>OZ010749.1:4160200-14160200 GCA_963932245.1 Tachinus rufipes
TCAAGTTTTATTTTGAACTGTTTGTTATCAAGAAATTTGCTTATTCCCACATTTGTTGCATTTTTGCTGTTTTTAATATGATAGATTGAATGACAGTCTCAAATACGTCAGAGGTGGGTACAATAACAATTTTTCTGATAACCAACATTTGGGCGGGTGGGTGGGAACACAGTTTATAAATATTGGACCGGTGATTTGATATAGTGTTCCCGCTCACCCACCCAAGTGTTTGTTATTAAGAAATTTGCTTATTTTCCCACTTGTTGCGTTTCTGCTATTTTTGATATGACAAATTGAATAACAGTTGTCACCAATACGTCAGAGGTGGGTAGAATAACATTTCTGTTGATAACTAACAGTTGGGTGGGTAGGCGGGAACACAGTTTATAAATATTGGGCCAGTGGTTTGATACAGTGTTCCCGCCCACTCACCCAAGTGTTTGTTATCAAGAAATTTGCTTATTCTCACACTTGTTGCGTTTCTGCTGTTTTTAATATGACAGATTGAATGATATTTGTCATTAATACGTCAGAGCTGGTTACAATAACAATTTTTTTGATAACTAACACTTGGGCGGGTGGGCGGGAACACAGTTTATAAATATTGGGCCGGTGGTTTGATACAGTATTCCCGCCCACCCACCCAAGTGTTTGTTATCAAGAAATTTGCTTATTCTCACACTTGTTGCGTATCTGCTGTTTTTAATATGACAGATTGAATGATATTTGACATTAATACGTCAGAACTGGTTACAACAACAATTTTTTTGATAACTAACACTTGGGCGGGTGGGCGGGAACACAGTTTTTAAATATTGGGCTGGTGGTTTGATCCAGTATTCCCGCCCACCAACCCAAGTGTTTGTTATTAAGAAATTTGGTTATTCCCCCACATGTTAAGTTTCTGTTGTTTTTAATATGACAGATTGAATGACAGTTGTCACTAATACGTCAGAGCTGGTTACAATAACAATTTTTTTGATAACTAACACTTGGGCGGGTGGGCGGGAACACAGTTTATAAATATTGGGCCGGTGGTTTGATACAGTATTCTCGCCCACCCACCCAAGTGTTTGTTATTAAGAAATTTGCTTATTCCCCCACATGTTAAGTTTCTGTTGTTTTTAATATGACAGATTGAATGACAGTTGTCACTAATACGTCAGAGCTGGTTACAATAACAATTTTTTTGATAACTAACACTTGGGCGGGTGGGCGGGAACACAGTTTATAAATATTGGGCCGGTGGTTTGATACAGTATTCCCGCCCACCCACCCAAGTGTTTGTTATTAAGAAATTTGCTTATTCCCTCACATGTTAAGTTTCTGTTGTTTTTAATATGACAGATTGAATGACAGTTGTCAGTAATACGTCAAAACTGGTTACAATAACAATTTTTTTGATAACTAACACTTGGGCGGGTGGGCGGGAACACAGTTTATAAATATTGGGCCGGTGGTTTGATACAGTATTCCCGCCCACCCACCCAAGTGTTTGTTATTAAGAAATTTGCTTATTCCCCCACATGTTAAGTTTCTGTTGTTTTTAATATGACAGATTGAATGACAGTTGTCACTAATACGTCAGAGCTGGTTACAATAACAATTTTTTTGATAACTAACACTTGGGCGGGTGGGCGGGAACACAGTTTATAAATATTGGGCCGGTGGTTTGATACAGTGTTCCCGCCCACCCACCCAAGTGTTTGTTATCAAGAAATTTGCTAATTTTCATAATTGTTGCGTTTTTGCTGTTTTTAATATGTCAGATTAAATGACAGTTGTCACTTATACGTCAGAGGTGGGTACAATAACATTTTTTTTGATAATTAACAATTGGGCGGGTGGGCGGGAACACAGTTTTTAAATATTGGGCCGGTGGTTTGATACAGTGATAACCGCCCACCCACCCAAGTGTTTGTTATCAAGAAATTTGCTTATTCTCACACTTGTTGCGTATCTGCTGTTTTTAATATGACAGATTGAATGATATCTGACATTAATACGTCAGAGCTGGTTACAACAACAATTTGTTTGATGACTAACACTTGGGCGGGTGGGCGGGAACACAGTTTTTAAATATTGGGCTGGTGGTTTGATCCAGTATTCCCGCCCACCCACCCAAGTGTTTGTTATTAAGAAATTTGCTTATTCCCCCACATGTTAAGTTTCTGTTGTTTTCAATATGACAGATTGAATGACAGTTGTCACTAATACGTCAGAGCTGGTTACAATAACAATTTTTTTGATAACTAACACTTGGGCGGGTGGGCGGGAACACAGTTTATAAATATTGGGCCGGTGGTTTGATACAGTGTTCCCGCCCACCCACCCAAGTGTTTGTTATCAAGAAATTTGCTAATTTTCATAATTGTTGCGCTTTTGCTGTTTTTAATATGTCAGATTAAATGACAGTTGTCACTAATACGTCAGAGCTGGTTACAATAACAATTTTTTTGATAACTAACACTTGGGCGGGTGGCGGGAACACAGTTTTTAAATATTGGGCTGGTGGTTTGATCCAGTATTCCCGCCCACCCACCCAACTGTTTGTTATTAAGAAATTTGCTTATTCCCCCACATGTTAAGTTTCTGTTGTTTTTATTATGACAGATTGAATGACAGTTGTCACTAATACGTCAGAACTGGTTACAATAACAACTTTTTTGATAACTAACACTTAGGCGGGTGGGCGGGAACACAGTTTGTAAATATTGGGCTGGTGGTTTGATCCAGTATTCCCGCCCACCCACCCAAGTGTTTGTTATTAAGAAATTTGCTTATTTCCCCACATGTTAAGTTTCTGTTGTTTTTAATATGACAGATTGAATGACAGTTGTCACTAATACGTCAGAGCTGGTTACAATAACAATTTTTTTGATAACTAACACGTGGGCGGGAACACAGTTTATAAATATTGGGCCGGTGGTTTGATACAGTATTCCCGCCCACCCACCCAAGTGTTTGTTATTAAGAAATTTGCTTATTCCCCCACATGTTAAGTTTCTGTTGTTTTTAATATGACAGATTGAATGACAGTTGTCACTAATACGTCAGAGCTGGTTACAATAACAATTTTTTTGATAACTAACACTTGGGCGGGTGGGCGGGAACACAGTTTTTAAATATTGGGCCGGTGGTTTGATACAGTGTTCCCGCCCACCCACTCAAGTGTTTGTTATCAAGAAATTTGCTTATTCTCACACTTGTTGCGTTTCTGCTGTTTTTAATATGACAGATTGAATGACAGTTGTTACTAATACGTCAGAGGTGGGTACAATAACAATTTTTTTGATTACTAATGCTTGGGCGGGTGAGCGGGAACACAGTTTATAATTATTGAGACAGTACTTTGATATATCGTTCCCGTCTACCCGCCCAAGTGTTTGTTATTACAAAATTAGTTACGTTACCTCATTTTCTTAGCTTAATGACATTTGTCAGTTATACTGTCATCTTTGTTAGCTGCAAAAACACAGCAACTAGTTCTAATGTTTAATTCCTTTATGACAAACACTTGGGCGAGTGGGCGGGAACACAGTTTATAAATATTAGACCGGTAGTTTGATATAGTATTCCCGCTCACTCGCCCAAGTGATTACCATAAAGAAATTGAACATTGGAACCACCTTTCGCGTTTATTAAGCCAACAAAGATGACAGTATAACTGACAGATGTTATTAATGTAGATAAAGAAAATGACTAATTTGTTGATAACAAACGCTTGGGCGGGCGGGCGGAAACACAGTTTATAGTTATAGTTATAGTGTTTCCGCTCACTTTGAACTGTCAAAAATAGTTTTTTATTGACAACAACGGATATTGAATTATTATACATAAATCTAAACTGTTGAATATAAACCCAAATATAATGTAGAACTGTCAATTGTCAAAATTGATCTACAGCTGTCAAGAATGATCTTTAACTGTCAAAATTAATCTAAAAATGCTATAAATATTTGTTATTAAAATAAAATATGTAAGCTGTCAAAAATGACATTATAACTTGATCTGCAGCTGTCAGAAATGATCATTACATGTCAAAATAAATCTAAAATTGTTATAAATAGTTGTTTATCAAATAATGTGTGTGAGCTGTCAAAAATGACGTTATGACTTGATTTGCAACTGTCAAAAATGAATTGTGTAAATAATCGAAAATGGCATTATGACATGATCTGTAGATGATAAAAATATTCTTAAACTGTCAATAATATTATTCAACAGTCTAACAATGGATATTAAATTATCAGATATAAATCTAAACTGTCAAATATAAACCCAAATATAATGTAGGACTATAACTGTCAATTGTCAAAATGACATAAAGACTTAATCTGCAGTTGTCAAAAATGATCTTTAACTGTCAAAATAGATCTAATACGGTTACAATTTGTTGTTAATTAAATTAATTATGTAAACTGTCAAAAATTTCATTATGATTTGATCTGTAGCTGGCAAAAATGATCTATAATTGTCAAAATAAATCTAAAATTGCTATAAATAGTTATTAAGCAATAAAATGTTCAAAAATGACATTATGACTTGATTTGCAATGTCAAAAAGGATTTTCAACTGTCAAAATAAGTTTAAAATTGTTTTATACAGTTGTTAATGAAATAAATTGTGTGATCTGTCAAAAATTACATTATGACTTGATCTGTAACTGTCAAAATTGATCTTAAACTGTCAAAATAAATTTAAAAAGCTATAAATAGTTGTTAATCAAATAAATTGTGTGAACTGTCAAAAATTGCATTATGACTTGATCTGTAATTGTCAAAAATGATCTTTAACAGTCAAAATTAATCTAAAAATGCTATAAATATTTGTTAATGAAATAAATTGTGTGAACTGTCAAAAATGACAATATAATTTGATCTGCAGCTGTCAAAAATGATCATTAAATGTCAAAATAAATCTAAAAATGCTTTAAATAGTTGTTTAACAAATAATTTGTGTGAGCTATCAAAAATGACATTGTGACTTGATGTGCAGTTGTCAAAAATGATCTTTAACTATCAAAATAATTCTAAATATGCTATAAATAGTTGTTAATCAAATAAATTGTGTAAACTGTCTAAAATGACATTATGTCTTGATCTGCAGCTATTAAAAATGATCTGTAACAGTCAAAGTAAATCTAAAAATGTTATAAATAATTGTTAATCAAATAAATTATGTGAACTGTCAAAAATGATATCATGATTTGATCTGCAGCTGTCAAAAATGATCTTGAACCGTCAAATTAAATCTAAAAACTATATAAATAGTTGATAATTAAATAAAATGTTTGAACTGTCAAAAATAACATATGACTTGATCTGCAAAATTTAAAAATGATCTTTTAACTGTCAAAATAAATGTAAAAATGCTGTAAATAGTTGTTAATCAAATAAATTGAGGGAATTGTCAAAAATGACATATTGAGTTGATCTGCAGCTGTCAAAAATGCTTTTTAAACGTCAAAATAAATCTAAAACTGTTACAAATTGTTGTTAATGAAATAAATTGTGTGAACTGTCAAAAACTTTATTATAATTTGATTTGCAGTTGTCAAAAATAATCATTAAATGTCAAAATAAATCTAAAAATGCTATAAATAGTTGTTAATCAAGTAAATTGTGTCAATTGTCAAAAATGACATTATGACTTGATCTGCAGCTGTCAAAAATGATCTTTAACCGTCAAATTAAATCTAAGAATGCTGAATAAGATAATAATCAAATAAATTGTATGAACTGTCAAAAATATCATTATGACTTGATCTGCAGATGTCAAAAATGATCTTTAACTGTCAAAATAATTCTAAAAAGGTTACAAAATGTTTTTAAATAAATAAGTTGAGAGAATTGTCATCAAAAATAATTTGACTTGATCTGCAGCTGTCAAAAATAATCTTTAACTGTCAAAATAGATCTAATACGGTTACAAAGAGTTTTTAATCAAATAAATTGTTTGAATTGTCAAAAATGGCAATATGACTTGATCTGCAGCTATCAAAAATGATCTTTACAGTCAAAATAAATTAAAAAATGCTATGAATAGTTGTAAATTAAAAAAAAAATGTGTGAACTGTCAAAAGTGATAATATGATTTGATCTGTAACTGTCAAAAATGATCTTTAACAGTCAAAATAAATCTAAAAATGCTATAAATATTTTTTAATCAACTTAATTGTGTAAACTGTTAAAAATAGCATTATGACTTGATCTGTAGCTGTCAAAAATGATCTTTTAAGTGTCAAAATAAATCTAGAATTGCTATAAATAGTTGTTAATCAAATAATTTGTGTGAACTGTCATAAATGACATTATAACTTGATCTGCAGCTGTCAAAAATGATCTTTAACTGTCAAAATAAATCTATAAATGCTATAAATAGTTGTTAATTAAATAAATTGTCAAAACTGACAACATGATTTGATCTGCAAATGTCAAAAATAATCTTTAAATGTCAGAATAAATTTAAAATTGTTTTATACAGTTGTTAATTAAATAAATTATGTGAACTGTCAAAAATGACATTATGACTTGATCTGTAGTTGTCAAAACTGATCTAAAACTGTTACAAATAGCTGATAATCAAATAAATTGTAGAAACTGTCAAAAGTGACAATATGATTTGATCTACAGCTTTCAAAAATAATCTTTAACAGTCAAAATAAATTTTAAAAGGCTATAATTAGTTGTTGCTTACACCCTAACGGGTAGAAAGTTAATTGAATATATATATATATATAATTAGTTGTTAATTAAATAAATTGTTTACACTGTCAAAAGTGACATTATGGCTTGATCTGCAAATGTCAAAAATTATCATGAACTGTCAAAAATTGTTTTTAACTGTTAACAGTGGATATTGAATTATGAAACATAAATTTTAACTGTCAAATATTAACCCAAATATGATGTAGAACTATAAAACTGTCAGTTATTAAAAATGACATCAAGACTTGATCTGCAACTGTCAAATATAATCTTTAACCGTCAAAATAAATCTGAAAATGCTATGAATAATAATAATTAAATAAATTGTGTGAACTTTTTAAAATGACATAAAGACTTGATCTGCAGATGTCAAAAATGATCTTTAACTGTCAAAATAAATCTATAAATGCTATAAATAGTTGTTAATTAAATAAATTGTCAAAACTGACATTATGATTTGATTTGCAACTGTCAAAAATGATCTGATTTGCAACTGTCAAAAATGATCTTTAACTGTGAGAATAAATTTAAAATTGTTGTATGCAGTTATTAAAGAAATCAGTTGTGTGAACTGTCAAAAATTGTTTTTAACTGTAAAACAATGATTATTGAATTATCAAACGTAATCTAAATTGTCAAATATGAACCCAAATATTATGTAGAACTATCAAACTGTCAATTGTCAAAAATGACATCAACACTTGATCTGCAGCTGTCAAAAATGATCTTAAACTGTCAAAATGAATCTAAAACTGTAATTGTTAATTAAATAAATTATGTGAACTGTCAATAATGACATTATGACTAGATCTGCAACTTTCAAAAATGATCATTAACTGTCAAAATAAATTTAAAATTGTTTCAAATTGTGTGAACTGTCAAAAATGACATTATAATTTCATCTACAGCTGTCAAAAATGATCTTTAATTGTCAAAATAGATCTAATACGATTGTAAATAATTGTTAATTAAATAAATTGTGTAAACTGTCAAAAAAGACATTATGAATTGATCTACAGATGTCAACAATGATTTTAAACTGTAAAAATAAATCTAAAACTGCTTTAATAGTTCGCTATCAAATAAATTGTATGAACTATTAAAAATGACATTATGACTTGATCTGAAATTGTCAAAAGTGATCTTTAATGCTCAAAATTAATCTAAAAATGCTATAATCAGTTGATAATTAAATAAATTGTGTGAACTGTCAAAAATTACATTATGATTTGATCTGCAGTTGTCAGAAATGATCTTTACAATCAAAAAATTTAAAAATACTATAAATAGTTGTTAATTTATGCTTGTGACACATAAGATACAATTTTAATTGTGATACTTAAAACACAATTTTGTTTGTATCACATGAGACACAATTTTACTACTGACACATGAGACATAAATTTGTTTGTCAAAACAATTTTATTTGTGACACTTGAAGAGACAAATTTTTAATTGTGACACATAAAACACAATTTAATTGTGACACATAAAACACAACTTTGTTTGTATTACATGAGACACAATTTTCTTTGTATCACATGAGACACAATTTTACTTGTGACATATGAGACATAAATTTGTTTGTCAGAACAGTTTCATTTGTGACACATAAAGAGACAAATTTTTAATTGAGATACAAAACACAATTTAATTGTGACACATGAGACACAAATTCGTTTGTACCACATGAGACACAATTTTACTTCTGACACATGAGACATAAATTTGCTTGTCAGAACAATTTCATTTATAACACATAAAGAGACACAATTTTGTTTGTGACACATAAGACACAATTTAATTGTGACCCAATAGACACAATTTTATTTGTATTGTGTATGAGGCACAATTTTACTTGTATCACATGAGGCACAATTTTACTTGTGACACATGAGACATAAATTTGTTTGTCAGAACAATTTCATTTATAACACATAAAGAGACAAATTTTTAATTGTGACACAAGAGACACAATTTTATTTGTATCACATGAGACACAATTTTACTTGTGACACATGAGACATAAATTTGTTTGTTAGAACATTTATAACAAAATTGAATTTGAGTTAGAGCAACTCTGATTATTTTATTATATACTTATAATACTTCGTTTAATAACAAAAAATAAATATGCCAAACAGAAAAATGTGGTAGATTTATTTTCAGAGTAAATTATAAATTAAATCTTTACTTTATA
Source organism: Tachinus rufipes (assembly GCA_963932245.1). Taxonomy (NCBI): domain Eukaryota; kingdom Metazoa; phylum Arthropoda; class Insecta; order Coleoptera; family Staphylinidae; genus Tachinus; species Tachinus rufipes. The sequence continues at coordinate 4,169,111 of OZ010749.1, forward strand.
TTATAGGAACAGCTTTAATAATTGAATAAAATAGTTATGAATGTTAACAATTAAATTCTTGTGTTCCAACTTAGGCAACAAAAATTACAATTTGCACTGTAAGTTGCATACGACTAAGCCAGCACATTTTATAAATCAATTCTGAACTTTTACTTGCTCCACTAGATGGTTCTGCGTAAATAATATGGGATTATTTTTTGTCTGATTGTTTACAAATGTATTTTGCAGTAATTAAACTGTTTGCGTATGTATTGAATTAAATTTTATAAGTTTTCAGAACATGTGCAGTATTTATTTTAAGTTAAACAATTTTAAAACTATATTTGTTATTAGCATTAAGATTTATGTGAATTCGGACAAATTTTAGTAGAGGGGGGCATTTGCAGTGTTTATGTTAAAATAAATTGTTTAAACATTTAAAAAAAGTTGAAATTACTTGCTAATTGGCTACATAAAACCGAAAAAAAAATTGTCAAAGTTTTTTCCAAAAGAAAAATTATTTTTAGTCAACAAATGGTCTTCATTATAAAATAAGTGTACATATAATACTTATAAAATATAGTAATTAACATATAAAAGTACTTAAACAACAACAACCAATTATTATACTAAAAATATTACAATTATGTAAGAAAAATCTACTTTAATCTCATAAGCGTGCTGCAAAATAGGTATTAAATGCATAATCTGTACGTTTATGCGGTATATAAATTATATAGTTATTTCATCATTTATCAATTGAACTAAGCAAGTTAGGACAATCAATAATTCTACAAAACACTTAAAAAAATAATATTTTGTTAAAATTAAAATATCTTCCACTAAGAAAAGTAGGTAGCAGGTTTGTGTACTTGCTAACAATATTGCACTTATACAGGGTTACTAGACAAAAAATAAACACTTTAAATGTTCTATTGTATAAATCTTGTTTGTAAACTGCTTACATAATTTGCTAAATTTCTTTTGAACATCTGTATCCAAACATTGTTTTAGTTTCATTCACATAAATAACAAAATTGCAATTCAAGAAACGTCTTACATTTTTGTGTAAACATTTCAATGAATCGGTACGATTTGAAGAAAGATTTAATCGTAACATTACGTGACTTATATAATTTAAATAACAAACAAACCGATACTTAATTCATAAATTATACATCAAACAAAACATGAATGCATTCATACATTGCACAAAGTTTTTTAATCAAATATTTATTCCCCAATAAAACCTTTTGCTCCGAGTGTTTCGTGTCGATAGTTATCATCAGAATTATTAAATTAAAAGAGAATGCAAATAATAAGTGGATCAATATAGTTTCAATAAAAAATTGCGTCATTTCAAAAATTAAAATATTCACGGAAATATTAATTTAAATGTAACTTTACAAGCAGTTCTTTATTGCTTTATTAAAACAATTTGATTTATACGACAGCCACCGGTGTAAATAAATTATTAATTAATTCCATTACTGATTTATTTGGCTACATATACAATTCATCATAATTTAGTTGATTTAATAAATTATATCTTTATTAAATAATTATACATGGCACAAATTGATAGTTCCTCAATTAACATTTCAATTAATAATGATTTCTTTGTCCTTGATATGCATAATTTAAGATTTATACACAAACAGAACTAATCGCGGCTCATCTAAAAATTGTACATTGCATAAGCGCACTTTTTTCTTCTAAGAAAGAAATGTGAAATAATAAATAAAAAACGCACCGAAGCAATTATAAACGAAACGTAATCTTCGAAGATCATCTAAGGTATCAAACAGATGCAAGTCCATTATTAAAGTTGAATTATGCAAGTGTTGGTATAATGCCCGTCGAGTTTTATATTAAACGGTCATCATCGTGTCTAGAAGAAGCTCGCCCATTAGATAATGACCTCAAAGCACAATGCATTCAATTACATATGTTTTTTTTGTATCTCTTTCGTATTCTTTATTATTAATGTGTATCAAAACTGGCTTCGGTTCAATGGACTTTTATATATTTTCTATGGTATCGTAAATTTTATTATAAAATATTTATTTATCAATAATTATTTGATTAGAAATAATTGTACAATTAAGAACTAGTTTAGATATTTTCAATGCCGAATTAATTCAACTTTGTTACTATTTATTATCACAAACATTTATTTTTATTACAACATTCTTATTGATTCTTAAATGGTTTCTCTAATGCTACTTTAAAGAGCAACGCGAAATTTGCATATGTTTTGGTAAAAAAAGTTTATGAAAATTTTACATTGATAATTTATTTAAATTGGATATTTACTAATAACTATTAAAATTACATAAATTTGTAATTCTTGTTTCTAATATAATTTTTATTTATTTTCAGATGCATTCAACTACGACAAAATTAATTGTATTAATTTGATCAACTTATTGGAAATAAGTAAGTAGAAATCTAGTACATTAATTTGATATATTTAATTTTGTTAATAAAAACTATTTATGTGTGTTTTATTTTGCATGCAAACCATTTTTACAGCAATTTATTGAGGAGAAAATAATATAATTTGATAGAATATATATATAAGTTAAATTTTTGATACAGGTTTACTTATCTATTGATAACAAATTATTCAGTTACTTTAACATGGGGTTATATTAATTTCATGCGTCCAAACTAAATATCTATTTTACAATAATTTATTAGAATTTACAAAATAAATTTGCTCTTTTTTTATTTTTCAATTAATTTACAGGTTTTTGCTACAAATTGTGTCTACTAACATGTTTTATTCTAGCTACTAACACTATTTTGCATAAATTAATGTTTTATTTTCAGAAATTATTTAATTGCAGGTTTACAATTATTAATTGCAATTCTTTTTTAGTTAAAATTAAGCTCCATAATTATAGTTTTTGAAATCAAATCTAAACTATATTTTTATGGAGTGGTTGTATACAAAAATCTAATATTTTATAATAAACTTTTATAGGTGTTATCAACTTAAAGAAGATGGAGATTTGCATATTGTCTATGGAAGGAAATATGGTGGGCCTAATCAGGAATTTAAAATAAAGTAAGCTTAAACTTGAATTGAAACATGTAAGATTAAATAGTGAAAAAAAACTTAATCTAGACAATTTTCCAATTGGTTTAATTAACTCTTAATCATTTCGTACGTTTTGAATTCTTAATTATTTCTTATGCTTTGAGGCGACATATTTTTAATATTAATTTTTAAAATTGTGTGATATTATCCAGACACAATTTTCTATTTGATTTAACTATTTCTTAATCTTTGAATGACAAGTCTTAGTTTTTGAAATTGGTTTATGTTTGAGGAATTTTTTGAGATATTGTTAAATTTTTAGGCTATTGAAAGCAGTTCTTTGTAAGTTTTGGGAGCTTCTAAGCAGTTCAAAAAACTTTTGAGTAGTGGTGGTCTTTGCGGAGCTTTTTATAGTTTTTGGAAGCTTTTAAACAGTTTTTTTGAAAATTTAGGGTACTTTTAAGCAGTTTAAAAAAGTTTTAAAAACTATAAACACGTAACTTTAGTTTTTGATGATTTTAAAAATTTTTTAGGAGCACAAGGTGGTGGTAGTTGAGTTTTTTTTTAAGAGTTTTTAAGGAGCGGTTAAGAATTGAAGTGGCTTTTCTTTAAATTTTATGTAAAATTTTTGAGTTTTTGAAAAGTTTAAAGAACTTTTGAGGAGTTTAAAAAGCTTTAAAGTAGCTTGAATTTGAAATAAGCTCAAGAAGCTTTTTAGGAACTTTTGAAATGTATTAAATGTAGTTAAATTTTAGCTTGTAGACTTGATGTTTTGGGTTTGCACTTGTAATTTTCAATTTAAATTTTGATTTTTAAGATTTTGAAAAAAAAAAGTAAACAAAATTTTTTTTTTAGATTTTTAAATTTTTTTAAAAAGTTTTTTAGGTTTTTTTGAAACTTTCAAGTTTTACAAGTTTTCCGAAAGTTTATAAAAAACTTTTCAAGTTTTTCAAAACTCTTTTTAGAAACCCTCAAAATTTTATAAAATTCTTAGAAATTTCATAATTTTATTAAACAAATTTTGAGTTTTTTAAAGTTTATAAAAAGGTTTGAAAAGATATTGAGCTTCATAAAGTTTATAGAAATCTTTACAAACTCTTTAGAAAGTTTCTTGAAATTCAAAACTTTTAAAAGTTATTTACAAATTTGTATGATTTTCTTAAAAGTTTCTGAACTATGTTCTTGATCTTCCAAAAGGTTTCCTTTTCAGGTTTTGGGTTTGCTTTTATTTTTAACAGTTTTTTTAATGTTTGGGTGGTCTCACAGGAGCTTTTTACAGTTTTAGGAAGCTTTTTAACAGTTGAAAGTCTGCGGAGGTTTTAAACTTAATTTTTTTTAGAAAACTTGAAGAGTTTGTAAGAGCTTTTAAAAAAAATTTAGGAATTTTTGAAAACTTTTGATAATTTCTTTTAAAAGCTGAATGAGTTTTTAAAGAAAATTATTTTCTTAGTTTTGTTGAAATTTTTAGAGCATTTTATGAGCTTGAAAAGCTGTTAAGGACTAAAGAAGGAGCTTAGTAAATGTTTTTTGAAAATTTACGGAAATTTTTAAATTTTTTTTGAATTTTTAAAAAGATTAAAAACTTTTGAAACATTTAAGTTTTTGAAGTTTTAAATGAGTTTAAAATTAGGAGTTTTGAAGTTTGATTTTTGCTTAAAGTCTATAGTTAAGTTATTTTGAACTCATTAAAAGCTTTTTGAAATTAAAAAAATGCAGGTTTTCTAAGTTTTTCAAATGTTTATAAAATGCTTTTTTAAAAACTTTTTGAAATCCTTAAACATTTTTTAATAAAAGTTTTTTAAGCTTATCAAAATTGTTTTGAAAATTTCTAACAAATTTATTTAAAAAAATTGAGCTTTTCGAACTCTTCAAAAACTTCTTGAGATTTTTAAAATTTCCGAAAAAAATTTAATTGTTATACAAGCTTATCAAAAGTGTTTTTTTTAAGTTTTTAAAAAGGTTTAATACTCTTTTGAGCTTTTAAACATTTTTTTGACTTTTTTCAAAGTTTTTTGAACATTACTTTTGTACATAGTTTATGCTTAGAAATTTTGTTTTTTTAATTTTTTTAAAGTCTTCTGGGTTTTTTTTAACGTCTTTAAAAGTTTTCCGAACTTTCAAAAGTTTTTTGGGCTTTTTTTTAATAGTTTGCTTTAAGTTTTTGAAAATCTTGAAAAGTTTTTAGAAGCTTGAGGAGGTTCTAATTGAGCTTTTTAAACGTTTTTTTTTTAATTATGTTGAGTTTTTTATTTTTAAGAATAAAATAATGAGCTTTGTAGAAAGTTTTTTGAAATTTTATTTTATCTTAGCTTTGAAAAGTTTAATGAATTTTTGAGCAATTTGAAAAGCTTCTGAGTAGCATAAAATTGTGAAAAAAGCTTTTTAAGAATTTTTGAAATGTAATTACTGTAGTTTCATTATTATTTGGAGCATTGATTACTTTTAAAGCACGACTCAGTTTGTTTTCTTTTTTAGGTTTTGGGCTTGCACTTGTAGCCGAAATTTTTATTTTTTAAGTTTTTTTGAATTTATTAAACAGTTTTTTTAACTCATTAAGAGTTTCTTAAATTTATTTTTTAAAAGCAAGTTTTTAATTTTTTTTTTAAGTTCATCGAGAGTTTTTAAAAACTCAAAAAAAAAATGTTTAATTTTTTTTTAATAAATTCAAGGTTTAAAAAAGTGTTGAATTTTATGAAATTTATAAATAGTTTTTTCGAGTTTTTTGAACTTTTCAAAAACTTTTAGAGAGTCTCTTGAGATTCCTAGTTTTTTTTTTATTTCAAAAACTTTACGAGTTCATTAAAAGCGTTTTGAGTTTTTTAGAAACATTTTGAGCTCGTAAAATTCCCCTAAAATCTGTGAATTATTTAAAATCTTTTAAAAATCATCTACAAATTTCTTTAACTTTTTTAAAAAAATGTCGAGCATTTTCTTAAGCTTTTAAATTTTTTTTATCAGGTTTTGGGTTTGTTTAAATGTTTATAAAAAACCTTTACAAAATCTCTTAGATTTTTTTTTTAAATTGTTAAAATTTTCCTAATAATTCCAAAAGTTTGTCAAGCTTATCAAAAGCGTTTTGGAAATTTCTAACAAAGCTTAAAAAGGTGTTGAGCCTTATGAAGTTTATAAAAACTTTTTTGGGTTTTTCAAACTTTTCAAAAACTTTCTTGAGAATCTTAAAATTTTCTAAAGCTTATCGAAAGCGTTTTAAGTTCTTTTTAAGTTTTTAAATAGGTTTAATAAGATTTTGAGTTTTTTAAAATATTATTTAAAACTTTTCCGAGTTTTCAATATGCTCAGAAAATGCCCGAAGTTTTTGAGTTATTCAAACATTTTTAAAAGTCATTTACAAACTTGTTTAACTTTCTTAAAAGTTTTTTGAGCATATCTTGAGCTTCTAAAAAGTTTTTTTTTTAGGTTTTCAGTTTGTTTTTATATCTTGTTTGTGATCTTTGAGTTTTTTTTTTAATTTTAAGAGGTTTCTTAATTTTTTCAAAATTTATATACTTTTTTAGCTTCTTAAAATGGTTTTTAGACGCTTAAATTTTTTTCGAGTTTTTTAAAAGTTTTTAAAAACTTTTTTGATTTTTTTAATAGTTTTTTGAGCATCTTATTGAACCTAAAAAGTTTTTTTAATTTGGGATTGAGCTTGTACTTTTTAAAAAGCTTTCTAAGCTTCTTAAAAGTCTTTAAAAGTTTTACGAGCTTTTCAAAAATATTTAAAATGTAATTTTTTTTTTGAGTTTTTTAAAAAATGATTCAAAACTTTTTATCTACACATTTGTTTAGCTTCCTTAAAAGTTTTTTGAGCATATTTTGAGCTATAAAAAAAATTATTGGTTTTGAGTGTTTTGAAGTTTTTTTAAAAAGTTTCTTGAGTTTTTCAAAATCTTCTTACTTCTCAAGAAGCTTTTTAAGCTTTTTAAAATGGTTTTAAGTTTTAAGCTTAACTATTTTGAGCTTTTTAAAAGTTTTAAAAAATGTTTTTGACTTATTATTTTTTATTTTTTAAAATCTGTTTTTAAAAGTTATGCAAATTTAAAAAAAAAATGTATATTAAAAAGTAAGTTTTTTGGGCTTTCTAGAGGTTTTAAGAGTTTATATGATACAAAGAACATTTTTCCAATTGATTTAATTAATTCTTTATCAATTTGTATGATTTGAAACGACTAATTTTTGTTAATAAGGTTTGGTTAAAATGTCTTTAAGATATATACGATTTAATAGTAAAACTATAAACATTGTGTTGAACAAATTATATGATCTGAAGACGTCAATGTTCTAATTACTTAATTATATTTCTCAAGGATGTGCTACAGTGGATTTTTGAAGTTTTAGGGAGCTTTTTAACAGTTTTTTTTTAATGTTTTTGGAGCTTTTTAAGCAGTTTAAAAAACTTTTAAGTAATATCAAGGTGGTTTTAGAAAAGCTTTTTGAATAGTTTTTTGAAAGTCAGTAGAGCTTTAACGCTGTTTAAAAAACTTTTAAGAAACTTAAAGAATTTATGAAGAACTTAAAAAGTTTTTAGAAGGTTTTAAGTGAGCTTTTTAAACATTTATTTAAAATTATGTTGAGTTTTTTAGAACACGACAGGTTAAGAAATAAAGAAGAAGCTTTGTAGTAAGTTTTTTGAAATGTTTGCAAGTTTTTATTAATTTTTTTTTTAAGTTTTGTGAGATTTGTAAAGTTTAATGAGTTTTTTAGCAGTTCAAAATGCTTCTAAGTAGTTTGAAGTTTTAAATGAGCTCAAATAGCTTTTTAAGGGTTTTTGAGAAACAAACAAAAACAAGGTTTTTAAGTTTTTTAAAAGTTCATAAAAAGCCTTAAAACTTTTCAAAAAAATTCCTCAAAATTTTCTAAAAACTTTTAAAAGTTTTTGAAGTTTATCAAAAGCGTTTTGAATTTTTAAAAGTTTATAAAAACTTTTTTGAGCTTTTCAAACTTTTAAAAAATCCGTTGAAATTATCAAAATTTTCTAAAAAAAATCAAAAGTTTTTAAAGTTTATTAAAAACGTTTTAGGTTGTTTAAAAGTTTCTAAAAAAAAGTGGAAAACGTGTTGAGTTTTTTTTTTAAATAAATATTCTGTAAAGTTTTTTAAGTTTTTTAAAAACTTTCTTTAGTTTTTAAACAAACAGCTTTTTCAAGTTCTCTAAAAATTAATAAAAAATCTTTAGATTTTCTCGGACTCTTCAAAAGTTTTTTAAATTTTTTTAAAAAAAGTTTATCAAAAACGTTTTAGTTTTTTTAAGTTTCTTTATAAAGTACATAAAAAGCTTTTTAAAAACTTTTTAGAAAGTTCTTTGAAATTCTCAAAATGTTTTAAAAAATCAAAATTTTTTTAAGCTTATCAAGCGCTTTTTATTTATTATTATCAAGCTTTTAAAAAATTTTCTTCATAAGCATCTAAAAAGTTCCCGAATTTTTTAAACTATTTAAAAAATTAGGCTTTAGATATCAGTGGTTAAGATTTTTGAAACTTTCTGCAAAATATTAAGAAAACGGTTATGGAAAAATGTATTTTTTTTTATTTTTTTCTTTCTCAAGGTTTTATAATATTTCATTATCAGGTACAACTTTTATTTATTACGTTTGCTATATTATGACATATGTGACAATTTAGAAACATTGTTGTTAACTTAAGAATGTTTTATAATATTTATAAATTTGTAGATGATTTATATTTATAAATTTTAGAAAAAAATAAAATAATATTAGAAAGCAAATTTGAAAAATCCAATGACAATAATTCTCATTATTTCCAAATTAATAAACCGCAATGGTGTGACAATTGTTCCGGAAATCCTGCAATAAATCACTGCCAAGCAAAACATTCAATATGACTGACGTCAATCTGATAAAACTGTAACAATTCCAACAGGTTCCTGGAAAGATTATACATATACATACACCCAATAAAAATAAGACATTCCAACGCACAGATCAGTAAAGATAGATAACTTATGTTCGAATAGTGTAATAAATAACGGGAGTATTTGCGTTCGCAATCCATTACCGTCTTATAAATGCTTCATTTGGCGAGTATTTATGTCGACCTGTACTATGCATATCTCCATACTAGATAAAGAAAAAAAAATAAGAAACCGTATAAAATCACCCACGTTCTACGTTCTACAACACACATTTTCATCATTTGTATTCAATGCAATTTGGAAAACCTGATTTAACACACGAATTAATTTCTCATTATTCATAATCGCTTTTACGCTTCGTCTATTTATAAACATCTCATTTATTTCGGTCGCGGAGTGACTATTGTTTTACAATTTATTGCGGGGCAATCTTCCATCCCAAGGATAAGTGCAACCAGTCGAAATATTTTTTTGCATTTTCAAATGTTGTAAAAATCAAGCTTACTTCCAGGAATTGAATCGATGTTGTTGCGGAAAAATTACCCGATTTTTACAACTTTTTATCGTCCCCCAATGTTCATTGATTTTACGATTCATTTAGTACTTTATTTTTGTGAAGGTGTGATAATGTTAATTTGTTAAATTATGTTGTTGTTTACATTGAGTTTATTTTACGCGTTAATTTTGCTCGGCTGGAAATTACAGGTGTGACCGAATTGAGCGATTGAAAATTCACAATAGTAATTGGCTTTGTAAATAATTAATAGGCGGTTTATATCAATACTTAATATCAAAACAAATGTTATTAAAATTTGTAAACAAAATAACTTATTAGAGCGATATGTAAAGTAGTTTAAATATTAGTTTATTAAATAGTTTGTTCAAGTTCAAAAATTATAACATTATTTAGATTTACATCGATTAAATAAGCATATTGCAAAAGCTTATGATTATTTTAACTGAATTACAAGACCAAAATAAAAACCAAAACGGTTTTATGAACAAATTTTAATCAATTTTTTTTTCAATTTGTGCATTTTTTATAAAATGCATGCTAATAATTATGATTTTGAAGCAATATTTGTTAAATTTCTTGCAATAAATGACTCTTTTTGTGCTATAAATGTTCAGTTTTTTGTAATAAAAAAGATTTTTTGCTAATTTTGAACTTTTTCTAAAATTTTGTTATAAAGATAGATTATTTTTAAAATTTAGTTAATTTATTGTACAATTTTATGCTATTAATCATGGATTTTATGCCATAAATATGATTTTTTACTCAATATTTGTGCAATTTTTAATCTTGTTTTTGGAACAATAAAGTTATTTGAGCAATATTTAATCAGTTTTGGTAAAAAAGTTTAGTACGTAATTTCTAATTTCATGAATAAAATTGGTTATTGCAAGGTGTATTACTAATTATACGGAATTAACTACAATTCTGTACAATTTTTAATGAATTTCTGACTCAGAAACAACGTTTATTTCAAATTCTATAAAAGCTTCTAATGAAGTGTAAAGGTTTTGATAAATTAAAATTTAAAAACTTTAAAATTATTAAGTAATCGTCTTAAGGCAAACGTTAAATTTAAACAAAGTATAAAAAAAACTAAATTTGAAAAAGAAAATTTTTTAGGAACTCAAGAAAACTCACAAAAAACTTCTAAAAAACAAAAACAATTTTAAATTTCTTATAAAGTTTTTTGAATAGCTTCGGAGACTTTTTAGAAATTTTTAAGAAAAATTTTTAAAAAGTTTGGTAATCTTTTAAAAAACTCAACATCTTTTTAGAAACTGTTAACAAACCCAAAATGCGTTTGATAATTTTTTTAAAATAATTTTGAAAATTTTAAGGAACTTTCTTAGAAGTTTGAAGATTTTGAAAAGCTGTTTATAAACTTTTAGGAAACTTAAAAAACGTTTTGTTTTGCTTAAGAAACTCGAGGACTTTTTAGGAGCTTTTGAAAAACTCAAAAAAGTTTTGATGAAATTGATCTTTTAAAAAGCTTACCACCTGTTCAAACCTTTTTAAAATCTTTTAATAAACCCAAACGCTTTTGCAAAGTTTGAAAAGTTTTTGAAATTAAAAAGAAAAAGATTTTTTGCTGAATTTGAGGAACTCAAAAAACTTTCTCTAAACTTTTAAAGAGTTTAAAAAGTTTGAAAAACTGGCTGGTCTTTTAAAAACTTTAAGAATCTTTTAAATAATTTTTAAAACTAAACTGAACTGATAAAGTTTTGAACATTTTTAAAAATTATTTAAAAAAAAATAAAAAATTATAAAACTTGAAAAAAACGCTAAACATAAACAAAATATAAAGAAACCTCAAAACCTAAAAATAAAACTTTTTAGGAGCTCAAGAAAACTTTCAAAAAGCTTCTAAGAAAACGAAAACAATTTTAGATGTCTTTTAAAAGTTTTTGAATAGCTTAAGGGGATTTTTAAAATCTTGCTTGATAATCTTTTATTAAACGCAACATCTTTTGAAACCTTTTAACTAACCTAAAATGCTTTGGATAAAATTGTAAAGCCTTAGATTTTTTTGATTTTTTTTTTCAAACTTTAAGAAAATTTCTTAGAAAAGTTTGAGAATCTCAAAAAACTTTTTAAAAACTTTTAGAAAACTAATAATTTTTTAAAAAGCTCAACACTTTGTCAAATCTTTTTTGAAATTTTTAAAAAACCCAAAATAATTTTGATAAGCTTGAAAAGCTTTTGATTTTTTACAACATTTTGAATACCTTAAGAAACGTTCTAAAATTTTTTGAAGAGTTTAAAGAACTCAAAAAACTGGTCTTTAAAAAATTTTAAACTTTTTTTGAGGTCTCACTACTATTTTCTTGATGACAAACAGTTGGGTGGGCGGGTGGGCTTCTCTAAACCATGTTAACGTGTTAATATATTAGATTGGAATAGTTCACCCACCCACTTAATTGTTAGTTATTAAAAGGTTGGATTACGACCTTTGCTTGCGACAAAATAACGTCCGCACAGAGGTCTAACTACTATTTTCTTTATGACCAACACTTGGCTGGGTGGGTGGGCTACTCCAATCATGATAACGTGTTAGTAGTTTAGATTAGAGTAGCCCACGTACCCACTCAAGTGTTGGATTTTGACCTTTTCTTGTGACAAACTAACTTCCCACGGCCGCACAAAGGTGTAACTACTATTCTCTTGATGACGAGCACTTGGGTGGGTGGGTGGGTAGGCTACTCTAGACTATGATAACGAGTCAATAGTTTATATTGAAGTGGCCCACGCACCCACCCAAATGTTAGTTATTAAGAGGTTGGATCTCGACCTTTTCTTGTGACAAAATAACTTCTGACGTCCGCACAAAGATTGAATGACTATTCTCTTAAAGACGAACTTTTGGGCGGGTAGATGGTTCACTCTAGACCATGATAACGTGTTAATAGTTAAGGTTTGATTGGCCTACCCACCCACCCAAATGTTGGTCATTAAGAAAAACATATTATCTCCAACTTCTTGTGTTTTTGTAACTAATGTATGCAACAGAAAGAGTATCAGTTGTCAATATGACACTAGAGAAGGTTGTAACAATAATTCTCTTGACAACAAACGCTTGGGTGGGTAGGCGGGCACTATGTTTAAATTGGGGGCAGTTGGTTTTTAATACTGTTTTGTGCCCACCCGCCCAAATCATTAAGAAAAATTTCTAATTCTTAATTTTTTTTTTGTAACTATTGTATGCAACAGAAAGAGTGTTAGTTGTCAATAAAACACTAGATAAAGTTGTAACAATAATTCTTTTGACAACAAACATTTGAGTGTGTAGGCGGGCACTATGTTTAAATTGTGGGCGAGTGTTATCTAATACTGTGTCCCGCCCACTTACCCAAATCATTTAGAAAAATTTATAACTTTTATTTTTTGTGTTTCTGTAACTATTTTTTGCATTAGAAAAAGTGTCAGTTGTTAATAAGACACTAGAAAAGGTTGGAACAATGATTTTTTAATACTGTCCCGTTCACCCGCCCAATCATTTAGAAAAATTTATAATTTTTACTTTTTGGTTTTTCTAACCATTGTATGCAACAGAAGGAGTGTCAGTTGTTGATAAGACATTACAGAAGGTTTTAACAATGATTTTGTTGACAACAAACGCTTGGGTGGGTGGGCGGGCACTATGTTCAAACTAGGGCGGGTGTTTTCTAATACTGTACCGCTTACTTGCCCAAGTTATTAAGAAGAATTTATAACTACCAATTTGTGTGTTTCTGAAACTATTATAAGACACTATAGAAAGTTATAACAATGATTGTCTTGACGACAAACGCTTGGGTGGGTGGGCGGGCACTATGTTTAAATTGTGGGCGGGTGGTTTCTATTACTGCATCCCACCCACCCGCCCAAGTGCTAATCATTAATTTTTTTTATTATCTCCCATCTTTTGTGTTTCTGTAATTATTGTATGCAACAGGAAGAGTGTTAGTTGTTAATTAGATACTAGAGAAGGTTGTAACAATGATTCTCTTGACAACAAACGCTTGAATGGGTGAGCAAGCACAAAATTCAGGTTTTTTTATGTGCTAGCCTTGACACGATTGTCAATCGTGAAGCGACATATTAAAGAATAGAAAATCACTGTTTTCTTGTGTCACTTTAACACATATGTCAATCGCGAAGCGACATATTGTAGTAGTTACGTTACCTGAGTACTGTCATATTGTCAATCGCAAAGCGACAAATTAGATAATGCAAAATTATTGTTTTTTGGGTGCTAGCTTTGATACAGCTGTCAATCGCAAAGCCACATATTAGATAATCGAAAATCACTGTTTTTATGTGTAACCGTGACACAAGTTAAGTTACCTGCGTACCATGATATTGTCAATCGCGAAACGACATATTAGAGAATACAATCTACGTTTTTTGTTACAGTGACACAACTGTCAATCGCAAAGCGACAAATGTTAATATTTAGGTTACCTGCGTACCATGCAATCATCAATCGCGAAGCGACGTTTTAGAGAATACAATCAATGTTTTTATGTGTTACCGTGACACAACTGTCAATCGCAAAGCGACAAATGTTAATTTTTTTAGGTTAATTGCGCACCGTGACATTGTTGTTAATCGCAAAGAGACATATTAGAGAATACAAAATCATTGTTTTTATGTATTACCGTGACACAACTCCTAATTGCAAAGCGGCAAATGTTAATATTTAGGTTACTTGCGTACCATGCCATCATCAATCGCAAAGCGACATATTAGAGAATACAAAATCATTGTTTTAATGTATTACCGTGACACAACTTTTAATTGCGAAGCGGCAAATGTTAATATTTAGGTTACCTGCGTACCATGCCATTATCAATCGCAAAGCGACAGATTAGATAATACAATCAATGTTTTTATGAGTTAACGTGACACAACTGTCAATCGCAAAGCGACAAATGTTAATTTTTTTAGGTTAACTGCGTACCGTGACATTGTTGTTAATTGCGAAGCGACATTTTAGAGAATAAAAAATTATTGTTTTTATGTATTACCGTGACACAACTGTCAATTGCAAAGCAAAAATGTTAATATTCTTTAGGTTAACTGCGTACCGTGACATTGTTGTCAATTGCAAAGCGACATACTAGCGAATACAAAATCATTGTTTTTATGTGTTACCGTGACACAACTCTCAATCGCGAAGCAACAAATGTTAATATTTAGGTTACCGGCGTACCTTGCCATCATCAATCGCGAAGCGACGTTTTAGAGAATACAATCAATGTTTTTATGTGTTAACGTGACACAACTGTCAATCGCGAAGCAACAAATGTTTATATTTAGGTTACCGGCGTACCTTGCCATCATCAATCGCGAAGCGACGTTTTAGAGAATACAATCAATGTTTTTATGAGTTAACGTGACACAACTGTCAATCGCGAAGCAACAAATGTTAATATTTTTTTAGGTTAACTGCGTACTGTGACATTGTTGTCAATCGCGAAGCGACATATTAGAGAATACAAAATCGTTGTTTTTTATGTATTACCGTGACACAACTTTTAATTGCAAAACGACAAATGTTAATATTTAAGTTACCTGCGTACCACCATCAATCGCAAAGCGACATATTAGAGAATACAATCAATGTTTTTATGTGTTACCGTGACACAACTGCCAATCGCAAAGCGACAAATGTTAATATTTTTTAGGTTAACTGCGTACCGTAACATTGTGTTCAATTGCGAAGCGACATATTAGCGAATACAAAATCATTGTTTTTATGTGATAGCGTGACACAACTCTCAATCGCGAAGCGACAAATGTTATTATTTTTTAGGTTAACTGCGTACCGTACCGTGACATTGTTCAAATTGGAGGCGGGTGTTTTCTAATACTGTGTCGCACCTACCAGCATCGGTCATTAAATTTTTTTATTATCTCCCACTTTTTGTATTTTTGTAACAATTGTATGCAACAGAAAGAGTGTCAATTGTCAATAAGACACTAGAGAAAGTTGTAACAATGATTTTTTTGACAACAAACGCTTGTGTTAGAGATCTTGAAAGAATCTAAAATATTTTGTTTTTAGATGATTCAAAATTTTGGAACAATCTAAAAAAAGACTGTAAATAGTTTTGAAGACACTAAATGGTCTTAATAGACTTTAAAAAGTTGTAAAAGTTTTATAAACAATTCTTAAGTTTTTGGAAATATTTAAAAGAGTTTAATGTTTCCAAATGGTTTTAAAAGAACCTAATTGGTTCTATAAGATTTAATTGAATACTTTTAAGTTTTTAGAAGAATAGATGCTTTAAAAAAATCTTAAAAGGTTGTACAAAGTCTTATAAAAAGCTTTTAAATTTTATGAAAAATCTAAAAGATCTCAAATGCTTCTAAATGATTTTAAAATATTTTATAAGCTAGTAAAGGTTTTATAAATGATTTTCAAATTTTTATAAAAATTTAAAAGATCTTGAAGACCTTTGAATTCTCTAAGTCTTTTAAGTTTTTAGACAAATTTAAAAATAGATGCTTTTAAAAAATACTAAAAGGTTTTGTAGATTTTGTACAATCCTATAAAAAACTAAAAGATCTTAAATGCTTCTAAACGATATTAAAAAAACTTAAAAGCTAGTATAGACTTTATAAAGGATTCTCAAGTTTGTATAAGAATTCAAAAGATCTTGAATACTTTTGAATGGTCTAATAGTTAAGTTTACAAAAGAAAAAACTGAAGACTTTTAAATAGTTAAAAGAATTTAGATCTTGAAAAAATCTAAAATATTTTGAAAGTTGAAAGATTCTAAATTTTGAAACAATTTAAAAAAGACTATAAATGGTTTTGAAGACTTTAAATGGTCTTAATAGACCTTAAAAGATTGTAGAAGATTTTTTTTAAGTTTTTGGAAGAATTTAAAAGAGTTTAATGTTTCTAAATTATTTTAAAAGAACCATAAAAGTTTTATAAGATCTAATAGAATACTCTTAAGTTTTTAAAAAATCTTAAAAAAAGTTGTACAAAATCTTATAAAAAACTTAAGATTAAATTTTATGAAAAATTTAAAAGATCTCAAATACTTCTAAATGATTTTAAATGACCTTAAAAGCCAGTAAATACTTTATAAACGGTTCTTAAGTTTTTATAAGAATCTAAAAGATCTTGAATACTTTGGATCGGTCTAATAGTTACAAAAAGTCTTTTAAAATTTTGGAAGAATTTAAAAGAGCCTTAAAAAAACATTAAAGATTGCAGAAAGTCTTTTAAGTCTTTAGACAAAATTAAAAATGTCTTTTAAATGGTTTTAAAAAAGCCTAAAATCTTTAAGTTTTTAATAAAATATAGAAGCTTTTGGATGCTTTTAAATAGTATTAAATTACCTTAAAAGATTTTAGGAAACTTTTTAAGTTTTTAGCCGATCAAAATGATTTTGAGTGGCTTTAAATGGTGATAAAATACTCTAAATGATTATAGAAAGTCTTATTTAAAGATTTAAAATGCTTCTAAATGGTTTTGAAAGTTGAAGAAAAGTCTTAAAAATTTTGAGATTTTGTAAAAATGTTTTAAAAAAATTTAAAAAGTTGGCTGGAAAAGAATTAAAAAAAATTTGAAAACACTCTAAAGATTCTACAAAATCTTTTAAAAGCTTAGGGTGTTAAAATAATCTTAGAGAAGTTTTTTAAATTTTTGAAAAAAAAAATGTTGGGTAAATATAAATGGGTTTCCGATTTTGCTCAAATTTTGTACACATGTTTGAGGTACCAAAATATGTCAATTCCTAAAGTTTTAGAACTTTAGGTGCAATACAGTGTAAGAGGCGGCCATTTTAATTTTTTAGGAATATTTTGTCTTGTTTCAGTTTTTGTGCTGAAAATAAGCAAAAAATAGTCAAAAATTATATTCAATAGGGTGTATCTTATAGGAAATTTCGTAGAACACGCTCCCGCTTTTGATTTTCCAAAATTTGCTGCGGAAAATGGAAAAATTACCATTTTATTGAAAATTTAATATATTCAATTCCGATACACCTGGAGACTTAAAATTTGATTATGATACTCCTGAAACATAGTACTTTAATTGCAAAAATTTAAAAAAATGGATTTGCTTGCCTTAGGGTAAAATATAACAAATAATTGCTAAAAATGGGTTACTTTTAAGGGATTTTCCGTAAATTTACAAAATTTGAGCAAAATTGGAAATATTGATGTAAAGACAATTGTCAGAACTATTGTGGAATTACCCTTTTGAGTTTACAACAATATTTTTGTCATATTTTTTTTAAATTTTTATAATATTAAATGTTTTTAAAATAAAAATTAATTTTATTGCAGTAAAACAATATTTTTAAATACTTTGAGAATATTTATGAAAAATATTGAAGCAATTTATTGAATAAAGTAGCCTGTACAGTAACAATTTAATGAAATTTTCCTTTCAAAATTAAAATTATATTTCTTGAATAAACAATTATTCATAAATTAATGATTTTTTGGTTTGTTGATAGATTAAGACAATGCAAGGAAGAGTCGATGATGATGATGAACACAACTCCTGTGTTACGCACCGGCGACTGGAGTGGTACGATGGAGCGGGTCGATCGTTGCTGCCGGTATCCTGCGGGCCGCCAGCCGCAGGAATCTCTTGGAATAATGGCAGTAACACGCGAGGCTTGCCGAGACGCGGACGTGGGACGTGAGTGAAAGTGGCGCATGATGTTGTGAACGAAGACGACGAGACATGGACATGTGCACCCTTACCACATTCACCACTACCCTGCTCATTTTCACAGTCGTAAGTAAAAACAAAAAATTAACTAAATAAAAAAATTAATTACAAAAATTATTTCTATAAACTAAACAACTTCTCCCTTTTCTTTAAAAAAAAAATCTTATATATTATCTGCATAATGTTAATTGTAATTTATATTATACATAATCTGTCATTAAGCTAACCTTATATTTCCTTTGTTATAGGATAATATTAATCTCAGTTTTATATATTGCGTAAATTTTAATATTTTATTATGATCCACAATATAAGCAGTGGGTTAGTGTTTTGCGTGACTGTTGTAGGTCTCAACAATCTTTTATTAAATACATTAAGTTGGAAGACTATGATTACTCGTAATTTCTAATCATTTAAGCCAATGTGCATTGCTATTAATTTTGTTATTAAATGCCTTAGCAATGAGTAATAAGATTAAGTGTATTGAAGCTTTTACTAATGTTTAATTCTTGAGGAAGGTCATTATTTATAACAGTTTTAATCAGATTTGAAAAAAAAATATATTTTTTTTATTTTTCAATTTTTTTTTTTTAATTTGATGTAACAAATAAATAGAAATACACCTCAATACCATTAGTACCAATTGTTCAAAATTGATAAAAATTCATACTCTCAATTTGACTTAACCTCAAATTTGATTTGGGTAAAGTTAACTTAAGCTTTTAATGTTTGGTAAAAAAAATATAATAATTTGTAATTAATGCAATTTGGTACTAATATACCTTAATTTCATTAGTACCAATTGTGCAAAAGGCATGCCAGATTGAGGTTGAATTAACTTTAATAGTTGATATCAAAGTTTTCGGAAAGCTTTGTTTTCATTTTGGCGGAAATTTTTTTGGAGGTTTTTCAATGTAAGAACGTGCTTGCAAAGGCAAGTACATAATCTAAGATATTTGGGTTTGCTGTTTGTTGTCTTATTTAATAAAAAACAAACTTTTTTGTCCTGTAGAGGTTATCAGTAATCCAGCTTGGCTGATAAAAAACGGATTTGTGGTTTGTTCTGTTGTCAATCATGCCTTTTGCGCCGAAATGGTATTCTTGTTATCATTTTTGAAAGAAAATGGTTCAATAACGCCATCTCTTTACAAACTAAACTAAACTACTAAGTGAGTTATCAGAGTTCTAAAATAATGCAGTTTTGCTACTTTACATAGCTTTCAAGATTAAAATAGGCCAAAAAGATAGTTTTTTGAGCAAAATTGTTGCCAATTTGGAGTTTTTCATTGACCTTTAATTTTTGAATCTGTTTGGCTTTGCAATCAGAGATTTTTGAGCAAGTCTTATCAATAATGAACGAAATTTCTAAAGTTTAGTATGATTTTTGGAAAACAAGTTTGGCAATAGATACCGCTTTAAAGTGACAACTCTCACAAAGATCAGGCAGAATAGTGAAACTTTATTTGAAAAAACCTCAGCTTTATTGGCATATTATTATAAGAATTTCTGAGAAACAGAAGTATTGGCCTGAAGGATGGTGAAAAAAGCTGAACTAAAGGGCTCAGCTTTAGGGCCCACGTTTTGAAATGTATTAATTATAATGGACTAGCATTAACACCTAAAAAGACAAAGGCATTTATCTGCAAATGACCCAGATCTAACAAGGAAATTACTTTTGAAACTGACAACGCTTTTGTTAATTTAAGTAAAGTTGTTAACTACTTTGAAATAGATTTTTGGGCATTTTTGGGACACATACCAAAATTGTCACAAAAAAATTTAAGGAAAAAATTGTCAACATGACAAAAATTCTACTAAATATAACGCACTGGGACTTTTATGTTGTTTACTAACATTTCCAACTTGCAAACTTTCTACACAAACTTGAGCACTATTTTGACTAAAATTTGCATTGTATGGGTTGTTCAAGCGCAAATTTATTTAATTTTGTACTGCGGATTTATTATACTTTCTATCATTTTTTTGAG
Source organism: Tachinus rufipes (assembly GCA_963932245.1). Taxonomy (NCBI): domain Eukaryota; kingdom Metazoa; phylum Arthropoda; class Insecta; order Coleoptera; family Staphylinidae; genus Tachinus; species Tachinus rufipes. The sequence continues at coordinate 4,189,192 of OZ010749.1, forward strand.
CACAAAGAAGTACAGAGTACTACTAGATAGACCACACTTTATAAAGAGTTTTTGGGGACATTGTTTTCTAGAGAATAAAGTTTGTAGCTTTAACTTTGAAACGGCAATTTTTTATAAAAATAAATTACTGGCTGGTAATCATGTTATAGAGTGGTCCCACCCACCCACCCAACTGTTGGTTATCCAGAAATTTGTATCACCATTGCCTCCTCTAGCATAAGGACTTCTAACGCTAGCAGAGAGGAGAAACTCCAATTTTTGGATCACCATCACTTGGGCGTTTGGGTGTGCACTCCAGTTTATATTACTGGCTGGTCATTATGTTTAAGAGTATCCCACCCACCCACCCAAGTATTGGTTATCCAGAAATTTGTATTACTATTGCTTCTTCTGGCATAAAAACTTCTGGCGCTAGCAAAGAAAAGATACTTTAATTTTTGGATCACCAACACTTGGGCGGGTGGGTGGGCACTCTAGTTTAAATTACTGGCTATTAATTATGTCATAGAGTGTCCCACCCACCCAACCAATTGTTGGTTATTCAGAAAGTTGTATTACTATTGCTTCTTATGGCATAAGGATTTCTAAAGCTTGCAGAAAGGAGAAACTCTAATTTTTGGATCACCAACACTTGGGCGGGTGAGTGGGCATTTTAGTTCAAATTACTGGCTGGTAATTATGTTATAGAGTGTTCCACCTACCCACCCAACTGTTGGTTATCCAGAAATTTGTACCACTATGGCCTCTTCTGGCATAAGGACTTCTAACTCTTGCAAAGAGGAAAAACTCTAATTTTTGGATCAAAACACTTAGGCAGGTGGGTGGGCACTGTTATTTAAAAACTGGCTGGTAATCATGTTATAAAGTGTCTCACCTATCCACCCAATTGTTGGTTATTTAGAAATTTTCTATAACCATTGCCTCCTCTGGCATAAAGACTTCTAACGTTAGTAAAATGGAGAAACTTCTACTTCTTAATCAGCAACATTTGGGCGGGCGGGTGGGCACACCAATTCAAACTACTGACCGGTAATCATATTATAGAGTATGCCACCCACCCACCCAACTGTTAGTTATCCAGAAATTTGTATCATTATTTCTTCCTCTGGTTTAAAGACTTCCAACGCTAGCAGAGAGGAGAAATTATAATTTCTGAATCACCAACACTTGGGCGGGTGGATGGGGCACTGCAGTTCAAAAACTGGCTGGTAATCACCCAAATGTTGGTTATTTAAAAAAATTTATCACCATTGCCTTCTCTGGCATAGAGACTTCCAACGCCAGCAAAGAGGAGGAACTTTTACTTCTGGATTACCAACATTTGGGCGGGTGGGAAGGCATTCTAATTTAAATTACTGACTGGTAATCATGTTATAGAGTATTCTTCCCACCCACCCAACTGTTGGTTATCTAGAAATTTTGTATCATCATTGCTTTCTCTGGCATAAAAACTTCTAACGCTAGCAAAGAGGAGAAACTTCTACTTCTGGATTAGCAACTTTTGGTTGGGTGGGTGGCCACTCCAATTCAAATTACTGAGTGGTAATCATGTTATAGAGTATCCCACCCATCCACCCAACTATTGGTTATCCAGAAATTTGTATCACTATTGCCTCCTCTGGCAAAAAGACTTCCGACGCTAGCAGAGAAGAGAAACTCTAATTTCTAAATCACCAACACTTGGGCGGGTGGGTGGGCACACCAGTTCAAATTACTGACTGGTAATCATGTTATAGTGTCCCACCCACCCATGCAACTGTTGGTTATCCAAAAATTTGTATCACCATGACCTCTTTTGGCATAAGGAAACTCCAATTTCATCATCATGTTTTAGTGTGTCTTATCTGCCCACCCAACTGTTTTTTATCCAGATTTTACATATATAGCATAAAAATGATCAAAATTGTTGTTTTTTAATGTGGCTACAGTGGTTCAATTGATTGCGGAGCTTTGTAGAAAAGAATTTCTGGTTAAATTGTGTAGTAGCGGTGGCATTGAGATGCTTTTTTTCATCTGTAGTGGTAGTGGTAGTGATTTTTGCCAGCCCTATTCAGAAATTTTTTTTTGCAAAAAACACGTCTATTTGGATAGTGTTTGCATTTTCTTTGGTTGGAATTTTTGTTACATTATTTTTTATGTTTTTTTGCTAATTTTGGAAGCAATTTACTTGTTTGCCAGAAGTTTTTTGGCTAAGTAGAGGAATTCGAAAACAAAAAAGTTTAAATGGAGACTACCCAAGTCTTTTTAAATTTGCCTTTTACAAAGAAAGATGAAGAGGGAGATACCTATGTTACTAATAAATTTAGACCGTGTGTGATCCTTAACAATATAGACCTTTGTTTTTTCTGTTTTATTTGTTTCGTGGTCTTTGCTATTGTGGAGTGAACTCTTAGTAATTTTCAGGCACTTTCTGTGATTTGATTATTGAGTATGAGTTTGTTTAGTTAGGACTGGTTCCATGTCAGAATTCTTATTTTTTATGAATTTTTCTATTTTTTTTTTGGAAATGCTGAGATCAACTCTAGTCTAGGTGCTCTTTATTGAGTAGAGAAGTTTGTAAGACAAAGATTTACAAAAAGAAAAGTTGAAAGGTATATCTAAATTTGCTTTTTTACAAAGAAGAAGGAAGAAATAAATAGTTTGGGTGCTACTGGTAGATTCAAGCTGTTTTTAATGCCCAAACAATTTTTTCACCTTATCTATTTCATAGTCTTTGTTATTCTAAATTGAATCTGCAAAAATTTTTAGGCAAATGCTTTGGATGTTAACTTATTTTTGATGTTTTTGGTCATAAAACATAATTTATAATAGCTCTAAATTTTGGTATTATATTTAATATCATTGCCAGCATTTGTAAACTTTGAGCATCTTTTGGAGACTCCAGATTTCATCAAAATCTAAGAAGATTTTTAGCATAACTTGGAATTTTTTTTTGATCTTCTTAGAACATCTTTAGACTAATTTTAGACTTTTGACTACTTTTGGGACACCAAATATCTTTTGTAATTACTTGAGTTTACTTTTCTGCAGTCTTTGAAAGATGTTTGAAGTTTTAGATAATATTTCTGGAGTTTTTTGAGTATTTGTACTTTTTTTAAGATTAGGCATTTTTTGTTCAATCATAATAGAATGACCAAGTGTTGGTCATTAAAAGATTAAATAGTACATCTTCCTCTGACTAAAGGACTTATAACATTTGCAAAGTGGAAAATTTTTAATTATTTGATAACAAACATTTGGGCGGGTGGTTGGGCACTTTAGTTCAAATTACTCAATGATAATCATGATTTCGAGTAACCAGCCCACCCGCCCAAGTGTTGGTCATTAAAAGATATTACTTCCTACTCCTCGGACTAAAGGATTTCTAACACTTGTAGAGAAGAAAATCTTTCAATACTAAAAAAAACAAAAAAATTTGATTATTGCAGACAAAATTTCTTTAATATTTGCTTGAATTTCCTAAAAAAAAGTAAATGGTAGGTTTCCTTATAGTCGAAGTCAAAAAAGCTGCTCAGAATTTTCAAAAGATAACTAAGTCCCCAAAAAAAATTTCAAAATATGCTGCATGTTTCCAAAAAAGTGCAAAATCTACAAAATACTATGTAGAAGATTAGAAGTTTTTTTATAAAGTGCAAAAGAATTATAAACATTCCAAAAGTAATCTCAAATGCCTTCAAAAGTAGTCTAAAGTGTCTTCAAAAGTAACCTCGAGTGTCTCCAAAAATAATTTTAAGTGTCTTCCAAAGTAACATTATGTATCTCCAAAAGTCTCCCAAAAGTCTCCCAAAAGTACTCAAAGATCTAGAAGTAGTCCGAAAGATTCAAAAAATTTATAAAACTAGCGACTTGGTCTTTAAGAAATAGTTAAAACCTCAAAAAAAACGCAGTCTTTAATGTGATCTAAAGTTTAAAAAAATAATCCATATAGTGCAGTCTTTATTGTGTGCATAATCTCTGAAAATGATTTTAAAAATTCTTTAAAATGGCGTCTGTAGAGGGATTGTTGGTTGTTGGCTAAATTTGTATGCAATGAGGAGATTTGTTTTTGACTTGAGATGAGTTTTGCCTAGAAAATCTTTTGTTGCTTGTAAATCTGGACAAAATTATCTTTTTTTGATTTTTGCTATACACTTTGACAGTCAGTAATTTGAAAAACAAGTTTGATAACTGATTGGTTAGTTTGACTAAATACAAAATTTGAAATTTAATTGACTTTTTTGCAATTATTGATTTAATATAAACCTTTTTGACGATGCGCCACTGTTTAGGAATGAAGTTGTTTATATACTAATTGATGACAACTTCAATTCGTATCCAACTTCAAGTTCAACTTTTATTCGAATGCATTCGAATAGATATGTCGCTTCAAATTGCAATTTTATTCGAATGCACTCGAATAGAATAGAATATTCAGCGTAGCTAACTTCAGGTTGGAAATTTTATTGGTTATATAATAAGGCATGCTAGTATGGTCAACTTTAATCTGGTATTTTGGTGGGCATTGTAAATTGCTTCGTGGAATCTAAATCATTAAAATTAATAATTAATTCTAAAAGCTTTGCAAATCGCTAACTACTTCTGGATGCTTCTTTTCCTCTTAGCATACAAATATGCGACTATAAATACCTTATTAATATTTTTCTTAAAGATTAATAAGTGTGAAATGTATAATTTCTTAAACAATTTCCTTAACATTTCATAAAATTACATCATTATTAATTTAATGATTCCAGCATTCCATTTATAGGAAAACAAGCAACTTAACACAATTATTTCTCATTGAATTTATTAAATTTTATTCAAGAAAATTCATTAAAAATTATTAATCAACACAACTGGCATTGATAGAGAATGGAAAATCACGTTTCGCTATTTTCTTTTTAAACTTGTTTGTTTTTACTGTTACATATTGTTATGCAATCAGCATAATTAATTAATATTTTTATTAAAGAAATACAACTTTGACTAAAATAAGTCACACCCAATTTTTATTAATCACGATTTGAACACCCTAATCAATGGAATTTTATTGCTGCATTTACATATAATAAAATGTCAAGTTCGAATAATATTTCGATCGAATCAACCGTTTTAATATTTAAATAATTTTGGGTGTGACTTTTCAATCCTTTTCATATTAAATTGCTTCCATTTAGGGTCATTATTCGTTTTATTAATTAGTGAGAATCTTCAATCGAAATGTCAATGTTGATTGGCGAAGATAATAAAGATTTCTACTTATATAAAAGGGCGATTGTTACAATCGTTTCGATCACAATAAAAAATTCAGGAATGCAGTTATCAGGTCAAGAGGTAAACACGATGAAACTCTTTATTTATGTAACCTGATGAAACGTATAAATAAATTGACCTAAAAAATAAGTCAACAACAACGTAACTGGATGAATTCATTTTAATTTAATAATTAATATGAAAAATTACATTGCGAAATCTTTTCAATCGTCCATGAGTATCAAGGAAGAAGAAGTTAAAGATGAGTATGGTATTTAACAATTCAAACGTATTTGATTAGCGCTAATAAAACCCTTCTATACATATAAAACATATTCTGATATAAGTGTCAAGGACACGTTGACATTTAGATTGTATAATGCAATTGCATTCAACAATGAGTACGGAGCCGTATATCATTTTCTAAGAGCGCGTGCAAGCAGGACAGACTGAGAGCCAGATTAATAGAATGTGATTGACGAAATTTGCACAATAATGAGGAACACGCCCGCGACTTTGTTGATTGCGTGCGGAAAATAATACGGAGCTGGAATTATTTATTTCTTACAGAGCAAGTTGATGGTTCTTATACACAAAGCATTTTTTTATCATTTATTGATTATGTCAATTTAATTTAGTTTGTTAATTAAGTTGATGGCCTTCTAGACTTGTTCTTGAGTGTGTGGGATTGATACAATTTGTTAGGGGTATATTGCAATATTGATCCCAATATAAAACCCCTTTGGCATCCCATTTATTGAATTATGTTAAACTAACATTTCTATTCAATAATAACAGAAGAAACCATTCAGGATGTAATAAAATATTCACGATTACAAGTAATCATATGATTCTAATTAAATCTGCAGAAATAATTCTTTAATTAATAAAAGAAACCGCACTTCCTCAACCAAATGCATATTCAGTAAGATATCTTTAGCATAAATGACTTCATAATTGGCGGAGATAATTACAATAATTAATACATTGCGCATCTGCAATAATTTCCATTATTTGACCTTGCTACATCTTATAACAATTCTAATAAATCCAAAATATCTTTATCAAGTTTACATAATATTTCATCATAATTTAATTGGTTATTTTTTATTAAATATTATTTAAATACTGTCATAAATATATCTGCGGCAAATTGGGTGTTAAATATCTTTCCTGTCTATGTGATTTAAATAATTTCCATAATTATCCACGCAGTGAACGTTAATGATAAAGATTGTGTTCACACGACGCTTTAATGGGCCAATAATTTGGATTTATTGTGTGTTTGTTTTATTAGAAAGAAATGGGTGTGAGCATATTCATGTATGTTAATTAAAATAAATCATGTTATTGTTACAAACTATTTTTTGTTTGCAATAATTACTATTTAATTGATTAGAATTTAATTGTGAAATTTATGAAAGTTTTAATTTATTAGTGTGAGGTTACTATTAAAGAAAATAACTGTGAATTGATAATAAAAAAGTTTGAAAAAATTGATATGCTTAAGGAAGTTAAGATAAGTCAGCAACCTTAAGGATTTTTTTAGTTTTTATTAAAAATTTGCAATCAGCATATTTAATTTTATTAGAAAATCATATCTTATAGACTTAATTATGGCCAAATTGATCTTAATAAGCTTCCAAACTAAGACTAACAAAATTTGAAAAAAAAAGCTTGGCTAAGGAAATTCAAATAAGTCAGCAACCTTAAGGTTTTTTCAAATTTTTATTGAAAATTTGCAATCAGCATACTTGATTTTATTAGGAACCTATATTTTAAGAATATATTTATGTCCAAGTTGGCTTTAATTAGCTTTCAAATTGAAACTAGGGAAAGTTCAAAAAAATTATTTTATTAAGAAAATTAAGATAAGTCAGCAACTTTAAGATTTTTAAAATTTTTGTTTGTAAATTTGTAATCAGCATACTTGAATTCATTAGGAAACTTTATTTTAAGGATTCGATAATAGCTAAGTTTGCCTTAGTTAACTTTCAAAGTTAGGCTAAAGAAATTAAAAAAAAAATTACTTTGCTAAGGAAATTGAAATAAATCAGCAACCTTGAGGTTTTTCTATTTTTTTATTAAAAATTTGCAATTAGCACACTTGATTTTATTAAGAAACCTTATTCTAAGAACATAATTATGTTTAAGTTAACTTTAATTAGCTTTTAAATTGCGACTTAGGAAACTTGAAAAAAAAATTGTTTAAGAAAGTTAAGATAAGTCAGCAACCTTAAGGTTTTTTAAAGTTTTGTTTACAAATTTGTAATTAACATACTTGAATTTATTAGGAAACTTTATTTTAATGATTTAGTAATGGTTAAATTGGACTTAGTTAACTTTCAAAGTAAGACTAAAAAAAATTTTAAAAAACTCAAGGAAAATCAAATAAGTCAGCAACCTTAAGATTTTATAATTTTTTTATTGAAAATTTGCAATCAGCACACTTGATATTATTAGGAAACCATATTTTAAGAACATAATTATGTCTAAGTTGGCTTTGGATAGCTTTTAAATTGAAACTTAAGAAGTTTAAAAAAAATTATTTGATTATGAAAATTAAGTTAAGTCAGCAACCTTAAATTTTTTTAAAGTTTTGTTTGCAAATTTGTAATTAGCATACTTGAATTTATTAAGAAATTTTATTTTAAGGATTTGATAAAGGTTAAGTTAGCCTTAGTTAACTTTTAAAATGAGACTAAAGAAATTTGAAAAAATTGATTTGGTTAAGGAAATTGAGATTGGTCAATTACTTTTAGGTTTTTTAACATTTTTATTAAAAAATTGCAATTAGCATACTTGATTTTATTAGAAAACCTTAACTATTGTACTTGGTTATGTCTAAGTTGGCCTTACTTGGCCTTTAAACTGAGACTAAAGAGATTTCAAAATATTGATTTTTTAAGAAAATTGAGATTGGTCAACAACCTTTAGGTTTTTTAAAATTTTTATTACAAATTTGCAATCACCATACATTATTTTATTAGGAAATCTTAATTATTGTACTTGATTATTTCTAAGTTGGCCTTAATTGGCCTTTAAATTGAGACTAAAGAAATTTCAAAAAATTGATTTAGTTAAGGAAATTGAGATTGGTCAACAACCTTTAGGTTTCTTAAATTTTTTATTAAAAATTTGCAATCAGCATACTTTATTTTATTAGGAAACCTTAATTATTTTACTTGGTTATGTCTAAGTTGGTCTTAATTGGCTTTTAAATTGAGACTAAAGAAATTAAAAAAAAATGATTTGTTTAAGGAAATTGAGATTGGTCAACAACTTTAAGGTTTTTTTTTAATTGATTTTATTAAAAAAATTTATTTAAAAGACTTTAATATGTCTAAATTGGCTTTAGTTAGCCTTTGAAGACTCACTACAGAAATTCAAAAAAAATTGATTTGCTTGAGGAAATTTAAATAAGTCAGCAACCTTAAGGATTTTTTAAATTTTTATTGAAAATTTGCAATCAGCATATTTAATTTTATTAGAAAATCATATCTTAGAGACTTAATTTGGCCAAATTGATCTTAATAAGTTTCCAAACTAAGACTAACAAAATTTTAAAAAAATTGCTTGACTAAGGAAATTCAAATAAGTCAGCAACCTTAAGGTTTTTTCAAATTTTTATTAAAAATTTGCAATTAATATACTTAATTTCATCAGAAAACCTTATATGAGGCAATTAATTATATTCAAGTTGGCTTTGGTTAGTCTTCAAAGTAAGATTGAAAAAATTTGTAAAAATTGATTTTGTTACGGAAATTAAGATAAGTCAGCAACCTTAAGGTTTTTTCAAACTTTTTTTGAAAATTTCTAATCAGCATACTTGAATCTATTAGAAAAAAATATTTAAAGGATTTGTTTATGTTCAAATTAGCTTTGGATAGCTTTCAAAGCAAGAATAAAGGAAATTGAAGAACATTTATAGATTGAGGAAATTAAAATAAGTCAACAACCCTAAGATTTTTTTGAAATTTTAATGAAAATTTGCAATCAGCATACTTGATTTTGTTAAAAAAAATTACTGAAAGTATTTAATTGATGCCTGTTTTACTTTAAATACCCTAAAATAGTCGAATTAAAAAAATTAATCCAAAATGACCTTTTTTAATAATTTTACAACTGTTATGAAACTAATTGGAAATTGTTTTAAAATTTAGATTTGTTAAGTTTGATTTTGTATAAAATTACAGAAATCAGTCAATAATTATATTGTTGCCATAGTTACTACGTAAATTAACTTTAGTGCTTTTGGCTTGAGATGTGTTTAGTCAGTAATTTACGTTTTGTGAAGTAATCAATAAGAATTTTTGGATACGGTTTGAAAATTTGGGTTTACCGGACTTGATTCTGTATGAAATTACATAAAAGAGTTATTAAATTTATCCGTTGTTGCCACAATTACGTTTTGAAGTAACTTTAATAGTTTTGATTGAATTGTCTTCAGTCAGCAAATTACGATTTGTAAAGTAACCAATAAGAATTTCTAGATGCGGTTTGAAAAATTGGATTTAAATAACTTTATTTTGTAAGATACTACTTAAAACAGTAATTAATTTTCTTTATTGTTGCCATAATTACTACTTAAACTCACTTTTGCGCTTTTGGCTTGAGTTGTGTTTACTCACTTATTTGGTATTTGTGACGCAATCAATGCGAGTTTTAGGATGCGGATTAAAAATTTGGGTTTAAAAAGCTTGATTCTTTATAAAAATATTTAAGTCAAAAATTAATTTTATTCATTCTTGCCATAAATACTACTTAAAGTCACTTAAGCGCTTTTAGCTTGAGTTGTGTTTAATCAGTTATTTGGTTTTTGTGACGCAATCAATGCGAATTTTTGGATACGGATTAAAAATTTGGATTGAAAAGACTTGATTCTTTATAAAACTACTTAAATAAAGAATTAATTTAATTCATTGTTGCCATAATTACCACTTAAACTCACTTTAGTGCTTTTGGCTTGAGTTTTGTTTAGTCAGTTATTTGGTATTTGCAAAGCAATCAATGCGAATTTTGAGATATGGATTAAACATTTGGATTTAAAAGACTTGATTCTTTATAAAATTATTTAAATTAAAAATTAATTTTATTTATTGTTGCCATAATTTCTACTTAAAGTTTCTTTAGCGCTTTTAGCCTAAGTTGTGTTCAGTTGGTTATGTGCGAGTTGTGAAGTAACCAATAAGTGTTTTGGGATGCGGTTTAAAAATTTAAGTTTAGGAAACTAGATTCTGTATGAAATTACTTCAAACAGTAAATAATTCCATTAATTGTTGCTATAATAACTGCTTAAAGCAACTTTAGTGATTTTGGCTTGAGTTGTAATTTATTACTTGTGCAGTAACTAGTAGGAATTTTTTGATGCGGTTTGAAAATTTGGATTTAGCAGACTTACTTCTGTATGAAATTACTTAAAACAGTAATTAATTTCATCCATTGTTGCCATAATTACTACTTAAAGTTACTTTAGCGCTTTTAGCCTAAGTTGTGTTCAGTCTGTTATGTGCGAGTTGTGAAGTAACCAATAAGAGTTTTGGGATGCGGTTTAAAAATTTAAGTTTAGGAAACTTGATTCTGTATGAAATTTCTTTAAACAGTAAATAATTCCTTCAATTGTTGCCATAATAACTTCTTAAAGCAACTTTAGTGCTTTTGGCTTGAGTTATGTTTAGTCAGTAATTTACTACTTGTGCAGTAACTAGTAGGAATTTTTAGATGCGGTTTGAAAATTTGGATTTAGCAGACTTTATTCTGTATGAAATTACTTAAAACAGTAATTAATTTTGTCTAATGTTGCCATAATTACTGCTTAAAGCAACTTTAGTGGTTTTGGCTTGAGTTGTAATTTGCTACTTGTGCAGTAACTAGTACGAAATTTTGAATGCGGTTTAAAAATTTGCATTTAGGAGACTTGATTTTGTATAAATATATTGTCTATTATTGCCATTATGTCATAATAAATTCAAAATTTGCTGATAATTTTTTTAATTTTTTTTTTGTTATTTAGAATTATTAACTAATTAAATAAGGAAATGAAAATACTCCCAACAATCTTACATAAAATGCAAAACGAGGTTAAAACATTCCATAATTTCACTAAGCAAGCGAAAGCAGCCAGAAGAAAAAAATAATACACGCAAAAAAAGTAATTCAAGTTCTTTGTTAAACACACATTCAATGTCAAGGTGTGTTATACCATTCACATACATATATATGTCAACGTTATCGCAAATTCATTATAATATACTTAAATAATACATCCATTCAAAGCGTGCCCATCAGACACAATTAATTGATAATTACAACAAACAAGTCCGAAAAATTCTACCTGACGTAATTGTGTGTTGCATTAAATAAAACCATAGAAACGAAAAAGAATTCCGAGGACGGAGGAGCTCGAGCGGAAATTATTAAGAAATTGTTTGTTTAATGCGAATGAAAAATTCACACCCCAATACAAAATTGTTAATTAAAAATTAAATTGTTTTCTCATAGATTGTTGATACAAGCACACCTATTTAGTGTTTTCTTAATTTTAGTTAATTAATTTCCTTCAGAGAAAGTATGTAAATTCAATTGTTTATAGTTGCTTACTAATTGAAAAAAATGTTTGGGATCGTTAAATGGAACTTATAAACACATCTATTTCTGTTCGTAACATGTTACAACATTTACGTTAAATTCTTGAATTTGTTCTGGATTTAGCTTTTATTTAGTTCACTATTTGTACTACAATTTGTATACAATTTATTACAAATTGTGCGGTAAATTTTACTCAAATGTTTGAAATTAAGGAATCTAAATTTAGATAACTGTTTTGGATTGTTGAAAAACCCACAATCTATATCATGCAAATCACAAAATGAATAAACTAAAGATTATCAAACATAACAAACCAAATGATTTAATCATAAGAATAAAATATTAATTTATTGCGCAGCCAAGAGATTAGAATTAATTTGCATAATTGAGATCGAATTAAAATCTGTCTGCGACCATATATTGCCCAAAACCTTGATCGAACTAGTTGCAGAAACTGTTAAGTTGCTCGATATAATTGAATAAAAAATAAAATACCGTTAGTCTTCTATATCAAACAACTGAAGATTTGCATAATTATATTGACGCATCAAAAAAATATTGTTAAATAAATTTATAATAAAACAATTTATTCACTGTAAGAAACAATTGTCTCCTTGATAGATAAACTGCAACGTAACGAGTGATTTTTGTTTCCACGATCACCGGAAGGTGCAGAACAAGGCCAACAAGGCCACCAACTCTGCTCCAGTTGGCTGTGCCTTACATCAGACACTCCTTATGTCATTATCGTCGTCTTACTTATTTTCCGCATTAAATACGCCATCATTTTATCAATTATATTATGAACATCAATAACTTGTTAGGAATGTTGCCTTAGGTCCATAGAAGAGTTCAACACAACACATTCCTAATGTGTAACTAACATGATTAATAAAAAAAAATTATATTAGCTACGTGGGCTGCTATTAATATCAATAGCCATCCTTAATTAGTGCGAAATAATATTGATATTATAATTGGACACTTTCTCAAGGTTTACATGTGTGTTAAACATCAATGTTTTTATTTATTTAAACGATATAATTAACGCAGAAGGAAACACGTTGATCTTATCAATCAATCAGTTAGTAAATTATATGTTAGATGTTAAATTAAGCGAGGAATTAATATTAATATGACAAATTGATTTTAATATTATTTTGATTTTATTAAAAAATTATTATAAAATAAGCCCGGTAGCTACTACTAAATTGATTAAATGTATTTTGTAATGTAAGATACATTTTTGTGCACTTTGTTGTGCAAGCTGTATGATTTTATTGCTTCATTAAAAAGGACCCCATATGTATCAGATATTTTATATCTTGAAATAAATTATAAATGAATTTATTGGATTCTTTGTGGAAATATTGTAAATGTCAACAGTTTTATTAAATCAAGGGTTATAATTGGTATTGCTGCTTTATGAGTTTTTGAATTGTAATAAAAAATTAATGAGTCTGGAGGTTTCAAGAGTTTGAATATTGTAAAATGTAATCAGGGAACTGTTGGATTAGAGTAGAAGGTTTATTACTTATAACAATTAAACAATAAATTAGAACAACAATTGTTGATTGACATTTGTTAAAAATATGCGCAAAATTGAAGATTTTATTATTTTCTTGATCAGCAACACTTGGGCGGATGGGCGGGGCGCAAGTAATAAACAGTTTGCAAAATATTATTGCTTCAGCCCACCCACCCACTCAAGTGATGTGTTTATGTTCTAAAAATTGATTTTATTAATTTCCTGATTACCAACATTTGGGCGGGTGGTCAGGACACAAGTATAGCAACAATTGGCAAAGTTATTGTTGAACTGTTCAGTTTTTAATTTTTTTTTAAATCTTCATGATTTTCAAGTTTTTTTATTTGTTTTGATGCTTTGGCATTATTTTCTAAAGCTCTTACTCTTTTTTTTTAATTTATATTGTTTTTCTAATTTTTTATGAAGTCTTTTTAGAGTTTCTGAAGTTTGTTCGGATTTTCTAAAGTTTCTACATTTTTTTGTTTTTGCAAAAACAATTTAAAGTATTTGAAGTATTTTTTTAAGTTTTTGGATTATTTTTAAAGTTTTCAGATTTTTTTGGAGTTTTTTAATTTGACTTTTGACATATTTGTCAAAGCTTCTGGATTATTTGGTATGTTATGTAAGTTTTTTTTTTATTTTTGGAAATTTTTTTTCTAAAAAAGCTGTAGTTCTAATATTTAACGTTTTAGGATTTTTTCTGCAGTTTTTCTAAAGTTTTTTTTGCAAAATTTATATTTTTTTAGGATTTCTGATTTTATAGCAGTTTATTCCAAAATTTTTAATTTTTTTTCTAAAATTTTTAGATCTTTTTTTGAAATTTTTCTTAAGTTTTTGGTTTTTTTTTTAAGTTTTGTTTTATTTTTTGAAGTTTTGGATTTTTTTTTTAAATTCCCAGTTTTTTGTCTTTTTGAAGTATTTCTGAAGCTATAAAAAAGTTTCTTCAATGGTTTTAGATTTCTTTTGTAGTTTTCTTAAAGATGTTGCAACTTACTTAAACTGTTTAGGGTTCTTTTTAAAGTTTTTTCATTAGTTTCTGAGGTTTTGCTGAAGTGTTTGCAGTTAATTTAAAAATTTTGATTTTTAACAGTTGTTTTTTTTAATTGTTTTTTAGCTTTTGTAGTTATTCTAAAACTTTTATTTTTATTTTATTTTTTAGTTTATATATTTTTTAGTTTTTTTTTTCTTTAAACTTTTAATTTTTTTTTTTATTTTTAGATTTTTTTAAAGCTTTAGAAAAGTTTCTGGATATTTCTGCAGTTTTTCTAAATATTTTACTTTTTTTAAATTTATTTTGTCTTTTTTTTTTAGTTTCTGCTGTTTTTTTGTTTTTTTTGTGTAGTTTATAGTCTTTTTATATTTGTCATAGAGTTATAAAAAAGTTTTAGAACTCTTTTTTAAGTTTTTGGATATTTTAGCAGTTTTTTAAAAGTTTTTATTTTATTTTCCTACCTTTTCTGCTGTTTTTCTGAAGTTTTTTAGAGTTTTTAAAGTTTATTCAGTTTTTTTTTAAGCATCTACATTTGTTAAGTGTTTTTCTGACAGTTTTTTTCTAATATTTATTGTTTTTTTTTAAGTTTTTATATGTTTTTTAAGTTTCTTTTAAGAGATTGGATTACAATTCTTTTTTTAGTGATAACATGACTTCTGACGCTTGCAAAGAGTTTAAACATGCAATCTCTTGATGACGAGCACTTGGATGGGTGGGTGGGACACTCTATCTTCTTAAGATAACCAGTCAGTACTTTGGATTGGAGTGGTCCACCTACCCACCCAAGTGTTAGTTATTAAGAGATTATATCACGACTCTCTTTAGTAATAAAATGACTTCTGACGCTTGCAGAAAGTTTAAACAAAAAAGCTTTTAATGACGAACACTTGGGTGAGTGGCTGAGCTGCTTTATATTATAATGATTAGTCAATAGTTTGGATTGTTTTTTTAATTTATTATGACTAAGTGTAGATAGAATGACAAAAAACTATTAAATTTGTAGCTTTATAGTTCTTTACTCATTCATTTAGTTCAAAAAAACTAAAAACCCTTGTTTTGTCTGCAATTGATTATGACTAAGTGTAAGAAAACAAAAAACTTTTGATTGTTTTTTGATTTATTATGACTAAGTGTAAATAGAATGACTAAAAACCATTAAAATTGTTCCTTTGTAGTTTGTGGTTATTAATTGGGTGCAAAGTGATTAAAAAAACTCTGTTTTGTAACTAATAGATTATGACTAAGTGTAAGAAAACAAAAACAATTTGTTGCTTTTTGATTCATTATGACTAAGTGTAGATGAATCACTAAAAACCAATAAATCTGCCGCATTGTAGTTTTGTGGCAATTAATTGACAGCAATGTGACTAAATCCGCTGTTTTTTACACAATTGAATAAGACTAAGTGCTTTTGCAGGAAAACTATTTTGTTGCTTTGCTATTTATTATGACTAAGTACAGACAGAATGACTAAAAACCATTAAAACTGAAGTTTTATAGTTTTATACTAATTAATTTAGTGCAAAAAGACTAAAAACCCTTGTTTTGTATGCAATTAAATATGACTAAGTGTAAGAAAACAAAAAATATTTTATATTTTTAATATGATTAAGTGTAAATAAAATGACTAAAAACTGTTTTTTGTAGTTTTCTGACAGTTAATTGGGTGCAATGTGACTAAAAAACGTTGTTTTCTATGGAATTGATTATTACTAAGTGTAAAAAGACAAAAAATATTTTATTTTTTGATTCATTATGACTAAGTGTAGATGGAATCACTAAAAACTAATAAATCTGTTGCTTTGTAGTTTTGCGGAGATTAATTGACTGCAAAGTGACTAAAACCGCTGTTTTGTAAACAATTGAATAAGACTAAGTGCAAAAAGAAGAAAACTATTTTGATGCTTTACTATTTATTATGACTAAGTGTTGATAGATTGACTAAAAACTATTAAATTTATTGTTTTATTGTCAATTATGTGCAAAAAGACTAAAAATCCTTGTTTTGTATGGAATTAAATATGACTAAGTGTAGGAAAACAAAAAACATTTGATTGCTTTTAATTTATTATGACTAAGTGTAAATAGTATGACTAAAGACTGTTTCTTTGTAGTTATCTGGCAGTTAATTGGGTGCAATGTGACTAAAAAACGTTGTTTTGTATGCAATTGATTATGACTAAGTGTAAAAAGACAAATAAAAATTTGTTTTTTGATTAATTATGACTAAATGTAGATAGAATTACTAAAAACCAATATATCTGTCGTTTCGTAGTTTTGTGGCAATTAATTGACTGCAAACTGACTAAAACCGCTGTTATCTAAGCAATTGAATAATAATAAGTGCAAAAACAGGAAAATTATTTTGTTGTTTTGCAATTTATTATGACTAAGTGTAAATAGAATAACTATAACCATTAAATCTGTAGTTTTGTAGCAATTAATTTAAAGCAAAATGACTAAAAAACTTTGTTTTGTATGCAATTGACTATGAATAACTGTAAGAAAACAGAAAACATTTTAATGGTTTTTGATTTATTATGACTAAGTGTAGATAGAATGACTAAAAATCATTAAAAATGTTGCTTTTCAGTTTTCTGGGAATTAATTAGTGAGTAAAAAACCTTGTTTTTTATGCAATTGAGAATGACTAAGTGTAAGAACAAAAAAAAATGATTGTTTTTTTTAAATTTATTATGACTAAGTGAAGATATAATGACTAAATACCATTAAATTTGTCATAGTGTAGTTTTGTGGCAATTAATTGGTTGCAATGTGATTAAAGTCCTTATTTTGTACGCAATTGATTATGACTAAGTGTAAGAAGAGAACAACCATTTTGTGGCTTTTTGATCTAATATGACTAAGTGTACATAGAGTGACAAAAACTATTAAATCTGTAATTTTGTAGCAATTAATTGAGTGCTAAATGACTAATAAACACTGTTTTGTAAGCAATTAAATATTACTAAGTTCAGGAAGACTAAAAACGTTGTTTCAAAATTTATTATAACAATTTTAATGCAACTTTAGTATATCATTTTATTAATTTAATAATATTCAGTTTTTTTTTGTTGTTTTAAATTGTTTTTGGTTTTCCCAAACCAAAGGTTTTTTTTATAAAAGAATTTAAGTTGTTATGAATCTAATTACAAAAGCAAATAACAAAACTAATTACTTTCAAAACCGCAGTTTTCATATTAAATTGTCTCCAAACCTGTGTAAACTTGTTCTTTTTAAATTGATCGAAGTATATTATTAATCAACTCAAAAAAAAGGTGGCTCAAAAAACAGTTAGCATACCAATTGATAAAAACTAATAATTTATAAAAGCGAAGCCATTCCATCTATTAATAGAGCATAAAATTAAATAATTTAAAATTCAATTTCCCACTGAAAAGAACGTCATAATTGGCGTATAAACGAACTAATGTTTACTAATAATACCTGCAGGTTATATAATGATTAAAAATAATTATATTATTGTCCAGTATAAGATTACAATCTGTTGGAGCAATTCATTCCGAACAAAACCTGGCGCCTGACTGAATTATTTATGGATTTGAATCCACCCAAAAACATCAAGCAAAAAAATTTAAGGATCTGAATCGCCGTGTCAAGGATGCGATGTTATCGCCAACATAACAACTGTTATATATTTATCATAATTCTTTGATTTATAACGCGGTTCGAACAAACAAAGCTGTAAACGATTTATAACTCCGCGACGGGTTAATTTTATCGAAATATTATAATGCAAACTCATTCTGATAAATGATGCGGTTTGATTTTTGCAATAATGATACGTTTTAAAATAAATTACTAACAATCGTGCACATATAAGTACGCATGATGATAGGTTTCTTTATTAATTTATTTATTGAAATGGCCAACCAAATCACGCCCTCAATATCCGGGACGGTGTTTTTCATAATTAAATTTAGCTAATAGATCCATTGTTGGATATTCAGATAATGTCAGTCACGCGTTAAATTTAATTAATGGAAGGGAAGGTTATTGCAAAAATTATATGTTATTTAGACTATAAATTTATCAATTTAGACGGGAATGTTATTATTGTCTGGCCGTTATTTTAATATTGCAATTAATTTTGTGTTTGATTATAAAAATTGATATTGGATATAATTATTTTTAATGAATCTATCTATATTTTTGTTTGATTTAATTATTACTGATTAATTAATATAATTACATAAATATTGAAATGTCATTGCAATGCATAAACTATTATGCATGCCCCTCCTGCGAGACAATATTTTTATTCTCTGACAAAAGCAAATTAAATTGATAAAAATCAGAGGACTGGCCAGAATGACATTTAGCGTAAGAAATTCCAAAGTGAGCAGAAAAAGCGCAATCCAGTATTGTGCACATTCATGTATATACACGCACGATTTTTTTCGCGCGGAATGCCGGTTATTTATCGTTGAAACGTCGCTGTAAATAAGGAAAACTTCTTATTGTCCTGCTGCAGATTATATACGCGTATTTTCAAGTAGAATACATTCAAACATAAATCATCAAATAGATAAATAACTAGATAAAGTAAAATTTATAAAAGAAAGTAATCATAAATCAGCCCACACTATATCTAATGCAAATAAAATTATGCAAATTATTCATAATTGATATAATTATGCAATCAAATAATTAATGGTTTTCATCAAGGATAAAATAGTTAAATTATTTTTTTAAAAGGAATTTTATTCGCAGGAGCATTAGGTGTGTTTTGTGTTTGGGCGACCTTAAGGATCCCATTTGTCACGCTTTTACATATCCGCAATAATTTCGGGCGTTGCTGCCTCATTGTTAATAAAAATAAATTCAATTCTGCATAGTTTACCAACGATGTCATACATTCCTTTGTGATTTCTTTTGGTTGTTGATGAAAAAATATTCAGGACTGATTAATTTTAATTTCCGGATTATATTAGAAAGAATTAATGTAAATTATCTTAAGATTAATTTAGAATTAATTATTGGTATCTAGGATTAAAATCGGAACAAGAAGTTGACATTTAACGGCTTTTAATATTTCAAAATAGATACAGGTATTCTAGAAAAGCTTACAAACAATTGATCAAGAAATTACGCAAGTTTCTACAATTCTTGGGCAAGCTTAAACGGAAATTTTAAATAAGTTTTTGATATTCTATAAAAGATTACAAAGCTAGACCAAGAAACTACGCAAATTTTTACTTTTTTTAACTTTCTATATTAGTTTTACAAATGCTTACAAAGCTTTAAAATAAGAGTTTTCAGTGTTTTTAAATAGTTTCTGAATTTTTCTAAAAGTTTACAAAGCTCTACAATAGACCAAAATCTTGCACAGCAAAAGATCAATACTCAAAAATTGTTTTGAAAGTTCCTAATATTCTATATTTCGACAAACTTACAATAGATCTCAAGTTTTTACAATTATTAATGTCAACAAAAAGCTTATTTTATTGCTGTCAAACTTAAGAACAGAAAACAATGATCAATATTAATTTTTATAGATTCACAAATTTCTAGACAAAATTTAGAATTTACAAAAGTTTCTTCAATTTACAATTTATTTTAAAGTTATTGTAGAAGTTTTCTAGACCTAATAACTATTTAAAATTCTAAAATTAAATGGAATGCTTTATGATCCATAAAAGATTCTATTTTTTGTAGTCTGTTAGGATTTTTTGGAAAATACCAAAATTTGAGGAGTTTTTGGACAATTTGCTGATCTTACACAAATTTGACAAGTTTTTGAACATTTTCCGAAGTTTACAATTGATTTCAAGCTTCTTTGAAGTTTTTTCATCATCTTTTTTCTATTTTTTTATTGTTTTTATAGTTTTTTTGTTCATTTTTTAATTTTGTTTTCTAAATAGAGCTTACACAGTTTTTTTGAAATTTGCAAAGAATTTTTGGAATTTAAAAAAAGTTTTTAAAAACTTTTTTTGGACAATTTAACAAATTTCTGAACATTTAGGAAACTGCTAAGCTAATTTGCAAATTTGTTTGGGTTTTTTTAAACATTTTTTGTAGTTTTTATTATTTTCCTAGTTTACATAAGTTTTTTTTAAGTACCAAGATTTACGAGTTTTTGAACAATTTGATAACCTTACCCGATTTTTTATAGTTAAAAAATTGGACAATCATAAAGATTTTCATTTTTATTGTTTTTCAGAATATTCTGCAGTTTTCTTTTTTAATATATAGTTTTTTTTTAACTTTTTTTTGTTTTGTTTTTGAACTTTTTTGAAGATATTTAGATAGATTTTAATTTTTTTGTGAAGTTATTATTATTATTAGTTATTACAGTTTTTGCGTTTTTTTTTTAGTTTTTTTGTTTTTTTTTAAGATTTTAGTTTTTTTTTAAACTTTCCAGTTTTTATTTTTTTGCAGTTTCTTTAAGTTTTTGAATTTTTTTTGGAGTATTTTGAAGTATGTTGACAATTTTTTAAATTGTTTACATTTTTTGTGATGTTTTTAGTCTTTTTGAAGTTTCTGTTTTTTTTTTGAAGTTTGGTTCTGAAGTTTACACAGTTTATTCTTAAAGTTTTTTGAAGTTTTTATCGTTTAAATGATGTCGGCATGTGGTTTGGGCCCCCTTCCCCCAAAGTGTTTGTGATCTAATTTTTTGGGTGGGTAGGCGGGAACTAAGTTTAAATTTAGTAGTCGTGTGGTTTCAATTGGAGTTGTCCGATTACTTACCCAAATGTTTATGATCCAATTTTTTGACTACAAACAGTTGGGTGAGTGGACGGGAACTAAGTTTGAATTTGGTGGTTGTGTGGTTTTGATTGGAGTTGACCACTCACCCACCCAATTGTTTGTATTTTTTTTTTTATTACAAACAATTGGGCGGGTAAGCGGGAACTAAGTTTAAATTTAGTGGTTGTGTGAATTGGATTGGAGTTGCCTACTCACCTACGCAAGCGTTTGTGATTTAATTTCTTGAATTCAAACACTTGGATGGGTGGGCGTGTAGTTTGTATTGAAGTTGCCCATTCTCTTACCTAAGTGGTTGTGATCAAAAAATTAGATTACAAATATTTGGGTGGGTGGGCGCCAAATCGGTAAATGATGTAAGCATGTGGTTTGAGTTGGAGTTGCTTACCCACCCACCCAAGTGTTTGTGGTTCAATTTTTTTGATCACAAATAATTAGACGGGTGGGCAGGAACTAAGTTTAAACTTAGTGGTTGTGTGGATTTGGTAGGAGTTGCGTATCCACTCACCCAAGTGTTTGTA
Organism: Tachinus rufipes; assembly: GCA_963932245.1. Lineage (NCBI taxonomy): Eukaryota > Metazoa > Arthropoda > Insecta > Coleoptera > Staphylinidae > Tachinus > Tachinus rufipes. The sequence continues at coordinate 4,210,781 of OZ010749.1, forward strand.
ATTTAATTTTCTGATCACAAACAATTGATTGGGTGGGCAGAAACTAAGTTTAAACTTAGTGGTTGTGTGGTTTAGATTGTAGTTGCCCGCCCTCCCATCAAAATGTTCTAATTTTTTGAACACAAACACTTGAGTGGGTGGGTGGGAACTAAGTTTAAACTTTGTGGTTGTGTGGTTTTGATTGAAGTTGCAGAACTACTCACCCAAGTGTTTGTGATCTAAATTTTTGAACACAAACTCTTGGGTGAGTGGGTGAGAACTAAGTTTAAACTCCGTGGTCGTGTGGTATTGATTGGAGTTTCCCACTCACCCACCCAAGTGTTTGTGATCTTAGTTTTTAAACACAAACAGTTAGGTGAATGGGCGGAAATTACGAAAAAACTTAGTGATCGTCTGGTTTGGATTGTAGTATTTTGTGATCTAATTTTTTGATCACAAACAAATGGTTAGGTGAGTAGAAACTAAGTTTAAACTTAGTGATTGTGTGGTTTGGATTGTAGTTGCTCACCTACTCACCCAAGTGTTTGTGATTTAAGTTTTTGAACACAAACACTTGGGTGGGTGAGTGGAAACTAAGCTTGAACTCAGTGGTAGTGTAGTTTAGATTGTAGTTGCCCACCCACTCACCCAATTGTTTGTGATCTAATTTTTTAAACACAAACACTTGGGTGGGAGGGTGGGAACTAAGTTTAAATTTAGTGGTTGTGTGGTTTGTATTGAAAGTGCCCACCCAACCAAGTGTTTGTAATTAAAATTTAGATCACAAACACTTGGGCGGGTGGGTGCAAACTATGTTTAAATGATGTGGGCGTGTGAATTGGATTGGAGTTGCTCACCCACCCAACAAAGTGTTTATGATTTAATTTTTTGAACACAAACAAATAGGTGGCTGGGCAGGAACTAAGTTTAAATTTAGTGGTCGTGTGGTTTTGGTTGGAGTTTCCCACCCATCCACTCAAGTGTTTGTGATTTAATTTCTTGAGTACAAAAATTTGGGTGGGCGGGAACTAAGTTTAAGTTTAGTGGTGGTGTGGTTTGGATTGTAGTTGCCCACCCACCCACCCAACTGTTTGTAATCCATTTTTTTAATTACAAATAATTGGGCGGGTGGGCGGGATTTAAGTTTAAATAATGTGAGCGTGTAAATTGAATTGGAGTTGCTCACCTACCCACCCAAATGTTTGTGATCCGATTTTTTAAACACAAACAATTGGGTGGGTTGGCGGGTACTAAGTTTAAATTTAGTAGTTGTGTGATTTTGATTGGAGTTGCCCACCCACCCACCCAAATGTTTATGGTTCAATTTTTTGATCACAAACACTTGGGTGGGTGGGCGGGAACTAAGTTTAATTGATTTGGGCTTGTGGTTTAAATGTGATCTAAGTTTTTGATCATAAACAATTGGGTGAGTGGGCGGAAAGTAAGTTTAAATTTAGAGGTTACGTGGTTTGGATTGTAGTTGCCCACCCACTTACCCAAGTGTTTCTGATCTAATTTTTTGATTACAACCGATTGGATGGGTGAGCGGGAACTAAGTTTAAATTTAGTGGTTGTGTGGTTTGGATTGTAGTTGCCCACCCACCTACTCAAATGTTTGTTATCTACTTATCATAAACATTTGAGTTGGTGGGCGGTAATTAAATTTAAATGATTTGAGTTTGTGGTTTGTATTGGAGTTTTTGGGGTTTTAAATTTGGTAAAAAAAAAAAAAATAGATATTGGTTTTATACTAATAATGGAACCTTGTGGGATACCTAAAATGTATAAGAAATTATCGTACATTTTATAACACTTTAATCTGCGTCAATTGGTTAAAAAATATTATTTCTAATTTTGTAACTGTATCTGAAATTGTTTAAATATATTTTCAAACTTTAAAGTTTAAAGCAAATCCAATCAAAACCACATACCCGCATCATTTAAACTTAGTTCCTAGCCGCACACCCAAGTGTTTGCAATTAAATTTTTTTATCACAAACACTTGGGAGGGGGGGGGGGCAACTCCAATCAAAACTACATACCCACATCATTTAAACTTAGTTTCCAGCCGCCCACCCAAGTGTTTGCAATCAAGAAATGTGATCACAAACACTTGGGTGGGTGGGCGGACAACTCTAATTAAAACCACATATCCACATTATTTAAACTTAGTTCCCGCCCACCCACCCAACTGTTTGTGATCAAAAAATTGGATCACAAACACTTGAGTGGGTGGGTGGGCAACTCCAATCAAAACCACAAAATTTAAATTTAGTTCCCGCCCACCCACCCAAGTGTTTGTGATCAAAAACTGGATCACAAACACTTTGGTAGGCAAATCCAATTAAAACCACATATCCACATCATTTAAACTTAGTTGCCAGCCGCACACCCTAGTGTTTGCAATTAAGAAATTGGATCACAAACACTTGGGTTGGGGGGGGGGCATCTCCAATTAAAACCACACGACCACTGAATTTAAATTTAGGTCCCGCCCACCTCCCAATTCTTTGTGATCAAATAATTGAATTACAAATACTTGGATGGGTGGGTAGTCAACTCCAATCAAAACCACATACCCACATCATTTAAACTTAGTTCTCAGCCGCCCACCCAAGTGTTTGCAATTAAGAAATTGGATCACAAACACTTGGGTGAGCGGGTGGGCAACTACAATCCCAACCACATCCCTACATCTTTTAAACTTAGTTAAATTAGATCACAAACCACATGGCCACATCATTTATAAACTAAAAACTTCAAACAAATTCTAAGAATAAACTTCATAAATTTCAGAACCAATGTAATTTTAAAAACTTCAAAAGAAATCCAAAAAATAGCAGAAACTTTAGAAAGACAATGCACAACATCACAAAAAATGTAAAACGCTTTAAAAAAATGTCAACATACCTAGAAACTTTAAAAAACTCTAGAAAAACTCAAAAATTTAAAGAAACTGCAGAAAAAAAAATAGAAACTTTAAGGAAAAAGCAAAAAAACTTTAAAAAAACTACAAAAACTGTAAGAAAAAAGCACAACTTTACAAAAAATGTAAAAACTATCAAAATATTCGAAAAAACTTCAAAAAACTTCAAAAACAGAAAAATGAAACTTTAGCAAATATTTCAGATATTCTGAAAAACAATGAAAATAAAAATCTTTATGATGTTGCCAACTGCAAACAAGCTTTGTCAATTTGTCAAATTTTTTAACAACTAAATATCGAGTCATCAGATTGTTTAAAAACTTCTAAAATCTTGATATTTTGCAAAAAAACTCATGTAGACTACAAAAATAATTGAAAAAACCAAAAAATACTTATAAATTAGCTTAGCAGTTTCCAAAATGTTCAGAAATTTGTAAAATTGTCCAAAAAAAATGTTTAAAAATACAAAATTGAATTAAGAAATTTCTAAAGTCTTCCTAAATTCCAAAAAATATTTGCAACTTTTAAAAAAAATGTGTAAGTTAGATATTAGTTTTATACTAATAATAGAACCTTGTGGGTTACCTAAAATGTATAAGAAATTACCGTACATTTTATAACACTTTAATCTGCGTCAATTGGTTAAAAAATATGATTTCTAATTTTGTAACTGTATCTGAAATTGTTTAAATATATTTTCAAAAAATTAGTCTTTTTTAAATTTTGTATTAATTGTGGAACCTTGTGGGGGACCGTACAATGTATAATATTTGTGAGACACCAAAAGTTACAAATGGTAATTCTAGAACCTTGTGGAAAACCTAACAAAACTTTGAAACTTTTTATTTGCACAGTTTTTTAGCATTTGGCCAACGTAATTAAAATTTAGGAGTTTTCGTAACATGACCAAGATTGTCTAAATATTTTTATATTTTGGGGAACATCTTACGTTTTAATTTTGGCAATTTTATGAAATTATTTCTGAGATCTAAAAAAATCTTATGATTAATTGTTTGTTTAGTTTGAATTAATTGTGGAGCTTTGTGGGTGACCGTACAATGTATAATAAACGGCGTGGAACACTTCACAACCTAATCTAATAATTTTGAAATTTTTTTGTCTAAATATATTTTCAAACTTTGGGGAACACATTATTTTGAATCCAAAAAAATGTGAAAGATTTTTTAGTTTTGCATAATTGTGGAACCCTGTGGGACGATATAAAAAGCTAACTCCATATCATAAATTTACAATATTTGAGACACAGCAAAAGTGAATAATTCTAAAACCTTGTGAAAAACTTAAGTCTAAAAAAAATTAAAAAATTAAAACGTTATTCAAATTTTCAAACTTTTCTAAAAAATGTGAATTGCATACAAAATAGGACATTTTAGTTATTACAAAGCAACATTTTTTTTTTTAGTCTTATAATAATAATAATAATATTTTTAATTTTCTAATTCTTATCTTAAATTTTCTTTACAAATAAATCTGGCTAAATTTTCTTAAACTATTTAATTAAATTAAATTATTTAGATACTTTTTGTAGTAAAAAGTAGTATAATTGTCTTCATTAATAATTCTATCGATCAAAATTGAATAAACAATTTACATAAATAAGCAATTTTGAACGCTCCCAATATAGTTAACAACTTATTATATTTTTTTATGATGAATCATTGGAAACAATCTTTCACATTGCGTAGTAAAAATAGGTTTATTTTGCAAACTGGTGCACACCCAAAAAAAACATTAATCGCACATCTCGTCCGAGCAGAACAGAACAGAATCCACGTCGGGTTCAAATAACTTGAAGGCCGTTCAATGCCGTTTCTTGCCCCTTCCATAAACCGACGCGACGACTCGCGTGCTATTTCATGTTTTAAAACAAACAAAACCGATTGTCAATCCCATTTATTTGCATCATTAATAGATTATGTATGCATTGTGTTCAATTATACACGATTTCGCTTTTAGTTAAGATTATTTGACTCAAAATTTAATAAAATATTTGGCCTTTGTAATGGTATTTATTTCAAATAAATTATCTGGCCTTTAAATACCAAAACGTTATTGAAATGTTATCAATAACTTGCTCAATAGAAAGCAAAAATTACATTGCAGCAATTAACTTTGATTGATTTAATTTGATAAAATTGTATATTTAAGACAAGGTTCCAGTCCTTTTGTGTTAAATAATTAAGAAATGCTAATGAGACATTTAAACTGCCTTCGGAAGAAACATATCAAATTTTATAAACAAAAACTTGATTAATTAATTAATTTGTCCAATAATATTTTTTGATTCTTATCAAGAATTAATTAAATAAATTAGTGTTCCCCAATATATCTAATTTATCTCAACACTTTTTGTGTACTTGAGTCTATTATATTGTAAGAGAAAGAGCGGCCTATAGGTACAATTAATCAAGTCCACAATTACTTTCATATTGAACACATAACCTTATGTATATATAACATTTGCCCTAGTTATGTGTAGGTGTTCGGAAATCACTTCAAGATTGAAATCTGGCAAGGTCGTCAGTTTTGTTTGTGTAATAGCAGACAACAATTATTTGAAAGTGTTAAAAAATTGTTGAATTGGATTAATTTCTCTACGAGATAATGCACTGATTTTGTAATAACTACTAATACTGCAATATTGTAATTTAACTAATATCAGTTGCTATTGTTAGAATAAAAAGTTATTAAATTCAATGTTACAATTTATATTGTATTGTAGTAAAATAGATTTCTTACTTAAAACTGTTGTGATTATAATAATAGTTACTATTGACTAGGTTCAATGATTTAATCTTTAGAACAAAAGTTCTGCAAATAAATAATTGCGTCATACCTCAGGCTCAATAAAAACAAATCATTAAACCAAATGGCACATAATACGGGATACTTGTCTCATTCGATTTATCCATTAGTATTTAATAAATTATTATAATCGTATGCAAATGACGAGAACAACAACTAAGATTATGCTACCAGTATTCAGAATAATAATCAATGGAAAAATCGAAGCAATCAGAGCGTAACAACACTGGCGATAGTATTATAAAATATTAAATAGTCCGCCCAATAATTTTTGTTCTTATATAATTGAAACGCAAAAAGCGTGCCTTTATTATTAATACAGATCTGTTTACAATCTACAATGAGAGGGAATCGAATGTGGAAAATTATTCTTGCGCAAAATAATAAGCGCAATATCATATCATAATCACTTGGCGCCTTTCATTAATATTGAATAATTAACACTGTAAGATTTAATTTGTTATAGTATTTTATTCTTACAGCTGATGCAATGTTTATATATTGTTACGGGTTTTTATATTTTTGTTATATAATTTCTTCTTCAAATCTTGTCATCATAAAACACTGATAACAGTAAAAAACGTTTTTAACTTTAGAAATTAAATTTTGAGCCAAAATTAGTCAAAATTTCAAAATTTTATATCAACAATTGTGTCCTCAGCATTAATTTATGCAAAACTAATTTATATTAATATCCAAAATATTTTAAAAAATTTAAAAAAAATGTTTTTTTTTTTTTAATTAAATTTTGAGCAAAGTATTTTGTTGGGCTATGTTTGAAATTAGTTTTGTCAAAATTTCAAAATTTTATATTAACAATTGTGTCCTTATCATTAATTTATGCAAAACTGACTTATATTAAAATCCAAAATATTTCAAAAAATTGTAAAAAATGTTTTTAATTTTTGGAATTAAATTTTGAGCAAAGCATCTTGTTAAGCAATGTTTGGAATTAGTTTTGACAAAATTTCAAATTTATTTATTAACAATTGTGTCCTCAGCATTCATTTATGCAAAACTGATTTATATTAAAGTACAAAATATTTCCAAAAATTAAAAAAAATGTTTTTAAATTTTGAGCAAAATATTTTGTTGGGCAATGTTTGAAATTAGTTTTATCAAAATTTCAAAAATTATATCAACAATTGTGTCCTCAGCATTCATTTATGCAAAACTGATTCATATTAAAATTCAAAATAATTCAAAAAATTGTAAAAAATGTTTTTAATTTTTTGAATTAAATTTTGAGCAAAGTAACTTGTTAAGCTATGTTTGAAATTAATTTTGTCAAAATTTCAATTTTTTTTATTAACAATTGTTTCCTCAGCATTCATTTATGCAAAACTGATTTAAATTAAAATCCAAAATATTTCAAAAAAAATTAAAAAATGCTTTTAAATTTTGAGCAAAGTATTTTGTTGGGCAATGTTTGAAAATAGTTTAATAAAAATTTTAAAATTTTATAGTAACAATTGTGTCCTCGGCGTTTATTTATGCAAAATTAATTTATGTTAAAATCCAAAATATTTCAAATTTTTTTTTTAATGTTTTTAATTTTAGCAAAGTACTTTGTTAAGCAATGTTTGAAATTAGTTTTGTCAAAATTTCAAAATTTTATATCAACAATTGTGTCCTCAGCATTAATTTGTGCAAAACTGGTTTATATTAAAATCCAAAATATTTCAAAAAAATTTAAAAAATGTTTTTAATTTTAGAAATTAAATTTTGAGCAAAGTATCTTGTTGAGCAATGTTTGAAATTAATTTGATCAACATTTCAAAATTTTATATTAACAATTGTGTCTTCAGCATTTATTTATACAAAACTGATTTATAATAAAATCCAAAATATTTCAAAATTTTTTAAAAAATGTTTTTAATTTTTGAAATTAAATTTTGAGCAAAGTATTTTGTTGGGCAATATTTGAAATTAATTTGATCAACATTTCAAAATTTTATATTAACAATTGTGTCTTCAGCATTTATTTATACAAAACTGATTTACAATAAAATCCAAAATTTTTTAAAAAATGTTTTTAATTTTTGAAATTAAATTTTGAGCAAAGTATTTTGTTGGGCAATATTTGAAATTAGTTTTGTAAAAATTTCTAAATTTTATATCAATAATTGTGTCCTCAGCATTAATTTATGCAAAACTTGGATTTATATTAAAATCCAAAATATTTCCAAAAAATTTAAAAAATGTTCTCAATTTTTGAAAATTAATTTTGAGCAAAGTATCTTATTAGGCAATGTTTGAAATTAGTTTTGTAAAAATTTTAAAATTGTATATCAACAATTGTGTCCTCAGCATGAATTTTTGCAAAACTTGGATTTATATTAATATCCAAAATATTTCAAAGAATTGTAAAAAATGTTTTTAATTTTTTAAATTAAAGTTTGAGCAAAGTATCTTTTTAAGCAATGTTTGAAATTAGTTTTATTAAAATTTTAAAATTTTATATCAACAGTTGTGTCCTCAGCATTAATTTATGCAAAATTGATTAATAATAAAATCTACAATAATTCAAAAAATTGTAAAAAATGTTTTTAATTTTTGGTATTAAATTTTGAGCAAAGTATCTTGTTGAGCAATATTTGAAATTAGTTTTGTCAACATTTCAAAATTTTATATCAACAGTTGTGTCCTCAGCATTTATTTATGCAAAACTTAGATTTATATTAAAATCCAAAATATTTCAAAAAACTTTACAAAATGTTTTTAATTTTTGGAATTAAATTTAGAACAAAGTAGCTTGTTGAGCAATGTTTAAAATTAGTTTTGTATGAATTTCAAAATTTTATATCAACAGTTGTGTCCTCGGCATTAATTTATAGAAAATTGATTTATATCAAAATCAAAAATATTTCAAAAAATTCTAAAAAACGTTTTTAATTTATGGAATTAAATTTTAAGCTAAGTAACTTGATAAGCTATGTTTGAAATTGTTTTGTCAAAATTTCAAAAACTTTTATCAACAATTGTGTCCTCAGCATTAATTTATGCAAAACTAATTTATATTAAAATCCAAAATATTTCAAATTTTTTTTAAAAATGTTTTTAATTTTAGAAATCAAATTAGAGCAAAATAACATGTTAAGCAATGTTTGAAATTAGTTTTGTCAAAATATCCAAATTTTATATCAACAATTGTGTCCTCGGCATTAATTTATGCAAAACTTGGATTTATTTTAAAATCCAAAATATTTCAAAAGATTTTACAAAATGTTTTTAATTTTTGAAATTAAATTTTGAGCAAAGTATTTTGTTAAGCTGTTTGAAATTAGTTTTGTTAAAATTTTAAATTTTTTTATCAACAATTGTGTCCTCAGCATTAATTTATGCAAAACTTGGATTTACATTATAATCCAAAAAATTTCACAAAAATTTAAAAAATGTTTCTAATTCTTGAAATTAAGTTTTGAGCAAAGTATCTTGTTGGGCAATGTTTGAAATTAGTTTTGTAAAATTTTCAATATTTTATATCAACGATTGTGTTCTCAGCATTAATTTATGCAAAACTGATTTATGTTAAAATACAAAATAATTCTAAAAATTCTAAAAACTGTTTTCAATTTTTGGAATTAAATTTTGGGCAAAGTATCTTCTTAAGCAATGTTTGAAATTGATTTAATCAAAATTTTAAAATTTTATATCAACAGTTGTGTCCTCAGCATTAAGTTATGCAAAACTGATTTATATTAAATTCAAAAATATTTCAAAAAAATGTAAAAAATATTTTAAATTTTTTAAATTAAATTTTGAGCAAAGCATCTTCTTAAGCAATGTTTGAAATTAGTTTTATCAAAAATTTTAATTTTTTCATCAACAATTGTGCCCTCAGCATTCATTTAGTCAAAACTAATTAAAATACAAAATATTTCCAAAAATTTAAAAAAATGTTTTTAATTTTTGAAATTAAATTTTGAGCAAAACAACTTGTTGGGCAATGTTTGAAATTAGTTTTGTCAAAATTTCAAAAATTTATATTAACAATTGTGTCCTCGGCATTTATTTATGCAAAACTTATTTATATTAAAATCCAAAATATTTAAAAAAATTGTAAAAAATATTTTCAATTTTTGAAATTAAACTTTGAGCAATGTATGTTGTTGGGCAATGTTTAAAATTAGTTTTGTCATAATTTCAAAATTCTATATCAACAAATGTGTCCTCAGCATTAATTTATGCAAAATTGATTTATATTAAAATTCAAAATAATTCAAAAAATTGTAAAAAATGCTTTTAATTTTTGGAATTGAATTTTGAGCAAAGTATCTTGTTAAGCAATATTTGAATATAGTTTTGTAAAAATTTCAAAATTTTATATCGACAATTGTGTCCTCAGCATTAATTTATGCAAAACTTGGATTTATATTAAAATCCAAGATATTTCAAAAAATTGTAAAAAAATTTTTTAATTTTTGAAATTAAATTTTGAATAAAGTATCTTCTTAAGCAATGTTTGAAATTAATTTTAACAAAATTTCAAACTTTTATATCAACAATTGTGTCCTCAGCATTAAGTTATGCAAAACTGAATTATATTAAAATCCAAAATATTTCAAAAAATTCTAAAAAATGTTTTTAATTTTTGGAATAAACTTTTGAGTAAAGTGTCTTGTTAAGCAATGTTTAAAATTAGTTTTATCAAAAATTCAAAATTTTCTATCAACAATTGTGTCCTCAGCATTAATTTATGCAAAACTGACTCATATTAAAATCCAAAATATTTTAAAAAAATTTAAAAAATATTTTTAATTTTTGAAATTAAATTTTGAACAAAGTATTTTGTTTGGCAATGTTTGAAATTAGTTTTGTAAAAATTTCATAATTTTATATCAACGATTGTGTCCTCAGCACTAATTTATGCAAAACTGATTTATGTTAAAATCTAAAATATTTCAAAAAATTCTAAAAACTGTTTTTAATTTTTTAAACTAAATTTTGAGCTAATTATTTTGTTAAGCAATGTTTGAAATTAATTCAATAAAAATTTCAAAATTTTATATCAACGATTGTGTCTTCAGCATTAATTTATGCAAAATTGTAAATAATATTTTTAACTTTTGAATTTAAATTTTGAACAAAGTATCTTCTTAAGCAATGTTTGAAATTGATTTTAACAAAATTTCAAAATTTTATATCAACGATTGTGTCCTCAGCATTAGTTTATGCAAAACTGATCTAAATTAAAATCTAAAATATTTCAAAAAAATTTAAAAAATGTTTCTAATTTTTGAATGTAAGTTTTGAGCAAAGTATCTTGGTGAGCAATGTTTGAAATTAGTTTTGTCAAAATTTCAAATTTTTATATCAACAATTGTGTCCTCAGCATTAATTCATGCAAAACTGATTTATATTAAAACCCAAAATATTTTCAAAATTTTTAAAAAATGATTTTAATTTTAGAAATTAATTTTTGAGCAAAGTATCTTGTTAAGCAATATTTGAGATTAGTTTTATCAAAATTTCAGAATTTTATATCAAAAATTTTGTCCTCAACATTAGTTTATGCAAAACTAATTTATATTAAATTTCAAAATATTTTAAAAAGTTTTAAAAAATGTTTTTAATTTTTGAAATTAATTTTTGAGCAAAGTATCTTGTTGGACAATGTTTAAAATTAGTTTTGTCAAATTTTCTAAATTTTATATCAACAGTTGTGTTCTCAGCATTAATTTTTGCAAAACTTGGATTTATATTAAAATTCAAAGTATTTCAAAAAATTGTAAAAAAAGTTTTTAATTTTTGGAATTAAATTTTGAGCAAAGTAACTTGTTAAGCTATGTTTGAAATTGATTTTGTCAAAGTTTCAAATTTATTTATCAACAATTGTGTCCTCAGCATTAAGTTATGCAAAACTGGTTTATGTTAAAATCCAAAATATTTCAAAAAATTCTAAAAAATGTTTTTATTTTTGGAAATTTAATTTTGAGCAAAGTATTTTGTTGGGCAATATTTGAAATTAGTTTTGTCAAAATTTCAAAATTTTGTATCAACAATTGTGTCCTCAGCTTTAATTTATGCAAAACTGATTTATATTAAAATCTAAAATATTTCAAAAAATTGTAAAAAATGTTTTTAATTTTTGGAATTAAATTTTGAGCAAAGTAACTTGTTGAGCAACGTTTGAAATTAATTTTGTCAAAATTTCGAAATTTTATATCAACAATTGTGTCCTCAGCATTCATTTATGCAAAACTGATTTATATTAAAATCCAAAATATTTCAAAAAATTCTAAAAAAAAATTATAATTTATGGAATTAATTTTTGAGCAAAGTAGCTTGTTGAGCAATGTTTGAAATTAGTTTTGTCAAACTTTCAAAATTTTGTATCAACAATTGTGTTCTCAGCATTAATTTATGCAAAACTGATTTATGTTAAATTCCAAAATATTTGAAAAAATTCTAAAAAAATGTTTTTAATTTTTGAAATTAAATTTTGAGCAAAGTTACTTGTTGAGCAATATTTGAAATTAGTTTTGTCAAAATTTCAAAATTTTATATCAACAATTGTATCCTCAGCATTTATTTATGCAAAACTCTAAAAAATGTTTTAAATTTTTGGAATTAAATTTTGAGCAAAGTAACTTGTTGAGCAACGTTTGAAATTAATTTTGTCAAAATTTCGAAATTTTATATCAACAATTGTGTCCTCAGCATTCATTTATGCAAAACTGATTTATATTAAAATCCAAAATATTTCAAAAAATTCTAAAAAAAAATTATAATTTATGGAATTAATTTTTGAGCAAAGTAACTTGTTGAGCAATGTTTGAAATTAGTTTTGTCAAACTTTCAAAATTTTATATCAACAATTGTGTCCTCAGCATTCATTTATACAAAACTGAATTTTATTAAAATCCAAAATATTTAAAAAAATTGTAAAAAATGTTTTTAGTTTTTGGAATTAAATTTTGAGCAAAGTGTCTTGTTAATCAATGTTTGAAATTAGTTTTGTCAAATTTTCAAAAATTTATATCAACAATTGTGTCCTCAGCATTAATTTATGCAAAACTGATTTTTGTTAAAATCTAAAATATTTCAAAAAATTCTAAAAATTGTTTTTAATTTTTTTTAATTAAATTTTGAGCTAAGTATTTTGTTAAGCAATGTTTGAAATTAATTTTATTAAAATTTCAAATTTTTATATCAACAATTGTGTCCTCAGCATTAATTTATGCAAAACTAATTTATATTAAAATCCAAAATATTTCAAATTTTTTTAAAAAATGTTTTTAATTTTTGAAATTAAATTTTGAGCAAAGTAACTTGTTAAGCTATGTTTAAAATTAGTTTTGTTAAAATTTCAAATTTTTTTATCAACAATTGTGTCCTCAGCATTAATTTATGCAAAACTAATTTATATTAAAATCCAAAATATTTCAAAAAATTGTAAAAAACGTTTTTAATTTTTGGAATTAATTTTTGAGCAAAGTATGTTGTTGGGCAATGTTTGAAATTAGTTTTGTCAAAATTTCAAAATTTTATTTCAACAATTGTATCTTCAGCATTAATTTATGCAAAACTAATTTATAATAAAATCCAAAATATTTCAAAATTTTTTAAAAAATGTTTTTAATTTTTGAAATTAAATTTTGAGCAAGGTATTTTGTTGGGCAATATTTGAAATTAGTTTTGTCAAAATTTCAAAATTTTGTATCAACAATTGTGTTCTCGGCATTAATTTAAGCAAAAGTGTTATGTTAAAATCTAAAATATTTCAAAAAATTGTAAAAAATGTTTTTAATATTTGGAATTAAATTTTGAGCAAAGTATCTTGTTGGGCAATGTTTGAAATTAGTTTTATCCAAATTTCAAACTTTTTTATCAACAATTGTGTTCTCAGCATTAATTTATGCAAAATTTGGGTTTATATTAAAATAAAAAATATTTACAAAAAATTTAAAAAATGTTTTTAATTTTTTAAATTAAAATTTGAACAAAGTATCATGTTAGGCAATATTTGAAATTAGTTTTGTCAAAATTTCAAAATTTTATATCAACAATAGTGTCCTCAGCATTAATTTATGCAAAACTGATTTTTATTTAAATTCAAAATTATTCAAAAAAAAAATAAAATAATGTTTTTAGTTTTTGAAATTAATTTTTGAGCAAAGTACTTTATTGGGCAATATTTGAAATTAGTTTTGTTAAAATTTCAAAATTTTGTATCAACAATTGTATTCTCAGCATTAATTTATGCAAAAGTGATATGTTAAAATTCAAAATGTTTCAAAAAATTCTAAAAAATGTTTTTACTATTTGGAAATGATTTTTGAGCAAAGTAACTTGTTAAGCTATGTTTGAAATTAATTTAGTCAAAATTTCAAATTTTTTTATCAACATTTGTGTCCTCAGCATTAATTTATGCAAAACTGATTTATATTAAAATCAAAAAATATTTCAAAAAATTGTAAAAAAATGTTTTTTATGTTTTAAATTAATTTTCTGAGCAAAGTATCTTTTTAAGCTATGTTTGAAATTAGTTTTGTCAAAATTTCAAAAATTTATATCAACAATTGTGTCCTCAGCATTCATTTATGCAACACTAATTTATATTAAAACCTATAATGTTTCAAAAAAAATTTAAAAAATGTTTTTAATTTTAGAAATTAAATTTTCAGCAAAGTGTCTTATTAAATAATGTTTGAAATTAGTTTTATCAAAATTTCAAAATTGTATAACAACAATTGTGTTCTTAGAATTAATTAAGCAATTTTTGAAATTAGTAGTTTTGTCAAAATTTTAAATTTTTTTATCAACAATTGTGTCCTCAGCATTAATTTATGCAAAATTAATTTATATTAAAATCCAAAATATTTTAAAAAATTTAAAAAAATGTTTTTAATTTTTGAAATTAATTTTTGAGCAAAGTATTTTGTTAGGCAATATTTGAAATTAGTTTGATCAAAATTTCAAATTTTTATATCAACAATTGTGTCCTCAGCATTAATTTATGCAAAACTAATTTATATTAAAATCCAAAATATTTCAAAAAATTCTAAAAAAAAATTAAAATTTTTGGAATTAAATTTTGAGCAAAGTATCTTGTTGAGTAATGTTTGAAATTAGTTTTGTCAAAATTTTAAAATTGTATATTAAACAATTGTGTCTTCAGCATTCATTTATGCAAAACGGATTTATATTAAAATCCAAAATATTTTAAAAAATTTGTAAAAAATGTTTTTAATTTTTGGAATTAAGTTTTAAGCAAAGTATTTTGTTGAACAATATTTGAAATTAGTTTTGTCAAAATTTCAAAATTTTATATCAACAATTGTATCCTTGGCATTCATTTATGCAAACCTTGGATTTATATTAAAATCCAAAATATTTCAAAAAATTCTAAAAAAAATTTATAATTTTTGGAATTAAATTTTGAGCAAAGTATCTTCTTAAACAATGTTTGAAATTAGTTTTGTTAAAATTTCAAATTTTTTTATCAACAATTGTGTCCTAAGCATTAATTTATGCAAAACTTGGATTTATATTAAAATCCAAAATATTTCAAAAAAATTTACAAATAATTTTTAATTTTTGGAGTTAAATTTTGAGCAAAGTTTCTTGTTGAGCAATGTTTCAAATTAATTTTGTACAAAATTCAAAATTTTATATGAACAGTTGCGTCTTCAGCATTAATTTATGCAAAACTAAATTATGTTGAAATTATTAAACAAACTACATACTTTCTATTATTCATTGAATTTAAAAACATAACTATCATCAAGGAGTTGGATATTACCATCACCTCTTTTGACATAAAAACTTTTAACACTTGCAGAGAAAAAAGTATTCTAAATTCTTAATAACTAACACTTGGGAGGGTGGGCGGAAACTCCAGTTTAAATCACCCGGCTGTATTTATGTTTTGTAGTGACTTACCTACCCGCCCAAATGTTTGTCATCAACGAATTGGATATCACCATCACCTCTTTTGACATAGAGACTTTTAACATTTGAAGAAAAGAAAGTATTCTAATTTCTTGATAACTATCACTTGGGCGGGTGAGCTGGAATTCCAGTTTAAATTACCTGGATGTACTCATGTTTTGGATTAGATATCATCATAATCTCTATTGACATAGAGACTTTTAAAACTTGCAGATAAGAAAGTATTTTAGTTTCTTGATAACTAACACTTGGACGGGTGGGCGGGAACTCCAGTTTAAATCACCCGGTCGTATTCATAGTTTGGAGTGACTCATCCACCCGCCTAAGTGTTTGTCATAAAGAGATTAAAAATTACCAACACTTCTTTTGATACAGGAGTTTTTAACACTTGCAAAAAAGTAAAACTTTCAATTTTTTGATAACTAACACTTGGGCGGGTGGGCGGGAACTTCAGTTTAAATTACCTGGTCGTACTCATGTTTTGGAGTGATCCAGCCACCCACCCAAGTGTCTGTCATTATGGGATTGGATATCACCATCACCTCTTTTGACATAAAAACTTTTAACACTTGCAGAGAAGTGAACTTTTTAGTTTTTTGATAACTAACACTTGGGCGGGTGGGCGGGAACCCCAGTTCAAATCACCCGGCCGTATATTACAAAGCGACAAAGTGTCATTATAAATTGTTAAATTAACTTACAACTAATTGCTAATCTACAAAGTATCACTGAAGTTGATTTAATTCATTATAGTCAATCACAATTAATGGTTAAGCAACAAAGTATTACTAAAGTTGATTTAATTTTATGATAGTCAACTGCAAAGCGACAAAGTATTACTAGAATTGCTTTAATTTGATCATAGTCAATCGCGAAGCGACAAAGTATCACTAGAGTTGATATAATTCGATCATAGTTAATCGCAAAGCAAGAAAGTATCAATAAAATTGGTTTAATTCAATTAGAGTCAATTGCAAAGCGACAAAGTGTCACCATAATTTGTTAAATGAGTTTACAATTAACCGCGAAGCAACAAAGTATCACTATAGTCGATTTAATTTGATCAATGTCAATCGCAAAGCAAGAAAGTATTACTTGAGTTGGTTTAAGTCAATTAGAGTGAATTGCAAAGCAACAAAGTGTTACTATAATTTGTTAAATGAGTTTACAATTAATTGCGAAGCGACAAAGTATCACTACAGTTGATTTAATTCGATCGTAGTCAATCAATTGCAAAGCAAGAAAGTATCACTAAAGTTGATTTAATTTAATTATAGTCAATTGAAAATTGAGAAAGTATTACTATATTTTGTTAAATGAGTTACAATTATTCGCGAAGTGACCAAGTATCACTAGAGTCGATTTAATTGTATCATAGTCAATCGCGAAGCAAGAAAGTATCACTGAAGTTGGTTTAATACAATTAGAGTCAATTGCAAAGCGACAAATTGTCACCATAATTTGTTAAATGAGTTTACAATTAATCGCGAAGCGACAAAGTATTACTAGAGTCGATTTAATTCGATCATAGTCAATCGCGAAGCGACAAAGTATCACTAGAGTTGGTTTAATCTAATTATAGTCAATTGCGAAGCGAAAAAGTATTACTATAATTTGTTAAATAAGTTTACAATTAATTGCGAAGCGATAAAGTATTACTAGAGTTGATTTAATTTAATCATAGTCAATCGCAAAGCAAGAAAATATCACTAGAGTTGGTTTAAGTCAATTAGAGTCATTTGCAAAGCGATAAAGTGTCACCAAAATTTGTTAAAAAAATCTTCAAAAGAAATTCCTAAAAGCTTGTGAAATATTTCTTAAGTTGTCATAGATTTTTTTGAATTTATGAGAGAATGTTTTTGATAAGCTTCTTAAACTGTTTCCAAATGTTGCTTAAAGTTGTTATAGGTATTTTAAGTTTGTGAAAGCTTCTATAACTTTTAATACTGTTTTTAAACTTTTGAAAAAGCAAGAATTTTTGAGAAGCTTTTATAGTTGACCAGGGACTAGTCAATGACTTTATGAATACGCTAAATGTTTTTTTTTTAAATTTGTAAAAAAAAATTAAGAAATTTAAAAAACTTTTTAATTTTGCTAAAAGTCCCTTAGTCAGAGATTAGATAGATTTTACCCTTCTACAGATGATGAATTTGTTTGTTGTCTCTACTACCAACCTTTTTTGAGTTTTGGTTTTTTTAATGCAAAATTTGTTCGGACATTTAGTCAACTTTAATAGATTATAAATCCGGTTGTAAGCAAAAATTCAAAAAATTGATCCATCAAATTATGCATTTACTATTGCTCTTTTAAATGAAACCATGCGCAAATCTCTATCTGAAAAACTGTAGGAGGAGTAGGCTTTTGCGCAACAGAACTTTTTGCCAAAAATCGCATTTTTCTCAACTTTGACGAACCGTCACTGGTTTATTTGTAAAGATATCAAAAAATTATAAGAATAATAATTTGCAAAAAAAGGATGGATCTTTCATATAAAGCTAAGCACAATTTATTTCGTGGTCGGATTAACCAGTGGCGCACTCTCAAAAAGTGCTTTTAATTGTTATTTTTGGCACGCCACTGTTTAAAATTAAAGACAAAATTCAAAAATATGTGTAGCCTACTAGATATAAAAAATTGTAATCTTTCGATCAATTTATATAAATTTTTGACCTAAAATGTATATTGAGGTAGTTATTCTAACCCGCGTTTTGCATTTTTGAAAAAACACAAAATTGACTTTGAAAGAAAAAAATTTGGTGACGCCACTGGAATATTTTGCTAATGGTGATATGGAATCCTTTGATAACAAACACTTAGACGGTTTAAAGTATTAGAATTGTAACAGATTGTTTGAATTTATGAAAAAAGTCAAGGATCTTTTTTAATTAACAACCTCATAAAATGCACATTTTACACAAATCAATTGAGACAATTTTATCCCACCGTAGGCTCTTCAATATTTATGTCTTTATCTACCTGAAAACTACAATCAAAATTATATACATCTCTAAATCCAACACGCGATTAAATACGTCTTCACTGCTTCGAATACATGACATTCGAAACTAGTTCCAATTAATGGAATGATTAATATAATAAAAATAT
This sequence comes from Tachinus rufipes, assembly GCA_963932245.1. NCBI lineage: Eukaryota > Metazoa > Arthropoda > Insecta > Coleoptera > Staphylinidae > Tachinus > Tachinus rufipes. Next base: position 4,229,514 of record OZ010749.1, read on the forward strand.
TCGACAAGGGGCAATTTGTAGACGATAAAAGGATTTTTATGTCTGCATCGCGATGGGAAATAAAAGCAATTTTTTTCTGCATACTATTATTTATGCCCGCTGCGCACCCACAACCAATTATTATCAATCACATATTTTTTTATATCTCGGTTATGGCCATTTTAAATTATCACATTTTTCCCCTGTCCGATGCAAAGCTCTTAAGTTGTCCGGGATCAAGTTCCAGTACCATTTGTTACAGAGTTGTAGGTATTTATCATAGTTCACATCCCACATGTACGGCGTGTAACACATGTAAATCACAATGCATAGCGCGCGATATTAATAACAGCATTATTGTGTACATTGAATAAAAATATTTTTTCAATTCCATATAAGTTCAACTGAACTGGATTCCGGTTATGATGAGTGGAGTCAATTATTGGATATTTTTACCATTAAATTGTGTATTCTTAATTACTTTGTGTCGCATTCTATTGACCTTTAATCTGGTTTTCAGTATATTCATTGCGGATGTATTAATAAATTCATTTGTTGTTGCTGTGGGAGGGCGTGCAATTATTCTGTTCAATGATTTAATTGCATTAGTAATTAGTTCAAGTTATTATTCATATTATTTAAACAAAGACTGCCAGAAATTTAATTATTTACTATTGTAGTGTGGAGCATTTTTTTTTGTCTAAAATTATCTTAAAAAGTGTTGAAGGACCTTGCAAACTGTAATTAAAAAATTGCAACTGAACTCAATCATTGCACTTCATAAATGTTTGCGGAATTTCAAAACTTTTAAATAAAATTCTTGTAATAATTACAGTTTGCGTGTCTCAGTGTCAAGGCAGACAATGTAAATATAAATTTCGAACTAGTTTTTAACATGAATGCAATTTTCATCCCGGATTTATTTTATTTGAATTTATATGTGCAAAACAAAACCTGTTCTTATCAGAATAAGAGCAAATAAGAAGTACACGAAAGCGCCACGTCATTAGTTACCAACCGCCTTCTTCTGGCATGCTTTCAATAAAATACACAGGAACAATCTTAACGCCGCTTAAGCGTACTTTGAATGTAATAAATTGCAAACGTGGTTCGCACAATTCAATGGCACAAAAGTATTGCAATAATCGTTTGCATTTTAACGCCGACAATCACAATTGTATTCTTCAAAGTATATAAAATAGAGAAGAATTCTAATTCATTACATAACAACCAAGTTGTTTATTACAATTTTGAGGTATGGATCCATCAATCAATCGACTGTAACCGTTTATTATTGTTGTATTTATTTACATTGTTGAAAGAGAATTAAAAACAACTGGATTCGGACACGTGATTCGGACATGACGTGCATGAAAACTGAAAGTACATTGTGAACGCGAATCGCCGTTTGAAACGATTCGGAATTTTTTAACGATCCATAAATTATTGTGTTATTGTTGCGCCGCAGAATAATGGGATTATATGTTGAGTGACCTTGTCAAGGTAAGGCAATTAGATTTAGCGTGAAATGTCGCAATTGCGTTACTCTTAAACGAGGAAGGCGGAGAAATATTCTGGTTTTAATATGTTTTTTCTATCAAGTTAATAATTTAAATGTCGTTCTAGAAATTTGTATTATGCATTGGATGTAGATGCGTTTTTTGGATACTATCATTTTTGTACCAATATTGGACAAAATTAGAAATTTGCTACAATTCAATTATGCATTGAAAGTTGATTCATTTTTAAACTGTGTGTGTATCAACTTTGGACAAAACTATCCTCTCGCTTAAGTCTATACTGTCAAAAGATTAGCTAACCAACATTTTGCAAAAATATAAGTAAAGTTGAAAACTTAATTTTCTTGAATACTAGCGGAGGAAAAGCTGATTTTTAACTGAAATATTTGTGTTTTGCGTGGAGTAGGATTATTCTTTGCGGGCGTTAAATGTGCTTTGGGGAGGAGCAAGATGTTTGTGTCTTCCCCCCCCCCCCCCCCGCGCCTTTGTGGTGATAACGGTAGCGGTCGGTGGTTGTGAAGAAGGTGGCGTTGCTCTTCTTATTGTAGTTTGTTTGTTGTCAAGGCCTCGGTTTTCAGTCTGGATTGGTAGTGCAGTGGGCCCCGATGGTGGAGGTATACTGCTATCATGTCTGCAAGGGGGTTACATGTGGGATACAACCCTTGGATTACCTAGTAGAGGTGATTGACGTATTGTGTTTCTTTAGGAGTTGAGGATACGCAGCGAGCATGGTTTGTGTGTCCATGCATCTTGGTAAGGGACATACTCGCAGCCAAGTAGCACGCTCCAAGATGTCAATTGTCTACGTGAGGTGCAATGCCAATTTGCTAAGCTTAAAGAAAAAAATAAGAAGTTAGTAGTTGGACCGGAGTTGGCTGGTTTTGTTGAGGACCTTTTGGCTTTAATGGCTGATAGCCTTAGATTTTGTTTAGCCTACTAGGGCAAATCTTTCCTCTAGTGGTGGGGCTTTTTGATGAGTTGCTATCTTAGTGGACTTTTATTTTTTTCTCAGAGCAGGTCTCTTGAGGAAAGCCTTGGCCGGGGTTTTTGCTGGTTTGTTGGCCTCAACCGTGCAAATATCAGCTTCTTTGGTAGAGTTTGAAACTGGAGTTTTTGGTGAAAGGGGGAGTTGGGTGGGCAGTTTGACGGAGGCGGTTTTTATCATGCTTGCTTCTATATCTTTTTTTTGCTGAGGTAAGGCTGCTTCCTGGCCAAATCTTATTTGTTTAAATGTGGATTTTGATGAGTTTGTATTGGTTTTTTATCAGGGTCACAATGAATGCTTTTAAGGAGTTAATTTTGATTTTCTACTGAATGATATTGTTGTTGCTCACGTTTCTTCTTGTTTGGTTATTAGCAATCAACTCCGCTAGATGATGCTATGTTCTTCTTCTGCACCTTTATCTTTTTTTTATTACTCAACAAAGAGAATTCCTTTTCTAGGAAAAAGGTTTTGTAGTGAGCAGCAACATTGTTGTCCAGCTAGACTTCTCTTACTTTTTTGTCCTTGGCGGAAACGAGCTTGACTGGGTGTGGTGCTTAGCAGGTTTCTTGAGATAGGTCTGGCCCAGTGCGTCCGAAGTCTTGATGGACTCTAGTGTTTTTATGAAAAAGACCAAGGCCAAAACATACAAAGTTAAATGTTTTGCTTGGCGATGTTGGTCATCAGAACTGTTTTTATCTTAGATTTTCTTTCTCTTTTTGTTGATGTTTTTGCGCATTTCAAGTAGGAGTTTTTTTTAGACTAGCCTGACTTGTTTAAGGTCGTTTAGACTTCTTGACGATCACACTGGCAATAAACTTTTCAAGTCCGTTGATCTTTTTTTATTGTTTTTTAGGAGGTTTTAATTTTTTTGAGCTACATGATTGCCATGATCTGAACCGTGCTTATTCTTAATTAATTAATTCAGACTTTTCATTTTTGATTTTTTTGCAATTTAGGATAAGCGGGACATAAGTATAAACTAGTTGCGCTTTATTATTGAATTGCTCTGGCGCACCCACCCACCCGACTGCTGATGATCCAGAAATTTGCTAGTCAACAAATGTTGATTGACATTTTTTTAAATACGTGCAAAGCTTATTTTTTTTTGATCACCAACAATTGGGCGGGTAAGCAGGACACAAGTATGAAACAGTTTGCTTTGGCCCAAACACCCACTCTAGTGTTGGTGTTCTAGAAAACAATTGTTGGTTGGTGTTAGTCAAAAATATGCAAAAAGCTAAAAAAATTCTTATTTTTTTGATCACAGACACTTGAGCGGGTAGGCGGGACACAAGTATAAAACAGTTTTTGCTTTATTGTTGAGTTGCTTTGGCCCACCTAAGTGTTGATGTTTTAAGAAATTTGCTAATCAAAAATTGTTAATTAAAATTTTTTTTAAATATGCGCTAAAAATTTTATTATTTTCTTGATCATCAACAGTTGGGCGTGTGGGCGGGACACAAGTATAAAACAGTTTTGCGCTTCATTGTTAAATTGCTCTGGCCTATCCAAGTGCTAGTGATCCAAAAATTTGCTAATCAACAATTGTTGATTGACTTTTTTTTTTAATATGCGCAATGCTGTAATCATTATTATTTTCTTGACCGCCAACATTTGGGCGGGTGGGCGGGATACAAGTATAAAACAGTTAGCTCTTTATTGTTAAATTGTTTTTGCTCACCCACAGACCCTAGTGCTGGTGATGCAGAAGTTTGCTAATCAACAATTGTTGATTGACATTTTCTAAAAATATGCGCAAAGCTGAAGACTTTATTATTTTTTTTTATCACCAACACTTAGGCGGATGGGCGGGGCAAAAGTATAAAACAGTTTGCGCTTTATTGTTAAATTGCTCTGGCCCACCCACCCACCCACCCAAGTGCTGATGATCCAGAAGTTTGCTAATCAACAATTGTTGATTGACTTTTTTTTAAATATGCGCAAAGTTGAAGATTATTATTTTCTTGATCACCAACATTTAGGCGAATAGGTGGAACTCAAGCATAATACAGTTTGCAAGTTATTGTTGAACTACTTAGGCCCACCCACTTACCCGAATGTTGATGTTCCAGAAATATTCTAATTAACAATTGTTGATTGACATTTGTCAATTATAAAATTCTTTAATCACTAACATTTGGACCGGTGGGCGGCGAACAAGTTTAAATCAGTTTGCGATTTATTGTTGAACTACTTTGGCTCACCCACCCACTCAAATGCTGGAGTTTTAAAAACTTTATTAATCAACAATTAGTAATTGACATTTTGTGAAAAATATGCGCACAGTTTAAAACATTTAAATTTTCTTGATTACCGACACTTGAGCGGGTGGGCGGGAACACAGTTTATAAATATTGGGTTGGTGATTTGATGCAGTGTTCCCGGCAACTCGCCCAAATGTTTGTTGTCAAAAAATTTGCTTATTCTCAAACTTGTTGAGTTTTTGTTATTTTTAATATGACAGATTAAATGACAGTTGTTACTAATACGTCAAAGGTGGGTACAATATCAATTTTTTTGATTACTAACACTTGGGCGGGTGGGCGGGATTACAGTTTATAAATATTGGGTCGTTGATTTGATACAGTGTTCCTACCCACCCGCCCAAGTGTTTGTTATCAAAAAATTTGCTTATTTTTACACTTGTTGCGTTTCTGTTGTTTTTAATATAACAGATTGAATGACAGTTGTCACTAATACGTCACAGGTGGGTACAATAACATTTTTTTTATAACAAACACTTGGTAGGGTGGGCGGGAACACAGTTTATAATTATTGGGCCGGTGGTTTGATACAGTGTTCCCGCCCACCCACCCAAGTGTTTGTTATCAAGAAATTTGCTTATTTTCACACTTGTTGCGTTTCTGATGTCTTTAATATGACAGATTGAATGACAGTTGTCACAAATACTTCAGAGGTGGGTACAATAATAAATTTTTGATTAATAACACTTGGGCGGGTGGGATGAAACACAGTTTAAAAATATTGGGTCGGTGGTTTGATACAGTATTCCCGCCCACCCACCCAAGTGATTGTTATCAAAAAATTTGCTTATTCTCACACTTATTGCGTTTCTGATGTTTTTATTATGACATATTGAATGACAGTTGTCACTAATACGTCACAGGTGGGTACAATTACATTTTTTTTATAACAAACACTTGGGAGGGTGGGCGGAAACACAGTTTATAAATATTGGGCCAGTGGTTTGATACAGTGTTCCCGCCCACCCACCCAAGCGTTTGTTATCAAAAAATTTGCTTATACACACACTTGTTGTGTTATTGTTGTTTTTAATATGACAGATTGAATGACAGTTGTCACTAATACATCAAAAGTGGGTATAAGAACAAAGTTTTTGATTACTAACACTTGGGTGGGTGGGCGGGAACACAGTTTTAAATTATTGGGCCGGTGGTTTGATACAGTGTTCCCGCTTACCCACCCAAGTGTTTGTTATCAAGAAATTTGCTTATTCGCACATTTGTTGCGCTTCTGCTGTTTTTAATATGACAGATTGAATGACAGTTATCATTAATACGTCAGAGGTGGGTACAATAACAATTTTTTTGGTTACTAATATTTGGGTGGGTAGGCGGGAACACAGTTTATAAATATTGGGTTGGTTTTTGATACTTTGTTCCCACCTACCCGCCCAAGTGTTTGTTATCAAGAAATTTGCTTATTCTCACATTCATTGCGTTTTTGCTGTTTTTAATATGACAGATTGAATGATGGTTGTCACTAATACGTCAGAGGTGGGTACAATATCAATTTTTTTGATTATTAACTCTTGGGCGGGTGGGCTGGAACACAGTTTATAATTATTGGACCGGTGGTTTGATATAGTGTTCCCGCCCACCCACCCAAGTGTTTGTTATCAAGAAATTTGCGTATTCTTACACTATTTGCGTTTTAGTTATTTTTAATATGACAGATTAAATGGCAGTTGTTACTAATACGTCAGAAGTGGGTACAAAATCATTTTTTTTGATTACTAACACTTGGGCGGATGGGCGGGAACACAGTTTATAACTATTGGGCCGGTGGTTTGATACAGTGTTCCCGCCCACCCACCCAAGTGTTTGTTATCAAGAAATTTGCGTATTTTCACACTTGTTGCGTTTTTGTTATTTTTAATATGACAGATTAAATGACAGTTGTTACTAATACGTCAGAAGTGGGTACAATATCAAATTTTTTTATTACAAACACTTGGGCGGGTGGGCGGGAATACAGTTTATAACTATTGGGTCGGTGGTTTGATACAGTGTTCCCGCCCACCCGCTCAAGTGTTTGTTTTCAAAAAATTTGCTTATTTTCACACTTGTTGCGTTTTTGTTATTTTTAATATGACAGATTAAATGACAGTTGTTACTAATACGTCAGAAGTGGGTACAATAACATTTTTTTTTATAACATACACTTGGGAGGGTGGGCGGGAACACAGTTTATAATTATTGAGCCGGTGGTTTGATACAGTGTTCCCGCCCACCCACCCAAGCGTTTGTTATCAAAAAATTTGCTTATTCTCACAATTGTTGCGTTTCTGATGTCTTTAATACGACATATTGAATGACAGTTGTCACTAATACGTCACAAGTGGGTACAATAATTTTTTTTTTATAACATACACTTGGGAGGGTGGGCGGGAACACAGTTTATAATTATTGGACCGGTGGTTTGATACAGTGTTCCCGCCCACTCGCCCAACTGTTTGTTATCAAGAAATTTGCCTATTCGCAGCTTTGTTGCGCTTCTGCTGTTTTTAATATGACAGATTGAATGATAGTTGTTACTAATACGTCAGAGGTGGGTACAATATCAATTTTTTTGATTACTAACACTTGGGCGGGTAGGCGGGAACACAGTTTATGATTATTGGGCCGGTGGTTTTGATACAGTGTTCCCGCCCACCCACCCAAGCGTTTGTTTCCAAAAAAATTGCTTATTCTCACACTTGTTGCGTTTCTGATGTCTTTAATATGACAGATTGAATGAAAGTTGTCACAACAAATACTTCAGAGATGGGTACAATAATAAATTTTTGATTAATAACACTTGAGCGGGTGAGCGGGAACACAGTTTATAACTATTGGGCCGGTGGTTTGATACAGTGCTCCCGCCCACCTACCCAAGTGTTTGTTATCAAGAAATTTGCGTATTCTCACACTTGTTGCGTTTTTGTTATTTTTAATATGACAGATTAAATGACAGTTGTTAGTAATACGTCAGAAGTGGGTACAATATCAAATTTTTTGATTACTAACACTTGGGCGGGTGGGCGGGAACACAGTTTATAACTATTGGGCCGATGGTTTGATACAGTGTTCCCGCCTACCCACCCAAGTGTTTGTTATCAAGAAATTTGCGTATTCTCACACTTGTTGCGTTTTTGTTATTTATAATATGACAGATTAAATGACAGTTGTTACTAATACGTCAGAGGTGGGTACAATATCAATTTTTTTGATTACTAACACTTGGGCGGGTGGGCGGGAACACAGTTTATAACTATTGGGCCGGTGGTTTGATACAGTGTTTCCGCCCACCCGCCCAAGTGTTTGTTTTCAAAAAATTTGCTTATTTTCACACTTGTTGCGTTTCTGTTGTTTTTAATATAACAGATTGAATGACAGTTGTCACTAATACGTTACAGGTGGGTACAATAACGTTTTTTTTTATAACAAACACTTGGGAGGGTGGGCGGGAACACAGTTTATAATTATTGGGCCGGTGGTTTGATACAGTGTTCCCGCCCACCCGCCCACCCGCCCAAGTGTTTGTTTTCAAAAAATTTGCTTATTTTTACACTTGTTGCGTTTTTGTGGTTTTTAATATGACAGATTGAATGACAGTTGTCACTAATACATCAAAAGTGGGTACAAGAACAAAGTTTTTGATTACTAACACTTGGATGGGTGGGCGGGAACACAGTTTATAATTATTGGGCCGATGGTTTGATACAGTGTTCCCGCCCACCCGCCCAAGTGTTTGTTATCAAGAAATTTGCTTATTCTAACATACATTGCGTTTTTGCTGTTTTTAATATGACAGATTGAATGACAGTTATCACTAATACGTCAGAGGTGGTGTTAACACTTGGGCGGGTGGGCGGGAACACAGTTTATAAATATTGGGTTGGTGGTTTGATACAGTGTTCCCGCCCACCAGTCCAAGTGTTTGTTATCCAAAAATTGAATGTTACTACTACCGAGAGATTGACTGACTGATGTCACTTGTTGGAAGAGAGAGGTGACGTAACTAGTAGTAGTAAGTAGTAGTAGTAACTAGTAACAGTTTTTAAATTCTGCGTCGGTATTTTGAAAACGTGTTCCCCACCAATTCACTCGAGTGCTGGTGATTCAGAAATTTTGTAATCAACAATTAATGATTGACAATTGCTCAAAATATGCTCAAAATTGACAAAATTATAAACTAATTTGCGCTTGGACTACTTGGTGCTGATTTATGTCTACTAAAAATTAAAGTTAGTTTAGTAGACTTGATTGTTTATTACTTATAACATTTGCATTGGATACTGATGCATTTTTAGTATACTATAATACCATAATAGTATACAATTTTGGACAACGTAAGAATTGTATTGGTACGCTTAATTAAAAAAAAAAATTTACTTCTACAAGAAAATTTAAATGATCTTAGTAGGTTTGATAGTTTATTATTTATAACAATTAATCTATGCATTGAATGTTGATGTCTTTTTAGTATACTATAGTACTATATATGTACTAACTTTGGATAAAATTGAATCAATTTTATCTACGCCTATTCCAATAGTAATTTTTTGCTTTTAGCTTTTATATCAGTTGATTTAGCATTAGAATATTGTAGCGTAGTTTTAAAATAATTGTTGTGCATACATTTCTCGGAAAAAGGCACGTAGCAGCATCGCTTATCCGACAATCTTCCAACATTCCTGAAAATCCGCGCATCTTTGCAGCACGTGATTTCTCTTCGACATTTGGGAGCCTTTAAAAAATCGCCACAGGTTATATAACCGCATCATAATTGCATTTGCCTACAACAACAGTTAAGTGAATGTACGCAACGACAAAGAGAATCGCGTTGGCATCCTTGCAATCAAATAGATAAATAATAATATCAAAACCAAATAAGTTAATAATTCATCATCTGCATGACGAATTTTGTTATTATTATTATTACATATCGTAAAAGGGCATACTAGACAAAGGGTAAGTGCGCATATGTGCCTCGTTATGAAGTCACCAAGCGATAAATGCTCTAATAAACAAGGAATTTATTGCGCGGCGCTCTTTCAAAACAAAACTGATATCATAAGGTTACCACTTTTGCGAATAAACTTTCTAAGCATTGTGCATAAATTAAACGCGTGGGAAATCCTTTAGTCTTCAATCATTAATGTTAAAATTGATTATTCAAAATAAAATGTAATTGCAAACGCATTGTCCCCCTTATGGCATTCGTATTGTTTTGAAGCGTAATAAAATTGAATGCTCTATTTTTGGAACGTTGGTTTGTGTAGTGTGAGGATTTATTATTACAAGTAAATTTATTACTGATTGCGAAATATTTATTATATCCATTAAGTTAATTGATTTAACAAGATGCACTCATCAAATTGCATGTAATTACCATATCATTGGCTAAACTTAATTAGCATAATTATACAATTAAGAACTTTTTTCATTGATACTTCCTTATTTTGATGAACAAATTTTTGCAAATATACTTTGGTCATTCACTCTATAATACTGAGTACAAAATTATATATTAATTGCATCATAAAATAATCGTTTCCTAATACAACGGTATCATGATACAATGTCATGGATCATTTTCAAAACTAGTTTGTGCAAAATTTAAATTTATTTTATATTGTAAAATCAATTATAGACACATAAACAATTATTTATTACGATGCTATAAAATTATGTAACACTGAGATACTAAAAGTTTGCTGCTTTCTTTCTCTAGAGATAATTTATTATTATTATACAGTGTTTATGTATGGATATAATTTTATATGATTGACGATAAATTATAAAGGTTTATTATCAGTAAATTTATCTTAAAATAAATTCAATATGTTGCAATTACTTTTGTTCAAGCTAAAAATACTTTTCACGTTGTACAAAGCAGAGAATCATATTTGCTTGTTAACAATCCATAACTTTATTTATGAAAATCTATCATTACCAATTTTATTGTGAGAAAACTATCCTGACTAATAAACAGTTTAAAATTTAAATTTAAAAAAAAAAGATATTTAGTTTTAGTAATTACATCTCTTTAAAATGTTAACACCATACAAATTTAAATTAAATTTTAATTACATCAACAAGTCAATTAAAAAATGATTAGCATACCTTATATAGATTAAATATTGCAGACTTTAAAATGTAATTTTAACACCACAATTTAATTGTAAAAAAAAACTAATTAAAATATAAAATAGACTTCCGTATGCATTATAAGCAACCAGCTTTGAATACATAGTATTTTATTCCTATGAAACCACCCACAATACTTTTTTTTATATCAAAATCACGAAGTAATAAAATATGAAATATTATTATAACTTAATTTTTATAAACGATTATGTTTTATATGTCAGATCATAAAATGGGTGTGTTGAATAATGTTTGGGCAGAATATGGTTCGATACTGTAGGTGATCCAGACCTTGAACTGTGTTTGTGTGATTCAAAAGCACCGCTAGACCAAAATTATGTCATTTGCGTCAATAAAGCTCGCTCGACATTTGATAACGATATAATAAAACCATTGCGTGGGAAATTTTATTTTTTTAAACAGCTATAAATATTTATAATTTAAGCAAAATAAAAATTATTTTAATTATAATCAAGTACTTATAGCTATTATATTACATACAGGCCATAAGTTCCAATTCATTGGACAGTTTCCAATTAATAAAATGATTTTACTTTCAATTTTATATCAATTACTAGTAACGGTAAGAAGTGAGGGTTATATTAAGCGTTGCAAAATCAAAATAATTGTATTAATCAGTTTTAATATTCTAACAGTTTACTTTACTTAATATGTACTATTAGATAAATCATTCCACATACTATTAAGAAGATATAAAGCAAAAAAGTGATTAAGCAATTGATGTACAAGAAGATTTTATATTATATTACAAGATTTATGAAACAATTAAAATGTTGAAAGAAATTGGTTGTCTTTTAATACTTACTAAGTTACTAAAAAATGTCAGAAATATTTAATTAAATTCTAGAAACTTATAAGATGTTTTTCAGCAACCTTTTGCCAACAAAAAATTTCTGAAGAGTTCTAGTAACGTCTGACCAACTAGACCTTTTTGAGGAATTTTAAAAACATTGGATCTTGAAGTGTTCTTAAAATTTTTATAAACTCTTAAAAATTAAAAAAAAAATGGAAATATTTTATCAAATTTAAGAAATCTTACTTTTCATTAAATTTAAGAAAACTGTGAGAAATTTTAGAAATTTTTAAAAAATTTGATCAAATTCTAAAAAATTCCAGAAACATTTAATAAAAAACTCTTGGAACGTTTCAAAAACTTTTGATTAACTCTAGATACTCTTAAAAAATTTCTGAAACATTTGATTCAGTTTTAGAAACTTTTAAAATTTTCTACAAACCTTAGAAGTAATTTACAAATTTTTAGAAATTTTTTAGAAGTCTTAGAAATTTTTGACAAAGACTAAACATTTTAGAAACATTTGATTAAACTTTTAAGACGTTCTAGTAATCTTTGGCTAGTTTTAAAACCTTTTTCTAAAATTTATAAACTTTTGGGGAGTTTTAAAAACTTTTAGACAACTTTAGGCTTTCACCAACTTCTGAAAAGTTTTAGAAACTTTTGACCAGCTCTAGAAACTTTTCTCAAAATGCTCTATAAAACTTTAGTCTACTTTAAATACTTTTTTTAAACAATTGTTAAATAAAAAGTTCCAAAAACTTTTGGCAAATTTTAGAAGATTCTTACTAAATTCTAGAATCTAGATATCTGATATTCCTGCAAAGTTTAAGAAATTTGAAAAAAAAATTAAAATGTTTAAAGTTTTTAAGATTTTAGAAACTTTAAGAACTTTTTATCAATTTTAAAAACTATTGATGAACCTTAAAAACTTTTGACCAACTTAATTTGGTACCAATACACCTCAATATTATTAGTATCAATTGTACAAAATTAATCAAAATCCTGAGCGAATGGATTTTATTTTTGATATACATACCACATTTTTGAAATTATTTTATGTTTTTTGCAATTTTTCCGGATTTAACCGGATTTTAATCTTTATGGCCGAATATAATTTTATGCAGACGGTTTAAGTTTAATCTTTCTTAGCCAGGTTTGGTCGAATATTGCCGGATTTTTAAGATTGTGTTCAAGTTTGATCTGATCAGGCAGATTATTAAAGTTTTTGGCCGAATTTAATTATTTAATGGCCGGATTTTTAAGATAACTTTTGAATTTTACTAATTTTAGGAAGGTTATTAAATTTTTTGGCCGGATTTATTTACTTTATGACCGAATTTTAACTTTATTAGCTAAACTCTGTAACGTGTGGCCGGATTATGCCAATTTTTTTGAAAATTTGTATTTTCTTGGATATATTTTAAATATTTTTTGGCCGGATTTTAATTTTTTTAACTTTGATTTTTGATATTTTGGTATATTTTGGTCAAAAATATTGTTTGGCAAAATGTTGTATTTAATAGCCAAATTTTTAAGATTATGTTGTGACTAATTTTTATACGAATTATTATAGTTTTGATTTAAATTTTAATATTTTATGACGCTTTTGGCCTGATTTTAATTTTTAATGCCAAAATTTTGTATTTGATGGCCGGATTTTTGAGTTTATGTTCAAGTTTTGCTAATTTTTATGCATTTTTTTGCTTTTAATTTTGTATTTAATTGGCAAAGTTTTAAGACTGTATTAATATTTTTGTGCAGTTTTTTGTTATTTATGTCATTTTTGTACATCTTTTAGGTTTTCTGCTCTAATTTGGATAAAATTTATGTTTAATATGCAATTTTTTAACAAATTTTATGTTATTATGCCAATTTTGATAACGTAATATCCAAACAAATTTTTTTCTATTTGATTTTTTAGGCAAAATTTAAAGTTTAAAAAGTATTTTGCTCAATTTTTTTGTGACAAATGTAATTTTTGTGCAATGTTTGAAAGCTCTTTACCTAATTTTATGCTATAAATAGTTTTTTGTGCTAATTTTTGTAAATTTCAAACGGGATGTGTGGTTTTTGAGCGAGTTTTATGTTTTTTGTGCAAATTTTGATAACCTACATGCTATAAAGGTGATTTCTGAGTGATTTTTACAATAAAAATGAGAGATTTGTTCGTTATAAACATTTTTTTGTGCAAATTTTGGAGTATTTTAAGCAAATTTTGTTGCATAAATAGGTTTATACTTCAGTTTTTAAGTTTTTTGTGTTAAATTTTATTTTTAAGCAAATTTCTTATTAAAAAGAGATTTTTATGAGCGAATTTTAAGTTAAAAAGGAGTTTTTTGTATAGTAAGTGTAATTTTTTAGCAGGAAATGAGTTTTTGGCGTAATTTTTATGTTGTAAGTGTTATGTTTGTGCAAGCTCGAAGTGTTTTAAGTAATTTTATCTTATAAACGCGTATTTACTATAATTTTTATGTATTAAAGACAATTTTAACCGAATTTTATTCTAAAAATAAATTTTCTGAGAATGAGTTTTTTGTGCACATTTTGATTGACACTCAGTTTAATGATTGTGGGACAACAGTATCAACTGTAGTAATCACCAACCCGGTCTAATGTTTATGGTCTAATTTTTTGTTCACAAGCACTTAGGTGGGTGAGACACTTCAGTTTAAATTACTTGCAAGTTTTCATGATCTAGAGTGATCCACTCATCCGTCCAAGTGTTGGTCATTAAAAGATTGAATATTACCTTCTTCTCCTTTGACTAAAGGATTTCTAACACTTTTTATTTTTGGTGGCGGGTGGGTGGCCACTTTAGTTTAAACTAATTGCAAGTAATCATAATTTGGAGTGACCCAAACACCCGCCCAAGTGCTGGCCAACAAAAATTGAATATTACCTATTTCTCCTCTGATTAAGGGATTTCTAATACTTCCAAAGATGAAAAACTTTCAGTTTTTTTATATGAAACATTTGGGCGGGAGGGTGGGTACTCTAGTTCAAACTACTTGCATGTAATTTTGATCCGGAGTGACTCGTCTAAGTGTTGGTCATCAAAATATTAAATATTACTTTCTCCTCCTTTGACTTAAGGATTTTTAACTCTTGCGGAGAGGAGAAACTATGAATTTCTTGATAACAAACATTTGACAGGGTGGGTGGGGATTCTAGTTTAAAGTACTTGCTGGTAACTTCTAACACTTCCAAAGAGGAAAAAGTTTTTTTTTTTATAATAAATACTTGGGGGCGATGGGTTTTCACTCCAATTTAATTTGTTTGCAAGTTTTTATGATTCATCTACCCGTCCAAGTGTTGGTCATCAATAGATTGAATATTACATCTTTTTTCTCCAGGTAAGGGACTTCTAAAACTTCCAGAAAGGAAACAAAACATTTTTTTTTGTTACCAAACATTCGGGCGGGTGGGTGGGTTTCCAGTTTAAACTACTTGCATGTTATCATGATTTGGAGTGACTCACCCGTTTGTCTAAGTGTTGGTCATTAAAAAAAATAAATATTACTTTTTTCTCCTCTTCTGACTAAAGGATTTCTATCGCTTTCAGAAAGAAGAAATTTTGAATTTTTTAATAACAAACATTTGGGCGGGTAGGTGGGCATTCCAGTTTAATTTAGTTGCAGGTTTCTATGATTTAAAGTGAGCCACCTACCCGCCCAAGTGTTGGTCATCAAAAGATTGAATATTACCTCTTCTTCTTTTGACTTAGAAACTTCTATCACTTTCAAAGAGGAGAAACTTTTAGTTATTTGATACAAAACGCTTAGGCGGATGGTTGGACATTCCAGTTCAGTCTACTTGTGTGCATGTAATCATAAACTGGAGTGACCCACCTGCCCGCTCGCCCAAGTGTTTTTCATCCTTCTCTGATTTAGGAACTTTTAACACTTTCAGAAAGGAGAAACTTTCAATTTTTTTATATCAACTTCAGTTCAAATTGCTTGCAGGTAATTATGATCTGGAGTGACCTACCCACCTACCTAAGTGTTGGTCTTTAAAAGATTGAAGATTACTTTTTTCTTCTTTGGCTTAGGAACTTCTAACACTTTCAAAGAAGAGAAAATTTTAGTGTTTTGATAAAAAACGCTTGGGCGGGTGGGTGGGCACTCTAGTTCAAACTAATTGCATGTAATCAAGATTTGGAGTAAGCCACTCATCCGCCTAAGTGTTGGTCTACAATATTACTTCCTTTTCCTCTAACTAAGAGACTTTTAACACTTGCGGAGAGGAAAAACTTTAAATTCTTTGATAACAAACACTTGGGCGGGCGGGTGGGCACTTTAGTTTAAAATATTTGCTGGTAACCATATTTTGGGTACCCAAGTGTTGGTTATCAAAAGATTGATTATTATCTCCTCCTTCTTTGACTTAGGTAGGAACTTCTAATACTTTCAGAGAGAAGAAAGTTTTAGTTTTTTGATAGAAAACGTTTGGGCGGGTGCGTGAGCACTTCAGTTTAAACTACTCGCATGTATTCATGATCTGAAATGATTAAATAATGCATCTTCTTCTTCTGACTAAAGAACTTCTAACACTTCCAGAGAGGAGAAATTTTGAACTCTTTGATAATAAACACTTGGGCGGCTGATTGGGCACTCCATTTCAAACTAATTGCATGTAATCATGATCTGGAATGACTCGCTCATCATCAAAAAATTGAATATTACCTTTTCTTTTTCTGTCTTAGAGACTTCTTACACTTGCAGAGAAGAGAAACTTTTAATTTTTTTATAACAAACTTGCGAGCGGGTGTGTAAGCACTCCAATTTAATTTGTTTGCATGTAATTATGATCTGGAGTAACCCACTCACCCGCCCAAGTGTTGGTCATCAAAAATTTGTATATTACATCTTTCTACTCTGAATAAGGGACTTCTATCACTTCCAGAAAGGAGAAACTTTGAACTCTAGTTCAGTTTGCTCTCAGGTTTTTATGATTTACAGTGGTTCACCCAGCCGCTCAAGTGTTTGTCGTTAAAAGATTGAATATTACATTTTCCTTCTCTGACTGGGGGACTTCTAACACTTCGAGAGAGGATTAACTTTAAATTCTTTGATAACAAACAATTGGGCGGGTGGGTGAGTACTCCAGTTTAAACTATTCGCATGTTAATATGATCTGGAGTGACTCCTCACCCGCTTAAATGTTAGTCATCAAATGATTGA
Source organism: Tachinus rufipes (assembly GCA_963932245.1). Lineage (NCBI taxonomy): Eukaryota > Metazoa > Arthropoda > Insecta > Coleoptera > Staphylinidae > Tachinus > Tachinus rufipes. The sequence continues at coordinate 4,246,391 of OZ010749.1, forward strand.
ATGTTACATTCTGCTCTTCTAACTAGGAAACTTCTAACAATTCCAGAAAGGATCAACTTTTAATTCTTTGATAACAAACATTTGGGCAAGTGGGTGGGTGAGTAATTCTTTTTCTTTGGCTTTGGGACTTCTAACACTTTTAGAAAGAAAAAACTTTCAATTTATTTACAACAAACACATGGGCGGGTATGTGGCCACTCCAGTTTAAACTATTTGCATATAATCATGATCTGGAGTGACCCACCTACCCGCCCAAGTGTTAGTCATCAAAGGATCTATAGTTTGCTCCACTTTTTTTGTGCTTGGATTTAGTTGTGAGAGAATTGTTTAACATAAATCTCTTGATAACTAACGCTTGGGTAGGTGGGCGGGTGGGAACAAAGTTTAAATTTTGGGCGAGTTACTTTTTCTTTTTTGTAACCTACCCACCCGCCAAAGTGTTAGTCATGAAAGGATCTACTACTGATTGTTCCACTTTTTCTGTGCTTGGATTTAGTTGTGAGAGAATTGTGAGAAAACAATCAATTTTATGATAACTAACGCTTGGGTGGGTGGGTTTAGATAGTGGGCAAGATTTTTCTTCTACTGTGAACCACCCGCCCAATTGTTAGTCATCAAAAGGTCTATTGTTAGTCCCACTTCTTGTATGCTGGGAGATATGAGAGAGTTGTTTAACAATAAAATTCTTGATACCTATCGCAAAATTTGGGCGCAAGTTATTTCTTCTATTGTAATCTTTCTACTCGCCTGTTAGTCATCAAATCCATAAGCAAATTTTATTGCTATTACTAGGTTTTATACTGTTAAATCATTTTGGAAAGTGATGTCTATGCGAATTTTATGTTAAAAATTAGTTGTCTGCATGATTTTTATGTTTTTATGTCAGTTTTGATCAGTTTTAAATGGTAAATGTGATTTCTTAATAAATTTTATGCTATAAATTTTTTTTTTTGCGTAATTTTCATGTTGTAAGTGTTATTTTTGTGCAAACTCAAAGTGTTTTAATTGAATTTTATGCTATAAATGCGTTTTTACGATTTTTTTTTAATGTGTTCAATGCAATTTTTAAGCGAATTTTATGCTAAAAATAATTTTTCTGCACATAATTTGATTAATTTTATGTATTAAATGTGATTTACAAGCAAAATTAATGATATAATTGATTTTAATTTTTTATGTCGCGATTTTATATTTTATAGCCGGATTTTTAAGTCCAAATTTTTAATTTTAGTCAAATTATTGAAGTTTTTGGCCGGTATTTAATTATTTTATAGACAAGTTTTGTTTTTGATGGCCGGATTTTTGAGATTTTGTTTATATATTACTAATTTTAACAAGAATTGTTATAGTTTTTAATCAAATTTTATAATTTTTTGGATAAATTTTTTTAATCAAGATTTTGTATACAATTGCCGGGTTTTTTAGATAGTTTTAGTAAAATTTTTTAGCCGGATTTTAATACTTTATATTTTTTTTTTATTTTTTATGATAGATTTTGTTTTTTGTGGCTGGAATTTTGAGGTTTTGCCTAAATTTGGGCAATTTATTTCAGTTTATAGCAACATTTTAATATTTTTTAATTTTGTAATTAGAATTTTAAATTTGATGGCCGGATTTTTAAAATATAATCTGAATTTTAGCATTGTAAAGCAGATTGTTACAGTTTTTGGCTGGATTTAGTTATTTTATGGCCGGATTTTAATTTTGTATGCCGGATTCTTGAAATTATGTCCAAATTTTAAAGATGTTACTATAGTTTTGGTTGGGTTTTAATACGTTTTTGCCGGATTTTGTTTTTACGGCCGGATTTTGTGGCCGGATTTTATGGCCGGATTTTTGATGTTCTGTTTAGATTTTAAGTAGGTTGTTTTAGTTTTTAGCTAAATTTTGAATTTTATGAATGGATTTTTATAATTTTAAGTAATGTAGTCTATGTGGTCATGCTCTGTATAGAGACGATAGGGCTTTAACATTATCTATTAGTATTTTTTCCTACTCTCTCTCTAGTTTCATTATCATTACATTACCATACACAGCTGCGTGTTATCCACTAAGTAGGAAGCATATTATACTATCACATCTACCACCTATCAATAAATTTATATAAATCAACGCAAATGCAAAACCTTTTGCAATACCGATAAAAAAAAAATAATTCTATTAAACATTCACATCATTACGTCACCAAGATATGATACATAAATTGCATTATTTTACAAATATTTATATAACAATTCAGTTGCGTCCTTGAAATTTCCATACTGACCTATAAAATGTAAAAATTTATTAATAATAAAAGTATTAATTCTCATTAATACTATGAAGGATAATACAATTATTAATTGATCACCAAAACTCATCAGCCTTGAAAAATTTCAGAAGAACAAACTTTCCCCCCTCATTGAATGAGACATTAATAATTTATTGAATGGGAAGGTCTGCGCTATTAATATGTTTATTATTAATAATAATATTATTGCATGGAATGTGTTTAATACATTTAATACATTTAATACAAATAAAATTACGTCCTTTCATGTTGCTAGAGGCAAGGTTAAATTAAAATAAAATAAAATAAAATAAATTAAAGTGGTCCATTGTGTAGAATTTATTAAACGATGTTTAGTTGCATTTATTAATTCTAATTATATAATGAGAGCAATGAGAAGGGCGTATGCACATATAGTTGGCGATTAAAATCGGCCTTGATCGTTGAAACTGAAATGTAATTATTTCGCAATAAGTATATTAGTAGGAGGTTTACTGTTTTAATGAACTGTAATTTGGTTTGGTTGTAATATTATATATCTTTTTACAGATGTTTGGTTCGATATTGCTGGTAACCGAAGGCCGGCCGTTATATAGGCAGGAGCACGGTTCCGGAGATTTGATCGCAGGCGCTGATTTCCTCTCAATGCTGTCAGGAATGCGATCAATGGATGAAGACGTAACAACGACAGAAGAAATTGAGCCTGTCCGCGAAACGACAGCTATAATTCGCGAAACAACTCTCAGTTCGACGACTAAAATTAATAATAACGAAGCAAGAACGTTTACAGAAAATCCAAGTGACGACCTTTTAAATCAAGTCAATGTAGATTTTAGTAAAGAATCCAGTGATTCAATAAGTGCCAATGATGGATTGATAATTTCCGTGCGGGTTTCCTCATCCGTTGAGAAAAAAGTTGATAAAATAATAGAAGAAGATCCAATCACAACAACAGCAGTAGCAATTTTAGCTGAAGATCATCCCAGTTTAATAGCTGAAGCTAATAAAAGCGAATTCAGCGTTGAAGAAAGTGAGCCAATTACTAGAAATAGTGATAGGAATTACGAACCTCTACCTAGTCCCCAACCTTACGAAGGAAGCTCAATTAATAAACCATATCAAGAAACTATAATCTACCACAATAGGGAACCAAATAGAGCTCGCTCTGTTTCCTATAGCACAGTCATACAAAGCATACCCAACGTGCCCAATAAACCATGGACGAATCAAAATTTAACAGACGATTCCAAACCATCATCAGCAGCAGAATCGAAAGATTATTACGTAACTAGCAAATATAATCCGTCTGATTATAACGAAAGTCTTGAAAAGCGATATGAGACATCATCAAGGAATTATTATGAAGGAACTGAAAGAAATTGGGGTAGAAACTATCCACAAAAACCTTATATAGCACCAAAACCATACAATCCGGTTGCATATCCACAGCCTGAACAAAACTATGAAGTTGATGAGGCTGTCAGTGTTGAAACCAATGGACGCGCACATGGAATACAAAACGCTGATCCTAAAACTAAAAAAGATGACAACCAAAAAGTTGGCTATGTAGTTGAAGGCCGTAACTATAGAAAATATCGTGTTGAAGAAAGAACATCAGATGGCTTCATAGTGGGCGAATATGGTGTCGTAAGTCACGACGATGGTTCATTAAGAGGTGTCAGATACACAGCTGATGGAACAATAAGTCCACGATTAATATACGACGCTTTAATGAAATTCTTAGCGTTATAATTAATTCAATCAGTGCCTTAAAAACTAATCAATTAAAATCAGTGGCGTTAATAAGTTATTACCATTTTTTTAGCCACTGATAACGATTTCTCCTCATTGTGATTTGAATACGAACGTCCGGTGCTATATATATTATTATTATTATTATTAATTGTGTACTGATTATTTCTAGTTCCTCAAGAAACACTCTCGTCTTGTTTTAATACGTTAAAGTAGATTAGAGTGAGTCCGGATAATGAACCCTTGATTTTATCTCTCTTATCTTCTCGCTTTTCAGAGACAATTTATCTTTAGCTTTTTTACATGTTAATAATCGACGATTTGCTCATGATTTTTTTTTTATTATTTAATTTTATATTATTAATGCAATATTGATTTTGCAATATTTTTGTAGCTAATTTAGCAAGAAACCCTTTTTTGTAATTTTAATAATAAAATAATATTGTGAAGTAAGAGTTTATTGAAATTTGATTTGTAGGGAATGAAGATTTGGATGTTGAATGACAATAAATGAATGTTTTAATTAAACGTAAGACCAGAAGATTACTACCAAAAGGTAAGAGTTGCAGCTTTGATTGAAAAACAAATATCCATAAACTAGAAGCAAAAATTCAAGTAATAGAACAGAATATAAATCTTTACATCAAAACAGCTGGATGATATGGTATATAATTTTTATTAATACGAGAATACGAGTCAATATTGTGAATTTTAATAAATAACAAATTTGTATTGGTTTTATGTTGATTATACTAAATATTTAGATTATTTAATTAGGATTTATTTCTACCAACTCATGCCTTTTAATAATAGCGAAACGATTCGAAAATAAATTTTGAATTTGATGAGAAGCGACACAATAAGACTCAAGCTGCTTTTATTAAATATTTATTTGCGTTTTAAATTATATAACTATTTATTCACATATGTAATATAAGTAGCATAACAATCAACTTGCGTGAAATGAATTTTGACTTTTTTTTTTTTTTTTTTTTTTTTAAATTTGTTTCAAGTTTTGACAAAAACTTTAGTTTTATTGCCAATACGTACATAAGCTCACGTCGCCACACTAAAATTCGCAAACGTGGAAATGTCGGTAATTTTTTGGTTACCGGGGTAATTCGGACCCCCGATTACGATTCCGGAATCGCCGTTTCGATATTCGCAACCGTTCACCTTCTAGTTCATAGCGGTAATTCGGTGTATTTTTATTACGAAAACGCGTGAAACAAATATAGTTTTAAGTGGCCGAGAGGGACGCAATTGCTCCTGTGGCAAGCCAACGGACCCCGGCAGATGCTCCTGCAAACCGGAAGTCCGTAGGTCAAAGGGTTTTCCTTCGGCGATCGATTGTATCACTTAGTACGGTACACGCGCTCGTGTTTGTCGAAGTAAAATCCACAAATGCGGATGAAAGTTTGTAATTTTTTGCTTTCTGGGGTAATTTGAAGCCCTGATTACGATTTCAACATCGCCGTTTTGATATTCTCATCATATCCCCCTCTTATGCAAAAATAGCTATTTTTGGTCAATTTGAAAGTTCTAAACGAGTGAATCTAACACACTTCTAGCCGGCGGATGGGGGCGCAGATTTTTTTGTGTCAAGCCACAGACCCCAGTAGGTTGTCGGAGCAACCGGAAGTCCGTGCTTCAAGGGGTTCTCCTTCGGCGATCGAAAGAGTCGAAACATACCAAAGGGGGGGGTCTTTCTCCTTTTTGGACTAGGATTTTTTCAATTTTAGGAAAAAAAGGTCGGTTTTTTGGCATTTCCTGACGTAAAATGAACCCCTAATTACGATTTTGGGGGTCCGACTCCGATATTCCTAGCATCTCGGCGGCAATTTTAAAATAACCGCCAAAAACACGGTTTTTTTGCTTTTCGAAGCGCAAAAAAGGCACTAAACGGTGAAGGGCAGGGACGCAATTGCTCCTGTGGGTAGCCAATAGACCCATCTGAATCCCCTCCAAACCGGAAGTCCGTAGATCAAAGGGTTTTCCTTTGGCGATTGACGAAAGTTTCGGTTTTATCGCCAATACGTACATAAGCTCACGTCGCCACACTAAAATTCGCAAACGTGGACCAATGTCGGTAATTTTTTGGTTACCGGGGTAATTCGGACCCCCGATTACGATTCCGGAATCGCCGTTTCGATATTCGCAACCGTTCACCTTCTAGTTCATAGCGGTAATTCGGTGTATTTTTATTACGAAAACGCGTGAAACAAATATAGTTTTAAGTGGCCGAGAGGGACGCAATTGCTCCTGTGGCAAGCCAACGGACCCCGGCAGATGCTCCTGCAAACCGGAAGTCCGTAGGTCAAAGGGTTTTCCTTCGGCGATCGATTGTATCACTTAGTACGGTACACGCGCTCGTGTTTGTCGAAGTAAAATCCACAAATGCGGATGAAAGTTTGTAATTTTTTGCTTTCTGGGGTAATTTGAAGCCCTGATTACGATTTCAACATCGCCGTTTTGATATTCTCATCATATCCCCCTCTTATGCAAAAATAGCTATTTTTGGTCAATTTGAAAGTTCTAAACGAGTGAATCTAACACACTTCTAGCCGGCGGATGGAGGCGCAGATTTTTTTGTGTCAAGCCACAGACCCCAGTAGGTTGTCGGAGCAACCGGAAGTCCGTGCTTCAAGGGGTTCTCCTTCGGCGATCGATAGAGTCGAAACATACCAAAGGGGGGGGTCTTTCTCCTTTTTGGACTAGGATTTTTTCAATTTTAGGAAAAAAAGGTCGGTTTTTTGGCATTTCCTGACGTAAAATGAACCCCTAATTACGATTTTGGGGGTCCGACTCCGATATTCCTAGCATCTCGGCGGCAATTTTAAAATAACCGCCAAAAACACGGTTTTTTTGCTTTTCGAAGCGCAAAAAAGGCACTAAACGGTGAAGGGCAGGGACGCAATTGCTCCTGTGGGTAGCCAATAGACCCATCTGAATCCCCTCCAAACCGGAAGTCCGTAGATCAAAGGGTTTTCCTTTGGCGATTGACGAAAGTTTCGGTTTTATCGCCAATACGTACATAAGCTCACGTCGCCACACTAAAATTCGCAAACGTGGACCAATGTCGGTAATATTTTGGTTACCGGGGTAATTCGGACCCCCGATTACGATTCCGGAATCGCCGTTTCGATATTCGCAACCGTTCACCTTCTAGTTCATAGCGGTAATTCGGTGTATTTTTATTACGAAAACGCGTGAAACAAATATAGTTTTAAGTGGCCGAGAGGGACGCAATTGCTCCTGTGGCAAGCCAACGGACCCCGGCAGATGCTCCTGCAAACCGGAAGTCCGTAGGTCAAAGGGTTTTCCTTCGGCGATCGATTGTATCACTTAGTACGGTACACGCGCTCGTGTTTGTCGAAGTAAAATCCACAAATGCGGATGAAAGTTTGTAATTTTTTGCTTTCTGGGGTAATTTGAAGCCCTGATTACGATTTCAACATCGCCGTTTTGATATTCTCATCATATCCCCCTCTTATGCAAAAATAGCTATTTTTGGTCAATTTGAAAGTTCTAAACGAGTGAATCTAACACACTTCTAGCCGGCGGATGGGGGCGCAGATTTTTTTGTGTCAAGCCACAGACCCCAGTAGGTTGTCGGAGCAACCGGAAGTCCGTGCTTCAAGGGGTTCTCCTTCGGCGATCGAAAGAGTCGAAACATACCAAAGGGGGGGGTCTTTCTCCTTTTTGGACTAGGATTTTTTCAATTTTAGGAAAAAAAGGTCGGTTTTTTGGCATTTCCTGACGTAAAATGAACCCCTAATTACGATTTTGGGGGTCCGACTCCGATATTCCTAGCATCTCGGCGGCAATTTTAAAATAACCGCCAAAAACACGGTTTTTTTGCTTTTCGAAGCGCAAAAAAGGCACTAAACGGTGAAGGGCAGGGACGCAATTGCTCCTGTGGGTAGCCAATAGACCCATCTGAATCCCCTCCAAACCGGAAGTCCGTAGATCAAAGGGTTTTCCTTTGGCGATTGACGAAAGTTTCGGTTTTATCGCCAATACGTACATAAGCTCACGTCGCCACACTAAAATTCGCAAACGTGGACCAATGTCGGTAATTTTTTGGTTACCGGGGTAATTCGGACCCCCGATTACGATTCCGGAATCGCCGTTTCGATATTCGCAACCGTTCACCTTCTAGTTCATAGCGGTAATTCGGTGTATTTTTATTACGAAAACGCGTGAAACAAATATAGTTTTAAGTGGCCGAGAGGGACGCAATTGCTCCTGTGGCAAGCCAACGGACCCCGGCAGATGCTCCTGCAAACCGGAAGTCCGTAGGTCAAAGGGTTTTCCTTCGGCGATCGATTGTATCACTTAGTACGGTACACGCGCTCGTGTTTGTCGAAGTAAAATCCACAAATGCGGATGAAAGTTTGTAATTTTTTGCTTTCTGGGGTAATTTGAAGCCCTGATTACGATTTCAACATCGCCGTTTTGATATTCTCATCATATCCCCCTCTTATGCAAAAATAGCTATTTTTGGTCAATTTGAAAGTTCTAAACGAGTGAATCTAACACACTTCTAGCCGGCGGATGGGGGCGCAGATTTTTTTGTGTCAAGCCACAGACCCCAGTAGGTTGTCGGAGCAACCGGAAGTCCGTGCTTCAAGGGGTTCTCCTTCGGCGATCGATAGAGTCGAAACATACCAAAGGGGGGGGGTCTTTCTCCTTTTTGGACTAGGATTTTTTCAATTTTAGGAAAAAAAGGTCGGTTTTTTGGCATTTCCTGACGTAAAATGAACCCCTAATTACGATTTTGGGGGTCCGACTCCGATATTCCTAGCATCTCGGCGGCAATTTTAAAATAACCGCCAAAAACACGGTTTTTTTGCTTTTCGAAGCGCAAAAAAGGCACTAAACGGTGAAGGGCAGGGACGCAATTGCTCCTGTGGGTAGCCAATAGACCCATCTGAATCCCCTCCAAACCGGAAGTCCGTAGATCAAAGGGTTTTCCTTTGGCGATTGACGAAAGTTTCGGTTTTATCGCCAATACGTACATAAGCTCACGTCGCCACACTAAAATTCGCAAACGTGGACCAATGTCGGTAATTTTTTGGTTACCGGGGTAATTCGGACCCCCGATTACGATTCCGGAATCGCCGTTTCGATATTCGCAACCGTTCACCTTCTAGTTCATAGCGGTAATTCGGTGTATTTTTATTACGAAAACGCGTGAAACAAATATAGTTTTAAGTGGCCGAGAGGGACGCAATTGCTCCTGTGGCCAGCCAACGGACCCCGGCAGATGCTCCTGCAAACCGGAAGTCCGTAGGTCAAAGGGTTTTCCTTCGGCGATCGATTGTATCACTTAGTACGGTACACGCGCTCGTGTTTGTCGAAGTAAAATCCACAAATGCGGATGAAAGTTTGTAATTTTTTGCTTTCTGGGGTAATTTGAAGCCTTGATTACGATTTCAACATCGCCGTTTTGATATTCTCATCATATCCCCCTCTTATGCAAAAATAGCTATTTTTGGTCAATTTGAAAGTTCTAAACGAGTGAATCTAACACACTTCTAGCCGGCGGATGGGGGCGCAGATTTTTTTGTGTCAAGCCACAGACCCCAGTAGGTTGTCGGAGCAACCGGAAGTCCGTGCTTCAAGGGGTTCTCCTTCGGCGATCGAAAGAGTCGAAACATACCAAAGGGGGGGGTCTTTCTCCTTTTTGGACTAGGATTTTTTCAATTTTAGGAAAAAAAGGTCGGTTTTTTGGCATTTCCTGACGTAAAATGAACCCCTAATTACGATTTTGGGGGTCCGACTCCGATATTCCTAGCATCTCGGCGGCAATTTTAAAATAACCGCCAAAAACACGGTTTTTTTGCTTTTCGAAGCGCAAAAAAGGCACTAAACGGTGAAGGGCAGGGACGCAATTGCTCCTGTGGGTAGCCAATAGACCCATCTGAATCCCCTCCAAACCGGAAGTCCGTAGATCAAAGGGTTTTCCTTTGGCGATTGACGAAAGTTTCGGTTTTATCGCCAATACGTACATAAGCTCACGTCGCCACACTAAAATTCGCAAACGTGGACCAATGTCGGTAATTTTTTGGTTACCGGGGTAATTCGGACCCCCGATTACGATTCCGGAATCGCCGTTTCGATATTCGCAACCGTTCACCTTCTAGTTCATAGCGGTAATTCGGTGTATTTTTATTACGAAAACGCGTGAAACAAATATAGTTTTAAGTGGCCGAGAGGGACGCAATTGCTCCTGTGGCAAGCCAACGGACCCCGGCAGATGCTCCTGCAAACCGGAAGTCCGTAGGTCAAAGGGTTTTCCTTCGGCGATCGATTGTATCACTTAGTACGGTACACGCGCTCGTGTTTGTCGAAGTAAAATCCACAAATGCGGATGAAAGTTTGTAATTTTTTGCTTTCTGGGGTAATTTGAAGCCCTGATTACGATTTCAACATCGCCGTTTTGATATTCTCATCATATCCCCCTCTTATGCAAAAATAGCTATTTTTGGTCAATTTGAAAGTTCTAAACGAGTGAATCTAACACACTTCTAGCCGGCGGATGGGGGCGCAGATTTTTTTGTGTCAAGCCACAGACCCCAGTAGGTTGTCGGAGCAACCGGAAGTCCGTGCTTCAAGGGGTTCTCCTTCGGCGATCGATAGAGTCGAAACATACCAAAGGGGGGGGTCTTTCTCCTTTTTGGACTAGGATTTTTTCAATTTTAGGAAAAAAAGGTCGGTTTTTTGGCATTTCCTGACGTAAAATGAACCCCTAATTACGATTTTGGGGGTCCGACTCCGATATTCCTAGCATCTCGGCGGCAATTTTAAAATAACCGCCAAAAACACGGTTTTTTTGCTTTTCGAAGCGCAAAAAAGGCACTAAACGGTGAAGGGCAGGGACGCAATTGCTCCTGTGGGTAGCCAATAGACCCATCTGAATCCCCTCCAAACCGGAAGTCCGTAGATCAAAGGGTTTTCCTTTGGCGATTGACGAAAGTTTCGGTTTTATCGCCAATACGTACATAAGCTCACGTCGCCACACTAAAATTCGCAAACGTGGACCAATGTCGGTAATTTTTTGGTTACCGGGGTAATTCGGACCCCCGATTACGATTCCGGAATCGCCGTTTCGATATTCGCAACCGTTCACCTTCTAGTTCATAGCGGTAATTCGGTGTATTTTTATTACGAAAACGCGTGAAACAAATATAGTTTTAAGTGGCCGAGAGGGACGCAATTGCTCCTGTGGCAAGCCAACGGACCCCGGCAGATGCTCCTGCAAACCGGAAGTCCGTAGGTCAAAGGGTTTTCCTTCGGCGATCGATTGTATCACTTAGTACGGTACACGCGCTCGTGTTTGTCGAAGTAAAATCCACAAATGCGGATGAAAGTTTGTAATTTTTTGCTTTCTGGGGTAATTTGAAGCCCTGATTACGATTTCAACATCGCCGTTTTGATATTCTCATCATATCCCCCTCTTATGCAAAAATAGCTATTTTTGGTCAATTTGAAAGTTCTAAACGAGTGAATCTAACACACTTCTAGCCGGCGGATGGGGGCGCAGATTTTTTTGTGTCAAGCCACAGACCCCAGTAGGTTGTCGGAGCAACCGGAAGTCCGTGCTTCAAGGGGTTCTCCTTCGGCGATCGAAAGAGTCGAAACATACCAAAGGGGGGGGTCTTTCTCCTTTTTGGACTAGGATTTTTTCAATTTTAGGAAAAAAAGGTCGGTTTTTTGGCATTTCCTGACGTAAAATGAACCCCTAATTACGATTTTGGGGGTCCGACTCCGATATTCCTAGCATCTCGGCGGCAATTTTAAAATAACCGCCAAAAACACGGTTTTTTTGCTTTTCGAAGCGCAAAAAAGGCACTAAACGGTGAAGGGCAGGGACGCAATTGCTCCTGTGGGTAGCCAATAGACCCATCTGAATCCCCTCCAAACCGGAAGTCCGTAGATCAAAGGGTTTTCCTTTGGCGATTGACGAAAGTTTCGGTTTTATCGCCAATACGTACATAAGCTCACGTCGCCACACTAAAATTCGCAAACGTGGACCAATGTCGGTAATTTTTTGGTTACCGGGGTAATTCGGACCCCCGATTACGATTCCGGAATCGCCGTTTCGATATTCGCAACCGTTCACCTTCTAGTTCATAGCGGTAATTCGGTGTATTTTTATTACGAAAACGCGTGAAACAAATATAGTTTTAAGTGGCCGAGAGGGACGCAATTGCTCCTGTGGCAAGCCAACGGACCCCGGCAGATGCTCCTGCAAACCGGAAGTCCGTAGGTCAAAGGGTTTTCCTTCGGCGATCGATTGTATCACTTAGTACGGTACACGCGCTCGTGTTTGTCGAAGTAAAATCCACAAATGCGGATGAAAGTTTGTAATTTTTTGCTTTCTGGGGTAATTTGAAGCCCTGATTACGATTTCAACATCGCCGTTTTGATATTCTCATCATATCCCCCTCTTATGCAAAAATAGCTATTTTTGGTCAATTTGAAAGTTCTAAACGAGTGAATCTAACACACTTCTAGCCGGCGGATGGGGGCGCAGATTTTTTTGTGTCAAGCCACAGACCCCAGTAGGTTGTCGGAGCAACCGGAAGTCCGTGCTTCAAGGGGTTCTCCTTCGGCGATCGAAAGAGTCGAAACATACCAAAGGGGGGGGTCTTTCTCCTTTTTGGACTAGGATTTTTTCAATTTTAGGAAAAAAAGGTCGGTTTTTTGGCATTTCCTGACGTAAAATGAACCCCTAATTACGATTTTGGGGGTCCGACTCCGATATTCCTAGCATCTCGGCGGCAATTTTAAAATAACCGCCAAAAACACGGTTTTTTTGCTTTTCGAAGCGCAAAAAAGGCACTAAACGGTGAAGGGCAGGGACGCAATTGCTCCTGTGGGTAGCCAATAGACCCATCTGAATCCCCTCCAAACCGGAAGTCCGTAGATCAAAGGGTTTTCCTTTGGCGATTGACGAAAGTTTCGGTTTTATCGCCAATACGTACATAAGCTCACGTCGCCACACTAAAATTCGCAAACGTGGACCAATGTCGGTAATTTTTTGGTTACCGGGGTAATTCGGACCCCCGATTACGATTCCGGAATCGCCGTTTCGATATTCGCAACCGTTCACCTTCTAGTTCATAGCGGTAATTCGGTGTATTTTTATTACGAAAACGCGTGAAACAAATATAGTTTTAAGTGGCCGAGAGGGACGCAATTGCTCCTGTGGCAAGCCAACGGACCCCGGCAGATGCTCCTGCAAACCGGAAGTCCGTAGGTCAAAGGGTTTTCCTTCGGCGATCGATTGTATCACTTAGTACGGTACACGCGCTCGTGTTTGTCGAAGTAAAATCCACAAATGCGGATGAAAGTTTGTAATTTTTTGCTTTCTGGGGTAATTTGAAGCCCTGATTACGATTTCAACATCGCCGTTTTGATATTCTCATCATATCCCCCTCTTATGCAAAAATAGCTATTTTTGGTCAATTTGAAAGTTCTAAACGAGTGAATCTAACACACTTCTAGCCGGCGGATGGGGGCGCAGATTTTTTTGTGTCAAGCCACAGACCCCAGTAGGTTGTCGGAGCAACCGGAAGTCCGTGCTTCAAGGGGTTCTCCTTCGGCGATCGAAAGAGTCGAAACATACCAAAGGGGGGGGTCTTTCTCCTTTTTGGACTAGGATTTTTTCAATTTTAGGAAAAAAAGGTCGGTTTTTTGGCATTTCCTGACGTAAAATGAACCCCTAATTACGATTTTGGGGGTCCGACTCCGATATTCCTAGCATCTCGGCGGCAATTTTAAAATAACCGCCAAAAACACGGTTTTTTTGCTTTTCGAAGCGCAAAAAAGGCACTAAACGGTGAAGGGCAGGGACGCAATTGCTCCTGTGGGTAGCCAATAGACCCATCTGAATCCCCTCCAAACCGGAAGTCCGTAGATCAAAGGGTTTTCCTTTGGCGATTGACGAAAGTTTCGGTTTTATCGCCAATACGTACATAAGCTCACGTCGCCACACTAAAATTCGCAAACGTGGACCAATGTCGGTAATTTTTTGGTTACCGGGGTAATTCGGACCCCCGATTACGATTCCGGAATCGCCGTTTCGATATTCGCAACCGTTCACCTTCTAGTTCATAGCGGTAATTCGGTGTATTTTTATTACGAAAACGCGTGAAACAAATATAGTTTTAAGTGGCCGAGAGGGACGCAATTGCTCCTGTGGCAAGCCAACGGACCCCGGCAGATGCTCCTGCAAACCGGAAGTCCGTAGGTCAAAGGGTTTTCCTTCGGCGATCGATTGTATCACTTAGTACGGTACACGCGCTCGTGTTTGTCGAAGTAAAATCCACAAATGCGGATGAAAGTTTGTAATTTTTTGCTTTCTGGGGTAATTTGAAGCCCTGATTACGATTTCAACATCGCCGTTTTGATATTCTCATCATATCCCCCTCTTATGCAAAAATAGCTATTTTTGGTCAATTTGAAAGTTCTAAACGAGTGAATCTAACACACTTCTAGCCGGCGGATGGGGGCGCAGATTTTTTTGTGTCAAGCCACAGACCCCAGTAGGTTGTCGGAGCAACCGGAAGTCCGTGCTTCAAGGGGTTCTCCTTCGGCGATCGAAAGAGTCGAAACATACCAAAGGGGGGGGTCTTTCTCCTTTTTGGACTAGGATTTTTTCAATTTTAGGAAAAAAAGGTCGGTTTTTTGGCATTTCCTGACGTAAAATGAACCCCTAATTACGATTTTGGGGGTCCGACTCCGATATTCCTAGCATCTCGGCGGCAATTTTAAAATAACCGCCAAAAACACGGTTTTTTTGCTTTTCGAAGCGCAAAAAAGGCACTAAACGGTGAAGGGCAGGGACGCAATTGCTCCTGTGGGTAGCCAATAGACCCATCTGAATCCCCTCCAAACCGGAAGTCCGTAGATCAAAGGGTTTTCCTTTGGCGATTGACGAAAGTTTCGGTTTTATCGCCAATACGTACATAAGCTCACGTCGCCACACTAAAATTCGCAAACGTGGACCAATGTCGGTAATTTTTTGGTTACCGGGGTAATTCGGACCCCCGATTACGATTCCGGAATCGCCGTTTCGATATTCGCAACCGTTCACCTTCTAGTTCATAGCGGTAATTCGGTGTATTTTTATTACGAAAACGCGTGAAACAAATATAGTTTTAAGTGGCCGAGAGGGACGCAATTGCTCCTGTGGCAAGCCAACGGACCCCGGCAGATGCTCCTGCAAACCGGAAGTCCGTAGGTCAAAGGGTTTTCCTTCGGCGATCGATTGTATCACTTAGTACGGTACACGCGCTCGTGTTTGTCGAAGTAAAATCCACAAATGCGGATGAAAGTTTGTAATTTTTTGCTTTCTGGGGTAATTTGAAGCCCTGATTACGATTTCAACATCGCCGTTTTGATATTCTCATCATATCCCCCTCTTATGCAAAAATAGCTATTTTTGGTCAATTTGAAAGTTCTAAACGAGTGAATCTAACACACTTCTAGCCGGCGGATGGGGGCGCAGATTTTTTTGTGTCAAGCCACAGACCCCAGTAGGTTGTCGGAGCAACCGGAAGTCCGTGCTTCAAGGGGTTCTCCTTCGGCGATCGAAAGAGTCGAAACATACCAAAGGGGGGGGTCTTTCTCCTTTTTGGACTAGGATTTTTTCAATTTTAGGAAAAAAAGGTCGGTTTTTTGGCATTTCCTGACGTAAAATGAACCCCTAATTACGATTTTGGGGGTCCGACTCCGATATTCCTAGCATCTCGGCGGCAATTTTAAAATAACCGCCAAAAACACGGTTTTTTTGCTTTTCGAAGCGCAAAAAAGGCACTAAACGGTGAAGGGCAGGGACGCAATTGCTCCTGTGGGTAGCCAATAGACCCATCTGAATCCCCTCCAAACCGGAAGTCCGTAGATCAAAGGGTTTTCCTTTGGCGATTGACGAAAGTTTCGGTTTTATCGCCAATACGTACATAAGCTCACGTCGCCACACTAAAATTCGCAAACGTGGACCAATGTCGGTAATTTTTTGGTTACCGGGGTAATTCGGACCCCCGATTACGATTCCGGAATCGCCGTTTCGATATTCGCAACCGTTCACCTTCTAGTTCATAGCGGTAATTCGGTGTATTTTTATTACGAAAACGCGTGAAACAAATATAGTTTTAAGTGGCCGAGAGGGACGCAATTGCTCCTGTGGCAAGCCAACGGACCCCGGCAGATGCTCCTGCAAACCGGAAGTCCGTAGGTCAAAGGGTTTTCCTTCGGCGATCGATTGTATCACTTAGTACGGTACACGCGCTCGTGTTTGTCGAAGTAAAATCCACAAATGCGGATGAAAGTTTGTAATTTTTTGCTTTCTGGGGTAATTTGAAGCCCTGATTACGATTTCAACATCGCCGTTTTGATATTCTCATCATATCCCCCTCTTATGCAAAAATAGCTATTTTTGGTCAATTTGAAAGTTCTAAACGAGTGAATCTAACACACTTCTAGCCGGCGGATGGGGGCGCAGATTTTTTTGTGTCAAGCCACAGACCCCAGTAGGTTGTCGGAGCAACCGGAAGTCCGTGCTTCAAGGGGTTCTCCTTCGGCGATCGAAAGAGTCGAAACATACCAAAGGGGGGGGTCTTTCTCCTTTTTGGACTAGGATTTTTTCAATTTTAGGAAAAAAAGGTCGGTTTTTTGGCATTTCCTGACGTAAAATGAACCCCTAATTACGATTTTGGGGGTCCGACTCCGATATTCCTAGCATCTCGGCGGCAATTTTAAAATAACCGCCAAAAACACGGTTTTTTTGCTTTTCGAAGCGCAAAAAAGGCACTAAACGGTGAAGGGCAGGGACGCAATTGCTCCTGTGGGTAGCCAATAGACCCATCTGAATCCCCTCCAAACCGGAAGTCCGTAGATCAAAGGGTTTTCCTTTGGCGATTGACGAAAGTTTCGGTTTTATCGCCAATACGTACATAAGCTCACGTCGCCACACTAAAATTCGCAAACGTGGACCAATGTCGGTAATTTTTTGGTTACCGGGGTAATTCGGACCCCCGATTACGATTCCGGAATCGCCGTTTCGATATTCGCAACCGTTCACCTTCTAGTTCATAGCGGTAATTCGGTGTATTTTTATTACGAAAACGCGTGAAACAAATATAGTTTTAAGTGGCCGAGAGGGACGCAATTGCTCCTGTGGCAAGCCAACGGACCCCGGCAGATGCTCCTGCAAACCGGAAGTCCGTAGGTCAAAGGGTTTTCCTTCGGCGATCGATTGTATCACTTAGTACGGTACACGCGCTCGTGTTTGTCGAAGTAAAATCCACAAATGCGGATGAAAGTTTGTAATTTTTTGCTTTCTGGGGTAATTTGAAGCCCTGATTACGATTTCAACATCGCCGTTTTGATATTCTCATCATATCCCCCTCTTATGCAAAAATAGCTATTTTTGGTCAATTTGAAAGTTCTAAACGAGTGAATCTAACACACTTCTAGCCGGCGGATGGGGGCGCAGATTTTTTTTGTGTCAAGCCACAGACCCCAGTAGGTGTCGGAGCAACCGGAAGTCCGTGCTTCAAGGGGTTCTCCTTCGGCGATCGAAAGAGTCGAAACATACCAAAGGGGGGGGTCTTTCTCCTTTTTGGACTAGGATTTTTTCAATTTTAGGAAAAAAAGGTCGGTTTTTTGGCATTTCCTGACGTAAAATGAACCCCTAATTACGATTTTGGGGGTCCGACTCCGATATTCCTAGCATCTCGGCGGCAATTTTAAAATAACCGCCAAAAACACGGTTTTTTTGCTTTTCGAAGCGCAAAAAAGGCACTAAACGGTGAAGGGCAGGGACGCAATTGCTCCTGTGGGTAGCCAATAGACCCATCTGAATCCCCTCCAAACCGGAAGTCCGTAGATCAAAGGGTTTTCCTTTGGCGATTGACGAAAGTTTCGGTTTTATCGCCAATACGTACATAAGCTCACGTCGCCACACTAAAATTCGCAAACGTGGACCAATGTCGGTAATTTTTTGGTTACCGGGGTAATTCGGACCCCCGATTACGATTCCGGAATCGCCGTTTCGATATTCGCAACCGTTCACCTTCTAGTTCATAGCGGTAATTCGGTGTATTTTTATTACGAAAACGCGTGAAACAAATATAGTTTTAAGTGGCCGAGAGGGACGCAATTGCTCCTGTGGCAAGCCAACGGACCCCGGCAGATGCTCCTGCAAACCGGAAGTCCGTAGGTCAAAGGGTTTTCCTTCGGCGATCGATTGTATCACTTAGTACGGTACACGCGCTCGTGTTTGTCGAAGTAAAATCCACAAATGCGGATGAAAGTTTGTAATTTTTTGCTTTCTGGGGTAATTTGAAGCCCTGATTACGATTTCAACATCGCCGTTTTGATATTCTCATCATATCCCCCTCTTATGCAAAAATAGCTATTTTTGGTCAATTTGAAAGTTCTAAACGAGTGAATCTAACACACTTCTAGCCGGCGGATGGGGGCGCAGATTTTTTTGTGTCAAGCCACAGACCCCAGTAGGTTGTCGGAGCAACCGGAAGTCCGTGCTTCAAGGGGTTCTCCTTCGGCGATCGAAAGAGTCGAAACATACCAAAGGGGGGGGTCTTTCTCCTTTTTGGACTAGGATTTTTTCAATTTTAGGAAAAAAAGGTCGGTTTTTTGGCATTTCCTGACGTAAAATGAACCCCTAATTACGATTTTGGGGGTCCGACTCCGATATTCCTAGCATCTCGGCGGCAATTTTAAAATAACCGCCAAAAACACGGTTTTTTTGCTTTTCGAAGCGCAAAAAAGGCACTAAACGGTGAAGGGCAGGGACGCAATTGCTCCTGTGGGTAGCCAATAGACCCATCTGAATCCCCTCCAAACCGGAAGTCCGTAGATCAAAGGGTTTTCCTTTGGCGATTGACGAAAGTTTCGGTTTTATCGCCAATACGTACATAAGCTCACGTCGCCACACTAAAATTCGCAAACGTGGACCAATGTCGGTAATTTTTTGGTTACCGGGGTAATTCGGACCCCCGATTACGATTCCGGAATCGCCGTTTCGATATTCGCAACCGTTCACCTTCTAGTTCATAGCGGTAATTCGGTGTATTTTTATTACGAAAACGCGTGAAACAAATATAGTTTTAAGTGGCCGAGAGGGACGCAATTGCTCCTGTGGCAAGCCAACGGACCCCGGCAGATGCTCCTGCAAACCGGAAGTCCGTAGGTCAAAGGGTTTTCCTTCGGCGATCGATTGTATCACTTAGTACGGTACACGCGCTCGTGTTTGTCGAAGTAAAATCCACAAATGCGGATGAAAGTTTGTAATTTTTTGCTTTCTGGGGTAATTTGAAGCCCTGATTACGATTTCAACATCGCCGTTTTGATATTCTCATCATATCCCCCTCTTATGCAAAAATAGCTATTTTTGGTCAATTTGAAAGTTCTAAACGAGTGAATCTAACACACTTCTAGCCGGCGGATGGGGGCGCAGATTTTTTTGTGTCAAGCCACAGACCCCAGTAGGTTGTCGGAGCAACCGGAAGTCCGTGCTTCAAGGGGTTCTCCTTCGGCGATCGAAAGAGTCGAAACATACCAAAGGGGGGGGTCTTTCTCCTTTTTGGACTAGGATTTTTTCAATTTTAGGAAAAAAAGGTCGGTTTTTTGGCATTTCCTGACGTAAAATGAACCCCTAATTACGATTTTGGGGGTCCGACTCCGATATTCCTAGCATCTCGGCGGCAATTTTAAAATAACCGCCAAAAACACGGTTTTTTTGCTTTTCGAAGCGCAAAAAAGGCACTAAACGGTGAAGGGCAGGGACGCAATTGCTCCTGTGGGTAGCCAATAGACCCATCTGAATCCCCTCCAAACCGGAAGTCCGTAGATCAAAGGGTTTTCCTTTGGCGATTGACGAAAGTTTCGGTTTTATCGCCAATACGTACATAAGCTCACGTCGCCACACTAAAATTCGCAAACGTGGACCAATGTCGGTAATTTTTTGGTTACCGGGGTAATTCGGACCCCCGATTACGATTCCGGAATCGCCGTTTCGATATTCGCAACCGTTCACCTTCTAGTTCATAGCGGTAATTCGGTGTATTTTTATTACGAAAACGCGTGAAACAAATATAGTTTTAAGTGGCCGAGAGGGACGCAATTGCTCCTGTGGCAAGCCAACGGACCCCGGCAGATGCTCCTGCAAACCGGAAGTCCGTAGGTCAAAGGGTTTTCCTTCGGCGATCGATTGTATCACTTAGTACGGTACACGCGCTCGTGTTTGTCGAAGTAAAATCCACAAATGCGGATGAAAGTTTGTAATTTTTTGCTTTCTGGGGTAATTTGAAGCCCTGATTACGATTTCAACATCGCCGTTTTGATATTCTCATCATATCCCCCTCTTATGCAAAAATAGCTATTTTTGGTCAATTTGAAAGTTCTAAACGAGTGAATCTAACACACTTCTAGCCGGCGGATGGGGGCGCAGATTTTTTTGTGTCAAGCCACAGACCCCAGTAGGTTGTCGGAGCAACCGGAAGTCCGTGCTTCAAGGGGTTCTCCTTCGGCGATCGAAAGAGTCGAAACATACCAAAGGGGGGGGTCTTTCTCCTTTTTGGACTAGGATTTTTTCAATTTTAGGAAAAAAAGGTCGGTTTTTTGGCATTTCCTGACGTAAAATGAACCCCTAATTACGATTTTGGGGGTCCGACTCCGATATTCCTAGCATCTCGGCGGCAATTTTAAAATAACCGCCAAAAACACGTTTTTTTTGCTTTTCGAAGCGCAAAAAAGGCACTAAACGGTGAAGGGCAGGGACGCAATTGCTCCTGTGGGTAGCCAATAGACCCATCTGAATCCCCTCCAAACCGGAAGTCCGTAGATCAAAGGGTTTTCCTTTGGCGATTGACGAAAGTTTCGGTTTTATCGCCAATACGTACATAAGCTCACGTCGCCACACTAAAATTCGCAAACGTGGACCAATGTCGGTAATTTTTTGGTTACCGGGGTAATTCGGACCCCCGATTACGATTCCGGAATCGCCGTTTCGATATTCGCAACCGTTCACCTTCTAGTTCATAGCGGTAATTCGGTGTATTTTTATTACGAAAACGCGTGAAACAAATATAGTTTTAAGTGGCCGAGAGGGACGCAATTGCTCCTGTGGCAAGCCAACGGACCCCGGCAGATGCTCCTGCAAACCGGAAGTCCGTAGGTCAAAGGGTTTTCCTTCGGCGATCGATTGTATCACTTAGTACGGTACACGCGCTCGTGTTTGTCGAAGTAAAATCCACAAATGCGGATGAAAGTTTGTAATTTTTTGCTTTCTGGGGTAATTTGAAGCCCTGATTACGATTTCAACATCGCCGTTTTGATATTCTCATCATATCCCCCTCTTATGCAAAAATAGCTATTTTTGGTCAATTTGAAAGTTCTAAACGAGTGAATCTAACACACTTCTAGCCGGCGGATGGGGGCGCAGATTTTTTTGTGTCAAGCCACAGACCCCAGTAGGTTGTCGGAGCAACCGGAAGTCCGTGCTTCAAGGGGTTCTCCTTCGGCGATCGAAAGAGTCGAAACATACCAAAGGGGGGGGTCTTTCTCCTTTTTGGACTAGGATTTTTTCAATTTTAGGAAAAAAAGGTCGGTTTTTTGGCATTTCCTGACGTAAAATGAACCCCTAATTACGATTTTGGGGGTCCGACTCCGATATTCCTAGCATCTCGGCGGCAATTTTAAAATAACCGCCAAAAACACGGTTTTTTTGCTTTTCGAAGCGCAAAAAAGGCACTAAACGGTGAAGGGCAGGGACGCAATTGCTCCTGTGGGTAGCCAATAGACCCATCTGAATCCCCTCCAAACCGGAAGTCCGTAGATCAAAGGGTTTTCCTTTGGCGATTGACGAAAGTTTCGGTTTTATCGCCAATACGTACATAAGCTCACGTCGCCACACTAAAATTCGCAAACGTGGACCAATGTCGGTAATTTTTTGGTTACCGGGGTAATTCGGACCCCCGATTACGATTCCGGAATCGCCGTTTCGATATTCGCAACCGTTCACCTTCTAGTTCATAGCGGTAATTCGGTGTATTTTTATTACGAAAACGCGTGAAACAAATATAGTTTTAAGTGGCCGAGAGGGACGCAATTGCTCCTGTGGCAAGCCAACGGACCCCGGCAGATGCTCCTGCAAACCGGAAGTCCGTAGGTCAAAGGGTTTTCCTTCGGCGATCGATTGTATCACTTAGTACGGTACACGCGCTCGTGTTTGTCGAAGTAAAATCCACAAATGCGGATGAAAGTTTGTAATTTTTTGCTTTCTGGGGTAATTTGAAGCCCTGATTACGATTTCAACATCGCCGTTTTGATATTCTCATCATATCCCCCTCTTATGCAAAAATAGCTATTTTTGGTCAATTTGAAAGTTCTAAACGAGTGAATCTAACACACTTCTAGCCGGCGGATGGGGGCGCAGATTTTTTTGTGTCAAGCCACAGACCCCAGTAGGTTGTCGGAGCAACCGGAAGTCCGTGCTTCAAGGGGTTCTCCTTCGGCGATCGAAAGAGTCGAAACATACCAAAGGGGGGGGTCTTTCTCCTTTTTGGACTAGGATTTTTTCAATTTTAGGAAAAAAAGGTCGGTTTTTTGGCATTTCCTGACGTAAAATGAACCCCTAATTACGATTTTGGGGGTCCGACTCCGATATTCCTAGCATCTCGGCGGCAATTTTAAAATAACCGCCAAAAACACGGTTTTTTTGCTTTTCGAAGCGCAAAAAAGGCACTAAACGGTGAAGGGCAGGGACGCAATTGCTCCTGTGGGTAGCCAATAGACCCATCTGAATCCCCTCCAAACCGGAAGTCCGTAGATCAAAGGGTTTTCCTTTGGCGATTGACGAAAGTTTCGGTTTTATCGCCAATACGTACATAAGCTCACGTCGCCACACTAAAATTCGCAAACGTGGACCAATGTCGGTAATTTTTTGGTTACCGGGGTAATTCGGACCCCCGATTACGATTCCGGAATCGCCGTTTCGATATTCGCAACCGTTCACCTTCTAGTTCATAGCGGTAATTCGGTGTATTTTTATTACGAAAACGCGTGAAACAAATATAGTTTTAAGTGGCCGAGAGGGACGCAATTGCTCCTGTGGCAAGCCAACGGACCCCGGCAGATGCTCCTGCAAACCGGAAGTCCGTAGGTCAAAGGGTTTTCCTTCGGCGATCGATTGTATCACTTAGTACGGTACACGCGCTCGTGTTTGTCGAAGTAAAATCCACAAATGCGGATGAAAGTTTGTAATTTTTTGCTTTCTGGGGTAATTTGAAGCCCTGATTACGATTTCAACATCGCCGTTTTGATATTCTCATCATATCCCCCTCTTATGCAAAAATAGCTATTTTTGGTCAATTTGAAAGTTCTAAACGAGTGAATCTAACACACTTCTAGCCGGCGGATGGGGGCGCAGATTTTTTTGTGTCAAGCCACAGACCCCAGTAGGTTGTCGGAGCAACCGGAAGTCCGTGCTTCAAGGGGTTCTCCTTCGGCGATCGAAAGAGTCGAAACATACCAAAGGGGGGGGTCTTTCTCCTTTTTGGACTAGGATTTTTTCAATTTTAGGAAAAAAAGGTCGGTTTTTTGGCATTTCCTGACGTAAAATGAACCCCTAATTACGATTTTGGGGGTCCGACTCCGATATTCCTAGCATCTCGGCGGCAATTTTAAAATAACCGCCAAAAACACGGTTTTTTTGCTTTTCGAAGCGCAAAAAAGGCACTAAACGGTGAAGGGCAGGGACGCAATTGCTCCTGTGGGTAGCCAATAGACCCATCTGAATCCCCTCCAAACCGGAAGTCCGTAGATCAAAGGGTTTTCCTTTGGCGATTGACGAAAGTTTCGGTTTTATCGCCAATACGTACATAAGCTCACGTCGCCACACTAAAATTCGCAAACGTGGACCAATGTCGGTAATTTTTTGGTTACCGGGGTAATTCGGACCCCCGATTACGATTCCGGAATCGCCGTTTCGATATTCGCAACCGTTCACCTTCTAGTTCATAGCGGTAATTCGGTGTATTTTTATTACGAAAACGCGTGAAACAAATATAGTTTTAAGTGGCCGAGAGGGACGCAATTGCTCCTGTGGCAAGCCAACGGACCCCGGCAGATGCTCCTGCAAACCGGAAGTCCGTAGGTCAAAGGGTTTTCCTTCGGCGATCGATTGTATCACTTAGTACGGTACACGCGCTCGTGTTTGTCGAAGTAAAATCCACAAATGCGGATGAAAGTTTGTAATTTTTTGCTTTCTGGGGTAATTTGAAGCCCTGATTACGATTTCAACATCGCCGTTTTGATATTCTCATCATATCCCCCTCTTATGCAAAAATAGCTATTTTTGGTCAATTTGAAAGTTCTAAACGAGTGAATCTAACACACTTCTAGCCGGCGGATGGGGGCGCAGATTTTTTTGTGTCAAGCCACAGACCCCAGTAGGTTGTCGGAGCAACCGGAAGTCCGTGCTTCAAGGGGTTCTCCTTCGGCGATCGAAAGAGTCGAAACATACCAAAGGGGGGGGTCTTTCTCCTTTTTGGACTAGGATTTTTTCAATTTTAGGAAAAAAAGGTCGGTTTTTTGGCATTTCCTGACGTAAAATGAACCCCTAATTACGATTTTGGGGGTCCGACTCCGATATTCCTAGCATCTCGGCGGCAATTTTAAAATAACCGCCAAAAACACGGTTTTTTTGCTTTTCGAAGCGCAAAAAAGGCACTAAACGGTGAAGGGCAGGGACGCAATTGCTCCTGTGGGTAGCCAATAGACCCATCTGAATCCCCTCCAAACCGGAAGTCCGTAGATCAAAGGGTTTTCCTTTGGCGATTGACGAAAGTTTCGGTTTTATCGCCAATACGTACATAAGCTCACGTCGCCACACTAAAATTCGCAAACGTGGACCAATGTCGGTAATTTTTTGGTTACCGGGGTAATTCGGACCACCGATTACGATTCCGGAATCGCCGTTTCGATATTCGCAACCGTTCACCTTCTAGTTCATAGCGGTAATTCGGTGTATTTTTATTACGAAAACGCGTGAAACAAATATAGTTTTAAGTGGCCGAGAGGGACGCAATTGCTCCTGTGGCAAGCCAACGGACCCCGGCAGATGCTCCTGCAAACCGGAAGTCCGTAGGTCAAAGGGTTTTCCTTCGGCAATCGATTGTATCACTTAGTACGGTACACGCGCTCGTGTTTGTCGAAGTAAAATCCACAAATGCGGATGAAAGTTTGTAATTTTTTGCTTTCTGGGGTAATTTGAAGCCCTGATTACGATTTCAACATCGCCGTTTTGATATTCTCATCATATCCCCCTCTTATGCAAAAATAGCTATTTTTGGTCAATTTGAAAGTTCTAAACGAGTGAATCTAACACACTTCTAGCCGGCGGATGGGGGCGCAGATTTTTTTGTGTCAAGCCACAGACCCCAGTAGGTTGTCGGAGCAACCGGAAGTCCGTGCTTCAAGGGGTTCTCCTTCGGCGATCGAAAGAGTCGAAACATACCAAAGGGGGGGGTCTTTCTCCTTTTTGGACTAGGATTTTTTCAATTTTAGGAAAAAAAGGTCGGTTTTTTGGCATTTCCTGACGTAAAATGAACCCCTAATTACGATTTTGGGGGTCCGACTCCGATATTCCTAGCATCTCGGCGGCAATTTTAAAATAACCGCCAAAAACACGGTTTTTTTGCTTTTCGAAGCGCAAAAAAGGCACTAAACGGTGAAGGGCAGGGACGCAATTGCTCCTGTGGGTAGCCAATAGACCCATCTGAATCCCCTCCAAACCGGAAGTCCGTAGATCAAAGGGTTTTCCTTTGGCGATTGACGAAAGTTTCGGTTTTATCGCCAATACGTACATAAGCTCACGTCGCCACACTAAAATTCGCAAACGTGGACCAATGTCGGTAATTTTTTGGTTACCGGGGTAATTCGGACCCCCGATTACGATTCCGGAATCGCCGTTTCGATATTCGCAACCGTTCACCTTCTAGTTCATAGCGGTAATTCGGTGTATTTTTATTACGAAAACGCGTGAAACAAATATAGTTTTAAGTGGCCGAGAGGGACGCAATTGCTCCTGTGGCAAGCCAACGGACCCCGGCAGATGCTCCTGCAAACCGGAAGTCCGTAGGTCAAAGGGTTTTCCTTCGGCGATCGATTGTATCACTTAGTACGGTACACGCGCTCGTGTTTGTCGAAGTAAAATCCACAAATGCGGATGAAAGTTTGTAATTTTTTGCTTTCTGGGGTAATTTGAAGCCCTGATTACGATTTCAACATCGCCGTTTTGATATTCTCATCATATCCCCCTCTTATGCAAAAATAGCTATTTTTGGTCAATTTGAAAGTTCTAAACGAGTGAATCTAACACACTTCTAGCCGGCGGATGGGGGCGCAGATTTTTTTGTGTCAAGCCACAGACCCCAGTAGGTTGTCGGAGCAACCGGAAGTCCGTGCTTCAAGGGGTTCTCCTTCGGCGATCGAAAGAGTCGAAACATACCAAAGGGGGGGGTCTTTCTCCTTTTTGGACTAGGATTTTTTCAATTTTAGGAAAAAAAGGTCGGTTTTTTGGCATTTCCTGACGTAAAATGAACCCCTAATTACGATTTTGGGGGTCCGACTCCGATATTCCTAGCATCTCGGCGGCAATTTTAAAATAACCGCCAAAAACACGGTTTTTTTGCTTTTCGAAGCGCAAAAAAGGCACTAAACGGTGAAGGGCAGGGACGCAATTGCTCCTGTGGGTAGCCAATAGACCCATCTGAATCCCCTCCAAACCGGAAGTCCGTAGATCAAAGGGTTTTCCTTTGGCGATTGACGAAAGTTTCGGTTTTATCGCCAATACGTACATAAGCTCACGTCGCCACACTAAAATTCGCAAACGTGGACCAATGTCGGTAATTTTTTGGTTACCGGGGTAATTCGGACCCCCGATTACGATTCCGGAATCGCCGTTTCGATATTCGCAACCGTTCACCTTCTAGTTCATAGCGGTAATTCGGTGTATTTTTATTACGAAAACGCGTGAAACAAATATAGTTTTAAGTGGCCGAGAGGGACGCAATTGCTCCTGTGGCAAGCCAACGGACCCCGGCAGATGCTCCTGCAAACCGGAAGTCCGTAGGTCAAAGGGTTTTCCTTCGGCGATCGATTGTATCACTTAGTACGGTACACGCGCTCGTGTTTGTCGAAGTAAAATCCACAAATGCGGATGAAAGTTTGTAATTTTTTGCTTTCTGGGGTAATTTGAAGCCCTGATTACGATTTCAACATCGCCGTTTTGATATTCTCATCATATCCCCCTCTTATGCAAAAATGGCTATTTTTGGTCAATTTGAAAGTTCTAAACGAGTGAATCTAACACACTTCTAGCCGGCGGATGGGGGCGCAGATTTTTTTGTGTCAAGCCACAGACCCCAGTAGGTTGTCGGAGCAACCGGAAGTCCGTGCTTCAAGGGGTTCTCCTTCGGCGATCGAAAGAGTCGAAACATACCAAAGGGGGGGGTCTTTCTCCTTTTTGGACTAGGATTTTTTCAATTTTAGGAAAAAAAGGTCGGTTTTTTGGCATTTCCTGACGTAAAATGAACCCCTAATTACGATTTTGGGGGTCCGACTCCGATATTCCTAGCATCTTGGCGGCAATTTTAAAATAACTGCCAAAAACACGTTTTTTTTTCTTTTCAAAGCGCAAAAAAGGCACTAAACGGTGAAGGGCAGGGACGCAATTGCTCCTGTGGGTAGCCAATAGACCCATCTGAATCCCTTCCAAACCGGAAGTCCGTAGGTCAAAGGGTTTTCCTTCGGCGATCGACGAAAGTTTCGGTTTTATCGCCAATGCGTACATAAGCTCACGTCGCCACACTAAAATTTGCAAACGTGGACCAATGTTGGTAATTTTTTGGTTACTGGGGTAATTTGGAGCCCTGATTACGATTCCGGAATCGGCGTTTCGATATTCTCATCCGTTCACCTTCTAATTCATAGCGGTTTTTCGGTGTATTTTTATTACGAAAACGCGTAAAACAAATATAGTTTTAAGAGGCCGAGGGGGACGCAATCGCTCCTGTGGCAAGCCAACAGACTCCGGCAGATGCTCTTGCAAACCGGAAGTCCTTAGGTCAAAGGGTGTTCCTTCGGCGATCGATTGTATCGCTTATTACGTACAAACGCGAGCATTTGTCAGAGTAAAATCTACAAACGTGGATGAAAGTTTGTAATTTTTTGCTTTTTGGGGTAATTTGGAGCCCTGATTACAATTTTGATATCGCCGTTTTGATATTCTCATCATTTCTTCCTCTTATCCAATAATGGCTATTTTCGGTCAATTTCAAAGTTCTAAATGCGTGAAACTAACATACTTCTAGCCGGCCGATGAGGACCCAGATTTTTTTGTGTCAAGCCACAGACCCCAGTAGGTTGTCGGCCAAAGCGAAAGTCCGTGCTTCAAGCGGTTCTCCTTCGGCGATCGAAAGAGTCAAAACATACCAAAGGGGGGGTCTTTCTCCTTTTTGGACTAGGATTTTTTCAATTTTAGGAAAAAAAGGTCGGTTTTTTGGCATTTCCTGACGTAAAATGAACCCCTAATTACGATTTTGGGGGTCCGACTCCGATATTCCTAGCATCTTGGCGGCAATTTTAAAATAACTGCCAAAAACACGTTTTTTTTTCTTTTCGAAGCGCAAAAAAGGCACTAAACGGTGAAGGGCAGGGACGCAATTGCTCCTGTGGGTAGCCAATAGACCCATCTGAATCCCTTCCAAACCGGAAGTCCGTAGGTCAAAGGGTTTTCCTTCGGCGATCGACGAAAGTTTCGGTTTTATCGCCAATGCGTACATAAGCATCACGTCGCCACACTAAAATTTGCAAACGTGGACCAATGTTGGTAATTTTTTGGTTACTGGGGTAATTTGGAGCCCTGATTACGATTCCGGAATCGGCGTTTCGATATTCTCATCCGTTCACCTTCTAATTCATAGCGGTTTTTCGGTGTATTTTTATTACGAAAACGCGTAAAACAAATATAGTTTTAAGAGGCCGAGGGGGACGCAATCGCTCCTGTGGCAAGCCAACAGACTCCGGCAGATGCTCTTGCAAACCGGAAGTCCTTAGGTCAAAGGGTGTTCCTTCGGCGATCGATTGTATCGCTTATTACGTACAAACGCGAGCATTTGTCAGAGTAAAATCCACAAACGTGGATGAAAGTTTGTAATTTTTTGCTTTTTGGGGTAATTTGGAGCCCTGATTACAATTTTGATATCGCCGTTTTGATATTCTCATCATTTCTTCCTCTTATCCAATAATGGCTATTTTCGGTCAATTTCAAAGTTCTAAATGCGTGAAACTAACATACTTCTAGCCGGCCGATGAGGACCCAGATTTTTTTGTGTCAAGCCACAGACCCCAGTAGGTTGTCGGCCAAAGCGGAAGTCCGTGCTTCAAGCGGTTCTCCTTCGGCGATCGAAAGAGTCAAAACATACCAAAGGGGGGGGTCTTTCTCCTTTTTGGACTAGGATTTTTTCAATTTTAGGAAAAAAAGGTCGGTTTTTTGGCATTTCCTGACGTAAAATGAACCCCTAATTACGATTTTGGGGGTCTGACTCCGATATTCCTAGCATCTTGGCGGCAATTTTAAAATAACTGCCAAAAACACGTTTTTTTTTCTTTTCGAAGCGCAAAAAAGGCACTAAACGGTGAAGGGCAGGGACGCAATTGCTCCTGTGGGTAGCCAATAGACCCATCTGAATCCCTTCCAAACCGGAAGTCCGTAGGTCAAAGGGTTTTCCTTCGGCGATCGACGAAAGTTTCGGTTTTATCGCCAATGCGTACATAAGCTCACGTCGCCACACTAAAATTTGCAAACGTGGACCAATGTTGGTAATTTTTTGGTTACTGGGGTAATTTGGAGCCCTGATTACGATTCCGGAATCGGCGTTTCGATATTCTCATCCGTTCACCTTCTAATTCATAGCGGTTTTTCGGTGTATTTTTATTACGAAAACGCGTGAAACAAATATAGTTTTAAGAGGCCGAGGGGGACGCAATTGCTCCTGTGGCAAGCCAACAGACCCCGGCAAATTCGTTTGCAAACGAACGTACATAAGCTCACGTCGCTAGATTAAAATTTGCAAATGTGGAAAAAATACCTTTAGTGACATTTGTTCTCATTTTCTTACTACATTATGAGCAATAAAATGAACCAATTTGTGTGAATTTATTAATCTTTTGCTAGCTTATAATTATCAAATTTAATTAAAACTCTGATTATTTATTTTGATACCAACATTAATATTCAGAAAAATGTTAGCAAATTCCGTCTAACAGGATAATAATTTACAAATTTAATTAAATCCTATTTACAATGTCTAAAATATTATGCACACTATGCCAATTGAAATTAAATTGAAATTTACTGCCTTGTTGAAACTGTCAGCGAGCTCGTGCTAAGAATGCCTTTTTATGAATCGCGTTACATTATTTTATGCAAATCGAGGCTATAAAAACACTTACTTGGCATTTCATTTGCATCTGCTTCATCTGTTTATAAAATCGATTAATAAAAAATTGTGTTGTTGAAGAAACAACAAATTTTTTAATCTAAAATAAATATTACAAATTGCTTTGTCGGATTGGATTAAAAATTTAATTCATAAATATGCTGAATCAGAGTTATATATGTAATAATAAATAATATAAACACCAATATTTATAAGATTCTGCTAGAAGTTTTATAACTTACCAATATGAGTCAGCGTTGTTGTTGAATTTTATTAGTAACCATATAAAATTAGACTAGATATTTAGTTTTTAAAATTCCTTGTGCCAGAGAATGTCAATTAACTGGAAGAGTGTTAATTTTATTATTACAAAGTGCGAAGGATAAAAACCTTGAAAGAGTTTAATAATTTTTTATTTCTTTCCAAAAGAGAAATAACTGATATTAAGTCGGAATTTGCGTACGTACGTTTTAATGTCAAGGACACATAACCGACACAATCCTTAGGGTGTGTGGTATTATGGACCGGTTCAAGTACCCCGTCATTACCGCAAAATTCATTAAAAAGTATTAATAGACGTGTGAGTGAGATTCTCGTGTGATTTTCCACGTTGTAAGCTGATATATTGTTAAATTTGATCTTTATTTTTTATGGAATATTTAAATTAATATCATAATACGCAGGGAAGCTAGGCCTGGCTTAGAAGTCTAGCTTTAGGTAGTTAAGCCTAGCTTTCGAGAATTGGTGTTCTCGCGTACCCGAACCCCCTGACCCGGGTCCTGTTTACCTTCTTTCTATTCATATTGCATTGCAGAGAAGCTAACGTTTGGTAACTTCATGAGTTAAGCGGTGGTCAGCAGTGATCAGCGGTGGTCGCCGATGGTTGGTGGTGGTTGTAATAATTTATGAAAATAAAAATATTTTATTAATAAACTAATATTAATTATAAAAAGAAATTATTCTAATTATAAATAATAGAATATTATTCTGCTTTTAATTTAAAATGAAAAAAAAGTATCCTTCGAACCGGATTTGAACCAGTGACCTATGGATGTCTATATTCGAACCTACTACAGTCCACCGCTCTACCAACTGAGCTATCGAAGGTTGTGGTAAAATAGCTTCACCTTTATTATCAACTTCATCATCAACCTAAAATAAAACTTGTTTAATCTTACAAATTCCAATTAATATTATAAAAAATACAGTAGTACTAGTAGCAACATTAAAAAAAAATTATAATAATAATAAACCTTCCCCAAATAAGGAAACATACAACAAACTCGTTATCCATCACGTGCACAAAACATGATCAGATAATTACCTGTTCTTAACTGACTCACCATTAGCTAGCTACACCTTAATTTAAAATAGCTTCATTAATAAAATCTAAAGATTGAAGTTATACAACCCAATTTACTTTTAAGTATATTGAGTTGCATAGGTTAACTTTGTATAATAAAACCGGATCGTATTGATTGCAAGGAACGCTTAATTAGGGGAGGAA
This sequence comes from Tachinus rufipes, assembly GCA_963932245.1. Classification (NCBI taxonomy): domain Eukaryota; kingdom Metazoa; phylum Arthropoda; class Insecta; order Coleoptera; family Staphylinidae; genus Tachinus; species Tachinus rufipes. The sequence continues at coordinate 4,278,459 of OZ010749.1, forward strand.
ATTGAATAACATAAAATAATAATTTATGTGACGAGCAAAAAAAAATGCAATCGCTTTGCTAGAAGGTTTTACTTTCAAATATGTAACAGGATAGCATCATATTGGAAGAGGTTTTAGCTTGGGTCGGCTAAAGTATTGATTTTGTAATAATATTTAATAATAACAAATATTTCCGACTGCAATGTTTTGAATGTTTTCATTAAATTATTAAATAAATAATGGACGCCGTAAGGTCCCTTAGCTGCAACATGTTCATTATATACATAAATTCTCAGCAGGAAAACATAGAATCGAAGGGGTTGTAGTATAGTTTGAATGGAAGGAAAGCGCGCGGCTATCTAGTATTTTGTTTAAACAAATCGCAACAAGACTCACATTCTAAAATATTGTTAAATTGTATTAGGAGATTATAATGGTTGAGAAGACCATCGGTTTAGTTAACAACATTTTGTTAGATTTTCTTTATCGCTTTGAAAAATACAACCTTTCCCGACCTCTTGATAATAAAACATAATGTCGCAACGGTTTTCTTAAAAGATCCATCTTAGACTTCAACTCGATTTTACTACTAACGGTAAATGCATTCTATTTAATGTGTAGAAGAGAAAATAAGCTTGATTTTGTTATTAATATATTTAAATTGTATTTATTATTAACAATTTTTTGAAATTGATAATTATAAGAATTATTTTCAACGTAATAAAAGGGGAGGTTATATATAGTTATTTATTATTAGACACAACCACTAAGTCTAGTACATATATGTATTAGAAGATTAGGAATGGCAGGAGGTTTTTGTGAATGCGTGTGTGGAGTGGAACTCATATGTGGTGGCCCTGCCTGCTTTGTGTCAGCTTGAAATATGTTTTATATGAATGCGGCGCGCTCGCACTGCTCACTCGCATTGCGTTTCAATAAATAAATAAAAATATTTTAATTGTAATTGTTTTTGCTATTTTATTAATGCTGATTGTTTATTATTATTAACTTAGTTGGTATGTTTTGTTTGTTCTTTTATCGACTTTTTTTAATAAAGTAGAACAGGCTTCGGAAGCCACTACTATTCGAACCAGGCTAGCATGTTCAAGCAGCAAGTTAAATGAACATAATTTCGCGTGGCCGTGATGTGTTTAATCGTTGAATGAGGGAATAGAATTGCTTTGTTAATGTTAATATAATTGCTATCAGTTTTACGTTCTTTTTACACTTTTTTTATAAAATAATCTTTAGCTTACTTATAATATTATAAATAGAAAATAATAATAATTAAGAAACGCTATTTATTATAACATTCACCGCACAGGTTGAATTTTCTGCAAGAAATAAATAAATTTACAAAAATTTAGAGTACCAATTTAATTCTAATATTAACTTAACTAAGTTGGTACCAATATGGTACTATAATAAACTAAAATTGCATCAACATTCAATGCATAATTTAATTGTTATAATTAATAAAGCTTACTAAAATTATTTTCAGTTTTTGGTAGAAATTAATTAATTTAAAAAAATCAAGCGTACCAATATGATTCTAATTTTGTACAAAGTTGGTACAATTATGGTACCATATTATACTAAAAATTCATTAACTTTTAATGCATAATTTAATTGTTATTACAAATTAAATCATAGAGACTACTAAGAATTTTTTTGATTTTTTGGTAGAAATTAATTTATTTTTGAAAATCAGGCAAACCAATATGGTTCTAATTTTGTTTGAAGTTGGTACAAGTATGGTACTATAGTATATTAAAAATGCATCAATATCCAATGCAAAATTTAATTGTTATAACTAATTAAATCAACAAGCCTACTAAGATTATTTCAATTTTTTGGCAAAAATAAATTATTTTTTTGAAAATCGGGCGTACCAATATGATTTTAATTTTGTCCAAATTTGGTACAAATATAGTACTATAATGTACTAAAAATTTGTCAACATTCAATGCATAATTTAATTGTTATAACCAATTAAATTATAGACCCTACTAAGACATTTTTTATTTTTTAGTAGAAATGAATTAATTTTTGAAAATCAGGCGTACCAATATAAATTTGATTTAGTAAATACTTGATACACATATAATACTATAATATACTAAAAATGCATCAACATCTGATGGATAATTTAATTATTAAGACTAAAACTATCAAACTTACTAAGGTTATTTTAATTTTTTGGTTGAAATAAATAAATTTTTTAAAATCAGGATTACCAATATGATTTTAATTTTGTCCAAAGTTGGTACAAGTATGGTACTTTAATATACTAAAATTGCATCAACTTTTAATGCATAATTTAATTGCTATAACTAATTAAATCATAGAACTTACTAAGACATTTTTTATTTTTTGATAAAAATGAGTTAATTTTTGAAAATCAGGCGTACCAATATGATTCTAATTTTGTCCAAAGTTGGTACATATAGAGTACTATAATATACAAAAATTGCTACAACTTTCAATGCATAATTTAATTAATATAACTAATTAAATCATAGACCATACTAAGACATTTTTGATAGAAAAGAATTAATTTTTAAAAATCAGGCGTACCAATGTAATTCTAATTTTGTCAATAGTTTCTACATGTATGGTACTATAATATACTAAAATTGCGTCAACTTTTAATGCATAGTTTTATAGATATATCTAATTAAATCACAGATCTTCCTAAGAAATTTTTTATTTTTTGGTAGAAATGAATTAATTTTTGAAAATCAGGCGTACCAATACAATTCTAATTTTGTAAATAATTGGTACACATAGAGTACTATAAAATACAAAAAATGCATCAACTTTCAGTGCATAGTATAATTGTTATATCTAATTTAACCATCAAGCTTACTAAGATTATTTTCAGTTTTTAGTAGAAATAATAATTTAAAAAAATCAGCCGTATCAATATGATTCTAATTTTGTACAAAGTTGGTTTACATAAAGTACTATAATATACTAAAATTGGATCAACTTTTAATGCATAGTTTAATTGCTATAACTAATTGAATCATAGAGCCTACTAAAACATTTTTGATTTTTTGGTCAAATTAATTAATTTTTGAAAATCAAGTTTACCAATATAATTCTAGTTTTGTAAATAGTTGGTACACATAGAGTACTATAATATACTAAAATTGCATCAACTTTCAATTCATAATTTAATTGTTATAACTAATTAAATCATCGAACTTAATAAAACATTTTTTATTTTTTGGTAAAAATGAATTAATTTTTGAAAATCAAGCGTGCCAATATAATATTAATTTTGTAAATAGTTGGTACACATATAGTACTATAATATACTAAATATGCATTAACATCTAATGGATAATTTAATTATTATGACTAATTAAACTATCAAACCTACTAAGGTTATTTTGATTTTTTTGTTGAAATTAATAAATTTTTGAAAATCGGGCCTTCCAATGTGATTCAAATTTTGTCCAAAGTTGGTAAAAGAATGGTACTATAATATACTAAAAATGCATCACTATTTGATACATAATTTAATTGTTATAACTAATTAAACCTAAAATAATTTTGGTTTTCTTGTAGAAGCAAATTAATTTTTAAAAAACAGGCGTACCAATATAATTCTAATTTTATTTAAAGTTGGTAAAAATATGGTACTTTAATATACTAAAAACTCATTAACATTCAATGCATAATTTGATTGCTATTATTAATTAAATTATAGAACCTATCTAAGACATTTTTGGTAGAAATTAATTAATTTTTAAAAATCAGGCGTACCAATACAATTTTAATTTTGTAAATAGTTGGTACACATATAGTACTATAATATACTAAAATTTCATCAACTTTCAATGCATAGTTTAATTATTATAACCAATTAAACGATCAAGCTTACTAAGGTTTTTTAATTTTTTGGCAAAAATAAATAAATTTTTAAAAATTAAGCGTACCAATATGACTATAATTGTGTTCAAAATTGGTACAAATATGGTACTATAATATACTAAAAATACATCAACATCCAATGCATAATTTAATTGTTATAAGTAATTAAACTATCAAGCCTACTAAGATTATTTTGATTTTTTGGTTGAATTAAATTTAATTTTTAAAAACCAGACGACCAATTCACTTCAAATTTTTTCTGAAGTTGCTACCAGTATGGTACTATAATATATTTAGTATGCATCTGCATCCAATGCATAATGTAAATGTTATAAATAATAAACCATCAAGTCTACTAAAATTATTTTAAATTTTTGGTAGACAATAATTAATTTTTAAAAATCAGGAGTACCAATATGATTTTAATTTTGCCCAAAGTTTTTATAAATATGGTACTATAATATACTAAAAATTCATTAACGCCCAATGCATAATTTAATTGTTATAACAAGTTAATCATCAAGTCTTTTAAAATAGTTTTGGTTTTTTAATAGAATTAAAATTAATTTTTAAAAATCAGGCGTACCAATTTATTATTAATTTTTACTGAAGTTGGTACTAATATAGTGCTATAATATACTAAAAATTCATTAACATTCAATGCATAATTTAATTGTTATAACAAGTTAATCATCAAGCTTTTTAAAATAGTTTTGGTTTTTTGGTAGAATTTAAATTAATTTTTAAAAATCAGGCGTATCAATTTACTATTAATTTTTACTGAAGTTGGTACTAATATGGTACTATAATATACTGAAAATTCATCAACATCTAATGCATAATTTAATTGCTATAAAAAATTAATCATCAAGCCTTCTAAAATAATTTTGATTTTTTGGTAAAATTTAATTTAATTTTTAAAAATCAGGCGTACCAATATGATTTTAATTTTGTCCAAAGTTGGTACCAATATTGTACTATATGCAACAACATTCAATGCATAATTTAATTGTTATTACAAGTTAATTATAAAGCCTTCAAAAATAGTTTTAATTTTTTGGTAGAATTTAAATTTATTTTAAAAAATCAGGTCCAATTTACTTCTAAATTTTACTGAAGTTGGTACCAATTATGGTACTATAATATACTAAAAATGCATTAACTGTTAATGCATAATTTAATTGATATAACTAACTAAATTATAGAGCCTACTAAGACATTTTTTATTTTTTGGTAGAAATAATTTTTTTTTTAAATCAAGCGTACCAATACGATTCTAATTTTGTCTAAAATTGGTACCAATATGGTACTATAATATACTAAACCTGCATCAACATTCAATGCACAATTTAATTGTTTTAACAAGTTAATCTTCTAGCTTTCTAAAATAATTTTGATTCTCTGGTAGAGTTTAATTTATTTTTTTAAATTTAGGCGTACCAATTTAGTTCTATTTTTCATTAAAGTTGGTACTAATATGGTACTATAATATACTAAAAATCCATCAACATCTAATGCATAATTTATATGTAATAACAAGTTAATCATCAATACAATTTATTGATTAGGGGACAGTAGTTTCAACTAGAGTTTCCGTCCACCCGCCCAAGTGTTTGTGAACAAAAAATTGGATTACAAACATTTGGGCGGGTGGGCAGGAACACAGTTTATTGATTACCGGACGGTAGTTTCAACTTTAGTTCCTGTCTACCCGCCCAAGTGTTTGTGGGCAAGAAATTGGATTACAAACATTTGGGTGGGTGGGCGGGAACACAGTTTATTGATTACAGAACTATAGTTTTAATTAGAGTTTTTGCTTACAAGCCCAAGTGTTTGTGGGCAAGAAATTTGATCACAAACACTTGGGTGGGTGGACGGGAACACAGTTTATTAATTACGGGACGATAGTTTCAACTTTAGTTTCCGCCCACCCACCCAAGTGTTTGTGAGCATAAAATTGAATCACAATCAGTTGGGTTAGTGGGTGGGAATTCCAATTAAAACTACTGTCCTATAATCAATAAACTGTGTTCCCGCCCACCCGCCCTAGTGTTTGTGAGCAAGACATTAGATCACAAACACTTGGGTGGGTAGACGGAAACTCCAGTTGAAACTACTCTTTTGTAATTAATAAACTATTGTCTCGCAATAAATAAACTGAGTTTATATATAATACTAAATTTATCCTATGTTGGTACTAATATTGTACTACAATATACTAGATATGCATCAACATCCAATGTATAATTCAATTGTTTTAACAAATTAATCATCAAACATTCTAAATTTTATTTTAATTTTTTGATAGAATTAAATTAAATTTTTAAAAATCAGGCGTACCAATCTATTTCTAATTTTCACTAAAGTTGGTACCAATATGGTATTATAATATACCAAAAATTCATAAACACCCAATGCATAATTTAATTGTTATAACTAATTAAACCATCAAGCTTACTAAGGTTTTTTCAATATTTTGGTAGAAATAAATAAACTTTTGAAAATCAGGCGTACCAATATAATTCTAGTTTTGTCTAAAGTTGGTACTAATATTGTACTATAATATACTAAACATACATCAACATTCAATGCATAGTTCAATTGATATAAGAAGTTAATTATCATGCTTTCTAAAATAATTTTGATATTTTGGTTGAATTAAACTCAATTTTTAAAAATCAAGCGTACCAATTTAATTTTATTTTAGTAACGTTAGTATTAATATAGTACTATAATATACTAAAATTGCATCAAGATCCAATGCATAGTTTAATTGTTATAATTAATAAACCATCAAGTCTACTAAAATAATTATAATTTTCTGGTAGACATTAATTAATTTTTAAAAGTCAGGCGTACCAATATAATTTTATTTTTGTCCAAAGTTGGTACCAATATTGTACTATAATATACTAAAAATGCATCAAGATCCAATGCATAATTCAGTTGTTAAGTAAAAGTAAATCATCAAGCCTTCTAAAATGATTTTATTTTTCTAGTAGAAACAAATTATTTTTTTTTAATCAGGCGTACCAATTTAATTTTAATTTTTACTAAAGTTGGTACCAATATGGTACTATAATATACCAAATATGCATCAACATCCAATGCATAATTCAATTGTTATAACAATTTAATCATCTAGCCTTCAAAAATAATTTTGATTTTCTGGTTGAATTAAATTAAATTTTTAAAAATCAGGCGTACCAATTTAATTTTAATTTTCATTAAAGTTGGTACTAATATGGTACTATAATATATTAAAATTGCATTAAGATCCAATGCATAATTTAATTGTTATAAATAATAAACCATCAAGTCTACTAAAATAATTATAATTTTCTGGTAGATATTAATTAATTAATTTTTTTAAATCAGGCGTACCAGTATGATTTTAATTTTGTCTAAAGTTGGTACCAATATGGTACTATAATATACTAAAATTGCATCAACATCCAATGTATAATTTAATGTTTAAAACTAATTAACTATCAGTTTGACTAAAATCAATATAATTTTCTGGTAGAAATAAATTGATTTAAAAAAATTATGAATTATTATAATAAATTTCTCATATCCAATAAGCTGCAGAAAATTAACTTCATTGGTGCCATTAAACGCTTTTATTTATTCTATTTGAACTTAATATTTATACGATTGTGATCAGTGTTGAAATTTATTGTATAAATACTTCTATTCATAGTTGCAACTAGTAGAAACGGTAAGATGTTGACATCATTGACATTTTTCTGGTCGCAGATGTGAATATTTGATCTGCGTCTGATAACACTCGACGAGATAAGTGTTATTGCAAACAAGGTCCTCCCTTTTGTTAGCTTGAAGGAGATGACGTGTGAATGGAATATTAAAGGCATTTCAGACAAGACATGTGTGCATTTTATATTGAGATTAAGATTATCTAGAAATAAAAATAAATGAATTATTTAAATTAGAGTAGTAGAGCATTTTACTCGGAATAATCGAACAGGCAATCAGATCGTGGAAGCAAGTACGGGCCAAAAAGCACACAAACAGAGAAAGCGACGAGGCGAGGCAGTAGTAGCACTCCGACCTTCATGTTATCCAGATGCGGACAAACTAGCGTAATTTCACAAAACCTTCTAACAGGCAGATATAATTGAAAACAGGTCTCATTTCGTCAATAGAAACAACAAGCAAAGCACATCAATAAAAAAAAACATGACCATCCTCAATAAAATATGGAGTAAACCACATTTGCATTTCTATGAATATCATTAGGAATGCATAACGTGCGAGAAGTAACTTGTTTAGTTAGTCTCGAGGATGGGAACGATTTTTTTTTATTTTGTTGGTTAAGCCCAGTCCGCTTTAACATATTACTAACAGGGGAATAGCTGTTGCGGGAGTAATACTTTCTATATTACTCGACTGGTGGCAGTCGCTTGCAAGCAAGCAAACAGGCATCAATCAAAATAAATTCGCGCTGATGGAAGTAGAGTGATGTTTTTACAGTTTTCTATGCGGATAGCAGAATATGCACGAAGGTTGCGTAGAAGGAGAAAAATATATGGGAAATTTAATATAAAAATCCATACAACAAAAGCGCATCCCCTATGCTCGTGACTTATTATCTTAGCTTTACTATAGTCATGTCAAACTGCCTACATCCTGTCTCTATACACTCTTGACAGTTAATTCTTTAAGAAATTATTTAGTAGTAACCCGATATTTTAAGCATAAATATAATAAAAGGATCGTCCAATTCAATCTCATCATCCGGGCTCGATTGTGTTAATGGGAAAGTTATAAAATTTGTATTTAAAACGCGTCGACGACTTCACGTATGAGTGTACACACACATACATCTTTTCAACATGTAGTGAGTGTGTGTGTAATTTGATGTGTGTACAGAGAGTGCACAGGGAAACATAAAAAGTAGGAGAACGAACATGACTCGTTTCAAGTACCGGTGTTATCTATATATTATATGTCGCATGTTGTGAGTGAACTACGTGCACTTGTTGGATTCATTTAAATTGGTTTTGAGATAATAATAGAATCCTATCTATGAATTATTTTTTCAACTGAATTATTATTAGAAGTTCTAATATATTCTTCCAAGATTGTTAAGATTGAAACTATTCTAACAATTTATCGAAATAATATTTATCACTTAATCTGGCAATAATAATTACTCTTCACAAAATTTGTTATTAATTAGATCTAATTTATCTAATAGTTGATTGCTTATTAGTATTTATTATTTTGTAAATATTTAAAAAAGATTTGTTAACTGAAATCATGTGTATGACGATGAATGATTCTAATTTATAATTTATCGTATCAAATTGGATCTAATTTTTATTAGTACTCTATTATGCAAAATTTGCAATAACTTGATTACAAAATGATTCAATAGTTTTTTAAAAGTTATTAAGAACACATTTATTTTAAAATAGTATTTTCTTGAACTAGCTCTAGAGAAAAATTGATTCTACTAAATTAGATCTAATTTTTTAAAATGTGTAGTAAATTACAAAATTATTCAAAAACTTGTTTAAAAGTTATTTAATTTATTAAGATCACATTTCATTAATTAAAAAGTTTTCTTGAAATAGCTCTACAGAAAATTTGATTTTACTAAAATAGATCTAATTTTTGAAAAATTCTAATTTTTTAAATAATTTTAGCAGTTTATTAAAAATCATTGTAGCAAATTTCATTACAAAATTTTGAAAATTCTTATTATAAAGTCAATTTTTGTGAGACATTTTGTTTCTAATTTTGAAAATACTTTGAAAATTAAAAAAAAAATACTTACAATTTTTTGAAAAATTCCATTTTTTGGAAACAATTTTAGCAACTTATTGTCAATCAATGTAGCAAATTTCATTACAAAATTTCAAGAATTCTGTCTATAAAGTCAATTTTTGTGAAACATTTTGTTTCTAATTTTGGAAATACTTTGAAAATTCAGAAAAAATACTTACATTTTTTTGAAAAATTTTATTTTTTGGAAACAATTTTAGCAACTTATTGTCAATCAATGTAGCAAATTTCATTACAAAATTTCAAGAATTCTGTCTATAAAGTCAATTTATGTGAAACATTTTGTTTCTAATTTTGGAAATACTTTGAAAATTCAGAATAAATACTTACAATTTTTTGAAAAATTACAATTTTTGCAATTATGTTTAGCAACTTATTGTCAATTAGTGTAGCAAATTTTATTACAAAATTTTGAAAATTCTGGTTATAAAGTCAATTTTTGTGAAATATCTTGATCCTAATTTTGGAAATACTTTGAAAATTCAGAAAAAATACTTACAATTTTTTGAAAAATTCTAATTTTTGGAAATAGTTTTAGGAACTTATTGTCAATCAATGTAGCAAATTTCATTACAAAATTTCAAAAATTCTGTCTATAAAGTCAATTTTTGTGAAGCATCTTGTTCCTAATTTTGGAAATATGTATTTAGAAAGTTCAGAAAAAATACTTACAGTTTTTTAAAAAATCCCATTTTTTGGAACTATGTTTAGCAACTTAATGTCAATTGGTGTAGCAAATTTTATTACAAAATTTTAAAAATTCTGTCTATAAAGTCAATTTTTGTGAGACATTTTGTTTTTAATTTTGGAAAGAACTTTAGAAAAAATACTTACAATTTTTTGAAAAATTTCAATTTAGCAAATTTTATTAAAAAAATTTTAAAATTCTGTCTATAAAGTCAATTTTTGTGAAACATTTTGTTTCTAATTTTGGAAATACTTTGAAAATTCAGAAAAAATACTTCAATTTTTTGAAAAATCCCAATTTTTAAAAATAATTTTAGCAACTTATTGTCAATTAGTGTAGCAAATTACATTACAAACTTTCAAAAATTCTGTCTATAAAGTCAATTTTTGTGAAACATTTTGTTTTTAATTTTGGAAAGAACTTTGAAAATTTAGAAAAAATACTTACAATTTTTTGAAAAATTTCAATTTTTGAAAATAATTTTAGCAACTTATTGTCAATTAGTGTAGCAAATTTCATTACAAAATTTCAAAAATTCTGTCTAAAAAGTCAATTTTTGTGAGACATTTTGTTTTTAATTTTGGAAAAAACTTTGAAAATTTAGAAAAAATACTTACAATTTTTTGAAAAACCCCAATTTTTAGAAATACTTTTAGCAACTTATTGTCAATTAGTGCAGCAAGTTTTATTGCAAAATTTCAAAAATTCTGTCTATAAAGTCAATTTTTGTGAAACATCTTGTTCCTAATTTTGGAAATATTTTGAAAATTCAGAAAAAAATACTTACAATTTTTTGAAAATATCCAATTTCTAGAAATATTTTATACATTTTATTGTCAATCAATGTAGCAAATTTTATTACAAAATTTCAAAAATTCTGTTAATATATTCAATTTTTGTGAAACTAATTTTGGAAATACTTTGAAAATTTAGAAAAAATACTTACAATTTTTTGAAAAATTCCAATTTTTTTAAATAATTTTAGCGACTTATTGTCAATCAATGCAGCAATTTTCAATACAAAATTTCAAAAATTCTGTCTATAAAGTCAATTTTTGTGAAACATTTTGTTCCTAATTTTGGAAATACTTTGAAAATTCAGAAAAAACACTTACAATTTTTTTGAAAAACCTCAGTTTTTGGAAATAATTTAAGCAACTTATTGTCAATCAATGTAGCAAATTTCATTACAAAATTTTAGAAATTCTGTCTATAAAGTCAATTTTTGTGAAACATTTTGTATCTAATTTTGGAAATATTTTGAAAATTCAGAAAAATACTTACAATTTTTTGAAAAATCCTATTTTTTGAAATTAATGTTAGCAACTTATTGTCAATTAGTGTAGCAAATTTCATTTCAAAATTTTGAAAATTTTGTCTATAAAGTCCATTTTTGTGAAGCATCTTGTTTCTAATTTTGGAAATATTTTGAAAATTCAAAAAAAATACTTACAATTTTTTGAAAAATCCCAATTTTTGTAATTATGTTTAGCAACTTATTGTCAATTAGTGTAGCAAATTTCATTACAAAATTTTGATAATTCTGTCTAAAAAGTCAATTTTTGTTAAACATATTGTTTCTAATATTAGAAATATTTTGAAAATTCAGAAAAAATACTTACAATTTTTTGAAAAATCCCAATTTTTGAAATTTTGTTTAGCAACTTATTGTCACATAGTGTAGCAAATTTCATTACAAAATTTCTAAAATTCTGTCTATAAACACAATTTTTGTGAGACATTTTGTTTTTAATTTTGGAAAAAAATGAAAATTCAGAAAAAATACTTACAATTTTTTGAAGAATCCCAATTTTTGGAATTATGTTTAGCAACTTATTGTCAATTAGTGTCGCAAATTTCATTACAAAATTTTAAAAATTCTGTCTAGAAAGTCAATTTTTGTGAAGCATTATTTTCCTAATTTTGGAAATACTTTGAAAATTCAGATAAAATACTTACAATTTTTTGAAAAATCCCAATTTTTGTAATTATGTTTAGCAACTTATTGTCAATTAGTGTAGCAAATTTTATTACAAAATTTTGAAAACTCTGTCTATAAAACCAATTTTTGTGAAACATTTTGTTTCTAATTTTGGAAATACTTTAAAAATTCAAAAAAAATACTTACAATTTTTTGAAAAACCCTAATTTTTGGAATTATGTTTATCAACTTATTGTTAATTAGTGCAGCAAATTTCATTACAAAATTTCAAAAATTCTGTCTATAAAGTCAATTTTTATAAAACATTTTGTTTCCAATTTTGAAAATTCAGAAAAAATACTTACAATTTTTTGAAAAATCCCTTTTTCTTGGAAATAATTTGACCAACTTATTGTCAATCATTGTAGCTAATTTTATTACAAAAATTTTGTCTATAAAGTCAATTTTTGTGAAAGATCTTGTTTTTAATTTTGGAAATACTTTGAAAATTTAGAAAAAATACTTAACAATTTTTAAAAAAATCCCAATTTCTAAAAATAATTTAAGCAATTTAAGTCAATCAATGTAGTAAATTTCATGACAAAATTAAAAAAAAAATGTCAATAAAGTCAATTTTTATGGAACATCTTGTTTCTAATTTTGGAAATATTTTGAAAACTCTGAAAAAATACTTACAATTTGTTGAAAAATCCCAATTTTTGGAATTTTGTTTAGCAACTTATTGTCAATTAGTGTAGCAAATTTCGTTACAAAATTTCAAAAATTCTGTCTATAAAGTCAATTTTTGTGAGACATTTTGTTTTTAATTTTGGATAAACTTTGGAAATTCAGAAAAAATACTTAAAGTTTTTTGAAAAATCTTAATTTTTGGAATTATGTTTAGCAACTTATTGTCAATTAGTGTAGCAAATTTCATTACAAAATTCTGAAAATTCTGTCTATAAAGTCAATTTTTGTGAAGCATTATTTTCTTAATTTTGGAAATAATTTGAAAATTCAGATAAAATACTTACAATTTTTTGAAAAATCCCAATTTTTGTAATTATGTTTAGCAACTTATTGTTAATTAGTGTAGCAATTTTCATTACAAAATTTTGATAATTCTGTCTATAAAGTCAATTTTTGTTAAACATATTGTTTCTAATTTTGGAAATATTTTGAAAATTTAGAAAAAATACTTACATTTTTTTGAAAAATCCCAATTTTTGGAATTTTGTTTACTTATTGTCAATTAGTGTAGCAAATTTTATTACAAAATTTTGAAAATTCTGTCTATAAAGTCCATTTTTGTGAAGCATCTTGTTTCTAATTTTGGAAATATTTTGAAAATTCAGAAAAAATACTTACAATTTTTTGAAAAATCCCAATTTTTTTAAAATAATTTTATTAATTTATTGTCAACCAATGTAGCAAATTTCTTTACAAAATTTTAAAAATGCTGTCTATAAAGTCAATTTTTGTGAAAAATCTTGTGTCTAATTTTGGAAATATTTTGAAAATTCAGAAAAAATACTTACAATTTTTTGAAAAATTCCAATTTTTGGAATTATGTTTAGCAACTCATTGTCAATTAGTGTAGCAAATTTCAATACAAAGTTTTGAAAATTCTGTTTGTAAAGTCATTTTTTTTTAAACAACTTTTTCTAATTTTGGAATTTTTTTAAAAATTCAAAATAAATACTTACAATTTTTTTAAAAATCCCAATTTTTGGAATAATTGTAAGCAACTTATTGTCAATCAATGTAGCAAATTTCATAGCAAAATTGCAAAAATTCTGTTAATAAAGTCAATTTTTGTGAGACATCTTGTTCCTAATTTTGGAAATATTTTGAAAATTCAAAAAAAATACTTACAATTTTTTGAAAAATCCCAATTTTTGGAATTATGTTTAGCAACTTATTGTCAATTAGTGTAGCAAATGTCATTACAAAATTTTGAAATTTCTGTCTATAAAGTCAATTTTTGTGAAGCATTATTTTCTTAATTTTGGAAATACTTTAAAAATTCAGAAAAAGTACTTACAATTTTTTTGAAAAACCTCAGTTTTTGGAAATAATTTTAGCAACTTATTGTCATTTGGTGTAGCAAATTTTATTACAAAATTTTAAAAATTCTGTCTATAAAGTCAATTTTTGTGAAACATTTTGTTCCTAATTTTAGAAATACTTTGAAAATTCAGAAAAAATACGTAATTTATTTTGAAAAATCCCAATTTTTGGAAATAATTTTAGCAATTTATTGTCAATCAATGTAGCAAATTTCATTACAAAATTTCAAAAATTCTATCTATAAAGTCAATTTTTGTGAAACATTTTGTTCCTAATTTTGGAAATACTTTGAAAATTCAGAAAAAATACTTAACATTTTTTTGAAAAATCCCAATTTTTGGAATTTATTTTAGCAACTTATTGTCATTTAGTGTAGCAAATTTTATTACAAAATTTTAAAAATTTTGTCAATAAAGTCAATTTTTGTGAATCATCTTGTTTCTAATTTTGAAATTACTTTGAAAATTTAGAAAAAAAATTTACAATTTTTTGAAAAATCCTATATTTTGGAATTATGTTCAGCAACTTATTGTCAATTAGTGTAGCAAATTTTATTACGAAATTTTGAAATTTCTGTCTATAAAGTCAATTTTTGTGAAACATCTTGTTTCTAATTTTGGAAATACTTTGAAAATTCTGAAAAAATACTTACAATTTTTTGAAAAATTTCAATTTTTGGAAATAATTTTAGCAACTTATTGTCAATCAGTGTAGCAAATTTCATTACAAAATTTCAAAAATTCTGTCTATAAAGTCAATTTTTGTGAGACATTTTGTTTCTAATTGTAGAAATACTCTAAAAATAAAAAAAAAAATACTTAATATTTTTTGAAAAATCTTATTTTTTTGAAATATTTTTACGAACTTATTGTCAATCAATGTAGCAATTTTCAATACAAAATTTCAAAATTTCCGTCCATAAAATCAATTTCTGTAAAACAATTTGTTATTAATTTTAAAAATATTAGTCAATTATTTTTGTCAATCATTAACATTCATAAAAATTTCTGCTTGATTTCGCATATTAATTATGCAATCTATAGAAAAATAATAATCCCAACATATATAAAACTCCATGTATAACCCTCGAGCAAAACCTACATTCATTCGTATGTGCCCAAGCGTCCATATTCGTAATCATTGAATAGTATTTACCCATTGAAAAACACGTTTTTAGACCTCTGACATGCAAGAGTAGAAATCCTCTCATTCTTCGAAATCAGCCGAGCAGATAATGGGGATAACTAGAGTTAGGTCAATTCTATTGAATTCGTACGAGAGCAAATCGTCCGTCTTTCTATCAACCAGGTGTCCCAACAAATCCTGACTTAATTTTGAAAATAATAATAAAAAAAACGCTATAAGAATCAAAAAGGTAAAAAGAAAATGGAACCGTTCACCCTTTAGATAATGTGCGGATTGATTTCTTAATACGATTTTAAGATAGGGTAAAATTTTAACAATTTGGATTGATTGAAAATAAATAATAATATCTTCTTTAAATTTACCAATAATATCTTCAATGCTTTAAATAAATATTAGAACACAAATGACAAATTTAGGTGATATAATAGTTATTTATGTTACAAGTTGTAAAATGATAGTGTTTTTTTAACGAGTCGCAAATTATAGATCGAGTTCGAAGAACGAGATCTATAATGCGACGAGTAAAAAAACACGCATTTTACACGTGTAACATACACTATTTTTTGCAATTTTGGAGTATAATCCGCAAGTTTCTGATAATTATTGTTTTTTTTAAATTTTATTAGTAGTGAAAAAAAGTGCTTACTTTTTTTCACTAGTGAAAAAAAGTAAGTAGTTATAACATCGAAAATGGCAACTGAAAAGTCAATATTATAGTTCAGAATTGCAAAAAGTATTTTTTAAATTCCCAAACAGAATATTCATAATTCGTTTATTAACGGCTATTTTTTATTTCCAAAACGTACTTTCTTTTAACGACTTCTTCCTACCTGTAAGAATGTAAAATTGAATGAATTTGCCCGATCCATTCTGTGCAGTTCATCAAGATATCATATAGCGTGTAATATAGAAAAACTGTTCGTTCTTCGAGACTTGTTTTATTATGTGCAGAAAGTATATGAAGAGATCAAAGATTGGATCAGGTGTAGAACGCCCAAGTCCGCCCCATCAACGCCCATGTAACTGTCTAAAAGCTGAAGACGGTCTGGAATGAAATGGTAGAGATGTCTTTTATAGCGACATCCGGAGGGTGGAACGGACGTCATTTAGGGTTCCATTGTGCAAGAAGTAATAGGTGCGTTAAGTGAATGGGAACGTCGAGTATGGAATATCTTATATTTTTTTACAAAATCACAACTTTTTTTTATAAATTGTCGAATTTATTACAATTTAACCGAATAAACATTTATATTAAGGGCGCGGTTTAAAGAGTTGTTATAAAACTACAAGCATCGGTTTTTTTGCAATTGTAATAACTTTTGTTAAAAACTAAGTTTACTTACTTCAATTTTGAAATTGATTGAATCGATTTTTGCATGCATAGTTCATGTTTTTGGCATTTTATTGACAAATGTGTCACGGTACATTTTTGAATCTAATATAGCACTCCTTTACTGTAAATTGTATTGCGGTAAAAACATTGTTTCTTTTTAGTTGTCACTTTGACAGTTGGTTGTGTCATGATACGCATTGAGTAATTTTAATTTGTTGCCACACAATTGACAGTTGAATCACATGAATAACCTAAAATTGTTACATTTAATCTTAATTGTGTCACGGTACAAATTATGACATTCTTAACATTTATTTGTTGTTCTACAATTAATAATTGAGTTACAGCCAGCTTTTAAGTTATTTAATTTAATTTACAGTTGTGTCACGGTATGCATATATGTAGCTCAAATTTTTTATGATTTATTAAGTTTGGTAGTTGTGTCACGGTTTGTATATAGTTTAAAGTGTTTGATTTTTTTTTTTTATTTATTACAGAATGTTTGACAATTTATATTTTGCAATTGACACTTGTGTCACGGTATGCATATAGTTTAGACTTTTAATGCGTAACGTTGCGATTGACCGTTGATGCTGAGTCACGGTATACATATAAATTCAAATGTTTGACATTTAATATGTTACCTTGCGTTTGACAGTTATGTCACAGTATGCATATTGTTTTTCAGCTTCTGTTGTTTTGAATTAATAGACTGTCAAGATTAATAGCTATGTCACGGTGTTTATATTAGTTTAAAATGTTTTACATTTAATGTGTTGCGTTGTATTTAACAGTTGTGACACGGTATGCATATAGTTTAAATTGTTTGATCTAATATATTGCGATTGACAGTTGTATCACGGTACGCACATATTTAACTTCAACGATTTTTAACCTAAAAAAATTACTTTAATTTGTCGCTTTTCGATTGACAGTTGTGTCACGGTAGCTCTTGATTAAAATTTTATTTGTTGCTTTGCGATTAATTGTTTTGTAATTTTAACAATTAATTATGTCACGGTTTGTTACTATCTTAAAAAAATACTTTACTTGTGTCACGGTAAAAACGTTGATAAAAAATTGAAATATTTGAACTTTTGCTATACAATGGGTTTTTATGTCATGGTATGTTTTTAACCTAAATATTTGCAATTGATATTTGTGTCACGGTATGCATTTAATTTAAAATATTTGACAGTTAATGTGTTGCGTTGTGTTTAACAATTATGTCACGGTATGCATATAGTTTAAATTATTTGACGTTTAATTCAATACGTTGCAATTGACAGTTGTGTCACGATACGCACATATGTAACTTCTAAAATATGTTATGTCACAGTATGTTCTTAACCTAAAAAAGATTACGTTAATTTATTGTTTTTCCAACTTTTGTTATGTTATGGTATGTTTTTAACCTAAAAAAATATTTGCAATTGATAGTTGTGTCACGGTATGCACTTAATCTAAAATATTTGACAGTATTAAGTTGCGTTGTGTTTAACATTTGTGTCACGGTATGCATATAGTTTAAATTGTTTGTTGTTTAATTCAATACGTTGCGATTGACAGTTGTGTCACGGTACGCACATATGTAACTTTAACGATTAGTTATGTCACAGTATATTTTAACTTAAAAAAGATTAAGTTAATTTGTTGCTTTGCGATTGTTGTGTCACGGTAAAGACATCGATACAAAATTGAGACATTTTAACTGTTGCTTTGCAACTATTTGTTATGTCATGGTATTATGTTCCTAATGTGTTGCGTTGCATTTAACAGTTGTGTCACGGTATGCATAAATTGATTGACGTTTAATGCAATACGTTGCAATTGACAGTTGTGTTACGGTACGCATATATGTAACTTTAACAATATGTTATGTCACAGTATGTTCTTAACCTAAAAAAGATTACGTCATTTTGTTGTTTTGTGATTGCTGTATCACGGTAAAGACATTGATACGAAATTGAGACATTTTAAGTGTCCTTTGCAATGTTTTGTTGTGTTATGGTATGTTCCTAACTTAAAAACAAATTTGAAATTGATATTTAATTTAAAATATTTAACATTTAATGTGTTGCGTTGTGTTTAACATTTGTGTCACGGTATGCATACAGTTTAAATTGATTGATGTTTAATTCAAAACGCAGCAATTGAGTTGTGTCACGGTACGCACATATGTAACTTTTACAATTAGTTATGTCACAGTATGTGTTTAACAATTGTGTCACGGTATGCATACAGTTTAAATTGTTTGACGTTTAATGCAATATGTTGCGATTGATTTTTGTGTCACGGTACGCACATATGTAACTTTTACAATTAGTTATGTCACAGTATGTGTTTAACAATTGTGTCACGGTATGCATACAGTTTAAATTGTTTGACGTTTAATGCAATATGTTGCGATTGATTTTTGTGTCACGGTACGCACATATGTAACTTTAACGACATGTTATGTTACAGTATGTTCTTAACCTAAAAAAGATCACGTTAATTTGTTGCTTTGTGATTTGCAATTGTGTCACGGTAAAAAAATTAAAAAAATTGAGACATTTTAACTGTTGCTTTACAATAATGTTTTAAGCTAAAACAAAATATTGCGTTAATTTATTGCATTGGAATCAATTGTGTCACGGTAAGAACATTGATAAAAAGTTGAGACATTTTAACTGTTGCTTTGCGATTAGTTATGTCACGGTATGTTTCTAACCTAAAAATTTAATTTAATTTGTCATTTTGCGATTGACAGTTGTGTCACGGTAAGAACATTGATGAAAAAATTATATAATCTAAACCTAAAAAACTTACATTTACTTTGTCGCTTTGCGATTGACAGTTGTGTCTCGGTAAAAACATTGATAAAAAGTTGAGACACTTTAACTATTGTTTTGTGATTACGGTATTTATAACCTAAAAAAATTACGTTAGTTTGTTGCTTTGCGATTGTCAGTTGTGTCACGGTAAAAACATTGATGAACAATTGAGACATTTTAATTTTTGCTTTGCGATTAGTTATGTTACGGTATGTTTCTAACTAAATGAATTAATTTAGTTTGTCATTTTGCAATTGACAGTTGTGTCACGGTAAGAACATTAATACAAATTTTAATGTTTTAATTGTCGCTTTGCGATTAATTGTTATGTCACGATTTGTTTCTAACTTAAAAAAAAATATTTAATTTGTTGTTTTGCAGTTGACAGTTGTGTCACGGTAAGAGCATTGATAAAAAAATTAAAAATTTTAACTGTTCCTTTGCAAGTTATGTCGTGGTATGTTCTTAACCTAAAAAACTTACATTTGATTTGTCGCTTTGCGATTGACAGTTGTGTCACGGTAAGAGCATTGATAAAAATTTGAACATTTTAATTGTTGTTTTGCAATTAATTGTTATGTAACGGTATGTTCTTAACCTAAAAAAGTTACGTTCGTTTGTTGCATTGCGATTGGCAGTTGCGTCACGGTAAAAACATTGATGAGCAATTGAGAAATTTTATTTGTCGCTTTGCATTATGTCACAAAATGTTCCTAACTAAAAAAAATTATTTAATTTGTCATTTTGCTATTGACAATTGTGTCACGGTAAGAACATTGATAAGAAATTAAACAGTTCAACTGTTGCTTTGCAATAAGTTATAGTCACAATATGTTATTAACCTAAAAAACTTACATTCAATTTGTCGTTTTGCGATTGACAGTTGTGTCACGGTAAGAGCATTGATAAAAGTTTGAACATTTTAATTGCTGATTTATGTTATGTATGTGCTTAACTTAAAAAAAGTTACGTTAATTTGTCGCATTGCGCAGTTGCGTCACGGTAAAAACATTGATGAACAATTGAGACATTTCAACTGTCGCTTGGCAATAAATTGTATGTCATAATTGATATGTTTCTAACCTAAAAAAATAAATTTAATTTGTCATTTTGCAATTGACAATTGTGTCACGGTAAGAACATTGATACAAAATTTATTTGTTGCTTTGCAATTAATTGTTATGTCACAGTATGTTCTTACCTTAAAAAATACTTTAATTTTGTCGTCTTGCGATTGACAGTTGTGTCACGGTAAAAACATTGGTAAATTGAGACACTTTAACTGTTGCTTTGCAATTACGGTATATTTTTAACCTAAAAAAGTTTACATTTATTTGTAACTTTGCGATTCTCAGTTGTGTCACGGTAAAAACATTGATGAACAGTTGAGACATTTCAACTGTTACTTTGCAATGAATTATTATGTCACGATATGTTTCTAACCTAAAAAAATAAATTTAATTGTCGTTTTGCAATTGTTGTGTTGTGTCACGGTAAGAGCATTAATAAAAAATGTAAACAATTCAACTGTCACTTATTGTAATAAGTTATGTCACAGTATGTTTTTAACCTAAAAAGTATAATGTTAATTTGTAGCTTTGAAATTGACTTACTTAAAAAAAATTACATAAAATTGCGTCACGGTAAGAGCATTGCTAAAAATGTATACATTTTAATTGTTGTTTTGCGAATAATTGTTATGTCACGGTTTGTGTCACGGTAAAACCATTGATAAAAAAATTTAATAATTTAATTGTTGTTGTGACACGGTTTGTAACCTAAAAAAATATTTTATTTAATTTGTCGTTATTAACAGTTGTGTCTCAGTTTGACAACTGTCAACTTTCTGAATTTTTTTTTAAACAAATTTAATAAATGATTTTAGTTGTAATGCATATTAAATCCTAAGCCGAATATAACACGTGATCTCTATACACGACGACACACATAAAAGAAGATAATGAGATGTCATCTCTCTAACTGGAGCGTAGCCGGCTGCAAACCACAAACAATAACTTGAAATCCCGCGGACAATACAAGAGATTAGTAGATAGCCGTGGGGCTTATGAGTGAACAGTTCTCCATGTCAAACTATCCCTCTGCAAACAGGCCATTAGATAATTGATATGTCCTGCACTGCACTTTTATCTCACACAAAAATCTACATACAACCTATTTAATGCGTGTTTCTATAAACTTTTTGATTTGTAATGATAAAATTGAAGCGTCGCATAATTAGCTATTGAGAATAACCGACCCCTTTACCATCAAGGGTCACACGAAAAATAAGTTAATTTTGATTAGAATTATTTCAAAGAATTTGTCATGTAAGGCTAATATTTTTAAATGTTTGAATAATTTGTACAGTAATTTTACACCTCGTTGCGTTCATTGTAGTTTGTGCCTTTGCGACTAAATAAGGATTACTCTATAGAATTTTCATCTGTCAGGCTTAACAGAAAACCTTTTTAGTGGCGATTTTGCTATGCGATAATGGAGATTAAGAGGACGTTTACAGTGACAAATAACATGTTATGTTACTGGATATATAATACGAACTAGTTTTACACCAATTTAACATTTTAGCATAGAAGATTTGCAATTTATTTTACAATCTGAAACAGTGTATAAATTTTATTATCTTACAAAGTAGCATTCAAATGTCATTATGGTGTAAGTATAAAGGTTATAAAGTACCCATTAAAATATTCTTTCATACCCCGTAGTAAATTTATTATACACAAACATCCCACAACTCGATGACAAGTCCATTTAGTAAAATTTACAACTTTACAAATAGCCTATAGTTGGAGTATAATAACCGTTCACAATGAGACCGCAAAATTTGTCTAAAGAATCATTGCTTGTAACAGGACAAAACGGAACGCGCAAAGGAATGTCAACATTTCATTGATGAGAAGGAAGCGACACAATAGTTTCTTGAAATCATTCACATTTGTTGGCAACAATATACTAACTTCCGTCCGCAAAATATGTCGAGATCAATGATAATGCATTTTTAAAAGCTTATATTGCTACAAATATTAATTAATGATTGCAATATAGTTATATAATCTGAATGTAAAAGCTTAAAAATTATGATGTAATATAAAATGTGCAAAAAATGTAATGCGTAGGTGCAAATAAAATTTGTGTAGTTTCGAGTTTCACTCATTCATGATAAAACATGCAGGTAGACAAGTATCTTTCATAGTGCCCGTACGCATCTGTTATAATTGACGATAGCATCTTGACTATTATTATACAAAAGGAGATGTGGTACCTTCTGATTGTTGACACCGTGTCGTCTGTATATTCGACACTATCCCACGGATACTGACAAAATTTGATCATCTGAGTAAATAATATAGAGCACAAATTTGGATTAATTATAAAGAAATGTTTATCCATATTTAATGTAATCATTTATATCTCTTAAATGAAACATTGGATAATTGAAGTTTACTACACTGATTGAGAATAGGTTCCTAAATTTATTTCCAAAAATTGAGTGTTTTTTTTTTAGGTTTTTAAAGTATGCAACAAATATTTTCAAAATTAGTAACAAACTAATTTACAAAAAAATGATTTTATGGACAGAATTTAAAAAAATGTATAGAGAAATTTGCTACACTGATTAACAATAAGTTGCTAAATTTATTTCCAAAAATTGGGCATTTTCAAAAAATTCTAAGTATTTTTTCTGAATTTTCAAATTTTTTTCAAGTTTAGAAAAAAGATGTTTTACAAAAATTGACTTTATAGACAGAATATTTAAAATTTTGTAATGAAATTTGCTACACTGATTGACAATAAGTTGCTAACATTATTTCCAAAAATTGAGATTTTTCAAAAATTGTAAGTAATTTTTCTAAATTTTCAAAGTTTTTCCAAGTTTAGAAACAAGATGTTTCACAAAAATTGTCTTTATAGACAGAATTTTTGAAATTTTGTAATGAAATTTTGTTACATTGATTAACAATAAATTGCTAAAATAATTTCCAAAAATTGGGATTTTTCAAAAAATTGTAAGTATGTTTTTTGAGTTTAGAAATTATTTTTAAAATTAGAAACAAGATGTTGAACAAAAATTGACTTTACAGATTGAACTTTTAAAATTTTGTAATGAAGTTGGCTACATAGATTGACAATAAGTTGCTACTATTATTTTTAAAAATTGGGATTTTTAAAAAAATTGTAAGTATTTTTTGTGAGTTTTTTAAAGTATTTCCAAAATTTGAAACAAGAAGTTTCACAAAAATTTACTTTATAGACAGAATTTTTGAAATTTTGTAATAAAATTTGCTACATTGATTAACAATAAGTTGCTAAAAATATTTCTAAAAATTGGGATTTTTCAAAAATTTGTAAGTATTTTTTCTGAATTTTCAAAATATTTCTAAAATTAAAAACAAAATGTTTTACAAAAATTGATTTTATAAACAGAATTTTTGAAATTTTGTATTCAAATTTGCTACACTAATTGACAATAAGTTGTTATAGATATTTCCAAAAATTGGGATTTTTCAAAAAATTGTAAGTATTTTTTCTGAATTTTTAAAGTATTTCAAAATTAGAAACAAGATGCTTCACAAAAATTGACTTTATACACAAAAATTTTGAAATTTTGTAATGAAATTTGCTACATTAATAAATAAACAATAAGTTGTTAAACATGTTTACAAAAATTGGATTAAAAAAAAATAGTTCTTTTTCTAAATTTTCAAAGTATTTCCAAAATTAGGAAAAAATGTTTCACAAAAATTGATTTTATAGACAGAATTTTTGAAATTTTGTAGTGAAATTTGCTACATTGATTGACAATAAGTTGCTAAAAGTATTTCTAAAAATTGGGATTTTTCAAAAATTTGTAAGTATTTTTTTCTGAATTTTCAAAATATTTCTAAAATTATAAACAAAATGTTTTACAAAAATTAATTTTATAAACAGAGTTTTTGAAATTTTGCATTCAAATTTGCTACACTAATTGACAATAAGTTGTTATAGATATTTTCAAAAAAGGGGATTTTTCAAAAAATTGTAAGTATTTTTTCTGAATTTTTAAAGTATTTCCAAAATTAGAAACAAGATGCTTCACAAAAATTGACTTTATACACAAAAATTTTGAAATTTTGTAATGAAATTTGCTACATTAATAAACAATAAGTTGTTAAAAATATTTACAAAAATTGGATTAAAAAAAAAATAGTTCTTTTTCTAAATTTTCAAAGTATTTCCAAAATTAGGAAAAAATGTTTCACAAAAATTGATTTTATAGACAGAATTTTTGAAATTTTGTAGTGAAATTTGCTACATTGATTGACAATAAGTTGTTAAAAGTATTTCTAAAAATTGGGAATTTTCAAAAATTTGTAAGTATTTTTTCTGAATTTTCAAAATATTTCTAAAATTATAAACAAAATGTTTTACAAAAATTAATTTTATAAACAGAGTTTTTGAAATTTTGCATTCAAATTTGCTACACTAATTGACAATAAGTTGTTATAGATATTTCCAAAAAATGAGATTTTTCAAAAAATTGTAAGTATTTTTTCTGAATTTTTAAAGTATTTCCAAAATTAGAAACAAGATGCTTCGCAAAAATTGACTTTATAGACAGAATTTTTGAAATTTTGTAATAAAATTTGCTACATTGATTGACAATAAGTTGCTAAAAGTATTTCTAAAAATTAGGATTTTTCAAAAATTTGTAAGTATTTTTTCTGATTTTTCAAAATATTTCTAAAATTAAAAACAAAATGTTTTACAAAAATTGATTTTATAAACAGAATTTTTGAAATTTTGTAAGTAAATTTGCTACACTAATTGACAATAAATTGTTATAGATATTTCCAAAAAATGGGATTTTTCAAAAAAGTGTAAGTATTTTTTCTGAATTTTTAAAGTATTTCCAAAATTAGAAACAAGATGTTCCGCAAAAATTGACTTTATAGACAGAATTTTTGAAATTTTGTAATGAGATTTGCTACATTGATTGGCAATAAATTGCTAAAAGTATTTCTAAAAATTGGGATTTTTCAAAAATTTGTAAGTATTTTTTCTGAATTTTCAAAACATTTCCAAAATTAGAATCAAGATGTTTTACAAAAATTGACTTTATTGGCAGAATTTTTGAAATTTTGTATTGAAATTTGCTACAATAATTGATATTAAGTTGCTAAATTTATTTCCAAAAAATTAGGATTTTTGAAAAAAATTGTAAGTATTTTTTATGGATTTTCTAAGTATTTTTAAAATTAGAAACGATAATGTTTTACAAAAATTGATTTTATGGACCAAATTTTTGAAATTTTCTAATGATCTTTTCTACATTGATTGACAGTAAGTTGCTAAAATTATTTTCAAAAATTGGGTTTTTTTTTTAAATTCTAAGTATTTTTTTGAATTTTCAATGTATTTCCAAAATTAGGAAAAAGATGTTTCACAAAAATTGACTTTATAGACAGAATTTTTAAAATTTTGTAATAAAATTTGCTACACTGATTGACAATAAGTTGCTAAAATTATTTTCAAAAATTGGAATTTTTCAAAAAATTGTAAGCAATTTGCATAAAATTTGAATTAAGTTAATAACTGTGGTAAAAAATTATCAAAATATTTTTCTTTCTAATCCTCTTTAAAAACAATAAGTCTGGTTAATGACTTCTTTTAAAATTCCAAAGAAACCTGTCGGTGCTTTATGATTCATTCGCATTAGCTTTTCTGACTTTATTACACAACTATAGCTTATACTCAAAAGGATAATACACTTTGGTTTTAATCCGATAGATTTCTTTTTTGTCAACTTGCATAATAGTTAAGTTATAAAGATTAAAATAAGGGTAAACAGTAAAGATTATTTCTAAAGCAATTTTTTGATAAATAATTTTACATAAATATTTCCTAATTATTGATATGAGGTAATAATTGTCTCCCACAATTAGACAATTTAATTGCTTGCATTCCCATGGACAACGCGCAACATGTTTAGGGGAATAAAACACCTAACCAGATTGTAACTAAAATATCAATATCGAGATGAGGGGAAAATATGCTAAACAACTCCCACGAATAATTGTCGCATATGTTACATAAAATAAATAGCTCATTCACGTGATGTATAAAAATGCAATCAGTGAACTATAGGGATGATACATCGCGTCAGATGTGCATGTGAAAAATACAGGAGAGATGCGTGGGAATGCTTCAATGGCAATCATTAATCACACAAATAATTTTATTATAATAAAAATTTGCTTTATTATAAATATTTAAAATTGTTAGCTAAAAAGCTGCGCGCGTATGATATAAATATTTTTTTATTATAATTTTTAATAAACTCCGACATGCCAATCATATTTCGTCGAAGCTTTTATATTATATTATGTATGTGAGGAGTAAGCGACCCCGAAAGGTGAGCAATGTTAATATCAAAACATTTTTAATAACGAGGGTGCTGCTCAGATTATATCATATTCGTATATTAATATCTGAATACCGAACCCCCTCTTATATTATTATTATTTACGAACCCTTACGCTCGATTATCATTTCGGTTTGAAGAAGAATTTTTTCATAAACCTTTTGTATTATTTATATATTGATTGCAATAATAATAGAGTTATCAGAGCTTTATTATTAAAGTATTCTATCAACCAATTTGAGCTGCATTAATTAAATTGTCCAGAATTGATTATGTATTTTTTTTGCAAAAATAACTGTTAAGTATTAAATTTTAAATAAGCGGTTTGTGTGTCATGCAATTGATTAATTAATCACGCAATAACAATAACTCTTGCTTATTAACCACCCCTTGTTTATGATCTCTTCCTTCCGGAGGTATTTTCAATATAAAATTAAATAAAAGTACAGGTACATGCATCCGGTGATGGACCACATGGCATAGTATTACACCCCATACACAACATATATACTCACCCTAAATAGACTGACGTGTCAACCCCTCATCACCCATCGTCATTACAGCTAAATTTCACTAAACGAAGCAACCCTATTGCTATAATAATACACCTGGCTGATTGCAAGTTAAATTAATTGCATACTTGAAATAATTAACATTTTATGATTTCATCTTCATTCACAAACTAAAATAACCTGAGTACCTGTTTTATTGTAGATTTTTTTCAAGATGCAATAAAGTTTAGTCTGTCGCCGCGTTAATCTTCTTTCTATAGTTTTAAAATGTTAATATGGAGCAATTTTTTTTTAGTGTTGGAAAAACCCGAAAATCATTAATGAAAATAACCAGGGATTGTATAATTTATTTAAATCTATTTTATGGCCATTTTTCGACTTGTGATAGTGTTGATCTTTATTGCTGGAGTGAAGAGGGCACAGGAAACTACTTCCTTTGAAATGCTTAAAAATATATTTGTTTTAAATTAGTTTATTGTTGTTTGTTTATTAAAATGAATAGCATACTTAATGTTCTCTTTTTTATTATTTCTATTTATTCTTAAGTTGTTTAGATTGTCTTCATACTTCAGGTGATTTTTTTAATAAAGTGCACCTTACAATCAAGAAATCATCGAGCGGGATAAAGAAGAACAAAAAGCTATTCTCCTAAGAAAGCGATGAAAAGATGTATTTGAATTACAAGGAAGTTGATGGTTGGAGGCAGGAATGAAATAATCCTTCCCACGCTCGAGAAGACTATAACAAAAATGAATATTATTTGTAAAAAATATTGGATTTTTTTAAAATTCAAATCTACAATAATTATAAATAAAAAATGTTAGCAAATTATCACTACTTAATCTTGATTAATATTAGACAAAACTTAAGAGATTTAATTGCTTACATTAAATGTAGATCATATTTTTTTTAATTAATTGACAAAATATATCGTATTAAAATGGTTAACATTTGTAGGTTAAATTGTATCTATATTAGCCAAAATATCAAAACATTTCAGTTTTTTTTAAGAGATAGAACTGTTTACATTTAAATATAGATAATATTTTTTTTATGACTAATCCAGTTAAAGAAAAATTTATCGTACCAAATCCGTTAAAACCAAGGTTTTATGTTTACATCACTCGGGATGTGTTTTATTAAAATTTACTTTATGTTGGAGCAATTTTTTATTTATTTGCAATTATAAACTAAAGTATCTCTTCTACTCGCCCAATTTTTCTTTGCAAGCGTTAAAATTCTTTTTGTTTCAGAAGAAAGAATTGAGATCCAATTTTTTGCTTACCACTACTTGGGCAGGTGGGTGGGTCAACTAAAAGTCCCACTCCTTTGCTCAAAAGTTTGTTGAATTTAAAAAAAAAAATCCGTCTCTTGGCAAGTGTTAAATTTTTTTTGTCCAAGAAGAAGTTGGTATCCAATCTTTTGATCACCAACATTGGACGGGTGGGCGGATTACTCTAGATCATGATTACCATCGAGTAACAAGTTAACAAGAAATTAAAAAAATTAAAAGTTACTTTGTCTAAGAAGAAAAAGTTTATTTGAAACTTTTTAATCACCAACATTTGGGCAGTTGAAGGGTCACTCTAGATTATGATTACCATCCAATAATTTAAGAAGAAAGAACTCTAGATCATGATTACCATTGAGTAATTTAAACTAGAAATCCCGCCAACCCACCTAAAAGTGTGTTATCAAAAGTTTGAAAATTTCTTCTCTTTGCGAATGTTAAATTTTTTTTTGTCTAAAAAGAAAAAGGAGTTAATATCCAATTTTTTAATCATCAATGCTTAGGTGGGTGAGTGAGTCACTTTAGGTCATAATTATTATTCAGTAATTTGAAGTAGAGTTTCAGATCACTTGCCCAAAAGTTTGTTAACAAAAAATTGAAAATTTGTCTTCTTTGCGAGCGTTAAAATGCTTTTGTCCAAGAAAAAGAAGTTGATATCTAATATTTTTATCACCAACACTTAGACGAGTGGGTGGGTTACTAAAGTTTCCACCCATCCGTCCAAAATGCGTTAACAAGAAATTGAAATTTTTCTTCTTTGGGAGCGTTAAAAAATTTTGTCCGAAAAGAAAAAGTTGATATGCAATCTTTTGATTACCAACACTTGGGCGGGCGGGTGGGTTATTCTAGATCATAATTACTATTGAGCCAAACCATCCACTCAAGAGTTTGTTATCAAGAAATTAGAAGTTTCTCTTCTCTTCAAGTGTAGAAGTCTCTTAATTAGGAGTGGTAGTAGTTATATCCAATTTCTTAATCACCAACACTGGGTGGGTAATTTTTAATTATAATTACCATTGAGTAGTTTAAATTAGAGTGCTCATTTGCCTGCAAAAGGTTTGTTATTACAAAATTGAAAGTTTTTTTGCAAGTGAAATAAGTCCTTTAGTCAGAGGAGGATGTGATTATATCTAATCTCTTGATCACCAACACTTGAGGGGGTGGCTGGTTTACTTTAGATTATGAATACCATAGAGAAGTTTAAACTATAATGCCCACGCACCCGCTCAAGAGTTTGTTAATAAGATATTGAAAGTTTTTCCTTTTTGCGAGCGTTAAAAGAGTTGATATCTAATTTTTTAATCATCAACACTAGGGCGGGTGGGTGGATCACTTCAAATCATAATTACTATTAAGTAATTTAAACTAGAGTGAATACCCACCGCCTCAAAAGAAATTGAAACTTTCTTCTCTTTGCGAGCGTTAAAAGTCCTTCTGTTCAAGAAGAAAGAGTTGATTTTTTGATCACCAACACTTGGGTGGGTAAGTGGGTTACTCTAGATTATAATTAACATCGAGTAATTTGAACTAGAGTTTCTACCTACCCGTCCAAAAATGTGTTCGAGAAGAAGAAGTTGATATTTAATCTTTTAATCACCAACACTTGTGCGGATGGGTGGGTCACTCTAAATCGTAATTATTATTGAGTAATTTGAACTAGAATTCGCACTATTCCTCTTAATAGTTTGTGAACAAGAAATTAAATATTCTTTCTCTTTGCGAGCGTTATAATTCCTTTTGTTCGAGAAGAAGAAGTTGAAGACGGGTGGGTGAATCACTCTAGACTATGATTACCATTAAGTAATTTGAACTAGAGTGTCCATCCACCCGCTCAAAAATGTGTTAGCAAGAAATTGAAAATTTTTTCATATTGCGAGCGTTAAAATTTTTTTTGTCCGAGAAAAAAGACTTGATATCCAATGTTTTGATTACACTTGGGCGGATGGGTGGGTCACTCTAGATTATGATTACCATTGAATAATTTAATCTAATGTGTCTATCCACCCACTCAAGAGTTTGTTATCAAGAAATTAGAAGTTTTTCTTCTCTGCAAATGTTAGAAGTTTCTAAATCAGGAGTGGTGGAAGTTATATCCAGTTTCTTGATCACCAATACTTGAGCGGATGGGTGAGTTACTTTTAATTATGATTACTATTGAGTAGTTTAAACTAGAGTGCCTACTTACCTGCAAAAGGTTTGTTATTAAGAAATTGAAAGTTTCTCTTCTCTCTGCAAGTGAAATAAGTCCTTTAGTCAGAGGAGGACAAGATTATATCTAATGTCTTGATCACCAAACCTTGAGCGGGTGGCTGCCGTACTTTAGATTATAAGTATTATAGAATAGTTTAAACTAGAGTGCCAAGAAATTGGAAGTTTTTTTTTTGCTAGTTTTAAAAGTCCCTTTGTCCAAGAAAAAAGAAATTATATTTATTTTTTTGATTACCAACACTAGGGCGGCTGGGTGGATTACTCCAAATTATGATAACCACCAAGTAATTTAGACTAGAGTGCCTACTCGCCTACTCAAGAGTTTATTATCAAGAAATTAGAAGCAAGTGTTATAAGTCTTGTAGTTAAAGGTAATGGAAATTGTATTTAATTTCTTGATTACTAACACTTGGGCGGGTGGGTGGGTGGGTGGGTTACTCTAAATTATGATTATCTTTGACTAATTTAAACTAGAGTGCTCACCTATCCGCCCAAGAATTTATTGACAAAAAATTGGAAGTTTTTCCACTTTGTGAGCGTTAAAAATTCTTTTGTCTAAGAAGATAGATTAATATTCGATCTTTTAATAACTAACACTAAAGCGGGTGGGTGGGTTACTCTAGATCATGATTACCATTGAGTAGTTTGAACTAAAGTTTTTATCCACCCGCCCAAAAGTGTGTTAACAATAAATTAAAAACTTTTCTTTTTTTTAGCGTTAAAATTTCTTTTATCCGAAAAGAAGGAGTTGATATTCAATCTTTTAATTACCAATACTAGGGTGGATGGGTGGGTCTCTCTAAATTATTATTATCATTAAGTAATTTGAACTAGAGTTTCTAGAGAACCGCCTAAAAATTTGTTAACAAAGAAATTAGTTTCTCATCTTTGCGAGTGTTAAATTTCTTTTGTCCGAGAAGAAAGAGTTGATATCTAATCGTTTGATCAGCAACACTTGGGCGAGCGGGTGGATTACTTTAGATTATGATTATCATCGAGTAATTTAAACTAGAGTTTTTACCCACCCACTAAAAAGTATGTTAACAAGAAATTAAAAATGTTTCCTTTTTACGAGTGTTAAAATTTTTTTGGTCTTAGAAGAAACAGTTAATATTTAATCTATTGATGACCAACAATTGGGCGAGTGGTTGGGTCATTTTAGATCATGATTACCATTGAGTAGTTTGAATTAGAATTCCCACCTACCCGCCCAAAATTTTGTTATGTCTTTTCTTAGCAAGAATTTTTTTTTTTGTCTAAAAACAAAGATTTGATATCTAATCTATTCAAAACTAACATTTGGTCGGGCGGGTAGATTACTCTAGATTATGATTACCATTGAGTAGTTTTGAGTGACTAAGCCACTTGCTTAAGAGTTTGTTAACAAGAAATTGGTTTTTTGTTAAAAAAAAAAATGGATATTTTTCAACCATCAACACTTGGGCGAGTAGGTTTTTTATTTTAGATTATGATTACTATCAAGTAATTTGATCTAGAGAGAAATTAAAAGTTTTTCTTTTTTGCGAGCGTAAAATTCTTTTTGTTCAAAAAAAAGGAGTTGATATGCAATTTTTTGATCACCAACACTTGGGCGGGAGGGTGATTCTAGAGTATGATTACTAAAGTGCTTACCCACCCACTCAAGAATTCGATTTTTGAGAAATTAGAAGATTCTCTTGTCTGCAAGTGTTAGAAGTTTTATAGTCAAAAGTGGTAAAAGTTATATTCAATTTTTTGATCACTAACACTTGGGCGGGTGGGTGGGTCATCCTAATTATGATTAACATTGAGTAGTTTAAGCTAGAGTGCTCACCTACTTCCTCAAGAGTTTGTTGACAAGAAATTGAAAGTTTCTCTGCTTTGCGAGCTTTAAAATTCCCTTTATCCAAGAAAGAGGAGTTGATTTGAATTTTGTTAAAGTTTTTCTTCTTTGCGAGCGTTAAAAGTCTTTTTTGTTCAAGAAGAAGGAGTTGATTTAAAATAAAAATTTTGATGACTAAAATTTGGGCGGGTGGGTGGGTAACTGTAGATAATAGTTACCATCAATTAGTTTAAACTAGAGTGACCGCCCACAGACGCAAGAGTTGATAGTTTATATCTAATCTTTTGATCACTAACACTTAGGTGGGTGGGTGTTTTACTCTAAATCATGATTACCATCAAGTAAATTGAATTAGTTTTATACCCAGCCGCCCAAGAATTTGTTAACAAGAAATTGAAAATGTTTTTTTTTGCAAGTGATAAGAGTTTCTTTGTTCACAAAGAAAAAGCTTATATCTCTTTTTTGACGACTAACACTTGATCGAATGGGCGTAAATTTAGTAGATTAAACTAGAGTGCTCACCTACCAGCCTAAAAGTTTGTTAACAAGAAATTGAAAGTTTCTTCTTTTTGCAAGCGTGATCAAAAAAATAGTAACATAATTTATTGATTACATACGCTTAGGCGGGCTTTAGGCATTCACTTAGTTTAAATTATTTGTCCGTATTTATGAACTGGATTACCTTGTTATAAAAATTTTCTTAGCAGAAGTTGAGTGTTCTGGGATAGAGTGGGAGTATGCTTTTGATAAGCGGGTGCTTTGGGTGGAACTTTCATAGTTACACTAAGGGGCCGTTGTTTGTTACTCTTACGGGATGACAAAGGTATTAGAAAGTTTAATGGGACTGCTTAGGATAACTTAACTTTTGATGGTGCTGAAAGTGCTTGACTTGAGATGTTTGCTTATTAGAAATAAAATTACTCTGGGCTTTGTTGATGGAGTTTTGATATACCTACATTACTTCTTTGTTCTTAGAGGTTAAGTTGGGTCTTTATAGAGAAACTTGTGCTGGAATTTCTATTAACTTTTTTAATTATTCTTGAACGTAGGCCTGGATGTCTTTTTTCTGCTTTCAGTATTAGGTTTTATTTAAACTTAAGTCCAACTTTTTTATTAAAAAGAATTTGTTTGAATTTATCTTTGTGGATATTTATTTTTTGAGACTTGCTTTTTACCAGCATTGATAATCTTATTTTGGTTGTCTATAGTTTTAGGAAGATCATCTGGCCGGACTTCTTGTTGAAGAGATCAAGGAACCCGCCCAAGTGTTTGTTATCTATGTATTGGATGTTACACTTTTTTTAATTAGTGATTATTAGTGTTTGATTTGAACAGTAACATCTATTTTTTGATTACAAATTTTGTTTGCAACAAAAAAAAACTTTCAATTTTTTTGTTGAGACATTTGGGCGGATGGTCGGTGTACTTTTTTTTCTTTTTGATCAATCTCTGCATGTTTTATCTATCCTTTCTTTTTTTATTATTGTACTTATTAGCGCTCTTTTTTTCTTGCTATTCTTAACACTTTTTTGTTTTTGATCTTGTTTCATTACTTAATATACATTAGTTTCTTCCGAAAGCCACGTTTCAAATACATTTTTTACGTTTTTTAATTTTCAATTTACAATTTTGCAAATAGTAACTCAAAATTTGTACCAATTATATTCGAAACAATGATACTAAACATGTTTAGCTTAAATTTTAATTTTAAAATAAGAAAATATTAGCTTAAAATGTGTACTAAATATAGTCAAAACAATGATAATTAATCTACTCAGCTCAAGTTTTAATTTTTAAAATAAAATATTTTTTTTAATAACTTTTGAAAATTTAATTAAAAGTTTTTAATCATTCCAATGCTTGTATTAATGTTGAAGTTACAATTTTGCAAATGTTAACTTAAAATTTGTACCAAATATAGTTAATATAAAGATACTAAATATGATTAGCTCAAATTTTAATTTCGAAAATATTTTTTTTAATTTTTTAAAAAATTTAATCATTTAATCATTTTTTGCTTGTTTTAGTGCTAAAGTTACAATTTTGCAAACTTTAGCTTCAAATTTGTACCAATTATAGTCAAAACAATGATTATTAATAAGCTTAGCTCAAAATTTAATTTTAAAAATTAAAAATAGTTTTTGAAAATTTAATTTAATTTTTCATTCAATCATTGCAATGCTTCTTTTAGTATTGTGGTAAAATTTAGCAAATATTAACTCAAAATTTGTAGCAATCATAGTCAAAACAATGATGATTAATGTTCTTAGCTCATATTTTAATTTTGAAAAAAAAAGTTTTTTTTTAATTTTTGAAAATTTAACAAAATTTTCTTAACTACTCTATTGCTTGTATTAATGTTAAAGTTACAATTTTTTAAATTGTAACTTTAAATTTGTACCAAGCACAGTCAAAATAATTAAGCATAGTTTAAATTTTAATTTTAAAAATTGAAAATAATAATTTTTGAAAATTTAACAAAATTTTTTTATCCTTTAAATAGTTGTTGTAGTGTTGAGGTTACTTTTTTGCAAATATTGAATCAAAATTTGTACCAAACAGAGTCAAAACATTGATAATTAATGAACTTAACTGAAATTTTAATTTTGAAAATTGAGAATATTTTTTTTGAAAATTTAACAAGATTTAATTGCTTTTTTTAGTGCTGAGGTTGCAATTTTGAAAATATTAATTCAAAATTGGTATTAATTATAGTCAAAACAATGATAATTAATGTGCTTAGCTCAAAAATAAATTTTGAAAATTGAAAGTATTATTGAAATTTTATTAAAAATTTTATAATTCTTTTATTGTTGAGGTAACAATTTTGCAAATTTTGATTAAAAATTTGTACCAAACGTAGTCAAAACAATGATAATTTATGCTCAATTAACAATAATATACATGATTTTGAGTAATATTTATAGAATTTCTTGCAATAAACGGCTTTCATTTAAAATTTACAAAGATTATTGAAAAAGATTGAGCGATTTCCTTTTAAATAATAAAAATAAAGATTATTGAAGTTGGTTTATAAATTTAAACAACATAAAAAATCAAAACTTTAATTCAAGGTTTTTTTACTAATTTACGTTTAAATTGCATGCTAATTGCATTTATACAAAATTAATGAAAATATAGATAAAATGTTGTTTGGTTTAAAAATAACAAATCAAAACATTTACTATAAAGTAATATCAATTATAAACATTGCAATTTGTATTATCATCAAAATCTATACCTTTCTTAGCCAAAATTAATCCACCCCTATTTTCTTTTCTCTCACAGCCAAGGTAATAATCCTCATAAATCTAACCCGGTACCAACTTGAACAGTTTTTATGGACATCATTATGTTTATGCCGACGAAAAATAATCTCGGATTAAAGGGATAATGATTTCGCAAAGAAAAGTGACAAAATGTTTATACTCACCGACATACATTTCACAGTACAGTCCCACCAAAAGCAACAAACGCAAAAAATACAAATCAATCAATTGTAATAACAATTTGCTTTTACTATTAGAGAAAAAGAATATTTTAAAATTTTGTTTGGGATTAAAATAAAGAAGTTTTCTAATGATAAAAAAATTAGTTTAAAAAAATTAAGCTATTTACATCTTAATCAGCTTTGAGCCAAAATATGAATTCTCGGTAATACAAATTGACTTTTAAATCCTTTTTCGGCAAATGTCGTTTAATCTGTAAACTAGATCAAATAAGTTTTTGTCGGCGATGCAATAATTTTGTTACAATAATTACAAACAATTTAATTAATTATTCATATCAATTGATATATAAAAATCATAAATCAAATTATTTATTAACTTATAAGAGGTCACCACAATCATAAAGCTTCACCTTATGATTTCGTCCCCACCACAAAAATAGCCGAGGGCGCATCCCTTACACAACCCTCTTAGGGCTGGAAATACGGGTGGGGAACCAATGAGAATTCAAAGAGCACTCATTCATAATGATAA
This sequence comes from Tachinus rufipes, assembly GCA_963932245.1. Lineage (NCBI taxonomy): Eukaryota > Metazoa > Arthropoda > Insecta > Coleoptera > Staphylinidae > Tachinus > Tachinus rufipes. The sequence goes on from OZ010749.1 coordinate 4,315,344, forward strand.
TGAACTTGGACCCCCCCAAAAAATAGGGATGTTTAAATAAGTTGTGCGATCTCAACGAAACAACAGATCAACAATAACAGCGAAAAGGTGCAGTTCGTAAAAGAAAAGTGGTGCGCTTATTATTTTAAATTTTTGGTTTGTTTTTTGTGCGTGAAGGATACAATATGATTAGTACAAGTTCAGCGGATAGTTATAGTGTTATGGATCGTATGCAGTTACATCAGAATAAATCACCGCCATCTGCATCAAGTAAGTTTGATTTATTATAAATAATTTAAAAATAATTTATTAATTATTTTTTATTTTAATTAGGTCGTATATTAGATATACCTTGTAAAGTATGCGGCGATTTTTCATCCGGAAAACATTACAATATTTTCGCTTGTGATGGATGTGCTGGGTTTTTCAAACGTTCCATACGTAGGAATCGTCAATACGTTTGCAAAGCTAAATCTGAAGGTAGTTGCATCGTCGATAAAACCCATCGCAATCAATGCAGAGCATGCAGACTTGCTAAGTGCCAAGAAGCAGGAATGAATAAAGACGGTAAGCATTCGTTTAATTGTTTTATAATAAATGTATTAATGATTTTTTTTGTTGATTATAGCCGTACAACATGAACGTGGGCCAAGAAATTCAACTTTAAGACGTCAACAAATGGCTCATTATTTCGATCCTAGAGATAGAATAATTATGTCAAATCATGCGGCTCCCATTGATCTAGCTTTACCCAAACAAGGATCTTCACCGCCAATGATGGAACCACTTCAAATGACCCATGCTGCATTCATGTATAACCCAAGGATGCCTATACCATTACCACAAATTCCAATCATCAATCCGGAAATAATATGCGAATCAGCGGCCCGATTATTATTTATGAATGTAAAATGGACTAAAAACGTTCCATTATTTACTTCACTCCCACAACAGGATCAAATGCTCCTATTAGAAGAAAGCTGGCGTGAGTTATTTATATTAGGAGCATCACAAATACTTCCATTAGAATTAACTTCATTGGTAACTGCTTGTGGATTCCTAGAAAGGGAACCGGAACGCGCATTACAATTCCTACAGGAAGTTAAAGAATTCCAAGATATTCTAGCGAAAATCGCGCAATTTAGATTGGATCAACATGAATACGCTTGTTTGAAAGCGATTATATTATTCAAAACTAATTTTGAAAAAATTAGCAGTTCCTCATCAGTTTCATCAACATCCTCAAATGAATTGTTGGCTGATTCGGCTGCAGTTACAGCTATTCAAGAACATACTCAACTTACGCTGAATCGTTATCTTGGTTCTGCACATCCGGATCAACCTTTGCGTTTTGGGAAATTGTTAATGTTGCTGCCTACTATTAGAAATATTTCAAGTGATGTGATTGTTGAGTTGTTTTTTAGGAAAACAATTGAACAGATTCCGATTGTGCGTATTATTTGCGATATGTATAAGTCGACGACGCCTGATATTATGTAAACTGCACTGCAATAATTGTATTTTAATTTTAAGAATAAGTACTGTGATGTATATAATTTAAAAAAGTTAAGCACATATTAGACAATAATGGCGTTTATGAACGTTATGCATATTTTATATATTATAAGAGAGAATTGTGTATATAACAAATATATATTTTTATTTATCATTTTATTTTTTTATTTTATAATATCTTTAATTTATTATTAATGCAATGTTTTATTGTTACAGGAAGCTGAATACTAACTAGTTTTGAAAATTATTATTTGTAACAATTAAATTGTTTATTTGTTTTGATGATAATTGAAAATATGATCAAAGTTGATGATAAATTTATTTAGGGACAAATTCTTGGTAAGTAATTTGATATCCAATTGTTGCCCGATTTATAAATAAAATTATGTTTACTTATTATTAACTTATGAGTGGTAAATCATGAATTTATTTGCTGGCACTTTATTAATTGATTTAAACATCTATCTTGTTTAATCTGACACAATGATTCAGTCTTGAACTATTTTTAATGATTTTGGTGGCGATTAGCTTTTGTTTTATGCAAATTTTTTTCTAAAATTGTTTAAAATTACATTTTATTGTAACGTATTTACAATTTTTGTAATTCTAAAATATTTCACATTATACTCGGATGTTAAATTTAAAATTTGATCAAAATTGCTCGATTAGTTTTTGTTTTACAATTGATTATACAAGAATTTTTCCGTTTTTCTGTTAAAATCTTCGAAAAAATTAAATTATCTTAAATTTATTACAACTTTTATGATTTTTAATTATTTGCTAACATCTAGAGGTAGTAAATAGCAATTTTTATTAAAATCGCTTGTTTCATTTTTGTTTTACGATCAATTATTCAAGAATTCTTCCGTTTTTTCTGTTATAATTTTCAAAAAAATTAAGTTATCGTAAATATGTTACAAATTTTATTATTTTTATTTATTTGTTAACATCTTGAGGTATTAAATAGCAAATTTGATCAAAATAGCCCGATTAGTTTTTGTTTTTTGATCCATTATACAAGAATTTTTCCGTTTTTTTTGTTAAAATCTTTGAAAAAATTAAGTTATCTTAAATTTATTACAACTTTTATAATTTTTAATTGTTTGCTAACATCTTGAGGTAGTAAATAGTAATTTTTATTCAAATCGCTTGTATAGTTTTTGTTTTACAATCAATTATGCAGGAATTGTTTCGTTTTTCTGTTATAATCTTTAAAAAAATCAAGTTATTGTAAATATGTTACAAATTTTATTATTTTTATTTATTTGTTAACATCTTGAGGTGTTAAATAGCAAATTTGATTAAAATTGCCCGAATAGTTTTTGTTTTACCATCAATTAATCAAGATTTCTTTCATTTTTCTGTTAAAATATTCAAAAAATTAATTTATTTTAAATTTATTAAAAGTTTTATTATTTTGAATTGTTTGCTAACATCTTAAGGTAGTAAATAGAAATTTTTATTAAATTCGCTTGTTTGGTTTTTGTTTTATGATTAATTATGCAAGAATTCTTCCGTTTTTTCTGTTATAATTTTTAAAAAAATTAAGTTCTTGTAAATATGTTACAAATTTTATCATTTTTATTTATTTGTTAACATCTTGAGGTATTAAATAGCAAACTTGATCAAAATCGCAAGATAAGTTTTTGTTTTACGATCGATTATACAAGAATTCTTCCGTTTTTCTGTTAAAATCTTCAAAAAAATTAAGTTATCTTAAGTTTATTACAACTTTTATGATTTTTAATTCTTTGCTAACATCTTAAGGTAGTAAATAGCAATTTTTATTAAAATTGCTTGTTTAGTTTTTGTTTTACAATCAATTATGCAAGAATTTTTCCGTTTTTTCTATTAAAATCTTTAAAAAAATTAAGTTATTGTAAATATGTTACAAATTTTATTATTTTTAGTTATTTGTTAACATCTTGAGGTATTGAATAGCAAATTTGATCAAAATCGCCTGATTAGTTTTTGTTTTGCGATTGATTATACAAGAATTCTTCCGTTTTTCTGTTATAATTTAAAAAAAAAATTAGGTTATCGTAAATATGTTTAGAGTTTTATTATTTTTATTTATTTGTTAACATCTTGAGGTGTTAAATAGCATATTTGATCAAAATCGCCCGATTAGTTTTTGTTTTACCATCAATTAATCAAGATTTCTTTAATTTTTCTGTTAAAATCCTCGAAAAAATTAAGTTAGCTTAAAATTCATTACAACTTTTATAATTTTCAATTGTTTACTAACATCTTGAGGTAGTAAATAGCAATTTTTATTAAAATCGCTTGTTTAGTTTTTGTTTTACAATCAATTATGCAAGAATTTTTCCGTTTTTTCTATTATAATCTTAAAAATATCAAGTTATTGTAAATATGTTACGAATTTTATTATTTTTATTTATTTGTTAACATCTTGAGGTGTTAAATAGCAAATTTGATCAAAATCGCCCAATTAGTTTTTGTTTTGCGATCGATTATACAAGAATTCTTCCGTTTTTCTGTTAAAATCTTTAAAAAAAATTAAGTTATCTCAAATTTATTACAATTTTTATAATTTTTAATTGTTTGCTAACATTTTAAGGTAGTAAATAACAATTTTTATTAAAATCTCTTGTTTGGTTTTTGTTTTATGATCAATTATGCAAGAATTCTTCCGTTTTTTATGTTATAATATTCAAAAATATTGAGTTATCGTAAATATGTTACGAATTTTATCATTTTTATTTATTTGTTAACATCTTGAGGTATTAAATAGCAAATTTGATCAAAATCGCCCGATTAGTTTTTGTTTTACGATCGATTATAAAAGAATCCTTCTGTTTTTTTTGTTAAAATTTAAAAAAAAATTAAATTATCTTTAATTTATTACAACTTTTATAATTTTTAATTATTTGCTAACATCTTGAGGTAGTAAATAACAATTTTTATTAAAATCGCTTGTTTAGTTTTTGTTTTACGATTAATTATGCAAGAATTCTTCCGTTTTTTCTGTTATAATCTTCAAAAAAATTAAATTATTGTAAATATGTTAGAAACTTTATTGTTTTTATTTATTTGTTAACATTTTAGCTAGGGCAGTTTATGATTAAAAAAATAAATTGCAAATACTCCTCGCCGCTATTACCAACAAAAAACAGACTTTAGACAAGAGTTCCACTGCTTTAATACTTTACCTTTACCAAAGCAACACCAAAAGACCAGAGAATTAATCAAAAACACCACTGGCAAGACGTGCAGATATGAAAACAACTAACAGCTACCATTGCACTCTGGTAGCTTCCACCACAAACATCATAAGTTGCCGTTGTACATTTTGCAACACAAATACGATAATATGCTTCATTGTCAACGCAACTCAAGCTGCATTAAAACTAAATCTAGGCTTTAGAACAGCAAAAAAATCCTTACGTCAAACATATTATCTTTTATGATGAGTTTGGAGCTTCTTAAATGAGCTAAAAATTTCAATAGTTGGTAAAACAAGTTTTTGTAAAGTAACAACTTCTAAGATCCATAAACAAAAGCAGATCAAATTGAAAAAGTCATAAAACATCAAATCCAAATTTAGATTTTAGAATAGTGATAACTTAAGGTGTATGCAGCACCCAAAAGTATCGAAATTGTCGAAAAATATTTAAATCATAAAGAAGATAATTGTGAACCTACTTGAAACTGCCCAAAACTATAATGTGACTAAAAAATGTATTTAGATCTCTTAAAATTATTTCGAGACACTAAACTGACCATTGCATCGCTAACCTAAAGTGGAACTGAGTAGGATAGGCAAAACAAGACTCATCAAGATAGAAAAACAAAACAGTTTGTTGGCGCAAAAAAAAACAACTAAAAAAAATGTAGGAAGACCACAAAAAAGATGGTTAGACAATTTTAAAAGTATTGCGCAAAAACTAATATGGAAACTGTCTAGCAGCGGAAAACTACATGAAAATTACCAAAAAAAACTTATTTCTAGACTTTAAATGATAAAGAGAAGCAAATGTGATAAGTCTTAAAGAACTTTCAAAGTTTTCCAAAAATGTTGAAAGACTTTAATCATCACAAAATTTGGCTGAAGAGCTCCAAAAAGTACTAGAAATACTTGGTAGTCTCTAAATATTTTTCTACAAGCTTAAGGAAAAAATTTTAGACCACCAAGGAGAAAATTATAACAAATATCTAGAAGTAGTTAGAAGTCTTCAACTATGAAAATTACAAAAAAGGCAAACACTAAAACCAAACCTAGGCTTTAGAGCAGTGGGAAAAACCATATGATAAACTTCAAGAAAAGAAAAACTGATGAACATTTGTGAGGTTATTTTAAGATTTTTTTTAAGTCATGGTTAAGGGTAACTGAGGTTGTTCTTTGAAAAAATTTATTTGTAAAGCTGATGACTTTAGTAATACATTTTTTTATTATTGAGGTCATCTCACTGATGAATATTTGTACGGTTATTTAAAAGTTTTATTTTTAAAGTCATCGTTGAGGGTAACTGAAGTGATCCTTTACAATTTTTTATTAATGGGGTCATTAGTGAGATGACCTCAGTTAGATTTAAATTGTCATCTCACTGATGAACATTTGTGAGTTTATTTTAAGGTTTTCTTTTTGAGGTCATGGTTGAGGTTAACTGAGGTGGTCCTTTGAAATATTTTATTGTTAACGTCATTAGTGAGATGACCTCAATAATACATTTTTTTAATAATGAAATTATCTTACTGATGAATAAATGAGATAAGATTTAAAAAAATCACAAAAAACCAAACCCAAATTTAAGCTTTAAAATAGTTTTAAAAAATGACAACTTGAGTATAGTTTTCCAAAAGTATCAAAAAAATTAATTACTATTGTTACTAACACAAAGACAACATTACAAATTGTCATGAGGCACCAAAATTATGTTGGTATGGAGTTTCTTAAAATTGTTCAAAAACATTTAGATCTTAGGAAATTGAAGAAGCAAAGTATAAATCTACTTCAAAGTGCCCAAATTAGTGATTAACATAAAGATAACATTACAAATAGTAATGAGGCACTAAAATTGCCATTGCTTTCTAAAATTGTCCAAAAACGTTTAGATCATAATAGATCTTTAAATTAGTTATATAACACTAAAATTATCATAAAAATATGTTTAAAGCTTGTCTAAAAATGTTTAGAATAGAAAAGTTAACCTTACTTTGAAGAAATGTGTAAAACAGGATTTTTAACAAAATTTTAGAAACTTTTTAAGTCAAAGCATCAAAAACTAACAGAATCCTGAATGAACAATCTTTGTTAACAATTCTAAACATAAATGACATTTTTACAAAAAATACAAACTCTGAAACATATTACAGACAGTAATAAGCTTTGACTTATAGGTTATTGACCATAAAAACTTATTAATTGTTAAATATTTCTTTGTCCAAAGGCAGTATTGAATTTGTTTGTGCCCCAACCTTGCTTTATTTGTTTTGACTATTGTTAATTAGATCATTGTTTTTCCTAGAATCCGTGGAGCAGACGTAGCAGTGGAGAGTTTTTTGTTTCCGGTAGTTTACTGAAGTAAGTTATTATTATTGTCTAACATTTTTATTTTTCTGTTTTTTTTTCTTTCCAACAGGGTCCTGTTAGAAAAAGATTTAAAAAGCTGTTTTAGTTATCAGGCCCTCAATACCTAATAGCGTTGGTAACCAGAAAGTAAGCCATGGAAGACTGAAGAGTTGTCAGATAGTTTTAGTTGACAGAAGAGAAAAATGATAGTCTTATTGCCAAAGTTCGCGTGTGCAATGTTCTGTGTGTACAGGACTTGTTCCCTAGTTCAGTAGGGTCCCTACTCACTTAGTTTCTTTTCTTTTATCTTCCTCAATTTTATGGTATCCGTTTGTCGTCTTTCTTTATTCTACTAGGTTTTGTTGTTAAATTATCTGCTTTTTGGTGTTTTGTTATTGCTTCTTTTTTTTATCTCAGGTTAGGCTACTGTCTAGCATTAAGTTGACCATGTTGTCAACTCTGAGCTCTGTGCAAAGGACAGTCTTTGTCTTTCTTTTCTTCACTTTCCATTTTGGACAGGCTAGCAGCGTATGTTGAGTTGTATCCTCCTAACCTAACCTAACCTAACCTAACCAAACCTAACCTGACCTTTTTTATTTTTTTGATGAGGTAGAAATTTTTTATAAGACACCCCGAGGAGTAGTGTCAGATCCTTACTGACTAAAACCACTTCCCCTTCTTCTTGCGGAAATGACGATCTTTCTCTACCTCGGGATTGCATTTAAGTATTTCATCAAGGTGGAGAGTCTCGCACGACCGATTTTTCTTTCTTATTTCAGGTTAGGCTACTGTATAGCATTAGGTTGACCATGTTGTCAACTCTGAGCTCTGTGCAAAGGACAGTCTTTGCCTTTTTTTTCTTCACTTTCCATTTTGGACAGGCTGACAGCGTATGTTGAGTTGTATCCACCTAACCTAACCTAACCTAACTTAACCTAACTTAATCTAACCTAACCTAACCTATTTTTGGTCAGAAAAAAGAACATGTTCAGCTAAGATACTACCAGCTCTGGTTAGCAGTAGTGTTGACTTTCTACCGACTAAAAACCTTTTTTTGTTATAAATTGCATAATGGTTAATTGAGACGTTTGAAATAGTAACATTTTTGCAAGCAAGATGCTTAAAATATTAATCAAATATGATAACTCTTTTTGCCGATACTTGGTGGTAAAATCAGCAATTACATTATAAAATTCAATCATTTATACAAACACAAATTTATTTATATTTTTACAAAAATAAATCATCAAAAAAGCTACCTGCAGTATAGCATAATCCGGGTTGAGCTCCATCCACTGAGTCAAACAATTTGTCAGTCGATCTTAAGATGGATCTATTAGTGGAAGTTAATACAGGGATGAAGTGTTTTGTCCGGCGCAGATCAGAGAGCATACCCGCCCTCTGTTTTCCTACCCGAACAATGTTCATTAGCAACGGCTTTCTACCTTACCTGACCTTCTTAAAACCACACGCATATACACATCAAGAGAAAACAACTGTCCAGAAGGAAAAAAAAGATCCTGACACAATACAGCTCCCGCTTTGTGCTCATTGTTTGCCGCCTTGGACACAAAAGCGTATAGAATGCAAATAGAATAGCAGGAGGAAGAGACTTTAAGAAGCTACTGGGCGTTTTGTGTTGATTTTATCGGCAATTTGTCAGAAGGGATGTTGTTTGAGGGAATGGACGGATGGATGTATTAATAATAAGGGGCTTGTTAACATAGTTTTCTATCCCTATACGTGTAAAGTCAATATTGGGATCATTAATATTTGCTATTTAATGAATTATTAAATCATTTTGATTGAATTAAAATATACACACTATTAGTGGCGTAGCTATTAGTTATTGGTTTAAATATCAGTAAATTAGACTCAAGTTATGTAAAATAAAATAGTAGAAACGATTTTTCAATTGATTTAATTAATTTTTAACTATTTCTTACGATTTGAAGCTATTTTTGTTGTTAATTTTTGAAATATTAGTCAATTGGACATAAATCTTCATGTGTTGAATCTCTTAAATTGGTAGCCAGTTTAACTAACAACGTCACATTGTTCAACTAGAATATATTTCTTTAGAAAGTTATAAGAAAATATTCTCCCCAATCAAACGTTAACGGTAATTTTTTTCTGTTACTTTTGTTAAATTGTAGACTTATTATGCACACAAAATATATTCAAGAGGCGTGAATGGTCCTTAAAATGTAGCAACAGTAATAAGTTGATATTGTTTTTAGCATCACTCGTGGTTAAGTTGAAGCCAATTGTTCAAAGGCAACAATGCAGAAAATCCATGCTATAAGTTTGTCGTCAATTGTTTGCGTAATACTAAATGGTACTTCATCTCATTACAGCAGCTGCCCTTTAAAGGGGACCATTAATTGATAAGTGTTGTACAATAGTAATCATTAAAAACATTTTAATCAAAATTTAGATTTTTTTTTAAATATTTCCAATAATAATTTCTCCCACGGGAATATATCTGTATTCCAATACAGATAATGCGGGTCCTCTTCCGTTTCCGTAAAAAATAGTTTGAAGTGTTCGTCGAGTATACCGCTGAAGAGCCAATTCACCCCGTGTACTCGACAACATACTGTGTGTGTGAGCTGTACATCAAACCATATTTGCTAGCGTTATTATTAAACAAGTGGTTAACCTGAAGAAGCTGATGCGGCTTAATACAAACGAAATGTGGGTCAGAAAGATGAATTGTAACAAAGCTTTTAAAAAATTGTTACCATCGGTCTCTTTAGATGTTGCAAAACTTATCCATGTAAAATAATCCGTTTCCTTCTTAAGTCCACAATATATTAATTAAAAATTAATACTGATTGCTTTTAACTAAATTAATAAATGGAAGCTATCCATTGTTGTGATAACAATAGCGCGATCATCCTATGCAAGTTTTATCTACAGAGATAAAGATATTAGCAAACACTCTATGATCGAACAATGTGTAAGCTGTTAGGAACCCCTGTAGATACTGGGTGTTTCGTTAATATTTCAAACACAATACATAATTATTAGTTTTCTTTGTGTATGAGTGTCAAGTCAATCTCCTTAAATATTTATATAAAGACAAATTCAGCTACTGGATTTATTTTTGCTTAAGCAAAAATATTCTTTACAAATGTTTGTAAGATTTTATCTTTTGTTTGATTATAGGTTTAATCATGATTAGTAATGATATTTATAAATTTAAAATAAGCTTCTTTATTTTATTTTAAAGCAAGCATGATAATTGTTATTATTTTTAATTACAAATTAGAAAATGCTTTTGGAATAATCAAATGTGCGAGTTTTACTTGTAATTTTATGACACTCCTTAAACCGCGTCCTTAAGAACTCCAAAATGCTTGATTTTAAAAAAACTCTTGAACAATGTAACAAATTCTAATCTCTCATTGCAGCTCATATTTTAATCCGTTTGCTACAATTAAATGGCGCGAATGTATATATGAACAAAAAAATCGTTTAGTACTCTGTGTGAAAAATTATGGATATGACAATGCGCGTCTCTTCTTGCAATTGTCCCTTGATATAATCCTCTATGGGGTTATTTAAAGCGTCAATTATTTAAAACGTTCGTCGGTCACGGCCAGCCCTCACCCATCACATGTGTGTCATTGTATTATGACGTGCCAAGTATCTCCATATTGATTCAGGATTTATGTTTATAACGGGTCACAGTTAGGATTAAGTTCAGATAAAATTGTTGAAGGAATTATGATATAAATAGAAGCGTGTCGGAAAATATATGGGAAATGCATTTAAAATTAAAAATAATTGCAAAAAATCTTATGTAACTTAAGTATAGAAATCAACAACAAACATATTTATATAACAGATTTAAATACAGTAAACGTTTCCACTGAAGCGTAAAATTGTTCCCCAAGATTGTTTACCTTTTAGTGAAGTAATACCGAAAGTAAATACCGAAAAATAGGACAAAGAAATATCAGCAAATCGACCTACAATGCCATCAAATTTAACCACAAAAAATTTAAATTTAAATAAATTGCTTGAGTGTATTATTTTCACATAGACTAAACTATTTCTGTTTACTTTTTAAATAATTCTAAAAGTAAATAATGCGACGTTTATGATCCCAAATTTGACATTATTTGTGCGAATAAAAAGAAATGGCAACAAATCGCTTCACAATAGCCTACTTTGTGACATATGCACACACGATCTCAATGGTCGGGATGGATCCACACAGCTGCGCCAGTTTGTCCTGTCTAGTAAAGATCACCCCTCTAGTGTACCCCATGAATCTGACATGCACACGACATAATGCACTGACCTGCCTTTTCAACACTGCATTATTAAGCCATACATTATCCTTCAGTACCAAACCCTAATATTACACTGTTAGAATGGTCTTTTCTACAGATGAATCGCAATGAGGATATACATTCTAAGTGATTTTTATATTTTTGGGGACATCATTAAAGCCAACCGCCATCTTATATCTTTCTGGCCACATTGACAAAATGTCTAAATTGAGAGGAAAGGGATCAAATTAAGACGCATTATGAAATCACATTCATAAAAGGGGTCGATCATATTTTGCAATGTATAATACAAATTGTTAATATGTTTTAGGGAGTAATTTGTAAAATTAAATTTCAAATTAATTAAAGTTTATTTTGTATCTATTTATTCATATTAGCAAAACTAAAACAATTTTTTTTTAAATAATTAATTTTTGATTTAATTATTTTGCATTCGAATGCATTCGAACGTCTGTGCAACTTGAAGTTGGCTCGTAAACAATCATGTGAGGTTAAAACGCATTAATCTAAAGTCAGTTTAGTCTCAAACGTCATTTACATAAAAACGTATTCGAATGCACTCGAACGTATATACAACATGAAGTTGACGCATTTGCAATGAAGTTGTTGCGTACAAACATACATACAACGTTATGAAGTTATCAATTAATATGTGTAACAACTTCATGCATAAGCAGTAGCGCACTTAAACAACAAAAAGTACAGTATTAATAAACAACTTTATTTAAAGTAACACAGTTCAGGAAACAACCGTTGAATTCCAGCGCAGTTTGAATACTGTCAACCGTGGAAAGTTTACTAAACACAAGCAAGCATTTGGTACTTACTTTTATTTGATTTAAAAACTTAATCTTAAGTTTAATTCAAATCTGAATTACTTAATAAAGACAAAAACGTATTAATTTTTTTTTTCTTTTTCTTGAGGTGGTACGTTTCTGCATTGTGACTCTTGGCAATTATTGACTTAAAAGAAATCTTTTTGATGCGTTACTGTTTTTGAAATGAAGTTGTCTGTATATTAATTGATGATCATTTCAATTTGTATACAACTTCAAGTTACATGTTCATTCGAATGCATTCGAATAGATGCTACTTCAAGTTGCATGTTTATTCGAACGCGCTCGAATAGAATATTCTATTTGTTTGGTAGAAGTTAATAAAGAAAAGAAATGAAATACTTTGTGTAATTAAAGTAATGGGAACGCAATGCATCTTGCCCTGGCGTGCATCAGGGTATGTCAGAACGTAATGGGAAAGCAGCTGTTGTATTTGTATTCGTATGCATTCGAACGTACATACTACATGAAGTTAGCGCATATGAAATAAAGTTGTCATTAATTAAAATATGTAACAACTTCATTGATAAGCAGTGGCGCACTTAAACGTCAAAATTGACAGTATATGTATTTTATATTTAAGGGGGAATAGTTGCGCTATTATAAATCTTTAACCAAAAACATGAAGACATAGAATATTGTATGTTAGATATTGAGTTGGTTGGCGTTTTGTCTTATAAGAACCAATTTTAATTTAAAAGCGGCTCTGTACATGTCAATATTTTTCTAAAGAGAAAGGTTCACTGGTATTCTCGTAGATGTGATAGGATTTAATATTTTTCCATAACAATACTATTAGTGGCACCACAACAGGACGGAGCGACTAAACCCGGCAATTCTCTAGCGTTAAGCGCTTCATGCATTAGAGATTTTTTGAATTTTTCGGGCAAAAGCGTCTTACACTTGAAAAACGCACCAGAAAATATTTGACCTTTGTAGGACGTTTTTTTATCTCAAAAACAAATTAAAAATTTAAGACGCGTTTGACAAATAAATTCAAAAATTACTGAATTAGAGCTACCAAGTGCGACAATTTTCTCAAATGCTTGCATACTTTGGAGTTGGCTTTTATCCTCTTCTTCTATTTTACATTTTTTTGTTCTGTGTGCAAGACATTTATTGTTTCTGTGTATAACCATTTAGACAATTTCTGATTGTCTTGCTTTTCGAGATTGTTGTCTGTGTTGCGATGGATAGGAGAGACAGTGTCGCTCAACTGCAGTTGTATCCGGTGTGGCTTTTTTGATTTTCCTTTAGAGATTGGCTTTGGAGCTAGACGGAATGCCGGTCTGTCTTTTTGCCAATACTTCTGGGTTGCTTGAAGATTCTTCTTTTTGGAATAAACCATGAAGCGGTTTTCTTCTAACTCTGCTGGTTTGGCATGGTGTGGAAAAAAGAGCCAAAATTTATCACTTCTTTGTAGTACTCTCTCTTGATGCCTCAATATTTCGCTTTGCAATTGATTGCATATAACTTATATTTGTCCTTGTATTGAGTATTGTTCTCAAGTATGAAGACGACAATCGGAAACCACACTATCTTTTCTAAACTCACTATTTGGATCATTGCCGATCCAAAATTGACTAATGACTTAGATACTTTACAACACAGGCAAAATGTTGCAGAGATGATATGAAAACTCATAAAAATATTTTACATTAATTATGTTGAATTGATACAAAAGCAGGCGGAAATAATGGCAGGCCGCTACGGCTAAGCACGCTGTTGCGAGAAGACGGAATAAAACGGATCGAGCCGAACGCAGAGTGGTGGGGCAAGTGGGAGAAATCAGTTCCAGTTCCTCGGAGATGTGATGTGGTTGCAGAATTGTTTCATCTGATTAATTAAATGAATTTGTACAAAAGTGTAGTGAATTGTTTGTGAGATTAATTAGTGCATTTGTGATATGGAACAAGTTATTGGATGGAGCATGTCTGGATTAGTGAAATGCAAGCAATGTAATGGATCCGGAACAGTTATTCTAGATTAACTTGAATGAAACCGTTAGGAAGTTTATTTTAAATGGCATGGTTCTAAAAGGATTGGATGAAAACTACCGTATATGAAAAGGTAAAGTGTTGTTTTTACGTGATTTTTAATATATTTACGTGTATTTTTATCAGTTTTTAATCAAATTCTTGTTGATTACAATTTTTTTTAGTTATTTTGATTTGATTATTATATTGGTTATGCTTAATTAATTTTTTATCTATTTTTTAATAAATTTATAGTAATGCGGATCATGATTTAGGTTTTAGCAACAAACAAATATCGATTAGCTTGCTTCAATTTATCTCTTGCTAGAACCAGATTGAATTAATGTTTTCTTAACTCAATATGTTGCTTTGCAATTGATTGTGACTTAATACAATGTCTTTTAAACGCTATATGTTGATTCGCGATTGATTGTAAATTGATTTGTTGTCCTCATTAGGTAATATGTTGATTTGCGATTGAATTAATGTTCTCTTACTTTAATATATCTCTTTGCAACTGATTGTGACTTAATACAATGTCTTCTAAACGCTATATGTTGCTTTGCGATTGATTGTTAATTGATTCATTGTTTTTATTAGGTAATATGTCGCTTTGCAATCAAAATAATGTTCTCCTACCTTAATACGTTGCTTTGCGATTAATTATGACTTAAAACAATGTTTTTTAAACGTTATATGTGGCTTTGCAATTGATTGTAAATTGATTTGATGTTTTCATTACATAATATGTCGCTTCGCGATCAAATTAACGTTTTCTTGCTTTATTATGTCGCTTCGCAATTGATTGTGAATTAATACAATGTCCTCTTAAACGCTATATGTTGCTTTGCGATTAATTGTTAATTGATTTGTTGTCCTCATTAAATAATATGTTGCTTCGCGATCAAAATAATGTTCCCTTACCTTAATATGTCGCTTTGCGATTGATTGTGACTTAATACAATGTCCTCTAAACGATATATGTCGCTTTGCGATTGATTGTAAATAGATTTGTTGTTCTCATTAGATAATATGTTGCTTTGCGATTGAATTAATGTTCTCTTACTTCAGTATGTCGCTTCGCGATTGATTGTGACTTAATACAATGTCTTCTAAACGATATATGTTGCTTTGCGATTGATTGTAAATTGATTTGTTGTCCTCTTTAGATAATATGTGATTGAATTAATGTTCTCTTACCTCAGTATGTTGCTTTGCGATTGATTGTGACTAAATACAATGTCTTCTAAACGATATATGTCGCTTCGCGATTGATTGTAAATAGATTTGTTGTCCTCATTAGATAATATGTCGCTTTGCGATTGAATTAATGTTCTCTTACTTCAGTATGTCGCTTCGCGATTGATTGTAACTTAATACAATGTTTTCTAAACGATATATGTCGCTTCGCGATTGATTGTAAATTGATTTGTTGTCCTCATTAGATAATATGTCACTTTGCGATTGAATTAATGTTCTCTTACCTCAGTATGTCGTTTCGCAATTGATTGTGACTTAATACAATGTTCTCTAAACGATATATGTCACTTTGCGATTGATTGTAAATAGATTTGTTGTCCTTATTAAATAATATGTTGCTTTGCGATTGAATCAATGTTCTCTTACCTCAGTATGTCGCTTCGCGATTGATTGTGATTTAATACAATGTCCTCTAAACGATATATGTCGCTTCGCGATTGATTGTAAATTGATTTGTTGTCTTCATTAGATAATATGTCACTTTGCAATCGAATTAATGTTCTCTTCCTTAATATGTCGCTTCGCAATTGATTGTGACTTAATACAATGTCTTTTAAATGATATATGTTGCTTTGCGATTGATTGTAAAATGATTTGTTGTCCTCATTAGATAATATGTTGCTTTGCGATTGAATTAATGTACTCTTACCTCAGTATGTTGCTTTGCGATTGATTGTGACTAAATACAATGTCTTCTAAACGATATATGTCGCTTTGCGATTGATTGTAAATAGATTTGTTGTCCTCATTAGATAATATGTCGCTTTGCGATTGAATTAATGTTCTCTTACCTCAGTATGTCGCTTCGCGATTGATTGTGACTTAATACAATGTTCTCTAAACGATATATGTCGCTTTGCAATTGATTGTAAATAGATTTGTTGTCCTTATTAAATAATATGTCGCTTTGCGATTGAATCAATGTTCTTTTACCTCAGTATGTCGCTTTGCGATTGATTGTGATTTAATACAATGTCCTCTAAACGATATATGTCGCTTCGCGATTGATTGTAAATTGATTTGTTGTCTTCATTAGATAATATGTCACTTTGCAATCGAATTAATGTTCTCTTCCTTAATATGTCGCTTCGCAATTGATTGTGACTTAATACAATGTCTTTTAAATGATATATGTTGCTTTGCGATTGATTGTAAAATGATTTGTTGTCCTCATTAGATAATATGTTGCTTTGCGATTGAATTAATGTACTCTTACCTCAGTATGTTGCTTTGCGATTGATTGTGACTAAATACAATGTCTTCTAAACGATATATGTCGCTTTGCGATTGATTGTAAATAGATTTGTTGTCCTCATTAGATAATATGTCGCTTTGCGATTGAATTAATGTTCTCTTACCTCAGTATGTCGCTTCGCGATTGATTGTGACTTAATACAATGTTCTCTAAACGATATATGTCGCTTTGCAATTGATTGTAAATAGATTTGTTGTCCTTATTAAATAATATGTCGCTTTGCGATTGAATCAATGTTCTTTTACCTCAGTATGTCGCTTTGCGATTGATTGTGATTTAATACAATGTCCTCTAAACGATATATGTCGCTTCGCGATTGATTGTAAATTGATTTGTTGTCTTCATTAGATAATATGTCACTTTGCAATCGAATTAATGTTCTCTTTCTTAATATGTCGCTTCGCGATTGATTGTGACTTAATACAATGTCCTTTAAACGATATATGTCGCTTTGCGATTGATTGTAAATAGATTTGTTGTCTTCATTAGATAATATGTCGCTTTGCGATTGAATTTATGTTCTCTTACTTCAGTATGTTGCTTCGCGATTGATTGTGACTTAATACAATGTCTTCTAAACGATATATGTCGCTTTGCGATTGATTGTAAATTGATTTGTTGTCCTCATTTGATAATATGTCGCTTTGCGATTGAATTTATGTTCTCTTACTTCAGTATGTCGCTTTGCGATTGATTGTGACTTAATACAATGTCTTCTAAACGATATATGTTGCTTTGCGATTGATTGTAAATTGATTTGTTGTCCTCATTAGATAATATATCGCTTTGCGATTGAATTTATGTTCTCTTACTTCAGTATGTCGCTTCGCGATTGATTGTGACTTAATACAATGTCTTCTAAACGATATATGTCGCTTTGCGATTGATTGTAAATTGATTTGTTGTCCTCATTAGATAATATGTCGCTTTGCGATTGAATTTATGTTCTCTTACTTCAGTATGTCGCTTTGCGATTGATTGTGACTTAATACAATGTCTTCTAAACGATATATGTTGCTTTGCGATTGATTGTAAATTGATTTGTTGTCCTCATTAGATAATATATCGCTTTGCGATTGAATTTATGTTCTCTTACTTCAGTATGTCGCTTCGCGATTGATTGTGACTTAATACAATGTCTTCTAAACGATATATGTCGCTTTGCGATTGATTGTAAATTGATTTGTTGTCCTCATTAGATAATATGTCGCTTTGCGATTGAATTTATGTTCTCTTACCTCAATATGTTGCTTTGCGATTGATTGTGACTAAATACAATGTCTTCTAAACGATATATGTCGCTTCGCGATTGATTGTAAATAGATTTGTTGTCCTCATTAGATAGTCTGTCGCTTTGCGATCAGATTAATGTTTTTCACATCAATATGTCACTTTGCAATTGATTGTAACTTAAGTAGAAGAAACTACCCGCTCACAATTTTAACTTGGTTCCCGCCCGCCCACTCAAGCGTTTATCATCAAGAAACTTGTTGTAAACTACTTATTTGTTGTGCAAGCAACTTACACAAACGGTGAGTAGAATAATAAATCTTTTGATTATCAACACTTCGGTGGGTGGGTGGGCTACATCAGAAAAAGCTACCTGTTTACAATTTAAACTTGGTTCCCGCCCGCCCATCCAAGCGTTTATCATCAAAAAATTTGTTGGAAATTAATCGTTTGGTGTGCTAGCAACTTACACAAACGATGGGTGGAATAATAAATCTTTTAGTTACCAACACTTGGGTAGGTGAGTGGGCCACAGTAGAAGAAACTACCCGTTTATAATATAAATTTGGTTCCCGCCCACCCACTCAAACGTTTGCCGTTAAGAAACTTGTTGTAAGCTAATCGTTTGTTGTATTGCTAGAAACTTACACAAAGAGTGGGTGGAATAATAAATTCTTTAATCACCAACACTTGAGTGGGTGGGTGGTCTACAGTACAGAAGCTACCCGGTTACAAGTTAAACTTTGTTCCCGCCCGCCCACCCAAGCGTTTGTCGTTAAGAAACTTGTTGTAAGCTAATTGTTTGTTGTATTGCTAGCAATTTTTATAAACGGTGGATGGAATAATAAATCTTATGATCACCAACACTTTGGTAGGTAGGTGGGCCACAATAGAAGAAGTTACCCGCCCATAATTTAAACTTGGTTCCCGCCCGCCCACCCAACCGTTTGTCATTAAGAATCTTGTTCTAAGCTAATCGTTTGTTGTATTTCTAGCAACTTACACAAACGGTGGATCGAATAATTAATCTGTTGATCACCAACACTTGGGTGGGTGGCTAGGCCACAGTAGAAGAAGTTTACCACCCGCCTACCCAAGCGTTTGTTATCAAAAAAATTGTTGTACGTTAATTGTCTATTGTGTTGCTAGCAACTTTTACAAACGGTGGGTGGAATAATACATTTATAGATTACCAATACTTTGTGGGTGGGTGGGCCACAGTAGAAGATTATTTCTTACAATTTAAACTTGGTTTTCGCCCACCCACCCAAGCGTTTGTTATTAAAAAACTTGTTGTAAGCTAATTGTTTGTTGTATTGCTAGAAACTTACACAAACGGTGGGTGGAATAATAAATTCTTATTCAATACAAGAAGCTACCCGCTCACAAGTTAAAATTGGTTTTCGACCACCCACCCAAGCGTCTGTCATTAAGAAACATGTAATAAGCTAATCGTTTGTTGTATGCTAGCAACACAAACACAAATAATTTTTTTAATCACCAACACTTGGGTGGGTAGGTGGGTTACAGTACAAGAAGCTACCCGCTCACCCAAGCGTTTATCATCACGAAACTTGTTGTAAGCTAATCGTTTGTTGCATTGCTAGCAACTTACACCAATGGTGTGAGGAATAATAAATCTTTCAATCATCAACACTAGGGTGGGTGGGTGGGCCACAGTAGAAGAAGCTACCCGCCCACAATTTAAACTTGGTTTTTGTCCTCCCACCCAAGCGTTTGTCATTAAAAAACTTGTAAATTGGCTAGATTTAGCACAGTTAATAAAAGAATACAAGTTTTAAACTGAAATATGGTTAAATTAAACATTTTAAAAACATTTTGTCTAATTTTAAATAATTACAAATAAGGATAAAGTATAAATTACCATTTAATTAAACAAAAGCTTTTTTAAATTGAATAGAATTGATCTAAAAACTAATCATCATACGCAGATGTACACTAAAGCAAACATATCGAGTTACTAAAGTTGAAAAGTTATCAAAGGGGAGCACACAATAAGAAACCAAAATTTTGACACAACTGTCTGCATACAAAAATTAAGAATATATATATATATTCTCCCACTATTGACTTAGAAAAAATCAAACCGCGTTCTCCACATATGCACAACCTGAGGCGACACCAGGATACGCTCCTACTGCAAATTCAATGGTTACAATAATGGACGTAATCCCGTACCTAAACGCTCCTACTTAAAATCACCCCTCTTATTTTTATTAAGTTATACCCTTCAGAATATTGTAGGGATGTAACCGTATCATGTTGTTGGGGTGCATACATTGCGAACTGATTTCTAATGTCAATATCTCCGGGGCGTTACAATTTTTTTTAATAAAATAATCTATATTTTTTGTTTTTCATAAATTTGTTACCTGGATTGAAGTGATTTGACACCATAATAAGGGGTGTTCTGTTAGGAGTATTGCTTAATCCTTTCTTTGCTTTAAAGCCGGCATAGGATTTAGTTACTTCTGAATAGTTTTGTTCTGGGAATTGTGAAGAATAGTTTACAGAGATAATCATCTTTGGAACAATGATTTAATTAAGCTTTTTAAACAGTTATTTATTATATCTACAAAATATTTAGAAGACTATTATATATCTTGGCAAAAATACAATTATATTGGAGTAAACATTTAATAATATTTATGAGTCATGTGTTGTTTGCGGTAATTCCCAAGTGATTTTTATGTTTACATGCTTGCTATCAGTAGAATTGCGTTGTGTGTCGCAGAATATCTTATCTGTATGCTAATCGTGACTATATTAACAAGTAATTCGAATATTGTTGAACATTCCGATACAATGAAGAGTGCTATTTGTGTGAGTTTATTGCTAGTTTGCGTTTTGCAAGTAAGTAATTTTTTTGCATTTATTTTTAACAATTCTAAAATTAATAATTTTCAGATAAGTCATGGAGCAACAATATCTCAAATAATAATAAAAATCTCAGAAACCCAAAACTACTTACAACAACAAATAAATGAAGCCAAATCATCCATCAAATCAAACATAGATTCATCAAGAAATTCCTTAAATTCACGCGCTGAATCAATCAAAACTAATATAAAAAATGGACCGAGTAATTGTCACGTATGGTTAGACCAAATATCATCAATCCAAAAACATCAAATTAATTTTCTATATCAATTCCAAGTATGTGAAATGTCATCACGTTTGATTAACATGAGAACAACAGAAAGTGCTTTAAGAGATCTTACTGCAACGGCCCAGAAATTACAAGCAATTTGTAGTTTACGCGGAAGCAATTGTCAGGGTCAAATTAATAGTTTGGATAATAATGTTGATTTAATTAGAGTTAATATTGGTAATGATATTAATGGAATTAAACGAGATTCTGTTGATTGTGTTAATGGGAAAGTTAAAAGTGCTACTGGGAGTTTGGATAGTGCTGAAAATTATTGGAATAAATGTGCTGCTGGAATATAATTAAATTAAATTACTTTTGTTAAAAATATTGTAATTGCAATTTAAAAAAAAAAATAGGATTAAGGAAGGAGTGTTTTATTAATATTATGTAATATTTGTTTTATAACTTTTGCCATTTAATTCAGACAGATATATTTTGTTTATAGCGCGCTTACCCGGTCGGTCGTCGCATGGAAACAAAAACATTTGAACAATTGTTATTTATTATATCTACAAAATGATTGTATAAAATTATTTACAAACCAGTCTTAATTAACTTCAATAATCTAATTATTGTACTGAATTATTCAATAAAATTGATTATTATCATACGTAGCAGCATTGTTGCTATAACTATTAACTTTATTATTGTAAGGATCTTGATAATTATTATTATCATCATACTGATCCTGTTGTTGATAATTGTTATTCTGAACTGGTCGATAATTATTATTATTATTTTGAATTGGCACTTGTTCATATTGTTGTTGTTGTGGTTGTTGTTGTTGTTGTTGTTGTTGTTGTTGTTGTTGTTGTTGTGGTACGGGTCTTGTGACTCTAGTTTGTTGAGGTGCAGGTTGATCATCGTAATTGTATTTAGGGGTAACTCCAGATCCAGCGTTGTAGTTGTAATTTACTTTAAGACCTGTTGGATCTGTGTATGTAAATCTTCCATGAACTATACCACCAGGATCGGCTTTTGCAGCATGCGCAATGCCATCTTCAGTGCGATATAAGAAGCCAAAGGTTCCATCGAGTTTTGGTAGGTCGCGTGTGTCTTGTAGGATTGATGGATTGAATTGAGCTTTGATTGAAGTCGCAGCTATTACCTGAAATTAATTAATTTTTAAAATCAAATTAAAAAAAAATATTTACAATTTTTTGAAAAATCCCAATTTTTTAAAATAAATTTAGCAACTCATTGTCAATTAATGTAGCAAATTTCATTACAAAATTTTAAAAATTCTGTCTATAAAGTCAATTTTTGTGAAACATCTTGTTCCTAATTTTGGAAATGTTTTGAAAATTAAAAAAAAAATCCTTAAATTTTTTTGAAAAATTCCAATTTTTGAAAATATATTTAGCATCTTATTGTCAATCAATGTAGCAAATTTTATTACAAAATTTTAAAAATTCTGTCTATAAAGTCAATTTTTGTGAAACATTTTGTTTCTAATTTTGGAAATATTTTGTAAATTCAGAAAAAATACTTACAATTTTTTTAAAAAATTCCAATTCATAGAAATAATTTTAGCAACTTATTGCCAATCAATGTAGCAAATTTTACTATAAAATTTCAAAAATTCTGTCTATAAAATCAAATTTTGTGAAACATTTTGTTCTTAATTTTGGAAATACTTTGAATGATTAGAAAAAATACTTACAATTTTTTGAAAAATCTCAATTTTTGGAAATAATTTTAGCAACTTATTGTCAATCAATGTAGCAAATTTCATTACAAAATTTAAAAAATTCTGTCTATAAAGTCAATTTTTGTGAAACATCTTGTTTCTAATTTTGGAAATATTTTGAAAATTCAGAAAAAATACTTACAATTTTTTGAAAAATTTCAATTTTTGGAAATAGTTTTAGCAATTTATTGTCAATTAATGTAGCAAGATTCAATGCAAAATTTCAAAAATTCTGTCTATAAAGTCAATTTTTGTGAATCATTTTGTTTCTAATTTTAGAAATACTTTGAAAATTCAGAAAAAATACTTAAATTTTTTTTAAAAATCCAAATTTTTGGAATAACTTTCAGCAACTTATTGTCAATTATTGTAGCAAATTTCATTACAAAATTTAAAAAAATCTGTCTATAAAGTCAATTTTTGTGAAACATTTTGTTTTTAATTTTGGAAATACTTTGTAAATTCAGGAAACTTACTTACAATTGTTTGAAAAATCCCAATTTTTAGAAATAATGTTAGCAACTTATTGTCAATCAATGTAGCAAATTTCATTACAAAATTTCAATAATTCTGTCTATAAAGTCAATTTTTGTGAAACATTTTGTTTCTAATTTTGGAAATACTTTGTAAATTCAGAAAACTTACTTACAATTGTTTGAAAAATCCCAATTTTTGGAAATAATTTTAGCAACTTATTGTCAATCAATGTAGCAAATTTCATTACAAAATTTTAGAAATCCTGTCTTTAAAGTCAATTTTTGCGAAACATTTTGTTTGAAATTTTGGAAATACTTTGAAAATTTAGAAAAAATACTTACAAATTTTTGAAAAATCACAATTTTTTGAAATAATATTATCAATTTATAGTCAATTAATGTATCAAATTTTATTTCAAAATTTCAAAAAATTTGTCTATAAAGTCAATTTTTGTGAAACATTTTGTTTTTAATTTTGGAAATACTTTGTAAATTCGGAAAAATTACTTACAATTTTTTGAAAAATCCCAATTTTTGGATATAGTTTTAGCATTTTATTGTCAATTAATGTAGCAAGTTTCATTGCAAAATTTCAAAAATTCTGTCTATAAAGTCAATTTTTGTGAATCATTTTGTTTCTAATTTTAGAA
The DNA here is from genome assembly GCA_963932245.1 of Tachinus rufipes. Classification (NCBI taxonomy): domain Eukaryota; kingdom Metazoa; phylum Arthropoda; class Insecta; order Coleoptera; family Staphylinidae; genus Tachinus; species Tachinus rufipes. Next base: position 4,339,220 of record OZ010749.1, read on the forward strand.
ATACTTTGAAAATTCAGAAAAAATACTTAAATTTTTTTTAAAAATCCAAATTTTTGGAATAACTTTCAGCATCTTATTGTCAATTATTGTAGCAAATTTCATTACAAAATTTCAAAAAATCTGTTTTTAAAGTCAATTTTTGCGAAACATTCTGTTTCTAATTTTGGAAATTCTTTGAAAATTCAGAAAAAAATCTTTCAATTTTTTGAAAAATCTTCATTTTTGGAAATAATTTTAGCAACTTATTTTCAACCAATGTAGCAAATTTCATTACAAAATTTCAAAAATTCTGTCTATAAAGTTAATTTTTGTGAAACATTTTGTTTCTAATTTTGGAAATATTTTGAAAATTCAGAAAAAATGCTTACAATTTTTTGAAAAATCCCAATTTTTGGTAATAATTTTAGCAACTCATTATCAATCAATGTAGCAAATTTCATTACAAAATTTCAAAAATTCTGTCTATAAAGTCATTTTTTGTGAAACATCTTGAATCTAATTTTGGAAATACTTTGAAAATTCAGAAAAAATACTTACAATTTTTTGAAAAATCCCAATTTTTGTAAATATTTTTAGCAATTTATTATCAAATCATGTAGCAAGTTTCATAACAAAATTTCAAAAATTCTCTCTATAAAGTCAATTTTTGTGAATTATCTTTTTTTCTAATTTTGGAAATACTTTGAAAATTCATAAAAAATACTTACAATTTTTTGAAAAATTCCAATTTTTGGAATTATGTTTAGCAACTTATTGTCAATTATTGTAGCAAAATTCATTACAAAATTTTGAAAAATCTGTCTATAAAGTCAAATTTTGTGAAATTTTTTGTTTCTAATTTTGAAAATATTTTGTAAATTCAGAAAAAATACTTAGAATTTTTTGAAAAATCCCAATTTTTGGAAATAATTTAAGCAACTTATTGTCAATCAATGTAGCAAATTTCATTAAAAAATTTCAAAAATTCTGTTTTTAAAGTCAATTTTTGTGAAACTTTTTGTTTCTAGTTTTGGAAATATTTTGAAAATTCAGAAAAATTACTTAAATTTTTTTGAAAAATCCTAATTTTTGGAAATAATTTTAGCAACTTATTGTCAATCAATGTAGCAAGTTTTATTACAAAATTTCAAAAATTCTGTCTATAAAGTCAATTTTTGTGAATTATCTTTTTTTTCTAAATTTGGAAATACTTTGAAAATTTAGAAAAAATACTTACACTTTTTTGAAAAATTCCAATTTTTGGAAATATATTTAGCAAAATTTTGTTAATCAGTGTAGCAAATTTTATTACAAAATTTAAAAAATTCTGTCTATAAAGTCAATTTTTGTGAAACATCTTGTTTCTAATTTTGGAAATATTTTGAAAATTCAGAAAAAATACTTACAATTTTTTGAAAAATTTCAATTTTTGGAAATAGTTTTAGCAATTTATTGTCTATAAATGTAGCAAGTTTCAATGCAAAATTTCAAAAATTCTGTCTATAAAGTCAATTTTTGTGAATCATTTTGTTTCTAATTTTAGAAATACTTTGAAAATTCAGAAAAAATACTTATAATTTTTTGAAAAATTCCAATTTTTGGAAATAATTTTAGCAACTTATTGTCAATCAATGTAGCAATCTTTATTTTAAAATTTGTTAATAAAGTCAATTTTTGTGAGACATCTTGTTTCTAATTTTGGAAATACTTTGAAAATTCAGAAAAAATACTTACAATTTTTTGAAAAATCCCAGTTTTTAGAAATAATTTTAGCAACTTATTGTCAATCAATGTAGCAAATTTCATCACAAAAATTTTGTCTATAAGGTCAATTTTTGTGAAACATTTTGTTTCTAATTTTGGAAATATTTTGAAAATTCAGAAAAAGTACTTAGAGTTTTTTGAAAAATTCCAATTTTTGGAAATAATTTTAGCAACTTAATGTTAATCAATGTAGCAAATTTCATTAAAAAACTTCAAAAATTCTGTCTATAAAGTCAATTTTTGTAAATCATTTTGTTTCTAATTTTGGAAATACTTTGAAAATTCAGAAAAAATACTTACAATTTTGGGAAATAATTTTAGCAATTTATTGTCAATCAATGTAGCAAAAATTTTATTACAAAATTTTAAAAGTTTTATTTTTTTGAAACAATTTGCTCCTAATTATTTAAATTTAAATTTGTAATAAATGAAGCAAGTTTGAATTATTTATATTTTCTGCTAGAGAAATTTAATTATGGAAAAACAAATTTCTCAATCAAATTTAATGGTATTTAAAGAAAGTAACGCGTGCAATTGAATTTTAATTTTATGTAACATATTCAAATGCGTGAAGCATATTTAGTAACATTCTAATCTCACAGTTTTAATTTATTAATTACAATTTATGCAGTTTTTATGTTGACTTCTGTATACAGAACATTAATAAATGTTATTGCAATTGTAATTAATTCAAAAAAATAATAAATGCCGTACATAATTAATATACTTAACATATTAATCTGAATGTATATGCAATGACATTTTATTTAATTAAAACTATAATTATCGTTTAGTACCTAATTAAAATTAGTCCTTGAAGAGATTAATAATTTTTCTTTTATTATTTTACAAATATGAAGGCCAAAATAATAGATATCAATTGAAACAATAATAATAATAAATCTACAACCGCAAACAAAAATTCCTTTTTATTTAATTTAAAAATGTAATATTTTTTGGACTATTTAATATGTAACAACAAGACTTAAGCAGTCTGTGAACATTGATTTTGAATATTTGTAGCTTATAAGTCTCAAAAAATACTGAATTTAGAAGTTTCTTTCATTTGTCGATAGTACGGTTAAAGAAATCTTTCTTAAAGGTTTTCATCCTACATTTCTGAACTGTTAGTGAATATTAGTTAGAATTCCTAGCAAGCCTTGTACTACGAGTAAATATCTGTTTAGATGGCAAAATCTCTTGTATTTTGTTTGAACAATGTTCATTAAAATATCTATAGAAAATGCAAAGATCTGCAACATTACGCATGTGTTGTAAAGTATCTAAGTTATTAGTCAATTTTGGATTGGCAATGATCCAAATAGCTTGTTTCTGAATAAAGTTTAGAAGAAATAGTGCAGTTTCCGATGTTCCTTCCCATACTTAAGAACAATATTCCATAAAAAGACGAATATAAGTTTTATATTTATGCAAAAGTTGCACAGAAGTAAAAAACTTTTTACATCTATTAAGAAATCCTAGTTTTCTAGATACTTTCGAAGCTACGTCAACAACATGGTCATTTCAGAAAAGATTATATGAGATTGTAACTTCTACAAAACAAATTGAAGAAGATTTAGATATAAATTTGTTGTTTAGTTTAATATTTGGTACTGATGATACCTCGTAGTGGTGTTGAGATAAAAATTTTAATATCAAGAGCTTTTGTGCTAGAAAAATATTATATTATAAAGCAGGCGGAAATAATGGTAGACCGCTACGGCTAAGCGCGCTGTTGCGAGAAGACGGAATAAAACGGATCGAGCCGAACGAAGAGTGGTGGGGGCAAGTGGGAGAAATCAGTTCCAGTTCCTCGGAGATGTGATGATGTTGCAGAATTGTTTCATCTGATTATTTAAATGAATTTGTACAAAAGTGTAGTGAATTGTTGTGAGATTAATTAGTGCATTTGTGATATGGAACAAGGTATTGGATGGAGCATGTCTAGATCAGTAAAAAGCAAGCAATGTAATGGATCCGGAACAGTTATTCTAGATCAACTTGAATAAAACCGTTAGGAATGGTTTGGATCTAAAAGGATTTGGATGTAATCTAGCATATATGAGAAGGTAAAATGCCGTTTTTAGTTGTTTTTAATGTGATTTTTAATATATTTACATTTATTTTTATTAGTTTTTGATCTAATTCTTGTTGATTACTTTTTTTTCAGTTATTTTGGTTTGATTATCATATTGGTTATGCTTTATTTATTTTTTATCTGTTTTTTTAATAAATTTATAGTAATGCGGATCATGATTTAGGTTTCAGCGACAAACAAATTTACAATTATTGATTAGCTTGCTTCAATTTATCTCTTGCTAGAACCAGATTGAATTAATGTTTTCTTAATTCAATATGTTGCTTTGGGATTGATTGTGACTTAATACAATGTCCTCTAAACGCTATCTGTTGCTTTGCGATTGATTGTAAATTGATTTGTTGTTCTCATTAGATAATATGTTGCTTCGCGATTGAATTAATGTTCTCTTAAATCAATATGTCGCTTCGCGATTGATTGTGACCTAATACAATGTCCTCTAAACGCTATATGTCGCTTCGCGATTGATTATAAATTGATTTGTTGTCCTTATTAGATAATATGTTGCTTCGCGATTGAATTTATGTTCTCTTACCTTAATATGTCGCTTCGCGATTGATTGTGACTTAATACAATGTTCTCTAAACGCTATATGTCGCTTCGCGATTGATTGTAAAATGATTTGTTATCCTCATTTGATAATATGTCGCTTCGCGATCGAATTAATGTTCTTTTACCTTACTATGTCGCTTTGCGATTGATTGTGGCTTAATACAATGTCCTCTAAACGCTATATGTCGCTTCGCGATTGATTGTAAATTGATTTGTTGTCCTCATTAGATAATATGTCGTTTTGCGATTAAATTGATGTTCTCTTACCTCAATATGTCGCTTCGGGATTGATTGTGACTTAATACAATGTTCTCTAAACGCTATATGTCGCTTCGCGATTGATTGTAAATTGATTTGTTGTCCTCATTAGATAATATGTCGTTTTGCGATTAAATTGATGTTCTCTTACCTCAATATGTCGCTTCGGGATTGATTGTGACTTAATACAATGTTCTCTAAACGCTATATGTCGCTTCGCGATTGATTGTTAATTGATTTGTTGACCTCATTAGATAATATGTTGTGTTTCGCGATTGAATTAATGTTCTTTTACCTCAATATGTCGTTTCGCGATTAATTGTGACTTAATACAATGTCCTCTAAACGCTATATGTCGCTTCGCGATTGATTGTAAATTGATTTGTTGTCCTCATTAGATAATATGTCGCTTCGCAATTGAATTAATGTTCTTTTACTTTATTATGTCTTTTTGCGATTGATTGTGACTTAATACAATGTCCTCTAAACGCTATATGACGCTTCGCGATTGATTGTTAATTGATTTGTTGTTCTCATTACATAATAAGTCGCTTTGCAGTTGAATTAATGTTCTCTTACCTCAATATGTTGCTTCGCGATTGATTGTGACTTTATACAATGTCCTCTAAACGCTATATGTCGCTTTGCAATTGATTGTAAATTGATTTATTGTCCTCATTAGATAATATGTCGCTTTGCGATTGAATTAATGTTCTCTTACCTTAATATGTCGCTTCGAGATTGATTGTGACTTAATACAATGTTCTCTAAACGCTAAACGTCGCTTCGCGATTGATTGTAAATTAGTTTGTTGTCCTTATTAGATAATATGTTGCGATTGAATTAATGTTCTCTTACCTCATAATGTCGCTTCGCGATTGATTGTGACTTAATACAATGTCCTCTAAACGCAATATGTCGCTTCGCGACTGATTGTAAATTGATTTGTTGTCCTCATTAGATAATATGTCGCTTCGCGATTGAATTAATGTTTTCTTACCTTAATATGTTGCTTTTCAATTGATTGTGACTTAATATTATGTCTTCTAAACGCTATCTGTTGCTTCGCGATTGATTGTTAATTGATTTGTTGTCCTCATTAAATAATAGGTCGCTTCGCGATTGAATTAATGTTCTCTCACCTTAATATGTTGCTTCTCGATTGATTGTGACTTAATATTATGTCTTCTAAACGCTATCTGTTGCTTCGCGATTGATTGTTAATTGATTTGTTGTCCTCATTAAATAATAGGTCGCTTCGCGATTGAATTAATGTTCTCTTACCTCAATATGTTGCTTCGCGATTGATTGTGACTTTATACAATGTCCTCTAAACGCTAATGTCGCTTCGCGATTGATTGTAAATTGATTTGTTGTCCTCATTAGATAATATGTTGCTTCGCGATTAGTTGTAAGTCGGATTAATGTTTTCTTAACTTACTGTGTTGTAATATAGATTTTTGAGCATGTTTACAGCATTATTGATTAAGCTAATTAAATAACAGTGTCTTTGGGAGCACTAAGAATTGATTTTAATTTATTTGAGGAACTTTATAAGTTTGTTAAAAAAAATTTGAGTGATCTAAGGATTTTTTCTATTACTGTTCAATTTATTGAGCATGTTTACTGCAAATTTGGTTGAACTAATTAAATAGTTGCGTTTTTAGGAGCACCTTGAATTGATTTTAATCAATTTTATAAATTTGTAAAAAATACTTTGAGTAATCTGAGGACAATATAGGTTTTAAACATTTTAACTAATGAACTGTTAAGTAAATTTATTGAGTTGGTAAATTGTATTACAAACATTTGGGCAGGGTTACGGGAAACACCAATCTAGCCACAAACTCAAAAAAAATTAGTTAACGAACAATTGGGCGGGTGGTTGCGGAACATTAATATAAACTACACGCTCATAAAATTTAAACTTTGTTTCCGACCGCCCACCTAGTTGTTTGTGATCAAAAAATTAAAACACGAACACTAGGGCGGATGGGCGGGAAATACCAATCCACACGCATACAAAATTTAAACTTAATTCCCGTCTCAAGTATTTGGGATTAATATATTGGAGCACAAAAACTTTGGCAAAGAACACCAATCCAAACTACACGCTTACAAAGTTTAAACTTGTTCTCCCACCCAAGAATCAAATTGGATCACTAACAATTGGGCGGGATGACGGGAAACATTAATCTAAACTACACGTTCAAAACAAACAAATTTACAATTGAGCGGGTGGGCGGGCAAAACCAATCTAAACTACACGCTTATTAAACTTATACTTAGTTCCAGCCCGCCCACCCAAATGTTTGTTATCAATAATTTGGAGCACGAACATTTGAGCTGGTGGGCAGGGAACACCAGTTCAAACCACACGCACACAAAATTTAAACTTAATTTCCGCTCACTCACTCAAGTGTTTTTAATTAAGAAATTGGAGCACAAACACTCTGGCGAGAAACACTAATCCAAACTACACGCTTAAAAAAATTAAACTTAGTTTTCCACTTAAGAATCAAATTGGATTACAAATATCTGGACGGGTGGGTAGGGCGGATTCAGTTTACAAACACTTGGGCGGGTGGTCAGAGAATACTAATCCAAACTGCACGCTCATAAAATTTAAACTTTAAACACCTAAGCGTTGATGATAAAAAAATTGGAGCACAAACACTTGAGCGGGTAGGCAAACCCTAATCTAAACCACTCGCACACAAAATTTAAATTTAAATTCTGCCCACCCACTCAAGTGATTCAAAAATGTATTTTTTACAATGTTTGATGAATTTTGTGTTACATTAAAGTTTGTGAGTTACATTTAAACAATATTTAGTAAGAATTGAGGCAGTTTTTGATTAAAAAAATGTTCTACGTAACATTTTTAATGAATTTTATTACAAAAATTGCAACTTTTACACAAGAAATGTATTGTTTGCAATTTTTGATGAATTTTGTGTTACAATTAAAGTTTGTGATTAATTTTTAATCAATATTTAGTCAGAATTGAGCAGTTTTAGATTAAAAAAAATGTTTTATGTAACAAACCTAAGCGATTTTTAATGAATTTTATTACAAAAATTGCAACTTTTATAAAAGAAATGTATTTTTTGCAATTTTTGATGAATTTTCTGTCACAATTAAAGTTTGTGAGTAATTTTTAAACAATATTTAGTAAGAACTGAACAATTTTAGATTAAAAAAATGTTTTACGTTACGAATCTAAGCGATTTTTAATAAATTTCATTACAAAAATTGAAACTTTTACACAAGAAATGTATTTTTTGCAATTTTTGATGAATTTTCTGTCACAATTAAACTTTTGTGGTAACTTTCAAACAATATTTAGTAAGAATTGAGCAATTTTAGAATTAAAAAAATGTTTTATGTAAGAAATCTAAGCGATTTTTAATTAATCTTTTTACAAAAATTGCAATTTTTTGCAATTTTTGATAAATTTTCTGTTCAATTAAACTTTGTGGTAACTTTCAAACAATATTTAGTAAGAATTGAGCAATTTTAGATTAAAAAGAATGTTTTACGTAACAAATCTAAGCGATTTTTAATAAATTTTATCTCAAAAATTGCAATTCTACAAGAAATGTATTTTTTGCAATTTTTGATGAATTTTGTGTTACAATTAAACTTTGTGAGTAACTTTTAAACAATATTTAGTAAGAATTGAGCAATTTTTATTTTAAGAAAAATGTTTTACGTAACCAATCTAAGCGAATTTTAATGAATTTTATCACAATAATTGCAACTTTCATACAAGAAATGATTTTTTTGCAATTTTTGATTATTTTTGTGTTGCATTAAAGTTTGTGAGTTACTTTTAAACAATATTTAGTAAGAATTGAGTAGTCGGGCAACACCAATCTAAACCACACGCTCATTAAATTTATACTTAGTTCTCGCCCGCCTGCTTGAGTGTTTGTTATCAATAAATTGCAGCACGAACACTTGGGCGGGTGGGCGGGGTTACCAATTCAAACCACACAAACACAAAATTCTTAGTTTCCGCTCACCCACTCAAGTGTATGTGATTAATAAATTGGAGCACAAACACTCAGGCGGTAAACACCAATCTAAACTACACGCGTACAAATTTTAAACTTAGTTCTCCTACCCAAGAATTAAATTGAATTACAAATAATTGGGCAGGTGGGTGGGGCGGATTCAGTTCACAAACACTTAAGCGGGTAAACTGGGAACACCAACCCAAACCACATGCCCAACAAAATTTTAACTTTGTTCCCGCTCTCCCACCCAAGTGTTGGTGATCAATAAATTGGAGCACAAACACTTGGACGGGTGGGCATGAAACACCAATCTAAACCACACGCGCACATAATTTAATCTTTTTAAAAGCTTCTAAATGATTAAAAAAAAATTAATTATTAAAGAAACTTAAAGAAACTGCTTAAAAAATCAAAAACTTTACAACAATTGAAGAAACTTAAACAAAAAACAAATTTCAGAAACTTTAAAACTGCAAAAGTTCCCAAAAAAAATTAAACAAAAATAATCCAAACACAAAAAAGATTCAGAAACTACAAAAAAACTGTCAAAAAATCAAAATCTTTAGAAAACAAAATTAGAAAACTTTAATAAAATGAAAACAAAAATTAAAAAACTTGCTCTTGCACAAATTATATTTATTACAGTTTTGAAAATATTATATTGATAATTAAAAGCACAGCATGAGCCTAAACACAGATTTGATTCATAATCTATTTAATGATTTTCAAAAATTCTTGAAAAAGAATAAAAATTACTTCTGAGAGCAGATTGTAAGATTGTAATTAAGCAACGCATGCACTAAAGTTAAAAAAAAATTTTGAGTCTACAATTAATTTAGTAAATGTATTTTTATTAATTTCAAAAAAAGTTTGAAATTATAAAAAAAAATAAATTATTTTTGATTTATCAATTTTTCTAAATAATTTGCAACAAACTTCTTATTTTATTGTAGAATTTAAACAAAAATAAACTTGTAGCACTAACGAATCAAAACAAATCCATTGAACAATCGTGGTAATCCTCACTGCACACAACATTTATAAACAATCAACAACGTTTACTTACAATTACAATAATAAAATTAGCAAACATCATTTTCGCTTCACTTGAACGGGGTTAATGTCACAAATCACTAAGCAATACACCTGCCATAAGACTATATATAGCGACACTCCTTCCTCAACTTCGGTCGCCTCGCTGCCAATGCATTCCTGCATCTTTAAATAAGACGTTTTTATACATTAATTACTCGTTAACATGTCCAATTAATAGCAAATCTATTGCATTTAATTGTTAACAAGTCATGTTTAACCGTTATTATAGGGAAAAATATTACAAGAAGCAAGGTGAAAATTGTTATTATTATTCGGCAACAATGAATTATAACTAGTTTGTTTAAATGCCAAGTTCGATGTGTCCTTGTGATTTTTTTCTTTTTTAATCAGATCATTTATAGTAGCAGATTTGATTTAATTTGTAATTAAATATTTCCTCAAGCGTTGTGGGTTCATAGCTATGCTAATTATTATAATATATGTTTATATCTTGTAAGTGATGCAATAATTGATTTTTGTTTATTATATTGTATTCATTCAAGTTTGAATTTTGTTCCATATTATAATTGATTGAGCAATATAGGAAAATATGAAATTCCTTGTACGCATTCAATTGTAAAATTGAACAGTTTCAACACGGCTAGAGAAAGCAATTACCACAAAATTATTTAATATTAATTATTGTTATACTTAGCTGCAATTGTTCGTCGTTGCGTTTCCAAACATATTGTGAGCGCTTTGCGGCCGGCAGCTATGGTATTTATTGCCTCTTTTTATATGCTAATAATGTGTCACTTTCATGGCACGTTTTGGGTGTAACTTTATTGTAGTCCTTGATAAATGTAATGATTATGGGAAGATAATAAACTGAAACAATCGGATTAAGGTTGAGGATAAATGTTATGTAACGTGACAGATTTTTTGTTTATATATTAGCAAAATGTATAAAAACGATGCATAAGAATGTTATGTAGTTTGAATTGGGAAGTTTTCATTTGTCTTTCAGAGAAGGCGATTTTGATACAAATTTCTGGATGACCAACACTTGGGTGGGTGGTTGGGGCATTCCATAACATGATTACCAACCGATAGTTAAAATTGGAGTGCCCACCCACCCGCCCAAGTGTTTTTGATCCTGAAATTGAAGTTTCTCGTCTCTGTCAGCATTGGGAACCTTTATGTCATAGGAGGCGATGGTGATACAAATTTCTGGATAACCAACACTTGGATGGGTGGGTGTAGCACTTCATAATATGATTACCAGCCGGTAGTTAGAATTGGAGTGCCCACCCACCCGCCCAAGTGTTGGTGATCAAGGAATTAAAGTTTTTACTTTCTGCCAGCATTGGGAACCTTTATGTCAGAAAAGGCGATGTTGATACAAATTTCTGGATGACCAGTACTTGGGTGGGTGAGTGGGGCATTCCATAACATAATTACCAACTGGTAGTTAGAATTGAAATGCCTACCTACCCGCCCAAGTATTGGTGATCCAGAAATTGGGAACCTTTATGTCAGAGAAGGCAATGGTGATACAAATTTCTGGATGATTAACACTTGGGGGGTGGGTGAGGCACTCTATAACATGATGATCAGTTAGTAGTTAGAATTGGAGTATTCACCGCTCAAGTATTGGTGATAAAGAAATTAAAATTTTTCCTCTCTGACATTGTTGGGATCCTTTATATCTGAGAACCGGTAGTTTAAAATTGGAGTGACTACTCACCCATCAGCTCAAGTGTTGAAGATTTTCTTCACTGACAGTGTTGCAAGTCTCTAAAAAAAGTGCAAAAAATGTTCTTAAATGTAAAAAAAAAATTAACTCAGACGGTCAAGTCCAAAAAATGTTCTTTAAATATTAGTAATGTTCTTGCACTTTTATTAAATATTTATTAAAATGTTTCTGAAATGTTTTAAAAAGTGTTTTTCAACTGTCAAAATTGTTCTTAATATTTTTATTTTGTGTTCAAATGTCAAAAATGTTTCTCAGACAAAAAATGTTCTTTATATATCAATAATGTTCTTGCACTAAATTCAATAAATGTTCCTGAAATGTTCTGAATTGTTTTAAAGATCAAAATTTATTTCTGAAACGATCTAAAGTGTAAAAACATGTTCTTCAACTGTCAAAAATGTGGTTAAATGTTAAAAAAAAATTAAAAAATATCAAAAATGTTTCTCATGCGGTCAAGTGCAAAAAATGTTTTTTAAATAATGTTCTTGCACTTTTATTAAATACTTTAAATGTTCTGAAAATGTTCCTGAAATGTTCTGAAGTGCAAAACATAGTTCTGAAAATGCAAAAACATTCCTCAACTGGCAAAAATGTTTTTAAATATAAAAAAAATGTTCACAAATTGTCAAAAATGTTCTTCAGATAGTCTAATGTGCAAAAAATATTTTTTAGCTACCAGTAATGTTCTTAAATTTTAATAAATATTCTAAACGTTCCTGAAATGTTCTAAAATGTTTCTGAACTGGTTTAAAGTGCAAAAAAAATTCTAAAATAATTTAAAGTGCAAAAAGATGTCAAAAATGTTCTTAAATGTTCTTAAATGCATTTTTTTATGTCAAAATGTTCCTCATGCGGTCTAATGTACAAAAAATGTTTTTTACTATCAATAATGTTCTTGCACTTTTAATACATATTCTAAATGTTCCTGAAATGTTTTAAAGTGCAAAAAATATTTCTGAAACGATCTAAAGTACAAAAACATTTTCTTTAACTTTCAAAAATTTTCTTAAATGTAAAAAAAATATTCAAAAAATGTCAAAAATGTTCTTCAGGCGGTCAAATGCAAAAAATGTTTTTTTTTTTAAATTAGTAATGTTTTTGAACTTTTATAAAATATTTGAAATGTTTTTGAAATGTTCTAAAATGTTCTAAAACGTTCCTAAAAACTAAAGTGCAAAAAAATGTTCTTCAACTAACAAAAATGTTCTTAATGTAAAAAAAAAATAAAATTTATCAAAAATGTTCCTGAGGTAGTCATGTACAAAAAATGTTTTTTAAGTATTAGTAATGTTCTTGCACTTTTAATAAATATTCTAAATATTCTTGAAATGTTCTAAAATGTTCCTGAACTGTTTTAAAGTGTAAAAAGTATTTCTGAAATTATCTAAAGTGCAAAAACATGTTCACCAAATGTCAAAAAATATTTTTAAATATAAAAAAATGTTGTTAATATGGTCTAATGTGCAAAAAATGTTCTTTAGTTACCAGTAATGTTCTTAAACTTTTAATAAATATTCTAAATGTTTCTGAAATGTTCTCTAAAATGTTTCTGAACTGTTCTAAAGTGCAATAAATATATAAGTGCAAAAAGGTGTTCTTCAACTGTCAAAAATGTTCTTAAATGTAATTTTTTTTTAAATGTCAAAAATGTTTCTGAGACGGTTTAATGTGCAAAAATTGTTCTTGCACTTTTAATACATATTCTAAATGTACCTTAAATGTTCTGAACTATTCTAAAGTGCAAAAAATATTTTTAAAATAATCTAAAGTGCAAAAACATATTCCTTAACTGTCAAAAATGTTCTTAAATGTAAAGAAAATGTTTAAAGTATATCAAAAATGTTCCTCAGATGCTTTAAAGCTCAAAAAATGTTCTTTAACTATTAGTAATGCTTTTGAACTTTTAATAAATGTTTTTAAAATGTTCTAAAATAATCCTGAAATGTTCTAAAGTGCAAAAGATATTTTCGAAATGATCTAAAGTGCAAAAACATGTTCTTTAACTGTCAAAAATGTTTTTAAACGTAAAGAAAATGTTCAAAATTTATCAAAATGTTTTTTAGAGGTTTTGAAGTTCAAAAAATGTTCTTAGCTATCAGTAATGCTTTTGAACTTTTAATAAAAAATTCTAAAATGTTCTAAAATAATCCTGAACAGTATTAAAGTGCAAAAAATATTTTAAACGATCTAAAGTGCAAAAACATGTTCCTCAACTAACAAACATGTTTTTAAATGTATTTTTTCAGTCAAAAATGTTTCTCAGACGATTCTTCAGTGCAAAAAAATGTTTTTTAAATATTAGTAATGTTCTGGCACTATTATTAAATATTTTAAATGTTCTTAAAATGTTCCTGAAATGTTCTGAAGTGCAAAATATATTTCTGAAATGATCTAAAGTGCAAAAACATGTTCTTCAACTGGTAAAAATATTTTTAAATGTACAAAAATGTTCAAAAATGTTCAAAAATGTTCAAAAATGTTCTTCAGATAGTCTAATGTGCAAAAAATGTTTTTCAGTTACCAGTAATGTTCTTAAATTTTAATGAATATTCTAAACGTTTCTGAAATGTTCTAAACTGTTTCTAAACCGTTCTAAAGTGCAAAAAAAAAATCTGAAATAATCTAAAGTGCAAAAAGGTGTCAAAAATGTTCTTAAATGTAATTTTTTTATGTTAAAAATGTTCCTCATGTGGTTTAATGTGCAAAAAATGTTTGTCAACTATCTGTAATGTTCTTGCACTTTTATAACATATTCTAAATGTTCCTGAAATGTTCTGAGCTGGTCTAAAGTGCAAAAATTATTTTTGAAATAATCTAAAGTTCAAAAACATGTTCCTGAACTGTCAAAAATGTTTTTAAATGTAAAAAAAATTATTCAAAAAATGTCAAAAATGTTCTTCAGGTCAAGTGCAAAAATGTTTTTTTTTTTAATATTAGTAATGTTCTTGCACTTTTATAAAATATTTGAAATGTTTTTCAAATGTTCTAAATTGTTCTAAAATTTTTCTGAATTCTTCTAAAGTGCAAAAAATATTTCTGAAATTATCTAAAGTGCAAAAACATGTTCTTCAACTAACAAAAATGTTTTTAAATGTAAAAAAAAATTAAAATTTATCAAAAATGTCATGTAGAAAAAATGTTCTTTAAGTATTAGTAATGTTCTTGCACTTTTAATAAATATTCTAAATGTTCCTGAAATGTTCTAAAATGTTCATGAACTGTAAAAAGTATTTCTGAAATGATCTAAAATGTCAGAAATGTTTTTAAATATAATAAAATGTTTTTAAATATAAAAAATGTTGTTCATATAGTCTAATGTGCAAAAAATGTTCTTCAGTTATCAGTAATGTTCTAAAGTGCAATAAATATATAAGTGCAAAAAGGTGTTTATTAAATGTCAAAAATGTTTTTTAAAAATATTTTATATCAGTAATGTTTTTGAACTTTTAATAAATATTCTAAATGTTCCTGAAATGTTCCTGAAATGTTCTTAAATGTTCTTAAAATGTTTTAAAAAGTTCCTGGAATGTCCTAAAGTGCAAAAACATGTTCTTCAACTGTCAAAAATGTTTTCAAATGTAAAAAAAATAATCAAAAATTGTCAAAACTGTTCAAAAATTGTCAAAAATGTTCAAAAATTGTCAAAAATGTTTTCACAGTACTGTGCAAAAAAAGTTTTTTCAGATATCGGTAATGTTTTTAAACTTTTAATTACTCTAAATGTTTCTGAACTGTTTTAAAGTGCAAAAAACATGTTCCTCAACTGTCAAAAATGTTTTTAAATGTAAAGAGAATGTTCAAAATATTTCAAAAATGTTCCTCAGATGCTCTAAAGTTCAAAAAAATTTCTTTGGCTATTAGTAATGCTTTTGAACTTTTAATAAATATTTTAAATGTTTTAAAATGTTCTAAAATAATCATGAACATTTTTAAATTGCAAAAAATATTTCCGAATTGATTTTAAGCTCAAAAACATGTTTTTCAACTGTCAAAAATGTTCATAAATGTGCAAAAAATGTTCTATAAATATTAGTCATGTTTTTGCACTTTTATTAAATGTTTTAAATGTTCTTGAAATGTTCCTGCAATGTTCTAAAGTGCAAAAAAATATTTCTAAAATAATTAAAGTGCAAAAACATGTTCTTCAACTGTCAAAAATGTTCTTGAATGTTTTTTTTTTTTTTTAATGTCAAAATTGTACTTTAGAGGGTTTAATGTGCAAAAAAATGTTCTGTAAATACCAGTAATGTTCTTGCATTTTAATACATATTCTAAATGTTTCTGAAATGTCCTGAACTGTTCTAAAGTTCAAATATTATTTCTGAAATGATCTAAAGTGCAAAAATATGTTCCACAACTGACAAAAATGTTCTTAAATGTAAAAAAAAATGTTTAAAAAAGGTCAAAAATGTTTCTCAGGTGCTTTAAAGTGCAACTTTTTCTTTAACTATTATTAATGCTTTTGAACTTTTAATAATTGTAAAAATGTTCTTTTGGTGGTCTAATGCGCAAAAAATGTTCTTCAGTTATCAATAATGTTCTTAAACATTTAATAAATACTCTAAATGCTCCTGAAAAAATTTCTAAGTGCAAAAATTGTTCTTCAACTGTCAAAAATGTTCTTAAATCTAAAAATTATATTTAAAAAATGTCAAAAATGTTCCTCAGATAATCTAATGTGCAAAAAATGTTCTTTAATTATCAATAATGTTCTTGCACTTTTAATAAAATATTCTTAAACTATTCTGAAATGCAACAAATATTTCTGAAATAATCTAAAGTGCAAAAACATGTTTCTCAACTAACAAAAAAAATCTTATATGTAAACAAAAATGTTTAAAAAATGTTACAAATGTTTCTCAAATGCTCTAAAGTCCTAAGAATGTTCTTTAACTATCAATGCTTTTAAACTTTTAATAAATATATAAATGCTTCTAATGTGTTCCTGAACAATTATAAAGTGCACCAAATATTCAAAAATTGCCAAAAATGTTTTTCAGATGGTCTAATGTGCAAAAAATGTTCTTCAGTTATCAGTAATGTTTGTACATTTTTAATAACTATTTTAAAAGTTTCTGAAATGTTCTAAATTGATGCTAAACATTTTTTTTTTCTAAAATAATTCTAAGTGCAAAAACATGT
Source organism: Tachinus rufipes (assembly GCA_963932245.1). Taxonomy (NCBI): domain Eukaryota; kingdom Metazoa; phylum Arthropoda; class Insecta; order Coleoptera; family Staphylinidae; genus Tachinus; species Tachinus rufipes. The sequence continues at coordinate 4,355,826 of OZ010749.1, forward strand.
TCTTCAACTGTCAAAAATGTAGCTTAATGTGCAAAAAATGTTTTTTAAATACGAGGGACACTGCTAAAGCTTGCGGAAATTGTAAAGCAAAACACAAATTACGTTATGTAAATTGCTTTATTGCTTCTCAAAATAATCTTCTTTGAAATCTATACACTTTTGCATCCAATGAAACCAATCTTTAAAACAATCACTCTGAGCGAGGTACCTCTAAAACAAGTGATTTAAATGCTTTAACAGCCTCTTCAGGCGATGAAAAACGCTTGCCATGCATTTTATTTTTGGTATGTCGAAGTAGGAAGAAGTCATTGGGCTATAAATCAGGCGAATATAGGCAATGAATCATTAATTGAATGTTGTTACTGGTCAAAAACTCTACAGTTTGTTGTGCTGTTTGAGCGCTTCCATTGTCATGATGAACAATGATTCGCCGGTTTATGTTGTTTCTTCTGATTTCAGCGATAACTTCCGGCAAACAAATTGAAGTATACCAGTCACTAATTAACTGTTCTTTGATCCTCTAATGCAACAGTTGCAACATGACCCGTTTTTCCGACGAAACAAGCAATCATTCTTTTTGAAACGTTTTTGTGGGTTTAGGTTCATTTTAAAACACCCATACAGTCGATTGCTGTTTAGTTTTAGGCTCATATGAATATATCCAAGATTTGTCACCTGTTACAATGTTATATACCGAATTTGAACAACCCCCTTCGAATTTCTTTAGCATTTCCTTGCACAACGATTGCAAAGCTTTCTGACATGCAAATGATCGTGCAAAATCGTATGTATTTGTTTTGCTGCAATGCCTAAGGATGCTTCTATCTCACTATTGGTCACCTCACTTCTGGCATGGACGACCTTTGCAAAGATCGTCATCAAACGTTGGTCTTCCACGCTTGAATTCTGCGAACCATTTGTAAACCATAGTTTTGGATGGTGCTTCATCCCCAAATAACAAACCAAGTTTTTCACCCATTGCTGCTGTGTTAAACCGTATCGAAAATCATAAAAAAATATCACTCGGAAATCACGATTTTTGTTTGTTTGTTGAAACGAAACCGAGCAGTTTGAAAACTGAATTATAGGTGAAAAACGTCAAATTTTACGAATATTACAATTTCAGAACGCTGGTAATACAGGCAGTACTTGATTCCGCAAACTTTAGCAGTGCCCCTTACAGAACAAAACTCTAAACATTTGGTAATTTTATCATTTCCAAGTTCCAAAACTTTTAAAAAATTGTTTCCTAAAATTGACTTTTATGAAAAAACTTATTAAATTTTTATTTTATGCTCTTTTACCAAATTTATTTTTGATTTACATTAATAAACTTCTTCAAATAATTAAAAGTTTTATTTATTAAAGTTTTATAGTTTTGCAGATAATAGCACCCTTCATACTTCATACTTTTTAAAGACTATATTGACAAATATGGCAGAACGTCTTGAAATTTCTAGGTTAGAATCTGAAGCATTTATAAACAAAGACCTCAGAACAATATCTGAATGGGGCACTACCAACATGATCAATTTTAACTCTAAAAAAACTCAACTTTTTACTGTTTTAAAATCCAAATCCGAGGTATCATCAGTATTAAATATTAAACTAAACAACAAATCCATATCTAATTCTTCTTCAATTTGTCTTCTAAGTGTTAAAATCTTACATAATCTTCTCTGGAACGACCATGTTGTTGATATAGCTTCAAAAGTATCTAGAAAACTAAGATTTCTTAATAAATGTAAAAAGTTTTTTTACTTCTGTTCAACTTATATTTGTCCTTGTATTGCATATTGTTTCCAAGTATGGGGAGAAGCATTGGAAACTACACTATCTTTTCTAAACTCTATTCAGAAACGAGCTATTCAGATCATTGCCAATCTAAAACTGACAAATGACTTCGATACTTAACAACACAGGCGTAATGTTGCAGATTTTTGCATTTGCTATAGATATTTTAATGGACATTATTCAAACAAAATACAAGACATTTTGCCATCTAAACAAATATTTACTCGTAGTACAAGGCTTGCTAGAAATTCCAACAAATATTCACTAACAGTTCAGAGATGTAGGACCGAAACTTTTAAAAAAGATTTCATTAACCGTACTATCGACAAATGGAATAAACTTTTAAATTCAGTATTTTCTGAGACTTATAAGCTACAAATATTCAAAGTCAATGTTTAAATCTAGTTTTTAATTAAAAATTGTAAAATTGTTACAACGAACAAAATATAAAAATATAAAGCCTATTTTGTGCCACTGACATTCACGCAACAAACATAAATGCAAAACAATGATCAATTAGGCTGTTTCAATTTAATATCTCAATAATAATTGTTAAGAATACGGTTATTGTTATAATAAAACTGCAAGGAGTGGAGCATGAAATTTATGCACTTAATTTGTTACTGCATTTTTATGAAAATTTTTGAATACTTTCAAATACCTTTCGAATTTAGTTTAATTAACATTAATGAATTAAATTTATTTGTTAAAATTAACATTAATAAATATAAAAACGTTTATTAATGACCCCGGAGTTAACCGGAGTGAAGGTCGCCGGAAAAAAATGAGGAAGGTAATCCGGTGATCTCGTTTTATAGCCACGCCTTTGTTGACAATGCTCTAGTAATCGTCCTTAAAGAATTTTCAATATTTAAATAATATAATTGAGTTATAATATAAATGCATGACATGAATACACAAACATATTTGTTATTATCAATTCTGCTTGAGTTATATTTCAAAATTATTGTGTGTTAAGAGAAATTGTATATCCTGGATGAACGTGCAGTTAAATGCATTGAAAACAGTTCTGCCCAACCTTGATCCTTGAACGTTATGTGAGGTAATAAATGTTTATTTAACTATAATAAGAATCTAGTAAAATGATATCTAATGTACTGTATGGCGTAATTTGTTTTATTAATTATTGTGGTAAATTGAAAATATGATCAATAGATGCGTCACGGTTTCTTTAAATACTGCTGAAGAAAAATATTATGTTTATGGAGTTGTTAATAAAACTAATCAGTATTGAATTGAAATGTTTTGTTTAAATTTCATAGTTTGTCCTATCTCTTGTGTGCTTGAGTTTAGATATGAGAGAATTGTTTAACAATAAATTTTTTGATAACTAACGCTTGGGTGGATGGGTGGGAATAAAGTTTAGTTAGTGGGCGAATTACTTCTTCTACTGTGATCCGCCCACCCACCTAAGTGTTAGTCATCAAAGGATTTATTGTTTGTCTCACTTTTTGTGTGCTTTGGTTTAGATACGAAAGAATTGTTTAACAATAAATCTCTTGCTAACTAACGCTTGAGTGGGTGGGTGGAAACAAAGTTTAATTTGTGGGCAAGTTCCTTTTTTTACTGTGACCCACCCACCCACTCAAGTGTTAGTCATCAAAGGATTTATCATTTGTCTCACCTCTTGTGTGCTTGGGTTTTGATATGAGAGAATTTTTGACAATAAATCTCTTGCTAACTATCACTTGGGTGGGTGGGTGGGAACAAAGTTTAATTTGTGGGCGAGTTCCTTTTTTTACTGTGACCCACCCACCCACTCAAGTGTAAGTCATCAAAGGATTTATCATATGTCCGACCTCTTAAACTGTGTGCTTGGATTTAGATATGAGAAAATTATTTAACAATAAATCTCTTGCTAATTATCACTTGGGTGGGTAGGATGGGAACAAAGTTTAATTTGTGGACGAGTTACTTTTTCTACTGCGACCCACCCACCCACTCAAGTGTTAGTTATTAAAGGATTTATTATTTGTCCCATCTCTTGTATGCTTGGATTGAGATATGAGAAAATTGTTTAACAATAAATCTCTTGATAACTAACGCTTGGGTGGGTGGGTAGGAACAAAGTTTAGTTTGAGGGCAAAATATTTCTTTTACTGTGACCCACCCACCCGCCCAAGTGTTGGTCATCAAAGGATCTATTGTTTGTCCCACCTCTTGTGTGCTTGGACTTAGATATCAAAAAATTGTTTGACAATAAATCTCATGATAACTAACGCTTGGGTGGGTGGGTGGGAACAAAGTTTAATTTGTGGGCGAGTTTCTTTTTTTACTGTGACCCACCCACCCGCCCAAGTGTTAGTCATCAAAGGATTTATCATTTGTCTCACCTCTTGTGTGCTTGGATTTAGATATGAGAAAATTGTATAACAATAAATCTCTTGATATCTAACGCTTAGGTGGGCGGGTGGGAACAAAGTTTAATTTTTGGGCAAGTTACTTCTTTTACTGTGATCTACCTACTCGCCCAAGTGTTAGTCATCAAAGGATTTATCATTTGTCCCACTTCTTGTGTGCTTGGGTTTAGATATGAGAGAATTGTTTGACAATAAATCTCTTGATAACTAACGCTTGGGTGGGTGGGTGGGAACAAAGTTTAGTTTGTGGGCAAAATACTTCTTCTACTGTGACCCACCCACCCGCCCAAGTGTTGGTCATCAAATGATCTATTGTTTGTCCTACCTCTTGTGTGCTTGGACTTGGATATCAAAAAATTGTTTGACAATAAATCTCTTGATAACTAACGGTTGGGTGGGTGGGTGGGAACAAAGTTTAATTTGTGGGCGAGTTACTTTTTCTACTGTGACCCACCCACCCGCCCGAGTGTTAGTCATCAAAGGATTTATTATTTGTCTCACCTCTTGTGTGCTTTGATTTAGATATGAGAGAATTTTTTAACAATAAATCTTTTGATAACTAACGTTTGGGTGGGTGGGTGGGTGGGAACAAAGTTTAATTTGTGGGCAAGTTACAACTTTTACTGTGACCCATCCACCCGCCCGAGTGTTAGTCATTAAAAGATTTATTGTTTGTCCCACTTTTTGGGTTCTTGGGTTTAGATATGAGAAAATTGTTTTAAAAATAAAATTTTTGATAACTAACGCTTTGGTGGGTGGGTGGGAACAAAGTTTAATTTTTGGGCGAGTTACTTCTTTTACTGAGACCCACCCACCCGCCCAAGTGTTACTCATTAAAAGATTTATAATTTGTCCCACTTATTGTGTGCTTGGATTTAGATATGAGATCATTTGTGGGCGAGTTACACTTTTTATGGTTTGGATTTCTTTTCTCTATGGTGTCTTGTTGATATACCTCTGTGGTAGACTGCACAGACTTTGAACACGCTTTCTGTGTATTGGGGTTTTGGATAATAGAGTCACTGTATTTTAAGTTTGAACAGTTGTATCTTGCCAAACATTTTGGACAAACATTTAGGTAAAACGTGGACAACTACACTTTAAAATTAATTATTAAGTGCTAAATAAACCATCTGACTTGTAGTCTTATGAAATTTCTCAGGGCTTTTAGATTGGTCAACAATTTTTCTGTTTTAGTTTTTAAAACTTTATAAAAAGTTTTTAAGTTGAGAGCTCAAAAGTTTGTAGTCTTCAAAAGTTAGCTAAAGGTTTCTAGAACATCTTAAAAGTTTGTAAAATTTTTCTAAAACATTTCTAAAGTTTGGTGAGAAATTTCTAAAGTTAACTAAAAATTTTTGTTAGATTTTGGACAAATATTTCTAAATTTTTTCTAGAAATTCTAGAGTTGGTCAAAAGATTTTAGAACTTTAGAAGTCTGTCAACTAAAAAGTTTCTTAGTAGTTTCTAAATGTTCTGATTATATTTTTTTTAAATTTCTTAATTTAGTCAAAAGGTTTTTAATATTTTTTGTTTTTGGTAAAAAAAATTTTTTAATTTAATCCAATTTTTCTAAAATATCTTAAGGATTTCTAGAGTTAGTCAAATATTTTATCAAAAATTTCTATAACTTGGTAAAAAGTTTATAGAGTTGGTTAGTCAAAAGCTTGTAGAACTTTCCAAAAATTTCTAGAATTTGGTAAATGTTTTTAGAACGCCTTAAAATTTTCTAGAATTTGATCATATGATTCTAAAATTCCTCAGAAGTTTTTTAAATTGGCCAAAACTTTTTAAAACACTTTAGAAGTTTGGTAAAAGGCTTCTGGAGTTGGCGTAAGATTTTTAAAACATTTTAGAAATTTTTAGAGTTTGATCAAAATTTCTGAAATTTTTCTAAAATTTCTAGAGTTGGCCAAAGTTTTTAAAATTTGGTCGATAGTTGGCAAAAAGTTTCTAGAGTTGGTCAGAAGTGTATAGAGTAAGTTAGAGGTTTCTAGAATTTTTGAGGTTTTTTCTAGACTTTGGTGAAAGGTTTTTCTTCAGAACAAACCTAAATACTTCAAAAACTTAACAATAAGTTTTCAAGAAACTGCCGATAAATATAGAAAGAAAAAAGTTTTTGAAAAATTGCTATAATTTTCAGAAACTTTAAGAAAAATGAAGAAAACTAAGAAAGAAGAAAAAACTTTAAAATGAAAAAAAATCTGCAAAAACTTTGAAGAAACTGCCAAAAAACCAAAAACGTTTGATATGAAGTGAATCTGAAAATTTAAAAAAAACTCCATAAACTGCAAAAGCTTTCAAATTATCCAAAAACTTTGAAGAAATTGTCAAAAAAACTTCAGAACAAAACAAGAATCTTTAAAAAAAATTAAAAATGTAAAAAAATAATTCAAAAACTTTAAGGCTGCAAAGCCTTGAAAAAAAAATTAAAAATTTTGCAAAAACTTAACAAAAACATTAAAAACTTTAAGATTGCAAAAGCTTTAGAAAGACCGCAAAAAATAAGTACTAAAATAAACCACCTGACTTGTTCTACGAGACGACAAAGAAAAAGAAACTCTAACTAAAGAAAACTTTAGAAACCTCAAAAAATGTCAACTCATTAAACAAATTTTAAACTATTTTTATTAGTTTTCAAAATTAAATTAAACGTCATAAAAGCAACATTTTTGAAAATTTAAACTCAAAATTTTACTCAAATCTAGTATACTAATTACTAGTTACTGAAAAAAATTGGCAACCGGTTGAAAAAGTTTTTAACATTTTTTTATAAATCTTCAAAATTGAATTAAATTTTGTAAAAAATTGCAGCAAGCTAAAATGTTTTTGTAAGCAACATTTTTGAAAATTTTAGTATAGTAATTAACAATTAAGTACATGAAAAAATTGTCAACCTGTTAAAATTTTTTTAAATTTTTTTTATTAATTTTCAAAATTTCATAAAAATTGCAGCAAACTAAAAAAATTAAAATTTGGCTTACACTTAATGTACTAATAGATAATTACTTACTGAACAACTTTTTATAATCTTGAAACTTGATCATATAATTTTATAATAAAACATTATTCAAATCTATTTCTTATTGTTATTCAAATTTGGCGAATATTATCATTCAAAAACCAGTATAGAGAATTTGGAAAATTTTACATTGGCTGTCAGACAAACGTCTTGCACTGCGTTTTTCACAGGGAGTGTTCTTCATGGTCGATGTCATCCAAGGTTGGTAGCGCCAGTATAAAACCGCCGGATTGAAAGGGAAAGGTCAGTAGTCGCAGTTTGCCAGTCTAACAGTCTGGTAGTCTCACTCGAAACAATCTCTCTTTGAAAGAATTTAGTTTACTTGTATTAATTACCGAAAAATAATTAAACATGTATAGAATTGTGAGTATTTTTAACGTGATTGTGTGTTAACAATGGATTATAATTTAAAGTGTAGTGATTGAATAGTGATTATAATATAATTATTTATTTATTTCAGCTTGCCCTTGTTGCCTTATTGGGTGTATCAACAGCCCAACAACAATTCAACAGGGATCCAAAAACGGCGGCCATCTTAACCGAACAGAGATATTTGAGTGGTGATGGTAAATTCGGTGCTCAATACACCCAGGAAGATGGTGTTGAATTTAAAGAAGAAACCGATGCTGATGGCACCCGTCACGGTTCTTATTCATATTTAGATCCAACAGGTCAAAGAAAAACTGTATCCTATACAGCCGGCAAAAATGGTTTCCAAGCTACCGGTGATCATATTCCTCAAGCCCCAGCTGCTGCTTTACCAGTTGCTCCTCAACCACAATACACCCCACTCCCACAATACAACTCCCCAAAACAAAATTACGATGATGGTTCTTACAATCCCCAACAATACGAACAACAACAATATCAACAACCTCAATATCAACAACCCCAATATAAGCCTCAACAACAATACCAACAACCCCAATATCAACCACAACAACAATATCAACAACCACAATATCAACCACAACAACAACAGCAACAATATCAACCACCACAACAACAATACCAGCCACAATACCAACAAACAACGCCGCAACCACATAGATTCAACCCACCTGGCAAACTTTCCCTCAACAGGTCACCAGACGGTTTCAGTTATAGCTTCCAAAAATCCTAAATTGTTCCTCCATTTAGGTTTATCTAGGCTGTAATTCTAACTTGTTTATACTTGTATTATATTTAATTATTATTCAATAAAAAATAAATTTATTAATCTCTGTCTCGCACCTACATACCAAGCAAGCCCACCGGACAAAGGAATGAAAGTGCATTTCAACCTTGATTGCGGTGGTTTATTAGCATTGTATAAGCGGCCACTTTTTAATTCCGGGTTGTTACATATTCATGCGCCACTCCCAGAAATTTGTTATAGCAATCTTCCGGTCTAATTATCAAGCGATCAGCTTTCAATAATCATTTTGACATAACATAATTTATACAAATTGCTTACATTTACAATGCTTTGTTCCGATGAAGATGAGGTTTATAAATCAGTTCCGCATTATAAATTACCTACGATGATGGGGTTGTGGGATAATGCGTTAGCTATTGAAGAAGCTAAAACTGCGATTACTGCTTATAAATCGAATCATTGCCAGTTGTTGTCGACACGCACGAAAAATATGTTGAGGGTTATATTAGAACCTGTTACACTTAATACGGCTATTGAGACGCTGGAATATGAGAATAAGTATCAGATTGTTGCATCGGAAATATCTACTAGTGTGGATCCTAAACGGAATGGTAATCAAAAAGGACTTATGTTATCGGGTAAGAGATTTGAAGCATTTTTATACAATATTGCATTCCAAATTAATAATAAATTATACAAAACGTGATTTTTTTCACAAATGTTAATCTCTTGGGAATGCGTTTTTAGTATAGTAGAAAGTAGCGGTTTTAAATTATTTTGGTGAAAAGGGGACGTGAGAGGGGGGGGGGGGGGGCTTCTTAACATTATTTTATGCTTTTGTCAAATTTGTTGCGTAAAAAAAACTTGTTTGGTTTTTAAGTTACAAAAATAGTATCTCATAAGCGTCGATTTTGGCACTTTAACTCGATGTTTGGTTCATACCACAGCGTCAGTTCTGCTTACCAAAAATGAGCCACATAGTACTTTGATCTAAAATATTGCAACTTTACATTATAGCAAGGAGATCTTGGCTATTTAAATGTTTCCAAAGCTTCTAAATTTTGTCAAATTTTTTTCATCTTTCTGATAGTTTTTTTTTTGCAGTTTTAAAGCTTCTGAAGTTTTTTTGAAGTTTCTAGATTTGTTCCAAAGTTTTTGGTTTTTGTCAGTTTTTGCAAAAGTTTCTAGATTCATGATTTAATTGTTATTTTGCTTAATGTTTCTGGAAATTTTAGCAGGTTTTAGATCATTTTTGATCTTTCTGGATTTTATCAAACTTTTTAGAAGTTTTTTTAAAGCTTTTTGAAGTTTAAGAGTTTTTCTAGTTTAGATTTGATATATATTTTTTTTTTTTTAAAGATTTTAGATTTTTCTCATATTTTTTTTATTTTTTTGGATTTTTACTCTTTGTATTTTTTCTCAAAATATTTTTTTACATTTGAAGTTTTTTTTGTATATTTTGATATTTTTGCAGTTTTTTTAAAGTTTTCTGAAATTTTTGCAGTTTTATTAAAGCTTGTGAAGATTTTTTAAATTTCTGAGTTTTTTTGACAAGTTTCTGCTGTCTTTCTGAATTTATTGCAGTTTTCTAAAGATTTTGAATATTTTAAAAATTATTAGATTTATTTGATTTTTTTAGAACTTTTTTGTATTTATTGGCGGTTTCTTTAAAGCTTTGTGAATTTTAAGCATTTTGTCTAAAGTTTTCTTAAATATTCTTCAATTTTTTAAAATCTTTTTTAAAGTTTCTAGATTAGATTGTTTTGTAGTTTCTTAATTTTTGGCAATTTTTCTAATGCTTTTAGGTTCTGTCTTTCTGCTGTTGGTTTTGTTTAGAGTTTCTTTTGTTTTTCTTGTCTACTAGAAGATTTTACAGTTTTCTTAAAGTTTCTAGTTTTTTCTGCATTTTTTTAGAGTTTTTGTGAAGTTGTGCTTTATCTTCTTAAAGTTTCTGCTGTTTTTCTAAAGTTTTTTGGAATCTTTCTTAAATTTTTGCATTTTTTCAAAAGTTTCTAGATTTGTTTTGAAGTTTATGCAGTTTGTTTAAGTTTCTGGAGTTTTTTGAGTATATTTTGGCAATTTTTTTAGAGGTTTTTTGTCACTTGCAGTTTTTATAAAGTTTTTAGATCCATAAGCAGTTTTTGTAAAGTTTTTTAAGTGTTTTTATTTTTTTGATGTTTCTGCTGGTTTTCTGAAATTATTGCAGCCTTTTAAAGTTTCTGAAAATTTGTATTGACAGTTTCTTAAAGTTTAAACTTTTCTTCTAAAGTTATTTTAAGTTTTTTGATATATTTTTCAAAGCTTTGCAGATTTTTTGAAGTATTTAAAGTCTTTTGAAGTTGAGATTAGATTTGTTTTATAGTTTCTGAATTTTTGGCAGTTTCTCCAAAACTTTGATGTTTTTAAAACTTTTTTGAAAAGTTTATAATTGTTCTAAAGATTTTGAATTTTGTTTGAATCTTTTTGAAGCTTATGCAGACTTAAGCGTTTATGAATTTCTAAATATATTCATTCAAGTTTTCTCAAAGTTTTTGGATCTTTTTTTAATTTTTTTGAAGTGTCTTGAAGTTGAAGTTTTTTTCTTCTTAAAGTTTAACAATTTTTCTAAAGTTTTTAAGTTCTTTTTGATGTTTCTAGATTTTTTTCTATATTTATTAGCAGTTTTTTAAAGCTTCTTAAAGTTTTGATATGAGTGGATGGGCGGGAACTAAGTTTACATCCTTTTTCTAACGTGGTTTACCTATCCGCCCAAGTGTTAACCATCAAAAGATCTATTCTTTGTCCCACTTTTTGTGTGCTTGAATTTAAATATGAGAGAATTGTTTAACAATAAATCTCTTGATAACTAACGCTTGAGTGGGTGGGCGGGAACTAAGTTTAGATGGTGGACAAGATTTTTTGTTTACTATCAGACACCCACCCGCCCAAGTGTTGGCCATCAAAGGATTAATTATTTGTCCCACCTCTTGTGTGCTTGGATTTAGATATGAGAGAATTGTTTAACAATAAATTTCTTGATGACTTGGGTGAGTGGGCGGGAACTAAGTTTAGATTGTAGGCGAGTAGCTTCTTTTATGACCCACCCACTTGCCCAAGTGTTAGTGATCAAAACATTTATTGTTTGTCTCACCTCTTGTGTGCTTGTACTTACATATCAAAAAATTGTTTAACGATAAGTCTTTTGGTAACTAACGCTCCAATTATCCGCCCATACTAATGTTTGGAGCGGCCCATCCACCCACCCATACTAATGTTTGGAGCGGCCCATCCACCCACCCACTCAAGTGTGCTGTCCAAGTATTAGATACCACCATCACTTCTAGTGACTAAGAGAGTTTTAACGCAGCAGAGAAGAGTAATTTTAAATTTTATGATAACTAACACTTGAGCGGGTGGGCGGGAACCCCAGTTTAAACTATCCGCTTGTATTCATGTTATGGAGTGGCCCACCCACCCACCCAAGTATTTGCCGTCCAAGGGTTAGATACCACCATCACCTCTAGTGACTAAGAGACTTTTAACGCGGCAGAGATGAGTTATTTAATTTTTTTTGATAACTATCACTTGGGCGGGTGGGCGGGAACCCCAATCTAAACTATTCGTTTGTACTTATGTTCTGGAGTGACTTGTACTTATGTTTTTATGTGGCCCACCTACCCACCTAAGTGTTTGCCTTCCAAGGATTGAATGTAACCATTACCTCCAGTGTTAAAGAGAAGTTTTTAATTTTTTGGTAACTAACACTTGGGCCAGTTTAAACTATCTGCCCGTACTCATGTTTTGGAGTGACCCACCCACCCACCCAAGTGTTTGCCGTTTAAGGATTAGATACCACCTTTACCTCTACTGACTAAGAGACCTTTAACGCAGCAGAGAAGAAACATTTTAAATTTCTTAATAACTAACACTTGGGCGGGTGGGCGGGAATTTAAATTTAAGCTATTTGCTCGTATTAATGTTCTAAAGTAGCTCACCCACTCACCCAAGTGATTGCCATCTAAGGATACCATCATTACCTTTAGTGACTAAGAAACTTTTAATGGGGCAGAGAAAATATATTTTAAATTTCTTGATTATTACCACTTGGGCGGGTGGGCGGGAACTCCAATTTAAATTAACCGCCTGTACTTATGTTTTGGAGTGGATCATCTACACAACTAAGTGTTTGCCTTCCAAGGATTAAATATATCTATCACCTCCAGTGATAAAGAAACTTTTAACGCAGCAGAGAAAAGAAATTTAATTTTTTTTGATAACTAACACTTGGGCGGGTGGGCGGGAACTCCAGTTTAAACTATCCGCTCGTACTTATATTCTGGAGTAGCCCAACCACCCACCCAAGTGTTTGCCATCTAAGGATTAGATACCACTAAAGAAAAGATTTTTTAAGTTTCTTGTGAACTAACACTTGGGCGGGTAGGCGGGTACCCCAGTTTAAACTATCCGCTTGTACTGATGTTCTGGAGTGGCCTACCCACCTACCCAAGTGTTTGCTTTATAAGGATTGAATATAACCATCACCTCTAGTGATGAAGAAATTTTTAACACAGCAGAGAAGAGAAATTTTAACTTTCTTGATAACTAACACTGGGGCGGGTCGTCGGGAACCCCAGTTCAAACTATCCGCCCGTACTCATGTATTGGAGTAGCCCACCCACCCACCCAAGTGTTTGCCATCTAAGGGTTAGATACCACTATTACCTCTAGTGATTAAGAGACTTTTAACGCAGCAAAGAAGAAAATTTTTAAGTTTTTTGAGAACTAACACTTGGGCGGGTAGGCGGGAACCCTAGTTTAAACTATCCGCTTGTACTAATGTTCTGGAGTGGCCCAAGCATCCACTCAAATGTTTACCTTCTAATGATTGAATATAACCATCACTTTCAGTGATGAAAAACCTTTTAACACAGCAGAAAAGAGAAATTTTAAATTTTATGATAACTAACACTTGGGCGGGTGGGCGGGAACCCCAGTTTAAACTATCCGCCCGTACTCACGTATTGGAGTGGCCCACTCACCCACCCAAGTGTTTGCTTTCCAAGGATTGAATATAACCATAATCTCCAGTGATAAAGAATCTTTTAACGCAACAAAGAAGATTAATTTTAAATTTCTTGATAACTAACACTTGAGCGGGTGGGCGGGAACCCAAGGTTATGCTATCCGCCCGTAAACAGGTTTTAAAGTGATGAGAGTAATTTTAAATTTCTTGATAAATATCCGCCCGTACTCGTGTTCTGGAGTTCTTGGAGAGCAAGAATCAAATTTTTTCAATTGCAAACCAATAAATTTAATGTGTATAAGTTATATATGTATTTTGACACAGATCGTTTTTTAGGTTATGTGGGAGTTTAGTTTGTCATTTTATGTAAGCAATGGCCGCGTTCAAAACTTATCATGCGTACTGAATGCGCTCGCTGACTACCGCTGAGCATTGTTTGCTGGCAGCGCTTGTCATTTTACTCATCATACATTGGTTGCTCACCAAGTAACTCATCAATCAGTGATTGATTGATTGATGAGTCAGCGCTGACAACTGATGAGTTGTTCTGAACGCAGCCAATGTTTGTTAAGTTTCTGTGACACAATAATTGACAATTTAAGTATCAACGTTTTTTAGGTTAGGTTTGGTTGTCAATTGCACTGCAATGCTTACTTTAAAATAGTGTAATTTTACAATTTTACAAACCAATTTTATACATTTTAGCTGTCTTGAGTGAAAGAGATATTGATCATGCAACCGATTTCATCCACGGTTGCATACTGACAGCGTCACCGGAACGAACTCCATGTAGAAGAAACAGTTTCTTTTTCGAATCCGCTGAAAATAAAACCGGGCATATTAATTTCGGAGAGGATTTGTACATTCGCATATGTCAGAAATTAAGCGATTATCCGTTATACGTACAATGCGAAGTTGGTACTATGGACACATTTGGTACAAAACCACACGTACGATTGTCCACGAGTCCGGACGTCTATTGTCATTTCAAGATACTACATTGGAATCCGCAGAAGAGGAAAGTTTCTGTTGGTAGCAAAGTTACACCGAATTCGTGTGTGATTATCCAACAAGTAGCTTCAGGTAAATGTTTACAATATGTCCATTATTAATTAATCTTTTTTTTAATTTAATGTAGTTGTAGAAAAAGTATAGTTATAAATTTTAGCACTTACCAAAAGCTTGCACAACAACGTTTATACTCGTGGGTAATAGGTATCATTACTTGCTAGTTGTATAATATACTGATTCTTTTTATAATAGTTTATTTATGCAACAAAATCTATTCTATTTTATAAGGCTCAAGTTTTGCATAAAACTAATAAAAACAAAAAGAATTGTTTGCAAATTGATAATAATTTTTATATTTTAGGTCAAAATCTTAGCTGTGAAAATGAATGGATTCCCACATTTTTTGGTCACGAACGTACTGTTAGTTGTCATGTTTATAAAAATGCTAATAAGATGGAGAGTGCTGAGAATATTTGGCAAGTTATTGGAGCAAGGGAACCGGATAAAGGGATGATGATAAGAGCAGCTAAAGGGGAAGATATTCCTGCTGAACTTTTATCTTGATAAAAATTAATAAAACATTTAAAAAACTAATTCTTAGTTAACATTTATTATTGTAGCTGCACTAAAGTTTTACAAAATATTTAATGTTGAGGTGGTAGATGGCTCTTTTCGCTGTCGTCTGGTGAAACACCACCGCCAAGATTATAAACTTTCCTTATTAGGAATTTTTGATTTTGGTTTCCAGCTTTCTTTTCTTTTTCTCTCATTCTAATATTTTCTTCAGTCTATATGTATTTGTGTATATTGGGACTAATTTGGTAATCAAGAATAAGTTCATTCAAGTTATTAAATAAAATATATGAACATTTTTAAATTTTATATTCAATATTACAATTTTTCAATTTATGATGAAAATAATTCTGTCAGGCAATTTAACTAACACCTCTGCATAACAAGTTGCAGCCTTTAAAATCTTATTTTCATAATAAATTCAAACAATATTTCTGCAATGACAATTATTTTGCAACGTAATGCAATTCAATTTGCGGGATATTAAACTAATTAATAGAATATTAAATTATTCTGCATATTTCTTAATTGCAGATAAAAGTGTTACAATCGTATGAGAAAAAAAACGAAATGATATGTGTAAATGTGCGCATAATTATATCATGAAATGTGATCATTTAAAAAAATGATATACGCAGTTATTTCATTAACACATGCATAAAGTGATAGTTTGAATTGCAATGACTTTGATAAGAGTAACTGTTGTTGAAATATTTGTTTTGTACAAAGAAAAATAGATTATAATTAAAGAGTCATCAGTTTTATATGGCAATGGTTTTCAATTTATTTCTAAGTATTATCTTTGTATTCCAGGGTTGATTACTATGTGACATTGTAATTCCTAACCAGCACACCTCGAAATATTCAGAACAAATTGTTTCTATTATAACTTTGTTATCAATCTAACATAGTTTGGGATAGCTTATATAAATCAATAATTATATGTTTGCTTACATTTTATGTTCTGACTTAACTGTAACAACTTAAAGTAGATTTATTTATATTAATAATGTCCATGACTGCCATAAAAGTCGTTGAACCATTAACTAATAATGTCTACCATTTGAAAATTACAGATTAGTTCAATGTTAAAGTATAATTGAATGATATTGGGAACCTTCGATTGGATTTGAGACCGGATTGGGTAAGGCAATCATAATAACAATAATTATTAATTGTTACATTTTATAAAAATAGTTTTACTATTAATAAAACTGTTGGAGCGTTGGGTATTTTTAAAATAGCTTGATTTAATTAGTCTATTTTTATCGGTGGTATAGAAGGTTTGAAGCAAATTTTAAGTCAGCGCTTACAATACATTTAGTAGTTTTAATATCGCTACTGATTAAAGTAAAAATTGTTTTAACATTATTATATTTTGATGCGCTACTGCTTATAAATGAAGTTAGGCATATTAATTGGTAACAACTTTATTGCATATACGCCTACTTCATGTTGTTTATGTGCATTCGAATAAGTTTTATTAAAATAACTGACATGCATGGCTAAACTGACTATGGATTATTTTTTTTAACTTCAAACTAGAATTTTTGATGATTTCCTATCATACATCAAAAACTAAAAACTATTATTAACTTAAATTGTTTGTACTGGTGATAATTTTAATTCATATGCAACTTCAAGTTACATATGTATTCGAGTGCATTCGAATAGATAGATTCATTGTCAACTTCACGTATATTGGATAGTTTTTCAATTACGTTCTGACAGGCATTTTCGTGTCAAATTACATAAAACTCGGATGTATCATTTTTGAATTGATTTTTGGACATGTCTCTGATTGAAATTAAATTATGTTAACTTACAAGTATAGATTTCTTTAAATATTTTACAGGGCCCTTCAAGTACACTACCTCAAGGCAGCATTATTGCATTTTAATTCTTACAAAATAATAAAAATTACAAACTAAAACAATACATTATAATAATAACTTACTAACCACAATCGCCTGCAGCGACATCTTATAAAATTACATTGTTAAAAACGAGATTTAATTTCACGTCTTCCAATTACACGCATAATAATAATTAAAAGAAAAAACTGGCCAGCACAAAGCATAATTTTGTTGAATATTAATTACTTTCCTCTACACAAGGTCATTTGAGATGGTATTATGAACACATTAAACCGATTGAAAATCCATGAAAGTAGTTCTTGGTCAAATAATTGGATCAATTGCAATTTATCATATAACACACGAACTAACAAAAAAAAGTAAGTGTCCGGTCCAGATAGGCAAATTAAAATGCATTAGAACGAATGAAAGTGAGCTCTACTGAAACTATATGATGTCACTTTCTGTTTCATATTGCGTACGCGAGTTCACATAAGAATTTTGTTGAAAACTAGGACAGTCTGTCGATATTACATAAAAAAAAATTTAAAAAGGATCCCAATTTTATTGATTTTGCGTGCGTGAAATTATCACCGAATTAGTATTGTATTAACATTTAAATTAGATGGACGTGTAAGGTTGAATAATTATACTAATTAATGAAAATGGTTCATTATAAATTCATTTGTAACATTTTGAGTTGGGTTGGGGAAATATAGAGAAAGGTTTGATGTAACAAAGATTTTATTACAGTTTCAATCAACGAAAACGTTTAATACAACAAAAAATCTAAACGTACACTTTGGGGCATTTTATGACATTATTTATGGGCCACTAACATTTCAAAAGGTCATACATAAACCAAAAACTTATTGCACATATGATTCTAAAAAATTACATCATTTCATATTAAACTGGGTGATTGATAGACTAATTGTATTATCCATGTCAATGCTAATGTGTATCTAATTAATCGACCACATAGTTTGCATGTTGAAACTTCTTCCGCGTGCTCTTAATGAAAAAATACTAAACGACTAACACAAACCGGGTCGTTATGCATATACACTTACAGTTAGGAAATTATTTGCATAAAAGGTGCGCTTGTTTACTTATTTATGCCCTAATAATTTTAACAAATTGCCAAGGTTTCCGCGTGCCAAATGGTTATTCTTGATGTTAAAGTGCAGCAACTGTTTTTTAATTAAATGTTAAAATTATTAAATTTGTTACATTTTGCAGGGTCATTGCACCGTTCCATATTTGGCAGTGACATTTTGCAAGGTAGAATTGAATCATATAAGTTATAATCGTACATGAAATATCGGAGCAAGGTTTTATTAATTGTGAATGAAATACATAAGTTAGTTTAATGTTAGAAATTGTTTTTAAAGTTTAATACTTTTCAAGAGATTTATTATTAAACAATTTTCTCATATCTAAATCTAAGCACACAAGAGGTGGGTCAAAAAATAAATCCTTTGATGATTAACACTTGAGCGGGTGGGTGGATAACAATAGAAGAGTAACTTGCTCACAAACTAAACTTTGTTCCTGCCCACCCACCCAAGCGTTAGTTATCATGAGATTTATTGTTAAGCAATGCTTTTATATCTAAATCCAAGCACACAAGAGGTGGGACAAACAATAGATTTTTTGATGACTAACACTTGGGCGGGTGGGTGGGTCAGAGTAGAAGAAGTAACTCGCTCACAAGTTAAACTTTGTTTCCACCCACCCACCCACCCAAGCGTTAGTAATCATGATATTTATTGTTAAACAATTCCCTCATATCTAAATTTAAGCACACAAGAGTTGGGTCAAACAATAGATCTTTTAATGACTAACACTTGGGCGGGTGGGTGGGTTACAGTAAAAGAAGTAACATGCTCACAAAAACAACCTACCTACCCACTGGACGTTGCTTAAGGTATGAAAATTATCAAAATTGTATTATTTTTTTAATTAACTTGTTTTTAGCCCAAAAAACGGTAAAATTCTTGCGTAATTATTTCTAAAATAAAAACCAGTCTAACGATTTTAATTAAATTTGGTAACTAGTACTACTAAATGTTGCTTAAGATATGAGAATTAGCAAAGTAGTAATATGTTTTTAATTTACTAGTTTTTGCAAGTTTTTAAGGCAAAAAACGGTAAAACTCTTGCGTAATTAGTTCTAAAACAAAAACCAATCAAACGATTTTAATCAAAGTTAGTCATTAGTAGCACTGGACGTTGCTTAATATATTGAAGTTACCAAAATTGTATTATTTTTTTAATTTACTGGTTTTTGCGTATTTTTAGTGCAAAAAACGGTAAAGTTCTTGCGTAATTAGCTCTAAATCAAAAACCAGTCGAACGATTTTAATAAAATTTGGTAATTAGTAGCACTAGATTTTGCTTAAAATAATAAAACTAAAAAAAATGTAACATTTTGACAGTTTATTAGCTTTAGCAAGTTTTTACTGCAAAAAAACGGTAAAATTCTTGCGTAATTAGTCCTAAAACAAAAACCAGTCAAACAATTTTAATCAAATTTGGTGATTAGTTGCACTAAACGTTGCTTAAGATATGAAAATTACAAAAATTGTATTAATTTTTTCAATTTGCTGGTTTTTGCGGGTTTTTAATGCAAAAAACAGTAAAATTCTTGCGTAATTAGCTCTAAAACAAAAACCAATCAAACGATTTTAATCAAAATTGGTAATTAGTAGCACTGGACGTTCTCAAGATATGAAAATTACCAAAATTGTATTATTTTTTTAGTTTACTGGTTTTTGCGAGTGTTTAGCTCTAATACAGAAACCAGTCAAACGATTTTAATGAAATTTGGTAATTATTAGCTCGCGACGTTGCTTAAGATAACAAAATTTAAAAAATTGTAACATTTAGACAGTTTACTAGTTTTTGCAAGTTTTTACTGCAAAAAAACGGTAAAATTCTTGCGTAATTAGTTCTTAAACAAAAACCAGTCAAACAATTTTAATTAAATTTAATAATTAGTAGCACTGAACGTTGCTTAAGATATGAAAATTACCAAAGTTGGAATATTTGTTAAAGTTACTGGTTTTTGTGAGTTTTTGGTGCAAAAAACGGAAAAATTCTTGCGAAATTAGTTATAAAACAAAAATTAGTCGAGCGTTTTTAATCAAATTTGGTATTAGTAGCATTGGACGTTGCGTAAGATAATAAAATTAACGAAATTGCAACATTACGTTTAATTCACTTGTTTTTTCGTGTTTTTAGTGCAAAAAACGGTAAAATTTTTGCGGAATTTGTTATAAAATAAAAACCAGGCAAAAGATTTTAATAAAATTTGATAATTAGTAGCACTGGATGTTGCTTGAAATAATAAAATTACAAAAATTGTAACATTTTGACAATTTACTAGTTTTTGCAAGTTTTTAGTGAAAAAAAACGGTAAAATTCTTGCGCAATTAGTTCTAAAACAAAAACCAGTTGAATAATTTTAATAAAATTTGACAATTGGTAGTATTGTATGTTTAATATAATAAAATTATAAAAATTTAAACATTTTGACAGTAAACTGGTAGAAGAAGTAACTCGCCCACAAATCAAACTTTGTTGCCACCCATCTGCTCAAGCGTTAGTTATCATGAGATTTACTGTTAAACAATTCTTTCATATCTAAATCTAAGCACACAAAAAGTGGGACAAACAATAGATTTCTTTGATGGCTAACACTTGGGCGGGTAGGAGGGTGATAGTAGAAAAAGTAATTTGTCTTCAAACTAAACTTTGTTTCCACTTACCGACCTAAGCGTTAGTTATCATAAGGTTTATTGTTAAACAATTTTTTCATATCTAAATCGAAGCATACAAGAGGTGGGACAAACAACAGATCTTTTGATGACTAACACTTGGGAGGGTGGGTGAGTCACAGTAAAAGAAGTAACCTTCCCACAAATTGAACTTTGTTCCCACCTACCCACCTAAGAGTTACTTATCAAGAAATTTATTGTTAAACAATTCTATCCAATCCGCCCAAGCGTTAGTTATCATGAGATTTACAGTTAAACAATTCTATCATATCTAAGTCCAAGCACACAAGAGGTTGGACAAACAATAGATCCTTTGATAACTAACACTTGGGCGGGTGGGTGGGTCACAGTAGAAGAAGTAATTCGACCATAAATTAAACTTTGTTTTCACCCACCCGCTCAAGCGTTAGTTATCATGAGATTTATAGTTAAACAATTTTCTCATATCTAAATCCAAACACACAAGAGGTGGGACAATTAATAAATTCTTTGATGACTAACACTTGGGCGGGTGGCTGGGTTACAGAAGAAGAAGTAACTCGCCCATAAATTGATTTTTGTTTCCACTCTCTTACCCAAGCGTTAGTTATTATGAGATTGATTGTGAATCAATTTTCTTATATCTAAATCTAAGTACACAAGAGTTGGTACAAAACAATAGATCCTTTAATGACTAACACTTGGGCGGGTAGGTTGGTCACAGTAGAAGAAGTAACTCACCCACAAATTAATCTTTGTTCCCACCCACCCAAGCGTTAGTTATCATGAGATTTATTGTTAAACAATTCTCTCATATCTAAATCCAAGCTCACAAGAAGTGGGACAATTAATAGATCCTTTGATGACTAACACTTGGGCGGGTGGATGGGTCACAGTACAAGAAGTAGCTCGCTCACAAATTAAACTTGGTTCCTTAATGTTTGGATTATAATGTGTCAAAAAATTAAATTATTATTCTAACAATTGTGTCTTAAGCATGAGTTTTTGCAAAACTGTAACAAATTTTCAATTGGCTATTACGAATAACATAAATTTAAATTTATTGCAGAAATGTGTTTTTAATGTAGCACTAAGCTACCTTCTATTTTAATTATAATTTAAAATGTCATTTCAACATTTCTTTTAATTGAAATGCATAGGAGGAAGAAATCATAAAAATGATTTGCAAGTGAATGTAATTACAACGTGAGCTCGCATACATAGAAATTTAAATTGAGCTTCATTCCAGATTTAACAGTCTATCTATAATTATTTTGAAAATTATATTGTTCTTACATAAATATTAAGTAATCTAATTTGTTATTTTGAATCTGTACTTGACTCAATTAAATGAAAGAAATTAAAATCAGTATTAGTGAAAAAATGATTTAGAAACATATGTAAATTACAAACCTGCATACTGATAGACGTGACATAATAACAAAAGTGATAACGAAGTTTCTATTAATTGTCACCGAGTAAAAGTTGTTAATTCTTTTATTGCACATTTTTGCAAAGTAAGTAAAACATTTGCACATCTAAATATGGTTAAATGTATTAACAACTAGTTCAAGGGAAATTATGTGTATGTCCAGGACTAACACTATTCTCATCAAGGATACAATCAGAATTCCTAACATAATTTGTTTATATTATTTTTAATTTAAATTGAGTCAATTATAAAAAATTGGTTTAATATTGACAGGTGCTTAAATTATATGCTTCATTATTTTGCAACGATGTGAAAATTTTGCTTGGATTGTAATGAAATGGTCGTGTGAAAAAGTAATGAACCAATTATTGCATATTATGATTGCAATGTTTTAAACTGTTTTATTTATATTTATTTTAATTAAGTAATAAATTATCTATTCTTACACCTACATAATATTTAACAATCTTCCTACTTATAAAAAAATCCAATAAGCCACATGGTTATCTATTTACAAGAATTTCATAACACAATTCACGCAACAATTGACAAGTTTCTTAAATTAATGTTAATTATGAAATTTCTTATTGTTTTTAATTAATGTAGGTCAAGAAATGTACACAAAAGACGCAAATTTTTAATAATTCATAACAATTTAGTTGACTGAAACCTTGACTATCTTGAATAATATTGCAACAATAATTTCTTTGTGCAGACCAATATTTCTCGATTGCATTCCGATTACATCAATGTCATGGATGACGGTCAAATCAAGTCTAATGAATAGATAGAAATCTATATTATATTGACGACTATTATTAATTTATAATGAAGCAAAGAAACAATTAATCAAAATTGATTTAAATCAATTTACTGGTTTCATTCAACCTGTTTATAAGTAAAAAATTAGAATTTTACATTACTAATGATAATAAAAACCAAATTCGTATTTAATTCAATGAGAATAATTTAAAACAATCCAAATGATCTGAGATACTTAGTTGACCTCCTCCACAGTAATTTTATGTCGTATGAAAATAACCGGCCTATAAATAAATCAAGAAAAGTCTAGTTTTAATAGCCACATTTTTTTAAATCACAACACAATCGTGAAAATATAAACCTTGATATGTCCAGAAAAATATTTATAATTATAATTTCAAAATTCACGATTGTTTACTTTAAAAAAATTATCGATTGCCTTACAGTTATTGTGTTTATCTTAAGTTTTAGGTTGATAAAATGTTTTGGATATCGACCTTGTTTTACGATTAAAACAACTTTCAATTGACAGTAAATATATGTGGATTACGTGTTGTAAAAGCGTGCGTACTTCTTCCGGATCTTTATTTATACATTTAATTAAATTTGTATGTACTACATCTATTTAAGTTGTAGTTGTAGCTTTATTATTTTAATAATAGTGATATGGAAAATTGTTGTAATATTGAGTTAAATGCATATATTATAATTAAGTTAATTATCTACTATTATCTTAAATAATGCAATACTGTTTGGTCTCATTTGATTTTAATTGAATATGGAAATTTGAAATCATCTGAAATGTACAAATCATTTTAACAACTTTAATGAATAAAGAAAATCTAGTCGTTAAGTATTTTCAAAATTAGAAACAAGATGCTTCACAAAAATTGATTTAATAGACAGAATTTTTGAAATTTTGTTATGAAATTAGCTACATTGATCGACAATAAGTTGCTAAAATTATTTCCAAAAATTGGGATTTTTCAAAAAATTATAAGTATTTTTTCTGATTTTTCAAAGTATTTCCAAAATTAGAATCAAAATGCTTCACAAAAACTGACTTAATAGGCAAAATTTTTAAAATTTTGTAATGAAATTTGCTACACTAATTGGCAATAAGTTGCTAAAATTATTTTCAAAAACTCGGATTTTTAAAAAAATTCTAAGTATTTTTATTGAATTTTCAAAGTATTTCCAAAATTAAAAATAAGATGTTTCACAAAAATTGACTTTATAGACAGAATTTTTGAAATTTTGTTATGAAATTTGCTACATTGATTGACAATAAGTTGCTAAAATTATTTACAAAAATTGGAATTTTTCAAAAAAAATTAAGTATTTTTTTCTAAATTTTCAAATTAAAAACAAGTTTATTTATCTTATATTATCATACAGGTTGAAAAGTATACTGCAGATGTTATCAATAAACATTCCATTTACAGACAATTTATATAACAGTCATCTCCTTAAATCAACAATTAATTGTGCCAATGTTTTACACAAAAAAAAACTTTCACTAACCAATTAATACAATTTTATCACCATCCATTTAAACCTTTTTAAGTATTATTCTTCATGTTACAAATCTCAAACATATTCCATGAAACGAGAACAAAACATTATTGCATATTCTAACTGGTTGTAGAAAAAATATACTTTAAAAGGAAAGCGGATTAAATAAACGCGTTATATATTCCAATAATTATATCATATTTATGCAGATGCTGGTACCACTTCTAACTGTACATCAGCATAAAAAATTACATAAAAGTATAGAGAAAGTTTTTTTCAATATTTTTTTCTGTTATTTTATGTTTTGATCGTGTTTATGCTACTGGAGTAAGAAAAAAAAGAGAACGTGCAAGGTTGTTGTTTTCAGGAGTCATAGAAAAAATTTGCTTTATCATTTGGTTTGGACTTCCTTATTGTCTGCGTTTTTTAGGGTTAATTGTTGGTTTGAATAAATATGTATCATATATTTATTATTAATCCAAATCAAAATTAAGGAAGTCTAAAGCACTTTTTTTAATGTTTTATTTTAATTGTAACTGAATAATTATTTGATTACTAACAAAGTTTAATCTTAATTATTCATATTTGTATCCAAATGATGAATGGTGTCAATTTCTAAAAGGCTGAATGTTATAATGGTTCTAAATATAGTATAGCACAGCACGAATAGAAAATAAATATTAGTAAAAATTAAATCGAATTAAGTCATGCGATTACAAAAAACAATATTTTTTTGTCGATTCAATTGCAAAACGTTTCCAATGAATAGTAACAATATGTATCCTGTATGGAGATTCATAATTTACTATATTTGTTCTACATTTTTTTATAACTTATGCAAATGATAAGTGTTGTTAATTGCATCATAAATTTATCAAATGGATAGTGATTGTAGTTTTATTTCTAATTCATGATTGTTCATCTCCATATATAATATATATTTAAACGTGATTAGAATGGAATTAAGTATTGCATTCAAGTTTTTCTAGTTAATTGTACAGAATCTTAATACTATTTTTCAATATGCTGAAATATTTCGTTTAAAATTAGTCTGCTTAAGTGTCCTTGCAGTTCATTTATGATTAATTGTATTACATAAGTGGCCATATTTATACTTTCCAGGATATTTCGATACTTATCTTGTTATGGAATAATTATGCATATTTGGTCAAATTGTTCTACAAGAGAACAGACATATTTAGATTCTTCTGTGAATCATAATTTTATATGCACCTTCTTTAGCACTAAAAGATTGTTGTTAAGGGCGCGGAACTTTAAGTAGAATGTAGAATGAAATTTCCAAAATGATTTTTGTTGAAATATTTGTTTAAACTTTATCATTGAAACTATAAATATTTTAAATAAAATCTTTCTCACTTCCTTTCATAAAATATAATATGACCATTGTCGTCTTGCACATAATTATATCAACTTATCTAAATATTTATCACATTCATAATTATTTACATGAGATTTTAATCTTTTAATTAAAACCCAAAATAAAATTAAAAGATTCAGTCATATTTTAAGCATTGTTTGGCGACAAAAGTGTATAAATCGTTGCTGATAAAACGTGCACAATAAAATTAAACCAATTAAATCTGTAATAGCTTTGATTATATGAGTTTAGTAAACTTTTATTATCGCTTACACAAGAAACCAGCTATTATAATAAACTGTTTAATTAATTGTTTCTTTTAATTTTATTAAGTGTTGTTAAAGTAAGAGCGTGTGTTTTAAATCATTTTCAAAGAACTGATTTTTGTTTAGAAATTAATTGAAGCCAAAGTTAAACGTCAATACAAGTAATTCTTTTAAGAAGATATCATGTACTTAAATTTTATTAGTACAATAGAGGTTTTCAGGGCCGTATCTAGAATAATGTTGAAGAAAAACTGTTAATAATTCTTTGGTTATCAAAAAATGCTCGGTGTGGTGGTTGAGAAACAGAGCATTTACTTGAGTCAATAATAAAATCTTGTTTTCGAATAATTATTTGATTCTAACAAAATATTAAAACGTATCAATCAAATAAACTAAACAACTGAATTGCTAACACAAAGCAGAGGTTTAAGACTCAACAGCAAGCCAGAGCGCTACAAGGAAAGTCATCAGTAGACTACTTGCAGTGAAAAAAAATTAATTAAAATATTTGTAAAATCAAAACTGATGCTCGGTTTGGTGGTTGAGAAACAGAGTTTTGTTAATAATAAAAAACTAACAACGGGACGTAATACTATAAAATAAGTAAGTTTGATTGAATTTTATTTTGCATTTAAAATCTTCAAAAATAGTTTTCAAAAGATTTTTAAGCATTAAAATTTTCAAAATAGTTCTTAAAACTGAAAAACAAAATTTAAACAATTTTTGACTCATTCTCAGCTTTCAAAAAACTCAAATACTAAAAAAAAACATTAAAAGTCGTTAAAACCAATTGCAAAAAACTGAAACTGTTTTCAAAGACTGCAAAAAAAGATTCTAAAAACCATTGAAACAATTTTAATTTTGTAAACAGTTTCTAAACTATTGCCAGCTTCCAAAGACCATAGAAATTCACAGAAAAAGCATTTAAAGTTCTTAGAAGTTGTCGCAATAAATTTTTAAACCGTTACCAGCTTTCAAAAGAATTTTGAAACTTAATGTGTTTCAAAATTTGAGTTTTTTTTTTTAATATTAAATAACTTTTCAGAATTTTCGAAGTATTGAACTAATTATGCGTCAATAAAAATGTTGTTTATCCAGAAATTTGTATTTCTATTGCCTTCTTTAGCATAGAGATTTCCAACGCTAGCAGAGAAGAGAAACTTTAATTTCTGCATCACCAACACTTGGGCGGGTGGGTGGGAACTTTAATTCAAATTACTGGCTGGTAACTATGTTATTGAATGTCCCACCTAACCACCCAACTGTTGGTTATCTAGAAATTTGTATCACTATTGCTTCCTCTGGCATAGAGACTTCCAACGCTAGCAGAGAGGAGAAACTTTAATTTTTGAATCACCAACACTTAGGTAGATGGGCACTCCAATTAAATTTACTGGCTGGTAATTATGTTATAGAGTGTCCCACCCACCCACCCACCCAACTGTTGGTTATTTATAAATTTGTATCGCCATTGCCTCCTTTAGCATAGAGACTTCCAACTCTAGCAGGGAAGAGAAACTTTAATGTCTGCATCACCAACACTTGGGCGGGTGGGTGGGCACTTTAATTCAAATTACTGGCTGGTAACTATGTTATTGAATGTTCCACCCACCCACCCAACTGTTGGTTATCTAGAAATTTGTATCACTATTGCTTCCTCTGGCATAGAGACTTCCAACGCTAGCAGAGAGGAGAAACTTTAATTTTTGAATCACCAACACTTAGGTAGATGGGCACTCCAATTTAATTTACTGGCTGGTAATTATGTTATAGAGTGTCCGACCCACCCACCCATCCAACTGTTGGTTATTTATAAATTTGTATCACCATTGCCTCCTTTAGCATAGAGACTTCCAACGCTACCAGAGAAGAGAAACTTAAATTTCTGCATCACCAACACTTGAGCGGGTGGGTGGGCACTTTAATTCAAATTACTGGCTGGTAACAATGTTATTGAGTGTCCCACCCACCCACCCAACTGTTGGTTATCCAGAATTTTGTATCACCATTGCCTCTGGCATAGAGACTTCTAACGCTAGCAGAGAGAAAAAACTTTAATTTTTGAATCACTAACACTTATGTAGATGAGCACTCTAATTAAATTTACTGGCTGGTAATCATGTTATGGAGTGTCCCACCCACCTACCCAACTGTTGGTTATCCAGAAATTTGTTTCACCATTGCCTCCTGTGGCATAGAGACTTCCAACGCTAGCAGAGAGGAGAAATTTTAATTTTTGGATTACTAACATTTGGGCGGCTAGGTGGGCACTCCAATTAAATTTACTGGCTGGTAATCATGTTATTGAGTGTCCCACCCACCCACCCAACTGTTAGTTATCTAGATACTTGTATCACTATTGCTTCCTCTGGCATAAAGTCTTACAACTCTAGCAGAGAGGAGAAACTTTAATTTCTAAATTACTAACACTTGGGCGGGTGGTTGGGCACTTTAATTTAAATTACTGACTGGTAATCATGTTATAGAGTGCCCCACCCACCCACCCAACTGTTGGTTATCCAGAAGTTTGTATCACCATTGCCTCCTCTGGCATAGAGACTTCCAACGCTAGCAAAAAGGAGAAATTTTAATTTTTGGACCATCAACACTTGGGCGTGTTGGTGCTCAATAAAAGTAATGTTTTGGACATAAATTTTGAATTTTTTTTCAAAATTTTCAGCGATTATTGGAAATAAGTTGTTTAATGTGTTTCCAAAATTTAAGTTTTTTTCAAAAAAATTTAAATAACTTTTTCAAAAGTTTAAAAGTATGGAACTAATTATGCTTCAATAAAAGTAATTTTCCAGATATAAATTTGAAAATTTTCTTCCAAAATTTTTAAGACTTATTGAAAATAAGTTGCTCAATATGTTTCCAAAATTTAAGTATTTTCAAAAAAACTTAAATATTTTTTTCAAATTTTCAATGTGTGGAACAAATAATGTTCAATAAAAGTGATTTTCCGGACATAATTTTTTTTTTTTCAAAATTTTTAGCAATTATTGAAAATAAGTTACTTACTTTTCCAAAGTTTGAGTTTTTTTTTAAATCTTAAATAAATTTGTTAAAAATACGTTGATGCTCGGTTTGGTGGTTGACAAACAGAGTATTTTGTTGCGTCAATTGTTAAAATGCAAAAACAGAAAAGAAAAAGTTCACACATTTTTTTTACCAATATTGTATTAGTCTTGTAAAGCTTTCTAATGATCATTCATATCAAGAGTCATTAAAAGCTATTACAAAAATTAGTGGCAACTAGAATTTTATGAATCTCTAGATTCTAGAATTAACCTGATGCAAAACATTTTTTAAATATCAAAATTGTATAAAATTATTCAACAATTTAAACTATATTACAAGGATCAATGCTCTAAAAAACCCTGAAATTCCTTCAATTTAATTTTAAAATGATACTAAAACGCATCAATTTCATCATGATCTGACCTAGATAACCAAAACTTTGTGGAATTTAAAATTTTACAGATTTTGTATATTGATAATGTAAATTAAAGCTAACAAACAATTAAATTTGCAAATAAAATTAATTAATTAACATTTCATGCATGTAAATATATAATTAGATTTAATTAGATGTTGTTGTTGAGTTGATTCCTGCATAAATTAACAAAATAATAAATTTAAATAAATGCAATAAAATTGCAGCACGTTTTATATTATTTTTTTGTACCAAAAACGCCAATCAAATATTGCACAATTACAATCAATCATGCATGCAATGCATAAAAACAATAATAATTCTACAATTTTCAATTAATTGAATTTTAATTTTGTTTTGCTTTCTTCTGCAAATTTAATTAATATTTAAGTACATCTTCAACAAGAGAAATTTTTGATTTGTGTACATTGTAGGTCAAATTATTTTCATTGATTGTAATGAGCAGATGATAAGCAGACTTGTTTAAACTATAAATGTGGGGAGAGTGGTGGCAGTCGCGTCAGTTCTTTCATAACACGCGCCGCGACTCAACATTGAAATCCGACAATCAGTTTCAGTTCAACGTAGCGTGGCAAAAGATGTTTTTCACGGTGAGTACGCAGCTTTAAATCTCAAGATTAAATTATTTAATAATCGATTGAAGCCTCGAGGTATAAATTGTTTATTTAATTATTTTTTTATCAAAATTAAATTAATTTGATTTAACTTCAATTTTATTTAAATTTAATAAATGATGTGTAAACTAGCTTACACTGGTGTTTCAAGGTATGCACCCTTCATCAGTGTGGATAGCATCAAAATTGAAAATTACAATTTTATTTAAAATATTTTCACTTTAATGAATCAGTTTTTTCAACCGCATAAATAATAATTATAATTATGCATTGTTGCATTGTTATTGTTTCTAGAAAGCAATAATTTATTTTTTAGATATTGGTCTTAACTTTAAATTTAAATCATCTTCAGTGTATTTATTTTATTACTAATTAAAATAAAATGCACAATTTGAATGCTGAAAAAATATTTTTGCATAATATTTGTGAGAAAATCTGTGATTTTAACAATAAAAATAATAAATAAACCAAAATTTTAAAAAATAAACTGAAGTGAGTGTATCAATAACCAAAAATCATATTTTATGATTTTGAGGCAAGTTTTCTAAATAAGATAATGAGCAAAAGTTTTGGATTTGTGGATCATTTCTAAAGTTTTGCTCAAAAAGCGTCTTTGAAAACTTTATAATTTTGCGCAAAAAATAAAAATTTATAAAACTTTCTAGAGAAAACTATGAGATTTTTTTTTCGAGTGCACTCGAATAGATTATTTTGTTGTGACCAACTTCAGGTCAATTAATTGCCATTCGAGTGCATTCGAATAGATCATTTTACCATAGCCAACTTTGAGTTGATATTTAATTATTCATAAAAATATAGTAAGTGAAAAGTATTATTGCACCAAACGTATAATTTTACTGATACTACTATGTAATGTGAATTATACCTAAAAATAAATTTATTGCCAAAAATTTTTTGGAGGATGAATAAAATTCCAAAAAATTTTTGGCATGACTAGCTTAGACAAGGTTGATAAAGTATATTAATTTGTTTGTTAAATATTTAATTAATTGTTTATTCTGCATAAGGAGAATTGACCGGGTCATTGATTTTGACTTTGTTTTCATGTTCATCATCTGTAAACATTCAAACAAGCTTTTTTTAGAAAATAAAAGCTTATTATAAAAATATTAGTTTCAATAATCAATTTTATTTTTTGTATCAAATTTGTATTCAAATATTTAGTTACTTAAACTAATACTAACATTTCACAAATTTTTAAAAGTAATTAAAGTAAATATTTCTGAAAAATAAAGATTTGTTGACAAACTTTTAAGTTAATCTAAACTAACAATTTTTTATTTTTAGTACAATTCAGTATTCCTGCTGTCCCTAGTGGCGACAGCTTATGCCCAAATACCATCATTCTCAAGCTACTCAACAAAATTCCGCCCATCACCAGTAGACCAATTAGGCAACATAGGAATCAGAAATTTCAGCCCAGCAGACTACATCATCAATCTAAAAGCACCCAATTTCCAACCAACACCTTACAAAGATTACCAACACTACAATACCTTTCCACTAGCAGGAAACCGTCCACTATTTACACCAGCTGAAACCCAATTTCCGGCTGAAACATCAGGCCAAATAGAAAATTTCAACAAAGCTATACAAGAAGAAGCACAACAAGCCAATCAACAAGCAAACCAACAAAAACCTCAAGATCAATTCTTTAATGCTGCATTTACATCAGGTGAATTTACAGCTGATGGTTTTGGACAAAATGAAGGTTTTCCAGGAAATGGTGGATTTTCAACTGGCGATATACAAGCTAATACCTTTCAACAGGGTGAACTTCCAACGAATGCGTTTGCGTTAGGTGGTTTTGGGATTCCTCCCGGTGTTCTCTCAGCTAGTGCTTTGCCTCCTATTGATAGTTATCAGCATGGTAGTTTCAGTGGAGAAAATTCCGGAAAGAGTTACGTGAATGTGCAATTAGGTGGACCACAAAATCTTTTTAAATATCAATACAGTGTTTAAGTGTTTTTTTAATTAAAAGACTGTGAGTTTGTCATCAGTATTAAGTGTGAATTATTTTAGGTTAAATGATACTCATGGATACGTCCTAATTTATTTTAATTAATGTTATACGCAAATGCTTTCTCATACTATGATTTGTTGAAATTTTTATTTTATTTTTGTAAATTATTTTTTGGTCATTAGTTAACAAATACTGCAATTATTATGCAAATTATACTTTTAACAATTTTGCAAATAAATATGAGAAAGTAGCATTTGATTTAAGCACTGTTCATTTAATTGTATATTTTTCTAAACTTATATTTATAGTTTTGTATTATATTTAATAATTAATTGTCGAAATTCTTCACTCAGGTTTTATTATAATGTGTTAAGTGTAATTTGAATTTATTTATGCCTAATTGGAATTTTTTATACCTATTATTATTTAATATTTATTATTATATCAATAAATATTGTAATAACTTTTAAGTATGCTTTTAAGGTCCTTCTGAGTGTGGGATAAAATAATGTTATGTAATGTTTGTCTTAATTTTATTGTATTGATATTTTTAATTAATCTAATCGGTTTGCTTAAAGCCATAACTAAGGAGTTCAAATCT
This sequence comes from Tachinus rufipes, assembly GCA_963932245.1. Lineage (NCBI taxonomy): Eukaryota > Metazoa > Arthropoda > Insecta > Coleoptera > Staphylinidae > Tachinus > Tachinus rufipes. Next base: position 4,388,370 of record OZ010749.1, read on the forward strand.
TCTGAAATGATTTAAAATTGCTATTTCCTGCTGCAAAGAATCTGTTTTCCATTTTTTTTTTTTTTTTTTTAATAGTCAATTGTTTTTCTAGATACGGTACTGGGTCTGCTGTAGACTATCTGCAGTTTGTGGTTGTTGCTACATCATATGGTTATTATAAGTAAATCTATAAGGTTAAGGGCGCGGTATTTTAAAAGTTTCAGCCAATTTGCTTAATATAATTTATAGCGCAATAAAAAGTCTACTAAATTTGCGGTGTAATGAAGTAATACTCTTAAGAATCAGAAAAAAAATTATAATTTAGTTTGTTTTTAATAAGAGTTTGAACCCGGAGATTCCGACAGACGCTATTGAACCCGGAGGTTTCAACAGACGCTATTATACCCGGAGGTTCCAACAAACGCGTCACACAAACGCTCCACTAGTGTTCCCACTGAGCTAAGTGATGTTTGGTTTGTGGACAACATGAATCTGCAAGTGGCAAAATTCAGTGGCTGTCCTGAAACTCGGGCGGGGTGTGCAAGCACCGGGTATATGTGTTGTAGTCCCCCAGACAATCCTGGGGATGTGACTATAGTGAAGATGTTGTTGTCAACTGCACCAGGATTGAGACCGTTGCCTGGAAGCTGCAGTTACGGTTGTAGACTTGCAGCGGACCAGAGACGGTTGAAATCCGGTCTCGTAGCTATAGCTCGACTGACTGAAACACTCAAAATTTGGATATTTATAGGAGCTGGAGAGGGAATGACGCGCTGTCGTTGTTGCTTCACCTTTTGGGCTGCAACAATTCCTCTCAACTCCCGAGGCTGAGCTTCCAGGTTCAACTATATAGGCACGGTCTTGGTGACTAGGTGTCATCGGTTTGGTTTTGGTACTATTGTATGGGAAGAGAGTAGTCTGTAACTTAAAAGTGTCTACTGGGGATTTACTATTTGTCTTAGTGACTCGGGTTTGAAATGTTTAACACTTGCGGCACGGGATATTTGCAAACCAATTATGGTTCAGGTTCCGGCAGCGGTCTCAAGGGTTCTCTGAGCTAATGAGGAGCACTAATTGAGAGTTCAAGGTTTTTCACACTGTTCCCGCGCAATTGGAATAGCACTGGAAAGCACGAGGTCCGCCTGTAAATGTGGTTGGTGACCGTGGGCCTCTTTTTCTTGCCGGGGCTCTTGTTTTTGTAGGTTATGCTTATCTTGCTTTGTTTTCCATGTCTTGCTGTTGTCTCTAAAGTCTTCGATACGGCTACGTCTCATCCGCGTAGATGGTTGTAACGTAGTTGGTCGCGCTTTTGTGAACCACAATTGCTAGGCGAAGGCTTAGCCGACGGTTGGTGTTTTTGAAATAAGTACCTTTTGGTTAACCACTGGGCGTTCTATGTTCCACGGTTTGTGTTCAGTCTTTTTATCGTCCGTATTTCCCATGGTTGTTTTTCTTTTTTTCTTTTTCTTTCTTTTTTCCCTTCTTTTTTTGTCACGTTCGGGGTTTCAGCATGGGTATGTGTGATTGGTGTAACGGCGTTCTGCGGGTTATAAATGACAGGCTACTAGTTGGGTGTTGATGGTGTTCGGTTTAACTTTCAAGACTTCTTCCATCTCTAACGTGACTTTGCAGATGGTCGGATTTGTGTTCTGCCGCTTCACGACATTTATTGGCCAAGGTGTTAAAAGCATGCACCAGAAAGATGGCATCGGTTTGTTTTGTTTTGTAGGTAAAAGCGTATTAAGGATCTATGAACTAGCATTGCATGTATTCTCCTTTGTGGCCAGATACTAAAGGTATCCAAGGCTGAAACAACGCGGCAACGTTGAAATTGCCAGATGTTCTGAGCAAAATTGGTTTGCTTTATCCATCTACCTTGCCGTGTCTTAGTCGGTAGTTATCGGGCTGACTGGTGCCACAGCCAATTTTATGTCGACAGGGTTCTTAACATGCGGATGTTGGTGCAGGTGGCGTTTGATGGTATCAGTGTCATCGGCATTATATAAAATAATACCGCCGGTTTCCAAAAACGTGATGCCTGTATGCAAGGCCAGGTATTTCTGCAGTTTTTTGCGGCGTTTTTGTTGCCGGGTTTTCCTTGGTTGTTTTCTCTTATTGGGCGCCATTTGTTACCGGCATACCCCCGTAAAGATTGGCGGAGGTTGTCGGTCCAGGCTTAAGAGGTGTTCTGCTGATGCTGGAGAGAGAATGACGCGTGTGATTGGTCGGTGTAGCTTCGCTTCTTGAGCTGCAACACTACAAAGGCAGTTTTAATATTCCTTTTAAACATTTTAACATTACGGCAAAGCACTGCATAGCATTTTTAAATTTTTCTTTGATTTGCTGTGGCAACTATAATCAAATCATTGGCTTAGCAACCTATACTTCTTCAAACAAGTTTAGTGTTAACATTTTGTAGTTATTCCGCTGCAAAGATGTCACTACTAATCCTTGTAAAACACTGCAACATTTTTTTTTGCAAATTTTGTAATATTTAGTTTTTTTGTTATTTTTTTATCTAGGCTGAAGTGTACGGCATGTGTATGCGCATTAGTTGTAGAATGAATGTCAGTTGCTTTAAATTATAGAAGGCGACTAAGATTGGCGAATAGCCGGGACATTTAGGTTATAATTGTGGGCGACGAGTAGTTTATGTTTTAATTACAAATACTTTAGCAAAACATTTAGTTTAAAATCTGTTATAAAACTGTCAACTGTCAATTTGAAAATACATCTGTCAACTATTTCAAAAACTTGACAAACTGCCAATTTGACAAAAAACTGTTTTACAAATCTGTCATTGAAGCTAATTATCATATGAAGTGTCAACTTTTTTACATTTATCTTAGCAAATCTGTTACTTGTGCTAGCAACTGTTATTATGGCAACTGTTAATTTGACTAAGTAATTATTAGCAGATAAACTGTTAACACTATTCTCAATAAATCTGTATTATGAATTGTCGCTTCGCTGGTTTGTGCTGCTAAAAGCGGCAGGCTGCTAAAGCCTATTTTTTGCCCTTGATACTATTCAGACTCTTCTAAATTAAAATAAGCTTTCCCGTAGTCTACTAGATTTTTTTAGAAAGAACTACATTTTTTTAGGCTGCAGTAAAGCTTTAAAGGCGGAAAATCTACAAAATGCAAGATAAATCAATCTTATTAGAATACTTACCTTATTTAATGTCCACAGTAGCTTTTAATTTTGCAGTAATTTTTGACGTTGAATATAATGTGCCATTAGGTTATGTTATGACACACTAAGCAGACTGATTTGTTTAAAAATACTGCAACGATTAACAAAAATAACATTTTTTTAAGCAAGAGAACAACAGTTTACCAAACAAGGCAATTTTTCTGGAGCAGTATTGAGAAGATCTGATGATAATGACGCGATATAGCAACAGCAGGCAACTAGACGGAGGTGAAAATTAGCAGGTAATTTTTGTTTTTGGGGGAAGTTAACGTTATGAGATTTTCTCTCACTAGTGACGGAAATCAAATTTTTGCTGGAGTATTTGGTGCCAAAAAATGTATGTAAGGGATAAAAGTGTTTCTATTCTTATTACAATGACAATAAGTTTTAATCCATTTATCATCAATTCAGCGATGACGCGATTAAAATTATTGTTCAATATTGTTATTACTGTAGCATGCAGTAAATCGTAGGTTGAAGTTAACACAATTTTTTTATTTTAAAAATATTTATTTAGTTTAACTAATTAATGAAAAATTGCAGCATTTAAATTTTAAATGTTTCTGTATTTAAATTAAAACAATTAAAGTACCTAGTAGTTACAACAATGCTCACCAAAACACCAACCTGAAGTTGGCAAACTAGCATAGCCGATTAATTAAAAACCCTAAACAAAAAAAATAGCTACGGCACTGCTTTTAATGTGATAGATTTCTATTCAATGGAAAAATTGCGTTATATTAATCAATAAATATAATATGCAATGTTATTATTAGTTTTTGATAAAGAATTCTTTATTTATTTTAGTTAATTGATCGTGAAAATGTAATTTTAGTTGCATAAAGTATAAGAAAATAGCGCCATCTGTGAGCGAGTTTTGTCGATAAAGGTCAGCCTCGGTCCGTTAGGTAGAAAGTAGCCGGTAACATGCCGGTAATGTCGCTACCTTAAATCTTTGCTTAGTCACGGAAGTGATCAGTCATTATTTCTAGAATTTCTAAATTCTGTGAGAGATAAAGTAAATCCGCTCCGTACTTAATACACAGTGAATTCAACACAAATCGATCCGCAACGAATAAACGGAGGCGTCCCGAGTGCACCGAGAACGAGCGGCACCCGCCACTGCTTCAAATACATTAGTGTTTCGTTTTTTGAAGTTGATTTGAGTTACGTCGTTACGTCTGAGTTTTTGAAGGAGGCCATCTTTGTAGTCTCCTATCAAAGGTCCTCGCTTTACCGAATAATCCACCGTGCATTGAGGAGGAATACTAACATTAAACTAAACATTCAGCCCCACAAATGGCTTTAAAACGAATTAATAAGGTATGTTCAGAACAATTGTTTGCCCTTGTGCCATTTTAAACGTGTCAAAAATATTTCATATGAAATCTGGTTTTGTGTCAATTTAAACGCCCTTAATCAGGATAATTAAAATAATATAATGCCCGTTGCTTGATTTTCATTGTATAATTCAACCCCAACACGTGTCGCTACACAATGCATTTTTTTTCCATATTCAGGCAACATAAATGCCGGATATAACGTAATGGATCCACAAGAATCCATCATTTCCATTAAATTCACGCTGTAATCCCGTTAAGGTTGCCTGCAGACGGAATATTTTCCAGACTGATTTACAACAATAACAAATTCATTAAAAACTTATTTACTGCATACATTATAAACAACACAATGAAATCTTAATTGCTACAAAAAAATCCGCATTTCTTATTAATTGTAACCATACGATTGTTTTATTTACCAGTTAAGTTAGGTTAATCGTAATCACAACATCATGTTTTCCGAAACACACTGGGGGGTCGCAAGGTGAAGGTTATTGACTTCAATATATCTTACATTTTGTTTGTTAATCGGTTGATTAATAATAATAAATTTTATAGCGGTCTAATTTTTATTCGTTATAACGTATTGTGCTTTATTTATTATGATCGTACCAAAACATTATGAAATATGAGTAATTTAGGATTCGATATTTAATATACATATTTAACGCATGTTAATTGCGTTAATTTTGTTATCAATCAGCTGTTCGGGATGACATTCAAGCTGACATTTTGATTATATTTTATTTATGCAAGTTTGGTTTTAAATCAGCTGTCTTATCAAAATGGCTCCATCTATATTTTATTGAATGTTCATTATGACAAAGGTAATTTTATTTAAAATTGAGGTTATGTTGTTTCAGCAAGGAATTGACTGGAAAGTTTATATATTTGTAAAATGTATTTAGGTGTGGTCGGATTAATTATTTTGAAATATTCGGATTTGAAGCAAAACAATTAATAAGTTTCGTATTTCAAGGTCGATAACCTATGAGTCGATGTTTTCTACTGTCTGTAATATGTTTCAGAATTTGTATTTTTTGTGATTTATGTTTAGAATTGTTTACAAAGGTTGTTCGTTCAGGATTCAGTTAATTTTTGATGGTTTGACTTAGTAAGGTTAACTTTTCTGTTCTAAACATTTTTGGACCTAAAATTGTCCAAGCTTTATGGTCATATATGTTTCTAAGTGACTAATTTGAAGGTTTCTATTATGGTCTAATCATTTTTGAACAATTTTAGGAAGCAATGGCAGTTTTAGTGCCTTATTACTATTTGTAATGTTATCTTATGTTAGTGACTCAATTTGGGCACTTTCAAGTAGATTTATACTTTGCCCTTCTTCAATTCCTTATGATCTAAACGTTTTTGGGTAATTTTAGGAAGCTCCAACACATTCTATGGTAGTTTTGGTGTCTTATGACAATTTGTAGTGTTTTCTTTTTGTTAGTGACTAATTTTGGCACTTTCAAGTGGATTTTGAATTTGCTTCTTCTCTTTCTTTTGCTCTAAACGTTTTTGGACAATTTTTGTAAGCTCCAAACATATTTTTGTGATAATATTAGCGTCTCATGACAATTTATAATGTTATCTATTTGTTAGTGACTAATTTGGGCACTTTAAAGTTGGTTCTCCCACTGCTCTAAAGCCTAGATTTGGTTTTGGTGTTTGTCTTTTTGTTATTTTCATAGTTGGAGACTTCTAACTAATTTGTTATAATTTTTTGAGTGGTCTAAAATTTTTCTTTAAGCTTGTAGGAAAACATTTGGTGACTACCAATTATTTCCAGTACTTTTTGGAGCTTCTCGGCAAATTTTGTGATTTATTAAAGCCTTTCAACATTTTTGGGAAGCTTCAAAAGCTCTTAAAGATTTATCACATTTGCTTCTCTTTATTATTTAAAGTCTAGGAATAAGTTTTTTTATGGTTCTTTCAGCTTGTAGTTTTCTACTGCTGGAAATAGGCTTTTCTTATCAGTTTCCATGTTAGTTTTTGCGCAATAGTTTTAATATTGTCTAACCATCTCTTTTGTGGTCTTCTTACACTTCTTTTAGATGTTCTTGAGCCCTAATTAACTGTTCTGTTTCTTTTGATGAGCCTTGTTTTATCTGTTCTACCCAGTTCCAATTTTAGGCAGTTTTTGGAGTTCTAAATATATTTTTTGGTCACATTGGTGCCATTTTATAATTTTGGGCAGTTTCAAGTAGGTTCACAATTATTTTATTTATATTTTAAACATTTTTGGGCAATTTTGATACTATTGGGATCTGCAAACATTTTAAGTCGTCGCTATTCTAAAGCCTAAATTTGTGATCTAATTTAATCATAAAATGCTCTAGCCTGCCCAACTGTTCCAATTTCTTGATCACAAAAACTTGGGTGGGTAACTCATTTTTATTTTATTGACGTGTTTCTTAAATTGTTGTATTTGTGGTTCAATTTCTTGGTCACAAATATTTCTCATTATGCGAGGAACTTTGTTTAATTTTGTGGGCACGTGATTTGAATTGGTGTGCCCCGCCCACCCGCTTAAGTATTTGTGATCTAATTTCTTAATAACTTAGGGAACTTACTTCAATATTCTGGGCGTGTGGTCTGATCTGGTGTACTCCGCTTACCCTCACGACTGTTTGTGATCCAATTTCTTGATTACAAACGCTTCCGTGGGTGGGTGGGGAACTTAGTTCAGTTTTGTGGCGTGTGGTTTGAACTGGTATGACACGCTCACCAGCCGGAGTGTTTGTAATTTAATGTCTTAACCATAAACTGCCCCAGCCACTCGTCCTAGTGTTCTTAATCATAAAAAACGTCGGTGGGTTGTCGGGAACTTAGTTCAATTTGTAGGAGTGTGGTTTGACTTGGTGTGCCCACCCGCCAGAGTGTTTGTTATCAATTTTTTTATTACTAACACTTGTGGTGGGCGGCAGGAAACTTAGTTTGTGAGCGTGTGGTTTGAACTGGTGTGACCCACAAACCCGTCCGGGTGTTTAAGATCTAACTTTTTTAATCACAAACACTTGGGTGGGTGAGCTAGGAACTGGTGGGCCCCGCTTACCCGTTGGAGTATTTGTGATCCAATTGTGTGCATGGTTTGGACAGTTCTAGAACTGTCCGGAATAGGTGCTGGAACAAGCTTGATGTGATCGTCGGATGCTATGGGACTGAGACTGAGTTTCTTTTTAGTTTGTGGTTTGAGCATGTTTAGGGGTTGCCTCCTTGACCGCAGTAATTTTTCATACTGAGTTTGTAGGATTTTGTCTGTTGCCGATTCAGGCTGCAATTTGCTTGTTTCCCCTCTCTGTGCTACTGTAGTCTGAGCGTAGTGCGAAGGCCTTGTAGCGAATGGGTTCTGTCTATCCTTTTCTTGGGCATTTGATTATCTGGCGGTGGGGACCTGTTAGCCAGGTTTAATTGGAAAGTTTTTTTAAAATCTAGAAGCGCATTTACTGGATGCCTTTGCCAGACCATGTTGTAAGTGCTTTTAGAGTGATCTTCTTTTCTGCCCGGGGCTTGCCGATTATTAAAATTCTTCCAACTGTGTCCTGGTACTTTGTAATCTGAGATGCGTTCACTTTTGTTTGGAGTCTGCCGTCTATCTTGGCGGTCACAGTAGTTGCACATGCGGGTCTTCTTTTTTGCCGATTATGAAAATTGCTGCTACTGTATATCATGCTACGTTGCGTCGGAGTGATTAACTTGTTTTCTACAAACACATGCAGCTGGCAGAAATGTTCTTCTTTTATGGCTGTCGCATCAACTTTTGACGTGAATCTGTGTGATCTAAGTTTGTAACTAAATTTGCTCTTGCTCAGTTGTTGCAGCTTATCATTGTCTTTGTAGTCGGGGTTCTCTTCTTTGGGTCGAACTGGCTTCTCTTTTCCGGTTTCTTTTGGACAACGTGGAAAAGTGTCGGTAGAGTGTTACCTTTTTTTTTTGACCGACGTTTAGGTTTCCTAGACGTTCTGTTTGCCAGATCTAGTAAACTGTGGATGATGTCCTTGCTACATTATGGTGCAAACTTGCGCTAAGGTCTTTTAGGCTTATCAAAACGGCGTCCGCGGGTATGCCGCTGCATGTTCTAGTACATTGTAATGAATCTGCTTTCTACAGGCAACCAAAGTTTTCTAGAGGGTCTTCCGCGTCCTCGTTCGTTGTGAATCTGTCGTCTGTTTCAACGGTCACAGTGGTCGGAACTTAAAAGAGTCGTTGAAGTTGACTAGAGAAGGGTGTGGCTTGTTTGGTGGTGGTTTGTAACTAAAATTGTTAAGACCCGTTCGCTTAGTAGTAGCATTTTTGTTGACTTAAAGTAGCGCGATAACTCCATCGGCACGTGCTCTCAGGAGAAGTTCATTACCAAACAGATTTACTACGTCAATGTCTCTGCTTGGTTTGCAGGATGAGATTGCTGACAATTGCTATCGGGTAGACAGTTTGTAGCAGTGTGGTTTATAGGCTTTATCTTTGTCTTTGAACTCGAATTGGCTTCTTTCTTTTGGTTTTTTAGACTTCTTCTGGTTGGTTTTTGTAGTCGAATGTTTTTTTTTTGGTTTGAACTGTTTTTTGTTTTTGTTTTTCTGTTTGGGCAACGTTGAGAGGTGTTAGTTGATAACGGCGTTCATAGACGCTGTACTTTAAACTTCTTCTGATTGGTTGGTTGGTCTTTATTGTCAATTTTTTTGAGTCGAACGCTTGGACAACGTGGAGAGGTGTTTGTTAATGACGGTATCATACGTCCAGGAAGTCTTCACTTTTCCGCTTGACAGTTGTAGCTGTGTGCGTACATAAGACACTAGTTTAGGCTACTTCTGATTGTTTGTTGTTTTAATGTCTTTCCTTCTTTCGGTTCTTTTGCTTGGGCAACGTGGAGAGGTGTTGGTTGATGCCGGTATTTTGATTGTCGTCCGAAGATATCTCGATCATCTTACGAGATTCTTTAGACGAACCCAATATTCCTTATTGGCGATACGCTTTTATGTGTGTTGTAGCTCTTTTCTTGGCAATGCAAGTGTAGTTGGCGCCCAGACTTCAAGTTCCAGGACGTGACTTGGGAGTCTGGTTTAGTTGGTAGTATACGGCACGCCATCTCTATGTTGCGATGTCTTGGTCGGCTCTCCACTAGTGACGAAGCCTGTTTCTGTCAAAGCTTCTTGGATATCTTTTCTTAGACTTTCCGGTTTCTTTTGGACAAAGTGGAGAGTTGCTGGTTGGTTGGCGTCTTCTCGACGTTCAGGAGGTTTTCACCTATGAAGATATCTCGATCATTGTTCTTCTTTCTGTATCCCAATCTTTCTTATCGGAGATGCGTTGTAGCCTATTTCTTGGCGAGGCAAGTGTAGTTTGTGTTTAGACCTCAAACTCTAGGGCTTACGTCTGGTTTGCTAGTTGGGAGTGTTGCGTCCTGGTCGACACTCTCCAGTAATTAGGCTAAGGTGACGAAGGTAATTTTCTTAGGCGGTGTCCTACTAATAATTTTTTAGGCGGTCTTGGTGTGAGTATTGAGTTTATTGTGGCTTGTTCCAACAGGAACAGGCGAAATAGGTTGAAGACTTTTAAGAAACTTTGTTAGCTCTCTCTAGCGTTGGATCCAAGTAGGAAGGGGTTTACTATGGTGACAGTTTTATCAAGGCTATTGCTGGAAGTCTTTTCTTTGATTGCTTTGAAAGTTCACCACAGGTTAGTCCTCTTTCCAAGGTTGTTTTTTGCTTTCGATATTGTTTGTATTTATGTTGAAGAAGAAACCAAATTTGCCAAAATGGTAAGGGTGACCAGTGTAGTTATTAATTCTAAGAACGTGTCTCTGCACTGCTGTCTCTTGGTCTTATTGCGTGCGTTTGGTTTGTTACATCTCTAGTAGTTCCGTTTCTTCACTAAAGTCTAGACACTTTTGCTAAGGTACTGTTGGAGCTGCTGTTTTGATTAGCTGCACCGTAGCCTTGTTTTGGCAATGAGACTACCACTACTTCTTTTCTCTATGAACTGTCGGCCTCTGTTTGTCTAACCTAGATCCAATTTATGGCCATATGATGTGTCTGCTAGGAAACCAAAAAAAATATTATTCTGTTTTCACTTGCCAGTGGGCATAAAATGAAAAACAAATTGTTTGAGCAGTTTAGATCCAGATAGAAAGTCTTATCCTGGTGACAATATCTAAGACGACTAAGTGGTCTACGTTGTTTGTTTTTGCGGAATAAAATCGTACTAATTATACCCAGGGTAATCAAAGGTAATTCTGGATGCCTGTCATCTGCTTCTGACAGTATTATTGGTTGAACACTGTTTCACATAGATCTATTTGTTTGTTCTCCACTTTAGAGTGTCGTGAAGCTTAAGAATTTGTCTGAACTATGAACGAAAAGTTTTATTCTGCTGACAATCACCCGGTACAAAAGTCGTTTTTACTGTTTATCTTTAAGGAAGCGATCGTTACTCACCTTGCCGCTACTGGAAGACTGTTTTCGCTTACACCATACTTACGTATAAACTTATTTTTGGGGAGATGGTGAAGCCAACATTCAAACAAATGGATGTTTGCAAAGCGCTCATGAAATATTTCAATTACAAATTCTTTTGCAACAATACAGCTCAATTGTGGATTATGAAATAACAATTTAAATTAATATTTGTTAATTCAATAATTTAGCGATACTATGCGCCAATGTTCTATACAAGATTTATACACAATTAAGTAGATTGTGCCTGTAAAATTGTTGTTAAAATCAGTTATGAAGTTTTTCAAATATTATCTAGCAAAGTTACACTGTTAAAAATGTACACAATACGGCCATAAGTCTCCTAAACAATCTTGCCCACAACTGACGTCACACGGCATTAATTACCAACAATCATGTTCTTTTGCCTCGTATGCAAACGGTATATTAAGTGTATATATGATCATCAAGTTTGCATAAACTAGCAACGTTGAGCAATTCGGTCAAGTGACAAATGCTGACTTCAAATATAAATATTGGCGTTAAGGTTGCTACTTGCTTCGAATCGTCTGTAGGCGCCTTTACAAATATGTAGCATTTAATTATTAGACTTTCTCTGCTCTTAGTATTATTGTCCATCGGCTGAGACTATTGCTAAGTTGAGGAGGGTACCGTTTTTTATATTATATTTAATTTCAAGATGGCCGCTCTTTTTTTAATCGTCTATAGGCGCCTTTATAAACTTGTAGAATGTTGGAATTCTAACTATCGCTAGGTTTGGGTGGTATTCACCCATGTGAAAATGTCGTGTATTTATTGCACTTTACCTTGGAATTGAATATGTTATGTCATGTGAAGCTCATTTCCAAAGCTCTTAATCATTATTGATTTCTTGCCATTTCACGTAACAATTGACTTCTTCTCAATCTCCTAAATAAAGTAATGTCACTCGCTTGCTTATTCGTAGTTCCTACAATAAAAACTAATGGGTTTTATGATGGGAATATTCAACGAGCTCTAGTAACCTCTATTTGCTGCCCTGAACTAATTTATAAATTATAAGAGTGCGTCTCAAGGGTCACTGCAAACCACAAATCAATACTTTGTTATTTTGTTAATATTTATTATTAAAAATATATTTTTCTTTTAAAAATGTCTGCAAAATTATGTCATTCATCCAATTTAATATAACCTTCTAGGTGATTCATTCAAGGTTTCACTTTCTCCAATATCTACAGCAGCTTGTGGATGTTACCCAGCATATTCAGTGGGGGCTTCTAAAACACGAAACTAATTGTTACCTGTAATTTGCAACAGCAACAAAAAAAATGAAAGTTGTGTTTAGTCATGCAGCGATGTGCATTATACAAATTAAATGAGCAGTGAAAGAAAATGTTTTAATATATGAAAAGAATTCCATATTGAAATTAATTATAAAAATTGTTCACTTATTAATAACAGGTTTATGCGATCATACGACAATTTAAGGCTTCAAAATTGCATCATTATTTTATGCTTTTAATAGGATTTGTAAATTTTTCGTCGGCGTGAGTGACCCTCGTGCAGTTTTGATATTTCTGTTCATGTGTGTGGGCGTGACCTTGATTTATGTTTTAGTGGACTAAAGCTTTGCGCGGGTTTGCTTAATTGGACCCACATTTTGATTGTTTATCAACCCGTACGTACGCTACCCGATACTAACTAAAAGTGTGTAAAATTTGTTGAAACAATGTTAAGCTTCTTACCAACTTGTATGCTTCTGTTTTTACTGCAATTGCGCAATACTTCAATCTGTAGAAAAATGCATGACTAGTAAGTCCTATGTCTCTTACAAATGGATGACGTCATTGCGTGACCTCGGACTCGATCACATGGAATACGATCTAAACGTTTTTAATCCACCCGCTCAGAATCTATTAAATCGTGTCCCCGCCTACCCACCCAAGTAATTGCGGTCATCTTTGACAGCTTAGTGACAATTGACTTTTTTCAAGATTGCCACATGTATGAAAGTGAGCCAATCTCTCCAGAAACATTGGGGTGGGTGGGCAGAAACAAGATATAGATTAAGATCTACTCTCTCAGAATTCATTCAATAATATCCCCGCCCACCCATCAAAGTTTTTGTGCTAAAGAAATTGGTAATTACGCTTACCTTGAAAGTTTTAGTGACGTTTACTATTTTTTTTCCGTGCTTGTTATAAAATGCTCTTTTTAAAGGCTTAAAATAGACGATGTTTGCAATTTTTGGTAATCTACAAAATGGCCGTCATAATCTTACGAAATCGAAATATGTATTCGGTACATCTATCGTGAAAAGAGATTCGTATTAGATACAAATGGCACCCGCGAGTTGAATTTGTCGGGACTATAACGTACGCGTCCAATGTAGACATGCCCTAATAAGACTATGTTATTGCTTTCATCAAATATAATTGTTTGTTTGCGTATTTTGATTTAATATTATTTATTATAATTTGTTTTTGTTGTAATATGACGCATTTATTTTTACTACAAACTGGAAATAGGATTATTCTTTACACTTGTAAAGAATCCACGTCTGGCGAAATTGATTTGATGACGTCAGTCAATTTCAATGAAATCTAGAGCCTTCCATACGTGTAATCTTAATAATTATCGCATAAATTTGCCATAGAATTAAACAATTTTTTTATGACCGCAAAGCATGAGTCACAATGGTCGTTTACCTCTGATACAAAACTATGAAATATGCTGACATTTATTAATTATTGTAATTTTATAAAGCAGATGTCAACTAATTGCAACTACATGATTAATCGTTAGCTTCTTTTCCAGGAATTACAAGACCTCGGCAGAGACCCTCCCGCACAATGTTCAGCAGGACCTGTTGGAGATGATTGTAGGTTTATTTTGTTATGGGAAAAAAAGTATGTTTGATTAAATTCATCGAAATTGTGATGACTCGATCATCATACTATGACCAAGTATATTTCAATGATTTTAATTGAAAATATGTGAAACCATTTTGTTTTTCTAATATAATTATTGATTTGTGTGTTTATTTTTAGTATTTCACTGGCAAGCCACAATAATGGGACCAGTAAGTATACATAATTTTTTTATTTTGTTAACAAATAATGTCATCATGTACAAACGGAGTTAATTATCTCTAATTTATTTATTAGTCGGCAACTTTCACTTTTTTTTATTTGTTAATGTTTGTTTTTTCTATACGTGATTTCATATAATGGGTAAATTGTATGTTGGGCTATAGTTACAATAGACGAGTGCAACTAGTGGGCGCGAATGATGTTTTATTTGCTTGTCCGCGGCGGTAAGTACACATTATTGGTGTACGCGTGTATTCATCAAAATAAAGCCCGGCTAATATAACCCAAACAATGCATATTACTTGATACCGGGGTCAGACGTCGCGTTTTGTTTTTATATTAAATCAAAATCAATGATTTGTGATTGTTATTACGAATTATGAGTAATTATACTTTTCTTATCTTGGCAATTGATAATGGTAATTATAGATTGTGGTGATAACATTGTGTATATTTGTTTTTAAGATTAACTGACATTGTCCCAAATAAATTTAATTAATATTAATGTTTTGCTATAAATAGAGTTTTTTGTAATACAATTAAAACGGTTAATTTGGGCTATTCAAATTCAAGATAGAGCGCGAGAAGTTGCACATGCGCATTCAATTGTTGATTGTACTTTTTTTACAATTAAATCTTTTATTTAGTCTATTCAATTTCAAGATAGAGCGCGAGAAGTTGCACATGCGCATTTATTTAAAATTTTGTAAAATATTTATATTAATTTCTGTTTTTTTTTTTATTATAGCCTGACAGTCCATACCAAGGGGGAGTATTTTTCTTAACAATTCACTTTCCTACAGATTATCCATTTAAACCACCGAAAGTTGCGTTTACAACAAGAATCTATCATCCAAACATAAACAGTAATGGCAGCATCTGCCTTGACATATTACGTTCACAGTGGTCGCCCGCTCTAACAATCTCAAAAGGTAAGAATAAATGTTTAATAAAATTAATTGCATGAAAAAATAGCCTAATATATGAAATAATTTGTAAAGTTAGAAAGTGCGGTGGGTTCTAAAATATTTGGTTGGTAAAATATGCCGACGATTTTGCACGGACCGCTAATGAAACACATGCATGCTGGATACTATTCTTGCTGTGAAGATTCTTCTTGGAAGTCTTACCATAAGACAAAGCGAGGCCCGGTAACGAGAGTGAGGCTGTGATTGTGTCGTGGACTGATCTGAACTTGTCGATGAGGCGGGATCACACAGACTACCCGGCCCAGGCAGGCACACCACTCGGATTTTAGCATAGCAGAAAATTGTTGGTGGCTCAAGTGGGAAATGAATGAAATTGATTAGTTTCTTAAGTGGAAAGACCTCACCGTACATCCTTGGCCACGCGAAAAATTATCAATCCGCTGGGTAGATGAAGTAAGCAAAATTATTGGTCGATCTCTACATGAGGCCAGGAAATGCAACAGTTCAAATGGCTCCGGCATAGTGCCACCAAGAATATAAAGACCGATGAGAGCAATTATAGCTCATTTGCGATACCACACGTCCGATGAGGCATAGTTGAGGACATTTGCACCATCGGACGTGTGTGCATCGTGGATGGTGCATGCAACAGCGATCGTTCTTACCTTCGGACTCTCAAATTTAGTGTACATCGTGGATGAGGAGCTCAACATTTTCCGATTTCTACCGCTAGTGGGTGTTTACGGTGATTTTATGACATTGAGAGTCGGCAACAGACTGCACATCGCCTTATTATAATAAAACTAATTTAATGTAAGATGTTACTGATATTTTCTACAAAATGGTCACCTTAATGTTAATGTAACATGCCCGCCTTAATAACGCGAAAAATATTGATGAACCCACCAATAGTAGTGAGTTTCTTTTTTTAATGGGAAGTAGTATTAAGTTAAATTTTGTACAATAACTTATTACAATGGTCAATAAAGACTGTAATTGCTCGGGTAAGACAACAATGCCATGTCCATTAAGCCGTAGTCCATTGTTGTAATTGTGTGAATAATGTGAATTAATTTGTTCCAGTTCTGCTGTCAATCTGCTCACTTTTATGTGATCCAAATCCAGATGACCCATTGGTACCAGAGATTGCTAGGATATACAAAACTGACCGTGAAAAATACAACGAGTTGGCTCGTGAATGGACTCGCAAATATGCCATGTGATGTCTCGGCCCCCTCAGAACTAAAAATAACACTTTACTTGTCACGTTAGAAGAAAACAAAAACCAACTTTATTGAATATTTAATTGAACACAAAAATAAACATTGATGGGGGAAACAATAAAAAATATAAAAGTCCAAGAGGCAGCCAGCGTTTCTTAGTCTTAACAATTGTACATTTGCCGCTTATCTATATATGTAAACCCTTATATATTCCACAATACGCTGCTTAAAATACGGTTTTTAAAATAGTGTTTGTTTGGATGATACGGAGATCGTAAGTACCGCATTTTCAAACTGCCTTTTTAACCACCATCAATGCGTGTGTGGTCGCCTGCGGTAATAATAATTTAGGAAAAAGTCAGGCTTATTTTAAATTTATTTAAAGATATTGTGGTTATGTAAGGTATGTGTGGGTTCCTCTGGGTGCAATTTCCCCAATATATTTCCCCCATCAAATCTGTAATTTTAAATAATAAAACATGAAGCCATTGAAGTGTGTGACGTACTGTTCTCTTCATTCGGGTCCCGGACTAACTTCACTCATTGTAATTGTTAGATAAATTAATATGTAGCTCTTCAAACTTCAACTCGGTGTATTATAATAAATAAATATACTAGCGTTAAATTTACCCTTCTAATTTACAGAGATCTCGTTTAATAAGTGAAAGCATTGAAGTTACTATTGTTTGTTGAATCATTTATT
The DNA here is from genome assembly GCA_963932245.1 of Tachinus rufipes. Lineage (NCBI taxonomy): Eukaryota > Metazoa > Arthropoda > Insecta > Coleoptera > Staphylinidae > Tachinus > Tachinus rufipes. The sequence goes on from OZ010749.1 coordinate 4,405,262, forward strand.
AAAATAATAATAATCATTTACACCAAAATGTACGTGTGCTTTAAAGTAACTTCTCTGTTTACACCGGAATGGAAAACACCTTTAAAAGTTGGTTAAATTTTTATTGAAATCTAGTTTGTAGGAGTTGCAAATATTTATTATTTTGAACACTTGTTTCTTTTTTGACTGTACTATTTAACATGTAAAACATTTTTTATACATAAATATAATGTGTAAAAAAAATTTGAGTTTGAGAATATTCCGGGACCCAAATTTTTCTGCATCTGTTTTCTTTTTTTTATTATTATTCCCCTCAAACGTATAATTAAAATCAATATAGTTCATGGAGAAAAGCGCTGGATGATGTATTTTTCAAACATTTAGGAATTCTATATGAGCTGTAATTTATTTTTATTTTATTTCTGATATTATTTCAGTCCATTAAATATGTAATATAAATACAATGCAGGATTTTTAGTTTTACATCCATTACCCGCTTTCAATAATGGAATGAATCGTACTTTTGGATAAATATATGCTATATCAAATTATTGATTTAAACAAAATGCATATTGCAACTAAACTTTCCTCGTGAAATTCTAGTGCAAGAAATAACTGGTCGGATTATTTTTTTGATTACGGCCCTGCTTCTTGCACATTGATGGTGTATATTTAGTTGCCTATATAGTTTGCCATGATAGGCAACTTAATATACACAAAAATATTGCTGTAATTCTAGTACCTGTACAGGTAGGCACAAGAACAGGATACTAAAACGTGCAAAAGTATGAATGCAATAGAGCAAACTTTTTTTAAATCTATATTAAGTTGCTTATTATACCGGCCAAGCTGGACTGTGATTACTGAGTGGTTAATCGTCTAAAAGACACACGCATTTTTGTGTATATCAAGTGTAACTATATAGGCAACTAAATATACACCAATAATTTGGTTGTAGAATCAGGGTCGTAATCAAGAAATAATGTCGGTAGTATCGGGCCATATAATCAATACAATTTTTTATCAAATTTTGCGTCGTTTAGTTATATTCCTATTCCTCTAAGATAAAAGGAGAGACATAAACTCGAAAATTGTAACAAATTGACGACTTCAACAATTTTCTTCATTTTACTTAAAAATGTAGTGTTGTTTAAAATAACACTTTACCATAAATTTTTGGTATATTAATCTAAAAAGATTATTAGTGTGATAAATCTCTGTTAAATTACGCATCTTTTGATTTTGGTTTCATCGCTCATATACACTAATTTTTACTTTATTCCCATTTTATGCATGTGGTATTTAAGCCGTAGAGACCGTTTAGTAGTCCTATAAGATTTTGTGATTTGATTTGGCTCATATGTGGTACATATGACATGGTATAATCGGATAAGTGCTTTTTAATTTTATTTTATTGAAACTTGTAAACTATTCATTGGATTTTTATGCAACTTGGTGCCAATATACTTCATTATCATTACTACTAATTGTGTAAAATTAATCAAAATCTATACCTTCAATTTAATATAATCAAAAACTATTTTAACTCCACCGTTGCCGGTCCCAAGTCCGGATGAGAAAGGAGGAGGGGGAGGAGTAACAACCTCGTTAAAAAACCAAGGTTCAACTGGCCCGGTTGATAGCACCTTGTCAGGGCCCCAGCCAAGGGTTACTGGTGAAAAACATTCAAGGGTGAACGGACTTTCGGGGATCCAGAAGGCGGAAGAACCAACAAAGGAGCAATCAATTTAGAGGAAAAGAACTACAAAATAAAAATTTCGTAGCGGTAAAGGTTAAAGCGAGAGGCTGGTTCTCTTTCGTTCGTAAAAAAATCAAACATTGGCTTGGAGTATAGGAAAAAAGAATTATGAATTTAGAGACATAGAATGTACAAAGTCTGAGTGCAAAAGTAATATAAGTGGAAAGAGAGATTGCAAAACTATAATAGACAGAAGTCCAAGGAGACAGTAGAAGAAAGAAATAGAATAAGCGATGAGCGCTAGAAACCTTTGAGAGAGACAGTAAAACAACAAAAGGGAATGGAAACTGGGTATCAAATTAACTATTTTACATCAGCCGACTGGATTATGTAACAAACAAATAATTAAAAAGCTATAACTTATAAACGCTTCATTGGATTTTTATGCAATTTGGTACCAATATAGAATAAAATTATTAACATCAATTGTGCTAAAATAATAAAAATTGATACGCAAATTTTTTTATAATTTTTTTTATTTATATAAACCACCCGGTTTTTGTTGATAAGTGGTTAGTTAAAATATCATAACTTGTAAACCGTTCATTGGATTTTTATGCAACTTAGTACCAATATTCTTTATTATTATTAGTACCGAATGTGTAAATAATTGAAATTGATACGTCCAATTTTATGTAACTAATATTGCAAAAATTTGTTATTGCTTATACAAATTTGATATCAACTGAAAGATATTTTTAAGGCGCAAAAAGTTTACTTAATAAAAATAATGCATTTGGGTTTTATAATAAGTAATAACAATATGGTTCAGTCTACTACTCTACGCTGCCGTGCCGTCGATTCCCCCACACAGATCCATCCATTGCAGCTCACACGGCTCGTACTCCCCACTACTCGCAGTCGTCCGGGTTGTTCGGTCTGAGTAAGATGTGCGCTTAGTGTAGTGTGTAATTGGTACTGCGTATAAGGATAGAACAATTAAATACGTTAATTATTTTAAAGTTATTATCATATAAATAAAGTAAAGTGAGTGCTAGTAATATAGGATTAATATGCCCTTGGCTCAATAGTGGAATCAACAATGGATACAATGACGGTTAAAAGGTTTGAATTTGTATTTAATTTCTTGATAATCCATTTGATTAGTTCATCATATTAATTTTATTGTATATTTTTAATAATTATTGTTGAAGTTATTCAATTGTTATCTGTTGCATAAGTAATCTTGGTTTGAATAAACTGTTTAATAATTTTTGAACCAAAAAAATATGTTAGCAATTTTATAGTTTATTGCACCACTTCAATGCTGTTCAATATTTTGTAATATAATGTAATAATTGTAGATATGAAATAAATTAATAATTTACTCAAACTTAATCCAATGATTATAGATATGTTATGAGCAAAGTAATCAATTAATCAATTGGTGTTTAAAATTAAAGCTTTTTATTTATTAAACAATTTATCAGCAACTTATTGAATAGCAATGGTTAATAGAAAGTATTGGGAAAGAGGGATTTTATATTATTATAAAGGCTGAAACTTTTGATATTTCAATTTGTTTTAATAATAAATTAATATTTTAAAACAATATCTTTGAAAAACATAAGTTAAAAGTCAATTATAAACTAATATTGAATGAAAGATTAGTTATAATAATTTTAAAAAAATTGTTTTATTTTATTGTATGTTTCAGGATGGAATTCTATTTCTTGGTTTAAGCGTGCTACACTGGGCGAACGGTTTGGTCAAGTATGGGGTCAACGTAGTAATAGTAACAAGAGTTTTCAGTTTAGTGAAGTGTTTTTTATAGTGAACTGTTTTCAAAATTGTTATAGAACTTGTTAACATTTTTAAGCTGGTCTAGCAGTGTTTTACAATCCTGACGTTTGATAATATTGGCGTTCCAGGAAGAAGGAGGAAATGCACCCATTTAAAGAGCAATAGGTAGGAATTATATTCTATTACAATATTATAATAAAAACAAACAATTTAATCAAATAAAATTTATTTTCTAATACTTTACTGCAATTGTTTCAGATCTTTTTATGGCTGAAGATGCTGAGTTGTAAGTCACTTAATTTTAATTAGTTGCTGATGTTACTGCTGGTAATATCGCACCTCAATTTATACTTGTAGGGTGGATGCTATGATTGTGACTCATTTTTATATAGTAACACTATGCTTACGCGGAAGCCTACAAGCTTAAATTGTTGTATAGATGGTGCTTAGTGATTAGTTGGTTGCTACTTGTTTCCGGATCTGTCTGACCAAATATTGGGGCAGCTAAGGTTTCAAGTAATTATGGTAGTTCGCCGGCGTTAAACTTCTGGGCATCGAATTCAGTTGGATTAAACGCGCAGGTTGTAGTTGACTGCTTAGTGTGCCCAAACATTGCTTCTAGGCGAGTTGTCTTGTATTGACTTTCGTCATTATTGTTTGCTAGTTTGGTGTTGTAGGAGGTAGGCTCTTTACCAACGTAAGGAGGTGAGCAGTATTTAGTGCGTTTCCATTAATTGCTCGATTGGTGGTTACGTTTGGTGTAACGTAGAGTGTACGCGTCTGTATGAAAGCCCTCTATGATAGGAGCTAATTATAATTAGATATTCTTCATACTGCCTTTGCATATTGTGGATAACTTTTACAGGTCGGTGCCGTAGGGTAGTTAGAAATCTTTCTCTTCTTAAATCGATACTTTCATTTAGCAGAAACTGACCGTTCCTCGGAATGCTTGCTAGTCTGTTATATACATGATTGTTTTCGTATAGATGTAGTGGTATTAGATGATGCATTATTTTAATGTATCCTACATTACCAAGTCGTTGTGTAATTGCTGTACTGACGTTTAAACTTGCTTGCAAGAGTTAGTAGCCAGAATTCAACACAATTGCAAGGTGATGCTTGTTTGGGTAATTAGTTACTTCTAGCTGGTTTAAATATGGTATTCTCCAGCAGAGATGCCATTTTGGTTAGATCTTTTTAGTTGCTTTACAATTTTAACCATTTCTAAAGTGCCAAGTGATTGTTTGTTGATTATAAATTTGATTTCAATTTGTTTAATAAATTTAATCCTAATAAATGTGTTTGATTATGTTAATTAATATTTAAATATAAATTGCTTTATTAATTTTAAAATTAAATTTTGTTAATGTGTAATCCTTCTAAATAAATGTAATAAGTCATATTACTTATTATTTATATATTTCTAAATTTTTTTTTAATTTAATTTATTTGTTTTCTAAATTATTTCACTTGGTTACTTTAAAGCATGCGTAGTATTAGATTTTCCTTTACTAATTTTTATATATTTATACTGAAATTATCAGTGATTAATTTATTATTATGATGTTTCAGCATTTTAATGCTTCCAAAGGAAAAATCTGTTGACACTAACGTTGCGCATACCTAATCGTCCATGCCAATTCGTCCCCAATCAACTCGTACCAAATATTTTCAACGTTTTTATGTTACAATTTCATGCTTAATCAATTAGACAAAATTTCAATATTAATTTCTAATTAAATAAATTGATTTATAGAATAAGAGCATGTGAATTGTGGCAATATTTTGACAAATTTGTGTAATTATTTTTGACATATTTAGGTTAAACGAAAGCCCAACGTAGTCACATTAGTGATGACCTGTAGCCTGGCCAAGGTTTAAGGTTTGATCTAGTGTAAGAGTCGACGCCGGCCTAGTAAGTCCCCACCATTCCAGCTGACGCTTAGCACTTTGAAGAATTTGGTCATTCTTGTCAGTGTTATGCTATCAGCAGTTGGTCTAAAAAAGGGTAAACCCCTCATGCGCAGGGACACCTTCCTCTGTTCTATAGGTGGTTCGACCTTGGTGGCACAGGTTAGATGAGACTGTTTAGAGACTGTTAATGAATTAATTTGAATTCACTGACTAACATTGCTTTAACTTAACTTAAAGTTTTCATTCATTTTAACGTTTTATAATATTTGGTATTGGTTGCGCAATATTTAAATTGTAACATTTTAAATTAAATTTTAATAATTAGTCAATTATTTCATAATTTTTTTGTCAATATATTAAAACATACGTGTCCTCCATTCTAACAATTACATGTAATAGCATTTTTTCTTTCTAATGTTAATTGATTTTATTTTAAACATTTGATAAGCTTCATAAAAAAATTTAATTAAATAAATTTGTACTTACAGTTAATATTAATAGTCTAACGTTCGACCGTATAAATTCAATAAGTAATAACAATTTACATGTAATGTTAGGAATATATGAAGATAATCTTGAATCGGCACCAACGAATGGGTATTACAAATTTGGCGACTATCAAACATTAAGCCCCGAATGCAACTTTGCATTCAATTAATCTTATTTACAGTCCTTGCTCACATTAATTTAAGTTTTTGGATAATATAATTGGTTTCAGTAATTAATAATATGAAAGCTTTTTCATATTTAGTTGATATTCAGATCAAGTTTTTTTTAAACCTTTCTCTTCAAGAAATGCAGCGTATTTTGGCATACTTTTGATGCAATCTGTTTTAATGTTTCATACGGTTTTACTTGGGAATTAAATTCAAAATTTCTTATGTTGTTAGTAAATTCACTTTTCACTAGATATAGATTTTCCAATAAGTTGCTCAACTATGGCAAACTTTTGCATTTTTTATTGGTTATGAAGTAACCCAACACCATCTTAATTATTTTTATACAGAAGTATTCAATATTTTAATGTAATTAGAAATATCTCGAGAGTAAGACTTGTGAGAATAATGTGAGCAGGGATTGTATTTTTTTATATATAAATTTTATTAAGTTCAGTCTTTGCTTAAGACATAAGATAAGTTAGTATTACAACGTCAGTCAATTAGTAAAGTCGTCAAATTTAATTAAACGCAACTTTAGCTGTATAATACTTCAGATTTTTTTCTTCAGCTCTATGTTCTGGATCAGGTGATGCAACCAAGGCAGTCGATTCTTCAAGCGTTGGTTGTTTTGGTACTTACGTATGCTTGAATTAAGTAAAGCATGCAGGGTTGAGGAAGTTGATTGTTGTCGCCGATCAATCTTCTTCATACTTTGAATGTTTTACTTGATTTGATATTTGTAAAGACCAATTAACGACTAATTTTTTAATTGTCGACTGTGTTGGAGTTTCGAGGAGTGTTCGAATCGGGGAACACTTTCCATATTCGGCGGAGATGTTTGTCTTAAAACGACGACAAACTTTTCCGGACTTGGAAAGTATTCATCGATTTGAAAACTCTTAGAGGCTGGCTGAACTGTGAGAAGGAAATAGAATGCAAATTTTTGGGTAGTAGATTAGGAACCGGAGGCTCTGGGAGTCTGCCGGAAGGGCTAGAATAGAAAAGTAGGGGGAGCCCGTGTCGCCCGTGCGCGTAAAAACGGGACCCGCCTTCGGCGGGTATATATAACCCGCCTTCGGCGGGTTATTAAGCCGCCTTCGGCGGCTTAATAACCGCCTTCGGCGGTTATTATATCCCGCCTTCGGCGGGATATTAAGCCGCCTTCGGCGGCTTAATAACCGCCTTCGGCGGTTATTATATCCCGCCTTCGGCGGGACCTAATTAATTAGCCGCCTTCGGCGGCTATTAATAACTTCATAAACTTACCTTGACAAACTTAAAAATAGCGAACCTCCGTGATGGGGAGGATTCCCCTGTAGAAAGGGGTATATCTTTGGGGGTAAGTATTGTTGGGGGAGGAGATTAGTAAGGTTGATTGATAATTGATATATTTGAAAGATAGTTAAAAAATTAAACCCTCCTTCCTGAAATTGTTGATAAAAAGGAAAATAATACAAATGTATTTTTAAACAAATTGATTTATTCATAAAAACAAACATAGTACACACAACAACAACAAATCAAATAGAGTTTGCTTTCCCTTAAGCTAAGGTAGAGAACGTGAGCAACACGGGGTCTCTCCCGTGTAGTTCCGTTTTCCCCTAGACCTAAGGTGGAGAGCAGAATCAGCTCTTCTAAGAGCTAATTATTTCACCCCAAGCCTTACTACCAAGGTGGAGAGCAAAATCAGCTCTTCTAAGAGCTAATTAAGCTTACCTTCGGCTAAGGTAGAGAACGTGAGCAACACGGGTCTCCCGTGTAGTTTCGTTTTCCCCTAGTCCTAAGGTAGAGAGCCGAATCAGCTCTTCTAAGAGCTAATTAAGCTTACCTCCGACTAAGGTAGAGAACGTGAGCAACACGGAGTCCTTCCGCGTAGTTCCGTTTTCCCCTAGACCTAAGGTAGAAAGCCGAATTAGCTCTTCTAAGAGCTAATTATTTTACCCCCCAGCCTACTACTAAGGTAGAGAGCATAATCAGCTCTTCTAAGAGCTAATTAAGCTTACTTCCGGCTAAGCTATAAAACGTGAGCAACACTGGGTCTCCCGTGTAGTTCCGTTTTCCCCTAGACCTAAAGTAGAGAGCAGAATCAGCTCTTCTAAGAGCTATGAAGCTTACTCTTCCCATTACTTGCTTAGTAAATTACCCTCCCTAGATTTACCTATTTATTTGTAGACAAAACAAAATCATATATCAAATACATCAAGCTTTTCCCGAAGTCTAAGGTTGAGAACGTGAGCAACACTTCTGTGCAGTTCAGTTTTCCCGTAGACTTGAGGACAAAGCATAAAACACAAAAATACAAATTTGCCTAAAGTCTAAGGTTGAGAACGTGACCAACACTCCTGTGTAGTTCAGTTTTCCCTTAGACCTAAGATCAAAAGCAAAAGAACACAAAAATACAAATACATCAAATTTATCTTAAAGACTAAAATTAAAAACGTGAGCAACACTTTTGTGTAGTTCTGTTTTTCCCTACTTACTTAAAACATAAACTATCAATACTGCCGCAATAGTCAACAGAATACATAAATAACTTACGACTGGTGAGGTAAGTATCAAATCATATAACAAATAAAATATAAAAAAATTAAAGTATTTATATCATACTTATCATAAAGTCAAAGATGGAAAACGTGAGCAACACTTCTGTGTAGTTCCGTTTTCCCATAGACCTATGGCAGAAAGCAATGCATTTCACAGTAAACATTTGTTGCTATATTATGAATTGTAGCAGTCACTAACCAATCTTTTTTAATCGGTATTCAAAGCTTACAAACAAAGAAGCAACAAGCGTTTACTACACACTTAAATTTAACATAAAAAGAAAAGCAATAAATAAACTTACATAAAAGATTGCAACAGTCATAAAAAATACAGAGCCAACAAACTTACAACTTCTAGTAAAGAAGTTTTAATTCTTTAAATGACTATTACAAACTTTTAGTTTATCTTATTCATTACCAAAACAACTTTTTACATACAATAATTAGTAATAAATAAACATTTATAGCTAATTAATTAATCAAATTATCAACAGCTTTAAAAAGTGATATAACAGACTTGCTTTACAATTAGTAAAATATAAAATTAAATAAATTCCATTATTTCATAACAAATAAATTAAACATTTATTCACTTTTACACCTATTGCAATCACATCTTAAATTTGTGGTATTTTAAATCTTAAATTAAATACATTTACATTAATAAATAGTTTCAATTAATTAAAACTACAAAATGTAAACAATTTAATAACAGAAATATAATACAACTAATACTGTTGATGTAAATTAATACTATTTATTTAGTTTTACAAAAATGATATTAATATCTTAAAATTAATAAAAAATAATTTACTGTAAAACTAAATAAATAATATTAATTTATAACTATGAAAAAATATATTTAAACTTTATATTAACTCTTTTTAAAATTAAAATATTTTTTCCTATGCGTACACAATAGCATGTAAATTAAAAATATTTTAAAACAATTATAATCAATTCAAATCATCAGTAATAAAACTATTCACAATATATGCAACCAATAATACACGCCAGTGTTTATAGGCAACCAACATTACATACATGAAGCTAGCAATAAACGACATAGGCGTAACAATTAAATTTTAATAATTTAAAAAGCAACTGATAATCAGTTTCAATTTAATATAACTTATAACCGTGTGACACTATCTATAACTCTTATTGAATTATATACATAATTTTAAATAAAGCTTTAAAATTATCTAAAATGCACAAATGGTTATCAATTTTATTGTAGATTGAAAAATTAACATGTTTAAGTTTGTGTGAATAATGGACGCAATAAATACGCGTTGGCAGTTTTAACAAAGTACATAAAGTAGGTTAGAAATGCTATTAATCACATTTTATATGTAAATTATTTAAAAAAAAACAATTTTTAATTTACAATAAAATTAATAGTTATCAATTTAATTATAGATAGTATCATACAAATTTAAGAAATTAATAAATGTTAAAGAAAGGCTATGGCCTACTAAAACAAAGTGCAATAAGCGAGACGACATTCTTATCAATAGTGCGCGACAACTTTTGTATTCCTTCCGCTCAACTTTGTATTCCTTCCGCTCATCTTTGTATTCCTTCTGCCCATAATTATATTTCATCTGCTCATCACTGCATTCCTCCTGGTCATCATTGTATTCCATCTGCTCATTATTGTATTCCAGTCTTCATCAATGGTATCCATTTGATGGGAATTAAGGATAAGAAACAATCCTATAAAAAAAAACAACATTAATGTAATTGAAATGTTATTAATAATTTTTTAATGTTTTGCAATAAAATTACGATTTATTTACCTTGAATGTGCTTAAATCATAAATAAGTTCCTGCCATCAGCTTTCTTAATAGTAAAAGTAGAACTTCCATTGATCACATCATTCGTAAACTTAAGTTTCGGCATTGATTCAACTGCTGTCATCTTCACTGGCAGCAGCTTCCTTAAAAGTAAGACAACATTCTTATCAATACTGCGCGACAACTTTTGTATTCCTTCTGCTCATCATTATATTCCGTCTGCTTATCTCTGCATACATGCTGCACATCATTGTATTCTGTCTGCTCTTCATTGTATTTCATCTGCATATTATAGTAATAATTCTGCTTATCTGTATGTTCCATATGCTCAACATTGTATTTCTTTTGCTCATCACTGCATTCTTTCTGCTCATCATTGTATTCTTTCTGCCCATAATTCTATTTCATCTGCTCATCACTGCATTCCTCCTGGTCATCATTGTATTCCTTCTGCTCATTATTGTATTCCTGTCTTCATCAATGGTATCCATTTGATGGAAAATAATGGTGAGAAACTCAATCCTATAAAAAGCAATAATGACATTAAAGTAATTGAAATGTTATTAAGTAATAATTTTTTAGAATAAAATTACTATTTATTTACCTTGAATGTGCCTAAAGCAAAAATAAGTTCCTGCCATCAGCTTTCTTAATAGTAAAAGCAAAACTTGATTACATCATTCATAAACTGAAGGAATTAATTCAACTGCTGTCATCTTCACTGGCACCAGCTTCTTTAAAAGTAAGCAGCATCATACTATATTTAAACTGGAGAAGTTCCTCCATGTATAAATCTACTTCTACTCATATTTGTATTCCGTCTGCTCAACATTGCATTCCATCTACTCATCATTGTATTCCATTCTTAATCAATGGTATCCATTTGATTGGAAACGAGAGTAAGCAACCCAATCCTGTAAACATCAAAAACAACATTAAAGTATATGAATTGTTTTTATGTATTCATTTTATTTTACAATAAAATTACACATTATTTACCTAATTTATACACATAAAGAAGTTCCTGCCATCAGCTTCTTTGATTGCAAGTAGAACTCCCATTGATAACATCATTTGTAAACTAGAGTTTCGGCATTGATTCCTCTACTATTTTTTCACTAGCATCAGCTCTTTTAAAGGTAAGCATCATACCATGTTTAAACTGAAGAAGTTTCTTCATATAAAAATTCATCTGACCATGCGACTCATTTGATTAAAAATAATGTAAGATGGCCAGACCTGTATACTGAAATTTAACTTACAAAAACAATGGTACAGTTTTACAGACCAAAAACCACAGAAAAATGTAGAAGTTTAAGACAAAAATAGAAAAAATATCCAAAAAATAAAATTTAAATAAAAAAAAATTATAAAAAACTGCATAAACTAAGGATTAAATGTATAAACTAATGAAAAACGGCAAAAACTTCAAAAAGGAATCCAAAAAACATTAGAATTAACTAATTTATAACCAAAACTGTTTAATTGTAATCAAATCAAAAATTAAGACGTTCAAACTAGGCCTACGTTACTGGCCACAGATCACCTTGAAAGCTTCACAAAACGTACTCTAAATGTTACTTTTTTAATAGTTTAACTTGCACTGGTAAACATTAAAATCAAATTTTACTAAACAAATTGAAAATGTTATCTTTGCGAGATGTTGCTACGATTTTAACATAAATCATAATTTTCCTAATTGAATTTATAAAATAAAACTTACTAAAATATATCCTTTCAACAATAGTTCACTATTAGTTGAAGCACAATTCAATATCCTTACGCACTTAAACGTTATTCACACAAACGCACGGCGAGAAGATACTACTAACACGACATCCCGGCCTGAACTGAACGAACGCCGGCCGGACTCTATCCCCACTATTCAGTTCGCTCGGTCTGCATCGTTTGCTTACTCGACTCGGAGTAGGGTATCAATTCTGAAATACTATATTAATTATATTGAATGTAAATAATTTCTTTAAATAAGCATTTTGTGCTTTAAAATTGCCTTTCAATTGATTCTAAATTTAATTGATTATGAACAGGGAAGTCAAATTGATTGTCGACATAAAAATAATATAGATTCATTCTTCTAGTTTTAGATACAATATTGCAATTTTTTTAATTTTATTAGCCCCGTTCCAATACGGTGTACGTATTCCGACGATAGGCAAAATTGCCAAACTTTGGGTGTTGGCCCAAATCGCAATTGTTCGAACTTACCAAGCAGTATCCTTGCATGTCAGTGGTGGTCCAGCTTATGCACTTCTTGAAATTGTCCAGCAGCTTACCTAACCTAACATATGCATAAACATAAAAATTCGAAACAAGTTTTATCACTATGTCTAGAATAAAACAAATATGACAATATAGTTTATTTTAATCTTCATGGCATCTACAATAAATTATATACAATAACAACATTATGCTCTCGTTCGATTGAACCAAAGCTAAAATCAATATTTGGTTGAGATACATCGATTTAAAAAAATCAATTACAAAGCAACATCACAAAAATAAAAATAATAAAAATGGGAGTCTGTTTAATTGTTTCTGCGGATGCGTGCACGATATTCATTGAATGATGAGTCAAACAGAAACAAAACAAAGAATAATTAAATAATACTTAATAATAAAATTGAAACAAGTAATGAATATAGTACACGTAGGACTAGCAAGTTTTTTTTATTTAATTTTCTTGTAACACACATAATCAAATAAATGTGTTTTATTAAAAAACTAAATAAACATTACGGGTTGCGTAAAATTAAAATTTAACAATTATTTACTAAAGTAAATAAAAGCAAATTAAATTATGATTAAAATAATCAACCCCGGACAGCAGTCTTTGAAAAATATGAATGGCAACGATTGCTAATTAATGCGAATGTTACTATTTATATGTACAAATGTGGACTAAAAATCAAATATCGGGGTATCTGTTATGACACATCGTTATTTTGAAAGAGTCTTCGTTGAGGTTCAGGCGTATAGTGGAAACGCGTCCTAAGGTGTTGCGGAGAACCCGGCACTGAGGTACTCTCAGATAGGCGACGAGGAGGAGGCACTGGAGGTGTCGGTGATATATACCTTTAGAAATTTATAAATATATCAAATATATATTATTGTTTATACTCTACCTTCTAGATAAAGATGGAGACGTCGAGGCGTTACCATCAAAGAAATGCCTTCGAAGAGCTAACGGACTCTGAGTGTCCCTATTGTAACGAGGCGGTGGTTCGGGACTCTGATGTCTGGACGACCTTCCTGTACTATTCAATTGTAGCTTAATGTATGAAGATATCCTCTTCTTACCTAAAACTGTTGATAAGAGAAGTATTTCTGATTATTCACCAAGATTTGCGCGAGTTAAGTAATTTCATCCCCTCCACTGATGATCATATTTGACATTTTTAGGTTAATTTTGCACAAAAGTGAGGTTAAATATAAAAGTCAAACTAACCTCCATCACATTTTGAATACTCCTCAGCTTCTTTGGCTTGTTGTTTCTGTTGGTGATAAAACCTCTGCAAAACAATAGGACTGGTATTTCCACAATTGTAGGGTGCCGGTTGTTCATCAACGGGTTGAATATGATTCCTAAGCGGTAGCGGTGAACCGACAGGCGAATTCCAACGATCCCGTTTCTGCAAATACGACGTATCCGAACGGCGCTGCATGAGCGGCGAAGTAAATTTATCCTGCATTGACGTTAAATTATTTTTAACTTGTAAATGTTCCTGATAGGCATGAAACGGAGAGTAAGTACGTGGTTGCTGCTGCTTATCGGAATCCCTTTGATAAGATGTAATACGCGAGATGTGTAAGCTGCGACCGTCCCCCGGCGGCGATGTAATTTTATCAGGCTCTAAAGGGGGAACGGCTGCAGCCCAGCGTCCGTCGCTTCCGTTTAATGTTGTTCGCGGTGGGGGTTCTGATCGTTGTCGGCTGTGCATCACCCTTCTCACAGACGAACTTGTTTGTCTTAACAAACGAAATTAAAAACAATTACAAAACAAAAAAACCAACCAAATTCATTTGTGTAAGTGCATGCAATGTCAACTAACTACTAATAAAAATATAAAGAAAATTAGGATACGAAACCTGTTATGTTTTCGGTTTTTATATTAATGTTTCAATCAATCCAACCTATTAAAATATTCTACACATGCACAACACGGTTATTGTTTTTTTTTTATTGCAACTTAAAAACTGAAACAATAATGGTAATTAAGAACAATTGACTAACCATGCAACATACCTAGACGACTCTCGATTTTCCACTTCTTTAAGCGCGTTCACATACCACTCGCCAACATCAACGCACTCCTTTTCGTATTTTTTATAAAATGGTTCATTCTTCAGTTTCACATATTTTGGCCTATCCTTCTTATCTTTTGTCAAACTAAAGCAAACAAAAACCAAAAGTTAAAACATCTTACAACAATCAAATATTCGAGCGCCAGTCATATAATGAATAGAATAGTAATAACGCGTATTACACGACCGGATCTACAGGATTGGTGCTCGAATTAAATAATAAAAATAGAATTTAATGTATTTTTTCTTACCAAAAATTAACAAATTGCCTAAATTCGGGTGAAAACTCCTTATCATCTGGTAATGTAGGCGGGGCTTGTTGAACAACCATTGCCAACACCTCAAAATCCGTGTGGCAATTCCTATATGGGAAAGAACCCGTTGCCAATTCCACCAGTGATATACCCAATGACCACACATCGGCCCTTACATCGTAGTCCGGACTCTTTGGATCGACTTCTATTCGTTCGGGCTGAATAAATTTAAAATTTACTGTTGTGGCCGAATTTCATGGAATTTATAGGATAGGGATAAGAAGGAAAAGCGGTAAGCTAAGTTAGAACACAATAAATTCTGCATTAATTAAATATCACCCCCCCCCCCCACACACTGCGTTTCGTAAGCGGGTTGGCTAACTAACCGGTTCAGGTCAGTCAATGGCCAACAATGCTTACCAAGACCAACAACAACATAATCCCATGCATGACATAGAACCTGTGATTTCGGTGCAACCTGCAACGTAAAAGGGGTTCATCGATACGCTAGTGCATGAATGTTAGACGGACATCCGGAGTGCAAAGCTACGTTTCGTCCAGCACGTAGAAGATAGCTGGATAGGGCAAGGCCGGCAGCTACAAATCTTCAAAAACCCCAAACAAACAAATGGCGCGCAACGTGAGGCATAGCTGAAGCGATTGTGCTTCAACCCCACAAACTAACCAGAGAGAAATCAAAAAACATTATCACGGTGGGTAAGCCCTAACAGAGACTAATATCAGTGCTACTACGATGATCTTGAACGCCGAGGCTGCAAATAAAATCCATCAGCAATACCCCAAACCAGGTTGTCAGAGCCTGAAGATCAAAGCACTCAAAAACCTTAACTTTTGATTCCGCGACACAAAAAGCTTATAGTAGAACTCGTTGTACACACTTTTTCTTACTTTCTCTGCGAGGCGCTCAACCAACGACAAGCGAGCAGAAGATAAAACAAAAACTCGTTCGGACGCGATTGTTCAGATGGAGATACAGCGCCCCAAGTCTATCAGAGAATACAGCGCCATTTAATCATTTGATCACTCAAACCTTAATCACCAGGACTCTTTGGACTTGTAACTGCTGAAAATCTTCAACTTCAAAACCCTAAACCGGTAACAAAGAACAGGCTTAGTCGATGTTCATCAATGAACAGAGCAAACCAAACCGTGACCCTCACCAACTTAGATTAAGTACGCGACCTCCACCAACTTCGGCCTAGTACCCAAAGACTTTAGAGCAGCCGCCGTATTCTCTAAGCAGGACCTGAAGACCAGACATTGGCAAGTTCCATTGCAGTAAACTTTACTAAAGAACAAAGGTGCATTTAGGTCATAGTAGAAGAAGTAACTCACACAAATTAAACTTTGTTCCCACCCACCCAAGCGTTATTTATCAAGAGATTTATTGCTAAAGAATTCTCTCTTATCTAAATCCAAGCACACAAGAGGTGGGACAAACAACAGATCCTTTGATGACTAACACAAGGGCGGGTAGGTGGGTCACAGTAGAAAAAGTAACTCACCCACAAACTAAACTTAGTTCCCATCCCAAGCGTTAGTTATTAAGAGATTTATTGTCAAACAACTCTCTCATATCTAAATCCAAGCACACAAAGGTGGGACAAATAATAAATCCTTTGATGACTAACTCTTGGGCGGGTGGGTGGGTCACAGTAGAAGAAGTACGTCGCCCACAAATTAAACTTTGTTCCCGCCCATCCACTCAAGCGTTAGTTATCAAGAGATTTATTGTCAAACAACTCTCTCATATCTAAATCCAAGCACACAAAAGGTGGAACAAATAATAAATCCTTTGATGACTAACTCTTGGGCGGGTGGGTGGGTCACAGTAGAAGAAGTACGTCGCCCACAAATTAAACTTTGTTCCCGCCCATCCACTCAAGCGTTAGTTATCAAGAGATTTATTGTCAAACAACTCTCTCATATCTAAATCCAAGCACACAAAAAGTGGGACAAATAATAAATCCTTTGATGACTAACTCTTGGGCGGGTGGGTGGGTCACAGTAGAAGAAGTACGTCGCCCACAAATTAAACTTTGTTCCCGCCCATCCACTCAAGCGTTAGTTATCAAGAGATTTATTGTCAAACAACTCTCTCATATCTAAATCCAAGCACACAAAAGGTGGAACAAATAATAAATCCTTTGATGACTAACTCTTGGGCGGGTGGGTGGGTCACAGTAGAAGAAGTACGTCGCCCACAAATTAAACTTTGTTCCCGCCCATCCACTCAAGCGTTAGTTATCAAGAGATTTATTGTCAAACAACTCTCTCATATCTAAATCCAAGCACACAAAAGGTGGAACAAATAATAAATCCTTTGATGACTAACTCTTGGGCGGGTGGGTGGGTCACAGTAGAAGAAGTACGTCGCCCACAAATTAAACTTTGTTCCCGCCCATCCACTCAAGCGTTAGTTATCAAGAGATTTATTGTCAAACAACTCTCTCATATCTAAATCCAAGCACACAAAAGGTGGGACAAATAATAAATCCTTTGATGACTAACACTTGGGCGGGTGGGTGGGCCACAGTAGAAGAAATACCTCGCCCACAAATTAAACTTTGTTCCCGCCCACCCACCCAAGCGTTAGTTATCAAGAGATTTATAGTCAAACAACTCTCTCATATCTAAATCCAAGCACACAAAAAGTGGGACAAATAATAAATCCTTTGATGACACTTGGGCAGGTGGGTGGGTCACAGTAGAAGAAGTAACTCGCCAAAAATTAAACTTTGTTCACACTACACGGCCCCTGCTTGAGCAGTATGTACTAGTGCTGCAAGAAATCAGCTCATGACGGGAGTCCTTAGGCTGCGGAAACAACAGAGACCCTCGCTCCGACCATAACATTGTATCCTAGATCATTGCTCAGAGCACCAATGCTGGAATACTGAAACTTCAATCCTAGGAACCAAGCTAGGAGCTAAGCGAGAGTACAATGCTATGGTCCGAAGAAAGGTCCCCGTTGGACACAGTCAGAATTGCTAGAGCCTACAAGAAGTCTTAGCATCGGTTATCCCGGCCGATATATTGGTAGATAAGAAAGCAACAATCTACAAAAACCGAATCGCAAAATCTATAGCCAGATCAATGGAAAGCAGAAGAAGAAGCAGAGAAAGAAGAGTAGATACGAGGCCTGGTCCCGGGCATCAAGATTTGGTACAGTACGAACAGTTATTATCCTATTAGCTAGCTAGCAGTTATTCACAAGCCATAGTTGTTTCCGCTGTTACTTAAAACAGATTGGTAAAAGCCACACGACAGAATGCCGGTCAAAGTAGACAATGCAGAGCACGTGCCACGTTGAGGAAAATGGGAATATGAGCGCTCAGTTCGCGAGTTCACGAAGGTAGATATTGCAAGATTTGCCAGATATAAACACTTTGCGGTATGAACTTGTGCTGTCAGACGCTATTATGCAGGCCAAAAAAAAAGAGAAATTGCGTCAGTGAACAATTCTAAAAAAAACCATTACAAATTCCTACCCTCTAGCCCCATACCACCACCCTTAGATTAATCCGGCGCCAAACGGAGTTAAAAAAGTCGCAGAGGTGCCTAATGGGAGTTATCTAAAGCGCCAAAGGGTCTGAGACGCACCAAGAACCATAGTCGCAATAACGTAGAACCCACCGACCAAAAACTTCGGCGACATCCAACCAGACGTTGGTGTGAGAACAAGAAAAGCGCCAAGCCACAAAGTGAATAAAACCCAAAAAGTTAATCATAGCCGCCGAAGAACGCCGTCACTGGAGGATTACCCGTCTAGTAAAAAATAAACCTTAACAACTTAACTCTTAATTATTCTTTCTCTCCCAAAATCACCTGGTGAGTATAAAGCAGACCCTCAGTGACCCCAAAACCCAGAAAAAACCACATCAAGAACATTTACAAAAAAAAAATCTGTAGATTTTCTCAACAGTCGCACACGTTGACTACTCAAATCAAACTCTACAAGTGTTTTGCTTTAGAGATCAAAACATATAAGAAACTGTCAAGGAATCAAAGCTGTCTCATAAGTAAAACCATGTAGAGGTTAATATGAAAATAAAATTTCTAAAATTTTAAACTTTTCAGCACTACAATCTGATGTGCATGGGCAAACGGACTATTTATAGTGCCAAAATTTCAGTCAGTTCTGCTGCCACTCATTTAAAATTTACACAAAATAGAATATCATAAACAAGTTTCAGCTTACCACTTTTAAACATTATAAATATATATTTTGAATCAAATAGAGATAATCACATGCATAAAATACAAATTACTTACAGCTAAATATGCCGTACATCCTGCACTCTTTGTTTTGGCCAATGAATCAACCAATCGACCACTAATACCAAAATCACAGAGCTTCACATGCCCCCTCTCATCTAATAATATATTGGAAGGCTTAACATCCCGATGAATAATACCGTGATGATCCTTTAAATACGATAAAGCTTCAACCGTCTAAAATAAAACCGCATAAATCATAAAAATCAATAAACATAATAAAACCATACAGCAACAGTAACTTTTCCTAAAATATGTTCCGGTATGGGTTGCTTCAGCCTTTTTAACAATTTATCGAAACAAGTCGCCATTAATTCCATGCAAATCCACACTTCCGCTTTCGTTATAAAACAACCTAAACATTGCACAATGTACGGACAACCGTGCGATTTGATTACAACCTCAATATCCATGACTATTCGTTTATTTTCTTCAGTATTACCCGTCCTCCTCATTTGCTAAAAAAAAACAAATCAAAATCCACCAAATCTAATCAAATAATATTTACTTTAACTGCGATTATTTCCCCGCTCAGTCCGTGCCTCATTTTAACAACATGGCCACACGTTCCGTATCCCAATTGCTCGATCAATTCCATATCTTTCGATTCTGTATGATATACTTTATCACGTATCTTCAATTTACCACTACTTTTCATAATCTCTCTCAATTTTCGATCGTTCTTATCCGACTCTTCACCGTCTTTAGTTCGTTGAGTGAATTCTAAATTTTGAGGCCGTCTTACTGGACTGTCTACTGAAACTGTATTGAAATATTGAATTGATTATTAGGATAGTAATTATGGGAGCTTACAGTTTAAGTTTAGTTTGGAGGTGTTTTTGAAGTGGCCCCCTGGCTGGCGCGTTTGCGGACTGATTTCGGGACTGATCTGTTGGCTTGGCATATTGTTTCTTTTTTCATTTTGTATTCTGTCCAAGAGCTCGTCTATTTTACTCTCTGCTTCTCTACTCATTATGTGATTACTGATATAAAAGCAAAGCAGTGACAGCAAATGACAGCTAACTTACTTACAACCAGAGACGGAATGAAGTTGGTCGCATTCAACTAGATACATGCAGAAGCATTAAAATTTTAAATTGAAACTAATAATTCAATAAAATCATTAATTTAATTATAAAATAAGATTATAAAGTATTAATAGTATTGTAAATCAAATATTCAATGTAATTATTAAAACAATTTATTTTTAACAAATCCGAACGCAACTTTATTATACAGTGCGTTGCAAAATGGTTTGAATAGATTTGTTATACAGGGCGTTAAAATAATTTAATTTAATACAATCAAACATTGGCTGCGTTCAGGACGACTCATCGCTGTCAATCATTCAAACTGAACGGGCGGCGGGAATCATCGTTTGCTCGCAGCGCTTGTCATTTGACTCATCATACATTTAGGTACGCTTTTATGCTGACAAAGCAACTTATTAGCCACCAGCGTTTAATCGGCAAATATATTTAAAAAAAATAAATTATTGCTTATCTCCAATTGATGAGTCAGCGCTGGCAACTGATGAGTTGTACTGAACGCAGCCATTGATCATTTATTTATATATACAAAAACAAAATAATAAAATAAATTTAAAAAATAAAAAGTATTTATAATAACAGACACTAACTCACTTTTTGGAGACCCTGGTAAACCAAACAAAATATTAGACATCCCCAAACGACAATATCAGAATCAAAGCAAGAAGGAAACGATGGACGTGAACAGCAAAAACAAAAAAGCCTATTTCCAACAATAAAAATATAAAGACTAAAAAAAAGAAGAAAAAGATCTCCAGGATGTTGAGTTCCAGATTCCAGCTCTCTCCTACGCAATGAAGTTTATGTTGGGGGAGAGCTGGCTCAACATAACTAGGAAAAGAAAATAATCCTTTCAAGCAGTGTCTTGACATATGTACATCAACTATATAAGTTGGTTGTTCGCCAGATCAATGAAGAAAGTACAAAGGGCTTAAGTGCAGTATAATTTGTTTTACCCTCCACCCAAAATCTAGAATCCAAAATGTCATAGACCGAACTGTAAACCGTCCCTACCCAAAATGCAACGGATTTTTAAACTACAAACTTAAAACGGCCCCAAGAGTGTTGCCCACAACTTCTGGCATAAACAGGCCCCACAAGCCTGCACTTTCCTTTTCCAATTTCTGACACCAAACCATTCATTTTTATTTTAGCCAAAAATATATTTAAAAAAATAATAAATTTTTATTTTGTTTGAATTTTGCGCGCTTTGAATATCTGTTTAATCTTACGAGTTGAGTTGGCCATCCTGCATTCTATTCGAATACCTTCGAATGCATATGCAACATGAAGTAGGTGCTTATGAATTGAAGTTGAATTCAAATCATAAACAGTGGCATACCAAAAGGATTTTTTTTAGGTATTTCTCGATGATCCTGTAACTAAAAGTATTAATTGCTAGCTTCATACTGCTTCTGCTTTTGTGTTATAAATATGGCGTCATATAGAAATGTCAAAAAAATATTTTTTTAGGGCTCACAAGAAAAAAAATTATTAGCAAAACATTGAATAATAGAAATGAAACAATGTATATCATGAAATACCGGTAAATAAAATTTCTTAGAAAACATAATCAATAATCAGTTGTATAATAGATATATGGATTATTTCTGCATTGTCCCAAACCTAATTATGTTTTTTTAGATGTTTGTGAGAACAACCAAATTCAGGCTGAAATATTGTTTTATCGGAATATTTTAATTAAAAATGAGACCGGCTACGAATGAAGACGGAGACTCCCCTACTAATTTGACCAATATCACCATCCACTACTCGATTAGTTTTAAGAAGTTGTGTATCGTTACCGTTGCGTGTCCATTCTTTGCTCTACTTATATGTTTTATAACCGCCTACATTTATCAATACGATGATATCCACGAAACTCACTGCCGTGTACGGTAAAGTTAATTAAATTAATAATTTGAAATAATTGATTTAATCGTAGGTATATAATATAATCCCTTCTATAAGTGCCATAACTGGAGTGAGTCCGCAGCGATATCTCTGGCGTGTTAGTGTTGCATTACATATTGGTCCGCGTTATATTATTGCGGCCGTTTATAGGGCTTACCAACAGAATCTCATTAATCCTGCGGCCGATATACAGGTAATTAAGGTTAATTCAATTATATAACGTGAGTATTGATTTAGTGATTTTTGTTATGTAATGAGAAATTGAGTCGATTTGCTTTTAGGTCAAAAAGGTTGCCAAACGTTGGTTGGATGCTGCTTTTTGGTTAAATATTATCGAAGTATCAGCACTCGGCGGTGTTACTTACATTTCTAATTTGGAAAATTATCGTAAGTCAAATTTATAAACTAGAATTTAATTATTTTATATTTACATATCCTCAGAGATACGTAATACAAATTTTGTTTTGTTGTAGCTGTACATGAAAAATTGTTTATGACTTTTATGGTTACCAGTTTATTGCATATGGTTGCCTGTATAAAAGGCATACAATGGATAGGTATTACTAATAATAGTATAGAGAGGGTGGAGAAAGAGCTGCAGTACAAAAAATTCATATTTTTTATCTCGATCATGTGTACTCTAGGAATGGTCGGATTCTTTTTGAAACATCGTTTATTGTGCCACAATATGGGTAAGCAATTTAGAACATTTTGAATAAATTTTTTGAATGGAAGAAGGAGGAGAAATAATGAGAGTTGGAAATGAAGTTGGGAAAGTAAAGGGAGGGAAAATAAGAGAATGATGGTGAAAAGGTTAGAAGGAGGGGAAGTAAAGGAAACAGAAAAATTAAGAGTAAACTGGAGAAAGGAGGAAATAAGGGGAAATAAAACCACTTTTCACATATTTTTTATACATAAAAGGTACAATAGTTATTGTGATTTTATGTAAATTGTCTCACTAGGCAGACTGATGAAGCCTGCATACCTTGAAACACTAATGTACTGAGTAGAGGCAATTTACATAAAATACATCATTACATCTTATAACATCTTAATATTATTAATATTTCAGCGTTCAGTTGGTTTGCCGTTTGCGAATATTTAGTAGCGACAGCGAACATGGCATTCCATCTGACCCTGATCTACAACTTCCCGAGGGAGCAGCTCATGGTAGCGACGACGACAGTTGTGCAAATAAGAAGGCCGCCTCCCTCACCGATGAGAATTCCGCAAATTAAACCTGAATCGCCGACGAGAGTTGCGCATGTAAAACCCGCATCACCGACGAAAGAAAACCATAAACACGAGGACCTCAAATTAGATTAATTTAATTTTTATAAACAAAAAAAAAGAAAACAATGCTAGTCAATTGCCATCACAGTATGTAGATGTTGCGTAGAAGTGCTGGACCAATGTTGGGTCAACCCCTGTTGGACCAATGTTCTTCCAACTTTGGGCCAACAATGCACCGCTGTAATGAAAAAAAAAAATACAAATTAAATAATATTTCAAATTCCAAGTCTCGACTGATTTGTATTCGATGACATGGAATATTTATTACCACAGTGCCGACTATTAAAGAAGAACTGTGGGGATGGTTTAGATCTAGATTTTAAGCGCGATCTAACACACATCAATAAAAAAACGTTGTTCATGGATTTTAGACTCTAGGGAATTTGTTGACCTGTTATATAATACTCTTTATATCTAGTTATTAGTATTAGTCATTTTATTGTAGGTATTTAATACTTAATACTTCCGAATGCAAATTACTTCCCTATTTGACTGATTCATTAGCTTTTAATTTATTTATTATTAATTTAACTACTTACCCACCGGTTGTTAAGTAGCCAATAATACCAAAGATAAAACATGAACAAAATATAATTTTTATATTTTTAATACTCAATTTGTATAATAATATAAATGATAACCTATTGTGGTTGGACGAAGTGGAGCAAAACAAAAGTGATATTAATTTGGTGGATGTTGTTTTGCTAAGATTTTTTTTATTCTGATACTATTTTCTTATATTAACTGAGGCTGCTGATGTGCTTAATATATTTATTTCCTTTCTATTGGATATCGAATTAATTTTAACTAAGAATCTCATCTAATTTTATAATATAAAATAAAACGCACAGGATAACATATAACAACATATCCTATTGTTTTTATGTATTAACATGAACAATAAAATTATAAAAAATATATTTCGTTTTAATTTTTATATTGTTTCTAAAGATAGCAGTGGCGTAGTTAGATTTTATGGGCTTTAACGCAAAATATTGAAAGCCCCCTTTGAGCTTGTTTTAAAAATAAACTTCTTGATGATCTCTTGAAACAACACACGACACTTTTGCGACTACGTCGCCTAAACCAAGAACTAATCGTTCCTGATCATACTATAAAGCAAACTAAATAACTACTACCTAGGTCAATTAAACCAACACCGTCGTAACTAACCAACCAAATTAAAACTAACGTTTACAACAATCCGAGCACCCACGACGATTTCTATCATACGGATTCCACTTTTAACGAGCACACCAAACACAGCACCTTCACTGTCTGAACACTAAGCGACAATAATAATTCTATTCTTACGTATTCCAAGCCCAAGTTTAGACGAATCTCTTCGACCGACCCTTAGGACAAACAATCGTAGCCATTAATTTTGTTGCTAAAAGCATTCGATAGCTTTGTCATCGTTAACCACTGATTTTTGCAAGGATTGGCGTGGAACCTTGTACCATGATCTCTAAACCGGGCCATTTCAACGAGCTCTTTCTCGACCAAACCCCCAACGATACAATACTACATGACTTCTGTCACTGGCTAGGCTTCTGCAGGTAATCCATACCTGTTTCTCGGGGTAGGAGTTTTGGGGAAGTTCTTCATAATATCGATTTTTGTTATAGGCCTTGGAGGGGTGTGCAAACGCAAGGTATGGAGGTTAGCCTTGAAATATTGAAGAAATGTTACTACGTTTGTTGGTAGCCGGCGCCAGGTTTAGTGTTTGTTTGGAAGCTGCAGCTTGGTGGTAGATATAGAGAAACCTGGTGGCACCAGACGAAGTACCTAGTCTATAAGGTACCTTGTGTTTATCTGTTACGATGGGTCTTGCTTTAAATGTAAAATTCGCCTGCTTGTTGGGTAGTTTGTTTTAATGTTTTTGGATAAATGACAATTGACACACTTTTCGACTGACTTGCAACAAGCCGTATGTTTAAATCAATATTTTTTTTTTTGATAGGAGGAAATGCTTTTTCAAAGAAGCCATGCCCACTAAAACCTCCTCTCATTTCTCCAGCTGTCTGCAAGGAATTACTTTTGGTACTGCGTGTTGCGGATGCTGTCTTTTTAAGTACGTACCATCACTTCTTTTTGTCTTTTTCCTTCTTGCTGATTATGCACTGGATGGTTGCAGCTATCAGGTTCCAGTTTTTGCTATTTGCAAGCATGTAACTGACGATGTCTGTTGCTACTAAAAACCTACCTCAGCTCTTCTCTTTTACCATTTCAGTGAGGGCAGATTAGTATTGTGTGTTTGGCAGAGTCGTCCGTATCACAATAACTGCACTTTTTGCCTCTACGATTTGAAATCTATAGAGATAGCCTCTAAACCACCAATGTCCCGTAAAAAACTGGGTAATGTGGTAGCTTATCTTGCCGTGCCTCCTTCCTATCCGTTCTGCTACGTTTGGTATTAATCTTTTTGTCTACTGCGTAATCTGTTTCATTTTAGCATTCCATTTCCTACAGCTTTATGGTTTCCGTTTTTTCGTCTTTTTTATTCACGGTGGATTTCTCTACGTCTTTTTTTCCCAAGCCAGTAGGTGGATGGAGATTGAGCCTGTAATAACCTGTAACGCTTTGTTAAAATTTGTAATATCTGACTTATGCGCCATCTAGTGATGTTAACACTAGGGAAGCTTAAGTGACGCTCTCTTAAGCGTCCCACTTCTTGTTTGTGACGCTGTACGTAACAGACGTGTTTTTCCTTTGCTCCAACAATATACTATTAATTCACACAAGTGTTTGATTACGTTAATCCGAATATCCAACAGGTTATGAACCCAGTGCGCGTGTTAATTAGTAGTGCGGTTTAGTAATCGAGATCTTAAGACTTTTACCGGTCGATCGTCGCGAACAACCACGTGTTTGGTGTGAGGTTAAAGATGTCGGGAAGTTACTTAGTGAATGTGCCGAGGCTGAAGGGTCGTGAAAACTATGATGATTGGGCCTTCGCGGTGGAGAATTTCTTGGTTCTCGAAGGACTTCATGGATGCATCATAGAAGACGAAGCTGGCAGACAAACTGAAGCTAAGGTGGCTGAGTGCAAAGCCAAATTGATATTAACGATCGATACTTCGTTATATGTCCACATCAAGAATGCAAAGACAGCAAAAGAGTTGTGGAAATGCTTGAAAGGAATGTTTGATGACAAAGGGTCGACAAGGAAAATAACACTGCTGCGAACATTAATTTCCACAAGATTAGATAACTGTGATAGCATGCTGGCGTATGTTAGACAGATTGTGGAAACGGCCCAACGGCTGAAGAGCACAGGTTTCGAAATTTCCGATGAATGGGTTGGATCTCTCCTACTGGCAGGTTTGCCGGAGAAATATTCGCCGATGATAATGGCGATTGAGCATAGTGGAATCGCCATAACGGCCGACAACATCAAATCGAAGCTGCTCGACATGGAAGATACTGACAGTGCAGGTAGCGCATTTAGCGCTAGATGGCGTGGACAGGCAGGCAACTGTAATGGGAAAGGCGTCCGGGGTGCCAGTGAGGTCACTGACAAGGACAAGAAGAAGCAATTGTCAAACGTCAAATGCTACCATTGTAAACAGTTTGGTCACTACAAGAACAAGTGCCCACAGCAGAAAGACAGCGATAACAGAAATGGAAGTGCACGGAAGAACTTTGGACTAAGTGCCGTGTTCCTATCGGGTGAATTTAACAAAGATGATTGGTACGTTGATTCAGGTGCCAGTGCTCACTTCGTTGCTGACGAAAAGTGGCTGCAGAGCACGTCCAATAGTGAATTTGTTAAAGAAATTATCGCTGCAAACAAAGAAACAATGACTGTGTCGTGCAAGGGTATCGTCAAGCTTCATACGCGTGTGAACAATGCGGTGAATGACGTCACCATCAGAGATGTATTTTGTGTACCCAAGTTATCCACAAATTTACTTTCAGTTAGCCAGATGATAAAGGCAGGGAATAAAGTGAAATTTGATGAGGATGGTTGCTCTATCTACACGCAAGATAATCAACTAGTGGGAACAGCTACACAGACGAACAATGTTTACAAGTTAAACACAGCTGATGATGAAGCATGTTTGCTTGCAACTAACACATGGCATAGAAAGTTTGGTCATGCAAACAGTTCAACACTAAATCAAATGTCGAAGAAAGAAAGTGTCATTGGTATGAAAATGGATGGAGAAGTCGTTGAATCCAAAAGAAGCTGTATGGTATGTTGTGAAGGAAAACAGACTCGAGCACAGTTTCCTAAGAAAGGAAATAGAGCAGAGAGCATTTTGGAGCTCATTCACATGGATGTGTGTGGGCCAATCGAAACGAAATCGTTTGGTGGCTCTAGGTATTTCCTCATAATAGTTGATGACTACAGTAAGATGGCTTTTGGTTATTTCCTGAAAACGAAAGATGAAGTTTTCAACCAGTTTAAACAGTTTGCTGCAATGGCGGAGAATCAAACAAATTGTTCCATAAAGATAGTGAGATCAGACAACGGTGGTGAGTTTTGTAATAAGCAGTTTAAAGCTTTTATGAGTCAAAAAGGCATCATTCACCAGATGACCACTCCTTACACGCCCGAGCAGAATGGCTCAGCTGAGCGGATGAACAGGACGGTGGTGGAAAAGGCTAAATGTCTCATGTTTGATGCAAAACTGGACAAACGTTTTTGGGCTGAAGCCGTTAATCACGCTATCTATTTGAGAAATAGACTTCCGGTAGCAGGAAGGGGTGAAAAAACACCGACTGAAATTTGGACAGGCCGTAAGCCAGATGTGAGCCATCTTTGCATCTTTGGCAGCAAGGCAATGGTGCATGTGCCAAAGGAGAAGCGGCTGAAATTCGACAAGAAAGCCAAACAAATGATTTTTGTCGGCTTTAGTGACAATACAAAGGGGTATAGGCTATATGATCCTGCAGAGAGCAAAATAATCGTGAGCCGAGACGTCATAATCCTTGAAGAAGATGACTTGTTGACCATTAATGTAGATCACAGCCTGGATGAAGATCAACACATTGGTGTTGAGGCAACTGATTCAGTGGGGGCAGCAAGTGAAGACGATGGTGAAGAGACTCCAGTGTCATCGGATGAGTCCATTGCACCGTCGGAAATAGTCAACAGCAGTGGAGACTCATATGTCCCAGATGACTGCAGCGCATCAGGCAGCGAGGGACATGGTGACTACATCGAACAAGAAGTAAGAAAGTCATCCAGAACTCCGAAGCCGAAGATACTTCACGATTATGTGACTTATGCAACCTACGCGGGAATTGACAATGACATCGACGTGCAAGAAGACCCCTCCAGTGTGGAACAGGCGTTGGCTCGTCCAGACCACGAGAAATGGAGATGCGCGATGGACCACGAGCTCAGCTGTTTTGAGAAGAACCGTGCGTGGGAAATCGTCGACGTCCCAACGAAAGGGACGATTGTGAAGTGCAAGTGGGTTTTCAAGCGCAAGTGTGACGGTCTTAAAGTGCGGTATCGTGCGCGTTTGGTGGCTAAGGGATTCAGTCAACAGCCAGGAGTAGATTATAACGAAATATTTGCGCCTGTTGTACGTCACTCGACCTTAAGATTGTTGTTCGCTCTATCAGTAAGGTTAAAGTTAAAAATGTATCATTTAGATGTACCAACTGCTTTTTTGAATGGGGATTTAGATGAGGAAGTTTTTATGATGATGCCTGAAGGTTTCAATGTGCAAGACAATGTTAACAAGGTACTTAAATTGAACAAAGCCATTTATGGTTTAAAGCAGGCATCTCGGGCATGGAATAAGAAGGTGAATGTTGTCATGAATAAATTGAACTACCAGAATTCTAAACATGAACCTTGCTTGTACACCAAGAAGAATGGTGATCGTTTGACTATAGTGGCATTATACGTAGATGATTTCTTTGTTTTTTCAAATTGTGTAGAAGAAATCAAATGCTTGAAAAATGTACTTATAAATAAGTTTAAGATCAAAGATCTTGGTGAGCTAAGGCACTGTCTCGGAATGGATGTCGAGTCAGGAAATGGAGAAATTACTTTGAGTCAAGAAAAGTACATAGAGCAATTGTTAACTAAGTTCTCAATGGAAGATTGTAAGACTATAAAGACTCCTATGTCACGAGATAACGCCGTAGAGCTAGCCAAAGAAGTTGATGTGCCATACCAACAGTTAGTTGGAAGCTTGATGTATTTAGCGGTATTGACGAGGCCTGATATATCTTATTCTGTAAGTTTTTTAAGCCAATTTAATAATTGTTATAATTCAACCCATTGGTCTTGGGCAAAGAGAGTGCTTAGATACCTAAAACTAACCAAAGGCTTAAAACTGAAATATGTACAAGGTAAAGAAACTTTGGAGGGTTTTACGGATGCCGATTGGGCGGGAAACCCAGCTGATCGCAAATCAGTCACAGGGTTTTGCTTCAAGCTATCAGGCGCCACAATATCGTGGGAAAGTAGAAAGCAAACTACCGTTGCATTAAGTAGCACTGAAGCAGAATATATGGCTTTATCTGAAGCCACTAAAGAGGCCATTTATTTGAGAAATCTAATCAGTGAACTCGTGGATGAAGATAAATGCGTGACTGTTTACAGTGATAACCAAAGTGCTATTAAGTTGTCAGCAAACCCGGTGTTTCATAAGCGTTCAAAGCACATAGATGTAAGACACCACTTTGTAAGAGACGCTGTAAACGCGAAACATGTGGAAGTAAAGTATTTGTCCACACATGAGATGCCCTCGGATGTGCTTACAAAGGCATTGTGTACAGAAAAGCACAATAAGTTCGTGAGAGAGATGGGACTCACTCAATAAATGTTAAATGTAGCGCAATTATCAGATCTAGTGGGGGTGTTAAAATTTGTAATATCTGACTTATGCGCCATCTAGTGATGTTAACACTAGGGAAGCTTAAGTGACGCTCTCTTAAGCGTCCCACTTCTTGTTTGTGACGCTGTACGTAACAGACGTGTTTTTCCTTTGCTCCAACAATATACTATTAATTCACACAAGTGTTTGATTACGTTAATCCGAATATCCAACACGCTTTTGTTGAAACCATGCTGTATACTGAGCTGGCTCCAGATTGGTTCGGCGTATAATATTGTGGAATTGACGGTGTTGCCAATAATTTGCTTTTTGCTAAGCCTGGGTTTATTTATATTTGACAAAATTCTGGCTACCAATGTTACCTTTTTTCGGTCTTTTTTGCTGTCTTTATTATAAGGTAGCCCATGTTTTTGTTCCTGTTTAAGTGAACTCCTAAGTAACCCACCCAACTGTTAGTTATCCAACTACTTCATAACCAACACTTGGGTGGGTGAGACATTTAATTCATTAAATGCGGGACAGTAGTTTTAATTTTAGTTCTTGCCCACCCACCCAACTGTTAGTTGTCCAACTACTTGATCACCAACACTTGGGTGAGGCACTCAATTTATGAAATACAGGGCAGTAGTTTTGACTATATTGGGTGGGTGGGATGGGCACTTAATCCATTGATTGCTGGACAGTAGTTTTGACTTTAGTTCCCGCCTACCCACCGAACCGTTAGTTATCCATCTACTTGATCACCAACACTTGGGTGGGTTGGTGGGGCACTCAATTCATTAATTGCGGGAAAGTAGTTTTGATTTTAGTTCCCGCCCACCCACCCAACTGTTAGTTGTCTTACTACTTGATCACCAACACTTGGGCGGGAGGTTGGGGCATTCAATTCATGAAATGCGGGGCAGTAGTTTTGATTATAGTTGGTGGGAGGAATGGGCACTTAATCCATTGATTGCTGGACAGTAGTTTTGACTTTAGTTTCCGTCTACCCACCCAATCGTTAGTTATCCAACTACTTGATCACCAACACTTGGGTGGGTGGGTGGGGCACTCAATTCATTAATTGCGGAAAAGTAGTTTTGATTTTAGTTTCCGCCCACCCACCCAACTGTTAGTTGTCCCACTACTTGGGCGGGTGGGTGGGGCACTCAATTTATTAATTGCGAGAAAGTAATTTTGATTTTAGTTCCTGTCCACCCACCCAACTGTTAGTTGTCCTACTACTTGATCACCAACACTTGGGCGGGTGGGTGGGGCACTTTTATTATTATTTGCAAGAAAGTAATTTTGATTTTAGTTCCCGTCCACCCACCCAACTGTTAGTTGTCCTACTACTTGATCACCAACACTTGGGCGGGTGGTTGGGGCATTCAATTCATGAAATTCTGACGGTAGTTTTGACTATAGTGGATGGGAGGGAAGGACACTTAATTGATTGATTGTGGGACAGTAGTTTTGACTTTAGTTCCCGCTTACTCACCCAACCGTTAGTTATACAACTACTTGATCACCAACACTTTGGGAATGGTACTCAATTTATTAAATGCGGGACAGTAGTTTTGACTTTAGATCCCGCTCACCCACCTAACTGTTAGTTGTCCTACTACTTGATTACCAACACTTGGGCGGGTGGTTGGGGCATTCAATTCATAAAATGCGGAACCGTAGTTTTGACTTTAGTGAGTGGGCGGGAGCGGCACATGACTCAGTGATTGCGGGACAGTAGTTTTAACTTTAGTTGCCGCCCACCCACCCAACCGTTAGTTATCCAAACACTTGATCACCAACACTTGTTTTCACAGATATTTGCTCTTATCTCTTTGAATGTTCTTTTTTCCTCTAGGATAATCAACTTTGTTTTTTGGGAAGCGATTTTTAGATGTTTATGTTTTATCCATCTTTCGATGCGGCTAGAGGTTTCTTCAACGTAACCAATGATGTTCTTTTTAGTTTTTCCGTAGCCGATTAGGTTGACCGTGTCGACAAAACTGGGCCGGCAACTGAGCCTTGTGAGACACCGCATGTCATTTACAGCGTTCTCTTCCCTGATCTTAATACACCTTTCAAAGTAGCTCTGTATTACGTTTATCAGGTATTTTGGTAATTTGTCTGTTTAGTTCTTCCACTATGCTTAATGTGTTAAAGGCATTCTCCACGTCAAAAGTTACAAAACAGAATACTTTCCGTATTCCTTCTCTACAGATGCTTTTAGGACTGCTCCAATGCTCAATCTGCTTCCTACTCGATACTGTGTAGTCCAGAAGTTGGCATGTTTGTCTTTAAGTATCTTAGAAACAATTGTATTGGTCATTAAATCACCAACACTTGGGTGGGTGAGAGAAAATAATAAGTGCAACTTGCCCACAAGATTCAAACTTAGTTCCCGCCCACCCACTCAAGTGTTTGTTGTTAAGAGATTGGATTTATCACTTTTTCTCTTAACTTTTTGGCAACCATTAACAGCAGAAAAACAAGAAATCTAACTTCTGAATCACCAACACTTGCGTGAAAGAAAGGGAAACTCTAATAAGTGTTACAAGCCAACAAGCTTTAAACTATTGCCCCCCCCCCCCCCCCCCCCCTTGAGTATTTGTTGTTAAAACATTGAATCTGTATTAATTTTATAAAAACTAACGCCAGCAGAATAGAGAAATAGCCAATTTCCAGATAACTAACATTTGGGGGGAAAAGACCAATCCATCTAAGCCGTTCAGTAAATCCAGTGAGACTATAACGCAGCACCACAAACTATGAGCACCAATTATAGTAAAAAAGTATTTAAAGTAAGCTACAATCAGATGCCATCTGTTGTTTATTCAAAATCTCAGGAAGGTTTCTAAAACCTTAAAAATAGAACCGTTTTCTTAAATAAGAATAACTCCAACAAACCTGCAAATTTCAGACAAAATACCATCAGTTTTGTTATAATAAAACATTTCTACATGCTTATAGATGTCATCTAGAAAGTGGGCGACAGCAAACTTTCCAGATGGAGTAGCAGAAAACCTCTGCACCCTAAAAAAGGCGACTAAAAGACAATACACGTCGCATCTTTGGATGTTTCAAAAACTTTAGGCTCGGTTTTGCACAATAAAGTGCAGACTTGTTTGAAAATACCAGAAAAGTTTAGCAGAACGCTTCTGGAGGTGCTGTAAGTAGAGAGGTAAAGGAAGAAGATCCATTATTCAACATAGTGATTGACAAAGTTTTAGAAAATTTTGATGGCTTTAAAATTAGGTAGTCGGCATTTAGAGTTATTGCGTTTTCTGACGAAGTACTTTGTGCGCAAACAGAAGTAGGGCTCCAAAAATTACTTAACTTGAGTTTAACGTCAACAAAGACCAGACATTGCTTTTAGTGTCTAAGGGAGCTAAAAAAAGTAAAGCAAATTTTTAAACTAAGATTCACAACCAAGAAGTAATTGCTTACAATTACGACTTGCCGTTTCTGAAAGTATTTTAGAATCAAGTTTGAAGGTCTAAAGGTAAGGACGCTTGCTTGTGGTACTCTCTAAAACCTCAATAAAGGTTACGCCTGCTGAAAGAACACACATAATCTTTGCACTCTTGGGTTTTGAGTGTGTAGTGTCACAATGGATGTTTAAGGCACATGGGTTTTTTCCCCTTCTTCCTCCCCAATGTTATTTGAGGTTTCAAGCTTCTTTTAGAAGCTGTCAAAGTGACTTTAAGCTATTTCCCCATTAAGGTCTTTGCCACTGTTAGTAAGTCTATTTGTTCCAGTTCATCATTTGAATGTATTGTATCATTCTAACCCCCCCCCCCCCCCTCCCACATTAAATTGCGCATCTTTTGGGACTAATGCGATGAGTTTTAGTTTAATAATTTCTTATTTTAATGAACATGTTTGGTTGCATACATTACATTACATCAAAACCTTAAAATTTGAATTAATTAAAACTTTCTCATTACTCAACATATTTTAAAATTAACTATAAATAAATGAATAGCTTAAGGCAATTAATTCAAGCTCAAAATTTGCAAACTAAAAAAAATATTTAATTTTAAATTAATCATTTTAACAAATTTTCATAAAATGTTCATAAAATTAAAAAAAAAAAAAAAATTATAATGATTTTCCAAAAAAGATTTCATCAAAATTTTACTTTATAATTATTTAATTCGATTCCGTCCCATTAATTATAACTTTCACTTTAAAAATTAGAAATGTTCTAGAACTGGTTGTTACATATTCTCACCGTACATTATCATTAAAACGATTGAATGTGGTAATCAAGGAATTGATATGAAAGTAAAGATAAAATATATCCATCTTCTTCTATCATTCTAGCTGCGCCGCTTCATTCATTGGCTTCGCATACTAGCATCGCGGTACTTGCTTTACACTACCTGACTGACTAGTTCATAAAAAAGGGTTAAATTTTTTGTGAACGTTCTTTTTTAAAAATTTCGACAATACCCCTCACGATCGATATGTCTGAACCTCAGTTGAAACGGAGTAAGATGGCGAGCACATTGGAGCAACTTAAAGAGATGACCACCGTGGTGGCAGACACCGGGGATTTTGAAGGTAAATTAAATGATTATTATTACTGTAGGTCATGTATGTATGGATTCATGTTATGTAATAATGGTACAGTTTCCTGCTGCATGGTTTTTTCAGTGGTTTCCGTTCAGGGTCGCTACTGTATGATTAAATTGTTTATTCTTGTATAATATTTACCGGGTTTTATCAATTGACCTCTAATCAACTTATTACATTTTATTATGTAACGATATTTCACGGTCAATAATGAATATAACGTGTTTTGCTAATTATATTCATCAAATTTTACTAAGTCATCATCAGCAGGAATGGTTTTTTTTAATTTAAAAAAATTAAGCAAATTTATTGAAAAATATCTGCTGTATAATTCAGTTAAATTGATTAATGTTGGCAGGAATTTTCCATTCATTATGTGTAGTTGCAGGAATGCTTATTTGGTTGCATAGGGTGATATTACAATATTCCAGCAGGATTTTATAAAATTGTTTTAGATTTATTGAAATAAGTAATAAAAATTGGTTTAAGAAATGTTATTAAGTTACATAAAAACTTTCTCTAATTTTGGCTTTGTATTGTGGTGTAGGCGGTGTTAGTTAATTGCCTAGAGGCTACACGAATAAACGTGATGAAAGTCAAGAAAGTAGATATTTTTATTTTAAATTTTAAATCATTTATGAAGAGATTACTTTAAAATAAATTTGGTTTAGCCAAACTTTTATTCAAATAATATAACAGTGGAGTAAGCAATGGGTGTGATTAAGGGGTTATATAGAAAATGCATTAGAGCTACCCAGTGGCGTATCTGAACAATGTTTTGGAAGGGGAAAGAGAAATAAAAAAAAAACTTTTTGCTTTATTTTATTAAAAAATCTACAATATGTTTGGGTTGAACCCACAACCTTAGATACGGATTTGCAGTCACCAGTGGCGTAGCTAAAATTGTTGGGCCTCACCGCAAAATATTAAAGAGGTTCCAGTACAGTTTAAAAAAAAAAAAACTTTTTGTCTCGTTATTTATATTTAAATTAAATTCAAGAGAACAAAAATAAAGCTTTGTCCCCTCCCCCTCCTATTTCTAATGTAACATGTAACGTCTTCTTCATTGTAAAGCACCAACACACTACTTCTACCTCTGCAATATTAGAAATTTTGTCTAAAATTGATGGATAAAGGTTGTTGCCCACTAAACGATTTTTTGCGTCGCTAATCGTACTGGGTGACAACCTTAATGCTTCTAAAATGTAATTCTAAAATTAACAATAAACTTTGTTTTTGTTTCAGCTATGAAAGCTTACAAACCAACCGATGCCACCACCAATCCATCGCTCATCTTAGCCGCAGCGAATTTACCCCAATATCAAGAACTCATTCAAAAGGCAGTGCACTATGGCAACAAATCAGGATCAAACACCACCGAAAAATTGGAAAACGCAATGGACATGCTGTGCGTATTATTTGGTTGCGAAATTCTGAAAATCGTACCGGGGCGCGTTTCCACTGAAGTAGACGCACGTCTATCTTTTGATAAAGAAGCAAGCATCACTAAAGCCAAAAAAATCATCCAGTTATACGCCGATGAAGGTATTGAAAAGGAGAGAATTTTGATCAAATTGGCTTCTACATGGGAAGGAATCGAAGCTGCAAGGTAACTTTTACTAATTTTGGCTCGTTTTATTATTTCATAATATTTATTTGATTTTGTAGGGAATTGGAAAAGAAACACGGAATCCATTGCAACCTCACTTTACTATTTTCCTTTTCTCAAGCCATAGCTTGTGCTGAAGCTGGAGTCACCTTAATTTCACCTTTTGTTGGGCGTATATTGGATTGGTATGTTGCCAATACTGATAAGAAATCATACAAAGGAGAAGAAGATCCAGGCGTTATTTCAGTTACATCTATCTACAATTATTACAAGAAGTTTGGCTACAAGACTGTAGTTATGGGTGCATCATTCAGAAATGTTGGTATGTATTGACCACCAATATTTATAATAATCAAAAGCTTTGGGAATATTATTGCGATTTTATGTAAATTGTCGCTCTGAGCGGTGAGAAGCTAGGTAGACTGATGAAGGGTGCATAACCAGAAACACTAATGAGCCTCACATTTAATAAAATAATCATCATTTGATTATTGTAAACAACTTTCATTCTTCACATTGAAGCTATAGTGGTTGTACTGTAGCTACACAAAATTTTTAGCATATCAACTATTCTTCACAAATTAATAAATTGTTTTTTTCAGAGGAAATCAAGGCTTTGTCAGGATGTGATTTATTAACAATCAGTCCGAAATTGTTGGGTGAATTGGAGAAGAGCAACGATAAATTATCTTGCAAATTGAATAAAGATGTTGCTAAGAAGATGACTTTAGAGAAGATTGAAATGACTGAGAGTAAATTCAGATGGATGTTGAATGAGGATAAGATGGCCACTGAGAAGTTATCAGATGGTATCAGGAATTTTGCTGCGGATTGCATCAAATTGGAAAATATCATCAAGAAGTTGATAAAGTAATTTTTTTTTATAAAAAATATATTATTCTGATTCATTCCCTTTATTTTGTATTAAAAATATGAATGTTATATAAAAATTTGTACTAATTTTATTAAAGATTTATTGATCAATAGTTTTTATTTTATTATTGTATGGGAAGGCCAGAATTAATTAATTAACATAATCCCGCACATCTATGTGAGGTTAATGCCACTGATATGAATAGGGAAGATGTGGTAGCGGTCTATATCTTTTTGGGTAACCTTCAGTTATGCCCTAGTTTGTATGATTGCTTAATAAATAGTATATTAATACGGTTTCTTCATAGATGCGCATTTGTTAGTGCTCTAGATAGCAGCCAATTTTTTAAATTACTTAAATTTGTTACTTATTTCATTTTTTGTAGCAAAATTCAAAATTGATTTAATCTCCAACTTCGGTTCGTAGTTTACTTCATTTAGGTTCCCCTTATTTACAAACTTTAATTTGTTGCTCACTTCATTCGTTTCTATCTTCAATTTGTAGCTAATATCAATTAACTTCCGTATTCGTATGCATTTGGCGCATATGCAATGGGCAAAACTTCATTCATAAACAGTGGCGCACCAAAAATGATTTTTAACTTAAGATAACAAAGCTACTGAAAATATTACGATTGATAAATTTTATCTTTCTATCTAACATTTAGTAAAAACAAATATATACATAAGTTGTATAAAAACAAAAACCGCATTCGAATGAACATATCAACATGAAGTCGGCGTATATATATGCAAACAATTCTTGGCATCAAATTAATTAAATATATTAGATCCAGCACCTCCATAACAATTTGCATAATATGTAAACTAAGGTAATTACTCATCCCAAATACAATAAACATATTAAACCAGATGCACCGTGCGCTGTGTTAAACTGTAACGTTTATAGAGCGCGTAGAATTAATGACCCATCTTTATTATGATCAGTGTTTGTACAACACATAGAAAATATGTCCCTAAATAGATAAAGAAAAGTCCGGTCCCTAGGGTAGGCGTGTATCATCCCTTGCTTGTCCCCATTGTCAAACACACAGTCCTTTTTTTTTTTCGCTGCAACAGATGGTGTTCATTTGCCCTTTGTATCTAATAATGTGGCGGTAAATTGCAATTGTTGTGTGGCTATTTATTATATTATCTGTTGACTTTTGCATTGTAAAAAAATATGTAGAAATAGAGGAGGGGTTCAAGCAAGTGATTTATTGCTAATGTGTAAATAACATATGTAATCTGGTCCAGTATTGATTCACCTACATTTTAAAACAATTCATTTTATAATAATAATAATAAAAGTACAAATTTAGTTTCTTAATCATAAAGTTGTAGGACAAGTTTTATATTTAACGTACTTTTTATTTTATTGTCACTTTACTTTATACGATTTGGTTCTTCTTTCGCACACAATTAATATTGAGGATGCTGAAATGACATGAATAACAATCCAAACCAAAAACTCTACGTCATTGCTTATGGCATATAAGTTTAGCGAACTATTTAGTATTCAAAGTATAAAGTATAGCACGGGACCCTTCGTCATGCATATTCATGCCGGTGTAATTAATCATCGCCGCGACTTCAACGTTACATAACACCCCCTGCGTCGCACCCTACCCTTAAATGCAAGGTTCCTCTTAAATCATCCCCAACTATAAACCCATTTAAACTACATTTAATAATAAAATAATAGTTAATTTTTATTAAGAGTAAATTTAAAAATATTATAATACCTGCTCAAATATTTTATTTATAATTTTCAAAAGGGTTAACGTTTGTTGTTTTGCATAAGTTAATTATGAGTTATTATAATGGGGAGAGGGAATGCGAGAGACACGTACAGGACTGGGTGCGCGAACCAAAAACATATTTAGGCTCTCCTCTCTAGATTATAATCGCGAAACGCTACAGAGACAAATCTGAAGATTACCAGGCTTTGCATTAATTTTGATTGCATAATGTATTTCGAAATAAATTATTTATGCCGTTAATGCGGCCAAGTATTAAAGTTTATTGTGCTCGCTGAATAATATTATGTACATGCGCTTATATTTTATGTATTTACTTCTTTTTTTTTAATATTATTGTATAAATGCGAATTAGGTTTTGTAATTATTCGCAATCCCAAAATAAAGAATTTAAAACAAATCATAAAGCTTTTATTAGTTATAGATTATGCAAAAGTATTATCATTGTTGACGTGCGCCACTGCTTACTAATTGAAAACAACTTCATTGCATATGCACCAACTTCATGTTGTATGCGCGTTCGAGTGCATTCGAATACACATACAACATGAAGTTGATCGATAGTGACGTCATTTAAAACGTTCAAAATGTTGTAGAAATCCGTCTTTATTAGTTGACATTTAGGTTTAAATAAAATTTAAGATTAAGCTTTTAAATTAAATCATAAAGCTTTTAGTAGTTTGGTTATAGACTAAGCAAAAATATTGTCATTTTTGACGTTTCAGTGCGCCACTGCTTATCAATGAAGTTGTTACGCATATTAATTCATAACTTCATTGCAAATTTGCTAACTTCATGTCGTATATGCATTCGAATGCATTTGAATACACATACAACATAAATTTAACAATAGTAAAGTCATTAAAAGCTAGAATATAGCTTCAAAGGTGCACAATAAAACCAAGAGCCTAAAATGCAGAGACAATAAACGTACTACTTCAACTTTGATACGTTTTCCGTCTTTACTAAATGACATTTGGGTCTGAATTAAACTCAAAATTAAGATTTTAATGCAAATTATAAGTTTTTATAAATTTTGTTATAGACTATGCAAAAATATTGTCATTTTTTACGTTTAATGCCCGTATTACACTGTCAATAATTATATCTTGAATTATATATATAAAAATATTTAAATCTTAAAAAGTTTGTAAAATGCATAAAATATCATCAATCTTATTGTAGATTGAAATTTTAAGAATATTTTTAGGTTTTCTTTATAATTAACATATAACATGTGAGTAATAGCATTTATAATATAACCTAACTATTTTTTAAAAACTGTTAATTCGTACATTTTTTGTGTTAATTCTAAAGAAAAACTAAAAATATTCTTAAAATTTCAATCTACAATAAGATTGATGATTATTTGTGCATTTTACAGACTTTTTAAGATTTAAATATTTTTATATATATAATTCAATAAAGAATTATAGATCAGTGTCATACGGGCATAAGTATGTCACTGCTTATCAATGAAGTTGTTACGCATATTGATTGATTGATGCATTGCATGTGCGTCAACTTCATGTTGTATGTACGTTCGAATGTATTCGAATGCACCTATAACAAAATTAATCAATAATGACGTCATTTAAAGCTATAAACGTTATGTTCTAGAATATGGATTCAAAGATGCACAATAAGACCAGAAGCTTGTAGTGCAAAAAGAATAAACGAGCCGTTTAAAAAAAAGTATACTAAAAACATTTGGGTCTGAATTAAACTCAAAAGTATTTTTTTTGAACGTTTAGTTGCGCTACTTCTTATAAATGAACTAATTACGCATAAATAATAGGTGTGTTCCATTTAAGCGCTTCATGCACCCGGTGAGTTAGAGAATTTTAAAATTTTGCCGGCAAGAGCGTCTCTCGGCTTGACAAACAAACCAGAATTTGGCATTTGTAGGACGTACTCTACCACAAAAACACATAAAAAATGTAAGACTCGTTTAAAAACTAAATTCAAAAATTACTGAATTAGTGCCACCAAGTGCGACTATTTTGTCAAATGGAACACAGCTTATGACAACTTATTGCATAAGCGCCAACTTCATGCTGTATATACGTTCGTACGCATTCGAATACACATACAACATGAAGTTAATCAATAGTGACGTCATTAAAAACTATAAACGTTATTGCAACACCAACATGCCAACAATTCACCAATATTAACACACAAGAAATGTTTAAATTTGGACTTGCAACAAAAACTCATCCGCCCATCTACCTCACCGAGCTCTTATTAACAAAGTTGGTGTAACCCACCCACCCGCTTAAGTGTTTATAATCAAGATAATATATTACAAACACTTGAGCGGGTGGGCGAGAACTAAGTTCAATTTTTATGTGCATGTGGTTTCAGTGGTGTAACCTACTTACCCGCCCAAGTGTTTGTAATAAAAATAAAAGATCACAAACACTTGGGCGGGAACTAAGTTTAAGTTTTGTGTGCGTGTGGTTTTAATTGGTATAACCCACCTACCCGCCCAAGTATTTGTAATAAAAATAAAAGATCACAAACACTTGGGTGGGTGGGTGGGAACAAAATTCAAGTTTTATGCGCGTGTGATTGCAGTTGCTCTAACCCACCCACCCGCCTAAATGTTTGTAAGCAAGATATTAGATCACAAACACTTGGACGGGAACAAAGATCAAGTTTTGTGCCCGTGTGGTATCAGTTGGTGTAATCCACCCACCCGCCCAAATGTGTGTATCTAATATCTTAATCACAAACACTTGGGCGGGTGGGCAGGAACAAAATTCAACTTTCATGTGCGTGTAGTTTCAGTTGGCGTAACCCACCCACCCGCCCAAAAGTTTGTAATAAACATAATAGATCACAAACACTTGGGCGGGTGGGCGGAAACAAAATTCAAGTTTTATGCGCGTGTAGTTTTAGTTGGTGTAACTCACCAACCCGCTCAAGTGTTTGTGATAAAGATATTAGATCATAAACACTTGGCCGGGTAGGTAGGAGAAAAGTTCAAAGTTTGTATCCGTGTGGTTTCAGTTGGTGTAACCCACCCACCCGCCCAAGTATTTGTAGTAAAAATAATAGATCACAAACATTTGGGTGGGTGGGCGGAAACAAAATTCAAGTTTTATGCGCGTGTGGTTGCAGTTGCTCTAACCCACCCATCCGCCCAAGTGTTTGTAAGCAAGATATTAGATCACAAACACTTGGGCGGAAACAAAGATCAAGTTTTGTGCGCGTGTGGTATCAGTTAGTGTAACCCACCCACCCGTCAAAGTGTTTGTGAGCAAAATATTAGATCACAAACACTTGGGCGGGAAAAAAGTTCAAGTTTTGTGTTGGGGTAATCCACCCATCTGCTCAAGTGTTTGTAATCTAATATCTTAATCACAAACACTTGGGCGGGTGGGCGGGAACAAAATTCAAGTTTTATGTGCGAGTGGTTTTAGTTGGTGTAACCCACCCACTTGCCCAAGTGTTTGTGATCAAGATATTATATCAAAACCACTTGAGCGGGAACAAAATTTACTTTTTGATGCGTGTGGTTTCAGTTGATGTAACCCACCCATCAGCCCAAGTGTTTGTGAGCAAATAATTAGATCACAAACACTTGGGCAAGTGGGGGGTTACAAAGTTTAAGTTTTATGCGCGTGTGGTTTCAGTTGGTGTAACCCACTCACCCGCCCAAAAGTTTGTAATAAAAATAATAGATCACAAACACTTGGGCGGGTGGGTGAGAGCAAAAATTAAGTTTTATGCGCGTGTAGTTTCAGTTGGTGTAAGCCACCCACCCGCCCAAGTGTTTGTAAATAAAATATTTGACCACAAACACTTGGGCGGGTGGGTGGGAACAAAATTCAAG
This sequence comes from Tachinus rufipes, assembly GCA_963932245.1. Lineage (NCBI taxonomy): Eukaryota > Metazoa > Arthropoda > Insecta > Coleoptera > Staphylinidae > Tachinus > Tachinus rufipes. The sequence continues at coordinate 4,448,240 of OZ010749.1, forward strand.
TTTTATGCGCGTGTAGTTTTAGTTGGTGTAACCCACCCACCCGCCCAAATGTTTGTGATAAAGATATTATATCAAAAACACTTGGGCGGATGGGCGGGAACAAAATTTAAGTTTTGTGCGCGTGTGGTTTCAGTTGGTGTAGCCCATCCACCCGCCCAAGTGTTTGTAAGAAAAATAATAGATCACAAACACTTGGGCGGGTGGGCGGGAAGCAAATTCAAGTTTTATGCGCGTGTGGTTTTAGTTGGTGTAACCCACCCACCCGCCCAAGTGTTTGTGATCAAGATATTTGACCACAAACACTTGGGCGAGAGGGTGGGAGCAAAGTTCAAGTTTTATGCGCGTGTGGTTTCAGTTGGTGTAACCCACCCACCCGCCCAAGTGTTTGTGATCAAGATATTATATCAAAAACAATTGGGCAAAAACGAAATTCAAGTTTTGATGCGTATGGTTTTAGTTAGTGTAACATACCTACCCGCCCAAGTGTTTGTGATCAAGATATTATATTAAAAACACTTGGGCGGGTGGGCGAGAACAAAATTCAAGTTTTGTGCGCGTGTGGTTTCAATTGGTGTAACCCACTCACCCGCCCAAGTGTTTGTGATCAAAATATTAGATCACAAATACTTGGGCGGGTGGGCAAAAATAAAGTTCAAGTTTTATGCGAGTGTGGATTCAGTTGGTGTAACCCACCCACCCGCCCAAGTGTTTGTGATCAAGATATTATATCAAAAACAATTGGGCAAAAACAAAATTCAAGTTTTGATGCGTATGGTTTTAGTTAGTGTAACCCACCCACCCGCCCAAGTGTTTGTGATCAAGATATTATATCAAAAACACTTGGGCGGGTGGGCGAGAACAAAATTCAAGTTTTGTGCGCGTGTGGTTTCAATTGGTGTAACCCACTCACCCGCCCAAGTGTTTGAGATCAAAATATTAGATCACAAATACTTGAGCGGGTGGGCAAAAATAAAGTTCAAGTTTTATGCGCGTGTGGTTTCAGTTGGTTTAACCCACCCACCCGCCCAAGTGTTAGTGATCAAGATATTATATCAGAAAGACTTTGGCGGGTGGGCAGAAACAAAATTCAAGTTTTGGTGCGTGTGGTTTCAGTTAGTGTAACTCACCCACCCACCCACCCACCCAAGTGTTTGTAACTCAATTTCTAGATCACAAACACGTGGACTTTGAGTTGGTGTGTCAAAAAAATTGGATAACAATTTTGACGTTTGCTTATTTTGATATTTTTTAAAATAAAGTTTGTTATTATTGTCGTTTAATAGTTTGACATTTTTATCTTTGATGTTTGTTAATTTTGACATTGTTTAGTTTGACGTTAATAAATTTTGACATTTAAGGGTAATTTATTTGTAGATTTTGACGTAAAACATTGAGAATTTGGAAAAACGTGAATAATTCGAATGATCATTCAAATTATAATTCAAGTAATCATTCGTATTCAAACACAAATAATCATTCATTAATTGAACTGTCAATTTTAATTAATTTCAGAGCATATAGAATAATTTGAGTTTAGAATAAATTAACTAATTTGTGGGAATTACATGAAGACAATATTGTTTCAGTTTCCCAATTATCTGTGTTAGACAATCCTGTGATAAGTCACTAGCAAATATTAAGCATGCGATAGGATTTTGCTTGTGCTTGTGCGTACTCAAACTGGACGTCAATTAATATTTGATGCCTTTGGCCTAATTATTCAACACAAATGTTTGTGTAGATTGATTTGAAGCCTTCCAATCAAATTAATATCAAACATATTGCACCATTGACATAAGATTAGTAAAAGCAATTTTAATTCTAACAATCTAATTTTAATTTGTTGTAATTAATGTAATAATAATTAATATAATTTGATTGCAGTCGTAATACAAAATGCACCTAAAGGCTTACAATGTAAACTCTGCTCTTCGTGGGTTACCAAATTCAGATGGGATAATAATCCCAGCACATTACCGTTTGCCTTTACAAGTAAGTAAGATCAAATTGAAACGTTTCACCTTCGAAGACGGCGAGAATCCGCAGGGATGAAAGCACTTAATTGAATGCATCGGTTAACACAGCTACTTTATATATATTTTTTGTCTTTCGTCCTTCTCTTCCTGGATACATTTAAGCCAATTATGCGTCCGCTTGAATAATTCATCTTGTGTTTGAATAATATTTCATACTGAGGAATGAGAAGCAAGAAAAAGAATAAAATAAAAACGAGGAAAGAGGGGCGAGTGTGTTGAATTTAAAAGGGGCTTACTGTCGCGAATTGAACACAAATCAAGAATGGTTTATTATAGTGGGGAATGTAAATAATATAAATGTTTTTAGTCTTGAATTTATGTTAAATCGCTTATTTTTGCAGCTGAATGAAGATATCAATCGAATAGTAAATCTGCCTAATAAGAGGAAAAACATCCCTTAATCGTACAATAATATTTTCTCATCTAGTTGTGCGCCTTCCGATTGCACGTGTCAGACCATACGTCGGGTTGGTGGCGGTGTGAGCAATTTCTGGGGCATCGTTTCAACCCTGTACGTAACAAGGGGCAGAGTTGATATTTACCTAACGCCTCGCGTCGCTCATTGAATTAGGTTGGATCACATAAAGCGTGGCCTGTCCGTGCCTTTATTCATCTAATCTGTCATTTGCCCCTCGGTTAACGTCAGCCCTTGTGCGCGTTTCAGCGAACACTAATTTTTTTCAGATGTAAATCGAATCAGATAGATTAGAATGAATATATCAAAGCATCAACGATTGTCGATGCTCGCGTAAGCGTATTAAGTTACAATGTAATTGGATTGTTACAAGATAACAAATTCAAATCCCTTTATTTATAAATTTGCTAAAATGAATGTAACAAAAATTGGAATTGTTGTGGAGCTGCGCCACTATATTCGATATATACTGGAACACAATATATCATGCGATATGAATTGTATGAAGTTATTCACAAAAGGCGTATTGTAATGTAAATTCAGGCAGGATACGGCAGAATGCGGCCAGGATCTTCCCATTGTCCGACTGGGCGCTCCTTTAACGCCCCAGGATTAGATCTGTTATAACTTCTACCACTATTGTTCCTTTTGATAATACAGGATGTGTCTTTGTATTGTTACAGTAAATGTTCTTCATATTAACTCCTAATATTATTATATATTCTATTTTTTTGTTGGTATTGTATAGTTGGGCGTGTCGTTTATATCAAAATAGAATTATAATTGTTAATATTTATGTTTTGCACAATAAAATGTTCACCCTTAAATAACAAAGCGTAGAATAAAATAATTATCAATCAAATATTACAATAACTGTATTTATAGAAAGATATTAATCATATTTATTACACAAGGAACTTATTTTCAAGATTTTTGTAGTAATTCTTAACCAACAAATTTGTTCTAATAGTAGACAACATTAAATTCTAAACTTGATTCTGATCTTCAATCTTACTTTCTTTTGAACTATTGCTGTTTAGGATAGTAGACTTGTTTACAAGTTAGAGTAAAGCAAAGTCAGAACAGGTTTAAATGAGTGTTGCTCCGAGCTAGGCATATGTTTCTTTTACAATTTTTTTTTTCTAATGTTCCCATCATTTAGGACTAGATTTGCTGACAAAGACGATGAAATTTCCATCTAAAAAGCCACTTTCTGACTGACTGTTTTTTGGATTTTACTAAAAAACTTTGATCTGGGCCTATATAAGCCAAGTTAATCATTAGAATCTACAATGGACTGAGCATCTTTTGGGACTAATTTCAATTTGCTAAGTTGATATTTGAATTCCTAGCAAATGAAAAAAACTCGACGTTTGCATCAAAAGTCACTTCCTGATAGTTTTTTTACACAAAAACCTTTAAACATTTTTTTATAAAATCTGCTTTTATTTTTTAAGTTCAAATGTTTCTGAATGTAGAAAATTATTAAAATTTGTAATGTTGTTGCGATAAAACAGATTTCTTGAGCATTTAAGTGCAAAAAACGGTAACATTTTGTAGAATTCTGATTTACTTTGCAATAAAACAAAAACCAGTAGACAATTTTTTTGTAAAATTTAAAATTTATGAGTAAAAATGTGTCTGAATGTAATTTTTTTTTCAAATCTGTAATATTTATGAAATAAAACAGATTTTATAAGCATTTAAGTGCAAAAAACGGTAAAATTTTGATTTAATCAGTTTTAAAACAAAAACCAGTTAGAAAATTTGTGTAAAATCTACTTATTTACAAACCAAAATGTCTCAGAATATAGAAAAAAAATAAAATTTGTAATATTGTTGCAATAAAATAGATTTAATGAGATTTAAGTGCAAAAAACGGTAAAATTCTCTTTTAATTTGCCGTAAAAAACAAATTAGTCAAAAAAAATTCATAAAAACTGCTTATTTGTAAGCCAAAATGTTTCCAAATGTAGAAAAAATTTCAAATCCATATTATTGTTGCAATAAAATGACTTTTATAAGCATTTAAGTGCAAAAAACGGTAAAATTCTTTTTAATTTGCCGTAAAATAAAAATTAATCAATTTTTTTTTGTCAAATCTGCTTATTTGTAAGCCAAAATGTTTCTAAAAGTAGAAAAAAAAATTATATCCGTAATATTGTTGCAATAAAATAACTTTTATAAGCATTTAAGTGCAAAAAACGGTAAAATTCTTCTTTAATTCGCCGTAAAACAAAAATTAGTCAAAGAAAATTTGTAAAATTTGCTTATTTGTATGCCAAAATGTTTTCAAATGTAGAAAAAAATTTCAAATCCGTAATTTTGGTGCAATAAAATTACTTTTATGAGCATTTAAGTGCAAAAAACGGTAAAATTTTCGTTTAATTTGCCATAAAACAAAAATTAGTCAAAGAAATTTTGTAAAATCTGTTTATTTGTAAGCTAAAATGTTTCCAAATGTGAAAAAAAATTCCAATCCGTAATATTGTTGCAATAAAATGACTTTTATGAGCATTAAGTGCAAAAAACGGTAAATTTCTTTTTAATTTGCCGTAAAATAGAAATAAGTCCACATTTTTTTCTAAAATCTGCTTATTTGTAAGCCAAAATGTTTCCAAATGTATTAAAAAATTTCAAATCCGTAATATTGTTGCAATAAAATGACTTTAATGAGCATTTAAGTGCAAAACACGGTAAAATTCTCCTTTAATTTGCCGTAAAACAAAAATTGGCCAAAGAAATTTTATAAAATCTGCTTTATTGTAAGCCAAAATGTTTCCAAATGTAGAAAAAAAAAATCAAATCCGTAATATTGCTGCAATAAAATGACTTTTATAAGCATTTAAGTAAAAAAAAACGGTAAGATTTTCCTTTAATTTGCCGTATAACAAAAATTAATCAAAGAAATTTTGTAAAATCTGCTTATTCGTAAGCCAAAATGTTTTCAAATGTGGAAAAAAATTTCAAATCTGTAATATTGTTGCAATTAAACGACTTTTATGAGCATTTAAGTGCAAAAAACGGTAAAATTCTTCTTTAATTTGCCGCAAAACAAAAATTAGTCAAAGAAATTTTATAAAATCTGCTTATTCGTAAGCCAAAATGTTTTCAAATGTGGAAAAAAATTTCAAATCTGTAATATTGTTGCAATTAAACGACTTTTATGAGCATTTAAGTGCAAAAAACGGTAAAATTCTCCTCTAATTTGTCGTAAAACAAAAATTAGTCAAAGAAATTTTGTAAAATCTATTTATTTGTAAGCCAAAATGTTGCGAAATGTAGAAAAAAAAAATCCAATCTGTAATATTGTTGCAATAAAATGACTTTTATAAGCATTTAAGTGCAAAAAACGGCAAAACTCTCCTTTAATTTGCCGTAAAACAAAAATTACTTAAAGAAATTTTATAAAATCTGCTTATTCGTAAGCCAAAATGTTTTCAAATGTGGAAAAAAATTTCCAATCTGTAATATTGTTGCAATTAAACGACTTTTATGAGCATTTAAGTGCAAAAAACGGTACAATTCTTCTTTAATTTGCCGTAAAACAAAAATTAGTCAAAGAAATTTTGTAAAATCTATATAATTGTAAGCCAAAATGTTTCCAAATGTAGAAAAAAACTCTAATCCGTAATATTGTTGCAATATAACAACTTTTATAAACATTTAAGTGCAAAAAACGGTAAAATTCTGCTTTAATTTGCCATAAAATAAAAATTATTAAATTTTTTTTTGTATAATCTGCTTATTTGTAAGCGAAAATGTTTCCAAAAGTAGAAAAAAATTCAAATTCGTAATATTGTTGCAATAAAATGACTTTTATAAGCATTTAAGTGCAAAAAACGGTAAAATTCTGATTTAATTTGCCGTAAAACAAAAACCAATTAATTTTTTTTTATAAAATCTGTTTATTAGTAAGCCAAAATGTTATCAAATATAGAAAAAATTTAAAATCAGTAATATTGTTACAATAAAATTAATTTTATAAGCATTTAAGTGCAAAAAACGGTAAAATTCTGATTTAATCTGCCGTAAAACAAAAACCAGTCAACAAATTTTCATAAAATCTGCTTATTTATAAGTCAAAATGTTTCTGAACTTAAGAAAATTTTAAAATCCGTAATATTGTTGCAATGAAATAGATTTTATGTGCATTTAAGTAAAAAAACGGTAAAATTTTGATTCAATTCTCCGTAAAACAAAAACCATTTAGAAAATTTGAGTAAAATTAACTTATTTATAAGCCAAAATGTTTCAAAAAATAAAAAATAATAAAAAATTGTAATATTGTTGCAATAAAATAGATTTCATGGGCATTTAAGTGCAAAAAACGGTAAAATTCTAATTTAATCCATCATAAACCAAAAACCAAGAAAGAATTTTTATAAAATTTTCACCAACTAACATAACTCGAAATGTAAAAAAAAAATAAATTTGTGATATTGTTGCAATAAAATTAATTTTATAAGCATTTAAGTGCAAAAAACGGTAAAATTCTCTTTTAATTTGCCGTAAAACAAAAAATTAATCAAAGAAAATTTGTAAAAACTGCTTATTTGTGAGCCAAAATGTTTCCAAATGTATTAAAAAAATTCAAATCCATAATATTGTTGCAATAAAATGACCTTTATTAGCATTTAAGTGCAAAAAACGGTAAAATTCTTCTTTAATTTGCCGTAAAACAAAAATTAGTCAAAGAAATTTTGTAGAATCTGTTTATTTGTAAGCCAAAATGTTGCTAAATATTAAAAAAAATTCAAATCCGTAATATTGTTGCAATAAAATGACTTTTATGAGAATTTAAATGCAAAAAACGGTAAAATTTTGATTTAATTTGCCTCAAATCATAAACCAGTTGTAAAATTTGCATAATTTTTTTTGTTTATAAACCAAATTTATTTCAAATAAAAAAAAAATAAAATTCGTAAAATTGTTAAAGTAAAATTAACTTTATAAGCATTTAAGTGCAAAAAACGGTAAAATTGAGATTAAATTTTCCATAAAACAAAAACCAGTTAAAAAAATTTGCGTAAAATTTTCTTGTTTATAAAACAAAATGTTTCCAAATATATTAAAAAAAATTAAAAATGTAAAATTGTTTCAATTAAATAACTTTTATAAGCATTTAAGTGCAAAAAACGGTAAATTCCTGATTAAATCCAACGTAAAACAAAAACCAGTTTAAAAATTTGAATAATTTTTTTTGTTTATAAGCCAAAATCTTCTTAAACTACAAAAAGAATGTTAAAATTTGTATATTTGTTTTAATTAAATGACTTTTAAAAGCATTTAAGTGCAAAAAGCGGTAAAATTATAATTTAATTTGCCGTAAAACAAAAACCAGTTAATAATTTTTTATAAAATCTGCATATTTATAAGTCAAAATGTTTTTAAATGTAAAAAAAAAATAAAATCCGTAATACAATTGCAATAAAACAAATTTCATAAGCATTTAAGTGCAAAAAAACGGTAGAATTCTGATTTAATCCGCCGTAAAACAAAAACCAGTAAAAGAATTTGCGGGAAATTTGCTTATTTATAAAATCAAAATAATTTAAAATAAAGAAAAAATTAAAAGATTGTAATATTGTTGCAATAAAGTAGATTTCATGAGCATTTAAGTGCAAAAAACGGTAAAATTATGATTTAATCCGCCGTTAAACCAAAACTTATCAATGAAATTTTATAAAATCTGCTTATTCGTAAGCCAAAACGTTTTAAAATGTAGAAAAATTCAAAAACCGGGATATTGTTGCAACAAAACCATTTTTATAAACATTTAAGTGCAAAAAACGGTAAAATTTTGATTTAAATTGTCATAAAACAAAAACCAGTTAAAAAATTTAAATAACATTTTTTTGTTTATAAACCAAAATTTTTCAAAATAAATATTGTTTCAATAAAATGACTTTTATAAGCACTTAAGTGCAAAAAACGGTAAAATTTTGATTTAAACTGCTATAAAACAAAAACCGGTCTAAGTATTTTTATAAAATCTACCGATTTATAAGCCAATATGTTTCCAAATGTAAACAAATTTTAAAATCTGCAATATTGTTGCAATAAAATGATTTTTATAAGCATTTAAGTGCAAAAAAACGGTAAAATTCTTCTTAAATCCACCGTAAAACAAAAACCAGATTAAAATTTCTTATGGAGTTTGATTATTTTTAAGTCAAAATGTTTGCAAATGTATAAAATTTGCTTGTTTAAAAACTTCTAAATTTAAAAAAAAAATTAATTGTGCAAAAACAGTAAAATTTTTAAATTAATTTAACTTAAAAAAAATTGAGTTTGTTAAATTGATTCCATATTCTTGCGCATAAAAATCCACAATGTGCGTTTAAGCTTTGCATGATGGAAACGCAATGCACAACAGTAGAATATCTCGTATTTCACAATCTTTTTGTTAGTAGAACCTAGTTTACTTAGTACACATGTTTCTTTGTAAATCGTTGGCAACATTAACTTAAATTCTATACTTTTTAGCATACATGTCTAGTCAAAAAACGTCAATTAATTTATATTTTTCTTCTTATAGTGCTAGTAGCGTGAGCATCCTATTTGTTTATAGTGTGCAATAATAGTTCTACACAAACATGCGGGACCTACAGTTTGTTAAAGTAGAATCCAAACCACACTACTAGAGAAGCTTACCATTACGCTACCAACCTATCTTAACTGCCTATTATTTAACTGTTATATATAATATTGTAAATATTTTGTTTGGGGTTTTTTGGTTCAAGCATCGCAGACTTTAGCTTACAGGAAGCTACGCTACTGTCTACTTTGCTTATAAATATAAGAAAATCAACAAATTATCTATAAAAGTAAAGTGAAGCGACTAAGTTTTGGTTCAACGAAAGCTTTCTATTTTATTAACTGTTAATGTATTTGTAAGAATAAAAACATAATAAATTGTTTTATAACATAATTCACCAAGGAGGTACTACAATAGCATCATGATTCGTCGTGAATGACTCAGTACACAATTAAAATTCATTAATTAATCAACAAAAATAGATATTAATAATAAGTTTTTATCTTATTTGAACATTTTTTATAGAAGTTTGCCGTATCTCGACAGATTTATGGTGGTCCTTTATGCGTATCAGTACATATAAATTTTTATTATTACTAATCGATAACGATATTATCATGATGATGTGGCAATAAACATGTAATTGTAAGTAACTTTTTTTAATATAAAATAAAGAATAATTTACAATCGATCGGTAGCTGTTTGATAAAATCAAAATTGTATCGTAAATTTAGTTTACGTTTGAAGACTATAATTCCAAAAGGGAGTAACATCTTCTCATACTGGTTTCAGCTGCAGGAGAGTTCTGCAGGTGGTGGAGCTCCTAAACAAATCCTCGTAATCCTGGCCGGCAATTTACCTCAGCCACGGCTTTGTCGGGCTAGCTTAGGCACTGAGTTTTATTATCTCTGGACACTGTCCACCTTTGTGACCACTAAACCTGTCTACTAACTTTATTATATTATACAGCTACCTTCTTTAAACATACATTCAATTAAATTAGTTTAAAATATGCTATCGTAGTAACATCATTTTATATATATATTATATATAAAAAAATGAAATATTGAGGGGGATTTGCGAAAGAAAATTGTTCGCTTCGGAAATATATCGACAGTGAAAGAGCGAAAGGAAAACAAACACGAAATAATAACTGAATCGCGCTGCTTCCCCTATGTTTGGGGTCGGAGGTGTCATCCCCTATGATATGACAGCCCATTGTTGCGAGGTTAAGATAAATGATTTAAAATAAAAATAAAACCCCTTGTATGTATGTTTGTACACAGTGAAATGGGAAAATATTATATTTTTTACATTAATAATATTTTACAATATGATCAATACCGTTCATCAAACTCATCCATTAGTTAAACTTATAAATACTGAAAGTATTAAATGGTAAACCAAGCAACTAAATGTAAGATTTTTCAAAAATTTTAAATTATAAATGCAATTTTTAAACGATATTTAAGGATTTATACTAAAAATTAGTTTTAAGAACAAATTTAGAAGACAAAATAAGAAAACTTGTTTGATTTTTAATATTTAATGCACTCAACATTTGCAAGTTTGGTTTATATGTATAATTATTATATATATTTAAAAAAAAAATGCAGTTTTCTGAGCGATTTATTATTATTTTTAAACACGTTTAGTCCAATTTTAAACTTTAAATGTATTTCTTAAGCAAAATTAATCAAATTTTAATTTACAAATGTGATTTCTAAAAAAAACTTAATAGATTTTAGATTATGAATGCAACTCCTGAGCGATTTTTTAAGCGATTTTATAAAAAAAAACTAGTTTTAAGAGCAAATTTAAAACAAACCTAATTGCGTTTTACATTTGCAAGTTTAATTATTATATTTTTAGGAAAAATGCAGTTTTCTAAGCAGTTTATTACAATTTTTTTAGCACAATTTGTTTAATTTTAAACTTTAAATATGTTTCTTAAGTCAAATTTATTAGATTTCAATTTATAGATGTAATTTCTGAAGCAAAAGTTAATAAATTTTAGATTATAACTGCAATTTTTAAAAGATTTCCACAAAAAAACAGTTTTAAGAGCAAATTTAAAAAACAAAAAAAGCAAATTTGATTGATTTTTAGCATTTGCAAAAATAATTATTACGTATTTAAGAAAAAAATGCAGTTTTAGGGGCAATTTATTATTATTTATTAGCACATTTACTTGAATATTAAACTTTAAATGTTTTTTTTTGCAGAATTTATTAGATTTTAAAGTATAAATGTATCTTTGTTCATTCTGTAATTTAGTTTAGTTACATGGTACAACGTCTATCACAATTGCATCTTCATATAATATTTCTCCCCTACATATAGCTCCCTATTCTTCCCTTCTACAAGTGCAAAACTAAATGAACACCCTTTAAGTCTAACGCGGCGTAAAATATGAATATTAGCACAAATGGCAATCATCTGTTCGGTATCACACACAATTAGGGTCAGACGATAACATTTAAATTATTTTGCAAACTTTATGTATATTAAAAGGGTTATCATATCCTACCAGTAGAGCATTAAACTTAATTTTGATTGAAAACTAATTCAACAGTTACTGTTTAAATTATTTTATCTTAAGAGATATGCCAATGGTGTGTGTGCCTATGTTAACACACATAAAGTGTAAAGTAAACAAAGTATATATGCGTAGCTGACATTAAAACATGATTTTTTTTAAGTTTAAAGTCACAACGCGTAAAGATGTTATTTGACATCTTATCAGGCGGATTTTATCAAAGCAATAAAATGTGGAAGATACTCAAATACCTCACATACGGCATAAATTCAAACATTCATATTTTATGAAAACGTACAATAAAAGTGTGGATATCATAACCGCTTCTCTACCATCTTTAGTTATGATGCGATAGCGTGATAAAGTGGCGCGCGTCAATTTTATTAAAATAACTTGAATTATTTATTAACTAATTATTTTAAAATGATAACATATGCACACAGATTACCGCGCATAATTAATTAGCAGCGACAAATCCAGCAAACGCATATATTTTCCAATAATTTATTAATAACCCTCCGCCACTGGGCATATTACATTGTGATTTCACAATTTCCAGTTAAATAATTAAAATATGGCCACCAGTCCCAAATTGAAAACTAAAATAATAATGGCCGAAATCGAATGTAACGCGGGTGAGATTAAAAAGCTAAAAGCTGCAAAGCTCGCCTCGCGATCCCGTTACCGTTAATCCGCGCATTTAAAATCAATTTCACAATTCGAATCCACTGATTTTTAATTCGCTTCGAACAAATATTAATTAATTAAATAATAATTAAAGAATTCCCATTAAAAAGTCATTTTAACAGATGGCGATTGTCCGATCGCTTTTTATATAAATAATAAAAAAAGATGTATGAAGCATGAATGGAGTCATCAGGTGCGCATAAATGAATACGAAAAAAAGAACCACCCGGGACAGGCATTATCAATCTTCATCACTGCGGGTGTCCAACACATTATACCCCTAATTGATCGTTTAGCTGATGGCTGCCGAATAGCACGGCACTTACTGGAGGGTGAACGTGATAGAATCCAAAAAGATTATTCGCAGTGATTAAAATCAAAATAAAAAATTTACACATATGGAGAGATTATCGGAAATATATATGAACTTATCAGGTTTTTATTGATACAATACAATTCGGCCTCGAATTGCTACAAGGTTTATTTACATCACATCACACTTGATGAAATGATTAGAAGTGGTAACGTAACGCCCTCTATAAGGAGGCTGTAGTAAAAATCTTAATTCGGACAAGTAAGTTTTAGGCGTTTTATTTAAATCAAACAAAAAAAAAAATTAAATAATTGTAAGTAAACTGCTGTGTTTCAGGGTACGCACCTTTCTTCATTGTGCCTAGCATCTCAATGCCGTTGCTTGCCCATATAAAGATTTAATTATAACACAATCTTCTTACACACACATACAAGATCAACGTGAATCAGTCCTAAAGCAGTGGTCCATAATACAATACTTACTTACTCACTGTCAGTGCACGACGTCGGCAACTGTTGACGGTTTGGTTCTCTAACTCTTTTCGGGTTTGCTGAAATTGGGCATTTTTAGAACCCTTGGGTTGAATGTGGCTCCGTAGATCTTTACGCCTAGAGTCTACCTGCTTGAGATTTGTTTGCCTTGGCTAAATCTTGTAACGTAACATAAATAGCATTATGTTCTTTTGTTTTTGCTTTAAAAGTTTTAGAACATGTCTAAGGTTTAGTCCAGCAGTTTTTACAAAATTCCCTAGACAGTAGCGGCAGTTATGACGTTATAGCTTCTATAGCACCTTCTTTTGTTTTTTGTATTAACTTTGGCTCTTGCTTTTGCTTCAGCCACTACGGCAACCATCCCCTTTTTTCATGCTCTGGTTGTGTCGGACTAGCACTATTTCAAATAATGGCAATTTCTTAGCACCACCAATATACTCGTACAGCCACCGTGCATGTAACTTGAATGGCTTCCATGAAACTTTTGCAGTCTCTGCAGCTTTGGCCTTTGTCAAACTTTCCAGAAACTTACTTTGCAAAGTTTGTCTACCGTGCAGACTGCTTTTATTGGTAAATAGATCTCTGTTGCGACTTTATTGCAAATACTGAACATAATATACCGGTAGTGGTTAAATAATTTTGTTTCTGCCATTTGGTCTCTTCCTTGAGTTTGTCAAGCCACTTTTCAAACTTTTTCTGTGTTTACCATTACTATGTTTTGAAGTGGCCTACCTACGCACTCAAGTGTCCGTTTTCAAGAAATTTAATCTTCCATGCAAACGTCAGAAGTCATTTTGTTCCAAGTGAAGGTCGTGATCCAACTTTTTGATAAGTAACACTTGGGTGGGTGGGTGGGCCACTCTATTCCAAACTATTGGTCTGGTACTATGTTTTAAAGTAGCCCACCCACCCACCTAAGTGTCCGTCACCAAGAAGTTCAATATTTGCATTTAGTGCGGACGTCAGAAGTCATTTCGTCACAAAAGAAAGTCGTGATCCAACTTTTTGATAAGTAACACTTGGGTGGGTGGCTACGCCACTCCATTCTAAACTATTGGTCTGGTACTATGTTTTGGAGTGGCCCATCCACCCACCCAAATGTCCGTCATCAAGAAGTTCAATGTTTGCCTTTTATGCGGGTCGTAATCCAACTTTTTGATAAGTAACACTTGGGTGGGTGAGTGGGCCACTCTATTTTAAACTATTGGTCTGTTACTGTGTTTTGGAGTGGCCCACCCACCCACCCAAGTGTTACTTATCAAAAAGTTCAATATTTGCATTTACTGCGGACGTCAGAAGTCATTTCGTCACAAAAGAAGGTCGTGATCAAACTTTTTGATAAGTAACACTTGGGTGGGTGCCTACGCCACTCCATTCTAAACTATTGGTCTGTTACTGTGTTTTGAAGTGGCCCACTCACCCACTCAAGTGTCCGTCATCAAAAAGTTCAATATTTGTCTTTTATGCAAACCTCAGAAGGCACTTTGTCACAAAAGAAGGATGTGATCCAACTTTTTGATAATTAGCACTTGGGTAGATGAGTGGGCTACTCCATTCCAAACTATTAGTCTAGTACTATGTTTTGGAGTGGCCCACCCACCCACTCAAGTGTCAGTCATAAAAAAAATAATGTTTGTTTTCCATGTGGACTACAGAAGTCATTTTCTTACAAGAGAATGTCGTGATCCAACTTTTTGATAAGTAACACTTGGGTGAGTTGAGTGGGCCACTTCATTTTAAATTATTGGTCTGGTACTATGTTTTTGGAGTGGGCCACCCACCCACCCAAGTCTCCGTCATAAAAAAATTTAATGTTTGTCTTCCATGCGGACGTCAGAAGTTATTCTGTAACAAGAAAAAGTCGTGATCCAACTTTTTGATTAGAAACACTTAAGTGGGTGGGTGAACCAATCCAAGTTAAACTATTAGTCTGGTACTATGTTTTGGAGTAGCCCACCTACCCATCCAAGTGTCCGTCATCAAGAAATTTAATTTTTGTCTTCCACGCGGACATCAGAAATCATTTTGTCAAGAAAGGTCGTAATCCAACTTTTTGATAAGTAACTCTTGGGTGGGTGATTGAGCCACTCTATTCCAAACTATTAGTCTGGTACTATGTTTTGGAGTAGCCCACCCGCCCACCCAAATGTCCGTCATCAAAAAATGTAATGTTTGTTTTCTATGCAGACGACAGAAATAATTTTGTCACAAGAGAAGGTTGTGATCCAACTTCTTGTTAAGTAACACATGAGTGGGTAATTGAGCCACTCCATTCCAAATTATTAGTTTAGTACTATGTTTTGGAGTAGCCCACCCACCCACCCAAATGTCCGTCATCAAAAAATGTAATGTTTGTTTTCTATGCAGACGTCAGAAGTAATTTTGTCACAAGAGAAAGTTGTGATCCAACTTCTTGATAAGTAACACTTGGGTGGGTGGTTGGGCCATCTCATTCCAAACT
Organism: Tachinus rufipes; assembly: GCA_963932245.1. Taxonomy (NCBI): domain Eukaryota; kingdom Metazoa; phylum Arthropoda; class Insecta; order Coleoptera; family Staphylinidae; genus Tachinus; species Tachinus rufipes. Next base: position 4,463,723 of record OZ010749.1, read on the forward strand.
ATTGATAATCAACTCAAATTAACCCAAATAAAAATAATTAGGTTGCCTATATTTTTAATAAAGATTGGTATCCAGAAATGCATTTTTTTGTAGCAATTTAATTCAAACTTAAATTTTAACGTATTTAGTAAAGTTGTAATAAAACAAAAACTACTCGAAGGATTTTAATCAAATTTTGCAAAAAGTAGCAGATACAAATTATAAGTAAATTGCTTGCATTATTAACCAATATAGCTAACCTAAAATGCGTTTTGTGTAACAATTTGTGACAAAGTTCAATTTTTACGCAATCAATAAAGTTGCAATACAACAAAAACTACTCAAGCAATGTTAATAAAATTTTGTTTGAATGAGCTCAATCTAATAATAATTAGTTTGCTCATATTATTAACCACAATTGCTAACCAAAAATGCATTCTTTGTAACAATTTGTAACAAAATCAAATTTGTACGCAATCAATAAAATAAAAACTACTTGAGCGATTTTAATCAAATTTAGCTTAAATTGGCTTAACAAAATAATATTTAAGTTGCTTATACTATTAATTAGTTTTATTAACCAGAAATGCTTTTTTTGTAACAATTTGTAACAAAATCCAATTTTTACATAATCAATAAAGTTGTAGTACAACAAAAACTAGTCATGCAATTTTGATTAAATTTTGTTTAAAATAGGTCAATCTAATAACAATTAGTTTGCAATAATATTAATCACAATTGCTAAGCAAAAATGCTTTTCTTTGTAACAATTTGTAAAAAAATTAAATTTTTACAAAATTAATAAAGTTGTAGTAAAACAAAAACTACTACAGCGATTTTGATCTAATTTTGTGTAAGTTAGCTTAATATAATAATAATTAAGTTGCTTATAATATTAATCACAATAGCTAACCAAAAATGCAGTTTTTGTAATAATTTGTATCAAAATCAAATTTTTACGCAATCAATAAAGTTGTAATAAAACAAAAATTACTTGAGCAATTTTACTTTTACTTAAGCAGATATAAATGATAGTAGATTGCCTGCATTATTAATCAATATAACTAACCTAAAATACATTTTGTGTAACAATTTGTAACAAAATTAAATTTTTACGAAATCAATAAAGTTGTAGTAAAACAAAAACTACTCGAGCGATTTTGATCTAATTTTGTTTAAATTAACTCAATATAGTAATAATTAGGTTGCTTATATTATTAATCCCAATAGCTAACAAAAAATGCAGTTTTTGTAACAATTGGTAACAAAATCCAATTTTAATTTTTCTAGGCTTAACTTATTTGATCATATTTCAAAAACCATTGCATCTATTGTTGACAAATATTAATTAGCTCATGTTTCAATACTTCCAAACTAATAAAAACTATAACTTACAATTTTAATTGATTATTCAAGCGTAATTTTTTCATTCTAAATCAATATTCAAGCAAAACATTTCTTAATAAAAAACGAAATAAATAACAGAAAAACCATTTCCATTTTTAATTGCATTGCGATGCCTTCTTCCTACCCCAATCGTATTTGCTTTTTTAAAAGGACAAATATATATAAAAAAATATGCTAATGGAAACGTGTCCTCCATCCGTACGAGGATTACACACTTTAATTTTTTCGCCTCGCCGAAACCAAATAAAAAGAAGAATTGATCACGTGGCGGTGCATACAGAAGTGCCACAATCGATTTTATAATTTCATATTCTGTTTACATGGCGGCTGCAACCAGATAATGTAAATTAATTTTAAATAGGGAGACAATTTTTTTATATAAATCAATAATTGTGAAGTATGTGTGTAAATATTTGTATATGTAAAGTGTGGGATTTTTGATTTGCGATTTTTTAAAATAACAAAGGGGTTGTTTATAGTCGTTTTAAAGTTGGGTACGGACGTGTGGCATATTGTATAGGATTTGATTTGAAATTTAAATAAGTGCACTTCAATTCATTCTCACAATTGAATTTGATGTAACTAAATTATTATATTATAAGATCTGCTAAAAATAAGTGTATTTCTCTAAATATAATATTACATTGGGGGAGAATTGCAGCCAGGATAACATATATTGTATGTATTTACTTGGCAAGGATAATCCGAGCTGATGCAACTGTCAATAGGCAGTAAAGTGCATACAGCAAACACCTCAATCAGGGATGTTAAGGCAGGGCTCGTGCTTGCTACTCACAGATAAGGATTACATCGAATGCTGTTCAACTGCATATAATGCGCTGTTCTGAGACATCCCAAATATACACATGTGAAGCGGGTAATGTATGAGTGGTTGAGGGGTAAATAAATATTGTTTTAATAGAAACTTGAATGTGATTTAATAAAATTATAATTATAACATCTTTTTCAATTAATTAATAAATTTAAATTAGCATTTGAAGAATTTGATAGTTTCTTCGGCTATTTTTGATTGAAATTTGTTTAAAATTATCGTACAGTAATTGTTAAACTTACAGTGACCAATTTGTTTTTTAGAACTTAAGATCAAATTTTTTTTAAAATTTTTATTAGTTTTGTTATAATAAATCATTGTTGGTGCGCCACTGCGTATGAATAAAGTATTGTCAACTTCATTGAGTCGATACATTCGAGTGCATTCGAATATTGCTTTTGATTTATACAACTATACTACACAGGTACCAACATAAACATACAAAAATACTTTATTTGATTGCGATGCAACAGTTAATTTCTTATTTTGTTTGTGTATATAGTTTAAACGGTAAAGTAAGTAAAATAAACCACAAATTAAAGTTTCTAACAAAATTAAGTAGGAATGAAGTTAGCTACACATTAAAGTTAGAAACTATTATGAAAAAAAAAATGAAGTAAGCTACAAATTAAAGTTTGTAACTAAAGGAAACTAAATGAAGTTAGCTACGGGCTGAAGTTAGAGATTAAAACTAAATTGAAGGGGAAGTTAATTGATATAGCTACAAATTGAAGTTAGATACTTTTATTAACAAAATAAAACGAGCAATAAACTGAAGTTTGTAAATCAAGAGGAACTAAATGAAGTACTTTACGAAAGTAAGAAATTTATAAAGAAAGTTAATTAAATTTTGCTACAAATTACAATAAAATTTATTATGAAATAAATAAAGTGAGCAACAAATTGAAGTTTGTAAATAAAGTAAGCTAAGGACTAAAAAAAAAAACACAAATTATACACAAAATTAATCTAAACTAAACCTAAAAGTTGCACAGAATAACCCAAAAATTTTAAAAAAGTTTTAAATAATGCAACAATAATTGTTAAAATTGCCTGGAAAATCTAATTGTTGCACAAAATTTACTAAAACTTGATAAAAAAATTAACATGCTACACAAAGTTTATAAAAAAATTGCTCACAAAACCAAATATTGCATAATTAATCTAAAATTGTTTAAAATTTTTATCTGTTGCACATACATAAGTTAGTCTTTATATAAAAAATATTTTTTTAATTATTTTTTAATAGTAAAGTAAAACTCAAAATTCAAAATGGTTTTTAAATTACGATAATTTAATTAAAAAAATACATTCAAAAAAATGATTTTATTTTTAAATAGTTTCTATACTTTCTTTATCCAAATTTTTAAACAAAATTTAAAAATTTACAAATATACAATTTTGAAAAATATTTTAAAATGTTAATTTGATTTTAAATTTTTTTTATTATTATTAAATTGATTTACAGCAAATTTCAACAAAATTTATGAATCAGTTTTTGTTTTAAAGCACAATTAGCAATTAATCTCAAAAATTTTGGTTTGAATAAATTTTATAAATTTTGAAAAAAAATATTTTGAATTTTAAATTTATTTCTACTTTTAAAACATTGATTAATGATTATTTACAATAAATGACAACAAAATTTATTTTTTAGTTTTAGTTTTATACTTCAATTATTGATTAATGTTTATTAAAATTTGTAACTGAATTTTTTGAAAACAAAAAAAAAAAAATTTTGAAATGGAAATTTGTATTTTCAATTTTTTCCATCATTGAAGCACTAATTCAAGATCATTTATAAAAAAATAAAACAATAATCATCGATTAGTTTTCATTATATACCAAATTAATGATAAATGTACAAAAATTTCAATTGCAATTTTTAAAAATTAAAAAAAAATTATTTTGGAATAGAAAATAAAAGTTCTAACATTTTTGACTATTAAAGCACTATTTGTTAATCATTTACAGCAAATTACAACAAAATTTATGGATTAGTTATTGTTTTATACTCTAGTTAGTAATTAATGTCCAAAATTTAAAATTAAATTAATTAAAAAAAAAAAAAAAAAAAAATTTGAAATTATTTTTATTAAATATTTTTCATCATTGAAGCATGGATTGGAAATAATGTACAGCAAATTACAATAAAATTTATCAATTCGTTTTTGTTTTATACCAGATTAGTGATTAAAAGTCTAAAATTTAAAATTCAAAAAATATAAAAATTAAAAAAAAAAAAAATTGAAGTTAAAATTTATTTTTTTAAATATTTTCTATCATTAAAGCACTGATTGATGATTATTTACTGCAAACCACAATAAAACTCATAGATTAGTTCTTGTTTTATATCACAAAACTCAAAATTAATTTATTTTTTTTTAAACTGAGTTTTTCTTAAAATTAAAAAACAGAATGGCCCACCCGCCCACCCAAGTGTTTGTCATTAAGAGAATAGTAGTTATACCAGTGTGCAGACGTTAGAAGTTATTTTGTCACAAGAGAAGGTCTTAATCCAACATCTTGAAAATTAACACTTGGGTGGGTGGGCGGGACACTCTAAACTATGATAACGTGTCAATAGTTTAAATTGGAGTAGCCCACCTACCCGCCCAAGTGTTTGTCATTAAGAGAATAGTATTTAGACCTCTGAGCGGACTTTAGAAGTTATTTTGACACAAGAAGAGGTCGTAATCCAACCTCTTGATAACTAACACTTTGGTGGGTGAGTGTGTCAATCATAATCTGAAGTAACCCACCCGCTCACCAAAGTGTTCGTCAAAAATTATTTTATCACAAGAGAAGGTCGTAATCCAACCTCTTAATAACTAATACTTGGGTGAGTGGGTGAGCCACATCAATCTAAACTATTAACACGTTATCATGGTCTAGGGTAGCCCACCCACATACCCACCCAATTGTTTGTCATTAAGAAAATAGTATTTAATGCGGACGTCAGAAGTTATTTTGTCACAAGAGAAGGTTGTGATCCAACCTCTTCATAACTAACACTTGGGTGGGCGAGTGAACAACTTCAAACTAAATTATTAACACGTTATCATGGTCTGGACTTGCTCACCCACCCACCATGTTGAACTAATTGTGTTCAAAATTTCATAAAAAATATTTTTGAAGTTATTTAGGTTCAAACCGAGTTATTGGTTTCTTATATTATATTTAAGTTGATAAAAAAAATAACTCAAAAGTTTTTTTGTATCTTATATCATTTTAAAAATGTAGAACTACTTATAAATTATAAAAATTATACAAATATCTCGACAATTTTCAGAATTATTTAGGTTTAAACCGAGTTTATTGGTTTTTTACATAATATATGAGTAGACAAAAAAATCTTAATTCAAAAAATTATTAAAAATAAATTTTGATTTTTAGACATTGTATGTAGAACACATTTAACTATTTGTGTGCAAAATTTCGTTAAAATATATCAACAAATTTCAAAATTATTTAGGTTTAAACCGAGTTTATTGTTTTCTTACGTAATACTCAAAAAATGAAACTTTAAAAGTTAATAATTTTTTTTTTTAATTTAATTTTATTGATTTTAAACATGCTGAACTATTTGTGAAAAAAAAATCATAAAAATATCTCAAGAATTTTTAGAATTATTCAGGTTTAAACTAAGTTTGTTCATTTTTTACAAAATATTTGAGCTGAAAAAAAAATCATATTTCAAAAAAATTTTAAAACTAAATTTTGATTTTTACACAATTTATTTTAAACATATTGGACTAATTGTGTACAAAATTTCATAAGAATGATTCAACAATTTTTGGAATTATTTAGGTTTAAACAGAGTTTATTGATTGTTTACAAAATATTTGAGTTGACAAAAAGAATCATAACTCATAAAAATAATTAATTTTTTTTTGAATTTTATACTTTTGATTTTAAACATGCTAAGCTATTTGTGAAAAATTTCATAAAAATATCTTAACATTGTTTGGAATTATTTAGGTTTAAACTGAGGTTATTGGTTTCTTACATAATATTTAAGTGAACAAAAAAATCATAACTCAAAAAATTATTAAAATAAAATTTTGATTTTTATATAATTTATTTTAAAAATATTGGACTAGTTGTGTTAAAAATTTCATAAAAATACCTCAACAATTTTTGAAGTTATTTAGGTTTAAACAGAGTTTATTCGTTCTTTACAAAATATTTGAGTTGAGAAGTAATTTTTGATATTTTCTTTTACAATAAATGTAATTTTAAGCAATTTCCCAAAACTTTTGTATTTTTTAAGCAGTTTTTTATAATTTTTAATAAAAAATTAAATTTTTAAACAATTTTTGATCATTTTTAATTAAAAGTGGTTTTTAGAACTAGAAAAAAAAAAAACAAAATCACAAATTTCAAACCAAGCAAAATTAATTATTTTGTAATTTACAAATGTATTTTATAAAAGATTTTCAAAAGTTTTCAAATTATAAATGCAATTCTTAAACAATTTTTAAAGATTTACACTTAATATTAGTTTTAAGAACAAATTCAGAAGACAAAATGAGAAAACCTGTTTGATTTTCAATATTTAATGCGCTTAATATTTGCAAACTAGGTTTGTAAGTCTAAGCAATTTATCATTATTTTTTAGCAAATTTACTTGATTTTGAACTTTAAATGTTTTTTTTTGCAAAGTTTATTAGATTTTAACGATATTTTTAAAGGATTTCAAATTGTAAATGCAATTCTTAAGCGATTTTTAAAGGATTTTAACCAAAAACAATTTTAAAAACAAATTTAGAACAAAACCTGTTTATTTTTAAACTCTTAATTTGGTTAAAGGAGTCAATCTGATAGTTTATACAACGGTTTTGGTTAAAATAATGTTAAAGTGTGCAAAACTTCTTCATTAAAATTAGCACTATTGGTAATACCAGCATCCATTTCAATGTCCCGCAATAATAAAAAAAATGTTAAAACTAACGTAAAGATTGCGTTTATTAAAACTCAGGACCCAGATTGTTGAGTGCAAATACTAATTGGTTTTTAGAATAGGTTCCTGCCTTTTCTCTGTTAATAATGAGGAATTGTATACATTTCAAGAAGTATGAGTGTACAACAATAAAATTTTTAATTGAAATTTTTAATTGAAATTTTCAAGCTGAATCAAAAAAACTCAAAAACCAAAAAATAAAAAAAAAATAAAGAAGAGCCCAGAAAGAACAAAATATTATTTGGGAGTCTCTGCATAAATTTAAAAAAAGCTAGTTACTAAAAATACCCCAAAAACTTTGAAAACTACAGAAAGTTTAACACTGGTACAAAAACTGCCAGAGATTTAAAAATATTGCAAAAAATTTAAAAAAAAATTAAAAAAAAAATCAAAAAAATTTAATAAAATCTAAAGACCTTAAAAAAACTAAAGTTAGATACCTAAGAACCTCAATAAAAACTGATGTTCAAGAAAAATCCAAACAAAACAATAAAAATCCAGAAAAATCTAAAAGAAATCCAGTTACTTTAAAAAAACTGCAAAAACTTTAGACTTTTGAAAGTTTTAGTAACTTTTTGACAGTCTAAAATACAACATTATAAACCTTGTACCAATCTGCAAACTTATAATGTTTTTATACGTTACTACAAACAGTTTGACAGTTTAAAATATTATTTGACAAAACTGATACATTTCTGCCTAACTATGATTTTATTGTAAACTTTTTAACAGTTTTAGTAACTTTTTGGCAAATGTAGTAACGTTTTTAACAACTTCGAATAAAATTTGACACATCTGGCAGATTGTATGCAATTTAACTTTAATAATTTTGGTAACTTTTTGAGATTTTGAATAGTTTTTTGACAGATTTAGTAACATTGTTGACAGTTTAAAACACATATCAACATATTATATTGTTGTAAACTGTTTGACAGTTTTTGTAACGTTTTAGTAACAGTTTAGAATACAATTGGTCAGATATGAAAAGTTGCTTCTAACTTATGGTGTATTTACACTTTGATGTAAAGTGTTTGGCAGTTTTAGTAACTTTTTGGCAAATAAAGTAACATTTTTGAAAGTGATTTTTTTGACAGATTGGAATATAGTTTGACATATTTGGTAGATTTTATTACATTGTTTAACAGTTTTAGTAACTTTTTGAAGTTTTCAAGTAACATTTTGACTATTGTAGTAATATTTTAAACAGTTTAAAATCTTGTTTGATAGATCTGGCAAATTTATGCCAACTTATTACTATGCTTAAAACTATTTGACAGTTTTAGTAACTTTTAACAAATGTAGTAATATTTTTGACAGTTTAGTAACTTATTGACAAATTTAATTATTTTTTGACCAAATTGTTGGCTGTTTAGAATACCGTGGTCAGCTTAATTTTTGTCAACATAAATTATTTCTGTAAACTGTTTGATAGATAAAGTAATTTTTTGTAACTTTTAGACAGATGTAGTAACATTTTTGACAATTTAAAATACAATTTAATATATCAGGCAGATGGTACGCATTTTAGTACATTGCTGTAAATTGTTTGACTGTTTTAGTAACTTTTTGACAGATAGTAACATATTTGACAGTTTATGATGTAGTAATTTTTTTGACAAATTAAATTACAGTTTGACATTGTATATGGCTGATTCTTTGCATTTTATTACATTGATTAACAGTTGTAGTAACATTTTGAACTATGTGACAGTTTAAGTAACTTTTGACAGAATGTCCACAAACTATTTTTTCACTACTAAGCCAAAAAAACAGTAAATATTTCTCAATACTATTAGTAAATTTTCTATATAGAATAAAGTCTTCTGAATCTAAATTTTCAATCCCAAACTCAAAAATCTTAATAGTTTATTCTCAATTTAAGCAACAAATTTTGGAAAAATGCACGGTTATTACTATTTCACTGCTAAGCTAAAAAGCCAGTAAATTTTTCTCAATATAAGTAGTAAATTTTTTATATCAAATGAGGTCTTCTGAATTGAAATTTTTAATCCCAAACTCAAAATTTTTAATAGTTTATCCCCAAACTCAGTTTTAACAACAAATTTTAAAAAAATGTACGGTTATTACTGTTTTACTGCTAAGCCAAAAAGCTAGTAAAATTTTCTGAATATTATTAGTAAATTTTTGATATAGTATAGAGATTTTTGAATCCAAATTTTTAATCCCGAACTCAAAATTCTTAATATTTTGCTCACAAACTCAATTTTAGCAACAAGTTTTGGAAAAATGCACGGTTATTACTGTTTTACTGCTAAGCCAAAAAATCAGTAAATTTTTTAAAACATTATTAGTAAATTTTCTATATATTATGGAGTCTTTTGAATCTAAATTTTTAATTCTAAACTTAAAATTCATAATGTTGGTCCGCAAACTCACAATTAATTTTGGAAAAATGCACGATTATGACTGTTTCACTGCTAATCCAAAAAGTCAGTAAATTTTTTTCAGTATTATTAGTAAATTTTTTATATAGAATAAGGTTTTCTGAAACAAAATTTTCAATTCCAAACTCAAAATTCTTCATAGTTTGTCCTTAAACTCAATTTTAGCAACAAATTTTGAAAAAATGCATGGTTATTACTGTTTTACTGCCAAGCTAAAAAGCAGTAAATTTTTCTCTATATTATTAGTAAATTATCTATATAGAATGTGGTCTTTTAAACCCAAATTTTTAATCCCAAACTCAAAATTCTTAATATTTTGCACACAAACTCAATTTTAGGAACAAATTTTGAAAAAATGCACGGTTATTACTGTTTTACTGCTAAGTCAAAAAGCTAGTAAATTTTTCTGAATATTATTAGTAAATTTTCTATATAGTATAAAGTCTTTTGAATCCAAATTTTTAATCCCGAACTCAAAATTTTTAATATTTTGCTTACAAACTCAATTTTAGCAACAAGTTTTGGAAAAATGCTTGGTTATTACTGTTTCACTGCTAAGCCAAAAAACTAGTAAATTTTTTTAAATAATTTTAGTAAATTTTCTATATAAAATGAGGTCTTCTGAATCCAAATTTTTAATTCCAAACTCAAAATTCATAGTAGTTTGTCTATAAACTCAATTTTAGCAACAAATTTTGGAAAAATGCACGGTTATTACTGTTTTACTGCTAAGCCAAAAAACCAGTAAATTTTTCTCAATATTATTAGTATACTTTCTGTATAGAATAAGGTCTTCTAAATCTAAATTTTCAATTCCAAACTCAAAATTCTTCATGGTTTGTCCACAAACTCAATTTAAGCAACAAATTTTGGATAAATGCACGGTTACTACTGTTTTACTGCTTAGCCAAAAAAACAGTAATTTTTTCTCAATATTATTAGTAAATTTTCTGTATAGAATTGGGTCTTTTGAATCCAAATTTTTAATCCTGAACTTAAAATTCTTAATAGTTTATCCACAAACTCAATATTAGTAACAAATTTTGGAAAAATGAATGGTTATTACTGTTTTACTGCTAAGCTAAAAAGCAGTAAACTTTTCTCTATATTATTAGTAAACTATCTATACAGAATGTGGTCTTTTAAACCTAAATTTTCAATCCTAAACTCAAAATTCTTAATAGTTTTTCCACAAACTCAATTTTAGCAACAAATTTTGGAAAAATGCTTTTTTATTACTGTTTTACTGCTAAGCCAAAAAGCTAGTAAAATTTTCTGAATATTATTAGTAAATTTTCTATATAGTATGGAGTCTTTTGAATCCAAATTTTTAATCCCAAAGTCAAAATTCTTAATATTTTGCTCACAAACTCAATTTTAGCAACAAGTTTTGGAAAAATGCATGGTTATTACTGTTTTACTGCTAAGCCAAAAAACCAGTAAATTTTTTTCAATATTATTAGTAAGTTTTCTATATAGAATGAGGTCTTCTGAATTTAAATTTTTAATCCCAAACACAAAATTTTTAATAGTTTAACCACTAACTCAACTTTAGCAACAAATTTTGGATAAATGCACAGTTACTACTGTTTTACTGCTTAGCCAAAAAAACTCTCAATATTATTAGTAAATTTTCTGTATAGAATAAGGTCTTCTAAACCTAAATTTTTAATTCCGAACTCAAAATTCCTAATAGTTTATCCAAAAACATTTTAACATATGTCATAAAATGTTCCTAAACTAGTAAAAATGTTTATGAACTTTCTCAATTTTTATTTCAATTCATTTTGTAATTTTTGATAAGCTAGATTGCCATTATTTAGTAATTAAAATGACCTTGGAGTAAGTGCCATTATTGATAATATATTAACCACCGTTTTAGACTATATTTAATTTCTAGAAAACAGAATTGATTTTAACAAAAGTTTCAATTTGAGTTTAAATGCAACTAAGGTTATAATTGTTACCTTGAAAAAGTGTCCAGTTAATAAATGAAAATAAGTGTATCACAGAATAAAGCACGGTTAATATAATATCGATTCTGTTTAGAGAAGAAATACGAATGTGTGTGCGTCGGACCTCTATCCAAAAGCGTCTCATATCGGCCGCCGCCGTACATCGTCTGGTGGCGTCGTGAGCGTCGCGTCCCGCCATGTTGGCCGTCGGGCCCCTCCTATGAGTGCTACTGGCTGATATACCGTTATCTGCGGGGGGGCGTTACAAGCCGACCGTATTTTGATTGACAGCAACGTGATAACGGTGCACTTGTTCGGCAGTCTGCCGCACTCCGCCGGAGTGTGTTTTATTCCGATACTCTCGCTAAATCAACCCGCCCGCCGCCTCCACCAGAACTCGGGATGCCCTTCGTATTCTTTATTTTACACAATTTTGCGGATGGCTTGCTTCGTGAAATTGATTTCCTTCATTGTCGCGTCCCTCATTTATCTCCTTACATTCTGTTGATTCAGACTAAACCAGCTTCTACGTTATCGACATCTCTTATCTCAACTCTTACATAATATGTTTACAATTTTTATATTTCTCGCAGAATAAATATTAAAACACTTTATTACTATTGCATGAATAATAAGATTAAATTAAATTTATGACTCAAATTATCTCCAAAAAAATTGATACAGATTGAATTAATCTCTTAATTATAAATTAATGATTGTTTCTGATATATGGATTATACATCATTGTTTATAAGATTATAAATTGAAAGAATCCTCTTGAGATTGGAGTAAAAATAAATTCGTCTGTAGCAACTTCCCCCTACATATAAAAGTAGTAAAAATCGTCTGGAGGTCTGGCTTATATGTGCGGAGAAAAAGCTCAAAATGGAAAGTGAATAACAAAAAGTAAGAAGTTTGGACTAGACGTGAAAAGTTCACTGTAGTCATATTTTATAAACAAATATAAACTTTGTGATGCGGATATAGTGAATTATTTTTAAGGTAATTAAATTAATTTAATTTGTAATATGAAGGATTAATGATAACGCATTTTGTAATAATCATAATAAACGATTTATATGTTATAGTAGCATAAGTATTTAACACAACATAATTAGAAATAATAACAAGCCATAAAATAAACGGCAAAAATTTATAAAAAAATATATGTAATCTTTCTCTTTCAAATGATATTAAGTGCAATCTTCTTAGTCAAATCCTTAGACAGTTTTATTCTTTTGAGTACAACAACTTTTAGCCCAAAAAAGCGTTTCTTCACAAACTGTTAGTGGTTTGTTGTACAAATAATTGAAGAAAACAAAATTAAAATTAATTTGTGGACAAAGAAATAATCTTTTATTTGAAACTAAGCACAGTGCCGTACGTGCCCGGATTAACTAGTGGCGCATTCTTAAAAAAACTGTTTTTAGGACGCCACTGCTTTCTTACTCAGTATGAATAAATTAAAAAAAAACTTTTTTAATTTGAAAAAAAAAAACATGAAAAGTATTTTGATACCTTTAAAATCAAAATAAAGATAACTTTTGTTTTCAAAAATATTAAAATTTTCAAGTTTTTTTGAATTATAAACAATTTGGCCTTTTCTTGTCAAAACTACCAAAGTTGTCTTAAGAAATCCAACAAAAAAAAAATTAAATTCAGCAAACTATACAGGCTTCAAAACTAGAAGTTGAAATAAATCATCAATTAGGAAGCAAATACTCTGAAAAAATAAGTAAAAACCGGAAATCGCCGCAACCCTTGTAGTAAATATGATAAAAAAACACTTTTTCAAATTACAGTGAGCATATTTACCGACGGAATTTAGGAAAAATACCTTGTACAATGTGATCGATTTTTGGGAAAAGAATTGCAAGATTAATGAGAATTAATACCCATTTTAAAAAATTAATTTCTACGCCACTGGCCAAAAACCTGCACATTAAAAAAATTTCATCCAGACAATTTATAAAAATGCTTTGATATTCGCTGCAAATAAAATTCATTTGTTCAATACTTTAAAAAAAGTTTTTGAAAATTTAAAAAAATGATATTAGAGTTTTTTGAAAAAACTCAATTTTTAAAGATTTATCAAACAATTTAGTTTCAATAAATGTTACAAATTTAAAAATAAAAAAATGAAATTATGTTCGAAAAATCAATTTTATTGAATTATAATTTGTTCAATACGTTTGAAATTTTTTTTAAGATTTTTTTGAAAAAACTCAAATTTTGAAAACACATTAAGCAACTTATTTTCAATAATTTAAAAAAAATATATATTCAGAAAATCACTTTTATTCAAACATAATTTGTTCCATACTTAAATTATAAATTTTCAAAAAAACTCAAATTTTGGAAATTCATTAACCAACTTTTTTTCATTAAGAACTGAAAATTTTGGAAAACAATTTCAAAACTTATGTCCGGAGTATCACTTTTATTAAAACATAATATGTTCCATACTTTAAAAATTTTGAAAGGTTACTTAAGATTTATTGAAAATTTTTTTGGAAACACATTTTCAATAAATGCTGCGAATTAAAAAAAAAAAAATCAAAATTCATGTTCAAAAAATTACTACTTTAAATAATAAGTTATTTAAATTTTTTTGAAAAAATTCAAATTTTAGAAACAACTTAAGCAAGTTATTTCCTATAAATGCTAAAAATTTTGAAAGAATTTTTTACAATTTATGTCTAAAAAATCTTTTATATTAAAGAATAATTTGTTCCATACTTCTAAATTCTAAAAAATAATTTAAATTAAAAAAAAAACCTCATTTTTTGGAAACACATTAAACAGCTTATTTCCAACAATTTAAAAAAAATAAATAAATTTTTTATCCAAAATATTACTATTATTGATACTTTGTTCCATAAGTTTGAAGAGGAAGAGTTGACATATCTACAGTTTAAACTATTGAGTTGGTGATTTAATATTGTGTCCCCGCCCACCCGCCCAAGTGCTTGTCATAAAAGAATTGCATAGTAATACCACCTACCGCGTTCCTGCAGCCAATAAATATGACATAATGACTGACAGATGTCATTTAGTTTGAAGAAATAAATGACGTATGTATTTATAACAAACACTTGGGCGGGTGGGCAAAAACCTAATTTAAATTATTAAGCCGGTGATTTAATATTATGTTTCCGCCCACCCACACAAGTGTTTGCCATACAAAAATTGCATGGTACTACCACCTGCTGCGTTTCTGTAGCCAACTAACATGACCGAATGACTAACAAATGCCATTAAGTTTAAGGAGGTAGATGACGTAATTTATTTCTTAATAACAAACACTTGGGTGGGTGGGCGGGAGCACAGTTTATAAATATTGAGTCGCTAATTTGATATTGTGTTCCCGCCCGCCCGCACAAGTGTTTGTCATAAAAAAATTGCATAATACCATCTGCCGCGTTTCTGTAGCCAAAAAACATGACAGAATGACTGTCATATGTCATGAAATTTAAAAAAATAGATGACGTAATCTATTTCTTAATAACAATCACTTGGGCGGGTAGGCGGGAACACAGTTTATGAATATTGGGCCGGGGATTTGATATTGTGTTCCCGCCCGCCCGCCCAAGTGCTTGTCATAAAGAAATTACATAGTAGTAGCACCAGCCGCGTTCTTGCGCCAACAAACATGACAGAATAACTGGCAAAAGTCATTCAGTTTAAAGAGATAAATGACGTAATCAATTTCTTGATATTAAACACTCAGGCGGGTGGGCGGAAACACAGTTTATAAATATTAGGCCGGTGATTTGATATAGTGATCCCGCTCGCCCACCCAAGTGTTTGTCATAAAAAAATTGTATAGTACTATCACCTGCCGCGTTCCTGTAGCCAACAAACATGACAAAATGACCTACAAATGTCATTAAATTTAAAAAAGTAGATGACGTAACCAATTTCTTGATAACAAACACTTGGACGGGTAGGCAAAAGCACAGTTTAAACTATTGAGCCAGTGATTTGATATTGTGTCCCCGCCCACCCGCCCAAACAATTGTCGTAAAAAAATTACATAGTAATACAACCTGCCGCGTTCTTGGATCTAAC
The DNA here is from genome assembly GCA_963932245.1 of Tachinus rufipes. Lineage (NCBI taxonomy): Eukaryota > Metazoa > Arthropoda > Insecta > Coleoptera > Staphylinidae > Tachinus > Tachinus rufipes. The sequence goes on from OZ010749.1 coordinate 4,479,335, forward strand.
TAACGACTAACAAATGAAATTAAGTTTAAAGGGGGTGACATAATCTATTTCCTGACAACATACACTCGGGCGGGCGGGCGAGAGCACAGTTTATTAATATTCGGCCGGTGATTTAATATATTGTTTCCGCCAATCCGCCCAAATGTTTTCCATAAAAAAAATTGCATGATACTACAACCTGCCGCGTTTCTGCAGCTAATAAACATGACAGAATGACTGACAAAAGACAATAAGTTTGAAAAGAGAGGTGACATAATCTATTTCTTGATAACAAACACTTAGGCGGGTGGGCGTGAAAACAATTTATAAATATTACGACGGTGATTTAGTATTGTGTTCTCGCCCGCCTGCCCAAATGCTTGTCATAAAGAAATTGCATAGTAATACCACTTGCCGCGTTCCTGCAGCTAACAAACATAACAGAATGACTGACAGATGTCGTTAAGTTTAAAAAGATAGATTACGTAATGTATTTCTTGATAACAAGCACTCGGGCGGGTGGGCGTGAGCACAATTTAAATTATTGAGCTGGTGATTTGATATTGCTTAGTAATAGTACCTGCCGCGTTCCTGCAGCCAACAAACATGACAGAATGACTGATAAATGTCATTAAGTTTAAAGAAAGAGGTGACATAATCTATTTCCTGAAAACAAACACTTAGACGGGTGGGCTGGAAAACAGTTTATAAATATTGGGCCGGTGATTTGATATTGTGTTCCCGCCCACTCGCCCACATGCTTGTCATAAAGAAATTGCATGATACTACTACCTGTCGTGCTCCTGCAACAAATAAACATAACAAAATAGCTGACAAATGTCATTAAGTTTAAAGAAAAAGATGACGTAACCAATTTCTTGATAACAAACACTCGGGCGGGTAGGCGGGAACACAGTTTATAAATATTATGCCGGTGATTTGATATTGTGTTTCCACCTACCCGCCCAAATGCTTCTCATAAAGAAATGGCATAGTAATACTACCTGCCGCGTTCCTGCAGCTAACAAACATGACAAAATAACTGACAAATGTCATTAAGCTTGAAGAAATAGATGACGTAATCAATTTCTTGATAACAAACACCTCGGGCGGGTGGGCGCAAACACAGTTTATAAATATTGGGTCGGTGATTTGATATTGTGTTCCCGCCCACTCGCCCAAATGTTTGCCATACCTGCCGCGTTTCTGCAGCTAACAAACATGACAGAATGACTGACAGATGTCATTAAGTTTAAAGAGATAGATGACGTGATCTATTTCTTGATAACAAACATTTGGGCGGATGGGCTTTAGTACAGTTTATAAATATTGTTAGAATAATAATTTAATATTTAGTCACAATATAATCCAAACACTACCTAACGTACTACTTTGCTCAAAATTTAATTTCTAAAACCGAAAATATTTTTTTAATTATTGTTCTAAATTTTGTAGATTTATCATAAGTAAGTTTTGCAAAAACTCATGTTTAGTACACAAATAGTAAAATTAAATTTTTATATTTTGGCTCAATATAACCCAAACATTACCTGACTTAGATTTTGAGTTAATACCATCTAATGGCATTCACTAATTCAGCTTAATAAATGCACATTTTCCACGCTCAGAAAAACCGTTTGTTTGGTCTGAACTAAGCTGGTTCAGACCAAATTGTATAAAGAAAAATGGTTTCAGTAATAAATTAATTTTAAGGTCCCACCACCAACATGGATACAAGTCCCAAACTAGAAATCTTTACAGCAATACAAACGTTTATTAAGTTTAATATAATTAATTAATCAAAGTGCTCCTACAACTTGCAGAGCCCCCCTTTACTAACCTTTTAGTCCATTGGATAGTTGTTATAAACTTGCACTTGCACTTAAACACACTTACACGGATGTAAACAAAGTAAACAAATTAATTAGTTATATTATTAAATTAGAACCAAACGTAGACAATAATAATAAACTCCGAAGACGTATCGATTGTTTTCACGGTCGATCGATGTCAATGACTGGCGAATCTCTCGATCCACCCGTTACCCCTTCCTAAAGCGACCCATAGGTGAATCGTTTTGTTTCGCTTTCTTACGGCTTGCCGGTCTTCACTTTAACATTTGAATATTTTTACTTACTAAATACTTCCTTAATTCTTTCCAAAGCAATCTACAACTTTGCAATCTCACCATGAGACTAGGCTATTGTATACCAACAAATAATCTTTAGAGTCTTGCTAGGCTATTCTAAGCCTTCTTAGTTGTATCTAGACTTTTCTCAATAATCTTAGACTGGAAAACTATAACGTTCGTAAACTGTATTAGTTTAATTTTTAATCACTAAATTCTTTCATTTTATAGACCATACTAGGTACTTGTAGACTCACCAAAACTTTAAAACAATTTAACTTTCTAAAAACTTACTAAAGCTTCCTTAAATACACGTAAACTTTACATAGTCCTATCAAGCTTTTTGAAACAATTAAAAACAAACCTAGGCTCTTATTTGCTTTGCAAATTTAATGTTCCAATAAGCCAAATTTTTCTTATATCACCATACATTTTCTATAGTCTCTTCAAAACATTTTAAAACAAATCTGAACTCAGGTACATCATAAATCACAAAAACCGTCTTTTAAACTATCTGATTGACTCTTTTAGGAAGCCAGAATTTTTCAGAGTTCCTCGGAGTGTATTCGCAACTTTTGCAAAAAATTCTTTAGTACTGCCAATCTTTTCAAAAAAATTCTATGTAATTAGAAGCAGTATTTATTTAATAAATTGATTCAAAGTTTTTTTTGTCATTGATGGATTGGGAATATGGTAGTGATTAAAACTTTCTTGTAGGTTAAGAATACAACACTTTAACATTACTTTATACGTTCAAGGCTCTTTTTGCAACCAAAACCGTAGTATAAACTATCAAATTGACTGCTTTAACTTAATTAAAAGTTTGAAAATAAACAGGTTTTGTTCTAAATTTGTTCTTAAAATTGTTTTTGGTTTGAATCCTTTAAAAATCGCTCTAAAATTGTATTTAAAATCTTTCAGAAAATACATTTGTACGTAAAGTAAAATCGCCCAAAATTAGTTCAAACGACAAAATATATTTCTATCAAACTTCCAAAATAAGCTTCAAAAATATATAAGTCAAATAATCTCATAAAATAATTAAAAAAATAGTTTTTCAAGTAAATGAATACATAATTTTTTTCTTCACTTTTTACATATTTTTCTAGGTGGACTTTTCTATGGCCGATGAGCATAACACCAACTATTTTTTATGTAAAACTGTCCGCAGAATTCAAATTTTTAAGAATATTTATTTTATAATTCTTCTGAGCACTGCTTAACGTGCATTTGTAAAAATTAAGTTAAAAATATCATATTTTTGCAGTTTTAGATCCCTAAAACCCAAACACACAAAACAAATTTTAATTTTTTAACTAAATTGCATCAAAACATGTAAAACTAAAGCAAATTTCTCGATTGTCCACATAGTAAATCTGTTTAATTTATTTTAAACCTATTTTACTTTATAAAAATAGTCTAATAATTAATCTTACATCGCCGCTACATTACAACAACTTTAAAAGATATCAAATTATAATAATTACATAATAATAAAACTAATATAATTCTTAACAGACGAGTTGTTAAAAGTTATTGTGTATATAATGACCGTGACAGTTAGGGCTCTTAGAAACCAACAATAAATGTGAAATGACATGTTATAAATTTTATAGGTCTATATAAAAGTAACATCTTTGTCATATCTACTGATTACAAATTGGTTTTGATTAAATACGCTTGTAATTATAGTAGAAAATAATTGATTGGCGCTACTACTTAATAATAAGTTATAAACAATATTAATTTATGATCTTTGATAACATGTTTGGGGGCAGCTGATGAAAATATGGCACCAATATTGTTGATTATTTTTTTAATAATAATATATTATAAAATCATCAATTTTTTATTGATATTGCTTCTTTAAGTGGATTGTAAATTTGGTTATAAATTAAAATTATATTTTGTATATATTTTAATAGTTTATTAGCTAAGAATATTTGTGGTCAATCAAACTCAAAGTTTTTAATTTGCAGCAATTATTTAAAATATGTTGCTTAATGCATTTGAGTTTTTTCTAAAGTTTTTAAAGTATAGTATAAATTACGCTTCAATAAAATTGATTTTCCAGACATAATTATCAAAATTTGTAACAGGTATTAAAAATAAGTCCAAAATTTGAGTTTTTTTCAAAAAAATTTAAATGTTTTTTTAAAGTTTTGAAAAGTATTGAATAAATTATGCTTCAATAAAAGTGATTTTACGGACTTTTAAATTTTCTGCATTTATTAGAAATAAGTTACTCAAATTTTGGAAACACAAATTTGAGTTTTTTCAAAAAATCTTAAGTAACCTTTCAGAATTTTTAAAGTATGAAACAAATTATGCTTCAATAAAAGTGATTTTTTGGATATACATTTTGAATTTTTTTTCCAAAATTTTCAAAAGTTGCTTGATGCGTTCATTTTTCAAAATTTTGGAACAAATTATGCTTTAATAAAAAGTAATTTTCTGTACATAAATTTTGAAATTATACGTCAACTTCGGCGGTTCAAAAAATAATCTAAAAAATGCTCTTTTTTGTACAGCCAGACAGAGTATAAACTTAATATTTCATCAGAATTGGATTCTACGAAAAAATTTTGATCAATTTCACAATTTTTTTTGCTTTAAATTTACGATTTTTAAACAAAAAATGCGTTTTCTCAAAATCAAAAGTAAAAAACAATTAAAAAACTAAAAAAAAATTACAAAAAGAAAAAAAAAAAAAAACTAAACCCTTTGCTCTGATCCGTTTAAAATAGAAAAGATTTTGTAAGTTTTCAGTGCAAATTTTATTAAATTTTGTTTTAAAAATGTCTCAAAAGCATATATTAAACTTAAAAAACCTACAATTTAAAAAATTCAATTTTTTTGTTAAATTTCTTAAATATTCCGAGCAATTTTTGAAATATTTTATGCAATAAATAAATTTTTTAATAAATTTTGTTTTAAAAAAATTTAGAAAAAATTTTATCTTAGATTCTAAAGTACTTAAACAAACAAAAAATTTAATTTAAAAATATTTTGATAAATTTTATTAAATTTTGTGTTTCACAACTCATAAAACTTAAGAAAAAGTCAAGAGAAGTTTTTTTTCTTCAAGTTTCATAAGTTTCAATGCAATTTAAATTAGTTTTTTGAAAAAAATCATAGATTTTATACAAAAAACGTTGGAAACCATACAAAAATTTTAAAATGAGTTTTTTGTTAATCTCATAAATTTTCTGAGCAATGAATTAGTTTCTTTAAAGAATTTTGTTTTAAAAAACCTCAAAAGTTTTTTCTTAGATTTATATGTTTTCTGAGCAATTAAAAAAATCATGCTTAGATTTTAAGAAACTTATTTTATTTAAAAAAAAATGTGGATAAATTAAAAAAAAAGTCAAAAATTTTTTATTTAATTTCCCAAGTTTTTTAAGCAATTTTTTAAAATATTTTAAACAAAAAATAATTTAATTAGTTTTTGAGACATTTTAAAAAAAATTCATTTGATATAAGTTTCAAAACAACATTTTTAATAAAAAAAAAATTAAAAAAATTAAAAAAAAAAATCTTAAAAATTGTTAAAATATTTGAAGTAATAGGTAAGTTTGTTAAAAAAAATCCCCGGACCATAATAACGTATCAATAGTTTATATTAGAGTGGCCCACCCAAGTGTTAGTTATCAAGAGTTTAGATCTAAAAATAACTTTTGATAACTGCACAAAAGTCTAAATACTATTTTTTTGATGACAAATACTTGGGTGGGTGCGTGGGTTTACTCTAAACCATAAAAACGTGTCAAAAGTTTAGATTGGAGTGGCCCACACGTCTAAGTGTTAGTTATCAAGAAGTAGGTATACGACCTTCTTTTGTGTCAAAATTACTTCTGATTTCCGCACGTAGGTCTAACTAGTATTTTTTTGATGGCAAACACTTAGGTGGGTAGGTGGGTCACTCCAAACCATAATAACGTATCAATAGTTTAGATTAAAGTGGCCCGCCCATCCACCCAAGTGTTAGTTATCAAGAAGTTGGATTACGACCTTCTCTTGTGACAAAATAACTTATGACATACGCACAGAGATGTAACTACTATTCTCTTGATGACGAACACTTGGGCTGCTAGGTGGGCCACTCCAATCTAAACTACTGACACGTTATCATAGTCTGAACTGGCTCACCAACCCACCCAAGCGTAATAATAAAGATTTTTCATGAGTTTTATTTTAATAATAATTCTAAACTAAAAAAAAAAACTAAAGAAAAAAATGTTAAAAAATAAAAAAAAAACCTTAAGTTTCTTAAGTTTTTTGAGCAATTTTAAAAATATATACAATAAAAATTATATTTTTAAAAACTTTTAATTTATTTTATTTTAATACATTTCAAAACTCAAAAAACTAAGAATTTATTTAAAAAAAAGTCAAAAAGTCTTAAATTTATTAAGTTTTTTAAGCGATTTTTTAAAATATGATACACAAAAAATAGTTGTTTAAGAAATTTTTGATAAATTTTTTTTTTAAATATTTGAAAACTCAATCGAACCTAAAAACATATGAGAAAATGTCAAAAAAAGTTTTTTACTTATTTTTCGTAAGTTTTCTGGGCAATTTTTAAAATATTTTATGTAAAAAAATAGTTTTTTTTTTAAATTTTTTAATAAAATTATTTTCAAAATTTAAAAAAACATATTTTAAATTCAGAAAAAAATATTCCAAGATATCATAAATTTCTTGAGCAGTTTTTGAAATGTTTCAAAATCACAAAAAAAACCCGAAAGCGCAAAAAGTTAAGACAAATTTAGAAAAAAAAATTAATAAATTAAAAAAAAAAATGATTTTTGAAATATTTTATGAAATAAATAAGTTTTTTGAAAATTTTTTGATAAATTTTATTTTAAAAAGTTTTGAAACTCAAAAATACCCTAAAAAAACTGAATACAAATTAAGAAAAAATTAGAAAAAAGTTTTTTTTTCAAGTTTACTATATATTTTTTAATATAAACTATCTAAATAAAGTTTTTTAAAAACTTTTAATAAATTTTGTTTTTATAATATTTAAAAACTCAAAAAAAAAAAAAAAATAAAAAAAAATGTTTAAAAAAACGTCAAAGAAAATTTTATTTCTGAAATTTTTTAACTTTTCTTAGCAATTTTGAAATAATTGTAATCAAAAAATGATATAAAAAATTAATATTTAAAAAAAAAAATTAAAAATATTAAAAATTCTTATCTAATTAGATCTACAATTTTTTCATAGTGAGACTCATGGCTTAAGTCAAAAAACCAAGAATTAGTTTTTTGAGACAAATTTGATTAATTTGATTAAAAAAAAAAAAACCTAGAAAAATCTAAACAATTTTGTTTAAAAGAAAGTTTTTCTTTAATTTTATGGTTTTGAGTAATTTTTAATATATTTTATGCAATAAATTAATTTTTTGAAATTTTTTTAATAAAATTATTTCTAAAATCCATAATTTAAAAAAAAATCCTAAACATCATAAATTTTCTGAACAATTTATAAAATGTTATATGCAATAAATTAGTTTAAAAAAAAATTTAAAAAAAAGATTAAAAATGCATAAATTACTTCAGTTTTATTATTTATATTAATTTTATAGAAGATAAAAAAAATTAAAAAAAAACCTAAAAAATTTTGTAAAAAAAAAAAATGAATTTCATATGTTTTCTGAGCAATTTTTAAAATATTTTATGCAATTAATTAACTTTTTGTAATATTTTTAATAAAATTATTTCCAAAATCCAAAATATAAATTTTCTAAGCTTTGTTTTAAGCAATAAATTAGTTTACTTAAAAAATTTGTAATAGATTTTATTTTTAAAATGTTTCATAACCACATTTTAAATGCAAGAAAACCTGGAAAAGCATAAAAGTTGAAAAAAATTCAAGAAACGTTTTTTTTTAATTAAAAAAAAACCTGAGAGATTATAAAAAAAAATTATTTCTAAAATTTTATAACTTTTGTAAGTAATTTTTGAAAAAAATGATGGAAAAATAATAAATAAAAAACAAAACAGAGATTTCATTTAAGAAATGTTTCAAAACTAATTAAATTAAGAAATTGTTTTTTTTAGTTTTTAAAAATGCATAAATTATTTAAAAAATATAGATTTATACAAAAAAATGTTACGAAACCATATCTACAATTTTTTCATATTGAGACTCAAAGCTTAATTAAAAAAAAAAACCTGGGTTAGGTTTGAAACAAAAAAATTCTACAATATTAAAAAATTTCTGAGCAATTTTTAAATATTTTATACAATAAATTAGTTTTTGGAGACACATTCACTAAGAAATAAATCTAAAAACAAAAAAAAAAAATATTCATACAAAAATTGCAGTTATAAGTTAAAAAAATAAATTAAAAAAATTTCTGCAAAATGTTAAGTGTTAATTTTTTTTTTGAGTAAATTTTTATAAATTTTTTAAAAAATGTTACAAATCAGATTTTAAACTTGCAAAAATTTGATGAAGTTTTCCTCTCAAATTTTTTAAACATTTAAAAAAGAAGTATGCAATAAATTATTTTGAAAAACAATAATTTAAATAAATTTTTTTTTTAATTTTTTTTTTTTAAATTTTTTTTCTGAAAAACTTTTAAAATAGTTTTTTAAAAATATTGTAATAGATATAATTTAAAATATATTTCAAAATAACTCAACTAATTTTCTAAGCAATTTTTGTACAAATTTTTCATATATTAGTTAAAAAAAAAAACTAAAAACAGTTTTTTTTCTTAAAGTTTTTTATTTTTCTCAGCAATTTTAAAAAAACTTTATGCATTAAGTTATTTTTTTGAGTAACTTTTGATAAATTTAATTTTAAAAATGTTACAAACCATATTTTAAACTAAAAAATATTCTCAAAAGTTTTAAATTTTCTAAACTAAAAAAAAAAACATTTGATTCAATTAAATAATTTTTTTGAAAAAAAAAGAAACGTTTTTTCAAATCACATTTTATGTTAAAAAAACTAGAATTCGCAGTTTTGAATAACTTGAAAAAATATTTAGAATTTTGGAATTTTGGAAATTTATTAAGCATCTCGTTTAAGACAAATTTTGAATAACATTTTTGAAAATAGTATAAAATGCTACTCGCCTACAAATTAAAGTTACATCACGCCCATGGGAAAAACAAAAAACCTTTTGATGACTAACAATTGAGCGGGTAGGTTAATCATAGTAAAAAAAGCTGCTTGCTCACAAATTAAACTTAGTTTCCGCCCACCCACCCTAGCGTTAGTTGTCAAGAGATTTGTTGTTAAACAATTTTCTAATATCCAAATGCAAACCCACAAGTAGAAGAAACAAGAAACTTTTAATGACTTACACTTGGGCGGGTGAGTGGGTCACAGTAGAAAACATTTCTTGCTCACAAACTAAACTTATTCCCGCCCACCCACCCCGTTAGTTATAAAAAAAATTCTAATATCCAAATGCAAGCCCACAAGAGGTAGGAAAATCAAAAGATCTTTTGAAACTAACACTTGGGCGGGTGGGCGGGGATGAAAATTTCTTCATTTTCAAATAAATCAAAAAATTTGTTTTGTTAAATATCAAAATTTCCTGAGCAATATTTGAAATATTTCACGCAATAAATTAATTTTTTTGTAAAATTTTTGATTAATTTTATTGCAAATCACACTTTAAATTATTAAAACATCAAAAAAACCTGAAATTTTGTAAGAAAATAAATTAATAGTAAAAATATGGAAAATATAGAAAAAGAAACTGCAAACAGACTTAGAGAATAAAATAAAACCTAAAAATAATTAAATTAAACTTTTAAAATCAGTGTTTTTACAAATACTGAGCTTTACAGAATTAACACTAAAATGTACACTTTTGGACCGATGCCTTGCATCCACATGCCATAAAGATTAAGCATAAACTATATTAAAAGACAAAAATGCGTTTATAATTTACTAAATCAATGTTTTAAAACTTTTTTACAATAAAATTCTGACTTCGGTCAGTTTTTGGTCAATTTTTGCCAATAATTTGGCGGAGGCGCGGGGCAATAATTCTTTTTGACCGTTTCAAGTTCATATTCAGATCCGCCGCGTTTGTATCCTACAGAAACTAAAGTTTTGTTAAAATCAAACATTTATTTCTTTCTCAGCGTACTCAAAACTCACTCATGTTTGCGCTAAATCGCACTTTTTTCTATCATAAAAAGCAATAAAAATACATGTCTTGTATCCCACAAAGCTTTAAGTATACAAAATCATTAACGATGGTATTATAATAGATTAAAAATAATCAAAACTTATTAAAAATAAATAATATGTAATCATTAAATTGAGTTTGCTAAATCATAGAATATAATACAAATGTTTTTGATTCTACAAACAAAGTAATTGCATTAATATAATCATATTGACCCACAAATTCTCTAACCACATACATACGGAGAGAATAGACTTGGACCCTTATATTCCACTCCAGCAAGTTCCACATTAAATCCAATGAAATCCAGCATAATTATCCCCAACGCTATCTTGATCAACACCGTTTCACTAATTTCCTAACCATCTTGATTACTTTACGAATAATAAAATTTAAGATTCAAAGAAAATTACAAAAGTTGATAGTAGATAAATAAAATGGAAGTGTATTGAAAATCGTATGTTACTACCAAAGATATAAATCTTGAGTGATGGGGAGTGAATTGCTTCCTTTAGCTCGTCGTGACGACGTGAAAATAACTTTAAATGGAGATAAGGAAATTGCCTTAAAATTTAATTGGTGAGGCAATTACGCTTATCCTTGTAATGTCATAATATGTTATGAGAACAAAAAAAATAAATTCTGTAAGGTGCTGCTATAAATCATAGAATATATTAAGAAAATAATAAATGATAAATAAACAGAGAGTACATCCTAAATCAATATAATAAAATCCACGAATTCGAAACTTGGAATGAGTGATTCCATGACTTAGCGCCTTCCGTTAAGTCCCTCCCAACATCAATACATCCCGAAAAATATCAAAAGGATAAACACATCCATAAGCACGCACGAGATAAGGATGCCGAATGTGGGGACCTTATAGCACCGAGACGCGTGCGCTATAGGAATATAGAGAAGGCGTGTTTAAGAGTGAAACAGATAATTGAGGCCTGATATTGTGTTAGATAGAGATGGTATGTTGGCGGAGAATCCCGATTCTGTGGTGTGGGTGTGCACAGGATCGGACGGGATCGGGCTTGTTGTTCCCTATGATGATATATAGAGTATGGAGACTTACGGTTAAACCGCGCTGGGAAGTGGCCCAGATTACAGAGACTTTGCAGTATCAAGCCGATATCTGTGCGGTCGCTAAGCGCTTAAGACTTTTTAATACTTTCATAGGATTTCAGTGTAAACCGCCTGATGCTTCTGTTATTTGCGTCGCCCAGTGATTTGTAAGCTATTAACTTGAACTGTTTTTGATGACGTTTCGGGATTTGCACCTGGATGATTGAGGATTTATATTTTATTTATTTACTCGTCAGTCATAAGGGAACTCTGTGATAATTCTGTGATTATTATTTTATCCGCATCAACATCAACACCAAATTTATAAAAACTAATCGGGGTAAGTGAGACATATTTACTCAAGTGATTTCGCAGGAGCCACTCTTTAAGGCAAATACAAATTACACGAATTTATTACCGCATAAAGTTTTGCGCGCCGCTCAAATTTATGGCCTAGATAAAAATTTTCATCCGACGTTGCGAACTAGGCTATCATATAAATTCTTAGACAGACTATGGAACGCGACTTCCATCATATTTATTTATGACTTCAAATTCTTTTTACTCACAATCAAACTCATAACTTGGAACAATAAAAACCTACACAAATCCCTACATAAATTGTTACTAAAATAAGTGAAATCAAGTAAACACCAATTTCAGTGCAATACTTCCCATTAATTTGTTAAATATTTTGTTCAATTTAATTAATTTCTGTTTTGAATCAAAATAATGAAACAGAATTGATCAATTTCTATTTATACTAAATTTTATTATTGTTATGCGACGGTAAATGTTATCCGTCGCGTGCTTTTATGATAAATTATTAAATTGATATTTGGTGGCTTTGCAATCCAACATATTTCATTTTATAAATTAATACTGCTCTGCTGTGATTAGGATTCAAAAAGTTGGCAGCGACGGTAGAATCGTAATTCATTCAGTTTATTACCTTTCAGTACAATGCGAATATATATGAGATTTTATTATCATTTTAATAAGCATTAAATTCATTAGTTGGGAGAATAAAATTTCCTTAAAAATAAATTCTTAAAATTATTCAGTTAATCAACAAAAATAGTTAATTAAAGTAATAAATTTAATGAGAAATCACAAAAATAATTCATTTAACAAGCAATATATATATTCTACGCAATAGAAACTAACATTTGTTCGCAAAAACTTTAGAAAAAAAATCAAAATTTAAACTATTTTTCACACAGTTCTTGATTAGGATAATTAATTGCATCATAATGCACCAAACAAAATTTTATTTCAATGAAAGTATTGTACAAAATGTATTCAATGCAAAAAAATCTTATTTCTAGCTCTGCTTGCATTCCTTATAATGAATTAGTTATCAAATAATTCTGTTAAAACCTCTCAAAAAGTGCTAAATTAGATTCATCTTCAGACCAATCAATTGTTTGAATATTAATTGTTAAATAATTAGAATTCATTTTCAAATTTTAGTCAAAAATGTTGTAAAATTAGATTACAAATATATTTAATAAACCGTAACTAGTTTCAACCTTTACAAGACCATCATTAGACGGTGATATAAAAAAGTAAGAAAATAAAAGATAATTGTTTTATATATTTTATAATACAATTAGTATAAGTACATATTTAGAACCATTAATTAAAGGGCTTGAGCTAAGAACAGAAGACCGCTACTTTATTTTTAAACAAAAAAACAATTCAAACACAAAAATTCTGAGTTTTTTTTTGCATTTTACTTATAAAGTAGTTTTGGATTTTTGTAAACCATTATAATCATGTCAATACTCATTAAATTACGCACTTTAGCCATCAAGTTTGTCACATAAAAACCAATTTTCATTTCTTAAAAGACATTCAAACACAAAAATTGTAATAAATTGCATATTTTTGGCCAGTTTCTTGCGTTTTACTCAAATTTAGTACATAATTATTATAACCATGTAAATTTTCCACAAGTTTTGCATTAATTTTTATATTTTCTAACAGATTTTACTCAAAAATTTAATACAATTTAAACATTAAAAAAAAGTAACTTTTTTAATGTTTTTTTACATTTTATTCAAAATTTTTGTCTTAAGCAAATGCAAACCATTACAACCATTATAACCATTTTAATCTTCAATAAATTCCGCATCTTTGGGCATCAATTTCATTAAAAAAATACAATTTTCTTTTCCAAAAAGATGAAAATAGTAACAAAACACAGACTTTCTGTTTTTTGTGTGCATTTTATAAGATAATTCAGTATTGGGTTTATGTAAACAGTTAAAACCATGCAAATTACGCACTTTAAGCATCAATTTTGTTTTAGAAAAATTAATTTTGATCTTTCAAAAAACATCCAAACACAAAAATTGCAAATTTTGTAACAGTTTTTTGCATTTTATTTAAAAATTTAGACTAAAACTTATGTAAACCATTGTAACCACGTAAATTTTTATTAAAGTGTAGGTAATTTTTCACAAAAAAACTAATTTTTATCTCTCAAAAGATATTATAACCAAAAACCACAATTTTTAAATTATGATCAGTTAATTTGAGTATTTTTTAAAGTAAATTCATAAAATACATTTACCAAACTGCAATAATATAATAAAATAAACCTTTGCAAATCCAAATTTTTATACCCGAACTCAAAATTTAAAATAGTTTTCAAATTATGATCATTTAAGTTGAGCATAATTTTTTCTTGTAAATTTTGTTTTTTTTTTAATTTTTTAAGGATAAATTCTATGGACAAAATCAACAAATTTGTTATTTTATCATTAATACAACCTTTGTAAATCCAATTTTTTATACTGGAACTCAAAATTCAAAACGGTTTTCAAATTATGATCATTTAAGTTGAGCATAATTTTTTTTGTAATTTTTTTTTTTTTTTGGTAAATTTTTTAAGGATGAATTCCTTAGACTAAATTAACAAATTTGCAATTTTATTATGAATCCAATCGTTGTAAATCCAAATTTTTATACAGAAGCTCAAAACTCAAAATGGTTTTCAAATTATGACCATTTAAGTTTAGCATAATTTTTTTTCTAAGATTTGTTTTTTTTAATTAATTTTTTAAGGATCTTTGGACAAAATTAACAAATTTGCAATTTTATCATGAATACAACCTTTGTAAATTCAAATTTTTATATTGAAACTCAAAATTCAAAATGGTTTTCAAATTATGATCATTCAAGTTGAGCATAATTTTTTTGTAAATTTTTTTTTTTTTATTTTTTAAGGATAAATTCTTTGAACAAAATTAACAAATTTGCTAAGTTATCATGAATACAACCTTTGTAAATCCAAATTTTTATACAGAAACTCAAAATTCAAAATGGTTTTCAAATTATGATCATTTAAGTTGAGCATAGTTTTTCTTGTAAATTTTGTTTTTTTTTTAATTCTTTAAAAATAAAATCTTTGAACAAAATTAACAAATTTGCTATTTTATCATGAATTCAACCTTTGTAAATCTAAATTTTCATACAGAAGCTCAAAATTCAAAATGGTTTTCAAATTAAGATCATTTAAGATTAAAAAAAAAAAATTTATTAAAAAAAAAACTTTTTTGAAGTAAATTTATGGGCTAAAAAAAGCAAATTCATAAAGTAGGTTTTCTAAAATTGCAAAATTATCACAAACTAAATCCAAATTTTGATACCAAAACTCAAAATTTAGAATGGTTTTCGAATTATGATCATTTAACCACAAAAATTGTACTAAAATGCAGACTTTTTCACAGTTTTTTTACATTTTATTTAAAAATTAAGTAACTTCCATTAAGTTGCGCATCTTTAAGCAACAATTTTATACTAAAAAAATCAATTTTTGTATCTTAAAAAAGATTTAAACCCAAAAATTATACAAATAACACACTTTTTTGCAGTTTTTTGCATTTTACTCAAATTTAATATCTAAACCATTATAACCACGTCAGTTTTTCATAAATTTTTAGACTCTAGACATTAATTTTATTTCAAAAACACCAATTTTGATCTTTCAAAAAAGATTCAAACTCGAAAATAATAACAAAATGCAGATTTTTTTACATTTTTTTGCAAATTAATCAAAAATTTAGTATTAACCCTATGTAAATTACAATTAAAAAAAATCATTGATTACACATCTCTAGGTATCAATTTGATTCTAAAAAAAGCAATTTTTATTTTTTTTTTAACATTTAAACACAAAAACTGTAGATTTCCTAACAATTTTTGCATTTTATTTGATAATTTAGTTCAAAGCTTATGCAAACCATTATAATCATGCAAATCTTCATTAAGTTACATCAATTTTGTCGCAGAAATTTGTAAATTGGTTAATAAAAAACGTTTAAACATATAAACTGTAACATAATGCGGACTTTTTGACACTTTATCTGAACCTTTGGAAACTGTTTTAAGGTATCAATTTCATTCCAAATAAAACAATATTTATCTCTTAAAAGACATTCAAACACAAAAATTGTAACAATTGTGTAAACTGTGATTCATTAAGTTGCGCATCTTTAAGCATTAATTTTATGCCAAAAAAAAACAATATTCATTTTTTTAATGTCGCTTAATTAAAAAAAATGTTACATAACAAAGAAATCTTCATGAAACTGCGCTTTAATCTTGAAAAAAGAATTTATTTCTTCTTTTTATAGTTCTATATACTCGCTACGAGCGTCGGCTCCCCTCTCGTATGTTTGTAGTGTGCGATAGTAGTTCCACACAAACAAACTGGACCTACAGTTTAACATGAATCCGAACCACACCACTTGCTTTGCAAAGGAGACGACCGCATCGAAATATATTCGACAATTTAGATATTGCCGCTGCCGGGAATCGAACTCGGGCTGCCTGCACAACAGTCCTCGCACTAAACTATTGTGCTACGGTCGCCTTGCGCTTTGCTAGGCATTAATTTCATCCCAGAAAAAACAATTTTTATCTTTTCAAAGATATTAAAACACATGAATTGCAACAAAATGCAAACTTTCTGACTGGTATTTGCATTTTACACAAAAAGTAGTACTAAACCTATGTAAACCATTAAATTTTTATTATGTTGCGCATCTTTAGGCATCAATTTTATCAAACACAAAATTTGTATCAGAACGGGGACTATCTGATTTTTTTTTTACTTTACTTAATAATTTAGTATTGAGCAAAGGGAAACCGTTAAAACCATGCAAGTCTCTAACAAATATTGGAGACTTGCATGTTTTTAACGGTTATAATGGTTTACAATATTTATGTAAACCATTATAACCATAATCGTAAACCTTTGTTAAATTGTGCATCTTTAAGCATCAATTTCATTACAAAAAAATACAAAAATTAAAAAAAAGTCTCAAACACAAAAATGGTAACAAAATTCCGGTTTTTGAGCACTTTACTCCCAAATTTTGTGTTGTCTATGTAAACCGTTAAAACTATGCAAATCTCTATTTTATCCCAAAAAAAAATCATTTCTCAAGAAACATTCAAACACGAAATTTTTATCAAAACCCAAACTTTTTGACATACATTTTCTTTGCACTTGATTCGATAATTTAGTACTGGATCTATGTAAACCGTTAAAACCATGCAAATCTCAAAAAAAAAATGTTTTTCTCAAGATACATTCAAATACAAAAATTGTAACAAAATGCAAATTTTTTATCAGTTTTTTGCATTTTTCTCAATAATTTAGTACTGGACTAAAACCGTAAACCATTATAACCATGCAAATCTTCAATAAATTGCGCCACGTAAGTCGCGCATGTTTAGGTATTAATTTTATTTCAAAGGAACAAATTTTTATTTTTCAAAAAAACTTTATTTTTTACATTTTTCCTAAAAATTTAGTACTAGGCCTGCATTAACCATTGTAACCATTTTAAAAGCCATTAATTAGCGCATTTATATGCATCAATTTCATTACAGAAACAACAATTTTCATAAGCAATTTCTTATAAATTTAACAAAAAAAAAAAATTTTATTTTGAGCGATTTTTTAAGGATTAAACACAATAAAAGTTTTTTCTAAGCGATTTTTACATAATATTATACATTAAATGCGTTTTTTTGATAAATTTGTCTAGTAGAAACGTAACCTAATTGTAAAACTATTTATATTTGTTTTATTTTTCTGTAAAGTTATTATATTCTAAGCGATTTCTTAAAATATTAATGCAAAAAATGTATTTTTGAGCGATTTTTGCATAATATTATCCATGAATTGAGTTTTATTTGATGAATTTATTTAATAAAAACATAAAATAACCTAACCTAATTGTAAAACTGTTTATATTTGTTTCATTTTTCTATAAAATAATTATATTCTAAAAAATTTAATGCAGAAAATGTATTTTTTGAGCGATTTTTGCATAATATTATCCATAAAATGCGTTTTTTTTGATAAATTTATTTAATAAAAACGTAACCTAACCTAATCTAATCGTAAAACTATTTATATTTGTTTTATTTTTCTATAAAATAATTATATTCTAAGCGATTTCTTAAAAATTTAATGCAAAAAATGTATTTTTGAGCGATTTTTGCATACTATTATGCATTAAATGCGTTTTTTGATAAATTTATCTAATAAAAACGTAACCTAATCGTAAAATTATTGTATTTGTTTTATTTTTTTTATAAAATTATTATATTTTAAGGGATTACTTAAAAATTTAATGCAAAAAATGTATTTTTTGAGCGATTTTTGCATAATATTATCTAATAAATGCGTTTTTTCTATGTATGTATCTAATAGAAACGTAAACTAACCTAACCTAATTGTAAATTATTTATATTTGTTCTATTTTTCTATAAAATTATTATTTTCTAAGCGATTTTTTGAAAGTTTAATGCAAAAAATGTATTTTCTAAGCGATTTTTTTATAAATAACATAAATGAATGTGTTTTTGTTCTATTTTTATATAAAATTATTTTAATCTAATCGATTTTTGAAGCGTAACCTAACCTAATTGTATCGTAATGTTCATTATTTATCATTTGTTGCAATATATTTATTTGCGTTTCAAAGCAAAAAATCGCTATTTTTTGCAATAAAAACTGCTTAGAACACAAATTTATTGAACAATATTGATTAAAATTGATACAAAAAAACAATTTAAAAGAATTGTTGTAACAAATTTGTCAAAAATTGAACGTAAAATGTATTCTAAGCAAAAAATCGCTCAAAAAACTTAATAATTGCTATAAAAAATTGTTTAAAACATCAATTTAAGAGTAGTATTTACCTAAAATAGTGCTGAAAACCAATAAGTTTATTACAAATTAAGCACAAAATCTTTGTAATGCAAAAAATTGCTTTTTTAAAATAGAAAATCGCTCAAGAAACCTATCGCTTCAAACATTAATTTATTGAGTAAATTAAAACAATTCTTGCAATAAATTAATCAAAAATTGTGCAATAAATCCATACAAAGCAAAAAAATGCTTAAAAACCTACTTGTTGTTAAAAAAAATTGCTCAAAATAACAATTTATTGATCAAAAATAATATAGAAAACTAATTTTAATCAAAAAATTAAAAAAAAAACTTATTCGTTCCAATTAAAATCCCCTATAACACCAGTTTATTGAGCTATGTTTATCAAAAATAAAACAATTATATATTATATTTATTTATTAAATTTTTTTTTCAAAAAACTGCAGGAAACTAATTTAAAATAACAAATTTATTAAAAATCGTGCATAAAATGCAAAATATCGCGCAAAAACTCATTTATTGCTATAAAAATCGCTCAAGACTTTTAATGCAAACAAAAAATGCACAAGAAACTTATTTGTTGCAATAAAAATTGCTCAAAACACCCGTTTATTGACTGAAATTAATCAAAATAGTGCAAAAAATCAATTTAAAGCAAACTAAATGACAAAAATTGCCACCGAAAGAATTTGCACATAATCGATCGGAAAACAAAGAGCCATTGGGTAATTTTAATAAAAATTGCAATTTAACACCTTAAGATGTTAACAACCAAATAAAAATGATAAAAGTTGTAACATATTTACGATAACTTAAATTGTTTCAAAGAATATAACAGAAAAGCAGAAGAATTCTTGCATAATCGATCGTAAAACAAAAACTAAACGAGCGATTTTGATCAAATTTGCTATTTAATACCACAAGATGATAACAAATAAATAAAAATTATAAAATTTGTAACAAAATTACGATAACTTGATTTTTTTTAAGATTATTACAGAAAAAACGGAAAAAATCTTGCATAATTGATCGTAAAACAAAAACAAATGAAGCGATTTTAACAAAACTTGCTATTAACTACCTCAAGATGTTAGCAAACAATTAAAAATCATAAAAGTTGTAATAAATTTATGTTAACTTAATTTTTTCAAAGATGTTAACAAAAAAACGGATACAAATTTTATATAATCAATCGAAAAACAAAAACTAATCGAGCGATTTTAATCAATTTTGCTATTTAACATTTCAAGATGTAAACAAATAAATAAAAACAATAAAATTCATAACATATTTACGATAACTTGATTTTTCTAAAGATTAAAACAGAAAAAACGGAAGAATTCTTGCATAATTAATTGTAAAACAAAAACTAAACAAGCGATTTTAATAAAAATTGTTATTTACTACCTCAAGATGTTAGCAAACAATTAAAAAACATAAAAGTTGTAATAAATTTAAGATATTTTAATTTTTTCAAAGATTTTAACAAAAAAACAAAAAAATTCTTGTATAATCGATTGGAAAACAAAAACTAATCAAGCAATTTTGATAAAATTTGCTAATTAACACCTCAAGATGTTAACAAATAAATAAATATGATAAAATTTGTAACATAATTACGATAACTTGATTTTTTTGAAGATTATAACAAAAAAAACGGAAGAATTCTTGCATAATTGATCGTAAAACAAAAACTAAATAAGCGATTTTAATAAAACTTGCTATGTACTACCTCAAGATGTTAGCAAACAATTAAAAATTATAAAAGTTGTAATAAAGTTAAGATAAGTTAATTTTTTCAAAGATTTTAACAAAAAAACGGAAAAATTCTTGTATAATCGATCGTAAAACAAAAACTAATCGAGCGATTTTAATAAAATTTGCTAATTAATACCTCAATATGTTAACAAATAAATAAAAATAATAAAATTTA
Source organism: Tachinus rufipes (assembly GCA_963932245.1). NCBI lineage: Eukaryota > Metazoa > Arthropoda > Insecta > Coleoptera > Staphylinidae > Tachinus > Tachinus rufipes. The sequence continues at coordinate 4,499,803 of OZ010749.1, forward strand.
TAACATATTTACAATAACTTGATTTTTTTGAAGGTTATAACAAAAAAAACGGAAAAATTCTTGCATAATTAATCGTAAAACAAAAACTAAACAAGCGATTTTAATAAAAATTGCTATTTACTACCTCAAGATGTTAGCAAACAATTAAAAATCATAAAAGTCGTAATAAATTTAAGATAACTTTTTTTTTTTTGAAGATTTTAACAGAAAAACGGAAGAATTTTTGTATAATCAATCGAAAAACAAAAACTATCTGAGCGATTTTGATAAAATTTGATATTTAATACCTCAAGATGTTAACAAATAATTAAAAATATTAAAATTTGTAACATAATCACAATAATTTGATTTTTTGAAGATTATAACAGAAAAAGCGGATGAATTCTTGCATAATTGATCGTAAAACAAAAACTAAACAAGCGATTTTAATAAAAATTGCTACTTACTACCTCAAGATGATAGCAAACAATTAAAAATTATAAAAGTTGTATTAAATTTAAGATAACTTAATTTATTCAAAGATTTTAACAGAAAAACGGAAAAATTCTTGCATAATCGATCAAAAAACAAAAATTAATCAGGCGATTTTGATCAAATTTGCTATTTAATATCTCAAGATGTTAACAAATAAATAAAAACAATAAAATTTATAACATATTTACGATAACTTAATTTTTTGAAGATTATAACAGAAAAAACGGAAGAATTCTTGCATAATTAATCGTAAAACAAAAACTAAACAAGCGATGTTAATAAAAATTGCTAATTACTACCTCAAGATGTTAGCAAACAATTAAAAATTATAAAAGTTGAAATAAATTTAAGATAACTTAATTTTTTTGAAGATTTTAACAGAAAAACGGAAAAATTCTTGTATAATCAATTGGAAAACAAAAACTAATCAAGCGATTTTGATAAAATTTGCTAATTAACACCTCAAGATATTAACAAATAAATAAAAATGATAAAATTTGTAACATATTTACGATAACTTGATTTTTTTGAAGATTATAACAGAAAAAACGGAAGAATTCTTGCATAAATAATCGTAAAACAAAAACTAAACAAAAAATTTGAATAAAAATTGCTATTTACTACCTCAAGATGTTAGCAAACAATTAAAAATTGTAAAAGTTGTAATAAATTTAAGTAAACTTAATTTTTTTTTAAATTTTAACAGAAAAACGGAAGAATTCTTGTATAAAATGATGAATATCTAAATATTGAAGCTCTTCAAATTCAACAAATCTGATACAATTTTATTGTTTTAGTTATTTCAATACAAATACTAATTTTCAGTTGCACAACTATTTAGTTGCAATAATAATAAACTTTGTAATTAAATCTTGCGCCTACCCTAACAACATAAGCTAGACAAACTCAGAAATAATCTGATTTAATGTTAATTGGTTCGGTTTAAATAGATTAAAACAAAAACTGAAATAAGTACTAAAATCCTCACCGCCAGGTCAGTTTATTTGATGTTATCTAATTTGAATTAAAAGATTATAATAAGAATTAAAAGCGTTGATTGCATTATGAAACAAATTAAATAAAATCTATTGAAAACATTGCAACTAACAAATAAAATAAGCGGCATCAAACGGCAATTAACTTAGTAAATGGATTGTGTAATACTCATTGTAAGTTTTCTTCCTGATTAAATTGTAAATTAAATCGCGTTGATACAATTACCGATTTGATTTATATTTGAAACGCAGCGGTAGTTCACAGGTAATAAATTAAATGAGAGTGATATGCAATAAATTGATAAGACCTTCGGGATTTCGTTAATTATTGATAATAAGTGCATTGGTAAATGAGAGAGAAAGAGTGTTTTAGTTTGGTGTCCTGACGGAGGGATGGTTGGCGCGGCGCGGATGGTGGGGATGAAAAGCTCGGGAGCTTAGTGGCCGCAAAGCTCTCAGACCGACGCCGGCTCCGTCGCGACGCTCTTGATCCGGTCTAAACCTGGCCAAAGCTGTTTTTAAGCTCCGTACCTTTTTTCATGGACTTAACCGACTTTTGGTCTTTGTTCACGTCGCACCTGGATTTGCTTATGATCTTTTAAGTGATCCCCGGTACTCAGTGATTTTTCTAACTGATTTGTGTGAAATCGAAAGAATTAGTTTTTAAAAACAATTTTAAGTGCTGTGAAACGTGCTACAAGTTTCCTTGTGATAAATTGAATTGGAGTGAAGACGTTAACGTTTGTATTTTTTTAATCTATAATTTGTATCTATAAGGAACGTTTATTCTACACAAAATTAATTAAATTGTTGAAAGTATTTTAAATAATAAATTAAAATGTGAAATAAGACATTATAATTAATTACTGAGCAGGAAAATTGTTGCAGATTGCCCCTAAAAAGCATTTTCATCTAAATATGTAATATAAATTGCAAAAAAATTATTCAATTTATTCTAGAATAAAAGGATCAAAATGAGTTTTTTTATTAATCAAAAAAATTTAAGTCATTTTGACTGTAAATTAAATAAATTTTTTGACTTATTATGGTAAGGTTTTATAGTTAATTGAATTAAAATAAAATTTTAATTAAATAGTGGAAGATTTGCTTAGATAAATCATGATAAAATGGTTGCAAATTTTATGTTATAATTTAGCACAAGACACAATTGTTAAAATAATAATTTAATATTTTGCCACAATCTAATCCAAACATTGCCTGACCTACTACTTTGCTCAAAATTTAATTTCTAAAACTAAAAATATTTTTATTAATTTTTTTGAATATGTTGTAGATTTATCTTAAGTAAGTTTTGCAAAAACTCATGCTTAGTACACAAATGGTAAAATATTTTTGTTTATATTTTGTCTCAATATAACCCAAACATTACCTGACTTAGATTTTGAGTTAATACCATCTAATGGCATTCACTATTTCAGCTAAATAAATGTACATTTTCCACGCTCAGAAAAACCGTTTGTTTGGTCTGAACTAGCTGGTTCAGACCAAATTGGATAACGAAGGATGGTTTTAGTAATAAATTAATTTGGGGCTCCTACTACCAACATGGATACTAGCCCTAAACTAGAAATCTTTGCAGCAACACAAAAACTATTTGTGGATTAAGTTTAATATAATTAATTAATCAAAGTGTTCCTAAAACTTTAATACAAACACTATTTAGTCCATTGGATAATTTTTATAAACTTGCACTTGCACTTAAACACACTTACACGGATGTGAACAAAATAGACATATTAATTCGTTATATTATTATATTAGAACCAAACGTCGACAATATTAATAAACTCCGAAGACGTATTGATTGTTTTCACGGTCGATCGATGGCAATGACTGGCGAATCTCTCGATCCACCCGTTACCCCTTCCTAGAGCAATTCATAGGTGAATCGTTTTGTTTCGCTTCCTTACGGCTTGCCGGTCTTCACTTTAACATTTGAATATTTTTACTTACTAAATACTTCCTTAATTCTTTCTAAAGCAATCTTCAACTTTGCAATCTCACCATGAGACTAGGCTATTGTATGCCAACAAATAATCTTTAGAGTCTTGCTAGGCTATTCTAAGCCCTCCTAGCTGTACCTAGATTTTTCTGAATAATTTTAGACTGGAAAACTATAACGTTCGTAAACTGTATTAGTTTAATTTTTAATCACTAAATTCATTTATTTTACAGAGCAAACTAGGTACTTGTAAACTCACCAAAACTTTAAAACAATTTAACTTTCTGAAAACTTACTAAAGCTTCCTTAAATACACGTAAACTTTACATAGTTCTATCAAGATTTTTGAAACAATTAAAAGCAAACCTAGGCTCTTCTTTGCTTTGCAAATTTAATGGTCCAATAAGCCAAATTTTTCTTATATCACCATACATTTTCTATAGTCTCTTCAATACATTTTAAAACATATCTGAACTCAGGTACATCATAAATCACAAAATCCGTCTTTTAAACTATCTGATTGACTCTTTTAGGAAGCCAGAATTTTTCAGAATTCCTCGGAGTGTATTTGCAACTTTTGCAAAAATTTCTTAAGTACTGCCAATCTTTTCAAAAAAATTCTATGTAATTAGAAGCAGTATTTATTTAATAAATTGATTCAAAGATTTTTTTTGTCATTGATGGATTGGGAATATGGTAGTAATTAAAACTTTCTTGTAGGTTAAGAATACAACACTTTAACATTACTTTATATGTTCAAGGTTCTTTTTGCAACCAAAATTGCCGTATAAATTATCAGATTGACTGCTTTAACCAAATTAAAAGTTTAAAAATAAACAGTTTTTGTTCTAAATTTGCTTTTAAAATTGTTTTTGGTTAAAATTGTTTAAAAATTGCTCAAAAATTGCATTTACAATATGAAATCTTTTAAAAAAATTTAAAAAAATACATTTGTACGTTGAAATCTAATGAATTCTTCCAATTTAAAAATCAAAATTCAAGTAAATGTGCTAAAAAATAATAATAAATCGTTCAGAAATCTGCGTTTTTTCTTAAATCCATAACAATTAGTTTTGCAAATGCTAAAAATCAATCAAATTTGCATTTTTTATCTTTTAAATTTGCTCTTAAAACTAGTTTTTCTGTAGAAATCTTTAAAAAATTGCATTGATAATCTAAAATTAATTAATTTTTTTATCAAAAATTACATTTATAAATTGAAATCTAATAAATTTTACTTAAAAAAAACATATTTAAAGTTCAAAATTAGACAAATTAAGCTAAAAAATAACAATAAATCGCTCATAAAACTGCATTTTTTTCTTAAATATATAATATTTATATATACCAACCAAAATTGCATTTGTTAAGAACATTAAATGTTGAAAATCAAACAAATTTTCACATTTTGTCTTTTAAATTTGTTCTTAAAACTAGTTTTTAGTGTAAATTCTTAAAAATCGTTTAGAAATTGCATTTATAATTTGAAAATACATTTTTAAATTACAAAATAAATTTTTGTTTCAAAATTAGACAAAATGTAAAAAAGAATAAATAAATCGATTACAAATAGAATTTGCATGCATCAAAGGTGTGAAATTTGAAGATTTGTTTCTTTTAAATTGGTCTAAAAACTTTTTTTTAATTGAAAATGATCAAACATTGTTTAAAAGCTTATTTTTTTGTTAAAAATTGCTTAAAAAATACAAAGTTCATAGAAAATTGCTTAAAATTACATTTATAGTAATAAATTCTATAAAAATTACTTTTTGTAATCTAAAGTTCAATAAAAAATGCTCAAAAATGCATTTAAAGTTAAAAGTTAGACAAAAATCTTTCATTAATTGCTTTGAAAAACAAAAATTGTTAAACATTTTTGTCCAATTTTAACTAGAAAAATATGTAAAAAGATTTTATTTACAATATCATTCCACAACATTATGACATACCAGATCAAAAATTTCTATAGTGATAAAGTAACTTCCGACATTCAAGAGGTCAAACATTAAATTTCTTAAAGACAAACAGTTGGTTGGGTGGATAGGACACTTCAGAACATAGTGGCAAGTTAGTAGTTTGGAAAAGACTGTCCCACTTACTCATCCAACTGTTGGATCACAAACATCTTTAGTGATAAAATTTCAAACATTAAATCTCTTGATGACGAACACTTGGGTGAGTAGATGGGACACTCCATAGTATGGTGACAAGTCAGTAGTTTAAATTGGAGTGGCTTATCCACCCACCCAACTGTTAGTTAATCAAAAGACTGGATCACAAACTTCTTTAGTCATACTTTAGTCCAACGCTTGCAAAGAGGTTGAACATTAAATCTTTTCATAACAAACACTTACGTGGGTGAGTAGGACACTCTATAGCATAATGATAAGTCATCAGTAATTTGGATTGGAGTAGAGCACCCACATACCCAACTGTTACTTATCAAAAGGTTGGATCACAAACTTCTTTAGTGATAAAGTTCATAGAGAAGTCAAACATTAAATTTCTTGATAACAAACACTTGTGTGAGTAGATGGAACAGTCCATAGCATAATGACAAATCAGTAGTTTGGGTTAGAGTTGCCCACCCACCCACCCAACTATTAGTTATCAAGAGATTGGATCACAAACTTCTTTAGTGATAAAGTGACTTCCGACGCTCGCAGAAAAGTTGAACATTAAATCTCTATTTATAAGATGATAAAAAATCAGTAGTTTAGATTAGAGTGGCCCACCCACCCACCCAATTGTTAGTTATCAAAAGATTAGACCACAAAGTTCTCTTAGAACAAGTTACTTTAGACGCTCGCAGAGAGGTCAAACATTAAATCACTTTAAGACGAACACTTAGGTGGGTGGATGAGACACTCCATAGCATGGTGAGGAATCAGTAATTTGAATTGGAGTGGCCCACCCACCCACCCAACTGTTAGTTATCAAAAGGTTAGATCACAATATTATCTTGGGACAAAGTTAATTTTGACGTTTGTAGAAAAGTTAAACTTTAATTCTCTTAAAGACAAACACTTGGGTGGGTGATTGGGACACTTTATAACATAATGACAAATCAGTAGTTTAGATTGGAGTGGCCCACCCACCCACCCAAGTGTTAGTAATCAAAAGGTTGGATCACAACCTTCTTTTGGAACAAATTTATATTTGATGCTCGCAGTAAGCTCAAACATTAAATCTCTCAAAACGAACACTTGGGTGGGTGAGTAGGACACTTCATAGCATAGTGACAAGTCAGTAGTTTGGATTAGAGTGGTCCACCCACTCACCCAAGTGTTACTTAAGAGGTTAGAACACAAACTTTTAAAGAATTTAAAACAAAAATAAAAGAACACTACATAATAACAAGACTAAAAAAAACAAATTAATTAAAAAAAAAAAAGGATAATGCACACACAAAAAAAAAGAAGATAAATGGTGCCCCGAATACGAAGCTCTGCAGCCGACCATACATGGAAAGATGCAAAGCAGCAAGTGGGGAGAAAAAAAAAAAAAAAATTAAATTGAATAATTTATATTTATACATTCAAATTGACACTGTACTTAACAACTTATTATTTATTATTTATAATTTATATGACAAAAAAAAAAAAAAAAAAAAAAAAACTTCTTTACTGGTAAAGTGATTTCCAACGTTCGCAGAAAAGTGAAACATTAAATCTTTTGATAACAAATAATTGGGTGGGTGGGTAAGATACTCCATACCATAACGACAATAACAACCTCCTCTTGGGATAAAGAGACTTCTGATGCTCATAGAGAGGTCACACATTAAATTTCTTAAAAACAAACACTTGGGTAGTTGTGTGGGACACTCTACAGCATAATGACAAATTAGATTAGTTTGGATTGAAGTGGCCCACCTACCCACCCAACTGTTAGTTAGCAAAAAGTTGAATCACAACCTTTTCTTGAGAAAAAGTTACTTTTAACACTCGCAAAGATGTTAAACTTTAATTCTCTTGAAGACAAACAATTGGGTGGGTGAATGGGACACTCAATAACATGGTAAAAAGTTAGTAGTTTGAATTGAAGTAGCTCACCCGCCAACACAAATGCTTGTTTTTAAGAGATTGGATCACAACTTTTTTGTGTGACAAAGTTACTTTTGACGCTCGCAGAAAGGCCAAACATTAAATCTCTTAAAGACAAACACTTGGGTGGATGGGTGGGTGGGATATTCTATAGCATGGTGACAAATCAATAATTTGGATTGGAGTAGCCCACCCGCCCACCCAACTGTTAGTTATCAAGAGGTTGGATCACAAACTTCTTTAGTGATAAAGTGACTTCAAACGCTTGCAGAGAAGCTGAGTATTAAATCTCTTAATGACTAACACTTGGGTGGGTGATTGGGACACTTTATAACATGATGACATTTCAGTAGTTTAGATTGGAGTGACCCACCCACCCACCCAAGTGTTAGTTATCAAGAGGTTGGATCACAACCTTCTTTTGGAACAAAGTTATTTTTGACGCTCGCAGTGAGCTCAAACATTAAATCTCTTGAAGACGAACACTTGGGTGGGTGGGTGGGACACTTTATATCATGACAAGTCAGTAGTTAAGATTAGAGTGGCCCACCCACCAACCCAAGTGTTATTTATCAAAAAGTTAAAACACTTCTTTACTGATAAAATGATTTCCAACGTTCGCAGAAAAGTGAAACATTAAATCTTTGGATAACAAATACTTGGGTGTGTGAGTGAGATACTCCATACCATAGTGACAAGTCAGTAATTTGGATTTGACGCTCACAGGGAGGTCAAACATTAAATCTTTTGATAACAAACACTTGGGTGGGTAGGGGGCACACTCCATAGCATGATTACGAGTCAATAGTTTGAAGTGGCCCACCCACCTACCTAACTGTTAGTTATCAAAAGGTTGGATCACAAATTATTTTAGTAATAAAGTGATGTTCGACGCTCGCAGAGAGGTCAAACATTAAATTTCTTAAAGACAAACACATGGGTGGGTGGGACACTTCATAGCATGGTGACATGTCAGTAGTTTGGATTAGAGTTGATCGCAATTTTTTGTAACTTGAAACTATTTGACATAGTCTGACAGAATTCAGAAGCAAATTAATTATAAATTTTTCAAAAAGTTTTAACTTTCAAATTATTTAATAAATAATTTTGCAAATTGATACCAATGTACTCCATTAGGTTTGTTACAAATTGTGCTTAAACGATTTAAAATTATAGGCTCAATTTTTATTAAACTTAAAATATTTCATAAAAGCTAAAAGGATTCAGTACTAAATGGATTATTTAAAAAAAAATATAACTTACTAACTATTTATTGATTGTGGTCTCGCCGGAATAATCAATGAACTTAAAGGGGTGCCAACACCTGCTTTTGGCAACAAATTCTCATACCACATACCCTCTAAAGAGAAGTGGATGAAGAAAAAAGGGATACCAGCAGGACACACGTACTCACACGGCTTACCGAGGGAGAACAAAGTAGGCTGCGGAGTTTTCTCCAACAACTTCAACCTCAAAATCAGCCTACGCCAGCTAGACTACTGCAACGTTCTACAGGCGGAGATAACCGCCATAAAAAAGACGGCAGAGTGGCTGATAGTAAATGGAACCCTGGTGAACAGATCCACATTTACACCAATAACCAAGCTGCTCTCAGGACAATTACTAGCGTGTGCACCAACTCAACAGTAGTCTTTGACTGTCGGAGAAAGCTGAACAAGCTGGCAGCACACACAAACTTGAAACTCATGTGGGTGATGAGCTTGCAAAGAATAGCACAAAGTATTACAGGATATTGGTATTCCATTTGCCTCGTGCAAGGAAACCATAGCCGAAATAACCTCAAACCTAGCAGACTTAGGTGGAGGGATGAAGACACCTGCAAGGTAACCAGGCAAGTATGGCCTCACCAATACAGGAAAAAAAGCACCAACTCTAAAAAGAAACAATATCAGACTGGCAGTGGGAGTCATCACGGGACACTGTCCCATTGGCAAGCACGCTGAGAGACTGGGTATAGCAAAGCAGGACTACTGCAAAAGCTGCCTGGACAAAGAGAAAGAGGAGATTGTTCAGCATTACTTATGCCAATGCCTCTCTCTGTCCGCAACACGATTGCTCTTCTTAGGCCGACCTTTTTGACCTCGCATCACTAGATGCTCAGACTCTCATGAGGTTTATTCACGGCTCAAAATGGTTTGACAAAATCCCCTAAGGAGAGTTGTACTTTTAAGTACTGTGGTAACACAACGGGCTTATCTGAGGCATATGTGAGAGTTAGCTGCCACTTAAATCTAACCAAACCTAACTATTTATTGAATATTTTTACAAATTGGTACCAATGCACTCCATTAGGTTTGTTATCAATTGTGCAAAAACTATACACTCAAGTTCAAAATCTGGTATGTTTTTCCTTTTTTTCTTTTATAAATTGATTTTTTTGTCAAAAATCGCTCAAAAATCGCTCAAAAATCGCTCAATAATCTACAAAATTTCTTTCGAACATTTCGTAGAACCTCATTTGTAATTGAAAATCCAATCAATGCTTGCTCAAAAAAGCATTTTAAGATTATAATTTAAAAAATATTGTTTGTTTAAAATTGCAAATGCATTAAAAGCTTAAATTTAAAAGGTTTTATTTTGTTCTTTTGTAAATTGCTCTAAAAACTAATTTTTTTGTTAAAAATTGCTCAAAAAATACAAAAGCTTTCAGAAAATTACCTAAAAATTACATTTATAGTATAAAATCCTTCAATACTTTATAGAAACTTCCAATATAACTAAAAAAATTCTCAATGTTGCTTAAAAATGCATTTAATGTTCAAAATTGGACAAAAATCGCTCAGAAATATGCTTATTTTTTTAAATCATATACATTCAAATTAAATTTGCATTTATACATTGCATTAAAGGTTTAAAATTTATTAAGTTTTGCTTATTTTTTTGTAAATTGCTTTAAAAATTTAAAAAATTAAAGTTTTCTGACAATAAAAATTTTTATAAAATATTTATATAAAATATTATTTACATTTATAGTACAAAATCCTTTAATAATTTTTTAAAAACCTTTGTAATTAAAAATCAAAATGAATTTTTCTTAAAAACTGCGTTTAAGGTTCAAAATTAGACAAAAATTGCTTTAAACACTATTTTTTTTGTTGAAAACTGTAAAAAATCGCTCAAAAATCACAAAATTGTTCAATAAACTGTTTAAAAATTGAGATAATTCTATAAAATCTATTAAAAACTTCCTAAAAAACCCGTTAGTAAGTAAATATTTATTTAAAGTTGCTTAAAAACGGATTTAAAGTTTAAAATTAAAGAAAATCGCTCAAAAAAACGATAAAATATTCCATAAATTGCTCGCAATTGGCAAATACATGTGCATTCAAATGCGTTTCCTTCTTTACTAAACAGATTTAATTTTTTTTTTTTATTTATTTTAAAAAAGCATAACTTAATCTATATGTTTTAAGAATTGTTATTAAAATAATAACTCGTTTTGTTTTTGTAGCTGTATCATTAATAATATAATAATCATAATAAACTGAATCTTGCATCACGAAATGTTGGATTGTAATGGTTCCTGGCGTACTCAACTTTAATATAATAAAGTACACCAGGTGTAATTTAATAATAAACAATACATTTTATTATATTAAAACGTGTATTTAAAACAGTCACACATTCCAACCAAATTAATCATTAGACAAAACTTTAATTCCAAAACACATTTTTTTAACCTAACCATTTCTATTTCTGTTGCAGGGATTTGTATGGGAATGTCGCCGCGATTCGTATAAGAATAAATAAAAATCTAATCGTGCCGAATAATAATAAATTGATTGAGAACATTGCCGATTGTGCGTTCGAGTTGTATTATTACGGGATGGAACGGATGGAGTCGCTATCGGATCCGGCCCTATGTCTTCAAGACTTGGTGACCGGTGTGACGACATCACAAGCGAGCGATTTGCACGGAGTACATCATTTGCATGATTCCGTCAGTTCTGCGGTATCTGTAAGTTCGGCCATTTCTGGTATTATGAGCGGCTCGTCGGCTAGTGTATTGGGACACCATCTCACCTCACATCACGATCCACATCATCATGGAGTCGTACCACACACGCCGTCACTACATCACGAACCTTTGGAGAAGCTTAAACGTGGTGAGTCGTTTTTATAAACAGCCTAGTATTAACATTTGAATTTGACTTAAACTTAGCTTATTTGCAGTTAAACTTAGTTTAATTCAGCTAAAGTTAGCTGAATTTGCTCAGAAGTAGTTTAATTGCAGTTAACTTAATTGAACTTAGTTCAGTTAAATTTAGCTTAATTCAACTAAGGTTAGCTGAGTTTAGCTAAGTTAAATTAGTTTAGTTGCAGTTAACTTAATTAAATTTAGTTCAGTTATACTAAGCTTAGTTTAACTTAGGTTAGCTAAATTTACCTTAGTTGAACTTATCTTAGTTGACTTTAGTTTAGTTGCATTTAATTTAGTTGAACTTAGTTTAGCTGAACTAAGCTCTAATCAAACAACTATTCAGTTTTTTTTTTTACAATAGTACCGTAACTAACGCATTTTTTACTTAGAAAGCAAGAAAATAGAAATTTTAAACCATTTCTGGAACTTAAATCTTTAATTTCATTAATAATACATTGAAAACAAAATTCTATTACAGACAATAATAATTTTCTTTTAAATTATGTTATAATAAATTTATTATCTATTAAATTTGCTGAAATTAACCCTCCCCCATTTTTTCGGACATATTTTAATTGCTCTTGTAATAAATGTGCAGGCATTAATCAATATTTTTTTCTTCTAACTGATTTATAAATTCATTTGAATTTATTTATTGGGTAGGGGGGAAACGTAGTAATAAAATATGCAAAAAGATACAGAAAGAATTTTTTTAAATACAATTTTATTTAGCTTATTTACTTACCATATTAGTGACTGCAGACTAAGGAATATAAAGAATCTGAAAATAGAAATAGCATTAAGATTTATAATAAACAATAAAAATCAAACTAAAAAGTATTTTGAGCATTTTGGGTTTCATAAACCACAAGATGGTAGTTTAATTTGCAATTTTATTATAAATCCAACATTTCTAAATCTAAACTTTTAAACTTTTATACAAAAACTCAAAATTCAAAATGGTTTTCAAATTATGATCATTTAAGTTGAGCATAATTTTTTTTGTTTTTATTTTAAATTTACAACTTTATCATAAATACAATCTTAGTAAATCCAAATTTTTATACAAAAGCTTAAAACTCAAAATGGTTTTCAAATTATGATCACTTAAGTTGAGCATAATTTTTTAAATTTTTTTTTAAAATTTTTGAGAATGAATTCTTTGAAAAATTTTACAAATTTGCAATTTTATCATGAATACAACGTTAATAAATCTAAATTTTTATACAAGAGCTCAAAATTTAAAATGGTTTTCAAATTATGATCATTTAAGTTGAGCATAGTTTTTTTTGTAAATTTTGTATTTTTTTAAATATCTTAAGGATGAATTCTTTAGACAAAAATTACAAATTTACAATTTTATCATGAATACACCCTTTGTAAATCCAAATTTTTATACCGGAACTCAAAACTCAAAATGGTTTTCAAGTTATGATCATTTAAGTTGAGCATAACTATTTTTTGTTTTTTAAATTTTTTTAAAGATAAATTCTTTAGACAAAATTAACAAATTTGCAATTTTATCATGAAAACAACCTTTGTTAATTTAAATTTTTATACAGGAGCTCAAAGTTCAAAATGGTTTTCAAACTATGATCATTTAAGTTGAGCATAAATTTTGTTGTAAATTTTGTTTGTTTTTATTATTTTTTAAGAATCAAATCTTTGGACACAATTAACAAATTTGCAATTTTATTATGAATACAACCTTTGTTAATCTAAATTTTTATACAGGAGCTCAAAGTTCAGAATGGTTTTCAAACTATGATCATATAAGTTGAGCATAAATTTTTTTGTAAATTTTGTTTATTTTTTAATTTTTTAAGAATCAAATCTTTGGACACAATTAACAAATTTGCAATTTTATAATGAATACAACCTTTCTAAATCCAAATTTTTATACAGGAGTTCAAAAATCAAAATGGTTTTCAAATTATCATCATTTAAGTTGAGCATAATATTTTTAAGTAAATTTTGTTTTTTTTTTTAATTTTTAAAAATGAATTCTTTGGACAAATTTAAAAAATTTGCAATTTTATCATGAATACAGCTTTTGTAAATCCAAATTTTTATACCGGAACTTAAAATTCAAAATGGTTTTCAAATTATGATCATTTAAGTTGAGCATAAATTTTTTTGTAAATTTTGTTTATTTTTTAATTTTTTAAGAATCAAATCTTTGGACACAATTAACAAATTTGCAATTTTATAATGAATACAACCTTTCTAAATCCAAATTTTTATACAGGAGTTCAAAAATCAAAATGGTTTTCAAATTATCATCATTTAAGTTGAGCATAATATTTTTAAGTAAATTTTGTTTTTTTTTTTAATTTTTAAAAATGAATTCTTTGGACAAATTTAAAAAATTTGCAATTTTATCATGAATACAGCTTTTGTAAATCCAAATTTTTATACCGGAACTTAAAATTCAAAATGGTTTTCAAATTATGATCATTTAAGTTGAGCATAATTTTTTTTGTAAATTTTGTTTTTTTTATATTTTAAAAATAAATTCTTTGGACAAAACTAACAAATTTGCAATTTTATCATGAATAAAACCTTTGTAAATCCAAATTTTTATACCGGAACTTAAAATTTAAAATGGTTTTCAAACTATGATCATATAAGTTGAACGTAATTTTTTTTTGTAAATTTTGTTTTTTTCTAAAAAATTTTAAGGATGAATTCTTTGGACAAAATTAACAAATTTGCAATTTTATCATGAAAACAACCTTTGTTAATTTAAATTTTTATACAGGAGCTCAAACTTCAAAATGGTTTTCAAACTATGATCATTTAAGTTGAGCATAAATTTTGTTGTAAATTTTGTTTGTTTTTTTTTATTTTTTAAGAATCAAATCTTAGGACACAATTAACATACTTGCAATTTTATTATGAATACAACCTTTGATAATCCAAATTTTTATACAAGAGCTCAAAAATCAAAATGGTTTTCAAATTATTATCATTTAAGTTGAGCATAATTTTTTTTTGTAAATTTTGTTTTATTTTTAATTTTTAAAAATAAATTCTTTGGACAAATTTAACAAATTTGCAATTTTATTATGAATTCAACCTTTGTAAATCCAAATTTGTATACAGGAGCTCAAAATTCAAAATGGTTTTTAAGTTATGATCATTTAAGTTGAGCTTAAAAACGTTTTTATAAAAATAAAACTTTTATTTTTTATGGGTGAATTCATGGGGTGGATTTATTAAAATTGCATTATTATTATAAAACCAACCCTTGCAAATCCAAATTTTTATAACGCAACTTAAAATTCAAAATGGTTTCAAAGTTATGACCAATTAAGTTGAGCCTGAAAAATTATTTTATAAAAAAAATACCTTATATTTTTTAAGGGTAAATTTATTGGTTGGATTTATTAAAAATGCAATAATATTATAAAATTAACCCTTGCAAATCCAAATTTTTATACCGGAATTTAAAACTTAAAACGGTTTTCAAGTTATGATAAATTAAGTGAAGCCTGAAAAGTTTTTTTTATAAAATGTAAAAGTTCTATTTTTAAAGGTAAATTTAGGGGGTGGACTTAATAAAATTATAATATTATTATAAAACCAACCCTTGCAAATTTAAAATTTTATACCGGAACTTAAAATTTAAAATGGTTTTTAAGTTATGATCATTTAAGTTAAACCTGAAAAGTTTTTTTATAAAAAGTAAAACTTTTATTTTTTAAAGGTAAATTCATGTGGTGAATTTTTGAAAATTGCAATATTATTATAAAATCAACCCTTGCAAATCCAAATTTTTTAACCGGAACTTAAAATTCAAAATGTATTTTAAGTTATGATCATTTAAGTTAAGCCAAAAATTTTTTAATTTTTTTTAAGTAAAACTTTTATTTTTTAAGAGTAAATTTATGAGGTGTATTTATTAAATATGCATATTTATTATAAAATCAACCTTTGCAAATCCAAATTTTTATACCGGAGCTTGATACTCAAAATGGTTTTTAAGTTATGATCATTTAAGTTAAACCTAAAAAGTTCTTTTATAAAAAGTAAAACTTCTATTTATTAAGGGTGAATAAATGGAGTGAATTTATTAAAATTGTAATATTATTATAAAATTAACCATTGCAAATCAAAATTTTTATACCGGAACTTAAAATTCAAAATGGTTTTCAAGTTATGATCATTTAAGTTGAGCCTGAAAAATAATTTTATAAAAAAAATAACTTCTATTTTTTATGAGTGAATTTATTGGTTGGATTTATTAAAATTGCAATATTATTATAAAACCAACCCTTGCAATTCTAAATTTTTATACCAAAACTTAGAATTCAAAATGGTTTCCAAGTTATGATTATTTAAGTTAAGCTTAAAAAGTTTTTTTATAAAAAGTAAAACTTCTTTTTTTTAAGGGTAATTTACTAAGGTGGATTTATTAAAATTGCAATATCATTATAAAATCAACCCTTGCAAATCCAAATTTTCATACCAGAACTTAAAATTCAAAATGGTTTTCAAGTTATGATCATTTAAGTTAAGCCTGAAAAGTTTTTTTAAAAAAAGTAAAATTTTTATTTTTTAAGGGTGAATTCATGGGGTGAATTTATTAAAATTGTAATTATATTATACAATCAACCTTTGCAAATCTAAATTTTGATACCGGAACTCAAAATTCAAAATGGTTTTTAAGTTATGATCATTTAAGTTAAGCCTGAAAAGTTTTTTTAAAAAAAGTAAAATTTCTATTTTTTAAGAGTGGATTTATTAAAATTGCGATATTATTATAAAAACTACTCTTGCAAATCCAAATTTTAATACCGGAACTTAAAATTCAAAATGGTTTTCAAGTTATGATCATTTAAGTTAGGCCTAAAAAATATTTTTATAAAAATGTAAATTTTTTATTTTTTAAGAGTGAATTCATACGGTGGATTTATTAAAATTGCAATATTATTATAAAATCAACCCTTGCAAATCCAAATTTTTATACCAAAACTTAAAATTCAAAATGGTTTTCAAGTTATTATCATTTAAGTTAAGCCTAAAAAGTTCTTTTATAAAAAGTAAAACTTCTATTTTTTAAGGGTGAATGTATAAGGTGGACTTTTTAAAATTGCAAAATTATTATAAAACCAACACTTACAAATCCAAATTTTTATACTGGAACTTAAAATTCAAAATGGTTTTTAAGTTATGATCATTTAAGTTAAGCCTGAAGAGTTCTTTTATAAAAAGTAAAATTTCTATTTTTTAATGGTGAATTTATTAGGTGATTTTTTTTAAAATGCAATATTATTATAAAATCAACCTTTTCAAATCCAATTTTTTTTACCACAACTTAAAATTCAAAACGGTTTTCAACTTATGATAAATTAAGTTAAGCCTGAAAAGTTTTTTAATAAAAAGAAAATTTTCTAATTTTTTAAGGGTGAATTCATGGGGTGGATTTATTAAAAATGCAATATTATTATAAAACTAACCCTTGCAAATCCAAATTTTTTTAACGGAACTTAAAATTCAAAATGGTTTTCAAGTTATGATCTCTTAAGTTAAGCCTGTAATGTTCTTTAATAAAAAAAAATTCTATTTTTTAAGGGTGACTTCGTAGGGTAGATTTATTAAAATTGCAATATTATTATGAATTCAACCCGTGCAAATCCAAATTTTTATACCGAAACTTAAAATTCAAAATGGTTTTCAAGTTATGATCATTTAAGTTAAGCCAGAAAAGCTATTTTATAAAAAGTAAAATTTCTTGTTTTTAGAGGGTAAATTCATGGGGTGGATTTATTAAAAATGCAATATTACTCAATATTAATTAACCCTTGCAAATCCAAATTTTTTAACCGAAACCTAAAATTCAAAATGGTTTTCAAGTTATGACCATTTAAGTTGAGCCTAAAAAAATCTTTTATATAAAGTAAAACTTCTATTTTTGAACGGTGAATTCATGGTGTGGATTTATTAAAATTGCAATATTATTATAAAATCAACCCATGCAAATCCAAATTTTTATACCGAAATTTAAAATTCAAAATGGTTTTTAAGTTATGAACATTTAAGTTAAACCTTAAGAATTCTTTTATAAAAAGTAAAACTATTTTTCAACGGTAAATTTAAGTGGTAGAGTTAATAAAATTGCAAAATTATTATAAAATTAACCCTTGCAAATTAAAATTTTTATACTAAAACTTAAAATTCAAAATGGTTTTCAAGTTATGATCATTTAATTTGAGCTTGAAAACGTATTTTATAAAAAGTTAATTTTTTAATTTTTTAAGGGTGAATTTATAAGGTGGATTTATTAAAATTGCATTATTATTATAGAACCAACACTTGCAAATCCAAATTTTTATATCGAAACTTAAAATTCAAAATGGTTTTCAAGTTATGATGATTTAAGTTAAGCTTAAAAAAATCTTTTATAAAAAGTAAAACTTTTACTTTTAAGGGTGAATTTTTGGGGTGGATTTATTAAAATTGCAATTTTATTATAAAATTTACCTTTGCAAATCCAAATTTTTATACCGGAGCTTGAAACTCAAAATGGTTTTTAAGTTATGATCATTTAAGTTAAGCCTGAAATTTTTGTTATAAAAAGTTAAACTTCTATTTTTTAAGGGTGAATTTATAGGGTAAATTTAGTAAAGTTGCAAAATTATTATAAAATCAACCCTAGCAAATCCAAATTTTTATATCGAAACTTAAAATTCAAAATGGTTTTCAAGTTATGATCATTTAAGTTGGTCCTAAATTTTTTTTAATCATGAAAGAAATAACAAATTAGTTTTTCTATTAAAATAGATATTTAACAATTAATAATAATTAATTAACTCTAATCAGATCAAAAATTAATCACTAAATTTCCTCATCGAAGCACAATTAATCCCAATCGTAGGTACGGCACGCGAGGAGTTTGCTTGCTTTGAAAAGCAGTTGCTAGCGCTGCGCTGTTTGGCGACGGCGGCGGAGGATCGTTAAGCCGTCTTTATAATTCGCTTTAGGTGGCCATTACCTCAATACCGGGATAAGCCCGCCTTAGCCGGATAAACCCTTGGACTTAATATTTTAACCAACAATAAATTCCGCCTGACTAATTAAATTGATTAAACTAACACACAGTGGAAAGAGGATGTTTGGATGGAGATGGATCGATCAAATCGTCATCGTCACTTTCCCCAATTAAGATCTCAATTTAATTGTGTCTCATCACTTGGAAAATCTTTAAGATGAGAACATGATACTTAATCGTTTATTAATGGGTTGGATTATTTAGTTTATTAACTGAATTAATTATAATTTCAATTTAAACTTAATTTAGTAACTTTTTAAAAATCTAAAACACAAATTTATTTGACAGTTTAAAATATTGTTTGACAAATCTGATACGTTTCTGCCAAACTATGATATTATTGTAAACTATTTAACAGTTTTAGTAACTTTTTAGCAGATGTAGTAACAATTTTAACAATTTTAAATAAAATTTGACTCATTTGGTAGATTGTATGCAATTTAACTTTGATAATTTTAGTAACTTTTTGATATTTTGAATTGTTTTTTGACAGATTTAGTAACACTGTTGACAGTTTAAAATGCAAATCAACATATTATATTGCTGTGTTTGGCAGTTTTTGTAACGTTTTAGTAACAGTTTAGAATACAATTGGTCAGATCTGAAAAGTTGCTTCTAACTTATGGTATGTTTACACATTGATGTAAATAGTTTGGCAGTTTTAGTAACTTGTTGGCAAATATAGTAACATTTTTGAAAGTTTAAAGTAATTTTTTGACAGATTGGAATATAGTTTGACATATCTGACAGATTATAAGCATTTTCTTACATTGATTAACAGTTTTAGTAACTTTTTGAAGTTTTTAGTAACATTTTGGCAGTTGTAGTAACAATTAATTTTTTTTTTGATAGATCTGGCAAAATTGTGTCAACTTATTACTTTGCTGAAAATTATTTGATAGTTTTAGTAACTTCTGACAGATGTAGTAATATTTTTGACATTTTAGTAACTTTTGAAAAATGTATCTAGTTTTTGACAAAATTTTTGATTATTTAGAATACCATTTGACAGGTCTGCTTAAGTTTTGTCAACATAAACTATTTCTGTAAATTGTTTTACATATAAATTAATTTTTAGTAACTTTTAGACAGATTTAGTAACATTTTTGACAATTTAGAATACAATTTAACATATCAGGCAAATGGTACGCATTTTAGCACATTGCTGCAATTTTTTTCACGGTTTTAGTAACTTTTTAGTAACTTTTTGACAGATAGTAACATATTTGACAAATTCATGCCAACTTATCACATTGCTAAAAACTATTTGATTATTTTGTAACTTCTTGATAACATTTTTGACAATTTAGTAACTTTTTGACATAGTATTTATATTTTTTGACAGTATAGATTACAGTTTCTATTTCTGAGGCCAAGTAACTTTTGTAATTTGACAGTTTAGAATATTATTGGAGTTTTAGTAACTTTTTCATAACTTTTTTTATAATACTGCAAAAAATCCTTGCTCCGCCACTGCATAACGTTCCTTAATTCATGATCGAATGTTCCAAGATAATTTTTTCTTAAAAAACTTTTGATTTTAACTCATCTACGTTAAAATTGAAATTAAAATAACCCAATATGTCAAATAAATATTAATTTAGAAATAGATTAATTGATCGGAATATTAATAACGTTTTATAATTTAATAAAATCATAATTAGATCTATTTCTATCTTATCGATTAGTAAATAGTGAAACTATCGCATCAAGGTCTACAGATAACATATTCGCATTGAAATATTGGCATAATATTAATACATTATATTGTAAGGGCCGAAAAACCATTAAAATCACAACAACCCTTCCGAGCAAAAGGGAAAATAAGCAAACATCTGTCGGTATAACAACAGAAGCAATTCAAATGACTTTGTAAATAAAATTACCACACCAATAAGTCGAAAATGATTAATAGTCTAACTGAAATTTTGGGATTAATTGATAAATAATGATTCCATAGTTCAATTGGAATCGACTTTGTTTAGAAAAATTATTTGATTAAATCCCTCTTAATTACCAATTACAGTTTCGTAAAAAGACAGAGTTTACCTTATTTATCTTCCCCTAACTGTTTGTATATATACGTATGTGGGAGGGTAAAATAGGGCGACATGAACCCTTGCTTTATCGCGGAATTGTAATACCGCTACGTATTCACTCGCATATGGCCAGGGTTAACCAAGGATAATCCTCACTTCCTTATCCCATGAGACACCCTTTATTCCCCAACAATTTCTGTATGTTGTTCTCCTATATTGTTATATTCCGCACAGTTAGATTTTAATTATTTTGTAATTTGGGACAATTTAAATTTATGCTTATTTAAGCTAAATATTTACTTACTTAAATAGTTATCATAAGTAAACCAAATCATTTTCACACATGGGTGTTACTTTTGCATTATCTACAAATTCGATTGGGTCGACTTATCTTATTATTATTATTATTGTTAATATTATTTTTTAATTTAAATGTAAATCAATATCTTCAAAGCACCGACATTTTATAATCTCATCTTGATAGGTTCTCTATCTTATCTTGTTTCATTAATAGGAGAAATAATATCTGGTTACAAGGATTTTTAAAATTATTATGCGGTTTATGGTAAACACGTTGGGGTGTTTAAGAAATTAAAATGTTTTGGGCACGCCCCAATAACAAAAAAAGAAATAACGTTCCGAATGAGTGGGAATTTCATGGATCGCTTGCGGTCGTTAATTTTTTGGCATGGGATATATTTACATGATGTATTGGATGGGGAAGGATGTTGCTTGTGATTTATTGCTTAGTTTCGAATTTCATTGCCAAATTTTTAAAGTATTTTGATTCAGCTACTGTTAAAACGATTAGTAATGGATTATTTTGTATATTTCATTTTTATTAAATAAATTTTAATTTTACTTTTCAAAAAATTCAAAAAAATTGTTTCAGTTTGAAATTTAAAATTCCAATAATGTTAAACAATAAAGCACTTATTGTACATTGTTCACACCAAATTTGAACAAAATTTAATAATTAGTTTTGGTTTTATTAAGAATTTAGTGAGTAGTTGTCTCAAATTAGCTAAAAATACTGTTCAAAAACTTCAAAAAAATTGTTTCAGTTTCAAATTTTAAATTTCAATAATGCTAAGCAATAAAGCACTTATTGTACATTGTTCAAACCAAATTTGAACTAAATTTAAAAATTAGTTTTTGTTTTATTAAGGATTTAGTGAGTAGTTGTCTTAAATTAGCAAAAAATACTTTTCAAAAACTTCAAAAATATAGTTTCAGTTTAAAATATGAAATTCCAATATTGCTTAGTAATTAAGCATTTATTGTATATTGTTCATACCAAATTTGAACAAAATTTAAAAATTAGTTTTTGTTTTATTAATGATTTAGTGAGTAGTTGTCTCAAATAGCTAAAAATACTGTTCAAAAACTTTAAACAAATAGTTTCAGATTAAAATTTAAAAATCCAATTCTGCTAAGCAATAAAACACTTATTGTTCATTGTTCATACTAAATTTGAACAAAATTTAAAAACTAGTTTTTGTTTTATTAATGATTTAGTGACTATTGGTCTCAAATTAGCTAAAATACTTTTCAAAAGCTTAAAAAAAAAGTTTCAGTTTAAAGTTTAAAAATCCTATAATGCTAAGCAATAAGGCACTTATTGTACATTGTTCATACCAAATTTGAACAAAATTCAAAAATTAGTTTTTGTTTTATTAAGTATTTAGTGATTAGTTATCTCAAATTAGCTAAAAATACTGTTCAAAAACTTTAAAAAAATTGTTTCAGTTTCAAATTTTAAATTCCAATAATGCTCAGCAATAAAGCACTTATTGTACATTGTTCATACCAAATTTGAACAAAATTTAAAAATAAGTTTTTGTTTTATTAAGGATTTAGTGAGTAGTTGTCTCAAAGTAGCTAAAAATACTTTACAAAAACTTCAAAAAAATAGTTTTAGTTTTAAATATGAAATTCCAATATTGCTAAGCAATAAAGTATTTATTGTACATTGTTCATAAAAAATTTGAACAAAATTTAAAAACTAGTTTTTGTTTTATTAAGGATTTAGTGAGTAAATGTTTTAAATAAGCTAAAATCACTTTTCAAAAACTTCAAAAAAATTGTTTCAGTTTAAAATTTAAAATTCCAATAATGTTAATCAATAAAACACTTATTGTACATTGTTTATACCAAATTTGAACAAAATTTAAAAATTAGTTTTTGTTTTATTAAGCATTTTGTGAGTAGTTGTTTCAAACTAGCTAAAAAAACTTTTCAAAAACTTCAAATAAATAGTTTCAGTTTAAAATTTAAAATTCCAATAATGCTAAGCAATAAAGCACTTATTGTACATTGTTCATACCAAATTTCAACAAAATTTAAAAAATAGTTTTTGTTTTATTGAGGATTTAGTGAGTAGTTGTCCAAAATTAGTTAAAAATACTTATCAAAAAGTTCAAAAAAATAGTTTCAGTTTAAAATTTAAAATTCCAATAATGCTAAGCAATAAAGCACTTATTGTACATTGTTCATACTAAATTTAAACAAAATTAAAAAATTAGTTTTTGTTTTATTAAGAATTTAGTGAGTAGTTGTCTCAAATTAGTTAAAAATACTTTTCAAAAACTATAAAAAAATAGTTTCAGTTTAAAATTTAAAATTTCAATAATGCTATACAATAAAGCACTTATTGTACATTGTTCATACTAAATTTGAACAAAATTTAAAAATTAGTTTGTTTTATTAAGGATTTAGTGAGTAGTTGTCTCAGATTAGTTAAAAATGCTTTCAAAAAACTTAAAAAAAAAAATAGTTTAAGTTAAAAAATTAAAATTCCAATAATGCTTAGCAATAAAGCACTTATTGTACATTGTTCAAACCAAATTTGAACTAAATTTAAAAATTAGTTTTTGTTTTATTAAAGATTTAGTGAGTAGTTGTCTCAAATTAGCTAAAATTACTTTTCAAAAACTTCAAAAAAATAGTTTTAATTTAAAATTTAAAAATCCTATAATGCTAAGCAATAAAGCACTTATTGAACATTGTTCATACCAAATTTGAACAAAATTCAAAAAAGAGTTTTTGTTTTATCAAGAATTTAGTGAGTAGTTGTCTCAAATTAGCTAAAAATACTGTTCAAAAACTTCAAACAAATGTTTTCAGTTTAAAATTCAAAATTCCACTAATGCTAAACAATAAAGCACTTATCGTACATTGTTCATACCAAATTTGAACAAAATCAAAAATTAGTTTTTGTTTTATTAAGGATTTAGTGAGTAGTTAGTAGTAGTCTCAAATTAGCTAAAAATGGTTTTCAAAAACTTCAAAAAATAGTTTTAGTTTAAAATTTAAAAATCCAATAATGCTAAGCAATAAAGCACTTATTGTACATTGTTCATACTAAATTTGAACAAATTTCATAAATTAGTTTTTGTTTTATTAAGGATTTAGGGAGAAAATGTCTCAAATTAGCTAAAAATACTTTTCAAAAACTTCAAAAAAATAGTTTCAGTTTGAAATTTAAAATTCCAATAATGTTAAACAATAAAGCACTTATTGTACATTGTTCATACCAAATTTGAACAAAATTTAAAAATTTGTTTTTGTTTTATTAAGGATTTAGTGAGTAGTTGTCTCAAATTAGCTAAAATACTTTTAAAAAACTTCAAAAAAATAATTTCAATTTAATATTTAAAATTCTTATAATGCAGAGCAATAAAGCACTTATTGTACATTGTTCATACCAAATTTGAACAAAATTCAAAAATTAGATTTTGATTTTTTAAGGATTTAGTGTGTGGGTGTCCCAAATTATGTAACAACAAATTTCAAAAAATTCCAAAAAATAGTTTTAGTTTGAAATTTGAAATTTTAGTACAACCAACCAATAAAGTACCTAATGTACGTTGTCTATACCAAATTTGAACACATTCAAAAACTGGTTTTTGTTTTATCAAGGATTTAGTGAGTAGGTGTCCAAAATAATACAAATTCAAATTTATAAAATTTCTAAAAAATAGTTCCAGTTTGAAATTTAAAATTCCATTAATGCTAAGCAATATAGCACTTATTGTACATTGTTCATACAAAATTTGAACAAAATTTAAAAATAAGTTTTTGTTTTATTAAGAATTTAGTGAGTAGTTGTCTCAAATTAGCTAAAAATAGTTTTCAAAAACTTCAAAAAAATAGTTTCAGTTTTAAATTTAAAATTCCATTAATGCTAAGCAATAAAGCACTTATTGTACATTGTTCATACCAAATTTGAACAAAACTCAAAATCT
Source organism: Tachinus rufipes (assembly GCA_963932245.1). Taxonomy (NCBI): domain Eukaryota; kingdom Metazoa; phylum Arthropoda; class Insecta; order Coleoptera; family Staphylinidae; genus Tachinus; species Tachinus rufipes. The sequence continues at coordinate 4,524,783 of OZ010749.1, forward strand.
AGTTTTTGTTTTATTAGGAATTTAGTGAGTAGTTCTCAAATTAGCTAAAAATACTTTTCAAAAACTTTAAAAAAATAGTTTTAGTTTAAAATTTAACATTTCAATAACGCTAAGCAGTAAAGCACTTATTGTACATTGTTTATACCAAATTTCAAAATTTAGTTTTTGTTTCATAAAGGATTTAGTGAGTAGGTGTCTCAAATCAGACAAAAACAAATTTTAAAATTTTCCAAAACATAGTTTTAGGTTGAAGTTTAAAATTTTAATATTGCCAACCAATAAAGTACTTGTTGTACATTGCTTATACCAAATTTGAACAAAATTTAGAAAATTGTTTTTGTTTTATCAAGGATTTAGTGAGTAGGTGCCCCAAATGATAAAACAACAAATTTAAAAAAAATCCAAAAAAATAATTTTATTTTGAAATTTGAAATTACAGTATTACCAACCAACAAAGTGCTTATTGTACATTGTCTATGCAAAATTTGAACAAAATTAAGAAATTTGTCTTTGTTTTATCAAAAATTTAGTGAATAGGTGACCCAAATTACATAAAAACAAATTTCAAAAAATAGTTTCAGTTTGAAATTTAAAATTTTAATGTTGCTAACCAAATAAGTACTTATTGTTCATTGCTTATACCAATTTTGAACAAAATTCAAAAATTGGTTTTTGTTTTGTTAAAGATTTAGTGAGTAGGTGTCCTAAATGATATAAAACCAAGTTTTAAAAATTTCCAAAAAATTTGTTTTAGTTTGAAATTTGAAGTTTTAATATTACTAACCAACAAAGTATTTGTTGTACATTATTTATACCAAATTTGATCAAAATTCAAATTTTTTTGTTTTATCAAGGATTTAGTGAGTAGGTGTCCAAAATTATATAAATCAAATTTCTAAAATTTCTAAAAAAATAGTTTCAATTTGAATTTTAAAATTCCAACAAGGACAACCAACAAAGTACCTGTTGTACATTGCCTATACCAAATTTGAACTAAATTTAGAAATTGGTTTTTGTTTTATCAAGGATTTAGTGAGTAGTTGTCCCAAATTAGATAAAAATAAATTTCAAAAAATTTCAAAAAACATTTTCAGTTTGAAATTTAAAATTTCAATATTTCCAACTAATAAAGTACTTATTGTGTATTGTCTATACCAAATTTGAACAAAATTTAAAAAATAGTTTTTGTTTTATCAACAATTTAGTGAGTAGGTGTCCTAAATGATAAAACAACAAAATTCAAAAAATTCCAAAAAATAGTTTTATTTTGGAATTTTGAATTACAGTATTTCCAACCAACAAAGTGCTTATTGTACATTGTCTATGCAAAATTTGAACAAAATTTAGAAATTGGTTTTTGTTTTATCAACGATTTAGTGACTATGTGTCCCAAATGATAAAACAACAAATTTCAATTCAAAATTCCAAAAAATAGTTTTATTTTGAAATTTTAAATTTCAGTATTACCAACCAACAAAGTGCTAATTGTACATTGTCTATGCAGAATTTGAACAAAATTAAGAAATTTGTCTTTGTTTTATCAAAAATTTAGTGAATAGGTGTCCCAAATTACATAAAAACAAATTTCCAAAAATTTCAAAAATAGTTTTAATTTGAAATTTAAAATTTTAATATTGCTAACCAAATAAGTACTTATTGTTTATTGCTTATACCAAATTTGAACAAAATTCAAAAATTGGTTTTTGTTTTGTTAAAGATTTAGTGAGTAAGTGTCCCAAATGATATAAAACCAAGTTTCAAAAATTTCCAAATAATAGTTTTAGTTTGAAATTTGAAATTTTAATATTACTACCCAACAAAGTATTTGTTGTACATTATTTATATCAAATTTGATCAAAATTCAAAAATTAGTTTTTGTTTTATTAAGGATTTAGTGAGTAGGTGTCCAAAATTATATAAATCAAATTTCAAAATATTTTCAAAAATAGTTTCAATTTGAAATTTAAATTTCCAACAAGGACAACCAACAAAGTACCTGTTGTACATTGCCTATACCAAATTTGAACAAAATTTAAAAATTGGTTTTTGTTTTATCAAGGATTTAGTGAGTAGTTGTCCCAAATTAGATAAAAATAAATTTCAAAAAATTCCAAAAAATAGTTTCGGTTTGAAATTTTAAATTTCTGTGTTGTCAATCAGTAAAGTACTTATTGTACATGGCCTATGCCAACTTTGAACAAAATTCAAAAATTAGTTTTTGATTTATTAAGGATTTAGTGAGTAGGTGTCCCAAATTATATAAAAACAAATTTCAAAAATGTCCAAAAAATAGTTTTAGTTTAAAATTTGATAATCCAACAATGTCAACCTATAAAGTACTTATTGTACATTGTTCATAATAAATTTGAATCAAATTCATTGATTAGTTCTGGTTTTATGAAGGATTTAGTGAGTAGTTGTCCAAAATTAAATAAAAATAAATTTCAAAATTTACCAAAAAATAGTTTAATTTTGAAATTTTAAATTTCAATTATACCAACTAACAAAGTACTTATTGTACATTGTTCATATCAAATTTGAACCAAATTTATTGATTAGTTTTGGTTTTATCAAGGGTTTAGTGAGTTAGAAACCCAACAGGTGTGAGAATAAGCAAATTTCTTGATAACAAACATTTGGGTAAGTGGGCTGGATCACTGTATCAAACTACCGGCCCAATATTTATAAACTGTGTTCCCGCTCAAGTGTTAGATATCAACAAAATTGTAATTGTGCCCACCTTTGACTTATTAGTGACAACTGTCATTTAATTTGTCATGTAAAGAATAGCAGAAACGCAACAAGTGTGAGAATAAGCAAATTTCTTGATATCAAAAACTTGGGCGGGTGGGCGGGAACACTGTATTAAACCACCAGCCCAACATTTATATATTGTGTTCCCGCTTACCCGCCCAAATGTTAGTTATAAAAAAATTGTTATTGTGCCCACCTTTGACGTATTAGTGACAACGGTCATTCAATCTGACATATTAAAAACAGCAGAAACGCAACAAGTGTGAGAATAAGTAAATTTTTTAATAACAACCACTGTATCAAACCACCGGCCCAATATTTATAAACTATGGCCCACCCACCCACCAAAAGATTTACTATTTCACCCAGCGTTTGTGTTCCTGCTGGTATTTTTCACAAAAGAACTATTGTAAGTTGTTAGGAATACAACAAACGATTAGTTTACAATAAGTTTCTTGATGACAAACGCTTGGGTGGGTGGGCGTGAACAAAGTTACAAATGTGGGCGGGTATCTTCTTCTACTGTGTCCCACCCACCCACCCAAGTGTTGGTGATTAAAAAATTTACTATTTTAATCACCGTATGTGTTCCTGCTGTTATTCTTGACAAGACTTTTATTGTAAGTTGTTACCAATACAGCAGACAATTGGTTTACAATAAGTTTCTTGATGACAAACGCTTGAATGGGCGGGCGGAAACCAAGTTTAATTTGTAGGCGGGTAGCTTCTTCTACTGTAGCCCACCCATCCATTAGATTCTATCAAATTGTTCAAAACTATTTCAGTTTTACCAGAAAGAAGTTCTAAACCAGTTTCAAACTTTTGTTAATTTTCCCAAATTTTAAATTTCTTCAAAATTTTAGAATCACTTTCTTAGAAATGTTTCAGAATGTTTCATTAAAGACTTCTTAATGCCGTATGAGATCCTGACAGTCCCAAAATTCTTTGAAGTCATCCAAACTTTTTCCCGTAAAACTCTGCTAGGAACTTTTAGATTCAATTAAAGTCCTCCCAAAGTCGAAATTTTTTTTTTATTAGAAACAGAATTTTCAGATTCAATCCAAGTACGTCAAAGTTTGTCCAGAATATTTTTAAGCCCCTCTATATCTTTTCACAGTCGTATAGACCTTTTTCCGAAATTTTTCTAGAAACTGAACCTTTAAATATAATCAAAGTGTTTCAAAATTTACTCAAAATGTGTCCAAAATTGTATTTTTCTTTCCAAAAAATTACCATCATCTAAACCTTTAAATTCAATCAAAGCGTTACAAAGTACGTTGACGTAAATAGTCCAAATAATTTTTAAACCATTCCAACAACTTTTCAAAGTCGTATAAATCTTTTTCCAAAATTTTATTAAAAACTAAAGCTTCAGATTCAATCAATGTGGTTCTAATTTTGTCAAAGTTTAATCAATATCTTTCTGAATCACTACAACATCTTCCCAAAACTGTATAGTATCTTTTCCAAAGTTTTATTAAATACTGAACCTGCAGATTTAATTAAAGTGTTTTGAATTATGTCAAAATTTACCCAAAATTTTTCTGAACCACTACTAAACCAGAAACTGAACCTTCAAATTTATTCAAAGTAGTTACAAGTACGTTAAAGTTTACCCAAAATTTTTCTAAACCATTGCCAACATCTTCCAAAACAAATTTTTTTTTTTCAAAAATTCTTATAGAAACTGAACTTTTAGATTCAATCAAAGCACGTCATATTTTGTGCAAAAAAATTTTGGGTCACAAGTGAAACCTTTTTCTAAAACGCTACAAAAACCTGTACCTTCAGTTCAATCAAAGTGTTTTCAAGTCCGTTTTGAAGTTTGTCCAAAAATTTGTTGAGCTACTCCAACTTTTTCCAAAATTCTTAGTGGTTTTCAAGATCAGTTTTATTACTAAATTGATTACCGGAATATTAGTCAAAAAAATTTCTGAAATCTATGGAAATCCAAATTGATATAAAAGTGTTGAAAAAATAATTAAAATAATTTTGAAGATCGTCACAAATTCATTTGCAATTTTCCTAAATTTCAAAATTCTTAATGAAGCGTAAAACAAATCCGAGTTGTCCCAATGTTCTCAAAGGTCTTCTTAATAGCATTCCCAAATATTTTCAAGTTCAGCCAAAGTTTTTCTAAAAGCTATAAACTGAAAAAACTTTGCTAAAGTTTTCCATTGTTTTCTAGAGCTTTCCAAAGTTTCTTCAAATTTCTGTTTTACTTTAAAATTATTTCAGTAATTTTAAGTAACAATATCTTCAACGACGCTAAATTTCAAGTTTCTTTAATCATTTTGGAATCAAATTTAAAGAATTGTAAAGCAAAGTTGTTCGAAAGTTCCACAAACTGTTCTGAATAGCATTGTTAGGTTTTTTCAAGTTCAGTCAAGGTTTTTTTAAGCTCTAAAAGCTACAAACTTTTTCAGAAAAATTTACTAAAGTACTCCACTTCTTTCTTTAGAGAATTTCTTCAAACTTCTGTCTCAATGTAAAATAAACTGTTCTAAATGGCATTTTTAGGTATTTTCAAGTTTAGTTAAAGTTTTTTCAAGCTTCAAAAGCTATAAACTTTTTTAGAAAAACTTTCTTTGTACTCCACGGTTCTTTAGAACTTTCTAGAGTTTTTTTTAATTTTTAAAGCCTCCAAGTTTCAAAATTCTTTAATGACTTTGAAATCAAGTTTAGAGAGTAGTAAAACGATTCCAAGTTGTCCAAAAGTTCTCCAAACTGTTCAAAATGGCACTTTTAAGTATTTTCAAGTTCAGTCAAAGTCTTTTCAAGCGCCTAAGGCTATACTGACCAGAACAACAACACTTTCAAAGCTCCCAAGTTTTAAAATCCTTCACTAACTTCAGAATCAAGTTTCAAGTATTGTAAAACAATTCCAAGTTGTCCAAAAGTTTTCCAAACTGTTCTGAATTTTTAAGTTCAGTCAAAAAATCTTTCCAAGCGCCAAAGTTTTCTAAAGCTTTTAAATCAATTTTAAAGCTTTCAGCAATTTCACAGAATTTCTTTTAAAACAAAAGACCCCAGAATCACTTTTTACGCAAAATTAACCTAACCTAACAAACACAACATTTTTCAATCAAAAATATCATTTTTTCGCAGCTTTTTGTATTTGAATCAAAAAGTTTGAAGTAGGTCTGTATAAGCTAAATAATTGAATTGCGCATCTTTTCAGAATGGTATCAATTTGCAAATAAGTTTAAATTTTTTCACAAGAGACTTGCAATAAAACAGTTTTTTGCATTTTACTCACAAACTTTGAATTAAGCTTGTATAAATCAAGTTAACCTTGTTAATAAAACCGTCCGATAATGACCTTGTAAAGGTTGAAACTAGTTACGGTTTTGTTTAAATATATTCGTGATATAGTACATAGTTAATGTGTACATTAAATTGATAATCTTTTGGGACTAGTATTAACTTGCTACAATTAGTTTTACTTTTGTAACAAGAGAAACAAACTCCCACCATATTTACTGCAATACAGTTATACAATCTTTAACAAATAATTTCAAGTAATTATTTGCCTTTTGTTTTTCAAATTTAACAACAAATTTTCTTTCTTTAGAACTAATATTATGCTTTATGAATGAAGTCACCCAAAACTAATTTTTGAAAAACATTATTAAATGATGCTAAACCTCTTCTGCATAATAACATGTAACAAATTGATTAATTTCCGAATAATAAAGCAATTTCCCAATTACTTCATTATAAAGATAAATGACAGCAACGTCCATTAACAAACAAATAAAAAAAATATTCTTGTGTCATTTATATCGCCGCGTGTATCAATTTGTAAATTTTACCGTGCATGATAAATGATGAAAACGCATAATAACATTTTTTAAAACACTTCACGCATAATTTATCGGGTAGTAGAGAGAGAAACACTCAAAAAAAAACTGCGTGCCCCGAGAAGCGTGCGGAATTGCATGAGAATTTCCGCAAGTGTCGATCTTTATGTACAGAGACCCCAATGTTTAGTTATGACACCAACACCCCCCATCGGGCTATAGATTAGCGAATTATTCCGATTCGCCGCCGCTATTATAATGATATTCCCCACACTACAGCGGCACAGTTAGATCATGCAAGGCTTGATATGGAATAGCAACGTTGGTGAATGATATTGCACGAATGTAACTTATAAAAGAGCCATCAAACGTGTTGAATGGGGCAATGCATGAATTGCCCTCATCGGGAACAACCCCTACATATCAATATCGTATTAGGAAATATTGTTTAGATTTTTGTATGTAATTAGTCGGCATTCATTGATATGACAAGTGTTGAAGATATCAAATTGAATTGTTTTTATAGTCAACACATGTGCTGCTATTGCATGAGGATTAAAAGAAATAAAAATAGTTTGAAACATAAAAAATAGTAAAAACATCTCCCCCTATATATCTGCATCCAATTTTTCCGTGGGATTTTTAAACACTCGCGAAGCTTGAAAACACTAATAACGTCACGTTTTACAAGCGTCGCCCGTTGCACCTGACTCAGGCTAAAAGAAGGGATGAGAGAGAGAATATATATATCGAAAAGGGGGGCGTCTCGTCGGGACGGTTTTTGCGTCGGTTGATTCCCGTCGTCGGGCTCGCGACACGTCCACTAAGCCCTTAATCTGGCTTTCCTTTAGGATTTTAGGAAGTCATTTATCAGTCACATATTACAACCAGGTGGCGCGACCATAAACTATCCAGGATAAAATTAGTTTACAATGAAATAATATCATTTTTAATATTAATAAAAAAAAAAACGTAAATCGCAAAAGCTTTCTTAAACAAGGTTGATCCCGGATAATCTTCGATGCGCTATCAAGTTTTATACCATAATTCCCAAGCATAATTTTAATGATCCCTTTAATCCAAAGTATTACACTTGTAAGCTCGATCTAAGAGGAATTAATGCTCGGCAAATTTCTTGTCACGCTTTATTCAAAATATCCTTTCGTCTCTTCATTATGCTCTAAAAATTGAAATCGCGAGGCGGGTTTACGCTAATTACATTCTCCTTTCATTCTACGCAAACAATTATTATGTAATTTGCTTACATCATTTTATTCTATCGTAATTAATAACTAAATTCCTTTATCCATTTTATCCAATGCAAATAAAATTACTAATACATAGCTTACGAATTGATTATGGAATTATTTACCACAACTTTGATTGATATACAATTATGCTTGAGATAAGAACAATTTATTAATTTAAGGGCTACAATTATTAGAAATATATTAATTAAACAAAAAGAGTTTAGTATGCTTGCAAACTTTATATAATTTTTTTTACGTCTAATGCAAAGTAACGTTCATAGTTCCTCAAAACATATTTTAACGAATCAAACCCGGACTGACGGCGTAGCGGTAGATAACTTCCACGTTTAAGTCACTTTTGTAAAATCCGGCGGTTTAAAATAAACAAAACTTATTTCAATAAAGTAAAATAAATAATGGTTTGGTAGATACACCATTTCAGAAAACGTAAACTGGGCATATTGAGTTTGCTATGGTCGCATTTGATATTGGACTGAAATTTGTTGTTGAAGATTGTATAACTTTATCGCTTTGCAATAAACATGGTCCACGGACGTTGGTATAAATATAAATAAACAGAAATTATTATTAAGATGCAAAAAACTGCTCAAGAATTGCGTTTTAGATGCAAATGTTGTGATTGTCTTTCTTGTTAAGCAACTAAACTCCTTGTATGCGGAAAACAATTTTATTTTAAATTAAGTTTCCTACAAATTTTGAAGAATTATTTTAAAATTTAAGTAATACTCGAAATGTTTCCAAGAGATCTTATGATTTATGATTAATTAGACAAATTAATTTTGAGTATATTACCATTTTACTGGATTTATAGTTTAAGTTTCCTACAAATTTTGAGTAATTATTTAAAAAATTGTGTACTCTGCATGATTCCAAAGAAATTCATAATTTATGATTGATTCAATGTTTTTCAAAAATGTCTCATTTAATAAAATTAATTTTGAATATATTACTTTGTTACTTGATTCATATTTTGAGTTTTCTTGCAAATTTTGAGTAATTATTTTGAAATTTGTGTCCAAGCAATCCTATAATTAATGAATGTTTCAATGTTTTTTTAAACTACTTAAAACTATTTCTCATTTTGAAAAAATAATTTTGAGTATATTATCATGTTACTTGATTCATATTTTGAGTTTCTCACAAATTTTGAGTAATTATTTCAAAATTTGTGTCTTCAGCATGTATCCAAGCAATTTCTTAAGTTATGATTGATTCAATATTTTTCAAAAATTGATTAAAATATTTCTCATTTTGAAAAAATAATTTTGAGTATATTACCATGTTACTTGATTTATATTTTGAGTTTTGTATAAATTTTGAGTAATTATTTCAAAATTTGTGTCTTCAACATGATTCCTACAATTTATTATTAATTCAATGATTTTCAAAAAATAATTAAAATTGTTTCTTATTTTGAAAAAAATAATTTTGAGTATATTACTATGTTACTTAATTCATATTTTAAATTTTCCACAAATTTTGAGTAATTATTTCAAAATGTGTGTCCTCAGCATGATTCCAAGCAGTTCTAAAATTTGTTATAGATTCAACGTTTTTCAAAAATAACTTAAAAATATTTTTCATTAAAAAACATAATTTTGAGTATATTACTAAGTTACTTAATTGATATTTTAAGTTTCCTACAAATTTAGAGTAATTATTTAAAAATTTGTGTCCTCAGCATGATTTCAAGTAATTCCATAATTTATAATTAATTAAAAGTTTTTCAAAAAATAATTAAAATTATTTCTCATTTTGAAAAAATAATTTTGAGTATATTACTATGTTACTTAATTCATATTTTAAATTTTCCACAAATTTTGAGTAATTTTTTTTAAATGTGTGTCCTCAGTATGATTCCAAGCAGTTCTAAAATTTGTTATAGATACAACGTTTTTCAAAAATTACTTAAAAATATTTTTCATTAAAAAAATAATTTTGAGTATATAACTTAGTTACTTAATTCATATTTTGAGTTTCCTACAAATTTTGAGTAACTATTTAAAAATTTGTGTCCTCAGCATGATTCAAATTAATTCTATAATTTATAATTGATTCAAAGTTTTTGAAAAAATAATTAAAATTATTTCTCATTTTGAAAAAAATAATTTTGTGTATATTACTATGTTACTTGATTTATATTTTGAGTTTCCTACAAATTTTGAGTAAATATTTTAAAATGCGTGTCTTCAGCATGATTCTAAGCAGTTCTAAAATTTGTTATAAATTCAACGTTTTTCAAAAATTACTAAAAAAATATTTCTCATTAAAAAAAAAAAAAAAATTGAGTATATTACTTTGTTACTTGATTCATATTTTGAGTTTTCTTGCAAATTTTGAGTAATTATTTTAAAATTTGTGTCTTCAGCATGATTGCAAGCAATCCTATAGTTAATAAATGTTTCAATGTTTTTTAAAATTACTTAAAACTATTACTCATTTTGAAAAAAATATTTTGAGTATATTATCATGTTACTTGATTTATATTTTGAATTTCCTAAAAATTTTGAGTAATTATTTCAAAATTTGTGTTCTCAGCATTATTTCAAGTAATCCTAAGATTTGTTTTTCAAAAATTACTTAAAAAATATTTCTCATTTAAAAAAAAAATTGAGTACATTACTTTGTTACTTGATTCATATTTTGAGTTTCCTTGCAAATTTTGAGTAATTATTTAAAAATTTGTGTCTTCAGCATGTATCCCAGCAATTTCTCAAGTTATAATTGATTAAATATTTTTCAAAAATTTATTAAATTTTTTTTTTATTTTGAAAAAATAATTTTGAGTATATTACTGTTACTGGATTCATATTTTGAGTTTCCTACAAATTCTGAATAATTATTTAGAAGTTTTTGTGTCCTTGACATGATTTGTAATTTATTCAAAGTTTTTCAAAAATTAATTAATTTTTTTTTCATTTTGAAAAATTAATTTTAAGTATGATAACATGTTACTTAACTCATATTTTGAGTTTCCTATAAATTTTGAGTAATTATTTTAAGATTTATGACCTCATCATGATTCCAATGTTTCTCAAAAATTATTTAAAATGTTTCTCATTTTGAAAAATTAATTTTGAATATGTTACTTAATTTATATTTTGAGTTTCCTACAAATTTTGAGTAATAACTCAATAAATTGTGTCCTCAGCATGATTTCAAGTAATCCTAAGATTTCTTATTAATTCATATTTTTCAAAAATTACTTAAAAATATTTCTCATTTAAAAAAATTAATTTTGAGTATATTACTTTGTTACTTGATTTATATTTTGAGTTTTCTTGCAAATTTTGAGTAATTATTTTAAAATTTGTGTTCTTGGCATGATTCCAATCGATTTATTCAATCTTTTTCAAAATTTAATTAAAAATATTATCATTTTGAATCATTAATTCTGAGAAACTAACTAAATAAAAAATTCAATGCACTCTTTTTGGTCCAGTGGCGTAGAAATAAAAATTTACAAATTTACGGCTAAATTAGAATTTTTTTTGCTGTTTTTTAAGAAATTAAAAAAATCATCATTACTCCAACAAAATTGTATATGCACCTTTATTGGTCCAGTGGCGTGGGAGTAGAAATTTACAATAAAAATCAAATCATTTTTATACAATTATTTGATAGAAATTTTATAACAAATATATAATAACCTAACCCAAAAAACAAAATTTGCATTGCATCCTTTGCACTCCAGTGCCGTGGAAGTAAAAATTTACAAAATTACAACCAAATTTGAATAATTCCTTTAAAGTTATTTGATAAAAAAATTCAAACTAACTCTAACAAAGTCTCCAATGTAATTTTTATGGTCCAGTGGCGTGAGATTCGCAATTTACTAAAACAAAACTTTAACAAAATTTCTATTGCACATTTTTTGTTTCAGTAGCGTAGGAGTAAATTTGCAAATTTGCAAAAAAACTTGAATAATTTTTCTACTGTTATTTGATAGAAATTTGATTAAAAAAATGTAAACTAACTATAACCAAATTTTTAATGCACAATATTTTATCCATTGGCGTAGAAACAAAATTTACAAAGAAACACAAAAATTTATTAAAAAACATAAATTAACCTCAACATAATTTTTTTTTAAATTTTTTAATAAATTTTTTATAAAAAAAAAACACTTTTTCGGTTTAAGAGCGTGAGAGTAAAAAAATTCAAATTTTTAACAAATTTTAAGTAAATTCTTAGTCATTTAATAAAAAAATTATAATTTTTTTTAAATTAACCTCAAACAAATCTTAAGATTTTTTGATTACCAACACTTGGGTGAGTAATAGGGTTACAGTAGAAGAAACTACCCACCCACAAATTAAACTTTGTTTGCACCCAGCCAAGTGTTATCAAGAGATTTATTCTTAAACAATTCTCTCATACCTAAATCCCAGCACACAAGAGGTGGGGCAAACATTAGATCCTTTAATGACTAACACTTGAGCAATTAAAAAAACTACGTAAACTTAATGCCCGCCCGCCCACCCAAGCTTTAGTTATCATGAGATTCAATGTTAAACAATTCTCTGATGTCTTAAGTAACATTTGACATTTATTCTTTTGTTTATAATAGCTACAAGTACACAAGGGGTAAGAAAAATATAGAATTCTTTGATTACTAACACAGCAGAAGAAATTACCCGCCCACAATTTAAACTTGGTGCCCACCACCCACCCAAGTTTTAGTTATCATGAGATTCATTGTTAAACAGTTTTATCATATCTAAATACAAGCACACAAGAGGTGAGACTAACACTTGGACGGGTGAGTGAGCTACAGTAAAAAAAGAATCTTGCTCACTATCTAAACTTAGTTCCCGCCCACCCACTTATGTCAAAACTTCAAGAAGTTTGAAAAACTGCCAATAAATATATAAAAAAAATTAAAACATCAAAAAGAACTTCAAAATTTTAAAAAAATTGCTAAGCTTTAAAAAAAAACTTAAAAAAAAAATCAAAAAACTTCAAGAGACTTCAAAAAAATTAAAAAAAAAACAAAAACTTAGAGAAAACTTAAATTAATAAATCTAAAAACTTCATAAACGTTTAAGTCTGCAAAAGCTTCAAAAAGATCTAAACAAAATTCAAAAACTTTAGATCAATTATAAATCTTTCAAAAAAGTTTCAAATACATCAAAAACTTTGAGAAGTTTTAGAGAAACTGCCAAAAATTCAGAAACTATAACACAAATCTAATTTCAACTTCAAAATACTTTGAAAACTTCAAAAAATCTGCGATGCAAATATATCAAAAACTCAAAATAACTTTAGAAGAAAAGCTTAAACTTCAAAAATTTGCTAATAAAAGTTTTTAAAAACTTTAAAGAAGCTGCAATAATTTCAGAACGCCAGCAGAAACATCAAGAATATGAAAACACTTAAAAAACTTTACAAAAAATGCCAAAGAATCTAAAAACTGTAGAAAAATTGCTAGTAACAAAAAACCTTCAAAAAAACTTAGAATTTGAAAATTAAAAAAAACTGCATCAAATCTAGAAACTTTTAAAAAGATGCAAAAATTTAAGAAAGATTTCAAAAAGCTTTAGAAAAACATCAGAAACTTTAGGAAGATAAAACACAACTTCAAAAAAATTCAAAAGCTGCAGAAAGAACTAGAAACTTTAAGAAAACTTCAGAAAAAAGCTATAAACTTTAGGAAAACTGCAAAATCTTCAAGTAGACAAAAAAAAACTTAAAAAAAACAAGAGCAACAGCAGAAAGACAAAACCTAAAAGCTTTAGAAAAACTGCCAAAAATTGAGAAACTACAAAACAATCTATTCTAAAAATTAAAAAAAAAAAAATTAAAAACTGAAAAAAATTTAAGAAAATTTAAGAAAACTTTAGACAAAATGCTTAAACTTTTCAAAGCTGTAAAGAAACCGCCAATAAAAACAAAAAAATCTAAAAACTTTTAAAATATTCAAAAAAATTTAGAAAGTTCAGAAAGATAGCAGAAATTTGTCAAAAAAACTTAGTAAAACCTCCAAAACTTCACAAAGCTTTAAAGAAACTGCCAAAATTTAAAAAAAAACTGCAAATAAATTTAAAATTTACAGAATTTTTGTCTGTTCTAAGCAAGAAACTTTAAAATGATTAAAAAAAATCAGAAATTTTGAGAAAAAATACAAAAACTTTAAGAAAACAGCAAAATTTTGAGAAAATAAAAAATGTAAAGAACAATCTAAAAGCTTTAGAAAAAAATCTAAAAAGCTTTGCAAAACTTCAAAAAGCTTTAAAAAAACTTCAAAAAAGTTTTATAGAATCCAGATAGATCAAAAATGATCTAAAACATTTTCAGAAACATTAAGCAAAATAGCAATAAAATCATGAACCTAGAAACTTTTGCAAAAACTGACAGAAACCAAAAACTTTGTAACAAATCTAGAAATTTCAAAAAAAATTTATAAACTTTAAAACTGCAAAAAAAAACTATCAAATGCTTCCAAAAGATAATAGAAAAACTTCAGAAAGATTGACAAAGTTTAGAAGCTTAGGAAAAATTTAAATAACTAAGATCTCCTTGCTCAAATGTAAAGTTGCAATATTTTAAATCAGAGTACCAAATAGCTCACTTTTGGTAAACAGAATTATCGCTGTGGAATGAACCAAAAATCGACGCTTATGAGATACTATTTTTGTAACTTAGAAACCAAACAAAGTTTTTTTTTATGCAACAAATTTGACAAAAGCATAAAATAATGTTAAGAAGTAGGTGGGTTACAGTAAAAAAAACTACCCGCCCACAATTTAAACTTCAAATTCAACCTTTTTGATTTAGTGGCGTAAAATTTACAAATTTTTTAGTAAGTTTAAATAGAAATTATTTATTGATTAAATATTTATAAAAAAAAAACTAAACTTAACACGACAAAATTTCCAATGCGCCCATTTTGGTCCAGTGGCGTGAGAATAATGTTTATTTTTTTCTTATTCTTCCGTTGTTTTTTATAAAAATTTTATTAAAAAAAATTAAACTAAATTCAACAAAATTTCCAATGAATTTTTTTAATCCAGTGGCGTAGGAGTGAGTATTTAGTAGTAAATTCAAATAATTCCTCCACTAATTTTTGATGCTAATTTTATAAAAAAAATACAAAGTAATCTTAACAAAATTTCCAATGCATATTTTTTGATTCAGTGGCGTACGAGTAAAGATTTACAAATTTGCAGCTAAATTCAAATAATTTGTTTGTTTTTTTTTAACAAAAGTTTTACTAAAAAAATATAAACTAATTCGGACAAAATTTCCAATGCATCTTTTTTAGTTCAGTGGCGTAGAAATAAAAACAATTTTGCAACAAAGCCCAGACAGTTTCTGTCCTGCCATTTGATATAAATGTACATACAGTCCTGGCTAAAGATAAAATAAAACAAAAAAGAATTAAATAAAAATTACAACGCAAAATTAAGGCATCACAAGCTTATTTTCACATTTTCAAGTTCTTAGAACAAAATAACTTGATCTCAGATACTCAATATGGATTTCAAACAAAACGTTTGACAACAAATCTTCTGACTTATGTTACTCACAAATGAAATTCTACTTTAGACAAGCAAGGGGAAAATCTTGCAGTAGCTTCAGACATTTCCAAAGCGTTTGATAGGGTATGGCATCCTAATCTTGTTAACAAGTTTTATTGAATAGGTCTTGATAAAAAACCATGGTCTTAACTCTGACCCCAAAATCATAAATGCTGGTGTTCCTCAAGATTCTGCTCTTTTGCCAACTTAATTTTTGATTTACATTAATAAACTTTTTTAAATAACTAAAAGTCCTATTCATAGTTTTGCAGATAATAGCACCCTTTATACTTCATCGACAAATATGGCAGAGCGTCTTGAAATTTCTAGGTTAGAATCTGTAGCATTTCTAAACAAAAACCTCAAAACAATATCTGAATAGAACACTCCAAACATGGTCAATTTTAACTCTAAAAAAACTCAACTTCTTACTGTTTCAAAACTCAAATCCAAGGTATCATCAGTACCAAATATTAAACTAAACAACAAATCTATATCTAAATTTTCTTCAGTTTGTCTTCTAGGTGTTGCAATCTCACATAATCTTCTCTGAAACAATTATGTTGTTGGCATAGCTTTGAAAGTATCTAGAAAACTACGATTTCTTAATAGATGTAATAAGTCCTTGCATTTAATATTGTTCCCAAGTAAGGGGAGAAGCATCGGAAACTACACCATCTCTTCTAAACTCTATTCAGAAACGAGCTATTCGGATCATTGCCGATCCAAAATTGACTAACAACTTAGATACTTTACAACACAGGCATAATGTTGTAGATCTTTGCATTTTCTATAGATATTTTAATGAACATTTTGCCATCAAAAAAACTATTTACTTGTGGTACAAGACTTGCTAAAAATTCTAACAAATACTCACTGTTTAGTTTAGAGATGTAGAACCGAAACTTTTAAAAAACATTTCTTTAACCGTATTATCGACAATTGGAATAAACTTCCAAATTCAGTAATTCCTGAGACTTACAAGCCACAAATATTCAAAGTTAATGTTTTTATCAAACATTTTTTCAAATAATAAAAATTTTATCATCTAATATTAAATTTCTTTTACAAAAATAATCTTTATTACCATAAAACACGTGCCCAAACATAAACGTCTCAAAATTTATATTTTTTTATCATTCTGAACCTTTCTTAAGAAGCCCCGGGCATTATATAACACGCGATTATTCCCTCTGTCTATATACCACGACAGTATTTACTTATAAGTGTTTAAACATAGAAACAAGCATAGTATTTATACAGGCCTATTTGTTCACGAGTCTTATTGTTACATATTTTATTTACATAATGTTATATTACCTGATAAACTTCGCTCATAATTATCATATTTTTTTGTTGTTGTACGTTGACATATTACTTTCAAATAACTAATTATTTAGTCCCAAAACTACTTCTTAGTCTATTAGTTAATCTTACTAAATAAACATTTAGCTTAGTTTACAATACGAATCTATAATTTAATTAAAATTGGTCAAATCAACATTTCACAATATTATATTTGTGACATTCAGCTTAATTTATATATACAAATATCATATATTTCACCAAGTTAAAATATATGATATTTGTGTGTGATCCGAATAACAGTTGTGTTGTGCAAGTCCGTCCGTAATGTCGTGTATTTTATATCTGTTAAAAAATTATAAATTAATTTACTAATATGATGAGTTGGTAAATACTTTTAGGGGATTACATAAAGAAAATCCGTTTGTGTTGATAAGATTGTGAGGGGATTATGTGTACAGGTAAAATTTATTACTGTTTTAATGGCTTGGGTAGCAAGTTGATTTGTTATTGTTTTGACTAACTCATTCTTGTTACAATTCGCGGATTTATTGTCTCAATAAAATGGATTTAGTTTTGTTGCTATTTTGATACCGGCGTTAATAATGTTGATTGCATTTTAAAACAAATTAATTATTTTTGGGTTTGTTTAGGATATTTTAGACAGTCCGATGATAGCTTAATCGCTAACATAAGTAGCATATATATATAATATGAGTTAGTTTATTTAATTATAATTATTCTTTTTTGTAGTTATAATAATATTTAGAATTGATAAAAGTCGTTACTCTTACTTCATTACTAACTATACATTGGAAACTGATGCAATTTGCTACCATTATACTTCATCATCATTACTACCAACAGTATAAAAATTATCAAAATCAATAGTGTCAATTTGACATAATTTTAAATTAATTGATATAAGCTAACCAAATTGTTACTCTTACTTCATTACTAAAACAATCGTAACTTAGTAACTATACATTGAAAATTGATGCAGATTGCTACCATTATACTTCATCATCATTAGTACCAACTATATAAAAATGATCAAAATCGATACTGTCAATTTGACTTAACCTCAAAATAATTGATATAAGCTAACTCAATTGTTACTCTTACTTCATTACTAAAACATTCATAACTTAGTAACTATACATTGGAAATTGATAAAATTTGCTACCAATAAACTTCAACATCATAACTACAAACTGTATAAAAATGATCAAAATCGATACTGTCAATTTGATATAACCTCAAATAAATTGATATAAGCTAACTCAATTGTTACTTTTACTTCATTACTAAAACAATCATAACATAGTAACTATACTTTAAAAATTGATGCAAGTTGCTACCATTATACTTCATCATCATTACTACCAACTGTATAAAAATGATCAAAATCGGTACTGTCAATTTGACAAAATCTTAAATTAATTGATATAAGTTAACTCACTAAACTAAAACAATCATAACTTAGAAATTATACATTGGAAATTATTGCAATTTGCTACCATCATATTTCATTATCATGACTACCAACTGTACAAAAATTATCTAAATCGATACTGTCAATTTGACATAATTTCAAATTAAATGATATGAGCTAATTCAATTGTTACTTTTACTTCATTACTAAAACAATAATAACTTAGTAACTTTACATTGGAAATTAGTGCAATTTGCTACCATTTAATTTCATCACCATGACTACTAACTGTATAAAAATGATCAAAATTGATACTGTCAATTTGACTTTATCTCAAATTAATTGATATAAGCTAACTCAATCGTTACTCTTACTTCATTACTAAAACAATCATAACTTAGTAACTATACATTAAACACTAATGCAATTTGCTACCATTATACTTCATGATCATGACTACCAATTGTACAAAAATTATCAAAATTGATACAGTCAATTTGACTTAACTTCAAATTAATTGATATAAGCTAACTCAATTGTTACTCTTACTTCATTACTAAAACAATCATAACTTGGTAAATATACATTGGATACTAACGCAATTTGCTACCATTATTCTACATCATCATGACTATCAATTGTATAAAAATTATCAAAATCGATACAATCAATTTGACTTAATCTCAAGTTAATTGACTTAAGCTGACTCAATCGTTACACTTACTTTATGACTAAAACAATCATAACATTGTAACTATTCATTGGAAATTGATGCAATTTGCTACCATAATATTTCATTATCATTACTACCAACTGTATAAAAATTATCAAAATCGATACTGTTAATTTAACATAATCTTAAATTAATTGATAAAAGCTAACACAATCGTTACTCTTACTGCATTATTAAAATAATCATAACTTAGTAACTATACATTAGATACTAATGCAATTTGCTATAATTATATTTCATCATTATTACTACCAACTGTATAAAAATTATCAAAATCGATACTGTCAATTTAACATAATCTCAAATTAATTGATATAAGCTAATTCAATTGTTACTCTTACTTTATTACTAAAACAATCATAACTTAGTAACAATACATTGGAAAATGATGCAATTTGCTACCATTATACTTTATTATAATTACTACCAACTGTACAAAAATGATCAAAATCGATGCTGTCAATTTAACATAAACTCAAATTAATTGATGTAAGCTTACTCAATCGTTACTCTTACTTCATTACTAAAACAATCATAATTTAGTAACTATATATTTAACACTGATGCAAGTTGCTACCATTATACTTTATTATAATAACTACCAACTGTATAAAAATTATCAAAATTGATACTGTCAATTTGACACAACTTCAAATTAATTGATATAATCTAACTCTATTGTTAAACTTAGATCATTACTAAAACAATCATAACTCCTAAACGCGTTATTGGAAATTGATCCAATTCAGTATCAATACACCTCAATATTAGTAGTACAAAATGTGTAAATTTTATAGAAATTCATACGCACAATTTGGCTTAACCTCAATTTATTTAATTTAAGTAAATTAAACTTAAATGACTAAGATATTGCTTACAAGTTTATAACTCCTAAACGCTTCATTAGAAATTGATCCAATTTGGTACCAATTTACCTCAATATTGTTAGTACAAATTGTGTAAAATTTACACAAAATCATACGCCCAATTTGACATAATCTTAATTTATTTAATTTAAGTAAATTAAACTTAAATGACTAAGATTTTGCTTAAAAGTTCATAACTCCTAAACCCTTCATTGAAAATTTATCCAACTTGGTACCAATATACCTCAATATTAGTAGTAAAAAATGTGTAAATTTTATAGAAATTCATACGCACAATTTGACTTAACCTCAATTTATTTAATTTAAGTAAATTGATTTTAAATGACTAAGATATTGCTTAAAAGCTCATAACTCCTAAACGCTTCATTGGAAATTGATCCAATTTGGTGATAGTATACTTCAATATTTTTAGTACAAAATGTGTAAAATTAATAAAAATTCATTTGCTCAATTTGACATAAACTCAATTTAAAAAATTAAATTTAATTGACTAAGATATTGTTTAAAAGTTCATAACTCCTAAACGCTTCGTTGGAAATTGATCTAATTTGGTACCAAAATACTTTATTATTATAAGTACAAAATGTGTAAAATTTATAAAAATTCATTTAACATAACCTCAATTTATTTTATTTTTTTAAGTTGAACTTAAATGACTAAGATATTGCTTAAAAGTTTATAACTCCTAAACGCCTAATTGGAAATTGATACAATTTGGTACGAAAATACCTCAATAATATTATTACAAAATGTGTAAAATTCATAAAAATTCATACGCCCAATTTAGCATAACCTCAATTTATTTAATTTAAGTAAATTGAACTTAAATGACTAAGGTTATGTTTAAAAGTTCATAACTCCTAAACGCTTCCTTGGAAATTGATTCACTTTGGTACCAATATACTTTAATATTATAAGTATAAAATGTGTAAAATATATAAAAATTTATACGCTCAATTTTACATAACCTCAATTTATGTAAAGTGAACTTATATGACTAAAATATTGCTTAAAAGTTCATAATTAATAAACGTATCATTGGAAATTGATCCAAGTTGGTACCAATATACTTCAATATTAGTAGTTCAAAATGAGTAAAATTCATTAATATAACCTCAATTTATCTGATTCAAGTAAATTGCACTTAAATGACTGAGATATTGTTTAAAAATTCATAACTCCTAAACGCTTTATTGAAAATTAATCCAAATTGGTACCAATGTCCCCCAATATCATTAGAACAAAATGTGTAAAATTCATAAAAATTCATACGCCCAATTTGACATAACCTCAGTTTAATTAAATTGAACTTAAATGACTCAGATATTGCTTAAAAATTAATAACTCCTAATTGCTTTATTGAAAATTAGTCTAATTTAGTAAAAATATACTTTAATAGTATAAGTACAAAATGTGTAAAATTTAAAAAAATTTATACGTCCATTTTGACATAACCTCAATTTAAGTAAATTGAACTTAAATGACTAAAATATTGCTTAAAAGTTCATAACTCTTAAACTCTTCATTGGAAATTGATCCAATTTGATACCAATATACCTAAATATTAGTAGTACAAAATGTGTAAAATTTACAAAAAATCATACGCCCAATTTGGCATAACTTCAATTTATTTAATTGAAGTTAATTGAACTTAAATGACTAAGATATTGTTTAAAAGTTTATAACTCCTAAACGCTTTATTAGAAATTGATCCAATTTGGTATTAATTTACCTTAATATTATTAGTACATAATGTGTAAAATTGTTAAAAATTGATTCGCTCAATTTGACATAAACTCAATTTAAAAAAATTTAACTTTAATGACTAAGATATTGTTTAAAAGTTCATAACTCCTAAACGCTTTATTGAAAATTAATCCAATTTAGTACCAATATACCTCAATATTATTAGTACAAAATGTGTGAAATTTATAAAAATTCATTTAACATAACCTCAATTTAGTTAATTTATGTAAATTGAACTTAAATGACTAAGATATTGCTTAAAAGTGCATAACTCCTAAACGCTTCATTAGAAATTAATTCAATTTAGTACCAATATACCTCAATACTATTAGTACAAAATGTGTAAAATTTATAAAAATTCATACGCCCAATTTGACATAACATCAATTCATTTAATTTAAGTAAATTGAACTTAAATGACTAAGATATTGCTTAAAAGTTTATAACTCCTAAACGCTTCAGTAGAATCTGATCCAATTTGGTACCAATATAACTTAATATTAAATACAAAATTTGTAAAATTTACAAAAAATCATACGCCTAATTTGACATAACCTCAATTTATTTAATTGAAGTAAATTGAACTTAAATGACTAAGATATTGTTTAAAAATTCATAACTCCTAAACGCTCTATTGGAAATTAATCCAATTTGGTACCAATATCTCCCAATATCATTACAACAAAATGTGTAAAATTTATGATAATTTAAACGCCCAATTTGACATAACCTCAATTTATGTAAAGTAAACTTAAATGACTAAAATATTGCTTAAAAGTTCATAACTCCTAAACGCTTCATTGGAAATTGATCCAACTTTGTACTAATATACTTCAATATTAGTAGTACAAAATGTGTAAAATTTATTAACATAACCTCAATTTATCTGATTTAAGTAAATTGAACTTAAATGACTAAAATGTTGCTTAAAAAACTCATAATTCCTAAACGCTTCATTGAAAATTGATATAATTTGGTACCAAAATACCTCAATATTATTGGTACAAAATGTGTAAAATTAATATAAATTAATACGTTCATTTTGGCATAACCTCAATTTATTTAATTTAAGTAAATTGAACTTAAATGGCTAAGATATTGCTTTAAACTTCATAGCTCCTAAACGCTTTATTGGAAATTCATCTAATTTGATATTAATATACCTTAATATTATTAGTAGAAAATGTGTAAAATTTACACAAAATCATACGTTCAATTTGACATAATCTTAATTTATTTAAGTTAACTAAATTAAACTTAAATAACTAAGATATTGCTTAAAAACACATAACTCCTAAACGTTTTATTGAAAATTGATTTAATTTGGTACCAATATACCTCAATATTATTAGTACAAAATGTGTAAAATTTATGAAAAATCTTACGCTCAATTTGTTATAACCTCAATTTATTTAATTTAAGTAAATTGAACTTAAATGACTAAGATATTGCTTAAAAGTTCATAACTCCTAAACGCTTTATTGGAAATTGATCTAATTTGGTACTAATATACCTCAATATTAGTAGTACAAAATGTGTAAAATTTATAGAAATGCATACGCCCAATTTGACATAATCTTAATTTATTTAGTTTAAGTAAATTGAACTTAAATGATTAAGATATTGTTTAAAAATTCATATTTCCTAAACGCTTTATTGGAAATTAATCTAATTTGGTACTAATATACCTCAATAGTATTAGTACAAAATGTGTAAAATTTACACAAAATCATACGTTCAATTTAACATAATCTCAAATCATTTAATTTAACTAAATTAAACTTAAATGACTAAGATATTGCTTAAAAGTTCATAACTTCTAAACGCTTTATTGGAAATTGATCCAATTTGGTACCAATATACCTCATTATTAGTATTACAAAATGTGGTAAAATTTACAAAAAATCATACGCCCAATTTGACATAACCTCAATTTATTTAATTTAAGTAATTTGAACTTAAATGACTAAGGTATTGCTTAAAAGTTTATAACTCCTAAGCGCTTAATTGGAAAATCATCCAAATTGGTACCAATATACCTCAGTATAATTAGTACAAAATGTGTCAAATTAATAAAAATTCATACGCCCAACTTGACATAACCTCAACTTAATTAATTTAAGTAAAGTAAACTTAAATGACTAAAATATTGCTTAATAGTTTATAGCTCCTAAACGCTTCATTGGTAATTGATCCAATTTGGTACCAATATACCTCAATACTATAAGTACAAAATTTGTAAAATTTATTAAAAATCATACACCCAATTTGACATAACCTCAATTTATTTAACTTAAGTAAATTGAACAAATGACTAAGATATTGTTTAAAAATTAATAACTCCTAAACGTTTTATTGGAAATTGATCCAGTTTGGTACCAAAATACCTCAATATTAATAGTACAAAATGTGTAAAATATACAAGGAATTATACGTTCAATTTGACAATACCTTAATTTATTTAATTTAAGTAAATTGAACTTAAATGACTAAACGCTTTATTGGAAATTGATCTAATTTGGTACCAATATACCTCATTATTAGTAGTACAAATTGTGTAAAATTTATAGAAATGCATACGCCCAATTTGGCATAATCTTAACTTATTTAATTTAAGTAAATTGAACTTAAATGACTAAGATATTGTTTAAAAATTTATAACTCCTAAACGCTTCATTGAAAATAAATCCAATTTGGTACTAATATACCTCAATATTATTAGTACAAAATGTGTAAAATTTACCAAAAATCATACACACTATTTGACTTAACTTCAATTTATTTTTATTTAAGTAAAGTAAACTTAAGTATTGCTTAAAAGTTCATAACTCTTAAATGTTTCATTAGAATATTATCCAATTTGGTATCAATATACTTCAATATTAGCAATACAAAATGTGTAAAATTTACAAAAAATTGTATGCCCAATTTGATATAACCTTAATTTATTTAATTTAAGTAAATTGAACTTAAATGACTAAGAATATTGCTTAAAAGCTTTGCAAACACTATTGGTTCTGAACTAAGTAATGAATGAATAAAACTTACATCTAAATTCCTTTGAAGCAAGTCCTGAAATTAAAAAAAATATATATTAGCATTTTAATTTAAATTAAATTAATTGATTAAAATTGAATTTCAATAAAAACTTTTCTAAATCAAATTCGATTCGGGATTGCAGTAAACCCGATGCGATTAAGTCAGATCACCTCGGCTTAAATGATGTTAACAAATCTGGATTTTATAGAACTTAACAGATCTCGTCACGGAATTAATTTTATAAATATAATATAATAGTACGTACGCCACTATGAGAAATGTAATTTGTCGCTTTTATTCTTCGCCCGAGATAGAAGCGCTTAATTTATCTCTATGTGCTGAGAGGGGCCGGTGCCAAATTTGAATTTTTCGACTTTTGCCGTAAATTAGTCGGATAAACGGAACGGCCGTATTTCATATTTACAAGATGTAATGTGTGTTCCGTGCGGGGGTTATATATATATAAATTTCACAGCAATTTGCTAAACGTGAAGTAAATTAATTAATTGGAATTTCAAATGGCTTAAAATAAAAGAATAATATTATTTTTTATTCTCCCTCTGTTATTTTTAGAGTAAATAGGCCGGTATTTAAAGCCATAAAAAAAAACTAAAGAAAAATTTGTGGTTATCAGTCGACATTTGTGTGTTCCAAATAAATTAGGCCTGTAAAAACGTCAAGTACCAGAAGGTAGTCGATAAATCTTCTACGAGCATGTGTTAAGTTTAGAAGCGTTTAGTGGAGACATCCCGTGAAATGATGACATGCCTTGTTAATACTAATTAGTTAGAAGATATTTAACGCTTCCCAACTTGTCAGACTTTTGTAATTTATTCATGAATTAAATTTGTAATGAATTGAGACATTAGAGCAATATTTTGCGTTTTGATTGCAGTTTGGGCAGAGACCGGTGATTTCCGAGATGCACATTCCGGTATGTCCGGATCTGGAAATATGGACCATCCGCAACTACCTTTCCCTACAGCAGCCAGGAGTCGAACTCGGGAGAGGAAAGGTAAATATTTGAAATTAATTAATAATTCATTACTATTTTCAGTATATTTCAATAAACTAAATCAAAATTATTGTTAGTTTTGAAAAAAATAATTTATTCAAACCAAAAATCAAGCACAAACAATTGTTTCAGTTTTACAAACCTCATCAGTGTGCCGCAATTGATGAATTTTACTAAAACTATGTTACTAAATCGAACTCAAAAACTAGAAGGAGTTTTGTGTTGCGAATTGAAAAATTAGATTCAGCATACTTGAATTTAATTAAAAAAAATGTTTGTGGTTAATAATTTAATCCAAGATGGCCGCCATTGATAAAAATTCATATATTTTACTAGAACTAAGTTACTACATTGAACTTTTTTCAAAAACTAGAAAGAGTTTTGTGTTGCGGATTAAAAAATTAGATTCAGCATACTTGAATTTAATTAAAAAAAATGTTTGTGGTTAATAATTTAATCCAACATGGCCGCAATTGATACAAAATGATGAATTTTACTAGAAAATGTTACTAAACTAAACTTTACTCAAAAACTAAAAAGAATTTTGTATTGCGGATTGAAAAATTAGATTCAGCATACTTGAATTTAATAAAAGTTTGTTTGTGGTTATTAATTTAATCCAAGATGGCCGCCATTGATGAAAATTGATGAATTTTACTAAAAAATTTTACTAAATTAAACTTTACTCAAAAACTAAAAGGAATTTTGTATTGCAGATTGAAAAATTAGATTCAGCATACTTGAATTTATTAAAAAAGTTTGTTTGCGGTTAATAATTTAATCCAAGATGGCCGCAGTTGATAAAAATTGATGAATTTTACTAGAAAATGTTACTAAATTGAACTTTACTCAAAAATTAAAAGGAATTTTGTAATGCGGATTAAAAAATTAGAATCAACGTACTTGAATTTAATAAAAAAGTTTGTTTGCGGTTATTAACTTAATCCAAGATGGCCGCCATTGATGAAAATTGATGAATTTTACTAGAAAATGTTACTAAATTGAACTTTACTCAAAAATTAAAAGGAATTTTGTATTGCGGATTGAAAAATTTGATTCAGCATACTTGAATTTTTTAAAAAAGTTTATTTGTGGTTAATAATTCAATCCAAGATGGCCGCAATTAATGAAAAATGATGAATTTTACTAGAAAATGTTACTAAATTGAACTTTACTCAAAAACTAAGAGGAATTTTAAATTGTGGATTAAAAAATTAGATTCAGCATACTTGAATTAGTTAAAAAAAGTTTGTTTGTGGTTAACAATTCAACCCAAGATGGCCGCAATTAATAAAAATTGATGAATGTGCTAAAACTAAGTTACTAAATTGAACTTTACTCAAAAACTAAAAGGAATTTTGTGTTGTAGATTAAAAAATTAGATTCAGCATACTTGAATTTAATAAAAAAGTTTATTTGTGGTTAATAATTTAATCCAAGATGGCCGCAATTGATAAAAATTGATGAATTTTACTAGAAAATGTTACTAAATTAAACTACACTCAAAAAATAAAAAAAAAATTGTATTGTGGATTAAAAAATTAGATTCAACATACTTGAATTTATTAAAAAAAATTGTTTGTGGTTAACAATTTAATCCAAGATGGCCGCAATTAATAAAAATTGATTAATTTTAATTTTTAATCTAAAGAAAGTATTTTTATACCAGATCTATTAAAAAAATCTGCAATTAATAATTATCCCGTCATGTATACCAGATAGCAGTAAAAAGATGGGGTAAAAATAATTCCCTAATCTTCCGCTCAGGTTACCAACCACTTCTGTGGGCTTATCGGCTGTATTTTTAATCAGTTTCTCAAACAGAAAACTACTGCTTGCTTCCTGGAAAAAATACAACGTTTTTATTTAGATTAAAAATTAATTAAAAAGCGTATTTAAAAAAAGCATCCCTTGAAGTGTGTTTAAATAGAAGAGAAATGTAACACCTGAACATATAAATCTTAAAACAATTTTGTCTATTGCTCAAGTGTACAGATAAATAACCAATTGAATTGTCTGAAAGAACAATAAATAAAAATAACATTGCATAATGAATATAACTAATCGATATTATACCTTTCACGGTAAAAGCAAATTAAATTTTATCTCTCTGTATGTGTATAAAAATGTAATGTTATTTTCGTAACTGTGTTTGATTTGGAAGGCGCGATATCATCATCATCATCACAACGCAACCTCTGATAAGGGACGCGAACACAGGCGATACTTAATATCTACTGATAGCGTTGCGGCCGTAAAAATAATTTGAAAGGGAGCCGCCTCCGATCAATCATGGCTGAATTGACACGTTCGCGATTGGTATGTGCCGACATCTTCACCTGTCAAAGCGATCACATAATCATTCGTTTGATGATTATTATGGCATCTATTCTCCATTATGATGTGTGTGTATTTGTTAGCGGAATGTACTAAGGAAATCATAATAATATCTTATCGTTAGAGTTCTCCACATTTTAATTATATTAACTTTAGCGACATAATTATTTTATTCCCAAGGGTTTGATGTAAACAAAATTAGATAAGGCCACGTGGAAGGTTTAATATTAAACAATAATAAATTAGACTGAAGGGCAAGGAAACTATTGTTATTCGTTCAACAATATTTTTAAAATTATTTTATTTTAAAAGCGTTGATACAAAGATTTCCAACAATTTTGATGAGCAATGCGTATAATGTATACTGAAACAACTGTAGACTGCTCTAGTAGAACCGAAACTAGTAATGTATTTAAATAAATTTGTGAAAAAAAACATAAAGCGATTGTTGTCTAATTTAATGTACTTTTCAATCATTTATTTTGTTAATTTTCATGTATTTCTGAGCAAGTTTTGATTTCTTAGAATAAATAAATCATTATTTCGGTGATTTTAAATAGGTTTAATGCAAAAATTGCGTTTTCTGAGTAATTCTCAATTAATTTTATTTAAAAAATACGTTTTCTAAACTATAATTGTTTGCTTTTGATATGAAACTCGATGCAGCCGCAATTTTTCAAAGTTTTTATGCGTTTTTAGTAATTTATAATCAGTTTTTGTTTAAAAATGACTTTTTTGAGGAAAAATGTATTTTTTTAAATAGTCGATTTAATTTACAAAGAATATGCAATGGTTGAGCAATATTTAATGAGTTTAATGTATTTTCTGAACAATTCAAAATGGTTTTCAAATTATGATCATTAAATTGAGCATAATTTTTTTTGTATTTTTTTTTAAATTTTATAATGATGAATTCTTTAGACAAATTTAACAAATTTGCAATTTTATCATGAATACAACCTTTGTAAATCCAAATTTTTATACAGAAGTTCAAAATTCAAAATGGTTTTTAAATTATGATCATTTAAGTTAAGCCTAAATTTTTTTGTAGTTTTTTTTTTTAATTTTTTATGTATGAATTCTTTGCACAAAATTAACAAATTTGCAATTTTATCATAAATACAACTTTTGTAAATCTAAACTTTTATACAGGAGATCAAAATTCAAAATGGTTTTCAAATTATTATCATTTAATTTAAGCCAAAACTTTTTTGTAAATATTGTTTTTTTTTTAATTTTTACGGATAAATTCTTTAAACAAAATTAACAAATTTGCAATTTTATCATGAATACAACCTTTGTAAATCTAAATTTTTATACAAGAGCTCAAAATTCAAAATGGTTTTCAAACTATGATCATTTAAGTTAAACCTAAATTTTTTGTAATTTTTTTTTTTTGTAATTTTTTATGTATGAATTCTTTGCACAAAATTAACAAATTTGCAATTTTATCATGAATACAACCTTTGTAAATCCAAATTTGTATACAGGAGCTCAAAATATAAAATGGTTTTCAAATTATGATCAATTAAGTTGAACATATTTTTTTTGTATTTTTTTTTTTTTTTTATTTTTTAAAGATAAATTCTATAGACAAATTAAAAGGTTTTATACAATAAATGAGATTTTTGAGCAATTTGTAATTAATTTAGAGCAATAATTAAGCGATTTTTAATAAATTTATACAATAAACGTATCCCATAAGCGATTTAACTTTAACTTTTAATTTTAAACGTGTTTTTTGGGAAATATATAAAAATTTTATAGCAAAAAACCTGTTCTTTAAACATTTTCAATTTGTTTTAAAAAATAAATGCGCTTATTTAATGTAGTCTATACAGTAAATGTGTTTCCTGAGCGATTTATAATTAATTTTCTACTTTTTTAGCGATTTGCAAAAACTTTATAACAAAAAAAAGGTTGTTAAACATTTTTACAAAGAAAATGTGCAATTAATCATAAGTTTTATATAATAAATGCGTTTTCTAAGCAATTTATAAACAATTTTTTGCTTTAAATGTGTTTTTTTGGGTAATTTAAACCTGTTTCAGAGCAATTTTTAAAAAATTGTGTGCAATAAATGTGTTTTTTTGGACAATTTGTAGTAGTTTTGTAGCAGAAAATTTGTTTTATAAGCATTTTCAAACAGTTTTGATTATTGAGCAAATAGTTTTATATAATAAATGCTTTTTCTGAGCGATTTATAAACAATTTCTTGTTTTAAATGTGTTTTTTGAGTAATTTGTACCAATTTCTGAGCAATTTTTAAAGAATTTTGTGCATTAAATGTGTTTTTTCGGCAATTTGTTGTAGTTTTCTAGCAGAAAATCTGTTTGGTGAGTATTTTTAATTAATTTGTAACTATTGAGCAATAATTTTATACAATAAATGCATTTTCTGCGCGATTTATAACCAATTCTTTTAATTAAATGTGTTTTTTAGTTATTTTGCACTAGCTTTATAGCAGATTATATGTCTTTCAACCATTTTTAATTCAATTTATAAAAAAATAAACAATTTATAGGCAATTTTAAATAGTTTTATAAAAAAACTGTAATTTCTGAGCGATTTTTAAAGAATTCTGTGCAGTAAATGTGTTTTTTGACAATTTGTAGAAGTTTTGTTGCAGAAAATTTGTTTTATAAGCATTTGTAAATAGTTTTGGTTATTGAGCAATAAGTTTCATATAATAAATGCATTTTCTGAGCGATTTATAAACAATTTTCTGCTTTAAATGTGTTTTTTGGGTAACTTGTACCTGCTTCTGAGCAATTTTTAAAGAATTTTGTGCATTAAATATGATTTTTGGGCAATTTGTAGTAGTTTTGTAGCAGAAAATTTGTTTCATAAGCATTTTCAATTAGTTTTGATTATTGAGCAAAGAGTTTTATATAATAAATGCATTTTCTAAGCAAATTATAAACAAATTTCTGCTTTAAATGTGTTTTTTAGGTAATATGTACCAGTTTCTGAGCGATTTTTAAAGAATTTTGTGCATTACATGTGTTTTTTGGGCAGTTTGTAATAGTTTTGTAGCAACAAAATTGTTTTATAAGCATTTTAAATTAGTTTTGATTATTAAGCAAAAAGTTTTATATATAAAATGCATTTTCTGAGCAATTTATAAACAATTTTCTGCTTTAAATGTGTTAATTGTGTAAATTGTACCAGTTTCTGAGCAATTTTTAAAAAATTTTGTGCAATAAATGTATTTTTTGGACAATTTGTAGTAGTTTTGTAGCAGAAATATTGTTTTATAAGCATTTTCAATTAGTTTAGATTATAAAACATAGTTTTACATAATAAATAAACTTTCTGTGCAATTTTTAAACAATTTTCTGCTTTAAATGTGTTTTTTGGGCAATTTGTAGTAGTTTTGTAGCAAAAAATTTGTTTATAAGCATTTTAAATTAGTTTTGACTACTGAGCAAAGAGTTTTATATAATAAATGCATTTTCTGGGCTATTTATAAACAATTTTCTGCTTGATATGTGTTTTTTGAGTAATTTCTATTAATTTATGAGCAATTTTTAAAGAATTTTGTGCATTAAATGTGTTTTTTAGGAAATTTCTAGTAGTTTTGTAGCAGAAAATTTGTTTTAAAAGCATTTTCAACTAGTTTTGATTATTAAACAAATAGTTTTATATAATAAATGCATTTTATGAGTAAATTATAAACAATTTTCTGCTTTAAATGTGTTTTTTTGCGTAACTTGTACCAGTTTCTGAGCGATTTTTAAAGATATTTGTGCAATAAATGTGTTTTTTGGGCAATTTGTAGTAGTTTTGTAGCAAAACATTCGTTTTATAAGCATTTTAAATTAGTTTTGATTATTGAGCAAAAAGTTTTATGAAATAAATGCATTTTTGAGCAATTTATAAACAATTTTCTGCTTTAAATGTGTTTTTTGGGTAATTTGTACCAGTTTCTAAGCAATTTTTAGAGAAGTATGTGCATTAAATGTGCTTTTTGGGCAATTTGTAGTAGTTTTGTAGCAAAACATTTGTTTTATAAGCATTTTCAATTAGTTTTGATTATTGAACAAAAAGTTTTATGAAATAAATGCATTTTCTGAGCAATTTATAAACAATTTTCTGCTTTAAATGTGTTTTTTGGGTAACTTGTACCAGTTTCTGAGCGATTTTTAAAGAATTTTGTGCATTAAATATGATTTTTGGGCAATTTGTAATAGTTTTGTAGCAACAAAATTGTTTTATAAGCATTTTAAATTAGTTTTGATTATTAAGCAAAAAATTTTATATAATAAATGCATTTTCTGAGCGATTTTTTAACAATTTTCTGCTTTAAATGTGTTTTTTGGATAATTTAAACCAGTTTTTGAGCAATTTTTAAAGAATTTTGTGCAATAAATGTGTTTTTTGGGAATTTTATAATACTTTTGTAGCAGAAAATTTGTTTTATAAGCATTTTCAATTAGTTTTGATCATTGAGCAAAGAGTTTTATATAATAAATGCTTTTTCTGAGCAATTTATAAACAATTTTCTGCTTTAAATGTGTTTTTTGTGTAATTTGTACCAGTTTCTAAGCAATTTTTAAAAATATTGTGGAATAAATGTGTTTATTGGGCAATTTGTAATAGTTTTCAAGCAAAAAATTTTTTAAAAGCATTTTCAATTAATTTTGATTATTGAGCGAAGAGTTTTATATAATAAATGCATTTTCTGAGCAAATTATAAACAATTTTTTGCTTTAAATGTGTTTTTTGGGTAATTTGTAACAGTTTCTGAGTGATTTTTAAAGAATTTTGTGCAATAAATGTGTTTTTTGGGCAAATTGTAGTAGTTTTGTTGCAGAAAATTTGTTTTATAAGCATTTTAAATTAGATTCGGTTATTGAGCAAAGAGTTTTATATAATAAATGCATTTTCTAATCGATTTATAAACAATTTGCTGCTTTAAATGTGTTTTTTGGGTGATTTGTACCAGTTTCTGAGCGATTTTTAAAGAATTTTGTGCAATAAATGAATTTTTTGATCAATTTGTTGTAGTTTTATAGCAAAAATCCGTTATGTAAGCATTTTCAATTAGTGGTGTGTGACTACTGAGCAATGAGTTTTATACAATAAATGCATTTTCTGAGCGATTTTTAATCAATTCTTTACATTTAATGTGTTTTTTAATTAATTTGTACTAGCTTTATAGCAGATAATATGTGTTTTAACTATTTTCAATTTAATTTACAAGAAAAAAACAAATGATAAGCAGATTTAAATAGTTTTATACAAAAAATGTAATTTCTGAGCGATTTCTAAAAAACTTTCTGCATTAAATAGGTTTTTTGGGCAATTGGTAGTAGTTTTATAGCAGAAAGTAGATTTTGTAAATATTTTTGATTAGTTTTACAAAGAAAATGTGATTATTGAGCAATTTTTAATTAGTTTTATACAATAAATGCATTTTTTAAGCAATTTTTAATCAATATTTTTCATTAAATGTGTTTTTTGATAATAATAATTCGTACTAGCTTTATAACAGATAATATGCATTTCAACCATTTTCAATTTAATTGACAAAAAAATCAAACATTGATAGGCAATTTTAAATAATTTTATACAAAAAATGTAATTTCTAAGCGATTTATAAACAATTTTTTGCTTTAAATGTGTTTTTTGGTTAATTCGTACTAGCTTTATAGCAGATAATATGTATTTTAACCATTTTCAATTTAATTCACAAAAGAATCAACAATTGATGGGCAACTTTAGATAATTTTATACAAAACATGTAATTTCTGAGCGATTTTTATAAAAATTTCTGCAATAAATGTATTTTTTGACCAATTTGATGTAGTTTTATAGCAAAAAATCCGTTTTGTGAGCATTTTCAATTAGTCTGTGATTATTGAGCAAAGAATTTTATACAATAAATGCATTTTCTGAGCAATTTTTAATCAATTTTCTGCCTTAAATGTGTTTTTTGATTAATTCGTACTAGCTTTATAGCAAATAATATGTGTTTTAACCATTTTCAATTTAATTTACAAAGAAAAAACAATTGATGGGCAATTTTAAATAGTTTTATACAAAAAATGTAATTTCTGAGCGATTTCTAAAAAACTTTCTGCATTAACGCTAGAGAATTGCCGAGTTAGTCGCTCCGTCCTGTTGTGGTGCCACTAGTAGTATTGTTATGGAAAAATATTAAATCCTATCACCTCTACGAGAAAATCAGTAAACTTTTCTTTCTAGAAAAATATTAACACGTACAGCGCCGTTTTTAAATTAAAATTAGTTCTTATAGGACAAAACGCCAACCAACTCAATATCCAAACAATAAGATTTTAGTCATTACTTTTTTTATATGTTGAACTACATACAATATTCTATGTCTTCATGTTTTTAGATAAAGATTTAAAGTTATATTTAAAGAGTAAAAAAATAACCAAAACTAATTAAAAACGTCACTTTTTAAAAATTAATTGCAAAGAAACGACTTATTGCATCAAATTTCTACAAGTTTGAGGACACAGATTGGACTTTCTTCTACAATGTGTGAAAATTTTATTCAATTATATTTAGGCGTTTTCTTGCTGAGTTGGATGCTGTGAACCCTTATAATAGCGCAATAATTCTCCCCCCTTAAATAAGATTTTTTGAGCAATTGGTAGTAGTTATTTAGTAGAAAGTAAATTTTGTAGGTATTTTTGATTAGTTTTACAAAGAAAATGTGATTATTGAGCAATTTTTAATTAGTTTTGTACAATAAATGCATTTTCTGCGCGATTTTTGATAAATTTTTTGCATTAAATGTGTTTTTTGATTAATTCGAACTAGCTTTATAGCAGATAATATGTATTTTAACCATTTTCAATTTAATTCACAAAAGAATCAACAATTGATAAACAACTTTAGATAATTTTATACAAAAAATGTAATTTCTGAGCGATTTTTATAAAAATTTCTGCAATAAATGTATTTTTTGACCAACTTGTTGTAGTTTTATAGCAAAAAATTTGTTTTGTGAGCATTTTCAATTAGTCTGTGACTATTGAGCAATAAATTTTATACAATAAATGCATTTTCTGAGCGATTTTTGATCAATTTTTTGCATTAAATGTGTTTTTTGGTTAAATCGTACTAGCATTATAGCATATAATATGTATTTTAATTAGTTTCAATTTAATTAACAAAGAAGAAAACAAATGATGGGCAATTTTAGATAATTTTATACAAAAAATGTAATTTCTGAGCGATTTCTAAAAAATTTTCTGCATGAAATAGGTTTTTTGGGCAATTGGTAGTAGTTTTATAGCAGAAAGTAGATTTTGTAAGTATTTTTGATTGGTTTTACAAAGAAAATGTGATTATTGAGCAATTTTTAATGAGTTTTATACAATAAATGCATTTTTTAAGCGATTTTTAATCAATTTTTTTTATTAAATGTGTTTTTTGATTAATTCGTACTAGGTTTATAACAGATATTATGTATTTTAACCATTTTTAATTTAATTGACAAAAGAATCAACAATTGATGGGCAATTCTAAATAATTTTATACAAAAAATGTAATCTTTGAGCGATTTATAAAGAATTTTTTTGCATTTAATGTGTTTTTGGATTAATTCGTAATAGCTTTATAGCAGATAATATGTATTTTAATCATTTTCAATTTAATTTACAAGAAAAAAACAAATGATAAGCAGATTTAAATAGTTTAATACAAAAAATGTAATTTCTGAGCGATTTCTAAAAAACTTTATGCATTAAATAGGTTTTTTGTGCAATTGGTAGTAGTTTTAAAGCAGATAGTAGATTTTGTAAGTATTTTTGATTAGTTTTACAAAGAAAATGTAAATATTGAGCATTTTTTTATGAGTTTTATACAATAAATGCATTTTCTGAGCAATTTTTGATCAATTTTTTGCATTAAATGTGTTTTTTGATTACTTCGTACTAGTTTTATAGCAGATAATATGTATTTTAACCATTTTCAAATTAATTGACAAAAGAATCAACAATTGATGGGCAATTTTAAATAATTTTATACAAAAAATGTAATCTTTAAGCGATTTATAAAGAATTTTTTTGCATTTAATGTGTTTTTGGATTAATTCGTAATAGCTTTATAGCAGATAATATGTATTTTAATCATTTTCAATTTAATTTACAAGAAAAAAACAAATGATAAGCAGATTTAAATAGTTTTATACAAAAAATGTAATTTCTGAGCGATTTATAAAGAATTTTTTTGCATTAAATGTGTTTTTGGATTAATTTGTACTAGCGTTACAGCAGATATAATGTATTTTAAACATTTTCAATTTAATTTACAAAGAAAAAACATTTGATAGGCAGATTTAAATAGTTTTATACCAAAAATGTAATTTCTGAACGATTTTTAAAGAATTTTTTGCAATAAATATATTTTTTGATTATTTTATTGTAGTTTTATAGCAAAAAATCCGTTTTGTAAGCATTTTCAATTAGTCTGTGACTTCTGAGCAATGAGTTTTATACAATAAACGCATTTTCTGAGCGATTTTTAATCAATTTTTTGCGTTAAATGTGTTTTTTGATTAATTTGTACTAGCGTTACAGCAGATAATATGTAGTTTAAACATTTTCAATTTAATTGACAAAAAAATCAACAATTGATGTGCAATTTTAGATAGTTTTATACAAAAAATGTAATTTTTGAGAGATTTCTAAAAAACTTTCTGCATTAAATAGGTTTTTTGGGCAACTGATAATAGTTTTATAGCAGAAAGTAGATTTTGTAAGTATTTTTAATTAGTTTTACAAAGAAAATGTGATTATTGAGCAATTTTCAATTAGTTTTGTACAATAAATGCATTTTCTGCGCGATTTTTGATAATTTTTTTGCATTAAATGTGTTTTTTGATTAATTCGAACTAGCTTAATAGCAGATAATATGTATTTTAACCATTTTTAATTTAATTGACAAAAGAATCAACAATTGATGAGCAATTTTATACAAAAAATGTAATTTTTGAGCGATTTATAAAGATTTTTTTGCATTAAATGTGTTTTTGGATTAATTTGTACTAGCGCTACAGCAGATAATATGTAATATTATAATTTCTGAGCGATTTTTAAAAAAATTTCTGCAAAAAATGTATTTTTTGGACAATTTGTTGTAGTTTTAAGCAGAAAATTTGTTTTGTAACCATTTTCAATTAGTTTTACAAA
Organism: Tachinus rufipes; assembly: GCA_963932245.1. Classification (NCBI taxonomy): domain Eukaryota; kingdom Metazoa; phylum Arthropoda; class Insecta; order Coleoptera; family Staphylinidae; genus Tachinus; species Tachinus rufipes. The sequence continues at coordinate 4,561,798 of OZ010749.1, forward strand.
GAAAATGTGCAATTTTTGATCAATTTTACAGAATAAATGTATTTTCTAAGCAATTTTAAATTAACTTTCTCATTAAATGTGTTTTTTAAGCAATTTGCAATAGTTTTATAGCAAAAAATTAGTTTTTTAATCATTTTTACAAAAAAAAATGTGGTGATTGGGTGGTTTTTAACCATTTTTATACAATAAGCACAATTTCTTAGCAATTTTAAATTTTTTTTTGCATTAAATGAGTTTTTGAAGCAATTTTTAGTAGTTTTATAGCAGGAAACCAATATTTTACGCATTTTCTATTTGTTTTACAAAAAAAAAATGCAATTGCTGGGTAACTTTTATTGAGTTTTGTATTTAATAAATGCATTCTCCGAGTAATTTATACCAATTTTAAGCGATTTATAATAGTTTTGTAACAGATAATCTAATTTATGAGCATTTTTTAAGGAATTCTACAAAAAAAAGCTATTATTAAGCAATTTTTGATAAGTTTTGTGCAATAAACGTATTTTCTGAGTAATTTATAGCAGAAAAATTTGTGTTCTAAGCATTTTTTACAAAAAGCAAGCAATTTTTAATAAGTTTTATAGTAATTTTGAACAACTTTCTGTATTAAAAGAGATATTATAGCAATTTATAGTAGTTTTATAGCAAAAAACCTCATTTTTGAGCAATTGATTGCGTTAAACGTATTTTTTGAGCAATTTGTAGTAGTTTTATAAAAAAAAAACTGTTTTTTGAGCATTTTCAGTTTTTTTACAAAGCAAAAGCAATAGTTGAGCGACATTTAATGAGTTTTATACAATAACGTTTATTTTCTAAGCAATTTTATTACAATTTTCTAAATTAAATAAGTTTTTTGAGCAATTTGTAGTAATTTTATAGCATAAATCATGTTTTTTATAAGCATTTTTAGTTTGTCAGTCAAAAAAAGCAATAGTTAAGCAATATTAATTGAGTTTTATACAATAATGTTTATTTTCTGAGCGATTTATAAACGATTTTGAGAGTTAAATAAGCTTTTTGTGCAATTTGTTGTGATTTTTCAACAAAAAATGTATTTTTAGGGCATTTTTAGTTTGTTTCACTAGTAGAAAGCGATAATTAAGCATTTTTAATGAATTTTGTAGCAATTTTAAACCATTTTTTGTATTAACTGAAATTCTAGAGCGATTTATAGTAGTTTTTTTAGCAAAAAATCTTGTTTGTGAGCATTTTAACAAAAAAAATTAAATTTTTATTTTTTTTTACAAAAGAAAAGCAATAGTCGAGCAATATTTATAGAGTTTTATACAGTAACGTTTATTTCCTGAGCGATTTAATAACAATATTTTGAATTAAATCCGTATTTTAAGCAATTTAGACTAATTTTATAGCAAAAATCCTGTTTTTTAAGCATTTTTAGTTTGTTTTACAAAGGAAATGCATTTGTTTGTTAATTTCTAATAAGATTCTGAGCAATTAATAAATAGTTTTCTGCATTCAATGGGTTTCTGAGCGATTTGCAATAGTTTTATAGCAGAAATTTATTTTTGAAGCAACAAAGAAAATAGATAGCAATGACCATAAACAGACTAAAAAATATTCAAAAATGTGCAAAAATTTCATACAAACTTTAAAGTACCTCAAAAAGCTTTGGAAGATTTAGAATTTGCATAAATTAGACTCCAAGAATTGTTAATGAATCAAAAATTAAAATTTAAAAATTTGAAAATATCATCAGGGACTCTAAATGAAGTTAAAATACTTAAGCTTTGCTACAAACAAATCAAAAGTTGTTTGAGTTTTTGAAATTTGGAGACTAGTAACTAGTGGGATGGTAATCATTGCTAACGTTATACCGTTATTAGTATAGAGTTGACTTTAAATAGTCTTCAAGAAGACAATAAAATAATCATGAAAGCCTAGATGGCAGCACAATTTATATCCTTTACAAACGTCTCGTTGGGTGATTAAATTATTGAATGTTGTAAACTTTTATCGTGTTTTTAAAACGCTTGGAATAATATAAGGAAGAAAACAAAATCCATTTGATAGATAATAAATTACAAGTACGTCACAACAATAAAGCCTGCAAGGTTGGTATACGGCCAATAATAATAGAGCCAAAATATCAAGAAAAATGTAAATATTTGAAATTTCATTCATTAATTTTAGTTTTATTCGTCACTATTGTTCCCAAATAAATGTAGATATAATTACACATACGGATAATAATCGTCTCTACCGACTTTACGTACCCGTAATTCATGTCAGCCACTCGATTTTCAAGTAAATTTACTCTAATCCACACGTGCTGGGCTAATTATTTAAAGACGTCTACTGAAATAGCTTTCCCATTCGTTCGGGCGCGGTTTCTTTCATAAATTCCTGCATTATAATCCCTCCCGTTTAATCCCACTTTAAAATAGACGGGAACTACTATCAAACGCATCACTTTTTTTATCCACACCATTTTTTTTTGTTTAAGTATTGCTTTCAGTACATATTTTTAGCCCCTATATGGAAAAAAAATTGTTTTTCAAAACGCATCTACAGAAACTCTATTCAATTTTATTTAATGAAATAATTCAAATTAATCAAAGAAACTTCTTATTAAATCACCAGATTATATTTCTATCTAACAACATAAACCATATGTTAAATGCATTGAATAAGTAAGCGTTCTTATAATATAATATTATCAATTCATTATTTTTTTCTAGCGAGTCGGTCGTTATCAGATCCGGTCAAAACTGAAAATGTGGGTGTGGATGGTGGTGAGAGTGAGGAAGGCAAGAATGATAAGAAAACAAAGCGACAAAGGAGGCAGAGAACACATTTTACTTCGCAACAGTTGCAAGAACTCGAAGCTACTTTTGCTAGGAATCGGTATCCTGATATGAGTACCAGAGAAGAGATTGCAATGTGGACAAATTTAACGGAAGCTAGAGTCAGGGTAAGTTACTAAATTAAACTTTATTCAAAAATTAAAAAGAATTTAGTATTGTGGATTAAAAAAATAGATTCAGCATACTTGAATTTATTAAAAAAATTGTTTGTGGTTAATAAATTAATCCAAGATGGCCGCATTTGATAAAAATTGAAGAATTTTATTAGAACAAAGTTACTAAATTGAACTTTACTCAAAAACTAAAAGAAATTTTTTATTGCGGATTGAAAAATTAGATTTAGCATACTTGAATTTATTAAAAAAGTTTGTTTGTGGTTAATAATTTAATCCAAGATGGCCGCCATTGATAAAAATTTATGAATTTTACTAGAACTAAGTTACTAAATCAAACTTTTCTCAAAAATTAAAAAAATTTTTGCATTGTGGATTGAAAAATTAGATTCAGCATACTTCAATTTATTAAAAAAAAATTTTGTGGTTAATAAATTAATCCAAGATGGCCGCATTTGATAAAAATTGATGAATTTTACCAGAACTATGTTACTAAATTCAACTTTACTCAAAAACTAAAAGAAATTTTTTATTGCGGATTAAAAAATTATATTCAGCATACTTAAATTTATTAAAAAAAATTGTTTGTGGTTAATAATTTAATCCAAGATGGCCGCCATTAATGAAAATTCATTAATTTAACTAGACTTATGTTATTAAATTGAACTTTACTCAAAAACTTAAAGGAATTTTGTATTGTTGATTGAAAAATTAGATTCAGCATACCTAAATTTATTAAAAAAAATTGTTTGTCGTTAATGATTCAATCCAAGATGGCCGCAATTAATAAAAATTGATTAATTTTACCAGAACTATGTCACTAAATTGAACTTTACTCAAAAATTAAAAAGAATTTTGTATTGCGGATTGAAAAACTAGATTCAGCATACTTAAATTTATTAAAAAAGTTTGTTTGTGGTTAACAATTTAATCCAAGATGGCCGCGATTGATGAAAATTTATAAATTTTACTAGAACTATGTTACAAAATTGAACTTCACTCAAAAACTAAAAAGAATTTTGTATTGTGGATTAAAAAATTAGACTCAACATACTTGATTTTATTAAAAAAAATTGTTTGTGGTTAATAATTTAATCCAAGCCGGCCGCATTTGATAAAAATTGATGAGTTTTACGTAAACTATGTTACTAAATTGAATTTTATTCAAAAACTAAAAGGAATTTTGTATTGCGGATTAAGAAATTAGATTCAGCATATTTGAATTTATTATAAAAGTTTATTTGTGGTTAATAATTTAATCGAAGATGGCCGCAATTGATAAAAAAATTTGAATTTTACTAGAACTAAGTTACTAAATTGAACTTTACTCAAAAACTAAAAGCAATTTTGTGTTGCAGATTTTGAAATTAGATTCAGCATACTTGAATTTATTTAAAAAGTTTGTTTGTGGTTAATACATTAATCCAAGATGGCGGCATTTAATAAAAATTTATAAATTTTACTAGAACTAAGTTACTAAAATGAGCTTTACTCAAAAACTAAAAGGAATTTTGTATTGTGGATTAAAAATTTTACTAGAACATTTTGTATAATATTTACACTAAATTTTAATAAAATTTACAAATGGGTTTTTGTTTTATGAACAATTTAGTGCGCAGGTGTTCCAAATCATATAAAAACCAATTTCAAAATTTTCTAAAAAGTAGTTTGAATTTGAAATTTTAAATTCCAATTATACCAACCAATTAAGTACTTCTTGTACAATATTTATGACAAATTTGAATAAAATTTGCAGATTGGTTTGTGTTTTATGAACAATTTAGTGCGCAGATGTCCCAAATCATAAAAAATCCATTTTCAAAATTTTCCAAAAAGAGGTTTTAGTTTGAATTTTTAAATTTTGATTATACCAACTAACAACTAACAACTTTTTGTACAAAATGTATACCAAATTTGAATAAAATTTGCTAATTGGTTTTTGATTATAAACAATTTAGTGCGCAGGGGTCCCAAATCATATAAAAACAAATTTAAATTTTTTTCAAAAAATAGTTTAAGTTTGAATTTTTAAATTCCGGTTATACCACCCAATAAAGTACTTCTTGTACAATATGTATACCAAATTTGAAAAAAAATTGCAAATTGGTTTTTGTTTTATGAATAATTTAGTTCACAAAGGTCACAATTCATATATAAACCAATTTCAAAAATTTTCAAAAAGTAGTTTGAGTTTCAAATTTTAAGTTTCGATTATACTAAACACTTTCTTGTACATTATTTACACCAAATTTAGATCAAATTTGCAAATTGATTCTTGTTTTATAAACAATTTTGTGCGCAGGTGTCCTAAATCATATATAAACCAGTTTCAAAATTTTTTTAAAAATAGTTTTTGTTTGAAATTTCAAATTTTGATTATAGGAACTAATACGGTACTTTTTGTATTTTTTGTACAATATTTATACCAAATTTGAATAAAAATTGCTAATTGGTTTTTGTTTTATGAACAGTTTAGTGCGCGGTGTCCCAAATTATATAAAAACAAAATCCAAAGTTTTTCAAAAAATAGTTTTAGTTCGAAATTTCAAATATCAATTATACCAACCAACAAAGTACTTTTTGTACAAAATGTATACCAAATTTGAATAAATCTTGCCAATTAGTGCGCAGGAGTCCCAAATTATATAAAAACCAATTTAAAAAAATTCCAAATGTAGTATTGTTTAAAATATCATTGCCAACCAACCAAAATTTAAAACAAAAAAGAAAAAAAATCATTTATTAAACATTGTTTATACCAATTTTAAATTTTTGCTTCATTATTAAGCAAATAACTTTTTTCGATCAATTTTTATGATCACAAAATTAAAAGCTTTAGAACTAATTTTCAAAAACTTTAAAAAGACTGCAAAAGCTTTAGAAAAACAGCAGGAGCTTTAGGAAAACTTTAAAAAAACTGCTCCAAAAATTCAAAAACTTTAAAACCAATTTTCAGAAACTTAAAAAATACCGCAAAAGCTTCAGAAAGACAGCAAAAACTTAAAAAATAACTTAGGACCTCAGTAAAAACTGCTAAAATTTCAAAGCTTTAAAACAAATTTAAAAAAAAATCAATAATTTTAGAAAAAAATTAAAAGTTTTAGGAAAACTGTTACAAAAATTCAGAAACTTTAGAACCAATCTTTAAAAACTTAAAAAAACTGCATAAGCTTCAGAAAGACGTCAAAAGTTTAAAAAAAATTAAAAATAATTTAAAAAATTAGAAACTTTAAAAAAACTGCTACAAAAATTCATAAACTTAAAAACCAATCTTGAAAAACTTTAAAAATACTGCAAAAAACCAAAAAAAAATTGCAAAATTAAAAAAAAAACTGTAAAAAAATTAAAATACTACAGAAAAAACATTGACAGAGCTTCAAAAACCTCAAAAAGGCTGCAGAAACTTTAGAAACCAGCAGAAACTTAAAAAAAAAATTAAAAAAATTTAGAATTTTTCTAAAAACTGCCAAAAAACTCAAAACTTTAAAACAAACTTTAAAAAATCAAAAACTTTAAGAAAAAATAAAAGTTTTATTAAAACTGCTACAAAAATTTAGAACCAGACTTTAGAAACTTTAAAAAAACAAAATTTTAATAACAAAAACTAATCGATACATTTTGTTGTAGTTTTTGGTACATAATATTCAATCAATGCTCCGATAGCAAGAAATATAAAAAACTAAAAATTCTATACAAAAATATATTTTTCAAAATTTCCAAAAAAGGCAAATTACAAATTTTAAAAAAATTAAAAAAAAAAACAATAAACAAATTGTTAAATAAAACAAAAACTATAAGTATGTGCAATAAATTGAATTTAAAGGTTGATTTCAATTTGTTTTACGTGAAAACCTAATGAATACTTAAAGAATAAAACTTGTTGATTCAGATTTTTTAAACCGCATTCCAAAATTATGCTTAGTTTTTCTAAAATTTTGATTTTTTATTTTATTAGAAATTATCTATAAATATGTGCAATAAATTGATTTTAAGGGTTGGTTTTAATTTATTTTACATGTAAAACTAATAAATACTTATAGAATAGAACCTTGTGATTCGGATTTTTTAAACCGCATTCAAAAATATGCTTAATTTTACTAAAAATTTGATTTTCAAAATTTATTAAAAAAATTATATAGATGCGTGCATTAAATTGTGTTTAGAGGTTAGTTTAAATTTATTTAAGTGCAAACCTATTAAATACTTATAGAATAGATCGTTGTAATTTATAATTTTTAAACCACGTTCTAAAATTATGCTAAATTATTTTAAAATTTTGATTTTTCTAATTAAAAAAAAGTCAACATACTTGGTACAATAAATGGTATTTAAGGATTGATTTTAGGCTATTTTACATTCAAACCTAATACAAATACATTAAGTTTTTGCAATTTGTTATTTTAAATTGAAATTGGATAATTTATTTTTTTGAAAATTTTTGATTTTTTCAAATTTTGAAAAAAAAAAACTTTAGGGTTAGCCGTTAAATTATTTTATTTGATCTCTAATTTTTAAAATCTATTAAAAAAAAAATTGACACGACACTTGACCCCGGTATCAAGTAGTAGGTATTATTTTATTTTTGGGTCAATTTTTCAAAATACATGCATAAAAATGGTTAACTCTCAAACGAAGCATTGGATATTGACGCAATTTGGTACCAATCTGTATCATTATCATATGTATTTGTGTACAAAATGATACGCTAAATTTGCCATAATCTCAAATTAATTGAATTCATGTAATTAAAGCAAGGAGCTTAATGAATTATATAAAAATTCATAACTCCAAAACGGTGCATTGAATTTGGATGCAATTTGGTATTAATTTGAATCATTATCATAAGTATTAGTAAAAAAATTTGTGTAAGAAATAATACGCCCAATTTGCCATAACCTTAAATTAAATAAATTCATGTAATCAAAGCAAAGAGCTTAAAGGATTGAATAAAAATTCATAACTCCAAAACAGTGCATTGGATTTGGACGCAATTTTATATTAATTTGTATCATTATAATAAGTATCAATTGAAAAAATTAAGTAAAAAATAATACGTTCAATTTGCCATAACCTTAAATTAATTGAACTCATGGAATAAAAGCAAGGAGCTTAATGGATTATAAAAAAATCATAACTCCAAAATGGTGTATTGGATTTGGATGCAATCTGGTATTAATCTGTATCATTATCATAGGTATCAGTTAAAAAAATTGTGTAAAATATGATTCGCTCAATTTGCCATAATCTCAAATTAATTGAATTCATGTAATTAAAGCAAGGAGTTTAATGGATTATATTAAAATCCATAACTCCAAAACGGTGCATTGGATTTGGTTGCAATTTGGTACCATTCTGTATCTTTATTATGGGTAAAAACTGTGTAAATTTAATAAAAATTAATACGCACAATTTTTCATAATTTTATTTTGAATAACCTCATGTAACTAAAAACATAAACTTATAGGATTGAATAAAAATGTGTTACTCCCAAACGGAGTATTGGATTTGGATGCAATTTGGTACCAATTTGTATCATTATCATGGAAACCAATAGTAAAAATTTGATAAAAATTTAATTAACAACGCATTAGATTACTTTCATTTTACTTAATAAATTTGCTCCATTAATTAATTGATTTAATTCTTAAATAAATAATTTCATTTCAACCCTGCATAAAAGGGTCGTAAAATGCATAAATAAATTAAGCACTAATTATAACACACGGCACAATTTAAAATAATAAAACAACCATTAACAATTGAAAACCACCCCTTAAATTTCCCCAAAAAAACTCACAAATTCTAATTTCTATATTATTATTTTTTCTCATTAAAGTGTGTCCCATTAATCAAAATCTTTAGAATTAAATTTTCTGGTGTCGGTTACGTCTCGCTCGCACACACTTGGACGACTCCCTCTCTACACTTTTTTTTTATTTCGCCCAAGTAATATATTCCCTAATAAACTCGGCGTTTTTCCGCAGAGAGGATCACCACCAATCTCAATTTTTCCACCCGGCGGACCGATGCTGTCGATTTTCCATACCGCCGCCTTTTTTCCGGGACGTCGTTTATCTTCCTTTTCGTGGAATGGAAAAACACACTCAATTTTATCAATACTTATATTTTATGAAAACCTTTTTCGAGTTAGTTTTCGAAAGCTTTTATAATCATAATTTGTTATAAAACTTTTGACTTTTATTTTTTGAAATTGATTGATTAAACTACTCCATCTTATTGGGTGTTTACAATAATAATCAAATCAATAGATAAGAAAATTTTATATAAATTTTAGCGAAACAGCTTAGAGATAAGATAATGGCGTTTTAAAAGGCGGTTATTTGTCTAATTCTGGCCGCATCTATATCATCTTGAAGTATGCCATAAATATTTTCCCTGTTTATATGTATGTGCGGTAAATACGAAAAGGAAAACACGAAGCGTATGGGTTGGAAAGTCTCTAAAGCCTCCAAATGGCCATCATCTTCTTCGTATGGCCGAGCAAGATCCACTCCCATTCCTTCTGATTTATTGCAACAACCTGGGGGCTCCATTTTAGCCCGGATATCAAGTAACTTTACACCTTTCGACGGAATAAAACTAAATCCCCGATACAAATATCCCACGCAGACAGAAAATCAATACAAATTATTTTTAAACTAACAAGCATTGGAGCGTGTTCCCAATTTATGTTTAATTTGCAGAACAAATATCTTAATTTATATACTGTTAAGTGCGGCTCATTGGTTTGCAACGGTTGACCGTTCCTTATCGGACCAAATAAACCAAATAAACATCCCCTTCCTATTATATTATACACCCCAAAAATCAGATCGCTCTTCGAAATGCATTAGGAAATCCGTAGTCTAATCAAAATTATTTCTCTCTCACTTTTCGATATGTTTCGCTATTACACGCTTTCTCTTTCTTTGGGGGGATGCTCATTTCCTTTTATAGGAAGCAGTTAGATGAGGCGTGTGAATGTGTGGCATGCCTAATGTGATTAACACGGTTTGATATTATATGTTGTCGGGGAGGGTGGCGAACGCGTGCCGATTCGGTTATTAAACACTCGTTTACCGGGTAGTTGGGAAATGGATTGCTTTAATGTTTTAATTTATATGGGAATGCTATTTTTTTATTGTTTGACTAAACGATTTCATGGTATTTATTTAATTCAATTTAATTGGGGTTGAAATTAGAATAATTAAAAATTTGCAATCAATTGGAACAATACATTTTCTTATCTAATTTTAAAATAGATTTATTTGATTTTTTATACAATTATCTATCTAGATAACTTTGTAAGCAAATAATTTATTAAATTATATTACAAAGACAAAATTAATTAATCCTGCTAAAATAATGTTCTCAGAAAGGTGCCCATAAAATGACCCGAAATGAAGCATAAAATGTTTTGCGACGTAACATCTTTGATGGTCTATATAGTGGCTTAATATTTGGGGCAAATTAATTATTAATTGGAAGTTAACAAGGAAACCAATATATTTTAATTTATCTTCTTGTAATTTAATATAAGATGCTTTACATATTTTTTCATGTTTGTAATGTGTTGTCTGTCGGTGCGACACATAAAGGCAGACCGCACCCTATATATGTTTTCTTGCATGTCCCAGAACTACCCCAATAAATCAGAGATCTGTGCGTCAAGTGTATGCGGATATTGGTTATTCATTACTGTTTGTCTATGCAGAGATACAATTTCAAAGCGTTATAGCATACAAAATATTCATTTAAGCATTTTAAGTTTTTTTATAATAAAATAAATTGTTCTTAGTACTTTAGAAACGTTTGCAAATTAAAGAAATAAAATCAATTTACTGTCACTAAAAATAATATTAATAAATTTAATTATTTTTGTTCAAATTCGTCAATACTTTCAAGTTTGAAAAAAACTTCTATAATCTTTGATATCAATTCAATTTGTTGTTTATGTCTCCTACAATTTTTTAAAACGTTATAGCCTTTGTAGAAGCTATAGATTTTAATTTATCTTGTCAGGCAACTAAAGTTATTCTATATTTTTTCAAAAATTGCATCAATTGCATAAAATAATCAACAAAATATAAATTATATCAAACATGTTGCAGAAAATCGCGCAAGAAACTTACTTGCTGCAATAAAAATTGCTTAAAACATATTTTTATTGAGTGAAATTAATCAGAACTAGTACAAAAACTCAATTTAAAACAACGTTTGCAATAGTTTTATCAAAAACTGTGCATAAAATCCTTTTAAAGCAAAAAATTGCGCAAGAAACTTATTTGCTGCAATAAAAATTGCTTGGAACATATGTTTATTGAGTGGAATTGATTAAAAACAATGCAGAAAACTAATTTAAGATGGTTTTTGAAATAATTTTATCAAAAACTGTGCATAACATTTTTTTTAAGGCAAAAAATAGTAAGCTTTTTGCTTTGCTTTCAGAAGATCAATTAATTTAAGGTTATGGCAAAGTGAGCGTATTATTTCTTATGATTTTTTTTCAATTGATACCCATAACAATGATACAAATTGGTACCAAATTACATCCAAATCCAATGAACCGTTTGGAAGTTACAAATTTTTATTTAATCCAATAAGCTACAAGCGTTGGTTGCATAAGATTATTTAAGTTAAAATTATGCAAAATTGGGCGTGTTAATTTTTATTAAATTTACACAGTTTATACCCATGATAATGATACAGATTGGTACCAAATTGGATCTAAATCCAACGGGCCGTTTGGGAGTTATGGATTTTTATTCAATCTTACAAGTTTCTGGCTTTGGTTACATAAGGTTACTCAAGTTAAAATTATATAAAATTGTGCGTATTAATTTTTATTAAGTTTACACAGTTTATACCTATGATAATGATACAAATTAGTACCAAATTGCATCCAAATCCAATAAGTCGTTTAAGAGTTACGGATTTTTATTCAATCTTCCAAGTTTCTGGCTTTGGTTACATGAGGTTATTTAAGTTGAAATTATGAAAAATTGTGCGTATTAATTTTTATTACATTTACACAGTTTATACCTATGATAATGATACAAATTGGTACCAAATTTTATCCAAATCCAATACGCCGTTTGGGAGTTACGGATTTTTATTTAATCCAATCAGCTACTGGCCTTGGTTGCATAAGATTATTTAAGTTAAAATTATGCAAAATTGAGTGTATTAATTTTTATTAAATTTACACAATTTATACTCATGATAATGATACAAATTGGTGCCAAATTGCATCTAAATCCAATGAGCCGTTTAAGAGTTACGGATTTTTATTCAATCTTCCAAGTTTCTGACTTTGGTTACATGAGGTTATTTAAGTTAAAATTATGAAAAATTGTGCGTATTAATTATTATTAAATTTACACAGTTTATACCCATGATAATGATACATTATGGTACCAAATTGCATTCAAATCCAATGCGCCGTTTGGGAGTTACAAATTTTGATTTAATCCAATAAGCTACTGGCGTTGGTTGCTTAAGATTATTTAAGTTAAAATTATGCAAAGTTGGGCGTATTAATTTTCATTCAATTTACACAGTTTATACCTATGATAATGATACAAATTGGTACCAAGTTGCATCCAAATCCAATGCGCCGTTTGGGAGTTATAAATTTTTGTTTAATCCAACAAGCTACAAGCGTTGGTTGCATAAGATTATTTAAATTGAAATTATGCAAAATTGGGCGTATTAATTTTTATTAAATTTACACAGTTTATACCCATGGTAATTATACAAACTGGTACCAAGTTTCATCCAAATCCAATGCTCCGTTTGGGAGTTATGAATTTTTATTTAATCCTATAGGTGTCTGGCTTTAGTTACATGAAGTTATTCAAGTTAAAATTATGCAAAATTGGACGTATTAACTTTGATTAAATTTAAACAGTTTAAACTTATGATAATGATACAAATTAGTACCAATTTGCATCCAAATCCAATGCGCCGTTTGGAAGTTACAAATTTTTGTTTAATCTAATAAGCTACTGGCGTTGGTTGGATAAGATTATTTAAGTTCAAATTATGCAAAATTGGGCTTATTAATTTTTATTCAATTTACACACTTTATACCTATGATAATGATACAATTTGGAACAAAATTGCATCCAAATCCAATGCACCGTTTTAGAGTTATGGACTTTTATATAATCCATTAAGCTCCTTGTTTCAATTACAAGAGTTCAATTAATTTAAGGTTATGGCAAATTAAGCGTATTATTTTTTACACAAATTTTTGAACTGATACATATAATAATGATACAAAATTATACAAAATTGCATCCAAATCCAATGCACTGTTTTGGAGTTATGGATTTTTATATAATCCATTAAGCTCCTTGCTTTGGTTACATCAAATCAATTAATTTGAAGTTATGTCAAATTGAACGCATTATTTTTTACACAATTTTTTTAACCGATACCTATGATGATGATACAAAATTATACCAAATCGCATCTAAATCCAATGCACCGTTTTGGAGTTATGAATTTTTATATAATCCATTAAGCTCCTTGCTTTGATTACATGAATTCAATTAATTTGAGATTATGGCAAATTTAGCGTATTATGTTTTACACAAATTTTTTAACCGATACCTATGATAATGATACAAAACTATACCAAATTTCATCTAAACCCAATGCATCGTTTTGGAGTTATAGATTTTTATATAATCCATTAAGCTCTTTGCTTCGATTACATGATTTCAATTAATTTGAGGTTATGGCAAATTTAGCGTATTATGTTTTACACATTTTTTTTAACCGATACCTATGATAATGACACAAAATTATACTAAATTAAATCCAAATCCAATGCACCGTTTTAGAGTTATAGATTTATAAATAATCCATTAAGCTCCTTGCTTCGATTACATGATTTTATTTAATTTGAGGTTATAGCAAGTTAAGCGTATTATTTTTAACACAATTTTTTTAACCGATACCTATGATAATGATACAAAATTATACCAAATCGCATCTAAATCCAATGCACCGTTTTGGAGTTATGGATTTTTATATAATCCATTAAGCTCCTTGATTTGATTATATGAATTCAATTAATTTGAGGTTATGGCAAATTTAGCGTATTATGTTTTACACATTTTTTTTAACCGATACCTATGATAATGATACAAATTTATACTAAATTTCATCCAAACCCAATGCACCGTTTTGGAGTTATGGATTTTTATATAATCCATTAAGCTCCTAGCTTCGATTTTATGAATTCAATTAATTTGAGGTTATGGCAAATTGAGTGTATTAATTTTTACACAAATTCTCCAAGTGATACCTATAATAATGATACAAACTGGTACTAAATTGCGTCAATGTCCAATGCCCCGTTTGAGTATTAAGCATTTTTATGCATGTATTTTGAAAAACTGACCCAAAAATGAAATTATACCTATTACTTGATACCGGGGTCAAGTGTTGTGTCAAATTTATTTTAAATAAGTTTTAAAGTTTAAAGTTTAAGTAAAATAAACTAAAAACTATCAATAAAATAAAAATCAATTTTTTTTCAAATTTTCAAAAAAATCAAAAATTTCAAAAAATTAAAATTTTGCAATTTAATTTGAAAGTAACAATTTACAAATGCTCAATGAGTAAAATAACCTAAAATCAACCCTTAAATACCAAGTATATTAAATTTTTTTTGAATTAGAAAAATCAAAATTTTGGAAAAACTAAGCTTAATTTTGGAATGCGGTTTAAAAAACCCAAATCAAATAGTTCTATTCTATAAATATTCATTAAGTTTACACGTAAAATAAATTAAAATCAACCCTTAAATTTGTTTTATTGCACATATCTATAGATATTTTCCAAAAAATTGAAAAAATTAATTTTTTTGAAAAACTAAGCATAATTTTGGAATGCGGTTTAAAAAACCCAAATCAAAAAGTTCTAATTTATAAGTATTCATTGAGTTTACACGTAAAATAAACTAAAATTAACCCTTAAATTCAATTTATTGCACATGTCTATAGATATTTTAGGAAAATTAACAAATCAAAATTTTGGAAAAATTAAGCATAACTTATTAAAGCGGTTTAAAAAATCTGAATCAGAAGTTTCTATTCTATAAGTATTCATTGAGATTACACGTAAAATAAATTAAAATTAACCCTTAAATTCAATTTATTGCACAAATCTATAGATATTTTCTAATAAATTAAAAAATTGAAATTTTTGTAAAACTAAGCCTAATTTTAGAATGCGGTTTAAAAAATCCAAATCAAAACGTTCTATTCTATGAGTATTCATTAGGTTTACACGTAAAATAAATTAAAATCAACCCTTAAATTCAATTTATTACACTTAAGTTTGCGTTAAGTGCTATATTAATTAAAAAATCTAATAACAATTTTGAGTTTCAATTGTAAAGCTTAAATTTATTAGCAAAATTAATGTCAAATAAATAAAAACCCAATATAACAATTCAAGATTATTATAGAGAACGAAGGATGCATAATAAAGAAGTGTTCGTATTTAGAAGCGACACTTCATTAAATATAAATTCCGGTAAAGAGTGCGCGGCCGTTAGTGGAGGCCCAGGATCTACTGGGATTTCCAGGATCTAAGCGAAGCCGCTTGCTCACATCGTTCGCTCTTCCGTATACTTATTTATAAATCCTTAAACAAATAGATATTTTAATGTAACTGAAATATTATTCAATTAAATTTAGCTGTAATATATCAGTATTAAAATTACCCCGGACAGTATGACAAGTAATAAAGTCGCCCCCTTGTTGAAGTCCGCGAAAATCAGCATGCAAAGTGATTTATGTTAAGCTCTGCTAGCTACCGTTGGATAGTGTAATGTGTGCGTGGTGGACGATGGGTTATTGGATCCGCGGGGTGTCTCAATATATGAGCTTCCCTGTGGAGCTAACAATGGCCCATATGACTTGTTAATCAGATCTATGCGCGTGCAGCAATGTCGCGCCCCTTAAATTGTATAATGTAACACAAACATTGATTTAATATCAAAATTTAATTTCAAATCATTTTGTATAAATTAATTCATTCTTTTTCACATCTATACATATTTGTAATTATTTAAGGCAATTCTGATAATAGGGTTCATTCAAATTGGGATATTTTGCTCGTTTTTTATTCAATGTTAATGAAATTTTGCACAAATATGATCATAATATGGTACTCTTATGTAATACAACTAATTATGGTAATAGTTTAATTAAAATCTCTACATTTTTGTCATTTTTTATCTTTCATTAATGAAATGAAAATCATTTTCCTATAAAACACAATTAAATAATGGTTTGTAGTTAGCCAGAAAGTATTAATTACATATTATTGCACAATTAATTACAATTATTATCTAAATTAATCGATTAATTCAGTAACAATTATGCAACCTAATTTACCTTTACATCATCCTCACTTTCATGCACTTTATCACTTAATTATTATTAATTAACCGCATAATTTTATTATTATAAGCAAATGAATTAAACACTGAAGACATACAATGCGGCATTGTCGACTATTTCACCTCAACTGGAAGAGATTAAATATAAATGTAGAGTGCATGCATTTTTTCTGCAACTGATAAAGCTCGGAGAACGAGTAAACAATTTTTTATGCGGTAAAAAATGATTTGTTCTTTCGATATACTAATCACCTTCAAATCTCCTACAGATATTTTATATATTTGATAGAATACATTTAATATAATATTGGGAAATAATAAATTATAAAAATGAAACGACGCAGTTTACTACAAATATTATTAATACTTATTATGCTACAGTAAAGCTTTATAAGGCCGTATATTAGTGCTTTTCGTGGTGGAAAATCGATAGAAAATGTATAATTCGATTTGTTGATTTGCTTTGTAATTTATTTTAAAAATGTTTTTTCAAGTTTAACAATTAAATTAAAAGAATTCATTGGCATTTTTGCAAAATATGTGTAGAGGCAGAGCATAATCTGTACGTTTATACGGTGTATGAAATAAATAGTCTTTGCATTAAACTCAAGCTGTGGCATGAATATTAATTAAGCTGAGCAAGTCAAAACAATCAATAGTTCCACAAAGCACTTTAAAAACTAGTGTCACGTCGAAATTAAAACGTCTTTTTTGAAGAGTGATCGTATTAAATATAAAAAGCAGCAATGCTGCTTTTGTATGCCAAATTTTTTCAAACAACCAAAAACATACGCCGATTAAGACTAGAATAGACAGCTTTCGGAAACTTTAAACTTTTTTTAAGAATACAGAAATCCCAACAAACTTGATATAAGAAGTTTACGAGATATGCGTTCTTCTCTTAATAACATACAATTTAGAAACTTCGACGCCAACTCAGAAGATCAATGGAACGAGCCATGCTTGAGGTGTTCCTTAGAGATAAAATACGGAAAGATAAAGCCATAAACAAAAATTACGGATGACAAGAATGGACCAGTTAAAATGGAGATAAGCAGGCTATGTTGCCAAACAGGACCACAAAAAAAAAGTTAACTTTCAACAACAGATCACAATAACATCAAAATACTACAATCAAAACTTAGAACTCTAAAAAAAAGTATAGAAAAACCGCAGAAAAGGTAGCTTAAGGACTCCAAAGAAATAACAGGAAGAAGATGGTCTCAAGTCACGCAAAACGAAAACACATGCCAGATTTATCACTTTTGACATTTTGCAATAAAGTCAAACTTTTTTTCAATTACCGAAGAAAAACTTTTTAATTTACGAAATTTAGCAGAGCAAAAGTAATTAAAGCATTTTTTAATTATTTTTTTAGTATTCAAAGATCTATGTTGAAAACATTAGTGTCGGACCTATTAACTGTTTATTACTTAGACCATATAAACATGCTTTTTGCCAACACTATGAAGCCAACATGATTGGTGCGTGTGCTGTTAGTTGTAGAAAATTACGCAGATATAGCAAAAAAACTTGTGTATAACTCATTTTTACGCACATAATCTATCAAAATGTCTTGTCACATAACGTTAAAAATTATTTAATTAACAAATATTATTTGTTTTACATAAATATTGAGTTTTGTGACGTCAGTTGTGGGCATAAAACGTTGTTATGTTGGCTTCACTATACAATTAGCAAAAAATAGCACACAGCACGTCTATAAGTATGTATTGTCTAAGGTTTATTATCAAGAAATTGGATCTGATACCTTCTTGCCCTAATTTACTGACAAATGACATTTTTAGAAAGAGAAAACTATGTTGACAGTACCAGGACAGTTGCAAGTGATTTTTGCAATTAACAAATATATTATTGCAATTTATAATGACAGTTTATGAACATTTTGACTTTTAGAGGTATAATATGATAATATATAATTATTTTGACTATTTTGTGACAGTTTAACAATGTATAATGACAGTTTATAAACATTTTGTTTGTTTTGTGACTGTTTAGAAATATATATTGACAGTTTATAAACATTTTCATTAGAGATACTTAATAGTATTAATTATAATTTTTTTAGTTTTATGATTATTTAAGTTTTGTAGCAGTTTTATGATAGTTTAGAGATATATGACAATTTTGTAACAATTTAAAAATATATAATAAAAGTTTATTAACATTTTAATACTTTTGTGGCAGTTTAGAGATATTAAATAACAATTTATAAACGTTTTGACAGTTCTGTAACAGTTTAAAATATATAATGACAGTTCATAAACATTTTGACAGTTTTTTGGCAGTTTTATGACAATTCAAAAATGTAAAATGACAATTTATAAACATTCTGAAAGTTTTGTAACAGTTTAAAAATATATAATGACAGTTTATAAACATGTTGACAGTTTTGTGGCAGTTTAAGACAGTTTTGTGGCAGTTTAAGACAGTTTTGTGGCAGTTTAAAAATATATAATGACAGTTTAAAACATTTTGACAGTTTTGTAACAGTTTAAACTTATATAATGACAGTTTATAAACATGTTGACAGTTTTGTGGCAGTTTTATGGCAGTTTAGAAATATAAAATTACAGTTTATGAACATTCTAATAATTTTGTAACAGTTTAACAGTTTAAAAAAATATAATAACAGTTTATAAACATGTTGACAGTTTTGTGGCAGTTTAAGACAGATTGTGGCAGTTTCAAAATCTATAATGACAATTCATATACATTTTGACAATTTTGTTGCAGTTTAGGAATATATAATGACAGTTTATAAACATTTTGACAGTTTTTTGGCAGTTTAGAGATATAAAATGTCAATTTAAAAACATTTTAACCGTTTTGTAACAGTTTAAAAACCTAAAATGAGAATTCGTAAACATTTTGACAGTTTATTGTCAGTTTAGATATATATAATGACAGTTTTGTAACAGTTTCCAAATATATACTGACAATTTATGAACATTTTACAGTTTTGTGGCAGTTTTATGACTGTTTAGAAATATAAAATGACAGTTCATAAACATTTTAACAGTTTTGTAACAGTTTTAAAATATATAATGACAGTTCATAAACATTTTGACAGTTTTAAGACAGTTTTAGAACATATAATGACAGTTCATGAACATTTTGACAGTTTTCTGGCAGTTTAAAAACATAAAATTACAGTTTATAAATCTTTTGTGGCAGTTTAGAGATATGTAATGTTTTGTAACTGTTTACAATAATATAATAACAGTTCTTGAACATTTTACAGTTTTGTGGCAGTTTTAAGCAAACTTAAAAATATAAAATAACAGTTTATAAACATTTTAATAGTTTTGTAACAGTTTAAAAACAAATAATGACAATTCACAAACATTTTAACAGTTTTGTCGTTGATTAAAAATATAAAATAACAGTTCATAAACGTTTTGAAGTTTTTTGTCAGTTTAGAGATATATAATTGCAGTTCATGAACATTTTGACAGTTTTGTAGCAATTTAGAGATATAAAATGTCAATTTAAAAACTTTCAATCGTTTTGTAACAGTTTATAAACTTATAATGACAGTTCATAAACATTTTGACAGTTGAATGTCAGTTTAGAGATATATAATGATAGTTTATGAACATTTTGACCGTTTTGTTACAGTTTAATAATCTATAATTACAGTTTACAAACACTTTGACAGTTTATTGTCAGTTTAGAGATATATAATGACAGTTTTGTAACAGTTTACAAATACATAATGACTGGCAATTTTAAAAATATAAAATGACAGTTCATAAACATTTTGGCAGTTTTGTAGCAGTTTAGAAACATATAATGACAGTTTATAAACATTTTGACAGTTTTGAAATATATAATGACAGTTTTGAAATATATAATGACAGTTTTATAACAGTTTACAAATATATACTGACAATTTATGAACATTTTACAGTTTTGTAGCAATTTTATGACTGTTTAGAAACATAAAATGACAGTTCATAAACATTTTGACAGTTTTGTAACTTTTTTAAAACTTATAATGACAGTTCATAAACATTTTGACAGTTTTGTGTCAGTTTAAAAACATAAAATAACAGTTCATAAATTTTTTGACAGTTTTGTGGCAGTTTAAAGATATATAATGACAGTTTTGTAACAGTTTACAAATATATACTGACAATTTATAAACATTTTACAGTTTTGTAGCAGTTTTATGACTGTTTAGAAACATAAAATGACAGTTCATAAACATTTTAACAGTTTTGTAACAGTTAAAACATATAATGACAGTTCATAAACATCTTAACAGTTTTGTGGCAGTTTAAAAACATAAAATGACAGTTCATAAACTTACTGACAGTTTTGTGGCAGTTTAGAGATATGTAATGACAGTTTTGTAACAGTTTACAAATATATACTAACAATTTATGAACATTTTACAGTTTTCTGGCAGTTTTAAGACAGTATAGAAATATGAAATAACAGTTTATGAACATTTTAATAATTTTGTAACAGTTTAAAAACAGATAATAAGAGTTCATAAACATTTTAACAATTTTGTCGCAGTATAGAAATATACAATAATAGTTCATAAACGTTTTGAAGTTTTTTGTCAGTTTAGAGATATATAATTACAGTTCATAAACATTTTGACAGATTTGTAGAAATTTAGAGATATAAAATATCAATTTAAAAACTTTCAACCGTTTTGTAACAGTATAAAAACTTATAATGACAGTTCATAAACATTTTAACAGTTAAATGTCAGTTTAGAGATATATAATGATAGTTTATAAACATTTTGACAGTTTTGTGGCAGTTTTGAAAAATAAAATGACAGTTTATCAACATTTTGACAGTTTTGTGGCAGTTTAGAGATATATAATAACAATTTTGCAACAGTTTACAAATATATAATGGCAGTTCATAAACATTTTACAGTTTTGTGGCAGTTTTATGATAGTGTAGAAATATAAAATGACAGTTTATAAACATTTTTAAAGTTTTGTAACAGTTTAAAAACATTTTTGTTCATTCATCACACTTTTGTGGCAGTTTAAAAGTATAAAATGACAGTTCATAAACGTTTTGACAATTTTAATTTGATTTTCAGTATCATGATAGTTTATGAACATTTTGACAGTTTTGAAACAGTTTGGAAAATATATAATGACAGTTTGTAAACATTTTGATAGTTTTGTGGCAGTTTAGAGATATTTAACAACAATTTATGAACATTTTGACTATTTAAAGCTATATAAAAACAGTTTATAAATATTTTGACAGTTTTGTGGTAGTTTAGAGATAAATAATGACAGTTTATGAGCATTTTGTCAGTTTTGTGAGTATTTTAAAATATAATTTGTAAATATATGAACACTTTAAATGTTTTGTGATAGTTTAGAAGTACATAAACTGTGTTATCATCTACCCACCCAAATGTTTGTTGTCAAAAAGTTAGAACACAAACACTTGGGTGCGTGGGCGGAAACACTAATTAAAACCACTCAAGCACAATTTATAAACTGTGTTTTTACCCACTCATCTAAGTATTTGTTGTCAAGAAGTTAGATCACAAACACTTGGGCGGGTGGGCGGAAACACTATCTAAAACCACACAAACACAAAATTTAAACTGTGTTCCCACCTACCCACTCAAGTGTTTGGGTCATAAACACTTAAGCAAATGGTCGAGTGAGCGGGAACATGAATTAAAATCACACAAATATAATTTATAAACTGTCTTCCCGCCCACCCACCCAAGTGTTTGTTGTCAAAAAGTTGGATCACAAACACTTGGGCGGGTAGACGGAAACACTAAAACCACATAAGCACAATTTATAAACTGTGTTTCTACTTACCCAATCAAGTATTTGTGTGAGAAGCATTTGGGTGGGTGGGCGGGAACATTAATTAAAACCAAACAAGTATAATTCATAAAATTTGTTCTCGCCTATCCGCCCAAGTGTCTGTTATCAAACAGTTGGATCACAAACACTTGGGCGAGTGAGCGGAAACACTAACTAAAACCACACAAACACAAAATGTAAACAGTTTTTCCACCTATCCACTCAAGTATTTGGGTCATTGGGTCATAAACACTTGGGCAAAAACATAATTAAAATCACACAAGTATAATTCATAAACTTTGTTCCCACTCACCCACCCAAGTGTTTGTTGTCAAATAATTGGATTGCAAACACTTGGGCGGGTGGGCGAAAACACTAACTAAAACTACACAAGCACAATTTATAAAATGTGTTCTCAACCACCCACTTAAGTGTTTGTTGATAAGAAGTTGGATCACAAACACTTGAGCGGGTTTGCAAAAACATTAGTTAAAACCACACAAGTATAATTTATAAACTGTGTTCCCGCCCACCCACCCAAGTGTTTGTTGTCAAAAAGTTAGATCACAAAAACTTGGTTAGGTGGGCGGAAACACTGACTAAAACTACACAAGCACAATTCAGATACTATGTTTACACCTACCTAGCCAAGTTGTTAAGAAGTTGGATTGCAAACACACAAGCACAATTCATAAACTGTGTCTCCGCATACACACCCAAGTGCCTACAAAACAGCCAGTCATATATCAGCAAATCCGGCCATTTAAGACTATTTGAGCTTCAAAATTGTCAATAATTTTTGAAAATCTGATTATCAATTACAATATTTAATCATAAAACTTAAAAAAAATATTGTAAATTACAGAATTTGGCAATTTTTGGTAATAAGTTAGTAAATCTGATCATCTCAGGCTAGAGAAATCATTTGAAATTTAAATTTTTTTTTTACAAAATTTGGCTATAAAATTAAAAAATTTGATTATAAAAGACAAAATTCAGCCATTAAGTTACAGAATCTGGTTACCAAACAACGGTTTTTGGTTATTAAATAGCAAATCCGGCTATCTAAGACTATTTGAGGTTTAAATTTGTTAATAAATTTACAAAATCCGGCTCTAAAGTTATAATATTTAGACAGAGAATTACAAAATTTAATCATGCGGTCAACACAGTTTCTGGTAACAAAACGTCAATTTTTGTGATAATAAATTAGCAAATTCGGTCATCTAAAAGCATTTGAAGTTTAGTCTATCTAATATAAACTTTGTTCCCGCTTACTCGCTCGTTTGTGAACACTTGGGCAGATAGTCGGGGATTACCAATTTAAACCATACGTCCGCATTATTTAAACTTTGTTCTCGGTGTTTGTGATTAAGAAAGTAGATCACAAACACTCGAGCGGTAAAGACCAATCCAAACCACGCACCCACAAAGTTTAAATTTTGTTTTTGCCCACCCGCCCTAATCTTTGTAAGCATAAGAACGGGTGGGTGGGAAACACCAATCTAAGCTACATGTGTGCACAATTTAAACTTTGTTTTTGTCTACCTTCCCAAGTGTTTGTGAACAAGAATTTGGATCACTAACATTTGAGCAAGTAGACAAAGATTTAACTTGGTTTAGAGGTATATAATGACAGTTTATAAACGTTTTGACAGTTATGTGACAGTTTAGAAATATTTAATGACAGTTTATGAACATTTTGACAGTTTGGTGGCAGTTTAGAGATGTTTAATGACAGTTTATAAACATTTTAACGGTTTAAAGGTATATTATGATCATTTATAAACATTTTGACAGTTTGGTGATATATAATGACAACTTACAAACATTTTGACAGTTTTAAAGTTTATTATAATCATTTATTAACTATTTGACAGTTTTGTGACGGTTTAGAAATATTAAATGGCAACATTTTGACCGTTTAGAGGTATGTTATGACCGTTTATAAGCATTTTGATAGTTCTGTAATAGTTTAAAAATATATCATGACCGTTTATAATTATTTTAACAGTTTTGAGATATATAATAACAATTTATAAACATTTTGTTAGTTTTGTGACAGTTTAAAAATGTATAAAGACAGTTTATGAACATTTTGACTATTTAAAAGTACATAACAGCAATTTATAAACTTTTTAGTTTAGAAAATTACAGTTTTGGTTGTCTGAAATCAAAAACTTTTAAAAATATTTTTCTTAACAAAAGAAAAAATGCTAAAAAGTTAGCAGTACGGCAATAGGACATGGGATTAACAGCGCTAACAAAAGTTAAGCAACGGTTGGAGCGGCCACGAGTTAGATACGTGTTCTCAATAAAGTGATGCAGAGCGTAGCGTTCTTTCCAAATAGATCCGTTACTTCATATAGGCATCCAAACATACACACATCTTCTCTGTGACTCGGTGTGCCCGACACTTCAATTGTTTACTAAAAAAATCTGTCTGGTATGGCACCGCATTAACTAGTGATGGTGGGTTTATAAAAGATATCTGCTTTACCTGTAAGTGCTTTTTTGTCGTCCAAAATCTAAGGAATCTTTTTAAGTAAAGAAAAAATGAAGCGTCTGATTATCTAAGTCTATTTATTATTCATACTCACAATCCTCAAAATAAATAATTGATACATACATGAAATATTGTTCAAAAGTTTTTTTCTTAATTGTTGGCTTTTGTATAATATTAAATAGTTAAAATAATTGTAGTTCTATAGAAATTTGTATGATAATTTGTAATTGTTTATATTAGTATGATAAAAATGATTAAATTGAAATGTATTCATAACTTTGTAATACAATCAATTCATACGCGCCTTAATCTGTGCGGCATTAATGAGTGATCTGTTATGCACCTGAATAATAGGAATTTTGTGTTATCCGCATCGGACCCAGTACTGTGTATATGCATATATTGAGAGATGGGATCATGGAATAAAGCGTAATGACAACAGAATCAGTTATGATCTGTGGCTATGACCAGAAATCCCGGCTGGAGCAGCGGCAGTAATTCAACATTACATATTTGTTTGGCGCTTTAGGCACCTGTCACACGCCATTGTAATCGAAAGATAAATACTCCCATTCCCAATAACAATGATTTATTCCGCGGCGGTGCACAATGAAACTGATGAACCTCATAAATAAATATATCGGGGAAAATTTTTCAACCGAAAATTGTAGGGAAAAAAATGGCCATAATGGTTCGCACAACTCGTTTCACGTCTCTTTGACACATGTACGGGGGGAATTAATTTCCATCATGAATTTATTAGGCTTCGTTCAATGGAAAATTGATTGATTTATATTTTCCGTTTAATGCTTTCGCGATAATAATTCAAATGCGACCGTTTCATCATTAATTATA
Organism: Tachinus rufipes; assembly: GCA_963932245.1. Classification (NCBI taxonomy): domain Eukaryota; kingdom Metazoa; phylum Arthropoda; class Insecta; order Coleoptera; family Staphylinidae; genus Tachinus; species Tachinus rufipes. Next base: position 4,587,351 of record OZ010749.1, read on the forward strand.
TCTATTTTAATTCTTGAAACTGAATCAATAAATTTTGATATTTCATACAAATTAATATGTTCCTAAACTTTAGTTATAAACATGATAACACTTCATTACGAAATGATTCCGATTTCCTCTGTAATAAATTTCGGCCTGTCACAGTGTAGCATGTAGCTCGTTGATCTTCATTCCAGCCGCCGCAATTAGATGGGTCGTTGGGTACGTACTATGCGCGAGCGAGAGAGTATAGTAAAGTAGGGTGGGTAGTTTAGCGCAACCCCTTCGAGAATGCTTCTACTGCAACGCGAGATGGAAGACGGCAATAATGGAAGATGACGGCGAAAATGGTTGGCCCCTTTTATAAGGACCAATTTAGGGATGGCGAGAGGATTCATGGCAGACGTTTATATTTCCAAAAAAAAAAACGAACAACGAAATTAGTTTGGATTATCTTTATATTTACAAATCAATTGTGTGTAGTACTACTAATCAATTTAAGATTATACTAACAAGAAAGCAACAATATAATAAATAATCGCCACAATGAAAGATGCAATTGATCGTAAAATTGCCGATTATGTTATTCATCATAGTAGCAGTAGCAATTACATCTTAGATACCATAAATAAATTGAATGGAAAATTATGTTTGCATAGTTTTAATAAAAAGTATTTGCTTTGAATTACTTAACAAATTTAATCTTGATATTAAGCGTCGATTTGTTCTTATTTGTTTTGTTATTAAGCGGTGGTTGTAATGTTTCATGTGTTTATTAATGAGATAGGTTGGCATAACCAACATTGAGTGATATAGGAGCGCCCGTAATTCAGTAGGGCCAACTAGCCAGGTACGCTAATCCATGTATGATTAACACCATAAATCTAGCTGGGATTAGCGAGATCGCCATCATACCCACTATTCAGCCAAACACACTTGCATACTCGCACACATATACCAAATATTGCGTATGAAATGTTAAAATATAAAAATAACGATTGGATTCACATAAAAAATAAAACAAAAAGAAAGAAAATTTGTTTACTTATTAGTCAGTTCTTTATAAAGAAAGACAAACAGACGTAGCAGTCAATAAAAAGTCTACTTAATTTGATGTTCAATAAAGTATGACTCTTAAAGATTAAGCAATAATTTAGACAAAAAAATATAATTTAATTTTAAATTGAAGGTTTTGGATTTTCCTATACTTTGCTAGATGGAAATTTCATTTCCTACATGTTGCAAAAAAAACGATTTTAAAAATTGCGTGAGTTTTGCTCGTAGTTTTCTAATATTCCTTAAACCGCGCCCTTAATGTTTGAAAATATGTTTAAAATTGTTAAAAATTGCTCAAAAAAATACTAAATTTTTTAGAAAATTACTTTAAAATTACATTTATAGTATAAAATCTTTTGAAACTTTAGAAATTTCTTAAAAATGCATTTAAAGTTTGAAATTGAAAAAAAAAATGCTTAGGAATATGTTTATTTTTTAAAATATATACATGCAAATTATATTTGCAATTACACAATGCTTTAAAGGTTTAAAATTGATCAGGTTTTGCTTTTTTTTATTGTAAATTGCTTTAAAAACTGATTTTTTGTTAAAAATTGACATTTTAAAACCAAATTATAATTTCGTATTAGTTTTGGTATATATTATGCAATAATAATATTATTTTGGACGTTTAAGTGCGTCACTGCTTATCAATAAAGTTGTTACGTTACGTTATGAGCCAACTTCTTGTAGTAGTGCGTTTGAATGCACTCGAATACTCATACAACATAAAAGAATCGTCATTAAAAGCTGTAAACGTTATTGCAATTAAATTCAGAGATACTGTGCAAAGAAGATAAACATATCACCTTAACAAGAAAAAAAAATTATATGTTTTCCGTCTTTAGTAACAACTATTTGGGTTTGAATTAATTCAAGATTTAGGTTTTAAACTAAATTATTTTTTTTATTAGTTTTGCTATATATTATGCAATAATATTGTCATTATGAAGTTTAAGTGCGCCACTGCTTATAAATGAAGTTGTTACGCATGCTAATTGATGACATCTTTATTGTATATGCGCCAACTTCATGTTGTATATACGTTCGAATGCACTCGAATACACATATAACATGAAGTTAATCAATAGTGACGTCACACCAACATGCCAACAATCCACCAATATTAACACACAAAAAAATGTTTAAATTTGGACTTGCAACAAAAACTCATCCGCCCATCTACCTCACCGAACATTTATTAACAAAGTTTCAGTTTTGTGCGCGTGTTTTTCAAGTTTTATGTGCATGTAGTTTCAGTTGGTGTAACCTACCCACCCGTCCAAGTGTTTGTAATAAAAATAATAGATCACAAACACTTGGGCGGGTGGGCGTAAACTAAGTTCAAGTTTTGTGCGCGTGTGGTTTTAATTGGTGTAACCCACCCAAGTGTTTGTAATAATAATAAAAGATCACAAACACTTGGGTGGGTGGGCGGGATCAAAATTCAAGTTTTATGCGCGTGTGGTTGCAGTTCAAGGTTATTAGAAAATTTGTATTTAGAAGGTTGCCTAGTTTTAGCAAAGGGGCGAAGCCGTTTGCACGGGTCTCCTATTTACACAATCTAACAACATGTTACTTGGTTACAGTAAACAAACTTTGCTATTAAGTATTAGATGTGTTCTTTAAATATAAAAATGTAATTAAACAGATTAATTATTATTTACACATAATTCATATAATAAGTTAGCGCATATTAGCGGGCAGTGGTGAACTTCTATAAATACAAAAAAAAATTGAGATTTTGCTTGTTTTATTAAGCTTAACTTAATTTAAAACAACCGTTTATGTAAATAGAACATATCTAAAGCGAGACATTGGTCTCCCCCTACGTCATCAAACAATTTTACTCCGCACCACTACCCGCACCTATATCATTTAAAAGCAAAACCAGGCAACTTTCTATATACGTTTTTCTACCAATCTTGGTTGCAGTTGTTGTAACCCACCCGCCCACCCAAGTGTTTGTAAGCAAGATATTATATCACAAACACTTGGGCGAAAAGAAAGTTTAAGTTTTGTGCGTGTGTGGTATCAGTTGGTTTAACCCACCCACTCACCCACCCAAGTGTTTGTGAGCAAAATATTAGATCACAAATAGTTGGGTGGGTGGGAGGGAACAAAGTTAAAGTTTTGTGCGCGTGTGGTTTTAGTTGGGGTAATCCACTCACTCGCCCAAAAGTTTGTAATAAAAATAATAGATCACAAACACTTGAGCGGGAACAAAATTCAAGTTTTATGTGCGTGTGTTTTGAGTTGGTGTAACCCACCCACCCGCCAAAATTTTTGTAATAAAGATATATCAAAAACACTTGGGCGGGTGGGTGGGAACAAAATTTAAGTTTTGTGCGCGTGTGGTTTTAGTTGCTGAAACCCACCCACCCGCCCAAGTGTTTGTAATAAAAATAATAGATCACAAAAATTTGGACGGGTGAGCGGGAACTAAGTTCAAGTTTTATGCGCGTGAGGTTCCAATTGGTGTAACCCACCCACCCGCCCAAATGATAGTGATCAACATATTATATCAAAAACACTTGGGCGGCTAGGCAGGAACAAATTTCAAGTTTTGTGCGAGTGTGGTTTTAGTTGGGGAAATCCACCTACCCGCCCAAGTGTTTGTAATCTAATATCTTAATCACAAACATTTGGGCGGGTGAGCAAAAAATAAATTAAGTTTTATGCGAGTTGGTGTAACCCACCCAATTGCCCAAGTGTTTGTGATCAAGATATTATATCACTAACACTTGGGCGGGTGGGCGGAAACAAAATTTAAGTTTTGTGCGCGTGTGGTTACAGTTAGTGTCATCCACCCACCCGCCCAAGTGTTTGTAATAAAAATAATAGATCACAAACACTTAGGCAGGTGGGCGGGAACTAAATTCAAGTTTTATGCGCGTGTGGTTTTAATTGGTGTAATCCACTCTCCCGCAAAAATGTTTGTGATCAAGATATTGTATCATATACGCCAACTTCATGTTGTATTTACATTCGAATGCATTCGAATACACATACATGTGTAGGTGCGTTCGAATTCATTCGAATATGTATGCAGCATGAAGTTAATAAATAGTGACGTCATTAAAAGCTATAAACGTTATCGCAATGTTGTAGAATATGGCTTCAAAAATGCACAAGATCAAGGCTTGTTGTATAGAAGCGATAAACATACCACTTTGACAAGAATAGCAAATTTTATATATTTAAACTATTAATTTTTGACGTATAAGTGAGCCACTGCTTACAAATGAAGTTGTTACGCATGTCAATTGTTGACATCTTTATTGCATATGCGCGAACTTCAAGTTGTAAGTGCGTTCGAATGCATTCGAATACAAATGCAACATAAGTAATAAATAGTTAGGTTATTGCAATGTTGTAGCTAACTCAGAGCAACTTAAACTTAAGCGTCTTGCACCTTTATGCAAACACGTTTCTGTAATTTGTGTATAAATTACGTAACAGGTTTTTGTCTAGTATCACTTTAGTTTCATTTAAGTGATTTATATTTGATTCGTTTTTAAAGTGGAAATTACCCGCCCACTAACAACACCCACCCACATGTTATTAATAGATTGAATTTGTCACACACTTCCTTCAAATTAGTAACAGATGACATTTGCTAAAAAGAAAAACTCTTATTTCTGGACAAACAACAACTGGGTGGGTGGGCGGAAACCCTACTAAAAATTACCCGCCCATTAATAATGTTTTAAATTCCCCAAACATCTACCCAAGTCCTTGTCATTAATAGATTGAATCTGTCAAACACTTCCTTCAAATTAGTAACAAATGACATTTGCAGAAAGGGAAAACTCCTGTTTTTGGATAACCAACAATTTGGTAGGTGGGTGGGTGGGAACCCCAGTAGAAACTACCCGTCCACTAATAAAGTTCTAAGTGCCCCAAACACCCACTCAAGTGTTTGTTATTAATAGATTGAATCTGTCACACACTTCCTTTAAATTAGTAACAGATGACATTTGCAGAGAGGAAAAACTTCTATTTTTGGATAACCAACAACTAGGTGGGTGGGCGGAAACCCCAATAAAAACTACCCGCAAATTAGTAACAGATCACATTTGCAGAACCTGTGAGAAAGCAGCTTATGGCTTCAAAAATGCACAACAAGTCCAAGAAACCGCAGTGCATAGACAATAAAAAATTAGTTTTATACGATTTTTGTTTTTACTAATTGTTATTTGTGTCTAGATTAATCTCAAGATTGGAATTCTAAGACAAATTATAATTTTTTTATTAGTTTTGCTATAAATTATATAAAAATATTTATTATTTTTGACGTTTAAGTGCGCTATTGTTTCCAAATGAAGTTGTTACGCATTAATTGATGACGACTTCATTGCACATGCGCCAACTTCATGTTTTATATGCGTTCGAATGCATTCGAATACACATAAATTAAAATGTCATTAAAAGCTAGATCCAAATTAAACTCAAAATTAAGACTTTAAAGCAAATTATAAGTTTTTATCAGTTTTGCTATAGGTCACTGCTTATCAATGAAGTTGTTGCGCATATTAATTGATGCACATGCACTAGCTTCATGTCGTATATGCATTCGAATGCATTCGAATATAAATTTTTGACCACAAATTAAACTAAAAATTAAGTTTTTAAATTAAATTAGAACTTTATTTTAGTTTTGCTATAGATTATGCCAAAATATTTGACATTTTTTACGTTTAAATACGCTACTGCATGCACTAACTTCATGTCGTATATCCTTCAAATGCATTCGAATATAAATTTAATTGATAGTGACGTTATTAAAAACTATAAACGTTACCGCAAGATTGTAGAAGATAGCTTCAGAAGTGCACAATAAGACCAAAAAGTAACTCGCTCACAAACTAATCTTTGTTCCTACCCGCCCACCCAAGCGTTAGTTATAAAGAAATTTATTTTTAAACAATTCTCTCATATCTAAATCCAAGCACACAAGAGGTGGGACAAATAATAAATCTTTTGATGACAAACACTTGAGCGGGTGAGTGAGTCACAGTAGAAAAAGTAACTTGCCCACAAATTAAACTTTGTTCCCGCCCACCTACCCAAGCGATAGTTATCAAGAGATTTATTGTTAAACAATTCTCTCATATCTAAACCCAAGCACACAAAAGGTGTAACAAATAATAATTTGTTTGATGACAAACACTTGAGCGGGTGAGTAGGTCACAGTAGAAAAAGTAACTTGCCCACAAATTAAATTTTGTTCCCGCCCACCCACCCAAGCCTTAGTTATCAAGAGATTTATTGTTAAACAATTTTCTCATATCTAAATCCAAGCACACAAGAGGTGTAACAAATAATAATTTCTTTGATGACAAACACTTGGGCGGGTGGGTGGGTCACAGTAGAAAAAGTAACTTGCCTACAAATTAAACTTTGTTCCCGCCCACCCATCCAAGCGATAGTTATCAAAAGATTTATTGTTAAACAATTCTCTCATATCTAAACCCAAGCACACAAAAGGTGTAACAAATAATAATTCGTTTGATGACAAACACTTGAGCGGGTGAGTAGGTCACAGTAGAAAAGGTAACTTGCCCACAAAGTAAATTTTGTTCCCGCCCACCCACCCAAGCGTTAGTTATCAAGAGATTTATTGTTAAACAATTTTCTCATATCTAAATTCAAGCACACAAGAGGTGTAACAAATAATAATTCTTTTGATGACAAACACTTGGGCGGGTGGGTGGGTCACAGTAGAAAAAGTAACTTGTCCACAAATTAAACTTAATTTATTGAAAAATGTAAGTCAAAAGTCAGTTCTGTTAATGTGCGTTTTATTTAAAATACACGGACCGCCGTTGAAACGACCTAATAACACTTTACCAGTTGGCTGTGAGCTGTGGCGACTCTACGCTATATACACATTTTCTTTTAAAATATTAAATAAAAATGCTAAAATTTTAATTACTTAAAGCCTTTAGTTTAGAATATATAAAGTCTCAAACAGATCTTACTGATACTATCAACATCTGGCGATCCGTGTTTGAAAATTTATAGATAGGTTGATTGTTGATTAAAAATTTTGTAAATCTGGGATTTATTTCTAAACTTATTAAAGTAAAAGTGCCAAAAGTTTCAACTATTTTGTCCACTTAGTTTAGAAGATATTAATATATTAAAAAAACCGTAACTAGTTTCAACTTTTATGAAGCCATCATCGTACATACTTGTTTGTATCACCGTTTGATTTATCAATTTAGTTAATCTAATTCAGGATAGTTTGAAACCAAATTATTAAATTTGTATGTGGTCGATTAATATTAATTAAAAAAAATTGATTAATCAGATTTATATCGTTGACAAAAATTGATAATATTTGTTCTCCTTAAAACACATTCATAATATGCTTGTTGCCATTTTCGTCGGCCATAGTGTTGTATATATGGAGAGGAGAATGCGCCGCATTTCCCCGAGTTTCCGGAGTACCCGGGGATCAATACGATTCCCGAAACCTGCAGCGCCCGCGGCCGATTTACTAATTAAGATATTAAGCCAGATTTACAAAACGTGTATATAGGATACAACACACACACATAGAGACAACATGCGGTGCACAGAAAATTATTTCGCGATAATTTACACCCTTCTCTACGTAAAGCTTACTTCGAAAAGTCAATTACAAATAAATTCCAAACAACAATTCAGATAAATATCATTTAATGACATCGTAATAATATAAAGTTATTGCTTTTGTAAGACTTCTAACAACTTTCAATTAAAATGTAACTATTTTTATTAAACAATATTTTTTTGTTACAGGTATGGTTTAAAAACCGTCGTGCAAAATGGAGGAAACGCGAACGCAACGCAATGAACGCAATGAATGCGGCCGCAGAATTCAAAACAGGGTTTGGTACTCAATTCAACGGATTGATGCCCGCTTTTGGAGACACAGATAGTCTCTACTCTTCCTACAGCTACAATAATTGGGCTACAAAAGTACCAAGCCCCTTAGGTACAAAACCATTTTGGCCTGTGGTACCATCAAACCACCACCAAAGTCCTGTAAACTGTTTCAATGCTGCAACATCAGTGGCGGCTGCTTCCATGTCCGGTGCTGGTTCAATGCTTCCTGGAGGAATGGGAAGTGGATTAACAAGCACTCCTAGTGGAGTATCATCACAACAATGTCCCTATACAACCCCCGCGAATCCATATACGATGTATCATCATAGAACAGCAGCCGAACCGTGTACGGCGATGACATCGAGTATCGCTTCGTTGCGATTAAAAGCGAAACAGCATACGGGTTTCGTAGGTTATTCAAGCGTTAGTCCGGTGCGTTCAAGTTCAGCAGGACTATCAGCATGCCAATACGCAGGTAGTGGAATAGGGGTTGGTGAAAGGCCTGGCTGAGACCACGAGCAACCCTCTTTAGGAGGGGTGCAATGCAAAAGCGAAGACCAAGACGATTGATATAATCACAATCAACTAATCGTGATAATAAACCAGCAATATGGTCGACGCGTGGTTATAAAATGTACATAAGTAGTTTCGGTGTCGATTTGTAAAGGACTTTTATTTACCCCGTGCTTAATGTGCCATAATTTAATTTTGATTTTGCTCAACAAATTTAGTTAATTTTTTATTTATTAAGTTTTATATTTATCAAGTACAAACTTGTAGCCAAATTTTATTAGTAATTTATGCCAAATATTTAATATATGCAATTATTTTTTATATTAAGTCCTTAAATATATATTGAGATTTGATTTTTTTCTATACGGACAGGTCTAGGTTATTGGAATGGACCCTAGTACAAAGGCTGCAAAGTGCAATGTATTATAAATCAGTCGAATTAAGTATTTTAATTGTAAGATATTTTAGAGAGAAAAACTTAATGAAAAATAACAATTGTAAGTAACTTAAAATAAGTTGTATAGTCGATACCAAATATTGTACCTATTCAATTCTATCATACTCTGTGCATATCGTTTGTAATTGTTCAAACATTTTCAGTCATCTAGTCACAATAAAAACCAATAGTAATTTATTTACTTTTATCTTTCATTATCCTTTAATATTTCAGGAGTTAAATTACAATTTTAATTAAAAAATATTACGGTAAGTAAATGTTAGGATTTAAAAAAAAAGTATTTCCAAAATTAGGAACAAAATGATTTACAAAAATTGACATTTGAGACAGAATTTTTGAAATTTTGTAATGAAATTTGCTACATTGTTTAAAAATAAGTTACTAAAGTTCATTCCAAAAATTAAAGTTTTTCAAAAAATTGTAAGTATTTTTTCTAAATTATAAATTATTTCCAAAATTAGAAACAAATTCTTTTACAAAAATTGACTTTAAAGACAGAATTTTTAAATTTTTGTAGTGAAATTTGCTACACTGATTGACAATTAGTTGCTAAAATTAAATCCAAAAATTGGAATTTTTCAAAAAATTGTAAGTATTTTTTCTAAATTTCCAAAGTACTTTCAAAAATAGAAATAAAATGTTTCACAAAAATTGACTTTATAAACAGAATTTTTGAAATTTTGTAATAAAATTTGCTACAATGATTTACAATAAGTTGTTAAATATATTTCCAAAAATTGGGGTTTTTCAAAAAATTGTAAGTATTTTTTCTGAATTTTCAAAGTATTTCCAAAATTAGGAACAAGATGTTTCACAAAAATTGAGTTTATAGACAGAATTTTTGAAATTCTGTAATGAAATTTGCTACATTGATTGACAATAAGTTGCTAAAAATTAATCCAAAAATTTGAATTTTTAAAAAAATTGTAAGTATTTTTCTGAATTTTCAAAATTAGAAAGAAGATGTTTCACAAAAATTGACTTTATAGACAAAATGTTTGAAATTTTGTGATGAAATTTGCTACATTGATTGACAATAAGTTGTTTAAACTATTTCCAAAAATTGGGCTTTTTTAAAAAATTGTAAGTATTTTTTCTGAATTTTTAAAGTATTTCCAAATTGGAAACCAGATGTTTCACAAAAATTGACTTTAAAAACAGAACTTTTGAAGTTTTTAAATAAAATTTGCTACAATGATTGACAATAAGTTGCTTAATATATTTCCAAATATTAGGGTTTTTCAAAAAATTCTAAGTATTTTTTCTGAATTTTTAAATTATTTCTAAAATTAGGAACAAGATGTTTTACAAAAATTGAGTTTATTGACAGAATTTTTGAAGTTTTCTAATAAAATTTGCTACATTGATTGACAATAAGTTGCTAAAATGATTTCCAAAAATTAAAATTTTTCAAAAAACTGTAAGTGTTTTTTCTGAATTTTCAAAGTATTTCCAAAATTAGGAACTAGATGTTTTACAAAAATTGAGTTTTTAAACAGAAAATTTGAAATTTTGTAATGAAATTTGGTACATTGAATGATAATACGTTGCTAAAATTATTTCCAAAATTTAAGATTTTTCAAAAAATTGTAAGTATTTTTTTCTGAATTTTCAAAGTAATTCTAAAATTAGAAAGAAGATGTTACACAAAAATCGACTTTATAGACAAAAATTTTAAAATTTTGTAATAAAATTTGCTACATTAATTGACAATAAGTTGTTAAAAGTATTTCAAAAAATTGGGATTTTTCAAAAAATTGTAAGTATTTTTTCTGAATTTTCAAAGTATTTCCAAAATTAGAAACAAGATGTTTTACAAAAACAGTTTATTGACACAGTTTTTAAAATTTTGTAATGAAATTTGCTACATTAATTGACAATAAGTTGCTAAAATTATTTCCAAAATGTGAAATTTTTCAAAAAATTGTAAGTATTTTTTTTGAATTTTCAAATTATTTCCAAAATTAGAAACAAGATGTTTTACAAAAATTGAGTTTATAGACAGAATTTTTGAAATTTTGTAATAAAATTTGCTACATTGATTGACGATAAGTTGCTTAAACTATTTCTAACAGTTAAATTTTTTCAAAAAATTTTAAGTATTTTTTTTTTTAATTTTCAAAGTACTTCAAAAATTAAAAACAAAATGTTTTACAAAAATTGACTTCATAGACAAAATTTTTGAAACTTTGTAATGAAATTTGCTACAATGATTGACAATACGTTGCTTAACATATTTCTAAAAATTGAGATTTTTCAAAAAATTCTAAGTTTTTTTCTGAATTTTCAAAGTATTTCCAAAATTAGAAACAAGATGTTTTACAAAAACAGTTTATTGACACAGTTTTTAAAATTTTGTAATGAAATTTGCTACATTAATTGACAATAAGTTTCTAAAATTATTTCCAAAATTAAAGATTTTTCAAAAAATTTTAAGTATTTTTTTTTGAATTTTCAAATTATTTCCAAAATAAGAAACAAGATGTTTTACAAAAATTGAGTTTATAGACAGAATTTTTGAAATATTGTAATAAAATTTGCTACATTTAATGACGATAAGTTGCTTAAAACATTTCTAAAAATTGAGATTTTTCAAAAAATTCTAAGTATTTTTTCTGAACTTTCAAAGTACTTCAAAAATTAAAAACAAAATGTTTCACAAAAATTGACTTTTTAGACAAAATTTTTGAAATTTTGTAATGAAATTTGCTACAATGATTAACAATAAGTTGCGAAATATATTTCCAAAATGTGAAATTTTTCAAAAAATTGTAAGTATTTTTTTTGAATTTTTCAAATATTTTCAAAATTAGAAACAAAATGTTTCACAAAAATTGACTTTATAGACAGAATTTTTGAAAATTTGTAATAAACTTTGCTAAATTGATTGACAGTAAGTTGTTAAAAAATATATTTCTAAAAATTAGGATTTTTCAAAAAATTGTAAGTATTTTTTCTGAATTTTCAAAGTATTTCCAAAATTAGAAACAAAATGATTCACAAAAATTGACTTTATAAACAGAATTTTTGAAATTTTGTAATAAAATTTGCTACATTAACTGACAATAAGTTGCTAAAAATGTTTCCAAAAATTGGGATTTTTTAAAAAATTGTAAATATTTTTTCTAATTTTTTAAATTATTTCTAAAATTAGTATCAAGATGTTTTACAAAAATTGACTTTATAGAAAATTTTTTTGAAATTTTGTAATGAAATTTGCTATATTCATTGACAATAAATTGCTAAAATTTATTCTAAAAATTAGGATTTAAAATTTTTTTTTTATTTTTTCTGAATTTTCAAAAAAACATTAAAATTAGAAACAAGATGTTTCACAAAAATTGAATTTATTGACAGAATTTTTGAAATTTTGTAATGAAATTAGCTACACTGATTGACAATAAGTTTCTAAAACTATTTCCAAAAATTAGAGTTTTTCAAAAAATTGTAAATATTTTTTCTGAATTTTCAAAAGAAACAAGATGTTTCACAAAAATTGAGTTTATTGACAGAATTTTTAAAATTTTGTAATAAAATTTGTTACATTGATTGACAATAAGTTGCCTAAATGATTTCCATAATTTAGTATTTTATTTTTTAAATTTTTAAAAGTTTGCAACAAGTTCTTGTTAGAGATATGTAAAGTTTAAGTGTATTTAAGAAAGCCTTAGTAATCATCCATTAAACTATAGTTTAAAGAAGAGCTTTAATACATCAAAAATACGTTAATCAATTAGAGTTTTGATAAACCCTATAAAATAGAAGAATTTTGTAAAATTAAATCAAAAATTAAACTAATATAGCTTAGGAACGTTGTAGTATTCCAGTCTAAAATTATTGAATACAACTAAGAATAGTCTAGAAACTTTTTATAGTCATGACACTAAAGATTCTTTGTTGGCATACAATAGCCTAGTCTCATGGTGAGATTGCAAAGTTGAAGATTGCTTTAGAAAGAATAAAGGAAGTATTTAGTAGATAAAAGTATTCAAATGTTAAAGTGATGAGTGGCTAGCCGTAAGGAAGCGAAACAAAACGATTCACCTATAGATCGTTCTAGGAAGGGGTAACGGGTGGATCGAGAGATTCGCCAGTCATTGTCATCGATCGACCGTGAAAACAATCAATACGTCTTCAGAGTTTATTATTATTATTTACGTTTGATTCTAATATAATTATATAACAAATTAACGTGCCTACTTTGTTCACATTGGTGTAAATGTGTTTAAGTGCAAGTGCAAGTTTATAAAAACTATTCAATGGACTAAAAGGTTAGTAAAAGAAGGGCTTTGCAAATTTTAAGAGCATTTTGATTAATTAATTATGTTAAAATTAATGCACAATATAAATTTTGTAAAAAAACATTTGTGTTGCTGCAAAGATTTCTAGTTTGGGGCTTATATCCTTGTAGGTGGTAGGAGCTTGAAACTAATTTATTACTAAAACTATCCTTCTTTATCCAATTTGGTCTAAACCAGCCTGTTTCAGACCAAACAAACGGTTTTTAGTGAACGTGGAAAATGTGCATTTATTTAGCTGATACAGTGAATGCCAAGTATTTTTATAATTGTGTCCTAAGCATTTACTTGAATTTTTAATTTTAATTTTTTTTTTGCAAAATATATTAGATTTTGATGTACAAATGTATTTTCTGAAAAATTTACAAAGGATTTTAGATTGTAAATTCAATTTTTAAAGGATTTTAACCAAGAACAAAGTAATAACAAAACCTATTTATTTTTAAACTTTTAATTTGGTAAAGGAGTCAATCTGATAGTTTAGAACATTTTAATATTATAATTTACTATTTTTTATATATATAAATAGAATTTTGCATTATTTACCAATTTATGCCCAAATTTTGGTACTTTCTTACAATATTTTTATACTTTATTGCTAAATTTTGCTATTTTTGACATTCTGTAAATATAATTCAATTGTTTTTGATTTGATTTTAGTTTGTTCTAACATAATTTTAATATTTTTAACCGGATTTTGACTATTTTTGACTTTTTATAATCACAATTTTGCACTTTTTAACAGTTTATGCCCAAATTTTGCTGTTTCTAATAATATTTTGCTAGTTCTGGGTTCTTTAAAAGTTTATAGCACAATTTTGGTGCTTTTTGGCAATATTTTTTTTAAAGTTGACAATTTTTTTAATGGTTTTTAATTGTGTATGGCCGGATTATAGTGTATTTTCTTATTTTTGGCATTTTATGAACAAATTTTTAAACTTTTAATCGTTGACTGGGTTTTGATTTTATCTAAAAATATTTTAACGCTTTCTAACAATGTTTTGGTGTTTTAAAGTATGATTTTGTTGTTTTTGACATTTTATAAACAGAATTTTCCTTTTTTCAACCATTTTTGACCTCATTTTTACTCCAATCCAAACTATTGACTCGTTATCATGCTACGGAGTGTCCCACCTACCCACCCAAATGTTTGTTATTAAAAATTAGATGTTCGACGTCTCTGCAAGTGACAGAAGTCATTTTTTGTCAGAAAAATTTTTTTTGATCTAACCTCATAATAACAAACATTTGGGTGGGTGGGTGGCTCACTGAAGTCCAAACTACTAACTTGATCTAGCTATGGAGTATCTCACACACCCACCCTAGTGTTTTTTATCAAGAAATTGAATAATTGACCTTTCTGCAAGCGTTAGAAGTCATTTTTGTCACAAGACTAGGTCGTAATCAAACCTCTTGATAACAAATTTTTGGGTGGGTGGGTGGGCCACTCCAATCCAAACTATTGACTTGTTAACATGCTACGGAGTATTCCACTCATCCACCCATGAGTTCGTTATTAAAAGATTAAATGTTTGACTTCTCTGTGAGCGTTAGAAGTCTATTTTGTCACAAGAGAAGGTCGTGATCTAACCTCTTGATAACAAAGACTTGGGTAGGTGGGTGGGCCACTCCAATTAAAACTACTGATTTGTTATTGTGCTACGGAGTGTCCCAGCCACCCACCCAAGTGTTCGTTATCAAAATATTAGATGTTTGACCTCTTTGCGAGCGTTAGAAGTCATTATTGTCACAAGAAAAGATTGTCATCTAACCTCTTGATAACAAACATTTAAGTTGGTGTGTGGGCCATTGTAGTCTACACTACTGACTTGTTATCTAGCTATAGAGTTACCACCTACCCACCTTAGTGTTTGTTAATAAACAAATTAGATGTTTAACCTCTCTGCAAGCGTTAGAACTCATTTTTGACACAAAAAAAGGTCGTGATCTAACCTTTTGTTAACAAACACTTGAAAGAGTAGGTGGGTTATTCCAATCTAAACTACTAATTTGTTATCCTAATATTGAGTATCCCACCCAACCACTCAAGTGTTTGTCATCAAGAAATTAGATGTTTGACCTCTTTGCAAAAGATAGAAATCATTTTTGTCTGACCATTCATCTAACCTCTTAATAACAAAGACTTGGATGGGTGGATGGGCCACTCCAATCCAAACTACTGACTCATTATTTAGTTATGGAATTACCCATCTACCCACCCTAGTGTTTGTTATTAAAAATTTAAATAATTGTTTTCTCTGCAGGCGTTGGAAGTCATTTTAGTCACAAAAAAAGATTTTGATATAACTTCATAATAACAAAGACTTGGATGGGTTGGCGGGCTACTCCAATCCAAACTACAGATTTGTTATCATGCTACGGAGTACCCTACCCACCCGCCCTAATGTTTGTTATCAAGAAATTAGATGTTTGACCTTTTGGCGGGCGTTAAAAGTCAAAAGGTTGTGATCGAACCTATTGATAACAAATAATTGGGTAAGTAGGTAGGCCACACTAAGCCAAACTAATGTTATTTTGCTATGGAGTATTCCACTTACCCACCCAAGTGTTTGTTATTAAAAAATTAAATGTTTGACTTTTCTGTTCTGCAAGCGATAGTAGTCATTTTTGTCATAAAAGAAGATTGTGATCTAACCTTTTGGTAACAAAGACTTGAAAGGGTGGGTGGGCTACTCTAATCCAAATTACTAACATGTTATTTTGCTATGGAATATCCCACCTACTCACATAAGTGTTTGTTATCAAAAAATTAGAAGTTTGACCTCTCTGCAAGCGTTAAAAGTCACAAAATAAGGTTGTGATATAACTTCTTGATAACAAACACTTGGGTGGATAGTTGGGCCACTCCAATTTAAACTACTGACTTGTTATACTGCTATAAAGTGTCCCACCCACCCACCCAAATGTTTGTTATCAAGAAATTAGATGTTTGACTTCTCTGCAAGCGTTAGAAGTCATTTTTGTCACAAGAGAAGGTTGTGATCTAACTTTGTAATAAAAAAAATTTAAGTGGGTGGGTGAGCCATTCCAATCTAATTTGGCGATTTGTTATCCTGCTATGAAGTGTCTTACCCACCCACCCAAGTTTTTGTTATCAAAAAATTAGATGTTTTACTTTTCTGCGAGCGTTAGAAGTTATTTTTGTTCCAAGAAATGGTTGTGATCTAACCTCTTGATAACGAAGATTTGGGTGGGTGGGTGGGCCACTCCAATCTAAACTACTGACTTGTTATCATACTTCAGAGTATCCCACCCACCCACCCAAGTGTTTGTTATTTAGAAATAAGATGTTTGATCTTTCTGCGAGCGTTAGAAGTCATTTTTGTCACAAAAGAAAGTTGTGATCTTATCTCTTGATAACAAACGATTGGGTGGGTAGGTGGGCTACTGTAGTTCAATCTACTCCCACGTTATTATGTGGTAAAGTATTCCACCCACCCACCTAAGTGTTTGATATTAAGAAATTAAAAATTTGATCTCTCTGCAAGCGATAGAAATCATTTTTGTCACAAGAAAAGATTGTATTCTACTCCAATCCAAACTTCTAACTCGTCATCGTGCTAAGAAGTGTCTCATCCACCCACCCAAGTGTTTGTTATTAAGAAACTAAATGTTTGATCTCTCTGTGAGCGTTAGAAGTACTTTTTGTCACAAAAAAAAGTTGTTATCTAACCTTTTAATAACAAACACTTGGGTAGGTGGGTAGGCCACTGTAGTCTAAACTACTATTTTGTTATTTATCTATGTTTGTCTTCTATGCAAGCGTTAGAAGTCATTTTTGTCACAAGAAAAAAGCGTGATCTTACTCTCATTTTAAACCAAACTACTTCGGAGTGTGCCAACTAGCCACCCAAGTGTTTGTTATTAAGATATTAGATGTTTGGCTCTTCTGCGAGCGTTCGAATTCATTTATGTCAATAAAAAATATTAAGAACTAACCTCTTAATAACAAACACGTGAATGGGTAGTTGGGCCACTGTAATACAAACTACTGACTTATTATTATGCTTTTAAGTGTACCACCCACCAACCCACGTGTTTGTTATTAAGAAATTAGATTATAAGTCATTTAAGTCACAAGAGAAGTTTGTGATCTAACTTCCTGATAACAAAGACTTGGATGATCGGATGGGTCACTCCAATCCAAACTACTTACTTGTTAAAAAATTCATAATTTTTCAAAAATAGTTAAATCCAGCCATAAACAATCAAAATAATATCAGAAATTAAAAAAAAAAAAAGATAAATAAATTGTACAAAAAATCTTTATTCATAAAATATCAAAAATAGATCAAAAATAGCAAATTTTTGTCAGAAAGTTTAAAAGTTTTACCATAAAATATCAAAAATTGCAAAATTTGGCTATGAAATAACCAAAATGTTGTCGGAAAGCATCAAAATTTGGCCATAAACTGCTTAAAATTTAAAAAAAATAATAATAAATTGCCAAAAGCACAAAAATACTAAAATATAAAATTTATATATACAAAATTTAAAACAAATCAAAAATTTTGCTGTATTATATAAAATAGTGTCAAAAAGCCCCAAAATTTGGCAATTTCTTGCCAAAAAAGACTAAAATCAGGCAATAAACTGTTAAAATATTAAACTTTATTTATAAAATGTAAAAATTGCAAAATCAAGCTATAAAATATTGTCAAAAAGAACCAAAATTTGGCCATAAACAGTTAAAATTTAAAATTTTGTATTATTATTAGTAAAATATAGCAATATCCGGATAATAAACATCAAAATATTGCCAAAAAAGCAAAAATCTGGCTATAAACTATTAAAAAATTCCAAAAAGTAATAAAATTTTGATCAAAAAATATTTTAAAAAAGTGAAAACGCCCAAAAATCTGACCAGAAAACATAAAAAAATTAATAAAATATTAAAATAGCAAAATCCGGCCTTAAACAATAAAAATATTGTCAAAAATACAAAATCCAATTAAATCATTTAAAAATTAGAAAAAAATATTGTCAAACACCAAAATCTGGCCAGAAACTATTAAAAACTGTAAAATTTTACTAATAAAAATAGCAAGTTTTTGACAAAATACCCAAAAAATTTACAATAAAATGTCAAAAGTTGCAAAATCTGGCAAAATGTTGTCTAAAAGCAAAAAAAATTGGCCATAAAATGCAAAAAATTGGCAACAAACCATCAAAGTATAAAATTTTGAATCAAATATAGCAAAATCCGGCCAATAAATATCAAAATATTGTCAAAAAAAGTACAAATTTAGCTATAAACTATTTAAATCTGGCCAATAAAATTGAAATATTCAAAAAAATGATTAAAATCTGATCAAAAACTGATAAAAAGTGTAAAATTTTATTTAATAAATGTTAAAAAAGCATTATAATCGACCATAAACTAATAAATATGCAAAATACTGTTAAAAAATAGTAAAATTTTGGCTAAAAAATGTCAAAACACACAATAATCCGGCCAAAAACCATTAAAAATTTGTTTATTAAATAACAAAAATAGTAAAATTCAGCTAAAAACTATAAAAAAATTGGCAAAAAACATCAAAATTTGGCTATAAAATATCAAAAATAGCCACATAATATTATAAAATAACAAAATATTGTCAAACAACATTAAAATCTGGTTATAAACGGTTAAAAACTGTAACATTTTATTAATAAAAAGTCAAAAATGGCAATATTTTGTAAAAAAACACAAAAAACCGGCAATCAAATGTAAGAAAAAACAATTTTTTTTATAAAAATACAGTCAAAAAGTACTAAAATTTGGCCATTTACTGTTAAAGTGTGAAATTTTTTTTTTGGAATGTCAAATGTAGAATAATCCATCAAATAAATATAAAAATGATTTGATATTTATTTGTTTTTGATAATAAAAAATGATTATTTCTTTGTATTTCATAATTTTGCAAAAAAGATTTAAAAAAAAATTAAATTGGTGTAATCAAAAAGAATTTTTTTGTAGAACGTGATTGTCCGTTTTTTTTTTAATTCTCCTGAAAAAAGCTAGAATATTAGTAAAATTACAAAAAATCTGATAAAAATCTCTTAAAAGTAACCCATTTTTAGCAATTATGTGTTATATTCCTCCCAAAGGCAAGCAAATCCAATTTTTTATTTTTGTGATCAAAAGTACTATGTTTCAGGAGTATCATTTCAAATTTCAAGTCTCTAGGTGTAGCGGAACCAAAGATATCAAATTTTTAATAAAATAGTAGTTTTCCCATTTTTCGCAAAAAATTTTGGAAAACCAAAAGCGGCATCGTGTTCTATGGAAAATTTACAATCTTTTTGAGTATGATTTTTGACTGTTTTTGCATATTTACAACACAAAAACTGAAACAATACAAATTTATTCTTAAAAAATTAAAATAGACGTCATTTACACTGTATTTTGATACCCCAAACATGTGTACAATTTGAGCAAAATTAGAGATATCGTTGTCCAAACTACTGTGGAATTACCTTTTTAAATTTTTTTTAAATTTTGTAAACACTCTGTATATTAAACTTTGACAATCAAACCAACAGTCAAATTTTTAGAGAAGCAAAACGTTTTTTATATAAAGCTTTTTTTCAAATTCAAAGTTAAACATTTTTTTGTCACACTTATTTATAAACACCCTGTATGTTATCAAATTATTTTGTATAAAAAAATGTAACGTTATTTTATTTGTCAAATAAACAAATTTTTACTATCAAACTATTAAAACTTAAACATTTTTTACGTTCCACTTATTGAAACATTCCGTATATTTTTTTTAAGTTTTGTAACACTCTGTATATAATTGTTTAATTTTTTCTTATTAGCATTTTTTAACAAAAAAGTTTTTATATTAAACTTTATCTTTGTTTTTTAACACCTTGTAAATATTTTTTAAACGTGGTTTTTGTAACACCCTGTATATATTTTTTTAATTTTTTTATATCAACAATCGTATTTTTAATTCAAATTATTTTTTTTTGCATCAAACATTTTTCTTCTTTTTTAACACCCTGTATATATTTTCAAACACCCTGTATATAATATTTTTATAAAAATATTAAATTTCCATTTCTATATATATAAATAACCAAAATCAACTCAAACAAATATTAATTAAATTATTGCATAAAATCAATTGTATTTGCAGGAGGTCATTGACCTCGGTACCAAATAAATCAAATTATTGTAAATAAATCTACTTCCGAGTTTAGCCGAAGCCGCACGATTTCGTAAATAATTTAAACGAATACCACAAAATGGTTTTATAACATAAAATTGAATAAACTCTTCTTTATAACTCAATAGA
Source organism: Tachinus rufipes (assembly GCA_963932245.1). Lineage (NCBI taxonomy): Eukaryota > Metazoa > Arthropoda > Insecta > Coleoptera > Staphylinidae > Tachinus > Tachinus rufipes. The sequence goes on from OZ010749.1 coordinate 4,607,840, forward strand.
ATTCATTAAAATCCTCTATACAATTCAATAGAATCATAGTTCAAATCAATACAGACAAAAATTAATTAAATAATTGTACAAAATCAACTTACATTGTTAGAAGTCATTCACCTGTACAGCAAACAAATGTATTTTTTGCAAAGAATCCATCAGCCATGGTTCCAATTTTAACACACACTTATCACAACACTTTAGTCCTCACAATTCACACAAAGTTAGGCACGTAGATATTAAAAATAGTTTTAAAATCACTAATTTATTCGCGTTAATTAAGAGGCGTCCATCTTGCATCTTGTCAACCGGGTACTAAAGTAATATGTTAATACCAACTTAAATATTAAAAAAAAAAATTATAACATATTTAAATTTAATTAAATTATTTGGCAAATGGCAAAATTTAGCATAATACATTATCAATAATAAATTTGAGATTATATTTCATTGCAATTCTTCATCTTTCAGTAATAAAAATACTGTTTAATATTTCCATCCGTGCAGATTACATCGCATAACATATGCGGAGATAATATATTACACTGATATACATAACAAATCCCTGTGTAGATTAATAAAGTAATGGGCATATACTGTATGTATGCCGCTGCTACTATTCAGCCCCCAGTTGCAACCCCCTTGTCACCAGCTAGGACCATAAATAAAAGACTTGAGCATATTGAGGTTGCATTGATATGTATCGGTGCGGTTTTTATTGCAAGTGTAATCCCGCTATCATAGCCCCATCAGCATAATAATAGTTAAAATGCCACCCCGAAACATCTGGGCCTTTATGGGGGTGTTCTCTTTTGTCGGAGGGACAACAGTTTTCTTATAAAATATTTTAAAGCAATACATTAATCATATGTTAAAAAAAAAAGTTTAAATTGTTTTATAAAATTGGGGAAGGCGGAATGTCTAATGCATTAATAAATTCAATTAATAACTACAAAATAGTTCAAATTTATTTGATTTTAAATGTAATTATTGATATTTTAATAACATTTATGTATGTAAACAGTGTTATTTGTTAGTAAAGTTAATTATAGTTAGTTAAGTGTCCAAAATTGACTAAAAGTAATGGATTAGAAATAAATTGTTATAATATTTGTTGATGTACTATACTACAAATTTATTTAAAAACCGTAACTAGTTTCAACCTTTGCAAAGCCATTATCGAACGGTTTGTACAAGTTTGTATCATCGTCCAATGATGGCCTTGTAAAGGTTGAAACTAGTTACGGTTTTAAAATAAACTTGTGTACACCAACACAAACATTCCGTCCACAATTATGGACAGTTTAAGAAACTTTTTTTGAAAAATAGAACTAAAACATTTAACACTTCAAAAGAGTTTAGATTTTGAGCTTGAAAACACTTTTTGGTGTTTATTTTATAATTTGACAGTTTGTAAAACAATTTGACAGCTTTGAAACAAATTTAAAGAGTTTTGACGTAATTTTGACAGTTTTGATTATGATAACATTAAGTTTGAAACAAATCTAGTAACTTAGTATTATAAAAATGATACTAAACAAGCTTACTGTCAATTGCTAAGCGATAAATTAGAAGTCAAAAGGTTAATTGCAAACTGTGACACATTAATCGCAAAGCGACAGATTAAGAGTTGATAGTTTTGGAATATTTGTGTGACACAAAACAAATGTTAATTACAAAGCGACAAATTAGAAGTTAAACATGTTATTTTGCAAGGCAACAGATTGAGTATTGACACTTTTAGCTTATTTGTGTGATTCAAGACAGCTGTCAATCGCAAAGCATTAAATTAAAAGTCAAGAAGTCAACTATCAATTGCAAAGTCAAACGGTTAATTGCAAACCGTGACTCATTATTTGCAAAGCGACAAATAATGATTAAAATTTTAGGTTATTTGTGTGCAACTGTCAAGCTCAAAACAACAAATTAGAAGTTAAGAGGTTAATTGCAAACCGAGACACATTAATAGCAAAGCGACAAGTTAAGAGTTGATAGTTTTAGAATATTTGTGTGACACAAAGCAAGTGTCAATTGCAAAGCGACAAATTAAAAATTTAAGAGATTATTTGCGAGTCGTGTCAGATTAATCGCAAAATGACAGAATGAGTGTTGACTTTTTAGCTTATTTGTGTGATTCAAGGCAATTGTCAATCGCAAAGCGACAAATTAAAAGTCAAAAAGTCAACTGTCAATTGCAAAGCAACAAATTAAAAGTCAAAAGGTTAATTGCAAACCGTGACACATTATTTGCAAAGCAATAAATAATGTTAAGTTTTTAGGTTATTTGTGTGCAACTGTCAATTGCAAAACAACAAGTTAGAAGTTAAGAGGTTAGTTGTAAACCGTGACACATTAATCGCAAAGCGTCAGGTTAAGAGTTGTTAGTTTTGGAATGTTTGTGTGACACAAAGCAAGTGTCATTTGCAAAGCGACAAATTAAAAGTTTAAGAGGTTATTTGCAAGTTGTGACACATTAATTGCAAAGCGACTGATTGAGTGTTGCCACTTTTAGCTTATTTGTGCAATTCAAAGAAACTGTCAACTGTCAATTGCAAAGCGACAAATTAGAAGCTAAACAGTTGTTTGCAAACCGACATATTAAGTATTGATACTTTTAAGTTATTTGTGTGACACAGAGCAACTGTCAATTTCAAAACAATAATTTAGAAGTCAAAAGGTTATTTGCGTATCGTGACACATTAATTAAAGAACTATTTAATAGATTGCTGAACAATACTGCAGCTTTGAGAGCGGTTTGACAACTTTGCAAATAATTTGACAGTTTTAAGAACAATTTGATAGTTTTTGGAAATATATAGATTATTTTTAAGAGTGATTTGACAGCATTAATAACAATATGGCCGCATTGAGAACAATTTGACAGCTTTGAGTACATTTTGATTGCTTTACAAACAGTTTGACAGTTTCAAAACAATTTGACAGCTTTCAGAGTAGCATAGATCAACTTTGAGATAAATTTGACAGCTTTAAGAACAGTTTGAGAGCGTTTTGACAGTTATCAGAACAGTTTGGCAGCTTTACAAACAATTTGAGAGCAATTAGACGGTTTCAGGACAATTTGACAGCTTTCAGCGTAGTATAGATCAACTGAAATAAACTTGACATCTTTTAGAACAGTTTGAGAGCGTTTTGACAGTTATCAAAACAGTTTGAAGTTTTTAGAACATTTTGAGAGCAATTTGACAGCATTTAGAACAATTTTACTGCTTTTAGAGCAATCTAGATTATCATTGAAAACAATTCGAATCGCTCTCAAAGCTGTCAAATTATTGTAAAAGCTGTCAAATTTTTGGAAAAGCTGCCAAATTTACAGGTTTTGAAGATTATTATGACAATGTGGTTTACAATACAATTTTTAAGTATTTGGGAAGCTTTGAGGAAAACTTATTTTAATGTTGACAATTTATAGAAAAAAAAAATTGACAGTTTTGGGAATGAATATTTTTGGAAACATCTTTGATAGTTTGAGATTCAAAATATGAACATTTTGATAGCTTGAGAACTAAAATATGAAGTACATTTTTTTAAATTAATGTTGACTTTTAATTATAATTATTTTTTTGTGCAATTAAGTTATAAAGAAGAATAAAATTGTTAATTTAATTAATCATGTATTATTCTATTTAATTAACCACAGTTGAACATCATATTTAAATTAAGCTTATTAAACGTATGAATCAAATATGTAATTGCATCATACTTTTTTCATGTTGAAACAAACAATGGTGTTAAAATTTATTTGACTAGTCACACAATGTGTGCTGTGTTTTCGGAAGGTATAATAACATTGCAGAAGTTAATATTTATGCGGGACAGAACCGGGAGCGCGCGCTAGAAATAATACACAGCTTAACTGCCCTTTTATTGCAAAGGGATAACTATTGTGATGTAAATGGGGACCACATGTAATTTAGGGGTGACTTCGGCATGGGTTCGCGCTTCATCAATCACGACCGCCAATTAATTTAAATGTTTTTCTCTCTTATTCATCTCTCTCCTATACATACAGCCATCTCTTATGGATGCGGCGAGACGGAGAGGGCTTGCTGCATGCATTTATAATCCTGGATTGATTTAGGGCCACGATCCGATAAATGACTCACTTATTGCGAAATTAACTGTTTGTGTTTTTAGTTTAGAGGGTGTTTGCTTGTAATTTAATTATTATGATTGCTGTATTAAAATGATTGCTTCAATCTGCATACAATTTAGACGTAAATAACATACTATATACTAAAGAATACAAATAAAAATTGCAAAGTACTTAACAATGACACTTAAAAGTTGATATATATTCTTTAGTAATACAAATACATAAATAACTAGTTCCTTTTTGAGGTAAGTAATTGAAGTGTCGGGAACACCAAGTCACAGAGAACACGTGTATGTAAGGATGCCTATATAATATAATAACAATTATGATAAGTAGCTTGAAATGTTTTCAATTAACTATTAGTATAAAAGTTAGGTATAAAATTAATTGATAAAGTGATGTAAAATTATGCCGAGTTATAAAAAAACAATTTGAATGGGGAACGGGTAAAGAGCGTCGACAAATAGATCAAACTCCGGGCGATCCACAATTGAGTAGAAAGCTTTGGTAATGATCTCTTCTGAGCCCAGTATGAGGCAGATATAAATTTGTGGCGCTTTCGCTAACTCCCATACTTGGGGACAAAATGGCGCTCCCCCTTTTCCCGTTTCCATGGAGATTTTCCTTCTTGGCGTCGTGAATGTGAACGAGTTTGTCTGCATTTTCCGTACAAGTAACAGTCTCATCTACGGATGCTTTAAGGAACGGGGCCCCCGTGGAATGGGGGAAATGAAAACGCGAGCGAACTGCGGAACCGGTAGAACTAAATTAAGCGAGAAATCTTTGCGTGCATAATTAGGGGCAACGAGTCGTGTCGAGTATTACATTATGTATATATACGTATATAGTCTCATCCTGCTCTTGCATTCTGATTGATAAATTGCCGTCGCATATTTATTATTAGTTTTTATTTTTAGATCTTTGCTGCAAGACAATTATAATTAACTCATCAATTTAATCAATTTTATAATTAACTAACCTCATTCACAATTGTTTTAAAAGTAAAATTATAATTTAGTTATGACCAGTTGCAGCTGCACAAGTTCTATAAAATAATAACTATTCAATTGCATTTTGAAGAAGTAAATTAAATCTATACCCATTACGTACTCAAAAACGGCCCCAACTCAACTGAGTAGCTCTTTAGGCTGTAGGGTGATTAGCAGGGTGTCCACTTTTCTTACAATGTGATCTGATTAATCGGTCTTTTAATGGAGTCTCGTTCCTTGTCTTGTTCCGCCAGCTTGGCCAGATCTGGATTAAAGTAAGAATCTAATTTAACAGTATTTTTGGCCAAAGTTTTCAAATGCTGTTGCAGCGGTGGGATGTCTAAGTTGTTACAAATTTTTTTGTTTATAACGTACCAAAAGCTCCAACTATCCAATGCAAGGTCAGACTTTAAAATGCCTCAAGACGGTTAAAGTGGGTGTTTGCAGCTGTTTCCCATATTAGAAATCCAAACGTAGTTTGAGGTTTGATGATGCTCGTATAAATCTTAAGCTTGTTTTGGATTGACAACCCGCTGTTTTGGCGTAGCATCAAAACAAGAAGGTTTTTTGCCATCTTGGCTTTGTCTAAAAAAGCCTGGACGTGTAGCTTGTACGTACAGCTTTTTATCAAATCAGATACTTTGTAGAGTTTGACCATAAAATTTTGTCAAAATGTACTTTTCCGTTGCCTGGTAAAAAAAAACAGTTTTACTTTTATTTAGGTTGATTTGCTAGTCGTTGAGCTACACTTGCAGATTGCTTTCGATTTTTTGGTGTCGGATGGTAACTACTTTTGGTGCCGTATCATTAGCGTATTGGGTCATTTTTACCACGTGCTTTCATTTTTGGCAACAAAAAGGTTAAACAACATAGGCGATAGAAGAAAACCGTGAGATATTACAGCCTTGATTTGCCGTAAGATAAAAACATAGTTTTGGAAAGTAACTAAAAGTATTTTTGTTTTAGGTATGAAGCTAGCAGCTTTAGTAAACGTAGTTTATGCAGTTTAAATAACAAAACTTTGTGCCAAACCTTATTAAAAAAAAACTGACGTTAAAGAAGACTACCTTTATAGTTTTTTCAGACTGATACCTTTGATAATGTGATCTGTCACGCAATTTAGCTGATAAATGACAGAGTATTTTTGCCGGAACCCGTGTTAGTGGTCAGTCAATAGTTTTAAAGAAACTTTTGGTCTTTTCCAGGTTTTGAGATGTTGATTACGTGCAAAACTGTTGGAAAGTGCTCTGCACGTAGAATAGCATTAGCAATATTGGTCAGGGCTATTGTTGCTTTGTGTAAAAAAGGTGTTAACGCTTTGTTTGAAACAATTCTTGAATTTGGACTAGCATATTCTGTATTTAAACACAAAACACAGTTGGTAAAAGCATAGTGCTTCTAGGTACCTACAACAAACATCTCAAGAAAAGTAAATAGTAAAACGCCGCAAAGAGTTAGAAACACAAAGATATAATACCAACAGTCTGCCTGCATGAAAGGAAAAGCCAAAACACTAACATCAAAACTTGCTCACGTCACTATGTGGCAAACTTCTATGAATTGCAGGTGTACCTAGGCATAGACGTTATCTAAACACGGAAACATTGTATAATAGCAATATCAATACTACTATTAAACGCCACTAACACCAACATCCGCACCCACAATCGGCTGTAACACCCGTCAGCCAAATACCCAAAATCATCAACCACGCAACAGCTAAATAGGTGGACATGGCAAACCAAATTTGCTACAACATGTAGCAGTTACATTACCAGATAACAATTTTAAATACTTTTTGTATCTAGCAATGAACAACTACTACAAACCTAAACAGCAGACTTCTACTACACTTTTGACATCAAAATAAGACATGATAATGCCCGCTTTCTGATAAAGGCAATAGACTGCCTGTTTATCAAAATATTGGTAACCCAAAAAGAGCGTAAATGGGCAATCTTCAGCAAGACCAAAACCGAAATTATATGCCTGCAAAACCACGTCGGAAATTAAAAAAATCCTAAAACTTATACCAAACACTAATAGCAGAAGCAAGAAGAAAAAAAACACAAAAGATGAATAGACCGGAAAATAACCGTCAATTAACGGACATTCTGCGGCCAACCAAACCCGACTAAAGTCACAACTTAGCAATTGTGGCTTAGGCAAACGCAACTAACTACGTCACAATTACCTACTTGGATAAATACAATGTCCAAGGACTAGATACTCTGGCAACACCAACATAAGAAACAAGTTAAAGCAAGCCTAACATACAAAAACAAGATCCACGGCAAGAAACTCACCGTTACCAGCCGCATCCACAAACAAATCTCGTGCTCTACTCTTGGTTAGTGCTTTTACTAGCTCAAAAAATTCTTGAGATCGCTACCAAAACAGATAGTAAGACTCCAGTAGACACTTTTACAGTTAATAGACTATTCCTGGCCTAAACCAAATTAGAACTAAAAGTTCATACTTAGAAAAATTGATGCATTCAGTAGACGGAGCAACACGGGTTAATTATTCTTTCACCATATCTCAAGTTTCCAACTTCCACGATTTTTGGACAGTCGAACCCACGCATCATCAAGCGCGGATCAAAACTACAAAACTTACATAAAGATTGGATTTTAACTGTCTCAAAACCTTGTACCAATTTACCATCTTTTTGCTTTCTACTCTTAGCAAACGTCCCCAGCTCTGGTGTCGTAAACAACCACACGCGGTCATATTGCAGGATATTTGGGAGACTGCAAACCTACACTTTGTGTTTGAACATTTCACCAGAGTTTTAAAACGTCGTTTCACACAAAACAATCTAGTTCTTATTAAACTGCACCTTGTGTGGGTGAGTTTGCAGATACTCTGGATGAGTGTGTATTTGTATAAATTTGCGTTTTAAAGATTAAATTTTAGTACCAATCTGGTTTCCAAATTATTAATCAATAAAGTTTAGTTATTAATCCGGTCTTTACATCATAAATTTGGTCGTTAAAATTATAAACCCGTTTTTTAAAAGTGTAAAGTATAACATTTATTTGCCAAACTGTTAATCCGGGCTTTAAAAGGTTAAATGTAGCTACCAAAATGTTTATTCAACTTTTAAATTATATATCCAGCCTTTAAAAGTGTAAACAAAATTTTGTTTTCTAAATTGTAGTGTCTAGTTGATTACAGCGTTAATAATTGAGACAATATTCAGGTTTTGGACAATGTTTAAACATTTGATAACTTTAAATCTATATATTTGAAATTGCTGTAACTTGGCATCAATAGTCCTTAATGTTATAAGTACAAACTGTGTAAAAATAAATTAAATTGATACGTTGAATTTGACATAACCTCATCTTAATTGATCTAACTTACATTAATCAAAAATCTAAAAGGATCATCAAACATTTGATAACTTTAAATCTATATATTGGAAATTGATGTAACTTAGCAGCAATAGTCTTTAATATTATAAGTACAAACTATGTAAAAATAAACTGAATCAATACGTTGAATTTGACATAACCTCAACTTAATTGATCTAACCGACATTAATCAAGAATCTAAAAGGATCATCAAACATTTGATAACTTTAAACCTATATATTGGAAATTGATGTAACTTTGCACCAATAGTCCTTAATATTATAAGTACAAACTGTGTAAAAATAAACTGAATTGATACGTTTAGTTTGACATAACCTCAACTTAATTGATCTAACCTGAATCAATCAAGAATCTAAAAGGATCATCAAACATTTGACAACTTTAAATTTATATATTAAAAATTAATGTAACTTGGCACCATGAGTCCTTAATATTATAAGTATTAACTGTGTAAAAATAAACTAAATTGATACGCTAAATTTGACATAAGTTTAACTTAGTTAATCAATTAAGAACCTTAAGAGACAATTAAATATTTGATAACTTTGAATCTATATATTGGAAACTGATGTAACTTGGCACCAATAATCCTTAATATTATAAGTACAGACTGTGTAAAAATAAACTAAATTGATACGCTGAATTTGACATAACCTCAGCTTAATTGATCTAACCTACATCAATCAAAAATCTAAACAGATCATCAAACATTTGATAACTTTAAATCTATATATTGGAAATTGATGTAACTTGGTACCAATAGTCATTAATATTATAAGTACAAACTGTGTAAAAATAAACTGAATCGATACGTTAAATTTGACATTACCTCAACTTAATTGGTCTAACCTACATCAATAAAAAATCTAAAAAGATTATCAAACATTTGATAACTTTAAATCTATATATTGGAAATTGATGTAACTGAGCACCAATAGTTTTCAATATTATAAGTACAAACTGTGTAAAAATAAACTGAATCGATACGTTGAATTTGACATATCCTCAACTTAATTGATCTAACATACATCAATCAAGAATCTAAAAGGATTATCAAACATTTGATAACTTTAAATCTATATATTGGAAATTGATGTAACTTAGCACCAATAGTCCTTAATATTATAAATACAAACTGTGTAAAAATAAACTGAATCGATACGTTTAGTTTGACTTAACCTCAACTTAATTGATCTAATCTACATCAATCAAGAATCTAAAAGGATTATTAAACATTTGATAACTTTAAATCTATATATTGGAAATTGATGAAACTTAGCACTAATAGTCCTTAATACTATAAGTACAAACTGTGTAAAAATAAACTGAATCGATACGTTAAATTTGACATAACTATAACTTAATTGATCTAACCTACATCAATCAAGAATCTAAATGGATCATCAAATATTTGATAACCTTAAATCTATATATTGGAAATTGATGTAACTTGGCACTAATAGTCCCTAATACTATAAGTACAAACTGTGTAAAAATAAACTGAATCAATACGTTTAGTTTGACTTAACCTCAACTTAATTGATCTAACCTACATCAATCAAGAATCCAAAAGGATCATCAAACATTTGATAACTTTAAATCTATATATTGGAATTGATGTAACTTGGCACCAATAGTCCTTAATATTATAAGTACAAACTGTGTAAAAGTAAACTGAATCGGTACGTTAAATTTGACATAACCTCAACTTAATTGATCTAACCTACACCAATCAAGAATCTAAAAGGCTCATCAAACATTTGATAACTTTAAATCTATATATTGGAAATTGATGTAACTTGGCACCAATAGTCCTTAATATTATAAGTATAAACTGTGTAAAAACAAACTGAATCAATACGTTGAATTTGACATAACTTTAACTTAATTGATCTAACCTACATCAATCAAGAATCTAAATGGATCATCAAACATTTGATAACTTTAAATCTATATATTGGAAATTGATTTAACTTGGCACCAATAGTCCTTAATAATATAAGTACAAACTGTATAAAAATAAACTGAATCGATACGTTAAATTTGACATAACCTCAACTTAATTGATCTAACCTACACCAATCAAGAATCTAAAAGGCTTATCAAACATTTGATAACTTTAAATTTATATATTGGAAATTGTGTAATTTGGCACTAATAGAACTTAATATTATAAGTAGAAACTGTGTAAAAATGAACTGAATCGATACATTGAATTTGACATAACTTCAACTTAATTGATCTAACCTACATCAACAAGAATCTAAAAAAATCATCAAATATTTGATAACTTTATATTTAGATATTAGAATTTGATGTAACTTGGCACCAATAGTCCTTAATAATATAAGTACAAACTGTGTAAAAATAAACTGAATTGATACGTTGAATTTGACATAACGTTAACTAAATTGATCTAACCTACACCAGTCAAGAATCTAAAAAGATCATCAAACATTTGATAACTTTAAATCTATAGATTGGAAATTGATATAATTTAGCACTAATAGTCCTCAGTAATATAAGTACTAACTGTGTAAAAATAAACTAAATTGATACGCTAAATTTGACATAAGTTTAACTTAGTTGATCAAAGAACCTTTTAAAAAAACAATTAAACATTTGATAACTTTAAATCTATATATTGAAAATTATTGTAATTTGGCACCAATAGTCCTCAATTTTATAAATACTGTTTGTGTAAAAATAAACTGAATTGATACGCTGAATTTGACATAACCTCAATTTAATTGAACTTACCTACATCAATCAAAAACCTTAAACGACAATTAAACATTTGATAACTTTAAATTTATATATTGAAAATTGATGTAACTTGGCACCAGTAATTGTTAGTATTTTAAGTACTAACTGTGTAAAAATAAATTGAATTGATACGCTGAATTTGATATAATTTCAACTTAATTGATCTAACCTACATCAGTCAAGAACTTTAATGGACAGTTAATTATTTGATAACTTTAAATCTAAATATTGAAAATTGATGTAACTTGGCATTAATAATCCCCAATATTATACGTAACAATTGTGTAAAAATAAATTGAATTGATACGCTAAATTTGACATAACCTCAATTTAATTGATCTAACCTACATGAATAAAGAACATTAAGAGAAAATTAAATATTTGATAACTTATAATTTATATATTGAAAATTGATATAATTTGGCACCAATAGTCCTCAGTTTTATAAATATTAAATGTGTAAAAATAAACTAAATTGATACGCTAAATTTGACATAACCTTAACTTAATTGATCAAACCTACTTAAATCTAGAACCTCTTAGATATAGTATCATATTTGTACTAACTTTAAACAAAATATAAGTCAAATTCTTTGCTCTAATATGTAATTAACAATAAATCTATGTTTAAATTTATCAGTTTAATCCAACTAAAATAGTGCAACTAGTATCGATTATCAAATTACACCATAAATACTACAATAATGTCCCATAAATATCAAGCAGTAAAGAACTACAACCCCTACAAACAACAGCAATGTTATGAAATAATAGTAAAATAAATTCAGTCTGTAATAGTCAAATGTGTGATTACATTATAATCTTGGTTTCGGCCCGAGTAAATCCATGGGGTAATTTTTGCATCCCCGGAGACACGTCGTCATTAGGGCGGGCGAACGCTACGAAGTGAAACCACGCACCCGTATGATACGATTAGGAAATCTACTGTAATAATTGAAATATCACTGTTGTTTTGCTTCTCAATTCTATAGAGATTAACATTTATTTTTTTTGTTGCAAAATAATAGCACAATTAAATGAAATTGGTGGCATATGCGGTCGCGCACATCAGAGATGAGTAAATGATAATTAATATGAGCCCTGGTATTAACAGCAAAGTAAATTAAGTTAAACAAATAATGGATGTAATTGGATTATACAAATTTGTCAATTGACATATGTCCAAATACATATGCTACAATATAATAATTTTATTTGTTGATGTGATTTTTTAACGATTTCTTTCAAACAACATATGCGGATGGTGTTTAACTTAAGAGTTATGTAAATTAGTATTGTTGCCAAATGTTATTGATATGATTAGGATATCAGTGTCTATTTACATTTATATTGTTTAATTTTTTAATAGTGTATTTGTCCATTCTTTTTTTGGATGCGATTACATGTGTTTGTTGCTTGTAAGTACATTGTTTGTACTTGATTTATTTATTTAATATAAGCAAATGTTCAATATGTGTATTGTTTCTGGTTATCCTTACTAATACTTATTGAAAAAACTCGAAATCCAGTATAATACTCTGATAAATTTTCCAATTTAGGATGATATGAATTAAACAAATACACCTAAATTTATGTAATAACAGATATTATAAACAAACAAACTATAAAAATTATTGACGTTACTAAAGATTGTTACATGTTAAGTAGCAAGTTTAATAAAGCTTAAGAAGCTTAGAGATTATAGATTATTTTGATATTGATGTGCAAGTGGTACAAACTAATTACATAAAATCAATTGTGTTTACTAATTTTAACTTCCAATAATGAAGCATTAATCGGTACGTTACACAAATAAAATATGAACCGTTTGCGATAATTCTTCTCACCCGGTTGAGATTTAAAAGGTTTTATCCCGCGGCCACATTACGCGGCTTGTTATTTAAATCCCGGATGCCCTACTCTTTCTCTCTCTCCTTTTTTTATTTCAATTTTGCGCGATTCCGGAGCTTACTCTTAAATTAACACGGCATTTAAGCTAATGGGTATTCGATATATTCCATTATAACGATATTAAGGTTTAAAAAGAAACTAAACGCGCTGCTGGAAATTATATTCCACAGGTAGCCAGTTCTATGGCTGGCGCGTTTGGACATTAACACTTTTTGAATATTTAAAAAAATATATTAGTAGCAATCAATAAATTTAATTATGAAATATTGTATAATTTTATTAATTTTTTGGCATAATTTTCAGTTTTTTTTTTTAAGACGGCTTTCAGAACTGTTAAGTTGTGTAGAATATTATTTTGTAGCATAAAAAACAGAACACCGAATGAAAAGTTTAGTCGGAATTGTCTTCAATCTTAATTATTACATTTTAAAACATTTTTAAAAATCATAAAATATATTCTAAAGTTACTTATGTTATAAAATATTAAACAGAAATATTATTACTCAAATATAATTCTAAACAAATTTAATACAAACAATTTAATTAAATATATTCTTTCTCATATTTTGTTTTTAAATTATTTAAGTTGGTACTGACATTTCACTTTAGTACTCGGTTGACAAGATGCAAGATGGCCGCCTCTTAATTAACGCAAATAAATTATTGATTTTGAAACTATTTTTAATAACTACGTGCTTAACTTTATGTGAATTGTGAGGACTAAAGTGTTGTGATAAGTGTGTATTAAAATTGAAACGATGGCTGATGGATTCTTTGCAAATATTCATTTGACTGCTGTGCAGGCGAATGACCTCTAAAAATGTAAGCTAATTATTGCAATTATTAATTAATATTTCTTTCTAAACTGATTTAAACTATGATTCAAATCAGTTATATAGAAGTTTCTATTGAATTATATAGAATCTATTGAATTATATTTACAAAACAAAGCATTTTGTAGTGTTCGTTTAAATTGTTTACGAAATCGTGCAGTTTCGGGTAAACTCGGAAATATTGTTGGCAAAAATAAAAGTCAAATAAGTTGCTATAACTTTGTATATAAAATGTTTGGTAATCTTTACAATAATTATGTTTAATTGCTACTGAGGTCAATGACCTTTGCAAATGACAGGTTTAATAAATTTTTTGCTCTGATTATTTGAAGCATTAAATTTTTTATTAAAAATATTTTTTACATACAGGGTGTTAAAAAATATATATTATTTTGTATCTACAGGGTGTTTCAAAACAATTACAATTTTTTTTTTATAGTTAACATAAAAAACACATACAAGGTGTTACAAAAACTGCAATTGCTAATTAAAAATTAAATTTTGATATTTTGGTGTTCATAAAATTAAAAATGTAAAAATTGTTTTTTTTTTTAACATAATAATAATAAATAAGATTTTTGACGTTTTACTGCATTTTTCTTGATTAAAATGCAATAAATAACTTTTTTTAACTCATTTATGCAGTAAACAAGTTCTCGAGCAGAATTCATGTAATACATGAGATTTTAGTGCAATTTTTGGCATATTGGCAGTGATGTAGGTTTCTGTAAGCAAAGATCTGCACTGCAATAGAGCTTACAAGCTTACAAGCTTACAGGGCTACTAGACGTCTAACTTTTCATACTTTTTGACAATATTTTTATACTTGGCTGGATATTGTTATTTTTATTTTGCACTTATTAACAGTTTATACTCAGTTTCAAGTATTTTCTAAAATTATTTTGATTTTTTATGGCCAAACTTTGTTTTTTTTCTTAACAAAATGTTAATATTTATGATAAATTTTTGCTATTTTTGACATTTTATTAAAAAAAATTTGCACTGTTTTTGAGATTTTTTAAAAATGCGTACATTTTTTAACAGTTTATACTCAAATTTGAATATTTTATAACCAAATTTTGGTATTGTTTAACAGTATTTTAATTCTTTAAAGCCAGATTTTGTTATTTTTTTAATTTGTATTAAAAAATGTTTTTAACAGTTTATGATAAGTTTTGGTACTTTTTTACAATATTTTAATAGTTTATTTTTTATTTTTAACATTTTACAAATAGAATTTGCACTTTTCGACTGTTTTTAGTAAATTTTATCAATTTTCTCGCAATATTTTTCAATTTATTCTTAGATTTCTATTTTTGTAAAGTCAATTAATTGGCGGCCATTTTGTTAAATTTAATTATATTGGGACGTCATTATGGAATTAAATTTTGACGTACTTGACAAATGTTTTCAGTAAAATACATCAAGTTCCACGTAATATTTTTTGAATTATTCCTAGTTTTCTACAAGATTTCTATTTTGGTAAAAGCAATTAATTGGCCGCCATTTTGTTAATTTTTTTTATGTTTAGACGCTATTTTGGAAATTTACTTTAACATGTTTGACACATGTTTTCAGTAAATTTCATCAATTTCCTCCCAATATTTTTTGAATTATGCTTAGTTTTCTACAAGGTTTTAAAATCTGTAAAGTCAATTAATTGACCGTCATTTTGTTAAATTTATTTAAATTTGGACGCCATTTTGGAAATATATTTTGACATGTTTGATACATGTTTTTAGTAAATTTTACTAATTTTCTCTAAATATTTTTTAAATTATGCAAAGTTTTCTTCAAGATTTCAAAATCTGGAAAATCAATTAATTGGCGGCCATTTTGTTAAATTTGGTTATTTTAGGACGCCATTTTAGAAATTAGATTCTGACATGTTTAATAAATGTTTTTAGAAATTTCATCAATTATTTCACAATATTTTTTAAATTATGCTTAATTTTCCAGAAGATTTCAAAATTTGTAAAATCAATTAATTGGCGGCCATTTTGTTAAATTTAATTATATTGAAACGTTGTTTTGGAATTATATTTTGACCTGTTTGACACAAATTTTCAGTAAATTTGATCAATTTCCTCCCAATATTTTTTGAATTATGCTTAATTTTTCACAAAATTTTAAAATTTGTAAAACCAATTAATTGGCGGCCATTTTGTTAAACTTGATTATATTTGAACGAAATTTTGGAAATATATTTCGACATACTTGACACATGTTTAAAGTAAATTTCATCAATTTCCTTCCAATGTTTTTTGACTTATGCTTAGTTTTCCACAAAATTTAAAAATTTGTCAAATCAATTATTAGGCGGCCATTTTGTTAAATTTGATTATATTTGAACGAAATTTTGGAAATATATTTTGACATGCTTGACACATGTTTTAAGTAAATTTCATCAATTTCCTTCCAATGTTTTTTGAATTATGCTTAGTTTTCTACAAAATTTAAAAATTTGTAAAATCAATTAATTTTAACATGCTGGACACATGTTTTAAGTAAATTTCATCAATTTTCTACAAATAATTTTTGAATTATGCTTAGGTTTTTACAAAATTTTAAAATCTGTAAAATCTATTAATTGGCGGCCATTTTAATAAATTTGATTATATTTTAACGAAATTTTGGAAATACATTCTGACAAGCTTGACGCATGTTTTCAGTAAATTTGATCAAATTTCTTCCAATGTTTTCCCAATTACTGCCAGTTTTCTACGAGATTTCAATCTAAGCAAAAGTTAGATAATGGACGGCCATTTTGTTAACTTTATTTATTATAGAGCGCCATTTTGAAAATTGGGTTTTGACATGTTTGACACATATTTTAGTAAATTTTATAAAAATTTCTCTTCTCTGCAAGTGTTAGAAGTTTTTTAGTCAGAGGAGAAGGAGGTTTTAACTAATCTTTTGATCATAACCAATTTCTTGATTATTAACAGTTGAACGAGTAAGTGGGGCACTCTAGACTATGATAACTATCAAGTAATTTAATCTGGAGTACCCTTCTACTTGCCCGAGTGTTTGTTACTAAAGAAATAAAAAAAATTCTTTTTTAGAAGTGTTAGATGTCTTTTAGTTACAGCAAAGAGAGGTTATAACTAATTTCTTGATCACCAACACTTGGGCGGGCGGGTGGGGTACACTAGATTATGATTACCAACAAGTAATTTGAATTAGAGTGCATACCCACCCGCTCGAGTGTCTGTTATCAAAAAAATTGAAGTTTTTCTTCTCTGCGAGTGTTAGAGATCTTTTAATTGGAAAAGGATGAGGTTATATTCAATCTCTTAATCAGGAACACTTGGGCGGGTAAGTAGGACACTCTAGATTATGATTACTAGCAAGTAGTTTAAACTGGAGTGCCTACCCACCCGCCCGAGTGTTTGTTATCAAAGAAATTAAAGTTTTTTTTTCTGCGAGTGTTAGAAATCTTTTAGTCAGAAAAGGAGTAGGTTATATTTAATCTCTTAATTACCAACACTTGGGCGGGTAGATGGGACACTCTAGATCATGATTACAAGCAAATAATTTAAACTGGAGTGCCCAATTACCTGCTCACCTGTGTGTTACTAAAGAAATGAAAATTTTATTTTTTTGCAAGTGTTAGAAGACTTATAGTTAAAAGAGGGGGAAGTTATAACCAATTTCTTAATCATTAACACTTGGGCGGGTGGGTGAGGCACTCTAAATCATGATTACCAGCGTGTAGTTTAATTTGGAGTGCCCACCAACCCGCCCGAGTGTTTGTTATCAAAGAAATTAAAGTTTTTTTTTTCTGCAAGTGTTAGAAGTATTTTAGTTAGAAGAAGAAGAGGTTATATTTAATTTTTTAATCATCAACACTTAGGTGGGTAAGTGGGCCACTCTAAATTAGCAAGTAGTCTAAATCAAGTATTTGTTATCAAAAAAATTAAAGTTTTTTTTCTTTTCTTATCTGTGCAAATGTTAG
Organism: Tachinus rufipes; assembly: GCA_963932245.1. Classification (NCBI taxonomy): domain Eukaryota; kingdom Metazoa; phylum Arthropoda; class Insecta; order Coleoptera; family Staphylinidae; genus Tachinus; species Tachinus rufipes. The sequence continues at coordinate 4,625,782 of OZ010749.1, forward strand.
AAGTATTTTAGTTAGAAAAGAAGTAGGTTGCATCTAATTTCTTGATCACCAACACTTGGGCAAATAGATGGGACACTCTAGATTATAATTATTAGCGAGTAGTTTAAACTAGAGTGCACACCCACCTGCTAGAGTGTTTCTTATCAAAGAAATAGAAGTTTTTTCTTTCTGCAAAGGTTAAAAGTCTTTTAGTTAAAAGAGGAGGAGGTTATATTTAATTTCTTAATTACCAACACTTGGTCGGGTGGGTGGGACACTGTAGATCATAATTACCAGCAAGTAGTTTAAACTGGAGTGCCCACTTACCCGCCTAAGTGTTTGTTATCAAAGAATTAGAAGTTTTTTTTTTCTACAAGTGTTACAACTCTTTTAGCCAGAGGAGGGAGAGGTTATAATCAATCTTTTGATCACCAACACTTGGGTGGGTGGGCGGGACACTTTATATCATGATTACCAGCAAATAGTTTGAACTGGAGTGCCTTTGTTTCAAAGAAAAAAAAATTTTTTTGCTAGTGTTAGAAATTTTTTAGTCTAAAGAGAGAAGTCTTTTAGTTAAATGAAGATCTCTTAATCACTAACACTTGGGCGAGTGAGTGGGACACTCCAATTTAAACTACTTGCTAGTAGTTATGATCTTTAGATCACAAATTACCAACAAGTAGTTTAAGCTGAAGTGCCCACCCACCCGCCCATGTGTTTGTTATCAAAAAAATTAATCTTTTCTTCTCAGCAAGTGTTAGAAGTCTTTTAGTTGAAAAAGGAAAAGGTTAAATTTAATCCCTTAATCACCAACAATTGGGTAGCAGAGTGGGACACTCTAGATCATGATTACTAACGAGTAATTTAAACTGAAGTGGCCATCTACCCGCTCGAATGTTTGTTATTAAAGAAATAAAAGTTTCTCCTCTCTGCAAATATTAGAAATTCTTTAGTCCAAAGAAGAAAAAGTTGTCCAATTTTTTGATCTAAAACACTTGGGCGAGTGGGTGGGTTACTCTAAATTATGTCCATTAAGTAGTTTAAATTTTAGAGTGCTTAACCACCCGCCCAAGTGTTTGATGTCAAAGAAATAAAAATTTCTCCTTTCTGTGAGTTTTTATAACCAATCTTTGGATCATTAACATTTGAGTAGATGGGTGGGTGGGATTACTCTAGACTATGATTATCTTTGAGCAGATTAAACTAGCGTAAGATTTTGAATCTTTTTTACAACTTATAGACAGAGTATAGTCTTAAAATAGCGCCAGAATTGGATTCTACAAACAATTTCTGATAAAATTGAAGTTTTTGAACAAAAATTGAATTTAAAATTAAAAAAAAAAAAAAAAAATTGTAATTTTTTTTTTAAGGTTTAATACCTTTATAAGCAGATCAACGGACTACTAAAAAGTTATAGAAACGGAAAAAAATACTAAAACAAATTTTAAGAAAGCTCTTTTCAATATTAGGTGGTAAAGCCTAAAAACCCTTGTTACGCCACTGCATATTGGTTGTAATAAATTGATTATTTGTGCAATTTTCAAGCATTTTTTTTAATTTTTAAAAGCAATAAGCAACAATTTTTGATTAATTTATGCAGTATTGCAAATTTTATGTAATAAATGAGATTTTGGCTCAGTTTTTGACATATTGGTTGTTATAAATTAATTATTTATGCAATTTTTACGCATTTATCTTAATTTTTAAATGCAATTACCAATTATTTTTAATTAATTTATTTGGAAAATGCAATAAGTAAGATTTTTGTGCAGTTTTTGACATTTCATCATCTAAAAAAAATATTTTACGGCAACATTAAAACGTTTTTTTATTTTTTTGAACATGTTTGCTTCTTTACCAGCAAATTTTATAAAAATTGTCTGATTGGTTTTAATTTTATTGCTAGATTTTTACCGTTTTTTGCACTTTTAAATTTATAAAAAATATTTTACGGTAACTTTATTGCGATTTTTTATTTTTTTAACGTTTGGTATTAACTTAGTTATTTAACCAGCAAAATTGATAAAAATTGTGCAATTGGTTTTAGTTTTATGGCTGATTATGTTAGAATTCTACCGTTTTTTGAATTTTTATGTTTAAAAAAAATATTTTACGGTAACATAATAACGGTTTTAATTTTTTCTAATATTTGAAAACATGTTGGCCTTATTACTAGTAAATTTTATAAAAATTGTTTGATTGATATTTGTTTTACGGCTGGTTATGTCAGAATTTTACCGTTTTTTGCACTTTTAAATTTATAAAAATTATTTTACGGTTACATTATTGCGTTTTTTATTTTTTTTATTTGTTTGGAAACATGTTGGCCTTTTTATTTAATTTTTTTATAAAAATTGTGCAAGTGGTTTTAATTTTATGGCTAATTATGTAAAATTTTTACCGTTTTTTTGCACTTTTAAATTTATAAAAGTTATTTTACGGTAACATTATTGCGTTTTTATTTTTTTTTAACATTTAGAAATATGTTGGACTTTTTAACAGCAAATTTAATAAAAATTAGTAAATTGGTTTTAATTTTATGGCTGATTATGTTAGAATTTTACCGTTTTTTTGCACTTTTAAATTTATAAAATTTATTTTACGGTAACATTATTGCGTTTTTTTAATTTTTTAACGTTTGGTATCATGTTAGCTTTTTAACCAGCAAAATTAATAAAAATTGTTTGATTGGTTTTTGTTTTATGGCTGATTATGTTAGAATTCTACCGTTTTTTTGAATTTTTATGTTTAAAAAAATTATTTTACGGTAACATAATAACGGTATTAATTTTTTTTAATATTTGAAAACATGTTGGCCTTATTACTAGCAAATTTTATAGAAATTGTTTGATTGATATTTGTTTTACGGCTAATTATGTCAAAATTTTACCGTTTTTAAATTTATTAAAATTATTTGACGGTAACATTATTGCGTATTTAATTTTTTTTAATGTTTGGGAACATATTGGCCTCTTTATGGCTGATTATGTCAAAATTTTACCGTTTTTTTGCACTTTTAAATTTATAAAAATTATTTTACGGTAACATTATTGCGTTCTTTATTTTTTTTAATGTTTGCGTACATATTGGCCTCTTTATTAAATTTTTTTATTAAAATTGTGCGACTAGTTTTAGTTTTATGGCTGATTACGTCAGAATTTTACCGTTTTTTTGCACTTTTAAATTTATAAAAATTATTTTACGGTAAAATTATTGCGTTTTTTATTTTTTTTAATGTTTGGATACATATTGGCCTCTTTATTAAATATTTTTATTAAAATTGTGCGACTGGTTTTAGTTTTATGGCTGATTATGTCAGAATTTTACCGTTTTTTTGCACTTTTAAATTTATAAAAATTATTTTACGGTAAAATTATTGCGTTTTTTATTTTTTTTTTAATGTTTGGATACATATTGGCCTCTTTATTAAATATTTTTATTAAAATTGTGAGACTGGTTTTAGTTTTATGGCTGATTATGTCAGAATTTTACCGTTTTTTTGCACTATTAAATTTATAAAAATTATTTTACGGTAACATTATTGCGTTTTTAATTTTTTTTAATGTTTGGGAACATATTGGCCTCTTTATTAAATATTTTTATTAAAATTGTGCGACTGGTTTTAGTTTTATGGCTGATTATGTCAGTATTTTACCGTTTTTTTGCACTTTTAAATTTATAAAAATTATTTTACGATAACATTATTGCGTTTTTTTATTTTTTTTAATGTTTGGGAACATATTGGCCTCTTTATTAAATATTTTTATTAAAATTGTGCGACTGGTTTTAGTTTTATGGCTGATTATGTCAGAATTTTACCGTTTTTTGCACTTTTAAATTTATAAAAATTATTTTACGGTAACATTATTGCGTTTTTAATTTTTTTTAATGTTTGGGAACATATTGGCCTCTTTATTAAATTTTTTTATTAAAATTGTGAGACTGGTTTTAGTTTTATGGCTGATTATGTCAGAATTTTACCGTTTTTTTGCACTTTTAAATTTATAAAAATTATTTTACGGTAACATTTTTGCGTTTTTTATTTTTTTTAATGTTTGGGAACATATTGGCCTCTTTATTAATTTTTTTTATTAAAATTGTGCAACTGGTTTTAGTTTTATGGCTGATTATGTCAGAATTTTACCGTTTTTTTGCACTTTTAAATTTATAAAAATTATTTTACGGTAACATTATTGCGTTTTTTATCTTTTTTAACGTTTAGAATCAAGTTGGCTTTTTAACCAGAAAATTTTATAAAAATTGTCCGCTTGGTTTTTGTTTTATAGCGTATTAATTCAAGATTTTACCGTTTTTTGCAATTTAGTGTTTATGAAAACCTTTTAACCGTAACAAAATTAAGATTTTTAATTTTTTTTTATAATTGGGAACATGTTGGCCTTTTTGATAAATATTGTTAGATTAGTTTTTGTTTTACGGCATATTTTGTTAAATTTTTTCCGTTTTTGCACACTTGAAAGTATAAAAGTTGCAATTTTTGTTAAACTATTTTCTTTAAAATTAATTAAAACATTTAAGAAATCATAAAAAGTACTTTAATTAGTTAGTTTGTAAATGTTTTTATATTAATGCTATGAATAAAGTAGACATTTCTATATTAGTGACGTTTGATCCAGTAGAAATTTGTGGCATCCTGAGCATGGTGCATTTTGGAATCCAGTGTGCATCGTCGCGTAAATCACCGCTGTTTGTTCTAGTCAAAATGAATAATCGTTGAACTGGTGTGTTTTATTGTGGCAATAATATAAAATGATAAATGTTTTCTGCTCTTCGCTCTCTAAGCTCGGAAATCCTCGCAGAGATGGAAACGTTTCGCCACATTTTATTGCTCCCTTTTAACTACTAAAATTTACTCTCAACGATGGCAGAGTAATAAGCCATTATCTACATTTTAAGAACTAAATTGTAACAAAGTTAATAGCCAATCAAATTGATTTGATGTTAAACAAGTTTTAAGTGATTGTAAGTAATGGTTTTGCGGGTGTAAAAGATGGAAATCAATTGACCGCCTCTGAATGCAAAAGAGTGACAGTGGATAAATCCAACAGAATGAAGCCGGCTTAGAATGACACCTGGCATCAGGCCCGAGGAGGAATAGGTAAGAAAACGGGAATAAGAGTAAGACGGCAAATGTTACAGCAGCCGGAGATAAAGCGAGATAACTAGGATACGGGAGCAAAGCAGCTAAGTCTCCTGGCTTTACTTCCGAGTCATTTGATCCTCTAAGAAAATTTGTGTTCGTGTTTGCTCTACTTCCGTTTTTACCCCACGACGACGTCGTCCTACCCTCACGTGATAAACTAAAGACTGCAAAGTGAAATTTCTACATATGTTACGTTCTTATTTATAACCCTCAGAAAAAACAAACAAAATTGTTTTCAGAACTAAAAGTAATTTGTTGGGAATGTCTCATGTTAGTTATATAAAGAAGGCAGCAGGAATGGCAATGCAGCAGCTTTCCCCCCCGGTTCAATGCAATGGAGTGGCGTGTAAGGGGGATGTTGAACCCTGTCCCTGCTACCCAACGGCATCCCTACACCACCAGCCTTGATTGGCTCGAGCTCAACTAATCCCACTTTAGTCCCGGCGGTCGCTCCGGACCACCACCCGGAATATATTCCGGACCTTCTGACTTTAACCGAAATTGGTCGTTACTTATATTATTGTTGCTACCATCATATAAACTCCTTTGTTATTAATATTATTATATTACAATCTATTTTAAATCGAGGAAGCTATATAAATAAGAGAGATAGTAGCTCTTCGCTATCCTTGCTTGCTTGTATAGTGAATAGAACGAAAAAGATTTATTGGTTGCCGCATAAACGGGAACAAATGGGCCATGTAATCGATACTGATATCGGGACAAAGAGAGATTTATTGCCGGCACCTAAGATAGAAGGAGACGCGTCTATGAACTTCAGCTGAATAATAAACTTGTCGAAGGAAGGAGCGAGCGACGTCCAAAAATAAAACGGCGATGTATTTTATGCGAATTCAAATAATGATTAGGAAATCTACTGGGATCTATTTGAAATAATCTTAGCATGGTTTGGAAATCATATAAAGTTATATTATTAGTATTAAGAAAGCCTCTAAAGTTCATTTAATTTAGCTCACTAAATACTTACAAAACTAAAATTTTTTTCTAAACCAAACATTAATTTTAACCAAAAAAAACGCAAAATTCTTGAAACGATTTAAAGAAAATTAAACCTAAATACAAAATTAAAAAATCGGACATATTTTAAAACAATTTTCTGCTTGGCGTTGGGTTTGCCTTTTGTAAAAAACTTGAGGAAGTAGCAATACTCCAATCCAAACTATTGACACGTTATCATAGTCTGGAGTAGCTCACTCACCTACCCAAGTGTTTGTTGTTAAAAAAATAATAATTAGACCTCTGTGCGGACGTCAGAAGTTATTTTGTCACAAGAGAAGGTCGTGATCTAACCTCTTGATAACTAACATTTGGGTGGGTGGGTGGGCAACTTCAGTCTAAATTATTGACACGTTATTATGGTTTGAAGTGGCCCACCCACCCACCCAAGTGTTTGTCATCAAAAGAATGATAGTTAGACCTATGTGCGGACGTTAGAAATTATTTTGGCACAAAAGAAGGTTGTGATCTAACCTCTTCATAACTAACGCTTGGGTCTAGCGCACTTTAAAAAACAAGAGAACAACGTTGCTGCCTACCATGAAGGATACATTCTGGTAGAAGGAAAAAAGAAGTTTATAAGATTACAAAAGAAAACTGGTGAATTCTCTTCAGTTATCAGAAATCAACCGCGCAGAGAACATGGTTGATGGTATCCGCATGCACCTTCTTTCTAAAAGTAGAGTCTGAAAAAAAACTTTAAAGTATGTTATCAAAAATGTACTTGACATTAAAGCTAATGTAATGCAAGCTGAGTTTATTTCTTTAGTACAAACCAATCTCTAAGAAAAGACAAGAAAACCTTTTATATGCTGTTCAGCTTCTATAAGAATTTGTTCTTAAGCGCAATTTTCAATTTGATCAAGCATACGCATACATTTAACGCGTGACGTCAGTTGTGGGCATAGAATGTTGTTATGTTGGCTTCACCATGCAACAAACAGAAAATAACACTCAACAACTTTTATATGTGTATATGGTCTAAAGGTGTGACTAGTAGAAAAAGGTTTTAATCAACGGGTACACATATTTATGGCTGTTAGAATAAATTCATTACTCTCTACATAGTAAGTAGTATGGCCAGCTAATCTCAACTACAAAAGATGCTACTTTTTCTACACTTAAAGGCAGTTCTGGGTTTACCAAAAACGTTTCACAACGTGAGTTCCAAAATTGATTTTTGTTTCCTCACCTTTTTCTACTATCAAAATCCTGTCTCACAAATAGCTACTGATAATGTTCTGCCGTCCCAAAGTCTTTAAAATTCTTCTCTATTTGGCCATGTTAAAGTCGTTTTTACGTTTAGAGCGTTCAAGATGCAAGCTTTACAATGTGTGTAGCTGTACTTTTTGGCAGCTACCACAGCCGCTTCTACTTCAGCAAGCGCGTTTACGGTTGACCAGTCTTTTCTAAAACCGTACTGGCGCTCAATAAGAGCACATATAGGCAAACAAACTTTTGTATCTTCAACACTCTTTCTTTTGTCTATCAGAACAAAACCCGTTTTTTTTCTAAACTTTTAGAAAATCTTCTTTTTGATGCATTTGTTGGCTGCGGCTAGCCACATTTTAAGAAATTTGTTCACCAAAAATTTAATAATTTTTGCAAAACTTCTATCAGACTTTGGTACTTTGTCAAAACGTATCTTTTTTGACGCTTTTTGGAGTTTGATTTCTAAGAAAATACAAACTTCTCCCGCTTCTACGGGCTATCTTCTAAACACTTTTTTCTCCTGTTTTGGAGTTCTTCCTAACCTAACCTAACCTAACGTAATCTAACTTAACCTAATTTTTTTTTTTTGAAGGAAGAGTGATTTTCTAAAGATACTTACATTCAGCGGGCATGCCGGATTCGGTTACTTTTGTTGATGCCTATCGACTAAAACTCCTCCTACCTTTTTCAATTTTCTTTCTCACCAAACTTAAGAGTCTTTTTTGGTCTTTTCAAAGCCTTATTCTTGCTATGCCTATGGCATTTTTTGGGCTCTAGTGGCTGCTTTTTTGAAGTAGATTTTTATCAAGTTGTTGACTGATCTGCATCTTCTTTAAGTTGTAGTCTCCGTAAAGTATTACAACTTCTGTCTTTTGCAGAGCAATTTCCAGCCTTAGCTTTTCTATTTTTTGGGTGGTCTTCAGTAGTTTTTATTGTTTTAGCAGAGACAATAATAGCCGTGTCATCTGCGTACTTGACTAGCTTTGCTTCTTTTGGCTTTTTTTTTTTGAGGAGGTGGAAAATCTTTCATAAGACACCCCGAAGGGTAGGTAGTGTCAGATTCTTACTGACTAAAAACACCTTCTCCTTTTCTAATGATCTTTTTCCACCTTGGAATTGCAACACCACTTTTTTTATGCGTTTTGGTTTGGGCAGACTTTTTTTTTATTTTGTGGTTCTTGTTTGCCCATCTTTGGGCGCGCACATTTTTAACATATTTTTGACAAAACAATTTCACTCTTGCTCTTTCACGCTTCTCCAACCATCTCTTGCAATGGAACACGGTGTGCTCAACCATATCATCACTTTCAATCAAGTTTATCTAATGCAGGTACGTCCAGAAACAACCATGTCCCGTTAGTACCTGCGTGAGATAGTAGTTTATCTCACCATGGCCCCGACCCACCCAACGCCTAACGTCTGCAATAAGCCGTCTGGACCATGCCGGTTTGCTACCACCCCCACTTCCGTTTCACACTTTGTAAAGCGACCCTCCCAGACCGCCGTCTTTACTTGCACTACAAGATCTAACGGCTTCGTGCCTGCCACAACCAGAAAGCCCGACATCGGCGCTGTCCTGTATAAGCTGCAAACCTTCTGGCAACACCTCCTCTGAGTCCGCAGAACTATTTTCCTGTGCCTTTTGTTGTTGCTCACGGCATTCCCCCATATTTCGGCTCCATAGAGCACTATAGAGGAGATTACCGAGCACATCAGGCGCCTGGTGGAAAATTTTGCTCCCACCGAGCCGCCTTCTCCGCTTTCTTACAGACTTCTCTTACATGCACACCCCACTCTAAGTTTGTGCTTAACGTAACCCCCAAGTATATTACGCTCTTTTTAGACCTGACGGTAATCCCCGAGACGGTAATTTTCACTTGCGGTACTCGTCTTGGGCAGGAAAGCACTACAAGTTCCGTCTTTTCTGCTGCCAGTTCTAACCACAACTCCGTGAATTTTTGCTCTATGAGGGCAAGAGCACGGTTTCCCGTCTCCTCCAGTTTCCCCCTAGAGCGTTTTGTAACAATAACCGCCAGGTCGTCGGCATAAACCACCATTTTTACACTTAAAAGCAGCTCTAAGCTTACCACGTCGTCGTACAAAACGTTCCACATCGTGGGGCTCAGAACTGATCCCTGTGGTAATTACCTCTTTCCTTTCCCACCATCTCAAACTAACAAAACTCTGACTCACAAATAACTACTGATAACCTCACCTAACCTAACCTAACCTAACCTAACCTAACCTAACCTAACCTAACCTAACCTTTTTTTTTTTTTTTTTTTTTTTTGGAAGGAGTAAAATCTTCAGCTAAGACACCGGCAGCCAGTGCTGCACGGTAGTGCCGGGTTCCTACCGGCTAAAACCCTCCTCCCATTGGGATATATCTGTTTTTACTCCACCCCGGGATTGCATTAAAGCATTACTTCGGAGTGGAGAATCCCGGACGGCAGTTAATCTTTTCTGCCGCCCTCTCTTTTTTCAAAAACAATGTTTTACAAAACAAACAAATCAAAAAATTTACAGACACATTTTTTACAAAAAGTTATAACATTTCCATTCATACTTTTACACAATAATAAAAAAAAAAAAAAATAAAAAAATAAAAAAAATAAAAAAAAAAAAACAGCTACGGGCCCACCCCAGGCAAAACCCCCACCCCCCATTCTTCTACCGGAGCAAGCTCCTTCTCCTCCTCCTCTTTTTTCCGGAGAATAATCCCTATCATGGTGGACACATTATCCCAGCCGGCCTGAGACGCCATCATTGTTTCCACCATGTTGTCAGGGTTCACGCTTGCTCCGCCCATTTTCACAATCATTTTCTCCCTCACTTCCGTCCAACGTTCGCAACGGAACACGGTGTGCTCAACCGTGTCTCGCTGCCCGCAATACAAACATTCGTCGCTCTTGCACACTTTCACCCACTGCAGGTACGCCCGGAAACAACCGTGTCCCGTTAATACCTGCGTGAGGTAATAGTTTACCTCGCTGTAACCTCTGCCAACCCACCGCTTCACGTTTACGATGAGCCGCCTTGACCACCCGAGTTCACTACCACCTCCACTCGACTCACACTCTTCCCATCTTCGCTGCCATTCTCTCCACACCCATTCATCCCCTTCGCTCCTCGAGAGACGCCCATCCCACACTTCCGTCTTCATACGGATTAGAAGGTCTAGTGGCCTTGTACCCGCAACCACCAGAAGAACTGCAGTCAACGCCGTCCTGTAGGCGCTGCAAATCCTCTGGCAGCACCTCCTCTGAGTTCGCAAGACCCACTCCGTTTGCCTCTCGTTGCTGCGCAAGGTGTCCCCCCATATTTCTGCACCGTACAGTACTATGGAGGAAACAACCGAACACAGCAGGCGCCTGTAGGAAGCCCTTGCTCCCCCTAGATTTGGCATTAGACCCGCCAACGACCGGGCCGCCTTCTCTCCTCTCATACACACCTCCCGCACCTGCCCGCCCCATGCCATGTTGCTGGACAGTACAACCCCAAGGTAGTTTAGCTTCTTCTTAGACCTGACGGTGGTCCCCGTGACATTTATTTGAACTTGTGGTACCCTCCTTGAGCACGAAAGTACCACAAGCTCTGTCTTTTCTGGCGCCAGTTTCAGCCCTAGCTCGCTCATCTTTGACTCTATTATCTTAACGGCGTAGTTACCAGCCTCTTCTACTTCGAGTCTAGAGCGCTTCGTTATTACTACCGCCAGATCGTCCGCGTAAGCTACTACCTTTACCCCCTTCGGCATCTCCAGGCTCACCACGCTGTCATACAGAACGTTCCACAGCGTGGGTCCAAGAACCGACCCCTGTGGCACACCCCCCGACAGTTTAACCTCTTCCCTCTGCTCTCCCTTGCCCAGCAACAAAATCCTACCCCACAGGTAACTGCTAATTAGATTTAGCAGGTAGCCTGGTACCCCCCTGTTTTCCAGCGCCCCCAAAATCCTGCCCCAATTGGCAGTGTTGAAGGCGTTCATCACGTCCAAGGTGATTAACACGCACGCTTTTCTGTGCGTGTAGCTAAAACGTTTTGCAGCTACTACCGCTGCCTTTACCTCCGCGAGCGCGTTCAGGGTTGAAAGACCCTTCCTAAAACCGTACTGACGCTCGCAGAGGGCCGCGTCACCTTGAAGCACCTCCAAAAGCCTTCCCACCACCAGATGTTCGAGGATTTTTCCACCCACGTCCAGGAGACATATTGGACGATATGCCCTAGCCCCCGTACTACCTTTCCCCTTATCCAGCAGGACCAGGTTAGCCCTCTTCCACACTTCCGGAAAACTTCCTTCAACCAGGCACCGATTGTAAACTTTCAGCCAGGTTTCAGGGCACCGTCCGATTAAGGCTTTGACAAATTCCGTAGGGAATTCGTCAGGCCCCGGTGCTTTCCTCGGTCTGATCTTTGCCGTGGCCTCCAGAAGCTCTCCTTCCGTAAAGAGTCGGACGTCCCCAGCATCAACTGGCCACCTCCTGAAAACCCTCCCCACTTGCGCTGGAAAAAGTTCCCCTACTACCGCTCTCTGAACCGCCGTATCCACCTTTGGCGGTTTCCTACCCACTTTCCCCATCACTATTTTAAAACCCCTGCCCCAGATGTCCCCATCAACTTCGTCGACCAGGAGCTTCCATTTTCCCCTCTTGGCCGACTTGATGAGCCCTCCTAACCTTTTCCTTAACCCTTTATACTCCCCGACTAAACCCACGTTACCCCTCCCCGAGGCGTTGGCCCTTGTCAGCGCTCTACGCGCCCTGTTGCAGAGCATCCTTGCCTCCGCAATCTCTTCATTCCACCAGTATTTTGGACGTCTTCCGATTTGACGCCCCTTTCTGGTGAAATGAAGATCGCAGAGATGCTTTATGCTCTTGCACAGCTGAGCCGCGTTTTCCCCTTCCCCCACTTCTCGCTCCCCAAAATCCCTACAAATTTTCTCCAGCCCTTCCGACGTCATTACCCACCCGCTTTGTTCCGCGTCCCTCACGCGCGACGGAGCCGTCTTGCCAACACCGAACCTGATGGGACGATGGTCGCTGAGGCATTCCTCTTCCATCACCTCCCACCCCGTCGCCAACCCCACTACCCTTGACCCGCAGAAGGTCACGTCGATATACGAGCGTGCCTCTCCCCTCCAGAACGTGGGCGCTGCCCCATCGTTCATTGGAGTCAAGTCGTTACACGCGGCCCATTCCGCTAGCAAACGACCCCTCCCGTCCTCTACGTTCCCTCCCCAGGTAGGACACTTGGCATTAAAGTCCCCCCCTATAAAAGCATCCCTGATCCCCACCCCCAGTTGAGACCTTACGCATCCCAATATGTCCTCCAGATCTTGCAAAGCCTTATTAGGCGAGGCATAACAAGACACGTAAAATCTCCCACCCACTTGAATCCATACAAACCCTTCCCCCCTCCCGCGTTTTCCGATTCCCAACCCGCTGTTCAGCACCACCAGTGCTGCGTCCTCCCGATCGTCCATGAACCAGGCACTTCCTGTTGCCGTGCGTATGTTGGGCTCGGAGATCAACGCGATGTCCGCTCCAATCTCCGCGCACAACTGCATCGCAAGGTCGCTAGATGCAACCGACCTGTTCAAGTTCACTTGGACGACGGTCAGCATTCTTTAACTGGCGGTGCCGCCTTACCCACCCCCTTTTTTATAAGTACTAATTCCTTGTACTTTGGACAGGCCATGGATGAAGTCCTGTGACCTGCCACGTTGCAAGTTCTGCATCTTGCTTCCTGAATGCAGTCTTTCACCAAGTGCCCCACTTCTCCGCACTTGTGACACCGCCTACCCACTTTCGCGGCGCCGCATCCTGCTGCCATATGTCCGAGTTCCTGACAGTTGTAGCAGCGGTCTATGTTAGTAAAAGCCTCCACCCTGCACCGTGCCCACCCTATACTTATTTTACCTAAGTCCAGAATGTGCGCCCGGGGACCCCTGTCTAACGTGACCACGGCGTAGAGCTCTTGCCTTCCCATTTTGCTGCTCTGCGGCCTAAGGCTGTTGACCTCGCAGCCTCTCCCTTCCGGCGCCCCCACGATTCGGTCAATAGCGTCCCGCACCTCAACCGACGTCATCGCCCCATCTATCCCCCACACCAGCACCCTTTCCCTTCTGCTAAGTGCCTTCACCGTCAGCTCCGCGTTTTGGCCTTTGTTTAACGCCTCCCTAAAGGCACTAATTGATTTTTCTCCCCCACCCTGCAATTTTAACTTAATTGCTCCCGAAGCCATCTCCCTGGCCTCAAGGACCTTAACTCCGGCAGACTCTCCCACCCTCATTTTTAAGGCTTTAAGCCGCTCCACATAGTTGTTTCCCAGAGCCTTTCCCTCTACCTGGAGGTCCGTCGTCTTTTGGCTTTTGCCTCTCTTGACGACTTTGCTCCAGGTGTCCCCTACCTCCACCTGCGCCAACCCTTCCGCCCCCTTAGGACGGGGGGTGTGGATAGTCATATTTAACTTTGAGCCCTCCGAGACCCACTCCATAACTTTTCGGACGCGCTCCGTCTCTCTGCCCGACGCCAATACCACCGAGAGGTTTGTTATTTCCCTTTCCCGCACCGCCGCCAACGCCTTTGCCGTCATGGACAGAAACTCTTCCCCCCCTACGTCCTGACCTTCCGCAGCCCCCAACAGAAACGTGTAGTTCCTGTCCATTGTCAGCTGCTCCCCTTCCAAAAATGCGCTTGCCTCCTGCGCCACGCATGCCAAGTTTCCCTTGCCCAATTTACCACTTGTAATTATGCCTTTTATAGCTTCCCCCTTTTCTTCGTACAGTTTCGTGATGGGGTTTTCGTCTCCCACGTCGACAATAACTAGAGCATTGTCTCCTTTTTTTGGGACCCCTACTATTACCCTTGTCCGTCTATAGGCCTTTTTAGGGCACGCCTCCCGCATATACTTTTGAAAACCCTCCCCTGGCTTCCCTCCCTCCTTACCCATTTCCTCCCAAATTGCAGCCACTAGTGCGACCTCCTCTGCATCCTTCTGCAGCTTTCTTTCATCCTCCACATTCATACCTTTCACGCCTTTTACACATATGCCCATGCACCCACACCCTTCACATACCCTTATTTCCCGTAGCTGGTCCATGCGTACCTCCGTTCTTTCATCCATCCCGTTTTCACACTTCTTTCTCGCAGCTTCTTCAAGAGCCGCAACTCTGTCTTTTAGCTCCTGTTCTTCTTTTTTGTTAACTTCGGCTTCTTTGATAGCATTTGCCGTCATGCTGTCTATTTTTTTTTAAAGTTCTGCATTAGCAGATCGTAGCTTTTCGGTTTCAGCTTTTATAAGCCTTAATTCTTCCTCCTGGTTGTTTCCGACTATCTTTTTTTGTTGCGAGGTAACCACCATTGGAAAAATTAGGGCTACCTCGTCGATGGCCTTTTTTAAATCCACCCTGGTGTTTTGAGCAACTTCTTTTTGCAACTTTTTTATGCATTTCGCCAGCGTTGTCATATTTACCTCTACATTGTAAGGCAATGTTCCAACGCTGTTACGCCTTTTCTCGGCAGGTTTGCCTTGAGGGTCGTCCTCCCTTAGTCTTTTTTTCTCATCAATCACCTTTTTCCTTTCCTTTTCCTTTAATTCCTGCGGTTTGGTCGGTTCTTTCTTTGATTTTTCCGACTTGGAATCCTCCACAGGTTCTCTGTTAGGAGACCTCCCTATACTCCTTCGCCTGCTGTAATTTTGCAGGATATCAAGTTCTTCCGCTGTCAAGTCTTCGTGTCTGGCTGAGCCACGTCTGCTCAGCGACTTATCTTCAGTGTTTGTAGTCCAGTTTCGTTGTCCGTTTTCGTTGCCATTGTCGTTATCAGTTTTGTTTAGGTTGCCACACCCATATTCCACGTGGCAGACCGTCTCAGCAGACGGTGAGGGTTTTTCCTCCTGGGTATATTTATCTAAACTTTTGTGCATTGTTTCATTTTCTTTTTTTTTTCCCGTTTTCTGACTTCCGGGCAGTCGCGCACCCTTTTAGTGGTTTAGAGTGTTGGGTTCCACTGTAAGAAAAAGATGTTAAAGCGGTTTTGGTTACCAAGCCATCGTTACCTAATAGCTTAATAACCAGAAAGTGAGTCAAGAGAGACCGAAGAGTTGTTCTAGAGCGAACGATAGTTCAAAGGGGAAAGAGAAAGATAGAAAAGGTAGTCTCATTGCCGTGGCAAGGCTACCGTGCAATGGTGTTGGTCCGCGTGTGCAATCCCCTATCCGCCACCTGGGACGCGCCTGGAAGAGGTTTCACCTTCCCCTGCCCCCAAAATCTGGAGTCCAGGAACCTAACCTAACCTGACCTGACCTAACCTAACCTAACCTAACCTAACCTAACCTAACCTAACCTAATCTAACCTAACTTAGTTTTTTTCTGAGGAAGTAATGATCTTCTATAAGACACTCCAAAAGGTAGTATCAGATTTTTACTGACTAAAACCGCTTCTTACTCTGCTTGCGGGAATAACAATCTTTCTCTGCACTAAAGTATTACGTCTAAGTAGAGAGTCTTTTTTGTTTACTAATTTTGGGCCTGTACAATTTTTTTGAACACATTTTAATAACAAAAACAGTTTACAAAACAGATTTTACATATTTACAAAACATTAATGACCAGCTACTGCCTCACCCCCCTGCCTACTCTATTCACGTCATGGAGCTATCATGGGCAATTTTCTAAAAACTAAATTTTACCTGGTTGGGATTGCTTGGAAGTTTGAGCTGTTAGGCTCATGACCTTTTGTTAGTAGATAAAATTGGAAAAGAGAAGATGGGACGTTTTATAGGCTAAGAGGTGAGGTTGTAGGGTAGCCCACTTTTAAGAAGAAATTTGGTTTACTGGTCTCCTATAGGCGTGTGCTTCTTTGTCTTGTTTTGCAAACCTTGCCAGATCAGTGTTTGGGTTTAATTGAAAATGTGTAAAGTATTTTTGGCTAAAGTTGCCTAAGTCTGCTAAATTTTTTTGTTTATCAAAGGGCTCCATCAATCCAATACAGGGTTAGGTTAGGTTAATGCAGGGTTAGACTTTGAAATATCTTGAGAAGATAGAGGTGAGAATTTGGAGCTAACTTTTCTTTTCCTTTTTTGTACGTAGCATGGATCCTACGATAGTGGTCCAATTGAACACTAAAGACAGCATGATTACCACCTAGTTATCTGAATAAAAACTCTTTCCTAACAATTTCATTCTTGCTCTATCACGCGTTTTTAGCCATTTTTTGCAATAGAATACGTTGTGCTCAACCGTACCCAGTGCAGATACGTCCGGAAACAATCATGTTTGCTATGAGACGTCTGGACCATGCGGGATTGCTTCACACTTGGTAAGGCAACCTTTTAAGGCTGTTGTTTTCATTTGCACCATAAGATCCAACGGTTTTGTGCTTGCCATAACTAGAAGGCCTGCTGTTGGCGTTGTCTTGTATGCGCTGCAGACCCTCTAGTAGCACCTCTTCTAAGTCTGAAAAACCAATCTTTTTATAGAGCATTATGAAGGAGACTACTAAGTACATCAGGCGCTTGGTGGAAGATTGCACTTCTCCTAAGTTTGGCATAAGCTCTTCTAAAAGCCGCTTTCTTAGATACATATACTTCCGTTTTTTTTAAGCTAATTTTAAGCCCAGTTTGCTTAGTTTCCATTCTCTGATGGTAAAAGCGTAGTTTCTGGTCTTTTAAAGTTTTTTTTTTTGCTTTTTATAACAATTGCCGGGAGGTCGTTGGCATAAACTACTCTTTCCACACTTAGAGTCAGCTTTAGGCTGGCCATGTTGTTGTAGAAAACGTTCCACAGCGTGAGGCTCAGAAGTGATCCTTGTGGCACCTCCGCCTCTTTGGTAAAATTACTTTTTTCTACCCTTGCTCACTAACAAAACTTTGTCCCATAAATAGATACTAATAATATTTAATAAGTAAAGCTCTCAAAGTTCTTTTTTAGTTCTGGCAGCTACTCAGCCGTTTTCACCTCAGCAAACGCGCTCAAAGCTAATCAACTTATTTTAAACTACTAATGGAGCTAGTTGAGAACTCGGTTACCTTAAAGTGCTTCCAGAAGCTATTTTACTAAAAAGCTTTTTGGTTATATCCAAGAAACATATAGGCCAAAAAGCCTTTGCACCTACTACACCTTTTCCTTTGTCCAGCAGAACAAGTTTTGCTCTTTTCCAAACTTTTAAGAAATTTGTGTTTTTGATGCATTTGTTGGCTGCTGCTACCTAAACATTGCTCCACCAGGTCTATAACAATTTTTGCAAAACTTTTTGATTTCTGAAAACAAAAACTTTTTTCGCCTCTACGGGCCATCTTTTAAATACCGTTTCCTCTTGTTTTGGAAACAGTTTTTCTTAACCTAACCAAACCTAACCTAACTTAACCTAACCTAACTTAACCTAACCTAACTTAACCTAACCTAACCTAACCTAACCTAACCTAACCTAACCTAACCTAACCTAACCTAACCTAACCTAACCTTAACCGGGAGTGTGGGACTTTCACTCACTAAAAATTCTCTGTTTTTTACACCGGTTGGACGGCATACCTTAGGAGAATTTCTTATCGTCCAAACGGCTGGATTCTCTATTGTCACTCGATTCTAATTGCGGCTTTCTGCTTTCTTCTTCTTTTTTGCTTTTTATGGACCCCCCCAATAAAAGTATAGATGTGGCTCCAGTTGTTCTTTGAACCAGTCATTAAGTCTATCAGGTTGTCTACCTTGAGGCTTTGTCCTATGGCTGCTTACGCTTTTTGCCGTTTGACCTAACATTGATCGCAGGTAAAGATGATGTGTTTGGGAATGTCTTGCGCACCGCAGTAGTGGCGGGCGTCGTCAACAAGCTTCCCAATCCTTTTAGTGAAGGTTTTGAAACTGCCTTGACCTGACAAAAATTAGGTTAGAAAATGTCTGTGTTTCTATGAGGAGACCTACTTTAGATCCCGATGTTTAGAATCAGCCTCTTTGACCGTTGTGTGTTGTTTTGCGTATCCTCCAATTTTTGTTGCTACTGCTCTTCTACAATGTAAGCTGTTTCTTGACCAGTTTTCCTGACATTTCTTTGTTTTGAGGTCAGCGCTGTCATGTGCCTCTTTTGCCGAGTACTCTTTTCCACACAGGCGCTGCGTACGATTGGACCACGGCGTGGTAAATTGTCCTTCTCTTGATTCTTTGGCCGTTGATGTTTGGCAAAATTTTGGTTAGTGCCGTTACTGTCTTCTTGGCCTTTTTGATTGAGTGCACCACGTGGTGCCCAAAAGTCCAGTTTGCGTCCAGCCAAACTTCTAGGTGGTTCACGGTTTTATTGGGCTTTACCTCCTGTCCTCTAAGAGCAAAGACCAGTTTGTTTTTCCTTCTTGCTCTCTTCACAATCATGGTTTTTGTCTTTTTGGGGGTCACTTCCAGTCCGTTTTTGACCATCTATCTGTCCACGGCCGCCAGGGCCACGTTTGCTGCTTTTTGGAGCCTCTCAGCCCCGTTTGCTTTAACCACTATTGCCAAGTCGTCGGCGTAGGCCATCATCCGAGATCTCCAGTCTCAGTACGGGATTATACAGAACGTTTTACAAATTAGGTCCAAGAACCAAACCCTGCGGCACGACCTGCGTCAGTTTTTTTTTTCTCCACCTGTGCAATGAGGAGCGTTCTCTTGCTTAAATAGCTGGGCAGGATCTTTAGGAGGTATCTGGACACCCTTATTTCCTGCAGTTGACTCATGATGTTACTCCATCTGACAGTATTGAAGGCGTTTCTCACATCCAAAAGGATGATTGCCTTCCATGCGCTGTTTTGGTCTTCGCACAGTTTCTTTGCTCTCATGATTGCGACTACCGTCAATTGGCTCTTCCTAAAACCGTATTGGGCGTTCGAGATTGCCTTCTTTTCTTCTAGCTCTTCCTCAAGCCTTCCCTTTAGAAGATGTTCAAAAGTTTTCCCGAGTACGTCCAGAAGGCTTATGGCTCGGAATTTGTTGGACTCCCTTTTTGGGGTCAGCACCAGCTTTACTCTTTTCGATTTTTTTTGTAAGACTTTGCTATTTAGGACGGTGTTGTAAGCTTTTTGTAGATCCTTAGGTAACTCCTCCTGAGCCAGCTTTTCTATTTGGCCTTTGACGCCGTCGGGACCTGCAGCCTTCTTTGGTCCGAGCTTTGCAATGACCATCTTTATCTCTTCCTCAGTAAAAAGGGGAGGTGTGTCCGGGTTATTCAAATTTGGCAAGGATGCCGCTGGGTTGTTGATGTCTGGAAAGAGCTCCACGATCACTCTACTTTTTGTGGCGTCATTCAGAACTAGTTGTTTTGGCCTTACGCCTACTTAACCTAACCTAACAGAAGTAGTTTCAACTATACATTTCCTCAACTACTTACAGATTTTAAAGATACTGAGTAGTTGTTTACGGGTCATCAATTTAGAGTAGTTTTAGATGAATTAAAAATAGTGTTTTAGTATTTGGTTTCTTTGATCTGTGACTTTGTAACCTAGATTCAATTGTGGGACGCCCTAAAATGTTTTTATTTCTCAATGTAGATGTCTTAAGTGGTTGTGGTAGTTGGCCATTTGTGTTGGTCACTCAAGATCATGATTACAAGCGAGTAGTTTGAAATAGAGTTCCCACTTACCCGCCCAAATATTTGTAATCAAAGATTTAAAAGTTCTTTTTCTCCGCAAGCGTAAGAAGCCTTTTGATCAGAAAATGAAGAGGTTATATTTAATCTTTTGATCACCAACACTTGGGCGGGTGGGTGGGTCACATTAGAAGAAGTAATTTGCTCACAAATTAAACTTTGTAGATTGTACAATGTTTTAACAACTTAAATAATTCTTATTTTTAAACTACAGTTAATGATTTAATAAATATAATTAAGCCGTTAATTAATTGTTGAACTGTAGCGACTGAAGATTTACGTTTAAATTAATTAATGTTAAACTTTCAAGTTAGAAACAAAAATTTTATTCGAAGTTGATTGCTGGCAGGAGGAGAATAGGGCGAAGGAGTAGCAGCAGAACTCGTTAAGGATGGATTAAGGACCCAATGTCCCGTGCATTTACAATGGGACCACATCACACTTCTCCGAAGCTAACCGTCCCTCCTTTTAACTAATTAAATAGTTTTATTATTCAAACGGAAAAGGAGAAAACCCGAAATCGCGGTAATACGTGAAGAAACAACCAAACGGAAAAACTGAGTTATTCCGGGGACAGAATAAAGACAAGGGGGGAAAACCGTTTAGATTTTTACAGCTCGGCCCCCATTCCTAAGATTAAAATGGAAATTTATGATAAAGTTCTCTATCCAGGACCCGCATCCACGCGAAATACAAATTTTACTGGTCCTAAAACGATTTTTAATTTATTTTAAAGAATTGAATTATGAAAAGTGCAAATGTCATCAATTTACAATTCTTGTAATACTTGTTCATATTGAATGTTAAGTTATTTATGATTGTTGTAGTGATGAGAAGTAATACGTATATCGTCTCGTTCTCGAAGGACGCATATAAATATATACGCGCACACGTTCAGAATCCATAAAATCCGTTTGGAAATCTTTGCCTCAGTCCCTATTTCTTCATTTGAAATGTAACGCGTTTTTGATCGAGCCCAGTAAACGACCGTCTGAATCCCGGCGCACATTATTCTCATACTTGGCTTTACACGGCTTCCGGGGCTAGTCCGGGTTCTCAACCTACAATCCTCCCGGAGTCCGGGACTCACTTCTAAAGATATATACTCCGTCCTGCTCTGCGCCGCATTCCATTTCTCCCACTCGCTCCTTCTTTCCGATAATCAATTACTTTACCTCCTTCTACATGTGTTTGATATACCTGGTAAATAACAAATTTGCTCGCACATTAAAGTATCTAACGGTATTACTATTAAATCTCTCTCTAACCGTCATTTTCCTCGACGGATTTGTTTATGTATATTTAATTTAAATTAAACAAACTTGATTATTACTCAATTTGTGACATCCACAATTAATCTTATTTAATATTTATAATATTATTTATTTATAATCTAATAGAACATACTTAAAATATAAGAAGCTTTGCTTAATTTATTTCCAGGCTACCAACAATCAACTTTGAATAAAATTTTAGTTTATTATATTTAATAAGTCATTAAGAATAAAAACTACAATTGTTACATTAAGGGCGCGGTTTAAAGAGTTATAAAACTATGAGCGCAATTTAACATCTTTTTAAAATCGTTTTTTTGCAACAAATATATTTTGTTTGCCCAAGTTTTATGTAATAAATGTTTCTTTTGTTCATACCTAACTCTAAACAGAGTTTAACTTGTGGGCGAGTTATTTCTTCTGCTGCGACCAACCCACCCGCCCAGGTGTTAGCCATCAAAAGATTTATTGTTTGTCCCACTTCTTGAGTGCTAGAATTTAGATATGAAAAAGTTGTTTAAAAATAAATAATTTGATAACTAACGCTTGGGTGGGTGGGTGGGAACAAAGTTTAATTTGTGGGCGAGTTACTTTTTTTACTGTGTCCCACCCACCCGCCCAAGTGTTAATCATTAAAGGATCTATTGTACGTCTTACCTCTTGTGTGCTTGGATTTAGATATAAAAGAATTGTTTGACAATAAATTTTTTGATAACTAATGCTAGGGTGGGTGGATGGGAACAGAATTTAATTTGTGGGCAAGTTACTTCTTTTACTGTAACCCACCCACCCGCTCAAGTGTTAGTCATCAAAGGGTTTATTATTTCGCCCACCTCTTGTGTGTTTGGATTTAGATATGAGAGAATTATTTGACAATAAATCTCTTGATAACTAACGCTTGGGTGGGTGGGTGGGTGGAAACAAAGTTTAATTTGTGGGTAAGTTACTTCTTTTACTGTAACTCACCCACCCGCCTAAGTGTTAGTCATCAAAGGATTTATTATTTCGTCCACCTCTTGTGTGTTTGGATTTAGATATGAGAGAATTACTTGACAATAAATCTCTTGATAACTAACGCTTGGGTGGGTGGGTGGGAACAAAGTTAAATTTGTGATTAAAGTTACTTTTTTTACTGTGACCCACAGTAAAAACAAATTCTGTACTGTTAACCAAGACCGAATTTAATTTTTTTGGACCACTTTTCAAGACATTTTTGGTATGTTTAACAAAAAGAGGTTGCGGTTTAAACCAAATTGTTTAGAATACAATAGAAATCATTTTTTTTTCGACAATATCAAAATATTCCAGTGGCGTCACCAATATTTTTTTTCTAAAACTCAAAAAATTACGTTTTTTTTTAAATTAAAACGGTTCTAAAATTTTTGCACTCAAATTTAATACAATCAAAAAATTAAATATTGAATTAGCAAAAGCGGATTTTTGATTTAAGTTTTTGTTCTCAACCAGTGGCGTCCTAAATGTAGCGATTAAAAGTAGTTTTTGAGAGTACGCCACTGGTTAACGTGCACACGTACGACATTGTGTTTAGGCTAAAAAAAATATTAATTCCTTGTTCAAAAATTAATATTAGTACATTTTTTAATTATCTGTACAATTAAATCAGTGATGGTTCGTGAAAGGTCGAAAAAAAACGCGATTTCTGGTAAAAAGTAGTGTTGCGCCAAACCTATCTTCTCCTACATTTTTTTAGATAAACAATCGGGCATAGTCTTATTCGAAAGAAAAAAAAAATCTAGCTAACAGTTTTTTAATTTTTTGTCTTAAACCCGATGTGGGGCCCTCCAAAATTGATCAATTTTTTTGTTTAAAAAACAAATAAAAATTTTTTTTTTTTTATTATTAACAGATTGTTATTTTTAGCATCAAAATTGGTCAAAGTCAAAAATACCACCCCTATTGCCATTAAATTTTTTTCACAATTTTAAGACTTTTTACACTAAACAAATTACAACTCAAAAACGGTAAGTGATTGAGACACCAGACAAATTTCATCATCTTTACAAGAACAAAATCTATCTGATTAAGCGGATTAAATTTTTTTAACAAAATTTCAACACTTCTTTTCAAGAAAAAAACTAAAATTACATTATTAGTTGTCATTTTTAAACGGTTCAATTTTTTTTTCAACTTTTGTTGAATAGGATTCAGCTTTCTAACCATGTATAACAAGTTTGTTTTACCAGTTTTTTTGACCCGAAGGGCCTCGCGTGTGACAATAAACATGAGCTTTCAGCAAATTTTGTACAAAAAAGGGTTTTTTTCTTGTTTTTTAGTCAAACTTGCTGCAATTTTGATGTTTTTTAAGCAATTTATGATAAGCGTGAAATGTTTTTTGAACAAATTTTATGGTATTCAACGTTTTTACAGTAAATTTGATAATAAAACTAAGTTTTTAGCAAATTTTGTGCAGAAAATAAGTTTTTGCTTGCTTTTTAAGCAAATTTGATGCAAATTTAATGTTTTTTAAGCAATTTTTGATAAGCAAAAAATGTTTTTTTGAACAATTTGTTATGTATTCAACGTTTTTACAGTAATTTTGATAGTAAACTTGAGTTTTTAGCAAATTTTGTGCAAAAAATAATATTTTGATTGTTTTTTAAGCAATTTGATGTTTTTTCACTAATGTTTAATAAGCAGAAAATGTTTTTTGAACCATTTTTAACGTATCTAACGTTTTTACACTAAATTTGACGGTTAACATGAATTTTTAGCAATTTTTGTGCAAAAAATAAGTTTTTGCTTGTTTTTTAAGCAATTTTGATGAAGTTTTGATGTTTTTCAAGCAACTTTTGATGAGCAAAAAATATTTTTTAAACAATTTGTATGGTATTTAACGTTTTTACAGTAAATTTGACAGTAAACATGAGTTTTCAGAAATTTTTGTGCAAAAAATAAATTTTTGCTTGTTTTTTAAGCAATAATGTTGAAATTTTGATAATTTTCAAGCAATTATTAATGAACAATAAAGGTTTTTAGACAATTTGTTGGGTATTCAACGTTTTTACAATAAATTTGATAGTTAACATAAGTTTTCAACAAATTTTGTGCAAAAAATAGGTTTTTGCATGCTTTTTAAGCAAATTTTATGAAGTTATGATGTTTTTTAAGCAAATTTTAATGAAAAAAAAATGTTTTATAAACATCTTGTATGGAATTCAACGTTTTTACTAGTAATTTGACCGTACACATAAGTTTTCAGCAAAGTTTGTGCAACAAATATGTCTTTGCTTGTTTTTTAAGCAAATTTGGTACAAAATTGATGTTTTTCAAGCAATTTTTAATGAACAGAAAATGTTTTTTGAAAAAAATTAATGGTATTCAACGTTTTTACACTAAATTTTACAACTAACATAAGTTTTTAGCAATTTTTGTGCAAAAAATAAATTTTTGCTTGTTTTTTAAGCAATTTTGATGCAGTTTTGATGTTTTTCAAACAACTTTTGATTAGCAAAAAATATTTTAGGAACAATTTGTATGGTATTTAACGTTTTTACAGTAAATTTGATAATAAACTTGAGTTTTCAGAAAAATTTTGTGCAAAAAATAAGTTTTTGCTTATTTTTAAGCAAATTTGGTGCAATTTTGATGTTTTTTAAGCAATTTTTAATAAGCAAAAAAAGTTTTTAAAGAAATTGTATGGTACTTAACGTTTTTACTATAAATTTGTTAGTAAACATGAGTTTTTAACAAATTTTGTGCAAAAAATAAGTTTTCTCTTGTTTTTTAAGCAAATTTTGTGCAATTTTGATGTTTTTCTAGCAATTTTTGATGAGCAAGAAATGTTTTTTAACTATTATTTTACGGTATTTAACGTTTTTACAGTAAATTTGTCAGTAAACATAAGTTTTCAGCAAATTTTGTGCAAAAAATAGGATTTTGGTTGCTTTTTAAGCAAGTTTTATGCAGTTTTGATGTTTTTCAAGCAAATATTGATGAGCAAAAAATGTTTTATAAACAATTTGTATGGTATTTAACGTTTTTATTAGTATTTTGACCGTACACATAATTTTTCAGCAAGCTTTGTGCAAAAAATAAATTTTTGCTTGTTTTTTAAGCAAATTTGATGCAATTTTGATGTTTTCAAGCAATTTTTGATAAGCAAAAAATGTTTTTTGATTAATTTTATTTGGTACTCAACGTTTTTACACTAAATTTGACAGTTAACATGATTTTTCAGCAAATTTTGTACAAAAACTTAATTTTTGCTTGCTTTTTAAGCAAATTTGATGCAGTTTTGATGTTTTTCAAGCAAATTTTGATAAGCAAGAAATGTATTTTGAACAATTGGTATGGTATTCAACGTTTGTTACAGTAAATTTGATAGAAAACCTGAGTTTTCAGTAAATTTTGTGCAAAAAAGTTTTTGCTTGTTTTTTTAGCAAATTTGATGCAATTTTGGTGTTTTTTAAGCAATTTTTGATAAGCAAAAAATGTTTTATTGACAATTTGTAAAGTATTCAACGTTTTTACAGTCAATTTGACAGTAAACATGAATTTTCAGCAAATTTTGTGCAAAAAATAAGTTTTTGCTTGTTTTTTACTTGTATGGTACTTAACGTTTTTACTATAAATTTGTGAGTATACATGAGTTTTTAGCAAATTTTGTGCAAAAAAATAAGCTTTTGCTTGTTTTTTAAGCAGTTTTGATGTTCTTCTAGCAATTTTTAATAAGCAGAAAAAGTTTTTTACGTTACAAATTTTTTTTTTTCTGAAACTCAAAAAATTACGTTTTTTGAAAAATGTAAACGGTTCCAGAGTTCTTAAACTCAAATTTAATTTAATTAAAAAAATTAAAATCCACTTTAGATATTGGCCTAAATTTACGATTTTTGATTTAGGCTTTTGTTCTCAACCAGTGGCGTCCCAAAAGTAGCGTAGTTTTTGAGAGTACGCCACTGGTTAACGTGCACACGTACGACATTGTGTTTAGGCTCAAAAGAAATATTAATTTCTTGTTCAAAAATTAATTTTAGTACATTTTTTAATTATCTGTACAAATAAATCAGTGATGGTTCGAGAAAGATCGAAAAAACGCGGTTTTTGGTAATAAATAGTGTTGCCCCAAACCTATCTCTTCCTACATTTTTTCAGATAAACAATCGGGCATAGTCTTACTCAAAAGAGAAAAAAAATGCGCAAAAACTCTAGGCAACAATTTTTTGATTTTTTGTCTTAAACTTAAATTGGAGCTTTTCAAAATTGACCAATTTTTTTGTATAAAAAACCAATGAAGACTTTATTTTTTAATTTTTTTATTATCAGATTCTTGTTCATAGCATCAAAATAAGTTGGTAAACCAATTTAAAAATTTATTTATTTATTTATTTATTTATTTATTTATGCTTGTTACGGCTATTTTACATCGCCACAGTAAGTCTACGACTTGTTTAAAGTGGTTTGATGGGACTAACAGCTTAAAACGTGACTTCCGAACCACGCTGGTGGATAAAGAGCAAGTTATTATTTCAGTCATATTTCGGGGATCAATTGAGCTATCACACCATTAACTATCAATACTCTTTTCCTCCCTCCCACCTCAACAAACTAGCCCCGCAGGGACACTGGTATACACTATCCGACCGAACGGGTAGAGTGATGCGTCCGGCGGGGGGCCTTGCGTGTGACAAAAAAACATGAGTTTTCAACAAATTTTGTTTAAGAAATAAATATTTACTTGCAGATTTGATGCAATATTGATGTTTTTCAAGCAATTTTTGATAAGCAAAAAATGTTTTTTGAACAATTTTTATGGTAGTTATCGTTTGACAGTAAATTTAACAAAAAACATAAGTTTTCAGCAAATTTTGTGCAAAATTGATGTTTTTCAAGCAATTTTTGATAAGCAAAAGAAGTTTTTTAAACAATTTGTATGGTATTGAACGTTTTTACTATAAATTTGTCAGTAGACATAAGTTTTTAGCAAATTTTGTTCAAAAAATAAGTTTTTGCTTGCTTTTTAAGCAAATTTGATGCAATTTTAATGTTTTTCAAGCTATTTTTGATGAGCAAGAAATGTTTTTTGACAATTTTTTTTGATAATTGGAGTTTTTACAGTAAATTTGACAGTAAACATAAGTTTTTAACAAATGTTGTGCAAACAATTAGTTTTTGCTACCTTTTTAAGCAAATTTGATGCAGTTTTGATGTTTTTTAAGCAAATTTTGATGAGCAGGATATGTATTTTGAACAATTGGTATGGTTTATTCTGATAGTATTCTTCTCGTCCTTCAATTTAATAAATGTAGAGGAAGTTTATTTTGTTGGTAAAAACAAAAACGCCAATAGGACTTATATTATAATTTAATTAATTATTATTTAATCATCGGACGTTTCGACAGAAAACACCTGTCTTCATCAGCACTGCAAAGACATTTTTTAACATTATAAAAATAAATAATTTTATGACACAAATACAAATACAAATTACAAAAAACATTAATATTATTAAAATCTTACCTTAATTAAAAATAAAATAAAATTGTTTATGTTTGGATCACCAATATAAAATCATCAAAATGGAAATTTTCGAATATCCAGTACATAGTAGTAACACTTACAAGATTAAAACTAACACGTTAAAATTAACACATTAAAATCATTAAACACAAAAGTTAAAATTAAGCGGGTGAAATACCATTATTCAAGTGTATATGTATTGTTGTGTGAGTGTTCTAGTTGGAATATGAATATTAATATGAAAGAGCGACTATTATTTGCTCTCGATGTCCTTTACTTTTTTGTGAATTATTTAGAAAAAATATTTTTATTGGAATATTTCTAACATATTTTCTAATAATCTTATAGGAATTCCATTTACAATTGTAATATATATATATATGTGTATAATTTAACATTAATTAATAATTAAAAAAATATTTTTAAACATGATAATAAAAATAGTTGTTGTATAGACAATTATAATTTTAGTAGATTACGATAGATAACACTAAGACCCTCCATATCCAATTGGAAGTTGCACGTTGAATTTTTGTCAATATGTAGCATTTCACTAATGATTCTTTTTTTATAATTCTCTTCAACATCTAAGATAGTGACTTTATTGAAATTGAAATGGTGTCCTTCATTGAAGTGATGGCTCGACAGACCTGTTTTAGTTGTGTTGTTGCGGCAATCTCTTTCATGTTGACTTATGCGATCACACAGTTTTTGTTTGGATTGACCAATGTATTTTTTATCACAATCCTTACAAGGTATTGAATATACTATATTCTTTTTTAACAATGTTGGTGTTTTATCTTTTAATTTGGTGAACAAATTTTCTACATTTTTATATGATTTTACTGTTATATTAATCAACGAATCTGACAAAGTGGTCTTAATTTTGTTTGATAAACATTTAATATACGGGATTGAAAACCATAATTTTTGTTCTTTTACTATGTCATTATTTATTATTGTTATAGAATTGTGATTGTTTAAAATTGAATTAATTAATTTTTTTGGATAATCATTGGCGATTAATTTAACCTTTAGTAGTGTAAGATTTTTATTCCAAAATCTTTGGTTGCTTAGTGTGAAAATTTTTTGTTTGAACATCTTAATGATATTGATTTTTTGAGACAAGGGACATTCTGAGTTATAGTTCAATACCCTATTGCTATCGCTTGGTTTTTTGTATAAATCAACTATTATTTTATTATGATCCTTAATTAGTAATAAATCTAGAAAAGGTAAACTATCATTAATTGATTTCTCAATTGTGAAATTCAAGGAATTATGAAAATTGTTGAAGCAGGTTAGCAGTTGATCTATTTTATTATCAGGTAATATAATCATGGTATCATCCATGTAAACAAACAACGATAAGATATCGAAATCCAACTCTTTAATACATTTTGTAATCAATTCATCCATGACAAGCATAGCTAAGATGGGGCTAATCGGAGCGCCCATAGGGGTGCCCTGGGTTTGATGGTAGAAATTCCCATTGAATTGAAAATAGCTTGTCGCAAAAAAATGCTCGACAATTTCTATAAATAGTTTTTTATCAATTATTGTGTGAGTAGAAATAATAGACCATCTATCTTCGATTATTTTCAATACAAGTTCTTTAGGTATATTGGTGAATAATGATTCCACATCGAGAGATATCATCGTATAGTTATCCGGAATAGTTAAATTTTTAAGTTTTTGGGTTACTTCTATTGAGTTTTTAACATTTTAAAAGAAACTTTTTAGATAATAAGCTGATTACTACTAATATAGAAGTTAAGTCCAGACAAATTAGAAAATTAAATAACTTAATCAATAAAAACTATATTAGCACTAATAAACCTAATTTTGATTACATAGATAACACTACAAACTTTCTCATTCCTGACGGAGTACTAAATATACTTGAAAAAGGTCCTAAATTTTCAGTAGCTTACAATTCCACAGAATTTCCAATTATTAATTTAATAAAATCTATAGAATATATAATTGAATACAAATCTCCAGATATAGACAAAAATAATTTGAGATTAAGCTGTACTAATATTATTACAAATTATGTAAACAAAACTAAACATAACACACGTTTGAATAAGTTTACTGTTTCTCAAAAAAATTATAACATGGCAAAAACATTCCTTAAAAATACACCTGACCTTATTGTCACGAAAGCGGATAAAGGCAATAAAACAGTGTTGCTTGATCGTACTGAATACACAGACAAAATAATTGAACTAATATCTAATGATACTACATATGTTTTGATGAACAAAGACCCTACTACCTCATTTGAGAATATCACCAATATTTTTTTAAAAAAACTGCTTGATCAAAATTTTATTAATAAAATTGAACATCGTGCTTTAAAAAGTGTTCATTCATCCTCTCCCAAACTGTATGGACTTCCAAAAATACACAAAGTAAACAGACCTCTTCGCCCTATAGTGTCTAGTAGAGATTCTCCCAATTATAAAATTTCAAAATATATTACAAACATCCTTAATAATCTTATTCCTACTTTTATATACAATGTTAAAAACTCAATAGAAGTAACCCAAAAACTTAAAAATTTAACTATTCCGGATAACTATACGATGATATCTCTCGATGTGGAATCATTATTCACCAATATACCTAAAGAACTTGTATTGAAAATAATCGAAGATAGATGGTCTATTATTTCTACTCACACAATAATTGATAAAAAACTATTTATAGAAATTGTCGAGCATTTTTTTGCGACAAGCTATTTTCAATTCAATGGGAATTTCTACCATCAAACCCAGGGCACCCCTATGGGCGCTCCGATTAGCCCCATCTTAGCTATGCTTGTCATGGATGAATTGATTACAAAATGTATTAAAGAGTTGGATTTCGATATCTTATCGTTGTTTGTTTACATGGATGATACCATGATTATATTACCTGATAATAAAATAGATCAACTGCTAACCTGCTTCAACAATTTTCATAATTCCTTGAATTTCACAATTGAGAAATCAATTAATGATAGTTTACCTTTTCTAGATTTATTACTAATTAAGGATCATAATAAAATAATAGTTGATTTATACAAAAAACCAAGCGATAGCAATAGGGTATTGAACTATAACTCAGAATGTCCCTTGTCTCAAAAAATCAATATCATTAAGATGTTCAAACAAAAAATTTTCACACTAAGCAACCAAAGATTTTGGAATAAAAATCTTACACTACTAAAGGTTAAATTAATCGCCAATGATTATCCAAAAAAATTAATTAATTCAATTTTAAACAATCACAATTCTATAACAATAATAAATAATGACATAGTAAAAGAACAAAAATTATGGTTTTCAATCCCGTATATTAAATGTTTATCAAACAAAATTAAGACCACTTTGTCAGATTCGTTGATTAATATAACAGTAAAATCATATAAAAATGTAGGAAATTTGTTCACCAAATTAAAAGATAAAACACCAACATTGTTAAAAAAGAATATAGTATATTCAATACCTTGTAAGGATTGTGATAAAAAATACATTGGTCAATCCAAACAAAAACTGTGTGATCGCATAAGTCAACATGAAAGAGATTGCCGCAACAACACAACTAAAACAGGTCTGTCGAGCCATCACTTCAATGAAGGACACCATTTCAATTTCAATAAAGTCACTATCTTAGATGTTGAAGAGAATTATAAAAAAAGAATCATTAGTGAAATGCTACATATTGACAAAAATTCAACGTGCAACTTCCAATTGGATATGGAGGGTCTTAGTGTTATCTATCGTAATCTACTAAAATTATAATTGTCTATACAACAACTATTTTTATTATCATGTTTAAAAATATTTTTTTAATTATTAATTAATGTTAAATTATACACATATATATATATATTACAATTGTAAATGGAATTCCTATAAGATTATTAGAAAATATGTTAGAAATATTCCAATAAAAATATTTTTTCTAAATAATTCACAAAAAAGTAAAGGACATCGAGAGCAAATAATAGTCGCTCTTTCATATTAATATTCATATTCCAACTAGAACACTCACACAACAATACATATACACTTGAATAATGGTATTTCACCCGCTTAATTTTAACTTTTGTGTTTAATGATTTTAATGTGTTAATTTTAACGTGTTAGTTTTAATCTTGTAAGTGTTACTACTATGTACTGGATATTCGAAAATTTCCATTTTGATGATTTTATATTGGTGATCCAAACATAAACAATTTTATTTTATTTTTAATTAAGGTAAGATTTTAATAATATTAATGTTTTTTGTAATTTGTATTTGTATTTGTGTCATAAAATTATTTTTTTATAATGTTAAAAAATGTCTTTGCAGTGCTGATGAAGACAGGTGTTTTCTGTCGAAACGTCCGATGATTAAATAATAATTAATTAAATTATAATATAAGTCCTATTGGCGTTTTTGTTTTTACCAACAAAATAAACTTCCTCTACAATTGGTATGGTATTCAACGTTTTTACAGTAAATTTGATAGTAAACTTAAGTTTTCAGCAAATTTTGTGCAAAAAAAAAGTTTTTGCTTGTTTTTAAAGCAAATTTGGTGCAATTTTAATGTTTTTAAGCAATTTTTAAAAACGTTTTTTGACTAATTTTAATGGTATTTAACGATTTTACAGTAAATTTGTTAGTAAACATGAGTTTTTAACAAATTTTGGACAAATTTTGGGCAAAAAACAAGTTTTTGCTTGTTTTTTAAGAAATTTGATACAATTTTGATGCAATTTTGATGTTTTTTAAGCAATTTTTGATAAGCAAAAATTTTTTTTTAAACAATTTGTAAAGTATTCAACTTTTTTACCTTTTTTCTATGTCTACATTTTAAACCAGTGGAGTGGGAGTTTATTTTTACAAAAAACGGCAAAACGCAAAACAATCCTTTGCAGTTGATTTTTAGAAAACATTTTTTTTTTTTTATTTTTTTTTATTCATCCAATTGTGTCTTGCAAACTGTGAATTTTTTTCTGTAAAATCGGCCGGTAAACAAGGTCGCTGTTAATTTAAATCTTTTTTTTAGACTATTTTTTATTAATTCATACTTCATGACAAAGGGGTTGCATTTACTTGCGGTTTTTACCATTCTTTTTTAAAAAATTTGCTTTTTAGCTAGGGAATTATTTATTTTTTTTACAACTTTTTACCCATTCCACTACCGCAAGTGCCAACATGGGTTTTTTGATTGTCACTCATTTTTTTAATTTTTTTTTATAATTTTTTCTCAAACTCAAAAAATTACATTTTTTTAAAAATCAAAATGATCCGGAATTCCTAGACTCAAATTTAATTCAATCAAAAAAATTAAAATCCGCGTTTGAGATATTGATCTAAATTTACAATTTTTGATTTAGGCTTTTGTTCTCAACAAGTGGCGTCCTAAAAATAGCGTAGTTTTTAAGAGTACGCCACTGGTTAACGTGCACGACACTGTGTTTAAGCTTAAAAAAAATATCTATTCCTTGTTCAAAAATTAAATTTAGTATTTTTTTTTTCATCTGTACTAATAAACCAGTGACGGTTTGTGAAAGGTCGAAAAAAACGCGATTTTTGGTAAAAAGTAGTGTTGCGCCAAACCTATCTCCTCCTACATTTTTTTAGATAAATAATTGGGCATAGTCTTATTCGAAAGAGAAAAAAAATGCGCAAAAACTCTAGGCAACAATTTTTTGAATTTTTGTCTTAAACCCGATTTGGGGTTCTTCAAAATTGATCAATTATTTTGTTCAAAAAACAAATAAATTTTTTTTTAAATTTTTTATTAACAGATTGTTAGTTCTGGCATCAAAATTAGTCGGTGAACCAATTTTCATCAAAATTGGTCAAGGTCAAAAATAGCATTCTTATTGTCGTCAATTTTTTTTCACAATTTTAAGACTTTTTACACTAAACAAATCGCAATTTAAAAACGGCAAGTGATGGAGATATCTTACAAATTTTATCATCTTTTCATAGACAAAATTTATCTGATTAAGCGGTTTAAAATATTTTTAAAAAATTTTAACACTTTTTTCAAGAAAAAAACTAAAATTTACATTATTGGCTGTCAGTGCTTTTCAACCATGTGTAACAAGTTTGTTTTACCAGTCTTTTTGACTCGGGGGGCCTTGCGTGTGACTATAAACATGAGTTTTCAGCAAATTTTGTACAAAAAATAAGTTTTTGCTTGCTTTTTAAGCAAATTTGGTGCAATTTTGATATTTTTCAAGCTATTTTTGATGAGCAAAAAATGTTTTTTTACTAATTTTGGCGTTTTTACAGAAAATTTGAAAGTAAACATAAGTTTTTAGCAAATTTTGTGCAAAAAATTAGTTTTTGCTACCTTTTTAAGCAAACTAGATGCAGTTTTGATGTTTTTTAATCAAATTTTGATGAGCAGGAAATGTATTTTGAGCAATTGGTATGGTATTCAACGTTTTTACAGTAAATTTAATAGTAAACTTATTAGCTAATTTTGTGCAAAAAAAAATTTTTGCTTGTTTTTGGTGCAATTTTAATATTTTTCAAGCAATTTTTGATAAACAAAAACTGTTTTTTGGCTAATTTTTATTGGTATAATATATTTAATATAATATATTTATTTACGGATCAACCTTTACATTAATTTACAACAATTAATTCTAAAATATAACAGATTTTGCACATATTTTAAAACAATTACAGTTAACATTAAAAAAATACAAGTTATCACAATATTTATTAAAACTAATTACACATTGGTTTAAGGGATTATTATAACCATAACAGGTTGAATGGTGTTTAGTCTTCAACACTGTTTGCAGTCTTGTATTATATTTAGGACATAAATTACCATTTATAACTTTGTAAGAAAATGTAGTGTAAAAGTATTCTCTTCTTTTTAAAAGTGGATGTAATCCAAAGTGAGACAACAACAAATCATAATATTGGTTTGAAAATACAATACCACATTTATAACATATATACTCAAACTGAAAATTGTCATGTTTATGCAAAAAACGGATACTTTTACATTTATTAATATTAAGTTCCATGTCGTTTTTTGAGCACCAGTTATATATTTTATGGATATTATTTTGTAAAGATACACAGTCATTTTCATTTACTATCCGTTTAAATAGTTTTAAATCATCAGCAAAAAGAAGACACTGACATTCAAGATCGACACTGATATCATTTATAAATAAATTAAAAAGAAGGGGTCCTAGGTGTGAGCCTTGAGGAACACCTGAAGTAATATTAATCAGATCTGATTTAGAGTTAGAAATGACGACTTGTTGTGTTCGGTTGTTTAAATATGATTCAATCCATTGCAAAATAGTTCCACCAATTCCCAGTGACTTTAGCTTTTTAATCAGAATTTTATGATTGACTCTATCAAAAGCTTTTGAGAAGTCAGTGTAGATAGAGTCAACCATTGTTCCTGATTCCAAGCTTTCGGATATAAAAGTAGTATATAAGAAAAGGTTAGTGGTAGTAGATTTTGTTGGACAGAAACCATGTTGTTGATCAATGTTAACATTAGAAAACAGTGAGTTTAATTTTTGTGAAACTAGTTTGTCAAGCAGTTTAGGTAGTTGAGATTGTTTACTGATTGAACGATAATTAGCTATACTAGCTTTGCTACCATTTTTATGCACAGGTACAACGTAGTTTAATTTCCAGTGTTCCGGAAAGTAACCTTCGGATAGAGATTTATTAAACAAAATAGAAATTAGTTTAGCAAGCATCTCCAAACAGTTTTTTTTTTTAAATATAGGTGGTAGACCATCTGGACCGGCACCTTGGTTTAAATCAAGTTGCATCATTGAGTCAACAACTTCAATTTCACTGAAAGAAAGAACATTTACATCGACATGTGAGGTTGCATAAATATTATTATCAAAATTATTGTTTATGGACAAAGGTTTATAAGTTGAAGCAAAGTGAACAGCAAACATGTTAACAATTTTTTCTTTATCCATTGAATGTTAATTATCTAAAATCATAGTGTTGGGAATTTCACTAGAATTTTTAGCAAAGTTTTTTGTATAGTTCCAAAAATATTTGGGATTATTAATAATACTGTTTTCTACTTTATTAATATAATCAAGATATGCCTCATCAATAAGACTTTTACATCGTTGACGTAATTGTGAGAAAATTTGATAATGATTATTTTCATTAGTAGATTTAATTGGCGTATTTACAGTAAATTTGATAATAAACATAAGTTTTCAGCAATATTTGTGCAAAAAATAAGTATTTGCTTGTTTTTTAAGCAAATTTGAGCAATTTTTAAGATTTTTAAGCAATTTCTGATGAGCAAAAAATGTTTTTTGAACATTTTTTATAAGCAACAATTTTTTTTCAACCTTTTTACAGTTAATTTGATAGTAAACTCAAATTTTCAGAAAATTTTGTGCAAAAAATAAGTTTTTGCTTGTTTTTTAAGCATTTTTGTGCAATTTTGATGTTTTTCCGACAATTTTTGATAACCAAAAAATATTTTTTAAACAATTTGTATAGTATTCAACGTTTTTACAGTAAATTTTATAGTAAACCAAAGTTTTCAGCAAATTTTGTGCAAAAAATAAGTTTTTGTTTGTTTTTCAAGCAAACTTTATGCATAATTTTTCAAGTAATTTTAAGTGAGCAAAAATTGCTTTTTGTACAATTTGTTTGGTAATTAACGTTTTTGCAGTAAATTTTATTGTAAACTTGAGTTTTTAGCAAATTTTGTGCAAAAAATAAGTTTTTTCCTATTTTTAAGCAAATTTGATGCAATTTTATAGTTTTTCAAGCTATTTTTGATAAGCAAGAAATGTTTTTTGACTAATTTTTTTGATAGTTGGTGTTTTTACAGTAAATTTTACAGTAAACATAAGTTTTTAGCAAATTTTGTGCAAAAAATAAGTTTTTGCTTGTTTTTTAAGCAAATTTGGTGCAATTTTGATGTTTTTTAAGCAGTTTTTGATGAACAAAAAAAGTTTTTTAAAGAATTTGTATGGTACTTAACGTTTTTACTATAAATTTGTCAGTAAACCTAAGTTTTTAGCAAATTTTGTGCAAAAAATAAGTTTTTGTTTGTTTTGTAATCATTTTTGATGCAATTTTGATGTTTTTCAAGCAATTTTTAAAAAGCAAAAAATGTTTTTGACTATTTTTTATGGTATTTAACGTTTTAACAGTAAATTTGACAATAAACATGAGTTTTTAGAAAAATTTTTAGCAATTTTGATGTTTTTCAAGTAAGTTTTGGTTAGCACAAAATGTTTTTTGAACAATTTTAAAAGTAGTCAACGTTTTTACTGTAAATTCGATATTAAACCTGAGTTTTCAGCAAATTTTGTGCAAAAAAATAGTTTTCGCTTGCTTTTTAAGCAAATTTAGTGCAATTTTGATGTTTTTCAAGAAATTTTTTATGACCAAAATTGTTTTTTGATTAATTTGTTGGGTGTTCAACGTTTTTACAGTAAATTTGATAGTAAACCTGAGTTTTTAGCAAACTTTGTGCAAAAAAATAAGCAGAAAATGTTTTTTACATTACCAAATTTTTTTTTCTGAAACTCAAAAAATGACGTTTTTTAAAAAATCAAAACGGTTCCAGAATTCCTAAATTCAAATTTAATTTAATTAAAAAAATTAAAATCCACTTTAGATATCGACCTAAATTTACGATTTTTGACTTAGGCGTCCCAAAAGTAGCGTAGTTTTTGAAAATACGGCACTGGTTAACGTGCACACGTACGACACTGTGACTTTTAGACTAAAAAAAAAAAATTCTTTTCTTGTCCAAAAATTAATTTTTGTACTTTTTTCAATTATCTGTACAAATAAACCAGTAGCGGTTCGTGAAAAGTAAAAATAACGCGGTTTTTGGTAAGTGTTGCGCCAAACCTATCTCCTCCTACATTTTTTCAGATAAACAATCGGGCATAGTCTTATTCGAAAGAGAAAAAAACTGCGCAAAAACTCTAGGAAACAGTATTTTGAGTTTCTGCTTTAAACTCGATTTGGGGCCTTCCAAAATTGATCATTTTTTTTGTTTAAAAAACAAATAAATTTTTTTTTTTATTTTTTTTATTAACAGATTTTTATTTCTGTCATCAAAAGTAATCAGTAAACTGATTTTTATCAAAATTGGTCAAAGTCAAAAATACCACCCCTATTGCCGTACATTTTTTTTCACAATTTCAAGACTTTTTACACTAAACAAATAGCAACTCAAAAACGGTAAGTGATGGAGATACCGGACAAATTTTATCATCATTTCAAGGACAAAACGTATCTGATTAAGCGGTTTAAAATATTTCTAAAAAATTTCAACACATCTTTTCAAGAAAAATAACATTCATTTTTAAACTGTTTAATTTTTTTTAATTTTAATTTTTTTGTTGGATAGGATTTATTAAGAGCTTTCCAACCATGTATAACAAGTTGGTTTTATCAGTTTTTTTGACCCAAAAAAAAACTATTAAACTTTTTTCATCAATTTTTACAATAAATAAGTTTTTGCATGTTTTGCTTCAAATTTGTTTAATTGATGCAATTTTGATATTTTTTAAACAATTTTAGATAAGCGTAAAATGTTTTTTGAACAAATTTTATGGTATTCAACGTTTTTACAGTAAATTTTATAGTAAACTTGAGTTTTCAGCAAATTTTGTGCAAAAAAATGAGTTTTTGCTTGTTTTCTAAGCAATTTTGATGCATAATTGATGTTTTTCAAGCAAGTTTTAATAAGCACGATGTGTTTTTTAAATAATTTGTATGGTATTCAAGGTTATAATAGTAAATTTCATAGTAAACCTAAGTTTTCAGCAAACTTTGTGCAAAAAATAAGTTTTTGCTTGTTTTTTCAGCAAAATTGAAGCAATTTTAATGTTTTTCAAGCAATTTTTGATGAAAAAAATTGTTTTTAGAACAATTGTAACAGTATTAAATGGTTTTGCAGATAATTTAAAAGTAAACATAAGTTTTTAGCAAATTTTGTGCAAAAAAATAAATTTTTGTTTGTTTTTCAAGCAAATTTGATGAAAAATTGATGTTTTTCAAGCAGTTCCTGATAAGCAAAAAATTTTGTTTGAACAATTTTTATAGTATCCAAAGTTTTCAGCATTTTTTTTTTCAAAAAATAAGTATTTGCTTGTTTTTTAAGCAAATTAGTAGCAATTTTAATGTGTTTTAAGCAAATTTTGATAAACAAAAAATGTTTTTTAAACAATTTGTAAGGTATTTAACGTTTTGTACAGTAAATTTGATAGTAAACCTGAGTTTTCAGTTAATTTTGTGCAAAAAGTAAGTTTTTGCTTGTTTTTAAGCAAATTTGATGCAATTTTCAAGTAAGTTTTGGTTAGCAAAAAATGTTTTTTGAATAATTTTAAAAGTATTCAACGTTTTTACTGTAAATTCGATATTAAACCTGAGTTTTCAGCAAATTTTGTGCAAAAAAATAGTTTTCGCTTGCTTATTAAGCAAATTTGGTGCAATTTTGATGTTTTTCAAAAAAAAAAATTAATGTACAAAAATAGTTTTTTGATTAATTTGTTGGGTGTTCAACGTTTTTACAGTAAATTTGATAGTTAACCTGAGTTTTTAGCAAAATTTGTGCAAAAAAATAAGTTTTTGCTTTTTTTTTAAGCAAATTTAATGCAATTTTAATGTTTTTCAAGCAAATTTTAATGAACATAATACATATGTGTTTTAACTATTTTTTGTAGTATTTAACGTTTTTTGATGTTTTTCTAGCAATTTTTAATAAGCAGAAAATGTTTTTTACGTTACCAAATTTTTTTTTCTCAAACTCAAAAAAATAAAAAATTCAATAAAACTCAAATTTAATTTAATCAAAAAAATTAAAATCCGTTCTTGAGATATTAACCTAAATTTACGAATTTTGATTTAGGCTTTTGTTCTCAACCAGTTCTAAAAGTAGCGTAGTTTTTAAGAGTACGCCACTAGTTAACGTGCACACGTACAACACTGTGCTTAGGCTCAAAAAAAAAATTCATTCTTTGTTCAAAAATTAATTTTAGTATTTTTTTTTAATTATCTGTATAAATAAACCGGTTCGTAAAAAATAAAAAAAAAACGCAATTTTTGGTAAAAAGTAGTGTTGCGAGAAACCTATCTCCTCCTACATTTTTTGAGATAAACAATCGGGCATAGCTTTATTCGAAAGAGAAAAAAATTGGGCAAAAACTCTAGAAAACAGTTTTTTGATTTTTTGCTTTAAACTCAATTTGGGGCCCTCCAAAATTAACCAATTTTAAAAAACAAATAAAAATTTTTTTTTCAATTTTTTCAATTCTTATTTTTAGCATCAAAAATAGTCGGTAAACTAATTCTTATCAAAAATGGTCAAGGTCAAAAATACTACTTCTATTGCTGTTATTTTTTTTTCACAATTTCAAAACTTTTTACACTAAACAAATCGCAACTCAAAAACGGACAAATTTTATCATCATTTCAAGGACAAAATGTATATGGTTAAGCGGTTTAAAATATTTCTAAAAAATTTCAACACTTCTTTTCAAGAAAAAAACTAAAATTTACATTATTAGCTGTCATTTTTAAACGGTCTAGTTTTTTTTAATTTTTAATTTTTTGTTGGATAAGGTTCATTAAGAGCTTTCCAACCATGTATAACAAGTTGGTTTTACAAATTTTTTTGATAAAAAAAAATTTAACTTTTTTTATCAATTTTTACAATAAATAAGTTTTTGCTTGTTTTTAAGCAATTTTGATGTTTTTTAAGCAATTTTTGATGAGCAAAAAATGATTTTTTAACAATTTGTAAAGTATTCAACTTTTTTACAGTCAATTTGACAGTAAGCATAAGTTTTCAGCAAATTTTGTGCAAAAAATAAATTTTTGCTTCTTTTTTAAGCAAATTTGATGCAATTTTAATGTTTTTCAAGCAATTCTTGATGAGCAAAAACTGTTTTTTTAACAATTTGTATGGTATTTAACGTTTTTACAGTAAAATTGATAACAAACTTGAGTTTTCAGCAAATTTTGTGAAAAAAATAATTTTTTGCTTGCTCTGTTATCAAATTTGATGCAAGTTTGATGTTTTTTAAACAATTTTTGATGAGCAAGAACTGTTTTTTAAACAATTTGATAGTACACATGAGTTTTTAGCAAGTTTTGTGCAAAAAATAAGTTTTTGCTTGCTTTTTAAGCTAATTTGATGCAATTTTATTGTTTTTCAAGCAATTTTTGATGAGCAAAAAATGTTTTTTCAAACAATTTGTAAGGTATTCAACATTTTTTACAATAAATTTGATAGTAAACTTAAGTTTTTAGCAAATTTTGTGCAAAAACAAGGTTTTGCTTGTTTCTTAAGCAATATTGATGAAATTTCAATAATTTTCAAGCAATAATTAATGAACAAGAAATATTTTTAGACAATTTGTTGGGTATTCAACGTTTTTACAATAAATTTGATAGTAAACATAAGTTTTTAACAAATTTTTTGCAAAAAGTAAGTTTTTGCTTGCTTTTTAAGCAAATTTGATGAAGTTTTGATGTTTTTTAAGCAAATTTTGATAAGCAAAAAATGTTTTATAAACAATTTGTATAGTATTCAACGTTTTTTACTAGTAATTTGACCGTACACATAAGTTTTCAGCAAACTTTGTGCAAGTTTTGATGTTTTTCAAGCAAATTTTGATAAGCAAAAAACGTTTTTGAACTATTTTTATGGTATTCAACGTTTTTAAAGTAATTTTGACAGTAAACATGAGTTTTCAACAAATTTTCTACAAAAAATAGGTTTTTGCTTGCTTTTTAAGCAAATTTGGTGCAATTTTGATGTTTTTTTTAGCAATGTTTGATGAGCAAAAAATGTTTTTTTTGACTAATTTTTATAGTATTCAACGTTTTTACAGTAAATTCAATAGTAAACTCAAGTTTTCAGCAAATTTTGTGCAACAAATAAGTTTTTGCTTGTTTTTTAAGCAAATTTGGTGCAAATATAATGTTTTTCAAGCAAATTCTGATGAGCAAAAAATGTTTTTTAAACAATTTGTATGGTATTGAACGTTCAACACGTATTTAGCAAATTTTGTGCAAAAAATAAGTTTTTGCTTGTTTTTAAGGAAATTTGATACAATTTTGATGCAGTTTTGATGATTTTTAAGCAATTAACAAAAAAATTAAAATCTACTCCTGAAATATTGACCTAAATATGCGATTTTTGATTTTGGCTTTTGTTCTCAACCAATCGCGTCCCAAAAGTAGCGTAGTTTTTGAGATTATGAGAGTACGCCACTGGCTAACGGACACACGTACGACACTGTGCTTGAGCTCAAGAGAAATATCCATTCCTTGTCCAAAAATTAATTTTAGCACTTTTTTTATTTATCTGTAGTAATAAACCAGTGACGGTTCGTGAAAGATCGAAAAAACGCAATTTTTAGTAATAAGTAGTGTTGCGCCAAACCTATCTCTTCCTACATTTTTTTAGATAAATAATTAGGCATAGCCTTATTCGAAAGAGAAAAAAATTGCGCAAAAACTTTAGGAAACAGTTTTTTGATTTTTTGTTTTAAACCAGAATTTGGGCTCTTCAAAATTGACCTTTTTTTTTTGTTTAAAAAACAAATGAAATTTTTTTTTTCAGTTTTTTTATTATCAGATTTTTGTTTTTGGCATCAAAAGTAGTCAGTAAACCAATTTTCATCAAAATCAAGGTCAAAAATACTACCCTTATTGCCGTCAAATTTTTTTCACAATTTCAAAACTTTTTACACTAAACAAGTAGCAACTCAAAAACGGTAAGTGATAGAGATACCGGACAAATTTTATCATTATTTCAAGGACAAAACGTATTTGATTAAGCGGTTTAAAATATTTTAAAAAATTTCAACATTTCTTTTCAAGAAAAAAACTAAAATTTACATTATTGGCTGTCATTTTTAAACGGTTTAATTTTTATTTTTTTGTTGAATAGGGTTTATTAAGAGCTTTCTAACCATGTATAACAAGTTGGTTTTACCAGTTTTTTTGACAAAAAAAAAAATTATTTAACTTTTTTTATCAATTTTCACAATAAATAAGTTTTTGCTTGTTTTGCATCAAATTTGCTTAATTGATGCAATTTTGATATTTTTCAAGCAATTTTTGATAAGCATAAAATGTTTTTTAAACAAATTTTATGGTATTCAACGTTTTTACAGTAAATTTTATAGTAAACCTAAGCTTTTAGCAAATTTTGTGCAAAAAATAAGTTTTTGCTTGTTTTTTAAGCAATTTTGATGAAGTTTTGATGTTTTTCATGCAACTTTTGATGAGCAAAAAATATTTTATGAACAATTTGTATGGTATTTAACGTTTTTACAGTAAAATTGACAGTAAACATGAGTTTTCAAAAAATTTTGTGCAAAACATGCAATTTTGATGTTTTTAAGCAATTTTTGATAAGCAAAAAAGTTATTTGAACAAATTTGTATGGTATTTAACGTTTTTACTATACATTTGTCAGTAAACATGAGTTTTCA
This sequence comes from Tachinus rufipes, assembly GCA_963932245.1. Lineage (NCBI taxonomy): Eukaryota > Metazoa > Arthropoda > Insecta > Coleoptera > Staphylinidae > Tachinus > Tachinus rufipes. Next base: position 4,668,992 of record OZ010749.1, read on the forward strand.
GCAAATTTTGTGCAAAAAATAAGTTATTGCTTGTTCTTTAAGCATTTTTTTGTGCAATTTTGATGTTTTTCAAGCAATTTTTGATGAACAAAAAATGTTTTTTAAAGGGGTTTGTAAAGTATTCAACGTTTTTTACAGTAAATTTTATAGTAAACCTAAATTTTTAGTAAACTTTGTGCAAAAACTAGTTTTTGCTTGCTTTTTAAGCTAATTTGGTGCAATTTGAATGTTTTTTAAGCAATTTTTGATAAACAAGAATTGTTTTTTGATCAATTTGTTGGGTATTCAACGTTTTTACACTAAATTTAACAGTTAATAAAAGTCTTCAGCAATTTTTGTGCAAAAAAATAAGTTTTTGCTTGTTTTTTAAGCAAATTTGGTGCAATTCTGATGTATTTTAAGCAATTTTTGATAAGCAAAAAATGTTTGTTAAACAATTTGTAAAGTATTCAACGTTTTTACAGTCAACTTGACAGTAAACATAAGTTTTTAGCAAATTTTGTGAAAAAAATTAGTTTTTGCTTGCTTTTTAAGCAAATTTGGTGCAATTTTAATGTATTTTAAGCAATTTTTGATGAGCAAAAAATGTTTTTTTAAACAATTTGTATGGTATTCAATGTTTTTGCAGTTAATTTGACAGTAATCATAAATTTTCAGCAAATTTTGTGCATAAAATAAGTTTTTGCTTGTTTTTTAAGCAAATTTGATGCAAAACTAATGTTTTTCAAACAATATTTGATAAGCAAAAAATGTTTCTTAAACAGTTTGTATGGTATTTAACGTTTTTTCAGTAAATTTTATAGTAAACTCAAGTTTTTGCTTATTTTTTAAGCAAATTTGATGCAGTATTAATGTTTTCCAAACAATTTTTGATGAGCAAAAGCCGTAAAACCATTTTTTTTTGTTTCGGTGAGCTGGGCAAAATGGAGCATTTTTTGGATTTTCTCAACCCCCAAAATTGGCGTGTTTTAATGTAAGTTAGTTTGAAAATATAAATTTGTTTTGTGTATTTAGGTTTTAGAGGTCTAAAAAACTGCAAAAGTGTGCCTATTTTTAACATTAATTTAAAAAAACACGTTTAGTAGCGCTCAGAAGAACTGTAAACCAAATATTATTCAAAATTTTAATTTTACAATACAGCCGACCTTGTTATATAAAGTCTATAGAGTATAATCCCTGTATTGTATTCAGTAATGAATTTAAATTAAATCGTTTTGATACTTTTCTGATTGCTGTTGAAATAACGATGATTAAATGAGGTGAAACAAAGCCAGTTTTTTATCCAAGATAATAAAACTTGTAAGCAATTTATTGTATATTATTCCGTCGGCTAATTGGAGTGGCAATCGAGGGGTGGGTTGGATGCATCGCCAGACGTTCTTCCTATTTTACGGCCGCCATCTTCCTATTTTTATATCCGTTTCATTTCCGTTTTATGTGTCTTATTTATCCACCCTTGCACACGTCACTTCCAGTATTTTACAATCTAATCATGGGGAACGCACTGAGGTAATCCCACGTTATTTCTCTCGGTGTGTTTCCAGTCGACCAGTGGGAAATTCGCGCGTAACAGAAAGGGATTTCCACTGGCAATGCACTGTGTAGATGGGGCCGGCTGGTTCCCTACCCGAACATTCGGATCAGAATATAAAATAAACTAACACGAGACCTCCTCCCTCCATCTATACATATTTCGTTTTGTTTTCTGAGGGATACACTCTTTCTTCGGTGATATTTTTGTTGGAAATCCAATTTTATAAAATGATTACTTTTGCGGAATTATGTAATGCTAATTTATTACAATTAAATGTTATAATTATCAAGTCAGTTTAATTTCCCATTTTAATTGAGCCAAATGAAAACAAAATTGTTCTCTTTCTCTCTCATTCATTGTGCTAGTAATAAATTTTATGCGAAAAGGGACCCGCGTTTAATTTCCCAGTGTAATCACTTATGGTAATTATGATTAAAAATAGAGAAGGGGATGAAATTTGTAGCAATATTCTTACAAAATGAAATCAATGTTATTTCTTCATTGCTAATTTAGATTTACAGAAATCCGGTTTATAATAAAATTTAAAATAAAACCCCTTTAGTTTCTGCGCCTCTGTTTATTGTTATCAATTGCCATCAAATGTAGCCCGAATTCTTTTACTAGCGCGACGCGCTTCACGTATTAAAATGATTAGAAAGAATGGTCCGGGAAAAGTTTGTCATAAAGGTAAACATCTATCTCACAAACCTATAAGACAACTCATCCTCTATAACCAATTATTTTATTAAAAAAATTATTAAAAAGTTATTTTTAGATTAATTTAAAAATTACGTCATATATTAATATAAAAAACTGAACGCTTGCGTCATCTAACGTGAATTGACTCAACTCTTCACATGTTCAACCATAACATAAAGGCCGGCAGCTTATGTTGAATCTGCATTTGACGTGACCGTTGTTTGTATTTGAAACAAACTTTGAACTCTAGTTACTGAATATTATTAAATCTTTATTTATAATAACTTAATACGTTTTGAATTATATAACTATTTATTCACATATGTAATATTAGTAGCATAATAATCAACTTGCGTAAAATCAAAAAATTTAAGTCTTTTTTTTTTTTTTTTTTTTTTTTTTTTAAACGCGTGAAACTAACATACTTCTAGCCGGCGGATGGGGACGCAAATTTTTTTGTGCTAAGCCACAGACCCCAGTAGGTTGTCGAAGAAACCGGAAGTCCGTGCCTTAAGGGGTTTTCCTTTGGCGATCAAAAGAGTCAAAACATACCAAAGAGGGGGGTCTTTCTTCTTTTTTGACTAGGATTTTTTCAATTTTAGTATAAAAAGGTCGGTTTTTTTGCATTTCCTGACGTAAAATGAACCCCTGATTACGATTTTGGGGGTCCGACTCCGATATTCCTAGCCCTCTGGCGGCAATTTTAAAATAACCGCTAAAAACACGTTTTTTTGGCGTTTTGAAGGCCAATAAAGGCACTAAACGGTCAAGAGCAAGGACGCAATTGCTCCTGTGGGTAGCCAATAGACCCATCTAAATTCCCTCCAAACCGGGAGTCTATAAGTTAAAGGGTTTTCCTTCGGCAATCGACGAAAGTTTCGGTTTTAACCTAGCCTAACCTAACCTAACCTAACCTAAGCTCACGTCGCCACACTAAAACTTGCAAACGTGGACCAATGTTGGTAATTTTTTGGTTACTGGGGTAATTTGGACAGTTGATTACGATTCCGGAATCGGCGTTTCGATATTCTTAACCGTTCACCTTCTAATTCATAGCGGTTTTTCGGTGTATTTTTATTACGAAAACGCGTGAAACAAATATAGTTTTAAGAGGCGGAGGGGGGCGCAATTGCTCCAGTGGCAAGCCAACAGACTCCGACAGATGCTCTTGCAAACCGGAAGTCCGTAGATCAAAGGATTTTCCTTCGGCGATCGATTGTATCGCTTATTACGTACAAACACGAGCAATTGTCAGAGTAAAATCTACAAACGTGGATGAAAGTTTGTAATTTTTTTGCTTTCTGGGGTAATTTGGAGCCCTGATTACAATTTTGATATCGCCGGTTTGATATTCTCAGCATTTCTCCCTCTTATCTAATAATGGCTATTTTCGGTCAATTTCAAAGTTCTAAACGCGTGAAACTAACATACTTCTAGCCGGCGGATGGGGACGCAAATTTTTTTGTGCTAAGCCACAGACCCCAGTAGGTTGTCGAAGAAACCGGAAGTCCGTGCCTTAAGGGGTTTTCCTTTGGCGATCAAAAGAGTCAAAACATACCAAAGAGGGGGGTCTTTCTTCTTTTTTGACTAGGATTTTTTCAATTTTAGTATAAAAAGGTCGGTTTTTTTGCATTTCCTGACGTAAAATGAACCCCTGATTACGATTTTGGGGGTCCGACTCCGATATTCCTAGCCCTCTGGCGGCAATTTTAAAATAACCGCTAAAAACACGTTTTTTTGGCGTTTTGAAGGCCAATAAAGGCACTAAACGGTCAAGAGCAAGGACGCAATTGCTCCTGTGGGTAGCCAATAGACCCATCTAAATTCCCTCCAAACCGGGAGTCTATAAGTTAAAGGGTTTTCCTTCGGCAATCGACGAAAGTTTCGGTTTTAACCTAGCCTAACCTAACCTAACCTAACCTAAGCTCACGTCGCCACACTAAAACTTGCAAACGTGGACCAATGTTGGTAATTTTTTGGTTACTGGGGTAATTTGGACAGTTGATTACGATTCCGGAATCGGCGTTTCGATATTCTTAACCGTTCACCTTCTAATTCATAGCGGTTTTTCGGTGTATTTTTATTACGAAAACGCGTGAAACAAATATAGTTTTAAGAGGCGGAGGGGGGCGCAATTGCTCCAGTGGCAAGCCAACAGACTCCGACAGATGCTCTTGCAAACCGGAAGTCCGTAGATCAAAGGATTTTCCTTCGGCGATCGATTGTATCGCTTATTACGTACAAACACGAGCAATTGTCAGAGTAAAATCTACAAACGTGGATGAAAGTTTGTAATTTTTTTGCTTTCTGGGGTAATTTGGAGCCCTGATTACAATTTTGATATCGCCGGTTTGATATTCTCAGCATTTCTCCCTCTTATCTAATAATGGCTATTTTCGGTCAATTTCAAAGTTCTAAACGCGTGAAACTAACATACTTCTAGCCGGCGGATGGGGACGCAAATTTTTTTGTGCTAAGCCACAGACCCCAGTAGGTTGTCGAAGAAACCGGAAGTCCGTGCCTTAAGGGGTTTTCCTTTGGCGATCAAAAGAGTCAAAACATACCAAAGAGGGGGGTCTTTCTTCTTTTTTGACTAGGATTTTTTCAATTTTAGTATAAAAAGGTCGGTTTTTTTGCATTTCCTGACGTAAAATGAACCCCTGATTACGATTTTGGGGGTCCGACTCCGATATTCCTAGCCCTCTGGCGGCAATTTTAAAATAACCGCTAAAAACACGTTTTTTTGGCGTTTTGAAGGCCAATAAAGGCACTAAACGGTCAAGAGCAAGGACGCAATTGCTCCTGTGGGTAGCCAATAGACCCATCTAAATTCCCTCCAAACCGGGAGTCTATAAGTTAAAGGGTTTTCCTTCGGCAATCGACGAAAGTTTCGGTTTTAACCTAGCCTAACCTAACCTAACCTAACCTAAGCTCACGTCGCCACACTAAAACTTGCAAACGTGGACCAATGTTGGTAATTTTTTGGTTACTGGGGTAATTTGGACAGTTGATTACGATTCCGGAATCGGCGTTTCGATATTCTTAACCGTTCACCTTCTAATTCATAGCGGTTTTTCGGTGTATTTTTATTACGAAAACGCGTGAAACAAATATAGTTTTAAGAGGCGGAGGGGGGCGCAATTGCTCCAGTGGCAAGCCAACAGACTCCGACAGATGCTCTTGCAAACCGGAAGTCCGTAGATCAAAGGATTTTCCTTCGGCGATCGATTGTATCGCTTATTACGTACAAACACGAGCAATTGTCAGAGTAAAATCTACAAACGTGGATGAAAGTTTGTAATTTTTTTGCTTTCTGGGGTAATTTGGAGCCCTGATTACAATTTTGATATCGCCGGTTTGATATTCTCAGCATTTCTCCCTCTTATCTAATAATGGCTATTTTCGGTCAATTTCAAAGTTCTAAACGCGTGAAACTAACATACTTCTAGCCGGCGGATGGGGACGCAAATTTTTTTGTGCTAAGCCACAGACCCCAGTAGGTTGTCGAAGAAACCGGAAGTCCGTGCCTTAAGGGGTTTTCCTTTGGCGATCAAAAGAGTCAAAACATACCAAAGAGGGGGGTCTTTCTTCTTTTTTGACTAGGATTTTTTCAATTTTAGTATAAAAAGGTCGGTTTTTTTGCATTTCCTGACGTAAAATGAACCCCTGATTACGATTTTGGGGGTCCGACTCCGATATTCCTAGCCCTCTGGCGGCAATTTTAAAATAACCGCTAAAAACACGTTTTTTTGGCGTTTTGAAGGCCAATAAAGGCACTAAACGGTCAAGAGCAAGGACGCAATTGCTCCTGTGGGTAGCCAATAGACCCATCTAAATTCCCTCCAAACCGGGAGTCTATAAGTTAAAGGGTTTTCCTTCGGCAATCGACGAAAGTTTCGGTTTTAACCTAGCCTAACCTAACCTAACCTAACCTAAGCTCACGTCGCCACACTAAAACTTGCAAACGTGGACCAATGTTGGTAATTTTTTGGTTACTGGGGTAATTTGGACAGTTGATTACGATTCCGGAATCGGCGTTTCGATATTCTTAACCGTTCACCTTCTAATTCATAGCGGTTTTTCGGTGTATTTTTATTACGAAAACGCGTGAAACAAATATAGTTTTAAGAGGCGGAGGGGGGCGCAATTGCTCCAGTGGCAAGCCAACAGACTCCGACAGATGCTCTTGCAAACCGGAAGTCCGTAGATCAAAGGATTTTCCTTCGGCGATCGATTGTATCGCTTATTACGTACAAACACGAGCAATTGTCAGAGTAAAATCTACAAACGTGGATGAAAGTTTGTAATTTTTTTGCTTTCTGGGGTAATTTGGAGCCCTGATTACAATTTTGATATCGCCGGTTTGATATTCTCAGCATTTCTCCCTCTTATCTAATAATGGCTATTTTCGGTCAATTTCAAAGTTCTAAACGCGTGAAACTAACATACTTCTAGCCGGCGGATGGGGACGCAAATTTTTTTGTGCTAAGCCACAGACCCCAGTAGGTTGTCGAAGAAACCGGAAGTCCGTGCCTTAAGGGGTTTTCCTTTGGCGATCAAAAGAGTCAAAACATACCAAAGAGGGGGGTCTTTCTTCTTTTTTGACTAGGATTTTTTCAATTTTAGTATAAAAAGGTCGGTTTTTTTGCATTTCCTGACGTAAAATGAACCCCTGATTACGATTTTGGGGGTCCGACTCCGATATTCCTAGCCCTCTGGCGGCAATTTTAAAATAACCGCTAAAAACACGTTTTTTTGGCGTTTTGAAGGCCAATAAAGGCACTAAACGGTCAAGAGCAAGGACGCAATTGCTCCTGTGGGTAGCCAATAGACCCATCTAAATTCCCTCCAAACCGGGAGTCTATAAGTTAAAGGGTTTTCCTTCGGCAATCGACGAAAGTTTCGGTTTTAACCTAGCCTAACCTAACCTAACCTAACCTAAGCTCACGTCGCCACACTAAAACTTGCAAACGTGGACCAATGTTGGTAATTTTTTGGTTACTGGGGTAATTTGGACAGTTGATTACGATTCCGGAATCGGCGTTTCGATATTCTTAACCGTTCACCTTCTAATTCATAGCGGTTTTTCGGTGTATTTTTATTACGAAAACGCGTGAAACAAATATAGTTTTAAGAGGCGGAGGGGGGCGCAATTGCTCCAGTGGCAAGCCAACAGACTCCGACAGATGCTCTTGCAAACCGGAAGTCCGTAGATCAAAGGATTTTCCTTCGGCGATCGATTGTATCGCTTATTACGTACAAACACGAGCAATTGTCAGAGTAAAATCTACAAACGTGGATGAAAGTTTGTAATTTTTTTGCTTTCTGGGGTAATTTGGAGCCCTGATTACAATTTTGATATCGCCGGTTTGATATTCTCAGCATTTCTCCCTCTTATCTAATAATGGCTATTTTCGGTCAATTTCAAAGTTCTAAACGCGTGAAACTAACATACTTCTAGCCGGCGGATGGGGACGCAAATTTTTTTGTGCTAAGCCACAGACCCCAGTAGGTTGTCGAAGAAACCGGAAGTCCGTGCCTTAAGGGGTTTTCCTTTGGCGATCAAAAGAGTCAAAACATACCAAAGAGGGGGGTCTTTCTTCTTTTTTGACTAGGATTTTTTCAATTTTAGTATAAAAAGGTCGGTTTTTTTGCATTTCCTGACGTAAAATGAACCCCTGATTACGATTTTGGGGGTCCGACTCCGATATTCCTAGCCCTCTGGCGGCAATTTTAAAATAACCGCTAAAAACACGTTTTTTTGGCGTTTTGAAGGCCAATAAAGGCACTAAACGGTCAAGAGCAAGGACGCAATTGCTCCTGTGGGTAGCCAATAGACCCATCTAAATTCCCTCCAAACCGGGAGTCTATAAGTTAAAGGGTTTTCCTTCGGCAATCGACGAAAGTTTCGGTTTTAACCTAGCCTAACCTAACCTAACCTAACCTAAGCTCACGTCGCCACACTAAAACTTGCAAACGTGGACCAATGTTAGTAATTTTTTGGTTACTGGGGTAATTTGGACAGTTGATTACGATTCCGGAATCGGCGTTTCGATATTCTTAACCGTTCACCTTCTAATTCATAGCGGTTTTTCGGTGTATTTTTATTACGAAAACGCGTGAAACAAATATAGTTTTAAGAGGCGGAGGGGGGCGCAATTGCTCCAGTGGCAAGCCAACAGACTCCGACAGATGCTCTTGCAAACCGGAAGTCCGTAGATCAAAGGATTTTCCTTCGGCGATCGATTGTATCGCTTATTACGTACAAACACGAGCAATTGTCAGAGTAAAATCTACAAACGTGGATGAAAGTTTGTAATTTTTTTGCTTTCTGGGGTAATTTGGAGCCCTGATTACAATTTTGATATCGCCGGTTTGATATTCTCAGCATTTCTCCCTCTTATCTAATAATGGCTATTTTCGGTCAATTTCAAAGTTCTAAACGCGTGAAACTAACATACTTCTAGCCGGCGGATGGGGACGCAAATTTTTTTGTGCTAAGCCACAGACCCCAGTAGGTTGTCGAAGAAACCGGAAGTCCGTGCCTTAAGGGGTTTTCCTTTGGCGATCAAAAGAGTCAAAACATACCAAAGAGGGGGGTCTTTCTTCTTTTTTGACTAGGATTTTTTCAATTTTAGTATAAAAAGGTCGGTTTTTTTGCATTTCCTGACGTAAAATGAACCCCTGATTACGATTTTGGGGGTCCGACTCCGATATTCCTAGCCCTCTGGCGGCAATTTTAAAATAACCGCTAAAAACACGTTTTTTTGGCGTTTTGAAGGCCAATAAAGGCACTAAACGGTCAAGAGCAAGGACGCAATTGCTCCTGTGGGTAGCCAATAGACCCATCTAAATTCCCTCCAAACCGGGAGTCTGTAAGTTAAAGGGTTTTCCTTCGGCAATCGACGAAAGTTTCGGTTTTAACCTAGCCTAACCTAACCTAACCTAACCTAAGCTCACGTCGCCACACTAAAACTTGCAAACGTGGACCAATGTTGGTAATTTTTTGGTTACTGGGGTAATTTGGACAGTTGATTACGATTCCGGAATCGGCGTTTCGATATTCTTAACCGTTCACCTTCTAATTCATAGCGGTTTTTCGGTGTATTTTTATTACGAAAACGCGTGAAACAAATATAGTTTTAAGAGGCGGAGGGGGGCGCAATTGCTCCAGTGGCAAGCCAACAGACTCCGACAGATGCTCTTGCAAACCGGAAGTCCGTAGATCAAAGGATTTTCCTTCGGCGATCGATTGTATCGCTTATTACGTACAAACACGAGCAATTGTCAGAGTAAAATCTACAAACGTGGATGAAAGTTTGTAATTTTTTTGCTTTCTGGGGTAATTTGGAGCCCTGATTACAATTTTGATATCGCCGGTTTGATATTCTCAGCATTTCTCCCTCTTATCTAATAATGGCTATTTTCGGTCAATTTCAAAGTTCTAAACGCGTGAAACTAACATACTTCTAGCCGGCGGATGGGGACGCAAATTTTTTTGTGCTAAGCCACAGACCCCAGTAGGTTGTCGAAGAAACCGGAAGTCCGTGCCTTAAGGGGTTTTCCTTTGGCGATCAAAAGAGTCAAAACATACCAAAGAGGGGGGTCTTTCTTCTTTTTTGACTAGGATTTTTTCAATTTTAGTATAAAAAGGTCGGTTTTTTTGCATTTCCTGACGTAAAATGAACCCCTGATTACGATTTTGGGGGTCCGACTCCGATATTCCTAGCCCTCTGGCGGCAATTTTAAAATAACCGCTAAAAACACGTTTTTTTGGCGTTTTGAAGGCCAATAAAGGCACTAAACGGTCAAGAGCAAGGACGCAATTGCTCCTGTGGGTAGCCAATAGACCCATCTAAATTCCCTCCAAACCGGGAGTCTGTAAGTTAAAGGGTTTTCCTTCGGCAATCGACGAAAGTTTCGGTTTTAACCTAGCCTAACCTAACCTAACCTAACCTAAGCTCACGTCGCCACACTAAAACTTGCAAACGTGGACCAATGTTGGTAATTTTTTGGTTACTGGGGTAATTTGGACAGTTGATTACGATTCCGGAATCGGCGTTTCGATATTCTTAACCGTTCACCTTCTAATTCATAGCGGTTTTTCGGTGTATTTTTATTACGAAAACGCGTGAAACAAATATAGTTTTAAGAGGCGGAGGGGGGCGCAATTGCTCCAGTGGCAAGCCAACAGACTCCGACAGATGCTCTTGCAAACCGGAAGTCCGTAGATCAAAGGATTTTCCTTCGGCGATCGATTGTATCGCTTATTACGTACAAACACGAGCAATTGTCAGAGTAAAATCTACAAACGTGGATGAAAGTTTGTAATTTTTTTGCTTTCTGGGGTAATTTGGAGCCCTGATTACAATTTTGATATCGCCGGTTTGATATTCTCAGCATTTCTCCCTCTTATCTAATAATGGCTATTTTCGGTCAATTTCAAAGTTCTAAACGCGTGAAACTAACATACTTCTAGCCGGCGGATGGGGACGCAAATTTTTTTGTGCTAAGCCACAGACCCCAGTAGGTTGTCGAAGAAACCGGAAGTCCGTGCCTTAAGGGGTTTTCCTTTGGCGATCAAAAGAGTCAAAACATACCAAAGAGGGGGGTCTTTCTTCTTTTTTGACTAGGATTTTTTCAATTTTAGTATAAAAAGGTCGGTTTTTTTGCATTTCCTGACGTAAAATGAACCCCTGATTACGATTTTGGGGGTCCGACTCCGATATTCCTAGCCCTCTGGCGGCAATTTTAAAATAACCGCTAAAAACACGTTTTTTTGGCGTTTTGAAGGCCAATAAAGGCACTAAACGGTCAAGAGCAAGGACGCAATTGCTCCTGTGGGTAGCCAATAGACCCATCTAAATTCCCTCCAAACCGGGAGTCTGTAAGTTAAAGGGTTTTCCTTCGGCAATCGACGAAAGTTTCGGTTTTAACCTAGCCTAACCTAACCTAACCTAACCTAAGCTCACGTCGCCACACTAAAACTTGCAAACGTGGACCAATGTTGGTAATTTTTTGGTTACTGGGGTAATTTGGACAGTTGATTACGATTCCGGAATCGGCGTTTCGATATTCTTAACCGTTCACCTTCTAATTCATAGCGGTTTTTCGGTGTATTTTTATTACGAAAACGCGTGAAACAAATATAGTTTTAAGAGGCGGAGGGGGGCGCAATTGCTCCAGTGGCAAGCCAACAGACTCCGACAGATGCTCTTGCAAACCGGAAGTCCGTAGATCAAAGGATTTTCCTTCGGCGATCGATTGTATCGCTTATTACGTACAAACACGAGCAATTGTCAGAGTAAAATCTACAAACGTGGATGAAAGTTTGTAATTTTTTTGCTTTCTGGGGTAATTTGGAGCCCTGATTACAATTTTGATATCGCCGGTTTGATATTCTCAGCATTTCTCCCTCTTATCTAATAATGGCTATTTTCGGTCAATTTCAAAGTTCTAAACGCGTGAAACTAACATACTTCTAGCCGGCGGATGGGGACGCAAATTTTTTTGTGCTAAGCCACAGACCCCAGTAGGTTGTCGAAGAAACCGGAAGTCCGTGCCTTAAGGGGTTTTCCTTTGGCGATCAAAAGAGTCAAAACATACCAAAGAGGGGGGTCTTTCTTCTTTTTTGACTAGGATTTTTTCAATTTTAGTATAAAAAGGTCGGTTTTTTTGCATTTCCTGACGTAAAATGAACCCCTGATTACGATTTTGGGGGTCCGACTCCGATATTCCTAGCCCTCTGGCGGCAATTTTAAAATAACCGCTAAAAACACGTTTTTTTGGCGTTTTGAAGGCCAATAAAGGCACTAAACGGTCAAGAGCAAGGACGCAATTGCTCCTGTGGGTAGCCAATAGACCCATCTAAATTCCCTCCAAACCGGGAGTCTGTAAGTTAAAGGGTTTTCCTTCGGCAATCGACGAAAGTTTCGGTTTTAACCTAGCCTAACCTAACCTAACCTAACCTAAGCTCACGTCGCCACACTAAAACTTGCAAACGTGGACCAATGTTGGTAATTTTTTGGTTACTGGGGTAATTTGGACAGTTGATTACGATTCCGGAATCGGCGTTTCGATATTCTTAACCGTTCACCTTCTAATTCATAGCGGTTTTTCGGTGTATTTTTATTACGAAAACGCGTGAAACAAATATAGTTTTAAGAGGCGGAGGGGGGCGCAATTGCTCCAGTGGCAAGCCAACAGACTCCGACAGATGCTCTTGCAAACCGGAAGTCCGTAGATCAAAGGATTTTCCTTCGGCGATCGATTGTATCGCTTATTACGTACAAACACGAGCAATTGTCAGAGTAAAATCTACAAACGTGGATGAAAGTTTGTAATTTTTTTGCTTTCTGGGGTAATTTGGAGCCCTGATTACAATTTTGATATCGCCGGTTTGATATTCTCAGCATTTCTCCCTCTTATCTAATAATGGCTATTTTCGGTCAATTTCAAAGTTCTAAACGCGTGAAACTAACATACTTCTAGCCGGCGGATGGGGACGCAAATTTTTTTGTGCTAAGCCACAGACCCCAGTAGGTTGTCGAAGAAACCGGAAGTCCGTGCCTTAAGGGGTTTTCCTTTGGCGATCAAAAGAGTCAAAACATACCAAAGAGGGGGGTCTTTCTTCTTTTTTGACTAGGATTTTTTCAATTTTAGTATAAAAAGGTCGGTTTTTTTGCATTTCCTGACGTAAAATGAACCCCTGATTACGATTTTGGGGGTCCGACTCCGATATTCCTAGCCCTCTGGCGGCAATTTTAAAATAACCGCTAAAAACACGTTTTTTTGGCGTTTTGAAGGCCAATAAAGGCACTAAACGGTCAAGAGCAAGGACGCAATTGCTCCTGTGGGTAGCCAATAGACCCATCTAAATTCCCTCCAAACCGGGAGTCTGTAAGTTAAAGGGTTTTCCTTCGGCAATCGACGAAAGTTTCGGTTTTAACCTAGCCTAACCTAACCTAACCTAACCTAAGCTCACGTCGCCACACTAAAACTTGCAAACGTGGACCAATGTTGGTAATTTTTTGGTTACTGGGGTAATTTGGACAGTTGATTACGATTCCGGAATCGGCGTTTCGATATTCTTAACCGTTCACCTTCTAATTCATAGCGGTTTTTCGGTGTATTTTTATTACGAAAACGCGTGAAACAAATATAGTTTTAAGAGGCGGAGGGGGGCGCAATTGCTCCAGTGGCAAGCCAACAGACTCCGACAGATGCTCTTGCAAACCGGAAGTCCGTAGATCAAAGGATTTTCCTTCGGCGATCGATTGTATCGCTTATTACGTACAAACACGAGCAATTGTCAGAGTAAAATCTACAAACGTGGATGAAAGTTTGTAATTTTTTTGCTTTCTGGGGTAATTTGGAGCCCTGATTACAATTTTGATATCGCCGGTTTGATATTCTCAGCATTTCTCCCTCTTATCTAATAATGGCTATTTTCGGTCAATTTCAAAGTTCTAAACGCGTGAAACTAACATACTTCTAGCCGGCGGATGGGGACGCAAATTTTTTTGTGCTAAGCCACAGACCCCAGTAGGTTGTCGAAGAAACCGGAAGTCCGTGCCTTAAGGGGTTTTCCTTTGGCGATCAAAAGAGTCAAAACATACCAAAGAGGGGGGTCTTTCTTCTTTTTTGACTAGGATTTTTTCAATTTTAGTATAAAAAGGTCGGTTTTTTTGCATTTCCTGACGTAAAATGAACCCCTGATTACGATTTTGGGGGTCCGACTCCGATATTCCTAGCCCTCTGGCGGCAATTTTAAAATAACCGCTAAAAACACGTTTTTTTGGCGTTTTGAAGGCCAATAAAGGCACTAAACGGTCAAGAGCAAGGACGCAATTGCTCCTGTGGGTAGCCAATAGACCCATCTAAATTCCCTCCAAACCGGGAGTCTGTAAGTTAAAGGGTTTTCCTTCGGCAATCGACGAAAGTTTCGGTTTTAACCTAGCCTAACCTAACCTAACCTAACCTAAGCTCACGTCGCCACACTAAAACTTGCAAACGTGGACCAATGTTGGTAATTTTTTGGTTACTGGGGTAATTTGGACAGTTGATTACGATTCCGGAATCGGCGTTTCGATATTCTTAACCGTTCACCTTCTAATTCATAGCGGTTTTTCGGTGTATTTTTATTACGAAAACGCGTGAAACAAATATAGTTTTAAGAGGCGGAGGGGGGCGCAATTGCTCCAGTGGCAAGCCAACAGACTCCGACAGATGCTCTTGCAAACCGGAAGTCCGTAGATCAAAGGATTTTCCTTCGGCGATCGATTGTATCGCTTATTACGTACAAACACGAGCAATTGTCAGAGTAAAATCTACAAACGTGGATGAAAGTTTGTAATTTTTTTGCTTTCTGGGGTAATTTGGAGCCCTGATTACAATTTTGATATCGCCGGTTTGATATTCTCAGCATTTCTCCCTCTTATCTAATAATGGCTATTTTCGGTCAATTTCAAAGTTCTAAACGCGTGAAACTAACATACTTCTAGCCGGCGGATGGGGACGCAAATTTTTTTGTGCTAAGCCACAGACCCCAGTAGGTTGTCGAAGAAACCGGAAGTCCGTGCCTTAAGGGGTTTTCCTTTGGCGATCAAAAGAGTCAAAACATACCAAAGAGGGGGGTCTTTCTTCTTTTTTGACTAGGATTTTTTCAATTTTAGTATAAAAAGGTCGGTTTTTTTGCATTTCCTGACGTAAAATGAACCCCTGATTACGATTTTGGGGGTCCGACTCCGATATTCCTAGCCCTCTGGCGGCAATTTTAAAATAACCGCTAAAAACACGTTTTTTTGGCGTTTTGAAGGCCAATAAAGGCACTAAACGGTCAAGAGCAAGGACGCAATTGCTCCTGTGGGTAGCCAATAGACCCATCTAAATTCCCTCCAAACCGGGAGTCTGTAAGTTAAAGGGTTTTCCTTCGGCAATCGACGAAAGTTTCGGTTTTAACCTAGCCTAACCTAACCTAACCTAACCTAAGCTCACGTCGCCACACTAAAACTTGCAAACGTGGACCAATGTTGGTAATTTTTTGGTTACTGGGGTAATTTGGACAGTTGATTACGATTCCGGAATCGGCGTTTCGATATTCTTAACCGTTCACCTTCTAATTCATAGCGGTTTTTCGGTGTATTTTTATTACGAAAACGCGTGAAACAAATATAGTTTTAAGAGGCGGAGGGGGGCGCAATTGCTCCAGTGGCAAGCCAACAGACTCCGACAGATGCTCTTGCAAACCGGAAGTCCGTAGATCAAAGGATTTTCCTTCGGCGATCGATTGTATCGCTTATTACGTACAAACACGAGCAATTGTCAGAGTAAAATCTACAAACGTGGATGAAAGTTTGTAATTTTTTTGCTTTCTGGGGTAATTTGGAGCCCTGATTACAATTTTGATATCGCCGGTTTGATATTCTCAGCATTTCTCCCTCTTATCTAATAATGGCTATTTTCGGTCAATTTCAAAGTTCTAAACGCGTGAAACTAACATACTTCTAGCCGGCGGATGGGGACGCAAATTTTTTTGTGCTAAGCCACAGACCCCAGTAGGTTGTCGAAGAAACCGGAAGTCCGTGCCTTAAGGGGTTTTCCTTTGGCGATCAAAAGAGTCAAAACATACCAAAGAGGGGGGTCTTTCTTCTTTTTTGACTAGGATTTTTTCAATTTTAGTATAAAAAGGTCGGTTTTTTTGCATTTCCTGACGTAAAATGAACCCCTGATTACGATTTTGGGGGTCCGACTCCGATATTCCTAGCCCTCTGGCGGCAATTTTAAAATAACCGCTAAAAACACGTTTTTTTGGCGTTTTGAAGGCCAATAAAGGCACTAAACGGTCAAGAGCAAGGACGCAATTGCTCCTGTGGGTAGCCAATAGACCCATCTAAATTCCCTCCAAACCGGGAGTCTGTAAGTTAAAGGGTTTTCCTTCGGCAATCGACGAAAGTTTCGGTTTTAACCTAGCCTAACCTAACCTAACCTAACCTAAGCTCACGTCGCCACACTAAAACTTGCAAACGTGGACCAATGTTGGTAATTTTTTGGTTACTGGGGTAATTTGGACAGTTGATTACGATTCCGGAATCGGCGTTTCGATATTCTTAACCGTTCACCTTCTAATTCATAGCGGTTTTTCGGTGTATTTTTATTACGAAAACGCGTGAAACAAATATAGTTTTAAGAGGCGGAGGGGGGCGCAATTGCTCCAGTGGCAAGCCAACAGACTCCGACAGATGCTCTTGCAAACCGGAAGTCCGTAGATCAAAGGATTTTCCTTCGGCGATCGATTGTATCGCTTATTACGTACAAACACGAGCAATTGTCAGAGTAAAATCTACAAACGTGGATGAAAGTTTGTAATTTTTTTGCTTTCTGGGGTAATTTGGAGCCCTGATTACAATTTTGATATCGCCGGTTTGATATTCTCAGCATTTCTCCCTCTTATCTAATAATGGCTATTTTCGGTCAATTTCAAAGTTCTAAACGCGTGAAACTAACATACTTCTAGCCGGCGGATGGGGACGCAAATTTTTTTGTGCTAAGCCACAGACCCCAGTAGGTTGTCGAAGAAACCGGAAGTCCGTGCCTTAAGGGGTTTTCCTTTGGCGATCAAAAGAGTCAAAACATACCAAAGAGGGGGGTCTTTCTTCTTTTTTGACTAGGATTTTTTCAATTTTAGTATAAAAAGGTCGGTTTTTTTGCATTTCCTGACGTAAAATGAACCCCTGATTACGATTTTGGGGGTCCGACTCCGATATTCCTAGCCCTCTGGCGGCAATTTTAAAATAACCGCTAAAAACACGTTTTTTTGGCGTTTTGAAGGCCAATAAAGGCACTAAACGGTCAAGAGCAAGGACGCAATTGCTCCTGTGGGTAGCCAATAGACCCATCTAAATTCCCTCCAAACCGGGAGTCTGTAAGTTAAAGGGTTTTCCTTCGGCAATCGACGAAAGTTTCGGTTTTAACCTAGCCTAACCTAACCTAACCTAACCTAAGCTCACGTCGCCACACTAAAACTTGCAAACGTGGACCAATGTTGGTAATTTTTTGGTTACTGGGGTAATTTGGACAGTTGATTACGATTCCGGAATCGGCGTTTCGATATTCTTAACCGTTCACCTTCTAATTCATAGCGGTTTTTCGGTGTATTTTTATTACGAAAACGCGTGAAACAAATATAGTTTTAAGAGGCGGAGGGGGGCGCAATTGCTCCAGTGGCAAGCCAACAGACTCCGACAGATGCTCTTGCAAACCGGAAGTCCGTAGATCAAAGGATTTTCCTTCGGCGATCGATTGTATCGCTTATTACGTACAAACACGAGCAATTGTCAGAGTAAAATCTACAAACGTGGATGAAAGTTTGTAATTTTTTTGCTTTCTGGGGTAATTTGGAGCCCTGATTACAATTTTGATATCGCCGGTTTGATATTCTCAGCATTTCTCCCTCTTATCTAATAATGGCTATTTTCGGTCAATTTCAAAGTTCTAAACGCGTGAAACTAACATACTTCTAGCCGGCGGATGGGGACGCAAATTTTTTTGTGCTAAGCCACAGACCCCAGTAGGTTGTCGAAGAAACCGGAAGTCCGTGCCTTAAGGGGTTTTCCTTTGGCGATCAAAAGAGTCAAAACATACCAAAGAGGGGGGTCTTTCTTCTTTTTTGACTAGGATTTTTTCAATTTTAGTATAAAAAGGTCGGTTTTTTTGCATTTCCTGACGTAAAATGAACCCCTGATTACGATTTTGGGGGTCCGACTCCGATATTCCTAGCCCTCTGGCGGCAATTTTAAAATAACCGCTAAAAACACGTTTTTTTGGCGTTTTGAAGGCCAATAAAGGCACTAAACGGTCAAGAGCAAGGACGCAATTGCTCCTGTGGGTAGCCAATAGACCCATCTAAATTCCCTCCAAACCGGGAGTCTGTAAGTTAAAGGGTTTTCCTTCGGCAATCGACGAAAGTTTCGGTTTTAACCTAGCCTAACCTAACCTAACCTAACCTAAGCTCACGTCGCCACACTAAAACTTGCAAACGTGGACCAATGTTGGTAATTTTTTGGTTACTGGGGTAATTTGGACAGTTGATTACGATTCCGGAATCGGCGTTTCGATATTCTTAACCGTTCACCTTCTAATTCATAGCGGTTTTTCGGTGTATTTTTATTACGAAAACGCGTGAAACAAATATAGTTTTAAGAGGCGGAGGGGGGCGCAATTGCTCCAGTGGCAAGCCAACAGACTCCGACAGATGCTCTTGCAAACCGGAAGTCCGTAGATCAAAGGATTTTCCTTCGGCGATCGATTGTATCGCTTATTACGTACAAACACGAGCAATTGTCAGAGTAAAATCTACAAACGTGGATGAAAGTTTGTAATTTTTTTGCTTTCTGGGGTAATTTGGAGCCCTGATTACAATTTTGATATCGCCGGTTTGATATTCTCAGCATTTCTCCCTCTTATCTAATAATGGCTATTTTCGGTCAATTTCAAAGTTCTAAACGCGTGAAACTAACATACTTCTAGCCGGCGGATGGGGACGCAAATTTTTTTGTGCTAAGCCACAGACCCCAGTAGGTTGTCGAAGAAACCGGAAGTCCGTGCCTTAAGGGGTTTTCCTTTGGCGATCAAAAGAGTCAAAACATACCAAAGAGGGGGGTCTTTCTTCTTTTTTGACTAGGATTTTTTCAATTTTAGTATAAAAAGGTCGGTTTTTTTGCATTTCCTGACGTAAAATGAACCCCTGATTACGATTTTGGGGGTCCGACTCCGATATTCCTAGCCCTCTGGCGGCAATTTTAAAATAACCGCTAAAAACACGTTTTTTTGGCGTTTTGAAGGCCAATAAAGGCACTAAACGGTCAAGAGCAAGGACGCAATTGCTCCTGTGGGTAGCCAATAGACCCATCTAAATTCCCTCCAAACCGGGAGTCTGTAAGTTAAAGGGTTTTCCTTCGGCAATCGACGAAAGTTTCGGTTTTAACCTAGCCTAACCTAACCTAACCTAACCTAAGCTCACGTCGCCACACTAAAACTTGCAAACGTGGACCAATGTTGGTAATTTTTTGGTTACTGGGGTAATTTGGACAGTTGATTACGATTCCGGAATCGGCGTTTCGATATTCTTAACCGTTCACCTTCTAATTCATAGCGGTTTTTCGGTGTATTTTTATTACGAAAACGCGTGAAACAAATATAGTTTTAAGAGGCGGAGGGGGGCGCAATTGCTCCAGTGGCAAGCCAACAGACTCCGACAGATGCTCTTGCAAACCGGAAGTCCGTAGATCAAAGGATTTTCCTTCGGCGATCGATTGTATCGCTTATTACGTACAAACACGAGCAATTGTCAGAGTAAAATCTACAAACGTGGATGAAAGTTTGTAATTTTTTTGCTTTCTGGGGTAATTTGGAGCCCTGATTACAATTTTGATATCGCCGGTTTGATATTCTCAGCATTTCTCCCTCTTATCTAATAATGGCTATTTTCGGTCAATTTCAAAGTTCTAAACGCGTGAAACTAACATACTTCTAGCCGGCGGATGGGGACGCAAATTTTTTTGTGCTAAGCCACAGACCCCAGTAGGTTGTCGAAGAAACCGGAAGTCCGTGCCTTAAGGGGTTTTCCTTTGGCGATCAAAAGAGTCAAAACATACCAAAGAGGGGGGTCTTTCTTCTTTTTTGACTAGGATTTTTTCAATTTTAGTATAAAAAGGTCGGTTTTTTTGCATTTCCTGACGTAAAATGAACCCCTGATTACGATTTTGGGGGTCCGACTCCGATATTCCTAGCCCTCTGGCGGCAATTTTAAAATAACCGCTAAAAACACGTTTTTTTGGCGTTTTGAAGGCCAATAAAGGCACTAAACGGTCAAGAGCAAGGACGCAATTGCTCCTGTGGGTAGCCAATAGACCCATCTAAATTCCCTCCAAACCGGGAGTCTGTAAGTTAAAGGGTTTTCCTTCGGCAATCGACGAAAGTTTCGGTTTTAACCTAGCCTAACCTAACCTAACCTAACCTAAGCTCACGTCGCCACACTAAAACTTGCAAACGTGGACCAATGTTGGTAATTTTTTGGTTACTGGGGTAATTTGGACAGTTGATTACGATTCCGGAATCGGCGTTTCGATATTCTTAACCGTTCACCTTCTAATTCATAGCGGTTTTTCGGTGTATTTTTATTACGAAAACGCGTGAAACAAATATAGTTTTAAGAGGCGGAGGGGGGCGCAATTGCTCCAGTGGCAAGCCAACAGACTCCGACAGATGCTCTTGCAAACCGGAAGTCCGTAGATCAAAGGATTTTCCTTCGGCGATCGATTGTATCGCTTATTACGTACAAACACGAGCAATTGTCAGAGTAAAATCTACAAACGTGGATGAAAGTTTGTAATTTTTTTGCTTTCTGGGGTAATTTGGAGCCCTGATTACAATTTTGATATCGCCGGTTTGATATTCTCAGCATTTCTCCCTCTTATCTAATAATGGCTATTTTCGGTCAATTTCAAAGTTCTATTCTTATTACGAAAACGCGTGAAACAAATATAGTTTTAAGAGGCGGAGGGGGGCGCAATTGCTCCAGTGGCAAGCCAACAGACTCCGACAGATGCTCTTGCAAACCGGAAGTCCGTAGATCAAAGGATTTTCCTTCGGCGATCGATTGTATCGCTTATTACGTACAAACACGAGCAATTGTCAGAGTAAAATCTACAAACGTGGATGAAAGTTTGTAATTTTTTTGCTTTCTGGGGTAATTTGGAGCCCTGATTACAATTTTGATATCGCCGGTTTGATATTCTCAGCATTTCTCCCTCTTATCTAATAATGGCTATTTTCGGTCAATTTCAAAGTTCTAAACGCGTGAAACTAACATACTTCTAGCCGGCGGATGGGGACGCAAATTTTTTTGTGCTAAGCCACAGACCCCAGTAGGTTGTCGAAGAAACCGGAAGTCCGTGCCTTAAGGGGTTTTCCTTTGGCGATCAAAAGAGTCAAAACATACCAAAGAGGGGGGTCTTTCTTCTTTTTTGACTAGGATTTTTTCAATTTTAGTATAAAAAGGTCGGTTTTTTTGCATTTCCTGACGTAAAATGAACCCCTGATTACGATTTTGGGGGTCCGACTCCGATATTCCTAGCCCTCTGGCGGCAATTTTAAAATAACCGCTAAAAACACGTTTTTTTGGCGTTTTGAAGGCCAATAAAGGCACTAAACGGTCAAGAGCAAGGACGCAATTGCTCCTGTGGGTAGCCAATAGACCCATCTAAATTCCCTCCAAACCGGGAGTCTGTAAGTTAAAGGGTTTTCCTTCGGCAATCGACGAAAGTTTCGGTTTTAACCTAGCCTAACCTAACCTAACCTAACCTAAGCTCACGTCGCCACACTAAAACTTGCAAACGTGGACCAATGTTGGTAATTTTTTGGTTACTGGGGTAATTTGGACAGTTGATTACGATTCCGGAATCGGCGTTTCGATATTCTTAACCGTTCACCTTCTAATTCATAGCGGTTTTTTGGTGTATTTTTATTACGAAAACGCGTGAAACAAATATAGTTTTAAGAGGCGGAGGGGGGCGCAATTGCTCCAGTGGCAAGCCAACAGACTCCGACAGATGCTCTTGCAAACCGGAAGTCCGTAGATCAAAGGATTTTCCTTCGGCGATCGATTGTATCGCTTATTACGTACAAACACGAGCAATTGTCAGAGTAAAATCTACAAACGTGGATGAAAGTTTGTAATTTTTTTGCTTTCTGGGGTAATTTGGAGCCCTGATTACAATTTTGATATCGCCGGTTTGATATTCTCAGCATTTCTCCCTCTTATCTAATAATGGCTATTTTCGGTCAATTTCAAAGTTCTAAACGCGTGAAACTAACATACTTCTAGCCGGCGGATGGGGACGCAAATTTTTTTGTGCTAAGCCACAGACCCCAGTAGGTTGTCGAAGAAACCGGAAGTCCGTGCCTTAAGGGGTTTTCCTTTGGCGATCAAAAGAGTCAAAACATACCAAAGAGGGGGGTCTTTCTTCTTTTTTGACTAGGATTTTTTCAATTTTAGTATAAAAAGGTCGGTTTTTTTGCATTTCCTGACGTAAAATGAACCCCTGATTACGATTTTGGGGGTCCGACTCCGATATTCCTAGCCCTCTGGCGGCAATTTTAAAATAACCGCTAAAAACACGTTTTTTTGGCGTTTTGAAGGCCAATAAAGGCACTAAACGGTCAAGAGCAAGGACGCAATTGCTCCTGTGGGTAGCCAATAGACCCATCTAAATTCCCTCCAAACCGGGAGTCTGTAAGTTAAAGGGTTTTCCTTCGGCAATCGACGAAAGTTTCGGTTTTAACCTAGCCTAACCTAACCTAACCTAACCTAAGCTCACGTCGCCACACTAAAACTTGCAAACGTGGACCAATGTTGGTAATTTTTTGGTTACTGGGGTAATTTGGACAGTTGATTACGATTCCGGAATCGGCGTTTCGATATTCTTAACCGTTCACCTTCTAATTCATAGCGGTTTTTCGGTGTATTTTTATTACGAAAACGCGTGAAACAAATATAGTTTTAAGAGGCGGAGGGGGGCGCAATTGCTCCAGTGGCAAGCCAACAGACTCCGACAGATGCTCTTGCAAACCGGAAGTCCGTAGATCAAAGGATTTTCCTTCGGCGATCGATTGTATCGCTTATTACGTACAAACACGAGCAATTGTCAGAGTAAAATCTACAAACGTGGATGAAAGTTTGTAATTTTTTTGCTTTCTGGGGTAATTTGGAGCCCTGATTACAATTTTGATATCGCCGGTTTGATATTCTCAGCATTTCTCCCTCTTATCTAATAATGGCTATTTTCGGTCAATTTCAAAGTTCTAAACGCGTGAAACTAACATACTTCTAGCCGGCGGATGGGGACGCAAATTTTTTTGTGCTAAGCCACAGACCCCAGTAGGTTGTCGAAGAAACCGGAAGTCCGTGCCTTAAGGGGTTTTCCTTTGGCGATCAAAAGAGTCAAAACATACCAAAGAGGGGGGTCTTTCTTCTTTTTTGACTAGGATTTTTTCAATTTTAGTATAAAAAGGTCGGTTTTTTTGCATTTCCTGACGTAAAATGAACCCCTGATTACGATTTTGGGGGTCCGACTCCGATATTCCTAGCCCTCTGGCGGCAATTTTAAAATAACCGCTAAAAACACGTTTTTTTGGCGTTTTGAAGGCCAATAAAGGCACTAAACGGTCAAGAGCAAGGACGCAATTGCTCCTGTGGGTAGCCAATAGACCCATCTAAATTCCCTCCAAACCGGGAGTCTGTAAGTTAAAGGGTTTTCCTTCGGCAATCGACGAAAGTTTCGGTTTTAACCTAGCCTAACCTAACCTAACCTAACCTAACCTAAGCTCACGTCGCCACACTAAAACTTGCAAACGTGGACCAATGTTGGTAATTTTTTGGTTACTGGGGTAATTTGGACAGTTGATTACGATTCCGGAATCGGCGTTTCGATATTCTTAACCGTTCACCTTCTAATTCATAGCGGTTTTTCGGTGTATTTTTATTACGAAAACGCGTGAAACAAATATAGTTTTAAGAGGCGGAGGGGGGCGCAATTGCTCCAGTGGCAAGCCAACAGACTCCGACAGATGCTCTTGCAAACCGGAAGTCCGTAGATCAAAGGATTTTCCTTCGGCGATCGATTGTATCGCTTATTACGTACAAACACGAGCAATTGTCAGAGTAAAATCTACAAACGTGGATGAAAGTTTGTAATTTTTTTGCTTTCTGGGGTAATTTGGAGCCCTGATTACAATTTTGATATCGCCGGTTTGATATTCTCAGCATTTCTCCCTCTTATCTAATAATGGCTATTTTCGGTCAATTTCAAAGTTCTAAACGCGTGAAACTAACATACTTCTAGCCGGCGGATGGGGACGCAAATTTTTTTGTGCTAAGCCACAGACCCCAGTAGGTTGTCGAAGAAACCGGAAGTCCGTGCCTTAAGGGGTTTTCCTTTGGCGATCAAAAGAGTCAAAACATACCAAAGAGGGGGGTCTTTCTTCTTTTTTGACTAGGATTTTTTCAATTTTAGTATAAAAAGGTCGGTTTTTTTGCATTTCCTGACGTAAAATGAACCCCTGATTACGATTTTGGGGGTCCGACTCCGATATTCCTAGCCCTCTGGCGGCAATTTTAAAATAACCGCTAAAAACACGTTTTTTTGGCGTTTTGAAGGCCAATAAAGGCACTAAACGGTCAAGAGCAAGGACGCAATTGCTCCTGTGGGTAGCCAATAGACCCATCTAAATTCCCTCCAAACCGGGAGTCTGTAAGTTAAAGGGTTTTCCTTCGGCAATCGACGAAAGTTTCGGTTTTAACCTAGCCTAACCTAACCTAACCTAACCTAACCTAAGCTCACGTCGCCACACTAAAACTTGCAAACGTGGACCAATGTTGGTAATTTTTTGGTTACTGGGGTAATTTGGACAGTTGATTACGATTCCGGAATCGGCGTTTCGATATTCTTAACCGTTCACCTTCTAATTCATAGCGGTTTTTCGGTGTATTTTTATTACGAAAACGCGTGAAACAAATATAGTTTTAAGAGGCGGAGGGGGGCGCAATTGCTCCAGTGGCAAGCCAACAGACTCCGACAGATGCTCTTGCAAACCGGAAGTCCGTAGATCAAAGGATTTTCCTTCGGCGATCGATTGTATCGCTTATTACGTACAAACACGAGCAATTGTCAGAGTAAAATCTACAAACGTGGATGAAAGTTTGTAATTTTTTTGCTTTCTGGGGTAATTTGGAGCCCTGATTACAATTTTGATATCGCCGGTTTGATATTCTCAGCATTTCTCCCTCTTATCTAATAATGGCTATTTTCGGTCAATTTCAAAGTTCTAAACGCGTGAAACTAACATACTTCTAGCCGGCGGATGGGGACGCAAATTTTTTTGTGCTAAGCCACAGACCCCAGTAGGTTGTCGAAGAAACCGGAAGTCCGTGCCTTAAGGGGTTTTCCTTTGGCGATCAAAAGAGTCAAAACATACCAAAGAGGGGGGTCTTTCTTCTTTTTTGACTAGGATTTTTTCAATTTTAGTATAAAAAGGTCGGTTTTTTTGCATTTCCTGACGTAAAATGAACCCCTGATTACGATTTTGGGGGTCCGACTCCGATATTCCTAGCCCTCTGGCGGCAATTTTAAAATAACCGCTAAAAACACGTTTTTTTGGCGTTTTGAAGGCCAATAAAGGCACTAAACGGTCAAGAGCAAGGACGCAATTGCTCCTGTGGGTAGCCAATAGACCCATCTAAATTCCCTCCAAACCGGGAGTCTGTAAGTTAAAGGGTTTTCCTTCGGCAATCGACGAAAGTTTCGGTTTTAACCTAGCCTAACCTAACCTAACCTAACCTAAGCTCACGTCGCCACACTAAAACTTGCAAACGTGGACCAATGTTGGTAATTTTTTGGTTACTGGGGTAATTTGGACAGTTGATTACGATTCCGGAATCGGCGTTTCGATATTCTTAACCGTTCACCTTCTAATTCATAGCGGTTTTTCGGTGTATTTTTATTACGAAAACGCGTGAAACAAATATAGTTTTAAGAGGCGGAGGGGGGCGCAATTGCTCCAGTGGCAAGCCAACAGACTCCGACAGATGCTCTTGCAAACCGGAAGTCCGTAGATCAAAGGATTTTCCTTCGGCGATCGATTGTATCGCTTATTACGTACAAACACGAGCAATTGTCAGAGTAAAATCTACAAACGTGGATGAAAGTTTGTAATTTTTTTGCTTTCTGGGGTAATTTGGAGCCCTGATTACAATTTTGATATCGCCTTTTTGATATTCTCAGCATTTCTCCCTCTTATCTAATAATGACTATTTTCGGTCAATTTCAAAGTTCTAAACGCGTGAAACTAACATACTTCTAGCCGGCGGACGGGGACGCAAATTTTTTTGTGCTAAGCCACAGACCCCAGTAGGTTGTCGGAGAAACCGGAAGTCCGTGCCTTAAGGGGTTTTCCTTTGGCGATCGAAAGAGTCGAAACATACCAAAGAGGGGGGTCTTTCTCCTTTTTTGACTAGGATTTTTTCAATTTTAGGATAAAAAGGTCGGTTTTTTAGCATTTCCTGACGTAAAATGAACCCCTGATTACGATTTTGGGGGTCCGACTCCGATATTCCTAGCACCCTGGCGGAAATTTTAAAATAACCGCTAAAAACACGTTTTTTTGTCGTTTTAAAGGCCAATATAGGCACTAAACGATCAAGCGCAGGGACGCAATTGCTCCTGTGGGTAGCCAATAGACCCATCTAAATTCCCTCCAAACCGGGAGTCTGTAGGTTAAAGGGTTTTCCTTCGGCAATCGACGAAAGTTTCGGTTTTAACCTAACCTAACCTATTCTAACCTAAGCTCACGTCGCTACACTAAAACTTGCAAACGTGGACCAATGTTGGTAATTTTTTGGTTACTGGGGTAATTCGGACCCCTGATTACGATTCCGGAATCGGCGTTTCGATATTCTCAACCGTTCACCTTCTAATTCATAGCGGTTTTTGGGTGTATTTTTATTACGAAAACGCGTGAAACAAATATAGTTTTAAGAGGCCGAGGGGGACGCAATTGCTTCTGTGGCAATCCAACAGACTCCGGCAGATGCTCTTGCAAACCGGAAGTCCTTAGGTCAAAGGGTTTTCTTTCGGCGATTGAAGTGGATTGTGGGGGTATTTCTACGTTTTTTTGAACATTTTTTTAAATTTTGAAAAAAAGTCGGTTTAAACTTATGATTACGATTTTGGGGGTCTGATACCGATATACTTAGCATTTATCTGACAGTTTTCAATTTCATGTTGGTTTTAATCAGATAAAAGTTTTAATTTAAATTTAAATAATTAGCTTTTGTAATATAATCTTATTAGTAATACGTGATTTATAAATTGGTTTAAACTTATAAGCCGTATTTATAAGAAAATATATATTTAAAAGAAAATTATTTAGCATCCAGTACATGAACTATAGGCAACTAACTATACATAAAATTATAATTAAATCAAGTGAAACTATTTAGGTAAATTTGTGTGCGTAATTGTTTTGTATTTCTATTGTAAATTTTGATCATTAGTCTTTTATACATAAATTGATTTATAAGTTAGTTTTAATAAAGCGGATTTTTAATAAAATTTATTTAAACATCTTGTACATGAAGTATAGGCAACTACTTATACATATAATTATTAGAAAGAAAAACTGTTTAGATACATCTTTGTACTCTACTAACATTTTTGTTTTATAAGTTTTTATTATTAATATTTAAAATGCAAATGAGTTATAAGTCAGTTTTAACTTACAAATCGAATTTATTATAAAATAAATATTTAATAAAATGTAGGCAGCCAACTATACAATTAGTAGGCGAAACTATTTAGGTGAGAGTCTGTGCTGTACAATAGCAAACTCTAAAATAAGGTAAAGAACCTTACTAAAGGATTGTTGATAGGTGAAAAAAAAGTTACTGTTAATTGTAGTTTATTTTCATTTTTAATGTGCCCATTATATGATTAAATACATAAAAAGGCGCTAACAAGCTGCAAGGTTTAAGCGAATCATCACAAATAGGTGAGTCTGACTGATTTTAATTGAGCTGTGACTGGCCAAGCCCAATAATATTTTCAGGTTAACTGACTATTAAAATACAATACAATTGTCGCACCATTGTACTCTAAATGAACAATGGATTTCACAGATTATTTCATTACAGGTTTATAAATAATGTCTTCGGGTCGTCCAATTAAATGTGTAGTCGTTGGGGATGGCACCGTGGGTAAAACTTGTATGCTGATATCATACACGACGGATAGCTTTCCTGGAGAATATGTGCCTACAGTGTAAGCCAATATATAGCGATTATTCTAGATTTAGGATTATTCATTTATATTTTTAGCTTTGATAATTATTCAGCCCCAATGGTAGTAGATGGAATTTCTGTAAGTCTCGGCCTATGGGATACAGCAGGACAAGAAGATTACGACCGACTCCGACCATTATCCTACCCGCAAACGGATGTATTTCTAATATGTTTTAGCGTTGCATCACCGTCATCATTCGAAAATGTAACTTCGAAATGGTATCCTGAAATCAAGCACCATTGTCCGGATGCACCAATGATATTAGTCGGAACGAAAATAGATTTGCGAGACGATCGAGAAACGTTAACGGCTTTAGCAGATCAAGGTTTGAGTCCGATAAAGCGTGAACAGGGACAAAAACTAGCGAATAAAATAAGGGCTGTTAAATATATGGAATGTTCGGCGTTGACGCAGCGCGGATTGAAGCAAGTTTTCGATGAGGCCGTCCGAGCTGTTTTAAGGCCTGAACCGCAGAAACGTCGCCAACGCAAGTGTCTTCTCATGTAAAAGCTAAACTTTATTGTAAGTAATGGACTGAAATCGATTAGGCAACCTTCTTAATGCTGTCATAGTGGCATAAATATAAGTCAATAACATAGTTATTTTTAATATAACCTACTTATGTGGATCTGATCTTCGATCTTGTTTTTGTAGATTACATTTTAATTGACTCGTACTAATACAAGAATTATTTATTAGATTTATTGAAATTATGTCGCTTTAAAGGTGGCTACTATGAAATATTATGTTTAATTTGAATGCAATGATCTCAAGTTGGCATTAATCTTTTTCAATTTGCAACAATTTAATCAATCTGTCAATAACATTCTAAATTTGCAACAATGGTAATCAATTTAACAGTTGAAGCAATGTTTGATTTTTAACAGTTTGCAACAATTAGGTTATCACTGATACGAAATTGTTAATGTAAATTTAAGTCAATATTTTTATTGTTAATTTAAATTGGCACCAATGCCAGTCGCTTTCCAAAACTTTCTCATACAGCCTTTGTTGATATCATTGACATTATTGCTATTTTAAATAATTATTTTCTGCTTGATTGGCATTGCTGCCATCTAGGATTGAAAGCATGTTGTTGCCAAAATAAATTTACAACACTGGTAACTTAAATTAACAATGTTACCAGCTTAAATTGTCATTTATGTTAATTTTACTACATCTCTGTTCATTTACGTTGTTTGAAAATGTTTTGCAAACTGATACAGAGTCAATGTAGTTTAACTACATTGCCAATCAATTTTCAACACTGTTATAAACATGAGTTCCAACTGTTTTCTATTATTATCAATTGTGTGCTAATGCAATCAGGCTTGGGAGGGTTACAACTTGTACTAAAATTTATATATGTCTTGCATACGTCATTGGCTGCTTCTTTTTGTATTGCATTTCTAAATTATGCGTTTCTTGCATTGCTCGGACATGTATTCTATGTAAAATTGCCATTAGTTTCAGAATTGTGCAGTGGCGGCTCCTGGAATTTTTAAAGAAAAACTGCTATAACTTTGTCAGTTTTAAAAATGGGGGGAATCTCTTTAAGTTGACTACACTCTGAATCAAACTGTCAGTATTAATTAATTAATATTGACAATTTGATTCACAGTGTTGGCAACTCGATATATTACTATTTTAATTTTTTAATTGGCCGTTGATCGTATCTACAAAAAAAACATGTTTATTTTGTGCTAATCTCAATCAGGCGCTTATGCACCATTTATTTTTGGGTCGTTCATAACATGTGGATCAAAATTCATGAATTTATGGGTAAGGGTACGCTACTGAAAGCTATTTTTGAAATTTAATTTGGTGCAATACCTTCTACCCCCTTCCACTCGTTACTTTTTCTGTGTAAACTTGGCTTTAGTTTTAATTTTCAATCAGATGGTAACAAATAGTATTAACCAGTTTAATTTGCTGCTAATTAATGTCAATCAGTAGCGTAGAGACAGAATTTTTATTTTTACATGAAGTTATACTCCCTTCTTCCTGTTATAACCTTTCTTGGCTAAAATTTAGGGTGTTCACGGTAGGTGCTCTGAGAAACGAGAGATGTCGCCATAGGTATGTGTGCACTACACATCTGATCTGTGTTTTAGATCCCAATTGCAGTTGCAGCGCTGCCGTGCATTTAAAAATTGCACTTAAATCTCCGGCAAAAACAAAGTCTGCAAGCTCTTTTCTAAGATATTCTCACTTAAAAAATACCAACCTGCTATCACCGCAACTTCTGTTGAGGCTTTTACCCAATAAATCTTTTATGCGACAAATGTTTATGAATGTTTTCTACATTTTCAAACATTCTGCTCTTGCAATAAATTATTCGAATCTTTTGAGTGTTTTGATTCGGACGGACTCTGATGATGCGTCTCTCTACTAGCAACACTCAATCGCTTTCTCCGTGTGAGGCAAACTTTTTGTCGTTTGGAAGTAGTTGTCGGTTTTTTTAACATCACTCCTGTTGGGCCTTCTGTAATCTTTGAGTCACGAGAGCATGGACTGGCGCATTCCGGACGGGGAGCGCAAATAGCGATACTATCGCTAGCAACGAAAATTTGCCGGTTTGCGGTGTGTAAAATTTTGGTAGCTCGGTTTCGACTCTAAGGAGGTCATCACGAACAAGGTTTTAGTTGGCCTAACTTTTTTGCTTTGAAAGATTGAATGGGGGCGATTGCATTTTTGAAATCTCCTATTCTTGGGGCTTCTTTTGGTATCCCGCTCGAATTTCTGTAACGTGCAAGAGCGGCCACAGGAATGTTTTACGAAAAACCGCTGCAACTTCATCAATTTTGAAACCTGGGGGAGACTAATGTGTTTTGCTTCTTCTGTAGATGTAATCAATATTCCAGCAGTTTTTTAAAAGTTTGCGCCTGAAGCATTTTACCTAAAAAGCCATCTACTTTGTAACAGGGTCTGGGAGAACTCTCCCGAAATGATACAAAAGCTCGGTGGCGGCTACACCAGGATGATTTATTAATTTGAAATCGTTGAGAAGAACTCGGTTTTAAAGTGTTGTTAGCTTACTTTGAGGAATGAAAAGCCTTTTTTGTCATTCAAGATTTTAGGTTATTTCTATCAAGACTCCTTTTCCGAAATTTTGTTGTAGGTACGGCCCTGTCTACATACGCTAAGTTGGCAACAATGAACTTGAACTATTTGCAAATAAGCTTCTAAAGTATGAGTTGGTAACAATAGCAATAAAGTTGTAAACAATCAGGCATGCCAGTATGGCCAATTTTGGGCCGGTGTTTTGGTGGGCATTGTTGGCAGCGTTGCCAAACACGAATTTGTTAAAACAAATTAATAATTTCAAATGGAAGAAATTTAAACTACGATCTATCTATTATAACATTAATGCACGATAATTTCAATCGCTCATTTGCCAACGCTGAATTAATGACGATTTGACTGAACTGTATTCATTTTCATGCAAATAATGGCATCTAAAATTAAAACGAAATATCTACCGACTTTTGAGAAACAGTTTAATAATGTGGCAGACAAATAGTGACTAATATATTCAATTTATTCGGGTGTATGCAAACATTTTTACAACATTGTTATATCTATTGTGCCCACCAAAAGTAATAAGTAAACGTCAAAAATGACAGTAAGCAATTTTGTTAAATTGGCAACCATGTTAAAGTTGTGATTGAATTTTTTTGTTGGCAATGCTGACAATTTAAGTTGATAATTTTTTACTTGAGAGTCAATCAAGTATGAGTCAATTAAAATTAATCTACTCTAATTGTTGCATTTGCTTGTACACACAAAGACTTCCCCTCCAATGATGAAAACAAAAATGAAACAAAAAAAAACTTAACCTAATTTTTGTAGAGGCTATTTATATATTTTAAGTAAATTATTAAACACAGATATTCGATATTTTTATACGTCAATTATAAAAAAAAATGAAACTAACGAAAAATACTCCCCTCTCCAATATTTGTGTTCATTAACGACAATGGGTGCATACAGGAAGGATGCTACATTTCCGCTACCGATGTAGCGGTTTGCTTCCGCCTTCCTGGACGCACCCAATTTTTTAATATTTACGTGCCATTGTTTTGTGGTTTTTTAATTATTATATTAAATGTATATAACTAATAACTTACTTATGTAATACTAATTTATAAAGTGGCTTATTTATATGAAACGAATTGATTGTTACGGCTTTAAAACAAATCTTTTTATTCCTTTTGTAATAATCAATTGATTCCTCACGATTACAATACGCATTTACTCTATTGTAATTAGGAAGTTTAGATTTATAGTAATATTTATATCAACGATTTTTAATATTGTTGTATGGTTGATACAAGAAAGAAAATCAAACGAATAATCAAAAAAAAATACAGCAGGATTCTTTGTATCAATAATTGAGTAGCTCGCTTTTTTTAATTTTATTGTTATTGGGATCTTTCGCCCATTTTTGTAATTTTATATGATGCTTTTATTTACAGGATATTTGTAGTGGATTTGGGAAAGGCCCGCGATATTATTTATTGATTATTAAAAAAAATATTATGAGATTGATTCATGACCAAAGTTAGTTAAGTTCTAGTCACCAACAAAACTTTCATATGTACTGCACAATTTTTTACCCTAACATGAAAAATAAAAACAATTTCAATATTTTACATTTTTATGTGAACTCGAATGTATAACAAAAATAATAAAAACTAAACTATTATTGATGTTTAAATTAAATCTACAATCGTTTTGTGTTTATTATTATTACTTTGTAACTATTAATGAGACCATACACACTATTAAAGGTGGAGAGGATATAAATAATTTATGTTTGAAGTGATCATCATTGGGTAAGTAAGGAATTAGTAATGGTTTACATACAATTGTAACACAAAATATTAATTGTAGGTCCGTAAGAAAAATATCCTAGATACGCCACTGCTTTAAATTGGTTGGCAAGTTTTCTGTAAGATGGCGCTACTTATGTGATCAAACAAATCAACATTAAATTAAAACATAATGAATGGAGTTAGCATTCTTGTTGCTTAAATAAATGGATTGTATATTAGTTTATTGGTAAAATTAGTTGGAATAAATTTGAACTAATAGTTTTGTGAAAAAAGAACATGAAAAACTGATGTTATGTAGACAACCAAATGTACACTATTGGTGAGTATTTAAAAAATCTTTATGTTCAACATAGGCGTAACAATTTTTTTTTAAGAGATAACAATTAAATCAAAACAGTTTAACATAATAAACGCTACATACTATATAACAACACAGAAGCGAATAGAATCTAACCAGAAATTACAATTAGAAATAAGGAAAGAGGAGATGGAGAGAGAAATAACAGATCATAAGAGAAAACGTGGCGAAGTAAGCTCACAAACGGCGGGATTAGGTATGTATTTATTTATTTATTTTATGAACAAATTAAAGACAATTATGCAAGCCCTGTGAAACATCGCACTCCATGTGCAGTATTATGTTGTTAAAACTGTGCTTTGTAACTTTATCTTCTGTGACATTCTAGTTCTATTGATTGGGTCGAGTTTAAAGCATTCTTTATGTACAATTTCTTTGTTTGTGTTGTTGTCTAAAATTGGCAGGAATTTTTCTTTTTAATTATTGCAAAAAGGCAGCTTTATATATATATGCGAATATTAAAATATAAATGAATTAATATTAATTTAGTATCAAATGAAAGTTAATTTTAAGGCGCACAATGTTTATTTGAAGAAATTTTTGGTATAACTTAACCAATATTAATATTTTATATTTTAGGATAGTCGCTCCCCTCTTTATACGTGAGAGCGAAGCACTGAGCCGGCATTCATTTAGCAGTCGGCAGTACGCCTTGGTATGTCGTTGTGGTAGCGTGTGCTTGCTGTGCGTGTGTGTGTGATTTATAAATTATAACCGTTCAGTGCCGTGGATTTACGTGTGGATAATTGTGTTTGAGAAATTAACAAATCAATGCAGTTCTATATATTTCAAACAGGATTATATTTTTAGTAAGCAGTTTTATTATAAATTTATTATTACCTTTAATAGGATCAATATTTTTTTGAAATTTTAATGCGAGATTAATACTCGAGCAATTATTTTAATTTGATTTCTGTTCACGTGACAAATACGGGGTTAGTCTTTGCATAGACCCGCAACTTGACTACTTCGGTGCAGGGTGATTGTCATTAGTCTGTAACCTTGTCACCAGTGTCACTCATGACTCCCGACCAGAACCACGACTTAAATATTTAAAAATTTACTATATTAACATTTTAATCACTTTAATATGGTTTTTGCTATTGCAGGTCTTGCCATCATTTTTAATCAAATAGATCCCATTGATGGCCAGAATACCTAACTGTATATATGGAAGAACTTTTTTATTTTAAACATGGTATGATGCTGCTTACCTAAGGAAGCTGATGCCAGTGAAAATGATAGCGGAAATGCTGAAACTGCAGATCAATGGGAGTTCTACTTACTATCAAGAAAACTGATGGCAGGAACTTATATATGCTCTGGTAAATGGATCATAATTTTATTGTAAAACGTTTAAAAATACTACATAATAACATTTCAATTACTTTAATGTTATTTTTGCTTTATACAGGATTGAGTTTTTTACCCTAATTTCAAATCAAATGAATACTATTGATGAACAGTGGAATACAATGATAAGCAGAATGAATACAACAGTGAGCAGACAAATGAGTAGAAGTAGATTTATACATGGAGGAACTTTTTCAGTTTAATCATAATATGATGCTGCTTACCT
The DNA here is from genome assembly GCA_963932245.1 of Tachinus rufipes. Classification (NCBI taxonomy): domain Eukaryota; kingdom Metazoa; phylum Arthropoda; class Insecta; order Coleoptera; family Staphylinidae; genus Tachinus; species Tachinus rufipes. The sequence goes on from OZ010749.1 coordinate 4,703,895, forward strand.
TTAAGGAATCCGATGCCAGTGAAGATGACAGCATTGAATCAATGCCGAAAGTTTGGTTTACGAACGATGTGATCAATGGAAGTTCTACTTTTACTATTAAGAAAGCTGATGACAGGAACTTATTTATGCTTTAAGCACATTCAAGGTAAATAAATCCTAATTTTATTGTAAAACATTTAAAAATTATTACTTAATAACATTTCAATTACTTTAATGTTATTTTTTCTTTTTATAGGATTGAGTGTTTTATTCTTAATTTCCATCAAGTGGATACCATTGATGAAGACTGGAATACAATAATGAGCAGAAAGAATACAATGAGGACCATGGGGAGTATAGTGATGAGCAGTCGGAATACAATGATGGACAGAAGGAATACAATGATGAGTGGGAGGAATACAATAATGAGCGGAAGGAATACAAAGATGAGCGGAAGTAATACAAAGATGAGCAGAAGGACTTCCAAAAGTTGTCGCGTAATATTGATAAGAATGTCGTCTTGCTTGGTACACTTTGCTCTAGTAAGCCATAGCCTTTATTTAACATTTATTAATATTTTAAACCTGTATGATACTATCTATAATTCTATCTTGAATTATATTGATAACTATTAATTTTATTGTAATTTAAAAGTTGTTTTTTTTTTATAATAGACGCATTAAATGTGAGCTATATCATTTCTAACTTTCTTTGTTAAACTGCCAAAGCATATCTATTGCGTCTATTATACAGAAAAACTTAATATACAATAAAATTGATGACCATTTGTGCATTTTACAGACTTTTAAGTTTTATCTATAATTATATATATAATTTATATTTTATTATATTAAAAAGTCTAAAATGCACAAATTCTTATCAATTTTATTACAGATTGCCGTTTTAAGAACATAGTTTAGTTTTTCTGTATAATGTACGCATTGGGCTATATTATAAATTCTATTTCTTAATTTTATGCGTTAATTATAAAGAAAAACTAAAAATGTACTTAAAATTTTAATCTACAATAAAATTGAAAATATAATTTTAAAGTTTTATTTAAAATTATATATATATAATTTAATAAGAATTATAGATTGTGTCACACGGTTATAAGTTATATTAATTAAAATTGGAACTAATTACCAGTTGCTTCTTAAATTATAAAAATTTAATTGTTACGCCTATGTCGTTTATTGCTAGCTTCATGTATGTAATGTTGGTTGCCTATAAACCTGACGTGTATTATTGGTTGCATATATTGTGAATAGTTTTATTACTGATGATTTGAATTGATTATAATTCTTTAAAATATTATTTTTAATTTACATGCTATTGTATACGCATAGGAGTATTTATTTTAATTTTAAAAAGAGTTAATATAGTTTAAATATATTTCTTAATAGTTATAAATTAATATTATATAGTTAGTTTTACAGTAAATTATTTTTTATTATTAAAATTAATATAATTTTTGTAAAACTAAATAAATATTATTAATTTACATCAACACTATTAGTTGTATTATATTTCTGTTATTAAATTGTTTACATTTTGTAGTTTTAATTAATTGAAACTATTTATTATTGTAAATTTATTTAACTTAAGATTTAAAATACCACAAATTTAAGATTGTGATTACAATAGGTGTAAAAGCGATTAAATGTTGTTTAATTTATTTGTTATGAAATAATGGAATTTATTTAATTTTATATTTTACTAATTGTAAGGCATGTCTGTTATATCACTTTTTAAAGCTGTTGATAATTTGATTAATTAATTAGCTATAAATGTTTATTACTAATTATTGTATGTAAAAAGTTGTTTTGGCAATGAATAAGATAAACTAAAAATTTGTAATAGTCATTTAAACTTCTTTACTAGAAGTTGTAAGTTTGTTGGCTCTGTATTTTTTATGACTGTTGCAATCTTTTATGTAAGTTTATTTATTGCTTTTCTTTTTATGTTAAATTTAAGTGTGTTTAATAGTAAACGCTTGTTGCTTCTTTGTTTGTAAGCTTTGAATACCGATTAAGAAAGATTGGTTAGTGACTGCTACAATTCATAATATTTGCAACAAGCAACAAATGTTTACTGTGAAATGCATTGCTTTCTGCCATAGGTCTATGGGAAAACGAAACTACCCAGAAGTGTTGCTCACGTTTTCCATCTTTGACTTTATGATAAGTATGATATAAATACTTTAATTTTTTTATATTTTATTTGTTATATGATTTGATACTTACCTCACCAGTCGTAAGTTATTTATGTATTCTGTTGACTATTGCGGCAGTATTGATAGTTTATGTTTTAAGTAAGTAGGGAAAAACAGAACTACACAAAAGTGTTGCTCACGTTTTTAATTTTAGTCTTTAAGATAAATTTGATGTATTTGTATTTTTGTGTTCTTTTGCTTTTAATCTTAGATCTAAGGGAAAACTGAACTACACAGGAGTGTTGGTCACGTTCTCAACCTTAGACTTTTGGCAAATTTGTATTTTTGAGTTTTATGCTTTGTCCTCAAGTCTACGGGAAAACTGAACTGCACAGGAGTGTTGCTCACCTTAGACTTCGGGAAAAGCTTTATGTATTTGATATATGATTTTGTTTTGTTTACATATAAATAGGTAAATCTAGGGAGGGTAATTTACATGGCAAGTAATAGGAAGAGTAAGCTTAATAGCTCTTAGAAGAGCTGATTCTGCTCTCTACTTTAGGTCTAGGGGAAAACGGAACTACACGGGAGACCCAGTGTTGCTCACGTTTTCTAGCTTAGCCGGAAGTAAGCTTAATTTACTCTTAGAAGAGCTGATTATGCTCTCTACCTTAGTAGTAGGCTGGGGGGGTAAAATATTAGCTCTTAGAAGAGCTAATTCGGCTCTCTACCTTAGGTCTAGGGGAAAACGGAACTACACGGAAGGACCCCGTGTTGCTCACGTTCTCTACCTTAGTCGGAGGTAAGCTTAATTAGCTCTTAGAAGAGCTGATTCGGCTCTCTACCTTAGGACTAGGGGAAAACGGAACTACACGGGAGACCCGTGTTGCTCACGTTCTCTACCTTAGCTTAAGGGAAAGCAAAATCTATTGGTTTGTTGTTGTTTATTTATATTGTGTATGATGTTTTTATGAATAAATCAATTTGTTTAAAAATACATTTGTATTATTTTCCTTTTTATCAACAATTTCAGGATGGAGGGTTTAATTTTTTAATTATTCTTTCAAATATATCAATATATCAATATCAACCTTACTAATCTCCTCCCCCCAACAATACTTACCCCCAAAGATATACCCCTTTCTACAGGGGAATCCTCCCCATCACGGAGGTTCGCTATTTTTAAGTTTGTCAAGGTAAGTTTATGAAGTTATTAATAGCCGCCGAAGGCGGCTAATTAATTAGGTCCCGCCGAAGGCGGGATATATTAACCGCCGAAGGCGGTTATTAAGCCGCCGAAGGCGGCTTAATAACCCGCCGAAGGCGGGTTATATATACCCGCCGAAGGCGGGTCCCGTTTTTACGCGCACGGGCGGCACGGGCTCCCCCTACTTTTCTATTCTAGCCCTTCCGGCAGACTCCCAGAGCCTCCGGGTCCTAATCTACTACCCAAAAATTTGCATTCTATTTCCTTCTCAGAGTTCAGCCAGTCTCTAAGAGTTTTCAAATCGATGAATACTTTCCAAGTCCGGAAAAGTTTGTCGTCGTTTTAAGACAAACATCTCCGCCGAATATGGAAAGTGTTCCCCGATTCGAACACTCCTCGAAACTCCAACACAGTCGACAATTAAAAAATTAGTCGTTAATTGGTCTTTACAAATATCAAATCAAGTAAAACATTCAAAGTATGAAGAAGATTGATCGGCGACAACAATCAACTTCCTCAACCCTGCATGCTTTACTTAATTCAAGCATACGTAAGTACCAAAACAACCAACGCTTGAAGAATCGACTGCCTTGGTTGCATCACCCGATCCAGAACATAGAGCTGAAGAAAAAAATCTGAAGTATTATACAGCTAAAGTTGCGTTTAATTAAATTTGACGACTTTACTAATTGACTGACGTTGTAATACTAACTTATCTTATGTCTTAAGCAAAGACTGAACTTAATAAAATTTATATAAAAACATACAATCCCTGCTCACATTATTCTCACAAGTCTTACTCTCGAGATATTTCTAATTACATTAAAATATTGAATACTTCTGTATAAAAATAATTAAGATGGTGTTGGGTTACTTATAACCAATAAAAAATGCAAAAGTTTGCCATAGTTGAGCAACTTGTTGGAAAATCTATATCTAGTGAAAAGTGAATTTACTAACAACATAAGAAATTTTGAATTTAATTCTCAAGTAAAACCGTATGAAACATTAAAACAGATTGCATCAAAAGTATGCCAAAATACGCTGCATTTCTTGAAGAGAAAGGTTTAAAAAAAACTTGATCTGAATATCAACTAAATATGAAAAAGCTTTCATATTATTAATTACTGAAAACAATTATATTATCCAAAAACTTAAATTAATGTGAGCAAGGACTGTAAATAAGATTAATTGAATGCAAAGTTGCATTCGGGGCTTAATGTTTGATAGTCGCCAAATTTGTAATACCCATTCGTTGGTGCCAATTCAAGATTATCTTCATATATTCCTAACATTACATGTAAATTGTTATTACTTATTGAATTTATATGGTCGAACGTTAGACTATTAATATTAACTGTAAGTACAAATTTATTTAATTAAATTTTTTTATGAAGCTTATCAAATGTTTAAAATAAAATCAATTAACATTAGAAAGAAAAAATGCTATTACATGTAATTGTTAGAATGGAGGACACGTATGTTTTAATATATTGACAAAAGAATTATGAAATAATTGACTAATTATTAAAATTTAATTTAAAATGTTACAATTTAAATATTGCGCAACCAATACCAAATATTATAAAACGTTAAAATGAATGAAAACTTTAAGTTAAGTTAAAGCAATGTTAGTCAGTGAATTCAAATTAATTCATTAACAGTCTCTAAACAGTCTCATCTAACCTGTGCCACCAAGGTCGAACCACCTATAGAACAGAGGAAGGTGTCCCTGCGCATGAGGGGTTTACCCTTTTTTAGACCAACTGCTGATAGCATAACACTGACAAGAATGACCAAATTCTTCAAAGTGCTAAGCGTCAGCTGGAATGGTGGGGACTTACTAGGCCGGCGTCGACTCTTACACTAGATCAAACCTTAAACCTTGGTCAGGCTACGGGTCATCACTAATGTGACTACGTTGGGCTTTCGTTTAACCTAAATATGTCATAAATAATTACACAAATTTGTCAAAATATTGCCACAATTCACATGCTCTTATTCTATAAATCAATTTATTTAATTAGAAATTAATATTGAAATTTTGTCTAATTGATTAAGCATGAAATTGCAACATAAAAACGTTGAAAATATTTGGTACGAGTTGATTGGGGACGAATTGGCATGAACAATTAGGTATGCGCAACGTTAGTGTCAACAGATTTTTCCTTTGGAAACATTAAAATGCTGAAACATAATAATAAATTAATCACTGATAACTTCAGTATAAATATATAAAAATTAGTAAAGGAAAATCTAATACTACGCATGCTTTAAAGTAACCAAGTAAAATAATTTAGAAAACAAATAAATTAAATTAAAAAAAAACTTAGAAATATATAAATAAGTCACATTACATTTATTTAGAAGGATTAAACATTAAGAAAATTTAATTTTAAAATTAATAAAACAATTTATATTCAAATATTGATTAACATAATCAAACACATTTATTAGGATTAAATTTATTAAACAAATTGAAATCAAATTTATAATCAACAAACAATCACTTGGCACTTTAGAAATGGTTAAAATTGTAAAGCATCTAAAAAGATCTAACCAAAATGGCATCTCTGCTGGAGAATACCATATTTAAACCAGCTAGAAGTAACTAAACTACCCAAACAAGCATCACCTTGCAATTGTGTTGAATTCTGGCTACTAACTCTTGCAAGCAAGTGTAAACGTCAGTACAGCAATTACACAACGACTCGGCAATGTAAGATACATCAAAACAATGCATCATTTAATGCCACTACATCTATACGAAAACAATCATGTATATAACAGACTAGCAAGCATTCCGAAGAACGGTCAGTTTCTGCTAAATGAAAGTATCGATTTAAGAAGAAAAAGATTTCTAACTACCCTACGGCACCGACCTGTAAAAGTTATCCACAATATGCAAAGGCAGTATGAAGGATATCTAAATATATTTAGCTCCTATCATAGAGGGCTTTCATACAGACGCGTACACTCTACGTTACACCAAACGTAACCACCAATCGAGCAATTAATGGAAACGCACTAAATACTGCTCACCTCCTTACGTTGGTAAAGAGCCTACCTCCTACAACACCAAACTAGCAAACAATAATGACGAAAGTCAATACAAGACAACTCGCCTAGAAGCAATGTTTGGGCACACTAAGCAGTCAACTACAACCTGCACGTTTAATCCTTCTGAATTCGATGCTCAGAAGTTTAACGCCGGCGAACTACCATAATTACTTGAAACCTTAGCTGCCCCAATATTTGGTCAGACAGATCCGGAAACAAGTAGCAACCAACTAATCACTAAGCACCATCTATACAACAATTTAAGCTTGTAGGCTTCCGCGTAAGCATAGTGTTACTATATCAAAATAAGTCACAATCATAGCATCCACCCTACAAGCATAAATTGAGGTGCGATATTACCAGCAGTAACACCAACTAATTAAAATTAAATGACTTACAACTCAGCATCTTCAGCCATAAAAAGATCTGAAACAATTACAGTAAAGTATTAGAAAATAAATTTTATTTGATTAAATTGTTTGTTTTTATTATTATATTGTAGTATAATATAATTATTTTTACCTATTGCTCTTTAAATGGGTGCTTTTCCTCCTTTTTCCTGGAACGCCTATATCTTCAAACGTCAGGATTGTAAAACACTGCTAGACCAGCTTAAAAATGTTAACAAGTTCTATAACAATTTTGAAAACAGTTCACTATAAAAAACACTTCACTAAACTGGAAATTCTTGTTACTATTACGACGTTGACCTGGGGTTCAAATACTGAATTGAATGTGATGTCCGCTTGACTAAACAGTTCGCCCAGTGTAGCACGCTTAAACCAAAAAATGGAATTCCATCCTGAAACATACAATAAAATAAAACAAAGAATTTTAAATTATTATAACTAATCTTTCATTCAATATTAGTTTATAATTGAATTTTAACTTATGTTTTTCAAATATATTGTTTTAAAATATAAATTTATTATTAAAACAAATCAAAATATCATAAAGTTTAAACCTTTATAATAATACAGAATCCCTCTTTCCCAATACTTTCTATTGACCATTGCTATTAAATAAGTTGCTGATAAACTGTTTAATAAATAAAAAGCTTTAATTTTAAACACCAATTGATTAATTAATTACTTTGCTCATAACATATCTATAATCATTGTTTGAATAAATTATTAATTTATTTCATATCTACTATTATTACATTATATTTATATTGAATTATATTGAACAGCATTGAAGTGGTACAATAAACTATAAAATTGCTAACGTATTTTTTGGTTCAAAAATTATTAAACAGTTTATTCAAACCAAGATTACTTATGCAGCAGATAACAATTGAATAACTTCAACAATAATTATTAAAAATATACAATAAAATTAATATGGTGAACTAATCAAATAGATTATCAAGAAATTAACTACAAATTCAAACCTTTTAACCGTCATTGTATCCATTGTTGATTCCACTATTGAGTCAGGGGCATATTTTAATCCTATATTACTAGCACTCACTTTACTTTATTTATATGATAATAACTTTAAAAGAATTAACGTATTTAATTGTTCTATCCTTATACGCAGTACCTTTTACACACTACACTACGCGCACATCTTACTCAGACCGAACAACCCGGACGACTGCGACTACTGCGAGTAGTGGGGAGTACGAGCCGTGCGACCTGCAATGAATGGATCTGTGTGGGGAATTGACGGCATGGCAGCGTAGAGTAGTATACTGAACCATTATTGTTATTACTTATTATAAAACCTAAATGCATTATTTTTATCAAGTAAACTTTCTGCGCCTTAAAAATATCTTTTAGTTGATATCAAATTTGTATAAGCAACAACAAATTTTTGCAATTAGTTACATAAAATTGGGCGTATAAATTTTGATTACTTTTACACAATTAGTACTGATGATAATAAAGTTATTTTTGCACAGTTGATGTTAATGATTTTTTTGTATATTGGTATTAGATTGCATTTAAATCCAATAAAGTGATTATAAGTTATGGCAGTTTTAATTATTTTTTTGTTACATAATCCAGTCGGCTGATGTAAAATAGTTTATTTGATACCCAATTTCCATTCCTCTTTGTTGTTCTACTGTCTCTCTCAGAAGTCTCCAGTGCTCATCGTTTTTGCTTTTTCTTTTTGCTACTGTCTTCTTGGCCTTCGTCTGTCTATTATAGTTTTGTAATCTTTCTTTACACTTTTATTACTTTGCACTCTATATTCTATGTCTCTAGATTCATAATTATTTTTTGCTCCTTGCGTACTTTTCCTGTGCTCTAAACCAATGTTTGTTTTTTTTTACTAGTGAAAAGAAACCAGCCTCTTGCTTCAACCTTTACCGTTAGAAGATTTTTATTTTAAAGTTTTCTTTTTCTAGATTGATTGCTTTCTTGTTGGTTTTTCTGTCTTCTGGATCACCGAAAGTCCGTTCACCGTTGAACGTTTTTCACCAGTAACCCTTGGTTGGGGCCCTGACAAGGTACTATCAACCGGGCCAGTTGAACCCTGGTTTTTTAACGAGGTTGTTACTCCTCCCCCTCCTCCTTTCTCATCCGGACTTGGGACCGGCAACGGTGGAGTTAAAATAGTTTTTGATTATATTAAATTGAACGTATCGATTTTGATTAATTTTACACAATTAGTAGTAATAATAATGAAGTATATTGTCAATAAGTTGCCTAAAAATCCAATGAATAGTTTGCAAGTTATGTTATTTCAACTAATCAGTTAACAACTTATGTGAAATAGTTTAAGAATATACAAAATTGAGCGTATTGATTTTAATCATTTTTACACAGTTGATAAAAATAATATTAATGTATATTGGTACCAAATTGCATAAAAAGTCAATGAAGCGTTTATAAGTTATGATTAATTATTTTCTTGTTACATAATCCAGTCAGCTGAAGTAAAATAGTTTTTGATAATTAAATTGAGCGTATCAATTTAAATTATTTTTATAATAATAAAATATATTGCTACCAAAATGAAAAATCTAATGAACGATTTACATGTTATGTTATCTTAACTACTCATTTAACTGCAAAAATGATGGTGGCTTATGACAAATAATTTGAGTTTATACAAATTTGAGCGTATCGATTTGAATTATTTTTACACAGCTGGTACTTATAATAATAAGGTATAGTAATACTAATTTGCATTAAAATCCAGTTAATGGTTTGCAAGTTATGTTACTTTAACTAATCAATTTAAAATCTAGTTTTTTAATGTCTCACATATCTCATTATTTTATTCTAATTAAAACAGTGACGCCAATTGAATGGACAAATAAACCAAATTAATTGTCAACATAAAGGCAATCTGAACGCGACCTTTTAGTTTACGATACTTGTAAGCAATATAATAATCAGCAAAGAAATATTTAGGAAAAGTAGAAACTTGTTTGTAATATTTAAAGCAATGACATTTGAAGATATTTAAAAGTAATTTTATTTGACGTTTATAGATCATTATTTGACATTTAAAATACACTTTATAAAAATAGGAACTTGTTTGGCACTTTTAGGTCAATATTTGACACTTGAAGATACATAGTTAAAAATGAATTTAATCGACAGTTAAGGTTTAATTTTAAACATTAATAACATGTTTAACACTTTTTAATCAGTATTTGAAGTTTTAAGAAGATTATTTAATATTATTTGACAGTTAAACCACTTTGTAAAAATAAAAACTTGTTTGACAATTTTGAGCCAATGTTTGACACTTTAATAAAAGTAAATTTATTTGACAGTAACTTTTTTCTAAAAATTAAATCAAAAATGAAAATTGAACCGAAGAAAAACTCCTTAAAACACAGTCTTCCAATTTTATATGAAGCTTGCCACACGAACAACCTCATCTCATTCTAAACATTGCATAGAAGTGTGTTAAGTTTCACATAAAATTAATTAAAAAACGCGCTTTTAGTTTTTCAAAAATCAAAGTAAAGAAATCGTAATTAGGAGACCCATTTACATAAGAAACTAAGAAAATATCAAATAATTATTTATATTAGCATTTTTTGTAATTAAAAATAAAATTTGCAAATCTTCTAGAGTTTGTAAAGCAATTTTGCACAAGAAACATTGGTTGGACAGACTCGAATCTATCAAATATTTAACTTGTTTTTTCTACAGAACTATTAATTGCTCAATTGAGTTCAACTAACAATTACATGAGAAATATTTGTGTCATTTTAATAAAATGTGTATATTAAGTTGCCTATATATAATAAAATGTACGTTTAGTTGCCTATAAATTTGCAGCTGCATAATAAAGTACCGCAACCAACATTACACGATATTTGAACAGAGCCGGATTAAATCAATTTTAAAATAAATATCCAATATTACTAGTTTAAATTTTTAGAATATTGGCTTAAAATAAAGTGATTGTAACTCTAATTTACAACTATTAAAAATTTGTAATTGACGGCACGGATAACATGTCTATATATAACAATTAAACAGTCAGTTTTTATTCATAAGAAAAATCATATAAATAATTAGGCTAAATTAATTATACTTTACATTGGTGTGTGAGTTCGTGTGTGGAGGAGGAGGGTAAATTTATTAGAAACAGGGACATGTTATATTTTACCGTTTAAAAGCTTCAATTTATGTACACAATTAATTTGATTAAGATCAGTAATACTGGAAAACTAGAGATGATTTTGTAAAAATGATAGTAATGTAGTCTCGCAATGTTTGCTGGCATCTAAATGTCGTAACGAATGCCTCTCGTTCGGATATATTTGCAATTGATACGGTTTGCCTGCTTTAACCATACTGCTAATCAATTGACTCGTGTGATAAAAATGGACGTTTTCATCAATCAAACCGTGTATTATCAACAGGCGATTTTCCCTAAAAAATAATAATGTTATTAATGATTGATTGTGAATGTTTGTCAGTAAAATCAGTGCTTAGAATTGCTACACTTAGAGAAATACTCTAAAAAGCGTTAATTTTACTGAGAAGCAAACAGTTTATTAAGGAAAATAATGAAACAATTATAGTTTTTGCAAATGTATCTATCTTACTATTGGTGTCGTTTAGCGCTCTCTCATTACTTTTTTCTTTGGTCTTAGATACGTACGAAAATCGTCCTCAGACACTTCTAAGCTTACATTTAATTTTAAAAAATCGTGAGTAAGACATATTTGTTTCATTACTTACTTAATATCAAAAAATAATTGTCAACTTACTCTTCAGGAAATTTATTAATATAATTAAGTACTGATCCTTCAATATAGCCTTGCGGATTATGTTCTGGTAGATCCATATATCTTTCCGTATACCCGGTATCGTATAAATTCCAATTAGTAACCGGCGCACCCGCAATGGCCAATTTAAAAACATCCGGATGTTGCACCAATCCCATCAAACTCAAATATCCTCCGTACGACCATCCGTGAATAGCCACGCGCCTTAAATCAATATAGCCTAACGTATCGGACAACCATTTCAATACTTCCACTTGATCGATGAGTTCCACAGTTCCCATTTTGCCGCGTAAATAACTTTCGAATTCTAAGCCTCTATGCTGCGACCCCCTGTAACCAAACCAATTTAGTATATTACAATATTCGCTTAATTAATATTACCTGGAATCGACCGCAATTACACAATATCCTCTGGCAGCTAACATATGCATTCTCAATTGCCGCATTCCTTTAAATGTATTCGAAACTAATTGCACCTCCGGCCCGCCGTAGACGTTGAGTATGGTCGGGTATTTTTTGCCCGGTTGAAAGCTATGAGGTTTGAATACCATCGCGTATAAAGTATGGCCGGCTGAGATCGTATGCGTGAATAGTTCGGGGCAGTAATTTTTGTTTAGCATCGGTGCTGATTCTTGTAGGTAACCTAAGGGTGTTAATTCGACTCCTTCTACAGTCCAATCGGTGTGGTTTATTCGAAACACTTGGCATGCGGGTATTTTTTCTATGTTACTGTACACTGTTACTAGCATTGTACATTCCTAAAAGAAAAAAAATATATTGTAAAGAAATTCAAAATGGCAACCAACAAGCTAAACACCTCCCCCCTCTCCCCAACGCTCACAAACATAAGCAACAAAAGTTCAACTTGTTATCTACCAAACACATAAAAAATGAATCCAAAATTACTTACCCTATTAAAATCAACTACGTATGAGTATCCAGGTCTCGTGAGTAATCGGACTTCTCCGGGCCGCCGCAACGATACAACATATAAATGTTTTTCTAAAACGGTTTCCCGCAGTCCCATAAAATAAACCAGCTGCTTCTCACAATCAACCCAAATTCCCTGAGGCTGCACTTCCCAGTCTCCGTGCGTTAACGCAACTTTATGTAATATCTTCGGTTGCAACGAAACATAATCCATCGGTTCCGTAAGACCATTAGTATAAGGTAAAATTTGAGCAGTAACCAAATATAAATGTCTGTAACCGGTCTCCTCGCTAGCCCAAATAAACTGCACTTCATTATGTTCTTGACTAGGCAAAAAATACAAAAGATCATGTACGTTGACCCAAACACAAGATTCTTCTGAGTAAATCACTTGTACCATAGGGTTTCCTATATCCGAGTTGCTACCTTCGTCGTACATCGGTAATACTTCAGTAAAATTACTTAGAGATAACAAAACGAGTTCCAATCGTTGCTGCCGCCTGTCTAATAATTGCACCCAAATGTATTCAGAATCGGGCGTCCATCCGGCGCGTACGATATATTCCACCCAGGGAAACAGCATATTAACACTAAATTGCAATTCCAACATGATTATATCAGTTATCTGTTTGGTATCACTAATACGAAATTCAATCAATTTTAAATACGATTTCGAGTTGGCGCATCCGGCCCTTGGAAAACGAAACTCTTCTACTTCGCCGCAATCCGATTGCGACGAAGGAAAACAGAATATTTTCACATCTCCGTCATCCACTTCTTCGTATAATACTCGATAAACTCCGTCCATGCTGCTCGGTTGCCACCAGTAACCTTGATATCGACTGAATTCTTCCTGCATTACATATGATGGTACTCCGGCGCATAACGGATCGTCGGCTAAATTCCGACCACCTTTATGAGCATACGTTAATCGAACATTGCAACCTGATACTGTATGCGAGACCCATATATCGTGGTTACATATATATGCAACTAAGTCGGGATTGGACGGGCATATTTGCGGATTTAATTTGGCACCCGATGACGTCATACGTAATTTTGTTGGAAATAACGGACCGGTCTGTAAATAAAAAGCAAAAATTAATTAAGGTATAGGGTAATGCGGACAATCAATTTGTGCAACTTTTGATACAGTACTGGTTAAAAGATAATTTACTTCAAAGCGTCTGCGCCCGAAACCCACCCAAAACAAACAAAATCGGACCATCCGAGAGCTTCAAAACATGACTGACTAATTCCATCCGAACAAAATCGTCAAAAGACCCAATTAGATTGTCTCACTTTGCATTGCAAATTCCCGAATCCAGCAACACCAACTAAGCAATTTAAAGCTAACACAACTCCGCAGACTCCTGTATTTGGACTGCCTGAGAAAAAAACCCTAAAGACAATTCAGGAACACAACCGTGATAACTTGGCGCCCAACGTTGAGATGTTCTAGAGCAGAACGCCCAACCCCACACCAAATCAAAAAAGTCACGACTCCCACTGCAGCAAAATTTTTTGTAAAACTTCTTCCAACCTTTACCAAAATTAAACCACAGGCTTAGACAACCTTCCGGACCCCACCAGACACACCCAACCACAAAACTTCTGGAAATAACAAATGACAAAAAAGCCAACAATGACCATGAGAGATATCTCGCACTAATCCAGGGATAACTGATCAAAACCTCCACGTGCAGGTACGAACTGTTAGTGATGTAACCCAAAACCGACTGGGATTGTCGCAACTGAAAGAAAGATTTCAACACCCGAGTTTCTTATCGAGAACAAAATTCGAGAAAAGTAAAAAAAAAGACAGTTGCACAACCATTATCATCAAGTGTAAAGCCCGGCAAGCATGAACAACTTGAAATCAAAATTAGCCAAAGTAAGTGCTCGAAGAGAAGACCACTGCTGACTGCCGCCTAAGAAGACACCACATGTATAAACCAAACATTTGAGATGCAGCACTTCAGTAATAGAACCCAAGCTACTAAACTAGCTCAGAACTTAACTTGGAACTTATCTCAGTCAAAAGTACCCCCAGCATCTGATCACAACTCGGACAACGGACAAAATGTCCAAGATCGATTCTCCTACCCTAAAAATGTATCTGCACGTGTAGATTAATCTGCAGGACAACCAGCCCAAAAAACTTCTTCAACTGATTTTAAGCTACATCTGAAAAACCTGTTCAGAAGAAAAATGCACAAATCAGTACATTGGGTTTCTACAACTCTCTGAACTTCATCCTCCCAGATGCTAATGACTGCGGGATGTCAATGAGTTACAAAGCTAACGTCACCGATAAAACAAACAAAAAATCACCGGCAGACAACCAGCCACCGCGTTCCTACCAGAAGACAGAGAATGTCGTGCAAGAAACCAAAACCATACAGCCATGGAAGCAAACTTTACACCAAAACTGAAACTCAACCAAAAGTATGTAACCACAAAACTCGGACCCAGAACGTTAAAAGCTCAAAACCTCCGACTAGCCTTCAGTAGAAAGACGAGGTCAAGAATGAACCAAAAGTCAAGAAGTCAACAACCTGTAGACAAATTTAAGGTGTCTTCAAGTCTTCACATTAAACAAGAGACTTAAGAAACCGCCAAAGAATAAAAACATTTAATGCTACAATATCTTCCGACAACAGTTGCTACCAAACACACAAAAAGGCCTAAAACACAAGAGCTTTTCCACGTAAGCAAAAGTTGCAGAGAAGGCCAAGACAGAAGATCCGACAAAACAAACTGAAGGTCAGTATGTATCAAGCCCAAAGACCACAAAAGACCGCAGAGTTTCTGATAAAATAAGACAACAAACGAGACATTCCGATCGGGCAACGGCAGCACCAATCTGGTTTCTCTTTGCAAGTGTCCAGAAAGCAATAAAAAGCAAAAGAAACAAAATTCTCTAAGAAGCATCGCAAATCCCTCCCCAACACGTAGCCACGTGCGACTAAAAAAGAGTGCAAGTCTATCAAACTAAACCAGCAATCAACAAAGGATCTCTAGCAAACTAGGTTACCCGCAATGGCTAGCACCATCACCAAGAAGACGGGAACTAGTCAAAGCCAATAAAACCAAAAAAAAGTGCAAACTGACCACATCGGACCCAGAAGTCGCAAACAGTCAAAAAGAAGAAAAATACTCAAAATACCAAACAAAGAAACCCCGACGAAGGCAGACGTTAGCATCAAAACCACCAATATAGACGTGCTACCTGCCAAAAGAAGGACCTTTCGAGCAAAAATAACAAAACCCCGACCACCACTCGGATGGAAAAAAACCATCCGAAAGCCACCGAACCCCAAAACTTATGTATCCAAAAGTCCTATGCAATAAGAATTCCGCAAAAAATCAAACCTCCTAAAGAAGACGACCAACCATCTTCGAAGTACGGCTTGTTGTCGCACGGAGGCGAGACTCCGTCCACCAATCAGAGCGCAGCGCGCGCCTATAAATATCCGACTTTTCTCCTGTGCTCCTCAGACAACATCGAGAGCCCGAAGCAGCAACATCGAGACGGACATCATCTGAACCACCACGTCAGCTGGCAATCCGCTAGGATGACCCTGATCACAACCACTGCAGCTTCCGACACCGTCACCCACTGCAACCAACGAGCACTTCCTCCGGCTCTATCCGAGGCCGCCGTTGCCTTGCGGTCCACCTCTGGCTACCTCCAGGAAAGGCTTTTACACCCGGTGCTTGCACTCCCCGCCCGGGTTTCGCTCTACGTGAGCGACGTGGTGCACGCTGTGTGCGTGTGTGTGTGCGCGTGTAGAAGGGCCTGTGTGGCAAGCGTGTAGGAGGGCCTGTGTGGCAAGCGTCTGTGTGACGCGTATGCGAGGAACTTCGGTTCAAACACAAAAACAACAGTACAAACACGTACCACCATCATCCGGAGACCACCTCCGGACTTGTCAGGCAACCTTCTTAACTCCCAGAGAAGGATGCCGGTAACAGGCTTCTCCACCATTAGAAAGCCCACTTCATCAGCGTTCCGTATGGGGTCCGCACATAACAGACCAACAACATTTGACTGGGGTCTGCTAGGAACGAGGAATCAAAATAAAAAAACTCCGACACGACTCAACTCGTTAGCAAATTCCGACGCAACATTCAAGGCCCCATCTCCTTCGCTTCCATCAAAAACACCTGGCAAACTAAGGAAACCAACTGTTGAGCTGCATCGACCGGCCGCAATGAGCCAATGCACTTGATCCAAGACGTCTCATCTTATGGAGGGTGCCGTTGATAACCTCTAAACCGCTAAAGACCTGGCAGTCCCAGCACTACAAAACTGTATCACACCTGGCGCGACGAGCCAAGATAGCTTAACCCCGCAATCAGGAAGACATCTCCGACGACCTCCGCCCAGTAATCTCGAGGTACCCAGTAGCCGCCAGGAGAAACTGACCCAAATTGCCTCAATTGTCGCCGAACGTGAGACATTCAGAAAACAAAGAATTCTCATCCCCACAGCCCTAAAAAACAAAAAAAAAATTCCATCCCATTCATCAATTTCCCAAGATTTTTTCTAGAATTTCGTACTTTTGGGCCCAAAAAACTAATAAAATCTTTTTCAGCTTTTTTTCTGATTACAGACAACTCGAATTAACGAATTGAAAAACGCCTACAAGCTTTCCCCATTTCAGCTGACCATAAGTCTTTAAATCAACCAAGAGTCGTACAAAATTGCCGTGATGTTAGTGCACTCGCCTGGACTAGACAAACTTTCAATAATACTAACACTACATCAACAGCTGCTACGGTACACCCGAGAACGACCAAAGCACAAGCGCTTTTCAACGCTAGCAAAATTAGCGGAATCTGTAGAGAAGATCGAGATAGAAAATCCAACAAGATTGCAAGATCTTATCATAGATGTCAGTATGTAGCAAGATCAAGTGCCGCAAGAGACAAGAGAAGAATTCTTGTTCAATCACGCAGCCGTGAGACAAATCCACTACCCAGAGATGACCGAGGGATAGATTGCACAATCGCTTCAATACGTACTCCCGACCGCAACAAAGGAAGCAGTAGTGGGTACAGATTTACCCACAATAAGCGACCTGATCACATCTGCAAAGAATGCAAAATACAACGCCCATTCGAGAGGAAAACATACTCGAACTACGCCGCAGACAGCGACGAAGAAGCCCAATGGTCAGTCAATGCCGCAATAGGCAAAGAAGAACTCAGATGGTGGGAAACAAAGAAGTAAGAAGACAGCCCCGTCGCTCCTAATGCCGACTCCACCGACAAATACGGGTGCTGAAGGAAGCCATAAACAAACCTAAGAAGCTCGAGACAAAACCCAAAGTAACATTTACCCTTTAGCAATCAAGCCGACCGACAACAAAAAGAAGAAGCTAGCCAACCCAAAAAAACCTGCAAAAAAGCAAAAAAAAAACCACAGCCAGCCAACGCCAAGACCTATTCAGGAGTTGCTGGACGTTCCTCTAGACGACTCTATAGAGAAACAAGACCCGGAGGATAAAGTTGATGACTCAGGTCTACTTCCGATCGAAGTAACTCAAACCTGAAGGCCAAATTCCAGTTACTAATGAACAAAAAAAAAAGTAAGAGAAAAGAAGATTTCAGCAACGCGACCAAGAAGAAGAAGTGGATGACTGTCCGTCTCTGACCGAACCAAACCAACCCAACACCAATGCCTGGCCTGGTTCCTGTTGACCAACGTCCATGGAACAATCAAGGATCAACAAAGCAGAAGAAACAAAAGTCCTCGAAAAACATTGCGACTCCCACCCCCGACAAAACATCCCTGATCTGCTCGCTTACCCTCAATGGCTGCAAACCAGCGCCATCACCAAGAAGACAAAAACTCACCAAAGCCGACAAAACCTAAAAGAAAAAAAAATGCGAAAGAAAGGTGCAAACCAACTAGACCAGATCAGCAACCCCCAACAGATTCCTAGCAGGCAAGGCCGCCTGCAAAAACCGCAGGCCGGCACCAAAAAGAAGCCCGGGTATAGCCAGGAGGCCAAAGAAACCCAAACCAAAACTGACGCCACCATCAACGCCACAAAGATAGCAAATGGCCCCTGCTTTTGAGCAGGTATGACAAACTCAACCACCACCTTTTATGAAAAAAAGCACCCCAAAGTCACAGGACCCCGGGACCAAAGCAACCAGAAGTCCCCTGTCAATATATAACAGCTCCGCGTCAAATCGGACCTCAGTGACCACCCCAGAGTAAAGACGACCAGCCACTCCACTGTTCAGGTCAGTACCCCAAGCATCGCGCGGAAGAGAAGGAAACTGCGAGACGTCCTAGGAGAAAGAAGAGAACTCCTCTACCATCACAGAGATCTCTAGCGGATTTCCGTAAGCGATCGCAAGTCTCGCACAAGACGTGGCTTCCGAATTAACAAAACCTCGCAAGATTCAAAGCCACATCAAACCTGCTTCCTCCAACCATCACCAGTATAGAAACTGCTAAAATGATGACATATTACCAGAAAGATAGCTTCGACAACGTCCCCTAGACCTAGTCTAAGACCATTAGTCCCGGAACCACCGGGAAGTGATCTACGTCGACCTCCGCCGAAACCTCGTGGTACCCTGGAGGGTAGCCCTGCAGTCATCTCCAGGTCGTAACTCCCTAAACGGAGAAAACAGAGGTCGCTCAGAACTACTCACTACAACCTAGGGAGAAGCAACCCCCCCCCCCCCATCACTATACAGAATGACAGAATGGAAGTCGGTAACACGTACCAAAATTATTCAGTCACTCTCGACCCAATTGGCACCAACAAAACAAACTCTTCTAGAAAAAGTTCAGCCAACTCAAGCAGTTTGAAAAAATAATCATCAAATAGGTTGAACAAAGATCAAAAAGTTTCAACAGCAATTGAGTGGGTTTGATAAACCAAAACTCATAAAGGGTTCACAATTAGCTTCAGGAGCTTCCAATATAAAATAGAAAAAAATTCACAAAGTTCTTGGTGAAAAAGAATCAAAACTGTTTTCCATTTAAAAAAATTACTTTTAAAGTTTAAGCAAACTTTAGTCATTCAACTGTCAGATTAGATTAGGTTCATTTACAACCCATTTCACTTTTTTTAACTATTATTTATATTAAACAAGTTTGATAATGTCATTTTAAACCTAATTCATTTGTTAAAACTGCAATTCCAAAAAAAAAAAATAATTTTTCAATCTATATAAAATTGCTAATGATTTGTGCATTTTACACACTTAAAAGTTATAGGTATAGAATTCAAAATGGAATTATAGTGTCAAACAAGTTTTATTCAATCATTAAATAATTCAAAATAAATTCTATAATTAATCCTTCAAAGTTAGGCTACCATTCAAACACACCTGTATCAAAAGTTGCCTACCACATGATATAAACAAATGTCAAATAAAATTTTAAATTAATTTTAAAACTTATTTAATAAAATTTTATTATACATTTAATGCATGTTTTGATCTAGTTTCTAAACGGAATCAATTAAGCAATTTCTAAATTATTTTAACTACACAGCTCTACAATTATATTCTGAAAGTACGCAAACAATACTAAACAAAGCAATCATCACAAACTGTATTTGAAACTTTTTAACCAGAATATAATTGCTTAGATTTAATGACTAAATTAATAACTTACAGAATAACCGTTATCCACACATTGAAATAAACTGCTACTAGCTGGAAAGACAATTTTCCCAGAATCCGAATGTATTTCATACGAATTAATACCCCATGTGGCGAGACGTTTTCGTTCCCTTAATAATTGTTCTTCACGTGAAAATTTATTATTTGACGATACACTAGGAAAATTCGATTCGATTACACAGTGAGATTGTAATTTTAAGGCCGCATTATGCCCCTCATTTGGTACATCCGTAAATAACAAAGTGCTTTCCCATCCATTCTGCGGGGTGCTTAGAAAATAGATTCTTGTTCGACCATCTTGTAAATTACGGAAGGATATGTTAGTCGGTACCATTGTAGATAATCCTGACAGCTGTTGTCTTAATTCACTGACAACAGTTTTCAGCTCCGACCAGGAGAGTTTACAATCGGCGTTTTCGGCTTCCATTTGTGCGAAATACGGTGTTTCAAAAATGTTAAAGCATTTAACCTTACTTTTTTTTTGTTTGAGATTTTTTTGACTGTGAGATACTAAGCGGACATTGTGTATCACTTAAAAACGCTTCCCCTTGTTAAATGGCACTTGATATCTTCAGTCACTTCCTGGTGAACGATACATGAGGGCACATAACACTTCGACCCAAATAAAAAGCTAACCTTATCCTATTTTAGTTAGACAATTCATGCAGTGTTGCCACAACGCCGTATTGTTTAAAGTGACAAAATTACATGAAGTTGGTTGCGAACAAGCTTTCTCTTCTTGAAACCATAGACGTACCTAAATGTAGATTTCTAATAATACAGGATGTTTAAAAAAATAAGATAGTATAAAATAAGTCACAAATTGAAGTTTCTAACCAAATGAAATAAACGAAACTTAATTGAGTTTAGGTACACATTAAAGTCAACTACAAAGTTAAAGAAAAAGTTAATTGGGTAAAAAATAAAGTGAGCAACAAAATGAAGGAGAAACTGAATGAAGTAAACTACAAACTGAAGTTAGGAATTAAAATAAACTTGAAGGAAATGTTAAAGCCTTGTTCATACTCATCCGATTTTTTCATTTTTTCTGCGATTAAAAATGGCCGCCTGTCAAATCAAAAAATTGCGATTATTTTATCATTTTGCGATTTTTTTAAGAATGTACCTAACTTCATGTCATTGAATTTTTATTAATAATGTAATTAAATGAATTGTAATTAAATATTATTATTAAAATCACTGTAATTGAAAGTTTAAATAACTTTCAATAATGTTTAATTATAATAAAATAATTATTGTTTAAAACAAGTATAATTAAAATAAAACTTATTTTTAAGTTTTGAAAGGTATTATAGAACTAATTTTTAAATAAAACATTAGTATAAATATAAAAGTTACCAAAATAAAAACAAAATGTCACTAGAAAAAATCGCAATAAAAAAATCGGATCGGAGGTTATTCTGGCACTCATTGCGATCTCGCGCCACGTCATAGATTTCCCCTACCGGAGGGGAAGTGTGACATTTAAATCATAAATTTGTAATTAATAATACATATTGATGTTTAAAAATGCAATTAACATGAAGCCTGGTATTGAATTTATATTACTAGATGATCCTGTAGTACGAAAAGAGATCACCAGCAGATTTTTTTAATTAATGATGACGTCATTAATTGCGATAAGCGATACGAGATACATGCCAGAATAACCCCCCTGTATGAACGAGATTTTGCGAAAAATATTTTGTTACAATAAAAAAAATCGCAAAACGCAAATCGGATGAGTATAAACGAGGCTTAACATTTTGCGATTTTTTTAAGAATGTACCTAACTTCATGCCATTGAATTTTTATTAATAATGTAATTAAATGAATTGTAATTAAATATTATTGTTAAAATAACTGTAATTGAAAGTTTCGCTAAATTTAAATCAGATTTTACAGTTATTAAATCCAACGCCAGTACTGTAATGAAACAGATCAGATTGTGGTTATGTTTGTATTTGTAACTTCACTTCATTATACTCTTTGTTGAACCGACGTTACGCGCGCTGTTGCCAAACTTACGTACAATAATTTAAAGCTAATAACAATTTATTTATTAAATACTGACAATCTCCAATGTTAATTATTAATTAAAACATCAAATAAAGTAAAATAATTCAACTCCAACAATATAACAAAAATATTTAAAAAAAATGACGCGTTTTGTAACATATCTACATTTGTAAATTATTTGTGTGAACATAGTTTTATGTAATTTGTAATAACCAGTAAAATTATTATTTTTTTAATACATAACCTATTTGACATATCAACCTTTTAATGAAATGAAGTTAGACACTTATTAACGCTGGAGAACACATAAACAAATGTAGATATGTTACACATTTTACTTTATTTCATGTTTTAATTAATAATTAACATTGGAGATTGTCAGTATTTAATAAATAAATTGTTATTAGCTTTAAATTATTGTACGTAAGTTTGGCAACAGCGCGCGTAACGTTGGTTCAACACGACAAATAAATTCAATAATCAGTGAATTTGTGCCACCAAGTGCGACTATTTTGTCAAATGGAAAACCTTTAATGTATATATTATAACAAACAACTAAATGAAGTAAGCTACGCACTGAAGTTAGAAATTAAAATTAAATTAAAGGAGAAGTTGATTGAAATTAGCTACAAAATGAAGTTAGAATACAATGAAATAAGCAACAAATTGAAGTTTGCAACAACTAAATAATTAAATAAAAAATGAAGTGAGCAACAAATTTAAGTTTATAAGCAAAGAAAAACTAAATTAAGTAAATTGCAAACTAAAGTTATTAATTAAAATCAACTTGATAAAGAAGTTAAAGTGAAATTAACTACAAATTAAAATTAGATACTGTTATAAAAAGAATGAAGCAAGCGCAACAATTTAAAATGTAAATAAGTGACAACTAAATGAAGCAAGTTACTTACTTGAAGTTAGAAACTATTATGAAAAGAATGAAGTGGGCAACAATATAAAGTGTAAATTTAGGGACAACTAAATGAAGCAAGCTACACACTGAAATTAGTGATTGAAATCAAATTGAAGGAAAAGTTAATTGATATTAGCTACAAATTAAAGTAAAAAATAAAATGAGCAACAAATTGAAGTTTGCAACTAAATAAAGTAAGCTATAAAATGAGCAGTAATTAGCTGCTTTCCTATTACTACGGTTACTAACCCAGGGCATATTACCCCAGCGCGCGCCAGTGCAAGTTACACTCGAGCGTCTTGCACCTTTATGGGAACATGTTTCTGTAGCGTTTGTGCATACGTCAAATGTAAGATTTTTTTAAATATTTTGTAATCACTTACATTTATGTGATTATTATTTAATTTGTTTATTTCTCTTTAATTTTTAATTTTAGTTTGTAATTTCTTCCGTTGACTGTTCCTGATATATATTTTAATTAATTAACGGCTGCTGTCAGATGTAATTTTTAAATCAACCAATCAAATGAGGAAGTGCAACTCGCCCCGCTTGAAAGGTTGGGGCTAGAAGAAGAGGGGAAGGACGACTTTGTGCAAGTTACTCCACTTCTGTATACGTAACGGGAACGCAATGCATCTTGCCCTGGCGTGCACCAGGGTTTGTCAGAACGTAACGGGAAAGCAGCTAATTTAAAATTTAAAAAAATAAAAAGAGAAACTAAATGAAGTAAACTGCAAACTGAAGTTAAAAATTAAAACCAACTTAAAGGGGAAGTTAATTGATATTAGCTACAAATTGAAGTCAAAAACAAAAAGAATGAAGTGAGCAACAATAAGGACAATAACTAAATAAAGCAAGCTGAAGTTAGAGATTTAAATTAAACAGAAGGGATAGTTAATAGAGTTTAGCTACAAATTGAAGTAAGAAAAAAATTAAATAAGCAACAAATTAAAGTTTGCAACTAAATAAAGTAAAACATAAAGCGGTTTTTAAAAACTTTTAAGCAAGAGAATCTAAATGAAGTATACTAAAGTTAAGAACTAAAATCAAATTGGTAGCACTAAAATTAAAGATTAAAATTAAATTAAAAAGAAAGTTAATTAAGTTTAGCTACGAGTTGAAGTTAAGAACAAATTAAATAAGTCACATATTGAAGTTTGCAATTAAATAAAGTAAACTACAAAGTGAGCAGTAATTGAATTAAATTACAATTTAAAAACCTCAGGCAGTTTAGGTACAATAAAAAGTAATAAAAATGTACAATGTTTTGATAATAAACACTTGAGCCCAAGTGTTTGTCATAAAAAAATTGCTTCTATGTCTCTCCTGCTGTAATTTTATAACAAAGGTTGGGTTGAAGCTTCCATCTGATAGTTTTTTTTTTGTATTTTTCTCTGTTATTGTAAAGTAGTTTCTAGATCATTATTTTAATGCGCTAGCAAGTGGTGGAGAGACATCTTTCTCATCCGGCTTTCATTCTCTGTTTCCTGAAGTAAGGTACACTAGAGAGTCTCGTACTTTTATTGCAACGTTTTATTACCGGTTCTATGCCCATGTAATGATAATGGTAAAGATGGATGGTTGAGGTTAAAATGTAATAGCAATGAGTACATCAAAAACTAAACAAATATCCAATCTTTTGATGACGTTTAGACAAAAATTGCTTACTAACCTAAGTGTTTGCTACTACAAAATCAGTTACGTCAAAAACTGAACACTTGGACGGGTGGATACTAATACAAACTTCCTGTCCACAATTATAAACTAAGTAACTTTTTAACCTACCCAAGTATTGTTTTTCCTTTCTGCTGTCATTTAATAACAATTGACATTGTCTCTCAAGTGTAATAGCTGTAATCATCAAAAGTTAAAGAAAATAACTAATTTGACGACAAACACTTAAACGAGAGTTACTTAATAGCCCAAGATTTTGCCATAAAAAAAAATAGTTGTGTCTCTTTTGCTGTAAGTTAATACCAATCGACATTCACTATCTAAACGTAATAGCAACATAAGGAAAGTACTTCTTCTTATAGTGCCATACTCGTTACGAGTGTTCGGCGCCCCTTTCGTATGTTTGTGGTGCGCGATAATAGTTCCACACAAACATACGGGACCTACAGTTTAACGTGGAATCCGAACTACACAACTAGAGGGATTTACTAGGCAAATACTTTGCTGGTTTGCCATTGCCTTGCAAAAGAGACGTCCGCATCAAAATATATTGAACAAATTAGATATTGCCGCTGCCGGGAATCGAACCCGGGCTGCCTGCATAACAGTCCTCGCACTACAGCATTGTGCTGCGGTCGCTTCTAAGGCGAGTACAGAAACGTGAAAACGCTCTTTTTTGAACGAGAGCTCTTGCTTCTGATTAGTATTGTTTTGCAAATCGGCTGAAGGAAGGCGACATTTAATTGTTAATTTTCGCAACCGCTCTAGCTCAAAAAAGAGCGTTCCCACGTTCCTGTACGCACCCATATACATCAATAATTAAAGGCAATATCCAATCCTTTTATGACAAACACTTTTGACAAGAATCGCTTACCAGCCCAAGCGTTTGCCATCTAAGAATTGGACGTCTGTCTCTTGCTGTAATTTAGTAACAATCGACATTTGCTCCTTAAACGTAATAGCAACAAGTATACCAAAAGCTAAAATAAATATAATTTTTTTTGATAACAAACATTTGGACAGGGTACAGGGACGGCTCTAAATAGTAATCAAGGATGCGCATCGGCGCGCTGTAGCCCACGATGATATTTCATCATATTATAATTAAGCGTATTTTTTTTAATAATTTACACTAGTCCTAATATAACTTCTTTATTTAAACAAGTTGTAGACTTACTGGTGCAATATAAAATAGCTGTAAAAAGCACAAAACAAATAACAAAATGAATTTGGCGTCATACACGTTTACACAAAGTACAAGTCGCATATACGTACATACTCACCAGATTTGTTGTTCAAAGCAATACCACTTGAAACGAGCGTAAACCGTTTAAAAATGCTTTGGAGAAAAGTGCAAGCATTGAGATTTAAATGTTTTTTTAGACAAAAACCAATCACAACCTCACATTAAATCTGACTTTCTTAAGCATCATCACCACTTCCGATAACATTAGTCCGCAACAAATGCGCTAAACGTAAAGCGACTTAGAATAAAGGCGCTCCAATCCTACAAACCCGTCACTACAAGAAACTTTCTAAACTTACAGAAACTTCTCTAAAAGAACGGACAGATTTATAGCTAAAAAAAGTAACCGTCCCGTTCCACACCTCCAAAGCAACTTCTCTAATTTTATAAAAAAATGTACTGTCTCAAACCCCACTAACTTTGAATAATACCTGCAACACCACCGGGGGCTTGTTCTAATTACAAGAATTAAATTAAAGTAAATTGAATCTAAAATTAGCTTAAGTGTCTTACTACTAGACACGGACCTGGAACACTATAGGGCAGTTTCAGAATTACCTTACTTTACCCAAGTCTAGAAAGAACCACGTCGTCAGCAAAAACCAAAGCAAAACCAAGCAGATACAATACAGACTCCACAACGTCGCAGCATCCAAAACCTAATTGAGAAAAACAAACTTTAAAGTTAGCCAAGATTTAGTGGTACCTTAATATACACACACACACACACGTCAGCTATTCTCCTCTTACTTTGAGAGGTATACGTAATCTCAACTCTTTTCCGTCAGCAAACCGAGTGCATATATATTTTTTTAATAATATTTATGTTTATTAACAATTAATAAAACAGAGAAACATATTTAAAATGTGCAGAGGGGTTTAGTTGATAGCGCAGCCCTTGGCAAAACATACCAATACAAACCTCCCATCTACAATCATCAACTAGGTGACCCTTTTGCTTGACAAAATATCCAATCTGTTGAAACAAACACTTGAGCAAGAATCGCCTACTGGCCCAAGTGTTTGATATCAAAAAATTAGTTGTCCGTCTTTCATTCTGTAGTTTAATAACAACTAAAACTCTCCCCTCAAATGTGATAACATAAATCAACATAATAGGTCCATCAAAATTTGGAAAAAATATTGAGTATTTTGATAACTTACACTTGAGCAAGAATCGCCTACTAGCACAAGTGTTTGTCATCAACAAATTCATTGTCCGTTTTTTTGCTGTAATTTAATAATAACTGACATTCGTTTAATCTTTTGATAATAAACTTTTGAGCAAGAATCGCCTACTAGCTCAAGCGTTTGTCATCAAAGAATTGGTTGTCTATCTTTTGTGCTGTAATTTATCAACAACCAACATTTGATTCTCGAATGTAATTACAATACATCAAAAACTGAAGAAAGTATTCAATAACAAACATTTGGGCGGACGAGAGGTGTACACCAATACAAACCATTCGTCCACAATCATAAACTAGATGACCCTATCGCTCGCCTAAGTGTTTGTTATTGAAAAACTAGTTGTCGGTCGCTTCTGCTGTAATAATAATATTTGTCTGTCAATTGTAATAGCAATAAGTACATCAAAAGAAAAAGAAAATATTTAATTCCTTGATGGCACACACTTGAGCAAGAATCGCTTACTAGCCCAAGTGCTTTGTCATCAAAAAATTAGTTGTATGTCTCTCATGCTGTAATTTAATAACAACCGACATTCTCCCCTCAAATGTAATAGCAGGTACGTCAAAAACTAAAAAAAACATCCAATCTCTTGATGATAAATTATAAAATATTTTGTTAAAAATAGAAGTTCCCAGCTTGGTTAAGGTAGATTGATTAAATTGAGGTTATGTAAAATTCAGCGTGTCGAATTAAATAAAATTAATACAGCTTATACTATTAACATTAAAGTAAGATGTTGCCAATTTGTATCAAAACTTAATAAGTAGTTTAGAAATTATAAAATATTTTGTTAAGAGTAGGAGTTCCCAGCTTGGTTAGGGTAGATTGATTAAATTGAGGTTATGTAAAATTGGGCAAATCGAATTAAATAAAATCAATACAGCTAATAACCATTACATTGAAATACATTGTTGCCAATTTGTATAAAAATTCAATAAGTAGTTTGGAAATTATAAAATATTTGATTAAGAATTCCTAGCTTGGTTAGGGTAGATTGATTAAATTGAGGTTATGTAAAATCAAGCGTGTCAAATTAAATGAAATTAATACAGCTTCTACTATTAACATTAAAGTAATTTGATGCCAATTTATATCAAAATTTAATAAATAGTTTGGAAATTATAAAATATTTTGTTAAGAATAAGAACTCTCAGCTTGGTTAGGGTAGATTGATTATATTGAGGTTATGTATGAATGAAATGAAATTAATGCAACTTATACTAATAATATTGAAGTATATTGTTGTCAATTTGTATCAAAATTTAATCATGAAACAATTCACACAATTTTTAATTAAAATTCCTAAATACCTTTCCTTAATACAAAACAGATCTAGATGTATGCAAAACGTTTTATACAAATATAACCTACAATATGTTAAGACTTTAGAATTTCAAAGCAGTATCGATATCGGTCAATGTAATGATGCAAAGGAATTCGGATTTGAATTAATCGATGGTTACAAGTAATAATTCTTATACAATTAATGGATTAATATTAATTTTTATTAATTTCAGAATGTATTATGGTGATGTCCATCCATTACTTGGGCTGCTTTATTTAAAATTAGGTAAATTTTTGGTGTTCCAAGAGTAGAGCAGAGAAGCAATGACTTATTTGAAGTTAGCTTATGACAATTAAAAGATTACACATGGTCAGACGAGTCAATTATTTAGGTTTGAATTGATGCCTTTGTTACAGCAAGCTAAAGCTGAAATTGATCTCAATTAATTTTGTTTGTTTTGATAGTTTTTAATGTACTGAATACAATAAAATATTTGTTTTGTTATTATGTAGAGTATTTTTATTAGATTTTGACTTAGATTGGAATGTTTTCTGTACTTTTAAAGGGTGGAAAATCATCTTGAATTAATTGCATTCAAGCAGATCCTAGTGGCTTTCAACATAATCTAGCTACATGCTAGGCAAGGCTAAAACTGCAAAAAAATAAAAAAACACTCAAATAAGTCTCCTTCTAAACGTTTCCTGGAGCCTTCAGCTCTGTTTTAACTTTATTTGAAAAAGCAAATACTGAAAAATGAGAACACAAAAAGTTCTATACGGAAAATTTCAATTCACATTTGTAAAAGACAATATTTTGACCCAATCACTGCAGTATCATTTTTATAATAATATAATTTAATCCAACAACACAAAAGAAAATATTTTGTATTTTGTATAAATGTAGATAAAACAAAAAAATGCAAGATATAATGTAAAGATAAACAGCAAACATAATTCAACTTACCATTAATTAATTTCTGTCTTCACTATTGCTTCACACTTATATTCACACAATTTAATTAACGAATTTATTGTCACTAATCACTTTTAATTTATTAGAACGTAATTTAAGTAATACCGGAGCTCTACATACACGCACGACCTACTCTCTCACGGCGACTGCAATACACCAACGGCCAATTTTCCCCACTATTCCGACCGGGTTTAAATGTACTCCAATCTAAACTACTGACTTGTTATCATAGTATAGAATGTTCCACTCACCCACCCAAATGACCGTTATCAAAAGATTGTATGCTTCCCCTCTCTGCGAGTATCAAAAAACATTTTGTCACAAGAGACGATTGTGATCTAATCTCTTGATAACTAACACTTGGGCGGGTGGGCGGGCCACTCCAATCCAAATTACTGACTTGTTATTACAGTATGGAGTGTCCCACCCACTCACCCAAGTGTCCGTTATATTCTATATTTTGTTACAAAAGACGGTTGCGATCTAATTTCTTGATAACGAAGACTTGGGTAGGTCGGCGGGCCACTCCAATCCAAACTACGGACTCGTTATCATAGTATGTGTCACCTCTATCGCACTTTTGGAGCTTACAAGTTATTTATCGTAACAAATTTATAATTTTTATCAATAAAACTTGTTGATCTGTCTATTGTGCTACGAGACAGTAAATTTTATTAAAACCTCTCATATAGTATTTGGTTAACAACACATTTTCCAATAATTTTACCGTCTTTTGACTTTTGAAGCTTATCGTATTAAATTTATGACTTTTATCATTAAACTTGTAGATCTTTGTATTGTGCTGCTAGACAGTAAATTTTATTAAAATCACTCAAATAGTATTTGTTTTACAACCAATTTTGCAATAATTTTAGCGTTTTTGCACTTTTGAAGCTTACAAAAGTAATTTTATTGTACTAAATTTATGACTTTTATCATTAAAACTTGTTGATCTGTGTATTGTGCTGCAATATGCTCTTTGAGAGCATCAGAAAACATTTTTTCACAATGCACAAGCACTTGGGCAAGAATCGCCTACTAGCCCAAGTGTTTTTCATTAACAAATTAATGTCTGTCTCTCATGCTGTCATTTAATAAAAATCAATATTCTTCTTAAAATGTAATAGCAACAAACACATCAAAAGAAACACAAAACACTGAAGAAAATATTAAACTTCTTAATGACACTTGCGGAAGAATCGCCTACTAGCTCAAGTGTTTGTCATCAAAAAATTGATTGTATGTCTTTCTCTCTGTAATTTAATAGTAACAGACTCTCGCCCTTTAGACGTAATAGCATCAGATACATCAAAAACTAAAGAAGAGATTCAATCGTTTGATGACAAACACTTGGGCAAGAATCGCCTACTAGCCCAAGTGTTTGTCATCAAAGAACTGGCTGTCTGCCTCTTCCGCTGTATTTTAATAATAACCGACATTTGTCCCTCAAATATAATTGCAACAGGAACGTCAAAAACTGAAGAAAATATTCAATTTCTTGATGGTAAACAATTGAGCAAGAATCGCCTACTAACTCAAGTGTTTGTCATCATAGAACTTGTTGTCTGTCTTTCTTATTAATTTTTTAATAACAAACATAAAGGCGGGCAAGCGGAGTACACCAATACAAACCTTTCGTCCACAATCATAAACTAGGTGACCCTATCGCTTGCCCAAGTGTTTGTTATCAAAAAATTAGTTATCGGTGTCTTCTGCATTTAATAATAATAATATTCTTCTGTCAAATGTAATAGCAATAAGAACATCAAAAACAAAAAGAAAATATTTAATTTCTTGGAGCCACACACTTGAGCAAGAATCGTTTACTAGCCCAAGTGTTTGTCGTCAAGAAATACGTTATTTGTCTTTGTTACTGTAATTTAATAATCAAAGAAAACTGTTGATGACAAACACTTGGACAAAAATCGCTTACTATCCCAAGTGTTTGTCATAAAAAAAAATAGTTGTCTGTCTCTTATGCTGTAATTTAATAATAACCAATATTCTCTTTTCAAATGTGATAGCAACAGGTACGTCAAAAACTAATAAAAACATCCAATCTTTTGATGATAAACACTTGGGCAAGAATCGCCTACTAACTCAAGTGTTTGTTATCAAGAAATATGTTGTTTGTGTTTCATGCTATAATTTAATAACAACCGACATTCTCCCCTCAAATATAGAAGCAAAAGGTACGTCAAAAACTGAACGTAATATCGAATCTTTTGATGATAAACATTTGGGCAAGAATCGCTTACTGGCCCAAGTCTTAGTCATCAAAAAATCGTTGTCTTTCTTGCTGTAATTTAATAACGACCGACATTCTTCTTTTAAATTTTATCAACCGATTTGTTAAAAACAGAATAATATATCTAATCTTTTGATGACAAACACTTGGGCAAGAATCGCTTACTGGCACAAGTGTTTGTCATCAAAAAATTAGTAGGCTGTCTCTTATGCTGTAATTTAATAACAACAGACATTTTCCCCTTAAATGTAATAGCAACAGATTCGTCAAAAACTGTAGATAATATACAAATCTTTTGATGATAAACACTTGGGCAAGAATCGCTTACTAGCCCAAGTGTTTGTCATCAAAGAATTCGTTGTCTGTCTTTCCTTCTGTAATTTAATAATAACCAAAAATTCATTACTTAAATGTAATAGTAACAAGTACATTACTAGCAGAAGGCAATATTCAATCTCTAAATGACAAACACTTGAGCAAGAATCGCTTACTAGCCCAAGTGTTTGTTATCAATAAATTGGTGGTCTTTCTTTCGCCCCTCAAATGTAATAGCAACAGATACATCAAAAACTTAAATTTTATATTATCAATCACTGTATTAATGGTTATTTTAAAAATTCTTAACTAAATAAAAGTAACTACCATAAATTTTTATTAATTCATTAAAAACAATCATTATTGCTCTGTAAAATGTTCAAATTTGAGAAAATATGTTATTAATTAATCAACAATTAATTTTAAGAAAAAACATTTTTAATTAAACACGAGATAAACTTTAAAAGCAATTTTCATAAACAAGTACTGAAAATTTATTAATAATGAAGTGATTATATTACAAATAAAAGACTTACTGCTTTGAAAACCAACATTATAACGGCCAAGTCTCAATATCATAACGAACAAGTGTCCTAGATCATAACGAACAATTTATATCCAATCCGTTTCACTAAATACTAATAAACACAATGTAATATTCACACAAAACTATGTTTAATTGCTTTTCCATAGTATTAGTATTTCACTACGCAATAACTGGAGACGTTGAGTTAATACACACTCACCCGAACACGGACACCGGACTACTGAGAGCGAGGCCAACCCAATCTTTGCCGTCCTCCCCTCTCAATCACCAACTGCCAAAATTTTGAAATTAAATCAAATCAATAATCATTTTCTTTACCAAAAAAGCACCCAGAATAAATCAACTAGTATGAATTCCATACAGAAAAAAATTAGCTTTTTAATGAACCTGTTCTCAAATTTCTGCAATCACTTATTCTCCTTTAAATTAACCTTTTTTTATTAAATCTGCTTAAAAAAATAGAAAACAAATGTTTAGAATTAGATTATTAAATTAAATCTATCCTAAATTTTTATATTTACTAGAATTATACATTAGAATTGATTTGTGCCCTTTTTTAATTATTTTGTTTGAAACCAAATTTGTCTTAATTAATGGGATAGTAACTCTCAATAATCCGATTCCAAATATTTATACTTTAGTAGGAACACCTTATGCTTGTTTAAAAAAACCTAGAAATTATTTTTCCATATAGTTTAATCAAACCAATTATTTTATATAATCTACAAACTAAGACCATAAAATTTAGTACAAAAATAAATCGATTCCAAGTCACCCTTATGTAGTACAATTTATTGAAATATTATCAAAATATTTCGGAAATTAACTTAAGAAGATCGCTACAGTTTTATAAATCATTTTTCTATAGCGTTCATTTAAACCAGAATTAATTAAATCATTTTCCTATCAACACAATTAAATAATAATCAATCAAACTATACAACTAATCTTCTAAATAAAGCAATTTATTAATTCAGCATAACCATAAAATCAAACTTACCTTTACATTCTCCCTTATCACTTAATTATTATTAATTAACCAGAATAATTTTATTATTATAAGTAATAAATTAAACACCAAAATCATAAAACACAGCATTGTAGACTATTTCACCTCAACTGGAACCAAAATATAAAATGCATGCATTTTTTTCTGCAACTGATAAAGCGATCTCCAAGTAAACAACTTTTTATGAGATAAAAAATATTTATTCTTTCTATACATTAATCACCTTCAAATTTATTTTATATATTTGATAAAATAAATTTTATAAATTAAATTATAACAATATTCGTTTATTATAAACATTATTATTAATAAATTGCTAATTTATTTTAGTACATTTAGACGTTTAAGAACCTATATTGCATAAAAGCAATTAATTGCAACTTACTTTTCTGATAAAACTAAACCAAACGTTAGCATATTACAAAATATAAAGAATTCTTATATTTAAAAGTGCCCTGTATTATTACCAGTTTTCAACATTTTTGCATACTCTGTATAACGTTAGGATGCCGACAATGTAGAGTACATTACCAACCCCAAATAATAAAAAACCCTAAAAATTTAGAAAATAATTCTATTTTCTTATAATTATAAATAAATTACATCCAAAAACTTATAATTTGTTGTTATTTTGATTAGGAATGCTATAATTTTTAATACAATTAAGTTTTTATTCGAAAATATTTTTTTGAAAATTAAATTTATTTTTTTGAGAATTACATTTTATCTTCACAAAATGACCCTTTTTGTTCAAAATTCACGAATATCAACTCAAAATTGTCTGAAACGATGTATTTCCAATGATATTCATGTTTAAAAATCGGCAAATGTAAAATTTCACTATGTTGATTGTTTTGAAATAGTTTTTTGCAAATATCTTTATAACCGTAATATTTCCAACAAAACTGCACATAAATCAAAACATGCGCTAAAAAATTCCTCACATTTTGATACCTATTGTGCATGCTTCAAATATTAATAGTATAAAGATATTTGAAAAAATTATATCAATAAACAATAAAATGTTGAGGTTATGTATATATTATTATAAAATAATTACATTTTATTAAAAAACGCCTCATAAAGCCTTTTGAAGCATCCTAACATGATGTTAGGCGTCCGAAACTACCCCAAAATAAATCCCATCATCCTAAGCTTGATTAAAATCAATTATAAGATAAATTTCAAAAATCGACAATTTCCCATAAGAATACACGGGGGTAAAAAATCAAGAAAATTTCAATTTTCTTGTTGATTTTGTAAAAATCTAAAGCTGGAAACCTAATTATTGTTTATTATTTTACCCCTATACCAAATTTCAACTTATAATATCATTCTATAAAATAGTTATTGAGAAAAGTATACTAAATCAAATTTTTGATAAATTTTGAGTTTAAATCACATCAAAATTAATAAATATTTACATCATTTTGAAGCTATTAACTCAGGCTACAAAACCATATATAATATGCATACAATTAATAAATTTATAATCATTAAATAATCTTTCAAAACTTGATTTAAACATTATAGAAATAAAATTGTATAAATTTATTAATAACTCAAATTTGGTAAAAGTTATGATAATTTTGATTTAATTTTTGAAATCCTGAGGTTTGAATGACTATTTGTAGCAATTTTCAGCAATAAATATTGAAAAATAATCATAGAAAGTTAAATTATATCCCAAATGACTTAAGTCTATCTGAGCAAGTCTGTATTGACTTTACGACTTATTTTCAAAAACCATTGGAAAGCTGAGATTTTGAGCTTTAAAATGATGGGTCATACGTTAAAATTGGTACATTCCTAAACAAACTACAAGGGTTGAAAGATTTTTTTGAAAAAATTCAAAGACAAATTTTTAAAATTTCATATAATTTGAAGCCTATTTTTTTGAAAAAAATTGTTTATTTTTGTATTTCATATACAAGGAATGTTTTGAGTTAATGATAAAACTAAAGTTGAACATGTAACTAAGGGTTGATTTATTTTCAAAAATTTATTTTAATTATAAATTGAAATTTTTTTGTATTACACTGTTTTAATCTCGAATTTTTTGATTGCATGTTGTAGCTGGGTCCTTCCTTGAGGTCCAGTGCAAATTTCATCATTCCCTTTAAATAAATAACGCAGGGGTAATTTTTATTACATGCCAAGGTAAAAAATAAAATAACTTTGTTAAAAAAAAAATTTCGCAATTCAGATTTTTTTGGGGTAAATTAGATGTTATGTGGACTAATTTTTGAAATTTTCGTAAATTTTCAAAAATGATTAATAATAATTAAGGGTTGTTTATAAAATTTTAAGTTTGACTCCAAATTTCACATAGATTCCCTTAATATACGGTTTTGAAACTATGAAATTCGTAAAATTCAGAATTTTTTACTATAAGATATTGAATATTAATGCCAAATTCGGCTTCTTAAGGGGTGAAAATAATTTAATTAATGTTGTTGATCATTTATAAATATTGTTAATATTTTTTAAAGTAGTAATGTGCGCATGCGCGGACTATTGTAAGTAGTCATTTTCAGTATCATTCCACTGCTCATGGGATGCGCATCGTTTTTACAAGTTCCCGATTTTTAGTGTCCGATTGGGACCAAAGTGGGTCAATTCCATAAATAATTAATAATTAATGAAGTGGCCGCGAGATTTTTGGTAAATATGCTCAAATAAGTGAAAAAATCGGAATTAAAATTTTCTAAAATTTTCCATAAATTGAAGTCAAAGTCGGCGTCTATTCTGGGGGAATAAAATAAGTTGGCAACACTGATGAATGACAAGCGGTATATTTAAAATTTTTACCTGTCAAATAGTTTAAAGGTTAAATTGAAATATTATTCGCGGTTTATTAAAAGTTTGTGTTTTTAAACATTATTAAAAATAATTAAAATAATTTTGAGTATAATAAATTGTGATTGTGATGGAATTGGATAATTTGGTGCAGTGCTGATGATGGTATTAATGCAGTCCTTTGTTGTAATGATGCTGGCCCTCTAAAATGCAGTAAGATTTTTCGCAGCAACATCTTTAGCAAATCACAAGTTAACAGGTAGGCCAACATAGATCAAGACGCCAAGATGAAACGTAAGTGTTTAAATTGATTCGGTTAGGGTTTTTTTCCACAGAAATATTGTAGCTTATGTTTATATGATATTGTCTATGCGTCGCGATTAGGAATTTGTTTTTCAGCCCACATTATTTCAAATCGTTAGGTGTCTCGTGTTAGGTAGGAATTTCAGATAAGGATTAGGATTGAAGCGGAGATCATCACAGCAGGTGTAACTATCTAGAAATTAACAAAAATATTAATTGAAAATTTAATTCTAGGTATGGTGTCTGCATGCGTCTACACTGCGATCAACTTGAATCATTGAATAAATAATTTATAGAATTAATATTAATTAAATATGTTATTCTAGGTTATGGTATCTGCATCAGTCTACACGGCGAACATTGCGAGCAGAATTTGTATAATTAATTAATTTTTATTACAGCTTGCGATTTCTTTGTAACAATAATTTAATTTGCTCAGGCAATCATCTTTTAACTAGGTTAGTTGTCCATTTTTGTTGATGATTTTTTCTGTTTCTGTTTCAAAAGTTCTCGTTAAGCATCTAGGTGTCTTTATTCGAAAGCATCTCGCCCAGTCTTTGTTATTATAAACTTTCATTAATTAGTTCAATTGATCAGGTAATTAAAATAAAATTTTGTTGGTTATATTACTTTTATATGATTAAATTATTTGCATTCTTATTTTTCTGGAATTAAGGGAGATAATGCTTTAAATATTTTTCCAAATCTTATTAAAATCTAGAAGGAAATGAATGTAGCGGTTGAAAATTTATGGTGGTGTATCGAGTATGGGGATATGCCCTTGGTGTATATACTTACTTTCTCTTTAACAAATTGATTGAGCAATTTCAATTTTTTTAAATTATGTTTGGCTTCGAGTTTATTATAGAAATCTTCTTGGAATTTTACAGGGCATCCCAGTATAAATCGTCTAAAAAAAAATTAAATTAGAAACGGCTAAGTTATGAAAGTTATTTAGTTTAGTTTTTCAATTGTAGATAAATTTTATTTAATTTACTGTTTCTGTAGATTCTATTTCAGATTTTTTTGAAATATATTTGCAACCTTGATAGTTTTAGATTAGTTCCAATTAGATTAGTATTTTTAGTTGAATTTTTACATTAATTTTATTAAATAGTAATGAGCAGCCATTCAGTCTTAGAATTAAAGCGTCTTATTCAAATCGCAAATAAATTATCTACAAAATTAATTGTTAGGAGTGCTAATAATTGTTGTAATATTATCTTTTTATCATTCTTCGCAATTTCTTTGCGTTTTGCCAGCTTAAATTGTTTCCGTTTAATATTTCTCATCATTGTTTTGTCATATTTTCAAAGGTTGTCCTTTTTTTTCAGTTTTGTTGTTTTTACATCCATACTATGTGCTAACTGTTTTTTATCTATTGTTTTGAGTATGCTTTTGATTTTTATCCGTTTTGTTTCTTGTTTTGTCCATTTTTGTTAGACTTTCTACTCTCCTTAGATATTTCATTTCCGTTTCACTTATTTATTTAGCTTATATATTACTATTGATCTGAGTATTGTTTTGTAGTCATTTTTTTTATCTCTTTGTATTTATTAAGTGATAATTTCTGATTGTTGTGTGGGTTCTCTTGTTTATTTCAAGCTCCATTTTTCTTTTGTTATTCAAAGTTGCTCCTAAGTACGTGAATGATTTTACTTGTTTATTTCGTTTCCATTTAGCTTTATATTTGATTTTGTTACCAACAAAATTTTTGTTTTCATTATATTTTAAGTCATGTTGAGTTTTAGTAATTCTTTGTTCTGTAAATTTGTTATATTGTACATATATTTTTTTTAAATTCTTTGTTATTATATCTAAATCGTCAGCAATTACACGTTTTGCTATTGTTGTTCTTTGAGATTCTGATATCATCTAAGAAAATGATAAATAGTAACGTTCTTAACGCACTTACTTTTCTTTATCCTTGTGTAGTTATAAATTATTCCGACACCTCTTTTCCAGATCGTATATATATATAATTGTGATTCTGTATAATGCTTTTTATTAGTTCAATTAGTTTATTTGTATATTTCTCCTTCATTCAGTATTTTCCGTAACTGATTTGCAAACGCTTTTTCTAGTTCTATAAACAAAATTTTCTTTCTTTGCTTATTATTTTCAATTGTAAATATGTGATTTTGTGTTGAGCTTTTTCTAGTGTTAGTTCCACTAAAAGTTTATTTTCTATTATGGGTTCGTACACGTCGGCTGTTATGAATATAATGAATATAGCATTAAATTGCTTAATAGTATTTTTACAAAGTTTGTATTGAATTGTTAGGTAGATACTCAATTCCTATAAATTATTTGTTTTGGAAACAACATTAATTGGTAAAAAATTAATGCGGTCTTAGAACTACAGCATCAACATTCGTATTCAAATC
This sequence comes from Tachinus rufipes, assembly GCA_963932245.1. Taxonomy (NCBI): domain Eukaryota; kingdom Metazoa; phylum Arthropoda; class Insecta; order Coleoptera; family Staphylinidae; genus Tachinus; species Tachinus rufipes. Next base: position 4,743,002 of record OZ010749.1, read on the forward strand.
GAGTGCTTAGCTAATTTAATAATTTGATAATAAATTTAAATCATAAATAATCAGTTCAATTTATGATTAACTTGAAATAGAATTATAATTTGATAAATTACCTTAATTTCCTTTTCATATTTCAACACTGGAACCAATCATGGAGGTTTCTTTTGTATTCCTTTATCGCATTCGTTCAAGGTCACCTATAGTAGAAGTTTTTATGGTTAGGTTTTTCAATGTTGGGAATTTATTTAATTTTTACTTACATGAGGCATAGATCCAGCAATATTTATTATAGCATTTAAATGCATTATTTCATTAACTTCACACAATTTATGCAATATGCATGAAACGTTAGGGTTCTGGTAGAAACTGTGCATGCGCAGTAATATGTCACTGCGCATCTAAAAAAATTGATCTTGATAAGATTGGCAACCAACAATACACTTCATTTAAAGCCACCTCAGTATTTTTTGTTTGTTTTAATTTGGAGAATATTTATCAACGCTAGGTGAAGCAAATTCTGTCATGGGGGCCATTTTGACTAAACACAAAATAATACATTTTGTATTTATGTTTTTTTATTAATGTAATTCTAATTTAATGGTCTTTAACTGCTTTAATTTTAATAGACTCGCAACCTCGCTGTGTCAGTAATAGACTGCTTCAGTTAGACCGAGTATTTCAGGTGAATAAAAAAAAAACAGACAAGCTTTGCTTTTAATATGTTCATTTTATATTTGTTAAATAACATTTTTTTTGTATCAACAAATTGTGTGCTCAATATTTATACAGTGCCACTTACTAAGTAAATACCTTTGTTTTCAAGGCAGTTGATCTTTTGCTATACATGCTTAAAGTGAAATCGTTGAAAACATGGTATTTATCTTTGTTTGTGGCAGCTGGTTTGAATAGTACTTGTTGTGTGGTCATCACTTCAGTAATATCAGACCAACATGACTAATGAATAACATAGTTTTAGTTGATAGAAATAAATTTGTTATTTTGTTAACGCTGGTTAACTCTGCACGTCACTATCATCAATAGAGGTCTTGCTGAGCCCAGTGATTTAATAGGTTAGAATTGTAAAAAAATAGATAGACAACAATTTTAGAAATTAATTTAAAAATTTAATAACTTAATCTATAATAACAATTAATATCAGCAGAAATTAACTTGCTACCTCACTGTTGCAGTATTAGACTGTATCAGTAAGGCCAAGTATTCCAATTAGGTTTTAGATGGATTTTAACCCTGGTCAACTCCACGTCACTATCAGTAGAGGTCGTGTTGAGCCCAGTGATTTGATAGAATTGCAAAAATGTGCATTCTAAATAGGATATGAAAATCAATTACATTATTTGGTTTGCTTTGATCCAAATATATAATCTAATTAAAATTCATTGTAATTTTGTTAAATAGCATTTCTGTTTATATCAACAAATTGTGTGCTCAATAGTTATACAGTGCCACTTACTAAGTAAATGCGTTTGTTTTCAAGGCAGTTGATCTTTTGCTGTATATGCTTAAAGTGAAATCGTTGAAAACAGGGTATTAAACTCTGTTTGTGGCAGCTGGTTTGAATAGTACTTGATGTGTGGTCATCACTTCAGTAATGTCAGACCAACATGATTATTGAATTGCATGGTTTTAGTTGATAGAAATAAATTTGTTATTTTGTTCTGCCGCTGGTGAACTCTGCACGTCACTATCATCAATAGAGGTCTTGCTGAACCCAGTAATTTAATAGGTTAGAATTGTAAAAAAAAGAGTAAGACAATAATTTTAGAAATAAAATTGAAAACTTAAATTATAATAACAATTAATATCAGCAGAAATTAACTTGCTACCTCACTGTTCCAGTGTTAGACTGTTTCAGTTAGGCCAAGTATTTAATTAGGTTTTAAATGGATTTTAACTCTGGTTAACTCCATGTCACTATCAATAGAGGTCGTGCTGAGCCCAGTGATATGATAGGTTAGAATTGCAAAATGTGCATTCTAAATAAGACACATCAATCAGGCATAATAGCTAGGAAAGAATGACTGAGGTCTTCTACTATATTAATGATCACATGATTACAAAAAATGTATTTATTATGTAACAGTTGTCGTTTCAAACAACTGAAAGTATTCAAAGGGGCCACTTGTTTGATTAGCTAACGCGTCAACTACGCCCCCTAAAATAATGTAACAATGTCTTTGTTAAATTTTTATATATTTGTGTTTTTGCTTATTTCGATTTCAGATTGTTCCTGGGAAGCGATTTATCACACCACAGTTGTCGTTTCAAACATCTGTCTGTGTGATAAATACGATGCTGTTGATTCAATAATAATTTTTATTTAAAATTAGATAATTTCCTTAGATTTTACTTATTAGTTAGAACTAATAGACTTGCAACCTTACTATTACAGTAATAGACTGCTTTAGCCAGGCCGAGTATTTCAGGTGGATCCAAAAATAGTTTATTTGGATAGCTTTGTCCAAATTTATAATTTATTTATTTCATTTTAAATTGTTCAATAACTATTTTTTTGTATCAACAAATTGTGTTCTCAATAAATATACAGTGCAATTTACTAAGTTAATGCGTTTGTTTTCAATGTAATTGATCTTTTGCTGTACATGCTTAAAGTGAAATCGTTGAAAACATGGTATTAATCTTTGTTTGTGGCAGCTGGTTTGAATAGTACTTGCTGTGTGGTCATCACTTCAGTAATATCAGACCAACATAATTATTGAATAACATGGTTTTAGTTGATAGAAATAAATTTGTTATTTTGTTAACGCTGGTGAACTCTCCACGTCACTATCATCAATAGAGGTCTTGCTGAGCCCAGTGGTTTAATAGGTTAGAATTGTACAAAAAGAAAACAATTAGACAATGATTTTAAAGATGAATTTAAAATTTAATATATAGTAACATGACATGACATAATTAGGTTAAACAAAAGCCCAACGTAGTCACATTAGTGATGACCCGTAGCCTGACCAAGGTTTGAGGTTTGATCTAGTGTAAGAGTCGACGCCGGCTTAGTGAGTACCCACCATTCCAATTGACGCTTGGCACTTTGAAGAATTTGGTCATTCTTGTTAGTGTTATGCTATCAGCAGTTGGTCTAAAAAAGGGTAAACTCCTCATGCTCAGGGACACCTTCCGCTGTTGCTATAGGTAGTTCGACCTTGGTGGCACAGGTTAGATGAGACTGTTAAATCTGTTAATACAAATTTGTTTGAATTCACAGACTATAAGACAATAATTTTAAAAACAAAATTGAAAACTTTAATTATATTAACAATAATTATCAAGAGAAATTGACTTGCTACCTCACTGTTGCAGTGTTAGACTGTATCAGTTAGGCCAAGTATTCCAACTAGATTCTAAATGGATTTTAACCCTGGTCAACTCCACGTCACTATCAGTAGAGGTCGTGTTGAGCCCAGTGATTTGATAGAATTGCAAAATTAAGTATTCTAAATAGGATATAAATATAAAAATCAATTACAAATGGTTTGCTATGACCCAATTATATAATTTAATTAACATTCATTTTAATTTTGTTAAATAGCATTTTTACTTGTATCAACAAATCGTGTGCTCAATATTTATACAGTCCTACTTACTAAGTAAATGCCTTTGTTTCCAATGAGGTTGATCTTTTGCTGCATATGCTTAAAGTGAAATCGTTGAAAATATGGTTGTAATCATTGTTTGTGGTGGCTGGTTTGAATAGTACTTGCTGTGTGGTCATCACTTCAGTAATATCAGACCAACATGATTAATGAATTGCATGGTTTTAGTTGATAGAAATAAATTTGTTATTTTGTTTTGCCGCTGGTGAACTCTCCACGTCACTATCATCAATAGAGGTCTTGCTGAGCCCAGTGATTTAATAGGTTAGAACTGTACAAAAAAGGACAATTAGAGAATCATTTTTAAGATGAATTTAAAAATTTAATTTATAAGAACATTTAATTTAAGCAGAAATTAACTTGCTACCTCACTGTTCCAGTGTTAGACTGTTTCAGTTAGGCCAAGTATTCCAATTAGGTTTGAGATAGATTTTGACCCTGGTCAACTCCACGTCACTATCAATAGAGGTCGTGTTGAGCCCAGTGATTTTGTAGAAATGCAAAAATGTGCATTCTAAATAGGTTAGATACATCAATTAAACAATATAGTTAGGAACGGATGACTAAAGTCTTCTACTACACTAATGATTACATCATTACTAAAAATGTATGTATTATGTAACAGTTGTCGTTTCAAACAACTGAAAGTATTCAAGGGGGCCACTTGTTTGATTAGTTCACGCGTCAACTATGCCCCCTAAAATAATGTAACAATGTCTTTGTTAAATTTCTATATATTTGTGTTTTTGCTTATTTCGATTTCAGATTGTTCCTGGGAAGATATTTACCACACCACAGTTGTCGTTTCAAACATCTGTCTGTGTGATAAATACGTTGCTGTTCATACTATGATAATTTTTACATAGAAATCAATTGTTTCTCTAGAATTTGCTTATTTTATATTATATAATAGACTCGCAACCTCACTGTTCCAGTTTAGACTGCTTCAGCCAGGCCGAGTATTTTAGGTAGATCCAAATATAATATATTTGCTAAGCTTTGGTACAAATTTATAATTTTATTATTTCATTTTAATTTGTTCAATAACTATTTTTTTGTATCAACAAATCGTGTTCTCAATATTTATACAGTGCTACTTACTAAGTTAATGCGTTTGTTTTCAAGGCAAATGATCTTTTGCTGAACATGCTTAAAGTGAAATCGTTGAAAACATGGTATTAATCTTTGTTTGTGGCAGCTGGTTTGAATAGTACTTGCTGTGTGGTCATCACTTCAGTAATATCAGACCAACATAACTATTGATTAACATGGTTATAGTTGATAGAAATAAAATTGTTATTTTGTTTTGCCGCTGGTGAACTCTGCACGTCACTATCATCAATAGAGGTCTTGCTGAGCTCAGTGATTTAATAGGTTAGAACTGTACAAAGAAAGGACAATTAGAGAATAATTTTAAAAGTTAATTTAAAAATTTATTATATAATAACAAGACATGACATGACATGATTAGGTTAAACGAAAGCCCAACGTAGTCACATTAGTGATGACCCGTAGCCTGACCAAGGTTTAAGGTTTGATCTAGTGTAAGAGTCGACGCCGGCTTAGTGAGTACCCACCATTTCAATTGACGCTAGGCACTTTGAAGAATTTGGTCATTCTTGTCAGTGTCATGCTATCAGCAGTTGATCTAAAAAAGGGTAAACTCCTCATGCTCAGGGACACCTTCCACTGTTGCTATAGGTAGTTCGACCTTGGTGGCACAGGTTAGATGAGACTGTTAATACAAATTTATTTAAATTCACAGAGTATAAAACAATAATTTCAAAAATAAAATTGAAATCTTTTATTATAATAACAATTAATATCAGCAGAAATTGACTTGCTACCTCACTGTTGCAGTGTTAGACTGTATCAGTTCGGCCAAGTACTCCAATTAGGTTTTAAATGGATAACCCTGGTCAACTCCACGTCACTATTAGTAGAGGTCGTGTTGAGCCCAGTGATTTGATAGAGTTGCATAATTGTGCATTCTAAATAAGATATAAAAATCAATTACATCATTTGGTTTGCTTTAATCCAAATATATAATTTAATTAAAATTCAGTCTAATTTTGTTAAATAGCATTTCTACTTGTATCAACAAATCATGTGCTCAATAATTATACAGTGTTACTTACTAAGTTAATGTGTATGTTTTCAATGTAGTTGATCTTTTGCTGTACATGCTTAAAGTGAAGTCGTTGAAAACATAGTATTAATCTTTGTTTGTGGCAGCTGGTTTGAATATTATTTGCTGTGTGGTCATCACTTCAGTAATATCAGACCAACATGATTAATGAATAACATGGTTTCAGTTGATAGAAATAAATTTGTTATTTTGCTTTAAAACTGGTGAACTCTCCACGTCACTATCATCAATAGAGGTCTTGCTGAGCCCAGTGATTTAATAGGTTAGAATTGTACAAATAAAAAAAATTAGTCAATAATTTTAGAGATGAATTTGAAAATTTAATATACAACAACATTAATTATTAACAGAAGTTTACTTGCTACCTCACTGTTTCAGTGTTAGACTGTATCAGTTAGGCCAAGTATTCGAATTAGGTTTTAAATGAATTTTAACCCTGGTCAACTCCACGTCACTATTAATAGAGGTCGTGTTGAGCCCAGTGAGTTGATGGAATCGCCAAAATGTGCATTCTAAATAGGTTAGAAAATTTAATCAGGAATTTATTGTAATCATTACTAAAAAGAAAATTTATTATGTAACAGTTGTCGTTTCAAACAACTGAAAGGACTCAAGGGGGCCACTTGTTTGATTAGCTCACGCGTCAACTACGCCCCCTTAAGTAATGTAAATATTTTGTAGTTAACTTTCTTATGTATTTATGTTTTTGCTTATCTCGATTTCAGATTGTTCCTGGGAAAATATTGATCACACCACAGTTGTCGTTTCAAACATCTGTCTGTGTGATAAATACGATGCCGTTGATACTGTGATATTTTTTATATATAATTCAATAATTTTCCTAGATTTTGTTTATTAATTACATCAAATAGACTCGTAACCTCACTGTTACAGTAATAGACTGCTTCAGCCAGGCCGAGTATTTCAGGTGGATCCAAAAATAGTTTATTTGGTTTGCTTCGGCCCAAATTTATAATTTTAATATTTCATTTTGATTTGTTCAATAACTATTTTTTTGTATCAACAAATCGTGTTCTCAGTAATTATCAGTGCCACTTACTAAGTAAATACTATTGTTTTCAATACAGTTGATCTTTTGCTGTATATGCTTAAAGTGAAAGTGTTGAAAACATGGCATTAATCTCTGTTTGTGGCAGCTGGTTTGAATAGTACTTGTTGTGTGGTCATCACTTCAGTAATATCAGACCAACGTAATTATTGAATAACATGGTTTTAGTTGATAGAAATAAATTTGTTATTTTGTTTTGCCACTGGTCAACTCTGCACGTCACTATCATCAATAGAGGTCTTGCTGAGCCCAGTAATTTAATAGGTTAGAACTGTACAAATAAAAGAACAATTAGAGAATAATTTTAGAGATAAATTTAAAAATTTAATATTTAATAACATGACATGACATGATTAGGTTAAGCGAAAGCCCAACGTAGTCACATTAGTGATGACCCGTAGCCTGACCAAGGTTTGAGGTTTGATCTAGTGTAAGAGTCGACGCCGGCTTAGTGAGTACCCACCATTCCAATTGACGCTTGACACTTTGAAGAATTTGGTCATTCTTGTCAGTGTTATGCTATCAGCAGTTGGTCTAAAAAAGGGTAAACTCCTCATGCTCAGGGACACCTTCCACTGTTGCTATAGGTGGTTCGACCTTGGTGGCACAGGTTAGATGAGACTGTTAAATCTGTTAATAAAAAATTGTTTGAATTCACTGACTATAGGACAATAATATTAAAAATAATATTAAAAACTTTAATTATAATAACAATTAATATCAGCAGAAATTGACTTGCTACCTCACTGTTGCAGTGTTAGACTGTATCAGTTAGGCCAAGTATTCCAATTAGGTTTTAAATAGATTTTAACCCTGGTCAACTCCACGTCACAATCAATAGAGGTCGTGCTGAGCCCAGTGATTTGATAGAATTGCAAAAATGCGCATTCTAAATATTATATAAAAATCAATTACATTATTTGGTTTACTTTGATCTAAATATATAATCTAATTAACATTTATTTTAATTTTGTTAAATAGCATTTCTATTTGTATCAACAAATCGTGTGCTCAATATTTATACAGTGCCACTTACTAAGTAAATGCGTTTGTTTTCAAGGTAGTTGATCTTTTGCTGCATATGCTTAAAGTGAAATTGTTGAAAACATGGTATTAATCTCTGTTTGTGGCAGCTGGTTTGAATAGTACTTGTTGTGTGGTCATCACTTCAGTAATATCAGACCAACATGATTAATGAATAACATGATTTTAGTTGATAGAAATAAATTTGTTGTTTTGTTTTCTCGCTGGTCAACTCACCACGTCACTATCATCAATAGAGGTCTTGCTGAGCCCAGTGGTTTAATAGGTTAGAATTGTACAAAAAGAGAACAATTAGTTAATGATTTTAAAGATGAATTTAAAAATTTAATGTATAAGAACATTTAATATTAGCAGAAATTAGCTTGCTACCTCACTGTTCCAGTGTTAGACTGTTTCAGTTAGGCCAAGTATTCAAATTAGGTTTTAGATGGATTTTAACCCTGATCAACTCCACGTCACTGTCAATAGAGGTCGTGCTGAGCCCAGTGATTAGATAGAAATGCGAAAATGTGCATTCTAAATAGGTTAGGAAAATCAATCAGGATTTTATAGTCCGGAAAGAATAGCTTCATACTAATGATGTTCTCACATCATACCTAAAATGTATTAATTATGTAACAGTTGTCGTTTCAAACAACTGAATGTATTCATGGGGGCCACTTGTTTGATTAGCTCACGCGTCAACTATGCCCCCTAAAATAATGTAATCATTTTTGTTGTTAATTGTTTATATTTTTGTGTTTTTGCTTATTCTGATTTCAGTTTGCTCCTGTGAATAATACTAATATCAACTAAATATATTGGTTACAATATTATATTTATCGTTAGGATTTGAATTAAGTTCTCAGGTATGTTTCTAAACTATAAAAAAGATTACTTAAGAATTGATTTGTTAGTTTTTGTTTCTTTTTATTGTACCACGCTATAATTTTGTATGGAATTGTTGTCGTATTTGCTGTTTTATTTTTGTTTCGCAGTGTGTATGTTGCTATTCATAATGTTTTTATTTCTAACTTATAAAATTACATTTTTTTTTATAAAATGATGCTTAATAAATAGCGGTTTGCTTCTTCTATTGTACGTATGATTTTTGTTTGTAGCATTTATTCCTCACGAGTGATGGTATTGCAATTGATTGAATAATTCCGCAAAATAAAAGTTTTGTTTGTTTCATATGGTGGTATTTTCAATAGACTAAATTAAAAAAAAAAAATATAATATTTTTTTTGTCAATATAAATTTCTAAGAATTTTACTGTTTTTAGCTACTACTCTATGCTTTCATTGTTTATTTGTAAAAAGTTACTTCTTTTAGTTTTTTTTATTTGATGAATAAAATGTTATTATTTGCGTTTTATTACTGTTTAGAATTATTCTATTTTAGTGGTTGCTTATGTTCTTTTTTTATTAATTTTTTATCATTAATTTGTTTAGTAAATAAGTAATTGTCAGCGTATATAAATATGTTTCTTGGAAACAACATTTATATTTTTTTTTGATCTGATCTTGCTTGTTTTATTTCTACTATCCGTGTTCTGTTTTGTAAGTATGATTTTATTCAAGTGTTTAGTATTCCTTTGATGCCTTTTGCGCAGAACTTGTCTAACAAAAGGTTATAGTTCACTGTGTAAAAAGCTCGATTTACATTAAAAAAAATTAATGCTACTTTTGTTTAATGCTTCCATAATATCTTAAACTGTTTTGTCAAGTGCTGTTGATGTTGATTTTCTTCTTCTGAATCGATGTTGGCAGTTATTTATTAAATTATTGTTTTCAAAAAATAGGTATATGCAGTTATAAAACATTGTTGAAATATTTTAGAATTTGGTTTTGAAGTGATATTGAACTGGACTTTATTAGCTCGTTTAATTTTGTTTTGTTTTTGTATATTGGTATTACTCTTAATTATTTTAAAGCTATTGATAGGTTGCTTGGAGATTTGATACATTTATATGTTATAATAAGTTTAACTAATTCAAACACTTGTTCAGGTATGTTGTCTAGTCCTGTAGATTGTTCTACTTCTATTTTATTTTATGTACTAAATACAAATAAATTGTATATTTGTTTCTTGTATATGATTTTTAAAGTTTCTTGGTGTTTTACGTTCTGCAATAAAGTTGTTAAATATAGTTGCGGTTTCTTTGGGGGTTTTTATGTTATTTTCTTTAGTAATAAAATTTTTGATAATTTTTTTATTGATTTTTTTTCCGTAATGTTTACAATTGTTTAATTTGGTTGGTGTTATTTATTTCTTATCGTTGCTGTTTTATGTTGTACAATATGTTTTTATTGTTTTTGCAAAACTATTGTACATTATATTTACGGTTATAAAAATTTTCTCTTTTTCTTTTTATCTTTTTTGTTTTGTTTGTAATTTGTGTGGGTTGAAAATATAATTTATGTCTGCAATATGTTTTTTTTTGTTAGTATGGTAACACCATATATTATTTGTTTTAGATTTTTTTTTGTCAAGTATTTTATTAACTGTACACATCTTTCTTAGGTTCTAGTTTGTGTTAATTATTTAATAAATTAAAGGTAATTCTTTTTTGAGTTTGAATATCAGATTTTAGTTGTAGGTTAATTTCTAAATACTTTTACTTCAAATAAGTGTTGTAGTTGTTTGAAAATTATTTTTTTTTATTTAAATAATGAGACAAGCTGTGAATTCATCCAATTTATATTTTTGACGTAAACAATTTTAATAATTTTACTTTTTTAAATTACTATATGAAAAGTGTTCCAATTTCTGGTATAAAATTCATTTTTATTATGGTTACCTTCTTGTACTATTTTTTAACTGATATTAGACTGAAATACTTTATTTAATATTTTATGGTCTAACTAGTTGATAATTAAACTTTACTGTTTTTCTATATTCTAGTTTTATTGTGTTTCAAGTACATGTTCAAGTTATTGTTGTTGCTGAGTAGATATTTATGTCTCAAATTATGAAAAAGTGTTTTTTTATCATTAATATTGTGTTCCAAGTCATCTATGAAATGATTTATTTCAGAATATTGACGTCTGTAGATTGCTAAAAATATTTAGTTAATGTTTGCTTTACCATCCACAATTTTCATCATCTCTTGATTGAAAGTATAAGCAGTAATTTGAAAATTTAATGTTTGCGTCCCAGTTCTTGTAAAGTTATGTTTCTTATAATGTAAATTTTTCATCTATAAAAAGCAAGTTCAATATATCTAATTTATTAAAGATACTACGAGCACATTTATTCATTTTTTATTTATTTTATTAACTTCTGTAGTCAATTCTGTATTTCGTTATTTGTGTATCATTTGCAGAATTTATTCTACTATTATATTTCTTTATTTTCCATAAACAGTTCAAATGATTTTATTGACATTTTCTTTCATGTTTTATTCTACAGTGTGGATATAAGATCATTTTTGCATTCTATTGCTTTCTGTCTATATTTATTTCTGTTGTAGCATCTTAAAATATTTATGACTTCATATTATCATCTTAAGTTGATTGTTTTTCTATCTATTTCAACTGGCTTTATGTTGTTTCCAATACGTTAGATTAATTAAATTTTTGTCTGTAATCAAGTAGTTTTGTTGAATCATTGCTTTCTTAATATTTTTTTGTAAAATTTATATATATTTCTATTTTTGCTTATTTTAATTTCAGATTGTTCCTGGATATTAACCACACCACAGTTGTCGCTTCAAACAATTATCAGTTCATAAGTTAGTTAAGTCAGTTAGTATAAATAGTCAATACACCCTTTAAAATATTCACTTTGAATTGTGATAGAGAACGATGTTGACGAAGTAAGTTAAAAATCAATTATTAAGTTTAAATAAATAAAGCCATACTGATGAGAAGTAAACCTCGAAACGCGTCTATGGATGTTTTTAGTTTAGAATATTTTTTCATAAATTTAATTTTTTAATGTAATTATCAGTTTGATAAATACGTTGCTGTTTGTACTATAACAATTTCTACAAATAATTCAATGTTTTTCTGAATTTTGCTTATTTATGAAATTACAATGGACTCGCAACCTCCCTGTTCCAGTTTAGACTGCTTCAGCCAGGCCGAGTATTTCAGGTGGATCAAACAATAGTTTATTTGCTATGCTTCAGACTAAATTTATAATTAAATTATTTCATTTTAATTTGTTCAATAACTATTTTTTTGTATCAACAAATCGTGTTGTCAATATTTATACAGTGCCTCTTACTAAGTAAATGCCTTTGTTTTCAAGACAGTTGATCTTTTGCTGTACATGCTTAAAGTGAAAGTGTTGAAAACATGGTATTAATTTTTGTTTGTGGCAGCTGGTTTGAATAGTACTTGTTGTGTGGTCATCACTTCAGTAATATCAGAATAACATAATTAATGAATAACATGGTTTTAGTTGATAGAAATAAATTTGTTATTTTGTTTTGCCGCTGGTCAACTCTGCACGTCACTATCATCAATAGAGGTCTTGCTGAGCCCAGTGATTTAATAGGTTAGAATTGTACAAAAGACTCAATTAGACAAACATTTAAGAAATGAATTTGAAAATTTAAATAAGACTAACAACTAATATTAGCAAAAATTAACTTGCTACCTCACTGTTGCAGTGTTAGACTGTATCAGTTAGGCCAAGTATTCCAATTAGGTTTTAAATGGATTTTAACCCTGGTCAACTCCACGTCACAATCAATAGAGGTCGTGCTGAGCCCAGTGATTTGATAGAATTGCAAAAATGCGCATTCTAAGTAGGGTATAAAAATAAAATTCAATTACATTATTTGGTTTGCTTTGATCTAAATATATGATCTAATTAACATTAATTTTATTTTTGTTAAATAGCAATTCTACTTGTATCAACAAACCGTGTGCTCAATATTTATACAATGCCACTTACTAAGTAAATACTTTTGTTTTCAAAGCAGTTGATCTTTTGCTGTACATGCTTAAAGTGAAATCGTTGAAAACATGGTATTAATCTTTGTTTGTGGCGGCTGGTTTGAATAGTACTTGCTGTGTGGTCATCACTTCAGTAATATCAGACCAACATGATTATTGAATTGCATGGTTTTAGTTGATAGAAATAAATTTGTTGTTTTGTTTTCTCGCTGGTAAACTCTTCACGTCACTATCATCAATAGAGGTCTTGCTGAGCCCAGTGGTTTAATAGGTTAGATTTGTACAAAAAGAGAACAATTAGGCAATAATTTTAAAGATGAATTTAAAAATTTATTATATAAAAACATTTAACATTGGCAGATAATAACTTGCTACCTCACTGTTCCAGTGTTAGACTGTTTCAGTTAGGCCAAGTATTCCAATTAGGTTTTAAATGGATTTTAACCCTAGTCAACTCCACGTCACAATCAATAGAGGTCGTGCTGAGCCCAGTGATTTGATAGAATTGCGAAAATGTGCATTCTAAGTAGGTTAGATACTTTAATCAGACATAAGAAAGAATTACTGAAGTCTTCTACTATACTAATGATCACATAATTACAAAAAATGTATTTATTATGTAACAGTTGTCGTTTCAAACAACTGAAAGTATTTAAGGGGGCACTTGTTTAATTAGCTAACGCGTCAACTACGCCCCCTAAAATATTGTAACAATGTCTTTGTTAAATTTCTATATATTTGTGTTTTTGCTTATTTCGATTTCAGATCTTTCCTGGGAAGCGATTTATCACACCACAGTTGTTGTTTCAAACATCTGTCTGTGTGATAATTACGTTGCTGTTCATACTATGATAATTTCTACATATAAATCAATTGTTTCTCTAGAATTTGCTTTTTTTTTTTATATAATAGACTCGCAACCTTACTTTTCCAGTTTAGACTGCTTCAGCCAGGCCGAGTATTTCAGGTGGATTTAAAAATAGTTTATTTGATTTGCTTTAGCCAAAATTTATAAGTTAATTATTTCATTTTATTTTGTTCAATAACTATTTTTTTGTATCAACAAATCGTGTTCTCAATAATTATACAGTGCCACTTACTAAGTAAATACGTTTGTTTCCAAAGTAGTTGATCTTTTGCTGTACATGCTTAAAGTGAAATCGTTGAAAACATGATATTAATCTCTGTTTGTGGCAGCTGGTTTGAATAGTTCTTGTTGTGTGGTCATCACTTCAGTAATATCAGACCAACATGATTGATGAATAACATAGTTTTAGTTGATAGAAATAAATTTGTTATTTTGTTAACGCTGGTTAATTCTGCACGTCACAATCATCAATAGAGGTCTTGCTGAGCCCAGTGATTTAATAGGTTAGAACTGTACAAAAATAGGACAATAAGAGAATAATTTTAGAAATGAATTTAAAAATTTAATATTTAATAACATGACATGACATGATTAGGTTAAACGAAAGCCCAACGTAGTCACATTAGTGATGACCTGTAGCCTGACCAAGGTTTAAGGTTTGATCTAGTGTAAGAGTCGACGCCGGCTTAGTGAGTACCCACCATTCCAATTGACGCTTGGCACTTTGAAGAATTTGGTCATTCTTGTCAGTGTTATGCTATCAGCAGTTGGTCTAAAAAAGGGTAAACTCCTCATGCTCAGGGACATCTTCCACTGTTGCTATAGGTAGTTCGATCTTGGTGGCACAGGTTAGATAAGACTGTTAATAAAAATTTATTTAAATTTACTGAATATATGACAATAACTTTAGAAATAAAATTGAAAACTTTAATTATAATAACAATAATTATCAGGAGAAATTGATTTGCTACCTCACTGTTCCAGTGTTAGACTGTATCAGTTAGGCCAAGTATTCTAATTAGGTTTTAAACGGATTTTAACCCTGGTCAACTCCACGTCACTATTAGTAGAGGTCGTGTTGAGCCCAGTGATTTGATAGAACTGCAAAAATGCTTATTCTAAATAGGATATGAAAATCAATTACATTATTTGGCTTGCTTTGATCCAAATATATAATCTAATTAACATTCATTTAAATTTTGTTAAATAGCATTTCTACTTGTATCAACAAATCGTGTGCTCAATGTTTATACAGTGTCACTTACTAAGTAAATGCGTTTGTTTTCAAGGCATTTGATCTTTTGCTGTACATGCTTAAAGTGAAATCGTTGAAAACATGGTATTAATCTTTATTTGTGGCAGCTGGATTGAATAGTACTTGTTGTGTGGTCATCACTTCAGTAATATCAGACCAACATGATTATTGAATTGCATGGTTTTAGTTGATAGAAATAAATTTGTTATTTTGTTCTGCCGTTGGTGAACTCTGCACGTCACTATCATCAATAGAGGTCTTGCTGAGCCCAGTGGTTTAATAGGTTAGAACTGTACAAAAAGAGAACAATTAGGCAATAATTTTAAAGATGAATTTAAAAATTTATTATATAAATACATTTAACATTGGCAGAAATTGACTTGCTACCTCACTGTTGCGGTGTTAGACTGTTTCAGTTAGGCCAAGTATTCCAATTAGGTTTTAAATGGATTTTAACCCTTGTTAACTCCACGTCACTATTAATAGAGGTCGTGCTGAGCCCAGTGATATGATAGGTTAGAATTGCAAAATGTGCATTCTAAACAAGTTAAGAAAATCAATCAGGCATAGGAAAGAATGACTAAGGTCTTCTTTTATACTAATGATCACATCATTACTAAAAATGTATTTGTTATGTAACAGTTGTTGTTTCAAACAACTGAAAATATTCTAGGGGGCCACTTGTTTGATTAGCTCTCGCGTCAACTACGCCCCCCCAAAATAATGTAATAATTTTTTTGGTAATTGTTAATATATTTGTGTTTTTGCTTATTTCGATTTCAGATTGTTTCTGTGAAGATATTTCTCACACCACAGTTGTCGTTTCAAACATCTGTCTGTGTGATAAATATGTTGCTGTTGATTCTATAATAATTTTTATTTATAATTCAATAATTTTATTAGATTTTGCTTATTAATTACATCTAATAGACTCGCAACCTCACTGTTACAGTAATAGACTGCTTCAGCCAGGCCGAGTATTTCAGGTGGATTCAAAAATATTTTATTTGCTATGCTTTGGCCCAAATTTATAATTTTATTATTTCATTTTAATTTGTTCAATAACTATTTTTTTGTATCAACAAATCGTGTGCTCAATAATTATACAGTGTTACTAACTAAGTAAATACCTTTGTTTTCAAGGCAGTTGATCTTTTGCTGTATATGCTTAAAGTGAAATCGTTGAAAATATGGTATTAATCTTTGTTTGTGGCAGCTGGTTTGAATATTGCTTGTTGTGTGGTCATCACTTCAGCAATATCAGACCAACATGATTAATGAATAACTTGGTTTTAGTTGATAGAAATAAATTTGTTATTTTGTTTTGCCGCTGGTGAACTCTGCACGTCACTATCATCAATAGAGGTCATGCTGAGCCCAGTGATTTAATAGGTTGGAACTGTAAAAAAAAGGACAATTAGAGAATAATTATAGAAATCTATTTAAAAATTTAATATATAATGACGTGACATAATTAGGTTAAACGAAAGCCCAACGTAGTCACATTAGTGATGACCCGTAGCCTGACCAAGGCTTAAGGTTTGATCTAGTGTAAGAGTCGACGCCGGCCTAGTAAGTCACCACCATTCCAATTGACGCTTGGCACTTTGAAGAATTTGGTCATTCTTGTCAGTGTTAAGCTATCAGCAGTTGGTCTAAAAAAGGGTAAACTCCTCATGCTCAGGGACACCTTCCACTGTTGCTATAGGTAGTTCGACCTTGGTGGCACAGGTTAGATGAGAATGTTAATACAAATTTATTTAAATTCACAGACTATAAAACAATAATTTCAAAAATAAAATTGAAATCTTTAATTATAATAACAATTAATATCAGCAGAAATTGACTTGCTACCTCACTGTTGCAGTGTTAGACTGTATCAGTTAGGCCAAGTACTCCAATTAGGTTTTAAATGGATAACCCTGGTCAACTCCACGTCACTATTAGTAGAGGTCGTGTTGAGCCCAGTGATTTGATAGAGTTGCATAATTGTGCATTCTAAATAAGATATAAAAATCAGTTACATCATTTGGTTTGCTTTAATCCAAATATATAATTTAATTAAAATTCAGTCTAATTTTGTTAAATAGCATTTCTACTTGTATCAACAAATCATGTG
This sequence comes from Tachinus rufipes, assembly GCA_963932245.1. Taxonomy (NCBI): domain Eukaryota; kingdom Metazoa; phylum Arthropoda; class Insecta; order Coleoptera; family Staphylinidae; genus Tachinus; species Tachinus rufipes. Next base: position 4,760,012 of record OZ010749.1, read on the forward strand.
CTCAATAATTATACAGTGTTACTTACTAAGTTAATGTGTATGTTTTCAATGTAGTTGATCTTTTGCTGTACATGCTTAAAGTGAAGTCGTTGAAAACATAGTATTAATCTTTGTTTGTGGCAGCTGGTTTGAATATTATTTGCTGTGTGGTCATCACTTCAGTAATATCAGACCAACATGATTAATGAATAACATGGTTTCAGTTGATAGAAATAAATTTGTTATTTTGCTTTAAAACTGGTGAACTCTTCACGTCACTATCATCAATAGAGGTCTTGCTGAGCCCAGTGATTTAATAGGTTAGAATTGTACAAATAAAAAAAATTAGTCAATAATTTTAGAGATGAATTTGAAAATTTAATATACAACAACATTAATTATTAACAGAAGTTTACTTGCTACCTCACTGTTTCAGTGTTAGACTGTATCAGTTAGGCCAAGTATTCGAATTAGGTTTTAAATGAATTTTAACCCTGGTCAACTCCACGTCACTATTAATAGAGGTCGTGTTGAGCCCAGTGAGTTGATGGAATCGCCAAAATGTGCATTCTAAATAGGTTAGAAAATTTAATCAGGAATTTATTGTAATCATTACTAAAAAGAAAATTTATTATGTAACAGTTGTCGTTTCAAACAACTGAAAGGACTCAAGGGGGCCACTTGTTTGATTAGCTCACGCGTCAACTACGCCCCCTTAAGTAATGTAAATATTTTGTAGTTAACTTTCTTATGTATTTGTGTTTTTGCTTATCTCGATTTCAGATTGTTCCTGGGAAAATATTGATCACACCACAGTTGTCGTTTCAAACATCTGTTTGTGTGATAAATACGATGCCGTTGATACTGTGATATTTTTTATATATAATTCAATAATTTTCCTAGATTTTGTTTATTAATTACATCAAATAGACTCGCAACCTCACTGTTACAGTAATAGACTGCTTCAGCCAGGCCGAGTATTTCAGGTGGATCCAAAAATAGTTTATTTGGTTTGCTTCGGCCCAAATTTATAATTTTAATATTTCATTTTGATTTGTTCAATAACTATTTTTTTGTATCAACAAATCGTGTTCTCAGTAATTATCAGTGCCACTTACTAAGTAAATACTATTGTTTTCAATACAGTTGATCTTTTGCTGTATATGCTTAAAGTGAAAGTGTTGAAAACATGGCATTAATCTCTGTTTGTGGCAGCTGGTTTGAATAGTACTTGTTGTGTGGTCATCACTTCAGTAATATCAGACCAACATGATTATTGAATTGCATGGTTTTAGTTGATAGAAATAAATTTGTTATTTTGTTTTGCCACTGGTCAACTCTGCACGTCACTATCATCAATAGAGGTCTTGCTGAGCCCAGTGACTTAATAGGTTGGAATTGTACAAAAGACTCAATTAGACAAACATTTAAGAAATGAATTTGAAAATTTAAGTAAGACTAACAACTAATATTAGCAAAAATTAACTTGTTACTTCACTGTTGCAGTGTTAGACTGTATCAGTTAGGCCAAGTATTCCAATTAGGTTTTAAATGGATTTTAACCCTGGTCAACTCCACGTCATTGTTAGTAGAGGTCGTGTTGAGCCCAGTGATTTGATAGAATTGCAAAAATGCGCATTCTAAGTAGGATTTAAAAATAAAATTCAATTACATTATTTGGTTTGCTTTGATCTAAATATATAATCTAATTAATATTAATTTTATTTTTGTTAATTAGCAATTCTACTTGTATCAACAAACCGTGTGCTCAATAATTATACAGTGTTACTTACTAAGTTAATGTGTATGTTTTCAATGTAGTTGATCTTTTGCTGTACATGCTTAAAGTGAAATCGTTGAAAACATGGTATTAATCTTTGTTTGTAGCAGCTGGTTTGAATAGTACTTGTTGTGTGGTCATCACTTCAGTAATATCAGACCAACATAATTATTGAATAACATGGTTTTAGTTGATAGAAATAAATTTGTTATTTTGTTTTGCCACTGATCAACTCTGCACGTCACTATCATCAATAGAGGTCTTGCTGAGTCTAGTAATTTAATAGGTTAGAACTGTACAAATAAAAGAACAATTAGAGAATAATTTTAGAGATAAATTTAAAAATTTAATATTTAATAACATGACATGACATGATTAGGTTAAGCGAAAGCCCAACGTAGTCACATTAGTGATGACCCGTAGCCTGACCAAGGTTTGAGGTTTGATCTAGTGTAAGAGTCGACGCCGGCTTAGTGAGTACCCACCATTCCAATTGACGCTTGACACTTTGAAGAATTTGGTCATTCTTGTCAGTGTTATGCTATCAGCAGTTGGTCTAAAAAAGGGTAAACTCCTCATGCTTAGGGACACCTTCCACTGTTGCTATAGGTGGTTCGACCTTGGTGGCACAGGTTAGATGAGACTGTTAAATCTGTTAATAAAAAATTGTTTGAATTCACTGACTATAGGACAATAATATTAAAAATAATATTAAAAACTTTAATTATAATAACAATTAATATCAGCAGAAATTGACTTGCTACCTCACTGTTGCAGTGTTAGACTGTATCAGTTAGGCCAAGTATTCCAATTAGGTTTTAAATAGATTTTAACCCTGGTCAACTCCACGTCACTATCAATAGAGGTCGTGTTGAGCCCAGTGATTTGATAGAATTGCAAAAATGCGCATTCTAAATATTATATAAAAATCAATTACATTATTTGGTTTGCTTTGATCCAAATATATAATCTAATTAACATTTATTTTAATTTTGTTAAATAGCATTTTTACTTGTATCAACAAATCGTGTGCTTATTATTTATACAGTGCCACTTACTAAGTAAATACTTTTGTTTTCAAGGCAGTTGATCTTTTGCTGAACATGCTTAAAGTGAAATCGTTGAAAACATGATATTAATCTCTGTTTGTGGCAGCTGGTTTGAATAGTACTTGTTGTGTGGTCATCACTTCAGTAATATCAGACCAACATGATTAATGAATAACATGGTTTTAGTTGATAGAAATAAATTTGTTATTTTGTTTTCTCGCTGGTAAACTCTTCACGTCACTATCATCAATAGAGGTCTTGCTGAGCCCAGTGGTTTAATAGGTTAGATTTGTACAAAAAGAGAACAATTAGGCAATAATTTTAAAGATGAATTTAAAAATTTATTATATAAATACATTTAACATTGGCAGATAATAACTTGCTACCTCACTGTTCTAGTGTTAGACTGTTTCAGTTAGGCCAAGTATTCCAATTAGGATTTAAATGGATTTTAACCCTGGTCAACTCCACGTCACAATCAATAGAGGTCGTGCTGAGCCCAGTGATTTGATAGAATTGCGAAAATGTGCATTCTAAGTAGGTTAGATACTTTAATCAGACATAAGAAAGAATGACTGAAGTCTTCTACTATACTAATGATCACATGATTACAAAAAATGTATTTATTATGTAACAGTTGTCGTTTCAAACAACTGAAAGTATTTAAGGGGGCCACTTGTTTGATTAGCTAACGCGTCAACTACGCCCCCTAAAATATTGTAACAATGTCTTTGTTAAATTTCTATATATTTGTGTTTTTGCTTATTTCGATTTCAGATCTTTCCTGGGAAGCGATTTATCACACCACAGTTGTCGTTTCAAACATCTGTCTGTGTGATAATTATGTTGCTGTTCATACTATGATAATTTCTACATATAAATCAATTGTTTCTCTAGAATTTGCTTATTTTTTTTTATATAATAGACTCGCAACCTCACTGTTCCAGTTTAGACTGCTTCAGCCAGGCCGAGTATTTCAGGTGGAATTAAAAAATAGTTTATTTGGTTTGCTTTAGCCAAAATTTATAAGTTAATTATTTCATTTTATTTTGTTCAATAACTATTTTTTTGTATCAACAAATCGTGTTCTCAATAATTATACAGTGCCACTTACTAAGTAAATACGTTTGTTTTCAAAGCAGTTGATCTTTTGCTGCACATGCTTAAAGTGAAATCGTTGAAAACATGGTATTAATCTTTGTTTGTGGCAGCTGGTTTGAATAGTACTTGCTGTGTGGTCATCACTTCAGTAATATCAGGCCAACATGATTAATGAATAACATGGTTTTAGTTGATAGGAATAAATTTGTTATTTTGCTTTAAAACTGGTGAACTCTCCACGTCACTATCATCAATAGAGGTCTTACAGAGCCCAGTGGTATAATAGATTAGAATTGTACAAAAAGAGAACAATTAGACAAAGATTTTAAAGATGAATTTGAAATTTAATATATAGTAACATGACATGACATAATTAGGTTAAACGAAAGCCCAACGTAGTCACATTAGTGATGATCTGTAGCCTGACCAAGGTTTAAGGTTTGATCTAGTGTAAGAGTCGACGCTGGCTTAGTGAGTACCCACCATTCCAATTGACGCTTGACACTTTGAAGAATTTGGTCATTCTTGTCAGTGTTATGCTATCAGCAGTTGGTTTAAAAAAGGGTAAACTCCTCATGCTCAGGGACACCTTCCTCTGTTGCTATAGGTAGTTCGACCTTGGTGGCACAGGTTAGATGAGACTGTTAAGAGACTGTTAATACAAATTTGTTTGAATTCACAGACTATAAGACAATAATTAAAAAAAAAAAAGAGAAATTGACTTGCTACCTCACTGTTGCAGTGTTAGACCGTATCAGTTAGGCCAAGTATTCCAATTAAGTTTTAAATGGATTTTAACTCTGGTCAACTCCACGTCACTATCAGTAGTGGTCGTGTTGAGCCCAGTGATTTGATAGAATTGCAAAATTAAGCATTCTAAATAGGATATAAATATAAAAATCAATTACAAATGGTTTGCTATGACTCAATTATATAATCTAATTAACATTCATTTTAATTTTGTTAAATAGCATATCTGTTTGTATCAACAAATTGTGTGCTCATTATTTATACAGTGCCACTTACTAAGTAAATACTTTTGTTTTCACGGCAGTTGATCTTTTGCTGTACATGTTTAAAGTGAAATCGTTGAAAATATGGTATTATCTTTGTTTGTGGCAGCTGGTTTGAATAGTACTTGCTGTGTGGTCATCACTTCAGTAATATCAGACCAACATGATTAATGAATAACATGGTTTTGGTTGATAGAAATAAATTTGTTATTTTGTTTTGCCGCTGGTCAACTCTTCACGTCACTATCATCAATAGAGGTCTTGCTGAGTCCAGTAGTTTAATAGGTTAGAACTGTACAAAAAGGGGACAATTAGACAATAATTTTGATGAAGAATTTGAAAATTTAATATATAAGAACATTTAATATTAGCAGATATTAACTTGCTACCTCACTGTTCCAGTGTTAGATTGTTTCAGTTAGGCCAAGTATTCAATTAGGTTTTAAATGGATTTTAACCCTGGTTAACTCCACGTCACTATTAATAGAGGTCGTGCTGAGCCCAGTGATATGATAGGTTAGAATTGCAAAATGTGTATTCTAAACAGGTTAAGAAAATCAATCAGGCATAGGAAAGAATGACTAAGGTCTTCTTTTATACTAATGATCACATCAATACTAAAAATGTATTTATTATGTAACAGTTGTTGTTTCAAACAACTGAAAATATTCAAGGGGGCCTCTTGTTTGATTAGCTCACGCGTCAACTACGCCCCCTTAAAATAATGTAATAATTTTTTTGGTAATTGTTAATATATTTGTGTTTTTGCTTATTTCGATTTCAGATTGTTTCTGTGAAGATATTTATCACACCACAGTTGTCGTTTCAAACATCTGTCTGTGTGATAAATACGTTGCTGTTGATTCTATAATAATTTTTATTTATAATTCAATAATTTTATTAGATTTTGCTTATTAATTACATCTAATAGACTCGCAACCTCACTGTTACAGTAATAGACTGCTTCAGCCAGGCCGAGTATTTCAGGTGGATCCAAAAATATTTTATTTGCTATGCTTTGGCCCAAATTTATAATTTTATTATTTCATTTTAATTTGTTCAATAACTATTTTTTTGTATCAACAAATCGTGTGCTCAATAATTATACAGTGTTACTTACTAAGTAAATACCTTTGTTTTCAAGGCAGTTGATCTTTTGCTGTATATGCTTAAAGTGAAATCGTTGAAAATATGGTATTAATCTTTGTTTGTGGCAGCTGGTTTGAATATTACTTGTTGTGTGGTCATCACTTCAGCAATATCAGACCAACATGATTAATGAATAACTTGGTTTTAGTTGATAGAAATAAATTTGTTATTTTGTTTTGCCGCTGGTGAACTCTGCACGTCACTATCATCAATAGAGGTCATGCTGAGCCCAGTGATTTAATAGGTTGGAACTGTAAAAAAAGGACAATTAGAGAATAATTATAGAAATCTATTTAAAAATTTAATATATAATGACGTGACATAATTAGGTTAAACGAAAGCCCAACGTAGTCACATTAGTGATGACCCGTAGCCTGACCAAGGCTTAAGGTTTGATCTAGTGTAAGAGTCGACGCCGGCCTAGTAAGTCACCACCATTCCAATTGACGCTTGGCACTTTGAAGAATTTGGTCATTCTTGTCAGTGTTATGCTATTAGCAGTTGGTCTAAAAAAGGGTAAACTCCTCATGCTCAGGGACACCTTCCACTGTTGCTATAGGTAGTTCGACCTTGGTGGCACAGGTTAGATGAGACTGTTAAGAGACTGTTAATAAAAATATATTTGAAAACTTTATTTATAATAACAATTATTATCAGCAGAAATTGACTTGCTACCTCACTGTTGCAGTGTTAGACTGTATCAGTTAGGCCAAGTATTCAACTTAGGTATTATATGGATTTTAAGCCTGGTCAACTCCACGTCACTATTAGTAGAGGTCGTGATGAGCCCAGTGATTTGATAGAACTGCAAAAATGCGCATTCTAAATAGGATATAAATATAAATTACATTATTTGGCTGTGATCCAAATACATATTCTAATTAACATTCATTTTAATTTTGTAAAATAACATTTTTACTTGTATTAACAAACCGTGTGCTCAATATTTATACAGTGCCACTTACTAAGTTATTGCGTTTGTTTTCAAAGCAGTTGACCTTTTGCTGTACATGCTTAAAGTGAAATCGTTGAAAACATGGTATTATTCTCTGTTTGTGGCAGCTGGTTTGAATAGTACTTGCTGTGTGGTCATCACTTCAGTAATATCAGACCAACATGATTATTGAATTGCATGGTTTTAATTGATAGAAATAAGTTTGTTATTTTGTTAACGCTGGTTAACTCTGCACGTCACTATCATCAATAGAGGTCGTTTTGAGCCCAGTGATTTAATAGGTTAGAACTGTACAAAAAGAGAACATTTTGACAATAATTTTAAAGATGAATTTGAAAATTTAATATATAAGAACATTTAATATTAGCAGAAATTAACTTGCTACCTCACTGTTCCAGTGTTAGACTGTTTCAGTTAGGCCAAGTATTCTAACAAGTTTGAAATGGATTTTTACCCTGGTCAACTCCACGTCACTATAAAAATAGAGGTCGTGCTGAGCCCAGTGATTAGATAGAAATGCGAAAATGTGCATTCTAAATATGTTAGAAAAATCAATCAGGATTTTATAGTCAGGAAAAAATAGCTTCATACTAATGATGTTCTCTCATCATACCTACAATGTATTAATTATGTAACAGTTGTCGTTTCAAACAACTGAATGTATTTATGGGGGCCACTTGTTTGATTAGCTCACGCGTCAACTACGCCCCCTAAAATAATGTAATTATTTTTTTTTGTTAATTGTTTATATTTTTGTGTTTTTGCTTATTCTGATTTTAGTTTGCTCCTGTGAATAATACTAATATCAACTAAATATATTAGTTACAATAATATATTTATTGTTAGGATTTGAATTAAGTTTTCAGGTATGTTTCTAAATTATAAAAAGGATTACTTAAGAATTGATTTGTTAGTTTTTGTTTAAACTTTAGTTGATTCGTTTCTTCTTAAATGTCTACGTTTAGCTTATTGTACTACGCTATAATTTTGTATGGAATTGTTGTTGTCGTATTTGCTGTTTTATTGTTGTTTCGCAGTGTGTATGTTGCTATTCATAATGTTTTTATTGCTAACTTATAAAATTACATTTATTTTTATACAATGATGCTTAATAAATAGAGGTTTGCTTCTTCTATCGTACGTATGAATTTTGTTTGTAACATATATTCCTCACGAGTGATGGTATTGCTATTGATTGAATAATTCCGCAAAATAAAAGTTTTGTTAGTATCATATGGTGGTATTATCAATAGAGTAAATAAATACAATAAAAATATAATATCTTTGTTTTTTGTCTATATAAATTTCTAAGAATTTACTGATTTCAGCTGCTCTATGCTTTCATTGTTGATTTGTAAAATGTAACTACTTTCAGTTTTTTTATTTGATGAATACAATGTTATTATTTGCGTTTTATTAGTTTAGAATTATTCTATTTTAGTGGTTGCTTATGTTCTTTTTTTATTAATTTTTTATCATTATTTTGTTTAATAAATAAGTTATTATCAACGTATATAAATATGTTTCTTGGGAAACTCCAACATCTATGTTTCTTTGATCTGATCTTGCTTATTTTATTTCTACTATCTGTGTTCTGTTTTGTAAGTATGATTTTATTTAAGAGTTTGGTATTCCTTTGATGCCTTTTGCGTAGAACTTGTCTATCAAAAGGTTATAGTTCACTGTGTGAAAAGCTCGATTTACATTAAAAAAAATTAATGCTACTTTTGTTTAATGTTTCCATAATATTTTAAACTGATTTGTCAAGTGCTGTTGATGTTGATTTTCTTCTTCTGAATTGATGTTGGCAGTTATTTATTAAATTATTGTTTTCAAAAATTAGGTATATCCAGTTATAAAAAACATTGTTCAAATATTTTAGATATTTGGTTTTGAAGTGATATTACACTGGACTTTATTAGCTCGTTTAAATTTCTTTTGTTTTTGTATATTGGTATTACTCTTAATTGCTCTACAGCTATTGATAGGTTGCTTGAAGATTTGATACATTTATATGTTATAATAAATTTAACTAATTCAAACACGTGTTCAGGTATATGGTGTCTACTCTTGTAGATTGTTCTACTTCTATTTTATGTACTAAATACAAATTAATTGTATATACGTTTCTTGTATAAGATTTTTAAAGTTTTTTGGTATTTTACGTTCTGCAATAAAGTTGTTAAATATAGTTGCGGTTTCTTTGGGGGTTGTTGTGTTGTTTTTTTAAATTAATTTTGCTTTTTTTTGTGTCTTCTCTAATTTCTGTAAATGCATTTCAACATTCTTTATATCTTTTTGCATTGTACTTTTTTTTTACTTCTTGATATCTGTAAGTATACCTTGCATTATTTATTCTTTTATTGATTTTTTTCTGTAATATTTTCAATTGTTTAATTTTTGGTGTTATCTATTTCTTATCATTGCTTGTTTTATGTTCTATAGAGGGAAAGGCTTTATTATAATATGTTTTTATTGTTTCTGCAAAATTGTCGTACTTTATATTTACGTTTACAAAATTTTCATTTTTTTCTTTTTTAGTTTTTTTTTTGTTTTGTCTGAAGTTTAAATTTTTTTGAATGTGTGGGTTCAAAATATAATTTATGTCTGCATTATGTTTTTTTTTGTTAGTATGGTAACAACATATATTATTTGTTTTAGATTTTTTTTGTCAAGTATTTTATTAACTGTACACATCTTTCTTAAGTCCTGGTTTGTGTTAATTGTTTAATAAATTAAAGGTAATTCTTTTTTGTGTTTGAATATCAGAATTTAGTTGTAGGTTAATTTCTAAATACTTTTACTTCAAATAAGTGTTGTAGTTGTTTGAAAATTATTTTTCTTTATTTAAACAGTGAGACAAGCTGTGAATTCATCCAATTTATATTTTTGACGAAAACAATTTTGATAATTTTACTTTTTAAAATTACTATATGAAAAGTGTTAGAATTTCTGGTATGAAATACATTTTTATTATGGCTACCTTCTTGTACTTTTTTTTTAACTGATATTAGACTGAAATACTTTATTTAATATTTTATGGTCTTACTAGTTGATAATTGATTTTTGATACTTGTTATTACATGATTGCTTTTCTTTTTTTCTGTATTCTAGTTTTATTGTGTTTCAAGTACATGTTGTTGAGTAGATATTTATGTCTAATTATGAAAAAGTGTTTTTTACCATTAATAATGTGTTCCAAGTCATCTATGAAATGATTTATTTCAGAGTCTTGACGTCTGCAAAATGCAAAATTTTTTAGTTAATGTTTGCTTTTCCACCACCATTTTTATCATCTCTTGATTGAAAGTATGAGCAGTAATTTGAAAGTTTAATGCTTGCACCCTAGTTCTTGTAAAGTTATGTTTCACTTATAATGTAACTTTTTCATCTATAAAAGCAAGTTTAATATATCTAATTTATTTAAGATACTACTGCAAATTTATTCAATGTTTGATTATTTTATTAACCTATGTGGTCAATTCTGTTTCTCCTTATTTGTATATTATTTGCAAAATTTATTCTACCATTAATTTTTTTGTTTTCCATGAACAGTTCAAATGATTATATTGACATTTTCTTTCATGTTTTATTCTACAGTGTGGACATAAAATTTTATTTTTGCATTTCATTGTTTTGTGTCTACATTTATTTCTGTTGTAGCATCTTAAAATATTTATGACTTCATATTATCATCTTAAGTTGATTGTTTTTCTATCTATTTCAACTGGCTTTATGTTGTTTCCAATACGTTAGATTAAATAAATTTTTGTCTGTAATTAAGTAGTTTTGTTAAATTATTGCTTTCTTAATATTTTTTTGTAAAATTTATATATATTTCTATTTTTGCTTATTTTAATTTCAGATTGTTCCTGGATATTAACCACACCACAGTTGTCGCTTCAAACAATTATCAGTTTATAAGTTAGTTAAGTCAGTTAGTTTAAATAGTCAATACACCCTTTAAAATATTCACTTTGAATTGTGATAGAGAACGATGTTGACGAAGTAAGTTAAAAGACAATTATTAAGTTTAAATAAATAAAGCCATACTGATGAGAAGTAAACCTCGAAACGCGTCTATGGATGTTTTTAGTTTAGAATATTTTTTCATAAATTTAAGTTTTTAATGTAATTATCAGTTTGATAAATGCGTTGCTGTTTGTACTATAACAATTTCTACAAATAATTCAATTTTTTTTCTGAATTTTGCTTATTTATGAAATTACAATGGACTCGCAACCTCACTGTTCCAGTTTAGACTGCTTCAGCCAGGCCGAGTATTTCAGGTGGATCAAACAATAGTTTATTTGCTATGCTTCAGACTAAATTTATAATTAAATTATTTCATTTTAATTTGTTCAATAACTATTTTTTTGTATCAACAAATCGTGTTCTCAATATTTATACAGTGCCTCTTACTAAGTAAATGCCTTTGTTTTCAAGACAGTTGATCTTTTGCTGTACATGCTTAAAGTGAAAGTGTTGAAAACATGGCATTAATCTCTGTTTGTGGCAGCTGGTTTGAATAGTACTTGTTGTGTGGTCATCACTTCAGTAATATCAGACCAACATAATTATTCAATAACATGGTTTTAGTTGATAGGAATAAATTTGTTATTTTGTTAACGCTGGTTAACTCATCACGTCACTATCATCAATAGAGGTCTTGCTGAGCCCAGTGATTGAATAGGTTAGAACTGTACCAAAAAAGAACAATTAGAGAATAATTTTAGAGATAAATTTAAAAATTTAATATTTAATAACATGACATGACATGATTAGGTTAAACGAAAGCCCAACGTAGTCACATTAGTGATGACCCGTAGCCTGACCAAGGTTTGAGGTTTGATCTAGTGTAAGAGTCGACGCCGGCTTAGTGAGTACCCACCATTCCAATTGACGCTTGGCACTTTGAAGAATTTGGTCATTCTTGTCAGTGTTATGCTATCAGCAGTTAGTCTAAAAAAGGGTAAACTCCTCATGCTCAGGGACACCTTCCACTGTTGCTATAGGTAGTTCGACCTTGGTGGCACAGGTTAGATGAGAATGTTAAAAAACTGTTAATAAAAATTTATTTGAATTTACTGACTATAAGACAATAATTTTAAAAATAAAATTGAAATCTTTAATTATAATAACAATTAATATTAGCAGAAATTGACTTGCTACTTAACTGTTCCAGTGTTAGACTGTTTCAGTTTGGCCAAGTATTCCAATTAGGTTTTAAATGGATTTTAACCCTGGTCAACTCCACGTCACTATTAGTAGAGGTCGTGTTGAGCCCAGTGATTTGATAGAGTTGCATAATTGTGCATTCTAAATAGGATATAAAAATCAATTACATCATTTGGTTTGCTTTAATCCAAATATATAATCTAATTAAAATTCAGTCTAATTTTGTTAAATAGCATTTCTACTTGTATCAACAAATCATGTGCTCAATAATTATACAGTGTTACTTACTAAGTTATTGTGTATGTTTTCAATGTAGTTGATCTTTTGCTGTACATGCTTAAAGTGAAGTCGTTGAAAACATAGTATTAATCTTTGTTTGTGGCAGCTGGTTTGAATATTATTTGCTGTGTGGTCATCACTTCAGTAATATCAGACCAACATAGTTAATGAATAACATGGTTTCAGTTGATAGAAATAAATTTGTTATTTTGCTTTAAAACTGGTGAACTCTTCACGTCACTATCATCAATAGAGGTCTTGCTGAGCCCAGTGATTTAATAGGTTAGAATTGTACAAATAAAAAAAATTAGTCAATAATTTTAGAGATGAATGATGATTAAATGAAAATTTAATATACAACAACATTAATTATTAACAGAAGTTTACTTGCTACCTCGCTGTTCCAGTGTTAGACTGTATCAATTAGGCCAAGTATTCGAATTAGGTTTTAAATGAATTTTAACCCTGGTCAACTCCACGTCACTATTAATAGAGGTCGTGTTGAGCCCAGTGAGTTGATGGAATTGCCAAAATGTGCATTCTAAATAGGTTAGAAAATTTAATCAGGAATTTATTGTAATCATTACTAAAAAGAAAATTTATTATGTAACAGTTGTCGTTTCAAACAACTGAAAGGACTCAAGGGGGCCACTTGTTTGATTAGCTCACGCGTCAACTGCGCCCCCTTAAATAATGTAAATATTTTGTAGTTAACTTTCTTATGTATTTGTGTTTTTGCTTATCTCGATTTCAGATTGTTCCTGGGAAAATATTTATCACACCACAGTTGTCGTTTCAAACATCTGTCTGTGTGATAAATACGTTGCTGTTGATACTGTGATATTTTTTATATATAATTCAATAATTTTCCTAGATTTTGTTTATTAATTACATCAAATAGACTCGCAACCTCACTGTTACAGTAATAGACTGCTTCAGCCAGGCCGAGTATTTCAGGTGGATCCAAAAATAGTTTATTTGGTTTGCTTCGGCCCAAATTTATAATTTAATTATTTCATTTTAATTTGTTCAATAACTATTTTTTTGTATCAACAAATCGTGTTCTCAATATTTATACAGTGCCACTTACTAAGTAAATGCCTTTGTTTTCAAGACAGTTGATCTTTTGCTGTACATGCTTAAAGTGAAAGTGTTGAAAACATGGCATTAATCTTTGTTTGTGGCAGCTGGTTTGAATAGTACTTGCTGTGTGGTCATCACTTCAGTAATATCAAGCCAACATGATTAATGAATTGCAAGATTTTAGTTGATAGAAATAAATTTGTTATTTTATTTTGCCGCTGGTGAACTTTGCACGTCACTATCATCAATAGAGGTCTTGCTGAGCCCAGTGATTTATTAGGTTAGAATTGTACAAAAGACTCAATTAGACAAACATTTAAGAAATGAATTTGAAAATTTAAATAAGACTAACAACTAATATTAGCAGAAATTAACTTTCTACTTCACTGTTGCAGTGTTAGACTGTTTCAGTTAGGCCAAGTATCAGTTAGGTTTTAGATAGATTTTAACTCTAGTCAACTCCACGTCACTATCACTAGAGGTCGTGTTGAGCCCAGTGATTTGATAGAATTGCAAAAATGCGCATTCTAAATATTATATAAAAATCAATTACATTATTTGGTTTGCTTTGATCCAAATATATAATCTAATTAACATTCATTTTAATTTTGTTAAATAGCATTTCTACTTGTATCAACAAATCGTGTGCTTATTATTTATACAGTGTCACTTACTAAGTAAATGCGTTTGTTTTCAAGACAGTTGATCTTTTGCTGAACATGCTTAAAGTGAAATTGTTGAAAACATGATATTAATCTCTGTTTGTGGCAGCTGGTTTGAATAGTACTTGTTGTGTGGTCATCACTTCAGTAATATCAGACCAACATGATTAATGAATAACATGATTTTAGTTGATAGAAATAAATTTGTTGTTTTGTTTTCTCGCTGGTCAACTCACCACGTCACTATCATCAATAGAGGTCTTGCTGAGCCCAGTGATTTAATAGGTTAGAATTGTACAAAAAGAGAACAATTAGTTAATGATTTTAAAGATGAATTTAAAAATTTAATGTATAAGAACATTTAATATTAGCAGATATTAACTTGCTACTTCACTGTTCCAGTGTTAGACTGTTTCAGTTAGGCCAAGTATTCAATTAGGTTTTAAATGGATTTTAACCCTGGTTAACTTCACGTCACTATTAATAGAGGTCGTGCTGAGCCCAGTGATATGATAGATTAGAATTGCAAAATGTGCATTCTAAACAAGTTAAGAAAATCAATCAGGCATAGGAAAGAATGACTAAGGTCTTCTTTTATACTAATGATCACATCATTACTAAAAATGTATTTATTATGTAACAGTTGTTGTTTCAAACAACTGAAAATATTCTAGGGGGCCACTTGTTTGATTAGCTCTCGCGTCAACTACGCCCCCCCAAAATAATGTAATAATTTTTTTGGTAATTGTTAATATATTTGTGTTTTTGCTTATTTCGATTTCAGATTGTTTCTGTGAAGATATTTATCACACCACAGTTGTTGTTTCAAACATCTGTCTGTGTGATAAATACGTTGCTGTTGATTCTATAATAATTTTTATTTATAATTCAATAATTTTATTAGATTTTGCTTATTAATTACATCTAATAGACTCGCAACCTCACTGTTACAGTAATAGACTGCTTCAGCCAGGCCGAGTATTTCAGGTGGACCCAAAAACATTTTATTTGCTATGCTTTGGCCCAAATTTATAATTTTATTATTTCATTTTAATTTGTTCAATAACTATTTTTTTGTATCAACAAATCGTGTTCTCAATAATTATACAGTGCCACTTACTAAGTAAATACGTTTGTTTTCAAAGCAGTTGATCTTTTGCTGCACATGCTTAAAGTGAAATCGTTGAAAACATGGTATTAATCTTTGTTTGTGGCGGCTGGTTTGAATATTACTTGTTGTGTGGTCATCACTTCAGTAATATCAGACCAACATGACTAATGAATAGCATGGTTTTAGTTGATAGAAATAAATTTGTTATTTTGTTTTTCCGCTGGTGAACTCTTCACGTCACTATCATCAATAGAGGTCTTGCTGAGCCCAGTGATTTAATTTGTTAGAACTGTACAAAGAAAGGACAATTAGAGAATAATTTTAGAAATCAATTTAAAAATTTAATATATAATAACATGACATGACATGATTAGGTTAAACGAAAGCCCAACGTAGTCACATTAGTGATGACCTGTAGCCTGACCAAGGTTTAAGGTTTGATCTAGTGTAAGAGTCGACGCCGGCCTAGTAAGTACCCACCATTCCAATTGACGCTTGACACTTTGAAGAATTTGGTCATTCTTGTCAGTGTTAAGCTATCAGCAGTTGGTCTAAAAAAGGGTAAACTCCTCATGCTCAGGGACATCTTCCACTGTTGCTATAGGTAGTTCGACCTTGGTGGCACAGGTTAGATGAGACTGTTAAGAGACTTTTAATATGAATTTTTTTTAACTCACTGACTAACATTGCTTTATCTTAACTTTAATTGTTAATTTTTTTTATATTTGTGTCTTTACCTTCTCCATTTGTAGATGTAGTTTCTGATACTCAATCTACCGCGGGCTCTGTATATATGCAGACGGATCGTTCAGAAGATTTAGTGCGGAGTGATATCGCGCTGTTTATATACAGAGGATCGTCGACGAAAAGTGCGTGAAGTGCGAAGTAGTATCGCGACGTGTTTATATAGACAGTACAATAGCTGGGACTGTACAGATACGAGTTGCAAAGTGTAACTCGTAACTCTATGGGGGTGGTGGCAAATGTAGGGCCCGGCGTCTAAACAAACTTTGTATCAAATGATATAGTTCCAACTGACTTATTGACAAAAGTGTTTGAAGTGATATCCCGAACTGATTTTTCTTCTAGTCTCTACACACCTGGTTTCAAATGGATGATGTAATGTTGTATCAAACTAGTAACATTTATTGTTACTATTAATTATTGTTAATTTAGCACATATTTTGCAGTAATACTTTGACATTTACTATCTCCTTCTAATCTAAACTACATTTGCTACAATATTATCTGACAACATGGCTGTAGCATTTAATATTTCATTGACATTTTATTAATCAATAAATTCATTCATTTGACAAACACAATTTTGCTATAACCGTTTTTTAACAAATTTTTAATTATAACTTTACTATTCTAGATGATGAATTTATTACATTTATAGCCAACAGCAAGATTTGGATTTAATCTTCTACATTCCTAGATGTAATTTTTTTGCTCAATCTACCGCGGGCTCTGTATATAAGCAGACGGATCGTTCAGAAGATTTAGTGAGGAGTGATATCGTGTCCTGTTTATATACATCAGATCGTCGACGAAAATGTATAAAGAGCGGAGTAATATCGCGTCGCGTTTTTATATAGACATTATAATAGCTGGGACCGTACAGATACGAGCTGCAAAGTGTAACTCGTAACTGTATGGGGGATGGTGGCAAATGTAGGGCCCGGCGTCTAATAAAACTTTGTAACAAGTGATATAGTTCCAACTGACTTATTGACAAAAGTGTTCGAAGAGCAGATTGATATTGCGAACTGACTTGTCTTCTAGACTCCAATCACCTGGTTTTAAATGGATAGTGTAATGTTGTATCAAACAAGTAACTGCTATTGTTACTATTAATTATTGTTAATTATGCTTACATTTGTTTAAAAAACACAATTTTGCTATAACAGTTTTTTGACAAATTTTTAATTACAATTTTACTGTTCTAGATTTATAGACTAATTATATTCCAATTGAATGATTACCAAGATTTGAATTTCACTTTCTACATTACTAGATGTTTTTTTTTGGTCAATCTACCGCGGGCTCTGTATACATGCAGACGGATCGTTCAGAAGATTTAGTGCGGAGTGTACTGTTTATATACATCAGATTGTCGACGAAAATGTATAAAGTGCAGAGTAATATCGCGACGCGTTTATATATAGACAATATAATAGCTGGGACCGTACAGATACGAGCTGCAAAGTGTAACTCGTAACTGTATGGGGGTGGTGGCAAATGTAGGGTCCGGCGTCTAATAAAACTTTGTAACAAGTGTTATAGTTAAAACTTACTTATTGACAAAAGTGTTTGAAGAGAAGATTGATATCGCAAACTGACTTATCTTCTAGACTCCAATCACCTGGTTTCAAATGGATAGTGTAATGTTGTATCAAACAAGTAACTGCTATTGTTACTATTAATTATTGTTAATTATGCTTACATTTGTTTAACAAACACAATTTTGCTATAACTGTATTTTTACAAATTTTTAATTACAATTTTACTGTTCTAGATTTATAGCTTAATTATATACCAAGATTTGGATTTGATCTTCTTCATTTCTAGATGTATTTTTTTTGCTCAATCTACCGCGGGCTCTGTTTATATGCAGACGGATCGTTCAGAAGATTTGGTGCGGAGTGATATCGCGCTGTTTATACACATCAGATCGTCGACGAAAATGTGTAATGTGCGGAGTAATATCGCGACGCGTTTATATATAAACAATATAATAGCTGGGACTGTACAGATACGAGCTGCAAAGTGTAACTCGTAACTGTATGGGGGATGGTGGCAAATGTAGGGCCCGGCATGAAATAAAAAACTTAACAAAGACAATTTTGCTATATAGTTGTAATTTAACTTAAAATATTTAATTATAATTATAATTTTACTATTTTAGATGCTGAGTGTTATATACCAGTTGGATGGTTACCAAGATTTTGACGTTATTTTCTACATTTCTGGATAAGATTGTTTTGACTCAAACTTTGTGCGTGAATGATATCACGTACTCATTAATAATATACTAATAATGAAAATGAATAATAAGCACGTTTGTTTTATTAAATCTATAAAAAATTGCACAACTTCCATTTGTACCATGAAATTCGCACAGAAAACCTGTTTACTCAAAAAAAGCGCAAAAACTCATCAGCAAACACACAAAAATTTTTTTTGCATTAAATCTATAAAAATCTTATAAATTATGCAATTTTTTTTTCAAATAATTAACAAAAATGAATAAAAATTTATTCATCTCAAAATTAGCAAAGTATAAAACATTAGAATGCACCAAAATTAAGCCATAAATTGTAAAAAAACGCAAAATATATGCATACAATATAAAAATACTGTTAGAAAAAACAAAAATTTGCTAGATAAACTGTTTAAAAGTGTAAAATATATAAAATCGTTCAAAAGCACTAAAATTGGACTATAAACTGTTAAAAATTCATTTTTTTTTCTATAAAATAACAAAAATATTAAAATCCTGTCTTAAAACATTAAAATATTATTTAGAACCACCAAAATCCGGCCACAAACTTTTGAAAAATGTAAATATTTTTAAGAAATTTTAAAAGCTGCAAAGTTTTGCTATAAATATTTGATCTTACTGTTAAAACTGTTAACAAATGCAAAATTATGTTTATAAAAAATCAAAAATTGCAAAATCCGGTCTACAAACATCAAAATATTGTTAGAAAACACCAAAACTTGGGCATTATGTAAACATTGTTACAATTAGCAATTTGTGATAAACTCTGTTAACAGAAATTCAAAAATAACAAAATTTGCTTTTTCTCAACTTCTGATAGATATCGAAAAAGCCTTGTATGCTTGTCAGCCCTTCCACATTGAAGACTCTTGCTTATTGATAGGTAAGCCAGTGGAATGAAATCTCTAGGAAAAAAATTAAAAAAACGGATTGTAGTTTAGTTTAATATTTGGTATTGATCATAAATCAGATTTAAAAATAAAAATCGCATAAAACGTGCATAGATACTGAATAAAGTGGATGTAAAGTAAATAGAGTAGGTTAAAAGTGGATAGAGTTGATGGAAAGTGGATGGAAAGTTAATAAAATAATTAAAAGTGGACACAAAGTTGATAGAGTATTTAAAAGTGGATGGAAAGTTAATAAAATAATTAAAAGTAGACACAAAGTTGATAGAGTAATTAAAAGTGGACACAAAGTTGATAGAGTAATTAAAAGTGGATGGAAAGTTAATAAAGTAATTAAAAGTGGACACAAAGTTGATAAAGTAATTAAAAGTGGACACAAAGTTGATAGAGTAATTAAAAGTAGATGGAAAGTTAATAAAGTAATTAAAAGTGGACACAAAGTTGATAAAGTAATTAAAAGTGGATGGAAAGTTAATAAAGTAATTAAAAGTGGACACAAAGTTGATAAAGTAATCAAAAGTGGACACAAAGTTGATAGAGTAATTAAAAGTGGATGAAAAGTAGATAAGGTGAAAGGAAAGTGGATGGAGAGTTGATAGAGTAATTAAAAGTAGATGGAAAGTAGAAAAGGTGGAAGGAAAGTGGATGGAGAGTTGATGGAGTGATTAAAAGTGGATGGAAAGATAATAAAATAATTAAAAATGAACAGAAAGTTGATAGAGTAATTAAAAGTGGATGGAAAGTTAATAAAGTAATTAAAAGTGGACACAAAGTTGATAAAGTAATTAAAAGTGGACACAAAGTTGATAGAGTAATTAAAAGTGGATGGAAAGTTAATAAAGTAATTAAAAGTGGACACAAAGTTGATAAAGTAATTAAAAGTGGACACAAAGTTGATAGAGTAATTAAAAGTGGATGGAAAGTTAATAAAGTAATTAAAAGTGGACACAAAGTTGATAAAGTAATTAAAAGTGGACACAAAGTTGATAGAGTAATTAAAAGTGGATGGAAAGTTAATAAAGTAATTAAAAGTGGACACAAAGTTGATAAAGTAATCAAAAGTGGACACAAAGTTGATAGAGTAATTAAAAGTGGATGAAAAGTAGATAAGGTGAAAGGAAAGTGGATGGAGAGTTGATAGAGTAATTAAAAGTAGATGGAAAGTAGAAAAGGTGGAAGGAAAGTGGATGGAGAGTTGATGGAGTGATTAAAAGTGGATGGAAAGATAATAAAATAATTAAAAATGAACAGAAAGTTGATAGAGTAATTAAAAGTGGATGGAAAGTTAATAAAGTAATTAAAAGTGGACACAAAGTTGATAAAGTAATTAAAAGTGGACACAAAGTTGATAGAGTAATTAAAAGTGGATGGAAAGTTAATAAAGTAATTAAAAGTGGACACAAAGTTGATAAAGTAATTAAAAGTGGACACAAAGTTGATAGAGTAATTAAAAGTGGATGGAAAGTTAATAAAGTAATTAAAAGTGGACACAAAGTTGATAAAGTAATTAAAAGTGGACACAAAGTTGATAGAGTAATTAAAAGTGAATGAAAAGTAGATAAGGTGAAAGGAAAGTGGATGGAGAGTTGATAGAGTAATTAAAAGTGGATGGAAAGTTAATAAAGTAATTAAAAGTGGACACAAAGTTGATAAAGTAATCAAAAGTGGACACAAAGTTGATAGAGTAATTAAAAGTAGATGAAAAGTAGATAAGGTGAAAGGAAAGTGGATGGAGAGTTGATAAAATAATTAAAAGTGGATGGAAAGTAGAAAAGGTGGAAGGAAAGTGGATGGAGAGTTGATGGAGTGATTAAAAGTGGATGGAAAGATAATAAAATAATTAAAAGTGGACACAAAGTTGATAGAGTAATTAAAAGTGAATGGAAAGTAGATAAGGTGAAAGGAAAGTGGATGGAGAGTTGATAGAGTAATTAAAAGTAGATGGAAAGTAGAAAAGGTGGAAGGAAAGTGGATGGAGAGTTGATGGAGTGATTAAAAGTGGATGGAAAGATAATAAAATAATTAAAAATGAACAGAAAGTTGATAGAGTAATTAAAAGTGGATGGAAAGTTAATAAAGTAATTAAAAGTGGACACAAAGTTGATAGAGTAATTAAAAGTGGATGGAAAGTTAATAAAGTAATTAAAAGTGGACACAAAATTGATAAAGTAATTAAAAGTGGACACAAAGTTGATAGAGTAATTAAAAGTGAATGAAAAGTAGATAAGGTGAAAGAAAAGTGGATGGAGAGTTGATAGAGTAATTAAAAGTGGATGAAAAGTTAATAAAATAATTAAGAGTGGACACAAAGTTAATAGAATAATTAAAAGTGGGTGGAAAGTAGATAAGGTGGATGGAAAGTGGATAGAGAGTTGATAGAGTAATTAAAAGTGGATGGAAAGTTAATAAAATAATTAAAAGTGGACACAAAGTTAATAAAATAATTAAAAGTGGACACAAAGTTGATAGAGTAATTAAAAGTGGATGAAAAGTAGATAAGGTGAAAGGAAAGTGGATGGAGAGTTGATAGAGTAATTAAAAGTGGATGGAAAGTTAATAAAGTAATTAAAAGTGGACACAAAGTTGATAAAGTAATTAAAAGTGGACACAAAGTTGATAGAGTAATTAAAAAAGGATGAAAAGTAGATAAGGTGAAAGGAAAGTGGATGGAGAGTTGATAAAATAATTAAAAGTGGATGGAAAGATATTAAAATAATTAAAAGTGGACACAAAGTTGATAAAGTAATTAAAAGTGGACACAAAGTTGATAGAGTAATTAAAAGTGGATGGAAAGTTAATAAAATAATTAAAAGTGGACACAAAGTTGATAGAGTAATTAAAAGTGGATGGAAAGATAATAAAATAATTAAAAGTGGACACAAAGTTGATAAAGTAATTAAAAGTGGACACAAAGTTGATAGAGTAATTAAAAGTGGATGAAAAGTAGATAAGGTGAAAGGAAAGTGGATGGAGAGTTGATAGAGTAATTAAAAGTGGATGGAAAGATATTAAAATAATTAAAAGTGGACACAAAGTTGATAAAGTAATTAAAAGTGGACACAAAGTTGATAGAGTAATTAAAAGTGGATGAAAAGTAGATAAGGTGGATGGAAAGTGGATAGAGAGTTGATAGAGTAATTAAATGTGGATGGAAAGATATTAAAATAATTAAAAGTGGACACAAAGTTGATAAAGTAATTAAAAGTGGACACAAAGTTGATAGAGTAGTTAAAAGTGGATGAAAAGTAGATAAGGTGAAAGGAAAGTGGATGGAGAGTTGATAAAGTAATTAAAAGAGGATGGAAAGTAGAAAAGGTGGAAGGAAAGTGGATGGAGAGTTGATGGAGTGATTAAAAGTGGATGGAAAGATAATAAAATAATTAAAAGTGGACACAAAGTTGATAGAGTAATTAAAAGTGAATGGAAAGTAGATAAGGTGAAAGGAAAGTGGATGGAGAGTTGATAGAGTAATTAAAAGTAGATGAAAAGTAGAAAAGGTGGAAGGAAAGTGGATGGAGAGTTGATGGAGTGATTAAAAGTGGATGGAAAGATAATAAAATAATTAAAAATGAACAGAAAGTTGATAGAGTAATTAAAAGTGGATGGAAAGTTAATAGAGTAATTAAAAGTGGGTGGAAAGTAGAAAAGGTGGAAGGAAAGTGGATGGAGAGTTGATGGAGTGATTAAAAGTGGATGGAAAGATAATAAAATAATTAAAAGTGGACACAAAGTTGATAGAGTAATTAAAAGTGAATGGAAAGTAGATAAGGTGAAAGGAAAGTGGATGGAGAGTTGATAGAGTAATTAAAAGTAGATGAAAAGTAGAAAAGGTGGAAGGAAAGTGGATGGAGAGTTGATGGAGTGATTAAAAGTGGATGGAAAGATAATAAAATAATTAAAAATGAACAGAAAGTTGATAGAGTAATTAAAAGTGGATGGAAAGTTAATAAAGTAATTAAAAGTGGACACAAAGTTGATAAAGTAATTAAAAGTGGACACAAAGTTGATAGAGTAATTAAAAGTGAATGAAAAGTAGATAAGGTGAAAGAAAAGTGGATGGAGAGTTGATAGAGTAATTAAAAGTGGATGGAAAGTTAATAAAATAATTAAGAGTGGACACAAAGTTAATAGAATAATTAAAAGTGGGTGGAAAGTAGATAAGGTGGATGGAAAGTGGATAGAGAGTTGATAGAGTAATTAAAAGTAGATGGAAAGTAGAAAAGGTGGAAGGAAAGTGGATGGAGAGTTGATGGAGTGATTAAAAGTGGATGGAAAGATAATAAAATAATTAAAAATGAACAGAAAGTTGATAGAGTAATTAAAAGTGGATGGAAAGTTAATAAAATAATTAAGAGTGGACACAAAGTTAATAGAATAATTAAAAGTGGGTGGAAAGTAGATAAGGTGGATGGAAAGTGGATAGAGAGTTGATAGAGTAATTAAAAGTAGATGGAAAGTAGAAAAGGTGGAAGGAAAGTGGATGGAGAGTTGATGGAGTGATTAAAAGTGGATGGAAAGATATTAAAATAATTAAAAATGAACAGAAAGTTGATAGAGTAATTAAAAGTGGATGAAAAGTAGATAAGGTGGATGGAAAGTGGATAGAGAGTTGATAGAGTAATTAAATGTGGATGGAAAGATATTAAAATAATTAAAAGTGGACACAAAGTTGATAAAGTAATTAAAAGTGGACACAAAGTTGATAGAGTAGTTAAAAGTGGATGAAAAGTAGATAAGGTGAAAGGAAAGTGGATGGAGAGTTGATAAAGTAATTAAAAGAGGATGGAAAGTAGAAAAGGTGGAAGGAAAGTGGATGGAGAGTTGATGGAGTGATTAAAAGTGGATGGAAAGATAATAAAATAATTAAAAGTGGACACAAAGTTGATAGAGTAATTAAAAGTGAATGGAAAGTAGATAAGGTGAAAGGAAAGTGGATGGAGAGTTGATAGAGTAATTAAAAGTAGATGAAAAGTAGAAAAGGTGGAAGGAAAGTGGATGGAGAGTTGATGGAGTGATTAAAAGTGGATGGAAAGATAATAAAATAATTAAAAATGAACAGAAAGTTGATAGAGTAATTAAAAGTGGATGGAAAGTTAATAGAGTAATTAAAAGTGGGTGGAAAGTAGAAAAGGTGGAAGGAAAGTGGATGGAGAGTTGATGGAGTGATTAAAAGTGGATGGAAAGATAATAAAATAATTAAAAGTGGACACAAAGTTGATAGAGTAATTAAAAGTGAATGGAAAGTAGATAAGGTGAAAGGAAAGTGGATGGAGAGTTGATAGAGTAATTAAAAGTAGATGAAAAGTAGAAAAGGTGGAAGGAAAGTGGATGGAGAGTTGATGGAGTGATTAAAAGTGGATGGAAAGATAATAAAATAATTAAAAATGAACAGAAAGTTGATAGAGTAATTAAAAGTGGATGGAAAGTTAATAAAGTAATTAAAAGTGGACACAAAGTTGATAAAGTAATTAAAAGTGGACACAAAGTTGATAGAGTAATTAAAAGTGAATGAAAAGTAGATAAGGTGAAAGAAAAGTGGATGGAGAGTTGATAGAGTAATTAAAAGTGGATGGAAAGTTAATAAAATAATTAAGAGTGGACACAAAGTTAATAGAATAATTAAAAGTGGGTGGAAAGTAGATAAGGTGGATGGAAAGTGGATAGAGAGTTGATAGAGTAATTAAAAGTAGATGGAAAGTAGAAAAGGTGGAAGGAAAGTGGATGGAGAGTTGATGGAGTGATTAAAAGTGGATGGAAAGATAATAAAATAATTAAAAATGAACAGAAAGTTGATAGAGTAATTAAAAGTGGATGGAAAGTTAATAAAATAATTAAGAGTGGACACAAAGTTAATAGAATAATTAAAAGTGGGTGGAAAGTAGATAAGGTGGATGGAAAGTGGATAGAGAGTTGATAGAGTAATTAAAAGTAGATGGAAAGTAGAAAAGGTGGAAGGAAAGTGGATGGAGAGTTGATGGAGTGATTAAAAGTGGATGGAAAGATATTAAAATAATTAAAAATGAACAGAAAGTTGATAGAGTAATTAAAAGTGGATGGAAAGTTAATAAAATAATTAAGAGTGGACACAAAGTTAATAGAATAATTAAAAGTGGGTGGAAAGTAGATAAGGTGGATGGAAAGTGGATAGAGAGTTGATAGAGTAATTAAAAGTGGATGGAAAGATAATAAAATAATTAAAAGTGGACACAAAGTTGATAAAGTAATTAAAAGTGGACACAAAGTTGATAGAGTAATTAAAAGTGGATGGAAAGTAGATAAGGTGAAAGAAAAGAGGATGGAGAGTTGATAGAGTAATTAAAAGTGGATGGAAAGATATTAAAATAATTAAAAGTGAACACAAAGTTGATAAAGTAATTAAAAGTGGACACAAAGTTGATAGAGTAATTAAAAGTGGATGGAAAGTTAATAAAATAATTAAAAGTGGACACAAAATTGATAGAGTAATTAAAAGTGGATGAAAAGTAGATAAGGTGAAAGGAAAGTGGATGGAGAGTTGATAGAGTAATTAAAAGTGGATGGAAAGTTGATAGAGTAATTAAAAGTGGATGGAAAGTTAATAAAATAATTAAAAGTGGACACAAAGTTGATAAAGTAATTAAAAGTGGACACAAAGTTGATAGAGTAATTAAAAGTGGATGAAAAGTAGATAAGGTGAAAGGAAAGTGGATGGAGAGTTGATAAAGTAATTAAAAGTGGATGGAAAGTAGATAAGGTGAAAGGAAAGTGGATGGAGAGTTGATAGAGTAATTAAAAGTGGATGAAAAGATATTAAAATAATTAAAAGTGGACACAAAGTTGATAGAGTAATTAAAAGTGGATGGAAAGTTAATAAAATAATTAAGAGTGGACACAAAGTTAATAGAATAATTAAAAGTGGATGGAAAGTAGATAAGGTGGATGGAAAGTGGATAGAGAGTTGATAGAGTAATTAAAAGTGGATGGAAAGTTAATAAAATAATTAAAAGTGGACACAAAGTTGATAAAGTAATTAAAAGTGGACACAAAGTTGATAGAGTAATTAAAAGTGAATGAAAAGTAGATAAGGTGAAAGGAAAGTGGATGGAGAGTTGATAGAGTAATTAAAAGTGGATGGAAAGATATTAAAATAATTAAAAGTGGACACAAAGTTGATAGAGTAATTAAAAGTGGATGAAAAGTAGATAAGGTGAAAGGAAAGTGGATGGAGAGTTGATAAAGTAATTAAAAGTGGATGGAAAGTAGATAAGGTGAAAGGAAAGTGGATGGAGAGTTGATAGAGTAATTAAAAGTGAATGAAAAGTTAATAAAATAATTAAAAGTGGACACAAAGTTGATAAAGTAATTAAAAGTGGACACAAAGTTGATAGAGTAATTAAAAGTGGATGAAAAGTAGATAAGGTGAAAGGAAAGTGGATGGAGAGTTGATAGAGTAATTAAAAGTGAATGAAAAGTTAATAAAATAATTAAAAGTGGACACAAAGTTGATAAAGTAATTAAAAGTGGACACAAAGTTGATAGAGTAATTAAAAGTGGATGAAAAGTAGATAAGGTGAAAGGAAAGTGGATGGAGAGTTGATAAAGTAATTAAAAGTGGATGGAAAGTAGATAAGGTGAAAGGAAAGTGGATGGAGAGTTGATAGAGTAATTAAAAGTGGATGAAAAGATATTAAAATAATTAAAAGTGGACACAAAGTTGATAGAGTAATTAAAAGTGGATGGAAAGTTAATAAAATAATTAAGAGTGGACACAAAGTTCATAGAATAATTAAAAGTGGATGGAAAGTAGATAAGGTGGATGGAAAGTGGATAGAGAGTTGATAGAGTAATTAAAAGTGGATGGAAAGTTAATAAAATAATTAAAAGTGAACACAAAGTTGATAAAGTAATTAAAAGTGGACACAAAGTTGATAGAGTAATTAAAAGTGGATGAAAAGTAGATAAGGTGAAAGGAAAATGGATGGAGAGTTGATAAAGTAATTAAAAGTGGATGGAAAGTAGATAAGGTGAAAGGAAAGTGGATGGAGAGTTGATAGAGTAATTAAAAGTGAATGAAAAGTTAATAAAATAATTAAAAGTGGACACAAAGTTGATAAAGTAATTAAAAGTGGACACAAAGTTGATAGAGTAATTAAAAGTGGATGGAAAGTAGATAAGGTGAAAGAAAAGAGGATGGAGAGTTGATAGAGTAATTAAAAGTGGATGGAAAGATATTAAAATAATTAAAAGTGAACACAAAGTTGATAAAGTAATTAAAAGTGGACACAAAGTTGATAGAGTAATTAAAAGTGGATGGAAAGTTAATAAAATAATTAAAAGTGGACACAAAATTGATAGAGTAATTAAAAGTGGATGAAAAGTAGATAAGGTGAAAGGAAAGTGGATGGAGAGTTGATAGAGTAATTAAAAGTGGATGGAAAGTTGATAGAGTAATTAAAAGTGGATGGAAAGTTAATAAAATAACTAAAAGTGGACACAAAGTTGATAAAGTAATTAAAAGTGGACACAAAGTTGATAGAGTAATTAAAAGTGGATGAAAAGTAGATAAGGTGAAAGGAAAGTGGATGGAGAGTTGATAAAGTAATTAAAAGTGGATGGAAAGTAGATAAGGTGAAAGGAAAGTGGATGGAGAGTTGATAGAGTAATTAAAAGTGGATGAAAAGATATTAAAATAATTAAAAGTGGACACAAAGTTGATAGAGTAATTAAAAGTGGATGGAAAGTTAATAAAATAATTAAGAGTGGACACAAAGTTCATAGAATAATTAAAAGTGGATGGAAAGTAGATAAGGTGGATGGAAAGTGGATAGAGAGTTGATAGAGTAATTAAAAGTGGATGGAAAGTTAATAAAATAATTAAAAGTGGACACAAAGTTGATAAAGTAATTAAAAGTGGACACAAAGTTGATAGAGTAATTAAAAGTGAATGAAAAGTAGATAAGGTGAAAGGAAAGTGGATGGAGAGTTGATAGAGTAATTAAAAGTGGATGGAAAGATATTAAAATAATTAAAAGTGGACACAAAGTTGATAGAGTAATTAAAAGTGGATGAAAAGTAGATAAGGTGAAAGGAAAGTGGATGGAGAGTTGATAAAGTAATTAAAAGTGGATGGAAAGTAGATAAGGTGAAAGGAAAGTGGATGGAGAGTTGATAGAGTAATTAAAAGTGAATGAAAAGTTAATAAAATAATTAAAAGTGGACACAAAGTTGATAAAGTAATTAAAAGTGGACACAAAGTTGATAGAGTAATTAAAAGTGGATGAAAAGTAGATAAGGTGAAAGGAAAGTGGATGGAGAGTTGATAAAGTAATTAAAAGTGGATGGAAAGTAGATAAGGTGAAAGGAAAGTGGATGGAGAGTTGATAGAGTAATTAAAAGTGAATGAAAAGTTAATAAAATAATTAAAAGTGGACACAAAGTTGATAAAGTAATTAAAAGTGGACACAAAGTTGATAGAGTAATTAAAAGTGGATGAAAAGTAGATAAGGTGAAAGGAAAGTGGATGGAGAGTTGATAGAGTAATTAAAAGTGAATGAAAAGTTAATAAAATAATTAAAAGTGGACACAAAGTTGATAAAGTAATTAAAAGTGGACACAAAGTTGATAGAGTAATTAAAAGTGGATGAAAAGTAGATAAGGTGAAAGGAAAGTGGATGGAGAGTTGATAAAATAATTAAAAGTGGATGGAAAGTAGAAAAGGTGGAAGGAAAGTGGATGGAGAGTTGATGGAGTGATTAAAAGTGGATGGAAAGATAATAAAATAATTAAAAGTGGACACAAAGTTGATAAAGTAATTAAAAGTGGACACAAAGTTGATAGAGTAATTAAAAGTGGATGAAAAGTAGATAAGGTGAAAGGAAAGTGGATGGAGAGTTGATAAAGTAATTAAAAGTGGATGGAAAGTAGATAAGGTGAAAGGAAAGTGGATGGAGAGTTGATAGAGTAATTAAAAGTGGATGAAAAGATATTAAAATAATTAAAAGTGGACACAAAGTTGATAGAGTAATTAAAAGTGGATGAAAAGTAGATAAGGTGAAAGGAAAGTGGATGGAGAGTTGATAGAGTAATTAAAAGTGGATGAAAAGTTAATAAAATAATTAAAAGTGGACACAAAGTTGATAAAGTAATTAAAAGTGGACACAAAGTTGATAGAGTAATTAAAAGTGGATGAAAAGTAGATAAGGTGAAAGGAAAGTGGATGGAGAGTTGATAAAGTAATTAAAAGTGGATGGAAAGTAGATAAGGTGAAAGGAAAGTGGATGGAGAGTTGATAGAGTAATTAAAAGTGAATGAAAAGTTAATAAAATAATTAAAAGTGGACACAAAGTTGATAGAGTAATTAAAAGTGGATGGAAAGTCAATAAAATAATTAAAAGTGGACACAAAGTTGATAAAGTAATTAAAAGTGGATGAAAAGTTAATAGAGTAAAGAAAAGTGGATGGAAAGTTGATAGAGTAATTAAAAGTGAATAGAAAGTAGATAAGGTGGAAGGAAAGTGGATGGAGAGTTGATAGAGTAATTAAAAGTGGATAGGAAGTTAATAAAATAATTAAAAGTAGATGAAAAGTTGATAGAGTAAATAAATGTTGATGAAAAGTTGATAAAAAATAAATAAAACGTGTATAAAAGAGATGGAAAATGGATGGAGTGAATAAAAATAAATGGAAAATATATAAGGTGAAACGACAGCAGATGGAAAGTAGATAGAGTAATTAAAAGTTGATAATAAGTGAACAAAGGAGATGGAAAGTGGATAAAGTTAATAAAATTAGATGGAAAGTGGATAAGGTTGAAGGAATGTGGATAGAAAGTAGATAGAGTTCATAAAAGTAGATAGAGTGAATAAAGCGTGGATAAAAATAGATGGAAAGTGAATAGAGTGAAAGGAAAGTGGATTGAGTAAAAAAATTGGATGGGAAAAATTGATAAAAAGTGGTTAGAGTAGAGTAGATAAAAATAAATAAAAAGTGAATAGAAAGTAGATAGAGTAGATAGAAAGTAAATCAAGTAAAAAAAATTATTAATAAGTGAATAAAGTAAACAGAAAAAGAGAAGTTGGGCAAACAACCAAAATAAAAATAAATGAAAGTAACGTAAGACAAATAAATAAATCAAAAAAAATGACTAAAAATTTGCAAAGCATATTGTTCTTAGTTAATATTACATTTAAATGACAAAGTATGTAAACTAAACGTTAAACAGTTTCTATTTTATAAATGTGGCTATTCCATTTAAGACTATAATTTGAAGTAATGGCAATTAATTAATTTTATTAGAAAATTGATAATCTTGCAACATAGCTGTATTAACAGATAATCTGCTAATTTAAAAACATACACAATGTTTTTAAGTACTAACTTGTTAGCAACTGTCCACTTATAAAAAAGTTGTTTAAAGCTTTAAATGTTAATATTAGAATAAAACGATAAAATTAGAGTGTGAGAATGACATTTGTGCTGGCAAATGCACTAAGATACTGCAAAAGCTATGAATTAAAAAGTGTCAGAATACTATCAGCTCTTTTGAACAAAATATTGATTTCTGGCCTATTTACTTTGTAACAAATCAATAACTAAGACTATTCTAGAAAATAATTAAATTATTGGAAAGGTAAACTATAATTTGATGTTGGCTGACTATAAAATAGAGATAGATTTGGTTAAGATAATACATTTTTAGTGATACATACAAGATATCAATAAAAAAATAAATATTTAAATTATTAATAGCTGGGACCATACAGATACGAGCTGCAAGTAGCAACTCGTAACTGTATGGAGGTGGTGGCAAATTTAGGGGCCTGGCACTAATTATAATAATTCGTTGATAAATTATGTTACGCTTATGATTTCAGAACTTTCTAGAAGCATATTTACTTTATAGGGACAACTGAGATCATTCTATTCAGGTTGCTGTTTGTACAAAGAAATAGCTACCAGACTGACGACAAAATCTGCAGGAACCATTGGTAAAAATAAAAATAATTTTTAATAATATCACAGTCAAACAATCGAATTATTCATTGTTGCAATTTTCAAAATTTTGATAAAAATAAATTTGGAAATTATTAAAAAAAAATTGAATAAAAATTAACGCTTGCTCCAAAGCCGTCGTAAGATCAACAAAAGCTGAAAAAAGGCTCGGGACGTCTCGTTCATTTCTTGTCGTCCGCCCTCCTGCAAAAACTTCCGCGTCTAAACACTATTTCTTAATCTATTAGAAAAATTGAAAGTAGGTTAATTAATAGTAGTTTCTGTGGTTTATTGATGAAATTTGGAAATAATAATCACATTACACATTTCTGTTAATCTTTTAAATAAATTATTTATTATCTTATTTTATTTTTATTGAAAAAAGATTTATTTAACAAGTCAAACACAAGTGTACAATTACGAAAACAAAAAATTAATGTATGATAAAAATGAATTTAATAATAATAAATGTATCATGACAATCATACACTGATACTTGACAATAAATAAATTACCTACGTCTCCATCTAGGTATTCAATGAATTTGAATATAAAAGTAGTACAGTAAAAAGACAAAATATAAAAAAAAATAAACAACAATCATTGACTGGAATACAGTTATCGAGTTTTTAAATCAACAGTCAAAACATCACACATCCAAACACTTTGTTCATTTTTACTTTTAGATTGTGCTAGAGATAATTTGTTTTAGTCTTGCACCTCACAGCTCATCTTTAATGTTATCATCACTTTCCTGTGATGGTGGAGGTAAGGCTCCTTGACCTTGGTATAGTTTTGCAATGATTGGTTGGACTACATCTTCCAATTCTTTCTTTTGTTTCTTGTATTCTTCTGAATCAGAATTTTGATTTTCTTTTAACTATTTAACTTTTTCATCAATAGCTTCTTCCATTTTGGTCTTTTCTTTATCAGTAATTTTGAAACCCAATTTATCTTTATCTTGCAATTGATTTTTGACTGAGTAAGCATAACTTTCAAGTTTGTTTCTTGCTTCAACGCGTTCTTTAAGTTTTTGTCTTTATCTGCAAACTTTTCAGCATCCTTGATCATCCTTTCTATATCTTTAGGTGTTAATCTGTTTTGATCATTAGTGATAACAATCTTTTCCCAGTTTCTTCAGTTGATACTTGTAAGGCTTGGTTGGCATCAATTTTGAATGTAACTTCAGTTTGTGGAATGTCTCTTGGTGCTGGTGAAATTCTAGTAAGATTAATTTACCCAAAAGATAGTTATTTTCTGTCATTGGACGTTTACCTTCATAAACTTGGATTGTTACTGCATGTTGGTTGTCAGAAGCAATTGAGAAGATTTGCGATTTCTTAGTTGGAATGACTGTGTTACGTGAGATAAGCTTGGTCATTACTCCTCCAACAGTTTCAATTCCCATGGTGAGTGGATTGACATCAAGAAGTACAACAGCATCTGTATCTTGTTCACCAAATAATACACCAGCTTGTACAGCGGCACCATAAGCAACAGCTTCATCAGTATGAATACACCTTGAAGGTTCTTTTCCATTAAAGAATTACTTAACCAAAGTTTGCACTTTTAGAGTACGAGTTGATCCACCAACCAATACAATTTCATCAACATCTTTTTTGTTGATATCAGCATCCACAAGTACTTTCTGTACTGGTTTCATGGTTGAACGGAACAAATTGATATTCAATTCTTCAAATTTAGCTCTGGTAAAGGTTTTTGAGAAGTCATTATCTTCAAAAAAATATTTAATTTTAAACCTGACTTGATGAGGTGCAGAAAGGGTATGTTTTGCTTTTTTAACTTCACGTCTCAATACGAATATCTTTGCTCTTCTTTGTTGTATAATTTAATGAAATGATCTTTTTCACGTTGATCAAAATTTTCACCTCCCAAATGAGTATCTCTATTAGTACCTACTACTTCAAAGACCCCGTTGTCGATTGTTAAAACGGATACATCAATGATACCATCACCCAAATCGAATACAAGTACATTTTTCTCTTCATCTTTTTTATCCAATCCGTAAGTAATAGCGGCGGCAGAAGGTTTGTTAATGATTCTCATTACTTTAAGTCCAACAATAACACCAGCATCCTTAATAGCTTGACGTTGGGCGTCTTTGAAATAAGCGGGTACTGTTACAACAGCATGGGTAACCTTTTGCCTAAATACGCTTCTGCGGTTTCTTTAATTTTTTCTAAAACCATAGCGGACATGACTTTAGAAGCAAATACTTTATCTCCTTGGCTAGTAGCTACACTAATATCAAGTTTTGTATTCTTTTCAATGACTTTGAAGAGGAAGAATTTGATGTCATGTTGGACGTTAGTGTCAGACCATTCGCGATCAATTAGGCGTCAAAAACGGTGTTTTTTGGATTGGCTGCCAGCTGATTTTTAGCTGCATCACCGATGAGACGTTCGTCTTCAGTGGTAAAGGCCACATATGATGGAGTGATACGATTGCCTTGAGCATTGGCAAATAAAAATAAAAAAAATATATATACTGATTTTCTGTACAATTTTAGATTAAATGATTCAAACACAATTTAAAATATAACGTCATAAAATGTTTCTTCTAGTATAAAATTAAAAAAAGCTTTATTCAATCATCTTGTTGACCTTCAAATTAATTTGATACACATTAACATATTCTTGAATGTCTGTAAAAATTTATAATAACCAAAATTAAACATTTTTTTAATTTTGCAACAATGCAATTGCATAATTTCATTCTAGTTTCGTTTCAACAATCTAACAAAAATTACATCCATACATTACAATTAGCATATTATTGCCAATTCAAGTTAATTCATATAAGTGGATAAAGCAACTCTAACCCCACTCAAGCAACACATGTAGCATATATTTGCTTATTCATATTAGTCAATATTAGTCACCTGCAATATTATACAATCTTATTAAATTCGTCTCAAAGTATTACTATCTATTAATTAAAATTAATTATAATTATATATAAATAAAGACGCGACCTAATCAGTGTCTAGATAAAGTGACGGATCTGCGTCAACAAGTGTAAAACATCAGTACATATTTGCAATTGTTACAATGGCATCGATGGGAATAGCGTTCCGATTATTTTCAGCATTCCTGCGGCTGATATCCTATGTACTGTTACCTTTAATGAATATTATTTATCCGTTAGAGGAACGCAAACAGATACCGAGAACTAATAATCCGATTTTCTCTAACAGTGTCACGGAAATTGCTATAAAGATTAGGAAAAGAAATGTAAGTTATGTTTTTTCATATGCTAATGATTTTAAAGTCTATACTTAGCTCACGTAAATATTTATCTTTTAAATTTTGTTGTTAAGAACCTTGAGATTGTTCTGGATTTTATTTACAAAATTGTGTTTTATGCTTTTTGTATGTAACAATAAATGATTATTAAAAATTTAAATACACATGTGTTTGTTATCAAAGTTGTAAGGATATTGATAAGATATTCATCAAGCAATTCTTATCTAAGTCTAAGGTTAATATAGAATTGTATCATAATGAACTTTGGTACTAATTAGATGTTTTTTATTGTTTGTTTCTGTTTTTTAATGCAATTGCTCTTCAAATTAATACTCCAAAAAATTGATTGCACAAAATTTATTATTTTAAGGATTGAAATCGTACTTTCTGATTTTTCTTGTTTTAAGTGCATTTTTCATTGAATTTTTTTGTTAAAATTGACATTCTTTGTGTGTTTTTATTTTGCTATTGACTTTTCTGTTTAAAACTGCATTTTTTGCTAAATTTTAGGTTTGAAATTGATATGTTTTGAGTGCGTTTTTATTGTTTTTTTTTGTCGGATTGACATATTTTGTTATTTGAAGTCTGTTTTTTAACTTTTTTGTTTGAAATTGCGTTTTTTTGTTTGTTTTAGGGTTTGAAAGCGTGCTTTCTGGTGGTTTTTTCTGTTTTAAAAACATTTTCTATCGAGTTTTGGTTGGATTTTACATATGTTTCAAGTTTCTGGTTGGGGTATTTGGTTTTCTTTGCTTTAAATTGCGTTTTTTGCTTATTTTGGGGTTTCAAGTCGTTCTTTTTGGTGATCTTTTTATCTTGAGTTTGATTTCTATTGAGTTTTTGGTTGGATTTGACATATTTTGTGAGCTTCTGCTTTGTAGTGTCCGTTTTTGTTGACTTCTTTGTCTTAAATTGCGTTTTTGCTTGGTTTGGGGTTTAAAATTGTGGTTTTTGGTGATTTTTCTTGTTTTAAGTGCATTTTCTATTGAGTTTTTGGTTGGATTTGATATATTTTGTGAGTTTCTGGTCTGAGGTATTTGTTTTTGTTGACTTTTCTGCTTGAAATTGTGTTTTTTGCTTGTTTTTGGGTTAGATGTTGAGCTTTCTAATGATTTTTCTTGTCTTGGGCGCGTTTTTATTGAGTTTTTGGTTAAAATTGACATATTTTGTGGGTTTCTGATCTAAGGTGTTTGATTTTGGGTTTGAAAAAATATTTTATGATGATTTTCTTGTCTTGGGTGAATTTTTTATTAAATTTTTGGTTAGAATTGACAGTTTTTGTAAGACTTTGGTCTTTGTTGTTTTTTAAATTTGAAATTGCATTTTTTTGCTTAGTTTTGGGTTTGAAATTGTACTTTTTTTTGTTCTAGACGTTGTTTTATTGACGTTTTAGTTGAAACAAACGTTTTTTATAGGTTTTTAGTCTAAATTGTTGACTTTTATGCTTAAACTTGCGTTTTTTGTTATTTGAAAACGTGTTATTGATGTTTTTCGTCTTAAGCACATTTTTTGGGTTTAGAATTGTACTTTCTGGTATTTTTTGTTGTTGTGAGGGCGTTTTATATTGAATTTCCAGTTAAAGCAAACGTTTTTTTATGTGTTTCTAGTTTGGACAGTTAGTTTTAGTTGACTTTTTTGCATTTTTTGTTTGTTTTAATGTTTGAAGTTGTACTTTTTAAAGTTTTTTCTGTCTTGAGCGTATTTTTTATTGGGTTTTTGTTTAGAATTGGGATTTGTTGTAAGTTTTTGGTCTAAAAAATTTGTTTTTGCTAATTTTTTTGCTTAAATTTGCATTTTTTGTTTGATTTTGGATTTGAATTTGTGCTTTTTGATAGTCTTCTTGTTTTAACCGCAGTTTTTGAGTTATTTGTGGGTATTTGGTGTCTGTAGTTGCATTTTTTGCTTGAATTTAGGGTTGCAACTGTGCAAAATAAATTTGAACAAAAAATTTTGTGTTTTTCAATTTTCCATTGTTGAAACATTGATTGACGAGTACTTTCAGCTAATTTTAACAAAATTATTCATTAGTTTTTGTTTTATAACATATATAGTGAGTAATGTCCAAAATTTTTAATTAAACAATTTTGAAAATAAAAAAAAAATTGAACACAAATTGTTGTGTTTTTTAATTTTCATATTTAAAACATTGATTGACGATTACTTTTAGAAAATTTTAACAAAATCCATTGATTAGTTTTTGTTTTATAACATATTTAGTGATTGATGCCCAAAATTTTTAATTATATAGTTTTAAAAATCCAAAAAAAAAAATTTGTTTGAACAATATTTTTTGTATTTTTTAATTTTCATATTTTAAAACATTGATTGACAATTACTTTTAACAAATTTTAACAAAATTTATTAATTATTTTTTGTTTTATACCATATTTAGTGATTGACGTTCAAAATTTTTAATTGAACAATTTTGAAAATCCAAAAAAAAAATTTTTTTGACAAAATTTGTTGTATTTTTTAATTTTCATATTTTAAAACATTGATTGACGAGTACTTTCTTCAAATTTTAACAAAATTCATTGATTAGTTTTTGTTTTATAACATATTTAGTGATTAATGTAAAACAAATTAATTAAACAATTTTGTAAATCTAAAAAATAAATAATTTTAAACAAAAATTATTGTATTTTTTAATATTTATATTTTAAAACATTGATTGATGAGTACTTTCAGCAAATTTTAACAAAATCCATTGATTAGTTTTTGTTTTATAACATATTTAGTGATAAATGTCTAAAATTTTTAATTAAATAGTTTTGAAAATCCCCAAAAAAAAATGTTTGAACAAAAATTGTTGTATTTTTTTATTTTCATACTTTAAAACATTGATTGATAAGTACTTTCAGAAAATTTTAACAAAATCCAATAATTAGTTTTTGTTTTATAACATATTTAGTGATTAATGTTCAAATTTTTTAATTAAGTAGTTTTTAAAATTAAGAAAAAATATTTTTGAAGAAAAATTGTTTTTGTTTTTTAATTTTTAAATTTTAAAACATTGATTGTCAAATACTTTCAGCAAATTTTAACAAAATCCATTGATTAGTTTTTGTTTTATATCATATTTAGTGATTAATGTTCAAAATTTATAATTAAATAATTTTTAAAATTAAAAAAAATTTTTGAACAAAAGTTGTTTTGTTTTTTAATTTTCAAGTTTTAAAACATTATTTGACGAGTACTTTCAGCAAATTTTAACAAAATCTATTGATAAGTTTTTGTTTTATAACATATCTAGTGATTGATGTCCAAAATTTTCAATAAAAAAATTTGAAAATCTTAAAAAAAAAATTTTTAACAAAAATTGTTATATTTTTCAATTTTCATATTTTAAAATAATGATTGACAAGTACTTTTAGATAATTTTAACAAAATTAATTAATTAGTTTTTGTTTTATAACATATTTTGTGGTTAATGTCCAAAATAGAAAATCCAAAAAAAATATTTTGAACAAAATATGTTGTATTTTTCAATTTTCATATTTTAAAACATTGATTCACGAGTACTTTGGGCAAATTTTAACAAAATTAATTCATTAGTTTTTGTTTTATAACATATTTAGCGATTGATGTCTAAAATTTTAATTAAAAAATTTTGTAAATTAAAAAAAAAAATATTTTTTAACAAAAATTGTTGTATTTTTTAATTTTCAAATTTTAAAGCATTGATTGACGAGTACTTTCAGCAAATTTTAACAAAATCCATTGATTAGTTTTTGTTTTATAACATATTTAGTGATTGATGTTCAAAATTTTTAAATAAATAGTTTTGAAAATTAAAAAAAATATAATGTTTGAACAAAAATTGTTGTATTTTTGTTTTTATACTTTAAAACATTGATTGACGAGTACTTTCACCAAATTTTAACAAAATTCATTGATTAGTTTTTGTTTTATAACATATTTAGTGATTAATATCCAAAATTTTTAATTAAACATATTTGAAAATTAAAAAAAAAAAAATTTAAACAAAATTTGTAGTATTTTTTAGTTTTCATATTTTAAAATATTGATTGACCAGTACTTTCAGCAAATTTTAACAAAATCCATTGATTAGTTTTTGTTTTATAACATATTTAGTGATTGATGTTCAAAATTTTTAAATAAATAGTTTTGAAAATAAAAAAAAAAAAAACGTTTGAACAAAAATTGTTGTATTTTTCAATTTTCATATTTTAAAACATTGATTCACGAGTACTTTGGGCAAATTTTAACAAAATTAATTCATTAGTTTTTGTTTTATAACATATTTAGCGATTGATGTCCAAAATTTTAATTAAAAAATTTTGAAAATTTAAAAAAAAAAAATTTTTTAACAAAAATTGTTGTATTTTTTAATTTTCAAATTTTAAAGCATCGATTGACGAGTACTTTCAGCAAATTTTAACAAAATCCATTGATTAGTTTTTGTTTTATAACATATTTAGTGATTAATATT
This sequence comes from Tachinus rufipes, assembly GCA_963932245.1. Taxonomy (NCBI): domain Eukaryota; kingdom Metazoa; phylum Arthropoda; class Insecta; order Coleoptera; family Staphylinidae; genus Tachinus; species Tachinus rufipes. The sequence continues at coordinate 4,798,952 of OZ010749.1, forward strand.
CAATATTTTTAATTAAAAATTTTTGAAAATTTAAAAAAAAAAATTTTTAAACAAAATTTGTACTATTTTTTAGTTTTCATATTTTAAAATATTGATTGACCAGTACTTTCAGCAAATTTTAACAAAATCCATTTATTAGTTTTTGTTTTGTAACATAGTTAGTGATTGATATCCAAAATTTTTAATTAAACTTTTTTGAAAAAATAAAAAAAACATTTTGAACAAAAATTGTTGTGTTTTTAAATTTTCATATTTTAAAACATTGATTGATAAGTACTTTCAAGAAGTTTTAACAAAATTAATTAATTAGTTTTTGTTTTATAACATATTTAGTGATTGATGCTTAAAAATTTTAATTAATAATTTAGAAATCCAAAAAAAAAAATTTTTTTGAACAAAAATTGTTTTGTTTTTTAATTTTCATATTTTAAAACATTGATTGACGAGTACTTTTAGCAAGTTTTAACAAAATCCATTGATTAGTTTTTGTTTTATAACATATTTAGTGAGTAATGTCCAAAAATTTTAATTAAACAATTTGGAAAACTAAAAAAAAATATTTTGAACAAAAATTGTTGTATTTTTTAGTTTTCATAATTTAAATCATTGATTGACGAGTACTATCAGCAAATTTTAACAAAATTCATTGATTAGTTTTTGTTTTATAACATATTTTGTGATTAATGGAAAAAAAAATTAATTAAACAATTTTGAAAATAAAAAAAAAAAATTTGAACGAAAATTGTTGTGTTTTTAAATTTTCATATTTTAAAACATTGATTGACGAATACTTTTAGCAAATTTTAACAAAATCCATTGATTAGTTTTTGTTTTATAACATATTTAGTGATTGATGTTCAAAATTATTAATTAAATAATTTTGAAAAAATAAAAAAAATATTTTTGAACAAAATTTGTTGTATTTTTTAATTTTTATGTTTTAAAACATTGATTGACAAACACTTTCAGCAGTTTTTAACAAAATTTATTGATTAAATTTTGTTTTATAACATTTCTAGTGATTGATGTCTAAAGTTTTTAATTAACAATTTTGAAAACCAAAAAAAAAAATTTTTGAACAAAAATTGTTGTATTTTTTAAAATTTATATTTTAAAACATTGATTGAGGAGTACTTTCAGCAAATTTTAACAAAATTTTTTCATTAGTTTTTGTTTTATAACATATTTAATGATTAATGTTCAAATTTTTTTATTAAACAATTTTGAAAATTTAAAAAAAAAATATTTTGAACAAAAATTGTTGTATTTTCTAATTTTCATATTTTAAAACATTGATTAAAGAGTACTTTCAGCAAATTTTAACAAAATCCATTAATTAGTTTTTGTTTCATAACATATTTAGTGTTTAATTTTCAAAATTTTTAATTAAAAATTTAAAAATTAAAAAAAATATATTTTTGAACAAACATTGTTGTATTTTGTAATTTTTATATTTTAAAACATTGATTGACGAGTACTTTTAGCAAATTTTAACAAAATTCATTGATTTGTTTTTGTTTTATAACATATTTAGTGAGTAATGTTCAAATATTTTAATTAAACAATTTTGAAAATAAAAAAAAAAAAAAATTGAACAAAATTTGTTATATTTTTTAATTTTCATATTTTAAAACAATGATTGACAAGTACTTTCAGCAACTTTTAACAAAATTTATTGATTAGTTTTTGTTTTATAACGTATTTTGTGATTAATGTTCAAAGTTTTTTATTAAACAATTTTGAAAAATTAAAAAAAAAAAAATTTGAACAAAAATTGTTTTATTTTTCAGTTTTTTATTTTTGAAGCATTGATTGATGAGTACTTTCAGCAAATTTTAACAAAATCTATTGTTTGGTTTTTGTTTTATAACATATTTAGTGATTGATGTTCAAAATTGTTTTTTCTTTCTGCTGGCGTTGGAAGTTGTTATGCCAGAGGAGGCGATGGTGATACAAACTTCTGGATAACTAACAGTTGGGTGGGTGGGTGGGACACTCTATAACATGATTACCAGCCAGTTATTTGAATTAGAGTGCCCACCCACCCGCCCAAGTGTTGGTGATCCAGAAATTGGAGTTTCTCCTCTCTACTAGCGTTGGAAGTCTTTATACCAGAGGAGGCGATGGTGATACAAATTTCTGGATAATCAACAGTTGGGTGGGTGGGTGGGATACTCTATAACATGGTTACCACCTAGTAATTTGAATTGGAGTGTACACCCACTCGCCCAAGTGTTGATGATGCAGAAATTAAATTTTTTTTTCTCTGCTAACGTTAAAAGTCTCTATGCCAGAAGAAGCAATATTAATACAAATTTCTTGATAACCAACAATTGGGTGGGTGGGTTGGACATTCAATAACATGATTACTAGCCAGTAATTTGATTTGGAGTGCCTACTTACCCGCCCAAGTGTTGGTGATTCAGAAATTAGAGTTTCTTTTCTCTGCTAGCGTTGGAAGTCCTTATGCCAGAGGAGGCGATTGTGATACAAATTTCTGGATAACTAAGAGTTGGGTGAGTGGGTGGGAAACTCTTTAGTATAATTACCAGCCAGTAATTTGAACTGGAGTGCCCACCCACCCACCTAAGTGTTGGTGATTTAGGAATTGGATTTTTTCTTTGATCTGATTCGGTTGGAAGTCCTTATGCCAAAGTAGGCAATGGTGATACATATTTCTGGATAACCAACAGTTGGGCGGGTAAGTGGGACACTCTGTAACATGATTACTAGTCAGTAATTTGAATTGTAATGCTCAACTACTTGCCCAATGTTGGTGATCTAGAAATTGGAGTTTCTCTTTTCTGCTAGCGTTGGAAGTCTTTATGCGGGAGGTGGCGATGGTGATAAAAATTTCTGGATAACCAACAGTTGGGTGGGTAGGATACTCTATAACATGATTACCAGCCAGTAATTTGAACTAGTGTGCTCACCCACCCGCCCTAGTGTTGGTGATCCAAAAATTGGAGTTTCTCCTTTCTGCTAGCGTTGGAAGTTTCTATGCCAGAGGAGGCTATGGTGATACAAATTTCTGGATAACAAACAGTTGGGTGGGTGGGTGGGTAGGATACTCTATAACATGGTTACCAGCCAGTAATTTGAACTAGTGTGCCCACCCGCCCGCCCTAGTGTTGGTGATCCAAAAATTAGAGTTTCTCCTCTCTGCTAGCGTTGGAAGTCTCTATGCCAGAGGAGGCTATGGTGATACAAATTTTTAGATAACCAACAGTTGGGCGGGTGGGTGGGACACTCTATAACGTGATTACCAGCCAGTAGTTTGTATTGGAGTGACCACACACCCGCCCAAGTATTAGTCATCTAAAAATTGTTGAGTTTCTCCTCTCTGCTAGCGTTGGAAATCCTTATGCCAGAGAAGGCGATGGTGATACACATTTCTGAACCAACAGTTGGATGGGTGGATGGGATACTCTATAACGTGATTACCAGCTAGTAATTTGTGTTGAAGTGCTCACCCACCCGCCCAAGTGTAAGTGATCTAGAAATTGGAGTTTCTTCTTTCTGCTAGCGTTGGAAGCTCTTATGCCAGAAGAGGCGATGGTGATACAATCATCAATTTTACGTGATTCAATATAATTAAAAAAAAAAAATTTTGCTAAAAATATGTAAAATGTATTTTAACTTGATTTATTCAAGCCATTTTATTTAAATATAATACAATCTTTAATCTCAAAACTTCAATATTATTAAATAATTAATGACCAAACTATATTATCACCTAAACTGCAACCGTCTAGTCAATTAAGAAATAATGTTTAAAATACTCCAACAATAATTAACAATAAATTAAAATACATTAATTACAAAACATGATTTTATTAAATCAAAACAAATACATAAACAATTTTTATAAAATTACAGATTACATGCGTAGAAGTCATAACAACATTTATAGACAGACTCAAAGAGGTCAATCCAATAATAAACGCAATCGTAGAAGATAGATTCAAAGAAGCATTAGAAGATGCCAAAGCAGTCGACGATTTCCTAAAAACAACTCCATTAACAGAAGACCAATTAAAGGAAACAAAACCCTTACTAGGTGTACCTGTTACTATAAAAGAAAACGTATCACTTAAAGGATTAAGTTTAGCTGTAGGTTGTAAGAAAAGGGTTGGATTCAAAGCTATTGAAGATGGAGAATGTGTTAAAAATCTTAAAGAAGCCGGAGCTATTCCGTTATTGGTATCAAATACACCTGAATATTGTTTGAGTATTGAAACGTATAATTTGGTTACTGGGGCTACTAATAATCCTTATGATACGACTAAGAATAGTGGTGGATCATCAGGAGGGGAGGTAAAATTTATTTTAATTTAATATAAATTGTTTGCATAATTTTTAATAATTTAAGGGAGCTTTGGTCGGATCTGGAGCTTCAGTATGTGGTTTGGGATCGGATATTGCTGGATCTATTAGGATCCCAAGTTCATTTAATGGAATTTTTGGACATAAACCATCTCCAGGTAAAATTTGAATTTATTTTCAATAACTATTTATTATATTAATAATTAAAACGAACGTTATTTTTACTATTTACATTCGAAATAAATGTTCTTTGTTTTAATTACATTTAAGTAATCATTAATCCTCTTTCTACCGGCTTAATCTGTTTTTTCCTTTTTGTGTTATTGTATGTAATTTATAATCATTTTAATGTAATTTTCCACCTCTGTACATTTTATGTTTGTATCACCGTCCGATGATGATCTTGTAAAAGTTGAAACTAGTTATGTTTTTAAATATATTCGTAACATAGTAAATGTGTTTTATTTGTTTTTTATTTTAGGATTAATATCATTAAAAGGCCATTTTCCAATGAGCAACGATCAAAGATTCATCAACCATTTAACATTAGGACCTCTTGTAAGATACGCTGAAGATTTGCCACTAATAACCAAAGTATTGGCAGGAGATAAAGCAAATTTATTAAACCTTAATGAACCCGTAAGTTATATAATTAGTTAAATAATATCAATCAATTTAAAATGATTTAATTTTAGGTTAATTTGAGCAAAATTAAAGTACTTTATATGGAAGATTGTGGAAAAAGTATTGGTTTACTAGAAGTACAAGAAGATATTAAAATAGCAATGAGAAAATGTGTTGAACATTTGAAGCTAGAATGCCATTCCAATATAAGTAATATTAAATTCAAAGAAATGGAATATTGTGCTGAATTAGGAACTGTCCTACATATGAATTTAAAAGGCGTTCCTAATGTTTTAGAACATGAAAATGTTGGTTTGGAAATTTTGAAAGCATTCTTTGGAAAGTCGGAGCATCCTTTCAATACATTATTGTTTGGATTGGCTGATGGTAATAAGAGTCTTCTGCCTGGTACTGTTGATGAAGTGGCTGAAGAAATTAAGGAATTAAAGGCTAAAATTTTGGTGTGTAATTTGTATTTTATTTGAGTTTAAATTAATTTGATTTATTTTAAGGCTGAAATTGGTGAAACTGGAGTATTTTTGTGGCCTTCTTTTCCTACTTCTGCTATTCCACATAGAGGCTCAATATATGCAACTGTTGGTGCTATGTATTTGCTGATTATTAATGTACTTGGTTTTCCGGCTACTAATGTTCCTGTTGGTTTTGATAAGCATGGATTACCTATTGGTATTCAGGTGAGAAATAATATTAAAAAATGTAATATTTGCTCAAGAATTTGGTAGCAAACAATTTGAATTTTTTTTTAAATGTTTTTGCAGTTATGACATATGAAGTACTGAATGTTAGTTATCGTTAAAGTATTAAAACATTGTTGGGCGACCAATTACTGGATTTTTTTCTAAAACTGTCAAAAATGGTTTTAGATTCTAAACACTTGTTTAGCAATCTAACTTAACTGACAAAAAAAAATGCTATTAAACTGTCAAAAGTGTTCTAGAACTGTCATAAGTGTATTAAAACTGCAATACGTGTTCTAAAACTGCCAAAAATGTTCTAAAACCGTCAAAAAATGTTCTAGAACTGTTAAAAAAGATTTTAGATTTCCAAAACCTGTTGAGCAATCTTCTTTAACTGTCAAACAATGCTAATTAACTGTTAAAACTGTTTTAGAACCACTATGGGTGTTCTAGAACTGTCATAAGTGTTTTAGAGCTGTCAAAAAAGTGACAAAACTTCAAACAAACTGTCAAAAATGTTTATAAATTAATTTTTTAAATGTCAAAGTACAAGAAATGTTAAAAAGCCAACTGTAAGGTTTTATAACTATCAAAAATTGTTTTTAAATGCTCAAAACTTGTTTAACAATCTAAACTTATCTCTACTAAACTGACAAAATGTTCATAATGATTTTTAACATGTCAAACAACAAGAAATGTTTGGTTTTAAACTGCAAAACGTTCTATAACTGTCAAAAGTGTTAAGATTCTCAAAACTGTTTAGTAATCTAACTCAACTGTCAAAAAACTGTGTATAACTGGCAAAAACTGTCTATAACTGTCAAAATTGTTCAATAAACATTGTTATTAATGTATTAGATCTGTCAAAAAGTTTACAAACAACATCAAACTGTCAAAAATGTTCAAAAATTGATTTTTAATGTTATACTACAAAAAAATGTTAAAAAGCAAACTGCAAAACGTTCTATAACTAACAAAAACATTTTTAGAACTTCAAAAACTGTTCAGCAATCTAATTCAACTGTCAAAAATACTACTAAACTGTCAAAAATGATCTAGAACTGTCAAAAATAGTCTAGAACTGTCAAAATTGTTCTAGACCTATTAATAATGTTCTAAAACTGTCAAAAATGTTCTAAAACTGTCCAAAATTATCTAACAATGTTATTAATGTAGTAGAACTGTCAAACATGTTTGCAAATAATACCAAATTGTCAAAAATTTTCTTAAACTGTATTTAAAATGTCTAAATACAAGATATCTTTATAAGCAAACAGCAAAACGCTCTATAATTGTCAAAAATTTTCTTAGATCTTTAATAACTATTCAGCAATCTAATTTTACTGTCAAAAATGCTCTAGAACTGTGAAAAAAGTACCCAAACTACACCAAATTGTCAAAAATGTTCATAAATTGATTTTTAAAATGTCAAAGTATAAACACTTGGGCGGGTGGGCGGGAACGCTGTATAAACCACCGGCCCAATATTTATAAAATGTGTTAGCGCCCACCCGCTCAAGTGCTTGTTATCAAGAAATTTGTTATTGTAACCACCTCTGACGTATTAGTGACATCTGTCATTCAATCTGTCATTATAAAGACAACAGAAACGCAACAAGTGTAAATTTCTTGGTAACAAACACTTGGGCGGGTGGGCGGCAACAATGTATTAAACCACTGGCCCAATACTTATAAACTGTGTTTTTGCCCACCCGCCCAAATGTTTGTTATTAATAAATTTGTTATTGTATGCAGCTCTGACGTATTAGTGTCAACTGTCATTCAATCTGACTTATTAAAAACAGCAGACACGCAACAAGTGTAGGAATAAGCATATTTCTTGATAACAAACACTTGGGCTGTTGTCACTAATACGTCAGAAGTGACAGTTCAGGAATGTTTTTATCAGTTACGAACATTTTATGACATTCATGACAGCTCAGGGACATTTATACACTTTTTTAAATCATTTTGAGTGTATAAGAACAGTTTTGAAAGTTCATAAATATTTTATAATTATAGTGACAGTTCAGGAATGTTTTTAACAGATTGGGAACATTTTATGACATTAATGACAGCTCAGGGACATTTATACACTTTTTTTAAATCAATTTGAGTGCTTAGCAACAGTTTTAAAAGTTTTTAAACATTTTATTATATTAGTGACAGTTCAGGAATGTTTTTAATAGTTTGGGAACATTTTATGACATTAATGACAGCTCAGGAACATTTATACATTTTTTTCAATTAATTTTTAGTGTTTAGTAACAATTTTGAATGTTTATAAACATTTTATGATGTTAGTGACAGTTCAGGAATGCTTAAAATAGTTTGAAAACATTTTATGACATTATTGACAGTTCAGGGACAATTGTACACTTTTTTAAAACCATTTTGAGTGCCCAGGAACAGTTTTGAAAGTTCATAAACATTTCATGATATTAGTGACAGTTCAGGAATGTTTTTAATAGTTTGGGAACATTTTATGACATTAATGACAGCTCAGGGACATTTATACACTTTTGTTAAATCATTTTGAGTGTTTAGGAATAGTTTTAAAAGTTATAAACATTTTATGATATTAGTGACAGTTCAGGAATGTTTTTAATAGTTTGGGAACATTTTATGACATTAATGACAGCTCAAGGACATTTATACACTTTCTTTAAATTTATTTTTAATGTCTTGGAACAGTTCTGAAAGTTTAGAAACATTTTATGATATTAGTGACAGTTCAGTAATGTTTTTAATAGTTTGGGAACATTTTATGACATTATTAATGACAGATCAGGAACATTTATACGTTTTTTTTTAAATCATTTTGTGTGCATAGGAACAGTTTTGAAAGTTCATAAACATTTTATTATATTAGTGACAGTTCAGGAATGCTTAAAATAGTTTGAAAATATTTTATGACATTAATGACAGCTCAAAGACATTTATACACTTTTGTTTAAATCATTTTGAGTGTATAGGAACAGTTTTGAAAGTTTATAAACATTTTATTATATTAGTGACAGTTCAGGAATGTTTTTAATAGTTTGGGAACATTTTATGGCATTAATGACAGCTCAGGGACATTTATACACTATTTTTAAAACCATTTTGAGTGTCCAGGAACAGTTTTGAAAGTTTATAAACATTTTATGATATTAGTGACAGTTCCTGAATGTATTTAATAGTTTTGGAACATTTTATGACATTAATGACAGTTCAGGGACATTTGTACACTTTTTTAAAATAGTTTTGAGTGTCCAGGAACAGTTTTAAAAGTTTTTAAACATTTTATGATGTTAATGACAGTTCAGGAATATTTTTAATATTTGGGAACATTTTATGACATTAATGACAGCTCAGGGACATTTATACACTTTTTTAAAAATGATTTAAATTTTCTAGGATCAGTTAATAAACATTTTATGATATTAGTGACAGTTCAGGAATGTTTTTAATAATTTGGAAACATTTTATGACATTAATGACAGCTCAGGGACATTTGAACATTTTTTTTTAATTATTTTGAATGTCTAGGAACAGTTTCGAAAGTTTATAAACATTTTATAATATTACTGACAGTTCAGGAATGTTTAAAATAGTTTGGGAACATTTTATGACATTAATGACAGTTCAGTGATATTTATACACTTTTTTAAAATCATTTTAAGTGTCTAGGAACAGTTTTGAAAGTTCAGAAACTTTTTATAATATTAGTGACAGTTCAGGAGTGTTTTTAATAGTTTGGGAACATTTTATGACATTAATGACAGCTCAGGGACATTTTTACACTTTTTTTAATCAATTTTAGTTTTTAAGAACATTTTTGAAAGTTCAGAAACAGTTTATGATATTAGTGACAGTTCAGGAATGTTTTTAATAGTTTGGGAACATTTTATGACATTAATGACAGCTCATGAACGTTTTTACACTTTTTTTAAAATCATTTTCAGTGTCTAGGAACGGTTTAGAAAGTTCAGAAACAATTTATGATATTAGTGACAGTTCAGGAATATTTTTAATAGTTTGGGAACATTTTATGACATTAATGACAGCTCAGGTTTTTTTAAATCATTCAATCTGTCATATTAAAAACAGCAGAAACGCAACAAGTGTGGTAATAAGCAAATTTCTTGATAACAAACACTTGGGCGGGTGGGCGGGAACACTGTATCAAACCACCGGCCTAATACTTATAAACTGTGTTTCCGCCTACCCGCCCAAGTGTTTGTTATCATCAAAATTGTTATTCTACCCACCTCTGACGTATTAGTGACAACTGTCATTCAATCTGTCATATTAAAAACAGCAGAAACGAAGCAAGTGTGGGAATAAGCAAATTTCTTGTTAACAAACAATTGGGCGGGTGGGCGGGAACACTGTATCAAACCACCGGCTTAATACTTATAAACTGTGTTTCCGCCTACCCGCCCAAGTGTTTGTTATCAACAAAATTGTTATTGTACTTACCTCTGACGTATTAGTGAAAACTGTCATTCAATCTATCATAGTAAAAACAGCTGAAACGCAACAAGTATGGGAATAAACAAATTTTTTGATAACAAACACTTGGACGGGTGGGCGGGACTACTGTATCAAATCATTGGCCTAATATTTATAAACTGTGTTCCCGCCCACCCGCCCAAGTATTACTTATCGAAAAAATTGTTATTGCATTCACCTCTGATGTATTAGTAACAGCTGTCATTCAATCTGTCATATTAAAACAGCAGAAACGCAACAAATGTGGGAATACACAAATACTTGGGCGGGTATGCGGGAACTCTGTATTAAACCACCGGTCTAATATTTATAAACTGTGTTCCCACCTACCCGCCCAAGTGTTTGTTATCACAAATATTGTTATTGTACCTACTTCAGACGTATTAGTGACAATTGTCATTCAATCTGTCATATTAAAAACAGCAGAAACGCAACAAATGTGGGAATAAACAAATTTCTTGATAACAAACACTTGGGCGGGTGGGCGGGAACACTGTATCAAATTACCGACCTAATACTTATAAACTGTGTTCTCGCCTATTCGCTCAAGTGTTTGTTGTTAACAAAATTGTCATATTAAAAACAGCAGAAACGCAACAAGTGTGGAAATAAGCAAATTTTTTTAAATTGAGTTGGCGGTTTGATACCATGTTCCCGCCCACCCGCTTAAATGTTATTTATCAAGAAATTTGTTATTGTATCTACCTCTGACGTATTAGTGACAACTGTCATTCAATTTATCATATTAAAAGCAGCATAAGGAATATATTGTTAACAAACACGTGGGCGGGTGGGCGGAAACATTGTATCAAATTTATAAACTGTTTTTTTGCCCACCGGCCCAAGTGTAAATTATCAAAAAAATTGTTATTCTATCCATCTCTGACGTATTAGTAACAATTGTCATTCAATCTGTCAAATTAAAAACAGAAACGCAACAAGTGTGATAATACGCAAATTTCTTGATAACAAACAATTGGCCGGGTGGGCGGGAACACAGTTTATAACTATTGGGCCGGTGGTTTGATGCAGTGTTCCCGCCCACCCGCCCAATTGTTTGTTACCAAGAAACTTGCATATTCTCATAATTGTTGCGTTTCTGCTGTTTTTAATATGACAGATTGAATGACAGTTGTCACTAATACGTCAGAGGTGGGTACAATAACAAAGTTAATAACAGGTCTGTTCCAACATACGAATTGGACAGTTTGCAAACCGTTCAAATTATGCACACAAACAAATTACTGTGTATAAAAGATTGCCTAAGGTTGACAAATATTTGTTTGTGTGCACAGTTTGAACGGTTTGCAAACCGTCCAAATCGTATGTTGGAACAGACCTTATATAATACTAGTACAGTTCGAAATGTTTTTAACAGTTTGAGAACATTTTATGACATTAATGACAGCTCCGCGACATTAATAATTTTATTTTGAAACTTTTGAGTGTCTATGAATTGCAAAAGACTAAAAAAAAGAATCTTCTCAATATTTTGAGATGGCTAACAAAAATCCTAGCTACGCCACTGCTTATATACGTCCTATACTATAAAGTAAAAAGATTAAAAAAGTACAGAACAGATCGTTGCTTAAAGTAGTATGATTTAGCACATTTTATAAAATTGGTAGACAAATGTGTAATCACGAAATCAAAACTGAATAATTTCAGAAACAATAAAAAAATGTTCAAGTCCAAAGTCTTTAAATGATATCTATGTTAAAAAGGTGCTCCTCTGATAACCATAGTCCGATAACTGAAAACAATTAGCATTCTGTTCAAAGTTTATTATATTTCTGGAAAAAATTCAAATGAATTCATACATTTAATTATCAAGTTGAATTGTTTTTTGTGGTGTTAATAGAATATATTCACAACATTTTTTTAAAGTAACAAGTTTTTACATCAAAGCAATTAACAATTTCTGTAAAAACATTGTTAATTACTTAATTATTTGTTTATAAACTGAAGTAAATATGTTGTTTTATTATTGTACAATTATAGATTAAAAATCAACCGCTTTATACTGTAAATAAGTCCACAACGAACTGCAACGAACGGGGTTAATTCCATTGACCCCATAACTGATGAATTAATGCTTTAATCATTGAATCAAAAATAGCTCTTAATAAATAAATCTATTCTCAATATTCAATAATAATAAATATTTACAATGTTATTCACAGTTATCGCAATCGATTTTGCACACGAAACAAAGTTATCTTAAAATAATTAGAAACGTGCAGAAAACATTACTTTCCCCATTGGCTGTATAGTGTATAGTATAGTGTATAGCATCCGCTCACTTTCTAATTAATGTTTAAAAAAAAACGTGTATTTCATTCCATTCCATTCCATTACAATAGCCACTAGTTCAAGGTTATAAAACAGAATTATTTTACAGGTTGTAGCTGCACCAAATCAAGACCGCTTGTGTTTCGCAGTCGCTAAAGAACTCGAGTCGCTCTTCGGCGGATGGAAACCACCGTACTGATTTATAATTATAAAATGACCAAAAAATTATTTTTTTATTAAAATACGGGCTCCTAACATAAACTCGTTTCAATTCTATAAAAAGCGGAATGTAATAACCTTGTGTGTGTGTCATGTCAGCAGTGTGTGTGTAGAGTATATCTATATTTATAAAATGTATGTGTGCTAGTAGTGTTTGAGTTGTACGTACGTACAGACAGGCGGCCGGTTTAGTTGTTAGTAAATAAAGTTACAAAAATGGATTTCTTTCTGCGATTCTTTACTAGTACTATATTATTTACATTTACCTTAGTGAGATATGTTAAAGTTGTTTTATTTTTCTACGAGAAGAAGAAGATAGTGCCGCCGATTACCAGCAAATTGCTTACAATTAGTGCGACTAAATTAGCTGAAAAAATTAGGAAGAAAGAGGTTAGTTTTATTTTTAATTATATAATTTTAATATAGTAAATGTTTTATTACTTTCATATCAGTGTTTGTGGTTGATAACAGGATATGAATAATTATTAATTTTAAATTAATATAATTTTCCTCCTTATTAAGATACAAGGTTTCTTCTATATTTAGTAACAATTCAAAGACAATTACATGGTAATTAAAATAATGTTTGTTCATGTTGTAATAATGTATTTTATTTTTGCGTTGATAAGATTGTGTTTTTCCTACATTATTATGTTCACAATTTTGTTTCAAAATATTTGTTGAACTTTAGTCTAGACGTTTATTATTATGTTCACAATTTGTTTCAAAATATTTGGTTAGTAAGTCTAAAGTTTGTTTTATTATAGATAACTACTAATTTTGGTCAAAATTGAGTTTGGATAATTAGTAATAGTTGTGAAGTATGTTATAGTTGATATAAGTTGATGAGATTGATTTGTTACTCAGGAGTCATATCCCTATTATTGACTAATGTTAGACCCTTTAGAGGACTTAACTTAACTCATTTCTTAAAGATGTATAACCAATACTTGAGTAAATTACCTTTAGGAGTATTTGTTAGTATTATATTTCCATTTGAGGTATCTTTTCATTTGAACATTCCAAGGTACTTTGCATTAGTAGATTGTGGTACTTGATGACATGCTGAGATTTAGTTTGAATTCTTTAGGTTCTAAGCCAATTTTAAGAGAAGTCTAAAGTTTCTCAGAAGCAAATCTTGGAATTTTTATGACTACTAGAATGGCTGTGTACGACTATTTATAATAACTGGATTGACATGGATCCAAGCAGCTCAAAACCGGAAACGTTGGAAGCAACTGTAAAAGGCCTACGTTTAAGAATGGATATAAAGTACTAACGAAGAAGAAGTCAGTTACTTCTTTTTGATGTTTAACCTTGAAACATATTTGGGTATAATTGGGTAATTGCATTTTTAATTTGCTCAATAGTTTCTGGTGCCAGACCTAGTCAAAGGACTGTGTGGAACTAGGCGAGCAAAGTTTCTTGCTTTTAAAGGTGTTGAAAAGAAACATACGGGTGGGCATTAGGAATCTTTTTGTCCAAGAAGGATCTTTTGATGACCAACACTTGGATGGGCTTGGTGGGTCATTCTAGATTATAATTACCATTAAGTTGTTTAAACTGGAGTGCTCACCTATTTGATCAATTGATTGTTATCAAAGAACTGGAAGTGTTTTTTTTTGCAAGTGTTAGAAGTTCTTTACTTCACAGGAGGAAGAGGTTATGTTTAATCTTTTGACACACTTGGGCGGGTGGATAACTCCAAATTATGATTTTTACCCATCTATCCGCTCAAGAGTTTGTTATCAAGAAATTAGAAGTTTCTTTTTTTTGCAAGTGTTACAAATTTTTTAGTCAGATGAGGAGGAAGTTTTATCAATTTTTTTTATGACGAACACTTGGGTGGGTGGGTGGGTCACTCCAGATCATGATTACCATCGAGTAGTTTGAACTGAAATGCTTAAACACCCGCTCAAAAATTTGTTATAAAAAAAATTAAAGGTTTTTTCTTGCAAGCGTTAAAAGTCTCCTTGTTCAAGAAGGAGGAGGTGATATTCAACAATTTGATGACCAACACTTGGGCGGGTGGGTGGGTTACACTAAATCGTTATTATTAGCGAGTAGTAGTAAACTGAAGTACCCACCTACCCGCCCGAGTGTTTGTTATTAAAGAATTTGAAGTTTTTTTTTCTGCAAGTGTTAAAAATTTTTTAGTCAGAAGAGGAGGAGGTTATATTCAATTTTCAATTACTCCAGATCATGATTACCATCAAGTATTTTAAAAGTGTTAATAGTTGCTTTGTCTAAGAAGAAGGAGATAATATCTAATCTTTTGATCTTTTGATTGTTGTGGGAGGGTTAATTTGTGAAAATATGGCAACAATGCATATAAATTAAGTTGCAGATCAATTTATTACGCAACTAATTTATTTAAAACTTTTTTTGCTAAAGTTGAAATCAACTTTGCAAAAGCTATTTTTCTAACTTGATCTACTAATTTGTCTTAATGACAGGTAGTTTGGGAAATTTGGCAACAATGCATAGGGTGACACCTTTTTTAACATGTGTTAATAGTTCAGTTACTTTTGTAATAGTGTTGACAGCTTCAATTTATTTTTGATTAATTCCCGCCCAAGTGTTGGTGAATCAATTTCTTGATAACAAACAATTGGGTGGGTGGGCGGGGCAGTAAGATTAATTATTGCGCGACAGTAGTTTTAATTTTAGTTTCCGCCCACCCGCCTAAGTGTTTGTGATTCAATTTTCTGATTACAAACAGTTGGGTGGGTGGGCGGGGCACTAAGTTCAATGATTGCGCGAGAGTAGTTTCAACTTTTTTCAATTTTTTGATCACAAATAGTTGGGTGGGTGGGCGGGGTAATAAATACAATGCTTGCGGAAAAGTAGTTTCAACTTAAGTTCCTACCTACCCACCCAAGTGTTCGTAAATCAATTTCTTAACCACTAACAATTCTGTGGGTGGAGCATTAAGTTTAATGATTGCGTGACAGTAGTTTCAACATTAGTTTCCGCCCACCCACTCAAGTGTTTGTGATTTAATTTCTTTATCACAAACAATTGGGTGGGTGGGCGGGGCACTAAGATTAATGATTGCGCGAAAGTAGTTTTAACTTTAGTTCCCGCCCACCCTCCCAAGTGCTTGTGGTTCAATTTCTTGATCACAAACAATTGGGTGGGTGGGTGAGGCTCCAAGTTCAATTATTGCTGAGAAGTAGTTTTAACTATAGTACCTGTTCACTCCCTAAAGTGTTTGTGATTAAATTTCTTAATTGGGTGGGTGGGCGGGGGACACAGTTTATTGGTTACGAGACAGTAGTTGCAACTTTAGTTCCCGCCCACCCATCCAAGTGTCAATGATCTAATTTCTTTATCACAAACAATTGGGTGGGTGAGCGGGACACTAAGTTCAATGATTGCGGAAAAATAGTTTTAACTTTAGTGGGCGGGTCATTCCAAATTATGACTACCTGCCCAATAGTTTGGTATCAAGGCATTGAAACTTTGTTTTTACAAGCGTTAAAAGTTTTTTTCTCCAAGAAGAAGGAGTTGATATTCAGTCTTTTAATGACCAACGTTTGGGCGGGTGTGTGGGTTACTTCAAACTATTTTTACCTGGGAGTAGTTTAAACTGGAGTAATGACCTACCCATCTGTGTGTTTGTTATCATAGAGTTGGAAATTTCTTTCTGCAAGTGTTATGGCATAGACAAACAATCGCGCAACGGTTACAACGCGGCAGGGTTTGAGTTTGATCGTTTTGCAGACAGCAATGCAACGTACCTCGAACAGTTTGCTACGACCCGCTTCTTGTCGGTTTTTGGTCGAACACAAAAGAATCTGCAGCTCTCGTTTGGCTTGTAAAGGTAATTTTTTTTATTGAAATTTCTTTTATTTAGACCTGCTTTGTGTACGGTTTCAACCTCACAGCCCACAATTGAAATTCCGTCAATTTTGTGTTACCATTTGCTTGTTTTAGATGTATTACGCTTGCTCGGCGCGTGTTTAAGGTAAACAAAATTTGTGGACGAGTTACTTCTTCTACTGTGACCCACCTACCCGCCCAAGTGTTAGTTATCAAAGGATCTATTGTTTGTCCCACCTCTTGTGTGTTTTGATTTAGATATGAGAGAATTGTTTAAGAATAAATCTCATGATAACTAACGCTTGGGTGGGTGGGTGGGAACAAAGTTTAATTTGTGGGCGAGTTACTTCTTTTACTGTGGCCCACCCACCCGCCCAAGTGTTGGTCATCAAATTATTTATTGTTTGTCCTACTTTTTGTGTGCTTGGATTTAGATATGAGAGAATTGTTTAACAATAAATCTTTTGATAACTAACGTTTGGGTGGGCTGGCGGGAACAAAGTTTAATTTGTGGGCGAGTTACATTTCTTACTGTAACCCACCCACCCGCCCAAGTGTTAGTCATCAAAGGATCTATTGTTTGACCCACCTCTTGTGTTCTTAGATTTAGATATGAGAGAATTGTTTAAATGTAAATATTTGATAACTAATGATTGGGTGGGAGGGCGGGAACTAATATTAATTTGAGGGCAAGTTACTTCTTTTACTGCAACCTATCCACCCGCCCAAGTGTTATTTATCAAAGGAACTTTTGTTTGTCTCACCTCGTGTGTGCTTGGATTTAGAAACGAGAAAATTGTTTAACAATACATCTCTTGATAACTAACGCTTGGGTGGGTGGGTGGGACCAAAGTCTAATTTGTGGGCGAGTTACTTCTTCTACTGTGACCCACCTACCCGTCTAAGTGTTAGTCATCCAAGGATCTATTAATTGTCCTACCTCTTGCGTGCTTGGACTTTGATATGAGAGAATTGTTTAACAATAAATCTTTTGATAACTTACGCTTGGGTAGGTGGGCGGGAACTAAATCCAATTTGTGAGCGAGTTATAATTTCTACTGTGACTCACCCACCCGCCCAAGTATTAGTCATCAAAGGATTTGTTGTTTGTCACACCTCTTGTGTGCTTGGATTTAGATATGAGAAAATTGTTTAACAATAAATCTTTTGATAATTAACGCTTGGGTGGGTGGGCGGGAACAAAAATTTATTAGTGTGCAGTTACTTTTTCTACTATGACCTACCCACCCGCTCAAGTGTTGGTCATCAAAGGATCTATTGTTTGACCCACTTTTTGTGTGCTTTGATTTAGATATGAGAGTTTGGGTGGGTGGGCGGGAACTAAGTTAAATTTGTGGGCGAGTTACTTCTTCTACTGTGGCCCACCCTCCCGCCCAAGTGTTGGTTATCAAAGGATCTATTGTTTGTCACACTTCTTGTGTGCTTGGATTTATGGTAGATAAGAGAGAATTAACAATAAATCTCTTAGTATTTAACTCTCGGGTGGGTGGGCGGGAACAAAGTTTAATTTGTGGGCAACTTACTTTTTCTACTGTAACCCACTCACCCGACCAACTGTTAGTCATCAAAGGATCTATTGTTTGTCCTACTTTTTGTGTGCTTGGATTTAGATATGAGAGAATTGTTTAACAATAAATCTCTTGAAAACTAAAACTTGAGTGGGAACAAAGTTTAATTTGTGGGCGAGTTATTTTTTCTACTACATTGCAGTCACTGCGCGCTTGTTTGTCTGTGCTATTAGAAGTACTTTAGTCAGAGGAAGAGATGATAATATACAAGGTTTTGATTACCAACACTTAGACGGGTGGGTGGCTCATTTTAGATTATAATTATTTTCAAGTAGTCTGAACTAGAGTGCCCACCACCCGCTCAAGAGTTTGTTATGCAATAAGAAATTAGAAGTTTTTTCTGCAGCTGTTAGAATTCTTTATAGCAGAAGAACCCCTAAATGCAATTTTTTGATTACCAACACTTGGGTGGGTGAGCAGGTTACTCCAATTTATAATGTTTATTGAGTAGTTTGAACTAGAGTGCTGACCTACTTGCCCAAGAATTTGTAGTAAAAAATTCTTTGCAAGCACCTAAATCATAGTTTTGCATAAATGGATGCTGAGGACTCAATTTTAAAACTATTAACTCAAAAATTGTACAAAACTTAGTTTAGGCATTGCTTAACATGCTACTTAATCGAAAAATAATTTACAAAATTTAAAAACATTTTTTATAATTTTTGGAATCATTTTGGATTTTATCCTAAATCATAGTTTTGCATAAATTGATGCTGAGGACACAATTTTAAAACAATTAACTCAAAAACTGTACAAAACTTAGTTTATGCATTGCTTAACATGCTACTTAATCCAAAAATAATATACAAAAAAAATTAAAAACATTTTTTATAATTTTTGGAATCATTTTGGAATTTATCCTAAATCATAGTTTTGCATAAATTGATGCTGAGGACACAATTTTAAAACAATTAACTCAAAAATTGTACAAAACTTAGTTTATGCATTGCTTAACATGCTACTTAATCCAAAAATAATTTACAAAATTTAGAAACATTTTTTTATAACTTTTAAAACATTTTGGATTTTAACCTAAATCATAGTTTTGCATAAATTGATGCTGAGGACACAATTTTAAAACTATTAACTCAAAAATTGTAGAAAATTTAGTTTAGGCATTGCTTAACATGCTACTTAATCCAAACATAATTTACAAAATTTAAAAACATTTTTTATAATTTTTGGAAATATTTTGGATTTTAACCTAAATCATAGTTTTGCATAAATTGATGCTGAGGACATAATTTTAAAACTATTAACTCAAAAATTGTACAAAACTTAGTTTATGCATTGCTTAACATGCTACTTAATCCAAAAATATTTTACAAAATTTAAAAACATTTTTTTTTTAATTTTTAGAAACATTTTCGATTTTAACCTAAATCATAGTTTGCATAAATTGATGCTGAGGACACAATTTTAAAACTATTAACTCAAAAATTGTACAAAACTTAGTTTAGGCATTGCCTAACATGCTACTTAATCCAAAAATGATTTACAAAATTTAAAAACATTTTTAAAATTTTTGGAAACATTTTGGATTTTAATTTAAATCATAGTTTGCATAAATTGATGCTGAAGACACAATTTTCAAACTATTAACTCAAAAATTGTACAAAACCTAGTTTGGGTATTGCTTAATATGCTACTTAATCCAAAAATAATTTACAAAATTTAAAAACATTTTTTATATTTTTTAAAACATTTTGGATTTTATCATAAATCATAGATTTGCATAAATTGATGCTGAGGACACAATTTTGAAACAATTAACTCAAAAATTGTACAAAACTTAGTTTATGCATTGCTTAACATGCTATTTAATCCAAAAATAATTTACAAAATTTAAAAACATTTTTAATAATTTTTAAAAACATTTTGGATTTTAACCTAAATCATAGTTTGCATAAATTGATGCTGAAGACACAATTTTCAAACTATTAACTCAAAAATTGTACAAAACTTAGTTTAGGCATTGTTTAACATGCTACTTAATTCAAAAATAATTTAAAAACATTTTTTATAACTTTTAAATCATTTTGGATTTTAACCTAAATCATAGTTTTGCATAAATTGATGCTGAGGACACAATTTTTAAACTATTAACTCAAAAATTGTACAAAACTTAGTTTATGCATTGCTCAACATGCTACTTAATCCAAAAATAATTTACAAAATTTATAATTTTTGGGAAGTTTCTTTGTCCAAGAAGGAGGAAGTGATATCTAATTTTTTATTAACCAATATTTGGGTGGGTAGATGGGTCACTCTAGATTTTGATAACCCGGTAGTAATTTGAACTGACGTGCCCACTAAATTGCCTAAGAGTTTGTTGACAAAAAAATGTAAAGTTCTTTTTTTGCCAGCTCTCTAAATTAGAAGAGGGGATGATGAATTCAATCTTTTGATGGGAGGGTGGTTGGGCACTTTAGTTTAAAGTACTTGTTGGTAAGCAAGATTTGAAATGACTTACTAACCTCTTTTTTCTTGGGCAAAGAGTTTTTTGACGCTTGCAAGTTAGGAACCTCCAATTTCTTCATAAACTTTTGGGCGGATGGGTAAGCACTGTAATTTAAACTACTCGAAGGTAATCATGAACTGGTGTAACTTACCCACCCACCCAAATGTTGGTCATTAAGAGATTGGATTAATTATTTCAATTTTTGTTTACTAAACTTTTTGGCGGTCAAGTGGGCACTCCAGTACAAAAAATTCTATTGGTAATCATGATTTGGAGTGATCTACTCACCCACCCAAGTGTTGATCATTGAGAGATTAGATTTTATTTCCTTTTTCTTGTACAAAAAGACATTTTACGCTTTCACAAAGTCTTAAGTTTTATGATAACAAACTTTTGGTCCGGTAGATGGGTGTTTTAATTTAAACTACTCAATGGTAATTATGATCTGAAATGACTCAACTACCCACTCAAAAAGTTTGTTAACAGAAAAGTTTACGATCTTCTAAAATGTGATCAGTTCAATGTTCAAAACTTTGAATTAATTCAAATTAAGCTATACTAATCTAAACTGATCCAAAATAATTTAAATTGATCTAAACTGTTTTAAATTGTACTAAAATGATTAGAAATAAATCCAAACTAACCCGCTAAAGTGATTCAAGTTAATCTAAAAAAAATATTGAGTCCCAAAATGATCTAAATTTGGTCAAAATGTTTTGGTTCAAAATAATCCAAATAGTTTAAATGTTTGGAATTGTAAGGAAGTTATTCAAACTCATCCAAATTAAGCCATTAAAGTAATTTAAACCAATTTAAAAAAAATTAAAAATTGTTTTAAAATGAACAAACTTGTTTTGAACCGATTTATCCAAACTGATCTAAAATAGTCAACTGCTCTGAACCAATTTTTATGATCCTATAAATTACAAATATAAGCTGAAGTGAACAAACTTTAAAAATTAAAAAAGAAGATGTTTGTTGATTCTGTCTGACAGATTTTTAATAACTGCTGATGGATGAGATGGATGCTTTATATATGTTTGTACAATTAATTTACTATTGTTCATAATATCAGGAACTACAGTCTATTATTATAAAATAATTACCTACAATATAATCTAATCGAAAACCAAAGATTAACTGATATACAATCAATACACGATATGAGTAATAAATCATTTAAGCAAAGCAATTATTGTAATTAACATCAATTTTAAACCGTGACATGTGTACTATGCATTAAATGAAAATAAAACTGATTAAAATTCTAAAGCTATAATAGTTCATAAAAAATGTTAGCAAATGCAATTCCTTGATCAAATTCCATGGTCACATATTTTAGAATGTTTATTAATTATAATATTTAAGGAAATACATGATTTAATTAACATTTTACATTAATGATTTCAATCTTATGCAAATTATTTTTTATTTTCCTTTCACTAATTAAGTATATCTTCTCTGTATGCGTTTTATTAATTAATCAATTTTATTCATCCACAGCTGACAAGCTACGATGTTGTATCAGCATTCATAAACAGAATAAAAGAAGTCAATCCAATAATAAACGCAGTCGCAGAAGATAGATTTGCAGAAGCACTAGAAGAAGCCAAAAATGTCGATGTTTTCTTATCTGAAAACACATTCACAGAAGATGAATTGCAACAAATTAAACCTTTACTTGGAATACCGGTCACTATTAAAGAAAATTTATCTGTGAAAGGTTTGAGCTCAACTATGTGTTCGAAATCATTTGAGGGAGTTAAAGCTAAAGAGGATGGTGAAGCAGTAAGCAAATTTAAGGAAGCCGGTGCTATTATTTTATTAGTTTCAACTACACCCGAGTTTTGTATTTGTTTGGAAACTTATACTAAATTGTTTGGTGTTACAAGGAATCCTTACAATAGTTTAAGAGTTGCTGGAGGATCATCTGGGGGCGAGGTTAGTATTTTGAAAATGTTATTTAATTTTAATTAAAATTAATTTAAGGGCGCGGTTTAGGGAGTATCCGCGTCCTTAACATTTTTAGTGCGATTTTAATGCATTCTAAATAGTCATTGATAATTAATGGAATTCATTCATACTAAGCTTAGTAACTGAATATATTTTTGAATTATTACACGATGCCAATTGGCAAACTTACGAGGATTGTCTCTATTTAAATACCACTTGTTGACAGTAAATTCTGCATTGCATTTTTTTAAATATATTAATTCATTCATTTAATCCGCGCACTTTAACAATAATTAATTCATTCGATCCGCGCAATACTTGCATGTTAAGGTCATATGGAAATTAGCAACATTCTTTTATGTGAAATATGCTGTCTAGAAATGTAAACATATTTACAAACATTTTCTGATGATTTTTTTCTTTACAGGGTGCTTTGTTAGGTGCTGGAGCATCTGTAATCGGAATGGGTTCAGATTTAGCCGGATCAATTAGATATCCATCGGCTTTTTGTGGTGTTTTTGGTCATAAACCAACTCATGGTAAGTTAATCAATATTTGTGCAAAATGCAATAACAATCTTGTTTGCTGTAGGTTATATTTCCAATAAAGGACATTTCCCGGAAACCGATGATGCCACATTTTTAAGTTGTCTGACTTTAGGACCTATGACTCGATATGCCGAAGACATTCCATTAGTTATGAATGTTATTGGACATAACTTAACAAAACTGAAATTGTTTGAAGAAGTAAGTAGTAAGATTGAAATTAAGAAAAAAAACTTAAACGATCTAAAATTGCTCAAAAATCTTAAATAATCTACAAAATTTATTAATTAAATCCGCATACAGCTTTCTTACTTAACTGACAAAAGAAATTGTTACTAAACTGTCAAAAATGTTCTAGAACTGTCATACTTGTTCTAGAACTGCCAAAAATATTCTAAAACCTACAAAAATGTTCTTGAGCTGTTAAAAATGTTTCTAGATTTCCCAAACCTGTTCAGCAATCTTACTTAATTGTCAAACAATACTAATAAACTATTAAAATTGTTCTAGAACCACTATGTGTGTTCTAGAACTGTCATAAGTGTTTTAGAACTGTCAAAAAAGTTCCAAAACATTCAAAAATGTTTATAAATTAATTTTTTAAATGTCAAAGTAGAAGAAATGTTTAAAAGCCAACTGTAACGTTTTATAACTATCAAAAATTGTTTTTAGATGCCCAAAACTTGTTCAGCAACTACTAAACTGACAAAATGTTCATAATAATTTTTTAAAATGTCAAACAATAAGAAAAGCCAAAACATTCTATCTTTGTCAAAAATGTTACAATTTCTGTTTAGCTATCTAGCTCAACTGTCAAAAAATGGTTTATAACTGTCAAAAATGGTCTATATCTGTCAAAATTGTTCTAGAATTAACAAAAATGATCTGGAATTGTCAACAGTGTTCTAAAACTGTTCAATAAACTTTGTTATTAATGTACTAGATCTGTCAAAAAGGTTTGCAAACAACAAAAATGTTCAAAAACTGATTTTTAATGTTAAAATACAGGAAATGTTAAAAACCAAATTGCAAACTGTCAACAACATTTCTAGATTTTCAAAAACTGTTCAGCAATCTAACTCAACTGTCAAAAATTACTACTAAACTGTCAAAAATGATCTATAACTGTCAAAATTGTTCTAGAACTATCAAAAATGTTTTAAAACTGTCAAAAATGTTCTAACATTGTTATTAATGTACTAGAACTGTCAAAAGTGTTCCATACAACATCAAAATGTAAAAAAAAATTAAATTAATTTTTTATGTCAAATTACAAGAAATGTTAAAAACCAAACTGCAAAACGCTCTATAACTGTCAAAAACATTTCTAGATACTCAAAAGCTGTTCAGTATTTCAACTTAACTGTCAAAAAATACAACTTAACTATCAAACATGGTCTAGAACTGTCAAAATTATTCTAGAACTCTCAATGGTGTTCTAGAACTATCAAAAGTGTTCTAAAACTGTCAAAAATGTTGTAACATTATTATTAATGTATTAAAAATGTTTGCATACAACATAAAATTGTCAAAACAAAATTTAAATTAGTTTTTTTATGTCAAATTACAAGAAATGTTATTACAAAAACATTCTTAGATCCTCAAAAAATGTTCTAGAACTGTCAAAAAAGTACCCAATCTACACCAAATTGTCAAAATATTCATATTTTGATTTTTAAAATGTCAAAATACAAAAATCTTAAAATTCAAACTGCAACACGCTCTATAACTGTCAAAAATGTTCCAAGATTCTTAAAAACTTTTCAGTAATCTTACTCTACTGTCAAAAAAAATGTCAATAATGTTCTAGAACTGTCAAAAAAGTACCCAAACTACATATTAATAAAAATTAATAAAAAAACCTTATACAGCTTTTTTGTTAGCTCAAAAACCTAAAATGTTGCATAAAATTAATGACAAATTACCTATAAAACCTTTTTGTTGTATGAATTTGCACAAAAAACAGATTTAGATTATAAAATTGATCAAAAATTGCACATAAAATTCATTTATTACACCAACAAAAACTGTGCAGAAATCTATTTAAAGCAAAAAATGGTACAATTAGATTAGAAGTTATTTTTCCGCATAAAAAATGCTTAAGGAATTCGTTATTTGCCTAAAAAATTAATAAAAATTGCTCATAACATCCATTTATTACGTAAAATGTATAAAAAATTAAACAAGAAATTCATTTAAAGCAAAAAAAGTAGCATACTCCGCTAAAAATGTTTTAATTATGTGTTTTTTTTTTTTTTTTTTTAAACATATTAATAGTCAAAATTGCTTAAGAAATCCGTTTTCCGTATAAAAAAAAATTGTTTATAATATTTATTGATCAAAAATGATCAGAAAGCCGATTAAAGCAGCAAAAAAAATTAAAATCCGTTTATTACACCAATTTATTATCAAAAAATGTACAATAATCTCTTTTAAGTAATTTTAGTTTTTTGTCAAATATTGCATTTTATAATAACGAGTCAGTAGTTTAGATTGGCTCATCTACTCATCCAAGTTTTAGTTATCAAGAGGTTGGATCACGACTGTCTTTTGTGATTAAGGAACTTCTGACGTTCGCAGAGAGGTCAAACATTAAACCTTTTGATAACGAACACTTGGGTGGGTGGGTGGGACACTCCATATCATGATAACAAGTCAGTAGTTTGGATTGGAGTGGCCCACACACTCACTTTATCTGTTAGTTATCAAGAGGTTGGATCACGACCGTCTTTTGTGACTAAGGGACTTCTGACGTTTGCAGAGAGGTCTAACATTAAACCTTTTGATAACGAACACTTGGGTGGGTGGGCAGGTCACTCCATATCATGATAACGAATCAGTAGTTTGGATTGGAGTAGCCCACCCACCCCCCCAAGTGTTAGTTATCAAGAGGTAAGATCACGATTGCCTTTTGTGATTAAGGGACACTCGCAGAGAGGTCAAACATTACACCTTTTTATAGCGAACACTAGGGTGGGTGGGTGGGACACTCTATATTATGATAACGAGTCAGTAGTTTGGATTGGAGTGGCCCACCCACGCACCCAAGTGTTAGTTATCAAAAGGTTGGATTACGACTTTCTCTTATAATTAAGTAACTTCTGACGTTCGCAAAGAGGTCTAACATTAAACCTCTTGATAACAAACACTTGGGTGAGAGGGTGGCACACTCCATATCATGATAACGAGTTAGTAGTTTGGTTTAACCCAAGTGTTAGTTATCAGGAGATTGGATCACGACCCTCTCTTGTGATTAAAGAATTTCTGACGTTCACAGAGAGGTCAAACATTAAACCTCTTGGTTACGAACACTTGGGTGGGTGGGTGGGACACTTCATGTCATGATAACGAGTCAGTAGTTTGGATTAGAGTGGTCCACCCACCCACTCAAGTGTTAGTTATCAAGAGATGGGATCACAACCGTCTCTTGTGATTAAGGGATTTCTGACGTTTGCAGAGAGGTCACACATTAAACCTCTTTAACCACTTTATATCATGATAACGAGTCAGTATTTAAGAATAGAGTGGAACACCCACCCACCCAAGTGTTAGTTATCAAGAGGTTGGATCACGACCGACTTTTGTGATTAAGGGACTTCTGACGTTTGCAGAGAGGTCTAACATTAAACCTCTTGATAACGAACACTTGGGTGGATGGGTGGGACACTCCAAATCATGATAACAAGTCAGTAGTTTAGAATGGAGTGACCCACCCAAGTGTTAGTTATCAAGAGGTTGGATCACGATTGTCACTTCTGATTAAGGGACTTCTGACGTTTGCAGAGAGGTCAAACATTAAACCACTTAATAACGAACACTTGGGTGGGTGGGTGGGACACTCCATATCATGATAACAAGTCAGTAGTTTAGAATGAAGTGACCCACCCACCCACCCACCCAAGTGTTAGTTATCAAGAGGTTGGATCACGATTGTCTTTTGTGATTAAGGAAGTTTTGACGTTCGCAGAGAGGTCAAACATTAAACCTCTTGTTAACGAACAAATAGGTGGGTGGGTGAGTAGAACACATCACATGATAAGGAGTCAGTAGTTTGGATTGGGGTGGCCCACCCACCCACCCAAGTATTAGTTATTAAGAAGTTGGATCACGACCGTCTCTTGTGATTAAGGGACTTCTGACGTTTGCAAAAAGGCCAAACATTAAACCTCTTGATAACATACACTTGGGTGGGTGGGTGGGAAATTCCATATCATGATAACGAATTAGTAGTTTGAATTGGAGTGGCCTACCCACCCACCCAAGTGCTAGTTATCAAGAGGTTGGATTACGATTGTCTTTTGTGATTAAGGGACTTCTGACGTTCGCAGAGAGGCCAAACATTAAACCTTTTGATAACGAACACTTGGGTGGGTGGGACACTTCATATTATGATAACGAGTCAGTAGTTTGGATTGGAGTGGCCCACCCACTCACCCAAATGTTAGTTATCAAGAGGTTGGATCACGATTGTCTTTTGTGATTAAGGGACTTCTGACGTTCGCAGAGAGTTTAAACATTGAACCTCTTGATAACGAACACTTGGGTGGGTGGGTGGGACACTCCATATCATGATAACGAGTTAGTAGTTTGAATTGGAGTGGCCTACCCACCCACCCAAGTGCTAGTTATCAAGAGGTTGGATCACGACCGTCTTTTGTGATTAAGAGACTTCTGACGTTCGCAGAGAGGCTAAACATTAAACCTTTTGATAACGAACACTTGGGTGGGTGGGACACTTCATATTATGATAACGAGTCAGTAGTTTGGATTGAAGTGGCCCACCCACTCACCCAAGTGTTAGTTATCAAGAGGTTGGATCACGATTGTCTTTTGTGATTAAGGGACTTCTGACGTTCGCAGAGAGTTCAAACATTGAACCTCTTGATAACGAACACTTGGGTGGGTGGGCGGGACACTCCATATTATGATAACGAGTCAGTAGTTTGGATTGGAGTGGCCCACCCACCCATTCAAGTGTTTGTTATCAAGAGGTTGGATCACGATTGTCTTTTGTGATTAAGGGACTTCTGACGTTCGCAGAGAGTTCAAACATTGAACCTTTTGATAACGAACACTTGGGTGGGTAAGTGGGTGGGCGGGACACTCCATATCATGATAACGAGTCAGTAGTTTGGATTGGAGTGGCCCACCCACCCATTCAAGTGTTTGTTATCAAACGGTTGGATTACGACCGTCTTTTGTTATTAAGGAATTTCTGACGTTTGCAGAGAGGTCAAACATTAAACCTCTTGGTAATAACGAACACTTGGGTGTGTGGGTGGGACACTCCAAATTATGATAACAAGTCAGTACTTTAAATTGGAGTGGTCCACCCACCCACCCAAGTGTTGGTTATCAAGAGGTTGGATCACGATCATCTCTTGTGATTAAGGGACTTCTGACGTTTGCAGAGAGGTCAAACATCAAACCTCTTGATAACGAACACTTGGGTGGGTGGGTGGGACACTCCAAATTATGATAACAAGTCAGTACTTTGGTTTGGATTAGCCCACCGACCCACCCAAGTGTTACTTATCAAGAAATTGGATCACGATTGTCTCTTGTGATTAAGGGACTTCTGACGTTCGCAGAGAGGTCTAACATTAAACCTTTTGATAACGAACACTTGGGTGGGTGGGATGGGACACTCCATATCATGATAACAAGTCAGTAGTTTAGAATGGAGTGGCCCACCCACCCGCCCAAGTGTTAGTTATCAAGAGGTTGGATCACGACCGTCTTTTGTGATTAAGGGACTTTTGACGTTTGCAGAGAGGTCTAACATTAAACCTCTTGATAACGAACACTTGGGTGGGTGAGTGGGACACTCCAAATCATGATAACGAGTTAGTAGTTTGGATTGGAGTGACCCACCCACCAACCCAAGTGTTGGTTATTATGAGGTTGGATCACGACTGTCTCTTGTGATTAAGGGACTTCTGCCGTTCACTGAGAGGTCAAACATTAAACCTCTTGATAACGAACACTTGGGTGGGTGGGTGGGACACTCCAAATTATGATAACAAGTCAGTACTTTGGTTTGGATTGGCCCACCCACCCACCCAAGTGTTAGTTATCAAGAAATTGGATCACGATTGTCTCTTGTGATTAAGGGACTTCTGACGTTCGCAGAGAGGTCTAACATTAAACCTTTTGATAACGAACACTTGGGTGGGTGGGTGGGACACTTCATATCATGATAACAAGTTAGTAGTTTAGAATGGAGTGGCCCACCCACCCGCCCAAGTGTTAGTTATCAAGAGGTTGGATCACGACCGTCTTTTGTGATTAAGGGACTTCTGACGTTTGCAGAGAGGTCTAACATTAAACCTCTTGATAACGAACACTTGGGTGGGTGAGTGGGACACTCCAAATCATGATAACGAGTTAGTAGTTTGGATTGGAGTGACCCACCCACCAACCCAAGTGTTGGTTATTATGAGGTTGGATCACGACTGTCTCTTGTGATTAAGGGACTTCTGCCGTTCACTGAGAGGTCAAACATTAAACCTCTTGATAACGAACACTTGGGTGGGTGGGTGGGACACTCCAAATTATGATAACAAGTCAGTACTTTGGTTTGGATTGGCCCACCCACCCACCCAAGTGTTAGTTATCAAGAAATTGGATCACGATTGTCTCTTGTGATTAAGGGACTTCTGACGTTCGCAGAGAGGTCTAACATTAAACCTTTTGATAACGAACACTTGGGTGGGTGGGTGGGACACTTCATATCATGATAACAAGTTAGTAGTTTAGAATGGAGTGGCCCACCCACCCGCCCAAGTGTTAGTTATCATGAGGTTGGATCACGACCGTCTTTTGTGATTAAGGGACTTCTGACGTTTGCAGAGAGGTCTAACATTAAACCTCTTGATAACGAACACTTGGGTGGGTGAGTGGGACACTCCAAATCATGATAACGAGTTAGTAGTTTGGATTGGAGTGACCCACCCACCCACCCAAGTGTTGGTTATTATGAGGTTGGATCACGACTGTCTCTTGTGATTAAGGGACTTCTGACGTTCACTGAGAGGTCAAACATTAAACCTCTTGATAACGAACACTTGGGTGGGTAGGTGGGACACTCCAAAACATGATAACGAGTCGGTAGTTTGGATTGGAGTGGCTCACTCACCCACCCAAGTGTTAGTTATCAAAAGGTTGGATGACGACCGTCTCTTGTGATTAAGGGATTTCTGACGTTTGCAGAGAGGTCAAACATCAAACCTCTTGATAACGAACATTTGGGTGGGTGGGTGGGACACTCCAAATTATGATAACAAGTCAGTACATTGGTTTGGATTGACCCACCCACCCACCCAAGTGTTGGTTATGAAGAGGTTAGATCACGATTGTCTCTTGTGATTAAGGGAATTCTGACACTCGCAGAGAAGTCAAACATTAAACCTTTTGATAATGAACACTTGGGTGGGTGGGTAAGACACTCTATATTATGATAACGAGTCAGTAGTTTGGATTGGAGTGGCCCACCCACCCAAGTATTAGTTATCAAGAAGTTGGATCACGACCGTCTCTTGTGATTAAGGGACTTTTAACGTTTGCAAAGAGGCCAAACATCAAACCTCTTCATAACGAACACTTGGGTGGATGGGTGGGTGGGACACTCCATGCCATGATAACGAGTCAGCAGTTTAGATTTTTTTTTTATTGTAAAAACTGTCTGAAATTGTTTTTTCTGAGTAAAATATTGCTCATAACAGCAATAATTGCATCAAATTTATTAAAAACTGTTAAGAAAATACATTTAATATAAAAAAAAAGATGTAAAATTTGATCAAGAAGTCTTATCTCTATATAAAAAACTGCTCATAACACCAATTTATGAAAAAAAAAAATTGCAGAAAACTCATTTAAACAAAAAAAGTATGAAATTTGCTCATTAAATGATATTTTAGGATGAAAATTGTAAAATGTATATAAAACTTTTTTATTTGTGCTTTTTTTTACTGCATACAAAATTGCTTAAAACTCACTTATAAAATGAAATTTATAAAAAATAGTGCAGAAAACTCATTTAAAGCAATAAAATAATAAATACACAAAATCAATCAAATTTGCTCATAACACCAATTTATTGCGCAAAATCTAACAAAAAATGTGCAAAAGAAACTATTTAAACAAAAAAATTATGAAAAATTTAACAAAAACTTATTTAAAGCAAGAAAAATAGTAAAAATCGCTTAAGAAATCTTTTTTTTGTATAAAAAACACTCAAAAATGTCAGAAATTGGAAAACCTATTAAAAAAAATGGTTTATAACACTAATTTATTGGATAAAATTTATCAAAAAGAATTCGGAAATTTATTTAACGCAAAAAATTTGCTCAAGAAATTTTATTTTTGCCTAAAAAATTGCTTATTAATTGCGAAAAAATTAAGAAAAAGCAAAAAAATATGAAATATACTCAAGTAATCATATTTCAGCATAATAAATTCTAAAATCCGCTTAAGAAATTTTTCTTAGACAATACTTTCTTTGGTGATATAGTAGTTTGTAAAGTCTTATTTGGTCCTCAAAATATAATTTTTGGACTTAATACTTTCTAACCGTTTTAAAGTCTTTTCACACTTTTCAAAATATTCCAAAAAAATTTAAATTAAATTAAAAAATTTGCAATATTTTGATAAAAAAATTTAGACTTTTTAGTTGTCTCAAAGTTTTATAGATTCTCTCAATAAGCTTTTCAGCTTTTAGTAATTAAGCGCATCTAATTGATTTTAATATTTACGATTAATTTACGACTTTGTTCTTAAGAGTCAAAGTTTATTAATTTTTTTTACTCACTAATAGCACTAAAAGATATCTATTATCTACGCAATGTATTTCTTTTATATTTTTTCTCTAAAAGTTGTCTAAAACTCCAACTAATGTAAACTCTAAGCAGGATCTTCTTCTATTTATAGTGTTATGCTTGCTACAACTGTTTGTGGTGTGCAATAATATTTCTACACAAAATGCGGGACTTACAGTTTAACAAGGAAACCAAACTACAACACTAAAGGGGTTTACTAGGCAAGTTGTTGGTTTGCTATTGCCTTGCAAAGAAGGAGACTGCATTAAAATATATTTGTTTGATAAATTAGATAAAACCACTGCTGAAAATCTTTTTGTATTAGACCATTGCGCGCTACCGTTGCTGCAAGCAGAATTTTTTGCTTCTAAAAATATTTTAATACTTTTCAGTGAGTTTCTAAAACTTTCTTAATTCAATATATTTTTCGTTTTTTATTTAAAATGTGTCTTATAACCGTCTATAAATCTTCTATTTTTATTGCAAAGTTTATAATACTTTTAAAATATTTTTTAAATTATAACGTTTGAACTTGTGTTTCCGTGTTTGTGATCAAAAGATTTAAACGTAGACACTTGGGCGGATGGGCGGGAACACCAATCTAAACAACACCGCTTACAAGTTTTGAACTTAGTTTAAATTTTGTGGGCGTTTAGTTTGAACTTGTGTTCCCGCCCACCCACCCAAGCGTTAGTGATCAAAAAATTTTGTGGGCGTGTGATTTGAATTTGTGTTCCCGCCCACCTAGCCATCATTGATCACAAACACTTGTGTGGGTGGACAGAAACTTAGTTCAAACTTTATGGACGTGTGATTTGAACTTGTGTTCCCGCCCACTCACCCAAGTGTTTGTAATCCAATTTTTTTTTATCACAAACACTTGGGTGGGTGGGCGGGAACACAAGTTTAAATCACACGTCCACAAAATTTTAATTAAGTTCAAAACTTGTAGGCGAATTGATTAGATTAGTGTTCTCGTCCATCTACCCAAATTTAAATCTTTTGATCACAAACACATTTGTGTGGGTGGGCGGGAACTAAGTTTAAACTTTCTGGGCGTGTGATTTCAACTTGTGGAATATCTGGTAAAACTCGCTTAAGAAATCATTTTTTGTTTGTACAAAATTGTATATAATACTTTTTTGTTGCACAAAACATGTCGAAAACTTAATTAAATTAAAAAAACAGTTAAAGCCATTCAAGAAATCTTTTTTCTTTAAAGGAAATCAATAAAAATTGCCATTTTATTGAGCAAAATTGATTTAAAAATGCTAAAAACCCATTTAAAACAACAACAAAATAATATTTTGCATAGAAAAGTTTATTAACACTAATTTATTGCGAGAATTTTTGTTAAATAATTTTCTTAAATCTAAATCTAAGAACACAAAAGGTAAAACGCACAATAGATACTTTGATGACTAACACTTGGGCGGGTGGGTGGGTCATAATATATAGAAGTAGGGCGGGTGGGTGGGTCATAATATATAGAAGTAACTCGCTCACAAATTAAACTTACTTTCACCCACCCACCCAAGCAATATACGCTTTCAAGAGATTTATTGTTAATCAATTTTCTCATATTTAAATGCAAGTACACATTGGTAATTTTATTACTGAGCTAAGATAAACAATTTATTTTATTTTTAGGTTGATTTGAGCACAATCAAAGTCTACTACATGGACAACATAGGCAAAAACTTCGGCGTCAAAACAGTACAACAAGAAATAAAAGCAGCAATAGCAGAAGCAGCAAACCACTTAAAAAACAATTGCAGCGCCCATTTGAGTTCAGTAAAATTCCCAAACATAGGTTACGCACCTGAAATAGTATCAGCACTCTCGGCAACAATGAAATACGCATCACCTTACACCGACAGTGGAGTAAAGTTGAAAATCACAATTGTTGCAAACAATATATTAATTTCAAGTTTTAGAACTCAGCTCTAGCACAGCTATTTCTGGAATTATTTGGAGGCTGTTCAAAATATTGTATGTATGTTACCGTCCATGAATTAGTCGATGGATTTACTAAGCTTGCACCAAAGAGGAAAATTAAAAGTCATATTGAGAAGTTGGATTTACTTAAGGAGGAGATGAGTGTAAGTAATTGAACAGAAAGCAAAAATTAAATTAGTTTTTATATTAAAATTTTAGGTATATTTAGCAGAGAATGGAGTATTTCTGTTTCCAGCTTACCCCACAACAGCTTTCAGGCATAAGGAATTTATGCATGGGTATGGTGGGATTATGTATTCGTTTATTATTAATGCTTTAGGTTATCCTTCAACTACAGTTCCTATAGGTAAAGATAATAATGGGCTTCCTATTGGCATACAGGTAATTAAATAAATCAAATTTTCTAAATTATTGTGTATTTACTAAAAATTTTTAGGTTGTAGCCAATGTGAATCAAGATAGACTCTGTATAGCAGTAGCCAAAGAATTAGAAACTGCATTCGGTGGTTGGTTGCCACCATCGTAATTTTTTATAGCTTTTACTTTATTTTATACAAATATATGTAGCATTTTTACTTGTTTTATATGATGTTAATTTTATTATAATAAATATTTGATTGATAATTGCATTATATTCTTCAATTTGTCTTCTAGGGGTTACAATCTCACATAATCTTCTCTGGAACGACCATGTATAGCTTAGAAAGTATCTAGAAAACTAGGATTCTTTACTGTACCAGTAAATTTAGAACCAACGTTCTTCCTAATTTTAAAGTATAACACCCACCTCATTATTGTTTGTCGTATTGGAAATCGTCCGCAATATTAAACTCTACACAAAACTGCTTTTGAGTGTTTGCATCTGATTGACTTTGTATAATGTATTATATACCTGGAAGCTATTTAACCTATTGAATAGTACAAATAGCTAACATATATCAACAAATCTTGTTGTCAAAATAGAATCAAATCAGGAATTATAAAAATCAGTGATAATTTACTTCCGCCATGTGCATTATTATCAACAATTTTGCAATGATCGTGTTATTGGCCTTGATTTTAAAAAGTTTTATTTTGTCTAGATAAATCTATTTGCTACATAATCAATCTTTAACCTGGAATTTTAAATATTAAATTCCAATGCAGTTGCAAATTTGTAGCATTCAAATATGTTTATTTGGTTGAGATTGTTGGGACTTAGTGTCCTGTTCTTCGGAATTTTTTTGAAACCAATTTATTGGTTGTTTGCTTTAAGGAAAAGTAAAAAAGTGCCTAAAATTAAAAATGATTTTTTTTTGTGTAGTGCTACGGAATTGGCGAGGAAAATTCGGGAAAAGGAAGTAAGTACCGACTACTTTTTATTGTTTTTTTTTTTTTTTTTTTTTTAATATCTAAGAATTATTTTATTGGATTTGGTTGCACGTGAATGTTTTTGAAAATTTTCAAAATGCATTAATTTTTTTTTTTTTAATTTCTAATTTTAGAAATAGATTAAGCAACTTACCGGCAACTTGTGTGAAAAGTTTTAAATTTAGTTTTCAAAAATTGTTGCTTTAATCGCAAATTTTGTAAAATAAAAATTGAGCATTTTTGAAATTTTCTAAAATGCATTTAGAATTTTTTGAAAAATTTCTAATTTTGGAAATAGATTAAGCAAATTATTGACAACTTGTGTAAAAAAAATTAAATTTATTTTTCAAAAATTGTTGCTTTAATCGCAAATTTTCTATCATAAAAAATAAGCATTTTTTGAAAAATTTTAAAATGCATTTAAATTTTTTTGAAAAAAAATAAATTAGAAATATATTAAGCAACTTAATGGCAGCATGTGTAAGAAATTTTAAATTTATATTTCAAAAATTGTTGCTTTAATCGCAAATTTTGTAATATAAAATTAAGCATTTTTTGAAAATTTCTAAAAAACATTTAGAATTTTTTGAAAAAATTTGTAATTTTGGAAATAGATTAAGAAAATTATTGACAACTTGTATAAAAAAAAAATTTATTTTTTAAAAATTGTTGTCTTAATCGCAAATTTTGTAACATAAAAGTTGAGCATTTTTAAATTTTTTCTGAAATACAATTAAATTTTTTTGAAAAAAAAAAAAAATTTTAGAAATAAATTAAGCAACTAATAGGCAACTTGTGTTAGAAGTTTTAAATTTATTTTTCAAAAATTGTTTCTTTAATCGCAAATTTTGTTGCACATAATGTCAATAAGATTCTGAATTAATTTCCAAAATTTAATAAATTTTCAAAAATTCCAACACAAGTTTTTTTGAATTTCCAAAATTGTTTTTCTTTTTTTATTTAAAAAAATTGCAATTGCAGCAACAATTTTCAAAATTTTGATTCAAATTTTGTTGCATATAATGTCAATAAGTTTCTGAATTAATTTTCAAAATTTAATAACATTTCAAAAATTTCAAATTAAGTTTTTTTGAATTTCCAAATTGTTTCAATTTTTCTTAATACAAAATTGTTTCACTTTTTTTATTACAAAAACTGCAATTGCAGCAACAATTTTTAAAATTTTGATTCAATATTTGTTGCACATAATGTCAGTAAGTTTTTGAATTAGGTTCTAAAATTTGATAATTTTTCAAAAATTCCAAATCAAGTTTTTTTGAATTTCCAAAATTGTTTCACTTTTTCTTGATACAAAAATAGTAATTGCAGCAAAATTTTGATTCAAATTTTGTTGCAGATAATGTCAATAAGTTTCTGAATTAATTTTTAAAAATAAGTAAATTTTCAAAAATTCCAAATCAAATTTTTTTGAGTTTCCAAAATTGTTTCAATTTTTTTATTACAAAAATTGCATTTGCAGCAACAATTTTCAAAATTTTGGTTCAAATTTTGTTGCACATAATGTCAATAAGTTTCTAAATTAATTTCCAAAATTTGGTTAATTTTCAAAAATTCTAAATTAAGTTTTTTTGAATTTCCAAAATTGCTTTACTTTTTCTTAATACAAAAATTGCAATTGCAGCAACAATTTTCAAAATTTTGATTCAAATTTTGTTGCAAATAATGCCAATACGTTTCTGAATTTATTTCCAA
Source organism: Tachinus rufipes (assembly GCA_963932245.1). Taxonomy (NCBI): domain Eukaryota; kingdom Metazoa; phylum Arthropoda; class Insecta; order Coleoptera; family Staphylinidae; genus Tachinus; species Tachinus rufipes. Next base: position 4,835,819 of record OZ010749.1, read on the forward strand.
AATTTAGTAAATTTTCAAAAATTCCAAATCAAGTTTTTTGAATTTCCAAAATTGTTTTACTTTTTTTATTACAAAAATTGCAATTGCAGCAACAATTTTCAAAATTTTGATTCAAATTTTGTTGCACATAATGTCAATACGTTTTTGAATAAATTTCCAAAATTTGGTAATTTTTCAAAAATTCCTAATAAAGTTTTTTTGAATTTCCAAAATTGTTTCGTTTTTTTATTACAAATTGCAATTGCAGCAACAATTTTCAAAATTTTGATGTAAATTTTTTTGCACATAATGTCAATAAGTTTCTGAATTAATTTCCAAAATTTGGTAAATTTTCAAAAATTTCAAACCAAGTTTTTTTGAATTTCTAAATTTTACTTTTTCTTAATACAAAAATTACAATTGCAACAACAATTTCCAAAATTTTGATTCAAATTTTGTTGCACATAATGTCAATACGTTTCTGAATTAATTTCCAAAATTTGGTAAATTTTCAAAAATTCCAAATCAAGTTTTTTTGAATTTCCAAAATTGATTAATTTTTTTATTATAATAATTGGTATAGCAGCAACAATTTTCAAAATTTTAATTTAAATTTTGTTGTGCATAATGTCAATAAGTTTCTGAATTAATTTCTAAAATTGAGTAATTTTTCAAAAATTTGAAATTAAGTTTTTTTGAATTTCCAAAATTGCTTCACTTTTCTTAATACATAAATTGCAATTGCAGCAACAATTTTCAAAACTTTGATTTAAATTTTGTTGCACATAATGTTTCTAAATTAATTTCCAAAATTTTGTAAATTTTCAAAAATTCCAAATCAAGTTTTTTTGAATTTCCAAAATGGTTTTACTTTTTTTTAATACATAAATTGCATTTGCAGCAACAATTTTCAAAATTTTGGTTCAAATTTTGTTGCACATAATGTCAATAAGTTTCTAAATTAATTTCCAAATTTTGGTTAATTTTCAAAAATTCTAAATTAAGTTTTTTTGAATTTCCAAAATTGCTTCACTTTTTCTTAATACAAAAATTGCAATTGCAGCAACAATTTTCAAAATTTTGATTCAAATTTTGTTGCAAATAATGCCAATACGTTTCTGAATTTATTTCCAAAATTTAGTAAATTTTCAAAAATTCCAAATCAAGTTTTTTGAATTTCCAAAATTGTTTTACTTTTTTTATTACAAAAATTGCAATTGCAGCAACAATTTTCAAAATTTTTATTCAAATTTTGTTGCACATAATGTCAATACGTTTTTGAATAAATTTCCAAAATTTGGTAATTTTTCAAAAATTCCTAATAAAGTTTTTTTGAATTTCCAAAATTGTTTCGTTTTTTTATTACAAATTGCAATTGCAGCAACAATTTTCAAAATTTTGATGTAAATTTTTTTGCACATAATGTCAATAAGTTTCTGGATTAATTTCCAAAATTTGGTAAATTTTCAAAAATTTCAAACCAAGTTTTTTTGAATTTCTAAATTTTACTTTTTCTTAATACAAAAATTACAATTGCAACAACAATTTCCAAAATTTTGATTCAAATTTTGTTGCACATAATGTCAATACGTTTCTGAATTAATTTCCAAAATTTGGTAAATTTTCAAAAATTCCAAATCAAGTTTTTTTGAATTTCCAAAATTGATTAATTTTTTTATTATAATAATTGGTATAGCAGCAACAATTTTCAAAATTTTAATTTAAATTTTGTTGTGCATAATGTCAATAAGTTTCTGAATTAATTTCTAAAATTGAGTAATTTTTCAAAAATTTGAAATTAAGTTTTTTTGAATTTCCAAAATTGCTTCACTTTTCTTAATACAAAAATTGCAATTGCAGCAACAATTTTCAAAACTTTGATTTAAATTTTGTTGCACATAATGTTTCTAAATTAATTTCCAAAATTTTGTAAATTTTCAAAAATTCCAAATCAAGTTTTTTTGAATTTCCAAAATGGTTTTACTTTTTTTTAATTCATAAATTGCATTTGCAGCAACAATTTTCAAAATTTTGGTTCAAATTTTGTTGCACATAATGTCAATAAGTTTCTAAATTAATTTCCAAAATTTGGTTAATTTTCAAAAATTCTAAATTAAGTTTTTTTGAATTTCCAAAATTGCTTCACTTTTTCTTAATACAAAAATTGCAATTGCAGCAACAATTTTCAAAATTTTGATTCAAATTTTGTTGCAAATAATGCCAATACGTTTCTGAATTTATTTCCAAAATTTAGTAAATTTTCAAAAATTCCAAATCAAGTTTTTTGAATTTCCAAAATTGTTTTACTTTTTTTATTACAAAAATTGCAATTGCAGCAACAATTTTCAAAATTTTTATTCAAATTTTGTTGCACATAATGTCAATACGTTTTTGAATAAATTTCCAAAATTTGGTAATTTTTCAAAAATTCCTAATAAAGTTTTTTTGAATTTCCAAAATTGTTTCGTTTTTTTATTACAAATTGCAATTGCAGCAACAATTTTCAAAATTTTGATGTAAATTTTGTTGCACATAATGTCAATAAGTTTCTGAATTAATTTCCAAAAATTGGTAAATTTTCAAAAATTCCTAACCAAGTTTTTTTGAATTTTCAAAATTGTTTCATTTTTTTATTACAAATTGCAATTGCAGCAAAATTTTCAAAATTTTGATTTAAATTTTTTTGCACATAATGTCAATAAGTTTCTGAATTAATTTCCAAAATTTGGTAAATTTTCAAAAATTTCAAACCAAGTTTTTTTGAATTTCTAAATTTTACTTTTTCTTAATACAAAAATTACAATTGCAACAACAATTTCCAAAATTTTGATTCAAATTTTGTTGCACATAATGTCAATACGTTTCTGAATTAATTTCCAAAATTTGGTAAATTTTCAAAAATTCCAAATCAAGTTTTTTTGAATTTCCAAAATTGATTAATTTTTTTATTATAATAATTGGTATAGCAGCAACAATTTTCAAAATTTTAATTTAAATTTTGTTGTGCATAATGTCAACAAGTTTCTGAATTAATTTCTAAAATTGAGTAATTTTTCAAAAATTTGAAATTAAGTTTTTTTGAATTTCCAAAATTGCTTCACTTTTCTTAATACATAAATTGCAATTGCAGCAACAATTTTCAAAACTTTGATTTAAATTTTGTTGCACATAATGTTTCTAAATTAATTTCCAAAATTTTGTAAATTTTCAAAAATTCCAAATCAAGTTTTTTTGAATTTCCAAAATGGTTTTACTTTTTTTTAATACATAAATTGCATTTGCAGCAACAATTTTCAAAATTTTGGTTCAAATTTTGTTGCACATAATGTCAATAAGTTTCTAAATTAATTTCCAAAATTTGGTTAATTTTCAAAAATTCTAAATTAAGTTTTTTTGAATTTCCAAAATTGCTTCACTTTTTCTTAATACAAAAATTGCAATTGCAGCAACAATTTTCAAAATTTTGATTCAAATTTTGTTGCAAATAATGCCAATACGTTTCTGAATTTATTTCCAAAATTTAGTAAATTTTCAAAAATTCCAAATCAAGTTTTTTGAATTTCCAAAATTGTTTTACTTTTTTTATTACAAAAATTGCAATTGCAGCAACAATTTTCAAAATTTTTATTCAAATTTTGTTGCACATAATGTCAATACGTTTTTGAATAAATTTCCAAAATTTGGTAATTTTTCAAAAATTCCTAATAAAGTTTTTTTGAATTTCCAAAATTGTTTCGTTTTTTTATTACAAATTGCAATTGCAGCAACAATTTTCAAAATTTTGATGTAAATTTTGTTGCACATAATGTCAATAAGTTTCTGAATTAATTTCCAAAAATTGGTAAATTTTCAAAAATTCCTAACCAAGTTTTTTTGAATTTTCAAAATTGTTTCATTTTTTTATTACAAATTGCAATTGCAGCAAAATTTTCAAAATTTTGATTTAAATTTTTTTGCACATAATGTCAATAAGTTTCTGAATTAATTTCCAAAATTTGGTAAATTTTCAAAAATTTCAAACCAAGTTTTTTTGAATTTCTAAATTTTACTTTTTCTTAATACAAAAATTACAATTGCAACAACAATTTCCAAAATTTTGATTCAAATTTTGTTGCACATAATGTCAATACGTTTCTGAATTAATTTCCAAAATTTGGTAAATTTTCAAAAATTCCAAATCAAGTTTTTTTGAATTTCCAAAATTGATTAAATTTTTTATTATAATAATTGGTATAGCAGCAACAATTTTCAAAATTTTAATTTAAATTTTGTTGTGCATAATGTCAATAAGTTTCTGAATTAATTTCTAAAATTGAGTAATTTTTCAAAAATTTGAAATTAAGTTTTTTTGAATTTCCAAAATTGCTTTACTTTTCTTAATACATAAATTGCAATTGCAGCAACAATTTTCAAAACTTTGATTTAAATTTTGTTGCACATAATGTTTCTAAATTAATTTCCAAAATTTTGTAAATTTTCAAAAATTCCAAATCAAGTTTTTTTGAATTTCCAAAATTGTTTTACTTTTTTTTAATACATAAATTGCATTTGCAGCAACAATTTTCAAAATTTTGGTTCAAATTTTGTTGCACATAATGTCAATAAGTTTCTAAATTAATTTCCAAAATTTGGTTAATTTTCAAAAATTCTAAATTAAGTTTTTTTGAATTTCCAAAATTGCTTTACTTTTTCTTAATACAAAAATTGCAATTGCAGCAACAATTTTCAAAATTTTGATTCAAATTTTGTTGCAAATAATGCCAATACGTTTCTGAATTTATTTCCAAAATTTAGTAAATTTTCAAAAATTCCAAATCAAGTTTTTTGAATTTCCAAAATTGTTTTACTTTTTTTATTACAAAAATTGCAATTGCAGCAACAATTTTCAAAATTTTGATTCAAATTTTGTTGCACATAATGTCAATACGTTTTTGAATAAATTTCCAAAATTTGGTAATTTTTCAAAAATTCCTAATAAAGTTTTTTTGAATTTCCAAAATTGTTTCGTTTTTTTATTACAAATTGCAATTGCAGCAACAATTTTCAAAATTTTGATGTAAATTTTTTTGCACATAATGTCAATAAGTTTCTGAATTAATTTCCAAAATTTGGTAAATTTTCAAAAATTTCAAACCAAGTTTTTTTGAATTTCTAAATTTTACTTTTTCTTAATACAAAAATTACAATTGCAACAACAATTTCCAAAATTTTGATTCAAATTTTGTTGCACATAATGTCAATACGTTTCTGAATTAATTTCCAAAATTTGGTAAATTTTCAAAAATTCCAAATCAAGTTTTTTTGAATTTCCAAAATTGATTAATTTTTTTATTATAATAATTGGTATAGCAGCAACAATTTTCAAAATTTTAATTTAAATTTTGTTGTGCATAATGTCAATAAGTTTCTGAATTAATTTCTAAAATTGAGTAATTTTTCAAAAATTTGAAATTAAGTTTTTTTGAATTTCCAAAATTGCTTTACTTTTCTTAATACATAAATTGCAATTGCAGCAACAATTTTCAAAACTTTGATTTAAATTTTGTTGCACATAATGTTTCTAAATTAATTTCCAAAATTTTGTAAATTTTCAAAAATTCCAAATCAAGTTTTTTTGAATTTCCAAAATTGTTTTACTTTTTTTTAATACATAAATTGCATTTGCAGCAACAATTTTCAAAATTTTGGTTCAAATTTTGTTGCACATAATGTCAATAAGTTTCTAAATTAATTTCCAAAATTTGGTTAATTTTCAAAAATTCTAAATTAAGTTTTTTTGAATTTCCAAAATTGCTTCACTTTTTCTTAATACAAAAATTGCAATTGCAGCAACAATTTTTAAAATTTTGATACAAATTTTGATGCAGATAATGTCAATAGGTTTTTAAATAAATTTCCAAAATTTTGTGAATTTTCAAAAATTCAAAATAAAGTTTTTTTCAAATTTCAAAATTGTTTCACATTTTTATTACAAAAATTGCATTTTCAGCTACAATTTTTAAATTTTTTATTCAAATTTTGTTGCAGATAATGTCAATAAGTTTTTGAATTAATTTACAAAATTTGGTAAATTTTCAAAAATTCCTCACCAAGTTTTTTTGAATTTCCAAAATTGTTTCATTTTTTTATTACAAATTGCAATTGCAGCAACAATTTTCAAAATTTGATTTGTTGCACATATTAACAATAAGTTTCTGAATTAATTTCCAAAATTTGGTAAATTTTCAAAAATTCCTAATCAAGTTTTCTTAAATTTCCAAAATTGTTTCATTTTTTTATTACAAATTGCAATTGCAGCAACAATTTTCAAAATTTTTATTTAATTTTTGTTGCACATAATGTTTCTAAATTAATTTTCAAAATTTTGTAAATTTTCAAAAATTCCAAATTGAGTTTTTTAGAATTTCCAATTTTGTTTCATTTTTTTTATTACAAAAATTGCAATTGCAGTAACAATTTTTAAAATTTTGATTCAAATTTTGTTGCAGATAATGTCAATAAGTTTATGAATTAATTTCCAAAATTTAGTAAATTTTCAAAAATTACAAATCAAATTTTTTTGAATTTCCAAAATTGTTTTACTTTTTCTTAATACAAAAATTGCAATTGCAGCAACAATTTTCAAAATTTTGATTCAAATTTTGTTGCACATATTGTCAATAAGTTTCTGAATTAATTTCCAAAATTTGGTAAATTTTCAAAAATTTCAAATTAAGTTTTTTTGAGTTTCCAAAATGGTTTCAATTTTTTTATTACAAAAATTGCAATTACAGCATCAATTTTTAAAATTTTGATTCAAATTTTGTTGCACATACTGTCAATAAGTTTTCGAATTAATTTCCAAAATTTGGTAATTTTTCAAAAATTCCAAATCAAGTTTTTTTGAGTTTCCAAAATTGTTTCAATTTTTTTATTACAAAAATTGCAATTACAGCATCAATTTTTAAAATTTTGATGCAAATTTTGTTGCACATATTGTCAATTAGTTTCTTAATCAATTTCCAAAATTTAATAAATTTTCAAAAATTTTTAATCAAGTTTTTTTGAATTTCCAAAATCACTTTTTCTTAATTCAAAAATTGCAATTGCAGCAACAATTTTCAAAATTTTGATTTATATTTTGTTGCGCATATTGTCAATAAGTTCCTTAATTAATTTCTAAAATTTGGTAAATTTTCCAAAAATTCCAAATCAAGTTTTTTTAAATTTTCAAAATGTTTTACTTTTTCTTAATACAAAAATTGCAATTCCAGCAACAATTTACAAAATTTTGATTCAATTTTTGTTGCACATAATGTCAATAAGTTTCTGAATTAATTTTAAAAATTTAGTAATATTTCAAAAATTCCAAAATCCAAAGTTTTTTTCAATTTCCAAAATTGTTTCACTTTTTCTTAAAACAAAAATTTCAAATGCAGCAACAATTTTTAAAATTTTGTTGCACATAATGTCAATAAGTTTCTAAATTAATTTCCAAAATTCAGTAAATTTTCAAAAATTTCAAATTAAGTTTTTTGAATTTCCAAAATTGTTTCACTTTTTCTTAATACAAAAATTGCAATTGCAGCATCAATTTTTAAAATTTTGATTTAAATTTTGTTGCACATATTGTCAATAAGTTTCTGAATTAATTTCCAAAATTTAATAAATTTTCAAAAAATCCAAATAAAGTTTTTTTGAATTTCTAAAATTGCTTCACTTTTTTTGAATACAAAATTTGCAATTGCAGCAACAAATATCAAATTGATTCAAATTTTGTTGTCATTTCAATAAGTTTCAGAATTAATTTCCAAAATTTTGGGAAATTAAAAAAAACTCTAAAACTGAATTTTTAATTTCAGGTAACTTCTGAATACGTAGTAACCAACTACATCCAACGAATAATAGAAGTCAACAAAATACTAAACGCCGTATCCGATGAACGGTATGAAGCAGCAATCAAAGAAGCAAAAGAAGCTGATCAATACATTCACAAAAACTACTTAACATTAGAACAACTAAAACAATACAAACCATTTCTAGGAGTACCAATAACAATTAAAGAGAGTTGCGGCTTAAAAGGTAAAATTTCCAAAACCAACAAAAAAAAATTATTAAAAATAAAAATTTCAGGTACAAGTCAAGCAGTGGGTTGCGTACGAAGAAAAGGAGTAAAAGCAGAAGACGATTGTTCTTCAGTTAAATTAATTAAAAGAGCCGGATTTATTCCGCTTTTAGTAACAAATTGTCCTGAATATTGTGTTGGATTGGAGACGATTAATTTGATTAATGGGATTACTAAGAATCCTTATAATACTAATAGGTCAACTGGGGGATCTTCTGGAGGAGAGGTAAGATTTAGTGAAGAAAAGTAAGAATTTTTTTAAAATCTTTCATAAATAATTTTAGGCTGCTTTGTTAGGTGCTGGAGCTACTATAGTAGGTTTAGGTTCTGATTTTGCAGGATCAATTAGGCTTCCATGTCTATTTAATGGAATTTACGGACACAAAACAACACCAAGTAAATTTACAATTAACCTAAATCTATTTTAATTAATACAAATTATTTTAGAAATTGTTGATCGATTAGGACACTTTCCTGAAAGCACTGATATAGTTTCTCATGACTATTTCTCAATTGGTCCTATGGCACGTTACGCTGTAGATTTAAAACCAATTCTTAAAATAGTTGCTGGGCCAAATGCAGGGCTTCTAAAGTTAGATGAAAAGGTATTATTTATTAGCCTCTAAATAGAAGAATAAAGAAAAAAATTATTTTAGGTTGATTTAAGTAAATTAAAAATGTTCCACGCAGACCACACTTATAATTTATTCGGTATACCTACAATCGATAGAGATATTTGTAATGGAATTTCAACCGCAATGAAATATTTTGAAATTAATTTTGATACCAGGATTGAAGCCATGTATATTAATTTGCTTGCAGATGCAACTGAAATAAGTACATCTTTATTTATGGGATTGAAAGATACCCCTAATTTACTGGTAGATCTTAAAGATCCTAAAGTAAGTATGATTAATTTGAATCAATTTTGATTTATTAATTTTGTTTTAGAAAAATTTATCTTTGTATGGACAAATATTGAAAAGTCTATTTGGTAAAAGTGATTTTTCAATATTGCTTTTATTGTTTATGGTGGTGCATCGGTGTAATGGGTTTATTCCCAAACATAGAGCTCCATATTATGAAAAGAAGATGGTTGAATTGCAAACGACTATAATTGTAAGTTACAATAATACAATACAATTTTGGATTGATTTAAATTTTCATTTAGGAATTGCTTGGTGATAATGGTGTACTATTATACCCAACATTTCACACATCTGCATTCAGACATTATGAAATTTTTTTGAATTCATTTGGGATATCCTACGCAATGATATTTAATATTTTAGGATTTCCCACAACACAGGTTCCAATCGGATTAGATAGAAATAAAATGCCGATTGGGTTTCAGGTAAATTAATTTGATTAAACTACATTTTTTAAATATTTAATGATAGTGCTTATACCTAGAAGCATGTTATTAAATTTCTTAATTATATATGGAATTTTTTTTATTTAAAGTTGTTCATTTCTGGTATGTTACAGGTTGTTGCGGCTCCTCATATGGATAGATTGTGTTTGGCTGTTGCTGAAGAGTTAGAGAAATGTTTTGGTGGTTGGGTACCACCGTATTTAATTTAATTAAGGGTTAATATTTGTTTTATTTTATAAATAGAATTTAATTTTATTTTTATTTTTATTAAAAATATTTTTTTTATTTATTTTAGTTGATAAATAATTAATTTCACGAGTTAAACTATATTTTATTTATACTATACTTTTAGGGTGTCTGAATGACTTCAAAAACAATGGCAACATATTAACAGTAAAACACAAAAACCAATCAGAAACCTTATTAAATTTTATTTAAAAAGGGTTTTTTATTTTTTGCAATTTTCAGACGTTTTCTGCACAATTATAAGTTAAAAAAGAAAAAAAAAGTGTTTTTTGAAATTTGAATTTTTTTCAAAAAATGAAGTTTCTAATTTTTTTAAATTATTTTATTTATTATGTAAAAGTTTTGTAACTAATAAACAAACATGTTGAACGATTTATAGTAGATTTTGATTAAAAAATGTTGTACAGAGTAAGTTTTTTTCATAAAAAATTAAATTTTTACGTTTTATTAACTTGAAAATTTTTAAGCTATAAATGCTTCTTTTTCAATATTTTTTTGTTAAAAATTGTGTTTTCCGAGCAAGTTTTACAATAAACGCGGTTTCTATTAAATTTGTTATAATTTTGTACAAAATTAAAGGCCGGGACAATATTTTTGAGCAGTATTTGTTAGTTTTCATTTACAAAATGTATTTTTTCAGCAATTTTTTGCAAATTTTTTTTACGCGATTTGTGATTTTTTGTGATTTTTCAAGAAATGTGTTTTTTTTCTCAATAAATTTTACAACAAATATAATAACCCATCCACCCACCCAAGTGTTTGTTATCAAGAAATTGATGATTGTCTCACCTCTGACGTATTAGAAACAATTACGTTCAATCTGTCATATTAAAAAACAGCAGAAACACAACAAGTGTGGGAATAATCTAATATATTGATAACAAACACTTAGGTGGGTGGGCGGGAACACTGTATCAAACTACCGGCTCAATATTTATAAACTGTGTTCCCGCCCACCCGCCCAGGTGTTTGTTATCAAGAAATTTGTTATTGTACCTACCTCTGACGTTATAAGTAACATCTGTCATTCAATCTGTCAAATTAAAAACAACAAAACAAGTAAGAGAATAAGCAAATTTCTTGATAACAAACACTTAAGCGGGTGGGCGGGAACAAATGTTTGTTATCAAGAAACTTGTTATTGTACCCACCTCTGACGTTATAAGTAACAATAATTTCTTGATGACAAACACTTGGGCGGGTGGGCGGAAACACGACATCACACCACCGGCCCAATATTTATAAAAGGTGTTCTGTGTTCCCGCTCACCCACCCAAGTGTTTGTTATTAATAAACTTTGTTATTGTACCTACTTTTGACGTTAGAATTGACAACTGTCATTGAATCTGTCATATTAAAAACAGGAGAAACGCAAAAAGTGTGAGAATAAGCAAATTTCTTGATAAAATACACTTGAGCGGGTGGGCGGGAACACTATATCAAACCACCAGCCCAATATTTATAAACTGTGTTCCCGCCCACCCACCCAAGTGTTTGTTATCAAGAAATTTGTTATTGTACCCACCTCTGACAATATAAGTAACATCTGTCATTAAATCTGTCAAATTAAAAACAACTGAATTGCAAAAAGGGTGAGTATAAGCAATTTTTTTGATAACAAACACTTGGGAGAGTGGGCGGAAACACTGTATCAAACCACCGGCCCAATATTCAAAAACTGTGTCTCTGCCCACCCACCTAAGTGTTTGCTATCAAGAAATTTGTTATTGTACCCACCTCTGACGTTATAAGTAACATCTGTCATTAAATCTGTCAAATTATAAACAACAAAACTGCAAAAAGTGTGAGAATAAGTAAATTCCTTGATACCAAACATTTGGGCGTGTGGGCGGAAACACTGAATCAAACCACCGGCCCAATATTCAAAAACTGTGTCTCTGGCCACCCACCCAAGTGTTTGCTATCAAGAAATTTGTTATTGTACCCACCTCTGACGTTATAAGTAACATCTGTCATTAAATCTGTCAAATTAAAAACAACAAAACTGCAAAAAGTGTGAGAATAAGTAAATTCCTTGATACCAAACAATTGGGCGGGTGGGCGGAAACACTGTATCAAACCACCGGCCCAATATTCAAAAACTGTGTTCCCGCCCACCCGCCCAAGTGTTTGTTATCAAGAAATTTGTTATTGTACCCACCTCTGACGTTATAAGTAACATCTGTCATTAAATCTGTCAAATTAAAAACAAAAAAACTGCAAAAAGTGTGAGAATAAGTAAATTCCTTCATAACAAACATTTGGGCGGGTGGGCGGGAACACTGTATCAAACTACCGGCTCAATATTTATTAACTGTGTTCCCGCCCACCCGCCCAAGTGTTTGTTATCAAGAAATTTGTTATTGTATTCACCTCTGACGTTATAAGTAACATCTGTCATTAAATCTGTCAAATTAATAACAACAAAACTGCAAAAAGTGTGAGAATAAGCAAATTCCTTGATAACAAACACTTGGGTGGGTGGGCGGGAACACTGTATTAAACCACCGGCCCAATATTCACAAACTGTGTTCCACCCCACCCGCCCAAGTGTTTGTTATTAAAAAATTTGTTATTGTACCCACCTCTGACGTTATAAGTAACATCTGTCATTAAATCTGTCAAATTAAAAACAACAAAACTGCAAAAAATGTGAGAATAAGCAAATTCCTTGATAACAAACACTTGGGCGGGTGGGCGGGAACACTGTATCAAACCACCGGCCCAATACTCATAAACTGTGTTCCCGCCCACCCGCCCAAGTGTTTGTTATCAAGAAATTTGTTATTGTACCCTCCTCAGACGTTATAAGTAACATCTGTCATTAAATCTGTCAAATTTAAAACAACAAAACTGCAAAAAGTGTGAGAATAAGCAAATTCCTTGATAACAAACATTTGGGCGGGTGAGCGGAAACACTGTATCAAACCACCGGCCTAATATTCATAAACTGTGTTTCCGCCCACCCGCCCAAGTGTTTGTTATCAAGAAATTTGTTATTGTACCCACCTCTGACGTTATAAGTAACATCTGTCATTAAATCTGTCAAATTAAAAACAACAAAACTGCAAAAAGTGTGAGAATAAGCAAATTCCTTTATATCAAACACTTGGGCGGGTGGGCGGGAACACTATATCAAACCACTGGCCCAATATTCATAAACTGTGTTCCCGCCCACCCACCCAAGTGTTTGTTATCAAGAAATTTGTTATTGTACTCACTTCTGACGTTATAAGTAACATCTGTCATTAAATCTGTCAAATTAAAAACAACAAAACTGCAAAAAGTGTGAAAATAAGCAAATTCCTTGATAACAAACACTTGGGCGGGTGGGCGGGAACACTGTATCAAACTACCGGCTTAATATTTATAAACTGTGTTCCCGCCCACCCGCCCAAGTGTTTGTTATCAAGAAATTTGTTATTGTATTCACCTCTGACGTTATAAGTAACATCTGTCATTAAATCTGTCAAATTAAAAACAACAAAACTGCAAAAATTGTGAGAATAAGTAAATTCCTTGATAACAAACATTTGGGCGGGTGGGCGGGAACACTGTATCAAACTACCGGCTCAATATTTATAAACTGTGTTTTTGCCCACCCGTTTAAATGTATGTTATCAAGAAATTTGTTATTGAACTTACCTCTGACGTTATAAGTGACAACTGTCATTTAATCTGTCAAATTAAATACAACAAAACTGCAAAAAGTGTGAGAATAAGTAAATTCCTTGATACCAAACAATTGGGCGGGTGGGCGGAAGCTCTGTATCAAACCACCGCCCCAATATTTATAAATTGTGTTCCCGCCCACCCGCCCAAGTGTTTGTTATCAAGAAATTTGTTATTGTACCCACCTCTGACGTTATAAGTAACATCTGTCATTAAATCTGTCAAATTAAAAACAACAAAACTGCAAAAAGTGTGAGAATAAGCAAATTCCTTTATATCAAACACTTGGGCGGGTGGGCGGGAACACTATATCAAACCACTGGCCCAATATTCATAAACTGTGTTCCCGCCCACCCACCCAAGTGTTTGTTATCAAGAAATTTGTTATTGTACTCACTTCTGACGTTATAAGTAACATCTGTCATTAAATCTGTCAAATTAAAAACAACAAAACTGCAAAAAGTGTGAAAATAAGCAAATTCCTTGATAACAAACACTTGGGCGGGTGGGCGGGAACACTGTATCAAACTACCGGCTTAATATTTATAAACTGTGTTCCCGCCCACCCGCGTAAGTGTTTGTTATCAAGAAATTTGTTATTGTATTCACCTCTGACGTTATAAGTAACATCTGTCATTAAATCTGTCAAATTAAAAACAACAAAACTGCAAAAATTGTGAGAATAAGTAAATTCCTTGATAACAAACATTTGGGCGGGTGGGCGGGAACACTGTATCAAACTACCGGCTCAATATTTATAAACTGTGTTTTTGCCCACCCGTTTAAATGTATGTTATCAAGAAATTTGTTATTGAACTTACCTCTGACGTTATAAGTGACAACTGTCATTTAATCTGTCAAATTAAAAACAACAAAACTGCAAAAAGTGTGAGAATAAGTAAATTCCTTGATACCAAACAATTGGGCGGGTGGGCGGAAGCTCTGTATCAAACCACCGCCCCAATATTTATAAATTGTGTTCCCGCCCACCCGCCCAAGTGTTTGTTATCAAGAAATTTGTTATTGTACCCACCTCTGACGTTATAAGTAACATCTGTCATTAAATCTGTCAAATTAAAAACAGCAGAAACGCAACAGGTGTGAAAATACGCAATTTTTTTGATAACAAACATTTGGGCGGATGGGCGGGAACACTGTATCAAACTACCGGTTCAATATTTATAAACTGTGTTTTCGCTCACCCGCCCAAATGTTTGTTGTCAAGAAATTTATTATTGCACTTCTGCCGTATTAGTGACAACTTACAAACACTTAGGCGGGTGGGCGGGCGGGAACACTGTATTAAACTACCGGCTCAATACTTATAAACTGTGTTTTCGCTTACCCGCCCAAGTCTTTGTTATTAAAGAATTTATTATTGTACCCATCTCTGACGTTATAAGTGACAACAGTCATTTAGTCTGTCAAATTAAAAACAGCAGAAACTGAACAAGTGTTAGAATAAGCTAATTTCATGATAACAAACACTTGGGCGGGTGGGCGGGAACACTGTATTAAACTACCGTCTTAATATTTATAAACTGTGTTCTCGCCCACCCTTCTAAGTGGTTTTATCAAAAAGTTTGTTATTGTACCCACTTCTGACGTTATAATTGATAACTGTCATTTAATCTGTCAAATTGAAAACAGCAGAATCGCATCAAGTGTGAGAATAAGCAAATTTCTTTATAACAAACACTTGGGTGGCTGAACGGGAACACGTATCAAACCACCGCCCCATTATTCATAAACTGTGTTCCCGCTCACCCACCCAAATGTTTGTTATCAAGAAATTTGTTAATGTACCCACCTCTGACGTATATGTGACAACTACGTTCAATCTATCATACTAAAAACAACAGAAACGCAACAAGTGTGAAAGTATGCACATTTCTTGATAACAGTTGTGAATGTTACAGACGCTATAGCCACTCGGATTTTTTTATCGGAAGAATTGCTATGTTTCCTAATGTTTCTATTGTCACATACGGTTTCGCCACAATCTGCTTGAATTGTAACATACATAACATGCCAAATTAGTTATATTACAATATTATTTGTACTATTTTAAAACTCTTAAATAATAGTTAAAAAAATATTTATTAATGTGTATGCATTTACATTAATTTGTAATATTCAACTCGTAATAAACTATCAGCATATTCTGCTAATAACCTATTATTAATTAAAATCTATAGACAGGTAATTAAACATACGCTAAATATAGATATTTATAACAAATAAAAACATTAGGTTTATTATTTATTCTCAGAAGTGTAAATAAAATAAAATAATTTAAAAAACAGATTATTTTGTTAATAGTTTATTAAGTGCTATTATAAATGGACAATTCCATTTCAAACGGACCAGAGAAACTTGCTTATGTATTTTTTTTTTAGTTTCTATAACTTATTAGTAGTCCTTTGATAGATATATAAGAGTATGAAACCCATAAAAAAAAATTCTGCGATTTTTTTTTAGTTTTTTTGTCGTTTTTTAACTTAATCGCATTTTTTGTTTAAAAACCGCAATTTTAACTCAAAAGAAATAAATTTACTAATGAAATCAACCAGAAATTTTTCGTAGATTCCAAATCTGGCAAAAAAAATATTTTTTTTTATAAATTGGTTTGTAGACGATGTAATTTGTTAACAAATATTTTGAAATTTTGACTTTGACACTACATAGTCAATTAGTTGTTAATTTGATAAGTGATAGCATTTTTAAAAATTTAGTTTTTTAGCATTTTTTTTTTAAATTATTAAATCTAAAAAATAATTTCTTTAAAAATTACTTTGTACAAGATGTAATTTATCATCAAATATTTTGAAATTTTGATACAACATAGTCAATTAGTTGTTATTTTGATAACTGAAAGCATTTTTAAAAATTTGGTTTTAAGCATTTTTTAAAATTAATTAAATCTGATCAAAATACTTTGTACATAAGTTGCTTTGTAAAAGATGCAATTTGTCAACATTAAAGTTTAAAATTTGACAGAATATAATCAATTAGTAGTTATTTTCATAACTTAAAGCATTTTTGAAAATTTGGTTTTTAAGCGTTTTTTAAAATTTAGTAAATTTGATTAAAATAAATCTTTCATAAATTGCTTTGTACAAGATGTAAATTATTAATAATTTTTTTCAAAAATTTGACACAATATAGTCAATTAGTTGTTATTTTGATAACTGAAAGCATTTTTGAAAATTTGGTTTTAAAGCATTTTTCAAAATTAATTAAATCTGATCAAAATCATTCCTGCATAAATTGCTTTGTACAAGATGTAATTTGTCAATAAATATTTTGAAATTTTGACACAAAATAGTCAATTAATTGTTATTTTATTAACTAAAAGCAATTTTTATAAATTTAGATTTCAAGCATTTTTTTAAATTTATTAAATTTGATCAAAATCATTTTTTTATAAATTGCTTAGTGCAAGATGTAATTTGTCAACAAATAAATTGAAATTTTGATACAACATAGTCAATTAGTTGTTATTTTGATAACTGAAAGCATTTTTGAAAATTTGGTTTTTAAGCATTTTTTTAAAATCAATTAAATCTGATCAATTTAATTCTTTCATAAATTGCTTTGTACAAGATGCAATTTGTCAACATTTTAGTTGAAATTTTGATAGAATATAGTCAATTAGTTGTTATTTTGATAACTGAAGGCATTTTTAAAAAAATTGAGTTTTAGGCATTTTTAAAAATTTATTAAATTTGATAAAAATATTATTTTACATAATGCGTTGTACAAGATGCAATTTGGCAACAATTTAGTTAAAATTTTGACACAACTTAGTCAATTAGTTGTTATTTTAATAACTTAAAACATTTTTGAAAATTTGCATTTTAAGCATTTTTGAAAATTAATTAAATCTGATCAAAATAATTCTTTCATGAATTGCTTTGTACAAGGAGCACATTATTAACAAATATTTTGAAATTTTGACACAACATAGTCAATTACTTGATAATATGAAAACTGAAAGCATTTTTGAAAGTTTGGATTTTAGTCATTTTTTAATATTAATTAAATCTGATCAAATTATTTCTTTCATTAATTGCTTGGTACAAGATGTAATTTGTTTAAAATTATTTTGAAATTTTGACACAGCATAGTCAATTAGTTGTTATTTTGTTAACTAAAAGCATTTTTGAAAATTTGGATTTTAAGCATTTTTTAAAATTTATTAAATTTGATATAAACTGTTTTTTCACAAAAGGCTTTGTACAAGTTACAATTTGTAAACTTTTTAGTTGAAATTTTAATAGATATAGTCAATTAGTTGTTATTTTGATAACTAAAAGCATTTTTTTAAAATTAGGGTTTTAGGCATTTTAAAAAATTTAATAAATCTGATAAACTTATTTTTTACATAATGCGTTGTACAAGATGCAATTTGGCAACAATTTAGATAAAATTTTGACACAATTTAGTCAATTAGTTGTTGTTTTGATAACTGGAAGCATTTTTAAAAAATTGGTATTTAAGCATTTTTCAAAATTTATTAAATCTGATCAAAATATTTTTTTCATAAAATGCTTTGTACAAGATGTATTCTGTCAAAAAAATTTAAAATGTTGACTGAGCATAGTCAATTAGTTGTTGATTTGATCAATTAGAGCATTTTTCAAAATTTGATTTTAAAATTTATTAAATTTGATCCAAATCATTCTTTCATAAATTGCTTCGTACAAGATGAAATTTATCAACAAATATTTTGAAATTTTTGTTTAGTTGGGTGGGAACAAAGTTTTGGTTTTGACTTCTTTTACTGTCACCCAACCACCCACCCGAGTGTTAGTCATTAAAAGATCTATTGTTTGTCCCACCTTTTGTATGCTTGGATTTAGTTATGAGAGAATTGTTAAACAATATATATATATATATAAAATTTAATTTGTGGGCGAGTTACTTTTTAAACTAATACCCACCCACCCGCCCGAACGTTAATCATCAAAGGATCTATTGTTATTCCCACCTCTTGTATGCTTGGATTTAGATATGAGAGAATTGTTTAACAATAAATCTCTAACGCTTGGGTGGGTGGGTGAAATAAAGTTTAATTTGTGGGCGAGTTACTTTGTTTACTATGACTCACCCACCCGCCTGTGTGTTAGTCGTAAAGGATCTATTGTACGTCCCACTTCTTGTGCACTTGGATTTTGATATGAGAGAATTGTTTAAGAATAAAGTTCTTAGTTACTAACGTTTGGGTGGATGGGTGGGAACAAAGTTTAATTTGTGGGCGAGTTTCTTTTTTAACTGTGACCTACCCACCCGCCCAAATGTTAGTTATCAAAGGATCTACTGTACGTCCCACTTCTTGTGTGCTTGAATTTAAATATGAGAGATTTGTTTAACAATAAATTTCTTGATAACTAACGCTTGGGTGGGTGGCCGGGAAGAAAGTTCAGTTTTTGGGCGAGTTACTTTTTTTACTGTTACCCACCTACCCGCCCAAGTGTTAGTCATCAAAAAATCTACTGTTTGTTTTACCTCTTGTGTGCTTGGATTAAGATATGAAAAAAATGTTTAACAATAAATCTTTTGATAACTAACGCTTAAGTGGGTGGGTGGGAACAAAGTTCAATTTATGGGCGAGTTACTTCTATTACTGTGACCCACCCACCCGCCCGAGCGTTAGTCGTCAAAGGATTTATTATCTGTCCTACTTTGGGCACAATAACAATTTTTTTGATAACTAACACTTGGGCGGGTGGGCGGAAACACAGTTTATAAATATTGTGCCGGTGGTTTGATATAGTGTTTCCGCCCACCCGCCCAACGGTTTGCTATCAAAAAATTTGCTTATTCTTACGCATACTTGTTGCGTTTCTGCGGTTTTTGAAGTGACAGATTGAATAACAGTTGTCACTAATACGTCAGAGGTGGGTACAATAACAAATTTCTTGATAACAAACACTAGGGCGGGTGGGCGGGAACACAGTTTATAAATATTGAGCCGGTGGTTTGACTTAGTGTTCCCGCCCACCCGCCCAAGTGTTTGTTATCAAAAAATTTGCTTATTCATACACTTATTGCGTTTCTGCTGTTTTTAGTATGACAGGTTGAATGATAGTTGTCACTAATACGTTAGAGGTGGGTACAATAACAATTTTTTTGATAACTAACACTTGGGTGAGTGGGTGGGAACACAGTTTATAAATATTGGGCCGGTGGTTTGATACAGTGTTTCTGCCCACCCGCCCAAGTGTTTGTATTCAAGAAATTTGCTTATTCTCACACTTGTTGCGTTTCTGCGGTTTTTAATGTGACAGATTGAATGACAGTTGTCACTAATACGTCAAAGGTGAGCACAATAGTTTTTTTTTATAACTAACACTTGGGCGGGTGGGCGGGAACACAGTTTATTAATATTGGGCCGGTGGTTTGATTTAGTGTTCTCGCCCAACCGCCCAAGTGTTTGTTATTAAGAAGTTTGCTTATTCTCAAACTTTTCATGACCAATTTGCACATTTGCGGCTGTATGTCCTCGATAACTTCACGAATTCCATCTTTAAGGTCTTGAATCGATTGTGAAGCATTGGCGTAGACCTTATCTTTCACGTGGCCTCAACAAAAAATGTCTAAAAGTGTTAAATCACAAGATCTCGGTGGCTAATTGTGATTACCTCTTTGAGAAGTAACACGGTCAGGAAACTTTTCTTGCAAATTTGCGATGGTTTTGTTGCTTGGGTAGCACGTTGTCCACAGCAATATCTTTCAATTCCGGCCTTAAAAAAACATTAATCATAGCTCGGTCGCCCCATCCGTTTACCGTAACAGTTGCACCAGCACTTTTCGAAAAAGTAGGGTCCAATCAACCGCATCAAACAGTAACACGTTCAGGATGCAATGACTTTTCAACAATCATTCTTGGGTTTTCTCAGCCCTAAATGCAACAATTTTGTTTATTAACGTAGCCTCTGAGATGAAAATAGGCCTCACCACTGAAGATGATTTTTTGATGAAGTTCCGGATTATTTTGATGCATTTGAAGGATTCAATCAACAAAGATACGACGTTTATGGTGATCGACCGGCTTGAGTTCTTGTGTTAACTGAACTTTAAAAACCTTAAGACTTAAGTCTTTATGCAAAATACGGTGTAATGTTATTTGTGGAATGTCTAATTCTAAAGATCAACGAGGAATCCAACAAACCTAAGTTTTTTTCAACACTACGGGCTACATCAGCAATATTCTGATGTGTTCTTGAGCGATACACACGGTTTCAATTCTTCACATTACAAACTTGTCCCAACAACTCAAATTTTTCTACCTGGTTTACTATTGCCGGCCGAGAAGGTGCTTTACGACGACCAAAAAGTGCTTTAGTTTTGCGAACTGTGACTGAAAAATTTTCACCATTTTTGTAGTGAATTTTAATAATTTCAATGCGTTGTTGAAGCGTGTATCGTTCTGTTTTTAATAATGACGTAATTTTTATTTGTCAAATGTCAAAAGAAAATAGCTTCAAAATTGACAGCTGCCCAAATAGCCTGCTAATCAAAATGAAACTTCTTATTAGAAAACCCTCAGATACTCAATATGGATTTTGATCAACACGTTTGACAACAGATCTTCTGACTTAGTTAGTCACAAATAGAATTCTACTTTAGACAAACAAGGAAAATTTTTTGCAGTAGCTCTAGACATTTCCAAAGAGTTTGATAGGGTATGGCATCTTAATCTTGTCAAAAAGCTCCAATGTATAGGTCTTAATAAAAAAATTGTAAATCTCATCAATAGTTTTCTTGACAATAGAAAAATTATAGTTAGAATTGATGGTTTTAACTCTGACCCCAAAATCATAAACACTGGTGTTCCTCAAGGTTCTGCTTTTTTGCCAACTTTATTTTTAATTTAGATTAATGAACTTCTTCAAATAACTAAAAGTCCTATTCATAGTTTTGTAGATGATAGCACACTTCATACTTTCCAAAGACTTTATCAACAAATATAGCAGAGCGTCTTGAAATTTCTAGGTTAGAATCTGTAGCATCTATAAACTAAAACAATATCTAAATGGGGTTCTTCCAACATGGTCCAATTTTAACTCAACTTCTTACTATTTCAAAATCTAAATCCGAGTTATTATTAGTACCAAATATTAAACTAAACAACGAATTCATATCTAAATCTTCTTCAATTTGTCTTTTATTTGTTACAATCTGACATAATCTTCTCTGGAACGACCATGTTGTTGACATAGCTTTGAAAGTATCTAGAAAACTAAGATTTCTTAATAAATGTAATAAGTTTTTCACTTATGTTCAACTTTTGCATTTATATATCAAAATTATATTCGTCTTTGTATTGAATATTGTTCTCAAGTATGGGGAGAAGCATCGGAAACTACACTATCTCTTCTAAACTTTAATCAGAAACGAGCTATTCGGATCATTGCCAATCCAAAATTGACTAATGACTTAGATACTTTACAACACAGGCGTAATGTTGCAGATCTTTGCACTTTTTATAGATATTTTAATAAACATTATTCAAACAAAATACAAGACATTTTGTCATCTAAACAAATATTTACTTGTAGTACAAAGGCTTGCTAGGAATTCTAACAAATATTCACTGACAATTCAGAGATCTAGAACCGAAACTTTTAAGAAAGATTTCTTGAACCATACTATCGACAAATGAAATAAACTTCCAAATTCAGTATTTCCTAAGACTTATAAGCCACAAATATTCAATGTTCACAGACTGCTTAAATCTAATTTTTAATGAGATGGTAAACGAATCTTAATTAATATTATATTTTACTCACATAATTTAAACCGAGTATGCAAATGACAACAAGGACCAATAACCCGATTGAAATGTTATTTATATGCCAGTTTTAAATAAAGCTGGAGGCAATTAATAGACTTATGGTTTCGCTTGTTATCAATAATATTTCTTAATACCTAAATTATAATTAATTAAAAGCCACAGAATATTTTTTATTAAATATTATTTTTTGTTCAATTAGTGAAACACTAAACTAATTTGCTTTTGTCTGAAGGCCAAACATGCTTTGTGCGATCAAAATTATTTATTTAAAAAAAACGCAATTTTAATTATTATATTAAGTAATAGCAATTGGTTGCAGAGAACACGATTTGTCATAGAATTGAGTGGGGTCTTGTAAATACAACTCATTTTAGATAATACTTCGCTCTCATTATACCGGGTCCGAGTGTTACTACTAGTGCTGCGCGATCATTTTCAATGTCTAGTTCAGATAACCCCTCCGGCAGTGATAAATAAATTTGTGTAATGGAAATCTTAATGAGATTTGTTTTTGGTTTGGCTAAAATTCTGTCATGGTTTTTGGCGCCTATTTTTTGGTTGCTGTCTAAACGGAATGGATTGAAGGTGCCTCCGATTGAGAATAAGTTGTTATTTCTCAATGCGACTCAATTGAGCGAACAAATTAGGAAACGGCAGGTGAGATACAGTTAAATTTAAATTAGGAAGTTAATGGATAATTGATTAGTTATTGCAATGTTTATTTTAATAGAATGAGGTAATTTTGTTGAAATTTTTAATATATATTTATAGAACTTGTTTAAATGTTTCAATAACAAATATGTTTACCAACATTTAAAAAAGGTTATCATTTATGCAGACAATCGTGTTTTTTTTTAATTTATTTGTTTATTTTATTTATTTGATTCGAAATTTATTTTATTAACAATGAATTTAATATAGAGTTAAAAATGTTTAATGCTTTTTAAGGAGGCGGTTTAAGAAATGTCATAAAACTACAAACAGAACTCAACCAATTTAACTCTTTTTTTTAATATCGGTTTTTTTGTAAAATGTAGAGAATGGTGGGTGGGTGACAGTAGAAGAAGTAACTCGTCTACAAATTAAACTATGTTCCTATCCACCCACCCAAGCGTTAGTTATCATGAAATTTATTGTTAAGAGTTTTCTCATATCTGAATCCAAATGCACAAGAGGTGGGCCAAACAATAAATCTTTTGATGACTAACACTTGGGCGGGTGGGTGGGTTACAGTAGAAGAAGTAACTCGCCTACAAATTAAACTTTGTTCCCACCCACCCACCCAAGCGTTAGTTATCAAGAAATTTATTGTTAAACAGTTCTCTCTTATCTAAATCTAAGCACACAAGAGGTGGGTTAAACAATAAATCTTTTGATGACTAACACTTGGGCGGGTGGGTGGGTTACAGTAGAAGAAGTAACTCGCCCACAAATTAAACTTTGTTCCCACCCACCCACTCAAGCGTTAGTTATCAAAAGATTTATTGTTAAACAATTCTCTCATATCTAAATCCAAGCACACAAGAGGTGGGCCAAATAATAAATCCTTTGATGACTAACACTTGGGCGGGTGGGTGGGTCACAGTAGAAGAAATAACTCGCCCACAAATTAAACTTGGTTTCCACCTACCCACCCAAACGTTAGTTATCAAGAAATTTATTGTTAAACAATTCTCTCATATCTAAATCCAAGCACACAAGATGTGGGCCAAATAATAAATCTTTTAATGACTAACACTTGGGCGGGTGGGTGGGTTACAGTAGAAATAGTAACAGCCCACAATTTAAATTTTGTTCTTAGGCACCCACCCAAGCGTTAGTTATCAAGCGATTTATTGTTAAACAGTTCTCTCATATCTAAATCTAAGTACACAAGAGGTGGGTTAAACAATAGATTTTTTGATAATTAACACTTAGGCGGGTGGGTGGGTTACAGTAGAAGAAGTAACACGCCCACAGTTTAATCTTTGTTCCCACCCACCTACCCAAGCGTTAGTTATCAAGAGATTTATTGTTAAACAATTCTCTCATATTGAAATCCAAGCACACAAGAGGTGGACAAACAATGGATCCTTTGATGACTAACACTTGGGCGGGTGGGTGGGTTGCAGTAGAAAAAGTAACAGCCCACAATTTAAATTTTGTTCTTAGGCACCCACCCAAGCGTTAGTTATCAAGAGATTTATTGTTAAACAGTTCTCTCATATCTAAATCCAAGCACACAAGAGGTAGGTCAATTAATAGATCCTTTGATGACTAACACTTGGGCGGGTGGGTGGGCCACAGTAGAAGAAGTAAGTTGCCCACAATCTAAACTTAGTTCTTACTCACCCACCCAAACGTTAGTTATCAATAGATTTATTGTTAAACAATTTTCTCATATCTAAATTTAAGCACACAAGAGGTGGACAAACAATGGATCCTTTGATGACTAACACTTGGGCGGGTGGGTGGGCCACAGTAAAAGAAGTAACTTGCTCACAAATTAAACTTGGTTTCCACCCATCCACCCAAGCTTTAGTTAATAAAAGATTTATTGTTAAACAATTCTCTTATATTTAAATCCAAACACACAAGAGGTGGGCCAAATAATAAATTCTTTGATGACTAACACTTGGGCGGGTGGGTGGGTTACAATAGAAGAAGTAACTCCCTCACAAATTATATTAATTCAAATATTATTTGTGCTTGAGAAATCAAATCATTTTTATGTAATATCTGTTTACTTTAATGTTAATTGTTAAATCCTTATATAGAATGAATTTTAGATTTGATTGTAATTATAATAATTTCATTGACATTGATAGTAGCGTATGCAAAAGTGATCGCGTGCGTATCAACACCAGATAAAGTTCATTACACCCAAATTACAATCAAGAAACATTAAATAGAGTGAGAGTTTAAATGTAACATAGAAAGTTGAAGAGGTTTGTTTGTAAAAAATATGATTTATTTCATTGGTACTTGTATAATTGCAAGGAAATTCAAAGAATTGGAGCATAATTACTTAACACAGATCAAGAGAGAACGAAGTGTTGTAGATATACATCAATATTTAAACGATTTTTATTTATTTAAAGCTTTAATTAATATTTTGTTACACATTTATTGGAGAAATATTTCAAATTTTATAACCGGTATTATAAATTAAACGTAATCTTTATTATTATGTGGATTTGATTGCAAATCTTATTTTAAATTGTTGTTGGGATTTATTAGTAGGAATATTTATAACAGGAAAACATTAAATTTAATAGGGAATAAATTTTGTTATCAATTTTATATAGTATAAATCACTTATAGTTTTAAAATTAATAACAATTTTAGCAATAACTTTTAAATCATGCATTGGAATTTGATGCAAATTATACCAAATATACTTTATTATAATATACACTACCTCAATAAATTTGATTAGATTTCATACGCTCAATTTAACATAACCTCAATTAAACTAACCTTATTTACTTTAACTTCAAACTTAAAAAGAAATCAAATTCAGCAATAACTTCTATATTATGCATTGAAATTTTATGCAATTTATACCAAATATATTTCATTATAATATACACTAACTCAATAAATTTGATTAGTTTTTATACGCTCAATTTAACATAACCTCAATTAAACTAATCTTATTTACTTTAGCTTCCAACTTGAACAGGAATTAAATTCAGCAATAACTTCTAAATCATGCATTGGAGTTTGATGCAATTTATACCAATCATACTTTATTATAATATACACTAACTCAATGAATTTGATTAGAATTTATACGTTCAATTTGACATAACCTCAATTAAACTAATCTTATTTACTTTAGCTTCCAACTTAAATCGGAATGAAATTTAGCAATAACTTCTAAATTATGCATTGGAATTTTATGCAATTTATACCAAATATACTTCATTATAATATACACTAAATCAATAAATTTAATCAAAATTCATACGCTCAATTTAACATAACCTCAAATAAACTAATCTTATTTACTTTAGCTTCCAACTTAAACAGGAATCAAATTCAGCAATAATTTCTAAAGCATGCATTGGAATTTTATGAAATTTATACCAAATATACTTCATTATAATATACACTAACTCAATAAATTTGATTAGAATTCATACGCTCAATTTAACATAACCTCAATTAAACTGATCTTATTTACTTCAGCTTCCAACTTAAATTGTAATCAAATTTAGCAATAACTTCTAAATCATGCATTGGATTTTTATGCAATTTATACCAAACATACTTCATTATAATATACACTAAATCAATAAATTTAATCAAAATTCATACGCTCAATTTAACATAACCTCAAATAAACTAGTTTTATTTACTTTAGCTTCCAACTTAAACAGGAATCAAATTCAGCAATAACTTCTAAATCATGCATTGAAATTTTATGCAATTGGTATAAATAAACTCCATTATACTATACACTAATCAATATCAACATCAGCCAATTGAAATTCCTGCTGGTTATTGCGCAAATTTGAAATTATTAGTAAAATCATACAATTTGGGTCATTTTGGGACACTTTCTGCTTCAAATCAATTTTTATAAAATAGTTTCAACCTTTTTTTTATCAATTAATGTATTTTAAATCCAAATTTTTTATTAACAGTTTTCAATTCCTGCGGGTTACTGCGCAAATTTAAAATTAATAGCAAAATCATACAATTTGGGTCATTTTGGGACCATTTCTGCTTCAAATCAGTTTTTATAAATTTGTTTTAAACTTTTTTTTTATTAATTAATATACTTTGAAATCAAATTTTTTATCAGCAATTTGAAAATCTTGCTGGTTACTGCGCAAATTTAAATTTATTAATAAAATTATACAATTTGGGTCATTTTGGGACCATTTCTGCTTGAAATCAATTTTTATAAATTAGTTTCAAACTTTTTTCTTATCAATTTATGTATTTTGAATCTAAATTTATTAATAGCATTTTAAAATTCCTGCTGGTTATTGCGCAAATTTAGTTTTTTTAACAAAATCACACAATTTGGGTCATTTTGGGACCATTTCTGAATCAAATCAATTTTTATAAATTAGTTTCTAATTTTTTTCTTACCAAATAAAATATTTTAAATCCAAATGTATTATAAGCAATTTAAAATTCCTGCTGGTTAATGTGCAAATTTGAAATTATTAGCAAAATCACACAATTTGGGTCATTTTGGGACCATTTCTTCTTCAAATCAGTTTATATAAATTAGTTTCTAATTTTTTTTTTCATCTAATGAAGTATTTTGAATCTAAACTTATTATTAACAATTTAAAATTCCTGCGGGTTACTGCGCAAATTTGGAATTATTAGCAAAATCATTCAATTTGTGTCATTTTGGGACTATTTCTGCTTCAAATCAATTTTTATATTTTAGTTTCAAATTTTTTTCTTATCAGTTTATGTATTTTAAATCTAAATTTTTTATCAGCATATTGAAATTCCTGCTGGTGTCTGCGCAATTTTGAATTTTTTAACAAAAACAGACAATTTGGGTCATTTTGGGACAATTTCTGCTTCAAATCAATTTTTATAAATTAGTTTCAATTTTTTTTTCTAATCAATTTATGTATTTTGAATCCAAATTTGTTATTAGCAATTTGGAAATCCTGCAGATTACTGCGCAAATTTGAAATTATTAACAAAATCACACAATTTGGACCATTTTGGGACTATTTCTGCTTCAAATCAATTTATATAAATTAGTTTCAAACTTTTTTCTTATCAATTTATGTATTTTGAATTCAAATTTATTATTAGCAGTTTCAAATTCTTGCAGGTTACTGCGCAAATTTGAAATTATTAACAAAATCATACTATTTGGGTCATTTTGGGACCATTTATGCTTCAAATCAATTTATAAAAATCAAATTGCAAATTTTTTTCTTATTGATTTATGTATTTTAAATCCAAATTTTTATCAGCAATTTAAAACTCTTGCGGGTTACTGCGCAAATTTGAAATTATTACCAAAATCACACAATTTGGGTCATTTTGGGACCATTTCTGCATCAAATCAATTTTTATAAATTAGTTTTAAACGTTTTTCCTATCAATTAATGTATTTTAAATTAAAAATTTTTATCAGCAATTTAAAATTCCAGCGGGTTACTGCGCAAGTTTGAAATTATTAACAAAATCATACAATTT
The DNA here is from genome assembly GCA_963932245.1 of Tachinus rufipes. Classification (NCBI taxonomy): domain Eukaryota; kingdom Metazoa; phylum Arthropoda; class Insecta; order Coleoptera; family Staphylinidae; genus Tachinus; species Tachinus rufipes. The sequence goes on from OZ010749.1 coordinate 4,864,166, forward strand.
GAGCCATTTTGGGACCACTTCTGTCTTAATTCAGTTTTTATAATTTAGTTTCAAACTTTGTTGTTATCACTAAATGTATTTTGAATCCAAATTTATTATCAACAGTTTAAAATGCCTGCTGGTTAATGCGCATATTTGAAATTATTAGCAAAATCATACAATTTGGGTCATTTTGGGACCATTTTTGCTTTAAATCATTTTTTATAAATTAGTTTGAACCTTTTTCTTATCAATTAATGTACTTTAGATCCAATTTTTTTATTAGCAGTTTCAAATTTCTGCGGGTTACTGCGCAAATTTGAATTTCTTAGCAAAATCATACAATTTTGGACATTTTGGGACCATTTTTACTTCAAATCAATTTTTTTAAATTAGTTTTAAGCTTTTTTATCATCAATTAATGTATTTTGAATCCAAATTTCTTATCAGCAATTTGAAAATTCTGCGGGTTACTGCGCAAATTTGAAATTATTAACAAAATCACACAATTTAGGTCATTTTCTGACAATTTCTGCTTTAAATAATTTTCTATAAGCTAGTTTCAGTTTTTTTTTTTTATTAATTAATGTATTTTAAATCCAAATTTCTTATTAGAAATTTAAAAATCCTGCAGATTACTGCGCAAATTTGAAATTATTAACAAAATCACACAATTTGGGTCAATTTGGGACCATTTCTGCTTGAAATCAATTTTTATAAATTAGTTTCAATTTTTTTTCTTATCAATTTATGTATTTTGAATCCAAATTTGTTATTAGCAATTTCAAAATCCTGCAGATTACTGCGCAAATTTAAAATTATTAACAAAAACATACAATTTGGGTCATTTTTGGACCATTTCTGCTTCAAATCAGTTTTTATAAATTAGTTTCCAATTTTTTTCTTAATATTTAAAGTATTTTAAATCCAAATTTATAATTAGCAATTCAAAATTCTTGCGGGTTATTGCGCAAATTTGAAATTATTAACAAAATCACACAATTTGGGTCATTTTGGGACCATTTCTGCTTCAAATCAATTTTTATAAATTACTTTCAAACTTTTTTCTTATCAATTTATGTATTCTAGAATCAAATATTTTATTGGCAGTTTCAAACTCCTGCTGGTTACTGCGCAAATTTGAAATTATTAACAAAATCATGTAATTTGGGTCATTTTGGGACCATTTCTGCTTCAAATCAATTTATATAAATTAGTTTCAAACTTTTTTCTTATCAATAAATGTATTTTGAATCCAAATTTGTTATGAGCAATTTGAAAACCTTGCTGGTTACTGCGCAAATTTGAAATTATTAACAAAATCACACAATTTGGGTCATTTTGGGACCATTTCTGCTTTCAATCAATTTTTATAAATTAGTTTTAAACGTTTTCCTTTTTAATTATTGTATTTTGAATCTAAACTTCTTATAAGCAATTTCAAATTCCTGCTGGTTACTGCGCAAATTTGAAATTATTAACAAAATCACACAATTTGGGTCATTTTGGGACCATTTCTGCTTCAAATCAATTTTTATAAATTAGTTTCAAATTTTTTTCTTATCAATTTATGTATTTTAAATCCAAATTTGTTATTTGCAATTTCAAATTCCTGCTTTTTATTGCGCAAATTTGAAATTTTTAACAAATCACACAATTTGGGTCATTTTAGGACCGTTTCTGCTTCAAATCAATTTTTATAAATTAGTTTCAAACTTTTTTTTATCAAATAATGCATTGTAAATCCAAATTTTTTATTAGCAATTCAAAATTCTTGCTGGTTAATGCGCAAATTTGAAATTATTAGCAAAAACACACAATTTGGGTCATTTTGGGACCATTTCTTCTTTAAATCAGTTTATATAAATTGGTTTCAAAATTTTTTTTTATCAAATGAAGTATTTTGAATCTAAATTTATTATTACCAATTTAAAATTCTTGCGGGTTACTGCGCAAATTTGAAATTATTAGCAACATCATTCAATTTGTGTCATTTTGGGACTATTTCTGCTTCAAATCAATTTTTATATTTTAGTTTCAAATTTTTTTCTTATCAGTTTATGTATTTTAAATCTAAATTTATTATCAGCATACTGAAATTCCTGCTGGTGTCTGCGCAATTTTGAATTTTTTAACAAAAACAGACAATTTGGGTCATTTTGGGACAATTTCTGCTTCAAATCAATTTTTATAAATTAGTTTCAATTTTTTTTTTCTTATCAATTTATGTATTTTGAATCCAAATTTGTTATTAGCAATTTGAAAATCCTGCAGATTACTGCGCAAATTTGAAATTATTAACAAAATCACACAATTTGGGCCATTTTGGGACCATTTCTGCTTCAAATCAATTTATATAAATTAGTTTCAACCTTTTTTCTCATCAATTAATGTATTTTAAATCCAAATTTATTATTAGCAATTTGAAAATCCTGCAGATTACTGCGCAAATTTGAAATTATTAACAAAATCACACGATTTGGGTCATTTTGGGACTATTTCTGCTTCAAATCAGTTTTTATAAATTAGTTTCAAACTGTTTTCTTGTCAATTAATGTATTTTGAATCCAAATTTGTTATCAGCAATTTGAAAATCCTGCTTTTTACTGCGCATATTTGAAATTTTTAACAAATCACACAATTTGGGTCATTTTAGGACCGTTTCTGCTTCAAATCAATTTCTATAAATTAGTTTCAAACTTTTTTCTTTTCAAATAAAGTATTTTGAATTTAAATTTATTATTAGCAATTTAAAACTCCTGCGGGATACTGCGCAAATTTGAAATTTTTAACAAAGTCACACATTTTGGGTCATTTCGGGACCATTTTTGCTTTAAATCAATTTTTATAAATTAGTTTCAAATTTTTTTCTTAACAATTAAAGTATTTTGAATCCAAATTTCTTATCAGCAATTTGAAAATTTTGCGGGTTACTGCGCAAATTTGAAATTATTAGCAAAATCATACAATTTGGGTCATTTTGGAACCATTTCTGCTTCAAATCAATATTTATAAATTAGTTTTCAAATTTTTTCTCATTAATTTATGTATTTTAAATCCAAATTTTTTGTTAGCAGTTTCAAATTCTTGCGGGTTACTGTGCAAATTTGAAATTAATAACAAAATCAAACAATTTGGGTCATTTTGGGACCATTTCTGCTTTAAATCAATTTTCATAAATTAATTTCAAACTTTTTTCTTATCAATTAATGCGTTTTGAATTCAAATTTATCATTAGCAATTTGAAATTTATGCGCAAATTTGAAATTATTAACAAAATTATACAATTTAGGCCATTTTGAGATCAATTTATATAAAATTTTAAACTTTTTTCTTATTTATATCTAAACGGTACATTGGAATTTTATGCAATTTATACTAAATTTACTTCATTATACTTTATACTATTTGTATAAATTTTATTAATTTTCATACGCTCAATTTGACTTTACTTTAAATAAATAAATTAACAATTATGTACGAATTTTACAAATTGTAAACATCCATGCTTTGTCTGGAATTCGAATACTGCGCTACCAAGGTTGGCAATAATTATTTATCAACATTTAATAATTTTTGATCTACAAAATAATAAATTAATAAACATTTTTTTTTAAACCACTGACGCAAATCAACATTTATATAATTTGACCATTCATATTTTCAAGGTTATAATTTTTTGTTAATGATTGGTACTATTATTATTTCATTTTGTCATGCCAATTAAACGCCGAATTTGCATCGTCCTTCAAGTGCTACCATGACCATAAATGTTTTTAATCAATTTTCAGATTAAAAGTGAAGATGTAGTGAAGGTTTATATAGAACGAATTAAAGAAATAAATCCGATTATAAATGCCGTCGTTGAAGACCGCTTTGTTGACGCTATTGCTGATGCGAAGGCTATTGATGATTACTTAAGTTTGGATGGTATTGATGAAAATGAATTGAAAATTTCTAAACCATTATTGGGAGTTCCATTTACAGTCAAAGAGAGCTGTGCATTAAAAGGTAATTAGCAACAATTATTTGTAATTGATAATAATTATTTTGTTTAATAAGGTATGAGCATGTCTGTTGGTTCTACTGTAAGAGAAGGTTTAAGGTGTTATGATGATGGAGAGGTTGTGAGATTAGTAAAAAATGCTGGAGCTATACCTTTATTGGTTTCCAATACACCTGAATATTGTCTCTATTGGGAATCAAATAATTTAGTTACTGGATGCACGAGGAATCCCTACAATACAAATTATACTTCAGCTGGGTCTTCAGGAGGAGAAGTAAATATTATTTATAAAATTATTAAGGTTTTAATTTATTAATATCCACTTTCAGGGAGCTTTATTAGGAGCTGGAGCTTCACTAATAGGAATCGGTTCTGATTTGGCTGGATCTATACGTTTACCAGCATTATTTAACGGAATTTTTGGACACAAACCGACTCCTTGTAATTAGTCCTAATTAAAACAACATAAAACACTAACAATTTTTTTACAGCTTTAGTATCAGCAGATGGACATTTTCCAAATTGCGATAATCCAAAAGTTAAACAATATTTAACAACAGGACCCATGACACGATACGCTGAAGATTTACCATTACTATTCCAAATAATGGCTGGAGATCAAGCGGAAAAATTAAAATTTAATGAAGAAGTAACTATTTTAACATAAAATTTATTGAATTAATTTAATTATTTTAGGTACATCTTAAAAATCTTAAAGTATTCTCAATGCATTATATAGAAAAATCTTTAGTTTTCACGCCAGTTGATTCTGAGATACAGGAATTGGTTGATAGAACGGTAAATCATTTAAGAAGTTGCGGCGCTGAAATTTCTGATTATAAATTTAAAATGGAAAACTCGTGCGAAATGTCTTCTTCTATTTTCTTTTCATTAAAACAATTACCTAATATATTGCAAGATCCTAAAAAGGAAAAAGCAGATGAGTTGCCAATCGAAATATGCAAATCTTTATTTGGAATGTCGAAATATTCTAGAAATGGATTGATTTTTACATTTGTGCAATATTGTAATGGATTTGTTCCTTTATGGAAAGGGTCTATGTATGAGTATTTAATGAATGTTTTGAAGAAAGAATTTTTGGTAAGTACACTTTTATTAATGCAGAATTTAAGAATAAACGACAAACTAACTAAAAAAATGCATAACTTTGTAACCAAACATTGAAATTTAATATGATTTGGCAACAATGTTCCTCAATAGTAGTACTAGTAACTGTGTAAAAATAATTAAAATCTATACGGTACATTTTACATAATCTTAAGATTAACGATCTTGCAGAAATTAAAGATGAACAACGAACTAATTAAAAGAATGCATAATTTTGTATCCAAACATTAAATTTTAATATAAATTGGCAACAATGTTCCTTAATAGTAGTACTAGTAAATGTGTAAAAATAATTAAAATCTATTTTGTACATTTTACATAATCTTATGATTAACGATCTTGCAAAATTTAAAGTTGAACAACAAATTAATTAAAAGAATGCATAACTTTGTAACCAAACATTGAATTTTAATAAAATTTGGCAACATTGTTCCGTAATAGTAGTACCAGTAACTGTGTAAAAATAATTGAAATCTATACAGTAGATTCTACATAATCTTATGATTAACGATCTTGCAGAATTTAAAGTTGTAAAACAAACTAATTAAAAGAATGCATAACTTTGTAACTAAACATTGAATTGTAATACAATTTGGCAACAATATTTTTTAATAGTAGTACTAGTAACTGTGTAAAGATAATTAAAATCTATACAGTAGATTCTACATAATCTTAAGATTAACGATCTTGCAAAATTTAAAGTTGAACAACAAATTAATTAAAAGAATGTATAACATTGTAACCAAACATTGAATTTTAATATATTTTGGCAACAATGTTTCCTAATAGTAGTACTAGTAACTGTGTAAAAATAAGTAAAATCTATACGGTAGATTCTACATAATCTTAATATTAATGATCTTGCAGAATTTAAAGTTGAACAATAAACTAATTAAAAAAATGCACAACTTTGTAAACAAACATTGAAATTTAATATAATTTGGCAACATTGTTCCTTAATAGTAGTATTAGTAACTGTGTAAAAATAATTAAAATCTATACGGTACATTTTACATAATCTTAATATTAACGATCTTGCAGAATTTAAAGATGAACAACAAACTAATTAAAAGAATGCATAACTTTGTAACCAAACATTGAATTTTAATATAAATTGGCAACAATGTTCCCTAATAGTAGTACTAGTATCTGTGTAAAAATAGTTAAAATCCATACGGTAGATTCTACATAATCTTAAGATTAACGATCTTGCAGAATTTAAAGATGAGCAACAAACTAATTAAAAGAATGCATAACTTTGTAACCGAACATTGAATTTTAATGTTATCTGGCAACATTGTTCCTTAATAGTAGTACTAGTAACTGTGTAAAAATAATTAAAATCTATACGGTACATTTTACATAATCTTAATATTAACGATCTTGCAGAATTTAAAGATGAACAACAAACTAATTAAAAGAATGCATAACTTTGTAACCAAATATTGAATTTTAATATAATTTGGCAACATTGCTCCTTTATAGTAGTACTAGAAACTGTGCAAAAAAAATTAAAATCTATACAGTAGATTCTACATAATCTTAAGATTAACGATCTTGCAGAATTTAAAGATGAGCAACAAACTAATTAAAAAAATGCATAACTTTGTAACTAAACATTGAATTTTAATATATTTTGACAACATTGTTCCTTAATAGTAGTACTAGTAACTGTGTAAAAACAATTAAAATCTATACGGTAGATTCTACATAATCTTAAGATTAATGATCTTGCAAAATTTAAAGATGAACAACAAACTAATTAAAAGAATGCATAACTTTGTAACCGAACATTGAATTTTAATGTTATCTGGCAACATTGTTCCTTAATAGTAGTACTAGTAACTGTGTAAAAATAATTAAAATCCATACAGTAGATTCTACATAATCTTAATATTAATGATCTTGCAGAATTTAAAGATGAACAACAAACTAATTAAAAGAATGCATAACTTTGTAACCAAACATTGCATTTTGATATAATTTGGCAACAATGTTCTTTAATAGTAGTACTAGTAATTGTGTAAATATAATTAAAATCTATACGGTAGATTCAACATAATATTAAGATTAATGATCTTGCAGAATTTAAAGTTGAACAACAAACTAATTAAAAGAATATAATTTGGCAACAATGTTTCCTAATAGCAGTACTAGTAACTGTGTAAAAATAGTTAAAATCTATACAGTAGATTCTACATAACCTTAAGTTTAACGATCTTGCAGAATTTAAGATGAACAACAAACTAATTAAAAAAATGCATAACTTTGTAACCAAACATTGAATTTTAATCAAATTTGGCAACATTGTTCCTTAATAGTAGTACTAGTAACTGTGTAAAAATAGTTAAAATCTAGATTCTACATAATCTTTAGATTAACAATCTTGCAGAATTTAAAGATGAACAACAAACTAATTAAAAGAATGCATAACTTTTTAACAAACATTGAATTTTAATATAATTTGGCAACATTGTTCCTTAATAGCAGTACTAGTAACTGTGTAAAAATAAATGAAATCTATACGGTAGATTCAACATAATATTAAGATTAATGATCTTGCAGAATTTAAAGATGAACAACAAAGTAATTAAAAGAATGCATAACTTTGTAACCAAACATTAAATTTTAATATATTTTGGCAACATTGTTCCTTATTAGTAGTACTAGTAACTGTGTAAAAATAGTTCAAATCTATACAGTATATTTTACATAATCTTAAGATTGACGATCTTGCAGAATTTAAAGGTGAACAACAAACTAATTAAAAGAATGCATAACTTTGTAATCAAACATTGAATTTTAATATAAATTGGCAACATTGTTCCTTAATAGTAGTAGTAGTAACTGTGTAAAAATAATTAAAATCTATACAGTAGATTCTACATTATCTTAAGATTAATGATCTTGCAGAATTTAAAGATGAACAACAAACTAATTAAAAAAATGCATAACTTTGTAACCAAACGTTGAATTATAATATTATTTGGCAACATTGTTCCTTAGTAGTAGTACTAGTAACTGTGTGAAAATAATTAAAATCTATACGGTACATTTCACATAATCTTATGATTAACGATTTTGAAGAATTTAAAGTTGAACAACAAACTAATTAAAAGAATGCATAACTTTGTTACCTAACATTGATTTTTGATATAATTTGGCAACAATGTTTCTTAGTAGTAGTACTAGTAATTGTGTAAAAATAATTTAAATCTATACAGTACATTTTACATAATCTTAAGATTAACGATCTAGCAGAATTTAAAGATGAACAACAAACTAATTAAAAGAATACATAACTTTGTAACCAAACATTGAATTTTAATATTATTTGGCAACAATGTTCCTCAATAGTAGTACTAGTAACTGTGTAAAAATAATTAAAATCAATACGGTAGATTCTACATAATCTTAAGATTAACACTCTTGCAGAATTTAAAGTTGAACAACAAACTAATTAAAAGAATGCATAACTTTGTATCCAAACATTGAATTTTAATATATTTTGGCAACATTGTTCTTTAATAGTAGTACTAGTAACTGTGTAAAAATAATTAAAATATATACGGTACATTTTACATAATCTAAGATTAACAATCTTGCAGAATTTAAAGATGAACAACAAACTAATAAAAAGAATGCATAACTTTGTTACCTAACATTGAATTTTAATATAATTTGGCAACAATGTTCCTTAGTAGTAGTAATAGTAACTTTGTAAAAATAGTTAAAATCTATACGGTAGATTAAACATAATCTTAAGATTAACAATCTTGCAGAATTTAAAGATGAACAACAAACTAATTAAAAAAATGCATAACTTTGTAACCAAACATTGAAAATTAATATAAATTGGCAACAATGTTCTCTAATAGTAGTACTAGTAATTATGTAAAAATAATTAAAATCTATAAGGTACATTTTACATAATCTTAAGATTAACGATCTTGCAAAACCTAAAGATGAGCAACAAACTAATTAAAAGAATGCATAACTTTGTAACCAAACATTGAATTTTAATATAATTTGGCAACAATGTACTCCAATATTAGTACTAGTAACTGTGTAAAATTAATTTAAATCTATACGGTACATTTTACATAATCAGAATTTTATAAACTTGTTTAGTTTGCACACAGATTATTAACATTTATTAATTGTTTTTAATTTTAGGATAATCTTCAAGAAAATGGAGTTTTAATAATCCCAACCTTTCCAACTCCAGCTTTTCAACATAACCAATTCTTAATGAAAACCAGTGGAGTTATGTACTTGAGCATATTTAATATATTAGGCTTACCTTCAACTCATATTCCAATGGGATTGAATAAAAACGGGTTGCCTATTGGTTTACAAGTAATACCAATTGTTGTGTTTAATTTGTTTTATTAATATAAATTTGTTGTAGGTTGTAGCAGCTCCATTTCAGGATAGGTTGTGTTTTGCTATTGCCAAAGAAATTGAGACTGCATTTGGTGGTTGGGTTCCACCAAGTTGATTATATTTTTTCATTTCTAGGAAATGTTGGGGTGGTTTTGAGTTTATTTTTTTATTGTTAAGGATGTTATTTATTTGTTAAAAAATGAAATAAATTTATGGATAATTTTAGTTAGTGTTGGAGTTGCAACTGTGTCTTTGGTATAAGTAAAAATATTGTATTCATAAAATTAGAATTTGTTTAGCAATTTTTGCAGTGAAATTTGATATGATAGAAGCCTCTATTGTGTAATGATCCGTTTGAAATTGAATCGTTACAAAAATGTTTATGAATACGGGCATTACTCTCTCATTTAAAAGGCCACATTAAACACACTAGTTCTAGTCCGATCACTAGACATTATAAAATAGATGTTTGTAAATATAATAATTTATAAATACTGCGTATCATATTATAAAACTTCGATATTCAAAGAAATTAATTAAAAAAATTTATAAATTGTTTGAAAATATAAAATTCATGTTTAGCATCCGCATGCTGCCCTCTAAAATAAATTCAAATTTTGTGAATTATAACTAATTCTGTTTTCAAAGCTGGACTTAGTGCAATGAAAAAACGCGGATAAAACCGACACACACCCCAGAGCTGCGAAAGAGTTACTGACGTTGCGTGCGTCATAGCGTTGCGTTGTATTGTAGGTGAACTAAAACACTACTCCGGACTCCCCCTTCAGTGTATATTAAGTAGCCTAATGCACCAGCCAATCTATTCTATTTTACACGATATTACGTTTAAGCGGAAAGAACGCAACAGCTCTTGCGACAAGCCACCATTCCTTCGGCGATCGACGAAAGTTTCGGTTTTATCGCCAACACGTACATAAGCTCACGTCGCCACACTAAAATTCGCAAACGTGGACGAATGTTGGTAATTTTTTGGTTACTGGGGTAATTTGGACCGTTGATTACGATTCCGGAATCGGCGTTTCGATATTCTTAACCGTTCACCTTCTAATTCATAGCGGTTTTTCGGTGTATTTTTATTACGAAAACGCGTGAAACAAATATAGTTTTAAGAGGCCGAGGGGGACGCAATTGCTTCTGTGGCAAGCCAACAGACCCCGGCAGATGCAATCTCACGTTTGTCAGAGTAAAACCCACAAATGTGGATGAAAGTTTGTAATTTTTTGCTTTCTGTGGTAATTTGGAGCCCCGGTTACGATTTTGATATCGGCGTTTTGATATTCTCGTTATTTCACCCTCTTATCTAATAATGGCTATTTTCGGTCAATTTCAAAGTTCTAAATGCGTGAAACTAACATACTTCTAGCCGGCCGATGAGGACCCAGATTTTTTTGTGTTAAGCCACAGACCCCAGTAGGTTGTCGGCCAAAGCGGAAGTCCGTGCTTCAAGTGGTTCTCCTTTGGCAATCAAAAGAGTCGAAACATACCAAAGGGGGGGGTCTTTCTTCTTTTTAGACTAGGATTTTTTCAATTTTAGGAAAAAAAGGTCGGTTTTTTTGCATTTCCTGACGTAAAATGAACCCCTGATTACGATTTTGGGGGTCCAACTCCGATATTCCTAGCCCTCTGGCGGCAGTTTTAAAATAACCGCCAAAAACACGTTTTTTTGCGTTTTGAAGGACAAAAAAGGCACTAAACGGTGAAAGGCAGGGGCGCAATTGCTCTTGAGGGTAGCCAATAGACCCATCTGAATCCCTGCCAAACGGGAAGTCCGTAGGTCAAAGGGTTTTCCTTCGGCGATCGACGAAAATTTCGGTTTTATCGCCAACACGTACATAAGCTCACGTCGCCACACTAAAATTTGCAAACGTGGACCAATGTTGGTAATTTTTTGGTTACTGGGGTAATTTGGACCCCTGATTACGATTCCGTAATCGGCGTTTCGATATTCTTAACCGTTCACCTTCTAATTCATAGCGGTTTTTCGGTGTATTTTTATTACGAAAACGCGTGAAACAAATATAGTTTTAAGAGGCCGAGGGGGACGCAATTGCTCCTGTGGCAAGCCAACAGACCCCGGCAGATGCTCTTGCAAACCGGAAGTCCGTAGGTCAAAGGGTTTTTCTTCGGCGATCGATTGTATCGCTGAATACGGTTCGCAAGCTCGCGTTTGTCAGAGTAAAACCCACAAATGTGGATGAAAGTTCGTAATTTTTTGCTTTCTGGGGTAATTTGGAGCCCCGATTACGATTTTGATATCGGCGTTTTGATATTCTCGTCATTTCTCCCTCTTATCTAATAATGGCTATTTTTGGTCAATTTCAAAGTTCTAAATGCGTGAAACTAACATACTTCTAGCCAGCCGATGAGGACCCAGAATTTTTTGTGTTAAGCCACAGACCCCAGTAGGTTGTCGGCCAAAGCGGAAGTCCGTGCTTCAAGTGGTTCTCCTTCAGCAATCAAAAGAGTCAAAACATACCAAAGGGGGGGGTCTTTCTTCTTTTTGGACTAGGATTTTTTCAATTTTAGGAAAAAAAGGTCGGTTTTTTTGCATTTCCTGACGTAAAATGAACCCCTGATTACGATTTTGGGGGTCCGACTCCGATATTCCTAGCCCTCTGGCGGCAGTTTTAAAATAACCGCCAAAAACACGTTTTTTTTGCGTTTTGAAGGGCAAAAAAGGCACTAAACGGTGAAAGGCAGGGGCGCAATTGCTCTTGAGGGTAGCCAATAGACCCATCTGAATCCCTGCCAAACGGGAAGTCCGTAGGTCAAAGGGTTTTCCTTCGGCGATCGACGAAAATTTCGGTTTTATCGCCAACACGTACATAAGCTCACGTCGCCACACTAAAATTTGCAAACGTGGACCAATGTTGGTAATTTTTTGGTTACTGGGGTAATTTGGACCCCTGATTACGATTCCGTAATCGGCGTTTCGATATTCTTAACCGTTCACCTTCTAATTCATAGCGGTTTTTCGGTGTATTTTTATTACGAAAACGCGTGAAACAAATATAGTTTTAAGAGGCCGAGGGGGACGCAATTGCTCCTGTGGCAAGCCAACAGACCCCGGCAGATGCTCTTGCAAACCGGAAGTCCGTAGGTCAAAGGGTTTTTCTTCGGCGATCGATTGTATCGCTGAATACGGTTCGCAAGCTCGCGTTTGTCAGAGTAAAACCCACAAATGTGGATGAAAGTTCGTAATTTTTTGCTTTCTGGGGTAATTTGGAGCCCCGATTACGATTTTGATATCGGCGTTTTGATATTCTCGTCATTTCTCCCTCTTATCTAATAATGGCTATTTTTGGTCAATTTCAAAGTTCTAAATGCGTGAAACTAACATACTTCTAGCCAGCCGATGAGGACCCAGAATTTTTTGTGTTAAGCCACAGACCCCAGTAGGTTGTCGGCCAAAGCGGAAGTCCGTGCTTCAAGTGGTTCTCCTTCAGCAATCAAAAGAGTCAAAACATACCAAAGGGGGGGGTCTTTCTTCTTTTTGGACTAGGATTTTTTCAATTTTAGGAAAAAAAGGTCGGTTTTTTTGCATTTCCTGACGTAAAATGAACCCCTGATTACGATTTTGGGGGTCCGACTCCGATATTCCTAGCCCTCTGGCGGCAGTTTTAAAATAACCGCCAAAAACACGTTTTTTTTGCGTTTTGAAGGGCAAAAAAGGCACTAAACGGTGAAAGGCAGGGGCGCAATTGCTCTTGAGGGTAGCCAATAGACCCATCTGAATCCCTGCCAAACGGGAAGTCCGTAGGTCAAAGGGTTTTCCTTCGGCGATCGACGAAAATTTCGGTTTTATCGCCAACACGTACATAAGCTCACGTCGCCACACTAAAATTTGCAAACGTGGACCAATGTTGGTAATTTTTTGGTTACTGGGGTAATTTGGACCCCTGATTACGATTCCGTAATCGGCGTTTCGATATTCTTAACCGTTCACCTTCTAATTCATAGCGGTTTTTCGGTGTATTTTTATTACGAAAACGCGTGAAACAAATATAGTTTTAAGAGGCCGAGGGGGACGCAATTGCTCCTGTGGCAAGCCAACAGACCCCGGCAGATGCTCTTGCAAACCGGAAGTCCGTAGGTCAAAGGGTTTTTCTTCGGCGATCGATTGTATCGCTGAATACGGTTCGCAAGCTCGCGTTTGTCAGAGTAAAACCCACAAATGTGGATGAAAGTTCGTAATTTTTTGCTTTCTGGGGTAATTTGGAGCCCCGATTACGATTTTGATATCGGCGTTTTGATATTCTCGTCATTTCTCCCTCTTATCTAATAATGGCTATTTTTGGTCAATTTCAAAGTTCTAAATGCGTGAAACTAACATACTTCTAGCCGGCCGATGAGGACCCAGAATTTTTTGTGTTAAGCCACAGACCCCAGTAGGTTGTCGGCCAAAGCGGAAGTCCGTGCTTCAAGTGGTTCTCCTTCAGCAATCAAAAGAGTCAAAACATACCAAAGGGGGGGGGTCTTTCTTCTTTTTGGACTAGGATTTTTTCAATTTTAGGAAAAAAAGGTCGGTTTTTTTGCATTTTCTGACGTAAAATGAACCCCTGATTACGATTTTGGGGGTCCGACTCCGATATTCCTAGCCCTCTGGCGGCAGTTTTAAAATAACCGCCAAAAACACGTTTTTTTTGCGTTTTGAAGGGCAAAAAAGGCACTAAACGGTGAAAGGCAGGGGCGCAATTGCTCTTGAGGGTAGCCAATAGACCCATCTGAATCCCTGCCAAACGGGAAGTCCGTAGGTCAAAGGGTTTTCCTTCGGCGATCGACGAAAATTTCGGTTTTATCGCCAACACGTACATAAGCTCACGTCGCCACACTAAAATTTGCAAACGTGGACCAATGTTGGTAATTTTTTGGTTACTGGGGTAATTTGGACCCCTGATTACGATTCCGTAATCGGCGTTTCGATATTCTTAACCGTTCACCTTCTAATTCATAGCGGTTTTTCGGTGTATTTTTATTACGAAAACGCGTGAAACAAATATAGTTTTAAGAGGCCGAGGGGGACGCAATTGCTCCTGTGGCAAGCCAACAGACCCCGGCAGATGCTCTTGCAAACCGGAAGTCCGTAGGTCAAAGGGTTTTTCTTCGGCGATCGACGAAAGTTTCGGTTTTATCGCCAACACGTACATAAGCTCACGTCGCCACACTAAAATTCGCAAACGTGGACCAATGTTGGTAATTTTTTGGTTACTGGGGTAATTTGGACCCTTGATTACGATTCCGGAATCGGCGTTTCGATATTCTTAACCGTTTACCTTCTAATTTATAGCGGTTTTTCGGTGTATTTTTATTACGGAAACGCGTGAATCAAATATAGTTTTAAGAGGCCGAGGGGGACGCAATAGCTTCTGTGGCAAGCCAACAGACCCCGGCAGATGCTTTTGCAAACCGGAAGTCCGTAGGTCAAAGGGTTTTCCTTCGGCGATCGATTGTATCGCTTAATACGGTTCGCAAGCTCGCGTTTGTCAAGGTAAAACCCACAAATGTGGATGAAAGTTTGTAATTTTTTGCTTTCTGGGGTAATTTGGAGCCCCGATTACGATTTTGATATCGGCGTTTTGATATTCTCGTCATTTCTCCCTCTTATCTAATAATGGCTATTTTCGGTCAATTTCAAAGTTCTAAATGCGTGAAACTAACA
This sequence comes from Tachinus rufipes, assembly GCA_963932245.1. Taxonomy (NCBI): domain Eukaryota; kingdom Metazoa; phylum Arthropoda; class Insecta; order Coleoptera; family Staphylinidae; genus Tachinus; species Tachinus rufipes. Next base: position 4,879,345 of record OZ010749.1, read on the forward strand.
TACTTCTAGCCGGCCGATGAGGACCCAGATTTTTTTGTGTTAAGCCACAGACCCCAGTAGGTTGTCGGCCAAAGCGGAAGTCCGTGCTTTAAGGGGTTCTCCTTCGGCAATCAAAAGAGTCGAAACATACCAAAGAGGGGGGTCTTTCTTCTTTTTGGACTAGGATTTTTTCAATTTTAAGAAAAAAAGGTCGGTTTTTTTGCATTTCCTGACGTAAAATGAACCCCTGATTACGATTTTGGGGGTCCGACTCCGATATTCCTAGCCCTGTGGCGGCAATTTTAAAATAACCGCCAAAAACTCGTTTTTTTTGCGTTTTGAAGGGCAAAAAAGGCACTAAACGGTGAAGGGCAGGGGCGCAATTGCTCCTGAGGGTAGCCAATAGACCCATCTGAATCCCTGCCAAACAGGAAGTCCGTAGGGCAAAGGGTTTTCCTTCGGCGATCGACGAAAGTTTCGGTTTTATCGCCAACACGTACATAAGCTCACGTCGCCACACTAAAATTCGCAAACGTGGACCAATGTTGGTAATTTTTTGGTTACTGGGGTAATTTGGACCCCTGATTACGATTCCGGAATCGGCGTTTCGATATTCTTAACCGTTCACCTTCTAATTCATAGCGGTTTTTCGGTGTGTTTTTATTACGAAAACGCGTGAAACAAATATAGTTTTAAGAGACCGAGGGGGACGCAATTGTTTCTGTGGCAAGCAAACAGAACCCGGCAGATGTTCTTGCAAACCGGAAGTCCGTAGGTCAAAGGGTTTTCCTTCGGCGATCGATTGTATCGCTTAATACGGTTCGCAAGCTCGCGTTTGTCAAGGTAAAACCCACAAATGTGGATGAAAGTTTGTAATTTTTTGCTTTCTGAGGTAATTTGGAGCCCCGATTACGATTTTGATATCGGCGTTTTGATATTCTCGTCATTTCTCCCTCTTATCTAATAATGGCTATTTTCGGTCAATTTCAAAGTTCTAAATGCGTGAAACTAACATACTTCTAGCCGGCCGATGAGGACCCAGATTTTTTTGTGTTAAGCCACAGACCCCAGTAGGTTGTCGGCCAAAGCGGAAGTCCGTGCTTTAAGGGGTTCTCCTTCGGCAATCAAAAGAGTCGAAACATACCAAAGAGGGGGGTCTTTCTTCTTTTTGGACTAGGATTTTTTCAATTTTAAGAAAAAAAGGTCGGTTTTTTTGCATTTCCTGACGTAAAATGAACCCCTGATTACGATTTTGGGGGTCCGACTCCGATGTTCCTAGCCCTGTGGCGGCAATTTTAAAATAACCGCCAAAAACTCGTTTTTTTTGCGTTTTGAAGGGCAAAAAAGGCACTAAACGGTGAAGGGCAGGGGCGCAATTGCTCCTGAGGGTAGCCAATAGACCCATCTGAATCCCTGCCAAACAGGAAGTCCGTAGGGCAAAGGGTTTTCCTTCGGCGATCGACGAAAGTTTCGGTTTTATCGCCAACACGTACATAAGCTCACGTCGCCACACTAAAATTCGCAAACGTGGACCAATGTTGGTAATTTTTTGGTTACTGGAGTAATTTGGACCCCTGATTACGATTCCGGAATCGGCGTTTCGATATTCTTAACCGTTCACCTTCTAATTCATAGCGGTTTTTCGGTGTGTTTTTATTACGAAAACGCGTGAAACAAATATAGTTTTAAGAGACCGAGGGGGACGCAATTGTTTCTGTGGCAAGCAAACAGACCCCGGCAGATGTTCTTGCAAACCGGAAGTCCGTAGGTCAAAGGGTTTTCCTTCGGCGATCGATTGTATCGCTTAATACGGTTCGCAAGCTCGCGTTTGTCAAGGTAAAACCCACAAATGTGGATGAAAGTTTGTAATTTTTTGCTTTCTGGGGTAATTTGGAGCCCCGATTACGATTTTGATATCGGCGTTTTGATATTCTCGTCATTTCTCCCTCTTATCTAATAATGGCTATTTTCGGTCAATTTCAAAGTTCTAAATGCGTGAAACTAACATACTTCTAGCCGGCCGATGAGGACCCAGATTTTTTTGTGTTAAGCCACAGACCCCAGTAGGTTGTCGGCCAAAGCGGAAGTCCGTGCTTTAAGGGGTTCTCCTTCGGCAATCAAAAGAGTCGAAACATACCAAAGAGGGGGGTCTTTCTTCTTTTTGGACTAGGATTTTTTCAATTTTAAGAAAAAAAGGTCGGTTTTTTTGCATTTCCTGACGTAAAATGAACCCCTGATTACGATTTTGGGGGTCCGACTCCGATATTCCTAGCCCTGTGGCGGCAATTTTAAAATAACCGCCAAAAACTCGTTTTTTTTGCGTTTTGAAGGGCAAAAAAGGCACTAAACGGTGAAGGGCAGGGGCGCAATTGCTCCTGAGGGTAGCCAATAGACCCATCTGAATCCCTGCCAAACAGGAAGTCCGTAGGGCAAAGGGTTTTCCTTCGGCGATCGACGAAAGTTTCGGTTTTATCGCCAACACGTACATAAGCTCACGTCGCCACACTAAAATTCGCAAACGTGGACGAATGTTGGTAATTTTTTGGTTACTGGGGTAATTTGGACCGTTGATTACGATTCCGGAATCGGCGTTTCGATATTCTTAACCGTTCACCTTCTAATTCATAGCGGTTTTTCGGTGTATTTTTATTACGAAAACGCGTGAAACAAATATAGTTTTAAGAGGCCGAGGGGGACGCAATTGCTTCTGTGGCAAGCCAACAGACCCCGGCAGATGCAATCTCACGTTTGTCAGAGTAAAACCCACAAATGTGGATGAAAGTTTGTAATTTTTTGCTTTCTGTGGTAATTTGGAGCCCCGGTTACGATTTTGATATCGGCGTTTTGATATTCTCGTTATTTCACCCTCTTATCTAATAATGGCTATTTTCGGTCAATTTCAAAGTTCTAAATGCGTGAAACTAACATACTTCTAGCCGGCCGATGAGGACCCAGATTTTTTTGTGTTAAGCCACAGACCCCAGTAGGTTGTCGGCCAAAGCGGAAGTCCGTGCTTCAAGTGGTTCTCCTTTGGCAATCAAAAGAGTCGAAACATACCAAAGGGGGGGGTCTTTCTTCTTTTTAGACTAGGATTTTTTCAATTTTAGGAAAAAAAGGTCGGTTTTTTTGCATTTCCTGACGTAAAATGAACCCCTGATTACGATTTTGGGGGTCCAACTCCGATATTCCTAGCCCTCTGGCGGCAGTTTTAAAATAACCGCCAAAAACACGTTTTTTTGCGTTTTGAAGGACAAAAAAGGCACTAAACGGTGAAAGGCAGGGGCGCAATTGCTCTTGAGGGTAGCCAATAGACCCATCTGAATCCCTGCCAAACGGGAAGTCCGTAGGTCAAAGGGTTTTCCTTCGGCGATCGACGAAAATTTCGGTTTTATCGCCAACACGTACATAAGCTCACGTCGCCACACTAAAATTTGCAAACGTGGACCAATGTTGGTAATTTTTTGGTTACTGGGGTAATTTGGACCCCTGATTACGATTCCGTAATCGGCGTTTCGATATTCTTAACCGTTCACCTTCTAATTCATAGCGGTTTTTCGGTGTATTTTTATTACGAAAACGCGTGAAACAAATATAGTTTTAAGAGGCCGAGGGGGACGCAATTGCTCCTGTGGCAAGCCAACAGACCCCGGCAGATGCTCTTGCAAACCGGAAGTCCGTAGGTCAAAGGGTTTTTCTTCGGCGATCGATTGTATCGCTGAATACGGTTCGCAAGCTCGCGTTTGTCAGAGTAAAACCCACAAATGTGGATGAAAGTTCGTAATTTTTTGCTTTCTGGGGTAATTTGGAGCCCCGATTACGATTTTGATATCGGCGTTTTGATATTCTCGTCATTTCTCCCTCTTATCTAATAATGGCTATTTTTGGTCAATTTCAAAGTTCTAAATGCGTGAAACTAACATACTTCTAGCCAGCCGATGAGGACCCAGAATTTTTTGTGTTAAGCCACAGACCCCAGTAGGTTGTCGGCCAAAGCGGAAGTCCGTGCTTCAAGTGGTTCTCCTTCAGCAATCAAAAGAGTCAAAACATACCAAAGGGGGGGGTCTTTCTTCTTTTTGGACTAGGATTTTTTCAATTTTAGGAAAAAAAGGTCGGTTTTTTTGCATTTCCTGACGTAAAATGAACCCCTGATTACGATTTTGGGGGTCCGACTCCGATATTCCTAGCCCTCTGGCGGCAGTTTTAAAATAACCGCCAAAAACACGTTTTTTTTGCGTTTTGAAGGGCAAAAAAGGCACTAAACGGTGAAAGGCAGGGGCGCAATTGCTCTTGAGGGTAGCCAATAGACCCATCTGAATCCCTGCCAAACGGGAAGTCCGTAGGTCAAAGGGTTTTCCTTCGGCGATCGACGAAAATTTCGGTTTTATCGCCAACACGTACATAAGCTCACGTCGCCACACTAAAATTTGCAAACGTGGACCAATGTTGGTAATTTTTTGGTTACTGGGGTAATTTGGACCCCTGATTACGATTCCGTAATCGGCGTTTCGATATTCTTAACCGTTCACCTTCTAATTCATAGCGGTTTTTCGGTGTATTTTTATTACGAAAACGCGTGAAACAAATATAGTTTTAAGAGGCCGAGGGGGACGCAATTGCTCCTGTGGCAAGCCAACAGACCCCGGCAGATGCTCTTGCAAACCGGAAGTCCGTAGGTCAAAGGGTTTTTCTTCGGCGATCGATTGTATCGCTGAATACGGTTCGCAAGCTCGCGTTTGTCAGAGTAAAACCCACAAATGTGGATGAAAGTTCGTAATTTTTTGCTTTCTGGGGTAATTTGGAGCCCCGATTACGATTTTGATATCGGCGTTTTGATATTCTCGTCATTTCTCCCTCTTATCTAATAATGGCTATTTTTGGTCAATTTCAAAGTTCTAAATGCGTGAAACTAACATACTTCTAGCCAGCCGATGAGGACCCAGAATTTTTTGTGTTAAGCCACAGACCCCAGTAGGTTGTCGGCCAAAGCGGAAGTCCGTGCTTCAAGTGGTTCTCCTTCAGCAATCAAAAGAGTCAAAACATACCAAAGGGGGGGGTCTTTCTTCTTTTTGGACTAGGATTTTTTCAATTTTAGGAAAAAAAGGTCGGTTTTTTTGCATTTCCTGACGTAAAATGAACCCCTGATTACGATTTTGGGGGTCCGACTCCGATATTCCTAGCCCTCTGGCGGCAGTTTTAAAATAACCGCCAAAAACACGTTTTTTTTGCGTTTTGAAGGGCAAAAAAGGCACTAAACGGTGAAAGGCAGGGGCGCAATTGCTCTTGAGGGTAGCCAATAGACCCATCTGAATCCCTGCCAAACGGGAAGTCCGTAGGTCAAAGGGTTTTCCTTCGGCGATCGACGAAAATTTCGGTTTTATCGCCAACACGTACATAAGCTCACGTCGCCACACTAAAATTTGCAAACGTGGACCAATGTTGGTAATTTTTTGGTTACTGGGGTAATTTGGACCCCTGATTACGATTCCGTAATCGGCGTTTCGATATTCTTAACCGTTCACCTTCTAATTCATAGCGGTTTTTCGGTGTATTTTTATTACGAAAACGCGTGAAACAAATATAGTTTTAAGAGGCCGAGGGGGACGCAATTGCTCCTGTGGCAAGCCAACAGACCCCGGCAGATGCTCTTGCAAACCGGAAGTCCGTAGGTCAAAGGGTTTTTCTTCGGCGATCGATTGTATCGCTGAATACGGTTCGCAAGCTCGCGTTTGTCAGAGTAAAACCCACAAATGTGGATGAAAGTTCGTAATTTTTTGCTTTCTGGGGTAATTTGGAGCCCCGATTACGATTTTGATATCGGCGTTTTGATATTCTCGTCATTTCTCCCTCTTATCTAATAATGGCTATTTTTGGTCAATTTCAAAGTTCTAAATGCGTGAAACTAACATACTTCTAGCCAGCCGATGAGGACCCAGAATTTTTTGTGTTAAGCCACAGACCCCAGTAGGTTGTCGGCCAAAGCGGAAGTCCGTGCTTCAAGTGGTTCTCCTTCAGCAATCAAAAGAGTCAAAACATACCAAAGGGGGGGGTCTTTCTTCTTTTTGGACTAGGATTTTTTCAATTTTAGGAAAAAAAGGTCGGTTTTTTTGCATTTCCTGACGTAAAATGAACCCCTGATTACGATTTTGGGGGTCCGACTCCGATATTCCTAGCCCTCTGGCGGCAGTTTTAAAATAACCGCCAAAAACACGTTTTTTTTGCGTTTTGAAGGGCAAAAAAGGCACTAAACGGTGAAAGGCAGGGGCGCAATTGCTCTTGAGGGTAGCCAATAGACCCATCTGAATCCCTGCCAAACGGGAAGTCCGTAGGTCAAAGGGTTTTCCTTCGGCGATCGACGAAAATTTCGGTTTTATCGCCAACACGTACATAAGCTCACGTCGCCACACTAAAATTTGCAAACGTGGACCAATGTTGGTAATTTTTTGGTTACTGGGGTAATTTGGACCCCTGATTACGATTCCGTAATCGGCGTTTCGATATTCTTAACCGTTCACCTTCTAATTCATAGCGGTTTTTCGGTGTATTTTTATTACGAAAACGCGTGAAACAAATATAGTTTTAAGAGGCCGAGGGGGACGCAATTGCTCCTGTGGCAAGCCAACAGACCCCGGCAGATGCTCTTGCAAACCGGAAGTCCGTAGGTCAAAGGGTTTTTCTTCGGCGATCGATTGTATCGCTGAATACGGTTCGCAAGCTCGCGTTTGTCAGAGTAAAACCCACAAATGTGGATGAAAGTTCGTAATTTTTTGCTTTCTGGGGTAATTTGGAGCCCCGATTACGATTTTGATATCGGCGTTTTGATATTCTCGTCATTTCTCCCTCTTATCTAATAATGGCTATTTTTGGTCAATTTCAAAGTTCTAAATGCGTGAAACTAACATACTTCTAGCCAGCCGATGAGGACCCAGAATTTTTTGTGTTAAGCCACAGACCCCAGTAGGTTGTCGGCCAAAGCGGAAGTCCGTGCTTCAAGTGGTTCTCCTTCAGCAATCAAAAGAGTCAAAACATACCAAAGGGGGGGGTCTTTCTTCTTTTTGGACTAGGATTTTTTCAATTTTAGGAAAAAAAGGTCGGTTTTTTTGCATTTCCTGACGTAAAATGAACCCCTGATTACGATTTTGGGGGTCCGACTCCGATATTCCTAGCCCTCTGGCGGCAGTTTTAAAATAACCGCCAAAAACACGTTTTTTTTGCGTTTTGAAGGGCAAAAAAGGCACTAAACGGTGAAAGGCAGGGGCGCAATTGCTCTTGAGGGTAGCCAATAGACCCATCTGAATCCCTGCCAAACGGGAAGTCCGTAGGTCAAAGGGTTTTCCTTCGGCGATCGACGAAAATTTCGGTTTTATCGCCAACACGTACATAAGCTCACGTCGCCACACTAAAATTTGCAAACGTGGACCAATGTTGGTAATTTTTTGGTTACTGGGGTAATTTGGACCCCTGATTACGATTCCGTAATCGGCGTTTCGATATTCTTAACCGTTCACCTTCTAATTCATAGCGGTTTTTCGGTGTATTTTTATTACGAAAACGCGTGAAACAAATATAGTTTTAAGAGGCCGAGGGGGACGCAATTGCTCCTGTGGCAAGCCAACAGACCCCGGCAGATGCTCTTGCAAACCGGAAGTCCGTAGGTCAAAGGGTTTTTCTTCGGCGATCGATTGTATCGCTGAATACGGTTCGCAAGCTCGCGTTTGTCAGAGTAAAACCCACAAATGTGGATGAAAGTTCGTAATTTTTTGCTTTCTGGGGTAATTTGGAGCCCCGATTACGATTTTGATATCGGCGTTTTGATATTCTCGTCATTTCTCCCTCTTATCTAATAATGGCTATTTTTGGTCAATTTCAAAGTTCTAAATGCGTGAAACTAACATACTTCTAGCCAGCCGATGAGGACCCAGAATTTTTTGTGTTAAGCCACAGACCCCAGTAGGTTGTCGGCCAAAGCGGAAGTCCGTGCTTCAAGTGGTTCTCCTTCAGCAATCAAAAGAGTCAAAACATACCAAAGGGGGGGGTCTTTCTTCTTTTTGGACTAGGATTTTTTCAATTTTAGGAAAAAAAGGTCGGTTTTTTTGCATTTCCTGACGTAAAATGAACCCCTGATTACGATTTTGGGGGTCCGACTCCGATATTCCTAGCCCTCTGGCGGCAGTTTTAAAATAACCGCCAAAAACACGTTTTTTTTGCGTTTTGAAGGGCAAAAAAGGCACTAAACGGTGAAAGGCAGGGGCGCAATTGCTCTTGAGGGTAGCCAATAGACCCATCTGAATCCCTGCCAAACGGGAAGTCCGTAGGTCAAAGGGTTTTCCTTCGGCGATCGACGAAAATTTCGGTTTTATCGCCAACACGTACATAAGCTCACGTCGCCACACTAAAATTTGCAAACGTGGACCAATGTTGGTAATTTTTTGGTTACTGGGGTAATTTGGACCCCTGATTACGATTCCGTAATCGGCGTTTCGATATTCTTAACCGTTCACCTTCTAATTCATAGCGGTTTTTCGGTGTATTTTTATTACGAAAACGCGTGAAACAAATATAGTTTTAAGAGGCCGAGGGGGACGCAATTGCTCCTGTGGCAAGCCAACAGACCCCGGCAGATGCTCTTGCAAACCGGAAGTCCGTAGGTCAAAGGGTTTTTCTTCGGCGATCGATTGTATCGCTGAATACGGTTCGCAAGCTCGCGTTTGTCAGAGTAAAACCCACAAATGTGGATGAAAGTTCGTAATTTTTTGCTTTCTGGGGTAATTTGGAGCCCCGATTACGATTTTGATATCGGCGTTTTGATATTCTCGTCATTTCTCCCTCTTATCTAATAATGGCTATTTTTGGTCAATTTCAAAGTTCTAAATGCGTGAAACTAACATACTTCTAGCCGGCCGATGAGGACCCAGAATTTTTTGTGTTAAGCCACAGACCCCAGTAGGTTGTCGGCCAAAGCGGAAGTCCGTGCTTCAAGTGGTTCTCCTTCAGCAATCAAAAGAGTCAAAACATACCAAAGGGGGGGGGTCTTTCTTCTTTTTGGACTAGGATTTTTTCAATTTTAGGAAAAAAAGGTCGGTTTTTTTGCATTTTCTGACGTAAAATGAACCCCTGATTACGATTTTGGGGGTCCGACTCCGATATTCCTAGCCCTCTGGCGGCAGTTTTAAAATAACCGCCAAAAACACGTTTTTTTTGCGTTTTGAAGGGCAAAAAAGGCACTAAACGGTGAAAGGCAGGGGCGCAATTGCTCTTGAGGGTAGCCAATAGACCCATCTGAATCCCTGCCAAACGGGAAGTCCGTAGGTCAAAGGGTTTTCCTTCGGCGATCGACGAAAATTTCGGTTTTATCGCCAACACGTACATAAGCTCACGTCGCCACACTAAAATTTGCAAACGTGGACCAATGTTGGTAATTTTTTGGTTACTGGGGTAATTTGGACCCCTGATTACGATTCCGTAATCGGCGTTTCGATATTCTTAACCGTTCACCTTCTAATTCATAGCGGTTTTTCGGTGTATTTTTATTACGAAAACGCGTGAAACAAATATAGTTTTAAGAGGCCGAGGGGGACGCAATTGCTCCTGTGGCAAGCAAACAGACCCCGGCAGATGTTCTTGCAAACCGGAAGTCCGTAGGTCAAAGGGTTTTCCTTCGGCGATCGATTGTATCGCTTAATACGGTTCGCAAGCTCGCGTTTGTCACAGTAAAACCCACAAATGTGGATGAAAGTTCGTAATTTTTTGCTTTCTGGGGTAATTTGGAGCCCCGATTACGATTTTGATATCGGCGTTTTGATATTCTCGTCATTTCTCCCTCTTATCTAATAATGGCTATTTTCGGTCAATTTCAAAGTTCTAAATGCGTGAAACTAACATACTTCTAGCCGGCCGATGAGGACCCAGATTTTTTTGTGTTAAGCCACAGACCCCAGTAGGTTGTCGGCCAAAGCGGAAGTCCGTGCTTCAAGTGGTTTTCCTTCGGCAATCAAAAGAGTCGAAACATACCAAAGGGGGGGGTCTTTCTTCTTTTTGGACTAGGATTTTTTCAATTTTAGAAAAAAAAAGTCGGTTTTTTTCCATTTCCTGACGTAAAATGAACCCCTGATTACGATTTTGGGGGTCCGACTTCGATATTCCTAGCCCTCTGGCGGCAATTTTAAAATAACCGCCAAAAACACGGTTTTTTTGCGTTTTGAAGGGCAAAAAAGGCACTAAACGGTGAAGGGCAGGGGCGCAATTGCTCCTGAGGGTAGCCAATAGACCCATCTGAATCCCTGCCAAACGGGAAGTCTGTAGGTCAAAGGGTTTTCCTTCGGCGATCGACGAAAGTTTCGGTTTTATCGTCAACACGTACATAAGCTCACGTCGCCGCACTAAAATTCGCAAACGTGGACCAATGTTGGTAATTTTTTGGTTACTGGGGTAATTTGGACCCCTGATTACGATTCTGGAATCGGTGTTTCGATATTCTAAACCGTTCACCTTCTAATTCATAGCGGTTTTTCGGTGTATTTTTATTACAAAAACGCGTGAAACAAATATAGTTTTAAGAGGCCGAGGGGGACGCAATTGCTTCTGTGGCAAGCCAACAGACCCCGGCAGATGCTCTTGCAAACCCGAAGTCCGTAGGTCAAAGGGTTTTCCTTCGGCGATCGATTGTATCGCTTAATACGGTTCGCAAGCTCGCGTTTGTCAGAGTAAAACCCACAAATGTGGATGAAAGTTTGTAATTTTTTGCTTTCTGGGGTATTTTGGAGCCCCGATTACGATTTTGATATCGGCGTTTTGATATTCTCGTCATTTCTCCCTCTTATCTAATAATGGCTATTTTCGGTCAATTTCAAAGTTCTAAATGCGTGAAACTAACATACTTCTAGCCGGCCGATGAGGACCCAGATTTTTTTGTGTTAAGCCACAGACCCCAGTAGGTTGTCGGCCAAAGCGGAAGTCCGTGCTTCAAGTGGTTCTCCTTCGGCAATCAAAAGAGTCGAAACATACCAAAGGGGGGGGTCTTTCTTCTTTTTGGACTAGGATTTTTTCAATTTTAGGAAAAAAAAAGGTCGGTTTTTTTGCATTTCCTGACGTAAAATGAACCCCTGATTACGATTTTGGGGGTCCGACTCCCATATTCCTAGCCCTCTGGCGGCAATTTTAAAATAACCGCCAAAAACACGTTTTTTTTGCGTTTTGAAGGGCAAAAAAGGCACTAAACGGTGAAGGGCAGGGGCGCAATTGCTCCTGAGGGTAGCCAATAGACCCATCTGAATCCCTGCCAAACGGGAAGTCCGTAGGTCAAAGGGTTTTCCTTCGGCGATCGACGAAAGTTTCGGTTTTATCGCCAACACGTACATAAGCTCACGTCGCCACACTAAAATTCGCAAACGTGGACCAATGTTGGTAATTTTTTGGTTACTGGGGTAATTTGGACTCCTGATTACGATTCCGGAATCGGCGTTTCGATATTCTTAACCGTTCACCTTCTAATTCATAGCGGTTTTTCGGTGTATTTTTATTACGAAAACGCGTGAAACAAATATAGTTTTAAGAGGCCGAGGGGGACGCAATTGCTTCTGTGGCAAGCCAACAGACCCCGGCAGATGCTCTTGCAAACCCGAAGTCCGTAGGTCAAAGGGTTTTCCTTCGGCGATCGATTGTATCGCTTAATACGGTTCGCAAGCTCGCGTTTGTCAGAGTAAAACCCACAAATGTGGATGAAAGTTTGTAATTTTTTGCTTTCTGGGGTATTTTGGAGCCCCGATTACGATTTTGATATCGCCGTTTTGATATTCTCGTCATTTCTCCCTCTTATCTAATAATGGCTATTTTCGGTCAATTTCAAAGTTCTAAATGCGTGAAACTAACATACTTCTAGCCGGCCGATGAGGACCCAGATTTTTTTGTGTTAAGCCACAGACCCCAGTAGGTTGTCGGCCAAAGCGGAAGTCCGTGCTTCAAGTGGTTCTCCTTCGGCAATCAAAAGAGTCGAAACATACCAAAGGGGGGGGTCTTTCTTCTTTTTGGACTAGGATTTTTTCAATTTTAGGAAAAAAAGGTCGTTTTTTTTGCATTTCCTGACGTAAAATGAACCCCTGATTACGATTTTGGGGGTCCGACTCCCATATTCCTAGCCCTCTGGCGGCAATTTTAAAATAACCGCCAAAAACACGTTTTTTTTGCGTTTTGAAGGGCAAAAAAGGCACTAAACGGTGAAGGGCAGGGGCGCAATTGCTCCTGAGGGTAGCCAATAGACCCATCTGAATCCCTGCCAAACGGGAAGTCCGTAGGTCAAAGGGTTTTCCTTCGGCGATCGACGAAAGTTTCGGTTTTATCGCCAACACGTACATAAGCTCACGTCGCCACACTAAAATTCGCAAACGTGGACCAATGTTGGTAATTTTTTGGTTACTGGGGTAATTTGGACTCCTGATTACGATTCCGGAATCGGCGTTTCGATATTCTTAACCGTTCACCTTCTAATTCATAGCGGTTTTTCGGTGTATTTTTATTACGAAAACGCGTGAAACAAATATAGTTTTAAGAGGCCGAGGGGGACGCAATTGCTTCTGTGGCAAGCCAACAGACCCCGGCAGATGCTCTTGCAAACCCGAAGTCCGTAGGTCAAAGGGTTTTCCTTCGGCGATCGATTGTATCGCTTAATACGGTTCGCAAGCTCGCGTTTGTCAGAGTAAAACCCACAAATGTGGATGAAAGTTTGTAATTTTTTGCTTTCTGGGGTATTTTGGAGCCCCGATTACGATTTTGATATCGGCGTTTTGATATTCTCGTCATTTCTCCCTCTTATCTAATAATGGCTATTTTCGGTCAATTTCAAAGTTCTAAATGCGTGAAACTAACATACTTCTAGCCGGCCGATGAGGACCCAGATTTTTTTGTGTTAAGCCACAGACCCCAGTAGGTTGTCGGCCAAAGCGGAAGTCCGTGCTTCAAGTGGTTCTCCTTCGGCAATCAAAAGAGTCGAAACATACCAAAGGGGGGGGGTCTTTCTTCTTTTTGGACTAGGATTTTTTCAATTTTAGGAAAAAAAGGTCGGTTTTTTTGCATTTCCTGACGTAAAATGAACCCCTGATTACGATTTTGGGGGTCCGACTCCCATATTCCTAGCCCTCTGGCGGCAATTTTAAAATAACCGCCAAAAACACGTTTTTTTTGCGTTTTGAAGGGCAAAAAAGGCACTAAACGGTGAAGGGCAGGGGCGCAATTGCTCCTGAGGGTAGCCAATAGACCCATCTGAATCCCTGCCAAACGGGAAGTCCGTAGGTCAAAGGGTTTTCCTTCGGCGATCGACGAAAGTTTCGGTTTTATCGCCAACACGTACATAAGCTCACGTCGCCACACTAAAATTCGCAAACGTGGACCAATGTTGGTAATTTTTTGGTTACTGGGGTAATTTGGACTCCTGATTACGATTCCGGAATCGGCGTTTCGATATTCTTAACCGTTCACCTTCTAATTCATAGCGGTTTTTCGGTGTATTTTTATTACGAAAACGCGTGAAACAAATATAGTTTTAAGAGGCCGAGGGGGACGCAATTGCTTCTGTGGCAAGCCAACAGACCCCGGCAGATGCTCTTGCAAACCGGAAGTCTGTAGGTCAAAGGGTTTTCCTTCGGCGATCGATTGAATGTTCGGTTTAATTGCTAGCACGCACACAAGCGGATAAAATTTTGTTATTTTTCCGGATTCTGTGGTAACTCGGTCTCGGGCGTTTCGATATTTTCAACGGTTCACTTTCTAACTGAAACTAACTAAAATATATATTGGGCCGGTGGTTTGATATAGTGTTTCCGCGCACCCACCCAAGTGATTGTTATCAAAAAATTTCATATTCTACCTACCTCTGACGTATCAGTGACAATCTAATATTAAAAATTATTTAAATTTGGTTAGTTATGATCACTGAAATAGCAGCCATTTTGAGAACACTTCTGACAAAACTCTTGGCTAGTCTACTTTTAATCCGCAACAACTTCACATGAATTATACTTCAAATTCATAACCTCCAAGTGAACGTTTGTTGTGTGTGAATCATTACCTGAAAAACCAAATTATTAGCTTTAGAAAAATGCATCACATAAATTACACTTACAACCCAGTCTTTACTAAAAAGAAAACCTCAAAGAGGAAGAAGAAAACGACACAAATTCCCACCTATAAAGTATTCAGTCCAAATGAGGAAGACCAAGACTATTATATTGGAAGCTTTGTATTAGGCACCACTCATAATACTTTACCTGATAAATGGGATTACTGTAACATACATATTGAGAATTCAACTGAAACCGATTTTGTTATAATAGGATTCAGCGATGAAAGCACCATGATTGTTTCATTATTAGCCGATGCACCTACCGTCATAGGTAATTATCGATTATTTGAATTATTTAAATTATTATTAAATTTTTTAGATATAGCATCAACGAAATTATTCAATATTGATTTCGTTAAGCAGGATAGAAACATTCGGATACATTTATACTTCCGTCAATTACCAATTACATATTATACTAAACGAGCTAGTAATACAATCAAAGAAGTATTCCATATTATTTTTAACATAGCCAGTGATGTCAATAAATGTAAGTTAGCTTCTAATTATTTAAATATAAATTAATAATCGGTTTTCAGTTAAAACAAATGATTCCGTTGATCCGCTATCACTATTACAAGAAATGTACAAAAAGATTCGAGCATCACAATCCGAACTTAATATTGCCAAAACCGATATACAATCAAAACATCTTAAACCTATTCTACGTCCATATCAAGAAGATGCTGTTAGGTGGATGATTAGTCGTGAAACTGTAGTAAATTCCGATGATATTAAGCATCCTGCATTTATTCCAGTTGAATTACCGACTGGTGTCACGATTTACTATAATAAATATTTGGGACAAATTGAATTAAATCAACCTTATATTAAGGCTACAAAAACTGGTGGAATTTTAGCCGATGAAATGGGCTTGGGTAAAACAGTCGAAATAATTTCCTGCATATTAAATCATCAAAAAGAATTAAATCGTGTTGCGGCTAATATGGAACCGGTTGTTATAAAGCAGGGGAAGAAACATAGCCGACCTGCTGATGATGAGACTGAGATTGGTTTTGTTTCCTATAAGCAGGATGCTAAGAGATTGAAATTGCCTAAACGTAAAGATAAAAGTCCTGTAAAGAAAGCTTTGGAAGCTTGGTATAATAATATGCTTCGATCTGTTAATGAAACTAGTACTAAGAAGAGGAATGATATTTTATGCATTTGTGGAAGTAATTCAAAAAAAGGCTTAATTCAATGCGTCGATTGTTCGAAAAAACAACATGCTGCTTGTATGGGGTATCAGAAAAATGTTGGGGAGTATTTGTGTCCGCAATGTTGGAGACAAAGGGTAAGAAACTATTTTAATTTTAATAATAATTATTTAATCTAGAATATTAATGAAACATTTTGTTTGCCAACAAATGGAATGTTATTTGTTTTGCAATCAATGATTCATGCATTTGCGAGTAGTTACTAACTCATGATAACATTCTTTTTATATTTATAAAGTTGTACTTATTACTCATAAAACTGATTAAAAAAATCAATAAAAACGGCTTTATATTTGTTTTTTTATTCATAAATTTAGCTTTAAATTTGGCTCTTTGAACTTTTAATGCATAAATCCAGCTTTTCTGCACACATTTGGCTTTTAAAAGCGTATTTTTGGCTTTCTCGTGCATAAATCTGGTGTTTTATGTGCAAATTATGCTCTCTTTATCAATTTGTGGTTTAATATTTAAATTTGTCTTATTTGGCATAAATTTGGCTTTTATCTTCTGATTCTTATTTGAGCTTCCTATGGCGAATCGTTCACAAGATATTTCTATGTTTCTGTCATTGTCATCTGCACGTCCGATTACATTTTTGCAAATATATCTGTGAGAGTGCACTTTTCAATAGAGGATGGGTCGCTCCGACTGAGATGTGGTTGGCACTGGAAAGCATTCCTGTTTTGCGTCTGTAACGAGCTATTTTATAGCCGGTTTGGCTATTTTAATTTTTTAAAAAATTTTCTACTTGTGTACAGTTAATGGACAGGATTTAAAACTTAAAAATTGTCAAAATTCTGTACGGTTTTTTCCAAAGGAGGAGGCTTTTTTCAATATTTTGCCGTGGGGCTCAAAAATCTTAACTACGCCGCTGGTCACTCGTGGGTATAAAACCATGCGATGAGCGGAAATTAACACACTACAAGTGTTTATGGTTTAAGGTATATTTTGACCATTATACTGTCACTCTTAGACTATTTACACTTACAGACACGCCTTTTGCCGACGCGGAAAGCCAATATGTGACGTCAGTTGTGGACAAGATTGTTGTTAAACGAATTAAGAAATATTATTTACTTTACATAAATATTAAATTTTGTAGTCAGTCAAATGTTATTCAATAACTGATAATTGACAATTTATTGTTGCAGAAGATTTTATAATTGAAAATTTTCATATTTTTTGTTAAGTAAGATTTAAATACTCGTAGGTAGCGAGTGACGTCATTCGTGAGCATAAAATATTGTTATGTTGGCTTCACTATGCGATGAGCAGAAAATTGCACAGGACGCGTCTACAAGTGTATATGGTGTAAGGTTTTATATCTGAATTTTGCACACATAAAGTCGACTTTATTATACCAAATTTGGGCTTTTTATGCACAAATCCGGCCTTATAAATAGATTTATCTTTCTGGAGCATAAATCCGGCCTTAATAATGTATAAAATCTTTGCTTATCTTTAATAAATTTGGTCTTCTATTAAGAATTATTGATTTGTTATGAGGCAAAATTGGATTTATATGGGAATCTAATCAAATCCGTTTTTTTAGATTTTGAATGTGCTGAATGCGATTTTTTGATAATTAATTCTAGCTTCAATTGATAAATTTTTAAATCCAATTATTAATTAAATTTCCAACAAAATTTGAATTTTGTTTTTAATAAATTTGACGTTTAAACTATTAATCCAACCTTTAAAACTATAAGTCCGGCTTTAAAAGTGTAAATAGGGCTTTGAAACTGGAAATATGGCCATCAATGTGTTAAGTCTATCTGCCAAATTGCCAATTTGGCTTCTTAATTGTAAATTTTGTTTTAAAATACAAATCCGGCATTTTAACGTGGAAATCCGGCCAAAAATGTGTTTAAGTTTTTTTCCTATCTATTAATTCGGCATTCAAATTTTAAATCCGGTTTCAAAATTGTAAATTTTGCATTTAAAACTACAAGATTAATTTTGGGCGAGTAGCTTTTTTCTACTGCGAACCAACCACCCACCCAAGTGTTAGTCATCAAAGTATTTATTATTTCTTCTATGTCTGGTGTTCTTGCAACTATTGCAAACAAGGGAATAGTTTTATAATAAATCTCTTGATAACTAACACTGGGCTAGGTGGGCAGGAACAAAGTTTAATTTGTGGGCTAGTTACTTCTTCTACTGTGACCCACCCACCCGCCCAAGTTTTAGTCATCAAAGGATCTATTGTTCTATCCAACTCTTGTGTGCTTGCATTTAGATATCAGAAAATTATGTAACAATAAATCTCTTGATAACTAGCTCTTGGGTGGGTGGGCGGGAACAAAGTTTAGTTTGTGGGCGAGTTATTTCTTCTACTGTGACCCAGCCACCCACCCAAGTGTTAGTCATAAAAGGATATATTGTTGCATCCACTTCTTGTGATTTTGTACTTAGATATCAAAGAATTGTTTAACAATAAATCTCTTAATAACTAACGCTTGGGTGGGTGGTCGGGAACTAAATTTAAATTGTGGGCGAGCAGCTTCTTCTACTGTAACCCACCCACCCGCCCAAGTGTTAGTCAACAAAGGAACTATTGTTGTATCCACTTTTTGTGTGTTTGTACTTAGATATCAAAGAATTGTTTAATAATAAATCTCTTGCTAACTAACGCTGGGGTATGTGGGCGGGAACTAAGTTTAAATTGTGGGCGAGCAGCTTCTTCTACTGTAACCTAACCACCCGCCCAAGTGTTGGTCATCAAAGGATTTACTGTCTGTCCTAGCTCTTGTGTGCTTGGATTTTGATTTGAAAAAATTGTTGAACAATAAATCTCTTGATAACTAACGCTGGGGTGGGTGGGCGGGAACTAAATTTAAATTGTGGGCGAGCAGCTTCTTCTACTGTAACCCACCCACCCGCCCAAGTGTTAGTCATTAAAGGATTTACTATTTGTCCCACCTCTAGTGTGCTTGTAGTTAGATATCAGAAAATTGTTGAACTATAAATCTTATGATAACTAGCGCTGGGGTGGGTGGGCGGGAACAAAGTTTTGTTTGTGGGCGAGTTATTTCTTCTACTGTGACCCACCCACCCGCCTAAGTGTTAGTAATCAAAGGATTTACTATTTGTCCCACCTTTAGTGTGCTTGTAGTTAGATATCAGAAAATTGTTGGACTATAAATCTTATGATAACTAACGCTGGGGTGGGTGGGCGGGAACAAAGTTTAGTTTCTGGGAGAGTTTTTTTTTTTACTGTGACCCACCCACCCGCTCAAGTGTTTGTCATCAAAGGATATATTGTTGCATCCACTTCTTGTGTGCTTGTACTTAGATATCAGAAAATTGTTTAACAATAAATCTCTTGATAACTAACGCTGGGTTGGGTGGGCGGGAACTAAGTTTAAATTGTGGGCGAGTAGCTTCTTCTACTTTAACTCACTCACCCGCGCAAGTGTTAGTTATCAAAGGATTTACTGTTTGTCCCACCTCTTGTGTGCTTGCAGTTAGATATCAGAAATTTGTTTAACAATAAATTTTATGATAACTAACGCTGGGGTGGGTGGGCGGGAACAAAGTTTAGTATGTGGGCGAGTTATTTCTTTTACTGTGACCCACCCACCCGCCCAAGTGTTTGTCATCAAAGGAAATATTGTTTCATCCTCTTCTTGTGTGTTTGTACTTAGATATCAAAGAATTGTTTAACAATGAATCTCTTGATAACTAACGCTTGGGTGGGTGGGCGGGAACCCACCCCCTTCTACTATAACCCACCCACCCGCCCAAGTGTTGGTCATCAAAGGATTTACTGCCTGTCCTAGCTTTTCTGTGCTTGCTGTTAGATAACAGAAAATTGTTGAACAATAAATCTCTTGATAACTAACGCTGGGGTGGGTGGGCGGGAACTATGTTTAAATTGTCTCATCCACTCATCCACCCAAGTGTTAGTCATCAAAGGATTTACTATTTGTCCCACCTCTAGTGTGCTTGTAGTTAGATATCAGACAATTGTTGAACTATAAATCTTATGATAACTAACGCTGGGGTGGGTGGGCGGGAACAAAGTTTAGTTTGTGGGCGAGTTATTTCTACTACTGTGACCCACCCACCCGCCCAGGTGTTAGTCATCAAAAGGATTTACTATTTGTCCCACCTCTAGTGTGCTTGTAGTTAGATATCAGACAATTGTTGAACTATAAATCTTATGATAACTAACGCTGGGGTGGGTGGGCGGGAACAAAGTTTAGTTTGTGGGCGAGTTATTTCTACTACTGTGACCCACCCACCCGCCCAAGTGTTAGTCATCAAAAGGATTTATTATTTGGCTCACCTCTTGTGTGCTTGGATTTAGATATGAGAGAATTCTTTAACAATAAATTTCTTGATAGCTAACGCTGGGGTGGGTGGGCGGGAACTAAGTTTCAATTGTGGGCGAATAGCTTCTTCTACTTTAACCCACTCACCCGCTCAAGTGTTAGTTATCAAAGGATTTACTGTTTGTCCCACCTCTTGTGTGCTTGCAGTTAGATATCAGAAATTTGTTTAACAATAAATTTTATGTTAACTAACGCTGGGGTGAGTGGGCGGGCACAAAGTTTAGATTGTGGGCGAGTTATTTTTTTTACTGTGACCCACCCACTCGCCCAAGTGTTAGTCATCAAAGGAAATATTGTTTCATCCACTTCTTGTTTGTTTGTACTTAGATATCAAAGAATTGTTTAACAATAAATCTCTTGATAACTAACGCTGGGGTAAGTGGACGGGAACCATGTTTAAATTGTGGGCGAGTAGCTTCTTCTACTTTAACTCACTCACCCGCCCAAGTGTTAGTTATCAAAGGATTTACTGTTTGTCCCACTTCTTGTGTGCTTGCAGTTAGATATCAGAAATTTGTTTAACAATAAATTGTATGTTAACTAACGCTGGGGTGGGTGGGCGGGCACAAAGTTTAGTTTGTGGGCGAGTTATTTCTTTTACTGTGACCCACCCACCCGCCCAAGTGTTAGTCATCAAAGGAAATATTGTTTCATCCTCTTCTTGTGTGTTTGTACTTAGATATCAAAGAATTGTTTAACAATAAATCTATTGATAACTAACGCTTGGGTGGGTGGTCGGGAACTAAGTTTAAATTGAGGGCGAGCAGCTTCTTCTACTGTAACCCACCCACCCGCCCAAGTGTTAGTCAACAAAGGAACTATTGTTGCATCCACTTTTTGTGATTTTGTACTTAGATATCAAAGAATTGTTTAACAATAAATCTATAGATAACTATCGCTGGGGTGGGTGGGCGGGAACTATGTTTAAATTCTGGGCGAGCAGCTTCTTCTACTGTAACCCACCCACCCGCCCAAGTGTTAGTCAACAAAGGATCTATTGTTTCATCCACTTCTTGTGTGTCTGTACTCAAATATTAAAGAATTGTTTAACAATAAATCTCTTGATAACTAACGCTTGGGTGGGTGGGCGGGAACTAAGTTTAAATTGTGGGCGAGCAGCTTCTTCTACTATAACCGGGTGGGTTATAGTAGAAGAAGCTGCTCGCCCACAATTTAAACTTAGTTCCCACCCAAGTGTTAGTCATCAAAGGATTTACTATTTGGCCCACCTCTTGTGTGCTTGGATTTAGATATGAGAGAATTCTTTAACAATATATCTCTTGATAACTAACGCTTAGGTGAGTGGGCGGGCACTAAGTTTAATTTGTGGGTCAGTAGCTTCTTCTATTGTCTACAAATTCGGTTTTTAAATTACGAAAGTTTGGTCTTATGTGCAAAGTTTTGATGTTTAATATTTAAGTCTTGTTTGGCATTAATAGGCTTTTTGATTCATATATAATGTCTACTTTATTATGCTCTAACGTTAGTTTTAAGCATACATTCGTCTTTCTAAAGCGATAATTCGGCCTTGCATACATAAATCTAAACTTCTAGTACATAAATCCGTTTTTTATGCACTCATTTGGCTTTGTTTAATCTAAATCCATGTTTTGTTTGTCTGATTTGCCAAAATTATTATTTTGTTGCAATTTGCTTACGCTTTTGCACGGATTTGAAATAAATAAATAAATTTGATTGTCATACATACATTTGACCATCTTATACATAAATTCAGCTCTGTATTTGAACAAATCTGGCCTTTAAATGATAAAGATTTGTCTTTTGTGCGAAATAATTTTGTTTAATCTGTTTGATCTATAAATGTAGTAAAGTTTATCTTGCCCAAATCGGCTATCATGCTAAAAATTTAAATTTAAAGCAATAATCCGGGCTTAATATACATACATTTAGTAGTCCGATTATAAATCTGCTATTTTATTCACAAATCTGGCGTTTATGCGCGAATTCTACTTTTTATTATATTCAATTTTGACTTTTTTTTGCATAAATCCTGTCTTATACATAGATCTATTCTCCTGAAGCATTTATTCGGCCTTAGTATACATAAATGTGGTCTTACTATGCATAAATTTGGCTTTATCTTGAATAAATCCGTTGAAATTATTCATAAATCTGGCTTTTTAATGTATAAATTTGTTATAAAAGTGTAAATCCTGCTTTTAAAAGTCTAAATCCGGCATTTAAACTTGCAAATTTTGCCATTTATGTTTTAAATTCTGCTGCAAACTGTTAATTCGGCCTTTAAAAGGGCAAATTGCACTTTAAAAACTGAAAATCCGGTCACCAATGTGTTGTTAAAACAACAAATTGTCTTAAAACTGAAAATCCGGCCATTAACGTGTTAAATACTGCTGCGAAACTGTTAATCCGGTTTTTAAAACTGTAAAAACGGTTATAAAAACTGGAAATCTGGCTGCCTGTTAAGCTCAAATCAAATCAGGCTTTTAAAAGTGTAAAATTTGGCTTCTAAGATTGTAAATTTGGCTACTTTAACGTACTTAAACTATTAATGTGGTTTCTTAATTGTCTTAAGTCTGAAGTGTGAATCCGGCTTTCAAAGCTCTGCCTGAAGTGTAAATCCGGCTTTGTTAATGTTAATCTGATTTTTAAGAGCATAAATCCGGTCTCTAAAATGGAAATCTGGCCATCAACGTGTTACATTCTTTAAAATGGTAAATGTGAGTTTTGAGAACCGAAATTTCGTTAACAATGCATTAAATTTTGTGAAAGTTTGTTTTTTAAAATTGTAAATTTGGCTATAACTATTAATCCGGCCTCCTTAATTCTAAATCATGCTTTTAAAAGTGTAAATTTGGCATCAAAAGCTCGAAATCCGGCTTAATAATTTTAAATCTGGCTTATAAAAGTGTAAATCAACTGGAAATCCGGCTTTTAAAAGTATAAATCCGGTCTTTAAAGTGGAAATCCGGCCATCAATGATATTTAAGGAACATTTATTAGAATTTATACACATTTTGGACAGTTCTGAGATATTTTTTGAGACGATGAGAAACATTTAAAATAATTTAGACACTATTTAGGACATTTTTAGAAAAAAATGTAGACACTTTGGATTTTTTTACATTTTTGAAAAAATTTTGTACTTGTGTACAGTTAATGGACAGGATTTTAAACTTAAAAATTGTCAAAATTCTGTACGGTTTTTTCCAAAGGAGGAAGCTTTTCTCAATATTTTGCCGTGGGGCTCAAAAATCTTAACTGGTCTGATCACTTGTGGGTATAAAACCATGCGATGAGCGGAAATTAACACACTACAAGTGTTTATGGTCTAAGGTACATTTTGACCATTATACTGTCACTCTTAGACTATTTACACTTACAGACACGCCTTTTGCCGACGCGGAAAGTCAATATGTGACGTCAGTTGTGGACAAGATTGTTGTTAAACGCGTATATGAAACATATCTATGAATCTTGCATAAAACACTTGGCGCATAGGATTTGCTAAACTAGAATTAAGAAATATTATTTACTTTACATAAATATTTAATTTTGTAGTCAATCAAATGTTATTCAATAACTAATAATTGACAATTTATTGTTGCAGAAATTGAAATTTTTTATAATTTTTTGTTAAGTAAGATTTAAATACTCGTAGGTAGCGCGTGACGTCATTCGTGGGCATAAAATATTGTTATGTTGGCTTCACTATGCGATGAGCAGAAAATTGCACAGGACGCGTCTACAAGTGTATATGGTGTAAGGTTTTATATCTGAATTTTGCACACATAAAGTCGACTTTATTATACCAAATTTGTGCCTTTTATGCACAAATCCGGCCTTATACATAGATCTATCTTCCTGGAGCATAAATCCGGCCTTAATAATGTATAAAATCTTTGCTTATCTTTAATAAATTTGGTCTTCTATTAAGAATTATTGATTTGTTATGAGGCAAAATTGGATTTATATGGGAATCTAATCAAATTCGTTTTTTTTATATTTTGAATGTGCTGAATGCAATTTTTTGATTCTTAATTCTAGCTTCAATTGATAAATTTTTAAATCCAATTATTAATTAAATTTCCAACAAAATTTGAATTTTGTTTTTAATAAATTTGACGTTTAAACTATTAATCCAACCTTTAAAACTATAAGTCCGGCTTTAAAAGTGTAAACAGGGCTTTGAAACTGGAAATCTGGCCACCAATGTGTTAAGTCTATTTGCCAAATTGGCAATTTGGTTTCTTAATTGTAAATTTGGCTTTTAAAATACAAATCCGGAATTTTAACGTCGAAATCCGGCCACAAATGTGTTTAAGTTTTCTTCCTATCTATTAATTCGGCATTTAAATTTTAAATCCGGTTTCCAAATTGTAAATTTTGCATTTAAAACTACAAGATTAATTTTGGGCGAGTAGATTTTTTCTACTGCGACCCAACCACCCACCCAAGTGTTAGTCATCAAATTTGTTATTTCTTCTGCTTCTGGTGTTCTTGCAGCTATTGCAAACAAGGGAATAGTTCTATAATAAATCTCTTGATAACTAACACTGGACTAGGTGGGCAGGAACAAAGTTTAATTTGTGGGCTAGTTACTTCTTCTACTGTGACCCACCCACCCGCCCTAGTGTTAGTCATCAAAGGATCTATTGTTCTATCCAACTCTTGTGTGCTTGCATTTAGATATCAGAAAATTGTGTAACAATAAATCTCTTGATAACTAACGCTGGGTTGGGTGGGCGGGAACTAAGTTTAAATTGTGGGAGAGCAACTTCTTCTACTGTAACCCACCCACCCGCCCAAGTGTTAGTCAACAAAGGATCTACTGTTGCATCCACTTCTTGTGTGTTTGTACTTAGATATCAAAGAATTGTTTAACAATAAATCTCTTGATAACTAACGCTTGGGTGAGCGGGAACTAAGTTTAAATTGTGGGCGAGCAGCTTCTTCTACTGTAACCCACCCACTTGCCCAAGTGTTGGCCATCAAAGGATTTACTGTCTGTCTTGGCTCTTGTGTGCTTGCAGTTAGATAACAGAAAATTGTGTAGCAATAAATCTCTTGATAACTAACGCTGGGGTGGGTGGGCGGGAACAAAGTTTAGTTTGTGGGCGAGTTATTTTTTTTACTGTGACCCACCCACCCGCTCAAGTGTTTGTCATCAAAGGATATATTGTTGCATCCACTTCTTGTGTGTTTGTACTTAGATATCAAAGAATTGTTTAACAATAAATCTCTTGATAACTAACACTTGGGTGGGCGGGAACTAAGTTTAAATTGTGGGCGAGCAGCTTCTTCTACTGTAACCCACCCACCCGCCCAAGTGTTAGTCAACAAAGGAACTATTGTTGCATCCACTTTTTGTGTGTTTGTACTTAGATATCAAAGAATTGTTTAACAATAAATCTCTTGCTAACTAACGCTGGGGTGGGTGGGCGGGAACTAAGTTTAAATTGTGGGCGAGCAGCTTCTTCTACTGTAACCTACCCACCCGCCCAAGTGTTGGTCATCAAAGGATTTACTGTCTGTCCTTGCTCTTGTGTGCTTGGATTTTGATTTGAAAAAATTGTTGAACATTAAATCTCTTGATAAGTAACGCTGGGGTGGGTGGGCGGGAACAAAGTTTAGTATGTGGGCGAGTTATTTCTTCTACTGTGACCCACCCACCCGCCCAAGTGTTAGTCATCAAAGGATTTACTATTTGTCCCACCTCTAGTGTGCTTGTAGTTAGATATCAGAAAATTGTTGAACTATAAATTTTATGATAACTAACGCTGGGGTGGGTGGGCGGGAACAAAGTTTAGTTTCTGGGCGATATATTTTTTCTACTGTGACCCACCCACCCGCCCAAGTGTTAGTCATCAAAGGATTTATTATTTGGACCACCTCTTGTGTGCTTGGATTTAGATTTGAGAGAATTCTTTAACAATAAATTTCTTGATAGCTAACGCTGGGGTGTTTGGGCGGGAACTATGTTTAAATTGTGGGCGAGTAGCTTCTTCTACTTTAACTCACTCACCCGCTCAAGTGTTAGTTATCAAAGGATTTACTGTTTGTCCCACCTCTTGTGTGCTTGCAGTTAGATATCAGAAATTTATTTAACATTAAATTTTATGTTAACTAACGCTGGGGTGGGTGGGCGGGCACAAAGTTTAGTTTGTGGGCGAGTTATTTTTTTTATTGTGACCCACCCACCCGCCCAAGTGTTAGTCATCAAAGGAAATATTGTTTCATCTTCTTCTTGTGTGTTTGTACTTAGATATCAAAGAATTGTTTAACAATAAATCTCTTAATAACTAACGCTTGGGTGGGTGGGAACTAAGTTTAAATTGTGGGAGAGCAGCTTCTTCTACTATAACCCACCCACTCGCCCAAGTGTTGGTCATCAAAGGATTTACTGTCTGTCCTAGCTCTTGTGTGCTTGCAGTTAGATAACAGAAAATTGTTGAACAATAAATCTCTTGATAACTAACGCTGGGGTGGGTGGGCGGGAACTATGTTTAAATTGTGGGCGAGTAGCTTTTTCTACTATAACCCACTCATCCACCCAAGTGTTAGACATCAAACGATTTACTATTTGTCCCACCTCTAGTGTGCTTGTAGTTAGATATCAGAAAATTGTTGAACTATAAATCTTATGATAGATAACTATCGCTGGGATGGGTGGGCGGGAACAAAGTTTAGTTAGTGGGCGAGTTATTTTTTCTGCTGTGACCCACCCACCCGCCCAAGTGTTTGTCATCAAAAGATTTATTATTTGGCCCACCTCTTGTGTGCTTGGATTTAGATATGAGAGAATTCTTTAACAATAAATCTCTTGATAACTAACGCTTGGGTATCAACAAAGTTTAATTTGTAGGCCAGTAGCTTCTTCTACTGTGACCCACCCACCCGCCCAAGTGTTACTTCTTCTATTGTCTACAAATCCGGTTTTTAAATGACGAAAGTTCGGTCTTATGTGCAAAGTTTCGATGTTTAAAATTTA
The DNA here is from genome assembly GCA_963932245.1 of Tachinus rufipes. Lineage (NCBI taxonomy): Eukaryota > Metazoa > Arthropoda > Insecta > Coleoptera > Staphylinidae > Tachinus > Tachinus rufipes. The sequence continues at coordinate 4,905,958 of OZ010749.1, forward strand.
AGTCTTGTTTGGCATAAATAGGCTTTTTGATTCAAATATTCGGTTTTGTTATTTATAAATCCGGCCAGAATACACACAATTCCGATGTTTTTATAGGTAATGTCTACTTTATTATGCTCAAAAGTTAGTTTTAAGCATACATTCGCCTTTCTAAAGCGATAATTCGGCCTTGCGTACATAAATGTAAACTTCTAGTACATAAATCCGTCTTTTATGCACTCATTTGGCTTTGTTTAATCTAAATCCATGTTTTGTTTGCCTGATTTGCCAAAATTATTATTTTGTTGCAATTTGTTTACGCTTTTGCACGGATTTGAAATAAATTAATAAATTTGATTGTTATACATACATTTGACCATCTTATACATAAATTCAGCTCTGTATTTGCACAAATCCGGTCTTTAAATGATGAAGATTTGTCTTTTGTGCGAAATTTTGTTTGATCTATAAATGTAGTAAAGTTTATCTTGCCCAAATCGGCTATTATGCTAAAAATTTAAATTCAAAGCAATAATTTGGCCTTAATATACATACATTTAGTAGTCTGATTATAAATCTGCTATTTTATGCACAAATCTGGCGATTACGCGCAAATTCTACTTTTTATTATATTCAATTTTGACTTTTTTCTGCATAAATCCAGTCGTATACATAGATCTATTCTTCTGAAGCATTTATTCGGCCTTAGTATACATGAATGTAGTCTTACTATGCATAAATTTGGTGTTATCTTGAATAAATTAAATTGAAAGTATTCATAAATCCGGCTTTTAAAAGTTTAAATCCGGCATTTAAACTTGCAAATTTTACTATTTATGTTTTAAATTCTGCTGCAAACTGTTAATCCGGCCTTTAAAAGGGCAAATTGCACTTTAAAAACTGGAAAAAACCGGCCACCAATGTGTTGTTAAAACAACAAATTGTCTTAAAACAGAAAATCCGGCCATTAACGTGTTAAATTCTGCTGCGAAACTGTTAATCCGGTTTTTAAAACTGTAAAAACGGTCTCAAGTCAAATCAGGTTTTTAAAAGTGTAAAATTTGGTTTCTAAGAATGAAGTGTAAATCCGGTTTCGTTAATGTTAATCTGATTTTTAAGAGCATAAATCCGGTCTCTAAAGTGGAAATCCGGCCATCAACGTGTTACATTCTTTAAAATGGTAAATGAGAGTTTTGAGAACCGAAATTTCGTTACCAATGCATTAAATTTAGCTGTCAAATTGAATTCCGGCTTTTAAAAGTGTAAAGTTTGTTTTTTAAAATTATAAATTTGGCTATAACTATTAATCCGGCCTCCCAATTGTAAATCATGCTTTTAAAAGTGTAAATATGGCATTAAAAGCTGGAAATCCGGCTTAATAATTTTAAACCTGGCTTATGAAAGTGTAAATCCGGCATTCAAAACTGGAAATCCGGCTTTTAAAAGTATAAATCCGGCCATCAATGATAATTAAGGAACATTTAAAAGAATTTACGCACATTTTTGACATTGAATGGCGTGGTTAGGCTGTTGATTTCTTCTCTACTGAGGCTAAAAGCTGAAAAAGTTGATTGGGCTAATTGTAATCTGCGTATAGCTGGTCTAACTTAGAAAATATAGAAACCGTTTGGTCCTTCGAAACTGATCTACAAGTTGATTTTCTAATATTTTGCTGGAGTTAATGTTTATCGGACTTTATTTTTTCATTTAGTTTTATACCACAAACGAATTTTAAACTTTCTTAATTCTATTAAATTTACAGCCATTGTTGGAATCGAAAGCAACTTTAATAGTCTGCCCAGTAACACTAAAAGACCAATGGACCAAAGAAATCTGCAAACACGTCAAAAGCGGACTAACCGTATTCCAATACGAAGGTTCCGACGCCTTACCAGTTTATCCAACAGAATTAACCAAATACGATTTGGTCATTACAACCTACAATGTTCTCCAGCGCGATTTGAAATTGGTCGAAGGTGGTGAAGTAAGTGTTTAACCAATTAAGCTCTATTCGATATTAATCCAAACATTCCAGTCCAAATCATTGAGGAGGAAATCAAAATATGGAGTACCCGGTAGTCCAATCACTTTAGTTAAGTGGTGGAGGTTGTGTTTCGATGAAGCACAAGTAGTCGAAAGTTCAACCACTATGGTACATGAAATGTCGCAAAAATTAACGGCATATCATCGTTGGGCTGTTACGGGTACACCAGTTAGTAACGGACTTTCAGGTAATTTAATCTAAAGTTGTTTAGTTTGTTTTAAAATTGTTTTTTTAGATTTATATACTTTGGTCGATTTCTTACAAATCGAACCGTACAACGAGGTTGATTCATGGAATAATATACTCTACATGCCGTGTGTTGAAGGGAATACCGAACCTATGGTCAATTTCTTATCGAAAATAATGTGGAGGACTCAAAAGGAGAACGTTATAGAACAGGTTTCATTATAAAATTTAAAATTGATTTTTATTAAATTTGAATTTTTGTAGATACAAATACCGGAACAAACAAGCCATGTATACGTAAACGAATTCACCGGAGTCGAACGCTATTTCTACGATCGCGAACACGAATTGAGTTGCGGTGATTTTTTGCAAAAACTCAGAAAGCACGATTTGAACAAAACCTTAAATTCGTTGAGCAAATCCGATTTGAAATTGGTGAGTTGTACCCGAAAATTTGATTTGTTTTTATTGATTTTTTTTTCAATAGTTGTTGGAGCCAGTTTTGTGTTTGCGTAAATCATGCGCGCATCCTAATACTGTTAAAGGTCGCTATTTGGTTACCAGGAAACAGGTGCGTTCTATGTCGGAATTGTTGGATGCTTTGATTGCTAAAATTTTAAGCGAGTGCGAGGATCATTTGAGGTCGATTATAGCTTGTTTGAATGGTAAGTGGTTTGATAATTTTTTTTAGGTTATGTTTAGTTTGGTGTCTTAACCTATTTTTACTGCAGCTTTGGGTAGTTAGGTAGGTAGTTTATATTTTTAGGTGCTAGGATTCAATTATTTTGGAGCGAACGGAAAGTGCTTTGTTCCGTTTACTTTTTGTTCACTTTCACAGGTTTCGTTTTTTTAATCTGGTCTCATTTCAGGATTAGCTGGAATTTACATAATACGCAACAACGTTCCTCAAGCAATAAAGGAATACAGAAATGCACTCCAAATAGTTGCCACGTATACCAACGATAAAACCACCAAAATGCAGCTAACAATCGATAAGCTGCAACAGATCCATACTTTATATAATTTGGCCTACTTTTTGGATCGTTTTGAGGTCATTCCAAAAACTTTGCGGGACGATACCTTACATTCAGATTGTGCCCAATTGGAGAGGGAATACATTGCGAAATTCAACAGCGCAGTACGTATTTTGACGTTATTTTATGTTTGGGTGGGCTGTGAAAGAACGAGTTTGACAAGTTTTGCACAAGATTTCAAAATCAGTAAAGTCATTTTATTAAATTTAATTTTGGAAATACATTTGAATGAGCTTGACAAATGCTTTCAGCAAATTTTAAAAAGTTTTTACCAATATTTTACGAATTATTCTTAGTTTTCTGCAAAATTTTAAAATCTACCAAATCTATTATTTGGCAGCCATTTTGTTAAATTTAATTATATTTGGACGTCATTTTGGAATTACATTCTGACGTACTTGACACATGTTTTTTGTAAATTTTATCAATTTTCTACAAATATTTTCCGAATTATTCTTAGTTTTTTGCAAGATTTTAAAATCCGCCAGATCTATTATTTGGCGGTCATTTTGTTAAATATACTTATATTGTGACGCTATTTTGGAATTACATTCTTGCATGCTTGATACATGTTTTCAGTAAATTTCATTAAATTCCTCCCATTATTTTCTGAATTATTCTTAGTTTTCTACAAAATTTTGAATTCTGTAAAATCAATTAATTGACGGCCATTTTGTTAAATTTAATTATATTTAGCTGCCATTTTGGAATTATATTCTGACATGCTTGACACATGTTTTTAGTAAATTTTATCAATTTTGTTCAAATATTTTCTGAATTATTCTTAGCTTTCTACAAGATTTTAAAATCTGCCAAATCAATTAAGTGGCGGCCACATGTTTTCAGCAATTTTCATCAATTTCCTCGCAATATTTTCCGAATTATTGCTTTCTACGAGGTTTCAATCTTCGTAAAATCAGATAATGGACGGCCATTTTGTTAAATTTATTTATATTGGGACGCTACTTTGGAAATACGTTTTGACATGCCTGATACATGTTTTCAGTAAATTTCATCAATTTTCTCTTCATATTTTCCGAATTATAATTAGTTTTCCACGAGGAGGAGGTTATATCCAATATCTTGATCACCAACACTTGGGTGGGTGGGGCACTTCAGATCATGATTACCAACAAGTAGTTTAAACTGGAGTGCCCACCCACCCGCCCGAGTGTTTGTTATCAAAAAATGAAAGTTTCTTTTCTCTGTGAGTCTCTGGAAGTCTTTTAGTCGGAAGAGGAGGATGTTATATCAAATTTCTTGATCACCAACATTTGGGCGGGTGGATGGGGCACTCCAGATCCTGATTACCAGCGAGTAGTTTAAACTGAAGTGCCGAACTACCAGCCTGAGTGTTCGTTATCAAAGAAATGAAAATTTCTTCTCTTTGAAAGTGTTAGAAGTCTCTTAGTCGAAAATGGAGGAGGTTATATCCAATACCTTGATCACCAACTCTTGGGCGGGTGGGTGGGTTACTCCAGAACATGATTACCAGCGAGTAGTTCGAATTACAATGCCCACCCACCCGCGTGTTTGTTATCAAAGAAATAAAAGTTTCTTCTTTCTGCGGGTGTTGGAAGCCTTTTAGTCAGAAGGTTAGGAGGAGGTTATATTTAACTTTTTGATCACTAACAATTGGGCGAGTGGGTGGGTCACTCCAGATCATTATTACCAGCGAGTAGTTTAAACTGGCGTGCCCGCCCGAGGGTTTGTTATCAAAGAAATAAAAATGTTTCTTCTCTGCGCGTGTTAGAAGCCTTTTAATCAGAGTAGTAGCAGGTTGTACTTAATATTTTGATCACCAACACTTGGGCGGGTGGGTTGATCACCAACACTTGGGCGGGTGGGTGGGGCACTACAGATCATGATTACTAACGTGTAGTTTGAATTAGAATGTCTACCCATCCTCCTGAATGTTTGTTATCAAAGAAATAAAAGTTTCTCTCTGCGCATGTTAGAAGCTCTTTTATCAGAGTAGGAGGAGGTTATATTTAATCTTTTGATCATTAACACTTGGGAGGGTCACTTTACATCATGATTACTAGCGAGTAGTTTAAACTGGAGTGCCCCACCCACCCGCCCGAGGGTTTGTTATCAAAGAAATTAAAGTTTCTCCTCTCTGCAGGTGTTAGAAACCTTTTAGTCAGAAGAGGAGGAGGTTGTATCCAATCTCTTGATAACCAACACTTGGGCGGGTGGGAGGGACACTCCAAATTATGATAACTAGCCAGTACTTTAAACTGGAGTGCCCGCCCACCCGCCCGAGTGTTTGTTATCAAAGAAATAAAAGTTGCTCTTCTCTGCGCGTGTTAAAAGTCTTTTAATCAGAGTAGGAGGAGGTTATACTTAATATTTTGATAACCAACACTTGAGCGGGTGGGTGGGTCACTCCAGATCATGATTACCAGCGAGTAGTTTGAATTAGAATGCCCACCCACCCGCCAGAGTGTTTGTTATCAAAGAAATAAATGTTTCTCTTCTCTGCGAGTGTTAGAACTTTTTTAGTCAGAAGAGGAGAAGTTTATATTTAATCTTTTGATCACCAACGCTTGGGCGGGTGGGTGGGGCACTCTAAATTATGATTACCAGCGAGTAAATTAAACTAGAGTGCTCACCTACACATCCGACTGTTTCTTATTAAAGAAAATGAAGTTTCTCCTCTCTACGAGTGTTTGAAGCTTTTTAGCCAGAAGAGGAGGAGGTTATATTTAATCTGTTGGTCACCAACACTTGGGCGGTTGGGTGGGCCACTCCAGATTATGATTACTAGCGAGTAGTTTAATTTGGAGTGCCCACTCATCCGACCGAATGTATGTTATTAACGAAATTGAAGTTTCTTTTCTCTGCGAGTGTTAGAAGTTTTTTAGTTGGAAGAGGAGGAGATTATAGTCAATCTCTTGATCACCAACACTTGGGCGGGCGAGTAGTTCGAATTAAAATGCCCACCCACCCGCCTGTGTTTGTTATCAAAGAAAATAAAGTTTTCTTTTTCTACGAGTGTTAAAAGTCTTTTAGTCCGAGGAGGAGGAGGTTATATCAAATTTCTTGATCACTAACACTTGGGCGGATGGGTGGGTCACTCTATATCATGATTAGTATCGAGAAGTTTAAACTGAAGTGTTTGTTATCAAAGAAATAAATGTTTTTCTTTTCTGTGAGTGTTAGAAGCCTTTTAGTCAGAAGAGGAGGAGGTTATATTTAATCATTTGATCACCAACACTTGGGCGGGTGGGTGGGGAACTCTAGATTTTGATTACCAGTGAGTAGTTTAAACTGGAGTGCCCGTCTACCCGCCGGAGTGTTTGTTATCAAAGAAATAAAAGTTTCTCATCTCTGCGGGTGTTAGAGGTTTTTTAATTGGAAGATTGGGAGGTTATATCAAATTTCTTGACCATCAACACTTGGGCGGGTGGGTGGGTTACTCCAGATCATGATTACCAGCGAGTAGTTTAAACTGGAGTGCCCGACCACCCGTTCGAGTGTTTGTTATAAAAAAATTGGAAGTTTCTTTTTTCTGCAAGTCTTTTAGTCAGATGAGGAGGAGGTTATATTTAATCTTTTGATCATCATCACTTGGGCGGGTGGGTGGGCCACTCTAGATCATGATTACCATCTAGTAGTTCGAATTTCGATGCCCACCCACCCGCTCGAGTGTTTGTTATCAAAGAAATTGAAGTTTCTCTTCCCTGAAGGTGTTAGAAATCTTTTATTCGGAAAAGGAGGAGGTTATATTTAATCTTTTGATCACCAACACTTGGGCGGGTGGGTGGGTTACTCCAGATCATGATTATCGGCGACTAGTTTAAACTGTAGTGACTACCCACCCGCCCAAGTGTTTGTTATCAGAGAAATTAAAGTTTCTTTTTTCTGCGAGTGTTAGAAGTCTTTTAGTCAGAAGAGAAGGAGGTTATATTTAATCTTTTGATCATCAACACTTGGGTGGGTGGGTGGGCCACTCTAGATCATGATTACTACCTAGTAATTCGAATTACAATGACCACCCACCCGCCCGAGTGTTTGTTATCAAAGAAATTGATGTTTCTTTTCCCTGAAGGTGTTAGAAATCTTTTATTCGGAAAAGGAGGTGGTTACATTTAATCTTTTGATCACTAACACTTGGGCGGGTGGGTGGGTTCACTCCAGATCATAATTACCAGCGAGTAGTTTAAACTGTAGTGCCCACCCACCTGCCCGAGGGTTTGTTATCAAAGAAATTAAAGTTTCTTTTTTCTGCAAGTGTTTTGGAAGTCTTTTAGTCGGAAGAGGGGGAGGTTAGATCAAATTTTTTGATCACCAACACTTGGGCGTGGGTTGGCTTCTCCAGTTCATAATTACTAACAAGTTGTTTAAACTGGAGTGCTACTCACCTGTCCGAGTGTTTGTAATCAAAGAAAGTTTTTCTTTCTGCGGGTGTTGGAAGTCTTTTAGTCAGAAGAGGAGGAGGTTATATTTAATCTTTGGGCGGGTGGGTGGGTGGGATACTCCAGATCATGATTACCAGCGAGTAGTTTAAACTGTAGTGACCACCCACCCGCCTAAGTGTTTGTTTTCAAAGAAATGAAAGTTTTTTTTTTCTCTGCGAGTGTTAGAAGTCTTTTAGTCAGAACAGGAGGAGGTTATATTTAATCTTTTGATCACCAACACTTGGGCGTGTTACTTCAGATCATGATTACAAGCGAGTAGTTCGAATTAGAATGACCACCCACATGCTCGGGTGTTTGTTACCAATGAAATTAAAGTTTTTCATCTCTGCGAGTGTTAGAAGCCTTTTAGTCAGAAGAAGCGGAGGTTATATTTAATCTTTTGATGACCAACACTTGGGCGGATGGGTGGGTCACTCTAGATCATGATTACCTGCGAGTAAGGAGTGCACACCCACCCGCTCGAGGGTTTGTTATCAAAGATATGAAAGTATCTCCTCTCTGCGTGTGTTAGAATTTTTTTAATCAGAAGAGGAGGATGTTATATTTAATCTTTTGATCACCAACACTTGGGTGGGTGGGTGGGTCACTCCAGATCATGACTACCAGCGAGTAGTTTAAATTGGGGTGCCCGCCCACTTGCCCAAGTGTTGGTTATCAAAGAAAAAAAAGTTTCTCCTCTCTGCGCGTGTTAGAAGCCTTTTAATCAGAGAGTAGGAGAAGGATATACTTATTATTTGATCACCAACACTTGGGCGGGTGGATGGGTCACTCCAGATCATTATTACCAGCGAGTACTTTAAACTGGAGTGCCCGCCCACCCGCCCGAATGTTTGTTATCAAAGAAATAAAAGATTTTCTTTCTGCGCGTGTTAGAAGTCTATTAACCAGAGTAGGAGGAGGTTATATTTAATCTTTTGATCACTAACACTTGGGCGGGGGGCTGGGTCACTCCAGATCATGATTACAACAGAGTAATTCGAATTACAATGCCCACCCACCCGCCCGAGTGTTTGTTATCAAAGAAACAAAAGTTTCTCCTCTATGCGAGTCTTAGAAGTCCCATATTTAGAAGAGGAGGAGGTCATATCAAATTTCTTGACTATCAACACTTGGGTGGGTGTTTGGGTCACTCCAGATCATTATTACCAGCTAGTAGTTTAAACTGGAGTGCCCACCCACTCGCCCGAGTGTTTGTTATCAAAGAAATTAAGTTTTTCTTCTCTGCGAGTCTTAGAATTTTTTTAGTCAGAAGAGAAGGAAGTTATATTTGATCTTTTGAACATCAACACTTGGGCGGGTGGGTGGGTTACTCTCGATCATGATTACTACCGAGTAGTTTGAAATATAATGCCCACCCACCCGCCCGAGTGTTTGTTATCAAAGAAATTGATGTTTCTACTCTCTGCAGGTGTTAGAAGCCTTTTAGTCAGAAGAGAAGGAGGTCATGTCCAATCACTTGGGCGGGTGGGTGGGTTACTCCATATCATGATTACCATCGAGTAGTTTAAACTGGAGTGCTCCACCCACCCGCCCTAGTGTTTCTTATCAAAGAAATTGAAGTTTCTCAGCGAGGGTTAGAAGCTTTTTAGTCAGAAAAGGAGGAGGTTAAATTTAATCTTTTGAGCACCAACACTTGAGCGGGTAGGTGTGACACTCCAGATCAAAATTACCAGCGTGTAGTTTGAATTACAATGCCCACCCACCCGCCCGAGTGTTTGTTATCAAAGAAATTAAAGATTCTCCTCTCTGCAGGTGTTAGAAACTTTTTCTTAGTCTGAAGAGGAGGTTATATTTAATTTTTTGATCACTAACACTTGGGCAGGTGGGCGGGGCACTCCAGATCATGATTACTAACGAGTAATATAAACTAGAGTGCCCACCCACCCGCCCTAGTATTTGTTATCAAAGAAATGAAAGTTTTTCTCTCTGCGAGTGTTAAGAAGTCTTTTAGTTCGAAGAGGAGGAGGTTATTTTCAATTTTCTGATCACCAACACTTGGGCGGGTGGGTGGGTTACTCCAGCTAATGATTACCAGGGAGTAGTTTAAACTGGAGTGCCCGCCCACTCGCCCGAGTATTTGTTATCAAAGAAATAAAAGTTTCTCTTCTCTGCGGGTGTTAAAAGCCTTTTAGTCAGAAGAGAAGGAGGTTATATTAAATCTTTTGATCACCAACACTTGGGCGGGTGGGTGGGTCACTCCAGATCATGATTACCACCGAGTAGTTTGAATTACAATGCCCAACCACCCGCCCAAGTGTTTGTTATCAAATAAATTAACGTTTCTCTTTTCTGCGAGTGTTGGAAGTTTTTTAGTCGGAAGAGGGGGAGGTTTTTTCAAAAATTTTTTAGCACCAACACTTGGGCGGGTGGGTGGGTCATTCCAGATCATGATTACAACCGAGTAATTCGAATTAATTTGCACACCCACCCACCCGAGTGTTTGTTATCAAAAAAATAAAAGTTTCTCCTCTTTGCGAGTCTTAAAAATCTCATATTCAGAAGAGGAGGAGGTCATATAAAATTTCTTGACTATCAATACTTGGGTGGGTGGGTGCGTCACTCCAGATCATTATTACCAGCGAGTAGTTTAGACTGGAGTGCCCGCCCACCCGCCCGAGTGATTGTTATCAAAGAAATAAATGTTTCTCTTCTCTGCCAGTGTTAGAAGTCTGTTAGTCAGAGGAGGAGGAGTTTATATTTAATCTTTTGATCACCAACTCTTGGGCGGGTGGGTGGGGCACTCCTGATTATGATTAACAGCGAGTAGTTTAATTTGGAGTGCCCACCCTCCCGACCGAATGTTTGTTATCAAAGAAATTGAAGTTTCTTTTCTTTGCGAGTGTTAGAAGTAGTTGGAAGAGGAGGTTGTTATAGTCAATCTTTTGAGCACCAACACTTGGGTGGGACACTCCAAATTATAATTAGTAGCGAGTAGTTTAAACTGGAGTGCCCACCCGCCCGAGTGTTTGTTATCAAAGAAATGAAAGTTTATCTTCTCTGCGCGTGTTACCTTTTAATCAGAGTAGGAGGAGGTTATATTTAATTTTTTGATCACCAACACCATAAACTGGAGTGCCCACCCGCCCGCCCAAGAGCTTGTTATCAATCATTTTGATATACGCCTTGCATCCCTGGAAGGGAGGAGGGCAAAGAGCACACTTAGGAGGTGTGTCTTTGGGGCGGTCCACTAATTTTTGGGGGCTCAAACTGGTCCGGCTGACCCAGAGTTCCTATGAAGCATTTCTTGGTGGTACTTGTGGCGTTGGCACTTTTGGCATTGCTCCCGTTCGACTTTGATCTTCAGGCTTAAGAGCTTTATTCGATCTAAGATTTCCGTGCTCTTTTTGGGGGTTGCGCGGAGATTATTGGGAAGCGCACGACTTTATTTCCCATTCGGTGGATATTAGAAGAAGCTAAATGGAGAGAGTTCAGTGCTCGTCTCACGTCTTCTTTGTTAGATATTACGAATTACCACTTCAAACATTTGTCTGCAGTGAAGAGGTCGGTTCTTCAGACTTAAGGACAGCAGTTGCCTACTTGTGGTCGGCATTTGTAGCAGGAGTTACGTGAATGCTAACGTGGGTATTACGGGCAGAAAAATTAGCAATTTTATTATTGCTGAAGTGTTTAGAGAAGCCCGAGAACTTATGTTTACAAATGCCGGTGGCCGGGAGTTAGAGTTTTTTGTCACCAGCGAGGTCTAGGTTCATAGTTGCACGGACAATCTTGACCTCGGTAAAAGTCTGTTTGGTATTCCTCTTTTTCTAATTGGTGGAGGTGCCTTTTGGTCTGAAGGACCGCACTAATGGTTGAGAGTATAGTCGTTGCAAGCAACTGACGCTTTTTTGATAATAGATAGATGAGGAAACTCACCCTGGGCTTTCTTCTTCTGTTTTTTTTTTTGGATCGAGGTGTATTCTTCTACGATAGCGTTGTTGGTAGAGTAGGGTATGCGGGGGAGTCCAGGTTGACGGCGTCGGAGACATCCTCTTCGGGCATCTAGAGGTGGGGAGTTGTTTTACAGAGAGGATTACTTTTTAACTTCTTCCATATCAGCTCAATCAATTTTCAATTTTTACCGAATTTCTTCTACTTTTCCACAAATCATCGAACGAATTTTAGGAATAGATTCTAACATTCTTGACACATATTTTATGCAAATTTGATCAATTTTCTTTCAATATTTTCCGAATTATTTTTAGTTTTCTATAAGCGTCAATTAATTGGCGGCCATTTTGTTAAATTTAATTATATTTGAACGCCATTTTGTAAATAATTTCTGAAACTGCTTTCATTAATATTTTCCAAATAGTTTTGAAACTTGAATTTGGACGCCATTTTGTAAATTACTTTCACAGCCCACCTCAATCAATTTATTCAACTCAACCCAACCACATTGTAATCATTTGTAGACCGTAGCAACAATACAAACCTGCTGCAAATATTCCAACGACATTCTAGAATCCGAAAGCAAATTCACCTCAAATCAACGCAATTGGTACCCAGCCATTGTCGAATACTTTGCAGATAACAACGAATTCCAAGATTTAAGAACGAAAATCGGCAACGTTTTAGACAATTACAACTACGACAATAAAAAACTAAAACAAGTCGAAGAGACGTTACTTTATGGTAATGAAGTTAAGATTCTAAATTACGTTCAAGAATGGGATGATGTAATTCATTCTTTGCGTGAAGACGCAGTGGAAGCCGTTAACGAAATTTACACTATCGAAGATGACAATGTTAATGTATCAAAGGAGATTGTGGAGTCAGCTGCTGATTGTCATCTCAGACATTCTAAGAAGAAGACTGATGATGATGACGTTTGCGTTATTTGTTTGGCTAATTTGAAGTTGAAGAAATACGAAAAGAGGTTATTTTTTACTTCTATGAATTTGAAGAAGGAGAAGGAGTTGAATTGTAGACCTTCCATTGAGGAACAGGTTTTAAAAGGTTTGGTTGTTGTTGTATTTTAGATATGTTTTTGAATTTGGATTGTTTTTTAGTCATTTATAATGCGGGAAAATTGAAATCTGATATTGATAAGGAGGTGATTAATGATGGGAAAGTTGCGGTTCATTTGCTTGAGGCTTATAAGAAAGAATTTAAGGTAAGTGTTTGGATATAGAACAAGCTCTTTTACAACCTCTTCCTCTGTTTTCATCATTTTAAGGAATTGCGAAAACTTTGGACCAACCTCGACGCCCAAACATGCGCTTTTGATGAAATCGATATTTGCAAAATACGTTTGCAATTAAAAGAAGAACCCAACGAAACTTTACCGGCAGTTAAGGAATTGAAAAAATTATCCTACGAAATCACAAATCCAACAGCAAACATCCACAGATTAAGCGAATTTGAGGTAATTATATTGTAACTCATTTCTCGTACTTATTCATTAATTTTAGCTCGAATTTCAATTGATGAATTTACAAAACGAAGGAAGACAAAGTAGCAAATTGTTGGATAAATGTATAGGTACTCATACTTACCTACAAACATTACACAAACAACAAGGCGCGGGCGAAAAACCGGATCCATGTCCAATTTGCAAATCGCAATTGGATACCAAATGGAATATTCTGAGTTGTGGTCATTGCTACTGCTTGGAATGCATTCAGGTGCTTATAGCAAGGCGTCAGGGAACTTTCGATTGTTCCATTTGCAGAGGAAAGCAAACTTTAAACGATATCAATTACATTGAATTGAATAAGGCTCCGGATGAAGATGATAATAAAATTAAAGGAAACTGTTCTACTAAAATGGAAGCAGTGACAAAACATGCGTTAAAATTAATTGAAGAAGATGCCGATGTTAAAATGTTAGTTTTTTCTAATTGGTTGGATGTTTTGGTTGTGTTACAGACAATTTTTGAACAGAATGGTATTAATTCGTTAATATTAAAGCCGCAAAATATAGAAAAAGTATTGGATCAATTTAAGGTAAATTGATTAGAATTATTTTGGTTTTTGTTAATGATTTGTTTGTTTAGGATCCGGAACAAAATGTAACTGCTTTGTTTATGCCCATGAAATTAGGTTCAAAAGGTTTGAATCTAACTGAGGCTACTCATGTTATTTTTGTTGAGCCTGTATTGGATCCAGCAGAGGAGTTGCAAGCGGTTGGAAGGGTTCATCGTATTGGACAAACTAAGTAATTTATTAAATCTAAATTCTTACAATTTATTATTGATTAGTTTCTTTCAGTTCTTTGCATGCTTATTTTAAACTTTAAATATGATTGATTAATGCGTAATTATCTTTCAGACCAACATTTGTTCATAAATTTTTAATTAAGGATACCATAGATGAGAGTATCCATTCAGCGACATCAACTAATGCCACTGAATGGGATAAGAATAAAGTAACTTTGCACCAAATCAAAAATTTGTTTAGTATAAAGGCTGTTAGTAGTTCCGTTCATGAATTAGAAGATGAAGATGCAATTGATGCAGAAAATACAATCAGTGAATTTGTGAATCAAGTTGCTCTATTGGAAGGTACACTTGCTGAATTGGAAAATACACTTGCTGGATTTGTTGATACCCAAGATGCTGAATCAGATTCAACATCTGAAGATAGTTCAGATAGTGACACTGAGGATTCATCTGATGAATCTGAAGATTCTGTTATGGACGCAGAAGATGAAAATTGATACGATTATTGGATTAGTTAGTTATTTTGGTTTATATTAAACCAACTTATAGTAATAATTAACGTGATATACCTTAGCAATTAATATTGCTCAGTATTTTTAGTTTCGTAAAGTTTGTAATTGTTTATTGTACTTTTATAAAAAATATTGTTTTTTTATTTTATTATAACTATTAATATAAATCAGCAAATAAGAATATATAGATTATATTTCAATCTTTGAAGAAGTTTTAATAGTTGCGATGTCTAGTCCACACTTCATACAAGGTAAGTATGTGTTGAATACATTTTTATTCAGCATTGAAGAATATTCAAACTAGACGGGGTCGTTGCGCACTTCTGCACAGTTGTATAGTTGGGCGGGCTTGGGCGCTAATAAGACGAAAGTCTTAGCTTCGCGAAATTGTAATTACTAAAAATACCAATTTTTAACTCTTTACTTTATTAATAGTTTATATATATGCAGTGGCGTATCTCGGGTTTTTGGACCTCACTTAAAATAACTTTGCTGCATTAAATTAGTTATTGCAAGAAAGTTGATCAAAAAACTTAATTACTGCACAAAATTGATCAAAAAGGTTATCAAAATACCATTTATTGCATGAAATTTGTCAAATATAATGTAGAAAACCAATTTCTTCTGAAATTCATCAAAAAATGTGCAAAATTAATTTAAAATTGCCTAAAAAACTTATTTGTTGCACAAAAATATTAAAAATTAAAGAAAAACCTACAAAGTTCAACAAAATTGCACTAAAAATCGATTAATTGTAAGAAATGTGTCAAAAAATGCAGAATATCAACTTACTTCCTGAAACTTATTCTTAATTCTGCAAAGATTGATCAAAAGTTTATGATTTATAATTTTGCAAGAAATTTACGGTTTTTTGATGTTTATAGCTTAAGAAAACTATTTTATCGTAATAATATTTTGTTTTTCATAATGTCAATGTATTTGACAGTATTTTATTCTATTAAATATGAAATTTGATTGAAATCCCTTGGTTGGTTTTTGTTTTACGACTAATTTTGTAGGAATTTTACGTTTTTTTGCCGTTTAAAACCTGAGAAAACTATTTTAATGTAATTCTATTTTGATTCTCATAATATCAATATGTTTCACAGTATTTTATTGTATTAAATATGAAATTTGATTGAAATCCACTGGTTGGTTTTTGTTTTACGACTAATTTTGTAGGAATTTTACGGTTTTTTGCTGTTTAAAGCTTAAGAAAACTATTTATCGTAATAATATTTTGATTCTCATAATATCAATATGTTTGACAGTATTTTATTGTATTAAATATGAAATTTGATTGAAATCCCTTGGTTGGTTTTTGTTTTACGACTAATTTTGTATGAATTTTACGGTTTTTTGTTGTTTAAAGCTTGAGAGAACTATTTTATTGTAATAATATTTTAATTCTCAAAACGTCAATATGTTTTACAGTATTTTATTGTATTAAATATGAAATTTGATTGAAATCCCTTGGTTGGTTTTTGTTTTACGACTAATTTGGTAGGAATTTTACGGTTTTTTGTTGTTTAAAGCTTGAGAAAACTATTTTATCGTAATAATATTTTGATTCTCATAATAGCAATATATTTGACAGTATTTTATTGTATTAAATATGAAATTTGATTGAAATTCTCTAATTGGTTTTTGTTTTACGACTAATTTTGTAGGAATTTTACGGTTTTTTGCTGTTTAAAAGCTTAAACATTTTTTTATTGTAATAATAATTTGGTTTTCATAATGTCAGTATATTTGACAGTATTGTATTATATTAAATATGAACTTTGATTGAAATCCCTTGATTGGCTTTTGTTTTACGACAAATTTTGTAGGAATTTTACGGTTTTTTGCTGTTTGGAGCTTGAGAAAACTATTTTATCGTAACAATATTTTGATTCTTATAATTTCAATATATTTAACAGTATTTTATTGTATTAAATATGAAATTTGATTGAAATCCCTTGGTTGGTTTTTGTTTTACGACTAATTTTGTAGGAATTTTACGGTTTTTTGTTGTTTAAAGCTTGAGAGAACTATTTTATTGTAATAATATTTTAATTCTCAAAACGTCAATATGTTTGACAGTATTTTATTGTATTAAATATGAAATTTGATTGAAATCCCTTGGTTGGTTTTTGTTTTACGACTAATTTTGTAGGAATTTTACGGTTTTTTGCTGTTTAAAGCTTAAGAAAACTATTTTATTGTAATAATATTTTGATTCTCATAATATCAATATGTTTGACAGTATTTTATTGTATTAAATATTAAATTTGATTGAAATCCCTTGGTTGGTTTTTGTTTTACGACTAATTTGGAGGAATTTTACGGTGTTTGCTGTTTAAAGCTTAAGAAAACTATTTTATCGTAATAATATTTTGATTCTCATAATATCAATATGTTTGACAGTATTTTATTGTATTAAATATGAAATTTGGTTGAAATCCTTCTATTAGTTTTTGTTTTACGACTAATTTTGTAGGAATTTTACGGTTTTTTGCTGTTCAAAGCTTGAGAAAACTATTTTATCGTAATAATATTTTGATTCTCATAATATCAATATGTTTGACAGTATTTTATTGTATTATATATGAAATTTGATTGAAATCCTTTCATTAGTTTTTGTTTTACGACTAATTTTGTTGGAGTTTTACGGTTTTTTGCTGTTTAAAGCTTGAGAAAACTATTAGAAAATGTTTTTCAGATAAAGTTGAAATTAAAACATGATTAAACTGTAGTTTTAGACCACAATAATTTAACAAAACTGCAATTTCTTGTTATAAACTAAGTTGAATCCGTTAAAAATGCAACTTATTGTACTGAATCTAAATACAAAGCTTGTACCTTGGTTAGGGAAGATTGATTAAATTGAAATTACGCAAAATCCAGTGTGTCGAGTTAAATGAAATTAATACAACTTATACTAACAATATTGAAGTATATTGTTGCCAATTTGTATCAAAATTCAATAAGTAGTTTCGAAATTAAAAAATATTTTATAAAAAATAGGAGTTCTCAGCTTGGTTAGGGTAGATTGATTAAATTGAGATTATATAAAATCCAGCGAGTCGAATTAAATGAACTTAATACAGCTTATTCTAACAATATTGAAGTATATAGTAGCCAATTTGTATCCAAATTCAATAAGTAATTTGGAAATTAGAAAATATTATATTAAGAACAGAAGTTTTCAGTTTGGTAAGGGTAGATTGATTAAATTGAAATTAAATAAAATCAAGCGTGTCGAATTAAATAAAATTAATACAGCTTATACTAACAACATTGAAGTATATTGTTGCCAATTTGTATCAAAATTCAATCAGTAGTTTGGAAATTATAAAATATTTTATAAAGAATAGGAGTTCTCATTTTGGTTAGGGTAGACTGATTAAATTGAGATTATATATAATCCAGCTAGTCGAATTAAATTAAATTAATACAGTTTATACTAACAATATTGAAGTATATTGTTGCCAATTTGTATCAAAATTGAATAAGTAGTTTGGAAATTGAAAAATATTTTATAAAGAATAGGAGTTCTCAGTTTGGTTAGGGTAGATTGATTAAATTGAGATTATATAAAATCCAGCTTGTCGAATTAAATGAAATCAATACAGCTTATATTGACTATATTGAAGTATATTGTTGCCAATTTCTATAAAAATTCAATAAGTAGTTTGGGAATTAAAAAAATATTTTATTAAGAATAGGAGTTCTCAGCTTGGTTAGGGTAGACTGATTAAATTGAGATTATATAAAATCCAGCTTGTCGAATTAAATGAAATCAATACAGCTTATATTGACTATATTGAAGTATATTGTTGCCAATTTCTATAAAAATTCAATAAGTAGTTTGGGAATTAAAAAAATATTTTATTAAGAATAGGAGTTCTCAGCTTGGTTAGGGTAGACTGATTAAATTGAGATTATATAAAATCCAGCGAGTCGAATTAAATGAAATTAATACAGCTTATACTAACAATATTGAAGTATATTGTTGTCAATTTATATCAAAATTCAATAAGTAGTTTGGAAATTGAAAAATATTTTATAAAGAATAGGAGTTCTCAGTTTGGTTAGGATAGATTGATTAAATTGAGATTATATAAAATCCAGCTTATCGAATTAAATGAAATTAATACAGCTTAGACTAACAATATTGAAGTATATTGTTGTCAATTTATATCAAAATTCAATAAGTAGTTTGGAAATTGAAAAATATTTTATAAAGAATAGGAGTTCTCAGTTTGGTTAGGATAGATTGATTAAATTGAGATTATATAAAATCCAGCTAGTCGAATTAAATGACATTAATACAGCTTAGACTAACAATATTGAAGTATATTGTTGCCAATTTGTATCAAAATTGAATAAGTAGTTTGGAAATTGAAAAATATTTTATAAAGAATAGGAGTTCTCAGTTTGGTTAGGGTAGATTGATTAAATTGAGATTATATAAAATCCAGCTTATCGAATTAAATGAAATTAATACAGCTTAGACTAACAATATTGAAGTATATTGTTGCCAATTTGTATAAAAATTCAATAAGTAGTTTGGGAATTAAAAAAATATTTTATTAAGAATAGGAGTTCTCAGCTTGGTTAGGGTAGACTGATTAAATTGAGATTATATAAAATCCAGCTTGTCGAATTTAATGAAATCAATACAGCTTATATTGACTATATTGAAGTATATTGTTGCCAATTTCTATAAAAATTCAATAAGTAGTTTGGGAATTAAAAAAATATTTTATTAAGAATAGGAGTTCTCAGCTTGGTTAGGGTAGACTGATTAAATTGAGATTATATAAAATCCAGCTTGTCGAATTTAATGAAATCAATACAGCTTATATTGACTATATTGAAGTATATTGTTGCCAATTTCTATAAAAATTCAATAAGTAGTTTGGGAATTAAAAAAATATTTTATTAAGAATAGGAGTTCTCAGCTTGGTTAGGGTAGACTGATTAAATTGAGATTATATAAAATCCAGCTTGTCGAATTTAATGAAATCAATACAGCTTATATTGACTATATTGAAGTATATTGTTGCCAATTTCTATAAAAATTCAATAAGTAGTTTGGGAATTAAAAAAATATTTTATTAAGAATAGGAGTTCTCAGCTTGGTTAGGGTAGACTGATTAAATTGAGATTATATAAAATCCAGCTTGTCGAATTTAATGAAATCAATACAGCTTATATTGACTATATTGAAGTATATTGTTGCCAATTTCTATAAAAATTCAATAAGTAGTTTGGGAATTAAAAAAATATTTTATTAAGAATAGGAGTTCTCAGCTTGGTTAGGGTAGACTGATTAAATTGAGATTATATAAAATCCAGCTTGTCGAATTTAATGAAATCAATACAGCTTATATTGACTATATTGAAGTATATTGTTGCCAATTTCTATAAAAATTCAATAAGTAGTTTGGGAATTAAAAAAATATTTTATTAAGAATAGGAGTTCTCAGCTTGGTTAGGGTAGACTGATTAAATTGAGATTATATAAAATCCAGCGAGTCGAATTAAATGAAATTAATACAGCTTATACTAACAATATTGAAGTATATTGTTGTCAATTTATATCAAAATTCAATAAGTAGTTTGGAAATTGAAAAATATTTTATAAAGAATAGGAGTTCTCAGTTTGGTTAGGATAGATTGATTAAATTGAGATTATATAAAATCCAGCTTATCGAATTAAATGAAATTAATACAGCTTAGACTAACAATATTGAAGTATATTGTTGCCAATTTGTATAAAAATTCAATAAGTAGTTTGGAAATTAAATTTTTTTTAATTAAGAATAGGAGTTCTCAGCTTGGTTAGGGTAGACTGATTAAATTGAGATTATATAAAATCCAGCTTGTCGAATTAAATGAAATCAATACAGCTTATATTGACTATATTGAAGTATATTGTTGCCAATTTCTATAAAAATTCAATAAGTAGTTTGGGAATTAAAAAATATTTTATTAAGAATAGGAGTTCTCAGCTTGGTTAGGGTAGATTGATTAAATTGAGATAATATAAAATCCAGCGTATCGAATTAAATGAAACTAATACAGCTTAGACTAACAATATTGAAGTATATTGTTGCCAATTTGTATAAAAATTCAATAAGTAGTTTGGAAATTATTTTTTTTTTATTAAGAATAGGAGTTCTCAGCTTGGTTAGGGTAGACTGATTAAATTGAGATTATATAAAGTCCAGCTTGTCGAGTTAAATGAAATTAATACAGCTTATATTGACTATATTGAAGTATATTGTTGCCAATTTGTATAAAAATTCAATAAGTAGTTTGGAAATTAAAAAATATTTTATTAAGAATAGGAGTTCTCCGCTTGGTTAGGGTAGATGATTAAATTGAGATTATATAAAATCCTGCGAGTCAAATTGAATGAAATTAATACAATTTATACTAATAATATTGAAGCATATTGTTGCCAATTTGTATCAAAATTCAATAAGTAGTTTGGAAATTATAAAATATTTAATTAAGAACAGGAGTTCTCAGCTAGGTTAGGGTAGATTAGTTAAATTGAGATTATGCAAAATTCAGCGTGTTGAATTGAATGAAATTAATACAATTTATACTAATAATATTGAAGTATATTTTTGTCAATTTGTATCAAAATTTAATAAGTAGTTTAGAAAATATTTTACTAAGAATATGAGTTCTCAGCTTGGTTAGGGTAGATTGATGAAATTGACCTACTGTTTCTTGCAGCTAATAATCTATTTAATATTTTTTGTATCGATTTTTTTTACTGTACTTATAGATTGCTATATTAGGGTATTGTAAACCAAATTTGAACATAGTATTCCAAAAACTGTGTCATTCACAACCAAAAATTTGATCAAAATTATATCGGAATAATAATAACCTTCTTAATTTTGCAACAAAAGAAAAACTAATCAATGAATTGGATTAAAATATGACATTAATGGTAATCAATCAATGCTTCATTAATAGAAAAAAAAAAAAATTAAATTTCTACTTAACAGCTTTTTTTTTAATTTTAAAATTGTTTAAATTAATTTTTCGACTTATAATCACTAATTGAGACATAAAACAAAAACCAATCGATGAATTTTGTTGTAATTTGCCATAAATTTTTATCATTTAGTGCTATAATGGTAAAAAATATAAAATTATAAAATATCTACTGGACAGTATTTTTTTTTTTAACTTTCAAAATTGTTTAAATCAATTTTTCGACATTTAATCACTAATTGTGACATCAAACAAAAATCAATCGATAAATTTGGTTGTAATTTGCTATAAATTTTTATCATTTAGTGCTTTAATAGTAAAAAATATAAAAATATAAAATTACTACTCGACAGTATTTTTTTTTTACTTTTCAAAATTGTTTAAACCAATTTTTCGACTTACATCACTAATTGTGACATAAAACAAAAACCAATTGATGAATTTTGTTGTAATTTGCCACAAATTTTTATTATTAAGTGCTTTAATAGTAAAAACTATGAAAATATAAAATTACTACTCGACAGTATTTTTTTTTTACTTTTCAAAATTGTTTAAACCAATTTTTTGACTTACATCACTAATTGTGACATAAAACAAAAACCAATCTATGAATTTTGTTGTAATTTGCCATAAATTTTTATCATTTAGTTCTCCAATGGTAAAACGTATGAAAATATAAAATTTCTACTTGACAGTATTTTTTTTTAAATTTTCAAAATTGTTTAATTAAATTTTGCGACTTATACTCACTAATTGTGACATGAAACACAAACTAATTTATAAATTTTGTTTTAATTTGGCAAAAATTTTATCATTTAGTGCTTTAATAGTAAAAAATATAAAAATATGAAATTTTTACTCGACAGTATTTTTTTTTTAATTTTTAAAATTGTTTAAATCAATTTTTTTACTTATAATCACTAATTGTGACATAAAACAAAAACCAATCGATGAATTTTGTTGTAATTTGCTATAAATTTTGATCATTTAGTGCTCTAATGGTAAAAAATATAAAATTACTAAATATCTACTGGACAGTATTTTTTTTTTTAGTTTTAGAAATTGTTTAAATCAGTTTGTTGACTTATAATCACTAATTGTGACATAAAACAAAAATCAATCGATGAATTTTGTTGTAATTTGCCATAATTTTTTATCATTTAGTGCTTTATAAGTAAAAAATATAAAAATATAAAATTTTTTTTCGACAGTATTTTTTTTTTATTTTTAAAAATTGTTTAAATCAATTTGTTGACTTATAATCACTAATTGTGACATAAAACAAAAATCAATCGATGAATTTTTTTGAAATTTGCCATAAATTTTTATCATTAAGTGTTTTAATGGTAAAAAATATAAAAATATAAAATTTCCACTCGACAGTATTTTTTTTTTTAATTTTTAAAAATGTTTAAATCAATTTTTCCAATTATAATCACTAATTGTGACATAAAACAAAAACCAATTTATAAATTTAGTTGTAATTTGCTATAAATGTTTATTATTTAGTGCTTTAATGGTAGAAAATATAAAAATATAAAATTACTACTCGACAGTTTTTTTTTTAGTTTTTAAAATTGTTTACATCAATTTTTTGACTTTTAATCACTAATTGTGACATAAAACAAAAACCAATCAATAAATTTTGTTGTGATTTGCCATAATTTTTTATCATTTAGTTTTTTAATGGTAAAAAATATAAAAATATAAAATTTCCAATCGACAGTATTTTTTTTTTAATTTTTAAAAATGTTTAAATCAATTTTTCCAATTACAATCACTAATTGTGACATAAAACAAAAACCAATTTATAAATTTAGTTGTAATTTGCTATAAATGTTTATTATTTACTGCTTTAATGGTAAAAAATATAAAAATATAAATTTTCTACTCGACAGTATTTTTTTTTTAAATTTTTAAAATTGTTTAAATCAATTTTTTTACTTATAATCACTAATTGTGACATAAAACAAAAACCAATCGATGAATTTTGTTGTAATTTGCTATAAATTTTTATCATTTAGTGCTTTAATAGTAAAAAATATAAAAATATGAAATTTTTACTTGACAGTATTTTTTTTTTAATTTTTAAAATTGTTTAAATCAATTTTTTTACTTATAATCACTAATTGTGACATAAAACAAAAACCAATCGATGAATTTTATTGTAATTTGCTATAAATTTTTATCATTTAGTGCTCTAATGGTAAAAAATATAAAATTACTAAATATCTACTGGACAGTATTTTTTTTTTTAATTTTAGAAATTGTTTAAATCAAATTGTTGACTTATAATCACTAATTGTGACATTAAACAAAAATCAATCGATGAATTTTGTTGTAATTTGCTATCAATTTTCATCATTTAGTGCTCTAATGGTAAAAATTATAAAATTATTAAATATCTACTGGACAGTATTTTTTTTTTAATTTTAGAAATTGTTTAAATCAATTTTTTTACTTATAATCACTAATTGTGACATAAAACAAAAACCAATCGATGAATTTTGTTGTAATTTGCCATAAATTTTTATCATTTAGTGCTTTAATGGTAAAAAATATAAAAATATAAAATTACTACTCGACAGTATTTTTTTTTTACTTTTCAAAATTGTTTAAACCAATTTTTCGACTTACATCACTAATTGTGACATAAAACAAAAACCAATCGATGAATTTTGTTGTAATTTGCCATAAATTTTTATCATTTAGTGCTTTAATGGTAAAACATATAAAAATTTAAATTTTATTTATTTTTTTTTAAATTTTCAAAATTGTTTAATTAAATTTTTTGACTTATACTCACTAATTGTGACATAAAACAAAACTAATTTATAAATTTTGTTGTAATTTGCCATAAATTTTTATCATTTAGTACTTTAATGGTAAAACATATAAAAATTTAAATTTTCTACTTGACAGTATTTTTTTTTTAAATTTTCAAAATTGTTTAATTAAATTTTTCGACTTATACTCACTAATTGTGACATAAAACAAAACTAATTTATAAATTTTGTTGTAATTTGCCATATATTTTTATCATTTAGTGCTTTAATAGTAAAAAATATAAAAATATCAAATTACTACTCGACAGTATTTTTTTTTTTAATTTTCAAAACTGTTTAAACTAATTTTTCGTCTTATATCACTAATTGTGACATAAAACAAAAACCAATCAATAAATTTTGTTGTAATTTGCCATAAATTTTTATTATTAAGTGCCGTAATGATAAAAAATATAAAAATATAAAATTTCTACTCGACAGTATTTTTTTTAAATTTTTTAAAATTGTTTAAACCAATTTTTCGACTTACATCACTAATTGTGACATAAAACAAAAACCAATTTATGAATTTTGTTGTAATTTGCCATAAATTTTTATCATTTAGTGTTTTAATGGTAAAAAATTAAAATTATAAAATTTTTACTTGACAGTATTTTTTTTTTAATTTTTAAAAATGTTTTAATCAATTTTTCCAATTATAATCACTAATTGTGACATAAAACAAAAACCAATTTATAAAATTAGTTGTAATTTGCTATAAATGTTTATTGTTCAGTGTTTTAATGGTAAAAAATATAAAAATATATAATTTCTACTCGACAGTATTTTTTTTTAAATTTTAAACTTGTTTAAATCAATTTTTTTATTTATAATTACTAATTGTGACATAAAACAAAAATTAATAGATAAATTTGATTGTAATTTGCCATAGAAGGTTATCAATTAGTGGTACAATGATAGAAAATACAAGAACATTGAATTGTTTTGACTTTTACATTAATTGTGTCTAAAACTGATTTAATTATAATTTGCTATAAATGGTCAATAATACATTATTATTATTTACAATTTTCGAATTAATTAATCTATAACCTATAACATTATCTCTTGTGTTTTTATTACTTTATAAGTGCCATTAAACGTAAACCATTATCATATATTTACACTATAATCATAAGTACACCAATTAATTACATACATAACAAACAAATTGTAAACAATGTCACAGTTCGTAGCATACGAGAATAACATTTTTTCATACAAAAAACAATTTATATTAAAAATACATTTTTTTATCAATACCCTTATCAATCTGATAGACAGACTCGAGGTATTTTCATATATTTTATGCATTAGTCGAGTGTCTTAGTGCCGTGCGGAAGTATTAATCCCGTTAAATTATTATAATAAATTAAGTGAATTGTGTAAAAGAACAATATGATTTTCTCATTAATTGAAGGGTGAGTATTTTATAATAATTATTAGTTTAATATATTTTTTTTAGATTAAAAATTGTTCTTTGCTTCTATTAAAATTTCAGTAATTGCTTTGTTCTGATATATAAAAATTTAATATGAAATAAACTTATGGATTCTGTGTTGTTGCTAAATAGCAATTAATAATAATATAAATATTTGATTGAATAATTAGATTGATTTATATATTATATAAATCCAAACATTTTAATCTTATCTTAAAATATTTAAAGATTATTATGTTGCAAACAAATAGCATTTTAGAAATTATGAGTCATAATATTCAATTTAATATAATTTCAATAAATTATTAATTACTGATATCATTCCATTACAAAGTACAACTACTATTTCTCAGAAAATATATGACACTTGAAGATTATTGTATAATAATAACGTTTTTGGATTAAATGGTTATCCAGAATTTATAAAAAAGATTTATTTTGTTTATAGTTTAAGTACTTTTGATCTTTAATTAATCGCGAAGCGATAGACTAGATATAGGCGAAGCGCCAGATTGAGTTTTGACTTTATATTGTATTTATAAAAGTGCTCGTGATCTTTAATTAATCGCGAAGCGACAGAGTAGATTTCAGTGTTTTTGTAGGTTATGTGCTACTTAAATCGCGAAGCGACATATTGGGTTTTGATTTATTTTTAATTAATAGCAAAGCGACAGACTAGATTTCAGTATTTTTGTAGGTTATGTATCTGTTACGCTACTTAAATCGCGAAGCGACAATTTGAGTTTTATTCTTTCTTTGTATTATGTCCGTTCTCTTAATATTCTATTAACCGCGAAGCGACAAACTAAGTTGCAGCATTTTTATAGGTTATGTTAGGTTAGGCTAGGTATCTATTGTGCCACTTAAATTGCGAAGCGACAATTTGAGTTTTGATCTTTCTTTGTATTATGTCCGTTCTCTTACTATTCTATTAACCGCGAAGCGACAAACTAAGTTGCAGTATTTTTGTAGGTTAGGTTAGGCTAGGTATCTATTGTGCCACTTAAATTGCTAAGCAATAATTTGAGTTTTGAACTTTTTTTGTATTATGTCCGTTCTCTTAATATTCTATTAATCGCGAAACGACAAATTAAGTTGTAGTATTTTTGTAGGTTATGTATCTGTTGTGCCACTTAAATTGCAAAGCGACAATTTGAGTTTTGATCTTTGTTTGTGTTATGTCCGTTCTTATAATATTCCATTAATCGCGAAGCGACAAACTAAGTTGCAGTATTTTTGTAGGTTAGGTTAGGTGTCTAACGTGCCACTTAATTTGCGAAGCGATAGTTTAAGTTTTGATCTTTCCTGGTATTATGTCCGTTTTTCCAATATTCTATTAACTGCGAAGCGACAAATTAAGTTGCAGTATTTTTGTAGGTTATGCATCTGTTTTGTAACTTGAATCGCGAAGCGACAATTTGAGTTTTGATTTTTTTTTGTATTATGTCCGTTCTCATAATATTCTATTAATCGCGAAGCGATAAACTAAGTTGCAGTATTTTTATAGGTTAGGTTAGGTATTTATTGTGCCAGATAAATTGCGAAGCGACAATTTTAGTTTTGATCTTTCTTTGTAATATGTCCGTTCTCCTAATATTCTATTAATCGCGAAGCGACAAACTAAGTTGCAGTATTTTTCTAGGTTAGGTTACGTTAGGCTAGGTATCTATTGTGCCACTTAAATCGCGAAACAACAAATTGAGTTTTGATCTTTTTTTAATAATGTCCGTTCTCTTAATATTATATTAACCGCGAAGCGACAAACTAAGTTGCAGAATTTTTGTAGGTTACGTTACGTTATGCTAGGTATCTATTGTGCTACTTAAAGCGAGAATTTGAGTTTTGATCTTTTTTTGTATTATATTCGTTCTCCTAATATTCTATTAATTGCGAAGCGACAAATTAAGTTGCAGTATTTTTGTAGGTTATGCATCTGTTTTGTAACTTGAATCGCGAAGCGACAATTTGAGTTTTGATCTATTTTTGTATTATGTCCGTTCTCATAATATTCTATTAATCGCGAAGCGACAAACTAAGTTTGCAGTATTTTTATAGGTTAGGTTAGGTATCTATTGTGCCACTTAAATTGCGAAGCGACAATTAGTTTTGATCTTTCTTTGTATTATGTTCATTTTCTTAATATTATATTAACCGCAAAGCGACAAACTAAGTTGCAGTAATTTTGTAGGTTAGGTTAGGTTAGACTAAGTATCTATTGTGCCACTTAAATCGCGAAGCGACAATTTGAATATTGATCTTTTTTTGTGTTATGTCCGTTTTCTTAATATTCTATTAATCGCGAAGCGACAAACTAAGTTTGCAGTATTTTTATAGGTTAGGTTAGGTATCTATTGTGCCACTTAAATTGCGAAGCGACAATTAGTTTTGATCTTTCTTTGTATTATGTTCGTTTTCTTAATATTATATTAACCGCGAAGCGACAAACTAAGTTGCAGTATTTTTGTAGGTTAGGTTAGGTTAGACTAAGTATCTATTGTGCCACTTAAATCGCTAAGCGACAATTTGAATATTGATTTTTTTTTGTGTTATGTCCGTTTTCTTAATATTCTATTAATTGCGAAGCGATAAACTAAGTTGCAGTATTTTTATAGGTTAGGTTAGGTATCTATTGTGCCACTTAAATTGCGAAGCGACTATTAGTTTTGATCTTTCTTTGTATTATGTCCGTTTTCTTAATATTATATTAACCGCGAAGCGACAAACTAAGTTGCAGTATTTTTGTAGGTTAGGTTAGGTTAGACTAAGTATCTATTGTGCCACTTAAATCGCTAAGCGACAATTTGAATATTGATTTTTTTTTGTGTTATGTCCGTTTTCTTAATATTCTATTAATTGCGAAGCGATAAACTAAGTTGCAGTATTTTTATAGGTTAGGTTAGGTATCTATTGTGCCACTTAAATTGCGAAGCGACTATTAGTTTTGATCTTTCTTTGTATTATGTCCGTTTTTTTAATATTATATTAACCGCGAAGCGACAAACTAAGTTGCAGTATTTTTGTAGGTTAGGTTAGGTTAGACTAAGTATCTATTGTGCCACTTAAATCGCGAAGCGACAATTTGAATATTGATCTTTTTTTGTAATATGTCCGTTTTCTTAATATTCTATTAATTGCGAAGCGATAAAGTAAGTTGCAGTATTTTTATAGGTTAGGTTAGGTTAGGTATCTATTGTGCAACTTAAATTGCAAAGCGACAATTTGAGTTTTGATCTTTCTTTGTATTATATTTGTTCTCCTAATATTCTATTAATCGCGAAGCGACAAATTAAGTTGCAGAATTTTTGTAGGTTAAGCATCTGTATTGTAACTTAAATCGCGAAGCGACAATTTGAGTTTAGATCTTTTTTGTATTATATTTGTTCTTATAATATTCTATTAATCGCGAAGCGACAAATTAAGTTGCATTATTTTTATAGGTTAGGTTAGGTATTAATTTGATCTTTCTTTGTATTATGTCCGTTTTTCTAATATTCTATTCGCAAAGCGACAAATTAAGTTGCAGTATTTTTGTAGGTTATGTATCTATTGTGCCACTTAAATCGCGAAGCGACAATTTGAGTTTTGATCTTTTTTTGTATTATGTTCGTTCTCTTAATATTTTATTAACCGCGAAGCGATAAACTAAGTTGCAGTCTTTTTATAGGTTAGGTTAGGTATCTATTGTGCCACTTTAATTGCGAGGCGACAATTTGAGTTTTGATCTTTCTTTGTATTATGTCCGTTCTCTTAAAATTCTATTAATTGCAAAGCGACAAACTAAGTTGCAGTATTTTTGTAGGTTATGTATCTGTTGTACAACTTAAATCACGAAGCGACAATTTGAGTTTTGATCTTTTTTGTATTATGTCCGTTCTCTTAATATTTTCTTATTCGCGAAGCGACAAATCAAATTGTACTATTTTTGTAAGTTATGTATTTGATGTGTTTCTTAAATCGCGAAGCGACAGTTTGAGACAGATTAAGTTTTAGTCTTTTTTGGGTTTTTTGAGTGTCGTTTCATCTAATCGCGAAGGAACATATTAGATGTCAACTTTTTTAAAGTTTTATACGAAGTGTGACACACTTATCGCGAAGCGACAGATTAGGCTCTTCCCAATTTTTGGGTTTATTGTGTGTCGTGACATCGAACATCTAATCGCAAAGCGATAGATCAAGTTCTAGTAATTTTTGGGTCTTTTGTGCGTCGTGGCATCTAATCGCGAAGCGATAAACTAAATGTCAACTTCTTTAAAGTTTTATAAGAAGCGTTACACACTTATTGCAAACCGACAGATTAGGCTTTTAACAATTTTTGGGTTTTTTGTGTGTCGTGACATCTAACATCTAATCGCGAAGCGACAGATGAAGTTCTAGTCATTTTTGAGTTTTTTGTCCGTCGTGGCATATAATCGCGAAGCGTCATATTAGATGTCAACTTTTTTAAAGTTTTATAAGAAGCGTGACATACTTATCGCGAAGCGACAGACTTAGGTTTTTAACAATTTTTGGGTTTTTTGTGTGTCATGACATCTAATCGCGAAACAACATATTAGATGTCAATTTTTATAAAGCGATAAACTAAGTTCTAACAATTTTTGAGTTTGTTGTGCGTCATGACATCTAATCGCGAAGCGGCACATTATATGTCAATTTTTATAAAGTTTTGTAAGTGGCGTGACACATTAATCGCGAAGCGATAAACTAAGTTTTAACAATTTTTGGGTTTGTTAAGTATCATGACACCTAATCGCAAAGCGACTTATGAGATGTCAATTTTTATAAAGCTTTGTAAGTGGCGTGACACATTAATCGCGAAGCGACAAACTAAATTCAAACAATGTTTCGGTTTTTTGTGTGTCGTGACATCTTATCGCGAAGCGACATATTAGATGTCAATTTTTATAAAGTTTTGTAAGTGGCGTGACACATTAATCGCGAAGCGACATATTAGATGTACATTTTTATAAAGTTTTGTAAGTGGCGTGACACATTAATCGCGAAGAGACCAACTAAGTTTAAACAATTTGTGCGTTTTTTATGTGTCGTGACATCTAACCGCGAAGCGTCATATTAGATGTCAATATTTATTAAGTTTTGTAAGTGGCGTGACACATTAATCGCGAAGCGACAAACCAAGTTTTTGGGTTTATTGTGTGTCATGACATCTAATAGCAAAGCGACATATTAGATGTCAATTTTTATAAAGTTTTGTAAGTGGCGTGACACATTAATCGCGAAGCGACAAACTAAGTTTAAACAATTTTTGGGTTTTTTGTGTGTCGTGACATCTAATCGCGAAGCGACATATTAGATGTCAATTTTTATAAAGTTTTGTTAGTGGCGTGACACATTAATCGCGAAGCGACAAACTAAGTTTAAACAATTTTTGGGTTTTTTGTGTGTCGTGACATCTAATCGCGAAGCGACATATTAGATGTCAATTTTTATAAAGTTTTGTTAGTGGCGTGACACATTAATCGCGAAGCGACAAACTAAGTTTAAACATTTTTTGGGTTCTTTGTGTGTCATGACTTCTAATTGCGAAGCGACGTATTAGATGTCAATTTTTATAAAGTTTTGTAAGTGGCGTGACACATTCATCGCGAAGCGACAAACTAAGTTCAAACAATTTTTGGGTTTCTTGTGTGCCGTGACATCTAATAGCAAAGCGACATATTAGATGTCAATTTTTATAAAGATTTGTAAGTGGCGTGACACATTAATCGCGAAGCGACAAACTAAGTTTTTGGGTTTTTTGTGTGTCATGACATCTAATCGCGAAGCGACATTAGATGTCATTTTTTTTAAAGTTTTGTAAGTAGTGTGACACATTAATCGCGAAGCGACAAACTAAGTTTTTGAGTTTTTTGTGTGTCATGACATCTAATCGCGAAGCGACATATTAGATGTCAATTTTTATAAAGATTTGTAAGTGGCGTGACACATTAATTGCGAAGCGACAAACTAAGTTTTTGGGTTTTTTGTGTGTCATGACATCTAATAGCGAAGCGACATATTAGATGTCAATTTTTATAAAGTTTTGTAAATGGCGTGACACATTAATTGCGAAGCGACAAAATTAAGTTCAAACAATTTTTGGTTTTTTTGCGTCATGACATCTAATCGCGAAGCGACACATTATATGTCAATTTTTATAAAGTTTTGTAAGTGGCCTGACACACTAATCGCGAAGCGACAAACTAAGTTTAAAATTTTTTTGGGTTCTTTGTGTGTCATGACATCTAATCGCGAAGCGACATATTAGATGTCAATTTTTATAAAGTTTTGTAAGTGACGTGACACTTTAATCGCGAAGCGACAAACTAAGTTTAAACAATTTTTGGTTTTTTTGAGTGTTGTGACATCTATTTGCGAAGCGACAGATTAAGTTTTAACATTTTTAAGTGACAGAATAGAAATTATTTTTTAGGCTTTGTAGCTGACGTGACACACTAATCGCGAAGCGACAGATTGAGTCGATATTTTTGTGTTACAATCATCACTCTAATTGCGAAGCGACGGATTAGGTTTTAACATTTTTGAATGACAGAATATAAATCATTTTTGAAGCTTTGTAGTTGGCGTGACATTTAATCGCGAAGCGATATATTAGACGTCAAGTAACTAAAAGCGACAAATTTGAGCTGACATTTATGTTTTACAAGCGTTACTCTAATAATCGCAAAGCGAAATTGATGTTTTCTAATTAAAAAAATTGATTTAAATTCTTTAAGAAAATTTGTACCCCTGAAACTAATTCTGATTGAGTCAATAGGCTTTGTTAAAATTAATACAATTCAAGAAAACTGGGATGTCTTAAAACCGTAAACTAATCAACAACAACAAACGATAACAATTTTAACTACTTTTTATTATAAATTATGATATCATATAAATTAATCTTAGCACAAACCTATATTTTATCTAAGAAGATAGATCAATTAAAACAATTTTACACATAATTAGCAATTGAATTAAATTAATAAATCAAAATAACGATTCGCGACCGCTAATTAATCAAGTCTGGTTAGTCACTCTACTTTGAATTCAGTCGTCTGATAGACGGGCACACGTTACGTTCGCAGAGTGGGGCCACACAATATTTAATTTTAAATATTTTCTCCTGACTGCCATCAGTAATTCTCAACTCTAAAAGCAACGCACACACTCATGTAGCTCTCTCGAAAAGAGAAAACAAAATAACAAAACGCGAAATGTAAATTTGTGTGATAATTCTAAATAGGTAAGTGGATTAAATATAGTCTACAACAACCCCGGAAGTGTAGTGATGCGGGTGTATCATTATATAATTTCTAATATATTTTATTTCCGCGCTTAATTTAATATAGAATGAGCAGCTTCGCTTGAAAAGCAACGAGTTTATTTTTTCTACTGAACCTGTATCTACCTGTGTACCGTTTAATGCTTTGAAATTCCGCGGTATATAATGGCACCAATCTACCATCCCGTTTGACCGAGTCCAGTGGCGGTACATCATTACTGTGTGGATTTAATCATTAATTACATAAAAGGTAAATCTTTTTAAAAAGTCGTGTTTATTTTAGCGTGTCAATGCTATTTATTTTGATCAAGGACGAGTTTTATGGTTCATATAAATAAAAATAAAGGTTTTGTTATGATTTAATAAAATTAATTATTATTTAATTAAAATTTAACAGTTTCTCTGATTGTTTGTGGAGGAGGCGGAAATTATTGTAGAAATTATATTGAACATTTTATTTAATGAAATTGTTTTGCTTTTGCCAGGAATGTATTGCTAACAAATAATCCTGAAACTATTAAGTTTACTATAGTTATAGTTTTACGATAGGGGGTCACTAAATTTGAGGTTATGTCAAAATTGCCGTTCGGATTTTAATCAATTTTATACAGTTGGTAGTAATGATGTTTGACTACAAAGTTGTCAAATTTTATCAAAATCTAACATGCGGTTTCAAAGTTATACATTTTTGTTAATACTTAGCACATTAACGTTTAGAGATAGCGTGTCACTAAATTAGAGGTTATGTCAAAATTGCTGTGTTGATTTTAACAAATTTTATACAGTTGATAGTAATGATGTTTTGCTACAATATTGAGCCAAATTTTATCAAAATTTAATGTTCCAACTTATTATATTACGCATTAAAGTTAATTTAAGGGATGAATTATTTTTTCCAACAATCAGGCAGGTAGATTGAAGCCACATTTAAGATCATAATTGCTCTCCTGGAGCGTACAAATTAAAAGAGTGTATTTATAGATAAAGGCATTGTTTTTTTTTACGTTTGAACATACGTCAAATATTGCTGTATATCAATAAGCAAGCGTAACTTACCAGTCTTAATGAGTTGAGACTAGACCCCTGATTGAAATACAGGGTCTCCTGAAATCTTTTTTAAAACCTATGCACACATTTTGTTTATTTTAACTATATTTTGCTATTTTTCATAAAAATTTGTAAATTTTTTAACAGTTTATGGTCGAATTTTATTATTTTTGACATTTTATGAACATAATTTTGCAATTTTAACCGTTTTTGGCTATTTTTTTTAACTTTTTCAAAGAATTTGGTCATTTTTGTCTTTTCATAAATAGAATGTTTTATTTTTAATTGTTTATGGTAAATTTTTGTATCTTTTGACAAATTTTTTTACAGATTATTACCAGATTTTGAATCTTTTTGATATTTTATTGCTTAATTTTGCCATGTTTAGTGTTTTATGAAAATGTTTACATTTTTTAACAGTTTTTGGCCGAATTTTGGTGTTTTTCAACAATATTTTGATGTTTGAAGGCAGGAATTTAGAACTTTTTAACCGTTTTTGGCCGGATTTTAATTTTATTTGAAAATATTTTAATGTTTTATGGTAGGATTTAGTTATTTTTTACTGTTTATGAGTTAAAGTCTTATTTTGGTGCTTTTTGACAATATTTTCATACTTTATGACCGGATTTTGTTCATTTTGACATTTTATGGAAAGAATTCTACACTTTTCAACAGTTAATGGCCGGATTTTGGTGTTTTTTGACAATTTTTTGATTGTTTTAGCCGAATTTTGGGGTTTTTCATTAATATGTTGATTTTTATGGCCGGATTTTGCTATTTTTGACATTTTATTAAAAGTATTTTGAATTTTTTTTAAATATGTTGGATTTTGGTTTTTTTCAAACAATATTTTTAATATTTTATAGCTGGATTTTGCTATTTTAAAGTTTTATGAAAATTTGTACACTTTTTTGATTAGTTATGGCCGGATTCAAGGTCGGAGTTTGCTATTTTTGACACTTCAATCATTTTTGAAGTTTTTGAAATTTTTTCTGAATTTTTTTTTTCAATTTTGTGTTTTTATAGTAGAATGTTGTAGTCATTAACTGTTCATGGTGAGTTTTGTACTTTTTGATAATATTTTGATACTTTACGGACAGATTTTGATATTTTAGACATTTTGTGACTAAAATTCAGCACTTTATACCCAAATTTTGATTTTTTTTACAATATTTTAATATTTTATGGCTGGATTTTGCTATTTTTGGGATTTCTTAAAAATGTTTTTAGTTTATGGATTTAGTTTATGCTTAAATTTTGGATTCTTGTGACCATATTTTAATACTTTTTAGTCGATATTTTTGATTTATATAAAAAAAATTATATTTTTTGTTGGATTTTGTTGTTTTCTAACAATATTTTGATGTTTCAAGGCTGGATTTTGCTTTTTTGACATATCATGAATAGAATTTTGCATGTTTTAACAAATTATGTCTAATTTTGGTTCTTTCAAACAATATTTTTAATATTTTATAGCTGGATTTTGCTATTTAAAAACTTTTAAATTTTTTTAATACTTTTTTGATAGTTTATGGACAGATTTAACGACGGAGTTTACTATTTTTGACACTTTATGAATTAAATTTCAATCATTATTGTAAATATTTTAATATTTTATGATTATATTTTGCCAATTGGGAATTTTCATAAATAGAATGTTGCAGTTTTTAACAGTTTATGGTGAATTTTGATATTTTATGGACGGATTTTGTTATTTTATACATTGTATGAATTTAAATTTAACACTTTTTGACAGTTTTGACTAAATTTTGAATTTTTCTGACAATTTTTAATGTTTTTAATTTATGGATTTTGTAATTTTCGACTAGAATTTTGCATTTTTAACAGTTTATGCTTAAATTTTGGTTTCTTGTGACCATGTTATAATATTTTTTAGTCGAACTTTGATATTTTGGATAGAAAAAAATTGAATTTTTTAAATGTTTATTGTCGGATTTTGGTGTTTTTTAACAATATTTTGATGTTTCAAGGTCGGATTTTGTTATTTTTGACGTTTTATACTATTATTTTGCTTTTTTAAACTGTTTCTAACCGTTTTTTGGTGTTTTCTAACAATATTTCGATGCTTTAGGACCGGATTTTTGACGTTTTATATTAAAATTTTGCTTTTTTAAACCGTTTTTTGTTATTTTCTAGCAATATTTTAATGTTTCAAGGCCGGATTTTGCTATTTTTGACTTATCATGAATAGAATTTTGCATTTTTCAACAAATTATGTTTGATTTTGGTTCTTTTAAACAATATTTTTGATATTTTATAGCTGAATTTTGCTATTTTAGATGTTTTATGAAAGTTTGTACACTTTTTTGATAGTTTATGGCCAGATTCATGGCTGGAGTTTGTTATTTTTGACATTTTATGAACTAAATTTTGCACTTTTTAATCATTTTTAAAAATATTTTAATATTTTATAACAAAATTTTGACAATTTTGAATTTTTATAAATAGAATGTTTATGTTGAGTTTTAAAGATTTCTGATAATATTTTTATAATCTATAGACAGATTTGGTTATTTTAAATATTCTATGACACTTTTTGATAGTTTATAACCAAATTTTGAATCTTTCCTGACAATATTTTGATATTTTATGGCCGGATTTTAAATGTTTTTAATTTATGGATTTTGTCTAGAATTTTGCATTTTTAACAGTTTATGCTCAAATTTTGGTTTCTTGTGGCCATATTTTAATATTTTTAAGACCGGCTTTTGCTGTTTTTAAGGTTTTATGATTTTTTTTAATTTTGCTGTTAGTTTATGACTAGATTTAAAACCTAAATTTGCTGTTTTTGACATTTTATAAACCAAATTTTGTCACAAGAGACGGTCGTGATCTAATCTCTTGATAATTAACATTTGAGTGGGTGGGTGGGCTACTCTAATCTAAACTACTGACTTGTTTTCATAATACGGAGTGTTCTACCCACCCGGTCAAGTGTTTGTTATCAAAAGGTTAAACGTTTGACCTCTTTGCGAGCACTAGAAGTCATTTTGTCACAAGAGACGGTCGTGATCCAATCTCTAAATTACTAATACTTGTGTGGGTGGGTGGGCCACTTCAATCTAAACTACTGACTCGTTATTATGATATGGAGTGTCCCACCCACTCACCCAAGTGTTTGTTATCAAGAGGTTGAACGTTTGACCGCTCTGCAAACGTTAAAAGTTATTTTGTCAGTTAGGTGGGTGGGTGGGTTACTCCAATCTAAACTACTGAATCGTTATTATGATATGAAGTGTTTCACCCACCCACCCAAGTGTTCGTTATCAAGAAATTGAACGTTTGACCTCTTTGGAGGGTTAGAGAAGTCACTTTGTCACAAGAGATGGTCGTGATCCAATCTCTTGATAACTAACACTTGGGTGGGTGGGTGGGTTACTCCAATCTAAACTACTGATTCGTTATTATAATAAGGAGTGTCCCACCCACCCACCCAAGTGTTTGTTATCAAGAAGTTGAACGTTTGATCTCTCTGCGAACGTTAAAAGTTTTTGTGTCACAAAAGATTTTTGTGATCTAATCTCTTGGTATCAAACAGTTGGGTGGGTGGGTGGGCCACTCCAATCTAAACTATTGACTCGTTATCATGATATAGATTGACCCACCCACCCACCCAACTGTTTGTTATCAAGAAGTTAAATGTTTGACCTCTTTACGAACGTCAAAAGTCACTTTGTCACAAGAGACGATCGTGATCCAATTTCTTGATAACTTACACTTGGGTGGGTGGGTGGGCCACTCTAACCTAAATTTTTTACTTGTTACCATGATATGGAGTGACTTACCCACCCACCCAACTGTTTGTTACCAAAACGTCAAAAGTCATTTTGTTACAAGAGACGGTCGTAATCTAATCTATTGACAACTAACATTTGGGTGGGTGGGTGGGACGCTCCAATCTAAACTACTGACTTGTTGTTATGATATAGAGTGTCCCACCCACCCACTCAAGTGTGTTATCAAGAGGTTGAACGTTTGACCTCTCTGCGAACGTTAAAAGTTTATTTGTCACAAAAGATTTTTATGATCTAAGCTTTTGGTAACAAACAGTTGGTTGGGTGGGCCACTCCAATCTAAACTACTAATTTGTTAGCATGATGTTCCACCTACCCACCCAACTGCTCGTTATTAAAAGATTGAATGTTTGACCTTTTTGCGAACGTCAAACGTCATATTGTTACAAGAGACTGTCGTGATCTAATCTTTTCAGATAACAAATCTCTTGGTAACAAACACTTGGGTGGGTGGATGGGCCATTCCAACCTAAACTACTGATTTGTTAGCATGATATGATTGTCCTACCCGCCCACCCAACTGTTTGTTATCAAAAGATTGAATGATTGACCTTGTTGCGAGCCTTAAAACTCACTTTGTTACAAGAGACGGGCGTGATCTAATCTCTTGATAACTAACACTTGGGTGGGCGGATGGACCTTTCCAATCTAAACTACTGACTTGTTTTCAGAATATAGAGTGTCCCACCCACCCGCCCAAGTGTTTATTATCAAAAGGTTGAATGTTTGACCTTTCTGCAAACGTCAAAAGTCATTTTGTTACAAGGGACGGTTGTGATCCAGCCTTTTGATAACGACCAGTTGGGTGGGTGGGTGGGCCACTCCAATCTAAAATTTACCGTCTTGTTATTATGATATGGAGTGTCCCACTCACTCACTCACTCAAGTATTTGTTATCAAGAGGTTGAACGTTTGATCTCTTTGCGAGCGATAGAAGTCACTTTGTCACAAGTGACGGTTGTAATCCAATCTCTTGATAACGAACAGTTGGGTGGGTGGGTGGGCCATTTCAATCTAAACTACTGATTTGTTAGCATGATATGGAGTGTCCCACCTACCCACTCAAATGTTTGTTATCAAAAGATTGAATGTTTGACCTCTCTGCAAACGTCAAAAGTTTTTTTGTTACAAGGGACGGTTGTGATCCAATCTCTTGATAACGAACAGTTGGGTGGGTGAACGGGCCACTCCAATCCAAACTAATGACTTGGTTATATGATATGTAGTGTCCTACCCACTCACCCAACTGTTTGTTATTAAGAGATTAAATGTTTAAACTTTTTGCGAACGTTAGAAGTCATTTTGCTACTAGAGAAGGTATTGATCTAATCTCTTGATTACTAATATTTGGGTGGGTGGGTGGGCCATTGCAATTTAAACTACTGATTTGTTGGCATGATACGGATTGTCCCACCCACCCACCCAACTGTTTGTCATTAAAAGGTTAAATGTTTGACCTCTCAGCAAACGTCAAAAGTCATTTTGTCAAGAAAGACGATCGTGATCCAATGTATTGATAACTAACACTTGGGTGGGTGGGTCACTCTAATGTAAACTACTGACTTGTTATAATGGTATGGAGTGTCCCACCCACCCACCTAACTGTTTGTTATTGAGAGATTGAATGTTTAAACTCTTTGCGAACGTTAAACGTCATTTTGTCACAAGAGACGGTAGTGATCCAACGTTTTGATAACGAACAGTTGGGTGGGTGGGTGGGTGAGCCACTCCAAAACTACTGTCTTGTTATCATGATATGGAGTGTCTCACCCACCCACCCAATTGTTTGTTACCAAGAGGTTGAACGTTAGACTTCTTTGCGAGCGTTAGAAGTCACTTTGCCACTTCAATCTAAACTACTAATTTGTTAGCATGATCTGGAGTATCCAACCCACCCACTCAACTGTTTGTTATCAAAAAATTGAAGGTTTGAGCTTTCTGTAAACGTCGAAAGTCATTTTGTTACAAGAGACGGTCTTAATCCAATCTCTTGATAAATAACACTTGGGTGGGTGGGTGGGCTACTCCAATCTAAACTACTGACTTGTTATCATAATATGGAGTGTCTTACCCACCCACCCAAGTGTTATCAAGAGGTTGAACGTTTGACCTTTTTGCGAGCATTAGAATTCACTTTGCCACAATAGACGGTTTTGATCCAATCTCTTGATAACTAACACTTGGGCGGGTGGGTGGGCGACTCTAATCTAAACTCTTGAGTCGTTATCATGATATGGAGTGTTCCACCCGCCCACCCATCTGTTTGTTGCCAAGAGGTTGAATGTTTGACTTCTTTGCGAACGTTAAAAGTCATTTTGTCACAAGAGATGGTTGTGATCTAATCTTTTGATAACTAACACTTGGGTGGGTGCTTAGGCCACTTCAATCTAAACTACTGATTTGTTATTATGATATATTTTAATATTTTATGACCAAATTATGCCATTTTGCAGTTTTTAACAGTTTATGGTGAACTTTGTTATTTTCTGATCATTTTTTGATCCTTTATGGATGGATTTTGGTATTTTAGACATTTTACGACTAGAATTTAGCACTTTTTGACAGTATATGACCGTATTTTAATTTTGTTTACTTTATTTTGTTATTTTGGTTTCTTAATTTTGGTATTTTTCAAATTTTGATTCTTTGTGACAATATTTTAATATTTTTTAGCCGGATTTTGCTATATTTGACTTTTTATGAAAAGAATTTTGTATTTTTCAAAAGTTTATAGCTGGATTTTGATGTTTTCTAACAATATTTTGATGTTTCAAAGCCGGATTTTGCTATTTTTACACTTTTCAACAATTTAAAACCAGATTTTAGTGCTTTTGATCAAACAATTTTTGATTTTATGAAAAGGATTTTGTACTTTTAAACAGTTTATAAACGAATTTTGAATCTTTTGACAATATTTTGAGATTTTATGTTTCAAATTGTGGTTCAATTTACAAATTAATATGCATAACCATAGAATTAACAAATTAAAAGTTCTCAACTGTCAAATATTTTTTTAGTACAATGTTTTAAACAAAATTTTACATTTGTCAGCGGCCATTTTGTATTTTAAATGTTATTTTAGTTATTTAGAGTTTCAATTTTTTGTAGTTTTTGATATTTTTCTAAATATAAGGATTTTTTTTTACATTTTTTTTTTAAGATTAGAATTTTTTTCAAGGTTTTCTCTCTTGAAACTTGTTTTAGTTTTTAGATTTTCTTTGAACTTTTTGCTACTTTTT
The DNA here is from genome assembly GCA_963932245.1 of Tachinus rufipes. Lineage (NCBI taxonomy): Eukaryota > Metazoa > Arthropoda > Insecta > Coleoptera > Staphylinidae > Tachinus > Tachinus rufipes. The sequence continues at coordinate 4,946,951 of OZ010749.1, forward strand.
TAAAGTTATTTAGAAACTTTGGAAAGATTGCAGAAAGTTTAGAAAAATTAAAAAAAAAACTTAAAGAAAACTCTATAAGGTAAAAAAAAAATACAGAAACTTTAGACAATAATTTAGAGTTTGATTTGATTTTATTTTTAAAGTTTATGGAGTTTTTTATTTTTCACTTAAGTTTTTTGAAGTTTTTTTTAAAGTAGAAAAAAAAATTTAGAAAACTTTCATAAAAAAATAACTTAAAAAACCCAAAAACTTTGTTTTTAAATGTATGTGATTTTTTTGATTTTTTGCAACTTTTTCAAAGTTTTTACTTTGTTTTTTTCAAAAATTTTTGACATTTTTTTAATCGTTTTTTGAAAATTGTTTTTTTTTTTGATAATTAAAAAAAAACATGTTTTGAGTTTTTGGAAAAATACAAATTTCTGGAAATTGATGAAAAAACTTTTTAATATTATGTACAATAAAATTTAAATTAAAATTTTAAAAATTGTTTTTGTAAAAAAAAATTTAACAATTTTGAAAACTCAAAAAAGGTGTATGAAATTTTTGGAAAAATACTAAATTTTGGAAATTGATTAAAAAACTTATTAACATTATGTGGTACAAAATTTAAATCAAAATTTTGAAAATTGTTTTTTTAATTGCAAATTTTGGGAAAAAATTAAACAATTTTGAAAATTTAAAAAATGTATGGAATTTTTTAAAAATTACTAAAATTTGAAACCTCATTAAGACACTTATTGTAAAAAAAAAAATTAAAACAATTTTTATAATTCAAAAAAAAAAAAAAAATGTTGAAAACCGAGAATTATTGCTACATTTTTTTTCAAAAAATAATTTATGGATTTATAGACTGCTCAGATCTATTTGAAGAATCAACATCAACTTGATTGGATTCGAAGGTACACGCGCCATACTTCCATTTGCAAAAATAACATAAATATATATAAATTATGGATATGTTAGCTTTGCAAAAATATAATGTTCTCTATTAATTTATTTCAAGCCCATAAACACTTCTAAAAGTTGTAAATTGTTGAAAGAATAATTTAGTTTTATATTTCTAAATGTTTTATAAATGTTCATTTTTTCTATTGTTTAAAAGTGTTTAAAGTGTTTTGCACAAAAAAACAAATAAAAATTGCTGGACAAATTATATAGCATAAAACCTATTTAAAATTTAAAATGAAAATTATACCTGTAAAGTTCATCAATGATATGCAGATATGATCACTACTAGAAAAAACCATTACGCTTTAATAATGATACGTCCTCTAAATTTAATGACATGCGTTTCCTATTTGAAACGGCTATTTTCATTTCAAAATTAATTTACAAGATAAACATAATAATGTAAATTATTACAAAACAACAGAAACAATTTTTTATAAATTCAAATAAAACCACATTTAAATAAACTTAATAAAAAAACTTATTAGAAATATTATTTAATTACCGAACATAAATTACGTTGTGTAATGATGTTTTTGAAAGGAGACAACCGGTTCAATAAAGTGAAACTGATTTTTAGTAACCTAATTTATTTACACCTTTATCTTCAAGATTACATTATTATGCAATGTTTATTTGGTTATAAATTAACAGAAATGCATAGAAAGTTAATTATGTAATTTAAAATATTTGTCATTAGAGAAAGTATTTTTGCAACTGATTAATTTTTATTTCAAGTGTGTATCAAAATTTGCATGTTATGTATGTGTTCCGTATCACAAAGAACGAACGGCTTTTATTAACCGCTCAATGTCAATCGTGATTCTGTTAACAACAATGTGCTACTTTATAAATGTTGTTATCACGTCTTATCTGTCTTCCACCACATAACAATAGATTTTGGACATTGGTACAATAGTCCATAATTGTCGCTAATTTTACAATTTCAGGACGAATTTGTATCAATTAAAAAATATTTATTGTTGACCATATTTGTAGACATAATCCGATAAGAACCAATTAAAGTACTCAACCAATTAATAAGTTTGTCAACATATTATTAAAAATTTATAAATAGAACAACTTCCGCAATCTAATTGCTATCCGCATATAGCAGAAACGTGTCTTTGCATTTAATAATGAAGCCATACTATTATAATTGAGTTAAACTAATATGCTAACCTTGACATTGTATTACTAGTTTTTTATTAAATATCAACTACATTTGCTTGTTTAATTTTCTATTAAAGTACAAACCACTAATGTGAATGTCTTCAGTTGCAATATATTACGTGCAACGACTCACGAACTTTCACTGAACTCAACTTTACCGTTTTAATAAGTTGGAAGCAATGCATAATAACATGCTAGAAATCGTGTAGCTGTTTAAGACTCATGTACAATATAATTACGTCATTATTGGACTAATCAAAATATGAAATAAAAATATGAATTATTTAATTAATACTTTCAAAATTATATATAACTGTCGTATGAAATTGATTCGAATTTGCTACAATATTAGTACTATAGTAGTACTAAATTTTTCTAAAGATTCAAATTAATTCAATGTATACTTTCAAAAACGTTTAACATGGTATTAATATCTCATAAAAAAAATTCTAAAAAACTTGTTAGATTGCAACTTTCTGAAAAAAAAAACTGTCGTATGAAATTGATTTAATTTTGCTAAAATGTTACTACTATAGTAGTACTAAATTTTGCTAAAGATTTAAATTAATTCAATGCATACTTTCAATAATATTTAACATGGTACTACTATCTCATAAAAAAGATTTTTAAAAAACTTTTTAGTTTGCAACTTTTTGAAAAAAAAAACTGTTGTATGAAATTGATTCAAATTTGCTACAATATTACTACTATAGTAGTTCTAAATTTTGCTAAAGATTCAAATTAATTCAATGTATAGTTTCAAAAACATTTAAAATGGTACTCATATTTCAATAAAAAAAATTGTAAAAAACTTGTTTAAATTGCAACTTTTTATAAAAAAAAATCTGTCTTATGAATTTGATTCAAATTTGCTACAATATTAGTACTATATTAGTAGTAAATTTTGCTAAAGATTAAAATTAATTCAATGTATATTTTCAAAAACATTTAACATAGTACTAACATCTTATAAAAAAGATTCCTAAAAAACTTGTTTAGTTTGCAATTTTTTGGAAAAAAAAAAACTGTCGTATGAAATAGATTCAAATTTGCTACAATATTAGTACTATAGTATTACTAAATTTTGCTAAAGATTCAAATTAATTTAATGTACACTTTCAAAAACATTTAACATAGTACGAATATCTCTTAAAAAATATTCCTAAAAAAATTGTTTAGTTTGCAACTTTCTAGAAAAAAAAACTATCGTATGAAATTGATTCAATTTTGCTACAATATTAGTACTATAGTAGTACTAAATTATGCTAAAGACTCATATTAATTCAATGTATAGTTTCAAAAACATTTAACATAGTACTAATATCTTATAAAAAAAACTCCTAAAACTATTTTTTAGTTTGCAACTTTTTGGGAAAAAACTGTCGTATGAAATTGATTCAAATTTGCTACAATATTAGTACTATAGTAGTACTAAATTTTGCTAAAGATTTAAATTGATTTAATGTATAGTTTCAAAAACATTTAACATGGTACTAAAAGCTCATAAAAAAGTTTCTTAAAAAACTTTTTAGTTTGCAACTTTTAGAAAAAAAAACTGTCGTATGAAATTGATTCAAATTTGCTACAGTATTAGTACTATAGTAGTACTAAATTTTGCTAAAGATTCAAATTAATTCAATGTACATATACTTTCAATAACATTTAACATAGTACTAATATCTCTTAAAAAAGATTCCTAAAAAACTTTAAAGTTTGCAACTTTCTAAAAAAAAAAAACTATCGTATGAAATTGATTCAAATTTGCTACAATATTAGTACTATAGTAGTACTAAATTTTGCTAAAGATTTAAATTGATTTAATGTATAGTTTCAAAAACATTTAACATGGTACTAAAAGCTCATAAAAAAGTTTCTTAAAAAACTTTTTAGTTTGCAACTTTTAGAAAAAAAAAACTGTCGTATGAAATTGATTCAAATTTGCTACAGTATTAGTACTATAGTAGTACTAAATTTTGCTAAAGATTCAAATTAATTCAATGTACATATACTTTCAATAACATTTAACATAGTACTAATATCTCTTAAAAAAGATTCCTAAAAAACTTTAAAGTTTGCAACTTTCTAAAAAAAAAAAACTATCGTATGAAATTGATTCAAATTTGCTACAATATTAGTACTATAGTAGTACTAAATTTTGCTAAAGATTTAAATTGATTTAATGTATAGTTTCAAAAACATTTAACATGGTACTAAAAGCTCATAAAAAAGTTTCTTAAAAAACTTTTTAGTTTGCAACTTTTAGAAAAAAAAACTGTCGTATGAAATTGATTCAAATTTGCTACAGTATTAGTACTATAGTAGTACTAAATTTTGCTAAAGATTCAAATTAATTCAATGTACATATACTTTCAATAACATTTAACATAGTACTAATATCTCTTAAAAAAGATTCCTAAAAAACTTTAAAGTTTGCAACTTTCTAAAAAAAAAAAACTATCGTATGAAATTGATTCAAATTTGCTACAATATTAGTACTATAGTAGTACTAAATTTTGCTAAAGATTTAATTCAATGTATAGTTTCAAAAACATTTGACATGGTACTAATATCTCATAAAAAAGATTCTTAAAAACTTTTAAGTTTGCAACTTTCTGAAAAAAAAAAACTGTTGTATGTATTTGATTCAAGTTTGCTACAATATTAGTGCTATAGTAGTACTAAATTTTGCTAAAGATTCAAATTAATTCAATGTATACTTTCAAAAACATTTAACATAGTACTAATATCTCATAAAAAAGATTTCTAAAAAACTTGTTTAGTTTGCAACTTTCTGGAAAAAAAACTGTCGTATGAAATGGATTTAAAGTTACTACAATACTAGTATTATAGTAATACTAAATTTTGCTTAAGATTCAAATTAATCTAATGTATAGTTTTAAAATTATTCAATAGATACTAATAGCTTATTAAAAAAAATCTTAAAAAACTTGTTTAGTTTGTAATATTCTAGAAAAAGAATTATCGTGTTATTGATTTTAATTTGCTACAGTAGTAGTACTATAGTAGTACTAAATTTTACTAAAGATTCAATTTAATCCAATGTATAGTTTTAAAATGATTCAACAGATACTAAGAGCTTATTAAAATAATTCTTAAAAAACTTGTTTAGTTTGTAATATTCTAGAAAAAAAATTATTGTATGAAATTGATTCAAATTTGCTAAAATAGTAGTACTATAGTAGTACTAAGTTTTACTAAAGATTCAATTTAATCTAATGTATAGTTTTAAAATTATTCAAAAGATACTAAGAGCTTATTAAAAAAAAATCTTAAAAAAATTGTTTAGTTTGTAATATTCTAGAAAAAAAAATTATAGTATGAAATTTATTCCAATTTGGCTACAATAGTAGTATTATAGCATAACTAAACTTTACTAAAGATTCAAATTAATCCAATGTATAGTTTTAAAATTATTCAAAAGATACTAATTGCTTATTAAAAAAAAATCTTAAAAAACTAGTTTAATTTGTTATATTCTAGAAAAAAAATTATCGTATAAAATTTATTCCAGTTTGCTACAATAGTAGTACTATAGTAGTACTAAACTTTACTAAAAATTCAAAATAATCCAATGTATAGTTTTAAAATTATTTAAAAGATTCTAAGAGCTTATTAAAAAAATTCTTAAAAAACTTGTTTAGTTTGTAATATTCTAGAAAAAAAATTATTGTATGAAATTCATTCCAATTTGCTACAATAGTAGTACTATAGTAGTACTAAACTTTACTATAGATTCAAAGAAATTCAATGTATAGTTTTAAAATTATTTAAATGATACTAAGAGCTTATTAAAAAAAATCTTAAAAAACTTGTTTAGTTTGTATTATTCTAGAAAAAAATTTATTGTATGAAATTGATTCAAATTTGCTAAAATAGTAGTACTATAGTAGTACTAAGTTTCACTAAAGATTCAATTTAATCTAATGTATAGTTTTAAAATTATTCAAAAGATACTAAGAGCTGATTAAAAAAAAATCTTAAAAAAACTTGTTTAGTTTGTAATATTTTAGAAAAAAAATTATTGTATGCAATTTATTACAATTTGCTACAATAGTAGTACTATAGTAGTACTAAGTTTTGCTAAAGATTCAAATTAATTCTATGTATAGTTTTAAAAATATTCAAAAGATACTAAGAGCTTATTAAAAAAAATCTTAAAAAACTTGTATAGTTTGTAATATTCTAGAAAAAAAATTATTGTATGAAATTTATTCAAATTTGCTACAATAGTAGTACTATAATAGTACTAAAATTTACTAAAGATTCAAATTAATCTAATGTAGTTTTAAAATTGATTAGAAGGTACTAAGTTCTCATAAAAAAATTCTTAAAAAATTGTTTTATTTGTAATATTCTAGAAAAAAAATATTGTATAAATTTTGTTCTTATTTGCTACAATGGTAGTACTATAGTAGTACTAAACTTTACTAAAGCTTCAAATAAATCCAATGTATAGTTTTAAAATTATTCAAAAAATACTATTAGCTTATTAAAAAAATTCCTAAAAAACTTGTTTAGTTTGTAATATTCTAGAAAAAAAATTATTGTATGAAATTCATTCCAATTTGCTACAATAGTAGTACTATAGTAGTACTAAACTTTACTATAGATTCAAAGAAATTCAATGTATAGTTTTAAAATTATTTAAATGATACTAAGAGCTTATTAAAAAAAATCTTAAAAAACTTGTTTAGTTTGTATTATTCTAGAAAAAAATTTATTGTATGAAATTGATTCAAATTTGCTAAAATAGTAGTACTATAGTAGTACTAAGTTTCACTAAAGATTCAATTTAATCTAATGTATAGTTTTAAAATTATTCAAAAGATACTAAGAGCTGATTAAAAAAAAATCTTAAAAAAACTTGTTTAGTTTGTAATATTTTAGAAAAAAAATTATTGTATGCAATTTATTACAATTTGCTACAATAGTAGTACTATAGTAGTACTAAGTTTTGCTAAAGATTCAAATTAATTCTATGTATAGTTTTAAAAATATTCAAAAGATACTAAGAGCTTATTAAAAAAAATCTTAAAAAACTTGTATAGTTTGTAATATTCTAGAAAAAAAATTATTGTATGAAATTTATTCAAATTTGCTACAATAGTAGTACTATAATAGTACTAAAATTTACTAAAGATTCAAATTAATCTAATGTAGTTTTAAAATTGATTAGAAGGTACTAAGTTCTCATAAAAAAATTCTTAAAAAATTGTTTTATTTGTAATATTCTAGAAAAAAAATATTGTATAAATTTTGTTCTTATTTGCTACAATGGTAGTACTATAGTAGTACTAAACTTTACTAAAGCTTCAAATAAATCCAATGTATAGTTTTAAAATTATTCAAAAAATACTATTAGCTTATTAAAAAAATTCCTAAAAAACTTGTTTAGTTTGTAATATTCTAGAAAAAAAATTATCGTATGAAATTTATTCCAGTTTGCTACAATGGTAGTACTATAGTAGTACTAAAATTTACTAAAGATTCAAATTAATCCAATGTATAGTTTTAAAATTATTCAAAAAATACTAAGAGCTTATTAAAAAAATTCTTAAAAAACTAGTTTAGTTTGTAATATTTTAAAAAAAAATTATCGTATGAAATTTATTCCATTTTTCTACAATAATAGTACTATAGTGGTACTAAACTTTACTAAAGATTCAAATTAATCCAATGTATAGTTTTAAAATAATTAAAAGATACTAAGAGCTTATTAAAAAAATTCTTAAAAAACTTGTTTAGTTTGTAATATTCTAGAAAAAACATTATCGTATGAAATTCATTCCAATTTGCTACAATGGTAGTACTATAGTAGTACTTAACTTTACCAAAGATTCAAATTAATCCAATGTATAGTTTTAAAATTATTCAAAAGATACTAAGAGCTTATTAAAAAAGATTCAAATTAATGCAATGTATAGTTTTAAAATTATTCAAAAGTTACTAAGAGCTTATTAAAAAAAATCTTTAAAAACTTGATTAGTTTGTAAGATACTAGAAAAAAAATTATCAAATGAAATTTATTCCAATTTGCTACAGTGCTAGTACTATAGTAGTAATAAACTTTACTAAAGATTCAAATTAATCCAATGTATAGTTTGAAAATTATTCAAAAAATACTAAGAGCTTATTAGAAAAATTCTTAAAAAACTTGTTTAGTTTGTAGTATTCTAGAAAAATAATTATCGTATGAAATTTATTCTAATTTGCTACAATAGTAGTACTAAATTTTACTAAATAATCAATTTAATCCAATGTATAGTTTTGAACTTATTCAAAAGATAGTAAGAGCCTATTTAACGAAATTCTTAAAAAAACTTGTTTAGTTTGTAATATTCTAGAAAAAAAAATTATCGTATGAAATTTATTCCAATCCGCTACAATAGCAGTACTATAGTAGTACTAAAATTTACTAAAGATTCAAATTAATCCAATGTATAGTTTTAAAATTATTCAAAAAATACTAAGAGCTTATTAAAAAAATTCTTAAAAAACTAGTTTAGTTTGTAATATTTTAAAAAAAAATTATCGTATGAAATTTATTCCATTTTTCTACAATAATAGTACTATAGTGGTACTAAACTTTACTAAAGATTCAAATTAATCCAATGTATAGTTTTAAAATAATTAAAAGATACTAAGAGCTTATTAAAAAAATTCTTAAAAAACTTGTTTAGTTTGTAATATTCTAGAAAAAAAATTATTGTATTAAATTTATTTCAATTTGCTACAATGGTAGTACTATAGTAGTACTTAACTTTACCAAAGATTCAAATTAATCCAATGTATAGTTTTAAAATTATTCAAAAGATACTAAGAGCTTATTAAAAAAATTCTTAAAAAACTTGTTTAGTTTGTAATATTCTAGAAAAAAAATTATTGTATTAAATTTATTTCAATTTGCTACAATGGTAGTACTATAGTAGTACTTAACTTTACCAAAGATTCAAATTAATCCAATGTATAGTTTTAAATTTATTCAAAAGATACTAAGAGTTTATTAAACAAAAATTTAAAAAACTTGTTTAGTTTGTAATATTATAGAAAAAAAATTATTTTATGAAATTTATTCCAATTTGATACAATGGTAGTACTATAGTAGTACTAAACTTTAATAAAGATTCAAATTAATCCAATGCATAGTTTTAAAATTATTCAAAAAATACTAAGAGTTTATTAAAATAAATCTTATAGTAGTACTATAGTAGTACTAAACTTTACTAAAGATTCAAATTAATCCAATGTACAGCTTTAAAATTATTCAAAAAATACTAAGAGCTTATTAAAAAAAAATTTATTAAACTAGTTTAGTTTGTAATATTCTAGAAAAGATATTATCGTATGACATTTATTTTAATTTGCTACAAAAGTAGTACTATAGTATTACTAAATTTTACTAGAGATTCAATTTAATTCAATGTATAATTTTAAAATTATTCAAAAGATACTAAGAGCTTATTAAAAGAAACCTTAAAAAACTTGTTTAAATTGTAATATTCTAGAAAAAAATTATTGTATGAAATTTATTTCAATTTGCTACAATAGTTGTGCTATAGTAGTACTAAACTTCACTAAAGATTTAAATTAATTTAATGTATACTTTTAAAATTATTCAAAAAATACTAAGAATTTATTAAAAAAATTCTTAAAAAACTAGTTTAGTTTGTAATATTTTAGAAAAAAAATTATCGTATGAAATTTATTCTAATTTGCTACAATGGTAGTACTATAATAGTACTAAACTTTACTTAAGATTTAAAATAATCCAATGTATAGTTTTAAAATTAATCAAAAGATACTAAGAGCTTATTAGAAAATTCTTAAAAAATTAGTTTAGTTTGTAATATTCTAGAAAAGAAATTATCGTATGAAATTTATTCCAATTTGCTACAATAGTAGTACTATAGTAGTACTTAACTTTACTGAAGATTTAAATTAATCTAATGTATAGTTTTAAAATTATTTAAAAGATACTAAGAGCTTATTAAAAAAATTCTTAAAAAACTAGTTTAGTTTGTAATATTCTAGAAAAAAAAGTTATCGTACGAAATTTATTCCAATTTGCTACAATAGTAGTACTATAGTATTACTAAACTTTACTAAAGATTCAAATTAATCCAATGTATAGTTTTAAAATTATTCAAAAGATACTAAGAGCTTATTAAAAAAATTCTTAAAAATTTAGTTAATTTGTAATATTCTAGAAAAAAAAAATTTTTTTTTGAAATTTATTCCAATTTGCTACAATAGTAGTACTACAGCATTACTAAACTTTACTAAAGATTCAAATTAATGCAATGTATAGTTTTAAAATTATTCAAAAGTTACTAAGAGCTTATTAAAAAAAATCTTTAAAAACTTGATTAGTTTGTAAGATACTAGAAAAAAAATTATCAAATGAAATTTATTCCAATTTGCTACAGTGCTAGTACTATAGTAGTAATAAACTTTACTAAAGATTCAAATTAATCCAATGTATAGTTTGAAAATTATTCAAAAAATACTAAGAGCTTATTAGAAAAATTCTTAAAAAACTTGTTTAGTTTGTAGTATTCTAGAAAAATAATTATCGTATGAAATTTATTCTAATTTGCTACAATAGTAGTACTAAATTTTACTAAATAATCAATTTAATCCAATGTATAGTTTTGAACTTATTCAAAAGATAGTAAGAGCCTATTTAACGAAATTCTTAAAAAAACTTGTTTAGTTTGTAATATTCTAGAAAAAAAAATTATCGTATGAAATTTATTCCAATCCGCTACAATAGCAGTACTATAGTAGTACTAAATTTTACTAAAGAATCAACTTAATCCAATGTATAGTTTTAAACTTATTCAAAAGATAGTAAGAGCTAATTAGAAAAATTCTTAAAAAACTTGTTTAGTTTGTAATATTCTAGAAAAAAATATTGTATGAAATTTATTCCAATTTGCTACAATGGTAGTACTATAGTAGTACTTAACTTTACTAAAAATTCAAATTAATTCAATGTATAGTTTTAAATTTATTCAAAAGATAGTAAAAGCTTATTAAAGAAATCCTTAAAAAACTTGTTTAGTTTGTAATATTCTAGAAAAAAATTATCGTATAAAATTTATTCTAATTTGCTATAATAGTAGTACTATAGTAGTACTTAACTTTACCAGAGATTAAAATTAATCCAATGTATAGTTTTTAAATTATTCAAAAGATACGAAGAACTTATTAAAAAAATTCTTAAAAAACTTGTTTTGTTCGTAATATTCTAGAAAAAAAAATTCTCGTATGAAATTTATTCTAATTTGCTATAATATTAGTACTATAGTAGTACTAAACTATACTAAAGATTCAAATTAATCCAATGTATAGTTTTAAAATAATTCAAAAAATACTAAGAGCTTATTAAAAAAATTCTTAAAAAACTTGTTTATTTTGTAATATTCTAGAAAAAAAATTATCGTATGCAATTTATTCCAATTTGCTACAATGGTAGTACTATAGTAGTACTAAACTTTACCAAAGATTCAAATTAATCCAATGTATAGTTTTAAAATTATTCTAAAGATACTAAGAGCTTATTAAAAAAAAAATTAAAAACTTGTTTAGTTTGTAATATTCTAGAAAAAAAATTATCGTATGAAATTTATTTCAATTTGCTATAATAGTAGTACTATAGTAGTACTACATTTTTTCAAAGATTCAAATTAATCTAATGTATAGTTTTAAAATTATTCAAAAAATACTAAGACTTTAGTTTGTAATATTCTAGAAAAAATATATCGTATGAAATTTATTCTAATTTGCTACAATGGTAGTACTATAGTACTACTAAATTTTACTAAAAATTTATTTTAATGCAATGTATAGTTTTAAAATTATTTAAAAAATACTAAGAGCTTATTAAAAAAATTCTTAAAAAACTTGTTTAGTTTGTAATATTCTAGAATAAACATTATCGTATGAAATTAATTCCAATTTGCTACAATGGTAGTACTATAGTAGTACTTAACTTTACCAAAGATTCAAATTAATCCAATGTATAGTTTTAAAATTATTCAAAAGATACTAAGAGCTTGTTAGAAAAAATCTTAAAAAACTTGTTTAGTTTGTAATATTCTAGAAAAAAAAATTATTGTATGAAATTTATTCCAATTTGCTACAATAGTAGTACTATAGTAGTACTAAACTTTACTAAAGATTCAAATTAATCCAATGTATAGTTTTAAAATTATTTAAAAGATACTAAGAGCTTATTAAATTTTTTTTTTAATACTTGTTTAGTTTGTAATATTTTAGAAAAAAATTTATCGTATGAACTTTATTCCAATTTGCTACAATTGTAGTACTTAAGTAGTACTAAACTTTACTAAAGATTCAAATTAATCCAATGTACAGTTTTATAATTATTCAAAAGATACTAAGAGCTTATTAAAAAAATTCTTAAAAAAATCTAGTTTAGTTAGTAATATTTTAGAAAAGAGATTATCGTATGAAATTTGTTTTAATTAGCTACAATAGTAGTACTATAGTAGTACTAAACTTTACTAAAGATTCAAATTAATCCAATGTATAGTTTTAAAATTCTTAAAACTAAGAGCTTATTAAAAACGTTATTAAAAAATTTGTTAAGAAAAGAATTGTCCAATGACATTTATTCAAATTTGCTACATTTATTGTACTATAGTAGTACTGAACTTTTCCAAATTTTTAAATTTATCTAATGTGTAGTTTCAAAAACAAAAACATTCTGGTACTAATGTTGTAATAAAGAAATTCTTAAAAGAATTGTTTAGTTTGCAACATTCTGGAAAAAGAATTGTGATATAAAATTTATTCAAATTTGCTACATTTAAAGTACTATAGCAGTACTAAGTTTTGCTAAAATTTTGAGTTAGTCTAATGTGTAGTTTCAAAAATATTTAACATGGTATTAATGCTGCAGTAAAGAAATTTATAAAAAGTTTGTTTAGTTTGGAATTTTTTGGGAAAAGAATTGTCGTATGAAATTTATTAAAATTTGCTACAATTAAGGTACTATAGTAGTACTAAATTTTGCAAAATTTTTGAATTTGTCCAAGGTGTAGTTTCAAAAATATTCAACATGGTATTAATGCTGCAGTAAAGAAATTTCTATAAAACTTGTTTAGTTTGGAATATTTTGGAAAAAGAATTGTCGTATAAAATTTATTTAAATTTGCGACAATTAAGGTACTATAGTAGTACTAAATTTTTGCTATAATTTTAAATTTGTCTAATGTGTAGTTTCAAAAATATTCAACATGGTATTAATGCTGCAGTAAAGAAATTTATAAAAAGTTTGTTTAGTTTGGATTATTTTGGGAAAAGAATTGTCGTATGAAATTTATTCAAATTTGCTACAATTAAAGTACTATAGTAGTACTAAATTTTGCTAAAATTTTGAATTTGTCCAATGTGTAAATTCAAAAATATTTATTATGGTATTAATGCTGCGGTAAAGAAATTTATGAAAAATTTGTTTAGTTTGGAACATTTTGGGAAAAGAATTGTCGAATAAAATTTATTCAAATTTGCGACAATTAAGGTACTATAGTAGTACTAAATTTTGCTAAAATTTTGAATTTGTCCAATGAGTAGTTTCAAAAATATTTATTATGGTATTAATGCTGCGGTAAAGAAATTTCTAAAAAACTTGTTTAGTTTGGAATATTTTGGGAAAAGAATTGTTGTATGAAATTTATTCAAATTTGCTACAATTAAAGTACTATAGTAGTACTAAATTTTGCTAAAATTTTGAGTAAGTCCAATGTGTAGTTTCAAAAATATTTAACATGGTATTAATGCTGCAGTAAAGAAATTTATAAAAAACTTGTTTAGTTTGGAATATTCTGGGAAAAGAATTGTCGTACGAAACTTATTCAAATTTGCTTTAATTATAGTACTATAGTAGTACTAATTTTTGACAAAGTTTTGAATTTATGCAATGTGTAGTTTTAAAAACATTCAACATTGTACAAATGTTGACCTAACATTTTTTAACTTGTTTGGGGAAAGAATGGTCTTATAACATTTTTTCAAAGTAGCTACAATTACAGTACTATAGTAGTACTAAATTTTGCCTAACTTTTGAATTTATTGAATGTGTAGTTTCAAAATTATATTCTTTAATCCGGCTCTGAAACGTCAAATTATGACATTTTTATAATTTCTTGATTTGTCAACAAATATTTTAAAATTGTTTGTAACAAAAGTTGAAGAAAATTAAAATACCTTTAATTTGATTTGTGTAACTTGATTTAATTGGAACCGAATTTATCCTTCAATCCGGCCCTGAAACGTTTTTTATGTCGTTTTTATGATTATAATAAAAAAAAAACTATTTTGAATTTTTTTTTGTAACAAAAGTTAAAGATAATTCAATTACCTTCAATTTGATATGCAACTTGATTTAAGTTGAAGTAAATTTATCTCTTAATCCGGCCCTGAAGCGTCCATTTATTATGGTTTTATAATTATCTAATTTTCAAAAAAAACATTGTAAAGGACAGAAACTTTCAATTTTTTGATAACGGGCGGGGACCCCAGAAGATGATTACAAGCAACTTTAATATGTGATTAATCTGTATATATTTTTTTCAGAGTCATGGAGCTTTTCGGCTTAGAATTCGCCCCACTCAACATCCCATTAGAACGCCGCCTACAAACCTTAGCAGCAGGAGTATGGTTCATAATAATGGTATTTGGTGGCCTTTTGGGTTCAATACTATCAGCATATTTAATATTCTTCACGTCATACTGGTGGTTGACAATATTATATTTAATATGGGCTGTTGTGATCGATAAAGATACATGCGAAAAAGGAGGAAGAAGAAGCGAATGGGTGCGCAGTTGGGCTTGGTGGAGATATTTCAAAAATTACTTCCCAATCAATTTAGAGCGTGTAGCTTGGATGGAATTGGATAAAAAACAAAACTATTTATTCTGCTGCTTTCCGCATGGAATGTTATGCACAGGACCTTTCAGTGCTTTCGGATCAAATTATGGTGGATTCCAGGAATTATTTCCATACCATAAACCATACATAATGACATTAGGGCAACATTTTATAATGCCTTTATTTAGAGAATTGGCTTTAGGTTTGGGTGGTTGTAAAGCGTCTGCTAAATCGATAGAACATGTGATAACTAAAGAGGGTGGTGGTAATGTGGCTATATTGATGGTAGGAGGTGCATCAGAGGCATTTTATTGTAGACCTGGACAGTATAAAATAATTTATAATAAACGCAAAGGTTTTGTTAAATTGGCTATGAGATCAGGGACTTCATTAGTTCCTGTTATTTCATTTGGAGAGACTGATTTGTTTGATCAGCTTGAAAATCCGGAAGGATCATTTTTGAGGAATTTGCAAGAAGGGTTGAAGAAATATATTGGGATTGCACCTGCTATTCCGGTTGGGAGGGGATTTTTTCAGTATACTTTTGGTATGGTGCCTAAAAGAAGACCAGTCACTACACTTAGTAAGTATTAAAAACAAGTTGTACTTTTGTTAGATCTAAATGATCAACGTTGCTTCTACAAACCTCATCAGTGTGCCTTGTACGACTTTTTTTTTTAAATATTGTTACCAACAAACTTTTAATTATTAAATAACACTTTAAATATGATGCTGATAATTATGCTAATATTACAAAATGTTTCCTTTATTAATATTCTTTATTTTTAGTTGGTAAGCCGATGGAACTGACTAAAAATGCAAGTCCAACACAGGAAGAGATTGATGAAGTTCATGAAAAGTTCAGACAGAAACTTATTGATCTCTTTGAAGAACATAAGTATACTTACTTAAAAAATCCCGAAGAGACTAAGTTAGAAATTATTTGAAAAGTATTTTTTTTGTTTTAGATGCATTTTATAAATTGCATTTTTTGTACTGATTTCATATTGTTGTGGTTATTATTGTAAATATTAAGACTTTTTATTTATACTGTTTTGAATAAAACAATTATGTTGTTAATTATATATATTATAATGAATATAGGTTTATTTTTAAGAAGAGATTTGAATAATTTTAATTTGTTTTGCACTTGTGTGATGATGTTATTTGAACAAACTATTAATTGGGGTCAAATTATTTTACTTACTTACAGAGGTCAAGAGTTTATGCTTCAAACCCTGTCTTTGATGTAGACCTAGCTATTTGTCTAATTATGTAGAAAACATAATGGTTTGAAGTACAAAAATTTAATTTATTATAATTTATTTCTAGAAAAAACTTTCACAATTTTGGCAGGCGGCCAGAGTAGCAACAACAACGTAAATATGTTGCACTTGCAAACAAAAAGCAAATGTGAGCTACTTAAAAGTACGAGGGGAGTTTCTTATGTGTTTAGATTTAGATATGAGAGAATTGTTTAACAATAAATCTCTTGATAACTAACGCTTGGGTGGGTGGGTGAGAACAAAGTTTAATTTGTGGGAGAGTTGCTTATTTCAGTATGACCTACCCACCCGCCCAAGTGTTGGTCATCATAGGATCTATTGTTCGTTCCAACTCTTGTGTGCTTGAATTTAGTTATGAGAGGATTGTTCAGTTACAAATCTTTTGATAACTAACGCGTGGGTGAGTGGGAACTAAGTTAAGATTGTGGGCGAGCTACTTCTTGTACTGTGACCCACCCACCCGCCCAAGTGTTGGTCATCAAAGGATCTATGTTTTGTCCTATTTCTTGTGTGTTTGGATTTGAGAGAAATGTTTAACAATAAATTTCTTGATCACTAACGCTTGGGTGGGTAGGTGGGAACAAAGTTTAATTTGATGGCGAGGTACTTTTTCTACTGTGACCCACCCACCCGCCCAAGTGTTGGTCATCAAAGGATCTATGTTTTGTCCCACCTCTTGTGTGCTTGGATTCGAGAGAATTGTTTAACAATAAATCTCTTGATCACAAACGCTTGGGTGGGTGGGTGGATACAAAGTTTAATTTGTAGGCGAGGTACTTCTTCTACTGTGACCCACCCACCCGCTTATGTGTTGGTCATCAAAGGATCTATTATTTGTCTCACCTCTTGTGTGCTTGGATTTAGATATGAGAGAATTGTTTAACAATAAATCTCTTGATCACTAACGCTTGGGTGGGTGGGTGGGAACAAAGTTTATATTGTGGGCGAGGTACTTCTTCTACTGTGACCTACCCACCCAATTGTTCATCACCAAAGGATCTATGTCTTGTCCTATCTCTTGTGTGCTTAGATTTGGATTTGAGATAATTGTTTAACAAAAAATCTCTTGATCACTAACGCTTGGGTGGGTGGGTGGGAACAAAGTTTAATTTGTGGGCGAGGTACTTTTTCTACTGTAACCCACCCACCGCCCAAGTGTTGGTAATCAAAGGATCTATGTTTTGTCCCACCTCTTGTGTGCTTGGATTTGGATTCGAAAGAATTGTTTAACAATAAATCTCTTGATCACTAACGCTTGGGTGGGTGGGTGTGAACAAAGTTTAATTTGTGGGCGAGAAACTTTTTCTACTGTGACCACTCACCCGCCCAAGTGTTGGTCATTAAAGGATCTATGCTTTGTCCTACCTCTTGTGTGCTTGGATTTGGATTCGAGAGAATTGTTTAACAATAAATTTCTTGATCACTAACGCTTGGGTGGGTGGGTGGGTGGGAACAAAGTTTATATTGTGGGCGAGGTACTTTTTCCACTGTGACCCACCCACCCGCCCAAGTGTTGATCATCAAAGGATCAATGTTTTGTCCCACCTCTTGTGTGCTTGGATTTGGATTCGAGAGAATTATTTAACAATAAATCTCTTGATCACTAACGCTTGGGTGAGTGGGTGGGAACAAAGTTTAATTTGTGGGCGAGGTACTTCTTCTACCGTGACCCACCCACCCTCCCAAGTGTTCATCATCAAAGGATCTATGTTTTGTCCTATCTCTTGTGTGCTTGGATTTGGATTCGAGAGAATTGTTTAACAATAAATCTCTTGATCACTAACGCTTGGGTGAGTGGGTGGGAACAAAGTTTAATTTGTGGGCGAGGTACTTTATCTACTGTGACCCACCCACCCGCCCAAGTGTTAGTCATTAAAGGATCTATGTTTTGTCCTACCTCTTGTGTGCTTGGATTTGGATTCGAGAGAATTTTTTAACAATAAATCTCTTGATCACTAACGCTTGGGTGGGTGGGTGGGAACAAAGTTTAATTTGTGGGCGAGGTACTTCTTCTACTGTGACACACCCACCCGCCAAAGTGTTGGTCATCAAAGGATCTATTACTTGTCTCACCTCTTGTGTGCTTGGATTTGGATTAGAAAGAATTGTTTAACAATAAATATCTTAATCACTAACGCTTGGGTGGGTGGGTGGGAACAAAGTTTAATTTGTGGGCGAGGTACTTCCTCTACTGTGACAAACCTTTCCGCCCAAGTGTTGGTCATCAAAGGATCTATGTTTTGTACCACCTTTTGTGTGCTTAGATTTGGATTAGAGAGAATTGTTTTACAATAAATATCTTAATCATTATCGCTTGGGTGGGTGGGTGGGAACAAAGTTTAATTTGTGGGTGAGGACCTTCTTCTACTGTGACTCACTCACCCGCCCAAGTGTTGGTCATCAATGGATCTATGTTTTGTCCCACCTCTTGTGTGCTTGGATTTGGATTTGAGAGAATTGTTTAACAATAAATCTCTTGATCACTAACGTTTGGGTGGGTGGGTGGGAACAAAGTTTAATTTGTGGGCGAGGTACTTCTTCTACTGTGACCTGCCTACCCGCCCAAGTGTTGGTCATCAAAGGATCTATCTTTTGTCCCACCTCTTGTTTGTTTGGATTTGAGAGAATTGTTTAACAATAAATCTCTTGATCACTAACGCTTGGGTAAGTGGATGAGAACAAAGTTTAATTTGTGAGCAAGATACTTCTTTGGATTCGAAAGAATTGTTTAACAATAAATAGCTTGATCACTAACGCTTGGGTGGGTGGGTGGGAACAAAGTTTAATTTGTGGGCGAGGTACTTCTTTAACTGTGACCCACCCAAGTGTTGGTCATCAAAGGATCAATGTTTTGCCCCAACTCTTGTGTGCTTGGATTTGGATTTGAGAGAATTGTTTAACAATAAATCGTAAAAAGTTTAATATGTGGGCGAGTTACTTCTCCTACTATGACTCACCAACCCGCCCAAATGTTAGTCATCATAGGATCTATTGTTTGTCCCACTTTTTGTGTGTTTGGATTTAGATATGAGAGAATTGTTTATTAATAATTTTTTTTATAAGTAACGTTTGGGTGGGTGGGAACAAAGTTTAATTTGTGGGCAAATTACTTCTTTAACAAAAATTGACGCCTGCAATAAAGAAAATCTTCTAGTCTCTTGATTACAAACATTTAGGCGAATGGTGGTTCCAAGTTAAAATGTTTATCTTCAAACTAGTCTGAACTGGAGTGTCCATCTACCTGCTGGAGTGTTTGTTATTAAAAACTTAGAAGTTTCTGTTCTTTGCAAATGTTAAGAAGTCTTTTAGTCTGAGGAGGGGGAAGATAATCAAATCTTCTAACAATCAGCACTTGGGCTGGTGGGTGGATCGCTTCAGATTATGATTACTAAGGAATAGTTTAAACTAAAATACTCACCCACTCTTTTGTTGTTATTGCAGATTCCTTTGGTCCATTGATCTTTTAGAGTTACTGAGCAGACTATTCTAACAATGGCTGTAATTTTAATAGAAAATAAACAAAGTTTGTAATTAAACATTAATTTAATCAAAATATTAAAAAGTTAACTTGTAGATCAGTTTCGAAGGACCATACAAACGTTTTCTATATTTTCTACCAGAAGCAAATTCCAATGAATCCAATTAATTTGATTTTTTTCAGAAAAACACGACTTTCTTCTGAACAAACGACTTAAAGAAACGTTTCCTATATTTTCTACGAGAAGCAAATTTAAATGAACCTAATCAACTAGATTAACTTTAAAAGAACACAACTTTCTTCTGAGCAAACGACTTAAACCAAGCAACTAATCATTGTGTTGCTATACAAGAGAGCATCGTCAAATTGGCCATGGAAATGGATAAAATAAGTAAGGCCAAACTTGCAACCACTAAAGTTGCCAATTGCTGTCTTCTGCCGACAGGAGTACTAATGAATACAAGACAATGCGATTGGCATGGCAAAGTATCAGCCTTTGTCGTAAGAATAAAAATATTGACAGATTTAGATAAACCGTCTTTTTATATCTAAACTTTTATTATAAGGAAGTTTCTCAACGTTTTTCTGACTTCAAAAATCCAAACATTTTAAATTCACAAAAATGTTTTTGTCTTAACTGTCAAAATTGTATCTAAATTATTTTAAATGTGTCTCATTATTCAAAAATATATCAGAACTGTCTAATTTTTTTAAATGTTCTTAACTTTTAAAACTAGTCATTTGTCAAAAATGTGTTTGAATTGTCTTAAATATTTCTCAACTGCCAAAAATGTCTCTGAACCATCAAAACTGTCTCTAGGTTGTCTTAAAGGTTTCTCAACTCTCAAAACTGTTTATCTGCCAATTGCAAAAATGTATCTGAATTTTTTTAAATGTTTCTAAACTGCCAAAAATGTCTCTGAATTGTCTTAAATTTAAATGTTTCTAAAACTGCCAAAAACTTGTCTACATTATCTTAAATGTTTCTAAACTTGACGTCTTTAAACTGCAAAACTGTTTGAACTGTCAAAAATGTTTTTAATAGTCTTTTCAACTCTCAAAACTGTTTCTATATTGTTGGATTTTTTAAAACCTACTTGAGCTGTCACAAACTATATTCAATTGTCAAAAGTATGTGTTTATGTTTGCATTAATTTGAAGATTATTATATAAAAATTCTTGCATAAAGTGAAGTGAATATTATTGGACTGAGGATGATCCTCAGTCTAGATGAAGAAATTTTTGCATAAAGTGAGGATTATAAAAATTGCCACTTTATGCAAAAAAATCTATATGCTCACTTTATGCAAGTTTTGTTTACTTTGTCGCCTCTGTTAGTTTGAGTTGACCAAAAACCTATAAAAAATCTTTAACTGTCAAAAATGTTCTATAACTGTCAAAATACTGTCGAAATTGTTGTCTATTTTCTGATTTTTCAATTTCTAACCTAACCTTATAACATTTACAAAAATCTCAAAAACTTTACAATGGAATATTTTTTTGTGTTTCAAAATGGCGTCTTACAAATGATCAATCAGAAAATGACGTCTAAAATACCAAATGGTGTAAAAATATCAATGAAATGCTTAACAATTTTATTCTAATTTACAAAATGGCCCGGATGAAATTACAAAAACTAAATTTATAATTTGGAGGCCGGATTAACAGTTTAGCAGTAGAATTTTACACATTGGTGGCCGGATTAACGGTTTTAAAGACCGAATTTATAACTTTAAAGACAAATTTGACACGTTGGTTGTCAGATTTTCAGTTTTTAAGACAGTTTTAAAAAGTGGATTAACAGTTTTGCAGCAGAATTTAACACGTTAATGGCTGGATTTTCAGATTTAAGACCGAATTTACAATTTGTCAGTTCTAAAAACCAAATTTACAATTTGGCAGCTGAATTCAACTCATTGGTGACTGATTTAAAGTCCAATTTACATTTTTAAAGGCTGGATTAAGAGTTTGCAGCAGATTTGAACACATTAATGAGAAAATTTACAGTTTTGTTAGATTTGCCGGATTTATATTTTTAAAAACAAGGTTTACACTTTTAAAAATTTAATGATATTTAGATTTCCGCATAATTCTAATTTTTTTCATAACAAATCCTTATGGTTATTCAAGATAGCGCCAAACTGATGCATAATAAACCTTCATTTATGTATACTAAAGCTAAATTAATATTTTGGCCTACCCACCCAAGTGTTTGTGTTCAATTAATTGGATCACAAACAATTGGGTGGGTGGGTGAGCAACTTCAATTCAAACTACAGGCACAAATCATTTAAACTTAGTTTTTGCCTACTCACTTAAGTGTTTGTGATCAAGAATATGGATCACAAACACTTAAGTGGGTGGGTGGCTAACTCTAATCTAAACTACACGCCCAAATCATTTAAACTTAGTTTTCGCCTACTCACCCAAGTGATAGTGATCAAAAAATTGGATCACAAACTCTTGGGTAGGTGAGTGGACAACTGCACAACATAGTTTAAACTTAGTTCCCGTCCACCCACTCAAGTGATAGTGATCAATAAATTGGATTACAAACACTTGGGTGGATGGGTGGGCAACTCCAGTCCAAACCACACGCGTACATCAGTTAAACCCCCACCCACTTAAGTGATAGTGAATAAGAAATTGGATTACAAACACTTGGGTGGGTGGGTGGGCAACTCCAGTCCAAATCACACGCGCACATCATTTAAAATTAGTTCCTGCCCACCCACCCAAGTGATGGTTATCAATAAATTGGATCACAAACACTTGGGTGGGTGGTTGGGCAACTCCAGTCCAAATCACACGCGCACATCATTTAAACTTAGTTCCTGCCCACCCACCTAAGTGATAGTGATCAATATATTGGATCACAAACACTTGGGTGGGTGGGTGGGCAACTCCAGTCCAAACCACACACGCACATCAGGGTGGGTGGGTGGGCAACTCCAGTCCAAACCACACACGCACATCAATTAAACTTAGTTCCCGCCCACCCACCCAAGTGATAGTGATTAATAAATTGGATCACAAACACTTGGGTGGGTGAGTGGGCAACTCCAGTTTAAACTATACACGCACATCATTTAAACTTAGTTCACGCCCACCCACCCAAGTGATAGTGAGCAAGAAATTGAATCACAAACATTTAGGTGGGTAGGTCAGCGGTTAGCAATTTCAGTCTACACCACACGCGCACATTATTTAAACTTCTTTACCGCCCACCCACCCGAGTGATTAAGAAATTGGATTACAAACACTTGGGTGGGTGGATTCGCAACTCTAGTCCAAACCACACGCGCACATCATTTAAACTTATTTCCCGCCCACCCACCCAAGTCTCTGTTTTTAAAAAATTGGATCACACATACTTGGGTGGGTGGGTGAGCAACTCCAATTGAAACCATACGCGCACATCATTTAAACTTAGTCTTGATTTTTTCTTTTGGAAACAAAATGTCATTATACACAAGATTATTTTTTTAAACGTCTTACTTGAGAACTAACTCAGCAATAAACTAAAAATATTTTATTTATCAAAAATCACAAAATTAAACAAATATCAAATTAGTATTTTCTGGATTCACAACGTATTTATATTTATATTCTTCAAATAATTCAATCAATCTTTGCTTAAATTTTGCATGCACTTCATCAACATCTTCAATTGTCGGTGATGCAATCTGTGGTAATTCCATTGGTACTCCAACTAAAAATTTAAAAAAAATTAATAAATCATAAAATTAATTTAAATTAAATTACCTATAGTAGTAACAGGTTTCCTATAAGGTAGAAATCCATAACCACGAGGGAAAATTAAAGCAAATCCAAATAAATCTTTAACTTTAGCCTGTATTTTACGCATGAATGGTGAATACTCAGGTTGATCAAACAAATCAATTTCACCAAATGAAAAAACCGGTACTAAAGCTGTTCCGGATTGTAAGGCTAATTTAATGAAACCTTTCCGGTTTTTATAATTGAGATAATATTGTCCAGGTTTGGAATATTCGGATTCAGTTGCACCACCGATGATCAAAGCGGCTATATTACCACCACCTTCTTTGGTTAGAATATGATTTATTGATTTTTTAGAAGCACTACAAGCTCTATGAGCTAACATCAATTCTCTCGTAATAGGAACGTAGAAGTTAATATCTATTGTTATGAAATGCGTTTGGTGATTTGGGAATAAATGATTTGTAACGAATGAAGCGTACGTTCCAAGTGGTAATATTCCATGTGGAAAGCAACAGAATAGGTAGTTTTTGTTTGAATCCAATTCAACACCATCAACTGATTTTAATGTATGCGGGAAATAATCTTTAAAATGTTTCCATATTATGGAATCATAAAACCATTTAATTCTTCTACCACCACGTTCTTTTGTATGCCTGTCGATGTATATCCATATATAATATAATAACACTAGATATCTATAATTTGAATAGATTAGTAAATATATTGATATGATGAAAAATAGTCCGCCACTCCATATCATCATAAAGTACCAATACGCCACAGCCATAAATTGTAAATACTTTGGTTTTATTAAAAATAGAGACATCTTTACTAATGCTGAAATATATTACAACAAAATTATTATTATTTAAGTTAATAGCACGTTTCGTTATGCATGCTTAGCACTAATAGTAATAAAATTTTATTGCTCACCTATTAGCACTGCACAAGTTTTGTAAACTAAAACTAAAATTAATTTTTAATTATATATATTAGGATTCGACCAGTTTAGTTAAAATCTGTCCTCGTTTGTTGTAATTAGTTGATAAAAATGCACCTTACACAACTATGAATAAAATAATACTAACAAGTTTAATAAAATTCAATTTAGCAATATTGTATGGGAGTGTCTTAATGCAATATTAAGTGAACAACCCTACTCCATAGAGAAAGTTGCTTTCTGTGATTTAATATCATCAAAATGTATGTAATTGTTTAAGGTTTATTATCTAAACATAAAATATTGTAAATTACAAATTTAAACTAAAGAAATATTAAATTAGTAACTTCAGGATTCATAACATATTTATATTTATGTTCTTCAAATAATTCAATCAATTTTTGCTTAAATTTTGCATGCGCTTCATCAATATCTTCAATTGTTGGTGATGCTATTAGTGGCAACTCCATTGGTTCTCCAACTAAAAATCAATAAAAATTTAATAAAAATTTAAAATTGTTTTAATTTAATTACCTATAGTAACAACTGGTTTCCTATAAGGCAAAACCCCATTTCCATAAGGAAAAAGCAAATTAAATTTAAACCATTTTTTTAATTTAGTTTGTACTTTACTCATCAACGGTGGATATTCCGGTTGATCAAATAAATCAACCTCACCAAATGAAAAAACTGGTACTAAAGCAGTTCCTGATTGCAAAGCTATTTTAATAAAACCTTTTCTGTTTGCATAATGAAGAATATATTGTCCTGGTTTTGAATATTGGGCTTCAGTAGCACCACCAATAGCCAATACGGCTATATTTCCTCCACCTTTTTTAGTTAGGATATAATTGATTGATTTTGCAGATACACTACATCCTCTGTAAGCTAACATCAATTCTCTTGTTATAGGAACATAAAAGTTATAATCTATTGTTAATAAATGCGTTTGGTGATTAGGAAATTTTGTATTTAACATAAAGGAAGCTATTGATCCAACTGATATTATTCCATGTGGGAAGCAACAAAATAGGTAATTTTTGCTTGGATTTAGTTTGACTTTTGATTTTAATGTATGCGGAAAGTAATCTTTTAAATGTTTCCACATGATGGAATCATGAAACCATTTAACTCTTCTGCCACCTTGATCTTTTGTATCTTTGTCTACGTACATCCAAATTAAATATAATATCATTATCCATCTATATCGTGTGTAGATGATTAAGTATATTGATAGAGTTACAAAAATAGGACCACTCGGTACAATAATTATGTAACAAAAGATTAAAGCTAGCGTTTGTAAATATTTGGGATTTATTGAAAATGAAAACATTGCTGAAATATTATAATATTATTACATATTTTAATTAGTATAAATAACTCACCTTTTATTTAATGTCTAGCAATACAAATTATATATTATATTGTGCACCAACTACTTGATTTTCTTTTAATGTTTTAGTATTCTTATAAATTTTATGTTTACTGAAAATGTACGTGCTTGTAAGCGATTATTAGTATTTGATAATAAATAATGTTTGTTATTCAAACATGAATAAAATAAACCTAATACATAACGTAAATGTTAACAAATGTTACTAACCAAAGTGTTTGTAATTCAATTTCTTGATCACAAACACTTGGGTCTGTGAGCGAGAACTAAATTTAAATGATGTGGGCGTGTGGTTTTGACTGGAGTTGCCCACCCACCTACCCAAAAGTTTGTGATCTATTTTTTTGATCACAATCACTTAAGTGGGTGGGCGGGAACTAAGTTTAAATAATGTGGGCGTGTGGTTTGGACTGGAGTTGCCCACCTATTCACTCAAGTGTTTGTGATCTATTTTATTTTGGGAATTAAGTTTAAATTATTTGGAGATGTGGTTTGGATTGAAAACGCTCACCCACCCACCTAAGTGTTTGTGATCTAGTTTTTTGAACACAAACACTTGGGTGGGTGGGCGGGAACTAAGTTCAAATGATTTGGGAATGTGGTTTGGATTGGAGTTGCCTACCCACCCACCCAAGTGTTTGTGTGCCAGTTTCTTGAACACAAACACTTGGGTGGGTAGGCGAGAACTAAGTTTAAATGATTTAAACATGTGGTTTGGATTGGAGTTGCCCAACCACCCACCCAAGTGTTTGTGATCTAGTTTCTTGAACACAAACACTTGGGTGGGTAGGCGGGAACTAAGTTTAAATGATTTAGACTTGTGGTTTGGATTGAAGTTGCCCACCCACCCACCCAAGTGTTTGTGATCTAGTTTCTTGAACACAAACACTTGGTTGGGTGGGCGGGAACTAAGCTTAAATGATGGTTGCGTAAAGTTTAAATTAGAGTTGCCTACCTACCTATCCAAGTGTTTGTGATCTAATTTTTTGAACACAAACACTTGGGTGGGTGGGGGGAACTAAGTTTAAATGATTTAGACATATAGTTTGGATTTGAGTTGCCCACTCACCTACTCAAGTGTTTGAGATCTAGTTTCTTGAACACAAACACTTGGGTGGGTGGGCGGGAACTAAGTTTAAATGATTTGGATTTGTGGTTTAGATTGGAGTTGCCCACCCACCCACCCAAGTGTTTGTGATCTAGTTTCTTGAACACAAACACTTGGGTGGGTAGGCGGGAACTAAGTTTAAATGATTTAGACTTGTGGTTTGGATTGAAGTTGCCCACCCACCCACCCAAGTGTTTGTGATCTAATTTTTTAAACACAAACACTTGGGTGGGTGGGTGGGAATTAAGTTCAAATGATTTGGACTTGTGGTTTTGAATGGAGTTGCCCACCCACCCACCCTAGTGTTTGTGATCTAGTTTCTTGAACACCAACACTTGGGTGGGTGGGTGGAAGTTAAATTCAACTGATTTGGACTTGTGGTTTTTATTGGAGTTGCCCACCCACCCACCCAAGTGTTTGTGATCCAGTTTCTTGAACACAAACGCTTGGGTGGGTGGTTGGGCATTAAGTTTAAATGATGTGGGCGTGTGGTTTTAATTGAAGTTGCCCACCCAAGTGTTTGTGATCCAGTTTCTTGAACACAAACACTTGGGTGGGTGGGCGGGAACTAAGTTCAAATGATTTGGACTTGTGGTTTGGATTGGAGTTGCCCACTCACTCACCCAAGTGTTTGTGATCTAATTTTGTAAACACAAACACTTGGGTGGGTGGGCGGGAATTAAGTTTAAATGATTGGACTTGTGGTTTTGATTGGAGTTGCCCACCCACCCACGTGTTTTTGATTCAGTTTTTTGAAAACAAATAATTGGGTGGGTGGGCGTGAATTAAGTTCAAATGATTTGGTCTTGTGGTTTGGATTGGAGTTGCCCACCCACCCACCCAAGTGTTTTTGATCTAAATCCTTGAACACAAACACTTGGGTGGGTGGGCGGGAACTAAGTTCAAATGATTTGGACTTGTGGTTTGGATTGGAGTTGCGTACCCACCCACCCAAGTGTTGGTGATCCAGTTTTTTGAACACTTGGGTGGGTGGGCGGGAATTAAGTTTAAATGATTTGGGCATGTGGTATTGAATGGAGTTGCCCACCCACCCACCCAAGTGTTTGTGATCTAGTTTCTTGAACACAAGCACTTGGGTGGGTGGGCGGGAAATTTATGGACACAAAACTACACCAAGTAATTTTATAATTAACCTAAATCTATTTTAATTAATACAACTAATTTTAGAAATTGTTGATCGATTAGGACACTTTTCTGAAAGCACTGATGCTTCTCATAACTATTTCTCAATTGGTCCTATGGCACGTTACGCTGTAGATTTAAAACCAATTCTTAAAATAGTTGCTGAACCAAATGCAGGGCTTCTAAAATTAGATGAAAAGGTATTATTTATTAGCCTCTAAAATGAAGAATAAAGAAAGATTTTATTTTAGGTTGATTTAAGTAAATTAAAAATATTCCACGCAGACCACACTTATAATTATTTGGTACACTTACAGTCAATAGAGATATTTGAAATATTTTGAAATTAATTTTGATACTAAGATAGAAGCCATGTATATTAATTTGCTTGTAGATGCAACTGAAATAAGTACATCTTTATTTATGGGATTGAATGATACCCCCAATTTACTGCTAGATCTTAAAGATCCTAAAGTAAGTTATAGTTAATTCAATCAATTTTAATTTAATAATTTTGTTTTAGAAAAAATTATCTTTGTAAGGAGAAATATTGAAAAGTTTATTTGGTCAAAGCAATTTTTTCAATATTGCTTTTATTGTTTATGGTGGTGCATCGGTGTTCCTAAACATAGAGCTCCTTATTATGAAAAAAAAAATGGTTAAATTGAAAACGACTATAATTTTAAGTTACAATAATACAATACAATTTTGGATTGATTTAAATTTTCATTTAGGAATTGCTTGGTGATGATGGTGTACTATTATACCCAACATTCCACACATTTGCATTCAGACATTATGAAATCTTCCTGAATTCATTTGGAATATCCTACGCAATGATATTTAATATTTTAGAATTTTCTTCAACACAGGTTCCAATCGAATTGGATAGATATAAAATGCCGTTTGGGTTTCAAGGTAAATTAATTTGATTAAACTACATTTTCTTTATATTTAATCAAAGTGCTTATACCCAGAAGCAAATTATTAAATTACTCAATTATATAAGAAGTTTTTTTATATAAATTTGTTGTTCATTTCTGGTATGTTACAGGCTGTTGCAGCTCTTCATATGGATAGATTGCGTTTGGCTGTTGCTGAAGAGTTGGAGAAATATTTGGGCACTTGAAAAAATTGCACAACTTTTTTATTATTAAGTGAAAGTTGGTGGAATTTTAGTACAAAAGCAGATTTAGATTATTTTTAAAATTTACAAAATGGCGGAAGATTTTTGACTAAACATAAAATCGAAAAAGTTGCACAACTTTTTTATTAATTATTGAACATTAATGAAATTTTAGTATTACATAACCTATAAATGTGCAAAGTAAGTGACCTTATTGGATTTAAAGTATTTTTAAAATTTAGAAAATGGCAGAAATTTTTTGACAAAATATGAAATTTGGCTGCAATCGAAAAAGTTTCATAACTTTTTTATTATTAATTAAACATTAATGAAAACTTTAGTATTACATAATATATAAATATGCAAAGTAATTGACCTTTTGGATTTAAAGTATTTTGAAAATTTACAAAATTGCAAAGGATTTTTGACAGAATGTGAAATTTGGGAGCAATCGAAAAAGTTGTACAGCTTTTTTATTATTAATTGAAAATTAATAAAAATTTTGTATTACATAACCTATAAATGTGCAATGTAATTGACCTTATTTAATTTAAAGTATTTTAAAAATTTACAAAATGGCAAAAGATTTTTGACAAAATATAAAATTTGACTGCAATCAAAAAAATTGCATAACTATTTTATTATTAATTGAACATTAAAGAAAATTTAGTATTACATAACCTATAAATGTGCAATGTAATTGACCTTAATGGATTTAATGTATTTATAAAGTTTACAAAATGGAGAAAAAGATTTTTGACTAAACACAAAATTTGGCTGCAATCGAAAAAATTGCACAACTATTTTATTAAAAATATATTATGTAAAATATTAAATACTACACATTTAAATTTGTTAGTGCCCTTAATTGACTGTGTTGTTTCGGAATGTAATTTTAATTCATTTCTATTTTATTCTGTAGCCGTTTACATACCCCCAGATACCCCCGTAGACACACGTGAGTCTTTCTTTGAAGCTCTTGCAATTATTATTTTAAACAAACCTGTTTTGATTGTTGTCAAGACATAAAACTTAATATCAAACAAAAGCTTTACTATCACCGGAAATGGAAATCTTCTAAAACAACATTTTATCGTGTTGAATTTGAGAGGTTGCGTGCTTTAACTAAATGTCAGATAAGTGCTGCATATAAAAATTACATGTATGACATTGAACAAAAGTTAAAAATTAATCCCAAAGGGATTTGGCATTTTATTCGCATGAAAAAGGGAACTACTAGAATTCCAGGAAAATTATACTGTGGTGATGAAACCTTTGAGTCTCCACAAGACATAGTTAACGCTTTTGCAACTTTATTTTCAAAAACATATGACACAACTCATTCTAGTACTACTTATACAAAATTAATTTTAAATTGCAAATTGCTGCACGTGCAATCTATTACTGAGTCAGATGTACTTGCGGGCATAAATAAGCTTAAAAACTCTCATACGGCAGGGAATGATTGTATCCCATCTTTTTTAGTACGTGACTGTAAACAAACTTTTGTTCATCCACTTCTATGCATAATTAACTTATCTATTCAAACCAGTACATTTCCAGATGCTTGGAAGACAGCTGTAATTAGCCCAGTACATAAAAAAAGTGACGCTACAGTAATAAACAACTACAGGCCGATTGCTATATTACCTAATTTCAGTAAAGTATTTGAGCATATATTGCATAGTAAAATTTACAACTATGTCAGTAAATATGTTTCTCTTCATCAACACGGTTTTCTGTCGGGTCGTTCTACAGTCACTAACTTGGCTGTCATAACGCAACATCTGTCCGAGTCATTAGATTTACGTGGTCAAACTGATGTAATCTATACAGATTTTAGTAGTGCGTTTGACACCATTAATCATTGTGTTTTACTTAGTAAACTTGAATCTTACGGACTTACAGATAATCTTATAAAACTTATTTTTACATACTTAGATAATAGGTTCAACTATGTTTATTATAATGGTTTTAAATCATGCAAGTATTTGTCTACTTCTGGTGTACCACAAGGTTCTAATCTAGGTCCCTTACTCTTTGTGATATATATATTGATGATTTAATATCCTCTTTTACTTGTCCCGTACTGGCTTATGCGGATGATATAAAACTGTTTCTGAATATTAAAAACAATGATGATGTAGCTGTCCTTAATCAAAATCTTGAAAAACTTGTAAACTGGTGTTGTGCCAATAGCCTTCATTTAAATGTAAACAAATGTCATACAGTCTCATTCTGTCGCCGGCGTTATCCATTACACTCGGAATACCTTATTAATGGTATCGCATTGGAACGTAAAACCGAAGTTCAAGATCTTGGTGTTTGGTTTGATAATAATCTTCGTTTTGATGTTCATGTTAGTCGCACTGCCACATCTGCTATGAAGATGCTTGGTTTTATCATGCGTACATCTAAATTTTTTACTGATGTTTCTCTAGTGAAATTGTTATATTACTCCCTGGTACGAACTAAATTAGAATATGCCTCCTTAATATGGTACCCAACATATATGAATCAATCCTTGACTATTCAGCGTGTGCAAAGATGTTTTTTAAAATATTTGACGTTTAAAATAGATAACGTATATCCAGAGCAGAATGCGGATTATCAAAGTATGTTACAGCGTCACGATATCTTATCGCTATCTACAAGAAGGGAAGCTTGCAGTGCACAATTTATGCATAAATTATTAAATAATGTTTACGATTGTCCAAATTTACTTGCAAAAGTAAATTTTTATGTCCCACGTCCATCGTCGAGATATTCTTATACATTTATAAATAAAACCGCAAGAACAAATATTTACTATAAAGCACCTTTGACCCACATATGTAGTAATGCTAATAAGCTTTATAATGATATATTTATGCAGTAATCTTGTATGTCTTTTATGTTTTATGCGTTTTGTTATATCTATAGTAATTACATCTACTTAATTAATTAGTATTGATTTAATTAGTTATCTCTATTATTTTTTTTTTCTTCTTAATTGTTAACTTTTGTTATATTTGTATAAACAACATTTACTTTTATGTTATTTTAATATTTATTTTATTTTGTATTTTATATTTTTTATGGCGAATTGTATATTCCTGTAATTGGAAGTTGCTTCTGTGGGAATAAATATATATTATTATTATTATTATTATCAATTGATTATTAATGAAATTTTAGTACAACGTAACCCATAAATGTGAAAAGTAATTGACTTTATTGGATTTAAAGTTTATTTTTACAAAATGGTGAAGGAATTTTGACAAAATATGAAGTTTGGCTACAGTCGAAATAGTTGCACAACTTTTTTATTATTAATTGAACATTAATAAAATTTTAGTATTACATAACCTATAAATGTGCAAAGTAATTGATCCTAATGGATTTTATGTATTTTTAAAATTTACAAAACGGCGACGGGTTTTTGACAAAATATGAAATTTGGCTGTAATCAAAAAAGTTGCACAACTTTTTAATTATTAATTGAACAATAATATAATTTTAGTATTACATAACCTATAATTGTGCAAAGTAATTGATCCTAATGGATTATATGTATTTTTAAAATTTACAAAATGGCGACGGGTTTTTGACAAAATATGAAATTTGGCTGTAATCGAAAAAGTTGCACAACTTATTTATTACCAATTGAACATTAGTAAAATTTTAGTATTATATAACCTATAAATGTGCAAAGTAATTGACCCTAATGGATTTTTAGGTATCTTTAAAATTTACAAAATGGCGAAGGATTTTTGACAAAATATGAAATTTGACTGCAGTCGAAAAAGTTGCATAACTTTTTTATTATTAATTGAACATTAATGAAATTTTAGTATTATATAACATATAAATGTGCAATGCTACTAATTTTAATGTATTTAAAGTTCTTTTAAAATTTACAAAATGGCGAAAGATTTTAGACAGAATATGAAATTTGGCTGCAATCAAAAAAGTTGCACAACTTTTTAATTATTAATTGAACAATAATATAATTTTAGTATTACATAACCTATAATTGTGCAAAGTAATTGATCCTAATGGATTATATGTATTTTTAAAATTTACAAAATGGCGACGGGTTTTTGACAAAATATGAAATTTGGCTGTAATCGAAAAAGTTGCTCAACTTATTTATTACCAATTGAACATTAGTGAAATTTTAGTATTATATAACCTATAAATGTGCAAAGTAATTGACCCTAATGGATTTTATGTATCTTTAAAATTTACAAAATGGCGAAGGATTTTTGACAAAATATGAAATTTGACTGCAGTCGAAAAAGTTGCATAACTTTTTTATTATTAATTGAACATTAATGAAACTTTAGTATTACATAACATATAAATGTGCAATGCCACTAATCTTAATGTATTTAAAGTTCTTTTAAAATTTACAAAATGGCGAAAGAATTTAGACAGAATATGAAATTTGGCTGCAATCAAAAAAGTTGCACAACTTTTTTTTCATCAGTTGAACATTATTGAATCTTTAGTACTAGATAACCTATAAATGAGCAAATTAATTGATTTTTTTGGATTTAGATTTATTTTAAAATTTACAAAATGGCGAAGAATTTTTGATAAAATAAGAAATTTGGCTGCAATCGAAAAAGTTGCACAACTTTTTTATTATCATTCAAACAATATAAAAATTTTAGTATTGTATAACCTATAAATGTGCAAAATTATTGACCTTAATGAATTTAAAGTATTTTAAAAATTTACAAAATACCGAAGGTTATTTGACAAAATTTGAAATTTGCCTGCAATCGAAAAAGTTGCATAACTATTTTATTATTAACTGAACGTTAGTAAAATTTTAGTATTACATAACCTATAAATGTGCAATGTAATTGACCATATTGGATTTAAAGTATTTTTAAAATTTACAAAATGGCTAAAGATTTTTGACAAAATATAAAATTTGGTTAAAATCAAAAAAGTTGCTTAACAATTTTATTTATAACAAAACCTTAATAAAATTTTAGCATTACATAACCTATAAACGTGCAAAGTAATTGAATTTATTGGATTTGAATATTTTTTTAAATTTACAAAATTGCGAATGATTTTTGATAAAATATGGAATTTGGATGCAATCGAATAAGTTGCACAACTTTTTCATTATTAATTGAACATTAATGAAATGTTAGTATTACATAACCTATAAACGTGCAAAATAATTGATCTTATAGGATTAAAAGATTTTTTTAAAATTTACAAAATGGCAAAGGGTTTTTGATAAAATATGAAATTTGGCTGCAATTGAAAAAGTTGCACATTTTTTTTTATTACTAATTGAACATTAATGAAACATAGGTATTACATAACTTATATATGTGCAATGTAATTGGCTTTATTGGATTTGAAGTATTATTAAATTTTACAAAAATTGTGAAAGATTTTTTGCAAAATATGAAATTTGATTAAAATCAAAAAGTTGCACAATTTTTTTGTTAATAATTCAACATTCATGAAATTTTAGTATTACATAACCTATTAACGTGCAATGTAATTGACCTTATTAGATTTAATGTATTTTTAAAATTTACAAAATGGTAAAGGATTTTTTATAAAATTCGAAATTTGGCTGCAATCAAAAAAGTTGCACCATTTTTTTATTATTAATTGATCATTAATGAAACTTTAGTATTACATAACCTATAAATGTGCAAAGTAATTAACCTTATTAGGTTTAAAGTATTTTTGAGATTTACAAAATTGCGAAAGATTTTTCACATAATATGAAATTTTTCTGCAATCGAAAAAGTTACACAACTTTTTTGTTATTAAATGAACATTAATGAATTTTTAGTATCACCTAACTTATAAAATTGCAAAGTAATTGACTTCATTGGATTTAAAGTTTTTTTAAAATTTACAAAATGGCGAAGGATTTTTGACAAAATATGAAATTTGGCTGCCAACGAAAAAGTTGCACAACTTTTTTATTATTAATTGAACATTAATAAAATTTTAGTATTACCTAACCTATAAATGTGCAAAGTAATTAACGTTATTGGATTTAAAGTATTTTTAAAATTTACAAAATGGCAAACGATTTTTGATAAAATATGAAATTTGGCTGCAATCGAAAAAGTTGCACAACTTTTTTTTTATTAATTGATCATTAATGAAATTTTAGTATTTAATAACCTATAAATATGCAAAGTAATTGACCTGATTGGAATTAATTTTTTTTTTATTTACATAATAGCGAAAAATTTTTGATAAATATGAAATTTGGTAGCAATCGAAAATGTGGCACAACTTTTTTATTAATAATTAAACATTATTGAAATTTCAGTATTACATAACCCATAAATGTGCAAAGTAATTAATTTATTTATTTTTAAAATTTACAAAATGCATTTTTTACAAAATATGAAATTTGGCTGCAATTGAAAGATTGATAAATCTTTAGATGTTTTTGAATTTAAAATATTTTTAAAACCTACAAAATAACGAAAGATTTATTGCATTTGGATTATTCTTAAAACTTACAAAATATAAGAAAATTTTGACAATATTTGTCTAAAATCAGAAAAGTATTACAATTTCTTATTATTAACTTGACATTGATGAAATGAATGAATAAATAGATAAGAATATATAAAAGTAAAAAAAAAATAATTTATTATCAAACAAATATTAAATTGGCATCTTCAGGATTTAATAATACTTATATTTATGTTCCTCAAACAATTCAATTAACCTTTGCTTAAAATTTGCATGCACTTCATCAATATCCGCACTTGATGGTGATGCTATTTTTGTCACTTCCATAGGTTCCCCAACTAAAAATAAAAAATTAATTTTATAAAATCAAAAAAACCTAATCATTACCTATTATCATTATAGGTTTCCTATAAGGCAAAAACCAATTTCCATAAGAAAAAAGCAAAGCAAATCCAAATAATTTCTTAATTTTATTTTGAAGTTTTTTAACAAATCCTGAATATTGAGGTTGATTAAACAATTCAACCTCACCGAATGATAAAACTGGTACTAAAGCAGTTCCTGTTTTTAATGCTAATTTAATTAAACCTTTTCTATTATTATAATAAAGAACATATTTTCCAGGTTGGGATAAATATGATTCCATTGCTCCTCCAGGAAGTATAACTCCTATATTACCTCCATCTTTCTTATTTAGAATGTAATTGATTGATTTTGCGGATACGCTACAATAGTTATGGCCGAATGATAGTTCTCTTCTTATAGGTATATGGAAATTAATATTTAAAGTTAAGTTGTGCGTAGTGTGATTTGGGAATAATTCAGTAATTCCACATGCATTACTACAGAATGCAGTGACGCCACCTATTGCGAGTGTTCCATGGGGGAAGGTACAGAATAAATAGTTTTTGGTTGAATCTAATTTTGTGGTATGTTTAAGTAATTGGAAAATAATTTTTAACGTATTTAATAATAATTGATTTCTTTAATCTTGTTCTTTAGTATTTTTATCTATGTATATCCATGCAAAATAAATTAACATTATCCATTAATAAGGTGTGTAGAGTAATATGTATAAACTGCATATAATAGCTACTGGTGCACTAAATGTTAGGAAAAAGTAAGCGTAAAGTACAGTTAATAATTGCAAAAAATTCTTCATATTTGATTCTGTAATGTTTGTAATTAATTGATATTAATTAAAATAATTTTCTTACCAACGAAAATGATATTTAATTAGTAGCAGCTAATACCAATCTAATCTACTGCAAGCATTTATTGTTTCTTATATGGTTTAATGCAACTTTTTTTTGATGTTTACAACAATTATTATTTTGCACAATAGGAATAAGTAATTACAATTTCATTCAAGGGTATATAATAAACTTTTTGCGTTTTTAAAATGACTTTTATAAAATTGCGTTTAATGAGCAATTTTAATCAAATAATTGCGTTTTATGAATGTTCTAAAAATTATTAAAACTATTTTGATAACACTAATGCAATTTTGGACTATTTTCATAAAATAAATCATTTTCTGATTAAGTTTCATAAAATAAATGTGTTTTCTGAGCAGTTTTTATTTACAACAATTTTTTGAATTTTTATTTAACAAACGCATTTTTTGATCAAATTTTTACTTTTTTACAGTTTTTTACTCAAAAATTTATTGCTAAACTCATGTAAACCATCATAACCATGTAAATCTTAATTAAATTGTGCAAATCTAAGCTTAGGTTTGTTATAAAAGCAATATTTATTGCTCAAAAGATGTTTAAACACAAAAATTGTAAAGAAATGCTAACTTTTTAACAGTTTTTTTGTAGTTTACTCAAGAATTTATTGCTCTACTCATGTAACCCATCATAACCACGTAAATCTCAAATAAACTGCGCAAACCTAGGTTTAGGTTTGTTATAAAAACAATGTTTGTTGCTCAAAAAATGTTTAAACACAAAAATTGTAACAAAATGCCAACTTTTTAACAATTTTTTTGTATTTTACTCAAAAATTTATTGCTAAACTAATGTAAACCATATAACCACGTAAGTCTCAAATAAATTGCATAAACCTATACTTATGTTTGTTATAAAAACAGGTTTTATTGCTTAAAAGATGTTTAAACACAGAAACTGTAACAAAATGTTAACTTTTTAACAGTTTTTTTGTATTTTACTCAAAAATTTATTGCTAAACTTATGTAAACCATTATAATCATGTAAATCTCAAATAAATTGCGCAAACCTAAGCTTAGGTTTGTTATAAAAGCAATTTTTATTGCTCAAAAGATGTTTAAACACAAAAATTGTAAAAAAACGATAACTTTTTAACAGTTTTTTTGTAGTTTACTCAAAAATTTATTGCTAAACTCATGTAAACTATTCTAACCACGTAAATTTCAAATAAATTGCGCAATCCTAAGCTTAGGTTTGTTATAAAAACAATTTTTATTGCTCAAAAAATGTTTAAACACAAAAATTGTAACAAAATGCCAACTTTTTAACAGTTTTTTGCAATTTACTCAAAAACTTTGAACTGGACCTATATAAGCCGACCTAACTACGTAAATCTACATTAAATTGCGCGTATTTTGAGACTAGTTTCAATTTCTTAGAAATTTATTTTAGTTCCAGACACAAACTTGCACAAAAAATGCGATTTTCTGACAATGAATGGGTAAAGCTAGACAATACTATTATTATAGTACAAAAAAAATACAATTCCAATAAATCTTATAAACTTTGATTGATTAACATGCAAATTCAATCAGGTAATTGCAAACAAGCATGTAATATTTTTCTTGTAAATTTAATACGCAAATCTTGTTATATAAATAAAAATCAATATTATTTCAAGTTTACAATAGTTGAAGTGCTGATATAATACGCACAGTATAGGTAAGCAATAATAAAATATTTTAAGTAACTTTTATGATAACAATTAATATTATTTCAGCATCAAAGAAAATGATTACACGTTATTTACAAGTTCTAGCTGTAGCTTATTGGCATTTTATGATGCTATACAGCGGCACTTTTTTTACAATTTTATCAATATACATAACAATCTACACACGCTATAGATGGATAATGATATTATATTTCATATGGATGTACATAGACCACGATACAAAAGATAAAGGTGGCAGAAGCATTAAATGGTTTCATGATTCAATAATATGGAAATATTTCAAAGATTACTTCCCGCATACATTGAAAGCAGCCGATGGAGTCGAACTAGATCCAAGCAAAAATTATCTATTCTGTTACTACCCGCACGGCATACTAGCAGCTGGAACTTTAACTTCATTCCTTAAAACTGATTTATTTACAACTCACAAAATTTGTATTATGACTTTAAATAATAATTTTTACGCTCCTATAACGAGGGATTTGTTGTTAGCTCATAGAGGATGTAGCTCATCTGCAAAATCAATTAATTATGTTCTTAGTAAAAAAGGTGGAGGTAATATAGCTGTTTTGGCTATTGGTGGTGCAGCGGAATCCGAATATTCCAAACCTGGACAATATATACTTTATTATGAAAAGAGAAAAGGTTTTATTAAAATAGCCTTAAAATCAGGTGCTGCTTTAGTACCGGTCTTTTCATTTGGTGAGGTTGATTTGTATGATCAATTAGATTATTCACCAT
Organism: Tachinus rufipes; assembly: GCA_963932245.1. NCBI lineage: Eukaryota > Metazoa > Arthropoda > Insecta > Coleoptera > Staphylinidae > Tachinus > Tachinus rufipes. The sequence goes on from OZ010749.1 coordinate 4,986,319, forward strand.
TGATGCGTAGAATACAAGCTAAATTTAAAAATATAATGGGGTATAGTATGCTTATACCATATGGTAATGGATATCTACCTTATAGGAAACCAGTTGTAACTATTGGTAAGTAAATATATATATTTTTATATTTATTATAATTGATTTTATTTTAGTTGGGCAACCCATACAGATACCGCAAATAGAATCACCAACAATTGAGGATATTAATAAAGTTCATGCAATATTTAAGCAAAAATTGATTGAATTATTTGAAGAGCATAAGCATAAATATGTGGCAAATCCTGAAACTACTAATTTAGTATTTGTTTAATTTCAGTTTTTGGAATTAATTTTGTAATGTTTTAGATCTGTAAAGTCTACGCTGGAGCAGTTTGAAGTAAAGTTTGTTTTCTAAATATATTTATTGAAATAAAATAAAAATTCTAATTGTTTGTCAAGTAATTATTTCCCTTTTTTCTCTAAGCAAATAACAATTAAATTGTTATCTAATAATAGAAAATAAATAGTAATTACCTACGATTTAAATCGCGTTGCATAAATAAAAATCGATAATAGTATTAATTTACAATAGTTTTAGTGCTGATGCAGTATACAATAATTAATTTTATTGACCTTAGGTGAGCAATATAATTATTTTTTATATTTATATAAATTAATTTGCTTAAAATGTTTTATTGTTTGTTTGTTAGCACACTAGGAGTGGCTAAATTATATAATTATTTGAAATAGAATGGCAATAAGCTATTCTATTTGTGTTTTTTGCTTAATAAAACTATTTTATTGCAATAATAATGTAAATTTTTTGATTGGTTTTTTGTTTTATGGCAAATTATGCAAGAATTTTTGATGTTTAAAGTTTAAAAAAACTATTAATTTCTTGCAATAAATATAAAATTTGTTCAAAATTGGTTTTTGTTTTACGATCAATTTTGCAAAAATTCTTCTAATCTTTGCTGATTAAAGTTAAAGAAAATTATTTTGTTGTTTGAATATTTTAAATTTTATTATGTCAATTTGTTCGACAGGATTTCTTTTGCATTAAATAGAAAATTTGTTTAAAATTCCTTTATTAGTTTTTGTTTTGCGACCAATTTTGCAAGAATTCTTCTAATCTTTGCTGGTTAAAGCTAAAAAAATAATTTTGTTGTTTGTATTTTTTAATTTTTGTTATGTCAATCTATTTGACAGTATTTTTTGCATTTAATATAAATTTTGATCAAAATTCCCCGATTTGTTTTTGTTTTATGATCAATTTTGCAAGAATTTTTCTAATCTTTGCTGATTAAAGTTAAAGAAAATTGATTTGTTGTTTGAATATGTTAATTTTTATTATGACAATTTGTTTGACAATATTTTCTTTCATTGAATATAAAATTTGATCAAAATTCCTTGATTGGTTTTTGTTTTGCAACCAATTTTGCAAGAATTCTTCTAATTTTTGCTAATTAAAGCTAAAGAACATTATTTTCTTGTTTGAATATTTTAATGTTTTTTATGTCGATCTCTTTAACAGAATTTTTTTGCATTAAATATAAAATTTGATTAAAATTTTTCGATTGGTTTTTGATTTACGACCAATTTTGCAAGATTTCTTCTAACCTTTACAAATTAAAGCTAAAAAAACTAATTTTTTGGTTTGAATATTTAGTTTTTTTAAATGCCATTCTGTTTGACAGAATTTTTTTGAATTAAATATAAAATTTGATTAAAATTCCTTGATTGGTTTTTGTTTTAATATCAATTTTGCTAGAATTCTTCTAATCTTTGCTGATTAAAGCTAAAAAACATTATTTTGTTGTTTGAATATTTTAATTTTTAATATGTCAACCTATTTGACAGTATTCTCTTGCATTAAATATAAAACTTGATTAAAATTTCTTGATTGGCTTTTGTTTTACGACCAATTTTACAAGAATTCTTCTAATTTTTGTTGATTAAAGCTAAAGAACATTATTTTGTTGTATGAATATGTCAATTTGTTTGACAATATTTTCTTGCATTGAATATAAAATTTAATCAAAATTCCTCGATTGGTTTTTGTTTTACAACCAATTTTGAAGGAATTCTTTTAATCTTTGCTGATTAAATCTAAAAAATCATTATTTTGTTATTTTAATATTTAAATTTTTATTATGTCAATCTGTTTGACAGTATTTTTTTGCATTAAATATAAAATTTGATCAAAATTCCTCGATTAGATATAGTTTTACGACCAATTTTGCAAGTTTTTTTCTAATTTTTGCTGATTATACAATCCAATCCAAATTACTGACTTGGTATCATGTTTTGGAGTGTCCCGCTCACCCACCCAAATGTTTGTGATTAAGTGATTGCATGTTTGATCTTTTTGCGGACGTCAAAAGTCATTTGTTGACAAGAGGCGGTTGCGATCCAACTTCTTGAACATCAACACTTAGGTGGGTCGGTGGGTGGGTCACTCCAGTCCAAATTACTGATTCGGTATCAAGTTTTGGAGTGTCCCACCCACCCACCCAAATGTTGGTCATTAAGTGATTGAATATTTGACCTTTCTGCAGATGCCAAAAGTCATTTGGTTACAAGAGAAGGTCGTGATCCCACTTCTTGAACACTAACACTTGGGTGGGTGGGTCACTCCAATCTAATTTACAGACTTGGTATTATGTTTTGGAGTGTACTACTTACCTATCCAAGTGTTGGTCATTAAGTGGTTGAATGTTTGACTTTTCTGCGGACGCCAGAAGTCATTTGATCACAAGAGGCGGTCGTGATCTAACTTCTTGAACACTAACACTTGGGCGGGTGGGTGGGCTACTCCAATGTAAATTACTGACTCAGTGTCTTGTTTTGGAGTGTCCCACCCACCCACCCAAGTGTTAGTCATTAAGTGATTGAATGTTTGACCTTTCTGCGGATGTCAAAAGTCATTTGGTTACAAGAGAAGGTCGTTATCCAACTTTTTGAACACCAACACTTCGGTGGGTGGGTGGGCTACTCCAATCTAAACTGCTCACTTGGTAACATGTTATGAAGTGTCCCACCCACCTATCCAAGTGTTCGTTATTAAGTAATTAAATGTTTGACTTTTCTGCGGACGCCAAAAGTCATTTGGTCACAAGTGGCGGTCGTGATCCAACATCTTGAACATTAACATTTTAGTGGGTGGGTGGGTCACTCCAATCTAAATTACTGACTTGGTGTCTTGTTTTGGAGTGTCACACTCACCCACTCAAGTGTTCGTCATTAAGTGATTGAATGTTTGACTTTTCTGCGAATGTCAAAAGTCATTTGGTCACAAGAGGCGGTCGTTATCCAACTTCTTGAACACCAACACTTGAGTGGGTGGGTGGGCCACTCCAATCTAAACTGCTCACTTGGTAACATGTTATGAAGTGTCCCATCCACCTATCCAAGTGTTCGTCATTAAGTAATTAAATGTTTGATTTTTCTGCGGACGCCAAAAGTCATTTGGTCACAAATGGCGGTCGTGATCCAACATCTTGAACATTAACATTTTGGTGGGTGGGTGGCTGGGTTACTCCAATCTAAATTACTGACTTGGTGTCTTGTTTTGGAGTGTCCCACCCACCCACTCAAGTGTTCCGTCATTAAGTGATTGAATGTTTGACATTTCTGCGGACGCCAAAAGTCATTTGGTCACAAAAGGCGGTTGTGATCCAACTTTTTGAACACTAACATTTGGATGGGTGGGTGGGTGGGTGGGTCACTTCAATCCAATTTACAGACTTGGTGTCTTGTTTTGAAGTGTTCTATCTACCCTCCCAAGTGTTTGTCATTAAGTGATTGAATGTTTCACCTTCTTGCAGACGCCAGAAGTCATTTGGTCACAAGTGGCGGTCGTGATCCAACATCTTGAACATTAACATTTTGGTGGGTGGGTGGGTGGGTCACTCCAATCTAAATTACTGATTTGGTGTCATGTTTTGGAGTGTCTCACCCACTCACCAAAGTGTTTGTGTTTAAGTGATTGAATGTTTGACCTTTCTACGGTCGTCAAAAGTCATTTGTTCACAAGAAGCGTTTGTGATCCAACTTCTTTAACAGTAACACTAGGGCGGGTGGGTGGGCTACTCCAATCCAAATTACTAACTTGGTATCATGTTTTGAAGTGTTTCACCCACTCTCCCTAGTGTTCGCCATTAAGCGCTTAAACGTTTGACCTTTATGCAGACGCCAAAAGTCGTTTGGTCACAAGAGGCGGTCATGATTCAACTTCTTGAACACTAACACTTGGGTGGGTGGGTGGGTAACTCTAATCTAAATTACAGACTCGGTATTATGTTTTGAAGTGTCTCACTCACCCTCCTAAGTGTTCGTCATTAAGTGATTGAATGTTTGACCTTTCTGCAGACGTCAAAAGTCATTTGCCCACAAGAGGCGTTTGTGATCTAACTTCTTGAACACTGACACTTGGGTGGGTGGGCGGGTTACTCCAATCCAATTTACTGACTTGGTATCATATTTTGGAGTGTCCTACTTACCCACCCAAGTGTTAGTCATTAAATAATTGAATGTTTGAACTTCCTGCGGACGCCAGAAGTCATTTGGTCACAAGTGGCGGTCGTGATCCAACATCTTGAACATTAACATTTTGGTGGGTGGGTGGGTCACTCCAATCCAAATTACTAACTCGGTATCATGTTTTGAAGTGTCCCACCCACCCTTCCAAGTGTTCGTCATTAAGTGATTGAATGTTTGACCTATCCGCTGGTGCCAAAAGTCATTTGTTCGCAAGTGGCGGTCGTGATCCCACTTCTTGAACACTAACACTTGGGCGGGTGGGTGGGTCACTCCAATCCAAACTACTGACTCGGTATCATGTTTTGGAGTGTCTTACTTACCCATCTAAGAGTTGGTCATTAAGTGATTGAATGTTTGACCTTTCTGCGGACGCCAAAAATCATTTTGTAACAAGAAACAAATAAAAATTTCAAACATTTTCAAAAAAAAAAATTAAATTGGAAAATAATTTTTTAATAATTTTGACATTTAACTTGATTATTGAAGAAAGTCCATAGCAAGTTTGATTAAATTTCTTTGATTTGTTTTCATTTTATTTAAGCTTTAGTGGTTTGATGCTCAAAATAGAATAATTACCAATTTTAAACAATTTCAAAAAATATTTTCAATTTGAAAATTAAATGTTTGATTATTTTGGCATTTAACATAGTTATTGATTAAAGTCCGTAGCAAATTTGATCAAATTTTTTTCATTTGTTTTCATTTTATTTAAGGTTAAGTGGTTTGATGTTCAAAATAACATAAATCAAAATTTTAAACATTTTCAAAAATATATTTCCAAATTAAAAATTAAATTTTTGATTATTTTGACAATTAATATAGTCATTGAAGAATGTCTATTACAAATTTGATCAAATTTTTTTGATTCGTTTTTTTTTATTCAAGCTTTAGTGGTTTGATGCACAAAATAAAATAAAACAAAATTTCAAACGTTTCCAATTTTTTTAAATTGATAATGAAATTTTTAGTAATTTTGACATTTAACGTAGTCATTGAAGAAAGTTTATAGCAAATTTGATCAATTTTTTTTTATTCGTTTTTGTTTAAATCAAGCTTTAGTGATTTGATGCTTAAAATAGAATAAATAAAGTTTCAAACATTTCCAAAAAATACTTTTAATTTAAAAATTAAACTTTTGATAATTTTGACATTTACCGTAGTCATTGAAGAAAGTCCATAGCAATTTTGATCCAATTTCTTTGATTCTTTTTTATTTTATTTAAGCTTTAGTGGTTTGATGCTCAAATTTTAATAAACAAAAATTTCAAACAATTTCAAATTATATTTTTAATTTGAAAATTGAACTTTTGATAATTTTAACATTTAACATAGTCATTGAAGAAAGTCCATAGAAAATTTGATCAAGTTTCTTTGATTCGTTTTCATTTTATTCAAGATTTAGTGCTTTGATGCTCAAAATAGAATAAATACAAATTTCAAACAATTCTAAAAACTATTTCCAAATTAAAAAATAAATTTATGATGATTTTTACATTTAACGTGGTTATTGTAGAAAGTCCATAGCAAATTTGATCAAATTTTTTTGATTAGTTTTCATTTTATTTAAGCTTTAATGGTTTGATGCTCAAAATATAATAAACAAAAATTTCAAATTTTTTCAAAAAATATGTCTAAATTGAAATTTAATTTTTTGATTAGTTTGACATTTAAAGTGGTCAATGAAGAATGTTCATAGCAAATTTGATCAAAAATTTTTGATTAGTTTTTCTTCGATTTAAGCTTTACTGGTTTGATGTTCAAAATAACAAATCAAAATTTTAAACATTTTCAAAAAAATCTTTCTAAATGGAAAATTAAATTTTTGATTGTTTTGACAACTATCTTAGTCATTGAAGAAAGTGGATAGCAAATTTGATTAAATTTCTTTGATTTGTTTTCATTTTATTCAAGCTTTAGTGGTTTGATGCTTAAAATATAATAAACAGTTTCAAACCTTTCCAAAAAAATATTCTGAATTGAAAATTAAATTTTTGATAATTTTGACTTTTAACGTAGTCATTGAAAAAGGTCCACAGCAGAAGATATAGTGGTTTGATGCACAAAATATAATAAATAAAATTTTGAAACATTTTCAAAAAAAAAAAAATTTAAATTGAAAAATAAATTTTTGATAATTTTGACTTTTAACTTGATTATTGAAGAAATTGCATAGCAAGTTTGATCAAATTTCTTTAATTCGTTTTTATTTTATTCAAGCTTTAGTAGTTTGATGCTCAAAATATAATAAATAACAATTTCAAACCTTTCTAAAAAAATATTCTGAATTGAAAATTAAATGTTTGATAATTTTGAAATATAACATAGTTATTGATTAAAGTCCGTAGCAAATTTGATCAAATTTCTTTGATTTGTTTTCATTTTATTCAAGTTTTAGTGGTTTGATGTTCAAAATAACATAATCAAAAATTTTTAACATTTTCAAAAAAATATTTTCAAATTGAAAATTAAATTTTTGATAATTTTGATTTTTAAAGTAGGCATAGAAGAAAGTTTATAGCAAATTTGATCAAATTTCTTTAATTCGTTTTCTTTTTATTCAAGATTTAGTGGTTTGATGCACAAAATATAATAAATAAAATTTTGAAACATTTTCAAAAATATTTTTAAATTGAAAAATAAACTTTTGATAATTTTGACATTTAACTTGATTATTGAAGAAAGTGCATAGCAAATTTGATCAAATTTCTTTGATTCGTTTTCATTTTATTCAAGCTGTAGTGGTTTGATGTTCAAAATAACATAAATCAAAATTTTAAACATTTTCAAAAATATATTTCCAAATTGAAAATTAAAGTTTTGATTATTTTGACAATTAATGTAGTCATTGAAGAATGTTCATAGCAAATTTAATCAAATTTCTTTTATTTGTTTTATTTGTATTCAAGCATAAGTGGTTTGATGCTTAAAATATAATAAATAAAATTTTCAAACAATTTCAAAAAATATTTTTAAATTTAAAATTAAATTTTTGAAAATTCTGACATTTAATGTAATTGATAAAGAAGGTCCATAGCAAATTTGATCAAATTTCTTTAATTAGTTTTTTTTTATTCAAGCTTTACTGGTTTGATGCTCAAAATAACATAAATCAAAATTTTAAACTTATTCAAAAAACTATTTCCAAATTGAAAATTCATTTTTTGTTTATTTTTACATTTAACGTAATCATTGAAGAAAGTTCATAGCAAATTTGATCAAATTTCCTTGATTCGTTTTCATTTTATTTAAGCTTCAGTGGTTTGATGCTCAAAATATAATAAATAAAATTTCAAACATTTCCAAAAAATCTTTCTAAATTGAAAATGAATTTTTTAATAATTTTGACATTTAACATAGTCATTGAAGAAAGTTCATAGCAAATTTGATAAAATTTCTTTGATTCGTTTTTGTTTTAATTAAGCTTTAGTAATTTGATGCTCAAAATAGAATAAATAAAGTTTCAAACATTTCCAAAAATTATTTCTTAATTTAAAATAAAACTTTTAAAATTTTTGACATTCAACGTAGTCATTGAAGAAAGTTCATAGCAAATTTGGTCAAATTTTTTAGATTTGCTTTATTTTTATTCAAGCTTAAGTGGTTTGATGCTCAAAATATAATAAATAAAAATTTCAAACTATTCCAAAAAGTATTTTTAAATTGAAAATTGATATTTTGATTATTTTGACATTGAAAGTGGTCATTGAAGAACGTTCATAGCAAGATTGATCAAATTTTTGATTTTATTTAAGCTTTAGTGATTTGATGCTCAAAATTTAATAAACAAAAATTTCAAACAATTTCAAAAAATATTTTTAAAGTGAAAATTGAACTTTTGATAGTTTTAACATTTAGCATAGTCATTGAAGGAAATCCATAGAAAATTTGATCAAATTTCTTTGATTCGTTTTTGTTTTAATCAAGTTTTAGTGATTTGATGCTCAAAATAAACATAAATTTTAAACAATTCTAAAAAATATTTCTAAATTAAAAATTAAACTTTTGTTTATTTTGATTTTTAACGTCGTCATTGAAGAAAGTCCATAGCAAATTTGATCAAATTTCTTTGATTCGTTTTCATTTTATTCAAGATTTAGTGCTTTGATGCTCAAAATAGAATAAATACAAATTTCAAACTATTCTAAAAACTATTTTCAAATTAAAAAATAAATTTCTGATAATTTTTACATTTAACGTGGTTATTGAAGAAAGTCCATAGAAAATTTGATTAAATTTCTTTGATTTGTTTTTGTTTTAATCAAGCTTTAGTGATTTGATGCTCAAAACTATAATAAACATAAATTTCAAACAATTCCAAAAAATATTTCTAAATTAAAATTTAATTTTTTGATAATTTTGATATTTAACGTAGTCATTGAAGAAAGTCCATAGCAAATTTGATCAAATTTCCTTGATTCGTTTTCATTTTATTTAAGCTTCAGTGGTTTGATGCTCAAAATAGAATAAATAAAATTTCAAACAATTTCAAAAAATATTTTTAATGTGAAAATTAATTTTTTGATAATTTTGACATTTACCTTAGTCATTGAAGAAAGTCCATAGCAAATTTGATCAATTTTTTTTTATTTGTTTCTGTTTTATTCAAGCTTTAGTGATTTGATGCTCAAAATGAAATACATAAAGTTTCAAACATTATCAAAAAATATTTTTAAATTGAAAATTATACTTTTAATAATTTTGACAGTTCACGTAGTTATTGAAGAAAGTTTATAGCAAATTTGATCAAATTTCTTCTGATTTGTTTTAGTTTTATTGAAGATTTACTGGTTTAATGCTCAAAATATAATAAATAAAAGTTTCAAACAATTTCAAAAAATATTTTTAAATTGAAAAATAAATTTTTGATAATTTTGACATTTAACTTGATTATTGAAGAAAGTGCATAGCAAATTTGATCAAATTTCTTTAATTGGTTTTCTATTTATTCAAGCTTTAGTGATTTGAAGCTCAAAATGTAATAAATAAAAATTTCAAACATTTCCAAAAAATATTTTTAAATTGAAAATTAAATTTTTGATAATTTTGGCAATTAAAGTTGTTATTGAAGAAATTCTTTAACAAATTTGATCAAATTTCTTCGATTCGTTTTCATTTTATTCAAGTTTTAGTGATTTGATGCTCAAAATATAATAAATACAAATTTCAAACATTTTCAAAAATGATTTCTAAATTGAAAATTATTATTTTTGATAATTTTAGCATTTAACGTAGTCATTGAAGAAAGTCCATAGCAATTTTTATCAAATTTTATTTTAATTAAGCTTTAGTGGTTTGGTGCTCAAAATAGAATAAATATAAATTTTAAACAATTCCAAAAAAATATTTTCAATTTGAAAATTGAAATTTTGATTATTTTGGCATTTAACATAGTTATTGATTAAAGTCCGTAGCAAATTTGATCAAGTTTTTTTGATTTGTTTTTATTTTATTCAAGCTTTAGTGGTTTGATGCTCAAAATATAAAAAATAATTTATTTAAACCTTTTTAAAAAAAAAATTTCTAAATTAAAAAATGAATTTTTGACAGTTTTTCTATTTCTTGTTTAATTTGTGGGCGAGTTACTTTTTCTACTGTAAACCACCTAACCGCCCAAATGTTGGTCATCAAACATAATTTTTCTACAAAAATTTGGAACAAGGATTCTTTTGTTTCTAATAAATTGACAAAATGTAAGCCGCATGGGGGGATCAGTCGGTAAAAGTTCCTGGACTTTTTGTATGTGGTAAGGATGTAACAACTGTTCTCTTAAAACCTCATTGACAATCGTTTTAGGAACATTTAACTCACGTTCTAAGAGACGGGTACTGGTACTTGGTTCTTCTTCAACTCTTTCCTAAATCATCTCTTATGTTTCCACAGTTCGAGTTGTTCGCATACGACCCCTGCCTTCAAACTTTTTCTCAAAATTGTCCGTTTCCCGAAGATGACGCTCAATATTGGCAAATGTTTGGTGGTTTGGTATTCGACGGTTAGGAAACCTCTCCATGTAAACCCTAACACTCTGACACCCATTTCCTTGACAAAACTCGTATACCAGGAGCATGTCAACTTTCTGAAAGTTTGTATAATTTTCCATTTTTAATGGTAAAATGAACTTGTAATTCAAGAATGTTGATCGTATACTTGAGTAAATTTCATAGACTGGTGACAATTTGTCAATAATTGTCAAATTATTAAACGCCATAGCAACAAGGTCACTTAAAAAAATATTGTTACAGGTAATTTCTTTTTAATATTTACAAATTTTTGACGCCCTCTACCGGCTAAACGAGACAATTTTGGATATAACTAAATCGGCTTAGATCAACCTATTTTGACGTCAGGAGTCTGTCGTCAAACGTTGTACACGTATTTTCCGGACACCCTGTATAAGAGAATTGTTTAACAATAAATCTCTTGATAACTAACGCTTGGGTGGGTGGTTGGGAGCAAAGTTTAATTTATGGGCGAGGTACTTCATCTACTGTGACCCACCCACCGCCCAAGTGTTGGTCATCAAAGGATCTATTTTTTGTCCCATCTTTTGTGTGCTTAGATTTAGATATGAGAGATATGTTTATCAATAAATCTATTGATAACTAACGCTTGGGTAGGTGGGTGGGAACAAAGTTTAATTTGTGGGCAAGGTACTTTTGCTACTGTGACCCACCTACCCGCTCAAGTGTTGGTCATCAAAAGATCTATTTTTTATCCCACCTCTAGTGTGCTTAAATTTGGATTCGAGAGAACTGTTTAACAATAAATCTCTTGATAAGTAACGCTTGGGTGGGTGGGTGGGAACAAAGTTTAATTTGTGGGCGAGGTACTTCATCTACTGTGATCCACCCACCCGCCTAAGTGTTGGTCATCAAAGAATTTATTTTTTATCCCACTTCTTGTGTGCTTGGATTTGGATTCAAAAGAACTGTTTAACAATAAATCTCTTGATAAGTAACGCTTGGGTGGGTTGGTGGAAACAAAGTTTAATTTGTGGGCGAGGTACTTTATCTACTGTGACCCACCCACCCGCCCAAGTGTTGGTCATCAAAGGATCTAATTTTTATCCCACCTTTTGTGTGCTTAGATTTAGATATGAGAGAATTGTTTTACAATAAATCTCTTCATAACTAACGCTTGGGTGGGTGGTTGGGAGCAAAGTTTAATTTATGGGCGAGGTACTTCATCTACTGTGACTTACCCACCCGCCCAAGTGTAAGTCATCAAAGGATCTATTTTTTGTCCCACCTTTTGTGTGCTTAGATTTAGATATGAGAGAATTGTTAAACAAAAAATCTATTGATAACTAACGCTTGGGTGGGTGGGTGGGAACAAAGTTTATTTTGTGGGCAAGGTATTTTTGCTACTGTGACACACCTACCCGCTCAAGTGTTGGTCATCAAAGGATCTATTTTTTATCCCACCTCTTGTGTGCTTTGATTTGGATTTGAGAGAATTGTTTAACAATAAATCTCTCGATAAGTAACGCTTGGGTGGGTGGTTGGGAACAAAATTTAATTTGTGGGCGAGGTACTTCATTTACTGTGACCCAACCACCCGCCCAAGTGTTGGTCATCAAAGGATCTATTTTTTATCCCACCTCTTGTGTGCTTGGATTTGGATTCGAGAGAACTGTTTAACAATTAATCTCTTGATAAGTAACGCTTGGGTGAGTGGGTGGGAACAAAATTTACTTTGTGGGCAAGGTACTTTTGCTACTGTGACCCTCCGCGCCAAAGTGTTTGTCATCAAAGGATCTATTTTTTATTCCATCTCTTGTGTGCTTTGATTTGGATTTGAGAGAATTGTTTAACAATAAATCTCTTGATAATTAACGCTTGGGTGGGTGGTTGGGAACAAAATTTAATTTATGGGCAAGGTACTTTTTTCCAAGTTTTGGTCATCAAAGGATCTATTGTTTGTCCCATCTTTTGTGTGCTTGGGCTTAGATATGAGAGAGTTGTTTAACAATAAATTTCTTGATAACTAACGCATTGGTGGGTGGGTGGGAACAAAGTTTAATTTGTGAGCGAGTTTACTGTGACCCATCCACCTGTCCATATTTAACGTAGTCATTGAAGAATCTCGAGAGCAAATTTGATCAAATTTTATTTAAGTTTTAGTGGATTGAAAATAAAATAAATACAAATTTTCAAAATATATTTTTAAATTGAAATCTAAATTTTTGATAATTTTGACATTTAACAAGTTATTGAAGAAAATCTATTGCAAATTTGAGCAAAATTATTTTAATGTTTCAGAACCAACAAAAATGTTTCCATTTTCAATAAAACCAACACATTTACAAGCTCTAGCTGTATTGAGCTGGTACTTATTTGTATTTGAAGGCTTAATATGTACTCTGTTATCAATATACATACTTATATTCACCCGTTATGGATGGATAATGTTGTTATATTATATCTGGATGTATATAGACAGACATACAAGCGAACGTGGTGGTAGAAGAATTAAATGGTTTTACGAAGCCAGAATATGGAATCATTTTAAAAACTACTTCCCGCAAACTTTAAAAATTAAAGCAAATTTAAATCCAAACAAAAATTACTTATTTTGTTGTTTTCCGCACGGCATATTACCATCTGGAGCTGTATCCTCATTTATTACAAATGAATCATTCCCAAATCACCAAACGCATTTTTTAATATTAAAAAATAATTTCAAAATTCCCTTCATAAGAGAAATTATGTTAGCTAATAGAGCATGTAGCTCATCTGAAAAATCAATAAATTATCTTTTAACTAAAGAAGATGGTGGTAATATTGCAATTTTATGGGTTGGTGGCGCAACGGAATCATTATATTCCAAACCTGGACCATATATTATTAATTATGAAAACCGAAAAGGTTTCGTTAAATTGGCTTTAAAAACAGGAACTGCTTTAGTACCAGTTTTTTCATTTGGTGAAATTGATTTATATAATCAACCTGAATATTCACCACTTATGCGTAAAATTCAGGCTAAATTTAAAGATTTATTTAAATTTGCTTTAATTTTTCCTCAAGGAAATGGATTATTACCTTTTAGAAAACCGGTTACAACTATAGGTAATTGAATGTGAATTAGTTTTGAGTTTTTATTAATTTTTTTAAATTTTTAGTTGGGGAACCAATGGAATTACCACTAATAGCATCACCAACAGTTGAAGATATTGATGAAGTGCATGCTAAATTTAAGCAAAAATTGATTGAATTATTTGATGTACATAAATATAAATATGTGGTGAATCCAGAAGATACTAATTTAATATTTGTTTAGTTTCAGTTTAGATTGTAAATAAACAATTTAAATTTCTAATATAACCTTTTACTTAATTATGTTTTATCGTAATTTTTTCCCCATGCAATTTAAGAAAAAAATTGTTATCAGGTTTAATTACTTTAAGTGATGCGTACTTTTTTCTGTAAACGGAAAACATGTTAATATTGATTCAGTTTGCAATACAGTAAGTGTTAGTGCAATATACTGAAATATTTTTATTTCTAAACTTTTTTAGCATTAAAAAAGATGTCCTTATTTTCAATCAAACATTTACTACAATCGCTAGCAGTTTTCTCCTGGTATTGGTTTATTATGGATGGATTAATTGCCAATATATTAACAATATACATATTAATCTTCACACGTTATAGATGGATAATGTTATTATATTGCATTTGGATATACATGGATCGACACACAATAGAACAAGGTGGTAGAAGAATTAATTGGTGCTGCAATTCAAAATACTTTAAATATTTTAAAGACTACTTCCCGCATACATTAAAAACTGTAAACAATCTACAACTAGATTCAAAGAAGAATTATCTATTCTGTTGCTTTCCACATGGCGCATTACCTGTTGGAATGTTTGCTTCGTTTATTACAAACGATTTATTTCCAAATCATCAAACATATTTCATAACTTTAACGCATAATTTTTACTTTCCTATCAAAAGGGATATTTTTCTAGCTTGCAGAGCATGTGGTGCTTCTGCTAAATCTATAAATTACCTACTAACTAAAAAAGGTGGTGGTAATATAACTATTCTATCCATTGGTGGAGCAGCAGAATCTGAATATTCCAAACCTGGACACTATTTTCTCCATTATGAGAAGAGAAAAGGTTTTATTAAATTAGCTTTAAAATCAGGAACTGCTTTAGTGCCGGTTTTTTCATTTGGTGAGATTGATTTGTTTAATCAACCAAATTATTCACCATTTATGCGTAAAGTACAAGCTAAATTTAAACAATTGTTTAATTTTGCTTTAATATTTCCTTACGGAAATGGAATTTTGCCTTATAGGAAACCAGTTGTTACCATAGGTAATTGAATATGTTTACAAAGTTTTTGAATTAAAATTTGTTTTTTAGTTGGAAAACCAATGGAGTTGCCATGGATAGCATCACCAACAATTGAAGATATTGATGAATGGCATGCAAAATTTAAGCAAACATTGATTGAATTGTTTGAAGGTCATAAACATAAATATGTGGTGAATGCAGAAGAAACGAATTTAATATTTGTTTAGTTTTCATTGTAAATAGTTAATTTTGATAAAATAAAATTTGCTGATGGATTTGTTTTAATTTCAAATTTGATGGTAATTATGTTTTTAATTTAAATCCAAATTTGGTGTCGGATTTATAGATTAATGCTTTTGTAAGTAGCTAGTGGTTTCCGGAGTAGCATCGGGTTTCCACTTTTTTAAGGACATCATTTACCAACAATTAGCTAACTATTTTCTTATTTTTCTATCTTTACCAGATGTGCACGGACCGCCGATTAAACACTTTTACCAGTAAGCTTTAAATTGGTAAAAGCTCTCAATTTTGTTTGTAGTTTGGAAAAGACATATGTAGTTAAACAATAAAGATGACTCAGTTTATACTTGTTGAATGGCCAATTTCTGTATCACCAACGCTCGGGTGGGTGAGCGGGACAAAGTATTTCAACAATAAAGCAAGACTCAGTTTATACTTGAGTTCATCCTACCCGCCCAAGTGTTTGTGGTCAAAAAAAATATAATTTTTTCAGTTTTGCTCTTATTTTTAACAAATGTCTTAATCAACTATTGTTGATTAGGCATATTCTGTATCACCAACGCTTGGGTGGGTGGGCGGGACTAAGTATTTACTAAGTATACTTAAACTAATCCCACCCGCCCAAGTGTATGTGGTAAAAAAAATAATTTCTTGAACCTTGCTCGTATTTTTAACACATGTCAATCAACAATGGTTGATAAACTTATTTCTGTATCACCAACGCTCGGGTGGGTGGGCGGGACTAAGTTTTCCAATAATAAAGCAAGACTCAGTTTATACTTTAGTTCATCACAATCTACCAAGTGTTTGTGGTAAAAAAAATATTTTCTTCAACTTTGCTCGTATTTTTAACAAAAATCAATCAACAATTGTTGATAAGCCAGTTTCTGTATCACTAACGCTTGGGTGGGTGGGCGGGACTAAGTATTTTAACAATAAAGCAAAACTCAGTTTATACTTGTGTCCCACCCACCCGCCCAAATGATTGTGGTAAAAAAAGTTACAATTTTTTCAACCTTGCTCGTATTTTTTACAAATGTCAATCAACAATTGTTGATTAGCCAATGTTTGTATCACCAACGCTTGGGTGGGTGGGCGGGACTAAGTATTTTATCAATAAAGCGTGACTCAGTTTATACTTGAGTTTATCTTACCCGCCCAAGTGTTTGTGGTCAATAAATTATAATTTCTTCAACTTTGCTTGTATTTTTAACAAATATCAATCAACAGTTGTTGATAAGCAAATTTTTGTATCACCAACGCTTGGGTGGGCGGGCGGGACAAGGTATTTCAACAACAAAGCGTGACTCAGTTTATACTTAAGTTCATCTCACCCACCTAACTTTATGTAATCAAAATGATTATAATTTCATCAACCAACAAAATATAAAATTTGGTTGCAATCGAAAAAGTTGTACAACTTTTTTATTATTTATTGAACCTTAATGCAATTTTAGTATTACATAACCTCAAAATGTGCAAATTAATTGAGTTTATTGTATTTAAAGTATTTTTAAAATTTACAAAATGGCGAAAGATTTTTGACAAAATATGAAATTTGGCTGCAACCGAAAAAGTTGCACAACTTTTTTATTATTAATTGAACATTAAAAAAATTTTAGTATTACATAACCTCTAAATGTGCAAAGTAATTGATTATATTGGATTTAAAGTATTTTTAAAATTTACAAAATGGCAAAGGATTTTTGATAAAATATGAAATTTGGCTAAAATCAAAAAAGTTGCAGAACTTTTTTAATAATAAGAGAACCTTAATAAAATTTTAGCATTACATAACTTATAAATGTGCAAAATAATTGACCTTATTGGATTTAAAGCATTTTTAAAATTTACAAAATGGCGAAGAATTTATGACAAAATATGAAATTTGGCTGCAATCGAAAAAGTTGCACTAGTTTTTTATTTTTGATTGAATATTCAAAAAATTTTAGTATTACATAACCTTTAAATGTACAATGTAATTGTATTTAATGGATTTAAAGTATTTTAAAAATTTACAAAATGGCAAAAGATTTTTGACAAAATTAGAATTTTAGTTAAAATCAAAAAAGTTGCACCATTTTTTTCATAATTACTGAACGTTAATGAAATTTTAGTATAACATAATTTAAAAATGCGCAAAGTAATTGATCTTATTGGTTTTAATTTTTTTTTTTAATTTAGAAAATGACCAAAGATTTTTGACAAAACATGAAATTTGGCTGCAAACGAAAAAGTTGCACAACTTTTTTATTATCAATTGAACAATAATGAAATTTTAGTATTAGATAACCTATAAATGTGCAATGTAATTGACCATATTGAATTTGAAGTATTTTGAAAATTTACAAAATTGCGAAGGATTTTTGATAAAATATGAATTTTGGCTGCAATCGAAAAAGTTGCACAACTTTTTTATTGTTAATTGAACATTAATGAAAATTCAGTATTACATAACCTATAAATGTGCAATATAATTGACCATATTGGATTTAAAGTATTTTGAAAATTTACAAAATTGCGAAGGAATTTTCTAAAATATGAAATTTGGCTGCAATCGAAAAAGTTGCACTACTTTTTTATTAGTAATTGAACAATAATGAAACTTTAGTATTACATAACTTATAAATGTGCAAAGAGATAAACCTTATTGGGTTCAAAATATTTTTGAGATTTACAAAATGGCAAAAGATTTTTGATAAAATATGAAATTTGGCTGCAATCGAAAAAGTTGCACAACTTTTTTGTTATTAATTGAACATTAATGAAACTAAAGTATTACATAACCTATAAATGTGCAAAGTAATTGACCATATTAGATTTGAAGTATTTTTAAAATTTACAAAATGGCAAAGGATTTTTGATAAAATATGAAATTTGGTTGCAATCAAAAAAGTTGCACAACTTTATTAATTGAACATTAATGAATTTTTTGTATTTCTTAACCTAAAAGATGAAAAGTAATTGACCTTATTGGATTTAAAGTATTTTTGAAATTTACAAAATGGCGAAGGATTTTTGACAAAATATGAAATTTGGGTGCAATCGAAAAAGCTGCACAACTTTTTTATTATTAATTAAACGTTAATGAAATTTTGGTATTACATAACCTATAAATATGCAATGTAATTGATCATATTGGATTTAAAGTATTTTTAAAATTTACAAAATGGCGGAAAGTTTTTTACAAAATATAAAATTTGGCTGCAATCGAAAATGTTGCACAACTTTTTTATTATTAATTTCACCTTAATGAAATGTTAGTATTATATAACCTATAAATGTGCAAAGTAACTGATTTTATTGGATTAAAAGTATTATAAAAATTTAAAAAATGGCAATGTATTTTTAACAAAATATGAAATTTGACTGCAATCGTAAAAACTGCACAACTTTTTTCTTATCAATTGAACAATAATGCAATTTTAGTATTACATAACCTAAAAATGTGCAATGTAATTGACCATGAATTTTAAGTATTTTAAAAATTTACAAAATTGCGAAGGATTTTTGATAAAATATGAAATTTGGCTGCAATCAAAAAAGTTGCACAACTTTTTTATTGTTAATTGAACATTAATGAAAATTCAGTATTACATAACCTATAAATGTGCAATGTAATTGACCATATTGGATATGATTTATTTCAAAAAATTACAAAATTGTGAAGGATTTTTGATAAAATATGAAATTTGGCTGCAATCGAAAAAGTTGCACAACTTTTTTATTAGTAATTGAACATTAATGAAATTTTAGTATAGCATAACCTATAAATGTGCAAAAAAATTAATTTTATTAGATTTCAATTATTTTTAAAAATTACAAAATGGCAAAGGATTTTTGATAAATTTGAAAGTTGGCTGCAATCAAAAAAGTTGCACAACTTTTTTATTATTAATTAAACAATAATGAAATTTTTCTATTACATAACCTATAAATGTGCAAAGTAATTGATTTTATTGGATTTAAAGTATTTTTAAAATTTACAAAATCGCGAAGGATTTTTGACAAAATATGAAATTTAGCTCCAATTGAAAAAGTTGTACAACTTTTTTCTTATCAATTAAACATTAATGAAATTTTAGTATTACATAACCTATAAATGTGCAAAGTAATTGACCATATTGGATTTAAAGTATTATTGAAATTTTGAAAATGGCAAAGGATTTTTAATAAATTATGAAATTTGGCTGCAATCAAAAAAGTTGCACAACTGTTTTATTAATAATTGAACATCGATGAAATTTAGGTATTACATAACCTATAAATGTGCAATGTAATTGATCTTGATGGATTTTAAGTATTTTTAAAATTTAAGAAATGGCGAAAGATTTTTAATAAAATATGAAATTTGGCTTCAAACAAAAAAGTTGCACAACTTTCTTATTATTAATTGTAAAATAATGAAATTTTAGTATTACATAACCTATAAACGGACGGTGTTCCATCTATGCTGTTAAAACAATGTATTTATTCAATTTCTATGCCTTTGCACTTACTTTTTGAGGCTTCTCTTAATGAAGCCAAGTTTCCTTCAGTTTGGAAACAAAGCTACATTATGCCTTTACATAAATCTGGAGCTAAGGAGGATATTACTAATTATAGAGGTATATGCATCCAGTCTGCTATTCCTAAGTTGTTTGATCAAATTGTAACTGGTCAAATACAATGGATGTGCAAAAGCATTTTAGTGGAACAGCAACATGGGTTTCGCGAGGGTCGTTCTACTCTTACAAATCTTTTTTGTTACGAAAATGATCTTTTGAATGCCTTTCAATCAAGAGTTCAAGTAGATTCTAATTACACAGATTTTTCAAAGGCTTTTGATCGCGTTAATTATAGTATTTTGATTGCTAAGCTTCGGGCTTTGGGTTTTCATGAATTTGTTGTTGCGTGGTTGTCGAGCTTTTTGGAAAATCGTACACAGTGTGTGAAAATTAATAACTTTTTATCACAACCAATTGTTGTTCCTTCTGGGGTTCCTCAAGGATTTCATTGTGGACCAATTCTGTTTTTACTCTTTATTAATGATCTTGTTTATTCTATTAATTCTTCGTCTTATCTTTTATTTGCTGACGATCTTAAAATTTATAAAAGAATATCATCTATCGAGGACTGTATTAGTTTGCAAAATGATTTAGATTCTGTTCATTCATGGTGTCTTATTAATAACTTGTTGTTTAACGCAAATAAATGTTTTTCGATAAGCTTCAACAGAACTTTAAGTAAAGTATCGTTTGACTATACTATCGATAATAATGTTTTGGAGCATGTTACACAAATAAAAGATTTGGGCGTAATTTTTGATTCAAAACTAACTTTTGTTGAGCATATAAACTATATGTGCAACCGTGCTATGAAAATGTTAGGATTTGTTTACAGAATGTCTACTGACCTATCTCCTAGCACACTCAAATTACTTTATTGCGCTTTAGTACGTTCTCATTTAGAGTACGCTCCGTCAGTTTGGTGTCCATTCTACAGCGTTCATATATGCAATATAGAACGTATTCAAAACAAATTTTTTCGTTTATTATCGTACAAATTAGGCATTTTATCCGAAAATTACGATTTTAACCTCATTGCATTGCAACATAATCTTCCGCCGCTGAAAATTCGGCGCAAAAGAGCCGATTTATCATTTTTACGTGGACTAATGATGATGATTTTTGACAAAACATGAAATTTGGCTGCAATCGAAAAAGTTGCACAACTTTTTGATTATTAATTGAACAATATTGAAATTTTAGTATTACATAACCCATAAATGTGCAAAGCAATTGACCTTATTGAATTTAAAGTATTTTCAAAATTTACAAAATTGCTAGGGATTTTTGATAAAATCTGAAATTTGACTGCAATCGAAAATGTTGCACAACTTTTTTATTATTAATTAAAGATTGATGAAATTTTAGTATTTTATAACTTATAAATGTGCAAAGTAATTGACCTTATTGGGTTTAAATTTTTTTTGAGATTTACAAAATTGCAAAAGATTTTTGATAAAATCTGAAATTTGACTGCAATCGAAAATGTTGCACAACTTTTTTTATTATTAATTAAAGATTGATGAAATTTTAGTATTTTATAACCTATAAATGTGCAAAGTAATTGACTTTAATGGATTTAAAGTATTTTTACAATTTACAAAATTGCAAAGGATTTTTGTAAAAAACATGAAATTTGGCTTCAATCGAAAAAGTTGCACAACTTGTTTATTATTCATTGAACATTAAAGAAATTTTAGTATTACATAACCTATAAATGTGCAAAGTAATTGATATTATTGGATTTAAAGTATTTTTAAAATTTACAAAATTGCATCCTTATTTTTTGTAAAAATATGAAATTTGGCTTCAATTGAAAAAGTTGTACAACTTTTTTATTATTAATTGAACTTTAATGGAACTTTAGTTTTACATAACTTATAAATGTACAATGTAATTAACCTAATTGGATTTAAAGTATTTTTAAATTCTACAAAATGACGAAGAATTTTTGACAAAATATGAAATTATGAATTTTTCTGAATTTAAATTATTTTTAAAAGTTACAAAATTACGGAAGATTTATTAGATTTGATTTATTCTTAAAACTTACAAAATAGAGGAAAGAAAATAAAATGAATGAATAAAAAGATAAGAAATTATAAAATTTTCAAAAAATATTTATTATCAAACAAATATTAAATTGGTATCTTCAGGATTTAATACATACTTATATTTATGTTCCTCAAACAATTCAATTAACCTTTGCTTAAAATTTGCATGCACTTTATCAATATCCGCACTTGTTGGTGATGCTATTTTTGTCACTTCCATAGGCTCACCAACTAAAAATAAAACATTAATTTTATAAAATCAAAAAAAACTTAATCATTACCTATGATCACTACAGGTTTTCTATAAGGCAAAAACCAATTTCCATAAGGAAAAAGCAAAGCAAATCCAAATAATTCCTTAATTTTATCCTGAAGTTTCTTAACAAATTCTGAATATTGAGGTTGATTAAACAATTCAACCTCACCGAATGATAAAACTGGTACTAAAGCAGTTCCTGTTTTTAATGCCAATTTAATGAAACCTTTTCTATTTTCATAATAAAAAACATATTTTCCAGGTTGGGATAAATATGATTCCATTGCTCCTCCAGGAAATATAACTCCTATATTACCTCCATCTTTCTTATTTAGAATGTAATTGATTGATTTTGCGGATACGCTACAATAGTTATGACCGAATGATAGTTCTCTTCTTATTGGAATATGAAAATTAATATTTAAAGTTAAGTTGTGTGTAGTGTGATTTGGGAATAATTCAGTAACGCCACATGCATTACTACAGAATGCAGTGACGCCACCTATTGCGAGTGTTCCATGGGGGAAAGTACAGAATAAATAGTTTTTGCTTGAATCTAATTTTGTGGTACGTTTTAAAGTGATTGGAAAATAATCTTTAACGTATTTCCATATGATAGAATTAAATATTAATTTATTTCTTCGACCACCTTCTTCTTTAGTATTTTTATCTATGTATATCCATGCAAAATAAATCAACATTATCCATTTGTAAGGTGTGTAGAGTAGTATGTATATACTGCATATAATAGCTACTGGTGCACTGAATGTTAGGAAAAAGTAAGCGTAAAGTACAGCTAATAATTGCAAAAAAATCTTCATATTTGATTCTATATTGTTTGTAATTAATTGATATTAATTAAAATAATTTTCTTACCAACGAAAATGATATTTAGTTAGTAGCTTATACCAATCTAATCTATTGAAAGCATTGATTGTTTGTTATATAACTTCATGCAACTTTTTTTTTAATGTTTACAACAATTATTATTTTGCGTAATAGGAATAAGTAAATACAAAATTATTCAAGGCTGTATAAAAAACTTTAAATGCTTTTCGTAAATGGTAAACTTGGTTTGCACGTTTTCATATTATGTTGTACTAAAATTGTATAAATGTTTAATTAATAGTAAAAAAGTTTTTTGATTGCAGCCAAATTTTATATTTTATCAAAAATCCTTTGCAATTTTGTAAATTTTAAAACTACTTTAAATCCAATTAAGTCAATTGCATTGCACATTTGTAGGTTATCTAATACTAAAATTTTATCAATGTTCAATTAATAATAAAAAAGTTGTGCAACTTTTTTTATTGCTGCCAAATTTCATATTTTGTCAAAAACTTTTTGCCATTTTGTAAATTTTAAAAATAGTTTAAATCCAATAAGGTCAACTAAATTGCACATTTGTAAGTTATGTAATACTAAAATTTTATCAATGTTCAATTAATAGTAAAAAAGTTGTGCAACTTTTTCGATTGCAGACAAATTTCATATTTTGTCAAAAATCCTCCGCCATTTTGTAAATTTTAAAAATACTTTAAATCCAACACGGTCAATTACATTGCACATTAATAGGTTATGTACTACTAAAATTTCTTTAATGTTCAATTAATAATAAAAAAATTATGCAACTTTTTTGATTGCATCCAAATTTCAGATTTTGGCAAAAACCTTTTGCCATTTTGTAAATTTTAGTTATTTATACTGCGCATTTATAGGTTTTGTAATACTAAAATTTCATTAAAGTTCAATTAATAATAAAAAAGTTGTGCAACTTTATCGATTGCAGCCAAATTTCATATTTTGTCAAAAATCTTTCGCGATTTTGTAAACTTTAAAAATACTGTAAATCCAATAAGGCCAATTATATTGCACATTTATAGGTTATGTATTACTAAAATTTCATTAATGTTCAATTAATAATAAAAAAGTTGTACCATTTTTTTTGATTTTGGCCAAATTTTATATTTTGTCAAAAACCTTCTGCCATTTTGTAAATTTTAAAAATATTTTAAATCCAATACGGTCAATTACTTTGCACATTTATAGGTTATGTAATACTAAAATTTCATTACTGTTCAGTTATTATTAAAAAAGTTGTACAACTTTTTCAATTTTGGCCAAACTTTATATTGTGTCAAAAACCTTCCGCCATTTTGTAAATTTTAAAAATACTTTTAATATAATAAGGTCAATTACATTGTACATTTATAGGTTATGTAATGTTAAAATTTCATTAATGTTTAGTTAATAATAAAAAAGTTGTGCAACTTTTTTGTTTTAACAAAATTTCATATTTTGTCCAAAATACAAATTCCATTCCCATCTTTCAATGGGATTTCTAGTACTTTTTATTTAAAATTTAAAAATTATACAAAAACCAATTTAGTTTCTTCAGGATTTTCCACATATTTGTGTTTGTGTTCTTCAAACAAATCAATCAATTTTTGTTTAAAATCAGCTTGAACTTTATCAATATCTTTGATTGTAGGTGAAGTTATTAACGGTAATTCCATAGGTTTACCAACTAAAAATAAAGTCAAAATTTAGTTAAAATTTAATATTATTACTTAATACTGAACATATTTAGTAAAAATTGTACAAAATTATTATTTTTAGAAATATTGATTGTGAAGCTACAATTTACATAAAAAAATTGAAATTATTGTTACCTAATACCACCAAAGGTTTTCTAAAAGGTAAAATTCCATTACCATATGGTAACAACAATGCAAATCCAAAAAGACTATGAAACTTATCTTGAAACCATTTCACCAATCCAGAATATTCAGGCTGATTATACAAATCAGTTTCACCAAACGTAATCACAGGAACTAAAGCAACTCCTGCTTTCAAAGCCAATTTAATATAACCTTTCCTTTTCTCATAATAAAAAATATATTTTCCAGGTCTAGCTAAATATGCTTCCTTTGCACCTCCAGGCATTACCACTGCTATATTCCCACCACCTTCTTTATTCAAAAGATAATTAATTGATTTTTTTGAAACGCTACATAAATTGTGGCTTAAAAAGAATTCCCTTCTTAAAGGTATAAAGAAATTTAAATTTAACGTCAAGTTGTGCGTCAAATGATTTGGAAATAATTCCTCAACTCCGCATTTAGTTGTACTGAATGCAGTAATAGCTCCAGCGCATTGAATTCCATGTGGGAAGCTACAAAATAAATAATTCTTTTTTGGATCTAATTCGACTCCATCAACGCATTTTAGTGTAACAGGGAAGTAATCTTTAAGATATTTCATTATTCTGGAATCGTTAAACCATTTCAGTCTTCGACCACCTTGTTCACACGTATCTTTATCTATGTAAATCCATAGAAAATATAAAATTGCTATAAAACCATAACGAGTATAAACAAGTAAATATGCGCTTAGAATAGTTGTTTCCAGTCCACCAATTGAAGTGCATGCGCCAAAATAAATAACTGCTAATACTTGAAGAAATTGATTGATTTGCATTGTTTCTGAAATTGAATTCAATTAAAGCTGTTTGAATGTAAATATTGTTTGCTTACCTTTAAGAAAAACACTCCACAACTATTAATCTAAATTGCAAGTCGCTTAAGTAACATTATATGCGTCGTAACAACTTTTTTTAATTTTTTTGATAAAAAATTCATTGATGGCAGTGGGAATTAATTATGTATAGTAAGAAACTATAATGTATACTCATAGAAATCAAACACTAGATTTAATTCAAAAAGATTTTGTTATTGTATTATTCAGTCTAAGAAAGTATGGATAAGATAAGATAAAACGGATTTATTTGTATTGATATACAATCGCCTTGATGACAATCAAACTGAATGTTAGTTTGTTTTGCATAATCAAGACATTTCTTATTGTTGTTTGCGTAAATTTGGTTAAAATCCATACGCCCAATTTGCTTTAAATTAAACTAATTTGGTCTTAGCTGTTATAATTAAAAATGCATGAAGCAAAACCATATGCAATAACTTTTTATTTGTTTATTGGAAATTAGTATAACTTGGCACTATTATAACTAATTAGTATTAGTACTTAATGCGTAAATTTAGTCAAAACCCATACGTCCAATTTGCCTTAAATTAAATTAATTTGGTCTTAGCTGTTATAATTAAAAATGCATGAGACAAAACCATATGCAATAACTTTTAATTTGTTTATTGGAAAATAATATTACTTAACGCAAATTTACTTAATTAGTATTAGAACTTAATGCGCAAATTTGGTCAAAATTTATACGCCCAATTTGCAATAAAGCACATTAATTTGGTCTTAGCTGTTATCATAAAAAATGCATGACACAAAACTATATGCAATAACTTTTAATTAGCTTATTGGAAATTGGTGTAATTTGGCACTATTATAACTAATTAGTATTAGTACTTAATGCGTTAATTAGGTCAAAATCCATACGTTCAATTTGCCTTAAAGCACATTAGTTTGGTCTTAGCTGTTATAACTAAAAATGAATGAGGCAAAACCATATGCAATAACTTTTAATTTGTTTATTGGAAATTAATATTACTTGGCGCTATATTACTTAATTAGTATTAGTACTTAATGCGCAAATTTGGTAAAAATCCATACGCCCAAATTGCCATAAATTAAATTAATTTGGTCTTAGCTGTTATAATTAAAAATGCATGAGGCAAAACCATAAGCAATAACTTTTAATTTGCTTATTGGAAATTGTTCTAACTTAGCATTTTTATACTTAATTAATAGTAGTACTTAATGCGCAATTTTGGTCAAAATCTATACGCCCAATTTGCCATAAAGCACATTAATTTGGTCTTAGCCGTTATCATAAAAAATGCATGAGACAAAACCATATGCAATAACTTTTAGGTTGCTTATTGGAAATTGGTATAACTCATCATTATTATAACTAATTAGTATTAGTATTTAATGCGCAATATTGGTCAAAATCCATACGCCCAATTTGCCTTAAGTTAAATTAATTTTGTCTTAGCTGTTATAATTAAAAATGCATGAGGCAAAACCATATGCAATAACTTTTAATTTGTTTATTGGAAATTAATATTACTAGGCGCTAATTTATTTAATTAGTATTAGTACTTAATGCGCAAATTTGGTCAAAATCCATACGCCCAATTTGCCATAAAGTGAATTAGTTTAGTTTTAGCTGTTATCATCAAAAATGCATGAGACAAAACCATATGCAATAACTTTTAATTGGCTTATTGGAAAATGGTATAACTTTGAACTAATATAGTTAATTAGTATAAGTATTTAATGCGCAAATTTGGTCAAAATCCATACGCCCGATTTGCCATAAATTAAATTACTTTGGTCTTAGCTGTTATAATTAAAAATGCATGAGGCAAAAACCATTTGCAATAACTTTTAATTTGTTTGTTGGAAATAAACATTACTTGGCGCTAATTTACTTAATTAGTATTAGTACTTAATGCACAAATTTGGTCAAAATCCATACGCCCAATTTGCCATAAAATAACTTAGTTTGGTTTTATCTGTTATAATTAAAAATGCATGAGGCAAAACCATATGCTATAACTTTTAATTTGTTTATTAGAAATTAATATTACCTGGCGCTAATTTAAATAATTAGCATTAGTACTTAATGCGCAAATTTGGTTAAAATCCATACGCCCAATTTGCCACAAAGCACATTAATTTGGTCTTAGCTGTTATAATCAAAAATGCATGAGACAAAACCATATGCAATAACTTTTAATTTGTTTATTGGAAATTAATATTACTTGGCGCTATATTACTTAATTAGTATTAGTACTTAATGCGCAAATTTGGTTAAAATCCATACGCCCAATTTGCCACAAAGCACATTAATTTGGTCTTAGCTGTTATAATCAAAAATGCATGAGACAAAACCATATGCAATAACTTTTAATTTGTTTATTGGAAATTAATATTACTTGGCGCTATATTACTTAATTAGTATTAGTACTTAATGCGCAAATTTGGTCAAAATCCATACGGCCAATTTGCCTTAAATTAAATTAATTTGGTCGTAGCTGTTATAATCAAAAACGCATGAGACAAAACCATTTGCAATAACTTTTAATCGGCTTATTGGAAAATGGTATAACTTTGAACTAATATAGTTAATTAGTATTAGTATTTAATGCGCAAATTTGGTCAAAATCCATACGCCCGATTTGCTATAAATTAAATTACTTTGGTCTTAGCTGTTATAATTAAAAATGCATGAGACAAAACCATATGCAATAACTTTTAATTTGTTTATTGGAAATTAATATTACTTGGCGCTAATTTACTTAATTAGTATTAGTACTCAATGCGCAAATTTGGTCAAAATCCATACGCCCAATTTGCCATAAAGCACATTAATTTGTTCTTAGCTGTTATCATTAAAAATGCATGAGGCAAAACCATATGCAATAACTTTTAATTTGTTTATTGGAATTTAATATTACTTGGCGCTAATTTACTTAATTAGTATTAGTACTTAATGCGCAAATTTGGTCAAAATCCATACTCTCAATTTGCCATAAAATCAATTACTTTGGTCTTAGCCTGTAAGTAATAATTTTAATCAAATTAACTTTAAAAAACAAATTATGTTTTTATTCAACATTCAACAATTGCTTTGCATCGTCCTTGGAGTTTTAATTGTGTTTGTGTAATTACTTTTAGTAAAAACATTGTTAATCTTGACATAAAATGAAAAAAAAAAGATGTTTATAAAAAGAAAGTTTTACAAATAAATTTTATTTAGTACAATTAAAATGAAAACAATAATTTTGCAAAACGTAGCTGTACTCTACTGGTTTTATTTGCTGACCTTCAGTGCACCCGTATATATTATTTTAAGTTTTTATATAATTTTCTACACAAATTATAATTGGGTAATATTGCTCTATTTAATTTGGTTATACATTGATAGACATTCAATTGAACAAGGTGGCAGAAGATATGAATGGATGTGCAATTTACCTATTTGGAAACACTTTATGGATTATTTTCCAATCACAATAAAATGTTCAAATAATGTTGTATTGGAAGCAAACAAAAATTACCTATTCTGTTGTTATCCTCATGGAATTTTATCAATTGGTACATTCGCTGCATTCTGCACAAATAAATGTGGAACTGCTGAATTATTTCCAAACCACAAAGTATACAATTCAACTTTAAACATAAATTTTTATATACCTATAAGAAGAGAGGTAACATTAGCACATGGCGCTATTAGTGTTTCAAAAAAATCAATTAAATATATTCTGAATAAAAAAGGTGGTGGTAATATAGCCGTTTTGGTACCTGGTGGAGCTAAAGAATCATATTTATCCAAACCTGGAGAATATATATTTTATTATGAGGAGAGAAAGGGGTTTGTTAAATTGGCTTTGGAATCAGGAACTGCTTTGGTTCCGGTGATTAAATTTGGTGAGAATGATTTGTATAATCAATTTGAATATTCCGGATTGATGGGTAAAATACAAGCAAAGATTGAATCGTTATTTGGATTTGCGTTTGTTATTCCAATTGGAATTGGTTTTTTACCTTTAAAGAAACCTTTAGATATAATAGGTAATTATTATTTTAAAATACAATTTAAATTGTTTTAATTAATAATTTATTTTTAGTTGGTCGACCTATGGAAATCCCATTAATAGCATCGCCTTCAATTGAAGTTATTAATAAATTTCATGCAGATTTTAAGCTAAGATTGATTGAATTATTTGAAGAACATAAGCATAAGTATGTGGAAAATTTTGAAAATACTAAATTAATTTTTGTATAATTCTGTTAAAATATTCAAAAATATTCATAAATTTATTTGATGCGTTACTCATTACGTTTTATATATTTACACGATTCTTGCTTAATATCCGCGCGAATATTAAATTTATTATTATCTACCGCGTTATGTTTTATACTGTTGAAACATTTCTGGTGTTTGCGTCAAACAATAATTGCTAAATGGCATTCACATTTTAGAGGTCAATAATTTGTTCTGAAAATTAAATTTGATGTAAAATTAAATGTTTTTATATTTTCTATCAATGAAGCAATAATTGTAAATATTTGTAGCAAATTACAATAAAATTTATTGATTGGTTTTTGTTTTATGTCATAATTAGTGATAAGTTGAAAAATTGATTTAAATATTAAAAAAAAAAAAAACTGTTAAATAGAAATTATATATTTTTATACTTTCTACTAATAAGGCACTAAATGATAAACATTTATGGCAAATTACAACAAAATGTATCGATTGGTTTTTGTTTTATGTCACAATTAGCGATTAAAAGTCGAAAAATTGATTTAAACAATTTAAAAATTAAAAAGAAATACTGTCGAGTAGAAATTTCATATTTTTATATTTTTTACCATTAAAGCACTAAATGATAAATTTTTTTGGCAAATTTCAATAAAATTTATCGATTAGTTTTTGTTTTATATCACAATTAGTAATTATAAGTCGAAAAAATTGATTTAAACAATTTTGAAAATTAAAAAAAAAATACTGTCAAGTAGAAATTTTAAATTTTTATATTTTTTACCATTTAAGCACTAAATGATAAAAATTGATTGCAAATTACAACATAAATTTTTGATTGGTTTTAGTTTTATGTCACAATTAGTGTTTAAAAATCAAAAAATTGATTTAACCAATTTTAAAAATTAATAATAAAATACTGTCGAATAAAAATTTTATATTTTTATATTTTTTACCATTAAAGCAATAAATGATAAAAATTTATGGCAAATTACAACAAAATTCATCAATTGGTTTTTGTTTTATGTCACAATTAGTGATTATAAGTCAAAAAATTGAATTAAACAATTTTGAAAATTAAAAAAAAAATACTGTCGAGTAGAAATTATAACTTTTTAAATTTTTTACTATTAAAATACCTAATGATAAAAAATTATTGCAAATTACAACAAAATTTGTCGATTGGTTTTTGTTTTATGTTACAATTAGTGATTATAAGTCGAAAATTTGATTTAAACAATTTTGAAAATAAAAAAAAAATACTGTTGGGTAGAAAAATAATATTTTTATATTTTTTACCAATAAAGCACTGTTTATTAAAATTTTATGGCAAATTACAACAAAATTCATCGATTGGTTTTTGTTTTATGTCGCAATTAGTTATTAAAAGTCGAAAATTTGATTTAAACAATTTTGAAAATTAAAAAAAAAAATACTGTCAAGTAGAAATTTTAAATTTTCATATTTTTTACTTTTAAAGCACAAAATGATATTTTTTTTAGCAAAATACAACAAAATTTGGTTTTTGTTTTATGTTACAATTAGTGATTATAAGTCGAAAAATTGATGAAACCAATTTTGAAAATTAAAAAAAAATACTGCCAAGTAAAAATTTGACAGTTTTATATTTTTCACTATTAAAGCACTAAATGATACAAATTTTTGGCAAATTACATCAAAATTTATAGACCCGTTTTTGTTTTATGTCACAATTAGTGATTAAAAATCAAAAATTGATTTAAACAATTTTGAAAATTAAAAAAAAAAATACTTGTGAGTACAAATTTTAAATTTTTATATTTTTTACCATTAAAGCACACTGTTTTATGTCACAATTAGTGATTATAAGTAATAAAATTGATTTAAACAATTTTGAAAATTTAAAAAAAATACTGTCGAGTAGAAATTTTATATTTTTTAATTTTTTACCATTAATGCACTAAATGATAAAAATTTAAGGCAAATTACAACAAAATGTATCGATTGGTTTTTGTTTAATGTCACAATTAGTGATTATAAGTCAAAAAATTGATTTAAACAATTTTTAAAATTTAATAAAAAATACTGCTAAGTAGAAATTTTAAATTTTTATAATTTTTACTATTTCAGCACTAAATAATAAAAATGTATTGCAAATTTTAACAAATTTCATTGATTGGTTTTTATTTTATATTATATTTAGTGATTATAAGTCGAAAATTAATTTAAACAATTTTAAAATTAGAAAAAAAAAACTATTGGGTAGAAATATAATATTTTTATAATTTTTACCATTAAAACACTAAATGATAAAAATTTATGGCAATTTACAACAAAATGTATCGATTGGTTTTGTTTTATGTCACAATTAGTGATGTAAGTCGAAAAATTGGTTTAAACAATTTTGAAAAGTAAACAAAAAAATACTGTCGAGTAGAAATTTTATAATTTTATATTTTTTACCATTAAAGCACTTAATAATAAAAATTTGTGGCAAATTACAACAAAATTCATCAATTGGTTTTTGTTTTATGTCACAATTAGTGATTATAAATCAAAAAATTGATTTTATCAATTTCTAAAATTAAAAAAAAATACTGTTTAGTAGATATTTAATAATTTTATGTTTTTACCATTAGAGCACTAAATGATGAAAATTTATAGCAAATTACAACAAAATTCATAGATTGGTTTTTGTTTTATGTCACAATTGGTGTTATAAGTCAAAAAATTGATTTAAACAATTTTAAAAATTAAAAAAAAAATATTTTAGAGTAGAAATTTTATATTTTTATATTTTTTATTATTAAAGCACTAAATAATAAAAAAATATGGCAAATTACAACAAAATTTATTGATTCGTTTTTGTTTTGTCACAATTAGTGATTGAAAATCAAAAAATTGATTTAAACAATTTTGAAAATTAAAAAAAAAAATACTGTCGAGTAGAAATTTTAAATTTTTATATTTTTTACTATTAAAACACTAAATGATCATTTTTTTTTTGGCAAATTACAACAAAATTCATTGATTGGTATTTGTTTTATGTTACAATTAGTGATTATAAATCGAAAAATTGATTTAAACAGTTTTGAAAATTAAAAAAAAAATACTGCCAAGTAAAAATTTACCATTTTTATATTTTTCACTATTAAAGAACTAAATGATATAAATTTTTGGCAAATTACATCAAAATTTATAGACTTGTTTTTGTTTTATGTCACAATTAGTGATTAAAAATCAAAAATTGATTTAAAAAAATTTGAAACTTAAAAAAAAATACTGTCGAGTAGAAAAATTATATTTTTGTTTTTTTATCATTTAAGCACTAAGTGATAAAAATGTATGGCAAATTACGACAAAATTCATGGATAGGTTTTTGTTTTATGTCACAATTAGTGATTATAAGTCAAAAAATTAATTTAAACAATTTTAAAATTAAAAAAAAAAAACTACTGTTGGGTAGAAAAATTATATTTTTATATTTTTTACCATTAAAGCACTAAATGATAAAAACTTATGGCAAATTACAACAAAATTCATCCATTAGTTTCTGTTTTATGGTACAATTAGTGATTATAAGTCAAAAAATTAATTTAAACAATTTTAAAATTAAAAAAAAAAACTACTGTTGGGTAGAAAAATTATATTTTTATATTTTTTACCATTAAAACACTAAATGATAAAAACTTATGGCAAATTACAACAAAATTCATCGATTAGTTTCTGTTTTATGTCACAATAAGTGATTATAAGTCAAAAAATTGATTTAAACAATTTTGAAAATTAAAAAAAAAATAATGTCAAGTAGAAATTGTAAATTTTTATATTTTATACTATTAAAGCACTAAATGATAAAAATTTGTGGCAAATTACAACAAAATTCATTGATTGGTTTTTGTTTTATGTCACAATTATGGATTACAAGTCAAAAAATTAATTTTAACAATTTTGAAAATTAAAAAAAAAATACTGTCGAGTAGAAATTTTATATTTTTATATTTTTTACTATTAAAATACTAAATGATAAAAATTTATGGCAAATTACAACAAAATTCATAGATTGGTTTTTGTTTTATGTCACAATTAGTGATTATAAGTCGAGAAATTGATTAAACAATTTTGAAATTAAAAAAAAAAAATATGTCATGTAGAAATGTTATATTTTTAAATTTTTTACTATTAAAGCACTAAATGATAAAAATTTATGGCAATTTACAAAAAAATTCATCGATTTGTTTTTTGTTTTATATCACAATTAGTGATTCAAAGTCGAAAAATAGATTTAAACAAAAAAAATAGTGCGGAGTAAAAATTTAAATTTTTTATTTTTTACCATTGAAGCAATAAATGTTAAAAATTTATGGCAAATTACAACAAAATTCATCAATTGGTTTTTGTTTTATGTCACAATTAGTGATTATAAGTCAAAAAATTGATATAAACAATTTAAAAAAATAAAAAAAAAAATATTGTCGACTAGAAATTTCATATTTTTATGTTTTTTACCATCAAAGCATTAAATGATAAAAATTTATGACAAATAACAACAAAATTCATCTATTGGTTTTTGTTTTATGTCACAATTAGTGATAAAAAATCAAAAAATTGATTTGAACAATTTTGAAAATTAAAAAAAAAATACTGTCGAGTAGAAATTTAATATTTTTGTATTTTTTATCATTAAAACACTAAATGATAAAAATTTGTGGCAAATTACATCAAAATTCATAGACTGGTTTTGGTTTTACGTCACAATTAGTGATAAAAAATCAAAAAATTGATTTGAACAATTTTGAAAATTAAAAAAAAAAATACTGTCGAGTAGAAAATTTATATTTTTATATTTTTTACTAATAAAGCACTAAATAATAAAAAAATTTGGTAATTTACAACAAAATTCACAGATTGGTTTTTGTTTTATGTCACAATTATTGATTATAAGTCGAAAAATTGATTTAAACAATTTTGAAAATTTAAAAAAATACTATCAAGTAGAAATTTTATGTTTTTATATTTTTTACTTTTAAAGCAATAAATGATAAAAATTTATGGCAAATAAAAACAAAATTCATTTATTGGTTTTTGTTTTATGTCACAATTAGTGATTAAAAGTCGAACAATTGATTTAAACCATTTTAAAAATTTATAAAAAAATACTGCCAAAGTAGAAATTTTACATTTTTATATTTTTTATTTTTAAATCACTAAATAATAAAAAAATATGGCAAAATACATTAAAATTCATCGACTGGTTTTTGTTTTATGTCACAATTAGTGATTAAAAATTAAAAAAATTATTTAAACAATTTTGAAAATAAAAATTAAAAATCTGTTGAGTAGGAATTTTATATTTTTATGTTTTTTACAATTAAAACAATAATTAATAAAAATTTATAGCAAATTACAACAAAATTCATCGATTGGTTTTTGTTTTATGTCACAATTAGTGATTATAAGTCGAAAAAATGGATTGAACTATTTAAAAAATTGAAAAAAAAAATACTGTCGAGTAGAAATTTTATATTTTTATATTTTTATCATTAAAGCACTAAATGATAAAAATTTATGGCAAATTACAACAAATTTAATTGACTGGTTTTTGTTTTATGTCACAATTAGTGATAAAAAGTCGAAAAATTGATTTAAAGAATTTAGAAAATGAAAAAAAAATACTGTCGAGTAGAAAATTTATATTTTTTTATTTTTCACCTTTAAAGCACTAAATGATAAAAATTTATGGCAAATTACAACAAAATTTATAGACTGGTTTTTGTTTTATGGCACAATTAGTAATTATAAGTCAAAAAATTGATTTTAACAATTTTAAATTTTTTTTTTTTAAATACTATCAAATAAAATTTTTATATTTTTATATTTTTTACTATTAAAGCACTAAATGAATAAAGTTTATTGCAAATTACAACAAAATTCATTGATTGGTTTTTGTTTTATGTCACAATTAGGGATTATAAAACAAAAATCTGATTTAAACAGTTTTAAAAATTAAAAAAAAAAACTGTCGAGTAGAACTTTTATATTTTTATATTTTTTACTATTAAAGCAATCAATGATAAAATTTTATGGCAAATTATAACAAAATTCATAGATTTATTTTTGTTTTATATCACAATTAGTGATTGAAAGTCAACAAAATCATTTTTAAAAATTAAAAAAAAAATTGCTGTTTTAAAATTAAATGTTTTTGTATTTTTTACCAATGAAGCACAATTATATACATTGATAAATATTTATAGCAAATTACAATAAAATCATCGATTAGTTTTTATTTTATATTACATTTCAATTTAATTAACAATTGTTATGGCGTTTGGATTTCATAAGAGTTTTCTATAAAAGTATATTATTAAACCTCATTAAAATTTACTTAAAAAATTGTTTTTACTCTATAATATAAATAGCAGTTTCTAAGTATTGTAGTTATTATTCTTTTATTAGTTGTAAACTATGTATAAAATAAATCCAATATGTTCGCAAAAATTATCTTTATATTACTGGATATTTGCAAAAACTTTAAGTTTACATTATACTAAGCGCATATATAGTAATTTTTACATCTTATAGTTGGGTTATTTTAGTATATTATATTTGGGTATACATAGACCGACATACATTGGAACAAGGTGGTAGAAAAATTAAATGGATATATAATTTATTTATATGGAAATACATTAAGGATTATTTCCCAATTACTTTAAAATGCTCAGATGGAGTTGAATTAGATCCTAAGCAAAATTACCTCTCATGGAATTCTAAACATAGGAGCATCAATTTCATTCGAAACATCCAAATGTGGAGTTGATGAATTATTTCCAAATCACAGAAAATACATTGTAACTTTAAACATGAATTTCTATATTCCCATAAGAAGAGAACTGACTTTAGGAATTGGTAAATGTAGCGTATCAGCAAAATCAATTAATTATCTTCTAAATAGGGAAGGTGGTGGCAATATAGTAATTATAGTATCAGGAGGTGCTAAAGAATTATATTTATCTTAGCCTGGAGATTATATTTTTTATTACAAGAAGAGAAAAGGGTTTGTTAAATTGGCTTTGAAAGCAGGCACTGATTTAGTTCCGGTGATTACGTTTGGTGAGACTGATTTGTATAATCAACCCAAATATTGGGGATGGGTGAGGAAAATTCAAGCTAAGATTGAAGCTATTTTTGGATTTGCTTTGATTATTCCGATTGGGAATGGGTTTTTGCCTTTGAAAAAACTTTTAGTAACTATAGGTAAGTGTAACTGATTTATTTTTTTTGAAACTAGAAAAGTATACGCCAAAATCTAGTATAAATTTTACTATGCATTTTATACTCAAGGTATCCAAGAACACAAAATGATTTTAGATATAACAATATTGACTGCTTAATTTTTTTTTTTAATTTTTTAGTTAATTAAGTAAGAAGTGGGATAAATATAATTATTTCTTGCTAACGTTTTGGCAACCTTGTTATTTTTATCAGAACTAAAAGAATTCAATAAAAAAAGTTTTTTTTTTTAATCTTTCCTAATATTGATTCTTTAAACTAACCAAATATAAGTCACATTACCACACTCAGCAACAATCTAAGCTGCAAACTTTTTAACATCTATTGGTATACTCTTTTAGTTTAAACTGAGTAACAAGTACTCAACAAAAATTTGCATTTTTTTTTGCTTTATTATTAAAATGTATGAACAAATTAATTAATTTTTATGTAAATTATTTTTTTAAATTTTATGATGCCAAACACCTTAGTTAGGGATGTATACCTTAAAACACTTGATACTTTGATTGCACTAGTTTAATTTCAATTATATTTATAATTATTTATTTATTTTTAGTTGGTCGATCAATGGAAATTCCATTGATAACATCTCCTACAACAGAAGATATTAAAAAATATCATGCAGATTTCAAGCAACGATTGATTGAGTTGTTTGAAGAACATAAGCACCAGTATTTGGAAAATCCTGAAAATACTAAACTGCAATTTGTATAACATTTTAACAACTTTTATTTTACGCATGCTTTACAGGTTTCAATGGTTTAATTGTTTGCAGTTGTTTCCAAATTTGGATCTTTTCTTTTGACTTTGTTTTGAATTAGTTTGAATTACTTTAGCAACTAATTAGATTAGTACAGTTTGGAATCAGTTTTATTACATTAGTTTGGATCAATTTGTAATAGTTTTGATTTGTTTGGTTTACTTTGGATCAGTTTGGAACAGTTTTAATATGTTTTGAATCAGTTTGGATCAATTTGGAACAGTTTGAATTTGTTTGGATTACTTTAGATCAGTTTAGATTTATTTGGATTACTTTGAATCAGTTTTTTGATTAATTTAAAACAGTTTGGATCTGTTTAGATTACTTTGATTCAGTTTGAAATTACTATAGATTGGTATGGATTTGGATTTTTTTAATTTAAAACATTTTGAATTTTATTGGTTTAATTTAGATCAGTTTTAAGCATTTCCTTACAATTATAAACAATTTGGGCTATTCAAATCTGTTCGGTTTACTTTAAATCAGTTTGAATTATTTTGGGTTTGTTATATTACACAATTCAAAACATTTTTGTTTATTTTATAACACTTTTTTTTTATTTGTCTGTCTTACTTTAGTTCAGTTTGGACTATTTGGATTAGTTTGAATTAGTTAAGATCAGTTTAAATTATTTTATAGCACATTATTTTAGATATAGATCAGTTTGGTTTATTTTTGATTATTCAAGATTACAGTTCAATTTATATTAGTTCATTAATTAGTTTTCTTATTTACCTATATTATTTCAGTTTTAATCACTTTGGATTATTTGAATTAATTTAGATTACTTTGAGTTAGTTTGGTCATTTCAAACTAGTCAATTAACTGATAGGATCATTTTAGTTTACTATGATTTTTTTATCTTAATCAGCCGCTAAATTAAATTTCCTAGTAGAAACAGTCTCAACTTCTCCTCTGTTGCAGTAGAATTTTTTTAGATGATTTT
Source organism: Tachinus rufipes (assembly GCA_963932245.1). NCBI lineage: Eukaryota > Metazoa > Arthropoda > Insecta > Coleoptera > Staphylinidae > Tachinus > Tachinus rufipes. The sequence goes on from OZ010749.1 coordinate 5,024,980, forward strand.
TTTGCGGTTAATTAATACCGTCTAGCTCCAGATGAAACAGAAATCATTAAAAGTGATCATAAAAGTTGTAGGAAGTTTTTGGAAAGTTTGCTTTATTCGCAACTGCTATAGAAATTTTCATAGTTACTTGTAGATCATAATTCTTAATTTAACATGTAGATCTACAATTGCCAAATAAAAATTACTTTTATAGTTTGTTGTAGATCATCAATGATAACTTAAAATCAAATTATTATGTAAATCTACAATTGTTAGATAAAGATCATTGTTATAGTTACTTGAAGATCATAAATTGTAGTTTAAGATTGTCAGATTAAACTAATTTTTATAGTTATTTGTAGATTATAAATGACAACTTTAGATCACATTAACATATCAGATACATTTTAATTGTCAAATAAAGATTATTTTTATGGTCATATGTAGATCATGATTGACAGCTTAAATGCACTTTAACATGTAGATCTACAACTGTCAATTAAAGATCATTTATTTAGGTATTAGTAGATCAGTAATGACAACTTAAGATTGCATTAAAATTTTCATATATAGTTATCAGATTAAGATCATTTTTGTAGTTAACTGTGGATGATCAATAACAACTCAAGATCACATTAACATGCATATCTTCAACTATTAGATAATTATTATTTTTATAGTTATTTGTAGATTATGAATGTAATTTTAAATCACATTAACAAATAGTTTTTTGCTCTGTTTTGCAATTTGTGTTTGACAAGTACAAGATTATATTTTTATAGATCTTAAATTGACAATTGCGTTCAATGCGACAGTTGTAAATGTTGAGTTTATATGTTGGACAAACTCAAGATCATATTTGGCAGTAACTTAGTAAATCATTATATTAGACAGTTGTAGATCATTCAATTAGTAGCTTATGTTTACTATGACAGCTATAAACTTTGTTTAAGATCATATTTGATATTTATGATCTACAACAGTTTTACAATGAATGTATCAGTAGATAATGCTTGAGTAATCACTATAAATTTGGCAATTAAAGATCGTTTGCAATTGATAAATCAAATTGATAGCTTTTGATCATAGAATTATGACAAATCAAAATTGTTTATAATAGATCAAGATCATATTACATATTTAACACATTTTGCTGCTGACAAAATTAAAGTAACAGATTTAGATTATGATGTTTTAAGATTATTTGTTCTAGATCATGAATTAAAACTGGAAGATCATATATTATAGATCATTAAAGGTGATCAAATTTGTTGTAGATTTTAGTTTAATTAAAGTTTTTTATGCAATCTATAACAGTTAATCATGATCTTGACTACATTTACATGATCTACAACAAACGATTTCCAATCAAAATTGTTTTATTTAATAGTTATGGTTCCCATAATATAGTTTACAACTTAAAAAGAATTTTCAAAAATAGTCAAAAAATAGTGTTAAAAATAAAATTTGGTAAATTTGACAAAATTTTCTATTGGTTTGTAATCTAAGTTTACAGTAAACAAATTGTAGTTGGTTCTTGTTTAAAACTACCCCTTTTATAGCGTTTGTATGTAAACATTGATAAATGCTAAAACTGAAAAATTTTCAAAATTAGTCAAAAAATAGTTAAAATTAAAATTTTGTAAATTTGACAAAATATTTTAATAGTTTATAGTCTAAACCTACAGTAAACAAATAGTAGTTCTTTTTTGTTTAAAACTACCCTTATTATAGCATTTTTAGTAAAACCTTGATAAATGCTAAAAAAAAAAGAATTTGAAATTAGACAATTTTAAATTTTTTGAAAAATTAAGAACAAATTTGACTTTTTTATATTTTTTACTAATAAAGCATTGACTGATAATGATGTACAAAAAATTACAACAAAATTCATTATTTAATTTTTTATTTTTATTCAAAAATTATTGAATTGTGTTCAAAATTTGAAATTAAACAATTTTAAAAAATTTGAAAAAACTACTGTTAAGTACAAATTTGACTTTTTTTATATTTTTTGCTAATAAAGCATTGACTGATAAAGATGTACAAAAAATTACAAAAAAAATTATCATTTAATTTTTTATTTATTCAACAATTTTTGAATTGGGTCAAAAATTTGAAATTAAACAATTTTAAAAATTTTGAAAAAACTACTGTTAAGTACAAATTTGACTTTTTTATATTTTCTACTAATAAAGCATTGACTGATGATGATGTACAAAAAATTACAACAAATTTTATCATTTAATTTTTGATTTATTCAACAATTTTTGAATTGTGCTTAAAATTTGAAATTGAACCATTTTAAAAATATCGAAAAAACTACTGTTAAAAACAAATTTGACTTTTTCATGTTTTTTACTAGTACAACATTGACTGATGATAATGTACAAAAAATTACAACCAATTTTATCATTTAACTTTTGATTTATTTAACAATTATTGAATTGTGTTCAAAATTTGAAAATAAATATTTTTACAAAATTTGAAAAATATACTGTTAAGCACAAATTTGACTTTTTTATATTTTTTACTATTAAAGCTTTGACCGATAATGATGTACAAAAAATTACAACAAAATTCATTATTTAGTTTTTGATTTGTTTAACAATTTTTGAATTGTAACAAAAATTTGAAATTAAACAATTTTAAAAATTTCGAAAAACTACTGTGAAAAACAAATTTGAATTTTTTAAATTTTTTACCAATAAAGCATTGACTGATAATGATGTACAAAAAATTAAAACAAAATTCATCATTTAATTTTTGATTTATTCAACAATTTTTGAATTGGGTCAAAAATTTGAAATTAAACATTTTTAAAATTTTTGAAAAAACTACTTTTAAAAATAAATTTGACTATTTTATATTTTTACAAATAAAGCATTGACTAATAAAGATGTACAAAAAAATTACAAAAAAAAAATTATCATTTAATTTTTGATTTATTCAACAATTTTTGAATTGGGTCCAAAATTTGAAATTAAACATTTTTAAAAATTTCAAAAAAAAACTACTTTTAACAACAAATTTGATTCTTTCATTTTTTTTACCAATAAAGCATGAACTGATAAAGATGTACAAAAAATTATAACAAAATTTATCATTTAATTTTTGATATATTCAACAATTTTTGAATTGGGTCCAAAATTTGAAATTAAACAATTTTAAAAATTTTGAAAAAACTACTTTTAAAAACAAATTTGAATCTTTAATATTTTTTACTAATAAAGCATTGACTGATAAAGATGTACAAAAAATTACAACAAAATTTATCATTTAATTTTTGATTTATTCAACAATTTTTGAACTGTGTCCAAAATTTGAAAATAAATATTTTTATAAATTTTGAAAAATATACTGTTAAGTCAATATTGACTTTTTTATATTTTTTACTATTAAAGTATTGACTGATAATAAGGTAAAAAAAATTACAACAAATTTTATCATTTAATTTTTGAATTATTCAACAATTTTTGAATTGAGTCCAAAATTTGAAATTAAACAATTTTAAAATTTTTGAAAAAACTACTTTTAAAAACAAATTTGATTCTTTAATATTTTTTACCAATAAAGCATTGACTGATATAGATGTACAAAAAATTACAAAAAAATTCATCATTTAATTTTTGATATATTCAACAATTTTTGAATTGGGTCCAAAATTTGAAATTAAACAATTTTAAAAATTTCGAAAAAGTTACTTTTAAAAATCAAATTTGATTTTTTAATATTTTTTACCAATTAAACATTGACTGATAAAGATGTACAAAAAATTACAACAAAATTCATCATTTAATTTTTGATTTATTTAACAATTTTTGAATTGGGTCCGAAATTTGAAATTAAACAATTTTAAAAATTTCGAAAAAACTACTTTTAAAAACAAATTTGACTTTTTCATATTTTTTACTAATAAAGCATTGACTGATTATGATGTACAAAAAATTACAACAAAATTCATTATATAATTTTTGATTTATTCAACAATTTTTGAATTGTGTTCACGAATTTGAAATTAGACAATTTTGAGTTTTTTGAAAAATTAAGAACAAATTTGACTTTTTTATATTTTTTACTAATAAAACATTGACTGATAAAGATGTACAAAAAATTACAACAAAATTCATCATTTAATTTTTGATATATTCAACAATTTTTGAATTGGGTTTAAAATTTGAAATTAAACAATTTTTAAAAACTTGAGAAAACTACTGTAAAGCACAAATTTGACTTTTTTATATTTTTTACCAATGAAGCATTGACTGATGATAAAGTACAAAAAATTACAACAAAATTCATTATATAATTTTTGATTTATTCAACAATTTTTGAATTGTGTTCAAGAATTTGAAATTAGACAATTTTAAGTTTTTTGAAAAATTAAGAACAAATTTGACTTTTTTATATTTTTTACTAATAAAGCATTGACTGATAATGATGTACAAAACAATTACAACAAAATTCAACATTTAATTTTTGATATATTCAACAATTTTTGAATTGGGTTCAAAATTTGAAATTAAACAATTTCAAAAATTCCGAAAAAACTACTTTTAAAAACAAATTTTATTCTTTAATATTTTTTACTAATAAAGCATTGACTGATATATATGTACAAAAAATTACAAAAAAAATTATCATTTAATTTTTGATTTATTCAACAATTTTTGAATTGGGTCCAAAATTTGAAATTAAACAATTTTAAAAATTTTGAAAAAACTACTGTTAAGTACAAATTCAATTTTTTTATATTTTTTACTAATGAAGCATTGACTGATGATAAAGTACAAAAAATTACACCAAAATTCAATTTATAATTTTTGATTTATTCAACAATTTTTAAATTGTGTTCAAGAATTTGAAATTAGACAATTTTAAGTTTTTTGAAAAATTTAGAACAAATTTGATTTTTTTATATTTTTTACTAATATAGCATTGACTGATAAAGATGTTCAAAAAATTACAAAAAAAATCATCATTTAAATTTTGATTTATTCAACAATTTTTGAATTGGGTCCAAAATTTGAAACTAAACAATTTTAAAATTTTTGAAAAAACTACTTTTAAAAATAAATTTGACTATTTTATATTTTTTACCAATAAAGCATTGACTGATAAAGATGTACAAAAAATTACAAAAAAATTCATCATTTAATTTTTGATTTATTCAAAAAAATTTGAATTGGGTCAAAAATTTGAAACTAATCAATTTTAAAAATTTTGAAAAAACTACTGTTAAGTACAAATTTGACTTTTTTATATTTTTTACTAATAAAGCATTGACTGATAATAATGTACAAAAAATTACAACAAAATTCATTATTTAATTTTTGATATATTCAACAATTTTTGAATTGGGTCCAAAATTTGAAATTAAACAATTTTAAAAATTTCGAAAAAACTACTTTTAAAAACAAATTTGATTCTTTAATATTTTTTACTAATAAAGCATTGACTGATAAAGATGTACAAAAAATTACAACAAAATTCATCATTTAATTTTTGATATATTCAACAATTTTTGAATTGGGTCCAAAATTTGAAATTAAACAATTTTAAAAATTTCGAAAAAACTACTTTTAAAAACAAATTTGATTCTTTAATATTTTTTACTAATAAAGCATTGACTGATAAAGATGTACAAAAAATTACAACAAAATTCATCATTTAATTTTTGATATATTCAACAATTTTTGAATTGGGTCCAAAATTTGAAATTAAACAATTTAAAAAATTTTGAAAATACTACTTTTAAAAACAAATTTGATTCTTTAATATTTTTTACTAATAAAGCATTGACTGATAAAAATGTACAAAAAATTACAACAAAATTCATCATTTAATTTTTGATATATTCAACAATTTTTGAATTGGGTCCAAAATTTGAAATTTAACAATTTTATAAATTTCAAAAAAACTACTGCTAAATACAAATTCAGCCTTTTTTATATTTTTTACTAATGAAGCACTGACTGATAATGATGTAGAAAAAATTACAACAAAATTTATCATTTAATTTTTGCTTTATTGAAAAATTATTGAATTGTGTTAAAAAATTTAAAATTAAACAATTTTGAAAATTTTGAAAAAACTACTGTTAAAGACAAATTTCACTTTTTTATAATTTTAACCAATAAAGCATTGACTGATAATGATGTACAAACAGTTACAACCAAATTCGTCAATTAATTTTTGATTTATTCAACAAATTGAATTGTGTCCAAAATTTGAAATTAAACAATTTTTAATTTTTTGAAAAAACTACTGTTAAGGACAAATTTGACTTTTTATATTTTTTACTAATGAAGCATTGATTGATAATGATGTACAAAAAATTACAACAAATTTTTTTATTTAATTTTTAATTTATTCAACAATTATTGAATTTTGTTCAAAATTTGAAAATAAACATTTTTAAAAATTTTGAAAAAATTACTGTTAAGCACAAATTTGACTTTTTTATATTTTCTACTAATAAAGCATTGACTGATGATGATGTACAAAAAATTACAACAAATTTTATCATTTAATTTTTGATTTATTCAACAATTTTTGAATTGTGCTTAAAATTTGAAATTGAACAATTTTAAAAATATCGAAAAAACTACTGTTAAAAACAATTTTGACTTTTTCATGTTTTTTACTAGTACAACATTGACTGATGATAATGTACAAAAAATTACAACAAATTTTATCATTTAACTTTTGATTTATTTAACAATTATTGAATTGTGTTTAAAATTTGAAAATAAATATTTTTACAAAATTTGAAAAATATACTGTTAAGCACAAATTTGACTTTTTTATATTTTTTACTATTAAAGCATCGACCGATAATGATGTACAAAAAATTACAACAAAATTCATTATTTAGTTTTGAATTTGTTTAACAATTTTTGAATTGTAACAAAAATTTGAAATTAAACAATTTTAAAAAATTCGAAAAACTACTGTGAAAAACAAATTTGGTTTTTTAAAATTTTTTACCAATAAAGCATTGACTGATAATGATGTACAAAAAATTAAAACAAAATTCATCATTTAATTTTTGATTTATTCAACAATTTTTGAATTGTGTTCAAAATTTGAAATTCAACAATTTTAAAAATTTCAAAAAAAAACTACTTTGTAAAAACAAATTTAATTTTTTAATATTTTTTACTAATAAAGCATTGACTAATAATGATGTACAAAAAATTACAACAAAATTCATTATTTAGTTTTTGATTTATTCAATAATTATTGAATTGGGTCCAAAATTTGAAATTAAACAATTTTAAAAATTTTGAAAAAGCTACTGTTAAGTACAAATTTGACTTTTTTATATTTTTTACTAATAAAGCATTGACTGATAATAATGTACAAAAAATTACAACAAAATTCATTATTTAGTTTTTGATTTATTCAATAATTATTGAATTGTGTCCAAAAATTGAAATTAAACAATTTTAAATTTTTTGAAAAAACTACTTTAAAAACAAATTTGATTTTTTTATATTTTTTACCAATAAAGCATTGACTGATAAAGATGTACAAAAAATTACAACAAAATTCATCATTTAATTTTTGATTTATTCAACAAATTTTGAATTGGGTCCAAAATTTGAAATTAAACAATTTTAAAAATTTAAAAAAAACTACTTTTAAAAACAAATTTGATTCTTTAATATTTTTTACCAATAAAGCATTGACTAATAATGATGTACAAAAAATTACAACAAAATTTATAATTTAATTTTTGATTTATTCAACAATTTTTGAATTGTGCCCAAAATTTGAAATTAAACCATTTTACGTACGTTGTCTTGCAATGGGTTACATCTGCAGGTGAATTAGTTTAGATTATATTGTATTGCAAATTAATCAATAAGTTTCGTGCTGGATGTATTTCAATATGCATGTAAAGTGATATTCTATTGATAAATGAAGACATGAAAAAGTGTATTAAGTTACTGGGAATATAAGGGCACCTTCCAATACCTCGTCAGTTAGTCAGTTAGCTTATAACAGTTGTGATTGCAACTTAAATAAATATAATGGAAACCATTAATGATAAAAAACATGTTGTGGTCATTGGCTGTGGCTTGGTAAAAATTTTATAATATAAATTAAACAATTTGATCAATAACTCATCAATTTTAAGGTTGGTACTTTGGCGGCAATTTTTATGGCACGTCGTGGCTACAATGTAGAAGTATATGAAAAAAGGGAAGGTAGTTATCAATATAATGGCAAATAAAACCATTCATCAACTTTTAATTGCAGATATGAGAAAAATTAAAGTAGCTCAGGGAAGATCAATTAATTTATCCATTTCTAATCGAGCTCGCATTTCATTGCGAGAAGTCGGATTAGAAAAGGAAGTGCTTAAAGCAGCCGTACCTATGAAGGGAAGGCTATTACATGGACTTAAGGGTGAAACTAAATCAGTAATTTACGATTCAGCAAATGGACAGGTAATTTATAAATACAATTAAAATTGTTTGTTACTAATTAATTTTTTTTAGTGTTTATATTCAATTTCAAGGAATTACCTAAATGAATTACTAATGACTGCATTGGAATCCTATAATGTAAAGATTAATTTTAATCATAAAATCATTGCAGTTCATATGGATGATGGAGAAATTACCATACAACAGTAATTATAATCAATTAATTTTACAAACTAATAAATTATTAATATTTCAGACTTCACACTAAATTAATCATAAAAAAGCATCCAGATTTCACAATAGCAGCAGATGGTGCTTACAGTACGACTCGTTCTTACATACAAAAATCATGCCTATTATCATTCTCCCAAACATATATAGAGCACGGTTATCTAGAATTAAGTATTAATAAAATTGAAGGTAAATTAATGATACCAAATCATTTACATATATGGCCCAGAGGAACATTCATGATGATAGCCTTGCCAAATTTAGATTATTCCTGGACGGTAACAATATTTATGCCATTTAAAATATTTGAATCGTTAAACGAATCTGATACTATGATACAATTTTTTAAGTCAACATTTCCTGATTATTTTAATTTTACTACTAAGGAAAATTTAATTAAAGATTTTTATGGTAAAAAACCGTTACCATTAGTTTCAATCAAATGCAGTCCTTATAATTTTGGAAAAAAATTCTTATTAATCGGCGATGCTGCACATGCAATGGTGCCTTTTTATGGCCAAGGTTTGAATGCTGGGTTTGAGGATTGTATTATTTTAAATCAATTATTGGATCAAAACAATGATAACATTTCTGAAGCTATAGAATTGTTCAGTAAATTAAGGAAGGATGATGCCCATGCTATTTGTGATTTGGCTATGTATAATTATGTAGAGATGAGAGATTTGGTTACAAAATCAAGTTATAATTATAGAAAGAAACTTGATGATGTTATGTTTAAATTGTTTCCAAAATTTTGGATACCTTTGTATAATTCGGTTACCTTTTCTGGAATGGGGTATCAGGATTGTATGAAAAATAGAAAATGGCAAGATGGGGTAATTATTGAAATTATTGTAATTGCTCAATTTATAATTTTTTGATTTTAGGTTCTGCAAAAATTGTATTTGGTGGTTATTGGATTTTTATTAATTATGTTTAGTTACTACATTTATGCACTTGTTTATGCGTTTTATTAACTTGTTACTTTTTACCAATAAGTGTGCTATTTTATACTTTTTATTACCCACGCATAATGAGTGTGGAAATTGATTATTATGTGAGCTTGCAGATATGGAAAAATGATTAAATATCATATTATAATATTAAATAATTTTTTTTTTGTATACGTTATAAATATTTCAGTTGTAGTCTATAACTTGCACAGAATTTAAATTTTCTTTAATTTATAAATTGCACCAAGGTTTGTGTGACAAAGTTTGTGGAATAAATAGTTAATTCTTCTTTTATTTATTTTAGTTGTAGAAAAAGTTTAGTATATAACTAGCACGTAATACATATTTTGCATTTTCCAAAAGTTTGTGCAGCTATCTTTATACTTGTGGGTAATGGGTATCTTTACGTGCTAGTTGTATAATATACTATACTAAAGATTTACATTTTTTAATAATTGAATTGATTAATTACTAAATTTTAATTTAGTGTTTTCCACCTAAGTGTTTGTGATCTAATTTCTTGACAACAAACACTTGGATGGGTGGGAACTAAATTTAGATTTAGTAAGCAATGGTGTTCTCTCTTAACCGCTCAAGTGTTTGTTATCCAATTTCTTGACACCAAATATTTTGTGTGGTTTAAATTGGTGTTCCCGCCCACCCACCTAAGTGTTTGTAATCTAATTTCTTCATTACAAACACTTGAACGGGTGAGCGAGAACATAATTTAGATTTAGTAAGCGTGTGATGTTCTCGCATACCCGCCCAAGTGTTTGTAATCTAATTTCTTGATTGCAAACACTTGGGTGGGCGGGCGGGAACTAAATTGGTGTTCCCGCCCACCCGCCCAAATGTTTGTGATCCAATTTCTTAATTACTAACATTTGAGCGGGTGGGCGATAACTAAATATAGATTTAGTAAACCTGTGTTGTTCCTGCCTATTGACCTATGTGTTTGTAATCCAATTTGTTGACTACACACACTTGGGTGGGTGGGCGGGAACTAAGTTTAAATTTTGTGCGCGTGTGATTTAAATTTTTGTTCCCGCCCACCCGCTTAAGTGTTTGTGATTTAATTTCTTGATTACAAACACTGGGCTGGTGGGCGAGAACTAAATTTAGATTTAGTAGGCGTGTGATGTTTCCGCTTACCCGCACCAGTGTTTGCAATCCATTTTCTTGACTTTAAACACTTGAGTGAGTGGGCGGTAACTAAGTTTAAATTTTGTGCGCGTGTGGTTTAAATTGGTATTCCTGCTCACCCGCTCACAGGTTTGTGATTTAATTTGTTGACTACAAACACTTGGGAAAGTGGGCGGAAACCAAATTTAGATTTAGTGAGCGTGTGGTGTTCTCTCCCGCCTACCCGTCCAAGTATTTATTATCAAACTTCTTGACTACAAACACTTGGGTGGGTGGATGGAAACTAAGTTTGAATATCGTAAATTTATTGACATCAAATATTCTAGTGGGCGGAACTAAGTTGAAATTTTGTGCGCGTGTGATTTAAATTGGTGTTCCCGCCCATCCGCCCAAGTGTTTGTGATCCAATTTCTTAACTACAAATATTTGAGCGGGTGGGCGAGAACTAAATGTAGATTTAGTAAGCGTAAAAAAACTTGGGTGGGTTGGCGGAAATTAAGTTTAAGTTTTGTGCGCGTGTGGTTTTAATTGGTGTTTCCGCCTACCTGCCAAAGTGTTTGTGATCCAATTTTTTGATTACAAACACTTGAACGGGTGGGCGAGAACTAAATTTTGATTTAGTAAGCGTGTGATGTTTCTGTCTACCCGCCCAAGTGTTTGTAATCTAATTTTTTGATAACAAACACTTGCTTGGGTGGGTGGGAACTAAGTTTAAGTTTAGTAAGCATGTAGGTTGGATTGGTGCTCATACTCACTCATCTAAGTGTTTGTGATCCAATTTCTTGATTACAAACATTTGAGCGCGGGTAGACAAAAACTAAATTTTGATTTATTAAGCGTGTGATGTTCTCGCCTACCCGTTCAAGCGTATATGATCCAATTTCTTGACTGCAAACATTTGGGTGGGTGGGCGGGAACTAAATTTAAATTTTGTGCGCGTGTAGTTTAAATTGGTGTTCTCCCCTACCCGCCCAGGTGTTTGTGATCCAATTTTTTGATTACATTGGGTGAGCTAAATTTATAATTAATAAGCGTGTGGTGTTTCCGCCCACCCGCTCAAGTGGTTATAATCCATTTTTTGACAAGAAAAACTTGAGGTGGGTGGCAACTAAGTTTAAGTTTAATAAACATGTGGTTTGGATTTGTGCTCTCACTCACCCGCTCAAGTGTTTGTGATTTAGTTTCTTGACTACAAACACTTGAGTGGGTGGGCGAGAACTAAGTTTAAATTTTGTGCGTATGTGGTTTGAATTGGCCGGTGTTCCCGCCTACCCGCCCAAATGTTTGTGATCTAATTTCTTGATTACAAACACTCTGGCGGGTAAAATAAGTTGTAAATTCTGCAATTTCCAACTGTGATCTCGACTACTAAAAACTGATCTTGATTACCCAACCATGATCTATAATAAATGGTCCAATTTTCATGATCTACAACTATCATTTTGATCAACTATGATTTTGCTTACCCAAACAAGATCTATATCAAATAGTTTTTACCTGACTTTTATGATCTACAATTGTAAATTTGATCAACTAAACTGTTAACTATGATCTGGATTACTTAAAAATAATCTTGATCTATATCAATTAGTTTTTAACAAACTTTTGTGATCTACAGCTGAACTGTCAAGTTATTCAACTATGACATTGATTACTAAAAAATGATCTTAATTACTCAAACATGATCTATAACAAACGGTATTTAACAATTATAATTTTGATCAATTAATCAAATGTGATCTTTATTAAAATAAACAAGACAACAAGAATTAATCTTCAAATTGCCATTTTATGTCATTTTGAACGTATTATACAATTATAATAGTCAAAATATGATCTTGATTACTAAAAAATGATTTATAACAAACGATTTTGAGTTGTAAACTGTATTATGTGATCCATAACTGTTAAATAGAACAATTTTGATTGGAGATTGTTTGTTGTAGATCATGTAGTTGTAATCAAGATCATTTTTAACAGTTCTAGATTGCATAAAAAAACTACAACAAATTTGATCACATTTAATGATCTATAATATATGATCTTCTAGTGTTAATTTATGATCTAAAACAAATAATCTTAAAACATCATGATCTAAATCTGTTACTTTAATCTTGTCAGCGGCAAAATGTGTTAAATGGTTTATATGTAATATGATCTTGATCTATTAAAAACAATTTTAATTTATCATGATGTTATGATCAAAAGCTGTTAATTTGATTTAACTATTGCAAATGATCTTTAATTGCCAAATTTATCGTAGTTACTGAAAAATGATCTACTGACACATTCATTGTAAAACTGCTGTAGATCATAAATGTCAAATATGATCTTAAACAAAATCTATAGCTGTCATTGTAAACATAAGCTACTAATTGTATGATCTACAACTCTGTAATATAATGATTTACAATGTTACTGCCAAATATGATCTTGAGTCTGTACAACATACAAACTCAACATTTACAACTATTGCTTTAAACGCAATTATCAATTTATGATCTATAAAGTTATAATATTATTGTTCTATAACTTTTAAGTATTATCTTGTGCTTGTCAAACATAAACCGCAAAATAGAGTAAATAACTATTTGTTAATGTGATTTAAAATTACATTCATAATCTACAAGTAACTATAAAAATAATTATTACCTAACAGTTGTATTTTTACATTTTAATGTGATCTTAAATTGTTATTGATCATCCACAATTAACTATAAAAATGATCTTAATCTGACAATTGTATATGTAGATTTTAATGTAATCTTAAGTTGTCATTACTGATCTACTAATACCTAAATAAATTATCTTTAATTGACAGTTGTAGATCTACGTGTGCATTTAAGCTGTCAATCATGATCTACATATGACCATAAAAATAATCTTTATTTGACAATTTTAGATTTATCTGATATGTTAATGTGATCTAAAGTTGTCAATTATAATCTACAAATAACTATAAAAATGAGTTTTATCTGACAATTTTAAACTGCATTTTATGATCTTCAAGTAACTATAAAAATGATCTTTATCTAACAATTGTAGATTTACATGATAATTCAATTTTAAGTTGTCATTGATGATCTACAAATAACTATAAAAGTAATTTTTATTTGGCAATTGGAGATCTACATGTTAAATTGAGAATTATGATCTACAAGTAACTATGAAAATGTATATAGCAGTTGCAAATAAAGCAAACTTTCCAAAAATTCCTACAACTTTTAAGATCACTTTTAATGATTTCTGTTTCATCTGGAGCTAGACGGTATTAATTAACCCCAAAAAAATCATCTAAAAAACTCTACTGCAACAGTAGAGAAGTTGAAGCTGCTTCTACTAGAAAATTTGATTCAGTGGCTAATTAAGATGAAGAAATCATAGTAAACTAAAATGATCCTATCAGTTAATTGACTATATTGACCAAACTAATCCAAAGTAATCTAAATAAATTCAAATAATCCAAAATGATTAAAATATAGGTAAATAAGAAATCTAATGAATGAACTAATATAAATTGAACTGATTGCTGAAGTAATCTTGAATGATCAAAAATAAACCAAACTGATCCAAATCTAAATTAATGTGCTATAAAATAATTTAAACTGATCTTAACTAAGTCAAACTTATCCGAATAGTCCAAACTGAATTAAAGTAATCTAGACAAATTTAAAAAAATATTGTAAAATAAACAAAACTGTTTTGAATTGTGTGATATAACAAACCCAAAATATTCAAACTGATCTAAAGTAAACAGAACAGTTATGAATAACCCAAATTGTTTACAATTGAAAGGAAATGCTTCAAACTTATCTAAATTAAACCAAAAAAACTCAAAATGTTTTAAATTCAAAAATTCGAAACCATACCAATCTAAAGTAATCTAAATTAAACCAAAGTAATCTAAACAGATTTAAACTGTTTTAAATTAATCCAAAAACTGATTCAAAATAATCCAAACTGATCTAAAGTAATCCAAACAAATTTAAACTGTTTCAAATTGATCTAAACCGATTCAAAATCATCCAAACAGATTAAAACTGTTTCAAACTGATCCAAACAGATCAAAACTATTACAAATTGATCCAAACTAACGTAATAAAACTGATTCCAAACTGTACTAATTTCATTAGTTGCTAAAGTGATTTAAAGTCATTCAAAACAAAGTCAAAAACATTGAACAAATCCAAATTTGGATACAACTGCAAACAATTAACCCATTGAAACCTGTAAAGTATACGTAATTAAAATTGCTTTTTTATTTATATCATAAAAGTTGTTAAAATGTTATACAAATTGTAGTTTAGTATTTTCAGGATTCTCCACATACTGGTGCTTATGTTCTTCAAACAACTCAATCAATCGTTGCTTGAAATCTGCATGATATTTTTCAATATCTTCTGCTGTAGGAGATGTTATCAATGGAATTTCCATTGGTCGACCAACTAAAAATAAATAAATAATTATAAATATAATTGAAATTAAACTAGTGCAATCAAAGTATCAAGTATTTTAAGGTATACATCCCTAACTAAGGTGTTTGGCATCATAAAATTAAAAAAAATAATTTACATAAAAATTAATTAATTTGTTCATACATTTTAATAATAAAGCAGAAAAAAATGCCAATTTTTGTTGAGTACTTGTTACTCAGTTTAAACTAAAAGAGTATACTAATAGATGTTAAAAAGTTTGCAGCTTAGATTGTTGCAGAGTGAGGTAATATGACTAATAGTTGGTTAGTCCGGAGAATCAATATTAGGAAAGATTAAAAAAAACTTTTTTTATTGAATTCTTTTAGTTCTGATGAAAATAACAAAGTTGCCAAAACGTTGACAATAAATAATTTTATTTATCCTACTTCTTACCCAATTAACTAAAAAATTTAAAAAAAATTCGGCAGTCAATATTGTTATATCTAAAATTATTTTATAATCGTAGATACTCTGAGTAGTGCAGACCATGCATAGTAAATAACTCTGCAAAACTTATACTAGCTTTTGGTGCTTTAATGTATGCTTTTCTAGTAAAAAAAATAGTTACACTTACCTATAGTCACTAAAGGTTTCTTCAAAGGCAAAAATCCATTCCCAATTGGAATTATCAAAGCAAATCCAAAAATAGCTTCAATTTTTGCTTGAATTTTCCTCACCCATCCCCAATATTTAGGTTGATTATACAAATCAGTCTCACCAAACGTAATCACCGGAACTAAATCAATTCCTGCTTTCAAAGCCAATTTTACAAACCCTTTTCTCTTCTCGTAATAGAAAATATACTCTCCAGGCTTAGATAAATATGATTCTTTAGCACCTCCCGGTACCAAAACTACTATATTACCACCACCTTCCTTATTTAGTAGATAATTAATTGATTTTGCTGATACGCTACATTTACCATGTCCTAAAGTCAATTCTCTTCTTATGGGAATATAAAAATTCATGTTTAAAGTAACAATATGTTTACTGTGATTTGGAAATAATTCATCAACTCCACATTGAGATGTTCCGAATGCAATTGATGCTCCTATGTCTAAAATTCCATGAGGATAACAACAAAATATGTAATTTTTTGTTGAATTTAATTCAATTCCATTAGAGCATTTTAAAGTAATTGGGAAATAATCTTTAAAGTGTTTCCATATGAAGCAATTATATATCCAATCAATTTTTCTGCCACCTTCTTCTATTGTATGTCTGTCTACATACAACCAAAGACAATATAACAAAATCAACCATTTATAAGAAGTGTAGATTAATATATATGCGCTTAAAATAATATACACTGGTGCACTTAAAGTCATTGAAAAAAACCAATAAAATACGGCCAATTTTTGCAAATATATTGGTTTTATTTTAAACATAACTGAAAATAATTTGTATTCAGAATATAATATTTGTTTTGCGATGCAAACTGTTACTTGTTATATTCAATGTAAGCAATTAGCAATGCAATCATTATTTAATTTTATTAGTATTAATTGTAAAAAGCACTTATTAAAGTCACGCTAACATTGGTTCTAAGAATAGTTTAATTTTTTTTATAAAATTGTCATCAGTGAGTTGTTAGATGCATTTCGGGGTTTTCAAAAAATTGTAAGTATTTTTTTTTTAATTTTGAAAAAAATAGTTTTTCTATCAAAGTAAGCAACAATATATTTTCAAAATTTAAATCAAATTGTGACCGCTGAGAACTGACCTTAAAAGCTGGCTAAGAAACTTCTCATATGATATATTTAATTTTTCCAATATTTCTTGTAGTTTCTGCAGAATTTCAAGATTAGTTAATTGTTACAATTCATGTAATTTTGGCAATTTTTTTATGATTTTATTCAATTCGTTAATGTAAACTTTAAGCAGACAATAGATGATGCCTCTACTACAATATGCAAATACTTATATAACCAATTACACAAAAGAAATGGTAATTGACTATTTAATAACTGCATTAATTTTTTTATTAATAAAAAATTTGTGAATTACCATCATAATTCCATTTTATTTATATAAATTAATACTAAAATGTATTATTAACTTTCAAGGTTTAAATTAAAATCGTTTTTTCGTTTACTCATTAAGATTGATATTGCGTAACTTTTGATGTTTTAAAATCAGATATTGCTATTTTGGCATTTTATTACTATCATTTTGCTTTTTTAAATTGTTTTTGAACGTTTTTTGCTGTTTTTGACCATCATCAATAGAATTTTGCACGTATATAAACAGATTTTAGTGCTTTTGGACAAACTATTTTTGATTTTATGAAAAGGATTTTGTACTTTTCAACAGTTTATAACCGAATTTTGACAATATTTTATAGATTTTATGTGTCAAATTATGGTTTAATTCTCAAATTAATATGCATAACCATAAAATTAACAAATTAAATGTTCTCAACTGTCAAACTGATATTGAAAATTACAAAATTAACAAATAAAACTGTTCAAATTTTGTCTAAACTGTCAAAAGGTTCTGCTTGAAACTGTTAGTTTAGCAAATATACTGTCAAAAACTTGAGTAGAATTGTTTTTAACAAAATTTTAAATTTGTCAGCGGCCATTTTGTATTTCAAACGTTATTTTAGTTATTTAGAGTTTTTATTTGTTGTAGTTTTTGATATTTTTTTTTAATTTATTTAATTTTTTTGAAGTTTTTTTATTTTTTTCAAGTTTCTGGTTTTATTATATAAATTTTCAATTTTTGAACACTATTTGTTGTTTCTGCAATCTTTATAAAAATTTTAGACTGTTTTCTAAGTTTTTTCTGTTAAAAAATCTAAAAATTTTTTTTGACCTTTTTGTTATTTTTTTAAATTATTTTGTAACTTTGGAAAGTTTAGAAAAGTTAAAAAAACTTCAAGAAAACTCTATAAACTACAAAAAAAAAACAGAAACTTCAGACATCAATTTAGAGTTTGCCTAGATTCTATTTTTATTTTTTTTTAGTTTTTACTAAAGCTTTTGTAGTTTTTTTTTTATATTTAGGTTTTTTTAAACAACATAAAATACCTTAAACTTACTTTAAAAAAAAACAAAAACCTTGTTTTTTTCCTACAAACAATTTTATAAAAATAGAATACATCTATAGTTTAAAGTTATGTAATTTTTTCAAGTTTTTAATTTTTGTCTAAATTTACATTGTTTTTTTCTAAAATTTCTGAACTTTGAATTCAGATTTCTTCTAATGTTTCTAGATTCGTTATTTGTAATATTTAATAAATTTTTGTCAAATTATAAAACAAATTATTTGATCACAAACACTTGGGTGGGTGGGCGGAAACACAAGTTCAAATCACACGCCCACAAAGTTTAAACTAAGTTAAACTAAGTTTCCTGTTTTTTGTGGGGAATTAAGTTTAAAACTTTGTGCGTGTGATTTAAATTTGTGTTCCCGCCCACCCACCCAAGTGTTTGTGATCTAATTTTTTTTATCACAAACATTTAGGTGGGCGGGCGGGAACACAAATTCAAATCACACGCACAAAAGTTTAAACTAAATTCCCGCTTACCCACCTAAGAGTTTGTGATCAAAAGATTTAAACATAATCGCTTGGGCGGGTGGGTGGGTGGGTGGAAACACCAATCTAAACCACACGCCTTTAAGTTTTGAACTTAGTTTAAGTATTGTGGGCGTGTGATTTGAACTTGTGTTCCCACCCACCCGCCCAATTATTTGTGATCCAATTTTTTTTATCACAAACATTTAGGTGGGCGGGGGTAAACTTTAATTGAAACTATGCTGATTGAAATAAACTTTTTGAAAATTTTATAAGAAATTGTCCACCAATTTAAGCTCTACTAGTTAGAATTTTTGAAGTGAATTGATCAAATTTGCATCAAATTTAGTTAAAACTATGCTGATTACAAATAAAATTTCAAAAAACTTTTTTTCAAAATTTTTGATTTTTTAATTATTTTTTTTAAATTATAAGAAATTGTCCAACAATTCAAGCTCTACTGATTAGAATTTTGGAAGTAATTTGATCAGATTTTCATCAAATTTAGTTGAAACTTTGCTGATTACAGAAAAAATTTAAAAATTTATTTTTTCCAAATTTTTGATTTTTTACAATTTTTTTAAAAATATCTAAAAAATTGTTCAACAGTTTAAGTTCTATTGGTTAAAATTTTTGAAGTAGTTTGATCAAATTTGCATCAAATTTAGTTGAAACTTTGCTGATTACAAATAAAAATTAAAAAAATTATTTTTACAAAATTTTGATTTTTTACGAAAACTATGCTAATTACAAAAAAAAAGTTTAAAAAAATAATTTTTTATAATTTTGATTTTTCACAATTTTTTTCGAAAAATGTATAAGAAATTGTTCAACAATTTAAGCTCTATTGGTTAGAATTTTTGAAGTAATTTGATCAAATTAGCATCAAATTTAGATAAAACATTGCTGATTACAAAAAAAAATTTAAAAAATTATTTTTGCAAAATTTTGATTTTTGACAATTTTTGGAAAAATTTACAAGAAATTGTCTTACAGTTTAAGTTCTATTGGTTAGAATTTTTGAAGTAAATTCATCAAATTTGCATCAAATTTAGTTGAAACTATTCTGATTACAAATAAAATTTCAAAAAATTATTTATCCAAAATTTTAATGTTTTACAATTTTTGGAAAACATTCTAAGACATTATCCAACAATTTTAGCTCTACTGATTAGTAAACTAAGTTTAAATCTTGTGGGTTTAGATTGTTGTTTTGCACCCAAGTGTTTGTGATAAAAAAAATTGGATCACAAACACTTGGATGGGTGGGCGGGAACACAAGTTCAATTCACACGCCCACCAAATTTAAACTTATTTCCCACCCACCCGCCCAAATGTTTGTGATAAAGAAGATTGAAACCTAAACACTTGGGCGGGTGGGCGGGAACACTAATCGAAATCACACGCTTTCAAGTTTTGAACTGAATTCAAATTTGGTGGGCGTGTGATTTGATCTTAGTTTAAATATAAACACTTGGACGGGTGGAGAAAAACAACAATCCAAACCACACGCCTGCAAGTTTTAAACAAAGTACAAATTCACACACAAAATCAAATCACACGGTTACAAAGTTTAAACTTAGTTTTTTTGAAACTTCAAATTATGTGACAAATTATTTCTAAAATCTAGAACTGTTTTACTTAAATTGATTTTTGTGACAGAATTTTTGAAATTTTATAATGAAATTTGTCATACTGATTGGCAATAAGTTGTTAAATAGAGATCCAAAATAATTTTTTTTAAAATTATGAATAGTTTTTTTTTAATTTTCAAAATTTGTAACAAATTATTTACAAAATCTGGAACTGTTTTACAAAAATAGATTTTTGTGACAAAATTTTTAAATTTTTTTCTGAAATTTGTCATACTAAATGGCAGTAAGTTATTAAATAATGTTCTAAAAACTGAAATTTAAGTTTAAACTTTGTGGGCTTGTGATTTGAACTTTTGTTCCCGCTCACTCACTCAAGTTTTTGTGATTTGAATTTTTTTTTTTTTTAATTTATAAGAATTTGTCCAACAATTCAAGCTTTACTGGTTAGAATTTTGGAAGTAATTTGATCAATTTTTTTTCAAATATAATTGAAACTTTGCTGAATACAAAAAAAATTTAAAAATTTACTTTTTCCAAAATTTTTATTTTTTACAATTTTTTGAAAAATTTATAAAAAATTGTCCAATAGTTTAAGTTCTATTGGTTAGAATTTTTGAAAAAAATTGATCAAATTTAGTTAAAGCTTTGCTGATTACAAATAAAATTTTATAAAATTATTTTTTCAAAATTTTGATATTACAATTTTTCGAAAATTTTATAAGAAGTTGTCCAACAATTTTAGCTCTACTGGTTAGAATTTTTGAAGTAAACTGATCTAATTTGCATCAAATTTAGTTGAAACTTTACTGATTACAAATAAAAATTAAAAAAATTATTTTTCCAAAATTTTGATTTTTGACAGTTTTTCGAAAAATTTACAAGAAATTGTCCAACAGTTTAAGTTCTATTGATTAGAATTTTTAAAGTAAATTCATAAAATTTGCATCAAATTTAGTTGAAACTATTCTGATTACAAATAAAATTTCAAAAAATTATTTTTCCAAAATTTTAATTTTTTACAATTTTTGGAAAACATTCTAAGAAATTATCCAACACTTTAAGCTCTATTGGCAAAATAATTTGAAGTGAATTGATCAAATTTGCATCAAATTTAGATGACACAATGCTGATTACAACAAAAAAAAAATTTTCAACCTTAAATTTTTTTTAATTTTCGAAGAATTTATAAGAAATTGTCTAACAATTTAAGCTCTACTAGTTAGTAAACTAAGTTTAAATCTTGTGGGTAGATTGTTGTTTGTTGTTTGTGATAAAAAAAATTGGATCACAAACACTTGGGTGGGTGAGCGGGAACACAAATTCAATTCACACGCTCACAATGTGTAAACTTAGTTCCCACCCACCCGCCCAAATGTTTGTGATAAAAAAGATTAAAACCTAAACACTTGGGCGGGTGGGCGGGAACACTAATCTAAATCACACGCTTTCAAGTTTTGAACTGAATTCAAATTTTGTGGGCGTGTGATTTGAACTTAGTTCCCGCCCACGACCCAAGTGTTTATGATCAAAAGATTTAAACATAAACACTTGGACGGGTGGAGGAACAACAATCCAAACCACACGCCTGCAAGTTTTGAACAAAGTTCAAATTCACACACAAATTCAAATCACACGCTTACAAAGTTTAAACTTAGTTTTTTTGAAACTTCAAATTATGTGACAAATTATTTCTAAAATCTAGAACTGTTTTACTTAAATTTATTTTTGTGACAAAATTTTTGAAATTTTATTATGAAACTTGTCATACTGATTGGCAATAAGTTGTTAAAAAGAATTTCAAAAATTGAAGTTTTTTAAAAAATTATGAATAGTTTTTTTTTTTATTTTTTTACAATTTTTTTACAAAATCTGGAACTGTTTTACAAAAATAGATTTTTGTGACAAATTTTTTAAATTTTTTTATGAAATTTGTCATACTAAATGGCAGTAAGTTATTAAATAAAGTTTTAAAACTGAAATTTAAGTTTAAACTTTGTGGGCTTGTGATTTGAACTTTTGTTCCCGCTCACCCACCCAAGTTTTTGTAATCGGGTGAGCGGCAGTAAACTTTAGTTGAAACTATGCTGATTGAAATAAAATTACAAAAAACTTTTTTTCCAAAATTTTGGTTTTTTAATTTTTTTTTTAATTTTATAAGAAATTGTCCTACAATTATTCAAGCTCTACTGGTTAGAATTTTGGAAATAATTTGATCAAATTTGCATTAAATTTAGTTGAAACTTTGCTGATTACAAAAAAAAATTAAAAATTAATTTTTTTCAAAATTTTGATTTTTTACAATTTTTTGAAAAATTTATAAGAATTTGTCTAACAATTTAAGCTCTCCTGATTAGATTTTTTAAAGTAAATTGATCTAATTTGCATCAAATTTAGTTGAAACTATGCTGACTAGAAATAAAATTTCAAAAAATTATTTTTTCAAAATTTTGAATTTTTTACAATTTTTTGAAAAATTTATAAGAAATTGTCCAACAATTTAAACTGTACTGGTTAGAATTTTTGAAGTGAATTTATCAAATTTGCATCAAGTTTAGTTGAAACTTTGATGATTACAAATAAAATTTTAAAAAATTATTTTTTCAAAATTTTGATAATGTACAGTTTTTTGAAAACTTTATAAGAAATTCTTCAACAATTTAAGCTCTACTGGTAAGAATATTTGCAGTAAATTGATAAAATTTAGTTGAAACTTTGCAGATTACAATCGAAATATTAAAAAATAATTTTTCAAAATTTTTGTTTTTTTACTTTTTATCAAAAAAATTATAAGAAATTGTCCAACAGTTTCAGCTCTACTAGTTAGAATTTTTCAAATAATTTGATCAAATTTGCATCAAGTTTAGTTGAAACTATGCTGATTATAAAAAAATTTCAAAAAGTTAATTTTCCAAAATTTTGATTTTTTATAATTTTTCGAAAAAATTATATAAAATTGTTTAACAATTCAAGTTCTCCGGATTAGAATTTTTGAAGTAATTTGATCAAACTTGCATCAAATTTAGTTGAAACTTTGCTGATTACAAATAAAATAAAAAAAAGGTTTATTCAAATTTTGATTTTTTACAATTAAAAAAAATATATATATATCCAACAATTTAAGCTCTATTAGTAAGAATTTTTGAAGTATTTTGATCAAATTTGCAGCAAATTTAGTTAAAACTATGCTGATTACAAATAAAATTTCAAAAAGTTTTTTTCCAAAAATTCTGATTTTTTACAATTTTTTAAAATTTTTTTAAGAAATTCTTCAACAGTTTAAGCTCTACTGGTGACAATATTTAAAGTGAATTGATCAAATTTGCATCAAATTTAGTTGAAGCTATGCTGATTATAAAAAAATAATTCAAAAATTATTTTTTCAAAATTATGATTTTTACAATTTTTCATAAAATGTATAAGAAATTGTACAACAATTTAAGCTCTACTGTTAGAATTTTTGAAGTGAATTGATAAAATTTGCATTAAATTTAGTTGAAACTATGCTGATTACAAAAAAATTTCTAAAAACTTTTTTTTTCAAAATTTTGATTTTTTAATTTTTTTTTTTTTTTTATTTATAAGAATTTGTCTAACAATTCAAGCTCTACTGGTTAGAATTTTTGAAGTGAATTGATAAAATTTTCATCAAATTTAGTTGAAACTTTGCTGAATACAAATAAAATTTTAAAAAAATAATTTTTCCAATGTTTTGATTTGTTACAATTTTTCGAAAAATTTATATGATATTGTCCAACAATTCAAGCTTTACTGGTTCGAATTTTTGAAGTAAATTTTTCAAATTTTCATCAAATTTAGTTGAAACTATGCTGATTACAAATAAAATTAAAAAAAAAAAATTTTCAAAATGTTTTTTTACTATTTTCCGAAAATTTCATAAAAATTTGTCTAACAATTTAAGCTCTATTGCTTAGAATTTTTGAAGTAATTTGATCAAATTTGCATCAAATTTAAACTTGAAACTATGTTGATTACAAAAAAAAATCAAAAACTTATTTTTCTAAAATTGTTTTACAATTTTTTGAAAAAAAGAAATTGTCCAACTATTCAAGCATTACTGATTAGAATTTTTGAAGTAATTTGATCAAATTGGCATCAAATTTAGTTGAAACTTTGCTGATTGCAAATCAAATTTCATAAAATATCCCAAGTGTTTCTGATTGCCCACCTACCCAAGTGTTTGTGATTAAAAGATTTAAACACAAACACTTGGGCGTGTGGAGGGAAACAACAATCCAAACCACACACCTACAAGTTTCGAACTTAGTTCAAATTTTGTGGGCGTGTGATTTGAACTTGTGTGATTTGAACTTATGTTCCCGCTCACCCACCCAAGTGTTTGTTATCTTATTTTTTTATCACAAACAACAATCTAAACCATACGCCTACAAAATTTTAACATAGTTTTCCGTTTCAAAAAATTGATTTTTGTGACTGAATTTTTGAAATTTTACTATGAAATTTGCTATACTGACGGAGATTTTAAAAAAATTATAATTTTTGTAAACATTCAAAGTAAGTAACACTAGAACAAATTGTTTAACAAAAATTGATTTTTTAACGAAAATGTTTGAAGTAGATTACATAAAAAACCGTATTATAATCTAAAAGCACATCAGTTTACCCCATCAAATCAACTGACACAAATTTATAAACAAGTTAGTTTACGCTGTATTTAAAGTAACTATAAAGAATGATTTTAAATAGAAAAGAATTGTAAATAAAATTTTATTCTATTACACAAAACATGAGTTTTGGGTTTATTTTTATCAGAATAATAAAATTGTTTTGGGAGTGAATCATTTGATTAATTATTTTGATTTGAATGATTTATTAAATATTTAAATATTGTAAAATGATTTGAAAAGAACAATAAACGTTGAAAATTGGATTGGTTTGTGAAAAGAGCGCGGTTAGCGTGTAGGTTGTGGGAGCGATGGTAAGGTCCAGAGTTAGCCAGGAGTCTGTGGTGGGAGTGGGGCAGCGTCGCGACGGAAAATCCGACGCTCAGTAGTAGTGGACGGCAGCATGTGGTGGTGGTTGCTGCTTGTGGCTGTGGTGACGGCCAAACGCGGCCCGACTCAGGACCCCGTCATCGAGGAGGTCACGGCCAAGCAACTGGAGCGCGTCTTGGCCGAAAAGGATTATGTAGCCGTGTTCTGGTGTAAGTATTCCGTGATGTGATTTTATCCATACTTGCTGGCGTAACAGTGGTAACATTAGACGTGCGAAGTGAGTGCCGGGGACCGGGAGAGAGGAGAGGATGCCATATCCCGATTTGGCGCGACCAGCAGTTGATCTACGTGATCTGCGGGAAACGGGATCGCGCGACTAATCCTCAATCCATCTGCACGTGTATCCACCCGCACCGAATAATAAATTCACTAAAATAAAATGCAATTAACGTGCTCTCGTATTACTATTAAATTCCTAAAAATAAAAAATGTCTGGAACCTGGCACAATACGCAGGAATGTTGATTCAGTTTGGGATGCTACATTTTTTGGCTCTCAATTATTTTTCTTAATTTTTTTCAACTAAACACCTGTTCGGATTTAATGAGAACACCACCTAACCTATCCCCATTATATTTTAAAATCAATTGAAACACCTGTTTTATCGCAAACTTCACATACATCCGGATTTAAAATTAAAATTTAAAGGCCTCCTGCCAAGAATATATTTTTTTAGAAACACTCAAACAATATCTTGCCAACGAACAATTTAATTGGAACTGACATTTTCATAATTAATCCCATTTACTTGTACAATGGAAAATTAAGTAATTAACAATAACAATTTAATTGTGCAAATTGTAAATATTGTTACCTAAATTCTCCTTAAAAGTACTTTAAAAGTTTAGGTTAGGATCGATTTGATCAGATGATCAATTGCATTCCTGAATATATGTTTTCAAAATTTACATGTAAACTTGTAAATGGTTTAATGGGTAATTAAACTGAAGCAGACTTGTTATTTTTAAATCATTGTGTCAGTACTAATTCATAATACTTAGCTTAGTAATTTGTTTAAAAATAAAACGTTTTATTACCACAAAATTATCACGAATACTTTTGATAAAGGTGCAAGCTATAAAACGTGTTTAATGTTATAAGAATAGAAACTTCTGTTTTAAAATTGCATCCTTAGCATCGTATTGTGTACCAATACTTGTTGAATTGTTTTAAGCAATCAAACCTTTTTTTTCTTCTGATAGTTTCAAGCAATTGTAATTTGTATGCATTTTTGCTAAATTAATAAATTTGCAAAAGTTTTCAACTGTTTAGTAGTGCATCATATGCATTCCAAAGTATCTTTACAACATCCGAGTTTAACTCTTTTCCAAAGTTTTTTACTTTTATTTTTAAAGCAAACAAGTTTGCAGTTTTTAGATTAATTGTTAACAAATATTGTAGTACTATGTACTCTAATTGTTTAAGTTTATACTAAATCTGATCCAAATTTTGAATTTTTATTTTCAAAAATGTTTGCTGCAAATTTTATGAAATTTGATTCAACTTTGAAAATTAATAAAAAATATTTAGAAATTTTTCAGTCGATTGTCAATTTTTTCTGGCATTTTCTAAGTAGTTTGCTAAATCTGGGCCAAGTTTTGAGTCTAATTTTTTTTAAATGTTGCTTCTAGTAATATTTTAGCTTGCTACAGTTTTTATTAAATTTCATTTAATTTTGGAAATCAATAAAATAGGTTTAGAAATTTTTGAGTCGATTGTCAATTTTTTCTGGCATTTTCTAAGTAGTATGCTAAGTCTGGGCCAAGTTTTAACTCTAAATTTTAAAAAATGTTGCTTCCAGAAACATTTTAGCTTTCTACAATTTTTATAAAACTTCATTTAAGTTTAGAAATTGATAAAAAATGTTTACAAATTTTGTAGTCAATTGTCAATTTTTTCTAGTATTTTTCAAGTAGTATACTAAGTCTCAGCTAAGTTTTGAGTCTAAATTTTCAAAATTGTTGCTTCCAGAAATATTTTAATTTGTTACACTTTTTATGAAATTTGATTTAATTTTAAAAATTGATAAAAAAATTTTAGACATTTTTTAGTCGATTGTCAATTTTTTGTCGTATTTTTCAAGTAGTATGCTAAGCCTGAGCCAAGTTTTGAGCTTAAATTTTTAAAATTGTTGCTTTTAGAAATATTTTAGCTTGCTACAATTTTTTTGAAATTTGATTTAACTTTGAAAATTAATAAAAAATGTTTAGAAATTTTTTAGTTGATTGTCAATTTTTTTTGGTGTATTTTAAGTAGTATGCTAAGTCTGAGCCAAGTTTTGAAACTAAGTTTTCAAAAATGTTGCTTCCAGAAATATTTTAGCTTGCTACAATTTTTATGAAATTTTATTTAACTTTGGAAATTAATAAAAAATGTTTAGAAATTTTTTAGTCGATTGTCAATTTTTTCTGGTATTTTCTAAGTAGTATGCTAAGTCTAAGCCAAGTTTTGGGTCTAAATTTTTAAAAATGTTGCTTGCAGACATATTTTTGCTTGCTACAATTTTTATGAAATTTGATTGAACTTTGGAAATTAAAAAAAAATGTTTAGATTTTTTGTAATTGATTGTCAATTCTTTTTGGTATTTTTCAAATAATATGCTAAGTCTGGGCTAAGGTTTGAGTCTAAATTTTGAAAAATGTTGCTTCCAGAAACATTTTAGCTTGCTGCAATTTTTATTAAATTTCATTTAAGTTTAGAAATTAATAAAAGATGCTTAGAAATTTTTTAGTTGATTGTCAATTTTTTTTAGCATTTTTTAAGTAGTATTCTAAGTCTGAGCCAAATTTTAAATTTACATTTTCAATAATGTTGCTTCTAGAAATATTTCAGCTTGCTACAATTTTTATGAAATTTTATTTAACTTTGGAAATCAATAAAAAATGTTTAGAATTTTTTTAGTTGATTGTCAATTTTTTCTGGCATTTTCTAAGTAGTATGCTAAGTCTGGGCCAAGTTTTGAGTCTAATTTTTAAAAAATGTTGCTTCCAGAAATAATTTAGCTTGCTACAGTTTCTATGAAATTCTATTTAACTTTGGAAATTAATAAAAAATGTATAGAAATTTTTTAGTTGATTGTCAATTTTTTCTAGTAATTTTCAAGTAGTATACTAAGTCTGGGCCAAGTTTTGAGTCTAAATTTTTAAAAATTTTGCTTCCAGAAATATTTTAGCTTGCTACAATTTTTATGAAATTTCATTTAACTTTGAAAATTAATAAAAAATGTTTCGAAATTTTTTAGTCAATTGTCAATTTTTTTTGGTATTTTTTAAATAGTATGCTGAGTTTTAAGTCTAAATTTTCAAAAATGTTGCATTCAGAAATATTTTAGCTTGCTACAATTTTTATGAAATTTGATTAAACTTTGGAAATTAATAAAAACTGTTTAGAATTTTTTTAGTCGATTGTCAATTTTTTCTGGCAATTTCTAAGTAGTATGCTAAGTCTGAGCCAAGTTTAGAGTCTAAATTTTGAAAAATGTTGCTATTAGAAATATTTTAGCTTGCTTTAATTTTTATAAAATTTCATTTAAGTTTGAAAATTAATAAAAAATGTTTAGAAATTTTTTAGTCAATTGTCAATTTTTTCTGGTGCTTGTTAAGTAGTATGCTAAGTCGGGGCCAAGTTTTGAGTCATAATTTTTAAAAATGTTGCTATTAGAAATATTTTAGCTTGCTACAATTTTTATAAAATTTGATTTAATTTTGGAAATTAAAAAAAAATTGTTTAGAAATTTGTTAGTTGATTGCCAGTTTTTTACTGGTATTTTTCAAGTAGTTTTCTAAGTCTGGGCCAAGTTTTAAGTCTAAATTTTCAAAAATGTTGTTTTCAGAAATATTTTAGCTTTCTACAATTTTTATGAAATTTTATTTAACTTTAAAAATTAATAAAAAATGTTTAGAAATTTTTCAGTCGATTGTCAATTGTTTCTTGCATTTTTTAAGTAGTATGCTAAGTCTGGGCCATGTTTTGAGTCTAAATTTTGAAAAATGTTGCTTCCAGAAATATTTTAGCTTTCTACAATTTTTATGAAATTTCATTTAACTTTAGAAATTGATAAAAAAATGTTTACAAATTTTGTAGTCGATTATCAATTTTTTCTAGTATTTTTCAAGTAGTATGCTAAGTCTCAACTTAGTTTTGAGTCTAAATTTTAAAAAATGTTGCTTCCAGAAATATTTTAATTTGTTACAATTTTTATGAAATTTTATTTAACTTTGGAAATTAATAAAAAATGTTTAGAAATTTTTTAGTTGTTTGTCAATTTTTTCTAGTAATTTGTAAGTAGAATGCTAAGTCTGGGCTAAGTTTTGATACTAAATTTTTAAAAATGTTGCATTTAGAAATATTTTAATTTGTTACACTTTTTATGAAATTTGATTCAACTTTGGAAATTAATAAAAAATGTTAAGACATTTTTTAGGCGATTATCAATTTTTTATATTTTTTTTCAAGTAGTATTATAAGTCTGTACTAAGTTTTGAGTCTAAATTTTCAAAAATGTTGCTTCCAGAAACATTTTAGCTTGCTGCAATTTTTATAAAATTTTATTTAACTTTGGAAATTAATAAAAAATGTTTAGAAATTTTTCAGTCAATTGTCAATTTTTTCTGGCATTTTCTAAGTAGTATGCTAAGTCTGGGACAAATTTTTACTTTATATTTTAAAAAATGTTGCTTCCAGAAACATTTTAGCTTTCTACAATTTTTATGAAATTTTATTTAACTTTGAAAATTAATAAAAAATGTTAAGAAATTTTTTAGTCGATTGTCAATTTTTTCTAGTGTTTTTCAAGTAGTATGCTAAGTATGAGCCAAGTTTTGAGTCTAAATTTTCAAAAATGTTGCTTCCAGAAATATTTTAGCTTTCTACAATTTTTATAAAATTTCATTTAACTTTGAAAATTAATAAAAAATGTTTAAAAATTTTGTAACCCATTGCCAATTTTTTCTGATATTTTTAAAGTAGTATGCTAAGCCTGAGCCAAGTTTTGAGCTTAAATTTTCAAAAATGTTGCTTCCAGACATATTTTAGCTTCCTACAATTTTCATGAAATTTCATTTAACTTTGGAAATTAATAAAAAATATTTAAAAATTTTGTAGTCGATTGCCAATTTTTTCTGATATTTTTTAAGTAGTATGCTAAGCCTGGACCAAGTTTTGAGTCTAAATTTTTAAAAATTTTGCTTCCAGAAATATTTTAGCTTGCTACAATTTTTATGAAATTTCATTTAACTTTGAAAATTAATTAAAAATGTTTAAAAATTTTTTAGTCAATTGTCAATTTTTTCTGGTATTTTTTAAATAGTATGCCAAGTTTTAAGTCTAAATTTTCAAAAA
Source organism: Tachinus rufipes (assembly GCA_963932245.1). Classification (NCBI taxonomy): domain Eukaryota; kingdom Metazoa; phylum Arthropoda; class Insecta; order Coleoptera; family Staphylinidae; genus Tachinus; species Tachinus rufipes. The sequence goes on from OZ010749.1 coordinate 5,055,686, forward strand.
TGTTGCATTCAGAAATATTTTAGCTTTCTACAATTTTTATGAAATTTCATTTAATTTTGGAAATTGATAAAAAATGTTTAAAATTTTTTTAGTTGATTGTCAATTTTTTCTGGTGCTTTTCAAGTAGTATGCTAAGTCTGGGCTAAGTTTTGAGTCAAAATTTTTAAAAATGTTGCTTCCAGAAATATTTTAGCCTGCAACAATTTTTATGAAATTTCATTTAACTTTAGAAATTGATAAAAAAATGTTTACAAATTTTGTAGTCGATTGTCAATTTTTTCTAGTATTTTTTAAGTATTATATTAAGTCTCAGCTAAGTTTTGAGTCTAAATTTTCAAAATTGTTGCTTCCAGAAATATTTTAATTTGTTACACTTTTTTGAAATTTGATTTAATTTTAAAAATCTATAAAAAATGTTTAAAATTTTTGTATGTGATTCTAAATTTTTTCTGTTATTTTTCAAGTAGTATGCTAAGTCTGGGCCAGAGTTTTAAGTCTAAATTTTCAAAAATGTTGCTTCCAGAAATATTTTAGCTTGCTACAATTTTTATTAAATTTCATTTAAGTTTGAAAATCAATAAAAAATGTTTAGAAATTTTTTAGTCGATTGTAAAATATTCTATCATTTTCTAAGTAGTATGCTAAGTCTGAGCCAAGTCTTTTAAGTTTGCCACAATTTTAAGAAATTTTATTTTACTTTAAAAATTAATTTAAAAAAATTTTAGTTAATTTTCAGTTTTTTTTTTAGTTTTTTGTAAGTAGTATGCTAAGTCTGAGTCTAAATTTTTAAAAATGTTGTTTTTTAGTAATCTCCTTGTTTTTAGAAATATTTTAGCTTGCTGCAAGTTTTATAAAATTTGCCCGTTATGCTGCCAACTTACATTAAAAGTGGACCTACAATTTAATTCCAAACTACTGGAGACATAATTAATTTACTCCGGACCATCGAAGGATCTTAGTCATGACCCCACGCTAATAAGTCGGGTTAGGGAGTGGAAGAGGGAGAGGGTATAAACACTTATAATAGTTTTCGTTGTGAGATTTGAACCCACATCTTTGGTGCAGTAGTCGTATGCCTAATTTTTTACTCTTTGGCGTGGGTTGGGAATTTTCTAAAGACTCTGATAAACCCCACCCAATCTGTGAATGGAAGTTTCTGACCTTACGGCTCATGTACCTTCCGTTTGTAGATTGGGATGTTGTAGATGGTTAAGATTACACCTTATAGGCTGTAGGGTGGGATGTGGTGTTACCTTTAGGTTAAGGTGAGGCTACTTGGTTCGCCGGTTGTTTATAGAAGAAATTTTCCCTGTCTGGCTCGGCGAGTCGAGCGAGATCAAGGTTAAGATAGTTTGCGAAATTATCGAAATAATTTTTGGTCAAAGTTTTGATGTGGTTGCGCACGAATTTTTCTGTTTCGGACCATGGAACTCTGTGGAGCATCCTCAAAGTGTTACTTTGGAAAACCTTGAGACGATTGAAGTGAGTGTTTGAAGCCGTTCCTCATACTAGGGACGCGTAAGTGAGCATGGGTATGATGATAGATGTGTAGAGCCTGAGTCACATGACGCAACATCAAAACAAGAAGATTTTTTGCCATTCTGGCTTTATCAAGAATGGATTGCACGTGCAATTTGTACGTGAATCCCATGTCAAAGGCAATCTCCAGATACTTAGCAGTATCAGACCATGGTATGGAAACGTCAAGAAAAGGACATTTGCATCTTGTTTTTCTGGATTATTTTTGCTACTTATCTAACCATTTTTTGAGGTCGTTGGTGGCTTTTTGTAAGCTATCTCGGGAGAAGAGAGAATGAAGTCTTAAAGAGCTCCTGCTGTTATCTGTAGATATGTGCTTTTCTAGCTTTACTACCAGAGTTTTGCGGTTTAGATATGACGCTATCAGCCTCACAACACGCAGAAAGTTAGCTCTGTACAGTTTGAAGAGAAATCCCTTGTGCCAAACCTTGCCAAAAGCTTTTTCGACGTCGATCTTTTATTATTATTGGGGCTTGGAGCAGTGCGAGTTTTAAATCGTTTGATGATATCTCTGATTTGATAAGGTCTTGTCAGCCCAAGAAATCTTTGATCTCTTGTTTGACCATTTTGACGTGATCTGTGTAGAACATTGGAGTTTGAGGCTGTCAGAAAATGTCTTAGCTTTTTCCTCGATAGAGTATTTTTGCCATGAATGACTGGAATAAGAACATGCCTATTCCGTAAAGCCTTGGAGATCTTCCACATTATCATTTATGATCGGTTCCAAGCTATTTTGTGGAACTTTATGGCTTTTCTAACTTTGCTGTGGAGCGAATTTAAGATAAATGCTTTAATGCAAGTCTAAATGAGTCTGTAAGTTTGGAAGATTGTAGCAGATTAACATGTGATTATAGTTTAAAAGTCGCATGAGAAGGACATCTATGGCGACATAGTAGTTGCAACAAGAACCGACTGATTTTATGTATTTTTTGGTTAACGCAACATTTTGCTGATAATGTACAATTGCTAATTACGATCTTTTTTTGTGCTAAAGTCAGTTTTGATGCTCGTAAAGAGGTCAAACATCCAATCTTTTCATGACGGGCACTTGGATGGGTCACTCCATAGCTTCACAATAAGTCAATAGTTTAAAATGGAGTGGCCTACCCACCCATCCAAGTGTTAGTTATTAAGAAGATGGATTATGACAAAATAACAGAGGCCAAACAACTACTTTTTTGATGACGGACTTTTGAGTGGGTAGGTGGGATATTCTACAGCTTGACAACAAGTCAGTAGTTTGTATTGAAGTTGGACCACGATCTTCTTTTGTGGAAAAGTGATTTGCTATGCTCTCAAAGAGCTCAAATATCTATTTTTTGTCATGACGGTCAGTTGGATGGGTGGGTGGTTTGTGTCAAAATGACTTATGATGCTCGCAATGAGGTCAAAAATCTAATCTTTTGATAACGGACACTTGGATGGAAGGGATAGTTACTCTATAGCTTCATAATGAGTTAGCAGTTTAGATTGAAGAGGCCCACCCACCCATTCAAGTGTTAGGTATCAAGAAGTTGGATCACATCCTTCTCTTCTGGTAAAGTGACATCTGATGCTTGCATAGAGGTGACGGACAATTGGGTGGGTGGGTGGGACACTTGATAGCTTAACAACATATTAGTTGTTTGAATTGGAGTGGCCCACTCACCCACCCAAGTGTTAGTTATCAAGAGGTTGGACTACGATCTTTTTTTGTGTTAAAGTGACTTCTGATGATCGTAAAGAGATTAAACGACGAGCACTTAAGGGTGGGAATGTTAGTCTATAGCTTGATAACGAATCTGTAGGTTAACCTAAAGTGGTAAACCCACCTACCCAGTTGTTACTTATGAAGAGGTTTGATCACGATCTTTTTTTGTGACAAAGTGACTTCTGATGCTCGTAAAAAGATTCAGTATTTAATCTTTTGATGACGGATACTTGGGAGTGGGTGGGTTATTTGATAGCTTGACAACAAGTCAGTAATTTTGATTGGAGTGGCCCACCCACCAACCCAAGTGTTTTTTATCAAGAAGATGGGTTAAGACCTTCTTTTGTAGGAAAGTGATTTCTAATGCTCGCAAAGAGGACAAACATTCAATCTTTTGATAACGGACACTAGGCCGGGTGGGTAGGTCATTTACTTATCAAGAGGTTAGATTACGTCTTTTTTTTGGCAAAGTGACTTCTGATGCTTGCAAAGAGGTCAAAAATCTAATCTTTTGATAACGAACACTTGGGTGGATGGGTGGGACACTCCAGTCCAAACTATTGACTTGTTATCATTTTGTACGATGATGTTTTCTAGCATATTGCCAACGGAAACGTTAATTAGGGTTTTACTGCTAGATTTTTGCGGTTTAGATAAGAAGCGAGCAGCCTTATAAGACTTGCAGATTAGTTTTAGGAGGAAGCATTTGTAACAGACTTTGATGAAAAATTACTCTTGTCAAAGATTTCAATTTTTGGTTATGTGGTTCATCACGCGAGTAACCGCATCTGAACTCATGTTAGTGGGAGAGGAGAAGATTGTTTGTTTGGGTGTGCTTTTGGATTATATCTAAGATTACTTTCTCTATGACCTTGCTTAAGGTGCATAGTAAATTTATTGGCCAGTAGTTTTAAGAAAGTTTCTGATTTTTTCCAAGTTTTGAGATATTGATCACGAGTAAACCTTTCTATTTTGTAGGAATGTGCCGGGTTTTGAGAATTTTATTAACAATGTTGGTAAGAATCTTTATTGCTTTATTCAAGAACAATTTTAGAGCTTTGTTTAGGATTTTTCTGTGTCGTCGTTAGCGGTTTCCAGGAAATCTCTGACTTTATAATGAACCTTTTCGACGCTTTTTAGACCTGTGTCCTTGGTTTATGAGAAGGAGCATTAAAGTTTGATGTTGTCAGCAAATGATTTGGGCATTAGTGTATTGAACCTTATTCTTGCGTGAATGGCTGGAATGGAGAGCCGTTTGTTTTTTGGGCTTTTAAGATCTTGGAGGTTTTGTTGTCTGCTATAGTGAAGCTGTTGGGAATTGTCTTAGGTTTACGTTGTTTGGCGTTTATTGTTTGTTAAGACTTCTAATTTTTTATAACGATTACTTGGGGGGCTGGGTGATCACTCTACTTTAAATTAGTTGCTGGTACCGACCCACCCAACTTAGTGTTGGTCATCAAAAGATTGGATTTATGATCCTTTTCTCTAATATAGATATTTCTAAAGCTTGCAAAGAAGAGACATTTTTATTTTTTGTTATACTTTTACTCACTCGTCTAAGTGTTGAAAGGAAAAAGATTTTGTTAACAAATTGCGCTAGGGGGGTAAGCATTTAAGTTATTTTTTGCTTGTAATAATGTTTAAGAAATTGAATATCATTTTTTCTTCTTGTGACCTAGTGACTACTGATTTTTGCAAAAAATAAAAATATCGATTTTTTTTTTAGTTTAAAGCTTGAATTGATTATTTAGACAATACCAATAAGTGGTTTCATAGTTTAAGATGGTGTAAACCTTCTTTTTGTTTCTTTTTGTAAGTTTTTGAAGAAAGAGCTCAGAATCTAGCTGAGCTTAGAGACAAATTTTTGGTTAGTGTGTATCTTGTTTGCCATAGTATGAAACTTTCTTTTCTTGGATTTTTGCGTTTTTGGATGTGATTAGTGCTTAAAACTTAGCTAAGCTTATCAAAAGAATTTTTTGAAGCGGAATTTTTAGTACTGAAACCTTAACTGGGCTTAGTGGTAAATTTTGTTTTGTCTATCTTTTGGTCTCAGACTTCTACTACTTCTATCACATCTAACTAGTTAACTTTAGTTGTAAAGCATCCTTTCTTGGTATTTGTTTGCGCTCGTCTTTGAGCTAAAGCCAGCGACTACTTTGTAGCTTTTGGTTTTGCTATCCAGTTTGTCAAACTCAAATTTTTGCATCATCAAAGCTAAAAGTGTGACATACGCAGATAAGTTTAAGTTTTAAGAACTATATTGTCTTAAAATAATGCAAATTATTCAACTAAGCTTTATAACTTAAAAACAAGTGGTTGGATTTTAATAAAATTTATTTTGTAGTGAGATCTAGCTTGGTAGTACTAATTCTAAAAATTAGAATTAAATTAATACGTTTAATTTTTCAAAAAAAAACTCAAACTATTAGTCTTAGTTGGATATCATGAAAACGAATTGTTAGAATTTAATAAATTTTGGTTTGTGGTGAGATCTAACTTGGTAGTACTAATTCTAAAAATTAGAACTAAATTGATAGGTCAGATTTTTGTACAGATTATATGTTGACAAGAACTAATTTGTCTAAAAATAGCACAAACTATTAATCTTAGTTGAATATCTTAAAAACGAATTGTTAGAATTTAATAAATTTTGGTTTTTGGTGAGATCCAACTTGGTGGTACTAATTCTAAAAATTAGAACTAAATTGATAGGTCAGATTTGTGTACAGATTCTATTCTGACAATAAGCAATTTGTCTAAAAATAACACAAACTATTAATCTTAGTTGGATATCTTGAAAACGAATTGTTAGAATTTAATAAAATTTGGTTTGTGGTGAGACCTAACTTGGTGGTACAAATTTTAAAATTAGAACCAAATTGATACGTCAGATTTTTGTTTAGATTCCATTTTGGCAAGAACTAGTTTGTCTAAAAATTGAACAAACTATTAATCTTAATTGGATATTATGAAAACGAATTGTTAGAATTTAATGAAATTTGGTTTGTGCTAAGATCTAACTTAGTGGTACTAATTTTAAAAATTAGAATTAAATTGATAGGTCAGATTTTTGTACAGATTCCATCTTGACAATAAGCAATTTGTATAAAAACAACACAAACTATTAATCTTAGTTGGATATCATGAAAACGAATTGTTTGAATTTAATAAAATTTGGTTTGTGGTGAGATCTAACTTAGTGGTACTAATTCTAAAAATTAGAATTAATTTGATAGGTCAGATTTTTGTTCAGATTCTATTTTGGCAAGAACCAATTTGTCTAAAAATAGCACAAACTATTAATCTTAGTTGGATATCTTGAAAACGAATTGTTAGAATTTAATAAAATTTGGTTTGTGGTGAGATCTAACTTGGTGGTACTATTTTTAAAAATTAGAACTTTATTGATAGGTCTAATTTTATTACAGATTTAATCCTGACAATAACCATTTTGTTTAAAAATATTGCAAAACACTCATCAAAGTTTTATAATTTGGAAACAAATTGTGAGATTTTGATCAAATTTGGTTTGTATTGAGATTTAGCTTTATTTATATTAAATCTAAAAATTAGAACTACATTAATAATGATTTGTCTACAGACTCAATCCTGACAAGACCCAATTAGTTTAAAAATATTACAAACTAATAATGTTAACTGTTGGTTTTTTTTTCAATGCAAAATTTTTCATCCAGTGGCGTGGCTATAAAAATAATCATTTCAATTCAATTCAATTCAAGTGTCGAATCAAAGTTTACAAAAAATAAAAATTAATTTGATGAAGATGGAATTATTACAAAAAATTGATTTGGAATTATAATCATTGATCGTTTTTTATTTATTAAACTCCAGATTTCAAAACTGGCAACAAATTTAAACGTTTTGTAATTGTTATGTAAAAACATGAAACTGAAAAAGGTTTTTGGGTCATTGTATTAAATATAATAAGCGTATTCATAAGAATTCAAGCAAATTGTTGAAACTATGTACACGGTTCAAGTGGTTTATTCATGAATTTATTTCAGCGCAGTGTATAAATACACATATAAATAAATCAAAGTAGGCATTGTTACAACACCGGCGCCAAATGTGGGGGCGTTCAGCAAGGACGATTCTATCTCACTGAAAATTAGAAAAAAATAATTATTTAAACAAATTGTAAATTATTAATTTAAATTGCAGATGCTCGCAGCTGCACCACGTGCGATCGAGTGCTGCAAGAGTTGGAGCAAATCGACGACGATACCGATTCGTTTGGAGTGGATTTCGTCAAGATTAACGATAAACGATTAGCCAAGCAATATGGCATCAAAACTTTCCCGGCGCTTACGTATTTTAGGGAGAAGGAACCGATCATTTATGAAGGTAAGTGATTTTCTTTTCTAAATTTAAACCCAATATGTTCGTTCGAAAATAAATGTGAGGAAAAACTGCAGTCATCGAAGGCATCATTAATAATGACCGGACGCTAATACTCAAAGCCGGGTTATTTATAAGTAATGATTTATTAATATGTTTTATTGATAACAGATGCTCAAATGAGTATTTGTAGATTTATACGGGTTTTTATTTGGATATTAAAAAATCGTTAATTATTTTTATATAAATATTTATACTTTTATAAAAATACTTCAAACTTACCATAGTTAGGATGAAAAGTTTCTGGCTGAGCAGATTATTTCATGTAACATCAATCATTAGAATGACATAGAAGTCTACAAAAGTAAATAAATGATGACAGGTGTATTCATTATGTTTAGTGCAATTTTCCGACAAATTTTTTAAAACTACACAACTCCAATCTTTAATAAAAGTTTGGATCCCAAAAATTTTCAAATCTCAAAAATCTTTAAATAAATGTGGAGCATGATAATGGGTCAGTAGTTTGGACTGGAGTAACCCACCTACCCACTTAAGTGTTTGTCATCAAAATATTTGATGTCGGAAGTCATTTTGTCACAAGAGAAGGTTGTGATCCAACCTCTTGGTAATTAACAGTTGGGTGGGTGGGTGGGACATTCCAGAATATGATCACGAGTCAGTAGTTTGGATTGGAGTGGCTCATCCACCAACCCAAGTGTTTGTCATTAAGAGATTCAATGTATGACTTCTCTATGGATGTCGAAAGTCATTTTGTCACAAGAGAAGGTTGTGATGTAATCTCTTGATAACTAACATTTGGGTGGGTGGGTGGGTGGGACACTCCAGAACATGATAACGAGCCAGTAGTTTGGACTACAGTGGCCCACCCACTCACCAAAATGTCCGTTATTAAGAAATTTGATGTTTGACTTTTTTGTGGATGCTAAAAGTCATTTTGTCACAAGAGAAGGTTGTGATCCAATCTAGGGCATAATAACGAGTTAGTAGTTTGGACTACAGTGGCCCACCCACCCACCCAACTGTCAGTCATGACACTTGGGTGGGTAGGTGGGACATCCTAGAGCATGATAACGAGTTAGTAGTTTGGACTACAGTGGCCCACCCACCCACCCAAGTGTCAGTTATCAAGATATTTAATGTTTGATCTCTTTGTGGATGTTAAAAGTTATTTTGTCACAAGAGAAGGTTGTGATCCGGTCTCTTGATAATTAAAAGTTGGGTGGGTAGGTGGGACACCCCAGAACATGATAACAAGTCAGTAGTTTAGACTACAGAAGCCAACCTATCCACCCAATTGTTCGTCATTAAAAAAAATAATGTTTGACTTTTTTGCGGTTGTAAGAAGTCATTTTGTCACAAGAGAAGGTCGTGATCTAATTTCTTGATAACTAACATTTGAGCGGGTGGGTGAGCTACTCTAATCCAAAGTACTGACTAGTTATCATGCTATGGAGTGTCCCACCTACTCACCAAAATGCTCGTCATCGAGAGATTGCATGTTTGAACTCTCTGCGAGCGTCAGAAGTCATTTTATCACTAGAAAAGATCGTGATCCAATTTTTTGATAACTAACACTTGGGTGGGTGGGTGGGTGAGAACTAAGTTTAATTTATGGGCGAGTTACTTTTTATACTGAAGCCCACCCACCCGCCCAAGTGTTAGCTATCAAAGAATCTTATATTTGTCCTATCTCTTGTATGCTTGGATTTAGATAATTGTTTAACAATAAATATCTTGATAATTAACGCTTGGGTGGGTGGGTGGGGACGAAGTTTAGTTTGTGGGCGAGTTACTTCTTATACTGTGGCCCACCAACCCGCCCAAGTGTTAGTCATCAAAGGATTTATTGTTTGTTCTACCTCTTGTGTGCTTGCATTTAGATATGAGAGAATTGCTTAACAATTTTTTTTATAACTAACCCTTGGGTGGTTAGGAACTAAGTTTAATTTGTGGGCGAGTTACTTCTTCTAATTTGTTGAGTATAAAAATTAATTTTTAAAATATTATTGTAAACCTTTAAAATAGTTTTAAAATAATTTCAATTCAATATAATAATACGCATAAATATATAAATTCCTTCAATTTTTTACATCCACTATCTACGATACCATTAGTGTACTTGGTTTGACCTTATCAGTTTTATTTACAATCGGAATAAAAATGCAAGTCATCAATGTCATACAAATATACGCTCTAATCGCATTAAGATTAAAGCCGACTTTCGTTTATCATCTAAATATAAATGTATTTTATATATTTCCCAAATAAATCAGTTCCTATAAGTACGCCGTAATTGAAAGCATTGTCCTACAATTGCTTTGAGTTATTAATTGATTAGTGCCGGTTATAAGTGTTAAAAATTAATGAAATTTTGAGAAATGGTGTGTTACATAGTGGACTTAATTGTGGTAAAATTTGAAGTGGAAATATTTAGATTTGCAATGGAAAATGGGTAAAATTTCATCAATTCTTTCGGTAAAGTATAAAATAACAATTCTTCATATCTTATTTATAAAGGACGCAATACTAGAAAACAATAAAAGGCTATTAATTTATAAAACATTACATACAAAACGCAATTCTTTAAATTTAATAATAACATTAAATTATTGCATAATTGCATAATCGTGAGTCATGCATAATCGGATAACTCGGTTTAGAAAAAAATTGAAAATATGTTATTATTAGCACCGTTTAGAAAATAACTTTATAAGACAATTGAAATTTTGGTATTAACTGCTACAAATTATTACAATTTTAATTAAAAAATTTGAAAATTTTTATATGAAAATTGTATAACATATTGATTTTTTTTTTACGTTTTTAGATTTTTTATTTTGCGCGAACTTTTTGATGATGGTATTTCTTAATTGATTTTTTTAATTTAAGAACATTTTTTGACATTCATGGTTCACTGAGAGCATGACGTTTTAAACTAATTATTGATATCTTGAAAACATTTTAAGACAACGTAACAACTTTTTTGACTTTTTTAGAAAATTTTCTTAACTAACGTACATTTTTTGATATTTATTATTTAGATTTGAAGATAGATTTAATCAAATTTCAAAATTTTTAGATAAATCTTAACTTTCAAAGAAAATAACGAAAAACTATGTACTAACTGATTAAGAAGTATTTTCAGATTTATAAAATGCAAAGAACTTTTTAAAATTTTGTTTTTTTTACACTTTATTAAAGCTGAATTTTACTATTTTTGATATTCGACAAAACTTTGCACTTTTTAACCTTTTTTTCGGACTTTTTACCATTTTGAATTTCCATAAATACAATGTTGCAATTTTTAACAGTTTACGGTAAATATTGATACTTTTTGCCAATATTTGTATATTTTTTGACTGGATTTTGATATTTTCGACATTCCATGAATAAAATTTTACACTTTTTAAAAATATTTTAATGATTACACTTATAAGTGGTCCAATACTGTCAATTTCTTTATGACAAACACTTGGGTTGGTTGACGGGAATACAGTTTATGAATATTGAACCGGTACTTTGATTACGTCAACTCCTTCTTTAAGTTCAATGGTACTAACTGTCAATTTCTTTGATATGGTACTTTTAAATTTTTTAAAATTTACTGTTTGATAATTGCAAATTAAGTTTAAACGATTGAAGAAACTTCAGAGTTATAATAAGCAATTCTAGAAAGACTTTACATTTAATAAAAAATGTTTCTAAAATAAATGCAGATATAACTCGGCATCTTCGAGAAAAATAGTGAGAGACGAAAAGAGAATCTTATGCTTTATTAAGAGATATGAAAAGTAAAAGATTGGCTTATAAGCTTTTTATATACTAAGAATATTTCTGTAGCTTAAAAACTACATTGACATAATAAACAGTCATGACAATTGTATGAATACTTTATACTGAATAGAAAAAGTTTAAATAATAACTCCGAGAAATAGTCTAAAAAATAGTCATTTTATTAAATGATGTTGAATGTTATTAGATGGATTTAGGATTTTTTTTAATTTAGAAGATTTTATGAGCTGCAGCAACATAAACAATTTTAGAAAAATGTTACATTTTCAAAATAAAAGATATTTTGGTTTTTTTGAAAACAAGTACCAAACGTTATTAAAAGATATAATCTAGATTGGTTTAGGAGCTCTTAAAAGTTTTTTAGAGGTTTCAAAAAACCATTAAAGAATTTTTAAACTTTGATAGAGAATTGAAGTTTACATAAAACCACAAAATATGCCAAATGTTAGCAAAAATCCTGATTTTTTATCTAAATTTTGAATATTCTAAGAACTTTATACTCGGATTTTGCCATTTCTGCCAGATTTTGGTTATTTCTAATTTCATAACTGGATTTTGCTATTTTTGACATTTTATAATGAGAATTTTGCAATTTTCAACCGTTTCTGACTAGATTTTGATTCTTTGGGAAAATAATTTAATAATTTATGACAGAATTTTGTCATTTGTGACTTTTCATAAATAGAATATTGCAATTTTTAACAGTTTATGGCGAATTTTGGTACTTTTTGATAAAATATTGTTACTTTATGACCGGATTTTGTTAATTTTGACATTCCATAAATAGAATTTTATACTTTTTGACAGTTGACAAAAAATTGATATTTTATAGCCAAATTTAAAAAACTTTGAGATTTTATGAAAATGTTTTTAACACTTTATGATCGGAATTTGCTATTTTTGATTTATTATGAACAAAATTTAGCATTTATTAAATGTTTTTGTTATTTTCTAACAAATTTATGATGTTTCAAATCCGGAATTTGCTATTTATGACATTTTATGAATAACATTTTACACTTTTTGACAGTTTATGACTGGATTTTGAATTATTCTGACAATATTTTGATATTTTATAGTCGGATTTTGATATTTTTAACAATTTTTGGGTTTTTTCCAACAAAATTCTGATGTTTCAAATTCGGAATTTAATATTTTTAACATTTTATAAATAGCATTTTACTCTTTTTGACAGTTTATGATTGGATTTTGAATTATTTTGACAATATTTTGATATTTTATAGTTGGATTTTGATGTTTTTATAATTTTTTGTTTTTTTCTAACAAATTTATGATGTTTCAAGTCCGGAATTTGCTATGTTCGACATTTTATGAATTGCATTTTACTATTTTTGACAGTTTATGACTGGATTTTGAATTATTTTGGTATTTTATAATTGGATTTTGATGTTTTTATCAATTTTTATTTTTTTCTAACAAATTTATGATGTTTCAAGTGCGGAATTTGCTATTTCTGACATTTTATGAATAGCATTTTACACTTTTTGACAATTTATGACTGGATTTTGAATTATTTTGACAATATTTTGATATTGTATAGTTCGATTTTGATATTTATAACAATTTTTGGTTTTCTCCAACAAAATTATGATGTTTTAAATCCGGAATTTGCTATTTATGACATTTTATGAATAGCATTTTACACTTTTTTACAATTTATGACTGAGTTTTGATTTATTCTGACAATATTTTGATATTTTATAGTTGGATTTTAATTTTTTTTACAATTTTATGTTTTTTCCAACAAAAATATGATGTTTTAAGTCCGAAATTTCCTATTTTTGACATTTTATGAATAGAATTTTACAATTTTTGACAGTTTATGACTGGATTTTGAATTATTTTGATATTTTATAATTGGATTTTGATGTTTTTATCAATTTTTGTTTTTTTATAACAAGTTTATGATGTTTCAAGTGCAAAATTTGCTATTTTTGACATTTTATGAATAGTATTTTATACTTTTTGACAGTTTATGATTGGATTTTGAATTATTTTGACAATATTTTGATATTTTATAGTTGGATTTTGTAATTTTTAAAAAAATTTGGTTTTTTCAACAAAGTTATGGTGTTTCAAATCCGAAATTTACTATTTTTGACATTTAAGGTATAGTATTTTATACTTTTTGACAGTTTATGACTGGATTTTAAATTATTTTGACAATATTTTGATATTTTATAATTGGATTTTGATATTTTTAACAATTTTTGTTTTTTTTTTCAACAGAATTGTGATGTTTCAAATCCAAAATTTGCTATTTTCGACATTTTATGAACAGCATTTTACACTTTTGACAGTTTATCACTGGATTTTGAATTATGTTGACAATATTTTGATATTTTATAGTTGGATTTTGATATTTTTAACAATTTTTGGTATTCTGTAATAAAATTATGATGTTTCAAGTGCGGAATTTGCTGTTTTTGACATTTTATGAATAGTATTTTACACTTTTGACAGTTTATGACTGGGTTTTTAATTATGTTGACAATATTTTGATATTTTATAGTTGGATTTTGATATTTTTAACAATTTTTGGTATTCTGTAATAAAATTATGAAATTTCAAGTGCGGAATTTGCAATTTTTGACATTTTATGAATAGCGTTTTACACTTTTTGACAGTTTATAATTGAATTTTGAATTAATTTGATAATAATTTGATATTTTATAGTTGGGTTTTGATATTTTTAACAATTTTTGTTTTTTTTTTTCAACAAAATTATGATGTTTTAAGTCCGGAATTTGCTATTATTTGACATTTTATGAACAGCATTTTACACTTTTTGACAGTTTATAACTGGATTTTGGAATTATTTTCATATAATTATAAAATATTTTGATTTTGATGTTTTTATCAATTTTTGTTTTTTCTAACAAGTTCGAAATTTACTATTTTTGACATTTTATGAATAGCATTTTATACTTTTTGACAGTTTATGACTGGATTTTGAATTATTCTGACAATATTTTGATATTTTATAGTTGGATTTTGAAATTTTTAACAATTTTTGGTTATTTACAACAAAATTATGTTGTTTCAAGTCCGGAATTTGCTATTTTTGACATTTTATAAACAGCATTTTACACTTTTTGACAGTTTATGACTGGATTTTGAATTAGTTTGACAATATTTTGATATTTTATAGTTGGATTTTGATATTTTTAACAATTTTTAGTATTTTCCAATAAAATTATGATGTTTCAAGTGCGGAATTTGCTATTTTTGACATTTTATGAATAGTATTACACACTTTTTGACAGTTTATGACTGGATTTTAAATTATTTTGACAATATTTTGATATTTTATAGTTGGATTTTGATATTTTTAACAATTTCTGGTATTCTCCAACAAATTTATGATGTTTCAAGTGCGGAGTTTGCTATTTTTAACTATTTTTTTAATTTTTTCAACAAAATTATTATGTTTTATGGCCGGAATTTGCTATAATTTGACATTTTATGAATAGCATTTTACATTTTTTGACAGTTTATGGACTTTGAATTATTTTGACAATAATTTATAATTGGATTTTGATGTTTTAAAAAAAAGGTTTTTTTTAACAAATTTATGATGTTTCAAATCCGGAATTTGCTATTTTTGACATTTTATGAATAGAATTTTACGCTTTTTTACAATTTATGACTGAATTTTGATTTATTCTGACATAATTTTAATATTTTATAGTTGGATTTTCAATTTTTTAACAATTTTTAGTTTTTTCCAACAAAATTATGATGTTTTAAGTGCGGAATTTGCTATTTTTGACATTTTATGAATAGCGTTTTACACTTTTTGACAGTTTATAATTGAATTTTAAATTAATTTGACAATAATTTTATATTTTATAGTTGGATTTTGATATTTTTAACAATTTTTAGTATTCTCCAACAAAATTATGATGTTTCAAGTGCAGAATTTGCTATTTTTGACATTTTATACACAGCATTTTCACTTTTGACAGTTTATGACTGGATTTTGAATTAATTTGACAATATTTTGATATTTTATAGTTGGGTTCTGTAATTTTTAAAATTTTTTAGTTTTTTTCAACAAAATTATGATGTTTCAAATCCGAAATTTACTGTTTTTGACATTTTATGAATAGCATTTTACACTTTTTGACAGTTTATGACTGGATTTTAAATTATTTTGACAATGTTTTGATATTTTTAACAATTTTTTAATTTTTTTAACAAAATTATGATGTTTCATGGCCGGAATTTGCTATTATTTGACATTTTATGAACAGCATTTTACACTTTTTGACAGTTTATGACTGGATTTTGAATTAGTCTGACAATATTTTGATATTTTATAGTTGGGTTTAGATATTTTTAACTATTTTGGTTTTTTCCAACAAAATTATGATGTTTCCAGGCCGGAAATTGCTATTTTTGACATTCTATGAATAGCATTTTACTCCATTTGACAGTTTATGACTGGATTTTGAATTATTCTTATATTTTATAGTTGGATTTTGATATTTTTAACAATTTTGGTTTTCTCCAACAAAATTATAATGATTCAAGTTTGTAATTTGCTATGTTTCACATTTTATAAATAGCATTTTACACTTTTTGACAATTTATGACTGAATTTTGATTTATTCTGACAATATTTTAATATTTTATAGTTGGATTTTCAATTTTTTAACAATTTTTAGTTTTTTCCAACAAAATTATGATGTTTTAAGTCCGAAATTTCCTGTTTTTGACATTTTATGAATAGAATTTTACAATTTTTGACAGTTTATGACTGGATTTTGAATTATTTTGACACTATTTTGATATTTTATAGTTGGATTTTGATGTTTTCAAAAAAAAAATGTTGTTTATGATGTTTTAAGTCCGAAATTTGCTATTTTTGACGTTTTATGAATAGCATTTTACACTTTTTGACAGTTTATGACTGGATTTTGAATTATTCTGACAATATTTTGATATTTATTAGTTGGATTTTGATATTTTTAACAATTTTTGGTATTCTCTAACAAAATTATGATGTTTCAAGTGCGGAATTTGCTATTTTTGACATTTTATGAATAGAATTTTACAATTTTTGACAGTTTATGACTGGATTTTAAATTATTTTGACACTATTTTGATATTTTATAGTTGGATTTTGATGTTTTAAAAAAAATGTTTTTTTCTAACAAAATTATGATGTTTCAATTCCAGAATTTGCTATTTTTGTGATTTTATGAAGAGTATTTTACACTTTTTGACTTTGTGACTGGATTTTGAATTATGTTGACAATATTTTTGATATTTTATAGTTGGATTTTAATATTTTTAACAATTCATGGTAAAATTTTGGTATTTTCTAACAAAATGATGTTTAAGGCCGGAATTTGCTATTTTATTACTAAGATTTAAACTTTTCAACTTTTTTTGGTCAGATTTTGATATTATTTGAAAATATTTTAATGTTTCATGATTGGATTTAGCTTATTTTTGATTTTCTATAAATAGAATTTTGCATTTTTGACTAAATTTTGGTGCTTTTTGACAATAATTCAATAATTTATGACCGGATTTTAATATTTTTGAAATTCTATGAAAAGAGTTTTGCATTTTAATCAGTTTTTTGCCGGATATTTTTACGTTTAAGACCATATTTGGTTTCTTTTTTAACAATATATGATATTTAATGGCCAAATTTAGCTATTTTTAACATATTATTAACAGAATTTTGCACTTTTTAACAATTTATGCCCGATTTTGATTTTTTTTAACAATATTATTGACATTTTATATTTGGATTTTGGTATTTTTAAGGTTTTATTAAAATTTTTACACAATTTTAACAGTTTATGGCCGGATTTTAAAGTTTCTTGACAATTGTTTAAAATTTTAAAGCCGGATTTTCATATTTTGGACGTTCTATAAAAGAAAAATACTTTTTAACCCATTTTTGGCCTGGTTTTGGTTTTTTCTAAAATATCATAATTTTTTATGACAAAATTTTTGTTATTTTGACTTATTTTAAATACAATGTTGCAGTTTTTAACAGTTTATGGTGAATTTTAGTACTTTTTCACAACCATTTTTTAGATTTTGTGACCGGATTTTGTTATTTTTTAGCCAGATCATGTTATTTTTAACTTTTTTGAAAAAAAAAATGCACTTTTCAAGAGTATATGGCCGGATTTTGTCATTTTCTAACAATTTTTTAATGTTTCAAAGCCGGATTTTATTATTTTGACGTTTTGTAAATAGAATTTTACACATTTCAACCGTTTTTGGCCGAATTTTAGATTTTTTTTAAAATATTTTTATATTTTATGACCGGATTTTGTCATTTTTGACTTTTTATAAATTGAATTTTTGTATTTTTGACAGTTCTTGGTCGACAATATTTTAATATTTTATAGCCAGATTTTGCCATTTTTGACTTTTTTTGAAAAGTATTTTTCAAGTTTTGTTACTTTTTAACAATTTTTTGATGTTTCCAAGCCAGATTTTGCTATTTTGACATTTTGTAAATAGAATTTTACACTTTTCAACCGTTTTAGGCCGAATTTTAGATTTTTCTGAAAATATTTCAATATTTGTAGCTAGATTTAGCAATTTTTTACTTTTTTGAAAAAAAATTGCATTTTTTAAGAGTATATGGCCGGATTTTGTAATTTTCTAACAATTTTTTGATGTTTCAAAGCCGGATTTTGCTATTTTGACGTTTTTTAAATAGAATTTTACACTTTTCAACCGTTTTAGGCCGAATTTTAGTTTTTCTTTTATTATTTTAATATTTTATGACCGGATTTTGTCATTTTTAACTTTTTATAAATTGAATTTTGTATTTTTAACAGTTTGTGCTCAAACTTTGGTTCTTGTTCGAAAGTATTTTAATATTTTATAGCCAGATTTGGCAATTTCTGACTGTTTTTGAAAAAGAACTTTGCACTTTTTTGTGTTTGGCCAGATTTTGTTGTTTTCTAACAAAGTTTTTATACTTTATAGCCGGATTTTGCTATTTTGACATTTTATAAATAGAATTTTACACTTTTTAACAGTTCTTGGTCAAGATAAAAAAAGTACAAAATTGAATATGAATGATAGAAGCATCAAAAATTGAGCTTTTATAAAAACAATAAAAAGGCAAAAATTGAAAAGCTTTCCTTTGGTACTCATTTAAATTGGCATCTGTTTTTAATTTACACTTTGCAGAACAAAGGCAAAATTGAATTGAAATTTAAGATTATGCTGAATACATCATCTACAGCTTTATTTACCGAAAAAACTAAACTAAATAATAAATTTTGTCATATAATATCATAACATTTTTAGTGTATAAATCATGCAATTGCTTTCACTGCAGTTGAAGATCTATTTTTAAATTAACATGTCATGTTTGGACTAAAAGTAGTCTTATTATAGATTTTTTTAAGCTGTCCCAATTTGCCTCTCTCTTCATTAAAAATAAGCAAAACAGAAACAAAATGAATTAATTATAATAAAATATTAAAAACCATAATTAATCCATCCCCAATTTGCAATACTTTGAGTGTCCTTGACCTATAACCTTTCCCAACAATTGCAAGTAAAACATTTTAATGAATTCAATTGAAATTGAATTAAATCTAGGATTATTACATCGCATTTTTAAAAATAACTTTGAGTGTAAAATAAATTACTTTGTAATGCAAGCCGTGTTATGCCAAAATACATTCATCACATCCTAAAAACAACACTGCTCATTTATGAAGAAGCAAACAGTTTTATTATCATCTAAACAGCAGAGATGGACAATGTTTTTTTATAATCATAAAAATAGAAAGTTAAAAATAATTAATCTACAATTGCATTATGAGCGTAATAAAACTATTCTGCTGTAAATATTTAGATTTTTTTGATTACGCCTTGCAAATAATTACCTATATTAAACAACGGCCGTCTTCAAAAGATCGAATGTAGCCTGAGACAGCAGACCGTCGGTGTAAAAATAGCCACGCTAAATGCTGCTCTAGCTGCTTAGAATAGTACATTTTATTGTGTTAGCAATTTGGGCATTGGTTGTAACTAAATATAAACCATTAACAAAAAAAAATATAACGTATCAAATTAATTAAATAATGCACCAAAATGAGCTTTTAATATATTTAGCTATTTTTAGTTAAAACCTTCTTTTCATTGCTCAATTTACGGCCTCTATTTGTAAATATTCTAATTTAATATAGGTCACTTCACTGAATGAACACATACCGAGGCTGTCTTATATAGAGAAAAATCATAAAAAAAATATGTTTGTTTAACCTGAAATTGTTACAATAAATTTATTTTTAGAATTCGCTTGAGTCATAACAAAAGTGAATACTATTTTTGCCAAAAAAACCAGCCTGATTATATAATAAAAGTGCAATTATACTTTACTTTCACGTGGATGTTATTTTTATAATCAGACGGAATTAATTGTATTATGTAAAATAGAAATGAACTACAGACAAAGTATTAAGATGTATAAATAAATTAACAATTCCGATCTATTCTGATTGAGATCATTCTAAAGATAGAAAGGTGGCTGAGTGAAATGTCACCGTTTGTTTACAAGAGAAGGCAAAGCATAACGAAGCTTTGTACATTTTCTAAGAATTGGTTTTCAAAAAGTATCAGTTCTTAATTTAGTTTTCGTTTTATATTAAATAGAATGGAATCAAATATAATCAAAGTGGTTTGAACTGGTTCTTTTCAATTTACGAAATGTTAATTTTTTAGATTAATAAAAAATTAAATAAAGTTTAATTTTTGGGCAAGTTACTTTTTCTACTGTGACCCAACCACCCGCCCAAGTGTTATTTATCTAAGGATCAATTGTATGTCCCACCTCTTTGTGCTTGGATTTAGATATGTGAGAATTATTTAATAATAAATCTTTTGATAACTAACGCTTGGGTGGGTGGGCGGGAACAAAGTTTAATTTGTGGGCGAGTTACTTCTTCTACTGGGTTCTTCCACCTGCCATTTGTGTTTTTATCAAAGGATCGATTGTTTGTCTCACCTCTTATGTGCTTGGGTTAACAATAAATCTCTTAATAACTAACGCTTGGGTGGGTGGGCGGGAACAAAGTATAATATGTAGGAGAGTTACTTCTTCTATTGTGACCCACTCACCCAGCCAAGTGTTAGTCATCAAAGGATCAATTGTTTGTTCTACCTATTCTGTGCTTAGATTTAAATATGAGAGAATTGTTTAACAATAAATCTTTTGATAACTAACGCTTGGGTGGGCGGGCGGGAACAAAGTTTAATTTGTGGGCGAGTTACTTTTTCTGTAACCCACTCGCCCGCTCAAGTGTTTGTTATCAAAGGATCCATTGTTTGTCCCACTTCTTGTGTGTTTGGATTTAAATATGAGAGAATTGTTTAACAATAAGTAAGTAACGCTTGGGTGGGTGGGCGGGAACAAAGTTTAGTTTTTGGGCGAGTTACTTCTTCTACTATGACCCACCCACTCACCCAGGTGTTAGTTATCAAAGGATCTATTATTTGTCCCACCTCTTGTGTGCTTAGATTTAGATATGAGAAAATGGTTTAGCAATAAATATTTTGATAACTAACGCTTGGGTGGGTGGGCGGGAACAAAGTTTAATTTGTGGTCGAGTTATTTTTCTACTGTGGTCCACTCACCCGCTCAAGTGTTTGTTATCAAAGGATCCATTGTTTGTCACACTTCTTGTGTGTTTAGTTTTAGATATGAGAAAATGGTTTAACAATAAATCTTCTGATAACTAACGCTTGGGTGGGTGGGCGGGAACAAAGTTTAATTTGTAGGCGAGTAATTTTTCTACTGTGGTCCACTCACCCGCTCAAGTGTTTGTTATTAAAGGATCTATTGTTTGTCACACTTTTTGTGTGCTTGGATTTAGATATGAGAGAATTGTTTATCAATAAATTTCTTGATAACTAACCGTTGGGTAAGTGGGTGGGAACAAAGTTTAATTTGTGGGCAAAATACTTCTTCTATTGTGACCCGCCCACTTGCCCACATGTTTGTTATCAAAGAATCCATTGTTTGTCTCATCTCTCGTGTGCTTGGGTTTAGATATGAGAAAATTGTTTAACAATAAATCTCTTGATAATTAACGCTTGGGTGGGTTATCAGAAACAAAGTTTAATTTGTGGACGAGTTACTTCTTTTACTGTGACCCACCCACCCGCCCAAGTGTTAATTATCAAAGGATTTATTGTTTGTCCCACTTCTTGTGTGCTTGAATTTAGATATGAGAAAATTGTTTAACAATAAATCTCTTGATAATTAACGCTTGGGTGGGTGGGCGGGAACAAAGTTCAGTTTTTGGGCGAGTTATTTTCTTTACTGTGACCCACCCACTCGCCCAAGTGTTTGTTATCAAAGGATTTATTGTTTGTCCTACTTCTTGTGTGCTTGGATTTAGATATGAAAGAATTGTTTAATAATAAATCTCTTGATAACTTACGCTTGGGTGGTTGGGTGGGAACAAAGTTTCAATTGTGGGCGAGTTACTTTTTCTACTGTGACCCACCCACCCACCCAAGTGTTTGTTATCAAAGGATCCATTGATTGTCTCACCTTTTGTGTGCTTGGATTTAGATTTGAGAGAATTGTTTAACAATAAATCTCTTGATAACTAACGCTTAGGTGGGTAAGCGGGAACAAAGTTTAATTAGTAGGCGAGGTACTTTTTCTACTATAACCCACCCACCCGCCCAATTGTTAATTATCATAGGATCTAATATTTGTCCCACTTCTTGTGTGCTTGAATTTAGAAATGAGAAAATTGTGTAAGAATAAATCTTTTGATAACATACGCTTGGGTGGGTGGGCGGGAACAAAGTTTCATTTTTGGGCGGGTTTTTTTATTTTTATTGTGACCCACCCATCTGCCCAATTGTTAGTTATCAAAAGATCTAATATTTGTCCCACTTCTTCTGTGCTTGGATTTAGATATGAAAAAATTGTTTAACAATAAATCTTTTAATAACTAACGCTAGGGTGGGTGGGTGGGAACAAAGTTCAGTTTGTGGGCGAGTAACTTTTTTTACTGTGACACACCCACCCACCCAAGTGTTAGTTATCAAAGGATCTATTGTCTGTCCCACATCTTGTGTGCTTGGATTTAGATATGAGAGAATTGTGTAAGAATAAATCTCTTGATAACTAACGCTTGGGTGGGTGGGCGGAAACAAAGTTTAATTTGTAGACAAGGTACTTTTTCTACTATAACCCACCCATCCGCCCAATTGTTAGTTATCATAGGATCTAATATTTGTCCCACTTCTGGTGTGCTTGGATTTAGATATGAGAGAATTGTGTAAGAATAAATCTCTTGATAATCAACGCTTGGGTGGGTGGGTGGGAACAAAATTCAATTTGTGGGCGAGTTATTTTTTCTACTATGACTCACCCACCCGCCCAAGTGTTTGTTATCAAAGGATTCAATATTTCTTCCACCTCTTGTGTTCTTGTAGCTATTATATATAGGGTTTTCCAATAAGAGGTTTCATTTTGATATTAAAAAAAAACGGGTATTCTTAAAGAGAAATCAATAAATGTTTATTTCATTGTAAAGAAGAAGGTATGCCATTAACATTTGAAAACGATATCAGTCAATTGGCCGCCACAATTACGGTTGCAGTACCATATTCTTTTTATGAAATTTTCCATAACCAATTTGCACATTTGCGGCTGTATGTCCTCGATAACTTTATGAATTTCATCTTTAAAGTCTTGAATCAATTGTGGAGCATTGGCATAAACCTTATCTTTCACGTGGCCCTAAAGAAAAAAGTCTAAAGGTGATCACAAGATTTCGGTGGCCAATCTTCGAGAAATAGCACGGTCAGAAAACTTTTCTTGCAAAATTGCGATTGTTTTGTTGCTTGTGTGGCACGTGTCGCCGTCTTGCTGAAAATAAACGTCGTCCACATCAATATCTTCTAACTCCGGCCATAAAAAATTATTAATCATAGCTCGGTAGCTCCATAACAGTTTCACTAGACTCATTTTAAAAAAATAGGGTTATCACATCGCCAGTCTAAAAACCGCACTAAACAGTGACACGTTGAGGTTGCAAAGACTTTTCAACAATCATTCTTGGGTTTTCTGAGCCCTAAATGCAACAATTCTGCTTATTAACGTAGCCTCCGAGGTGAAAATGAGCCTCATCGCTGAAGATGATTTTTTGATGAATTTCCGGATTATTTTGATGCATTTGAAGGACCCAATCAGCGAAGATACGACGTTTATAGTGATCGACCGGCTTGAGTTCTTGTGTTAACTGAACATTAAAAGCCTTAAGACTTAAGTCTTTATGCAAAATACGGTGTAATGTCGTTTGTGGAATGTCTAATTCCAAAGATCGACGAGGAATTGACACCTGGGTTTTCTTCAACACTACGGGCTACATCAGCAATATTCTCATGTGTTCTTAAGCTATGCACACGGTTTCAACTCTTCACATCACAAACTTGTCCCAACAGCTCAAATTTCTCCACCAGGTTAACTATTGCCGGCCAAGAAGGTGCTTTACGACGACCAAAAAGTGCTTTAGTTTTGCGAACTGTGACTGAAAAAATTTTTTGTGCATTTGTTGACAGTTTAAAGTATCTTTTTACAATAAAAACTGACTTTTATGCAACTTAGATTAGTTTTGTAAATAAAAATTTGACAGTTTAATCTAATTTTTGATTTC
This sequence comes from Tachinus rufipes, assembly GCA_963932245.1. Lineage (NCBI taxonomy): Eukaryota > Metazoa > Arthropoda > Insecta > Coleoptera > Staphylinidae > Tachinus > Tachinus rufipes. Next base: position 5,079,788 of record OZ010749.1, read on the forward strand.
TACGCATTTCATATCAAACATTTAACTAAAATTAGTCAACTAATTTAAAGTAGTTACAGTCTTATGGTTAATTAAATCTTTCAACAGTTTATTTGCATTTTACAAATATATATATAAACTAATAAAACACAACAAAATTGTAATGAACTTGGTCTTATAATAGAATAAATTCAATTTATTATAGAAATAATTCTTTACATATTTTATTAGAAACTTCTAGAACAATTCCATAAATGTATAAATAGCCAAAGAACATTATCAGTTTTATTGTAAATCTGAGATAAGAATCAAATATTCGACTCGCATTTTATGCATAAACAGTTTTTTTACCAAGCGCCTTATCTTCGTTCTGTTCTTCGTGCGCAAGGCGAGAGAGCTCAACCACACTCCTCTCCCCTGCAGTATCTTGAGTCGGCTGTAGTGATCGGACGCCTTAAACTATGAAGTGAATATTTGTGCATTATTTATAATAATAATTAGTGAATTAAACATAAAAATGAGTGCGTTGTGATTGGAATTCATGGATGGAAGTATAGGAAATGAAATATAAGCTTTTTAAAGGTGAGAAAATGTGAGTTTAATAGGATTATTAATAAAATTTGATTGAAAGTTATTCATTTATGTATTTTAATAATAATAATTAGGAAATTGACTTTAATTTGTTATAAAATTGTTAAATTAAAGTGAACATAATGGTAAATAAATTTGATTAGGTTGATCCATATTCTTTGCTTTTCTAGAAACAATTTTATTAAGCCTATTATTTTTAGCTATGTAGCTATTAAAACGATATTATTTTTTACTCCAATCCAAACTATTGACTCGTTATTATGCTATGAAGTGTTCCACCTACCCACCCAAGTGTTCGTCTCCAAGAAATTGGATATTTGAACTCTGCTAACATCAAAAATTATTTTGTCACAAGAGAAGATTGTGATCTAACACTTGCTTGGGCTGGTGGGCCGCTTCTATTTAAACTACTGACTTGATATTATGCTATGAAATGTTCCACCCACCCAAGTGTTTGTAATCAAGAAGGAGATTGAGTATTTGATCTTTCTGAAAGCGTCATAAGTCATTTTGTCGCAAGGGAAGGTCGTGATTCAACGTTTTGATAAGTAACACCTGGGTGGGTCACTCCAATCCAAACTACTGATTTGTTATTATAATATAGAGTGCATCACTTAGTCACTCAATTGTTTGCCATCAAGAGACTAAATATTTGACTTTTCTATACGAGCATCAAAAGTCATTTTGTCACAAGAGAATGTTGTGATCTTCCAATCTAAACTACATGCTATAGAGTGTCCCACCCATCCACCCAAGTCTTTGTCATCAAGAGATTGAATATTTAACCTCTCTGCGAGCATCAGAAGTCATTTTGTCACAGGAGAAGTTTGTGATCTAGCATTTTGATAACTTACACTTGGGTGGGTGGGTAAGTCACTCCAATTCAAACTACTGACTCGTTATTATGCTATAGAGTGTCACACCCGCTCATCCAGAGATTGAATATTTAACCTCTCTGCGAACATCAGAAGTCATTTTGTCACAGGGGATAGTCATGATCTAACACCACTCCAATCTTAATTACTGATACCACGTTATCATGCTATGGAGTGGTGGGTGGGAACAAAGTTTAATTTGTGGGCAAGTTAATTTTCCTACTGTCACCCACTTGCCCAAGTGTTTGTTGTTTGTCAAAGGATCTATTGTTAGTCTCACCTCTTGCGTGCTTGGATTTAGATATAAGAAAAATGTTTAACAATAAATCTTTTGATAACAAACGCTTGGGTGGGTGGGCGCAAACAAAGTTTAATTTGTGGGCGAGTTACTTCTTCTACTATGACCCACCTACCCGCCCAGGTGTTAGTTATCAAAGGATCTATTATTTTTCCCACCTCTTGTATGCTTGGATTTAGATATGAGAAAATGGTTTAACAATAAATCTTTTGATAACGAACGTTTGGGTGGGTGGGCGGGAACAAAGTAGAGTTTGTGCGCGAGTTACTTTTTCTACTGTGATCCACCCACTCGCTCAAGTGTTAGTTATCAAAGGATCTATGTTTGTCCCACTTCTTGTGTGCTAAGTTTAATTTGTGGGCGAGTTACTTTTCTACTGTGACCCAACCTCCCGCCTAAGTGGTAGTTATTAAGAAATCCATTGTTAATCCCACCTATTGTGTGCTTGGATTTAGATATGAGAGAATTGTTTAACAAAAAATCTCTTAATAACTAACGCTTCGGTGGGTAGATGGGAATAAAGTTTAATTTGTGATTAGTAATTAAAGGATCTATTGTTCTACTTATAAAATATTCTCAGAAAACAGTAAAATACTAAGTTATTAAGAGTACCGATTAAATAAACTTTCTAAAAATTAGTACGCTTAATTTTAAACAATCTCAATTGAAAATGACTTCTTCCTCAAACTCATATTTTATTCATGGAACGAGTTAAAACGTGTAACTATTAAACGGTTTATTGGATACTAGTGCAATTTGGTACCAATATACTATATTATTAGTAGTACCAACTGCATAAAATTTACAAAAATTGATACGCTCAATTTTACACCATCTCAACTAAAATGACTTTTTTCTCAAATTTATATTTTATTTATTGGAATAAATTAAAAACTCTTAACTTTTAAACGGTGTATTGGATATTAGTGCAATTTAGTATTAATATACTATATGATTAGTAGTACTTACCAAATAAAATTTATAAAAGTTAATACGCTCAGTTTTACACAATCTCATTTAACATTTTAACTGACTTTTTCCTCAAACTTATATTTTATTCATGGAATGAGCAAACAACGCATAACTTTTAAACGGTTTATTTTATATTAGTGCATTTTGATACTAATTTACTATATGATTAGTAGTACTTACCACATAAAATTTATAAAAATTAATACGCTTAATTTTACACAATCTCATTTAAACTGACTTCTTCCTCAAACTTATATTTTATTCATAGAATGAGCTAAAAACGCATAACTTTTAAACGGTTTATTGGATATTAGTGCAATTTAGTACTAATATACTATATGGTTAGTAGTACCAACCAAATAAAATTTATAAAAATTAACACGCTCAATTTTACACAATCTCATTTAAACTGACTTTTTTTTCAATTTTATTTTTTATTTATTGAATGAGCTAATAACGCATAACTTTTAAACGGTTTATTGGATATTAGTGCAATTTGATACTAATATACTATTTGATTAGTAGTACCAACCATATAAAATTTATAAAAATTAATACGCTCAATTTTACACAATCTCATTTAAACTGACTTTTTCTTCAAACTTATATTTTATTCATTGATTGAGCTAAAAACGCATAACTTTTAAACGGTTTGTTGGATATTAGTGCAATTTGGTATTAATATACTATTTGATTAGTAGTACCAACCATATAAAATTTATAAAAATTAATACGCTCAATTTTACACAATCTCATTTAAACTGACTTTTTTCTTAAACTTATATTTTATTCATTGAATGAGCTAAAACGCATAACTTTTAAACGGTTTATTGGATACTAGTGCAGTTTGGTACTAATATACTATAGGATTAGTAGTACTTACCATATAAAAAATTAATACGCTCAGTTTTACACAATCTCATTTAAACTGACTTCTTCTTCAAACATATATTTTATTCATTAATTGAGCTAAAATCGCATAACTTTTAAACGGTTTATTGGATATTAGTGCAATTTGATACTAATATACTATTTGATTAGTAGTACCAACCATATAAAATTTATAAAAATTAATACGCTCAATTTTACACAATTTTATTTAAACTGATTTCTTCTTCAAACTCATATTTTATTCATTAAATGAGCTAAAATTGCATAACTTTTAAACGGTTTATTGAATATTATAGCAATTTGGTACTAATATACTATATGATTAGTAGTACCAACCATATAAAATTTATAAAAATCAATACGCTCAATTTTACACAATCCTATTTAAACTGACTTCTTCCTCAAACTTATATTTTATTCATTGAATGAGCTAAAAACGCATAACTTTTAAACGGTTAATTGGATATTAGTGCAATTTGGTACTAATATACTATAGGATTAGTAGTACTGCCATATAAAATATTAATACGCTCAGTTTTACACAATCTCATTTAAACTGACTTCTTCCTCAAACTTATATTTTATTTATTGAATGAGCTAAAAACGCATAACTTTTAAACGGTTCATTGGATGTTAGTGCAATTTAGTACTAACATACAATATGATTAGTAGTACTTACCACATCAAATTTATAAAAATTATTACAGTCAATTTTACACAATCTCATTTAAACTGACTTCTTCCTCAAACTTATATTTTATTCATTGAATGAGCTAAAAACGCATAACTTTTAAACGATTTATGGGATATTTTTGCAATTTGTTACTAATATTCTATAGGATTAGTAGTACCTACCATATATATTTTATATAATTTAATACGCTCAATTTTACACAATCTCATTTTAACTGACTTTTTCCTCAAACTTGTATTTTATTTATTGAATGAGCTAAAAACGCTTAACTTTTAAACAATTTATTGGATATTAGTGCAATTTAGTACTAATATACTATTTGATTAGTTGTACTTACTACATAAAATTTATAAAAATTAATAAGTTCAATTTTACACAATCTCATTTAAACTGACTTCTTCCTCAAACTTATATTTTATTCATTTAATGAGCTAAAAACGCATAACTTTAAATCGGTTCATTGGATATTAGAGCAATTTGGTGTTAATATACTATATGATTAGTAGTACCAACCATATAAAATTTATAAAATTTAATACGCTTAATTTTACACAATCTCTGTTAAACTGGCTTCTTCCTCAAACTTATATTTTATTCATTTAATGAGCTAAAAACGCATAACTTTAAATCGGTTCATTGGATATTAGAGCAATTTGGTGCTAATATACTATATTATTAGTAGTACCAACTATAAAAAATTTATAAAAATTAATACGCTCAATTTTACACAATCTCATTTAAACTGACTTTTTTCTCAAACTTTTATTTTATTTATTGAATGAGCTAAAAACGCTAAACTTTTAAACGGTTTATTGGATATTAGTGCAATTTGGTACTAATATACTATAGGATTAGTAGTACCTGCCATATAAAAAATTAATACGCTCAATTTTACACAATCTTATTTAAACTAACTTCTTCCTCAAACTTATATTTTGTTCATTGAATGAGCTAAAAACGCGTAACTTTTAAACGGTTTATTGGATGTTAGTGCAATTTGGTATTAATATACTATATGATTAATAGTACTTACCACATAAAATTTATTAAAATTAATACGCTCAATTTTACACATTCTCATTTAAACTGACTTCTTTAATCTTTTTTTTTTTTATTGAATGAGCTAAAAACGCATAACTTTTAAACGGTTCATTGGTTATTAGTGCAATTTGGTACTATTATACTATAGGGTTAGTAGTACCTACTATATAGAATATATAAAAATTAATACGCTCAATTTTACACAATCTCTGTTAAACTGAAATTATATTTTATTCATTGAATGAGCTAAAAACGCATAACTTTTAAACGGTTCATTGGATGTTAGTGCAATTTGGTATTAATATACTATATGATTAATAGTACTTACCACATAAAATTTATTAAAATTAATACGCTCAATTTTACACAATCTCATTTGAACTAACTTCTTTAAACTTATATTTTATTTATTGAATGAGCTAAAAACGCATAACTTTTAAACGGTTTATTGGATATTAGTACAATTTGGTACAAGTATACTATAGGGTTAGTAGTACCTACTGTATAGAATTCTTAAAAATTGATACCCTCAATTTTACACAATCACATTTTAACTGACTTCTTCCTCAAACTCATATTTTATTCATTGAATGAGCTAAAAACGCATAACTTTTAAACGGCTCATTGGATATTAGTGCAATTTGGTACTAATATACTATAGGATTAGTAGTACCAAATATAGAAAATTTATACAAATTGATACGCTCAATTCTATATAATCTTAATTAAAATGACTTCTTCTTTAAACAACAAATTTTATTCATTGAATGAGTTAAAAATTTATAACTCTTAAATTTTTTATTGAATTTTTGTACAATTTGGTACTAATATACTTAATTTTTAGTAGTACCAACTGCAGAAAATTTATACGTTTAATTTGATTAAATTAATTATTTAAAGCTAGCATACTTTACTTGTGACGTCAAAAAATACCATAAGAAATTGATGAACTATAAAGTAACCAGAATTAATCCTGGAAAACTCTTAAAATAAACAATCGATTCAGTAGACCTTGTAAACAAAAAATGTATGTTTACTATAAATTGTTCTTGTATAAAGTAAATTTCATTGAAAAACTTAAACATTGAATAATTAACTAAATATTTCTAAAACTAATAATTTATACAATTTTATTGAATTAATACTAACATTATTATCTAAGGTATAATTTAATAAATTTCTTATTCTTTCAGGTGACTTGATGGACGAAGAAAATGTCCTGGATTTCCTAACGAGTTTAGAAGCAATGGATTTGCCGGATCGGATAGAAGAAGTAAATGCACGCATTCTGGAAAAGATTGTAGACGACACAGACTACGTGGCCGTGCTTTTCTGTAAGTATCTTTCAATTCAGCACACACATACACTGTTATGTATATAAGAAAATTCTTTCAGAACATTTATCTATAATTAGCCATCCAAATGAATGTCGTGTCTGGACATTGTTTACACAAATTTAAAATTGTTTTGGAACGCTTATTCTATATGTTGCTATAGCCAGCAAAGAAATTAGATAAGAATCGTGTGCTAACTATTTTAGATTGTAAATAAATTATGTTATGGAAATTATTTGTTTAGATGGAGTGGAAGTATATTTTGGGGATTTGTACTAATTGAATCATTTTGTATACTAATAATAGAATCATTTTCTAAAGTGCATTCAGGACTGGTTTTGCTAAATCTATCAATTGGGAGAATAGATAATAACAAATTATTATTGGAAAAGTGTATTGGGTCAAACTATTTTAATATTATTTAACATTAAACAAATAGTTGGGCAAACTATCAATTACGAAGTAGGGGAAGAGGACGTAATTTGCAATTCTTGGATAACCAACATTTGTGTGGGTGGGCGGGGATAAGGAATTTTTACAAAAAAAAAAAAATTGACATTGTTAATACGTTTTTGTTTGCTATAAACTAAAATTCTAACAATAATTGGTGTTTGAATAAATAATTTATTTCATAAATAGAATAAAACTATCTAGAAATAATCAACAAATCATATACAAATTTCTATTTAAACCAAAACATTGCCAAATAATTTATGATTTAATAATCAAGCGAGTCATAACCATAAAGGACAGGAAGTTATATTAATTCTTTATAACGGAAACACGCTAAATCTATTTAACAGTATTTCTTTTATTGAATATTTAATACCCAAAATATATTTCCATCTGAGCTTTGGTAACTAAATTATTATATGTGTAACAAAATTCCAAAAAAACACTGTATAAACGAGTGTAACATCCGTGGTGTGGTGTGCGCATGTTTCAGGTCCCGATTCGAATACATGTACCCGTGGGGGAGTAAGTAAGTAGCTGCCATGTTGTGCTGATATAAAAAAAAATCAAAAAATGACCGCCACAGAAATAATATCAAAAAAGAAAGTGATTTCGGTGGCGGCCAAAAAAACATAAAATCAGGAGCGGAATTATTTTTCAGCACCACGCATGCGTCAGCACCATCCAAATTCTTTTGTAACAAACACTTGTTCATACTTTTCTGCACATCTTATTACTTAATTATAACATATTTATATTTAACACAATTTCAGAAGTAAATGTTGTTGGTATGATTTCATCCCCTCATATTATCGTGCCTTTTTTTAATACGCCTAGTTTTTTGTTGTTTTTTTACTTAATCGTTATTTTTGTAGGTATAAATAATTCTTCTTAACTTAGTATATTGACCCCTTTAATTTTTTTATGCATTTGCATGATTAGTATTTGAAATAAAAATTTAAATAAAATTATTTAAAGAAATCTTAAATTATTATTACAAACGGGCTAAAATTTATTGCCATATATTATAAAAAACATTTTAAACTTATTAATTCCTTTTGTTGTTATCTGCATGAGTAGTTTTGTTCATACTTATCCATCTCTAGATAAACCAGAATGCAAGAAATGTTCCAAGGTGCTACAAGAATTAGAAAACATTGATGATGAAGCCGATCAATTGGGTATTGGTTTTGTTAAAATCAATGATGAAGAATTGGCCGAGGAATATAATTTGGGTTCGTTACCAGCTCTTGTTTACTACAGACACCAGACTCCAATTATTTTTGAAGGTATTATGATTGATTATTATTTTTTTGGGAATGTATTAATTGTTTTGATTGTTTAGGTGAATTGATGAAGGAAGAAGATGTATTGGAATGGTTGGTTCAGCACAAAAGTACTGGAGATGATGAGGACATTATTGAAGACGTCACCTCTAAAACTTTATCCACACTTATTGACAGCGTTGACAACTTAGTTGTTCTTTTTTGTAAGTATATTTTCACAATTATTAGGAAATATATCAATGCATTTAATCATATAGTTATTTATTGCTCAGCTTTTTAGAGCCTATATTTGTATTATCACCAGTTTTCTTGGTTTGTACTCCCGAACGTTTGCTTGCTTTTTTTTAGGTTGCATCCCAGTTTCTAGGATATAATAATTCCTTTTGTATTTAATTTCAATGTAGTCAATTCCTATTCTTTTTCATGGTTTGCTTGACAGGTGAAGGTTCAGGGGGTCTATTAGTTGTGTTTAATTGGTTTTGACTTTCAGCCAAATCATGCAGCCGTTGATGAACGTTTGTACATTCTTTTGCATGGTCGGTCAGTAGTTGGTTTTTAAGATGGCGGCTGTGGTTTTATCTTTCTCGAGATGACCAGCCATGGCCGTCGAGTGGTGCTGTTTTTTTTGCTACAAATTGAGAAGTACTACCTATTAGTATTTCCTTCTGGATATTCTGGGCCGTCCATCATTTCCCTTTCTAAAAAATATAGTTTGGCTAAGTGCGGCTTTTGAGTTTGGCAGAAGACTTTTTCAAATTTTTTCACCAAATTAGTGTCTGGAGTATGTTCCACTATAAAGTCAAATACCTGCAGAAGTAGGGACCGCCTGTTAAATTTGGCTTTAGCGTCTGTCGAATTTTCTAATCATACCAAGGCTTTTTACTTTATTGGACCACATATGGCCATACGGTCTAACTTGTTGAAGTGGTATCTGGTTTAGAAAGGGGTGAGCTTGAAACTGTTGTAAATCATGACGATATCGTTAGTCTTTTTTATATGAGTTGGAAGTGGATATCAATGGTTATCTACCTAAACTTGATTTGTGCGGACTCCACCGAGAGTATTTTCCAGTGGTTGAAAACGCCTTGCAAGCGTATGAAGTTAGTACAACTTACTTAGGAACAAACCATTAGCCAAGACGATGCAAACCTCGATAGATTGCTAGAGGGAAATTTTGAGTTTGCTGTGAAAGCGCTGCCATGGTCCCATACTGCATCATTTGTGTTTGATCTGCGGGAGTCAAGACGTGATGGTCACGGTGGTGTGTGCAATGCCGTGAGTTGTTTATGGTCTTGGAGGGTGAGTGCAAACTTTCAAGACAGTTGTTGGTGTTGACCTAGAACAGTGTTCATAGTTTGTGGGCGTAGCGGTAGTTGGCATCAAAGAGTTTCTTTGGTGATTTTTAAGAGTTAGTCTAAGTTAGGTTATGTTTTCTTAGTAGTAGGGGTCGTATATAGAGGGGCGCATGGTGGCTTCTGATGTCTACTCTATTTCGTAGATTGATGATGCTTGATAATCATTGAGCTGAGCGGGTGAGAATCACAACAGATCATGATTACCAGCGCGTAGTTTGAACTGGAGTGCCCACCCCCTTGCTCAATTGTTTGTTATCAAAACATTGAAAGTTGTTCCTCCTTGCAAGTGTAAGAAGTTTCTTAGTTAGAGTAAGAGGTGATATCAAATCTATTAACGAGTTATATTTGGACGGGTGGGTAGGATACTGTAGAACATGATTACCCGACAGTAATTTGAACTAAAGTGCTTACCCATCCGCCCAAGTGTTGGTAATGCAGAAATTCGAGTTTTCTTCGCTGCTAGCGTTAGAAGTCTTTATGATAGAGGAGGCGATGGTGATACAAATTTCTGGATAACAGTTGGGTGGGTGAGTGGAATACTCTATAACATGATTACCAGCTAGTAATTTAAACTGGAGTGCTCACCCACCCACCCAAGTGTTGGTAATGCAGAAATTCAAGTTTCTCTTTGCTGCTAGCGTTAGAAGTTTTTATGCCAGAGGAGGCAATGGTGATATAAATTTCTGGATAACCAACAGTTGGGTGGGTGGGCGGGACACTCTATAACATGATTACCAGCCAGTAATTTGAACTGGAGTGCTCACCCACCCACCCAAGTGTTGGTAATGCAGAAATTCAAGTTTCTCTTTGCTGCTAGCGTTAGAAGTTTTTATGCCAGAGGAGGCAATGGTGATATAAATTTCTGGATAACCAACAGTTGGGTGGGTGGGCGGGACACTCTATAACATGATTACCAGCCAGTAATTTGAATTGGAGTGCCCACCCACTCGCCCAAGTGATGGTGATTAAGAAATTGAAGTTTCTTCTCTCTGCTAGCGTTAGAAGTCTTTATGCCAAAGGAGGCGATGGTGATACAAATTTCTGGATAACTAACAGTTGGGTGGGCGGGTGGGATACTCTATAACATGATTACCAGTGAGTAATTTGAACTGGAGTTCCCACCCACCCGCCCATGCGTTGGTAATGCAGAAATTGAAGTTTCTCTTCTCTGCTAGCGTTATAAGTTTTTATGCCAGAGGAGGCGATGGTGATGCAAATTTCTGGATAACCAACAGTTGGGTGGGTGGGTGGGATACTCTATAACATAAATACTACCCAGTAATTTGAACTGGAGTGCCCACCCACTCTCTCAAGTGTTGGTGATGCAGAAATTGAAGTTTCTCCTCTCTGCTAGCGTTAGAAGTCTTTATGCCAGAGGAGCCGATGGTGATACAAATTTCTGGATAATTAACAGTTGGGTGGGTGGGTGGGATACTCTATAACATAATTACCAGCGAGTAATTTGAACTGGAGTGCCCACCCACCCGCCCAAGTGTTATCAAAAATTGAAAGTATTTCTTCTTTGCAAGTGTTAGAAGTTGCTTAGTCAGAGTAAGAGGAGGTGATATCCCATCTTTTGATAACCACTACATGAGCGGGTGGGTGGGTTACTCCAAATCATGATTATCAACGAGTAGTTTGAACTGGTGTACCGCCCACCAACCCGCCCAAATCGTTGCTTTGATAGCAATTTTTGTTAATTAAAAATTATGCAATTTTTGAAAATATTTAAAATGCATTTAGGATATTTTGAAAATTATTTAATTTTGTAAATTAATTAAGCAACTCATTGACAATTCGTGAATAAAATTTAGAATTATTTTTTCAAAAATTCTTGCTTTAATAGCATTTTTTGTAAAATAAATATTATGCATTTTATGAAAATTTTGAAAATGCATTTAGGATTTTTTGAAAATTACATCTTTTTAGAAATTGATTAAGCAACTTATTATCAAATTGTGTAAGCAATTTTGAATCAATTTTTTAAAAATTCTTACTTTGATCGCAATTTTTGTAAAATAGAAGTTATAATTTTTTTGAAAATTTTTAAAATGCATTTAAGATTTTTTGAAAATTATTTAATTTAGGAAATTAATTAATCAACTTATTGACGACATGTGTAAAAAATTTTGATTCAATTTTCCAAAAATTGTTGCTTTGATAGCAATTTTTGTAAAATAAAAATGATGCTTCTTTTGAAAATATTTAAAATGCATTTAGGATATTTTGAAAATTACTTAATTTTGTAAATTAATTAAGCAACTCATTGACAACTCGTGAATAAAATTTTGAATAATTTTTTCAAAAATTTTCGCTTCAATAGCAATTTTTGTACAATAGATGTTATAATTTTTTTAAAAATTTTTAAAATGCATTTAAGATTTTTTGAAAATTACTTAATTTAGAAAATTAATGAAGCAACTTATTGACAACATGTGTAAGAAATTTTGAATCAATTTTTCAAAAATTGTTTCTTAAATAGCATTTTTTGTAAAATAAAAATTATGCATTTTTTTTAAATTTTGAAAATTTATTTAGGATTTTTTAAAAGTTATTAATTGTTGAAAATTGATTAAGAACTTATTACCAAATTGTGGAAGCAATTTTGAATCAATTTTTCAAAAATTCTTGCTTCAATAGCAATTTTTGTAAAATAGAAATAATGATTTTTTGAAAATTCCTAAAATTTATTTAGGATTTTTTGAAAATTACTTCATTTTGGAAGTTAATCAAGCAACTTATTTGCAACATGTGTAAGAAATTTTAGATAAATTTTTCAAAAATTGTTGCTTAAATAGCGTTTTTTGTAAAATAAAAATTATTTATTTTTTGAAAATTTATAAAATGCATTTAGGATTTTTTGAATATTACAAAATTTTAGAAATTGATTAAGCAAGTTATTATCAAATTGTGTAAGCAATTTTGAATCAGTTTTTCAAAAATTGTTGCTTTGATCGCAATTTTTGTACAATAGAAGTTATGAGTTTTTTTGAAAATTCCTAAAATGCATTTAATATATTTTAAAAATTACTTAATTATGTAAATTAATTAAGCAACTTATTGACAATTCGTGAATACAATTTAAAATCATTTATTCAAAAATTCTTGCTTTAATAGCATTTTTTGTAAAATAAAAGTTATGATTTTTTTGAAAATTTTTAAAATGCATTTAGGATTTTTTGAAAATTACAATTTTTTAGAAATTAATTAATCAACTTATTATCAAGTAGTGTAAGCAATTTTGAATCAGTTTTTCAAAAATTGTTGCTTTGATCGCAATTTTTGTAAAATAGAAGTTATAATTTTTTTTGAAAATTTCGAAAATGCATTTAGGATTTTTTGAAAATTATTTAATTTAAGAAATTAATTAAGCAACTTATTGGTGACATGTGTAAGAAATTTTAAATCAATTTTTCAAAAATTGTTGCTTTGACAGCAATTTTTGTAAAATAAAAATTATGCATTTTTTGAAAATTTTGAAAATTTATTTAGGATTTTTTAAAAATTTATAGTTTTTGAAAATTGATTGATTAACTTATTACCAAATCTTGGAAAGAATTTTGAATTAATTTTTTAAAAATTGTTGCTTAAATAGCATTTTTTGCAAAATCAAAATTATGCGTTTTTTGAAAAATTTTAAAATGCATTTAAGATTTATTGAAAATTACCTAATTCAGGAAATTGTTCAAACAACTTATTGACAATATGTGTAAGAAATTTTGAATCTTTTTTTCAAATTTTGTTGTTTTAATAGCAGTTTTCATAAATTAGAAATTATGCGTTTTTGAAATTATTTAAAATGCATATAGGATTTTTTGAAAATTACAATTTTTTAGAAATTGATTAAGCAACTTATTATTAAGTTGTGTAAGCAATTTTGAATCAGTTTTTCAAAAATTGTTGCTTAGATCGTAATTTTTGTACAATAGAAGTTGTGATTTTTTTTTTAAATACCCAAAATGCATTTAGCATTTTTTGAAAATTACTTAATTCAAGAAATTATTTAAGCAACTTATTGACGACATGTGTAAGAAATTTTGAATCAATTTTTCAAAAATTATTGCTTTGATAGCAATTTTTGTAAAATAAAAATAAAGCATTTTTTGAATGTTCTTAAAAACAAGTTTTTCTACTTTGTAAGTGTTAGAAGTTTCTTAGTCAGAATTAGAGGAATATCTTTTGATGACTTACACTTGGGCGGATGGGTGGGTCACTCCAGATTATGATTACTAGCGAGTAGTTTGAACTGGAGTGCCCACTCACCCGCTCAAGTGTTTGTTATCAAAAGAATGAAAGTTTTTCCTCTTTGCAAGTGTTACAAGTTCTTTAGTCAGAGTAAAAGGAGGTGATATCTAATCTTTTAATTACTAACATTTGGGCGGGTGGTTGCGTCACTCCAGATCATGATTACCAGCAAATTGTTTGAACCATAGTACCACCTACCCGCCCTAGTACTTGTTATTAAAAGATTCAACGTTTTTCCTCTTTGCAAGTGTTAAAAGTTTCTTAGTCAGAGTAAGAGGAGGTGATATCTAATCTTTTGATGACCAACAATTGGGCGGCTGGGTCAGTTTATGATAACCAGCGAGAAGTTTGAACTGGAATTCCTACCCACCCGCCCAAGCGTTTATTATCAAAAGATTAAAAGTATTTCTTCTTTGCAAGTGTTAGAAGTTCCTTAGTCAGAGTAAGTGGAAGTGATATCTAACTTTTTGATGACTATCATTAGGGGCGGGTGAGCGGGTTACTTTAGATCATGATTACAGCAAGTAGTTTGGAATAATTTAAGAAAAAATAATAAAATTTTCAAAAATTATATTTTTTTAATATTTTTTTTTTTTTATTGAAGCCGAGGTCATATTTTTAAGAATTTACTAACAAAATGTTGCCTAAATATTGTCAAAATATTGCAAATTAGTTGTATATTGTCAACATTTTATTTTTTTTTTCAAAATTTCAATTTTTTTTATAATTCTTCAATTGCTTCCAACAATGCTGAGGTCACACCTTTTGGATTTCTTTAACCAAATTTGGCCCAGATATTGTCAAAACATTAGAAATTAATAGTGTTATGTCAAAATTGAATTTTAAAAATTGTAAATAGTTTTTCAAAAATTTAAAAAAAAAAATAATTTTTAATTGCTTCCAACAAAGCTGAGGTCACATTTTTTTAGAATTTATTAACAAAACTTGACTCAGATTTTGTCAAAACATTACCAATTATTTGTAAAATGCCAAAATTTAGTTTTGGAAATTGTAAATAATTTTTAGAATTTTTTAAAAAACCGAAAATTTTTAATAATTCTTTAATTGCTACCAACAATGCTGAGGTCACACTTTTCAAAATTTATTAACAAACCTTTGCTTAAATATTGTCAAAACATTACAAATTAATTGTAAAATGTCAAATTTTAATTTTGCAAATTGTAAATATATTTTATTATTTTTCAAAAATCCGAAAGTTTTTAATAATTGTTCAAATGCATTCAACAATGTCGAGGTTACAATTTTTGGATTTTTTCAACAAAATTTGGTCAAAATTATATCAAAACATTGCATTTTAGTTGTGTAATGTCAAAATTTATTTTTGAAAATTTTAATAATTTTTCAAAAATCCGTTAGTTTTTAATAATTCTTCAAATGCTTCCAACAATGCTGAGAGAGATCGCACTTGTTGGATTTTTTTAACAAAATTTAGCCAAACTATTTTCAAAGCATTGCATTTTAGTTGTATATTGTCAAAATTCATTTTTGAAAATTGTAAATAATTTTTATTATTTTTCAAAATTCCGAAAGTTTTTAATAATTCTTCAAATGCTTCCAACAATGTCGAGGTCGCACTTTTTGGATTTTTTCAACAAAATTTGGCCAAAGTATTTTCAAAGCATTGCACTTTAGTTGTATATTGTCAAAATTTATTTTTGAAAATTGTAAATATATTTTATTATTTTTTTTAAATCCGAAAGTTTATAATAATTCTTCAAATGCTTCCAACAATACCGAGGTCTCACTTTTTGGATTTTTTTAACAAAGTTTGGCCCAAATATTGTCAAAACATTACAAATTAATTGTAAAATGACAAAATTTAATTTTGAAAATTGTAAATAATTTTTATTATTTTTCAAAATTCCGAAAGCTTTTTAATAATTCTTCAAATGCTTCCAACAATGCCGAAGTCACACTTTTTGGATTTCTTTAACAAAATTTGGCCAAAATATTTTCTAAACATTGCATTTTAGTTTTTTAATGTTAAAATTTATTTTTGAAAATTGTAAATAATTTTTATTATTTTTCAAAAATCCGAAAGTTTTCAATAATTCTTCAAATGCTTCCAACAATGCCGAGGTCACATTTTTTAGAATTCTTTAACAAAATTTGTCACAAATATTGTCAAAACATTACAAATTAAATGTGTTATGTCAGAATTCAAAAATGAATTCTTGAACATTTTAAATTTTTGAAAATTGATTTTTTTCAAAAATTTTAAATTTTCAATAATTTTTCAACAAAGTTGAAGTTTTATTTTTTAGAATTTCTTAACAAAATTTAGTCTAAAAATTGTCAAAATATTGCAAATTTAGATCATGTTTACCAGCGAGTAGTTTGAGCTAGAATTTTTTTGATCATCAAACATCTTCTCAAAATTTTGCTCTAGTTACGGCTCTGTTTTAGCTGATTTGTTATTTATTCTTTATAACTCCTGCAAATACTATCAACAAATGTTATTGTTTTTAGACGATCATGGTGATGAAGATTCCATGCAAGTACTTGAAGAATTGGAAAAAATTGATGACGATTGCGACAAACACGGTATCCAATTTGTTAAAATCGACGACGAAGGCGCATCCGACGATTACGGCATTGATTCCTTACCAGCAGTCGTATATTTTGAGAAAGGCATTCCTAACGTCTACGACGGCGAATTAGAACACGAAGAAGAATTCTTCGAATGGCTAGTGCAGCAACTCGAAAAGGACGAAATCGAGGACGTCACTGATGAAATGTTAGACAAACTAATCAATGATGGCAAAAATGTTGCTGTTTTATTCTGTAAGCATTAATTAATACTCAATTAATTAATTAAATTAATTAATTTTTATTATTAGATGATGATGATGATAAAAAATCACAGCGCGTCCTCAACGAATTAGAAAATATCGACGACGAATGCGACAAACTTGGAATTGTTTTCGTTAAAATTGATAACGAAGATGAGGCTAAGGAGTATGGCATTGAAAAAATTCCATCTTTAGTTTATTTCGAAAAGGGCATTCCTACTTTATACGAGGGCAACCTTGAAGAAGAAGAAAAGGTCCTTAAATGGTTCGAACATCAAGCTAAAAGTGATGAAATTGAGGATGTTAATGATGAAATGTTGGATATCATCTTGGATAAAGTACAACACGTCGCTGTCTTATTCTGTAGGTAATTAATAATAATCTGGAATTTAAATTAATTATTTTATTTTTAAAGACGATAAGGATCAAAAGAAAAGTCAAAAGATTTTATCAGAATTAGAAAATATTGATGATGAATGTGATCAGAATGATATTGCCTTTGTTAAAATTGATGATGATAATGAGGCTAAGGAATATGGTATTGATACCATCCCTAGTTTAGTATTCTTTGAGCGTAAAATTCCTCATGTGTACGAAGGAGATTTGCTTAAAGAGGATGAATTATTGGGTTGGCTTTTACATCAAAAAAGACATTCAGAAATTCCAGATATTACTGATGAAATGATGGAGAGGTTAATTGAAGATACTGAATATTTGGCCGTATTATTTTGTAAGGAAATATTAATTTGTTTAATTAATTTATTAATTAATTAATTTTTAGATGATAAGGATGATAATCAAGATATACGCGTACTGAATGAAATGGAAAATATTGATGATGAATTGGAAAAGGAAGGAATTGTTATTGTACGCATTGATAATGATGCTGAAGCTAAGGAATATGGTATTGATCACCTCCCTGCTTTAATTTATTTTGAAAATAAAATACCCTCAATGTATGAAGGAGATTTAATGAACGAGGATGAAGTTTTGCAATGGCTTATCGATCAAAAAGCCTCGGCTACAATTGAGGAAGTTACTGATGAAATCTTACAGGATTTGATTGAAGAACATGAATATGTAGTTGTATATTTCAGTGGTAAATGCGAAGAGGGAGAGGAGTGCGATAATATTTTGGATGAATTGGAGAATATTGATGATGAGTTGGATGAATCTGGTATTATTTTCGTTACTACTGAAGATACCAGCTTAGCTAAGAAGCATGGAATTAAAGGATTCCCCAAATTGGCTTTCTTCCGTAATAAGGAACCATTACTTTATTCCGGTGATATTGATGATGAGGATGAAGTTTTGGCCTGGTTAACTGATGAAGATACATTAGAAATCCCAGATAGGATTGAAGAAGTTAACAGCAAAATGTTGGATAAATTGCTAATGGAAAATGATCATGTCGTTGTATTTTTCTGTAAGTTATTATAAAAAATTGTTTGTAAATTTTTAATTATTGTTGTTTTAGATCAAGAAGGTGATAAGAAGTCGCAAAAGATCTTGCAGGAATTGGAAAATATTGATGATGAATGTGAGGAGAAGGATATTGATTTTGTTAAGACATCTGATGATGGGGTTCAAAAGGAATACGATTTGTCTAGTTTGCCGGCACTTGCTTTTTACAGGCATAGGTTTAGGGATATCTACGCTGGTGATTTGATGCATGAGGAGGCTATTCTTGAATGGGTTCTTGATTTACACGAATCTGCTCCAGATGTTATTGAAAGTGTTGATAGGAAAACATTGCAAGTATGTATAATCATTTTATTTAGTAATTAGTAAGCAAAATTTCAATGAGTGAATGTATTACAATTCGTTTTATACAGGTTCTCATTAATGATGTAGAACATCTAGCCGTGTTCTTCTATTCCGATGATTGCGACCAATGCGATGACATCTTGGAGGAATTGGAAACTATTGATGACGATGCCGATAAGCACGGTATCCAATTTGTAAAATCTAAGGATTCCAAATTGGCATCAGAAATTGGAATTTTCAGTTTCCCAGCTCTTGTCTATTACGAAACCGGTGTACCGATTATGTATGATGGTAAGATAGATGATGATAACTATTAATTTCGCAGGAACGAACATTGATTTCAATCTATAAATAAAAAAAATTAAACATTGTTGTTTTATAGGTAACCTCAAAAAAGAGGAGAAAGTTCTGGAATGGCTAGTAGAACAGAAAAGTAAGCTACATTTCTATTTATTTATTAATTTTTTACTATCAATTCTCTATCCCCTTGTTATATGTTAAATGTCGAGGGAATGTAAATTTTTCAATTATTGTCATTGAGGTCTAGCTAAATCTTTGGCTTGCTCTATATAAATCGGGTTTATGTGTGTGAATTGCATGGTGCGCTGCATGTTGCTATGATGTCTTAGGTGATGGGGACGATGATGATGACGACGACGATGACGACGATGATGATGACGACGACGATGATGATGATAGCAATAATGACGACGATGATGATGATGATGACGATGATGATGATGACGACGACAATAGCAATGATGACGACGACGATGATGATGATGATGATGACGACGATGATGATGATGATGATGATGATGAAATTCATAGTAGTTTGAAAGGAATGAAGCCAACAGGTAAACCACGGAAACAAACAAGTAGATAGTCGTCCCTACATACACAATTGCCCCCAATAAGGACTGGAAAACCATGAGACGCTACTGGAGTGGGCGTCCTTGTCTGTGCATGTTTCCTTCCTGCTCTGCATGCCTGGACATAGTGTCAGACTCACTCCTATGTTTCGTCTTAATATTGTTTATCTAAATTTTAAAATTCTGAAATTACTAACCGCTATCCATCTCGCGTCTTGCTCCTAATTAATTTTTCTGAAATATATTTAAGAGTGATTCTGACATTATGTTTCCTGATGCAGGCGATGGATGCTTCTACGTTGGATTAGGCGGAAAGAACCAGCTCCCTAAAACATCATCCTATGCACCCTATCAATGCTGTCCTGCAAAGGCGACGAAAGGTAGTAAAGTAGCGAAATTGAATCCACCTGCACCACCACCTAGTAAGAAACAATCAACAACTAAGATTGTGTCGAAACCAGTGGCGAAACCAAAACCACCTCCACCTCCACCTAGTAAAATTATCAAAGATAATAAGAACAAAGATTTATCACTAGCCAAACCGGATAAAGGAAAGAAGAAATTCTTTGGGACTGGTAAATATATTTGGTGGTGGTAATTAAAAATTTAAATCTAATAAAAACAAATTCTATGATTAAGCAACGTGAGGTTCTGGATGAGGAACTGCAATTCACAACACATTATAGAAATTTCTGTTAATCTGCTCTTTCTGAGGCTTTTCGAGTGAGATATTTTGTGTTTATTTTTAAACGTTTTACTTTTTCTCCAGTATAAGAAATAGTACAGTATAACACTTAAACATTATAGCTTTTAATTTATTTATTTATTTATAAAATGTTACTCATTATTTTGTTATTGTTATTTCTTTTTTAATGCATGCAATGCCCGAATACAATTGTAACATGCTTATACCTACCACAAAATAATCAAACATCAATGCTCTACGTGTACAATAAATATGTTTCAGTTGAATTCGGTAGTTAGTATAAACCATGTAACACATAATGTCATAATCAGTCAAATCTATTTGACTATCATTTAGTGCTATCACTGCCTATCATCATAGCATGTTGACATATGTAATTTAAAATTGTTATCAAATAAATTGTTTTATATTTCGTTCATTTTATTTCATTTTAGCATGTTTATATTTTTCTAGCCGTCTCTTCGTCGTTTAGTAGTTTTTAGTGGTTCATTTATTATTGTTGCTGCTTTATGTACAAAAAAATCTAATCGTATATTTTTGGTAAGTCAAAAGTGAGATGATTTTCTGTTGAAATAGCCATTCCATAACTTTGAATTATATTTTTATTTAATTAGTACACAAATGGTTTTATTTATTATAAAATTTTGCTTTAAATTAGGTAACTTGTTGGATGAAAATGAAGTTTTGGAATGGATGACTGATCAGAAGAATGATGCCAGTATACAGGAGATTGATAGGGATGTGCTGTTCAAGTATATTGAAACTAAGGAGTTCTTGGCTGTCATTTTCTGTAAGTATTCAAAAATTGTAAATAAATAAAATCATAAAATTTTGACAATTTAACAAAACGGTTTATAGGGTATTAATACACTACATTATCAGGGCTAGCAACTGCATCAATTTTAAATAATTTTGAATGGAATCTTCAAAACGCGTATTTTATTTATTGAATGGGCTAAAAATTTGTAACTCTTAAATGGATTATTGGATATTAGTGCAATTTGGTACCAATGTACTCCATTAATAAGAGTACAAACTGCATAAAATTTATTAAAATTGATACGCTCAATTTTACATAATTTTGATTAAAATGACTTCTTCAAATCGCGTAGTTTATTTATTGATTGAGCTAACCATTTGTAACTCTTAAACGGTTCATTAGATATTAGTGCAATTTGGTACCATTATACTTCATTAATAGGAGTACTATCTGCATAAAATTTATAAAAATTGATACGCTCAATTTTACATAATTTTGATTAACATTAAAAAATTAAATTTATGAAAAAATATTCTAAACTAAAAAACATCCATAGACGCGTTTCGAGGTTTACCTCTCATCAGTATGGCTTTATTTATTTAAACTAATTGATTTTTAACTTACTTCGTCAACATTGTTCACCACCACAATTCAAAGTGAATATTTTTTTTTTTTTTTTTTTATTATATTATTGCTTTTACAACTGTCTCATTTGAGGACATTGCGTCTCTTCTTTATATACTTTATATATTTTATAATTTTGATTAAAATGACTTCTTCAAATCGCGTAGTTTATTTATTGATTGAGCTAACCATTTGTAACTCTTAAACGGTTCATTGGATATTAGTGCAATTTGGTACCATTATACTTCATTAATAGGAGTACTATCTGCATAAAATTTATAAAAATTGATACGCTCAATTTTACATAATTTTGATTAAAATGACTTCTTCAAATCGCGTAGTTTATTTATTGATTGAGCTAACCATTTGTAACTCTTAAACGGTTCATTGGATATTAGTGCAATTTGGTACCATTATACTTCATTGATAGGAGTACTATCTGCATAAAATTTATTAAAATTGATACGCTGAATTTTACATAATTTTGATTAAAATGACTTCTTCAAATCGCGTAGTTTATTTATTGATTGAGCTAACCATTTGTAACTCTTAAACGGTTCATTGGATATTAGTGCAATTTGGTACCATTATACTTCATTAATAGGAGTACTATCTGCATAAAATTTATAAAAATTGATACGCTCAATTTTACATAATTTTGATTAAAATGACTTCTTCAAATCGCGTAGTTTATTTATTGATTGAGCTAACCATTTGTAACTCTTAAACGGTTCATTGGATATTAGTGCAATTTGGTACCATTATACTTCATTAATAGGAGTACTATCTGCATAAAATTTATAAAAATTGATACGCTCAATTTTACATAATTTTGATTAAAATGACTTCTTCAAATCGCGTAGTTTATTTATTGATTGAGCTAACCATTTGTAACTCTTAAACGGTTCATTGGATATTAGTGCAATTTGGTACCATTATACTTCATTGATAGGAGTACTATCTGCATAAAATTTATTAAAATTGATACGCTGAATTTTACATAATTTTGATTAAAATGACTTCTTCAAATCGCGTAGTTTATTTATTGATTGAGCTAACCATTTGTAACTCTTAAACGGTTCATTGGATATTAGTGCAATTTGGTACCATTATACTTCATTAATAGGAGTACTATCTGCATAAAATTTATAAAAATTGATACGCTCAATTTTACATAATTTTGATTAAAATGACTTCTTCAAATCGCGTAGTTTATTTATTGATTGAGCTAACCATTTGTAACTCTTAAACGGTTCATTGGATATTAGTGCAATTTGGTACCATTATACTTCATTAATAGGAGTACTATCAGTATAAAATTTATTAAAATTGATACGCTCAATTTTACATAATTTTGATTAAAATGACTTCTTCAAATCGCGTAGTTTATTTATTGATTGAGCTAACCATTTGTAACTCTTAAACGGTTCATTGGATTTTAGTGCAATTTGGTACCATTATACTTCATTAATAGGAGTACTATCTGCATAAAATTTATAAAAATTGATACGCTCAATTTTACATAATTTTGATTAAAATGACTTCTTCAAATCGCGTAGTTTATTTATTGATTGAGCTAACCATTTGTAACTCTTAAACGGTTCATTGGATATTAGTGCAATTTGGTACCATTATACTTCATTAATAGGAGTACTATCTGCATAAAATTTATAAAAATTGATACGCTCAATTTTACATAATTTTGATTAAAATGACTTCTTCAAATCGCGTAGTTTATTTATTGATTGAGCTAACCATTTGTAACTCTTAAACGGTTCATTGGATATTAGTGCAATTTGGTACCATTATACTTCATTGATAGGAGTACTATCTGCATAAAATTTATTAAAATTGATACGCTGAATTTTACATAATTTTGATTAAAATGACTTCTTCAAATCGCGTAGTTTATTTATTGATTGAGCTAACCATTTGTAACTCTTAAACGGTTCATTGGATATTAGTGCAATTTGGTACCATTATACTTCATTAATAGGAGTACTATCTGCATAAAATTTATAAAAATTGATACGCTCAATTTTACATAATTTTGATTAAAATGACTTCTTCAAATCGCGTAGTTTATTTATTGATTGAGCTAACCATTTGTAACTCTTAAACGGTTCATTGGATATTAGTGCAATTTGGTACCATTATACTTCATTGATAGGAGTACTATCTGCATAAAATTTATTAAAATTGATACGCTGAATTTTACATAATTTTGATTAAAATGACTTCTTCAAATCGCGTAGTTTATTTATTGATTGAGCTAACCATTTGTAACTCTTAAACGGTTCATTGGATATTAGTGCAATTTGGTACCATTATACTTCATTAATAGGAGTACTATCTGCATAAAATTTATAAAAATTGATACGCTCAATTTTACATAATTTTGATTAAAATGACTTCTTCAAATCGCGTAGTTTATTTATTGATTGAGCTAACCATTTGTAACTCTTAAACGGTTCATTGGATATTAGTGCAATTTGGTACCATTATACTTCATTAATAGGAGTACTATCAGTATAAAATTTATTAAAATTGATACGCTCAATTTTACATAATTTTGATTAAAATGACTTCTTCAAATCGCGTAGTTTATTTATTGATTGAGCTAACCATTTGTAACTCTTAAACGGTTCATTGGATTTTAGTGCAATTTGGTACCATTATACTTCATTAATAGGAGTACTATCTGCATAAAATTTATAAAAATTGATACGCTCAATTTTACATAATTTTGATTAAAATGACTTCTTCAAATCGCGTAGTTTATTTATTGATTGAGCTAACCATTTGTAACTCTTAAACGGTTCATTGGATATTAGTGCAATTTGGTACCATTATACTTCATTAATAGGAGTACTATCTGCATAAAATTTATAAAAATTGATACGCTCAATTTTACATAATTTTGATTAAAATGACTTCTTCAAATCGCGTAGTTTATTTATTGATTGAGCTAACCATTTGTAACTCTTAAACGGTTCATTGGATATTAGTGCAATTTGGTACCATTATACTTCATTAATAGGAGTACTATCTGCATAAAATTTATAAAAATTGATACGCTCAATTTTACATAATTTTGATTAAAATGACTTCTTCAAATCGCGTAGTTTATTTATTGATTGAGCTAACCATTTGTAACTCTTAAACGGTTCATTAGATATTAGTGCAATTTGGTACCATTATACTTCATTAATAGGAGTACTATCTGCATAAAATTTATTAAAATTGATACGCTCAATTTTACATAATTTTGATTAAAATGACTTCTTCAAATCGCGTAGTTTATTTATTGATTGAGCTAACCATTTGTAACTCTTAAACGGTTCATTGGATATTAGTGCAATTTGGTACCATTATACTTCATTAATAGGAGTACTATCAGTATAAAATTTATTAAAATTGATACGCTCATTTTTACATAATTTTGATTAAAATGACTTCTTCAAATCGCGTAGTTTATTTATTGATTGAGCTAACCATTTGTAACTCTTAAACGGTTCATTAGATATTAGTGCAATTTGGTACCATTATACTTCATTAATAGGAGTACTATCTGCATAAAATTTATAAAAATTGATACGATCAATTTTACATAATTTTGATTAAAATTACTTCTCCTTCATACAGCGTAATTTATTTGTTGAATGAGTAAACTATTTGTAACTCTTAAGTGGTTTATTGGATATTAGTGCAACTTGGTACCATTATGCTCCATTAATAAGAGTACCAACTGCATAAAATTGATTGAAATTGATACGCTCAATTTTACATAATTTTGATTAAAATGACTTTCTTCAAACTGCGTAATTTATTTGTTGAATGAGTAAACTATTTGTAACTCTTAAGTGGTTTATTGGATATTAGTGCAATTTAGTACCATTATGCTCCATTAATAAGAGTACCAACTGCATACAATTTATTAAAATTGATACGCTCAATTTTATATAATTTTGATTAAAATGACTTCTTCTTCAAACTGCGTATTTTATTTATTAAATGGGTTAAAAGTTTGTAACTTCTAAACGGTTTATTGGATATTAATGCCATTTGGTACCATTATACTTCATTAATAGGAGTACTAACTGCATAAAATTTATTAAAATTGATACGCTTAATTTTACATAATTTTGATAAAAATTACTTCTTCTTCAAACCGCGTATTTTATTTATTCAATAAGTTATTAAAAATTTGTAACTTCTAAACGGTTTATTGGATATTGGTGCAATTTGGTACCATTATATTCCATTAATAAAAGTACCAATTGCATAAAATTTATTAAAATTAATACGCTCAATTTTACATAAGATTACTTCTTCTTCAAACTGCGTATTTTATTTAATGAACGGGTTAAAAATTGAAATTAAAAATAATTGTATTACAAAATATGATTTTATGGTACTACCATCAGATGAAGTACTTTTGTTTTATTGACTATTTTCTAAATCAACTTTTGATAAACTAAATAAATTTAAATTAAAAATATTTGCATTACAAAATATAATTTTTTGGTACTACAATAAGATAAAGTACTAATTTAAGATTCTTGAATACAAAGTTAAACAAATTTTATTGATTAGATTTTGTTTTATAGACAATTTTTGAAAAATTTATTAAATTAAAAATTAAAATATTTTTTTTACAAAATATGATTACTTGGTACTACCATAAGATGAAGTACTTATTTGAGATTCTTGAAAGCAAAGATGAACAAATTTCATCGATTAAATTTTGTTTTATTGAGAATTTTCTAAATTAACTTTTGAAAAACTAATTAAATTAAAATTAAAAATACTTGCATTACAGAATATGATTTTTTGGTACTACCATAACATGAAGTACTAATTTATGATTCTTAAAAACAAAGATGTACAAATTTCATCGATTAGATTTTGTTTTATTGACAATTTTCTAAACCATCTTTTGAAAATTTAAATAAATTAAAATTAAAAATATTTGGATTACAAAATATGACTATTTGGTACTACTTTAAAATGAAGTACTACTTCCAAGATTTTTGAATACAAATTTGAACAAATTTTATCGATTACATTTTGTTTTATTAACAATTTTATAAAACATTTTTTAACAAATTAATTAAATTAAAATTTAATATATTTGCATTACAAAATTTGATTTTTGTTACTACCATAAGATGAAGTACTTATTTAAGATTCTTGAAAGCAAAAATGAACTTAATCGATTAAATTTTGTTTTATTAACAATTTTTTAAATATTCTTTTAAAAAATTAATTAAATTAAAATTAAAATTATTTGCATTACAAAAAATGATTTTTTGGTACTACCATAAGATGAAGTACTAACTTGAGGTTTTTGAAAGCAAAGATGAACAAATTTTATCGATTTGATTTCGTTTTATTGACAATTTTCTAAATTTTCTTTTGGAAAATTAAATAAATTAAAATTAAAAATATTTTCATTACAAAATATGATTTGTTGGTACTACCATAACATGAAGTACTAATTTAAAGTTGTTGAAAGCAAAGATGAACAATTTTTATTGATTACATTTTGTTTTGTTAACAATTTTTAAAATCATCTTTTAAAAAATTAATTAAATTAAAATTAAATATATTTGCATTACAAAATCTGATTTTTTGGTATTACCATAAAATGAAGGACTTATTTAAGATTCTTGAAAACAAAGATGAACAAATTTTATCGATTAGATTTTGTTTTATTAATAATTTTATAATCATTTTTTGAAAAATTAATTAAATTAAAATTAAAATGATTTGCATTACTAAATATGATTTTTTGGTACTACCATAAGATGAAGTACTAATTTAAGATTCTTGAAAACAAAGATGAACATATTTTATTGATAAGATTTTGTTTTATTGACAATTTTTTAAATCATTTTTTGAAAAATTAATTAAATTAAAATTAAAATATTTGCATTACAAAATATGATTTTTCGGTACTACCATAAGATGAAGTACTTATTTAAGATTTTTGAATGCAAAGATGAACAAATTTCATCAATTAAATTTTGTTTTATTAATAATTTTTTAAATCATCTTTTGAAAAATTAATTAAATTAAAATTAAAAATATTTGCCTTACAAAATATAATTTTTTGGTACTACTATAAGATGAAGTACTTATTTCAAATTTTTGGAAACAAAGATGAACGAAATTCATGGATTAGATTTTGTTTTATTAACATTTTTTTAAATATTTTTTGAAAAATTAATTAAATTGAAATTAAAAATATTTGCATTACAAAATATATTTTTTTGGTAGTACCATGACATGAAGTACTTATTTGAGATTCTTCAAAGCAAAAATGATCAAATTTTTATCGATTAGATTTTGTTTTATTAACAATTTTCTAAATCATCTTTTGAAAAATTAATTAAATTAAAATAAAAAATATTTGCATTACAAAATATGATTTTTGGTACTACCATAAGATTTAAGATTCTTGAAAACAAAGAAGAACAAATTTTATCGATTATATTTTGTTTTTTTGTCAATTTTTTGAAAAATTAATTAATTTAAAATTAAAGATATTTGTATTACAAAAAGTGATTTTTTGGTACTACCATAAAAGGAAGTACTAATTTAAAATTCTTGAAAACAAAGATCAACAATATTCATCGATTAGATTTTGTTTTATTGACATTTTTCTAAATAATTGTTTGAAAAATTAATTAAATTAAAATTTAAATTATTTAGTACTACCATAACTTAAAGTACTATTTTTAAAATTTATATCTTATACTTTTAAGGGATGTTTTTAAATAGGGGTTGCTTAATATTGCTCGTATCGGGTGGGGATACACATCATTGGAAAGCTGAGATTTTTCTGTATTGGAATCGAATAATTTCTAATTAAATGCAATTGATTAAGTATTTTTAAATCAAATAAATATATTTGATGAATTAATAAAATATGGCTGGAGTGGCGGGGAGGACGCCATACTTGAGCCGTACAGCAACGTAGAAGACCCACTCGCAGTCAGTGTAAGATCTTCGTGCGCGTATGTTGTGCTCCGGTGTTACTTAAATTGCGTCGTAATAAATTAAAAGTGTTTAGATGAATATGGATTGGTTAACTAATCAAATTGTATGACCATCAGTGGATGGATACAGTAGTTTGGGAATAATTATTAGTAAGTTGAATTATATTTACTGCGTATTATTTTATTTAATCCGATTTTGCATATTTTTTATCCCACTTTGTGCTCTGTTCTTGTTGATAAATGTACTAATTGTGGCTAAAACTCTTGTATTTCTTTTATATTATTCGATTAGATCATAATGTGTTATTTTAAGCTAGTGTGTGATCAATTCTGTCATTAAGCTTGATCTAAATTATTAATTGAAATATTTTACTATCAAATCTATATAATATTCTAAATTTTATTCCAAATTTTAGGCTACATAGTCTTGTAGGTTTAGATAATGAAGGGCTATGATCAGATTTATATTTGCTTCAAAATTAATTTAAGTAATAAGTGTTAATTATCAAGAAATTGGATCAATTGTTTCTCAGCTTTTATACTATTTTTGTGATTTGTCATAAACGTTATTAATTGTTTCAAAACTGTTATAAGCATCAAAAAC
The DNA here is from genome assembly GCA_963932245.1 of Tachinus rufipes. Taxonomy (NCBI): domain Eukaryota; kingdom Metazoa; phylum Arthropoda; class Insecta; order Coleoptera; family Staphylinidae; genus Tachinus; species Tachinus rufipes. The sequence goes on from OZ010749.1 coordinate 5,108,952, forward strand.
ATGTTTATGAGCTGTAATAAACATCATAAAATCTTCCTCAGCTGTCATAAACGTTGTAATATATTTGTAAACTGTTATAAACGTCATAAAATGTTTAAGATTTCATTAATTGTTTCTGAAATGTCGCAAATTGTTCATAAAATGTTTCCTAACTATTATAAAATGTTTAAAGCGGTATCATAAACGTCATAAAAGTCCGTGAGCTGTTATAAACGTCATAAAGTATTCCTGAACGGTCATAAAATGTTTGTGAATTGCCATGAACGTTATAAAATGTTTGTGACACTCAATATTTTTTCTGGGCTGTTATAAATGTCATAAAATGTTCCTAAACTGTCATAAAATGTTTGTGAAGTATCCTAAACGTCATACGATGTCTTTGAGCTGTCATAGATGTCATTAAATGTTCTTGAACTGTCATAAACATCATAAAATGTTCCTTAGAAAAGTTATAAAATGTCGTAAATTAATTCTGAGTTCTAATAAATGTTATAAAATTTATTAAAATTTCTTAATCATAAAATGTTGGAGAGATATCATGATTGTCATGAAATGTTTTTGAGCCGTCATAAGCTTTATAATATGTTTCCAAACTGTCATAAAATGTTTGTGAGATATTATAAACGTCTTAAAATGTCATAAATGTTATCAAATCTCGCTGAACTTTTATAAACGTCATAAAATATTTGAGCTATCATAAAACTCGTAAAATTTTTGTAAGCTGTCATTAATTTTTTTTTTGAGATGTCATATTATGTTTCTGAAATGTTATAAACATCATAAAATGTTCTGAAGCAGTCCTAAATATATTGTGAAATGTCATATAATGTTTTTGATCTGTCATAAACGTCACAAAATTTTTATGAACTGTTATAAAATGTGTGAGAAATTGAAAGTTGTTCTTCTCTGAAAGCGTCAAAGTCTCTTTTATGTATGGTAAGTATGGGTTACAATCTTTTTCTTCATTTGATCTATTTCTGTAGAGTTTGAATAATACTGGGTTGTGGTCAGAGCTAATGTCTTTGATGGTTTTGATTTTGACTTTAAAGTTGAAGTCTTTGAGTATTGATATGCCAAGAACGTCCTCTTGGTGGCCAACGGATCTGTATTAAGTGGGTTCATTTAGACCCAATAATTAATAGCTTTTTAGTTCAACGTAGTCCAGCAACGCTTGACCTTCAACGTTGCTTTTGGCACTGTTTCACGCCGGGTGCTTAGAATGAATGTCCTTAGCAAAGATTTGTAAAAACCGTTTTGTTGAGGTTAGCTGGAATGATGTAAACAGATGCGATCTTGAATATGCTCAGCTTAGGCACTTTTACGACAATCGAATTTGTTTCAAGTTTGAGAGTATCTGGAGTATCCAGTTTGGAATGGTGCAAAAATCTTTTTGCAAAGATCAGTTTCTCACAGTTTACTCGCTCCGTTTTTATAGTTTCGATTTTTATTTTCAGGCTCTAGAGTTCTGTGAGATTCAAGGTTTCCGTGCTTTTTGCTCCTTTTGGGAGTTGGGAGATTATTGGGAAACGCAGGGTTTTATTTCTTATTTGGTGGATATTCTAAAAAGCAAAACCGAGGGTATCCAGTGCTCATTCTACGTCTTGCTCGTTAGATATTCGGCATAAATAAATTGCCATCGTGGGTATTGCGGACAGAAATAAATACGATTTTATTATTGTTGAAGTATTTAGAAACTTGTGTTTTTGATTAATACAAATGCCGGAGGGCGGGAGTTAAATGAAGAGTTTGTTGTTTTTTTGCATAACCTCAAATTATTTGACGGGACAATAATTTTAACTGGAGTTCCCACCCGCTCACTCGAAGTGATTGCGATCTAATTCCTGCTTTACAAACACTTGGGCGGGTGAGCGGGAAGACTATTTCAAACTACCGGCCCAGCATTTATTAACTGAGTGCCCGCCCACCCACCCAAGTGTTTGTTGTCAAGCAGTTGGATCACCAACACTTGAGCGGAAACACAATTTCAAACGACCGGTCCAATATGAATGAACTGAGTGCCATCCCACCCATCCAAGTCTTTATTGTCAAACAGTTGGATCACTAACACTTGGGCGGGTGGGCGGGAAGACTATTTCAAACAACCGGTCCAACATTTATAAACTGAGTGCCCGCGCACCCACCCAAGTTTTTGTTGTCAAGCGGTTGCATCACCAACACTTGGGCGGGCGGGCGGTAACACGGTTTCAGACCACCAGTCCAATACTCATAAACTGAGTTCCCGCCCACCCACCCAAGTGTTTGTTGTCAAGCAGTTGCATCACCAACACTTAGGCGGGAACACGTTTTCAAACCACCGGTCCAACATTTATGAACTGAGTGTCCAACCACCCACCCAAGTGTTTGGTGTCAAACAGTTGGATCACCAACACTTGGGCGGGTGGGCGGGTACACGTTTTTAAACCACCGGTCCAATATTTATGAATTGAGTGCCCGCCCGCCCACCCATCCAAGTGTTTGGTGTCAAGCAGTTGGATCAACAACTCTTGGGCGGGTGGGCGGTAACACGTTTTCAAACCACCGGTCCAATAATCGCGAAGCGACGTACTAAATTTGGAAACTTCGTATTAAGTCTAGACAATATTAAACTCATTTTATTCAATCGCGAAGCGACCTACTAAGACTTAAAGATTTTGAATTAATTTATATTCAATCGCGAAGCGACATTCTAAGTTTAGAAGACTCAGAGTTAGTTTGTAGTCAATCGCGAAGCGACATATTAACTGTAGACAATATTAAACTGATTTTATTTAATTGCGAAGCGACATACTAAGTCCTTAAGTTTTTGAATTAGTTTATAATCAATCGCAAAGCGACATTCTAATTTTAGAAGACTCGGAGTTAGTTTCTAGTCAATCGCGAAGCGACATATTAACTGTAGACAATCCTAAACTGATTTAATTTAATCGCGAAGCGACATACTAAGTCTTAAAGCCTTTAAATTGCTCTATAATTAATCGCAAAGCGACATTCTAAGTTTAGAAGCCACATATTAAGTCTAGACAAATTTAAATTGATTTTATTGAATCGCTAAGCGACCTACTAAGTGTTAAAGACTTTAAATTAGTTTATAATCAATCGCGAAGCGACATTCTAACTTTAGAAGATTCGGAGTTAGTTTGTAGTCAATCGCGAAGCGACATATTAACTATAGACAAAATTAAACTGATTTTATTCAATCGCGAAGCGACATACTAAGTCTTCAAGACTTTGAATTGGTTTATAATTGATCGCGAAGCGACACACTAAGTTCGGTAGCGACATATTAAGCCTAGACAATATTAAACTGATTTTATTCAATTGCGAAGCGACATTGTAACTCTTAAAGTCTTTTATATTGGTTTATAATCAATTGCAAAACGACATTCTAAGTTTAGAAGACTCAGAGTTAGTTTGTAGTCAATTGCGAAGCGACATATTGACTGTAGACAATCTTAAACCGATTTTATTTAATCGCGAAGCGACATACTAAGGTTGGAAGCGTTATATTAAGTCCAGACAAATTTAAACTGATTTTATTCAATCGCGAAGCGACCTACTAAGTCTTAAAGATTTTAAATTAGTTTATTATCAATCGCGAAGCGACATTCTAAGTTTAGAAGACTCTGAGTTAGTTTGTAGTCAATCGCGAAGCGACATATGTATTAACTGTAGACAATTTTAAACTGATTTTATTTAATCGCAAAGCGACATACTAAGTCTTAAAGACTTTGAATTGCTTTATAATTAATCGCGAAGCGACATTCTAGGTTTAGAAGCGACATATTAAGTCTAGACAAATTTAAACTAATTTTATTCAATCGCGAAGCGACCTACTAAGTCTAAAATTCTTTGAATTGGTTTATAATCAATCGCGAAGCGACATTCTAAGTTTAGAAGACTCGGTGTTAGTTTGTAGTCAATTGCGAAGCGACATATTAACTGTAAACAATATTAAACTGATTTTATTTAATCGCGAAGCGACATACTAAGTCTAAAAGGCTTTGAATTGCTTTATAATTAATCGTGAAGCGTCATACTAAGTTTGGAAGCGAAATATTAAATCTAGACAAATTTAAACTGATTTTATTCAATTTCGAAGCAACTTACTAAGTCTTAAAGATTTTGAATTGGTTTATAATCAATCGCGAAGCGACATTCTAAGTTTAGAAGACTCAGAGTTAGTTTGTAGTCAATCGCAAAGCGACATATTATATTAACTGAAGACAATCCTAAACTGATTTTATTCAATCGCGAAGCGACATACTAAGTCTAAAATTCTTTGAATTGGTTTATAATCAATCGCGAAGCGACATTCTAAGTCTAGAAGACTCAGAGTTAGTTTGTAGTCAATCGCGAAGCGACATATTAACTGTAGACAATCTTAAACTGATTTTATTTAATTGCGAAGCGACATACTAAGCCTTATAGACTTTGAATTGCTTTATAATTAATCGCGAAGCGACATTCTAAGTTTAGAATACTCGGAGTTAGTTTGTAGTCAATCGCGAAGCGACATATTAACTTTAGACAATCTTAAACTTAATTTATTCAATCGCGAAGCAACATACTAAGTCTTAAAGACTTTGAATTGGTTTATAATTAATCGCGAAACGACATACTGAGGTTGGAAGCGTCATATTAAGTCTAGACAAATTTAAACTGATTTTATTCAATCAAAGTCTTTTAAATTGGTTTATAATCAATCGTGAAGCGACATTCTTAGTTTAGAAGACTCGGAGTTAGTTTGTAGTCAATCGCGAAGCGACATATTAACTGTAGACAATCTTAAACTGATTTTATTCAATCGTAAAGCGACATACTAAGTCTAAAATTCTTTGAATTGGTTTATAATCAATCGCGAAGCGACATTCTAAGTTTATAAGACTTGGAGTTAGTTTGTAGTCAATCGCGAAGCGACATATTGACTGTAGACAATCTTAAACCGATTTTATTTAATTGCGAAGCGACATACTAAGCCTTAAATGTTTTGAATTGGTTTATAATCAATTGCGAAGCGACATTCTAAGTTTAGAAAACTCGGAGTTAGTTTGTAGTCAATCGCGAAGCGACATATTAACTGTAGACAATCTTAAACTCATTTTATTTCATTGCGAAGCGACATACTAAGTCTTAAAGACTTTGAGTTAGTTTATAATCAATCGCGAAGCGACATTTTAAGTTTAGAAGACTCGGAGTTAGTTTGTAGTCAATCGCGAAGCGACATATTAACTGTAGACAATATCAAACTGATTTTATTTAATCGCGAAGCTACCCACTAAGTCTTAAAGACTTTGAAATTATTTATAATCATTCTCGAAGCGACATTCCAAGTTTAGAAGACTCTGAGTTAGTTTGTAGTCAATCGCGAAGCGATATATTAACTGTAGACAATATTAAACTGATTTTATTCAATCGCGAAGCGACCTACTAAGTCTTAAATACTTTGAATAGGTTTATATTTAATCGCGAAGCGAAATTCTAAGTTTAGAAGACTTAGAGTTAGTTTGTAGTCAATCGCAAAGCGACATATTAACTGAAGACAATCCTAAACTGATTTTATTCAATCGCGAAGCGACATACTAAGTCTAAAGTTCTTTGAATTGGTTTTTAATCAATCGCGAAGCGACATTCTAAGTTTAGAAGACTCAGAGTTAGTTTGTAGTCAATCGCGAAGCGACATATTAACTGTAGACAATTATAAACTGATTTTATTTAATCGCGAAGCGACATACTAAGTCTTAAAGACTTTGAATTGTTTTATATTTAATCGCGAAGCGACACTCTAAGTTTAGAAGCGACATATTAAGTCTATACAAATTTAAACTGATTTTATTTAATCGCAAAGCGACATACTAAGTCTTAAAGACTTTGAATTAGTTTATAATCAATCACGAAGCGACATTCTAAGTTTAGAACACTCAGAGTTAGTTTGTAGTCAATTGCGAAGCGACATATTAACTGTATACAATATCAAACTGATTTTATTGAATCGCGAAGCGACCCACTAAGTCTTAAAGACTTTGAAATTATTTATAATCATTCTCGAAGCGACATTCCAAGTTTAGAAGACTGAGTTAGTTTGTAGTCAATCGCGAAGCGATATATTAACTGTAGACAATATTAAACTGATTTTATTCAATCGCGAAGCGACCTACTAAGTCTTAAATACTTTGAATAGGTTTATATTTAATCGCGAAGCGAAATTCTAAGTTTAGAAGACTCAGAGTTAGTTTGTAGTCAATCGCAAAGCGACATATTAACTGAAGACAATTCTAAACTGATTTTATTCAATCGCGAAGCGACATACTAAGTCTAAAGTTCTTTGAATTGGTTTTTAATCAATCGCGAAGCGACATTCTAAGTTTAGAAGACTCAGAGTTAGTTTGTAGTCAATCGCGAAGCGACATATTAACTGTAGACAATCTTAAACTGATTTAATTCAATCGTAAAGCGACATACTAAGTCTAAATTTTTTTGAATTGGTTTATAATCAATCGCGAAGCGACATTCTAAGTTTAGAAGACTCAGAGTTAGTTTGTAGTCAATCGCAAAGCGACATATTAACTGTAGACAATCTTAAACTGATTTCATTTAATCGCGAAGCGACATACTAAGTCTTAAAAACTTTGAATTAGTTTATAATCAATTGCGAAGCGACATTCTAAGTTTAGAAGACTCTGAGTTAGTTTATAGTCAATTGCGAAGCGACATATTGACTGCAGACAATCTTAAACTAATTTTAATTAATGCCGAAGCGACTTACTAAGTCTTAAAGGCTTTGAATTGGTTTATAATTAATCGCGACGCTACGTTCTAAGTTTAGAAGCGACTTATTAGGTTTACACAAATTTAAACTGATTTTATTCAATCGCGAAGCGACATACTAAGCCTCAAAGTTTTTTATATTGGTTTATAATCAATCCCGAAGCGACATTCTAAGTTTAGAAGACTCAGAGTTAGTTTGTAGTCAATCGCGAAGCGACATATTAACTGTAGACAATCTTAAACTGATTTTATTTAATTGCGAAGCGACATACTAAGTCTTAAAGACTTTGAATTGCTTTATAATTATTCGCAAAGCGACATTCTAAGTTTAGAAGCGACATATTAAGTCTAGACAAATTTAAATTGACTTTATTCAATCGCGAAGCGACTTACTAAGTCTTAAAGACTTTGAATTAGTTTATAATCAATTGCGAAGAGACATTCTAAGTTTAGAAGACTCAGAGCTAGTTTGTAGTCAATTGCAAAGCGACATATTGACTGTAGACAATCTTAAACCGATTTTATTTAATTGCGAAGCGACATACTAAGTCTTAAATGCTTTGAATTGGTTTATAATCAATCGCGAAGCGACATTCTAAGTTTAGAAGACTCAAAGTTAGTTTGTAGTCAATCACGAAGCGATATATTAACTGTAGACAATCTTAAACCAATTTTATTTAATCGCGAAGCGACATACTAAGTCTTAAATACTTTGAATTGGTTTATATTCAATCGCAAAGCGACATTCTAAGTTTAGAAGACTCAGAGTTAGTTTGTAGTCAATCGCGAAGCGTCTTATTAACTGTAGACAATCTTAAACTGATTTTATTTAATTGCGAAGCGACATACTAAGTCTTAAAGACTTTGAATTGGTTTATAATTAATCGCGAAGCGACATACTAAGGTTGGAAGCAACATATTAAGTCTAGACAAATTTAAACTGATTTTATTCTATCGCGAAGCGACCTATTAAGTTTTAAAGACTTTGAATAGGTTTATATTCAATCGTGAAGCTAAAATCTAAGTTTAGAAGACTCGGAGTTAGTTTGTAATCAATCGCGAAGCGACATATTAACTGTAGACAATCTTTAACTGATTTTATTTAATCGCGAAGCGACATTCTAAGTTTTAAAGACTTTGAATTGATTTATAATTACTTGTGAAGCGACATATTCAGTCTAGACAAAATTAAATTGATTTTATTCAATGGCAAAGCGACATACTAAGTCTTTCTCCAATTTATGATAACCGGTCAGTAGCTTGAACTGGAGAGTTTGTAATAGTTTATATTTAACAAAAACTATTCACTTTTTTTAAGAAATTTAAAAAAAAAATTCTAAATAGAGTTTATTCAATCATTAAACGGTTACTACGAGTACGTTATTTTATTATCTATATTTATCCTCAATGACTGTATTCTATTTTTAAATACATATATTCATTCTTTATAGATAATGAAGAGGATCCTGATCATCCACGCATCCTACGCCACATTGAATTAATCGACGATGAAGCAGCAGAATACGGAATCAAAATAGTAAAAGTAAAAGACCTCTTAATGGCAAAAAAATACGGCTTCAGAAACCCACCAGGCATTAGCTACTTCAGAAAAGGAAAAAAAATTAACTACGACGGCGATATAGACGACGAAGAAGAAGTGCTTGATTGGCTAACAGACCCAGAAAACATGGAACTTACAGATCACATCGAAAAAGTCAACAGAAAAATGTTCGAAAAAATCAAAAAGAATTCCGATTACGTCGCGGTATTTTTATGTAAGAAATAATAACCAAATCAAACTTTAAATTAAAACTTATTGTTTTAGACAGCGCCGATTGTAAACAGTGCCCTCGCGTACTCCTAGAAGTAGAACATATTGATGATGAGGCCGATTCGGCTGGAATTAATTTTGTTAAAATTGATGATAAAAATTTGGCCAAACAATACGGAGTTTTTGCTTTGCCGGGCATTTTATTTTTCAAAACTGGTGCTAAAGAGCCTGTTATTTACGCAGGAGATTTATACGATGAGCAACAAATTCTCCAATGGCTTCTAACTCAAAAAGATCCAGCAGGTGATGTAATTGAAGCAACCGGTGGTAATGATCTTATGAAGATGATTGAACATGAAGAAGCTTTAGCAATTTACTTTTGTAAGTAAGAAGTGTAATTCCAGCAGCATGCAATTGTGTCGGTTCATTAATTTGCTTATTTTATGCTACTAAAACAAAACACTATTATAAACAAATTATATGTACAGGGAACAAGACTCTTTGTGACATGTGCGGCAATCAACAAAACACCAAAAAGGCCAAACACCGCGATAATGCTGAGGAAGATACTACTGGAAAGAACGGTACAAAATTTATAAAATTTAATTGGTTTTATGACCCCGTAGTAGAAATTTGCATTTGATTTGATCACGTAGAATTGGCAGGAAATACACGAATTGCACGAAACAGGACTCGTTGCTTTTCTCTTTCTTACACGCACTTTTATGTCGCTCAATTTAGCTAACTAATATTTTACTAAGTATCAAGTTACCTTACAGATTCTGATGATTGTGAACAATGTAGCAAAATATTGGAAGAGCTTGAAAATATTGATGATGATTGCGAACGGCATGGAATTACCTTTGTTAAAACTTATGATACCAAAATTGCCGAAAAATATGGAGCTAGTGAGTTTCCAGTTTTAATGTATTTTGAACATGGTACCGGGGGTATTTTTGATGGAGAAATTGTTGAGGAAGAGGAGGTTTTGCAATGGTTAATACAGCAACGCACTGAGGATAGAATTGAATTGATTACAAGAGCTATGTTGGAAAATTTAGTAGAAGATACCCAATATCTCGCAGTTTATTTTTATAAACAAAATTGCCACATTTGTGAAGAAATTTTGGAAGATTTGGAAAATATTGATGATGAATGTGATGTTTACGGTATTCACATGGTGAAAATTCAGGATCCTCCACTAGCTAAGCGTTATGGAATCAAAACTTTCCCTGCTTTAGTTTATTTCAGAAATGGAAATCCTTTAATATTCGAAGGCGATTTACAAAATGAACAATCGGTAATCGAATGGTTAATTGATGATGACAATCGTGAATTGGCCGATGAAATCGAATCAGTTAATGAAAGAATGTTGGGGAGGTTATTGAATGAATCACCTTTCCTAGCAGTATTCTTCTGTGGGTAAAATTTAATTTAATTAGATTAGTTTTGATTTTTTTTAATTTTAGATGATGAAGATTGTCCGGAATGTGAAGAAATTTTGGAACAATTGGAAGAAATTGATGGTGAAGCTGATTTGTTCGGAATTGATTTTGTTAAAATTTGTAGTGCAGATGCAGCTGCAGAACAAGGTTTACATCATTTACCATCACTTATGTATTTCCGTAAAAAAGCACCAATGATTTATGATGGCGATTTAACACAAGGTGAACGTGTTTTGGATTGGTTAACATCTCAGGATGTCTTTGAAATTAAAAATGAAATCGAAGAGGTTAACAAAAAAATGTTGGAGAAATTATTGGAAGAGAATGAATTCGTTACTGTTTTCTTCTGTAAGTAGTTAATTATCAATTTAAGTTATTGCTAATTTTTATTTATTTAGATGAGGTCCACTCGGAGGAAAGCAAATTGATCCTGGAGAAATTAGAAAATATTGATAGCGAAACCGATAATTTCGATATAACATTCGTTAAAATGGCAGATGCAAGATATGCTAGAAAATGGGGTGTAACTCACCTTCCTTCCATCGTATACTTCCGTAAACGATTCCCAAGTATATATAGAGGCGATTTGAAATCTGAAAAGGATGTTCTGGAATGGTTACGCAAGAACCGTTTCAGACAACCTGAATTGAATATATTCATGTATGCCTTGTTGGCAATAGGCGTCGCCTTCATAACATATACGGCATTCCTGTTGCAATGTTTTAAAACGCAACAACCACCACCAGCACAACATCCAAAACAAACATAAGAATTTTAAAAATTATTTCTGTTCAAATGATTGATGGCTGAAAGCTGCGTGAAACGCGTGTGAATCTGCTACGAGCGTGTGGTTGATGTATAAATCGTTTCAATAAATATAATAATTTTTCATTGATTTTTAATTGTTCATTAATAGTTGTTGTTATTAATTCTGATTGTATAAAGCAATCGTAGGTTAATTTTTATTTAAATGTCCTTTGGACCAAAACTGTATTTGAGGGACATATTGTTAATTTTATACAATCATCTTTACAGCAATGATACATTCATTAATTTTAGTTTAAATTAATTGTAAATATTTCTTTTAAATAAACAACAATACGTACAATAGTACTAAGTTAACTATATTGTTATATAGTTTTCTTTGTGAGACTCTGCTTGTTTGGAAAAGTGGTAAGTATCAATCACATCCTGAGTAACCTTATTTTATTATTTATGATGTTGCGTACCTAGGACTTGTAGCCTCTCCGCAAAATATTGAATAAATAAACTTGTGGGTTCTTTCGCATAAGTGTTGGGTGTCCAAAACTTTTCGGTCTTAAGCTACGGCGCTTCAAGTAAAAACAATTTTTTAGTGATTTAAAATGGTTTCAATAATTTAAAAAAAAATCATAACTTTTAAACGGTTTATTGGATTTTTACCAAACTTGTTGTCAATACACCTCATGATCATCAGTACCAACTACATAAAAATGATCAAAATCAATACGCCCAATTTCGTATAACATTAAATTAATTAAAATGAGTTAAGTGGATTTTATATGTAAGGAATGAGTTGCAAGTTTATAACTTGTAAACGGTTGATTGGATTTTTATGCAACTTTGCACCAATGTACTTCATTATCATCAGTACTAACTGTACAAAAATGATCAAAATCGATACGCTCAATTTCATACAACTTCAAATTATTTAAGAAGAATTAAATGGATTTTATAAGTTAGAAGCTCATAACTTGTAAGCGGTTTATTGGATTATTATGCAACTTGGTACTAAAGTACTTCATTATTATCAGTCCTAACTACACAAAAATGATCAAAATTGATACGTCCAACTTCATATAACTTCAAATTATTTAAGACTAGTTAAATGAATTTTATAAGGAACGGATGAGTTAAAGCTCATAATTTGTAAACGGTTCATTTGAGTTTTATGCAATTTGGTACTAATACACTGTATTATTAAAAGTACCAACTGTGCAAAAATGATCAAAATTAATACGCCCAACTTCATATAACTTCAAATTATTTAAGATGAGTTAAATGGATTTTACAAGTAACTGATGACTTAAAAGCTTATAACTTGTAAACGGTTTATTGGATTTTTATGCATCTTAGTATCAATGCACTTCATTATCATTAGTACTAATTGTATAAAAATGATTTAAATTGATACGACCAATATCATATATCTTCAAATTATTTAACATGAGTTAAAATAAATTTTATAAGTAAAGGATGACTTAAAAGCTCATAACTTGTAAACGGTTCATTGGATTTTTATACAACTTAGTACCAACTTACTTTATTATTATAAGTACTAACTGCGTAAAAATAGTTAAAATCGATACGCTCAATTTCGTATAAACTCAAATAATTTGACATGCTAACTGCTTTTTGCAGTTAAATGATTAGTTAAAGTAACATAACTTGTAAACCGTTTGTTGGATTTTTATGCAACTTAGTACCAATATACTTTATTATTATTAGTACCAACTATGTAAAAATAATTAAAATCGATACGCTCAATTTTGATTAACTTCAAATTATTTGACTATAAACTAAACAGATTCTGAAGTTAAGGTATAATTAAAAATGTCATAACTTGCAAACGATTTGATGGATTTTTATACAAATTGGTATCAATGTACTCCACTATTGTTAGTATTAGATGTGTAAAAATATTTATAATTGACAGGCTCAATTGTATGCAATCCAACATTATTTTGACATTAAGCGACCGGATTATAAAACAAGGAAATAATTAAAATTGTCATAACTTGTAAACGCTTCATTGAATTTTTATGCAACTTTGTACCAATATATAATTTTATTATTAGTACCAACTGCTTATAAATAATTAAAATCGATACGCTCAATTTTGTATAAACTCAAATTATTTGACATAAGCTACCTGCTTTTTGCAGTTAAATGACCAGTTGAAGTAACGTAACTTGTAAACCGTTCATTGGATTTTTATGTAACTTTGTATTAATTTATTTTATTATTATGAGTACAAACTGTGTAAAAATAATTAAAATCGATACGCTCAATTTTGTATAAATTAAAATAATTTGACATAAGCCTACTGCTTTTTGCAGTTGAAGTAACATAACTTGTAAACCATTCATTAGATTTTTATGCAATTTGGTATTAATTTACTTTATTGTTATGAGTACCAAGATTTTAAAAATGGTTCAAATCGATACGCTCAATTTCGTATAAACTCAATAATTTGACATAAGCTACTACTTTTTGTAGTTAAATGATTAGTTAAAGTAACATAACTTGTAAACCATTTATTGGATTTTTATGCAATTTGGTACCAATTAACTGTATTATTATAAGTACCAATTGTGTAAAAATAATTAAAATCAATACGCTCAATTTTGTATATTCTTAAACTATTTAACATAAGGTAACTGGTTTCTGTAGTTAAGTGATTAGTTGTAATAACATAACTTGTAAACCATTCATTAGATTTTTATGCAACTTGGTGCCAATATACTTTATTGTCACTACTACTAACTGTGTAAAAATAATCAAAATCGATACGTTTAATTTAATACAATCAAAAACTATTTTAACTCCACCGTTGCCGGTCCCAAGTCCGGATGAGAAAGGAGGAGGGGGAGGAGTAACAACCTCGTTAAAAAACCAGGGTTCAACTGGCCCGGTTGATATCACCTTGTTAGGGCCCCAGCCAAGGGTTACTGGTGAAAAACGTTCAACGGTGAACGGACCTTCGGGGATCCAGAAGGCGGGAGAACCAACAAAGGAGCAATCAATTTAGAGGAAAAGAACTACAAAATAAAAATCTCGTAGCGGTAAAGGTTAAATCGAGAGGCTGGTTCCCTTTCATTCGTAAAAAAATCAAACATTGGCTTCGAGTACAGGAAAAAAGAATTATGAGTTTAGAGACATAGAATGTACAAGGTCTGAGTGCAAAAGTAATATAAGTGGAAAGAGAGATTGCAAAACTATAATAGACAGAAGCCCAAGGAGACAGTAGAAGAAAGAAATAGAAAAAGCGATGAGCGCTAGAAACCTTTGAGAGAGACAGTAAAAGAACAAAGGGGAATGGAAACTGGGTGCAACAATAAAATAATTAAAACAGCCATAACTTATAAACGCTTCATTGGATTTTTATGCAATTTGGTACCAATATAGAATAAAATTATTAACATCAACTGTGCTAAAATAATAAAAACTGATACGCCTGGTTTTTGTTGATTAGTGATTAGTTAAAATATCATAACTTGTAAACCGTTCATTGGATTTTTATGCAACTTAGTACCAATATTCTTTATTATTATTATTAGTACCGAATGTGTAAATAATCGAAATTGATACGCCCAATTTTATGTAACTAATATTGCAAAAATTTGTTATTGCTTATACAAATTTGATATCAATTGAAAGATATTTTTAAGGCGCAAAAAGTTTACTTGATAAAAATAATGCATTTAGGTTTTATAATAAGTAATAACAATAATGGTTCAGTATACTACTCTACGCTGCCATGCCGTCAATTCCCCCACACAGATCCATCAATTGCAGCTCGGACGGCTCGCACTGGCTCGCACCGCTCGCACTCCCCACTACTCGCAGTCGTTCGGGTTGTTCGGTCTGAGTAAGATGTGCACGTACTGTAGTGTGTAATTGGTGCTGCGTATAAGGAATAAGGATAGAACAATTAAATACGTTAATTCTATCAAAGTTATTATCATATAAATAAAGTAACGTGAGTGCTAGTAATATAGAATTAATATGCCCCTGACTCAATAGTGGAATCAACAATGGATACAATGACTGTTAAAAGGTTTGAATTTGTAGTTAATTTCTTGATAATCCATTTGATTAGTTTATCATATTAATTTTATTGTATATTTTTAATAATTCTTGTTGAAGTTATTCAATTGTTATCTGCTGCATAAGTAATCTTGGTTTGAATAAACTGTTTAATAATTTTTGAACCAAAAAATACGTTAGCAATTTTATAGTTTATTGTACCACTTCAATGCTGTTCAATATAATTCTATATAAATATAATGTAATAATAGTAGATATGAAATAAATTAATAATTTATTCAAACAATGATTATAGATATGTTATGAGCAAATTAATTAATTAAGCAATTGGTGTTTAAAATTAAACAGTTTATGGGCAACTTATTTAATGGCAATGGTCAATAGAAAGTATTGGGAAAGAGGGATTCTATATTATTATAAAGGCTTAAACTTTATGATATTTTGATTTGTTTTAATAATAAATTAATATTTTAAAACAATATCTTTGAAAAACATAAGTTAAAATTCAGTTATAAACTAATATTGAATGAAAGATTATTTATAATAATTTGAAATTCTTTGTTTTATTTTATTGTATGTTTCAGGATGGAATTCCATTTCTTGGTTTAAGCGTGCTACACTAGGCGAACCGTTTGGTTAAGCGGACATCACATTCAATTCAGTATGAGGTCAACGTAGTAATAGTAACAAGAATTTCCAGTTTAGTGAAGTGTTTTTTATAGTGAACTGTTTTCAAAATTGTTATAGAACTTGTTAACATTTTTAAGCTGGTCTAGCAGTGTTTTACAATCCTGACGTTTGAAGATATAGGCGTTCCAGGAAGAAGGAGGAAATGCACCCATTTAAAGAGCAATAGGTAGGAATTATATTATACTACAATATTATAATAAAAACAAACAATTTAATCAAATAAAATTTATTTTCTAATACTTTACTGTAATTGTTTCAGATCTTTTTATGGCTGAAGATGCTGAGTTGTAAGTCACTTAATTTTAATTAGTTGCTGATGTTACTGCTGGTAATATTGCACCTCAATTTATGCTTGTAGGGTGGATGCTATGATTGTGGCTTATTTTTATATAGTAACACTACGCTTACGCGGAAGCCTACAAGCTTAAATTGTTGTATAGATGGTGCTTAGTGATTAGTTGGTTGCTACTTGTTTCCGGATCTGTCTGACCAAATATTGGGGCAGCTAAGGTTTCAAGTAATTATGGTAGTTTGCCGGCGTTAAACTTCTGGGCATCGAATTCAGAAGGATTAAACGTGCAGGTTGTAGTTGTCTGATTAGTGTGCCCAAACATTGCTTCTAGGCGAGTTGTCTTGTATTGACTTTCGTCATTATTGTTTGCTAGTTTGGTGTTGTAGGAGGTAGGCTCTTTACCAACGTAAGGAGGTGAGCAGTATTTAGTGCGTTTCCATTAATTGCTCGATTGGTGGTTACGCTGGTGTAACGTAGAGTGTACGCGTCTGTATGAAAGCCCTCTATGATAGGAGCTAAATATATTTAGATATCCTTCATACTGCCTTTGCATATTGTGGATAACTTTTACAGGTCGGTGCCGTAGGGTAGTTAGAAATCTTTTTCTTTTTAAATCGAGACTTTCATTTAGCAGAAACTGACCGTTCCTCGGAATGCTTGCTAGTCTGTTATATACATGATTGTTTTCGCATAGATGTAGTGGTATTAGATGATGCATTGTTTTGATGTATCTTACATTGCCGAGTCGTTGTGTAATTGCTGTACTGACGTTTACACTTGCTTGCAAGAGTTAGTAGCCAGAATTCAACACGATTGCAAGGTAATGCTTGTTTATGTAATTAGTTACTTCTAGCTGGTTTAAATATGGTATTCTCCAGCAGAGATGCCATTTTGGTTAGATCTTTTTAGTTGCTTTACAATTTTAACCATTTCTAAAGTGCCGAGTGATTGTTGATTATAAATTTGATTTCAATTTGTTTAATAAATTTAATTCTAATAAATGTATTTAATTATGTTAATCAGTATTTAAATATAAATTGTTTCATTAATTTTAAAATAAAATTTTATTAATGTTTAATCCTTCTAAATAAATTTAATATGACTTAATAATTTTTTTCTATTTTTTTTTTTAATTCAATTTATTTATTTTCTAAATTATTTCACTTGGTTACTTTAAAGCATGCGTAGTACATATTAGATTTTCCTTTACTAATTTTTATATATTTATACTGAAGTTATCAGTGATTAATTTATTATTATGATGTTTCAGCTTTAATACAAAGCTTCCAAAGGAAAAATCTGTTGACACTAACGTTGCGCATACCTAATCGCTCATGCCAATTCGTCCCCAATCAACTCGTACCAAATATTTTCAACGTTTTTATGTTGCAATTCTATGCTTAATCAATTAGACAAAATTTCAATAATAATTTCTAATTAAATAAATTTATTTACTCAATATGAGCATGTGAATTGTGGCAATATTTTGACAAATTTGTATAATTATTTATGACATATTTAGGTTAAACGAAAGCCCAACGTAGTCACATTAGTGATGATCTGTAGCCTGACCAAGGTTTAAGGTTTGATCTAGTGTAAGAGTCGACGCCGGCCTAGTAAGTCCCCACCATTCCAGCTGACGCTTAGCACTTTGAAGAATTTGGTCATTCTTGTCAGTGTTATGCTATCAGCAGTTGGTCTAAAAAAGGGTAAACCCCTCATGCGCAGGGACACCTTCCACTGTTCTATAGGTGGTTCGACCTTGGTGGCACAGGTTAGATGAGACTGTTCAGAGACTGTAAATGAATTAATTTGAATTCACTGACTAACATTGCTTTAACTTAACTTAAAGTTTTCATTCATTTTGACGTTTTATAATATTTGGTATTGGTTGCGCAATATTTAAATTGTAACATTTTAAATTAAATTTTAATAATTAGTCAATTATTTCATAATTCTTTTGTCAATATATTAAAACATACGTGACCTCCATTCCAACAATTACATGTAATACCATTTCTTCTTTCTAATGTTAATTGATTTTATTTTAAACATTTGATAAGCTTCATAACAAATTTAATTAAATAAATTTGTACTTACAGTTAATATTAATTGTCTAACGTTCGACCATATAAATTCAATAAGTAATAACAAATTACATGTAATGTTAGGAACATATGAAGATAATCTTGAATTGGCACCAACGAATGGGTATTACAAATTTGGCGACTGTCAAACATTAAGCCCCGAATGCAACTTTGCATTCAATTAATCTTATTACAGTCCTTGCTCACATTAATTTAAGGTTTTGAATAATATAATTGTTTTCAGTAATTAATAATATGAAAGCTTTTTCATATTTAGTTGATATTCAGATCAAGTTTTTTTTTAAACCTTTCACTTCAAGAAATGCAGCGTATTTTGGCATACTTTTGATGCAATCTGTTTTAATGTTTCATACGGTTTTACTAGGGAATTAAATTCAAAATTTCTTATGTTAGTAAATTCACTTTTCACTAGATATAGATTTTCCAATAAGTTGCTCAACTATGGCAAACTTTTGCATTTTTTATTGGTTATGAAGTAACCCAACACCATCTTAATTGTTTTTATACAGAAGTATTCAATATTTTAATGTAATTAGAAATATCTCGAGAGTAAGACTTGTGAGAATAATGTGAGCAGGGATTGTATGTTTTTATATAAATTTTATTAAGTTCAGTCTTTGCTTAAGACATAAGATAAGTTAGTATTACAACGTCAGTCAATTAGTAAAGTCGTCAAATTTAATTAAACGTAACTTTAGCTGTATAATACTTCAGATTTTTTTCTTCAGCTCTATATTCTGGATCGGGTGATGCAACCAAGGCAGTCGATTCTTCAAACGTTGGTTGTTTTGGTACTTACGTATGCTTGAATTAAGTAAAGCATGCAGGGTTGAGGAAGTTGATTGTTGTCGCCGATCAATCTTCTTCATACTTTGAATGTTTTACTTGATTTGATATTTGTAAAGACCAATTAACGACTAATTTTTTAATTGTCGATTGTATTGGAGTTTCGAGGAGTGTTCAAATCGGGGAACACTTTCCATATTCGGCGGAGATGTTTGTCTTAAAACGACGACAAACTTTTCCGGACTTGGAAAGTATTCATCGATTTGACAACTCTTAGAGACTGGCTGAACTCTGAGAAGGAAATAGAATGCAAATTTTTGGGTAGTAGATTAGGACCCGGAGGCTCTGGGAGTCTGCCGGAAGAGCTAGAATAGAAAAGTAGGGGGAGCCCGTGTCGCCCGTGCGCGTAAAAACGGGACCCGCCTTCGGCGGGTATATATAACCCGCCTTCGGCGGGTTATTAAGCCGCCTTCGGCGGCTTAATAACCGCCTTCGGCGGTTATTATATCCCGCCTTCGGCGGGACCTAATTAATTAGCCGCCTTCGGCGGCTATTAATAACTTCATAAACTTACCTTGACAAACTTAAAAATAGCGAACCTCCGTGATGGGGAGGATTCCCCTGTAGAAAGGGGTATATCTTTGGGGGTAAGTATTGTTGGGGGAGGAGATTAGTAAGGTTGATATTGATATATTGATATATTTGAAAGAATAATTAAAAAATTAAACCCTCCATCCTGAAATTGTTGATAAAAAGGAAAATAATACAAATGTATTTTTAAACAAATTGATTTATTCATAAAAACATTATACACAATATAAATAAACAACAACAAACCAATAGATTTTGCTTTCCCTTAAGCTAAGGTAGAGAACGTGAGCAACACGGGTCTTCCGTGTAGTTCCGTTTTCCCCTAGTCCTAAGGTAGAGAGCAGAATCAGCTCTTCTAAGAGCTAATAAGCTTACCCTCTCCATTACCTGCTTAGTAAATTACCCTCCCTAGATTTACCTATTTATTTGTAAACAAAACAAAAACCAATAAATCAAACATTTCCCGAAATCTATGGTTGAAAACGTGAGCAACACTCCTGTGAAGTTCAAGTTTTCCCCTAGACCTAAGGACATAAAGCAGAATTAGCTCATGTAAGAGCTATTAAGCTTACTCTCCCTATCACATACTTAGTAAATTACCCTCCCTAAATGTACCTATTTATTTATAAACAAAACAAAAAAATACATCAAGCTTCTCCTAAAGTCTAAGGTTGAAAACGTGAGCAACACTCTTGTGTAGTTCCGTTCTCCCCTAGACCTAAGATGAAAACAAACAAAAAATATTTAAAAACAATTTTTTTTTCCTAAAGTCTAAGGTTGAAAACATAAACAATACTTCTCTATTGTTTAGTTTTCCCCTAGACCTAAGGTTGAAAGCAAAATATACAAAAATACAAATAAAAATGTGTTCTAAAATCTTAAGTCGAGAAAGTAAGCAACGCAACGATCAGTTTTGGAAGAAATGCGCACTACAATACTCTGATACAAAATAGACTGAGGCATTCATACTGTATAAGAAATTAATAAAGCAAACGAGTGCACATTCCTCCCACAACAGACATTGATTGGTTCTTTTAATTGAGTACATACAGAAAAACCATCTTAGCTTGGCCTATACAACAGCAAAAAAAAAAGAATAAATAAATTAAAAGATGATACAATATGTGCAAGCTAAATTAATTAGACACACAATTATTGTCAATGATTTGCCTTTATAAAAAAAAAATATTAACTTATGTTTTTGGACTACTTCAACAACCGCACCTATAATATATATTAATGTGTATTACGGTTTATATTGTATTCAAAACAATCACTGGCAAAACAAACATAAATCATAAAAAAAATATACGTTAATATTGCAAATCAAAAATGATTAGAGCAGTCATCCAAACACGTTACGAGTTAATACCGATTTTAATAAAAGCGGCGTAAACAGACCATTAAATGCAAGCTAAAATAATTTTACAGCATTGGCAATGTAACTAATCGCCATATCATTAAAATAAATATTAATTACATAAAATAGGTAACAATCATCTTAATCCCTTATTATTAAAATTACTACGCCTATGCGTACACAACGTCGCCATCTGTTGAAAATATTAATAAAACTATTGACGCAAGTTTAACAATTTATGGTAAGGTGGCGCCACAGTATTGACTAATACACAAAATAAAATATTTAAAAAATAACTACTTAATTAACATTTGTAACGTTTATATAGAATTATTATATATTTAATTATTAATAACACTACGTATTAACAATATGCTAAGCTAGCGACATCTTACCATAAACGTGCAAACTAGAAATTCATTGAATTGCTTAGAGATGGCGCGAGGTGCAAATTGATTACAAAATGGCGACACACATAGGCGTAGTTATAAATATTTATATTAATTTTATTTAATAACTAAAATATTTTCTATATTTAAGACAAACTAAAATTAGTTTACTTTAAATAAATAAATAGATTAAAGTAGAATATTTTAATTATTAATAAATAAAACAAATATAAAGATATTCTACAAAATTACAAAAGAAAATATTATTATTATTATTAATACACTTTTATTCATTATTATGAATGTTACTTAAAATTTAAATCCCTTGTAAAAATCATGTTTCCTCTGTACTTTTCTGCTCTTCAATCGGTTGTTAGTTCCATTTAATTCCTCAGCATCCTGAAATCACGTTTCCTGTGTACTTCTTTTCTGCTCTTCAATCGGTTGTTAATTCCATTTAATTCCTCAGCATCCTGAGCATCATGTTTCCTGTGTATTTCTTCTCAGCTCATTAATTGGTTAAGTTTCATTTAATTCCTCAGCATCATCCTGCTCATCCCTTTTTCTGGGTACGTCTTTTCTGCTAATCAATCGGTTGTCAGCATTCCATTCAAATGTCTAAGATGTTGCTCAACCTAGAAAAATCAAAATAATTACTAATTGTATTAACTAATATTATTTAAATTTTAATAATTTGTGCAATAATATGAATTATTTACCTTAAATATGGTCCTAAGCACAAAAGACTTCTTCACTCTGGCATGCAGGGTATGGACAAAATATGGAAGCTGGAACTGGGTATAAACTGCTTGCTATATAATGTAAAAGCTTGACCAAACAATGTAATTCCATAGCTGAAACAATAAAATATAAACTATAGATTAATTAACATTGTTAATAAGATAATTGTATGTAATTAATGCTTAACTGGCGATGGTACAAAGATATGAGCAATAAATAGCTAGATCCTTTAACACCAATGTTTGTACAAACTGATATATTTGCTAATAACTGTACAAATATACTTACAAACTAAGTTGTCAACGCTGTCAAAAGAGTGGATAAAGTTTTAGAAGTGAAGTTTTCAATAATATCCTCATCATCTCCAGTACTTTTGTGCTGAACCAACCATTCCAATAAATCTTCTTCCTTCATCAATTCACCTAAACAATCAAAACAATTAATTCATTCCCGAAAAAATAATAATCAATCTTAATACCTTCAAAAATGATTGGAGTCTGGTGCCTGTAGTATACAAGAGCCGGTAACAAACTCAAATTATATTCCTCGGCCAATTCTTCATCATTAATTTTAACAAAACCAATACTTAATTGATCGGCTTCATCATCAATGTTTTCTAATTCTTGTAGCACCTTGGAATATTTCTTGCATTCTGGTTTATCTAGAGATGATCAAGTATGAACAAAACTACTCATGCAGATAACAAAAAAAAGTTGAATCAAATTTTATAAAAATCGCAGCAAGCTAAAATAACTTTGGAAGCTACAACTTTGAAAATTTCGATTCAAAATTTGGCCCAGACTTAGTTTACTAATTAAATAATACTAGAAAAAATTGTCAACCAGTTAAAAAAATTCTAAACATTTTTAATTATTTTTTGAAGTTGAAGGAAATTTTATAAAAATCGCAGCAAGCTAAAATAATTCTGGAAGCAACATTTTTGAAAATTTTGATTCAAAATTTGGCTTAGACCTAGTTTACTAATTAATAATTACTAGAATAAATTGTTAACCGTTAAAAAAAATTCTAAACATTTTTTATCAATTCTCAAAGTTGAATCAAATTTCATTTCACTAACAAGATATTTTTTTATTAAATTTTCAGCTTCAATCAAATTAAAAAACCGCTGCAAACTAAAATATTTCTACTTGGGCATTGAAAATTCAAGAAAATGTTAACAAATTTACAATAAAACTGCTTACTAACAATATAATCCTGTCTGGAAACATATAGGACTGCGTTGATCCGATTGCTGCTAATATCCTCTGACACAATAATTCACTTGTAAATCCACTGCACTGAACGGTTACAATTTTTTAAATCACACACAAGCACACAGCGAGCTCACGCTACCACGAAATACCGAGGCGTACTGACTATAGTGAACGCCGGCTCCGGTACATCGCTCTCTCGACTGAGGAGGGGAGAGCACATCCTATTATATCATAAAATACTTGCATCGATAAATGTTAATTAAAAATTTCTTCAAATAAACATTATGCGCCCTAAAATTACCTTTTATTTGATACTAAATTTATTAATATATTTATAATTGCAACAATCAATAAAAATGCAGCTGTGAAGTGGTAACACAGACCTTCAAACTGCTTCAGGCTAAGGTTAATAGAAAATAAAATACGCAATCATTTTTTAAATAATAATAATAATACAACACAAGACAAAGTTAATAATTCTTTAATAAATCAATAAAAGTATTTAAAACAATTTCAATGCAGCTGCCAACATCACGAGAGAAAAATCTGAAACAGAAAATGCAATTTATACCAAAAAGATTAATTAATTTTACCTACCTCAAAACTCTCCGAAGAATACGTTCATGAACGGATAATGTAGTGGTAGTAGTAATCTGATTCAACCTGCAACTAGAGTTAGCCCAAAGAATCTGATTAATCTTGCATGCGTCTCCAAGTGACTTGGTGAGAAATCCTAAAACAAAATAATGGTTTTTATTTGTTTACAATCAATCGTGAAGCGACAAAGTATTATTAAGGTTTGTAAATTGAGATTACAATTAATCGCGAAACGACAAAGTATCATCAACGTTAGTGAAATAAATTTACAATTAATCACAAAGCGAGAAAGTATCACTATTTGTTTTAATTTCTTTACAATCAATCGCGAAGCGACAAAATATTATTAACGTTTGTAAAATAAGTTTATAATTAAACGCAAAGCTACAAAGCCACTAGAGTTGTATTAATTTGTTGACAATCAATCGCGAAGCGACAAAGTCTCACAAGAGTTGTTTTAATTTGTTTATGATCATTCGCAAAGCAACAAAGTATGATCAAAGTTGGTGAAATAAATTAACAATTAATCGAGAAGCGACAAAGTGTCACTAGAATTGTTATAATTTGTTTACAATCAATCGCGAAGCGACAAAGTATCACTAGAGTTGTTTTAATTTGTTTATAATCAATCGCGAAGCGACAAAGTATCATTAACGTTTGTAAATTGAGTTTACAATTAATCGCGAAGCGACAAAGTATCACTATAGTTGTTTTAATTTGTTTACAATCAATCGCGAAGCAACAAAGTATCACTAAAGTTGTTTTAATTTGTTTACAATCAATCGCGAAGCGACAAAGTATCATTAACGTTTGTAAATTGAGTTTACAATTAATCGCGAAGCGACAAAGTATCACTATAGTTGTTTTAATTTGTTTATAATCAATCGCGAAGCGACAAAGTATCATTAACGTTTGTAAATTGAGTTTACAATTAATCGCGAAGCAATAAAATATCACTATATATGTTTTAATTTGTTTACAATAAATCGCGAAGCGACAAAGTATCATCAATAATTGTAAAATAAGTTTACAATTAATCGCGAAGCGACAAAGTATCACTAAAGTTGTTTTAATTTGTTTATAATCAATCGCGAAGCGACAAAGTATCATCAAAGTTCGGTTCAAATCCCGAGAAATTTTTATACTGTAACAGTGTAATTAGTATTATCGCAACCTAACCTATTACACACAGCACATGAGTGACATCTGCCCACATTTAGAGCTGAAGCTTCTATATCGTACAACAAAGCTAGCCTTGAGAAATTTCCAGACTGGCGTATTACATCAACACCAAGTACTGCTGCCGATAGATACCTGCAAAGCTTGGCGCATCCCGCTATCGACAAAAAGACCCTCCCGCAGTCTAAAACAATAATATTCGTTGTACAAAACAAAAAGCAACATCAAACGCACCACCGCTTAGGAAAAAGCCTTCTTCTCGGCAGTAAAAGATACCAAACGCATCTTCATATCTACGGATGCTTCCAAAAATTCCTCCAGATACAAGACCAACGCTAAACAAAATGCACTCCTGCATCAAGTGCATATGAGCTTTACATACATCTTCTTCTCTTAAAGCAAGATAAATATATACGTACGTACAAATCAAGGATTGAAGACTTGCTTGCTTATTTGTTTACACAAAAAACATGCAACAACTCGTCCCATCAAAAATCAAAGCTGAAATAGAAGACAATTCACTGCCTGTGATATACAACCCATGACTAAGGATTGTAAATCGCCGTAAGTTAGCAATCCCGGCTGGATTGTCAACTAGGAGACAAGTTAAACTCTCTTAAGTCCAGTAAAGCTCTCATATGCAGTCCTGAGTTCATATATGTAGTGCAGAGAGTCCTTTAAAGTTTTGCAAAGCTCTTTTAAACCCAATACAAAGCCTACTATGTATTCCTAACCCACCACGTCATTTTGATTCAATTGCAATGTAATCGGCATTGCGGAATGTCAACTCTGGCTCTCTAAACCCCGATACTGGTTAGCTTGTCGGCTGGGTCGGGATTGTTAAAAAAGGTAAAAAAATAAATGGACGCCAGGTCCGCGCAACATATCAATTTATTTGAGCACACCTGGGAGAATGCGGAGTACTTTGATTACACTTGATTGGCACACGCGACAAGCAAAGTATTCCCCAAATCCGCGCTCGGCTATTTGCCAAAATAATGTTAACATGCAAAACTGTCGTTCTTCTGTAAACAAAGAAAGTCGAACCATCGCTAGATGAACTGTGTGAGACGAATCTGGACAAGCCTCCCTGTTAGTGTCCATCTAAACAAATCCAAAAACCCTCTTGCGCAATCCTAACCTATGTTATTTCAATTTCAAGATTGCTTCTAAACTCTGATAAGCCTGGACTTCCCAAGACGCAATGCACATACCTTCTCAAACCTTATAAAAACTAGTAATTCCTTCCCTATCCCAAAAAACTCCTTGTCGCTTACTGGATTACTCTAGACCAAACTACGCTTTTGTAAAGCAAGCAAGCTCTCCTGTAGCATATAAGAATAATAAACTGAATATCCGCTTCTTCAAATTCCAATTCAAACACATAAAGTGGAGCAATTTATAAAAAATAAAAACTCAAAACACCTTATTCGTTTGCAGATGTCACCTATGCGCTGTGTGTATTTCCTATCGATTATGTAAATAAAAACATTCTTTAAATCGGATCCAAATTGCTCCTAATACCATTTGAAGAATTCACTAAACTACAATCAATCCAATCGAAAACAGCTTCAGCAAAAATCATTGCGCTTACTTTTATAACTTGAACACAGTAACGTAACCTACCTCACCTTATTGAACGCAGAAGTATATAGTATTAAATCTATTGGCCATTATAAAGTGCGTTTATTGTATAAGAATTAATTTAAAAAAGTAACTACGCGATTGCAAAAAAATCCAATATCTGAACGCACTCTTTAAATCTTACTTGTGAACGCACTCTAATTGTTGTCGACACTTTAGGGGTGCGTTCAGAAATAAAACTAAATCAAAATCGTATACGTTCAAAATTATAGCGTTTTCGGCTGTTACTTTTTACAAATATGTTAAAAAAATAAATTCAAGGTTTGTAGAGAGCGTTCAAAATTAAAATTTGTAGAATTTTCAGAATTAAAATCGTGGAGCGAGTTGAAAATTCGTAGAGTGCGTTCAGAATTAAAATTCCTAGAGTGCGTTCAGAAATAAGATTCGTAAAGTGCGTTCAGAATTAAGATCTTAAAAGCTAATATATTTTTTTAATAATTTATGCATAGTAGAATTATTCGTACCCAATTCTATTGATGTAATTTTTCAAAAGTTGTTTCTTGTCGACGATGCGTGCGTAACTCCTAACATCAATAAAGAAAAATAAAGGTGGCATCAAAGTAAGTGTATAAGGGAATCATTTTCATAATGCTTTAATTATATTGCATAGTTAAATTTACAATAAAACATAATAATGTCGTTATAAAACCAAGCCACTTGGATAATTTGCATGAACCTGGCATGAGTTCTGTGCGATTCACAACCAGTTAACAATATTTTTCTTTATTATTATTTTAATATTTTTTTTTTAATATATCATTTACATGCACACTCTGGCTAACCAGACTGTAGCGTAGACTTATAAATTATTGTGATTGTTGCTAGCAGTTTTACAGTACACAGTAACCACAGAGCAACCAGTCGAGTGGCGCAATTACAACAACAGTTTTTTGTTGGGCGGACACGAGATCAATCGGGCCGCCCGGACACTTTAGGTTAGTCTAGATACAGTCACTGGAATTATTCATACATTACGAACCAAACCGAACAACCATTAAACCAAAAAAAAAAATTTGTTTCTTTATCACATTAATCCATGTGTCATGTAATAATTTCAAATAAAAATTTAAAATTGACTCAGTACGTATAGAATTACACAACCCCGGACTAACGACATTTATTTCATTTTATATATTTTTTTTTTCGCTTTGCTATTTTACAATTTTCAAAAAATAATAATAAGCAAGAAGACAGAATAAAGAGTTTCATTAAGCATATCTCTAAATATTTTAAATATAATAATATAGATACATGGTACTGTATATATATATATTTTTTATATATAAACATGATGAGTCAAGGTCAGGCCAGGTCGTCATCGAAGATCATATTTACAATCACAACCACATCGCTACAGCAGCGAATGACGGACAATCTGATTGGCAGGAACAGCATTGCTACTGGACAAATATACATATACATACACTAACTAAGCGGAATAATTATAAAAAAACAGATAACCCAGCTCAGGAATGAGAGACAGAGAGATGCCATCACAGTTCGAACGATTTTTATATAATTTTTTTTTTATAAATTAATATTTCCGATTGGTTGAGGAACGCGGCAAGCGCAAAATTATTTTTTTTGTGTATTGACTTATTTAATTGACATTTCAGAAACGCCCGGTACCCATTTCCGGGCCTATTCCGAATGCATTAGTCTAAAATAAACGATAAAATAATATGCAGTGTTGCCAGATCGCTAAATAATAAAATATGAAGGAAGGGGATGAACTGTATTAGAGAATTAACCAAAAATAAATGGACTAATTTGGGAGACATGCAAACTATATTGAGGAGAAGGATGAATGATTTTTTATTACGATTTGTTTATAGAATACTGTAACATTCCGTTTAATTGAATTAAATAAATTAAAATAATCGATTAAATAGAGTAAACGACCCCACCAGTTATGTCCAAAAGAATAATAAATAAAACAATGTGCGGGGTAGTCAAAAATCTTCCATGGAAAAGCGAACGGTCTCCACAGCCTTTACCGATCCGAACGGCCGCGATAGAAGAGCCGGGTGAAGTGCTGCGAAGCGTACGCTCACAAAATCCGTAGGCTAATATGAATACAAACATTCCGTTTGATTAAACACAATTCAAATTTGGAACACATCCCACATACTTAAATAGACACAAATTGATGATTGATACGTTATGACCAACTCGCACTGCGCAAACTAAAAAATCGCTCGCGGTCGCTTATTAAAAAAATCTATTCCCAATTCTTAATACAATTTTGATCAAAATTGTATCAAGAATTGCAAATACCGGAATATGATGATCAAAATTTGGGATTGTATAAACAAGAAATTATTCTAAAGAGAAAATTAAATCACAGAAATAACAAGAAATAAGACTGCCGAAGACAAAGCAATTAGAAGTACGACTTGATTTAGGAAAAGAACCTTTTCCAATTAAACAATCTCCTCTTCCCACCGAAGAGCAACTAGACGCTTATAAAATAATTACTGACGCAATGGACTAAGAAATAAAATCAAGACAAAATGAGTTCAAAAAGATCCGCTTTGAACTCATAGATTTAGTCGACGAATTAAAAACAATATATCACTTGACCACGAATGTATAATGCGATGCTGACTCATTTCCTGACAATACAAAATTCCTTGAAAATATGTGGGATAAATGTATGATTTCAGTACAACAATAACAATTTGCATCAATATTAGATACACAGAAAATTTAATAAAAGTTACACATCTGGCAACACTGTCAATATGGCATAATGATACGATTACCAACGCTTACAGAGCGAGCGATACTGCTTTTGATTACGTTTAAAATTCTCCTATGCGCAATGACAATAAAAACAACAAATTTTATCCAGAATTTCATAAAATTCGCGCCAGAAAAACCGTATCGCACGCCACTGCCCTAAAATGAAGATTAGTAGGCTTACACTGTTGGTAACCCCGCGGGAATAATAAATAAATAAATAATTTGTATTTTAAAGGCATTCTAGGTAGACATTAAAAAAGGCCACGTTCTAATTCCACTAGCAAAAATATGTGTTCATTCATCATTTGAGTATCAAAAATATTTACATCCAATGCAAGGCCAATTAATGAAAGGCGTTCCCAACGTGCGATTACCGGCTACGAGGGCAATTCGTAGTCTGGTATGCACGATGGAAATTAACTGTATCCAGATTTGCAACAAAACATTTTATAAATTTGATGGTTTAAGAGCTATTTTATAATGAACAAGAAAAATTTACATGCAGTGCTACTGTTGATTTTGATTCAGAACGCAAAGCGAAAACGTCCAAGCAGTTTTCAAAATTTTAGAAATTATATATTGAATCTAGTTAAGGCAATTTTTTGCTTTGCGCGGATACGATCTACGATTAAAAGTTGAATAAGAATGTTCCGTTATGCCACATTTGTTTTTAAATTTTGACAAGAATTTAAGAATTCCAATTTTTGAAAATTTAAACATAATGGCCGCTACTGCGCATGCGCGCAACGATCCATTATTGCACTACGCGGAGCTGATACAATTCATTATGTAATGCGGGGCGGATACGGTCGATAGTTGCTAATTGTACTTATATCCGCATCAACACTTATTAAGCTTTATTAGCGCGAAGCGAACACGTTCCATTCGTAGCGAATACCATCGATTATTGCCAATTGTACTTTTTCGCCTCATTTGCTATCGATTTGTTTAGTTGTAAATATAAACTGTAGCTTCGTTAACGCGGAGAGAATACGCTCCATTCGTCGCGAATACGCTAGCATTCGTCGCGAATAGCGCTAGCAGATTATCTTTTTATAATTTGTTTAAATCTAAATGCAGCTGTGATAACGCGGAGCAAACACTTTCTAATAATAAAAATGTTTTGTTGCAAATCTGAATTTTGATTTGTAAACGCGTAGCGTCGTGCACGATCCACACGCGAAGCGAACACGATCGATTGTTACAATTTGTACTATTTTCGGGCCTCAACTGTCGCAAACAAAAATTTCCGATAACAAACACAAAATAATCGGATGCAGTGTTCCTGAACCAATCGTCGAAAAAATAAATTAACTAATGTCTTTTTATGTTTTTTTTTCATTTTCAAATCATTTAATAATTCCATCTAATTAAATTACTAACGAGGGGTATGTAAAATATATCCTTTTTTGTCTAAAAAAATATCATCAGGTTCTTTCAATTAATTAATTAATGATTTGGCACAGTTTTTTTTTGAATAAAATCAACAAGAAAAAAGGAAGTAAAAACATTGGAAGCACGGACAAGACGACACAAGTGGTAACTGTAAACAATGGCAATACAATGGACAAAACGATACGTTTTGCAAAACTAATATTTTTTTCAAAGCCGTGAGAAAATAAATAATAATAATAATAATTTTCCTCCCAAAAACGATTTTGGTGTTAGTTTTAAAGGCAACCATTATGGCACACAACTCTTATTAATGTGCTAATTTTTTGTTCAAGCTATTGCACAGTGAAAATAAAAATATAAATAAACAACCCCTCATTTACACAATGAGTCTAATCTAGAAACCAGAGAGAAAAAAAATCTTTCAAAAAACTATTTATTATAAATTATTAACATAAACAAAATTACAATATAATTATAGTTAAAGTCAGTGGTAACGTTTAACCATGCACAGTAGTAATAAAAACTGATAATTAAAAACAGGTTTCTAGAAATAAAATCACTGTATAAATATCTTCCCCCAAAGGAAGGAAAAAGCACTGTGCCACGCTAATATTACAAAAAAATAATAAAATAATAACAATATAAATAATTGATTAATCTACATGTTAATTATTAACCATCTGTTTGCATGCAAATTACGGAAAATCGTATCACAATATTGAGCAAAATTAATTAAGCGCGATTGAATTTAGTTCCAGTATGATATAATTCCAATAATATATTCCAGGTCCCGAGTTTTTTTTGTTTTTTGATAAATAATTAACATGATTTATAAATTTACAAACAAAACTAAAAATTAACACATGTAATTAATGCCTTTTCTTTAAATAAAAAATCATCACGCTTACCGCGTGCACGAATTACTTCCCAATTATTTTTTTTTTCTCAATTATATATAATATATACTTTTTTTTGTGCATTTTCCGGTTTTTAAAAAACACTTTCTCAAACTCGTATTAGATTATGATTATAATGTGATGTAAAAATGGTGTTGCCTGATGTTGTTTTTGGATGTCCATAGCAATGCAGTGGGGTGGTGGGGGAGGGCCTAAGGGCCAGGATCCAGGGTCAGTACTGATTATCCGCCATCTCTTGGTCGTACTCGGAAACCAGCCGCTTTATGTGCGACAGCTTGTCGTGCAGATACTGGAACCTTCGTTTGGCCTTCTGATGGTCCTGGTCCTGCTTGTTCTGCTGATACTCTTTTACTATTTGTTTCTTTATATCCTGCAACAGATTTAAATGCTTCAATTATTTTATAATCAATCAAGTTCCACATACTAATACCGACTGCGCCATTTTTTATAATAATAAACTAAAACGTAACCCGAATTAATACGAAAATCGTTGTCGAAAACAAACATCGACTGAGCCGTTTTTATGTAGATAATAGTTACATAAAATCTAAAAAAACTTTAACTAAAGATGAATCGCAAACTATGATCAGCTAACAGATACCGACTGCGCCGTTTTTATGATACAACACCTAATCTAGAACACAAACTAAAAATGAATCACAAAAAAACTATGATCAGCTGTTTAGACGCGGTTAACACAAAACTATTCGATAGTAATCATGAATTGGAGTGTCCCACCTAACCACCCAAGTGTTGGTCATCAGGAGATTAGAATCACCATTGCCACCTTTGGACATGGAGACTATTAACTCTTGCAGAGAAGAGAAACTTCCCCAGTTCAAACAACCCGACCGTACTCATGTTCTAGAGTGACCCATCCACCCGCCCAAGTGTTTGTTATCAAGGGATTGGATATCATCAACGCCTCCTTTGACATAGAAACCTTTAACGCTTGTAGAGAAGTAAAACTTCCAGGTTCTTGATAACTAACACTTGGACGGGAGCCCCAGTTTAATTCACCCGACTGTACTCATGTTCTGGAGTGACACACCCAGCCGCCCAAGTGTTTGTCATCAAAAGATTTTATATCACCATCACCTCCTTTGATATAGAGACTTATAACGATTCTAGAGAAGTGAAACTTTTAATTTATTGTTAACTAACACATGGGCGGGAACCCCAGTTCAAACCACCTCACCGTACTCATGCTCTGGAGTGACCCACCCGCCCGTCCAGTTGTTTTAACATCAAAGGATTGTATATAACCATCACCTCCTTTCGCAAAGAGACTTTTAACGCCTATAAAGAAGGGAAACTTACAATTTATTGATAACTAACACTTGGGCGGGGACCCCAGTTCAATCCACCTCACCGTACTCATGCTCTGGAGTGACCCACCCACCCGCCCAAGTGTATAGTCACCAAGGTAATGTACATCACCATCACCTCCTTTGACGCTTATAGAGAAGGGAAACTTTCAGGATCCTAATAACCAACACTTGGGCGGGTGGGCGGAAACCACCCGACCGTACTCATGTTCTGGAGTAACCCACCCACCCGCCCAAGTGTTTGTCATCAATGGGTTGTATATAACTATCACCTCCTTTCGCATAAAGAGTTTTAACGCTTGTAGAGAAAGAAAACTTCTAATTTCTTGATAACGAATACTTGGGCGGGTGGGCGAGGAGTGACCCACCCACCAACCAAAGTGTTTGTCATCAAAGAATTGTATATCATCATCACCTCTTTTGATATAGACTTATAACGCTTACAGAGAAAAGAAAACTCCAATTTCTTCATAACTTGGGCGGAAGGGCGTTTACACTATAAAAATAGTCAATCCCAATTGTTGAAATACTATGCCCGCCCAAGTGATAGTGATTCATTGATTCGATAGTAAACCACCGGTAAATGTTTCTTCTGTCAAAAAACACAACAGATCTAATGTCACTTACTTGTCACAATTACAGGCGGGCATGAGGAACATACAAATTCCTTGATAACTAACACTTGGGCGGGTGGGCGGAAACTCTATAAAAATAGTTACGCCCAATTGTTAAAATACTATGACCGCCCACCCGCCCAAGTGTTAGTGATCCATTGATTCTATAGCAAACCACAGGCGATGTTCCTTCTGTCAAAAAACACAAGAGATCAAATGTCACTTGTCACTAATACGAGTGAGGAAGGGGAACTTACAAATTTCTTGATAACTAACACTTGGGCGTTTGGGCGGGAACACTTTAAAAATAGTCAAGGCAAACTATTAATATACTTTGCCCTCCCACCCACCCAAGCGTTAGTGATCCAATGATTCAATATTAATCCACCGGCGATAGATGTTCCTTCTGTCAAAAAACTCAAGAGATCAATGTCGCTTGTCACTAATATGAGCAAAGAAAAAAAACGTTCAAATTTCTTGATAACTAACACTTGGGTGGATGAGCGGGAACACTATAAAAATAGTCATTCCCAATTGTTAAAATACTATATGCCCGCCCACCCGCCCAAGTGTTAATGATGCAGTGATTCTATATTAAACCATCGGCGATGTTCATTCTATCAAAAAAACACAAGAGATCAAATGTCACTTGGCACTAATAT
The DNA here is from genome assembly GCA_963932245.1 of Tachinus rufipes. Classification (NCBI taxonomy): domain Eukaryota; kingdom Metazoa; phylum Arthropoda; class Insecta; order Coleoptera; family Staphylinidae; genus Tachinus; species Tachinus rufipes. Next base: position 5,142,994 of record OZ010749.1, read on the forward strand.
GAGTGAGGAGGGGGAACGTACAAATTTCTTGATAACCAACACTTGGATGGGAAGGCCGGAACACTATAAAAATAGTGACGCCTAATTGTTGACATACAATGCCCGCCCACCCGCCCAAGTGTTAGTGATCAAGTGATTCAAAATTAAACCACCGGTGATGTTCCCTCTGTCAAATACAAGAGATGAAATGTCACTTGTCACTAATATGAGCAAAAAAGGAAAACATACAAATTTCTTGATAACTGACACTTGGGCGGATGGGCGAAAACACTATAAAAATAGTCAAGCCCAATTGTTGATATACTATGCCCACCCGCCCAAGTGTTAGTGGTCCAGTGATTTGATAATAAACCACCGGTGATGTTCGTTCTGTCAAATAAACACAAGATATCAAATGTCACTTGTCACTATCATGCGCGAGAAGGGAGAACGTACAGAATCCTTGATAACTAACACTTGGGCGGGTGGTCGCGGTCACTATAAACATATTCATGCCCAATTGTTGAAATACTGTAACCCGCCCACCCACCCAAGCGTTAGTGATCCAGTGGTTCGATATTAGACCATCGACGATGTTGCTTGCGTCTAAAAAACACAAGAGATCAAATGTCAGTTGTCACTACGCGCGAGGAAAAGGAATTTACAAATTTCTTGACAAACAACACTTGGGCGAGAACAGTATACATAATCACGCCCAATTGTTGACATTACGATGCTTGAAATCTTGTGTAAAACTTGTTGAACGTTTTAACCTCCTCGTCATTCATAGTTTCAGCTACAAATATCATACTCGAAAGAATCTTCAGCCTGCTAAAACTAGGTTGGAAAGGTCGATAGAGTATAAAAACGCCAATTTCACTCTTACTAAAAATGTGTGTCAAGCCTGTTTAACAAAATGAGCGCCAATCAACAGATTTAACTAAGAAAAGGCGCCTGTAGACTAAAGACCGGTATATTCATCTGTTCGGTAATGTATTCATTAGTTAAGTTCGGTAAACTTATAGGCCTCTTGTAATCTATTTGGGTATATTCATCCCAGTTTATGTCACTGTTTTATAAATTTAATCACTACTGACAGATGAATAGACGTTTACTCATAGCAATCTTATTAGTAACGCTACTAAGCACTACACATATTGTCCCGACTTGCTACAACCCTGGTTACTGTAAGCGTTTACGCAAAAAAAATATTTGATTTGAAGTAGCACACTTCTTAGAAATGATTGAAAAATAGAATTCTACACTCAATGGGCGAGTTTGAACTGGATTATAATAAGTACGGCACTGGTTTTGTTAAAACCAGTGGCGCAGCAGACAAATTTCTGTCAAAACTTGACGTCAGTTGTGAGCATAGAACATTGTTATGTTGGCTACATTATGCGCGTCTATAAGTATATATGGCAACACGTACAAAAGACTTTTACGTGCTCCTTAAAATTGAATTAAATAGTTTAAACCATAAAGAATACAATAAGTATCACTAGTTTTAACAAAACCAGTGGCGTAGAAAACAAACTTCAATTTCAAACAGTTTCTTTAGTTTGAAAAACCCTCACAATTTTCAATTTTGTAGAAAAAACTGGATGCAAAATTCATCAATTTCCAACAATTTAAAGCTAATTGGCGCAGTCAGTTTGATTTCGATTCAAAATTTAAATAATACACGAATGAAAAATGGCGCAGTCGGTATATAAAATATTTATATATTTCGCAGCTAAAATGGGTGGTGAATAGGACAATTCAACTTACTTTATACTGAGGACTCGTCGTGTCTTCCTGCTTGAGTCTCTCTTCCAATTCGGCGAAACGTCTAGAAACTTTTTCCACGACCCCGTGTAACTCCCTATATTCTGCATAGTCCGCATTGAATTCCGCTTTGTATCTTCTTCGTTGGTCAATATCTTTAATGCTAGTATATTCGCTGCAATAATGAAAAAGTAAAGTTAGATTGCTTTGTTGGATTGGGCTCGTGTATACTTACGTAAGGTAATCAGGAAATTCGGGTTTATCTATATCTACATGCTTGGTCCTAGGAGGCGGGCCTGAGTCTACGATGGAGATCCTATCTGATTGACTATCAGGACTAACTCGAGCTATCCTATTGTTTTGAGTACTTGAAGATACTTTATTCCACCTATCCTTCTCCCGCCTCTCGCGTTCCTCGTGTTTACTCCTGCCGTTGGTGACGATGTCCGGTATGGTGATGGGTGGCTGCGTCGTTTCCGCTAATACGTCCTTATTGTTCCGCACGTCGACCTCTATATGTTTAGGGGGTGTCTTTTCAACATTCATATTGTGACTATCACAAGCGCGCTTCCTGGACGAGGTGTTGATGTGGTCCTCGTCATCACTAATGTTGCGTTTGTCATTGAGCATGGAATATCCATTGGTGATGGGTGGGGGGTAGCCGTTCGTCGGAGACTCCCTGCTGCGGGGATTCATGTTACTAGCATCACGGGAATCTGTCATGGGTCGTCTCTGACTATTGTTTTCAACAGGTGATCGGTAGGTTTGTTCTGATGGCTTCCGATAGTGAGAAATGCGCTGACGCTTGGTGACGAGCCCGTCGGCTCCGTCGTAGTAGCCCGGCCGCTTCGATGAGGAAACGGGCGGCGGCGGCGAGCCCGGGTGTGTGCTGGTTGGTGAGTGACCACTACCTGAGCTGCCACCGTCACTACTGCCAGGCGGTGTGAGATTTTGTGGTTTCCGTCTTTAAAAATTACAATCATAACAGAACAAGTTTACAACACTACTAACTACATCTACACAATTCATTGCTGGAAATCTAAGAAGAACTCACGCTCACGCCAATCATAACCAAATCTGCTACAATCGTAACCTACCTTCAATATTATTAGTTTTATCGGAAATAATTTAATCAATGAAGAATTTACCGAGCATGCAATAAAGTTAATTAATATACCTTTTGAGCATCTGCCGCTCTGAATCTGTATAAAATGGCCAGTCCTCTTGGACGTCGTTCCACATGTTCCGGTTCAGATGGTACGAGTTGTCCTTCAAACACGCAATCTGTTTGAGGACGGACATCATCGCACGCTTCTCCCGGAGACCCTCTACAAAATCATAACGCGGACATAAAATAACACTTTAGGTAATTTCAAAAAAAAATCAACCGACCTCTTAGTAGGCGTTCGCACAGTTCCGGCTTTTTGAATGGCCTCAGTGCGAGTAAATGGATCATTCGTTCTCTAAAATGAGAAAAACAAAATTTTGTACAAATTCAATCGCAACAGTTGTGGTCAAAAGAAAGACCGTGACCTAAACAATATAAACGTTGTACATCTACCTTAGATGTATTAAAAACCAAGATTGTGATGGTAGTTCGTATAACAAAAACTAAAGGAGATGTTAGGCACACCGATGAAGGGTGCATACCCTGAAACCCTAGTGTATGAGTGCCTCAAGCAATGTACATAACTTTCTTAATAGGTGGTAACAACTTACTTGATAGGTCGTCTGGCTATGTCTGGTATGGAGGGTTTGTTCTGTGGGGGTTTTGAGCTGCTAACATGGTTGCTGCCTAGTCCATTGGACAGCCCATTGTTGTTGTGCATTGTGGTAGGAGGTTTGGGCGGCTGGGTGGGCGTGTACGCCGACTTGGAAGAGATGCTGTCCCGTAGCGGGGGCGTTTCTCTCCGCACCGGCGGAACCGGAACCCCTCGCCCACCCGGCCCCTGTTTCACTTTCACCTTACGTCCTATGTCTGTCTGATTCATCTTAATTTCTCTCGCACTAAAACAAAACAAATTATATAGTTGCATGCTATGTTCGCAAACAAATTTTTATTTTCTTCAAAGTTAGAGCGTGGTCACATTGGACGCAAGCTAAGAGCGTGATCACATTGGAAATAAGTTTAGAGCTTGATCACATTGGAAGCAAGTTTAGAGCGTAATCACATTGGACGCAAGCTTAGAGTAATCCTTCAAGAAACCAAGATATCAGTTTTAAAGTTCAAGATAGCATAGTGCTTCCGCCATCTTGAAGTCGGTCTTCTAACTAAAAGAGCGGTGCGTTTCGTCGGCGTAACACTCGGCGTGTGGACCCCGGAATAGGAAAAATTAGAAATCAGCAAAATTCAAGTAGCAGGTCTCATTTGCGTTCAAGAAGGCGGAAGCAAACCACTACATTTGTAGTCTTATAATATTTACCATTTATTTTTCGTGTTCTCCTCGAGCACGGACATCCGATGTCTGGTGGTCTCGTACACATCATCATTCGCGTGTATACGGATTTTGTGGGACATTGGGCCCATGACACTGAGAGAGCCTCTAGGTGGTTGCTGTAGACACTCGAAGCTGCCGCCCGGACCTTCCATATCCGACGTGCTCGATACCGAGAAATTGAAATTAGTGTTTCCATTATGTGTTGGGAATGATAATTGCTGAAACAAACAGAACGCAATTAGTACAAAGTTCCACCTATTAATAATTCGCCGCGTAAATCAGTGCTTTATGTAATAACAAATTTGTTTGTCTTCAGTTTTCTATAAATAGCCAAAAGATAAATTAATAATTAAATTGCGTAAAATCCAATTAGTATTAGCGAATGTATGCACGCAGTATGTAAATCGCGTTCGAGTTTATGGACCCCGGACATATATTACGAAAAAGGGTAATTAGGGCTAAACACGTCCGGATCTATAAATTTGTTTGCGGCAGTGGCAGCGCTTAAATGCTGTGGGGAGTAGTAGTAGTAGTAGGAAGGAATCGGCAGTAGCGGAAATACCAAGGGCGCTTGATGCACCATCTAAGGCACATGCTGCGATATTTAAGAGTCATTCAGTAACGTATTAAGCTGGAGGGGCCACACCGGTAACGGGACACAGTGGAATGTGTAGTGTGTCTGGTGTTGCCGAAATCTCTTTTATAATCCAATCGTCCCCCTTTTTCCATTCCGACATTTCTCACACAAAATAATTATTTTCATTTTAATCAATTGCTACCCATGAAGTAGTGTATTGGTGCCAGATTGTAACAATGCAAAAATTACTGTCTCATGCTTTCTAGATAAATTTATGAAAAATTGAACGTATGGATTTTAATCAAATTTGCGCAATTAGTACTAATACTAATGAAGTGTATTAGTACAAAGTTCTAGCAATTTCCAATGTGTCGTTTAAAAAATATAGCAACAATTTTGTCTCGTGATTTTTTTATTCTATCGGCTGAGGTCGAATTAAATCAGTTTATAGAAAATTGAGCGTACGGATTTTAACCAAATTGGTGCAATTAGTACTAGTACTAATGAAGTATATTAGTACCAAGTTGTAGCAATTTCCAATGAATCGTTTGCAAATTATGGCTTACGTTATTGTCTCATGCTTTCTGAATTAAATCATCAGCTAAGTTCAATTTGATTGAGTTTATAGAAAATTGAGCGAATGGATTTCAACCAAATTAGTACAATTAGTACTAATACTAATGAAGTATATTAGTACCAAGTTGTAGCCATTTCCAATGAATCGTTTCCAAATTAGGGCTTATGTTATTGTCTTGTGGTTTCTGGATTAAATCAGCCAAGATCAAATTGATTGAGCTTATAGAAAATTGATCGTATGGATTTTATCCAAATTAGTACAATTAGTACTAGTAATAATAAAGTATAATAGTACCAAGTTGTACCAATTTCCAATAAACCGTTTACAAATTATAGCTTCTGCTATAGTCTCGTGCTTTCTTAATTAAATCAGCTAAGACCTAATTGATCAAATTTATGAAAAATTGAGCGTATGAATATTATTCAAATTTGGACAATTAGTACTAATACTATTAAAATATATTAGTACCAAGTTGTAGCAATTTCCAATAAATCGTTTACAAATTATGGCATATTTTATTGTCTCGTGCTTTCAGGATTAAATCAGCAAAGATTAAATTGATTGAGCATATAAAAAATTGAGCGTATGGATTTTACCCAAATTTGTACAATTAGTACAAATACTAATGAAGTATATAAGTACCAAGTTGTAGCAATTTCCAATCATCCGTTTCCAAATTATGGCTTCTGCTATTGTCTCGTGCTTTCTAGATTAAAATCAGCTAAGACCAAATTAATCCAATTTATGAAAAATTGAGCGTATAGATACTAATTAAATTTGCACAATTAGTACTAATACTAATAAAGTCTATTGGTACCAAGTTGTAACAATTTCCAATAAATCGTTCACAAACTATGGCTTATGTTATTCTCTCACGCTTTTTGGATTAAATCAGCTAAGACCAATTTATAAAAAAATGAGCGTATGGATTTGAACCAACTTGGTACAATTGGTACTAGTACTAATGAAGTATATTAGTACCAAGTTGTAGCAATTTCCAATAAACCGTTTAGAAATTGTGGCTTATCTTAAGGCCTCGTGCTTTCTGGAATAATTCGAATGAGACCGAATTTATCCAGTTTATGACAAATTGAGCGTATGGATTTTAACCAAATTTGCGCAATTAGTACTACTACTAGTTTAGTATGATAGTACCAAATTGTAGAAATTTCCAATGAACTGTTTAAAAATTATGACATTTAATATAGTCTGATTTCTATGCTAAAGTCAAATTGTTTGAGCTTATGAAAAATTGAGCGTATGGATTTGAATCAAACTGGTACAATTAGTACTGGTACCAAGTTGTAGCAATTTCCAATTAACCGTTTACAAATTATGGCTTATATTATTGCCTCGTGCTTTCTGGATTAAATCGGATGAGGCCGAATTGATCCAGTTTATGACAAATTGAGCGTATGGATTTTAACCAAATTTGCGCAATTTGTACTACTACTATTGTAGTATAATAGTACTAAATTGTAGAAATTTTTAATAAACCGTTTGAAAATTATGACATTTGATATAGTCTCATGATTTCTATCCTAAAGTCAAATTGATTGAACTTATGAAAAATTGAGCGTATGGATTTTAACCAAATTGGTACAATTAGTACTAGTACTAATGAAGTATATTAGTACCAAGTTGTAGCAACTTTCAATGAACCGTTTACAAATTATAGCTTATATTATTGCTTCGTGCTTTCTGGATTATATCGGATGAGGCCGAATTGATCCAGTTTATGACAAATTGAGCGTATGGATTTTAACCAAATGTGCGCTATTAGTACTACTAGTATTGTAGTATAATAGTACCAAATTAAAGAAATTTCCAATGAGCCGTTTGAAAATTATGACATTTGATAGTCTCATGATTTCTATGCTAAAGTCAAATTGATTGAGCTTATGAAAAATTGAGCGTATGGATTTGAACCAAAATGGTACAATTAGTACTAGTACTAATGAAGTATATTACTGCCAAGTTGTAACCATTTCCAATAAACCGTTTACAGATTATGGCTTATATTATTGCCTCGTGCTTTCTGGATTAAATCGGATGAGACCGAATTGATCCAGTTTATGGCAAATTGAACGTATGGATTTTAACAAAATTTGCGCATTTAGTACTACTACTATTGTAGTATAATAGTAACAAATTGTAAAAATATCCAATAAGCCGTTTGAAAATTATGACATTTGATATAGTCTCATGATTTCTATGCTCAAGTCAAATTGATTAAGCTTATGAAAAATTGAGCGTATGAATTTTAACCAAACTAGTACAAATAGTACTAGTATTAATGAAGTATATTAGCACCAAGTTGTAGCAATTTCCAATAAATCGTTTCCAAATTAAGGCTTATGTTATCGTCTCGTGGTTTCTGGATTAAATCAGATAAAGTCAAATTGATCCAGTTTATAAAAAATTGAGCGTATGGATTTTAATAAAATTTGTTCAATTAGTACTAATACTATTGTAGTATATTAGTACCAAGTTGTAGCAATTTGCAATGAATCGTTTCCAAATTATGGCTTATTTTATTGTCTCATGCTTTCTGGATTAAATCAGCAAAGATCGAGCATATAGAAAATTGAGCGTATGGATTTGACCCAAATTTGTACAATTAGTAGTAGTACTAATGAAGTATATTAGTACCAAGTTGTAGCAATTTCCAATAATCCGTTTACAAATTATGGCTTATATTATTGCCTCGTGCTTTCTGAATTAAATCAAATGAGACCGAATTGATCAAGTTTATGACAAATTGAACGTATGGATTTAAACCAAATTTGCGCAATTAGTACAACTACTATTGTAGTATAATAGTACCAAATTGTAGAAATTTCCGATGAGCCGTTTGAAAATTATGACGTTAAATATAGTCTCAGAATTTCTAGTATAAATCAGCTGAAGTCACATTGTTTGAGTTCATAAAAAATTGAGCGTATAAATTTTAACCAAATTGATTCAAATAGTACTAGTCAAATTTGAAATCTTCAAAAGAAGATGCAGAAATTTCATTAAAAAAAAGAAACTTCAGAAAAATTCAATAAACTGGATCTGAAAGTTGTAGATTAAAATTTAGAAACTTTAGAAATTTTGAAAAAATAGCAAAAACTTTATTGAGAGATTGCAGAAACATCAGAAACCCAAAATTTGAGAATTTGTAGAAAAAAGTAAAACGGTTCCATAAATTTAAAAAAAAAATCTAAAACTACAAAGTTTAAAAAAAAAAATAATTAAAAAAGGGTTTTAGAACTTAAAAACTGCAAAAATTTCAGAAAGTTTTAAAAAGATCGAAACTTGAAAGCAAAAAAAAATTAGATATTTTGGAAAGGTAGGAAAAACTTTAGGAATATTCCAAAAACTAAGATTTTTTTTAAAGAAGATTGCAGAAAATTACAATTTTTTGAAAATATAAAAAAACTTTAAAAAATCTTTATAGAGTTTGCAGAAACTTGCAGAATAATCTAAAGGAAAGAATCCAGAAACGTCAAAGGAATCCAAAATTTGAAAATCTTTAGAAGAAGATTTCAAAACTAAGAAACTTCAAAAAGAAAGAAGACAAAATTTTTTTATATATTTTCTTTTGAGCAATCTTTAAGCGATGCATTTTTTTTAGAAGTTTTAAAAAGACTGCATAAACTTCAAAATGACTGCATAAATACATTGCAGAAATTCAAGGAATCTATATGGAATTCAAAACTTGAAAATTTAATTCCGAGACTATTTTTGAATCAAAACTTACAGAAATATTTTGTCTTGTCGCGTTTTTATTCAATTTGATTCAATTTATCTTTTAAGAATTTTCCGATAAACAAGCTTCACTAAACAGATTTCATCTCCCACAAGCATATTCAATTAATTATTTATAATGTATTATGTTAAGCGATCACAACACAACAGTTATTACATTTCATTCAATTTAACTGCGCACTTAAACAGCAAACATAAACGCCGCTTCACAGTGTCGTTAAGTACTAATTTACATGTAATTATATATTTGAAAACTGATACACACACTACTTCGCAATACAAAATTTCTGATGAACTTTCAATGATGATATTATAAAATCAATGCGACGGCGGTGGTGATCTCGTGACGCGACTTATCGATTCACTCCGAATTTGTGTGGAAGTCATTCAACTTTTTTTCCGCATTCTTATTATTGCGAATTGGGATCAGATTTGGGATTTAAATTAATTTTATTGTATTAGAATACAAGCAGAGTAAAGGTGAATTATTTCATTACAAATATGAAATATCATACCATGATAGGTCAAAACTTGCAATATAAATCATTTTTGAAAACTTCTTTAGTAATTTTTTGAATTAAATCAAATTTTTTGGATTATTGCAATCTATTTAATTTAGCAATTAAATTAATTTCGCAGACCGGATGATGATAATTTAACCACTTGCTTCAATATTTCAATACAATAATTTTTGTATTGAAGAATAGTGAAGGCTGCGGTCAATAGCCTTGTAATAATTATCTGTCTATTATACTCCACCGACCTTGCCCTACCCTGAAGGACGATTAGTTTTTTTTTTTAATAAAAATAATAATTAATGAATTCATTCAAGACAAAATTTCACAGAGAAAGTTTTGATTTATTTCTCCGACATGTGTTTTTTTTATTAATTATTAAAACCTGACAAAATCAGTTCATGTAATGTGAAATAAAAACCCACATAGAAATTTAATGGTGTGGTTATTATATTACAATGCATGAATTTGATGACTAATCGTTCCTAATTGGGATGCCATTTTCATAATTTAGCATCTTATGGAGAATAATTTTGTTAAAATATGTTTTGTAATAATTGAGCGAAAATATTGTTTTGTTGTACGTCAGCAAGGACTTCACGCTATCACAATTACGCGATTAGTGGAAGCGGCTGAATCATCCAACTATTGGTTCTGAATAATGAATTAGGATAATGGGAGTATGCTAATTGATGCAATTTGAGTTTCCCCGAACAGTTGCATTGCAAAATTGAAGTGAATTTAAAATTACCAAAAGTATTTTTTTTAATCTGATTTTTTTTTTAAGCCTTTTAAAGACTATTGAGGGCTTTAAAGGTCTTTGGACTTCAAAAAGTTTGATAAAACAAAGAAGTCTTAAGAGGACTTTTTTTGTCTGAGACGATAACATGAGCAATAATTTTTAAACCATTTATTGAAAATTGTTACAACTCACTACCTAAATTCTTTAACACTATTAGTACTTAATACGTTAATTTGTTTAAAATCCATTGGATACAAAATGAATTAATTTGAACTCCGCCGATCTAGTCTAGAATGCACGAGACTATAATGTAAGTCATAATTTTTGAACGACGCATTGCAAATTGTTACAATTTAGTACTAATGTACTACAATAGTATTAGTACCTAATGCGCAAATTTGGTTAAAATCCATACGCTCAATTTGACATAAACTGGATCAATTCGGCCTCATCCGATTTAATCCAGAAAGCACGAGGCAATAATATAAGCCATAATTTGAAAACGGTTTATTGGAAATTGCTACAACTTGGTACTAATATACTTCATTAGTACTAGTACTAATTGTACCAATTTGGTTCAAATCCATACGCTCAATTTTTCATAAGTTCAATCAATTTGACTTTAACCTAGAAATCATGAGACTATATCAAATGTCATAATTATCAAACGGCTCATTGAAAATTTCTACAATTTGGTACTATTATACTGCAATAGTAGTAGTACTAGTTGCGCAAATTTGGTTAAAACCTATATGCTCAATTTGTCATAAACTGGATCAATTCGGCCTCATCCAATTTAATCCAGAAAGCACGAGGCAATAATATAAGCCATAATTTGTAAACGGTTTATTAGAAATTGCTACAACTTGGTAGTAATATACTTCAATAGTACTAGTACTAATTGTACCAATTTGGTTCAAATCGATACGCTCAATTTTTCATAAGCTCAATCAATTTGACTTTAGCATAGAAATCATGAGACTATCAAATGTCATAATTTCCAAACAGCTTATTAGAAATTTTTACAATTTGGTACTATTATACTACAATAGTAGTAGTAGTAATTGCGCAAATTTTGTTAAAATCCATACGCTCAATTTGTCATAAACTGGATCAATTCGGCCTCATCCGATTTAATCCAGAAAGCACGAGGCAATAATATAAGCCATAATTTGTAAACGGTTAATTGGAAATTGCTACAACTTGGTACTAATATACTTCATAAGTACTAGTATTAATTGTACCAATTTGGTTCAAATTCATACGCTCAATTTTTCATAAGCTCAATCAATTTGAATTTAGCATAGAAATCATGAGACCATCAAATGTCATAATTTTCAAACGGCTCATTGAAAATTTCTACAATTTGGTACTATAATACTACAATAGTAGTAGTACAAATTGCGCAAATTTAGTTAAAATCCATACGCTCAATTTGTCATAAACTGGATCAATTCGGCCTCATCCGATTTAATCCAGAAAGCACGAGGCAATAATATAAGCCACAATTTGTAAACGGTTCATTGGAAATTGCTACAACTTTGTAATAATATACTTCATTCGTACTAGTATTAATTGTACCAATTTGGTTGAAATTCATAAGCCCAATTTTTCATAAGCTCAATCAATTTGACTTTAGCCTAGAAATCATGAGACTATATCAAATGTCATAATTTTTAAACGGCTTATTAAAAATTTCTACAATTTGGTACTATTATACTACAATAGTAGTAGTACTAGTTGCGCAAATTTGGTTAAAATCCATACGCTCAATTTGTCATAAACTGGATCAATTCGGCCTCATCCGATTTAATCCAGAAAGCACGAGGCAATAATACAAGCCATAATTTGTAAACGGTTAATTGGAAATTGCTACAATTTGATACTAATATACTTCAATAGTACTAGTACTAATTGTAGCAATTTGGTTCAAATCCATACGCTCAATTTTTCAAAAGCTCAATCAATTTGACTTTAGCCTAGAAATCATGAAACTATATCAAATGTCATAATTTTCAAACGGCTCATTGAAAATTTCTACAATTTGGTACTATTATACTATAATAGTAGTAGTACAAATTGCGCAAATTTGGTTAAAATCCATACGCTCAATTTGTTGTCATAAACTGGATCAATTCGGCCTCATTCGATTTAATCCAGAAAGCACGAGGCAATAATATAAGCCATAATTTGTAAACGGTTTATTGGAAATTGCTACAACTTGGTACTAATATACTTCATCAGTACTAGTACTAATTGTACCAATTTGGTTCAAATCGATACGCTCAATTTTTCATAAGCTCAATCAATTTGACTTTAGCATAGAAATCGTGAAACTATCAAATGTCATAATTTCCAAACGGCTTATTGGATATTTTTACAGTTTGGTACTATTATACTACAATAGTAGTAGTACTAATTGCAAAAAATTTGGTTAAAATCCATACGCTCAATTGGTCATAAACTGGATCAATTCGGCCTCATCCGATTTAATCCAGAAAGCACGAGGCAATAATATAAGCCATAATTTGTAAACGGTTTATTGGAAATTGCTACAACTTGGTACTAATATACTTCATCAGTACTAGTACTAATTGTACCAATTTGGTTCAAATCGATACGCTCAATTTTTCATAAGCTCAATCAATTTGACTTTAGCATAGAAATCGTGAAACTATCAAATGTCAGAATTTCCAAACGGCTTATTGGGTATTTTTACAATTTGGTACTACTATACTACAATAGTAGTAGTACTAATGGCGCAAATTTGGTTAAAATCCATACGCTCAATTTGTAATAAACTGGATCAATTCGGCCTCATCCGATTTAATCCAGAAAGCACGAGGCAATAATATAAGCCATAATCTGTAAACGGTTCATTGGAAATGGCTACAATTTGGCAGTAATATATTTTATTAGTACTAGTACTAATTGTACCAATTTGGTTTAAATCCATACGCTCAATTTTTCATAAGCTCAATCAATTTGACTTTAGCCTAGAAATAATGAGACTATATCAAATGTCATAATTTCCAAACGGCTTATTGGAAATTTTTACAATTTGGTACTATTATACTACAATAGTAGTAGTACTAATTGCGCAAATTTGGTTAAAATCCATACGCTCAATTTGTCATAAACTGGATCAATTCGGCCTCATCCGATTTAATCCAGAAAGCACGAGGCAATAATATAAAATATAATTTGTAAACGGTTCATTGGAAATTGCTACAACTTTGTACTAATATACTTCATTAGTACTTGTACTAATTGTACCAATTTGGTTCAAACTCATAAGCCCATTTTCTCATAAGCTCAATCAATTTGATTTTAGCATAGAAATCATGAGACTATCAATTGTCATAATTTCCAAACGGCTTATTGGATATTGTTACAATTTGGTACTATTATACTACAATAGCAGTAGTACTAATTGCGCAAATTTGGTTTAAATCCATACGCTCAATTTGTCATAAACTTGATCAATTCGGTCTCTTCCGATTTAATCCAGAAAGCACGAGGCAATAATATAAGCCATAATTTGTAAACGGTTTATTGGAAATTGCTACAACTTGGTACTAATATACTTCATTAGTACTAGTACTAAGTGTACCAGTTTGGTTAAAATTCATACGCTCAATTTTTCATGAACTCAAAAAATGTGACCTCAGCTGATTAAAACTAGAAATGATGAGACTATATTAAACGTCATAATTTTTAAACGGTTCATTGGAAATATCTACAATTTGGTACTAATATACTTCATTAGTACTAGTACTATTTGTACCAATTTGGTTAAAATTCATACGCTCAATTTTTCATGAACTCAAAAAATGTGACCTCAGCTGATTTAAACTAGAAATTATGAGACTATATTAACCGTCATAATTTTTAAACGGTTCATTGGAAATATCTACAATTTGGTACTAATATACTTCATTAGTACTAGTACTATTTGTACCAATTTGGTTAAAATCTATACGCTCAATTTTTCGTAAGCACAAAGTGAATTCATGAAACTATATCAAAGGTAATTTTTTAAGTTTTTGAAATCTCTATAAAGTCTCTTCGTAAGTTTCATGCATCTTCTTCTGAAGATTTTCTAATGTTAAATTCCTTCTGATGTCTTCCTGGATTCTTTATAAAAAATTCCTGAAATTTTTGAAGAACATTTTTTTATAATATTTCTGTAAATTTTAAACAAAACAAAAACTAATCGATGAATATTGTTCAAAATTATTTTGTACAATCTTCAATAAGTGCTTCAAATGTTAACAGTATCAGAAATTTAAATTTCTAGCTTGAATCATTTTTTCAAAAAATTTGAATATAAATTTTTAAACTTTAGCAATTAATTCATTAAATTTTGAATAAAACAAAAACCAATCGATGAATATTGTTCAAAATGATTTTGTAAAATCTTCAATAAGTGCTTTAAAGGTTGACAGTATCAGAAATTTAAATTTCTAACTAAAATAAATTTTCAAAAAAAAATTTAAATAAAATTTAATACTTTTGCAATTAATTTATTAAATTTTGAATAAAACAAAAACTAATCGATAAATAATGTTCAAAATAATTTTGTACAATCTTCAATAAGTGCTTCAAAGGTTGACAGTATCAGAAATTTCAATATCTAACTTAAATATTTTTTTTTTAAATTTTTGAAAATAAAATTTGGTATTTTAGCAACTAATTCAATAAATTTTAAAAAAAGATTGACAGTATCAGAAATTTAAATTTGTAACTATTTTTTCAAAAAATTTGAAAACATTTTAGCAATTAATTCATTAAATTTTAAATAAAACAAAAACTAATCCATAAATTTTGTTTAAATTATTTATGAACAATCTTTACTAAGTGCTTTAAAAGTTGACAAATATTGCATCCCCACTTAAAGCATCTACTTTCGATCGTCAAAAGCAATGAGATCTCCCACTGTGTTCATAAAACTGTTCCGCAACACCAATAAAATATTTGCATTGCAATTTCTTGACATTACATCATTATTAAATTCAGCCAAAAAAAAAAAAAAAATCGAACAATGTCGATTGTGGATTAGGCGAAAAAATAAATAGTCCTTGTACATATTACCTGTCTGCAATGCAGGAATGTAGGACTAGGCCGTCAGTCCGCGCTACCGTTTCATAATACTAATTAATCGCGTTTTAATTACGCCCAGAATTCGATTCGGTTTTTATACATATTATTTTGTTGTCGCAGCAGTAGCAACTCGAAATTTATTTAGTGAAAGAACGAACGAAAATCTTATGCAACGAATGTTGTGAGTGCGCGGTGAGCTCTCCGGTGAAATGTTAGGAAGAGTTTACATTTTACACGAGGCTCATTGCACTTTCACGTAAAATCCCAATGGCGTTTCATTATTTTTATGATAATGAATCCATTTTATTGATATTTACCGATGAATCTTTTTTTTATTTTATTATTATTATTATTAGGTGGTGTTTTATGTGTGCTGATGAAATAAAAGTGAGTTGTATTTATATATGTATTCTGGTGCACGGAGAAAATACTTATTATCCTTGACATTTTATAGAGCGGCAAAAGAAACATGATTTCACAGTCGCGTGTTATAAGTTACATCTGTGGAAGGGGGAGGCAGGGTTGGTGGGGGGGGAGAGGCCAGTCGGGAATATTAAATGCGAATGCAAGAAGGAAAATTCTACTGTATTGATGTTTGTCAGTCAGTCTTATTGTGGGTGGTTAAAGAATAGAATTTAATAGTCAAAATGTATTATACTCTAACGACCAAATTTAATATACTAAAATAACAACAAAATTTGATTACTTATTGACGGACTATTTTACTTTCCATACGTGGACGGAAACTGAATTGATCTTATTAATTAATTTGTTAAAATATTCATTAAAAATCACAAAAAAGTCTCTGCGCTTTATTATGAAGAAGTAACTCGCCCACAAATTAAACTTTATTCCCATCCACCCACCCAAGCGTTAGTTGTCAAAACATTTATTGTTAAACAATTCTCTCATATCTGAATCCAAGCACATAAGAGGTGAGACAAACAATAGATTCTTTGATGACTAACACTTGGGCGGGTGGATGGGTCACAGTAGAAGAAGTAACTCGCCCACAAAATAAACTTTGTTCCCGCCCACCCACCCAAGCGTTAGTTATCAAGAGATTTATGGTTAAACAATTCTCTCATATCTAACTAAATCTAAGCTCACAAGAGGTGGGACAAACAATAGATCCTTTGATGACTAACACTTGGGCGGGTGGCTGGGTTACAGTAGAAGAAGTAACTCGCCCACAAATTAAACTTTGTTCCCGCCCACCCACCCAAGCGTTTGTTATCAAGAAATTTATTGTTAAACAATTCTCTCAGATCTAAATCCAAGCACACAAAAGTTGGGACAAACAATGGATCCTTTGATGAGTAACACTTGGGCGGGTGGATGAATTACAGTAAAAGAAGCAACTCGCCCACAAACTTTGTTGCCACCCAAGCGTTAGTGATCAAGAGATTTATTGTTAAAACAATTCTCTCATATCTAAATCCAAGCACACAAGAGGTAGGAGTAACTCGCCCACAAAATAAACTTTGTTCTCGCCCACCCACCCAAGCGTTAGTTATCAAAAGATTTATTGTTAAACAATTCCCTCATATCTAAACCCAAGCACACTAAAGGTGGGACACTTAGGATCCTTTGATAACTAACACTTGGGCGGGTGGGTGGGTCACAGTAGAAAAAGTAACACGCCCACAAATTAACTTTTGTTCCCGCCCACCCACCCAAGAAATTTATTGTTAAACAATTCTCTCATATCTAAAACCAAGCACACAAGAGATGGGACGAACAATAGATCCTTTGATGACTAACACTTGGGCGGGTGAGTGGGTCAAAGTAGCAGAAGTAACTCGCCCACAAATTAAACTTTGTTCCCGCCCACCCACCCAAGCGTTTGTTATCAAGAGATTTATTGTTAAACAATTCTCTCATATCTAAATCCAAGCACACAAAAGGTGAGACAAATAATAGATTCTTTGTGACCCATCCACTTGGACAAGTGGGTGGGTCACAGTAGAAGAAGTAACTCGCCCACAAATTAAACTCTATTCTTACCCACCCACCCAAGCGTTAGTTATCAAAAGAATTATTGTTGACAAACAATAGATCCTTTGATAACTAACCCTTGGGCGGGTGGGCGGGTCACAGAAGAAGTAACTCGCCCACAACTTAAACTTAGTTCTCTGTTGAGGTCTTTGAAATCCTCTTAGTATCACTAAAATCCTCTAACATTTTCTTATAAACTCAAAGTAAAGTCATAAATTGTTTTCATAAAAGTGTAAAAAATTTCTGGGCACTTCTTACATAAAAGACTTTAAAATGTCCTCATAAATTATCTAATCCTATCGAGGTTCTAAAGACTTACAACATCTCCTCAGGATCCTTTTAATAATAAATCTTTTAAAAGTAATTGAAGTGCTCTTATAAATTAAAGAAAATTTAAAAGTCAAGACCCCTTAGAACCTCTGAACATTTTGGACACTTTTGGAGTCCTTCTTGTATTTATTGGAATCGTTCAGAAGTTCCTCAGAAATAATCTTCATCCTATCAAGGCCTAAAGTCGTAAAGGAGTACCTTTTGATAGTTTCTAAATTTGTATTAATTCCACAAAACACTTCTCATAACAAATCTTTTAGAATTCACTATAGTCTAACAAGATTAAGCCCGATTTGGAGGTGATTTGAAACCAAAATCACTTAAAACTTCTAAAGATCTGTTTGGTCTTTTAAACCCTCTTTTTAGCATCTCCAAAATCCTCTAAAAAATTCTATAAAAGTCTTAAATCACTCTTTTGAAGTATGAACAAATTTTTGAGCACCTCCTGGGTAGTACAAACACTTCCAAGTGTTTAGAGTCTCAAAAGACTTCCTGGATATATTCCTCATAACAAATATTTTTGTGGTCTAAGTAGAAGTTGGAAGTCTTAAAGCCGGCCAAAAAGACCGCATAAAGATTTTGAAAGGTTTTTGGAAATTTTCTTAGAAACCCCAAAATTGTAAAATCGGTCTTTTAGGGTCTCTGAGAAAAATTCTAAACATTAAAAATGTTTGAAACCCTCTTATTATCAATGAAGTCTTCTAAAATTTTCTCAGAAACTCTAAAACTGTTCTTACATAAAATGCTTCAAAAAACACAACTAATCTTGATCCGTTCGAGGTCTACAGTTGCTGTATGCCTCTCTAAAGATTTACTACATCTCTAGACACATCTCATAATGAATCTTTTAATTGAAGTGCTTTTATGAGATAAAAACATTTTAAAGATCAAGACCCTTTAGAACCTCAATTCATTTGTTGCGGTTTTTGAAAGCTCTAAACTCTTCAAAACCTTAAATCGTTCTCTTATGGTCTCTGAAAAAACTTCTGAAATCTCTTAAACGATACAAACACTTCTTATAATTATAGAAATCCTTCAGAAATTCCTCATGAGTCTCTGAAGAATTTATAGCCCGTTTTGGAGTAGTTTAGAAGAAAGCCAAAACCACTTAAAACCTCCAAATATCTGTTTCGGTCTTTAGAACCCTCTTAGTAACACTGAAATCCTCTAAAATTTTCTTACAAACTCTTCAAAGTCTAAAATCGCGCTTTTAAAGTCTTATAAAAATTCTGGGTACCTCTTGAGCGGTATAAACTTTACTTGAATTTATTAAAGCTGATGAAGCATTTTTGGAACTGTTTTGAAGTTTGAAGGTTTCCAAAAATTTTTGCAACTTTACTTTACTTTAGTATCACTAGAATCATCTGAAATTTTCCTAGAAACTCCAAAACTCTTTAAGGTCTCTGAGAAAAATTCTGAACACCTCATAGGCAGTACAATCATTTCCAATACTCATTAAAACCCTTCATAAACCGTATTGAACCTTTAAAGGTCTAAAGTTGCCATACGCCTCTTTAGACCTTAAAATACTTCACAAAATGAATCTTTTAGACGTAACTAAAATGATGACCTAATAAGATTAAACCCATTTAGAAATGCTTTGAGATCGGCATAGACTTCTTAGAACCTCCAAATTCTGTTGCGGATTTTAGAACACTTTTGGTATCACCAAAATTTTCTTAGAAACCCCAAAACTCATCCAAAACCTAAAATGGTTCTCTTCAAAAACTGTATTTCACTACCTGGATTGCTTTTACAGTTTGTGGAGCTTATAAAATAAATGTTATTTGTTCTGAACACCACTTGGACTCCATAAAAGCTTTTTGAAAACTCTCAAACCATCCCAATCCTTCCAAACTCTTTTAGAAAAGCGATTCTATGGTCTAAAGAGATTAGGCCCTTTTGGAGATGTTTTGAAGACGGCCAATTAGATTAGAACCTCCAAAGATTTGTTGAAGTCCTTAAAACACTCTAAAATTTTCTTCAAATCTCCAGAAACCTACACTTTACTACCCAAATTACTCTTAAAGTTTGTGTTATCACAATAAATTCTTTTAGAAAACCCTGAAGTGCTTTACGGCCTTTTTAGAGGTGTTTTGAAGTCGGTCAAAACGCCTTAGAACCTCTAAAAGCCTGTTGCACTCCTTGAAACCTTCTTAGTACCACTGAAATCATCTCAAACTTTCCTAGAAACGTCAAAATTCTTTAAGGCCTAAAACCGCTCTCAAATTTTCTTAGAATTTCTAATTAGAGCTACCTTTTAATACCTTAATTACACTTGCAATGTTCATAACACCTTCAAGAAGGCTTTATGAATTTATTGAAGTCCTTTAGCTTCAAATTGTTCTTTCTGACCGCAAATTTTGAAATAAACGTCTAAAAGCACCCAGAGCCTTTCCGCACTGTGACCCTTGTCTAACAAGTAGTGACGCCACTATTATTAGCTCTTATTAATTAATATAATTAATCAAACTTATTTTCTAATAATAAAACTGATAACAAGAAATTATTATCATTACAAAAAGATAACAATTAAATAAAAAAAAATAAATAATTAGTAACGATAAAATTAATGTATGCATACAGGATGTAACCTATTCGATTAACTTACCCCTTCATTCCCTAGGAACTTTATCGTTGGATTTTTAGTGTGTTTGCTCTGAAACAAATAAAAAAACGCTATTAATAAGAAGCAATTTAAAAAAAAACTACTATACAACAATCCACAATGCCAAGTCGTCAGATAGACACGCAATGTCGATTAAATTTATTGGAAACCATGTGTGCATAATTGAATTTGTATTTTGTACACAATAGAAGGTTTCTACAACAACCTTGCAATGATAAAAGCGAATTTACGCGAGCGCGCGAGAGCAGCGGCGGGATTCGTTTTTAAATGCAATCCAACAAATTAATTACATATTTACCAGGATCGATCCGATGCGCTCGATTGTGTAAAAAATATTGTAATTATTATTATTTTATTATTGCGACAAAATAGAAAATCGGATGATGATAAATGAAATTGATTCAGATATGAGATATTGAAATGATTGCGCTAAATTTGCAGATTGGAATAATTGATTTTTTTTTTAATTTTAGTTAAACTAAACTTAATCATAATCATTCAATTTATTATATAACTCGAATGATCATTCAATTCATAATTCAAAAGATCATTCAACTCATAATTAGATTAATTATATATCTCGAATGATCATTCAATTCATAAATCTGTCAATTATATAATTCGAATGATCATTCGACTAATAATTCGATCATTAAAATTAAAGTTTGAACGAAAGCGGTGTCGATTGAATAATCATTCGAATTATAGTCCGATCCTTTAATTCATAATTCGAATAAATACGAATAATTCGATTATTAAAATTTAAAACACATCGAAACAGTTTTATGTAATAAGTCTACTAGGCACAGTGTCTGGGCCTAAGAATAATTTAAGCCCTGCAAACATGCTAAGGCCTAAAAGTTCATTCAAGCCCTAATTGTTCAATAGTCAGTTCCAAAAACGTGTCCACCCCAATCCAAGTAAAACCGGTATTGCGCACTAAGTCAAATCCGTATTGCGCATTCAGTAAATCCGGTATTCCGCATT
The DNA here is from genome assembly GCA_963932245.1 of Tachinus rufipes. NCBI lineage: Eukaryota > Metazoa > Arthropoda > Insecta > Coleoptera > Staphylinidae > Tachinus > Tachinus rufipes. The sequence continues at coordinate 5,164,389 of OZ010749.1, forward strand.
AAGGCAAACCGGTATTCCGCATTAAGGCAAACCGATATTGCGCATTACATAAATCCGGTATTGCGCATTAAATTAAACCCGTATCCGTAAATCCGATATTGCGCATTAACTCAAACCGGTATTGCGCATTAAGTCTAACCGGTATTGCACATTAAGTCAATCCGGTATTGTCATGTCCAAGTTGGTTGTGCTCTCTGGAGAGTTCATTTAGAATGGCAGAAACATTCATGTAGCGCGGTTCGCAAGTCACCAATAAAAATCTTTACTGCAAACCAATAAGAGTGAACCTCAACCCAGTAGCTAGCAATATCCACCAGGTCTTGGAACCCATCCACTTTGCAAATAGACAGCTCTCTCAGCCTCGCACCATAACTTCTGGTTAGTAGACCACGGCCGCTTGAGGTTTCGACGTTTTCTGTGCTTTGCCTGGCTACTAGTAAGCGCCGGATCCAAACTTTGACGTCGTTTTCCGTAACTTGCCTTAAGTAAAGCTTGACTGGATAAACCGTTGAATTGACCTATGATGATGCAGAGTAAAAACTGAAGTTGTGTACGTGCGCGCACATCGAACGGGCGATAGTAGCCTGGCAAACTGGAGGGAGAAAGTAGTTATCACTGAGAATTGCCATTAAACCCGCTAATCCTGCAAGGCAGCGGTGTTTTCACTTGTGGTTTTGGTTTTTAGTGTAGGAGAAGATCGTAATCACTAAAAACAACCTTTAGAAACCTCCTGATCCTGGAATTAAAATTATACTTCGCTTTCCTACAATATGTAGGCGCATGCACTTGCCCACATGTTCTTTGCCCACAACTAAGCCCACAATGTTGGCTTCAACGATAGAACCAGTGTATGGTGCCCACTTTATATAAATTAGTTGCCGGCAATTAGTACCAATGACAGGACAAATATCAAAATAAAATTAGTTCTCCGTAATAACCGGAGTGCGCCACAAACAACAATGACGCAATCTCGGTCATTATTTAAAGCATGTGCACTTTAGCCCACACAGAATACTGGCGCTGAGCCGTCCTCTGGCATTTGACCGTCCATGAGTGCAAAAAACCATCTAACCAATGCTCCAATCCGAGACTCGGGCAAAAAAGGAGCTGAGGAAGAAGTTTAAGATGAACCGCTTACGACCCTCATACTAACCCGCCACGCAAAGCTCCAAAAAGCTCTGCGATCCTTGACAACCCTGAGACTAACTTTTACCTATAACTCACCCCAAATAAGGCCGCACTAGGAGCAAATATCGCCATACAAAAAAACCAATAAAGTACCTCCCCAAAAATCAAGTGACGACCTCGCAGTCCTCGCAGTCCCCGCAGATAGCGGATAGAAAAATAGACCCAAAACCGCCTCCGACAACAAGATCTAGACCACAAGAATTGGCGCCCAACGTGGGGCATTTGGAAAAAACCACGTTTACGCAAGAAAAAAAACAGATATTGATAACCATTGCCTGCTTTCCTCATCGCAGCTCAACCAAAAGTCGTACAAAACACGTCTTATACTAAAGTATCAAACCCTAAAACGTCAAAGAAGGCTTGCCGCGGCACATTCATCCTAGAACTAGCTTGTAGTGATAGCGCAGACAGTTGAAACCAAACTGCAAAAAGTGTGGCTTGTCGTAAAAGGTGTCGCATTCGCCTATAGTGTCGTTTGTAATCAAAGGTAAAACACTAAACCTCACAACATTATGACAAGTCTCACCATCTACAAAAGCAGTTCAATATTGCCGATCTAGCAGTAGCCTAGATATTTTTGGACCCCCTCAGAGACAATTTTTGGAAAAAATGTTAGTCGTCTCTGTAAAAGCAATGATAGGTTCTCCCCGCCCGCCCAACCAAGTGTTTATAATAACAAAACTACACTAACTTTCCCCTCCGCCCGCCCATGTTTGTGATTTAAAAATTTAATCACAAACTCTAGGACGAGTGGATAGGCACATCAATTTAAACCACACGTCCACAAAACTGAAGTGAGGTCCCCGCCCACCCACCCAAGAGTTTGTAATCAAGAAAGTAAATAACAAACACTCGAGCGGGTGGGTGGGCCACACCAGTTCAAATAACACGCTCAAACAAATAAACTTAGTTCCCCGACTGCTCACCTAAGTGTTTGTTATAAAAAAAATTGAATACAAAACCCTCGGGCGGGTGAGTGGGCCACATCAGTTCAAATCACACGCTCAAACAATCAAACTAAGTTCAAATCACGCGCCCAATCAATTAAACTAAGTTCAAATCACACGCCAAAGTGTTTGTGAGCAAGAAATTAGATAACAAACACTCGGGCGGGTGGGTGGGCCACATCAGTTTAAATAACACGCCCAAACAATTAAACTAACTTCAAATCACACGCCCAAGTGTTTGTGAGCAAGAAACTGGATAACAAACACTAGGGCGGGCCACACCAGTTCAAATCACACGCCCAATCAATTGAACTAAATTCCCCGACCACTCACCCAAGTGTTTGTGAGCAAGGAACTGGATAACAAACACTCGGGCGGGTGGGTGGGCAACACTAGTTCAAATCACACGCTCAAACAATTAAACTAAGTTCAAGTCACACGCCCAATTAATTAAAGTAAGTTCCCCAACCGCCCACCCAAGTCTTTGTAAGCAAGAAACTAGATAACAAACACTAGGGCGAGTGGGCGGGCCACTGCAGTTCAAATCACACGCTCAAACAAATAAACTAAGTTCAAGTCACACGCCCAATCAATTAAAGTAAGTTCCCCAACCGCCCACCCAAGTGTTTGTAAGCAAGAAACTAGATAACAAACACTCGGGCGGGTGGGTGGGCAACACTAGTTCAAATAACTCGCTCAAATAATTAAACCAAGTTCCCCAACCACCCACACAAGTGTTTGAGAGCAAGAAACTAGATAACAAACACTCGGGCGGGTGGGTGGGCCACACCAGTTCAAATCAGACGCCCAAACAATTAAACTAAGTTCAAATCACACGCCCAAACAATTAAACTAAGTTCCCCAGCCTTCTACCCAAGTGTTTGTGAGCAAGAAATTGAATAACAACCACTCGGGCGGGTGGGTGGGCCACAGCAGTTCAAATCACACCCTCAAACAATCAAACTAAGTTCAAATCACACGCCCAAACAATTAAACTAAGTTCAAATCACACGCCAAAGTGTTTGTGAGCAAGAAATTAGATAACAAACACTGGGGCGGGTGGGAGGGCCACACCAATTCAAATCACACGCCCAAACAATTAAACTAAGTTCAAATCACACGCCAAAACAATTAAACTAACTTCAAATCACACGCCCAAAAGTTTGTGAGCAAGAAAGTGGATAACAAACACTCGGGCGGGTGGGTGGGCCACACCAATTCAAATCACACGCCCAAACAATTAAACTAAGTTCAAATCACACGCCCAAACAATTAAACTAACTTCAAATCACACGCCCAAGAGTTTGTGAGCAAGAAACTGGATAACAAACACTAGGGCGGGTGGGTGTGCCACACCAGTTCAAATCACACGCCCAATACCGAAATGTTTGTGAGCAAGAAACTAGATAACAAACACTTGAGCGGTTGGTTGAGCCACACTATTTGAACTAGTGTGGCTCAACCAAATCAAATCACAAGCTCAAACAATTAAACTAAGTTCAAGTCACACGCCCAATCAATTAAACTATGTTCCCCAACCGCCCACCTAAAGTGTTTGTAAGCAAGAAATTAGATAACAAACATTAGGGCGGGTGGGTGGGCCACGCTCAAATAATTAAATTAAGTTCCCCAACCGCCCACCCAAGTGCTTGTAAGCAAGAAACTGAATAACAAATACTAGGGCGGGTGGGTGGGCCACACCAATTCAAATCACACGCCCAAACAATTAAACCAAGTTCAAATCACACGCTCAAGCAATTGAACTAAGTTCAAATCACACGCCCAAGTGTTTGTGAGCAAGAAATTAGATACAAACACTAGGGCGGGTGGGTGAGCCGCACCAGTTCAAACCACACGCCCAATCAATTGAACTAAGTTCCCCGACCACCCACCCAAGTGTTTGTGAGCAAGAAACTGGATAACAAACACTCGAGCGGGTGTGTGAGCCACACCAGTTCAAATCACTTGCTCAAACAATTAAACTAAGTTCAAATCTCACGCCCAATTGTTTGTGAGCAAAAATTGGATAACAAACACTAGGGCGGGTGGGTGGGCCACACCAGTTCAAATCAAACTCTCAAACAATTAAACTAAGTTCCTCAACCGCCCATCCAAGTGTTTGTAATCAAGAAATGAAATAACAAACACACGGGTGGGTGGGCCACACGTCCACAAAATTGAACTAAGTTCCCTGCTCACCTACCCACGTGTTTGTGATTAAAAAAAATAAAGTCACAAACACTCGGGCGGGTAGACAAAAACACAGAAATTCAAACCACACGCCTCTAAAATTAAACTAAGTTCCCCGACCACCCACCCAAATGTTCCTGATCAAAAAATTGATTAACAAACAATCGGGCGGGTGGGTGGGCCACACCAATTTAAACCACACGCCCACAAAACTGAAATCAGTTTCCCTACTACCTACCCAAGTGTTTGTGATTAACAAATTAGATCACACACTGTGGGCGGGGCACACTAAATCAAATACCCGCCCACAAAATTAAACCAAGGTCAAAGTGTTTCTGAACAAAAAAAACTGAATAACAAACAATCGGGCAGGTGAGTGTGTTTTTTTATCAAACGCCAACAAAATTGAACTAGTCCCTTTCGCCCACCCAAGTGTTTGTGATAAAAAAGTTTAATCACAAACAATAGGGCGGGTGGGCGGACACACACGTCCGATTTCCGCCATCCTACCCAAGTGTTTGTGTTCCAGAAATTTGTCTATGAATTGAAACCAATACTAACGACCCTCCCAGGTGCACCACCTCAAGCACGGGACCTACAGGCCTGCAAACACCGCCATAGGTCATCTCCCGACAACTGGCAATTACCAAAGGAGCCTTCCGATGATGACCACCACTACGCCTATTACGTTTCAACTCCGATGACTGGCTTGGAGGCTTGCACTCATCCTCCAAGACCATACACAATTCACGGCGTTGCACACACCGCCGTGAGTCCCGTACCAACGCCTGGGGACCAAACATTGCAATCATAATTGTTCTAAAAAATTTGCAAATAAAATTGTCTTAATGCGGCCCTGCATCGATGATTACAAAACAAATTATAATCGGATTATTTAATTATTATATAAAATTTTAAATTAATGATGCAACGTAAATTGAATTGAATTGATTGATGAATATTGTGCGATCATAAAGTACCATCCAAAGGAGTAGCAAAGAAACGACCTCCATATCTAGACAGACACCAACAAGACACCTTTCTAGGTCAACGCAAATAACTACAAGTAAGTCCGTCCATTCAAACCAGTTCGGCAAAACATAACGTTGAACTACCACACACACATCCAATAAACAAAAATATCATTGATTGACATTTTTCATGAAAATAATAATGAAGGTTTCATATAATAATGCAGGTGTAAATAAAGGAAAGGGATTTGAAGGAACCTTGACACGACCTTCTTCTTCTTACATTATATGACGCAGGTTGTGAAAGTATTACCACCGAAATTCTTAAAATTAAATGCAATTAATATTTTGTATTATTTTTTAAAATATATAAATCCATACATCTAAAAAGCGCCAAGCGCGCTTACTTTCACGGCAGCGAAAGTCTTTATGTAATCGCGTATTTGGCCAAAACGTAATGTTTCCATTGTAATCTCAGGAACTAACTTGTTGTATCGAGTGGCTGAATCTAATCGGGGTATTTATAGCAGATCATGAGATGACTTGATAGTGTCTTATCATTACCGTTTGAAAACAAATAAGATAGTAACAGATTAATAAAAATGTTTAGAGAATTATTATGAGCACAATTAAAATAGAGGGTGTAGAAAATTTAACAATAAAATTGTTGCTCGCATCATTACATATAATCTAACCTTGACAACAAATAATACTATGACTATATGTAAATGAGAAAGTGTAGAATATATTTTATCATCTATGCAAGTGTTTACGTGTCTCTCCCGAAACGGAAGGTTATTATAAACGAATTAATACTAAATTGAGTTAATGACGGACGGAGTAGTCGGACGCAGGCGATGTGACACGAAGCGCGCGCGGTTATACTCAATTACCGGCAGGATCGAACAGGATGTAGCTCTAATTCGATACAGATTTCACATTCCTCTATTCCATTTATTTCAACTTACATTTCATTCTGCAACAACAATTATTTTAATCGTAACACAATATTTGAGGTTCTTATTATTATTTTTTTTAACTGTGTTAAGGTCAAGACCTACTTAATTTTTTGGTAATAATTGCGTAACAAATTCCCTTAAATTTTATTTATCATTTTTATCAGAGATTTAATTTAACGCACGACACTTACATGCGAATTGTTGAATCACGTGTGATGTGATATATACATTATTTATGTCCTATTGTCTTTACGTTTATCAGGCAGCTCGTGGAAATTTTAAAATAACTTTACATAAATACATATTATGAGAATGAATTTAAACGAATTGAAACAGTATATTCAATTGGGCCGGATATTAAGGTTTAAAGCAATTTAATTACACTTCAATTATATATCGTTCTCATACTAAAGTTTAAACTATTTTATACATCGTCATACTCGTATGAGAATACAACAACGTGCGTCAAAATAACGCTCCTGTGAATTGAAAGAAATAGATTTTATGTAAATTGTTTCTCTGACCAGTGAGATGCTAAGGAGACTGATGAAGGGTGCATACCCTGAAACACTAGTGATGTGTTGTAGAATCAAGTGGTATTTTAAAGATTCAAATTGACCAGTTATTTTCTTCTAGCAAAAAGGTTAATATTAAGTTTGTAGTACAATAATAATTCACATTTCCACAGCTGGTTTAAAATACGTCTCTGTGGCTTTGTAAACTCAAGCATGATTCATTCCATTAAAACGCACCAACAATTAACATAAAAATTATTTAACTAATTTATGATTAATCTTCTAAAGTTTAACGGTAAAAATTAGCGGCACAATTTACGAAATACTATCGTGCAACTTGGCTAAACAAGACCACATGCTAGGAAAACGACGCTTTGTGTAGCGACAAATATTAATTTGATATTACATAAAAATAACGCTTACTACGCTTCACAAATTCAGATTAATGTAAAATACAATTCCATTCGTTAACGGCACGAAGCAGCAGTGTCTTTCAAGGTTGATTCAAAATGGAAAGATTAAAAGTTTGTAAACAAAATAATACTAACATCGCATATTATTTTATTGATGAATTCTAATAATTATTTTTTGTTTGTATAATTAAATCGGAAATAATTAATTAGCAGTGTTTTCTGTGTCAATAAAATGTTATTAAAGCTACTAGATTTACTTGCATAACGCTTTAGTTTGTTCTTAATGGCCTTAATTCATTAAAAAAAAAAATCCGGCATTATTTGGAGCTGTATTCATAAACATTACTAAATATCAATTTTTAATGATACAATAGGACAATAATCTTGCTATTGATTATTCTTTAGATTGTATTTAAAAGTTGTTTGAAAACTTTATTTGAATCTGTATTGGTGGCTGAATTAATAAAAATAATGCATTTTTTGGCATCATTTGGCTCTGTATTTATAAATATTTATAAACTAGAAAAAATCTATAGTAAAATATGATAGTAATCTGAAACTGGCATACAAAAACTGCAAAACTTTAAATTCAAAATTTTCGAATTTGTCTCTGATTCGGTCATGAAATTTTGTCTCAGAACAATCAGACTAGAACAAAAAAACGCGTAATTTAATGTAAAATCAATGATAAGTATTGGCTGTATGGGTCCAGTATTAATTTTTGAGTAAAATGCAAAAAAACTGCTCAAATTTGTTACAATTTTCTTGTTAACTTCTCTCATTCTGTCATAAAAATTTGTCTCAGAGCGATAAAACTACAACCAAAAGACGCGCAATGTAGTGTAGATCCATTTGTAAGTATTGGTTGAATAAGGTTTGTACTATTTTTTGAGTAACGCCTAAAAAACTGCTGAAAATTGTTACAATTTTCTTATTAATTTCTGTCGTACGATCATCAAATTTTGTCTCAAACCAACGAGATTAGAACCAAAAGACGCGCAATATAATGTAGATTCATTGGTAAGTATTGGTTGAATGAGGTTTGTACTATTTTTTTAGTAAAGTTCAAAAAACTGCTGAAATTTTTTACAATTTTCTTGTACATTTTTGTCGTACAATCATAAATTTTGGTCTCAGACCAATGAGACTAGAACCAAAAGACGCACAATATAATGTAGATTCATTGGTAAGTATTAGTTGAATTGGCTTGGTATTATTTTTTTAGTAAAATGCAAAAAACTACTCAAATTTGTTACAATTTTCTTGTTAATTTCTCTCAGACGGTCATGAAATTTTGTCTCAGAGCAATGAAACTAGAACCAAAAGACGCGCAATATAATGTAGATTTATTGGTAGGATTTGATTGAATGGGCTTAGTACTATTTTTTTAGTAAATTCCAAAAAACTGCTGAAAATTGTTACAGTTTTTTTGTTAATTTCTATCAGACGGTCATGAAATTTTGTCTCACACCAATAGAACTAAACCCAAAAAACGCGCAATATGATATAGATTCATTGGTAAATAGTGGTTGAATTGGCTAAGTACTATTTTTTGAGTAAAATCTAAAAAACTGCTGAAAATTGTTACAATTTTCTTGTTAATTTCTGTAGTACAATCATAAAAAATTGTCTCAAAGCAATGAGACTAGACCCAAAAGACGCCAAATATAATGTAAATTCATTAGTAAGCTTGGTTGAATGGGCTCAGTACTATTTTTTAATTAAAATGCAAAAAACTACTAAAATTTGCCACAATTTTTGTGTTAATTTCTTCCGGATGGTCATGAAAATTTTGTCTCAGAGCAATAAGACTAGAACCAATAGATGCGCAATATAATGTAGAATTATTGGTAAACATTGATTGTATAAGCTCGGTACTATTTTTTGAGTAATATGCAAAAAACTGCTCAAATTTATTACAATCTTCTCGTTAATTTCTCTCATTCTGCCATGAAAATTTGTCTCAAAGCGATCAAACCACAACCAAAAGACGCGCAATATAGTGTAGATTCATTGGTACGCATTGTTTGAATGAGCTTTCTACTATTTTTTTAAGTAAAGTGCAAAAAACTGCTCAAATTTGTTACAATTTTCTTGTTAATTTCTGCCAAACAATTATGAAATTTTGTCTCAGACCAATGAGACTAGAACCAAAAAATGCGCTATATAATGTAGATTCGTTGGTAAGTATTGGTTGAATAAGTTCGGTACTATATTTTGAGTAAAGTGCAATAAACTGCTCAAATTTGTTACAATTTTCTTGTCGATTTCTTTCGGTCATAAAATTTTGTCTCAGGCTAATAAGACCAGCACCAAAAGACACGCAATTTATAGAAGATTCATAGGTAACTATTGGTTATATAGACCCGGGGCTGTATTTGAGTAAAAATATTCCAATTTCTTGATAACAAGCACTTGGGCGGGTGAGCGGGAACACAGTTTATGAGTATTCAGTCGGTGGTTTGATAGTTGTCACTAATACGTTAGAGGTGGGTGCCATAACTATTTTTTTGACAACAAACAAATGGGCGGGTGGGCGGGAACACAATATCAAACCACCGAACCAATACTCATAAACTGTGTTCCCACCCACCCGCCCAAGTGTTTGTTGTCAAGAACTTATTTATGACACACACCACTGACGTATTAGTGACAACCATCGTTCAATATGTCACATTAAAAACAGCAGAAATGCAAAAAGTGCCAAAATAATCCAATTTCTTAATTACGAACACTTGGGCGGGTGGGCGGGAACACAGTTTATGAGTATTCAGTCGGTGGTTTGATAGTTGTCACTAATACGTCAGAGGTAAGTGCCATAAATATTTTCTTGACAACAAACACTTGGGCGGGTGGGCGGGAACACAATATCAAACCACCGAACCAATATTCATAAACTGTGTTCCCGCCCACCCGCCCAAGTATTTGTTATCAAGTATTTTTCTATTGTACCCACCTCTGACGTATTAATGACATCTATAGTTCAATCTGTCACATTAAAAAAAAATCAGAAACACAACAAGTGTGGGAATAATCCAATTTCTTGATAACAAACACTTGGGCGGGAACACAGTTTATAAATATTAAGTCGGTGATTTGATAATTGTCACTAATACGTCAAAAGTGTGTGCCAAAACTAATTTCTTGACAACAAACAGTTGGGTGGGTGGGCGGGAACACGACATCAATCCACCGGCCCAAAATTCATAAACTGTGTTCCCGCCCACCCACCCAAGTGTTTGTTATCATGAATTTTTCTATTGCAACCACCTCTGGCATATTAGTGACAACTATCATTCAATCTGTCACATTAAAAACAGAAGAAATGCAACAAGTGGGGGAATAATCAAATATCTTTATAACAAACTCTTGGGCGGGTGGGCGGGAACACAGTTTATGAGTATTTGGTCGGTGGTTTGATAGTTGTCACTAATACGTCTGAGGTAGGTGCCATAACTAATGTCTTGACAACAAACACTAGGGTGGGTGGGCGGGAACACGATATCAAACCACCGGCCCAATATTCAGAAACTGTGTTCCCCCGCACACCCGCCCAAGTGTTTTTTATCAAAAAATTAGATATTGTACCCACCTCTGACGTATTAGGGACAACTATCATTCACTCTGTCATATTGAAAAATAGCAAAAATGCAATAATGTGAGAAAAATCCAATATCTTCGTAACAAACACTTGGGCGGGTAAGCGGGATCACAATATCAAACCACCTATCCAAATACTTATAAACTGTGTTCCCGCCCAGCCGCCTGAGTGTTTATTATCAAAAAATTTGATATAGTGCCCACCTCTGACGTATTAGTGACAACTATAATTTAATCTGTCATATTAAAAAACAAACGAAACACAACAAGTGTTGTAATAATCAATAATCTTGATAACAAAAACTTGGGCGGGTGGCCGGGAACACAATATCAAACCACCGGCCCAATACTCATAAACTGTGTTCCCGCCCACCCGCCCGAGTGTTTGTTAGCAAGAAATTGGTTATGGCACTTACCTCAGACGCATTAGTGATAATTATCATTAAATCTGTCATATTAAAAATAGTTGAAATGCAACAAGTGTTGGAATAATCCAATTTCTTTATAACTAACACTTGGGCAGGTAGGCGGGAACACAATATCAAACAACTGGCCCAATACTCATAAACAGTCTTCCCGCCCACCCGCCCGAGTGTTTGTTATCCAGAAATTAGTTATGGTACCTACCTCTGACGTATTTGTGACAATTATCATTGAATCTGTCATTTCAAAAACAGTTGAAATGCAACTAGTGTTGAAATAACCTAATTATTTTATAACAAACACTTGGGCGGGTGGACGGGAACACAATATCAAACCACCGGCAAAATATTCATAAACTGTGTTCCCGCCCACCCACCCAAGTGTTTGTTATCAAGAAATTGGTTATGACAATCACCTTTGATGTATTAGTGACAACTATAATTCAATCTGTCACATTAAAAAACAGAAGAAACACAACGAGTGTGAGAATAATCGAATATAAACAACCGGCCCAATATTCATAAACTGTGTTCCCGCCCACCCGCCCAGTTGTTTGTTATCCAGAAATTAATTACGACACCCACCTCCGAAGTATTAGTAACTATAGTCATTCATTGTGACATATTAAAAAACAGCTGAAACGCAACAAATGTAGGCTTAATCTAATTTCTTGAATACAAAAACTTGGGCGGGTGGGCGGGAACACAGTTTATGAATATGGGGTCGGTGGTTTGATAGTAGTCTCTAATACGTCAGAAGAGGGTGGCATAACTAATTTCTTGACAATAAACACTTGGGCGGGTGGGCGGGAACACAATATCAAACAACCGGCCCAATATTCATAAACTGTGTTCCCGCCCACCCGCCCGAGTATTTGTTATCAAGAAATTAGTTATTGTGCCCACCTCTGCGTATTAGTGACAACTGTCATTCATTCTATCATTCAAAGTTAGCAAAAATGCAACAAATGTAGGAATGATCTAATTTCTTGATAATAAACACCCGTGAGAGTGGGCTAGAACAGCATATCTAACCACCAGTCCAATATTCATAAGCTGTGTAAGAAAAATAGTCCAAAAGTTGCAATTTTCGTGTTATAATAAAATTGTGTCTTAAAGTAACTAAACAAAAACCAAAATACCTCTAATTTTAAGAACATTTGTGGGTAAGTGTTGGTTTGTATGAATCCAATATAAAATGTTCGAGTAAAACGCAAAAACGTGTTCAAAAATTGGAACTAAGATACATATGTAGTTCGTGTTTATTGCTCTAGTTCGATCACAAAATTTAGTCTTAAAACAATAAAACTAGAACCAAAAAAACAAGTAATTTAATGGAGATTGGTTGATAAGTATTGGTTTATATCCACTCATTAAACATTTTTCAAATAAATCGCAAAAAACTATCCGAAAAGATGCGATTTAGTTAAAATTTTCGTGTTTTGGTCCTTAATTTTGTCTTAGAGCAATGATACTAAAACCAATACGCCTAAATCAAAAGAAATTTGTAGGTAAGTGCTGGTTTGTATTGGCCCAAAACTTAATTTTGGAGTAAAACGCAGAAATCTGTCCAAAAGATGCAATCGAGATATAGTTCGTACTTATGTCAGTAAGTAATGGCGCGATTGGGCCTGGGAAAATTTTAGAAACTGTGAAAACTTTTTAATTTCTTTGATAAGTGGTTCAATGTGGTTTTAAGAAATATGGTCTTAATTTAATAAATTTTATGAACCCGATAAAAAGAGCTCCATACACGTCGAGATTTTTATTGCACAGGTAAAACTTAGTAACACCCAATTCAATTATATTAATTTTACATCAAAATTGGTCTTCGTAAGCAATCATTTCTTTATCAAGTTTTTTTAAGAAAACTCAAAAATACTGCCACTTCTTGCCTTGCATTTTAATATCGTAATTATATTCAAACTTAATCATTAAGCAGCGACGCGTCGTCTTATCAACTAGATTAAAATATTTACATAAAATTAAATTTATAAATTACAATTTAAAACATTCAGGGTCTGTCAACATAATAATTATTAACATAATGTCCGAAAAAGTATTTAAAAATTCACCTTATTGTTAGAAATAATTGATTGCGGCAACAACGTGATTCGTGGAAGCGTTGAGCAATTGACGTTTTTATATCTGGGATATTCCCAGCTCGCTTGTAGTTTACAAATCGAATATAATGAAATCTCCATGCCATTACATATTAAAATAAATTTAAAAAGGGTGTAAATATTTTGATTTTGTCGCAACTGTAAATTGCGAACCGTTGCTCATTTTATGCAGTGCAATTTGTATTTGAAATTGTTTACTCATTAAGCAAGTGACCTTGATACGTAATAATTATTTAAACACTTAGTTTTGCAATATTAAATGCGACCCTTAATTAATTAGTTAATAATTAATTTATTATTATAGCGTAGACATAACAAGTTAACGGATTTTATATTGGAAAATTCCACCGTGTTTTTTTCTATTTGCGATAAATAAATAGTTCTATAATCACGTTATGACACCCGTGTGCAGCGATGCACGTGCACACGAAAAACATCAATGAAAATTTTTACTCTGGAAAGCGCGCCTGCCGCGCCTTTGATAAGGGATTTCCATTTTACGTGTGAATCAATCGCACAATATTGATTGATTATTTTAAATTGAATTAGTTTTGTATTGTTAGACTGGTTTCGTATTATTTTTATTTAATCCTGTAAAGTTTTTACCGTGCATAAGTAAGCGTGTGTATGAGAGAGACTTAAGGATTAATACAAAATTCTCTCTCACACCTCTACTTATGCATTGACTGAACTGGATCGGAAGTAATTTTGGTAATACACAAAAAATTATTCTAAATAAATTCAATAAGAGAATCCAGTAGCAATATGAGCACCCGGATGCTTGCGTTAAACACAATAAAACAATCATTGCTATAAATTGTAACCATCTCCCAGTATTTAAATCGATTTGTTTATAATGTTACTTAATACAAAACGAAACACAAATCCATGTGACATTTTATGGAGCGCAGCCTAGACTTGTCTCCACTTTCTCATTGCGCAAAAGCATTCTTATATGCTGGAAAACGTGCGTGTTCGTTGGTGGGAAATATAATATAGTATATATATTCCAACAAATATATTGTAACAAATTAATGTAAGGTGTGAACAACTAACTAATCAACTTACAGGAAGTCCTAAATGACTACTCATCCATCACTACCATTTAATAAACATTTACTGAATTATTTTTATTAATATGTTGCAATATATTTGAAATTATTATTTCCTGAACTTAAAATCATTACATGGATGACATTTAACATAAAAACGACTTACTTATTTATGAATGAATCACGTTGCAAAAATGTAGTTTCACCTTTGCTGTTCCAATTTCAATCAATTTTTTATTTAAATGTTGATAACGATTATTGTTTGTTGCTACTACAAATGATTCTCTAATGATAACATTATTTATTTGTTTTATTATCATCCACGCATATATTATACGGACTGATTTTAATAATGCACGCAAACGTTCTCTCAGCTTATGTGATTAACGTCTGTTGTGACGTCAATGAACGGAGCGCGCATAAATACAACTTACACGAAATTATCGTTTCATTTAAATTATTTAAATTTTGTTCTATAATATTATTATTCTTTTGACCTACATGTAGAACCTACTACAATATTATTAACTTAATTTAATTATCGAGGGCTTCCAATAAGTTTTATTTCGATTTATCAAATAAATTCATCAAAATCAAATATAATTTAACAATATTGTAAAAAATCGCTCAAAAAATCAATTTTAATAAAATAGAGCACAAATTTAAAATAAATAATTAAATAAAATACCATATTTCAGGTCAATTTATTAATAATAAAATCAGAAAACATTCATAGCGTAACATCTTAAAAAAATCGCTTAGAAAGTGCAATTTTAGTTAATAATCGCTCAAAAAAAAATCTTTAAAAAACGCTTAAAATGTGCATTTTTTAATAGTAATAGCTCAAGAACATATTTATCAGATGAAAGCACACAACAGGTAAGAAGAAACAAGATTTTGATGGCTAACACTTGAGCGAGTGGTTGAAACAAAATAGAAGTGACTCGCACAAAAATTTAACTTTGTTCCCACCCGCCCATCGAAGCGTTAGTTAACAAGAGATTTATTATTAAACAATTCTCTCATACCTAAATCCAAGCACACAAGAAGTGAGACAAACTATAGATCCTTTGAAGACCAACACTTGGGCGGGTGGATGGGTCACAGTAGAGAAATAAACTCGCTCACAAATTAAACTTTATTCACACCCACCCACCCAAGCAAGCGTTAGTTATCAAAAGATTTATTATTAATGAATTCTCTCATATCTAAATCCAAGCACACAAGAAGTGAGACAAATAATAGATCCATTAATGGCTAACAGTTGGACGGGTGGGTGGGTCATACTAGAAGTAGTAACTCGCCCACAAACCAAACTTTGTTCCCATCCTCCCACCCAGGCGTTAGTTATCAAAAGATTTATTATTAAACAATTCTCTCATATCTAAATCGAAGCACACAAGAGCTGGGACAAAGAATAGATCCTTAGATCACTAACACTTGGGCGGGTGAGTGAGCCACAGTAGAAGAAGTAACTCGCCCACAAACTAAACTTTGTGCCCACCCACCCAAGCGTTAGTTATCAAAAGATTTGATATTAAACAATGATCTCATATCTTAATTCAAGCACACAAGAGGTGGGACAAATAATAGATCCTTTAATAACTAACACTTGGGCGGGTGGGTGGGTCACAGTAGAAAAAGTAACTCGCCCACCAATTAAACTTTGTTCCCGCCCACCCACCCAAGCGTTAGTTATCAAGAGATTAATTATTAACAATTCTCTCATATCTAAGTCCAAGCACACTAGAGGTGAGACAAAGAATAGATCCTTAGATCACTAACACTTGGGCGGGTGGGTGGGTCACAGTAGAAAAAGTAACTCGCCCACCAATTAAACTTTGTTCCCGCCCACCCACCCAAGCGTTAGTTATCAAGAGATTTATTATTAAACAATTCTCTCATATCTAAATCCAAGCACACAAGAAGTAAGACAAAGAATAGAAGAAGTAACTCGCCCACAAACTAAACTTTGTTCCCACTCACCCACACAAGCGTTAGTTAACAAAAGATTTATTATTAAACATTTCTCTCATATCTAAATCCAAGCAGACAAGAGATGAGACAAACCATAAATCCTTTGATCACTAACACTTGGGCGGGTGGGTAGGTCACAGTAGAAAAAGGAACACCCCCACAAACTAAACTTTGTTCCCACCCACCCACCCAAGCGTTAGTTATCAAGAGATTTATTTTTAAACAATTCTCTTATATCTAAATCCAAGCACACAAAAAGTGAGTCAAATAATAAATCCTTTGGTCACTAACACTTTGGCGGATGGGTGGGTCAAAGTAGAAGAAGTAACTCGCTCAAAAAATAAACTTAGTTCCCAACTACCCACCCTAGAGTTAGTTATCAAGAGATTTATTGTTAAACAATTCTCTAACATCTAAATCTAAGCACACAAGAGATGGGACAAACTATAGATCCTTTGATGGTCAACACTTGGATGGGTGAGCGAGTCATAGTAGAAGAAGTTACTCGCCCAAAAATTTAACTAAGTACATTTATTAGTTAAGCAATCATGCAGGTTATAACAAATGCATCAAAAACCAACAAAATATACAAATTTATCGAAAAAATCGCTCAGAAAATGTTGATGTTATATTAAATCCTCAAAAAATCATATTAAAATACCCCTGAAAAAAAATCATAGCATAAAATCTTCACTAAAACTGATTGAAAATATAGATCATTTCAACATAAAATCTTACAAGTACCCACTTAATTAAAAAAATAGCTCAGAAAATACATTAATAGCATAAAAACTTCAAAAAATCGCTTAGAAAATGCATTTTTTTATAATAATCGCTCAAAGAACACATCCATCGGAAACAACTCGAACAATTTCATGATAGAATAACACAGAAAACATATTAATAACACAAAAATCTTCATAAATAGCCTAAAGTATTAATTTTTTGAATAACAATCGCTCAAAAATATATTCATCAGTAAAAATTGCCAAAGAATATTAAATTCTATAGTTTAATGACAAAATAACATTCATTATTTCTAACGTTAAAGCTGCAAAAATATGAACAATAATTGAAAAATTCAGTTTTTAATCACATATCGCCCACACCCAAGACTTGAGTGACCCGACCACCCGCCCAAGTATTTTTTATTCAGAAAATAGATTTTTAACAATTTTCTTATGGTTTAATGATAACTGGCCTCAAAGCTGAAGAAACATTCAGTTTCTAAATCACACACACACAAGAGCGGGGTACACCAATGCAATTAGCTCAAAAAAACACAAAAAAATCGCTTAAGATATGCATTTTTTAAATAATAATCGCTCAGAAAAACACATTTAACAAAAAAAACACTAAAAAAGTCGCTTCCAACACGCAACTATGAGATAATTTCTTAATAAAATTGATCAGAAAACACATTCATAGCATACAAATCTATAGAAATCGCTTAAGTTAAACATTTTTAAATAATAATCGCTCAGAAACATGTTCATTAAATAAAAGTTGCATAGAATACCCAATTCCCAGATAAATTTATTATAAAAAAAAGCTCAGATTCGCATAATGGTCAATAAATCGCTTAGAGAATGCATTTGATTTATAAAAATCGCTCATAAAACATATTCATCGGATAAAACTTAAAAAAAAATCAATTAATCGCTCAAAATATGCTTTTCATGCATTAAATGTTGCATCTATTGAATAATATGAAGTATCCCAAAACACGCATTTAAAAAATGCTTTAAAAATACTTTAAAACTCATTAATTCCAATCATAAAACAAAAACTCGCTCAGAAAACATCAACAAAAACTCTTAAAAAGTTTCTCAAATAAGCACTTCAGCAATAAATTCATTATAATATCGCTCCGGTCCAAATTTAAGCAAAAAAATCCCAAAAAATCGCTCATATTATAAATAATTTTTCTGTTAAATATACTAAAAAAACCGTAAAAATATCAATTAATCGCTTAAAAATTCATCTATCAAATGTTATTGGATAACATTAAGTCTCCTAGAACACGCACTAATATATTTTTTCAAAAAAAATTAAAATTATACTTTTTATGAATTAAAACTAGGAAAAGTCGCTCAGAATATGCCTAAAAACATTATCATTCAATAAAATCTTCAAAATTATTATTCAAAAATCGCTCAAAAAACATATCAACCAGATAAAACGCTCAGAATATAGATAATTTCATTATAATATCGCTCAGATTCAAATTCATATAATAAAACCCTAAAAAAAAATCAATTTTTCATATTTCATAACACAAAACAAAGCATTTCTCTAAATAAAGTGCTCAAAAACTTGCTTAAAATACGCATTTTTAACACTTCTGTAGCCTCTGTTAACACAATAGCAAAAATCCTCAAAAAAATCGCTCAAATTCGAGTAAATATCACAAAAAAGCTCAAAAAACACAATTTTCAATTCTTGCTCAGAAAATAATCTGTTTAATCAATTTAATTTGAAAAGTTTTTAATGAAATCCGGCCATTAACTAAGTAATCTAACATAATTCGGTCAATTTGATAATGAAATCCTCAAAAAATCGCCCAGATTAGACATTTTTTGGTAAATATCACAAAATAACTCAAAAACACAATCAAAAATCGCTCAAACATACGCATTTTTTGAGATCACAAACCATACAACCTTCGAGAAATCGCTGAAAACAAACTTTTTTAACAATTTAATAAAAAAATCGCTTAGAAAACATATTCATCAAATAAAACTCTAAAAACGTTGTTCAAAATACGCAATTATAGCTTAATTTAATTTAATTTAAGAAAATAATAGCTTAGAAAACACATTCATAACAGAAAACCTTCAAAAATCGCTCAGAACGTTAATTTTTTGAACAATTTCATTAAAAAAATCGCTTAGAAAACTTACTCATAGTATAAAACTCTAAAGCTTTTCGCAGTTCTCGCATAATTAAGCAATAAAACAACATTCATAGCACAAAATCTTTAAAAAAATCGATAAAAACTTAATTTTTTGGACAATTTAATAAAAAAATCGCTTAGAAAACATGTTAGTCCAATAAAACGTTAAAAAAGTGGTTCAGAATACACAGCTCTTGCATAAATTAGTAATAAAATAGCTCAGAAAATACATTCATAGCATAAAATCTTCAATAAACCGCAAAAAACGAAGAAGTTAATAAAAAAATCGCTCAGAAAACATATTAATCTAAAAAAAATGTTCAAAAATCAGCAGTTCTCGCATAATTTAATTATAAGAGAGCTTAGAATATATATTTTTAAAATTATTTAATAAAAAAATAGCTCAGAAAAGACATGCTTAACATTAAATCTTCAAAAAATCGCTTAGAATTTGCATTTTTTGACATAATTTAATTAAAAAAACAGTTCAAAGCCACATTCACATTTTAAACTCTCCAAAAAATTAGCATCGTTTGGACAATAATCACTAATAAAGCATATTCAACTGATAAAACTCTAAAAAAGTAGCTCAGAACAGCATTCTCAAATAATAAATCGCTCAGAAAACACATTTTTCGGGTAATTTCATCAAAAATAATTCAAAAAATCAGTGAACAAAATTAATTTAATTTAAATAAATCTCAGAATAAGCTAAAATATGCCCTAAAAACTTGAATGCAATAAATTATCAAAAAATCGCTCAGAAAAAGCACACAAATTCGAACTTCTTAACAAAATCCTGCACAAAAAAATCTTAATAAGACATAAAAAGTAGAAAAATAAATAGAAATAATTAACAACCAATCTTTAATTAATATTAAGGTCAATAATCCCCTGATCGCTTACTTAAATAATATAAATCCCAATTGTGCTTTAAACCACATTTCTTGGCCGCATTTGGCAATGCCCTTATTAATAAAATTTGCAATTCAAATGAATATTAATAAATCATTACCGCTTTATTATGGAATCAAATAAATAATAAAATTCGGAGCTGACCCAGCGCGGGGTCACA
Source organism: Tachinus rufipes (assembly GCA_963932245.1). Taxonomy (NCBI): domain Eukaryota; kingdom Metazoa; phylum Arthropoda; class Insecta; order Coleoptera; family Staphylinidae; genus Tachinus; species Tachinus rufipes. The sequence goes on from OZ010749.1 coordinate 5,184,717, forward strand.
ATAGTTTTATTACCTTACAATACGTCTTTTCAAACTACAAATCATGTCAATCATACTTTTCCTTGATTATAAATTAATACGTATCGATCTGTGCGAGGTGAACAACTCCCTATGCATGCAATTTTACGGAGAATAATTATATTATTATAAATTTTTGCATTCAATCTATATTCATAAAATAATTTAGCAATATTTCATTAAAGGTCGCGGCGCTTGTGTCATGTTTTTGACCTTTCTTGAATTTTCACAATTTTCCAAGAATGATTTAATTGCATGACAAAAAGTGAAATGGTTATTGCATCAATCAATCGATTAATATAACAAAAGCGTAACATTCCCCGAAAAAATGATTGAAAATTTGAATGTACTCCATATAAAAATAAATTAGAAAGTGCAACTTTCATTTCGACGTGCATTTAATTTTTTTCAGTCCCTTTTATCGCTTTTTCGTATCCCAAGGACGTCTGTCCCCTATTCGTATCTATAATACAACAACACAGGCACAGGTGTTCGGCTCACAAAATTCCCAAAACCAATTAGGAAAAGTTTAATGACTTCGAAATAGTTAATTAAATAATCTAGTAATTCATAACAAAGGTAATAATAAGACCGCTACAAATTATTAACACAACAATCGACAGTGATAGGATATCGTTTCATGTAAATTTCATATAATAGGTCAGAGGTCGGCTCAAGATAAGCGAAACATGATCTGCTCGGAGTAGGTCAGGAAAGGTTAAGTACAATTACAATTTGGGTCTAGACCAGATCATATTTGATCAAGTTAGATAAGTCTTCTACAGCCTGGTAACCTCAAAACATCACATCTAGACCACAATATGCGTCTAGGCCAACAAAAAGGTTAAAAAAAAATCGCTGGTTTGTCGCAAAATACGTATAAGCGCTGCATATTGCGCATAATCTGTACGTTTATACGGTATATGAAATTAAGTGGATAGCAGTTCCGTGTTTTGTTGAGTTGAGCCTAGTCTTGTTCAGTTTAGTTAGTCCAAGTTAAACACAGATTTGATCAAATCTTGCTAAAAGCGCAACTTGACTCACTAATATCAAGTTATGTCTAGATAAGCTTAACTTAAGCCAGGTTAGGTGCTGGTCAAGAGGTAAAATTAAGTACACAGCGCAGAATATTAAAAGAATCCTAATAAAAATCCTCGCTGGCATGCCATAAAACATGTTTAATCGCTGCATGTTGCGCATAATCTGTACGTTTATACGGTATATAAAAATTAATAATTTTTGCATAAAACTCAAGCTCGTCAAAATTTAAACGTTTTTTTCCCAAGATTATTAAATGTCGAGCAGGAAATAGTTTTTTTAATTATTTATTCTAAAATTTTATCATATTTTAATTTCCAATCAAATACCATTCTTATAACAAAAAATGTGAAGTAAATATTATCTTTATTACATTGTAACCATTATCATACATTGCGGCTTGTGCCGTCGAAATGCATTTCATTTCAGTTTGCAGCAGCGGTCACTCATTCATCCATTCAACGGAAAGAAAAAATACGTTGAGTTTCAAATCTGAATGTACATGTATTTTTAAAGTCCATTGTCGTCGTTTTAAAAAGGGGAGATAAAAGATCTAACACCTGTTGACCTGACCCAACAATGCATACAGACCCTGCTAACAGGAAATGTAAGCGAAGCAAAACAATTTCGAAAATAACCATATATTTACAATAATTTAAAATGATAATTTTTTAACGATAAGATTACGACGTTTTGCCCGTGAAAATTTTGTTATCAAATTAATGATTGATTAAGAATAAGAGTCATATATATTTTTTTAAATTTGTTACAAAATTTTATTTTAATTATTGTTTGCTAATTACATTAAGACAGTCTTTATGGTGGTAATCCCATTTAATCCTCTTTACTTTCTCTGTACGGTCAGCCGGCCAGCCGAGAGAGTAATAATGTATGGATTTGTAACAATAAAAATATCCTTAACGGGTTCTACGAAATGTTATTTTTGTTATGGGGTAATTACCCATTTTGGAATTAGTATGATGGCGTGTCTGCACGTAACAATTAACGACAGAATCAATTTGTATTATAGGATAATGTGAGAAAAATATTTTATAATCTGCTTCTTATCAAATTGAGGCCAGAGAAGAACAATGGAGTATTGATACTATTCAGATGAATAAAAATCCAATGTAGGTAAGGTATTCTCTTATTATTGACCGTCAATATATAATAACCCCCCCCCCCCCTCATTCAAACTCGATATATTCATTAAAAATATTATATTTTATCTTGTAAATAAGTTTGCCTTGATTTGTTCAAAAAAAGTATAAGGAGGGGGGCGCATGCAACCAAAATTATTCGTTTAAATGATTTTGTCTGTATTCTACAAGAACTACTATTTTCCACTTCTTGTATGAAGACTTGATTCGTTTAATGAAGATTAAAAATCAAATCCCCCAACAAAGTATATTCAATTAAATTATATTTTGTTTGTAAAAAGCCTTAAATCATTCAATAAATATTAATGTGGACAAAAAAGCGCGAGGGGGGGTGTTAGATCCAAATTTGTTATTAAAAGTACCACAAGATTCTAAATTGTTCCAAAAAAAGGGGGGGGGGGGTTAGAACCAAATTTGTTATTAAAAGTACCACAAGGTTCTAAATTGTTCCAAAACTACAAAGATTCATATTTCTTCCAAGACTGTGTAGAATTTACCAATTTTGCACTATGTACCTCAAGGCTCTAAATTGTTCCAAAAATATTGATTGTTATTTGGCAATTGTTTGCCGAAGCAATTTCGTTCGTGAAACAGTTTTTTTTCTAGTGCGTTCTAAAAATGAGTGACAAATTCCGAACTGCTTTCAAGTTTTGCTTCAGACTTGAGCACAATGCAACGAAAACAAAACTTTAGCCAAAAATGTTTTGTCAAGAACCTAGGTTTCTTGGTGGTTTGAAAAAACTATAAGAAAGAGTATCTATTGAAGATGAACCACACAGCCAAAAGGGTTCATCTTCAAAATGCAATAAAAATTTAGACTAAATCCGAAATCTTGTGCGTTTAGATCCTTGATCGATCAAGAAAGAGTTAAATTTGCCTCACACCTCCTTTCATCAAATTTTGGCCAATAAATTGAAGATGAGAAAAATCTGCGCAAAAATGTTTCCAAAAAGACCAAAAGAGCATCAGACTTTTATCCTCATTTTCTGTTTGAGTACTGCCAAAAACGCCAGAGCATAAAATAGCACACTTCAACATCTCCAAGGCCCAAAAAAGCAAGAAAAAAGAAATCAAAAACCAAATGCATTTCAATAGCTACAAAAAAATTTGGGCCTCAAGACCAAACGGCCAATCGACACTATTACCCAAAGATTCTTGAAAAACTTCAAGCAAGTGAGACCAAACATCAAGAACTAGGTGTTGCATCACGATAATGAGCCTTTATCATTAAACGAGCTTCTGGTCAATAATAGTCGCCCGACTTCAGCCTTTCCAACTTTTTCGTCTTCCCAAGATTGCAAATTCACCTCAAGGAGCGTAATTTTGGAACACTCAAAGTTAAAAGCTTATCCAAGCAATGCTAAGAATCGTCTCAAGCGCTTCTCAAGAAAGTTTTTTTTGACAATATTGACGACCAAAAAGTGCGCACCGACAACTACAAAGTTGCTCTTCATAAAGAAGTACAGTACACCAAAAACAGTGTTTGTTGTTAAGACATTGGAAATTTGTCTTCTCTGCAAACGTCAGAAATCTTTTTTGTCACAAGAGACGATGGTGATATAAAACCTTTTGATAACTAACACTTGGCTGGGTGGGTGGGCTACCAAAGTTCAAAGTACTGACCGGTTATCATAATTTGGAGTACCCCACCCACCCTCCCAAGTGTCCGTTATTCAGTTTGCCTTCTCTGCAAACGTCAGAAGTCTTTTGTCACAAGAGAAGATGGTGATATTAAATCTTTTGTTGACTAACACTTGGGTGGGTGGTTAGGATACTCAAGTTCAAACTACTGACCGGTTATCAAGATTGGGAGTAACCCAAACACCCGGCCAAGTGTCCGTCATCAAGAAATTGAAAGTTTGCCTTCTATACAAACGTCAAAAGTCTCTTATTCGCAAGAGACGATGGTGATATTAAATCATTTAATAACTAACACTTGGGTGGGTGGGTGGGCCACTCCAGTTCAAACTACTGACCGGTTAACATAATTTGGAGTAACCACCCAACCGCCCAAGTGTAGGTCATCAAAAAAGTAGAAGTTTGCCTGCCCTGCAAACGTCGGAAGTCTTTTTGTCACAAGAGACGATGGTGATATTAAATCTTTTGATAACTAACACTTGGGCGGGTGGGTGAGCCACTCCAGTTCAAACTACTGACCGGTTAAAATGATTTAGAGTAGCCCACCCACCCAAGTGTCCGTCATTAAGAAATTGAAACTTTGCCTTCTCTGCAAACGTCAGAAGTCTTTTTGTCACAAGAGAAGATGATGATAATAAATCTTTTGATAACTAACACTTGGGTGGGCAGGTGGGCCACTACAGTTAAAACTACTGCCCGGTTAACATGGTTTGGAGTAGCCCACCCACCCACCCACCCAAGTGTCAACTATTAAGAAATTGAAAGTTTGCCTTCTCACTACAGTTCAAATTGCTGACTGGTTAACATAAGTTGGAGTAATCCGCCCACCCGCCCAAGTGCCCATCATAAAGAAATTAAAAGTTTGCCTTCTCTACAAACGTCAAAAGTCTCTTAGGCACGAGAGACGATGGTGATATTAAATCTTTTGATAACTAACACTTGGGTGGGCCACTCCAGTTTAAACTGCTGACCGGTTATCATGATTTGGAGTACCCCACCCACCCACCCACCCAAAAATGAAATGTATCTCCTCTCTACGAAAGTCAGCCGTCATTAAACTAGAGAAAAAATGACAAATCCAAGTTTGGTGGGTGAGCGGGGCACTAAATTCATTGATTTTCGCCGAATAGTTTCAATTGGAGTGACCCACCCACCCAAGTGTTGGTGATCCAGAAATTGAATGTTTCTCTTCTCTATGAAAGTAAACTGTCATTAAATTTGAAAAAAAGGTTAGAAGTCTACTCAATTCATTAATTTCCGCTGAGTAGTTTCAATTGGAGTGGCCCCATCCAACCACCCAAGTGTTGCTGATCCAGAAATTAGATGTTTCTCCTCCCTCAAAAGTCAATTGGTATTAAACTAAAGACAAAAGTGACAAATCCAATCTTTTGATAACAAACAATTGAGTAGGTGGTCGGACACTCAAAGTATTGATTGCTGGAGTAGTTGGCCCACCTTCCCAAGCGTAGTGATCCAAAAATTGGATTCTTTCTCCTCCGTACAAAGGCCATCACTAAATTAGAGAGAAGAGTGACAAATGCAATCTCTTGATAACAGATAATCGGGTGGGCGGGCGGGGCATTCATTTAAAGTAACCCACCCACCCATCCAAGTGTTGATGATCAAGAAATTGAATGTTCCTCCTCTCTACAGAAGTCAGATGTCATTAAATTGAGACAAATGCAATCAAATCATTGATTGCTGGCTAATAGTTTTAACTAGAGTGACCCACCCGCCCACCCAAGTGTTGGTGATCCAGAAATTGGATGTTTCTTTTCTCTACAAAAGTGAGCTGTCATTAAATTAGAGAAAAATTGACAAATCCATTCTTTAGATAACAAACAGTTGGGTGGGTAGGCGAGGCACTCACTTCATTGATTGTCGAGAAGCAGTTTTAACTGGAGTGGCCCTCTCAAATGAACAAAAACGCAATTTCTCGCACATCGAGAGTCAGTGTTTTTTGTACTGATCCAATTAATTCCCAAAATGTCCCACAAAGATGCTGTGCAGTGCCAGAGAAAAGTCCGCCAAAGCCAAAAAGGCCAAACCCGCAACCGTCGCGGCTATCACAAAGTTCCCGGCCAAACGCCAAAACCCCCAAATTAAGCAGTTCAAGAAAGAAAAAGACATTTAGCGTTTGTGCAATTCTTGCCACTTTGTTCCAATTTTTTAATCTCGCCACATCCTCCACAAATCTCTAAACTTTTTCTTTAAACCATACATTACCTAGAAGCACAAATGTAGAACCTGTTTGTGCTCAATGAGGAGCCAGCAGCATAGGTCTAAGCATCAAACTTATGTACCAAAAAAAAACGCGAGTTCAAATCTCACAAAACAAAATCTTATATGCTCCTCCTCCATTACCCAATGTTAAAGAACCTTCTCTGTAGATGAATAATCTTCCCCTTCTGCTGTCGCTATGAAGCTCGTATAATAAAGTAAATGTAAAACTTTGTCCAGATATTCAAGAGAAAAATTAGGGCGTAACGATGAGCAACAAATTTGTCAAAAAAACATGGCCACTATGAGAAAACAAAAGAATGTTCTATCTCAAGTCTGGATGTAGCTTTAAAAACTTTCAAACTAAGACTATTAAACTAATGATAAAAGTTTGGAAATAAAATGAAACAATTTAGAGCCTTGTAAAACCTTTTATGTGATTTTATAATTCGTCCTGTGGGGAGTTTGGTGCATAGGTCTAAGCATCAAACTGATGAGCCAAAGATCTCGCGTTCAAATCCCACAAAACAAAATTAGAGCCAAACAATCTGCAACAAATTTGACAAAAAAGCCAAAAGAATAAAGATGTTTTGTTCCAAGTCTGGATGTAGCTTTAGGATCTTGAATACACTTCACAGAATTGTAAGAAACAATTTGGAGCCTTGTAGAACCATTATATGACCATTATGAGCTATACAAGACTTATTCAAAAATTCTAATGTAATAGTATTCAATAGTGGAACTACTAAAAAGATCTTTTGTTGCAAGTTTAGAAAAGATCTTCGATTGCAAGATCTTGTAGAACAATTTCGAGCCTTAGAACCATTATATGACTTCAAAGCCAACATACTCAAAGATTTTAATAAAATAATACTACTACATGCATCAGTCTTAAAAAGATCATCACTTCTCAATATTTGACTACTAGGGCCACCTATTCAAAAAATCTGAACAAAATCATCACATCTCATGATCTTGTAGAACAATTTAGAACCTTGTGGAACTATTGGATGACTACCAGGGCCATGCAGGACATATTCAAAGATTCTAATGTTATAATATTCAAAAGTGAGGCTGCAAGCTTGAACAAAAGAAATCTGGACAAGATCATCATACCTCAAGATCTTATGGAACAATTTAGAGCTTTGTAGAACCTTTATATGACTATCAAGGTCATGTAGGGCACATTCAAAGATTCTAATGTTATAATATTCAAAAGTAAGACTGCAAGCTTGAATCAAAGAAGCCTGAACAAGATCATCGCATCTCAGGATCTTGTAGAACAATTTAGCACCTTTTCGAACCATTATATTGCTACCAGAGCCATGCAGGACATATTCAAAGATTCTAATGTTATAATATTCAAGAGTGAAACTGCAAGCTTAAATAAAAAGGAGTCTAGACAAGATCATCGCATCTCAGGATCTTTTGGAACAATTGAGAAGCTTGTCAAACAATTATTTGACTATTGTAGTGATCATTCAAAAATTCAAATGTTATAATATTGAAGAGTAAGACTGCAAGCTTGAATAAAATGAGTCTGGACAAGATCATCGCATCTCAGGATCTTTTGGAACAATTGAGAAGCTTGTGAAACCAGTATATGACTATCGGAGCCATGCAAGATAATGTAATGTAATAATATTCATTAAATAAAATGAGTCTGGACAAGATCATCACATCTCAGGATCTTGTGAATCAATTTAGAATAATTATTTGATTACCAGGGCCATGTAGTACTACATTCAAAGATTCTAATGTTATAATATTCAAGAGAACAACTGCAAGCTTGAATAAAAGAAGACTGGAGAAGATCATAACATCTCAAGATCCTAGAAAACAATTTAGATCCTCGTGGAATCATGTAGGTCGCATACAAAAAAAATAATTTCGTAATAATACAAGAATAGCACTGCATGATTATCTTGCAAGATCACACCTCAAGATCTTATAGACCAATTTAGAGCCTTGTGGAACCTTTAAATGACTATCAAGACATGTAATACATATTCAAATATAATAATATTCCGGGCAAAACCTAAGCTAATAACAGAATAGCATTAAATAATCAATAATCCTTAAGAGTATAAGACAATAATTTGCAAGTCCCATTGTTCTAAATATTGTTCAAAGAATTCAGGCCATATTCCCAGAATTTGGGACAAAATCGGTAACCTACAAGCATAATAGAAATAGTCACATGAAGGTTGCCCCTTGCGCTACTTAATTCAATTTAATTAAGAACTAATTTCTACCCTTAACATAAATTTGCGTACTATTTATTTGAGGCAAATAATTAGATTTAATTTCGTGTATCTTATACGGAGAAAGTCATACACGATGGCCATTGCAAATACTATATTTGGCGAATGATTTCTTTGGGTTATTAAGTAATTAGCAACTGTTAAATGCCAGCCAAATTGTATTCAATATAAAAACGTATTTTTTTATTATTATTAGATTTTTATGTAATTTACGACATTTTCCGTGCGATACATTATGCAGAGATAAAGAAAGTGAGCAGCTCTCACGATGGAAGACCACCTTCACGCGAAAATAAATCCATATGGGGCCTTGATGTAAAGAAATTGTGGTAATCGAAAACTGTCTTTAAGGGGTTGGTAAATAAATCGATTTTCGGCCGATTATTAATTTAAACTTAAACTAAAACTGATACAGACATTAATTAATTAATTTATAATTCCCAATTGGTGTTTAAAATGAATTTTTAATTTAATCCAGGCGCTGTTGTATTGGTTAGTAGACGAATGTCACTGCTATACACAACCATGTAAGGTATGCACTTTGATTGCCCGATTGCTGATTTCGTGGGTATTTCCAGAAGCCCCAATTCCGACAAACTGTTACTTTACGGATCGCCTAAACCGGGGGCGGTTATAGCACCCCTTAATTAACCCCGATAATAAAAATAACAGCCACAATATGTTGACGTGGCGGACGCACAAAAAACTAAAAAATCGCAACATTAAAATCAGCAAATTTATTGTTATCCGTTGTAAATAATTCCTCATTATAATGGGGCACGTTTAATCAGGGTTGGTAAAGCACACCGCAACAATAATAGGTTAATAAGTCATCCGAAATATGGCGACTTATCTAACTACTAGACGGTCAACGTCTGCTTCAATTGCAACATGCGAAAAACAATAAATGGCTTCGTATTTCGGTACTCACCTGATTCCGTAAATATTCCTCAATCGTTCGTATAGCAGAATCCGTCAGTTTCACAAAAATTAAGTCTTTATTTTCACCAAAATTTTCCTGCGATGACAAACCATACTGAACACCTGGACAGAGCGCCGCCATTTCTGTCTACTCTGTCGTACTTTGCTACCAGCTGACGTACGGGACGCTGTTGCCACATCTCGTACGTCACACAACAACAACACAGATTTTCGGCTCACTTCATGTCGCTCCGATTGAAATCAATTCTTATTTAAAATTTAAATATGATTTTGTAAATGCATCTCATACTTAAAACAAACAAACATTATGAAAATGTATTCAATAAATATATAATAATTATAATTTATTACTTTCTAAATATTAAAACATTTTATTTTAAATCAATCTTTTTCATAATTACCAAATAGAAATACAAATAATAGAATTGAATTGCAAAAATAAATTTAAATTGATTTATTTAGAGTGATCTATTCGTATGGAAAGTAATTTCAGAAAATGCAACAGAGCCGTAGTCAGATTTGGCTCAGACAGGGCCGTATCAGAAGAGATTAATTTAATTATTAATTCAAATACTAATACAATTATTAATTTCATTTATTAAGTTTTAAAATTGCTTAATAAATTGATATAAATATATTTAAACAATTATTAATAAGAAGGCGCTGCAAAGCGTTTCCGTGACAACGCATTATTAATAAAAACAAAAATTAATATGTCATTAATTAATTTTATTAAAAACTTCAAAACAGTGCAGTTTAATTTACATATATAAATTGATAATTAAATTATCAATTAATTTGGAAAATAAAGTAAATAATGTAAATGGTGCATCAGCAAAGAAGCACCAAACAACAATGGCGGAGTACAAATTTATTCAATTTGGACAGAGTGACCAGATTTTTATAAGTAAAAATGAGTAAGCTTTTCTACACAATTGTTGACACTAATGGTAAATAAATTTGACCTAAATCACTTTAAATTTTTATAGAATTCAAATAATTATGGTTTTGTAATATTTAATCAAGAACACTAGGTCGGTAAGTAAAATAATAGCATTTATTTATTTTAACTACATGCAAATTATATGCAGTTTCATAGCGTATCTTTGATTATGTTAAAGACTTCCACAATGTTCATATTGTGTTTGTCTCACTAATTTTAACTATTAATAATTAATATTTGTCAATTTTAATTTGACAAATTAATTTTTATTTATGTTTCGTTACTAAGACAACGAGTGATACACAATTTATACAGCAACTTGGACCATTTTGAATAAACTTTTTTGTTAAAGCTATCTGCAAAGAATTATGCAACAAATATTATGCAATACTCGAATTGTTAAGCGCTTTTTGACAAATCTCATAAATTAAAAAATTGGGCCAGTGGTTTTATATTGTGTTCTCTCCTACCCGCCCAAATGTTTGTTAACAAGAAATTAGATTAATGGATGTTGCGCTTCTGTTGTCACTAATACATCAGAGGTAAGTGCCATAACCAATTTCTTGATAAACACTCGGATGGGTGAGCGGGAACACTGAATAATGAGCCAGTGGTTTTATATTGTGTTCCCGCCCACCCGCCCAAGTGTTTGTTATCAAAATATTAAATTATTCCCGTACTTATTGCATTGCTGCTGTTTTTTAATGTGACAGATTGAATGATAGTTGTCACTAACACATCAGAAGTAGGTGTCATAATCAATTTCTTAATAACAAACACTCGGATGGGTGGGCGGGAAAACAGTTTCTGAATAATGGGCCGGTGATTTAATATGTTGTTCTGCTCACCCGCTTAAGTGTTCAAAATATTTAATTATTTCTACACTTGCTGCATTTCTGCTGCTTTTTAATGTAACAGATTGAATAATAGTTGTCATTAATACGTAAGAGGTGGGTGTCATAACCAATTTCTTAATAACAAACACTCGAGTAAGTGGGCGGGAACACAGTTTGTAAATAATGAGCCGGTGGTTTGAGATTGTGTTTCCACCCGCCCAAGTGTTTGTTATCAAAATATTAGATTGTTCCCACAATTGTTGCATTTTTGCTGTTTTTTAATGTGATAGATTGAATAATAGTTTTCATTAATGCGTAAAAGGTGGGTGCCATAACTAATTTCTTGATAACTAACACTCGGGTGGGCGGCAACAGTTTCTAAACATAGAGCCGGTGATTTGATATGGTGTTTCCGCCCACCCGCCCAAGTGTTTGTTATCAAAATATTTGATTATTCCTACAATTGCTGCATTTCTGCCGTTTCTTATTACAACAGATGAAAAATAGTCGTCACTAATACATTAGAAGTAGGTGCGATAACAAATTTCTTAATATCAAACAGTCGGGTGGGTGGGCGGAAACATAGTTTATAAATATTGGCCGGTGATTTAATGTGTTCCGCCCACCAGCCCAAGTGTCGGCTATCAAGATATTTGATTATTCCCATACTTATTGCATTTTTGCTGTTTTGTAATGTGACAGATTAAATAACAGTTGTCACTAACACATCAGAGGTAGGTGTTATAACTAATTTCTTGATAACAAACACTCGGGTGGGTAGGCGGAAACACAGTTTCTGAATAATAGGCCGGTAATTTGATATTGTGATCCCGCCCACCCACCCAAGTGTTTGTTATCAAAATATTTGATTATTCCCACACTTGTTGCATTTCTGCTGTTTATTAATGTGACCGAATAAATAATAGTTGTCATTAATACGTCAGAGGTAGGTACCATAACTAATTTCTTCATAACAAACACTCGGGTCGGTGGGCGGGAACACAGTTTATAAATATTAAGCCGGTGATTTGATTTGGTATTCCCGTCCACCCGCCCAAGTGTTTGTTATCAAAATAAGTATATTTGATTATTCACTTGTTGCATTTCTGCTGTTATTTAATGTGACAGATTAAATGACAATTGTCATTAACATGTCAAAGGTGGGTGCTATAACTAATTTTTTGATAACAAATACTTGGGTGGATGAGCGAGAACATAGTTTATGAATGTTGGGTTAGTGGTTTGATATTGTGTTCCCGCCCACCCGCCCAAGTGTTTGTTATCAAAACATTGGATTATTCCAACACTTGTTGCATTTCTGCTGTTTTTTAATGTAACAGATTGAATAATAGTTGTCATTAATACGCCAAAGGTGGGTGCCATAACCAATTTGTTGATAACAAACACTCGGGAGGGTGGAGGGAAACACAGTTTTTGAATAATAGGCCGGTGGTTTGATATTGTGTTCCCGCCCACCCGCCCAAGTGTTTGTTATAAAAATATTTGATTATTCCCACACTTGTTGCATTTCTTCTGCTTTTTAATGTGACAAATTAAATGACAGTTGTCATTAACACGTCAGAGGTGGGTGCCATAATTAATTTCTTAATAACAAACACTCGGGTGGGTAGACCGGGAACCGTGGTTTGATACGGTGTACATGTTGATAACCAATTAGTATTTGCAGTTAACGATCCGGGTCTCGAATTTCAACAAACTCAATCTTTACGTTTGGTTGAACATTTTTTCAATTATTGTGCGATGGAACCATTGCAAGTTCTATACATGTTTTAAAGAAAATTAAGAATAAAAACATAAATGGTAATACAATTCTTCACTCGGCAAGCAATAATTTAATATTATTTTGTTTAATTTTTTAGCCCAGTCAAACTACACCCAAGTTTTGATAATCAAGAAATTAAATTTGTCATTTCCTGTCCTGACTTTGAGGCTAGATACCCTTGCAGAAAGCATAAACTTTTAATGTCTTGATAACAAACACTCAAGCAAGTTAGTGGGCACCTCAGTTTAAACTATTCAATAGTAATCATGATCTAGAACAACCCACCCAAGTCTTGATTATTAGGAAATTGAATTTATCATTTTTGTTTGTTAATAAACTTTTAAGCGGGTAAGTGGGCACTTCAGTTTAAATTATTTAATAGTAATCATGATCAGGAGTAACTCACCTAACCACAGATATCACCTTCTCCTTTACTAAATGACTTTGAACAGTTGCAGAGAGAAATTCTTTGGTAAGAAACACTGGTACGGATGAGCACTCCAGTTTAAGGTACTCGTTGATAATTATAATCTAAAGTAGCTCATCTACCCGCCTCAGAGTTGGTAATAAAAAAACTGAATATTAACTCTTCTTGATAACAAACTCTTGAGCAGGTGAGTAGACATTCTAGTTCTAACTACTTTATTTCATCAACTATTGCACATTACCAAAGAAGGTTTACAATTCAATGTCAAGCTCAAAACAATAATTGTACATAAACAATTAGATTTATTAAAGCTACAAACGTTTTAAAGATACATAGCTAAAAACCGTTGCAAAAATCATATATAAAACTACGCAATAAACCTTCTTTGATCAAATTATTAATATATAAATACCATTAAGTAAAACAAAATGATTTAATTATATCCATTACATCTATTTTCTCTAAAGATTGAAGAATTTGCCAATTGGTCCGTTGCGAAGCACACGCACTAACACTCACCACACGACTGCAAAGTGTGGAGGAGCGGGGCGAGGCAGCAGCAAGAATATTCGTCGTATCAGCCGTCCGACCTCTGATACACAATGACGGTCACGTAAAAAAGCTTTAAAATGATATAGAAATATTTGTACAAATGTAACTAAATAAATGATTAAAATATAAATTTGTTGAGTAGTGGTGTATAACTTGATGATGTGGCACTAAGTTAAAATTATTTGTTAACAGTGGTTTTTGTTATCATTTCTTATAATAATTAATAAGTTTAAGTACGTAGGTCTTTGAGTTATGGTAAAGTACGTTGACAATGATTTACATATAAACGGAGAAGGTTTTAGATGTGTGTAAAACAAATTTGACATTTATGGTGGCCATTTTGTGTTTTGCGGCCATTTTAATTATAGCGGCCATTAATCCAATCCGATCAATTACAACGTTGCTTAGAACAGCGGCCATCATTAATTTATTTGGCAAATCAGAACAATAATTACAAATATAATAAATATTTTATTGTGTTTATAAACGTTTACTAAAAACTGTAAAATCTCATAATGTCCACAATTAGCGTGTGACGTCAGTTGTGGGCATAGATTATGTTGGCTTCACTATGCAACAAACAAAAATAGCACTTGGTGTTTATAAGTGTATATGGTCTAAGATAAATCCAGACATATCTATCTATCCTACAACGCATATATGGCTCCACACTATGTGCATTATTAATAATCCTCACTAAAAACATTACCAGTTAGACAAAAAAGTTTGTTTAATTTAAAAATGCAAATTTGTAGAAAATTTAAATAAGTTTTCGGCAAGCGTTGATATGAGTAAAATATTCAGTCAGTATAGTTCCAACATCTCCCCGAAGGGATGAAGACTCACTCCCAAAAAAACTGAACTGGAAAATAACTTATAAAAAGATACAGCCGAGCTTTTTGGGTTCTACACTTAACCATTGGCAGTAACAATCTACTAAAGCATCGTAATCAGACTTAAGGCTAAAGAAAAAAGCAAAAAGCAGTGACAAAGTTAAAAAAATAGATGCAGGTGATTCCAGCATATTTTCTTTTTTTTTCAGTTGCAAAGGCTGATATTTAAAAGCTTATGCTTGTGTTGCTACCTTACAGTTGCCTTTTTAATAAGTACCTGAAGCATTTGAAATGTGGTTATATCAAAGGATGTTGAGAGTTTTGTGAAAGGATTGCATAACCAACACTGAGATTCTTCACAGAATGCAGAAGAAGAAAGAGATCATCAACACCATAAAATGCAGAAAACTCCAAACCTGTGGCATATTATGAAAAATGAAAACAGATTCCAGCTACTACAAAAAATACTGCAAAGAAAAGTAGCAGGAAAAAGAGCTGTCGGAATAAGAAAGATATCATCATGGTTAAAGAATCTTCAAACATGGTTTGGCATAACCACCACTGAGCTTATCCGAGCTGCAGTAAATAAAGTAATGATTGCAAAAACGGTTACCAACGTCCGGAACGGATAAAGAACTATAAGAAGAAGAAAACCTGTACATTAATTATATAATATATACTACCAAAACCCGCTAATTGAGAGTATGTAGATACTGACAAAGCCTAATATCTAGTCCACTCACACTCTAATATTAAATGTAATTATAGTTTTAATCTTGTAGACTAGTGTCCTGAATTAATAAACGCCACAATTTCTTAAAAATGCTCTGCCGGAGCGGGGCTCAAACCTGTGACAATTTACGCGACGAGATTCAAACTAAGCCCTTCACCTAACTGAGCCACTCCAGTTTACCAACAAAACGCCATCATCGTCAAAAGTCCTCCACCTCTTCCGCCGCCTGTCATTGCACTATTGTCGGGCGGTCAGCGGCACACAGAAAACGATTCCTTAGATGGCTTAGATCGTGGTTATGCTTACTGCTTTGTACCACAGCCGTAATCAAGATGGGGTCTTTGCACACATACAAAACTATTCTACCGGGTCCCACACAAACTGAAGTTTAACTTTAAACCAGTCGGCAAGGTTTATCGACTCTTAACTAACACTTGCAAAAAGAAGAAACTTTGAATTTAATTTTGAGATTGACCCACCTTGCAAAGAAAAGAAACTTCCAATTTCTTGTTAACAAACTCTTAAGCAAATAGGTGGGCAACTACTTTCTGGTAATCATGATCTGAAGTGACCCCCTCACGGAAAACGTTGGTCTGCAAAAGCGTGGATATCACTATATTTTTTCTGACTAAAAGATTTCTAACACTTGCAGAGATGAAGAACTTCATTCTTTGATAAATACTAAGTTAGTACTACAGTTCTCAAATTACTTGCTGGTAATCATAACCTAAAGTGATCCACTTACCCTCTCTTTTTTTCCAAAAAAGTCTTCTAACGTATGCAAAGAAGAAAAACTTCAAATTTCTTGATAACAAACGAGAATCCCTAAACAATTACTGGAGTGCTTACAGTTATTAATCTCTGCAAGTGTTACTTTTTCTTCTTGTGTCAAAGTGACTACTAACGTTTGCAGGTACGAAAAATATCTAATTTATTGATTGAGATTTGACATTACAAATATTTCAAATCAAAGAAAAACATAAATTAATTAAAGAAATTTTGAGAAAATTTGATTATTTAGACAACACCAATAAGCAGATTCATATATAGAATTGTCTTCCAAAGACGTTTTATATAAAGAAAAATGATTTATTTAAAGGAATTTTAAGAAAACTGGATTTGAAACAGTTTTACGCAGTATTTTTATTAAATCCAAAACATAATATTTTAGAATTTAAATTGGATCATTATTGCCTATACCAATAAATAGATTTATTTGTAGAATAATCTTTTACATACATTTTATATGAAAAAAAAATTGAAAAAATCAGATTTAAAACTACGTATTTTTAAATTCAAAAAAGTGACGTTCTAGAAGTTACATTGATCATTTAGGATTTCAATTATTTAGCCCCAAAACACCCCCATAAGTACGGCCTTGATCATGGAGTGACTTTTGCCACATTC
The DNA here is from genome assembly GCA_963932245.1 of Tachinus rufipes. Classification (NCBI taxonomy): domain Eukaryota; kingdom Metazoa; phylum Arthropoda; class Insecta; order Coleoptera; family Staphylinidae; genus Tachinus; species Tachinus rufipes. The sequence continues at coordinate 5,201,511 of OZ010749.1, forward strand.
GCTTTAATATATTATAAATTGTATTCTAATATAGGCAACTTTGTATACAACATTAAATAATTTTATGTTTTCACTTAATAACATAATGCATGCTTTAAAAACATTATTAATAATAAGCATAGAAATATATTTTATTTAAATTAATATTAATTTGTTATCAATTGGCCAAACACAAATATTGGGATTTTTTAACTGAAATTTGATTTAACGTAGGCAACTTTGTATACAGAATTATTTTATTTTACTCAATGTATGCAACCCATTTTGCATAAACAGGATGATCACAGATTAATTCTAATTTTGAATTATATATAAAGTTATAGATAAAACTTTAGAAGTCTGTAAATGCACAAATGATCATCAATTTAAACAAAAAACTTTTCAAAGACTGAAAAAGCTTTAAGAAAAAGCAGAAACTTTAAGAAAAAAAATTTAGACTGCTAAAAAAAATCAAAAACTTTAAAAGAAATCTAGAAAATATTTCAAAAAAACATCAAAAACTTTAAAACAAATCTAGAAATAATCCAAAAAAACTACTTTAACTTTTAGTAGACTAACAATGCTTCAAGAAATTATAGAAACTATAAAATAATTTAAAAAAATGTCAAGAAGCTTTGTAAAAATTGCTACCAAACACACAAACAAATCTAGACATTTTGAAAAAGATTTAAAACTTTTAGAAAAACTGCTAAAACTTTTGAAACTTAAAGAAGACTGAAAAGGCTTCAAGAAGATAAAAAACATTTAAAAAAAAATCCTAAGACAACGAATTTAGAAATTTTCAAAAAGATCTAAACATACATTTTGTTGTGGTTTCTTTACTTAGTGTTAATAATTTTCTGCAAAACTTGTCATTCACACGGTGTACTGTACATAACAGGTCATAATGCCTTTAGACCCTATTGTTGTAGCAAGCATTATAGCGTCGATTGAAGATGAGCAAAGAAAACGTGAAACTGCAAGGATTGTTGGTAAAAGCCTTTGTGCTGTACCAAAGGTGTATTAGTGTTTACTTGGATACTGGCCTGATAACCAGAAGATCAGAATCCGAGAAAAAAAGTCAACACAATCAAAGATGATCGTTTTTTGGTGTTCACAAGTTTGCGGAATAGAACACCTTCTGCAGTTTATCTACAAAATTATATCTATGAAGTTAAAGATGTAAATATTGGTGCATAAACCTTTAGAAGAAGGTTTTAGGCTGCTGGATTGTCTTGTAGAAAGATGATTACAGATCCACCTTTACAACGCCGACATTGTGTTGCAAGATTGGTTTTTGTCCAAAATCACCTGGCATAGAATAATGAGGACTGGAACAGACTACTGTTTCCAGATGAGTCGCGTTTTTGCCTCAATGGATCATTCAAAGGCCGGAAAGTATAGAGAAAACAAGGAGAACAATTTGCTTCAGTTTGTATTGATAAGCAACTTTCATTTGGCGGTGGGTCGGTTATGGTTTGGGCAGGAATTTCTACTGGAGCACGCACAGAGTTGGTCTTTATAGAGTATGGCTCCCTGACAGCTTACAGTTACTTTATGGAGATTTTTGAAAAATATTGACCAAAATGTGATCCTTAATTTAATTCAAACTGTTCCGCGTCGTTTTCAAGCAGTCATTAATGCAAGAAGAGGTAATACTCGTTATTAGTAATAAGTTTTTATTCATATTTTTTGTTTCATATTAGTTCTATGAACAAAAATTCGAACTTTGAACTGCAATTTTGTAATATTTTCAAAATACAATTTATTTTTTATTAAAAAATGACAGGACATATAATGAATTATTGTTTAATATTTCTAATAAATTTTTCATTCTATAGACAAATATTCTCTCCTGTTATATTGTTGAACGAGTGACACATATTAAATTGATAAGATAAAACTTACAGGAAACTAAAACATTATAGGTGTGTGTGCCAACAGCAACATGTCACATTGTGTATAACTATTCTCTAGCAAAATGGGTGAAATAACTAAAGTGGCACTAATTTGCAATGGCGTGCAAGGATTATTTGAACTCGACAAGAAAAACGGACTATCAGATGCCATTAAAAACATTAAGAAAAAATTTAATTTGGTAATGTAAACGTTTATATTATTGTAAAGTTGTTATCTACAATATTATTTTTAAACAAATATTTATGGAAATATGTAAATCAGATAAGTGAATTTATTGCTTGATAATATTAATAATTTAATATATACATTTATTTATTATTGTTAAAAATGAATAAATTTTGTTTATTTTATAGCCCCCCAAAGGTGATTATGGACTTAAATTAGCCGAGTCTCAGCATCCTCGATACGAATACTATGTAACCGATGAGACATTTGATAGTGATGTTCAAAATGCAAGGTTTTTAGAAGTTACGGAATCAATTACGGTCAAATTGGATATTATTTTTAAATACATTAATGATCCCATTAATTCACCAAGAAGCTGCAAAGAGTTGTATCAAATTGCTCCTGATCCCGCGTTTGTAGAAAAATTGGGTAAGCACAAATATTTATTTTAATTTTATTATTATTTTCTAATATATTTTAAAAATAGAATTACTGAACAATGTATACATTTAATGTCAAGGTTACATAATCAAATTAGTTTATTCAAACGGATGTACGCGATTCCTTTTATCATTTACTATTGTTATTAATCTAACTAATTTATAACAAGTTGCAAAATATGTGGATTGCTAATGAGTGCTTTTAAACATTTTATACTCTGGCGAACAAATATTTATTGTTTTTATTGCGTATTTTGGAAATATCAAAAATTTACAGTTTAAAGTTCGAATTTTTGTTCTTAGGACTAATATGAAACAAAAAATATGAAAAAAACTTATCACTAATAACGAGTATTACCACCTCTTGCATTAATGACCACTTGAATTAAATTAAGGATCAAATTTTGGTCGATATTATTGCATTCCTGCAATAGCAACTGTCTTAGCTTCTGAGCAGTTCTTGGAGCAGGTGTATGCTTTCGGATACGTCGTCCCAACTCATCCCAGACATGTTCTATGAGATTCATGCCGAGAGCTGGCCGCAAAATTCCCACTTCATCCAGATAATTTCTGACAACTCTGGCTACGTGAGGTCTAGAGTTATTTTGCATGAAATTGCCACGCTCGTCAATAGTTGTTATGAAGAGCATAACATAATCTTCGAGAACTTCCATAATGTATCTGTGAGCTGTCAGGAAGCCATTCTCTATAAAGACCAACTCTGTGCGTGCTTTGGTAGAAATTCCTGCCCAAACCATAACCAACCCACTGCCAAATGAAAATCGCTCATCAATACAAACTAAAGCGTATCTTTCTACGCGTTTTCTCTACACTTTCCAATGTCCGTCTGATCCATTGAGGCAAAAGCAAAACTCATCTGAAAACAGTACCCTTCTCCAGTCTTTATTATTCCATGCCCGGTGATTTGGGGCAAAAGCCAATCTTGCAACACGATATCAGCGTTGTTAATGTGAACCTGTAGCCATATTTCTACAAGACAATCCAGCCTGAAGCTTTCTCTTAACGGTCCATTCACTAACATTTACACCTCTAACTTTATGAAGTTGATTTTGTAGATAAACTGCAGAAGCTGTTCTATTCCGCAAACTTGTGGACACCAAAAAACAATCATCTCAGTTTGTGGTGACTTTTTTTTGCCCAGATCCTGGTCTTCTGGTTATCAGGCCAGTATCCAAGTAAAGCTGATACACATTTTGTACAGCACAAAGGCTTTTACTAACAATCCTTGCAGTTTCCCGTTTTCCTCGCCCATCTTCAATCGAAGCTATAATTCTTGCCACAACAATAGAGCCTAAAGACATTATGACCTGTTAAGTACAGTACACCGTGTGAATGACAAGAATTATAATGTTTTCTGACAAATTTTATAATTAAATATTATATTTTCAGTTGAATTTGATAAGCAATACGAATTAATCAACTTCATACACCTTAATATAATAGATGAAGGATTAATAGGATGTCTACTAGTCACCTCAGAACTCATAAAAAGTCAACACATTGAATCAATCGAAGACAAAACAATAAGAAAACTTGTAAGCATTGTAAGCGGTGCTAAACGAGTATCGCAATACGCTTTAACAGTATTAGCCCAAATATTATATTCAAAGAAAGCAATATTTGAATACATGCAATTACTTGTAAGTATAAAATTAATCATTAAAATTTTGTAATAAATTAATTTTTAGATTTTAGACATATTACCAGTAAATGATTTATTATATTTCTTTAAATTGAGGGAAAATTTTAAAATACAATATAATGCTTTGTTGGTATTGAATGCATTTATAAGAAAGAATAAAGATGATAGCAGGAAGGCGTTGATCAATGAATTGAATACGAAACCAAATAAAGAATTATTTTTTAGGATGATGATTGAACAACATATTACACCTGAATTGGCCAATCAATTAGCTATATATCAATCATACTTACTAGCGTAAGATAAATTTTCTTTTAATTATTATTAATTTTCTATTGAATCATTTTAGTGCATACAGACATACCCTATCAAAAACAGTTCCACTTCAAAGTTTGGATTTTGATATAGTTCAGACGCATCGCATGTCTGATGATCTAAGTATGATGCAGTTTAATATGGGTTCTGTGGAAAATTTAGATGTAAATCAACATCACAGCATGGATAATATTTCAAGGTAACTTTATTTAAATTGTTTAAAAATGTATAGATTAAATTTTTGTTTATTTTATTAGGTATTCGTTGTGCAGTCTTGCTACAAGAAGTAGCTATACGAGTGATTCGAATTCGAACGACTCTACAAATATGTCTTTGCTTGGACATCACTGCATTAGTAAGAGTTTGAAATTGATATTAATATATTTAATAATTATGTTAAAAAAAAATTAAAATTTTTTAATTTAAATTTTACAAAAATTGCTTTCTTAACGCTAAAGAATTGCCGGGTTTAGTTTAGAAAAATATTAAATCTTATCACATCTACAAGAATATCGATGAACCTTTTTCTCTAGAAAAATATTGACACGTATAGCGCCGTTTTTAAATTAAAATTGATTCTTATGGGTCAAAACGCCAACCAACTCAATATCCAAACGATAAGATTTTAGTCATCACTCTTTTTATATGTTGAACTACATACAATATTCTATGTCTTCATGTTTTTGGTTAAAGGTTTAAAGTTATATTTAACAAGTAAAAAATTAATAAAGAACTAATTAAAAACTCCACTTTTTAAAAATTAATTGCAACAAACGACTTATCGCATCAAATTTCTACAAATTTGAGGACACAAATTGGACTTTCTTCTATAATGTGTGAAAATTTTATTCAGTTATATTCAGGCGTTTTCTTGATTCTGTAAATCCTTATAATAGCGCAACTATTCTCCCCTATTAACCGGGTTTGCTAATAAATTGTTTAATCAAAATTGCTATTTAAGCAACAATTATTGAAACATAAATTAAAAAAGTTGCTAGTAAATAGTATAATCAATTTCTTAAACAAAATAAAAAACTGTCATTCAATTTGTCATATACAGGGTGTTTCGTGACTCGATGAGCATAGCTTAATAGCTTATTCCTTGGACAATTTTAAGTCAAAAATGCCTTATGCACTTTTATTCAAAACGTTATGGGCAATATTAAATTCAAGTAAGCGTGACGTGATAAATGTTTTATACTCTTTTATCAAGTGTTTTGATAATGACAATTTAACGTTGTCATTTTAAGTTTAACTTAGTATGGCTACGTTTTCAAATCAAGAATATGGCAATATTCATTTTATTTATGGATACTGCAATGGAAATGCAAGAGAGTCAGTGCGGGAATATCAAAGGAGGTTCTCTGATCGAAGAACACCTAATGCGAAAGTATTAGTGCATCGTCATTTGACAATAATGGTAGTAATCCGAAAGCTACTGCAGAACGTCCCGTACGCCAAGAACTTGCTGAAGAGGAAGCTATTCTTAACATGATCGAACATAGTCTCTCTACTACTGTACGAAGAATATCTAATCATCTTCATGTTAATCGAATGAAAGTGTGGAGAACATTAAAAAAAATTGGTTTGTACCCCTATCACATACAATCTGTTCAAAAATTACAACTAGTAGACTACGCAATGCGTATTACCTTTTGTCGTTAATTGATTGAACACCAACAATTCTGTTTACGGACGAAGCTACGTTTACAAGAGTTGGAATCACAAAAACAAAGAATTCACATTCATGGGCAATTAAAAACCGTTTTAAAATTACGGAATTGCATTTTCAACATTGCTTTTCAGTAAATGTTTGGCGTGATATCCTTAATAACCTTCTTATTAGGCCATTCATATTTGAAGAACATTTAACATCTGCACGTTATTTAATTTTTTTACAAAACGTGATGCCAGAATTATTGGAGGATGTACCACTTCATAATAGAGTTACTTTACTTTATCTTCACGCTCACATAAATTTAATATTGCCCATAACTCTATAACTATTGAGTTTTGAATAAAAGTGCATACGGCATTTTTGACTTAAAATTGTTCAAAGAATAAGCTATTAAGCTATGCGCATCGAGTCACGGGACACCTTGTATAATATGCAGCAGAAACGCAACAAGTGTGAGAACAAGCAAATTTCTTGATAACAAACACTTAGGCGGGTGGGCAGGAACACTGTATCAAACCACCGAACCAATAATTATAAAAACTGTGTTCCCGACCACCCGCCCATGTGTTTGTTATCAAGAAATTTGTTATTGAACCCACCGCTGACTTATTACTGACAGCTGTCATTCAATTTGTCATATTAAATACAGCAGAAACGCAACAAGTGTGGGATTAAGTAAACTTCTTGATAACAAACACTTGTGTGGGTGGGCGGGAACACTGTATCAAACCACCGGCCCAATAATTATAAACTGTGTTCCCGCCCACCCGCTTATGTATTTGTTATCAAGAAAGTTGTTGTTGAATCCACCACTGACGTATTAGTAACAACTGTCATTTAATCTGTCTTATTAAAAGCAGCAGAAACGCAACAAGTGTGAGAATAAGCAAATTTCTTGATAACAATTACTTGGGCGGGTGGGCGGGAATACTGTACCAAACTACCGGCCCAATAATTATGAACTGTGTTTCCGCCCACCCGCCCAAGTGTTACTAATCAAGAAAGTTGTTATTCAACCAATCACTGACGTATTAGTGACAACTGTCATTCAATTTGTCACATTAAAAGCAGCAGAAACGCAACAAGTGTGAGAACAAGCAAATTTCTTAATAACAAGTACTTGGGCGGGTGGGCGGGAACACTGTATTAAACTATCGGTTCAATATTTATAAACTGTGTTTCCGCCCACCCGCCTAAATGTTACTAATCAAGAAATTTGTTATTGAACCCATCACTGACGTATTAGTGACAACTGTCATTCAATCTGTCATATTAAAAGCAGCAGAAACGCAACAATGTGGGAATAAGCAAATTTCTTGATAACAAACACTTGGGCGGGTGGGCGGAAACACTGTATCAAACTGTGTTCCCGCTTACCCGCCCATGTTTTTGTTATTAAGAAATCAATTATTGAACCCACCGCTAACGTATTAGTGACAGCTGTCATTTAATATGTCATATTAAAAGTAGCAAAAACGCAATAAGTGTGGAATTAAGTAAATTTCTTGATAACAAACACTTGGGTGGGTGGGCGGGAACACTGTGTCAAACCACCGGCCCAATATTTATAAACTGTGTTCCCGCCCACCCGCCCAATTGTTACTTATCAAGAAAATTATTATTGAGCCCACCGTTGACGTATTAGTGACAACTGTCATTCAATCTGTCATAATAAAAGCAGCTAAAACGCAACAAGTGTAAGAATAAGCAAATTTCTTAATAACAAACACTTGGGCGAGTGGGCTGGAGCACTGTGTCAAACCACCGGCCCAATATTTATAAACTGTGTTCCTGCCCATCCGCTCAAATGTTACTTATCAAGAAAATTATTATTGAGCCCATCGTTGACGTATTAATGACAACTGTCATTCAATCTGTCATAATAAGAGCAGCTAAAACGCAACAAGTGTAAGAATAAGCAAATTTCTTGATAACAAACACTTGGGCGGGTGGTCAGAAACACTGTATCAAACTACTGGCTCAATATTTATAAACTGTATTCCCGCCCACCCGCCCAAGTGTTACTAATCAAGAAAGATGTTATTTGAAACCACAGCTGACGTATTAGTGACAACTGTTATTCAATCTGTCATAATAAAAGCAGCTAAAACGCAACAATTGTAAGAATAAGCAAATTTTTTGATAACAAACATTTAGGCGGGTAGGCGGGAACACTGTGTCAAACCACCGGCCCAATATTTATAAACTGTGTTCCCGCCCACCCGCCCAAGTGTTACTTATCAAGAAAATTGTTATTTAACCCACCGCTGACGTGTTAGTGACAACTGTCATTTGATCTGTCATTAAAAACAGCAGAAACGCAAGAAGTGTGGGAATAAGCAAAAACACTAAAAAAAATGCTTGTTTTAATTTTACAAAAATTGCCACCAAACCAACAATTTTTGAAAAATAGATTTAAAATTTCTTCCACAGATTGCTAATAAGTTCAATCAATTTCCAAAATAATATAATTTTCAAAAAAGCTTTAATGTTTTTATGAAATTTTCAAAAAATGCTAAATTTTTATTTTACAAAAACTGCAATTAAAACAATTTTTAAAAAATGATTTTTAAATTTCTTTCACAGATTGCTAATAAGTTGTTCAATGAATTACCAAAATAAAATAATTTTCAAAAAAATTTGTTTCTTAAGAATTTTTATAAATGAGTTTAAAGAGATAGTTTAAATTGGGATTCCCGCCCACCCGCCCAAGTGTTAGTTATCAAGAAATTTAAAATTATTTGTCTGCTGCGTTAAGTCCTTGAACGGCAAACACTTAGGTAAGTGGGCCACTCCAGAACATGAGTACGGGCGGATAACTTAAACTGCAATTTCCGCCCACCCACAGAAATGTTAGTTATCAATAAATTTAAAACGCCTCTTCTCTGCTGCGTTTAAAAATTCTTAGTCACCAGAGATGATGGTGTTATCTAATCCTTGGGTAGAAAACACTTGGGTGAGTGAGCGGGCGACTCCAGAACATAAGTATGGGCGGATAATTGAAACTAAAGTTCTCTGCTGCGTTAAAAGTCTCTTAGTCTCAAACACTTGAGTGGGTGGTTGGGCCACTCCAGATCATAGAGTATAAGCAAATAATTAAAACTGAGGTTTTCGCCCAAGTGTTAGATATCAAGAAATTTAAAACGTTTCATTTTTGCTGCGTTTAAAGTCTCTTAGTCACTAGAGGTGATGGTGGTATCTAATCCTTGGACAGCATACACTTGGGTGGGTGGGTGGGGCACTCCAGCACATGAGTACAAGCGGATAGTTTAAAATGGAGCTCCCGCCCACCCTCCCAAATGTTAGTTATAAAGAAAATTAAAATGTCTTTTCTGTTGCGTTAAAACTCTCTTAGTCACTACTGGTGATGGTGGTATCTAATCCTTGGGTAGCAAACATTTGGGTGGCTGGGTAGGGTACTCCAGCACATGAGTACAAGCGAATAGTTTAAAATAGACTCCCGCCCACCCGCCCAAGTGTTACTTATACAGAAATTCAAAATGTCTTTTCTCTGCTGCGTTAAAAGTCTCTTAGAGTACAAGCGGATAATTTAAAATGGGCTCCCGTTTACCCGCCCAAGTGTTAGTTATAAAGAAATTTAAAATGTCTCTTCTCTGCTGCGTTAAAAGTCTCTTAGTCACTAGAGGTGATGGTGGTATGTAATCCTTGGACAGCAAACACACATGAGTACAAGCGGATAGTTTAAAATAGACTCCCGCCCACCCGCCCAAGTGTTACTTATACAGAAATTCAAAATGTCTTTTCTCTGCTGCGTTAAAAGTTTCTTAGTCACTAGAGGTGATGGTGGTATGTAATCCTTGGACAGCAAACACACATGAGTACAAGCGGATAGTTTAAAATAGACTCCCGCCCACCCGCCCAAGTGTTACTTATACAGAAATTCAAAATGTCTTTTCTCTGCTGCGTTAAAAGTTTCTTAGTCACTAGTGGTGATGGTGGTATGGCAAGCACTTGAGTGGGTGGGTGGGACACTCCAACACATGATTACAAGCGGATAGTTTAAAATAAGGTTCCCGCCCACCCGCCCAAGTGTTAGTTATAAAGAAATTTAAAATGTCTCTTCTCTGCTGCGTTAAAAGTCTCTTAGTCACTAGAGGTGATGGTGGTATCTAATCCTTAGATGGCAAACATTTGGGTGGGTGGGTGGGCCACTCCAGAAGATAAATACAAGCGGATAGTTTAAATTGGTGTTTCCGTCCACCCGCCCAAGTGTTAGTTATCAAAAAATTTAAAATTATTCCTCTCTGCCGCGTTAAAAGTCCCTTAGTCACTAGCATTTTTATGTTACAAAATTTGCAATTAAAGCAACAATTTTTGAAATATTTATTCAAAATTTTGTACACAATTTGCTAATAAGTTGCTTAATTAATTTCAAAATTTAGAATTAAAAAAAAAATCAAATGCATTTTAGAAATTAAAAAAAAAAAAAATAATTAATTTTTGTGATACAAAATTTCCTATTAAAGCAACAATTTTTGAAAAATTAATTTAAAAGCTTTTGTACAAATTGCTAATAAACAATTTCCAAATTTATAAATTTTTCAAAAAGTCCTAAATGCATTTTAGAAACTTTCAAAAAATGTTTAACTTTTATGTTACAAAATTTGCGAGTAAAGCAACAATTTTAAAAAAATAAATTTAATTTCTTTTACAGAAGTTGTGTAATCAATTTCCAAAATTAAAAAAGTTTCAAAAAAATCCTAAATGCATTTTAGGAATTTTTCAAAAATGCTTAATTTTTATGTTACAAAAATTGCGATTAAGACAACAGTTTTTGAAAAATAAATTTAATTTTTTTTAGAAAAGTTTTTAATAAGTTGTTTTATCATTTTCCAAAATTAAAAGTTTAAAAAAAAAATCCTAAATGCATTTTAAGAATTTTTAAAAAATGCTTATCTTTTACGTTACAAAATTTGAAATTAAAGCAACAATTTTTGATAAATAAATTTAAAATTTCTTACACAAGTGGTTAATAAGTTGTTTAATCAATTTCCAAAATTAAAATTTTTTCAAAAAAATTCTAAATGCATTTTAGGAATTTTTAAAAAATGCCTAATTTTTATGTTACAAAATTTGCAATTAAAGCAACAATTTTTGATAAAAAATTTAAAATTTCTTACACAAGTAGTTAATAAGTTGTTTAATTAGTTTTCAAAATTAATTTTTTTTTTATAAAATTCTAAGTACATATTAGGAATTTTTAAAAAATGCTTATTTTTTACGTTACAAAATTTGCAATTACAACAACAATTTTTGAAAAAAAAAAATTTAATTTTTTTACACAAGTAGCTAATAAGTTGCTTAAATTATTTCCAAAATTAGAAATTTTTCAAAAAATCTTAAATGCATTTTAGAAATTTTCAAAAATGCTTAAATTTTATGTTACAAAATTTGCAATTAAAGCAACAATTTTGAAAAATTAATTCAAAATTTCTGACACATGTTGCAAATAAGTTGCTTAATTAATTTCAAAAATTAAAAAAATTTCAAAAAAAACTAAATGCATTTTAAAATTTTTAAAAAAAATGCTTATCTTTTACATTACAAAATTTGCAATTACAGCAACAATTTTTGAAAAATAAGTTTAAAAATTCTGACACAAGTTGCTAATAAGTTACCTAATCATTTTTCAAAAATAAAGCATTTTCAAAAAAATCTTAAAAGCATTTTAAGAATTTTTAAAAATGCTTAACTTTTATGTTACAAAATTTGCGATTAAAACAACAATTTTTGAAAAAATGTTTTAAAATTTCTTACGCAAATTGCTATTAAGTTTATTTCCAAAATTCAAATTTAAAAAAAAAAAAAAAATATTTTTTTTAACTGCTAAATTTTTATGTTACAAAATTTAGAATTAAAGCAACATTTTTTGAAAAATAAATTTAATATTTTTTACAGAAATTCCTAAAAAGTAGTTTTATCATTATTCAAAATTTAAAATTTTTGCAAAACAACTTAAATGCATATTAAGAATTTTTAAAAAATGTTCAACTTTTAAGTTACAAAATTTGCGATTAAAGCAACAATTTTTGAAAAATTAATTCAAAATTTCTTACACATGTTGCTAATAAGTTGTTTAATTAATTTCCAAAATTAAAAATTTTTCAAAAAATTTTAAATGCATTTTAAGAATTTTTAAAAAATGCTTAACTTTATTGTTACAAAATTTGCGAGTAAAGCAACAATTTTAAAAAAATAATTTTTTTTTACAGAAGTTGCTAATAAGTTGTCTAATCAATTTTCAAAATTAAAAAAGTTTCAAAAAAATTCTAAATGCTTTTTAGGAATTTTTCTAAAATGCTCAATTTTTATGTTACAAAAATTGCGATTAAGACAACAGTTTTTGAAAAATAAATTTAAATTTTTTTAGAGAAGTTTATAATAAGTTGTTTTATCATTTTCCAAAATTAAAATTTTTTCAAAAATATTTTAAATGCTTTTTAGGAATTTTCAAAAAATGCTTATCTTTTATGTTACAAAATTTGCAATTACAGCAACAATTTTTGTTAAATAAATTTAAAATTTTTTACACAATTAACTAATAAGTTGTTTAATCAATTTTCAAAATTAAAATTTTTCCAAAAAAATCCTAAATGCATTTTAAGAATTTTTAAAAAATGCCTAATTTTTATGTTACAAAATTTGCAATTAAAGCAATAATTTATGAAAAATTAATTCAAAAATTCTTACACATGTTGCTAATAAGTTGCTTAATTAAATTCAAAAATTAAAAAAATTTCAAAAAACTGAATGCATTTTAAGAATAAAAAAAAAATGCTTATCTTTTACATTACAAAATTTGCAATTACAGCAACAATTTTTGAAAAATAAATTTAAAACTTTTTACACAAGTAGCTAATAAGTTGTCTAATCAGTTTTTAAAATTAAAAAAACTTCAAAAAAATCCTAAATGCATTTTAGGAATTTTTCAAAAATGCTTAATTTTTATGTTACAAAAATTGCGATTAAGACAACAGTTTTTGAAAAATAAATTTAAAATTTCTTAGAGATGTTTCTAATAAGTTGTTTTATCATTTTCCAAAATTCAAAAAAATTCAAAAAAATCCTAAATGCTTTTTAGGAATTTTAAAAAAATGCTTATCTTTTACGTTACAAAATTTGCGATTAAAACAACAATTTTGGAAAAAATGTTTTAAAATTTCTTACACAAATTGCTATTAAGTTGATTTCCAAAATACAAATTAAAAAAAAAAAAAATTAAAAGCATTTTATTTTTTTTTAAATGCTAAATTTTTATGTTACAAAATTTGCAATTAAAGCAACATATTTTTTTTAAATAAATTTAATTTTTTTTACACAAGTAGCTAATAAGTTGTTTAATCAATTTCCAAAATTAAAAATGTTTCAAAAATTTTTAAACGCATTTTAGGAATTTTCAAAAAATGCTTATCTTTTACATTACAAAATTTGCAATTAAAGCAACAATTTTTGAAAAATAAATTTAAAACTTCTTAGTCAAGTTGCTAATAAGTTGCTTAAACAATTTCGAAAATTAAAAAAATTTCAACAAAATCTTAAATGCTTTTTAATTTTTTTTTAAACGCTTATCTTTTACGTTAGAAAATTTGCGATTAAAGCAACAATTTTTAAAAAATAATTTTAAAATTTCTTACGCAAGTTGCCAATAAGTTGCTTAATAAATTTCCAAAATTAGAAATTTTTCAAAAAATCTTAAATGCATTTTAGGAATTTTTCAAAAATGCTTAATTTTTATATTACAATTTTTTTGCAATTAAAGCAACAATTTTTAAAAAATAACTTTAATTTTTTTTACACAAGTTGCTAAAAAGTTGCTTAATCAATTTCCAAAATTAAAAAAATTTCATGCATTTTAAAAATTAAAAAAAAATGCTTAACTTGTATGTTACAAAATTTGCACTTAAAGCAACAATTTAAAAAAAATAAATTAAAATTTTTTTACATAAGTTGCTAATAAGTTGCTTAATCAATTTCCAAAATTAGAAAATTTTCAAAAATTCCTAAATGCATTTTTGAGATTTTTCAAAAATGTTTAACTTTTATGTTAGAAAATTTGAAATAAAAGCAACAATTTAAAAAAGAAATTCTTAATCAATTAACAAAATGAAATAATTTTCAAAAAATCCTAAATGAATTTTTAGGAATTTTCAAAAATGCTTAATTTTTTTGTTAGAAAATTTGCATTTTTAACAAAAAAATATATTTTAGCTTATTATCGAGACCGTTACAACACCAACTTCTCAAAATCACAAGCAGAAGAAAACAGTTACGAACCAGGAATATGCAGATCTGCAGACAGGTTAGACAATTTAATATTTAAACATTTCTTACAACACACATTTTGTAGAGTAATTGGTATAATAGCAGACGTCCTAAACTTCAATGGAAAATTACAAAAACAAAATAAAAGATACGTTCCATTATATTTCAACCCAGAAACATCAATGTTTGTAGAAGAAATATTTGTAAAAATGATGTTCATGCTATCACAAACAAGAAAAGAAATGCGAGTTAAAAAAATAGACGATTATGATAAGGTCATTGAAGTATTAAGAAAACATTTATCATTAATTTTTGATAGAAAACCGAAAACCTTTAAGGAATTTAAAACATACATGCAAGAAATTACGTATGAAGATGTTAAAAAGGAGTGGAATGTATGATGATAAAATTACATTTATATTTGAATACATTTAACTTATTACAGGCAGAAAGAGCAAATGAATGGAAATGCATGGTAGCAACAAATCCGTGTTTAATTGAAGCATATCAACAAATTAAAAAAGAAAATGAAAAAGTTATTAATGAGCACAGAATGGGTGTCTTGAGAAGGGGTGAATTATTTCCAATGTTGCCAGAAAAGGTACAAAAACTTTAAAACATTTACATAATAATTAATTTATAATTTTAGAAATTTAAAAGTAGATTTAATAAATTGATGGTATCATCAAATGCAAATTTAATTTATTTCGGAGAATGGAATATTGAGGAAATACGTTTTAAACCAAACGAAAAGCAAACGTTATATCTTAATCAATTGGATCATATAATTACGGGAAAAGCTTGTCCTCATATCAAGGATGGAACGTAAAATATTTATTTTAATCAAAATTATTTAAAACTAATTTTTGTTTAGTGTTCCAGAAACTAAAATTGATATCGTATTTTCACTATACTTTGGCGATAAGGGAGTTATTAATTGCATAGCAAAAAATGTTACTACTGCAGATTATTGGATTGATGGTTTCCGAATAATAGCAGGTAAAATTGTATTAATTTTGACTTAAATTGAATCATTAATTAAAGCTTAATTAGGTCATTCTGAAAGGAGTAAATCATACATGAACGAATTGGAAAGTATATCAGAAATGGATTTTGAAATGCGTTTGGTTGAATTGCAGAATATTAAATTGCCGATGCAAGCACCTCCAATACCACCTGAAGTGGATTTGCCGGATTTTTCAAAAGAAGATGATGATATTGTTGAAGAAAAATCGGCACCGCCAATGATTTATAGGAAGCCATCTAGAAGATTGAATACTATGAGTGGTTCTGATATTAAACCAATAGTACCGCGTAAAGCTAATGCTAAAAATGTTCAAAGCGTTCATTTTTAGTCATAAATGTAATAAAAGTTGAAAAAATAAATCAAAGAGTAACTGTTTCTTGTTTGAATAGTACATAATGTAAGTTATAAAATTTATACAAAAGGTTTAAAAAATAATTCCAAAAATTACGTTAGTAAAGTTTAAAAAAAAAAATAAAGAAAAAAAATAAAAAAAAAATAAAAAAAAAAAATAAAAAAAAAATACAATTTTGGAAACTTTATCACAAAACATAAGATAAATAAAAAAACAAGTTTTGTTGACAATTAATAAATATGTAACAAATTTGATATTGATTTTGAACTACATTTCATAATTAAAATGATTAAAAATGAACTCATGTAACGTTTCCATAAATCAGGAAGCAATATATCCATCTAGAATCAACCTTTCCACATAATTTTTACCAATGATTATAATAACTTTCCAAATCGAAAGTATGATGTAATAATGTTGTAGAATGTTTTGTAAAAATCAATTGGTTAATACGTATTATTACAACTTTTTTTCATAATTGTTAGTTTCAAGGATAATATTTATTATTTCTTCAAAATATTATTAACATAAGTGAAAATTAAATCGTTCTGGTTGACTGCAATTACATAATACGTTTAAGAAAATTGGGTCATAATGATAAAAAAATGTTAAAATGATGGCATCACTTTCTCCGGCCTTTTATTACCACTAAAACAATTTTGTTGTCAAGGTCGATGTTTCGCTTCGGCATTTCCGTTCCCAGCAGCTTTAATTAATAATTATGGAACCATAAAACAATAAATTGGAAATTTGTGAATCAAAATGAAAGGTACTTATATAAATATTATTACTAATTGATTAGCATATTTCCCATTGCGCAAATGAATTGTCTAATATGTTATTAAAATTCTTTTAATTATATTAATATTTTTATTATTTAGAAATCGCAGTTATAATTCAATTAAATGCGATAATTAATGAAATTGTAAGACAATTGTAAATATTACGCAATCAATCGTGATAGATTCATGTCTGTTTTATATAACCTGTCTCCTGATGGACGTAATATTTATATAACAATGAAAATCAATCCAACACGTGCTGTACAGTTTTCCTTGTTATTAAGTTATTAATTTTCTATTTTCATAGTTTATTATTGATAAGTAGTCAATAAAGTGTTGAAATATACATATTATGCTACAAATAATAGTTTGGAAACTTAGTAAATAAATGCGTTCGATCAATGTAGGAGAAGCTCGGTACTGTGTGTAAGAATGTGGCTGAGCGTGCACTATTGCCTTGCGCACGAAAAACAAAGTTGAGCTGCTTGGTAAAAAAATTGTTTATGCATTAAATGACAGCCAAATATTTTTTTCTTATCTATTGATTTATTATTAATTATTTATACATTTTATTAAATTGTTCTAGAAGTATATTTTTGTATGAAATAAATAATAAATTGAATTCAACAAATGATTAAGACTGAAGAAGTTTAAATCTTACATTACATAAATTGCAAATAAAGAAATCATCAATCCATTCTTCCTAAACTCATAAACCAAACTAAGCAAACAACTTATGAATAAAATCCATGCAACGAATGCAAACGCAGGAGGTATTTCAACTGTTTCTTTCTTGAATAAAAGGGAACCAGACATCATTTCAATCAAATAAGGACCAATTCTCATCCAAGGTTTATCATACAATTGATCAAAGAACGCAAACGGTTCTTCAACCCTTGCAACATAATTATATTTCATTGCGATTACAAAAGTTGTTACCCACGATGTGCATAGGAAGAATACTATACAAGCTCCAACATAACGAACATGTTTATCACCCCTAAAACCATAAATTAATGAAACTATAATCTATTCAATTTAAAGATAGAGTGCAAATATTAACTAATGATCAGCTACACTTACTAATCTAGTAAATAATGTGTTTTGATTTTATTTGTTTTCTTGAGCTCTATGTTAGAAATGAATAAATTTATTGTCAGTTTTGGTGCACTTAGATTTATAATCTATTCAATTCTAAAGAAAACATTTGTAGATGCAACTGATCTCCATTCTCCATCTTAGTTTTGAATATGCCATAACTGTATTTATTCAAACCAACTTACCTAACGGCAATGATTAACAAAATTGAAGCCAAAAGATAAAACTGCGTATCATTCGCAATATACCAAGACCACAACATACAAAATTCCTGTTGTGGATAAAAATTATTGATATACAACGCATTCCTCCACCAAAACAAATTACATGTAATGTGATCTATCATGGCTGGTGAATATAATGATTTATTATACGTATATCTGAGCACTAATTCATTAACTCCAATAACGAATAAATAAGCTGGAGTCAATCGTAAAAATCTATAAAAAATCATAAATAAAAATTTAAGCGAATTTGTTTTGACCGCCCCCGCTACGTTTTCCTTTCTAGGTGGTGCTTTCTTAGTTACAGATCTAAAATATGTTAGTGACCAATAACCCACTGCAAAATAAAACTGTTATAATTATTATATTATTTCTTCCTCCTTTGACTTAGGGACTTCTAAAACTTCCAGAGAAGAAAAAGTTTCAATTCTTTGATAACAAACACTTGGGCGGGTGAGTGTAAACTCCAGTTTAAACTACTCGCAGTTAATCTCATAATCTGGAGTGACCCACCCACCCGCCCAAATGTTGGTAATCAAAAAATTAAGTATTACATTTTCCTCCTCTTACTAAAGGAATTTTAACATTTCCAGAGAAGAGAAATTTCCAATTCTTTAATAACAAACACTCAGGCAGATAGATGGGCCTCCAGTTCAAACTACTCACAGGTAATTTAGATCTAGAGTGACCCACCCACCCGCCCAAATGTTGGTCATTAAAAGATCTTCTGACTAAAAAACTTGTAACATTTCCAGAAAAAAGAAAATTCTAATTTTTTGATAAAAAACATTCGGGCGGGTCTGTGAAAACTCCAGTTGAAACTACTCGCAAGTAATCATGATCTGGAGTGACCCAGCCATCCGCCCAAATGTTGGTCATCAAAAAATTAAATATTACATCTTCCTCCTCTCACTTAACAACTTCTAACACTTCCAGAAAAAAGAAGATTTCAATTTTTTGATAACAAACACTCATGCTCAAACTACTTGCAAGTTTTCGTAATTTGAAGTGACCCAACCACCCGCCCAAGTGTTGGTTATCAAAAAATTGCATATTACATCTTCTTCCTCTGATTAAAGGATTTCGAATAATTTCAGAGAAGAGAAAGTTCCAATTTTTTTATAACAAACATTCGGGCGGGTGGATGGGCACTCCAGTTCAAACTTTTCACAGGTTTTTGTGATCTGGAGTGATCCATCTACCCGCCCAAGTGTTGGTTATCAAAAGATTGAATATTACATCCTCCTCCTCTGACTAAAGGACTTTTAACACTTCCAGAAAAGAAAAAGTTTAAATTTTTTAATAACAAACAATCGGGCGGGTGGGTGGGCACTCCAGTTCAAACTACTCGCAGGTTTTTGTAATCTAGAGAGACCCGCCCACCCGCCCAAGTGTTTATTATCAAAAAATTGAATATTACATCCTTCTCTTCAGACTAAAGAACTTTTAACACTTCCAGAGAAGAGAAAGTTACAATTCTTTAATAACAACCAATAACAATCGGAGTAAACTAGCCACCCACCCAAGTGTTATTCATCAAAAGATTAAATATTACATCTTACTCCTATGACTAAAGAACTTCTAACATTTTCAGAAAAGAGAAAGTTTCAATTCTTTAATAACAAACACTCGGGTGGATGGGTGGGCACTCTAATTTAAACTACTTGCAGATAATCATGATTTAGACTAACCCAACCACCCGCACAAGTATTGGTGATAAAAAAATTAAATATTACATTCTTCTCTTACTAAAGAACTTCTAACACTTCCATGGAAGAGATAGTTTCAATTCTTTGATAACAAACACTTGGGTGGATGGGTGGGGACTTTAGTTTAAACTACTCGCAGGTGATTATGATCTAGAGTAACCCACCCACCCACCCAAGTGTTGGTCATAAAAAAATTAAATAATACATCCTCCTTCTCTGACTAAAAATCTTCTAACACTTCCAGAAAAAAGAAAGTTCCAATTCTTTGATAACGAACACTTGGGCGGGTATGTGAGCACTTCAGTGCAAACCACTCGCAAATAATTATAATCTGGAGTTACCCACCCACTCGCCCAAGTGTTGGTCATCAGAAGATTGAATATTACATCCTCTTCTTTTATAATAATCTTTATTTACGGTAAGTAAAACCATTTACATCTACATAAAAATACAATAAATATAAACAATATAATACATATATAAAAAACAAAAGCAAAAGATTGACATAAAAAACAATATAAAATACATAACATTTAATCAATATGTCCCAATTGAATCTTAAACAAAGATTTAGAACAAAAAAAATTTAAATTGTTTGTTAAACTGTTTGCAAATCTACAAATTCTACCAATAGGATTGTGAAATCCATAATTAGTAGAATGTGTAAATTCTCTAAATAATGAAGTCTGCCTAGTACGTCGTTCACTAATAGGAATGTAGAATGGAAGAGATTCAAGTAACTCAGGACAGTCTACTTCAGACATCACTAGACCACGCAAAAATGAGAGATCTGATCTTTTGCGCCGAACTTTTAGTGACGGTAAATTGTATAGTGAAGAAATGTAATTGCGATCAAAATTAACCGACAATATACCAGATCTATAGGACAACAGGCGAAAAAATTTGTTTTGAATACGTTCAATATTCTGACTATGGATTTCATAGAAAGGGCACCAGACTGACGGAACGTACTCTAAATGAGAACGCACCAAGGCACAGTAAAGTAATTTAAGAGTATTTGGAGAAAGATCAGCAGACATCCTGTATACAAACCCCAGCATTTTTATAGCACGATTACACATGTAGCTGATATGCTCAACAAACGTAAGTTTAAAATCGAAAATTACACCCAAGTCTTTAATTTGTGTCACTTGTTGTAGCACCTTGTTATCGATAATATAATCGTACGAAATTTTGCTTAGCGTTCTATTAAAACTGATTGCAAAACATTTATTTACATTAAACAAAAGGTTATTAATAATTATTAATTTTGATTAGAGGACTTCTAATACTTCCAAAGAAAAGAAAATTCTAATTCTTTGATAACAAACATTTGGGCGGGCAGTTCAAACTATTTGAAGGTAATTATGATCTTGAGTGACCCATCCACCCGCCCAAATGTAGGTCATAAAAAGATTGAATGTTACATCCCCCTCCTCTGACTAAAGAACTTTTAACACTTCCAAAGAAGAGAAAGTCTCAATTCTTTAATAACAACCACTCGGGCGGGTGGGTTTACACTCTAGTTTAAACTGCTCGCAGATAATCATAATCTTGAGTCACCTTCCACTGACTAAGAGACTTTTAACACTTGCAAAACGTAGAAACTTCATATTTTTTGATAACAAACACTCGGGCAGATGGGTGCGCACTCCAGTTCAAACTACTTGCTGGTAACCATAAACAAATTTTGCAGTTAAGCTCAAAACGTGGGCGAAGTTAAGTTTGGAAAAAAATGTGGAAACAAAGAAATCAATCTAAAATACTAAAAATCGGAGGCACTATTAAGAAACTTTTATCGATTGCTCAAATGTACCGACTGTACTTGTATGTGCATCGTAAAGAAAAAAATATTTAACGCACTTCAATGGAAAAAGATAAAGCCAAACACCTACATTTGACTGAGTGCAATTCAAAAAGAAAAAATTTCAAAAAATGCCAAAAACTAATCAAGATTTTGTTGCAACCTTTATTGACTTACACAAATGTTAACCTACTCCATTCCTCAAAAGAAAATTGAATTTCTATAAACATCAATTGTGGTAAACGTCGATTTAGAAGAAAAGAATTTTTTTAGCGTATTACCTATAGAGTAAGACAATGGCTAATTGTGTAAAGCAAAAAATCGGTTTTTGTATTTACTATTACTTTCATAATCTTTTAAAAAATAATAACATAGTTACCGTAACTATCTATTTTCTACAATGTTACTGTAAACTGTTTCCGAATTGAAAGCTAAAAGTAAGAAGTTAACTATCAACTATAAATTTTTTGAGGCTAGACATACTCATATAGAAGCACTATCTATGCATCAAAAAAAGTTCTATTGCAGACATTAAGTTTGCATCAAAACAAAAATTTAAAAATAACAAAATTTGGCTATGAAATATTATAATGTTAACAATATTGCTAATATTTGGGTTTGAAACATTTTAAAAACTGCAGAAATCCAGCTAAAAATATCGAAATATTATTAGAAAACACCAAACTATATAATACATATAATGTCAAGAATAGTAAAGTCTAAAATTCATAAAAGTTGACAAAATCCAACCATTGAAGTGTCAAATTTATGTTAGTAAGAAATAAAATCCGGTCATAAAACGTTGAAAAGTGCTAAATTCTATTTATAAATTGTAAAAATTAGCAAATTCTGGCATTGATACATCAAAATATGATCAGAAAGCACCAAAATTAGGCCGTAAACTGTAAAAAAGTGTAAAAAAATTCATAAAATCTTATAAATAGCAAAATTTGGTTATAAAATATCAAATAAAGTCAAACGCAAGTGTAAACATTTTTATAAAATCTTAAAAATAGCAAAATTTGGTCTTAAAACAACAAAATATTGTTAGAAAAAAAACAAATTCCGGCCATAAACTGATAAAAACGTAAAAAAATGTTAAAAATAGCAAAATTTGTCTGTAAAATATTTAAATATTGATAAAAATACCAAATGTAATCTATAAAGAATTGAACAAAATTTTCTTAATAAAAAGTCAAAAATAACTTATTGTTAAAAAGTACAAAAATTCAGTCATAAAATGTTCAAAAGGGCAAAATTTTGTTTCAAAATAGCACAATCCTGCCTAAAAACAACAAAATATTGTTAAAAAGCATTCAAATTAAGTCTTAAAATGTTAAAAATAGAAAATTCTATTCATAAAAAAATAAAAATAATTAAATCTGGTCATAAAACATTAATTTATCTTACTAAAAACGGTATAAAGTGCAAAATTTTATTCATGAAAAGTCAAAATCTGGTTTTTATACATTAAAATATTTGGTTGCAAATCCTTATCGAGGACTCTGATCAAAATTGTAAGTCATTTTATCAAATAATAGTTAACAGGTTAGTCATTATTATGACAGTTTAGTGACAAGATCTTTCTGATATTTCAAAAACCTATATCAGTAATCATTATGACAGTTTAGAAAGCTTGTTGGCAGTTCAAAGACCATTTCCATCAATATGGAAAAAACATTTTAAACTAATTTTTAATAATTTAGTGATGTCATTAAGACAGTTTTGTGATCATAATTTATAAGCACTTAAATGGGTGGGCGTTGCACTCAGTTTATTGATTACTGAACAGTAGTTGCTACTGGAGTTACTGACCACCCACTCAAGTTTTTGTGATTTTGAATGAGGAATCATTGATTGCGGGACTGTAGTTTCAACTGAAGACATATTATTCTGAGTACTCTCAGATAGTCTGGCATTCATCTCAAAGCGACGTATAGAGTCAGTTAAGACTACTTTATGTTTAAAAGTAATCGCAAAGCAACGTAGAAGAACTGAGATCACTATAATTCCATGAACTTTAATCGCAAAGCAACACATACAATTCTGAGTACTCTCAGTCATTCTGACACTGATCGCAAAGCAACATATAGCGTCTGGAAAAACTAATTTTTGTTTAAAAGTAATTGCAAAGTGACGTAGAGGAACTGAGGTTACTCTAATTACTTATACGTTAATTGCAAAGCGACACAGTATTCTGAGTGCTCTCAGTCAGTCTGACACTGATCGCAAAGCGACATATAGCGTTTGGAAGAACTAATTTTTGTATAAAAATAATCGCGAAGCAACGTAGAGAAACTAAGGTTACTCTAATTACTTAAATGTTAATTGCTAAACAACACAGTATTAGGAGTACTCTAAGTCAGTCTAGCATTGATCGCAAAGCGACATATAGCGTCTGGAAAAACTATTGTTTGTTTAAAAGTAATTGCAAAGCGATGTAGAAGAACTGAGGTTAGTCTAATTACTTAAGAGGGGAGAATAGTTGCGCTATTATAAGGGTTTACAGCATCTAACTCAGCAAGAAAACGCCTGAATATAATTGAATAAAATTTTCACCCATTGTAGAAAAAAGTCCAATCTGTGCCCTCAAATTTGATGCAATAAGTCGTTTCTTTGCAATTCATTTTTAAAAAGTGGCGTTTTTAATCAGTTCTTTATTAATTTTTTACTCGTTTAATGTAACTTTAAATCTTTAACCAAAAACATGAAGACATAGAATATTGTATGTAGTTCAACATATAAAAAGAGTGATGACTAAAATCTGATCGTTTAGATATTGAGTTGGTTGGCGTTTTGTTGTATAAGAACCAATTTTAATTTAAAAACAATTTTTTTAAAAGAAAGGTTCACCGATATTCTTGTAGATGTGATAGGATTTAATATTTTTCCATAACAATAAAACTAGTGGCTCCACAACAGGACGAGGCGACTAAACCCGGCAATTCTATAACGTTAAACGTTAATCGCAAAGCGACACAGTATTTTGAGTGCTCTCCGTCAGTCTGACATTGATTGCAAAGCGACATATAGCGTATGGAAGGATTAATTTTTGTTTAAAAATACGGCTCAAAATATGCTCCTTGTTAAAAATGAAACTTGACTAAAGCAGAAAAATCTGAAAAGAGAGTACCAAGCTGCAACAATCCGAGACTTGAATCAGTATTGACAAAATTGAAGACGGTTTCAAACAAATCTAAAATAGTAAAATAGAATAGAAAAAAAGAATAAAAATTTCATCTTAGTTATGATGTTAAACATCAAATCTCTATTTAAAAAAAGTCAAAAATAACGAAATCTAGTCAATAAACATATAAATTTGTTCAGAAAGAATTAAAACCTGACTAAATACGGTTTAAAAGTGCCAAATGTTAGTAATAAAATATCAAAATAACAAAATCCGGTTTATAAACATCAAATTATAGTTCGAAAACACCAAAAGTAGACCATAAACTGTAAAAAAATTTAAACATATTCATTAAATGTTAAAACTAGCAAAATGCGGCCACAAAATATTAAAATACTATTAGAAATAGCAAAACTTGATCATAAATTGTTCAAAAGTGCAAGATTCTATTTATAATAAGTCAAAAACAGCAAAATCCGGCTATGAAATATCAAAAATATTGGTGAACAAAATAAAATCTAGCCATAAACTGTCAAAAAATGTAAAATTCTATTCATAAAATGCCTAAAATAATACAAAGTGTGAAAACACCACAATTTGGCCATAAACTGTTAAAAAATGCAAAATTTTATTTATAAAAAGTAAAAAACACTAAAATATTAAAATATGTTGTAATGTAGCAGACTTTGCTACAAATGCAGCAATTTCCTTTCTGTACGCATCAATTAAAATAATAAATTAAAAAAAAAAATACAAAACTGTGTACGTTTTTTTCTAAAACAGTGAAAGAATCTCAAAACATAGGTAAAGTCAAGCTTGGAAAATAAAGTGGAAACACATAATAAAATTTTAATAAAAAAAAACACATATTTCCAGCTTATCAAAGATCCCACCCTTAGAAAAGGTACTTGTACTGTACAACAAATTAACAACAATTCTTTCATATCTAAACCCAAGTACACAAAAGGTAAAACAAACAATAAATCCTTTGATGACTAACACTTGGGCGAGTGGGTAGGTTACAGTAGAAAAAGTAAATTAAAAAAAAAAACTTTGAAATTGAAAAAAAAAGAGATTTTTAAATATTTTCTATGATTGAATCACTGGTTGATCATTATTGATCATTATTGTAAGTAAATTGTAACAAAATTTATCGATTAGTTTTTGTTTTATAACACAATTAGTGTTGAGTGTCCAAAATTTGCAGTTGGAAAATTTTGAAAAACAAATTTAGAAATTAAAATTTGATTTTTTAATATATTTTACCATTGAAGCACTAATTTGAGATCATTTACAGCAAATTTAAATAAAATTATCAATTAGATTTTGTTTTACATCACAATTAGTGATTAATGATCTAGATTTGCATTTAAAATATTTTGAAAATTTTGAAAAAATATATTGGAGTTAGAATTGATGTTTTTGATCATTTGCATCATTGAAGTTTTGATTGAAAATAATTTATAACAAGTTTCAACCAAATTCATAGATTAGTTTTTATTTTATATCACAATTAGTGATTATTGTCTAAAGTGTGCAATTAAACATTTTTGAAAATTTTGAAAAGTTGAAAATAAGTTTAATATTTTTCATCATTGAAGCATTAATTAGAGATCATTTGCAGTAAATTGCAAAAAAAACCATCGATTAGTCTTTGTTTTATACCACAATTAGTGATTAGTGTCTAAAATTTGCAAATGAAGATTTTTTAAAAATTCAAAAAAAAAATTTGGAATTGAAATTAATTTTTTCAATATTTTTCATTACTGAAGCATTGATTAAAAATCAGTTACAGCAAATTGCAACAAAATTGATTGATTAGTTTTTGTTTTATACCACAATAGTGATTAGTGTTTAAAATTTACAAATAAACAATTTTTAAAAATAAAAAAAAAAATTTCGAATTAAAATTATTTTTTTAAATATTTTTCATCGTTAAAGCAGTTGTTAGAAATCATGTACTGCAAATTAAAAAAAAAAAACATTGATTAGGTTTTGTTTTATACCACAATCAGTGGATCATGTCAAAAATTTGCAAATAAACAAAAAAAAAATTAAAAAAATTTACATAAAATATTAAAAAAGTTTGATTAACACTTGGACAGGTGGGTGGGTCACAGTAAAAAAAGTAACCTTCCCATAAATTAAACTTTGCTCCCACCTACCCAAGCGTTATTTATCAAGAAATTTATTGTTGAACAATTCTCTCATATCTAAATCCTAGCACACAACAGGTGGAACAAACAATAGATCCTTTGATCATTAACACTTGGGCGGGTGGCTGGGTCACAGTAGAAGAAGTAACTTGCCCACAAATTAAACTTTGTTTCTACCCACCCAAACGTTATTTATCAAAAAAAATATTGTTGAGCAATTTTCTAATATCTAAATCCTAGCAAACAAGATGTGAACCAAGTAATAAATCCTTTGATAACTTACACTTGAGCGGATGGGTGGGTGACAGTAAAAAATAAATCGCCCACAAATTAAACTTCCGGTCTTAAAACATCAAAATATTTTCAAAAAGTGTAAAAATGTTGTCCTAAACTGTAAAAAAGCAAATTTTTATTCATAAAAAGATAAAAACAACTAAATCTGCTCATTAAACATTAAAATAGTTTTGGATAGAATCAATATCTTACCAAAGACGGTTTAAAGTGCAAAATATTATTCATAAAATGTCAAAATAGCAAATTCTGGTAAAATTTTAAAATTAAATTAAAATTGTTGAAAAGTACAAGATCCTATTTATAAAAAGTCAAAAACAGCAAAATTTGGATCTAAAATATTAAAAATATTGTTAAAACAAACTAAAATTTGGCCTTAAACAGTCAAAAAGTGTACAATTCTACTCATAGAAAATCAAAAATAATCAAATCTGCCCAAAAAGTGTGAGAGTATTGTAAATAAACACTAAAATTCGGTCATAAAATATTAAAATATGTTGTAATGAGTTTGCTACAAATGCAGCTGTTTGCTTCCAGTACGCACCTATTAAAATAGTAAATTAAAAAAATCAATTCTATTAAGGTCGCACTAAGTGCAGGTAATGCCCGAAAATAAGTAAAAATAGCGCTCTCGGCTTTGATCTACGTTTTGTTATTTTTATTGCAATTTTGAGTTTGGCGTTGGAATCTATCGTTTTTTCTGGTTTTGAGTAAAAAAATTTGCAAATTAAGCAAACTTAGTTCCCTCCCACTTACCCAAGTGTTTCTGATTAAGAAATTGAATTTCAAATGTTGTGACATTTACACTTAGTACCGCTCACCCATCCAAGTGTTATTGAGAAACTAAATCACAAACACTCCGGCGGGTGGGTGGGGTACACCAATCCAAACCACACGCTCACAACATTTATACTTAGTTGGATTGCAAACATTCAAGCAAGTGGCCGAAAAACGTTACTCTACTCAAAGTTTAAACTTAGTTCCCGCCCACTTACTTTAGAGTTTGTTATCAAAAAATTGGATTACAAACCCTCGGACGGGTGGGTAGGGTATACCAATCCAAACCACACACTTACAACATTTAAACTTAGTTCTCGTTCACCCACCCAAGTGTTTGTGATTAAGAAATTGGATTACAAACACTCGGACGGGTGAGTAAGGTACTCAATTACAAACTACACCCTCACAACATTTAAACTTAGTTCCCGCCCACCCACCCAAGTGTTTGTGATCAAAAAAATTAAATCACAAACACTTGGGCGGGAGGGTGGGGTACACCAATCCAAACTACACGCTCATAACATTCAAACTTAGTTCCCGCCTACCCACCCAAATGTTTGTGGTCAAAAAAATTGAATCACAAACACTCGGGCGGGTAGGTGTAGTACACCAATTACACTACACGCCCACATTATTCAAACTTAGTTTCCAACCACTCATCCAAATGTTTGTGAACAAGAAATTGGATTACAAACACTCGAGCGGGTGAGTGGGGTACACAAACGCAAACTATACGCCCAAACATTTTAACTTAGTTCCCGCCCACCCACCCAAATGTTTGTGATCAAAAAAATTAAATCACAAACACTCGGGAGGGTGGATGTAGTACACAATTCAAACCACACGTTCACATTATTCAAACTTAATTACCGCCCAACTACTCGAGAGGGTAAGTAGGGTACACCAATACAAATTACACGCTCACAACATTTAAACTTAGTTTT
Source organism: Tachinus rufipes (assembly GCA_963932245.1). Classification (NCBI taxonomy): domain Eukaryota; kingdom Metazoa; phylum Arthropoda; class Insecta; order Coleoptera; family Staphylinidae; genus Tachinus; species Tachinus rufipes. Next base: position 5,230,248 of record OZ010749.1, read on the forward strand.
CGACCGCCCACCCAAGTGTTTATGAGCAAGAAACTAAATCACAAACACTTGGGCGGGTGGGTAGGGTATACCAATCTAAACTACACGCTCACAACATTTAAACTTAGTTCATGCTACCCATCCAAATGTTTGTGATAAAAAAATTGATTTCAAACACTTGGGCGGGTGAGTGGGATACACCAATCTAAATCATACGCTCACAACATTCAAACTTAGTTCCCGCCTACTCACACAAGTGTTTGTGATCATAAAACTAAATCACAAATACTTGGGCGGGTGGGTGGGGTACACCAATCCAAACCACACGCTCATAACATTCAAACTTAGTTCCCGCCCACCCGCCCAAGTGTTTGTGATCAAGAAATTGGATGCAAACACTTGGACGGGTGACCGAAAAACGTTTATCTAACCAAAGTTTAAACTTAATTTCCGTCCATCTACCCAAGTGTTTGTGATCAGGAAATTAGAATACAAACACTCGGGCGGGTAGGTGGGGTACACCAATCCAAATCACACGCCCACAACATTTAAATTTAGTTCCCGCCCACCCACCCAAGTGTTTGTGATTAAGAAATTAGATTGCAAACACTAGGACGGGTTGCTAAAAAACGTTTATCTAATCAAAGTTTAAACTTATTTACCGCCCACTTACCCAAGTGTTTGTGAACAAAAAATTAGATTAAGTGTTACTTAAATGTTCTAAAAAGCTTCACACAACACTAAATAAACTTGAAGTGCATAGAATGTTTCAGAAAATGTTCTAAAAAAACAAAATAACGTTCAGACAGCTCTAAAAAAATAAAAGTTTTGCAAACTACTGAACTACTAAAGGAAACCTTTAATGATATTAAAATTTAGATTATATAGCAAAGTTGTGAGCGGATCAAGCCAGAACAAATAAGGATTGTGTTTTGTAACAAAACTAAAGAGTAACAGAAGTTTGGTTCAAGCACAAAGTACGCAAGGCTTTACAATAGAACACATATTTTTGCACTCAGAACAAATTTGAAAGCTAAAACTTTAAATGATCAATATAGTCCATAGAACTGGTATATAAAAACAAGCCGCCTACTTTATCAAAAGTCTTACTTAAGTAACAAATTGATGATGAAAGAATTTGGCCACTGTAACTGAATGGGAAATCCAGTAGTGATGTCAGATAGCCGACTGTGCAAATGTGTAATATTCTTTTAAATTTAAATGCCAATGAGTTAAATAAGTTGATCGTCGTGTATATGAGTAGAAGTTATGCAATGGACCTGTAGAAAGTGCAAATATATCCCTGTTGTTATACAAACAACTTGTAATAAACATAAATGTGAAAAGCTGGCCTTAAATATATGGTGCATCTCGTCGACCGGGGCATGCCACTTAAATAAAAAAATATATTTTTCTCCCATATTTACGTTACGCAATCATTACATGTAAACCAATACGAAAAGAAGCGCGTTACTCCATTCAGTAATATTAAGTGACCAGGTCAGTCGAGGTACCTTTCTCCAAGCGTGTCTTGGGGAAGTTATCCAGGTCGATTTTATTCAGTGTTGCAACGAAATCGAAAGTTACAAGACAAGCCGAAGTGTGATACCGGATTCATTCAGTGATGCGGCAGTGCCCAAAAATGACCGCGTAAATTAAAACAAAAATCGAATTAAAATGATAACTGTGCTGTGCGTGTTGGTGTTATTAACAGCAAATTTACAAACAACAACGAACCAATACGTTTCGTATAACTCATCCGATTTATCGTATCTATCAAATGGAATACAATTCCCAGTACCTAAAACAGTGGAAGAGGAAGCTAAATTAGTGATTAATGATGATGAGAATGTATCGGAAATGGAATGGCTTGGACAGCTTTACAATCATTACAATTGGGATAAACAATTAGAACGAATTGAAGAGTCCGGTTGCAAAATTGATGTTTCAAATTATATTGAAGATTTAAAAAATGGTAGTTCCTGGGCCGCCAAAAGTCAGTACTTTCTCCATTTATATTAATTGCATTATTGGCGCACCTAAATTAAATTATTTTAATTTCATACTTCCTCATACGATTAATTTCCTTGTTTTTAGTGTATGATGCGTCTGGTCGTTACAGCAGCCAATTTTTTTACGGTAATGATTTTTGGCTCGGATCGCAAGCGTTGTGTGAGGAATTGTCAAATAATTTAACCAATACTATTCCACCGTTTCCTGTACGATTTTACGTTGCTAAAGTTAGGATTAATATTAACGAAGCGTTTACGCCAGTGGTAAGTCCGAATTAAATTCAATTTGTAAATTTTTAACAAATTAAATTTTATTTTAGACTAGGCAAATATTAATCGGTCAATGTTTGCCGTCCTCATGTAACTCTTCGGATATACGTTCGATATTTCTGTTGGAAAAATCGAAGGCAAAATCGTTAATAGTCGTTGATATCAGGCCGGTTCCTGGAGATTACAGCATTTTAAACGATAGAAAGTTTCACATCGTGGGGTAAGTTTATATAACGTTAACGAATGCTAACATTTTGCTAATTAGATATTACATGAATGATATCGATTTGATAAGTTTTTAAAATGTGTAATTTTGGTGTTGCTTAATATGATATAATATAAGGAAATTCTTATTTAATAATAACCTTTTATGAAATTAAGAAATTGATTAATTGCCCACTTTCATGTCTGGTATTTATTATTATAATTTGAATAATAATTACCTTGAATGTTACATGATAAATATTTGATTTTCTATCAATGTAGATTGCTTACATTTAACTTCAATAATTAGCGATATAATATTCAACAAAAAACTTAAAATAAAACTAAAATTCATTTAAAACATGCTTAGAACCGACAAAAAACTTTTAATCTAGAAATTAGATCAAAGAATCTCAAAAAGTCCTTAACAGATTGATTGTAGAATACAACAAAAAAAATTTAATAATAAAATTGTTTTAGAAAACTAAGTAAAGTTTTAGTGTCACTAAATTAGAGGTCATGTCAAAACTGCCGTGTTGATTTTAATAAGTTTTATACAGTTGGTAGTAATAATGTATGGCTACAATTCTGCCAAATTTTATCAACATCTAATGTACAGTTTTATAATTATAAGTTTTTGTTAATACCTAACTCATCAACATTCAGCAATAGTAGGTCACTAAATTAGAGGTTGTGTCAAAATTGTCGTGTCGATTTTAATGGATTTTATACAGTTGGTAGTAATGATATCTTGCTACAATGTTGCCAAATTTCATCATAATTCAATGTACAGATTTAAAGTTATACATTTTTGTTAATACTTAAAACATTAACATTTAAAGGTAGTAGGTCACTAAATTAGAGGTTATATCAAAACTATTGTATTGATTTAAATACATTTTATACAGTTGGTAGTAATGATGTTTAGCTACAATGTTGACAAATTTAATCAAAATTCAAAGTACAGTTTTAAAACTATAAGTTTATGTTAATACCTAACTCATCAACATTTAGCGGTAGAAGGTCACTAAATTAGAGGTTATATCAAAATTGTCGTATTGATTTAAATAAATTTTATACAGTTGATAGTAATGTTATTTAGCTACAATGTTGCCAAATTTCATCAAAATTCAATGTACAGTTTTAAATTTATAAATTTTTGTTAATAAAAAAATAAATCAACATTTAGCGGTAGAAGGTCACTAAATTAAAGGTTATGTCAAAATTGTCGTGTTGATTTTAATGGATTTTATACAGTTGGTAGTAATGATGTTTGTCTACATTGTTGCCAAATTTCATTAACATTCAATGTACAGTTTTAAAGTTATACATTTTTGTTAATACCTAACGCATCAACATTTAAAAATAGAAAGTCACCAACTTATAGGATATGTCAAAATTGTCGTGGAAATTTCAATAAATTTTATACAGTTGCTAGTAATATTACTTAGCTACAATGTTGCCAAATTTGATCAAAATCCAATGTACAGTTTTAAGATTATAAAAATTTGTTAATACCTAACACATTAACATTCAAACATAGTGGGCACTTCAACATTTAAAGGTAACAGGTTACCAACTTATAGGTTATGTCAAAATTGTCGTGGTGATTTTAATAAGTTTTGTACAGTTGGTTGTAATGATGTTGAACTACATTGTTGCCAAATTTCATCAACATTCAATGTACAGTTTTAAGGTTATACATTTTTGTTAATACCTAACACATCAACATTTAAAAATAACAAGTCACTAAATTAGAGGTTATGTCAAAATTGTCGTGTTGATTTTAATAGATTTTAGACAGTTGGTAGTAATGATGTCCGGTCACAAACTTAAAGGTTATGTCAAAATTGTCGTGGTAAATTTAATAAATTTTGTACAATTGGTTGTAATGATGTTGAGCTACAATGTTGCCAAATTTGATTAAAATCTAATGTTCAGTTTTAAAGTTATAAATTTTTGTTGATACTTAACACTTCAACATTTAAAGGTAACAGATCACCAACTTATAGGTTATGGTAGATGTAATTTTATTAAATTTTGTACAGTTGGTTGTAATGATGTTGAACAACATTGTTGCCAAATTTCATCAACATTCAATGTACAATTTTAAAGTTATATGTTTTTTTAATACAAAATTCATCAACATTTAACAGTAGGTTACTAAATTAGAGGTTATGTCAAAATGTCCGTGTTGATTTTATTAAATTTTATACAGTTGGTGGTTATGATATCTGGCTACAATGTTGCCAAATTTTATCAAAATCCAATGTACAGTTTTAAGATTATAAAAATTTGTTAATACCTAACACATTAACATTCAAAAATAGTGGGTCACTAAATTAAAGGTTATGTCAAAACGGTCGTGGTGATTTTAATAAATTTTGTACAGTTGGTAGCAATATTATTTAGCTACAGTGTTGCCAAATTTCATCAAAATCCAATGTATAGTTTTAATATTATAAAAATTTGTTAATACCTAACACATTAACATTCAAAAATAGCAGGTCCCAAACTTAAAGGTTATGTCAAAGCTGTCGAGGTGATTTTAATAAGTTTTGTACAATTGGTTGTAATAATATTGAGCTACAATGACGCCAAATTTGATCAAAACCCAATGTTCAGTTTTAAAGTTATAAATTTTTGTTTATACCTAACACTTCAACATTTAAAGGTAACAGGTTACCAACTTATAAGTTATGTCAAAATTGTCTAAGTAATTTTAATAAATTTTGTACAGTTGATAGTAATAATGGTTGGTTACAATGCTGCCAAATTTAATCAAAATCTAATGTACAGTTTTAAAGTTATACATTTTTGTTAATATCTAACACATCAACATTCAAAAATACTGGGTCACTAAATTAGAGGTTATGTCAAAATTGTTGTGGTGATTTTAATATATTTTATACAGTTGGTAGTAATATTATTTAGCTACAATTTTGCCAAATTTGATCAAAATCTAATGTTCAGTTTTAAAGTTATAAACTTTTGTAAATACCTAACACATCAACATTAAATAATAGCAGGTCACCAACTTAGAGGTTATGTGAAAACTGTTGAGGTAATTTTAATAAGTTTTGTACAGTTGGTTGTAATGATATTGAACTACAATGTTGCCGAATTTAATCAAAATCTAATGTACAGTTTTAAGATGATAAAAATTTGTTAATACCTAACACATTAACATTCAAAAATAATAGATCACTAAATTAGAGGTTATGTCGAAATTGTCGTGGTGATTTTAATAAATTTTATACAGTTGGTAGTAATATTATTTAGCTACAATGTTGCCAAATTTGATCAAAATCTAATGTTCAGTTTTAAAGTTATAAATTTTTGTTAATACTTAAAACATTAACATTTAAAGGTAGTAGGTCACCAACTTATAGGTTATGTCAAAATTGTCGAGGTTATTTTAATAAGTTTTATACAGTTGGTTGTAATAATATTGAGCTACAAGGACGCCAAATTTAATCAAAACTTAAGGTTTAGTTCTAAAGTTATAAATTTTTGTTAATACCAAACACTTCAACATTTAAAGGTAACAGGTTACCAACTTATAAGTTATGTCAAAATTGTCTAAGTGGTTTTAATAAATTTTGTACAGTTGATAGTAATAATGGTTGGCTACAATGTTGACAAATTTAATCAAAATCTAATGTACAGTTTTAAAGTTATACATTTTTGTTAATATCTAACACATCAACATTCCAAAATACTGGGTCACTAAATTAGAGGTTATGTCAAAATTGTCGTGGTGATTTTAATAAATTTTATTCATTTGGTAGTAGTATTATTTAGCTACAATGTTGCCAAACTTGATCAAAATCTAATGTTCAGTTTTAAAGTTATAAATTTTTGTTGATATTAAACGCATCAACATTTAAACATAGCAGGTCACCAACTTAGAGGCTATGTCAAAATTGTAGTGGTAATTTTAATAAATTTTGTACATTTGGTTGGAATGATGTTTAGCTACAATGTTGCCAAATTTGATCAAAATCTAATGTTCAGTTTTAAAGTTATAAATTTTTGTTAATACTTAAAACTTTAACATTTAAAGGTAATAGATCACTAATTCAGAGGTTATATCAAAACTGTCGTATTGATTTAAATAAATTTAATACAGTTGGTAGTAATGTTATTTAGCTACAATATTGCCAAATTTCATCAAAATTTAATGAGCAGTTTTAAGATTATACAATTTTGTTAATACCCCTAACACATTAACATTCAAAAATAGTGGGTCACTAAATTAGAGGTTATGTCAAAATTGTCTTGGTGATTTTAATAAATTTTATGCAGTTGCTAGTAATATTATTTAGCTACAATGTTGCCAAATTTGATCAAAATCTAATGTTTAGTTTTAAAATTATAAATTTTTGTTGATACCTAACACTTCAACATTTAAAGGTGACACGTCACCAACTTATAGGTTATGTCAAAATTGTAGTGGTGGTTATAATAAGTTTTGTACAGTTGGTAATAATAATGTTTAACTACAATGTTGCCAAATTTGATCAAAATCTAATGTACAGTTTTAACATTATAAAAGTTTATCAATACCTAACACAATCAACATTCAAAAATAGCGTGTCACTAAATTAAAGGTTATGTTAAAATTGTCGTCGTGATTTTAATAAATTTTATACAGTTGGTTGTAATAATAATGAGCTACAATTGCGCCAAAATTTGATCAAAATCCAATGAACAGTTTTTAAATTATACAAATTTGTTAATACTTTACACGTTAACATTTAAAGATAGTAGGTCACTAAATTAGAGGTTAAATCAAAACTGACATATTGATTTAAATAAATTTTATACAGTTGGTAGTAATAATGTTTAGCTACAATGTTGCCAAATTTGATCAAAATCTAATGTACAGTTTTAAAGTTATACATTTTTGTTAATACATAACACATCAACATTCAAAAATAGCAAGTCACCAACTTAGAGGTTGTGTCAAAACTGTCGTGGGGATTTTAATAAATTTTGTACAGTTGGTTGTAATAATGTTGAACTACATTGTTGCCAAATTTCATCAACATTCAATGTACAGTTTTTAGGTTATACAATTTTGTTAATACCTAACACATCAACATTTAAAATTAGCAGGTCACTAAATTAGAGGTTGTGTCAAAATTGTCGTGTTGATTTTAACGGATTTTATACAGTTGGTAGTAATGATGTTTGTCCACAATCTTGCCAAATTTCATCAACATTCAATGTACAGTTTTAAAGCTATACAATTTAGTTAAAACCTAACGCATCAACATTTAAAAATAGCAGGTCACCATCTTAGAGGTTATGTCAAAATTGTCGTGGTGATTTTAATAAATTTTGTACAGTTGGTTTCAATAATGTTAAGTTGCAATGTTGCCAAATTTGATCAAAATCTAATGTTCAATTTTAAAGTTACACATTTTTGTTGATACCTAACACTTCAACATTTAAAGGTAACAGATCACCAACTTATAGGTTATGATCGAGGTGATTTTATTAAATTTTGTACAGTTGGTTGTAATGATGTTGAACAACCTTGTTGCCAAATTTCATCAACATTCAATGTACAATTTTAAAGTTATAAGTTTTTGTTAATACCAAATTCATCAACATTTAACGACAGTAGGTTACTAAATTAAAGGTTATGTCAAAATTTCCGTGTTGATTTTATTAAATTTTATACAGTTGGTAGTAATGATATTTAGCTACAATGTTGCCAAACTTCATCATAATTCAATGTATAGTTTTAAGGTTACACAATTTTGTTAATACTTAACACATCAACATTTAAATATAGCAGGTCACTAAATTAGAAGTTAAGTCAAAATTGTCGTGGTGATTTTAATGAATTTTATACAGTTGGTAGCAATGATGTTTGTCCAAAATGTTGTCAAATTTCATCAACATTCAATGTACAGTTTGAAGGTTATACAATTTTGTTAACACCTAACACAACAACATTTAAAAATAGCAGGTCACTAAATTAGAGGTTATGTGTCGTGGTAATTGTAATAAATTTTGTACAGTTGGTAGTAATGATGTTTAGCTACAATGTTGCCAAATTTAATCAAAATCCAATGTACAGTCTTAAGATTATAACAATTTGTTAATATCTAACACATAACCATTCAAAAATAGTAGGTCACTAAATAAGAGGTTATGTTAAAATTGTCGTGGTGATTTTAATAAATTTAATACAGTTGGTAGTAATATTACTTAGCTACAACGTTGCCAAATTTGATCAAAATCTAATGTTCAATTTTAAAGTTATGAATTTTTGTTAATACCTAACACATCAACATTCAATAATAGCAGGTCACCAACTTAGAGGTTATGTCAAAATTGTCGTGGTGATTTTAATAAGTTTTGTACAGTTGGTTGTAATGATGTTAAACTGCAATGTTGCCAAATTTAATCAAAATCTAATGTGCAGTTTTAAGATTATACAAATTTGTTAATACCTAACACATTAACATTCAAAAATAGTAGGTCACTAAATTAGAGGTTATGTCAAAATTGTCGAAGTGATTTTAATAAATTTTATACAGTTGATAGTAATGTTATTGAGCTACAATGTTACCAAATTTCATCAAAACCCAATTTACAATTTTAAAGTTATGCATTTTTGTTAATTCCTAACACAATAAACATTCAAAAATAGAAAATCACTAAATTAGAGGTTATGTCAAAATTGTCGTGTTGATTTTAATAAATTTTATATAGTTGGTTGTAATGATGTTGAGCTACAATGTCGCCAAATTTGATCAAAATCTAATGTTCAATTTTAAAGTTATACAATTTTGTTAATACTTAACACATCAATATTTAGCCGTAGCGGGTCACTGAATTAGAAGTTATGTCAAAATTCCCGTGGTGATTCTAATAAATTTTGTACAATTGGTTGTAATAATGTTGTGCAACAATGTTGCTAAATTTCATCAAGATTCAATGTACAGTTTCAAAGTTACATACAATTTTGTTAATACCTTACATAATCAACATTCAAAAATAGAAAGTCATTAAATTAGAGGTTATATCAAAACTGTCGCGTTAATTTTAATGAATTTTATACAATTGGTAGTAATGTTGTTTGGCTACAATGTTGCCAAATTTCATAAAAATCCAATGTATAGTTTTCAAGCAATTTAAATTTTAGATTTACTATTTTTCAACATTGACTTTGTGGTGTCATTATATTTGAGGTTATGTAAAATTTTAAGATTTTAATCAATTGTACACAAATCGTAGTACTAATAGTATACTACATTTTATGTAAATTTAATGCATAGGTTTAGAGATATTGTATTTTTAAGTCTTACTTACACTAAAGGAAATTGAAATGGATTTATATATGAAAAAATTGTTTAACAATAAATTTCTTGATAACTAACGCTTAAGTGAGTGGGAAAGAACAAGGTTTGATTTGTGGGCAAGTTGCTTCTTTTACTTTGGCCCACCTTCCCGCCCAAGTGTTAGCCATCAATGGAATTTTTGTTTGTCCCAAAAATTGTTTAACAATAAATCTCTTGACAACTATCGTTTCGGTGGGTGGGAACAAAGTTCAATTTGTGGACGAGTTACTTTTTCTACTGTAAACCACCCACCTGCCCAAATGTTAGTCAACAAAGAATCTATTGTTCGTCCCACTTCTTGTGTTCTTGGATTTAGATATGAATGAATTGTTTAACAATAAATCTTTTAATATATTTCCTCATAGCTGGTTTTAGCTATTATTTCATAAGCTTTTTTACACTTCTTAACAGTTTATGACCGGATTTTGACATTTTTCACATTTTATAAACAGAATTTTGCACGGATTTTGGTTTCTTTGAAAATAATTTAATACTTTATGACACAATTTTGCTATTTTTGGCTTTTTATAAACAGAATATTGCATTATTTAACAGTTTATGGTAAGTTTTGGTACTTTATAGCAATATTTTAAATTTGATGGCCAAATTTTGTTTTGTTTGACATTTTATAAATAAATTTTTGCATATTTTGACAGTTTATGACCAGCTTTTGAGTTTTTTTTTACAATATTTGATATATTTCATAGACAGATTTTGTTATTTTTAAATTTTTTAAGAGTTATGCTTAAATTTTGGTTTATAATAACAATATCTTAATATTCCATAGCCGGATTTTGCTACTTTTCGGGATTTCAAAAACAAAATTATATTTTTCAAACTTTTTTCCAGATTTTTGACAACTTTTTTTTGCATTTTTAAAAATTTATGCAAAAATTGTTGGTTCATGGTGACAGTATTTCATAGCCGGATTTTGATATTTTTGATTTTTTATAAAAATTTTGCACTATTCTACAGTTTATAGCCAAATTTTGTTACTTTCTGACAATATTTTGATGTTCCAAGGCAGTATTTTGCTATTTTTGACATTTTATGAATTAGAACTTTACATTTTCGACAGTTTATAGCCGGATTTTGATGCTTTCTAACAATATTGTTTAATTTACGTTTCAAAACCTAATTTTGATATTTTTGACACATATAAATAAAATGTTGCACTAGTAAAACGTTTTTGGCCAAATTTTTCTATTTTTTTGAAACTTATGATTAGAATTTTACACATACATTGGAGTTTAGTGCTTTCTGACAATATTTTATAGATATTTAAGACCTTATGAATAGAATTTTGCACTTTTTAACACTTTTTGTAAAATTTTGCTATTTTATAGCCGGATTTATCTATTTTTAAGATTTCGTAAATTTGTTTACAGTTTTTCTGACAAAATTTTGATATTTTTAACATTTTATAACAAAAATTTTACACCTTTCAACCGTTTTTGGCCAAATTTTAGTTTCTGTAAATATTTTAATATTTTATGACCGGATTTTCTTAAGTTTGATTTTATTTGTTGAACAAAATTACAAAATTGTGTACTTTCTGCAGTTTTGATGTTTCAAGACCAAATTTTGTTACTTTTATCAATTTATAAAAAGAATTTTACACTTTTCAACTTTTTTGTGCAGATTTTAGTTCTTTTTGAAAATATTTAAATATTTCATGTTTATTTTTGACTTTTTATGAACCGGATTGCTTGTACTTAGATATGAAAGAATTGTTTAACAATAAATTTCTTGACACCAAACGGTTGGGTGGGTGGGTAAAAACTTAGTTTAGTTTGTAAGCGAGTTACTTTTTCTACTGATCTATTGTTCGTCCCATCTCTTGTGTGCTTGGATTTAGATATGAGAAAATTGTTTCACAATAAATCTCTTGATAACTAACGCATAGGTAGGTAGGTGGAAACTAAGTTTAATTTGTGGGCAGTTAGTTTCTTCTACTGTGACCCACCCACCCGCCCAAATATTAGTTATCAAAAGATCTACTGTTTGTGTCACCTTTTGTGTGCTTGGATTTAGATTTGAGAAAATTGCTTGGATGGGTGGGTGGGAACAAAGTTTAATTTGTAGACAAGTTACTTCTTTTATTGTGACTCACCCACCCGCCCAATTGTTAGTCATCAAAAGATCTTTTGTGTGTCCCATCTCTTGTATGCTTGGATTTAGCAAAAGATTGTTTAATAATAAATTTCTTGATAACTAACGCTTAGGTGCTAACAAAGTTTAATTTTCAAACGAGTTATTTCTTCTACCCACCCACCCATCCAAGTGTTAGTTATTAAAGGATCTACTGTTCGTCTCACTTTTTGTGTGCTTGGATTTAGATATGAGAAAATTGTTTGACAATAAATTTCTTAATAACTAACGCTTGGGTGGGTGGGTGGGAACAAAGTTAAATTTCTAGGCAAGTTACTTCTTTTACCGTGACTCATCCACTCGCCTAAATGTTAGTCATCAAAAGATCTATTGTTTGTCCCACCTCTTGTACGCTTGGATTCAGCAAAAGATTGTTTAATAATAAATTTCTTGATAACTAACGCTTGGGTAGGCGAGTGGGAACAAGATTTAATTTGTACGCAAGTTACTTCATTTACTGTAGCCCACCCACCCGCCCAAGTGTTAGTCATCAAAATATCTTTAGTTCGTCTCACCTCTTGTACTCTTGTATTTAGATATGAGAGAATTGTTTAACAATAAATCTCTTAATAACTAACACTTGGGAGGTTGGGTGGAAACAAGGTTTAAATTCTGGGCAAACTACTTTTTTAACTGTAACCCACCTACCCGCCCAAGTGTTAGTCATCAAAGGATCTATTGTTTGTCCCACCTCTTATGTGCTTGGATTAAGATATGAAGAAACTGTTTAACAATAAATTTCTTGATAGCTAACGATTGAGTGGGTGGGTGGAAAACAATTTTAATTTATGAGCGAGATACTTCTTCTATGTGACCCAACCACCCGCCCAAGTGTTAGTCATCAAAAGATCTACTGTATGTCCCAACTTTCGTGTGCTTGGATTTAGATTTGATAAAATTGTTCAATAATAAATTTCTTAATAACTAACGCTTGGGTGGGTGGGGGAAAACAAAGTTTAATTAGTGGGCGGATAGCTTATTCTACTGTAACCTACTCACCCGCCCAAGTAATAGTCATCAAAGGATCTATTGTTTTTCCCACTTTTTGTGAGCTTGGATTTAGATATGAAAAAATTCTTTAACAATAAATTTCTTAATACTAACGCTTGGGTGAGTGGGTGGGAACAAGGTTTAGTTTGTGGGCGAGTTACTTTTTTTAGTGTAATCTATTGTTTGTCCCACCTTGTGTATGCTTAGATTTAGATATAATAGAATTGTTGAACAATAAATCTCTTGATAACTAACGCTTAGGTAGGTGTGTACGAACATAGATTAATTTGTGGACGAGTTACTTCTTCTACTATAACCCACTCACCCGCTCGAGTGTTAGTCATTAAAGGATCTATTGTTTCTTCCACCTCTTGTGTGCTTGGATTTAGATATTATAGAATTGTTTTACAATAAATCTTTTGATAACTAACGCTTAGGTAGGTGGGTGGGAACAAAGTTTAATTTGTGGACAAATTACTTTTTCTACTGTGACCCACCCACCCGCCCAAGTGTTACTCATCAAAGAATTTATTGTTTGTCCCACCTCTCGTGTGCTTAAATTTAGTTATGAGAGAATTGTTTAATATTAAATCTCTCGATAAGTAACGCTTAGGTGGAAACAAGGTTTAATTTCTGGGCAAACTACTTCTTTAACTGTAACCCACCTCTTGTGTGCTTGGATTAAGACATGAGAAAACTGTTTAACAATAAATTTCTTGATAGCTAACGCTTGGGTAGGTGGGTAAAAAAAAAATTATGGGCGAGTTACTTCTTCTACTGACCCACCCACCTGTCTAAGTGTTAGTCATCAAAGGATCTATTGTTTGTCTTATGTCTTGCGTGCTTAGATTTAGATATAATAGAAATGTTGAACAATAAATCTCTGGATAACTAACGCTTGGGTGGGTGGGTGGGAACAAAGTTTAATTTGTGAGCAAGTTACTTCTTCTACTTTGACCTACCCACCCGCCCAAATGTTAATCATCAAAAAATCTATTGTTCGTCCTACCTCTTGTGTGCTTGGATTTAGATATGAGACAATTGTTTAACAATAAATCTTTTAATAACTAACACTTGGGTGGTTGGGTGGGAACAAGGTTTAATTTGTGGGCAACTTACTTCTTTAACTGTAACCCATCCACCCGCCCAAGTGTTAGTTATCAAAAGATCTATTGTTCGTCCCACCTCTTGTGTGTGGATTTAGATATGAAAAAATTGTTTAATAATAAATCTTTTGATAGCTAACGCTTGGGTGGGTGGGTGGGAATAAAATTTAATTTGTGAGCAAGTTTCTTTTTCTACTGTAACCCACTCAGCTGCCCAAGTGATAGTCATCAAAGGATCTATTGTTTCTTTTATTTTTTGTGTGCTTGGATTTAGATATGAAGGAATTGTTTAACAAGGTTTAAATTGTGGGCGAGTTACGTCTTCTACTGTGATCTATTGTTTGTCCCACCTCGTGTATGTTTGGATTAAGATATGGGAAAATTGTTTAACAATAAATCTCTTGATAACTAACGCTTGAGTAAGTGGGTAGAAACAAAGTTTAATTTATGGGCGAGTTACTTTTTCTTCTGTGACCTACCTACTCGCTCAAATGTTAGTTGTCAAAGAATCTATTGTTTGTCCCACCTCTCGTGTGCTTGGATTTAGATATGAGAGAATTGTTTAACAATAAACCTTTTAATACTAAACGCTTGGGTGGGTAGGTGGAAAGAGGATTTAATTTTTGAACAAGTTACTATTTTTACTGTGACCCGCCCACCCGCCCAAGTGTTAGATATCAAAAGATCTATTGTTCGTCTCACTTCTTGTGTGCTTGGATTTAGATATGTAAAAACACTGTTTAACAATAAATCTCTTAATAAGTAACGCTTGGATGGGAACTTAGTTTAATTTGTGGGCAAGTTACTTTTTATACTGTAAACCCTTTCCGCCCAATTGTTAGTCATCAAAGGATCTATTGTTTGTCCCACATTTTGTATGCTTGGATTTAGATTTGAGAAAATTGTTTAGCAAAATATCTTAATACCAAACGCTTGAGTGGGTGAGTGAGAACAATGTTTATTTTGTGGGCAACAGTTTTCTCATATCTAAATCCAAGTACATAAGAGTTAGAACAAATAGATCCTTTGATAACTAACGCTTGGGTGAGTGGGAACAAGGTTTAATTTGTGTGCGAGTTACTTCTTCTACTGTTGCCCAAGTGTTAGTCATCAAAGGATCTATTGTTTATCACACCTTTTGTGTGCTTGGATTTAGATACGAGAGAATTGTTTAACTTTAAATTTCTTGATAAAAAACGCTTGGGTGGGTGGTTGGAAACAAAGTTTAATTTGTAAGCAAGTTATTTTTTCTACTGTTTTAAAAATCAACTCTTTTACAATCTATGTAACTCCAAAATACCTTAAAACTAATGATTAGATTGTCCATAACAAGATTGTTCTTTCAGGTTTTCTTAAAACTTTGTAGTAAGCATAGTTTGTTAACGTTTTCCAAATAAATATCAACTTTATCACTTTAGTATAAACCAGTCGTCCAAAATGTGTTAACAAAGTTCATTCTTCTTAAGCACAAATGACAAATGACGTTTCTACTTAGACATAACTTTGCAGAAACACTGCAGATGGGGGAGGTAAATCATGTTTTAATAACAAACATTTGGCCGGTAAGCAATCATTGAACTAAGTAACTCAACCATCCACCCAGTTATTATTATTATTATTATTATTATTAAGTAATTTAATACTTTCTTTCTCCTTAAGTACACTTTACAAAATACGTACTAAAGTAGACCGTTCATCAAAGACACACTTTACACCTACTTGCAAATATCAGTGGCGTAACTATGATTTTCTCAACGCAAAATATTGAAAAAAATAAATAAATTTTGTCATAAACTGTTAACAATTCAAAAATCTATTCATTAAAAACCAAAAATTACAAAATTTAGTCTTAAAATATATAAAAAAAAAACAAAACCCGGCCAAAAACGGTTGAAATGTACAAAATTCTATTTGAAACATAAAAAAAATATTAAAAAAAAACCAAAATCTGTTGAAAATTTTTAATATTATCATGGAATCTTAAAAATATCACAATTCGGTTATAAAATATCAAATTATTTTTAAAAAGCACTAAAATCCGGCCATTAAATAGCAAAATCCGACCATAAAATATCAAAAAATTGTTTAAAAAAACAAAAACTGGCTATAAACTGTAAAATTCTATTTATAAAATAACAAGAATAAAAAAAAATCTGGCCATAAAATTTAAATATTGTTTAAAAGCACCAAAACTGTGCCATAACTTTTTGAAAACTGTCAAGTTTTACTTATAAAATCTTAAAAATAGCTAAATCCGACATGAAAACATTAAAATATTGTTAGAAAACACCAAAATTTGGCCATAAACTGTTAAAAAGTGTAAAAATCCGGCTATAAAATATTAAAATATTGTTAAAACAACAAAAACCCGGGCATGACTGTTTAAAAATGCAAACTCTTTTTATAAAATGTTTAAAATAGCAAAATCTGATAATGAAATGTTGAAATAATGTTAATAACATACAAAATTTAGTCATAAATGATTAAAAAGTGTAAAACTACATTTATAAAATATCAAAAATAACAAATTCTGGTTAGAAAGCACTAAAATCCAAATCAAAATCTGTTTTTTTTTAATAAAATTACAAAAATAGCAAAATCCTGCCTGAAAGCATCAAACTTCTGTTAAAAAACACCAAAATCCGGCCATAAATTGATAAAAAATGTAAATAAAACATAATATTTCAAAAACAGTAAAATCCAGATAAAAAATCCATAATATTGTTAGAAATAGCAAAAATCCGGCCATAAACTATTGAGAAGTGCAAAACTCTATTAATAAAAAGTCAAAAACAGCTGAATCCGGGCTTAAATCATCTAAATATTGACAGAAAGCATGCAAATTTAATCGACTTTGTAAAGTCTAAGAATTCTTAAAAATAGGTTGAAGATCAAAATAATGATAAACAACTTTTAGAATATTATATAATATCATTAAAGTAGACAAATTTCTACCTCTCCGTACATTTTATGTTTCACTGTCGTATATATGCTATGTAAATTTTCTTTTATACTCATACTTTGAGTTTGTATCACCGTCCAATGATGATCTTGTAAAAGTTGATACTAATTACGGTTTTTAAATATAGTAACAGCCACTACTATTAAACTTTTAAATATTATTAATTTGTTAAACGGTGGGCCATACTTTCAACGCAATTTGTGGACCAATTTGTGAATGGAGTTTGAAAAACTGGATCGTTAGTGGAGAAAACAACACGTTTACGTTCTTGTTCAGTAAAAAAACTAATGCTGTTGCTTAGAGTGTGCGTAAACATGCATTAACATCAACTCTTCATCGTTCTCAGGAATTGAACGTTTCTCGCACTTCTCTGAGGAAAATTTTGCATAAAAACCTCAATTTGAATACCTACAAAATTCAATTAGTTCAAGAAATAAAGCCTCACGACTATCCAATGCAATTTCAGTTCGCCCAATAGACTACAAATCGTTTGGCCAAAGATGAACATTTTGATGGAAAAATTGTGTTTTTCGATAAAGGTCATTTTCATCTCGGAGGCTACGTCAACAAGCAAAATTGTAGCATTTGAGAATCAGTGAATCCACACGTGACTATTGAACAGCCTATGCATCCACAACAAGTAACCGTTTGGTGTGGTTATTGGTCCGGTGGCATTATTGGGCCATTTTTCTTCGAAAAACAGCAAGGAACCGCCGTTACCGTCAATAGTGATCGTTACTGTTTCATGCTAAACAAATTTTTCCAAAAATTAAAGAGTATGAAATAGATGACATTTGGTTTTATCAGGACGGGGCTTGCTATACAGCCAACGTAACCATCGATCTTTTGAACACTGTTTTTGGAAATCAAATAATTAGCCAAAATACTGATGTTAATTGGCCGCCTAAGAGCTGTGATTTGAAGTGTTACGCTAACCATCTAGAGACGATTGATACTATAAAACACAAAATCGAAGTTGCTATTCATGCGATTGGAGCCCAAACAATCAAAAATGTACTAAAAAATAGGGTTATTTGAATGATATCGTGTTTCATTCTCAAATAAAAATGTCCAATCTTTCTAATAAACTCATAATTTTGAAAAAATATTCATTAATTTTTTATTTCGATTCAAATTCCAAAAATTAGACCCACCCTTTATATTGCAAATATTCATTCCAGTTCTGAGAACTGTAATATGAATGTTGCAATATCATACATAACCGTAGGCAGTAGTAAATTAAATAACACTAAAACCAATGGTTCCTTGTGTTGCAAAAGTAATCAAATTATAAAAGCACTTGACATTAAGACGATGAAGCAATTACACAATTTATGATCATTTATTTATATCTGCATGTTATTTCATCAAAACTAAACAATCCGTTATGTAATCACATGTTTTATGAGTCTATTAGAATGGAAATGAGAAAGCTTGATAAATAAATGTCCTCAAATTAATTAAATTATTTAAAAATGAGATTAAACAATTCAATCAATTTGTAATAACTCAAGTAAAAGTAAATCGATTGCATTAAATTTATTACTAATTACAAACGGGAAATGCAACAATTTTATATAAACAAAACCATAATTTACAAAAGCACTAAAAAATAATATTGTAATGTATGAAATTTTACACTGTTGAGGAAATGGTACGACTTGCACTATGTGTGTACACAGAGATCCAACTTCCTATTGCGCAACGATTTAAGTGAAATATGTCTTTAAAAGCAGACCAGACGCACTCGCTCACATAACTGGTTTGTCAGCTAACTAACATTTTAACCTAAAAAACCATTGTTGTTGCGAAATTGAATATATTAATAAATTGATTCGGGTCATTTAATAATTAGGAAAGCCTAAACTAAAAGTTGATTTTCCATGTGGACTTAATTGGATTACCATACCAATCGGAATGTGTCGGTTGGTTAATTTCTAATTTCATCAATAATTCATTGCATAAATGTGTGCAAATATGCGTTGCGAATAATTGCACTTGCGTGTTTTCTAAACATTCAACAGTCAACACTCAAAGTGCATATTATTATAATAACAACAAAATTAATAAACTGCAGCACTTAACTAACACGTAATTTATTATGATGTGCTAATTCATAAGTAACTGGTCACGTTCAAAAATTATTAAAAAACTATTGTAAAGTGATTATAATTATACAATTACTATTCTGCATGTTGGGTTCTTAAATCAAGCATAATTAATTAGTTCTCACTTAATGGAAAGTGATATCGCAGTGACGTTAATTTAAACATTAAAGGCATGCACATTACTTATCCAATTTCTTTGTCCACATTGTGTGCATATTAGTTATTAATTAGATGATAAGGAAGTGACGATTCTTGAAGAAACGCAAGGAATTAATAGCTAATTAGAAAATAATAATCCGATGAGAACTGCACAAAATATATGATTTATTATGATGTGAAACATGAAATGTTACTATAATCAGTTTATAAAATATTATTGGAATTGGAATCTTTATTTTATTACAGTTTTCCCATTGAGTAATTTGATCAAAACATAATTTAAATCTAAATTTCTTTAAAGTTAAGTGCTTCACATTAAATACCGTTATGACAGTTAGGGTAAGCAACTCTAAGATTAACAAATTTCTAGTTACCACCTAGACATTTTCACTTTTAGTGATTTTAATGCAGTTTTTCCACTTAAAAATTGAAAATTTTGATCAAAACATAAATTTAAGTTCAAATTGCTTCAAAATAAAGTGATTCAAGTTAAATACCTTTATGACACTTAACGTAAGCAACCCTAATATTAACAAATTTCCAGTTAAGAACTAGAAAAATGCACTTTAAGTAACTTTAAAGCAGATTTTTCACTTAAAAACTAAAAATTTGCCAAAATTAAGTCCAAATTGTTTCAAAATTAAGTGCTCCACGTTAAATACCATTATGGCACTTAACGTTAGTAATTCTACTATTAACAACATTCTAGTTAACAGCTAACAATTTGCACATTACGTGATTTTAATGCAGTTTACCCACTTAAATGTTAAGAAACTGACTCAAAAAACAAATTTAAGTCCAAATTACTTTAAAATTAAGTGTTCCACGTTAAATATCTTTATGACACTTAACGTAAGCAACCCTACTTTTAATAATTTTTTAATAAACAATTTATAATTTGCACTTAATGTGATATTATTGCAGTTTTTTCACTTAAAACTTAAGAACTTTGCTCAAAACATAAATTTAAGTCCAAATTGCTTCAAAATTAAGTGTTCCATGGTAAATATTTTTACAATACTTAACGTAAGCAACTCTACTGTTAATAAATGTTTAATCAGCAACTTAAATTTTGCACTCAATTTAATTTTATTGCAGTTTTTTCACTTATAATGTAAGAATTTTGCTCAAAACATAAATTCCTTTAAAAGTAAGTGATCCACGGCAAATATCTTTATGACACTTAGCGTAAGCAACAGTACTACTAATAAATTTTTAATTAGCAACTCAAAATTTGCACTCAATGTGATTTTATTGCACTTTTTTCATTTAAAAAGTAAGAATTTTGCTCAAAACATAAGTTGCTTTAAAATTAAATGTTCCACGTTAAATATCTTTATGACACTTAACGTAAGCAACCCTACTATTGATAAACTTTCAATTAGCAACTCAAAATTTGCACTCAATGTGATTTTGTTGCTGTTTTGTCACTTAAATAGTAAGAATTTTGCTCAAAAAATAAATTTAAGTCCAAATTAAGTGTTCCACGGTAAATAACTTTATAACACTTAACGTAAGCAACTCTATTATTAAAAAAAAAATAATCAGCAACTCAAAATTTGCACTCGATGTGATTTTGTTGCAGTTTTTTCACTTATAGAGTAAGAATTTTGCTCAAAACATAAATTTAAATCAAAGTTAAGTGTTCCACAGTAAATATCTTTATAACACTTAACGTAAACAACCCTACTATTAAAAATGTTTTAATCAACAACTCAAAATTTGCACTCAATGTGATTTTATTGCAGTTTTTTCTCTTAAAAAGTAAGAATATTGCTCTAAACATAAATTTAAGTCCAAACTAAGTGTTCCACGGTAAATATCTTTATAACACTTAACGTAAGCAACTCTACTATTAAAAAAATTTTAATCAACAACTCAAAATTTGCACTCAATGTGATTTTATTGCAGTTTTTTTCCTTAAAAAGTGAAAATTTTGCACAAAAAATAAATTTAAGTCCAAATTAAGTATTCCACGGTAAATATCTTTATGACACTTAACGTAAGCAACCCTACTATTATTAAATTTTTAATTAACAACTTAAAATTTGCACTCAATGTGATTTTATTGCAGTTTTTTCACTTAAAAAGTAAGAATATTGCTCAAAACATAAATTTAAGTGCAAATTAAGTGTTCCACGGTAAATATCTTTATAACACTAAACGTAAGCAACCTTATTATTAAAAACATTTCAATCAGCAACTCAAAATTTGCACTCAATTTGATTTTATTGCAGTTTTTTTACTTAGAAAGTAAGAATTTTGTTCAAAACATAAATTTAAGTCCAAATTTAGTGTTCCACGGTAAATATCTTTATGACACTTAACGTAAGCAACCCTACTATTATTAAATTTTTAATTAACAACTTAAAATTTGCACTCAATGTGTGTTTATTGCAGTTTTTCCACTTATACAGTAAGAATTTTGCTCAAAACATAAACTTAAGTCTAAATTAAGTGTTCCACGGTAAATATCTTTATAACACTTAAAGTAAGCAACCTTACTATTGAAAAAATGTTAATCAGCAACTCAAAATGTGCACTCAATGTGATTTTGTTGCAGTTTTTTCATTAAAGAAATAACAATTTTGCTCAAAACTAAGTGTTTCACGTTAAATATCTTTATGACACTTAACGTAAGCAACGCTACTATTAAAAAGTTTTTAACTAGCAACTCAAAATTTGTACTCAATGTGATTTTATTGCAGTTGTTTCACTTAAATAGTAAGAATTTTGCTCAAAATATAAATTTAAGTCCAAACTAAGTGTTCCACGGTAAATATCTTTATAACACTTAACGAAAGCAATCCTACTTATAATATATTTTTAATCAACAATTGCAAATTTAAACTCAATGTAATTTTATTGCAATTTTTTCACTTAAAAAGTAAGAATTTTGCCCAAAACATAAATTTAAATCTAAATTAAGTGTTCCACAATAAATATCTTTATAACACTTAACGTAAGCAACCATACTATTAAAAAAATATTAATCAGCAACTCAAAATTTGCACTCAATGTGATTTTATTGCAGTTTTTTCTCTTAAAAAGTAAGAATATTGCTCAAAACATAAATTTAAGTCCAAACTAAGTGTTCCACGGTAAATATCTTTATAACACTTCACGTAAGCAACTCTACTATTAAAAAAATTTTAATCAACAACTCAAAATTTGCACTCAATGTGATTTTATTGCAGTTTTTTTCCTTAAAAAGTAAAAATTTTGCACAAAAAATAAATTTAAGTCCAAATTAAGTATTCCACGGTAAATATCTTTATGACACTTAACGTAAGCAACCCTACTATTATTAAATTTTTAATTAACAACTTAAAATTTGCATTCAATGTGATTTTATTGCAGTTTTTTCACTTAAAAAGTAAGAATATTGCTCAAAACATAAATTTAAGTGCAAATTAAGTGTTCCACGGTAAATATCTTTATAACACTAAACGTAAGCAACTTTATTATTAAAAACATTTTAATCAGCAACTCAAAATTTGCACTCAATTTAATTTTATTGCAGTTTTTTTACTTAGAAAGTAAGAATTTTGTTCAAAACATAAATTTAAGTCCAAATTAAGTGTTTCACGGTAAATATCTTTATTACACTTAACGTAAGCAACCCTACTATTGATAAATTTTTATTCAACAACTTAAAATTTGCACTTAATGTAATTTTATTGCAGTTTTTTATCTAAAAAAGTAAGAATTTTGCTAAAAAAATAAATTTAAGTCCAAATTAAGTGTTCCACGGTAAATATCTTTATAACAAATAACGTAAGCAACCCTACTATTAATAAATTTTGAATCAGCAACTCAAAATTTGCACTCCATGTGATTTTATTGCAGTTTTTTCACTTAAAAGTAAAAATCTTGCCAAAAACATAAATTTAAGTCCAAATTTAGTGTTCCACGGTAAATATCTTCATGACACTTAACGTAAGCAACCCTACTATTATTAAATTTTTAATTAAATACTTAAAATTTGCACTCAATGTGATTTTGTTGCAGATTTTTCACTTAAAAAGTAAAAACTTTGCTCAAAACATAAATTTAAGTATAAATTAAGTGTTCCACGGTAAATATCTTTATAACACTTAACGTAAGCAACCCTACTATTGATAAATTTTCAATTAGCAGCTCAAAATTTGCACTCAATGTGATTTTATTGCAGTTTTTTAATTTAAATAGTAAGAATTTTGCTCAAAACATAAATTGCTTCAAAATTAAGTATTCCACGTTAAATATCTTTATAACACTTAACGTAAGCAACCCTACTATTAATAAATTTTTAATTAACAGCTCAAAATTTGCACTCAATGTGATTTTATTGCAGTTTTTTCACTTAAAAAGTTAGAATTTTGCTCAAAACATAAATTTAAGTCCAAACTAAGTGTTCCACAGTAAATATCTTTATAACACTTAACGTAAGCAACCCTACTATTAATAAATTTTCAATTAGCAGCTCAAAATTTGCACTCAATGTGATTTTATTGCAGTTTTTTGATTTAAATAGTAAGAATTTTGCTCAAAACATAAATTGCTTCAAAATTAAGTATTTCACGTTAAATATCTTTATGACACTTAACGTAAGCAACCCTACTATTAATAAATTTTTAATTAGCAATTTAAATTTTGCACTCAATGTGATTTTATTGCAGTTTTTTTACTTGAAAAGAAATTTTTTTTCTCAAAACATAAATTTAAGTCCAAACTAAGTGTTCCACAGTAAATATCTTTATAACACTTAACGTAAGCAACCCTACTATTAATAAATTTTCAATTAGCAGCTCAAAATTTGCACTCAATGTGATTTTATTGCAGTTTTTTGATTTAAATAGTAAGAATTTTGCTCAAAACATAAATTGCTTCAAAATTAAGTATTTCACGTTAAATATCTTTATGACACTTAACGTAAGCAACCCTACTATTAATAAATTTTTAATTAGCAATTTAAATTTTGCACTCAATGTGATTTTATTGCAGTTTTTTTACTTGAAAAGAAATTTTTTTTCTCAAAACATAAATTTAAGTCCAAACTAAGTGTTCCACAGTAAATATCTTTATAACACTTAACGTAAGCAACCCTACTATTAATAAATTTTCAATTAGCAGCTCAAAATTTGCACTCAATGTGATTTTATTGCAGTTTTTTGATATAAATAGTAAGAATTTTGCTCAAAACATAAATTGCTTCAAAATTAAGTATTCCACGTTAAATATCTTTATGAAACTTAACGTAAGCAACCCTACTATTAATAAATTTTTAATCAGCAATTTAAATTTTGCACTCAATGTGATTTTATTGCAGTTTTTTTACTTGAAAAGAAAAAAATTTGCTCAAAACATAAATTTAAGTCCAAACTAAGTGTTCCAAAGTAAATATCTTTATAACACTTAACGTAAGCAACCCTACTATTAAAAAAAATTTAATCAGCAACTCAAAATTTGCACTCAATGTGATTTTATTGCAGTTTTTTAATTTAAAAAGTAAGAATTTTGCTCAAAACATAAATTGCTTCAAAATTAAGTGTTCCACGTTAAATATCTTTATGACACTTAACGTAAGCAACCCTACTATTGATAAATTTTTAAAAAACAGCACAAAATTTGCACTCAATGTAATTTTATTGCAGTTTTTTCACTTAAAAAGTAAAAATTTTGCTCAAAACATAAATTTAAGTCCAAACTAAGTGCTCCATGATAAATATCTTTATAACACTTAACGTAAGTAACCCTACTTTCAATAAATTTTTATTCGGCAACTCAAAATTTGCACTAAATGTGATTTTGTTGCAGTTTTTTCACTTAAAATGTAAGAATTTTGCTCAAATCATCAATTTAAGTCCAAATTGCTTCAAAATTAAGTGTTTCACGGTAAATATCTTTATGACACTTAACGTAAGCAACCCTACTTATAATAAATTTCCAGTTAAAAACTAGAAAATTGCACTTTATGTGACTTCAAAGCTAATTTTCCACTTAAAAACTAAAAAAATTGCCTAAAATATAAAATTAAGTCCAAATTGTTCCAAAATTAAGTGCTCCACGTTAAATACCTTTACGACACTTAACGTAAGCAATCTTACTATTAACAAATTTCTAGTTAACAGCTAACAGTTTGCACACTACGTGATTTTAATGCAGTTTTTCCACTTAAATGTTAAGAAACTGACTAAAAAAATAAAATTTAAGTCCAAATTAAGTGTTCCACGGTAAATATCTTTATAACACTTAACGTAAGCAACCCTACTATTAATAAATTTTTAATCAACAACTTAAAATTTGCACTCAATGTAGTTTTATTGCAGTTTTTTCACTTTTAAAGTAAGAATTTTGCTCAAAACATAAGTCCAAATTGCTTCAAAATTAAGTGTTTCAAGGTAAATGTCTTTATGACACTTAACGTAATCAACCCTACTGTTAATAAATTTTTAATCAACAACTAGAAATTTGCACTTTAAGTAATTTTAAAGCAGTTTTCTCACTTAAAAACTAAAAATTTGCCCAAAACATAAAATTAAGTGCAAATTGCTTCAAAATTAGGTGTCTCACGCTAAATATCTCTATGACACTTAACGTAAGCAACCCTGTTTTTAATAAATTTTTAACAAGCAACTTAAAATTTGCACTTTAAATGATTTTAATGCAAGTTTTCTCACTTAAAAGTTAAGAGTTTTGCTCAAAACATAAATTTAAGTCCAAATTGCTTCAAAATTAAGTGTTGCAAGGTAAATATCTTTATAAAACTTAACGTAAGCAACCCTACTATTGAACAAAATTTAATCAACAACTCAAAATTTGCATTCAATGTGATTCTGTTGCAGTTTTTTTACTTAAAAAGTAAGAATTTTGCTCAAAAAATAAATTTAAGTCCAAATTAAGTGTTCCACGGTAAATATCTTTATAACACTTAACGTAAGCAACCCTACTATTTATACATTTTTAATGAGCAACTCAAAATTTGCTTTGAATGTGATTTTATAAGAGTTTTTCCTCTTAAAAATTAAGAATTTTTCTTAAAACCTAAACTTAAGTCCAAATTGTTTTAAAATTAAGTGCTGCACGTTAAATACCGTTATAACACTTAACTTAAGCAACCCTACTACTAACAAATTTCCAGACAATAGCTAAAAACTTGCACTTTTCCCACTTAAAAGTTAGGAAATTTGCTCAAACCATAAATTTAAGTCAACATTTTTTCAAAATTAAGTGTTCCACGGTAAATGGAGGTGTTACTCCTCCCCCTCCTCCTTTCTCAATCGGGCTTGGGACCGACTACGGCGGAGTTGGAAAAACGTAACAAACTGAAAAGAAACTTTCCTGTTCTTTTGTCCTTATTTTTAAACCCCACAATTGGCAACTGTTAATTTTATTAAAAAAATTAAAAAATGTATACAATTTTTTAAAAATTACCATATTTTGGAATTTAGTTAAGCAACTCATTGACAATATTTAAAACAAAATTTGAATCAAATTTTTAAAATTTGTTGCTAGAATTATAATTTTTGTAAAATAAAAAATTGATAATTTTTTTAAAATATATACAATTTTTTGAAAATTACCAAATTTTGGAATTTAGTTAAGCAACTCATTTACTACATTTAATACAAATTTTGAAGTAAATTTTTAAAAATTGTTGCTACAATCACAATTTTTGTAAAGTGTTTTTTTTTTAGTTTTTCAACAATTTTGAAAAATATATACAATTTTTTAAAAATTGCCAAATTTTGGAATTTAGTAAAGCAACTCATTTACTACATTTACTACAAATTTTAAAATAAATTTTCAAAAATTGTTCCTACAACCACAATTTTTGTAAAAGTTTTTTTTTTTATTTTTGAACATTTTTTAAAAATATATAAAAAAATTTTAAAATTACCAAACTTTGGAATTTAGTTAAACAACTCATTTACTACATTTGATGCAAATTTTGAAGTAAATTTTCAAAAATTATTGCTACAATCACAATTTTTGTAAAATATTTTTTTTTTAGTTTTTTACCAATTTTGAAAAATATATACAATTTTTTAAAAATTACCAAATTTTGAAAATTAGTTAAATAGCTCATTTACTACATTGGATACAAATTTTGAAGTTATTTTTCAAAAATTATTGTCACAACCACAATTTTTGTAAAATGTTTTCTTTTATTTTTAAACATTTTTGAAAAATAAATACAATTTTTTAAAAATTACCAAATTTTGTAATTTAGTTAACCAACTCATTTACTACATTTGATACAGATTTTGTAGTAAATTTTCAAAAATTGTTGCTACAATCAAAATTTTTGTAAAATGTTTTTTTTTTAGTTTTTCAACAATTTTGAAAAATATATACAATTTTTTAAAAATTACCAAATTTTGGAAACTAGTTAAGCAACCTATTAACTACATTTGAAACAAATTTTGAAACAAAATTCCAAAAATTGTTGCTACAATTACAATTTTTGTAAAATATTTTATTTTTTATTTTTGAACATTTTTGAAAAATATATACAATTTTTTAAAAATTACCAAATTTTAAAATTTAGTTAAACAACTCATTGACTACAATTGATTCAAATTTTGAAGTAAATTTTCAAAAATTGTTGCTAAAATAACAATTTTTGTAAATTGTTTTTTTTATCATTTTTTGAACATTTTTTAAAAATATATACAATTTTTTTAAAATAACCAAATTCTGGAATTTAGTTAAGCAACTCATTTACTACATTTTATACAAATTTTAAAATAAATTTTCAAAAATTGTTGCTACAATGACAATTTTTGTAAAATGTTTTTTTTTTAATTTTTGAAAATTTTTGAAATATATATACAATTTTTTAAAAATTACCAAATTTTGGAATTTAGTTAAACAACTCATTTACTACATTTAATACAAATTTTGAAATAAATTTTCAAAAATTGTTGCTACAATCACAATTTTTGTAAAATGTTTTTTTTTTTAATTTTTGAACATTTCTGAAAAATATACACAATTTTTTAAAAATTACCAAATTTTGGAAATTAGTTAAGCAACTCATTGACTACAATTGATTCAACTTTTGAAGTAAATTTTCAAAAATTATTGCCACAATCACAATTTTTGTAAAATGTTTTTTTAGTGAAACTAATCGAATTATATGAATCATAAATACAAGCATGTAATAACATAATTACGCTTAAAATTAAACCAAACCATGACCAAAATATAACAAGAAACTTATATAATTGTATTTTATTGCAGCGGAACGGCTTTTACCGTATTTGTATTAATAATAATCGCAACTATTATTGAATTAGTAATCAATCAACGGAAAACAAAATCAGATGAAGAATTTCAACACAATAATAACCACGACGATGCTAAACATACAGATAAAAATATTGAAGAACAACATGGTAAGTTATAACCGTAATTAATTCATATAGTTAATTTATAATATTCAAGGAACTCCAATGCAATTACTTCTTGCATTCTCGGCATTAGGAAATGGATCTAAAATATTAGCCCTTGATAAGGTATCAAGAGATTCAATAAGATGCGTACATGGATTACGATTTTTCTCAATAGCTTGGATTATAATGGTCCATACTTATCTAGAAGTATTTTCTATAGCGGAAAACAAATCTTTCCGAACAGCTACGGAAAGGTCATTCTTATATCAAACAGTTTCTAATGCAACTTTCTCGGTTGACACCTTCTTCTTCATTAGGTAATGGAATTAATTAAAAAGAATCAATCGAATTATAACAATTTTATTTTGCAGTGGATTACTGGTCACAATAACATATTTCAGATCTGTAGCTAAGAAAGCACCACCCAGAAAAGAAAACGTAGCGGGGGCGGTCAAAACTAATTCGCTTAAATTTTTATTGATGATTTTTTATAGATTTTTACGATTGACTCCAGCTTATTTGTTTGTTATTGGAGTTAATGAATTGGTGCTCAGATATACGTATAATAAATCATTATATTCACCAGCCATGATAGATCACATTACATGTGATTTGTTTTGGTGGAGGAATGCGTTATATATCAATAATTTTTATCCACAACAGGAATTTTGTATGTTGTGGTCTTGGTATATTGCGAATGATACGCAATTTTATGTTTTGGCTTCAATTTTGTTAATCATTGCCGTTAGGTAAGTTGGTTTGATTTAACACAGTTATACCATATTCAAATCTAAGATGGAAATGGAGATCAGTTGCATCTACAAATGTTTTCTTTAGAATTGAATAGATTATAAATCTAAGTGCACAAAAACTGACTATAAATCTATTCAATTCTAACTCAAGAAAACAAATAAAAGCAAAACACATTAAATACTAGATTAGTAAGTGTAGCTAATCATTAATTAATATTTGCACTCTATCTTTAAATTGAATAGATTATAGTTTCATTAATTTATTATTTTAGGGGTGATAAACATGTTCGTTATGTTGGAGCTTGTATAGTATTCTTCCTATGCACATCATGGGTAACAACTTTTGTAATAGCAATGAAATATAATTATGTTGCAAGGGTTGAAGAACCGTTTGCGCTGTTTGACCAATTGTATGATAAACCTTGGATGAGAATTGGACCTTATTTGATTGGAATGATGTCTGGTTACCTTTTATTCAAGAAAGAAACAGTTAAAATACCTCCTGCGTTGGCATTCGTTGCTTGGATTTTATCCATAAGTTGTTTGCTTAGTTTGGTTTATGGATTTGGGAAGAATGGATTGATGATTCCTTTATCTGCAATTTATGTAAGTACTTCAAACTTTGAAGAAGTAAAAACTAAATTATAAAATTGTTTAATGTGTTTCAGGCTGCTTTAGGTCATACAGCTTGGGGTGTAGCTCTAGCATGGATAACAGTAGCTTGCTGTTGGGGATATGGAGGTCCCATAGATACAATTTTAGCGTTTAGAGGTTTTCTACCTCTAAGCAGACTGACTTACTGTGCATACTTAATACATCCTGTCATAATGGTATATACAAGTTTGCTAATGGATGGCCCAATCCATTTACATCAATCCAATGTGGTAAGTATTAATATTAAACTTATTATTTTGTACCTACCGACCTAGGCTAGTAACAGTTAACAACAACAAAGTTGAATTTGCAAAATAAATATTTAAATTTAATGATCACATTTATGATTCTTTTTTGTTTCAGCTTATAATTTTCTTGGGTAACACAGTGGTATCATTTTTGGTTGCCTTTGTTATATCGTTGGCGTTTGAGGCGCCTATCGTCAGACTGCTCAAGATCATCTTGTCTCCAAAACCTAAAAGTAGTGAATAATTATAGTATTGCTATAATCTTTGTAAATAGTAATTAATTAAAAAGTTAACTGTTGTATATATTTAATAATTGTTTTGATTATATTTTTTTATTAATAAATAATTTAAAAAACTAATTAATTTTGTTAATCATGCTCATCTTTAAAACAAAGTTTATTTTGTTTTAAAGGTTAAACAGTTATCACAAAAATGTATTATTTTTTACGATAATAGTTTCAATAAAAAACAGACGTGAGCAAGGTACGCGCTGCAACATCTTGGGCGTTAGCGTTGTTGACGAATGAATATTGTCGAATGCCCACCCGACGCAACGTCTCGCTCATCACGGTTGTCTATTCAACTTATTCAAGTTCCTTCTATACATTAAAGCGATGTGTATAGCGCCTAGTTATAATGTCGGTATCCTACAAATCGCACCTCCTATCACAGACATACAGAACACCGGAGACATAATACAATCATGAATACAAATATGTATAAAAAGATAGCATCTCAAGCTATTTAATAACATCGAAACGACAAAAACGTTTACCAAGCAACACAATAGAATTAGATGTTTGAAAATAAATTTTAAGTTTGATGCAAAGCGATTCAATAAGTCTCCAGCTGCTGAGAATTATTAAATTTTTGTTTATAATAACTGACGGAGTTTTAAATTATATAACTATTTACTCACATGTGCAATATGAATAGCATAACAATAAACTTGCGTAAAATATAAAATGTTGAGTCTTTTTTTTTTTTTTTTTTTTTTTTTTAAATCGACAATCAGATTTCTTTATTTCTTCTAACTAAAAGACGCTTTTTCGGTACATTTTCAAAACGAAAAAACGTGAAACAAACACAATTTTAGCCACAGTAAAATTTGCAAACGTGGACCAATGTTGGTAATTTTTTGGTTACTGGGGTAATTTGGACCGCTGATTACGATTCCGGAATCGGCGTTTCGATATTCTTAACCGTTTACCTTCTAATTCATAGCGGTTTTTCGGTGTATTTTTATTACGAAAACGCGTGAAACAAATATAGTTTTAAGAGGCCGAAGGAGACGCAATTGCTTCTGTGGCAAGCCAACAGACCCCGGCAGATGTTCTTGCAAACCGGAAGTCCGTAGGTCAAAGGGTTTTCTTTCGGCGATCGATTGTATCGCTTATTACGTACAAACACGAGCATTTGTCAGAGTAAAATCTACAAACGTGGATGAAAGTTTGTAGTTTTTTGCTTTCTGGGATAATTTGGAGCCCTGATTACAATTTTGATATCACCGTTTTGATATTCTCAGCATTTCTCCCTCTTATCTAATAATGGCTATTTTCGGTCAATTTCAAAGTTCTAAACGCGTGAAACTAACATACTTCTAGCCGGCGGATGGGGACGCAAATTTTTTTGTGCTAAGCCACAGACCCCAGTAGGTTGTCGGAGAAACCGGATGTCCGTGCCTTAAGGGGTTTTTCTTTGGCAATCGAAAGAGTCAAAACATACCAAAGAGGGGGGTCTTTCTTCTTTTTTGACTAGGATTTTTTCAATTTTAGGATAAAAAGGTCGGTTTTTTTGCATTTCCTGACGTAAAATGAACCCCTGATTACGATTTTGGGGGTCCGACTCCGATATTCCTAGCCCTCGGGCGGCAATTTTAAAATAACCGCTAAAAACACGTTTTTTTGGCGTTTTGTAGGCCAATAAAGGCACTAAACGGTCAAGGGCAGAGACGCAATTGCTCCTGTGGGTAGCCAATAGACCCATCTAAATTCCCTCCAAACCGGGAGTTTGTAGGTTAAAGGGTTTTCTTTCGGCAATCGACGAAAGTTTCGGTTTTAACCTAACCTAACCTAACCTAACCTAACCTAAGCTCACGTCGCCACACTAAAACTCGCAAACGTGGACCAATGTTGGTAATTTTTTGGTTACTGGGGTAATTTGGACCGCTGATTACGATTCCGGAATCGGCGTTTCGATATTCTTAACCGTTTACCTTCTAATTCATAGCGGTTTTTCGGTGTATTTTTATTACGAAAACGCGTGAAACAAATATAGTTTTAAGAGGCCGAAGGAAACGCAATTGCTTCTGTGGCAAGCCAACAGACCCCGGCAGATGTTCTTGCAAACCGGAAGTCCGTAGGTCAAAGGGTTTTCTTTCGGCGATCGATTGTATCGCTTATTACGTACAAACACGAGCATTTGTCAGAGTAAAATCTACAAACGTGGATGAAAGTTTGTAGTTTTTTGCTTTCTGGGATAATTTGGAGCCCTGATTACAATTTTGATATCACCGTTTTGATATTCTCAGCATTTCTCCCTCTTATCTAATAATGGCTATTTTCGGTCAATTTCAAAGTTCTAAACGCGTGAAACTAACATACTTCTAGCCGGCGGATGGGGACGCAAATTTTTTTGTGCTAAGCCACAGACCCCAGTAGGTTGTCGGAGAAACCGGATGTCCGTGCCTTAAGGGGTTTTTCTTTGGCAATCGAAAGAGTCAAAACATACCAAAGAGGGGGGTCTTTCTTCTTTTTTGACTAGGATTTTTTCAATTTTAGGATAAAAAGGTCGGTTTTTTTGCATTTCCTGACGTAAAATGAACCCCTGATTACGATTTTGGGGGTCCGACTCCGATATTCCTAGCCCTCGGGCGGCAATTTTAAAATAACCGCTAAAAACACGTTTTTTTGGCGTTTTGTAGGCCAATAAAGGCACTAAACGGTCAAGGGCAGAGACGCAATTGCTCCTGTGGGTAGCCAATAGACCCATCTAAATTCCCTCCAAACCGGGAGTTTGTAGGTTAAAGGGTTTTCTTTCGGCAATCGACGAAAGTTTCGGTTTTAACCTAACCTAACCTAACCTAACCTAACCTAAGCTCACGTCGCCACACTAAAACTCGCAAACGTGGACCAATGTTGGTAATTTTTTGGTTACTGGGGTAATTTGGACCGCTGATTACGATTCCGGAATCGGCGTTTCGATATTCTTAACCGTTTACCTTCTAATTCATAGCGGTTTTTCGGTGTATTTTTATTACGAAAACGCGTGAAACAAATATAGTTTTAAGAGGCCGAAGGAAACGCAATTGCTTCTGTGGCAAGCCAACAGACCCCGGCAGATGTTCTTGCAAACCGGAAGTCCGTAGGTCAAAGGGTTTTCTTTCGGCGATCGATTGTATCGCTTATTACGTACAAACACGAGCATTTGTCAGAGTAAAATCTACAAACGTGGATGAAAGTTTGTAGTTTTTTGCTTTCTGGGATAATTTGGAGCCCTGATTACAATTTTGATATCACCGTTTTGATATTCTCAGCATTTCTCCCTCTTATCTAATAATGGCTATTTTCGGTCAATTTCAAAGTTCTAAACGCGTGAAACTAACATACTTCTAGCCGGCGGATGGGGACGCAAATTTTTTTGTGCTAAGCCACAGACCCCAGTAGGTTGTCGGAGAAACCGGATGTCCGTGCCTTAAGGGGTTTTTCTTTGGCAATCGAAAGAGTCAAAACATACCAAAGAGGGGGGTCTTTCTTCTTTTTTGACTAGGATTTTTTCAATTTTAGGATAAAAAGGTCGGTTTTTTTGCATTTCCTGACGTAAAATGAACCCCTGATTACGATTTTGGGGGTCCGACTCCGATATTCCTAGCCCTCGGGCGGCAATTTTAAAATAACCGCTAAAAACACGTTTTTTTGGCGTTTTGTAGGCCAATAAAGGCACTAAACGGTCAAGGGCAGAGACGCAATTGCTCCTGTGGGTAGCCAATAGACCCATCTAAATTCCCTCCAAACCGGGAGTTTGTAGGTTAAAGGGTTTTCTTTCGGCAATCGACGAAAGTTTCGGTTTTAACCTAACCTAACCTAACCTAACCTAACCTAAGCTCACGTCGCCACACTAAAACTCGCAAACGTGGACCAATGTTGGTAATTTTTTGGTTACTGGGGTAATTTGGACCGCTGATTACGATTCCGGAATCGGCGTTTCGATATTCTTAACCGTTTACCTTCTAATTCATAGCGGTTTTTCGGTGTATTTTTATTACGAAAACGCGTGAAACAAATATAGTTTTAAGAGGCCGAAGGAAACGCAATTGCTTCTGTGGCAAGCCAACAGACCCCGGCAGATGTTCTTGCAAACCGGAAGTCCGTAGGTCAAAGGGTTTTCTTTCGGCGATCGATTGTATCGCTTATTACGTACAAACACGAGCATTTGTCAGAGTAAAATCTACAAACGTGGATGAAAGTTTGTAGTTTTTTGCTTTCTGGGATAATTTGGAGCCCTGATTACAATTTTGATATCACCGTTTTGATATTCTCAGCATTTCTCCCTCTTATCTAATAATGGCTATTTTCGGTCAATTTCAAAGTTCTAAACGCGTGAAACTAACATACTTCTAGCCGGCGGATGGGGACGCAAATTTTTTTGTGCTAAGCCACAGACCCCAGTAGGTTGTCGGAGAAACCGGATGTCCGTGCCTTAAGGGGTTTTTCTTTGGCAATCGAAAGAGTCAAAACATACCAAAGAGGGGGGTCTTTCTTCTTTTTTGACTAGGATTTTTTCAATTTTAGGATAAAAAGGTCGGTTTTTTTGCATTTCCTGACGTAAAATGAACCCCTGATTACGATTTTGGGGGTCCGACTCCGATATTCCTAGCCCTCGGGCGGCAATTTTAAAATAACCGCTAAAAACACGTTTTTTTGGCGTTTTGTAGGCCAATAAAGGCACTAAACGGTCAAGGGCAGAGACGCAATTGCTCCTGTGGGTAGCCAATAGACCCATCTAAATTCCCTCCAAACCGGGAGTTTGTAGGTTAAAGGGTTTTCTTTCGGCAATCGACGAAAGTTTCGGTTTTAACCTAACCTAACCTAACCTAACCTAACCTAAGCTCACGTCGCCACACTAAAACTCGCAAACGTGGACCAATGTTGGTAATTTTTTGGTTACTGGGGTAATTTGGACCGCTGATTACGATTCCGGAATCGGCGTTTCGATATTCTTAACCGTTTACCTTCTAATTCATAGCGGTTTTTCGGTGTATTTTTATTACGAAAACGCGTGAAACAAATATAGTTTTAAGAGGCCGAAGGAGACGCAATTGCTTCTGTGGCAAGCCAACAGACCCCGGCAGATGTTCTTGCAAACCGGAAGTCCGTAGGTCAAAGGGTTTTCTTTCGGCGATCGATTGTATCGCTTATTACGTACAAACACGAGCATTTGTCAGAGTAAAATCTACAAACGTGGATGAAAGTTTGTAGTTTTTTGCTTTCTGGGATAATTTGGAGCCCTGATTACAATTTTGATATCACCGTTTTGATATTCTCAGCATTTCTCCCTCTTATCTAATAATGGCTATTTTCGGTCAATTTCAAAGTTCTAAACGCGTGAAACTAACATACTTCTAGCCGGCGGATGGGGACGCAAATTTTTTTGTGCTAAGCCACAGACCCCAGTAGGTTGTCGGAGAAACCGGATGTCCGTGCCTTAAGGGGTTTTTCTTTGGCAATCGAAAGAGTCAAAACATACCAAAGAGGGGGGTCTTTCTTCTTTTTTGACTAGGATTTTTTCAATTTTAGGATAAAAAGGTCGGTTTTTTTGCATTTCCTGACGTAAAATGAACCCCTGATTACGATTTTGGGGGTCCGACTCCGATATTCCTAGCCCTCGGGCGGCAATTTTAAAATAACCGCTAAAAACACGTTTTTTTGGCGTTTTGTAGGCCAATAAAGGCACTAAACGGTCAAGGGCAGAGACGCAATTGCTCCTGTGGGTAGCCAATAGACCCATCTAAATTCCCTCCAAACCGGGAGTTTGTAGGTTAAAGGGTTTTCTTTCGGCAATCGACGAAAGTTTCGGTTTTAACCTAACCTAACCTAACCTAACCTAACCTAAGCTCACGTCGCCACACTAAAACTCGCAAACGTGGACCAATGTTGGTAATTTTTTGGTTACTGGGGTAATTTGGACCGCTGATTACGATTCCGGAATCGGCGTTTCGATATTCTTAACCGTTTACCTTCTAATTCATAGCGGTTTTTCGGTGTATTTTTATTACGAAAACGCGTGAAACAAATATAGTTTTAAGAGGCCGAAGGAAACGCAATTGCTTCTGTGGCAAGCCAACAGACCCCGGCAGATGTTCTTGCAAACCGGAAGTCCGTAGGTCAAAGGGTTTTCTTTCGGCGATCGATTGTATCGCTTATTACGTACAAACACGAGCATTTGTCAGAGTAAAATCTACAAACGTGGATGAAAGTTTGTAGTTTTTTGCTTTCTGGGATAATTTGGAGCCCTGATTACAATTTTGATATCACCGTTTTGATATTCTCAGCATTTCTCCCTCTTATCTAATAATGGCTATTTTCGGTCAATTTCAAAGTTCTAAACGCGTGAAACTAACATACTTCTAGCCGGCGGATGGGGACGCAAATTTTTTTGTGCTAAGCCACAGACCCCAGTAGGTTGTCGGAGAAACCGGATGTCCGTGCCTTAAGGGGTTTTTCTTTGGCAATCGAAAGAGTCAAAACATACCAAAGAGGGGGGTCTTTCTTCTTTTTTGACTAGGATTTTTTCAATTTTAGGATAAAAAGGTCGGTTTTTTTGCATTTCCTGACGTAAAATGAACCCCTGATTACGATTTTGGGGGTCCGACTCCGATATTCCTAGCCCTCGGGCGGCAATTTTAAAATAACCGCTAAAAACACGTTTTTTTGGCGTTTTGTAGGCCAATAAAGGCACTAAACGGTCAAGGGCAGAGACGCAATTGCTCCTGTGGGTAGCCAATAGACCCATCTAAATTCCCTCCAAACCGGGAGTTTGTAGGTTAAAGGGTTTTCTTTCGGCAATCGACGAAAGTTTCGGTTTTAACCTAACCTAACCTAACCTAACCTAACCTAAGCTCACGTCGCCACACTAAAACTCGCAAACGTGGACCAATGTTGGTAATTTTTTGGTTACTGGGGTAATTTGGACCGCTGATTACGATTCCGGAATCGGCGTTTCGATATTCTTAACCGTTTACCTTCTAATTCATAGCGGTTTTTCGGTGTATTTTTATTACGAAAACGCGTGAAACAAATATAGTTTTAAGAGGCCGAAGGAAACGCAATTGCTTCTGTGGCAAGCCAACAGACCCCGGCAGATGTTCTTGCAAACCGGAAGTCCGTAGGTCAAAGGGTTTTCTTTCGGCGATCGATTGTATCGCTTATTACGTACAAACACGAGCATTTGTCAGAGTAAAATCTACAAACGTGGATGAAAGTTTGTAGTTTTTTGCTTTCTGGGATAATTTGGAGCCCTGATTACAATTTTGATATCACCGTTTTGATATTCTCAGCATTTCTCCCTCTTATCTAATAATGGCTATTTTCGGTCAATTTCAAAGTTCTAAACGCGTGAAACTAACATACTTCTAGCCGGCGGATGGGGACGCAAATTTTTTTGTGCTAAGCCACAGACCCCAGTAGG
Organism: Tachinus rufipes; assembly: GCA_963932245.1. NCBI lineage: Eukaryota > Metazoa > Arthropoda > Insecta > Coleoptera > Staphylinidae > Tachinus > Tachinus rufipes. The sequence continues at coordinate 5,268,270 of OZ010749.1, forward strand.
TTGTCGGAGAAACCGGATGTCCGTGCCTTAAGGGGTTTTTCTTTGGCAATCGAAAGAGTCAAAACATACCAAAGAGGGGGGTCTTTCTTCTTTTTTGACTAGGATTTTTTCAATTTTAGGATAAAAAGGTCGGTTTTTTTGCATTTCCTGACGTAAAATGAACCCCTGATTACGATTTTGGGGGTCCGACTCCGATATTCCTAGCCCTCGGGCGGCAATTTTAAAATAACCGCTAAAAACACGTTTTTTTGGCGTTTTGTAGGCCAATAAAGGCACTAAACGGTCAAGGGCAGAGACGCAATTGCTCCTGTGGGTAGCCAATAGACCCATCTAAATTCCCTCCAAACCGGGAGTTTGTAGGTTAAAGGGTTTTCTTTCGGCAATCGACGAAAGTTTCGGTTTTAACCTAACCTAACCTAACCTAACCTAACCTAAGCTCACGTCGCCACACTAAAACTCGCAAACGTGGACCAATGTTGGTAATTTTTTGGTTACTGGGGTAATTTGGACCGCTGATTACGATTCCGGAATCGGCGTTTCGATATTCTTAACCGTTTACCTTCTAATTCATAGCGGTTTTTCGGTGTATTTTTATTACGAAAACGCGTGAAACAAATATAGTTTTAAGAGGCCGAAGGAAACGCAATTGCTTCTGTGGCAAGCCAACAGACCCCGGCAGATGTTCTTGCAAACCGGAAGTCCGTAGGTCAAAGGGTTTTCTTTCGGCGATCGATTGTATCGCTTATTACGTACAAACACGAGCATTTGTCAGAGTAAAATCTACAAACGTGGATGAAAGTTTGTAGTTTTTTGCTTTCTGGGATAATTTGGAGCCCTGATTACAATTTTGATATCACCGTTTTGATATTCTCAGCATTTCTCCCTCTTATCTAATAATGGCTATTTTCGGTCAATTTCAAAGTTCTAAACGCGTAAAACTAACATACTTCTAGCCGGCGGATGGGGACGCAAATTTTTTTGTGCTAAGCCACAGACCCCAGTAGGTTGTCGGAGAAACCGGATGTCCGTGCCTTAAGGGGTTTTTCTTTGGCAATCGAAAGAGTCAAAACATACCAAAGAGGGGGGTCTTTCTTCTTTTTTGACTAGGATTTTTTCAATTTTAGGATAAAAAGGTCGGTTTTTTTGCATTTCCTGACGTAAAATGAACCCCTGATTACGATTTTGGGGGTCCGACTCCGATATTCCTAGCCCTCGGGCGGCAATTTTAAAATAACCGCTAAAAACACGTTTTTTTGGCGTTTTGTAGGCCAATAAAGGCACTAAACGGTCAAGGGCAGAGACGCAATTGCTCCTGTGGGTAGCCAATAGACCCATCTAAATTCCCTCCAAACCGGGAGTTTGTAGGTTAAAGGGTTTTCTTTCGGCAATCGACGAAAGTTTCGGTTTTAACCTAACCTAACCTAACCTAACCTAACCTAAGCTCACGTCGCCACACTAAAACTCGCAAACGTGGACCAATGTTGGTAATTTTTTGGTTACTGGGGTAATTTGGACCGCTGATTACGATTCCGGAATCGGCGTTTCGATATTCTTAACCGTTTACCTTCTAATTCATAGCGGTTTTTCGGTGTATTTTTATTACGAAAACGCGTGAAACAAATATAGTTTTAAGAGGCCGAAGGAGACGCAATTGCTTCTGTGGCAAGCCAACAGACCCCGGCAGATGTTCTTGCAAACCGGAAGTCCGTAGGTCAAAGGGTTTTCTTTCGGCGATCGATTGTATCGCTTATTACGTACAAACACGAGCATTTGTCAGAGTAAAATCTACAAACGTGGATGAAAGTTTGTAGTTTTTTGCTTTCTGGGATAATTTGGAGCCCTGATTACAATTTTGATATCACCGTTTTGATATTCTCAGCATTTCTCCCTCTTATCTAATAATGGCTATTTTCGGTCAATTTCAAAGTTCTAAACGCGTGAAACTAACATACTTCTAGCCGGCGGATGGGGACGCAAATTTTTTTGTGCTAAGCCACAGACCCCAGTAGGTTGTCGGAGAAACCGGATGTCCGTGCCTTAAGGGGTTTTTCTTTGGCAATCGAAAGAGTCAAAACATACCAAAGAGGGGGGTCTTTCTTCTTTTTTGACTAGGATTTTTTCAATTTTAGGATAAAAAGGTCGGTTTTTTTGCATTTCCTGACGTAAAATGAACCCCTGATTACGATTTTGGGGGTCCGACTCCGATATTCCTAGCCCTCGGGCGGCAATTTTAAAATAACCGCTAAAAACACGTTTTTTTGGCGTTTTGTAGGCCAATAAAGGCACTAAACGGTCAAGGGCAGAGACGCAATTGCTCCTGTGGGTAGCCAATAGACCCATCTAAATTCCCTCCAAACCGGGAGTTTGTAGGTTAAAGGGTTTTCTTTCGGCAATCGACGAAAGTTTCGGTTTTAACCTAACCTAACCTAACCTAACCTAACCTAAGCTCACGTCGCCACACTAAAACTCGCAAACGTGGACCAATGTTGGTAATTTTTTGGTTACTGGGGTAATTTGGACCGCTGATTACGATTCCGGAATCGGCGTTTCGATATTCTTAACCGTTTACCTTCTAATTCATAGCGGTTTTTCGGTGTATTTTTATTACGAAAACGCGTGAAACAAATATAGTTTTAAGAGGCCGAAGGAAACGCAATTGCTTCTGTGGCAAGCCAACAGACCCCGGCAGATGTTCTTGCAAACCGGAAGTCCGTAGGTCAAAGGGTTTTCTTTCGGCGATCGATTGTATCGCTTATTACGTACAAACACGAGCATTTGTCAGAGTAAAATCTACAAACGTGGATGAAAGTTTGTAGTTTTTTGCTTTCTGGGATAATTTGGAGCCCTGATTACAATTTTGATATCACCGTTTTGATATTCTCAGCATTTCTCCCTCTTATCTAATAATGGCTATTTTCGGTCAATTTCAAAGTTCTAAACGCGTGAAACTAACATACTTCTAGCCGGCGGATGGGGACGCAAATTTTTTTGTGCTAAGCCACAGACCCCAGTAGGTTGTCGGAGAAACCGGATGTCCGTGCCTTAAGGGGTTTTTCTTTGGCAATCGAAAGAGTCAAAACATACCAAAGAGGGGGGTCTTTCTTCTTTTTTGACTAGGATTTTTTCAATTTTAGGATAAAAAGGTCGGTTTTTTTGCATTTCCTGACGTAAAATGAACCCCTGATTACGATTTTGGGGGTCCGACTCCGATATTCCTAGCCCTCGGGCGGCAATTTTAAAATAACCGCTAAAAACACGTTTTTTTGGCGTTTTGTAGGCCAATAAAGGCACTAAACGGTCAAGGGCAGAGACGCAATTGCTCCTGTGGGTAGCCAATAGACCCATCTAAATTCCCTCCAAACCGGGAGTTTGTAGGTTAAAGGGTTTTCTTTCGGCAATCGACGAAAGTTTCGGTTTTAACCTAACCTAACCTAACCTAACCTAACCTAAGCTCACGTCGCCACACTAAAACTCGCAAACGTGGACCAATGTTGGTAATTTTTTGGTTACTGGGGTAATTTGGACCGCTGATTACGATTCCGGAATCGGCGTTTCGATATTCTTAACCGTTTACCTTCTAATTCATAGCGGTTTTTTGGTGTATTTTTATTACGAAAACGCGTGAAACAAATATAGTTTTAAGAGGCCGAAGGAGACGCAATTGCTTCTGTGGCAAGCCAACAGACCCCGGCAGATGTTCTTGCAAACCGGAAGTCCGTAGGTCAAAGGGTTTTCTTTCGGCGATCGATTGTATCGCTTATTACGTACAAACACGAGCATTTGTCAGAGTAAAATCTACAAACGTGGATGAAAGTTTGTAGTTTTTTGCTTTCTGGGATAATTTGGAGCCCTGATTACAATTTTGATATCACCGTTTTGATATTCTCAGCATTTCTCCCTCTTATCTAATAATGGCTATTTTCGGTCAATTTCAAAGTTCTAAACGCGTGAAACTAACATACTTCTAGCCGGCGGATGGGGACGCAAATTTTTTTGTGCTAAGCCACAGACCCCAGTAGGTTGTCGGAGAAACCGGATGTCCGTGCCTTAAGGGGTTTTTCTTTGGCAATCGAAAGAGTCAAAACATACCAAAGAGGGGGGTCTTTCTTCTTTTTTGACTAGGATTTTTTCAATTTTAGGATAAAAAGGTCGGTTTTTTTGCATTTCCTGACGTAAAATGAACCCCTGATTACGATTTTGGGGGTCCGACTCCGATATTCCTAGCCCTCGGGCGGCAATTTTAAAATAACCGCTAAAAACACGTTTTTTTGGCGTTTTGTAGGCCAATAAAGGCACTAAACGGTCAAGGGCAGAGACGCAATTGCTCCTGTGGGTAGCCAATAGACCCATCTAAATTCCCTCCAAACCGGGAGTTTGTAGGTTAAAGGGTTTTCTTTCGGCAATCGACGAAAGTTTCGGTTTTAACCTAACCTAACCTAACCTAACCTAACCTAAGCTCACGTCGCCACACTAAAACTCGCAAACGTGGACCAATGTTGGTAATTTTTTGGTTACTGGGGTAATTTGGACCGCTGATTACGATTCCGGAATCGGCGTTTCGATATTCTTAACCGTTTACCTTCTAATTCATAGCGGTTTTTCGGTGTATTTTTATTACGAAAACGCGTGAAACAAATATAGTTTTAAGAGGCCGAAGGAGACGCAATTGCTTCTGTGGCAAGCCAACAGACCCCGGCAGATGTTCTTGCAAACCGGAAGTCCGTAGGTCAAAGGGTTTTCTTTCGGCGATCGATTGTATCGCTTATTACGTACAAACACGAGCATTTGTCAGAGTAAAATCTACAAACGTGGATGAAAGTTTGTAGTTTTTTGCTTTCTGGGATAATTTGGAGCCCTGATTACAATTTTGATATCACCGTTTTGATATTCTCAGCATTTCTCCCTCTTATCTAATAATGGCTATTTTCGGTCAATTTCAAAGTTCTAAACGCGTGAAACTAACATACTTCTAGCCGGCGGATGGGGACGCAAATTTTTTTGTGCTAAGCCACAGACCCCAGTAGGTTGTCGGAGAAACCGGATGTCCGTGCCTTAAGGGGTTTTTCTTTGGCAATCGAAAGAGTCAAAACATACCAAAGAGGGGGGTCTTTCTTCTTTTTTGACTAGGATTTTTTCAATTTTAGGATAAAAAGGTCGGTTTTTTTGCATTTCCTGACGTAAAATGAACCCCTGATTACGATTTTGGGGGTCCGACTCCGATATTCCTAGCCCTCGGGCGGCAATTTTAAAATAACCGCTAAAAACACGTTTTTTTGGCGTTTTGTAGGCCAATAAAGGCACTAAACGGTCAAGGGCAGAGACGCAATTGCTCCTGTGGGTAGCCAATAGACCCATCTAAATTCCCTCCAAACCGGGAGTTTGTAGGTTAAAGGGTTTTCTTTCGGCAATCGACGAAAGTTTCGGTTTTAACCTAACCTAACCTAACCTAACCTAACCTAAGCTCACGTCGCCACACTAAAACTCGCAAACGTGGACCAATGTTGGTAATTTTTTGGTTACTGGGGTAATTTGGACCGCTGATTACGATTCCGGAATCGGCGTTTCGATATTCTTAACCGTTTACCTTCTAATTCATAGCGGTTTTTCGGTGTATTTTTATTACGAAAACGCGTGAAACAAATATAGTTTTAAGAGGCCGAAGGAAACGCAATTGCTTCTGTGGCAAGCCAACAGACCCCGGCAGATGTTCTTGCAAACCGGAAGTCCGTAGGTCAAAGGGTTTTCTTTCGGCGATCGATTGTATCGCTTATTACGTACAAACACGAGCATTTGTCAGAGTAAAATCTACAAACGTGGATGAAAGTTTGTAGTTTTTTGCTTTCTGGGATAATTTGGAGCCCTGATTACAATTTTGATATCACCGTTTTGATATTCTCAGCATTTCTCCCTCTTATCTAATAATGGCTATTTTCGGTCAATTTCAAAGTTCTAAACGCGTGAAACTAACATACTTCTAGCCGGCGGATGGGGACGCAAATTTTTTTGTGCTAAGCCACAGACCCCAGTAGGTTGTCGGAGAAACCGGATGTCCGTGCCTTAAGGGGTTTTTCTTTGGCAATCGAAAGAGTCAAAACATACCAAAGAGGGGGGTCTTTCTTCTTTTTTGACTAGGATTTTTTCAATTTTAGGATAAAAAGGTCGGTTTTTTTGCATTTCCTGACGTAAAATGAACCCCTGATTACGATTTTGGGGGTCCGACTCCGATATTCCTAGCCCTCGGGCGGCAATTTTAAAATAACCGCTAAAAACACGTTTTTTTGGCGTTTTGTAGGCCAATAAAGGCACTAAACGGTCAAGGGCAGAGACGCAATTGCTCCTGTGGGTAGCCAATAGACCCATCTAAATTCCCTCCAAACCGGGAGTTTGTAGGTTAAAGGGTTTTCTTTCGGCAATCGACGAAAGTTTCGGTTTTAACCTAACCTAACCTAACCTAACCTAACCTAAGCTCACGTCGCCACACTAAAACTCGCAAACGTGGACCAATGTTGGTAATTTTTTGGTTACTGGGGTAATTTGGACCGCTGATTACGATTCCGGAATCGGCGTTTCGATATTCTTAACCGTTTACCTTCTAATTCATAGCGGTTTTTCGGTGTATTTTTATTACGAAAACGCGTGAAACAAATATAGTTTTAAGAGGCCGAAGGAGACGCAATTGCTTCTGTGGCAAGCCAACAGACCCCGGCAGATGTTCTTGCAAACCGGAAGTCCGTAGGTCAAAGGGTTTTCTTTCGGCGATCGATTGTATCGCTTATTACGTACAAACACGAGCATTTGTCAGAGTAAAATCTACAAACGTGGATGAAAGTTTGTAGTTTTTTGCTTTCTGGGATAATTTGGAGCCCTGATTACAATTTTGATATCACCGTTTTGATATTCTCAGCATTTCTCCCTCTTATCTAATAATGGCTATTTTCGGTCAATTTCAAAGTTCTAAACGCGTGAAACTAACATACTTCTAGCCGGCGGATGGGGACGCAAATTTTTTTGTGCTAAGCCACAGACCCCAGTAGGTTGTCGGAGAAACCGGATGTCCGTGCCTTAAGGGGTTTTTCTTTGGCAATCGAAAGAGTCAAAACATACCAAAGAGGGGGGTCTTTCTTCTTTTTTGACTAGGATTTTTTCAATTTTAGGATAAAAAGGTCGGTTTTTTTGCATTTCCTGACGTAAAATGAACCCCTGATTACGATTTTGGGGGTCCGACTCCGATATTCCTAGCCCTCGGGCGGCAATTTTAAAATAACCGCTAAAAACACGTTTTTTTGGCGTTTTGTAGGCCAATAAAGGCACTAAACGGTCAAGGGCAGAGACGCAATTGCTCCTGTGGGTAGCCAATAGACCCATCTAAATTCCCTCCAAACCGGGAGTTTGTAGGTTAAAGGGTTTTCTTTCGGCAATCGACGAAAGTTTCGGTTTTAACCTAACCTAACCTAACCTAACCTAACCTAAGCTCACGTCGCCACACTAAAACTCGCAAACGTGGACCAATGTTGGTAATTTTTTGGTTACTGGGGTAATTTGGACCGCTGATTACGATTCCGGAATCGGCGTTTCGATATTCTTAACCGTTTACCTTCTAATTCATAGCGGTTTTTCGGTGTATTTTTATTACGAAAACGCGTGAAACAAATATAGTTTTAAGAGGCCGAAGGAGACGCAATTGCTTCTGTGGCAAGCCAACAGACCCCGGCAGATGTTCTTGCAAACCGGAAGTCCGTAGGTCAAAGGGTTTTCTTTCGGCGATCGATTGTATCGCTTATTACGTACAAACACGAGCATTTGTCAGAGTAAAATCTACAAACGTGGATGAAAGTTTGTAGTTTTTTGCTTTCTGGGATAATTTGGAGCCCTGATTACAATTTTGATATCACCGTTTTGATATTCTCAGCATTTCTCCCTCTTATCTAATAATGGCTATTTTCGGTCAATTTCAAAGTTCTAAACGCGTGAAACTAACATACTTCTAGCCGGCGGATGGGGACGCAAATTTTTTTGTGCTAAGCCACAGACCCCAGTAGGTTGTCGGAGAAACCGGATGTCCGTGCCTTAAGGGGTTTTTCTTTGGCAATCGAAAGAGTCAAAACATACCAAAGAGGGGGGTCTTTCTTCTTTTTTGACTAGGATTTTTTCAATTTTAGGATAAAAAGGTCGGTTTTTTTGCATTTCCTGACGTAAAATGAACCCCTGATTACGATTTTGGGGGTCCGACTCCGATATTCCTAGCCCTCGGGCGGCAATTTTAAAATAACCGCTAAAAACACGTTTTTTTGGCGTTTTGTAGGCCAATAAAGGCACTAAACGGTCAAGGGCAGAGACGCAATTGCTCCTGTGGGTAGCCAATAGACCCATCTAAATTCCCTCCAAACCGGGAGTTTGTAGGTTAAAGGGTTTTCTTTCGGCAATCGACGAAAGTTTCGGTTTTAACCTAACCTAACCTAACCTAACCTAACCTAAGCTCACGTCGCCACACTAAAACTCGCAAACGTGGACCAATGTTGGTAATTTTTTGGTTACTGGGGTAATTTGGACCGCTGATTACGATTCCGGAATCGGCGTTTCGATATTCTTAACCGTTTACCTTCTAATTCATAGCGGTTTTTCGGTGTATTTTTATTACGAAAACGCGTGAAACAAATATAGTTTTAAGAGGCCGAAGGAGACGCAATTGCTTCTGTGGCAAGCCAACAGACCCCGGCAGATGTTCTTGCAAACCGGAAGTCCGTAGGTCAAAGGGTTTTCTTTCGGCGATCGATTGTATCGCTTATTACGTACAAACACGAGCATTTGTCAGAGTAAAATCTACAAACGTGGATGAAAGTTTGTAGTTTTTTGCTTTCTGGGATAATTTGGAGCCCTGATTACAATTTTGATATCACCGTTTTGATATTCTCAGCATTTCTCCCTCTTATCTAATAATGGCTATTTTCGGTCAATTTCAAAGTTCTAAACGCGTGAAACTAACATACTTCTAGCCGGCGGATGGGGACGCAAATTTTTTTGTGCTAAGCCACAGACCCCAGTAGGTTGTCGGAGAAACCGGATGTCCGTGCCTTAAGGGGTTTTTCTTTGGCAATCGAAAGAGTCAAAACATACCAAAGAGGGGGGTCTTTCTTCTTTTTTGACTAGGATTTTTTCAATTTTAGGATAAAAAGGTCGGTTTTTTTGCATTTCCTGACGTAAAATGAACCCCTGATTACGATTTTGGGGGTCCGACTCCGATATTCCTAGCCCTCGGGCGGCAATTTTAAAATAACCGCTAAAAACACGTTTTTTTGGCGTTTTGTAGGCCAATAAAGGCACTAAACGGTCAAGGGCAGAGACGCAATTGCTCCTGTGGGTAGCCAATAGACCCATCTAAATTCCCTCCAAACCGGGAGTTTGTAGGTTAAAGGGTTTTCTTTCGGCAATCGACGAAAGTTTCGGTTTTAACCTAACCTAACCTAACCTAACCTAACCTAAGCTCACGTCGCCACACTAAAACTCGCAAACGTGGACCAATGTTGGTAATTTTTTGGTTACTGGGGTAATTTGGACCGCTGATTACGATTCCGGAATCGGCGTTTCGATATTCTTAACCGTTTACCTTCTAATTCATAGCGGTTTTTCGGTGTATTTTTATTACGAAAACGCGTGAAACAAATATAGTTTTAAGAGGCCGAAGGAGACGCAATTGCTTCTGTGGCAAGCCAACAGACCCCGGCAGATGTTCTTGCAAACCGGAAGTCCGTAGGTCAAAGGGTTTTCTTTCGGCGATCGATTGTATCGCTTATTACGTACAAACACGAGCATTTGTCAGAGTAAAATCTACAAACGTGGATGAAAGTTTGTAGTTTTTTGCTTTCTGGGATAATTTGGAGCCCTGATTACAATTTTGATATCACCGTTTTGATATTCTCAGCATTTCTCCCTCTTATCTAATAATGGCTATTTTCGGTCAATTTCAAAGTTCTAAACGCGTGAAACTAACATACTTCTAGCCGGCGGATGGGGACGCAAATTTTTTTGTGCTAAGCCACAGACCCCAGTAGGTTGTCGGAGAAACCGGATGTCCGTGCCTTAAGGGGTTTTTCTTTGGCAATCGAAAGAGTCAAAACATACCAAAGAGGGGGGTCTTTCTTCTTTTTTGACTAGGATTTTTTCAATTTTAGGATAAAAAGGTCGGTTTTTTTGCATTTCCTGACGTAAAATGAACCCCTGATTACGATTTTGGGGGTCCGACTCCGATATTCCTAGCCCTCGGGCGGCAATTTTAAAATAACCGCTAAAAACACGTTTTTTTGGCGTTTTGTAGGCCAATAAAGGCACTAAACGGTCAAGGGCAGAGACGCAATTGCTCCTGTGGGTAGCCAATAGACCCATCTAAATTCCCTCCAAACCGGGAGTTTGTAGGTTAAAGGGTTTTCTTTCGGCAATCGACGAAAGTTTCGGTTTTAACCTAACCTAACCTAACCTAACCTAACCTAAGCTCACGTCGCCACACTAAAACTCGCAAACGTGGACCAATGTTGGTAATTTTTTGGTTACTGGGGTAATTTGGACCGCTGATTACGATTCCGGAATCGGCGTTTCGATATTCTTAACCGTTTACCTTCTAATTCATAGCGGTTTTTCGGTGTATTTTTATTACGAAAACGCGTGAAACAAATATAGTTTTAAGAGGCCGAAGGAGACGCAATTGCTTCTGTGGCAAGCCAACAGACCCCGGCAGATGTTCTTGCAAACCGGAAGTCCGTAGGTCAAAGGGTTTTCTTTCGGCGATCGATTGTATCGCTTATTACGTACAAACACGAGCATTTGTCAGAGTAAAATCTACAAACGTGGATGAAAGTTTGTAGTTTTTTGCTTTCTGGGATAATTTGGAGCCCTGATTACAATTTTGATATCACCGTTTTGATATTCTCAGCATTTCTCCCTCTTATCTAATAATGGCTATTTTCGGTCAATTTCAAAGTTCTAAACGCGTGAAACTAACATACTTCTAGCCGGCGGATGGGGACGCAAATTTTTTTGTGCTAAGCCACAGACCCCAGTAGGTTGTCGGAGAAACCGGATGTCCGTGCCTTAAGGGGTTTTTCTTTGGCAATCGAAAGAGTCAAAACATACCAAAGAGGGGGGTCTTTCTTCTTTTTTGACTAGGATTTTTTCAATTTTAGGATAAAAAGGTCGGTTTTTTTGCATTTCCTGACGTAAAATGAACCCCTGATTACGATTTTGGGGGTCCGACTCCGATATTCCTAGCCCTCGGGCGGCAATTTTAAAATAACCGCTAAAAACACGTTTTTTTGGCGTTTTGTAGGCCAATAAAGGCACTAAACGGTCAAGGGCAGAGACGCAATTGCTCCTGTGGGTAGCCAATAGACCCATCTAAATTCCCTCCAAACCGGGAGTTTGTAGGTTAAAGGGTTTTCTTTCGGCAATCGACGAAAGTTTCGGTTTTAACCTAACCTAACCTAACCTAACCTAACCTAAGCTCACGTCGCCACACTAAAACTCGCAAACGTGGACCAATGTTGGTAATTTTTTGGTTACTGGGGTAATTTGGACCGCTGATTACGATTCCGGAATCGGCGTTTCGATATTCTTAACCGTTTACCTTCTAATTCATAGCGGTTTTTCGGTGTATTTTTATTACGAAAACGCGTGAAACAAATATAGTTTTAAGAGGCCGAAGGAGACGCAATTGCTTCTGTGGCAAGCCAACAGACCCCGGCAGATGTTCTTGCAAACCGGAAGTCCGTAGGTCAAAGGGTTTTCTTTCGGCGATCGATTGTATCGCTTATTACGTACAAACACGAGCATTTGTCAGAGTAAAATCTACAAACGTGGATGAAAGTTTGTAGTTTTTTGCTTTCTGGGATAATTTGGAGCCCTGATTACAATTTTGATATCACCGTTTTGATATTCTCAGCATTTCTCCCTCTTATCTAATAATGGCTATTTTCGGTCAATTTCAAAGTTCTAAACGCGTGAAACTAACATACTTCTAGCCGGCGGATGGGGACGCAAATTTTTTTGTGCTAAGCCACAGACCCCAGTAGGTTGTCGGAGAAACCGGATGTCCGTGCCTTAAGGGGTTTTTCTTTGGCAATCGAAAGAGTCAAAACATACCAAAGAGGGGGGTCTTTCTTCTTTTTTGACTAGGATTTTTTCAATTTTAGGATAAAAAGGTCGGTTTTTTTGCATTTCCTGACGTAAAATGAACCCCTGATTACGATTTTGGGGGTCCGACTCCGATATTCCTAGCCCTCGGGCGGCAATTTTAAAATAACCGCTAAAAACACGTTTTTTTGGCGTTTTGTAGGCCAATAAAGGCACTAAACGGTCAAGGGCAGAGACGCAATTGCTCCTGTGGGTAGCCAATAGACCCATCTAAATTCCCTCCAAACCGGGAGTTTGTAGGTTAAAGGGTTTTCTTTCGGCAATCGACGAAAGTTTCGGTTTTAACCTAACCTAACCTAACCTAACCTAACCTAAGCTCACGTCGCCACACTAAAACTCGCAAACGTGGACCAATGTTGGTAATTTTTTGGTTACTGGGGTAATTTGGACCGCTGATTACGATTCCGGAATCGGCGTTTCGATATTCTTAACCGTTTACCTTCTAATTCATAGCGGTTTTTCGGTGTATTTTTATTACGAAAACGCGTGAAACAAATATAGTTTTAAGAGGCCGAAGGAGACGCAATTGCTTCTGTGGCAAGCCAACAGACCCCGGCAGATGTTCTTGCAAACCGGAAGTCCGTAGGTCAAAGGGTTTTCTTTCGGCGATCGATTGTATCGCTTATTACGTACAAACACGAGCATTTGTCAGAGTAAAATCTACAAACGTGGATGAAAGTTTGTAGTTTTTTGCTTTCTGGGATAATTTGGAGCCCTGATTACAATTTTGATATCACCGTTTTGATATTCTCAGCATTTCTCCCTCTTATCTAATAATGGCTATTTTCGGTCAATTTCAAAGTTCTAAACGCGTGAAACTAACATACTTCTAGCCGGCGGATGGGGACGCAAATTTTTTTGTGCTAAGCCACAGACCCCAGTAGGTTGTCGGAGAAACCGGATGTCCGTGCCTTAAGGGGTTTTTCTTTGGCAATCGAAAGAGTCAAAACATACCAAAGAGGGGGGTCTTTCTTCTTTTTTGACTAGGATTTTTTCAATTTTAGGATAAAAAGGTCGGTTTTTTTGCATTTCCTGACGTAAAATGAACCCCTGATTACGATTTTGGGGGTCCGACTCCGATATTCCTAGCCCTCGGGCGGCAATTTTAAAATAACCGCTAAAAACACGTTTTTTTGGCGTTTTGTAGGCCAATAAAGGCACTAAACGGTCAAGGGCAGAGACGCAATTGCTCCTGTGGGTAGCCAATAGACCCATCTAAATTCCCTCCAAACCGGGAGTTTGTAGGTTAAAGGGTTTTCTTTCGGCAATCGACGAAAGTTTCGGTTTTAACCTAACCTAACCTAACCTAACCTAACCTAAGCTCACGTCGCCACACTAAAACTCGCAAACGTGGACCAATGTTGGTAATTTTTTGGTTACTGGGGTAATTTGGACCGCTGATTACGATTCCGGAATCGGCGTTTCGATATTCTTAACCGTTTACCTTCTAATTCATAGCGGTTTTTCGGTGTATTTTTATTACGAAAACGCGTGAAACAAATATAGTTTTAAGAGGCCGAAGGAGACGCAATTGCTTCTGTGGCAAGCCAACAGACCCCGGCAGATGTTCTTGCAAACCGGAAGTCCGTAGGTCAAAGGGTTTTCTTTCGGCGATCGATTGTATCGCTTATTACGTACAAACACGAGCATTTGTCAGAGTAAAATCTACAAACGTGGATGAAAGTTTGTAGTTTTTTGCTTTCTGGGATAATTTGGAGCCCTGATTACAATTTTGATATCACCGTTTTGATATTCTCAGCATTTCTCCCTCTTATCTAATAATGGCTATTTTCGGTCAATTTCAAAGTTCTAAACGCGTGAAACTAACATACTTCTAGCCGGCGGATGGGGACGCAAATTTTTTTGTGCTAAGCCACAGACCCCAGTAGGTTGTCGGAGAAACCGGATGTCCGTGCCTTAAGGGGTTTTTCTTTGGCAATCGAAAGAGTCAAAACATACCAAAGAGGGGGGTCTTTCTTCTTTTTTGACTAGGATTTTTTCAATTTTAGGATAAAAAGGTCGGTTTTTTTGCATTTCCTGACGTAAAATGAACCCCTGATTACGATTTTGGGGGTCCGACTCCGATATTCCTAGCCCTCGGGCGGCAATTTTAAAATAACCGCTAAAAACACGTTTTTTTGGCGTTTTGTAGGCCAATAAAGGCACTAAACGGTCAAGGGCAGAGACGCAATTGCTCCTGTGGGTAGCCAATAGACCCATCTAAATTCCCTCCAAACCGGGAGTTTGTAGGTTAAAGGGTTTTCTTTCGGCAATCGACGAAAGTTTCGGTTTTAACCTAACCTAACCTAACCTAACCTAACCTAAGCTCACGTCGCCACACTAAAACTCGCAAACGTGGACCAATGTTGGTAATTTTTTGGTTACTGGGGTAATTTGGACCGCTGATTACGATTCCGGAATCGGCGTTTCGATATTCTTAACCGTTTACCTTCTAATTCATAGCGGTTTTTCGGTGTATTTTTATTACGAAAACGCGTGAAACAAATATAGTTTTAAGAGGCCGAAGGAGACGCAATTGCTTCTGTGGCAAGCCAACAGACCCCGGCAGATGTTCTTGCAAACCGGAAGTCCGTAGGTCAAAGGGTTTTCTTTCGGCGATCGATTGTATCGCTTATTACGTACAAACACGAGCATTTGTCAGAGTAAAATCTACAAACGTGGATGAAAGTTTGTAGTTTTTTGCTTTCTGGGATAATTTGGAGCCCTGATTACAATTTTGATATCACCGTTTTGATATTCTCAGCATTTCTCCCTCTTATCTAATAATGGCTATTTTCGGTCAATTTCAAAGTTCTAAACGCGTGAAACTAACATACTTCTAGCCGGCGGATGGGGACGCAAATTTTTTTGTGCTAAGCCACAGACCCCAGTAGGTTGTCGGAGAAACCGGATGTCCGTGCCTTAAGGGGTTTTTCTTTGGCAATCGAAAGAGTCAAAACATACCAAAGAGGGGGGTCTTTCTTCTTTTTTGACTAGGATTTTTTCAATTTTAGGATAAAAAGGTCGGTTTTTTTGCATTTCCTGACGTAAAATGAACCCCTGATTACGATTTTGGGGGTCCGACTCCGATATTCCTAGCCCTCGGGCGGCAATTTTAAAATAACCGCTAAAAACACGTTTTTTTGGCGTTTTGTAGGCCAATAAAGGCACTAAACGGTCAAGGGCAGAGACGCAATTGCTCCTGTGGGTAGCCAATAGACCCATCTAAATTCCCTCCAAACCGGGAGTTTGTAGGTTAAAGGGTTTTCTTTCGGCAATCGACGAAAGTTTCGGTTTTAACCTAACCTAACCTAACCTAACCTAACCTAAGCTCACGTCGCCACACTAAAACTCGCAAACGTGGACCAATGTTGGTAATTTTTTGGTTACTGGGGTAATTTGGACCGCTGATTACGATTCCGGAATCGGCGTTTCGATATTCTTAACCGTTTACCTTCTAATTCATAGCGGTTTTTCGGTGTATTTTTATTACGAAAACGCGTGAAACAAATATAGTTTTAAGAGGCCGAAGGAGACGCAATTGCTTCTGTGGCAAGCCAACAGACCCCGGCAGATGTTCTTGCAAACCGGAAGTCCGTAGGTCAAAGGGTTTTCTTTCGGCGATCGATTGTATCGCTTATTACGTACAAACACGAGCATTTGTCAGAGTAAAATCTACAAACGTGGATGAAAGTTTGTAGTTTTTTGCTTTCTGGGATAATTTGGAGCCCTGATTACAATTTTGATATCACCGTTTTGATATTCTCAGCATTTCTCCCTCTTATCTAATAATGGCTATTTTCGGTCAATTTCAAAGTTCTAAACGCGTGAAACTAACATACTTCTAGCCGGCGGATGGGGACGCAAATTTTTTTGTGCTAAGCCACAGACCCCAGTAGGTTGTCGGAGAAACCGGATGTCCGTGCCTTAAGGGGTTTTTCTTTGGCAATCGAAAGAGTCAAAACATACCAAAGAGGGGGGTCTTTCTTCTTTTTTGACTAGGATTTTTTCAATTTTAGGATAAAAAGGTCGGTTTTTTTGCATTTCCTGACGTAAAATGAACCCCTGATTACGATTTTGGGGGTCCGACTCCGATATTCCTAGCCCTCGGGCGGCAATTTTAAAATAACCGCTAAAAACACGTTTTTTTGGCGTTTTGTAGGCCAATAAAGGCACTAAACGGTCAAGGGCAGAGACGCAATTGCTCCTGTGGGTAGCCAATAGACCCATCTAAATTCCCTCCAAACCGGGAGTTTGTAGGTTAAAGGGTTTTCTTTCGGCAATCGACGAAAGTTTCGGTTTTAACCTAACCTAACCTAACCTAACCTAACCTAAGCTCACGTCGCCACACTAAAACTCGCAAACGTGGACCAATGTTGGTAATTTTTTGGTTACTGGGGTAATTTGGACCGCTGATTACGATTCCGGAATCGGCGTTTCGATATTCTTAACCGTTTACCTTCTAATTCATAGCGGTTTTTCGGTGTATTTTTATTACGAAAACGCGTGAAACAAATATAGTTTTAAGAGGCCGAAGGAGACGCAATTGCTTCTGTGGCAAGCCAACAGACCCCGGCAGATGTTCTTGCAAACCGGAAGTCCGTAGGTCAAAGGGTTTTCTTTCGGCGATCGATTGTATCGCTTATTACGTACAAACACGAGCATTTGTCAGAGTAAAATCTACAAACGTGGATGAAAGTTTGTAGTTTTTTGCTTTCTGGGATAATTTGGAGCCCTGATTACAATTTTGATATCACCGTTTTGATATTCTCAGCATTTCTCCCTCTTATCTAATAATGGCTATTTTCGGTCAATTTCAAAGTTCTAAACGCGTGAAACTAACATACTTCTAGCCGGCGGATGGGGACGCAAATTTTTTTGTGCTAAGCCACAGACCCCAGTAGGTTGTCGGAGAAACCGGATGTCCGTGCCTTAAGGGGTTTTTCTTTGGCAATCGAAAGAGTCAAAACATACCAAAGAGGGGGGTCTTTCTTCTTTTTTGACTAGGATTTTTTCAATTTTAGGATAAAAAGGTCGGTTTTTTTGCATTTCCTGACGTAAAATGAACCCCTGATTACGATTTTGGGGGTCCGACTCCGATATTCCTAGCCCTCGGGCGGCAATTTTAAAATAACCGCTAAAAACACGTTTTTTTGGCGTTTTGTAGGCCAATAAAGGCACTAAACGGTCAAGGGCAGAGACGCAATTGCTCCTGTGGGTAGCCAATAGACCCATCTAAATTCCCTCCAAACCGGGAGTTTGTAGGTTAAAGGGTTTTCTTTCGGCAATCGACGAAAGTTTCGGTTTTAACCTAACCTAACCTAACCTAACCTAACCTAAGCTCACGTCGCCACACTAAAACTCGCAAACGTGGACCAATGTTGGTAATTTTTTGGTTACTGGGGTAATTTGGACCGCTGATTACGATTCCGGAATCGGCGTTTCGATATTCTTAACCGTTTACCTTCTAATTCATAGCGGTTTTTCGGTGTATTTTTATTACGAAAACGCGTGAAACAAATATAGTTTTAAGAGGCCGAAGGAGACGCAATTGCTTCTGTGGCAAGCCAACAGACCCCGGCAGATGTTCTTGCAAACCGGAAGTCCGTAGGTCAAAGGGTTTTCTTTCGGCGATCGATTGTATCGCTTATTACGTACAAACACGAGCATTTGTCAGAGTAAAATCTACAAACGTGGATGAAAGTTTGTAGTTTTTTGCTTTCTGGGATAATTTGGAGCCCTGATTACAATTTTGATATCACCGTTTTGATATTCTCAGCATTTCTCCCTCTTATCTAATAATGGCTATTTTCGGTCAATTTCAAAGTTCTAAACGCGTGAAACTAACATACTTCTAGCCGGCGGATGGGGACGCAAATTTTTTTGTGCTAAGCCACAGACCCCAGTAGGTTGTCGGAGAAACCGGATGTCCGTGCCTTAAGGGGTTTTTCTTTGGCAATCGAAAGAGTCAAAACATACCAAAGAGGGGGGTCTTTCTTCTTTTTTGACTAGGATTTTTTCAATTTTAGGATAAAAAGGTCGGTTTTTTTGCATTTCCTGACGTAAAATGAACCCCTGATTACGATTTTGGGGGTCCGACTCCGATATTCCTAGCCCTCGGGCGGCAATTTTAAAATAACCGCTAAAAACACGTTTTTTTGGCGTTTTGTAGGCCAATAAAGGCACTAAACGGTCAAGGGCAGAGACGCAATTGCTCCTGTGGGTAGCCAATAGACCCATCTAAATTCCCTCCAAACCGGGAGTTTGTAGGTTAAAGGGTTTTCTTTCGGCAATCGACGAAAGTTTCGGTTTTAACCTAACCTAACCTAACCTAACCTAACCTAAGCTCACGTCGCCACACTAAAACTCGCAAACGTGGACCAATGTTGGTAATTTTTTGGTTACTGGGGTAATTTGGACCGCTGATTACGATTCCGGAATCGGCGTTTCGATATTCTTAACCGTTTACCTTCTAATTCATAGCGGTTTTTCGGTGTATTTTTATTACGAAAACGCGTGAAACAAATATAGTTTTAAGAGGCCGAAGGAGACGCAATTGCTTCTGTGGCAAGCCAACAGACCCCGGCAGATGTTCTTGCAAACCGGAAGTCCGTAGGTCAAAGGGTTTTCTTTCGGCGATCGATTGTATCGCTTATTACGTACAAACACGAGCATTTGTCAGAGTAAAATCTACAAACGTGGATGAAAGTTTGTAGTTTTTTGCTTTCTGGGATAATTTGGAGCCCTGATTACAATTTTGATATCACCGTTTTGATATTCTCAGCATTTCTCCCTCTTATCTAATAATGGCTATTTTCGGTCAATTTCAAAGTTCTAAACGCGTGAAACTAACATACTTCTAGCCGGCGGATGGGGACGCAAATTTTTTTGTGCTAAGCCACAGACCCCAGTAGGTTGTCGGAGAAACCGGATGTCCGTGCCTTAAGGGGTTTTTCTTTGGCAATCGAAAGAGTCAAAACATACCAAAGAGGGGGGTCTTTCTTCTTTTTTGACTAGGATTTTTTCAATTTTAGGATAAAAAGGTCGGTTTTTTTGCATTTCCTGACGTAAAATGAACCCCTGATTACGATTTTGGGGGTCCGACTCCGATATTCCTAGCCCTCGGGCGGCAATTTTAAAATAACCGCTAAAAACACGTTTTATTGGCGTTTTGTAGGCCAATAAAGGCACTAAACGGTCAAGGGCAGAGACGCAATTGCTCCTGTGGGTAGCCAATAGACCCATCTAAATTCCCTCCAAACCGGGAGCCTGTAGGTTAAAGGGTTTTCCTTCGGCAATCGACAAAAGTTTCGGTTTTAACCTAACCTAACCTAACCTAACCTAACCTAAGCTCACGTCGCCACACTAAAACTCGCAAACGTGGACCAATGTTGGTAATTTTTTGGTTACTGGGGTAATTTGGACCGCTGATTACGATTCTGGAATCGGCGTTTCGATATTCTTAACCGTTCACCTTCTAATTCATAGCGGTTTTTCGGTGTATTTTTATTACAAAAACGCGTGAAACAAATATAGTTTTAAGAGGCCGAGGGAGACGCAATTGCTTCTGTGGCAAGCCAACAGACCCCGGCAGATGTTCTTGCAAACCGGAAGTCCGTAGGTCAAAGGGTTTTCCTTCGGCGATCGATTGTATCGCTTATTACGTACAAACACGAGCATTTGTCAGAGTAAAATCTACAAACGTGGATGAAAGTTTGTAATTTTTTACTTTCTGGGGAAATTTGGAGCCCTGATTACAATTTTGATATCACCGTTTTGATATTCTCAGCATTTCTCCCTCTTATCTAATAATGGCTATTTTCGGTCAATTTCAAAGTTCTAAACGCGTGAAACTAACATACTTCTAGCCGGCGGATGGGGACGCAAATTTTTTTGTGCTAAGCCACAGACCCCAGTAGGTTGTCGGAGAAACCGGATGTCCGTGCCTTAAGGGGTTTTTCTTTGGCAATCGAAAGAGTCAAAACATACCAAAGAGGGGGGTCTTTCTTCTTTTTTGACTAGGATTTTTTCAATTTTAGGATAAAAAGGTCGGTTTTTTTGCATTTCCTGACGTAAAATGAACCCCTGATTACGATTTTGGGGGTCCGACTCCGATATTCCTAGCCCTCTGGCGGCAATTTTAAAATAACCGCTAAAAACACGTTTTTTTGGCGTTTTGAAGGCCAATAAAGGCACTAAACGGTCAAGGGCAGAGACGCAATTGCTCCTGTGGGTAGCCAATAGACCCATCTAAATTCCCTCAAAACCGGGAGCCTGTAGGTTAAAGGGTTTTCCTTCGGCAATCGACAAAAGTTTCGGTTTTAACCTAACCTAACCTAACCTAACCTAAGCTCACGTCGCCACACTAAAACTCGCAAACGTGGACCAATGTTGGTAATTTTTTGGTTACTGGGGTAATTTGGACCGCTGATTACGATTCCGGAATCGGCGTTTCGATATTCTTAACCGTTCACCTTCTAATTCATAGCGGTTTTTCGGTGTATTTTTATTACGAAAACGCGTGAAACAAATATAGTTTTAAGAGGCCGAGGGAGACGCAATTGCTTCTGTGGCAAGCCAACAGACCCCGGCAGATGTTCTTGCAAACCGGAAGTCCGTAGGTCAAAGGGTTTTCCTTCGGCGATCGATTGTATCGCTTATTACGTACAAACACGAGCATTTGTCAGAGTAAAATCTACAAACGTGGATGAAAGTTTGTAATTTTTTACTTTCTGGGGTAATTTGGAGCCCTGATTACAATTTTGATATCACCGTTTTGATATTCTCAGCATTTCTCCCTCTTATCTAATAATGGCTATTTTCGGTCAATTTCAAAGTTCTAAACGCGTGAAACTAACATACTTCTAGCCGGCGGATGGGGACGCAAATTTTTTTGTGCTAAGCCACAGACCCCAGTAGGTTGTCGGAGAAACCGGATGTCCGTGCCTTAAGGGGTTTTCCTTTGGCAATCGAAAGAGTCAAAACATACCAAAGAGGGGGGTCTTTCTTCTTTTTTGACTAGGATTTTTTCAATTTTAGGATAAAAAGGTCGGTTTTTTTGCATTTCCTGACGTAAAATGAACCCCTGATTACGATTTTAGGGGTCCGACTCCGATATTCTTAGCCCTCTGGCGGCAATTTTTAAATAACCGCTAAAAACACGTTTTTTTGGCGTTTTGAAGGCCAATAAAGGCACTAAACGGTCAAGGGCAGGGACGCAATTGCTCCCAAAGGTAGTCAACAGACCCATCTAAATCCCCGCCAAACCGGAAGTCCGTAGGTCAAAGGGTTTTCCTTCGGCGATCGACGAAAATTTCGGTTTTATCGCCAATACGTATATAAGCTCACGTCGCCACACTAAAATTCGCAAACGTGGATTAACGTTGGTATTTTTTTGGTTACTGGGGTAATTTGGACCCCTGAATACGATTCCGGAATCGGCGTTTCAATATTCTTAACCGTTCACCTTCTAATTCATAGCGGTTTTTCCGTGAATTTTTATTACGAAAACGTGTGAAACAAATATAGTTTTAACCGGCCGCAAATCGGAAGTCTGTAGGTCAAAGGGTTTTCCTTCGGCGATCGATTGTATTGCTTATTACGTAGGCACGCTCGTGTTTATTCATTTATTTAAAATGTCTTGAAAACATGATTATTCAAAACTGAAATTTGAAAAATTACTTAATAAAATTTACTAAATAGTCGCTCATTTACTTACCGTATAGCAAAGTTAAAAACAAAAATAAACAAATTAAGGAAAACAATTCGATACACATTATAAAATTGATGCATATTATAAAAAACAAACAATTTGTAATCATTTTTTTAATACGTTTCACATATATTATATTATCTCAAAATATATTTATATTATATGCATATTTTATAACTGGAACATTTAAAAGTTGAAATTAAAAAAAATAATAAAACCGATTTGCACCCTTAAGCTAACTTAAGTAATAACTGTGCAGTCAGTCATACTGTCCATGTAGTACTAGAAAAAAAAATGAAATAAAATCATAAAATATAAGCCCCCATATAAATACTATTAATAATATTAACAAAACAAAGATATAATAGTTACTTGCGCTGCAAGTAATAATACAAGTTAATAAATTATTGTTTCCTATCAGCAGGACGTGTATATGTAACGCCACCATTTTTCTCCCACTCTCGATTGAATTCGTTTTCTAAAATCTCAGCACCTCGCTTCCTGGTTAAACCCGTTTCATCAAGGGAGAGTTCACACATTTGCATATCATCTTGACCTAAAAAGAATTATCAAAAAATATTTAAATCAATTATTGGATCTACTAACCAGCAACTAGTAATACTGCAGGTTTCTCAGGATGTAATTCCATTTGTCTGGCTACATATTGGCCATCAAAATGTGCAAACCACCACCCTTTCTTGCCCTGTTCGGTATTAGAAGTGATTGTATTGGGTCTGACAAAAGGAATACGGAAATACCGTTGGCTGCTTTCCAATACTGCTGATTTTTGTTGAATGCGTGGAGTCTTCTGGGCTGCATCCATTACGGAACGTGGTGCACGTTCGTTTTCTTCCATTGTGGTACGTTTACGGTTCTTCGCTTTCCATGCGTGGTATACCTTCAATCTGCGATGGAATTCATGACGACAAGCCTGAATAGTTGATAAAATTAAATAATGATTTGATAGCTTACAAATTTTTACCTCTAATAAATCAATATCGCAGGATGTGTTGATGGTATCTCGTAATTCCGAATATTTCCACTTGGACAAATCGTATTTCCCTTTAGGTTGAGCGAGTTGATTCTTTGCAGCATCAGATCTATAATTTCATTTCATTCAGTTTATGGAATTTTGAAAAATTATTACTCCATCTGTTAGTAAATATTAATTCAACACTCAACTAAGCTAATTGGATTGCAATTTGATTGCAAAAAAACATATCATGCAAACAGGTAAAGTCATGCAACATAAATTATTCAGTTAATACACATAAATGATTAAGACATGCGTGCAGTCACCAGATATTAATGTGTTTTAGTTGTATTGGTGTACATGCCTAGAATTGTCATAAAAGTACCTGACGAGTTTTTGTGAATGCCTGGTAGAATCCGTTCCTCCGCTGAATCATGGAAAGAACAAGTACTGACATTGAGCTGCCACCACAATATACAATATATACAGAAAATTGGCCGCGCCAGTGCATATCATTGATATGTGTGGGCGCGTATTTAATCATAATTGTAATAATAAGGGAAAAATATTAATTAATATATTGAATACATACTTGCGCGATAATGGTGGACTGTCTTCAAGTTTCTCATTACTTTCCTGAGCCAAACGCAATGCCAATTCGTGGTCTTGCCTTTCCTGTTCCAGTTGTTCCTGGTATTTGCGTTCCTCTTCAGCTTGTTTCTGTTGTTGCGCTTGTTGTTCCAATGCTGCCTTCTTATCAGCTTCCTCCTAGAAATCATTTTTATAAATTTTACTCCCATTAGCAGTTTAAACAATGTATTCAATCTCTCCAAAAACAGTCTAAACAAACTGTTGGGTAGAACATAACCCTACAAACCACTACAAACTTAACCTTAACAACCAGTGCTTTCCTAGAAAAACCTAACCGTCAAATCTTCAAATGAGTAACACTTGAGCTGGTGGACAGAGTACTCAAGTTTAAGATTACTACTAAATAGTTTAAACTGCACTCCAATTAAAACTACTTGTCCACTATCAATAAACTGAGTACCCCGCTCACCCACCCAACTGTTTATTACCAAAAAGTTGAATTTATCAACCTCCCCCACCATTTGATGACAAATTACATTCCAAAATAAGAAAAATGTATAGTTTCTGTGGGTATATCACTCCAATCAATAAGCTGAGTACTCCGCCCGCCCACCCAACTGTATTTATTATGACAGATTGAATGACATTAGTCTCTAATATGTCAGAGGTGGATACAATAACAAATCTCTTGCTAACTAACACTTGGGGTGGGCGGAAATACAGTTTATAAAAACTGGACCGGTGGTTTGAAACAGTGTTCCCGCCCACCCGCCCAAGTGTTTGTGATCAAGAAAACTGCTTATTCCCACACTTGTTACGTTTCTACTGTTTTTAATATGACAGATTGAATGACAGTTGTCACTAATACGTCAGAGGTGGGTACAATAATAATTTTTTTGATAACCAATACTTGCGCGGGTGGGACTAATTTTGATGTCGAAAACAAGAATTTAACATTAAATTTTTTTTAAAATTTTTTAATTTGTTTTTCGCAAAAAAAATCGGTCAACTTTAGAGAGCCCCAAATTGGGTTTAAAGCAAAAAAATAAAAAAACTGTTGCCTAGAGATTTTGCGCATTTTTTCTCTCTTTCGAATGAGACTATGCCCGATTATTTATCTGAAAAAATGTAGGAGGAGATAGGTTTGGCGCAACACTACTTTTTGCCAAAAATCGCGTTTTTCGCAACTTTGACGAGCCGCCACTGGTTTACTTGTACAGATATAAGAAAAAATTACTGAAAATAATTTGTAGACAAAAAACTGATCTTTCATTCAAGACTAGGTTCAATCATTTTTGTAGCCGAGTTCACCAGTGGCGCACTCTCAAAAAGTGCGTTTAAACGTAATTTTTGGCACGCCGCTGCTCAAAATTAAAGACCCAACTCAAAATGGTGTTTAGCCTAATCTTTGCAAAAAAATGCAAGCTTTTAATTGTTTTCTATTAATTTTTGTCGTAAAATGAAAATTGAAGGTACTGAAAAAAGACAAATTTCGAATTTAAAGTAAAAAATTTTAGTGACGCCACTGGAATATTTTGATACTGAAAGAAAATTATTTCTGTTGTATTTTAAACAATCTGGTTCAAATCGCAACCTCCTTCTGACAAAAATACCAAACTTGTCTTGAAAAGTGGTCCAAAAAATACAACTCGATTTTTTTTCAAAAGAAGCGCAATTGAAAACAAACAACAAATTAAACATGGCACTTTAGGTAGTGGAGGAGGTAAGTAGTTGCAAAACTAAATTAATGAAATAAATCACCAGCTAGAGAGCAAGCTTTAGAGAATGGTGAAAACCACAAGTGGATGCAATCTCTGTGTCGAGAAAAATGAATTAATAAAAAATAAGACAATTTTAAATTTACAGTGATTTTGTTTACCGGCCGGATTCGGGAAAAAAACGTGTTTTTAAAATTTTATGGATTATCTCTAAAAAACAAAGAAAAAAGAATCAATAAACTGAGTACCCCGCCCACCCATTCAACTGTTTGTTATCAAGAAATTAGTTTAGGCAAATTCCTACCCTAATTTAATAACAAATTTCATTCGCATAAAAAAAAATGAACAATTTCTGGATCACAGTCACACTGTTAACTGTTTGTTATCAAAAAGTTGGATTTATTAACCTCCTCCCCAAATTTAATGACATATTAGAAAGAATGATGAATCCGGCATAACGTCTTTTAAAGATTTCCCCAAACCCACAACTCACTAACACTATTCCACTTTATAAAATCCTCTATAATATGGCAACTTGATCAGTCATTGATCTAGATCTTTTTTGAATAATTTGCAACATGTTTGAATGATCTATGACATGTCAAAATGATCTATCATCATGTCAAATTGATGAGTCATTGATCTATAACGTTTTAAAATAATTAGCAACAACTTTAATTAATCTATGATATTTTGGAATGATCTAACATATAAAAACTTTTGATTGATCTATAAAATTTTGAAATAATCAGTCATTGATCTACGCATTTTTTAAATAATATGCAACACTTTTAAATGATCTATAATATTTTAAAAGTATCTAACTTTATCAATCATTGATCAACAACATTTTAAAATAATTATTATTGATCAGTCAATAATCTATAAAGTTTCTGAATTGTCTGCAAGACATTTGATTGATCTATAAAATTTTGATATGATCAATCATTGGTCTATACATTTTTTAAATAATCTGCAACACTTTTAAATGATCTTTAGTATTTTAAAATAAACTAAATTCATCAATCATTGATCTACGACTTTTTAAAATAATTAGTGACAACTTTAATTGATCTATAATATTTTGGAATG
This sequence comes from Tachinus rufipes, assembly GCA_963932245.1. NCBI lineage: Eukaryota > Metazoa > Arthropoda > Insecta > Coleoptera > Staphylinidae > Tachinus > Tachinus rufipes. The sequence continues at coordinate 5,294,536 of OZ010749.1, forward strand.
ATCTAACATGTATCAACTTAATCAATCATAGATCTATAACGTTTTTGAATTGTTTGCAAGACTTTTGATCTATAAAACTTTGAAATGATCAGTCATTGATCTACACATTTTTTAAATAATCTGCAACACTTTTGAATGATCTTTAGTATTTTAAAATGACCTATCATGTGTCAAATTCATCAATCATTAATCTACGATATTTTAAAATAATTAGCAGCAACTTTAATTAATCTATGATATTTTGAAATAATCTATCATATATCAAATTGATCAGTCATTGATCTATAAAGTTTTTGAATTGTTTGCAAAACTTTTGATTGATCTATAAAATTTTGAAATGATCAGTCATTGATCTACAAATTTTTTAAATAATCTTACACTTTTAAATGATCTTTAGTATTTTAAAATGATTTATCATGTGTCAAATTCATCAGTCATTGATCTACAACATTTTAAAATAATTAGCGGCAACTTTAATTGATCTATGATATTTTGAAATAATCTATCATATATCAAATTGATCAGTCATTGATCTATAAAGTTTTTGAATTGTCTGCAAAACTTTTTATTGTTCTATAGTATTTTAAAAAGATCTATCATGTGTAAAATTTATCAGTCAATGATCTACAACATTTTAAATAATTAACAACAACTTTAATTGATCTATGATATTTTAGAATGATCTATCATATATCAAATTGATCAATCATTGATCTATAACGTTTATGAATTGTTTACGAGACTTTTGATTGATCTATAAAATTGTCAAAATGATCTATCATCATGTCAAATTGATGAATCATTGATCTATAACGTTTTAAAATAATTAGCAACAACTTTAATTAATCTATGATATTTTGGAATGATCTAACATATAAAAACTTTTGATTGATCTATAAAATTTTGAAATAATCAGTCATTGATCTACGCATTTTTTAAACAATTTGCAACACTTTTAAATGATCTATAGTATTTTAAAATTATCTAACTTTATCAGTCATTGATCGACAACATTTTAAAATAATTATTATTGATCAGTCAATAATCTATATAGTTTCTAAATTGTCTGCAAGACATTTGATTGATCTATAAAATATTGAAATGATCAATCATTGTTCTGTACATTTTTTAAATAATCTGCAACACTTTTGAATGATCTGTAGTATTTTAAAATGATCTATCATGTGTCAAATTCATCAGTCGTTGATCATCGATATTTTAAAATAATTAGCAGCAACTTTATTTAATCTATGATATTTTAAAATGATCTATCGTATATCAAATTGATCAGACATTGATCTAGAAGTTTTTGAATTATTTGCAAGACTTTTAATTGATCAATAAAATTTTGAAATGATCAGTAATTGATCTACACATTTTTTAAATAATCTGCAACACTTTTAAATGATCTTTAGTATTTTAAAATGATCTATCATGTTTCAAATTCATTAGTCATTGATCTACGACTTTTCAAAATAATTAGCAACAATTTTAAATAATCTATGATATTTTGGAATGCTCTATCATACATCAAATTGATCAATCAATGGATATATAAAGTTTTTGAATTGTCTGCAAGACTTTTGGTTAATCTATAAAATTTTAAAATAATCAGTCATTGATCTACATATGTTTTAAATAATCTTCAACACTTTTGAATAATCTTTGGTATTTTAAAATGATCTATCATGTGTCAAATTCATCAATCATTGATCTACAACGTTTTAAAATAATTGGCAACAAATTTGATTGATCTATAATACTTTGGAATGATCTATTATATATCAAATTGATCGTTGATTAATCTATAACGTTTTTGAATTGTCTACAAGACTTTTGATTGATCTATAAAATGTTGAAATAATCAGTCATTGATCTGCACATTTTTGTAGTATTTAAAAATGATCTATCATGTGTCAAATTCATCAATCATTGGTCTACGATATTTTAAAACAATTAGCAGCAACTTTAATTAATCTATAATATTTTGAAATGATCTATCGTATATCAAATTGATCAGTCATTGATCTAGAAGTTTTTGAATTGTTTGCAATACTTTTGATTGATTTATAAAATTTTAAAATAATCAGTCATTGATCTACAAATTTTTTAAATAATCTGCAACACTTTTAAATGATCTATAGTATTTTAAAATGATCTATCATGTATCAAACTCACCAGTCATTGATCTACGACATTTAAAAATAATTACCGACAACTTTAATGGATCTATAATGCATTGGAATGATCTATCATGTGTCAAATTCATCAATTATTGATCTACAACATTTTAAAATAGTTAGAAATAACTTTAATTGATCTATAATATTTTGGAATAATCTATCATATATGAAATTGACCAGTCATTGATCTATAAAGTTATTGAAACGTGTGCAAAACTTTTGATTGATCTATAAAATTTTGAAATAATCAGTCAATGATCTACACATTTTTTAAATAATCTGCAACACTTTTGAATGATCTATAGTATTTTAAAATGATCTATCATGTGTTAAATTCATCAGTCATTGATCTACAACATTTTAAAATAATTAGCGACAACTTTAGTTAATCTATGATATTTTAGAATGATCTATCATATATCAAATTGATCAATCATTAAACTATAAAGTTTTTGAATTGCCTACAAAACTTTTGATTGATCTATAAAATTTTGAAATGATCAGTCATTGATCTACACATTTTTTAAATAATCTGCAACACTTTTAAACGATCTTTAGTATTTTTAAATGATCTAAAATCATCAATCATTGATCTACGACGTTTTAAAATAATTAGCGATAACTTTGATTGATCTATCATATATCAAATAGATCAGTCATTGATCTCTAACAATTTTGAAATGTCTGCAAAACTTTTGATTGATCTATGAAATTTTAAAACAATTAGTCAATAATCTACAATTTTTTTAAACAATCTGCGACTGATCTATCATGTGACAAATTCATCAGTCATTGATCTACGACATTTAAAAATAATTAGCAACAACTTAAATTGATCTATAATATTTAGAAATGATCTGTCATATATCAAATTGATTAGTAATTGATCTATTACGTTTTTGAATTGTTTGCAAGACTTTTGATAGATCTATAAAATTTAGAAATAATCAGTCATTGATCTACGCATTTTTTGAACAATCTGCAACACTTTTAAATGATTTATAGTATTTTAAAATGATCTATCATGTGTCAAATTCTTCAGTCATTGATCTACGACGTTTTAAAATAATTAGCGACAACTTTGATTGATCTACAATATTTTGAAATAATCTATCATATATCAAATTGATCATTCATTGATCTATAAAGTTTTTGAATTGCCTAGAAGACATTTGATTGATCTATAAAATTTTAAAATCATCAATCATTAATCCACAAATTTTTTTAATAATCCGCAACACTTTTGAATGATCTATAGTTATTTAAAATGATCTATCATGTGTCAAATTTATTAGTCATTGATCTACGACATTTAAAAATAATTATCGACAACTTTAATGGATCTATAATACTTTGGAATGATCTATCATGTGTCAAATTCATCAATTATTGATCTACAACATTTTAAAATAGTTAGAGATAACTTTAATTAATCTAATAATATTTTGGAATAATCTATCATGTATGAAATTGATTAGTCACTTTGATTGATCTAAGGTATTTTGGAATGGTCTATCATATGTCAAATTGATTTATAACGTTCTTGAATTGTCTGCAAGACTTTTGATTAATCTATAAAATTTTGAAATAATTAGTCATTGATCTACGCATTTTTTGAACAATCTGCAACATTTTTAAATGATTTATAGTAATTTAAAATGATCTATCATGTTTCATTAAAAAATTAAATTTATGAAAAAATATTCTAAACTAAAAAACATCCATAGACGCGTTTCGAGGTTTACCTCTCATCAGTATGGCTTTATTTATTTAAACTAATTGATTTTTAACTTACTTCGTCAACATTGTTCACCACCACAATTCAAAGTGAATATTTTAAAGGGTGTATTGACTGTCTCATTTGAGGACATTGCGTCTCTTCTTTATATATTTTATATATCATGTTTCAAATTCACCAATCATTGATCTACAATACTTCAAAATAATTAGCGACAACTTTGATTGATCTATAAAATTTTGAAATAATCTATCATATAAGAAATAGATCAGTCATTAATCTATAAAATTTTTGAATTGCCTTAAAAACTTTTGATTGATCTATAATATTTTGAATTGATCAATCATTGATCTACACATTTATTTAAATAATCTGCAACACTTTTGAATAATCTATAGTATTTTAAAATGATCTACCATGTGTCAAATTCATCATTGATCTATAACATTTTAAAATAATTAGCAACAACTTCAACTTTAATTGATCTATGATATTTTGGAATGATCTATCATATATCAAATTGATCAGTAAGTAATCTATAACGTTTTTAAATGGTCTGCAAAACTTTTGATTGATCTATAAAATTTTGAAATAATCAGTCATTGATCTACACATTTTTTAAATAATCTGCAACACTTTTAAATGATCTTTAGTATTTTAAAATAATCTAAATTCATCAATCATTGATCTACGACGTTTTAAAATAATTAGCGACAACTTTAATTGATCTATGATATTTTGAAATGATCTATAATAGATCATATTGATCAGTCATTGATCTATAACGTCTTTAAATTGTCTGCAAGATCTACAGTTTTTTTAAATAATCTGCAACACTTTTGTATGATCTATAGTATTTTAAAATGATCTATCATGTGTCAAATTCATAGGTCATTGATCTACAACATTTGAAAATAATTAACAACAACTTTAAATGATCTATGATATTTTGGAATGATCTATCATATATCAAATTGATCAGTCATTAATCTATAAAGATTGTACATTGTCTGCAAGACTTTTAATTGATCTATAAAACATTAAAATAATCAGTCATTGATCTACACATTTTTTAAATAATCTGCACTACTTTTGAATAATATTCAGTATTTTAAAATGATCCATCATGTGTCAGATTTATCAGTCATTGATCTACGACATTTTACAATAATTCGCAACAACTTTAATTGATCTATGATATTTTGGGATGATCTATCATATATAAAATTAATTAGTCATTTATTTATAACGTTTTTGAGTTGTTTGCAAAACTTTTGATTGATTTATAAAATTTTAAAATAATCAGTCATTGATCTACAATTTTTTTAAATAATCTGCAACACTTTTAAATGATCTTTAGTTTTTAAAATAATCTAAATTCATCAATCATTGATCTACGACGTTTTAAAATAATTAACGACAATTTTAATTGATCTATGATATTTTGAAATGATCTATCATATATCAAATTGATCAGTAAGTGATCTATAACGTCTTTAAATGGTCTGCAAAACTTTTGATTGATCTATAAAATTTTGAAATAATCAGTCATTGATCTACACATTTTTTAAATAATCTGCAACACTTTTGAATGATCTTTAGTATTTTAAAATAATCTATATTCATCAATCATTGATCTACGACGTTTTAAAATAATTAGCGACAACTTTAATTGATCTATAATATTTTGAAATGATCTATAATAGATCATATTGATCAGTCATTGATCTATAACGTCTTTAAATTGTCTGCAAAATCTACAGATTTTTTAAATAATCTGCAACACTTTTGTATGATCTATAGTATTTTAAAATAATCTATCATGTGTCAAATTCATCAGTCATTGATCTACAACATTTAAAAATAATTAACGACAACTTTACATGATCTATGATATTTTAGAATGATCTATCATATATCAAATTGATCAATTGTTGATCTACAATGTTGTTTAAATTGTCTGCAAGACTTTTAATTGATCTATAAATGTTTAAAATAATCAGTCATTAATCTACAATTTTTTTAAATAATTTAAAACACTTTTGAATGATCTATAGTAATTTAAAATAATCTATCATGAGCCAAATTCATTAGTCATTGATCTACAACATTTTAAAATAATTAGAAACAACTTTAATTAATCTACGATATTTTAGAATGATCTATCATATACCAAACTGATCAGTCGTTGATCTACAAAGTTGTTTGAATTGTCTGCAAGACTTTTAATTGATCTATAAAATTTAAAATAATCAATCTTTGATCTACATATTTTTTAAATAATCTGCAACATTTCTGAATAATCTGTAGTTATTTAAAATGATCTAACTCGTGTCAAATTCATCAGTCATTAATCTACAACATTTTAAAACAATTAGCGACAACTTTGACTGATCTATGACATTTTGGAATGATCTTTCATATATAAAATTGATCAGCCATTGATCTATAAAGTTTTTGAATTATATCCAAGACTTTTGATTGATCTATAAAATTTTGAAATGATCAGTAATTGATCTACACATTTTTTAAATAATCTGCAACACTTTTAAATGATCTTTAGTATTTTAAAATGATCTAAATTCATCAATCATTGATCTACGACGTTTTAAAATAATTAGCGACAACTTTTATTAATCTATGATGTTTTAGAATGATTTAACATGTATCAAATTGATCTTCCATTGATCTGTAACGTTTTGTATTTGTCTACAAGACTTTTGATTAATCTATAAAATTTTGAAATAAGCAGTCATTGATCTACGAATTTTTTAAACAAACTGCAACACTTTTAAAAAATCTTTAGTATTTTAAAATAATCTAAATTCATTAATCATTGATCTACGACGTTTTAAAATAATTAGCAACAAATTTGATTGATCTATAATATTTTGGAATAATCTATCACATATCAAATTGATCAACCATTGATCTATAACGTTTTTAAATTGTTTACAAGATTTTTGATTGATTTATTAAATTTTGAAATAAGCAGTCATTGATCTACACATTTTTTAAATAATCTGTAACATTTCTGAATGATCTGTAGTTATTTAAAATGATCTATCTCGTGTCAAATTCATCAGTCATTGATCTACAACATTTTAAAACAATTAGCGACAACTTTGACTGATCTATGACATTTTGGAATAATCTATCATATATAAAATTGATCAACCATTGATCTATAAAGTTTTTGAATTATATGCAAGACTTTTGGTTGATCTATAAAATTTTGAAATGATCAGTCATTGATCTACACATTTTTTAAATAATCTGCAACACTTTTAAATGATCTTTAGTATTTTAAAATGATCTAAATTCATCAATCATTGATCTACGACGTTTTAAAATAATTAGCAACAATTTTAATTGATCTATGCTATTTTGGAATGATCTAACATATATCAAATTGATTAGTCATTGATCTATGGCGTTTTTAAATTATCTAGAAAACTTTTAATTGATCTATAAAATTTTAAAATAATCAGTCATTGATCTACGCATTTTTTAAGTAATCTGCAACACTTTTAAATGATCTTTAGTATTTTAAAATGATCTAAATTTATCAATCATTGATCTACGACGTTTTAAAATAATTAATGACATTTTCAATTGATCTATGATATTTTGGAATGGTGTATCATATATCATGTTGATCAGTCATTGATCTATAACGTTTTTAAATTGTCTGTAAAACTTTTGATTAATCTATAAAAATTTGAAATGATCAATCATTGATCTACACATTTTAAAATAATTAACGACAACTTTAACTGATCTATGATGTTTTGAAATGATCTATCATATTTCAAATTGATCATTCATTGATCTATGAATTTTTTGAATTGTCTGCAAGACTTTTGATTGATCTATAAAATTTTAAAATAATCAGTCATTGATCTACACATTTTTTAAATAACCTGCAACACTTTTAAATGATCTTTAGTAATTTAAAATAATCTAACATGTATCAAATTGATCAGTCATAGATCAATAACGTATTTGAATTGTCTGCAAGAGTTTTAATTGATCTATACAATTTTGAAATGATCAGTCATTAATCTACACATTTTTTAAATAATCTGAAACACTTTTTAAAAATATTTAGTATTTTAAAATGATCTATCATGTTTCAAATTCATCAGTCATTGATCTACGACATTTTAAAATAAGTAGCGGAAACTTTAATTGATCTATGATATTTTAGAATAATCATCTATCATATATCAAATTAATCTATAAAGTTTTTGAATTGTCTGCAAGACTTTTGATAGATCTATAAAACTTTGAAATAATCAATGATTAATCTATACATTTTTTAAATAACTTGCAACACTTTTGAATGATCTGTAGTATTTTAAAATAATCTATCATGTGTCAATTTGATCAGTCATTAATGTTTAAAGTTTTTGAATTGTCCATCAAATCTATAGATCACCATTAGAGGCAAATCTACTGTACAAGCAATTGAAAAGATCTACAAAATCGCAACTGCTAAATAGAATAATCAACATCGTGCAACAGAAAACGGGCTCAATAGAAGAAAAAAGTACTGATAAGTCATTTAGCATGCTTTTCCTGTTGATACATCGAAAAAGATAGACCAGAAAAGCACCAACATTGAAAAAAAATCCAGTTTACAATAGCAAATTTCAATAAAAATATTCAAATCAATTTTTCTGAAACAGTTTGTTCCAATTTTAGAAATAAATGCATAATAATAACCTGTTTCTTCCTCTGTTCCTCCTCCTTCTTCCTCCTAGACTCCATCTCAGCCTTCTTCTTCCTATTTTCTTCATCCTCTTTAACCCTCCGCTCCTCTTCCTCCTTACGCTTCTTCTCCTTCTCCATCTCCAACTGAATCTTCCTCAAACGTTCCTGTTCCTCAGCATTCTTCTGATCCTGCACCTTCTTATGCAACGAATCCATCTGCTTATTGACTTTTACCAATAATTGCTCGTACAAACCATCAACTATAGGCCCCGAATGTGCATCCCTCTACAATTATTCTAAATTAATAACAAATCAAATGATAACTCTAACTCACCTTAATTCTAGCAATTGCATCCGACATTTCCATATTAAGAGCCCCAATTTCCTTAATACTACCTTCCTTATCTTTCTTCAACTGCCCGGAAATTGATTCCAATTGCTTCAACTTTGCATCCAATGTTTTAATCTTTCTAATGCCTTTAATCCTGGGAGCATGCTTCTTTTTCACCAAATAACCGCGTATTGTTTTCTGCATTGTAATCAAAGCATTGCGTCTATAGACAATTTTATTTTTCACTAAAATTATAAAAATTAGTTAAATAAAATTAATTAAAATAGAATACGCACATTTAATAACGGTGAGAGTAGCAAATTGCGATTTAATCCATCTAGATTTAACCAACCATTTCTTAACGTTTGAAATAATAGATATTAAATTGTCAGCATCGCTTTTCATAATTTTATCGAATTCTGAGAATTTTCCAGGTCTAAAGAATACTCTAGTAATGCCAAATTTGTAATCCTTTTCTTGTAATTTTAAACTATGCAACATTGCCTAGAATAATAAAATTAAAGCAATTGATTGATTTTTATATTATAAGAAATTACTTCACAGAATGTTCTCGGTTGTAAGGATTTCAATTCCTTAGGAAGATAGCTTTGATACATTTGATACAATTCACCAAATGGTGTTCGGCTTGGATAACCATGTTCCATTAATTCCAATACGCTTGTCATTCCGGAACATTTCAATTGCATTAAACTTAATCCACCATCGAATTGTTGATCAATCATTTTGTTATTGGGTTTGATGCAACGGATGAAATTGGTGCCCTAAATTGTTTGTTGTTAGTGATGAAATTAATTAATTAATTAATTATGATTCTTACATTGTTTCTTAATTTTTCCATTAGTTCGGCTAGTTGCGTTTTGAATTTGCTGCCGACACTGATGAAGCTCAATTTACCTTTCTGCGATTCCGCGTTTGCAAATAATGATTGTATTAGTTTGTTTGAACTTTCCTGCACGATTCCTTCCAACGATGCATGGAGAGCGTCATTGTTTTTTTCAATAAATTGTTTCTGAAATAAGTGGAATATTACAAAATTTGTTCAAGCCATGAGTTCTAAAGTAATTAAAAATAAAATTTCTGGACACAAACAGGTAAATATAAAAAGCGTATGGGGTCCCACAAGGTTCAGTACTGGGACTTATCAATCAATGCCAAATAGACGAATGAATATCAAAAAATTATAATACTTTTTTCAAAATTTAAATAGTTTACTTACAGTTTGATAACAAACTCCTCCAGCAAAATGTCTAATAAGGAACCCTTCATCATCACGAATACTACGATGTGCTTTCAATTTAGAAGACCTAGGAAGCGCTAAACGGAAATGATTGCTCCACTGTTTATGGACCTCAGCTGTAAAATGTGAGAATGATGGCTTTGGAAGCTTAGATTCTTCATCCAACAAATTAAACACACCACTCGTTTTAGTCTCAATCATATCTGCAATCAAAATCAAAATAAATCAACTTGAATAATAGACAATTTTGTAAAAACCTTACCAATACAATCCTGATTATCAACGAATTTAATTTCAGGAACATTTAAAGCCTCGCGTTTGTATAATTCCTGTTCGTACTTTAATATAGTTTCATTGAAAAATTGTTGAAGTTTCTCATTACAATAATTGATACAAAATTGTTCAAAACTATTGATTGTGAAAAATTCTACAAAAAATTTGAATTAATTTACTTTAGTTATTAGAAAAATATTAATTACCAAAGCCAGCAATATCTAAAACTCCAACATAATAACTAGAAGCTTGGAATGGAATGCTTTGATTGATTCTATGCACAATATAATCAAACAATTTGCTATAGACTGCTTTAGCTAATGCATCTCTTGCATTGCACGATTCGTACATCTTTAAAGGAACCCTGAAAATTGTTTAATATTATAATTATATAATTTAAAAAAACTATAAACCTACATTATAACAGTTCCTTTGAATCCTCCGCGTGCACTTTGCATAACTCTGGATACCAAAGCCTGTCTCAATTCACTCGAATCAATTCCTAGCAGTTTGGATGCAATTATTAATGATTTCTCGCTATTTGCTGTTACATTGCAGCCTCCTCTGGTGTCTTCCGGGTTGTCTTCGAATTCTATATTTCCCAGATGGAGTACGGCTGCTACCATCGCGTATATTTCCATGCGTTCCGCGTCATTTAAACCGATGCGATTGAGTGCACTGTCTAGCGTGACGAAATCGGCGACGTCGTCTATTAATGAATCCCTTAGTGGACCTGATGATGTATGGGCTTTGCTTTTTTGTGCGGCTGATAGTTTTTTTTCGCTTGATGAGTTTGTGAAGTATTTTGTACATCCGGATTTTAAATACTGGAATTGGTTCATAAATTAGCCACTGGGAGTGCATTTGTTAATATTTTAATTTCAAATTTGTGATAAAGTAAGTTCAACTCAATCACTAATTGAAATTATAATCAAAATTTTCAAAATAAATTTCAAGATATTTTTTTTTTATTTAAAAAAAAAAATGTGTTTTATAAAATTACATTCTACGCCACTGCAAGTGCATTTCTTAATATTTAAATTTTAAATTTGCAACATAGAAAGTTCAACTCAATCACTAATCAAAAATATAATAAAAAAATTTCAAAATATTTTAAATAATTTTCTGAAAATAAAGTTTTTTTCAAAATTACTTACTACGCCACTGAAAGCGCATTTGTTGATATTTCAGTTCTAAATTTGGGATGTAGTAAGTTCAACTCAATCACTAAATTATATTATAATCAAAATTTTTTAAATGAATTTCAAAATTATTATTTTTTATTTTTTGAAAAAATCAAGTTTTTTCAAAATTGCATACATTACATTCTACGCCACTGAAAATGCATTTGTTGATACTGTAGTTTTAAATTGGTGACATAAACTCAATTACTAAATGAAAATAAAATCAAAACTTTCAAAATAATATTCAAAATATTTTTAATAATTTAAAAAAAAAAAAAAAAAGTTTTCTTCAAAATTGCATACATTACATTCCACGCCACTGAGGATGCATTTGTTACAAATTTAGTTTTAAATTTGTGAAATGGAAAGTTCAATTCAATTACTAAATAATAATATTTTTAATATTTTTTTCAAATAAGTAAGTTTTCTTCAAAATTACTTACATTACATTCTACGCCACTGAAAGTGCATTTGATGATATTTTAGTTTTAAATTTGTGATATAGTAAGTTCAACTCAATCACTAAATAAAAGTATAAACAAAACTTTTAAAATAAATTTCAAAATATTTTTAATAATTTTTTGAAAAATTTAAGTTTTTTTTTTTAAATTGCATACATTACATTCTACGCCACTGCAAGTAAATTTGTTAATATTTTAATTTTAAATTTGCAACATAGAAAGTTCAACTCAATCACTAATCAAAAATATAATCAAAATTTTTAAAATAATTTTCAAAATAATTTTAATAATTAAAAAAAAAAAAAAGTTTTTTTCAAAATTGCAGGCATTACATTCTACGCCACTGAGGGTGCATTTGTTAATAATTTATTTTTAAATTTGTGATATAGAAAGTTCAACTCAATCACTAAGTAAAATTATAATCAAAATTTTCAAAATAAATTTCAAAACATTTTTTTTTATTTTTTGAAAAAATTAAGTTTTTCAAAATTGCATATAGTACATTCTACGCCATTGAAATTGCATTTGTTAATATGTGAGTTTCAAATTTGTAATATAGGAATTTCAACTCAATCACTAACTAAAACAATAATCAAAAATTTCAAAATAAATTTTAAAATATTTTTAATATTTTTTTGAAGAAATTAGGTTTTTTCAAAATTACATTCTACGCCGCTGAGGGTGTAATTAATAATATTTTAGTTTTAAATTTGTAATATAAGAAGTTCAACTCAATCACTAAATGAAACTATAATCAAAATTTATAAAATAAATTTCAAAATATTTTTAATAATTTTTTGAAAAAAATAAGTTTTTTTCAAAATTTTATATATTACATTCTACGCCACTGAAGGTGCATTTGTTAATATATTAATTTCAAATTTGTGATATAGTAAGGTCAACTCAATCACCAAATGAAAATATAATCAAAACTTTAAAATAATTTTCAAAATATTTTTAATAATTTTCTGAAAAAAATAAGTTTCTTCAAAATTACATACATGACATTCAACGCCACTGAGGGTACATTTGATAATATTTTAGTTTTAAATTTGTAATATAGAAAGTTCAACTCAATCACTAAATGAAAATATACTCAAAATTAACAAAATAAATTTTAAAATATTTTTAATAATTTTTTGAAAAATTATGTTTTTTCAAAATTGCTTACATTACATTCTACGCCACTGAAAGTGCATTTGTAAATATTTTAATTTCAAATTTGTGATATAGTAAGGTCAACTCAATAACCAAATGAAAATATAATCAAAACTTAAAAAAAAAAATTTAAAATAATTTTAATAATTTTTGAAAAAAATAAGTTTTCTTCAAAATTATAGTTATTACATTCTACGCTACTAAAAGCGCATTTGTTTATATTTTAGTTTTAAAATTGTGATATAATAAGTACATCTCAATCACTAAATGAAAATATAATCAAAATTTTCAAAATAAATTTTAAAATATTTTTAATAATTTTTTGAATAAAATCAAGTTTTTTCAAAATTGCATACATTACATTCTACACCACTGAAAGTGCATTTGTTGCTATTTTAGTTTCATATTTGTGATATAGGAAGTTTAACTCAATCACTAAATAGAATTATAATCAAAATTTTTAAAATTATTTTCAAAATATTTTTAATAATTTTTTGAAAAAATTTAGTTTTTTCAAAATTGCATACATTACATTCTACGCCACTGAAAGTGCATTTGTTGGTATTTTAGTTCTAAATTTGTGATATAGTAAGTTCAACTCATCCACTTAATAAAAATATAATCAAGTCTTTTAAAATAATTTTCAAAATATTTTTTATAATTTTTTGAATAAAATAAGTTTTTTTGAAAATTGCAAACATTACATTCTACGCCACTGAAAGTGCATTTGTTAAAATTTAAGTTCTAATTTTGTGATATAGGAAGTTCAACTCAATCACTAATTGAAAATACAATCAAACATTTTCAAAATAAATTTCAAAGTTTTTTTTAAATTTTTTAAAAAAGGTGTTTTTTTCTAATTACATTCTACGCCACTGCAAGTGCATTTCTTAATATTTTAATTTCAAATTTGTGATATAGGAAATTCAACTCAATCACTAAATGAAAATATAATCAAAATTTTCAAAATAAACTTCAAAATATTTTTAATAATTTAAAAAAAAAATCAAGTTTTTTCAAAACTGCTTACATTACATTCTACGCCACTGAAAGTGCATTTGTTAATATTTTAATTTTAAATTTGTGATATAAGAAATTCAACTAAATCACTAAATGATATTATAATCAAAATTTACAAAATAAATTTCAAAATATTTTTAATATTTTTTTGAAAAAATTAAGTTTTTTTAAAATTGCATTCATTACATTCTACGCCACTAAAACTGCTACTGTTGAAATATTAGTTTTAAATTTGTGATGTGGTAAGTTCAACTCAATCACTAACTGAAAATTTAATAAAATTTTCAAAAAAAATCAAAATATATTTAATTATTCTAAAATAATTAAGTTTCTTCAAATTTACAGTCATTACATTCTACGCCACTGAAAGTGCCTTTATTAATATTTTAGTTTTATATTTGTGACATAGTAAGGTCAACTAAATCACCAAATAAAAATATAATCAAAACTTAAAAAAAAATTAAAAATATTTTTAATAATTTTTGACAAAAATAAGTTTTCTTCAAAATTATAGTCATTACATTCTACGCCACTAAAAGTGCATTTGTTTATATTTTAGTTTTAAAATTGTGATATAATAAGTTCAACTCAATCACTAAATAAAAATATAATCAAAATTTTCAAAATTAATTTCAAAATATTTTTAATAATTTTTTGAAAAAATCCAGTTTTTTCAAAATTGTATATATTACATTCAACGCCACAGTAAGAGCATTTGTTGGTATTTTAGTTTTATATTTGTAATATAGAAAGTTTAACTCAATCACTAAATGAAATTATAATCAAAATTTGTAAAATTATTTTTAAAATATTTTTAATAATTTCTTGAAAAAATTTAGTTTTTTCAAAATTGCATACATTACATTCTACGCCACTGAAGGTGCATTTGTTGATATTTCAGTTTTAAATTTGTGATATAGTAAGTTCAACTCAATCGTTTATTGAAAATATAATCAAAATTAAAAAAAAAAAATTAAATATTTTTAATATTTTTTGAAAAAAATAAGTTTTCTTCAAAATTATAGTTTTTACATTCTACGCCACTGAAAGTGCAATTGTTGATATTTTAGTTTTAAACTTGTGATATAGAAAGTTTAACTCAATCACTAAGTGAAAATATAATCAAAATTTTCAAAATAAATTTCAAAATATTTTTTTTTATTTTTTGAAAAAATTAAGTTTTTCAAAATTGCATATAGTACATTCCACGCCATTGAAATTGCATTTGTTAATATGTGAGTTTCAAATTTGTGATATAAGAAGTTTAACTCAATCACTAACTGAAAGTATAATAAAAACTTTTAAAATAAATTTTAAATAATTTTTAATATTTTTCTGAAGAAATTAGGTTTTTTCAAAATTACATTCTACGCCACTGAGGGTACATTTGTTAATATTTTTGTTCTAAATTTGTGATATAGGAAGTTCAACTCAATCACTAAATGAAAATATAATCAAAAGTCACAAAAAAAAAATTCATAATATTTTTATTAATTTTTTGAAAAAAATAAGTTTTCTTCAAAACTATAGTAATTACATTCTACGCCACTGAAAGTGCATTTGTTGATATTTTAAATTTAAACTTGTGATATAGTAAGCTCAATTCAATCACTAAATAAAATTATAATCAAAATTTACAAAATAAATTTCAAAATATTTTTAATATTTTTTTTTGAAAAATTAAGTTTTTTAAAAATTGCTTACATTACATTCTACGCCACTGACGGTGCATTTGTTAATATGTGAGTTTCAAATTTGTGATATAGGAAGTTTAACTCAATCACTAACTGAAAGTATAATCAAAACTTTTAAAATATTTTTAATATTTTTCTGAAAAAAATTGTTTTTTTCTAAATTACATTCAACGCCACTGAGGGTACATTTGATAATATTTTAGTTTTAAATTTGTGATATAGTAAGTTCAACTCAATCGTTAATTAAAAATATAATCAAAATTTTCAAAATAAATTTCAAAATACTTTTAATAATATTTTGAAAAAATTAAGATTTTTTTGAAAATTACAGTCATTACATTCTACGCCACTGAAGATGCATTTGTTGATATTTTAGTTTCATATTTGTGATATAAAATTTTCAATTCAACCACTAAATGAAGGTACAATCAACATTTTTAAAATAAAAGTCAAAATATGTTCAATAAGTTTTTCAAAAAATTAGATTTTTTTCAAAATTACAAACATTACATTCTACGCCACTGAGGGTGCATTTGATAATATTTTAGTTTTAAATTTGTGATATACTACGTTCAACTCAATCACTAAATGAAATTATAATCAAAAACTTTGAAATAATTTTCAAAATATTTTTAATAATTTTTTGAAAAAATTAAGCTTTCTTCAAAATTACAGTCATTACATTCTACCCACTGAAAGTGCATTTGTTGATATTTTAATTTTAAATTTGTGATATAAAAAGTTCAATTCAATTACTACCTCAAAATATAATCAAAATTTTCAAAAAAAAGAATCTACCCGCCCACTTTTTAAACTTGATTCCCGCTTAAGCTTTAGTTATCAAGAGATTTATTGTTAAACAATTTTCTCATATCTAAATCCAAGGACATAAGAGGTGAGACAAACAATAGGTCCTTTGATGACGAACACTTGGATGGGTAGGTGAATCACAGTAAAAGAAGCTACCCGCCCATTTTTTAAACTTTGTTCCCGCCCACCCACCCAAGCGTTAGTTATCAAAAGATTTATTGTTAACAATCTTCTAGTATCTAAGTGCAAGCACACACGAGCAAGGTGCATATAATAGATCCTTTAATAACTAACACTTGGATGGGTGGGTAGATCACAGTAAAAAAAACTACCCGCCCACTTTTTAAATTTGGTTCCCACCCACCCACCCAAGCGTTAGTTATCAAGAAACTTATTGTTAAACAATTTTCTGGTATCTAACTAACACTTGGGTTGGTGGGTGGGTCACAGTAAAAAAAGCAACCCGCCCTTTTTTCAAACTTGGTTCCCGCCCACCCACCCAAGAGTTAGTTATCAAGAGATTTATTGTTTAAAAACTCAACCCCTTTAAAAGTTATAAAAGTTGAAAGTAACCTATCTAGTTCTAGCTAAGCTAGATTGAGACAGTTTAAAGAAATTATAACTCTAAAATGAATAGCGACAGAATCTTATAGTTTGAGCAATGTATTGGTATATAGTTGAGGTCTATTGGGTAAAATATTAATAAATCTAAATCGACCCATTTAGAAGTTATTGAAGTTGAAAACAACTCCTCCAGTTCTAGCTAAGTTAGACTGAGACAGTTTAAAGAAATAATATTTCTAAAATAACTGACAAAAGAATCTTTTAGTTTGAGCAATGTATTAGTATATAGTTGAGGCATATAGAATAAAATACTAATAAATTTAAATCAACCCCTTTAGAAAATATACGAGTTGAAAGTAACCCCTCCTGTTCGAGCCAAGTTAAGCTGAAACAGTTTAAAAAATCATAACTCTAAAATTACTGACGTCAAAATCTTATAATTTGAGCAATGTATTAGTATATATTTGAGGTATATAAGGTTAAATACTAATAAAAATAAGTCAACCCGATTAGAAGTTATAGGAGTTGAAAGTTACTCCTCCAGTTGAAGCTAAGTTAGATTAAAACAGATTCAAAAATCATAACTCTAAAATTACTGACGACAGAATCTTATAGTTTGAGCAGTGTATTAGTATATAGTTGAGGTATATAGGATAAAATATTAATAAATTTAAATCAACCTCTTTAGAAGTTATAGGAGTTGAAAGTAACCTATCTAGTTCGAGCTAAGTTAGATTAAAACAGTTTAAAATATCATAACTCTAAAATTACTAGCAATATATTAGTATATAGTTAAGGTATATAGAGTAAAATATTAATAAATCTAACTCAACCCCTTTAGAAGTTATAAGAGGTGAAAGCAACCCCTCCGGTTCCAGCTAGTTTAAAAAACCATAATTCTAAAGTTACTAGCAACAAAATTTAAAAATTTGAGCAATGTATTAGTATTTAGTTGAGTTATATAAAGAAAAATTAAACAATAAACATTATACTTACATTAAAATTATCCGGTTGTGATAGCTGAAAAGCTTGTCTCAAACTCTCCGGAGCTCCAGCCATAAGCATATAAAAAACATGATAACTCCTCTCATCACCAGCCGGACTGCATATCCTTGACTTCTCCAACAAATAATGCGAAATATGTCCACCAACAACTTGAAACTTCTTATCAAAATGCACCTCAATAAATTTCCCAAAACGTGAACTATTATTATTTCTTGTTGTCTTGGCATTACCAAATGCTTCTAAAACTGGATTAGCATCTAAAATTTTATTTTCAATAGGTCCTGCTTCTGCACCCCAACTATCACATAAATAGCGCAATAAATGTTTAGTAGATTCAGTCTTTCCAGCACCAGATTCACCTGATACTATAATTGATTGGGATTTTTTGAATACGCGCATATCGCGCAATGCTTTATCACCGATTGCGAATACATGAGGTGGCAATTCGCCTAATGATTTACCCTGATATTTTCTTATGCATGCTGATGAATATAATTCTGGAATTTCTTTGTAAGGATTGATTGCTATTAAGATGTTCGCTACATAAGACTAAAAATTAAATTAATTAATTTATATAAATTAAACATCATTAATTTGCTTACATAAATTTTGTTCTTGTAATAACGTTTGCGCACATTGTTTAGTAATGTACCTTCATTTAAGAACATCATCTCACAATTGTCATCATGTTCTCTAGTGTGATCGCCTGTTTGGTAAATATCATTAAAAGAGCATACTCGTCGGGGATATTTGGGTTCAATTGGGATGATTTCGGCGGAATCATCCAGCAATTCGTTGATGCGGCCCAGAATAAACCCTTCCTCCGGGTCCCTGGCCCACACCGTGTCCATCGTGTACTGCAAATTAAAAAAAATTAATCAATACAAATGTTCTCACGATTTAAATTGCGGTTGAAACTATCAACCTTGTCAAATCCTTGTAAAATAATTGATTTAATAACACCAGAATCTGTGAAATCGTAAAAGTGCAAGTATTAAATTTCAAGATCAATAAATTGGAGTTATTGTTGTATCATCATAGTAACACACTTTTTTTGAATTGCTATTGATTTTCGTCCAAGGTTCTTGCATTGATATGATAATATAATTCATTAGCATGTGAATGCACGTTGTAAAATGTGTGAAACTGTTGGTTTAAATCTAATGAAATACAATTTAAATAATGCACAATTTGTATAGTTTGTATTTAAAATAGTAAATAGCAATTTTCAAAAAATTATTAAAATTATTTATAATGCAAATATTCAAAAATGCTTTAAGTACTTATTAATTGAATATAAGAAGTATATTTTGGAAAATTTTCAAATATTTAGTCTTCAAAATAAGAGCAGAATTGATGAAAATTTATTCTATATTTTAAACAATTTTTAAAAAATTATTAAAATTATTTATAATGCAAATTTTCAAAAATGCTTTAAGTACGTATTAACTGAATATATGGAGTATATTTTGAAAAATTTTCAAATATTTATTCTTTAAAATAAGAGCAGAATTGATGAAAATGTATTTATATTTTAAGCAATTTTCAAAAAATTATTTTAATGCAAATTTTCAAAAATGCTTTAAAAATCTATTAACTGAATATATAGAGCATATTTTATAAAAATTTCAAATTTTTATTTTTCAAAATAAGAGCAGGATTGATAAAAATGTATTCAAGAAATTTTCAATATTTTAAGCAATTTTCAAAAAATTATTAAAATTATTTAAAATGCAAAATTTCAAAAATGCTTTAAGTACTTATTAACTGAATATATGGAGCATATTTTGAAAAAAATTTCAAACATTTATTCTTCAAAATAAGGGCAGAATTGATAAAAATGTATTCAAGCAATTTTTGACATTTTAAACAATTTTCAAAAAATTATTAAAATTATTTATAAAGCAAGTTTTCAAAGATTCTTTAAGAACTTATTAACTGAATATATAGAGCATATTTTGAAATTTTTTAAAATATTTATCCTTCAAAATAAGCGCAGAATTGATAAAAATGTATTCAAGCAATTTTTAATAATTTAAGCAATTTTCAAAAAATTAATAATATGATTTATAATGCAAATTTTAAAAAATGCTTAAAGTACTTATTAATTGAATATATAAAGCATTTTTAAAAAAAATTTCAAATATTTATTCTTCAAAATAAGCGCAGAATTGATAAAAATGTATTCTATATTTTAAGCAATTTTCCAAAAATTATTAAAAGCATTTATGATGCAAATTTTCAAAAATGCTTTAAGTACTTATTAACTGAATATATGGAGCATACTTTGGAAAATTTTGAAATATTTATTCTTCAAAATAAAAGCAGAATTGATAAAAATGTATTCAAACAATTTTTAAAATTTTAAGCAATTTTCAAAAAATTATTAAAATTATTTATAATGCAACCTTTCAAAAATGCTTTAAGTACTCATTAACTGAATATATAAAG
Organism: Tachinus rufipes; assembly: GCA_963932245.1. Classification (NCBI taxonomy): domain Eukaryota; kingdom Metazoa; phylum Arthropoda; class Insecta; order Coleoptera; family Staphylinidae; genus Tachinus; species Tachinus rufipes. The sequence goes on from OZ010749.1 coordinate 5,315,382, forward strand.
CATGTTTAAAAAAAATCAAATATTTATTCTTCAAAATAAGCGCAGAATTGATAAAAATGTATTCAAGCAGTTTCTAATATTTTAAGCAACTTTCAAAAAATTATTAAAACTATTTAAAATGTAAATTTAAAACAAAAATGCGTTAAGTACTTATTAACTAAATATATGAAGCATATTTTAAAAAATTTTAAAATATTTATTCTTCAAAATAAGCGCAAAAATGTTAAAAATGTATTAAAGCAATTTCTAATATTTTAAGCTATATTCAAAAAATTATTAAAATTATTTATAATGCAAATTTACAAAAATGCTTTAAGTACTTATTAACTGAATATATGAAGCATATTTTGAAAAATTTTCAAATCATTATTCTTCAAAATAAGCGCAGAATTAATGAAAATGAATTCAAGCAATTTTAATATTTTAAGCAATTTTCAAAAAATTATTAAAATTATTTATTATGCAAATTTTTAAAAATGCTTTAAGTACTTATTAACTGAATATATGGAGCATATTTTGAAAATTTTTCTAAAACTAATTCTTTAAAATATGCGCAGAATTGATAAGAAATGTATTCAAGCAATTTTAAATTTTTTAAGCAATTTTCAAAAAATTATTAAAACTATTTATAACGCAAATTTTAAAAAATGCTTTAAATACTTATTAAATGAATATCAGGAGCATATTTTGAAAAAAAAATCAGATATTTATTCTTTAAAATAAGCGCAGAATTGTAAAAAATGTATTCAAGCAATTTTCAATATTTTAAGGAATTTTCAGAAAATATTTAAGATTATTTAAAATGCAAAATTTTGAAAATGCTTTAACTAATTTTTAACTGAATATATGGAGCATATTTTAGAAAATTTTCAAATATTTATTCTTCAAAATAAGCGCAGAATTGATGAAAATGTATTCAAGCATTTTTTTTTATTTTAAGCAATTTTCAAAAAAATATTAAAAATATTTAAAATGCAAATTTTCAGAAATTCTTTAACTGCTTATTAACTGAATTAATGAAGCATATTTTAGAAAAATTTTAAATAATAATTCTTTAAAATAAGAGCAGAATTGATGAAAATGTATTTAAACAATTTTTAACATTTTAAGTAATTTTCAAAAAGTTATTAATATTATTTAAAATGGAAATTTTTAAAAAATGTTTTCAGTACTTATTAACTGCATATATGGAGCATATTTTGGAAAATTTTCAAATATTTATTCTTTAAAATAAGCGCAGAATAGTAAAAAATGTATTCAGGCAATTTTTGACATTTTAAACAATTTTCAAAAAATTATTAAAATTATTTATAATGCAAACTTTCAAAAATGCTTTAAGTACTTATTAACTGAATATATGAAGCATATTTTGGAAAATTTTCAAATATTTATTCTTTAAAATAAGAGCAGTATTGATGAATATGTATTCTAAATTTTAAGCAATTTTTAAAAAATTATTAAAATTACTTATAATGCAAATTTTCAAAAATGCTTTTAGTACTTATTAACTGAATATATGAAGCATATTTTGAAAAATTTTCAAATATTTATTCTTCAAAATACGAGCAGTATTGATGAATGTGTATTCTAAACTTTAAGCAATTTTCAAAAAATTATTAAAATTATTTATAATGCAAATTTTCAAAAATGCTTTGAGTACTTATTAACTGAATATATGAAGCATATTTTGGAAAATTTTAAAATAAATATTCTTCAAAATAAGAGCAGTATTGATGAATGTGTATTCTAAATTTTAAGCAATTTTCAAAAAATTATTAAAATTATTTATAATGCAAATTTTTAAAAATGCTTTGATTACTTATTAACTGAATATATGAAGCATATTTTGAAAAATTTTCAAATATTTATTCTTCAAAATAAAAGCAGTATTGATAAATGTGTATTCTAAATTTTAAGCAATTTTCAAAAAATTATTAAAATTATTTATAAAGCAAGTTTTCAAAAATGCTTTGAGTACTTATTAACTGAATATATAAAGCATATTTTGAAAAAATTTCAAATATTTATTCTTCAAAATAAGAGCAGTATTGATGAATGTGTATTCTAAATTTTAAGCAATTTTCAAAAAATTATTAAAATTATTTATAACGCAAATTTTCAAAAATGCTTTGAGTACTTATTAACTAAATATATGAAGCATATTTTGGAAAATTTTCAAATATATATTCTTCAAAATAAGAGCAGTATTTATGAAAGTGTATTCTAAATTTTAAGCAATTTTCAAAAAATTATTAAAATTATTTATAAAGCAAATTTTCAAAAATGCTTTGAGTACTTATTAACTGAATATATGAAGCATATTTTGGAAATATTTCAAATATTAATTCTTCAAAATAAGAGCAGTATTGATGAATGTGTATTCTAAATTTTGAGCAATTTTCAAAAAATTATTAAAATTATTTATAATGCAAATTTTCAAAAATGCTTTGAGTACTTATTAACTGAATATACGAAGCATATTTTGGAAAATTTTCAAATATATATTCTTCAAAATAAGAACAGTATTGATAAAGGTGTATTCTAAATTTTAAGCAATTTTCAAAAAATTATTAAAATTATTTATAATGCAAATTTTCAAAAATGCTTTGAGTACTTATTAACAGAATATATGAAGCATATTTTGAAAATTTTTCAAATAATTATTCTTCAAAATAAGAGCAGTATTGATGAATGTGTATTCTAAATTTTAAGCAATTTTCAAAAAATTATTAAAATTATTTATAATGCTAATTTTCAAAAATGCTTTGAGTACTTATTAACTGAATATATGAAGCGAATTTTGGAAAATTTTCAAATATTTATTCTTCAAAATAAAAGCAGTATTGATGAATGTGTATTCTAAAATTTAAGCAATTTTCAAAAAATTATTAAAATTATTTATAATGCAAATTTTCAAAAATGCTTTGAGTACTTATTAACTGAATATATGAAGCATATTTTGAAAAATTTTCAAATATTTATTCTTCAAAATAAGAGCAGTATTGATAAATGTGTATTCTAAATTTTAAGCAATTTTCAAAAAATTATTAAAATTATTTATAATGCAAAATTTCAAAAAAAATTTAAGTACTTATTAACTGAATATATGAAGCATATTTTGAAAATTTTTCAAATATTTATTCTTCAAATTAAGAGCAGTATTGATGAATGTGTATTCTAAATTTTAAGCGATTTTCAAAAAATTATTAAAATTATTTATAATGCAAATTTTCAAAAATGCTTTGAGTACTTATTAACTGAATATAAGAAGCATATTTTGGAAAATTTTCAAATATTTATTCTTCAAAATAAGAGCAGTATTGATGAATGTGTATTCTAAATTTTAAGCAATTTTCAAAAAATTATTAAAATTATTTATAATGCAAATTTTCAAAAATACTTTGAGTACTTATTAACTGAATATATGAAGCATATTTTGGCAAATTTTCAAAAATTTATTCTTCAAAATAAGAGCAGTATTGATGAATGTGTATTCTAAATTTTAAGCAATATTCAAAAAATTATTAAAATTATTTATAATGCAAATTTTCAAAAATGCTTTGAGTACTTATTAACTGAATATATGAAGCATATTTTGGAAAGATTTCAAATATATATTCTTCAAAATAAGAGCAGTATTTATGAATGTAAATTCTAAATTTTAAGCAATTATCAAAAAATTATTAAAATTATTTATAATGCAAATTTTAAAAAATGCTTTGATTACTTATTAACTGAATATACATAGGAAGCATATTTTGAAAAATTTTCAAATATTTATTCTTCAAAATAAGAGCAGTATTGATGAATGTGTATCCTAAATTTTAAGCAATTTTCAAAAAATTATTAATTATCTATAATGCAAATTTTCAAAAATGCTTTAAATACTTATTAACTGAATATATGAAGCATATTTTGGAAAATTTTCAAATATTTATTCTTCAAAATAAGAGCAGTATTGATGAATGTGTATTCTAAATTTAAAAAAAAAAATTCAAAAAATTATTAAAATTATTTATAATGCAAACTTTCAAAAATGCTTTGAGTACTTATTAACTGAATATATGAAGCATATTTTGGGAAATTTTCAAATATTTATTCTTCAAAATAAGAGCAGTATTGATGAATGTGTATTCTAAATTAAAAGCAATTTTCAAAAAATTATTAAAATTATTTATAATGCAAATTTTCAAAAATGCTTTGAGTACTTATTAACTGAATATATGGAGCATATTTCGGAAAATTTTCTAAAATTTATTCATCAAAATAAGAGCAGTATTGATAAATGTGTATTCTAAATTTTAAGCAATTTTCAAAAAATTATTAAAATTACTTATAATGCAAATTTTCGAAAATGCTTTGAGTACTTATTAACTGAATATATGAAGCATATTTTGAAAAATTTTCAAATATATATTCTTCAAAATAAGAGCAGTATTGATGAATGTGTATTCTAAATTTTAAGCAATTTTCAAAAAATTATTAAAATTATTTAAAATGCAAATTTTCAAAAATGCTATATGTACGTATTAACTAAATATATAGAGCATATTTTGAAAAAATTACAAATATTTGTTCTTCAAAATAAGCGCAGAATTGATAAAAATGTATTCAAGCAATTTTTAATATTTTAAACAATTTTCAAAAAATTAATAAAATGATTTATAATGCAAATTTTCAAAAATGCTTTAAGAACTTATTAACTGAATATATGAAGCATATTTTGAAAAAATTTAAAATATTTATTCTTCAAAATAAGAGCAGTATGGATGAATGTGTATTCTAAATTTTAAGCAATTTTCAAAAAATTATTAAAATTAATAAAAATGCAAATTTTTAAAAATGCTTTGAGTACTTATTAACTGAATATATGAAGCATATTTTGGAAAATTTTCAAATATTTATTCTTCAAAATAAGAGCAGTATTGATGAATGTGTATTCTAAATTTTAAACAATTTTCAAAAAATTATTAAAATTATTTATAATGCAAATTTTAAAAAATGCTTTGAGTACTTATTAACTGAATATATAAAGCATATTTTAAAAAAAATTAAAATATTTATTCTTCAAAATACGAACAGTATTGATGAATGTGTATTCTAAATTTTAAGCAATTTTCAAAAAATTATTAAAATTATTTATAATGCAAATTTTCAAAAATCCTTTGAGTACTTATTAACTGAATATATAAAGCATATTTTGAAAAAATTTCAAATATTTATTCTTCAAAATAAGAGCAGTATTGATGAATGTGTATTCTATATTTTAAGAAAAATTTCAAAAAATTATTAAAATTATTTATAATGCAAATTTTCAAAAATGCTTTGAGTACTTATTAACTGAATATATGAAGCATATTTTGGAAAATTTTAAAATATTTATTCTTCAAAATAAGAGCAGTATTGATGAATGTGTATTCTAAATTAAAAACAATTTTCAAAAAATTATTAAAATTATTTATAATGCAAATTTTCAAAAATGCTTTGAGTACTTATTAACTGAATATATAAAGCATATTTTAAAAAAAATTAAAATATTTATTCTTCAAAATACGAACAGTATTGATGAATGTGTATTCTAAATTTTAAGCAATTTTCAAAAAATTATTAAAATTACTTATAATGCAAATTTTCAAAAATGCTTTAAGAACTTATTAACTGAATATATGAAGCATATTTTGAAAAAATTTAAAATATTTATTCTTCAAAATAAGAGCAGTATGGATGAATGTGTATTCTAAATTTTAAGCAATTTTCAAAAAATTATTAAAATTAATAAAAATGCAAATTTTTAAAAATGCTTTGAGTACTTATTAACTGAATATATGAAGCATATTTTGGAAAATTTTCAAATATTTATTCTTCAAAATAAGAGCAGTATTGATGAATGTGTATTCTAAATTTTAAACAATTTTCAAAAAATTATTAAAATTATTTATAATGCAAATTTTAAAAAATGCTTTGAGTACTTATTAACTGAATATATAAAGCATATTTTAAAAAAAATTAAAATATTTATTCTTCAAAATACGAACAGTATTGATGAATGTGTATTCTAAATTTTAAGCAATTTTCAAAAAATTATTAAAATTATTTATAATGCAAATTTTCAAAAATCCTTTGAGTACTTATTAACTGAATATATAAAGCATATTTTGAAAAAATTTCAAATATTTATTCTTCAAAATAAGAGCAGTATTGATGAATGTGTATTCTATATTTTAAGAAAAATTTCAAAAAATTATTAAAATTATTTATAATGCAAATTTTCAAAAATGCTTTGAGTACTTATTAACTGAATATATGAAGCATATTTTGGAAAATTTTAAAATATTTATTCTTCAAAATAAGAGCAGTATTGATGAATGTGTATTCTAAATTAAAAACAATTTTCAAAAAATTATTAAAATTATTTATAATGCAAATTTTCAAAAATGCTTTGAGTACTTATTAACTGAATATATAAAGCATATTTTAAAAAAAATTAAAATATTTATTCTTCAAAATACGAACAGTATTGATGAATGTGTATTCTAAATTTTAAGCAATTTTCAAAAAATTATTAAAATTACTTATAATGCAAATTTTCAAAAATGCTTTAAGAACTTATTAACTGAATATATGAAGCATATTTTGAAAAAATTTAAAATATTTATTCTTCAAAATAAGAGCAGTATGGATGAATGTGTATTCTAAATTTTAAGCAATTTTCAAAAAATTATTAAAATTAATAAAAATGCAAATTTTTAAAAATGCTTTGAGTACTTATTAACTGAATATATGAAGCATATTTTGGAAAATTTTCAAATATTTATTCTTCAAAATAAGAGCAGTATTGATGAATGTGTATTCTAAATTTTAAACAATTTTCAAAAAATTATTAAAATTATTTATAATGCAAATTTTAAAAAATGCTTTGAGTACTTATTAACTGAATATATAAAGCATATTTTAAAAAAAATTAAAATATTTATTCTTCAAAATACGAACAGTATTGATGAATGTGTATTCTAAATTTTAAGCAATTTTCAAAAAATTATTAAAATTATTTATAATGCAAATTTTCAAAAATCCTTTGAGTACTTATTAACTGAATATATAAAGCATATTTTGAAAAAATTTCAAATATTTATTCTTCAAAATAAGAGCAGTATTGATGAATGTGTATTCTATATTTTAAGAAAAATTTCAAAAAATTATTAAAATTATTTATAATGCAAATTTTCAAAAATGCTTTGAGTACTTATTAACTGAATATATGAAGCATATTTTGGAAAATTTTAAAATATTTATTCTTCAAAATAAGAGCAGTATTGATGAATGTGTATTCTAAATTAAAAACAATTTTCAAAAAATTATTAAAATTATTTATAATGCAAATTTTCAAAAATGCTTTGAGTACTTATTAACTGAATATATGAAGCATATTTTGAAAAATTTTCAAATATTTATTCTTCAAAATAAGAGCAGTATTGATAAATGTGTATTCTAAATCTTAAGAACAATTTCTAAAAATTATTAAAATTATTTATAATGCAAATTTTCAAAAATGCTTTTAGTACTTATTAACTGAATATATGAAGCATATTTTAGAAAATTTTCAAATATTTATTCTTCAAAATAAGAGCAGTTTTGATGAATGTGTATTCTAAATTTTAAGCAATTTTCAAAAAATTATTAAAATTACTTATAATGCAAATTTTCAAAAATGCTTTGAGTACTTATTAACTGAATATATGAAGCATATTTTGGAAAATTTTCAAATATTTATTCTTCAAAATAAGAGCAGTATTGATGAATGTGTATTCTAAATTGAAAACAATTTTCAAAAAATTATTAAAATTATTTATAATACAAATTTTCAAAAATGCTTTGAGTACTTATTAACTGAATATATGAAGCATATTTTGGAAAATTTTCAAATATTTATTCTTCAAAATAAGAGCAGTATTGATAAATGTGTATTCTAAATCTTAAGAAAAATTTCTAAAAATTATTAAAATGATTTATAATGCAAATTTTCAAAAATGCTTTTAGTACTTATTAACTGAATATATGAAGCATATTTTGGAAAATTTTCAAATATATATTCTTCAAAATAAGAGCAGAATTGATAAAAATGCATTCAAGCAATTTCCAATATTTTAAGCAATTTTCAAAAAACTATTAAAATTATTTAAAATGTACATTTTCAAAAAATGCTTTCAGTATTTTTTAACTGAATATATGGAGCATAATTTAAATTATTTTCAAATATTTATTCTTCAAAATAAGTGCAGAATTGATAAAAACATATTCAAGCAGTTTTTAATATTTTAAGCAATTTTTAAAAAATTATTAAAATTATTTATAAAGCAAATTTTCAAAAATGCTTAAAGTACTTATTAACTGAATATATAAAGCATATTTTGGGAAAATTTCAAATTTTTTTCTTCAAAATTAGTGCAGAATTGATAAAAATGTATTCAAGCAATTTTTAATAATTTGAACAATTTTCAAAAAATTATTAAAATTATTTATATGGCAATTTTTCAAAAATGCTTTAAGTACTTATTAACTAAATATGTAAAGCATATTTTGACAAAATTTTAAATATTTATTCTTCAAAATAAACGCAGAATTGATAAAAATGTATTTAAGCAATTTTTAAAATTTTAAGCAATATTCAACAAATTATTAAAAATATTTATGACGTAAACTTTCGAAAATGCTTTAAGTACTTATTAACTGAATATATAAAGCATATTTAAAAAAAATTAAAATATATATTCTTCAAAATAAGAACAGAATTGATGAAAATGTATTCAAGCAATTTTCAATATTTTAAGGAATTTTCAAAATGATTAAAATTATTTAAAATGCAAAATTTTAAAAATGCTTTAAGTAGTTATTAACTGAATATATGGAGCATATTTCAGAAAATTTTCAAATATTTATTCTTCAAAATAAGTGCAGAATTGATAAAAATGTATTCAAGCAATTTTCAATATTTTAAGGAATTTTCAAAAAATAATTAAAATTATTTATTATGCAAATTTTTAAAAATGCTTTAAGTACTTATTAACTGAATATATGGAACATATTTTAGAAAATTTTCAAATATTTATTCTTTAAAATAAGAGCAAAATTGATGAAAATGCATTCAAGCAATTTTTAATATTTTAAGAAATTTTCAAAAAATTATTAAAATTATTTATAATGCAAATTTTCAAAAATGCTTTGAATACTTATTAACTGAATATATAAAACATATTTTGGAAAATTTTCAAATAATTATTCTTCAAAATAAGAGCAGTATTAATAAAGGTGTATTCTAAATTTTAAGCAATTTTCCAAAAATTATTAAAAGAATTTATAACGCTGATTTTCAAAAATGCTTTAAGTACTTATTAACTGAATATAAGGAACATATTTTGAAGAAAATTCAAATATTTATTTTTCAAAATAAGCGCAGAATTGATAAAAATGCATTCAAGCAATTTTTAAAATTTTAAGAAATTTTCAAAAAATTATTAAAATTATTTATAATGCAAAATTTCAAAAATGCTTTAAGTACTTATTAACTGACTATATTGAACATATTTTGAAAAATTTTCAAATATTTATTCTTCAAAATATGCGCAAAATTGATAAAAATGTATTCAAGCAATTTTCAATATTTTAAGGAATTTTCAAAAAATAATTAAAATTATTTAAAATAAAAATTTCAAAAATGCTTTAAGTACTTATTAACTGAATATATGGAGCATATTTTAGAAAATTTTCAAATATTTATTCTTTAAAATAAGAGCAAAATTGATGAAAATGCATTCAAGCAATTTTTAATATTGTAAGTAATTTTCAAAAAAATTATTAAAATTATTTACTATGCAAATTTTTAAAAATGCTTTAAGTACATATTAACTGAATATATGGAGCATATTTTGAAAAATTTTCAAAAATTGATTCTTCAAAATATGCGCAAAATTGATAAAAATGTATTCAAGCAATTTTCAATATTTTAAGAAATTTTCAAGAAATAATTAAAATAATTTAAAATGCAAAATTATGAAAATGCTTTGAGTACTTAATAACTGAATATATGAAGCATATTTTGAAAATTTTTGAAATATTTATTCTTCAAAATAAGAGCAGAATTGATAAAAATATACTCAAGCAATTTTTAATATTTTAAGCAATTTTCAAAAAATTATTAAAATTATTTAAAATGCAAATTTTTAAAAATGCTTAAAGTCCTTATTAACTGAATATATAGAGCATATTTCGAAATTTTTTTTAATATTTATTCTTTGAAATAAGCGCATAATTGATAAAAATGTATTCAATATTTTAAGCAATTTTTAAAAAATTATTATATTAAATTATAATTCAAATTTTCAAAAATGATTTAAGCACTTATTAACTGAATATATAGGGAAAATTTTGAAAAATTTTCAAATATTTATTCTTCAAAATAAACTCAGAATTAATAAAAATGTATTCAAACAATTTTTAAAAATTTAAGCAATTTTCAAAAAATAATTAAAAATATTTAAAATAGAAAATTTCAAAAATTCTTTAAGTACTTATTAATTGAATATATAGAGCATATTTTGAAAAAATTTCAATTATTAATTCTTTAAAATATGCGCAGAATTAATAAAAAAGTATTCAAGCAATTTTTAATATTTTAAGCAATTTTCAAAAAATTATTAAAATTATTTATAAGGCTAATTTTCAAAAATGCTTTAAGGGCTTATTTAATGAATATATGGAGCCTATTTTGGAAAAATTTCAAAAATTTATTCATCAAAATAAGAGCAGTATTGATGAATGTGTATTCTAAATTTTAAGCAATTTTCAAAAAATTATTAAAATTATTTATAAAGCAAATTTTCAAAAATGCTTTGAGTACTTATTAACTGAATATATGAAGCATATTTTGAAAATCTTTCAAATATTTATTCTTCAAAATAAGAGCAGTATTGATGAATGTGTATTCTAAATTTTAAGCAATTTTCAAAAAAATATTAAAATTATTTATAATGCAGATTTTCAATAATGCTTTGAGTAATTATTAACTGAATATATGAAGCATATTTTGGAAAATTTTCAAATATTTATTCTTCAAAATAAGAGCAGTATTGATTAATGTGTATTCTAAATTTTAAGCAATTTTCAAAAAATTATTAAAATTATTTACTATGCAAATTTTTAAAAATGCTTTAAGTACTTATTAACAGAATATATGGAGCATATTTTGGAAAATTTTCAAAAATTAATTTTTCAATATATGCGCAGAATTGATAAAAATGTATTCAAGCAATTTTCAATATTTTAAGCAATTTTCAAAAAATTATTAAAATTATTTAAATTGCAAAATTTCAAAAATGCTTTAAGTACTTATTAACTGAATATATGAAACATACTTTGAAAAATTTTCAAATATCTATTATTCAAAATAAGCGCAAAATTAATAAAAATGTATTCAAGTCATTTTCAATATTTTAAGCAATTTTCAAAAAATTATTAAAATATTTAAATTGCAAATTTTCAAAAATGCTTTAAGTACCTATTAACTAAACACATAAAGCATATTTAGAAAAAAATTCAAATTTTTATTCTTCAAAATAAGCACAGAATTGATGAAAATGTATTTAAGTGATTTCTAGTATTTTGAGCTATATTCAAAAAAACATTTATAATTTAAAAGTTTAAAAAGCCGTAACAAAAATGTATCATTAAACTAGATAGGTGATTAAAGTTGTCCTAATTTATAAAACTTATTATTAATCTCATTTGTTTAATGTAAATTACTTCCAAAATGATGAATATTTATAAAAAAAATATTTAAATAAAAACAGTTAACATTCAGAAGTGATTCATTATAATTACTATTCATTTTTATATCTATCCACCGTCTGTTGTTGGTTGTAAAAAATACGATAATAATTTAAACCTTTTCCAAATCAACACTAATTAATTATAAAAAATTAATCAAGAAATAAAAGAAAATTATACCACACCTAAATTGACTTTATTATAACTCAGAATAAAGAAACTCAATTTACAATTTAATTATAAATATGCATGAAGTTAATAGACACAATAAACAATAATTACACAGTTTGGTTTACTTTTGCAACTTTCTTTACATTCATTAAAATAAATAATCAACAATTATAAAAAAAAAATGATAAGAAAATGTGCTAAAAACCATGAAATATTTATATATTTAAAATAATTGCAACAGTTTTAAGTTATTCAATTTACACTCCGGATGTGAACAGAAGAGATTAGAAATATTTAATAACTTTGCATTGTGGAATTACACAAAGCAGTGAGAAAAATGCATTGCATCATAAAACAAACAAATTCTTTACATAATCAAGGGAACCAACATTAATATTTGTAAAATCAGTTTTTTAAATAATATTATAGGCTTTTATATATATATTTGCGGAACAATGAAAGCCGGAATAACTGTATAATAACAGCTGTGATGCATTCGATGGATTGACCTTCGAGCATCGCGTTATACCTGTAGATACATTCTGCAAATTGTAAGAATTTATCTTGTATTAAACTCAATAAATAAAACCTATAACAACTTTAAAAAAATTAACTAATCACATAATTAAATTAGATTAGATCTTAATCTTATCGTATCAAATTCCAACAGTTATCAAATTTCTAGCTAATTCACAAAATAACTTTTATTCAAACTAAAGAATCGCTCTAATTCTTTCCCAATTTCTCTGTACTATTTTAACTTCATTAGATGAATCAGTAGCTACTATTAAGAATTCGTTATCTTTACTTACTTATTTAGTACAATGGTTTATAGCGTAATTTGTAGAATGCGTAACCATTAACACTGTAATCACTAAATGAAACTGATCGGTTTTGTTAGCTAACGTGAATTACATACGTCATGTGTGATAAGATGTTATCGTCAATTCTGATAGATTGCGTTTATTACAATAAATATTAACTTATAAGTAAAGGTAATATACGTGATTTTAGTACATGTTTGCTTTAGTTAATAATTGTAGCAGGAATTGAATTTTCCAATCATTGATTCATAAATGACATTTTGTAAAGAATTTATAAATAAAGCCAAGAGCATATTTCTTAAAGTTAATAGAATGAAAATTGCACTATATTCTCAGTCTTTGTAATGAGAAGTGATTGAAATTTCAATTGCAATTCAATCAAATGTAAAAGCCTACAAACTGATAAAATACTTTGCAGCAAAAAGTAATGATTTTCTTCATTATGCTGAATCTAAATTTTTTATTAGCAACTCAAAATTCTTATCGCTTACTACAGAAATTCATTTTAATTACCAAAATCAACAAAATTTGGTCATTTTGAGACCATTTCTTTATGAAATAGTAGTCAAAAATAATGTTCCAACTTAATTTTAATAAAATCAAGTATGCTGAATCCAAATTTTTAATTAGCAACTCAAAATTCTTGTCGCTTACTACAAAAATTCATTTTAATTACCAAAATCAACAAAATTTGGTCATTTTGAGACTATTTCTTTATGAAATAATTGTTCAAAATTATTTTCCAAAATAATTTAAATAAAATCAAGTAAGCTAAATCCAAATTATTAACTAACAACTCAAAATTCTTACCGCTTACAACAGAAATTCATTTTAATTACCAAAAACAACAAAATATGGTCATTTTGAGACCATTTCTTTATAAAACAAATGTTCAAAATTATTTTCCAAAATAATTTAAATAAAATCAAGTATGCTGAACCCAATGTTTTAACTAGCATCTCAAAACTCTTACCGCTTACTACAGAAGTTCATTTTAATTAACAAAATCAACAAAATTTGGTCATTTTGAGACCATTTCTTTATAAAATAATTGTTCAAAATAATTTTCCAAAATAATTTAAATAAAATCAAGTATGCTAAATTCAAATTTTTAATTAGCAACTTAAAACACTTACCGCTTACTACAGAAATTCATTTTAATTAACAAAATCAACAAAATTTTGTTATTTTGAGACCATTCCTTTATGAATTAACTGTTCAACATAATTTTTCAAAATAATTTAAATAAAATCAAGTATGCTGAATCCAAATTTTTAATTAGCAACTCAAAATTCTTGTCGCTTACTACAAAAATTCATTTTAATTAACAAAATCAACAAACTTTGGTCATTTTTAAACAATTTTATTACGAAACATTTGTTCAAAATTATTTTCCAAAATAATTAAAATAAAATCAAGTATGCTGAATCCAAATTTTTAATTAGCAACTCAAAATTCTTGCCGCTTAATACAAAAAAACATTTTAATTAACAAAATCAACAAAATTTCGTCATTTTGAGACCATTTCGTTATGAAATAAATGTTCAAAATTATATTCCAAAATAAATTAAATAAAATCAAGTATGCTAAATCCAAATTTTTAATTAGCAACTCAAAATTCTTGCCGCTTACTTTAGAAATTCATTTTAATTAACAAAGTCGTCAAAATTTGGTCATTTTGAGACTACTTCTTTATGAAATAATTGTTCAAAATTATTTTCCAAAATAATTTAAATAAAATCAAGTAAGCTAAATCCAAATTATTAACTAACAACTCAAAATTCTTACCGTTTACTACAGAAATTCATTTTAATTACCAAAAACAACAAAATTTGGTCATTTTGAGACCATTTCGTTATGAAATAATTGTTCAAAATAATTTTCCAAAATAAATTAAACAATATCAAGTATGCTAAACTCAAATTTTTAATTAGCAACTTAAAATTCTTACCGCTTACTACAGAAATTCATTTTAATTAACAAAATCAACAAAATTTTGCATTTTGAGACCGTTTCTTTATGAATTAACTGTTCCAAATGATTTTACAAAATAATTTAAATAAAATCAAGTATGCTGAATCCAAATTTTTAATTAGCAACTCAAAATTCTTGCCGCCTACTACAAAAATTAATTTTAATTGACAAAATCAACAAAAGGTCAGGTATTTAACAATTTCTGAATAATTTAAAAACGTTTAATATATAAACGTTTTAATTAATTTAGGAACATTTTTGACAATTTGTAAAGCATTTTTGAAAATATTTTGACTGTTTAGTAACAATTTTTGAAGATTTTAACATTTTTAACTTTTGTAGTAACATTTTAAAATTCTATTTGAAAGAAATTTCCTGATTCTGATTGAAAATTTGTTATTAATATTGTAACTGAACATATAAATCAATTCCAAGTTGCAAGAAAATATAAAAAGCTGACTGAAATATGATTAGATTGTTGGTTTCTTAAGACAATATAATTACAACTGCACCTCCATGTGATTTCATCGACACCCTCAGCCCATACCGCACCTTCATTCATACATTTCTCATCAATACTTTATTAATATTTCTCTTTAATAATGTTCAAATTAAATTTTATAAACAAAAACTACATGTCACAACTCTGAAATGAGTCACATTATTTTTAACAATTGCAATAGAAAAGGTTGTGTAATCACTTGATAAGTATACTACATTCTGGGAACATTTAATTGTGCTTACAGTTGTAGATTATGGGCTCTTACTAGTCTCTTAACGGGACAAATACGAGGATTTTATTTTCTGTCATTAAAACGACTTATAATAGCATTATTTTTTATATTAAAAAAAATATATTTAATGTATTAAACAAGTGTGAAGCTATAAAATTATAAAAGGTGTAATTATTATGTTCTGATACATTCAGTGAATATATAATTGAGTGATAATTATGCAAACAAAATATATGTAATCAGGTTTATTGGTGACTCAATATTGATTGCAAGAAAGCATAACAAATCCAAAAATATTAAATAATAACTGAAGCAAAGAGAAAATAGAATACGTGTTATAGTTGCGTTTGCATCTTGCGCATCTTCATAGTTCAGTGCTCTCTCTCATGGTACAACACAACTATCATGAGCGTTTCTCTGGCGTAACAAAAAAAAATAGAGTCTAACAGTATTGCACTGAGCCTTCTGTGCCACATTTGCTACGTTATAATCTGGCCGGAATATATAAAATTGAATTTTAATTTGCTACCGAAAAGTAATTGCCACATACTTTTTATATTATTGATAAAGATATCAAATTTTATTGAATTATATGAGGATATGTGAAATATTGATCATGGCTACGATAACAAGTCAGATAAATATTTAATCTGCTTATCACTTGCACTTCACAATTTCGCATTGAACAACTGTAAGGATTGATTACACGTTTTTATTATGAATTTATAAAAATTATTTAAATCATTAATTGATTATTAAATGTGATTTTATCTGTAACTATATTTATTTAAAATTTTAATTCAATTTAATTATTTATGGCGGTGTAATTAAAGGTTTATTTTAAATAGAATTGAAGTTATGTTTGTCATGCTGAGGACTTGTTCTGGCCAGCATTATCTAGGCTGTTCTTCTCGTCTAGTACTTTTGTTTTCTCATTTTATGGTAGTTGAAATGAGTTGGGAGCAAAATATTTACTTTGCGTCTGTAAAACTTAATTCCAAAATGGATTTTGTTTGAGGATTTCTATCTATGTATAGGTTAGTACACGGACCGTCGTCGAAACGCCATGGCAACTGGTGAGGGAAACATTTATAGTCACGTGCCAAAATTGTTTGAAACTCTAGACTAGTTTCTTTAGTTTTGTTATTATATATATTACTAAAAGTCAGTACTAATAGACTTCATAACTAGTATAACCAACTGTCAAATATTAAAGAACAATGATACGCTCAGTTTAAAATAACCTCAATTTAATTGATCTAACATTGCTTAACTTATGCTGTTAAGAGTTGATTAAAACTGTTATAATTCCCAAACGATGCATTGGATATAAATAAAAGTTGGTAGCAATGGACCTCATAACTAGTATAGCTAACTGTGAAAAATTAAAGAAAATTAATACGCTCAGTTTGAAATAACCTCAACTCAATTGATCTATTATTGCTTGGCTTATACTCTTAAGAATTGTTTAAAATTGTTATAATTCCCAAACAAAACATTGGATATAAATAAAAGTTGGTAACAATGGACCTCATAACTAGTATAGCCAACTGAAAAAAATTAAAGAAAATTGATACGCACAATTTAACATAACCTCAATTTAATTAATCTAACACTGCTTAGCTTATGCTCTCAAGAGTTGATTAAAACTGTTATAATTCGAAAACAATACATTGAATATAAATGAAAGTTGGTATCAATGGACCTCATAACTAGTATAGCCAACTGTGAAAAATTTAAAAAAATTGATACGCTCAGTTTAAAATAACCTCAATTCAATTGATCTAATATTGCTAAGCTTATGCTCTCAAGAGTTGATTAAAACTGTTATAACTCCCAAACAATACATTAAATATAAATGAAAGATGGTAGCAATGGACCTCATAACTAAAATAGGCAACTGTGAAAAATTAAAAAAAAAAATTATACGCTCAGTTTAAAATGACCTCAATTTAATTGATCTAACATTGCTTAACTTATGTTCTCAAGAGTTGATTAAAACTGTTATAACTCCCAAAAAATACATTGGATATAAATGAAAGTTGGTAGCAATGGACCTCATAACTAGTATAGCCAACTGTAAAAAATTAAAGAAAATTGATACGCTCAGTTTAAAATAACCTCAATTCAATTGATCTAATATTGCCTGGCTTATACTCTCAAGATTTGTTTAAAACTGTTATAATTCCCAAACGATACATTGCATATAAAAAAAAAATGGTAGCAATGGACATCATAACTAGTATAGCTATCTGTAAAAAATTAAAGAAAATTGATACGCTCAGTTTGAAATAACCTCAATTCAATTGATCTAATATTGCTTGGCTTATACTCTCAAGAGTTGTTAAAAGCTGTTATAATTCCCAAACGATACATAAGATATGAATAAAAATTGGTATAAATAAACTCCATAATTACTGTAAACTGTTTTGTAAAAATAAAAAAAATTGAAACGTTCAGTTTGACATAATCTCAATTTAAATCACCTGACAGATCAGCTCAAAAATAATTTAAATTATTCTTCAACTTTTACTTTAAAATAAGCACAAGTCCCAAGATTCTTTGCAATTTAAAGAATGAAATCAATGTTTTAAATTAACCTCAGTACAAGTCATATATTGAGGGTACCTAAAAGTATAATTTGCACAATTTTCAAAAATTTATTCTAATCAGTTTCCAAAATATTTGACTTTTACTTTAAAATAAACACAAATCTCAAGATTTTTTGCAATTTAAGAAATAAAATCAATGTTTTAAAGTAACCTTAGTACAAACCATATATTGAGTATACCTATGAGTATAATTTGCACATATTTTTAAATTTTGTTCAATCAGTTTCCAAAATATTTAACTTTTACCTTAAAATAAACAAAAATTTCAAGATTCTTTGCATTTAAAGAGATGAAATTAATGTTTTAAATTAACCTCAGTAGAAGTCATATATTGAGGATACCTAAGAGTATAATTTGCGCAATTTTCAAAATTTTATAACAATCAGTTTCCAAAATATTTGAATTTTAACTTAAAATAAACACAAATCTTAAGATTTTTTGCAATTTAAAGGATAAAAAAATAATTTAAAGTAACCTCAGTACAAGTCGTATAATGAGGGTACCTATAAGTATAATTTGCACAATTTTCAAAATTATATTCTAATCAGTTTCCAAAATATTTGCTTTTACTTTGAAATAAACTCAAATCTCAAGATTCTTCGCAATTTATAGAATGAAATCAATGTTTTAAAGTAACCTCAGTACAAACCATATATTGAGAGTACTTATGAGTATAATTTGCACAATTTTCAAAATTTTGTTCCAATCAGTTTCCAAAATATTGAACTTTTACCTTAAAATCAACAGAAATCTCAAGATTTTTTGCAATTTAAAGAATGAATCAATGTTTTAAAATAACTTCAGTGCAAGTCATACATTGAAGGTACCTATAAGTATAATTTGCACAATTTTCAAAATTTTACTCTAATCAGTTTACAAAATATTAAACTTTTACTTTAAAATCAACACAAATCTCAAAATTCTTTTCAATTTAGGGACAAAATTAATGTTTTAAATTAACCTTATTACAAGTCATACATTGAGGGTACCTATGAGTAAAGTTTGTACAATTTTTAAAAATTTATTCTAATCAGTTTCCAAAATATTTGACTTTTACCTTAAAATAAACACAAATCTCAAGATTTTTTGCAATTTAAAGGATAAAAAAATAATTTAAAGTAACTTCAGTACAAGTCGTATATTGAGGGTACCTATAAGTATAATTTGCACAATTTGCAAAATTATATTCCAATCAGTTTCCAAAATATTTGCTTTTACTTTGAAATAAACTCAAATCTCAAGATTCTTTGCAATTTAAGAAATGAAATCAATGTTTTAAAGTAACCTCAGTACAAACCATATATTGAGGGTACTTATGAGTATAATTTGCACAATTTTCAAAATTTTGTTCCATCAGTTTCCAAAATATTAAACTTTTACCATAAAATCAACAAAAATTTCAAGATTTTTTGCAATTTAAGGTATAAAATCAAAGTTTAAAATTAACCTCAGTACAAATCATACATTGAGGATACCTATGAACATAATTTGTACAATTTTCAAAAACTTATTCCAATCAGTTTCCAAAATATTTTACTTTTACCTAAAAATAAACACAAATTTCAAGATTCTTTGCATTTTAAGAGATGAAATTAATGTTTTAAATTAACCTCAGTACAAATCATATTTTGAGGATACCTAAAAATATAATTTGCGCAACTTTCAAAATTTTATAACAATCAGTTTCCAAAATATTTGACTTTTGTCTTAAAATAAACACAAATCTCAAGATTCTTTGCAATATAAGAGATGAAATCAATGTTTTAAATTAACCTCAGTACAAGTCATATATTGAGGGTACTTATAAGCATAATTTGCACAATTTTCAAAATTTTATTCCAATCAGTTTCCAAATTATTTGACTTTTACTTTAAAATAAACAAAAATTGCAATAATCTTTGCAATTTAAGGGATAAAATTAATGTTTTAAATTAACCTCAGTACAAATTAGATATTGAGGGTATCTATAAGCATAATTTGCCCTATTTTCAAAATTTTATTCCAATCAGTTTCCAAAATATTTAACTTTTACCTTAAAATCAACACAAATATCAAGATTCTTTGCAATTTAAAGGATAAAATCAATGTTTTAAATTAACCTCAGTACAAGTCATAAATTAAGAGTACCTAAGAGCATAACTTGCACAATTTTAAAATTTTCATTCTAATCAGTTTCCAAAATATATCACTTTTACCTTAAAATAAACACAAATTTCAATGTTTTTTGCAATTTTAGGGATAAAATCAATGTTTTAAATTAACCTCAGTCCAAATCACACATTAAGAGTACCTTTGAATATAATTTGCCCAATTTACAAAACTTTATTCTAATCAGTTTCCAAAATATTCAACTTTTACTTTAAAATAAACAAAAATTGCAATATTCTTTGCAATTTAAAAGATAAAAACAATGTTTTAAATTAACCTCAGTGCAAGTCATACATTGAGGGTAACTATGAGTATAATTTGCACAATTTTCAAAATTATATTCCAATCAGTTTCCAAAATATTTGACTTTTACTTTAAAATAAACACAAATTTCAAGATTCTTTGCATTTAAAGAGATGAAATTAATGTTTTAAATTAACCTCAGTACAAGTCATATATTGAGGATACCTAAGAGTATAATTTGCGCAATTTTCAAAATTTTATAACAATCAGTTTCCAAAATATTTGAATCTCAAGATTTTTTGCAATTTAAAGGATAAAAAAATAATTTAAAGTAACCTCAGTACAAGTCGTATATTGAGGGTACCTATAAGTATAATTTGCACAATTTTCAAAATTATATTCTAATCAGTTTCCAAAATATTTGCTTTTACTTTGAAATAAACTCAAATCTCAAGATTCTTTGCAATTTATAGAATGAAATCAATGTTTTAAAGTAACCTCAGTACAAACCATATATTGAGGGTACTTATGAGTATAATTTGCACAATTTTCAAAATTTTGTTCCAATCAGTTTCCAAAATATTGAACTTTTACCTTAAAATCAACAAAAATTTCAAGATTTTTTGCAATTTAAGGTATAAAATCAAAGTTTTAAATTAACCTCAGTACAAGTCATACATTGAGGGTACCTATGAACATAATTTGTACAATTTTCAAAAATTTATTCCAATTAGTTTCCAAAATATTTGACTTTTACCTAAAAATAAATACAAATTTCAAGATTCTTTGCATTTTAAGAGATGAAATTAATGTTTTAAATTAACCTCAGTACAAGTCATATAATGAGAATACCTAAAAGTATAATTTGCGCAATTTTCAAAATTTTATAACAATCAGTTTCCAAAATATTTGATTTTTACCTTAAAATAAACACAAATCTCAAATTTTTTTGCAATTTAAAGGATAAAAAAAATAATTTAAAGTAACCTCAGTACAAGTCGTATATTGAGGGTACCTATAAGTATAATTTGCACAATTTTCAAAATTATATTCCAATCAGTTTCCAAAATATTTGCTTTTACTTTGAAATAAACTCAAATCTCAAGATTCTTTGCAATTTAAGGAATGAAATCAATGTTTTAAAGTAACCTCAGTACAAACCATATATTGAAGGTACTTATGAGTATAATTTGCACAATTTTCAAAATTTTGTTCCAATCAGTTTCCAAAATATTTAACTTTTACCTTAAAATCAACAAAAATTTCAAGATTTTTTGCAATTTAAGGTATAAAATTAAAGTTTTAAATTAACCTCAGTACAAGTCATATATTGAGGCTACCTATGAGTATAATTTGCACAATTTTCAAAATTTTATTCTAAACAGTTTCCAAAATATTTGACTTTTGTCTTAAAATAAACACAAACCTCAAGATTATTTGCAATTTAAGAAACAAAATCAATATTTTAAATTAACCTCAGTACAAGTCATATATTGAGGGTACTTATAAGCATAATTTGCACAATTTTCAAAATTTTATTCCAATCAGTTTCCAAAATATTTGACTTTTACCTTAAAATAAACACAAATTTCAAGATTCTTTGCAATTTAAGGGATGTAATCAATGTTTTAAATTAACCTCAGTCCAAGTCACACATTAAGGGTACCTTTGAATATAATTTGCCCAATTTACAAAACTTTATTCTAATCAGTTTCCAAAATATTTCACTTTTACCTTAAAATAAACAAAAATTTCAAAATTCTTTGCAATTTAAAGAATAAAACCAATGATTTAAATTAACCTCAGTGCAAGTCGTACATTGAGGGTACCTATGAGTATAATTTGCACAATTTTCAAAATTATATTCCAATCAGTTTCCAAAATATTTGACTTTTACTTTAAAATAAACACAAACCTCAAGATTATTTGCAATTTAAGAAACAAAATCAATGTTTTAAATTAACCTCAGTACAAGTCATACATTGAGGGTACCTATGAGTATAATTAACACAATTTTCAAAATTTTATTCTAATCAGTTTCCAAATTATTTGACTTTTACTTTAAAATAAACAAAAATTGCAATATTCTTTGCAATTTAAGGGATAAAATCAATGTATAAATTAACCTTAGTGCAAATCATACAGTGAGGGTACCTACGAGTATAATTTTCACATTTTTTTTAAATTATTTTAATCAGTTTCCAAAATTATTAACTTTTACCTTAAAATAAACACAAATTTCAAGATTCTTTGCAATTTAAAAAACAAAACCAATGTTTTAAATTAACCTCAGTCCAAGTCACACATTAAGAGTACCTTTGGATATAATTTGCCTAATTTACAGAACTTTACTCCGATCAGTTTCCAAAATATTTGACTTTTACTTTAAAATAAACACAAATCTCAAGATTTTTTGCAATTTAAAAAATGAAATCAACGTTTTAAATTAACCTCAGTGCAAATCATACAATGAGGGTACCTATGAGTATAAATTGCACATTTTTTAAAAAATTATTCTATTTAGTTTCCAAAATCATTAACTTAAACCTTAAAATAAACACAAATTTCAAAATTCTATGCAAATTAAAGAATGAAATCAATGTTTTAAATTAACCTCAGTACAAGTCATATATTGAGGGTACCTACTAGTACAGTTTGCATAATTTTCAAAAGTTTATTCCAATCAGTTTCCAAAATAATTAAATTTTTACTTTAAAATAAACAGAAATTTCAAGATTCTTTGCAATTTATGGGTAAAACCCTCAAAATAAATCATACATTAAAGGTTTCTATAAAAATAATGTCATTCCTAGTAGTAAACCAGTCTTCTGATATCAAATTTTCAACCAATAATTTAAAATTCG
Source organism: Tachinus rufipes (assembly GCA_963932245.1). Taxonomy (NCBI): domain Eukaryota; kingdom Metazoa; phylum Arthropoda; class Insecta; order Coleoptera; family Staphylinidae; genus Tachinus; species Tachinus rufipes. The sequence goes on from OZ010749.1 coordinate 5,338,772, forward strand.
CACTCAGTATCATATTATTACAGTTTTTCCTTTTGAAAATTGAGACATTTTACTAAACACTTCATGTTAGACCAAAATTAATTCAATAGAATTAATGCATTCATAATTTCGACCTTCCTAAATCAATCAGCAAATTTGTTTACAAAACATTAAAATTTGTCATTCATATTTATATAAATATTTAATTAATCAAATATATTTATAATAACAATATTGTTAACCTTGCCCATATACAAGTAGACGAAAACATAGCTTTCTCAGCTTAAAACAATAGACATTTATATTAACAATTAAATCTGATTGTATACAAATAGAACCGTTCTTTTGTTTATCAATCAAATAAGTTTATTTTGTTTATTTAACAATTTTTGTTTAACAAAGGTGTCAGAGCATTTTATATAGCAGACACAATTGTTTCGCTTCACTTCCTTTTTAATTGTTTAATTTGTTTGTATTTAGGTACCAGGCGGCCAATATAAACCAGTTAACTAATGGTAATAGGTACAAATTTTGCATTAGTCATTGCGTTTCGTGTGGGAGAAGTAATTCAGTTACATAAAACAACCTTGGCTTCTAATGATCACACTTTAAAACAATATAGAATTATTATTAAAATTATTCATACTATTTCCTACACATATTACTATATATGTCGATACATCTTGATTGAAATTTAATTAGTTTATATAAAACAATTTTAACCCCAATTTATTTGATTTTATTTTAATCAACTCACCAATTTTCCATGAGCTCTGTCATTGGAATGCATGTCCGGTACTCAATTAGACCATTAATTATTAATGTGTGATTGATTTCACAGTAAATTATTCAGCTCTGCATGCAAATAGTCCGTACACGTTCACCACACAACACAAACTGGTCTCGCTGCGGAGAGGATAAAAGCATTGAAGAGAAAAAAGTACTGATAACGCTAATGTGGTTTCTTTTTTTGGCTGTGTGTATGAATAAAACGATAACATTGCTTTGATTTATCGTCAAGGTGCTTTTATATTGTTTTAATATATTTATCATTTATATATGAAATTTGTTTGAAAGGATTTTTAAATAATTAAAAATTTGTAATGAAATTGTTGCAATTAATTAGTCATAAGTTAGCTAATTTTAGAAAAATCAAATTCAAAATTTTACAAAATATATTTAAACCTATTCTTAAATAAATAGTAAATTAAAAATTATCCAAAAAATTTTAAAATAATTTTAAATAATTAATGATAATTTTTGATAATTTTTGATATTTTTTGTGCTTTTTGACTGAATTTTGCATTTTATGGCTCAATTTATGTAATTTTTGTTTAATTTAAAGCCTGATTTGGCTATTTTTGTATTTTTGCAGCCTATATTTGAATATTTTCAATCAATATTTACATTTCATTGCTAAAGTTTGATACTTTTTAACATTTTTTTGCACCTTTTCCAGTTTTTGCATTTTATAGCCGAATTTTTGTATTGTTTGTTTATTTTAAAGCCTTATTTTGCTATTTTCTAATTCCACAGTAGGATTTTGATACTTTTAAACAAAGTTTTTGTACTTTTTGGATAATTTTTGCATTTTATAACCGGATTTTTGTTATTTTCAATTAATGTTTACATTTTATTTGATACTTTTTAACACATTTTATGTACTTTTTGACTAATTTTTCCATTTTATAACCGAATTTTTGTACTGTTTGTTTACTTTGAAGCGTAATTTGACTATTTTTTAATATTTTTTGATCAATTTTTACATTTCATTGTAAAAGTTTAGTCACTTTTAATCAATTTTTGTACTTTATAACCAGTTTTTACATTTTATAGCCGGAATTTTGTATTTTTTATTTATTTTAAAACCTGATTTAAATGTTTTTGGTTTTCTCTATCGTATTTTTGTTCTTTTCAATCAATTTATTACATAAAATATATCAAAATTGTTCCTTAAAGCTCTAAAATCACGTGTACTACACGACACTTATCAGAATTTACGCATAAAACCCATTTATAGCATAAAAACGCTCAAAAAACTTATTTTTAGCATAAAATTTGCTTGAAAATGACTTACTGCAAAAATTATACCAAAAATAAAACAAAAAACTTCAATTCAATATAAAATTTGCTCTAAAACTACGTGTACTACATGACATTTATTAAAATTAGAGCAGAAATTCCATTTACAACATAAAAAACGCAAAAAAAGGTTGGAAATTACGCTTACTACACAAATTATACCATAAGTTAAGCATAAAACTTTATTTTAACATAACATTTGCTCAAAAAACACCTTTACTAGATGAAAGCTACTCCTAGCTCAAAAAAACCCTTAACAAACAAACTGCAATAAACTTTGAAAAAGACAACCAAATCCTACCCTTGATAATTTCATTTATTTTTTACCAAAAACAACTAAATCAAGCTAGAAATATTGTTAAAAATAGCAGAATCCAGCCATAAACTGTTGAAAAGTGCAACATTTTATTCATAAAACGTTAAAAATAGCAAAACCCAACCTAAAAACATTGTAAGAAAGCACAAAAATTCGGCCAAAAGCGGTTTAAAAGTGCAACCTTTTATTTATAAAATGTCAAAAATAGCAAAATCTAGTTTTTAAACATTAAAATATTCCAATTCGGCTATAAACTATTAAAATATTGTCACAAAAAACCAAAATTTTTGAAAAATGCCAAAATCCAAATTAAAAAGTACAAAATATAACAAAATTAAAATTTGGTCATAAAATATTTAAAAAATATTAATAAGAACCAAAATTCGGCCAAAAAGTGCAACATTTTGTTTATAAAATGTCAAAAATATTAATAGCCGCTCTTAAAATTTGAAACAATTATTAAAAAACACTAAAATCCGACATAAACTGTTGAAAAGTGCAATATTCTTTTATTAAAATACCAAAACTAGCTAAATCCGCTCGTAAAAACTAAAATCCGGCCTTAAAACATCAAAATATTGTCAAAAATCACCAAAACTCGGCTATGAACTGTTAAAAAGTTCAAAATTTTCTTTATAAAAATGTATTTTTTTTATAAAATCCCAAAAATTGCAAAATAAAAGTTTCAAAAAGTGTAACTTTTTAGTCAAAAATAGCAAAACTAGAGTCACAATGTATAAAAATACTATCAGGAAGTTTGAAAACATTTAAGAAATACAACATTTTATTTGTGAAAAGTCAAAAATTAAAATTTCAGAATATTGTCACAAAAAGAACTAAAATCCGGCTAAAAACGGTTAAAAAGTGCAAAATTCAGTTCATACAATGTCAAAAACAGCAAAACTTAGTTCCCGCCCATCCAAGTGATCAAGCAATTAGATCACAAACACTTGGGTAGGTGGGTGGGGCACACTAATAGAAACCACACGCACATAAAACTTGAACTTTTCCGCCGGCCCACCCAAGTGTTTGTGATCAAGTAGTTAGATCACAAATACTTGGGTGGGTGGGTGGGGCACACTAACAGAAACAACACGCTTGTAAAACTTGAACTTAGTTGCCGCCCACACACCCAAGTGTTTGTGATGAAGCAGTAAGATCACAAACACTCGGGCGGGTGGGCAGGACATAGTAATAGAAACCAGACACCCATAAAACTTGAATTTAGTTCCCGCCCACCCACCCAAGTGTTTGTAAACAAAAAACTGGATCACAAACATTTGGGTGGGTGGGTGGGGCACTCTAATAGAAACCAGACGCCCTTAAAACTTAAACTTAGTTCCCGCCCACCCACCCAAGTGTTTGTGAAAAAGCAGTAAGATCATGAACACTCGGGCGGGTGGGTGAAACATACTAACTAAACCACACGCCCATAAAACTTGAACTTAGTTGGGTGTGGAGCACACTAATAGAAACCACATGCCCATAAAACTTGAACTTAGTTTCTGGCCACCCACCCAAGTGTTTGTAAGTAAGAAATTGAAACACAAACACTTGGGTGGGCGGGTGGGGCACACTAACAGAAACCACACGCTCGTAAAACTTAAAATTAGTTCCCGCCCACCCACCCAAGTGTTTCCGATAAAGCAGTAAGATCATAAACACTTGGGCGGGTGGGTGGGGCATACTAATAGAAACCACACGCTCATAAAACTTAAACTTAGTTCTCGCCAGACAATAATAACAAAAAGTATGAAAAAAAAAACTGATTAGATAAAAAAGCAAACAAACACTAATAAGAAAGAAAGATATTCTAACAGAAAAAAAGCAGACCAATTGGAAAAAAAAATAGTTTCAAGCCCAAACAGAAACTAAACAACAAATGTCATAAATGCAACTACGCAAAAGCTAAAGCAAATATAAAGCAAAAATGTTGTTAAGCAACCAATAGACCAAGCAACAAAATAATAGTCTGCTTACATCAAAAAAATCTAAAAACTTCTTCAAGAAACTAAAAATGTACTTCGCAATCAGCGCTACTAGGACAGAGACTCTAAGACGAATCGACTGATCAAGCCAAAATTTGCCTCTAATTTGATTTTATTACAGTTTTCACACTTAGAAATAAAAAAAATTGCTCAAAACATAAGTTTAAGTCTAAATTGTTTTAAAGCTAAGTGTCCGGTGTTAAATACAGTAATGACACATACCTAGGTAACCCTACTACTAACAAAAATCGATTAATCAAGCCAAATATTGGTTTTAATTTGATTTTATTACAGTTTTCCCACTTAGAAATAAAAAATTTTGCTTAAATCATTAGATTAAGTCTAAATTCTTTCAAATTTAAGTGTTCCAGTGTTAAATACAGTAATAACACATACCTAAGTAACCCTTCTACTAACAAAAATCAACTGATCAAGCCAAAATTTGCTTCTAATTTGATTTTATTATAGTTTTCCCACTTAGAAATAAAGAATTTTGCTCAAAACATAAGTTTAAGTCTAAATTGTTGCAAAATTAAGTGTTCCGGTGTTAAGTACAGTAGTGACACATACTTAAGTAACCCTACTACTAACAAAAATCAACTGATCAAGCCAAAATTTGCTTCTAAATTGATTTTATTACAGTTTTCTCACTTAGAAATAAAAAATTTGGCTTAAAACTTAGTTTAAGTTAAAATTGTTTCAAAATTAAGTGTTCCGGTGTTAAGTACACTAATGGCAGATACCAAAATAACCCAACTACTAACAAAAATTAACTGATCAAGCCAAAGCTTGCTTTTAATTTGATTTTATTTCAGTTTTCTCACTTAGAAATAAAGAGTTTAGCTTAAAACTTAGTTTAAGTCTGAATTATTTCAAAATAAAGTGTTCCGGTGTTAAGTACAGTAATGACACATACCTAGGTAACCCCACTACTAACAAAAATCAACTGATCAAGCAAAAATTTGCTTTTAATTTGATTTTATTACAGTTTTCTACTTAGAAATAAAGACTTTTGCTCAAAACATAAGTTTAAGTCTAAATTGTTTCAAAATTAAGTGTTCCGATGTTAAGTACAATAATGACACAATATATATGTAACCCTAATAGACTGATCAAACCAAAACTTGCTTCTAATTTGATTTTATTACAGTTTTCTACTTACAAATAAAGAATTTTGCTTAAAACATAAGTTCAAGTCTAAATTGTTTCAAAATTAAGTGTTTCGGTGTTAAGTACAGTAGTGACACATACTTAGGTAACCCTACTACTAACAAAAATCAACGGATGTAGATAAAATTTGCTTCTAATTTGATTTTATTGCAGTTTTCCCACTTAGAAATAAAGAACTTGGCTTAAAACTTAGTTTAAGTCTAAATTGTTTCAAAATTAAGTGTTCCGAAGTAAAGTACAGTAATGAAACATAATATTTGTAACCCTAATAGACTGATCAAACCAAAATTTGCTTCAAATTTAATTTTATTTCAGTTTTCCCACTTAGAAATAAAAAATTTTGCTTAAAACTTAGTTTAAGTCTAAATTGTTTCAAAATTAAGTGTTCCAGTGTAAATGACAATAATGACACATACCTAAGTAACCCTTCTACTAACAAAAATCAACTGATCAAGCCAAAATTTGCTTCTAATTTGATTGTATTGCAATTTTCCCCCTTATACATAATGAATTTTGCTTAAAACATTAGTTTAAGTCGAAATTGTTTCAAAATTAAGTGTTCCGGTGTTAAGTACAGTAACGACACATACCTAGGTAACCCCACTACTAACAAAAATCAACTGATCAAGCAAAAATTTGCTTCTAATTTGATTTTATTACAGTTTTCCCACTTAGAAATAAAGAATTTTGCTTAAAACATAAGTTTAAGTTTAAATTGTTTCAAAATTAAGTGCTCCGGTGCTAAGTACAGTAATGACACAATATATAGGTAACCCTAATTGACTGATAAAACCAAAACTTGCTTCTAATTTGATTTTATTAAAGTTTTCCTACTTAGAAATAAAGAAATTTGCTTAAAACATTAGTTTAAGTCGAAATTGGTTCAAAATTAAGTGTTCCAGTGTTAAGCACAGTAACGACACACACCTAGGTAACCACACTACTAACAAAAATCAACTGATTAAGCCAAAATTTGCTTCTAATTTGATTTTATTACAGTTTTCCAACTTAAAAATAAAGAATTATGCTTAAAACATTAATTTAAGTCAAATTGTTTCAAAATTAGGTGTTCCGGTGTTAAAAACAGTAATGACACATACCTAGGTAACCCTACTACTAACAAAAATCGACTGATCAAGCCAAAATTTGCTTCTAATTTGATTTTATTACAGTTTTCCCACTTAGAAATAAAGAATTTTGCTCAAAACATAAGTTTAAGTCAAAATTGTTTCAAAATTAAGTGTTCCGGTGTTAAGTACAGTAATGACACAATATATATGTAACCCTAATAGACTGATCAAACCAAAATTTGCTTCTAATTTGATTTTTTTACAGTTTTCCCACTTAGAAATAAAGAATTTTGCTTAAATAATAAGTTCAAGTCTAAATTGTTTCAAAATTAAGTATTTCGGTGTTAAGTACAGTAGTGACACATACTTAGGTAACCCTACTACTAACAAAAATCAACGGATGTAGATAAAATTTGCTTCTAATTTGATTTTATTGCAGTTTTTTCCACTTAGAAATAAAGAATTTTGCTTAAAACTTAGTTTAAGTCTAAATTGTTTCAAAATTAAGTGTTCCGGTGTTAAGTACAGTAATGACACATACCTAAGTAACCCTACTATTAACAAAAATTAACTGATCAACCCAAAATTTGCTTCTTATTTGATTTTATTTCAGTTTTCCCACTTAGAAATCAAGAATTATGTTTAAAACAAAAGTTTAAGTTTAAATTGTTTCAAAATTAAGTGTTCCGGTGTTAAGTACAGTAATGACACAATATATATGTAACCCTAATAGACTGATCAAACCAAAATTTGCTTCTAATTTAATTTGATTTGAGTTTTTCCACTAAAAAAAAAAGACTTTTGCTTAAAACTCAGTTTAAGTCCAAATTGTTTCAAAATTAAGTGTTCCATTGTTAAGTACAGTAATGACACAATATATATGTAACCCTAATCGACTGATCAAACCAAAATTTGCTTCTAATTTGATTTTATTACAGTTTTCCCACTTAGAAATAAAGAATTTTGCTTAAAACATAAGTTTAAGTCTAAATTGTTTCAAAATTAAGTGTTCCTGTGTTAAGGACAGTAATGACACAATATATATGCAACCCTAATAGACTGATTAACCAAAATTTGCTTCTAATTTGATTTGATAACAGTTGTTTCACTTGGAAATAAAGAATTCTGCTTTAAAACAGAAATTGTTTTAAAATTAAGTGTTAATGATCATTCGAATGATTATTCGAATAATTGTCAATGATCATTCGAATGATTCATACAAACTTCATTGGTTAAAAATTGTTTGTTACTGCTCAAATCATCAAAAATAACCACAAACACAATTAACTATTTTAATTATCTTTATGGAAAATAACTACAAATTGTCAAAACAAAATTAAAATGTAAAATTTAAGCACGCAGTTCCGGTTACTTAAGTGATATGATTTTATAACGTTAACATTACAATTTATGATTAACATACTCACAAAAAAAATTGTGAGTAATGGTTATTACCATGCGCTTAATCCATTCATAAGATAAAAACTTAAATAGAAATTAATTCACATTAAGAAATATAATTATGAATCAATTTTTATGAATTAATCTAATTGACCAAACTCGAAGGATTAAGATTAAAGCACCAACAAGGTTGTTGATGATAATAAAATTTTAATCTATTTTATTGTTTATTAATATTTTTTGATTAAAATAGGTTAGTAGACAGAGTTCCGGTAATTTGTAACATACAGGAAGTAGGGGTGCTATAGTAACAATAGCGCCACCGGACACGACAGGATCTTCGGATTATCGCGTATTCCACAATGGGCCCTTCGCGCACAATAAAACAAGTATTAAAAAAAAAAAAACTTCTCAAGGTCGGCGCTAATTTACAACTCTTATCAGAATATTACATATTTAATAAATTTGTATTTACCTTGCAGACAAAGCACGGATTCGGCACACAACCACCTGCACCTTATTATAATTATGTAGTTTATTTTTTTTAATTCCACGGGTTAGAAACAACACGAACGCACCGTTTCGAGTTTAACCAGTGACTGCCCGCTTGCCTGCAAAGCAAGCAAACCACTGCTGCTATTCACTATTCAGCTCGGTTTAACGACACGTAGCGCATCAAATCACCTGTACATATCTATGAGAGAGTAAAAACAGGCAGGTATTTTTTTTTATTCGTTGAGGAATAACGCGCGGTTTATTGGGACGAGAAGAGTCACGATATTGTTTCGTTTGAATTTCATACTCACTAATTTGATTAATTCCAGTCAGCAGGATGCAGGTATTATTTACCTTGATGTTAACACGTATTTGTATTGTTGGTTGCATATAATGAATGTTGTTTTAATATTATTTATTAGTTTATTACATCAAAACTGTTCAGAAAATTAATTTAATAATAATAATTGTATTTTGCACATTAAATTAAAAATTCAATGTTGAATCGTAAAGTATGTTATTGTTTTTATTGCGTATTTTGGAAATATCACAAATTTACAGTTCAGAAGTTCGAATTTTTGCTGCTGGGACTAATATGGAACAACAAATATGAAAAAAAACTTATCACTAATAACGAGTATTACCCCTTCTTGCATTAATGACTGTTTGAAGTCGACGAGGAACACTTTGAATTAAATTAAGGATCAAATTTTGGTCAATATTATTCCATTCCTGCAATAGCAATTGGCGTAGCTCTTGAGCAGTTCTTGGAGCAGATGATGCTTTCTGATACGTCGTCTCAACTCATCCCAGACATGTTCTATAGGATTCATGTCCGGACTGAGAGCAAAATTCCCACTTCATCCAGATAATCTCTGACAACTCTAGCTACGTGAGGTCTAGCATTTTCTTTCATTAAATTGCCGCGCTCGCCTATAGTTGTCACGAAGGGCATAACATGATCTTCGAGAACCTTCATAATGTATCTGTGAGTTGTCAGGGAGCCATTCTCTATACGTGTTTTGGTAGAAATTCCTGCCAAAAACATAACCGATTCACCGCTAAATGGAAGTAGCTTATCAATACAAACTGAAGCGTATTTTTTTCTGCGTCTTCTCCACACTTTTTTTAGGCAAAAGCACAACTCATCTGAAAACAGTTCTCTACTCCAGTCCTCATTATTCCATGCCCGGTGATTTCAGGCAAAAGCCAATTTTGCAACACAATGTCGCCGTTGTAAAAGTAAACCTGTAGCCATTTTTCTACAAGATAATCCAGCAGCCCAAAGCCTTCTCCTAACGGTCTATTCACTAACATTTACATTTCTAACTTTATGGAGTTGATTTCGTAGATAAACTGCAAAAGCTGTTCTATTTTTCAAACTTTTGGACACTAAAAAACGTTTATCTTTGTTTGTGGTAACTTTTTTTTGACCGGATTTTGATCTTCTGGTTATCAGGCCAGTATCCAAATAACGCTGATACACCTTTTGTACAGCACAAAGGCTTTCACCAACAGTTTCATGTTTTCCTCGCCCATCTTCAATATAATTCTTGCCACAACAATAGTGCCTAAAGGCATTATGACCTGTTAAGTATAGTACACCGTGTGAGTGACTAGTTTTGCAGAGAAAAATCAACACTAAGTAACAAAACAACAACAAAATGTAGGTTTTTAATTAGAGTATAATGGATAGATTGGTGTCTAACGTAAGCCTTAAGTACTTTACTTCCTTTATCAAGCGGAGTCTGGTTCTATAGATTAACATCAAAAATATAAATAATTATTCAAAATTTATATTGAACTTTTTAAAAATTAAAATGTCCACTCCTATGCGTACACGGTGTCGCCATCTGTTGCAAATACTAACCAACTACTCGTTAAAGTTCAACCAATTGTTGTAAGATGGCGCTACGATAGCAAATATAAAATTTTAAATCAAATCATAATTAGTACACATTTAAATTATAAAACTATATAATGATGTTGTATTAACAAATTTAAACAAGCTAAGCTAGCAACTTATTAAATTTTAGAATCTATATAAACAATAAGTTTACCGCAATACGTACAGATGGCGCAAAACGCTATCCAATAAATAGTTAAAAACTGATATCTAACAGTAATAACAACAATTGGTTTTATTGTTTGACTATCGTTAATCTAAACACTTGAAAATAGCTTCAAAACGTTTTAAATTGAGTTGTTTTGAGAATTCTTAGTTTGTGTTCCAATAAATTTAGTATAAGCAACCAACATTACATTAAAATATATTGAACGTATGAACCAAAACTGCACACAAATATTCATTAAAATCACCAACATTACAGCAAACTACAATACCATTGCAATTAGCGCCATCTCGAATTGTTTCTATAAACTATTAGTTTAATCAAATTGATGTCGCTTACATCGCAACACAGTTTTTTATTACGCTACAATATTATTAATTAAATATTAAATTGTTTTTAAATGCATTATAACTGTTTATTATTTAATACAGGTTTCAGTATTGTATTAATTTATAAAATCAATTCTGAAACGACATCTTACAGAATTCTTATTAACTAAACTTCTATTAACAAATATTATCCTCGCAAGATGGCGCCAAGCAACAACATAGGCGTAGACAGAATATGGTAATAACAGATTAAGTTTGATTATTTTAATTTTATATCTACTTTAAGTTGAAATAATTAATTATTTAACTAATTTTTATTTAATTAGAAATAATTTAAGTTTTAAATTATTGATTGTGTTTAAATAATTCAATTCTCAAGTATTGGTCGCATCTATTAGGTGGCAGATATCAATTTAATTAACATATAAATTACGCATGTATTGTTTAAATAATATTTAATATAACCTACAAACACAAACATATATATGAATGACTTTATTATCATTCTAGCCACAGTGGCACTAATAACTTAAAAAGTAATCTAAGTTTTTTGCTAAATTGTAGGACGTTGTCGCTCAGCAGTTTTTTGAACAAGGAAAAAACCAATAATGCTGGTATTGCTTCTACAAGGGACTGCCAAAGTTTGCGGAAAAAGTAAAGCATTATGTAAATCGCTTTATTGCTTCTCAAAATATTCTCCTTTAAAATCTATACACTTTTGCATTCGATGAAAGCAAAGTACCTCCAAAACAAGTAATTTAAATGCTGCAACGGTCTTTTCAAGCAATGAAAAACGCTCGCCACGTATTTCATTTTTAATATGTCTAATTAGAAAGAAGTCATTGGGCAATAAATCAGGCAAATAAGTCATTAATTGGATGTTGTTACTGGTCAAAAACTCTACAGTGAGCGCTTGCATTGTCATGATGAACAATGATTTGCCTGTTTATGTTGTTCCTTCTGATTTCAGCAATAACTTCCGGCAAACAAATTGAAGTATACCAGTCAGCATTAACTATCCTTCAATCTTCTAATGCAACAGTTGCAACATGACCCGTTTTTCCAAATAAACAAGCAATCATTCTTTTTGAAACGTTTTGTAAACGCACCACTTTTGTGGGTTTAAGTTTATTTTTAAACACCCATACAGTCGATTGCTGCTTAGTTTCAGGCTCATTTGAATATATCCAAGATGTTATATACCAAATTTGAACAACCTCCTTCAAATTTTTTTAGCATTTCCTTGACACGTGCCTGTTTTTGTTTTTCTTTCAAATTGTGTAGGATCCAACGACTGCAAAGCTTCCTGACATGCAAATGATCGTGCAAAATCGTATGTATTTGTTTTGCTGCATTGTATAAGGATGCCTCTATCTCACTATAAGTCATATGCCGAACTGACAAAATTATTTCACGCACAGCATCAATATTTTTTGCGACAACAGAGGTGCATAGACGACCTTCGCAAAGATCTTCATCAAACGTTGGTCTTCCACGCTTGAATTCTGCAAATCATTTGTAAACCATAGTTTTGAATAGTGCTTCATCTCCAAATAACAAACTAAGTTTTTCTACACATTGCTGTCACGTTTGACCTGGTATATTAACTCGGCTTCGAGCACTTTTATCCGGGTGGTTTGATGTTTTCGACTCAATTGCTGGTATAAAACATTTAGACTAGGCGATTGAGTCTGTTTTTTTTTTCAGAAAGCAGCTTCCGTTTTGTATTGTCAGTTTTGTCTCCGGAGTTGCAAGACAACGCATCAAATTGATGTAACCAGGAGCGTGTTTTATGCGGTACTTAGTTTCTGCCAGTAGTAGCAATCACTGCATAAATTTATCTTTGCTATCGGTACAGTTCAGACTAGTGTCTTGATGTTGGTGCGGATTATAAAAAGCTTATTTTTAAATATTGCTTGCACTTTGTTAGCCTCTACAATATCCAGATATTCTAGCCCTGTTCACGCACAACACGAGACCATTAAACACCACTATTTGACGATCACCGCCGACCACTCAGGACTTGACAAAAAGTCCAAATTTAGGTGAAAGCAGGAGCCCCACAACCGAAATTATCGCTATAGATTCAAGAGTCAGAAAACCCATGGGAGAGACTTTGTAGGTTCTCTAGATACTACCAAGTCAAAAAACAGGTTCATGACCATTGTAACCACGCGCCACCGAGTACCATAAAAGAAAATGTTTCCACAATTTTGGAATTAGTCTTGCTGCAGCAACACACATGGAAACAAACTGTTAGAATCTTTACGGAAAGTAACGTTAACACAACAAGCCCCGCCACATCTGAAGTTGCATTCATTATTATTAACTAGTTTGAGCTGCTGCTGTTCTGCTGACAAACACCCACTCTTGGATTTGTAACTGTCAGAGATTATTCTCAACAGAATTTAGAGCCGGTAACACTGAAGGCAATACATCACGCACCAATGGCAATCTGCATGCAAAGAAAGAAAGTATAAATAACTTTTACGCTGCACAAATCAGTTCTTATTGAGCCATCAAAGCAATAGTACTGAATTTGCACTTTCTATTCATACTGAACTGAGATGAATCCAGTATACTACAAAACTTTAGCTAGGTATCAACTTTTGTCGGGGAATGTTCTCCATGCTCCTCGACCCCAATACACCTTATGGTAACCCTCCAATGCAGAAATTTATTAGCCCCACGGTATTGTACCTCCTGCCGTAAGAAACCAACAAACCATTATGACAATTTTTGCTTTCCTTTCAAAAGCAACCCACTCCCGGGGCTTGACGCACAGAACCGTTCTGATGCACCATGGTAGGTGATGCATGAGGGGAAGGAAACTCGAAACAAGTTGGGGCGTCTGTGAAAATTATATAGAGAGTCAAGCACAGAATTGTTCGGAGCCGTCCAAAACAGTAAAAGGAAAGCATCTATATATAGATGAAACTAGCCGAAAGCGCATTCTACAATTTTAAACCAACTCGCTGACTGGCACCCAAACTCTGGGGCAAACTACAACCAATAAGATACGCTAAAAAAGTGGTAAAATACATGCCACAACCTCCGGCTACTCTTAAAAGCATATACTTGAGTATTATTCACGCGGCCTCGAACCAAATCAGGTGTCACTGAGTATCTCACTATGCATCCAGTGGTTCCAAACAATGAGAAATCATAGATAAATTTTCAAATCCCATCTACTATCTGTGGATGTCCAGTCAAAAACACCCCCCCCCCCCACAAATGTTGATTATTAAGAATCAGAAGTAACTAGCACTTGACAAAAAAATTTGGGTGGGTGAGGGTGAGCGCAAACATATTATATAATTATTGAGCCGGTAGTTTGACATTGCAGCAGCTGAGAAACATGAGAGTATGACTGACAGATGTCATTCTTAGTCAAAAAAAAGTTTAAGTGAGCGGACGGAAACACAATACATAACTATTGAGCCGGTAATTAAATATTGTGTTCCCGCCCACCCGCCCAAGCCTTAGTTATTAAAGAATTTTAAACTACAACTACTTGCCGTGGTCTAGCAGCTTACAAGTGGGCGGGAACACATTACATAACTATTGAGCCGGTAATTTAATACTGTGTTTCCGCCCACCCGCCCAAGCGTTTGTTATCAAAAAATTTAAACGACAACTACTTACCGTGGTCCAGCAGCTTACAAACATGACAGTATGACTGACAGATGTTATTCTTAGTAACAAACATTTGGGTGAGTGAACAGGAACACAATACATAACTATTGAGCCGGTAATTTAATATTGTGTTTCCGCCCACCCGCTCAAGCGTTAGTTATCAAGGAATTTTAAACTACAACCACCTGCCGTGGTCCAGCAGTTTACAAACATGACAGTATGACTGACAGATGTCATTCTTAGTCAAATAAAAGTTTAAGTGAGCGGACGGAAAAACACAATACATAACTATTGAGCCGGTAATTTAATATTGTATTCTCGCCCACCCGCCCAAGCGTTAATTATCAAGGAACTTTAAACTACAATCACCTGCCGTACTACAGCAGCTTACAAACATGACAGTATGACTGACAAATGTCATTCTTAGTCAAAAAAGGTTTGGGTGAGCGGACGAAAACACAATACATAACTATTGAGCCGGTAATTTAATATTGTGTTCCCGCCCACCCGCCCAAGCGTTAGTTATCAAGGATTTTTAAACTACAATCACCTATCGTGGTCCAGCAGCTTACAAACATGACAGTATGACTGACAGATGTCATTCTTAGTAACAAACATTTGGGTGAGTGGACGAGAACACAATACATAACTATTGAGCCGGTAATTTAATATTGTGTTCCCGCCCACCCGCCCAAGCGTTAGTTATCAAGGAATTTTAAACTACAACCACCTGCCGTGGTCCAGCAGTTTACAAACATGACAGTATGACTGACAGATGTCATTCTTAGTAAAAAAAAAGTTTAAGTGAGCGGACGGAAACACAATACATAACTATTGAGCCGGTAATTTAATATTGTATTCCCGCCCACCCGCCTAAACGTTAATTATCAAGGAACTTTAAACTACAATCACCTGCCGTACTCCAGCATCTTACAAACATGACAGTATGACTGACAAATGTCATTCTTAGTCAAAAAAGGTTTGGGTGAGCGGACGAAAATACAATACATAACTATTGAGCCGGTAATTTAATATTGTGTTCCCGCCCACCCGCCCAAGCGTTAGTTATCAAGGATTTTTAAACTACAATCACCTATCGTGGTCCAGTAGCTTACAAACATAACAGTATGACTGACAAATGTCATTCTTAGTTAAAAACGTTTGGGTGAGTAGACGGGAACACAATACATAATTATTGAGCCGGTAATTTAATATTGTGTTCCCGCCTACCCGCCCAAGCGTTAGTTATCAAGGAATTTTAAACTACAATCACCTGCCGTGGTTCAGCAGCTTACAAGCATGACAGTATGACTGACAGATGTCATTCTTAGTAAAAAAAAGGTTTGAGTGAGTGGACGGGAGCACTATACATAACTATTGAGCCGGTAATTTAATATTGTGTTCCCGCCCACCCGCCCGAACCTTAGTTATCATAGAATTTTAAACTACAATCACTTGCTGTGGTCCAGCAGCTCACAAACATGACAGTATGTCTGACAGATGTCATTCTTAGTCAAAAACGTTTGGGTGAGCAGACGGGAACACAATACATAACTATTAAGCTGGTAACTTAATATTGTGTTTCCGCCCACTCGCCCAAGCGTTAGTTATTAAAAAATTAGAATCACCTGCCGTGTTCTTGCAGCTAACAAAGATAATAGTATAAGTGACAGATGTCATTAAGCTAAATAAAGTAGGTGACGTAACTAATTACTTAATAAGAAACACTTGGGCGGGCAGGCGGGCGGGAAAACTAGACTACTAGTATTACTGACAATGTCATTAAGCTAGAGAAAGTAGTAACTTATTAGTAGTAACTAATTAGTAACTAATTTTTTGATAACATACACTTGAGCGGGTGGGCGGGAACACTGTTTATAAATACTGAGACGGTAGTTTGTTATAGTGTTCCTGCCCACCCGCACAAGTGTTTGTCATCAAAGAATTGAACATTAAAATCACCTGCCGTGTTGTTGCAGCTAACAAAGATGACAGTATAAGTGACAGATGTCATTAAGCTAAAAAAAATAGATGACGTAACTAATCACTTAATAACAAAAACTTGGGCGAGTGGGCGGGAACGCTATATCAAACTACCGTCTCAATATTTAAAAACTGTGTTCTCGTCCACCCGCCCAAGTGTTTGTCATAAAAGAGTTGAGCATTAGAACCACCTAGCAAGTGCTTACAGCTAACAATGATGACAGAATAACTGATGGATGTCATTAAGGTAGCAAAAGTAGATAACGTAACTAATTTCTTAATAACAAACACTTGGGCGGGTGGGCAAGAACACAATTTATAATATTTGGGACAGTAGTTTGATATAGTGTTCCCGTCTACCTGTCCAAGTGTTTGTCATAAATGAATTAAACATTAGAACCTTCTGCCGTGTTCTTGCAGCTAACAAAGATGACAGTATAAGTGACAGATGTCATTAAGTTAGAGAAAAAAGGTGACTTAACTAATTTATTGTTAACATACACTTGAGCGGGTGAGCGGGAACACAGTATATAAATACTGGGTCGGTAGTTTGATATTGTGTTTTTGCCCACCCGCCCAAGTGTTTGTCATAATGATATTAAACATTAGAATCACCTGCCGTGCTCTTGCAGCTAACAAAGATGACAGTATAACTGACAGATGTCATTAAGCTAGAAAAAGAGAGTGACGTAACTATTTCTTGATAACAAACACTTGGGAGGGTGGGCGGGAACACAATTTATAACAATTGGGACAGTAGTTTGATAAAGTGTTCCCGCCCACCCGCCCAGGTGTTTGTCATAAAGGAATTAAACATTAGAACCACCTGCCGTGCTCTTGCAGCTAACAAAAATGACAGTATAACTGACAGATGTCATTAAGCTAGAAAAAGAGGGTGGCGTAATTAATTTCTTGATAACAAACACTTGGGCGGGTGGGCGGGAACACAATCTATAACAATTGGGACGGTAGTTTGATATAGTGTTCCCGCCCACCCGCCCAAGTGTTTGTCATAAAAGAATTAAACATTAGAACCACCTGCTGTGCTCTTTCAGCTTACAAAGATGACAGTATAACTGACAGCTGTCATTAAGCTAGAGAAAGAGGATGACGTAACTAATATCTTGATAACAAACTCTTGGGCGGGTGGGCGGGAACACAATCTATAACAATTGGGACGGTAGTTTGATATAGTGTTCCCGCCCACCCGCCCAAGTGTTTGTCATAAAAGAATTAAACATTAGAACCACCTGCTGTGCTCTTTCAGCTAACAAAGATGACAGTATAACTGACAGCTGTCATTAAGCTAGAGAAAGAGGATGACGTAACTAATATCTTGATAACAAACACTTGGGCGGGTGAGCGGGAACACAGTTTATAACAATTCAGATGGTAGTTTGATATAGTGTTCCCGCCCAAGTGTTTGTATAAAGAAATTAAACATTAGAACCACCTGCCGTGCTCTTGCAGCTATTAAAGACGACAGTATAACTGACAAATGTCATTAAGCTAGAAAAAGAAAGTAACGTAACTAATTTCTTAATAACAACACTTGGGCGGGTAAGCGTGTACACAATTTATAAATATTGAACCGGTAGTTTAATATAGTGTTTCCGCCCACCCGCCCAAGTATTTGTCATAAAAGAGTTGAACATTAGAATCACCTGCCGTGTTATTGCAGCTTACAAAGATGACAACATAACTGACAGATGTCATCAAGCTAGAGAAAAAAGGTGACGTAACAAATTTTTTGATAACAACACTTGAGCGGGTGGGCAGGAACACTATATAAACTACCGTCCCAATAACTTTAAATTGTGTTTCCCCCCACCCGCCCAAATGTGTCATAATAGAATTGAACATAAGAACCACCTGTCGTGTTCTTGTAGCTAACAGAGCTGATAGTATAACTGATAGATGTCATTAAGCTAGAGAAAGAAGGTGACGTAACTAATTTCTTGATAATAAACACTTGGGCGGGTGGGCGGGAACACAATTTATAAATCTTGGGCCGATAGTTTGATATAATGTCTCCGCCCACTCGCCCAAGTGTTTATCATAAAGAAATTGAATATTAGAACCACCTAGCGTGTTCTTGCAGCTAATAAAGATGACAGATAACTGACAGTTGCCATTAAGTTAGAGAAAGTAAATAACGTAACTAATTTCTTGATAACAAACACTTGGGCGGGTGGGCGGAAACACAGTATATAAAAAAAATTGGGACGGTAGTTTGATATTGTGTTTCCGCCCACCCGCCCAAGTGTTTGTCATAAAGGAATTAAACATTAGAACCACTTGCCGTGCTTTAGCAGCTAACAAACAGTATAACTGAAGATGTCATTAAGTTAGAGAAAAAAGGTGACGTAACTAATTTCTTGAAAGCAAATACTTAGGCGGGTGGGCGAAAACACAATTTATAAATATTGGGACAGTAGTTTGATATAGTGTTCCCGCCCACCCGCCCTAGTGTTTGTCATAAAGGAATTTTATATTATAACTACTTGCCGTGCTCTTGCAACTAACAAAGATGACAGCATAACTGACAGATGACATTAAGCTAAAGAAAGTAGGTGACGTAACTAATTTCTTGATAACAAACACATTTGCAGATGGGCGGGAACACTATATCAAACTACCAATTCAATATTTATAAACTGTGTTCCCGCCCACCCGCCCATGTGTTTGTTATAAAAGAGTTAAGCATTAGAACCACTTGTCGTTTTCTTGCAGCTAACAAAGATGACAGTATAACTGACAGATCATTAACTTTGAGAAAAAAGGTAACGTAACTAATTTCTTGATAAAAAACACTTGGGCGGGTAGGCGGGAACACAGTTTATAAATATTGGGCCGGTAGTTTGATATAATGTCTCCGCCCACCTGCCCAAGTGTTTGTCATAAAAGAATTGAATACTAGATCCACCTAGCGTGTTCTTGAAGCTAATAAAGATGACAGATAACTGACAGCTGTTATTAACCTAGAGGAAAAAGGTGACGTAATTAATTTCTTGATAACAAGCACTTGGGCGGGTGGGCGGATAAGATTAGATGTTTTATAGCCTGGCTAGTTTCATAAATTATTACCACAATTTCTTTGCAATAATTTTTTTCAACAAACTATTTATTCAGTACACAATTCCACCAGTTTTAAAATTCTCTTAGAATCATCAATAAAGAAAATTATATATTGCATCAATGTCTCCCATTATCTTGTCAACTGAATAATATAACTCCAAGAAATAAAAACTTTTTTTATTATTACAAATTATTGATTTTTTGTTATTAACTAACATACTTAATAAAAAACATATTTCAAATAAAATAATTTCGTACAAGATTTAATTTCCTAAAAAAAAAAATATTTCATTACCTTCCCAGTTTGCAAATAATACAAAACCTGCGCATTAAATTCGCATAAAACTATCAGTTAAAATGTTGCGCTGCATCATACACGTCTTGTTATGGCTCATATCAAAATCAATGTGGCTAATATACTTCCCAACATGGATCTATTATAATTGCAAACGACCAAAAAGATGTCCACCAATTTACGACGAAATTTATTTGACCCCTGCAACCATATTAGCCGAAAAAATAAGAAAACAAGAAATCACAAGCGAATACATAATCCAAGCTTACATAACACGAGTCAAAGAAGTCAACCCAATCCTCAATGCAGTAGTAGAGGAACGATTTCAAGCCGCATTCGAGGAAGCCAAATATGTTGATGAATTTATCCAATCGTGTAATTTGAGTGTGAACGAAATTAAAAATAAATATCCTCTATTAGGGGTGCCTATTACAATTAAGGAAAGTGCTAAAGTTGCTGGTATGAGTCATAATGCAGGACGTAAACATTCTTCTGTAATTAAAGGAAATGATGACGCGACATGTGTTAAGCAATTGAAAGCGGCAGGTGTTATCATTTTATTGGTTTCTAATACACCGGAGATGTGCTTGAATTGGGAAACTTTTAATTATGTTACTGGTAGGACGTTGAATCCTTATGATACACGAAGGGCGTGTGGGGGTTCATCTGGTGGAGAAGTAAGTTAATTATATTAAATAAAACATTTTTTTGATTTAAATCAATTTTTTTAGGCTGTATTATTGGCTTCCTGTGGCTCCATAATAGGTCTCGGATCTGATATGGTAGGCTCTCTACGCATCCCACCATTATTTTGTGGTGTTTACGGGCATCGTCCAACTGCAGGAACTGTAGCAATTGATGGTCACTATCCCGAATGTCAGAAGAAAGGTGTTTTATGGAATACTGCTTTTGTTTATGGGCCTTTAACTAGATATGCTACAGATTTGCCGTTGGTGCTTGAAGTTATGCTCAAACCTGACAAACGTGATGTGTTGAAGCTTTATCATGAGGTTGGTTTTGGTTGATTTTCTTAATTGTTTTATTGATGGTTTTTGTTTTTAGATTAATGTGAAAGGAATTAAAATTTATTATATGTTACATAATGGGATGAATTGTATGACTAATGCCGTAAGTAAAGAAATTAAAGGGAAGATGTTGAGTTTGTTTCAGCATTTAAATCAAGAAGGGTTTCATACTGAACAGGTAATAAAAGTTTGATAAATTATCACTAAATTATTTTAAAAATAAATATAAAATTATTTTATAAACATGTATTTTTCTGAGGTTTTTTAACAAAAAACGGAAGAATTTACGCATAATAGAGTATAAAACAAAAATCAATCGGGCGATTTTAATAAAATTTGCTAATTAGTATCTAACAATGTTGCCAAATAGATTAAAATCATAAAAATTGTAACTTATATTTGATAACATAAATTTTTCCCAGGTTTATTGATAAAAAACGGAAGAATTTGCACATAATCGGTTGTAAAACAAAAACCAATCGGGCAATTTTAATAAAAATTGCTATTTAACATCTTAAAATGTTAACAACAAATTATAAAAATTGTAATAAATTTAGAATAACTTAATTTTTTTGAAGATTTTAACATAAAAATGGAAAAATTCTTGCATAATAGATCGTAAAACAAAAACTAATCAAGCGATTTTGATAAAATTTGCTATTTAATACCTCAAGATGTTAACAAACAAATAAAAACAATAAAATTCGTAACATATTTACAATCACTTAATTTTTTTAAAGATTACAACAGAAAAAACGGAAGAATTCTTGCATAATTGCTCGTAAAACAAAAACTAATCGGGCAATTTTAATCAAAATTGCTATTTGACACTTTAAGATGTTAACAACAAATTAAAAATTATAAAAGTTGTAATAAATTTAGGATAACTTAATTTTTTTGAAGATTTTAATAGAAAAATGGAAGAATTCTTGTATAATCGATCGTAAAACAAAAACTAATTGAGCGATTTTGATCAAATTTGTTATTTAATACCTCAAAATGTTAACAAATAAATAAAACTGATATAATTTGTATTATATTTACAATAACTTAATTTTTTTGAAAATTATAACAGAAAATTGGAAGAATTCTTGCAAAATTGATCATAAAACAAAAACTAAACAAGTAATTTTAATAAAAAAATGCTATTTACTACCTTAAGATGTTAGCAAACAATTGAAAATCATAAAAATTGTAATAAATTTACAATAATTTAATTTTTTCAAAGATTTTAACAGAAATACGGAAGAATTCTTGCATAATTGATCAAAAAACAAAAACTGATCGGGCAATTTTAATAAAATTTGCTATTTAATACTTCAAGATGATGTCAAATAAATAAAAATGATAAAACTCATAACATATTTACGATAACTTAATTTTTTTGAAGATTATAACATAAAAGCAGAAAAATTCTTGCATAATCGATCGCAAAACAAAAACTAATCGAGCGATTTTAATAAAAATTGCTAATTACTACTTCAAGATGTTAGTAAACAATTAAAAATCATAAAAACCGTAATAAATTTACAATAACTTAACTTTATTGCAGATTTTAACAAAAAAACGGAAGAATTTTTGTATTAATCAATCGTAAAACAAAAACTATATAAACAATTTTGATCAAATTTGCTATTTAATATCTCAAGATGTTAACAAGTAAATAAAAATGATAAAATTTAAAACATATTTACAATAACTTAATTTTTTTGAAGATTATAACAGAAAAAACGGAAAAATTATTGCATAATTGCTCGTAAAACAAAAACTAATCAGGCAAATTTAATAAAAATTGCTATATACTACCTCAAGATGTTAGCAAACAATTAAAAATCATAAAAATTGTAATGAATTTACAATAACTTAATTTTTTCAAATATTTTAACAAAAAAACGGAAGAATTCTTGCATAATCGATCAAAAAACAAAAATTAATTGTGCGATTTTGATCAAATTTGCTATTTAATATCTCAAAATCTTAGTAAATAAATAAAAATAATAAAATTTATAACATATTTACGATAACTTAATTTTTTTGGAAATTATAATTAAAAAAAAAACGGAAAAAATTTTGCAAAATTGATCGTAAAACAAAAACTAAAAAGGCGATGTTGATAAAATTTAGTATTTACTACCTCAAAATGTTAACAAATAAATTAAAATGATAAAAGTCGTAATAAATTTACGATAACTTGATTTTTTTGATTAACAGAAAAACGGAAGAATTCTTGCATAATTCATTGTAAAACAAAAACTAATCGAGCGATTTTGATCAAATTTTAAATTTAACATCTGAGTATATTGTGAAATATATTAGAATTACAAAAATTGTAAATATATTGTATTTTTAAACCATTTTAGTTTAGAAACGGAAAAAACACTTGCTTAAAACAAAAGGTAATCGGCCGATTTTACTCAAATTTAACATTTTAATACGTACATAACACTACTGTTGCAAAAACTAAGTGAAAAAATTAATTTAATACTTAATTTAATAATTTGTCGTCTAGAGATTAGAATACGACCTCCATTCTCCTAATTAACGGGTTTGGTAGTATATATTGTGTACATAATTTAGGGGTACATTTTTAAAGACAGCTGTAAAATAGTAAAACCATTGGAAAACCTAAAATATCAACCCTTAAAACAAACAAAAAACAGTTTGTTGCTTGTGATAGAGAATGTAGTGTTGCAAAGTTATAATTCATAAAAAAAAGTTGCTGATGGTAAAGCCAAGAGTAACTAAACTTTAATTTTTATTGTAAGTTTGCTTACAGCCCATTAGAAATAGAAAATCATTTAGTTTTTGACTAGGTGTAAGTATGTCTTTTTTGGTAAGATGTTGGCTGCTTTTTTGACATCCTACGTACCAAAAAACCGACTCTATTTTACTGCGCTTACCTCAATAAAATGATCTCTGTCGTTGACTTTTTACTAGGTGATTTGGGTGGCTACATCACAACTTAAAAACCCCGGCTACCAATATTTGGCTATAATACTAGTCAGCTCAACGCCAATAATTATCAACGTGGCCAACTACGTGCACGAAACCATGCAATAATTTATAAAAACGTTGCTTTTGATACAATCTAGCATAGCAATCTACAAACTACATTATTTTTCCAAACAACTAACTCCAAAAAACTAAATTGACAACATTACACTAACCAGCATTGCAGCTATGAAACATGTCCAGGAACACATGCCCAGAACTGCTCAGTAAAACTTGATAATGTCACTAAATAAGTATATTAGCTACTAACTACAGGTTTTTGCCAACAACTGCCCATGCAAACAACCCAAACGTAACAGAATACGTAACTAATTAATTGTTTACATGATAGATCATTTTAAAATACTATAGATCATTCAAAAGTGTTGCAGATTAATTAAAAAATGTGTGGATCAATGACTGATTATTTTAATTTTTTTAGACCAATCAAAAGTTTTGCAAACAATTCAAAAATGTAATAGATCAATGACTGATCAATTTGATATATAATAGATCATTCTGAAATATCATAGATTAATTAAAGTTGTCGCTACTTATTTTAAAGTGTCGTAGATCAATGACTGATGAATTTGACACATGAATGATTTTTTTAAAATACTATAGATCTTTTAAAAGTGTTGCAGATTATTTTAAAAATGTGTAGATCAATGATGGATCATTTCAAAATTTTATAGATCAATCAAAAGTCTTGCAGACTATTCAAAAACTTTATAGATCAATGACTGATCAATTTGATATATGATAGAACATTTCAAAATATCATAGATCAATTAAAGTTGTTAATTATTTTAAAAAGTTGTAGATCAATAATTAACAAATTTGACACATCATAGATAATTTTAAAATGTTATAGATCATTCAAAAGTGTTGCAGATTATTTAAAAATCGTATAGATTAATGACTGATCATTTCAAAATTTTATAGATCAATCAAAAGTTTTGCAAACTACTCAAAAACTTTATAGATCAATGACTGATCAATTTGAGATATCTTAGATCATTCCAAAATATCATAGATCAATTAAAGTTGTCGTTAATTAATTTAAACTATTGTAGATAATTGATTGATGAATTTAGATCATTTTAAAATGCTAACGATCATTCAAAAGTGTTGCAGATTATTTAATAAATGTATAGATCAATTACTGATCATTTCAAAATTTTATAGATTAATCAAAAATCTTGCAAACAATTCAAAAACTTTGTAGATCAATGACTGATCAATTTGATATATCATAGATCATTCCAAAATATTATAGATCAATTAAAGTTGTCGATAATTAATTTAAAATGTCGTAGATCAATGATTGACAAATTTAGATCATTTTAAAATACTAAATATCATTCAAAAGTGTTGCAGATTATTTAAAAAATATATAGATCAATTACTCATCATTTTAAAGTTTTATAAATCAATCAAAAGTCTTGCAGACTATTCAAAAACTTTATAGATCAATGACTGATCAATTTGATATATGTTAGATCATTCCAAAATATCATAGATCAAACAAAGTTGTCGCTAATTATTTTCAAATGTTGTACATCAATTACTAATAAATTTGATTTATGTTACATTATTTTAATATACTATAGATCATTCAAAAGTGTTGCAAATTATTTTAAAAATGTGTAGATTAATGACAGATCATTTCAAAATTTTATAGATCAATCAAAAGTCTTGCAGACAATTCAAAAACTTTAAAGATCAATGACTGATCAATTTGATATATAATAGATCATTCCAAAGTATCATAGATCAGTCAAATTTGTCATTAATTATTTTAAAATGTCGTAGATCAATGACTGATGAATTTGACACATAAGAGATTATTTTAAAATACTATAGATCATTTAAAAATGTTGCAGACAATTTAAAAACGTTATAGATCAATAATTGATCAATTTGATTTGTGATAGATCATTCTAAAATATCATAGATCTATTAAAGTTGTCGTTAATTATTTTAAAACGTCGTAGATTAATGACTGATTAATTTGACACATGATAGATCATTTTAAATTACTATAGATCATTCAAAACTGTTGAAGATTAATTAAAAAATGTGTAGATCAATCACTAATTATTTCTAAATTTTATAGATTAACCAAAAGTCTTGCAAAACAACCCAAAAACTTTATAGATCAATTTGATAAATGATAGATCATTTCAAATTATGATAGATCAATTAAAGTTGTCGCTACATATTTTAAAATGTAGTAGATCAATGACTATTAAATTTGACACATAATAGATCATTTTAAAATACTATAGATCATTCAAAAATGTTGCAGATTATTTGAAAAATGTATGGATCAATGACTGATCATTTCAAAATTTTATAGATCAATCAAAAGTCTGCAAACAATTCAAAAACTTTATAAATCAATGACTGATCAGTTTGAGATATAATAGATCATTCCAAAATATCATAGATCATTTAAAGTTGTCGCTAATTATTTTAAAATGTTGTAGATTAATGACTAATAAGAAATCATTTTAATATGCTATAGATCATTCAAAAGTGTTGCAAATTATTTATAAAACGTGTAAATCAATGACTGATCATTTCAAAATTTTATAGATTAATCAAAAGTCTAAAAACGTTATAGATCAATTTGATATATGATAGATTATTCCAAAATATTATAGATTAATTAAAGTTTCCGTTAATTATTTCAAAACGTTGTAGATCAATCATTGATAAATTTGTCACATGATAGATCATTTTAAATTATTATAGATCATTGAAAAGTTTGCAGATTATTTAAAAATGTGTAGATCAATGACTGATCATTTCAAAGTTTTATAGATCAATCAAAAGTTTTGCAAACAATTAAAAAACTTTATAGATCAGTGACTGATCAATTTAAGATATCATAGATCATTCCAAAAAATCATAGATCAATTAAAGTTGTCGCTAATTATTTTAAAATGTTGTAGATCAATGACTCATAAAGTTAACACATGATAGATCATTTTAAAATATTATAGATCATTCAAAGGTATTGCATATTATTTAAAAAATGTTTAGATCAATGACTAATTATTTCAAAATTGTATAGATCAATCAAAAATTCTGCATTTACTACAAATTACTATAGATCATTCAAAAGTATTAAAATATATTTAAAAAATGTGTAGATCAACGATTGATTATTTTAAAATTTTATAGATCAATCAAAAGTCTTGCTGACAATTCCAAAACGTTGTAGATCAACTACTGATCGATTTGATATATAATAGATCATTCCAAAATATCACAGATCAATTAAAGTTGTCGCTAATTATTTTAAAATGTTGTAGATCAATAACTAATGAATTTGACACATGATAGATCATTTTAAATTACTATAAATCTTTTAAAACTGTTGCAGATTATTTAAAAAATGTGTAGATCAATGACAGATCATTACAAAGTTTTATAGATCAATCAAAAATCTTGCAGACAATTCAAAAACGTTATAGATCAATGACTGGTCAATTTGACATAATGATAGATCATTTTGACATGTCAGAGATCATTCATGTTGCAAATTATTCAAAAAGGTTGTAGATCAATAACTTGACATATTATAGATGATTCCAAAAGTGTTGCAAATTGTTTCAAAATTACAAATATTATTTAAAAGATGATTGTGAGCGAGGAATATTAATTAGAACGCCCTCCTACCTACCCAAGTATGACTAATCCAGAAATTGCAAATTTCTTTTCTTTGCAAATAAAATTTGTCATTAAATTAGGGTAGAAAGTTGCTAAATCTAACTTCTTGATAACAAACAGTTGGTTGGGTAGGCGGAGTAGTCACTTTATTTATTGTAGATCAGTAGTTTCAAATGGAGTGCCTCACCCACCCACCCAAGTGTTGGTGATCTAAAAATTAATCATTTCTCTTTTCTAGGAATGTAATTTGTTATTAAAATGGAAAAAAATGTAGATTAATCCAACTTTTTGATAACCAACAGTTGGGTGTGAGGGCGTGCTACTCAGTTTATTGATTTTGTGCAAGTAGTTTCAATTGGAGTGCCACACCCACTCACCCAAGTGTTTGTGTTTTAGAAATTAAACATTTCTCTTCTCTAGGAGTGCAATTTGTTATTACATTAGAAGTTAATTACTTCAGTTTTTTGATAACAGACAGTCGGGCGGGTAGGCGGGGTACTCAGTTTATTGATTTTGTGCAAATAGTTTGAATTAGGCGGCTGGGCAGGAACACTGTATCAAACCACTGGCTCAATAATTATAAACTGAGTTCCCGCTCACCCGCCCAAATGTTGCTTATCAAAAAAATTATTATTGTACCCACCTCTGACGTATTAGTGACAACTGTCATTCAATTTGTCATATTAAAAACAGTAAAAACGCAACAAGTGTGGGAATAAATAAATCTTGATAACAAACACTTGGGCGGGTGGGCGGGAACACTGTACTAAACCACCGGCCCAATATTAATAAATTGTGTTCCCGCCCACCCGCCCAAATGTTGCTTATCAATTTAATTTTTATTGTACCCACCTCTGAGGTATTAGTGACAACTGTCATTCAATCTGTAATATTAAAAAGAGCAGAAACGCATTACGTGTGGGAATAAGCAAATTTCTTAATAACAAACACTTGGGCGGGTGGGTGGAAACAATGTATCAAACCACCAGACCAATATTAATAAACCGTGTACCTGTCTAAGTGTTAATTATCAAAAAAAAAGTTTATATGCTCACTTTTGACGTATTAGTGACAACTGTCAATCAATCTGTCACAATAAAAACAGCAGAAACGCAACTAGCGCGAGAATAAGCAAATTTCTTAATAAATAATACTTGGGCGGGTGGGCGGAAACACTGTGTTAAACTACCGGCCCAATATTTATAAACTGTGTTCCCGCCCACCCGCCCAAATGTTAATTATCAAAAAATTAGTTATTGAACGCACCACTGACGTATTAGTGACCACTGTCAATCAAACTGTCACATTAAAAACAGTAGAAACGCAACAATTGCAAGAATAAACATTTTTTTTAATAATTAACACTTGGGCTGGTGGGCGGGAACACTGTATCAAATCACCGGTCCAAAACTTATAAACTGTGTTTCCGCCCACCCGCCCAAGTGTTAGTTATTAAGAAATTTGTTAATATGTCCACCTTTGCCGTATTAGTGACAACTGTCAATCAATCTGTCATATTAAAAACAGCAGAAACGCAGCAAGTGCAAGAATAAACAAATTTCTTGATAACTAACACTTGGACGACTGAGCGGGAACTAAACTACCGACTCAATATTTTTAAACTGTGTTCCCGCCCATCCGCCCAAGTGTTAGTTATCAAGAAATTTGTTATTGTACCCACCTCTGACGTATTAGTGACAACTGTCAATCTGTCATATTAAAAACAGCAAAAACGCAACAAGTGTAAGAATAAGCAAATTTCTTGATTACAAACACTTGGGCGGATGGGCGTAAACACTGTAGCAAACCACCAGCCCGTGTTAGTTATTAAGAAATTTGTTAATATGCCTACCTTTGACATATTAGTGACAACTGTCAATGAATCTGTCACATTAAAAACAGCAAAAACGCAACAAGTGCAAGAATAAGCAAATTTCTTGATAACTAACACTTGAGCGGGTGGGCGGGAACACTGTTACAAACTGCCGGCCCAATATTTATAAACAGTGTTCCCGCCCACCCGCCCAAGTGTTAGTTATCAAGAAATTTGTTAATATGCTCACATTTGACGTATTAGTAACAACTGTCAATCAATCTGTCACAATAAAAACAGCACAAACGCAACAAGTGCGAGATCAAGCAAATTTTTTGATAACTAACACTTGGGCGGGTGGGCGGGAACACTGTATCAAAGTAAAAGCCCAATATTCATAAACTATTTATGATCCTAAATTAGCATTAAGATGATTTTAACATTTTCTATCCTATTTCAGGTAAAATTTGCTGAATTGGCCGACTCAATCGATCTAGCATTTCTCCCACTATTCGAACTAGACATAACAGGAGTTTTCGATTACAAAAAGAAATCCCCTTATATAGAACTCATCCGTACCTTATTTTGCTGCCCCACTGTAACCTTCACATCAATACTTATATTAGCAATGAAATTCTTTTATAAATGTTTAATGACACAAAAACGCAAAGAAAAAAATTTCAAATTAATAGAAGAATTAAAAAGAGTCATGATGGATAAAATAGGAATGGATGGAATATTTGTATATCCAGGATTTACCGGAGTTGCACATTTCCATGGACAGATTTATACGAAAACTTTGGATACAAGTTATTTGGGGATTTTTAGTGTGCTTGGATTTCCGGTTACTGTTTGTCCGATTGGGTTAGATTCGAATGGATTACCTATTGGAATTCAGGTACTAGGTTTCCTAATTAATTCAATTAATTAATTTTTTTGTTTCAGCTTATAGCTTCACCAAATAATGATAGATTAACTCTAGCAATCGCTAAAGAAATTGAGCGCACCTTCACTGGCTGGATTCCACCACAATTTACTAAAAAACAATTTGTTTAGTTAGAAAATATTAAGCTCACACTTATTTTATTCTCTTACCTTTGTAATATAGTATTGAAGCGCATATACAAAACTGTTTTAGCTAAAGACACAATAAAAATTTAAATTAAAAAAAATCGATACTCCCCATATATTGCTCTAAATAAATTATACAATTAAATATTAATAAATCACATTTCAGGTGGAGGTCTCCATCCACCAAACGCTCTTTCAATTTCCCGGGCAACAGCAATAGTTACCCTATCACAATACATATCACCAACAACCTTAAATAATAACAAATTAAATAAATTCAACAAATTCCAACACAATTTACCTGTATTCCCATTGGTAATCCGGTAGAATTCAAATCAATCGGACAATTAGTGACTGGAAATCCGAGTGAATTAAATACAGATGAATATGAAATATCGAAGACATTAGAATAGATTTGATTATGGTAATTGGTTGGTGCTGTAGAGGTCGGATAAAGTAACACTCCGTCTTTTAATATATGGTTTAATTTGTTGATAATTTTTTGACGAGTTTTTTGTACCATTACTTTTTGTTGCTTGGCTACCAATTTCATTACATGTGAACGGAAAGCTAAATGGATTAATGGCATAAATGTATTCCTACTTTTATTGAATAAACATTTAAGAACTTCAATTTTTGGATTTCTGCTTTTATCTCCGTCAAAAACATCATCTACACCATCAATTAGAAGCAATTCCAGGAAACTTATACTAGCTGAAGATTTAAGTTCATTTATTTTGATCTAAAAATTTAAAATTAATCAAAGCATTATTAAAATTGAATCAATTAAACCTTTTCAACAGTATAGGAATTTTTTTGAAAATACTGCACCACTTTCATCATTGAAGTTTCAAGTTCTGAATCCAAATCATTACAAAGAATTGTTTTTGCCCCTTTGAACATGTAATAAATTTTTAAATGTTTCAAATCAACCTAAAATATAGTCAATTTAATAAACTGTTGAATGAATATAAAATTTCTTACTGTTTTATCCAACATTAATTCATTTCTAATGTTTGGTTTCGAACATATTTTCATCATCAGTAGCAAATCTTCCGCGTATCGCGTCATTGGACCAAGTACGAAACAATTTGTCCATTTTTCTCTATCTTTACTGTCTGGGTAGTGGCCTTCAATTGATACTGTTTTTGTTGTTGCTTTGTGTCCATAGATTCCGCAATTAAATGCTGGGATTCGTAAAGAGCCTGCAATATCGGAGCCTAAACCAATAACAGATGCTGCTGATGAAATTAGTGCTGCCTGGAATTGTATTAGTGTACAAATTTAAATGATTTAATTTAAAAAAATAATTACCTCTCCACCTGAAGATCCACCCGGTGTTCTCCTAGTATCATACGGATTACAAGTAACCCCAATAATATTATTATAACATTCAACACTCAAACAAAATTCCGGTGTACTGGAAGTCAACAACACAATCCCCCCTGCATCCTTAACCAATTTAACAATATCAGCATTCTCTTTAGCCCTCCTATTTTCAGGATCCTTAAACAATCTTCCAGAACTCAAAACCATTCCTTTAACTGCAATACTACATTTCACTGTAACTGGTACACCCAATAAAGGATATTTCTCAGCCAATTGAGCGGAAGTAAATTGTTTGCTTTTAATAAGCAAGTCGACTTTTCTGGCTTCGTGTATAGCTTCATCAAATCTATGTTCTGTGATTGCGTTTATTATTGGATTCACTGCTTTCGCACGGGTTATATAGGAAGCAATCACATTTTCTGAGGTTAACTGGAATAATTTTATTAATTAATTATTAATCTTTGTCCACTAACTCACCTTTTGATTTCGTATCAAATTTGCCAATTCATTAGCTGATTTTAATAGAATGGGATCCTTTAATCTCGGACATTTTTTTGATGTTTGTAATTTATAGTACACTAGGTAGGGTGTGCTATAAAATATGTGCACTAATAACCGTATAGTGTAAGCCAGAAAAGTGTAGAGCAAGTTCAACGCAGTGACAAACATCCTGAAATGGTTAGATGATAAGTAATATAAAAATGCAAATTATCAAATCATTCAATACAATGCAGTTTTTAATCTCAATAAATTCTACTTACTCACTTAAAAGACAATTAATAAATGAATTAGTTTATATCTAGTTTGTAATTAAAAAACTCGTTTTATTTTTTACGTCTCATCATACCTGTTTGTTAACTATTTTTTATTTAAAATGTGAATTATTTAATATGTTACATATTAAAATACCATTTCATCACATATGAAAGACTGTTGCCTTTCAAGCGAATAAATTAATGCGTAATCAATCGGTTTTACATTGATAACCTTTTAAATATTCTAAACAAAACTAATTAAAAATTTGTTATCTGTTAATTTTTGCATCAAAATTATTAGGTTTCTGAATGTTATCTGAGTTTGAATAAAAGAGTTGGTTCCAAAAAACATAACTCCCATAAGCGTTGGTTTATATTTGTACAACATTTATCCTAACTATATACTAAAATGCTGTATCTGAACTGAAGAAGTCAATTAAATCTCCCATAACTCCCGATGAAGTTGGTTTATGTTTATAAACTTTAACCCTAACATATTTAAACACAATAACTAGTTTCAACTTTTACAAGGCCATCATCGGACGGTGATTTTTGTATACTTTATAATAACTAGATTTTGCTATATATTTTTGACAATATTTTGATGTTTTTTGTCCAAATTTTGCTATTTTTGCTATTTTATGGACACAGTTTTGGACGTTTCAAAGGTTTTTTGTTTCGTTCGCCTTAAAACGTCAAAATATTGTCAATATTTTGACAATTTAAGACTGAATTTAAGTGTTTTTCAACAAATTGTTAATATTTCATAGCTAAATTTTGTTAAATTTTAGTACATTTTGCTAAATTTAGCACTTTTCAACTGTTTGTGGCCAAATTTTAATGCTTTTTTACATAATTTTGATGTTTCATGGCCGGTGTTTGGTACTTTTTAACAACATGTTATTATTTCAAGGCCGGATTTTAATATTTTTAATATTTTATTAAAAAGATTTTGCATTTAAACAACAGTTTATGACGGATTTTGGTTTTTTATAACAATATTTTTGATATTTTATAGCTAAATTTAGTTGTTTTTGAAATTTCTAGATCATCTTTACATTTTTTGTGTGTGTTTTCTAACAATTGTTTAAAATTTCAAGGTGTTTTTCATATTTTATAAACAGTTTTGCACTTTTCAAAAGTTTTTTGGCCGGATTTTGTTTTTTTTTTTTAAATTTTTTAATAGTTTATAAGCAAAATTTGCCATTTATAATTTTTCATAATTAGAATAGTGCAGTTTTTAACAATTTATGGTATTTTTTTAAATATTTCATAGCCTGATTTTGCTATTAAAAAAAAAAATCTTTTTTAATTTGCCCCGCCCGCCCAGCCATCTGTTTGTTATATATAAACTAAATTAAAAACACTTGGGTGAGTGGGCGGAGGCTAAAGTTGAAACTACTGTCTCTCAATCATTGAATTTAGTGCCCCGCCCACCTACCCAAGCGTTTATGATCAAGAAATTGATTTACAAACCATTGAGAAGTAAAGTAGAACCTACTGTCTTGCAATCATTGAACCTAATGCCCGGCACGCCCACCCTACTGTTTGTAAACACGAAATTAGATCACAAACACTTGGGTGGGTGGCCGAGAACTAAAGTTAAAACTACTGTCGCGCAATCAATAAACTGAGTGTCCCGCCCACCCACCCAACTGTTTGTGATTAAGAAATTGGATCACTAACGCTTGGTCGGGTAAGCAGGAACTAAAGTTGAAACTACTGTCGCGCAATCATTAAACTTAGTGCCCTGACTACCCACCCACGCGTTTATAATCAAAAAATTGATTCACAAACACTTGAGAAGTAAAGTAGAACCTACTGTCTTGCAAATCATTAAACCTTATGTCCGTCCGCCCACCATGTAAACAAAAAGTTGGATCACAAACTTTTGGCTAAATCAGCAAAAATTATAGTTAAAAGTATTGTCCCGCAATCATTAAACTTTGTCCCCGCCCGCCCACCCAACTGATGGTAATAAAAAAACTAGATCACAAACACTTGGGTAGGTGAGCAAAAATTAAAGTTAAATTTACTGTCTCACAATTATTAAACTTAGTCCCCGCCCGCCCACCCAACTAATGGTAATTAAAATAATGTATAACAAACACTTGGGTAGGTGGGCGGGAACTAAAGTTAAAACTACTGTCGCGCAATCATTAAATGTAGTGACCCGCCCACCCATCCAAGCGTCTATGATAAAAAAATGACTCACAAACACTTAGAAAGTAAAGTATAACCTACTGTTTTGCAATCATTAAATCTAATGCCCGGTCCACCTCGCAAACAGTTGGGTGGATGAGCAAAAACTAAAGTTAAAAATATTGTCCTGCAGTCATTAAACATAGTGCCCCGCCTACCCACCCAAGCGTTTATGGTCAAAAAATTGATTAACAAACACTTGGAAAGTAAAGTAGAACCTACTGACTTGCAATTATTAAACGTAATGCCCGAGCTGCCCACTTTACTGTTTTGAACAAAAAGTTAAATCACGAACACTTGGGTGAATAAGCGAGATCTAAAATTAAAACTACTGTCTCGCAATCATTTAATTTAGTGCCCCGCCCACCCACCCAAGCGTTTATAATCAAGAAATTGATTAACAAACATTTGGAAAGTAAAGTAAAACCTACTGTCTTGCAATCATTGAACGTAATGCCCAACCCGCCCACCCGACTGTTTGTAAACTAAAAATTAGATCACAAACACTTGGGTGGGTGGGCGGGAACTAAAGTTAAAACTACTGTCGCGCAATCAATGAACTAATTGCCCGCCCGCCCACCCAACTATTTGTGATAAAAAAATTGGATCACAAACACTTGGGTAAGTAAGAGGAAACTAAAGTTGAAACTATTGTGCCGCAATCATTAAGCTGTGTTCATTGCCCACCCACCCAATGAAACAAATTTATCGCTTGGGCGGGTGGGCGGGAACTAAAGTTAAAACTACTGTTGCGCAATCAATGAACTGTGTTCATTGCCTACCCACCCAATCAAGAAAATTATTCACTAACGCTTGAGGAAGGGGAAGGGTGAGCAGGAACTAAAGTTAAAACTACTGTCGCGCAATCAATAAACTGAATGCCCCGCTCACCCACTCAACTGTTTGTAATAATAAAATTGGATTACTAACACTTAGGTGAGTGAGCGGGAATTAAAGTTAAAACTAATATCCCGCAATCATTAAACTATGTTCATCGCCCACCCTCCCAATCAAAAAATTTAATCACTAACGGTTGGAATGGTAGGTGAGAACTAAAGTTAAAACTACTGTCCCGCAATCATTGAACTGTGTTCATCGCCTACTCACCCAATCAAACAAATTTATCACTAACGTTTGGAAGAGTGAGCGGGAACTAATGTTGAAACTACTGTCCCGCAATCATTAAACTGTGTTTATCGCCCACCCACCCAATCAAAAAATTTAATCATCACTTTAGGAATAGTTCAATGATATTAGAAAAAATCCAGAACTAGAAAATCTTTAAAAGAAACTGCAGAAACTTAAAAAAAATCTTCAAAAATATTTCATAAACTAAAAAAAATACTTTTGATAAAGATACATCGCAGGAATTCAAAACTAAAAAATCATAAATTTTTTTTTTTTTTTTAATTGCAAAACCTTTAGAAAAACCTAACTAACTTTAGAAAATGTTTATAAACTTAAAAAAAATAGAAACTTTGAAAAAACTTAACAGAAATTTCAAAAATTTCAGGAATACTACAAGAACTAGAATAGTTTATAAAAAATCCAGAACTAGAAAATTGTAAAAAAAAGACTAAAAACTACAATTCAGAAATAAAACAAGAAACTTTAGAATAAGACTAAAAACTTTAAAAATACTGCAAACACTTCAAAAAGACTTTAAAAACTTAATAAAAACTGAAAAAACTTAAAAAATAAAAACTAAAAACAACTAAAAAATATTAAAACTGCAAATAATTCAAGAAATTGCAAAAAATTAAGAAATAAACAAAAAATAATTTAAAAAAATTGCATAAATTTTAGAAAGATTCCAAAAACTCAATAAAAAGTACAACAAAACTAAAATAAAAACTAAATACTTAATAAAATTCTTTGTTTTCTTTTAAAATAGTTTGCAAAAAAAATATATACAATTAGATAAAAAAAAAAACTTAAAAAATGTCAGAAAGATTGTAAAAATTTCAGAAAAAAAAAGAAACTTTAGAAAAAACAGACAAACATTTCTTAAATTACAAATATTTGTACATAAAGTAGAAAATATCCTGCTGGCAATTACCAACGTAAAAATGACAAAATTCTATTTTTAAATAAAATATTTGGTTTTCAAATTCTAATATCCGGCCAATAAATTTAAAATATCGGCTACAAACACAATAGTTTGACCTAAAATGATAAAGCAAAAACCAAAGTTTGTATTTTGCGTTCAAATAATTAAATTTTAAGCGTGATTTTGGTTACATTTAGTACTTTAAAGACTTAATTTTGGTATTTTAAGAAATAGTATTAGCAGTAATTTTACATTGGTAATAGCTAACAGAAACAACAAAAGTAGCAGAAACATTAAATCTCTTAATAAAAAACATTTAGCA
The DNA here is from genome assembly GCA_963932245.1 of Tachinus rufipes. Taxonomy (NCBI): domain Eukaryota; kingdom Metazoa; phylum Arthropoda; class Insecta; order Coleoptera; family Staphylinidae; genus Tachinus; species Tachinus rufipes. The sequence goes on from OZ010749.1 coordinate 5,375,905, forward strand.
AAAAAAAAATTGATAAACTTTAGCAATAATTTTTTAAAATTAAATTAAGGTAAAGTTACAAAGCAAAATAAGTTTTAAACGTCACTTTTGCAATACATTAAGAAATAAATGTATTTTCTCTGCAATTTTTGATAAATTTTATGCATTAAAAGGTTTTCCTGTAAACTTGTTGATGAATTTATTAGCTCAAGTGTAGTTTCTATGTTGTTTTGCACTACTTTATATAATAAATAGATTTTATGAGCAATTTTTGGTCATTTTTAAACTATAAACCAATTATTGGTGCAACTTTTAAACCACTTTATGCGTTTTATGATAAATTTACTAGAACAAATAAGTTTTTTGCGTGGTTTTTGATCAATTTTATAACATAAACGGCTTTTTTGCACGGTTTTTGCAATATTTTATTTCAACAAATGTTTCCATTTTCAATAAATTTTATACAATATCTTCTTCCTTTGTGCAATTTTTAATAAACTTATTAAGACACATGGGTTTTCTGTGCAAATTTTAGATTATTTTATAAAATAGATGATTTTTTGTGTAATTTTTGATTATTTTTACACTATAAACTGATTTCTTGTGCTATATTTGAACTAAATTATGCAATAAATAAGTTTTATGTACAATTTTTAGTAATTTTTAAACTATAGACCAATTTCTTGTGCAATTTTTAGACCGCTATATGCAAATAATAGGGTTTTTGTGCGTTTTTTGATAAATTTATTAAAACAAATAAGTTTTTTCTGTGGTTTTTAATAAATCTTATAACATAAACGGTTTTTCTGCAGAATTTTTCAATATTTTATTTTAATAAATGTTTTTTGTACCATTTTTAATAAATTTTATACAACAAATTCTTCTTTTGTGCAATTTTTAATAAATTTATTAGAATGAATAGTTTTTCTGTGCAAATTTTAAATTATTTTATAGAATAGAGAATTTTCTGTGCAATTTTTGATCTCTTTTACACTATAAACAGATTTTTTGTGCAATATTTAAACTAATTTGTGCAATAAAAAGGTTTTCTAAGTTATAAACCAATTTTTTGTGTAACTTTTAGACTTTAGACTTGCAAATAATAAGTTTCTTGTGCGTTTTTGATAAATATACTAGAACAAATAAGTTTTTTGAGTAGTTTTGATAAACCTTATAACATAAACGATTTTTCTACACGATTTTTGCAATATTTTATTTCAATAAATGTTTTTTATGCCATTTTGAATAAACTTTATACAATTAGTTCTTCTTTTGTGCAATTTTTAATGAATTTACTAGGACAAATAGATTTTCTGTGCAAATTTTAGATTATTTTATAGAATAGAGGATTTCTGTGCAATTTTTGGTCATTTTTGTTCTATAAACAGATTTTTGAACTATTTTATGCAATAAATAAGTTTTATGTGCAATTTTTGATAAATTTTTAATAAATTTTTACAATTTTTAATAAATTTACTAGAATAAATAACTTTTTGATCAATTTTATACCATAAACGGTTTTTCTGTGCATTTTTTGCATTATTTTATGCAATAAACAGATTTTTTATCAAATTTATGCAATAAATGTTTTTTTTTGTACAATTTTTAATGAATTTATTAAGACAAATAAGTTTTCTTAGCAACTTTTGAGTTATTACATAGAGTTTATATTTATATTACAATAAATAAGTTTTCTGCAAATTTGTTGACAAACTTTTTGCAATTAAAAGTTTTTTTTTATGATTTCATTAGCACAAAGTTTATGCCCGTTTTTGCACTACTTTATGTAATAAATAAGTTAGTGTGCAATGTTTGGACTACTTTGCACAATTTTAGAAAAATGCAATAAATTTTATTTTTAATTTAGTTTATGATGAATTTACTATGGAAAATGGGTTTTAAACACAATTTTTGCATTAATTTATTTAATAAATGGTAATTTTGTGCAATTTTCAATTAATTATATGCAATTAATGCTTTTTCTGTAAAATAAGATAAATTAAATCATTTTTTTAAATAAAATTATGCAATGAATGGTATTTTCCATCAATTTCATAAGCTAAATACATTTTGTATACAATTTTTGATAATTTTATTAATGCAAATAAAGTTTTGAGCAATTTTCAATACATTTGTTCATAATAAAGGTATATTCAGCACAATTTTCAATTAATTTTATTCAATTATTGCATTGTTATACAAGTTTACTTCAATTTATTTAAAAAATAACCTTTTTGTGCAGTTTTCAATAAACTTTATATCAAAAAAGGTTTTTTTGCATGATTTATAAATAACTGCATATAATAAATAGGTTTTTTGAGTAATTTTTAATGTATTTTATACAATAAATGTATTTTTTGTACAATATTTTATGAATTTACTATGGCAAATAAAGTTAATACACGTATTTTGTACTCATTTATGTAATAAGAAGCTTATGAATTCTGTGATTTTCCACAAATGGTCATAAATTAGTACTTCATAAGTAAAAAATAATAAAATATCAAATTTTCTTTCAGCAATATTTTTTTCAATTTTTTAAAAATTGTTTAAGTGATATGAAACAAAAACTAATCGATGTATTTTTTTGTTATTTTTCACAAATGGTTATCAATTAGTGCTTTAATAGAAAAAAATACAAAAATCTTAAATTTTCATTCAGAAATATTTTTTTTCAATTTTTTTTAAATGTTAAATGTTGACATTTAATCACTAACAGTGGTATAAAACAAAAATTAATCGATGAATTTTTTTGTAATTTTCTACAAATAGTCATTAATTAGTGCTTTAGTAGTAAAAAATACAAAAATCATCAAACTACCTTCCAGCAATATTTTTTTCAGTTAAAAAAAAAAACTAAATCAATTTTTTTGACTTTTAATCAATCACTAATTGTGATATAAAACAAAAAATAATCGATAAATTTTGTTGCTGTTTTGCACAAATATTTATCAATTAGTGGTTCAATAGTAAAAAAAACAAAAACATGAAATTTCCTTATAACAGTATTTTTTTTAACTCTAAAATTTGTTTAAATCAATTTTTGACTTTTAATCACTAATTGTGGTATAAAACAGAAACTAATCGATACATTTTGTTCTGATTTTCCACAAATGATTATCAATTAGTGCTCTAATAGTAAAAAATACAGAAACATCAAATTTCCTGTCAGCAATATTTATTTAATTTTTTTTTAAATGATTAAATCAATTTTTTAATCACTAATTGTTGAATAAAACAAAAAATAATCGATGAATTTTGTTGTGATTTTGCACAAATGTTTATCAATTAGTGCTTCAATAGCAAAACATACAAAAATATAAAATTTCCTTTTAACAGTATTTTTTTTTTAAATTTTAAAAATTGTTTAAATAATTTTTTTACTTTTAATCACTAATTGCGATGTAAAACAAAAAATAATCGTTAAATTTTGTTCTGATTTTCCACAAATGATAATCAATTAGTGCTTCAATAGTAAAAATACAAAAACATGTAATTTCCTTTCAGCAGATTTTTTTTTCAATTCTAAAAAATGTTTAAATCAATTTTTTGACTTTTAACCACTAAATGTGATACAAAACAAAAACTTATCGTTGAATTTTGTTGCGATTTTCTACAAATGATCATCAATTAGTGCTTTATAGTAAAAAATAAAAAAACATCAAATTTCCTTGCAACAATTTTTATTTAAATTTTTTCAAAATTGTTTATGTAAATTTTTTTATTTTTAATCACTAAATGTGATACAAAACAAAAACAAATTGTTGAATTTTGTTGTGATTTTCTAAAAATGTTAATCAATTAGTGCTTTAATAGCAAAAAATACAAAAACACCAATTTTTTTTCAAAAATATTTTTTTAAATTTTTTTTTAAATTGTTTAAATACATTTTTTGACTTTTAATCACTAATTGTGATATAAAACAGAAACTAATCGATAAATAAATAATCATCAATTAGTGTTTTAATAGTTAAAAATACAAAACAACATCAAAATTCTTTTCAAAAATATTTTTTTCAATTTTCTAAAAAATTTAAATCAAATTTTTGACTTTTATTCACTAATCGTGGTATAAAACAGAAACTAATCGATGAACTTTGTTCTGATTTTCCACAAATAATTATAAATTAGTGCTTCAATAGTAAAAAATACAAAAAAATCAAATTCACTTTTAACAATATTTATTTAAATTTTTTTTTAATGTTTAATACAATTTTTTGACTTTTAATCACTTATTGTGGTATAAAGCAAAAACTAATCGTTGAATTTTGTTGTGATTTTCTACAAATAGTCATCAATTAGTGCTTCAATAGTAAAAAATACAAAAAACATCAATATTTCTTTCAACAATATTTTTTTCAATAATTTAAAAATTGTTTAAATCAATTTTTTGACTTTTAATCACTGCTTGTGATATAAAACAAAAACTAATCGATGAATTTTATTGTTTTTTTTTTTACAAATGGTCATCAATTAATGCTTTAATAGTAAAAAATACAAAAAGATCAAATTTCCTTTCAGCTATATTTATTTCAATTGTTTTTAAAATGTTAAAATCAATTTTTTGACTTATAATCATTAATTGTGATATAAAACAAAAACTAATTGTTGAATTTTGTTCTGATTTTTTACAAATGATCATCAATTAATGCTCCAATAGTAAAAAATACAAAAACATCAAAATTCCTAGTAGCAATATTTATTTAAATTTTTTTTAAAATGTTTAAATCAATTTTTTGACTTTTAATCACTAACTGTGGTATAAAACAGAAACTTTTGTTTTGATTTTTCACAAATGATTATCAATTATTGCTCCAATAGTAAAAAATACAAAAACACCAATATTCCTTTCAGCAATATTTATTTAAATTTTTTTAAAAATGTTTAAATCAAATTTTTGATATTTAATCACTAATTATAATACAAAACAAAAACTAATCGTTGAATTTTGTTGTGATTTTCTACAAATAGTCATCAATTAGTGCTTCAATAGTAAAAAATACAAAAAACATCAAATTTCCTTTCAGTAATATTTTTTTCAGTTTTTAAAAAATGTTTAAATCGATTTTTTAACTTTTAATCACTAATTGTGATATAAACCAAAAACTAATCGAAGAATTTTGTTGTGATTTTCTACAAATAGTCATCAATTAGTGCTTCAATAGTAAAAAATACAAAAATATCAAATTTCCTTTCAGCAATATTTATTTAAAATGTTTTTAAAATGTTAAATTTAATTTTTTGACTTATAATCACTAATTGTGATATAAAACAAAAACTAATCGTTGAATTTTGTTCTGATTTTTCACAAATGATCATCAATTAGTGCTCCAATAATAAAAAATACAAAAACATCAAATTTCTTAGCAGCAATATTTATTTAATTTTTTTTTTAAATGTTTAAATAAATTTTTTGACTTTTAATCAATAATTGTGGTATAAAACAGAAACTAATCAATAAATTTTGTTCTGATTTTTCACAAATAATCATCAATTATTGCTCCAATAGTAAAAAATACAAAAACACCAATAATCCTTTTAGCAATATTTATTTAAATTTTTTTTAAAATGTTTAAATCAATTTTTTGATATTTAATCACTAATTATAATACACAACAAAAACTAATCGTTGAATTTTTTTGTGATTTTCTACAATTAGTCTTCAATTAGTGCTTCAATAGTAAAAAATACAAAAAACATCAAATTTCCTTTCAGTAATATTTTATTCAGTTTTTAAAAAATGTTTAAATCAATTTTTTAACTTTTAATCACTAATTGTGATATAAAACAAAAACTAATCGATGAATTTTGTTGTAATTTTTTACAAATAGTCATCAATTAGCGATGTATTAGTAAAAAATACAAAAACATCAAATTTCCTTCCAGCAATATTTTTTTCAGTTTTTAAAAACGTTAAAATCAATTTTTTGACTTTTAATCACCAATTGTGATATAAAACAAAAACTAATTGATTAATTTTGTTTTGATTTTCTACAAATGGTCATCAGTTAGTGCTTTATTGTAAAAAATACAAAAACATCAAATTTCCTTGCAGCAATATTTTTTTTTTTTTTTTTAATGTTTAAATTAATTTTTTAATCACTAATTGTGAAATAAAACAAAAACTAATCGTTGAATTTTGTTGTGATTTTCTACAAACAATCATTAGTTAGTGCTTTATAAAAAAAATTACAAAAACATCAATTTTCCTTTCAGCAATATTTTTTTCAGATTTTAAAAAAATGTTAAAATCAATTTTTTAGCTTTTAATCACTAATTGTGATATAAAACAAAAAATAATTAATGAATTTTGATGTAATTTTTTAAAAATGGTCATTAAATAGTGCTTTAATAGTAAAAAATACAAAAACATCAAATTTCATTCCAAAAATTTTTTTTGTCAATTTTCTAAAAATTGGTTAAATCATATGTTTGACTTTTAATCACTAATTGTGAGGATAAAACATAAAATAATTGATGAATTGTGTTGTGATTTTGCATAAATGTTTATCAATTAGTGCTTCAATAGTAAAAAATACAAAAACATGAAATTCACACAGATTTTTTTTCAATTCTAAAAAATGTTTGAATCAATTTTTTTGATTTTTAATCACTAAATGTGATACAAAACAAAAACTAATCATTGAATTTTGTTGTAATTTTCTAGAAATGATCATCAATTAGTGCTTTATAGTAAAAAATACCAAAACCTCAAATTTCATTCAAGCAATTTTTTTTTTGATTTTCTAAAAATTGTTTAAATCATTTTTGAAGAAATGTTTATCAATTAGTGTTTTAATAGTAAAAAATACAAAAACAAAAAAAAATTTTTTAGCATTATTTTTTCATTTTTTTTTTATATTTTCTATTTTTATTTTATAAAATCCTTTTATATTATTCATATTAATAAGGTAATGATTTTATTTTATTTATTTATTTTATTTTATTTTACATACATGTTTGTAATATTAATATGAATAATATAAAAGGATTTTATAAAATAAAAATAGAAAATATAAAATATATTAAAGAGTCTTCCTTAGAAGACAAATTAAAAATGTATAAGAAATTCAAACTAAAAAAGGAATTGGCAAACTGTAACATATGGTTGTAGCGGGAAAAAACAATTTTTTAAATAATAATAAATCAGTTTGAAATATAATATACAATAAATACATTGAAAATGATGATCTCACTCATCGAAACATGTATGTAAAATAAAATAAAATAAATAAATAAAATAAAATCATTACCTTATTAATATGAATAATTATTTTTTCAATTCTAAAAATTGTTCAAACCAATTTTTTGACTTTTAATCACTAACTGTGGTATAAAACAAAAACTAATCAATTATGTTTGTTGTGGTTTTCTACAAATGGTTATCAATTAGTGCTTCAATAGTAAAAAATACAAAAACATTTTTTTCAATTTTTTAAAAATGTTTAAATCAAGTTTTTAACTTTTAATCATTAATTGTGATATAAATCAAAAACTAATCAACAAATTCTCCTACAAACAAAATAATTAATGTAACAATAAACGAACTATGTTATTTACAAACAATATTTAAATCCGAAGCCGCGGGTATTGCTGCAATCCGCCGCTTAAATAATAAACGTTGTAATATTTATACTTTAAACATTTTTAGCACAATTTTCGGACTACTTTATGCAATAAATAATTTTTTCACTTTATTATATGAAATTAATGCTTTTTCTGTAAAAACAGATATTGAAATATTTCAGTATTTTATAACCAGATTTTACTATTTTTAATTTTTCATAAATAGAACTTTGTTTTTTTAGTTGATAACTAATTTTTAGTGTTTTTTGGCAATATTTTTATATTTTTTAGCCAGATTTAGCTATTTTTGACATTCTATAAATAAAACTTTTCAGTTTTTTTAGCTTAATTTTGGTATTTTTGACGCACTAAAAATAGATTTTTGCTTTCTTTAACAATTTATGTCCAAATCTTAATAATTTTTAACAAAGTTTTGATATTTTAAAACCAAAAATTGTAATTTTTAATGTTTTATAAATAAAATTTTGTATTTTTAAGGCGTTGTTGGCCAAATTTTAATGTTTTATGATTGCAATTAGTTAGTTTGACTTTTGATAAATAAAATTTTACATTTTTAACAGTTTATGGCAAAACTTTTGTTATTTCTAAGAATATTTTGATATTTAAGAACATTAAACATTTTAAGACCATATTTTGGTACTTTCTAACAATATTTTGATGTTTTAACGCCAGATTTTGTTATTTTGACATTTTATGAATAAAATTTTATATTTTTTAGTTGAATTTTGGTACTTTTTAACAGTATTTTTGATATTTTATGACCCAATTTTGCTATTTTTAAAATATATTAAAAAAAAACGCATTTTTTAATAGTTTATGGCTCTATTTTGACATTTTATAAATAGAATTTCACACTTTTCAAAAGTTTATAGCCAGATTTTAAGTTTTCTAACAATATTTTATAACTGGATTTTGCTATTTTTGACATTTTAAAAATAAATTTTTACTTTTTTCAACAGTTTTATGGCCAAATTTTGCTTTTTTATAAATTTCATAAAAATGTATTCATTTTTTAGCCGTTTCTGGCTGTATTTTGGTGACAATATTTTAATGTTTCAAAGCCGGATTTTGTTATTTCTTACATTTTATATATAGTGTTTTGCATTTTTCAACAGTTCAAATTGTGTTCACTTTTTTCCAAAACCGTAACGACACCCTCAGTTCTAGTTACGCTATTGGCTATATACTAATATTTTATAAAATTTGATTATAATGTTTTAGCTATGATTATTCTTCTTGACTCAAGCTAAAACACATTCTGAACTAGAATTAATTCAATCTTCTAACAAGCTTAATTTACATTCATACAAATTTTACTTCAAATAATTAAACTATATCCTAATATATTGTGTTAATTATATATTATATATTTAAGTCATTACAAAAGTTTTCTACAACTCAAATAACGATTTTCCATCAACAAACAAAACTCACAGCACCATCTATGAATCCACATTGCAAACACCCAGTCAACATTACATAATCGATTTCAAGAAAATAACAATAATTTTAAATAATTACATACCATCCTTATAAATAAACTATATCCATTACAACCTCTAACTAATCCAATAAAAATAATTAAATTTTAATTAACGTAATCGGTATTTTTTTACAAATGTCTACAATTCAATAAATGATGCAAAAAGAATAACTTAATGTTTATTTACTTACATACAGACTGGTTTTGAAATGTTATTGGTTTACTACACATTTTTGGGTCGAGTACATTGCAACATGTGGAACCAGTGATGAAATTGAAGGAGGGCAGTGTCGCTGTTGCGACTGCAGCAACACGGTACTGTTTAAGGGCTGTATGGCTGCTACCAATAGGAGTTCTCAGTTTTTAATAAATGTTATTAGTAATTAGTTTTGTGGAAAATTATATGATAATTGTTATGTTAATTTATGCAAAAAGGATGTTTTTACTAAACAATTTAAAATTCTAATGTTGGTGACACATATTGTTGATTTGAATTAAAATTATTCAGTTTTTATTTAATATTATCAGTTTTTGAAATTTAAATGTTTTAAAATAGTTATGAGTATATATTTTTTTAATTAATGTAAAATTGTTGATATGGTTTTCGATAAAATTCTAATTTAATTTGAGTCGAGAAGATAATTTTTTTTTAATTTCAAAATGTGATATTTAGGAATTACTTAATATGCCTCAACAATAGAAAAATACTTTTGAATTTTAACGAGTGAAACCACACTCGCTGAAACTATCACATTAAAAACCAGATTTAAGCAGTCTGTGAACATTGACTTTAAATATTTGTGGCTTATAAGTTTCGGGAAATACTGAATTTGGAAGTTTATTCCATTTGTCGATAGTACGGTTAAAATATTTTTTTAGAATTAAAATTGACCATATTGAAAGTGCCCTATTCAGATATTGTTTTGAAGTCTTGGTTTATAGATGCTACATAATCTAATCTAGAAATTTCAAGATATAATCTTTAGAAAGTATAAAGTATAAAGGCTGCTATCATCTGCAAAACTATAAATAGGACTTTTAGTTATTTAAAGAAGTTCATTAATCAAAAATAAAGTTGGCAATAGAGCAGAATCTTGTGGAACACCAGCAATTATAATTTTGGGGTCAGAGTTAAAACCATCAATTCTAACCAGAGTAGGGCAAAGTGTAATCTGACTAACGATTAAAAAGATACTGATTAACAAATCATTGCCAGCACGAATAACAATTACTAATAATTATAAATAAGTTTGTTTTGATTAACGACTATGCGTATTTGATGTGACTAATGATTATTACTGCTAGTAGGTAGAGACGTAGAATAACAGGAAGATTAGAGCTAGCAATAGATATAATACAGTTATGAATAAAAAATAAGAGTTTAAAAAGCAACACAAAAAATAAAAGCGTCATGCTTATTGACTAAAAGAACTAATAGAGGAACAGATAAGTAACAGGTTTTTATTAAAATATCTAATAGAGGTGAATTATAAATATCTAATTGTTCATTTATTACATTTTATGTACTTTTTGACTAATTTTTCCATTTTATGGCCGGATTTTTGTACTGTTTGTTTACTTTGAAGCGTGATTTGACTATTTTTTGATCAATTTTTACATTTCATTGCAAAAGTTTAATAATTTTTAATCAATTTTTGTACTTTTTAACCAGTTTTTACATTTTATAGCCGGAATTTTGTATTTTTTATTTATTTTAAAACCTGATTTAAATGTTATAAGTTTTTTCTATCGTATTTTTGTTCTTTTCAATTAATTTATTAGATAAAATACTACTAAAAAATAGCATAACGTTACAGAAGAATAGGTTAGGTTAGGTTAGGTTAGACCTAAATGTCAAAAATAGCAAAATCTAATTTTTAAATATCAAATTATTTTTTTAAAATATTGTCACAAAGAACCAAAATTTTGGCAAAAATGGCAAAATTCAAATCAAAAAGTGCAAAATATAATGTCAAAAATAACAAAATAAATCTACAGAATATAAAAAAGTTATCAAAACATACCAAAAAATACCATAAACTGTTAAAAACTGCAATTTTCTATTATAAAAAGTAAAAACCAAAAAAATAGTCATAAAATATTAAAAAAAATTAAATAGAATCAAAATTTGGCTAAAAAAGTGCAACAATTTGCTCAAAAATTGTCAAAAATATCAATATCCGGCCGTAAAATTTTAAACAAATGTCAGAAAGCCGACATAAACTGTCAAAATCCGCTAAATGTTGTTTGAAAAACTAAAATCCGGCCTTAAAACATCAAAATATTGCCAAAAAGCACCAAAATAAACCATAAAAATGTATTTTTTTATTAAATTGCAAAATAAAAGGTTCAAAAAGTGTAAAATTTTAGTCAAAAATAGCAAAATCTAGTCACAACGTATAAAAATAATATCAGAAAGTTAGAAAATAGTTAGGAAATGCAACATTTTATTTATGAAAAGTCAAAATCAATAAAATCCGGCTTTAAAACTTCAGAATATTGTAAAAAAAAAACAAAATTTGGCTAAAAACGGTTGAAAAGTGCAAAATTCAGTTTATGCAATGTCAAAAACAGCAAAACTTAGTTCCCGCCCATCCAGGTGATCAAGCAGTTAGATCACAAACACTTGGGTGGGTGGGTGGGACACACTAATAGAAACCACTCGCTCGTAAAACTTGCATTTAGTTCCCGTCGGCTCACCCAAATGTTTGTAAACAAAAAACTAGATCACAAACACTTGGTTGGGTGGGTGGAACACACTAATAGAAACCACACGCACATAAAACTTAAACTTAGTTCCCGCCGGCTCACCCAAGTGTTTGCGATAAAGCAGTAAGATCACAAACACTCGGACGGGTGGGCAGGACATAGTAATAGAAACCAGACACCCATAAAACTTAAACTTAGTTCCCGCCCACCCACCCAAGTGTTTGTAAACAAAAAACTGGATCACAAACACTTGGGTGGGTGGGTGGGGCACACTAAAAGAAACCACACGCTCGTAAAACTTAAAATTAGTTCCCGCCCACCCACCCAAGTGTTTGCAATAAAGCAGTAAGATCATGAACACTCGGGCGGAGAGGTGAAACATACTAACTAAACCACACGCCCATAAAACTTGAACTTAGTTAGGGGTGGGGCAAACTAATAGAAACCACATGCCCATAAAACTTGAACTTAGTTTGCGCCCACACACCCAAGTGTTTGTAAAGAAAAAATTTAATCACAAACGCTTGGGTGGGTGGGTGGGGCACACTAATAGAAATCACGCGCACATAAAACTTAAACTTAGTTCCCGCCGACCCACCCAAGTGTTTGTGATCAAGCAGTTAGATCACAAACATTTGGGTAGGTGGGTGGGGCACACTAACAGAAACCACACGCACATAAAACTTAAATTTAGTTCCCGCCCACCCACCCAAGTGTTTGTGATAAAGCAGTAAGATCACAAACACTCGGGCGGGTGGGCAAAATATAGTAATAGAAACCAGACACCCATAAAATTTGAACTTAGTTCCCGCCCACCCACCCAAGTGTTTGTAAACAAAAAATTGGATCACAAACACTTGGGTGGGTGGGTGGGGCACACTAACAGAAACCACACGCTCGTAAAACTTAAAATTAGTTCCCGCCCACCCACCCAAGTGTTTGCAATAAAGCAGTAAGATCATGAACACTCGGGCGGAGAGGTGAAACATACTAACTAAACCACACGCCCATAAAACTTGAACTTAGTTAGGGGTGGGGCAAACTAATAGAAACCACATGCCCATAAAACTTGAACTTAGTTTGCGCCCACACACCCAAGTGTTTGTAAAGAAAAAATTTAATCACAAACGCTTGGGTGGGTGGGTGGGGCACACTAATAGAAACCACGCGCACATAAAACTTAAACTTAGTTCCCGCCGACCCACCCAAGTGTTTGTGATCAAGCAGTTAGATCACAAACATTTGGGTAGGTGGGTGGGGCACACTAACAGAAACCACACGCTCGTAAAACTTAAAATTTGTTCCTGCCCACCCACCCAAATGTTTGTGATAAGGCAGTAAGACCATAAATACTCGGGCGGAGAAGTGGAACATACTAACTAAACCACACGCCCATAAAACTTGAACTTAGTTCCGGGCCACCCACCCAAGTGTTTGTAAGTAAGAAATTAAAACACAAACACTTGGGTAAGCGGGGGGGGCACACTAACAAAAACCACACGATCGTAAAACTTAAAATTAGTTCCCGCCCACCCACTCAAATGTTTGTGATAAAGCAGTTAGATCACAAACACTTTTGTGGGTGGGTGGGGCACACTAACAGAAACCACACGCACATAAAACTTAAATTTAGTTCCCGCCCACCCACCCAAGTGTTTGTAAACAAAAAATTGGATCACAAACACTTGGGTGGGTGGGTGGGGCACACTAACAGAAACCACACGCTCGTAAAACTTAAAATTGGTTCCCAACCACCGACTCAAATGTTTGTGATAAAGCAGTAAGATCATGAACACTCGGGCGGGTGAGTGAAACATACTAACTAAACCACACGCCCATAAAACTTGAACTTAGTTGGGTGTGGGGCACACTAATAGAAACCACATGCCCATAAAACTTGAACTTAGTTCCGGGCCACCCACCCAAGTGTTTGTAAGTAAGAAATTAAAACACAAACACTTGGGTGGGCGGGTGGGGCTCACTAACAGAAACCACACGCTCGTAAAACTTGAATTTAGTTCCCACCCACCCAAATGTTTATAAATAAGCAGTTAGATCACAAACACTTGAGTGGATGGGTAAAGCAAACTAATAAAAACCACACGCCCATAAAACTTAAACTTAGTTCCCGCTCGCCCACCCGAGTGATTGTAAACAAGCAGTTAGATTACAAACACTTGGGTGGATAGGTGAGACACACTAATAAAAACCACAGACCCATAAGACTTAAACTAAGTTCCCGCCTACCCACCCAAGTGTTAGTGATCAGAAAATTATAACACAAACACTTGGATGGGTAGGTAGGGCATACTAACAAAAGCTACACCCTTGTAAAACTTAAACTTAGTTCCCGCCCGACAAAAATAACAAAAAGTATAAAGAAAGAAAACTGATTAGATAAAAAAGCAAACAAACACTAATAAGAAAGAAATGCAACTACGCAAACGCTAAAGCAAATGTAAAGCAAAAATGTTGTTAAGCAACCAATAGACCAAGCAACAAAATAATAGTCTGCTTACATCAAAAAAATCTAAAAACTTCTTCAAGAAACTAAAAATGCACTTTGCAATCTATCAAGTTTCTAAAATGTCACAACATGCGGCGCTACTAGGACAGAGAATCTAGGACAAATCGACTGACCAAGCCAAAATTTGTTTCTAATTTGATTTTATTTCAATTCTTCCTTATAGAAATAAAGAATTTTGCTTAAAACATTAGTTTAAGTCTAAATCGTTTCAAAATTAAGTGTATCGGTGTTAAGTACAGTAACGACACATACCTAGGTAACCCTACTACTAACAAAAATCGATTAATCAAGCCAAATATTGGTTTTAATTTGATTTTATTACAGTTTTTCCACTTAGAAATAAAGAATTTTGCTTAAAAAATAAGTTCAAGTCTAAATTGTTTCAAAATTAAGTGTTTCGGTGTTAAGTACAATAGTGACACATACTTAAGTAACTCTACTACTAACAAAAATCAACTGATCAATCCAAAATTTGCTTCTACTTTGATTTTATTTCAGTTTTCCCACTTATAAATAAAGAATTTTGTTTAAAACATAAGTTTAAGTTTAAATTGTTTCAAAATTAAGTGTTCCGGTGTTAAGTACAGTAATGACACATACCTAGGCAACCCTACCACTAACAAAAATCAACTGATCAAACCAAATATTTCTTCTAATTTGACTTTATTACAGTTTTCCACTTAAAAATAAAGAATTTTGCTTAAAACATAAGTTTAAGTCTAAATTGTTTCAAAAATAAGTGTTCCGGTGTTAAGTAAAGTAATGACACATACCAAGGTTACAACGTTTCTAACAAAAATCGACTAATCAAACCAAAATTTGCTTCTAATTTGATTTTATTACAGTTTTCTACTTAGAAATAAAAAATTTTGATCAAAACATAAGTTTAAGTCTAAATTGTTTCAAAATTAAGTGTTCCGGTGTTAAGTACAGTAATGACACAATATATATATATGTAACCCTAATAGACTGATCAAGCCAAATGTTACTTCTAATTTAATTTAATTTAAGTTTTTCCATTAAAAAAAAAAGAATTTTGCTTAAAACTTAGTTTAAGTCTAAATTCTTTCAAAATTAAGTGTTCCGGTGTAAAGTACAGTAATGACACATACCCAGGTAACCCTACGACTAACAAAAATCGACTGATCAAGCCGAAATTTGCTTCGAATTTGATTTTATTACAGTTTTTCCACTTAGAAATAAAGAATTTTGCTTGAAACATTAGTTTAAGTCTAAATTGTTTCAAAATTAAGTATTCCGGTGTTATGTACAGTAATGGCACATACCAAGATAACCCTACTACTAACAAAAATTAACTGATCAACACGCTCGTAAAACTTAAAACTAGTTTTCGCCCACCCACCCAAGTGTTTGTGATAAAGCAGTAAGATCATGAACACTCGGGTGGGTGGGCAGGACATACTAATAGGAATCACACGCCCATCAAACTTAAACTTAGTTCCCGCCCACCCACCCGAGTGTTTATAATAAAACAAATAGATCACAAACACTTGGGTGAGTGGCTGGGGCACACTAATAAAAACCACAGGCCCATAAAACCATAAAAAAATTAAATACTTTAAAATAACACTTGAAACAAAGGGATAGAATAAACAGGTTAAGAAAACGGTCATGAGAACCAAGGAAACCTCATTTCCACATCTAAATCTTGCAATCATTCATTTTCTAGGTATTTTGGTAGTGCATCTTTTATAATGAGTTCATGATTTAAATTGTACCTTGATTTATGTATCCGTGTTCTTTGCTATTGCACATCATCATCATACTTTTCTTCCACATATTTCTATTTATTTTGAATCTTTCTACTTCCTCACTAGTATATCCATTTCTGTTAAAATATTTTTTTCTGTATGTTATTTATTTCGCATTTTTTCTTCATTTTCTCCTTCAGGCACTCTTGTAATATTTTACATCATTCCTTTTTTTTACTCTTCATACTTTATTGCACATGTTCTTGCTTCTACTCTTACTTTATCTGTTTTACCTTTTTGCATTACAATGAATGCTGAGATTTTTTGTTTACCCCTAATACTCATCTGAAATATTTTGTTTGAATAGCTTCAAACTTTTCTTTCTCTTTGCATCTCCAAGTTTTCGCTTTGTACAATAACATACTTTTTATTAAACTATCAAACATCATTTTATTCTTATACATTCAAAATTTCATTCACCAATTCCACATACTTGTTCTACCGTTATTTGCTTTTTTTTGTCATATTTTTATGTCTTCATTTTTCCTTCTCTTTCAATTTTCTACTCTACGTCTTCTTCTTCCATTTTCTAAAAGTCATAATTTTTGTTTTATTTACATTAACTTCTAACTCTTTTTTTTTTTTAAATACTTATTCAGGCATATAATCATATTGTTCATTTCATTTGCTTGTTTTGCTACAACCACCATGTCGTCTGCATAAGCCAGAAACCACACTTTCTTTCTGTCTACAAACAAACTAGGTCTGAATGAGCATCCTTTTGTAGTCCAAAATTTATCACTTATTTTTTAAAAAATTTAAAAAATATTGTGATTAATGACTAATGATTGATTAGTTAGTCAGTAATCATTAATCAAACTACTATTTTGACTAAATTGTTAGTCACTAACGCCCAACTCTGATTCTAACTATAATTTTTCTATTGTCAAGAAAACTATTAATAAACTTTTTAATTTTTAGTTTAAATTAATCAAAACCTTATTTTAAAATTTACTTGAATAGTTATTTATAAACTAAATTATATCAAACATCAATACTACTAGCTCCCTATTGTGCATAAAAGCTGTAATATTATCAGTAACAGCATCAATAGATTTCTACAATATTTCAATCTATAGTAGTACCATAAATCTGAACATAGGTGGCGCCAACCGCATTAAAATCGATGTTTCTTCAATCCGCACGCAAACTTGTATAATATTATTTTTAATTACTTTAACCTTAATACTAAATTGAATTAAAAAAAAAAAACAAGAAGTTAAGAATTAAATTATTTAAAATAAATAAATAAATAAAGCTAGAATGAATTCAAAATATATTTAAAATTAATTAACATTTATATTTCAATAAATAATTACTAAACCAAATTGATTTTTAAAATATTTTTAATCAAATTTTCTTAACTAATTGTTTTATAACTATTTAGATAAAATAGTTATCAATTAAAAAATAAATTTTTATTTATAAAGTTATTATTATTAATTAATAAATTGATAGTGTATAAACTTTATGATTTAAATAGAAAAGATACTTTTTCAACTCCGTTGTATGCTGGTCTCTGTTGTGAATCAAGCGAACTACAACTGTGGAATCAAAGTTTCTTTATCTAGGTCAGGGGTGCTGCTGAACATTTCAGTTTGAAAGAAATACAATTCGTTAACTTTCAGCTTATTTGATTAAAGATTTTTTTTATAATCTCCAATATAATATGTACATTATAAAATGTTAATCAATCAACAATGTGATGCATAAGTGATTTCCATTCATATAAATGAGTTTTAATAGAAATTAAAAATATAGAAATCTACATTTAATAATTATTAATAAATTGATTAGTCAAAAACTTCTTTTCAGTTCCACATAGCAGGTCATAAAACTTTATAAAGAATGCTTTGTTGCAGTTTTAAGATGAATAATGTCAATCAAGTTTAGCAAAAGATTTGATTTGCTCCAAATTTTATTGTAAATTTGAAAAAAAAAAATCAAATAAATTTAAACATTCAACAATTTTCCAGACACGTTCTGACAAATAATTCCAAAGATAAAGATTCGTCTTGATCTGATCTTGCAAAGCAAACAAAAAACTTGCTTCAAAGTCTTGACGAGCAAGTTGATGTCATTGCTAAATTTCACACTGTGTACGGTTATACAAGGAAGGTTTAGGAAGTAGAAAATGTTTCAGTCATTGGCAGTGCAACCCGTTTATAGTCTCTTCCGTGTAGAGTTATATGCAATACTTAAAGCACTGCTATACTGTAAAACATCATCTCACAACTTCGGTTAACTATGTTCAAACTCATTAAATGTTGCTAGCTCAACTTATACAAGCTTTGGATAATTTTCTTAAAAGTTTAAGAACGTTCTAAAAGTTTATAAAAAGTTTGAGAACGATCTAAAAACTTCTAAAAAGTTTGATAACGTTTTGGAAGTTTCTAAAACAAATTTTGTAAACTTCGAAAACAATCTAGAAAAATTTAAAAGATTTAAAAACGTTCTATAACCTTCTAAAAGGTTTAAAATCGTCCTAAAAGTTTCTGAAAGGTTTGAAAAAATTTTGATAAGTCTAAAAAGTTTTAGAATTTTCTATAAATTTTAAAAACGATTTGAAAACGTTCTATAAAATAAACGATTGAAGAACGTTTTAATTTTTTTGGAAAAGTTTGTAAAACTTTTGAAAGCTTTGAAAATGTTTTAAAAGTTTTTAAAAGGTTTGAGAACGTTTTAAAAGTATCTGAAAAGCTTGAGAACATTATAAAAAAGAATAAAAAATTTAAAAACATTTTAGAAGTTTCTGTAAACTTTGAAAATAAAAAATTTAAAAGGTTTAAAAACGTTCTATAAGTTTTTAATAAGTTTGATAACAATCTAGAAGTTTCTAAACGGTTTAAGAACGTTTTAATTTTTTTTGAAAAGTTTGAAAAGTTTCTGAAAAGTTTAAGAACATTCTAATTGTTTTTAAAAAGTTTAAGATCGTTTGATAACGTTTTAGAAAACTTTGTAAAACTTAACAACGTTTTAGAAGTTTCTGTAAACTTTAAAAACGTTCTAGAAAGTTTGAGAACGTTTTATAAGTTTTTAAAAAGTTTAAAATCAATCTATAAGTTTCTAAAAGGTTTGAAATTGTTTGAGAAGTTTCTGAAATCTTTAAAAACCTTTCAAGAAAATTTAAAAACGTTTTAGAAGTGTTTAAAAAAAGTTTCTGTAAACTTTGATAACGTTCTAAAAAAATTTAAATGGTTTCTAAAACGTTTAAAAATAATCTAAAAGTTTTTGAAAGGTTTGAGAACGTTTTAACAATTTTTGATTTTTTTTTGAAAATTTGAAGTGTTTAAAAACGTTTAAAAAGTTTCTGAAAGTTTTAAAATCGTTCTAAAAGTTTCTGAAAGGTTTAAGATCGTTCTAAATATTTCTGAAAGGCTTGAGAACGTTCTATAAATTTTTGAAAGGTTTAAAAACGTTTTAAAAGTTTTTGTAAACTTTGAAAACAGTCTAACAAAATTTGAAAAGCTTGAAATCGTTCTATAAGGTTTGGAAACAATGGTTTGAGAACGTTTTTTTTTTTTGAAAAGTTGGATAAGTTTTTGAAAAGTTTGAAAACGTTCCAAAAGTTTCTAAAAGGTTTGAGAACGTTCTAAATGTTTCTAAAAAATTTGAGATTGTTTTAGATGTTTCTGAAAGATGTGAAAGCAATTTAGGAAATATTAAAAAGTTTCTGTAAACTTTAAAAACGGCCTAGAATACTTTGAAAAGTTTAAAAACGTTCTATACATTTTTAAAAGATTTGAAAACAATCTAAACGGTTTGATAACGTTTTAATTTTAATTTTGAAAGGTTTGAGAAATTTTTGAAAGCTTTAAAAACGTTCTAAAATTTTCTGAAAGGTTTAGGAACGTTCTAAATGTTTCTACAAAGTTTAAACCGTTCTAAAAGTTTCTGAAAAGCTTGAGAACGTTCTAGAAAATTTTGAAAAATATGAAAACATTCTAAAAGTGTCTGTAAACTTTAAAAACGTTTTATAAAATTTTGAAAGGTTTGTAAACGTTTCAAAAACTTATGGAAGGTTTGAAAACAATCTAAATTTTTGCAGAAAAATTTGAAAAGGTTTACATAAGTTTGATAAGATGTTCAAAGGTTTGAAAACAATCTAAAAGTTTTTAAAAGGTTTGAAAAAGTTCTAAATATTTCTAAAAAGTTTGAGATTGTTCTAGAAGTTTCTAAAAAGTTTGAGAACGTTCTAGAAAGTTTTGAAAGCTTTTGTTAGGTTTGAAAAAGTTAGAAATCAATTTAGAAATTTCTGAAAGGTTTGAGAACAATTTTTTTTAAGTTTGAAAAGTTTTTGGAAAGTTTGAAAACGTATTAAAAAGTTTGAAAACGTTCTAAATGTTTCTAAAAAGTTTGAGATCGTTCTAGATGTTTCAGAAAAGTTTAAAAATTAAAAAAAAAAACTAAAAATTTGAAAACGATTTAGAAGTATTTAAAAGAAGTTTTTGTAAACTTTGAAAACGTTCTAGAAAATTTTGGAAGGTTTGAAAACGTTTTATTAGTTTCTAAAAGATTAAAATCAATTCAGAAATTTTTGAAATGTTTAAGAACGTTTAATTTTTGTTTGAGACGTTTTTGAAAGATTTAAAAACGTTCTAAAAAGTTTGAAAACGTTCTAAATAATTCTAAAAAGTTTGAGATCGTTCAAGATGTTTCTGAAAAGTATGAGAAAGTTCTAGAAAATTTTGAAAGATTTGGAAACGTTTTAGAAGTTTCTAAAAGAAGTTTCTGTAAACTTTGAAAACGTTCTAGAAAATTTTGAAACGTTTGAAAAAGTTCTATAAATTTCAAAAAAATTTAAAATCAATCGAGAAGTTTTTGAAAGCTTTAAAAAACATTCTCAAAAATTTTGAAAATGTTTTAAAAAATTCTATAAACTTAAAAAACGTTCTAAATTTTTTAAAAAGTTTGATAACGTTCTATAAGTTTCTAAAAAGTTTGAAATCGTTCTAAAAATTTCCGAAACCTTTGAAAAAGTTCTAGAACATTTTGAAAGGTTTGAAAACGTTCTATAAGTTTTTAAAAGGTTTGGTAACAATCTAAAAATTTCTAAACGGTTTAAAAACGTTTTATTTTTATTTTTTAAATTTTAAACTGTTTAAAATTGTTCTAAAGACTTCTGAAAAGTTTAAAAACGTTCTAAATGTTTCTAAAAAGTTTAAGATTGTTTTTAAAGTTTCTGAATAGTTTGAGATCGTTCTGAAAACTTTTGAAAAATTTGAAAACGTTTTAAAAGTTTCTAAAAAAAGTTTTTGTAAACTTTGATAACGTTTTAGAAAATTTTAAAGGTTTGAGAACAATCTAAATTTGTCTGAAAGATTTGAAAACGTTTACTTTTTTTATAAGTTTGATAAGTTTTTAAAAAGTTTGAAAACATTCTAAACGTTTTTAAAAGATTTAAGATCGTTTTAAAAGTTTCTGAAAGGTTCTAGAAAATTTTGAAAACATTCTATAAGTTTTTAAAAGGTTTGAAAACAACTTTTTGAACAATTTGAAAACGTTTTAATTTGCTTTAAAAAATTTGAAAAGTTTTTGAAATGTTTGAAAACGTTCTAAAAGTTTCTGAAACGTTTAAAAAGGTTCTAAATGTTTCTAAAAAAATTGAAATCGTTCTAGATGTTTCTGAAAGGCATGAAAAGGTTCTAAAAAAATTAGAAAGGTTTGAAAACAATTTAGAAAGTTTCTGTAAATTTTAAAAACTTTTTCAAAAATTTTGAAAGGTTTTGAAAACATTCTATAAGTTTTTAAAAGGCTTGGTAATAATCTAAAAGTTTCTAAATGGTTTGAGAACATTTTAATTTTTTTTTTAAATGTTTGGGAAATTTTTGAAAGCTTTGAAAACGTTCTAAAAAATTTGAAAAAGTTTGAGAACGTTTTAATTGTTTCTAAAAAGTTTTAGATTGTTCTAAAAGTCCCGTATTCAATAAACTGTGCAAGTGTTTGTAATCCAATATCTTGCTCACAAACACTTGGGCAGGAGGGCAGAAACTCCAGTTGAAATTACTCTCTCGTATTTAATAAACTGTATTCCCGCCCACACACCCAAGTGTTTGTGATCCAATTTTAAACTCACAAACACTTGGGCGTGTAGGCAAAAAACCCAGTTAAAATTACTGTCCTGTTATCAAAAACTGTGTTCCCGCCCACCCACCCAAGTGTTTGTGATCCAATTTCTTGCTCACAAACACTTGGGCAGGTGGACGGGAACTCCAGTTAAAATTACTGTCCCGTAATCAATAAATTGTGTTCCCGCCCACCCACCCAAGTGTTTGTAATCTAATTGTTTGCTTACAAATACTTGAGCGGGTGGGCGGGAACTTCAGTTAAAAATACTGTCTCGTAATCAATAAACTGTGTTCCCGCCCACCCACCCAAGTGTTTGTAATCCAATTTTTTGCTTACAAAAAGACAAAAATTCCAATTAAAATTGATATCCCTTATTCAATAAACTGTATTCCCGCCTACCCACCCAAGTGTTTGTGATCAAACATTTTGCTCACAAACACTAAAGCGGGTGGGCAAGAACTCCAGTTAAAATTACTGTCCCGTAATCAATAAACTGTGTTCCCGCCCACCAACCCATGTGTTTGTGATCCAATTTCTTTCTCACAAACACTTGGGCGGGTAAACGAAAACTCCAGTTAAAATTTCTGTCCCGTATTTAATAAACTATGTTCCCGCCCACCCACCCAAGTGTTTGTAATCCAATTTTTTGCTTACAAACACTGGAGCGGGTGGGCGGAAATTCCAGTTTAAAATTACTGTCCCATATTTAATAAATTGTGTTCTCGCCTTCCCACTCAAGTGTTTGTGATCTAATTTCTTTCTCACAAACACTTGGGCGGGGGGGCAAGAACTCCAGTTAAAATTACTGTAATGTAATCAATAAACTGTGTCCCCGCCTTCCCACCCAAGTGTTTGTGATCCAATTTCTTTCTCACAAACACTTGGGAGGAGGAGCAAAAACTCCAGTTAAAATTACTGTCTTGTAATCAATAAACTGTGTTCCCGCCTACCTACCCAAGTGTTTTTGATCCAGTTTCTTGCTCACAAACACTTGAGCGGGTGAGTGGAAGAAATCCAGTTAAAATTACTGTCCCGTAATCAAATTTTCAGAACGTTTTAAATGTTTCTAAAAAGATTAAAATTGTTCTAAAAGTTTCTGAAAAGTTTGAGAACGTTCTAGAAAATTTTGATAAATTTCAAAAAGTTTTAACGTTTCTAAAAAAAATTTCTGTAAACTTTGAAAACATTCTAGAAAATTTTGAGAGGTTTGAAAACGTTTTATAAGTTTCTAAAAGGTTTGAAAACAATCTAGACGTTTTTAAAAGGTTTAAGAACGTTCTATATGTTTTTAAAAAGTTTAAAACCGTTCTAAAAGTTTCTAAAAAGTTTGAGAACGTTTTAGAAAACTTTGAAAGGTTTAAAAACAGTTTAAAAACTAAAAAAAAAACTTTGAAAACGATCTAGAAAAATTTAGAAGGTTTGAGAAGTTTTGAAAACGTGATAAAAGTTTTTAAAAATTTGAGAACGTTCTAAATGTTTCTAAAAAATTTAAAATTGTTCTGGAAGTTTCTGAAAGCTTTGAGAACGTTCTAAATTTTTTTAAAATGTTTTAAAAGTTTCTGTAAGCTCTGAAAACGTTCTAAAAATTTTTAATAAAAGGTTTAAGATCATTTTTAAAGTTTCTGTAAACTTTGAAAACGTTCTAGAAAATGTTGAAAAGTTTGAAAACGTTCTATAAGTTTTTAAAAGGTTTGGAAACAATAAAAAAGTTTCTAAACGGTTTGAGAACGTTTTAATTTTTTTTTTGGAAATTTTAAGACATTTTGAAAGCTTTGAAAATGTTCTAAATGTTTCTAAAAAGTTTGAAAACGTTCTAAATACTTCTAAAAAGTTTGAGATTGTTTTAGAAGTTTCTAAATAGTTTAAAAACGCTTTAGAAAATTTTAAATTTTTTTAAAAAAGTTTCTGTTAACTTTATAAAAGTTCTAAAAAATTTAAAAAAAATTGAAAACGTTCTATAAGTTTTTAAAAGATTTAAAAAAAATAAAATCGTTTTTGAAAGGTTTAAAAACATTCTAAAAAAACTTTCTGTAAACTTTGAAAACAATCTAAAAGAATTTGAAAGGTTTGAAATCGTTCTAAAAGTTTCTGAAAAGTTTGATAACGTATTAAACGTTTCTAAAAAGTTATAGATGTTTTTGCAAGGTTTGAGAACGTTCTAGAAAATTTTGAAAAATTTGAAAACGTTCTAAAAGTTTTTAAAAAAAGTTTCTGTAAACTTTAAAAACGTTTTTGAAAATTTTAAAAAGTTTGTAAACGTTTTATAAATTTATAAAAAGTTTAAAAACAATCTAAAAGTTTCTGAAAAGTTTGAGAACGTTTTCAACTTTTTTGAAAAATTTCAAAAAAATTTGAAAACGTTTTAAATATATCTAAAAAGATTAAGATCGATCTAAAAGTATCTGAAATGTTTAAGAACGTTCTAGAATATTTTGAAAAGTTTTTATAGTTTTGTAAAAAGTTTAAAACCAATTTAGAGATTTTAAAAAAATTTGAGATTGTTTTAGAAGTTTCTGAAAAATTTGAGAACGTTCAAGAAAATTTAAAAAATTTAAAAACGTTTTCTAAAAAAACTCTGTAAACTTTAAAAACGTTCTAAAAAATTTTGAAAGGTTTAAAAAGGTTTTATAAGTTTCTAAAAAGTTTGAAACCAATCTAGATGCTTTAAAAGGTTTGAGAACGTTTTAGCAATTTTCGAAAAGTTTGAGAACAATCCAAAAGTTTGTAATCGTTCTAGAAGTTTCTGAAAAGTTTGAGAAAGTTCTAAACGTTTCTAGAAGAAGTTTCTGTAAATTTTAATAACGTTTTAAAGAAATCTAAAAATATTAAAATCGTTCTAAAAGGATCTGAAAAGTTTGAGAACATTCTTGAAAATTGTGAAAAGTTAGAAAAGCTTTTATAATTTTCTAAAACGTTCTAGAAATTTCTAAAAAGTTTGAGTAAGTTCTAAAAATTTCCAAAATGCTATAAATTATTATTAAATAAAAAAAAAAATAGTTGAAGACTTTTAAGACCCCATTAGCGTTTTAGAGCCCCCAAAACAACAGTACGTTAAAAAATCTTTCAAATAATATCTTTAGAATTAAAAAGAGAAAATTTTAAAACGAGCTTGAGGTGACTTAGTTGCTCTGAACTGCTTTTAACAAATTTTTGTCTAAAAGACTAGAAAGTTTTGAACTTTTTTATAGTCTTAAAGATTATTGCATTGAACATAGAAAACTGTAAAAGCTACTAAATAAATGTAAATTCCATTGTTAACTAAAATTTAGATTTGTTAGAAAAAAAAAGTTTTTAAAAAGAGAAAGCAGAACCTGCGTCAACTTAGGACGGCGGAAAGAAAAGCTCAGCCAGATATAAACAACAATATTCCGTGAGATTGACTGACAAAATATTTCAAAATTGAAAGAAAATTATGTACTTTGTGCAGCAGTTCGTCGACTTGAAACAAACAAAAAGTTTTAAAAGTTTCAACAAATAATTAACATTGAAAGTATGTAATTGCTATAATATATAACAAGAAATAAATCAAATGTAACTCTAAGCTTGTAATTTTCCTTGAGTGAATTTCCTTACTCGAATGTTGGCACGGAGGTGGTTTGTGGGAGTTAGTGGGGGGATTGCTTCGCACAAAGAGTAATAATTTAACGGGAGGCGTCCGCTCAATTTGCAAGGAGCAAGGACGCGCACAGCACAGCACAGTTCACGTTCTGTAGTCCTGTTACTGCTGGCGCCTCGTTGGCGTATTTGTCGTGTCCTCTGGGGGATTCTCGGTAGGATGATAACTTCGTCCCGGCTACGTACAAACGTCCTCCGAGACTTTACTACATTATTGCTTACCGCATATGACGGCAGCTTGAAATTGCAATTTATCCTTGCTAATTCAAGCAATTTTTATATAAATAAATAAATATATAATAAAAATCAGTGAAATAATAATAATAATATGAAACTCAAAAAGCCGGCCGCAAATAAAGTGATTCGGGCAAACAGCAGATGGTGTATAAAGCTCGAGTAGGGTTCCGGAAGGTTCCGGGAGGGTTGCGGGAGTTCAACTCCGGGCGATACATCACTACCACTCCCGCTTACGGTTCGTCCTTTCCACTCTTGCCATCGCACCCCTCTCTCATTCCATCCCGCTTGCTCCCACCGCACTCACGGAAAATTGAGTTCGCCGTATTTATTACCGCATCTACTTTATATTATACAAAGATGTTACACTCGAGATATCCCCTCACGATGCCTTTCTTACCCCCAACGGCTCATCCCTAATTTTTGATTTTATTAATTATTTATCTTTAATCTATAAAGGGACATAATTAATCAACTTTGTTGTTGTTACTTTGCTACAATTACTTTAAAATAAGTTAATAATATCTTCCTGTATTTATAAAACTGTTTGCTTTAATCTAAGAAAGAATTAATCTCATTCTATTCTGTGATGTTATGGAATTAGTTATTCAAGAAGTGTTTGTAAATGTAAAGCCATGGTTACATTCCGTGCGTGTTGTTACTAACAATTTTTTGTATGGTTTATTTAAAATCAAACATTTTTTAAATGTTTCTTAGGCTTTAATTTTTAAATAATAATGAGTTCTAATTGGTTGTGGTTGGTGGACATTTTATACTCGGAAAAACCTTATAATGTTTAATAATAAGTAAGCTTGCAAACACGTTTTCACATTATCCGTGGTACAATCAAGCAAAAATTCCAATGGAAAAGAGAGAAAATTGATGCCAAGCGAGAGGAAAATATATGAAGAGAAGGAACAAACAGGGGCGCCTTTATGTTGACCGCCCACAGCGTCGCGGCGCCGCGACTTGTTGGATTCCGACACACTTCTCATGTCGCACCGGATTATTATTGTTTGCCGAAGAAACATTTATTGAAACTTTAATCATTAATATTGAAAAAAAAAAAAAAAAAACTACTACTACAACAAATAAGTTTGTTAGAGACAACGGTTTTATTCATTATTGATTATTGTTAACATAACTGTTTATTTTCCTTGCGAATTTAGTATCAATCTTCAAACGAAAATTAAAGTAATAAAACGCAATTTATGTTCGTGAATCTGGAGCGTTTTCTATAGAATCCCGAGAGTAGTTACATGCCTCAATCTAATTTCAGAAACTTGTGTTAGGTAATGCGAGCAGTGAACTTATAAATTATTGATACGCTCAACTTTTTGGAAACTTTGTCGGTGGTTTGCGTGCTTACTGTGCGAACATCCGAGCTTATTATTTCATAATATTGAGGAAATTAACAAATTAACGAATAAATTTGAATATTTTTTTGCAGTTTTATTAAAGTATAAATTATTATTTCTATTGCAACAATAAATCTTCCTTTTCAGTATACCCATAAAGACAGTTGTTGTCTTTATAGTTTCTATTTTAATTAAGAAACTTTGGTTTCTTCTTATTAGTGTAACATAACCAATAAAATTGTCACAAATAGATTCATAATTCATGCAAAATTACAAAAAAAACTTTTAAAATATTTTTTTTTATATATTTCCACATTTATAAATGCATTAAGTTAGGTTAGGTTAGGTTATGTTATGTTATGTTATGTTAGGTTAGGTTAGGTTAGGTTAAGTTAGGTTAGGTTAGGTTAGACTAGGTTAGATTAGGTTAGGTTAGGTTAAGTTAAGTATAGTTTTGTTCTGTTAAATGACATATTTTACTACAATTTCCCAATTGATCCTATTGAAATTTGTAAAAAATTACTCAGAACACCCATTGTTAAATTATTTAAGCATAATTAGCTTTTAAAATGCAATTTTACTTTAACTTTGACGTTTAGTGAACTTTAAATTAAGTTTTTTGAAAACAACAATTAAAACTATTAATCAAAAAGAAGCTTAAACTGGTTAGAAAATTACTGAACAGTATTTTTGAATTAAGTTAAAAAAAAAACAATTAAAAGTTTTAGGTTAAATTTAATAAACTTGAGTTTAGAAGGCTTGATTTAGTTAAAAAAAATACTGAAAAGTCATTTTAAATTAAGTATTTTTAGAATCATTGAATCCAAAAACATAATTTTGCTCAAATTTTTAATTTCATGACACTTAAATTGAGTTTAAAAAAATGTACGATTAAAAAAATAAATTGGAATTTGTTGAAAAACATAAAAAATGTAATTTTAAATTAAGTATTTTGACTAAAGTCAGCTACAAAAATGCAATTTTGCATTAACTTATAATTTTGATGAGACTTAAAATAGTTAAAACTATCATAAACAAGTATTTTAATGAAACAAAACGCTAACATTTAGAAATTAGTACTACTATATAAGTACATTAAGTAGCAAAAATTATAAAATTATTCAATGAACCGTTTGCAAGATATTGCAATTAGTAGCTAGTATGGATTTAATACGAGTTTCAAAATTAAGAAAATTGATTTAATTTTGCAGACTAATTGATTGTATCAAATTAACTCAAAATTTAGAAATTAGTACAACTATACAAGTACACTGAATAGCAAAATTTATAAAAGTATTCATTAAACCGTTTGCAAGATATTGCAATTAGTGGCAAGTAACGATTTAAAACGTGTTTCAAAATTAAAGAAATTGATTTAATTTTGCAGACAAATTGATTGTATTATAATAGCTCAAAATTTAGGAGTTAGTACTACTATATAAGTACATTAAGTAGCAAATTTGATAAAATTATTCAATAAACCATTTGCAAGATATTGCAATTAGTGGCAACTAACAATTTAAAACGTGTTTCAAAATTAAGGAAATTGATTTAATTTTGCAGACAAATTGATCGTATCAAAAAAGCTCAAAATTTAGGAATTAGTACTACTATACAAGTAAACTAAATAGCAAAATTCATGAAATTATGCAATGAACCGTTTGCAAGATATTGAAATTAGTGGCAAGTATCAATTTAAAACGTGTTTCAAAATTAAAGAAATTGATTTAATTTTGCAGACAAATTGATTGTATTAAAATAGCTCAAAATTTAGGAATTAGTACTACTATAAAAGTACATTAAGTCGCAAAAAATATAAAATTATTCAATAAACCGTTTACAAGATATTGCAATTAGTAGCAAGTAACGATTTAAAACGTTTTTCAAAATTAAGGAAATTGATTTAATTTTGCAAACTAATTGATTGTATCAAAATAGCTCAAAATTTAGGAATTAGTACAACTATATAAGTATATTAAGTAGCAAAATTTATAAAATTATTCAATAAACCGTTTACAAGATATTGCAATTAGTGACAAGTAACAATTTAAAAAGTGTTTCAAAACTAAGGAAATTGATTTAATTTTGCAGACAAATTGATCTTATCAAACTAGCTAAAAGTTTAGCAGTTAGTACTACTATATAAGAACATTAAGTAGCAAAATTTATAAAATTATTCAATTAACCGTTTGCAAGATATTGCAATTAGTGGCAAGTAACGTTTTAAAACGTGTTTCAAAATTAAAGAAATTGATTTAATTTTGCAGACAAATTGATCGTATCAAAAAAACTCAAAATTTAGGAATTAGTATTACTATATAATTACACTAAATAGCAAAATTTATAAAATTATTCAATGAACCGTTTGCAAGATATTGAAATTAGTGGCAAGTATCGATTTAAAACGTGTTTCAAAATTAAAGAAATTGATTTAATTTTGCAGACAAATTGATTGTATCAAAATAGCTCAAAATTTAGGAATTAGTACTACTATATAAGTACATTAAGTAGCAAATTTGATAAAATTATTCAATGAATCGTTTGCAAGATATTGTAATTAGTAGCTAGTATGGATTTAATACGAGTTTCAAAATTAAGGAAATTGATTTAATTTTGCAGACAAATTGATCGTATCAAAAAAACTCAAAATTTAGGAATTAGTACCACTATATAAGTACACTAAATAGCAAAATTTATAAAATTATTCAATGAACCGTTTGCAAGATATTGCAATTAGTGGCAAGTAACGATTTAAAACGTGTTTCAAAATTAAGAAAATTGATTTAATTTTGCAGACAAATTGATCGTATCAAAAAAACTCAAAATTTAGAAATTAGTACTACGATATAAGTACATTAATTAACAAAAATTATAAAATTATTCAATAAACCGTTTACAAGATATTGCAATTAGTGGCAAGTAACAATTTAAAAAGTGTTTCAAAACTAAAGAAATTAATTTAATTTTGCAAACTAATTGAACATTATAAAACAACTCAAAATTTAAAACTTAGTACTACTATATAAGTACATTAAGTAGCAAAAATAATAAAATTATTCAATGAACTGTTTGCAAGATTTTGCAATTAGTAGCTAGTATGGATTTAATACGTGTTTCAAAATTAAGAAAATTGATTTAATTTTGCAGACTAATTGATCGTATCAAAATAGCTCAAAATTTAGGAGTTAGTACTACTATATAAGTAGCAAAAATTATAAAACTATTCAATGAACCGTTTGCAAGATATTGCAATTAGTAGCTAGTATGAATTTAATATGAGTTTCAAAATTAAGGAAATTGATTTAATTTTGCAGACTAATTGATCGTATCAAATTAACTCAAAATTTAAGAATTAGTACTACTATATAATTACATCAAGTAGCAAAATTTATAAAATTATTCAATGAACCGTTTGCAAGATATTGCAATTAGTAGGTAGTATAGATTTAATACGACTTTTAAAATTAAGGAAATTGATTTAATTTTGCAGACTAATTGATCGTATCAAAATAACTCAAAGTTTAGAAGTTAATACTACTGTATAAGTACATTAAGTAGCAAAATTTTTAAAATTATTCAATAAACCGTTTGAATGATATTGCAATTAGTAGCTAGCATGGATTTAATACGAGTTTCAAAATTAAAGAAACTGATTTATTTCTGCAGACTAATTGATCGTATTAAAATAGCTCAAAATTTATGAGTTAGTACTACTATATAAGTACATTAAGTAGCAAAAATTATAAAACTATTCAATGAACCGTTTGCAAGATATTGCAATTAGTGGCAAGAATCAATTAAAAACGTGTTTCAAAATCTAACAATTGCTTTACTTTAATAAAATTATTTTAAAAAAATCTCATTGATGTGAAAACATTTCTTAGACAAAATCTATTATAAATCGCTCATTTACTAAAAGTTTGAAATGCGCAAAAAAAAGAAATTTATTAAAAATTGCCCAAAAATAAATTTATTACTTAAAAAATGTTCACAAATCAAAAGAAATTTGCAACTAAATTTTAGAAAAAACACAAACAACTCATTTACAAAAAAAATAAATTATTAATTGCTTAAAACCAAATTAATTGTTAAACTTGTTCACAAAATAATAGACAATAAATAATAGACACAATTTTTTATATTAAAGTTGCACTAACAATTTCCAAATATTTTATTCAAAACTTTTCTAAACTGAGTTATCCGATTATGCATTACTCACTATTATGCAATAACTTAAGTTATATTATTATTAATTTTAATAATGCAATGTTGTACTATGTTATATAACTAATTGCGTTTTATTATTTTCTAGTATAGACATGAAAATTTGTTTATTTTATACTTTACCGAAAGATATGAAGAAATTTTCCCCATTTTTCATTGAAAATCTAAATATTTTCACTTCAAATTTTACCACAATTAAGTTTTCTATGTAACACACAATTTGTCAAAATTTCATTAATTTTTAACACTTATTACCGGCACTAATCAATTAATAACTCAAAGCAATTGTAGAACAATGCTTTCAATTTCGACGCACTTGTAGGAACTGATTTATTTGGGAAATATATAAAATACATTTATATTTGGATGAGAAACAAAAATCGGCTTTAATATTAATGCGATTAGAGCGTATATTTGTATGACATTGATGACTTGTATTTTTATTCCGATTGTAAGTAAAACTGATAAGGTCAAACCAAGTACACTAATGGTATCGTAGATAGTGGATGTAAAAAATTAAAGGAATTGATATTTTTATACGTATTATTATATTGAATTAAAATTATTTTAAAACTATTGGAAAGGTTTACAATAATATTTTAGAAATTTATTTTCATACTCAACAAATTTATATGTAAGCTCCCTACTAATGGAACTTAAACTCTCTTATATAAGTTAAAAATTAATTTTACTAATTTCAAGTCAGTTGAAATTTTTTGCTACCAATAAGCAAGTAATTTTATTGAATATTTGTGCTACAGTAAAGCAACAATTTTGCTTCATTTTACAAACAATTTTGTCAGTTTTTAAAATTGCTACAAGCTTGAAATAAGTTAAAAATGCAATTAATTCACCCAGTTTTAAGTTAGTTGCTATTTTTTGCTACCAATAAGCAATTTAATCTTGATGAATACTTTTGCTACAATTAAGCAACATTTTTGCTTTATTTTACAAGCAATATTGTTAGTTTTTAAAATTGCTACAAGCTTAAAATAAGTTAAAAATGCAATTAATTCAATTAATTTAAATTTAATTCCTATTTTTTGTTACCAATAAGCATTTAATCTTAATAAATACTTTTGCTACAATAAATTTGCTTTATTTCACAAACAATATTGTCAGTTTTTGAAATTGCTACAAGCTTAAAATAAGTTAAAAATGCAATTAATTCAAGTAATTTCATGTTAGTTGCTATTTTATGCTACCAATAAGCAATGAATCTTGATGAATACTTTGCTACAATAAAGCATCATCTATGCTTTATTTCACAAGCAATATTGTCAGTTTTTAAAATTGCAGCAAGCTTGAAATGAGTTAAAAATGAAATTAATTTAACTAATTTCAAGTCAAATGCTATTTTTTGCTACCAATAAGCAATCAATCTTGATGAAAACTTTTGCTACAACAAAGCAACATTTTTGCTTTATTTTACAAGCAATATAATTAACTTTTAACATTGTTACAAGCTTAAAATAAGTTAAAAATGCAATAAATTCAACTAATTTCAAGTTAATTGCTAATTTTTGCTACTAATAAGTAACCAATCTTAATGAATACTTTTGCTACAATAAAGCATCATTTCTGCTTAACTTTATAAGCATTATTGTCAATTTTTGAAACTGCTACAAGCTTAGAATAAGCTAAAAATGCAATTAATTCAACTAATTTCAAATTAACTGCTATTTTTTGCTACCAATAAGCAATTAATCTTGATAAATATTTTTGCTACAATTAGGCAACATTTTTGCTTTATTTTACAAGCAATGTCCGTTTTTTGAAATAACTACAAGCAAAAACGCAACTATTTCAACTAATTTCAAGATAGATGCTATTTTTTGCTACTAATAAGCAATCAATATTGATGTATACTTTTGCTACAATAAAGCAACATTTTTGCTTTAATTGAAAAACAATATTGTCAATTTTCAAAATTGCTACAAGTTTAGCACAAGTTAAAAATGCAATTAATTCAATTAATTTAAATTTAATTTTTATTTTTTGCTACCAATAAGTATTTAATCTTAATAAAAAGTTTTGCTAAAATAATTTTGCTTTATTTCACAAGCAATATTGTCAGTTTTTGAAATTGCTACAAGCTTAGAATAAGTTAAAAATGCAATTAATTCAAGTAATTTCAAGTTAATTGCTATTTTTTGCTACCAATAAGCAATCAATCTTGATGAATAATTTTGCTACAATAAAACAAAATTTTTGCATTATTTTAAAAACAATATTGTCAGTTTTTAAAATTGTAAAAAGCTTGAAATAGGGTAAAAATGCAAATAATTCATCAAATTTTAAGTTAGTTGCTATTTTTTGCTACCAATAAGCAATTATTCTTGATGAATATTTTTGATACATTAAAAAAACATTTTTGCTTTACTTTACAAGCAATATTCAATCAGTTTTTAAAATTGCTACTAGCCTGAAATAAGTTATAAATGCAATTAATTCAACCAATTTCAAGTTAGTTGCTATTTTTTGCTACCGAAATGCAATCAATTTTGATAAATTTTTTTGATACATTAGAGCAACATTATAGCTTTATTTTACAAGTAAATTTGTCAGTTTTTAAAACTGCTACAAGCTTGAAATAAGTTAAAAATGCAATTAATTCAACTAATTTCAAGTTAGTTTCTATTTTTTTGCTACCAATAAGCAATCAATCTTGATGAATATTTTTGCTACAAAAAAAACAACATATTTGCCTTATTTTACAAGCAATTTTGACAGTTTTTGAATTATTAATAAGCAATCAATTTTAATGAATTTTTTTGCTACATTAAAGCAACATTTTTTCTTTATTTTACAAGCAATATTTTTAATTTTTAAAATTGTTACAATCTTAGAATAAATTAAAAATGAATTTAATTCAACTAATTTCAAATTAGATGTAATTTTCTGCTACTAATAAGCAATCATTTTTGATGAATACTTTTGCTACAATTAGGCAACATTTTTACCTTATTTTATAAGCAATATTGTAAGTTTATAAAATTGTTACAAGCTTAAAATAAGTTAAAAATGCAATTAATTCAATTAGATTCAAGTTAGTTGCTATTCTTTGCTACCAATAAGCAATCAATTTTGATGAAAATTTTTGCTACAATAAAGCAACATTTTTGCTTCATTTTACAAGCAATATTGTCAGTTTCTAATTATGCTACAAGCTTGAAATAAGATAATAATACAATTAATTCAATCAATTTCAAGTTAATGGCTATTTTTTGCTACCAATAAACAATCATTCTTTGATGAATATTTTTGCTACAATAAAGCAACATTTTTGCTTCATTTTACAAGCAACATTGTCAGTTTTTAAAATTGCTGCAAGCTTAGCACAAGTTAAAAATGCAATTAATTCAATTAATTTAAATTTAATTCCTATTTTTTGCTACCAATAAGCAATTAATCTTGATTATAATTTTTGCTACAATAAAACAACATTTTTGCTTTAAATTACAAGCAATATTGTCAGTTTTTAAAACTTCTACAAGCTTAGAATAAATTGAAAATGCAATTAATTCAACCAATTTCAACTTAAATGATAATTTTTGCTACCATTACGCAATCAATTTTTATAAATAAATTTGCTACAGTAGAACAACAATTTTGCTTCATTTTATAAGCAAAATTGTCAGTTTTTTGAAATAGCTACAAGCAAAAATGCAACTATTTCAACTAATTTCAAGTTAGTTGCTATATTTTGCTACCAATAAGCAATCAATTTTGATAAATACTTTTGCTACAATAAAGCAACAACTTTGCTTTATTTTACAAGCAATATTGTCAGTTTTTAAAATTGTTACAAGCTTGAAATAAGTTAAAAATGCAAATAAATAAACTAATTTCAAGTTAGTTGTTATTTTTTGCTACCAATAAGCAGCAATCTTAATGAATATTTTTGCGACAATAAAGCAACATTTTTGCTTTATTTTACAAGCAATGTTGCCAATTTTTGAATTTGCTACAAGCTTAAAATAAATTTAAATAGAAATTAATTTCAAGTTAATTGCTGTTTTTTGCTACCAATAAACAATCAATCTTGATAATAATTTTTGCTACAATAAAGCAACATTTTTGCTTTATTTTACAAACAAGATTGTTAGTTTTTGAAATTGCTACAAGCTTGAAATAAGTTAGAAATGTAATTAATTCGACTAATTTCAAGTTAGTTGCTACCTTTTGCTACCAATAAGCAATTATTTTTGATAAATACATTTGTTACAATTAAGCAACACTTTTGATTTATTTTACAAGCAATATAGTCAGTTTTTAAAATTGCTGCAAGCTTAAAATAAATTAAAAATGCAATTAATTCAACTAATTTCAAGTTGTTTGATGTTTTTTGCAATTAATAAGCAACCAATCTTGATGAACATTTTTGCTACAATGAAGCAACATTTTTGCCTTAATTTACAAGCATTATTGTCAGTTTTTAAAATTGTTACAGGTTTGAAATAGATTAAAAATGTAACTAATTTCAAGTTAGTTGCTATTTTTTGCTACCAATAAGCATCAATCTTGATGAATATTTTTGCTACAATAAAACAACATTTTTGCTTTACTTTACAAGCAGAAATGTAAGTTTTTGAAATTGCTACAAGCTTAAAATAGATTAAAAATGCAACTAATTCAACTAATTTCAAGTTAGTTGCTACCAACAAGCAACCACTCTTGATGAATACTTTAGTTAAAAAAAATTCACAATTTTGCTTTATTTTACAAGCAATATTAACAGTTTTTGAAATTGCTTCAAGCTTAAAATATGTTAAAAATGCAATTAATTCAATCAATTTCAAGTTAGTTGCTATTTTTTTGTCACCAATAAGCAATCATTTTTAATGAATATTTTGCTACAATAAAGCAACATTTTTGCTTCATTTTACAAACAATATTGTCAGTATTTGAAACTACTACAAGCTTGAATTAAGCTAAAATTGCAATTAATTCAACTAATTTCAAGTAAGATGCTATTTTCTGCTACCAATAAGCAATCAATTGTGATAAATACTTTTGCTACAAAAAAGAAACATTTTTAAATTATTTTGCAAGCAGTATTGTCAGTTTTTGAAATTGTTACAAACTTAAAATAGATTAAAATTGCAATTAATTCAACTAATTTCAACTTAATTAATTGTTAATTTTGTCTACTAATAAGCAATCATTTTTAACAAAAACTTTTGCTACAATAAAGCAACATTTTTTCTTTAATTTACAAGTAATATTGTCAATTTTTAAAACTGCTACAAGCTTAGAATAATTTAAAAATGCAATTAATTCAACTAATTTCAAGTTAGTTGCTATTTTTTGCAACCAATAAGCATTTAATTTTATTGAATATTTTTGCTACACAAAAGCAACATTTTTGATTAATTTTGCAAACAAAATTGTCAGTTTTTGAAATTGCTACAAGCAAAAAATAAGTTAAAAATGCAATTAATTCAACAAATTTCAAATTAATTGCTATTTTTTGCTACCAATAAGCAATTAATCTTGATGATGATTTTTGCTACAATTAGGCAACTTTTTTGCTTTATTTTACAAGCAATGTTGTCCGTGTTTTGAAATAACTACAAGCAAAAATGCAACTATTTCAACTAATTTCAAGTTAGTTGCTATTTTTTGCTACCAATAAGCAATCAATCTTGATAAATAATTTTGCTACAAAAAAGCAACATAATTGCTTTATTTTACAATTAATATTGTCAATTTTTGAAGTTACTACAAGCTTGAATTAAGTTAAAAATGCATTTAATTTAAGTAATTTAAAGTTAGTTGCTATTTTTTGCTACCAATAAGCAATCATACTTGATAAATACTTTTGCTACAATAAAACAAAATTTTTGCTTTAATTTACAAGCAATATTGTCAATTTTACAAGCTTGAAATAGGGTAAAAATGCAAATAATTCAATTAATTTCAAGTTAATTGTTATTTTTTGCTACCAATAAACAATCAATCTTGATAAATAATTTTGTTACAAAAATGCAACATAATTGCTTTATTTTACAAACAACATTGTCAATTTTTGAAATTGCTACAAGCTTGAAATAAGTTAAAAATGTAATTAATTCAACAAATTTCAAGTTAAATGCTATTTTTTGCTACCAATAAGCAATCAATCTTTATGAATACTTTTGCTACAATAAAGCAACATTTTTGCTATATTATGAAAGCAATACTGTCAGTTTTTGAAATTGCTACAAATTTAAAATGCAACTAATTCAACTAATTTCAAGTTAATTGCTATTTTTTCTCTACCAATAAGCAACCATTCTTAATAAATCTTTTTGCTACAATAAAGCAACATTTTTGTTTTAATTTACAACCAATATTGCCAGCTTTTGAAATTGCTACAAGCTTGAAATAAGTTAAAATGCAATTAATTTAACTAGTTTAAAGTTATTTGCTATTTTTTGCTACCGATAAGCAATAAAATTTGTCAAACATTTTTGCTATAATAAAACAACATTTTTGCTTTATTTTACAATTAATATTTTCAGTTTTTGAAATTGCTACGAGCTTAAAATAAGTTAAAAATGCAACTAATTTCAAGTTAATTGCTACCAATAAGCAACCAAACTTGATAAATATTTTTGCTACAATAAAGCAACATTTTTGCTTTATTTTGCAAGCGGTTTTTAAAATTGCTACAAACTTGAAATAACTTAAAAATGGAATTATTCAACTAATTTCAAGTTAATTGCTATTTTTGCTACCAATAAGCAAAAATTGGGGACGTTATTAGTCTAAAAATTATAATTAACTCTTCACAAAAAACAAAATTATTTAGTTTAAATTTAAAACAAAGTTTATTAAATCTAAGAATTGCCAAAACTTGAAATATTCAAGTAACAAATTATGGTGGATGCGCCGGGCACAACCAATTCAATAATAAACAATTAAAAATTCACACTAATAATTTATTAATGGAATTGAAACGCATTGTAAATTAATAACACGTTGATAAATTAATACACGTTAAAAGCCAGGCAACTGTGAGTAATTATTAAGATATGTTGTGGCAACGTAACATATAATAATAATCAAGCAAGGTAATTTGCAAGTGAAATTTCTTGGGGATGATAGCAACGCAATGCCCCATTTATCAATCCCGTCTACACTTGTAAACTATATCTTGTCGTAATAATTCACGGACGAAGCTTAACGTATAAATTTAATATAAAGTAAATCCCTTCATTTCGTGTAAAATTTCGCCTTTAAGGAGATGAGTGAGGAACATGTGGGGAGGAACGAACGCAGTGTTCGAGCACCAGGAATTGCGGGAGGGATGTAAAAAGGGCAAAAATGAATGATAAAAATGAGCTTGCATAATAAAGCTATCACGGAACTTATCACTTGACATCGAATTGCTGAATTATACAACATGGAGGAATATATACAACAACCGCATAAACAGTGCGTTAAAATATCATTAAACATTTTTTTAAAGATGATCGATGTAAATTTTGTTTGCTTTATTTTAAATTCAAGCGTTGCAAATATTAGGATTACTTATAATAGATTTTGAATGGAAATTCAGAATTAGTTTGGTACTTTTTATTTATTTGCTATATAAAAGCTACTTTACATTGGTTTTATATAGCGCTAACAAATGTAATTTCAAGATTTGATGTAATAAGAAAATAAAATAGTCGCATGCAGCATCCCGCGATGCGGAAATCATGCAAATTTTTTTATAAATGTCGTTTAGTATAAGTGGATAATACTCAAATTTTTATAATCTTATAGAGCCAATAAAATAAAATAATAATTACTTGTTGCATTAAAAAAAGGGTAACAACCAATAAAATAGTTTACAAAAAATTAAGTTGTTTCTTAACTGTCAAAAATGTTTCTTAACTAACAAAAATGTACTAATGTAATAAAGTGTTTCTAAACTGTCAAAAATGTTCCAAACTGTCTTTACGTTCTTCTAAACTATCACAAATTTTATAAAACTGTCACAAACTGTTTAAAATTTGTTTCAAATTGTCATAAAGTGTTTCTAAACTAACAAAAAAAACTTAAACTCTCTCTAAAATGTTTTAAACAATCCTAAAGTATTTCTAAACTATCACAAATGTTATAAAACTGTCACAAACTGTTTGAAAATTGTTCTAAAATGTCATAAATAGCTCTGAATTGTCAAAAAGTATTTCTAAATTACAAAAAATGTTATCAACTGTCAAAAAATGTTTCTAAACTATTAAAAAAATTCTGAACTGTCACAAAATGTTTATCAACTGTCAATAATGTACTTATCTGTCATAAAATGTTTTTTCAAAATGGTTTTTATAATTTTTTTAATAAATTTAAATATGCTTAATCCAAAATTTGAAACCCTAACTTAAAAGTCCTGCTGGATATTGCAGAAATTCAATTTAATTAACAAAATTTGCAATATTTTTGTTCAAATTAAGTTTTTCATAAAAAATTAAAGAAATAAAAATAGTTTGTATAATTTTTTTAATAAATTCAAATATGCTAAATCCAAAATTTTAAACCGCAACTTAAAATTCCTGCTGGTTGTTACAAAAATTCATTTTAATTAACAAAATATGCAATATTTTTGTACAAATTAGATTTTCCATAAAAAATACAATTTTCAAAAAAGTATTTATGCATTTTTCAATAAATTCAAATATGTTGAATCCAAAATTTTTAACCGCAACTCAAAATTCCTGCTGGTTATTACAAAAACTCAATTTAATTAATAAAATTTGCAATATTTTTGTTCAAATTCAAATTTTCATAAAAAATTAAAAAAACAAAAAGGTTTTTATATCATTTTCAATAAATACAAATATGTTTAATCCAAAATTTTAAACCGCAACTCAAAATTCCTAATAACCAGTATTACAGAAACTCAATTTAATTAACAAAATTTGCAATATTTTTGTATAAATTGTAATTTCCAAAAAAAAACAAAATTATCTAAAATGGTTTTTATAAATTTTCCAATAAATTTAAATATGCTGAATCCAAAATTTCAAACCGCAACTTAAAACTCCTGCTGGTTATTACAGAAACTCTATTTAATTAACAAAATTTGCCATATTTTTGTACAAATTAGATTTTTTTAAAAAATACAATTTTTGAAAAAAGTTTTATTAATTTTCCAATAAAATTGAACATGCTTAATCAAAAATTTTAAACCATAACTCAAAATTCCTGCTTATTATTACAGAAACTCAATTTAATTAACAAAATTTGCAATATTTTTGTACAAATTAGATTTTCCCTAAAAAATAAAATTTTCTAAAATAGTTTTTATAAATTTTTCAATAAATTTAAATATGCTTAATCCAAAATTTCAAACCGCAACTTAAAATTCCTGCTGGTAATTACAGAAATTCAATTTAATTAACAAAATTTGTAATATTTTTGTACAAATTAGATTTTCCATAAAAAATAAAATTTTCAAAAATAGTTTTTATATTTTTTTCAATATATAAAAAAATGCTAAATCCAAAATTTCAAACCGCAGTTTAAAATTCCTGCTGGTTGTTACAGAAATTCTAATTTCTAAACAATCTTAAAGTGTTTCTGAACTTACACAAATGTTATAAAACTGTCACAAACTGTTTGCAAATTGTTCTCAAATGTCATAAAATGTTTCTTAACTATTACAAATATTCAGAACTGTCATATAATGTTTATCAACTGTCAAAAATGGTTCTTAACTGTCAATAATGTACTCATCTGTCATAAAACATAAACTAAGTGTTTAGTTTTTGTTTATAACATATTTAGTAATTAATGTTGATTCAAACAAAAATTCAGCAAAAAATTATTTCAATTTAATTGATTAAAATAACTCGTTTGTTTAAATTTAATGTCTACAGACTATAAATCGCGATTTCATTTCATGCATTCAACGAGATAAAGCGGTTGTTTTCATCCGAGTAAGTTAGAGCGTCTGATGGAAATTTCTTGCGACGATTTAATCTACAACGAGTTGAGCCCTCGCAGTGTGATGGACCGCAGCAGCTCCCAGCTGCGGCAAATCCCATTACGGTGTCTAACTCTCACTTGATAAAAAATAAATTGTATAAAGTTTAAATTGACTAAAATTATAAAAAAAACATTCTTGGAGGAGCTGGGATTTGAACCCAGGACTTTCAGCATGCGAAGCAGACACTCTACCACTGAGTTACACCCCCGACTGCAAACAAATGCGTTCAACTGCAATACATTCTTGTAGTAGCAAAGCTTATAAAACTATTTTATTAAATTCTTATTTAATCAAAAATTTAAATTACAATAAACTATTGATTTGTAGTAGTAATTAATAAAATAGAACATCACGTTTCGTGAGGAAACAAATAAATGTCAGTAGGAGAAGAAAGGAAAAATATATATAGATATAGAGATGGGCTCAGACAAATGAAAAGCGTGCGGGGCTAAGGAGGGTGGTTTTTTGGAGAGAGCGCAAGGTTGCGCATATTCCCCCCCAATTCCATTTTCTGTCGACCCAAAGGAAATTCGTGCAGAGTGAGCGAGTGAGAAGGAACGGAGAGAAGTAAGCAGCCGACAAATGAAAATATAAAACGAGCAGAATAACAAATGACATTCAGAAGTTTCTCTTTTCAGCGCGAATAGAAATTATTTCAAATAGCCTGGCCCATAAATCTGCGAAAATATAAACAGAGGGAAAACGGTATTATATTTATTATAACACCTTTTATTTCATGGAGGGTTGGTTTTAATTATGGTGCTGGTTTAATATAACAAAAAAACTCTTGAGGGTTGCTTAGTATGCATCGCGGAAATGAATTTGTAATGATTTAATTGTTTTATTTATTCAGTTACATTAATAACAAGAAATGATTTAATTTTTTTATATGGAAAATTAAATTAAAAAAAAATATTACAAAATTTTTGTAATTGAATTGAGTTTCTGAAATAACTAGCAAAAATTTTGATTTGCGGTTTAAAATTTTTAATGCAGCATATGTAAATTTATTGAAAAATTTATTTTTTATGAAAAATCTAATTTGAACAAAAATATTGCAAATTTTGTTAATTAAATTGAGTTTCTGAAATATCTAGCAGGAATTTTGAGTTGCAATTTAAAATTTTGGTTTAAGTATACTTGAATTTAATTGAAAAAAATATAAAAACTATTTAGAATTTTTTTATTTTTCATGAAAAATCTAATTTTTATAAAAATATTGCAAATTTTTTAATTAAATTGGATTTTTGTTATAACCAGCAGGAATTTTGAGTTGCGGTTTAAAATTTTTGATTTAGCATATTTGAATTTATTGAATAAAATTTAAAAATTATTTTGGAAAATTAAATACTCTATGGAAAATCTAATTTATACATAAGATCTGCAAATTTTGTTAATTAAATTGAATTTCTGTAATAACCAGCAGAAATTTTTAGTTGCAGTTTAAAATTTTGGATTCAACATACCTGAATTCATTGAAAAAAATTTAAAAAAATTAATTTTTATAAAAATTTTAATTTGAACATAAATATTGCAAACTTAGTTAATTAAATTGAATTTCTGTAATATCCAGCAGGAATTTTGAGTTGCGGTTGATAATTTTGCATTAAGCATATTTAAATTTATTGAAAAAAATATAAAAACTATTTTAGAAAATTTTATTTTTTATGAAAAATTTAATTTATACAAAAATATTGGAAATTTTGTTAATTAAATTGAATTTCTGTAATATCCAACAGGAATTTTGAGTTGCGGTTTAAAATGTTAGATTAGGCATATTTAAATTTATTGAAAATATTATAAAAACCATTTTGGAAATTTTTATTTTTTTTCAAAATATCTAATTTGAATAAAAATATAGAAAATTTTGTTAATTAAATTGAGTTTCTGTAACATCCAGCAAGAATTTTAAGTTGCGGTTTAAAATTTTGGGTTTAGCATATTTTAATTTATTTAAAAAAATTGTAAGAACCTTTTTTGAAAATTCTATTTTTTATGGATAAACTATTTTATACAAAAACATTGCAAATTTTGTTAATTAAATTGAGTTTCTGTAATAACCAGCAGGAATTTTGAGTTGCAAATTAAAATTTTGGATTCAACATAATTAAATTTGTTGAAAAAATCATGAAAACTATTTAAAAAAAAATATTTTTCATAAACAATTTAATTTGAACAAAAATATTGCAAATTCTGTTAATTAAATTTACTTTCTGTAATAACCAGCAGGAATTTTAAATTGCGGTTTGAAATTTTTGATTTAGCATAATTAAATTTATTGAAAAATTTTTAAAAATTATTTTGGAAAATTATTTTTTTTATGAAAAATCTAATTTATACAAAAAATCTGCAAATTTTGTTAATTAAAATGAGTTTCTGTAATAATTAGCAGGAATTTCAAGTTGCGGTT
Organism: Tachinus rufipes; assembly: GCA_963932245.1. Lineage (NCBI taxonomy): Eukaryota > Metazoa > Arthropoda > Insecta > Coleoptera > Staphylinidae > Tachinus > Tachinus rufipes. The sequence continues at coordinate 5,419,833 of OZ010749.1, forward strand.
TAAAATTTTGGATTTACCATATTTAAATTAATTGAAAAAATTATAAAAACCTTTTTAAATTTTTTTATTTTTTATGGAAAAACTATTTTATACAAAAATTCTGCAAATTTTGGTATTTAAATTGAGTTTCTGAAATAACCAGCAGGAATTTTGAGTTGCGGTTTAAAATTTTTGATGCAACATATTTAAATTTATTGAAAAATTTATAAAAATCTTTTTGAAAATTTTTATTTTTTATGGAAAATATAATTTGAACAAAAAAAATTGCAAATTTTGTTAATTAAATTGAGTTTCTGTAATATCCAGCAGGAATTTTGAGTTGGGGTTTAAAATTTTGGATTTGGCATATTTAAATTTATTGAAAATTATATAAAAACCATTTTGGAAAATTTTATTTTTTATAAAAAAAATTTTTTGAACAAAATATTACAAATTTTGTTAATTACATTGAGTTTCTAAAATAACCTGCAAGAATTTTAAGTTGCGGATTAAAATTTTGAATTAAGCATATTAAATTTTATTAAAAAAATTATTTGAATCTTTTTAAAAAAATTTATTTTTTATAAAAAATCTAATTTATACAAAAATTTGCAATTTTTGTTAATTAAATTGAATTTCTGTAATAACCTGCAGGAATTTTAAGTTGCGGTTTAAAATTTTTGATTCAGCATAATTGAATTTATCGAAAAAAATTTGAAAATTGTTTTAGAAAATTTTATTGAAAATTTTTATGAAAAATCAAGTTTATACAAAAGTATTGCAAATTTTGTTAATTAAATTGAATTTTTAGATATTACCTAGTAAAATTTTTAAGTTGCTGTTTAAAATTCTGGTTAAAACATATTTAAATTTACTAAAAAAATTATAAAAACTCATTTGAAATTTTTCATTTTTTATACGAAAAATAACTTGAAAAAAATATTGTAAATTTTGTGAATTAAATTGAAATTCTGAAATAACCAGCAGGAATTTTAAGTTGCTGTTTAAAGTTTTGGATTTGGCATATTTGAATTTATTGAAAAAACTATAAAAACAATTTTGAAAAAATTTTCCAAACTAAAAACTAATTTGAAAAATTTTATTTTTTTGAAAAATCTAATTTGAACAAAAATATTCCAAATTTTGTTAATTAAATCAAAATTCTGAAATAACCAGCAGGAATTTTAAGTTGCAGTTTAAAATTTTGGATTTAACATATTTGAATTTATTAAAAATTATAAAAACCTTTTTAGAAAATTCTATTTTTTTATGGAAAAACTATTTTATACAAAAATATTGTAAAATTTGTTAATTAAATTGAGTTTCTGTAATATCCAGCAGGAATTTTAAGTTGCGGTTTAAAATTTTGGATCAAACATATTTAAATTTATTGAAAAAAATTATAAAAACATTTTGAAATTTTTTATTTTTAATGAAAAAATTAATTTGAATAAAATATTACAAACTTTGTTAATTACAATGAGTTTCTGTAATAACCAGCAGGAATTTTAAGTTGCGGAGTGAAATTTTGAATTAAACATATTTAAAATTATTAAAAAATTTATAAAAACTGTTTTGAAAATTTTTAGTTTTTATGGAAAAAATAATTTGAACAAAAATATTTTAAATTTTGTTAATTAAATTGAAATTCTGAAATAACCAGCAGGAATTTTAAGTTGCGGTTTAAAATTTAGGATAAAGCATAATTGAATTTATTGAAAAAAATATTAAAAACTATTTTTGAAAATTTAATTTTTAGGGAAAATTTAATTTGAACAAAAATATTGCAAATTTTGTTAATTAAATTAAATTTCTGTAATAACCAGCAGGAATTTTGAGTTTCGGTTTGAAATTTTGGATTAAGCATATTTAAATATATTAAAAAAATTATAAAAACAATTTTGAAAATTTTATTTCCTATAAAAAATTTAATTTGAACAAAAATATTACAAATTTTGTTAATTACATTGAGTTTCTGTAATAACCAGCAGGAATTTAGTGTTGCAGTTTAAAATTTTGGATTAAGCATTATTAAATTTATTGAAAAACCCTTAAAAATATTTTTGACAATTTTAATTTTTTATGGAAAATCTAATTTGAACAAAAATATTGCAAATTTTGTTAATTACATTGAGTTTCTGTAATAACCAGCATGAATTTTAAGTTGCAGTTTTAAATTTTGGATTAAACAAATTTAAATTTACTGAAAAATTTATAAAAACTATTTTAGAAAATTTTAATTTTTATGGAAAATCTAATTTATTCAAAAATATTGCAAATTTTGTTAATTAAATTAGTTTCTGTAATAACCAGCAGGAAGTTTAAGTTGCGGTTTAATATTTTGTATTAAGCATATTTGATTTTATTAAAAAAATTATAAAAACCTTTTAAGAAAATTCTATTTTTTAAGGAAAAACTAGTTTATACAAAAATATTGCAAATTTTGTTAATTAAATTGAGTTTTTGTAATAACCTGCAGGAGTTTTGAGTTGCGGTTTAAAATTTTGGATTTAGCATATTTGAATTTATTGAAAAAAATATAAAAACGATTTTGAAAATTTTTATTTTTCATGAAAAATCTAATTTATATAAAAATATTGTAAATTTTTTAATTGAACTGATTTTTTGTAATAACCAGCAGGAATATTTAAAATTACTAAAAAAAATATAAAAACTATTTTAGAAAATTTAAATTTTTATGGAAATTTTTATTTTATACAAAAATATTGCAAATTTTGTTAATTAAATTGAGTTTCTGTAATATCCAGCAGGAATTTTGAGTTGCGGTTTAAAATTTTAGATTAAACTTGTTTAAATTTATTGAAAAATTTATAATAACTATTTTGAAAAATTTAATTTTTATGGGAAACTTAATTTGAACAAAAGTATTGCAAGTTATGTTAATTAAATTGAATTTCTGTAATAACCATTAGGATTTTTGCGGTTTGAAATTTTGGATGGAAATTTTAATTTTATACAAAAATATTGTAAATTTTGTTAATTAAATTGAATTTCTGTAACAACCAGCAGGAATTTTAAGTTGCAGTTTAAAATTTTGGATTAGATATATTTAAATTTATTGAAAAAATTAAAAAACTATTTTGTAAAATTTTAATTTTTATAGAAAATCTAATTTATACAAAAATATTGCAAATTTTTTTAATTAAATTGAGTTTCTATAATAACCAGCAAGAATTTTAAGTTGCCTTTTAAAATTTTTGATTCATCATAATTGACTTTATTGAAAAAAATATTAAAAATTATTTTTCAAAATATTATTTTTTATAAAAAAATTTATTTCAACAAAAATATTGCAAATTTTGTTAATAAAATTAAATTTTTGTAATATCTAGCAGGATTTTTAAATTGCGGTTTTAAATTTGGGTTTAAGCATACATGAATTTATTGAAAAAAATTTAATTTGAACAAAACTATTGCAAATTCTGTTAATTAAATTTAGTTTCTGTAATAATCAGCAGGAATTATAAGTTGCGGTTTGAAATTTTGAATCATTCAAAATCTAGATATTAATTATTATTGTATAAAATTGATCAAAAATTAAACAAAAAATATATTTTCTGCATTAAATTTACATAGAAAACACAATAAAATCTATTGCAAATAAAACACTGAAAGCAGAAAATACAGTTTCTGCGTAAAAAGCATTAAATATTGTTAAAAAATTATTTTATTCTGTAAAATCCATAATATTGCAGTAGAATTAAATAGATAATACAATTATTAAATAAAATCTAATAAAAACAAAGCACCAAACAAATTGTTTAAATCTTATCAAAAATTTACAACATTTTTTGCATTAATGCTGCACAGAATAAACCATAATTACATAGAAACCATAAACAATACTGTTGAAGTTTATTAAAAAAACAATTATTAAATAAAATTCATAAAAAATTAAATAGAAAACGTTATTTTTGCATTAAATTTAAATGGAAAACGCATTGCACAGATTCCGAGCAAAATTGATTAAAAACTGCTCTGAAAAATGTTTTATTGTATAAAATCTATAAAAAATTGCACATAACATAAATTATTGCATAAATTCCAATAAAAATTAAGCCCTAAACGCATAAAACTAAATTTCTTTGTAAAAATCATAAAAAAATCGTTTTATTGTATGAATTTTATCAAAAATTGAAAACAATAAAACACTTAGCAATTTTAAGGTTTTTAAAGTGAATTTCATGATACTTTGTGTTGTAAATGTGATTTGGTAGCAAAATAAGTTTTTTACAAGTATTTCATGTTATAATCGTTTTTTCTGTACAGTTTTTAGTTTTTCTGAGCAAATGATTTGATGACAAATAAAAATTAATTTCTGGATGACCACTTGGATGAGTGAGCCTCTTGTTATGTCACCAGCAAGCCCAAATTTAATGGCAACAGAAATATGCAGAGAAGAGAAATATCCAACTTCAACACTTAACAGCACAAGCGACTGATTACATAACCATGTGGTCATTGTTTATATGTTATGAAGAATTGAAAGTTTGTTTTCTATGCGGACATCAGAAGACATTTTGTAGCAAAAAAGACATTTCTATAAATGCAACACTTCAGTTAACACTACTGACTCGCAATCATTAAACTTTGTTGGTTATGTCACCAGCAAGCCCAAATTTAATGACAAAAGAAATTTGCAACAAAAAAAAATCATCTTCTGGATAACTAACACTTAAGCTCCAAACAGGTAGTCATTGTTACCTTGTAGAAGACTACTTACATTGTTTATTATTTTATTATCAAAAACTAATTAGATACACATTTTAGAATGCAATTACTTTTAATATTAATATACAAAATAGTGTGATTCAAATTAAAAACAATTTGAAATGAACCCAATTAAATTTCTAATAATAAACTTCAGTGGCAGCGCATAACTGTAATTAATAAGAAGCCCCCGCAGTGCGACGCTACTGCACGCACCTTTCACGGATCCCCATCAACAGTATGCGCCGCCGCACAATCTCCTCTCTTTGTCTTGCACATACAATTCACCCATCACCCATCCCCCACATCTAACACTTCTTCATTTGTTGACTCGGTGAATCAATACTTATTTCGGTGCGGGTCGGTCGTATCCGGAAGGTGATATGGTGATATTGCAGGATCAGGATAATTACAAAGCTGTGACGACTGTCATCTTTGTGTTTGGGCACCCTCCCGACAAAGCGCCAATCAACACAAGCACGCATTCGCTTGTCAGAGCGGAACGGTGGCGGAGGCGGCGGCTCGCAATTTATTATCTGAATTATTTAAATAAATAAACGTATTTCCGACTCGCATCATTCTAAGCTTTTAATGTGAATGGTGAAATAGGTCCAAATTTAATTCTAACTTTTGATATACATTTTAAATGTTTCACTTATAATAAAGTTATTGTATAGTCTGTCGACCTTACACAATAAAAATTGAACCATAATTTGTAACTCATGTATTTTTTTATAAAATATATTTTTAAAAATTTACAGAGTGTCTACATTTAATATTAACTTTGCTACAATAGCTCCGGATGGCCCATGCGATGGTGGGCAGCTGAGGCAAAATTTTCAGAGCCCATCTAATAACGACTTGGCTAAGACATGAACTGGCCTGTTTCACTAACCAATATAATCAACCAAACATTGACATTGGCTTAGTTTGTGGCTTAAAAGTTAATTTCTCTAATATTTGAAGTCTAAAAAATATTTAAATTTTGTTCATCAATATTTTGAATATAGGAAACCTCATACCCTCTTTTTGACAGAAACCAAAGTAAACAATAAAGTAGTAGATTCCAATTATAAGCTTGAACATTACCAACATATTTGCTTTATGATACAAAAATAAAACAGTCCTAGATTGTTAAAAAATTGCAAATGTTCAATCTATTCCTAAAAAGAAAGACAAGTCTAATTCTTTAAATTATAGACCAATTGCATTATAGTCCAAACTGTCAAAAAAATTCATTAATTTTTACATTGTCAAGTTCTTAGAACCAAATAACTTCATCTCAGATACTCAATATGGATTTCTATTAAAACGTTCAACAACAAATCTTTTGACTTATGTTAGTCACAAATGGAATTCTACTTTAGACAATCAAGGAGAAAATGTTGCAGTAGCTTCTAGACATTTCCAATGCGTTTGATAGAATATGGCATTCTAATCTTGTCAACAAGCTTCATTGTATAAGGCTTGATAAAAAGAACTGTAAATCGCATCAATAGTTTTTTTGACAATAGAAAAATTATATTTGATGGTTTCAACTCATATATGCTGGTGTTCCTCAAGGTTCTGCTTTTTTGCCAACTTTATTTTTGATTTACATTGATAACCTTCTTCAAATAACTAAATCCTATTCATAGTTTTGCAGATAATAGTAGCCTTCATACTTCATACTTTCCAAAAACCATATCAAGAAATATCTTAAAATTTCTAGGTTAGAATCTGTAGCATCTATAAACAAAGACCTCAAAACAATATCTGAGCTTTGGATCACCCTGTATAATAGGATATTCAACCAAAATCAGTTCACAAACTATTGATTAACCATAAAGGCCACTCAACAACAAACAACAAATTTTGCAAAAATTTCCAAAAAACTATTTTCAATTCGTGTGTGATGCGTGTAGGCAGTAACGGAAGATTGTGCATTATTTATTGTTAAAGACAACCCACTCAGTGTTTTGCATGAGTAATCCATACAGTCTGGCTTTTCAAATTAGTTCCAATTAATCATAAAACATGGTTAAATATGTGCTCAATTTCACACTTCTTTTGCTGCAGCCAGTTAATAATAATAAAGTAATTGCGGATTACTTTTATAATAAAATCGCGTGCAATTCATCAGTGTAACGGAACGTTATAAGTTATATGAAACATTTTATTAATAATACCTTTGCCTGATCGCGCTCGGCGACAGTTTGGCCCCGCGCCCATGCAAAATACCATATCCAACCGGTCGATTTCCATCACAGGACAACGTTCTCTCTTTTGCTAACACGCAGCGCAGGATACTCGAGCAAGGACATAGGCTACGTGGAGAGTTAACAGACACAGATGCATCTGTAAAACGCTCCAGTTCACGCCTTCGCGTTTCATCAAGTCCGTGTTTGAGTTCCCCGTGATTGCTCGGGATGCGCTGTCATTAAAATATTACTTTCTGGCTCTTTTTAGAGACGACATTTCACACTTCTTTTGAATGTAACTAAGCGCATCTGAAATTTTAATTTGAAATCAAAGTTGTAGCATAAGAATAAAAATATTTTCTTCTTCCTGTGATTAAGATTAAGCGCTGGTGTTGTATATACAATTGAAGGGGAACTTATGCGGTTCCAACATACTCCGATCACAGGTTAAACTGCGAAGGAAACATCGGGACGAGGACAGACGAACACTGCTTTGGTAGGGGTTGAGGGAAAAATAAGAATAGTATCACACAACGTGTGAAAGGGAACGAGGTTCTTGTGGGTTGAATAAAGATGTGGCCATCGAAGGATTCCTGGCAACGTTGCTATAAGAGACAAGGATCAGTGCCACTGTAAGTTATATGCAGTCTTTATGTATGCATTTGCAAACGAGATGTTTATACACCGCGTCAAGTTAAAAATGCGATGGATGCTTTGCGTTCTCTCTTTCGCTTTAGGAATTCATTCGTAAATGAACAACGCTACCGGATTGAAAATCTCTACCGTTGTTCGATTTACCAACAATTTTAAATCCTTATTATATCCCATACAGTTTACAATTGTTTCATTAGATAATAATTTAAAAGAAATTAAACAAACTAATTAATATTACTAATAATATTTATATAAATAGAACATATTAACCAACATTGATTAAAAGAAACTCATCCAAAAAACATTAATAAGTTACTTTAAATTAATTTTATGGATAAAATTAAAAAAATCTTAAACCAAAATTAAGCGCATGAAATTGCCTCAAACTCTCCAAATTTGTAGTTACTAGAAATAATAAATTTTAGAAATAGATCCAATGATTGGTTGCTATGGTACTACGCTAGAAACAAATGACTTTAAATTAGTCATAATTGTAATTGATAAAATCAAAAAATACTGCAGCAAAATTGAGCATATACAATTGATTCAAAATTTGTAGTATCCAACGGTATATCCAACTCTGTAGACATGTACCAACCAACAGATCAAGCAATTATAATTATTAAGGTTATAGCACAAAGGCCAACAAATACAATCAACCACCATATCTAGCCTTCATAGATTTCAAAAAAAACGTTTGACATTGTTAAGTTCTAAACACAATTTTAGCCACTGCAGTTATTTAAAAACATTCGGCACAACAAATCCCATACCAATTAAGCAAGGAATTCAACAAAAAGACAACATCTCATCCAAAATATGTACAAACATCCTGGAGGACGCCTTCAAAATCTTACATAAACGGCAATACCTTTCAAACATATGATCATGATTAACAGACAATTTGCCACACCTATACACAACCACGTCTTGTCCTGAAAGTGTAAAAATATGTATACTTTGGCCACTGCCTTTCCTTCAAAAAGAATTAGGATGAAACTTATTTGGAAAATTGTATTCAAAGCAAAGTACTCGCAAGAATTCAAAACCAGAGTTTTTGACCAACGCATTCTGCCCACCCTTACCTATAATAAAGCACATTAATCGAAAGCAACATAAAGACTCTAATTGTAAGAGTAACTTACAAAACAATGCAAATTTTGAAATCAAAAAATGAATGCAGTTCCTACTAAAACGCTAAAAGTGGGCGCAATAATCAATTTATTGATTTATGACACCTGGGCTGGTAACCCAAATTAAAAATTCTGAAAAAATGGTTTAGATTAATGCACCATGTCCACACGCCTACCTGTCTCATTGTCTGTTATCAAAATATTCTCACACTTGTTGCATTCTTGCTGATTTTGAACATTTGGGAATGAATTTAGTTACTACTAAGACGATGGTTAATTCAAAATGTTCATGAATTATTAATAATATTTTTTAAAACTGACAAAATGTTAATAATTTGTTATTATATATCTGAAATTTGTCAAAATGTTTATTAAATTATTATAATATACCTCTAAACTGTCACAAAAGGTTTATAAGCTGTCAATAAATTATTCTAAACTGTCACAAAACTGTCAAATTGTTCATAAACTATTATAATATAGCTCTAACTTATCACTATATGTTTTTAAACTGTCAAAAAACTGCCAAAATCTTCATAAATTATCATAATTTACTTCCAAGCTGTCATAAAATATTTGAAACTGTAACAAAACAGTCAAAATAATTATAAACTATCATAATATACTTTTAAACTATCTTTATATGTCTATAAACTGTAATAAAACTGCCAAAATGTTTATAAATTATCATAATTTACTTCTCAGACATTCACAAAGTGTTGATTAATTGTCACTTCACATTTTTATGTTACAAAACTGTCAAAATGTATATAAATTATCTTAATATACCTCTAAACTGTCATTATATGTTTCTAAATTTTTACAAAACTGTCAAATTGTTCATAAACTATTATAATAAACATCAAAACTATCAATATATGTTTCTAAACTGTCACAAAACTGCCAAAATGTTTGTGAATTATCATAATATATCTCTAAACTGTCACAAAATTTTCATAATTTGTCACATCATACTTCTATGTTACAAAACCGTCAAAACTTTAGTAAATTATAATAATATACCTCTAAACTGTCATTATATGTTACTAAATTCTCAAAAAACTGCCAAAATCTTTATAGATTATCATAATATATATGTCTAAACTGTCACAAAACGTTAATAAACTGTCACTTTAAATTTCGACGTCATAAAACTGTCAAAATGTTTATTAATTATCATAAATTACCTTTAATCTATCACAAAAAAATAAAACTATAACAAAATTGTCAAAATTGTTATAAACTATTATTATATGTTTCTAAACTGTTACAAAACTGCCAAATTGTTTGTAAATTATCATAATATACTTAATAAACTGTCACAAAATATTGATAATTGTCACTTCATATTTCTATGTTAGAAAAAAGTGACAAAACTGCCAAAATGTTTATGAATTATCATAACAACATTTTTCGCAAAAGTTTTGTGCTCCAATACATGAACACAAAGCATCACAACTTTGCACTGGATAATAACAAACAGTAAAATTAGAAACGTGATTACTACTGGAATCTTGAACCGACCAAAGACTTTTTGAATAAATCTTCTGTTGGTATATCAGCTGCTTCTTTTTTAGCAAATTAGTATATTTGTTGGCAGGTTTTGGTTAGCATAATTTGAGCAATTACGCAATAATTATTTAAAAATGCAGGGAATAAGCTTTGATCTGAACCGGTCCATTTGCAATGTTCATTCTTCCCCATCAAACTTAATAAACTAAAAGCAGCAATTGTAAATACGTCATTGTTGACATCATCTTTATTATCACCTTCTTGTTCTTGTTCATCCTGTTACGCTTTAGCCGCTAATTTTTCTTTTACGCCATCCATCATGCACCAGTCTGCGCCACAGGATTCTGTAAACGGTTTGAAGGATGGCAGGCTTTTAGATCTTGATATTCTGAAAGGCAGCACAAAAAGTAAAGAACCTGTGTTTCAGGAAATGGTTTTTTTGATTGATTTAGTATTATGATGAAGAAAGCAATAATATTTAAAGCAACGTCTGCAGAATAAGATGTAGAGTTTGCTTCCGTGGTACAGATTCTGCCATTGGTCCATCAATGTTTGGTGTACATTCTGGAGATATTGCATTAGGATTTATCCTTTCAGTCAATTCAATGTAATACTCTCGGAGCTTATCAAGTTGTCCTTTATTAGTAAAAATTGATTGATAAATTACATAATCAGGAAACTCCAAATCATCTTTTTTTGAAACTTTCTCCTTATAATTTTCAACTTCTTTTTTTTTCTCTTTTTTTATTTTTTATTCTTTTTCTTTTTCTGTTTCTTTTTTTTCTTTCCCTTTCTCTTTTGATGTTTTTTTGTCATCTTTACTTTTTTTTGTCTTCTTTTTATCTTCATTTTTGTATTGGTATTGCATTAAAGCATGAACCAACTCTACAAACAATTGATCATTTATAAAACCAAATTTTTTTTTGCCATCATAATTTTTGATCAATTCTTCAATGAATTGGCCATCTTGATCTAATATTTTGTTACCCATATATGGAATGTTGTGTAGAACAGTTTCATCTTCCACCATAAAGTTGGAATTGATAATTTTAATAAGAATTACTTGAGTATTACCTTTATTTCCAATTACTTCAGTTTTCTTCATGCAAGGTGGTGGTAAATCCGGTGTAGGAACCCAAGTTGCTTTGTCTTCGGTCCATCTCTTCTGCTCCGATATGAACACATCACTCAAGCAATTTCTATTAAGATTCCTTTGCACCTTAACTTCATTAACTCTTTTGTTTCTTTTAATTTCACATATTCCGTTTTATTATATGTTTTTTAACTGTCACAAAACTGCCATAATGTTTATAAGTTCCATGATATGTTATCATAATATCACTAAACTGTCAAAATGATTATAAACTATCATAAACTACCTCTAAACTATTATTATACGTTTTGAAACTGTCACAAAACTATTTTAGCAGTTTTGTTTTGTTCATAAATTTTCATTCTAAACTGTGAAAAAATGATAATAAATTATCACTTCAGATTTCTATGTTACAAAACTAACAAAATGTTTATATATTATTATAATATACTTCTAAACTGTCACAAAATGTTCATAGACAATTCTTATATATTTTTAAACTGTCAAAATTTTTACATCTTTTTATAATATACATCTACTGTCATTATTTGTTTCTAAACTGTCAAAATCTTCATAAATTATCAAAACATATCACTAAACTATCACAAAACTGTTAAAATATTCATAAACTGTCATTATGTATTTCTTAACTGTAACAAAACTGTCAAAATGGTCATAAACTATTTCAATATACCTCTAAATTATCATTATATGTTTCTAAGCTGTCACAAAATTGCTAAAATGTTCATAAATTACCATAATATATCACAAAATTGTCAAAATGTTCATAAATTATCATAGTTTATCACAATACTGACAAAATGTTTATAAACTATCATAATATACCTCTAAACTATCATTATATATACAGGGAGTTTATAAATGAATGGGATTATGTAATCACTTTAAATGTGCCGCTTTTTTTAAATTGTTTACTAAACTATTTGTTTTGACGGATCAACTTTGACAGCTGTCAAGCAAACATATGAAAACATATGTAGTATAGTGGACAATTTTAAAAAGACGGCATATTTAAAGTGATTACATAATCCCATTCATTTATAAACTCCCTGTATTTAAACTGTCACAAAACTGCCAAAATGTTAAAAAATTATCATATTATACTTCTAAACTATCACAAAATGTTGACAGACTGTAACTTTAGATTTCTATGTTACAACACTGTCAAAATGTTTATAAATTATCATAATATACTTCTAAACTGTCACAAAACGTTCATAAATTGTCAATATATATTTCTAAACAGTAAAAATGTTTTTAACTTATTATAATATATCACTAAACTATCACAATGTCAAAATGTTTATAAACTGTCAATATATATTTTTAAACTGTAACAAAACTGCTAAAATGTTTATAAATTATTAAAATACAACTTTAAACTGTTACAAAATGTTCATAATCTGTCACTAAATATTTCTGAACTGTCAAAATGTTTTTATTGTTTTATAATATACTACTAAACTATCACATAACTGCCAAAACGTTCATAAACTTTCATAATACATCATTAAACTATCACAAAACTGTCAAAATATTCATAAACTGTCATTATATATTTTTTAACTGTAACAAAATTGTCAAAATGTTTATAAACCTTTCCCGCCCACTTTGTTATCAAATTTCTTGTGATCAAACATTTGGGTAAGCGGGCGGAAACTAAAATCAAAACTACTGTCCCAGAATCAATGAATTTAGTGTTGTAATGTTTGTGATCAAAAAGTTAGAAACTAAAATTGAAACTACTGTCTCGGAATTAATAAACGTAGAGCATAATGTATCTCTAACTCTAAACTGCCACAAAATGTTGATAAACTGTCACTATATATTTCTAAACTGTCACCATGTAAATAAATTATTACAATACATCACTAAACTACCACAACATTGTCAAAATGTTTATAAACTGTCAAACTATATTTTCAAACTGTAACAATAATGTCAAAATGTTCAAAAACTATTATAATATATTTCTAAACCTCTAAAGTGTCAAAAAAATTATAAACTGCCACTAAATATTTCTGAACTGTCAAAATGTTTATATTTTTTTATAAAACACTTCTAAACTTTCAAAAAACTGCCAAAAATTTCATAAACTGTCATTATATGTGTTTAAACTGTCATAAAACTGTCAAAATGTTTATAAACTAATATAATATACTTCTAAACTGTCAAAATGTTTATAAATTATCATAATATACCTTTAAACTGTCACAAAATGTTCATAAACTGTCAGTAAATATTTCTGAACTGTCGAATTGTTCATAATTTTTTATATACCTCTAAACTACCACAAAACTGCTAAAATGTTCATAAACTTTTATAATATATTACTAAACTATCAGAAAACTGTTAAAATGTTCATAAACTGTCATTATATATTTTTAAACTGTCACAAAACTATCAAAATGTTCATAAATTATCATAATATATTTCTAAACTGTCACAAAATGTTGATAAATTGTAATTTCAAATTTATATATTTTGTAAACTGTCAAAATGTTTATAAATTATCATAATTTACTTCTAAATTGTCATTATATGTTTCTAAACTGTCAAAAAACTGCCAACTAGTTTATAAATGATCATAATATACTTTTAAACTGTCACAAAATGTTGATAAACTGTCACTTTATATTTCTATTTTATAAAATTGTCAAAATATTCATAAATTATCATAATATATCACTAAACTATTACAAAACTGTCATTTAGAATTTCTAAACTATATCAAAACTGTCAAAATGATTATAAATTATCATAATATACCTCTAAGCTATCATTATATGTTTCTAAACTGTCAAAAAACTGCCAAAATGTTGATTAATTAATTATAATTTACCTCTAAACTGTTACAAAATGTTTTTATAAATAGTTATTTCTTATTTCTATGTCACAAAACTGTCAAAATGTTTATAAACTATCATAACATATTTCTAAACTATCACAAAACTGTTACAAAATGTTCATAAATTGTAACTTTAGATTTCTATGTAACAAAACTGTCAAAATGTTTATAAATTATTGTAATATACTTCTAAACTGTCATTATATTTTTCTAAACTGTCACAAAACTGCTAAAATGTTTAATAAATAATTATAATTTACCTCTTAACTGTTATAAACTGTTGTTTCATATTTCTATGTCACAAAACTGTCAAACTGTTTATAAATTATTATAATATATCATTAAATTATCACAAAACTGTCAAAATGTTTATAAACTGTCATTATAAATTTCTAAACTAAAATAAAATAAAATAATTATAATATACCTCTAAACTGTCATTATATGTTTCTAAACTGTCACAAAACTGTTAAAATGTTTAATAATTAATTATAATTTATCTCTAAACGTTATAAAATGTTTTCATATACTGTTATTTCATACTTATATGTCATAAAACTGTCAAAATGTTCATCAACTTTTTTGTATATTTGAAAACTGCCAGAATGTTTATAAATTTTTATAATATATCTCTAATCTCTCATTATATGTTTTTAAACTGTCATAAAACTGTCAAAATAGTTCTAAACTATCATAATATACCTCTAAACTATAAGTATGTTTCTAAACTGTCACAAAACTGCCAAAATGTTAAATAAATAATTCTAACTGACCTGTAAACTGTTACAAAATGTTTATAAACTGTTATTTCATATTTCTAGGTGACAAAACTGTCAAAACAATTATAAATTATCATAACATATCTCTAAATTATCACAAAACTGTCAAAATATTCATAAACTGTGATATATTGTTGAACTGTCAAAATGTTAATAAAACATCATAATTTATTCTAAACTCTAACAAACTGTCAAAATAGTTCTAAACTATCATAATATACTATTACATATTTATAAACTGTCACAAAACTGCCAAAATGTTGAATAAACAATTATAATTTACCTCTAAACTGTTAAAAAATGTTTATGAACTTGTTATTTCATATTTCTATGTCACAAAACTGTCAAAATCTTTGTAAATTATCATAATTTATCTTTAAACTATCACAAAACTGTTAACATATTTATAAACTGTCAATGTATATTTCTGAACTGTCACAAAATTGCTAAAATGTTTATAAATTATTATAATATACTTCTAAACTATTACAAAATAAATGATCAACAGATATTTTATATTTTTTGTCACAAAACTGTCAACATTTTTATAAACTGTTTTTTATATATTTGTAAACTGTCAGAATGTTTAAATTTTTATAACATATCTCTAAACTGTCACAAAACTGTCAAAATGTTCATAAATTATCATAATATATTTGTAAACTGTCACAAAACGTTGATAAACTCTAATTAGATATTTCTAAGTGACAAAACTGTCAAAATGTCATTATATGTTTCTAAACTGTCACAAAACTCTCAAAATGTTTATAAAGTATTATAAAAAATCTCTAAACTGTTAAAAACTATCATATTATATTTTTATGCCACAAAACTGTCAACAACAACAATAAATTGTTATGATATATATTTAAACTACCACAAATGTGTCAAAACGTTAATAAACTGTCATTATATAATTCCAAACTGTCAATATTTTTATAATACCTCTTAAAAAGTCATTTTATGTTTCTAAACTGTCACAAAACTGCCAAAATGTTTATAAAGTATTATAATATACCTCTAAACTATCACAAAATGGTCAAAATGTCCAAAAACTGTTATTATATACTTATAAACTGTTGATATGTTTATAAATTTTTATAATATACTTCTAATCTGTCATTATATGTTTTTTAACTGTCACAAAATGTTAATAAGCTGTTATATTATATTTCTATATTACAAAAATGTCAAAATGTTTATAAACTTTTATAATATATTTCTAAACTGTCAATATATGGTTTTAAACTGTCACAAAATGTTTAGAAACTGTCAATATATGTTTCTAAACAGTCACAAAACTGCTAAAATATGTATAAACTATCATAATATACGTTTAAATTGTCAAAGGATTCATCAAGTTATTATAGTATACCTGTAAACTGCCACAGAATTGCCAAATGTTCATAAATTATCATAATATACTTTTAAACTGTCACAAAATGTTGAAAAACTGTCACTTTAAATTTCTATGTTACAAAATTGTAAAAATGTTCATAAATTTGATAATATATCACTAAACTATCACAAAACTGTCATTATGAATTTCTGAACTGTCACAAAATTGCCAAAATAATGAATAAATAATTATAATTTAGCTCTAAACGTTACAAAACTGTCACTGTCATTATATATTTCTGAACTGTCACAAAACTGCCAAAATGTTTATAAATTATCATAATTATACTTTTAAACTGTCACAAAATAAATAATAAACTAAATTTTATATTTGTATGTCACAAAACTGTCAACATGTTTATAAACTGTATTAAATATTTGTAAACTGACAGAATGTTTATAAATTTTTAAAATATATCTCTAATCTGTCATTATATGTTTTTAAACTGTTACAAAACTGTCAAAGTATTTATAATTTATCGGTAAACTTTCACAAAATACTGATAAACTGTCATTATATATTTTTAAATGACAAAACTGTCAAAATGCTTATAAATAATCATAATATACCTCTAACCTAACATTAAATGTTTCTAAACTTTGACAAAACTGTCAAAATGTTTATAAATTATCATAATGTACTTTTAAACTGTCACAAAATGTTGATAAACTGTCATTATATATTTCTAAATAATAAAACTGTCAAAATGCTTATAAAGTATCATAATATACCTCTAAACTAACATTAAATGTTTCTAAACTTTGACAAAACTGTCAAAATGTTTATAAATTATCATAATGTACTTTTAAACTGTCACAAAATATTGATAAACTGTCATTATATATTTCTAAATAATAAAACTGTCAAAATGCTTATAAATTATCATAATGTACTTTTAAACTGTCACAAAATGTTCATAAACTGTCATTATATATTTCTAAACTGTCAATATGTTTATAAATTTTTATAATATACCTCTAAACTGTCATTATATGTTTCTAAACTGTCACAAAATGTTGATAAACTATTATATTATATTTCTATGTCACAAAACTGTCAAAATATTTATAAATTGTCAATAAACTTTTATAATATATATCTAAACTGTCAACATATGTTTTTAAACTGTCAAAAAACTGCCAAAATGCTCATAAATTATTTTATTATGCTTCTAAACTGTCACAAAATATTCATAAACTGTCAATATCTCTTTCTAAACTATCACAAAACTGCTAAAATATGTATAAACTATCATAATATACCTCTAAACTGTCAAAAGGTTTGTAAGTTATTCTAATATACCTGCCAACTGTCACAATACGTTAATAAACTGTCAATATATACGTAGTTAAATAAAATTCCAACCAAAAATTAAAAATAAATTATATTTAAAATGACTCTCTTCCAAAGACAAAAGCAAAATATGAAAAAGTACAAAAAGCAACACGTAAAGCAGTAATTAAAGAAATAAAACAAATCATGTGATAATCAATGGCAATTCTATACTTATTACAGAAAAAAAAAATGATTCAAGAGAAAGCAAAATTTTTATAAAATTGAAACCTTTTAGATTAGGAGGAAATATAATAAATTAATTAAATATAAATCAAATACTAAGTCTGATAGAAAACTTATATACTTGGTCTACTTGTAAATGAAGAAACAGTTTCAGATAAATGGAAAATTGCATAAAACCACTCTTCATCAAAAAGGAGATTGCAAAAGAACAAAGTGAATTCAGAGCAAGAAGAACGTGTAACTTTGATACTAAATTTAGCTCAGACTATACCTATTTATTAACAATCAATAACAATCGGCTAAACAAAATCTAAATATATTTTATTAATTTAAGAACTTAATCAAATTTTATAAAAATTGCATAAAAGTAAAATCTTTCTGAATGAACATTTTAAAAAATTTTGATTTAAAATTTGGCCCAGACTATACCTACTAGCTAAAAATATTTCTGAAAACAAAGTTTTTCAAACAAATTGGTTTAAATTTTATCCCAGGCTGTACCTACTAGTTGACAATCACTGAAAAAAACTACAATAAGTTTTAATCTAAAATTTGTAAATATTTGCACAATTATATGTCATAATCGGTTGCAAACTACACACTAGAAACAATAAATATTAAGTAGGGTACTTAGAAACTAAAACTAAATAAATATCAACAAAATTATACAATTAAATCAAATAAACCGAAATGATTAATTGTACATTTCTCATATAATTACTGTAGACAGCTATAAGTATATTTGGTATGCCCAAAGCAATCATAAATAGTAATAAATCAAATAAAACTTACCACAAAAATCATCACTTGTAGGCGACATGAATAAACCCATCACACTGCAACCAAAATCACCGAATTAGCACTGCGTAAAATGAATGCAAACAATATAAAATCACCTTCAGCACTGAGAGCGGAGAGGTCATCTAAGGGCGATATCAATACAAATTAAAAAAATTTAGTGCGTTGCATTTGATCTGTAAATAAAATAAATACGATGGAATAAATTCTAATATTATTTTACTGAAATTAAATATTCATTTCATAACAAAGATGGTATATCATCAATTAAATTATTATGAAATATTAAAATTTATGTTCTGACTACGGTCAACAGAAACATGCAATAAATATAATCCAATATAAATATTTAAATAACTAATAATGCGATGCACTGTGTCATCGTTGGTTTATTACTAGCAATCATAACTGCATGTTGCATTTTAAATACAAACAATTTTTGTCTTATACTCACTAAATTATAACTGTTAAACAAGGGCACATTTCATTCATTCCATTCTACCTTGTCATCGACTATTAATACCCCATAAAAAAGCGTAAATTTAAAGAATGTAAATTTCTCTTTCTTAAAACGTACGCATAACCGTACGAAATCGGACGATTTGTATATGTCAAAATCTATTTCTTTGTGAAGGAAGACCCTCAAGTTTATAGGGGGAGTGAGTATGTTATATCTATATATGTATATACATCGTCATCATCATTGAGCTTATTGAATTGCCGTGTTGCCAATATATAATGATGGAAATATGTGGGTATCCATCAAGTCTGCCACTATATTATGTTATAGATAGATATGCATTAACTGTAATCCTATTATTAATGGTTTGGATGTAAGATTGCTATAACTTCATATGGAAAGAAGTTTCTATTTATGTGAAGATGTAAATTGATTCAGTAGGATTGCAAAAGAATTTACTGTTTTATTAAAGTAATAGATATGAATGTTTTATGAATTAAAAAAATACATTTATGATGGTTTTGTTTTATCTAGATTTAAAACAAAGCATGAGCGTCTTACCAACCCACCCAACTAATTGTCATTAAGAGGTTGAATCTGTTACTAACGTTTTTCAACTTAGAGACAAATGACATTTGCAAAAAGCAAAAAATTCAGTTTTTAAATTACTAATCCTTTGTATGGTAAGACTACGTACGCTTATTAAATACTAAGTCAACAAAATACTAGTTTATCTTAACGACAATAGACATATACATCTGATGGGTAAAACTTTTGCCACCAGCCAGGTCTTTTGTTGTGGAGCATTTACCAGACCACCAACAAAATTAATCTGCTTTGAAAGCTAATCCGATTTCATAAAATGATGCAAAACTGTTTTTGAAGCTTTATTAGAACATTTTAAAAAAATCAAAACTCCTCCGAAACTTTAGAAGACCAATCTAGACAATTAACTCACCAATTTTGCAGCACCAAACTTCAGACTTTGCTTTACAGATTGGGATCCACTGGAAAACCTATCTTGAAAATTTTCAACAAATACAGAATCTCAACCTAGAGATACTTAAAGCCCATTTGCATATGGGGTACTCTTCCAGTTGTACATTAATTGAAATAAATAATAAAACTGTTAAAATTTGTATTAAGGTTTAGAAGAACATCAGCAAAATATAAAAAAAGACTCATAACTAACCCACAAACAAATAATCTAAACTTTTTTTTTTTAATCATTACAAACTATATTAAATTTATTTACTAACTACATACTTGAAAATAAATAATAATTGTTAGTTTGATAAAATAAATGTGTATTTGATCTAAACCCCTATATAATTTTCATAAGTAATTGAGACGTTATTAAGAGACCGTAGAAGGTGAGCGTAAAGTCGGGCAGCTAATAAATTCAAGCCAGCGGTGACAGTTTGATTGATTAACATTTCCAAATTACAGGGATGTTTCTGTTGTGTCGCGCCTATATAAAACACACATTTCATACACAAATCAACTGAAGGGTGACAGACAGAGAACGATTCAATCGGTCTGATAGAGATAGTGTTATGCCTTTGATTTAAAGACAGGAAGCCAATGAATGCACTCTTGTAATTAAAGGCTCATATACATAGTCGGGGTGTACTTTAACCCGAAACGTTTCACAAAGGATCCGAATTGATCCACCCGTTTAACACTCACTTTACGTTTAATGAATCGCTTTATATATTTATTTTTCCTAATAAATTAATGGTAATTGCACGTTAGGAAGGTGTTGCAGTTTGCGTCATTATGTAATGTTTGGATTTTAATTACAACGTGTCTTATGCCATCAAGATTAACAAAGCGTTACTAACTGCTCTATTAAAGCATTTAGATGCAATTTTTTTTTTTAATATTTTGTTGCTAATTTAAATTAAATATGTTTGCTCTCGGAATCGTCCCAGTTCTTTGGTTTTGTAGCGGCGGCGACAAAGAAAATCGAAACCGTGTTATTGGCACGTCATGTGAAAGTACAATATCTAAAGTACAGTGCTATATATTATTACTGCTCATGCTTTCTGCAGATCTTATCATTGTTTCACACGCTACTGCTTACTATCTGCCCGTCTCATTTGTATAATCGAATTAAGGCCGGCTACGCGATAAAATTGCGTACCTTTAATTAAAACCGCGCTTATTTTTAGAAAACAATTTCGTGCGTTTTTTGGGATTGGCTTGGATTAATTACTAACCTAATGCTTGAAGGCTAAAATTATTAAGTAATTAATTAATGGATCTTGAAATATTAAAATAATAAACACCATTGTTTGCAGTTAAATATTTTTTTTAAAATTTGCATAATAAATTGGGAAAAAAAATAACTTTTTCATATATTATTTGAACAAAAATATATTATTGTAAATTTCTGTTTCTTTAAAAGAGGAAACGTACTGAAAAAATAAACCCGCTTTTAATATGTAAAGCCATTTATGGTCTTCAAAAAAAACAAAAAATATTAAGAAAAGCTAAAACAAACTCTTAATTGAAACTGTTTTAAATTTTAGCATTTATTAGATGTAAAGTACTGCTTATTGTAGTTTGAAAGAGCAAACTGTGATTGACTTACGCCACTAAACGTGAGTACTGACAAAAACTCCAAATCACATTTTCATATTCAACGTATTTTAAGGTATTTTCAAACCCCAATTGGTAAGTGTGGTAAAAGATTTTGCTTCGTGCAATAATTGATCGCCGCTTTGAAGTCGTTTTGCGTTTGGGAATGCAGGCGTATGCCATCAACCACGTTTACTGAGCAGTTTATGGTTATCGTGGATAGTAATTGAAGGAGGGTGGCGTGCACCAGCTTTCTCTGTAGGCGTTGGCTGGGTTGAGTGACTAAAAAACTATTAGCCGGACTTTTCAGAACAAGATGGATGAAAGAGGTCACCTAGTTCCTTCCTCAACTTCTTCGACTTTGCTTTCCTTTTCTTCTCTTCTACTAAGAATTTGCTTTCTTTGGACAAATTTGCTGTGTGTTGTTCCCATCTCTTCTTCCTCGGAAGAAAAGGAGTCGGACAATCCGGTTTAAGGTCTTTTGAGGGTGACCTATTACTGGGAGACCGCTGACTTGCTCTGTTTGTCTTTCCCAAAATTTACTGCCAAGCACATTAGGCTGTTTCCACTGGTAATTACTGCTTTACTAAGTTCAAATTGTGGGCGGGTAGTTTCTTCTATTGTTACCTACCCACTCACCCAAGTGTTAGTTATCAAAGGATTTAATGTTTCCTTCACAGTTTATGTTTTGGTAGCTATTATATACAAAAAAATAAATGTCAAATGTTACTTAAGCATCAAAAAATTGTTTTAATATAAATCACTTGATAACTAACGCTTAGGTGAGCGGGTGGGCACCAAGTTCAAATTGTAGGCGGGTAGCTTCTTCTACTGTGACCCACCTACCCACCTAAATTATAATCATCAAAGGATTTAATGTTTCTCTCTCGTTTTGTGTTCTTGTTGCTATTATACACAAAAGAATTGATGCCGTTTTGTGAGCGGAGCCACACTTCATCAATAGCATCTCAGTCAATACTCGACTTTTACGGTCCCAATCAGTCAAACTCCAAGAGCCAATCAGAGACTACATTTTAAAACATTACTTAATCTACATAGACCAGAATTCCGCCTGAGTCATCCGGTGATCACCACCCATAACAACTGCAGCTTCCGACATGTACCACCTTGGACGATGCCGTCGACCAGCACATACAATAGATACATCTGGGTTAGGCCGAGGCTATTGTAACCCCGTTTTCTGGTCTGCACCTTTGCCTGAGGATACCACAAACAAACTAATAACCAATCTGCGCACAAAAGCCTCCTTCACAGGAGCACCACGACCTTAGAAAATTACCCAATGTTTTTGAGGGCACACCACGCCACACCCTTGGAAGAATGCAACCGTTGACAAATGGCGCCCAACGTGGGGCGTCAAAAAGCATAGTGCTTTTGCGTTTCTGCAACACACAACTCGAGAAAAGGAAAACTAGGCAACAAAGACGCTCTAAAGAACTCAAGCTAACAGTCTTTGATAATTACAGAACCACGTGTCATTTGGGTGACCATACCACCACGGTCCCCAAACAGGTTAGGACCTCTATCAACCGAACCGCTATGACTACAGGCAACAGACCTTACACCGTCATGAGACATGTCAATTTGGCGATGTTACCAGTTTTGAAACCACCACAACGTAAACCGATACCTGGCGCTATATCCGGCACCATAGCCTATAAGAACAAAATAATTACCGTTACTTATTACCCCAACAATCCCTTAGATATGATAGGACATTTGACCTACCTAGTAAACACCTTTCAGGAAAAAGCAAATACAAATTAAGATACCACTAGCTATGACGTCATAAATGGGTTATTACCTGAAATAACAGACCTGCTGACAATGTTGATAATTCCGCAACACATCTGCACACAACGCGCACCTATTCTTAGTGGACATAACCAATTACATAAACGACCCAGTGAGATACCTGACTGTGCAAAGTCAATTAATGCACGCTCACCTCAATATGCTTACCAAAAAAACCAAAGAAGTCCAGAAACTTATAACAAAACCAAACGAAACTCTACAAGTCAGCATCAACAAAGTTACAACCACCGTTATACACGTCAAAGGCAAGTTATGCTAACATACGCATTTCTGATGTCATCTCGATTGTCTCAAGACATTCCAAAATTCTTCTTTAAACAACCTCCTCAATGCTCCATGGTACTGTCGTAACAGGAAAATTTGAGCAAATCTAAGGATGTATCTTCTGTGCCAACACTTCGAAACTTTAGCCGTAAAGTACTTCAATAATCTCGCGTATCATCCAAACTCAAATTTGGCCCGACTTGCCAAGCCAGACAAGCAAACTATCTTTTATAAACGCCCAGTGAACCAAGTAGCCGCATTCTAAATTAACAATACTAACAGATTAATCCACAATCTTTCCGCAGCCTATAGAGCTTGATACTAACCATATACTATCTGAATCTAATAAAGAAAGATACATGAGCAGTAAGATCTCAAACTTTCATTTGGTATTCTTGGACGGTTTTTAGTCGATAGACATTTCTAAGGAAATAAATCCGACACTTGCCAGTCTTTTAAAAGATTTTACCGCCTGGCCCCCCAAAAAAAAAAACATTTCCTCATCTCGTACCCGAATCGTCAGCGGAGACAAGTTGGGAAAAGCGGACGCGCCTCACACTGCCCGCTCCTCAATCCATCCGGGGTCACACGCATACCATCCCGCATGCATTTTAAGTTCATTATCTTTGCAGTAAAACAAGACACTGCTAGCAAACCACACTGTAAATTAGAAAGTAAATTAGCAGAACTAGAAAATAATCCAATAATCCGCGTAATTACGTGTGAGTGATTGATTAATTATTATTAATCGGGACTTGTGTAGCTTGTAAGTGGGTCTAGAATGATATGTCTTAAACATTTTATGACAATTCGGAAACATTTTATGACGTTTATAACAGTTCAAAAACATTTTATGGCAATTATGACAGTTCTAAAATATTTAATGACCGCTCAGGATCATTTTATGACATCTATGACAGTTTGTGGACATTTTATGACGTTTATAATATCTCTTAAACATTTTATGTCAATTTGAAAACGATTTATGACATTTATGACAGTTTAAAAACTTTTTATGACAATTATGACAGATCTAAAATATTTATTAGGGCCACTGATCTTGTTAGCTTCGGCGCAGGATCACAACAAAATACATCTTCTGGGCGGAAAAGAAGTAGAGAGACTTGTGCTTTAGAAATACCAAATTGTAACATTTACCCTCTACACCTCAATTGAGACCAAGCATCAAACCAGCTCACATCAAACCGGATTGCTCTACGCAGTCATAGACTAAACTAAACTAAAGTCTACCGTCCCTAAGCTGCAGCTTCCTCAACGACCACCACTACGGTGACAACAATTATCATGCTTGCACACCCTGCCAAAAATTCAGGACAACCACTGACAGTTGCCATATTACACTGACATTGATCCAAACTAACAATCGTTCAAGTGGACTTCCGCCTTCTGTAAGTGTGTATTCTGTATGGATACGTGTAAAGTGGCTTCTGCGTAACGCGGCGTTTGTGTGACGCGTGTGTGGAGAATCTCCGGATTCCAAAACCAACAACAAAACAAGCACAGAATGACTCCTAGATTGGGGTCGGCAACCTTCCTTGCTCATTAAGAAAATATTCCGGCAACAAATATACAGAACAGCACATTGATATCTTAGGAATCCTGATGAACACATTGCAAGCACAAAAACAGTTGCAATACGCCTAGGTAAACAGTGTGGAAGAGACGAAAAAAAAAGTTCAAGAATACGTACCAGAACCTATTGAACAACAACAGATAGAGTTCTTAGAAGTAGAAAAACCAACAAAGATTGGAGTAGAGTGCCAGGAAGAAGTAGTACACGTAGACTCTACCATCTAAGTAGTCACAAACCCATGTGACGCCATACCGAACGTGACAGAGGATCAAGGGGAAGTGTTTGACATGCGAGAAGCACACCCCGAGGCAGCAGCTAAAACACAGACCTAACTTCTTAGGAGAACCCGATGAAACCACCCCAGATAAACCTAAAGTGCATGCAACCCATGCATCCGTCACCAAAACAGACAAACTAATCCCACGCGACAAGGACGACAACTTCAGGAAACATCTTAACCAAGCTAATTGGCCTTGCCGGAAAATACCGGTCATCCTGCATCTGGTACACAAGAAGAAGAAAAAAATAAGAAGCCACTTCCACCGACTTACAGCTCAGGTGGGTAGACCTACCGCGTAGTGTTCCGCAAAATAGTGCGCGAGAAATGGAAAAAAGGATTCATGTGCCGCCCCAGTGCTGGATACCGTCAGAACCACGGCCAATGCCCGGAAACTAACATGTCAAACCAGCCAGTGCCGCGAGTGATCAGTCAATCTAAGCCCGTGCCACCACAGACAACTCTCTCCCGCAACTAATAGTGTCAATTCCAAGTCGAAGTCACCAAGATGTTATTACTAAACAACGAAATAAAACCGGAAGCTTAGTCTAAGAGGTAGGGAAAAATTGTTACCGCACGAAAGCGGAGCCTTGTCCGCCAATCAGAGCGAACAGCAAGTATCGTAGCTTCTTCTACTGTACACCACCCACCTACCCAAGTGTGAATTATTAAAAGTGTTAATGTTTGTTTTCTTGTAGCTATTATACACAAAAAAACTATTATCAAAAATGTCAAAATGACATCAAAGAATTGTTTAATGATAAATCACTAAATAACTAAGTGACCGAGCAATATGTGGGCGAATAGCTTCTTTTACTGTTTAATGTTTTCCTCATCACTTGTGTTTTTGTAGCTATTTTTGACATAAAAATGAATGTTAAATGTCAATTAGACATCAAAAAATTGTTAAACCATAAATCACTTGATCACTATTGCTTGGGTGGGCGGGTGGGCACCAAGTTTAATTTGTAGGCGGGTAACTTCTTTTACTGTGATCCACCCACCTACCCAAGTGTTAGTCATCAAAAGATTTATTGTTTTCCCTACCTTTTGTGATCTTGTAGCTATTATACACAAAAGAATGAATGTCAAATGTCACTTAAAACATCAAAAAACTGTTTAATCATAAATCATTTGATAACTTACGCTTGGGTGGGTGGGTGGGCACTAAGTTTAAATTCTTTTACTGTGACTCACTTACCCATCCAAGTGTTAGCCATTAAAGGATTTAATGTTTTCCCTACATTTTGTGTATTTGTTACTATTATGCAGAAAACAATAAATGTCAAATGTCAATTATACATAAAAAACTATTTAATCATGAATCACTTGATAACTAACGCTTGGGTGGGTGGGTGGACACCAAGTTCAACATGTGGGCGGATAACTTTTTCTACTGTGACCCACCCACCCACCCAAATGTTAGTCATCAAAGGATTTAATATTTCCCCCACCTTTTGTGTTTTTGTAGCTATTATACAAAAAAGAATAAATGTTAAATGTCACTTAGACATCAAAAAATTGATTAACTATAAATTACTTGATAACTATCGCTTGGATGGGCAGGTGGGCACCAAGTTCAAATTGTGGGCGGGTAGTTTCTTCTATTGTAACCCACCCACCCACCCAAGTGTTAGTTATCAAAGGATTCATTATTTTGTGTTTTTGTTGCTATTATACACAAAAGAATAAATGGCACTTGTCACTTAGACATTATAAGATTGTTTAACCATAAATTACTTGATCACTAACGCTTGGGTAGACGGGGGGCACCAAGTTCAGTAGCTTCTTCTACTACCCACCCAAGAGTTAGTCATTAAAGGATTTAATGTTTTCTCCACTTTTTGTGTTCTTGTACAGCTCTTTGGTAATTAACAATCCAAAACCAAGTAAAGTCCAAACGTTTCCTCAAAACTATTGGCCTATCAATTTTTTCAGCACATTAAGTAAGCTTATTGAGAGGGTACTCTTGGACAGACTCCAGGACCACATAGAATTGATCAACATCTTCCACCATCAGCAGCACGGGTTCGGATGGGGGCACTCGTCAGTTCACCAACTAAACTGCGTGACGGACCGAAATAATCACAAAGGTGGTCTTTTTCGACAACGGCAAAACCTTCGACAAGGTCTGGCACAAAAAACTTCAAATTTTATAGAGCTAACTATCCTATTCAACTTGTAAGGCTGATAGCCTAATTTTTAGTCAACAAAACTTTAAAAGTAAAACTCAAAAATTACATATCTACCCTTCGGCAGATAACGGCAGAAGTTCCTCAAGGTTCCATACTTTCTCCTCTGCTATTTAATATATATCCAGAATAGCTCAATTCGCTCAATATTGTCATTTTATGGCTTCAAAGGGCCACCGACGACCTCAAAGAATGGTTGGACAAGTAGCAAGTCACTATTAACCTAGTGAAAAGCAAAGCAGTACTTTTTACAAGGCAACGTACCAAACCCGATGAGAATGTCTTTCTTAATGACGTCCAGATACCGTGGTCCAATTCTGCCAAGGTTAATTTTGACAAGAAACTCACGTACAAACTCTACCTGCAGTTTTTGATAAAGCCTAAATGGCAGGAAACGTTTTCGTTTCGATGATGCGTCGGAATAGCGGTTTGTCGACCCAGAATAGAACCCGGTTATACACGTCTATCATTAGACCTATCCTCACGTACACGTTTCCAGTATAAGGAACAGCAGCTAACTGTCATCTGAACAAGTTAGAGGTTTTTCAAAGTAAATCTTTGAGGTTGTTCCAGAAGACTCTATAGTTTGTCCAAAATAGAAAGATTCGGGCAGACCTAGGACTACCCCCAATACGTCAACACATCAAAGCTTTGGCCGCAAAGTACTTCAAGAATCTTGAAAACCATTCCAACCCTGATTTGGCCCGACTCGCCAAACCAGACAGGGAAAACTTTTTCTATAAACGATCGGTGAACCAACTAGCCGCACTCTAACTTTACTAACCAACTAACAAAACAAAACCAATACCGCACAAACCTATAGAGCGTAGTCTAACCATTTCCAAACTACTAATCTCTAAAAGGAAGGTACATGAGCCGTAAGGTCTCAAACTTCCGTAGACACTCACTACTAGGCCTAGCTCTAAAAAAAATGTGTTCTTGTAGCTAATATACACAAAAAAATTAATGTAGAATGTCATTTAGACATCAAAATATTGTTTAACTATAAATCACTTGATAACTATCGCTTGGGTAGACGGGTGGGCATTAAGTTCAAATTGTAGGTAGGTAACTACTTCTACTGTAACCAACCTACCTACCCAGGTGTTAACCATAAAAAAATTCAATGCTTTCTTTACCTCTTGTGTTTTTGTAGCTATTATACATAAAAAAATGAATGTTAAATGTTAGACATTAAAAAAATGTTTAACAATAAATTACTTGATAGCTAACGCTTGGGTGGGCGGGTGAGCACCAAGTTTAAATTGTAGACGGGTAGCTTCTTTTAATGTTATTCAATATTTCCCCTATCTTTTGTGCTCTTGTAACTACTATACACAAAAGAATAAATGTCAAATGTCACTTAAACATCAGAAAATTGTTTAATCATAAATTACTTGCTATCTAACACTTGGACGGGCGGGTGGACACCTAGTTTAATTTGTGGGCGAGTAGCTTTTTCTACTGTAACCCACCCACCCACCTAAGTGTTAGTCATCAAAAGATTTAATGTTTTTTTTTTATTTCTTGTGTTCTTGTAGCTATTATACACAGAAGAATGAATATTAAAAGTCACTTATACATAAAAAAATTGTTCAACCATGAATCACTTGATAACTAACGCTTGGGTAGGTAGGTGAGCACCAAGTTCAAATTGTGGGCGGGTAGTTTCTTCTACTGTAACCCACCCAAGTGTTAGTTATTAAAGGATTAATTATTTTTTCCACCGTTTGTGTTCTTGTTGCTATTATACACAAAAGAATAAATAGCATTTGTCACTTAGACATTAAAAAATTGTTTAACCATAAATCATTTGATCACTAACGCTTGGGTAGACGGCGGGGCACCAAGTTCAAATTGTGGGCGGGTAACTTCTTCTCTTAGTCATCAAGAGATTGTTACGGCCACCAGGCGGCGACTACCTTAACACCCACCTTCACCGCAAGCGCGTTTAACCAATCACTGCAGAACGCGAAGCGTATAAAAGAAATGCGTTTCAACCTTTAAAAACAGACAGTGGGAGCATGCATTTGAAGAAAGCTCTAAAGATATACCCAAAATCTGGGACATTTCGAAAATACTAAGCCGTAACCACGTTACTATTCCAGCCCTACATGGTCTAAATGGCACGGCTTACACAGAAACCATTGCAATATCCTTAGAACAACAATGCAGCCCAGCCTTCGACATTTTGGACACTGACTTCATGGAAAAAATTGAAAGTGAACTGATGCAACATCTCTAAACTATAAATGACGTACCACCACTGCTCACCACACCAAAAAAAGTGGCTAAAATTATCAAAAAAATCAAGGCCAGAAAAGCCCCCGGAAAGAACAATATTTCATACAGAGCCATAAAACATCTGCCCAAAAAAGCTGTCGATGGCCTAACTAACATCATAAATGCAATGCTCAAAAATGGATACTTCCCAGAGTCATGGAAACTAGCCACTATTATAGTTTTTCCCAATCCTGCCAAATCTTTTAAATTCCCTAAAAACTATAGGCCCATTAGCTTACTCAGTTCGCTAAGCAAGATTGCAGAGAGAGTAGTTTTATCGCAAATCCAACTACACGCTGAAAACAACAACTTAATTCCTGAACATCAACACGGATTTCGCAAAGACCACTCGACGTCTCACCAACTTGCTTGAGTAACGGATTCTGCACGAAGAAATCTACGGGTACCATATTTTTTGACATAGAAAAAAGCCTTTAACAAAGTATGACATGAAAGTCTTCTAGCTAAGATATTTAGACTGGGATTTAACAAACATCTAGGAAAGACCCTACATTTTTTCCTATCAGGAAGATGCTTTGAAGTGCAAATCGGAAAGACTCTCTCTAACAGACGTCCCATAACAGCTGTTGTACCACAGGGATCAGCTTTCTCACCATCTCTCTACAACATTTATGTAGCAGACATGCCGACCGAAGACAACGGCACTATGACAGCTTAGTATGCCGACGACACGGCTTTCTATACAGTTCAAATTGTATCAAAATTATTACAAAAAGACTACAACGTGCCGCCGATGTAATCACAGATTGGACGGAAAAATGGGGCATTAAAATTAATCCGAAAAAAAGTCAAGCCATCCTCTTCTCCAAACGGAGGAAAAAAACCCCAAGAAAACATAGAAATTGAAAGAATTCCAATACCATGGACTAAACAGGTGAAATATCTAGGAGTTACCTTGGACAAATCGTTAACATGGAAACCTCACACACAGAATGTCAGAAATACCAGCATTGGCATCCACTTCTCAAAAACAATAAAATGACACTTATTAACAAAATTACGTCACGCAGGCAACCGACCAAGTTGAATATCCGCCTCAAGGTCAACAACCAAACAAGTCTCAACTTGTAACCAAGCACGTGCATAATCCGAGTGCTAGTACGGACAACTGCGTGATGGAAAAGAAGAGGAAATCATACGACGGACAATACAGTCTAGAATAGCGTACATATGGGTTAACACCGAAATTGTCGATCGGTTTTAATTTCGCCGGAGATGAAACCGGTAACTAGAAAGCAGAATCTGGAGCAAGCAAGTTCCATAAAACACGAGCATACCCTGAGAGGAAACTTTGGCACTACCAGCAAAAACTTTCAAAGATATTCTCGGATGGTTAGCTACTTAATAATAATACTTTATTGACGGTATAATCTTACCATTTACATCTACATCAAATATACATAAACAATGATGTTTTACAATACAAAAATAAAGAATACAAATATACCATTCATAAAAGCGCACATATTAGACATTAGTCAGCATGACTTAGCTGACTTCTGAACGTAGATTTAGAGACACAAAATACATTAATATCAGTTGGTAAATTATTTGCAAATCTACACATTCTACCGAGTGGATTGTTGAAACCATAATTAGTAAAATGAGTAGACTCGCAAAATAAAGAAGAATGTCTGCTATGTCTATTATTAGGTGCTACATGGAATGGAAGAGTACCAAGTAGCTCCGGACAATCAATCTCAGACATAACTAAATTACGCAAGAACGACAAATCAGCTCTTTTGCGGCGAATCTTCAATGGCGGTAGATTGTACAATAAAGCAATGTAGTAGTAATCATAATTTACAGATAATATGCCGGATTTATAAGACAATAAACGACAAAACTTTTTTTGAATTTGTTCAATACTACGGTTATGAATTTCATAAACAGGACTCCAAACTGACGGGGCATACTCTAAATGCAAACGCACCAAAGCACAATATAAAAGATTAAGTGTACTGGCTGATAAATCCGCGGACATTCTATATACAAATCCTAACATTTTTATGGCACGATTGCACATGATGTTTATATTTTCAACAAATGTAAGTTTATGATCAAAAATAACGCCTAAATCTTTTATTTGTGTGACTTTGTCTAACACTTTAGTGTCAATTATATAGTTAAAAGAAATTTTACTTAAAGTTCTATGGAAACTTATTGAAAAACATTTATCAGCATTAAAAAACAATTTATTAATAAAACACCAAGTATTTATAGAATCCAAGTCCAGTTGTAAAAGATGGCAGTCATTGAGAGATGATTAAATTAAATCATTCGCAAATACAAAAAATGACGATGAATTGATATACTGTGGGATATCATTAATAAAAAGCAAAAATAAAATTGGTCCACAATGAGATCCTTGAGGAACACCAGATGGAACAAGAATGGGCTGTGACAAAAAATTATTAATTTTTACACACATTTTTCAAAAAGCTGAATAACCAGGAAGTCACATCATGATGAAATCCCAGAGCACTGAGCTTGGCAATCAAAATATTATGACTCACACGATCAAACGCCTTTGAAAAATCGGTGTAGGTTGAGTCAACTTGTACTTTAGATTCAAATGCATTTAAAATATCATTTTCATAACAGAGTAAATTAGTAAGTGTGGAACGCCCTTCACGAAATCCATGCTGCTCTTCTATAAGATGCTTTTGCACATCCATTGCAACTGACTAGTTACAATTTTATCGAACAATTTAGGTATAGCAGATTGAATGCAAATGCCTCTATAGTTAGTGATATTCTCTTTGTCTCCAGATTTAAACAAAGGCGTAATATAGCTTTGTTTCCATATTTGAGGAAATTTAGTTTCATTCAATGAAGCATTGAAAAGTAAGTGCAATGGCTTTGCAATAGAATAAATGCACTTTTTTAACAGTAAAGAGGGAATGCCGTCGGGTCCAACGCTTAAATTACATTTAAGGTTTTCAATTCTCTTAAAAACATCACACAAACTAATAAAAAATTTTGAATGTATTACGTTATTATTAAAATTAAACAATGGAGTTCGATGAGTTTCGTTATCATAGACTGAAGAAAAAAAATCTGCAAAATTAGTTACAAAGTCGTTCCCATTATTACAAGTTTGATCTTTATAATGCATCGTGGCTGGAAAACCATTAGTTTTTTTGTTCTCATTAACAAACCTCCAAAAATGTTTTGGATTATTTTGAATTTTACTTTCAGTTTGTAAAATATATTGCTCGTATTGATTAGCACTGAGATTTTTGCACGTAGTACGAATAGGTTGGAATTCATTATAGTTTGACAATAGTTTTGAAGATTTATAACGTTTGTGTATAGTTTTCTTGAGTTTAGTAAGTGATATCAATTCTTTGTTGAACCAAATAGGAAAATTGCTTTCACTCCACAGTTTTTTAGGGACAAAACAATCAATAACATAATCGATTACAGAGTAAAATACATCAAGACACATATCAATATCAACTTCGACAATACCCGCAGTATACCTAGCAAGAACGTGTACAACCCTTACAAGAGCGCTTGCGGAAGCAAAAACTACCACAGACAAGTGAGCTACTTTGATAACGTCAGACAAACAGACGAACAAAAGAACATTAACATCTTTGTTCCCACGCTAGTCGAGAACCCTGTCGACAACGATCAGTGATGTAGGAAATTACCACACCTCTTGATCGAACCGTCAACGTGCAGCCCTTAAGCACAATCGTTAGCTGAGACCCCTGTCAGCAACATAATGTCACATTGGTCAATCAACAACTACTACATCTTCAATGAGGAAAACTTGAAAGTGCAAGTCCAAGTCAACGAGTCCACCCAGGTCGAGCTCGATGAATTTCAATTAGGGGAATTATTTATCCCAGACATAATAATATTGATAAAAGCATACTTTGCTGACAGCATTATCGACATAGAAGATGGAGAAGACTGCATAAGCAAAGTCGAACACGCAGACCTGCACGAAGCGGCGACCACCGTCAACAGCTTCAACCGCAACATAGTGACTGCAACGCAGACTGGAACAATGCCGTCTAATTGTACCACATATGCCACACCTGGAGGAACGAAGCCGTCCGGCACACTTTTGAAGAACATCACCAACACAGCCGATAAAACACCTGAACACATCACAACGAGCGACTCGCCAATACCTCAGACAATTTGTATCCCGGAAAGGCATTTATGCTACCGCATTAAGTGCCGGTGTATAGGTTGCGTCCGGAACCGCCACCGCAACCTGGGACATAGTTTCAGTTTCGGACAAGCTCTTGTTTGTGAATTCGAACAATAGTTAATTTTGCAAAACACAAAAGACACAGTGAAACCCGTAACAAGATTCAATGTTTCCAGCAGCGCTTGTGTTCTTATTGTTATTAACACAAAAGAACAAATTCCAAATGCCACTTAGAAATCAGAGAGTTGTTCAATCATAAATCACTAGATAACTAACGCTTGGGTGGGTAGGCGGGGTAATCAAATGTTAAATCAGAGTTAGAGCGGCAGGTAACCAATTATAACAAACACTAAAGGAATGAGTAGGTACTTTCTTTATGATAGTGCAATCAATACGTAATTTTTTTATCAAAGGTGTTATTTGGCAGAATCAACGTCAGAATCGGGCTTCAAGTTTGCAAAGTAAATTATTATTGAATTGACTGCATGAGTGGATAATCTTTTTGAATAATAGTTTAGAAAATATTACTACCAAAATTGATCATTAAAGTCACAAAACCAAAAAAAACATTTTGCTAGTCAGGATGTGTTCTTTGTCAAAAGAAAGATTTGGTCAAGATTGAAATACTCTGAGAAAACACCACCATTTGCAAAAAGCGTAAACCACAATGCCTTGCCCTCAAACTACGTTCTAACACTGAAACATGATAAGATTTGGTTTATAAAAAAAACTAAATCCAGCCACGGGGACAATTGCCTACGTCGTCTTCATAGAAGCAAATAGCACTAAATTTCAGCAGCAAGTAACGTTAGACCAGATCAGACACATTTAATCCAGTATTTCTCTAAAATTATGCTTCTAAAAAAAATTTTGATAATTCTGCAAAACTCTCAAAACGCAAATTTGTTGTCTACACAGATTTTGTTTGCAACTGAGCAGTTTGAGAATCCATCCTGCTCATTTCCAAATCTTTATGTAGAATTTTAATAACACTGGTTGACCACAATCAACATTAAATCAGTTTCTGCTACACTTTGATTGGATGATTAGATTTCCTGTTCCATTTGAATTGATTTGAAATAGATCATTTCCTCATAAATATTCTTTGGGTTATTGCTTTCTTTTGATAAAAATTTCATTAAACATCTGCAAATCATTTTTCTCTCTTTGAATTGATAAAAATGATATGTTAAGCGATTGAAATTAAACTATAAAATGTTACAAAAACTTGAAAATAGCGTTTAACACAAAAGGATAAATTGCTTGCACTTTTAATTTTGATGAACTGATTTCATAGCCAGTTTATTAAGTTGAGCGTAGGTTTTACTTGTTCTCATGTCTTCTAGAATAATGGCAAAAACCTTGCATTTAAAAAAAACTACAAATAATTATCTACTTTAATAGTTGTATAGAGTATTTGATTTAAAGTTTAAAAAATTGCAGTCTTGCAGTGTGTTTCTATACATTATTATGAACTTAATATTAAATTGTAATCAGCTGATAATAATGTATGATAATAGTGATATGATTTAGTTAGTTATATGTGAATAGATTTAAATCGTCGCTATTACATCTGCGCACTGTTGGCAACAATAGAACTAGGAACTAGCCTCACACTATTGAATAAGCCCCTCTCCATGCTTATATATATATATATATATATATATATATACACAAGTTGCTTTTGTCTTGTAACCCTGCACACGGTTAGGGAAGTTC
Organism: Tachinus rufipes; assembly: GCA_963932245.1. NCBI lineage: Eukaryota > Metazoa > Arthropoda > Insecta > Coleoptera > Staphylinidae > Tachinus > Tachinus rufipes. Next base: position 5,455,878 of record OZ010749.1, read on the forward strand.
GTTCTCTCTCCGGGTCGGCAGAGTTTACGATACCAGGGGTTAAGCTTAATGGAAGGAGTACATTACTGAAATAACTTCGGTTATTCTAACTTACAGCACTTCTTGTAAAACTATATTAAGATTTTAGAGCGTCGATAAGGCGAACGTGGCTGAGCGTTTTGTTTGAGTTTTATAAATGTTTTTAGTTTCGTCGATTGTAAGAGTGGAAAAAAATTATATTGTTATTTCAACGCCCTAAATACAGAGAAAGAAATTCATAAATTTTTCAGGGATATTTCATCTAATAATAATAATAAAAAAAATTGTATACCAACCGAAAAATATGCTGTATTAACTTTATGATTGTAATAATCATAAAACAAATCTAACCGTGGAAAATGTGTAGCATACCACAGTGTGTTTAATTAGTGCGAATAAATAACTCCACGGCGTGTAAATATAAATAGTTTAGGTCGTACGCAAATAATAAATGTTGTAATTATTTCATATCGATGATGTTATCGGTTTGTATCGCGGTCATATCAAGTGGCAACTTAAATTTTTAATGAGCTTTTATTTGCTGCATTTGTAAATTACATACAAAAACACATTTGATCGACGGATAAATAATTGCTTAATTAATTATTCAAAGTTAATTTTAAATTACAATAGAAACAAGTATAAAATGTATTGGTTTCTGCAGAAGACGTGACGTATGTACAGACGGGCATTTGTAATCGGTATTGAAGCACTATTCAAGGCCAATCTTCCTGGCGGGTGGCCTTACAAGTTCAAGCATGGGAAAAAATGTAAAGACAAGATAATTTGTTAGGAATCATCAGAAGCGGCATTTTTTTATTATATTTATATAAAGCATCGGTTCAGTAAACCGATAAAAGCGAACGATGTTGTTCGGAATATTAAGAAATAAAAATGTTGTAAATTATGTTTCGATTAAATAATTACTGCGTTGATATATAAATTTAGTTTGTTTGTAATTAAAAGGGATTAATTGTAGTAGCATGGCGGGTAAAGTAGGGGAGAGTCCGAGATGTCCCTGACACTTGGCACATTGTTTATGGCAGCATTGGTCAGTAATTACAACAATGTTATGGGCTACATTAATTATACACCCGAATCTATAAACGCGCGCCGCTTATATACATTTACTCATCAACAATAATTGTAATTAATTCATTAAAAAATTGTCATCGTTTAGTAATTCCAGTTACGCTTAGCAATATTGATTCGAAATTGTATACATTCATAATTAATGATATTCTAGTGCGGTCCCTTGCAAATAGCATTGTCTCGAAATTGGTCGATAGATCAATCACATACATTCGAGGCATATCTATAGTCATGTTGATACAAGCGACAGCAGACAGAATATTAACACTATGTAACTTGTGAGTTCAATTAGATTGATTGTACATAATACTGAATTGTTTTGATTTGGATTTAAATTTATAAATTGTTTAAGGAAAACGATTTTTTAACCAAAAATGTTAACAATTTTATTGTTAAGCGTTTAAAAATTATTAACCAGTTTTTTCACAAAGTTTGAACCTTAGATGATCTTTTAAAGTTCGGAGAATCTTTTTGAGGAGACTTTTCAAAGTTTTCAATGGTCTTATCATTGATTTTAAATACTCTTTTACTTTTATTCATTTTCTAAAATTTCTGCATTAGTTTTAAAAATTGTATTTGTAGTATTACCAACAAGTTTGAGTTTTGAGAAAACATTTAATGGTTTGCAAAGAGTTTAAAAGTTCTGAGAAGACTTTGAAAAGTCTTTGTAGATTTTTAAGTATTAATTTTGACAGAATATTTGGGACTTTTAGGTTGCTTAAGAATATTTTGAAGAATTTTTGATAACTTTGTTTGCAGCAGTAGAAGTAACAGGTTTAAATCTTGAGAAAACATTTAGAAGTTTGAGTAGACTTTGTAAACTTTAAGGTGTTTGTAAAAACTGTTTTTGTCTTTTAAAAGACTTAAGAAATCTGAAAATGTTTTAGAATACTTTGAGAAATATCTGAAAACTTTGTTTGTAGTTGTAGCAACCCGTTTGAGTCCTGATAAACCATTTACAGGTTTGAGAAGTTTTTTAAAGTTTTGAGAACACTTTAAGAGGTTTTTGTAGATTGAGGTGTTACTTTTAAATGTTTTAAAGGTTTTAAAAAATTAAAAAAGCTGAAAATATTTTGATGGATTTCTAAATACTTTGAAAAAGTTGGAGTCTTAAAAACGTTATTTGAAAATTTTAAAAGAGTTTTGGGACAATTGTGTAGTATGAAAAGACTTTGAAGAGCTTAAGAAGATTTTGAAAGTTTTTTGAAGGTTCGATTTGATAATGCTTTAGAATACTTTGAGACGTTTTTAAGAAGGCTGTTTCAAAAGTTTAAAAAACTTATATATCACTAAACTATTACAAAACTGTTTTTGAGGTTATGTGGAACTGTAAACTAATAAACCAGATATTTATTTTTTTAATGTTTTTTTTTCTCATTTGTCAGTAATGAAGTGACAAATACTAGTATCTTTTAAAGTTATGTTAGGTTAGGTTAGTGACAAATACTAGTATTTTTGAGGTTATGTGGAAACTGTAAACTAATAAACCAGATATTTATTTTTAAATGTTTTTTTTTTATTTGTCAGTAGTTAAGTGACAAATACTAGTTTTGTTTAAAGTTAAGTTACGTTAGCTTAGGTTAGTTTAGTGACAAATAATAGTATTTTTGAGGTTATGTGCAAACTGTAAACTAATAAACCAGATATTTATTTTTTCAATGTTTTTTTTTTCTCATTTGTCATTAGTAAAGTGACAAATATTAGTCTCGTTTGAGGTTAGGTTAGGTTAGGTTAGGATAGTGACAAATACTAGTATTTTTGAGGTTATGTGGAAACTGTAAACTAATAAACCAGAAATTTATTTTTTCAATGTTTTTTTTTCTCATTTGTCAGTAGTAAAGAAACAAATACTAGTCTCGTTTGAGGTTAAGTTAAGTTAGTGACAAATATTAGTATTTTTGAGGTTATGTGGAAACTGTAAACTAATAAACTAGATATTAATTTTTTCAATGTTTTTTTTTCTTATTTGTCATTAGTAAAGTGACAAATATTAGTCTCGTTTGAGGTTAGGTTAGGTTAGGTTAGGATAGTGACAAATACTAGTATTTTTGAGGTTATGTGGAAACTGTAAACTAGTAAACCAGATATTATTTTTTTTAATGTTTTTTTTTTCTCATTTGTCAGTAGTAAAGTGACAGATACTAGTATCTTTTGAGGTTATGTGCAAACTGTGAGCTATTAATCAAAATATTTATTAAGTCAATGTTTTTTTTTCATTTCTAAATTGTAAAATGACTAAAATGACAGATATTAACATTTTTTTAAGTTTTGTGTAAACTGTGAGCTGATAATCAAAGTATCTATTATGTCAATGTTTTTTTTCTTATTTGTCAATCGTGAAATGACAGCTACAGACTTAGATTGATAAAATTTCAAAATCCGGCTATTAAGTACTACCAATTAGCTAATAAAATCTAACTAAATGCCAAATTCAATTAGGTTTCATAAAAATACAAAATAAATTTATAAAATATCAAAATCCGGCCATCAAGTACCACTAATTGGTTTATAAGATATCAAAATCTCTCCTCCCAATCTTATATTCAACATTAGTTTCTAAACTTACAAAAAATTGTCAAAAAACTGTAAAATTTTTCATAAATTATCATAATATACTATCATAAAATGTTGATAAACTGTCAAAAAATTGTCAAAATTTTTACAAATTATTTTAATATATCTTTAAGTTATCACAAATTGTTGGTAAACTGTCACTTTATTTTTTTATGTCATAAAACAGTCAAGTGTTAATAAATTAATATAATATATCACAAAACTCTCAAAATGTTCATAAACTATCATTATGTATTTTTAAACTGTCACAAAATTGCCAAACTATTAAATAAATGATTATAATATACTTCTAAACTGTCACAAAATAATGATAAACTGTCATTTTACATTTTTTGTCAAAAAACTGTCAAAATGTTTATAAAATATTATAATTTACTAGTAAACTATCACAAAACTGTCAAAATATTTATAAACTGTCATTGAACTGTCACAAAATTGTAACAAAACTGTCAAAATGGTTATAAAATATTATAATTTACCACTAAACTATCACAAAACTGTTAAAATATTCATAAACTGTCATTGAACTGTCACAAAATTGTAACAAAACTGTCAAAATGGTTATAAACTATCTTAAATACCTCTAAACTATCATTATATGTTTCTAAGCTGTCACAAAATTGCTAAATTGTTCATAAATTATCATAATATGAAGTATAAACTGTCACAAAATGTTGATAAAATGTCATTTCAGATTTATTTCTTAGAAAAACTGTCAAAATTTTTATAAATTATTAAAATTGACCTCTAAACTATCATAAAATGCTGATAAACTGTCACGTCATATTTGTATGTCATAAAACTATCAAAATGTTCATAAATTATCATAATATATCATTAAACAATCACAAAACTGTCAGAATAATTAAAATCTGTCATTATGTGTTATGAAACTGTAAAAAAAACTGTCAAAATAGTTATAAACTATTATAATATACCTATAAACTATTATCATATTTTTTTAAACTGTCACAAAGTAATGATAAACTTTATATTTTTGTGTCACAAAACTGTCAAAATGTTTATAAATTATTATAATATACTACTAAACTATTACAAGACTATCAAAACATACTTAAACTGTCATCATTTATTTCTAAACTGTGACAAAACTGTTGAAATGGTTATTAACTATTTAAATATACCTCTAAAATATCAATATTTGTTTTTAAACTGTCAAAAAACTGTCAAAATCTTCAAAAGTTATCATAATATACCTCTAAATTATCACAAAACGTTGTTAAACTGTTAGTTTATTATTTTATGTTACAAAACAGTCAAAATGTTAATAAATTATTATAATATATTTCTAAACTATTTACAAAACTGTCAAAATGTTTATAAACTGTAATTATGTATTTCTAAACTGTAACAAAACTCTCAAAATAGCAATAAATTATTAAAATATACTTCTAAACTATTACAAAATGTTTATAAATAGTCACTTTACATTTTTAAACCGTCAAAATGTTCATATTTTTTAAAATATACGGTTTAGCTTTAAAAGTTGCCTACAGACGTTTAAGAGAATTTGAAAATACCTTAGAAGGCAGTAAGGGTTTTAAGAATGCTCTAGAATTACAAGTTTTTTACAAACGACATATTTATTTCACACTTTGTTTTAATATTTTTAATTTAAAAAACTTTTTAAAATAATCTATAACTTACATAAGCTCTACAATACCTCAAAGTATTTTATATTTTTTTTTACTTATTTGTTTAAGTCTTTCTAAGCTAATTTTGCTGACTAAAACCTTAAGAAATGTTTGTAAATGTATTTTGAAGCTTTTTAAACTTTTCAATAATTTCAAAATAGTTTCAGTTTTCTAAACATTTTCTAAGAAGTTTTTGAGAGTTCCGAAAAAACTTTGAGGGACTTTTTGATGGCTGAGAAAATTCTACAATATTTTAAGAAATCTGAGAATGCTTTAGAGTAGATTTATGAGATGACTGTTAAGGATTTGAAAACTATGATAAGTTCTAAATATATTATAACGATTATAGAAGTTGCAAAGTTATTTTGAGGTCGAGTACAGTCAATTAATAAAGTTTTAGATACCTTTAGATGTCTAAGAAAATGTTAAGAATTTTTATAATTAAAATCTTTAAAAAATTATGAAAAAACACTGCAAGAGTAAAGGTTCTGATGCTACTGAATGAATAGAATATTAGAATTAGTTTTGAATTGCCACAAGAAAAATTTTGAGGCTTACAGACAACATTCTTTGAGAGTTTTTTTAAATTTGTTTGTTTTCATTAATTATCATCATCATTGATGTTTTTTCAAACTTTTTTAAATGGTTTTTAAAGTTTATCAAAGTCTTCAATGACATTTTCAGTAAAAATTTTGTTCTCTTTTTATTCTTTTTCTAAAATTTGTGAATTGATTTGTAAAATGTTAATTGTAGTATTAGCAACTGATTTGAGTCTTGAGAAAAGTCTAGAAAAAACATTTAAAGTTTTGCAAAAAAAACTTTGAGAACTTTGTTTGCAATAGTAGTAGTAACATGTTTAAAAGTTTTGAGAAAATACTTAGAAGTTTGAGTAGACTATAGTAGATTTTTAGATCTTTGAGAAGGTTTGGAAAAGTATTGATTACTTGCAGATATCTGGGAAAGTTCTAAACAACTTAAAGCCATCTATAAATGCTTTAGAAGATTTTCAGGAATTTTTTTTTGTAGTATTAGTAACAACAGGTTTGAGTCTTAAAAAAAAATATTTAAAAACCTGAAAAGACTGAGAGTTCTGAAAAAGTTTTTGTAGATTTTGTGTAATTTGAGAAGTTTTAATAGCTTATTGAAAAAAAAGATTTGACTACAATTACAATTGTTTGAACATTATCAAACTTTGAAAATCAATTTTATATTAATATTTTAAAAAATGTTTTTAAAAAATAAAAAACAATTAAAAAATTTTTGGAAATCTACCAAGCAACAATTGACAACACTTAAAATTGTTAATTTTGTAAAAAAAATTGTTTATTTTTGAACAATTAAAAAAAAAACTAAATTTGGATAATTAATAGTATAACAGTCTTTTTAACTAATGGTAATTTATAGTAATAGAAACAATTTATTATTTAATATTGCCCAACATTTAATAAAGTTGTTACCATTATCGATCAGATTAATAATGTAAACCGAATTTCTCAGAAGAAACAATGAAGTAATTTAAATAAACATTTACAAACATATTATTCCTAGTAAATGAGTCACATTAAACCAGAACATCGAGAACGAAAAGAAATCGTTTGCTTAATTAAAGAATAATGCTCGGTCGATAATTCGATGATATTCCATTGTAAAGTGTTGATGTTTTGGTAGCCTGGTAACGATTGCGCGCATTAATAATGTATTTCCGTGGCGCAGTTTTGATCCGTATCAAAAGCTTGATAACTTTCAATTTGATTTGTTAGATGCAGCAGCAGCAAGCGACGGGGTATCCTCCGCAAACACAATGTTTGCACAACCGTTAGCAGCCCGTTCACCCGGAACCCAAAGACGGATTGTTTCAGCGCGAAATTAGCGTTGTTACCCAATAGATAATTATCTCTTTCTGTATAGTTTTATTATTAATTTGGCATTTATCAGATTCTTATTGCGGCGGCGTTATTGTTGTTTGTATAAATTACGGCGAGGCGGTAATTTGAAGCAATTATCTCGTGTACCTTTTCTCATATATTGAAAATTATCGTGTCGGAACGGCTGAAATGTAATTTGTTAAACTTGTGGGCGAATGGACTTGATATGTAATTGCCAGGAAACTGTTTATGTTATTCAACACTAATTAATAGACAAATTATGAAAACATATCAAATTCACAAATGTAATATCCCGGACAGAAATAAAGTACCTGGTTATAGATAGCCAGTTTTGTATCATCGCTTGTGCAATGTGATTGGCAAGGAACAGTATTGACTTGATTTCGATGCCGGCACACACACATATACACATACACTTCAATTTAATAATAGAAAATCTAAATTTAGTGTTTTGAATTTTTCACCAGTTTATGTGAAAGCAGATATTCATAAATACATCATACGACTCCCCACTCAACCGTTTATACATGAATTCATAATCTTAAATTTAAATTAATTTTAGTAATCATTGCCTACAACGAAAATATTTAAACATAGAAATTTTGAGGACTAACTAAAGAACCTATAAATTAATAATAATTGGTTTGTAGCCCAACATATATTACTGTAATTACAAAACAAACTCAATATAATATAGCAAGACAAAGAAAATCAACTAAATTTATGCAAAAACAAGGTTTATTGATTATTATCATACGATAATATTAGATACAATATTATCGTATGATAATAGTCGTAGAAAAACCTAAGAAACTAAAGGAAATTTTGATGAATACCTTTAAACTTAGAGGCCCTAGAATAATTTCTTGTAGTAGACCCTAAACAATATCTGTTTATCTAGTATACCTAGTCACGCCGTTCTTTTTCGTCTGTGTAGTAATATTATACTTCTTTTTGCATAACTAAATGACAATTTCTGTTACAAGCATAACAATATCGTTTAAAATAAATATTTAAATATCATAGTTCTTCTACCATAAAACAGTTCTTCCTGCCACTTTGTTTTGTTGTTTCAATTAGCAACACTAACTTTGTATGAATTCCTACAACAACATCGTAAAATCAAGGCCAAATTTGTTAAGACATCAATTGTACCAGGTAACATTTGGCTAGAGACTGCTTCTTTCTATTAAATGATTACATCAGAATAATCTTTTCAAACCAATCATAAAAACCAAAAATCTAAAATTGTTTCTTGAACACCACAACTAATTTTTACTTCTATTCTAAGTTATTGGTCCGTTACCATGTTATGAAGTGACCCACCTACCCGCCCAATTGTTTGTCATTAAAGAATTGAATGTTTGGCTTCTAGGAGGACGCCACAAGCCATTTTCTCACAGGAGTAGGTTGTGATTCAACCTCTTGATAAGTGCCCGTCATTAAGAGATTGCAAGTTTGAACTCTTTGCAATCGTCAGAAGCCAATTTGTCACTAAAGAAGGTCGTGATCCAACATTTTAACACTTGGTTGTGTGGGTTGGCTACTACAATCCAAACTATTGACTGCTTATTATAATATGAAGTGGCCCGCCTACCCACCCAAATATTAGTCATCAAGAGGTTTATGTTTAAACTCTTTCCGAACGTCAGAAATCGTTTTGTCTCAAAAGAAGGTCTTGATCCAACCTCTTGATAAATATCACTTGGGTGGTTAGGTTAGGTTAGGTTGGGTTAGGTTAGGTTAGGTTAGGTTAGGTTAGGTTAGGTTCCTTCAATCCAAATTATTGACTGGTTATTATGTTATAGAGAGTTCCATCTACCCACCCAAGTGTTGGTCATCAACTCTCTGCAAACGTCAAAAGTTATTTTATTACTAAAGAAAGTCGTATTTTAATTTCTTGATAACTTACACTTGGGTGAGTGGGTGAGCCACTCCAATTTAAACTATTGATGAGTTATCATAGTCTAGTGAGTTCCACCCACCCACCCAAGTTTTTGTCATCAAAAGCTTGCATATTGGAACCCTCTGTAAACGTGAAAAGTTATTTTATTACTAAAAAAGGCCGTACTTCTATTTCTAGATAACTAACACTTAGGTAGGTGAGTGGGCTACTCTAATTCAAACTACTGATTAGTTATTAGAGTCTAGAGTAGCCCATCCACCCTCCCAAGTGTTAGTTATCAAAAGATTGCATATTGGAACTCTCTGCAAATTTGAAAAGTTATTTTATCACTAAAGAAGGTTGTATTCCTATTTTTTGATAACTAATACTTGGGTGGGTAAGTGGGCTATTCCAATCCAAACTATTTTATAGTTATTGTAGTTTAGAGTAGCCTACCCACCCACCCAAGTGTTTGTCATCTAAAGTTTGCATATTGGAACTCTCTGCAAACGTGAAAAGTTATTTTTATACTAAAAAAGGTCGTACTTCTATTTCTAGATAACCAACACTTAGGTAGGTGAGTGGGCTACTCTAATCCAAACTACTGTTAAGTTATTATAGTCTAGAGTAGCCCACCCACCCACCCAAGTGTTAGTTATCAAAAGCTTGCATATTGGAACTCACTGCAAACTTGAAAAGTTATTTTATTACTAAAGAAGGTCGTATTCTTATTTTTTTGATAACTAGCACTTGGGTGGGTGGGTGGGCCACTCCAATCTAAACAATTGATTATTTATCGTTGTCTAGAGTAGCCCACCCACCCACCCAAGTGTTAGTTATCAAAAGCTTGCATATTGGAACTTTCTGCAAACTTGAAAAGTTATTTTATCACTAAAGAAAGTCGTATTCGTATTTTTTGATAACTAACACTTGGATGGGTGGGTGGGCTAATCTAATTTAAGTTATTGATTAATTATTATAGTCTAGAGTAGCCCACCTGTCCACCCAAGTGTTTGTCATTAAAAGTTTGCGTATTGGAACTTTCTGTAAACGTTATTTTATCACTAAAAAAGGTCGTATTTCTATTTCTTAATATCTAACTTTTGGGTGGGTAGGCTATTCTAACTCAAACTATTGATTAGTTATCATAGTTTAAAGTAGCCCAACCACCTACCCACCCGCCCACCCAAGTGTGAATTATTAAAAGTTTGCATATTAGAACTCTCTGCAAACGTGAAAAGTTATTTTATCACTAAAGAAGGTCGTATTCCTATTTCTTGATAACTAACACTTAGATGGGTGAATGGGCTATTCTTATTCAAACTATTGATTAGTTATCATAGTCTATAGTAGCCCACCCATAAACCCAAGTGTTTGTCGTCAAAAACTTGCATATTGGAACTTTCTGTAAACGTGAAAAGTTATTTTATTACTAAAGAAGGTCGTATTCCTATTTCTTAATAACTAACTCTTGGGTGGGTAGGCTATTCTAATTCAAACTATTGATTAGTTATCATAGTCTAGAGTGACCTACCCACCCACCCAAGTGTTAGTTATTAAAAGTTTGCATATACTTTCTGCAAACGTAAAAAGTTATTTTAAAACTAAAGAAGGTCGTATTCCTATTTTTTTATAACTAACAGTTGGGTGGGTGGGTGGGCCACTCCAATTTAAACTATTGATTAGTTATCGTAGTCTAGAGTAGCCCACCCACCCACCCAAGTGTTTGTTATCAAAAGTTTGCATATTAGAACTCTCTGCAAACGTGAAAAGTTATTTTATTACTAAAAAAGGTTGTTTTCCTATTGAACCACTCCAATCTAAACTATTAATTGGTTATTATGGTTTAAAGTGGCCCACCTATCCACCCACCCAAATGTTTGTTATCAAAAGCTAGCATGTTTGAACTTTCTGTAACCCGCAGAAGTCATTTTATAACTCAAAAAATTTGTGATCGAATCATTTGATAACTAACACTTGGAGGGTGAGTGAACCACACTAATCCAAACTATTGACTGGTATTTATGGTATGGAGCTGCTAAAACTGCTACATACAGCTTAAATAAACAAAACAAAATAAGATTTTGATGAGTTAAATAATTTAGTATTGTAATCAAACAAACCTATATACTCCAAACACAAATTGGCCGCTATAATATGCAACTTAATATACACAAAAATATTGTTAACTCTTTACATTCATGCTTGCGTTTTAGCATCTATTTTTACGCTCAATTTTCATGAGTTTAATTTTTCAGCTTATGTTATTGCAACTTCTACTACAGTTTTTAGCAAATTGATGCTTGCTTGTAACTATTTAATCCACAAATGGTGCGAATAATACAATGCTAAACATTATTGAAGTAATGCCAGCAGCGGTAATAGATAATGCAAATTCCAGCAACGAAACTGATTAAGCTGATGGGATTGTTAGATAGGAAGGTTCTGCACACTGTATATGTGTGTATATATCTATGTAGAGCAGTGGAGGAGTAAGGTCCGGCGGTGGTGTATTGGAGTGAGAGAGGAGTGAGTGGATGGTAAATCGGGCGTGAAGAGCCGGATGACATTTAATCAATATGAGCTCTGTGTGGACACTCTCGGTCACACATCCCTACCACTTCCATGTAACCATACGTACACACAAAACCAATTATCAGGGCCATGTATATAAATACGTAGCTTGTTATAATTATACGTAAATGTATGCAAATTATATATCTATGCCGATTGTCAATCAGTGCGAATCGCACTTTGATTCCGCCCATCGTAATAATAATATAGATATAGATCGGTCGGACGGCGGTGAATTTAATTAGCAGTTATTGGTGTATTCATTAATTACCTATTAACTGCTCTCAATCAAATTACATTTAATGGACTATTGCATTATTCTGTAGTGTTATAATATATAATTATTATTTTGGTAAGCAAAACGCTACCAAGTTTCCAAAATTAAATAATTGAAGTGACTTAAATTGATCAAATTTTGTGTCCAAATAGTTTTGGTTTGCCACTTATAAAAACGTTTTTAACACTTTATAACAGTGGAAGATAGTTTTTGGTAGTTTGTAGCAATGTTGATGGCATTTTTTGGAAGTTCAGATGCAACTGGTAACTTTTGAAAGCTTCTCACATATTAATACAAAAATATTAATCAAAAATACATCATAAACAATGCGGAAAAGTCTCCAAACCACAGAGCGCCCGACGTTAAGGGCAAGGAGAGTTACAAAATAAAGTAAAAAATGTACGATTCTTCAGTCTTCAGTATTCTGCGGTGTGGCCCAAATATAAAAGCTATTAGTACTAATTATATTAATTTGGTCAAAACCTATGCGTTTAATTTTGCTAAACCTCAATAAATAAATTGTACAAATTTGATTGAAACTAGAAAGATTATAATGATAACATTTTTAAGAGTAAATCTTAATAAATTACCAGCACGTATTGTAGGTATTAAGTAATAATACTGTAATGCTATAAAGCAATACTATTATACATTCACCGACAATTATTATTAACCAATGTGACCGTTCCGGTGCTGTTAAATCACGAGCAACTGTATAAACAGTCCAATATGCATGTTGCAGTTAACTGCTGCCACTGCACCGCTTGGCAAATTAAACAATCCAGATTTAATAAATTGCAAAATTTTCCCCACTACAATTCATGCATTATATAATGTATTAATTAGTAGACGAACCTTTGACTTCCCGATTCGTATAACTTACAGCGCAAAATCGAATCGTGCAAACGTGCACATCTGTAAGCCCGCAAACTAACAATAGGCGTGTTGTGTAACCATTTATAAATACACAATATATATATGAACAATAATACAAACTCATTAGTTATTTATAAAATTAATACATCACCATGGCGCATAGTAAAGCACAAAAATAATGGCTTGCATATATTATTGGATTATAAAATAATGACTGCACTATGCTAGCGTTATTATTTTAATTAATGCAGTGTTAATTTTGATTAAGTATTTATTACTATAAATTTAAAGCTTTCAAACAATTAATTGTTTCTCTTTAAGTTCATGATTTATTTTATGGAATCGTGTACGTTGAGATGTAATTTCGAAACGAAAATAGCCGCGATTTATTTTCGGCCGGTATAACTATTAAATGCATAAACAATATTTCGGATATACTTAGAGATTTTGTAACTTGATGTTAAAATATGCGGTGAGTCAGTCATTTCATTGATATTTTAAAATTAAACCTCCTTGTAATACAAAAGGAAATGCATTTAATTTATGACTTTCCGTTATTTTATTTATTCAAAACTATATTTTGTAGAAAAATTAAAATAACAAATTTTTTTAAGAGATAGAGCATGGAAATTTCCACAATATTTTAAAACAAAGAAAACTGAGAAATGCTGAAATTAAAAACAAAACAAGTCTACAGATTTTCCATCAATTTTAAGTTGGTAACGTAATAGCCAAGCAAATTTGATGCTAAAAATGAGTTTTATGTTATAAATATGTATTATACGCAATTTTGATATTTTTTTAACAAATTTTGTGATATAAATAAGTTTTTACTGCTAATTTTGATTAATTTTTTGATGTAAACGTGATTTTTGAGCAAGTTTTCTATGAGAAACTAGCTAGAATTTTACCCATCGCTAACTACACTTACATAACCTGACATTGAAATCATAAAAAGTTAAATCAACAATCTAAAATTGGTTTATGGACTTCTTCTCATTGCGCAGTCATGCAAAAAGCACAAAAACAATTACTATTACATAAAAATCAACAAACCACAAACTGTATAAACTACAATAAAGATACTAATGATATAAAATTTATCAAAAAACTTCCAAAAAAATATTTTTTGATTTTTTTTTTATATAAATAAATAGTTTAATTTTTTTTATTAAAATTTTATCTTGTATACCTCAATTATATACTAGCACATTGCTAAAATTATAAAATTCTGTTGTCAGTAAATTTAGAGTTATGATTTTTTAAACTGTCTTAATCAAACTTAGCTAGACTTTTCAAACTGTTTCAGCCAAACTTAGCTCAAACTGGAACTTTTACTTTGATAAAATTATCATTTGGTGATTTAGTTAAACTTCCTACATCACAAATTTATAATAAAAATATCAACAAGTGCACTTTCAGTAGCGTAGAATGTAATGGTTGTAATTTAAAAAAAAATTATTAAAAAAATTATTAAAAAAATTTTGTTTATATTTTCATTTAGAGATTAAATTGAACTTACTATATCACAAATTAAAAACTAAAATATCAACAAATGCACATTCAGTGGCGTAGAATGTAATGTATGTAATTAAAAAAATATATATATATATTTTCAAAAAATTATTAAAAATATTTTGATAAATATTTTAAAAATTTTGATTATAATTTTAGTTAGTGATTGAGTCGAACTTACTATTTCACAAATTTAAAACTAAAATATCAACAAATGCACTTTCAGTGGCGTAGAATATTATGTATGTAGTTTTGAAAAAAACCTAATTTTTCAGGAAACTTTTAAAAATATTTTGAAATTTATTTTGAAAATTTTGAATATATTTTCATTTAGTGACTGAGTTGAACTTACTACATTACAAATTTAAAACTAAATTATTCACAAATGCACACTCAGTGGCGTAGAATGTAAAGTATGCAATTTTGAGAAAAAAGAATTTTTTTTTTTTAAATATTAAAAATATTTTGAAGATTTTGATTAAAATTTTAATTAGTAATTGTGTTAAACTTACTTTATTACAAATTTGAAACTAAAATAATAACAAATGCACCTTCAGTAGCGTAGAATGTAAAGTTTGTAATTTTAAAAAGACATATTTTTTTCAGAAAATTTTTAAAAATATTTTAAAATTTATTTTGAAAATTTTGATTATATTTTTATTTAATGACCGAGTTGAACTTCTTATATCACAAATTTAAAGTTAAAATATTGACAAATGCATTTTCAGTGGCGTAGAATGTAATGTATGTAATTTAAAAAAAAAAACTATTTTTTTTTTCAGAATAATATTAAAAATATTTTAAAATTTATTTAAAAATTTTTGATTATATTTTCATTTAGTGACAGGGTTAAACTTACTATATCAAATATTTAAAATTAAAATATTAACTAATGCACTTTCAGTGACGTAGAATGTAATGTATGTAATTTTGAATAAAACCTAATTTTTCAGAAAATTATTAAAAATATTTTAAAATTTATTTTGAAATATTTGATTATGATTTTACTTAGTAATTGCGTTGAACTTACTATATCACAAATTTAAAACTGAAGTATTAACAAATGCACTTTTAGTAGCGCCGAATGTGAAGTTTGCAATTAAAAAAAAAAAAAAAACTCTAAAAATTATTAAAAATATTTTGTAATTTATTTTAAAAATTTTGGTTATAATTTCATTTAGTCATTGAGTTGAACTTACTATACCACAAATTTAAAACAAAAATATCAACAAATGTACTATCAGTGGCGTAGAATGTAATGTATGTAGTTTTGAAAAAAACTTTTTTTAAAAAATTATTAAAAATATTTTCAAATATTTTAAAAATTTTGAATATATTTTTATTTAGTGATTGAGTTAAACTTCTTATGTCACAAATTTAAAAGTAAAATATTTACAAATTTACTTTCAGTGGCGTAGAATGTAAAGTAAGCAATTTTGGAAAAAAAATTCAAAAAATTCAAAAAATTAATTATTAAAAATATTTTAAAATTGATTTTGAAAACTTTAGTTATAAGTTTATTTAGTGATTGAGTTAAACTTTTTTTATCACAAATTTAAAACTAAAATATCAACAAATGCACTTTCAGTGGCGTTGAATGTAAATAATGCAATTTTGAGAAAAAAGCATTTTTATCAAAAAATTATTAAAAATTATTTAAAATTTATTTTGAACATTTTGGTTATAATTTCGTTTAGTGGTTAAGTTGAACTTACTATATCACAAATTTAAAACTAAAATATCAACATATGCACTATCAGTGGTGTAGAATGTAATGTATGCCATTTTGAGAAAAAGCTATTTTTTTTTAAAATGATTATAAACATTTTAAAATTTATTTTGAAAATTTTGGTTATAATTTTATTCAGTGATTGAGTTGAACTTACTATGACACAAATTTAAAACTAAAATATCAACAAATGCACTTTCAGTGGCGTAGAATGTAAAATATAAAATTTTGAAAAGAATCAATTTTTTCAAAAAATTATTAAAAATATTTTGAAATTTATTTTGAAAATTTTGGTTAAACTTTCATTTAGTGGTTGAGTAAAAATTGACAAGAAAATACATTTATTACATAAAATCTATTAAAAAATGTAATAGAAACGTAATTTATAAATTACAATTGCTAAGAAATCACATAAATTTTATAAAAATGATTTACAGTTGAAAATTTATAAGCTGTTATTCAATTTGGCGATAAAAGTTTAAATAAATTTGGTAAATTGCATAATTGCTTTTTGAACTGGTTAAGTTGATTGATTAACAATTTGAAGACAAAATATGATTATATAAATATTTTGGCGCAGTAGGATTAATATTTTTGTTATTAATGTAAATGCTTAATAAAACAAACAAAATGTATGTTGTCTAATTTAAGATATTTTTTTTTAATAAAAAAATCTAATTTGGCGCAATCAATAGGATTTTAAAATGATAAGAAAAATGTACTTTAAAAGTTGATAAAAAAAATTGAAAATTTATTCTACCTACCTCCAGTTTTTAAATTTCTGATTGAAAAAATATTTTATGAAAGTTTTTAGTTAATATTTCTAAAATTGTGAGATCTACAGAACTTTTTATAAAATTACAAAATTGTCTTGGTTTGTTTCCAAAAATGTTAGTGCTATAGGAATATTCTGGATAAGTTTAGTTAGCGTTTTTCAAATCCAAAACTTTGCGATAGCTACTATTGGTATGTATAAGCTTAATCTGTAATTTAAAATTGTGGACCATGATTAATTCTACCTCTCTACATACCTGACATTTTGGTTAACTTCCAATTACATATATTATCTGCTTGGTTTAAAAACAACAAAAATTGTTGTAAATTAATGTATTTTATTCTTAATAATTTAATTTTATCTTCCACTGATATTTGGACCATTTATTATTAAACTCTATCTGAATCCGAAACTTATAAAGTAAACCGTGTGGCGTAAATCCCCAACAAGTTTAATTAACAGAATCTAAACAAACAATAGGTGTCGCGCCACCCCCATAATTCCTCCGAAATTGATTCGATTCGACTTTCTCTCATCCTCCACTAACTCGATTAAAGGCCCAACAGGTCTTCGCAATAATCTATCGCACAACTGCTGCGAGAGCAAAGTAATAATATGTTTACGGTCTCAGAAGTATTATTGGCGTGCGGCTAACCGAAATACTTTATTCAAATCATGTCCTGATTGCCAGATTAAGCCGCGGCTTTTACGCTTATTACATTTGCATAACGCGAGAGAGCTTTGCTGTATATGGATAGAGTGTGTATATGCGGAGTTTTCGAGTGGTGAAGCATATATATGTGTACGGTGCTGCACAGAAACTTTATGCGCTCCCTTTTCGTATCGCATTCACCTGGATATGTTGTAAAATTTCAATATAGGAAATTACTGAAATATGTTCGAATTTAAAAGGACTCTTAAAATGGCTTGGACGTGTGCTGATATTTTTCCTATAACGTTTTTGAATTAATTTTAAATAAATTAGATTTGTTAATAAAACTGTAAAAAATATTGATACAAATATGACTGAATTTGCAATCAGAAAATTGACTTACCTCAGGGAACGTAATAATGCGAAATATGTTGAGATTAGTTGCGTTGAGATCTATCATACAAGCTTAGTTTTCACTCTACCACAGGATACCGAAATGTCAATTTTTGTGTGAATCAAAAAGTGAAGTAATTTTTTATTTAAGATTTTAAACAATTTTATTATTCAATTTTCAAATAAACATTTTACAGTAAGCATAAATAATTGTGAATAATTCAACCGCATTGCATCGGTATTTTCAGTCTGTACGACTGGTTTCGATGGTTGTGTCAAGAGTGTAACTCGTAAGAAGTCGCCCGCGGAGGAGCAACTACTTTACCGATTGAAAAATTAAGCTGCTAAGGAGCTGAGGTCGCATTTGATTTATATCCAAGCTACATCTTCTCTAGTTTCTCCGACTTTAAAACCACGTTTGTCGGATCAATTATTTTTATAGTAACTTCATACGTAAGCTTAAGAATTTTCAATAAATTTTGTCCTCCTTCTAATAATAATTTAATAAACTCAACATTAAGTACGTATATAATTAAATATTACTTAAACTAAATGAATGCTCCACGGGTGACACAAACAACCCTCTTTTTTATTTCGCATTCCCTAAAGGTTTCACGAATACTTCCGCATTGCGTTTAGGGTGTGCCCAGAGCACTTAAAAATGCACCTAACCGTGTAATACAAAACTAGAAAGAGATTATCAGGAAAGATCTATTATATACAACAAATAACCATTTGCATGCGATTGAATTCCCTAATGATGTGTAACAAAAATATTTTTTTTAATAGAATGGAAAGATTGTTGTTAAATAATTCGGTAGTATTGATCAGTACAATATGAAAAGGTATACATTAGCTAACTCTCTACTCACGATTCATAATTTGTGATGCAACTCCCACAGCGCGTTCGATATAACTATCAATTTGTGATGGGTCATTGATATGGTCAATCACGATCGTTGTTCAACACACTCAAATATTTAATAAAGATTAATGGATCGTTGTTAATGTAAATATAATTAGACATAAAAAATAATTGTCAATTTTAACTTAAATCTGTCACAATGATAAAAATCCCAAAAACCTGTTCCGGAATTACACGTCGCCAATTGAATTTTATAATAGCAACACTATCCAGTAAGTAAACTCAACATTAACATCTTTCTTTAATGAATAAAAATATTTCAGGTATACTTTTTACTGGTGCCTGGTGGTGTATGATAGATCTCAACGCAACCAATCCTAAAGTATTCAGCAAGCAACCTCACTATTACGTACCTATCGTTGTGAGTTCAGTCAGTTTTTTGACTGTAAATTCAGTACCATTGAGTGTAATTATTGGTGGAAATCAATATTATCAATCTAAAACAGCGACGATTTGTGCTACAATTTTTATATTTGTTGGATTTTTTCTTGGATTTTCAGCGGTAATTGGAGCCAGTTATATTTGTATTCATGATTTTTTTATATATGGAGATAATGGAGTATGGCCAGGAATAGGAATATTTTTAACAAATTTTTCGATTTGCGCATCTACTTTTATATATCGCTTTGCCATACGCACGGATGAATTTTAATAAATATTAAAAAAAATTGTTTGTATATTATGTTAGCAGAACCAAATTTGACTAGTTTGATTATTAATAATAAATATTAGGAGCAAACTTGTTTTAGAACAATTTTTTTTTTAATATAATACAAAACGTAATTAATTTTAATGAAGAAATTTTAAATAAACCTGCAACGTTCTAAAAAACTATTTTAAAAATATTAACTCAAAACTTTCATTAAATATGCTTTTTATATCAGAAATTTAAAAAAATAAATTTTATTTTTTTTTATCAACATCAAAAGTACATTTCTCTTATAATTTTAAAACCCTACTAACTGCGCCAAATTGATTATATTATAAATTAACATTTTTATTTAAAAAAATTAATCTTAAATCAGATAACAACTATTTTGCTTGTTTTGTTGGGCATTAATAACAAAAATATTAAGCCTACCAACTGCGCCAAAATGTTTATAAATTATATTAAATATTTTGTCTTCAAATTATCGAGCAATCAATTTAACTAATTCATTAAACAATTATGCAATTTACCATATTTATTTAAACTCTTATCGACTGCGCCAAATTGATTATTAGCTTATAGTTTTTTAACTGTCAATCATTTTTGATAAACTTCATGTGATTCCTTGGCAATTGTAAATTATAAAATACATTTCTATTACAGTTTTTGATGGCTTTTATGTAATAAATGTTTTTTTTTTTAAATTTTTAATAAATTTTACGCAGCAATTGTATTTTTTTTGTTTATTGTTTTAGTTTCATGCATTAATTGTGTATTTTATGTTATTATAATGCAGACAGTACGTTTTGTAAGCAGTTTTTAATAGATTTTATACAATAAAACAATTTTCTGAGCAATGTTTTACAAATTTTATACAAAAATTATGTTTTTTTGCATTTAGTACTTTAATTTTAAATTTTTTTTGCATTAATAGCGTATTTTATGCAAAAATAATTCAGATAATTTGTTTAGTGTGCATTTTTTTGATGGATTTATTACAATAAAACAATTTTCTGAGCAATTTTTTTATAAATTTCATACAAAAATTTGCGTTTAAAACTTTCTTTTTAGTATTTTTTATGCATTAATTGGGTTTTTATGTAAATTTAATGCAAAAAATACGTTTTTTGTGCAATTTTTGATTGATTTTATACAATAAAACAATTTTCAAAGCAATTTTTAACTATATTTAGAAAGAAGTTTTATTTTTTGCATTAATTGATTTATTTTTAATGGATTTTATACAATAATTGTGTTTTCTATGTAAATTGAATGAAAAAAATAGTTTTGTGTGCACTTTTTTTTTATTCTATACAGTAAAACCATTTTCTGGGCGATTTATACAAATTTTACACAAAAATTGTTTTTTCTACGTTCATTATTTTAATTTTAATAGATTTTATGCATTAAACGTGTTTTTTATGTAAATTTAATGCAGAAAATACGTATTGTGTATGATTGTGATTATGTAAACAAAAGTAGATTGTCAACTGAAGTATAGTTAGTGTTTGATAAAATTCTATCTACTTATCGTTTTGTTTTCATGGCAAAATTTGTTTTTTTGTTGATTATACAATACAAGTTTTCTGTAACTTGAAAACTGCGAAGAAAACTCATTTATAGCACAAAACTTGCTAAAAAAATCACGTGTACAGCATAAATTTGCTATAAAAACTTATTTATATAGCAAAATTTGTTCACAAAATATCAAACTTGCACAAAATTAATTTTTATAATGATTTTAATTTTGTCGTAATTTTGAAAATATTTTGAAAAACGTATAATATTTAGGAAATAAATGCTTCAAATAGATTAGAATGAGTTGTAAAATTTAACACATTTTTTAGTGAAAATTGTTGACGCTTTGATGATTTTGATTTTGTCGTAATTTTTAAAATATTTTAAGAAAATTTATAATATTTTGGAAATAATTGCCTTAAGTAAATTAGAATGAGTTGTTAAAATTTAAAAACAATTTTAGTAAAAATTGTTGATTTTATTACGCATTTTCCACATAGCATCGCTTTGATAATTATAATTTTGTCGTAATTTTAAAAATAAATTGGGAAAATTTATAATATTTTGGAAATAATTGCCTCAAACAGGTTAGAATGAGTTGTAAAAATTTGGAAAATTTGTTGACAAAATTGTTGATTTTACTAACAATGTTTCACATTGCAACGCTTTTATGATTTTGATTTTGTCGTAATTTTGAAAATATTTTGAGAAAATTTATAATATTTTGGAAATAATTGCTTCAAGTAGATTAGAATGAGTTGTAAAATTTTTGAAAATTTGTTAAGAAAATTGTTAATTTTATTAACGATTTTTCACATTGCAAAGCTTTAATGATTTTGATTTTGACGTAATTTTGAAAATATTCTGATATAATATATAAATTTTTGGAAATAAATGCCTCATATAGATTAGAATGGGTTGTGCAATTTTAGATAAATTGTTGTGAAAATTGTTGATTTTATTTACGGTTTTCCACGTTGCATCGTTTTTATGATTTTGATATTGTCGTAATTTTAAAAATAATTTAAGAAATTTTATAATTTTTTGGAATTATTTGCCTCAAATAGATTAGAATAAGTTGAAAAAGTTGGAAAAAATTATTGTGAAAATTGTTGATTTCATTAACAATTTTCCACATTGTAAAGCTTTTATGATTTTGTTTTTGTCGTAATTTTCAAAATATTTTGAGAAAATATATATTTTTTTGGAAATAATTGCTACAAATATATTAGAATGAGTTGTGAAATTTTGAACATTTTTTTAAGAAAATTGTTGATTTTATTAACAATTTTCCACATTGCCTCGCTTTTATGATTTTGATTTTGTCGTAATTTTGAAAATATTTTAAGAAAATTTATAATTTTTTTGAAATATATGCAAATAGATTAGAATGAGTTTTGAAATTTTAGAAAATTTGTTGAAAAAATTGTTGATTTTATTGCCGATTTTCCACATTGCATCACTTTTATGATTTTAATTTTGTCGTAATTTTGAAAATATTTAGAGAAAATATATAATATTTTGGAAATAATTGCTTCAAATAGATTAGAATGAGTTGTTAAATTTTGGAAATTATTTTGTGAAAATTGTTTGGAAAATCGTTAATAAAATTATTATTAACGATTTTCCACATTGCATCGCTTTAGTCATTTTGATTTTGTCATAATTTTGAAATTATTTGAACAAAATTTATAATATTTTGGAAATAATTGCCTCAAATAGATTAGAAAAAGTTGTAAAATATTGGAAAATTTGTTGAGAAAATTGTTGATTATATTAACGATTTTCCACATAGCAACGCTTTGATAATTTTGGGTTTGTCGTAATTTAGAAAATATTTAGAAAAAAATTTATAATATTTTGGAAATAATGGCTTTAAATAGATTAGAATGTACTTGAAAATTTGTTGAAAAAATTGTTGATTTTATTAACAATTTTCCACCTTGCAAAGCTTTGATAATTTTAATTTTGTTGTAATTTTAAAAACACTCTGAGAAAACCTTTTTGGAAATTTTTGCCTCAAATAGGTTAGACTGAGTTGTGAAATTTTGGAATATTTTTTGTGAAAATTGTTGATTTTAATAAAGAATTTCCTTATTACATCGCTTTTATGATTTTAATTTTGTCGTAACTTTGAAAATAATTTGATAACATTTTTAATATTTTGAAAACAATTGCGTCTAACAGATTTAAATTATCTTTGAAATTTTGGAATTTTTTTTTGAGAAAATTGTTGATTTTATTAATAATTTTTTACAATGCAACGCTTTGGTGATTTTAATTTTGTCGTAATTTTAAAAATATTTAAAAAAAACTTAAAATATTTTGGAAATAAAAATTTTGAAAAACTTGTTGAGAAAATTATTGATTTTATTAACGATTTGCAAAGCTTGAATGATTTTGATTTTGTTGTAATTAAGAAAATTTATAACAATTTGAAAATAATTGCTTCTAACATATTAGAATAAAATGGAAACTTTTTTGAAAATTTGTTGTGAAAATTGTTTAATTTATTAACGATTTTTCATATTGCATCGCTTTTATGATTTTGATTTTATCGTAATTTTAAAAAGATTTAGAGAAAATTTATAATTTTTTGGAATTAATTGCTTCAAATAGATTAGAATGAGTTGTAAAATTTTGAAAAAATTGTTGATTTTTTTAACAATTTTTCACATTGCAACGCTTTGATAATTTTGTCGTAATTTGGATGGTCTTTTTGTGCAATTTAGATTGCAGTCGCTGAAGGTAACTGGCCGTAGGTAGCTAATGGCGCTTTTTGGTAATAGGAAGAAAAGGAAACTCACCATAGATTTTCTTTTTATGTTTGTTTTGGTTGGATCGTGGTGTATTCTTCTACGATAATGTTGTTGGTAGAAGGGCCCGCTTCTTTGGTGCTAGATTGACGGCGTTAAAGACGACAAATCAAATGTCAAACTTTTTGAGAAAGCGTATAACTTTTTTCTTGACCAAATTAGCCTTTACATTTGTATAATTGAGATTTCTTGAAGCCTCTATAGACAAGGCCAGCCTTGTGCATGATGACCGAAATTCTGAGCTTCTAGAATTTGAAAGAAGCTTTAATAAATTTCCATTTTTATTGTAGCTGGATATAAACAGCAATATTTTGACAATTTGTCTAAAATCTACTGCAAATAATTGAACTGAGAAGTTTTATAGAATAATAAATTGGCTGATATGTAGCTATTAGTCACATATTGTAATATTCATAATATATTTAATAAGGTATCCTTTACAAACGTGACAATACACAGACAACAATGAAAACAGGTTTAATTTTTACAACGTAATAATCAGCTACATCATCTCAAATATTGATATTATTGGTATTAAACAGATGTGGAAAATACAATTGAAATGATTTCTCGATATCGAAGAAGCCACAGCATAAATTACACAACGTACAAATGCAAACAACTTGTTCGGGATTACATACATTCAAATGAATTGTGATGTCGCCTGTCTAGCTGCTGCAGCGGCAGCAGCATTCCTGCGTTTTGGGATCATGGCCGTGTGTGACATGCACTGGAGAGTCGCACTCTCGCACCAACCACCAGACCTTGCCTCGTTCTCGTCGTCTCTCCCACTTGACAACAATCGGTTAATAATCGGTGCACACACACTCACACACATCATGCCACAATATATCACTCCTACGCACCACATTTCAAATGTATATCTTCATGCAACCCAAATCAAACATAATGTTAAATATTCAATACGCAACGAGGGTATCTCATTGTAATCTAATATATTTATTTATGTTTCCATCTTGAATTCAATTCCTTATTTTCAATTAATTTACTTAATATATTTATGAACAATATGACATTCTAAATCTCGTAACACATCACAAACATCACACAAACGTGGGCGTAAGGTATTTCAATGGTATTGCATCAATGTAAGCAGGTGAAAGCAGGAGATAGACGGCATGGACCAGAAATCAATTCCTGCTCGTGTCTCTGTCCATCTCGGATAATTCCCCCGTCGCACCCTCCTACCTCGACTTCATTATCTTCGTAATGTTTCTGTTACATAATTAAAATAGAACACACAATCCTTTGTGAGCGGCTGAATCTTAAATATCGTACACTTGAAACGCTAACGAAGATGAAAGTGAAAGGTTATTATAGCCGGATTGGAATGTTATTATTTTTGTTAAATATGAAAATGCATTTTAGATTTATTTTTATAGCGCCTCCACACGAATGAAAATGCCTTCCATATCGTAGAATTAAAACGAAATTTCATATATGTCATTGAGTGGCATTGTAAATAATCCAAGCAAAGTATATGTGGAAGCACAATGGCACAAAAGTATGTGTATATTCCCCGCAACACTGGCACGCGATATTATGCATATTTGATTATTTTAATGAAGCCCATAATCTATATTTATATGCACTTATCGTTTTATAAAAATAATACGATCGATAAAAACACCACCAACATACGTTTATAAATCCAACAACGTGGGAGGTCGACAGAATCAACACCATTTTTAGTTTAAATTTATTATTATATTAGGAGAATCAATTGACTTTTAGTTTAGAACCTATTGACATTTCTATAAAATAAATCAAAGCCGTTTACCATAATAGCAGCAAATTTCTTTATTTCGTTTTAAGATTGATTGGGTACTAAGAAAAATGAAACTCGTCCAGGCTAAAGCACCATTTAAGTATATAATTGGCGATCCCATGACATACAAGCTATAAATACATTTTCTATATACAGTAATGCAACTAATTGCAATTACTTACATAATTAATTAATCAATTTATCAAGTATAAAGATATATCGATCAATTGACTGGATGGATTATCAACCATTTAGTATTTTTTAGTTTTTGCAAATATTGACTTGTTTTAATCAAAATTCTTCACTGCTGAATAGGAAATTTAGTATTGTATTTGTAGACAGATATTAAGTTAAAATTACTATTCCAAAATTAATAATATTTGTACCCCGCTCACCCTCACAAGTGTTTGTTATTAAGAACTTAAATCAAAAACACTTGGGTGGGTTGTCGGGAACTAAAGTTAAAACTACTGTCCCACAATTAATAAATTTAGTACCCCGCCCACCCACCAAAGTGTTTGTAATTAAGAAATTGGAACAAACACACTTGGGCGGGTAAGCAAGCAATAACAATCCAAACCACTCGTCCACAAAGCCTTAACTTAGTAAACGCCCGCCCAAAACCGACCAAAAACGGTTAAAAAGTGAAAAATTTTGTTTATAAAATATCAAATATAGCAAAATCCAGCCTTAAAATTTTAAACAATTGTCAGCAAACACCAAAATCTGGATAAAAACTGTTAAAAATTTTCAAAATAACAAAATCTTGCTATAAAGTATCAAAACTATAGATAAAAAACACCAAAGTTTGGCATAACTATTGAAAAATGCAAACTTCTTTGTTGAAATGTCAAAAATCCAACCAAAAACGGTTAAAAAGTAAAAAAAATGATTATAAAATGTTAAATAATTGTCAGCAAACCCCAAAATCTAGCCATAAACTGTCAAAAAAGTGTGAAAATTTCTATAAAATCTCAAAATTAGCAAAATCCTGCTTTAAAGTATCAAAACTATTAAAAAATGCTAAATTCTCTGATAAAATTTCAAAAATTCGACAAAAAACGGTTAAAAAGCATTTTTTTTAATATATTTAGCAAAATCCAACCTCAAAAATTCAAACAATTGTCAGCAAAAATCAAAATCTGACTATAAACTGTTAAAAAAGTGTAAAAATATCGATGTAATCTCAAAAATAGCAGAATCCTGCTCCAAAGTATGAAAGCTATTGATAGAAAAAACCAAAATCTACCATAAACTATTAAAAAAATGCAATATTCTTTGATAAAATGTCAAAAATCCAACCAAACATAGTTAAAAAGTGAAAAATTTGATTATAAAATGTCAAATATAACAAAATCCAAGATTTAAATTTCAAACAATTGTCAGAAAACCTCAAAATCTGGTCATAAACTGTTAGAAAAGTTTGAAAATTTCCATAAAATGTCAAAAGCAACAAAATCCTGCTATAAAGTATCAAAACTATTGATAGAAAAACCAAAATCCGGCATAAACTATTGAAAAATGCAAAACTCTTTAATAAAATGTCAAAAATCTGACCAAAAACTGTAAAGAAGTAAAAAATTTTGTTTATAAATTGTCAAATGTAGCAAAATCCAGCCTGAAAATTTATTACAATTGCCAGCAAACACCGAAATCTGGCTATAAACTGTTAAAAAAGTGTAAAAACTTTCAAAATAACAAAATCCTGCTGTAAAGTATTAAAACTATGGATAAAAAACAGCAAAATTTGGCTTAACCATTGAAAAATGCAAACTTCTTTGTTGAAAAGTCAAAAATCCAACCAAAAACGGTTAAAAAATGAAAAAATTTTATAATGTCAAATGTAGCAAAATCCAGCCTAAAAATTTTAAACAATTGTTAGCAAACATTAAAATCTGGCCAAAAACTGTTTAAAATAGTGTAAAAATATCTATAAAACCTCAAAAATAGTAAAATCCTGCTATAAAGTATCAAAACTGTTGATAGAAAACACTAAAATCCGGCATAAACTATTGAAAAATGCAAAATTCTTTAATGAACTGTCCAAAATTCAACCAGAAACGGATAAAAAGTGAAAATTTTAAACCTTAAAATTTCAAACAATTGTTAATAAACAACAACATCTTGCCATAAACTGTTAAAAAGGTTTAAAAATGTCCATAAAACCTCAAAAAAAGCAAAATCCTTTTCAAAGAATGTCAAAGATAGCTAACTCTGCCCATAGAATACGTTAATATGTCCAAAAGCACCAAAATTTAGAGATTAACTTTTAAATAGTGCAAAAATTTATTTATAAAAAATCAGAAACTTGCTAAATTCGGTAATAAAACATTAAAATATTTTTAAAATGAAATCAAAATTTGGCCAAAAACGTTAAACAAATATAAAATCTTATTTATAAAATGTCAAAATAGCAAGTTCCGGCTTTGAAACATCAAAGAATTGTCAAAAATTACCAAAATTCGGTCATGAACTGCTAAAAAGTGTAACACAATTTCATAAAATTACAAAAATAAGCAAAATTTGGCTTAAAAATATCAAAATGTAATGTAAAGTCTAAAATTCTATTCATAAAATGTCAAAAATATCAAAATTCTATCATAAAGTATAAGAATATTGTCAAAATATTGTCAGAAAGTACTAAAATTCAGCATAAAAATAAAAATATTGTCAAAAAAAACTAGCATAAACTGTTAAAAATTGCAGTGCAAAACTAATTTAATAAAACGTCCAAAATAGCAAAATCCACCCCAGATTTGTAAATAGACGTCAGAGCGCTTCAGCATTGCAGACCTTACTTACAGACAGCTACGCCACTTTGTTGGTATACAAAATTATGCACCAAATTTTATCTAAAATAATGTTTTTTAACGTTTTTAACGTTATATTCATGTTCAAAAATAAATTTTTGACCATTTTCTAAAACTTTAAATGCGTTTCTTGAACGTGACTTTATTTAAATATAATTTTGCACAAATTTGATTAAATTTTACGTATTTTTGAACAATTTTAGATAAGTAATGATTCTCTAAAAAATATTTCTTTCTTCTTTGGATTCCTTTTTCTAATCATCAATCTATTTTAATTTTAGTAACTTTCTATCGTCTTTTTTTACTCGAGTTTTTGATTACTTCTACTTTTTCAAAACAGTTGCAAAAAAATTTGTTTTTTGTTACACTTTGCAACCCCTCCCCCTCCTCCCCCCTGCATGTTTTGATTGTTGCATTTAAACTTTATAATTATAAACAAAATAATGTTTTGGTATTGATTTCAATGTTATTAAGTGCTAAATGAAATCGAGACCCAATAAACATCAAATAAATCATCCATCGCTTATTATTTAGAAAAGAAAAACTATCTGATGATGATTGGGCGAGTAAGCTAAGAACACTAATCTAAACTGCAGGCCCAAATAGTTTTAACTTAGTATCCGCTTTCTTGATCATAAACAATTGAATGGAAACTATGTTTAGTTTGGTTTGGTGATCTACGCCCACCCGCTCAATTTTTTGTGATAAAGACATTGAAACTTAAAGAAAGTTGACAATTAAATTGGCACTTAACAGTCAACAAATTTGTCAAAAACAAGTTAACAGTTTATATATCAAATAGGACGTTTTCTGAAACTTTGATTTGTCAAACTGACAGTTTATATATGCAGTAATTTATGTCAAATAATTCTACCCGGTTTGTTAAATTAGCATGTACAAAAAAAAATTAAAATGTTGAATCCTAATAAATAAAAATAAGTTATATATGAGCTTTTAGGTTCTCCAAATATTAATCAAATTAATTTCAAAAAAAATTTAATCTGAATTTAATTAAAATTTGTGAAAAACTATTAACTCAAAAAAATTAATATAAAAGACGAACTGATTGGTTTTAAAATTGCAAGATCCGGTTTAACTGTATCGTTGCAATTCAATAGAAGCAAAAGAATTTATGCGATAAGGTGACATGTGTAAGATATAAGTCAAATACAGGGGAAGCTTCACCTATTGTTATCTAGGAACGTCTCTACCGCTCTATCGGGCACATCTTGATATCCAAGAGGTTTGGAGTGTAGTAGCCAGCCAGGGACAGGACTGGGAGCACACAGTGGGGGCGGGTATCGATCAGTTTACAAGGGGGCCGTTTTCATGGGGGGGAAGGTTGGGATGTCCCCGGGGGTTGGCGTGACCTGCAACCCGAACCAACCCGAACCCGCCCTTGTGCTCTGCTCACCGGCTAATTAAAGGTCACGTGACGCTATCACCGTTTAAACTGCTCTTATATTAGGAGCAGCCTTCATGAACAAGTTTATTTGGAGGTTTTTATTTTTTTTTAATAGAATTTTTCTGCCCGTTATAAACTTGTTTATCAATTGGCTTTGTTATAAATAGGTAAACGGATGGAAAAACATCGCAAACAATGTTAAACACAATCAATGGTAATCACGAAAGAAAGGTGCCGGAAATGTGACCAAGTGGGTGGCGGCGCTAGGTGGCGCCAGCACTGCCGTCTCTGCCGTCGCGACGCTGCACTGCGCTCACATATCTTATGCGATCAAAACTACAATAGAAATCATTATATTGTAATTACAAACTTTATACTTAAATTATTTGTTTGCTCTTAAATAATATAGATTCAATACTGATTTAATAGGGTCCGTTTTGTTCTGACTATAAAAGTAATTTACTCTCTTTGTTCAATGGGGGGACATATTATTATGAAAGGAGTTAACATGTTGATAAGTGCGGATATCCCCTAGTTGTAGGGTTGGTTTGTAGTACGGTGAGTATAATATTGTGCTGCATTGCGCCGCGAATATAGGAAGGGTAACAACCCCCACGGATCATCTGCTCCACGCTAAGCAGCTGCCGGGATTTTGACGCTTTCGGTGGTGACGCATTTCTGTTGGCGTTTATTAAATCTATATTTGATCAAGTATCTACGGATTTAATTTGCACGCTGCGTCAATTCGGCAAATTAGTTTCTTGTAATACTTAATGATGAATTTCTAAGTGTAAATCTTTCTTATTTTCCTGCCGTTGACATTTATGTTTATCATATATCACGTTGAGCAACATTCGATGCAATGTAATCTGATATAATAACCAGTGTTTATAAACGTGTTAATTATTTTTATTAATTTTGTAGCATAAATAGATTATTTTATAAATAAATTAGTTATTGCATTAAAGAGAGTGGTGCAATAATAGATAATAATACTTCATAACTTTGTCCACAACAAATCTCTCCAAATTTGTAACAATAAAGTTGCAAAATTAATTTTGACAAAAATATATTTTTAGGAATGTGCTTCTGATTTTAGAAATGTTTTCGAGCTTTGTGCAAAAGATTTTTAAAATTTTAAAACAAATCTGTCAAAACTTCAATAAATAAACTGCAAATTCAATGTTTGAGCGTTTTAGGAAAACTTTTAGAAATTACTTGGAACTTTTTTTTTTAAAGCTTTGAACAAAAAAGTGGAACAATTATTAAGCAAATGTGATAAATTTTTTACACACATCTGCTTAATGTTTAGAAACTTTTGAAAATAAAATAAATAAAGAAAATGCTTTTAAGAGACTACTAGACAGCTTGCTTGATCAAATTATAACATTTAAAAAATTTAATTAACAAAGCCTACCAACAGAAAAAAAATTTGGACATTAGCTAAAAAAAAAATTAACTTATCAAGCTAAACATCCAGCAAAAAGACAAGAAATGACTGAAAAAAGTTTATATGCAAACAAGAAAAACAAAACAAAACCGGCTCATGGTTACCATTAAGTAGTTAGAACTGGAAGGACTACCCATTTGCCCAAGAATTTTTTATCGAATCATTGAAAGTTTCTCCTTTCTGCAAGTGTTAGAATCATTTAGTCAAAAGAAGAAGTGGTTATAACCAATTTCTTAATCATCAACACTTGGGCGGGTGGTTGGGACCCTCCAAATTATGATTACTAGCAAGTAGTTTAAATTGGAGTGCCCACCCACCGGCCCAAATGTTTGTTATAAAAGAAAAGAAAGTTTCTCTTCTCTGCGAGTGCTTGAAGCCTTTTAGTCAAAAGAGAAGAAAGTTATATCCAGTTTCTTGATTACTAACACTTGGGCGGAAGGGTGGGGCACTCCAAATTATGATTCCTAGCAAGTAATTTAAATTAAAATGCCGCCCAATTGTTTGTTATAAAAAAAAAAAGTTTTTATTCTCTGCAAGTATTAGAGGTCTTTTAGTCAAAAAAGAAATAAGTTATCTCAAATCTCTTGATCACCAACACTTGGGCGAGTAGGTGGGACACTATAGATTATGATTATTAGAGAATAGTTTGAACTAGAGTGCACACTCACCCGCTCGAGTGATTGTTATCGAAGCATTGAAACTTTTTTTTCTCTGGAGGTGTTTAAAGTTTTTTAGTTAGAGGAGGAGGATGTAATATTTTGATAACCAACAATTGGGCGAGTGGGTGGGTCTCTCCAGATTACAAAAACCTGCGAGTAGTTTGAACTGGAGTGTCCACCTACCCGTTCGAATATTTGTTAAAAAAAAATTGGAACTTTCTTTTTTTTTGGAAGTGTTTTTAATAACCAACACATTGGCCGGTGGGTTTGTCACTCCAAATTATGATTTTTTGCGAGTAGTTTGTATTGGAATGCCTACCCACCTACCCGAATGTTTGTTATCAAAAAATTGAAATTTTCTCTTCTCTGGAAGTGTTAGAAGTCTTTTAGTCAGAGGAGGAAGTTGTAATATTTGATATTTTGATGACTAACACTTGGGCGGGTGGGCGGGTCATTCTAGATCATAATTACCTGCGAGTAGTTTAAACTGGAGTGCTCACCCACCCTCTCGAGTGTTTGTTATTAAAGAATTTAAAGTTTCTTCTTTCTAAAAGTTTTAAAAGTTTTCAAGTCAGGTGAGGTAATATAATAATTATAACAATTTTATTTTCAGTTGCATTGATATTTTGGAGAGGTTAGGTGGGACACTATAAATCATAGTTATTAGCAAGTAATTAAAATTGGAGTGTCCACCTACCCGCCCGAGTGTTTGTTATCAAAGAAAAAAAATGTCTCTACCCTGTGAGTCCTAAAAGTATTTTGGTCAAAAGAGGAAAAGGTTATATCCAACCTCTTAATCACCAACACTTGGGCGGGAGGGTAGGGCACTCCAAATCATAAATCCTAGCAAGTAATTTAAGTTGCAGTGCCCACTTACCCGCCCGAGTATTTATTATCAAAGAAAAAAAGTTTCTCTTCTCTGCGAGTGCTAAAAGTCTTTTAGTCAGAAGAGGAGAAAGTTATATCTAATTTCTTAATTACCAACACTTGGGCGGGTAAGTAAGGTACTCCAAATTGTGAATACTAGCAAGTAATTTAAGTTGGAGTGCCCACCCACCCGCCCAAGCGTTTGTTATCAAAGAAAAAAAAGTTTTTCTTCTTCTCGAGTGCTGAAAGACTTTTAGTCAGAAAAGGAAAAGATTAGGTCCAGTTTTTTATTTACCAACACTTGGGCGGGTGAGTGGGGCACTCCCCACGTTATAAATACTAGCAAATAATTTAAGTTGGAGTGCCCACCCACCCGCCCAAGCGTTTGTTATCAAGAAATAAAAGATTTTTTTTCTTTTCAAGTGGTAGAAGTCTTCTAGTCAAAAGAGGAGATAACCTTCTCCAATCAATTAATTCACCAACACTTGGTAGGGCACTCCAAATCATAATTATTAACAAATAGTTTAAATTGGAGTGACTACCCACCCGCCCAAGTGTTTATTATCAAAAAAATGAAAGTTTTTTCTTTTTATGAGTGGTAGAAGTTAGAGAAGGAAAAGGTTATAACCAAATTCCTGATGACTAACACTTGAACAAGTAAATCGGGCTCTCTAGATCATAGAAAATAATTTAAAGTAATGTGACCACCCATCCGCCCGAGTGTTTGTTATCAAAGAAAAGAAAGTTTTTCTTCTCTTCGAGTGTTACAAGTTTTTTAGTCAAAAGAGGAGATAACCTTCTCCAATCTCTTAATTCACCAACACTTGGTAAACAACTCCAAATTATGATTGTTTAAATTGCAGTAACTACCCACTTTCCCAAGTGTTTGTTATCAAAGAAAAGAAAGTTTCTCTTTTCTGCGAGTGCTAAAAGTCTTATAGCCAGAAGAAGAAAAGGTTATATTCAATCTCTTAATTACCAACACTTGGGCGGGTGGGTGGAGCACTTCAAATCATGAATACTAAGAGGTAATTTAAGTTGGAGTGCCCACCCACCCGCCCGAGCGTTTGTTATTTTGATAACAATTCTTTGGAAAAGAAAGTTTTTCTTCTCTTCGAGTATTAGAAGTTTTTTTGTCAAAAGAGGAGATAACCTTCTCTAATCTTTTAATTCACCAACATTTAGTGTGGCACTCCAAATCATGATTACCAAAAAGTAGTTTAAATTGGAGTGGCTACCCACCTTCCTAAGTGTTTGTTATTAAAAAAATAAAATTTCTCATTTTTAAGAGTGGTAGAAGTTAAAGAAAAAGGTTATAACCAAATTCTTGATGACTAACACTTGGGCAAGTGAGTGGGGCACTCTAGATCATAACTATCAGCAAGTAGTTTAAATTAGAATGTCTACTCACCATTTTGAAGGTTTGTTATCAAAGAAAAAAAAGATTCTTTTCTCTGCAATTGTTAGAACTTTTTTAGTGTGAGGACAAAAAGGTTATATCTAACTTCTTAATCACTAACACTTGAGCGAGTAAGTATGATACTTTAGATTATAATAATTATTGAGTAGTATAAACTAGAGTGCCCACCCACCCGCTTAACAATTTGTTAACAAGAAATTGAAAGTTTTTCTTTTCTGCAAGTGTTAGAAAACCGTTAGTCAGAAGAGAAGAAGGTTATATTCAAAGTCTTGATTACCACTACTTAAAAAAGTAGGTGGGTCACTCTAGATTATAATTACAATCAAATAGTTTAAACTGGAATAAATGAAAAAATGAAAGTTTCTACTCTTTGTGAGTGTTAGAAGTCTTTTGTCAAAAAAGAAGAAGGTTATATTTAATCTCTTAATCACTATCGAGTAGTTCCAACTAGAAAACCCACCCACTTGCCCAACAGTTTGTTAATAAGAAATTAGAAGTTTCTTTTCTCTGCAAGTCTTAGAAGTCTCTTAGTCAGAGGAAGAGAAAGTTATATCCAATCTATTGATCATCAACACTTGGGTGGGCAGGTGGGGAACTTCAGATTTTGATTACCAGCAAGTAGT
This sequence comes from Tachinus rufipes, assembly GCA_963932245.1. Classification (NCBI taxonomy): domain Eukaryota; kingdom Metazoa; phylum Arthropoda; class Insecta; order Coleoptera; family Staphylinidae; genus Tachinus; species Tachinus rufipes. The sequence goes on from OZ010749.1 coordinate 5,490,710, forward strand.
TTAAACTGGAATGCTCACTCACCAGTCCAAGAGTTTGTTATCAAAAAAATTAAAAAAAATTCTTTTTGCAAGTATTTTAGTCAAAAAATTGATCATCAACACTTAGGCGGGTAGGTGGGGCACTCCAAATTATAATTACTTGACAGTAGTTTAAATTAGAGTAAGGTGTGACGGCCACCAGGCGGCGCTACTAGACCATATCCAGGATCAGGCCGCAACCTTTTGCTACTCGGCGCAGCCAATAGCGTCAAAGTAGAGGGGTATAAAGCAAATTCATTTCTGCCCAAAAGTCAGTTGAGACCAGACTACCAAAGCAGAAACAACGACCGGTTTACCGTCATCTTACTACTTTGGAACTATGGAACAAAAACAACGCAACTTGCGCAAGCAATCATTAACGACGACCGCTATGCCCACTGACAACCTTACTGACTATTTTGATAAACCAAGCCAGCACCGAGGTGTAACCACACATCCACCCCGGCATCAATCTAGCATTGCATTCCCGACCGGATGGTTTATCCCCCATCTGTTCATTGCATGGGAACCGCTGGCTACCCTTCCTCATCTTTCTCCTGGTCCACTCCGTGGACTTCAGGTGCTTTGGCAGGATCCAGCATTGATTTCCTGTCTAAAGCATCGCGGCCTTACACTTTCCAAACCGCTTCCTACACCTCACAAACCACAACATCAATATCCACCGGAACCACACGTCACTTGGTGAACCTCGCCGTCATCCCCCAGGTTCACTCCTGAGGTCGTCTTGGTAATAAAGCACCCACTCACCCGAGTGTTTATTATTACAAAAATAAAAGTATCTTCTTTTTGCAAGTGTTAAAAGTCAAAGTAAGAAGAGTTTATATCCAATTTGTAGATCACCAACACTTGGGTGAATACTTTAAATTATAATTACTATCTAGTAGTTTGAACAAAATTGTTTCTTTTTTGCAAGTGTTAGAATACCAGCACTTTGGCGGGTGGGTGGAGCACTCCAAATACTGATTACCAGCAATTATTTAAATTAGGCTGCCCACCCACCTACCCAAGTGTTTGTTATCAAAAAAATTTAATAAAATCTTTTCTGAGAGTGTTAGAAGTTTTTTAGTCAGAAGAGAAAGAGGTTATATCTTAATTACCAACATTTGGGCGGGTGGGTCTAGAGCATAATTTTCAGCAAGTAGTTTAAACTAAAATATCCAAACACCCGCCCAAGTGTTTGTTATCAAAAAATTACTAGTTTCTCTTTGCAAGCATAAGTAATCTTTTTGTGTAAAAAGGAGGAAGTAATATTCAATGTTTTGATGACGGCTGAGTGGGAAAATCACTCCAGACCATGATTAATGTCAAGTAATTTAAACTGAAGTGCCCAAAAGTTTGTTATCAATCATTTTAATATACGCCTTGCTTCCCTGGAACTTAGCGAGAGAAAGGCAAGAAAAAAGAGCACACTTAGAAGATCTGTTTTTGGAGCGGTTCACCAACTAGTTAGGACTGACCAGAGTTTCTAAAAAACATTGAACTATGCCCCCATTTCTGTTTTTAGGCTTTACTTTATCTTCTGACTTAAGAGCATTGTGAGATCTTAGCTATCTGTGTTTTTTGCTCCTTTTGGGAGTTGCACTGAGATTATTGGGATGCGTACAACTTCATTTTTAATTTAGTGTAATTAAAAAAAAACTACCCCGAAAGATTTTAGTGCTTGTCCTACGTCTTTGTCGTTAGTTATTCCGTAATATTCTAAATTACCATTTTAAACGTATATCTGGAGTTGATCGAGTGAAGAAGTCGGTTTTTTGAAACTTAAGAGAAACGGTTATCTACATGGATATTGCGGGCAGAAAAAAAATCCAATTTTATTACTGCTAAAGTGTTTAGTGAAGCCCGAGAACTTCTGTTTTTTGGTTAACATAAATACTGGAAAATATATAAAGAGTTTGCTGGAGTTTGGGTGGAGTTAAACTTATTCTTGGTAAAAGACTTTTTGACTTTTTTTTTCTTATTAGCGGGAGCGGCGCTATTTGTTTGAACCGGCAGAGATATCCGTTGATGGTTAGAGTGCTAATAACGCTTTTTTGATAATAGAAGGAAAAGAAAACTCACCATAGATTTTCTTTCTATTTTTGTTTTTGTTGGATTGTGGTGTATTCTTCTACAATAACGTTGTTAGTAGAGGGGGAATCTAAGTTAAAGAAGTCTTCTTCGTGCATCTAGAGGTGGGAAGTAGATTTGCTAAAAAAATCTGAAACTGATTGTTTGTAGTTGAAAGAATGTACTACTTCTTTAATCCTTTTTATCAGTTTGCTAATGATGGGTTATAGTATGAAGGCGGTGGCAATGAGTACCATCGTCTCAAAAGCTTCTACTAGATCTTTGATGGTTAGATTCAAGGCTTAGATTTGATTCCTATGCCTGCGCATAGGCATTCTTCTTATACACGTTGAGTGCCCTCTGGAAAGGAGGTGGAGTTTGCTTTTAAGAAGCAGGTGCATTAGTTTGGGCCTTAGATAAAGTTTGAGTTGCTATGACATAAAAATAGTGTCAAACCTTTATCTTGGAACATGGATGAATGATGATTGGATATATAGACAAGAAATTATAGCCCGCATAGAAGAAACAAAAGCAACATTTGTCATAATAAAAAACATGCTAACTTCTCAACATCTCAGTCTAGACCTAAGGCTAAGAATGACCCAATGCTACATTTTTCCAATACTCCTTTATGACATAGAAAGTTGGGCTTTACATCAGAAAACTATCAAAACAATAAAAACTTTCGAATGCATATTATGGACCAACAAAATCACCAACGTCGAAGTGCTTCGGAGGATGAACAAAAAAACCAAAATCCTTTTTACTGTAAAGAAGCGAAAGCTTCAATATCTAGGCCACATCTCTAGAAAAAAAATATGGGTTACTTCAACTTATAATCTAAAAAATAATCTAAAGAAAACAAAACGTAGGAAAGTGACGTCTATCTTGGTTTTGTAACCTGCAGGAATGGTTTGAGCCATCGTCGACAGACCTGTTTTGTTTAGCTATCTCCAAAGTTAAAATTGCCACAATAATCAGCAACCTCCTACAAAGAAGTTGAGCCAAGAAAAAGAAAAGTTACTATAAATGTTAACTAGATAGAAGGGCTTGGGGGTCTGGGAACATAATTGGTTGCCTAAACCCTATAGGTTGGTAAGGTTAAAAACCCTTTGGTTTTGGTAATACTAAAGGTATCTTACGTAAGGTTGCTGATGGCTTGTTAGATAAGTTATTAGAAGAAGAATTACCTTGTTTTGTTTTCTGCTTCTAAAAGACTTCTAATCTAAATCTACCGGCATAGAATCCAAGCAAAGTTCAAAGATATTCAGGAAACAGTTAAAAAAATACGGTAAAAAGAAGTTTAATATTGTAATTAAAGTTTCAACAAGCCAGTCATTGATAAAAAACCACAACAAAGATATACTGCAATAAAATTTAAGCTAAAATTTATGACAAAAACAAATGAAGAAACAGATCTGGCTCTATTTATAGATGGAGATAACAAAAATTCCGCTTTTGATCAAATTAAGCGTAAGTTTCCTCACATAGTCTTGTAGAGGAAGTGCAAATTGGAGTACTATGGAACAGGAGAACAAACGAGCAGACCCAATATAAAATAAAAAAACTTTATAAATGATCTATCATAATTTAAAAAGATCTGCCATATGTCAAACTTAAAATAGATAATTAATCTATTATAACATAATAGTAAATTAACAAACTAATCTTCAGAATAATCTATCTTAATCTATTGATCTCTAATATTTCAGAAACCATTTGAAGTAAAAATAAAATAAAATGTTTTTGACTAGAAGTTTTACTTTACTTATTTATAAAAACTTTCTCTGCTTATTAAAAAGAAAAAAAGTAAAAAACAGTTTTTCTACATATTAAGAAATATAATCTCTTAAATAAGATTGACATCTTCTAAACCATCGAGTTTAATAATGAGTATTAATCCATATAAAGAAAGTCATTTATATTTAGATAATCTGATGCGTTGAGTTAATTTGCATGAATTTGTTGTTTGCGTTAATTTAAGCAAATGTCAGGGTTAGAAAAAAAAAGTTACATACATGTAACATATTGCACAACTGATTAGGCAATGCAATTATAACTCCTCCTATCTTATGTAAGTAAATGTAACATATTTTAAGGCGATATACATAATTTATTATTTAACAACTTAATCAAACTGATTTTTATTGAATAAATAAATAATGAATCAATGAGTCAAATAGCTGCATCTCTCCGTATTTCATTTTCCATGAAATATTAAATGGAGAGATGAAACATTGAATAGAGTTCCCGGATTCTGCGGATCTTTCACTATTCAACATATCAAAAAGCGTGCCAGACAAACGGAGATTGCTTGCGTGTTTTCGTCTGTGGGATCACCGACGTGGAAATAACATCACAAGGAATTATATATTATACCATTTATAAAATACATATATGTCGGTTTTTCTAATGTTAGCAATAGTGTGACTAATTTGTACAAAACTTTACTGAGCAAATTTTTATATAAAATTGTATTTTTTTGCTCGTTTATCTTTAAGCTTAAGCTTGTACAATTAAATTTTTGAGACAAGATAACCAACCACAGCAAATGTAAGCTAAAGTGGTAATAAAAATAAAAATATAAAGAGATAGTTGAAGAAACTATTCAAAGCTTTAGAAGAAATAAACTTTGATAATAATTTAAAAATTCTTACTTTATATGTAGTAAAGACCATTTAATGGATATTAAAAATCATTTAAATGTGCTTTTGGAAGAATCTGTGAGTCTAACAAAGCAAAAAAATTAAAAATTAAATGTTTATATGTTTACTTTGTACATTAAGTGAGGAGCTTTATTAGAAAATGTTGGCTTCAAATTTTGATTTAAACTGTTAACTAATTTCTAGCAATTTCTAATTCTTCACAATACCTCTTATTCATTGTTGTTATGTTAAATTCTTCTATAAACTTGCCACTTTTATACCCATACTAAAATAATATGAAATTACTAAATGTTTCCTCGTTATAATAAACGTTTTTACTTTATTGTAGCTAATCAAAATTGCAGCAAGAATATGTCAGTAATCATCAGGGCGTTAGTAATGGATCAATTATTTTCCTTTTGTAGGAAGATACGCGACTCATGTCTGATCGGATAGCCTTAATAAATAGTTGTAAAATATAATTTTAAATCAGTTCTAGTTAGAATACACCGAGGAATTAAATCGATGTTCAATTACACTACATTTATATTGCGGCGTAGAATTTTCATCAATTCCTATAAGCAAGGTGAACACAAGGTGATTGTAACATATAAGTACATCCTTTGGAAACTTTGAATGAATTTCAATTTGATATAAGTTATTTAATTTAATATTTAAAGTGTAGTGGAATACATATGTTCTATTCTATGTTCGTGCAGTGATTAACAGACAGAATCGATTTATAAATCAACGTCAACAAATGTGACATTGGGTCAACTAGATGGCTCATAACAATGACAAGGTGACATCACGTTTGTTTATGCTATTGAAATTTAAAAACAAATAATCATTGATACGAATATTAATTTTTAATATTTAAAGCACGTGATTTATTATTAACTAATTATATAAGACAATATTTGTCTTGTTATTGGTGGTATGAGATAATCGCGCAATATTTTTTCCGATGATTAGCGACTGGAAATTAAATCGTCTGTCCAAGGTCGCCGTCAGGATTTATGTAACGTTTTAAAGTGTAAATCTCCGTGTTGTGACAACATGACACCACAATGGGCACGTTTCATTAAGCGCTTATTAATGCATAATCGACGATTTCCTTAAGGTTCGTTCGGTTTAATATCCACCTTGTTTGTTGCAAACAATTACACTTAAATGTCAGCAAATATTTAATAAAATTATTTCATAATATTTTGAGTTACAAAAAAAAAATATTTTTTGAATAAATTTGTTTAAATATTTAATCAAATTCATGCCCGGTTAAATAAAATATTTATATTTTATTTTAATTAACACAAAAATAAATTATTATGCATTATTGATGACGAATTAATATTAAAGTACTGCTATAATATATAAAATCATTGATTTACATTAGTCTAGTCAACATTCGTTTAAGGACAAATTACCCCACGTAAATTGAATCGAATTAGTTAGTCTCTTCAATCTTTCATATTCGGTTTTTAGTTTGTTAGTTAGTTCGCTATGCGACGTCGTTTGTTTTTTGTGCGTCTGTGTTTTGCCTTTTTCATCCATCTTTTTTTTGCGCACAGTCTCACCCGTTTTCCATTCTATTTCAGATATACATTTTTTCTGTTGCTGTCGGTTCGCTATTACCATTACGCTCGATATTTTGAAGTCTGCTATGAGTATGTGTAGATACGGTTCCATTACAGTTATTAATGATTGAATGTTTAATTTAAATGTATTGATTTGTTACGGATGATGAATCAGTTCAGTTTGTTTTAAAATATTTATTTTATAATTTGGTAAAGTAGAATTTTAGTCAAATATAATTGAAAGCAGGATTATAATACGATAAACTAATCGCAAAATAAGAAGAATTTAATGAAAATACGCTCTTCGACTAATATTATTCAAATTCTCCTTGTTGGCAGTACTGGCAATATAAATTTCTAATTAAAACATATTTTCTGAATCTATGCAAAATTGTTTTGTGATTATTACAAATCAATTGATAAATTTTGAATAAAACAAAAACTAAATTACCAATATTGTTCAAATTGAGAAAAAATAATTTTTGAAAAGTACTTTAAATGTTGTCAGTACTGACAAATTAATTTTTTTATTAAAAACATTTTTTTTTACTTTGAAAATTAAACTCTAATTTTTTTATAAGAAATCAATTGATAAGATTTTGAATTAAACAAAAACTAATCAACCAATAATGTTCAAATTCAGCAAGAATAATTTTTGAAAAGTATTTTAAATGTTGGCAGTACTGACAAATTAAATTTCTAATTATAAACATTTTTTTAAAGGATTTGAAAAAATGAATTTTGATTTTTGTCGAATCAATTAATTAAATTTAAATAAAACAAAAACTAATCGACCAATATTGTTCAAATTCTGAATTAAAGATTTTTAGTAAGTACTTTAAATGTAGGTTGTACTGACAATATAAATTTACTTTGAATGTTGGTAGTACTGACAAATTAAATTTCAAATTATAAACTATTTTACTAAACCTTTTAAAAATTTAATTCAAATTTTTTTGAAATCAATTAATAAATATTTGAATAAAACAAAAACGAATCGACCAATAGTGTTTAAATTCAGATTAAATAAAATTTGGTAAGTACTTTTAATGTTGGCAGTACTGGAAAATTAAATTTCTGATTGAGAATTTTTTTTTCTAAAGCTTTAAAAAACTGGATTTTGATTTTTTCGAAATCAAATAATAAAACTTTGAATAAAACAAAAACGAATCGACCAATATTATTCAAATTCAGAATAAATAATTTTTAGTAAGTACTTTTAACGTTAGCAGTACTGGCAAAGTAAACTTCTAACTAATAAGATTTTTTCTAAAGCTTTAAAAAACTAAATTTTGTTTTTTTGGAAATCATTTGATTAAATTTTAAACAAAACAAAAACAAATTAACCAATATTGTTCAAATTCAAAATGAATAATTTTTGGTAAGTACTTTAAATGTAGGTAGTACTGGCAATATAAATTTTTAACTTAAAACATTTTTTCTAAAGCTTTTAAAAATTAGATTCAAACTTTTTAGAAACCATTGATAAAATTTTGAATAAAACAAAAACGAATCGACCAATATTGTTCAAATTCAAAATAAAAAAATTTTAGTAAGTATTCTTAACGTTAGCAGTACTGGCAAATTAAATTTCTAAAACTAGAAAAGTTTTTTTTTAAATCGTTGAAAAACTGGAATCTAATTTATAGGAAATCAATTGATGAAATTTTATGCAAAATCAAAAACGAACCTACCAATATTGTTTAAATTTAAAATAAATAATTTTAAGTAAGTACTTTTAAAATATATATATATATATATTAAAAATATTTTTTCTAAAGCTTTGAAAAACTGTATTCTGATTTTTTAGAAACCATTGATAAAATTTTGAATAAAACAAAAACGAATCAACCAATATTGTTCAAATTCAGAATAAATAATTTTTAGTAAGTACTTTTAACGTTGGTAGTACTGGCAAATTAAATAATATTTTTCTAAAGCTTTTAAAGACTAGATTCTGATTTTTTGAAAATAAAATGATAAAACTATGAATAAAACAAAAACAAATTGTTCAAATTTAAAATAAATAATTTTTGGTAAGTACTTTTAAAGTTGGCAGTATTGACAAATTAAATTTCTAATTATAAACATTTTTTCAAAAGATTTGAAAAATTGAATTTTGATTATTTTGGAATCAATTAATAAAATTTGAATAAAACAAAAACTAATCGACCAATATTGTTCAAATTCAAAATAAATAATTTTTGGTAAGTACTTTTAACGTTAGCAGTACTGTCAAATTGAATTTCTATATAATAATTTTTTTATTAAGCTTTGAAAATTTTGATTCTAATTTTTTAGATATCAATTAATAAAATTTTAAATAAAACAAAAACGAACCGACCAAAATTGTTCAAATTTAAAATTAATAATTTTTAGTAAGTACTTTTAACGTTGGCAGTTCTAGAAATTTAAATTTTTATTAAACAACATTTTTTACTATAGTTTTGAAAAACTGGATTCTGATTTTTTGGAAATCAATTGACAAAATTTTGAATAAAACAAAAACAAATCGACCAATATTGTTCAAATTCAGAAAAAATAATTTTTGAAAAGTACTTTAAATGTTGGTAGTACTGGAAAACTAAATTTTTAATTTAAAACATTTTTTCTATAGTTTTTATAAACTGGATTCAAACTTTTTGGAAATTATAGGTAAAATTTTAAATAAAACAAAAACGAATTAACCAATATTGTTCAAAATTAGCATAAATATTTTTTGATAAATAATTTCAAATTCAGAATAAATAATTTCTGGTAAGTACTTTAAATGTTGGTAGTACTGGCAATTTAAATTTTCAACTCAAAACATTTTTTTTTTAAATTTTAAAAATTGGATTCAAACTTATTGAAAATTGATGATAAAATTTTGAATAAAACAAAAACCAATAGACTAATATTGTTCAAATTCAGCATAAATATTTTTGAGTATTTTAAACGTTGGCAGTACATACTGACAAATTAAATTTCTAACTTTTAATTTTTTTCTAAAGTTATGAAAAACTGGATTCTGAATTTTTGATAAAATTTTGAATAAAACATAAACGAATTGACCAATACTGTACAAATTTAGAATAAAAAATTTTTAGTAAGTACTTTTAACGTTAGCAGTATTGGCAAATTAAATTTTTAACTAGAAATTTTTTTCTAAAGCTATAAAAAACTGGATTCTGATTTTTGTAAAATCAATTGATAAAACTTTGAATAAAAAAAAACAAATTGAACAATATTGTTCAATTTCAGAATAAATAATTTTTGGTAAGTACTTTAATGTTGGTAGTACTAGCAAATTAAATTTTAAACTTAAAACATTTTTTCTAAAGCTTTTAAAAACTAGATTAAAACTTTTTGGAAAATATTGATAAAGTTTTGAATAAAACAAAAACAAATTGACGAATATTGTTTAAATTTATAGTTATTAATTTTTAGTAAGTACTTTCAACGTTGGCAGTACTGACAAAGTAATTTTTTTTCTAAGGTTTTGAAAAACTGAATTCTATTTTTTTAGAAATCATTTAGTTTGATTTTGAATAAAACAAAAACGAATCGACCAATATTGTTCAAATTTAGAATAAATAATTTTTGGTAAGTACTTTTAACGTTAGCAGTACTAGAAAATTATTTTTTTTATTTAAAACATTTTTTTTTAACTTTGAAAATTAGACTGTGATTTTTTATTAAGAAATCAATTGATGAGATTTTGAATTAAATAAAAACTAATCAACCAATATTGTTCAAATTCAGCAAGAATAATTTTTGAGAAATATTTTAAAAGTTAGCAGTACTGACAAATTAAATTTCTAAATATAAATATTTTTTTTAAAGATTTGAAAAAGTGAATTTTGATTTTTTTGGAATCAATTAACAAAATTTGAATAAAACAAAAACTAATCAACCGATAATGTTCAAATTTAGAATATCTAATTTTTGATAAGTACTTTAAATGTTGGTAGTACCAGCAAACAAAATTTTTAATTTAAAATATTTTTTCAATAGCTTTTAAAAATTGGATTCAAACTTTTTGAAAATTATAGATAAAATTTTGAATAAAACAAAAACGAATTGACCAATATTGTTTAAATTCAGAATAAATAATTTTTGATAAGTTTTTTAAACGTTGGTAGTACTAGAAAATTATTTTTTTTTTTAAACATTTTTTCTAAAGCTTTGAAAAGCTGTATTCTGATTTTTTTAAAATCAATTAATGAAATTTTGAATAAAATAAAAACGAATCGACAAAAATTTTTCAAATTTAGAAACAATAATTTATCGTAAATATTTTTAACGTTGGCAGTACTGGCAAATTAAATTTTTATCTAATACATTTTTTTCTAAAGCTTTGAAAACTGGATTCTGATTGTATGGAAATCATTTGATTTAATTTTGAATAAAACAAAAACAAATCGACCAACATTGTTCAAATTTAGAATTAAGAATTTTTAGTAAGTACTTTAAATATAGGCAATAGTGACAAATTAATTTTTTTATTATAAACATTTTTTCAAAAGATTTAAAAAATTGAATTTTAATTTTTTGGATATCAATTAATAAAATTTGAATACAACAAAATCAAATTGACCAATATTGTTCCAATTCAGAATTAATAACTTTTAGAAAGTACTTATAACGTTAGCAATACTGGCAAATTGAATTTCTAACTACATTTTTTTTCTGAAATAAAAAAAAACTGGATTCTGATTTTTGCAAAATCAATTAATAAAACTTTGAATAAAACAAAAACGAATTGACCAATATTGTTCAAATTCAGAATAAATAGTTTTTAGTAAGTACTTTTAACGTTATCAGTACGGGCAAATTTAATTTCTAACTAGAATTTTTTTTCTGATGCTTTAAAAAACTGGATTGTGATTTTTTTGATATCAATTGATAAAACTTTGAATAAAACAAAAACGAATTGAACAGTACTGTTCAAATTTAGAATAAATAAATTTTAGTAAGTACTTTTAACGTTGGCAGTAATAACAAATTAACTTTCTAATTAATAAATTTTTTTCTAAAGCTTTAAAAAACTGGATTTTGATTTTTTTTTTAATCAATTGATAAAATTTTGAATAAAACATAAACGAATCGACCAATATTGTTTAAATTCAAAATAAACAATTTTTAGTAAGTACTCTTAACCTTGCAGTACTAGCAAACTAAATTTTTTACAAATAATTTTTTTTCTAAAGTTTAAAAAAACTGGACTCTTAATTTTTAGGAATCATTTCATTTAATTTTGAATAAAACAAAAATGAATCGACTATTATTGTTCAAATTAAACATAAATATTTTTTAATAAGTATTTCAAACGTTGGCAGTACTAAGAAAGTAAATTTTTAAATGAAAAAATTTTTCTAAAACTTTTAAAAACTGAATTCTAATTTTTTGGAAATCAATTGATAAAATTAAGAATAAAACAATATTGTTCAAATTTAGAATAAATAAATTTTAGTAAGTACTTTTAACGTTGGCAGTACTGGTAAATAAAATTCCTAACTAATAATTTTTTTTCTAAAGCTTTGTAAAACTGGATTTTGATTTTTGCGAAATCAATTGATAAAACTTTGAATAAAACAAAAACGAATTGACCAATACTGTTCAAATTTAAAATAAATAGTTTTTAGTAAGTACTTTAAATGTTGGTAGTACTGGCAAATTAAATTTTTAATTAATTTTTTTTTTCTAAAGCTTTGAAAAACTGTATTCTGATTTTTTGAAAATCAATTGATAAAAATTTAAATAAAGCAAAAACGAATTGACCAATATTGTTCAAATTCAGAATTAATAATTTTTGATAAGTACTTTAAATGTTGGTAGTACTGGCAAACTAAATTTTTAATTTAAAACATTTTTTCTATAGCTTTTAAAAATTGGATTCAAACTTTTTGGAAATTATAAATAAAGTATTGAATAAAACAAAAACGAGTTAACCAAGATTGTTCAAAATTACCATAAATATTTTTTGATAAGTAATTTAAACGTTAACAGTACCAGAAAATTAAATTTTTAATTAAAAACATTTTTTTTAAATCTTTGAAAAACTGGATTCTGATTTTTTTGGAAATCAATTAATAACGTTTTGAATAAAATAAAAACTAATCAACCAATATTGTTCAAATTTAGAATAAATAATTTTTGGTAAGTACTTTAAATGTTGGTAGTACTGGCAAATTAAATTATTAACTCAAAACATTTTTTCTAAAGTTTTTAAAAATTGGATTTAAACTTATTGAAAATCGATGATAAAATTTTAAATAAAACAAAAACGGATCGACCAATTGTGTTCAAATACGAAGTTAAGAAATTTTAGTGAATACTTTAAATGTTGGCAGTACTGACAAATTATTTTTTTTATTAAAAATATTCTTTTTAAACTTTGAAAATTAGACTGATTTTTTTATTAAGAAATCAATTGATAAGATTTTAAATTAAACAAAAACTAATCGACCAATGTTGTTCAAAATCAGCAAGACAAGATAAGTTTCTAATTATAAACATTTTTTCAAAAGATTTGAAAAATTGAATTTTGGTTTTTTTGGAATCAATTAATAAAATTTTGAATAAAACAAAAACTAATCGACCAATATTGGTCAAAATCAAAATAAATAATTTTTGGTAAGTACTTTAAATTTTAGTAGTACTGACAAATTAAATTTTTAGTTTTAAACTATATTACTAAAGCTTTTAAAAATTGAATTCAAACTTTTTGGAAGTTATTGATAAAATTTTGAATAAAACAAAAACAAATTGACCAATATTGTTCAAATTTAACATAAATAATTTTTAGTTAGTACTTCTAACGTTGGCAGCACTGGCACAGTAAATTTCTAACTAATAATTTTTTTCTAATGCTTTGAAAAACTGGAATCTGACTATTTGGAAATTAATTGATAAAATTTTGAATAAAACAAAAACAAACCGACAAATATTTTTCAAATTCAGAATATATAATTTTTAGTAAGTATTTTAGACGTTGGCAGTACTGACACAAATAATTTTTTTATTAAAAACATTTTTTTCAACTTTGAAAATTAGATTTTTATTAAAAAATTAATTGATAAGATTTTGAATTAAACAAAAACTAATCGAACAATAATGTTTAAATTCAGCAAGAATGATTTTTAAGAAGTATTTTAAAAGTTGGCAGTTTTGACAAACTAAGTTTCTAATTATAAACATTTTTTCTAAAACTTTGGAAAATTGAATTTTAATTTTTTTGGAATCAATTAATAAAATTTGAACAAAAATTAATCGACCAATATTGTTCAAATTTTAAATTAATAATTTTTAGTAAGTACTTTTAACGTTGGCAGTACTAGCAAATAAAATTTCTATCTAATAAATTTTTTTCTAAAGCTCTGAAAAACTGAATTCTGATTTTTTGGAAATCAATTAATGAAATTTCAAATATAATAAAAACAATTTGACCAATATTGTTCAACTTTAGCATAAATAATTTTTGGTAAGTACTTTAAATATTGGTATTACTGGCAAATTAAATTTTAAACTTAAAACATTTTTTCTAAAGTTTTTGAAAATTGGATTCAAACTTTTTAGAAATTATTGATAAAATTTTGAATAAAACAAAAACGAATTGACCAATATTGTTCAAATTTAAAATAAATAATTTTTAGTAAGTACTTTTAACGTTGGCAGTACTAAAAAAAATAATTTTTAATTAAAAACATATTTTTTAAAGCTTTGAAAAACTGTACTGACAAATTAATTTTTTTATTAAAAATATTCTTTTTAAACTTTGAAAATTAGACTGATTTTTTTATTAAGAAATCAATTGATAAGATTTTAAATTAAACAAAAACTAATCGACCAATGTTGTTCAAAATCAGCTAGAATAATTTTTGAGAAGTTTTTTAAAAGCAGTACTGACAAGATAATTTTCTAAGTATAAACATTTTTTAAATTTTAGTAGTACTGACAAATTAAATTTTTAGTTTTAAACTATATTACTAATGCTTTTAAAAATTGAATTCAAACTTTTTGGAAATTATTGATAAATTTTTGAATAAAACAAAAACAAATTGACCAATATTGTTCAAATTTAACATAAATAATTTTTAGTTAGTACTTCTAACGTTGGCAGCACTGGCAAAGTAAATTTCTAACTAATAAATTTTTTCTAAAGCTTTGAAAAACTGGAATCTGATTATTTGGAAATTAATTGATAAAATTTTGAATAAAACAAAAACAAACCAACAAATATTTTTCAAATTCAGAATAAATAATTTTTAGTAAGTATTTTAAACGTTGGCAGTACTGACACAAATAATTTTTTTATTAAAAACATTTTTTTTAACTTTGAAAATTAGACTGTGATTTTTTATTAAAAAATTAATTGAGAAGATTTTGAATTAAACAAAAACTAATCAAACAATAATGTTCAAATTTAGAAAGAATGATTTTTAAGAAATAATTTAAAAGTTGGCAGTTTTTACAAACTAAGTTTCTAATTATAAACATTTTTTCTAAAACTTTGGAAAATTGAATTTTAATTTTTTAGGAATCAATTAAAAAAATTTGAACAAAACAAAAATTAATCGACCAATATTGTTCAAATTTAAAATTAATAATTTTTAGTAAGTACTTTTAACGTTGGCAGTACTGGCAAATAAAATTTCTATCTAATAAATTTTTTTCTAAAGCTCTGAAAAACTGAATTCTGATTTTTGGAAATCAATTAATAAAATTTTAAATAAAATAAAAACAAATCGACCAATATTGTTTAACTTTAGCATAAATAATTTTTGGTAAGTACTTTAAATGTTGGTAGTACTGGCAAATTAAACTTTAATTGTAAAACATTTTTTCTAAAGCTTTTGAAAATTGGATTGAATCCAACTTTTTAGAAATTATTGATAAAATTTTGAATAAAACAAAAACGAATTGATTAATATTGTTCAAATTTAAAATAAATAATTTTTAGTAAGTACTTTTAACTTTGACAGTATGAAAAAAATAATTTTTAATTAAAAACATATTTTTTAAAGCTTTGAAAAACTGCATTTTTATTTTTTTGGAATCAATTAATAAAATTTTATTAAAACAAAAGTAAATCGACCAATATTGTTCAAATTCAGAATAAATAATTTTTATTAAGTACTTTTAACGTTGGCAGTATTGGCAAAACAAAATTCTAACTAATATGTTTTTTTCTAATGCTTTGAAAAACTGGATTCTGATTTTTTGAAAATCAATTAATAAAATTTTGAATAAAACAAGAACCAATCGACCAATATTGTTCTAATTCAGAAGTAAAAATTTTTACTAAGTACTTTTAACGTTAGCAGTACTAACAATTTAATTTTCTAACTTAAAATGTTTTTTCTAAAGCTTTTAAAACTAGTTTCTGATTAGGAAATCATTTGATAAAATTTTGAATAAAACAAAAACAAATCGACCAATGTTGTTCAAATTAAGAATTAAAAATTTCTAGTAAGTATTTTTAACGTTGGCAGTACTGGCAAATTAAGTTTCTAACTAATACATTTTTTTCTAAAGCTTTGAAAACTAGATTCTGATTTTTTGGAAACTAATTGATAAAATCTTAAATAAAACAAAAACGAATCGACCAATAATGTTCAAATTCAGAATAAATAATTTTTAATAAGTACTTTTAACGTTGGCAGTACTGGCAAACTAAATTTCTAACAAATAATTTTTTTTTTAACTTTAAAAAACTGGATTTTGATTTTTTAAGAATCATTTGATTTATTTTTGAAAAAAACAAAAACGAATCGACCATTATTGTTCAAATTCAGAATAAATAATATTTAGCAAATACATTTAACGTTGGCAGTACTGGCAAAATAAATTTTTAACTAATAATTTTTTTCTAAAGCTTTGAAATTTGAAACTTGATTTTATTGAAATCATTTAATATAATTTGAATAAAACAAAAACTAATCGACCAACATTGCTCAAATTTAGGATAAATAATTTTTAGTACGTACTTTTAACGTTGGCTGTACTTGTACTGGCAAATTAAATTTCTAACTAATAAATTTTTTTTGGCTTTGAAAACTGAATTCTGATTTTTAGGAAATCAATTGATAAAATTTTAAATAAAACAAAAACGAATTGACCAATATTGTTTAAATTTAACGTTGGCAGTACTAGAAAATTTAAATTTTAATTAATAACATGATTTCTAGAGCTTTGAAAAACTGGTTTCTAATTTTTTTGGAAATTATTTAAAAAAATTTTGAATAAAACAAAAACTAATCTACCAACATTGTTCAAATTCAAAATTAATAATTTTTAGTAAGTTCTTTTAACGCTAACAGTACTGACAAACTAAGTTTCTAACTAATAAGTTTTTTTCTAAAGTTTTAAAAAACTGGATTCTAATTTTTAGGAATTATTTGATTTAATTTTGAATAAAACAAAAACGAATCAAACAATATTGTTCAAATTCAGAATTAATAAGTTTTAGTAAGTATTTTTAACGTTGGCAGTACTAGAAAATTTTAATTTTAATTAATAAAAAATTTTCTAATGCTTTGAAAAACTGGTTTCTAATTTTTTTGGAAATTAATTGATAAAATTTTGAATAAAACAAAAACGAATCAAACAATTTTGTTCAAATTCAGAATATCTAATTTTCAGTAAGTACTTCTAACGTTGGCAGTACTGGCAAATTAACATTTTAACTAATAATTTTTTTTCTAAAGCTTTGAAAAAATGGAATCTAAATTTTTGGAAATCAATTGATAAAATTTTGAATTAATTAAAAACTAATCGACCAATATTGTTTAAATTTAGAATAAATAATTTTTAGTTAGTACTTTTAACGTTGGCTGTACGAGAAAATTAAATTTTTAATTAAAAACATTTTTTCTAAAGCTTTGAAAAACTGGAAATCATTAAATAAAATTTTGAATAAAAAATCAAATCGACTAATATTGTTCAAATTCAGAATTAATAATTTTTAGTAAATACTTTTAACGTTAACAGTATTAGAAAATTAAATTTTTAATTAGGAACATTTTTTTAAAGCTTTAAAAAACTGGATTATAATTTTTTTTAAATTCAATTGAGAAAATTTTGAATAAAACAAAAACAAATCTACCAATATTGTTCAAATTTAGAATAAATAATTTTTATTAAGTACTTTTAACGTTGGCAGTACTGGCAAATTCAATTTTTAACTTAAAACATTTTTTCTAAAGTTTTTAAAAATTAGATTCAAACTTTTTGAAAATCATTAATAAAATTTTAAACATAACAATAAATACTCGACTAATATTGTTCGAACTCAGCACAGACAATTTTAAATAAGTACTTTCAATCTTGCCAGTACTGGCAAATAAAAATTTTAATTAAAAACATTTTATATAAAACTTTGAAAAAATAAATTCTGATTTTTTGGAACTCATTCAATAAAATTTTGAACAAAACAAAAACCAATCGACAAATATTGTTTAAAATTAGCATAATCAATGTTCAATGAGTACTGTAAATGTTGGCAGTACTGTCAAATTAAATTTCTAATTTTTTTTTTACTATAATTTACAAAAATTAAATTTTACTTTTTTTTTAATTAATTGCTAAAATTTTAAATAAAACAAAAATTAATCAACAAATATTGTTCAAATATTGCATAAACAAATTTAAATAAGTACTTTAAATGTTGGTAGTACTGGCAAATCAAATTTAAAATTTAAAACGTTTTTTGGAACTTTAAAAAAATTCAATTCTGATTTTTGTAAATAAATTCATAAAATTTTGAATAAAACAAAAAATAATCAAAGAACATTATTCAAATTTAACATAAACATTTTTCAATATGTACTTTAAATGTTGGTAAGAGTGGCAAATTAAAAATCTAATTAAAAACATTTTTTGTAAATCTTTAAAAAATTGAATTGATAAAACATTTTATAAAACAAAACTATTCTACTAATTTTGTTCAAATTTATAATAAATAATTGTTGGTAAGTACTTTAAATGTTTACAGTACTAACTAATTTAATTTTTATATAAAAACATTTTTTCTGAAGCTTTGAAAAACTGGATTCTGAATTTTTAGAAACTAATTGATAAAATTTTGAATAAAACAAAAACTAATCGACCAATTTTGTTCAAATTTGGCACAAACAATTTTAAATAAGTACTTTCAACGTTGCCAGTACTGGCAAATTAAAATTCTAGTTTAAAACATTTTTTTTCTAAAGCTTAAAAAAAATAATTTTTGATTTTTTGAAACTCAATCAATAACATTTTAAATAAAACAAAAACTAATCGACAATTACAGTTCAAATTTAGCATAAATAAATTTTGATAAGTATATTTAATGTTGGCATCACTGGCAATTTAATTTTCAAATTATTAACTTTTTATCTAAAGCTTTAAAAAATTGAATTTTGACTTTCTAAGAATCAATTGATAAAATTTGAATAAAACAAAGTCTAATCGACCAATATTGTTCAAATTTAGTTCACACAATACTGGTTAAGTATTTTAAATGTTGTCAGTACTGGCAAATTAAATTTTTAAATAAAAACATTTTTTCTAAAACTTTTTGGATATCATACTAATTCAATTTTATAAAAAGTAGTTAAATGGTAACTAAACTCAATTATATTGGAAACTTTTAAATTGCGCCTGTAAAATTTTTAGTATAAAAAATATTTATAAATAAGTTGGTTTATTATTTGGTTGCAAAAAGGCAAAAAGGCATTTGATTTGTTTAAGAATAATAATGCATTTCAAACTGCAATTACACTCTTCGGTACTAACAAAATAACAATTTTAATTCAACTCAAAACAATTAATTAAATCATAATAAATAAGTACATCATGTGGATTACGCAGTTGCAATGGCATTAATTAAGTTTGAACAAAAAAAGTAAATAAAAACCCGAAACAAAGGGAAATACAGGCGCGCCAGTTTTCCCGCAACGAACGAAACAATCTCGTTATTGAATCTAATGGAAAAGTTTTCCAATACCGATTTTATTTTAATTTAGTTCATATATCATTTTGATTCCACTCTATATGTGTGCGCTACGGGGTAAAATCTTCGAAATGAAATTAATCAATTGGTAACAAAATGAAAACAGATGATATATACAGGAAGCAGTGGTGTATATGGCAAATATAAGTGGAGGACAGTCATGGCATGGCATATGTGGCCATCTGCACTCCGTTTTCAACAAACACGACACGTGTTCGCGATTGCGTCACTCTCCCCACAATTTTAAGTATTTTTATAGGATGGTAATCGATACGCCATTGCATTAATATAACCGATATGGATTGATTCTAGTGAATTGTTAATGAATGTTCTTAGAATATGTTTTATTAAAATTATTACATTACCACACCTGTTTGATTTTTAGAATTAGTTCATCAATTGTGGATCGTTTTCGGGTTAAGTTTTGTGTGTGATGCGACTGTAAATCGATATTGTTCAACCCCCTCGATGGTTAATTCACGGTGGTAATTTACTGACCGCGTTTATAGATTGTCGGGAATAATTAACTGTGTCTGCTTGTCTGTAGCTCGATATTGGTAATCTAATTAATGTATTAATCAAATATTATAAATTAGCTAAGGTTAACGTTTAGAATACAATTAGGTCGTTTATCGTTTTCATGTATAAATTGATATATTTAACCTTAAATTCATGTTTTGTTGATTGAGATTAAATCTTATAATTTAAAAAATTGACATTTTATTTATTACCAGAAAATATATTAGCACAAAAGTATTAGAAGTTATTTCATCAATTAATTTATTCTTAGTCATAAAGAGACTTCACAGATCTTTTTTGCTTTGGAAAGTCTACAAGAATGTAGCGCTACAAAGTCTTCTCAAAAGTTCCTTTGATTCCTTAATGTTTTAGTAGTTTTAATCTTGATAAATCCATAAATGTGATTACTCATATCTTTTCTATCAACATTATATTGCAAAAATCAACAAAAAAGATATTATGTACAAAGAAGTAAAAATTAAAATAAAAAATGTGCAGCTCATAGAAGAGTTTAGGGAAATTTTATTATTTCTACACTCACGACAAAAAACTTGAAATAACTTGAGAGTGACAACCAAGATAACACCATATCCAGCAACTACCACATGACTGTTTCTAAACAAAACTAAACATTTAAAACTACAAAGGTTTAACTTGAAATCCTGTTAACAAGCAAGCAACAGTAAATTGAGTAGTAAACTAAAAATTTCAAAGAATTGGTTCATTTTCCTTTTGCTACAATGCAGCAGAGATGTAATAAACATGTTGATGATCTTAACTACTAAAACAAAGATTTGAACTGCTACTTTAAGAATTTTATATTGTACTCAATAAAACCATCTTCCACTAAATAGACCTTGTAGACAAAACTCCGGTATGAGCTCTCCAATACACTTGCCAAAAACATTGACCAACTTAAACAAGCTCGTCAAGGGCAAGCTATCTACCGCACTTACGCCAAAAGCAAGCAAATCATGATGCACAGAAAAGTAAAGAATTTTGCAAATAAATGGATAGATCGGGCCTAAAAAGAAAATTATCAGTTGCCGAGTAAAAAATCACCTTTACAAAATTCCTACCAAACTCTACCTAAACAATATCCGAACAAATGCTGCCTGAGTCAGATAGACAGGGTTTAGGACGTCTTCCTAAAGAGGTGAGAGTCTTAAAGCAATTGCGTTTAGTTTCTGTAGTAATAATTTGCTGGTTGAATTCTTCAGAGTTTAAAAACTCCCAATTGCACCACTCCAAAACATGAATACGGACAAATAGTTTAAACTGTAGTTTTTGCTCACCCACCCAAGTATTAGTTAGCAACAAATTGAAAGTTTCTAAACTCTGCAAGCGTTAAAAGTTTAATGTCACAAGAGGAGAAAGTGGTATCCAATCCCTTGACAACGGACGCTTGGGCGGGTGGGTGGGTCACTCCAAAACATGAGTACGGACAAATTGTTTAAACTGGGGTTCCCGCTCACCCACCCAAATGTTCAATATCAAAAAATTGGATGTTTCTAAACTGTGCAAGCTTTAAAAGTTTCTATGTCACAGGAGGTAATGGTGATACTCAATTTCTTGACGACGGATATTTGGTCGGGTAGGTGGGTTACTCCAAAACGTGAGTACGGACAAATAATTTAAACTAGGTTTCCCGCCCAGAAGCAAAAAGTGTTAATTATCAAGAAATTACTAATCAGAAATTTTAAGCAAAATTGCCCAATTAGTTTTTGTTTTGCGGCCAATTACGCAAGATTTTTACCGGTTTTTCACTTAAAAGCGTACGAAAATTATATTGTCGTAAAAATATTAAGATTTTTATAACTTCAATATGTTCAGAAACATTCTAAGCTTCTGATCAGCAATTTTAATTAAAATCGCCGGATTAGTTCAAGTTTTAAGTTTTTTATACTTTTACGCGTAAAAAAACAGATTATTGTGATTACAATACATTCAATATTTTGTGATACTAACTAACAATTTATATTAAAATTGCTCAATTGGTTTTGTTTTACGACCGATTCCGCCAGAAATTTACCGTTTTTTGTTTATAATCGTGCATTAAAACTATATTGTCGTAACAATATTACGCTTTCTATAAGTTCATTACAGTTGGCAACATTTTGTGCTACTAACCAGCATTTTTGATTAAAATCGCCCGATTAGTTTTTGTTTTGTGGCTAATTACGGAAGATTTTTACCGTTTTTTTACTTAAAAGAGTACGAAAACTATAATGTCGTAACAATATTACAATTTTTATAGCTTCAATATGTTTGGAAACATGCTGAGCTTCTGACCAGCAATTTTATTTAAAATCGCCGGATTAGTTTTTGTTTTACAACTGATTATGCTAAAAATTCACCGTTTTTTTGCACTTAGACGCGTAAGAAAACCATATTGTCGTAACAATATTATTAATATTATACATTCAATATAGTTTGCAACATTCTGTGATACTAATCAGCAATTTTGATTGAAATCGCTCAATTAGTTTTTGTTTTACGGCCAATTACGCTAGAAATTTGCCGTTTTTTGCTCTAAAAAGCGTATAAAAACCATGTTGTCGTAATATTATTACAATTTAAATTATTTAAATATGATTGCCAGCATTGTGAGCAATTAGCCAGTAATATTAAATTAAAATCGCGCGATTGGTTTTTGTTTTACGGCCAATACCGCCAAAAATTTGCCGATTTTTGCACTTGATGTGTATTAAAACCATGTTGTCGTAACATTATCATACTTTCTATAAATTAATTATGGTTGGCATCATTGTGTGCAAATAACCAGCAATTTTAATTAAAATCGCCCGATTGGTTTTTGTTTTACAGCCATTCACGCCAGATTTTTACCGTTTTTTTACTTAATATTGTATAAAAACCATATTATCGTAGCAATATTACAATTTCTACAATTTTAATATGTTTAAAAACATTCTGAACTTCTAACCAGCAATTTTAAATAAAATCGTCCGATTAGTTTCCATTTTACGACTGATTACGTCAGAAAATTTCCGTTTTTTTGTCTTTAAAAGCTTAAAAAAACCATTTTGTTTTAAAAATATTACAATTTCTGTAACTTCAATATAGTTTGCAACATTCTGGGCTACTAACCAGCAATTTTAAACAAAATCACACCATTAGCTTTTGTTTTAGGACTAATTACGCCAAAATTTTGCCGTTTTTTGTACTTAAACGTTATTACGCTTATTATAATTTAATATTTGTGAACAAAAAAATAGATCACAAACACATCAGTGGGTAGGCGGGGCACTTAGTTTATTAATTGCATGACAGTAGATTTAATTGATCCATTTTCTTGTTCACAAACAGTTCAGCGCCCACTCAGTTCATTGATTTTGGGACAGTAGTTCCTACTGAAGTGCCCGACCACCCACCCAAGTGTTTGTAAACAAGACATTGAATCACAAACAGATGAGTGGGTGGGTGGGGTAATCAGTTCATTGATTACGGAACGGTAGTTTCAATTAGAGTTACCGCCCACTCACCCAAGTGTTTGTGATCCAATTTACTGTTTTCAAACACTTGAGCGCTTACTCAGTTCATAGATTGCAAAACAGTAGATTCCACAAAAGTGCGTAACCATTCACCCAAGTGTTTGTGAACAAGACATTAGATCACAAAAACATGGGTGGGTGGGCGGGGCACAGAATTCATTGATTGCGGGACAGTAGTTTCATTTGGAGTTCACAAACACGTGGGCGCATAAGAGTACTTAGTTCATTAATTGTGGGACAGTGGTGTCTACTGGAATGCCCGCCCAAACAAATGGGTGGGTGGGCAGGGCACACAATTCATTAATTGCAAAACAGTAGTTTCAATAGAAATTCCCACATACTAACCCAAGCTTTTGTGATCCTTGAACGCCCACTAGAAGTTTCTAAACTCTGTACGCGTTCAAAGTTTCTAAGTGGCAGGAGGTGGTGATATAAAATTCTTTAAAGACGGACACTTGGGCGGGTGGGTGGGTCACTCCAGAACATAAGTACAGATTAAAGTGGGTTTTTGCTCACCTACCCAAGTGTTAGTTATCAAAATATTAAAAATTTCTAAATTCTGTAAGCGTTACAAATTTCAATGACATAGGAGGTAATGGTGATATGCAATCCTTTAATAATTGACACTTGAGCAGGGGGGGGGGGGGTAAGTCACATCAAAACATAAGTACGGATAAATAGTTTAAACTGGGGTTCCCATCTACCCATCTACCCATCCATCCATGTGTTAGTTATCAAGAAATTGAAAGTTTCTAAACTCTGCAAGCGTTAAAATGTTTACGTCACAAGAGGAGATGGTGGTATCCAGACGCTTGGGCGGATGGGTGGGTCATTCCAAAACATGAGTGCGGACAAATAGTTTAAACTGGGGTTCCCGGCCCGCCCACCCAAATGTTCATTATCAAGAAATTAAATGTTTCTAAACTCTGCAAGCTTTAAAAGTTTCTATGTCACAGGAGGTAATGGTGATACCCAATCTCTTGACGACGGACACATGGGCGGGTGGGTGGGTTACTTCAAAACATGATTACGGACAAATAATTTAAACTAGGGTTTCCGGCCACCCACCCAAGTGTTAATTATCAAAAAATTTAAATTGTCTAAACTCAGTAAGCGTTAAAAGCTTCTATGTCACAGGAGGTGGTGGTGATATTTAATCCTTTGACGACGAACACTTGGGCGGGTAAGTAGGTTACTTCAGAACATAAGTACGAGTTTCCGCCCACTCACTCAAGTGTTAATTATTAAGAAATTAAAAGTTTCTAAACTCTGTAAGCGATAATAAAATTTATGTCGCAGAAGGTGATGGTGATAACCAATCCCTTGACGACGGACATTTGGGCGGGTGGGTAGGTCACTCCAAAACATAAGTACGAACATGTCATTTGAACTGGAATTTTCGCCCACCCACCCAAGTGTTAGTTAGCAAGAAATGGAAGTTTCTAAACTCTGCAAGCGTTAAAAGTTTTATGTCACAAGAGGAGATGGTGGTATCCAATCCCTTGACAACGAACGCTTGGGCGGGTGGGTAGGACACTCCAAAACATGAGTACAAACAAATTATTCAAACTGGGATTCCCGCCCACCCACCCAAGTGTTAGTCAGCAAGAAATTAGAAGTTTCTAAACTCTGTACGCGTTCAAAGTTTCTATGTGGCAGGAGGTGATGGTAATATTTTTTTTTTAAAGGCGAACACTTGAGCGGGTGGGTGGGTCACTCCAGAACATAAGTACAGACAAATAGTTTAAACTGGGGTTTTTGCCAACGCACCCAAATATTAGTTATCAAAAAATTGAAAATTTCTAAACTCTGCAAGCGTTAAAAGTTTTATGTCACAGGAAATGTTGGTGGTATCTAATCCCTTGACAACAGACACTTGGACGGGTGGGTGGGTCCCTCTAAAACATGAGTACGGACTAATAGTTTTAACTGGGCTTCTCGTCCACCCACCCAAGTATTAATTATCATAAAATTAAATATTTTTTAAATTTGTAAGTGTTACAATTTTCTATGTTACAAAAGGTGATAGAGATATTCAATTCCTTGACATCGGACACTTGGGCGGGTGGGTGGGTCACTCTAGAACATAAGTACAAACAAATAGTTTAAACTGGGGTTTTCGCCAACCCACCTAAGTATTAGTTAGCCAAAAATTAGAAGTTTCTAAACTCTGTTAGCGTTAAAAGTTTCTATGTTGCAGGAAGTAATGGTGAAATAAAATTCCTTGACAACGGACACTTGGGTGGGTGGGTGGGTCACTCTAAAACATGAGTAGAGACATAAAGTTTGTACTGGGGTTCCCGCCCACCCACCCAAGTGTTAGTTACTAAGAAATTTGAAATTTCTAAACTCTGCAAGCGTTAAAACTTTCTATGTCACAGGAAGTGATGGTGATATCCAATTCTTTAACGACGAACACTTGAGCGGGTGGGTGGGTCAGTCCAAAACATAAAGAGTACGGACAAATAGTTTAAACTGGGGTTTCCGCCAACCCACCCAAATGTTAGTAAGCAAGAAACTGGAAGTATTTAAACTCTGCAAAAAAGAAAAACCTAAATCTGGCATAAACTATTAAAAAAATGCAAAAAAAAATAATAAAATGTCAAAAATCCGACCAAAAACGGTTAAAAAGTGAACAATTTTAGTTATAAAATGTCAAATATAGCAAAATCCAACCTTAAAATTTCAAACAATTATCAGCAAACACCAAAATCTGGCCATAAACTGTTAAAAAAGTGTAAAAGTTTTATAAAATCTCAAAAATAGCAAAATCCTGGTTTAAAGTATCAAAACTATTGACGAGAAAAAACCAAAATTAGGCATAAACTTTAAAAAAATGCAAATTTCTTTGATAATATGTCAAAAATTTGACCAAAAACGGTTAGGAAGTAAAAGATTTGTTTATATAAAATCTCAAATATACCAAAAGTCAGCGTAAAAATTCCAAACAATTGTCAGCAAACACCAAAATCTGGCCATAAACTGTTAAAAAAGTGTAAAAGTTTTGATAAAACCTTGAAAATAGCAAAAACATGCTATAAACTATCAAAACTATTGATAGAAAAAAACAAAATTAGGCATAAACTCTTGAAAAATTCAAAATTCTTTAATGAAATGTCAAAAATCCAAACAAAAACGATTAAAAAGTGAACAATTTTGTTTATAAATGTCAAATATAGCAAAATCCAGCCTAAGAATTTTAAACAATTGCCAGCAAACACCAAAATCTGGCTATAAACTGTTAAAAAGATGTACTAATTTTAATAAAATCCCAAAAATAACAAAATCATTTTTAAAAATATCAGAATTATTAATAGAAAAGACCAAAATACGATATAGACTATTTAAAAATGCAAAATTCTTTAATAAGATGTCAAAAATCCGACCAAAAACGGTTAAAAAGTAAAGAATTTTGTTTATAAAATGTAAAATATAGCAAAATCAGGTCTTAAAAATTCAAATAATTGTCAGCAAACTCCGAAATCTGGCCATAAACTGTTAAAAAAGTGTAATATTTTCTAGAAAATCTCAAAAATAGCAAAGTCCTGCTATAAAGTATCAAAACTATTGATAGAAAACACCAAAATCCGGCATAAACGATTGAAAAATGCAAAATTCTTTAATACAAAGTCAAAAATTTTACCAAAATTGGTTAAGAAGTAAAAATTTTGTTAATAAAATGTCAAATGTAGCAAAACCCAGCCATTAAATTTAAAAAAATTGTCAGCAAACACCAAAATATGGCCATAATTTGTTAAAAACGTATCAAAACTATGAATAGAAAACACTAAAACCCGGCATAACTATAAAAAAATGATTTTTTTTTTTGATAAAATGTCAAAAATCCGACCAAAAACGATTACAATATAAAAATTTGTGTTTATAAAATGTCAAATATAGCCAAATTCAACCTTAAAATTTTAAACATATATCAGCAAACACCAAAATCTGGCCATAAACTGTTAAAAAAGTTTAATTTTTTTTATAAAATCTCAAAAATTGCAAAATCCTGCTATAAAGTATCAAAACTATTGATAGAAAAAACCAAAATTTGGCACAAACTTTACAAAAATGCAAACTTCTTTGATAAAACGCCAAAAATTTGACCAAAAACGGTTAGAAAGTAACAAAATTTGTTTATAAAATGTCAAATATAGCAAAAGCCAGCGTTAAATTTCTAAACAATTCTCAACAAACACTAAAATCTGGCCACAAACTGTTAAAAAAGTGTAAAAGTTTTGATAAAACCTTAAAAATTGCAAAAACATGCTATAAACTATCAAAACTATTGATACAAAAAACCAAAATTAGGCATATACTCTTGAAAAATGTAAATTACTACATATTTACATTTTATATACAATATAACATATATATTAGGCCGAAGTTCTATATAAAAACATGAAGTCTAAAAATCTGTCTGTTTTAATAAGTCTGTTAAATGTCTGGTAGTGAAGCTATGTATGTACTTAAGTGTTTTAAGTGGGTCTCGATATTTGTCATTGTCTGGGCTACTGTTGTTTGTCTTGTGTTTGTGAGTAGGTTAGTTCTTTCTATGTCATTTTGTGTACATTCTTCTAATATATGGTGAGTTGATTCTATTACGTCATAAGTTATGCAAAGGGGAGAGTCAATTTGCTTAAATTTAAATTTTTTGTCAGCAGTCAGTCCATGTCCTGTTCTATATCGTATAATTTTTGTAATTTGTTTTCTTGATAGAATTGTGTTGTTAAATCAAGGTATTGTTTGCGGCGATTGTTGTATTTGTTTGTAAGTTCGTCCAGTCTCTGTATTTTGTCTATATTCGTGTGTCCATTCATCTTTTATAATTTGTTTTACATATGTTTTTATGTCATTGTAGGCTATTGTTGTTTTTGTAATTGGTTGTTCCACGTTGTTGGCTGCGTAATCCGCTAATTCATTTCCTCTTATGCTGCAGTGGCTTGGGATCCATTGGAAATGACTATTGTGTCCTTGCTTTGTTAAATGCTCTGTTGTTCTATATATTTCTTTGGCAATGTTATTTATTTTGTTTGTGGTTTGGGTGGTTTGTTTTAAAAGTAGGAAGGATGATAGAGAATCGGTTAGGATAACTTTGCTTTTGCATGAGGAAGGATGTTGGGCTATGAGGAAGATGGCCAGTTTGATTGCGGTTATTTCGGATGTTATAGATACTTCTGTCTGTAACAATTTTGTTTATAAATGTCAAATATGGAAAAATCCAGCGTAAAATTTTAAATAATTGCCAGCAAACACCAAAATCTGGCTATAAACTAATTAAAAATGCAAATTTTTTTAATAAAATGTCAAAAAACCGACCAAAAACGGTTAAGAAGTAAAAAATCCGGTCTTAAAAATTCAAATAATTGTCAGCAAACCCCAAAATCTGGCCATAAACTGTTATAAAAATGTAAAAATTTCTAGAAAATCTCAAAAATAGCAAAATCCTGCTATAAAGTATCAAAACTATTGATAGAAAACACCAAAATCCGGCATAAACTATTAAAAAATTCGACCAAAAACGGTTAAGAAGTAAAAAATTTGTTAATAAAATGTCAAATGTAGCAAAACACAGCATTTCAATTTTAAAAAATTGCGCAAGCACCAAAATTTGGCAATAAACTGTAAAAAAAAGTATCAAAACTATGAATAGAAAACACCAAAACCCGGAATAACTATAGAAAAATGATTTTTTTTTTATAAAATGTCAAAAATCCGACCTAAAACGATTAAAATGTAAAAATTTGTGTTTATAAAATGTCAAATATAGCCAAATCCAACCTTAAAATTTTAAACATATATTAGCAAACACCAAAATTTGGTCATAAACTGTTAAAAAGGTGTAAAAACTTCCACAAAATCTCAAAAATAGCAAAATTCTGCTATAAAGTATTAAAACTAATAATAGAAAAAACCAAAATCCGGCATAAATTATTAAAAAAAGCAAAATTCTTTGATGAAATATCAAAAATCCTACCAAAAACGGTTATAAAGTAAGAAAATTGTTTATAAAATATCTAATATAGCAAAAGCCAGCGCTAAAATTTCAAACAATTGTCAGCAAACACCAAAATCTAAAAAAAAAGTTGGTATGTCACAGGAGGTGGTGGTAATATTCAATCCCTTAACGACATTAACATTCTAGAACATTAATACAAACAAGTAGTTTAAACTGCAATTTGCTCGGACCACAATCGGTCAGGATTTTTGACAGTTAAATGTTAAATGTGCAAATATGTTTTCAACAGTAAATTATGTGCAAGAAAATTATTAACACTAAATGATGTGAATCTTCTTCTTCTTCTTTGTAAGCCTTCATACTCCACTGCTGGCGTCTTAGCCTCTTCTCTGCTTGTAATGCTGGCAACTTACATTACAAAGGACCTACAGTTTTAAGTGGATTCCAAATTACTGGAGAGAATTTATCATTCCTCAGAGAAGGTTTTAGCCGTAAAAACCCACGCTGGCAAGACGGGTTGAGGAGTGGGAGAGCATATGGAAAGTGAAAAGTATATTACGGTGTATGGGAATCGAAATCAACCCACAATCTTCGGTACAGCGGCCGGATGCCTAGACCACTGCGCCACGCGCAAATACAAGACATTATCACCCCCTAACAGGGGCGGTATCCAGCCCCAAAAGTGCAGTGTGTCAATCCTGAAAGCGAGCAAGAGCCCAAAATATGACTCCAAACAAAGAATCAGAGTAAGTATCCGAACTAAAAGTGCTACTTCTCCCAAATTGAGTACTAATTGCTGGCTGCAATGCAGCACCAAAACAGCTACACCATGGCTAAAAACGCAAATTCTGTCTCGACAGAAGAAACCCCATTAGACACTATCAAAAAACAAATAGATGATAACAATGACAATTTCTACAGATAAATGACTAAAAACAGGGCTTGCCTGGAATCGTTAATTAGTAATTTAAATACTAATACTAACAATGTCAACAGTTTGAAACACACTGTAAACACCGCACATAACGACACGCAGAATAGAATCTCCATAATCTCTAATTAAGCAGACAAATGACAGTGTTAGTTAAAAACTTCTAACTCAAACAACAAAAAATGAAGATTTTGGTAAATTATCCAAACCCTCGATAAATATC
Organism: Tachinus rufipes; assembly: GCA_963932245.1. NCBI lineage: Eukaryota > Metazoa > Arthropoda > Insecta > Coleoptera > Staphylinidae > Tachinus > Tachinus rufipes. The sequence continues at coordinate 5,521,140 of OZ010749.1, forward strand.
ACCCCCCTTTCCTTAAGGTAAAAAACAAGTAAAAAGATAAAAAAAAGTTTTTCAGAGAGACTCCTTTCCCCCATTGCCATCACAAACTAACACGCAAAATAATGACACAACAGAAAACCCAACGCAAATGAAAACTACATCTGGAGACGCACAAACTCCGAACGATCATGATTGGCACCTGGTGAACAGGCCCACCAAAAAGAAAAAATGAGTCCACACTCCGAGTAGTAGTGACAACTCCAATTCGAAATACAAACCGACTACTCAACAAAAGACTAAAATACTCTCGCCAATTATCTTGAAGAATAAAGAGAAATAGAAAGAGGTTAAATCCAACTTTAAGAATCTTCAATTAGAACTAAAAAGCCTCAAGAATGCCGTTAAAATACTACCACTGACACCTTCTGATCACCGCAAAGCCAAAACCTATTAGCTGGAAGAAGACAAAACTTACAAGGTTATTATGCGCTACATACCTCACGACATAACCGCCAAAGAACTCATAAAAGCCTTAGCCAACAAAGGTTTTAGCGTCAACGCTATTTCCAGGTTCCACAATACAACAAGGAGGTACAAAGTTATGTACATCCAATTAAACAAAACAAACAACCACAAGGACATACTAAACATAACCAAAATTTCTGGTTTATAAGTCAAAGTAGAAGAAAAAGCGCATTGTCACAGATGTCAAACCTTTGGACACTCGCAACAAATGTGCACAAATGAATGAGTATGTGTAAGATGTGCGGAGAACCATCCTTTCGCACACTGTCACCGACGACAAGGATAAAACCCGATGTGCCAACTGCCAAAGCAATCATTTTTTTTTCTTATAGAAGATGCCCTACATACCAGAAGCACAAAGAGGCAAATCTAAACCTTTACAGGGAAACAAAATTACTTACACCATCCCAAAGCCATGTCCAAAAATGTCCTCGTACGCACCCAGAACAACCAGTTTTCCCCCCTAACACCGAGCTGAAAAACCAACTCAAAGACGCCATTGAACTCAAAGCTTCTGAAACTCATATTGACCATCATTCTCAAAAAGAATGAATAACAAACTAACCCACCCAAATCCACTACAAAAATGACGCAGTAAGAAATAAACGACTCACGCATGTATTCACAAATAACGACAGCTATATAGTAGGGTATCACCCCAAAACTAGGCAATGTACAGGAACTGCAATTCCCGTCCACCCATCTAAGTATACGTTATCAAGAAGTTTGAAACTTCTTTTCTGTGCAAGAAGTTTCTATATCACAGAAGACGATGGTGATAACTAATCTCTTAATGACAGACACTTGAGCGGGTGGGTTGTACCAAAACAACAGTTTATTATGGTTAAATTTTGGTGTTTTTAACATATGTTTTGATGTTTTAAAACAGGATTTTGCCATTTTGTAAATAAAATTTTGCACTTTTTAACAACTTAAAACCAAATTTTGATGTTTCAAGACCAGATTTTGATGTTTTTGACAATTTATAAATAGAATTTTGCAGTTTTAACAGTTTATACTTGACTTTGGTACTTTCTAACAATATTTTGATATTTTTTAGTCGGATTTTGCTATTTTTTACTGTTTATGAGTAGAATTTAAATGTTTTTGAAAGTTTATGGCAAAATTTCTGCTAAACAGTTAATCTGGTTTCTAAATTATAAGTAATAAGTATAACATGTTAACTTTGACTGATATGATAATTTTTTTAAGTAATTCCGGATTTCACCAATTTAAATTTTGCTTTAAGGTCAGTGGCAGAGCTAGAATTGTTGGGTCCTAAACATTGAAAAGAGCCTATACATAGACAATTTAAAAAAAGTACAGTTTTGTCATTTATTTAACTTTTTTTTTTGTTTGGAGGAGCTAGGTTTTGAAATAATTGTCGAAGGGCCTTCTATGCTTGTGGACCTTTCCGCATTGCAGATTCTTGCTTACAGGTAATTCCGCCCCTGTTTAAAGTGTCAAATTCTACTGCTTAATTAATAATCCGGCTTTTAAAGTTGCAATTCCGTTATTAACTGTTGAAAAGAAAAACATTTTATTCATAAAAGTCAAAAATAACAAAATCCGGCCATAAAATAAAAACCGGGCTAAAAACGGTTAAAAAATTAAAAGTTTTGTTTATAAAATGTTAAAAATAACAAAATTGGGTCTTAAACCATTAAAATATTATCAGAATACACCAAAAATATTGATGTAATACGTTCTACAAACTGTCTATGTATTAACTTAAATTCTAGAATCTACCAGTAAGTTTTAAAATTTATGAGTAAGCACTAGAGCTTGTCAGTAAATTCAAGAATCAGTAGATTTTTACTTCTGTCAAGTTCTAGAACCTATTAGTTGATTCTACAACCGGTTATAAATTTCAAAAACTAAGCTTTTTAAAAGTCCTAGATTTATTTAGTAAATTTTCAAAAAAAATTATAAATTATCAGTAAATTTTAAAACCTAATAATTTTTACAAACTGTATATGCGTTCTAGAACTTTGAGTTCAAGATTCTATCAATAAATTTTTAATTGTTTAACAGTAAGTTCTATAATTTATTAAACATATTTCTTAGTTGTTGAAGCTCTCTTATATTATTTACGTCTATATTTATACACATTAATTTAACAAAATCATAACAATCATAAATTAAATTGTTATTATAATAATTGCAGCATAATATACTGATTTTTAAATAAAATAATAATGAATCTAGTTATGAATGAAAACGCTGCATTAAAAATTAATGTTAATGGCATAATAATAGTAACCAGCAGACGTAATTCTAATTGATCCATAATTTATTAATCAATTTAAATAAACAATTACTGTTAATATATACACACACACCAGAATGCAATTTGCAGCAATCAACGTCACTAATAAACACGTATTCGGAATAGATTGCCCGTCAAAATATTACATATTATTTTAGACAGGGGTGAATTTGCATTTTAATAAATCGTGCACAGTTATGAACAGAGTAGCAACCCCTTTTTTTTAAATACAATAAAAACATCCTTGTTTGTAATTAAAAACAAAGATTGAGACGTTTTAAGTGTCCACAATAATAAAATCCTTATTTGGCGGTATAAAAACAATACAATCAGTGGACGTAATAGAAGAATGGAATGGAACAAAGAGCTGTCTGGCTTCGCGTAATCAACTCAGAAATTGGGGGATTCACTTAGCAGGGGTTGGAGTTAAAGGGAAAGTCTGCATTGTCTCGCGTATGCTTAGACCCCCTTATTTCATATTATCGATTATTGTTTGTTTACATTTACATCATGCGCGTTTACATGATTGATATGTCAAGGTTGTATACACATATACACACACGTAACGATTTTTTAATTAAATTTTTGTGAAAAAACTGTCCGGGGAATTTTTGTGCTGTCTCAGAATTATTTTATCTGACGTCACTTTAATCCGTGCGGGTCACGTGTCCACCCTTATTCACTCAATGGATGTATGGATGGAGAAAAAAAATGTTGTCTCCCCTTAAACGATTTTCATGGTAGTCGTCGGGATCATTATTTTGAAGATGAGAGGGCGATATTTTAATTGGGCATTGTTGTTATGCATGTTTGGTACAGTTTAGCCCTAAGTGTTTATACGGGATAGATTCGATGTTAGTTATTTTTATTACGATACATTCAATCATGCTCTATTGGAGTTGTGAAGAATAAATAAACCAATTGAATTGATTCAATCATAAAGCCTATTTAAAGAATAATTTTATTAACTAAATATTATTGAAAGTTAACAAAAGAATTTGTAACAAGTGAATTAAATGTAACGTTTCTATTGAGCACAAAAGTGCTTTTAGATTAAAATTACTAAAAATCACAAGTACTAAAGTATACAAATTAATTCAACTTCTAAAATTAGAAAATTGCATAAATTTTTACAATTTTTTTGTGCTTAAAATTTATTGCAAAAGTCTTTATAAAAACTCCAAAAAGCAAACAAAATAAGTACATGTTTCTGTTTGTCAAAAGTGTTACTAAATGCTCCTTATTACTAATTTTTTGTGAACTATAATGCATTTAAAAGTGTGTCTAAAATGCTTCTTAATGTGCTCAAAATGTTTATAAACTGTTCTCGAAATAGTCTTAATTTTTTTTAAACTGGTTTGAGTGTCTAAACTTTTCAAAAGTATCTTTAGCATAAAAAAAAAGTTTTCCAAAAATGTTAAACATGTTTAAATTTTTTTGAAAATGTGTCAAATATGCTTGTTAACTGTCTTGGAAACTTGGAATCATATTTCTAATTTGTTAAAAGTGTCTATAAAATGATATGAATGATCTGTAATGTGCTTAAAAAAGTCAAAAACGCTCAAATGTCAAAAGTGGGCCTAAAATATTCTAAAATTTTGTAATGTATCAAAACTGTGTCAGACGTGTTTTTTAGCTATAGCTATAGCTATAGAAATGAGCAAATATGTTTGAAAATGCAAATCCAATTAATAAAATATCAAAAATGACAAAATCTGGCATTTACACATCAAAATATTCACAAAAAACACTAAAATTCAGCCATAAACTGTTAAAAAATGTATTATTTTTTTCATAAAATCTCAAAAATAGGAAGATTAGGCTATGAAATATCAAAATATTGTTAGAAAACATTAAAATCCGGCTATAAAATTATTGAAAATATAATTAAAATATTATCTATAATATTAATATATAAATAATAGTAGAAAAAAACAAAATTTGGCCATAAACTGTTAAAAAAAAACAAATTCTACTTGTAAACATTAAAAATTACAAAATCTGGCTATAAAATATCAAAATATTGTTAAAAAGTACCAAAATCTAGTTAAAACTACAATATTCTATTTACAAAATGTCAAAAACATCAAAATCTGGTCTTAAAACATCAACATATCCTCATAAAACATCAAAATTTGATTTTAAACTGTTAAAAAGTGCAAAATTCGATTCATAAAATACCAAACTAAACAAAAATATTTTATTGTTGTATTTTGAGACAGAATAAAATTGCAAAATTTTATTTACAAAACGTCAAAAATTGCTAAATCTATCAAAATATATGTTAAAAACACCAAAATTTTGCTATAAACTGTTGCAATATGTAAAAATTCTAGTTCAAAACATCTTCCCGTACTCAAGTTTTGGACTAACTCAAAGTGTCTGTCATTAAAAGATTAGTTATCATCATCACCTTCTGTGATATAGATACTTTTGAAAAGAAGTTTTCAATTTCTTGATAACTAATAATTATTAATACTCAATTAATATTTAATTTTCTGTTTTTTCAAGCACAAGTTTGGAAAAACAGAAAATAATTTTTTCTAGCACCGCCACCGTCGCAATGGGCGATAGCCAGACGTCAGTCAACGCCGCGTTCTAGTAGGGCAAACACCCCTTCAGTGAGGAGTCGCTCGAGTGGAGTTACTCCAAGTCCAGGGCCGAGGTCAGGCACCTGACGGAGCTCCAGCAGCAGCTGAAGACTATGGCGAAGAACTTTGAAAGGAAGTTTGAAGCGCTCCAGGCGACAATTGCGTCGCTAACCGCGACCAACGCGGAACAGACCGCCACCATCAAGGGTCTGTCAGCCGCCCTGACTCCCATCGCTTTGCCGTCGTCACCAGAAGACAAAGACAAGGACCAGCTTGCCGCCTCCAAGAAGTCCCTTAAGAAGAAGAGCAAAGTCAAGAAGAAAAAGAAGAAAACTTTTAATGCAACTTCTTCCAAAGCAGCAACAGCCGCACCCACCTCCGCCCCCGCTTCACCAGCGAAAAGCGAAATGGAACTGAAAGGAATCAGCAGCGACAACGAAGTCGTCACCTGCAACTTCCAGTGTGCCGAGTCTATCTCCGCCGCCATGGACCTCACCGTCGAGGCCCCAGCAGCACCCTCCAACCCCATGGGACCCATTGTTGACGAGAATGGATTCCAACTGGTAGTTGGAAGAAAAAGGAAGAATTCCAGCGGTGAGTCACCACCTCTTAAATTATCTAAAGGGCAATCAGAAAAGGCTACACCGAGGTGAGATTCTGGCCTGCCGCCTTGAATGTCGACCCCGCCGGTATCGTGGAAGCGGACGAGGAGCCTAACTCCGAAGCCGCCGTTAACTCTAAAGCTCGTCCTCCGGCAATCGTCCTGGACGACAAAGAGCTCTACCCTGAATTCTCCAAGGCATTCAATTAGGAAAATATTCTTATTTTATCGGCGCAAAATACCCACGAGGGCATTCGCATGATGCCATCTACCATTGCCGACCACAGGAAAGCAACAGATCTTCTTCAAGCTCGCAAGGCAAACTTCCATACGTGGGCACAAGCCGACAAAACATGCTTAGAGGTAGTAATTAAGCGTGTACCAGAATTCCTCTTTGAGGATGACGTGGGGCAGGCGCTAGAATCTTTAGGGTTCTGCCCGTCAAATGTCTAGCGCATGGGGAATCAGTTCATCCGATTCCACATGATATCTGTCCAACTTCCAAAAGAACAGAAAAGCTCAGAGATAGATCATGGATTTCAATGTGCTCTGCGGCTTCAAAGTTTTAATTGAGCGCAAGAAGCGCAGTGGCGGCATCCCCAATGCCAAAAGTGCCAGAGACACGGCCACACAGCAAATCGCTGTTTCACCACGGCTTATGTTTGTCGCAATTGCGCGGAGTCCCACCAGTCGGGGTCATGCGCCAGAGGCACTCCTGCCAAATGCGCCCTATGCAACGGGCCTCATCCCGCGAACAACAGGGGATGTAAAGTCTTTATTCAAATGTTGGCTTCGAACGGCAAAAAACTTAGACCGCCGGCCCAACCCGCCCCGGCCCAAGCTCCGACAGCCCCTCAGGCTTCCTCTCTGCCTCCAGGTCTCCGCAGACTTGCAGCACCATCAGCAAACACTACGAGTGGTCTCTAACGAGAAAATTGCCGCCATTTTGAAAGAAATGAATGAGTCTCAAATGAGGCTCATGGCAAACATCCTCGACCAACTCAATCAATAATGGATAATACACCCGTTGTATTATGCCGCATTTGCTTCTGGAATGCTAACGCCATGAGGCGTGGAACACTGATCTTTGCAAAAAGATCGGTGGACCATTCCGAAGTAGATACCCCCGACACAATCTCGCTTGAGTCAAATGCGATAGTGGTGAATGTGCCGGGGTTGGGCACATTCAAACTCGCATCGGCATACATAAAACCGACAAATCGCATTGAAGCAGCGGACTTTGATGCGATTCTCGACAGTCCTCACCCCACAATCATCGCTGGGGATTTCAACTCAAAATACCCGGCGTGGAATAGCTTGAGGACGAACTGCAAAGATTGAACGTTGTTTAACTACGCCGAACAAAAGATCTCCAGATATTGGGTCCTACCGAACCCACTTTTCACAGCTCCGCGGGTCACGTAGGGGACGTTCTAGACGTAGCAATACTAAAGAACGTCAACTACCAGTATACCATATCCGTCGCCGAAGGTCTTAGCTCCGATCACAGCCCAGTAATACTGAAGCTCTACGGAAGGGGATCACACGGGGAGGGAGGAAAATTCGTAACACATACGGATTGGACTCTCTTCTCTCGATCCCTGGAAGAGAGCATTAGCAAGCTTGCTCCAGTACGAACAGCTGACGACATCAAAAGAGCCGTCAAAAATTTCACGCACCAAATTCACCAAGCCACAAAAAGGGCTTCTAAGACCCATCAGGTCCGGTTAGATAATCCACTCAGACTATCACGCAAAATCAAGGCACTGATCCGCACAAGAAATACCGCCAAACGCCAATGGCAGAGGCACCGCGACCTCCGAGATTGCGAAATCCTGAACTCGCTTCATGGCAAAGTTAGAAGGGCTATAAGGTTGCACAAAAATGTGTGTTGGCAAACCAGCCTAGAATCGACCACAGACGATGATAATCTGATGTGGAAGATCTCCAAAGCGTTACGGAACAGACGAACCCTCATTCCAGCCATTCACGGCGAAAATGGGCTTTATCGTGGGAAAGGCCGAAGCATTTGCCGACAGCCTGGAACACCAATGCTCCCCATCAGAGACGGCGGACACGGAGTACGTCGAAAAAGTTGAACAAGTGGTTGAGGACTTGTTGGATGACTCTGACGACGACAAGCCGCTGGAAAGTGCGCAACCTTCTCGCATCAGAGAAATCATCAAACTTTTCAAATCTTGCACGACCTTGTTAAAGATATTGTCAGGGCCGGGCTGACAATATCTCTAACAAGGCTCTTAAAACGCTCTTGCATAAAGCAATAATGGCGCTCACCAACATTGCTAATGCGATTTTTCGAACTGGGCATTTTCCTTTAGATTGAAAAAGCTCTTTGGTAATTAATATTCCAAAGCCAGGTAAAGACCGTACGTTTCCTCAAAACTATTGTCCCATCAGTCTTCTTAGCACAATAAGCAAGGTTATTGAGAGGGTGGTTTTGGACAGACTCCAGGATCACACTAAATCGATCAACATCCTCCCCCGTCACCAGCACGGGTTCAGATGGGGGCACTCGTCAGTTCATCAACTAAACCGCGTGACGGACCTTATAGTTGAGGGTTTTAGAGTCGAAAAGGTCACAGGGGTGGTCTTTTTCAACGTCGACAAAGCCTTCGACAAAGTCTGGCACGAGGGACTTATCTTTAAATTGCATAGAGCTGATTATCCTACTCGACTTGTAAGGTTGATAGCCTCATTTCTAGACAGCAGAACTTTGAAAGTTAAGCTGGGTAATCACATATCTACCCCTCGAGAGATAACGGCAGTAGTTCTTCAAGGCTCCATTCTTTCTACTCTGCTGTTTAACCTATACGTGGCCGATATGCCTTCGAGATGGTGTGATAGCTCAACGGTAGAGCACTTGCATATCATGCGAGCAGTCCGGGGTTTGATCCCCGAAATATGACTGAAATGATAACTTGCTCTTTATCCACCAGCGTGGTTCGGAAGTCACGTTTTAAGCTGTTGGTCCCATCAAACCACTTTAAACAAGTCGTAGACTTACTGTGGCGATGTAAAATAGCTGTAAAAAGCATAAATAAATAAAAAGATGTAGACACGGGGTCAAAATGGCACAATTCGCCAATGATACGGCTCTTCTATACTTTTCCAGGTCGCTCGAGATGGTCACTTTGAGGCTTCAAAAGGCCACCGACGACCTCGAAGAATGGTTAGACAAGTGGCAAGTCACTATTAATTCAGAGAAAAGCAAAGCTGTACTCTTTACAAAGCGGCGAATCGAACCCGACAATAACGTCTTTCTTAAAGGCGTCCCTATACCGTGGTCCAATTCTGCCAAGTATCTGACAAGAGACTCATGTACAGTCTGATGATAATGATGCGTCGGAATAGCGGTCTGTCGACCCGGAATTGAACCCGGCTCTACACGTCTAGCATTAGACCCATCCTAACTTACGCGTCTCCAGTATAGGAAACAGCAGCTAACTGTCATCTCAATAAGTTTGAATTTTTTTAAAACAAAATTCTAAGGTCGTTCCACAGGGCTCCGTGGTTTGTTCAAAACAGAGAGATTCGGGCAGACCTAGGACTACCCTCAACACATCGAAGCTTTGGTCGCAAAGTATTTCAAAAATCTCGCAAATCATTCCAACCCTGATCTAGCCCGACTTGCCGAGCCGAATAGGGAGAACTTTTTCTAAAAGAGACCGGTGAACCAAGTAGCCACACCCTAACTTTACTAACCCACTAACAATCATAAACCAATACCGCACAAGCCTATAGGCGTAACCTAACCATCTCCACACTACTAATCTCCAAAAGAAAGGTACATGAGCCGTTATTGGGCGGTTTTTAGTCGGTAAGCATTTCAAGCTGAGAAGAAATGAATCCGACACTTTGCCCAGTCTTTAGAAGATTTTACCGCATAGCCCCCCCAAAAAAAAAAAAAAAACTAACATTTGATTGAGTGGTAGGGACCCCAGTTTCAACTATTTGTCCCTACTCATGTTCAGGAGAAATATATTTAATATTTTATGGCTAGATTTTTGTATTTTTAAGTTTTTAAGCAAATTTGTTTGTGCATTCTTACTATATTTTTATACTTTATGACTAGATTTAGATATTTTTAGCTAATTTTAACATTTTATAATAAGAAGTTTACATTTTTTAACAGTTGCGGTGAGATTTTGGTGCTTACTAACATATTTTATGAAATATAAATTTTCAACAGTTTACTGCTGAGTTTTAATGAATGTTTTAAGTTTGATTTTTTTCTAAACTTAAGATAGTATTTTAAGCGCAATTTTTTTATAAATATATCCACAAAAAGTAACATCACTTTAAATGTAATTAGTTTACCGTTTAAAGATACAATTAAAAACATTGAAAATGGAATCCCACGTCTGGCGCCACTAGAATGTGTACCATCAAGAGATCTAAAAGATTTTCAAACAATCCTTCGCATAAGGTCATGGCTTAAAGAATAAAAAGCCGCCGTGAGGACATAACAGTACAAGTCCGCGTAGGTGTACTAAAGACTCCAATTAAATATCACATACACACAACTGTTTAGAAAATATGGTTAAAATAAGTAAAAACAAAGATGTAGGATAATTTAATAGTCTGAAGTGAAATGCATATTGATACAGAGTAACAAGCCGAGAAGTTTAAATTGAATTAAAACTATGTTTACATTTAATTATCTGGCCATCGGAAGTGGTCAGTTAGTGTGCGGTACGTCCATAAACTGTTTCCTTCTCGTAGTAGACTAATGAAATTATTCAGTTAGAACTATATTAATGCAAACAATTTCGTCCACCTTTGTACGACGTCAAAGCGCTGCCAATCAATCCAATTAACTACTAATCAATCAATCGCTTAACGGGATTAGTTGTTATTTCCAGTGCACATTTTCGGATTGCATTCATTAATAAATGAATCATTAATAATGATGTAATTAACACCAATTATTATGATTAATGCGTTAAAGATAAAACAAAAAATGATTTCCAATAATATACGTTAGATCAAATTACGTTCGCAATTAATTTGCAACAAATCAATATAAATAATTACACCGTTCAACGCTTATTAATAATATTAATGGTTTCTACTATCTGGAGAAATTTGTATTGGAAAAATAATGTGATTTATGAATTTCGTTACAAATTAATTCACTCCTACATAGTAATGTTGTGTGATTAATGCTATATCGTATGTGTAATAAATGTCAGATTTAATTAGTATTAAAAATTAATATTTCCAATAAATATATTAGTTGAAGCATGTTACATATGAATTTTAACGAATCAATTATTATTTATTTATGTATGTAGCGATATTTACATTACATGTTATGCTTGTGATATACATAATTAATCTAAAAGTCGTAAATAATTAAGCTTAGATATTTTTTTAGCAATCAGAGGCGATGACAAATTTGGATCATGCTAGCTCACGGTTGCACCTTTTAGTCCTATTGCAGAATAAATAAACATTTGGGTTAAAATAGTTTTTAAAAATATCAAATTTTAATAGAACTAGTTTAGGAAATTTAAATATCAGCCATTTTTAACAGAATTAAGTTGTATTTTGACATTAACCTTCAAATTTAGATATTTTAATGTTATTTTTACATATTGAAGCCGGACTTTTACATTTAAAGTCTAAATTTAGGTATTTAAAACATATTCAAAATAGATTTTAACATTTGATGGACGGATTTGGATTTTCAACATTTTACAATCAGATTTTTATATTTAATGGCTGGATTTTTGATATACCAGCAGACAAGGCCGCACCAAAACGTTTTCTTTCAGTTTATTTAATTTGAGAGAAAAAAGCTGAATTTTAACTCAAGACCGGATTTTGATATTTTAATATATATTTAGCATATTGAAATCGAGTATTAACAATTAAAGCTTACATTTAAGTATTTGAGATAAATTAAAGTAATTTCAACATTTGAAGACCGGATTTTAATATTTTCAAACAAATTTGATAATGCAAAACTAGAATTTTACGTTTGTATTTAGCATTTTACAGCCGGATTTTATTATTTTATGGCCGAATTTTAGCTAAACAAATCTTCAGTTTACTATTTGAAACTTTTTTGTGCCAAATTTTGATACATTATGACGTTTTTTAAATTTTTGAAACCAGTTTTTGACAAAAAATAGCTCTTTTTTTACTTTAATATTTTAATATTGTTTTGCTATATCAAAGCCGGATTTTAACATCTAAAGTCATATTCAAAGTAGTTTTTAACATTTGAAGGCCGGATTTAAATATTTTTATGCAACATTAATATTGAAATACCAAAATTTTGCATTTAAAAATAATATTTTAAAATTTTACAGCCTGATTTCTGTTTAACAAGTCTGTTTTTTAACAATTTTGATTGTTTTTGACTAAATTGAGCTGTCAAAATGAATTTAAAAGCCAAATTTTAATATTATAATGTTATTTTAGCATATTAAAGCTTGGTTTTAACATTTAACATTATTTTTTTTTAATTCTAAACAAATTAAAGTAAATTTTTACATTTAAAGGCCGGATTTTGATTTGCTGTATGTCCTCGATAACTTCACAAATTTCATCTATAAGGTCTTGAATTAATTGTGGAGCAATGGTATAGACTTTATCTTTCACGTAGCCTCAAAGAAAAAAGTCTAAAGGTGTTATATCACAAGATCTCGGTGGCCAATTGTGATCACTTCTTCGAGATATAACACGGTCAGAAAACTTTTCTTACAAAATTGCGATTGTTTCGTTGCTTGTGTGGCAGGTAGCGCCGTATTGCTGAAAATAAACGTCGTCCACATCAATATCTTCCAATTCCGGCCATAAAAAATCATGAATCATAGCTCGGTAGCGCCAGCCATTTACCGTAACAGTTGCACCAGCCTCATTATCAAGAAAGTAGGGTCTAATCACACCGCCAGCCCAAAAGCCGCACCAAACAGTGACACGTTGAAGATGCAAAGACTTTTCAAAAATCATTCTTAGGTTTTTTGAGCCTCAAATGCAACACTTCTGCTTATTAATGTAGCCTCCGAGGTGAAAATGAGCCTCATCACTAAAGATATTTTTTTTAATAAAATTCTGGATTATTTTGATGCGTTTGAAGAAACGACGTTTATGGTGATCGTATGGCTTGAGTTTTTGTGTTAACTAAACTTTAAAAGCCTTAAGACTTAAGTCTTTATGCAAAATACGGTGTAGTGTAGTTTGTGAAATGTCTAATTCCAAAGATCGACGAGAAATCGACAAACCTTATAGATAACTTAGCAATTGATAACTTTGAAACAATTCAATAAAATTTTATGCAAATTGACAACAAAAGACTTCAATACCATAAGTACTAACTGTATAAAATTAAACAAAATCGATACACTCAATTTAATATAATCTCAGGTTAACTGATCTGACCCACCTCAATCAATAGTCTTTATAGATATTTTAACAATTGATAACTTTGAAACGATTCATTAGAAGTTTATACAAATTGGAAACAATAGACTTCAATGCCATAAGTACCAACTGAGTAAAATTAAACATAATCGATACTCTTAATTTAATATAAGCTCAACTTAACTGATCTGACCCACCTCAATTAATAGCCTTTATAGATAATTTAACAATTGATAACTTTGAAACAATTCATTAGAATTTTACACAAATAGGCAACAATAGACTTCAATATCATAAGTACAAACTGTATAAAATTGAACTAAATTGATAAGCTCAATTTAATATAAGCTCAACTTAACTGATTTGACCCACCTCAATCAATAGCCTTTATAGATAATTTAACAATTGATAAGTCTGAACTGTTATAAAAAATCCTTCTGTTACATTAAATTATGTTATGTACGAGTAAAGAACTGACAAATTCAATATTACATTTTTACTAAATTCCAATTTGCAAAAACCAGAAAACACGTTCACTATTTGCTTGGACTTTTTTTCAAAGAAATAAGAACGCGTACGAAAGGGATCAGTTTACAGTATAATACCTTTAATATAAATGCAAATGCCACTTAAATATAATTAAGTACAACACGTAATGACAGCATATATTTTTTGTTATATATTATGCGCATATATAAGTTTACGTTGGAAGAAATAAAGAGATGACAGGAAAAGTACAAGTTATCCAGATAACGTTATACTCTACGTGTAATAAATATATAACTTTTTTGATTGAAAATACCTTGAACACACCTACCAATATAAACTACAATAGAAACTTGTCGTATATTAAAAAAAACTTGGAAGGATCCGTTGCATGCGATTAATATAATTAATGGGAATTACATAATGCATTAAATTCATTTAAATAAACATTATTGGATTATGTAATTAGGACGCATTACAAGATTATACTAGATGTTCCGATTAAGTTAATATTAATTTGCGTTGAGCGCAATTATAATCGGTTTATATCGACAGCCACTTTCCAAAACTTTTAATTACAGAATCTCAGAATAAAATTTATTTGCTGTTTACAATAGCGTATTTCAATTCCCCAATTTCGTTTTTATTACCTACACTTCCATTTATCTAATTTGTGACCGATAAACATATTCCGACACATTTTATAGATCCATCCACATAATTTCCTTTGCGTCACTAAAATTATACCAGACTTTGCTATAAAATTTCCGAGTAATCCAAACAAAACTTAAAAATAAACTCGGGGCGCAATATTTACGACGTTCTAAACTAGACAAATTCCCATTTTTTTAAAGATCTTGTTGCTGTTCGTTTAATAATGTTCGGTATTTATTAGACACAAGTTCAAAAGCTAAATGTCCATCATGTTTCTTTTATATATACAAAGTAAATATTTTTAAAATTCTAAATATATAGTCGTAAATTCTATTTCATTTGATTTTATTACTAATAAAATATATTAATTAAAAATTGTTTGACACAATTTGAAATATCAATAAACGCACAATGGTATTTATAATACTGAAATAATTCAGCCTAGTTATCCGTATTGGTCAATAAGTAAGTGCTTAATAAATCAATAACAAGTTTTAACCTCGTTTATTTACCACATAAATTTTGTTAAATATAATTATGGCTATTAAACCATTATATATCTTAATGCGTCGCTTTACAGGCAATTTGGTTAGTACTACATTTTCTTGGATAAACGTATGCATAAATAATTTTTGAATTGATGTACTTAAAATATTACATGTGTTCATGTCAACCAATCAATAAATAATTTTAATATTTTAAGTTTTAGTTAAATAGAACTATAGTGAATTTGTTTATTTTATTTTAGTAATAGTAAAACAAATATTAATGTTGTAAGACTAAAAAAAATGTTTTTGAAACGACACAAATATTCTTGAAATTGCATAAAATGTTCTGTAATTACTAAAATCATTATAAAATGTTTTCTTTGTCAATTAATGATCTAAGGCTACTAAAAAGTAATTTTAAAATATATTCTAGATCAACTTGACATATTTCTACATTATGATAGATCATATTAAAATTTGTTAAATTATTTTGACGTCTGAGAAAACATTTTGGATTATAAAAGATTATTTGTAGATTAAATTATTTTTTTTTTATTTGCTAGATCAATTTTTTTTGACAAAATAATTTGGATTATGAAAAACTATTTATAAATTATTACCAAACATGATAGATTTGACGTATAAAGAACATTCTAACAGGTTTTTTTTTAATTACTTACTTAGAAGAACATTCAACACTAAAGAAATTTTTACAATATATAAGATTATTCAAATGTTTTATTAAAATTTGCTAGAATTTGACGTATAAAAATATATTTGACATATGACATGTCTTTCTACATTATAATATTCAAAGATCATATTAAAATTTGCTAGATCAATTTGACAGAATATTCTGAAATATAAAAGATCATTCTAGAAGAGGCTACAAACATCAGAACCTCCTCAGCGTCTATTTCAAAACTTGAAGTGGCTGGTTTTTGACAAATTTGACATTTTGTAAGTAAAATTTGGCATTTTTTGACAGTTTGTAGCTAGATTTTAGTTGTTTAGTTTTTTTTCATAAATTTTATAAAGATTTTTACATTAATTGTATAGAATTTTAAAACTAGATTTTGCCATTTTTGATGTTTTATTAACAGAATTTTGCAGTTTTTGACCGTTTCTGGCTAGATTTTTGTTATTTTTTAAAATATTTTAAAATTTTATAACCAAATTTTACTATTATTGACTTTTTATAAATTATTTTTATTATTTTTTGTTATCAGATAATATTTTGCTAGTTTTGACATTCTATGAATAGAATTTTACATTTTTCAATAAAAAACAGTATTTCTAGTATTTAATAGCAAATTTACATTTTTTTGAGTTTTTTTTGTAGTTCTTACTATACTTTTATACATTAAGACAGGATTTGGATATTTCTGACAATAAATAAATAGAACTTTGCACCTTTTGACAGATAAGACTGGATTTTGCTATTTCAACTTTTTATGAATAGAATTTTTAACATTTTTTACAAAAATTTTGCTATTTCAAATAAAATTTTGATATTTTACAGCCAAATTAGGAGCTTTCTGACAATATCTTAATAATTCATGGCCAGATTTTGGTTCTTGTTGATAATTTGTTCGGTTTTTACTATTTTTGACTTTTAATAAAAAAAACTTTTCACTATTTGTAATAAAAAGTTGCCACAAACACTCTTATTTTTTTTTTTAATTTCATAAAATATTCTATGTAAACTGACACAAGTAAAAAAATTATATAATGTTTCTTATATGTCAATTAATGTTTTTAAACTTTCATAAAATGATGCTAAAATGCCAAAAATATTCTTAAAATACATCAAATGTTTTGTAATTACTGACATGAATAAAAACTAATCTCAATGTTCTCAGACTAAAAAATGTTCTTGAAGATGTTGCTAAGATGACAAAAATTTGAAATTGTGAACTAGAAAAGTGTTTAAACTTTGAAGCCATCTAGCTACTAGTCTAAAAGACTATACGTAAAAGGAGAATTTGGTTTTTTAATCAGATATTGACATTTAAGTGTCAAAATTTGTTATTTTTTTGGTAGTTTTTTAGACAAATTTTCACATTTAAAAGCCGAATTTTAAAATTTTAGTGTAGGATTTTTTTTAAGTTATAGATAAAATTTGACGTTTCCTGGACTGGTTTTTACTTCTATAGACCAAATTTTTTATAATTAAATCAAAATCATGACCGGATTTTAACATTTAAGTGTAGGATATTTTATTTTTGAGACTTTTTTAACAAAATTTAATATTTTGAGGCCGGATTTTTACATTTAAAGACAGTATTTTTATTATTTAAACAATATTTCAGTCGCGTTTTGATATTTGTGTGTCTATTCTTATCATTTTTGTAATATTTTAAAGAAAGGTTTTAACGTTTTAGTGTAGATTTTTTTATTTTTGTAGTTTTTTGACAACATTTTTACGTTTCACGTCTGGGTTTTGATATTTTAATGTAGGATTTTTGATTTTTTTTTAAACAATTAACAATTAATTAATGCAGTTAATTTGATTGTCTTTTGTTTGATAATTGGGAAAAAGTTCGCAATTCTTTTATGTTCTTCACAATTAACATTTTTAGCACTGAAGAAAAAAGCAGAATAGCTTCCGAAACGTCTGCTACGTGATTTTGTTGACCAAATGATAAAATAAATCATTTTTAAAAAATATAAATTGTCCATATAATCCATCCCAATTAACAATTTACTACTTTTTTATATCTAAACACCAAATTCTTTAAAATTTAAACCATTTTACATTTGAATATCTAAATTTTTATTTTTGTAGGTTTTTAGACAAATTTTTACACTCAACGGCCAAATTTTTTACATTTGAATCAAAATTAAATTAGCTTTTGACATTTTATTGTCGTATTTTTTATTTTTGTAACATTTTAAACAAATTTTTACATTTCACAACCAAATTTTTGATATTTGAATTATATTTAAGTTATTTTTGTGTTGATATTTTTATTTTCGTTATTTTTTATACAAATTTTCAAATTTAACTGCCGGATTTTTACAACTAAAAGCCGGATTTTAAAAATTTAAATCATAATTAAGTAAGATTTTAAAGTATTGGTGTTCATTTCTATATTTTGGTAACTTTTTAAACAAAGTTTTTACATTTGAATGTTAATTTGCATCTAAAATGTTTATTTTTTTAACATTTTAGACCAATTTTAACGTTTTTCTACCAAATTTGTATACAAAATTATATTTAAGCTAAAATTTGACATTTGATGACCAGATTTTATTATGTAAAAACCGGATCTTTGATATTTGAATCATATTTAAGATACATTTTAATATTTTAATGCCGGATTTTTTTTTTGCAATTTTCTCATCAAAATTTATATATAAGCCATAAAGATTTTTACATTTAAAAACCGGATTTTTGATAAATGACTATTTGACATTTTTTTTTTAATTTTTTTGACTTTTATTTTTATAATTTGTTAAACAAAACTTTATATATTTTGATTTGATTTTGTCGGATTTTTATTTTAATGATTCTTTAGACAAATTTTTACATTTAACGGCCGTATTTTTACATTTAAAGTCCGGATTTATAATATTTGAATTGAATTTAAGTTAGATTTTGACACTTTAGTATTAAATTGGGTATTTTAGACAAATTTTGACGTTTTATTACAGGTTTTATATACAAAAGCGTATTTCAATTATAATTAAGTTAAAATTTAATCATTTTTGGCCGGATGTTTTTATGTAAAAGCCGGATTTTCAATATTTGACTCATACATAAGTTACCTTTTAATATTTTAATGTCGGATTTTTTTTGTATTTTTTTAAACAAACTTATACGTTTACGGCCGGATTCTTAAATCTAAAAACCTTTTAAGTCAGTTTTTGTTTTTTTTGTGACTTTTATTACTTTTTATTTTATAATTTTTAAACAAATTTTTATATTTTGTAGCCGGATTTTCACACATAAACGGTGGATTTTTGATGTTTTAATTATTTTTTACGCAGATTTTGATTTTTTATTGTCGGATTTCTATTTTAATAACTTTTTAAACAAATTTTTACATTTAACGGCTGTATTTTTACATTTAAAAACTGGATTTTAATATTTGAATTGTATTTAAGTTAAATTTTAACATTTTAGTATTGGAATGTTTATTTTTTTTAACATTTTTGACAAATTTGGACGTTATACTACCGGATTTTTATACAAAACCAGATTTCAATTATATTTAAGTCAAAATTTGAAAACTTAAGGCCGAATTTTTTTATGTAAAGGCCGGATTTGTATTATTTGAGTTATAATTAAGTAACATTTTGCTATTTTAATGCCAAATTTTTATTTTTTATAACTTTTTAGACAAATTTTTGACATTTAAATTGCATTTAAGTTAGATTTTGGCATTTTAGTAATAAATTGTTTATTTTTTTAACATTTTAGACAAATTTGGACTTTATACCACCAAATTTTTATACAAAACCGGGTTTCAATTTTAATTAAGTCAAAATTTGATTATTTACGGCCAATTTTTTTAAGTAAAAGCCAAAAAACCCGATGTTTGAATCATATTGAAGTTACAATTAATATTTTAGTGTTTTTTTTCCTAATTTTTTTAAACAAATTTATACATATACGGCCGAATTTTTACATATAACAATTACATTTATATTTTATGGCCGGATTTTTACATATAAAGAGCGGATTTTTGATGTTTTAATTGATTTTTTGTCAGATTTTAATCATTTATTGTCGAATTTTTATTTTATTGGGTTTTTAGAAAAAAATACTACATTTAAAATCCGGGTTTTTGATATTCAAACCTTATTTTTATTTTTAAATTTCAATTTACGGCCGGATTTTTGATATCTTATTTACATTTAAGACAAATTTTGATTATTTATTTGTTGGTTTTTATATTTTTGTGACTTTTTAGACAAGTTACAACCGGATTTTAACGTTTAATGACCAAATTTTTGATATTTGAATTATATTTAAGTAAAATTTTTACATTTTGATGTTGGATTCTTTACTTTTGGGTACTTTTAAACAATTTCTTACATTTTATGCTGAATTTTACATCTTAAAACTGTTTTTTTTTTTTATTTATTTGACTTTTTAATCAAATTTTTACATTTTACGGCCGGATTTTTTTTAAAGAACTAATTTTTTATACTTTATCTATATATAAGTTAGATATTGATAAATGTAAATCTAAATATATATTTTTGTGACATTACTGGCGTATTTTGATTACTTAAAATGTTCTTAAACCGTCATAAAATGTTTAAAATTGCATAAAATGTTCTGATTAAATTAGGAAAAATCCAATTGTCCTCAAATTGTCTTATTTGTTTTAAATTGTTTGTCTTTAAATATCCATTCTCCCTCATGAGTCTCATTTGTCCTCAAACTATCTTACTTGTCTTAAAAAAGTCTCATTTATTTTCAAAATTGTTGTCAAATGTTATTTGTTTTCAAACGTCCTAAAGTGTGTTCAATAAGTCTCAAACAATAAGTTGACATGATTTAAAGGCTTAATTGAATAACCCTATAAAGTAAAATATCAAATATGCACAAAAAAGCACAGTAGAGTCAAAAATGCAGTAATCTATTGAAATTGTTAACAATAATCTCCAAACAATTATAAATAAAGTGCAAATATAATATAATCAACACTTCGAAACTCCTAAATATAAAATTTAGTGCAAAATCAAGAGTATAATCTCTTATTAAAAGCTAGAAACATTTATTACAATAATAAAATAATGTTTAAAGTTTACCTCATCACAATTGCCTGCATTCCATTGCCTTTTCACTATTAATTACATTTTAATATATTTAAATTAAGTTAATTAAAACAAGACAATATAAAACGAAACTATTCAATACGCAAATTCATCTCAACTAATGCGACGTTATTGAAAACAATGCAGATATTCGACTAGTTTTTTATGCAGCTGATAAGGCGCGCACGAAACAAATAGTTTTTTATCTCATGAGATATTTTATTCTCTGCGTACACTAATCACCTTCAAATGCGATAGGGATTTTACGTATTTACAATGTTAAATTATTATAAATGAATGTAATTCTTTTATTTAAAATAATGTTAAATGTAACAATTATGTATAAATTATGCTACAAATTGTTAATAATAAATCTGACTCAGTCAGTTTAATTTAATAATATTAATTGGAAATTGACAAATTATTCTAGAAATTTGTTAATTTAAATTAAAACTAATCAAAATAAGTTTTCTGAGCGCTTTTTATGCTGTAAATGGCTTTTCTGCATCAATTTTAACCAATTTTATGTGACAAACGTGGCCCCAGATTCAATTTTATGCTACAAATAAGATTTGTCATTACATTTCGACCAATTTCATGTATTTACCGTCATTTTTGAACAAATTTTATGTCAAAAATAAGTTTTTAGTGTCAATTTACATCAATTTCATGAAGTAAATGTGATTTTCAAGCAAATTTAATGCTTAAAACAAGCTTTCTGCGCGCTTTCCCTGCTGTAAATAGGTTTTATGCGTCAATTCTTATAAATTTCTTTCAAGAAACGAGGTTTTCAACAACAATTTAGATAAATTTAATATAAAAATCTTAAGTTTTTGTACTTCAAACAAAGTTTTAGTGTCAATTTATATATATTTTAAGTAGTAATCGTAATTTCCGAGCAAATTCCATGCCAAACACAGTTGTTTTGCTTGTTTTCATGCTATAAATGGGTTCTCCACATCAATTTTCATTTAGTAAACTTATTTCTAGAACAAAACCCATGCCCAAAGTAAGTTTATTTCATTAATTTTGTTATATTTTAAGTAGTTAGATTTGAAAACGGTAAAATCTTATAATTAAATATCAAAAACATCAAAATCCGATTTAAAACATTCAAAAACGGTTTTAATTTTTCTAATTTTTTTTCTATAAAAATCAAAAATTTCAAAATTTGGCCAAAAACGGATTAAAAGTCCAAAATTTTATTTATAAAAAGTTAAAAATAGCAAAATTCGGTCATGAAACATCAAAATATTGTTAAAAAGTAACAAAATTTGGCTAAAATTGTCAAAAACGTGCAAAAAAATTATCATAAAAAGTCAAAAATAGCAAAATCTCGATTTAAAAAGATCAAACTAAGACTAAAGTCCAAAACTGTATTAAAAAAACGTTAGAAATAAAAAAATCCGGTCATGAAACATCAAAATATTGTTAGAAAGTTAAAAAATCCGGCTATAAACTGATGAATAGTGCAGAAGTTTTTTTATAAAAAGAAAAAAATTGCAAATCTCGTCTTAAGCAACAACATATTGTCAAAATCCGGTAAAAAAAAATTTCAAAGTCTAAAATTTTATTCTTAAATTGTCAAAAATAGCAAATTGCAGCTATAAAATGTTAAAAAATTGAGCATTTTATTTATAAAATGTAAAAAACAGCAAAATCCGGTTCTAAAATTCAAAATATTGTCAAAATCCAGTCAAAAACGGTTTATAAATTTAAAATTTTATTCATATAACGTTAAAAATAGCAAAATTTTGTCATAAAACATCAAAACATTGTTTAAAAGTAACAAAATCCCGCTAAAATGGTTGAAAAGTGCAAAATTCTTTTCATAAAATGTCAAAAATAACAAAATCTCGCTTTAAGCATCAACATATCCGGCCAAAACAAATTTTAAAGTCCAAAATTTTATTCTTAAATTGTCAAAAATAGCAAATTATAGTCAAAAAACATCAAAATTATGTTAGAAACCAAACTGCGGCTATAAAATGTTAAAAAATTGAGTATTTTATTCATAAAATGTATAAAATGTCAAAATCCGGTTCTAAAATACAAAATATAGCCAAAATCCGACAAAAAAAATGCGGTCATGAAACTTCAAAATATTGTTAGAAGTAACAAAATCTAGCTATAAACTGTTGAAATGTACAACATTCTTTTCATAAAATATTAAAAATAGCAAAATTCGGCTATAAGCATCAAATATTTGTCAAAATCCGGCAAAAAAAAACTTTTAATGTTTAAAAATTAAGCATTTTATTCTTAAAATGTAAAAAATAGCAAAATCCGGTTTTAAAACATTGTCAAAAGTCGGCAAAAAACAGTTTAAAAGTTCAACATTTTATTTATAATACGTTTGAAATAACAAAATCCGGTCATAAAACATCAAAATATTGTTAGAAGTAACAAAACCCGGCTATAAACTGTTGAAAAATGCAAAGAAATAATCATAAAAAGTCAAAAATAGCAAAACTTCGCCTTAAGCATCAACATATTGTCAAAATTGGGCCAAAAAAGATTAAAAAGTCCAACATTTTATTCTTAAATTGTTAAAAATAGCAAATTATGGTCATAAAACATTAAAATTGCGGCTATAAAAGGTTAAAAAATTGAGTATTTTATTCATAAAATGTAATAAATAGCAAAATCCAATTCAAAATATTGTAAAAATCCAGCCAAAAACAGTTTAAAAGTCAAAAATTGATGAATACAATTTAGCCGTTAGAAATAGCAAAATCCGGCAATAAAACATCAAAATATTTTTAGAAAGTTAAAAAACCCGGCTATAAACTGTTGAATTGTGCATTTTTTTTCATAAAAAGTTAAAAATCCTGCCTAAAGCATCAACATATTGTCAAAATCCGTCTAAAATTTTATTTTTAAATTGTCAAAAATAGCAACTTACAATCATGAACATCAAAATTTTGTTAAAAACCAAATTGCAGCTAAAAAATTTATTATTAAAGTTTATAAAATGAAAAAAAATTGCAAAATCCGGTTCTAAAATACAAAATATTATCAAAATCTGGCCAAAAACGGTTTAAAAGGTTAAAATTATATTCATAAAAAGTTAAAAAAGCAAAATCCGGTAATAAAACATCAAAATATTGTTAGAAAGTTAAAAAATCCGGCTATAAACTATTGAATAGAGCAAAATTATTTTCATAAAAAATCAAAAATACCAAAATCCGGCTTTAAACATCAACATATTGTCAAAATCCGGCCAAAAAAAAATTGCAAAATAAAAAATTTATTCTTTAATTGTCAAAAATAGCAAATTACAAGTCATGAAACATCAAAATTTTGTGATAGACCAAATTGCGGCAATAAATTGTTAAAAAATAGCAAAATCTGATTCTAAAATGCAAAATATTGTCAAAATCTGGCCAAAAACGGTTTATAAGTTCAAAATCCGGTGATAAAACATCAAAATATTGTTAAAAGTATCAAAATCTGGCTATAAACTGTTAATAAGTTCAACATTCTTTTCATAAAAAGTCAAAAATAGCAAAACCTTTTAAGTATCAGCATATTGACAAAATCCGGCCAAAAAAGATATCAAAGTTCAAAATGTTATTTTTAGATTATCAAAAATAGCAAATTACGGTCATGAAACATAAAAATTATGTTAGAAGCCAAATTATGACTATAAAGTGTTAAAAAATAGAAAATTTTAATTCATAAAATGTCAAAACTGGCAAAACTCGGCAAAATTCTTCTCATAAAAACTAAAAAACTGAAAAACTCGGCCTTAAAACATTAAAATCCGGCTAAAAAATATTTAAAAGTTTATTATATTCTTTCTTCTTGAAGTGCCGTATCCGCTTAGCGGACGTTGGCTATCATGTTAGCTATAATAATTTAATAAATTGTTGTCAATACTGTCTATGTTTAAAAATAAAAAAAATTGAGCATTTTTAATTCATAAAACGTAAAAAATAGCAAAAACCGGTTCTAAATTGCAAAATATTGTCAAAATACTACTAAAAACAATTTAAAAATTCAAAATTTAATTCATAAAACGTTAGAAATATCAAAATCCGGTAATGAAACATCAAAATATTGTTAGAAAGTAAAAAAATCCAGCTATAAACTGTTAAATAGTGCAATATGTTTATCATAAAAAGTCAAAAATAGCAAAATCCAGTCTTAAACATCAACATATTGTCAAAATCCGACAAAAAAGATTTCAAAGTTTAAATTTTTTTTTTAAATTATCAAATATTGCAAATTACGGTCATAAAACATCAAAATTACGTTAGAAACTAAATTGCGGCTACAAAATGTTAAAAAATTGAACATTTTATTCATAAAATATAATAAATAGCAAAATCTAATTTTACAACTCAAAATATTGTAAAAATCCGGCCAAAAACGGTTTAAAAGTCTGAAATTTTATTTATAAAACGTTAGAAACAGTAAAATCCGGTAATAAAACATCAAAATATTGTTAGAAGTAACAAAACCCGGCAATAAACTGTTGAAAAGTGCAATTTTTTTTTTATATAAAAAGTCAAAAATAGCAAAACCTCGCCTTAAGCATCAACATATTGTCAAAATCGGACCAAAAAAGATTACAAAGTGCAAAATTTTATTCTTAAATTGTTAAAAAAAGCAAAGTACGGTCATAAAACATCAAAATTGCGGCTACAAAATGTTAAAAAATTGAGCATTTTATTCATAAGATGTAATAAATAACAAAATCCAGTTTTAAAATGCAAAATATTAAATCTTAAATTGTTAAAATAGCAAATTACAGTCATAAAACATCAAAATTGCGGTTATAAAGTGTTAAAAAATTAAGCATTTTATTCATAAAATGTAAAAAATAGCAAATTTTCGTTCTAAAATTCAATATGTTGTCAAAATCTGGCCAAAAACGGTTTAAAGTTCCAAAATTTTGTTCTTTAAACGTTAGAAATTGCAAAATCTGGTTATAAAACATCAAAATATTGTTAGAAGTAACAAAATCTAGCTATGAACTGTTGAAAAGTACAACATTCTTTTTATAAAAAGTCAAAAATAGCAAAATCCGGCCTTAAGCATCAACAAATTGTCAAAATCCGGCCAAAAAAGATCCAAAATTTTATTCTTAAACTGTCAAAAATAGCAAATTACTGTCAAAAAACATCAAAATTATGTTAGAAACAAATTGCGGCTATAAAATGTTAAAAAATTTAGTATTTTATTCATAAAATGTAAAAAATGTCAAAATCCGGTTTAAAAATACAAAATATTGTCATAATCCGGCCAAAAACGGTTTAAAAGTTCAACATTTTATTTATAAAACAGTAGAAATAGCTAAATCCGGTCATAAAACATCAAAATATTGTTGGAAGTAACAAAATTCGGCTATAAACTATTAAAAAATGCAAATTTTTTTCATAAAAGGTCAAAAATAACAAAATTTTGCCAAAATCCGGCCAAAAAAGATTACAAAGTGCAACTTTTTATTTTTATATTGTCAAAAATACCAAATTACGGTCATAAAACATCAAAACTATGTTAGAAACCAAATTGCAGCTATAAAATGTTGAAAAATTGAGCATTTTATTTATAAGATGTAAAAAATAGCAATATCCGGTTTTAAAATGCAATATATTTTCAAAATCCGGCCAGAAACGGTTTAAAATTCAAAATTTGTATTTATAGAACGTTAGAAATAGCAAAATCTGGTCATAAAACATTAAAATAATGTTGGAAGTAACAAAATCCGGCTAAAAACTGTTAAAAAGTGCAAATTTTTTTTCAAAAAAAGTTAAAAATAGCAAAATTCTGCCAAAATCCGACCAAAAAAGATTACAAAGTGCAAAATTTTATTTTTAAATTGTCAAAAATAGCAAATTACGGTCATGAAACATCAAAACTATGTTAGAAACCAAATTGCGGCTATAAAATGTTGAAAAATTGAACATTTTATTCATAACATGTGAAAAATAGCAAAATCCGGTTTTAAAATGCAAATTAATTTCAAAATCCGACCAAAAACGGTTTATTCCAAATTTGTATTTATAAAACGTTAGAAATAGCAAAAACCGTTTATGAAACATCAAAATATTGTTGAAAGTAACAAAAATTCGGCTATAATATGTTGAAAAGTGCAAATTTTTTGTCATATAAAGTCAAAAATAGCAAAATCCGGCCAAAAATAATACAAAATACAAAATTTTATTTTTTTGCAAAAATTGCAGTTATAAAATGTTCAAAAATTGAGCTTTTTATTCATAAAACGTAATAAATAGCAAAATTTAGTTCTAAAATTTAAAATATTGTAAAAATCCGGCCAAAAACGGTTTAAAAGTCCAAAATTTTATTCATAAACCGTTAGAAATAGCAAAATCCGGCTATAAAACATCAAAATAACGTTAAAAAGTAAAAAAATCCGGCTATAAACTGTTGAATAGTGCAATTTTTTTTTCATAAAAAGTCAAAATAGTTTAATCCGGTTTTAAGCATCAACATATTGTTAAAATTTAGTTGAAAATAGCAAAATACCGGCATAAAACATCAAAATGATGTTAGAAAACAAATTGCGGCTATAAAGTGTTAAAAAATAAAAAAAAATAAAATTTGACATTTGAAGTGTCATTTTCTTTACATTTCAATATAAAAATTTTAAAAACAAAATTTAGATTAAAAAATTCAAAATCCAAATTTAAGCTTAAAATGTTATCATCTGTCTAACATATCAAAATCTGATTTAGTAAAATCCGGTCGTAAACTGTACAATGGTACTGCAATAAAATAATAAAATCCGGCCTAAAAATTCAAATTCCTTGAAACGTTTAAAATATGGTAAAGTTTGGTCATAAAATGTACAATCTTGCAATAAAATAATAAAATTTGGCCATAAAATATAAAATCCGGCCAACAAATTTAAAATTTGTCTATAAAATGTTAAAATTTGGACAAAATTTTGTAAAATCCGGTCATAAAATGTAATATCTTGTTATAAAATAAAAAAATCCGGCCATAAAATGTAAAATCCGGCCATTAAGAACTAGGCTTTGGAGTTTAAAATCCGGCTATGAAATATTTAAAATTCAATTAAAATGTTGTAAAGTCCGGTAATAAAATGTAAAAGTTTGCAAAAAAATTGTCTTTTTTTTTAATGTATTAAGAATTGACTGCAAATAAATATTATATGCATCAAATAAAGGCTAAAACAATATAGATACCTATAAAAAAAAACTAATTAGGTTTTATAAAAAAATTTTAAATCCAATTTCAAATTTATAATCGTTTTTTTAGAATTCTATTAAAAAAATTAATGTAATACTTATCATATGCATATTGAATATAGGTCAAGCTTATCAGGTTATAATGTTTAAAATTTGTTCTCTATTTATAATTATATTTAATAATTCATTTATTAATTAGATTAACCAATTACAATTAATTTTTAAGAAACAAACAAAGAGAGCGTTTATTGAATTAATTTAAATCTATAAACATTATTAATAGAAAAATAACATTACATAAGATCTGCACAGCAATAAATAAAGCTTATCTGTCGCACAGTACAGGAAACACATGACTTTCTATTAGAAAAAAAAATCAATTTGTAAATGTTATCTTAATCTAAATGTTTGATAAGTTTTTATTGCGTTTTGTAAGATTTATTTAATTTATTGAAACGACATTAGATAAGACACTTGATGCAGAAATAATTTTACAATTCAAACAAATTTGATTAAATTAAATCATTTTTCTTTGTATAAAAGAATCTATTAATGTGCGACTTGAAAGTATTTTAAGTGTAGATGCGGTTTATAATAGTTTCCCATGATCCTAATCTAATTACATAAAAGAGGGTGTGATAAACAAGCATGAAAGACATCCAAGTAGCAGCAGCAGCAAGCAAGCAAGCAACCTGTTTATCTATTAGATTTTTTCCATATATTCAGCCGCCGTTATTAAATACAGGCACCCACCCATTTTAATGAATTAGTGCAAGCGCCCATGAAAACATCCCGTCTATCATCGAATGTACGACTAATTCGACTAAATATCGGGTCGACTGTGTTTTATATATGTGTGTGGAGTGAGAGGAGCTATACAGTTTGTTATAGTAATTCCCACGGCCAATTCAACAGCTCGTGGTGGTGGTGAATGGTTGGTGGTGAGTTCTCTTTAGTTCTCACGGGGCAGGATGTGTTAGGTGGATTCGGTGATCGGCGGGAGGGGTTGCTGTTAGCTAGCTAGCTAGCTAGCTAACACGGCGGCATATAAGGCGGAAAGGAAAGGGTACCGGAAGGAAATTACTACCACAAACTGTGACAATGAACACCGATCGTTTCACGTTCCTTGGATAGATTACACGCATTAAATTATCACATTACATCACGTTCAAGTCTCCTTAATTCCTCTCCAAAATTTGCAATAAATGTATATTTTTTGAGCACTATTTAATGTTGATATTGATAAATCGGTCATCCACTAAAGAAAATAATAAATATAAATTACAGATATTACAGTCAAAAGAAACCTTAATGAAATAGGGGTTGGAAATATATACAAAATTAAATAATGATTATGTAAAAATAGCCACTTAATTCATGGTAATTTATGTCGAGACGCTCTATCGATTTCTCTAGATTCGAATTTAACGCGCGCAAACTTTATTCCATCCGAAAAGTTCTATTTTGAAACTGTCTCTAAATTTACAACAGAATGCTCCCCAATCTTACTTTTTTTAAGTACAACTGATACGAGCGCAGTCTAAATGGTAATAAACTAATAAATAACGCTTCTAATAATACCACTGTGTTCGCTTCCTTCGTTCGTTGATGTAAAATTAGATTTAAGGGAGAGGATTAGTAATAGGGAATAATTGCTAATAATAAAATGGCTTTAAATAACAAAAGCTATTAATAAATATTTTGAAATTATTTGTTATATTTTAAATATCTTCAAGTGGCGACACTAATTTGCCGCATAACCTGTTTAAATTCTTCATTGCTATCTACACTTGTTTCATGCCATGCATGACTGTTTCTTTTGTGTGCTAGTAATTCTGTTTAATATTAATTTAAGTTATTTCTCAAAATAAAATTTACCACCAGCAGCTTTTATTTTATATAAAGTGAATTTTTGACTTTTATGATCCCATTTAGATTCAACTAGTTGAGATATTGATTGAATTACCATTTGAACATAAGACTAAAATAATAAAAGAATAAAAACTCACCACCCAGATCAAAATTCCGACTCGAATACCTGAAACAAATGACAACGTAATTATATATAAATTAGTAATCAACAGTTTTAAAACAAAAGTGAAAAATAGATACGGTTCAAACTAAATTTCCGGTTTGGGAAGCTAATTCTAGTTCTGAAGTTTTCTACACATTTTAAAAATTTCTGAATAGCTCTAAAAACTACTAAAACTCTTGCAGAAGGTTTTTGATTGTTTTTACAAATTCTAAAAGTTTCTGAACATTTAAAAATATTTTGAGAAATTTTTTTTATAAACTTTAAAATTTTTCTACACATTTCAAGTTTTCTGAAAAGTTCTAACTATTTTTAAACATCTTACAAAAGATTTTTAAATATTTTCCAAATTTTTACAAATTCTAAAATTTTCTAGACATTTTAGAATCTACTGAGAAGCTCTGAATAATTCAAAATGCTAAGATATTAAAAAAAAATCAATTTTAAGAGTTTTTTACACATTTTATAATCTTCTGAAAATTTAGGTACTACTAAAATTTGCAGAAGACTTTTTAAAAGTTTTTAAACTTTTTTCAAATTTTAAAAGCTTTTTACACATTTTAGAACCTTCTAAGCAGCTTTAAATACTTTTGAAAATCATGTGAAAAGTTTTTTATATATTTTTTTAAGTCCTAAAAGATTCTACACACTTTATAATTTTTTGAAAAAACTTTAGATACTTCTAAAATTTACAGAACATTTTTCAAAAGTATTTAAATTTTCTACAAATTCTAAAAACTTGTTACACACTTTAGAATCTTCTTTTAAGAATCATGTAAAAATTGTTGATTTTTTTAACCAAAAGCTAAAAAAAAACTTTCTACGCATTTTATAGTTTTCTAAAAAACTTTTTTAAATTTTTTTAAAGTTTTTACAATCCAATATTTTTTACAGGTTCTAGAAGCATTCTACTTATTTTAGAATTTTCTAAAAAACTTGACTTCTAAAATGTTGTTCAAAATTTTTGATTCATTTTTAAATTTTTGCAAATTTAGTTTTTTAAGAGTTTTCTAAACAGTTTATAATCTTGAGCAGCTCTAGTACTTGAGTTTTTTTTTATTTTTAAAGTTTTCTATACATTTTAAAGTTTTCTGGAAAGCTCTAAATACCTCTAAAAATCTTGCAACATTTTTTTATTTGTTTACAAATTCTAAAAATTTCTTAACATATTAGGATATTCTAAAAAACTCTAGATACATCTAAAAGTTTTGCAAAAAAATGTTAGAAGGTTTTAAAACTTGTAATAATTTGTAAAAAAAAAATTCAAAAATTTTCCACACATATTCGAAATTTTTCAGAAGCTCTGAGTACTTCTACTTACTTCTACGTACTTGCCTACGATTTAATAACTTTTGCAAATTCTAAGAGTTTTCTATACATTTTAAAATGTTCTAAAAAGCTCTAAATACTTCTAAAACTTTTGAAAAATAATTTTTCTATAAGTTTTGTACACAATATAAAGTTTTTTCTTTTTAATTTATTTCAAATTCTAAAAGATTTTTATACATTTTGGAATCTTATATAAAGCACTAAATAGTTCTAAAAACTTTGCTTTTTGATAAGTTTTTAAAAATTCTAAATTTTTTTTACTTATTTTGGAATCTTCTGAGAAGCTCTATGTACTTATAAAAAGTTTACGTAAGATTTTTAAAAAGTTTTTCAAATTTTAACAGTTTTTTACACATTTTATAATTTTTCAAAAAGCTTAAGATGTTTCTAAAAAACTGTAAAAAAGTTTTGAAAAATTTTTAAACCTTCTATAAATTCTAAAAAATTTAAAAAAAAATGTAATTATTTATTAGATTTAAAAAGCTTGAAAAATCTAAAAAAATAAGTCTCAGAAAATTGTTAAACTCTAAAAATAGTCAAAAAAACTTAACAAACCTAAAAAAAAGAGTTAAAAACACTTAAAACTGTGAAATTACTAGACGCTTAGACTCTAAGCATAAAAAACTTTTGAAAATCATTGAAATACTCTAGTACTTTGTAAAGATCTTTTTACAAACTTTTAAATAGTCTCAAATAACAATTTAATAAACTTAAAGACTCAAAAAATTCTCAATAAAAGTAAGAAAGAAGCGTCAAGTAACTCTCAGATTCTAAAAAATACTCAAAAAAATATACAAACTTTCTAAAAATTTTAGATTACATTTGAATAAACTTGAAAGAATCAAAAAGCTCTGAAAAATATTCCGAAAATCTTAGTAACTTTAAAAAAGTTTAAGTTGCAACTAAATAAGCTTATAATACTTTAAAAAATAAACCTCATAAAACTTTCAAACTCTAGAAATACTTAGAGAGAAAGCTTTACAATTTTTTAAAATGTTTTGGTTAAAAGACTCAAAACTTGTAAACAAATTTAAAAAAACTTTACAAGTTTTTAAATTTTTTTAGATAACAATTTAATAGACTAGGTTATGTTAGTAAAACAACAATACATGAATTTAATAGACTCAATAAACTTAAAAAGTCCTAAAAATAAATTAATTAAAAAATATTCAAGGAACTTTACAAACTTTCAAAAAGCTTTAGTAAAGAATTTAATAAACTTAAAAGACTCAAAAAACTTAAAAAAATACTGAAAAAAATAAAAAATAAAGGTCTAATGACCCATAAACTTTTAAAAACATTCAGGAGCCCAATAAACTTTCAAAAAAATTTAAATATCAATTTAATAGACTTAAAAATCTCAAAAAACATAAAGGAAACTTAAACTTTTTTGAAATTAAGCGTCAATAAACTTACTAACTTTAAAAAATATTTAGAAAGCTTAACAAACTTTTAAAAAGTCTTAGTTATCATTTTAAGAAATTTAAAAGACTCAAAAGACTTAAAAAAAGTTTCAAAAAAATATTAAATAAAGGTATAATGACTCATAAACTTTTTAAATATTTAGAAGCCCAACAAACTTTCAAAAAATTTTAGATAACAATTTAATAGACTTAAAAGACTCAAAAACTTAAAAAAACTTATTTTTTTTAAATAAGCGTCAATAAACTAACTAACTTTAAAAAATATTCAGAGAGCTTAACAAACTTTTAAAAAATTTTAGTAAACAATTTAATAATCTTAAAAGACTCAAAAAACATAAACAAATTTCAAAAATAATAAAAAAATCAAGGTCTAATAACTCATAAACTTTTAAAAGTATTCAGAAGCCCAACAAACTTTCAAAAAGTTTTAGATGCCAATTTAACACACTTGAAGAACTCAAACAACTTAAAGAAATCTTAAAAAAGTAAGAAAATAAGCGTAGAGCAACTTACAAATGACTTAATCAAACTAAAAAAAAAAACAGAAAAGAAGCTTCAAGTAACAATTTATTAGACTTAAATAACTCAAAACACATAAAAAAACTTTTAAAAAATTAAAAAATAAGCGTCAACTTAGAGACTTTAAAAAATATTCGGCAAAATTTAGAAACTTTAATTGCAATTTAATAAGCTTAAAAAATTTTAAAAAAATAAAAAATACAAAAAAAAACTTTTAGAAATCTTAGAAATAAACTTGAAAGACTCAAAATTACTTTAAAAATGTAAAAAATTTGCGTCAAGTTACTTCCAGACTTAAAAAAATACTCAATAAATATTTTGGAAAAAAAAAACTTAAAAAACTAAAAAAACTTTAAAAAAATTTAAGAAACAATTTAATAGACTTAAAAGAATCTTAAAAAATAAACTAACTAATTTCTTAAATACTTTTAAAAATTCAGGAACTCAACAAACTCAAAAAACTTAAAAAAAACTTAATATTTTTTTTAAATAAGCCTCAATAAACTCACTAACTTTAAAAATTATTTAGTAAACTTAAAAAAAATTTATTAAACAATTTAATAATCTTAATAGAGACTCAAAAAACCTAAAATAATCTTAAAAAAAATAAAAGTCTAATAAATAAACTTTTAAAAATATTCAGAAACCCAACAAATTTTCAAAAAGTTTTAAATACCAATTTAAAACACTTAAAAAACTCAAAAATCTTAAAAAAATTAGCGTCAAGCAACTTACAAACTTTAAAACAATTTCAAGGAGCTTTTTAAATTTTCAAAAAGTCTTAGATAACAATTTAATAGACTTAAAAGATTTAAAAGACTCAAATGACTTTAACAAACTTTAAAAATATAGAAATTAAGGGTCAAGTGACAATTTAATTAGACTTATAAAGCTCATAACACTTAAAAACGTCTTAACAAAAAATAAAATATGCGTCAAGCAACTTAAAGAAAATGTTTAGGAAACTTTAAAAACTTTCAAAAAATCTTAGATAACAATTTAATAGACTCAAAAAGCTTAAAAAACCTTTAAACATGTAGAAACAAAGCATCAAATATTTTACAGACTATAAACTATATTTTACAAACTTTAATAAAGTTTTAGATAACTATTCAATAAACTTGAAAGACTCAAAAAAATTAAAAAATCTTAAAAATAAGCGTCAAGCAACTCACAGACTTTAAAAAATATTCATAAAACCGTTCAAACTTTCTAAAAATCTTAAATAAAAATTAAATAAACTTGAAAGACTCAAAAAATTTAATAAACACTTAAAAAATAAGATCATATGATTCTCAGACTTTAAAAAATACTCAGAAAATCTAAATCTCAAACCCTAGAACAACTCAGACAACCTTACAAATTTCAAAAATCTTAGATAACCATTTAATAAACTTAAAAAATTTAATAAAATAAACGTTAAGTAACTTACAGACTTCAAGAAATTTAGGTAACGATTTAGAAATTAGAAAACTAGCGTCAAAAGACTTACATTTTTTTGAATAATATTCAAAAAGCTTTATAAACTTTTAAAAAGTCTTAGATAAATATTTAATAGACTTAAAAGACTAAAAAACTTTTAAAAACCTTATTTTTTTTTTAAATAAGCTTAAAAGATTTTACAAAATAAAGCTGAAGAATTTTTCAAACACTAAAAATACTCAAAAAACTTAAAAAAAAGACTTTAAAAACATTTAAAAAATACTTAATAAACTAAAAAAAATTTAAAAAAATTTAAAAAATAAACATAAAAAGTCTAAGTTGCAACTTAATAAATTTATAACAATTAAAAAAATTAAAAAAATTAAGTCTAAAAAACTCTCAAACCATAAAAATACTCAGAAAACCGTCCAAACTCTAAAAAAAATTAATTTAAAAAAAGTAAAAATAAGCGACAAGTAATTTTTAGACTTTAGAAAATACGGCTGTACAAATTTTCTAAAAACCTTAAATAAAAACTTAATAAACTTAAAAAACTAAAAAAACTTAAAAAATGTAAAAAAATAAGATTCAATAAGCTTATAATATCTAAAAAATCTTAAAAAATAAGCTTCAAGAAACTCTCAAACTCTAGAATAACTCAGAGAGCCTTACAACCTTTTAAATATCTTAGATAATCATTTAAAAAATTTAAAAAAAAAATAATAAAAAAAAAAAATTTGTGACTTACAGACTTTATAAAGTATTCAAACAACTCAACTCAACAAACTTTCACAAAAATTTAGATAACGTTTCAATAAACTTGAAAGACTCAAAAAAAAAAGTTTAAAAATATTAAAAAATAAGCGTTAAGCAACTTACATTCTTTGAATAAAAAAAGCTTTATAAACTTTTAAAAAGTTTTAGATAATTATTTAATAGACTTAATAAAATCTTAATTTTTTTGTTTAAATAAACGCCAAGTAATGCTAAATGCTAAATCCTAAAAATACTCAAAAAGCTTAACAAACCTAAAAAAAATTTAATAAAACTAAAAAACTTTAAAAACATTGTTGGAAATAAACGTCTACTGACTCTCAAACTTTAAAAAATACTTAGTAATCTTGATAAACTTTGAAAAATACTTAATTCCAGCTCAATAATCTTAAAAAAAATTAAAAAACTTAAAAAATAAGCATAAAAAACTCTTAATTTTTTTTTAAATCAATGACAACATTTAGGGAAAAAAATTGAATTTATTTTTTGAAAACTTTTGTTTTTTAAAAGGGAAAAATTATTTTTTTTTGCTTAAACTTCAATAACCGTCTATTCACTAAATAATAATTTAATGACATAAATAATTGTCACTAATTATTAAATAATATTTTGATAAAACTCCTTTAACTAATTTTATTCAACTTTTGAGATTCAATTGAATTTGTTCTTAAATCACTAAGTAATATTTTAATCAACACACAATACCAAGTTATGTTATTACAATATCAAGAGATTTGATAATAAAATATAATTACATTTTTTGTTTTATCTAAAACTTGTATGAAGCTTAACGGTTTTGCCACTTTAAACATTATTAATGTATCCTACCGTACTTTATAGCAGATGACAAGAAACTACGCTAAAGCATTTTTTATAATATATTTAAATCATATTAGCAAACAAGCATCATCAACTATAGGATAATTTAAAATTGCCACAAAAAAAATTAGTGGTGTTGTAAATGATATTGCATGTCGTTGTTGGCCAATCTGCAATTATTAATCGCTATGCAAAGAGAGTGGCCAATTTGTAGAAATTAGTAAAAGTCTCAAAGAGATTGCTGGT
Source organism: Tachinus rufipes (assembly GCA_963932245.1). Taxonomy (NCBI): domain Eukaryota; kingdom Metazoa; phylum Arthropoda; class Insecta; order Coleoptera; family Staphylinidae; genus Tachinus; species Tachinus rufipes. The sequence continues at coordinate 5,557,643 of OZ010749.1, forward strand.
AAACATTAAAATTTTATAATACATTCACTATAATGTGAAGCTTCCATTTAAAGTCATATAGAACGATTTCTAATGTTGTAAATAATTGAAAAAATATATAAATTTACCCAAATAAATTGCTAATTATGTTTATATAAATTACGTGTGGGTTATTGAAACAAAAATGATTGTTACCCATAACACCCACTCGGGCTTTCTTCAATATTAGTAATATGTTAATAATTTCTGGTTGACAATGCGAAAGTGGAATAGAGGATTGTCCGCCAGGTACACTTTCACTGCTATTGTTTGGGTGATGTGTCGAACGGACGTTTTGCACCGGAGAGAAATAAAAAAGTATATGCAGAAAAAGACATTTGCATTTTCAAGAGGTGGTGTCATTGATTCTCACCGAGAGAAATCGAATGGCTTCGTTATATAAACCTTCATTTAGAAACTACGCAAATATAAATACACGGTTTCCTTGTTATATTTTATATACGCGCTCCATAATTGGAGAAGGTTTCACGCGTTTTTCATCACTGTACGGTACCTTATGTGGAAAGTTTTCTAATTAATTGCTTTATTTTAGTTTAAATATTTCCCGATTAAAACTAGGAAAAAATTAAATTGTTATGTTAATCAAGCGACAGCTTGCAGATACCAAATTTAAATACTAATTTCCAAATTAGTCGTCCAATAAAATCGTTCCCACACTTTGTCAATAATTAGATTGAAATTTATGCGATTAATTTGTTTCTACATCTCTACTGGACGACTAATTAATGCGGTCACGTTTTTCATCTAATCAGCTTAACATTATTGCCATAAATATTTACTAAATTCTATCGATAAATTGGTTGTTTAAACGTGTCGATATGTAATGCCGGCTTATGCCGGTTGTTTATTGGTGATAATTTACTTCTTGTATTTGATTTGAATTTAAATTATTTTAATTGTATCCATTATGGATGTTGTAATATAACATTGGTATTCAAAAAGTATAATATATTAATGATACATAAGGACAATTTAAGTTCTTATCTGACTTTACATTAAAATATGATTTTAAGAATTTGCACAATAAATTTAAAAAAAAAAAAAAAAAAAAAACGTAAAGTGTAAAGTTTTTTGAAATTTTATGCATTTATTGAAACGTAATAGATCTCATTTAAATTTAACGGTATTAAAGCAGAAAATGGTTATTTTTGTGTCAAATTAATTTAAAATTGCTCAAAAAAATGTATAAAGCTCATCAAAAATTGCACAAAAAACTTATTTTCTGCATTTAAAAAATATAAATAATCTAATTATTACATCAGATCTATCAAAAATAAAGCACTAAATGCAAAAAGTACAATTTCTACGTAATTTTTTTTTAAATTGTTTAGAAAATTGGTTTATAGTAAAAAAAAATCATTAAAAATTGCACAAAAAACGTATTTTCTGCATAAATTTTGCACATAAAATTATAATAGTATAAAATGCATAAAAAAAAACTAAGAATCAAGAAATAATAGGTTTATTTGCACGTTTCTACATAAAATAGATCCATTTTGATTTTGATCCAGCATTTTTTTATAAATTTTTGAAAAAAGATTGAAATATGTAAATTTTTGAGTATTGGTCAAGAAATTAAACTACTTGTTGGTGATGCAGACAAACGCTATTCTCCGGCTAGCCACCAAACCCAAATCCTAACTGTACTACAATGCTTATACGTTCAACAAAAATTTTGACAAGTTTGGCTAAAAAATGTTTAATATTTATGCTTCATATCAAACTTTGATGACAACATCTGCCATACAATCGTTTTTAATGTTGGTCACTAGGGATTAGTATCAGTTTGAGGAGGTTTTCTATCGGCAATCAAATAATAATTTATTAATGAATTTGGTCAGCAATCTCTCATTCAAAGATAATTAGAATCAAATAAATTCTACTCATAAGGATAGCAAATAAGTTGCAAAATAATTATCAACAATGTTAATAAAGATGCATATCGTATTATAATTATCCATTTTATATTTAAACAGATTGGTTGGAATTCTAAAGGCCGTGAGAGTACATTGCAAGTTGCCATATATATCGGCCTGGTTCGGGAATGGATATGACCATTTTCAATTAGATACTAAAGGATGGTGGGAAGTCTTATATTGGCAACATGTAGCTTGGGCAAGTCACGGTTGGAGCGTCCTTTTATTTTTCCCATCGCACCTCTTTGTCGGACCCCCTCCAACTGGACCATATCGGTTCTTCGCGAAGAAGGCGGTGGTCAAAGACCTGGTGAAGACAGGAAATATCGACACACGCGGTGTGTGTGACTATCGCACTCTATACTAAACAAAACTGCTCCCATTCCTGTACCTACATAATTCGTTTATAAGTATCGCTTTCCGAAAAGAATATATTTTTCCCACCGTCTTGTTTTTATTAGTTTACGCGTAAATTGCATGGCATTGTTTTAAAAAGACAACGATATCGGTGTTAGATTATATTCTTGTCCGTCTTCGCCATCATCATCGCACGGTTTGAATACTAATAGGACACGATTATGTTAAAAATCCTGATTACACATCATCATGCCAGCTCACACCTTTTGTTATTACTTTTCGTATCGATAATGCACTTTAATGATCTCATTCTTGTTCACAAATGACACATGAAATATCCAAACAAACGCATATTATTCAAGGATTTATAATTCATCTGCAAACAATGCAAACATTATAATTCTTTATTACCAATCAAAAGTATTATAAAAATATTGTCTCCTGATTGAGCCATCATGTTTCTTTGTGCTAAATACGCATATTAATATTAACTAGTTTCGTTAAGATGCCGGTAATTATTAATAAAGCAACAGGTGTAAATGCGTTGTATGAAAACGTATTTTTTACTCTAAATCCAAGTAACACTGAAGACGGTAGTATGACAGAACACGGTATAACAGGTGCCGATCCATCTGCGAGGGCAGGTTCACACATAACATGTTATCTTTCAGTGTGGTCACGGCAGATGCCACGAAAATTCATAATTGTGTGTATAAATAATACGCTTGTCAAAGGACTACATATTTTTAACAATTAGTATTGCAAAATGTACATGCAATTGTGTTGTTTTATATCCTTCTGAGAAGATCGCGTAGGTAAATATGATGAAATTGAAAAATAGTTGGTATCAATTTAATGATGCACTAATAGGTTTTTTGCTTCTCATTGTGTAAATAAAATTATTGAAGTAGTTCCAAGAAATAATATCATAAAAAATAAATTCTACTTATTGGTAGCTTCTTATTGCTTTCTTGTATAGGTGGTTGATAAATTATGAAATTAGCTATTGTACTGTAATAAATTTGTATTTTCTGCTAATGCTTTTGCTCAATTTTGCAGATGTAGATTTGTTGTTTTTCCTGTTGTAGACGTTGTCATATTTTCAAAACAAATAAATTTTGAACTACAATCTACCTTAAAATAAGTTTATAGATATTTTGTGGTACTATCAAGCAAATTTGATCAAAATCACCCAATTGGTTTACAGTGAATTATGCACAAAATTTGGTGTTTTTGTACTTTTAAATAGTAAAAAACTTACTTGATTGTGTTAAAAGTACAAGTAAATTTTACCGTTTTCACATTAATAAAGTGTACAAAATTTACTTGATTGTATTAAAATTACAATTTTTGTAATTGAAATGTGTTTTAAAATATCTTGTGCTAATTTTTAGCAAATTTGATGATTGGTTTTTGTGTAACGGTAGATTACACAACAATTTTACCGTTTTACACTATTAAAGCGTACAAAATTTATTTGATCCTATACAGTTTTTGTTATTGAAAAGTCTTTGTAGGTAGGATTTCTGGGTCTCACCGCAAAATATCTAAAAGAAGGGCTTTCAGACAGTATTCAATTTTTTTTTATACCATTAATAAAACTCAGTCTTAAAACATAAAAATGTTATTGGAAAATTCTAAAACTCGGCCATAAGCTGTTAAAATTTTTTATTTTTTTATAAAATTACAAAAATAGCAAAATCCGGCAATAAAATGTTAAAATATTTCTAAAAACATTTAAAATTTGATTATAAACTGTAAAAAAATTTATTTATAAAATGTCAAAAATAACAAAATCCAGTCATAAAAGATAAAAATATTGTTAAAAAGTATCAAAATTTACTATAAACTGTTAAAAATTGCAACAATCTGTTTATGAAAAGTTAAACATGTCATAAAATAATTAAATATTTTCATAAATCCGGCTAAAAACGTGCAAAATTCTGTTCGTAACAAAATATTTAGCATAAACAGTTATGTATCAAAAACATTGTTAGAAAAAAACAAAATCCGGTATAAACCGTTTAAAACTGCAAAATTTTTTTTGATAAAATGTTAAAAATTGCAATTGGCAACATATGGTCAAAAAGAACTAAAATCCGGCTTTAAAACATCAAACTTCTGTCAGAAAACATAAAAATGTAGCCAAAAACTGAGTAAAAACAACAAAAGTTTTTCTAGGAATGTTAAATATAGCAAAATCCGATCATCAAATATGAAAATATTTCAGAAAGAACTAATATATTATTTATAAAACGTCAGAAAACATTAAAATAATTAAATTGTCAAAATTCGGCCAAAAACGGTTAAAAAGTTTAAAATAATAATAATAAAATTCATAATTTGTAAAAAAATATCAAATTTTGGCTTTGAAGCATAAAAATGTTATTGAAAAATAGTAAAATCCGCCTATAAACTATTTAAAAAGTGTACAAATTTTATAATATTTTAAAAATAGCAAAATCCAGCTCCAAAATCTCAAAAATTTGCTAGAAAAAATCAAAATCTGTCACAAACTATTTAAAAATGCAAAATTCTTTTAATGAAATGTCAAAATCCGGTTTTAAAGCATTAAATTATTATCAAAAAGCACCAAAATCTAACCTTTAATTGTTGCAAAGTACAAAATTAGTTTTAGAGAAAGTCAGAAATAACAAAATCCGGCCATAAATCTCTCTCAAATAGAACTAAAAGATTCATCTTCAATAAACGTTGTTTTTTGTTTGTTTGTTCATCATAATATTCCATAAGTTAAGTTCTTTCTATCTTATACCTATTCTGACGGGATATCGTTAACGGAATTTTATATCAAAAGATAGAGTAGCAGAGAGAATGTATAGCTTGTGTAGTATTATGGTCCTGAAACAGAGAATTTGGTCTCCAATTCCCAAAAGATAAATTTAGCTCCTTTGCGTTTAGAATAGGTAAGAATAAAGTGCTTTAGACCCAGAACACGGGAGTTTGATTACTCCAGAACAATACTACTCAAACATTGGATATCTGTCTACGCAAAACCAAAATCTTAGTTTCGAAAGCCAGAGCCAGTTCCTCCTCGGCAAACATGAAAAATCCGGCCAAAAACGATTGAGAAGTGTAAAATTCTATTTATGAAATGGTAAAAATAACAAAACTTAATCTTAAAAAATAAAAATGTTATTTGAAAACACAAAAATTTTGCCATAATCTGTTAAAAAAATTTTTTTTTATAAAATCACAAAAATAGCTAAATATCAGAATATTGCCAAAAACATTAAAAGACCGGTCATATACTATGTAAAATTCTACTCATAGAATGTCAAAAATAACCAAATCCGGTCATAAAGTAATAAAATATTGTCAAAAAGTACCAAAATTTACTATAAACTGTTAAAAACTGCAACATTCCATTTATAAAAAATATAAAAGTCAAAATTCGATCATAAAATAAACATATTGAAAAAAAATAAAAAAAATTATCTAAAAGCAGTTAAAAAGTGTAAAATTATGTTTATAAAACGTTAAAAGTAGCAAATATTTAGCATATACTATAAGAAAAAACCAAAATCTTGCATAAACTGTTAAAAACTGCAGAATTTTGTTTAATAAAATGTTAAAATTTGAAAAAATTGGCAATATATGGTCAACAAAAACTAAAATCCGGCCTTAAAACATCAAACTTTTATCAGTAAACACAAAAATTTAGCCAAAAACTGAGTAAAAAGAGCAAAATTCTTTCAAGAAATGTTAAATATATTAAAACCCGGCCATAAAATTTAAAAATATTTAAAAAAGAACCAATATTTTATTTATAAAATGTCAAAAAACATTAAAATATTTTTAAATAGTCAAAATTTGGCCAAAAACGGTTAAAAAGTTTAACATTTTATTCATAAATTGTAAAAAATATCAAATTTTGGCTTTGAAGCATTAAAATGTTATTGAAAAACAGTAAAATCTGCTTATAAAGTATTAAAAAAGTGTACAAATTTTATAAAATCTCAAAAAAAAGCAAATTCCAGCAATAAAATCTCAAAAATTTGCTAGAAAGAATCAAAATCTGGCACAAACTATTTAAAAATGCAATTTTTTTTAAATAAAATGTCAAAATCCGGCTTTAAAGCATTAAAATTTTATCAAAATCTAACCTTTAACTATTGAAAAGTACAAAATTAATTTCATAGAAAGTCAGAAATAGCAATATCCGGCCATAAATTCCTCCCAAATAGAACTAAAAAATTCTTCTTCAATAAACGTTGTTTTTTGTTTGTTTGTTCATCATATTATTCTATAAGTTTAGTCCTTTCTTATTATACCTATTCTGACGGGTTATCGTTAACGGAATTTTATATAAAAAGATAGAGTTGGAAAGAGAAAGGATAGCATGTGTAGTATTATGGTCCTGGGACAGATAATTTTGTCTCAAATTCTCAAAAGATAAATTGAGCTCTTTTCCGTTTATAATGGGTAAGAATAAGGTGCTTTGGACCAGAACACGGGAGTTTGATTACTCAAAAACAATACTTCTCTAACACTGAATATCTGTCTACGCAAAACCAGAATCCTAGTTTTGAAAGCCAGAGCCAGTTCCTCCTTGGCAAATATAGGAAATCCGGCCAAAAATACTTGAAAAGTGTGAAATTCTATTTATAAAATGGTAAAAATAACAAAACTCCGTCTTAAAAAATAAATATGTTATTTGAAAACACTAAAATTTGGCCATAATCTGTTAAAAATGTGCTTTTTTTATAAAATCACAAAAATAGCAAAATCCGGCTATGAAATATCAAAATATTGCCAGAAACATTAAAATGCCGGTCATATACTATGTAAAATTCTACTCATAGAATGTCAAAAATTACCAAATCCGGTCATAAAGTAAAAAAATATTGTCAGAAGTACCAAAATTTACTATAAACTGTTAAAACTGCATCAATCCACTTATAAAAAGTAAAAAATGTCAAAATTCAGTCATAAAATAAACAAATATTTTCAAAAAAAAACAAAATTTATCTAAAAGCAGTTAAAAAATGTAAAATTATGTTCATAAAACGTTAAATGTAGCAAATATTTAGCATAAACTGTAAGAAAAAATTAAAATCTTGCATAAACTGTTAAAAACTGCAAAACTTTTTCTAATCAAATGTTTAAAATTGCAAAATTCGGCAACTTATGGTCAAAAAGAACTAAAATCCGGCCTTAAAACATCAAACTTTTATCAGAATACACAAAAATTTAGCCAAAAACTGAGTAAAAAGAGCAAAATTCTTTCAAGGAATGTTAAATATATCAAAACCCGGCCATAAACTTTAAAAATATTTAAAAAAGAACTAATTTTTTATTTATAAAATGTCAAAAAAACATTAAAATATTTTTAAATTGTCAAAATTTTGCCAAAAACAGTTAAAAAGTTTAACAATTTATTCATAAATTAAAAAAAATATAAAATTTTGGTTTTGAAGCATTAAAATGTTATTGAAAAACAGTAAAATCTGCTTATAAAGTATTAAGAAAGTGTACAAATTTTATAAATTCTTAAAAAAAAGCAAATTCCAGCTATAAAATCTCAAAAATTTGCTAAAAAAAATCAAAATCTGGCACAAACTATTTAAAAATGCAATTTTTTTTAATAAAATGTCAAAATCCGGCTTTAAAGCAATAAAATATTTTCAAAATCTAACCTTTAACTGTTGCAAAGTACAAAATTCATTTTTTAGAAAGTCAGATATAGCAAAATCCGGCCATAAATTCCTCCCAAGTAGAACTAAAAAATTCTTCTTCAATAAACGTTGTTTTTTGTTTGTTTGTTCATCATATTATTCTATAAGTTTAGTCCTTTCTTATTATACCTATTCTGACGGGTTATTGTTAACAGAATTCTATATAAAAAGATAGAGTAGGAAAGAGAATGGATGCTATCCTGTGTAATATTATGGTCCCGGGACAGATAATTTGGTCTTCAATTCCCAAAAAATAAATTTAGCTCTTTTGCGTTTAGAATAAGTAAGAATAAGGTGCTTTGGACCCAGAACAAGGGATTACTCAAGAACAATACTTCTCAAACATTGGATATCTGTCTTCGCAAAACCAAAATCTTAGTTTCGAAAGCCAGAGCCAGTTCCTCCTCAGCAAACATGAAAAGTCCGGCCAAAAACAATTGAGAAGTGTAAAATTTTATTTATGAAATGATAAAACTAACAAAACTTAATCTTAAGAAATAAAAATGTTATTTGAAAACTCTAAAATTTGGCCATAATTTGTTAGATTTATTTTTTATATAAAATCACAAAAATATCAAAATCCGGCTATGAAATATCAAAATATTGCCAAAAACATTAAAATACCAGGTCATATACTTTGTAAAATTCTACTCATAGAATGTCAAAAATAACCAAATCCGGTCATAAAGTAAAAAAATATTGTCAAAAAGTACCAAAATCTACTATAAACTGTTAAAAACTGCAACATTCCATTTATAAAAAGTCAAAAATGTCAACATTTAATCATAAAATAAACAAATTATTTTAATAATAACAAAATTTATCTAAAAGCAGTTAAAAAGTGTAAAATTATGTTCATAAAACGTTAAAAGTAGCAAATATTTAGCATAAACTGTAAGAAATAACCAAAATCTTGCATAAACTGTTAAAAACTGAAAAATTTTCTTTAATAAAATGTTAAAATTTGGCAAAATTGGCAACATATGGTCAAAGAGAACTAAAATCCGGTCTTAAAACATCAAACTTTTGTCAGAAAACTTAATAAATAATGTAGCCAAAAACTGAGTAAAAAGAGCAAAATTCTTTCAAGGAATGTTAAATATATCAAAACCCGGACATAAAATACAAAAATATTTCAATAAGAACCAATATTTTATTTATAAAACGTCAAAAAACAATAAAATATTTTTAAATTCTCAAAATTCGGCCAAAAACGGTTAAAAAGTTTAACATTTTTTTCATAAAATGTAAAAAACATCAAATTTTGGCTTTGAAGCATCAAAATGTTAATGAAAAATAGTAAATTTCGCCTATAAACTCTTTAAAAAGTGTACACATTTCATAAAATCTTAAAAATAGCAAAATCCAGCTATAAAATCTCAAAAATTTGCACAAACTATTTAAAAATGCCAAATTCTTTTAATAAAATGTTGAAATCCGGCTTTAAAGCATTAAAATATTATCAAAAAACACCAAAATCTATCCTTTAACTGTTGCAAAGCACAATACTAATTTTATAAAAAGTCAGAAATAGCAAAATCCGGCCATAAATCCTTCCCAAATAGAATTAAAAGATTCTTATTCAATAAACGTTGTTTGTTTGTTTATTATATTATTCTATAAGTTTAGTTTTTTCTTATTATACCTATTCTGACAAATTATTGTTAACGAAATTCTATATCATAAGATAGAATTGGAGAGAGAAAGGATAGCATGTGTAGTATTATAGTCCTAGAACAGAGAATTTGGTTTCAAATTCTCAAAAAATAAATTTAGCTCCTTTGCGTTTAGAATAGGTAAGAATAAGGTGTTTGAACTCGCAACACAGAAGTTTGATTACTCAAGAACAATACATCTCAAACACTGGATATCTGTCTAAGCAAAACCAGAATCCTAGTTTCGAAAGCCAGAGCCAGTTCCTCCTCGGCAAATATAGAAAATTCGGCCAAAAACAATTGAAAAGTGTAAAATTCTATTTATAAAATGGTAAAAATAACAAAACTTAGTCTTAAAAAATAAAAATGTTATTTGAAAACACTAAAATTTGGCCATAATTTGTTAAAAATGTATTTTTTTTATAAGATCACAAAAATAGCAAAATCCGGCTATGAAATATCAAAATATTGCCAAAAACATTAAAATACCGGTCATATGCTATGTAAAATTCTACTCATAGAATGTCAAAAATAACCAAATGCGGTCATAAAGTAAAAAAAAATTTGTCAGAATGTACCAAAATTTACTATAAACTGTTAAAAACTGCAACATTCCATTTATAAAAAGTAAAAAATGTCAAAATTCGATCATAAAATAAACAAATTGTTTTTAAAAAAAAAACTATCTAAAAGCAGTTAAAAAGTGTAAAATTCTGTTCATAAAACGTCAAAAATAGCAAATATTTAGCATAAACTGTAAGAAGAAACCAAAATCTTGCATAAACTGTTAAAAACTGCAAAACTTTTCCTAATAAAATATTAAAAAATGCAAAAATTAGCAACATATCGTCAAAAAGAACTAAAATCCGGCCTTAAAACATCAAACTTCTGTCAGAAAACACAAAAATCTAGCAAAAAACTGAGCAAAAACAGCAAGATTTCTTCTAGGAACGTTAAATATAACAAAATCCGTCCATCAAAAAGAAAATATTTCAGAAAGAACCAATATTTTATTTATTAAACGTCAAAAAACATTAAAATATTTTTAAATTGTTAAAGTTTGGAAAAAACAGGTTAAAAAGTTTAACTTTTTATTCCTAAATTGTAAAAAATATCAAATTTTGGCTTTGAAGCATCAAAATGTTATTGAAAAACAGTAAAATCTGATTATAGTGTTAAAAAAATGTACAAACTTCATAAAATCTTAAAAAATAGCAAATTTAGCTATAAAATCTCTAAAATTTGCTAGAAAGAATCAAAATCTGGCACAAACTATTTAAAAATGCATTTTTTTTTAATAAAATGTCAAAATGCGGCTTTAAAGCATTAAAATATTATCAAAATCTAACCTTTAACTGTTGAAAAGTACAAAATTAATTTCATAGAAAGTCAGAAATAGCAAAATTCGGCCATAAATTCCTTCCAAATAGAACTAAAAAATTCTTCTTTAATAAACGTTGTTTTTTGTTTGTTTGTTCATCATATTATTCTATAAGTTTAGTCCTTTCTTATTATACCTATTCTGACGGGTTATCGTTAACGGAATTCTATATAAAAAGATAGAGTTGGAAAGAGAAAGGATAGCATGTGTAGTATTATGGTCCTGAGACAGATAATTTGGTCTAAAACTCTCAAAAAATAAATTAAACTCATTTGCGTTTAGAATAGGTAAGAATAAGGTGCTTTGGACCCAGAACACGGGAGTTTGATTACTCAAAAACAATACATCTCAAACACTGGACATCTGTCTACGCAAAACCAGAATCCTAGTTTTGAATGCTAGAGCCAGTTCCTCCTTGACAAATATAGAAAATTCGGCCAAAAACAATTGAAAAGTGTAAAATTCTATTTATAAAATGGTAAAAATAACAAAACTCAGTCTTAAAAAATAAAAATGTCATTTGAAAACACTAAAGTTTGGCCATAATCTGTTAAAAATGTATTTTTTTTATAAAATCACAAAAATAGCAAAATCTTGCTACGAAATATCAGAATATTGCCAAAAATATTAAAATATTGGTCATATACTATGTAAAATTCTACTCATAGAATATTAAAAATTGCCAAACCCGGTCATAAAGTAAAAAAATATTGTCAAAAAGTACCAAAATTTTTTATAAACTGTTAAAAACTGCAACATTCTATTTATAAAAAGTAAAAAATGTCAAAATTTGGTAATAAAATATACAAATGATGAAAAAGAAAAACAAAATTTATCTAAAAGCAGTTAAGAAACGTAAAATTCTGTTCATAAAACGTCCAAAGTAGCAAATATTTAGCATAAACTGTAAGAAAAAACCAAAGTCTTGCATAAACTGATAAAAACTGCAAAATTTTGTTTAATATAATGTCAAAAATTGGCAACATATAGCCAAAAACAACTAAAATCCGGCCTAAAAACATCAAACTTTTGTAAGAAAACATAAAAATGTAGCCAAAAACTAAGCAAAAACAGCAAAATTCTTTCCAGGAATGTTAAATATAGCAAAATCCGGCCATCAAATATGAAAATATTTCAGAAAGAACCAATATTTTATTTATAAAACGTCAGAAAACATTAAAATATTTTTAAATTGTCAAAAATCGGCTAAAAACGGTTAAAAAAATCAACATTTGATTCATTAATTGTAAAAAATATCAAATTTTGGCTTTGAAACATCAAAAGGTTATTGAAAAACAGTAAAATCTGCTTAAAAACTGTTAAAAAAGTGTACACATTTTATGAAATCTTAAAAAATAGAAAAATCCAGCTATAAAATCTCAAAAATTTGCTAGAAAAAATTAAAATCTGGCAAAAACTATATAAAAATGCAAAATTCTTTTAATAAAATGTCAATATCCGGCTTTATAGCATTAAAATATTATCAAAGTCTAACCTTTAACTGTTGCAAAGTACAAAATTAATTTCATAAAGAGTCAGAAATAGCAAAATCCGGCCATAAATCTCTCCCAAATAGAATTAAATGATTCTTTTTCAATAAACGTTGTTTTTTGTTTGTTTGTTTATCATATTATTTTATAAGTTTAGTCCTTTCTTATTATACCTATTCTGACAAGTTATTGTTAACAAAATTCTATATCAAAAGATAGAATAGAAGAGAGAAAGGATAGCATGTGTAGTATTATGGTCCTGGAACAGAGAATTTGGTATCCAAGTCTCAAAAAATAAATTTAGCTCCTTTGCGTTTATAATAGGTTAGAATAAGGTGCTTTGGACCTAGAACACGGAAGTTTGGTTACTCAATAACAATACTTCTCAAACACTGGATATCTGTCTACGCAAAACCAGAATCCTAGTTTTGAAAGACAGAGCCAGTTCTTCCTTGACAAATATAGAAAATCCGGCCAAAAACAATTGAAAAGTGTAAAATTCTATTTATAAAATGGTCAAAATAACATAACTTTGTCTTAAAAAATAAAAATGTTATTTAAAAACACTAAAATTTAGCCATAATCTGTTAAAAATGTATTTTTTTATAAAATCAGAAAAATAGCAAAATCCGGCTATAAAATATCAAAATATTGCCAAAAACATTAAAATGCCGATCATATACTATGTAAAATTCTACTCATAGAATGTCAAAAATAACCAAATCCAGTTATAAAGTAAAAAAAATTTGTCAGAAAGTAACAAATTTTACTGTAAACTGTTAAAAACTGCAACAATCCACTTATAAAAAGTAAAAAATGTCAAAATTCGATCATAAAATAAACAAATTATTAAAAAAAAACAAAATTTATCTAAAAGCAGTTAAAAAGTGTAAAATTATGTTCATAAAACGTTAAATGTAGCAAATATTTAGCATAAACTGTAAAAAAAAACCAAAATCTTGCATAAACTGTTAAAAACTGCAAAACTTTTTTAATATAATTTTAAAAATTGCAAAAATTGGCAACATATAGTCAAAAAGAACTAAAATCCGGCCTTAAAACATAAAACTTCTGTCAGAAAACATAAAAATGTAGCCAAAAACTGAGAGAAAACAGCAAAATTCTTTCTAGGAATGTTAAATATAGCAAAATCCGGCCATCAAATATGAAAATATTTTAAAAAGAACCAATATTTTATTTATAAAACGTCAAAAAAAATTAAATAATTTTTAAATTGTCAAAATTCCGCCAAAAACGGTTTAAAAGTTTAACATTTTATTCATAAATTGTAAAAAATATCAAATTTTGGCTGTGAAGCATCAAAATGTTAATAAAAAATAGTAAATTTCGCCTATAAGCTCTTTAAAAAGTGTACAAATGTTATAAAATCTTAAAAATAGCAAAATCAAGCTAGAAAATCTCAAAAATTTGCTAGGAAAAATTAAAATTTAGCACTATTTAAAAGAGCAAAATTCTTTCAATGAAATGTCAAAATCCGGCTTTCAAGCATTAATATATAATCAAAAAGCAAAAAAAATATTCTTCAATAAACGATGTTTTTTGTTTGTTTGTTTTTTATATTAGTCCATAAGTTTTTTCCTTTCTTATTATACTTATTCTGACGGAATATCGTTAACGAAATTCTTTATCAAAAGATAGTGTAGAAGAGAGAAAAGATAGCATATGTAGTATTATGGTCCTGGGACAGAGAATTTGGTTTCCAATTCTCAAAAGATAAATTTAACTCTTTTGCGTTTAGAATAGGTGAGAATAAGGTGCTTTAGACCCAAAATACGGAAGTTTGATTACTCAAGAACAATACTTCTCAAACACTGGATATCTGTCTACGCAAAACCAGAATCCTAGTTTTGAAAGCCAGAGCCAGTTCCTCCTTGGCAAATATAGAAAATCCGGCCAAAAACAATTGAAAAGTGTGAAATTTTATTTATAAAATGGTAAAAATAACAAAACTCAATCTTAAAAATAAAAATGTTATTTGAAAACACTAAAATTTGGCCATAATCTGTTGGAATTTTGTTTTTTTTTTTCATAAAATTACAGAAATACCAAAACCCGGCTATGAAATATCAAAATATTGCCAAAAACATTATAAATTCGGTCATAAAGTATAAAAATATTGTAAGAAAATACCAAAATTCGTTATAAACTGTTATAAACTGCAACATTCTATTTATAAAAAGTCAAAAATGTCAAAATTCCGTCATAAAACAATCATATATTTTCAAAAAAAAAAACAAAATTGATCTAAAAACGGTTAGAAAGTGTAAAATTCTATTCATAAAACGTAAAAAATAGCAAAATATTTGGCATAAACTGTTGAAAAGTGCAACATATTCTTAATAAAATAGTTATAAAATATCAAGAATATTGTCAAAAAAAACCAAAATTTGACATTGAAACATCAAAATATTGTCAGGACCATGCTTTCTGTTAAAAATAGTAAAATCCGGTTATAAAACATAAAAATATTTTCAGATTAATTTAAAATTTTATTCATAAAATGGAAAAAACTGCACGTGTTGGCTTTAAAACATCAAAATATTGTTGAAAAGCACTAAAATCTTCTTATAAAAGTACAAATTTTCATAAAAACTCAAAAATTTTTTTAGAAAAAAAACAAAATCTTTTAAAAAATGCCAAATTCTTTTAATAAAATGTCAAAAACAGCAAAAACCTAAACATATTAAGAAAAAAAAACAAAATCCGGCCTTGAAGCACTAAAATATTGTCATAAAACACCAAAATCCAACCATAAACTATTGACAAACTTAAAAAAAATTATTTCTTAAAAATCCGGTGTTCAAACTTTAAAATATTTTTAAAAAGCACAAAACTGATAAAAAATGTAAAATTTTGTTCAAAAAATGTCAAAAATCCGGTCTTCAAATTTTAAACAACTGTTTGGAAGTACAAAACAGCAATATCCAGCTATAAATGATCAAAAATATTGTTAAAAAGAATTAAAAAACTCACAATTCTGTTTATAAAATGTCAAAAATAGCAAAATCTAGGTATAAAGTATGAAAACATTGTTAAAAATCATCAAAATTTGGTTTTCTATTTATAAAATGTCAAAAATCCGGTCATAAATTATTAAAATATATAAAAAAAGAACAAAAATCCAAGTAAAAATTGCAAAGTTTGGCGTTGAAATTTTAAAAAACTGTTAAAAAGCTCCAACATTTTTATACAATTTTAAAAATAGAAAATGCTATTTTAAAATTAATAAAAATTTTGTTAGAAGGAACCAAAATCCAGTTGTTGATAAGTGCAAAATCCGGTTATACAATTTTAAAGCACTAAAATCCGACCATAAACTGTCAAAAAATGTCAAATTCTATTCACAAAATGTCAAAAACAGCAAAGTTTAGCTCTCCAGGTTAAAAAAATAGACGTCGAGATAGCAGGGCCTTATTGGCCTCTGTTGCTATGCATATTGCAGACTCTACTGAATTTGAAATAATAACTACGTTTCTATGCAAATTTTCTGAAATAAATTAATGTTTTACAAATATTATTAAATCTGCATTTTATATATATTTTAAGACAAATAAAGTTTTGTGATGTTAAACAAAAAATTATAATCAATCCATTCTAATAATAACCAAGCAGTTTAAACATTATCTGCAATTTACATTAAGAATATATACAAATAAAACGTTGAATTATTTAAAGCCGTTTCAAGGTATGAAGCTCCTTTGTTCGTCAAGTTGTATTTGTTACAGTACAGTAACTATCTATTAATATTGTGTAACTGTATAAATACATCTAGAAAACAAAATGGTTTATATGTTTGTAGAGTCATTACAATACTGTTATGCGAAACTAATTATACTAAAATATATCAACTCAATTAAACTTATATAAAATGACTCAAGTGTTGAGATGCAAGTAATTCATTAATTATATTAATAAATGGAACTAATTGCATTAACACGATTGATACAATTAAGTAGCTCCCAATTGAGACCAATTAAAAACATATTCAATTCTGCTTAATGAAACTTGAACCGATTAAAAACATGGCTATTGTCATGTAAGAAAGTTGCGGTTCAAGGTATTTATAACAGCCGTTTTATAGCACGGAAGTCTTTAGTCAAACAAACCCCCCTAAGTCTCGAGACGACTTCTCATACAACTTCCGCCACACACAAAAAAAAAAACGAGTCAATTGTCTTGACTCTCAATACATAAATCCCTTCAATAAAAAATATATAATAATAATGCATTGCTTAATACTTCCCTTTTGTATTCTTTGGTAATAAATAATTGGTTGTAATTACTTTAATTATATCAGAAGCTCGAATACTTTCTCATGGATTATGTGTATCACATAGTTTTTATCTAATAGACATTTGAAAGTAAATTGGTTGTTAATTATGCAATGATATTTATTAACTTGCAATGGTTTTATTTGGAAAATTAAGTAATTAAGACATTTCTTGAACGCGTTTACTTGCAATTTAAATGATTACGTAATAGTTTTTTTTATCAAATTGCAATCAAAATTAATCGATTTAAATAATTTAGTCCCCTAAAGCAAACAAAATTACGTTTTAGAAGCAACAAGAGATGTAAACATATTAGCAACCGATTATGGTAGGAAAAAGGGAGCAGCTGCATAACATCGAGAGCCTCGTGCAGATGCAAATCAAACACATAGGGTTGCCTTAATTGTCTTTTCGGAGAGGGCGAATATTCGCGACGATTGTAAATTTACCTTTTAACGCTCACATAATTCACTACGAATTGATTTAGATTGACTTTTAATCGGTTTTTAATAACATTGCCCTTTTTCATTGCCTGGAGCCTAATGAAAATGTAATCGGATTGATTTGTATTAATTTAAAGTTTAAATTAATGGGCAATATAATGAATATTGATTGGTACGTGCTTATTAAACGTGTGGAATTATTTTCTACGTATGGTATCGATTATTTTTTTCATATAAAAATATACCACCAGGAAGTAATAGTTGTTGAATCATTATGAAAAATCAATGTATTAACTATTCATATAGTTTTTTGCTTCGTGTTAGTATTAAAAATGCGAATGATATTTATTCATCTCTTGACATTAATACATTTTAATAATTATTTATTGATTATTTACATCATGAATAGGAGCAGAACATGACTCTTATTAGGTAAGAAAGAATTTCTACAACCAAATGCAGACAAATTATTTAATTTTTGCTTAATTATCATTGAAATATATTCACTACTTTAATGTCAGGCAATGAATATTTCATTTGCTTCGTTATAAATACAGGGTGCTCTAAACTAAAGTTAAAAATTCAGTATAGTACATCTACATTTTATAAAAGTAACCATAGACTGATTCATACTTAAAAGTTGTGTCACATTATGCTCAATAAATTAATAAATGTATTGCTTTGCAATTGGATATTAGTGATAAATCACTTAATTTAATATTTGATAAATTTTGACGGTTTGCGTAGCATTTTTGATAGCTTGCTTGACATATTTTACGGTTATTTGCAATTATTATAAGCTTTTATGACATTTGTAGCATTTAACTAAACTTATTGACAAATTAATTAACTTATTTTAGAATTATATTAATTTTGACAGTTTGTACGGCATATTTGTCAATTTGCATGACATATTTGACAGTTAATTGCAATTTTTTATAGTTTTTATAACATTTGTAGCATTTATCAGGATTTTATGACAAATTTCTTGACTTAATTTAGTATTTTATAAATTTTGACAAATTGCATGGCATTTTTGATAGTTTGATTGACATATTTGACGGTTATTTGCAATTATTATTAGTTTTTATGACATTTGTTGCATTTATCAAGTTTTTATAACTTAATTTCTTGCTTTAATTTAATATTTTATTAAATTTGACAGTTTTTATGACATGTTTGATAGTTATTTGCAATATTTTATAATTTTCATAACATTTGTACAGGGAGTTTATAAATGAATGGAATTATGTAATCACTTTAAATATGCCGCCTTTTTAAAATTGTCTACTATACTATTTTGTTTGTTTTGACAGTTCAACTTTTGACAGCTGTCAAGCAAACAAGGTTATAAAAATGTATACAAATAGACTAGAGCGGCACAAGCATACATTAGATGGTTACATAATCCCAAACATTTATAATCACCCTGTAGCATTTATCAGGGTTTTAGAACTAATTTCTTGACTTAATTTAGTATTTTATAAATTTTGACGGTTTGCTTAGCGTTTTTGATAGTTTGATTGACATATTTGGCGGTTATTTGCAAATAATATTAGCTTTTATGACATTTGTAGCATTTAACAAGACTTATTGATAAATTAGTTAATTAATTTTAGAATTATATAAATTTTGACTGTTTGTACGGCATATTTGACAATTTGCATGACATATTTGACAGTTATTTATAATATTTTATAGTTTTTATGACATTTATGGCATTTGTCAAGTTTTTATAACTTAATTTCTTGATTTAGTTTAGTATTTTATTAATTTTGACAGTTTTCATAACATATTTGACAGTTATTTGCAATATTTTATAGTTTTTATAACATTTGTAGCATTTATCAAAGTTTTAGAACTAATTTCTTGACTTAATTGAGTATTTTATAAATTTTGACGGTTTGCATGGCATTTTTGATAGTTTGATTGACATCTTTAACGGTTATTTGCAGTTATTATTAGCTATTATGACATTTGTAGCATTTAACTAGAATTAATGACAAATTAATTAACTTATTTCAAAATTATATTAATTTTGACAGTTTGTACAGCATATTTGACAATTTGCATTACATATTTGACAGTTAATTGCAATATTTTATAGTTTTTTATGACATTTGTTGCATTTATCAAGTTTTTATAATTTAATTTCTTGATTTAGTTTAGTATTTTATTAATTTTGACAGTTTGCATGACATATTTGACAGTTATTTGCAATATTTTATAGATTTTATAACATTTGTAGCATTTATCAGAGTTTTAGAACTAATTTCTTGACTTAATTAAGTATTTTATAAATTATGACGGTTTGCATGGCATTTTTGATAGTTTGATTGACATCTTTGACGGTTATTTGCAGTTATTATTAGCTATTATAACATTCGTAGCATTTAACTGGACTTAATGACAAATTAATTAACTTATTTCAAAATTATATCAATTTTACCGCATATTTGACAATTTGAATTAAATATTTGACAGTTAATTGCAATATTTTATAGTTTTTATGTCATTTGTGGCATTTATCAAGTTTTTATAACTTAATTTCTTGATTTAATTTAGTAATTTATTAATTTTGACAGTTTGCATGACATATTTGACAGTTTTTATGACACACAAGACATTAATTTGCAAAATTTATTAGTTTTTATGACATTTATAGTATTTATTAGGATTTTATGACTATTTTCATAACTTTTTTTAGTCTTTTATAGATTTAAACGGTTTGTATGACATATTTAACAATTTGCATCACATATTTGACAGTTTTTATAAGGCACAAGACATTAATTTGCAAGATTTATTAGTTTTTAAAACATTTATTCTATTTATTAGGATTTTATGACTAATTTTCTAACTTTCTTTAGTTTTTTATAGATATAGACGGTTAGTATGACATATTTAACAAATTGCATCACAAATTTGACAGTTTTTATGAGGCACAAAACGTTAATTTGCAAGATTTGTTAGTTTTTATGACATTTATGGTATATATTAGAATTTTATGACTAATTTCCTAACTTTTTTTAGTTTTTTATAGATTTAGACGGTTTGTATGACTTATTTAACAATTTGCATCACAAATTTGACAGTTTTTATGAGGCACAAGACATTAATTTGCAAGATTTATTAGTTTTTATGACATTTATAGTATTTATTAAGATTTTATGACTAAATTCCTTACTTTTTTACGTCTTTTGTAGATTAAGACGGTTTGTATGACATATTTAACAATTTTCATGACATATTTGACAGTTTTTATGACGCACAAGACATTAATTTGCAAGATTTATTAGTTTTTATGACATTTATAATATTTATTAGGATTTTATGACTCATTTCTTAACTTTTTTAGTATTTTATAAATTTAGACGGTTTGTATAACATATTTAACAATTTGCATGACATATTTGACAGTTTTTATGACGCACAAGACATTAATTTGCAAGATTTATTAGTTTTGATGACATTTATAGTATTTATTAGGATTTTATGACTAAATTCTTAACTTTTTTTAGTCTTTTATAGATTTAGTCGGTTTGTATGACATATTTAACAATTTGCTTGACATATTATACAGTATTTTTGACACACAAGACATTAATTTCAAGATTTATTAGTTTTTATGACATTTATAGTATTTATTAGGATTTTATGACTAATTTCTTAACTTTATTAGTCTTTTATAAATTTAGACGGTTTGGATAACATATTTAACAATTTGCATGACATATTTGACAGTTTTTATGACGCACAAGACATTATTTTGCAAGATTTATTAGTTTTTATGACATTTATAGTATTTATTAGGATTTTAAAACTGAATTCTTAACTATTTTTAGTTTTTTATAGATTTAGACGGTGTGTAAGACATATTTAACAATTTGCGTGACATATTTGACAGTTTTTATGACGCACCAGACATTAATGTGCAAGATTTATTAGTTTTTATGACATTTATGGTATTTATTAAGAATTTATGATTAATTTTTTAATTTTGTTCAGTATTTTATAGATTTAGACAGTTTGTATAACTTATTTAACAATTTGCATGAAATATTTGACAGTTTTTATGACGCACAAGACATTTATTTGCAAGATTTATTAGTTTTTATGACATTTGTAGCATTTATTAAGATTTTATGACTAATTTTTCTAGTCTTTTTTAGATTTAGACGGTTTGTATGACATATTTAACAATTTGCATAACATATTTGACAGTTTCTATGACGCACAAGACATTTATTTGCAAGATTTATTAGTTTTTATGACATTTATAATATTTATTAGGATTTTATAACTAATTTCTTAACTTTTTTTAGTCTTTTATAAATTTAGAGGGTTTCTATGACATATTTAACAATTTGCATGACATATTTGACAGTATTTATGACACATAAGACATTAATTTGCAAGATTTATTAGTTTTTATGACATTTATGGTATTTATTAGGAATTTATGACTAATTTTTTAATTTTGTTCAGTCTTTTATAGATTTAGACGGTTTGTATGACATATTTAACAATTTGCATGACATATTTGACAGTTTTTATGACACACAAAACATTAATTTGCAAGATTTATTAGTTTTTATGACATTTATAGTATTTATTAGGATTTTAAGACTAATTTCTAAACTTTTTTTAGACTTTTATAGATTTAGACACGGTTTGTATGACATATTAAACAATTTGCATGACCTATTTGACAGTTTTCATAACGCACAAGACATAATTTGCAAGATTTATTAGTTTTTATGACATTTATAGTATTTATTAGGATTTTATGACGAATTTTTTAACTTTTTTTAGTCTTTTATAGATTTAGACGGTTTGTATGACATATTTAACAATTTGCATGACATATTTGACAGTTTTTATGATACACAAGACATTAATTTGCAAGATTTATTAGTTTTTATGACTTTTATAGTATTTATTAGGATTTTATGACTGAATTCTTAACTATTATTAGTCTTTTATAGATTTAGACGGTTTGTATGACATATTTAACAAATTGCATGACATATTTGACAGTTTTTATGACGCACAAGACATTATTTTGCAAGATTTATTAGTTTTTATGACATTTATAGTATTTATTAGGTTTTTATGACTAATTTCTTAACTTTTTTTAGTCTCTTATAAATTTAGTCGGTTTGTATGACATATTTAACATTTTGCTTGACGTATTAGACAGTTTTTATGACGCACAAGACATTAATTTGCAAGATTTATTAGTTTTTATGATATTTATAGTATTTATTAGGATTTTATGACTAATTTCTTAACTTTTTTTAGTCTCTTATAAATTTAGTCGGTTTGTATGACATATTTAACAATTTGCATGACCTATTTGACAGTTTTCATGACGCACAAGACATTAATTTGCAAGATTAATTAGTTTTTATGACATTTATAGTATTTATTAAGGTTTTATGACTAATTTCCTAACTTTTCTTAGTCTATTATAGATTTAAACGATTTGTATGACATATTTAACAATTTGCATGACACATTTGACAGTTTTTATGACACACAAGACATTACTTTGCAAGATTTTTTTTTTATGATATTTATAGTATTTATTAGGATTTTATGACTAATTTCTTATCTTTTTTTTAGTCTTTTATAGATTTAGTCGGTTTGTATGGCAAATTTAACAATTTGCATGACTTATTTGACAGTTTTCATGACGCACAAGACATTAATTTGCAAGATTTATTAGTTTTTATGACATTTATAGTATTTATTAGGATTTTATGACTAATTTCTTAACTTTTTTTAGTCTCTTATAAATTTAGTCGGTTTGTATGACATATTTAACAATTTGCTTGACGTATTAGACAGTTTTTATGACGCACAAGACATTAATTTGCAAGATTTATTAGTTTTTATGATATTTATAGTATTTATTAGGATTTTATGACTAATTTCTTAACTTTTTTAGTCTCTTATAAATTTAGTCGGTTTGTATGACATATTTAACAATTTGCATGACCTATTTGACAGTTTTCATGACGCACAAGACATTAATTTGCAAGATTAATTAGTTTTTATGACATTTATAGTATTTATTAGGATTTTATGACTAATTTCCTAACTTTTTTAAGTCTTTTATAGATTTAGACGGTTTGTATAACATATTTAACAATTTTTATAACATATTTGACAGTTTTTATGACGCACAAGATATTAATTTGCAAGATTTATTAGTTTTTATTACATTCTTAGTATTTATTAGGATTTTATGACTAATTTCTTAATTTTTTTAGCCTTTTATAGATTTAGACGGTTTGTATGACATATTTAACATTTTGCATGACATATTTGACAGTTTTTATGACACACAAAACATTAATTTGCAAGATTTATTAGTTTTTATGACAATTATTGTATTTATTAGGATTTTATGACTAATTTCCTAACTTTTTTAAGTCTTTTATAGATTTAGACGGTTTGTATGACATATTTAACAATTTGCATGACATATTTGACAGTTTTTATGACGCACAAGACATTAATTTGCAAGATTTATTAGTTGTTATGACATTTATAGTATTTATTAAGATTTTATGACTAATTTCCTAACTTTTTTTAGTCTTTTATAAATTTAGATGGTTTGTATAACATATTTAACAATTTGCATGACATATTTGACAGTTTTTATGACGCACAAGACATTAATTTGCAAGATTTATTAGTTTTTTATGACATTTATAGTATTTATTAGGATTTTATGACTAATTACCTAACTTTTTTTAGTCTATTATAAATTTAGACGGTTTGTTATTATTAGTATTATTATTATTATTATTATTATTAAATATCTGAATTGCCCTTAAATATCTTATTTGTTCCAATATATTTTTTTTGTTTTTAAATTTTCCATTTGTCCTTAATATGACTCATTTATCCTTATAAAAGTATAAGCCATAGTAGAAAAAGTTGCTCGCCCAAAGTTTGAAATTATTGCTTACTCACCCACCCAAGCATTACTTATCAAGAAATTTATTCTTAAAGAACTCTTTGATGTCTAAATGACAACTTGATATATCAGTTTCTTGTATATAATAGCTACAAAAACACAAGAGATAGAGGAAACATAAGATCCAACACTTGGGTCAGTGAGTGGGCCTCCGTTAAAAATGTTTCTTGCTTATAATTTAAACTTAGTTCCCGCCCACCCAAGCCTTAGTTATTCAAAGAATCATTGTTAAACAATTTTCTGATGTCTAACTGTTATTTGACATTGTCTTTTATATAATAGCAACAAGTACACAACAAGTGAAGAAAACATAAGATCCTTTAATGACTAACACTTGGGTGAGTTTTCCAAAATTTCTTTACTGTTTTTATTGATTCATATGATTTCAAACTAAATTAAATATTTTATGTCATAGAATGTCTCAGTTGTTTAATTTGTTTGCAAATATGTTTAATTTGTCCTATAATGTATCTTATTTGTTCTAAAATATGTCTTAAAATGTGTCTCACATTGTCTTTAATAAACCTCCCATCTTTCATTTGTCTCAAAACGTGTTTTATTTGTCTTCAATGTAACTAATTTGTTATCAACTCAGTCTCAAATATCTTCAACTGTGTCTAATTGTTCTTACCGTGTCTCAATCATTTATTTTTTGTCTTCAAACTGTCTTATTTGCTTTATTTATTTTGTCCTGAAATATCTATATTGTCTCTAATGTGTTTTATTTGTCCTCAAACTGTTATAATATTTGTTTTCTTTATTTTGTCCTCAATTATCTACATTTTCCCTAAGGTGTTACATTTGTCTTTAAACTATTTTGTTTATTTTGTTCTCAAATATCATCATTGATCCAAATATTATCTTATTTGTTTTCATAACGTTTGATCTGTTTTCTCGTATATGTTTTGTGTCTCAGTTGTATAAATGTGACTAAATTGTCGCCAAATGTATATTAATTGTCCTCAAACGTTCTCTATATTTGTCTTAAAATTGTCTCAGTAAACTTAGCATTGTCTTGAATAACTCAGTTTTCACTGAATGCTTAAAGAAATCATAGTGGTCAATTCATGCGTATAAATTAGCCTTTAATGTAAATGCAGCCTCATCGGGCATGATTTAAAGGCTTAATTAAACAATCCTATAAATAAAACATTAAATATAAAGAATAACCAATCACAATAGAATCAAAACTGCAATAATTTTTACAAAATTGTTAACAATAATTTCTAAATTATTATAAACAAATTGCAAATATACTATAATCAACACTTCAACACCCCTAAATACATAATTTGGTATAAAATCAAGAGTATAAACCCCATATTAAAAGCAAGGAACATTTATTACAAAGAAAAATTTAATAAACCTTACCTCATTTCCATTCCCCGCATTCCATTGCCACTTTACTATTAATTACACATTAATATATTTAAATGAAATTAATTAAAGCACAAGACAATATAAAACGAAACTATTCAATACGCAAATTCATCTCAACTAATGCGACGTTATTGGAAACAATGCAGATATCCGACTAGTTTTTTTGATGCAGCTGATAAGGCGCGCACGAAACAAATAGTTTTTTATCTCATGAGATATTTTATTCTCTGCGTACGTTAATCACCTTCAAATGCGATAGGGATTTTATGTGTTTACAATGTTAAATTTAAATAAATGAATTTAATACTTTCATTGGAAATAATATTAATTGTAAGAATTACTTATAAAATTTGTTAATAATAATAATATCGATTTATATTAATTGAAAAGCAACAAATTTTGTTAATTTAAATTATATAATTATATAATTTGATGCTATAAGCAATTGATTTAGTTTTGAAAGCAACTAATTGGTTCTTTATTAATCGCGAAGCAACTCAAACTATTAGAAATTAGTTTAACCCATTTATATTAATCGCGAAGCAACAAATTATTTTAGAAGTTTGTTAATTTAAATTAAAACTAATTGCAAATTGTTTTATCTTAGAAACAAATATTGCAATCAGTGTACATATAATATTTTGAAATAAAATGATTGTTTGATACAATTCTTGTAAGTATTAGAAAGTTCCCTTCATTCGATGTTATTGAGGAAATAGATTTAGCAAAACTATGAGAAAATTAAAAATGTTCTGGCTATGATGATGGCGTCTGTGATGAAAAGTGTGATTGTTTAAATGTAGTACGAGTGGAATCCCAGGCGGAATAGTCATGTCGGTATATATAACTGTCAATTAGTAAGGAACAATAGAAAATTTGCAAGTAAAATTAATATTTTTTAAATTATTTAAACTCCATACAAATAAACCAGATTCTTAATCGGTTAAAAGCCAGGGCATTTGCAAGGCATTTAAATGTGAGCATCCGTAACAGGTATTAGATTATAGCAGAATTAGCTGGCGCCTCGTATAAAAAGTCCCCTTCTTGAAATTTGCCCCTAACCAAACAAAGTTATCTTTAACGCGACTAAAAGGCCGCAGACAATCTTGAATTAAGTATCCATACAATCCATATAATTTTTTGTAAATAAAGTGGAATAACTGTACCGTGCAACTTCAACTTGTATAAAGATTTATGACTTTAAAAAAAATATAAAAGTGCGCGAAAAGGCAGTGCTTGTCGGTTGACACTAATAGCAGTATTGGAGAAGCTACCAAGAGATGGAAGAGATTAGACCGACATTGCCCACTCGACAAGAAGCAGCGGCATTCCTGGGGCGGGCATGACTTGTAACTCAGACTCCCATGGACAACTATTTATAAAGTTATAAAAATTATTGTAATAGCAGATCAGAAATACCTGGATGCCCTGCTAGATATTCTCACACACGATTATGTACTTTACATCTCTCTCTATCTTTATTTTTACTCTAAGCGAACGCTCGTATATTTCATTAATTTATTATTATTTGAACTGTAATTTCTGCATTGGAATAAACTTTTAATGCATGAGCAACGCACTTAAGTGATGAATTATCGTGCCACACATAAACACCACCTTTAACATTCATGATATATAAATCACATTATTTCTTGTTAGTTCATTGATTATATTATTTTGTAGGTTTCTTCTTCCCCTTATATATATATTATAGGAAACGTGGGGTTATATTACATCATATATGTAAGAACCCTTACTTGATAAAAACGTTGCTATAAAACACTGAGTAAAATTGCCTTCTGTCCACTGGTCAGCCATCTATTGTAATAAAATTGCCCCTACACATAAAACGGGAGATGGTTATAATTAATCATTAACTTGCTTATTCAGGAGTTATTGTATCAACCACCAGTTCTTATTTATAAAGTTTATGAAATAATGGTAACATATTTACTTTTATGGCTTTTTAATAGTTCAAATAATACAAATAGTAACAATTGTGTGAGGTTTTTACATTTTTACACATCTAATCGTACTAAATATAGAAAAGTTCATCAAGGTCACACTTGGGCGGGTTAGTGGGTCACAGTAAATAAAGTACTTTGTTCCCACCCACTCACCCAAACGTTACTTATCAAGGGAATTTTTCTTAAACAATTCTCTCATATCTAAATCCAAGCACACAAGAGGTGAGACAAACACTAGATCCTTTGATGACTAACACTTGAGCGGGTGGGTGGGTCACAGTAGCAGCAGTAATTTGCCCACAAATGAAATTTTGTTCCCACCCGCTCACCTAAGCGTTGATTATTATAAAAAAATTTGTTAAACAATTCTCTCATATCTAAATCCAAGCACACAAGAGGTAGGACAAACAATAGATCCTTTGATGACTAACACTTGGGCGGATGGGTGAGTCACAGTAGAAGAAGTAACTTGCCCACAAATTAAATTTTGTTTGCACCCACCCACCCAAGCGTTATATATCAAGAGATTTTTTGTTAAACAATTCTCTCATATCTAAATCCAAGCACACAAGAGGTGGGACAAACAATAGATCCTTTGATGACTAACATTTGGGCGGGTGGGTGGGTCAAAGTAGAAGAAGTATCTCGTTTACAAATCAAACTTTGTTTTTACCCACCCACCCAAGCGTTAGTTTTCAAGAGATTTTTTGTTAAACAATTTTCTCATTTCTAACTTCAAGCACACAAGAAGTGGGACACATAATGGATCCTTTGATGACTAACACTTAAGCGGGTAGGTGGGTCACAGTAAAAGAAGTAATTTGTCCACAAATTAAACTTTGTACCCAATCACCTACCCAAGCGTTAGATATCAAGAGATTTTTTGTTAAATAATTCTTTTATATCTAAATCAAATCACACAAGAGGTAGAACAAACAATGAATCCTTTATCAACTAACACTTGGGCGGGTATGTGGGTCACAGTAGCAGAAGTAACTTGCCTACAAATTAAGCTGACTAACCCAAGTGTTAGTTATCAAGAGATTTATTGTTAAACAATTTTTTCATATCCAAATCCAAGCACACAAAAAGTGGGACAAACAATAGATCCTTTAATGACTAACACTTGGGCAGGTGGGTAGGTCAAATAATTTGTCCACATTATAAACTTTGTTTTCACCCATCAATAGACCGAGTAGTTAATTACTTTGTCATTATTTTAAGCACATCATAATCTAAGTTTGAAATCATATGTCGCTCCGTAATTGTTTTGTCGTTTTTTTTTTGTTCAATTTTCAGATAACAAACAATGGCGGAGAAAGGGGGGGGGGGGAGAAGGCACCCAAATAATAGATATAAATTGCACAAATTTGATTAAAATTCATACAATCACCTGGACATATCCTCAACTAGAATGGTCTTGTCTAACTTAAGCTACGACTAAGAAAGTAGTTAAAATTGTTTATAACTTTAAAACCAATTATTGGAAATTAATAAAATTTGGCACCATAAAGCTTCCTTCATTGTTATCAACACAAATTTAGTAAATTTGATTAAAATCCATACTTTCAATTTGACATAACCTCAATTAAATTGGTCTCGTCTAACTTAAGCTACAACTAAGAAGGTAGTTGAAATTGTTTATAACTTTGAAACCAATCATTTGAAATTAATGAATTTTGGCACCATAAAGCTTTATTGCTATCAATACAAATTCAGCAAATTTTATTTAAATTCATAAGTCCAATTTGACATAATCTTAATTAGGTTGGTCTCGTCTAACTTAAGCTACAACTAAGAAGGTAGTTAAAATTGTTCATAACTTTGAAACCAATAATTAGAAATTGATGAATTTTGGTAACATTATGCCTTATTTCTATCAATACAAAATGACTAAATTTGATTAAAAACTATACGTTTAATTTGACATAACCTCAATTAGATTAGTTTTGTCTAACTTAAGCTACAACTAAAAAGGCATTTAAAATTGTTCATAACTTTGAAACCAATAATTAGAAATTGATGTAATTTGGTACACTAATGACTTATTTCAATCAATACAAATTGAGTAAATTTGATTAAAATCCATACATTTAATTTGACATAACCCTAAACAGATGGGTTTTGTCTAACGTAAGCTACAACTAAAAAGAAAGTTAAAATTGTTTATAACTTCGAAAACAAAAATTGGAAATTGATGAAGTTTTGTACTATAAATCCTCATTACTATCAATACAAGTTGAGTGAATTTGATTAAAATCTATACGTTCAATTTGATATAACCTCAATTAGATTGGTCTCGTATAACTTTAGCTGCAACTAAGAAGGTAGTTAAAATTGTTCATAACTTCTAACCCAATCATTGGAAATTAATAAAATTTTGCACCATAAAGCTTCAATGCTATCAATACAAATTTTGTAAAGTTGATTAAAATTCATACGTCCAATTTGACATAACTTTAATTTGATTGGTCTTGTCTAACTTAAGCTACAACTAAAAAGGTACTTAAAATTGTTCATAACTTTGAAACCAATCATTAGAAATTAATAAAATTTGGTACCATGATGCCTTATTCTTATCAATACAAATTGAGTAAATTTGATTAATATTCATACGCCTATTTGACATAATTTTAATTAGATTGGTCTCACCAAGCTTTAGCTACAAATATGAAGATAGTTGAAATTGTTTATATTTTTGAAACCAACCATTGGAAATTGATAACATTTTGTACCATAAAGCCTCATTATTACCAAAACAAATTATTTAAATTTGATTTAAATCTGTACGTTAAATTTTACATAAACTTAATTAGATTAGTCTTATCTACTTAAGCTACAACTAAAAAGTAGTTAAAATTGTTTGTAACTTTTAAACCAATTATTGAAAATTTATAAAATTTAGTATAATAATGCCTCATTTCTATCAATATAAATTGAGTAAATTTGATAGGTGGATCGGTCACAGTAACAACAGTATTTTGCTCACAAAAAAACTTTGTTTCTACCCACCCAAGCGTTCGTTATCAAGAAATTTTTTGTTAAGCACTTCTCTTATATCTAAATCCAAACACACAACAGGTAGAACAAACAATGAATCCTTTGATAACTAACACTTGGGCGGGTAGGTGGGTCACAGTAACAGAAGTAACTTGCCCACAACTTGAACTTTGTTCCTACCCACCCACCCAAGCGTTAGTTATCAAAAGATTTTTTGTTAAACAATTCTCTCATATCTAAATCCAAGCACACAAGAAGTGGGACAAATAGCAGATCACAGTAGAAGAAGTACCTTGCCCACAAATTGAACTTTGCATGAAACACATTTTCTTAGTAATTTTTAATAAATTTCTTTCAATAAAAAGGTTTACTGCGCAATTTTCAAAGAATTTCTTGTGCTTTCTGTCTTTAGCGCTTAATTTTTAATGATTTCATGTTATTTCATAGAAATATGTTTCCTTTGCAGTTTATGGTAGAATATGCTTATTATGCTCAGATTTTAACGATTTTTTAGCAGAAATTGTATTTTTTGCATTAAGTACTAAGTTAGATGTAATAATTAGATTTTTATTTACTTTAAATGCAAAAAATACGTTTTTAGTGCAAGTTTTGATAAGTTTTAAACAATAATACAATTTTTAATTAATTTTAAGCAAAAATTATGTTTTTTGCCTTATAGCTTTATTTTTAATCAATTTGATCTAAGAATTGTAATTTTTTTGTAAATTTATTGTAAAACTATGTTTAATTTTTGATGAATTTTATATATTTCTTAAGCAATTTTTAATGAATTTTACGCATCATTTGTGTTTTCGGCTTTTAACGCTTTATTATTTGGGCAATTCCATTTCAAACGGACCAGAGCTGGGAGGGGGGGGTGCATTGAGAAACTTGCTTATGTATTTTTCTTAGTTTCTATAACTTATTAGTAGTTCTTTGATCGGTATATGAGGGTATAAAACCCATTAGAAAAAATTCTACGATTTTTTCTAGTTTTTTTGTCATTTTTTAACTTAATCGCATTTTTTGTTAAAAAACCGCAATTTTAACTCAAAAGAAATAAATTTACAAATGAAATTAACCAGAAATTTTCCATAGAATTCAAATCTGACGCCATTTCAAATCTATACTCTGTCTATAAGCCGCAAAAGCAATAAAACCATGTTTTTGTTCTCAGTAGGCTGAGCAAAATGGAGCATTTTTTACATTTTTTTTAACCGCCAAAAACGTATTTTGATGTAAATTAATTAGAAAATATAAATTTGTTTTGTGTATTTGGGTTTTAAAGATCTAAAACTCAAAAAATCTGGAAAATAGGCCTATTCTTTAACATAAACTCTTACAAATGCACGTTTAGCCGCGCTCAGAGGAACAGTACACCAAATATTATTAAAAATTTGAATTCTGGAGACAATTTTACATAAAAAATAGTCAGTGTTGTACTCATCTTCTATAGAAAACTCCATCTAGAAAGAAATGTTTACAAAATTTTCAGGCAAAAAATGCGTTAAAAATTAATTATTTTTTTATATTTACAAAAAATATTATAAACAAACTAAGGTGTGGTTTAAAACTTTTTTTTAACAAATTTTGATAAGCGCCAGGCGGATTGATGCGGATGTTTGAATGCCAAAAATAATAATATTTTCAAATTTTCGCGCCGATAGATCCAGTCTAAATTTATGCCGCAAGCGCAAAAACTATCAAACAAAGAGTAAAATAGCCCAAAATTGGTTCAAGTGACAAAAAATGTCTATGTTAAACTTCTGAAATAAGCTTAAAAAAAAATAATGTAAATAATTTTTAAGAAAAATTCAAAAAAATATATTTTTTTAGTAAATGTTGAACAATTTTTTTTTTCTAGATAAGTTTTATTTGCCAGATAAGCACAACACTGACTATTTTCTATGTAGAATTGTTTGCAAAACTCAGTTTTTTTAATAATATTTGGTGTATAGTTTCTCTGAAAACTGCTAGTTGTGCATTTGTAAAAGTTTATGTTGAAAAATAAGCTTATTTTTGCAGTTTTTTCGAGTTTAAGACCTTTTAATACCCAAATCCTTTGTGTATTTGGGTTTAACAAAAATTATATTTTCTAATTAAATTACATCAAAACCATCAAAATCATATTAAATGCTCCTTTTTGCACAGCCTACTGAGAACAAAAACATAGTTTTATGGCTTTTGCTGCTTATAGACAAGGTAAAGATTTGAAATGGCGCCAGATTTGCATTCTACGGCAAATTTCTGATTGATTTCATTAACAAAAAAACTAAAAATTGTAGAATTTTTTTAAATGGGTTTCATAGCGTCATATACTAATCAAAGGACTAGAACAAGTTATAGAAACTAAAAAAAATACATAAGCAAGTTTCTCAATGCACCCCCTCCCCCTGCTCTGGTCGAAATGGAATTGCCGATGTAATATTTATTCTTTTTGTGTAAATTTAATGCATAAAATACGTTTTTTGAGCAATTTTTGATGGATTTCATACAATATATTAATTTTTTGAACAAATTTTAACAAATTGCAAGCAGAAATTTTTATTTTTATCGATTTCTATAATTATAAGTGTTTTTATGTGTAAATTTATTGCATTTTTAAGCTCTGTTTAATTAATTTCTCACAATAAAACGGTTTTCTAGGCAATTTTTGAAGAATTTCTTATAAAATTATGTTTTTTGTCGTTAGTGCTTAATTTTTAATGGATTTCATATCATTTCTTATCAAATGTAATTTAAAAAATTTGTTTCTTTTGCAGTTTATGGTAGATTTTTATGCAGAAATTCTATTTTATGCATTAAGTGCTAAATTTTAAGAAATTTGATGTAATAATTGGATTTTTTGTGTACTTTAAATACAGAAAATATGTTTTTTGTACACTTTTTGATAAGTTTTAAACAATAATACAATTTTTTGAGCGATTTTTAATTAAATACACGCAAAAATTGTGTTTTCTATCTATATTTTTAAACAATTTTATCTAAAAATTGTAATTTTTATTTAAATTTATTGTAAAAATATGTTTTATGTTTAATTTTTAATAAAATTTATATATTTCTTAAGCAATTTTCAATGAATTTTAAGCATAATTTGTGTTTTATGCTGTTAACGCAAATTTAACGTAAAAAGATTTTTGTGCAATTTTTGATTGGTTTTATAGAATAAAACAGTTTTTGACCAACTTTTTTCTGTATTTTTTCTGTTTAGTGCTTTATTTTCAATTGATTTTATGTAATAATTGTGTTTTCAATATAAATATAATTTATAAAATACGTTTTTTGTACAATATTTGATAGATTTCTTACAATAAAGCGATTTTTAATGAATTTTTTGCAAAATTTTTGTTTTTTGCGTATAGTGCTACATTTTTAATAGATTTTATGATAAATTTAAGTTTATTATTCAATTTTATTTAAATTCAATGCAGAAAATACGTTTTATGTAAAAAATTTGATGGATTGTTTACAATTAATTGATTTTCTAAGCAATTTTTAACAAAATTTACTCTAAATTTAAGATTTACGCGTCTAGTGCTTAGTATTTAATAAATTTAATGTAATAATTTTGTTTTCTAGATAAATTTAATGCAGAAATACGTTTCGTGTGCAATTGTTAATAGATTTTATACAATAAACTGGTTTTCTGAGCGAATTTTACACAGAATTTGTGTTTTCTGCGTGAAATGCTTAATTTTTATGCATTTTATGTGTTTTGTTAATAAAAGTAATTTAAAAAATAGGTTTTATAAAATAATTGTATTTTCTAAACAGTTTTTAATAAATTTCACTCAGCAAATGTATTTTCATGTTAAATCTTACGTAATAATTCTCTTTTTTATGTAAATTTAATGCAGATTTCTGTTAAGTTTTCGATAAATTTTATACAATTCCTCTTTTTATAGTGCCGTGCGTAGGCTCCCCTTTTGTATGTTTGTAGTGTGCGATAATAGTTCTACACAAACATGCGGGACCTACAGTTTAAGGTAGTATCCGAACCACACTACTAGAGGGGCTTACTAGGCAAATACTTTGCTAGTTTGAAATTGCCTTGCAATGAAGACGCATCAAAATATATTCAACAAATTAGATATTGCCGCTGCCTGAAATCGAACCTACTACTAGTGCTTTGGTTGCCTATTATACAATTAATATCATTTATTAGCAATTTTACTAAATATTACGCATAAACTGTGTTTTTTGTTGTGTTTTATACAATTTGTTAAGCAATTTTTAATACTTTTTACAAACCAATTGTGTTTTCTGTGTAGTGCTTAACTTTAAATAGATTATATACAATAAATTTATTTGTTATGTTTAGGGTAAAGAAGAAGGTATGCCATTAACGTTTGAAAACGATATCAGTCAAATGGCCACCACGGTTACGGTTGAAGTACCAGATTCTTTTCATAAAATTTTTCATGACCAATTCGCACATTTGCGGCTGTATGTTCTCGATAACTTCACGAATTCCATTTTTAAGGCTCTTGAATCGATTGTGGAGCATTGGCATAGAACTTATCTTTTACGTAGCCCAAAGAAAAAAGTCTAAAGGTGTTAAATCACAAGATCTCGGTGGTCAGAAAACTTTTCTTGCAAAATTGCAATTGTTTCGTTGCTTGTGAGGCACGTAGCGCCGTCTTGCTAAAAATAATCGTTGTCCACATCAATATCTTTTAATTCCGGCCATAAAAAATCATTAATCATAGCTCTGTAGCGCCATCCATTCACCGTAACAGTTTCAACAATCTCATTTTCAAAAAGTAGGGTCTAATCACACCGCCAGCCCAAAAACCGCACCAAACAGTGACACGTTAAGGATGCAAAAAATTTTCAACAATCATTCTTGGATTTTCTGAGCCCCAAATGCAACAATTATGCTTATTAACGTAGCCTCTGAGTTAAAAATGGGCCCTATCCTAAAGATGATTTTTCGATGAAATTTCGAAACATTTTGATGCATTTGAAGGACCCAATCAGCAAAAATACGACGTTTATGGTGATCGATCGGCTTGAGTTCTTTAGTTAACTGAACTTTAAAAGCCTCAAAGCTTAAGTATTTATGCAAAATACGGTGTAATATCGTTTGTGGAAAGTCTAATTCCAAATATCGACAAAGAATTGACAAACCTGGGTTTTCTTCAACACTACTGGCTACATCAGCAATATTCTCATGTGTTCTTGAGCAATGCACACTGTTTTGATTCTTCACATCACAAACTTGTCCCAACAGCTCAAATTTTTGCAGCAGGTTTACTATTGCCGGCCAAAAAGGTGCTTTACGACGACCAAAAAATGCTAGTTTTGCAAACTGTGACTGAATTTTTTTACCATTTCTGTAGTGAATTTTAATAATTTTAATCCGTTTCATTTTTAATAATGGCTTAGTTTTTACTTGTCAAATGTCAAAAGATAATAGCTTTAAAATTGACAGCTGCCCAAAAAGCCTGCTATTCAAAATGAAACGTTTTATTAGAAAACTCTTTAGAATAATACAAATTTTGATTAACTTTTTAATGTATTTTCTCTGTTTAGTGCTTCATTTTTAATTGATTTTATGTAATAATAGTGTTTTTCATATAAATATAATTTATAAAATACGTTTTTTGTACAATATTTGATAGATTTCTTACAATTAAACAATTTTCTAAGCAATTTTTAATAAATTTTCTGCAAAATGTTTGTTTTTTGCGTTTAGTGTTTAGTTACATTTTTAATGGATTTTATGTAAAACTTAGGTTTATTATCTAATTTTATCTAAATTTAATGCACAAAATACGTTTTAAATAAAAATTTTGATGGATTTTTTACAATTAATTGATTTTCTAAGCGATTTTTAACTAAATTTACTCTATATTTAAGATTTACGCGTCTAGTGCTTAGTTTTCAATGGATTTAATGTTATAATTATGTTTTCTATGTAAATTTAATGCAAACAATACGTTTTGTGTGCAGTTGTTGATAGATTTTATACAATAAACTGGCTTTTTAATTAATTTTACGCAGAATTTGTGTTTTCTGCGTGTAGTGCTTAATTTTTGATGGATTTTATGTGATTTTGTGATCATTGTAATTTGAAATACATATTCTTTATAGTTTTTATAAAATAATTGTATTTTTAGACAGTTTTTAATAAATTTCACTCAGCAATTGTATTTTCATATTCAATCTTACGTAATAATTCTGTTTTCTATGTAAATTTAATGCAGATATTACGTTTTCTGTTAAGTTTTTAATAAATTTTATACAATTTATTAGCCATTTTACTAAATATCTCGCATAAACTGAGTTTTCTGTTCTGTTTTATACAATTTGTTAAGCAAATTTTAATCATTTTTACACAGCAATTGTGTTTTCTGTGTGTAGTGTTTAGTTTTGAATAGATTATATACAATATCTTTATTTGTTATGCAGATTTATTGCAGAAAATACGTTTTATATGCAATTTAATTAAATTAAATTAAATGAATTTTATACAATAAATATCTTGTCTGAGCGTTTTTGATAAATTTTACACATCTTTTGTGTCTTATGCTATTAGAAGTTTATTGTTTTTGGCAATATTTGTTCTATTTGTGTAAATTTAATGCATAAATTAAGATTTGAGCAATTTTTGATGGATTTCATACAAAATATTGAAGTTTTCCTAACAAATATCATTCAGAAATTGTGTTTCTTGCTGTTAGAGCTTTATTTTTTATGGTTTTTTTATAATAATTGTTTTTTTTTTTGTGCAAATTGAATGCTTAAAATTAGTTTTTTGAGCAATTTTTGATTAATTTCATACTATAAACCAATTTTCTAAACAACGTTTCACGTAAAAATTGTATTTTCTGCATTAAGTGCTTTATTTTCAATAGATTTGATGTAATAATTAAATTTTCTGTGTTTTTTTAAATGCAGATAATAAGTTTTTGAGCATTTTTTACACAAAAATAGTGTTTTCTGTTTTAATATCTTTATTTTTCATAAATTTGATCAAAAAACTGTGATTTTTATGTAAATTTAATGCAAAATATACGTTTTATGTAAATATTTGATAAATTTATTACAATTTTTAAAGCAATTTTTAATAAAATTTACGCTAAATTTAAGTTTTCTGCTTCTAATGCTTAGTAGTCAATAGATTTGATAGAATAATTATGTTTTCTATGTAAATTTAATGCAAAAAATACGTTTTTTTGTTTAATTGTTGATGAATTTTAAACATTATAAATTTTGCATTAAAATTAAATATTAATTATAATAAATCTTAAAAACAAGCATTCTTGCAAGAATGATTAAACAAGATTTTTTTTTACTCTCAAACTAACCAAATACGTTCTGAAACTTTTTAAGATACTTCACACAAACTAAAAAAAACTGAAACGATTCAAATTATTCTTAAACTACTTAAATACGTTCTCAAACTGACAAAAAAAAAATTAAAACTGCCCAAAAATGTTCTCAAATAAGCCAAAACTTTCCCAAGCAGTTCAACTATTCAAAAATGTTTCAAAATATACTTAAATTGTCCAAATCTGTTGCTACACGGTGAAAAATAATCTCAAACTACTTTAAAAAGTTCTCAAACTGCCCGAAACGTGTCCAAACAATCTAAAATAAACTCATACTGTCCAGATATGTTGCCAAACTGCTTAAAATGTTTTAAAACTGATCAAAAACTTTCCAAAACCGTAAAAAATATTTTGTCAAACTAACCAAGTACGTTCTAAAACTGCTAATTTGAATCAAAGGATTTGATATTTCACCCACTGTTTGTGTTTTTGCAGCTATTCTTAGCAAGAGAATGATGGTCAGTTGTTAGCAATGTAACAAACGATTAGTTTACAAACGATTTCTTGATCACGAAAGCTTGGGTGGGTGGGCGGAAACCAAGTTTAAGTTATGCGCGGATAGCTTCTTTTACTATAGCCCACCCACCCGCTCAAGTGTTGGTTATCCAAGGATTTATTATTTTATCTACCGTTTGTGTTCTTGCTGCAAATCTTGACAAAAAAATGATTGTAAAATGTTAGCAATGTATCAGACAATTAATTTACAACAAACTTTGTGATAACAAACGCTTGAGTGGATGGGCAGGAACCAAATTTAAGTTGTAGCTTTTTCTACTGTGTTCAAATTATTCTTAAACTGCCTAAATATGTTTTCAAACTGCCAAACAAATTCTGAAACTGCTCAAAAATGTTCTCAAATAAGCCAAAACTTCCTTAAACAGTTCAACACACTTTACAACTGCCCAAAAACGTTTCAAATATATTTATATTGTCTAATTATGGTGCCAAATTGTCAAAAATGTTTTTAAACTTTACAAAATACTCTCTAAACTGCCCACATATGTTCTCAAACTACAAAATTATCCAAATAATCTAAAATATTTTTAAATTTCAAATGTGTCTTAAAACTGCTTCAAAATGCCTCTAATCATAAGTTATCAGTCTATAATCATAAGCAAGCAACATCTACAGATCCCACATAGACTGGCTCTTCCGACTCGGACCATTTTGTGATATTTCCTCATCATAGTTGCAGCTTCCATGCAACAGCGTATAATTGGTGTTGTTGATAAATCATCAACAGTTTCTCTAAAACTTTCAAACTAACTTATAATAGCTCTCAGTGCATTTTATAATTCTTTGCAAAGTTGTTGAGCTATTTTAAAGTTTTTTCATACTTTTCTAAACCCTTTTAACTGACTTAGTTATCTATAAAAATGTCAGAGACTTGTATAAACTTTAAAGAATAGTTTAAGACTCAGAGTTTTGAGAAAACTTTTTCTAAAATTCTAGCAAAAACTAGTTTTATGTTGTTGTTGGCATAGTAATTCGTTTAAAAAAAATAGTTAAAAGTTTGTTTGAAGTAGTAATACATTTAAAGAAGCAATCTATAAAGTATAAGAGTAGCAAAAATGATCAAAAATATTGTTATGATATGTAAGATTAAATTAACTATACTTATGCAGATTTTAAGTAAAAGTTTTCTTCCAGATTTTTTTTTATATATTTGTTTGTTACAGTATTTTTAGAATAAGTATAAATATAGTGAAACACCCTCACACTGTAACACAAAACAGTCGGATATAATATTCAATGTCGTTGCTTTCGCAATAAATTGTAAAGGGACTACAGCGAGAGGGGTGGTAGGCAAAAGGGGGAGAGACGTGCTGATATCTGACACGTAGATAGTTGTCCTTGTTTATATCAAGTTGAGGATACGGAACGGTTTTCGTGACCGGCCATGGCGGAAGTCCTTGCGGTGATCTTATAGCAGTAGTCCTGCGCTCCTTACAGCCCCCCAAGTATAAACCAAACCCTCCCAACTCTCTCGCTCTCTGGGTTTAGTGTTCTGCCATTCCGCACACACACACACACATAGATATATACAGCCAACAAATTTCACAGAGCGTGGCGTGTAAAATTCATGGCAATCAATCTTCCACCCACAAAAAAAAATATATATATAGGCGGTTGGAATTAAACTATTAATTAAGGACTAGTTGTATACAATCATGGAAATGGAAATTTTAGATTGTTTTTCTTATTATGTAATTTGTTAAAAAAACTGGGTCAGTTTTGAAGGCTTCTTTAGTATAGTATTTGAAATAATTATAAAATAGCTCAGTGACAAAGCGCTGGCTTAACACGTGTTCAATTCCCGGTAATTTAGTCAAAAAAAACAGTTGACACTGTTTAAAAAAATAAGAAAAAGTTGACAACAAAAAATTGATTTATTTGTAATATGTATGTACTTTTGTACATGTCAGTTGTCAAGTAATTTATAAAACTGACAAGAAATTTGTTAAAAAAAATTTTGTCATACAACAAAATTGTCAAAATAAAAGTTAACAGTTTTAAAGCATTTTATATGTAGACAGTTAATTGCTTTCTCAAAAAGTTGACAGTTGGTTTGTAATATTGACAGTTTATACAAAAGAACTGTCAAAAAAAGTTGACAGTTTATATGTGAAGAACTTAGTATCTTTAGAAACCAACCAACTATGACCTACGTATTAAATGCTGCATAATTTGATGAATGCAGTTTGTGAATTGAGATTGCTAGAGTATAGGACTGTATGATTTACTTTTATAGCATAGGAGAAAGTGGGTGAAGCAAAATTGAAATAATAGTTGGCGATTTAATAAGGGTATTAATGCATGAATGGGATTGTTTGCTTTTGAAGAGAATTGTTTGCAGAGCAAATAGAGCCGGCGTTTATATTGAAAATAGTTTAAGATGGGATTAAAGTGTCGGGTAAATTTCGTGTGTAATGAGGTTCCAGTGTGTATGAAAGATTTTTTGTTGCGGGTTAAAGGGGAGAAAGGGTGCACGTAAGGGGATGTGTATTGTTGGCAAAATGCGAGGCGGAGAAGTGTGTAGTGATGCGCTGCTTTGTTCCAGTCAGAGTCACCGCGACTGAGAGAAAATCTTCCGCATATCGATCCGTGCCGTGGCTGTTGCCCGGCAACCGGAGTCAATCTGGCCAACACAGGGAAAAGAAGGATATTTTTTTATTTATTATCCTCCATTATCCCTTTGGGTCGGATGGGCTCGTGCCGACTCGGCAAACGACCGCTGACAGGCAAGGGTGATGATGAAATATGGGACACGTGGTTAGACTCGAAACGACGTCACTCGACGTCGAATCGACGCCTCGGCGCCCGTATAATGCGGCATTAACGGGGAGGCCAAGCGAGAAAAGGTCCGCTATAAGCAATTCCAGACCAACACTTGTAAAATATGACGTAAATATTTATGGCGAGATTACTACCGAGCAGATTTTCAACTACTACTCTTTGACGATCTTAAATTCATTTATTTATAGATCTCATTCC
The DNA here is from genome assembly GCA_963932245.1 of Tachinus rufipes. Lineage (NCBI taxonomy): Eukaryota > Metazoa > Arthropoda > Insecta > Coleoptera > Staphylinidae > Tachinus > Tachinus rufipes. Next base: position 5,599,082 of record OZ010749.1, read on the forward strand.
CAAAACGCCGCACGCAAACATTGTTCTATTCACACCTCATTACAACCAACAAACATTATATTTTCAAAACAAGTTAGACCATTTAAATTTACGATACGTTTCGTTAATTTGCAAAGTTTACAAACATTTCCCACATCTGTAAAGCCAGCAGGAATTTTTGATTAATTTACATGCTTTTTTATAGTTGGCTGTAGTTTTCGGACACGTTTACTATTTTTATTCCAATCCAATAAACAATTAGTTCCAAATAATAAACTGATGAAGTGTGTTCATATTGTTTTGTTATTTATCTTGAGGGTCCTTGCCAGAATTAACTATGAAGGGGCATCCAATTAGTGCTTAAAATTTTTGCATACTTTCAAAAATTGTTATATACAATATAAATCTTCTTTTTGGTTACAAAGAGCGATATTTTAGAGCTTACATTTGTTACCACCTCATTCAATTAATTAAAAATAAGAACATATTAAAATAGATTTTGGGGTATTTACTATTCCGCCGTCTGTAGATGGCCAAAAACAATAACAACCCTATCTCATTGTAAAAGAAAGGAGAACAACAAAACCAATACGGATGCCTAGTCTATCACTACAAACATTCCATAAGGCATCCCCAATAGCAATCAAAACTTATCAATCAAAAAAGCAAAAAAGCTTATCGAGGTGCTAAATCAGTCAAAACAAGTGGGTCAGTAAGGTTAGGTTAGTACTTGCAACTATTAAACTGTGTGCCCCGCTCTTCTACCCGACAGTTTGTTATCAAAAAGTTGAATTTGTTGCCTCCTTTTTCAAAATTAATGACAAATGACGTGTGCAAAATTTAAATTTGATTGACTGACACTTGGGTGGGTACTTTATTGAAACTACTAAGCTGCAACCATTAAACTGAGTGCCCCACCCGCCAACAAATAACTCTAGCAGAAAAAAACATCTAGTTTCTAGATCACTGACCCTTCGGTGCACTACAATTGAAAGACCAGCAAAGTGCTCACCACACCTACCTGACTGTTAGTTCTTCAGCCAAATTAATCTCAAAATTAAAGCCAAGTAATATAGACTAACGGCAAACTATATGCTAAGGCAACAACATTATCTAGAAAAATATTAATCAAACCAAAGTAAAGATTAAATAAGATCCAAGCCCAAAAGTATCTACGCACAAATTAAAACCTGTAAGCAAACAAGCCAAGCAACAGCTGACAGCAAAAAAATGCAATGGAACCATTCTCTAAGTTTTTGTAGCTAAAATGTACTTCTTTTTTTTCAAATCATTCCTTGCAATACTTGGCATTTTTAGCCTCTCATAACGTGGCTCAGGTGTTCAATTTTGTCTTTTGATGGTTATTACTATTTCTCGTTGTTTATCTATTCTTCTGAGACCCTCAACATTAGTAACTTTGTCTAAAGTTTATGTCTCCAGAGCAGTACAGAGAAAAAAACAGCTTTTTAAAATGGAGATTTATGTCGTGACCATAAAAAATGCGCTTTAATATTTTAACAAGTTGGTCGAGTCTAATCTTATCAAAGGCTTTATTGTAGTCAATATAACAGGCAAATATTTTTTGGTTTGCATCTAAGCATCTTTGATATCTATTTTGAAGTTCAAATTAATAGTATTTTATCTAGTCCTTTGTTTGATCTTCAATGTTTTGATAGCATGAATCACTTCTTCTTCTGTTATTTTTAGACCTATCTTTTCTTTCTTGTTGTATAAAGAAAGTTGATTTTTGTCATTTTTTAAAAGTTTGTCCTAAAAATTGTTGTCAAAACAATATTTTCTAGTCAATCTTTGAGCATAAATACCTGTTTTTTTTTACTTTCACAGAGGTTTTCTATTTTTTTGTGCATGTTAAATAAAAATACTTGGGCTATTACTTTGATTACAATTACACGCACAAAATCTACATAACAGCATTAGCAAGAAAAGCAGAAAGGGTGATGAAAAAACTGCTAAACAACAAACAAACAAAGCTAAAATGGTTTTTTTTATGTAGTTGTAAGAAGTATTTTAAACTTTGGAAAATAGGAAAGAAAAACTGTTTTTTAAATTTCTGCAAAATTTTCAAAATTTTAGAAAAAACAATTTTTGTTGTAAAGACAATTTTGTAAAAAAAATTTTAATATGTTTTTTTTTTTAATGCAATCCTGAAAATTTACAAACAATCCAAAAATGAAAATAGCTTAAATTTCAAATTTTTAACTATTTCTGTGGATACAGTCTAAAATATCTCTAACCGTAGTGCACGGTACTTACTGAAATTTTCAGAATATTTTTTGCACATATAAAAGCACGTTTTTATTCATATTTGCAAAAAAAGAAAAGATTTTTCATAATTTTTTTTTAAGAAAAACTGTCTTTTAAATTTTTGAAAAATTTTCAAAATTTTAGAAAAAACAATTTTGGTTGTGCAACTTTTTCTTTGGACAATTTTGAAAAAAAAAATCTTTAATATTTTTTTTCTAAAAATGCAATTCTAAAAAGTTACAAACGATCAAAAAATGAAAAAAACTTAAATTTCCAATTTTTAACTATTTCTGTGGACACATTCTAAGATCGTAGTGCACAGTACTACTGAAATTTTCAGAATATTTTTTGCACATATAATAGCACGTTTATATTCATATTTGAAAAACAAAAGAAAATACTCGTCATGATTTTTTAAAAAATAACTGTCTTGCAAAATTTTCAAAATTTTAGAAAAAACAATTTTGGTTATGAAAACTTATATCTTGGACAATTTTGAAAAAAAATCTTTAATATTTTTTTTCTAAGAATACATCCTGAGAACGACCAAACAATTAAAAAGGCTTAAATTTCAAATTTTTAATTATTTCTGTGGGTACATTCTAAGATATCTCGGATCGTATCGCACGGTACTACTAAAATTTTTAGAATATTTTTTGTACATATAAAAACATATTTATATTTGAAAAAAAAAAATAAAATATTTTTCATAATTATTTTTTTTTAAGAAAAATTGTCTTAAATTTTTGCAAAATTTTCAAAATTTTAGAAAAAACAATTTTGGTTGTGAAACTTTTTCTTTGGACAATTTCGAAAAAAAAATCCTTAATATTTTTTTTCTAAAAATGCAATTCTAAGAAGTTACAAACGATCAAAAAATGAAAATGGCTTAAATTTCCAATTTTTAACTATTTCTGTGGACCCATTCTAAGATCGTAGTGCACGGTACTACTGAAATTTTCAGAATATTTTTTGCACATATAATAACACGTTTATATTCATATTTGAAAAACAAAAGAAAATACTCGTCATGATTTTTTTGAGAAAAACTGTCTATTAAATTTCAGCAAAATTTTCAAAATTTTAGAAAAAACAATTTTGGTTATGAAAACTTACTTCTTGGACAATTTTGAAAAAAAATCTTCAATATTTTTTTTCTAAGAACACATTCATTTGAAAAAAAAAAATATTTCTCATCATTTTTTTTAAGAAAAACTGTTTTTTAAATTTTTGCAAAATTTTCAAAATTTTAAGGAAAAACAATTTTGGTTGTGAAAACTTTTTCTTTGGACAATTTTGAAAAAAAGTCACTAATATTTTTTTTCTAAAAATGCAATTCTGAGAAGTTGCAAACAATCAAAAAATGAAAAAAGCTTAAATTTCCAATTTTTAACTATTTCTGTGGACACATTCTAAGATCGTAGTGCACGGTACTACTGAAATTTTCAGAATATTTTTTGCACATATAATAGCAAGTTTATATTCATATTTGAAAAACAAAAGAAATCACTCGTCATGATTTTTTTAAGAAAAACTGTCTTTTAAATTTCAGCAAAATTTTTTAAATTTTAGATAAAACAATTTTGGTTGTGAAAACTTTTTCTTTGGACAATTTTCAAAAAAAAATCCTTAATATTTTTTTTCTAAAAATGCAATTCTAAGAAGTTACAAACAAAAAATAAAAAAGGTTTAAATTTAAAATTTTTAACTATTTCTTGAATACATTCTAAGATCGTAGTGCACGGTACTACTGTAATTTTCAGAATAATTTTTGCACATATAATAGCACTTTTTTATTCATATTTGAAAAAAAAAATATTCGTCATAATTTTTTTAAGAAAATCTGTCTTTTAAATTTCTGCAAAATTTTCAAAATTTTAGAAAAAAACAATTTTGGTTATGAAAACTTATTTTTTGGACAATTTTGAAAAAAAAAAAATCTATATTTTTTTTTTAAGAATACATCCTAGGGAACGATCAAAAAATTAAAAAGGCTTAAAATTCAAATTTTTAATTATTTCTGTATGTACATTCTAAGATATCTCGGGTCGTAGTGCACGGTACTACTATAATTTTCAGAATATTTTTTGTACATATAAAAGCATATTTATATTTGAAAAAAAAAATAAAATATTTCTCATCATTTTTTTTAAGAAAAATTGTCTTTTAAATTTCTGCAAAATTTTCAAAATTTGAAAAAAAACAATTTTGGTTCGGGAAACTTTTTCTTTGGACAATTTTGAAAAAAAATCCTTAATATTTTTTTTCTAAAACAGCATTTCTGAGAAGTTACAAACGATCAAAAAATGAAAAAGGCTTAAATTTCGAATTTTTAACTATTTCTGTGGACACATTCTAAGATCGTAGTGCACGGTACTACTGAAATTTTCAGAATATTTTTTGCACATATAATAGCAAGTTTATATTCATATTTGAAAAACAAAAGAAAATACTCGTCATGATTTTTTTAAGAAAAACTGTCTTTTAAATTTCTGCAAAATTTTCAAAATTTTAGAAAAAAACAATTTTGGTTGTGAAAACTTATTCTTTGGACAATTTAAAAAAAAATCTTTAATAATTTTTTCTAAGAATGCATCCTGAGAACGTTCAAAAAAATAAAAAGGCTTAAATTTCAAATTTTTTAACTAATTCTGTGGATACATTCTAAAATATCTCGGATCGTAGTGCACGGTACTACTGAAATTTTCAGAATATTTTTTGTACATATAAAAGCACGTTTTTATTCATATTTGAAAAAAAAAATACTTTTCATCATTTTTTTAAGAAAAACTGTCTTTTTAAGTTTTGCGAACATTTCAAAATATACGGACAAAAACCTTATTTTTTGGACAATTTTGAAAAAAAAAAAGATTTTTCTAAAAATGCAATCTTGAAAAGTTACAAACGATTAAAAAAAAAACGCAAAAACTCGTTTTTTATAAATTTTTAATGCATATTACTAGAAAAAAGCTTGAAAAAATCTAAAAATAAATTACAAGATCAGAACTCATGTAGAGGAAAGCATTTTTGAGCAAAATCAAATTTTCGATCCGTACACTTGACTCAGACATGGCCATATTTATATGTGAAATAAATCATAATTTGTTCCAAAAATTTTTTTTACTTTTTTCCAAAACCATACATTTTTTTGTACTTATCTATGTGTCCATCTTTAAACGTTCTTCTTTTGTTTATAAGTGACATAATTTTATGCATTTTCTTCCTCTTTTGTTTTTGTGTTTTGACAGAACAAAAAACAGGTTGAACCAATACCAAGCCAAACTCAACAATAACAAACCTCAATTTCTCTAGCCACTAAAGTAAAGAGTTATTATAGGGACCACTTTATTACCTTGTTAACCCAAAACAACCTTCAATTTAAAAACACAACTAAACAGAACAAAAACCAAAAAAAATTCTTTAAAAGACATATGAGCAAGATTACTATCCTAAATAAAAATTAACATTAAATGCTAGCAAGTAAAAGCATTGATTGATACAAAAGTTAAATAAAATTTTAGAAAATTCATCTATACAACTCTTTTAAACCGACTTACAGACAACTTTTCCAACAGCAAGAGAAGTTAAGGCTCTATACAACTTTAAAACAAGAATCAAATAATCTCATTTTTAATTTTTAAAAGAGGAAAAAGTACACTTTTACCATATGAAGCACTTATGCAGCTATTGTTGCACATTGTTTTGTATTGTCAAGTCCAATAAACGGACCATAGCCAATTGCTTGTAATATTTTGTAAGCCCATAGATTTAACAAATAACTTCAAAGCATTCCGAGCACATGAAGCAGTATTGCAACTTTTGGAGCATTTTATAGTAGATTATTCACAACTCCCTTAGCAAAAAATGGATTGTTTTGTTTTCGTACCAGCTAAAGTATAGTTTTTGTTACAAAAGTAACGGCTAACAAAGCAATCAGACGCTTCTTAAAGTAACAAGTGTTTTGTCGGTTTAGATCTTTCATCCATACAACCGCTTTTTAGCACCTCTAGTCAAAACTGGTAGAAAAACAACAAACAAAGCTAAAGAAACAACCAAAATCCGCAAAATTCAAGATGGATAATCTTTAACAGTTGCTCCCGACAACAATACACCATACCCACTCACTCTAGAATGGGATTAGTAGAAAAAATAGTTACTCTGTGTACATTTTAATGCACATCTTAGGAAATTACACCTTAAAATAGGTTAGTAGGAACCTTAACTTTAAAACCTTACGGCACAGTACCTGGAGAATTGCCCATATACAAACACTAGTCAGTTGCAAGTTAAAAAGTATAACTTTAGCAAACGTATACCACACACACTATACACAATTGCAAACTGGATAAGCATGTAAATTTTGTTGCATAAAATGGCGATTATCACTAGAAAGCACGCCCCAATAATGCTCACATTATGCAAAAATTTCATCTAAACTGAGGATTATCTTCAGTCCAATAATAATCCTCATTTTATGCAAGAATTTTTATATAATAATACTCAAATTGATGCAAACATAAACACTCATCCTCATATATACTCACACACACACACTCACACACTTCTTACATATCAACACTTGCAAATGTGGCAGAATAAAAGTAACTGATACGGGTTTGCAAAAATTTCTTTTCAAGGAAACACTGTACACTAACATTATCACTCACACACCTCATCAGTTCTCCGTCCTTATGCAAAAATCAAAATACCGCTTGCCTTCTAGCGTCGCTTTTCTACACTACCTTATAGGGCAATTTAAAATTTTCTCCAAACAGAAGGTTAGGGTTTACAAAAGTTAAATATCTAAATTTCCAAATCTGTCTATATGAGGAAAGTTTAGTCGGTAACTGCATCTCCAATTCAACAAAATGACAAAACTAAAACAAATCTAACAATGAGTCTTTTAAAAACAAACTTTATTAAATTCTTTTTTGTAGTCAAAAAAAAAAATCGCAAACGCAGAACTCTTAAAATTTTGTGCGGTTAAAAGCTAACTTGCATCTTAAGCTTTATACTTTTTTTGCGAGTTGCAAACTGTGGTTGTTTGTTAAATCCTCTAAAGTTTGTCCTTTTTAGTGTAATTTTAGATTCAAATGAAGTTAATAAACGCTGGTGGTGTTAAAGTTGAGCGTTACTGTAACATGGTATCAGCAGAGTTGATTGGCTAGAAGAGTTGAGTACAGTAATATTACAAAAAGTTTAAAAAAGAATAGAAGCACAAGTGGTACTTGTGTATACAAATTATAAATTTCAAAACAAAACGGAAGAAAACAAGAATGTAAGAAGCCACAAAGTGTTAACAATCAAAAAAAAAGTTTATTGGATAAAAATTGCCACAGCAATCCCAACCAACCAAAAACAAAACAATAAATTTGTGCAAAAATGTTATAACTTTTCAACAATTTAGCTCTCCATTTAAAACCCAACTTATATTTATTAAAGACCGCTTAGCACAAAATTTTTTTTTCTACAAAAACTCAAAATCAAAGTTAAGCATGTAAATGCAAGATGTAGCAAAATGACCTCCTTAGTTTCAACCAATCACTGAAGAGTTGATAAAAAAATGGAAAGTGAGGTTAAGTCAGGCCAACATTATCAAAGATTTCAGACTAAAAAAAACCACGGGAGTCAATATGCTGACCACACAGCATATATCTACTCCTCAAGGTCAACCAAATTGGTAATCTTACGTCTACAAAAAGCCACCTCTAATCTGAAAGATTGAATAGACAAATGGCATTTTAAAATAAACTCAGAGAAAAGCAAAGCCGTTGGTTACTCACTCCTCATGTGAACGTCAGACAAAGCTTATTTAGCCAAAACTTTATTCTACTCAATGTTACATCAAAATATTGGCATGACGTTTCAGAACAAAACCCGGCTCTACACCTCAACCATCAGACCAATGATCACGTACGCCTCCCCCATTTGGGGTACGGCTGCAAACAGGCACCTCAATTGAGGCTTTTCAAAGCAAGTATTTGCAGATGCTCACTGGAGCTTCATGGTTTGTTCAAAATCTGAATATTTAGAAAAATCGTTCTAAGTATGCTATACAAGTTTTTCAAAATATCTGCTAAAAAATGTCTCTAGTTTGAAAGTTGTAAACCAACCGATCAAACATTTTTCCATATTTTAAAAAAATCTGTTTTTGTATCAAATTTGTTACTATTTTATTTATTTTTTTCTAAATTGGTTGCTTCCACACCTCTTCCAGAATAGAGACTTTATTTTTATGAGTCTATAAATCAAAGCATTGTTACAAACCTAACTGCAAGGTTGGTTGTCAACGGAAATTAAGCGGGATAAAGAGGTAATAGAGATAAGAAATACTTTTTAACAGGTTTTCCTTCTCTATGTAAAGAATAAGATATTTAGGACTAAAGAGTTTGAGTACGCAAAGACACTACTCCTTGAAAACTGGATATGTCCACTCAAAGCCAGAATCCTGACTTTGAATTTCAGATCCAATTCTCCTGCGGCAATCCAGTCTCATAAATATATTAAAATCTAGCATTTAAAGTCAAAATAAAGCTTTATTCTGTCATAATTTGGCCATGGCTACTGTTGTATTAAAATTTGACACAAAAAGCTTTTCAATGTTAAGATAACTACGCATTAAGCTAAAATCTGGCTGTAAAATGTTAAATACAAACTTTAAATGTGAAATTCCGGTTTTAAAATATAAAAATTGCTTAAAAATATCAAAATCCGGCCTTCAAATGTTAAAATTGGGCTTCGAAATGTTATAAGTTGCATCATTCTAAAGAAAATAAAACTTAGTTGAAGTGTCTACTTATGATCATTCTCAAGTTTATATTTTTGGACAGTTTATATGCAATTTTTGGGGAATTTTTTGGATCAATTTTGATAAAAAATACTATTTTAATTTGGACAATAAATTTTTTATAAAAAAAATTAAAAAAAATTAAAAAAACTTGCAATATTTATAAAAAAAAAATTCAAAAATTTTATTCTAAATTTTGTTAACACACTCTTTCTTTTTTAAATCAGATTATGCGCAGTACTCTACGTTAAAAGTATACAATTACTAACAATTGCAAAGTGGCAGATGAGATACCAAAAGCCACTGTCCTACAAATTCAGCCCAAACCAACTCTGAGCAAGTTGTATAATATTTACTTATAAATTAATTTCACAATATAAACTACCGAACCCGTTAATTGAGAGAATGGAGGCGCTGCAGATACTAACGAAGCCTAGTATTTGGTTCAACCGCACTCTCTTATGGCTAATTAAACACTAATCTTATATTAAACTTCAATTATCACAAAAAGTTGGTTAGGTTTTTGGCTTTTTAGTTTTATTTCATAGGTCTCTCAGCAATTTTATTATCATATTCCGTACATTTTTGAAAAATATTGGAATGTTATTGGCAAAATTTATCGCTTTTTAATCATTAAGAAAATGTTTGTTGTTTTTGCCAATTTTCTTATATTAGTTTAAACTTTTAAACAAAGTTGAGTTTGAATTAGAATTAATTTTCTAATAATAGCGCAAACAAAATGTATTCCTGTGTAAATATCATCGCATCGATAAATTATTTGCCGAAATGAACAACAGAATTGCAATGTAAATAAATCATTACAATTGCTCCGTTATCAAGAAACTTATCTACATTTAACACAATTTCCCAATCTTCTACACTCTCGAGCCAAGAATGTGCTCATATCAAATTCGCGCAAACTGGTGGCAACTTGCAACTCCACTCCACCCACCACCTCTCCATGCACTTTGCACAGTAGAAACTCGCAGCAGCAAAACTTGATAAGATAAGCAGTCAGTTCGGGGCTTTATGTGACAATTTGCGTGGAGTTTGAGTATTAAGATTGTTTTAATCCCGAGCCGCGCGTTCGGATTCCTGTGCAGTTGCCATGACTACCCAGGATGATGCGGTAACCGGAATCACTTTGCCGGTCTGGAGTCGGCTGCGCGGCTGATATATTCCCCGCAGTCATATAATCCTTGATAAATCTTCAACAAACTAACTTTTAAACTGATTTTGCTTGCGTACTAGGTGCGTTTTTACTCAATTTGGAAATTATCTCGTAAGCAGATTTGTTTTATGCGTGTTGGTTCGTATCGGATGCTATTAAAGTGTGTTTTGTTTAAAGGGAGAAAGATCGGTTCTAATGACCTGCTTTCGTTTCGGCGATAGATCCGTTCGTACAATTCGCGAGCGCGGAAAATAGTCGCGACCTGATTCATTCTCAGAATGGAAAATTTGTTTAATATAATTAATTATTACAGTTTTTTGTCATTAAAAAGCTTTTTATAAAAATCAAAAAAATGTATTAAATTGTGCTTTCATTGCTCTACTAATCAAATTGACAGTTTATATTACTTTAAAAAAGCGTAGAAGGGTTTTATACCCTCATAAACCAATCAAAAGACTACTAATAAGTTATAGAAACAGAAAAAAAACTAAAGCAAATTTATTAATTTTGAAAAAAAAATGAAGAAGTTTCAGGTTGGAAAAAGGATATAAACATTGAAAGTTTATAAAAGATGTCAACACAAATATCTAAAGGTTAAACCAACCAACAAATTAATGATTAAATTTCCATAATAGAAAAAAAAATCTATTATTGTATACTACAAACTAAACATAATTTAATCAATAAACTCCTGTTCTAACTAAACTTAACCGGTTGAAATAAATCATAAATATTTAACTTTCTCTACTACATATTTCCAACCCCCCCCTAGAGGTAAAGACAACCACTCAATATTTAAATTTTATTGCGCCATTTCAGATTTCACAATTCGTACGAAAAGTAAAAAAAATCTTATTTATGCGCTCACCCCTTTCAAAACGATAATAATTTTAAGAAATCCCTAACCTCCATACACATACACCCTCTCTTCAAATCATTTTCTCTCCCCCACTTGCTACACTTCCTTCCCACGACTTCAACTATAGACCTTTTTCAGTGATCCCTTTTGTATTCGCCTCTCACAGATTCGTTACATCCATTCAACAATTTTTGAATTAATTGAATGATAATTAATAATATCAATATTAATTCATAAAGCTTAATTATTATTATGCAGCTTCTTTCACTTAACCCTCTCAAATTCCTTGCAGTGTATGTTTGGTGTAAAAAGTAAAATTCAATTCAATACTTATCAATTAAGTAATCAGTTATAATTGGATAATGTATGTTATTAATTAATTAGATGTAAATAAAATAGCAACAATAAAAACGCTCAACAGAGAAAGCAATAAATTGCTGAAATAATTTAAGCATCCTGTCAAATATGGGGAGGTCTGTAATCAAATAAACATCGATTATGGTGTTTCACTCGCTGATTCACCGGTTTATGGGACCCCATTATATTGAGTACCACTGATTTGGTTCGGCTTCATGGGCGTAGAATAAGGGGATTTATTAAAATGTATGTAATGTTTTAAAAATTGTTGATAATATAATAATAATTAATTAATTAAACTAATTGTTTAATATTGTAGCAATAAGCGTTTAGTTTAAACAGACATTTGATTTGATTAAACGTTGATTGTGTTTAGATATGATTTGGTAACAGTGTAAGCATATAGGCCACAAATTTGATCCGTACTGTTGAGTTTCTGTCATCTCTACCCTCCAACATAACACATTATTAAGTAGGGTATGAGCGGGGTCGGTTGTGTGGAGGAGGTGGAGGTAGGGTGTGAGGAGAGGAGTTGTAGAGGGTCTGTCGACTGATGGGAACATTGCACCTCCCACAGTCACAGTTAAAATAGGGCCACAAATCATAACTACCCTTATGTCACGCAGTGACGACTCGTGAATAACAAACATCGGATCTGAGAGTCACAATATTGATTTTCAGGGTTGAGTTGCTGAATTATTATTGTTGGAAAAAATATGAATTATTTATGGAGAACATAACGTATTGCATGTAGTTTTTCTTTTTGTATTATTAGGAATATTATTCATAGTTCTAATTCTATAGTAATTATTAATGAAGTTGTCATATTAAGCAGAATTCTTTAAAGAAAAATTAGTTTTATTTGCCTCATTTATAATAAAATTAATTATATTTCAATTAAATTATAATTTACAAAAAAAATTTCATAATCTTTAATTAATTCATGAAAATTTTTTTAGAAATACGTTAAAAAAATGTAGGTTTAAAATTTGTTCAAGTATTTATGAAATTTTGTCATAAAATTGTACAAATCTATCTGCTAAAATACTTATTTCAAAAATTTAAAAATCCAGCCCCCAAATTGATTTATTACAAAAGTACGGTAAAAATTGTGCATTTTTTTCATAAAATTTGACTATTCTGGATTTCAGTCTACACTTAGTGGGCGCGTAGTTTGGATTTGTGTTGCCCACCCAACCGCTCAAGTGTTTGCAATCCAATTTATTGGTCAAATATACTTATTAGGGTAGGCGGGAACTAAGTTTGCATGTAGTGGGCGCTTGGTTTAGATTGATTTCCAAATATTTGTGATCCAATTGTTTTATTACTAACTCTTAGGTGGGTGGAAGAAACAAATTTTATAATTAGTGGGCGCTTGGTTTAGATTGGTGCTCCCCGCCCGAGTGTTTGATACCAAATTTCTCAACCACAAACACTTCGGTGGGTGGGCAAGAACAAAATTTATAACTAGTTGAGGCGTAGATTGGGTTAGTGTGCCCACCCACCTACTTGAATGTTTGTGATTCAATTTCTTGACCACAAACACTTGGGTGGGTGGGCGGAAACCAAGTTTATAGTTAGTGGGCGCGTGGTTTGGGTTGCCCACCCACTCGCCCGAGTGTTTGTTATCCAATTTTTTAACACAAATACTTAGATGAGTAGGCGGGTAAAAAGTTTGCACTTAATGGGCGCGTAGTTTAGATTTGTGTTGCCCACCCACCCGCCCAAGTGTTTGTAATCTAATTTCTTAATTACTAACACTTGGGTAAATAAGCGAGAACAAAATTTACACTTATTCAAAGCTTAGTTAGGATTGGTGTTGCCTACTCACCGGCCCGATTTTTTGTGATCCAATTTCTTGATCACTAACACTTGGGTGGGTAAACGGAAACTAAGTTTAAACTTTGTGCACCCACTTGAGGTTTGTGATGCAATTTGTTTATCACAAACACTTAGGTGGTTGGGTAGGAACAAAGTTTACACTTACTGGGCGCGTAGTTTGGATTGGTAATAATAATATAATAATAAACTTTATTTATCCAGTGGATCATACATACATGATATAGGACAAGTCATATAAGAAATTCACAAATATATTATAATAATACAATGTACAACACAATATAAAAAGCTCTATGTAGACTTAAAAATAATAAATATGATAAAAGTATACTTAAATATAAAAGATCAATAATTAAAACTTAAAAACAAAACAATAAATTACAATAATATAAAACTGTTATCTATTAAAAAATCATCAATAGAATAATACGCTTTTGTGTATAAGATAGTTTTTACAGAATATTTAAACTTTTTAAGATCTAATTTCTTTATGCTGTTTGGTAATCTGTTGTATAATTTTACTCCCATATAATGCGGACTTTTTTCAAATAGTGACAATCGATGTTTGGGGTACTCTAGTGTTGTTCCATTTCGTGTTGTATAAATATCGTTATTTATAGTATTAAAAGTTATCAGATTAGACTTTACGTATACCAACATTTGAAATATATATACACTATACAATGTTAATATCTTATGCTTAATAAACAGTGATTTGCACGAGAACCTCCATGGTTTGTTAAACATATTTCGAAGTATACGTTTTTGTAGTTTAAATACTCGATCTACTCCACTTGACGCTCCCCATGCTACTAAGCAGTATTGCATGATCGATTCGAAATGGCCATGATAAAATCTTCGTAAAGCTGATTCTCCTACTAGTTTGTAAAGTCGACCCATTACATAACATAATGGCGCAAGTGTCTTACATACTTTGTTTATATGTGCCTTCCAGCAGCAATTACCATCAATGATGACTCCTAAAAACTTTGTTTCATCTTGATTGGGTATAGATTTTCCATTGCATTTTATTAAAAGTGAATGGTCGTACGTAGAGGTGTTAGCACTGAAACGTATTGTTGTTGATTTTGTAGAGTTTACATGCAACTTGTTAGACTTAAACCAATCATTTAAATTTGAAATAATATTTGAAGATGTATTTACTAAATCTTTGATACAATTTGAACTAACAATTAATGATGTGTCGTCCGCATATAGGACTCCAGTATCAATTTTTATATCGTTGACATATATTACAAACAAAAGCGGACCAAGTACCGAACCTTGAGGTACACCTTTTGCAATTTTAATTAAATTTGAAGTTTTTGTTTGTATTTTAACATATTGGTATCTATCGTCAAGATAACTTTTAAATAAATTGTACGCTTGCCCGCGAATACCGTAGTGATGCAATTTGTTTAATAAAATTGAGTGATCAACAAGGTCAAATGCCTTGCTAAGATCAATGAATATTCCTGCGCATTTTTTTCCGTCATCAAGGTTTTTGAGCAGTTTATTAAGATATTCTACTATAGCATCTGATGTAGATATTTTTTTACGAAAACCAAATTGAAAGCAGTTAAATAAATTATGTTTATTTGTGTTGCTCACCTACCCGCCCGAAGGTTTGTGATCCAATTTCTTGATCACAAACACTTGGATTGTGGTAAATTTACATTTAGTGGGCGCGTGGTTTAGATTTGTGTTTCCTACCCACCCGCCCAAGTGTTTGTGGTCCAATTTTTTGATCATTAACACTTGGGTGGGTGGGCGGGAACAAAGTTTACCTTTAATGAGCGCATAGTTTAGATAAGTGTTGCCCACCCACCCGCCCGAGTATTTGTTAACTAATTTTTTGACCACAAAAATTTGGGTGGGTGGGCGGAAACAAAGTTTACACTAAATAAACGCTTAGTTTGGATTGGTGTTGCCCACCCACCCGCTTGAGTGTTTGTGATCCAATTTCTTAATCACAAACACTTGGGTTGGGGTGAATTTACATTTAGTGAACGCGTGGTTAAAATTTGTGTTTTTTACGCACCCGCCCAAATGTTTGTGGTCCATTTTTTTAATCATTAACACTTGGGTGGGTGGGCTGGAACAAAGTTTATTCTTAGTGAGCGCGTAGTTTAGATAAGTGTTGCCCACCTACCCGCCCAAGTGTTTGTTATTTATTTTTTTGACCACAAAAATTTAGGTGGGTGGGCGGAAACAAAGTTAACACTTAATAAACGCATAGTTTGGATTGATGTTGACCACTCACTAGCCCGAGTGTTTGTGATCCAATTTCTTTATTACAAACACTTGGGTTGGGGTATATTTACATTTAGTGGGCGCGTGGTTTAGATTTGTGTTTCTTACCTACCCGCCCAAGTGTTTGTGGATCAATTTTTTTATCATTAACACTTAGGTGGGTGGGCGGAAACAAAGTTTACCCTTAGTGGGCGCGTAATTTGGATAAGTGTTGCTCACCCACCTGAACAAGTGTTTGTGATCCAATTTCTTAATCACAAACACTTGGGTTAGGTAAATTTACATTTAGTGAGCGCGTGGTTTAGATTTGTGTTTCCTACTTACCCGCCCAAGTGTTTGTGGTTCAATTTTTTTATTATTGAACTTGGGTGGGTAGGCGGAAACAAAGTTTACTCTTAGTGGACGTGTAGTTTGGATATGTGTTGCCCACCCACCCGCCCTAGTGTCTGTGATTCAAATTCTTGATCACAAACAATTAGGTTGAGGTAAATTTACATTTATTGGGCGCGTGGTTTAGATTTGTGTTTTCTACCCACCCGCTCAAGTGTTTGTGGTTCAATTTTTTTATCATTAACACTTGGGTGGGTGGGCGGAAACAAAATTTATTTTTAGTGGGCGCGTAGTTTAGATAAGTGTTGCCCAACCCACCCGCCCGAGTGTTTATGATCCAATTTCTTAATCACAAACACTTGGGTTGAGGTAAATTTACATTTAGTAGGCGCGTGGTTTAGATTTGTGTTTCCTATCTACCCGCCCAAGTGTTTGTGGTTCAAGTTTTTTATCATTAACATTTGGGTGGATGGGCGAGAACAACTTTCACCTTTAGTGGGCGCGTAGTTTGGATAAGTGTTGCCCACCTACCTGCCCAAGTGTTTGTTATCCAATTTTTTGACCACAAAAATTTGGGTGGGTGGGCGGGAACAAAGTTTACAATTTATAAACGCCTACTTTAGATTGGTGTTGCTCACCTACCCACCCGAGTGTTTATGATCCAATTTCTTCATCACAATCACTTGGGTTGGAGTAAATTTACATTTAGTGGGCGCGTGGTTTAGATTTGTGTTTTCTACCCATCCGCTCAAGTGTTTGTGGTTCTATTTTTTATCATTAACACTTGGGTGGATGGGCGGGAACAAAGTTTGCCCTTAGTGGGCGCGTAGTTTGGATAAGTGTTGCCCACCTACCCGCCCGAGTGTTTGTGATCCAATTTTTTAATCACAAACACTTGGGTTAGGTTAAATTTACATTTAGTGGGCGCGTGGTTTAGATTTGTGTTTCCTACTCACCCGCCCAAGTGTTTGTGGTCCAATTTTTTTTATTATTGACACTTGGGTGGGTGGGCGGGAACAAAGTTTACTCTTAGTGGACGTGTAGTTTGGATATGTGTTGCCTACCCACCCGCCCTAGCGTCTGTGATTCAAATTCTTGATCACAAACACTTGGGTTGAGGTAAATTTACATTTATTGGTCGCGTGGTTTAGATTTGTGTTTTCTACCCAGCCGCTCAAGTGTTTGTGGTCCAATTTTTTTATCATTAACACTTGGGTGGGTGGGCGGTATTAAAGTTTATTTTTAGTGGGCGCGTAGTTTAGATAAGTGTTGCCCAACCCACCCGCCCGAGTATTTGTGATCCAATTTCTTAATCACAAACACTTGGGTTGAGGTAAATTTACATTTAGTAGGCGCGTGGTTTAGATTTGTGTTTCCTATCTACTCGCCGAAGTGTTTGTGGTCCAATTTTTTTATCATTAACATTTGGGTGGGTGGGCGGAAACAAAGTTTACTTTTAGTGGGCGCGTAATTTGGAAAAGTGTTGCCCACCCACCCGCCCGAGTGTTTGTTATCCAATTTTTTGACCACAAAAATTTGGGTGGGTGAGCGGGAACAAAGTTAACACTTAATAAACGCTTAGTTTGGATTGTTGTTGCCCACCTACCCGCCCAAGTGTTTGTAATCCAATTTCTTGATGACACTTTGGTTGGGGTAAATTTACATTTAGTGGGCGCGAGGTTTAGATTTGTGTTTTCTACCCACCCGCCCAAGTGTTTGTAGTCCAATTTTTTTATCATTAACAATTGGGTGGGTGGGCGGGAACAAAGTTTACCCTTTGTGGGCGCGTAGTTTAGATAAGTGTTACCCACCCACCCGCCCGAGTTGTTTGTTATCCAATTTTTTGATCCCAAACACTTGAGTGGGTAAGCGAGATCAAAGTTCACAATTACTGGGCGCGTAGTTTAAATTGGTGTAGCCCACCCACCCGCCCAAGTGTTTGTGATCCAATTTCTTAATCACAAAAACTTGAGTGGGTACACGAAAATTAAATTTACACTTGGTGGGCGCGTGGTTTAAATTTGTGTTCCCCACCCACTCATCCAGGTGTTTGTGATCCATTTTTTTAACACTAACACTTGGGTAGGTAGGCGGAAACGAAGTTTACATTTATTGGGCGCGTTGTTTGGATTAGTGTTGCCTACCGACCCGCCTAAATATTTGTAATCTATTTTTTTTATTACTAACACTTGGGTGGGTAAGCAGGATCAAAGATTACATTTACTGGGCGCGTAGTTTAAACTAGTATTGCCCACCCATCTGCCCAAGTGTTTGTGATTCAATTTCTTGATCACAAACATCTGAGTGGGTGGGCGGTAACTTAATTTACAGTTAATGTGCGCATAGTTTAAATTAGTGTTGCTCACCTATCAGCTCAAGTGTTTGTGAACCATTTTTTTTGCTCACAAACATTTGAGTAGGCGGGCGGAAAAGTTTACACTTACTGGAAGCGTAGTTTAAATTGGTGTTGCCTATCTACCCGCCCGAGTGTTTATGATCCAATTTGTTGATCACAAACACTTGGGTGGGTAGACAAAAATCAAGTTTGTAATTGATGTTGTTAACATACCCGCCCAAGTGATTGTGATCCATTTTCTTGACCACCAATATTTGGGTGGGTGGGCGGAAACCAAGTTTATATTAGTGGGCGCGTGGTTTAGATTAGTTTTCCTCACTTACCCGCCCATGTGTTTGTTATCAAATTTCTTGACTACAAACACTTAGGTAGGTGAGCAAAAACCAAGTTTATAATTGGTTTTGCAAACCTACCCGCCTCAGTGTTTGTGATCTAATTTCTTAATCACTAACACTTGGGGTGGACAAGAACAAACTTTACACTTATTATGCGCGTAGTTTAGATTGATGTTGCCCACCCACTTGCCCAAAAGTTTGTGATTCAACTTTTTTATCACTAACACTTAGATGGATGAGCGAAAACTTAGTTTACACTTAGTAGGCTCAAAGTTTGGATTGGTGCAACCCACCCACCCACCCAAGTGTTTGTTATCAAAAATCTTGACCACAAACACTTTGGTTGGTGGGCAAAAACTAAGTTTACATTTAGTGGGCGCTTGGTTTGGATTCATGCTTTACACCCACCCTCTCAAGTGTTTGTTATTAATTTTCTTGACCACAAATACTTGGGTGGGTGGGCAAAATCAAGTTTATAATTAATGGGCTCGTGGTTTGGATTGGTGCTCCCCACTTACCCGCCCAAGTATTTGTTATCAAATTTCTTGACCACAAACACTTAAGTGGGTGAACAAAAACCAAGTTTATAATTGGTGTTGCAAACCCGTCTGAGTGTTTGTGATCCATTTCTTGATCTCAAATAGGTAAGTGAGCGAGAACTAAGTTTACATTTATGGGCGCTTGGTTTAAATTTGTGCTCCCCATTCACCCGCTCAAGTGTTTGTGATTCAACTCCTTGTTCACAAACACTTGGGTAGGTGGGCCAGAACTAAGTTCAAACTGTGTGGATAGGTTGCACGCCCACCCGCCCTGTTATTTGTGATTTAATCTCGTTACAACAAACACTTGGGTAGGTAGGCAAAAACTAATTTTACATTTAGTAGGAGCGTATTTTGTATTGGTTCTCCCTACCCACCCGCCCAAGTGTTTTCAATTTCTTAATCACAAATTTTTGGGTAGGTAGACAAAAACTACAGTTTACATTAAGTTTTATTTTCATCGAAAACGGCATGAAAAACTACCAAAATAAGTTTACAACCAATCGACTAATGACTATTTTTGAGCCAAAAATGATTAAAATAAAAAAAATTCTAAAATGCAAAATTCTCTTTACAAAATGTTAAAAATAGCAAAATCTGGTCTTACAACATCAAAATATTGTTAGAAATTACTAAAATCCGACTGTTGAAAAGTGTAAAAACTTTAATAAAATCTTCAAAATAGCAAAATCGAACTATAAAATATCAAAATATTGTTAAAAATATTAAAAATCAATTTTTGTTTGCAAAATCCTGTTATGAAGTTTTAAAATATTATCAGTAAGAACCAAATTCAGCCAGAAACTGTTATAAAATGTCAATAATAACACAATTTTGTCAAAAAATGTTAAAAAAAAAAGCAAAATCCGGCTAAAAGCAGTTGTAACAAAATCTGGCTATAAACTAAAAAAATATTGTCAAAAAAACTTAAGTTTAGTCAAAAACTGATAAGAAGCAAACTCTAAAAGGTCAAAAATACCAAATTCAGTCATAAAACATTAAATTAATTAAAAAAATAACAAAATCTGGGCAAAAACTGTTGAAAACTGCTAAACTTTGTTCATAAAATTGAAAATATAAAAATCCAGCAATAAAATATTGTTTAATAGAACTAAAGTTCGATCAGAATCTGTTAAAATATGCTAAATTCTTTTGATAAAATTCAAAAATAACAAAATTTGGCGTAAAAGTATAAAAATATTATCTGAAAGCACAAAAATTTGTTCATTCATTCAAAAATGCAAATTTCTATTTATAAAAAGTCAAAAATTGTTAAATCCGGTCATTAAACAATAAAATATTTTCAAAAAAATACAAAAATGTATCCAAAAATAGCAAAATCCAGCTACAAAATTCTAAAATATTGTTAGAAAGAACAAAAATTGAGCATAAACTGTTAAAAAGTTCAAAATTCTATTAATTATACATCAAAAATAACAAAATCCGGCTAGAATTATTAATCTATAAACTGTTGAAAAGTGCAAAAACCTTTTTAAAACTGTCAATAAATTTTTAAAAGCCGGCCTTGTACTGTACAATTTAGTCTAAACTCTTTAATAAGAAAAACTTAGGCTGGTAACTCTTATTTATTATTACGGTTAAGTAGTTAGATTTGAATTTTTTTCGATTATCTGTTTGTCCAGAATCTGATGGCCGGTCCATGGTTCATTTAAAATCTCATATAGTGCTATGCACACATCAAATAATATGAGATATATATTTATTTAATGTTTTTCTTTAAAGACGATTGCTCTATGCACAATAGACAGTCAAAAGGCCATCCAACAATGCCCTAATCATGAATGGAAAAGAACAGCACAGGTATATACTCTAGTGCAAAGCATATCAAGCAAACAAATTACTGAAAACTTTGATGTTGAGTTGCTTTATTATTATTAAAGTTGAGTAACTTTAAAGTAAACACCTTAAAACTACTTTATTTGGTCATAATGACAAATGATGTTTAATATTTATCAATTAAAGTCAAGTAATGCCATCAATTACTGAAATAATGCAAAATAAACTTTTTTCCGAATAGTAAAACAGATTAGTGACTATAAAGCAGCCGTGTATAAACCGACAAAAGGATATGTTTAGGGTAGAGGAGACACCGACCTGGCTATAGCTATAGTATTTAGAGAGAAGCCGGATACACTGCAGAGGCTACGATCCTCCTAAAGTACAGGCAAATACGGGCGGGCCACTTGTCAAAACCCTCACGCCGGGGTTACCGCAAACTGCCAGCTTTCTGGTAAACAACTGGAATAATACAAGGCCCATTCTTCAGCGCCAGACAACTCGATTGTCGATTGTGCTTTGTATAAGTTGCAACGACAAATTTCTTTAAACATGTTCACGTTATTTAGTTATCACTTGTCACATTTATTAAAAGAGGGTGGAAACATGATGTTTAACAAATGAATTCATTCATTAAGTGTTTCGATTAACATTTAATATAACCTCACTACTAACACAAAAGCAATTCTTGGCAAGAGTAGCCCTAATAAATCATTCAATGTTTACAAACAATATTTATTTATTACTATTAACAATAGAAAACAAATTTATGTCTTATTCAAAGATGTTTGTTTTCGGTGATTATTATAGTTCGAATATCTTAAAAATAGCAGGCCAAATGGTTGGGATTTCTAGGAACTAGGGTAGACCCTTAAAGTACCGTTCTTAAAGTGTGACAATGGAACCAGATTAGGAATGTATATATCTGTATATAATATGAGAGATGCCCACTCTGGGCACGGCTGAATAATATTTATAATCTTGCGGTCATCGAGCGGTCACATATGAATATATTAAACGGTGAATACAATGAGTGCACTTCTCGGAAAATGATTGCAGCACTCTTCTTGTCGTAAAATTGTTATTTATACATTCATAAAATGCAGAACGAGTACGTAAAATGTAATGACGTATGGAAATTTATACTCTTTATGAGCCACTTCATTAACGAACACTATTTTTATTATAATTACTTTCAATAATTTAATTAACTTAAAACCAAAATGTCTTACCCAAGCAAGCAAGATCTGATGATAGATAGATTTTATGTAAATATCACCCACCTGACCGGTGCAAGCTCATTCATATTAAAGTTGATGGGATCACATACAGAAAATATTGTATATTCTGGTTTAGATCCCTTCGTTGAGATAAGAAAGGTAAAACAAATTAAACTAATGCGTTTATTGTTCGTTCAGGGCACCTGTAATAAATTCATTTTATTGTGTCACAGGATCAATTTATTATATTCTTCACAAAGAATTGAAATTATCTCTTCAATTTCATTTAGGTTCATCTGGTTATGTATAAGTTTTGTTAATATAATGCTTTCTAAACTCGTAAAATTTCGGTGCATTTTCCTCAATTTCTCTTCTGTTAAACATGTATTGTTTTGTTTTATGGATAAGAAATAATCTACAACTCTCACTCTAATATGTTATTACATTATTTTCTAATCATTTAATATCACACAGCAGCATATTTATGACTTACTTTAAAACATTTCTGTAAAAGATTAAATTTATGAATTTATCTATAAAAAAATATGAAAATAAAATAATTTAAAGTTTGTCAGTCTCGAATCTCATAAATAAATTGTTTAAAAACTCAATATACTTGCAATAAAAAGGTTTAATTTGATAGAAAAAGCTTGGTTCATAATGAATTATTTCTAGACAAAAAATAAGACAGAATTTCCTGAATTCAAGTCCAGATTTTATAATTTAATTGCAATTGTTAAACAAATTTAATTTGACCATTTTTGACTTTATATAAGTAGAATTTAGCTTTTTTTAATAGTTTATAAACAAATTTTAGTGTTTTAAGACAATATTTTCATACTTTAAAGCTAAATTTTATTAAAATAATTTTGCACATTTTGGCAAACACGTTTATGGCCGAATTTCAGTTCTATTTAACAATATTTTTAATATTTTATTGCTAGATCTTGATATTTTTAAAACTTTAAAAAGATTTTTACAATTTTTAACAGTTTATGACCGGATTTTGGTGTTTTTTGAAAATTGTTTGAAAAGTCAAGACAATTTTGTTGTTGTTTTTGTTGTTGTTTAAACAAAGTTTAGCAGTTTGCAATCATTTTTTGGCAGGGTTTTGTTATTTTATAAAATTATTTTATTGTTATATGACTAGATTTGAAAACTTTTATCAATAAACTTTTGCATTTTATAATAGTTTTATAATTTATGGCCAAATTTAGCTATTTTTGATAATCTAATTACAAAATTTTACATCTTTTGACAGCTTTTGGCCAAATTTTGATTTTTTCTAAGAAATATTGTAAAAAATTATATCTTAATTTTTGCTATTTTTAAAATTTTCTTAGAAAATTTTTATACTTTTTAACAGTTTATGCTAAATTTTTAGTTTTTTGCCTCATTTTATGGCCGAATTGAACTATTTTTGATTTTAAATAAATAAAATTTTACGTTTTCCAACTGTTATGGCCGGATTTTTGTTCTTTCTAATAATATTTTAAAGTCTTATAGCCGCATTTTGCAATATTGGACTTTTTATAAATAAATTTTTGATGTTTTTAACAATATTTTGATATTTTGTAGCCGCATTTTGCATTTTGGTGCTTTCTTACAAAATTTTGATGTTGTTGTTTGTAATTTTTAACATTTCATAAATAAAATTTTGCTTTTTCACTATGTTATACCCAGACTTTGTTTCTTTCCAACATAATTTTGATATTTTATTACAAGATTTTGCTGTTTTTGATATTTTATAATTTTTTTTTTTGCATTTTACAACAATTTATGCCCCAATCTTGGTACTTTCTTACAATTTTTAAACTTTGCGTGCCCATATTTGGCTATTCTTGTTTATAATCAGAATTTTAGAGTTTTTTGTCAAATTTTGGTTTCATTATAAATTTCTTTTATTATTTTTGACATTTTATAAACAAAATTTTGCACTTTTGGAACAATCCAAAATATACGCCCACAAGCTGTAAATTATGTAAATAGTTGCTTTCAAGAGTTTGAATCACAAACATTTGGGCGGGCGGGTGGGGAGCATTAATCCAAATCAGACGCCCGCAAATTGTAAACTTAATTTCCTTTCACTCTCTCAAGTGTTTGTGAGCAAAAAATTGAATCACAAACACTTGGGTGGGTGGGTGGGAAACACTAATTTAAACCATTCGCCCACATAATTTAAACTTTGTTCCCGCCCACCCACCCTAGTGTTTGTGAGCAAGAGATTAGATCACAAACACTTGGGTAGAGAGCACCAATTCAAGTCACACGCCCACAAATTGTAAACGTAGTTCCCTTCCACCCACTTAAGTGTTTAAAAAATTAGATCACAAACGTTTGAGTGGGTGGGTGGGAAACACTAATTTAAACTACACGCCCACATAATTTAAACTTTGTTTCTGCCCACTCACCCAAATGTTTGTGAGCAAGAGATTGGATCACAAACACTCTGGCGGAGAACTCCAAACGCCCAGAAAATCTAAACTTAATTTTTTTACATCCACTCAAGTGTTTGTAAACAAAAAATTAGATCACAAACACTCTGGCGGATAACTCCAAACCACACGCCCAGAAATTTTAAACTTAATTTTTTTCTACTTGTTTGTAAACAAAAAATTAGATCACAAACACTTGAGTGGGTGGGTAGAGAACACTAATTTAAACCACATGACCACATAGTTCAAACTTTGTTCCCGCCCACCCACCCAAGTGTTTGTGTGCAAGAAATTGGATCACAAACACTCTGGCGGTGAACTCGAAACCACACGCCCAGAAATTTTAAACATAATTTGTTCCCACTTGCTCAAGTGTTTGTAAACAAAAAATTAGATCACAAACACTTCGGTAGGTGGGTGGGTAGGGAACACTAATAAACCACACGCTCACATAAATTAAACTTTGTTCCCGCCCATTTACACTAGTGTTTGTGAGCAAGAGATTAGATCACATACACTCGGGTGGAGAGCACCAATTTAAGTCACACGCCCACAAATTGTAAACTTAGTTCCCTTTAAACAATTTTTAAAATTTAAAAAAATAATGTTTTTGATAATAATTTAAATGTGTTTGTTATTTTTGCTATTAAAGCATTCATTGATAAACATTTATAGCAAATTACAACAAAATGCTTCAATTGGTTATTGTTTTATATCACAATTAGTGATTAAAAGCTTAAAAATTGATTTAAACAATTTTGAAAATTTAAAAAAAAAAATACAAGTAGAAATTAAATGTTTTTTTGTTTTCTTCAATTAAAGCATTTTTTGATAAGCATTTACAGCAAATTACAACAAAATTCTTCAACTGGTTTTTGTTTTATATCACAATTAGTGATTAAAAGCTTAAAAATTGATTTAAACAATTTTTAAATTAAAAAAAAAATGTTTTTGATAAGAATTTAAATGTTTTTGTATTTTTTACTATTAAAGCATTCATTGATGAACATTTATAGCAAATTACAACAAACTGCATTAATTGATTTTTGTTTTATATCACTATTAGTGATTAAAAACTTAAAAAATTGATTTAAACAATTATTAAAATTAAAAAAAAAATGTTTTTGATTATAGTTCAAATGTTTTTGTAATTTTTACTATTGAAGCATTCATTGATAAACATTTATAGCAAATTACAACAAAATGCTTCAATTGGTTTTTGTTTTATATCACAATTAGTGATTAAAAGCTAAAAAATTGATTTAAACAATTTTTAAATAAAAAAAAAGTTTTTGATTAGAATTTAATTGATTTTGTATTTTTAACTATTTAAGCATTCATTGATGAACTTTTATAGCAAATTACAACAAAATGTTTCAATTGGTTTTTGTTTTATATCACAATTAGTGATTAAAAGTTTAAAAATTGATTTAAACAATTTTTAAAATTAAAAAAAAAATGTTTTTGATTATATTTTTAATGTTTTTATTTTTTTTACTATTAAAGCATTTATTGATGAACATTTATAGCAAATAACAATAAGCTGCATTAATTGGTTTTTGTTTTATATCACAATTAGTGATTAAAAACTTAAGAATTGATTTAAACAATTTTTAAAATTAAAA
This sequence comes from Tachinus rufipes, assembly GCA_963932245.1. NCBI lineage: Eukaryota > Metazoa > Arthropoda > Insecta > Coleoptera > Staphylinidae > Tachinus > Tachinus rufipes. The sequence continues at coordinate 5,625,232 of OZ010749.1, forward strand.
AAAAAATGTTTTTGATTAGAATTTGAATGTTTTTGTAATTTTTACTATTAAAGCATTTAATGATAAACATTTATAGCAAATAACAATAAGCTGCACTTATTGGTTTTTGTTTTATATCACAATTAGTGATTAAAAGCTTAAAAATTGATTTAAACAATTTTTAATTAAAAAAAAAAATGTTTTTGATAAGAATTAAATGTTTTTGTATTTTTTACTATTAAAGCATTCATTGATAAACATTTATAGCAAGTTACAACAAACTGCATTATATGATTTTTGTTTTATATCACTATTAGTGATTAAAAACTTAAAGAATTGATTTAAACAATTTTTAAAATTAAAAAAAAAATGTTTTTGATTATAGTTCAAATGTTTTTGTAATTTTTACTATTGAAGCATTCATTGATAAACATTTATAGCAAATTACAACAAAATGCTTCAATTGGTTTTTGTTTTATATCACAATTAGTGATTAAAAGCTAAAAAATTGATTTAAACAATTTTTAAATAAAAAAAAAGTTTTTGATTAGAATTTAATTGATTTTGTATTTTTAACTATTTAAGCATTCATTGATGAACTTTTATAGCAAATTACAACAAAATGTTTCAATTGGTTTTTGTTTTATATCACAATTAGTGATTAAAAGTTTAAAAATTGATTTAAACAATTTTTAAAATTAAAAAAAAAATGTTTTTGATTATATTTTTAATGTTTTTATTTTTTTTACTAATAAAGCATTTATTGATGAACATATATAGCAAATAACAATAAGCTGCATTAATTGGTTTTTGTTTTATATCACAATTAGTGATTAAAAACTTAAGAATTGATTTAAACAATTTTTAAAATTAAAAAAAAAATGTTTTTGATTAGAATTTGAATGTTTTTGTAATTTTTACTATTAAAGCATTTAATGATAAACATTTATAGCAAGAAACAATAAGCTGCACTAATTGGTTTTTGTTTTATATCACAATTAGTGATTAAAAGCTTAAAAATTGATTTAAACAATTTTTAAATTAAAAAAAAAATGTTTTTGATAAGAATTTAAATGTTTTTGTATTTTTTACTATTATAGCATTCATTGATAAACATTTATAGCAAATTACAACAAACTGCATTAATTGATTTTTGTTTTATATCACTATTAGTGATTAAAAACTTAAAGAATTGATTTAAACAATTTTTAAAATTAAAAAAAAAATGTTTTTGATTATAGTTCAAATGTTTTTGTAATTTTTACTATTGAAGCATTCATTGATGAACATTTATAGCAAATTACAACAAAATGCTTCAATTGGTTTTTGTTTTATATCACAATTAGTGATTAAAAGCTAAAAAATTGATTTAAACAATTTTTAAATAAAAAAAAAGTTTTTGATTAGAATTTAAATGATTTTGTATTTTAAACTATTTAAGCATTCATTGATGAACTTTTATAGCAAATTACAACAAAATGTTTCAATTGGTTTTTGTTTTATATCACAATTAGTGATTAAAAGTTTAAAAATTGATTTAAACAATTTTTAAAATTAAAAAAAAAATGTTTTTGATTATATTTTTAATGTTTTTATTTTTTTTACTATTAAAGCATTTATTGATGAACATTTATAGCAAATAACAATAAGCTGCATTAATTGGTTTTTGTTTTATATCACAATTAGTGATTATAAACTTAAGAATTGATTTAAACAATTTTTAAAATTTAAAAAAAAATGTTTTTGATTGGAATTTAAATGTTTTTGTAATTTTTACTATTAAAGCATTTAATGATAAACATTTATAGCAAATAACAATAAGCTGCACTAATTGGTTTTTGTTTTATATCACAATTAGTGATTAAAAACTTAAGAATTGATTTAAGCAATTTTTAAAATTTAAAAAAAAATGTTTTTGATTGGAATTTAAATGTTTTTGTAATTTTTACTATTAAAGCATTTATTGATGAACATTTTAAGCAAATAACAATAAGCTGCATTAATTAGTTTTTGTTTTATATCACAATTAGTGATTAAAAACTTAAGAATTGATTTAAACAATTTTTAAAATTAAAAAAAAAATGTTTTTGATTAGAATTTGAATGTTTTTGTAATTTTTACTATTAAAGCATTTAATGATAAACATTTATAGCAAATAACAATAAGCTGCACTAATTGGTTTTTGTTTTATATCACAATTAGTAATTAAAAGCTTAAAAATTGATTTAAACAATTTTTAAATTAAAAAAAAAATGTTTTTGATAAGAATTTAAATGTTTTTGTATTTTTTACTATTAAAGCATTCATTGATAAACATTTATAGCAAGTTACAACAAACTGCATTAATTGATTTTTGTTTTATATCACTATTAGTGATTAAAAACTTAAAGAATTGATTTAAACAATTTTTAAAATTAAAAAAAAAATGTTTTTGATTATAGTTCAAATGTTTTTGTAATTTTTACTATTTAAGCATTCATTGATAAACATTTATAGCAAATTACAACAAAATGCTTCAATTGGTTTTTGTTTTATATCACAATTAGTGATTAAAAGCTAAAAAATTGATTTAAACAATTTTTAAATTAAAAAAAAAATGTTTTTGATTAGAATTTAAATGATTTTGTATTTTTAACTATTTAAGCATTCATTGATGAACTTTTATAGCAAATTACAACAAAATGTTTCAATTGGTTTTTGTTTTATATCACAATTAGTGATTAAAAGTTTAAAAATTGATTTAAACAATTTTTAAAATTAAAAAAAAAATGTTTTTGATTATATTTTTAATGTTTTTATTTTTTTTACTATTAAAGCATTTATTGATGAACATTTATAGCAAATAACAATAAGCTGCATTAATTGGTTTTTGTTTTATATCACAATTAGTGATTAAAAACTTAAGAATTGATTTAAACAATTTTTAAAATTAAAAAAAAAATGTTTTTGATTGGAATTTAAATGTTTTTGTAATTTTTACTATTAAAGCATTTAATGATAAACATTTATAGCAAATAACAATAAGCTGCACTAATTGGTTTTTGTTTTATATCACAATTAGTGATTAAAAACTTAAGAATTGATTTAAGCAATTTTTAAAATTTAAAAAAAAATGTTTTTGATTGGAATTTAAATGTTTTTGTAATTTTTACTATTAAAGCATTTATTGATGAACATTTTAAGCAAATAACAATAAGCTGCATTAATTAGTTTTTGTTTTATATCACAATTAGTGATTAAAAACTTAAGAATTGATTTAAACAATTTTTAAAATTAAAAAAAAAATGTTTTTGATTAGAATTTGAATGTTTTTGTAATTTTTACTATTAAAGCATTTAATGATAAACATTTATAGCAAGAAACAATAAGCTGCACTAATTGGTTTTTGTTTTATATCATAATTAGTGATTAAAAGCTTAAAAATTGATTTAAACAATTTTTAAATTAAAAAAAAAATGTTTTTGATAAGAATTTAAATGTTTTTGTATTTTTTACTATTATAGCATTCATTGATAAACATTTATAGCAAATTACAACAAACTGCATTAATTGATTTTTGTTTTATATCACTATTAGTGATTAAAAACTTAAAGAATTGATTTAAACAATTTTTAAAATTAAAAAAAAAATGTTTTTGATTATAGTTCAAATGTTTTTGTAATTTTTACTATTGAAGCATTCATTGATGAACATTTATAGCAAATTACAACAAAATGCTTCAATTGGTTTTTGTTTTATATCACAATTAGTGATTAAAAGCTAAAAAATTGATTTAAACAATTTTTAAATAAAAAAAAAAGTTTTTGATTAGAATTTAAATGATTTTGTATTTTAAACTATTTAAGCATTCATTGATGAACTTTTATAGCAAATTACAACAAAATGTTTCAATTGGTTTTTGTTTTATATCACAATTAGTGATTAAAAGTTTAAAAATTGATTTAAACAATTTTTAAAATTAAAAAAAAAATGTTTTTGATTATATTTTTAATGTTTTTATTTTTTTTACTATTAAAGCATTTATTGATGAACATTTATAGCAAATAACAATAAGCTGCATTAATTGGTTTTTGTTTTATATCACAATTAGTGATTAAAAACTTAAGAATTGATTTAAACAATTTTTAAAATTTAAAAAAAAATGTTTTTGATTGGAATTTAAATGTTTTTGTAATTTTTACTATTAAAGCATTTAATGATAAACATTTATAGCAAATAACAATAAGCTGCACTAATTGGTTTTTGTTTTATATCACAATTAGTGATTAAAAACTTAAGAATTGATTTAAGCAATTTTTAAAATTTAAAAAAAAATGTTTTTGATTGGAATTTAAATGTTTTTGTAATTTTTACTATTAAAGCATTTATTGATGAACATTTTAAGCAAATAACAATAAGCTGCATTAATTAGTTTTTGTTTTATATCACAATTAGTGATTAAAAACTTAAGAATTGATTTAAACAATTTTTAAAATTAAAAAAAAAATGTTTTTGATTAGAATTTGAATGTTTTTGTAATTTTTACTATTAAAGCATTTAATGATAAACATTTATAGCAAATAACAATAAGCTGCACTAATTGGTTTTTGTTTTATATCACAATTAGTAATTAAAAGCTTAAAAATTGATTTAAACAATTTTTAAATTAAAAAAAAAATGTTTTTGATAAGAATTTAAATGTTTTTGTATTTTTTACTATTAAAGCATTCATTGATAAACATTTATAGCAAGTTACAACAAACTGCATTAATTGATTTTTGTTTTATATCACTATTAGTGATTAAAAACTTAAAGAATTGATTTAAACAATTTTTAAAATTAAAAAAAAAATGTTTTTGATTATAGTTCAAATGTTTTTGTAATTTTTACTATTTAAGCATTCATTGATAAACATTTATAGCAAATTACAACAAAATGCTTCAATTGGTTTTTGTTTTATATCACAATTAGTGATTAAATGCTAAAAAATTGATTTAAACAATTTTTAAATTAAAAAAAAAATGTTTTTGATAAGAATTTAAATGTTTTTGTTTTTTTTACTATTAAAGCATTCATTGATGAACATTTATAGCAAATTACAACAAAATGATTCTATTGGTTTTTGTTTTATATCACAATTAGTGATTAAAAATTTTAAAATTAATTTAAACAAATTTATAGTTAAAAAAAAAATGTTTTGATTAGAATTTAAATGTTTTTGTATTTTTTACTATTAAAGCAATTATTGATGAACATTTATAGCAAATTACAACAAAATGCTTTAATTAGTTTTTATTTTATATTACAATTAGTGATTAAAAGCTTAAAAATTGTTTTAAACAAATTTTAAAATTAAAAATCAAAATATTTTTAAATAAAATTTAAATGTTTTTGTAATTTTTACTGTTAAAGCATTTACTGATAAACATTTATAGCAAATTACAACAAATTGCTTCAATTGATTTCTGTTTTATATCACAATTAGTGATTAAAAGCTTAAAAATTGATTTAAACAATTTTTAAATAAAAAAAAAAGTTTTTGATTAGAATTTAAATGTTTTCGTATTTTTTACTATTAAAGCATTTATTGAAGAACATTTATAGCAAATTACAACAAAACGCTTCAATTGGTTTTTGTTTTATATCACAATTAGTGATTAAAAGCTTAAATATTGATTTAAACAATTTTTAAATTAAAAAAAAAATGTTTTTGAGTAGAATTTAAATGTTTTTGTATTTTTTACTATTGAAACGTTTATTGATAAACATTTATAGCAAATTACAACAAAATGTTTTAATTGGTTCATGTTTTATATCACAATTAGTGATAAAAGTTTAAAAATTGATCTAAACAATTTTTAAATTAAAAAAAAAATGTTTTTGATTAGAATTTAAATGTTTTTGTATTTTTTACTATTAAAGCATTCATTGATGAACATTTATAGCAAATTACAACAAACTGCATTAATTGGTTTTTGTTTTATATCACAATTAGTGATTAAAAGCTTAAAAATTGGCTTAAACAATTTTTAAAATTAAAAAAAAAAATGTTTTTGATTATAATTCAAATGTTTTTGTAATTTTTACTATTAAAGCATTGACTGATAAACATTTATAGCAAATTACAACAAAATGCTTCAATTGGTTTTTGTTTTATATCACAATTAGTGATTAAAAGCTTAAAAATTGATTTAAACAATTTTTAAATTAAAAAAAAAATGTTTCTGATTAAAATCTAAATGTTTTTGTGTTTTTTTACTATTAAAGCATTCATTGATAAACTTTTAAAGCAATATACAACAAAATGTTTCAATTGGTTTTTGTTTTATATCACAATTAGTGATTAAAAACTTAAAAATTGATTTAAACAATTTTTAAAATTTAAAAAAAAAAGGTTTTTGATTAGAATTAGAAAACACTTATTTAAACCACACGCCCACAAAATTTAAACCAGCACTAGTAAGATGAAAACGGTTTCATTACAACGCTCACCAAAACAGCAATCTCAGATTCTTGTCAAAAATGATTGAATAAAGTTTTGTTTCTATGTACTGAAACCAGCAAAAAAAGATCTACTATAGAAACTTTGCTAGGGACAAATCTAAGATACAACTCCTCGAGAAAGAAAAAAAGTTTGAAAAAGCTTAAAAAGCCTTATATTTCTTCTTGGTCAACAAAACAGTTTCTTCTTTATCTTCGACAAAGTACATACCAAAGACAATACTCTCGGCATATGAACGCCGCATTATACAAGTCAGAAAACAAAATTATAGCAAGAGGAACCGCAAAATAGTTTGTATTAAGTTAGTCAAGACTAAAAAAAAGTCATAAACATTTTTTTTAATAATTTTGTTTATAAAATAAAAACTATTTAAATTTTTTTGTTCAAATTGACAGAAAATAAGTGCATACAAGTGCTTTGCATGTTGGAAATTTTTTTTAATAAAAATTGTTTATTTTAATATTGCTGTTTTGTTTATAAAATTGAAATTATTAAAGAAATTGACAGAAAATAATTTTAAAATTTATTATTTAAAAATTCAAAAGTAAATTAAACTCAAATTATTAATAAGGATATAATATAATTAGCAAAATAATTGTTCTTAAACAACTTATGTGAGCCTGTAGCAATATTCATTTATAAACTATTAATCATACTTTATTAAAAGACAATTTAGTAGATAAAATCAAAATAAATCTACTTACATTGACATTAAAATTCACACATTTTAAGAATAAATAAAATCCGCTTCTACTAAAATCTAACACCTGCATGAAACCAAACAATAAGAAAATCATCTATTCAATATATAAAAAAAATCTTTTATAATAATCACAAGACGTTTTAATTTTCTCTAATAATCAGAACGTGAGCGATGAATAGAAAGTCGGACGTAACCCAACGGGCAGCAATAACATCTTTGTGTGTTTATTTGCGTGAATACGGAGAGAGGAGAGGAAGGAAGAGGGAAATAAAAAAAGGTAAAAGATTCTATTTTCTGGAAGTTTCCATTTCGTAGGGTCGACTACGCACAAAGAAGAACCTGAAAAGTTTTTTTTTATTTTCAAAAGATGGGCGAACGTGAGAAACGATCCGTACGCATCGAGAATACACATTTATTTATTTTTAACTAAAGAAATGATTTCTACCATATTGTACAACAACAAATTACATAAGAGATAATTATAAGCATTATATTTCCCATATATAATAACAATTTTTTAGTATCTCTAAATAAGGGAAACATTCCCTGCTAAAAAGACACACATCAACGAAAACTATCACTTTACCGGAAAGGAGCCGCAACAGATACGGGGCGATGTATCTGTCTCACTCTCATAACAAAAAAAAAACGTATTCATATCTAAGCGCATCGTAAAGAAGACGGCAGATTTATGAGCTCCGCATTTATACGTTCAGTCAGTGATTATCATTTCACGCATTGAGAGTTTTAATATTATTTATATAAATTTATTTATTAAAACATTAATAAATCATAAAAATGTTGAAAAAAAATGTTTTGTTATATTATGTCTAGAAGGAGGGCATAAAATTGCCACTATATAGTTATGAATGGTGGGTGAATGGAGATCATCCCTAAGGGTCGTATAGGGTGATTATAATGGAATGCAACAGGGTTGCCAAGCTTATGCTTATCCAATCTGATTCATATTATTGAAATATTATGTAATACAATAAATCTATATATTTGCATAACTTTGCAGATGTGTAATTAAAATCATATCATTTTGGGTATCAATTAAAATATATTAGTAAAATATTAGATTTCTTTATAGTATTCAGTACTGATTTAAAGGTTTACCTGCTTTGGGTTGGCTCAAGGCGTTTGCGGCTCGTTTGATTGAAGGACTACTATATACTTAGATTTGCTATAGCATTTATATTTGGCTGAATGCATATTATTTCAATTTTTTTGTTAATAATTGCTAGGTGGAATGGTTAATTAATCTAGCCCTGCGTGGGAACATATTTAGAATTCCAATGATTTTATATAAATTATATTAAAAATTAGTACAAAATTGTTGAAAAGTGCAAAATTCTTTCCATAAAATGTCAAAACAGCAAAATCCAGTTATGAAATTTTACAATATTGTCAGAAAAAAACAAAATTTCGCCAATAGACTATTAAAAATTGCTAAATTCGGCTATAAATTATAAAAATATTGTCAAAAAACAGCAAAATTTGGCTATAAACTGTTAAAAACTGCAAAATTTTATTGATAACAGTTAAAAAACTACAAAACCCAATCATAAAATAATAAAATGATTTCAAGAAGAACCAAAATCTGGCTAAAAACCATTGAAACAACAAAATCTGTCTCGACTTTTTAAACAACTTTCAAAAAGCACCAAAATCTTTTTGAAATCTCAAAAATAGTAACAAGCAATGAAATATTAAAAATATTGTTAAATTAAAAGTAATTAGTTGCAAATTTTGTAACAGATTTTACTACTTGAAACTTATATTTTGTTGATAACCGATTATTTGTTTGATTTATGCGTTATAAATCATTAGTAATGGAAACACTCGAGTTGTTCCCATCATTAATAATGTATAAATACATACATAAATCAAACAAATCAACCCAAAAATTTTTACTAATATGAAAGCTATCGCCAACAATTAAAAATTACAAAAAGCAAACTCTTAAACGTAGTATTTACTTAAACTGTTTAAAGATTAAATGAGTTAATAAGGAGAAAAGCGTGCGCATTATATTAATTCATAAAAAACTCGTCTCGTTATAAAAATATCAACACAAATCTGTGTTAATTAAATTACGCGGCTATTAATCGGCTAATCGTCGTTACATTTATATATAATTTTAATGTAATCCATCCGAACCGAACATAATCTGATAACAGTGCAGCGGCGCGCGGACGATGATAATAAGTGTGAAAGGAGAAGCGCGGTGCAGCAGCAGCAGGTGGGCCTCACCTGGGGCACCACCGACAACACTAACAGAAGGACCAGGTGATTCGCACCGGCACGAGCCCCGGCATTCACAGCTGCCATCCAGTTGTGTTCCGCGGACCTCTTTACGAAACGCGCCGGAACCACCACTTTTTTTTTACCTACAACAGTTGTTACCGATATACTTTTATTTGTTTTAATACACAGACGCGTGCAACAGCTTTTTTCAATATTTATAATTTTCTGACAAATTTAGTTCATCTCTCAAGTTATTTTTTTATTATTTACCTACAGAAAACCGGATACAGAACAAGATTAAGTCTAGAGGTTACGAGTAAAACCATAACCATCTCATTCTCGAGATAATTCACAATCATCTTACACAAACTGGTCTTTATTATGCATGTTTGCAATCCGCTGATGCGTTTTTGCATTGCGAATCATAAATCCGTAAGCGAGTTACACGTATAATAAAAAATAACCAACGAGCGCAAGAAAGGAACAATTTTTATTTTTGTTATTATGGAAGCCAATTATGTTAACTAGTTTAAACTTATTAACAAAAACATTTAATCTAGTTTACTTACATTTCATTTACTAAATTAATTAATGAATTTTGTTGTAACTTGTTATAAGCGCTTACCAAACAGTAAATCAAAATAAAAAAAATATTTTTTTTTAATTTAATTTTTTTTGGAATTTTTAAAACTGTTTAATTGAAAATTTTGATCTCTGTTCACTAAATATGTTATAAAACAAAAACAAATCAATAATTTTTGTTGTAATTTATAGTAAGTACATGCCAACCAACGTTTTAAAAATAATAAATCAAAATATTTTATTCAAAAATATTTGTTTTGGATTTTTTTTAAATTTTTATTGAAATTTTTGGACAATAATCACTAAATATGTTATAAAATAAAAACTAATTTTGCTGTAATTTGTTGTAAGTGTTTGTCGATCAATGCGTCAAAAAATGATAAATTAAAAAAAAATCATTTTTAATTTTTTTTTTAGTTTTTCAAAATTGTTTAATAAAATTTCTATACAATAATTACTAAATATGTTATAAAACAAAAACTTATCGATAAATTCGGTTGTAATTTGCTGACAATGCTTGCAAATTAATATTTTGAACACTAAAAAATTAAAAAAAACTAAAAAATTTTAATTGGAAATATTGAGCACTTATCACTAAATATGTTATAAAACAAAAACAAATTAATAAATTTTGTTGTAATTTGCTGTAAGCGCTTACCCAACAGTGTGTCAAAATAAAAAAAAATTAAAAAAATTAAAAATAAATTTTATTCAAGTATTTTTTTTGAATTTTCAAAATTGTTTAATTGGAAATTTTGCGTGCGTGGGAACAAAGTTTAATTTGTAAGCGAGTTACTTTTTTAATTGTAACCCAACCACTCTCCCAAGTGTTAATCATAAAAAAGATCTATTGTTTGTCCCACCTCTTCAATAAATTGTTTAGTAACTAACGCTTTGGTGGGTGGGTGGGAACAAAGTTGAGTTTGTGGGCGAGTTACTTTTTCTACTGTGACCCATCTTCCCGCCCAAGTGTTAGTTATCAAAAGAGCTATTGTGTGTTTGGTTTCAGATATGAGAAATTTGTTTCTACTATGAATTGGTGGTTTTGAAACTGTGTTAGAGCTTTAAACAGTTTTTAAGAGCTTTTGGAAATGTTTTTGGGTTTAGGAAAAGTATTAAAGTTTTGAAAGATAAACCTGTACAAGATTTAAGAAATGCGTTAGATTTTAGAAACAAAATTACCAAAACTTTTACCAAAAAACTCTTAAATCAACTTTTGTAATAAAAAAAGCTTTTAAGATTGTTTCAGAGTTTTGAGCAATTTGTTAGAGAAATTCATTCTTTTTTTGTAGAAAAAGTGTTTTTACTTTAAAGAAAAAAATTGTAGAATATTAAAAAAAAGTTTGTTTTTTGAAAAATTAAAGAATTTTTGAATTGGGTTAGAGTTTTGAGCATTATTTCATAGTTTTAGTTGCTTTAAAAATAAGGTTTGTTTTTAATTTTTTTAAATAAGCTTTTAAAACTTGTAACCAAAAACTGCAAAATTTGTAATTATGTTTTAGAAACTAATTTGAAATTTTCGGGATTTATTTTAGAACTATGTTAGAGTTTTAAACATCATTCTTGAGCTTGTGAGAATGTGTTTTGGAACTGTGATAGAACTTTGCAAACAAATTGTAAAAGAAAAAGTAATTTTTGAGCTTTAGAAATTAATTTAAAGATTATACCAGAACTTTAAGCAGCATTTTAAGTTTTGGGGGAACGTGTTTTTTAGAATTGAATGTGCCAAGAGACATACTGGATTGAAGGCAAGATTATGCTTCTGCACTTGCTGATCCACAATCATAACCAAAAATAGTTCTAGAAACACAAAAAAGTTGATTTTTTTGATAATATAGAATCGAAAACAAGATATTATTGCAAAAAATGCAAAAACTTTGTCTGTCTTTCACATCTAAAAGTTTAGTGTCTTAGTTACCTTACATTACAAAGCTTTTGAAACCCCATAAAAAAAATTAAATTAAAAAACTTTAAATTTTTTTTTTTTGGCATTTTAATTTTTGCTGCATTTTTGTTTGTTTCCTTTTTTTAAGCAAAATCTTTATATTTTTATAATAAATTTTTTTTTTTATTAAAAATTCATTTATTAATTTTTGATCATTTTTTTTTGTCAAAAAAAAACTGGAAGTGTGTGTATCTTGGTATGAGTCTGACAAATTTGGCCTCACCGCGCGTGCCCTAGTAAAGAGCGCCACTTTTATAGGTTTAACAATTTTCTTATATCTAAACTGACTAACACACAGTAGAAACCTTAACTCGCCCACAAATTAAACTTTGTTCCCGCCCACCCACCCAAACGTTAGTTATTAAGAGATTTATTGTTTAACATTTCTGTCATATCTAAATTTAAGCACACAAGAAGTGAGACAAACAATAGATCTATTGATGACTAATACTTGGGCGGGTGGGTAAGTTACAGTAGAAAAAGTATGTCGCCCACAAATTAAAATTAGTTTCCGCCCACCCGCCTAAACGTTAGTTATCAAAAGATTTATTGTTAAACAATTCTTTCATATCTAAATCCAAGTACACAAGAGGTAGGACAATCAATAGATTTTTTGATGACTAACACTCGGGCAGGTGGGTAGGTCACTGTAAAAAATGTAACTTGCCTATAAGTTCTATTAATTTTTAACAAACGAACAGTGATGTTGTGATCGTGTTGTGCATCGATTAAATAAAAAAAAATTACAACTGTTAAATAACAAAGCAGTAATTAACAAAATAAGAAAACATTTTTATAAACTTTACAATACGCTACAAGCGGCTCAATAAACCGACGTGCAGTACTCGCAATTGGGATAGAGCCCGCACTTTTTCAATTTGCGAAAAAATACACATATTCTGTGGCCGATAAGAAAATAAAATAAAAATATATAAACATTACAATGGCTGAAATCAAAGCACTATCTGCAATTGTAACGGAATTAAAATTGTCGGTTGATTATATGTCAAATAAATTCGATGACTTTACTAAACTAAATGATGAATTTAAGAAATTACTACAAAACAGACAACAAAAAACTAAGCGAAAAGATATCTGTGCTTGAACAAAAATGTAATATGTTAGAACAGGGCTTATTAACTACTAATATAATAGTAAGAGGAGTACCCGCTCAAAATGAAGATGAAGATACAAAAGAAATTATTACAAAAATTGCCAAAACAATAAATTATTAAATAAGTAGAGATAGCATATTGGAATGCTATAGAAAAGGAATTAAATCAAAATGTCCGCCAATTATCGTTAAAATGAAAACCGAGAAAAACAAAGAAGAGTTTTTGCAAAAAAAGAAAGACGCAAAAGATTTAACTACCAAAGACTGCTCACTTATTGGAGATAATAACACAATCTTTTTTAGTGAACAGTTAACAAAATACAATAAGGAGCTGTTTTATGAGGCCAGGAAAATGAAGAAAGAAAACAACTATAAATTTGCATGGTCCAAAGACGGAAATATATATTTGAGGATCTCCAGTAATCCGTATAAGAACTCTACAAGATATTGAAGAACTAAAATAAATATTATAATTGTATGTTTTTAGGTACTATTAACACAACATTTAATGATTCCAGATAAAAGAACGCTTTCCATTACACTATCTAAATATAAGATCACTTATACCACACCTAAGCATCCTTAAAGACATTCTTAAAACTTATTATTTTGATATAATTACCTTATCTGAAACTTGGCTTAATGTAACTGTAAGTATCAATCTTATTAATATTCCTAACTACACTATTTATAGGCAAGATCGACCCACTAGATCCGGAGGAGTAGCTATTTATGTTAAAAATTCAATTAAAATATCATCTACAATCAAAACACATAATAGAATAGAGCAATTATGGCTTGAATTAAAAAATAAATCTAATACTACAGCAATAGGGGTTGCATATAAAACACCAAAATTAAATAGTCTACAATTTTTGTCAGACCTTGAAGATACATTATCGGAAATCTATCCCACTGTTTCAGATATTATACTAACAGGAGATATTAATATTGATTATTTAAACCTCAACTCCAGAGAACTTAACTGTTTTTAGACATACTTGACTCTTTTAACATGCATCAAATAATCGATAACCCTACTCGAGTTACTGACAAAAGCTCTACATTAATTGATATTATTGCTTATTCTAAAAATGATAGTAATAAAATTATACAATATGGAAATAAAAACTCTGAAGGTATTGCAGATCATGATCTCGTATACTGTGTTTTTAAATCTAACATTGCACCTGAAACCTATGCTCCAAAATCATTTCGATGTTTTCGCAATTTTAACTATGCCACATTTCTTGAAGATCTACAAACTACTCCATTTAATTATATGCTTTATACTAACGACGTTAATATTCTAAATTCACTTATTTTAACGTTGTTTGATCAACACGCTCCTGTCAAGTCATACACTTACAATAAAAAACAGTTGCCTCCATGGATAACATATACCATTAAACAAATGCAGAAAATGAGAGACAACGCATATACCCGTTTTAAAAAATCTAAACTACCTGCACACTGGGACTATTATAAAGAATTACGTAATTTAACAACAAAAGCTATAAAAACTGAAAAGAAAGCTTATTATGAATTTGAATTAAGGAACTCGAAACCCAATGCTAAGTGGAATACTTATAAAAACTGGGGTTACTTAAATATAAAAACGTTGCTATACCATCTAACCTATCTGATCCAAATTCAATAAATAACTTTTTTCTGGAAAACCCTAAAATAGACATAGGAAATTGCAACAAGACTAAGCTTCATTATTTAAACACACAAAGTAATTCCACCAACTGTTTTAATTTTAAACATACTGAAGAACCAGTTATCATTAAAGTAATTAACCAAATTAAGTCGCAAGCAATAGGCATTGACGGTATAAGCATAAAAATGATTGATCTGTGTTGTCCACATATCTTACCATATATATGTCATTTAATTAATTTTTGTATTAGTATGCACACGTATCCATTAACTTGGAAACAAGCAAAAATAATTCCAATAACAAAAACCAACAACCCTACAGAATATAAACATCTTAGACCTATAAGTATATTGCCAACAATGTCAAAGATATTTGAAAAAATTCTTAACGCGCAACTCGTCGAATATCTTGCATCTAAAAAGATACTACCAGACTACCAATCTGGTTTTCGGTCTGGTTTTAGTTGTAACACAGCTTTAACAACAGTAATTGATGATGTTATATCAGCAACAGACAAAGGAAATGTTTTATTGTTAGTGCTTTTATATTATTCTCGAGCATTTGATACAGTAAATCATCAAATTCTGTTGGCTATTTTAAAACACATAGGTTTTACAAATGATGCTGTTAATCTAAATTTTTTATCAAATAGACAACAAACAATAAGTAGTAGAAACAAAGTATCTGATCCTAAAACAATAACTTCAGGGGTGCCACAAGGATCCATTTTATCGCCCACTTTATATTCTATTTATACAAGTCAAATGATTAAAAGTATCAAACACTGTCACTATCATTTATACGCTGATGACACTCAGATGTATCTATCTTTTCCAGAAAGCAAAGTTCATACTGCAATAAACCATATTAACAAAGACATTGAAACAATAGTTCAAGCATCTCGTGAACACGCATTGTTGATTAACTCCTCCAAAACGGAGGCTATACTCTTTGGAACAAAAATCAATCGAAAACGTGTCATTGACAAAATAAACTCTAATAACTTAACAATATCCGTTGGTAATGATAGTGTGCAGCTGAGTGACTCGGTAAAAAGTCTAGGTATTATAATAGATAATAACCTAAAGTTTAATTTGCATATAAATAAATGTATTAGCAGAGCATATGGTAACCTTAAAGTATTATATGCGTCACGCGACTGTCTTAACCAGCAAAGTAAGATTATGTTATGCGATTCTCTCGTATTATCGCCCTTTAACTACTGTGATAGTTTATATGATGCTTGTATTGATTCAGTAACTCGCAAAAGAATAGAACGGGTGCAAAAATCTTGCCTTAGGTTTATATTTGGTATAAGAAAAAGAGAAAGAACATCATATAAACTTAAAGACTTCAAATGGCTTAATATGAAACAGCGACGAACGCTGCACAAATCATGTTTCTATAAAAACATAATTGTCTCTAAAAAGCCGGCATACCTCTATAATAAAATAACATTTAGATCTGATGTGCGTACTATTAATATAAGGTTTAAAGGCACTCTTTCCCCACCCAAACACCGTTTGAGCCACTTTCAAAAATGTTTTTTATATGATATATGTAAAACTTTAAATAGTATACCATTTGATATACAATCAGTAAAACCCTATAAGTTTAGAGATGCTTTGTTTAACTGGCTGTTCAAAAAATATGATTAGATGTGCAATGAAACGTGTATATATATAAAAAGTACATTGTTTGTAATATATATTATACATTTTTTATTGTTTTAGTTATATATTTTTTTTAATTTTTTTTCTCGTTATGTTATGTTATGTTTATATGTAAGTGTGTATAAGGATGAATGTTTAAATATATATAGTATACTATTTAAACATTTTTTTTTGTTTTAGTATATAGTTTAATTATAATTTTTGTTTTAGTATATAGTTTAAGGGTAGAATAGCAGAACAGCGAGGTACATATGTGCCTAACTGAATTCTCTCCTATTTGCCACCAAGAACATCTGTAAAATAATCTATTTTTTACTTTAATTATGTAAATATGTTTTGTTGATGTGGTAAATAAATGATTTATTATTATTATTATTATATTATAAATTAAACTTAGTTCTTTCCCACCCACCTTATCGTTAGTTATCAAGAGATTTTTTGTTTAACATTTTTTTTATTTCTAAACCTAAGCACACAAGAGGAGATATGTACAATAAATTCTTTAATGACTAACATTTGTGCGGGTAGGTAAGTCACAGTAAAAGATGTAACTCGCCCACTATTTAAACTCAGTTCCTACCCACCCACCTTAGCGATAGTTATCAAGAAATTTATTGTTAAACATTTCTTTCATATCTAAATCCAAACACACAAGAGGTGGGTCAAACAATAGATTTTTTGATCACTAACACTTGGGCGGGTGGGTGGGTCACAGTAGAAGAAGTAATGCGCACACATTTTAAACTTAGTTCTCATCCACCCACCGTAGCGTTAGTTAACAAAAGATTTATTGTTAAACATTCCTTTTATATCTAAATCCAAGCACACAAGAAGTGGACAAATAATAAATTTTTTGATGACTTACACTTGGGCGGGTGGGTGAATCACAGTAGAAGAAGTAACTCGCTCACAAATTAAAGTTTGTTTCCGCCCACCCATCCAAGCGTTAGTTATCAGGAGATTTATTGTTAAACATTTTTTTCATATCTAAACTATGCACACAAGAATAGAGACGTACAATAGATCCTTTTATAATTATCACTTTGGCAAGTGGGTGGGTTTCAGTATTTTTGCAAGCTTTAAAAGACTTTTTGTTTAAAAAAAAAGGTAATAATCAGCATTTGGGTGGTAGTTGGGTCATTTAAGATCATGATTACCATTCAATAGTAACAGTTTGTTATAAAGAAATTAGAAGTTTCTCCTCTTTGCAAGCGTTAGAAATCACTTTGTCTAAGAAGGAGAAGTTAAGATCTATTATTTATGCTCAACACTTGTGTAAGTGCGTGGGAAATTTCAGATTATGAGGACTAACAAGTAATTTGAACTAGATTGACTACTCATTTGCCAAAAAAATTGTATTTGTTATTTTTCCAATCTTTAGAAGACTTTTTGTTGATGAAAGAAAAGGTAATACTTAATCTTTTGATAACCAGCATTTAGGTAAATAATTGATTTATTCCAAATCATGATTACCATTCATTAGTTTAAATTAGAGTGCAAACTTAGCCGTTTGTTATGAAGAAAATAGAAGTTTCTTCTCTTTGCGAGCGTTAGAAATTACTTTGTATGCTCAACACTTGTTTAGGTCCATAGAAAATTCCAGATTATTAAGACCAGCAAATAGTTTAAACTAGAATGACCAACCACTGGCCAAAATGTTTGTTTTAAAATTTTTTTTTCTCTGTTTCTCATTTTTGCAAGACTTTTTGTTTAAGAAAAAAAAGGTTATATCCAATCTTTTGATAACCAGCATTTAAGTAGATGGTTGGGTTATTCCAGAATATGATTACCACATATTAGTTTGAACTAGAGTGATCACTCTCGCCAAAGTGTTTTTTCTAAAAAAAGTTTCTTAGTCAGAGAAGGAGAAAGTTATATTTAATATCTTGATGACCATAGAATAGTTTAAACTAAAGTGTCCACTTGCCCGTCTATAAAAGAAAAAATAAACATGAAAAAATCTAAACCTTGTGGATTAAATTTCTTTAAGATTTGACAAAGTTAGAACAGTTTAAATAAGCATAATTTTTCAATTTTTCAAATTCACGTTTTTTTTTTAATAATGTTTTAAGCTTGATATATCAAAATGACTGCTTTAACATTAAATATACAAATATGGGTTTTAAAGTACATGCAATAAAAAATATTTTAAACCACTGTAGACCTACTTATCTTTTTCCAAAAGCCCAAAAATTGAGATACAAAAATGTGCCAATTCTGACAATTTTTGAATATTAAAAAATTGTTAATAATGCACTATATACCATTTCTTATATAGATAACCTTTTTTCTTGTGTTCTAAAAAGTATTTACTGAAATTTTGACTAAAATCGACATAGGGTGATAGCGTTTTTTTGGGACCTAAAAGTTACAAGTTTTGAAGATCGCGAAAACTTTCTGCATCAAAATAATGGAGTATACGTATTGATTCAATAAGTATTGTGTAATCACTTTAAAAAGAGGTTAAACTCGAGGAAATCTAGACTTTGCAAATCAAATTTTGTTAAGATTTGACAAAGTTAGAACGGTTTAAAGAAAGCAAAATTTTGCGATTTTGCTAAATCTACAGGGTTTTTTGGAATAATGTTTGAAGCTTAATATATCAAAATGACTGCCACAATATTAAACATAAAAATATGGGTTTGAAAGTACATGTAATAAGGAATCATTTGAGCCATTGTGGAACTTTTTACCTTTTTCCAGAAGCCCAAAAATTGATATACAAAATAAGCTAAAAAAGACATTCTTCTCTTTGCAAGCGTTAGAAATCACTTTGTCTAAAAAAGAGAAGTTAATATTTATTTTTTGTAAACTCAACACTTGTTTAGATGCGTAGAAAATTCCAGATTATTAAAATCAACAAATAATTTGAACTAGATTGACCAACCACTGGCCAAAATGTTTGTTCTAAAAATTTGTAAGTTTTTCTTTTCTGTTTCTCATTTTTGCAAACTTTAGAAGACTTTTTGTATAAGAAAGATGAGGTAATATCCAATCTTTTGATAACCAGCATTTAAGTAGATGGTAGGATTATTCCAGAATATGATTACCACTTATTAGTTTGAACTAGCGTGATCACTCCCGCCAAAA
Source organism: Tachinus rufipes (assembly GCA_963932245.1). Taxonomy (NCBI): domain Eukaryota; kingdom Metazoa; phylum Arthropoda; class Insecta; order Coleoptera; family Staphylinidae; genus Tachinus; species Tachinus rufipes. The sequence continues at coordinate 5,644,712 of OZ010749.1, forward strand.
TGTTTCTAATAAAAAAAAAAATTTCTCTCTGGAAATGTAAAAATTTTCTTAGCCAGAGAACGAGAAAGTTATATTTAATATCTTGATAATCATAGAATAGTTTAAACTAAAGTGTCCACTTGCCTGTCCAAAAGTTTGTTATAAAGAAATTGGCCGGTTGGGTCATTTCAGATCATAATTACCATTAAATTATTTGAACTGAATTGCTTATTTATCCGTCCAAAAGTTTCTCCTTTTTAGAAATTTCTTTGTCCAAAAAGAAGGAGGTAATATCCAATCTTTTGATGAACAATATTTGGGCGAGTGAATGAGTCATTTTAGATTAGATTGGTTTGAACTAGAGTGCACGCCCACCCATGAGTTTGTTATCAAGAACTTTCTTCACTTTGCAAGCTTTAAAAGTTTCATTATCCAAGAAGGAAGGAGATATCTAATTATTTGATTACCAAATTTTTGAGTGAGTAAGTGTTTTACTCTAGATTATGATTACTACCAGTTAGTTTGAACTACCCGCTAAGAAGTTTGTTATTAAAAAATTTAAAGTTTTTTCTTTTTGCAAGCGTTATAAGTTCTTTTTGTCCAAGAAAGAAATGATATCTAATGTTGACAAATACATGGTCATTCCAGTTTAAACTATTTGCTGGTAATTATGGTTTGGAGTAACTTACCCACTACTTAAGTGTTGGTAAAAAGAATAGATATCACCTTTTCCATGTTGGGACAAAAAACTTTTAAAGCTTGGCGGGTAGATAGGCACTCTAGTTCAAACTACTTCTCTTACTCAGAAAAGGCGGAAGTAATATTTATATTTATTGATCATCGTTGGGCTTTTTACTCCAGATCATATCAAGTAGATTAAAGTAGAGGCACACACTCGCCAAAGTGGTTTTTCTGTCTTGCAATAATTGAAACTCGGGAACTCAATAAGAAGTTTTATTTTAAATAGCAGGCTATTTGGACAGCTGTCAATTTTGAAGCTATTATTTTTTGACATTTTACAAGTAAAAACTACGCCATTATCAAAAATAGAACAATACCTGCTTCAACAACGCATTGAAATTATTAAAATTTACTACAAATATGGTGAAAATTGTTCAGTCACAGATTGCAAAACTAAAGTACTTTTTGGTTGTCATAAAGCACCTTCTCGGCCGGCAATAGTAAACCTTGTGGAAAAATTTGAGTTGTTAGTACAAATTTGTGATGTGAAGAATCGAAACCGTGTGCACTGCTTAAGAACACATGAGAATATTGCTAATGTAACCCGTTGTGTTGAAGAAAACCCAGGTTTGTTGATTCCTTGTTGATTTTTGGAATTAGATATTCCACAAACGACATTACACCGTATTTTGCATAAAGACTTAAGTTTTAAGGCTTTTAATGTTCAGTTACCACAAGAAATCAAGCCGGACAATTACCATAAACGCCGTTAAGGTCCTTCAAATGCATCAAAATGATCTTGAATTTCATCGAAAAATCATCTTCAGGGATGAGGCTCATTTTCACCTTGAAGGTTACGTTAATAAGCACAATTGTTGCATTTGGGGCTCAGAAAATTCAAAAATGATTGCATTCTCAACGTGTTACTGTTTGGTGCGGTTTTTAGGCTGGCGGTGTGATTGGACTCTACTTTTTCGAAAATGAGGCTGGTGCAACTGTTACGGTGAATGGATGGCTCTACCGAGCTATGATTAATGATTTTTTATGGCCGGAATTGGAAGATATTGATGTGGGCGCTACGTGCCACACAAGCAACAAAACAATTGCAATTTTACAAAAAAAGTTTCCTGACCGTGAAGAAGTGATCACAATTGGCCACCGAGATCTTGTGATTTAACACTTTAGACTTTTTTCTTTGGTGCTACGTGAAAGATAAGGTCTATGCCAATGCTTCATAATCGATTCAAGACTTTAAAGATGAAGTTATTGAGGACATACAGCCGCAAATATGCGAATTGGTCATAGAAAATTTCATGAAAAAAATGTGGTACTGCAACCGTAACCGTAGCGGCCATTTGACTGATATTGTTTTAAAATGTTAATGGCATACCTTCTTCTTTACAATGAAATAAACATTTATTGATTTCTCTTAAAAAACACTCGTTTTTTTTAAATTTTGCTGAAGCATTTATTAATAATAAATAAAATTAACACAATAATAACATTTTATTCAATATTAGTTCATCAATTGCATATCTGAAGTAGCAAATCAACATCTATTCCAACATTATGGGTTTATTGGCACCATATAAAGAACGAACAGTTGTAGCTCAATTTATAAAGATTTTTTAATTTTTTGGATCTAATCGTATAGAATCATCATTAAACCTCTTTCAATTTTTTTTGCTTCAATAAAATAACTCAAATATACTAAAAAAAACCATTTTTACAAAAACAAAACTATATTTAACATTTTAACTATTTATACCTATAAGAAAAAAGGTGTCTGATGACAAACTAGCAATACATTTGACTAAATTTAGCAAAGATATATTTCAGTACATGAGTACATACAACCAGACTCTTTATATAGATAGGGGCAACCTTGAAGCATTACCAAGAAGCCAGTTCATATATTTCAGCCCTTAAAATTAGAATAGTCGCGCGTTCTGTTTTAGCTCACCCTAAACCAATCTATATATAAACCGCAAGTCTAGAAAATAGAAAACGCGTATTAATTAATTATCCGTAATTAAAGTCGTGTTCATATAATATTATAATTTATGTTGGTAGTATTTACAGCATAATAATATAGTCGCGTGTAATTTTTTATATATGAGCCAATAAAAGTTGCTTTTCACTTACTTAATGGCTAACTTTCCAGGTGATATTTATTAAATATAATTGATTTTATATATTATTAATATTATCATCTTCTATTTGAATTACTCGGTGATGGCATTAGTTCCCGAATGCCACTCACCAGGTGCAAATTTGCAGCTGAATGAGACAGGTGGCGTTATATGTCCCTACCACTTCATTAGCCTAGTTAAATCTAATAGTTTAACTTGATGTGATATAATCAGATAACAAGATTTAATTTTGTTATTAAATAAAATGATTTGATTTCTTTAAGCTAAATTAAATATGACTTGTTTTAGTGCAAAAGACAACAAAGTTGATCAAATCTACCTTCCCAAAAATTGCAAACCAAATAATGCAAATGCATACTGGTTTCCATCAGCATCTTCCTTAATTTAGCCGACAAAATGTACATAATAATAATAAAAAAATCGTAATTTTGCTTTTACAGCAACCAATCCGCCTCACACGCTACGGTTTTTTATGCGTTTCCGAGCTGCATTTTTAATAAGGAAACTTGTAAAATTATCGATCATTATTAATTAGAACGATTTGTATATAAATAAATATAATTATTCCAGCAGCGTGATAAATGTAAAGCAATGACACCTAATAAATAACGTTCTATATATTATGCAAATATAATTGCTCAAAGAGGGTAATAACACATTTTTTCATCGATGCAATCATACCTTATTCGATTGTAATAATTTATTGCTCCTACCATGTAAATCGAGTTATTGACAATATTTTCGAAAGGTGTTTACCTTATAGAAATAAATAGCTTGTCTTTTATTTTAGTTATGTGAAAAATGGAATTTCTCTATACATGGCTTCATGTTTAATATTTCACAAGTAGAATACCTAGAGTTCACGTAACGTTCAACCTAATTATGATGTCGCAATTGTGTGAGGTGGTGTAGGCGCAGGCAGTATTAAAATATATATTATGTCTCTAGCCGATCATTATTACAAATAATTCTGACCCGAATACGGACGCTTCTATATCTAGTTGTTGTTAATTGAAAGGTGCATTTTCTATAAAGTGTGGGAATGAATTGCCACTATTTTCTTATTATTATTATTATTATTATTTTTAGACACAAATAACGAGTCGTAAACAATTACAATATTGCCACATTGCAAGGTTGAATTAATTTGAAGAATTATATTCTGGTAAATTTAATTGTTTATTCCTGTTTTGAATCGATTATAATATTGTTTACTTGATAGCAATAACAATATTATTCAGTTTGTCTTAAATTTGTAATAAAAATCAAGGAAAATTGTAATGTTGCGGCATTAATTGGCTTACAAATGGCATTTCCGACCCGAATAATAATAAACTGGTGTCATTGTTGTTTTAACTTAACTAAGCGTGATACAAATATCATTTATATTCCGACGAGGACCGCTACGTTTGTACACACATTGTACGAATTTTCCTAAATTAACTGGCGGCAAATTTATTTAAAATTTATTATACAATTGATACAAGTTGATAACATTTCTATGTTAAAGTGCATTGATAATTTGTTTTCAATAAATTTTTTGAATATTAAATTATGAAACAATACTTTTTCCAAAAATAAGACATTTTCCAAATAGAATTGAACCAATTTATAAAATTATTGAGTCAAATTATTTCGGTTTTATGAACAAAGTAAAAGTAAAGTTTTAAAAATTAAAAAAAAAATATTTTCATTTTTTAATTTCAAAAATAAACAATGTAAAAAATATTAACGTCAGATTGAACAAAATTTCACAAATTGTTTTGATTTTATGAAGTAAAAAGCAAAAAAAAGATAAACATTTTGAAGTAAACTATTTTTAATTTCAAAATTGTGTAATTTAAAATTAATGACTAATTATGGAATTAAACAAAAACTAATTGATAAATTTTGCTGAAATTTTGTGTACATTAGCATCAATCAATCAAAACAATTAAATTTCTATTGAAAAGTATTTTTTCTAAAATTTTCAAAATTGTTCAATTACAAATTTTAGATTTTAACGACTAATTGTATAATAAAACAAAAACAAATCGATAAATTTTGCTGAAATTTTTTGTACATGATCATCAATCAATGTTTGAAAAATAAAAAATACAAAACAATAAAATTTTTAATAATGAGTGTTTTTATCAAAATTTTTAAAATTGTTTAATTACAAATTTGGAACATTAAAACGGGAGCGGTTATAACTACCACAATTTCTATTTTACATGAAAAATGTATATAAATTAATCGAAAAATCGCAATTTTTTAAATCTAGTAGGCTAAACACATTTTTGAGTTTTGTTTTTGATTTTAAACAGTGGCGTTCCAAATATAGCAATTAAATGCACTTTTTGAGAGTGCGCCACTGGTTAATCCGGGCACGAAATAAATTGTGCTTAGTCTTATATGAAAGATTTATCTTTTTTCTGCAAATTATTATTCTTATAATTTTTTGATGTTTTTACAAATAAACCAGTAACGGTTCGTCAAAGTTAAGAAAAACGCGATTTTTAGCAAAAAGTTATGTTGCGCAAAAGCCTACTTTTCCTACGTTTTTTCAGATAGAGATTTGCGCATAGTCTCATTTAAAAGAGCAAGAGTAAATGCACAATTTGCTGGAACAATTTTTTTAAATTTTGTCTATAACCCAATTTATGGTCTTTCAAAGTTGAATATATTATTTTAATTTATTTTTGACAAATTTTGATGTTTTATAGCCGGATTTTAATAATTTTTTGCAAAACATTGATGTTTTTGGTCATAAAACATAATTCAAAATTTAATGTTTTTTTGTTGAATTTTTGATTTTCTCCAATTTCTCGGATATTATTAATTTATATGCAAATAATTTTGATGTTTTCAGTTATAAAACATAATTTATAACCATATTTTTTGCCATTTATGACCAATTTTTAATGTTTCTGAGTTTAATTTTGATAGTTGATTGCTAAATTTTCACGTTTACGGTTACAAAACGTATTATTTCATTAAATGATTATGTTTTCTGTACAAATTGTTATAATTTTTTGAAGAAAAAACCTAATTCATAACCTTTTTAACTGTTTTTTTGCCAAATCTCGTTGTTTTCGGTCATAAAACATAATTTATGACCAAACTTAAATGTTTTTAGATTGATCTTTGATGGTTTATTGCCGGTATTTTACGATTACGGTCAAAAAACATTTTATTTCACTAAATTTTGATGTGTTTTGGCCAAATTTGAATGATTTATTGCCAAATCTTGATGTTTTTGGTCATAAAACATAAATTATGAGCAAATTTAATCGTTTTTTATTAAAATTTAGGAAATAAATTGCTGGATTTTTACGTTTAATATTACAAAACATATTATTACTTTAAATTTTGATGTTTGCTGACCAAATTTTATTGATTTATTGACAAATGTTGATGTTTCAGTCATTAAACATAAATGATGACCAAACTTTAATTTTCTTGAGTTGAACTTCGATAGTTATTTGCCAGATTTTTACGTTTTTGATCACAAAATATATTGTTTTACTAAATTTTGATGTTTTCTGGCCAAACTTTAATAATTTCTTGCAGAATTTTTTTTGTTTTTAGTCTTTGAATATAAATTTGCATTTTTAACAATTTAAGATCAACATTTATTGCAAATTTTGATGCTTTAAAACAAGTTTTTGCTATTGTTAACATTTTATAACACCACAAAGTATACTAGAGTATTATTTATTATTAAAACCAACTAAATTTTATAAAGAATTTTGCACTTTTTTATGATTGAACTTTAGTGCATATTATAGTACTATAATAGTAAAAATGTTGCACATAAATTTATTAATATTGGTACGCCTGGTTTTCACCAATTATTTGATTTTCAACTTAAAAGCAGAATTTTCTTATTAGGCTTAATGTAATTGTGCTAATAACTTTGTAACTAACCATTGAATATTGTTGCAATTTTAGTATATTATAGTACTTTAATATTGAAAATGTTGTACAAACAATTATTAATATTGGTACGCCTGATTTTTACCAATTATTTGATTTTCGGCGGAAAAACAGAATTTTCTTATTGAGCTTAATGGTTTTATGCTCATAACATTAAAACTAAGCATTAAATGATGTTGCAATTGTAGTATAGTGTATAAATATATTAGTAAAAATGTTGCACAAAAATTTATAAGAATTGGTACACCTGATTTTCACCAATTATTTAATTTTCAACTAAAAACCAAAATTTTCTTATTAGGTTTAATGGTTTTATGGTCATAACTTTGAAACTAAACATTGAATGTTGTTGCAATTGTAGTAAGATAATAATAAAAATTAAGCACAAAAATTTATTATTATTGGTACGCCTGATTTTTACCAATTAATTGATTGTTAGCTAAACATTAAAATTATATTAGTTGGCTTAATGGTTTTATGCTCATAACATTAAACCTAAACATTGAATGTAGTTGCAATTTTAGGATATTGCAGTACTATAATAGAAAAAAAATGTCACAAAAAATTATTAATATTGGTACGCCCGATTTTTAACAATTAATTGATTTTTAATCAAAAATTAACTAATAACTTAGTAAGCTTAATGGCTTTACGCTCAGAACTTTGAAACTAAACATTGAATGTTGTTGCAATTTTAGTATATTATAGTACGAAAACAGTAAAAATGTTTCACAAAAATTTATTAATATTGGTACGCCTGGTTTTTACCATTTATTTAATTTTCAGCTATAAAGCAGAATTTTTTTTAATACACTTAATGGTTTTATGATCATAACTTTGAAACTAAACAATGAATGTTGTTGCACTTTTAGTATATTGTAGTACTATAATAGTAAAAATGTTGCACACAAATTTATTAATAATGGTAACCCTGATTTACCAGTTAATAATGTTTCAACTAAACGGCAGAATTTTCTTAGTAGGCTTAATTTTTTTATGGTCATAACTTTGAAATTAAACATTAAATGTTGTTGCAATTTTAGTATTCTATAGTACTATACTATTTAAAATGTTGTACAGACATTTATTATTATTGGTACGCCTGGTTTTTTCCATATATTTAATTTTCAGCTAGAAAGCAAATATTTCTTTGTAGGCTTAATGGTTTTATGCTTATAACGTTGAAACTAAACGTTCAATGTTGTTGCAATTTTAGTATATTATAGTACTATAATAGTAAAAACTTTAAACACAAAATTATTATTTTTGGTACGCATGATTTTTACCAATTAATTTGTTTTTAGCTATAAAGCAGAATTTTTTTAGTAGCCTTAATGGTTTTATGCTTTTTACTTTAAAACTAAACATTGAATGTTGTTGCGCAATTTTGGTAAATTAAAGTACTATAACAGTAACAATGTTGCACAAAAATTTATTAATATTGGTACGCCTGGTTTTTACCAATTATTTGATTATCAGCTAAAAAGAAGAAATGTTTTAATAGGTTTAATGGTTTTATGATCATAATTTTGAAACCTAACATTGAATGTTGTTGCAATTTTAGTAAATTGTAGTACTATAATAGTAAAAAATTTGCACAAAAAATTATTATTATTGGTACGCTTGATTTTTAACAATTAATTGATTTTCAATCAAATATTAACTAATAACTTAGTAAGCTTAATGGTTTTAGGGTCATAAATATGAAACTAAACATTAATTGTTGTTGCAATTTTAGTATATAGTACTATAACAGCAAAAATTATGTACAGAAATTTATCAAACTGGTACGCCTGATTTTCACCAATTATTTGATTTTTAACTAAAAAACAGAGTTTTCTTAGTAGGTTTAATGGTTTTACGCTCAAAACTTTGAAACTAAACATTAAATGTTGTTGCTATTTTAGTATATTGTAGTACTATAATAGTAAAAATATTGAACAAAATTTTATAATTATTGGTAAGCCTGATTTTTACCAATTAATAGGTTTTTAGCTAAACAGCAGAATTTTTTTAGTAGGCTAAATAGTTTTATGGTTATAACTTTAAAACTAGTCATTAAATGTTGTTGCAATTTTAGTATATTATAGTACATACTATAATAATAAAAATGTTGCACAAAAATTTATTAATAATGGTAAGCCTGATTTTTACCAGTTAATAATGTTTCAGCTAAACAGCAGAAATTTCTTAGTAGGCTTAACGGTTTTATGGTCATAACATTGCAACTAAACATTAAATGTTATTGCAATTTTAGTATATTATAGTACTATAATATTAAAAATGTTTTACAGATATTTATTATTATTGGTACGTCTGGTTTTTACCAATTATTTAATTTCCAGCTAAATAGCAAATATTTCTTTGTAGGCTTAATGGATTTATGTTTATAACTTTGAAATTAAATGTTCAATGTTGTTGCAATTTTAGTATATTATAGTACTATAATAGTAAAAATTTTGCACAAAACTTTATTAATATTGGTACGCCTGATTTTTACTAATTAATTGATTGTTAGCTAAATATTAGAATGGTTTTATGCTCATAACATTGAACTTAAACATTGAATGTTGTTGCAATTTTAGTATATTGTAGTACTATAATAGTAAACAAATTTGCACAAAAAATTATTAATATTGGCACAACTGATTTTTTTACAATTAATTGATTTTTAATCAAATATTAACTAATAACTTATTAGGCTTAATGGCTTTAGGGATATAACTTTAAAACTAAACATTAAATATTGTTGCAATTTTATTATATTATAGTACTGTAACAGTAAAAAATTTGCAAAAAAATTTATTAATATTGGTACGCTTGATTTTTACCAATTGTTTGATTTTTAGCTAAAAAGCAGACTTTTCTTAGTAACCTTAATGGTTTTATGCTTATTACTTTGAAACTAAACATTAAATGTTGTTGCAGTTTTAGTATATTATAGTACTATAATAGTAAAAATTTTGCCCAAAAATTTATTAATATTTGTACGCCTGATTTTCACCAATTAATTGATTTTTACCTAAACATTAGAATTTACTTAGTAGGTTTAATAGTTTTATGGTCATAACTTTTGAAATAAACATTGAATGTTGTTGCAATTTTAGTATATATGTAGTAGTACTATAATAGTGAAAAATTTTGAAAAAAAATTATTAATATTGGTACGCCTGATTTTTAACAATTAATTGAATTTCAATAAAATATTAACTATTAACATAGTAAGCTTAATAACTTTGAAACTAACCATTGAATGTTGTTGTAATTTTAGTATATTGTTTTACTATAATAGTAAAAATGTTATTAAAAATTTTATACGCCTGATTTTTACCATTTACCTGATTTTTAGGTGAAAAGCAAAATTTTCTTAGTAGGCTTAATGGTTTTATGCTCATAACTTTAAAACTAAACATTAAATGATGTTGCAATTTTAGTATATTATAGTACTATAATAGTAAAAAATTTTCACTAAAATTTATTAATATTGGTACGCCTGATTTTTTAAAATTATTTGATTTCAGCTAAAAAGAAGAATTTTCTTAGTAGGCTTAATGGTTTTATGATTATAACTTTTAATATATACATTGAATGTTGTTGCAATTTTAGTATATAGTAGTACTATAACAGTAAAAATGTTGTACTAAAATATATTAATATTAGTACGCTTAATTTTTACCAATTATTTGATTTTCAACTTAAAAGCAAAATTTTCTTAGTAGGCTTAATGGTTTTATGCTCATAACTTTGAAACTAAACATTAAATGTTGTTGCAATTTTAGTATATTATAGTACTACTGTAGTAAAAATTTTGCACAAAAATTTATCAATATTGGTACGCCTGGTTTTTACCAATTATTTGATTTTCAGCTAAAAAGCAGAATTTTTTAATAGGCTTAAGGGTTTTATGATTATAACTTTGAAACTAAGCATTGAATGTTGTTGTTATTTTAGTATATTGTAGTACTCTAACAGTAAAATTTGTGCACAAAATTTGATTAATATTGGTACTCCTGATTTTTACCAATTAATTAATTTTTAGCTAAAAAACAAAAATTTTTAAATAGGCTTATAGGTTTTATAACTATAACTTTAAAACTAAACATTGAATGTTGTTGCAACTTTAGTATATTGTACTACTATAATAGTAAAACATGTGCACAAAAATTTATTAATGTTGGTACGCTTGATTTTTAACAGTTAATTGATTTTCAGTCAAATATTAACTAATAACTTAGTAAGCTTAATGGTTTTAGGGTTATAACTTTAAAAATAAACATTAAATAATGTTGCAATTTTAGTATATTATAGTACTATAAAAGTAAAAATTTTGCACAAAAATTTATTAATATTGGTACGCCTGATTTTTAATAATTATTTGATTTCAGCTGAAAAGCAGAATTTTCTTAGTAGGCTTAATGGTTTTATGTTCATAACTTTAAAACTAAACATTGAATGTTGTTGCTAATTTAATATATTATAGTACTATAACAATAAAAATAGTACACAAAATTTTATTACTATTGGTACGCCTGATTTTCACCAATTAATTGATTTTTAGCAAAACAGCAGAATTTTTTTAGTAAGCATAATGGTTATATGCTCATATCTTTAAAACTAAACATTAAATGATGTTGCAATTTTAGTAAATTATAGTACTATATAGTAAAAATTTTGCACTAAAATTTATTAATATTGGTACGCCTGATTTTTAAAAATTATTTTATTTCAGCTGAAAAGCAGAATTTTCTTAGTAGGCTTAATGGTTTTTAATCATAACTTTAAAAATAAACATTGAACGTTGTTGCAGTTTTAGCATAATATAGTACTATAATAGCAAAAATGTAGGCCAAAAATTTATTAATATTGGTACGCCTGATTTTCACAAATTAATTGATTTTTACCTAAACATTAGAATTATCTTAGTAGGCTTAATAGTTTTATAGTTATAACTCTTAAAAAAAACATTGAATGTTAGTGCAATTTTAGTATATAGTAGTACTATAATAGTAAAAATGTTGTACAAAAATATATTAATATTGGTACGCTTGATTTTTACCAATTATTTGATTTTCAACTTAAAAGCAAAATTTTCTTAGTAGGCTTAATGGTTTTATACTCATAACTTTGAAACTAAACATTAAATGTTGTTGCAATTTTAGTATATTATAGTACAATTATAGTAAAAATGTTGCACAAAAATTACGCCTGGTTTTTACCAATTATTTGATTTTCAGATAAAAAGCAAATATTTCTTAGTAGGTTTAATAGTTTTACGGTTATAACTTTGAAACTAAACATTGAAATATGTTGCAATTATAGTACATTATAGTACTATAATAGTAAAAATGTTGCACAAAAATTTATTGATATTGGTACGCTTGATTTTTACCAATTAATTGATTTTTAGCTTAAAAGCAGATTTTTTTTTTGTAGGTTTAATGGTTTTATGCTCATAACTTTGAAATCAAACATTGAATGTTGTTACAATTTTAGTATATTGTAGTACTAAAATAGTACACAATTTGCACCAAAATTTATTAATATTGGTACGCCTGATTTTCACCAATTATTTGATTTTTAGCTAAAAATCAAAATTTTTATAGTAGGCTTAATGGCTTTATGCTCATAACTTTGAAACTAAACATTGAATGTTGTTGCAATTATAGTTTATTGTAGTACCATAATAGTACAAAAATTTATCAACATTGGTACGCCTGATTTTTACCAATTAATTGATTTTTAGCTAAACATTAGAATTATCTCTTAGTAGGCTTAATGGTTTTATACTTTGAAACGAAACATTGAATGTTGTTGCAATTTTAGTATATCATAGTACTATAATAGTAAAAATGTTGCCCAAAAATTTATTAATATTGGTACGCCTGATGTTCACCAATTAATTGATTTTTACTTAAACATTAGAATTATCTTAGTAGGCTTAATAGTTTTATGGTTATAACTTTTAAATTAAACATTGAATGTTTTTGCAATTTTAGTATACAGTAGTACTATAATAGTAAAACATTTGGACAAGATATTTATTAATATTGGTACGCCTGATTTTTACTAATTAATTGGTTGTTAGCTAAACATTAGAATTATCTTAGTAGGCTTAATGGTTTTATGGTCGTAACATTGAAACTAAATGTTCAATGTTGTTGCAATTTAAGTATATCCGTTTAAACACTAAAAACTTGAGGGACTATCAAAATTCATTTATTTAGATTTAAAAAAAAAACCATAGCTTTACTAAAATCTTTTTCTTTAAACTATCAAACGTTTTTGAAATGTCTGGAGCTACTGCTCTCCTTGTTTTTTTTTTTTAAAGTAGAATTTCATTTGTAACTAACATAAGTCAGAAGATCAGTTACCGAACGTTTTATTCGAAATCTATAATGAGTATCTGAGATGAAGTTATTTTGTTTTAAGAATGTAACAATTTATAAATAAAAATTTTGGGTTACTTTTATCTAATAACGATTACTTTACTTGAATGATAAAATGCATTTAAATTGAAATCAAAACAAGAACATTTAAATGCATTAATAGTTTTGCATACTAATTCAATTAAATTATGTGATATTTCATAATGTAGTGAAAATTCATAATTAAACTCCGTCAGTAAACGAATTAGAAAAGTTAGTAAACATGCAGCACATTGAATTTTAATGTGATTTAATGTGTTGTACATAGCCGCGCACTAGACGGATGCATTTAATAAAATTCATGATTGCGTCGCGAATGACAAAAGGTTATAAAAAACCGAATACATTATTATTGAAAGCAAGCAAGCAAGCAAGCAACAAGCAATCGTATACGATCTAAATAATAATAACAACATACAACGGACGATTTTCCTTCATTTAATTATTAAAATTACAGTGTGCGTTTTCTAATAAAATATCAAGGCGGCCCATATACGGCATTTTCCAAACACAAGGTAAATATTTACAAGGAAAAGTAAAAGTAGGTGCTTGCCAATGTTTTGTAAGTAATGGGGACAGCTAAAAATGCCCGGTACATTATTATATCGATATCAATTATTACAACTATATTTATCTATCGCTGAAGTAGTAGATCAATTAAACAAAAATTATTAATTTAAAGGTTTGTTGAATAGAATGTAATGCAATCGATCTTTTTGTTGGCAAGTAGTTGGAAATAAAATCATTCAATTTGTAGTTGTTCTGCTTTAGATACTTCTGAATGATCGATCAGTTGAGAGCAAAATATTTATATTTCCAGAGCGGCTTGCATTGATAACCATTTCCATCCATTATTTGTAAATGCATATATATGTGCATGCATTGAAACGCGGATCCAATATGCATATAATGTCGTTACTCCTTCGATATAAAAGTTGCGAACGCGGAAACGTCAGCGCAAGAGTCCGCTACACGACACTAACTGGTCGCGCACACATTTTACAGATATCGCATTTCCTATTTCATATTAACAATCCAACCTAATCATTATGCTGGAACGTGTCCCGACCAACTGTACATTACAATTTCATTTGGCTTCTCTCTCCATATTCTTAAATTAATTTCAACTAAAAATTTGCTTAGTTTTATTGTGGAATTACATTAATGTATTGATTACTTTATCATGCTTCAACTAAAATTAGTATTAAGTTATTATTTTATTCAAATTAATCAAATGAACAAAGGCTATAAACTTACAAAAGATTGAGTTGCTAAACTTTAAATAATAAATGGATATTTTTACTTAATTAGCAATTAAATGCACGCGATGGAGGTTTTATCGTCTATGGAACGAATTTAATTAGTAGTTTGTATATATATAAAATGAATCCAGACTGTTTAATATAGTGTTAAAGGCTGCTTTAATCAATTACATGTATAATTAATTCAGACTAATTAAAATGATTTTAGTAAATATGTCAATAATATTATTCACCTATAAGAAATCTCATAATATCATAGCAATTTCTAAAATCGTCGCGCATGTGCTCAATTACTTTTGTTGATACTCGAATTATTAAACAATGAACAGCATCAGATACTGTTATGTGAGTGAGGAGTAGAGCGCACAAGACGACGCGAACCATAAAACTTTAAAATAGCTAAAATCTGGAACATCCATCGACAGACTTTCTAATTGTAACTGTTCTCAAATAACTAGTAACTTATCAATTATATTTTACACACAATTTAATAATGCTTTTAAAACTTTATAGTAAATAATTTACTTATGTTTATAAGGTGCAATCGAGATGGTTTAAAATCGATACTGTAACTTCTAAAATGCAAAACTCTGGTCTATATTAAACTGCCTAAAAAATTAGTTTGTAATTTGCTATAAATTATTAAAATACTGTTAGAAAAAACCAAAATCTAGCTATAAACTTTCAAAAAATTTAAAATTCTATTTTAAAAAAACTTTAAGAATAGTAAAATCTGTTTGTAAAATTTAAATATAGTCCAAAATCATCAAAATTGAGCAAAAAAAAATTATAAAATGTCAAAATTAGCAAAACTGTTTCATCAAAATATTACTAATAAGCAGCAATATCCACCAATAAACTGTTAAACGAGTAAAGTTCTGATTATAAAATATCAAAATCTGGTCATAAAATGTTAAAATTATTTCAGAAAAACCAAAATCTTATTAAAAACGTGCACAATTCTATTAATAAACAATTAACAATTATTATATATTATAAAGCACCAAAATCCAGTCATAAAAAAGAAAGATGAAAACATTAAAATTCTGCAAGAAATTATTAAAGTTTGGCTAGAAAACATCAAAATTTAGTAAAAAAATATATTTTGTGACAGTAAACGTAAAAATCTGGCAATTAACTATCAAAGTTCAACTCAAAAAGATTAAAGTTTGATTATAATTTATGTTTTATGACTGAAAACATCAAGATTTGTTAAGAAATTATTAAAATCCGGTCAGTAAACATCAAAATTTAAAGTAATAATATGTTTTGTGACAGTAAACGTAAAAATCCAGCAATTTATTACTAAAATTTTACTAAAAAGCGGTTAAATTTGCTCATA
This sequence comes from Tachinus rufipes, assembly GCA_963932245.1. Lineage (NCBI taxonomy): Eukaryota > Metazoa > Arthropoda > Insecta > Coleoptera > Staphylinidae > Tachinus > Tachinus rufipes. The sequence continues at coordinate 5,660,472 of OZ010749.1, forward strand.
AATTATGTTTTATGACTGAAAACATCAAGATTTGTCAAGAAATCATTCAAATTTGGCCAGAACACAACAAAATTTAGTAAAATAATGGCAATGAATAATCAAAAAAATCATCTCCGCAAATCTGCAGTTGTTTTAGGCAAATCTTTTGCTAACGCAGTCGCTTTACCGATATTTTCTCCGGCTGTGAGCAACGACTATATGATAGTCGCTTTCTTGAACGATTTTAATAATTTTCATATGAAAATCATAGCGTTTCTTCTTCAGAAACAGTAATGCCTACCTAGGAACCATTATTTCGGGTTTGTTTCTGGAATGCCAATGGCATTTCAGAAACATTGAGTAAAGTGGAACAGTTCTTTTTCCAAAACAAACCACCGACCACCCAAACATTGAAACTACCAAATACCTCCACGTATTTGGGGTCGTTGAGGATTAGATTAAGGCACGGGACTTTAATCTTTGCAAAAAAATTATATTACCACTCCAAGGTTGACACCCTAGAATCAAAAGCGATAGTGGTCAATGTGCCCGGCTTAGAAACATTAAAAATTGCATCTGGCTATCCTCAGTCCAAGTAACCGAATTGAAACGGCAGATTTAGACTTGGTCTTATCTAACTCTCTCCCCACATTCATTGCTGGGGATTTTAACTCTAAACACCCGGCGTGGAATAGTTTACAAACAAACGTCAAAGGTTGGGCGTTGTTCGACTTTGTAGAGCAAAGAGGGTTACAAGTAGTGAATCTAGAGGAACCTTCCTACTATTACTGCGCAGGACACTAAAAAGACGTTCTTAATGTGGTTGTATTTAAAATTGTCAACCATCCGAGTAGTCAACAAAATTAGTTCCGACGACCTTTTGGTTTTGCTAAAGCTCTTCGGAAGGAGGTTTCCTGGGGAAGGAGAAAAATTTCTTATTCGTACGGATTGGCCTCTCTTCTCACAATCTCCGGAAAAAAACATCAACTCCGGTGAGAACGGCCTTGGACATCGAAAGGGCCATCAAACTCTTTACGGGCCAAATTCAACAAGTTTCGAAAAAATCCTCTAAAATCCATCAGGTTTGCGTTGATAATCTTCTTAGACTATCTTGGAACGTAAAAGATTTAATTTGCAAGCAGCGGGCATCTTTGGCAGCGGCATCGCAACCCCTTAGATCGCCTGACATTGAACTCTCTTCAAAGTGAGGTGAGAAAAACCATAAGGTTGCATAAAGTATTATGTTGAAAAAATATTTTAGAATCTTTTAAGAAGGATGACCATCCAATGTAAAAGATCTCTAAATCTTTAAGGAACAAGTTGGTCCCCATTCCAGCTATTCATAGCAAAAATGGGGTACAGTACTCGTATGAGAGAAAGGCGAGCCTGGAACTCTTATGCTTTCTGAACAATTGTTTGGATTTGGAGCACGTCGAAAATGCTGAAGGGGTGGTTAAGAAAGCCTTAAAAGCAGCTGACGACGGCTCGCCGCTACAAAGCGTTAGACCGTCTCAAATAAAAGAGATTATAAAAAGACAAAAAATCCGGTCTGCTCCTGGCTCTGACAAAATCCCCAATAGAGCGCTGAAATGGTTTTCGCACAATATTGCTAATGCAATCCTTTACACTGGGCATTTTCTTTTGGTCTGGAAAAGCTCAATTGTCATTAACATCCCAAAACCTGGAAAAGACCGGCAGTTTCCTTAAAACTACCGGCATATTAGCTTACTATGCACCTTGAGCAAGGTCATAGAAAAGATTATCTTAGACATTATTCAGGATTACGTTGGTTTTAATAATTTACTTGCATCGCATCAGCATAGATTTTGTTGGAAACATTTTTTAGTTCATCAGTTAAATTGGTTAACTAATATTACTGTGAAAGGTTTTAGGTTGAAAAAAACTACAGAAATAATCCTTTTCAACGTGGAAAAAACCTTCGACAAAGTCTGGCATATAAGTCTTCTTTACAAACTCCACAGCCAAAAATTTTTTCTACGTCTTATAAAGCTAATAGCTTCATAACTAAACCGTAGAACCTTGGCTGTTAGAATTTAGAAACACAATTCTACTACGCAAACATTACGGCAAAAGTCCCTCAAGGCTCCATTTTTGCTCCGGTCCTTTTTAACTTTTTTGTTGCGGACATGCCTTTGGGATTGATGCACTAGGTTAAAATGGCACAATACGCAGACAAAACAGTGCTTCTGTATTTGTCAAGGTCACCTCTGGTGATCACTTCTAAGTTACAAAAAACCACCATCAATCTGGAATGCTGGTTAGATGAATAGATAGTCAAAGTAAATTTGGAGAAAAGCAAAGCCGCCGCAATAACGCATCTCGATAGGTTAGGATCCTTTTTGAGGCTCGATTTTGTGGATGTTCACCGAAGCTCCATGGTTTGTCTGAAATTGTGATATCCAAAGTGATCTTGGGATTCCTCTACTGCGCAGACATATCAAAGCTTGCAAAGCAAAGTACTTTGACAATCTCGCGGTTTACTTAAATCCTGATCTGGCCAAGCTAGACAAGAAAGTTTTGCGACACAAGCGCCCAGTTAATCAAATGATTAACAGTTCCTAAAATTCTTACCCACTTTCCTCAGCCTTTAGAGCGCATTTGTCTTTTCTTTTCGACACTAGTTTTTGTCTTTCATTATCTACCAACAAAAGGATTATGAACTTAAGAAGTTTTAGGCAATTTACCGGGGGGAGTTGGGTCGGTAAGCACCTGCCTGTTCTAGGTATATCTGACACTTTAAGTCATTAAAAAATTCTTCTACCAAAGCAAAAAAAAAAAAATTTGATAAATAATGCTTGGGTGGGTGAATAGAAACAAAGCTAAATTTGTGGGCGAGTTACTTTTTCTACTATAACCCACCCACCCACCCAAGTGTTAGTCATTAAAGGATCTCTTGTTTGTCCCACCTCTTGTGTGCTTGGATTTAGATATGAAACAATTGTTTAACAATAAATATCTTGATAACTAACGCTTGGGTGGGTACAAAGTTTAGTATCTGGGCAAATTCCTTTTTCTACTGTAACCCAGCCACCCGCTCAAGAGTTAGTCATCAAAAAATCTATTGTTTGTCCCACCTTTTGTGTTGATACCGGCTCCCCGCCCCCGAGGTGGTAAGAGTGGGGGTCGGCAATGTTAGAAGAGGCGGCGTAATCCTCCTTGTAGTAGCCAGTAAATGGTGTTTGGTGTTGAGACTATAGGCCTCGGGTTTCTGCCTTGACAGGCGGTGTTGGGGTTCCCGTTGGTGGAGGTGGTGGTTTTACCACGTTTAGCTGGGGGCTGCAGGTGGTTGGCAGTTCTAAGTGCACCTGGTGGTGCGGTGCAACATGTGTTGCGACGTGGAGCGTGCCTTTGTGGTTCAAAGTCACGCTGGACACCTGGTGATTGTGTCCAGGTGCCGTGGGGTGGTGTGCGTTCCAGTTAGGGACAAACCCGCAGCTGGATTGCACGCCTCAGGTCGTCGCAACATTATTACCCCTAGGGTTCGGGGTAGGGTGCAATGCCGTGGGTGCAGTTGGGGGCCAGAGGTGGGTGGGTCACCTCTGGCGCTGTCGTTGGTACGTGGTGGAGGTTCGGGATTATCGGGGACATGGCAGGGGTCGGCGTAGGGGTGATGAAGGGGTTTTCCGTAAAGGAGATTGTGTGCCATCCTTCAGGTGTGGTGCGGCTTTCGGCGGTGAGTGCAAAGCCGGAAGTCGCGTGCAGGTCGGGGTGCTGGAGCATTCTCAAGGCGGTCGTCGGTGTAGAAGTGTTGATGGGTTGTGGTCCTGGTGCGTAGTCCAGGTGAAGAGCGGTCGGTTGGAAATCATTCCGGGTGTCGGTGGTAGTCGGAGATGGCATCGCAGGTTCCATTGAGATGGTTGGGTAGTTCCGGTCCATGATAGTGGTTTGATGAATGTCTCTTCAAGACTGGCTTTTGAAGCGTCGAAAATAATTTCTTACAGGAAACCACCGTCGCAATGGGCGACAGCCAGGCGTCCGCCGCGTCCCAGCAACTGGAGATGGACCGGTAGAAAAGAACCAGGAGCGCCCACCGCTCCAGGGAGACGTCGCTCGAGCGGAGCTACTCCAACTCTAGGGCCGAAGTGATGATGCTGGAGGGACTACGTTGAGCAAAAAGATTTGCAGGTCCTGGGTCCGGACGAACCCACTTTTCACAGCGCCGCGGGCCACAGAAAGGACGTTCTTGACGTAGCAATACTAAAGAACGTCAACTCGCACGCAGTGGTAACTACGCTCAACGGCCTAAACTCTGACCACAGCCCAATACTACTGGAACTACTCGGAAAGAGGTCCGGAGAGGGGGAAAAACTCGTCACACAGACGGATTGGACTTTCTTCTCTCGATGCCTGGAAAATAACATTGGTAGCCTGATCCCAGTATGAACGGCTAAGGATATCGAAAGAGCCGTCGCACTTTTGACTACTCAAGTCCAACAAGCCTCGGAAAAGGCTTCTAAAACCTTTCAGGTTTGCGTCGATAATCCTCTAGGATTATCACGAGAAACAAAGGCGTTGATCCGAACAAGAAATGCCGCCAAACATCAATAGCAAAGGCGTCGCGACTCCAGAGATCAAGAGATCTTGAATCGACTTTACAATGAAGTATGAACGGCCATAAGAGAGCATAAAAACCAATGCTGGAAAGATACGCTAGAATCTTTCACGGAGGATGAAAATCCGATGTGGAGGATCTTTAAAGTCCTTAGGAACAGACGGGTTTCCATTCCCGCCATTCACGGTGAGAGAGGGATGCAATACACTACTGAGGGAAAGACCAAAGCATTTGCAAACAGCCTGGAACTCCAATGCTTCGATCTGTATACCGATTATACGGATCTGGAGCACATCGAAAGGGTTCGCAGGAAAGTCAAAGACTTTCTGAGAACCGCTGACGATGACACTACACTTGATAGCGTTAGACCTTTTCGAATTAGAGAAATTATTAAAAGATTCAAATCCCGTTCTGCTCCAGGTCCGGATAAAATATCTAACAAAGCTCTTAAATTGTTCTCTCATAAAGCAATTATGGCTCTAACCAATATTGCAAATGGTAATCTTTGCACTGGGCATTTCCCGTCAGCCTGGAAAGGCTCGCACGTGGTAAACATTGCTAAAGTTGGGAAAAACAGGTTGTTTCCCCAAAATTATCGGCCTATAAGCCTACTATGCACCTTAAGCAAGGTCATAGAGATGGTGATCTTGGATATTATTCAAGAGCACACGGATATAAACAATCTTCTCCTCTCCTATCAACATGGGTTCAGATGGGGACACTCGAGCGTACATCAACTCAACCGAGTGGAGGACCACATTGTCGAAGGTTTCGGACAGAAAAAGGCCACGAGAGTGGTCTTCAAGCGACTGCTTTTAAAACTAATCAGACAACGATTTCCTCTGCGTATTATAAGGCTGCTTGCCTCATATCTAAAACGCAGAAATCTGACAGTCAAACTCGATAACTACATCTTTACTTCTCGGCAGATAAAGGCCAAAGTTTCTCAAGGCTCTATTCTCTCGCCGCACTTATCTACTCCTCAAGGTCGACTTAAATGATCACCTTACGTCTTCAAAAAGCCACCTCCAATCTGGAAGATTGGATGGATAAATGGCACTTTGGAAAAAACCCTGAGAAAAACAAGGCCGTACTATTCACTCGGCGTTGGTCACTTAAACCGCATGAGAACGTTACCTTCAACGACGTTCCCATACTGTAGTCCGACACTGCCAAGTAGCTTGGGGTAATCTTGGACAAGGGTCTTTATTACAAAGCCTCAGGTTTAATCCATTCTGGACAAATCTAAAATGGCTAAATCTTTTCTCTACCCGATGCTGCGACGGAACAGCGGCATGTCACTCCGGAATAAAATCCGGCTTTACACCTCGACCATCAGACCGATGATCACATACGCTTTCCCCATTTGAGGAACGGCGGCAGGTAGCCACCTAAATCGCTTAGAAGCTTTCCAAAGCAAATCTCTCCGGATGCTCGCAGGAGCTCCATGGTACGTTCAAAATCTGGACATTCAAACAGACCTAGAGATTCCTCCACTTCGTCAACATTTTGAAGCTTTGGCCAAAAAGTATTTCAAAAACTTCGCGGTTCATTCCAATTCCGATCTGGCAAGACTTGCCGAACCAGATCGGGAAGATTTTGTCCACAAACGACCGGTGAATTCAATAGTAGACAAGTTACTTCTAATAGCGTGGGTAAAACCAAATCCAAAAACAAAACCCCAACCTGGCCTATAAGGCGACTCCTAAACAACCTCCTACATACACATCTCCAAACGGAAGGTACATGAGCCGAAAGGTCTCGAACTTTCAGGCAATTTCTAGATGGGTGGGGTTTAGTCGGTAGGCACCCTTAAAAAGGTGAATCCGACACGTCCTGGGAGCAAAGTCTTTAAAAGATTCCCCACCAACGCCTAACAAAAAAAAAAAAAAAAAAAAAAACTGCTCCTCAGACAACATCGAGAGCCCAATACAGCAACATCGAGACGGACATCACCTGAACCACCACATCAGCTGGCTGTGTGAGGAACTTCGGTTCAATTACAAAAACAACAAGTACAAACACGTACCACCATCATCCGGAGACCACCTCCGGACTTGTCAGGCAACCTTCTCAACTCCCAGAGAAGGATGCCGGTAACAGTTCTCACCCACCCTACCAAGCGTTAGTTATCAAGAGATTTATTGTTAAACAACTTTCTCATATCTAAATCCAAGCCCACAAGAAGTGGGACAAACAGTAGATCCTTTGATAATTAACACTTGGGCGGGTGGGTGGGTCACAGTAAAAGAAATAACTTGCTTACAAATTAAACTTTGTTTCCCAACCACCCACCCAAGCGTTAGTTATCAAGAAATTTATTTTTAAACAATTCTTTCAGAACTAAACTTTAGCACACAAAAGGTGGAACGAACAATAGATCTTTTGATCATTAACACTTGGGCGGGTAAATAGGTCACATTAGAAGAAATAACTTGCCCACAAATTAAACTTTGTTCACACCTACCCACCCAAGCGTTAGTTATCAAAAAATTTATTGTTGAACAATTTTCTCATATCTAAATCCTAGCACACAAAAGGTGGAACAAACAAAAGATCTTTTGATCATTAACACTTGGGCGGGTGGTTAGGTCACAGTAGAAGAAATAACTTGCCCACAAATTAAACTTTGTTCCCACCCACCCACCCAAGCGTTAATTATCAAGAGATTTATTGTTAAACAACTTTCTCATATCTAAATCCAAGCCCACAAGAAGTGGGACAAACAGTAGATCTTTTGATGACTAACACCTGAGCGGGTAAATAAGTCACAGTAAAAGAAGTAACCCGCCCACAAACTTAACTTTGTTTCCACCCACTCAAGCGTTAGTTATCAAAAAATTTATTGTTATACAATTTTCTCATATCTAAATCCAAGCCCACAGGAAGTGGGACAAACAGTAGATCTCTTGATGACTAACACTTGGGTGGGTCACAGTAGAAGAAATAACTTGCCTACAAATTAAACTTTATTTCCCAACTACCCACCCAAGCGTTAGTTATCAAGAAATTTATTTTTAAACAATTCTTTCAGAACTAAACTTTAGCACACAAAAGGTGGAACGAACATTAGATCTTTTGATCATTAACACTTGGGCGGGTGAATAGGTTACATTAGAAGAAGTAACTTACCCACAAATTGAACTTTGTTTCCACCCACCCACTCAAGCGTTAGTTATTAAGAGATTTATTGATAAACAACTCTCTCATATCTAAATCCAAGCCCACAAAAAGTGGGACAAACAGTAGATCTTTTGATGACTAACACCTAGACGGGTGGAATGGTTACAGTAAAAGAAGTAACTCGCCCACAAATTAAACTTTGATCACACCCACCCACCCAAGCGTTAGTTATCAAGAAATTTATTGTTAAACAATTTTCTCATATCTAAATTCAAGCACACAAGAAGTGCGACAAACAATAGATCCTTGAAGATTAATTTTATCTACAAGTAGATACCGTTTTAAAGTCTACTAATAAACACGACTTCACAATCGTTATGAGAAACTTCAATTCAAAAATAGGAGAAAGACGGGTAGAAAACCTTGTCGGAAACTATGGACTAGGCATGAGAAACGCTAGAGAAGATAAGTTATTAGAATTATGTTAAAGTGAAAATTTAGTAGTGAATTACCACCAAGACGTCTATATACGTGGACGTTGTTAGCTCATACTAAAGAAAAAATAGTTAGAAATCTAATAGACTATATCCTAATTAGAAAACGATATAGGAATAGCATCACCTCAGTCAAAACCTACCCAGAAGCCAATGCTTTATCAGACCACAATCCAGTCGTAGCCAATGTTAAAGTAAGGCTTAAAAAACTAGAATCAAAAAGAAAACCAGTAAGAATTGCAATCGAAAAGCTAAAGGATGCTAACATAAGAAAGCAAATCAAACAAAAAACAAAATCCAGAAAATAGGCACATCAAATACAGATAATCCCAATGAGAAATGGGGAAGCATCAAAAGAGCAGAGATATGCTAACACCAGACAAAATTATACCAAAACAACAATGGATGACAAAAGAAATTTTAGACCGAGAAATAAAGGGAACCAAATAAAATATAAAGAAGTTCACAAAACCATCAAAAGAAAATTTCGTGAAACAAACAAAAACTGGGTGTCTGAAAAATGCAAAGATCGAATAGCTGCAAAGTCAATACGACAGTTTTAATCTACATAAGAAAATTAGAGAACTAATAGGAATTAATAGGAAACGAGTGACACCAATTATAAAAACAAAATCCGTCAAAATAATAACAGACCAAGCCTAAAAACATATATGATGGAAGAATACATTGAAGAACTATTCAACGACACGAGATGCCCTCAAAGTAAAATAACAAAACACAAAGCAAAAAAGAGCGTGAAAGGGGGGAAACCTGTAGGCTCAAATGAAGTGCCTATAGAACTATTAAAACTAATAGAAGATGAGGAAATCAAAATAATCGTTGGCCTAACAGAAGTAATACCAAAAGAATGGCTTGAATCTACATTTATTACAATTTTGAAGAAGTTAATTGCCCGAGAATGCAGTGACTACAGAACAATAAGTCTTATGAACCATATCTTGAAAGCATTCCTAAAAAAAATACATAAAGGACTTAAGCAAGATATTAGCGACACTCACTTTGGATTCAGAAAAGGTTTAGGAATACAAAAAGCATTATTCGGCATTAACGTACTACTACAGAGATGTATGGATATGAATGTCAAGGTACACGCCTGTTTTACAGACTACAAAAAGGCGTTCGATAAAGTACGCCATAAACTACTTGTAACACTCCTAAAAAGCAAACGTATTGATTCCGAGGACATACAAATAATTGAAAACCTGTACTGGAACCAAACAGCGACGTTGAGAGTCGACAACGATTCCATAGAAAGCATAAACATCAAACGGGGAGTGAGGCAAGGCTGTATACTGTCACCAATGTTATTCAATCTATACTCAAAAGCTATATTTAAAGAAGCTTTATCTAAAGAAGTATGTGGGTTTGTTGTTAATGGGCGACCAATTAACAACATTAGATATGCTGATGACACGGTGATAGTAACAGACAACATTGTAGACCTGCAAAGAATGGTGGAACGCACAAAAACTGTTAGCTCAAAATATGGTTTAAATATAAACCACAAGAAAACAAAATAGCACGTATACCACCTAACCCAAATCTTCTTATTAATAACACCTATATTCAAAAGGTAACCAAGTACAAATACCTAAGTACGTGGATAACAAATACAAACGAACAGACAGTAGAAATCAAGTCCAGAATTGGGATGGCTAGAACTGCCTTCTTCAAAATGAGAGATCTCTTCTGTGATCGCGATCTAACGCTAGAACTTTGTGTTAGAATGGTAAGATGCTACATATTTCCAATTATACTGTATGGTATGGAAGCATGGACACTAAACCAACATCTCAGCAACATACTCCAAGCTTTTAAGATGTGGACGTATTGGAAAATCCTGAAGATCTCATGGACGGACAAAACCCCAAATGACAAAATCCTCAGAAGAATGGGAAAAGACCTATAAATCCTTCACATAATAAAGATCAGAAAGCTGAAATATTTGGGACATACCATGCGAGGGAATAAATATAATGTACTGCAGCTGATTATGTAGCGGAAAATAGTAGGCAAGAGAAGTGTGGGAGGACGCAGAATGTTTTGAATGCGGAAACTAAGAGACTGGTTTGGCTGCACCTTTAAAGATCTTTTCCGAGCTGCAGTTTCAAAGATCAGAATAGCCACAATGATAGCTAACCTCCGAGTAGGAGATGGCACGTGAAGAAGAAGATTAACACTTGAGCGGGTAGGTGGGTTACAGTAAACAAAGTAACTTGCCCACAAATTAAACTTTGTTCTCACCTACCCACCTAAGCGTTAGTTATCAAGAGGTTTATTGTTAAACAATTTTTTCATACCTAAATGCAAGCACATAAGAGGTGGGACAAACAATAGTTTTTTTGATGACTAACACTTTGGCGGGTGGGTGGGTTACAATAGAGGAAGTAACTCGCTTACAATCTGAACTTTGTTCCCACCCACCCACCCAAGCGTTAGTTATCAAAAGAGTTATTGTTAAACAATTCTCTCATAACTAAATTTAAGCACACAAGAGGTAAGTCAAACAATAAATCCGTTAATGACTAACTCTTGTGAGGGTGAGTGGGGCATAGTAGAAGAAGTAACTCGCCTACAAATTAAACTTTGTTTGTTTTTTAATATTAAAATTTGATCTTAGAGTATGACTAAAATAACAATTTTGCTCTTTATCCACCGGGGTGATTCGGAAGTCACCTAATAAGCCGTTGGTACTATCAACCCCCTTCATACAAGTCGTAAGATTTCTGGGGCGATGTAAAAAAGCTGTAAAACGCAAAATAAAGAAAAAAATACTATTAGAAATAGCAGAATTTGATCTTAAACTGTTCAAAAGCAAGATTCTATTTAGAAAAAGTCAAAAACAGCAAAATCCGGCTATAAAATATCAAAAATGTTGATAAAACAAGCTAAGATCCGGTCAAAAAGTGTAAAATTTTATTCATAAAATGTCTAAAACTTTAAAATGTGACCAAAAAGTAAAAAATACTGTGAGAAAAAACCAAAATTTGGTCATAGACTGGTATTTTAATTATAGAAAGTGAAAAACAGTAAAACCTTGCACTAAAATATGAGTTTGCTACAAATGTAGCAGTATTTTTCCTGTACGCAACCATTAAAATAATAAATTTAAAAAATCAATTCAATTAAAGTCTTACTAAGTGCAACTAATGCTGTCATCCAATCAAATTTCAAAATCGACTTAGATCTCTGTTTTGTCTTCTCGTACGCATTTTTATCGCAATTTTGAGTCTGGCTTCAAAATCTATCGTTTTTTTGTTGACAACAGTGTTGATTCCGTCTCAAAAAGATTGCAAATCAGGCAAAATACTAGAACAGTGTGCTCAAAATCCAAACACACAAAATTGCTTTGTTCAAAAAGACACACAAATTGTTCTGAAAACTTCCACAAACAGACTTTATTTTAAAAAGCTTCAAACAATATTTTAACAAACTAAAACTTATGTTCTAAAAAGTAGCACATGGCCAATTTCAAAAGACAAATAATGTTTCTAAAACTGAAAATTCAATTTGTTACTTTTTTTACTGTAAAAAAAAGGCAAAACCCGCTACTGCAAGTTTTGAAATAGTTATCGAGATGTATGCCTTCCGCATTGCATATCATTTGATTGTGATTCTGTCTAACCCCCATATTGTATCCTTGCTCAATGGCTCTCTTTTGGTTCTTGTCATTTCTGTGACGTTAAGAAATGACAGAAAAAAAAGAAAAGCTTAAAATAATATTTTTAATAATTATGAAACGTAATTTGTGCGATATTTTGTACTTCATATTAACAACAACGCTATAAATATTAATCATTATAATTATAATCATGACTGATCCATCATAGCTTTCATTGCTTATTTATTCCCAGTAGTAAAACACATTAAAAAACAATCCTGCATATTAGTAATATATTATAATAACACGCAATTAATTATTGTGCTGGTAACAATAGGTGGAACATTATGTAATCTTGCACCATCAATATTTATACTACACATGTATTAATTATGCTGTGACATTATATTCACATAATTATAATACTCTGACGCGGTTTTTATTTATACTACAAAAAAATAACACCATTAATGTCGGTTTTTCTTCCCTTATTGTATTGTTATACAAAAAAAATCAATCTTTTATATTAATAAAGTTGTCATGGATGGAATAATTGTATGTAGACAGGCATGTTCCAGTTTGTTTTATAAATAAAAGATTAGTATCGGAACGTATTTGAACTGGTTCGTCCTTATTTTTTTATTATTCTACATGTTTTAATAATAAAATCATTATTATAAATTTAATATATCGATATCCAACGTGTGAAATGAATATTTATTTATTTATTCATGTAAACCACAGGCTATAAATAATTACAATTATAAACATAATGACATTCCGATTAAATATGACGAAACCTGCGAAGCGGACGATATAAATCTCAATTAGACAAATTTATTAATTTATATATTTGCACGGTTGTGCGAAAAGACAAGTAGCTTAAGAGGGGGCGTGCACCGCAGGCCAATTCTTTTATTTATTTATTTATTATTATTCCTTAATTGATTTATGACATGTGAAATGCAAATGCCTGTTTCTGTTTACATTACAGCTTATTAAGGCGGAGATATTTGCATATGTATGGATTTTAATATGACATTATCTGTGCGGCTTTTATTCTTGTGGGATAAACGTATAATACAATACGGAAATGAGTAATGGTGCGGATTACAGGTAATGTTCCACTCGACACATGTAAATTGTGATGTTTTTATTAAATGCATTTTAAAGCTACTAAATAACTCATTTATGATAGAAAATATTGTCACAAACTCTTTGTTCATGTTCCAAATGTTGGAGCTTTTCTGATGCTCACTATATTTGCTTGTTTAAATTTATGTTTTCAATAATCAATTTTGAGCATTAAATCAAACGCAAATAAATTATCAAAAGATCACAACTTAGCTTCAATTACCAATAACTAAATACATGTAGTTATTTAATCAAGATAAAGATCTTTATGTGGATATAATATAGTAATGTTTATAATGATTGTATCTAATTACTGAAATCTAGATTGAAATACGTTCACATGCCTCAGGCAAAATATAATATAATTTTTATTAACATCATCATGCCATTCGCTGTAAATATCAGGGCAAACAAGACCATTGATATTGTGTTACACTCGATTGCATTGTGAACATTTAAATAATAAAATATATTTTGTAAATATATGTGAGTTGAAGTAATAGCGAAAGATCTATGCGATGTTTGGTGGGGGGAGTTATGAAGGAGAACGTACAGTGATTTTTAAAGTCTGCATGTACCGTTCAGTTTATAAATGCGTAAATAAGGAAACCCATTTGATGATTGTCGGTCAGGTCTAGGTGCCTGTGTGAAGAATTGAATTGGAGGAAGAGAACGGTCCAATTTCCTGACTATGTATAAATAGAAATTCGTTCCATTTTACAATTTTGGATTAAATAATATCATTTTCATTATTTCATAAAAAAAAACTACTTCTTATTCCAGAATGAATAGACAATGAAAGAAGAACCCCACACTAAGCTTTATATGTGTGTATGCGTGCTCATCTTGCGTGGGAGAAATATGGGTGTGTATGTGCGTATATACATGTGATATCCTCATGTTTCATTTTATATATACAGACAGACACACACGAATACAGACACTCTTATGCATGTCAGAAAATGGGGAGAATAAAAACATTACGATTTATATAAACAGCACTTCATTATACTTAATGGTATTATGTGTTGCTTGCTTGCTTGCTTGCTTGCTTCAACTAATTTATTAATAAATTGTGAAAGAAAAGGGTGCATAATATTAGAAACAATTGTTTTATTCTTATAATTATATGCAATATTGTTTAATATGTAAAAATAATAAAAAAATAAGTTTGAATAACGTTATAGATCTTAAAAGATTTAGATTCAATTGAATTGTCTCAAGAATTAATAATTTTCAAGATATTTTAACATAATTTGTTAATTACAAGACGCAAATACTCAATTTATTGATAGTTTGTCGCTTCACAATTAAGTGCAAATCAAAAGTTTTTATTTTAGTCATAGTTTGTCGCTTTGCAATTAAGTGCAAGTCAAAATTACCCATTTTAGTCATAGTTTGTTGTTTTGCCATTAAGTGCAAGTCAAAAATACCCATTTTAGTCATAGTTTGTCGCTTTGCAATTAAGTGCAAGTCAAAATTAGTCAATTTATTCATAGTTTTTTGCATTGCAATTAATTGCAAGTTAAAATTATCTATTTTAGTCATAGTTTGTTGCTTTGCAATAAAGTGCAAGTCAAAATTACCCACTTTAGTTATAGTTTGTCGCTTTGCGATTAATTGCAAGTCAAAATTATCAATTTTAGTCATAGTTTGTTGCTTTGCGATTAAGTGCAAATCAAAATTAACTATTTAAGTCATAGTTTGTCGCTTTGCGATTAAGTGCAAGTCAAAGTTACTCATTTTAGTCAAAGTTTGTTGCTTTGCAATAGAATGCAAATCAGAATTACCTATTTTAGTCATAGTTTGTTGCTTTGCAATTAAGTTTAAGTCAAAATTACCCATTTTAGTCATAGTTTGTCGTTTTGCGATTAAGTGCAAGTCTAAATTACTCAATTTATTTATAGTTTTTTGCTTCGCGATTAAGTGCAAGTCAATATTATCAATTTTAGTCATAGTTTGTTGTTTTGCACTTAAGTGCAAATCAAAATTACCTATTTAAGTCAAAGTTTGTCATTTTGCGATTAAGTGCAAGTCAAAATTACTCATTTTAGTTATAATTTATTGCTTTGCAGTTAAGTGCAAATTAAAATTACTGATTTTAGTCATAGTTTGTCATTTTGCAATTAAGTGCAAGTCAAAATTACTCATTTTAGTCATAGTTTGTTTCTTTGCAATTAAGTGCAATGCAAAATTACCTATTTAAGTCATAGTTTGTTGCTTTGCAATTAAGTGCAAGTCAAAATTACCTATTTTAGTCATAATTTATCGCTTTGCAATTAAGTCAAACTTACCCAATTTATTTATAGGTTTTTGCTTTGCGATTATGTGCAAGTCATTATTATCAATTTTAGTCATAGTTTGTCGCTTTGCAATTAAGTGTAACTCAAAATTACTTATTTAAGTCATAGTTTGTCGCTTTGCGATTAAGTGCAAGTCATAGTTTGTTGCTAGAAAATTAAGTGCAATTCAAAATTACCTATTTTAGTCATAATTTGTTGCTTCACGATTAAGTGCAAGTCAAAATTACCCAGTTTATTTATAGTTTTTTGTTTTGCAATTAAGTGCAAGTCAAAATTATCAAATTTTGTCTTAATTTGTCGCTTCAAAAATATGTGCAAATTAAAGTTACCTATTTTCGTCATAGTTTGTCGCTTTGCGATTAAGTGCAAGTCAAAAATACCTATTTTAGTCATAGTTTGTTGCTTTGCAATTAAGTGCAAGTCAAAATTATCCAATTTATTTATAGATTTTTGTTTCGCAACTAAGTGCAAGTCAAAATTATCAATTTTAGTCATAGTTTGTCGCTTTGTGATTAAGTGCAAATTTAAATTACCCATTTAAGTCATAGTTTGTCATTTTGCAATTAAGTGCAAGTCAAAATTACTCGTTTTAGTCATAGTTTGTCGCTTTGCAATTAAGTGCAAGTCAAAATTACTCAATTTATTTATAGTTTTTTTTTTGCAATTAAGTGCATAATTTGTCGCTTTGCAATTAAGTGCAAATTAAAGTTACCTACTTTAGTCATAGTCTGTTGCTTCCCAATTAAGTGCAAGTCAAAATTACCCAATTTATTTATAGTTTTTTGGATCGCAATTAAGTGCAAGTCAAAATTATCAATTTTAGTCATGATTTGTCGCTTTGCGATTAAATGCAAATCAACATTACCCATTTGAGTCATAATTTGTTGCTTTACGATTAAGTGCAAATCAAAGTGACCCATTTGAGTCATGATTTGTTGCTTCGCAATTAAGTGCAAATCAAAATTACCCATTTTAGTCATACTTTGTCGCTTTGCGATTAAGTGCAAGTAAAAGTTACTCATTTGAGTCATAGTTTGTTGCTTTGCAAATAAGTGCAAATCAAAATTACCTAGTTTAGTCATAGTTTTTTGCTTCGCGATTAAATGCAAGTCAAAATTATCAATTTTAGTCATAGTTTGTCGCTTTTTGATTAAATGCAAATCAAAATTAACCATTTAAGTCATAGTTTGTTGCTTTGCAATTAAGTGCAAATCAAAGTTACCCATTTGAGTCATAGTTTGTTGCTTTGAAATTAAGTGCAAATCAAAATTACCCTTTTAAGTCATAGTTTGTTGATTTGCGATTAAGTGCAAGTCAGAATTACCCATTTTAGTCATAATTTGTCGCTTTGCGATTAAGTGAGAGTCAAAATTACCAATATTTGTCATAGTTTGTTGCTTTGCAATTAATTGCAAGTTAAAATTACCCAATTTATTCATAGTTTTTTGCTTCGCAATTATGTGCAAGTCAAAATTATCATTTTTAGTTATAGTTTGTCGTTTCGCAATTAAGTGCAAATCAGAGTTACCAATTTTAGTCATAGTTTGTGGCTTTGCGATTGAAAGCAAATTAGAATTACCCATTTTAGTCATAGTTTGTTGCTTTGCAATTAAGTGCAAATCAAAATTACACATTTTAGTCATAGTTTGTCGCTTCGCGATTAAGTGCAAGTCTAAATTACCCAATTTATTTATAGTTTTTTGCTTCGCGATTAAGTGCAAGTCAAAATTATCAATTTTAGTCATAGTTTGTTGTTTTGCACATAAGTGCAAATCAAAATTACCCATTTAAGTCATAGTTTGTCATTTTGCGATTAAGTGCAAGTCAAAATTACTCATTTTAGTCACAGTTTGTTTCTTTGCAATTAAGTGCAACGCAAAATTGCCTATTTAAGTCATAGTTTGTTGCTTTGCGATTAAGTGCAAGTCAAAATTACCCAATTTATTTATAGTTTTTTGCTTCGCAATTAAGTGCAAGTCAAAATAATCAATTTTAGTCATAATTTGTCGCTTTGCGATTGAATGCAA
Source organism: Tachinus rufipes (assembly GCA_963932245.1). Taxonomy (NCBI): domain Eukaryota; kingdom Metazoa; phylum Arthropoda; class Insecta; order Coleoptera; family Staphylinidae; genus Tachinus; species Tachinus rufipes. The sequence continues at coordinate 5,677,727 of OZ010749.1, forward strand.
ATTAGAATTACCCATTTTAGTCATAGTTTGTCGCTTTGCAATTAAGTGCAAATCAAAATTACCCATTTTAGTCATAGTTTGTCGCTTCGCGACTGAGTGCAAATCAGAAATACCCATTTTAGTAATAGTTTGTCGCTTCACATTTAAGTGCAAGTCAAAATTATCTATTTTAACCATAGTTTGTCGCTTTGCAATTAAGTGCAAGTCAAAATTACCGAATTTATTTATAGTTTTTTGCTCCGCGTTAAAGTGCAAGTCAAAATTATCAATTTTAGTCATAGTTTTTTGCTTCGCAAATATGTGCAAGTCAAAATCATCAATTTTAGTCATAGTTGTTGTTTTGCACATAAGTGCAAATCAAAATTACCCATTTAAGTCATAGTTTGTCTTTTTGCGATTAAGTGCAAGTCAAAATTACTCATTTTAGTCATAATTTATTGCTTTGCAATTAAGTGCAAATTAAAATTACTGATTTTAGTCATAGTTTGTCATTTTGCAATTAAGTGCAAGTCAAAATTACTCATTTTAGTCACAGTTTGTTTCTTTGCAATTAAGTGCAACGCAATATTGCCTATTTAAGTCATAGTTTGTTGCTTTGCGATTAAGTGCAAGTCAAAATTACCTATTTTAGTCATAATTTGTCGCATTGCAATTAAGTCAAACTTACCCAATTTATTTATAGGTTTTTGCTTTGCGATTATGTGCAAGCCATTATTATCAATTTTAGTCATAGTTTGTCACTTTGCAATTAAGTGTAACTCAAAATTACCCATTTTAGTCATAGTTTGTCGCTTTGCGATTAAGTGCAAGTCATAGTTTGTCGCTTGACAATTAAGTGCAAGTCAAAATTACCTATTTTAGTCATAGTTTGTCGCTTTGCGATTAAGTGCAAGTCAAAATTACCTATTTTAGTCATAGTTTGTTGCTTTGCGATTAAGTGCAATTCAAAATTACTCAATTTATTTATAGTTTTTTGCTTCAAGTCAAAATTATTAATTTTAGTCTTAATTTGTCGCTTTGCAATTAAGTGCAAATTAAAATTACCCATTTTAGTCATAGTTTGTTATTTTGCAATTAAGTGCAAGTCAAAATTACTTATTTTAGTCATAGTTTGTCTCTTTGCAATTAAGTTCAACGCAAAATTACCTATTTAAGTCTAAGTTTGTTGCTTCGCAATTAAGTGCAAGTCAAAATTGTCTATTTTAGTCATAATTTATCGCTTTGCAATTAAGTGCAAATTAAAATTACTCATTTTAGTCATAGTTTGTCATTCGCAATTAAGTGCAAGTCAAAATTACTTAATTTAGTCATAGTTTGTCGCTTCGCGATCAAGTGCAAATCAAAATTACCCATTTAAGTCATAGTTTGTCGCTTTGCGATTAAGTGCAAGTCATAGCTATTCAGTTGAGTAATATTTTGTCGCTTCGCAACTAAGTGCAAATCTAAATTACCCAATTTGTTTATAGTGCAAGTCAATATTATCAATTTTAGTCATAATTTGTTGCTTTGCAATTAAGTGCAAATTAAATTTACTTATTTTAGTCATAGTTTGTCATTTCGCGATTAAGTGCAAGTCAAAATTACCCTTTTCAGTCATAGTTTGTTGCTTCGCGATTAAGTGCAAGTCAAAATGACCTATTTTAGTCATAGCTTGTTGCTTTGCGACTAAGTGCAAGTCGAAATTACCTTTTTAAGTCAGAGTTTGTTACTTTGCAATTAAGAGCAAAATTATTTATTTTAGTCATAGTTTGTAACGTTGAGATTAAGTGCTAGTTAAAATTATTCATTATAGTCTAAGCTTGTAGTTTTGCAATCAAGTGCAAGTCAAAATTACCTTATTTAGTCATAGTTTGTTGATTTGCAGTTAAGTGCAAGTTGCAATTGCTTAATTTAGTCATAATTTATTGCTTTACAAATACTTGTGTAGCATTTAAGTTACGAAAGGTGTTAGTAATATTAAAAAAAATTATACCAATCACTTGGATCGGTGGGCGTGAACACAAAATCACATTACCGGTCCAGTATTTATAAACTGTGTCCCCGCTCACCCGCTCAAGTGTTTATTATCAAGAAATTGGCAACGTCAGCTTCCTCTTTAATCTTAATGACATTTATGAGTCTTTCTGTCATGATTGTTACCTGCAAAAATGCAAAAGGTGGTAGTAATATTAAATTTCATTACACCAAACACTTGGGCGGGAGGGCGGGAATACAATATCAAACTACCGGCCTAGTATTGATAAACTGTTTTCCCACCCACCCGCCCAAGTGTTTATTATCAAGAAATTGATAACGTCAACTCTCTCTTCAAACTTAATGACATTTATGAGTCTTGTTATCTCTAAGAACGCGGAAAATAGTATTATAATTTAATTTTTTTACACCAAACACTTGGGCGGGTGGGTTAGAACACAATATTAAACTATCGGTCTAGTATTCATAAACTGTGTTCCCGCCCACCCGCCTAAGTGTTCATTATCAAGAAATTAGCAACGCCAACTCCTTCTTCAAACTTAATGACATTGTCAGTCATTCTGTCATGTTTGTTATCTGCAAGAACGCGGAAGGTGGTAGTAATATATTTTTTTACGTTAACCACTTGGGCGGGTGGGCGGAAACACAATATCAAACTACCGGCCCGGTATTCATAAACTGTGTTCTTGCCCACCCGCCCAAATGTTTGTTATTAAGAAATTGATAACGTCAATTTCCTCTTCAAACTTAATGACATTTATGAGTAATTCTGTCATGTTGTTACCTGCAAGAACGCGGAAAATAGTATTATAATTTAATTTATTCACGCCAAACGCTTGGGCGGGTAGCCTAAAACGCAATATTTAACTACCGGTCTAGTATTCATAAACTGAGTCCCCGCCCACCCGCTCCAGTGTTTATTATCAAGAAATTAAAAACGTCAATTTCTTCTTAAAACTTAATGACATTTATGAGTAATTTTGTCATGTTTGTTGCCTGTAAGAACGCGGGAACACAATACCAAACTAACGGCTTAATATATATTAACTGTGTCTCCGCTCACCCTCCCAAGTGTTTTTTATCAACAATTTGACAACGTCAACTCTTTCATTAAACTTAATGGCATTTATGAGTCGTTCTGTGAGTGGAAATTTAATATTAAACTATCGACGCAGTATTTATAAACTGTGTCCTCGCTTACCCGCCCAAGTGTTTATTATCAAAAAACTGTTAACGTTGATTCTTTTTTCAAACTTAATGACATTTATGAGTCAGTCTGTCATGTTTGTTACCTTTAAGAACGCAAAAGGTGGTAGTAATATTAAATTACTTTACACCAAGTTCTTGGGCAAGTGAGCAAAAACACAATATTAAACTACCAGCCCAGTTTTTATAAACTGTGTCTCCGCTTACCTACTCAAGTGTTTATTATCAAGAGATTAGCAACGTCAACTTTTTCTTCAAGCTTAATAACATTGTTAGTCATTCTCTCATGTTTGTTACTTTTAAGAACGTGGAAGGTGGTATTAATATTAAATTTCTTGGGAAGCCTACAATAACACTATATCAAACTACCGCTTCAGTATTTATAAACTGTGTCCCCGCCCACCCGCTCAAATGTTTTTAGTAAGAAATTGGTAACGTCAAATATCTCTTCAAACTTAATGACATTTATATGTCATTCTGTCATGTTTGTTACCTGCAAGAACGATAAAGCCATAGTTCAAGCACTCATTAATATGGTAATTATTTCAAAACTAAATTTCAAAAATCAAAACAAATTTTAGTAAATTTTTGAAAAATTCTGTGTTTAGTAAAAATTGTTTTGTATGCTTTCATGCTGAAGACACAATTGTTCTAATATTAATTCCAAATTTTGACAAAACATAGTTCAACCATTCATTAATTCAAAATTAAATTTCAAAACTTAAAACTAATTTTTTTATTAATTTTTGAAAAATAAAAAATAAAATTCTAAAATTATATAAAAAATAAATTAATTTTTTTTTCCGCACATATCTTTAATTTGTTCAATTTAAAGTAATAATTCAATAATTTAAAAATCTTAATTTTTATAAATTTAAGTTAGTACTGCCCCCGTGTACCTCCGCCTCCAAAAAGTAGTACCACATTTAAACTGAATTAATTTTACACCAATCAAAATCTGATCTATTACAAAGTTGTTAAATCAAATAATTCAATGTTTCAAAAACTTAAATTTATTGATAGTCAAATAATTAGTCAATAAATAAACAACTTCAAGTGTATGAATTCAGTACCTGAGTTGACAGAATGGAAGATGCATTGTTGCAATTAAAGCAAATAAATTTCAATGTAAATATGAGTAAATTGTTCGGACAAAGATGTTTTGTGAAATGTGTGTGATTATTGGGACAATATTCATGGATTGTTTGCAAATACCGCCGCTGATTGTATGCTGCTGCCTGCAGGGGACAATGACCTACTTATGGAAATGTAAGTTTTGGCATAATTATTCATTTGCAATCGGGAATTTTTAATAAAATCGTGTAAATTTGGCAGAACTCGTATTGTTAATATTTTATGAATTGTTGATAAGATATTTGTTGTTAGAATTGTTAAATTAAAATAAATTTAAAAAACCATGAAAACAGAAGAAGAAAAAACGTGTAAATGTGTTTCCTTTCATTGTTACAATGCCACACTTATCCGTGAGAAGACATGAATGGATCCATCTATGAAATCTAAGAAATTCACACGCAATCAATCCACGATAGGTTACCACACACACGCACAGTTATTTTTACAATTCGAAATTGTTCTGGAAATAGACGAGCAATGGTATCTCCGCGTACCTAATAAAGAGACTTTGTCGAATGCCGGTTCATAATTCTCATTCTCTTTCTCGAGATATTTATCGTTTAATTGAATCGAAACATTTTCTTCGGTATAAAGTAACTATAAATATTTATTGTTGCATTGGTGGTGGTGTGTAAGTGTAGTTTTAGTTATCGATTTGCCGGTGCCCCGATGAATTATTATGTACGTACGAGGAAACGAGAATTTTAGATCGACTTTGTGAAACGCGCCAGCTAAGCTACTACTACCTTTATGTATGCTTCGGCTTCGGTAGCTTCCAGTGTTTCTTCTGTCTGCAGAAAAACCACATGAAATATTCAGGCTACATACAGTCGGGAAATTTACCCATTAATAATATCACAACCTAATGTCAGACGAGTGAATAACGCAAACTGTTATATGCTTTTTAATCTTTAATAATATTATTTATTAAAACAAAAATTCAGTTTTAATTTTGTCTATACTTTTCTGTAATTTTACTCGTTTTATTACGCACGGCACGTCCCGTGCGTAATGGGCCTATTATGCACGATGTTTAATATAAAGTAAATACACTGGAGAACAAAAAATAAAGGTCACTTTTTTGGTTTTAACTTTATGTTTGTTAATTGTAAACCAAAGTAGGCGTTTAATAATTCATTTTCTGACAAATGTTATCTATCTGTCAGTTATTATTACCGTGTTACAGAGTTTTATAAAACATTTTGCTCTAATTGAAAACCTACATTTTGTAGTGGTTTTTTTACTTAGTGTTGATTTTTCTCTGCGAAACTTGTCATTCACACGGTGTACTGTACTTAATAGGTCATAATGCATTTGGGCTCTATTGCTGTGGCAAGAATTATAGAGTTGATTGAAGATGGGCGTGGAAAAACGTGAAACTGCATGGATTGTTGGTAAGAGCCTTTGTGCTGTACAAAAGGTGTATCAGCGTTACTTGGATATTGGCCTGATAACCAGAAGATCAGGATCTGGGCATAAAAAAGTCACCACAAACAGAGATGACCCTTTTTTGGTGTCCACAAGTTTGCGGAATAGAACAGCTTTTGCAGATTATCTACGAAATCAACTCTATGAAGTTGGAGATGTAAATGTTAGGGAATGGACCGTTAAAAGAAGGCTTTGGGTTGCTAGATTGTTTTGTAGAAAGATGGCCACAGGTCCACCTTTACAACGCCGACATTGTGTTGCAAGATTGGCTTTTGTCCAAAATCACCGGGCATGGAGTAATGAGGACTGGAGCAAGGTACTGTTTTCAGATGAGTTGCTCTTTTGCCTCAATGGATCAGACGAACATCGAAAAGTGTAGAGAAGACGCGGAGAAAAATACGCTTTAGTTTGTATTGATGAGCAATTTCCATTTGGCGGTCGGTCGGTAATGGTTTTGGCAGGAATTTTTACCGAAGCACGCACAGAATTGGTGGGTTACTCCATTCAAAACTACTTGCGCGTAATCATAAACTTGTGTCCCCGCCCACCCACCCAAGTGTTTGTGTTTCAATATCTTGATAAGAAACACTTGGGCGGGTGGGCGGGGACACAAATCTATATGTACGCGCAAGTATTTTTTATTGGAGTGGCCCACCCACCCGCCTAAGTGTTTGTTATCAAAGGATTGAATCACAAACACTTGGGTGGGTGGGCGGGGACACAAATCTATATGTACACGCAAGTATTTTTTATTAGAGTGCCTCACCCACCCGCCCAAGTGTTTGTTATCAAAGGATTAAATCACATACATTTGGGTGGGTAGGCGGGGACACAAATCTTTGATTAAACGCTAGTATTTTTAATTGGAGTGCCGCACCCACCCGCCCAAGTGTTTGTAATCAAAGAATTGAATCACAAAACTACAAAAGGCTCTAGAATACTATGAACGAGTTTAGAAAATTTCAAAAACAATGCAAAAAGTGTAAAAAACTCTGAAACGCTCTAAAAAAACGGTGAATGAGTTTAGAAAAATCTAAAAATGCTGCAAAAAGAAGTAGAAAACTACAAAACACTGTTGAAAACTGTGACGGAGTTTAAAAAATCTGAAAAAGCTACAAAAAAGTGAAAAATACTCTAAAATACTTTAAAAATATGTAAATGAATTAAGAAAATTCTTAAAAATTGCAAAAAATTTAAAAAACTCCAAAAATTTAGAACATTTCTGGTCTTTTCTCAGTTATCTAAACTCATTGAACCTTCTAAACTCAGCGTTTTTATAGTCTTCTTAACTTTTCTATAGTCTTCTTAGTACCATCTAATTTTAAAAATGCTGCAAAAAAAAGTGAAAAACTACAAAAAGCTCTAAAAGACTATGAATGAGTTTAGAAAATTCTGAAAACAATGCAAAAAAGTGTAGAAAACTCAAAAAAACTCAGAATGAGTTAAAAAAATCTGCAAACGCTCTAGAAACTGCAAATGAGTTTAGAAAACTCTGAAAATAATGGAAAAAAGTGTAGAAAACTCTAAAAAACTGTAAATGATTTTAGAAAAATTTGAAAATGCAGCAGAAAAAAGTGGAAAACCACAAAACACTCTAGAAAACTGTAAACGGCTTTAGAAAACCCTGAAAATAATGCAAAAACGTGTAGAAATGCTCTAGAAAAATGTGAATAATTTAAGCAAATTCTAAAAATGCTGCAGAAACAAGTAGAAAACTACAAAACACTCTTATAATACGTTTAGAAAACTCTAAAAACAATTAAAAAAATATAAAAAACTCCAAAACACTCTAAAAAACTGTATCTGCGTTTAAAAAATTTAGAAAAGCTACAAAAAAATATAGAACACTCCAAAATGCTCAAGAAAACTATGAATAAGTTAAAAAAAATCTAAAAATGCTGCAGAAAAAAGCAATAAACTATAAAATGCTCTAGAGAAGACTGCAAATAAATGCAAAAAAAATGTAGGAAACTCTAAAACAATCTAAAAAAAGTGTGAATAAGTTAAGAAAAAAAAAGTAAAAAACTCCAAAACGCTCTAAAGTCTCCGTTTAAAAAAATCTGAAAAAGCTGCAAAAAAATGTAGAACATTCCAAAACGTTCTAGAAAACTGTAAGCGAGTTAAGAAAATTTTGAAAATAATAATTAAAAGTGAAAAAAAATCCAAAATGTTCTAGAAAACTGTGAGCGAGTTTAAGAAATTCTAAAAAAATGAAGAAAATAATCAGGATTTTACACCCAAAAAATAATTTTAAAAAATCGGTAATGGTTTAAAAAAAATTGAGCCACAAATTCTAACTAACCTCAACCTTTTGAAAAAAAAAATACACGCTACTATAGAAGTAGTAAATAGTCTAACAAAACTACTCTGAAAAAAATCTGAAAACCCCAAAAATCCTTAACTGTTCTTTGGAGCTTTCAGAGTTTTTTAATTTTTTTAGACTTTTTCTAGACCTCTCAGGAGTTTAAACCTCTGAAAATACTGAAAATTTAAAAAAACTCCACAAAAAACAGTTTAGAGAAGTCTATGTTTTGAAAAAAATGTAAGAACAACAAACTCTAACTACAGGCTACTAAAAAAGTCCTAACTAGTCTCACAAAATACTCTTAGAAGACTATAAGAAGTCAATAAATTAAGAAAAGTGTAAAAACTCTGAAAAACGTAAAAATCAGTTTAGATGAGCCTATAATGCTTTGAAAAAATGAATCTTAGACAATTATAGCTTATCTTACAAAAATAAGCAACCTCAACCCTCTGAAGACAACTGTAAGCTACTAAAAAAAACCTGTACAGTCTTACAGAATAACTTTTAAAAAACTATAAAAAATTCACAAAAAGTTATAATAAACGTCTTCAAAAATTGCAAAAATGCTTTTTTATATTATCTCAAAAAACATAATTGAACTGCAAAGTTAATACAGTTTTCTGAATCAAATAAATCCATTTTTTAAAGAATTAGGAATAAATTTCAGTAACAGTTTCATGGACACTTATTTTTAAACTAATTTAAAGAACTCAATCAATTCAAAATAAAAATTAATCAATTTTTTTTTTAAATAATTATTATTTTGAAACAAAAAATATTTCGAAAATCTAAATTAATCTAAATACGTTTAGAATTGGGAACAAATTTTAGTATCAGTCACCAGTTTTAAAACTGCTTCAAACGATTCCAGCACAGAAATATAAGTTTACAAATTGAAATTTTAATCAAACAAAAATAATGTTTTAAATATACCGAGAACTGGGAATTAATTGTTTCTTCAATTGATTCATTCATTTTATAAAATTGCTTCCTAAACAATTAAAAATAATAATTTGAAATATTCTACTTTGTGTCTTCTAAAACAATCAAGATTCGGATTAATAATTTTAATTTTAAGAATCAAATTAAAACAATTTTAAAGCAAACTAAATAAAATCTTCTGTTTGTTGTTGAAATATTCTATTTGCTCTAAAAAACGATGCAGAAAACTGTGTACTATTACGTTTTTTTTTTCAAATATTATAAAAATAATAAATTTCTAAAAATAATATAAATCAAATTTAAAATTTTTCCTAAAACAATGGAAATAATAGACAAGATTTTGATATAATTTTCAAAATTTAATTTAAAAAAATCCTGCTTTTTGTTTGTTAAAAAAACTACATTGAAATTCATGTTCAGAATAATTGTAATTTAAAAAGAATTTCGGTTTAAATTTACGATTCTTAAAACTGCGTTTCATTCAAATACTATTTTCACTTTACTACAAATATTGTGAAACTGCTAGCAATTTAAATAAATATTTGGAAATTGTATTCATTTATTCTAAAACAAATAAAATCATTTATCAGAAAAAAATATTTATGATTTCTTTTAAAATAATTCTCTAAAGCTCTCAGAGGACGCAACTTTTCAAAGTTCGAAAAATCTTTAAAAATTATTAAATTCATTTTTCTGCAATTTAAATTCGAAAAATTGATTCCTATCAAAATATTTTGAGAAATTAATTAATTTCTTAATAAATATTTATATAATTCATATCTTGTTGTGGAATTATTATTTTCTGGTTGCTCTACAATTCCACCAAATAACAAAATTGTTGACAGAATGATAATTTCAATTTTAATTCATTCTTGAAAATCATTGTTTATTATGGCAAGAATTACAAATAATAAATTTGTTTTCGTAAACATTTAACTGAATTTAAGAATTTTTTAATCTCAAAAATCATAATTAATGTTAATGTTTTCATTAAACGCTAGTATTTTTAATTGGAGTGCCGCACCCACCCGCCCAAGTGTTTGTAATCAAAGAATTGAATCACAAACACTTGGGTGGGTGGGCGGGGACACAAATCTATATGTACACGCAAGTATTTTTTATTAGAGTGCCTCACCCACCCGCCCAAGTGTTTGTTATTAAAGAATTAAATCACACACATTTGGGTGGGTAAGCGGGGACACAAATTTTTAATTAAGCGCGAGTATTTTTAATTGGAGTGCCGCACCCACCCGTCCAAGTGTTTGTAATCAAAGGATTGAATCACAAACACTTAGGTGGGTGGGCGAGAACACAAATCTATAGTTTTGCAAAAGTAGTTTTGATTGGAGTGCCCCACTCATCCGCTCACGTGTTTGTTGTTAAAAGATTAAATCACAAACACTAGAGTGAGTAGTTGGGGACACAAATCTATAAGAGTGCCCCACTCACCCGCCCAAATGTTTGCTATCAAAAGATTGAATCACAAACACTTTGGTAGGTGAGCGGAGCCACAAATCTTTGATTAAGCGCGAGTATTTTTAATTGGAGTGCCGCACCCACTAGCCCAAGTGTTTGTTATTAAAGAATTGAATCACAAACACTTGGGTGGGTAAGCAGAGACACAAATGAGAGAAATGAGATTGTTTTATAAACACTTGGGTAGGTGAGCGGGGCTACAAATCTTTGATTACGCGCGAGTATTTTTAATTGGAGTGCCCTACCCACCCACCCAAGTGTTTGTGATCAAGAAGTTAAATTACAAACACTTAGGTAGGTAGGCGAGGACACAAATCTATGATTACGCGCAAGTAGTTTTGATTAGAGTGCCCCACCTACTCGCCCAAGTGTTTGTAATCAACGGATTGAATTACAAACACTTGGGTGGGTGGACGGGGACACAAATTTATATGTTCGCGCAAGTATGTTTTATTGGAGTGCTCCACCTACCCGCCCAAGATTTTGTAATCAAAGGATTGAATCACAAACACTTAGTTGGGTGGGCAAGGACACAAAATTTTAATTTTGCGCAAGTAGTTTTGATTGGAGTAGCCCACCTACCAGCCCAAGTGTTTGTTGTTAAAAGATTAAAACACAAACACTTGGGTGGGTCGGCGAGGACACAAATCTATAATTGCGCGCAAGTAGTTTTGATTAAAGTGCCACATCCTCCTACCTAAGTGTTTATTGTCAAAAAATATTATAACTAACACTTGGATGGGTAGAAAGAGACACAAGTCTATAATTACGCGCAAGTAATATTGATTATAGTGCCCTACCCACCCGCCCATGTTTTAGTTATTAAAGAATTGGATCACAAAAACTTGAGTGGGTAGGCAGAGGCACAAGTTTATAATTACGCGCAAATATTTTTGATTGAAATGACCCACCCACCCGTCCAAACGTTTGTAATCAAGAAATTGTATCACAAACACTTGGGTGGGTGGGCGAGGACACAAATCTATAATTAGGCGCAAGTATATTTTATTAAAGTGCTTCTGTAGCACGTAGCGCCGTCTTGCTGAAAATAAATGTCGTCTACATCAATAACTTCCAATTCCGGCCAAAAAAAATCATTAATCATAGCTCGGTAGCGCCATCCATTTACCGTAACAGTTGCACCAGCAAAAAGTAGGGTCCAATCACACCACCACCTCAAAAACCGCACCAAACAGTGACACGTTGAGGATGCAAAGACTTTTCAACAATCATTCTTGGAATTTCTGAGCCACAAATGCAACAATTCTGCTTATTAACGTAGCCTCCGAGATAAAAATAAGCCTCATCACTGAAGATGATTTTTCTATAAATTTCCGGATCATTTTGATGCATTTGAAGGACCTAATCAGCAAAGATACGACGTTTATAATAATCGACCAGCTTAACTTCATGTGTTAACTGAACTTTAAAAGCCTTAAGACTTAAGTCTTTATGCAAAATACGGTGTAATGTCGTTTGTGTAATGTCAAATTCCAAAGATCGACAAGAAATTGACAAACCTGGGTTTTCTTCAACACTACGGGCTACATCAGCAATATTCTCATGTGTTCTTGAGCAATGCACACGATTTTGATTCTTCACATCACAAACTTGTCCCAACAGCTCAAATTTTTTCACCAAGTTTATTATTGCCGGCCGAAAAGGTGCTTTACAACGACCAAAAGTGCTTTAGTTTTGCGAACTGTGACTGAAAATTTTTCACCATTTTTGTAGTAAATTTTAATAACTTCAATGCGTTGTTATAGCGTGTATCGTTCCTTTTTTAATAATAGCGTAGTTTTTACTTGTCAAATGTCAAAAGATAATAGCTTCAAAATTGACAGCTGTCCAAATAGCCTTCTATTCAAAATGAAACTTTTTATTGGATTTTTTCCAAAATTTAAAGCAAAATTATTTTTTTTATTATATTTGTTATCACCCTGTATATTTTAAAATGCCATTTTGTTTATAATACTACCGTAATTTCTTTAATCTAATTTTTAAAAATTTATTATTAAATAAATAAATCGTATTGGGCCCAATTTTTTTGAGTACCCCCCTGTCATAACAAACATTTAGTTTTAAGAATTTAGGTTGGCACTACTTCCGTGCGTGTCAAAAAAAAATGGCTACAAGTTAAGTGTTTTTGCAACAATAACAAACAATATCTGAGAACAATTGTGAGTGTATTTAACGTGTTTTACGTTTTGTGTATTAAAATTCGGACTATGTTAATGAATTATTCGCAAAATTCAGTGACAGCGACCTACCAACAAAAAAGTAAGTAATTTGTTATTGTACAATAATGAAGTATTTAGAATTGAATTAAATGCGTATTACTAAAAGCAGGTTTATAGTCAATTATATAAATAATATATTGTAGTGTATGTACGGCATAAAAGTTGTTTGAGATTATTATATGATTTAAATGAAAACAACTAAATCTGACAGTAATTTGCTGATAAAAATGCAATTAATTAATAATGATTTAATAGCCAATATAACAATAAAAATATATTTTCAATAAATCAACATTTAAGTTTAGTACGTCGTTTAATTGCATTTATCAAACTTTTAAAGTTACATAAGTAGGTCATTCATCGCTTCTGCTGCCAAAGCAACAATCCACAAATATATCAAAAAAATCATCGAATATTGTCCCAATTTTCACAAATAGTTCATGAAACACAAATAATTCACACAAAAAATGTTTGTTTATAGCCAATGAAGTTAATTTGATAACAGCTGATAACAACGCGGTACCAACTTAAATGTTTAATTAAATACGAATCAATTAGGTAATCTAGGGTGGCGATAACAAAAATTCAATATGTCCACTATAAACTATTTAATTTTTAAATCTTTATAATTAATTGCTTTCGATTAAATAAATATTTACAAAAAAGCGTTTTTGTTGTTTTTTAAATAGGAAACATTACAGACAATTAATCTCTGCATGAAAAATTAAACAAAAAAAACTGTTAACCGGTAGATATCCACAGCCTTTTATTGCTAACACGCGTTAAAAATCTGATCGTTCGGTTCATTGGCTCCCAATGAATGCTTCAATAATAAATCACAAGTGTTGTATGCAGCAAGTGGATATCACATTTGAAGCATTCATTAATTAATAGTTACTAAAAAATGTATTATAATTATTGTATTAAATCAGGTGTAATTGGCCATGTTTGCGTTACGCGAATTAAATTATACAAGTTTCGTGAGTCGAGTAAATATTTATGGAAAGTCAAAGCGATGCTGTAATTCATTCATCTGGTTTTATTACTGAAAATATCCTATTGTGTTTTATAATCAAGTTTGCATTATTTATTTAGCAAACCAGTGGCGGAGCGTGCTTTTATACTCTTCAATAATAATTTCTCATATTAGCTAACTGCATTATTGACTAATTGAACCATACAGGACCGTAACTAGAATAAAATTTTTGGGTTTTTTTTATGGCAAAACAAAAACTTTCTATCTTGTTTCCTCAATATTTGCAAATTTAATTACGATAAGCGGCACCACTAAATGACATATCTTGTGTTAACTTGCATATCCTCAATCACTTCAGAACACGACTACGGGTGGATAGTTTGAACTGGGGTTTCCGCCCACTCACCCAAGTATCAGTTAACAAGAAATTTAAAATTACTCTTCTTAGTCACTATAGGTGATGGTGGTATCTAATTCTTAGATGGTAAACACTTGGGTGGGTGGGTGGGCCACTGCAAAACAAGAATACGGCTGGATAGTTTAAAGTGGGGTTCCCGCCCACCCACCCAAGTGTTAGTTATCAAGAAAATTAAAATTACTCTTCTCTGTCGCGTTAAAAGTCTCTTTGTCACTAGAGGTGATGATGGTATCCAATCCTTGGATGGCAAACACTTGGGTGGGTGGGTGGGACACTCTAGAACATGAGTACGGCCAGGTGATTTAAACTGGGGTTCCCGCCCACCCGCCCAAGTGTTACTTATCAAAAAAGTTAAAATTATTCTTCTCTGCCGAGTTAAAAGTCTCTTAGTCACTAGAAGTGATGGTGGTATTAAATCTTTGGATGGCAAACACTTGGGTGGGTGGGTGGGCTACTCCAAAACTTAAGTACGGCCGGGTGATTTAAATTGGGGTTTCCGCCCACACGCCCAAATGTTAGTTATCAAAAAAATTAAAATTACTTTTTTCTGCCGTGTTAAAAGTCGCTTAGTCACTAGAGGTGATGGTGGTATTAAGTCCTTGGAAGGCAAACACTTGGGTGGGTGGGTGGGCCATTCCAGATTTGAACTGGGGTTTTTTACCCACCCGCCCAAGTGTTAGTTATCAAAAAATTTAAAATTACTTTTCTCTGTCGCGTTAAAAGTTGCTTAGTTACTAGAGGTGATGATGGTATCTAATCTTTAAATATCAAACACTTAGGTGGGTGGGTGGGCCACTCCAGAACATAAATACGGGCGGATAGTTTGAACTGCGGTTCCCGCCTAAGTGTAAGTTATCAAAAAATTTAAAATTACTCTTCTCTGCCGCGTTAAAAGTCTCTTAGTCACTAGAGGTGATGGTCGTATCTAAACCTTGGATGGCAAACACTTGGGTGGGTGGGTTGGGCCACTCCAGAACATGAGTACGGCTGGGTGATATGAACTGGTGTTTCCGCCCACCCGCCCAAGTGTTAGTTATCAAAAAAATTGAAAATATTTTTCTCTGCCGACTTAAAAGTCTCTTAGTCACTAGAGGGGATAGTGGTATCTAATTCTGAAATGGCAAACACTTGGGTGGGTGGGTGAGTTACTCTAGAACGTAAGTACAGGCGGATAGTTTGAACTGAGGTTCCCGCCTACCCGCTCAAGTACTAGTTATCAAGAAAATTTAAAATTACTCTTCTCTGCCGCGTTAAAAGTCTCTTAGTCACTAGAGGTGATGGTGGTATCTAAACCTTGGATGGCAAACACTTGGGTGGGTGGGTGTGCCACTCCAGATTATGAGTACGGCTGGGTGATTTGAACTGGGGTTCCCGCCCACCCGCCCAAGTGTTAGTTATCAAAAAAATTAAAATTATTCTTCTCTGCCAAGTTAAAAGTCTCTTAGTCACTAAAGGTGGTGGTGGTATTAAATCCTTAGATGGCAAATTCTTGGGTGGGTGAGTGGCCCACTCTAGAACATGAGTACGGGCGGATAGTTTGAACTGAGGTTCCCGCCCAAGTGTAAGTTATCAAGAAATTTAAAACTACTCTTCTTTGCTGCGTTAAAAGTCTCTTAGTCACTAGAGGTGATGGTCGTATCTAAACCTTGGATGGCAAACACTTGGGTGGGTGGGTTGGGCCACTCCAGAACATGAGTACGGCTAAGTGATATAAACTGGGGTTTTTGCCCACCCGCCCAAGTGTTAGTTATCAAAAAAATTAAAATTATTTTTCTCTGCCGTGTTAAAAGTTTCTTAGTCACTAGAGGTGATGGTGGTATCTAATTCTTAGATGGCAAACAATTTGATAGGTGGGTGGGCCGCTTTAAAACATGAGTACGGGCGGATAGTTTAAACTGGGGTTCTTGCCCACCCGCCCTAGTGTTCTTTATCAAGAAATTTAGAATGACTCTTTTCTGCTGCGTTAAAAATTTTTTAGTTAGTAGTGGTGATAGAGGTATCTAATTCTTCGATGGCAAACACTTGGGTGGGTGGGTGGGCCACTCCAAAACATTTATACGGGCGGATAGGTTTTAGGCTTTTGCCTACCCTTTCAAGAGTTTGTTATTAAGCAATTTAAAATTACTCTTCTCTAACGCGTTAAAAGTTGCTTAGTTACTAGAGGTGATGGTGGTATCTAATTCTTAGATAGCAAACACTTGGGTAGATAAGTGGGCTACTCTAAATTATGAGTATGGGCGGATAGTTTGAACTGGGGTTCCCGCCCAAGTGTAAGTTATCAAGAAATTTAAAATTACTATTCTTTGCCGCGTTAAATTTTTCTTAGTCACTGAAGTTGATGGTGGTATCTAATTCTTAGATGGCAAACATTTGGGTGGGTGGGCCACACTAGAACATGAGTACGGGCGGATAGTTTGAACTGGAGTTCCCGCCCACCCGCCCAAATGTTAGTAATCAAGAAATTTAAAATTACTTTTTTCTGCCGCGTTAAAAGTGTCTTAGTCAGTAGAGGTGATGGTGGTATTAAATCCTTGTATGGCAGACACTTGGGTGGGTGGGTGGACTACTCCAAAACATGAGTACGGGCGGATAGTTTAAATTGGGGTTCCCACCCACCCGCCCAAGTGTTAGTTATCAAGAAATTTAAAATTACTTTTCTCAACCGCGTTAAAAGTTTCTTAGTCACTAGAGTTTATGGTGGTGTGTCATTGTCAGTGTTTTTTAAGAAATTATTTGACTCTGGACGTGCTTCAGATCAGTGTCTTATGTCATAGAGAGTTTGAGGCTGTCAGCAAATGTCTCGGTCTTTCCCTCGATGGAGTATCAAAGCCTTTTCTTGCTATGAATGACTGGAATGGAAATTTCTTGTTGCGCCGGGCTTTTGAGATCTTCTACATTGACGTCCTTGAGCTACGTGGTTCAACATAGTTTTGCAATTTTCAATATTTCACGTTGGTTATGAGACTGTTTTACGCTGGGTGTTTGGAGTTTTTTTTTTTGCTATTTGGTTGAAGTAGAGGATTGACAAAAGCGTTTTAAAAAGATATCATAAGTTGATCTACTCAGATAGGATCTTGAAGGTATTTGCATTTGATTTTGAGGTATCTACTTTGGAATGATCTAGCAATCTTCTTGCGAAGATCACTGTCCCACGTATCCGGTTCACCTTTGACGTTTCCAAATACGTAAACTTACTACACTAGCATGACGTCGATATTCTAATCAAAGACAAACTCTTCTATTTTGCCAATTTTGTCTAAAATGCTGTTTCAAATGCATACTTTTAATTATCATGAGTGCGGCTACTTTTGGTTTTGCGGGAAACGGAGCTTTGTGAGGTAGAGCCATGCCAAAATGCACACTTTGAAGGAGTGTTTTTTGGGCAGTGTGCTCATGGTACTGTCACCTCTGACATTGAAGTATACCGCTGCTCTGCTTTTTTGGCTTTGCAGAGACCGTTAGGTTTATGAGAATATGAGATCTATAATTTTTGCGCTTTTTGCTCTTTTTGGAAGTTGCACGGAGAATAATGGGAAACAAACGAATTCATTTCCAATTCGGTGGACATTTTTTAGGTTTACCAGTTGAGGCAGCGTTCTTCGAGGATAGACCAAGTATGAAAGTCAGTTTTATCAGATTTGAGGAAAACTGTTGCTTTTTGGTGGTCGACACTATTGGCCGGGATCATTTGACTACTTTCATGGGTATTGCAAGAAGATAGTATTGCAATATTATTATCGCGGAAGTATTTTGAGTACCTCAGGCATTTGGGACTTAAGTGATTCGATTGGAAGTTGGGTGGGGTTGGAGGAGTTGTCTTTACCGGCGGGGATGAGGTCCGAGATGGCAAGTCTGAACCTAACCTTGGTAAATTTTTTTTTTTAGGTTGGCAAATGTTGCAGGGTTTTCTGAGGGGGTGTTGTTTATTTAAGAGGCAACCTTTTCCTGAGCGGAGAGGTCCGGTAGGTCAGCGGCGGTAGTGAGCTATTTGCTCACTTGGAAGAGGGTGGTGGGTTTGCCTTTGTCTTCCGACAGGGAGCCATCTGTTTTTGTCGGGGTTGGCCATCTTTTTGCCATTTGCAACAGCAAATGAAGGTCATTGAGGTTTAGAGCTTTGATTTTTTGTTAAAGTTTTCTTAATTTTTTGATAACAAACTCTTGGGCAAAAGGGTGGGCATTTTTTGAGTTATTTGATGGTAATCATGATCTGAAGTGATCTCACCCAGTGTTAGTCATTAAGAGATTGGATTCATCGTTTCGTCCTTTAACATAAACACTTCCAATGCTTACAAAAAAGGAAAACATTTTTGTTAACACATTTTTGGGTTGGTTGGTGGGCTACTATTTCTTGATGGTAATTATAATTTGCAATAATCCATCTTTTTGTTCAAGTGTTGGTCATTAAAAGAATGAATATAAACTTTTCTTTCTTTAACTTAGTGGTTTCTAACACTTAGGTTTCACGAAACTGGATATTGGCTCTTATTTTTTTGACAATGAGATTTCTAAATTTTCAGTTTTTTTATAACAAACTTTTGAGCGAGTGTTTGGGCACTGTAGTTTAAACTATTATTTGATAATTATGATTTGGAATGACCCACCCACCCACCCAAGTGACGGTCATTAAAAGATTGCATATCACTTTCTCCTTTGTGGACAAATAGACTTCTGAACTTTGCAAAGAAGAAAAACTTTCAGTTTTGATGACCAGCATTTGGGCGGGTGGGTGGATCACTCCAAATCATAATTACCAAAGAATAATTTAAACTAGAATGCCCAATCACCTGCTCAAAAGTTTGTTATCAAAAAATTGAAAGATTTTTTTCTCTGCAAGCTTCAGAAGTCTTTTTGTCAAAGATGGAAGAGGTAAAATGCAATCTATTGATGAGCAACACTTGGGCGGGTGGGTGGGTCACTCCAAATCATAATTAACAAAAAATAATTAAACTAGAGTGCCCAACCACCCGCTCAAAAGTTTGTTATCAAAATCCTAAATTTTTTTCCTCTTTGCAAGCTTCTCTTTGTCCAAGAAAAAGAAGGAAATATGCAATTTTTTGATAACCAACACTTGGGCAAGTGGGTGGGTCACTCCAAACCATAATTTTACAAAAAAATAGTTTAAACTAGAGTGCCCAATTACTTGCTCAAAAGTTTGTTATCAAAAAACTAACAATTTTTCCTTTTTGCAAGCTTCAAAAGTCTCTTTGTCTAAGTAGGAGGAGGTAATATGCAATATTTTAATGACCAACACTTGGGCGGGTGGGTGGGTTACTTCAAATTATGACTACCAAAGAATAGTTTAAACTAGAATGCCCAATCATCCACTCAAAGATTTGTTATCAAAAAACTGAAAGTTTTTCCTCTCTGCAACCTTGAAAAGTCTTTCTGTTCAAGAAGAAACAGGATTTCTTATCCAATCTTTTGATGACCAACACTTGGGTGGATGGGTGGGTCATTCCAAATCATGATTATAAAATAATAATTTAAACTATAATGCCCAACTACTTGCTTAAAAATTTGTTATCAAAAAACTTTGAAAGTTTTTTCTCTTTGCAAGCGCCAAAACTCTTTTTGTCCAAAATGGAGGAAGTAATATGCAATCTTTTAATGACCAACACTTGGGCAGATGGGTGAGTCACTCCAGATCATAATTACCAAAGAATAGTTTAAACTAAAGTGCCCATCCAACCGCTCAAAAGTTTGTTATCAAAAAACTAACAATTTTTCTGCTTACTATTAATATTACATGAGGTTTTGAATAGTTAAGAGCTTTGATATGGTTTTTTGATTGAATTTGGCAATGAAAGTGGTTACTTATGCATTTGAATTTGCCGTTGTTGATGCTGTTGGGGTGACGTTGCTAGCAAACGGTTTTAGTTTGCTTGAACCGGAGCTTTGTGCACACTTTGGAGGTGTGTTTTTTGGGCAGTCCGTTGATTGATGATGCCCCGAACCAATTTTGCTGATGTATGATGCTTTGAAGTATGCCGCCGCTACGCTTCTTTTGGCCGTACAGAGATTGTTAGGCTTACGAGTTGCACGGAGAATAATGGGAAACGAACGAATTCATTTTTTATTTTTTTTTTTGACGTTCATTAGGTTTTTTGGGACGTTTCGGATTACCAGCTTCGGGGATAGACTAAATATGAAAGTTGGGTCAATTGAGTTTGAGTAACACAATGCAACATTGTGGTGGTCGGGTCTGGATTATTTGACTACTTTTGTGGATATTGCGAGAAGATAGTTTGCGGTATTGTTATTGCAGAAATATTTGAAGTAGCACCGGCATTTGTTCTTGTTGTTGGACTAAAGTGGCTTGATTGGAGATTGAGTAGGGTTGGAGGTGATGTCGGTTTTTTGGCGATTCTATTTTTTGCTTTTTTTAGGGGTGGATGGCTATTGTGTTTTTTGGTCAGAAGGGCCGACAAGATGGCTGTGGTGACGCAGTTGCTGAAGGAGGCTGGGGTTGGTTGATGGCTTGTTAGATATATTTAAGGAGGGAGATTCACTCTTTGTCATTTGCTGCTTCATCGGGATGATGATGTATACTTTCGGGTTGGCTGATCCTGCGGTGATTTCCATAGGGGAGAGAACCGGTAGGTGAGCCTCGTCTTTGTTGGGATTGGCCATTAAGGTGATGGTGTACCTTAGAGCTATGATGACGGCGTTGAGAACTTCAATCTTTTTTTTAAAGTTTTGGAGATCTGATTTTTCAATTTTGGACTTGTCCCTCTTTTGCGTTGATCTGGGAGTGAGACCTGTCTCTGGGTTGGGATCTGTCTCAATTTTTTTTTCGCGTTTTACTTGGTACTCTTAGTAGTTTTGGAAGTCGTTGTCCGCTTGGATGTTGAGTTGATGCTGCACACGTTGTTCCAGTTTTGAGAACAATTTTTTGTGCTGGTGGTTGAGCACATTAGTTTAAACTACTCATTTCCAGTTCTTTAATAACAAACTTACTAGCAGTAAGGGCACTTAGTTCAAACTTTCTTCTTCTTAGACAAATAGACTGTTTACGCTTTCTTTCAAATTTTTAAGCGGGTGTTTGGGCACTATAGTTTAAACTATTATTTGATAATCATGATTTGAAATGACTCACCCATCTACCCAAGTGTTGGTCATCAAAAGATTGCATATTACTTCCTCCATTTTAGACAAAAAGAGTTTTGGCGCTTGCAAAAAGAAAAAACTTTCAAAGTTTTTTGATAACAAATTTTTAAGCAAGTAGTTGGGCATTATAGTTTAAATTATTATTTGATAATCATGATTTGGAATGACCCACCTATCCGCCCAAGTGTTGGTCATCAAAAGATTGGATAAGAAATCCTGTTTCTTCTTGAACAGAAAGACTTTTCAAGGTTGCAGAGAGGAAAAACTTTCAGTTTTTTGATAACAAACTTTTGAGCGGGTAATTGGGCACTCTAGTTTAAACTATTTGTTTGTAAAATTATGATTTGGAGTGACCCACCCACTTGCCCAAGTGTTCGTTATCAAAAAATTGCATATTACCTTCTCCTTCTTGGACAAAGAGAAGCTTGCAAAGAGGAAAAATTTTTAGGTTTTTGATAACAAACTTTTGAGCGGGTGGTTGGGCACTCTAGTTTAATTATTTTTTGTTAATTAAGATTTGGAGTGACTCACCCACCCGCCCAAGTGTTGCTCATCATAAGATTGCATTTTACCTTCTTCTTCTTGGACAAAAAGACTTCTGAAGCTTGCAGAGAGGAGAAACTTTCAATTTATTGATAACAAACTTTTGAGCGGGTGGTTGGGCACTCTAGTTTAAACTATTTTTTGGTAGTCATGATTTGAAGTGACCCACCCACCCGCTCAAGTGTTGGTTAATTAAAGATTGCATATTACTTCTTTCTTCTTGAACAATGAAACTTTTGAAGTTTGCAGAGAGGAAAATCTTTCAGTTTTTTGTTAACAAATTCTTGATCGGGTGGATGGGCACTTTAGTTTAAACTTTTTTTTGGTAATTATGATCAGGAGTGACCCACCCACCCGCCCAAGTGATGGTCATTAAAAGATTGCATACTACTTCTTCTTTCTTGGACAAAGGGACTTTTGAAGCTTGCAAAGACAAAAAACTTTTAGTTTTTTTATAACAAACTCTTGAGCGGTTGGTTGGGCATTCTAGATTAAAATATTTTTTGGTTATCATGATTTGGAGTGACCCACCCACCTGCCCAAGTGTTGGTCATTGAAAAATTGCATATAACTTCCTTTTTCTTGGACAAAGAAGCTTATGAAGCTTGCAATGAAGAAAAATGTTTAGTTTTTTGATAACAAATTCTTGAGCGGGTGGTTGGGCACTCTAGTTTAAACTATTCTTTTGTAATCATGATCTGGAATGACCCACTCACTAGCTCAAGTGTTGGTCATCAAAAAATTGCATATCACTTTCTTCTTTGTGGACAAAAAAACTTTTGAACTTTGCAAACAAGAAAAACTTTCAGTTTTTTTATAACAAACTATTGAGCGGATGGTTGGACGCTCGAATTGAAATTATTTTTTAGTAATCATGATTTGGAGTGAGCCACTCACTCACCTAAGTGTTGGCCATTAAAAGATTGCATATTACTTCTTCCTACTTGGACAAAAAGACTTATGAAGCTTGCAAAGAGAAAAAATGTTTAATTTTTTTATGACAAACACTTGAACGAGTAGTTGGGCACTCTAGTTTAAACCATTCTTTGGTAATCATGATTTGTTGTGACCCATCTACCTGTTCAAGTGTTTCTTATCAAAAGGTTACATGTTATTTCCTCTTTTATGGACAAAGAAACTTTTGAAGCTTGCAAAGAGAAAAAAATTTTAGTTTTTTATAACAAACTTTTGAGCGGGTGGGTAAGCACTCTAATTTAATTTTTTTTTTAGTAATCATGATTTGTACTGACCCACCCACCCACCCAAGTGTCGGTCATTAAAAGATTGCATATCTCATCTTCCTTTTTGGACAAAGAGACTTATGAAGCTTGCAATGATGAAAAATGTTTAGTTTTTTTATAACAAACTTTTGAGCGGGTGGTAGGGCACTCTAATTTAAATTACTTTTTAGTAATCAAGATTTGGAGTGACCCACCCACCCGCCCAAGTGTTAGTCATCAAAATATTGCATATTATTTCTTTTATCTTGGACATAGAGACTTTTGAAGCTTGCAGAGAAGAAAAATTTTCAGTTTTTTGATAACAAACTTTTGAACGGGTAGTGGAGCACTCTAGTTTAAAATATTCTTTGGTAATCTTGATTTGGAGTGATCCAGCCACCCGCCTAAGTGTTGGTTATCAAAAGATTGCATATTACTTTTTCTTTCTTGGACAAAACGAGTTTTAGGGCTTGCAAACATGAAAAACTTTCAGTTTTTTTATAACATATTTTTGAGCGGTTGGTTGGGCACTCTAGTTTAAACTATTCTTTTGTAATAATGATCTGGAATAACTTACCCACCCACTCAAGTGTTGGTCATTAAAAGATTGCATATTGTCTCTTCTTTTTTGGACAAAATGACGTTTGAAGCTTACATAGAGGAAAAACTTTCAGTTTTTTGATATCTAACTTTTGAGCGGGTGGTTGGGCATTTTAGATTAAACTATTTTTTGTTAATTATGGTTTGGAGTGACCCACTCACTTGCCAAAAAGTTGGTCAACAAGATTTCTGAAGCTTGTTTAAAGGAAAAATTTTCAGTTTTTTTTATAACAAATTTTTGAGCGGGTGATTTGGCATTCTAGTTTAAACTATTCTTTGGTAATCATGATTTGGGGTGACCCGCCCACCCACCCAAGTGTTGGTCATCAAAATATTGATAATACATCTTTCTTCTTGGACAAAGAGACTTTTGAAGGAAAAACTTTCAGTTTTTGTATAACAAACTTTTGAGCGGGTGGTGGAGCACTAGTAATCATGATTTGGAGTGACCCACTCTCCCGCCTAAGTGTTGGTTATCAAAAGATTGCATATTACCTTTTTCTTCTTGGACAAAAAGAGTTTTGGCGCTTGCAAAGAGGAAAAACTTTCAATTTTTTGATAACAATTTCTTGGTCGGGTGGGTGGGCACTCTAGTTTAAACTATTCTTTTGTAATTATGATCTGGAGTGACCCACTCACCCGCTCAAGTGATGGCCATTAAAAGATTGCATATTACTTCCTTATTCTTGGACAAAGAGACTTTTGAAGCTTGCAAAAACAAAAAAAAAATTAGTTTTTGATAACAAACTTTTGAGCGCGTGGTTGGGCACTCTAGTTTAAACTATTCTTTTGTAATCATGATTTGGAATGACCTACGTACTCGCTCTAGTGTTGGTCATCAAAAGATTGCAAATCACTTTGTCCTTTGTGGACAAAAAGACTTTTGAACTTTGCAAAAAAGAAAAACTTTCAGTTTTTTGATAACAAACGTTTGAGCGGGTGATTGGGCACTCTAGTTTAAACTATTCTTTGGTAATCATTATTTGAAGTGACCCACCCACCCGCCCAAGTGTTGGTCATCAAAAGATTGCATATTACCTCTTTCTTCTTGAACAAATAGATTTTTGAAGCTTGCAGAGAGGAAAATCTTTTAGTTTTTGATAACAAACTATTGATCGGGTGGATGGGCATTGGTAATTATGATCTGGAGTGACCCACCCACCCGCCCAAGTGATGGTCATCAAAAGATTGCATACTACTTCTTCTTTCTTGGACAAAGAGACTTTTGAAGTTTGCAAAGACAAAAAACTTTCAGTTTTTTGATAACAAACTTTTGAGCGGGTGGTTGGGCATTCGAGTTTAAACTATTCTTTGGTAATTATAATTTGGAGTGACCCACCCACCCTCCCAAGTATTGGTCATTAAAAGATTGCATATTACCTCTTCCTTCTTGAACAAAAGGACTTTTGAAGCTTGCAGAGAAGAAAAACTATCAGTTTTTTTATAACAAACTTTTGAGCGGGTTATTGGGCGTTTTAGTTTAAACTATTTTTTGTTAATTTTGATTTGGAGTGACTCACCCACCAGCCCAAATGTTGCTTATCAAAAGATTTCATATTTCCTCTTTTTTTATGGACAAAGAAACTTTTGAAGCTTGCAAAGAGAAAAAACTTTCAGTTTTTGATAACCAACTTTTGAGCGGGTAGTTGGGTACTCTAGTTTAAATTATTCTTTAGTAATTTTGATCTGGAGTAACTTATCTACCCGCCCAAGTGTTAGTAATTAAAAGATTGCATATTACTTTCTCATTCTTGGGCAAGGGAAACTTCTGAAGCTTGTTTAGAGGAAAAAACTTTATTTTTTTTTTATATCAAACTTTTGAGCGAGTACTTGGGCACTTTAGTTTAAACTATTCTTTGGTAATCATGATATGGAGTGACCCACCCACCCACCCAAGTGGATGTTTCTTTCTAGAAAAAGATTTCTTACGCTTGCAAAAAAAAACTTCCATTTTTTTTATAACAAACTTTTGGGCAGGTGGTCATGATTACAAGCAAGTAGTTTAAACTGGAGTGCTTACCCGAGTGTTTCTTATAATGTATGTGGCCACCGAGGTTGACGTTTAAACCCCCAAAAATCCTCCCTTAGATACGGCCTTGGAGCCATATAATATAAAATTGTGCTAAACTTCATAAATAATAAAGTTTTTGTATGAATTACTACAATATTTTTTGCGTAATATTTACCAAACACTATATTTATTAGCAATAAAAACGTTGTAGTAATTAGCACGAATTCAAACATAAATTTATGGTTTTTTTAATATTCTTAATTGCTGTAGAATAAAATCTGTGGCGTCAGAAAAAATAAATTGTTTATATTCTAATGTGATGACGTTCACAAATTAATGACTAATAAAACAACGCGTGCGCCTGTAAATAAATAATCAAATTTAAAAATACATTTTTTTTAGATTCTATCAAGGTTGCAGATTTGTTTACTATTACATAATATGAAATACGTTTTGTAAATTAACAAAATAAAATTAATAGAAGCATTTCATTCAATTTCCAAAATTTTGATTAACTGATAAAACTAAAAATGCAAATTTTAATTAAACTACATAAAATTAATAGAAGCTATAAATAGTTTTAATTTTTTTTCAATAATCGGGCATTATAATGGATCAATGCCCTGAAATCAAGCATAATATTTATCATTTGAGAGTAGCCGGTGAATAGCCCAAATATATTTCGTAAATCTGAAGTTGTTATTTGTTCAAATCCTTCTACAGACAACTTCTAATGGCAAAAGGGCAAAAAAAGGACCACATACAAATAAAGTAAATATTTTAGCAGATCCACGGAGAAAATAGGGAAAATCGATCCGGGCATAAAAAGCCACTTGGCGTAATAGCGCTCGAAAGTTTCTCCCGTGCATCAAGTTAATCTGGCCGTCCGTCTTTCGCTCCAAGCAAACATCTTCTCTCCCGTCACTCGGATCCCATCAGCCGCCCCCGCCACTGTACCAGCCCCCAATTCTAATCATCCCCTTCTCTCCGAAAACGACTTGTTCTTCTCTTTCTCTCTCGCAATTCCCTTTCGCCCTGTTCGTCTGATTTAGCGGCTGCCACAATCTGCTTTTGCCCACACTTCTTGTGTCGTGACGTCACGGGATAAAATTCACCACCCACAGATCTTTACGTCACCTGTACTCATATGAACTTAAATGTAAATATGCCGGAGTTATTGGCGGATTTCGCGGTCTGGGATTTTTTGGTGTTTAATGGAAATCAGGGATTATTCATAACACACTTTTTATAACCCATCCATCAAATTGGATTTTTTTTTGCGGCGTTGGCGCCATCAACATATTACTTCATCATCTCAGATAGTTTTTCCTTTGTAAATAATAAGCGATGGATGATTTATTTGATGTTTATCGGGTCTCGATTCTATTTAGCACTTAATAACAATGAAATCAATACCAAAACATTATTTTGTTTATAATTATAAAGTTTATAGTTTAAATGCAACAATCAAAACATGCAGGGGAAAGAGGGGGAGGAGGGGGAGGGGTTACAAAGTTTAACAAAAAACAATTTTTTTTGCAACCGTTTTGGAAAAGTAGAAGAGTAAAAAAAGACGATAGAAAGTTACTAAAATTAAAATAAGTTTCCGGTAGAAGAAGAAATCCAAAAAAGAAGGAAATATTTTTTAGAGAATCATTACTTATCTAAAATTGTTCAAAAAAATGTAAAATTTAATAAAATTTGTGCAAAATTTTATTTAAATAAAGTCACTTTTAAGAAACGCATTTAAAGTTTTAAAAAATGGCCAAAAAATTTTTTTTTATCATAAATATAACGTTAAAAACGTTCAAACATTATTTTAGATGAAATTGTGTGCACAAAATTGGATACCAACGAAGTGGCGTAGCTATCTGTAAGTAAGGTCTGAAATGCGGAAGCGTCTTGAAGTCTATTTACAAATCTGGGATGGATTTTGCTATTTTGGACGTTTTATTAAATTAGTTTTGCACTTTTAACAGTTTATGCTAGTTCTTTTTGACAATACTTTTATTTTTATTGCTAGATTTTGTTGTTTTTTATGAGTATTAGTACATTTTTGGCGTTTTTTTTTAATAGAGTTTTGAATTTTTTGAAGAGTTTATGCTGAATTTTAGTACTTTCTAACAATATTTTGACAATATTCTTATACTTTATGATTGAATTTTGCTATTTTTGATATTTAATGAATAGAATTTTAGACTTTACATTACATTTTGATATTTTATGGCCGAATTTTGCTTATTTTTGTAGCCGGAATTTGCTATTTTGACATTTTATAAATAAGATTTTATATTTTTTTAACGTTTTTGGCCAAATTTTGATTTTATCTGAAAATATTTAAATGTTTTATTACCGAATTTAGCTAATTTCTGACTTTTTATAAATAAAATTTTGCACTTTTAAACAGTTAATCTCTAAATTTTGGTGCTTTTGGACGTATCCTATGGGCAGATTAAGCTATCTTTGACATTCCTTGATAAGAATTTTGCTTTTTTTTTGAGGTTTTATGGACATTTTTAGATTTTTTAATTGTTTATGGCAAGATTTTGTTGTTTGTTAACAATTGTTAAAAATTTTTAAGCTGGATTTTGGTACATTTGACAATTTTTTAATAGTTTATGCCGGATTTTGGTGTTTTCTATCAAAATTTTTGATACTTTATTCCAGGATTTTGCTATTTTTAAGATTTTATGCAATTTTTTACAATTTTTAAACAGTTTATGTTTAGATTTTGGTGTTTTCTGACAATTGGTTAAAATTTTAAGGCTGGAATTTGCTACATTTGACAATTTATAAACAAATTTTTTACTTTTTAACCGTTTTTGGTCGAATTTTTGATATTTCAATAAAGAATTTTGCATTTTTCAATCAGTAGTTTTGATACTCTATTGCAGGATTTTGATATTTTTGTAATTTCATAAAAAATGTTATACCTTTTTAACAGTTTATGGCCAGATTTTAGTGTTTGCTGACTTTTTTATCAAAAGTTTTGATACTTTAAAGCACGATTTTGCTATTTTTGAGATTTTATGGAAGTTTTTACAATTTTTCAACATTTTATAGCCAGATTTTGTTGTTTGCTGATTATTGTTTGCAATTTTATAGCTGGATTTTGGTATATTTGACATTTTACAAACAAAAATTTTTACTTTTTAATTGTTTTTGGTCAGATTTTTGACATTTTATCAAAGAATTTTGCATTTTTCTATAGTTATGCCGGATTTTGGTGTTTTCTATCCATAGTTTTGATACTTTTTTAACAGTTAATGGCTAGATTTTGTTGTTTGCTGACAATTGTTTGGATTTTGCTGATTTTGACATTTTATGGAAATTTTCACACTTTTTTAACAATTTATGGCCAGATTTTGGAGTTTGTTAACAATTGTTTGCAATTTTAACGCTGGCTTTTGCTGTATTTGACATTTTATAAACAAATTTTTCACTATAACCGTTTTTGGTCGGATTTTTGACATTTTATTAAAGAATTTTGCATTTTATAATCATTTATGTTGGATTTTGGTTTTTTCGATCAATAGTTTTGATACTTTATAGCAGAATTTTGCTATTTTTGACGTTTATGAACATTTTTACACCTTTTTAACAGTTTATGGCTAGCTTTTAGTGTTTGCTGACAATTGTTTGAAATTTTAAGGCTGAATTTTGCTATATTTGACATTTTATAAACAAAATTGATCACTTCTTAACCGTTTTTGGTCGGATTTTTGACATTTCATTAAAGAATTTTGCATTTTTAAATAGTTTATTCCGGATTTTGGTTTTTTCTATCAATCAATGGTTTTAATATTTTATAGCAGAATTTTCTTACTTTGAGATTTTATGCAAAGTTTCACTTCTTTTTAACCTGATTTTGATGTTTGCTGACAACGGTTTGAAATTTTTAGGCTGGATTTTGCTATATTCAACGTTCTATAAACAAATTTTGTCATTTCCTAACCGTTTTTGGTCTGATTTTTGACTTTTTATTAAAGAATTTTGCATTTTTTAATAGTTTATGCCGTATTTTGATTTTTTCTATCAATTATTTTGATAAATTATAGCAGGATTTTGCTTTTTTAAAATTTTATAAAAAAATTTAAACTTTTTTAACAGTTTATGACTAGATTTTGGTGTTTGCTGATAATTGTTTGAAATTTTAAGGATGGATTTGGCTATATTTGACATTTTATAAACAAAAATTTTCACTTTTTAATTGTTTTTGGTAGGATTTTTAACATTTTATCAAAGAATTTTGCATTTTTCTATAGTTATGTCGGATTTTGATGTTTTCTATCAAAAGTTTTGATACTTTATGGCAGGATTTTGGTATTTTAAAAATTTTAAGGAAATTTTTAAACTTTTTTAACAGTTTATGGCCAGATTTTAGGGTTTGCTGACAATTGTTTGACATTTTATAATCAATTTTTTTACTTTTTAACTATTTTTGGTTGCATTAAAAAATCAAATTTATGAAAAAATTATCCTAAACTAAAAACATCCATAGACGCGTTTCTTTACTTTATATTTTTGGTTGGATTATTAACATTTTATCAAAGAATTTTGCATTTTTTAATAGTTCATCCTAGATTTTGGTGTTTTCTTTCAATAGTTTTTATACTTTATAGCAGGATTTTGCTATTTTTGACATTTTAAAGCAATTTTTTTATAACTTTTTAACATTTTACGGTTAGATTTTGGTGTTTGCTGACAATTGTTTAAAATTTTTATTCTGGATTTTGCTACATTTGACATTTAATAAACAATTTTTTTACTTCTTAACCGTTTTTGGTCGGATTTTTCACATTTCATTAAAGAATTTTTAATTTTTTAATCATTTATGCCTGATTTTGCCAATTCTCACAATATTTTTTATATTTTATAGCAGGATTTTGCTATTTTTGAGATTTTATGGAAATTTTTACACCTTTTTAACAGTTTATGGACAGATTTTGGTGATTGCTGACAATTGTTTCAAATTTTTAGGCTTGATTTTGCTACATTTGACAATTTATAAACAAATTTTTTCACTTTTTTACAGGTTTTGGTCAGATTTTTGACATTTTGTCAAAAAATGTTTTATTTTTTAATAGTTTATGCCGGATTTTTTTTTTTTTTTAAATAGTTTTAATACTTTGTAACTGGATTTTGTTATTTTTGAAATTTGATGAACATTTTTGCACTTTTTAAACGGTTTGTAGCTAGGTTTTGGTGTTTGCTGACAATTTTTTGAAATGTAAATGCTGGATTTTGCTTTATTGACGTTTTATAAACAACATTTTTCATTTTTTATCTATTTTTGGTCGTATTTTTGACATTCTATCAAAGAATATTGCATTTTTTAATAGTTTATGCCGGATTTTGGTGTTTTTTATCAAAAGTTTTGATACTTTATTGCAGCGTTTTGCTGTTTTTGACATTTTATGGAAATTTTCACACATTTTCAAAAGTTTATAGCCAGATTTTGGGGTTTGCTGACAATTTTTTAAAATTTTAATGCTGGATTTTGCTTTATTTGATATTTTATAATCATTTTTTTTTACTTTTTAACCGTTTTTGGTCGGATTTTTGACATTTCAACAAAGAAGTTTTCAGTTTTTAATAGTTATGCCAAATTTTAGTATTTTTATCCATAGTTTTGATACTTTATAGCAAGATTTTGTTTTTTCGAAAAATTTTACACTTTTTTAACGGTTTATAGCCAGATTTTGGTGTTTGCTGACAATTGTTTAAAATTCTAAGTTTGGATTTTGCTATAATTCTAATTTTATAAACATAATTTTTCACTTTTTAACCGTTTTTGGTCAGATTTTTGACATTTCAACAAATAATTTTGCGTTTTTCAATAGTTTATGCCGTATTTTAGTTTTTTTATCAATAGTTTTGATACTTTATAACAGGAATTTGCAATTTTTAATATTTTATGGAAATTTTTACCAGTTTATGGGCAGATTTTGGTGTTTGCTGACAGTTGTTTGCAATTTTAAGTCTGGATTTTGCTATATTTGACATTTATAAACAAAATTGTTCACTTCTTAACCGTTTTTGTTTAGATTTTTGACGTTTTAATAATGAATTATTTTTTTTAATAGTTTATGCCGGATTTTGGATTTTTCTATTAATAGTTTTGATATTTTAGACTAACTTTTTACATCTTTTTAACATTTTATGGCTATATTTTGGTGTTTTTTGACAATTGTTTGAAATTTTAAGCCTGGATTTTGCTAAATTTGAAGTTTTATAAACAAAACTTTTTACTTTTTACCTGTTTTTGGTTGGATTTTTGACATTTTATCAAAGAATTTTGCATTTTTTAATAGTTTATGCTACATTTTGTTTTTTTTAATCAAAAGTTTTGATACTTTAAAGCAGAATTTTGCTATTTTTGAGATTTTATGGAAATTTTTATACTTTTTTAACAGTTTATGGCCTAATTTTGATGTCTGCTGACAGTTGTTTGAAAATTTTAGGCTGGATTTTGCTGTATTTAACATTTTATAAACAAATTTTGTCACTTCCTAACCGTTTTTGGTCGAATTTTTGATATTTTATCAAAGAATTTTGCATTTTTTAATAGTTTATGCCGGATTTTGGTTTTTTCTATCAAAAGTTTTGATACTTTATAGCAGGATTCTGCTATTTTTGACATTTTTTAGGGATTTTTACACATTTTTAATAGTTTATGGCCAGGTTTTGATGTTTGCTGACAATTGTTTGCAATTTTAACGTTTGATTTTGCTATATTTGACATTTTATAAAAAAAAAAATTAAATTTTTTAACCGTTTTTGGTAGGATTTTTTACATTTTATTAAAGAATTTTGCATTTTTAAATAGTTTATGTCGTATTTTGGTCTTTTTTATTAATAATATTGATATTTTTGGAATTTTATTCAAATTTGTACATTTTTTTAACAGTTTATAGCCAGATTTTGGTGTTTGCTAGCAATTGTTTAAAAATTTTAGGCAGGATTTTGCTATATTTGACATTTATAAACAAAATTGTTTGCTTTTAAACCGTTTTTGTTTCGATTTTTGACATTTTATTAAAGAATTTTGCATTTTTTAATAGTTTATGCCTGATTTTGGTTTTTTCTTTCAATAGTTTTGATACTTTATAGCATGTTTTTGCTATTTTTAAGGTTTTATCAAAACTTTTACACTTTTTTAACAGTTTATGGCTAGATTTTGGTGTTTGCTGACAATTGTTTGGAATTTTATAAACAAATTTTTAATTTCTTAACCGTTTTTAGTAAAATTTTTGACATTTCATCAAAGAATTTTGCAATTTTTAATAGTTTATGCCGGATTTTGGTTTTTTCTATTAATAGTTTGATACTTTATAGCAGAATTTTGTGGAAGTTTTTACACCTTATTAACAGTTTATGACAAGATTATGGTGTTTGCTGATATTTGTTTGAAATTTATAGGTTGGATTTGGCTATATTTGACATTTTAAAAACACAAATTTTTACATTTTTATCGCTTTTGGTCCGATTTTTGACATTTTATCAATTTTTTTTAAATTTTTTTATAGTTATGCCGGGTTTTGGTGTTTTCTATCCATAGTTTTGATACTTTTTTAACAGTTTATGGCCAGATTTTGATGTTTGCTGACAATTGTTTGAAATTTTTAGGCTGGATTTTGCTATATTTGACATTTTATAAACAAAATTTCTCACTTTTTAACCGTTTTTAGTTGGATTTTTGACATTTTATCAAAGACTTTTGCATTTTTCAATAGTTTAAGCCGTATTTTGGTGTTTTTAATCAATAGTTTTGATACTCTATAGCAGGATTTTGCAATTTTTGACGTTTTATGAACATTTTTACACCTTTTTATTCGTTTATGGCTAGCTTAGCTGGACTTTGTTACATTTGACAATTAATAAACAAAATTTTTCGCTCTTTAACCGTTTTTAGTCGAGATTTTGATGTTTCTTTAAAAAAAATTGCATTTTTTAAAAGTTTATGCCGGATTTTGGTTTTTTATATCAATAGTTTTTAATACTTTTTTGCTATTTTTGAGCTTTAAGACACTTTTTTAACAGTTTTTGGCCAGATTTTAATATTTTGTTGATACATGTGTAAAATTTAAAGGTTAGATTTTGCTATATTTAACATTTTATAAACAAAGTTGTTCACTTTTTAATTGTTTTTAGTCGGATTTTTGACATTTTTATAAAGAATTTTGTATTTTTTAATAGTTTATACCGGATTTTGTTGTTTTCTATCATTAGTTTGATACTTTATAGCAAGATTTTGCTATTTTTGACATTTTATAAACATTTTTACACATTTTATGGCTTGATTTTGGTGTTTGCTGACAATTATTTGAAATTTTAACGCTGGATTTGGCTATATTTGACATTTTATAAACAATTTTTTTCATTTTTTAATCGTCCTTGGTTGGATTTTTGATATTTTATCAAAAAAAATTGTATTTTTCAATAGTTTATGCCAAATTTTGGTATTATTTAACAATAATCTTGATACTTTATAGCAGAATTTTGCCATTTTTGAGGTTTTTTGGATTTTTTTGCACTTTTTCAACAGTTTATGCTTGATTTTAGTGTTTGCTGACAATTGTTTAAAATTTTAAGACCGAAATTTTGCTATATTTTACATTTTATAAACAAAATTTTTCACTTCTTAACCGTTTTTGGTCGGATTTTTGACATTTTATTAAAGAATTTTGCATTTTTCAATAGTTTTTGCTAGATTTTGGTTTTTTCTATCAGTGGTTTTAATACTTTATAGCAGAATTTCCCTACTTTTTAAATTTTATGCAAAATTTCACTCCTTTTTAACCGTTTATGGCCTGATTTTGATGTTTGCTGACAACTGTTTGAAATTTTTAGGCTGGATTTTGCTATATTTAACGTTTTATATACAAATTTTGTCATTTCTTAATCGTTTTTGGTCTGATTTTTGACTTTTCATCAAAGAATTTTGCATTTTTTAATAGTTTAGTTGGATTTTAGTGTTTTCTATTAATAGTTTTGATACTTTATAACATGATTTTGAGATTTTGCGGAAATTTTTACACCTTTTTAACAGTTTATTGCCAGATTTTGGTGTTTGCTGACAATTGTTTAAAATTCTAAGACTGGATTTTGATATATTTGACATTTTATAAACAAAAATTTTCACTTTTTAACCGTTTTTGGTCGGATGTTTGACATTTCATTATAGAATTTTAGATTTTTTAATAGTTTATGCCGGATTTTGGTTTTTTCTATCAATAGTTTTAATAATTTGTAGCCATTTTTGAGATTTTATGGCAATTTTTACACCTTTTTAACAGTTTGTGGCTTGATTTTGGTGTTTGCTGACAATTGTTTGATATTTTAATGCTGGATTTTGCTTTATTTGACATTTATAAACAAAATTGTTTACTTTTTAACGGTTTTTGTTTAAATTTTTGACAATTTATCAAAGAATTTTGCATTTTTTAATAGTTTATGCCTGATTTTGTTTTTCTCTATCAAAAGTTTTAATAGTTTATAGCAGGTTTTTGCTAATTTTGAGGTTTTATCAAAGCTTTTACATTTTTTTAACAGTTTATGGTTAGATTTTTGAGTTTGCTGACAATTGTTTAAAATTTTAGGGCCGATTTTTGCTATATTTTACATTTTATAAACAAAATTCTTCACTTCTTAACCGTTTTTGGTCGGATTTTTTGACATTTTATTAAAGAATTTTAAATTTTTCAATAGTTTTTGCAGGATTTTGGTTTTTTCTATCAATGGTTTTGATATTTTATAGCAGAATTTTGCTATTTTTGAGATTTCATTAAATTTTTTACTTTTTTTTAACAGTTTATGGCCATATTTTGGTTTTTGCTGACAATTGTTTGCATATTTAAAGCTGGATTTGGCTATACTTTATATTTTATAAACAATTTTTTTACTTTTTAACTGTTTTTGGTCAGATTTTTAACATTTCATAAAAGAATTTTGTATTTATCATAGTTTATATGGCAGATTT
Organism: Tachinus rufipes; assembly: GCA_963932245.1. NCBI lineage: Eukaryota > Metazoa > Arthropoda > Insecta > Coleoptera > Staphylinidae > Tachinus > Tachinus rufipes. The sequence goes on from OZ010749.1 coordinate 5,713,289, forward strand.
TGTTTTTTTATCAACAATAGTTTTGATATTTTATAGCAGGATTTTGCTTTTTTTGAGGTTCTATCAAAACCTTTACATTTTTTTAATAGTTTATAGCCAGATTTTGGTGTTTGCTGACAAATGTTTGTTATTTTAAGGTTGAATTTAGCTATATTTGACATTTTATAAACAAAATTGTTCACTTTTTAGCCGTTCTTGGTTGGATTTTTGACATTTTATTAAAGAATTTTGCATTTTTTAATAGTTTATACCGGATTTTGGCTTTTTCTATCAGTTGTTTTGATACTTTTCACCAGAATTTTGCTATTTTTGAGAATTTATGCTATTTTTAACAGTTTTTCGCGAGATTTTGATATTTGCTGATAATTATTTGAAATGATTACGCTGGATTTTGCTATATTTGACGTTTTATAAACAAATTTTTTACTTCTTAACCGTTTTTGGTCGGATTTTTGACTTTTTATTAAAGAATTTTGCATTTTTTATAAGTTTATACCAGATTTTGTTTTTTTCTATCAATAGTTTTGATACTTTATAGCAGGATTTTGCTATTTTTGACATTTTAAAGCAATTTTTTACACTTTTTTAACATTTTATGGTCAGATTTTGGTGTTTGCTGACAAATGTTTTAAATTTTAATCCTGGATTTTGCTGTATTTGTTATTTTATAAACAAAAATGTTCACTTTTTAACCGTGTTCGGTCGGATCTTTTTTAATACCAGGTTTTGAGTTATTCTATCAATAGTTTTGATACTTTATAGCAAGATTTTGCTATTTTTGAAATTTTATCAAAACTTTTACACCTTTTTAATATTTAAGGATGGATTTTTTTAATATTTTGACATTTTATAAACAAAATTTTTCACTTTTTAGCCGTTTTTTGTCGGGTTTTTGACATTTTATCAAAGAATTTTGCTTTTTTCAATAGTTTATGCCGGATTTTGGTGTTTTTTGTTAATAGTTTTGTTACTTTATAGCAGGATTTTGCTATTTTTGACATTTTATGAACATTTTTACACCTTTTATGGCTTGATTTTGGTGTTTGCTGACAATTATTTGAAATTCTAAAGCTGGATTTGGCTATAATTGATATTTAATAAATATTTTTTTTTACTTTTTAACCGTCTTTGGTTGGATTTATGATATTTCATCAAAAAAATTATATTTTTCAATAGTTTATGCCAGATTTTGGTATGTTTTATCAATAATTTTGATACTGTATAGCAGGATTTTGCTATTTTTGAGATTTTGTGGACATTTTTACACTTTTTTAACAGTTTATGGCTAGATTTTGGTGTTTACTGACAATTGTTTAAAATTTTAAGGCCTAATTTTGCTATATTTTACATTTTATAAACAAAATTCTTCACTTCTTAACCGTTTTTGGTCGGATTTTTGACATTTTATTAAAGAATTTTGCATTTTTCAATAGTTTATGCCGGATTTTGGTGTTTTTTATTAATAGTTTTGATACTTTATAGCAGGATTTTGCTATTTTTTAAATTTCATGAAATTTTTACATCTTTTTAACATTTTATGTTGAGATTATAGTATTTGCTGACAAATTTTAATGCTGGAATTTGCTATATTTGATGTTTTATAAACAAATTTTTTACTTCTTAACCGTTTTTGGTCGGATTTTTGGTATTTCAATAAAGAATTTTACATTTTTCAATAGTTTATGCTGAATTTTGGTTTTTTCTACCAATAGTTTTGTTATTTTATAGCAGATTCTTGCTATTTTTAAAATTTTGTGGATATTTTTACACCTTTTTAACAGTTTATGGCTAGATTTTGGTGTTTGCTGACAATTGGTTGAAATTTTAAGGCTAGATTTTGCAATATTTGACATTTTATAAATAATTTTTTTATTTCTTAACAGTTTATTGCCAGATTTTGGTGTTTGCTGACAATTGTTTTAAAGTTTAAGGCTGGATTTTGACATTTTATAAAAAATGAAAATTCACTTCTTAACCGTTTTTGGTCGGATTTTTTATATTTTACCAAACAACTTTGCATTTTTTAATAGTTTATACCAGAATTTGGTTTTTTCTATCAATAGTTTTGATACTATAAAGCAGGATTTTGCAATTTTTGAGATTTTGTGGAAATTTTTATGTGTTTTTAACAGTTTATGGTCAGATTTTGGTGTTTGCTGATAACTGTTTGAAATTTTAAGGCTGGATTTTGCTACATTTGACAATTTATAAACTATTTTTGTATTTTTTAACCGTTTTTGGTCGGATATTTGACATTTTATCAAAGAATATTGAATTTTTTAATAGTTTTTGCCAGATTTTGGTGTTTTATATCAATAGTTTTGATGCTTTATAGCAGAATTTTTCTATTTTTGAGATTTTATGCAAGTGTTTTGTTGGATTTTTGATATTTTATCAAAGAATTTTGTATTTTTTAATAGTTTATGCCAGATTTTGGTATTTTTTATTAATAGTTTTGATACTTTGTATCACGATTTTGTTATTTATAATCGTTTTTGAGTGGATTTTTGTCATTTTATCAAAGAATTTTGCATTTTTAATAGTTTATGCCAAATTTTTGCTTTTTCTATCAATAGTTTTGATACTTTATAACGGGAATTTGCTATTTTTGTGAATTTATGATAATTTTTAACAGTTTATGGCCAGATTTTGGTGTTTGCTGACAATTGTTTAAATTTTTAAGGCCGGATTTTGCTATATTTTACATTTTATAAACAAAATTCTTTACTTCTTAACCATTTTTTGTCGGATTTTTGACATTTTATTAAAGAATTTTGCATTTTTTAATAGTTTATGCTAAATTTTGGTTTTTTCCATCAATGGTTTTGATACTTTATAGCAGAATTTAGCTATTTTTGAGAGTTTATTAAATTTTTTACACTTTTTTATCAGTTGATGGCCAGATTTTGGTATTTGCTGTCATGTTTGAACTTTTGAGATTGGATTTTGCTAAATTTTACATTTTATAAAAAAAAATTCTTATGTTTTAACCGTTTTTGGTCAAATTTCTGAAACTTCATCAAAGAGTTTTGCATTTTTTATAGCAGGATTTTGCTATTTTTAAGGTTTTATCAAAACTTTTACACCTTTTTAACAGTTTATGGCCAGATTTTGGTGTTTGCTGACAATTTTTTGCAATTTTAAAGCTGGATTTTGCTATATTTGACATTTTATAATCAAAAATTTTCACTTCCTAAACGTTTTTGTTCGGAATTTTGATATTTCATCAAAGAATTTTGCGTTTTTAATAGTTTATGCCGGATTTTGGTGTTTTCTATCAATAATTTTGATACTCTTTTGCAGGATTTTACTATTTTTGAAGTTTCATGAAAATGTTTAGATTTTTTTAACAGTATATGACCAGATATTGGTGTTTGCTGACAACTGTTTAAAATTTTAACGCTGGATTTTGCTTTATTTTTCATTTAATAAACAAAAAATTTCACTTTTTAACCATTTTGGGCGGATTTTTGATATTTTATCAAATAATTTTGCAATTTTTAATAGTTTATGCCGGATTCTAATGTCCAAATGTACAAAAGTTCTACACAAAATTACAATTTTAAGGTTTTACAAAGCAAAAGCACAATTTTCTTAATATAAATCTTATTTATGCAATTTTTAATTTTTTTTAAAGAAAATCTTGTACTATAAAAGGTTTCTCTGCGTCGTTTTGAATAAATTTAATGTAAATTATTAACATTTTGAAGCTAGAATTGTTTTTTTTGCGAAAGTTTCATTTGTTAAACACGAGTTTAAAGGAAATTTTATTTTGGAAACAAATTTTCTGTGCGATTTTTAACTTATGAATGTCTTTTTTAAACAATTTTGCTGTAAAATTGTGGTATCTGTGCAATTTTCTTGTTATTAAAGTCATTTTTGTGCAATTTTTAAGGTTTTTCAAGCATATTTGATGCTAACAACCGTTTTTTTGTTGACAATTTTGACTTATTTTATGTGGTAAAGCTTGAAATGTGTAAATATAAGGTTTTCTGAGTAAAGTTCATGCAATTTTTGAGCGTATTTCTTGTTATATATGTAGTTTTAGTGCAAATTCTAAAGTTTTTTAACGAATCTTATGCTATACCTGGTTTTTCTTTGCTAATTTGGGCAAATTTTATGTGTTTTTGAGCAAATTTCATGCTTGCAATAGATTTTTTGCTCTAATTTTGATAAGTTCCTTGTGGTAAAGTTGATTTTTAAGCAAATTTTATGCTGAAAATTAGATTTTAATGTTGTGAAAGTTATTTTTGTGCAAATTTTATGTGTTTTAAGCACATTTAATTGTGTTTTATGTTTTAATTTTGATAAGTTTTATGGCGATTTTCAACCAAAACCAAAGTTGTGCGTGATTTTCAACTTAAAATTATTACTATTGTGCAATTTTGAGATGTTTTAAGCAATGTTTACGTAATTTTTTAGCAAATTTTATGCCAGAATTAAGTTTGTATGTTAGTTTTGATTAATCTGAAACAATTTTTAAGCAAATTTTATGTTCTATTATAATGTATTGTTATATTTTGATAATAAAATTTTACTTAGTATATTAAGCAATGCTAAAGAACGCACCACAACCTGCAGCGCATGTCTGTTTGATCTCCCACTCCGGTATCCATTTTGTTTAGTACTTAGTAACATGAGTCGGCACGTAGTGGTGGCAAACAAGACTTTTTATAAAGTGCATATAATGACTGAAAACGTTTACAAATTGGTTTGATTAAAGTGTTTTAAGTATCCGGGAGTATTACAAATGTGATTGCAAGATGTATTGAATAGGAAAATCGGTAAGCACTGATTGCTCAATATTATGTGTGATGAGTCATTGAAATTAGGTTTAATGTAATGTAATGTAGTCAGTAGTTAGATCACGACTTTCTCTTGTAACAAAATGTCTTCTGATGCTCTCATAAAAGACAAATAAATAATTTCTTAATGACGAACACTTGGGTTTGTGGGTGGGTCACTCTATAGCTTGGTTACGAGTCAGTAGTTTGGCTTGGAGTAGCCCACCCACCTACCCAAGTGTTGGTGATTAAGAAATTAGATCACAACTTTCTCTTGTGACAAAATGTTTTCTGATGGTCGCATGGAGATAAAACATCTAATCTCTTGATGATGAACGTAATTTTTTGAAAAATAATATATATTGTTTTAAAATATTATAGACAATGATTGAAGAAAATTTCATAACAAAATTTAAAAATTCTGGGAGGTATTTGAATATTTCCAAAATTTGTTTATTCGGTTTTTTGAAAAATTGTTAAAAGTTGTTTGGAATTTTTGAAAATCATTAAACTTTTTTAAATATGTTAAGTAATGATTGAGGAAAATTTGTGAAAAGTTTTATATCAACATTTCAAAAATTCTGTAAGATATTTTAATATTTCCAAAATTTGTTTTTTGTTTTTTTGAAAAATTGTTTAAAGCTGTTTGGAATTTTTGAAAAATACTATATAGTTTTAAATATGTTAAGTAATGATTAAAAAAAATTCTGAAACATTTCATAACAATTATTCAAAAATTCTGGGAGATATTTGAAAATTTACAAAACTTTTATTTTTGGTTTTTTGAAAAAAACATAAAAGCATTTTGGAATTTTTGAAAAACAGTTAATGTTTTTAAATGTATTAAGTATTGATTGAAAAAAAACTGTAAAAAGTTTTATTACAAAATTTCATAAATTCTGGGAGATACTTGAATATTTCCAAAATTTAATTATTCGGTTTTTTGAAAAATTGTTAAAAGTTGTTTGAAATTTTTAAAAAATACTTAACTTTTTTAAATATGTTAAGTAATGATTGAGGAAAATTTGTAAAAAGTTTTATATAAACATTTCAAAAATTCTGTGAGATATTTTAATATTTTCAAAATTTGTTTTTTGTTTTTTTGAAAAATTGTTTAAAGCTGTTTGGAATTTTTGAAAAATACTATATAGTTTTAAATATGTTATGTAATGATTAAAAAAAAATTCTGAAACATTTCATAACAATTATTCAAAAATTTTGGGAGATATTTGAAAATTTACAAAACTTTTTTTTTGGTTTTTTGAAAAAAACAAAAGCTTTTTGGAATTATTGAAAAATAGTTAATGTTTTTAAATGTATTAAGTATTGATTGAAAAAAATTGTGAAAAGTTTTATTACAAAATTTCATAAATTCTGGGAGATAAGTAAATATTTCCAAAATTTAATTATTCGGTTTTTTGAAAAACTGTTCAAAGATGTTTAAAATTTTTGAAAAACACCAATTGTTTTTAAATATGTTAAACAATAATTGAAGAAAATTTTTGAAAAATTACATAACAAACTTTCAAAAATTCTGGGTGATATTTGAATATTTCCAAAATTGGTTTATTTTTTTTTTTGAAAAATAGTTAAATGCTGTTTAAATTTTTTTTAAAATACTAAATGTTTCTAAATATATTAAGTAATGATTGAGGAATATTTATGAAAAGATTCATAACAAAATTTCAAAAATTCTGGGAGATATTTGAATAATTCCAAAATTTCTTAACTCGGTTTTTTGAAAAACTATTTAAAGCTGTTTAAAATTTTTGAAAAATATTAAATGTTTTTAAATTTGTTAAATAATGATTAAAGAAAATTTGTAAAAAATTTCATAACAATTATTCAAAAATTCTGGGAGATATTTGAAAATTTACAAAATTTGATTTTTTGATTTTTTGAAAAAAAAAATTAATGTTGTTTGAAATTTTTGAAAATTATTAATTATTTTTAAATATGTTTAGTAATGATTGAAGAAAATTTGTGAAAAGTTTCATTACAAAATTTCATAAATTCTGGGAGATAATTGAATATTTTCAAAATTTGTTTATTTGGTTTTTTGAAAAATTGTTAAAAGCTGTTTGGAATTTTTTTTAAAATACCAAATGTTTTTAAATATGTTAAGTAATGATTAAAGAAAATTTATAGAAAATTTTATAACAATTTTTCAAAAATTCTGGGAGATATTTGAAAATTTACAAAATTTGTTTTTTTGGTTTTTTGAAAAACAAATTAAAAGCTGTTTAAAATTTTTGAAAAATAGTAAATGTTTTTAAATGTGTTAGTTAATGATTGAAGAAAATTTGTAAAAATTTAATTACAAAATTTCATAAATTTTGGGAGATAATTAAATATTTCCAAAGTTTGTTTATTCGGTTTTAAAAAAAATTGTTTAAAGATGTTTGAAATTTAAAAAAAAAACTAAATGTTTTAAATATGTTAAGTAATGATTCAGAAATATTTATGAAAAGATTCATAACAAAATTTCAAAAATTCTGGGTAATATTTGAATAATTTCAAAATTTGTTTATTTAGTTTTTTGAAATTGTTTAGAATTTTTGAAAAATACTAAAGGTTTTTAAATATGTTAAATATTAATTGAGAAAAATTTGTAAAAAGTTTCTTAAAAAATACTTAAACATTCTGGGAGATATGAAAATATTTCTAAAAAATTGTAAATTCGGTTTTTTTGAAAAATTGTTCAAAGCTGTTTGAAATTTTTTGAAAAATACAAAATGTTTTTAAATATGTTAAGTAATGATTAAAGAAAATTTCTAAAAAATTTCATAACAATTATTCAAAAATTCTGGGAGATATTTGAAAATTTACAAAATTTGTTTTTTTAGTTTTTTGAAAAAAATTTAAAAGCTGTGTGGTATTTTCGAAAAATATTAAATGTTTTTAAATGTAATAAGTTATGTGTGAACAAAATTTGTGAAAAATTTTATAACAATTATTCAAAAATTCTGGGAGGTATTTGAATAATTCCAAAATTTCTTTATTCGGTTTTTTTAAAAAATTGTTAAAAGCTGTTTAAAATTTTTGAAAAATATAAATGTTTTTAAATTTGTTAAGAAATGATTAAAGAAAATTTGTGAAAAATTTCATAACAATTATTCAAAAATTCTGGGAATATTTCCAAAATTTGTTTATTAGTTGTTTTTGAAAAATTGTTAAAAGCTGTTTAGATTTTTTGAAAAATACTAAATGTTTTTAAATATGTTAAATATTGATTCAGAAAAATTAATTTTCCGATTTGTACACAATAATATTTTCCACATTTAATTATAAAAATTTTATATTGGTTTAGCCCAATTTTATATTAGAATTTTGTAAGTGAAGCCAACAAATGAAATAATTGAACTAATAACATAATCGAATGTTTGTTCACAACCATAATACAACAAACAACATAAACGCCGAAGATGTTATTTAAGTACGCGATGTTTTCAGAGCGATTAATAAGTGGCTTAGAAATGCAGTTATTCTATAGCTAATGGAGCGTTGATATGTGGGCTGCCGTGAATACTGTAATGTAAACGGTCCGCATTCCCACTAGCTCACTACACGTGCTCACTATGCGCTCTCGCTGCCTGCCTTCACTTTGTCGCGTCTCTCTCGCTCGCGCGCGCTATGTTCTCCGACTCTTGGAATACTTGAAATCGTACACACAATGAACTTGCAACTCTTCAATCGGGCACAAATTAACCGCACGGCGAATTAACGAATCCGTTCCGCTATATTAAGCAGATGAACAAAAAATTTAACTTTTTATTGTATTATTCATCATCTGTGAACTGGGCTGCTTATCTCGACTATTCGTTATTTAATATCACTCCCTCGTTGATCATTATTGCAATTTTTATTTTCTTTTAAGTACCGCGAGGATGCATAAATACATTCCAAGTCTTAATGGTGTGAGAGTAATTAATATGAACATTTTATGATTCTCTTAGAAATAATTAGAAACAATACAAGCAATCGGTTTAAGATTGTTTACAGACAATGTACAGATTTAAACGTACATCCTAGTACTACATTTTTAAGCTCTAATAAGTCTAGCTTCACTAAAGTCGATAGCCCCATAAGTCTCAAATTGTTTGCAACATTCTTAAAAGTTTTGCTAAGCTCTAAATTGCTGTACAGTTGTGCCAATAAGTTTGCACAAACAGACAAAAACTAATTTAGCAGAAACATTTAATGTAAGTTTTAATTAATTTAACAATCATCTAAAAACTTTAGGATTGTTTCAAAGTTTAATGAAAATTGCAAAAATATTTCAAGAACTTTAACAAAAGTTTCCAAAATCTTTAGGAAATGCTTCTGAAAGTCTCAAAAACTTTTAAATTAAAGACTCAAGCGCATTAAATGCTTAACAAAAGCTTTAGTAAAACCTATCAAAATTTTTACAAAATTACTGAAAAACTTAAAAAGCTTTGAAGCTTAATATCATTTTCAAAAACTACACAAAAACTTGAAAATATTTTACTCAATAACTTTACAATAAATTTATTGAATTCTCATAAGGACCAAAAAAATCTTAAAAACTTAGATCATAGTTTAATTTGTGGGCAAGATATTTCTTTTACTGTGACCCATCTACCCGCCCCTGCGTTACTTACAGTCTTTGTATTGATTTTTGGACTTTTCTTAAATTCCGTATAAAATTTGCAGACACTTTTCATAGTTTTTAGATCTTTTTTAGAATATCAAAATTTTTCTTTAGAATTTCTTAATTATTTTTAGAATCTGTAAACTTTTTTATGAATTTTTAATTTTTTTAAACGTTTTAGATTTTTTAGATTGTATTTAAAATATTTGGATTTTTCAACAAAAAGTTTTAGACTTTTTTTAGGTTTTATTTAAAATTTATACTTCTCTTATAGTTCTTGGAAACATTTTTTATTTTTTTTTTTGCTTTGATTATAGTCTCTGAATTGATTTTTGGACTTTTAGAATTTTTTGGAATCCACTAAGAGAATTATTGAGTCTAAAGACTTTTATTTTAAAAATATTTTTAGGTTTTTTATCTGAATCGTTTATTAGGTTTTGAACATAAGACTACTTATACGATTATAGTTTACTATTTTTTTTACAAAGAATTTTGCTTTTAGTTTGTCTGAACTGTTTTTAAAATTTACAGACTTTTTTCAGAAAGGTTTGCTTTATTTAAAGTCTTTACACTAATTATAAAGTCCAAAGGCTCAATATCCATAATTTCTACTTAAAATCCGTCGACTTCTTTTATAGTTTCTAAGTTTTTTTCAGAATATCTTAGTTCTAATTGGAGTTTTGTAATGTTTATAGAGTCTCTAGATTAAAAAAAAAAAACACTTATTTATTGTATAAAAACTTTTTTTTTTTTTAAATTTCAAAAATTGCACAGTGGATTTATTTATTACACAAAATTAATCTAAATCCGCTTAGCGAAACCCGATTGTTTGCTCTTAAAAACTTAATTTGGCAAACAAATCTCAAAAATTGTGCAGAAAACATAAAAATTGTTTTTTAAAAATTAATAAAATAATGTACTAGAAAGTTAAAAAAAGCTCAGCAAAAATGTTTTAAACTAAAAATTAAACAAAAGAAGCAATTTTGAACTGAAATGTTTAGAATACGTTGTTTTTGACTAAAAATTTAACAGAAAATGCTTTCTAGACCAAAAAACTAATTAAAAATGTAATTTTGAACAAGAAAAGTTATAAAAAAATACTGTTTTGAACTATAATTTAAACAAAAAAATTAATTTTGGATTTTGGCTTTTTAGACCAACTGTCTTCAACTAAAAATGAAAGAAAGCAAGCAATTTTTTACTCAAATGTTTTTGGAAATTGCGGTTTTTGAGTAAGACTTTTCTTCTTAGACTAGAAAGTGATAACTTTTTAGACCGAAAAGAGATATTAATTGTAATTTTGTGCAAACAATTACACAAAACTTATAGAGAAGACTGTTTTGGACTAAAAATTAAACTAAAAAAGCAATCTGATATTAAGACGTGTTCAAAAAATGCTGTTTCTGAATAAAAACTTAAAACAAACTGAATTTTTAAACAAAAAGTTAAAAAAAAGTTAGAAAAAACTTGAAAAAAAGAATAAAAATTAAACAAAACAAATTAATCTTGGACTAAAACGTGTTAAAAAAATAATATTTTGATTAAAAACCTAATAAAAACTGCATTTTAGAACAAAAAGTAATTAAAAAAATTAATTTTGTGCAAAAAAGTTACAAAAAACTCATAAAGTACTTAAAAATTAAACAAAAATAATTTTAGACTAAAAAGTGTTAAAAAATGCTGTTTTCGACAAATTACCTAAAAGAAAATGCTTTAAAAAAAAGAAAGTACACTAAAAGATACTGTTTTAGACTAACATTTAAATAAAAAAAGCAATTTTGGATTAAAGTTTTCAAAAAACTCTGTTTTTTAGACCAACAAGTAATAAAAATGTGATTGCGGTAGTCCCAATGCATGAGCATTATTTTATATGCTATAAAAAGCGCCATATTTATGTTTTGCACACAAGCAACCGTACTTTTTGCGACGGCACTGGTTCCCACCCACCCACCCAAGCGTTTGTGGTTTGATTTTTTTTTATTACAACACTTGGGTGGGCGGCAAAAAACTAAGTTTAAATCTTGTGGGAGTATGGTTTAAATTGCTGTTTTGCATCTAAGTGTTTTTATCTCAAGTTTAAATAACACGCCCACAAAGTTTGAATTAAGTTAACAATTTTTTGTTTAAATTTATAAAAAATTCCTCAAAAAAAAATATTTTTTAGACAAAATTAGTAATAAAAAACTGCACAAAAACTTATTTATTTTACAAAATTAATCTAAAATTGCCCTAAAAAACACTCAAAAAAAAGCACAAAAACAGATTTATCGTAAGATAGTTTTACAAAAACCTAATTACCACATAAAATTCATCAAAAAATGTTAGAATTGCACAGAAATATTTTTTTTAGAACAAATTTATTAAAAAATGCACAGAAAACTCATTTATTACCCAAGAAACTTTAAATGTCGCAAACAAAATTTAAAATTTGTGCAAAAAACACATTTGTTGTACAAAATTCTTCAAAAAAACTTTTTAAGATCAAAAAACTCATCAAAAATATGTCATTTTTGAACAAATTTATTAAAAATTGCACAAAAACACATTTATTGCTCAAGAAACCTTAATTGTCGCAAACAAATTTTAAAAATTACTTAATAATGGTTTATTAACGGAATACATCCTTTGGTTTACAATAATTGATTACAAAATAAAAGTATAAATGTATAAACAATGATACAAAACTATACTATAACTAAATTCCACATTAAAATACATATTAAAATTAATTTGTCTACATTTGTTTTTAAATGAATTTGCAGATAATGTAAAAAGATCAAAAAGACTATTATCATTTAATAAATTACATTCTCTCATAAGTCTTGATGTAGGATTCTGATAGCCATAATTTGTTTTATGCAACTTTTCTTTAAAAAGAGAAATGCTACGAGTTATTTTTATTTGACTAAAATTAAAATTAAATTTAGCCAACAGCTCTGAACAAACAATATAGCCATTAATTAGTTTATGAGTAAAACACAAATCACTAACAATTCTTCTATCTTTTAACGAAATCAAATTAAAGTTTAATGATAAGTGTTCTACTGTCATTCTATAATTGGTTTTATACCTAAGGTATTTGAAAAAATGTAATTGAATTTTTTTCAATGTTTTTTATTTGTTCTTTATAATAAGGACTCCATATGATAGACCCATATTCAAGTATGGATCTAACCAATGTTTTATACAGACAAACTGTTGTTGCTGTTTGTAGCTCTTTTGATGATCTTTTTACAAAACCTAACATTTTTCTGGACTTGTTTAATGCATTTTGAATATGACTATTGAAAGTAAGTTTATGATCCATTATGACTCCTAGATCGCATATTTCTTTTACGTTATCTAAATCACTGTTATTAATTGTGTATGCATGGACAATTGTGTTTCTACATCTAGAAAACGTAATTGATTTGCATTTATTAATGTTTAAGTGTAATTGGTTATTATCGCACCACTGCGAAAGTTGATCTAGGTCATATTGGACCTGCTGGCAATCATTCAGACTTTTTATTTTTTTAAATAGTTTTAAGTCATCTGCAAACAAAAAAGAATTACAGTACTTAAATATTGATGGTAAGTCATTTATAAACAAGTTAAATAGTAATGGCCCACAATGCGACCCCTGTGGTACCCCAGATGTCACCAGTATAGGTTTAGACAAAAAATTATTAATTTTAATGCACTGTGTTCTGTTTACTAAGTAACTTTTTAGCCAATTTACAATACTGTTATTAAATCCTAAGGCAGTAAGCTTGGCAATAAGAATACAATGATCAACACGGTCAAATGCTTTCGCAAAATCCGTATAGACTGCATCTACTTGTTGATTAATTTCAAACGAGCTTAAAATAAAATCTTGGTACAGCAATAGATTAGTTGAAGTAGAACGTCCTTCTCTAAATCCATGCTGCTCTTCAATAAAAGCATTTTTTGAAATCCATTTGATCTGCTTTGAAACAATCTTATCAAATAATTTGGGGATTACTGATTGCTTACAAATCCCTCTATAGTTAGTTATTTCAGATCTTGCACCAGATTTAAATATTGGAGTGACATAAGACTGTTTCCAGAATTTAGGAAATAACTCGCTATGTAATCATGATTGAAACAGCATTGTAATTGGAGTAGTTAGCAAGCAGACACATGTTTTCAACAATACCTCAGGAATACCATCTGGACCATAACCACATGAGTCACCTAGTTCCATAATACTATCAAAAACATCAGTTGTATTGATCTTAAAACTCTCAGAGGAAACACAAGTAGACAAATTAAAATCCGGCACTACACAATTATCACTATTAACATAAACCGTAGAGAAGTAGTTGGCAAATAAATCAACACAGTCTTGGCCACTGTTGCTAATACTATCATCATATTTCATTTGAGTTGGAAATCTATTTGTTTTTTTTTTCTCGTTAGAAAGAAAGCTTTTGGGTTTGTAGATATATTTGTGTCTATCTTCAAAACGTATGCATCATATAATGATGTACTTAATAATTTACATTTAGTTCTTAAAGTAGTAAACTTGTAATAATCATCATAATGACCTAATTCTTTATAAACACAATGAGCAATTTTTTTTTCTTTAATTAATTTAATGAGGGTTGGATTAAACCAGATAGGATAACTGCTTCGATAAACACATTTTACTGGCACAAACAAAGAAATAGCATCATAAACAACTTTATAAAATAATTGAACCATATCATTAATATCACAGTCTTCTTTATCACACGTTTTAAATAAATCACTCCATATCACATTTGCCAAATAAGAATTTTTTGCGTTCTAGAGATTTTGGAACTATGCACTCTTTAATTTTGAAAGAAAGCGCTTCATGATGAATACTATTTTTATCAAGAATCACTCCTCGTGTATTTGTTACGGAATTACATTGAAAACAGTTATATAGAGCAAATATTTCGGAAATAGCATTTGCTGAGACGTTATTAGTGTACTCAATTTGAGCACCCATATCATCGTTTGACCATGTAACTTCGGGTAGATTGTAATCACCACATATTAACAGCTTAGATTCAGGATTATTTTCCATTATTTGTTCTACAGTAAGACAATGGTCAATATATTTGTCGACTGTTGAATTTGGAGGAATATAAATGGTGCCAATAATATATGTTTGTTGTCCAAATTGCGCAGAAAACACATTTATTGTACAATATTCTCAAAAAAACCTATTAATATCATAAAACTCATCAAAAATATGTCATTTTTTAGAACAAATTTATTAAAAATTGCACAAAAACTCATTAATTATTCAGAAAAACTTAATTGCTGCAAACAAATTTCAAAAATTGTACTGAAAACACATTTATTGTACAATATTCTCAAAAAAACTTATTAATATCATAAAACTCATAAAAAATATGTGATTGTTTAGAACAAATTTATTAAAAATTGCACAAAAACTCATTTATTACTTAGGAAAACTTATTTGTCGCAAACAAATCTCAAAATTTGCTCAAAAAACACATTTATTGTACAAAATTTATTAAAAACAGCACAGAAAACTCATTTATTGTACAATATTCTCAAAAAACCTATTTACTTCATAAAATTCATCAAAAGTTTGTAAAAACTCAAAGAAATAAAATTTTTAGAACAAAATTATTAAAAATTGCACAGAAAACTCATTTATTACTCAAGAAACCTTAAATGTCGCAAACAAATTTCAAAATTTGTGCATAAAATACATTTATTTTCCAATATTTTGGAAAAAACCTATTTAAGTCATAAAACTCATCAAAAATATGTCAAATTTGCACAAAATTAATTTTTTTTAGAACAAATTTGTTAAAAACTGCACAAAAAACTTATTTATTGTACAATATTTTTAAAAAACTTATTAAGATCATAAAACTCATCAAAAAAATGTGATTGTTTAGAACAAATTTATTAAAAATTGCACAAAAACTCAATTATTACTTAAGAAATCTTAATTGTCTCAAACAAATCTCAAAAATTGTACATAAAACACATTTATTGTACAAAATTTAAAAAAAAACCTATTTAAGTCATAAAACTTAACAAAAATGTGTCAAAATTGCACAAAATTATTTTTTTTTAGAACAAATTTATTAAAAACTGCACAAGAAACTCATTTGTTGTACAATATTTTCAAAAAACCTAATTACTTTATAAAATGTATCAAAAATATGTAAAAATTGCAAAAAAATAATTTTTTTAGAACAAATTTATCAAAAATTGCACAGAAAACTCATTTATTACTCAAGAAACCTTAAATGTGGCAAACAAATTTCAAAATTTGTGCAGAAATCACATTTATTGTACAATATTCTCAAAAAAAACTTATTAATATCATAAAACTTATCAAAATTATGTAATTTTTTAGAACAAATTTATTAAAAATTGCACAAATACTTATTTATTACTTAGGAAAACTTAATTGTCGAAAACAAATTTCAAAAATTGCGTAAAATACACATTTATTGTACAAAATTCTTAAAATAACCTATTTAAGTCATAAAACTCAACAAAATTATGTCAAATTTGCACAAAATTAATTTTTTTTAGAACAAATTTATTAAACACTGCACAGAAAACTCATTTATTATTCAAGAAACCTTAAATGTCGCAAACAAATTTCAAATTTTGTGCAGAAAACACATTTAGTGTACAATATTCTTATAAAAAACCTATTAAGATCATAAAACTCATCAAAAATATGTGATTGTTTAGAACAAATTTATTAAAATTTGCACAGAAAACTCATTTATTACTCAAGAAACCTTAAATGTCGCAAACAATTTTCAAAATTTGTGCAGAAAACACATTTATTGTACAATATTCTCAAAAAAACCTATTAATATCATAAAACTCATCAAAAATATGTCATTTTTTAGAACAAAATTATTAAAAATTGCACAAAAACTCATTTATTACTCAAGAAATTTTATTTGTTGCAAACAAATCACAAAAATTGAGCAGAAAACACATTTATTGTACAAAATTCTTCAAAAAACCTATTTAAGTCATAAAACTTAACAAAATTATGTCAAAATTGCACAAAATTAAATTTTTTTAAAACAAATTTATTAAAAACTGCACAGAAAACTCATTTATTGTACAATATTCTCAATAAACCTTATTACTTCATAAAATTCATTAAAAATATGTAAAAATTGCAAAAAAATCAAATTTTTTGGAACAACTTTATCAAAAATTGCACAGAAAACTTATTTATTACTCAAGAAACCTTAAATGTCGCAAACATATTTTAAAATTTGTGCAGAAAACACATGTATTGTACAATATTCTCAAAAAAACCTATTAAGATCATAAAACTCATCAAAAATATGTCATTTTTTGAACAAATTTATTAAAAATTGCACAAAAACTTATTTATTACTTAGGAAACCTTAAAAGTCGTAAACAAATTTCAAAAATTGCGCAGAAAACACATTTATTGTACAATATTCTCAAAAAAACTTATTAAGATCATAAAACTTATCAAAAATAGGTGATTGTTTAGAATAAATTTATTAAAAATTTCACAAAAACTAATGTATTACTTAGAAAAACTTAATTGTTGGAAACAAATCTCAAAAATTACTCAGAAAACTTATTTATTGTACAATATTCTCAAAAAAACTTATTAATATCATAAAACTCATAAAAAATATGTGATTGTTTAAAACAAATTTATTAAAAATTGCACAAATACTCATTTATTACTCAATAAACCTTAATTGTCGCAAACAAATTTCAAATTTTGTGCAGAAAACACATTTATTGTACAATATTCTCAAAAAAACCTATTAAGATCATAAAACTTATCAAAAATATGTCATTTTTTGAACAAATTTATTAAAAATTGCACAAAAACTCATTTATTACTTAGAAAAACTTAATTGTCGCAAACAAATCTCAAAAATTGCACAAAAACACATTTATTGTACAATATACTTAAAAAAACCTATCAAGATCATAAAACTCATCAAAAATATGTCTTTTTTGAACAAATTTATTAAAAATTGCACAAAAACTTATTTATTGCTTAGGAAAACTTATTTGTTGCAAACAAATCTCAAAAATTGCGCAGAAAACACATTTATTGTACAATATTCTCAAAAAAACATATTAAGATCATAAAACTCATCAAAAATATGTCATTTTTTGAACAATTAAATTAAAAATTGCACAAAAACTCATTTATTACTTAGGAAAACTTAATTGTTGCAAACAAATCTCAAAAATTGCACAAAAAACACATTTATTGTACAATATTCTTAAAAAAACTTATTAAGATAAAAAAACTCATCAAACATATGTCATTTTTTGAACAGTTTTATTAAAAATTGCACAAAAACTCATGTATTACTTGGGAAAACTTAATTGTCGCAAACAAATCTTAAAAATTGCGCAGAAAACACATTTATTTAATTTAATAATAATAATAATAATAATAATCTTTATTTACGGTAAGTAAAACCATTTACATCTACATAAAAATACAATAAATATAAACAATATAATACATATATAAAAAACAAAAGCAAAAGATTGACATAAAAAACAATATAAAATACATAACATTTAATCAATATGTCCCAATTGAATCTTAAACAAAGATTTAGAACAAAAAAAATTTAAATTGTTTGTTAGACTGTTTGCAAATCTACAAATTCTACCAATAGGATTGTGAAATCCATAATTAGTAGAATGTGTAAATTCTCTAAATAATGAAGTCTGCCTAGTACGTCGTTCACTAATAGGAATGTAGAATGGAAGAGATTCAAGTAACTCAGGACAGTCTACTTCAGACATCACTAGACCACGCAAAAATGAGAGATCTGATCTTTTGCGCCGAACTTTTAGTGACGGTAAATTGTATAGTGAAGAAATGTAATTGCGATCAAAATTAACCGACAATATACCAGATCTATAGGACAACAGGCGAAAAAATTTGTTTTGAACACGTTCAATATTCTGACTATGGATTTCATAGAAAGGGCACCAGACTGACGGAACGTACTCTAAATGAGAACGCACCAAGGCACAGTAAAGTAATTTAAGAGTATTTGGAGAAAGATCAGCAGACATCCTGTATACAAACCCCAGCATTTTTATAGCACGATTACACATGTAGCTGATATGCTCAACAAACGTAAGTTTAAAATCGAAAATTACACCCAAGTCTTTAATTTGTGTCACTTGTTGTAGCACCTTGTTATCGATAATATAATCGTACGAAATTTTGCTTAGCGTTCTATTAAAACTGATTGCAAAACATTTATTTACATTAAACAAAAGGTTATTAATAAGACACCAATCATTAACAGAGTCTAAATCTTGTTGTAAAAGATTACAATCATCGATTGATAAAATACTTCTATAAATTTTTAAATCATCTGCAAATAATAGGAATGATGATGAACTAATACAGTCAGAAAGATCATTGATAAAAAGTAAAAATAAAATAGGTCCGCAGTGAGATCCCTGAGGAACACCTGATGGAACTAAAATAGGTTGTGAAAGAAAGTTATTGATTTTTACACACTGCGTTCGGTTTTTCAAAAAGCAAGATAACCAAGCAACCACTGCATTATGAAAACCCAAAGCACGAAGCTTAGCAATCAAAATATTGTGGCTCACACGATCAAAGGCCTTTGAAAAGTCAGTGTAAATAGAGTCAACTTGAGTTTTGCATTCAAATGCGTTTAAGATGTAATTTTCGTAAGAAAGTAGATTGGTAAGTGTAGATCGACCCTCACGAAACCCATGCTGTTCTTCTACTAAAATACTTTTGCACATCCAACGTATTTGACCAGTTATAATTTGATCAAATAATTTTGGGATAGCAGATTGAATGCAAATTCCTCTATAATTTGTAATATTTTCTTTAGCACCAGATTTATGCAATGGCATAATATAAGTTTGTTTCCATACATCAGGAAATTTAGTTTCATTTAATGAAGCGTTAAAAAGTAAATGTAATGGTTTTGAAATTGAATAAATACAATTCTTTAAGAGCATAGAAGGAATACCGTCAGGTCCAGTGCTAAGATTAGATTTAAGGCTTGTAATTCCATTAAAAATATCTAGTAAACTGACTGAGAAATTTGTATGAATTACATTTTTATCAAACTTAAACAATGGAGTTGGATGAGTTTGAGAATTATAAACGGAAGAGAAAAAATCTGCAAATTTGTTTACAAGAACGTCACCATTAATACAGGTTTGATCACCATAATACATTGTAGCTGGAAAAGCATTAGTTTTCTTAGCTTCATTTACAAATCTCCAGAAATGTTTTGGATTAGACCGAATGTTATTCTCGGTGCGTAAAATGTACTGTTTGTAAAGACGTGCGTTCAGATTTTTACATGAAGTCCGAAGAGAATCAAATTCATTGTAATCAGAAAGAAGTTCTGAAGATTTAAATCGTTTGTGTGCTATTTTTTTAAGTTTAGTAAGTGAAATTAATTCCTTGCTAAACCAAATAGG
This sequence comes from Tachinus rufipes, assembly GCA_963932245.1. Lineage (NCBI taxonomy): Eukaryota > Metazoa > Arthropoda > Insecta > Coleoptera > Staphylinidae > Tachinus > Tachinus rufipes. Next base: position 5,733,173 of record OZ010749.1, read on the forward strand.
AAAGTTGTTGTCATGCCACACTTTTTTAGGTACATAACAATCAATTGCATAATACAAAACAGAATAAAATAAATCAACACATACATTAATATCACAGTTGTTAAAAAGAACAGACCAATCAACGTTCAACAAAAAATCATTGATTGCGCTGAAGTTGGCACATTTAAAATCATTAAAAACGTAGTTACAGTTTAAAATATCACTAGAAGTATCACATTTGACATCTATCACATAGGCATTATGATGTTGACTTATATCTAATAAAACATCTACAGCATTTATCACAGTAATATTATCACTATCATTAGTAAAACACAAATCTAAAAATACATCCATACTATTTGGTATGGTTATACATTGAACACAGCTTAAAAATCCAAATGAATTAGCAACTAAATGTCCAGGATAGTTTTCGTTGCAAGTAACTCCAGTTCCAAATTCATCATTTAGCCACGTTGCATCTGGTAAATTGTAATCTCCCAGTAAAATTAATTTACTATTAGGAAAAACATCAGCAAAAGATTCAACGGAGTAGCAGTGGTCAGCATATTTATCAATAACCGAACGAGGGGGTAAATAAACTGCACCAATTATGTACGACACAAACTTAAAGTTGACAATTACAAACACATGTTCAACACTTAGATATGGCGGATGTAGTAATGTACACTTTAAATGACTTCTAACCGCAATCAATACGCCACCCCCGCTTTTTTTAGGGCTAGTTAAATTAGACCGATCACATCTAAATAGGTTATAGCCAGTTAGTCTTAGTTCTGAGTCAGCGATGTCATCAGATAGCCAAGTTTCGGTTAAAACAATAATGTCATAACTTGACAGAGCTACAGCTAACAAAAGTTTTTTTAGTTTGGTTTTTATGCCTCCAACGTTTTGGTAGTAAATTGAGAGGCCGTTGGTATTCCTGGGGACGGGTCCAAACTGTTGAGCGGATTTAACGTCCGAAAATCCCCTGCAGGAGTTGGTGGTAAATTTCGTGGTCGGCCATAGTTAATAAATTTCTTGACGGCAATGTTTGCCGGCCAAAAGTTTTTAGAAAGAACTAAACCAGCTTGATCGGCTGGAATAGATACTTTAAAGCTGCTGTAGTTTCCAGATCTCACTACCAACTCAACAACATCAATCAAAACAGATGGTAGTTTAGCTTTCATATAGTTTGCAATTTCAGTTTTATTTGTTCCAAGCTTAAGTTTTGACACATGAATATATGAAGGGGGAACGTAGGCTTGTAGCTGGTCATTGTCAGGACCACATCCAAAAATCGTTGGAGTTTTGTGCTGTACTCTAGGTTTAATTGATTGTAAACTATTAGTGGTGTTAGAAGTACTGGATAAAATTGTTTTTGCCGGTGGCAATTGAATTGAATCCGTATTAATAACAGGCCTAATAGAAGCAGGTTCAAGTTGACGGCCAGATTTTAAGTTTAAAATTTCTATATCTTTCAGAGCTATCTTCTCCTCCAAATAAGAAATTTTTTCAGTTAAAAGTTTATTGTTAGAGCGAACTTCATCTAACAATACTTGATACAACACTATATTTTCTTTGTATAGTTTGCATAGATCAGACTCCGATTTAAAATCAAATAAAACACCACAATGACATTTTTTGTAGCGAATAGCACAGCTATTATGGAAAATAACTCCACAACCACTACAAGTAATTCCAGATTGTGCTATACTGTTACACTTGCAAAGGCCAGTCATAGTAAAAAAAAATGTAAATGTAAATATAAATGTGAATAAAATAAAATAAAATATGTAGGAAAAGGTTTAAAACAAGGAGACAAATTTCACACCGGTACGGTCTATCACCAGGTGACTCACTTTAAAACAAACACGGATAGACCACGGAAAGGTTACAGTAGAGACAACGGGATAATTAAAAACAAACTTTAAAATTAAATTAAAATATAAAATCACAAATTAAAACTCTATGTTACGCCACTGGTACAAATAGTATAAAAATATGCCGCAAACGGCGTGGATGTTGCAACAATAATTTAAGGTTAATTTATTACAACAATGCACATCAAGAATATCGCTGCTATAAGAAGTTAACAATTAGCATATATAACTACTTACACAGTCAACACAAGATGTGCCAAGTAATTTTTAATTAAATAAACTCAATAACACACAAAACCACAACAGCACCAAAATAATAACAACACAAGACACAGTGGCGTTCAAACAATATTGTACAATATTCTCAAAAAAACATATTAAGATCATAAAACTCATCAAAAATATGTCATTTTTTGAACAATTAAATTAAAAATTGCACAAAAACTTATTTATTACTTAGGAAACCTTAAAAGTCGTAAACAAATTTCAAAAATTGCGCAGAAAACACATTTATTGTACAATATTCTCAAAAAAACTTATTAAGATCATAAAACTTATCAAAAATAGGTGATTGTTTAGAATAAATTTATTAAAAATTTCACAAAAACTAATGTATTACTTAGAAAAACTTAATTGTTGGAAACAAATCTCAAAAATTACTCAGAAAACTTATTTATTGTACAATATTCTCAAAAAAACTTATTAATATCATAAAACTCATAAAAAATATGTGATTGTTTAAAACAAATTTATTAAAAATTGCACAAATACTCATTTATTACTCAATAAACCTTAATTGTCGCAAACAAATTTCAAATTTTGTGCAGAAAACACATTTATTGTACAATATTCTCAAAAAAACCTATTAAGATCATAAAACTTATCAAAAATATGTCATTTTTTGAACAAATTTATTAAAAATTGCACAAAAACTCATTTATTACTTAGAAAAACTTAATTGTCGCAAACAAATCTCAAAAATTGCACAAAAACACATTTATTGTACAATATACTTAAAAAAACCTATCAAGATCATAAAACTCATCAAAAATATGTCTTTTTTTGAACAAATTTATTAAAAATTGCACAAAAACTTATTTATTGCTTAGAAAAACTTAATTGTTGCAAACAAATCTCAAAAATTGCGCAGAAAACACATTTATTGTACAATATTCTCAAAAAAACATATTAAGATCATAAAACTCATCAAAAATATGTCATTTTTTGAACAATTAAATTAAAAATTGCACAAAAACTCATTTATTACTTAGGAAAACTTAATTGTTGCAGACAAATCTCAAAAATTGCACAAAAAACACATTTATTGTACAATATTCTTAAAAAAACTTATTAAGATAAAAAAACTCATCAAACATATGTCATTTTTTGAACAGTTTTATTAAAAATTGCACAAAAACTCATGTATTACTTGGGAAAACTTAATTGTCGCAAACAAATCTTAAAAATTGCGCAGAAAACACATTTATTGTACAATATTCTCAAAAAAACATATTAAGATCATAAAACTCATCAAAAATATGTCATTTTTTGAACAATTAAATTAAAAATTGCACAAAAACTCATTTATTACTTAGGAAAACTTAATTGTTGAAAACAAATCTCAAAAATTGCACAAAAAACACATTTATTGTACAATATTCTTAAAAAAACTTATTAAGATAAAAAAACTCATCAAACATATGTCATTTTTTGAACAGTTTTATTAAAAATTGCACAAAAACTCATGTATTACTTGGGAAAACCTAATTTTCGCAAACAAATCTTAAAAATTGCGCAGAAAACACATTTATTGTACAATATTCTCAAAAAAACTTATTAAGAAAAAAAAACTCATCAAACATATGTCATTTTTTGAACAATTTTATTAAAAATTGCACAAAAACTCATTTATTACTTAGGAAAACTTAATTGTTGCAGACAAATCTCAAAAATTGCACAAAAAACACATTTATTGTACAATATTCTTAAAAAAACTTATTAAGATAAAAAAACTCATCAAACATATGTCATTTTTTGAACAGTTTTATTAAAAATTGCACAAAAACTCATGTATTACTTGGGAAAACTTAATTGTCGCAAACAAATCTTAAAAATTGCGCAGAAAACACATTTATTGTACAATATTCTCAAAAAAACATATTAAGATCATAAAACTCATCAAAAATATGTCATTTTTTGAACAATTAAATTAAAAATTGCACAAAAACTCATTTATTACTTAGGAAAACTTAATTGTTGAAAACAAATCTCAAAAATTGCACAAAAAACACATTTATTGTACAATATTCTTAAAAAAACTTATTAAGATAAAAAAACTCATCAAACATATGTCATTTTTTGAACAGTTTTATTAAAAATTGCACAAAAACTCATGTATTACTTGGGAAAACCTAATTTTCGCAAACAAATCTTAAAAATTGCGCAGAAAACACATTTATTGTACAATATTCTCAAAAAAACTTATTAAGAAAAAAAAACTCATCAAACATATGTCATTTTTTGAACAATTTTATTAAAAATTGCACAAAAACTCATTTATTACTTAGGAAAACTTAATTGTCGCAAACAATTTTCAAAAATTGCGCAGAAAACACATTTATTGTACAATATTCTCAAAAAACATATTAAGATCATAAATCTCATCAAAAATATGTCATTTTTTGAACAAATTTATTAAAAATTGCACAGAAAACTCATTTATTATTCATAATTTTTTAATTTAGCAAAAAAAGATCAAAAAAAAATATTGAATTAGTGTAATCAAAAGGAATTATTTTGTAGAACGCAATCTAAAAGTCCGTTTTTTTAAATTCTTTTAAAAAAAGCCTGAAAATTAGTAAAGTTAGCGAAAGTCCATTAAAAGTAACTCATTTTTAGCACTTATGTGTTATATTTTACCATAGGGCAATCGAATCCAGTTTTTTTTTTAATTTTTGGTATCAAAAGTACTATGTTATAGGAGTATTATATTTAAATTTCAATCTCCAGGTGTAGCAGAATCAAAGATATCAAATTTTTAATAAAATGATAATTTTACCATTTTCCGCAGAAAATTTTGGAAAACCATGTTTTACAAAATATTTCCTATAAAATACACCCTTTTGAATATGATTTTTGACTATTTTTTGCTTATTTAAAAGAGACAAAATATTCCTAATAAATTAAAATGGCCGCCATTTACCCACAGTGTACCTATTGATCTAAAATTTTAGTAATCGTCATATTTTGGTACCCCAAACATGTGTAACAAAATCGGAGATGTCGATGTGGGGACATTTGTCTGAACTATTGTGGAATTACTTTATAGTTAGTTTAAATTTTTAGATGGTCGGCAGTACGGCAGAAAGAGCATGTACGAATACCAAGCAACTGGTCACAACTTAGATGGGTAACCCCAAAGTGATGCCGAGCGTAGCGTTCTTCCCAATATGGGTCCGTTACCTCATATAGGCATCTAAACATACACATGTCTTCTCTGTGGCTTGGTGTGTCCGACACCTCGACACCTAACGGTATTAAGAAGTTATAGAATAATAAATATAAAAATAAATTTTTAGAATATTACTCTAACTCTGACTAAGCTCATAACAGATGCATTGCTACAATTTACCAATTTACCAGAATAACATTACATATTTCACCAAAATTCAATTTTCAAATAACCTGTGCAACTAATTAAACTTTTTTTTGACAAATGTTGAAATTTACATTTGTTGACTAAATATTAATTGATATTTTTCATAGTGCGTGATTGCACCCCCAATTATTTCAACTTTTATGATTTATTAAAAAAAATAATTTAAATAATCCGTGTTGCGTGTGTGCTGAACACAGTCGACACACAAATAGAGAGAATAACATTTTATCGGATTTAATTCCGGTAGGCCCGGAACGGAACGGAACCGAGTTAGTACGACACCTCATCTGCATGCAAATGAGATAATGTTTGGTTACGGCAGACTGGAATTGCCTGCTCGCTCCCGTACAATGATCTGGCGGCAATTTACTGAACAAAGACGACACAGTTACGTGAACATATTTTTAAGGGAACACACAATGAGAAGATATATCGTTTAGCTTTTGCGAACGTGTGCCGATAAACATTTTCATACACCCTTTTCTTCTTCCCTTTTACCGACTGGTTTTAGTTTAGTTAGACCGACGCGACGACGTGAAGCCAAATACTTGAGAGATGCAGAAGCGTTAAATTATAATTTCCTGAATAAATCTAGAATATGATTATAATTTTAATTGAAACACTTGCTTCGTTTACAGCTGAGATCTCTTCACAGCTCTTTTACTCTTTATATCAACCCCTTGCTTTTACTTCGCGCCACTTAAGAACTTTATTATATACTTTTGTAAATATTTTAATGCACCTACGGTATTAACTTATATTACTAGTCTTGGTTATTTAATTAATTATATTCAAATTTTTATTAACAATGGAGTCCAACTTATATAAAACGAGCTTGCACCCACACATCCTCCTCATTTTCTGTGTCACAAAGGCAAACAAACGTATGCATCAGACTAAAGCCAGACAATTCATTGTTAAAAAATCACAAAGAGAGATTTTTAAAAGTCCCATCACGGACTCGCGGTCATTTCACTCTACAGCCGGGGTGTCTCATATGGTCATCTCTGGGATTTTTTCGCATAAAAAAATATCGCACACCATACATGGATTGACAGCGATTTCGGTGAGCAAGGTCGTCCGTCCACAAGAAGTAGGTGTTTTGTATTTAATATTATTTATTTTTTTCTACTTGAATCTAACATTTAAGTTGCGCAAGCAGGCAAGGAGAAAGCAATATAATACGGACGCGTATTATAAATTGTTTCAAACTTTAAATGATTCCTGCGATTAAACCTTTCATTTGGTAGTTAATTTTTTCTTTTTACATAATCAGGTGATTGTCTCCATTCCCACGGTGTCTATGTATTAACAGTTTTAAATGGGTTTGTTTTCAATTCGAAATACCAATTATATGATACATGTTACGTATTGATCTAAATTGACATTTTTATTAAATTTAAACAATTCTATACAAAACTAAATTAATCATCTTTGTATTTAAATGTTGAATTCTTAGTTTCATATTGAGTTCATTGTAATCGTTAGCGACATGCAACTAGGTGTGTGTTTTCTGGTCATAAGTTAAATTTAAAAGCGTTTTTTTTTTCTTTGCATATTTTATAGATAATTTTTGCATATATTATTTGCACATGGTAACAAACAAACGAATTAATCAATGTTAATATTACTACATAAAAATGTCTGGCTTTAGTCCTCAATTTTTATAAAGAGTTTTTTATGTTTCTTTAGTATTCTCGGTTAAAACATTTTGTTTGTAACAAGAGCATTAAAAAAATGCAATAAATAGCTTGTAAAATAACTCCGTATTAATGGGTCAGCTATAAAAATTGAAGTCACTGGTTAGACTATTAAGGATACAGTCCAAAAGATTACTAGAAGGAATACTAATTTTTTTTAAGCAGTCTGTGAACATTGAATTTAAACATTTGTGGCTTATAAGTAAGAAATTTTGGTCACGGACACAAGTTCTCAAAAACTACTCAAAGAATTTTAAATATCAAAGTTTTTACTCCAAGTGGCAGGTTCAGTTTCTCTTGCACATACGCCCGCGTATCTGCTCGGATTGGTTTATAAATTTTGTGTAATTTCCAAATTTTCAGTTTTGTTAAAGACACATTTTTTGATATGTAAGCCGGTTTGTGGACGGATTTATACTTTAAAAAGCCTGATACAAATGTAGTAAGTTAAAATGATTAAAATTTTAACTTATTACATTTGTAGAAGGCTCTAGTAGAGCCAAAACTAGTAGAGTATTTAAAAGAATAAATTTGTGATAAAAACAAAATGGAAAAATTTATATGACCAAATTTTTAATTTCAAAGACCAAATTTGCACTTTAAAAAGCCGGATTTAAAATGTTAAAAACGTCCACAGCTGGATTTTCAAATTTGTAGGCTATATAAAAACAAAATTTAACACGTTGATGGCCGGATTTTTAATTTTAATGATCGGATTTACTTTTTAAAAAGCCGGATTTACAGTCCAAGACTAAATTTATATTTTAAAAGCCAAGTTTACAATTTGGAAACCCAATAAGAGTTTATTAAGACAAAGTAGTAAAAACAAAATGGAAAAATTTATATGACCAAATTATTAATTTTAAAGACCAGATTTACATTTCAAAAAGCCGGATTTACGATGTTGAACTTGCCCACAGCTTGATTTTTAATTTTGTAGGCTAGATTAACAATTTGACAACAAAACTTAACACGTTAAAGGCCGGATTTTTAATTTTTACAGTTTAGCAACAGAATTGAACACGTTGATGGCCGGATATTTAGTTTTAAAGACCGGATTTACACTTTAGAAAGCCGGATTTACAGTCCAAGACTAAATTTATATTTTGAAAGCAAAGTTTACAATTTGAAAGCCTAATAAGAGTTTATCAAGACAAATTTAACATTTTGATGGCCGGATTTTTACAAAATTTATCAAAATTGATGCAAAATCAATTTAAAGCACACAAAAATTGCAACAAACCTATTCAGAAGTCCAATAACAGTTTATCAAGACAAATTTTAACACAAAATTTATCAAAAATTAATACTTAAAGCACACAAAAATTGCAATAAACCTTTTCAGCGCAAAATCTGTTTGATATAGTTGAAAACACCAATTTATTTTGTAAAATTGATCTGAATTTACACTTTAAATACCCGTTTTACAGCTAAATTTGCAGTTTTATTAGATGAATATTATTACTCAACCATTTACCAATCAAATTAGTAACAAAATTGCTCAAGCAATTTCTTATTTTTTTATATTTAAATTAAATTAAAAATCAAATGCAATATATGCATTAATAATATTATTGTGTGTTCATTAAAATCAATCAACTGGACTCACTCATATAAATGAAAATTATTTTAGTCAGTTTGAACCTAAAACTTCAAAAAATACCAAAATCTAGTCATAAACTGTTCAAAAGTGTAAAATTCTATTTATAAATTGTCAAAAGTAGCAAAATATGGTCTTCAAACATAAAAAATCTTGTCTAAAAGTACTACAATTTACTTTTAACTATTAAAAAGTGTAAATTTTGTTATAACATTTTAAAAATATGATCAAAATAATTAAAAAAAGTACTAAAATCTGGCCATAAAACTGTTGATTTGCTTGCAAATGCCGGATTTTATCAATTTAGGCTTGATATTACTATTTTATGTTTTGATTTTGTGATTGATTATATTAATTTATAGCCGAATATAATAAATTTGGTTTATTTTTGGTGAGTGTTGGCCGGAGTTTATTTATCTATCTCCGGATTTGATTTAATCTTTACCGGATGTTAATTTTATATTATATATATTTGGATTTTGGTGTTGGATGTGATTATTTTTGGTTAATTTCTGTTTTTAATAGCAGGATTTTTTAAAGTTTTTTACCATAACTATTAAGGTTGCTGAATACTACAGTTTAAAGTCTCTGCTTGGATTTTGCTTATTTATGGCTAATCTTGTTTATCATATTTGGATTTTATTTATTTGTGGCTGGATCAGTATTTAATATCTAAATTTTAATGTTGATGGCCGGATTTTATAAATTTATTATTGAATATGTTACTTATGTAAGTTTTTTGTAGTGGATTTTATAAATTTATTTACTCTTTAATGTGATTTTTTAATGTTAATAGCCGGATCACCATTTTTAGTTAATTTCTGGTTTCTGGTTACCGGCTTTAATTCATTTAAGATAAAATAACATTTTTAATTCTCAATTGAAATGAAATGATTAATTTGTGATTAGATTTTGTAGTTGATGGCCGGATTTTATAATTTTTTTGCTATTTTATATTAATTTTTGGTTACTGATTTAATTCATTTATGACAAAATAACATTTATTATTACTTACATTTTAATTGTTTTAAAACAAACAGTTCAATTGACAATAACGAATAAAACAATTAAATTTCTTAACATTATTGGCGCAGTTGGTAGGTACTATATTAAAGAATTTGCTATTCTTTTACCTGAAATGTAATTGGCGCAGTCGGTTTGCTAATATTATTATATATTTTAAATGCAAACGTTTATTGACAGAGAAATTAGTCTAAATTGGAAAAATTTATATGACCAAATTATTAATATTAAAGACCAGATTTACATTTTAAAAAGCCGGATTTACAATGTTGAACTTGCCCACAACTTGATTTTCAATTTTGTAGGCTAGATTAACAGTTTGACAACAAAACTTAACACGTTGATGGCCGGATTTTTAATTTTTACAGTTTAACAACAGAATTGAACACGTTGATGGCCGGATATTTAGTTTTAAAGACCGGATTTACACTTTAGAAAACCGGATTTACAGTCCAAGACTAAATTTATATTTTGAAAGCAAAGTTTACAATTTGAAAGCCTAATAAGAGTTTATCAAGACAATTTTAACATTTTGATAGCCGGATTTTTACAAAATTTATCAAAATTGATGCAAAATCAATTTAAAGCACACAAAAATTGCAACAAACCTATTCAGAAGTCCAATAACAGTTTATCAAGACAAATTTTAACACAAAATTTATCAAAAATTAATACTTAAAGCACACAAAAATTGCAATAAACTTTTTCAGCGCAATATCTGTTTGATATAGTTAAAAACACCAGTTTATTTTGTAAAATTGATCATACATTGTACAAAAAAACACTTTTTTAAACAACTAAAACCGTCCTAAAAGTTCATATACATACGCCCGCGTCCGCTTGAAACACGTTGATGGCCGGATTTACGTCGGATTTACTGTTTCACAACAAAATTTTATTTGTTGATCACTTTCCAATGCTAAAATTTATAAAAATTAAATTAAAAGTACTGTAAAAAATTGCAGAAAACCCATTTAAAGCAAAAAACTCGCCTATTTCTGCATGAAAAAATCATCAAAAACTGTGAAAAGTTAAATTTAACTTTGGAGGCAGTACTTTTTAGTTTTTTACATTTTATATAGCCGGATTTACAGTGTTAAAAGTCAAGTTTACAATTTAAAGACAAAAATAACAATATTTTAACGGCCGGATTTACACTTTAAATAGTCAAGTTTACATTATTAAAAGGTTATTTTTTTATTAAACACAAAATTAACAGTTTTTTCAGGCCGGATTTACATTTTCAAGATCAAATAAATTGCAATTTGATGAATTTGATGGCCAGATTAACAGACAGGCAAAATTTAAAACGTTTAAAGCCGGATTTCTAGTTTAAAATTCTCTTAAATTAAGCAGAAAATTGTATAAACACCAAAATTAGTTTTTAATGCTTGATAGAAACCTCAGAAAACACATTTATTGGATTTTTTTGACTGCAAAATTTAACGTTTATGGCCGGATTTTTAGTTTAAAGGCCGGATTTACACTTTAAAAGGCCTGGTTTAGAATGTTAAAGAACAAATTTTTAAATTAACGATGTTAACAGTAAGACTGTAAAATTTAACTAGTTAGTTTGCACTTTAAATATCGGATCTATAATGTTTTAAGACAAATTTACATTAACAGTTTGTCAACCAAATTTAATGACCGGATTTTAAAATTTAAAATCTGAATTTACACTTTAAAAACTTGTTTAACAGCCTTTAAAGCTGAATTTGCAGTTTTATTAGATGAATATTATTACTTAACTATTTACCAATCAAATTAGTAACAAAATTGCTCAAGCAATTTTTTATTTTTTTATATTTAAATTAAATTAAAAATCAAATGCAATGTATGCATTAATAATATTATTGTGTGTTCAATAAAATCAATCAACTGGACTCATATAAATGAAAATTATTTAAGTCAGTTAGAACCTAAAATTTAAAAAAAATACCAAAATCTAGTCATAAACTGTTAAAAAGTATAACATTCTATTTATAAAACGTCAAAAGTAGCAAAATATGGCCTTCAAACATAAAAAATATTGTCTAAAAGTACTACAATTTACTTTTAACTATTGAAAAGTGTAAATTTTGTTATGACATTTTAAAAATATGATCAAAATATTTTAAAAAAGTACCAAAATCTGGCCATAAAACTGTTGATTTGCTTGCAAAGGTCGGATTTTATCAATTTAGGCTAGATATTACAATTTTATGTTTTGATTTGGTGATTATTTATATTAATTTATAAGCGAATATAATAAATTTGGTTTATTTTTGGTGACTGATGGCCGGATTTTATTTATCTATGGCCGGATTTGATTTATTCTTTACCGGATGTTAATTTGATATTATATATAATTGGATTTTAGTGTTGGATGTGATTATTTTTTGTTAATTTTTGTTTTTAATAGCCGGATTATTTTAAGTTTCTTACTATATATATTAAGGTTGCTGAGTACTACAGTTTAATGTTTTGATTTTATCTTTAATGCTTGGATTTTGCTTATTTATTGCTAAATTTGTTATGTTATTTATATGTGGCCGGATCAGTGTTTAATATTTAAATTTTAATGTTGATGGCCGGATTTTATAAATTTATTATTGAATATGATTACTTTAAGTTAGTTTTTTGTTGTAGATTTTATAAATTTATTCACTCTTTAATGTGATTTTTTAATGTTAATTGCCGGATCACCATTTTTAGTTAATTTTTGGTTTCTGGTTACCGGCTTTATTTCATTAAAGATAAAATAACATTTTTAATACTTAATTGAACGAAATGATTAATTTGTGATTAGATTTTGTGGTTGATGGACGGATTTTATAAATTTTTTGCTATTTTAAATAAATTTTTGGTTATTCATTTATGACAAAATAACATTTTTTATTACTTACATTTTAATTGTTTTGAAACAAACAGTTCAATTGACATTTACGAATAAAACAATCAAATTTCTTAACATTATTGGCGCAGTCGGTTAGTACTATATTAAAGAATTTGCGATTCTTTTACCTAAAATGTAATTGGCGCAGTCGGTTTGCTAATATTATTATATATTTTAAAAGCAAACGTTTATTGACAGAAAAATTAGTCTGTACGACTAAATCAATCAAATTTTTACAATATTGATCGCCAATGTGTTTTATATTTATAGAGTTTTTAAATCTTGTCTTTAATGAGTTTGGTTTCACTTGTTGAAATTCCAATGTGTTTTTATGTTGTGACATATTAAATAATGAGTCGAAGGTGTTAACGCAATTAGGAGAAACGTTGAACTGTTTGTGTGTGAAGGAGACTGTAACACAGTTAAATCCTTTTTATTTGAATCATATGATCAAAGTCCATAAATTTTAAAAAGAGTTTATGGGCTTTTAAATTCTATTAAAATTCTATTTAAAGCACAAAATGTGCTCAAAAAACAGTTAACAAATTATTTTTAACATAAAAACGCTTCAAAAATCAGAAAATTGTATAAAATAGACATTTATAACAACAAGATTTACATTAAATTTGTCAACAATTGAAGCAACCATGTAGAGCATACAAAATATTTTTTTTAGTATGTCAAAATGCCCGCAGAACCAACTCATTATACATTGTTGGAAAGCTCTTGATAAACCTTATCTAACAAAAAAATAAAAATTGACAAAAGTTGAACCGTTTAAAAATGACCGTCAATATTGTCAATTTCGGTTTTTACCCTAAAAATAGAGGTTAACATTTTTTGGAAAATATTTTGAATTTTTAATCTAATACTTTGCATTATTCTAAAAGTAATAAAACTTATCTATAGTCTCTACTACCAACAGTTCTCAAGTTATGAATTGAAAATTTATCGAAAAAATTTATCGGCAATTTAGGGGTGTAATTTTGACCCTCACCGATTTTGATGAAAATTATATGTCTGACTAATTTCGGTACCAGGAACACAAATCTGGTATTTATAATTTAATTTTATAAATTTTTTTTTTAACAAAAATTTAGTCAACTTTGAAAACTCATAAAAAGGGTTGGGGGCAAAAATTTAAAATTATGATACAACAAATTATAAACGCAGTCTTGCTCTATCAAATAAGACTATGCTTAGATCCCTATCTCTAAAACTGTAGAAGGAGTTTTTTTTTGCGTAACACTACTTTTTGCCAAAAATCGCTATTTTTTTGACCTTTCACGAACCACCACTGGTTTAATTGTCCAAATATCTAAAAATTATAAGAATAAAATTTTGTAGACAAAGGACGTATCTTTCATTTGAGACTAAGCGCAATTTTTTTCGTGTCTGGGTTAACCAGTGGCTCATTGTCAAAAACAGCTTAAAATTGCTATTTTTAGGACGCCACTGGTGAAAAATAAGAGGACAAATCAAAATTCTGTCAGGTTGGCGCGATTAAAAAAGTTGAAATATTTTGATCAACAGGTTTTCATTTTTTACGTAAAATGAAAATTAGGGGTATATATACGAGGCCCAAGTTTGTATTTTAGCAAAAACACAATTTTTGACTTTGAAATATAAAAACTTAGTGACGCCACTGGAGAAAAAAATTGGGGGTTAGATATAAGAAAGAGGTCATCAAAAGGATTTTTTTGGTTTATATCTCACCCTGCTAGAAGACCAAATTTTTATTTTAAAAGCCAAGTTTACAGTTTGGAAACCCAATAAGAGTTTATTAAGACAAAGTGGTAAAAACAAAATGGAAAAATTTATATGACGAAATTATTAATTTTAAGAACCAGATTTACATTTTAAAAAGACGGTTTTACAATGTTGAACTCGCTCACAGCTTGATTTTCAATTTTGTTGGCTAGATTAACAGTTTGACAACAAAACTTAACTGGTTGATGGCCGGATTTTTAATTTTTACAGTTTAGCAACAGAATTGAACACGTTGATGGCCGGATATTCAGTTTTAAAGACCGGATTTACACTTTAAAAAGCAAGATTTACAGTCCAAGACCTAATTTATATTTTGAAAGCCAAGTTTACAATTTGGAAGCCCAATAAGAATTTATCAAGACAAATTTAACATTTTAATGACCGGATTTTTACAAAATTTATCAAAAATGATTCAAAACTAATTTAAAGTACACAAAAATTGCAACAAATTTATTTAGAAGCCCAATAACAGTTTATCAAGTCAAATTTTAACACCTTGATAGCCGGAATTTTACAAAAATAGCAATAAACTTGTTTAGCGCAAAATCTGTTTGATATAGTTGAAAACACCAGTATATTTTGTAAAATTGATCATACATTGTACAAAAAGAACTTTTTTAAACAACTAAAACCGTCCTAAAAGTTCATATACATACGCCCGCGTCCGCTTGAAACACGTTGATGGCCGGATTTACGTTGGATTTACTGTTTCACAACAAAATTTTATTTGTTGATCACTTTCCAAAGCTAAAATTTATAAAAATTAAATTAAAAGTACTGTAAAAAACTGCAGAAAACCCATTTAAAGCAAAAAACTCGCCATTTTCTGCATGAAAAAATCATCAAAAACTGTAAAAAGTCAAATTTAACTTTGGAAGCAGTATTTTTTAGTATTTTACATTTTATATAGCTGGATTTACAGTGTTAAAAGTCAAATTTTTAAATTAAAGACAAAAATAACAATTTTACAACTAAATTTATTACATTAAAAGCCGGATTTTTATATTTAAACAGCCGGATTTACACTTTAAATTGCCAAGTTTACATTCTTAAAAGGTTATTTTTTTATTAAACACAAAATTAACAGTTTTTTCAGGTCGGCTTTACATTTTGAAGATCAAATATTTTGCAATTTGATGAATTTCATGGCCAGATTAACAGACAGGCAAAATTTAAAACGTTTTAGTTTAAAATTCTCTTAAATTAAGCAGAAACATGTATAAACACCAAAATTAGTTTTTATTGCTTGAAAGAAACACCAAAAAACACATTTATTGGATTTTGTTGACTGCAGAATTTAACGTTTATGGCCGGATTTTTAGTTTAAAGGCCGGATTTATACTTTAAAAGGCCTGGTTTAGAATGTTAAAGACCAAATTTTTAAATTAACGATGTTAACAGTATCACTGTAAAATTTAACTTGTTAGTTCACTTTTAAAAGCCTATTTTTTTCTTTAAATATTAGATCTAAAACGTTATAAGTCAAATTCACATTAACAGTTTGTCAACCAAATTTAATGACCGGATTTTAAAATTTAAAATCTGAATTTACACTTTAAATGGCCCGTTTTACAGCCTTAAAAGCTAAATTTGCAGTTTTATTAGATGAATATTATAACTTAACCATTTACCAATCAAATTAGTAACAAAATTGCTCAAGCAATTTCTTATTTTTTTATATTTAAATTAAATTAAAAATCAAATGCAATGTATGCATTAATAATATTATTGTGTGTTCAATAAAATCAATCAACTGGACTCATATAAATGAAAATTATTTAAGTCAGTTAGAACCTAAAACTTAAAAAAATACCAAAATCTAGTCATAAACTGTTAAAAAGTGTAACATTCTATTTATAAAACGTCAAAAGTAGCAAAATATGGTCTTCAAACATAAAAAATCTTGTCTAAAAGTACTACAATTTACTTTTAACTATTAAAAAGTGTAAATTTTGTTATAACATTTTAAAAATATGATCAAAATATTTTAAAAAAGTACCAAAATCTGGCCTTAAAACTGTTGATTTGTTTGCAAAGGCCGGATTTTATCAATTTTGGCTAGATATTACTGTTTTATGTTTTGATTTTGTGATTGATTATATTAATTTATAGCCGAATATAATAAATTTGGTTTATTTTTGGTCGGATTTTATTTATCTATGGCCGGATTTGGTTTAATCTTTACCGGATGTTAATTTGATATTATATAATTTGGAATTTGGTATTGGATGTGATTATTTTTTGTTAAATTTTGTTTTTTATAGCTTGATTTTTTAAAGTATCTTACTATAAATATTAAGGTTGCTGAATACTACAGTTTAATGTCTTGATTTTATCTTTAATGCTTGGATTTTGCTTATTTATTGCTAAATTTGTTGGATGTTATTTATATGTGGCCGGATCAGTATTTAATATTTAAATTTTAATGTTGATGGCCGGATTTTATAAATTTATTTTTGAATATGGTAACTTTAAGTTAGTTCTTTTTGTGGATTTTATAAATTTATTCACTCTTTAATGTGATTTTTTAATGTTAATTGACGGATCACTATTTTTAGTTAATTTTTGGTTTCTGGTTACCGGATTTAATACATTAACATTTTTAATACTTAATTGAAATGAAATGATTAATTTGTGATTAGATTTTGTAGTTGATGGACGAATTTTATAATTTTTTTGCTATTTTAAATTAATTTTTGGTTACTGATTTAATTCATTTATGACGAAATAACATTTTTTATTACTTACATTTCAATTGTTTTGAAACAAACAGCACAATTAACATTAACAAATAAAATCAAATTTATTAACATTATTGGCGCAGTCGGTAGGTACTATATTAAAAAATTTGCTATTCTTTTACCTGAAATGTAATTGGCGCAGTAGGTTTGCTAATATTATTATATATTTTAAAAGCAAAGGTTTACTGACAGCAAAATTAGACTGAACGATTAAATCAATCAAAATTTTACATTATTGGCGATGTGTTAAATATTTATTGAATTTTTAAATCTTGTCTTTAATGTGATAGTTTTAATGAGTTTGGTTTCATTCGTTGAAATTCAAATGTGTTTTTATGTTGTGACATATTAAATAATGAGTCGAAGGTGTTAACGCAATTAGGAGAAAAGTTGAACTGTTTGTGTGTGAAGGTAATACAGTTAAATCAGTTTTATTTGAATCAGATGACCAAAGTCCATAAATTTTAAAAAAAGTTTATGGGCTTTTAAATTCTATTAAAAATCTATTTAAAGCATAAAATATGCTCAAAAAAACAGTTATAACATTATTTTTAACTTAAAAACGCTTCAAAAATCAGAAAGTTGTATAAAATAGACATTTATAACAACAAGATTTACATTAAATTTGTCAACAATTGAAGCAACCATTTAGAACATACAAAAAAAATTTTTAGTATGTCAAAATGACCCGCAGAACCAACTTAATATACATCGTTGGAAAGCTCTTGATAAACCTTATCTAACAAAAAATAAAAATTGACAAAAGTTGAACCGTATAAAAATGACCGTCAATATTGTCAATTTTGGTTTTTACCCTAAAAATAAGTGTTAACATTTTTTGGAAAATATTTTTTGAATTTTTAATCTAATACTTTGCATTATTCTAAAAGTAATAAGACTTACCCAATGTCTCTACTAGCAACAGTTCTCAAGTTATGAATTGAAAATTTGTCTAAAAAATTTATCGGCAATTTAAGGGTGTAATTTTAACCCTTACCGATTTTGATGAAAATTATATTTCTGACTAATTTTGGTACCAAGAACACGAACCTGGTATTAAAAAATTTGACAAAAATTTTTATCAAATTTTTTTTTTAACAAAAATTTAGTCAATTTTGAAAACTCGTAAAAAGGGTTGGGGGCAAAAATTCAAAATTTTGATACATCAAATTATGAACGCAGTCCTGCTCTATCGAATGAAACTATGCTTAGATCCCTATCTCAAAAACTGTTGGAGGAGTAGTTTTTTGCGTAACACTACTTTTTGCCAAAAATCGCTATTTTTTTGACCTTTCACAAACCACCACTGGTTTAATTGTCAAAATATCTAAAAATTATAAGAATAAAATTTCGTAGACAAAGGACGTATCTTTCATTTGAGACTAAGCGCAATTTTTTTCGTGTCTGGGTTAACCAGTAGCTCATTTTCAAAAACAGCATAAAATTGCTATTTTTTGGGACGCCACTGGTAAAAAATAAGGAGTTAAATCAAAATTCTGACAGGTTGGCGCGATTAAAAAAGTTGAATAATTTCAATCAACAGTTATTCATTTTTTACGTAAAATGAAAATTAGGGGTATATATACGAAGCTCAAGTTAGCATTTTAGTAAAAACTCAATTTTTGATTTTGATATAAAAAAACTTAGTGACGCCAATGGACAAAAAAATTGGGGGTCAGATATAAGAAAGAGGTTATCAAAAGAATTTTTTTGGTTCTTATCTCACCCTGCTAGGATTAAATTTTCTCAAGTAATTGTAATAATCTACGATTTTTGGGAAAAAAATCTTACGCCGCCACTGTTTTCTTAAAAAATCCGCTGTTAGTTTCAAATTGCAATTTAATACTCACTAAATCTGAAAATCTATATGCTTTATTTTGGCCGTTTTTAGAAATGGGTAGAAAATGGCCTCCAACATGAGTAATTTTGCATAATAAAAGCAAAATTCAGAAAAATTTTAAAAGTTCTAAAAAACATCTAAAAATGTTAAAAAGGGTCTAAAGACTTTATAAATAGTCCATAGGCTCTAAAATAAAGCCAATACTCTAAAAAAATTCAGAAGCTTGAAACAAAATTTAGAACTCTAAGAAAAGTATAGATATAATAAAAAAAAATTGCATATTGTAATTTCTTAAATAAATTACTTTTTTGAGCATTTTTTTGAGTTTAAAATGACAAATAGTTTTAAATATGTGGGAATCAAACTCAGACCTCTAAAAGTTTAGCCTGTAGTGGAAGGTGGAAACTTTTTTTTTAAATTATTCGTTTTCAATACTTTTGTGTAATGAGATGAAAGCAGCGTGCGATCTCTGTATAGACTTAATGGTTAATTCTGTATATGAAATGGATGTATTATGAGTTTATTAGTTGGTCATTGATGTATGAATGCATGATGTAATTGGGTCTATTTGATAACGGATTAAAGTTTGTGTTTGCAAGTTGATTAAAGGAGGGTGGCGAGATTCAATAATAAGAAATGATTTAATTGAAACCGCTCTCCATTAAATTACAGGTTCGATACACCGCCACGAGTTCACAGTGAATGCCACCCGGATTGTTAACCAAAGATCAAAGATGAATACACAAACGGCTGTCAGTGTGTGTTGTGCACTTGCGTCTTTCCGCATCGCGTATCCTCTCTCGCTCGCACTTACTTATATAAAATCACCTTGTAACCGACACTAGGACAAGAGGGACAAAGACAGAGAGCACTTTATGTTGATGAAATTCTATCGCATCCAATAGTAAATTTGCACTTCCAGCAAGTTAGAATCTAACGCGCTTTCGGGCGCCCCACCGCGGCGCTGCAATAGAGAAGGATACATGACGTGGTGTCAAAGACAAGTTAGCCTTGTTGAGGATCAATACGAGCCTGTGGCGTTTAGCCAGGACTTCGGGACTTGATACAAACTTTATACAGTCCAAAATTTACTCCCCCGAAAAAAAATTAAATCAAATGTGGTAACAATTCCAACAATTCGACTATCCGCGTCAATTAATTAGCATGTATTAAAACATAAATGCGCTTCAGTGGTAAATTCAACTAGCATTATAACACGTCGCGATAATTAATTGATAAATCATATTAAATTTGAATGCGGACACCTCCCATTATATGCCAAACGCCAATGTGATTAATTTAACAAATTATTATTTCACGTTGATGGATTTTATTCAAAAATTAAATTGTCAACAAGCATTTTTATTTAATTTTGAAAAAAAAAATAGTTGAAAGCAACAAAACTTTTTAAGAGTTTTTTTAATGTATCTTACAAGCACAGGAACAATGTTTTTTATCTGTCAAACCAATTGCTAATAAGAATTATTATTTTATTTGGTATAAACATTTACCGACTGCGCCTATTTTATTTTTTAATCTGCCTGGTCTCCTTTGTTTACTTTTAAATTTGTTTTGGGTACTTAAGGTGTTTACAGAACAATAAATTCAAATAAAGTCTTGACTAACGTTTTTTTTTTTAGTGGGTGGGTAAGCTCTTACCCAAAAGTTTGTTACCAACAGATTGAATGTTGCTTTGATATTATAGTTTTTTGTAAACATTGTCGACTGTGACGATAATAATGTATTCTTTGAGCAACCAATCTTTTGTCAATTGGCGGTGTCTACGTCGTCTAGATGTCTTCTTGTGTTTCCTCTCGGATCTTACCGACTGCGCCAATAATATTTTTTTAATATGTCAACGCATTGGGTGATACTTAGTTTTTATTTTTTGTAAGTGCAATTGGCACTATTGACTGCATTATTAAATTTTTTTGAACAGAAACAAATTCCTGGTTTATTATCAAATAGTTTCTCTTGTAAATTTTTCCGACTGCGCCAATAATAATGTACTGATCAAGCAACTAATTCTTTGATTATTTTTTTAACACTTGCATTGTTACAAGATGAACATACTGATAAAGATTACAAACTTGTAAAAAAGTGCAATACGGATATAACATAGTACAGTTTGAATAATTATTATATTGTATTCCTATCATGTTGCAACAAGGGAATATAAAAAAACTACACACATTCTTTCCCTACTACTACTAGTCGCTTAAAATAATTTATTGCAGCATTGAAATGACTCCTCTGTTGGCTGGTAATCTAAGCGATTATATATTTATTCATCGGTTCCATTCGCTCACCGCAATAAAATTTCTGTTCCTTGTTTTCCTTTATTTATTGATTCTACTTCCACCACACTCACCCGGCCAATTTATTCAAATCTGTTGGCCCCTCGTTCTTTTTATTTTCTACATCTATCTTATTTCACTTTCTCCTACTTCTGTTATTAAAATAAATTGAAATAAAATAAAATAAATATTGCACTATATTGACATTTAGATTGCGAAACGTTTTATATTAAAATTTGCAATTAATAAAGAAATTAAGACCCACGTTGCGCCACTAACTGACGATATCGGCCGTGGAAATAATATGAAATGTGCAGTATTTTAACAATTTTATTAGATATTTGACATTTCGTAGCGATTAAGACATAAATAAAATGCAACGAGAGTTTTGTAAAGCGCGCTCGCGCATGCCATTTCATTTAGAAGCGCACAGCACAACAATTTCTGTGTCAAGAAATCAGGTGAGATAAACATAATTAGTCGAATAATTTCGCAACGATTTTATAGTACATAACCTTTAAGTGACTTTTAAAACACAAAGAAAGCGTCGAAGGACTTATTATTAGAAACTTTTATATAAAACGCGCGCGAGTTTTTAAATATAGATAGGCGGGCGTTATTTTTAATTTCTATTTTTAATTTAAAATATTTTAAAGTGAGGGCTGTAAATATGTAAATGAATATAAACAAATACGTATAGTGTATACATACAAGTTATAAATATAATTATATTTACGAAAATAAGTTCGTGTCGTGCTCGGGGAGTCTTATTACAAACAAAATATATTATTTGTCTTGTCGAATGTTTCGTGCCTCATCGAATTATGGGGTAACGTGCAGAAAGAATCGGGGAGAAAGTTTTATTTTTCTACGTTATTATTTTCTTGCTTTTATAAGGCCTATCTATATTGAGCGAAAACAAATTTGTAAATTTTCTCTTCATCAATCATTATACAGGGTGGTTCAGAGCGGGTTTAACCATTTTGTTGCAAACAGCTTTAAACTAGATCAATAAATTATGTGCATTAACCAGTAGTTAAGAATTGTTTAATAGAAAATTATCAATGAAAATATGATTTTTAGAAATTACTCAAAATTGAACTTTAATTTCTCAAAAACTGATTAAATAAAATTTAAAAAAAATTCTACAATGTTATGAACCCTTAATAGTCATATTATTTCTAAAAATAAAAATTAATCCAATGATTGGTTTTTGAAATATTGCTATTTGTATGAAAACATGATTTTTAAAAAAATACTCAAAATTGGATTTTAATTTCTCGAAAACTGATCGTATCAATTTTAATAAAATTTTGACAATATTCAGAACTCTAAATGGTCATATTATTTTTAAAAATAGAATTTATTTCAATGACAGGTTTCCAAGATATTTTTATTTTTGAAAAACCATAATTTAATAGTTTCTAGAAATTTACTTAAAATTGAACTTTATTTCTCAAAAACTGACCGAATAATTTTTTTTAATTTTTTTACAATATTTCGAATTCTAAATGGTCATTATATTATTAAAAATAGAAAATATTTTAATGACAGGTTTCTGAGATATTGTCATTTGTATGAAATCATGATTTTTAGAAATTACTCAAAATTTGACTTTAATTTCTCAAAAACTGATCGTATAAACTTTAATAAAATTTTGACAATATTTAGAACCCTAAATGGTCATGTTATTTTTAAAAATAAAAATTATTCCAATGACAGGTTTCCGAGATATTTTCATTTGTGAGAAGCCATAATTTAATAGTTTCTAGAAATTTACTTAAAATTTACTTTATTTCTCAAAAATTGATCGAATGAATTTTATTAAAATTTTGACAATGTTTTGAACCTTAAATGGTCATTCTATTTCTAAAAATAGAAAATATTCTAATGACAGGTTTCTGAAATATTGCTATTTGTATAAAAACATGATTTTTAAAAATTAATCAAAATTGGACTTTAATTTCTCAAAAACTGATCGTATGAATTTTAAGAAAATTTTTACAATATTAGGAACCCTAAATGGTCATATTATTTTTAAAAATTGAAATTATTCCAATGACAGGTTTCCGAGATATATTTTTATTTGTGAGAAACCATAATTTAATAGTTTCTAGAAATTTACTTAAAATTGGACTTTATTTCTCAAAAACTGACTTAATAAATTTTAATATAATTCTTACCATGTTCAGAACAATAAATTGTTATTATATTATTAAAATAAGAAAATATTTCAATGACTGGTTTCCGAGGTATTGCGATTTGTATGAAAACATCATTTTTAAAAATTACTCAAAATTGGACTTTAATTTCTCGAAAAGTGATCGTATGAATTTTAATAAAATTTTGACAATATTTAGAACCCTAAATGGTCATATTATTTTTAAAAATTGAAATTATTCCAATGACAGGTTTCCGAGATATTTTTATTTGTGAGAAACCATAATTTAACGGATTCTAGAAATTTACTTAAAATTGGACTTTATTTCCCAAAAACTGACCGAATGAATTTTATTAAAATTTTTACAATATTCAGAACTCTTAATGGTCATTATTTTATTAAAAATAGAAAATATTTCAATGACTGGTTTCCGAGGTATTGCTATTTGTATGAAAACATGATTTTTAGACATTACTCAAAATTGGACTTTAATTTCTCGAAAACTGATCGTATGAATTTCAATAAAATTTTGACAATATTTAGAACCCTAAATGGTCATATTATTTTTTAAAATAGAAATTATTCCAATAACAGGTTTCGAGATATTTTTATTTGTGAGAAACCATAATTTAACGGTTTCTAGAAATTTACTTAAAATTGGACTTTATTTCCCAAAAACTGACCGAATGAATTTTATTAAAATTTTTACAATATTCAGAACTCTTAATGGTCATTATTTTATTAAAAATAGAAAATATTTCAATGACTGGTTTCCGAGGTATTGCTATTTGTATGAAAACATGATTTTTAAAAATTACTCAAAATTGGACTTTAATTTCTTGAAAACTGATCGTATAAATTTTAATAAAATTTTGACAATATTTAGAACCCTAAATGGTCATATTATTTTAAAAAATTAAAGTTAATCCAATGACAGGTTTTCGAGATATTTTAATTCGTGAGAAACCATAATTTAATAGTTTTTAGAAATTTACTTAAAATTGGACTTTATTTCTTAAAAACTGACCGAACAAATTTTATTAATATTCTGACAATGTTTTAAACCCTAAATGTTCATTCTATTTCTAAAAATAAAAAATATTCTACTAACAGGTTTCTGAAATATTGCTATTTGTATGAAAACATTATTTTTAAAAATTAATCAAAATTGGACTTTAATTTCTCGAAAACTGATCGTATAAATTTTAATAAAATTTTGACAATATTAAGAACCCTAAATGGTCATATTCTTTTTAAAAATTGAAATTATTCCAATGACAGGTTTCCGAGATATATTTTTATTTGTGAGAAACCATAATTAAATAGTTTCTAGAAATTTACTTAAAATTGGATTTTATTTCTCAAAAACTGACTGAATAAATTTTAATAAAATTTTTACCATGTTCAGAACCCTAAATTGTCATTATATTATTAAAATAAGAAAATATTTCAATGACTGGTTTCCGAGGTATTGCGATTTGTATGAAAACATCACTTTTAAAAATTACTCAAAATTGGACTTTAATTTCTCGAAAACTGATCGTATGAATTTTAATAAAATTTTGACAATATTTAGAACCCTAAATGGTCATATTATTTTTTAAAATAGAAATTATTTCAATGACAGGTTTCGAGATATTTTTATTTGTGAGAAACCATAATTTAACGGTTTCTAGAAATTTACTTAAAATTGGACTTTATTTGTCAAAAACTAACTAAATGTATTTTATTAAAATTTTGATTCCTAAATGGTCATTCTATTTCTAAAAATAAAAAATATTCTAATGACAGGTTTCTGAGATATTGCCATTTGTATGAAATCATGATTTTTAGAAATTACTCAAAGTTGGACTTTAATTTCTTTAAAACTGATTGTATGAATTTTAATAAAATTTAGACAATATTTAGAACCCTGAATGGTCATATTATTTTTAAAAATAGAAATTATTCTAATGACAGGTTTCCGAGATTTTTTTTTTTGTGAAAAACCATAATTTAA
Source organism: Tachinus rufipes (assembly GCA_963932245.1). NCBI lineage: Eukaryota > Metazoa > Arthropoda > Insecta > Coleoptera > Staphylinidae > Tachinus > Tachinus rufipes. The sequence goes on from OZ010749.1 coordinate 5,758,699, forward strand.
TATTTTCTAGAAATTTACTTAAAATTGGACTTTATTTCTCAAAAACTGACTAAATGATTTTTATTAAAAAAATTTTAATGTTTTGAATTCTAAATGGTCTTTATATTATTAAAAATAGAAAATATTTCAATGACTGGTTTCCGAGGTATTGCTATTTGTATGAAAAAATGATTTTTAAAAATTACTCAAAATTGGACTTCAATTTCACGAAAACTGATCGTATGAATTTTAATAAAATTTTGACAATATTTAGAACCCTAAATGGTCATGATATTTTAGAAAATAGAAATTATTCCAATGACAGGTTTCCGAGTTATTTTTATTTGTGAGAAACCATATTTTAATAGTTTCTAGAAATTTACTTAAAATTGGACTTTATTTCTTAAAAACTGACCGAACAAATTTGATTAATATTCTGACAATGTTTTGAACCCTAAATGTTCATTCTATTTCTAAAAATAAAAAATATTCTACTAACAGGTTTCTGAAATATTGCTATTTGTATGAAAACATTATTTTTAGAAATTAGTCAAAATTGGACTTTAATTTCTTGAAAACTGATCGTATAAATTTTAATAAAATTTTGACAATATTAAAAACCTTAATTGGTCATATTATTTTTAAAAATTGAAATTATTCCAATGACAGGTTTCCGAGATATATTTTTATTTGTGAGAAACCATAATTAAATAGTTTCTAGAAATTTACTTCAAATTGGATTTTATTTCTCAAAAACTGACTGAATAAATTTTAATAAAATTTTTACCATGTTTAGAACCCTAAATTGTTATTATATTATTAAAATAAGAAAATATTTCAATGACTGGTTTCCGAGGTATTGCGATTTGTATGAAAACATCATTTTTAAAAATTACTCAAAATTGGACTTTAATTTCTCGAAAAGTGATCGTATGAATTTTAATAAAATTTTGACAATATTTAGAACCCTAAATGGTCATATTATTTTTAAAAATAGAAATTATTCCAATGACAGGTTTCCGAGATATTTTTATTTGTGAGAAACCATAATTTAACGGATTCTAGAAATTTACTTAAAATTGGACTTTATTTCCCAAAAACTGACCGAATGAATTTTATTAAAATTTTTACAATATTCAGAACTCTTAATGGTCATTATTTTATTAAAACTAGAAAATATTTCAATGACTGGTTTCCGAGGTATTGCTATTTGTATGAAAACATGATTTTTAGAAATTACTCAAAATTGGACTTTAATTTCTCGAAAACTGATCGTATGAATTTTAATAAAATTTTGACAATATTTAGAACCCTAAATGGTCATATTATTTTAAAAAATTAAAGTTATTCCAATGACAGCTTTACGAGATATTTTTATTTGTGAGAAACCATAATTTAATAGTTTCTAGAAATTTACTTAAAATTGGACTTTATTTGTCAAAAACTAACTAAATGTATTTTATTAAAATTTTGAACCCTAAATGGTCATTTTATTTCTAAAAATAAAAAATATTCTAATGACAGGTTTCTGAGATATTGCCATTTGTATGAAATCATGATTTTTAGAAATTACTCAAAATTGGACTTTAATTTCTTTAAAACTGATCGTATGAATTTTAATAAAATTTAGACCATATTTAGAACCCTAAATGGTCATATTATTTTTAAAAATAGAAATTATTCTAATGACAGGTTGCCGAGATATTTTTATTTGTGAAAAACCATAAATTAATATTTTCTAGAAATTTACTTAAAATTAGACTTTATTTCTCAAAAACTGACTAAACGAATTTTATTAAAGTTTTGACAATGTTGTGAACCCTAAATAGTCATTATATTTTTTAAAATAAAAAATATATCAATGACTGGTTTTCGAGATATTGGCACTTGTATGAAAACATGATTTTTAGAAATTACTCAAAATTGGACTTTAATTTCTCGAAAACTGATCGTATGAATTTAAATAAAATTATAACAATATTTAGAACCCTAAATGGTCATATTATTTTTAAAAATAGAAATTATTCCAATGACAGGTTTCCGAGATATTTTTATTTGTGAGAAACCATAAATTAACGGTTTCTAGAAATTTACTTAAAATTGGACTTTACTTCTCAAAAACTGACCGATTGAATTTTATTAAAATGTTGACAATCTTTAGAACCCTAAATGGTCATTCTATTTATAAAAATAAAAAATATTCTAATGACAGGTTTCTGAGATATTGCCATTTGTATGAAATCATGATTTTTAGAATTTACTCAAAATTTGACTTTAATTTCTCAAAAACTGATCGTATGAATTTTAATAAATTTTTGACAATATTTAGAACCCTAAATGGTCATATTGCTTTTTTAAATAGAAATTATTCCAATGACAGGTTTCCGAGATATTTTTATTTGTGAGAAGCCATAATTTAATAGTTTCTAGAAATTTACTTAAAATTGGACTTTATTTTTCAAAAACTGACCGAACGAATTTTATTAAAATTTTGACAATGTTTTGAACCTTAAATGGTCATTCTATTTCTAAAAATAGAAATTATTCTAATAACAGGTTTCTGAAATATTGCTATTTGTATAAAAACATCATTTTTATAAATTACTCAAATATGGACTTTAATTTCTCGAAAATCGATCGTATGAATTTTAATAAAATTTTGACAATATTAAGAACCCTAAATGGTCATATTATTTAAAAAAATTAAAGTTTTTCCAATGACAGGTTTTCGAGATATTTTAATTTGTGAGAAACCATAATTTAATAGTTTCTAGAAATTTATTCAAAATTGGACTTTATTTTTCAAAAACTGATTGGATGAATTTTAATAAAATTTTTACAATGTTTAGAACCTTAAATGATCATATTAATTTTAAAATTAGAAATTCCAATGACAGGTTTCGGAGGTATTGCCATTTGTGTCAAACCATAATTGAATAGTTTTTTTACGCGTTTTGCATGCTTTCTGTCACTTTTGAAAAAAATTGAAAAATTATGTAAAAATCCAAACATTTTCTGTTCTTTACGATTTTGCATGCAATTATGACAAAAAAATAAGAAGAAAATTTCAAAAAAAAATCTGTTTTTACGCGTTTCGCATGCAATCTGTCACTTTTGAAAAAAATTGAAATTTTGAAAAACCATGTAAAAATTAAAAAAAAAATCCCTTCTTCACGCGTTATGTACGCGTTTTGCATGCAATTGTGACTTACAAAATAATGAAAAAATTAAAAAAAAAATAAATTATTTTTACGCGTTTTGCATGTAAAAAATCCAAAAAAAAAATGTTTTTCACGCGTTTTTACGCGTTTTGCATGCAATCTGTCACTTTTGAAAAAAATAAAAATTTTGAAAAATCATGTGATCCATAAATTTTCTGTTCTTCGCGCGTTTTGTACGCGTTTTGCAGCAAACGTAACTTACGAAATAAGGAAAAATAAAAAAAAAAATTATTTGAAAAAAATTTAATTTTGAAAAATTCAAATTTTTTTGGTTCTTTACGCGTTTTGCACGCAATCTTGTCTTACAAAATAAAAAGAAATTAAAAAAAAAATTGTTTTTTACGCGTTTCGCATACAAAATGTCATTTTTGAAAAAAAATCTAATATTTTGATGACCAACATTTGGGCGATTGGGTGGCTGGTATTTGATCAAGAAATTGAAAGGTTTTCTTTTTTGTAAGCATTGGAAATCTCTTTATCCAAGAAGAAGGAGGTAATATCTAATATTTTGATGACTCAATTTTATTTATAGAACTTTTGAGACTTGTAATGTTTTTAAGAAGCGTTATTTATTGAGATAATTTTAGTAATATTTTAATTTGAGAACTTTTAACAATTTATATGATGATGATAAAGTTATTGGGATTTTTGTGAATTTATTGAGATTTTTACTGAGCTTTTGGAGACTAATGAAGCATTTTGACTAATGTTAAAGTTTTTTGCCAAAATTTATTTTGCTTTTAAAACTTTTTTGTAATAGCTTTAATAATTTTTAACAATAGAGATGATTTTGGTTGTATTTTTAGGAGTTTCAAAAAAATATTGAAATTTTTATTGTTTTTTTAAGAAGAGATTTGTTTCTTTTTAAAGTATTTGTATGATTTTAGTAAAGTTTTTTTGAATTTATTTAGATTTTTATTGAGTTTTTGAGACTTTAATAAGTCTTTGAGCAGACTAGATAAAATATTAGTATCAATTAAATATTTTATTGATAAAGATCTTATTTCTTGTTGTGAATTCATATTGAATTAGCATCGCTATGCTTGGGCGATTCATAAAATATGATTGATATATTCCAACACGCGGCAATTGGAACAATAAGCGTCTGCTGACAGAAATTTCACTTCTCTGTGTAAATGCAAATGACATTTTCAGATTTTGTTGTGCATGTGTTGACATGCCATATCAATGATGATGCAACATTTATAAAAAGAAATTGAATTTAATTGAACATCTATGATTTAGTGTCAGTTAAAGTGATAATTATACTTTTACCACCACCATTAACCATAATTAGTATTGTAATTTACATACGTACGTCGTAAATAATAATTATTAGTAAAGTGTTTATATAAAACGAGATAGTTCCACTTGTTACGAGCGAATTAAGTTGTTTATAATTTTTCTATACTATTTTCGGCTAATGAAATGCATATTTAAATAATAATTGATTGAGTAGCAAAAGAGACCCTTTTCTTCCTACATAATCGAGCAACACACCCACACGATATGCGGGCGTAGTGGAGTAAAGAGCCCACACGCACTCACCAGGCTCAGGTTACGGTAGCTGCCCTTCTTACTAAAACCAACCCCTTACCGCTCACCACCCTGTTCCGGTCATCCCTCAGCTCACTATATACTCAGTTCAAGGACATTCCAACATTGATTAACCCGACAAACACGGAAAGCTTAGTTATATTTTTTTAATGATATTTGGGTGGAGTATATTTTATGATGTCAAGGGTGACTATATAATTAATTAAATTGATAAAAATTAAATAAGAAAGCAGGAAATTGAAAAGAATTTCACCTCTTTCACATATTAATATCGTGACAAAAGTAAACGTCCGTTTTGTGTAATGCAATACTGCCGAGATGAAGAGATATTTAAATTGGATGCACGTAAGAACAGTGCGAGTAACCTTATCTAGAACCTGAGCAGATGAATAGCTTTCTCCTCCTATTGTGCGAGTAGGTGAGGTGCTCAGTGCCGCGAGATGTGACTTCATATCCTTTTTTGAAACGATACACCACGGTTTGTTTGAAAATCAAGGATTTTACTATGCGGGTCAGCTATTACCTTACACGGTATTGTTTGTGTCCGTTCTGCCGTGCCGTGTCGTTTTGCAGGAAATTCAAACGATCTACGCAGTAGTTTAATATTAATTAATTAAAATTATGGGTCACGATCGATCTTTACATCTGATCGTACGTTATATCTAAATGTATTTACGTTGTAACTTGCTGAAAATAAAGCTCAGTTCAAAATTCCTAATAGTTTTTACAAAAATTGGTGCTGATTTAAAAATAATAAGAGGAAAATGAATTTTGAGCAGATTATGGTAAAAAATTGTAATTAGTCTTATGATAAACTGAAGTCTTAAGAGTTTAATTTTTTTAAACAAGGCTCCAAATTGTTAATAGTTTTTCAAAAACCTTAATTTAAAATAATAACAAAAAAATAATTTTTAGTAGATTATGATCAAAATATATAATTCACAAAAAAATTTGATTAAATTTATAACATTTAAAACAAATTTTGAATCAGATTTTTGGAAATTGTTCTTCTTTCGGTCCCAATTCAACTAAAGTTATTTTTATTTTGGATAAAGCGACTCTAAATTGTTGGACTAATGTGTTTCCATACTATTCTTAGAAATTTTGAAGCCAGGATGATTTTCTTTGATTTCATGATCTTTTTTCCTTGATTGTTTGTAGTAGTATAGCATATCTTTGTCCCCGCATGTCATGCCCAAAATATTGTTCTCTTTTCTTTTTTTTTTTAGACTTGTCTCATAACATTTTTATTTGTTGTTTGGTCTGGTCAGCAATATTACTTCAACAGTAATTGCAGTCATTCAACTTCTATTCAAAATCAACATAGATTTACTACCAATCTAAACAGTCAACTAATGGGATTAAATCTTAGCTGATCAAGGTAACATCAATAAAAAACTCAATTAGAAAAATGCTGATATATTGTTGTGGTCTTTACTACAACTACTTTTTCTAAAAGAAAATTTTTATCTCAACATTTTAAAAGTATTACTTTTAATATTCACAACCAATGCCTACTAGGTCTCCTCCTTGCCTGCAACATTACATCATTTAAAGACGAGTCAATGCCAACCTACAATAACATAATTTCTAAAGAGATCTATATACTCTAGCATGATTCAATTCTATCTATGGCATGAGATATCACTACATGTCTGAATTCTTATAACACACTATCCAGAGAAAATTATGATTGTAAACTTGTAGCTATTTTAATAGATAAATTAAAACAATAATTTACTATTAAACGTGTAGTGTGAATAGCAAGCGACGCAATGTGTGCAAATATTCGCATGTTAACCTTCGTCCTCGGCAATACCGTATCCGGGAGGCAATGAAAACCTGAAATCTAATTACCAGACAAAACCATTCCCATACGACGCGAGCGAGCGAGGAGCAAGTCGCCCAATGCCGCCGCAATTTTGCTCTGCAAAACCGAACAAAATATCGAGCACACATACACACAATCCCAGATAGCGCGCACTCGGCGCAAGGACCTCATCCTCATCCTACCACACCAGTCTCTCCTTCCTACCCATTGCCATTGCACCAATCTAATATCTCTCCGACTATGCACCAGCACGTGTTTATTAATCGTAATCAGACGTTCTACTCTGACCTCCTTGCTTGCTTGCTTGCTTGCTTGTTCCTACCCTTCCACCCTCCTTTCACCAATATATACTTTCTCTCATCGCGGTTTCATTACTAAATGCATTGTTCTTTCTGTTACCTGCCTCCTGCCATATCAACCTATATCCATTCCGATTACGTGTTTTATGATATATTATGTTACCAGACACAAATCCGGTAGAATATCCACTTGATTACAAAACTATTGTAATCGATATAATGGATTTTTCTAATACATTGCGTAAACAAACATAATTAGATTCGTTGGCATTCACAAATCAATTAACTTACTACGACGTAAATATTTCATCCAATTTAATAAAATAAAACTTTCCTTGAATGGAAAACTTTTCAAATGTAATTTCTAATAAATCGTGCAGCGCACATTTTCCAAACTTTCATTTGTGCGATTATATGTATTTCTTTTTCTTATTGAAACCGTTTAATGTCTATTGGAGCAACACTTACATAAGCACACTTTCCCCATGCCGACTTCTATTATTCAGATATCGAACTTGCGCATCGATAAGAAGCATCAAATTTTAATTATATTATCAATCCTTTTACTTTCATAATAACGTTTTGTAATCCTTTCGAATTGTTTGATAATTTTACGATCCGCAATGATCATGGAAACCGTTTTACATTCACATCACGCCGAGTGAAGAAATTAGAATGCGATTACACGTGACTGTATCAATACGAACGACGGTTGTTCTATATATTTTCAATCCGTTTTTTATATATTTAAATGTTGCGGAAGGAAAGTCAGTTACCATCAATCAAATTCATTTGTAATCATGTATCATTATTGCTAATTTAATTTAGAGCATTTTTTGTTTGTGCCAAATTGGTTGGTTCAAATATTAATTTTGTTTGAATTTAGTTGACTTTTTGCAATTCTTTTTTGTCTTCAAAGTTCTACTAATTTGAGACTGTTTTAGCTAAAACTAGAAACATTTGGCAACAATTTATAAAAATTTACACTCTTTGTTTGACTAAATTAGACATTTAATAGTCAATTATGACAATTAATAGTAAAACATGACATTTGACAGTTGAATTAGAAAGCTTAACTTTTTTTTATTTCACAATATGCAACCGACTGCGCCTTTAACACAAATAACATAATAGAATTGTCAGATACAAATGTTATAATCCTACTGACTGCGTCATATTTATTAATATTAAATTTTACCTAATCCTACCGACTGCGCCATTATCACAAATAACTTAATTGTATTGATAGATATATATATATTATAATACTACTGACTGCGCCTTATTTATTAATATCTCAATTTATGCTTACAACTTCATGATAGTCAAATATAACGTTTAATAGTCAAATCTGGCATTTGAAGTTGATAGCTCTACATTTGTGTGTGATTTCTGTAAAAATTTTATAATATGTAAATGTCAAAAATTAATTTTTATAATTTCATGATAGTCAAATATGACGTTTAATAGTCAAATATATCATTTGAAATGAATAGTTTTACATTTTTGTGTGATTTCTGATTGATTTCATAATATGTAAATGTCAAATATGACTTCTAATTGTCAAATATGACTTTTGACGGCTAAATTTGATAAATTATTATTTTGTAATATGCAAACTTTAAAAAATAATGTTTATGATTTCATGATAGTTAAATATGACATTTTATAGTCAAATATGACAATCAAGAGTTGAATTAGATAGATCAACATTTCAAATAAATATTAGTAATTCAATCTATAAGACGCTAATGCTCAATTTATGATTACTGACAAATAGTTTATACTTAAGTGCCCCGCTCACCCGTCCAAGTGTTTGTAATCATATGATTGGATCTTTCTTATAAAAATCTAATTTACTAATTACTATTGCTTGGCGGGTGACTATAGTACTTCAATGTATAGTTATAAACAAATAGTTTAGAACGGGTGGGCGGGGCACTACAACTTATGATTAAAGACAAATAGTTTGAACTGAAGTGTAATCTAATATATAGATTGTTAACACTTGGGTGGTTGGGATACTATAATTTAAGATTTTAATCAAATAGTAAGAACAAGATAACAAGATAGTTTGGACTGGAGTGGCCCACCCACCCACCCAAGTGTTAGTTATCAAAAAGTTAGATCACGACTTTCTCTTGTGACAAAATGGTTTCTGATGCTTGCAGAGAAATCAAACATTTAATTTCCTAATGACGAACATTTGGGTGGGTGGGTGGGTCACTCCAAAATATGATAACAATCAGTAGTTTGGATTGGAGTGACCCATTCATCCACCCAATTGCTAGTTATTAAAATGTTAGATCACGACCTTCTATTGTGACAAAATGACTTGTGATGCTTGCAGAGAAGTGAAATATTTAATTTCTTGATGCCGAACACTTGGGAGGGTAGGTGGGTCACTTCAAAGTATGATAACGAGCCAGTAGTTTAGATTGGAGATCACGACCTTATCTTGATGTTAGATCACAATTTTTGTTGTTTCAAAATGACTTCTGATGATTGCAAAAAGATTAAACATGTAATCTCTTGATAACGAACACTTGGGTTAGTGGGTGGGTCACTTCAAAGTAGTTTAGATTAGAGATCACGACCTTGTCTTGAGACAAAATGACTTTTGACGTACGCAAAGAAGTCAAACTACTAATCTCTTGATGTCGAACATTTGAGTGAATGAGTCAATCCAAACTATTAACACGTTATTATGATCTTGAGTGGCCCACTCACCCATTCAAGTGTTAGTTATCAAAACGTTGGATCACGACCTTTTCTTGAGACAAAATAACTTCTAAAGTCCGCAGAGAGGTCAAACTACTAATCTCTTGATAACAAACATTTGGATGGGTGAGTGGGCTACTCTAACCCAAACTATTGAGACGTTATCATGATCTGGAGTGGCCTATTCACCTTCTTAAGTGTTAGTTATCACGACCTTTTCTTGTGACAAAATAACTTATAACGTCTGCAAAGAGGCCAAATAGCTACTACTACTACTTTAATCCAAATTATTGCTATGTTATTATAGTCTGGAGTAGCCCACCCACCCACCAAAATGATAGTTTTCAAGAAATTGGATCAAAACCTTTTCTTTTGACAAAATAACCTCTGACGTCCGCAGAAAGGTCAAACTATTGATCTCTTACTAATGACTTGTTATCATGGTTTGGAGTGTCCCATCCACCCATCCAAGTGTTAAAGTGTTAGTTATTAAGAGGTTGGATCAGTAAGGTCAAACTACTAATTATTTGAAGACAAACACTTGGGTGGGTAGGTGGGCCACTTCAATCTAAATTATTGACTTGTTATCATGGTTTGGAGTGATTTACTTACCCACCCAAGTGTTAGTTATCAAAAGATTAGATCACGGTTTTCTCTTCTTACAAAATAACCTTTGACGTCAGCAAAGAGGTTAAACTACTTGTTTCTTAATAACAAACACTTGGATGGGTGGGTGAGCCACTCCAATTTAAACTATTGACACGTTAGTATGGTCTGGAGTTTGGAGACTTTATAGTCTAACCGCCTAAGTGTTTGTAACCAAAAACTACAATTTAGGCGGGTAGTTAGGGCTTTACAGTTCAAACTATTTGTCCACAATTCTAGAAAGTGACTCTATTATGTGTTTTCAAAAAGATACAACAGCTTTAAAGCAATATAAAAAACCTGTAAAGGTTTCTTAAAGTAATATAAAGCATCTTTAATGTGACATTGATTTCTTAAAGTAATATAAAGTGTCCTCAAAGTGATATAGCTTTCTCAAAGTAGTATAAATGTTTTTAAAGTTGTATAAAGTGTCTTTAAAGTGTTATAGTTTCTTTGTAGTAGTAAAAGTGTCTTCAAATTTGTATTTTGTCTTTAAAGTAGAATAAAATGTCTTTGAAGTGACAAATTTTTTTTTAAGTAATATGCAGTGTACTTAAAGTAGTGTAACGTGTCCTCAAACTACTATAAAGTGTTTTTAGAATGACATAAATTTCTTAAAGTAATATGTAGTCACCTCAAAGTAGTATAACGTGTCCTCAAAGTAGTATAAAGTGTCCTCAAAGTAACACTGTTTTTTTAAAGAGTCTTTAAAATTATATAATGTATCTTTAAAGTGTTATAGTTTCTACAAAATACTACAAAATGTTTACAAAATAGTATAAATTGTCCTCAAATTGATATAGTGTTCTCAAAGTAGTATAAACTGTTTTTAAAGTTATCAAACTCACATAAACTTCTTTTAAAGTAGTATAAATTGTTTTCAAAGTTACATAGATTCTTTAAAGTATTATACCATATACTCAACGTAGTATAACGTGTCTTCAAAGTTGTATAAAGTATCTTTGAAGTGACATAAATTACTCAAAGTAATATAACGTGACTTCAAAGTAGTATAAAGTGTACTCAAAATAACAAAGTGTCCTTAAAGTTATAATAGTTTCTACAAAGTAATATAAAGTGTTCACATACTAATATGAAGTCTTCTCAAATTGGTATAATGACCTCAAAGTAGTATAAAGTATTTTTAAAGTATCATTGTGTCCTCAAAGTAACATAAACTCTTCTCAAAGTAGTATAGAGTGTCTTCAAAGTGACACAGATTTCTTAAAGTAGTATGCAATGTCCTAAAAGTAGTATAAAGTGTCTTCGGAGTAACATAAATTTTTCAAAGTAATATGCAGTGTACTCAAAGCAGTATAGCGTGCCTTCAAAGTAGTATAAAGTGTCCTCAAAGTAACTTAGTTTTTAAAGTGTTTTTAAAGTTATATAAAGTGTCTTCAAAGTGTTATAATTTCTACTAAGTAACATAAAATGTCCACAAAATAGTATAAAATGCTTTTAATTTGCTTTTGTGGTCTCAAAGTAGTATAAAATATTTTTAAAGTAACATAGTGTACTCAAAGTAACACAAACTTTCCTCAAAGTAGTATAAAGTGTTTTTGAAGTGACACAAATGCCTTAAAGTAATTTGCAATGTACTCTAAGTAGTATAAAGTTTCTTTGGAGTGACATACATTTTTCAAAGTAGTATGTTGTGTACTCAAAGCTGTATAAAGTGTTTTTAATTTAGTTTAAAGTGTACTCAAAATAACATAGTTTTTTTAAGTGTTTAAAGTTATAAAAAATGTGTTTTCAAAGTGATTTTACAAAGTACTATAAAGTGTCCACAAAAGAGTATAAAATGTTTTCAAATTGGTGTTGAGTTCTTAAAGTAACATAAACTCTCCTCAAAGTAGTATAAAGTGTTTTTGAAGTGACACAGATTTTTTAAAGTAATATTTATTGTACTCAAAGTAGAAAAACGTGTCCTTAAAGCAGTACAAACTGTCTTCGGAGTGACAAAAAAATTTCAAAATAATATGCAGTGTACTCAAAGTAGTATAACGTGTCTTTAAAGTAGTATAAAGTGTTCTCAAAATAACATAGTTTTTTTTAAATGTTTTTAAAGTTAAATAAAGTGTTTTCAAGTGTTATAGTTTTTACAAAGTAGTTTAAAGTGTCCATAAAGTAGTATAAAGTGTTTTTAAATTGGTATAGTGTCTTTAAGGTAGTATAAAATATTTTAAAAGTAACATAGTGTCGTCAAACTAACATAAACTTTTAACAAAGTAGTATAAATTGTCTTCGAAGTGACATAGTTTCTTCAAACTAATATACAATATACTCAACGTAGTATAACGTGTTCTCAACGTGATATAAAGTATCTTTGGAGTGACATAAATTACTCAAAGTAGTATAACGTGACTTTAAAGTATTATAAAGTGTCCTTAAAGTAACAGGTTTTTAAAGTGTCCGTAAAGATATATAAAGTGTCTTCAAAGGGTTATAATTTTTACAAAGTAATATAAAGTGTCTACAAAATAGTATACAGTGTTTTCAAATTAATATAATATCCTCAGAGTAGTATAAAATTTTTTTAAAGTAACATAGTATTATCAAAATAATATAAACTTTCTTTAAAGTTGTATAAAGTGTCTGTAAAGTTAAAATAGTTCTTACAAAGTAATATAAAGTGTCCACAAAATAGTTTGAAGTGTTCTCAAATTGGTATAGTGTCCTCAAAGTAATATACAGAATTTTTATAGTAACATAATTTTATCAAAGTAACAAAAACTTTCTTCAAAGTAGTATAAAATGTCTTCAAAGTGACACAGATTCTATAAAATAGTATGCAATGTACTCAAAGTAGTACAACGTGTCCTCAAAGTAGTATAGCTTGTCCTTAAAGTAACACAGTTTTTTTTTAATGTTCTAAAGTTATATAAAGCATCTTCAAAGTGTTATAATTTTTACAAAGTAATATAAAGTGTCTACAAAATAGTATAAAGTGTTTTCAACTTGGTATAGTGTTCTCAAAGTAGTATAAAGTATTTTTAAAGTAACATAGTATCATCAAAGTAACATAAACTTTCCTTAAAAGTAGTATAAGGTGTTTTAAAAGTGACACAGATTTCTAAAACTAATATGGAATGTACTCAAAGTAGTATAACGTGTCTTCAAAATAGTATAACTTGTCTTCAAAGTAACACAGTTTTTTTAAAGTGTTCTTATAGTTATATGAAATGTCTTCAAAGTGTTATAATTTTTACAAAGTAATATAAAGTGTCTACAAAATAGTATAAAGTGTTTTTAAATTAATATAGTGTCCTCAAAGTAGTATAAAAAAAATTTAAAGTAACATTATATTATCAAAGTAAAAAAAACTTTCTTTAAAGTAGTATAAAATGCCTTCAAAGTGACACAGATTTTTTAAAATAATATGCAATGAACTCAAAGTAGTACAATGTGTCCTCAAAGTAGTATAACTTGTCCTTGAAGTAACACAGTTTTTTTTAAATGTCCTTAAAGTTATATAAATCTCAAAGTAATATGCTGTGTACTCAAAGTAGTATAACGTGTCTTCAAAGTAGTATAACTTGTCTTCAAAATAACACAGTTTTTTTAGAGTGTTCTTAAAGTTATATAAGGTATCTTCAAAATGTTATAGTTTTTACAAAGTACTACAAAGTGTCCACACAATAGTATTAAGTGTCCTCAAATTGGTATAATGTCCTCAAAGTATTATGACGTGTCCTCAAAGTAGTATAAAGTGTTTTCAAGTGTTATAGTTTTTACAAAGTACTACAAAATAATACAAAGTTTTCTGAAACTGGTATAGTGTCCTCTAAGTAGTATAAACTGTTTTTAAAGTAAAGTCTTATCAAACAAACATAAACTTCTTTTAAAGTAGTATAAATTGTCTTTGAAGTTACATAGTTTCTTTAAAGTAATATACCATACACTCAACGTAGTGTAACGTGTCTTAAAAGTTGTATAAAGTTTCTTTGGAGTGACATAATTCACTCAAGGTAGTATAACGTGACATTAAAGTAGTATAACGTGTTTTCAAAATAATATAAGGTTTTTTATGTGTCCTTAAAGTTATAATAGTTTCTACAAAGTGATATAAAGTGTCCACAAAATAGTATAAATTGTTTTCAAATTGGTAAAATGTTCTCAAAGTAATATAAATTTTTTTCAAAGTAGTATAAAATGTCTTAAAAGTGACACAGATTTTTTAAAGTAATATGCAATGTACTTAAAGTAGTATAAAGTGTCTTTTAAATGACATTAATTTCTTAAAGTGATATGCAGTGTACTCAAAGCAGTTTAACGTGTCTTTAAAGTAGTATAAAGTGTCTCAAAGTAATATAGTTTTTTTTTAAGTTTCCTTATATAAAGTGACTTCTAAGTGTTATAGTTTTTACAAAGTAATATAAAGTATCCACAAAATAGTATAAAGTGTTTTCAAATTGGTATAGTGTCCTCAAAGTTGTATAAAGTATTTTTAAAGTAACAATGTGTCCCCAAAGTAACATAAACTTTCTTCAAAATAGTATAATGTGTTATTGAAGTGACACTAATTCCTTGAAGTAATATGCAATTTACTCAAAGTAATATAACGTGTCTTTAAAGTATATGTAGTCACCTCAAAGTAGTATAAAGTGTCCTCAAAGTAACATAGTTTTTTTTAAAGAGTCCTTAAAGTTATATAAAGTATCTTCAAACTGTTATAGTTTCTACAAAGTATTACAAAGTGTTTACAAAATAGTATAAATTGTCCTCAAATTGGTAAAGTGTTCTCAAAGTAGTATAAAGTATTTTTTAAATAATATAGTGTCCTCAAAGTAACATAAACTTTTTTCAAAGTAGTATAATGTGTCGTTGAAGCGACACTAATTCTTTAAAGTAATATGCAATGTATTCAAAGTGATATAACGTGTCCTTAAAGTAGTATAAAGTGTCTTCAGAGTGACATAAATTTTTTTAAAGTAATTTGCAGTGTACTTAAAGTAGTATAACATGTGTTCAAAGTAGTATAAAATGTCTTCAAAGTAACATAGTTTTCTTAAAGTATCCTTAAAGTTATTTAAAGTGTCTTCAAAGTGTTATTGTTTCCACAAAGTAATATAAAATGTCTTCAAAATAGTATAAGGTGTTCTCAAATTGGTATAGTGTTTTCAAAGTAGTATAAAGTAATTTTAAAGTAACATAGTGTCCTCAAAGTAACATAAACTTTACTCAAAGTAGTATAAATTGTCTTTGAAGTGACACAAATTTCTTAAAGTAATATGCAATGTGCTCAAAGTAGTATAAAGTGTCTTTAAAGTAAAATATTTTTTTTAAAGTATTATGCAGTGTACTCAAAGCTGTATAACGTGTCGTCAAAGTAGTATACAGTGTCCTCAAAGAAACATAGTTGTTTTTAAGTGTTTATAAAATTATATAAAGTCTCTTCAAAGTATTACAGTTTCCACAAAGTAATATAAAGTATTTACAAAATAGTATAAGATGTTTTTAAATTGGTATAGTGTCCTCAAAGCAACATAAACTTTCCTTAAAGTAGAATAAAGTGTCTTTAAAGTGATACAGATTATGTAATATGCAACGTAATCAAAGTAGTATAACGTTTCCTCAAAGTAGTATAAAGTGTCTTCAAATTGGTAAGTTTACTTAAAGTAGTATAAAGTGTCTTTAAAGTAGTATACAGTGTTCTTAAAGTAACTTAGTTTTTTTAAAGTTATATAATGTGTCTTCAAAGTGTCATAATTTCCACAAAGTAATATGAAGGGTCTACAAAATAGTATAAAGAGTTCTCAAATTAGTATAGTGTCTTTGAAGTAGTATAAAGTATTTTTATAGTAACATAGTATCATCAAAGTAACTTAAACTTTCTTCAAAAGTAGTATAAAGTGTCTTAAAAGTGACAGAGATTCCTTAAACTAATATGGAATGTACTCAAAGTAGTATAACGTGTCCTCAAAGTAGTATAAAGTGTCTTTGGAGTGGCTTAAAATTTTTAAAGTAATATGCAGTGCTCTTAAAAAAATAAAACTGTCTACAAAGTAGTATAATATGTCCTCAAAGTAACATAATTGTTTTTAAATGTCCTTAAAGTTATATAAAATGTCTTTAAAATGTTTTCACAAAGTAATATAAAATGTCCAAAAAATAGTATAAAGTTTTCTCTCAAATTAGTATAGTGTCCCTAATGTAGTATAAAGTATTTGTACTCAAAGTAGTATAACGAGTCCTAAAAGTAGTTTAACATGTCCTCAAAGTAGTATAAAGTATTTTCGGAGTGATATTTTTTAAAGTAAAATATAGTGTACTCAAAACAGTACAACGTGTCTTCAAAGTATTATAAAGTTTCCTCAAAATAACATAGTTTTTTTTTTAATTATCTTTAAAGTTATACAAAGTGTCTTGAAAGTGTTATAGTATCCTCAAAGTAGTTTAAAGTGTTTTTAAAGTAACTTAGTGTCATCAAAGTAACATAAACACTCTTCAAGTAGTATAAAGTGTCTTTGAAGTGGTACAGATTCCTTAAAGTAATATGCAATGTATTGAAAGTAGTATAACGTGTCCTCAAAGTGGTACAAAGTAACTTTGGAGTAACATACATTTTTCAAAGTAATATGAAATGTACTTGAAGTAGTATAACGCGTCTTTAAATAGTATAAAGTGTACTCAAAGTAGTATAACGTGTTTCCAAAGTAGTATAAAATGTTCTCAAAATAGTATAAAGTGTCTTCAAAGTAAAATAAAAAAAATTTAAAGTGGGTAACATAATTTTCTCAAAATATTATAAACTTTTTTCAAAGTAGTATAACATTGTGTCATTAAAGTAATGTATAGTATTCTGAAAGTAATATAAAGTATCTTTAAAGTCTTTTATATGTTCTCCTAGTTACGTTACATAAAATGTATCAAAACTAACATTGGTGTTTTCAAAACAACAGAAAATGTCTTCAGTTGGTGAATTCTTTAAGTAACCAAACTATTCACTTAAGTGTTTGTTATCAAAGCAACTGATTTTCTGTCTTGCTTCTTATAATTTAATAATAACTGACGTTCAACCATTCTTACGTCATAGTTACTTTGCTTTGCGGTTATAGCTTGGAGGCGGTTATTTGGTTACTGAGGTTGATAGGGGGGGGGGGGGCAGTATCTTAGACTATACACACTTGTAGACTTGCCTTTTGCCGATGCGGTGAAGCTAACATAATCAATGCGTGTGACGTCAGTTGTGGATAAAAACGCGTATGTAATTAAACAATTGACGTGTATGTAAATACATTTTTAAGCACTTCTACCAAATTGCCAATTAATTTTTTACTTAGTGTATACTTGGTGATGACGTTGCTAAATTAGTTAATAAAAAACATATTGAATGGTTGAGGCTGATACATGTTTTAATTCCAATAACATTTTATAATAAAACATTATCTATTTCACATAAATATTGAATTTTGTAATATATAAATGTTATTTGATAATTAAAATTTATTTCAGCTACTGATATTTAAAATTTCACAACTACTTATAAGGCATATGTCTACAATTAGCGCGTGGCGTTAGTTGTGGGCATAGAACTTTGTTAAGTTGGCTTCACTATGCGGCAAGCGTAAAATAGTAAACGCGCGTCTATAAGAGTAGTACCTAATTCCGCAGTATTCAATATGAGTAAGTTGAAATAGACAGATCATCTTCTTGGAAGTTGATTGTGAACGATCTTAAATGATTTGGCAAAAATTGGCTGGAAAGTGGAGCCGCGGCGGGTTTTGTTAAGTTTTGAAGCCCCTCCCCTCTTCTATCTTCCTTCATTTTCTTGACATAGTTTTTTTCCGTTTTAAGATGAGAATCGTGCTGTTTCAGTAAGTACCTTACGTGGTGCAGTTTGTTCTGAAATTTTTAGAAAAATTGTATTTTAAACCTTTTTAAAATTGTTTATTCTTTTGAAGTTTTTTCAGTCTTTTTGATTATATTGCAATCTTCTTGTGATTCTGATTTCTTCTAAAATATTTCTAAAGTTTTTAAAGTTCAATCTTAAAAAAAATTTCCTAATTTTTTGGATACTTTACAAGATTTATAATTTTTTTGCTAAAGTTTCTGGTTTCCTTTTCAAAAGAATTTTTCTAAACTTAATACAGTTTTCTAAACTTTCGGTAAAGATTTTTTAGTATTAAATTCTTTTTGATGTTTTTTGCATTTTTTATATATTAACTTTCTGTTAAGGATGAAGTTTCTGGATTGTTTTTAAAGTTTTAGCAATCTTTCAAGTTTAGAAAAACCAAAAAATTTTAGAAATATTTCATAAAATTTAAAAACTAAATTCAGAGGCTTAAATTTTTTTTAACTAGAAACTTCAGAAACAAAAATTGTCTAAAGTTTTTGATTTTTTTTGAAAGTTTCTTGAGTTTTTAACAATTTTCTAAAAATTTTTGCAATTTTTTTTTTCAAAAATTTCTGATTTTTTTGTTAAGTTTCTGTATTTTTTTAAATTTTACAAAATCTTTCATACGTTTCTTAGATTTTTTTTTAATTTTAGCAGTTTTTGTGAAGTTTATGCAATTATCAATATTTTCTCGTTTTCTCGAAAAGTTTGTTAAGTTTTTTCTGAAGATTTTGCAACGTTTTTCTAATAATTTTCTAGGTTTAGATTTGTTCTGATGTTTCTAGATTCTTCATAGAGTATTTCAGAAGTTTCTGGATTTTTTCTGATGTTTCTGGATTTTTCATAGAATATTTCAAAAATTTCTGCAAATTCTATTTGTTCAATCTATCTAAAAATTTTAGTTTGAAATTTTTCTAAAGTTTTTTTGGATTTTTTTTAAGTTTTAGTTTTAAATTTTTTTTGATGTTTCTGGTCAACCTGAAGTTTTTGCAATTATTTAAATTTTTAAATTTTTTATAAAATTTTTAGATTCTTTTAAGTTTTTTGATTTTTTCTGAAAATTTTGCAGTTTTCTAGAAGTTTTTGTAATCTTCTTCTAATATTTTTTAGTTCTTGATTTGTTTTGATTTTTCTTGATTCTTTATAGAATATTTCAAAAGTTTCTAGATTCCTTCTGATGTTTCTGGAATTGTTATAAAATATTTCAGAAATTTCTGCAAATTTTATAAAGTTTTTGAAATTTTCCTAAAGTTTCTTTAATTTTTCTAAAACTTCTAATTAAATTTTGAAGTTTTGTATCACTTCTTTTAAGGATCTTTAAATATTTTTTTTAACTAGATACTTTAGAAACAAAAATTGTCTGAAGATTTGGAAGTTTCTTGAGGTTTAACAATTTTCTAAAAATTTTTGCAATCTTTTTTTTTTCTAAAATTTCTGATTTTTTGTCAAGTTTCTGCATTTTTTTTTAAATTTTACAAAACCTTTCATACGTTACTTAGATTTTTTTAAGTTTTAGCAGTTTTTCTGAAGTTTTAGCAGTTTTTCTGAAGTTTGTGCAATTATCAATATTTTCTCGTTTTCTCGAAACTTTTGGATTTTTTTTCTAAAATTACAAAGTAATTTCAAAGTTTGTTGTGTTTTTTCTGAAGTTTTTGCAACCTTTTTCTAATAATTTTTTAGGTTGAGATTTGTTCTGATGTTTCTAGGTTTTTCATAGAATATTCCAGAAGATTCTGGATTCTTTCTGATGTTTCTGGAATCTTTATAGAATATCCCAAAAATTTCTGAAAATTTTATTTTCTTCAATTTTTCTAAAATTTCTAATTTTTGTCCGAATTTTTTTTTATTAAGCTTATGAAATCTTTCAAAAGTTTTTTTGAATTTTTTTTTTAAGTTTTTTTAGTTTTTCTTAAGTTTTTGCATTTATAATGATTTTTTAGTTTTAAATTCCTTCTGATGTTTCTGGTCTACCTAAAGTTTTTGCAATTATTTCAATTTTTTCCGAAATTTCTTGATTCCTTTAAAGTTTTTTTATTTTTTCTGTAGATTTTGCAGTTTTCTAGAAGTTTTTGTAATCTTCTTCTAATATTTTTTTAGTTCTTGATTTGTTCTGGTTTTTCTCAATTCTTTATAGAATATTTTAAAAGTTTCTGGATTTTTTTTTTTATATTTCTGTATTTGTTATAGAATATTCCAAAAATTTCAGCAAATTTTATAAAGTTTTTGCAATCTTCTTAAAATTTCTTCAATCTTTCTAAAACTTCTAATTAAATTTTGAAGTTTTTGTTACTCTTTTCTTAAAGATTTTTTTAAGTTTATGAAATTTTTCTAAAGTTTTTTGTCAAGTTTTTGCAAGACTTTTTTTTCTAGTTTTGAATTTCTTTTAATGATTCTGGACTCTTTATGAAGTATTTCTGATTTTTTTACAATTTAAAAAAAAAAATTTTTTTAAAGTTTCTAGATTTTTTTTTAAAGTTTACGAAGTATTTTTAAAGTTTCTTTATAGTTTTTGCAGTTTTCTAGAATTGCTTTCTAATAATTTTTTAGGTTTTGATTTGTTCTGATGTATCTAGATTCTTTATAGAATATTCCAAAAGTTTCTGGATTTTGTCTCGAATTTTATAGAATATTCCAGAAATTTCTGCAAATTCTATAAAGCTTTTGCAATCTTCCTAAATTTTATTTTTTCTAAAGTTTTTTGGATTTTTTTGCAAATTTTTGCAGGTTTTTCTGAAGTTTTTGCAGTTATAAAGATTTTCTAGTTTTAGATTTCTTCAGTTTTTGCAATCTTCTTAAAGTTTCTTCAATCTTCTTACAATTTTTTTTTAGTTTATAAAATCTTTCTATTTTTTAGATTTTTTTTTTTTAAGTTTATTTCTAAAGATTTTTTATTTTTTCTGAACCAGCGTTAGATTATTTAGTATTTAAATAATTAATCTTAATCATCGAAGTATTTTTGATTTATTTCTTCAACATTTGAGATTCAATATAATTAATTTTCTCCGAATACCAATAACCAGTTTGAAAAATTTATGACTATCATCAACGGATTATTCAAATTCCCTTGTCCACAATTAGTCCTAACAACAATAAATTAGAATTATAGATTGATGTATCAAATTAATCTTAATATAAATATCTTAAGCAATTTAACCTTTGAGAAAAATCACAAATTATGAATGGGATTCCACCGACCTTGAACTATCGCACAAAAATTTCATGTGTAAATGTGCGCGCGATGATATCGATAAGTTGCAACTAAATTAAACGGATAATCCTCAGTGCTCGTAAATTACACTAATCCTCATATATTAAACAGTTTTGTTTGTCGCGAACGTCGAAAATTCAGCGGGGCAGATGCGAGGATTATGCTCGATTACCGTTTCCTGTAATTGAAACATTTCAAAACCTGCAGTCGTGCCCGTTATTTGGGTTACTGAAACTATTATATTGTGTGTGTGTGTACCTGCGTACGGTTTTCACGTATTTGGCCGCACTTGAACTCTTTCTCTCTTTCTCGTGCAATTATTTTATTTAATTAAAATCCTTCTTTTTTTATTTAGGTCGTTTGCGGCGACCCGTTATTTGTTTAAATAATTAATTTACAAATAATATTATTTATTACGCAATATTGTCTAGCTGATTACACAATAAACTATTTTAAAACTAATTATATGTATTATTGGCTCAATTTATTCATTAATACAATAATATTTATTATTTTCTCTTTGTAATTGTATTTTTCCAACATGTCACAATAAGTTGATGCGCAATTTGATTCAATGTCAACATAATTATGTTATATAAGATTAATTTGATATATTTCTTAATTTTCAGATTAGCAGTTGGTACCGCACAGCTGATCCTACTTCAGTTCACTAACCTTCGACTTGATGAGACGTGCGGGTTGCTTTATTTTGCTCAAAAATTGTTTTTGTAGTATATAGTGGTGCTAATTAGACTTTTTAAAGCTTTTTAAACATTATGGTGATTGTGTTTTGTGCAAATTGGATGATAAGTGCGCAGATGATGTTGGGGTTATGACAAGGTGAGTTTATTTTTATATTATTATAATTGTATTATTGCGACTTAAATATTGTTATGATTAACATTGTTTTTATAGTAAATGATATAACGAATATATTGTAATACGAATGAGGTTTCTGCTTTGTTAGATGCTGTTATTAGGTCTCGATTTTTATGATCTTATATCAGGTTGATGCATCATATATTTGTAGCATTTTAAATCAGTTTAAAATGTTTTCAATTATTTAAAAGCCTTCACAAATTCTCTTGCATTGCTTACAACAATTGTTGTGTGTTTTGTCAAGTGTGACTTATTTGGCTGGAGCTGGTGAAACCGGTTGGTGGTGTGCTTCTGATGCAGGCGGTGGTGTGTATAAGTTTGTCTTAGGGTTAGACAAAGTCGTAGCGGAGGTTGTATTGCTTGCTTGCTGAAGGACTTTTCTTGAAATGAATGAATATAAATTAATCTTGTTTGATATTTGGCACGGTTTAAGATTTATAGGAAGTGGAACGATGCTTTAAGGTCTGCTCGTCCAGGGAATTGGGTCTTGGAAATGTGGAGACAGGGTACCACAAGGTTTTAGTGGAAATAGACGTAGATGTCTTTATTATCGAGACTAAACTATCTAAGATCCATTGCGGCCTATAACTCAATGGAGTTGGATACTGCTAGGTTTTGGCGGAGGTCGACTTCACGTTTTAAGAAAAAGTTTATCTTATCTTAGATGACTTAGTTTATTGCGGCCAGAAGATGAATTTCAACAGTTCTTGATCTTGGGTGATGTTAAGTTGATTGAAGTAGAGTTTATATTGGAGCCTTGAAGCTTGCACAGGAACTGGCTGGTGAGTTCTGGCGTATTGAGGTTTAATTCTGTTGATAAAGCAGTCACGGTTGCTTCCGGGTTTTGCGTGAATGTTAATACTTTTCTGAAATTAAAATAATAACTAATTTAGGGTTAAGTACTTGCGTATTTGCATTTTTTTGCTAAATAAGTGGTTTGATTGAAGTGTTGCCAGTGCACTCAGCAGGGCAGTCTTTGGCAAACAAATAGTTTGGTAAGAGCAGTGGTCCAAGTTCGTCGTTAGTGGCAGAGTGCTGTACAAAAGCTAGAGGTGGCAGCTGTTATCTTAAACTGCTTTTATAACGAGGTTTTTACTTGTATTTTGCTGTTTTGACGTCTTTGAAGTTTTTTTTTCTTAGACGCTTCCTGACTGGTAACTGGCGCGGCAACGACACTTGCCTTCAACAATTTAGATTAATCTTATTTCTATCTAAGTTTTATCCACTGGGTTTGTCTGGCGTAACAATTTATTCCTTTTTCTCTAGATTTGGAGCTGGGGTTCCTTTCGGGGAGCATCTTTTGGAGATGCCGGTTTTTGCTGGTTTGCGTGCATTTTTTTTGCGTCTGTTATAAGGAGTTTAAGCTCCATCTATTTGTGATAAAACCTTTTCACTCGTCCCCATACCATGACTTTGTCTTTTGGTAGTTAACGGTGTTAGACATTGGTTTTCCGGGGATATTTACGGTTTTGGTAAGTTACTAATGGTATTTGGTTGCACGTTTTTTGTTTGGTCAGGCTTTTAAGAAGTCACCTCGAAGGGGCCACTGTAGGCAATGGCTACTTTCTTCCTAGGTTTTTTTGCCGTTTGCGGTCTTAGAGAGACCTTTGGATGATGTGCATCTATTTTATTACGAGCTCAAGTAAGGCACCCATGCACATCTTTGCGGACAACAACAATAAGAATTATAAATAATCTTTATTTCTACTTATGAATAACAAATAAGAAAAGGCAAAATTCAGACTAGGTGAAGGAGGGTGGTTACCGTTTTGTTTTGTTTCGTGTGTTGGACAAGTAAAAGCAGCAAGATTAGTTGGTCTTCAATTTGGAACAGTTTGCCGTTCTGGCTATAGTTTTTAATATTTAGAAAGTAGAGATTCTCTGGGGCATAAGCCAGTCTACATTTTTTATTAATTTGCCCACCAGTTTGTCTATCTATGGCTATGCTTAACAATGTAGATAAATTCTTTGAGCAATAATGACCACCTGGTAAACTTGGTTTAAGCGTCGGTGAAGGTGATCAGCCACACGATCGCCATATTGTTGGTTTCTAGCGATTAATTCTACTAATATGACCACCCAGTCGCCACTGATGGTAAAACTCACAAAGGGCATTTAGATATGAGAGAATTGTTTAAGAATAAACAAAGTTTAATTTGTGGGCAAATTAATTCTACTATTGTGACCACCCAGTTACCACTGATGGTAAAACTCACAGAGGGCAAATCCCACGCTTACTGATATAGTGAAAGGCATCCCGGATCCCGTCTTATGCCAAATGTGGGAGGTTAAAGGCCGAGACGTAGGCAATTGATAAGCTCTGCAGTAGAGTTCATTATACTTTATACTTTTTGCCTCTTTGATATAGACAGAACAACTTTGTTTGGAAAGATTCCCCAAAAGCCTACAGACTAAAAGAGCCTCCCCTTCACCCTCACTCAGAAAGAGTATATTGATCAAAGACACGTAGCATTACAGTTTAAACAAAAAAGTTTATTCTTTCCTTTTTTCTTTTTTTTGCCACTTTTTTGCAGCTCTCTTTTCTGCATTATGACTTTTACTTGCTTAGCGATGGTGACCCACTTCTCCTCACTTTTGATCATATTCTGGGCAATGTTTCCAGTATTTGTCAGTCTTTGTCTTGTGGTCAGTATAATGTTTCCCTTCTCAGCCCATCTCGAGCACTGGAAGATTGTGTATTTAAGCGTGTTCACATCCTTATCGCTTACCGCAATGGCCATCCTCTTCAAATAAGATCTGAAACACCAAAATCCTGTAAGATAAGAAACTGGGTTAGAAAATAGTCCACTTAGCCGTGCTTTATTTTTAGCCACTTTCCAGTGGTTCCACCTCGTTCCACTCCTGTTACCATTTTCTAAAGGTGTCATCTCTAGCTGCGCTCTGAGATTACGTTAAGTTCTTTCCCGTACTGTACGATTTACAAAAGTTGAGCTTTTTTTTTGTTTGCCTTGCCGTTGCTTAGGTTAGGCATTAGCTTGCTTAGAGCGCTTGCCTGCTTATTCCATGATAGCCTTGATATGGGGGCCAAAATGATAAAATTTATTTTTTGTGAGCGAGTTATATTTTTTTTACTGTGACCTACCCAAGTGTTAGTTTTCAAAGGATCTATTGTTTGTCTCAATTCTTATGTTCTTGGATTTAGATATGAGAGAATTGTTTTACAATAAATTTCTTAATAAGTAACGCTTGGGTGAGTGGGTGGGAACAAAGTTTAATTTGTGAGCGAGTGAATTTCTCTACTATGACCCACCCATCCGCCCAACTGTTATTTGTCAAAAAATCTATTGTTTGTCCCACTTCTTGTGTGCTTGAGTTTAGATATGAGAGATTTGTTTAACAATAAATCTCTTGATAACTAACGATTGGGTGGGTGGGTGGGAACAAAGTTTATTTTGTGAGCGAGTTAATTTTTTTATTATGACCCACGCACCTGCCCAAGTGTTATTTGTGAAAGGATTTATTGTTTATCCCATCTTTTGTGTGCTTGGGTTTAGATTTGAAATAAACGTTTCACAATAAATCTCTTGATAACTAACGCTTGGGTGGGCAAGTGAGAACAATGTTTAGGTTGTAAGCAAATTACTTTTTCTATTGTGACCCATCCACCCACACAAGTGTTAGTTATCAAAGGATGTATTGTTTGTCTCACTTCTTGTGTGCTTGGATTTAGATATGAAAGAATTGTTTAACAATAAATATCTTGGTAACTAACGCTTGGGTGGGTGGGAACAAACTTTAATGTATAGGCGAGGTACTTTTTTTACTGTAACTCGCCCACCCATCCAAGTGATAGGATTTATTGTTTGTCCCACCTCTTGTTTGCTTAGATTTAGATATGAGAGAATTTTTTAATACAAAATCTCTTAATAATTAAAGCTTGAGCGGGTGGGTGGAAACAAAGATCAATTTATGGGCGAGTTACTTTTTTTACTGTGACCCACCCACCCGTTCAAGTGTAAGTCATCAAAGGAACTATTGTTTGTACCACTTCTTGTGTGTTTAGATTTAAATATGAGAGAATTGTTTAACAATAAATTTTTTGATAACTAAGACTTGGGTGGGTGGGTGGGAACTAAGTTTGATTTGTGGGCAAATTACTTTATCTACTGTGACCCACCCACCTTCCCAAGTGTTAGTCATTATAGGATCCATTGCTTGTCCAACCTCTTGTGTGCTTGGATTTAGTCATGAGAGAATTGTTAAACAATAAATCTCTTGATATCTAACGCTTGGGTGGGTGGGTGTGAACAAAGTTTAATTTGTGGAAAAGTTACTTTTTTTACTATGACTCACCTGCCCGCCCAGGTGCTAGTCATTAAAGGATCAATTGTTTGCCCCGCCTTTTCTGTTCTTGGATTTAAATATGAAGGAATTGTTTAACAATAAGTCTCTCGATAACTAACGCTTGTGTGGTGTCTCCTGCATCATAATTTTTTAAACGGTAGCCGGTGCGGTTGAAGCCAAAGGAGCCATCACTTTAAATTAGTATGTGTCCATGTAAGAGGCGGCAAAGGTGGTTAGGTTAGTTTAGCTCGGAGATGGTAGCGGGGGCGGTTTTTGAGGCTAAACGCATTGCTTTAAATTGGCATTTACCCTGTCGGGGGTGGCAAAGGTGGTTAGGTGTTTGTCAGGCATTGTGCATTGGAATCTGTTAATAACCCGTGATGTAATTTTTATAATTTTTTTTGCTTCACTGAGCGTCTCTTTGATCTTTGGTAGCAGGGTCATCTTGTCTTTGGTGTTTTTATTCAGCTGTTTGTAGTTGATACAAAATTTAGTGTGTTAGTTGAATTTTGGTGTATTAGCACGCTAACAGTCGGGAGTTTGATTCTTGAAAATGTCTAAAAAATAACTTGTTTTTTTTCTACTGGGGTGATTCAGAAGTTACCTAATAACCCGTTGGTCTCATAAAACCCATTCAAGCAAGTCGTAAGACTTCTGAAAAAACGCTTAATAAAGAAATTATTCAAAATCTGTACGATTCTTTTTTTTTATAATCACGACGTGCGCTTAGTACTTGCTGGAGCTACGTTCAACAACGCCAATAATTTCTCAATTGGTTGATAAATCAAGGTTTTTTGTGGGCGTTGTACGCGTAACACGTGGTTTTGATCAAGCCAGGTCTGTTTTATGATTGCTGGTCAAAACTAACAACTAACGGGAATGCTTGGATAATATATTTGAAGCGTTGTTGGTTGGGTTGGTAGGGGTTTCACTTTAGCGTTGATCAACTTGAGCTAGAGCCGTTAGCTTCCTTGCTTTCAAAAAGCTGTAGTTTGAGAGTGACTGCCAAAGTGTAGGCATTTTCTGGTGAACTACAGGCTGACTTTGATTACGTCCTTGCTTAAGTTGCAAGCAATTAATGAGAAATTCTACTTTTTAATGTTTGTTACCAATTCCTATGATGACTCTTGTTTGAGTTTGGTGGGTGGTGGTGCTTAGGGCTGTATTTGGATTTGCTTGTATAATGCGGCCAGACGTAGGCTTTCAAAATTTTTGGCTGGTTTCTATGTCTATCAAGGTTATTAATCCGTACGGATTTGTGGGACGTGCTGTTTTTACTTCCGGCTACTCTTACCGTCACGACTATTTTTATTTGTTATACTTCTACTATGGTTTGTCCATCAATTCTATGAATGACTCAAATTATTTTGTGTCAATAGATTTGTTGTTTTCGAAGCTCGACGAGGATGACTAACGTGTTGGCTGTCATTGTTTGATGATAGGCTTTTTGGTTTAGTTTGTGTTTGCTATCAGGTTTTTGGTCTAAGTTTTGGCGACCAGTTTTTTTTACACACTTTACACTTTTTATACTAAGCTTGCTGTTTGCGTTTGAACTGTTCTTCAAAGTTTTTGGCCTTGTTTTGTAGGTTCTTTAGGTAATCTTTGTGGTTTTGTGGGTTTCTTTTCCAAACGTTTGCAGATCCTCTTAAAACACTTAAGGGTGGAAGAGTGCGGTGCACATATAGTTTTCCAGACCGGAGGGCATTGGGGTGGCGAGGTTGTCTAGTTGTGTTGATGTTTTGGGGTATTTTAGTACAGTGCCTAAGGTTATGGATTTTTGGTGGCATCTAGATGGTTTTATTGGTAGTGATTTCTTCTTATTTGGCAATAGTATCCAAACAGGCTTCAGAGTCATTGCTGCTAGGGAGTAGTGAGTGAACAACGGCTTCGTTTACTCTACTTAGGGTGGTGGTTGGGCCGTATGACGTGGTATTTCTTATAAGGTTTTAGGTTAGGTTTGGGCAGCTTTTGTAGTAACTCTCCTCGAAGGTATTGTATGGGTTAAACTTTCATTCTACTGCTGGGTATCCTGGTAGCATTCTCTTTTCTTTTTTAAACTTTATGTTGTTGGAGACATGATTTTTTTTGGTAAATATGTCATTGGTATATCCCTGCTTGGGCTCTATTTGTTGCCGACGCTGATGCTGAAGTGTAGTGGAGCAGTTTTTAAAGTTCAAATTGGATTTAATCTTGTTTGAAATTTGTTGTTGGTTCTGGTCTGTTTATTAAGCAGTCTCGGTCGGTTTCAAGTTTTGTTTGGGTGATGATGTTTTTTTGTCAAAATAAAGATTAGAAGAATTATTAATAGTAATATTCTTGGTGCTTGGAATTGCTCTAAAAAGATTGATTTTAGCGCTGACCTAAGAAGGTCCTAATTTGGGGATGTTAAACGACGTTTTTTTGTTAAAAATATTAAAACTGCGACTTTGGAATTGTAATTAAGGAACCAATCTAAGCTTTGTTTTAATTTGATTTGATCTGTTACAAGAAGCTGTAATTGTCACAAAAAATCTTTATATTATTTGAGTATAACTAACTAAATTACTCTAAAAGTACTCACAAATTTTTGACTTTGGCTTATTTTATAATTTCAACAATTTTTCACAGTTTTGGTGAAATGATTTTCGGTCTATTGCAGAAGTTTTTAATTTGAGCTTCTAGTTTCTTCTATAGCTACTTCTAGTCAAATCATAATTGTCAGACTATTACAAAAAACTTTTTTACATGTTTTAACTAGTCTCGACACAGCAAATTATAAGTTTGTAGTATTAGAAATTCATCAGTTGACGCTTCTTTAATACTTTTTCAAATATAAAGTTTTAAATTGTATCTGAGTAATAAGCAATTATTCAAACTACCTAAAAAATCTTGCTGAAGATTTTATGCATTTTCCGAATAGAATCTCAAATTGTTTGAAAGCTCTTTAAACTGCATTTAAGTTATTTTGGGTAAGAGCTTCTAGGACTATCTAGATTATTTGTTTTTTTCATGCGGTCGTACGTCTACAAGTTCTTGGTCTTATTGTGCATCTACATCTACAAAATTGGAATATCATCAACAGAATAACTCTAGAGATTTATAAAGTTGAAGGGTTTGTTTGGTTTTAAGTTCAAAATAGTTTGGAGTAACTTTGATATGTTTCAAATTGTATTTAAATGTTATTTAATTATATTATAACGTTGAAGTGTTTTACAAAATTTTTCTTGGCAGTTCTTTATTTTTTTTATATAGCTCAATGGTAGAACGCTTGTATAATATGCGAGCGGTCGAGGGTTTGATTCCCGACTAAAAACCCATCAACCTTTCTCAAACAAGTCGTAGATTTACTGGGGCAATGTAAAATAGACATAAACTAAATAAATCATTATATATTAATCGCATATCTTATGATACATTGCATGAATTGGGTTTATACTGCATCGATCTCATTAAATAGCTGTGTACGCCAGTCAGAAGTCGATTGAATTGATTTACAATGCTTGGAGATGAAAGACGGCCGAATTATGATAATGAATGGCTTTAATACATTCTTAGTGATCTATTATTGGCGCCAAGACATAAATAATAGGACGCGGTGTAATGGTGATTGGAGTGCGATTTGGTGTGTAGTGTTTGTAAATGGATTGGCCGTGATGTATTATTTAATAAAAGGTGCGCGCAAGGTTGGGATGGGCAGCGGTAGAACGCCCATGCCTAATCGTAGATTTAAATTGATAGATAGATGTTGACCGCGATGATTTATGGGTACCTGTTGGTGATAGCATAGCATTGGTCCCCAATATCAGGTAGCCAGCCAGCAAGCAAGCAAGCAAGGGCCGTTTAATTCCTGCCAGATATTGTTGACTGGTAAATGCGAGTACTTGTATCTAATAACCGTGGATGTTCAGTATTTCAAGCACGTAAATCTGAGAGACAATAACGCGCGTCTGGGCGGCCTCTGAAAAAGGTAACGAGTCCGTCTCCGTTGCCGGCATGAAAGCGCCGCGTCGGTTCTCTCTTTTCTCCGACTGTGTTCTTCGCCGGGAATTAAACAAGGATGCGCTGCCACCAGGCACGTAACTCCATACTATATGGAGCACGGAGAAGGCTAAAGTTGCCCCACGGCATACCTTGCCTTTAATCCACGGCGGTGGAACAAGGATAACGTTCGCTCCGGTCGGGTTTTAAAGTGAGGTTAGGATCGATACAGAGTAAAGCAGAAGCGGGCCGGAGAGCACTGGGAGAATGAAGCAGAGGCTGATCACTGCATAACTCAAGCTTGTTGTTTTTTGAGCTTGACTACAGATATCAAGGAGTGCTGCGTTGTCGCATCCCCACTTCGTGACAAGGACGAGTGTATAGGGCTTCGCATCATCGTGACAAATACAAGACGAACAAGCAAACATGTGGAAATTGACGATGCAGATTAGAGAATATATTACTGCGACGAGCGCCGTTGTTGCGCCCATTTTTCTCATTACTCACTCCCATCCCGGCCCTGCTGCATTGCCTGCCTGCCTGCCACCGCATCTCATACCTGTGCAGCCACACTATATAGATCACGCACGTCCGATCGAACACATCCATTACAAGTTTATTACTACGGCACCTTCAATATTATACTATTAATGGCTTCAGGCGAACAATGCATGTCGCTCTCGACAACTTTTTAATAACTTTGCGTAACTTTCAAACTGAAACAAAAACTTTACACACCGCGCAATTTATTGAAAATTGATACACTTTCCTTTTCACTTTCCGCACTACAAGAACTTCATTTCCTCGATAGGCGACCTTAACTACCGTCATTATAGTTTGTTAGTTTTAATATTCCTATTATACTGCATTATTAAGCTCTTGGGAATTGTATTTCCTGAAACTTGTTAGTAATGCTCTTGAAGCATCTTTATGTTAAGTAGATTTGCTGAAAATTATAACTAATTATCGAATAAATGAATTGAAAGGTCAAAAACGCAAAGTTTAAACTTCAGTGAATAATATTGTAATAAATTTGGTAGTATTGCAATAATAGTTTGTTATGTTATATAAAGTGACTAGATGTGGTGAAGTTTTCAATTTAATTTGATGAAATTTATGAAAGTTATAATCATATTAGCCATTTCTTTATGTTTATTTGGAAATTAATAAATTAAGCTCTTTTGAGGAATGGAAGAATCTAAAGTTGATGAATACAACATATTTATACATTATATGCTGACTTGATTTGTTGAAATTTTCTGTAGAATTTGATAAAAATTCAAGAAGTTATAGTAATATTAAACATGTTTGTTTTTTTTTTATTGCAAAAAGAAAATCAGCTTTTGTGAATACTTTGTTTGGTTTGTACTCCGGTTACTGCGAATACTTATGCTACACTCGGTTACATAGTCCTAGTAATAATAATAATAGTAATACTTTATTCACGGAATATACAAAACCTTTTACATCTACATCATTATATACATAAATAACGATGAATTACAAACAATATTACAATTACACAAAAATATATAAAAGAATATTGAAAAATAAAAACATAGAAAAAATTATACATAAATAAAAACAAAATATAAAATTATTCATCAACACATTTTACTTGACAATTAAAACTACATTTTGAAACACAAAATAAATCAATATTATTAGAGAAACTATTTGCAATTCTACACATTCTACCAATTGGATTACTAAATCCATAATTGGTAGAATGTATAGATTCTCTAAATAATGGAGACTGTCTGGTTTAGCGATTATTGTTGGGGACTTGAAATGGAAAAGTTACTAGTAGCTTTTGGCAATCAATCTCAGACATCATTAGTCCACGTAAAAATGATAAATCGGCTCTTTTGCGCCGAATTTTCAGCGGCAGAAGATTATATTGCAATGCAATGAGGTTAAAATCGTAATTTTCAGATAAAATGCCTAATTTGTACGATAATAAACGAAAAAAATTGTTTTGAATACGTTCTATATTGCATATATGAACGCTGTAGAATGGACACCAAACTGACGGAGCGTACTCTAAATGAGAACGTACTAAAGCGCAATAAAGTAATTTGAGTGTGCTAGGAGATAGGTCAGTAGACATTCTGTAAACAAATCCTAACATTTTCATAGCACGGTTGCACATATAGTTTATATGCTCAACAAAAGTTAGTTTTGAATCAAAAATTACGCCCAAATCTTTTATTTGTGTAACATGTTCCAAAACATTATTATCGATAGTATAGTCAAACGATATTTTACTTAAAGTTCTGTTGAAGCTTATCGAAAAACATTTATTTGCGTTAAACAACAATTTATTAATAAGACACCATGAATGAACAGAATCTAAATCATTTTGCAAACTAATGCAGTCCTCGATAGATGATATTCTTTTATAAATTTTAAGATCGTCAGCAAATAAAAGATAAGACGATAAATTAATAGAATAAACAAGATCATTAATAAAGAGTAAAAACAGAATTGGTCCACAATGAGATCCTTGAGGAACCCCAGAAGGAACAACAATTGGTTGTGATAAAAAGTTATTAATTTTCACACACTGTGTACAATTTTTCAAAAAGCTCGACAACCACGCAACAACAGATTCATGAAAACCCAAAGCCCGAAGCTTAGCAATCAAAATACTATGATTAACGCGATCAAAAGCCTTTGAAAAATCTGTGTAAATAGAATCTACTTGAACTTTTGATTGAAAAGATCATTTTCGTAACAAAGAAGTTTTGTAAGAGTAGAACGACCCTCGCGAAACCCATGTTGCTGTTCCACTAAAATGCTTTTGCACATCCATTGTATTTGACCAGTTACAATTTGATCAAACAACTTAGAAATAGCAGACTGGATGCATATACCTCTATAATTAGTAATATCCTCCTTAGCTCCAGATTTATGTAAAGGCATAATGTAGCTTTGTTTCCAAACTGAAGGAAACTTGGCTTCATTAAGAGAAGCCACAAAAAGTAAGTGCAATGACATAGAAATTGAATAAATACATTGTTTTAACAGCATAGATGGAACACCGTCCGGTCCAGTGCTAAAGTTACATTTAAGGTTCTCAATCCCTTTAAATACATCCAACAATCTAATTGAAAATGATCGATGTAATACGTTTTTCTTAAAGTCAAACAAAGGAGTTGGATGAGTTTGTGTATCGTAAACAGAGGAAAAGAATTCAGCAAAACTATTAACATAGTCATCTCCATTACTGCAAGTTTTTTGTTTATAATACATTGTAGCTGTAAAATCATTAGTTTTTCTAGAGTCGCTAACAAATTTCCAAAAGTGTTTAGGGTTACTTTGAATGTTGTTTTCTGTTCGAGTAATATATTCCTTGTATAGACATGTAATGAGATTTTTACACGAAGTACGAATTGATTGAAACTCGTTATAATCAGACAATAGTCTTGAAGATTTATAACGTTTATGAACAGTTTTTTTGAGTCTAGTAAGTAAAATCAATTCTTTATTAAACCAAACTGGAAAATTGTTTTCTCGCCATAGTTTATTGGGAACAAAATAGTCAATAGCAAAATGCAACACAGAGTAAAATAAATTAACGCAATTATCAACATCACAATTATAAAAAAGGGCGGACCAATCAACATTCAACAAGAAAATATTGATTGCGTTAAAGTCGGCATATTTAAAATCATTAAAAACATAATTACACATTAAAATATCACGGCTAGTATCACATTTTACATCAATCACATAAGCAATATGATGTTGGCTAAGTTTTAACAAAACATCCACAGCTTTAATCACACAAATATAAACATACTTCTCAAAACTTTAACACATTCAAAGTAAAAGCTTTTTTATATTTTCCAAAAGCTTTAAATTAATTTTTGAAACTTAATTTTAATTTTGCACTTTTCCTAAGTATTGTACAGAATTTCTGTACAAAGCTTAAACACATTTCCTTTAGCATGAACACCTTTTCTAACTTTGACATAGCCTCAACAGCATTTTTAAATTTTTTAAAATTAAAAATTAATTTTGCAGCTTTTTGTTAAAGTTTTTGATAGATTTGTTTGGAAAATTAAATGCATTTTCTAAATATTGTACAGAATTTTTGTTCAAAGCACAAACACATTTCCTTACTGCTTAAAATTTTAACAAATCCCCAAAAGCTTTTTTTAGTTTTTCAAAAGTTTCGAATTAACATTAGTTTTGGAAAGTTTTTGGTAAAGTTTTGATGAATTTGTTTTAAAAATCAAACGCATTTCTTAAATCTCGTACTGATTTATTCCGCAAGGCTCCAATATTTTTTTAATTAAAAATACAGTTTTCAAAGCTTTGAAATACTTCTTACAGTTTTAATACAGTCTTAAAGCTGCTGTTTTATTTCCAAAAAGTTTAAAAAATATATATAATTAGATAATGTATAGATTTACAATCCAAAGTGCTAATATTTTTTTCTAAAAAAGAACACATTCTGTAAGCTTTGCTATAATATTAAAAGCTTCTACGTTATTACTAAAAAAAAAATTGAGATTTTTTTGAAAAAATGTGTTTTTGAAAAACTTACAGAATTTTTTGAAATCAATTAAGTAACTCATTAGCAATATTTGCTACAAATTAATTTTACTTACAATTTTTGTAAAATGACACAGGATTTTTTTAAAATTGCCAAATTTTGGAATCCTACTAAACAGTTCATTGTCAACATATACTGTTAATTTTTGAAAACTGTTGCTACAATTACAATTTTTGTATAATCAAAAACTGTGCATTTATGAAATAAAATTAAAAAAATAGGATTTTTTTTTAAATTACTAATTTTTGCAATTTTTTTAAACATATTATTGACAACATTTTAAACCAAGTTTTTGTAAAATGTTGCTACAATTACTATTTTTGTAAAATCAAAAATTATACATTTTTGAAAACTGAAAAAAATTGCAGGGTTTTTATTAAATTACAAAATGTTAGAAGGTTATTTAGCAACTTATTGAGAACACTTCAAACATCCAACAGCATTTATCAACAATTGCCAAAAATATTTTGAGAAAAAACATAAAAATTACTAAAATCTGAAGAATTAAATGAGCTTTAAGCAGCTTACTGAAAACTTGGCCACAAAAAGCCTACGTCAATTATTAATGGTTTTGAAAAGGTTACTTTAACCTAAAACAATTTTTGTGTTGAATAATTAAATAAAGCTTCAGTAATTTTGAAAGGAAAAAAAATTAAAAAAATTCCCAAATTTTTAGCATGTTCTGTAAAGCTTTAACATATTTCTCAAATTTTTGGAATATGTTTATAAACTTGATTATTTTTTAAAGCTTTAAACAGCGATTTTTTTATAAAGAACAACAGATTTGTTTTAAAGATAATATTTTTTAAAAACTGGTACAAAACTAAAGCATATTCAAAATTTTTGGTAAATTTGTGTTTTAAATTTACACTTAATGTTCTAACAAACTCCTCAAAACTATGATGTATTGCACTAAAATAATTTTGTAGCATTTTTGTTTTAAGAGTCTTAATTTTTTTAACTTTTATTGCACAAAATTTTACAGAGAACAAATTTATTGAACAAAATAGGTAGAAAAATTGTTCATAAACCTTAGTGGTCATAAAATTTATCAAAAATTGCACACAAAAAACATTTATTGCATAAAGTAGTCCAAAAATTGCGCGGGAAAACTGTATATTGCGTAATGATGTGCAAAAATTGCTTATAAACTTTATTTTCTTAATGAATTTATTAAATCATTTTTTCTTTTCACAAAGTAATTTAAAAATTGCGTAGAGAAACAAAGTGCAAGTGCAAAAATTGCGTATAAATTTTATTTTTTAGTAAATTTGTTAAAAAATTACAGAAAAAGCATTTATTGCATAAAATTTATTAAAATACAACATTTGTAAATCCAAATTTTTATACAAGAGCTCAAAATTCAAAATGGTTTTCAAATTATGATCATTTAACATAATTTTTTTTGTAAAATTTGTTTTTTTTTTTAATTTTTAGGGATGAATTCTTTAGACAAAATTAACAAATTTGCAATTTTATTATAAATACAACCTTTGTAAATTCAAATTTTTATACAGAAGCTCAAAATTCAAAATGGTTTTCAAAATATGATCATTTAAGCTAAGCATAGTTTTTTTTTTGTAAATTTTTTTTTAAATTAAATTTTGCAAGGAATAATTTTTTGGACAAATTCAACATATCTGCAATTTTATTATGAATACAACCTTTGTAAATCCAAATTTTTATACAGAAGCTCAAAATTCAAAACGGTTTTCAAATTATGATAATTTAAGTTCAGCATAATTTTTTTTGTAAATTTTGTTTTTTTGTTTTAATTTTTAAGGATAAATTTTGACAAAATTAACAAATTTGCAATTTTATCATGAATTCAACTTTTGTAAATCTAAATTTTTATACAGGAACTCAAAATTCAAAATATTTTTCAAATTATGATCATCTAAGTTGAGCATATTTATTTTTGTAAATTTTGTTTTTTTTTTAATTTTTAGGGATGAATTCTTTAGACAAAATTAACAAATTTGCAATTTTATCATGAATACAATTTTTGTAAATCCAAATTTTTATACAAGAGCTCAAAATTCAAAATGGTTTTCAAAATAGATCATTTTTAAGTTAGCATAATTTTTTTTGTAAAATTTGTTTTTTTTTTTAATTTTTTAAAGATGAATTTTTTGAACAAAATCAATGAATTTGCAATTTTATCATAAATAAAGCCTTTGTAAATCCAAATTTTTATACAGGAGCTCAAAATTCAATACGGTTTTCAAATTATGATCATTTAAGTTGAGCATAATTTTTTTTGTAAAATTTGTTTTTTTTTTTAATTTTTTAAGAATGAATTCTTTGGTCAAAATTAACAAATTTGCTATTTTATTATGAACACAACCTTTGTAAAACCAAATTTTTATACAGAAGCTCAAAATTCAAAATGGTTTTTAAAATATGATCATCTAAGTTGAGCATAATTTTTTTTGTAAATTTTGTTTTTATTTAAAATTTTTTAAAAATGAAATTTTTGAACAAAATTAACGAATTTGCAATTTTATCATAAATAAAGCCTTTGTAAATCCAAATTTTTATACAGGAGCTCAAAATTCAAAACGGTTTTCAAATTATGATCATTTAAGCTTAGCATAATTTTTTTTGTAAATTTTGTTTTTTTTTTAATTTTTAAGGATAAATTTTGACAAAATTAACATATTTGCAATTTTATCATGAATACAACTTTTGTAAATCTAAATTTTTATACAGAAGCTCAAAATTCAAAATGGTTTTCAAATTATGATCATTTAAGCTTAGCATAATTTTTTGTAAATTTTGTTTTTTTTTTAATTTTTAAGGATAAATTCTTTTGACAAAATTAACAAATTTGCAATTTTATCATAAATAAAGCCTTTGTAAATCCAAATTTTTATCCAGTGGCTCAAAATTCAAAATGGTTTCTAAATTATGATAATTTAAGTCGAGCATAATTTTTTTGTAAAATTTGTTTTTTATTAAATTTTTTAAAAATGAAATTGCAGGACAAAATTAACAAATTTGTAATTTTATCATGAATACAATTGTAAATCTAAATTTTTATACAGGAGCTCAAAATTTAAAATGGTTTTTAAATTATGATCATTTAAGTTAAGCACAAAATCCAGTTATTGCTTAAATAGTCCCAAAAATAGGTTTTTGCATAAAATTATTGCAAAAACCACTCAATTGTCTCAATAAAACTCCTTTGTTGCATAAAGTAGTCAAAAAATGTTACAGGAACAAGGTTTATTAAAAAAATTTATTGCAAACATTTACAAATAAACATTATTTGCTTAAAATTGATCAAAAATTACACAAAACCTTTTTAATTGTCTAAAAATTAAGCAAGAAAACTGTTTATAATAAAGTGGTGCAAAAATCGCATTTATTTTCAAAGCTTAATGATTATTTTTTTACTTTCTTGTAAAAGAATAGTTAGGAGAAATTAAACATTTTTTTTGGAAAGCTTAACACATTTCTCGAAGCAAGAACACATTTCCACAAGCTCAAAAACGATGTGCAAAGCTCTAACAAAAGCTTTACAAAAATTGCATTTTAATTTAATTTTTTCCAGTAAATAATTAAAAAAATTACAGAAAAAACATTAATTGCATTAAGTTGATTAAAAATGGCACAAAAAGTGCAAAAATTGTTTATAAACTTTATTTCCTTGATGAATTTATTAAAAAATTGAGTGAAAAGATATTTTAAAATTGCACAAAATATTATTTTTTGCACAAAATAATCTAAAAGTTTTCGCAGACAAACTGATTATTGCATAATAGTCCAACATTGCACAAAAAAAAAACGTATATTGCTTATGTAGAGCAAAAATTGCTCATATTTTTTTTTATAAAAATTATAAATTATAAAATTACTAAGTTTAAATGATGTGGGCATGTGGTTTGGAATGGCGTCACAAACACTTAGGTGGGCGGGCGAGAACTAAGTTTAAATGATGTGGCTATGTGGTTTGGATTGGAGCTGCCCACCCATCCGCCCAAGTGTTTGTGATCTAATTTTTTTAACTCAAACACTCGGGTGGGTGGGCGGGAACTAAGTTTAAATTATATGAGCGTGTGATTTGGATTGGTGTTGCCCACCCATCTGCCCGAGTGTTTGTGTTAAAGAAATTGGATTACAAACACTCGGGTGGGTGAGCGGGAACTAAGTTTAAATTATATGAGCGTGTGATTTGAATTGGTGTTGCCCACTCACCCGCCCAAGTGTTTGTGTTAAAAAAATTGGATTACAAACACTTGGGTGGGTGAGCGGGAACTAAGTTTAAATGATGTAAACGTGTGATTTGAATTAGCGTTGTTCACCCACCCGCCCGTGTGTTTGTGTTCAAGAAATTTGATCACAATGACTTGGGTGAGTGGCTGGGAATTAAGTTTAAATGATGTAGACATGTGGTTTAGATTGGAGTTGCTCACTTGTGTTTGTGTTAAAGAAATTGGATCACAATCATTTGGATGGGTGGGCGGGAACTAAATTTAAATAATGTGGTTTAAATAAGGACTGCGTATGGTCACTCACT
This sequence comes from Tachinus rufipes, assembly GCA_963932245.1. Lineage (NCBI taxonomy): Eukaryota > Metazoa > Arthropoda > Insecta > Coleoptera > Staphylinidae > Tachinus > Tachinus rufipes. Next base: position 5,798,224 of record OZ010749.1, read on the forward strand.
CAAGTATTTGTAATCAAAAATTTAGATCACAAACACTTGGATGGGTAGGCGCAAATTAAATTTAAATTTAATGGGTGTGTGCTTTGGATTGGATATTGGAACCTTGTGGGAGAGTATGTAAAATAGCCAAAATTGATTAAATATTTTTTCAAACTTTGAGGATTATTTTAAGTTTTTTGAAAAATTGATTTTGATTTCAAAAAAAATAAACCTTACCTAACCTAACTTAGTTATACTAATAATTGAACCCTGTGTGATACCTAGAATGTATTAAAATTTTATTTTTTTTGTACATTTTTGGTCTTAATTTAAGCTATTTAGATGAGAATGTAGTTTTAAATTTTATTGATATTTTGCATCAATTATAGAACCCTGTGGGAAACTTTTGACCTATGCAGAATAAATTTTAGAATTTTGTAGCTTTAATTTTGTTCATATTTTAGTATTTGGTCAAAAGAAACATAAATTGTAAATTTGATATTGGTTATACTAATAATAGAACCTTGTGGGATACTTAGAATAAATCGGAAATTACCCTAAGTTTGTAACTGAATTGTCTAAATATATTTTTTTAGTTTTGTATCAATTATGGAACTTTGTAAGACAATAAATGGCTTAACTTTATATCATAAACTTACAATAATTGGGGCTCAGCAAAAATGACAAAAAACTAATTTTAAAATCTTGTTGAACACCTCACAACTTAACCTAACAATTTTGGAACTTTATATGAAAATCTTTGTCTTCATTTGCAAAGTCTTTGGCATTTGGCAAACGTAATTAAAGTTTGGGCGCTTTTGTAACATAGCCGAGATGGCCTAAATATATTTTTAAGTTTTGGCAATTTTGGCTTTAGAATTCTAAAAAAATTGATGATTAAATGATTGTTAGAACTTTGAGGCGCACCAAAAGTGACAAAACATAATTCTAGAAACTTGTGGAACACCTCACAAACTAATTTAAAATTTTTGAAAAAGTTTTTGGCACTTCAAAAATTGTTGCTTTAATGGCAATTTTTGTAAAATAGATGTTATGATTTTTTTGAAAAATTTTAAAATGCATTTAGGATTTTTGAAAATTACCTAATTTAGGAAATTATTCAAGCAATTTATTGGCAACATGTGTAAGAAATTTTGAATCAATTTTTTAAAAATTGTTGCTTAAATAGCATTTTTGTAAAATAAAAATAATGCATTTTTAAAAAAAATTTCAAATTTATTTAGGATTTTTTAAAAATTCATAATTTTTGAAAATTAATAAGCAACTTATTACCAAATCGTGGAAGCAATTTTGAATAATTTTTGAATAAATTGTTGCTTAAATAGCAGTTTTTATAAATTAGAAATTTTGATTTTTTTGAAAATTTATAAAATGCATTTAGGATTTTTTGAAAATTACAATTCTTTAGAAATTGATTAACCAACTTATTATCAAGTTGTGTAAGCAATTTTGAATCATTTTTTTTTTAATTGTTGCTTAAATAGCAGTTAATATAAAATAGAAATTATAATTTTTTTTTAAAGTTTCTAAAATGCATTAAGGATTTTTTGAAAATTACTTGATTTTGGAAATTAACTAAACAACTTATTGACGACATGTGTAAGAAATTAAGAATAAATTTTTTAAAAATTGTTGCTTAAATAGCATTTTTTGTAAAATAAAAATTATGCGTTTTTTAAAAATTTTGAAAATTTATTTAGGATTTTTTAAAAGTTATTAATTTTTAAAAATTGATTAAGCAACTTATTACCAAATCGTGGAAGCAATATTAAATCAATTTTTGAGAATTTGTTGCTTAAATAGCAATTTTTGTAAAATAAAAATTATGCGTTTTTTTGAAAATAATTAAAATGCATTTCGGATATTTTGAAAATTACTTAATTTTGTAAATTAATTAAGTAACTCATTGACAACTTGTAAATAAAATTTTGAATCATTTTTTCAAAAATTCTTGTTTTAATAGCAATTTTTGTAAAATAGAAGTTATGTTTTTTTTTTAATTCCTAAACTGCAATTAGGATTTTTTGAAAATTACTTAATTTAAGAAATTAATTAAGCAACTTATTGAAGACATGTGTAAGAAATTTTGAATCAATTTTTCAAAAATTGATGCTTAAATAGCATTTTTTGTAAAATAAAAATAATGCATTTTTAAAAGAATTTGAAAATATATTTAAGATTTTTTAAAGTTATTAATTTTTAAAAACTGATAAGCAACTTATTGCCAAATTGTAGAAGCAGTTTTTAATCAGTTTTTCAAAAATTGTTGCTTTGATAGCATTTTTTGTAAAATAAAAATTATGCGTTTTTGAAAATTTTAAAATTTATTCAGGATTTTTTAAAAGTTATTAATTTTTGAAAATTGATTAAGCAACTTATTAGCAAATTGTGGAAGCAATTTTAAAACAATTTTTCAAAAATTGTTGCTTAAATAGCAATGTTTGTAAAATAAAAATTATGCGTTTTTTTGAAAATATTTAATTTTGAAAATTTATAAAATGCATTTAGGATTTTTTGAAAATTACAATTTTTTAGAAATTGATTAAACAACTTATTATGAAGTTGTGTAAGCAATTTTGAATCAGTTTTTTAAAAATTGTTGCTTAAATAGCAATTTTTGTAAAATAAAAATTATGCGTTTTTTGAAAATATTTAAAATGCATTTAGGATATTTTGAAAATTACTTAATATTGTAAATTAATTAAGCAACTCATTGACAACTTGTGAATAAAATTTTGAATCATTTTTTCAAAAATTTTTGCTTTAGTAGTAATTTTTGTAAAATGGAAATTATGATTTTTTTGAAATTTTTTAAAATGCTTTTAGAATTTTTCAAAATTATCTAATTTAGGAAATTAATCGAGCAACTTATTGACAAGATGAGTAAAAAATTTTAAATCAATTTTTCAAAAATTGTTGCTTTGTGTCGCAGTTTTTGTACAATAGATGTTATGATTATTTTGAAAATTCTTAAATGCATTTAGAATTTTTTGAAAATTACACTTTTTTAGAAATTGATTAAACAATTCATTATTAAGTTGTGTAAGCAATTTTGAATCAGTTTTTTTTTAATTGTTGCTTTGATCACAGTTTTTGTACAATAGAAGTTATAATAATTTTTTTTGAAAATTTCTAAGATGCGTTTAGGATTTTTTAAAAATTACTTAATTTAGATAACTAATTAAGCAACTTATTGACGACATGTGTAAGAAATTTTGAATTTTGAAAAATTGTTGCTTAAATATTAAGATATATTTTTTATTTTTTAAAAATGTTGAAAATTTATTTAGGATTTTTTAAAAGTTATTAATTTTTGAAAATTGATTAAGCAACTTATTACCAAATTGTGGAAGAAATTTTGAATAAATTTTTCAAAAATTGTTGCTTAAATAGCAAAAAAACAAAAATAAAGCATTTTTTGAATATTTAAAAAAAAATGCTTTTCCTCTTTGCAAGTGTTAGAAGTTTTTTTTTATAACTAACACTTGGGTGGGTGGTTGAGTCACTCCATATTATGATTAACAAAAGCAGCTTAAATCTCTGACACTGTTTTAAAAAACAAAAACGTTATTTTTGTTTTTTCGTTAAAAGTTTTGACAGAATTGTTTAAAAAAATTAATTCTTTTACAATTTGTTTGTCTAAAGCTCGTAACACTTTTTCCAAAGTAAAAATATATTTTTCAAATAATCTTTAAAGCTTCAACATTCCAAACGGTTCGCAAAAATTTCTTAAGCTCAAAAATTAATTTTGCAGCTCTTCTGTTAATAGTTTTGTTTCAAACAAGAAACGCATTTCTTAAATCTTGTACAGATTTATTACCCAAGTCAAAATACATTTTCTGAAAGTTTCTAAAGCTCAAATATTAATTTTACAGCCTTACGGCTCAAAACGTATTTCTATTATACTGCTCAAAGTTTTGGTACATTTTTAAAAGCTGTTTTATATTTTTAAAAGCTTTAAACTAAAAGCTCAAACATTACTTTGCAACTTTTTGTTAAAGCTTTAAATTTATAGCATGAGCAAATTTTTCAAAACCTTAACATACTGCCTAAAGCTCCAGGTTTTGGCACGTTTCTTAAAGCTTTGCCATAAACTAATTTTTAAATTTCTTGAATCTATTTTGATTACTAATTAACTGATAATTAAACAATATAAATAAAATAAATTTACTTGCAGTATACGACTGCAGCTTATGTGCTATACACGATCAATACTAATTGATTTTTAGTGGTTTAATTATTATTTTATTGCTTCAAATCAATTAAAATATAAATTACAAATTTGTAATTTCTACAAACTAATTCCAATTTAATAAAAAATATGTCCATGTTGAGTAAGGAATAAATAACACAATAAAAGTCACTTACTCACTTATTTCTTCAATTTACAAATGAAGAAAATACCAATTACGCTTAAAGAGTTGGCGATTACCGAGATAAATCTAGAGATTCCGCACCAATGAGCAACGCAACACTTGAAACGTTTGCAACAATGCGATTTACGTATCTCGACTTGAATCTCGATATAATTGGTAAAAACAATAGAATTATTTTCGAAATGCTTGCATAAAATTACAAGAAAAATTTTAAGGCGTTTAGTGAAGGGGTACCCCGTATTAATGTAAATATGTGGTCTTCGGCAGGTGAAGTGAGACGATGCGAGGTGGTCTATAATCAGCCATCAGTCTCGATATGCCGGCCAAATAATAAAAAAAAAACAACACTCCATCTGCCCTCCGACAAATATTTTTACCTGAAATGAACCAGATATCTTGTTTCAGGTTGAAATTGAAAATGTTCAAATGTTAGATTGTATAATTGAGCTTAGTTAATAAATAATTCGATGTAATCGATTCGTGAAAAGATAATTGCGGCTTGGATTGGTCGTCTTTGTCTCTGATAGGATGCGCTCTGCAACAAGCGACTCCTTCGTGTGTGTATAATAAAATAAAGAGCATATGAGATATAAAAGAAAAAGAGGCGATACACACTCAGGAGAACCTGTTCATTTCTGGACAAAGGAGTTCGCAAAACGTTTGATCGCTCTTACCACTGGATTAATTTTAATTGCGAGAAACCACAAAAAAGCGGTTACACCGCTCGCAGGCGCTTTAAAATAAAAACCATCATTCATGCAGCAAGATAAATTTAGATTAAATTAACAGTTATTGACTAATCAAATCTATTTCGTGACTTATGAAATTTAATTTAATTTTTCCAATACTGTTTGCACATCGGCGTAAGGCACGTAGGTTCTTCTTGCGTTAATCGCATTATTTCCATAGCTCCATATCGGGCTCGTTGGCGAAGAGAGAACTGTGAGGTCAAACACTTTTGCCCCCCACCCCGACCTGTTATGGCAGCCTTGTCACGGCCGCCACTGACACCACACGACACCCCCTTGTCACCCCACCGCCCGCGGACGAGTCCTCGGACTAAGCATGTCCCATTCATCCTCGCGGACCATTGTGTGTATGTTTTCCGGCGCTTTTTATGCTCCGCTAATAAGGACTCGAGCTTGTACGCTCTTTATTTACCTGAGATGCAGTATCTTTATGGACTCGAGTGGACCCTTTTAACATCTATTTAATCATTTCGTTTCATTATAGTGGCCATTATTGTTTTATGGCTCTTATTTACATTGTAAGGTTATGCGTTTATTACGGATTTCTGAAAAAGCTGAGCTTTCTTCGCCACCTATTATAACTGGTTCCTTGCCAATCTTGCTACAATCACGGTTGAAAAAACTCTGAAGATTATATCACATATTGCTACAAAGTATAATAAAGATATTACATTAACATGCAAGTTTTAAAGTGATTTATACTCTATCGACCTTGTTAAATTGTCTGAGAGTAAAATGATTGTTTTGTTTATAACCATACTTTAAATTTCCGGGTTCTATTCGTTTGTAGTCAAGCTTTTTACTTCAAAAATGTACATACATATCTTCAATTAATTTAGAATTTATTTTCTCTACTCTTTAATATAATCAAATAGTCAAATAGAAACCGTCCAACACAAATTTTTTAAATTTTTATCTTTTAAAACTAGATTGCCTATTGATGTGTTTGGTTATGATTTTTTTTCCCAAAATTTTAATTTACAACATCTTGGTGAACGAAGAATTATTATAGATCTTTGTTTTATTAATAAATTAATTAATAGTCAAATAAATTGTATTGATCTTTTATCATCCCTAAACTTTAATTTTTGTCAAGATCGATATACAAGAAATTCATATCTATTCCGGTGCAAACTCTATAGAACCAATTATTTGCATAATTCTCCTATATCTCGGTTAATGAATGAAGTTAACCATTTCTCATCTATTCAAAGATTAAATGTATTTGATCACAATCATAAAAGATTCAAAAAAGTTTGTTATAGATTAAATAATATAATGTTATTTTATAGTACAATGTAAATTTATAGCGTTATACACATATGTATTTTCAATTGTTTGTATTTTTTTTTTATTGTAATGGCGATTGCCGTAAATAAAGATATTATTAATATATAATGAAGATTTTGTAAACCTTTTCAACTTTCTGAAAAGACGAACAATTGTTCAGAAAACTTTTAAACTATTTTGTGAAACTTTGAGTACTTTTTGAAGTTACTGAGTAACAACATTTTTTGTAAATTTCATAATTTTTTGCAAAATTCTCACTACAAACAAAACATTTTAAAAACATGTTTAGAATTCGTTATTACAACTTTTAAAAATATATGATGATGCATCAAAATTTTGTAAAAAAAATTCATGACACGACAGAGCTTTTAGAAATGTGTTTTGAGCAGTATGGCAACATTTTTAAGATGTTAGTGGTTTAGGAGATGCTTTAGTGTTTTGGCCAAAAAATTCCAAGGAAGCATTTTTTAAAGAAATTTGTACAAAAAGCTGTAAAAATATGATTTGAGTTTTAGAAAATAATTTAAAGCTTTTGTTTAGAGTCTGTTTCAAAGTTTTAAAAAGTATTTTAGAGCTTTGGGGAACATGTTTGGTGCAAAATGTATTTGCCATAAAGCATTTAAAAAGGTATCAACGCTTTGTAAGTCAGAGCATTCAAAGCTCTGCAATTTCTGTAAATTTTATGCGGGTTTTGTGCAGTTTTTTATCAATTTTAAGCTATTGTTTAAAATAAATTTTTCTAATAAACATTGTTTCTGCAAAAGTTTTAGACTATACTATGCAACAAATAAGTTTTTGTGCAATTTTTGATGAAGTTTATACACTAAATGCTTATTCTGTACTAATTTTAATTAAATTATTGAGACAAGCGCAATTTTTGCACTACTTTTAGCAATTTTTGAATTATTTTATGCAATAATCAGTTTTTTTGAGCAATTTATAGAATACTTTAAAAAAAAAATGATATTTTGTGCATTTTTTGATGAATTTAATGCAATAAATACTTTTTTTTATTTTTTTTAATGATTTTGTTATGAAAATTAAGTTTATAAGCTATTTTTGCACAGCATTAAGCAAGAAACAGTTTACTCGCACAATTTTTGAAATATTTTATGCAAATAATAAAGTTTTGTGCCATTTTTGATCAACTTTATTTAATTAATGTTTCTTTCTGAAAATTTTTGCAATAAACGTTTTATTTTATGTAATTAATAAGTTTTTGTGCCATTTTTGATCTATTTTATACAAAAATTGGGTTTTTGTGTGAAACTTTTGATGAATTTACTAAGAGAAATGGGAGTTTGTGCAATTTTTGCACAACTTTATACAATAACTGGTTTTCTGCTCAATTTTGAAATACCTTTGTGCAATAATTGATTTTTTTGTAAAGTTTATGATGAATTTTAAGCAATAAATGTTTTTTTTTGTACAATACAATACAATTTATGAACTATTTTATGCATTCATTAGGGTTTTTGTGCAATTTTTGATTAATTTTATGCAATAAATGCGATTTTTGTACATTACAATACAATAATTTTTGATCATATTATGCACTAATTAGGTTTTTTGTGCAATTTTTGATTAATTTTATGCAATAAATGCATTTTTTGTAGAATACAATACAATTCTTGGACTATTTTATGCGCTAATTAGGTTTTTTTGTGCGATTTTTGATTAATTTTATGCAATAAATGCATTTTTTGTAATATACAATACAATTTTTGTACTATTTTATGCACTAATTAGGGTTTTTGTGCAATTTTTGATTAGTTTTTTTAATAAATGCGTTTTTTGTACAATACAAAACAATTCTTGGACTATTTTATGCACTAATTAGGTTTTTGTTCAGTTTTTGATTAATTTTATGAAATAAATGCGTTTTTTGTACAATACAATACAGTTTTTGGATCTATTTTATGCATTAATTAGGGTTTTAATGCTATTTTTGATTAGTTTTTTGCAATAAATGTGTTTTTGATACAATACAACACAATTTTTGACTATTTTATGCACTAATTAGGTTTTTTGTGCAATTTTTAATTAATTTTATGCAATAAATGCATTTTTTGTACAAAACAATACAGTTTTTGGACTATTTTATGCACTAATTTTTTTGTGCGATTTTCAATTAATTTTATGCAATAAATGCATTTTTTGTACAATACAATACAGTTTTTAGATCATTTTATGTCTTAACTAAGTTTTTTTTGCAATTTTTGATTAATTTAAGCAATAATTGCTTTTTTTGTATAATACCATACACTTTTTGGAATATTTTATGCTTTAATCAAGTTTTTTGTGCGATTTTTGATTAATTTTTTGCAATAAATGCATTTTTAGCACAATACAATACAATTTTTGGACTATTTTATGCACTATTTAAGTTTTTTGTGCGATTTTTGAATAATCTTAAGCAATAAATGCTATTTTTGTACAATACAATACAGTTTTTGGATCATTTTATGCTTTAATTAAGTTTTTTGTGCGATTTTTGATTATTTTTATACAATAAATGCATTTTTAGTACAATACAATACAATTTTTGGACTATTTTATGCACTAATTAGGTTTTTTGTGCGATTTTTGATTAATTTTATGCAATAAATGTGTTTTTTGTACAATACAATACAGTTTTTGAATCATTTTATGCAATAATTAGGTAAACATTAGAACAAATGTCCATTAATACATGACACAAGTGATTAAATATTAATCTTGAAAAACGAAATAATCGTTGGGCTTGTGCATACGCGTCTTACAAAGACGAAAACAAGTTACTTAGAAAATAAAAGTAACCTGCACATTTCAGTTAGTACTACTAATACTGCAACATTGAAAAACTAAAATTGAAAAATGTGGTAAAATTTAAAAAAAAATAAAAATAATAATAATAATAAAATTAAAATTAAACAAAAAAGAAGTATTTTGAAAATAAATTATAGATTAAGGGAAAAATGAATTGGAAATCAATTAATATCTAGACTATGCAACACTAGAACAGGTAAAACATGTTCGTATAAATGTACACACAGTGTCTCAAGTTTTCTAAATGTAACCTGCAACAATGTCGAACAGTCTTGAAATTACAAAATGTATCCATATGGATGATTTTAGACCATTTTAATATTTACATTTTGTAATTTCAAGACTGTTCGACATTGTTGCAGGTTACATTTAGAAAACTTGAGACACTGTGTGTACATTTATACGAACATGTTTTACCTGTTTTAGTGTTGCATAGTCTAGATATTAATTGATTTCCAATTCATTTTTCCCTTAATCTATAATTTATTTTCAAAATACTTCTTTGTTGTTTAATTTTAATTTTATTATTATTATTATTTTTATTTTTTTAAAATTTTTACCACGTTTTTCAATTTTATTTTCAATGTTGCAGTATTAGTAGTACTAACTGTAATGTGCAAGTTACTTTTATTTTCTAAGTAACTTGTTTTTGTCTTTGTAAGACGCGTATGCACAAGCCCAACGATTATTTCGTTTTTCAAGATTAATAACTAATTAGGTATTTTGTGCAATTTTTAAATAATTTTATGCATCAAATGCATTTTTTGTACAATACAATATAAATCTTGGACTATTTTATGCAATAATTAGGTTTTTTGTCCAATTTTTGATTAATTTTATGCAATAAATGCATTTTTTGTACAATACAATACACTTTTCTGACAATTTTATGCAATTATTAGGGTATTTGTGCGATTTTTGATTAGTTTTTTGCAATGATTGCATTTTTTGTACAATAATACACAATTTTTGGACTATTTTATGCATTAATTAGGGTTTATGTGCAATTTTTATTAGTTTTTTTTAATAAATGCATTTTTTGTACAATACAATACAATTCTTGGACTATTTTATGCACTAATTAGGTTTTTTGTCCAATTTTTGATTAATTTTATGCAATAAATGCATTTTTTGTACAATACAATACACTTTTATAACAATTTTATGCAATTATTAGGGTATTTGTGCGATTTTTGATTAGTTTTTTGCAATGAATGCATTTTTTGTACAATAATACACAATTTTTGGACTATTTTATGCATTAATTAGGGTTTATGTGCATTTTTTATTAGTTTTTTTTTAATAAATGCATTTTTTGTACAATACAATACAATTCTCGGACTATTTTATGCACTAATTAGGTTTTTTGTCCAATTTTTGATTAATTTTATGCATTAAATGGTTTTTTTGAACAATACAATACAATTTTTGGACTATTTTATGCATTAATTATGGATTTAGTGCGATTTTTGATTAGTTTTTTGCAATAAATGCATTTTTTGTACAATACAATACAATATTTAGACTATTTTATGCACTAATTAGGTTTTTTGTGCGATTTTTGATTAATTTCATGCAATAAATGCATTTTTTGTACAATACTACACAATTTTTGGACTATTTTATGCATTAATTAGGGCTTTCGTGCAATTTTTGATTAATTTTATGCAATATATGGTTTTTTTGTACAATACAATACAATTTTTGGATCATTTTATGCACTAATTAAGTTCTTTGTGCAGTTTTTGATTAATTTTATGCAATAAATGCTATACCTGTTCAGTTCTTTAATGAATTTACTAAAACAAATGGGGTTTATGTCCGTTTTTTGTTATTTTTTTACTGCTTTATGCAATAAATAATTATTTTGTGTAAATTTAAGTAAATTTTATGCAAAAACGTTCTTTTGTGATTACTTAAAAAAATGTATTAAGACAAATGAAATGAAATAGCAATTTTTGAATTAATTTATGCTATAAATGTTTTTTAAGCAATTTATTAAGAGTGATGAGTGATTTCTGCATTACTTTGTGCAATAAACGGTTTTTTTGCGCGATTTCTTTTGCAATAAATATTAAGAGAATATTAATAAATCTTTTAAACAAATTTGTCAGAGCTTTGTAATCAAAATGCTACGAAATTAGTTTGTCAGAGCTTAAAGCGTAAATTTCAAACCAGATTTTTTAGAATTATAAGAGAAGCATTGAGAAAGTTTTGTAGCATTAGGTAATATGCTTAAGCTTTAGAACTTGTTACAGCTGTTTTATGCCATAATTGTTATTTTGTTGTGAGCTTTTCAATTAATTTTATGCAATAAACCTTTTTTCTATACAATTTTTAATAAGATTATTAACAAATAAGGTTTATGCGCGAATTTTGCACTAATTTATGCAATAAACGGTTTATTGCTCAATTTTGGACTGTTTTATGCAGTAATTGGGCTTTTGTGAGAGTTTTGAACAATTTTATGCATTGAAGGTTTTTTTTTTTTTAATTTTGTCAATAATTTTTTTATGAAAACTAGAGTTTCTTTGCAATTTTGGCACTATTTTATATAATAAACATTTTTATGCTTAATTTTTGTATTTTTTATGCAATAATTAGGTTTTTTTCTGCAATTTTTGATAAGTTTTATGCTCTTTTTGTATAATGTTTGATGAATTTAAGGTTTATGCTGCATGCCTGCACTAATTTATGCAATAAACTTTAATTTGCCTAACTACTGTATGCAATAATTAGGTTTTTTGTGCTATTTTTCGATTGCTTCATGTAATTAATAAGGTTTTTGTTTGATTTTTGATAAATTTTACGCAATAAATGCTTTTCTGTAACTTTTTAAATAAATTTTTGCACAATTTTATGCAATAAATGGCTTTTCAGCGCAAGTTTTGGACTATTTTATGAAATAAATGGATTTTTGTGCAATTTTTAATGAATATATTGCAATAAATGCCTTTTCTGTAATTTTTAATAAATTTATTAAGACAATTTTAGTTTATGAGCAATTTTTGTACTATCGAATGTAATTAACGTTTTTTTGAGCAATTTTTGAATTACTTTATGCTATGAATTGGTTTTTTGTGCAATTTTTGATGAATTTTATGTAATAAATGTATTTTCTGTAAATTTATTATGACAATTGGGGTTTATGCACAATTTTTGGACTGTTTTAAGAGCATTCAAGAGCAAATTTCTTAAAATTAAAATGCTACAAAATTGTTTTGAAGTTTTAAAGTTTTTTAGAGCTAAATTTTAAACCACATTTTTAGAACTACAATACAGTCATTGAGAAAGTAATTTTGAAGTTTTAGGAAATAAGTTTTAACATGTTGGAGCTTTCAGGCATGTTTATTGATAGCATTTGCAAAATGATACAGTTTAAACATTTACAAATGTTTTATAGCTTTGTTCTCATTTTTGGAAAAAAATGATCTTTAAAACAAATCTGTTGTACTTTCTGAAAAGCGTTTAGTTTAGAGCTTTAGAAAATAATCAAGTTTTTAGGCATATATATTATAGTTAAAAATGAGTTTTTAAGCTGCATAAAACTTATTTAATTCTCTAAATGTTTCTAAAATTTTTTTTAAGGTTTTAATGAGTTTTGGATTTTTTCCCAGTTTTAAAGTTACTGCATCTTTTTCTTAAAGTTAAAAAAGTTTTTCCAATTTTTTTGTAAATTTTTGGAAAAATAACTAAAAATTTTTTTAAACCAATAACAAAATTTTAGACATTTTAAATGTTCTTAAGAAACTGTCGAAAAATTTAGAACAAATCTGAAACCTAAAAAATGTAAGAATTTTAAAAAAGTTTAAAATATTTGAAAAAAACTAATTTAGGAACTTCAGAACAAATTCAGAAATTATAAAACAAGTTTAAAAACTTAAAAGCTTCAATATGACAGCACAAACTTTAAGAAAATAAAGAAAAAGATTCAAAAACTGCAAAAACTTTAAAATAAATCCATAAACTTTAGAAAAATTGCCGAGATTTCTTAAACGTTAAAAAGACTGCAAAAGCTCTCTGATGCAGACAGCAGAAACTTAAAGAAAATAAAAAACGATTTTAGAAACTTTGAAAAAAAAACTTTAGAAAAACAAATTTAAAAACTGTTTAACTTCAGAAACTTTAAGAAAGGTACAAAAGTTTTAAAGAGACTGTAGAAACATTACCAAAAATAAAAAACACTATAATAAGCTTAGAAGATTTAGAGAAAAAATTTAAAAAATTCAAAAAAAAATATATATTTTTCAAAATATATATATTTTTCAAAAAAATATATTTTTTTTTTCAAAAAAGTTTAGAATTTTTATCAAAGCTTCAAGAAAATTAAAAAATAAAATTAAAGAAAAATTAAAATCTAGAAACTTTAAAAAAGCTGCTTGCAAGTTCAGAAACTTTAGAACAAAAATAAAAACTTGAAAAAAAAACAGAAACTTAAAAACTGCAAAAGCTTCAAAAAGATAAAAAAAGATTTAAAAACTGCAAACGCTTTAGAAGCTTTGAGAAGCTTTCTAAAATATCAAAAACCTTGTTATGAAGTATTCTAGAAACTTAAAAAATATATAAAAACCTTTGCAAAAACAAATTTAAAAAAAAAAAAGTTAAAAAACATAGTTACAGAATCAAGAAAAGTGTTATAATTAGAGGAATTGATTTAATTCTGCAAATTAATTGAGCGTATAGAAATAATTAAAACTTTTCTAATAAGTAGTACTATATAAGTATACTAAGTAGTAAAACTTATAATATTATTCAATAAAAAGTTTGCAAGATATTGCAGTTAGTAGCAAGTAATTGATTGAATTTATGTTACAAAATTAGGGAAATTGGATTTAATTTTGCAGACTAATTGGGCGTATTAAAACAGTTAAAAAAATTTAGAATTAGTAGAACTATACAGATATATTAAGTAGCAAAATTTATAAATTGATCCAATGAATAATTTGCAAGATATTGCAATTAGTAACAAGTATGGATTTAATGCGTGTTTCAAAACTAGAAAAATGGTTTAATTTTGCAGACAAATTGATCGTATCAAAAAAACTCAAAATTTAGGAATTAGTACTACTATATAAGTACATTAAATAGCAAAAGTTATAAAATTATTTAATTTACCGTTTGCAAGAAATTGCAATTAGTAGTTAAGTGTCGATTTAATGATTGTTTTTTGATTTAATTTTGCAGACAAATCGATCGTATCAAAAAACTCAGAAACTAGAATTTAGTACTACTATATAAGTACATTAAATAGCAAAATTTATAAATGTATTCAATAAACCGTTTGCAAGATATTGCAATTAGTCGCAAGTATCGATTTAAAACGTGTTTCAAAATTAAAAAAAATGATTTAATTTTGAAGACAAATTGATCGGACCAAAAAAACTCAAAATTTAGATATTAGTACTACTATATAAGTACATTAAGCAGCAAAATTTATAAACGTATTTAATAAACCGTTTGCAAGATATTGCAATTAGTAGCAAGTGTAGATTTAATGCTTGTTTCAAAACTAAAGAAAATGATTTAATTTTGCAGACAAATTGATCGTATCAAAATAACTCAAAATTTAGGAAAAAGTACTACTATATAAGTACATTAAGTAGCAAAATTTATAAATGTATTCAATAAAGCGTTTGCAAGATATTGCAATTAGTAGCAAGTGTGGATTTAATGCGTGTTTCAAAACTAGAGAAAATGATTTAATTTTGCATACAAATTAATAGTATCAAATAAACTCAAAATCTTAGAATAAGTACTACTATACAAGTACATTAAGTTGCATAATTTATAAAATGATTCAATAAACCGTTTGCAAGATATTGCAATTAGTGGCAAGTATCGATTTAAAACGTGTTTCAAAATGAAGGAAATTGATTTAATATTGCAGACAAATTGATTGTATCAAAAATACTCAAAATTTAGGAATATGTACTACTATATAAGTACATTCAGTAGCAAAATTTATAAAATTATTCAATAAACCGTTTGCAAGATATTGCAACTAGTAGCAAGTAAGGATTTAATACGAGTTTCAAAATTATGAAATTGATTTAATTTTGCAGACTAATTGATCGTATCAAAATAACTCAAAATTTAGGAATTAGTACTACTATATAAGTACATTAAGTTGCAAAACTTTTAAATCTATTCAATAAACCGTTTGCAAAATATTGCAATTAGTAGCTAGTATCGATTTAATACAAGTTTCAAAATTAAGGAAAATGATTTAATTTTGCAGACAAATTGATCGTATTAAAATAACTCAAAATTTAGGAGTTAGTACTACTATATAAGTAGATTAAGTAGCAAAATTTATAAATGTATTCAATAAACCGTTTGCTAGATATTGCAATTAGTAGCAAGTGTGGATTTAATGCGTGTTTCAAAACTAGAGAAAATGATTAAATTTTGCATACAAATTAATTGCATCAAAAAAACTCAAAATCTTAGAATAAGTACTACTATACAACTACTTTAAGTAGCAAAATTTATAAAATTATTCAATAAACCGTTTGCAAGATATTGCAATTAGTGGCAAGTATCGATTTAAAAAGTGTTTCAAAATGAATGAAATTGATTTAATTTTTGCAGACAAATTGATCGTATCAAAAACACTCAAAGTTTAGGAATATGTACTACTATATAAGTACATTCAGTAGCAAAATTTATAAAACTATTCAATGAACCGTTTGCAAGATATTGCAATTAGTAGCAAGTGCAGATTTAATGCTTGTTTCAAAACTAAAGAAAATGATTTAATTTTGCAGACAAATTGATCGTATCAAAATAACTCAAAATTTAGGAATTAGTACTACTATATAAGTACATTAAGTAGCAAAATTTATAAATGTATTCAATAAACCGTTTGCAAGATATTGCAACTAGTAGCAAGTAAGGATTTAATACGAGTTTCAAAATTAAGGAAAATGATTTAATTTTGCAGACAAATTGATCGTATCAAAATAACTTAAAATTTAGGAATTAGTACTACTATATAAGTACATTAAGTAGCAAATTTTATAAATGTATTCAATGAAATGTTTGCAAGATATTGCAGTTAGTAGGAAGTATGAATTTAACAAATTTTAGGTTTGAAAAAATTGATTTAATTTTGCAAATTTGTATTAAAGGTTTTAGAATTTAGATTTGAAAATTTTAGAATTGCAAGCAAAGATATATAGCTGTAACATACTTTATGTACAGAACTACCAATTTATTAAAAATTACTTCATTATATATTCGAAATAATGTTTGAGTATTCATAAAAATCACAGCTTTTGAAGTTATAAACAACATTTAATTAAAAAGAATTAAATGTTTGATTTCAAAAACTTTTGGAAAACTGGTTTGAATTTACGAAAAACATTATAAACTATGCACAGGTCTACCAACTTATTGACCTTTAGTATTTTAGATTTTGAAAAATTTAGTTAGTAACTCCTACAAAATATATATCATACCATGAGTTCAGTATTACCAACTTAAATTTAAGTTGATTGCGAAAATCTAGAAAAAAAACTGAATAAACGATTAATATAATTAAAAATATCAAGTTTAAGAGAAAAGAGAAAACTTAAACAATCTTAAGCAGTTAAACTAACTTAAAACGTATCCTCAAATTAGCATCGACAAATATTGAAGACAAATTTAATACTTGAAAGAGTTAACACAGTTGAATTGATCAAACAAAATTATTGTTAACAGGCACGTTAATTATAACTCAACGCTCTTTTTTCGGTATTTATCTATAAGCGATCTGTAATGAAGATAATTGTTGGCAATTAGCTCGTGCCATACAAGCGTGACAGTGACGTGATATTTCACAGTAAACATTTGCATTTGCTTTAAAAAAAAGAGGTGCAAAGCGCTGAAACAGAATCCGCGAAACAGTCCATGCAATTGCGGTCATTGAGTATGCGCTCGGAATGAACTGAAAAAATAAATAGAATTCCGCGATATCTGGTCACGGGTCATCAAACATCTCGAGTCAAGTTCGCCTCTTGACAACTAACGGATATGAACCAGTCTTCACACACACGAATTCCATTGTATCTCCATGTGAAATCTCTATTTGTGTTTGCTTTTCTAAACATTCCTTCGACTAAATGCCTCCTCGATTATGCACGTTAACACGTGTTTATCTATAATAAGAGTTTGTCCGTGGATGGTCTGGCTTTAATTAAAATTGCTCAATTAAATTGGGGTAAATTTTGCGGCATATTGATTCGATCAGGTAGATGGAATATCTCTCAAGGCATTAGCAGTTGTTTAGGGGGTGGAGAGAGAGTTGGGGGGGAGGAATGGAACAGAGAATAAGAGACGACACCGAACAGTGAAGTAGACCCCCGCCGCCTGCGACCGCATTCCAAACAGCAACCAGTGTTGCCAACAACAAACAGTTTACGCATTCATTAGTAATACGCCACGAAGTCGGTCCTCGTCTGTCCGGGATTGGAACGGATTGGTGGGAGCGAGGCCCACTCTGATACCACTCGACGATGAATTCTTTTATTCTTTTCTCGCTCTTGTTGGATTCGATCGCTTTGCTCAGCTTTACCGTGTCTCGTGTCTGCTTTTGTTCTTACTTCCTCGTCTCTCTTGAAAGCCAGCCGGTCTCTTTATCCCACTCCAGCAGGTTGTGGAATCGCGTTTCGCATCCTCGTCGCACACCCAGGCCACAAAACTGATACGAGTCGCGTTCTCACAGAGGTCGCTGACTCGGCGGCCAGAGGCCAAGCAAAACAAAACGCACAACTTAGCGCTTCTTCCTTTACCGATGGGATGGATGATGCTCCTTTTGCCGATTTCCCACTCGACGAGGTTCCATCAGGAGCTACCGCGCGACTCTTCTTCTCATTCTTCTCCCTCCGCCCCACCACCACATCTCTTACATACGCGTTCATCAGACCCGATATTGCTCAATACATACTTCTTTATGTTCTACTTCAAACAATTTAATGCTCCATATGTCTGCTTTTGTGTGCCTAAACCGGCTTTCTAATTCAACTCTCAAATATTTCACTCGACTTGAACTGAACCTACATATTTTTATTCAATTCTACACACATATCGAAATGTTAAGGTCAAAGGACCAATCAACTGTTACAACTTATTACGTAACTTGTTAATTTATTAAATAATATCGATATTTTACTCAATTCTATTTAAAGTTTGCTGATCGGGATAGGTCAGTGATGCAAGGTAATGCTGAGGCTGAAGTTCGGTTTTTTATTAAAACAAAAAATTAATTGAATTGTGTAATTGTTATAACAACAATTAACTGGGAAAATTAATTATCAAATCATTATATTCAAATATTGTTTGAAAAAAATGCTGCTGCCTATATTTGTTATCATTGATTGTAATTGATAATAATTGTCTGTGAATGCTTGCGAACTAATAATTAAAATAACAGTGCGTTTGTATTCTGATTTTTTTAATAGTTTTATATAAGCTTTTTGTTGATATGGTACTACTAATTCTACAAATAAATTTTTCTAATATTAACTGTTTAATGGTTGCACATGGTACTACTAATTTTCGTATTTTTAGAAATTTTGATTTGTTTAACAGCAAGTTTAAAAAAAAATTAAATTATGTAGTTGCAAACATCTTGAAAATGGCTCATTGCAAATGTTTATAAATTTTACTACTAAATATACGTATATTGTACTACTAATTACTAAATTTGAAATTAGTTTGACACGCAAGACTTTTTTTTCTCAAAATTTAAATATGTAATTTTAAAATCATACATGAAGTGAATTACAATATCCATTGAATAATTTTATAAATTTATATAAAAAGTACAGTGAAATGGTACTACTAATTACCAAAATTTTAGTTAATTTGATACGCTTAAGTTATCTACAGATCAATTTTTTTTTAATATTAAATCATTTATTTATGTTTTTTTTTTTAAATTACTGATAATATCTTGCAAGTCATTCATTGAATAACTTTATAAGTTTTGTCACTTAGTGTACTCAGATGATACTACTAATGAACAAAATTTGATTTATTTTGACACGCTCAATTCTTCTGCAGGATGAAATCAATTCCTTTAATTTAAGCACTATTGTTAATTATGTTTATATGCATCTTTAACTAATATGCAATATTTTGCAAATTGTTTATTGGATAATTTTATAAATTTTGCTAATTAGTGTACTTATATGGTACTACTAATTACCAATTTGAGTTATTTTGACACGATCAATTCTTCTACAGGATTAATTCAATTTGTTTTTATTTTATGCAATTATCTTGTAAAATAATTATTGGATCATTTTATAAGTTTTGTTACTTAATGTACTTAGATAGTACTACTAATTTCTGAATTTTGAGTTCTTTTGATACGATCAATTTGTCTGCAAAGTTAAATCGATTTCTTTAATTTTGAAACACGTTTTAAATCGATACTTGACACTATTTGCAATATCTTGCAAACGGTTTATTGAATAAATTTATAAATTTTCTTACTTAATGTACTTATATAGGAGTAATAATTTTTAAATGTTGAGTTTTTTTCATACGATCAATTTGTCTGCAAAGTTAAATCAATTTCCTTAATTTTGAAACTCGTATTAAATCCATACTAGCTACTAATTGCAATATCTTGCAAACGGTTTATTGAATACATTTATAAGTTTTGTTACTTAATGTACTTATATAGTAGTACTAATTCCTAAATTTTGAGTTTTTTTGATACGACTAATTTGTCTGTAAAATTAAATTAATTTCCTTAATTTTAAAACTCGTTTTAAATCCTTACTCGCTACTAGTTGCAATATCTTGCAAACGGTTTATTGAATACTTTTATAAATTTTGCTACTTAATGTACTTATATAGTAGTACTAATTCCTAAGTTTTGAGTTTTTTTGATACGATCAATTTGACTACAAAATTAAATCATTTTCTCTAGTCATGCATTAAATTCACACTTGCTACTAATTGCAATATCTTGCAAGCGGTTTATTGAATAGTATTATAAATTTTGCTACTTAATGTACTTATATAGTAGTACTATTTCCTAAATTTTGAGTTATTGATACGATCAATTTGTCTGGAAAATTAAATCAATTTTCTTAATTTTGAAACTCGTATTAAATCCTTACTTGCTACTTATTACAATATCTTGCAAACGGTTTATTGAATACATTTATAAATTTTGCTACTTATTTTACTTATATAATAGTACTAATTTTTAAATGTTGAGTTTTTTTGATACAATCAGTTTGTCTGCAAAACTAAATCATTCTTTTTAGTCACGCATTAAATCCACACTTGCAACTAATTGCAATATCTTGCAAACGGTTTATTGAATATTTTTATAAATTTTGCTACATTATGTACTTATATAGTAGTACCAATTTCTAAATTTTGAGTTATTGATACGATCAATTTGTCTGCAAAATTAAATCAATTTTCTTAATTTTGAAACTCGTATTAAATCCTTACTTGCTACTTATTACAATATCTTGCAAACGGTTTATTGAATACATTTATAAATTTTGCTACTTATTTTACTTATATAATAGTACTAATTCCTAAATGTTGAGTTTTTTTGATACAATCAGTTTGTCTGCAAAACTAAATCATTCTTTTTAGTCACGCATTAAATCCACACTTGCTACTAATTGCAATATCTTGGAAACGGTTTATTGAATAGTTTTAAAAATTTTACTGTTCAATCAACTTATATACTAGTACTAATTCCTAAATTTTGAGTTTTTTTGATACGATCAATTAATCTGCAAAATTAAATCAATTTCGTTAATTTTCAAACTCGTACTAAATCCATACTAGCTACTAATTGCAATATCTTGCAAACGGTTTATTGAATGGTTTTATAAATTTTGCTACTTAATGTACTTATATAGTAGTACTAATTTCTAAATTTTGAATTTTTTTGATACGATTAATTTGTCTGCAAAATTATATCATTTTCCTTAATTTTGAAACTCGTATTAAATTCATACTAGCTACTAATTGCAATATCTTGCAAACAGTTCATTGAATAGTTTTTTAAATTTTGCTACTTAATGTACTTATATTGTAGTCCAAATTTCGAAATTTTGAGTTTTTTTGATACGACTAATTTTTCTGCAAAATTAAATCAATTTCCTTAATTTTGAAACTTGTATTAAATTTATACTAGCTACTAATTGCAATATCTTGCAAACGGTTTATTGAATACATTTATAAGTTTTGCTACTTAATGTACTTATATAGTAGTACTAATTCCTAAATTTTGATTTTTTTTGATACAATCAATTTGTCTGCAAAATTAAATCATTTTCTTTAATTTTGAATCATGCATTAGATCTGCACTTGCTACTAATTGCAATATCTTGCAAACGGTTCATTGAATAATTTTATTAATTTTGCTAATTAATGTACTTATATAGTAGTACTAATTCCTGAATTTTGAGTTATTTTGATACGATCAATTAGTCTGCAAAATTAAATCAATTTCCTTAATTTTGATACTCGTATTAAATCTATACTAGCTACTAATTGCAATATCTTGCAATCGGTTCATTAACTAATTTTATAAATTTTGCTACTTATTGTGTACTTATACAGTAGTACTAATTTTTAAATTTTGAGTTTTTTTGATACGATCAATTAATCTGCAAAATTAAATCAATTTTCTTAATTTTAAAACTCGTAGTAAATCCTTACTTGATACAAGTTGCAATATCTTGCAAACGGTTTATTGAATGCTTTTATAAATATTGCTACTTAATGTACTTATATAGTAGTACTAATTCCTAAACTTTGTGTTTTTTTGATACGATCAATTTGTCAACAAAATTAAATCAATTTCCTTAATTTTGAAACACGTTTTAAATCAATACTTGCCACTAATTGCAATATCTTGCAAACTGTTTATTGAATACAGTTATAAATTATGCTACTTAATGTACTTATATAGTAGTACTAATTCTAAAATTTTGAGTTTTTTTGATACGAATAATTTGTCTGCAAATTAAAACCATGAAACACGCATTAAATCCACACTTGCTACTAATTGCAATATCTTGCAAACGGTTCATTGAATAGTTTTATAAAATTTGCTACTTAATGTACTTATATAGTAGTACATATTCCTTAACTTTGAGTTTTTTTGATACAATCAATTTGTCTGCAAAATTAAATCAATTTCTTTAATTTTGAAACTCGTATTAAATCCTTATTTGGTACTAATTACAATATCTTGCAAACGGTTTATTTAATACATTTATAATTTTTGCTACTTAATGTACCTAAATAGTAGTACCAATTTCTAAACTTTAAGTCTTTTTAATACGATCAATTTGTCTACAAAATTAAATCAATTTCCTTAATTTTGAAACACGTTTTAAATCGATACTTGCCACTAATTGCAATATCTTGCAAACGGTTTATTGAATAGTTTTATAAATTTTGCTACCTAATGTACTTATATAGTAGTACTAATTTCTAATTTTTGAGTTTTTTTGATACAACTAATTTGTCTGCAAAATTAAATCAATTTCCTTAATTTTGAAACTCGTATTAAATCCATACTAGCTACTAATTGCAATATCTTGCAATCGGTTCATTGAATAATTTTATAAATTTTGCTACTTAATGTACTTATATAGTAGTACTAAATCTTAAATTTTTAGTTTTTTTGATACAATCAATTTGTCTACAAAATTAAATCAATTTCCTTAATTTTGAAACACGTTTTAAATCGATACTTGCCACTAATTACAATATCTTGCAAACGGTTCATTGAATAGTTTTATAAATTTTGCTATTTAATGTACTTATATGCTAGTACTAATTGCTAATTTTTGAGTTTTTTTTTATACGATCAATTTGTCTACAAAGTTAAATTATTTTTTCTAGTTTTGAAACACGCATTAAATCCATACTCGCTACTAATTGCAATATCTTGCAAATGGTTTATTGAATAATTTTATAAATTTTGCTACTTAATGGGCTTATATAGTAGTACTAATTCCTAAATTTTGAGTTCTTTTGATACGATCAATTAGCCTGCAAAATTAAATCAATTTCCTTAATTTTGAATCTCGTAATAAATCCTTACTTGCTACTAATTACAATATCTTGCAAACGGTTTATTGAATACATTTATAAATTTTGCTACTTAATGTACTTATATAGTAGTACTAATTCCTAAACTTTGAGTTTTTTTGAGTTTTTTTGAAAGGATCAATTTGTCTGCAAAATTAAATCATTTTCCTTAATTTTGAAACACGTTTTAAATCGATACTTGCCACTAATTGCAATATCTTGCAAACGCTTTATTGGATACTTTTATAAATTTTGCTACTTAATGTACTTATATAGTAGTACTAATTCCTAAACTTTGAGTTTTTTTGATACGATCAATTTGTCTGCAAAATTAAATCTTTTTCTCTAGTCACGCATTAAATCTACTAATTGCAATATCTTGCAAATGGTTTATTGAATAATTTTATAAATTTTGTTTCTTAATTTACTTATATAGTAGTACTAATTCCTTAATTTTGAGTTTTTTTGATACGATCAATTAGTCTGCAAAATTAAATAAATTTCCATAATTTTGAACTTCGTATTAAATCCTTACTTGCTACTAGTTGCAATATCTTGCAAACTGTTTATTGAATAATTTTATAAATTTTGCTACTTAATGTACTTATATAGTAGTACTAAATCTTAAATTTTGAGTTTTTTTGATACAATCAATTTGTCTACAAAATTAAATCAATTTCCTTAATTTTGAAACACGTTTTAAATCGATACTTGCCACTAATTACAATATCTTGCAAACGGTTCATTGAATAGTTTTATAAATTTTGCTATTTAATGTACTTATATGTTAGTACTAATTGCTAAATTTTGAGTTTTTTCGATACGATCAATTTGTCTGCAAAGTTAAATCATTTTTTCTAGCTTTGAAACACGCATTAAATCCATACTCGCTAATAATTGCAATATCTTGCAATTGGTTTATTGAATAATTTTATAAACTTTGCTACTTAATGGACTTATATAGTAGTACTAATTCCTAAATTTTCAATTTTTTTGATACGATCAATTAGTCTGCAAAATTAAATCAATTTTCTTAATTTTGAAACACGTTTTAAATCCATACTTCACACTAATTGCAATTTCTTGCAAACGGTTTATTGAATACATTTATAAATTTTGCTACTTAATGTACTTATACAGTATTACTAATTCCTGAATTTTGAGTTTTTTTGATACGATCAATTAGTCTGCAAAATTAAATCAATTTCCTTAATTTTGAAACTCGTATTAAATTCATACTAGCTACTAATTGCAATATCTTGCAAACTTTTTATTGAATAATATTATAAATTTTGCTATTTAGTATACTTCTATGGTTCTACTAATTACGTAAATTTGAATCATTTTGACACGCTCAATTCTGTTGCAGAATTAAATCAATTCCTCCAACTTTAACACATTTTTATACTTAGGTTTGTACTTTTTTTTCTAGATTTGCTTTGGCAACATTTTTTAGATATTTTTAAGTTTCTAGAACACTAAAACAAGCTCTCTGATTTTTTTGAAAACTTCTCAAAGTTTTTGAAGCGTTTCTGGATGGTTTTTCATAAATTTTTTTAAAGTTTTTATTTTTGTTCTAAAGTTTCTGAACTTGCAATTAAGTTTCTAAAGTTGTAGCAGTGTTTTAGGCTGTTTTTCTAAAGTTTTTAGGTTTTGTTTTATCTTTTCGATATTTCTGTTGTCATCTGGAAGCTTTTGAAGTTAATTTTTTTTTATTTTATGATTGAGTATTTATACAAAGTTCTGAAACTAATAAAATAATTCAGAACTAACATTTTTTTATTAGAATATTGCAAAAACTTTACGGAAAATTTAGGAATTTTGGAAAATTTGCAGGAAGCTTAAGAAAACTTCATGACAATCAAGAAACTTTGGGAATTAGTTTTTATATAGAATCCAGGAACATCAAAAGAAATCCAAAACCAGTAAATCATTAACAAACGATTCAGAAAAATTGCATTTAATTAAAAAAAAAAAAACAAGAAACTTCAGGAACTCAAAGTTTTTAGATTTTCTACAAAATTTTATTTAATTTTTTGAAGTTTTTCTAAAATTTCAAAACTTATTGCAATCATTGACTATATCGAAAAGGTTACTGCAGTCAATTTGAGTTACTTCTTACAATTTGAATTGTTAGGAGTAAGTTGGTGATTTTATTGAATAATCTCAATTTCGGCCAGAAATATTCAGCATAAAAACTTAGTGTTTAATTTTAAAAGAGTACAGTTTAATTGGGCGCTCAAGGATGGTTAAACGTGCGCTTATTATATTTTTATGAAAAGTCAGTGAGAATAGCCTGTTGACAATTCCCATTTGAAAAACATTTTATTGTGCATTATGGCATAAATTCGTTTAATAAATGAGAGAGAGGAATCTCCTGGCGAGTGCCACAGTTGTTAATAAACAAGCAGCGCGGCCAAAACACTGAACACCAGCAATTAGTGACACTTTAAACCTGTATTTATGTTCAGTTAACGTCTCTGGATACGGCATTTTTACTCATAAGATAAATATAAAACAAATAACCATATATACATGAGAAGAGAGCGTACTGGATATAGGCAGCAGGAGATGCCGTCTCCCCCCAACACCCCCTCCCACTCTTTGCTCGCTCAACGGCGGTCAGGAATTATACAGAACTATAATAGTAAATTACGGGTCAAGATATGTATTTATACTAGTTATGGCTACACGATTTCACGCCGAGCAAAGGATTCAATAACCTCTCACTTGTGGGTGGCAGATCAAAGACTTAAATTGCTTTATCTCGGGTTCTAGGCGTTGCGAGCCGCAGACCAACATAAACAGATCTAATATAAATGAATTAAGCGCTTGCCAACGCTTCATCATAACCCTTAATCTCTGCATTCTCTCATTAAAATGTTTTATTATAAATGGTACATTATTTCACTCGGATTTTTATTGCATCACAACAAAGAATCTTTTTAAATTGTATTGTAACTGTTTTTAAGTCAACTATATATATATAAATACAACTCAAAGTTTCAGAAGAAAAAAAATTATTTATAAATTATTTTAAATTTTTAAATAATTTCAAAAGTAGTTCTTTGGTTATTTTAGTTCTGAAGACACAATTTTGTTAACTACAATTGCAGATTATGAGAAGCAACTCAAAAATGTTTTTAAAAATTGCAATTATTTTAAATTTTAAAATAATTCAAAAAAAAGCTTCTTAATTATTTTGATGCTGAAGACACAAATTTAATAAAGACAACTCAAAATTTTAAACCAACTTACTCTGAATAATGCAGACCATGAGAATTAAGTCAAAAATATTTTTAAAAAATTTCAAATATTTTTTATAAATTATTTTATGTTTTGAAATAATTCTAAAAGTAGCTTTTTAATTATTTTGGTGCTGAGGACACATATTTTTTTAAATACAGCTTTAAATTTATTGATTAAATGTTTAAAATTATTACTAACTAACTCCTAATAATGCAGAAATTATAGGAAATAATTCAAAAGTATCAAAAAAATCAAATATTTTAAATTTTGAAATAATTTTAAAAGTAGCTCATTAGTTATTTTGGTGATGAGAATATAACTTTCTTAAATGCAATTATAAATATAAAACTGTTTGTTTGTTGTTAAAATAGCTAAATTCGGTCTTGATGTGTCAAAATTATTTTCAAAAAGCATCAAAATTTGGTTTTAAACTGTTAAAAATGTAAACTTCTTTTAAAAAAAATAAATCCGGTTATAAAACATAAAAATGTTTTAAAAAAGAACAAAAACCCTACCAAAAACTGTGGAAAAGTTCTAAAATTTTATTTATAAAAAGACAAAAATTGTATAACCCGGTTTTTAAACATAAAAACATTGTTATAAAGCATCATAACTCGGCCATAAATTGTTGTAAAAAAATGTAAAAAAAATTAAAATTTACAATATTTGGCTATTAAACGTCAAAATATTGTTAGAAATAGCTAAATGTGGTCATAAACTTTAAAAAATGCAATATTTTATATATAAAAAGTCAAAAATAGCAAAATCCGGCTTTAAAACATTAAAATAATGTCCAAGAAAGTTGTAAAACAACAAAATTTTGCTATGAAACATCTAATCTGTCAATCAAAGCGGAAACTGATAATGGTACTTTATTTTGCAAGTCAAAGTTTATATTGTGGGCGAGTTACTTTTCTAGTGTGACCCAACCATCCGCCCAAGTGTTAGTCATCAAAGGATCTATTGTTTGTCTCACTTCTTGTGTGCTTAGGTTTAGATATGAGAGAATTTTTTAACAATAAATCTTGTGATAAGTAACGCTTGGGAGGGTGGGTGGGAACAAAGTTTAATTTGTGGCCATGTTACTTTTTTACTGTGACCCACCCTCTTGCCCAAGTGTTAATTTTCAAAGGATCTATAGTTTGTCTCACCTCTTGTGTGCTTGGGTTTAGATATAAGAGAATTCTTTGACAATAAATCTCTTAATAACTAACGCTTGAGTGGGTGGGTGGCAACAAAGTTTATATTGTGGGGGAGTTACTTTTCTACTGTGACCCATCCACCCGCCCAAGTGTTAGTCATCAAAGGATTTATTCTTTGTCCCGTCTCTTGTGTGCTTGGGTTTAGATTTGAGAGAATTTTTTGATAATAAATCTTTTGATAACTTACGCTTGGGCGGGTGGGTGGGAACAAAGTTTAATTTGTGGGCAAGTTATTTCTTCTTTTGTTACCCATCCTACCGCCCAAGTGTTAGTCATTAAAGTATCTATTATTTGTCCTATTTCTTGTGTGCTTGGGTTTTGTTATGAGAGAATTCTTTGATAATAAATCTCTTGTTAACTAACGTTTGGGTGGGTGGGTGGGAACAAAGTTTAATTTGTAGGCGAATTACTTTTCTACTGTGATCCACCTACCCGCTCAAGTGTTAGTAATCAAAAGATTTCTTGTTTGTCTCATCTTTTGTGTGCTTGGGTTTAGATATAAGACAATTCTTTGACAATAAATCTTTTGATAACTAACGCTTGGGTGGGTGGGTGGGAACAAAGTTTAATTTGTGGGCAAGTTACTTCTTCTTCTCTTACCCACTCACTTGCCCAAGTGTTAGTCATTAAAATATCTATTATTTGTCCTATTTCTTGTGTGCTTGGGTTTTGTTATGAGAGAATTCTTTGATAATAAATCTCTTGATAACTAACGTTTGGGTGGGTGGGTGGGAACAAAGTTTAATTTGTAGGCGAGTTACTTTTCTACTGTGACCCATTTACTCGCTCAAGTGTTAGTAATCAAAAGATTTATAGTTTGTCACATCTTTTGTGTGCTTGGGTTTAGATATGTGAGAATTCTTTGACAACTATTTTCTTGATAACTAACGCTTGGGTGGGTGGGTGGGAACAAAGTTTAATTTGTAGGCGAGTTACTTTTCTACTGTGACCCACCTACCCGCTCAAGTGTTAGTAATCAAAAGATTTATTGTTTGTCTCATCTTTTGTGTGCTTGGGTTTAGATATGAGAGAATTCTTTGATAATAAATCTCTTGATAACTAACGCTTGGGTGGGTGGGTGGGAACAAAGTTTAATTTGTTGGCAAGTTACTTTTCCTTCTGTAACCCACCCACCCGCCCAAGAGTAAGTTGTTAAAGGATCTATTATTTTTCCCATCTCTTGTGTGCTTGGATTTAGGTATGAAAAAATTGTTTGACAATAAATCTCTTGATAACTAACGCTTGGGTGGGTGGGTGGAAACAAAGTTTAATTTGTGGGCGAGTTACTTCTCCTTCTGTAACCTACCCACCCGCCCAAGTGTAAGTCGTTAAAGGATCTATTATTTGTCCCATCTCTTGTGTGCTTGGATTAAGATAAGAGAGAATTTTTTGATAATAAATCTCTTGATAACTAACGCTTGGGTGGGTGGGTTGGAACAAAGTTTAATTTGTAAGCGAAATACTTTTTTACTGTGACATACCCACCCGCCCAAGTGTTAGTCATCAAAAGATCTATTGTTTGTCTCACCTCTTATGTGCTTAAGTTTAGATATGAAAAAAATTTTTGACAATAAATCTTTTGATAACTAACGCTTGGGTGGGTGGGAACAAAATTTAATTTGTAGGCAAATTTCTTTTCTATTGTGACTCACCCACCCGCCCAAGTGTTAGTCATCCAAGGATCTATTGTTTGTCTCACCTTATATGTGTTTTGGTTTAAATAGGAGAAATTTGTTTGACAATAAATATATAAATAAATAACAAAGTTTATATTAAGGACGAGTTGCTTTTCTACTGTGAGTTACCTACCCACTGAAGTGTTAATCATTAAAGGATCTATTGTTTGTCTCACCTCTTGAGTGCTTGGATTTAGATATGAGAGAATTGTTTAACAATAAATCTTTTGATAACTATTGCTTGGGTCGGTGGTGTCAAAAATCCGGCCATAAAGTATAAAAATATTGTAAGAAAGCAGTAAAATTTGGTTATAAACTATTAAAAATGCAAAATTCTATTCATAAAAAGTCAAAATTAGTAAAAGCTGTTAATAAAATATTAAATTATTTTTAAAAAGGACACAAAAACTATTGAAAACTGCAAAATTGCATTCACAAAATGTCGAAGTAGCTAAACCAAGAAATTAAAAAAAAATTTAGCATCATCAACTCTTAAAAAGTGTAAAATTATTTATGAAATTTTATTAATAGAAAAATTCAGCTATAAAATATGAAAAATATTGTCAAAAAGAACCAAAATCCGGCCATAAACTGCTATCAAAACCTAAATTCCATTCACGGAATGTCAAAAAATAGGAAAATTTGTTTCTCAGGTTTTGAAATAACTGTCGAGAAGAAGCTGTAGGCTTATAGGCTCTTCCGCATTGCAGACTCTTGCTTACAGATAGCTACATCACTGTTTGTAAGACTCATTCTAGATTTTTTTTTCTATCTATCTGCATCGGTATCAACACCCATTACGCCTACTTTAAATGAGTTTCTTACCTAACTATATTTCTTGATAGGATAACAATTATTGGGTTAGATTAGGAGTAAGTTTTATTAACGACAAGTTATTGTCTAGGGAGTTTGCGAGGTCACAAGTCTTTAAAAGTTAGATTTAGCTTCTTTGAGTTTAGATGGAGTTTTATTGATGAACTCTGTATAAAAGGGCTATAGCTATTTTTTTCCGCTAACGGAGTTTAAGGATACGAGGGACACTACCAAAGTTTGCGGAAAAAGTAAAGCAAAACACAAATTACGTTATGTAAATTGTTTTATTGCTTCTCAAAACATTCTTCTTTAAAAACTAGACACTTTTGCATCCGATGAAACTAAACTTCAAAACAATTTTGCCACTCTGAGTGAGGTACCTTTAAAACAAGTGATTTATATGCTTTAGGCGATAAAAAACGTTCGTTACGCATTTTATTTTTGATATGTCGAAATAAGAAGAAGTCATTGGGCGATAAATCAAGCGAATACGGGCAATGAGTTATTAATTACGAAAATGATCTTTTGAATGCCTTTCAATCAAGAGTTCAAGTAGATTCTATTTACACCGATTTTTCAAAGGCTTTTGATCGCGTTAATCATAGTATTTTGATTGCTAAGCTTCGGGCTTTGGGTTTTCATGAATCTGTTGATGCGTAGTTGTCGAGCTTTTTGGAAAATCGTACACAGTGTGTAAAAATTAATAACTTTTTATCACAACCAATTGTTGTTCCTTCTGGGGTTCCTCAGGGATCTCATTGTGAACCAATTCTGTTTTTACTTTTTATTAATGATCTTGTTTATTCTATTAATTCTTCGTCTTATCTTTTATTTGCTGACGATCTTAAAATTTATAAAAGAATATCATCTATCGAGGACTGCATTAGTTTGCAAAATGATTTAGATTCTGTTCATTTTTAGTGTCTTATTAATAACTTGTTGTTTATCGCAAATAAATGTTTTTCGATAAGCTTCAACAGAACTTTAAGTAAAGTATCGTATGACTATACTATCGATAATAATGTTTTGGAACACGTTACACAAAAAAAAAGATTTGGGCGTAATTTTTGATTCAAAACTAACTTTTGTTGAGCATATAAACTATATGTGCAACCGTGCTATGAAAATGTTAGGATTTGTTTACAGAATGTCTACTGACCTATCTCCTAGCACACTCAACCTACTTTATTGCGCTTTAATACGTTCTCATTTAGAGTACGCTCCGTCAGTTTGGTGTCCATTCTACAGCGTTCATATATGCAATACAAAACGTATTCAAAATAAAAAATTTCGTTTATTATCGTACAAATTAAGCATTTTATCCGAAAATTACAATTTTAACCTCATTGCATTGCAATATAATCTTCCGCCGCTGAAAATTCGGCGCAAAAGAGCCGATTTATCATTTTTACGTGGACTAATAATGTCTGAAATTGATTGCCAAGAGCTACTAGTAACTCTTCCATTTCAAGTCCCCAACAATAATCGCCGAACCAGACAGTCTCCATTATTTAGAGAATCTATACATTCTACCAATTATGGATTTAATAATATAATTGGTAGAATGTGTAGAATTGCAAATAGTTTCTATAATAATATTGATTTATTTTGTGTTTCAAAATGTAGTTTTAAGTGTCAATTAAAATGTGTTGATGAATAATTTTATATTTTGTTTTTATTTATGTATACTTTTTTCCATGCTTTTATTTTTTAATATTCTTTTATATATTTTTGTGTAATTGTAATATTGTTTGTAATTCATCGTTATTTATGTATATAATGATGTAGATGTAAATGGTTTTGTATATACCGTGAATAAAGTATTATTATTATTAATTGGATGTTGTTACTGGTCTAAAACTCTACAGTTTGTTGTGCTGTGTGAGCGCTTGCATTGTCATGATGAACAATGATTTGCCGGTTTATGTTGTTCCTTCTGATTTCTGCGATAACTTCCGGCAAACAAATTAAAGTATACTAGTCAGCATTATCTGTCCTTCGATCCTCTAATGCAACAGTTGCAACATGACCCGTTTTTCCGAAGAAACTTTTGTAGGTTTAGGTTCATTTTAAAACACCCTTACAGTCGATTGCTGTTTAGTTTCAGGTTTATATGAATATATCCAAAAAATTTTACCTGTTTTGATGATATATACCGAATTTGAACAACCCCTTTCGAATTTTTTTAGAATTTCCTTGCACCACTTGACACGTGCTTGTTTTGTTCTTCTTTCAAATTGTGTGGGATCCAACGACTGCAAAGCTTCCTGACATGCAAATGATCGTGCAAAATCGTATGTATTTGTTTTGCTGCATTGCCTAAGGATGCCTCTATCTCACTATAGGTTTATTGCAGATCTGACAAAATTATTTCACGCACAGCATCAATATTTTTTGCGACAACAAAGGTGCATGGACGACCTTCGCAAAGTTTGTCATCAAACATTGGTTTTCTACGCTTGAATTCTGCGAACCATTTGTAAACCATAGTTTTGGATGGTGCTTTATCCCCAAATAACGAACTAAGTTTTTCCACACATTGCTGCGGTGTTAAACTGTATCAAAAATTATAAAAAATCATTATTTGGAAGTCACGATTTGAAATTTCCATTTTTCACACAATTATTACTCTTGTTAAAACCGAGCAGTTTGAAATCGAACTGTCAACTGAATTATAGGTAAAAACGTAAAATTTTACGAATATGACAATCGCAGAACGCTGGCAATACAGTGCTTGATTCCACGAACTATAGCAGTGCTTCTCGGATAACCTTCTTTTCCTCCCAATTTTATTATTGCGCGTTCCTCATTTGCACATTTTAATTAACACTTAAAACTACATTTTAAAACACAAAATAAATCAATATTATTAAAGAAACTATTTGCAATTCTACACATTCTACCAATTGGATTATTAAATCCATAATTGGTAGAATGTATAGATTCTCTAAATAATGGAGACTGTCTTTCTGCGATTATTGTTGGGGACTTGAAATGGAAGAGTTACTAGTAGCTCTTGGCAATCAATTTCAGACATTATTAGTCCACGTAAAAATGATAAATCGGCTTTTTTGCGCCGAATTTTCAGCGGCGGAAGATTATATTGCAATGCAATGAGGTTAAAATCGTAATTTTTGGATAAAATGCCAAATTTGTACGATAATAAACGAACAAATTTGTTTTGAATACGTTCTATATTGCATATATGAACGCTGTAGAATGGACACCAAACTGACGGAGCGTACTCTAAATGAGAACGTATTAAAGCGCAATAAAGTAGTTTGAGTGTGCTCGGAGATAGGTCAGTAGACATTCTGTAAACAAATCTTAACATTTTCATAGCACGGTTGCACATATAGTTTATATGCTCAACAAAAGTTAGTTTTGAATCAAAAATTACGCCCAAATCTTTTATTTGTGTAACATGTTCCAAAACATTATTATCGATAGTATAGTCATACTATACTTTACTTAAATTTCTGTTGAAGCTTATCGAAAAACATTTATTTGCGTTAAACAACAAGTTATTAATAAGACCCCATGAATGAACAGAATCTAAATCATTTTGCAAACTAATGCAGTCCTCGATAGATGATATTCTTTTATAAATTTTAAGATTGTCAGCAAATAAAAGATAAGACGAAGAATTAATAGAATAAACAAGATCATTAATAAAGAGTAAAAACAGAATTGGGTCACAATGAGATCCTTGAGGAACCTCAGAAGGAACAACAATTGGTTGTGATAAAAAGTTATTAATTTTCACACACTGTGTACAATTTTTCAAAAAGCTCGACAACCACGCAACAACAGATTCATGAAAACCCAAAGCCTAAAGCTAAGCAATCAAAATATTATGAATAACGCGGTCAAAAGCCTTTGAAAAATCTGTGTAAGTAGAATCTACTTGAACTCTTGATTGAAAGACATTCAAAAGATATTTTTCATGAAACTCATGTTGCTGTTCCACTAAAATGCTTTTGCACATCCATTGTATTTGACCAGTTACAATTTGATCAAACAACTTAGGAATAGCAGACTGAATGCATATACCTCTATAATCAGTAATATCCTCTTTAGCTTCAGATTTATGTAAAGGCATAATGTAGCTTTGTTTTCAAACTAAAGGAAACTTGGCTTCATTAAGAGAAGCCTCAAAAAGTAAATGCAATGGCGTAGAAATTGAATAAATAAATTGTTTTAACAGCATAGATGGAACACCGTCCGGTTCAGTGCTAAAGTTACGTTTAAGGTTCTCAATCCTTTTAAATATATCCAACAAACTAATTGAAAATGCTCGATGTAATACGTTTTTCTTAAAGTCAAACAAAGGAGTTGAATGAGTTTGTGTATCGTAAACAGAAGAAAAGAATTCAGCAAAACTATTAACATAGTCATCTCCATTACTGCAAGTTTTTTGTTTAAAATACATTGTAGCTGGAAAATCATTAGTTTTTCTAGAGTCGCTAACAAATTTCCAAAAGTGTTTAGGGTTACTTTGAATGTTGATTTCTGTTTGAGTAATATATTGCTATAGACATGTACTGAGATTTTTACAGTAAGTACGAATTGATTGAAACTCGTTATAATCAGACAATAGTCTTGAAGATTTATAACGTTTATGCACAGTTTTTTTTTTTTTTTTTTTGAGTCTATAAGTGAAATCAATTCTTTATTAAACCAAACTGGAAAATTGTTTTCTCGCCATAGTTTTTTGGGAACAAAATAGTCAATAGCAAAATGCAACACAGAGTAAAATAAATTAACGCAATTATCAACATCACAATTATAAAAAAGGGCGGACCAATCAACATTCAACAAAAAATTATTGATTGCGTTAAAGTCGGCATATTTAAAATCATTAAAAACATAATTACACATTAAAATATCACGGCTTGTATCACATTTTACATCAATCACATAAGCAATAAAATGTTGGCTAAGTTTTAACAATACATCCACAGCTTTTATCACAGAAATATTACAGATGTTCAGATTTTCAGCGGCGGAAGATTATATTGCAATGCAATGAGGTTAAAATTGTAATTTTCGGATAAAATGCCTAATTTGTACGATAATAAACGAAAAAATTAAACTGTATAACAACATACTTTAAAATTAGGTTAGAACTTGGTAAAGTGCTTAAGAATTGTTGATTTTGAGGCCAATTTAATTTGCTTGTTTTTATAGAAATTTGTTAAATTTAAGCCGGATTTATCTATTTTAGGTTGAGTTTGTTAGTTTTTTAGCCGGATATGTTTATTTTTCTAAGAAAATTATTGATTTTAAGGCAAAATTGTTTACTTTTAAGCCGGATTGACTGATTTTATTTATTATTTGTTAATTTTTTTGTTTATTTCTGTACAAATTTGTTGTTTTTTTAGCCGAATATATCCAATTTAGTCTGGATTTAGACAGAATTGTTTATTTTTATTATTATTTGTTAATTTTTTGCCAGATTTGATGATTTTTAAACTGAATTTGCTAATTCTAATACAAATTAGTAAGTTTTTTATACAGATTTAAGCTGAAATTGTTAATTTGTTGCCGGATTTGTTTATTTTTATACTAAAATCATTGATTTTGAAACCAAATTGTTTATTGTTAAGAAGAATTAATTAAATTTTGTTATTATTTGTGTTTTTTATTGCCCAATTTTCTTAAAATCAAGAAGTTTTAAACTATAAAACATAAATAATCAACTTATTTTATATAAAAGTAAGTAAATCCGGTCTAAAAATTGATTGATTTGTTTTCAAATGAACAAAATTAAACTGATCCGTTTAAGAATTTAACAAAATTTATTTTAAAATTGACAAACTTCACAAATTTAACTTCAAAACTAACAAAAATTATATAAAACAGAGCAAATCTGGTTTTGAAATTAGCAAATTCTCAAATCAATAAATCCGGCTTAAGGTTAAACAAACGTAACCTCAAAATCCACAGTCTTAAAATTGACAAATCCGTCTTTAAAACCAACAAATCCGGTCTTAAAATCAACAAATCCGGCATTAAAATCAACAATTTGGTCTAAAAACCACAAAATTAAACAAATCCAGCTTAAAATGTATCAAAATTTATTTAAATTGAAACAATCTAGCTTAAAAAATTAAGAACAAAATTATTTTTTAGCAGTTAAGGAAATCCGGCTTTAAACTTAACGTATTTGAACCAATAAACTTAAAAAATCCGTCTTATTTTGTTTAAAAGTAAGTAAAATTTGGCTAAAAACCATTAAATTTGATTAAAAATAAACAAATCTGATATAAAATCAACAATCTTAACTTAAAATTGAACTATCTGGGTAAGAATTTAACAAAATTTATTTTAAAATTGAAAAACTGCACAAATCCGGCTTTAAAATTACAAAAATTGATACAAAATAAAGCAAATCCGGCCTTAAATTAATAAATTTGGTCTTAAACTCAATAAATCAGTTACATTTTGCCTAAAAATTGACAAATTTGGCATAAAATCAATAAATTTTACCTTAAGTTGATGAGTTTAGCCTTAAAATCAATAAATTTGGCTTAAAAATAAAAAAAAATTGCATCAGAATTGATAAATCTTGCCTAAAATTGACAAAAATAACTA
This sequence comes from Tachinus rufipes, assembly GCA_963932245.1. NCBI lineage: Eukaryota > Metazoa > Arthropoda > Insecta > Coleoptera > Staphylinidae > Tachinus > Tachinus rufipes. Next base: position 5,835,054 of record OZ010749.1, read on the forward strand.
AATTTGGCTTAAACATTATCAAAACAAGCATAAAATTACCAAAACATTGAACAATCTTTACAAATTCGAATATAAAAAAATAAAAATCCTGCCTTAAATCAATAAATCCGGCATTAAAATCAATAAATTTGGCTTCAATATTAACAAATTTGGTTTCAAAATTAACTAAACCATTTCAAAATCAACAAACCTGTCTTGAAAATTAATAAATTTGGTTTTAAAATAAACAACTTTGTTTAAAAGTTGCAAAAGTTAACAAATTTGGTCTAAAATGGATCAAATTTTATTTAAAATTTAGATAATTTAGCTTTAAATTGATCAAAACTGAAATAACTGAAAAAACCACACACATAAAGCCTTAAAATTAACAAAATTAAGTAAAAATTAATAAATCTGAACTTAAATCAATAAATTTGTTCTCAAACTCAATAAATTTGGTCTAAAATTAACAAATCTTGCCTAAAATTGAAAAAAATAATTTAATTTTTTAATCAAAAAAGCATAAAATTACTTAAAAATGAACTAATTTGGGCAAGACATTAACAAAATTTGTCTTAAAATCAACAAACTGCACAAAACCGGCTCTAAAAATATATAAATTATTGCAAATCTGGCTTCAAAGCCTTTAATTAATAAATCCAGCCTTAAAATCAATAAATTTGGTTTAAAAATGAACAAATTCAGTTTTGGATTGTTGCTTAGAAGTGTTGAGACTTTTCCGAAGTCAAATTTGTTAATTTTTAAAGCAACTTTATTAAATTAATAAATCCAGCCTTAAAATCGACTGGATTTATTAATTTAAGGCTTTGAAGCCAGATTTGCATCAATTTATATATTTTTAAAGCCGAATTTGTGCAGTTTGTTGATTTTAAAACAAATTTTGTTATTGTCTTGGCCAAATTAGTTCATTTTAAGTAATTTTATGCTTTTTTGATTAAAAATTTAATTATTTTTTTCAATTTTAGGCAAGATTTGTTAATTTTTAGGCCGAATTTATTGAGTTTGAGACCAAATTTATTGATTTAAGTTCAGATTTATTGATTTTTACTACAAATTTATTGATTTTAGGCCAAATTTGTCAATTTTTAGGCAAAATGTAAACTGATTTATCGAGTTTAAGACCAAATTTATTAACTTAAGGCCGGATTTGCTTTATTTTTGTTATTTTAAAGCCGGATTTGTGCAGTTTTTCAATTTTAAAATAAATTTTGTTACTTTCATACCCAAATAGATCAATTTTAAGTTAAGATTCTTGATTTTAGAACAAATTTGTTTATTTTAAATTAAATTTAATGGTTTTTAGCCAAATTTTACTTACTTTTAAATAAAATAAGCCGGATTTTTTAAGTTTCCTTATAATTTATAGTTTTAAATTTGTTAATTTTAAGGCCGGATTTCCTTAACTGCTAAAATTTTTATTTGTTCTTAATTGTATGTTTGTTTTGATTATGATTTTTAAGCTAGATTGTTTCATTTTAAATAAAGTTTGATACATTTTAAGCAGGTTTTGTTTAATTTTGTGGTTTTTAGACCAAATTGTTGGTTTTAATAACGGATTTGTTGATTTTAAGACCGGATTTGTCAGTTTTAGGACTGTTGGTTTTGAGGTTAAGTTTGTTTAACTTTAAGCCGGATTTATTGATTTAAGAATTTGCTAATTTTAAAACCAGATTAATTAATAAATTATATTAAATAGAGCATATTTAATATAATTTTTGTTAGTTTTGAAGCCAAATTTGTAAAGTTTGTCAATTTTAAAATAAATTTTGTTAAATTCTTAAACGGATTAAACTGATTTTGTTCATTTTAAAACAAATCAATCAGTTTTTAGGCCGGATTTACTTACTTTTATATAAAATAAGTTAATTATTTATGTTTTATAAATTAAAACTTTTTGATTTTAAGAAAGTTGAGCGACAAAAAACACAAATAATAATAAAATTTAATTAATCCTGCCTTAAAATAAACAATTTGGCTTCAAAATCAATGATTTTGGTATAAAAATAAACAAATCCGGCAACAAATTAACAATTTCAGTTTAAATCTGTATAAAAAACCTACCAATTTGTATAAGAATTAACAAATTCAGTTTAAAAATCATCAAATCTGGCAAAAAATTAACAAATAATAATAAAAATAAACAATTCTGGCTAAATCCAGACTTAATTGGATATATCCGGCTAAAAAAAACAACTAATTTGTACAGAAACAAACAAAAAAATTAACAAATAATGAACAAAATCAACCAAAATAAACAATTCTGCCTCAAAATCAATAATTTTGCTATATAAATAAGCATATCCGGCTAAAAAACTAACAAATTCATCCTAAAATAGATAAATTCGGCTTAAATTTAAGAAATTTCTATAAAAAATACCAAATGCAGTTTAAAAATCAACAATAAACAAGTATGACAAAAAATCTACAAACAGTAATCAATCCGGCCTAAAAATAAACAATTTGGCCTCAAAATCAACAATTCTTAAGTTCTTGAGAACTTTACCAAGCTCTAAGCTAATTTTAAATTATATTGTTATAAAGTTTTAAGCAACGTTTTTAACGCTTTTTTTTAATATCGGCTTATTTTTCTTAGCTTAAACATATTTTTCAAGTTTAAGAACTTTAAAAATTGCTAAAATAAGTCTTACAAACTAGCTATCTGTAAGCAAAAGTCTGTGATGCGGAAATGCCTACAAGCCCACAGCTTCTTCTTGACAGATATTTCAAAACCTGAGAACTGAATTTTTCTATTTTGTGACATTCCATGTATAGAATTTAGGTTGTTTGGTAGTTTATGGGTTCTTTTTGACAATATTTTTCATATTTTATAGCTGGATTGTTCTATTATTAAGATTTTATAAATAATTTTACACTTTTTAAGAGTTTAAGGTGCTATTTTTTTTTTCAAACCAGCCTTAAATAATAATAAATAAATTTGGTTTAAAAATTAACAAATTTGTTTTTGGAAAAGTGTCGCTTTTTAAAGCAACAATTCAAAACTTTGAAAAATATGCCAAAAGTTTAGAAATGTGTTTGAATTTGAAAAAAAGGCAATAATTTTTTTTTAAATTTTGAAAAATTATGTTTAAACAAGTTGAGTAACCTATTTATGAGCTTTAAAAAATGTGTTAGAGATTTGAAGGCAGCATTTGACATTATAAGAAAGCTTTGTGAAAATATACTATTTTAAAGAAAAAATTGAAAAACTTGATTAAAGCTCTGAAAAATAAGTAGAAGCTTTTTGAATTTGCAATAAAATTACAAAGCTTGTAATAACCCTTAATAGTTGCTTAAAGCTTTTAATATATTGTTCTAAAACCCTACTCAACAAATAGAAATGAATTTAGAATGATTGCATCAAGCTTCTTTTAGAAGCCAAAATTAAAACCTCAATTGTTTTTAGGACTTCAAGCCAATAGAAAAAAACAATGTTGAATAAAATTTCTTAAAACCAAAAAAGAACTGTGTAAGAAATTGTTTTTTTTTAAGCAAAATAAAGACAAACTGTTACTTTTAGATGATTAGGATATTTAGCTATAATTTAGATAATAAATTCCAGCATTGGAACTTAACTTAATGTTTGAATAACAATAAAAAGCAAAAATTTTAATAAATGATTGCTATAAAATGTGGACAACCACTAGTCTAATTGATTTAATAATCAGTTAAAATTAATATAATAATAACTTTCATTTGAATTTAACAATGCGATATTAATAATAAAAATAAAGGAATTAAAACTAAAACCCACTACATCGACACGTGAAATCGACCACTAAAGAGCCATTACACACACACGACATTGTTCGCCTTATCGTTATCGCCATTAAACGGTAAAAATTAATCTCGCTTCGCGAAACAATGCAAAAATGTTCTTATCTCCCGTATATGTAAACATTTTTATGTAATCGGATCGGATTATACGTTTCTTGAGTGACAATATTATTTTTTGGGGAAGGGCCCGATTCGGATGACCGGCTATTCGTCATCAACGGTTACGTAATTTGTTTGCACAATGCCTCGCAGAAATTTCCTAATTAGCACACTTACCTATATCTGCTTGCAATAGTTGCATAAATATTTTTTTTATATACACACAGAATTTCATATCCAGTATGTTAATGAAATGTTTTTCACTTAATAAAAGCGATGTACAAGGTTCCTTATATAATTTTTTTATTTATTTCGATTCGCTCACATTTTTGTTTAGTGGGTGATTTGCATATGGCCTAGAAGTATCAAATATGATGAAATTTATAGATGTACCAAAGCAAACAAATTGTATTAAAGCATTTATGACGAATGTATAAGTATTGTATTCAAACTAAGATGAGGATTTCTCAACTTGGACTCAATTTAAACGCCTTTTCTCTTTTCTATAATATATAAAAAAATAGCAGGTTGATCCCAACGCATTCGATACAATATTTCTTAAATTCAAGCAATATTTTAATAATGGGAATTATAACAATGTTTACACCTAATAAAGATAATTTCTTTATCTAATAGCCAACTGTTTACAAGAAATAACGATCTAAAGTAGTAGTTAAATCCAAACGAAAACAAAAAATAATAATAGCCGCAGCTTACACACGCAACAAAGAATGGTGTAGACTTAAAGTCGAATTCATTCGATTTGAATATAATGCCGGTGGAGTAAGTAAACCGTAGATATTACAAGGTGTTCCATAATTCCGGTCTGTGAATATATGTAAAAATATTTATTAATAAGATACAAAAAAGAAATTGTAGCCGTCGCGGCTTCTAGAATGCATATCCGGTCTAGCGGGGTATGAGCCTGGTTCTACTAGCAACGAGAGCAGTCACGCTTGACACGGTCACTTATGGAGGTTAATATTTATCTCCACTCAACATACTTGTGTTATATTTGAAAGGTTCTTATTTGCATTTAAAAAAATATAATACGATTTAATTTGCTGCTTTTGGAATATTTTGTTTTGTGTTTTTTATATGAATAAAATACTCAACACAACAAATCCATCCACGGATTTATTTCAATTTAATTTGTTGAAAATCTGCATGAAATTTTTTTATATAAAACTCAAATTTTGAACAATTCAAAGATTCCCAAATTTTATCAGACATTTAGAAACTTTGCTTGGAAGCAAAAAATTTATTGCTTTCAGAAACTACAAAAAACTGAATTTAGAAAGCTTAACACAAAATATAAAATTTTAACAAAGTTCTATGGACTATTTAAACCATATACACTTAAAGACGCGTCGTGTGCTATTGCCCGCTTGTCGTATAGTGAAGCCAACATAACATTCTGTGCCCACAACTGACGTCACGCACTAATAATGGACATATGCTTTATGAGCAGTTAAGTTGGTTTTACAATTGTTGGTAAACATTAATGAACTCAATAAAATATGTATCCACAACTGACGTCACACGCATCGATCATGTTGGCTTCACCGCGTTGGCAAAAAGGCATGTCTATAAGTAGTGTACATACATTTAAAAGCGAACAAGAATGCTTCAAAAAGCCTTCACATGCAAGCAAAACTCATTTGTTTTTCGCCTAAAATAATTGGTCAACTTTGAGGGCTTCCAAATCGGGTTTAAAGAAAAAATCAAAAAACTGTTTCCTAGCAAATTTGCGTATTTTTTCTCTCTTTCGAATGAGACTATGCTCAATTATTTATCTAAAAAAATGTAGGAGGAGATAGGTTTGGCGCAACACTAATTTTTGCCAAAAATCGCTTTTTGGCAACTTTGACGAACCGTCACTGGTTTATTTGTACAGATGGAAGACAAAATTACTAAAAATAATTTGTAGGCAAAAAATTGATCTTTCATTCAAGACTAGGTTCAATCATTTTTGTAGCCGAGTTGACCAGTGGCGCACTCTCAAAAAGTGTTTTTAAAAGTCATTTTTGGCACGCCGCTGTTCAAAATTAAAGACAAAACTCAAAATGGTGTTTAGCCTAATCTCTGCAAAAAATACGAGTATTTGACTTATAATAAAAATTGGAGGTACTTATGCTCTATTTGTCATTTGAAAAAAGGCAAATTTCAAACTTAAAGTAAAAAATATTTTAGTGACGCCACTGGATAATTGAAAAAAATACTAAAATTAATTTTTGGACAAGGAATAGGTTTATCCACTAATTTTGATGTCAGAAACACAAACGTTTAAATTATTTTTTTTATTATTTGTTTTTTGCCTAAAAAAATTGGTCAACTTTGGAAGCTCCCAAATTGAGTTTTAAGAAGAGAATCAAAAAACTGTTTCCTAGCAAATTTGCGCATTTTTTCTCTCTTTCGAATGAGACTATGCTCAATTATTTATCTAAAAAAATGTAGGAGGAGATAGGTTTGGCGCAACACTCTTTTTTGCCAAAAAAATGCGTTTTTTGCAACTTTGACAAACCGTCACTGGTTTATTTGTACAGATAATTGAAAAAAAATACTTAAATTAATTTTTGGACAAGGAATAGGTTTATCCACTAATTTTGATGTCAGAAACACAAACGTTTAAATTTTTTTTTTTATTATTTGTTTTTTGCCTAAAAAAATTGGTCAACTTTGGAAGCTCCCAAATTGAGTTTTAAGAAGAAAATCAAAAAACTGTTTCCTAGCAAATTTGCGCATTTTTTCTCTCTTTTGAATGAGACTATGCTCAATTATTTATCTGAAAAAATGTAAGAGGAGATAGGCTTGGCGCAACACTACTTTTTGCCAAAAATCGCTTTTTGGCAACTTTGACGAACCGTCACTGGTTTATTTGTACAAATGGAAGACAAAATTACTAAAAATAATTTGTAGGCAAAAAATTGATCTTTCATTCAAGACTAGGTTCAATCATTTTTGTAGCCGAGTTGACCAGTGGCGCCGTCTCAAAAATGGCAAATTTCGAACTTAAAGTAAAAAATATTTTAGTGACGCCACTGGATAATTGAAAAAAATACTAAAATTAATTTTTGGACAAGGAATAGGTTTATCCACTAATTTTGATGACAGAAACACAAACGTTTAATTTTTTTTTTTTATTATTTGTTTTTGCTTAAAAAAATTGGTCAACTTTGGAAGCTCCCAAATTGAGTTTTAAGAAGAAAATCAAAAAACTGTTTCCTAGCAAATTTGCGCATTTTTTCTCTCTTTTGAATGAGACTATGCTCAATTATTTATCTAAAAAAATATAGGAGGAGATAGGTTTGGCGCAACACTACTTTTTGCCAAAAAATGCGTTTTTTGCAACTTTGACAAACCGTCACTGGTTTATTTGTACAGATAATTGAAAAAAATACTAAAATTAATTTTTGGACAAGGAATAAGTTTACTCACAAATTTTGATGTCAGAAACACAAACATTTGAATTTTTTTTTAAATTTTTAATTTGTTTTTTGCCTAAAAAAATTGGTCAACTTTGGAGGCTCCCAAATTGAGTTTTAAGAAGAAAATCAAAAAACTGTTTGATAGCAAATTTGCGCATTTTTTCTCTCTTTCGGATGAGACTATGCCCGATTATTTATCTGAAAAAATGGAGGAGGAGATAGGTTTGGCGCAACACTACTTTTTGCCAAAAATTGCTTTTAGGCAACTTTGACGAACCGTCACTGGTTTATTTGTACAGATGGAATACAAAATTACTAAAAATAATTTGTAGGCAAAAAATTGATCTTTCAATCAAGACTAGGTTCAATCATTTTTGTAGCCGAGTTGACCAGTGGCGCACTCTCAAAAAGTGTTTTTAAAAGTCATTTTTGGCACGCCGCTGTTCAAAATTAAAGACAAAACTCAAAATGGTGTTTAGCCTAATCTCTGCAAAAAATACGAGCTTTTGATTGTTTTCTATTAATTTTTGTCTTATAATAAAAATTGGAGGTACTTATGCCTCATTTTGCATTTGAAAAAAGGCAAATTTCGAACTTAAAGTAAAAAATATTTTAGTGACGCCACTGGATAATTAAAAAAAATACTAAAATTAATTTTTGGACAAGGAATAGGTTTATCCACTAATTTTGATGTCAGAAACACAAACGTTTAAATTTTTTTTTTTATTATTTGTTTTTTGCCTAAAAAAATTGGTCAACTTTGGAAGCTCCCAAATTGAGTTTTAAGAAGAAAATCAAAAAACTGTTTCCTAGCAAATTTGCGCATTTTTTCTCTCTTTTGAATGAGACTATGCTCAATTATTTATCTGAAAAAATGTAGGAGGAGATAGGCTTGGCGCAACACTACTTTTTGCCAAAAATCGCTTTTTGGCAACTTTGACGAACCGTCACTGGTTTATTTGTACAGATGGAAGACAAAATTACTAAAAATAATTTGTAGGCAAAAAATTGATCTTTCATTCAAGACTAGGTTCAATCCATTTTGTAGCCGAGTTGACCAGTGGCGCACTCTCAAAAAGTACTTTTAAAAGTCATTTTTGGCACGCCGCTGTTCAAAATTAAAGACAAAACTCAAAATGGTGTTTAGCCTAATCTCTGCAAAAAATACGAGCTTTTGATTGTTTTCTATTAATTTTTGTCTTATAATAAAAATTGGAGGTACTTATGCCTCATTTTGCATTTGAAAAAAGGCAAATTTCGAACTTAAAGTAAAAAATATTTTAGTGACGCCACTGGATAATTAAAAAAAATACTAAAATTAATTTTTGGACAAGGAATAGGTTTATCCACTAATTTTGATGTCAGAAACACAAACGTTTAAATTTTTTTTTTTATTATTTGTTTTTTGCCTAAAAAAATTGGTCAACTTTGGAAGCTCCCAAATTGAGTTTTAAGAAGAAAATCAAAAAACTGTTTCCTAGCAAATTTGCGCATTTTTTCTCTCTTTTGAATGAGACTATGCTCAATTATTTATCTGAAAAAATGTAGGAGGAGATAGGCTTGGCGCAACACTACTTTTTGCCAAAAATCGCTTTTTGGCAACTTTGACGAACCGTCACTGGTTTATTTGTACAGATGGAAGACAAAATTACTAAAAATAATTTGTAGGCAAAAAATTGATCTTTCATTCAAGACTAGGTTCAATCATTTTTGTAGCCGAGTTGACCAGTGGCGCACTCTCAAAAAGTGCTTTTAAAAGTCATTTTTGGCACGCCGCTGTTCAAAATTAAAGACAAAACTCAAAATGGTGTTTAGCCTAATCTCTGCAAAAAATACAAGCTTTTGATTGTTTTTTATTAATTTTTGTCTTATAATAAAAATTGGAGGTACTTATGCCCCATTTTGCATTTGAAAAAAGGCAAATTTCGAACTTAAAGTAAAAAATATTTTAGTGACGCCACTGGATAATTGAAAAAAATACTAAAATTAATTTTTGGACAAGGACTAGGTTTATCCACTAATTTTGATGTCAGAAACACAAACGTTTGAATTTTTTTTTTTTATTATTTGTTTTTTGCCTAAAAAAATTGGTCCACTTTGGAAGCTCCCAAATTGAGTTTTAAGAAGAAAATCAAAAAACTGTTTCCTAGCAAATTTGCGCATTTTTTCTCTCTTTTGAATGAGACTATGCTCAATTATTTATCTAAAAAAATGTAGGAGGAGATAGGTTTGGCGCAACACTACTTTTTGCCAAAAAATGCGTTTTTTGCAAATTTGACGAACCGTCACTGGTTTATTTGTAGATAATTAAAAAAAGTACTAAAATTAATTTTTGGACAAGGAATGGGTATTTAATTTGAGCTTAAGCACAGTGTTGTACGTGTGCACGTTAACCAGTACCGTACTCTCAAAAATTACTTTTAATCGCTACTTTTAGGACGCCACTGGTGAAGAACAAAAGCTTAAATCAAAAATCCGCTTTTGCTAAGCGTAAATTTGGGTCAATATCTCGGGAGCGGATTTTAATTTTTTTGATTAAATTAAATTTAAGTTCACAAATTTTGGAACCATTTTGCATTTTTGAAAAAAGACAAATTTTAAGTTTAAAGTAAAAATGTTTGGTGACGCATCTGAAATATTTTGATACTGTCAAGAAAAGAAATAATGTCTGTTGTATTTTAAACAATTTGGTTTAAACCGCTACTTTCTCCTGTCAAAAATACCAAAAAATGGTCTAAAAAAGACAGTTTTAAATTTACAGCAACCTTGTTTACCGGCTGATTTTAAGGAAAAAAAATTACAGTTTGCAAGACACTATTGTATAATTAAAAAAAAATTAAAATTAATTTTTTTCCCAAAAACAACAGCAGAGGATCGTTTTGCGTTTTGCCGTTTTTTGTAAAAAAAAACTCACTCTACTACTACTCTACTAGTTTAATTTGCAGACATTGGAAAAATTTTTTTCAAAAAATTGCAATAATTTCAATTTCTGAAAATGTTTATAACTCCAAAACGAACAGTGCGATTTGAAAATTTCAATTGTTATCTTTTAGAGGATCATTTGTACTACCTTGCATAAAAATTTCAAATTTCAAAAATTTAACGGTTGGATTAAAAGATGTAGCAAAAAGTTTGTTTTTTGTTAATTTTAGAAATTATAAAAAAAACTGAATTAATTCAGAAAGCGTAACACTGAGAATAAAATTTCATATAGCACTCGGTCTTTAGACCATTCTTAAATTTTCAAAAACTTGTAGAAGCAAACAAGAATGTTTCATCGAGCTTTTACATGCAAGCAAAACAAATTAAAAGCTTTTAGAAATTACAAAAAAATAAATCAATTTAGAAAGCTTTTATTGAAATTATTTAGTTTGAACAAGCTCTTAAAAAGTTCACACGTTTACTGAAATTTATTTTTAAAGCTCTAGTACATTTTCAAAGTTTAAACATATTTTCTAAAACTTTTCCAAATTTTTAAAGCGTTTCTAAAACTTTTGACATTTTTATGAAAGCTGTAGTTTATTTTCATAAAATTTCTAATAAAGTTTTTTTAAGCTTTTCTTAAAATATTGTGACATTTTACAAAGCTTACTTGATTAACTAATGATTCACACAAGCAAACATATTTGTATCACTTGGAAACTACAAAATTGTACTACCGACAAGCTTACATGTTCTTCTTTGAATGTTCGTTTGCGGCGCAGCATTTGTTTGCTGGTGTGGACATAAAGTGAGCAAAATAAATTCAGTTCCTTGCTTTATCAGTTAACATGATTTTGGTACACGATATTCAAATCCAAATCAATTTTATTTACATCTAAAGCGTTCCTTTGCGATATTGTTACGAGTGCTAGACAGAAAAGTATACTGAACTCACAATTGCATTTTTAAATATTAATCGTATGGTATTGTATGCTTGAAGTGTAAGGAAGCGGATGTAAGGTTTTTGTAAAACTATAAACCTTGCATCAGCAGCAACATTTATTTGAAGCAAAAAAGTTGCGTGCAAACTAGTGAACCGTGTTTTATTTCGAGTTTGCATCACATGCGCAAGTTTTGAAAGAAGTGAAAGAAATTACTAAAATTGGAGTTTATGATAACATTAATGGAACATTTAATTTGACACAAATCCTGCATTAAAATACATTAAAGAACGAGCGAACGTATGTTTTGTTTGCTTGTGTGCATTTTCTAAATATATTAACATGTTTAACCTTGCGCAAGTTTTGAAAAAAATGAAAGAAATTACTAAAATTGGAGTACATGATGACATTAATGAAATATCTAATTTCACACAAATCTAGCAATGTTGCATTAAAATACATTCGCTGCACCGCTCGTTCTGTTCGCTCGTGTGCACCATAATTCACGCAAGCTATTTGTAATTAACACCAAACACACGCAAATATTGTTCGGCGTACACAAGCGAACAAATTGTGCGCTATTTGCATTTTTACAGAGTTACATGATTCTTCTGTTTACTGCAAATATTGCGTATAGCCTCACATAAAAGGAGTCGTTTGAAAACTGCAAAATGGTATAAAATTGCCGTATCTCATAGTAGTTGTATGCTATGCGACATCTTATTTGTTCGCTGGTGTGGACAGAATTTGACTAATGCATTTTCTGTGAAGTAGAGCTACGTTTAAACTAATTGCCAAATCAGTTTACTACTAGTGCTCATTAAGTTTTACAAAAAAAATTTACAATATATGTTCATCGACAATTTGAAGTCGATTGCTTAATTTTGGATTTGTGAATTTATTCACACGACTAAACAAGTTTATGCATCAATTGTAAGCACTGACTCTTTGTCGTGCGGTACATTATACCATGATTTAACTGCTTAATGCAACGATAAAGTTTAAAGTTTAAATATTTTTTGTACAACTTAATTCGCAAAGCTTTGACATGTTTTTGAATGCGTTTATTTTTCAAAGTTTTAAGTAAGATTTTTTAAAGCTTTAATATATTGGCAAATGCTTTCATATGTCTTAATGTTCTAACAGTTTTATCATAGTTCTAGCAAAACATTAATTTTGTTTTTATTTTGGCACATTTTCTTTAACGTGATATATTTTTAATGGTTTAGCACGTTTTTAGAAGCTCAACACATTTTTTTTTTAATTAAATTAAGCTTTGATATTTTGTCCACTGCTTTTGTTGCACATCTCTAAAAGCTTTTTGATCGTTACTAAAGTTTTGTTGTAACTTGTAAATTTTCTTAAAGCTTTTGCACATTTTTCTTAAACATATTTTGATAATTTTTGATAAACTTAGTACATTTTTTAAAGCTTAGACTACCAATGTTTTTGCACATGCTTTAAAGCTCTAAAATTTTTACTCTAAATTTGACACAAGCATATTGCTCAATGCTTTTGCACACTTCTTTCTACAAGCTCTAATATTTTCACTTAAACTTTGACATAATTTTGAAAATGTTTCTAGAAATTTTAGCAAACTTTCCTAGTAACATTTTATTGCTTTAGCACGTTTGTCAAAGCTTTTGGAAAATTTTGCTAAATTTTTTATTTTTTTTGGCATTTTTAAAGCTTTGGCATTACACGAAATTTGTTTGGATGCATTTTTAAAGCAGATTTAGCAAGTTTTTCAAATTCTAAACAAATTTTTTGTAAAAAACAAAGTTTTGACATATTGTTTAGTGTTTTTATACATTCCTAAAACTAAGAAATTTTTTCTCAAAGTTTTGTAAGCTTGAACAAATTTTTAAAACTTGAAGCACATTTAAAAAAGTTTTAAGTTTTCTAATTTAAATATTTTAACATTATTTTAACATTTTTACGGAAGCTTTTGCATTTTTAGTTTTTTTGAAATTTTTAAAGTTTGAACATATTTTCAGAGCTTTGGTTTTTAAGGCTCAAACACATTTTTTAAAGCTTTAAATATATAACCAATGCTTTTGCACATTTTTAAAAAAATATTTTCAAATCTCTAATAAGCTTTTCTTAAAATTTTGGCACATTTTTCTATGCTTGATAATAATTTGAAGTTTTTTAAAGCTAAAGTTTTTTTTTTTTATTTTTGTATTTTTTTAAGTTTTGAGTTATTGTTCATTAGTCTTACAAATGCCTAAAAGCTCTAGTATAACTTTGAATAAATTTTGGCACATTTTTTCAATTTTTAAAGCTTTTGCACAATTTTTAAAGCTCAAAGTTTTGACATATTGCCAAATGCACCCTGGCACATTTTTTAATATATTTTTAAAGTTTTTTATGTTACAGTATAGTTTAAATACATTTTTCTAAGTTTTTATACTATTTTAAAAGTTGGCATTTAGCCCAATGCTCTTGCACATGTTCAATAATCTTTTAAATGTTTAAAAGCTCTGGTATAACTTTTTTAGAGCTTTTGCAATTTTTTTTAATTTAAAAATTTAAACATATTTTTTAAAGCTTAAAATTTGTGCGTATTTTTTAAAGTTTGAACATATTTTTTAAGTAGCTTTGATACGTTTTTTAAGGTTTAACTTCTTCTTATAGTGCCATACTTGTTATGAGCGTCGGCAACCTTCTCGTATGTTTGTGGTGTGCGATATTAGTTCTACACAAACATACGGGACCTACAGTTTAACGTAGAATCCAAACCACATCACTAGAGGAGTTTACTAGGCAAATACTTTGCTAGTTTGACAATGCTTAGCAAAGGAGACGACCGCATCAAAATATATTTGACAAATTAGATATTGCTGCTACCGGGAATCGAACCCGGGCTGCCTGCACAACAGTCTTTGCACTAGACTATTGTGCTACGGTCGCCACATTTTCTTAAATGTAGTAAATTTTTTCTATATTTTGGTTTATTGGCCATTGTTTTTGCACGCCACTGTGTGTGTGTAATGTTATTAATTTTTAACTTGTGCAGTTTTGTGTGGAATTTAGTGCCTATAATTCCAAAGTTCGTGTCATTCCGGCTGGTAATTATATTAGCAACCAGTCATCTTTACAATTTTAAAAAAATTTACTGGTTTAATTATTTTTATTATTGTAAATGTATTTAACCTAGAATTATAGTTTCCCGCTTACTGTTTTGTCGCGCTTCCCGTGGCGGTGATTTTAACTATTCGAACCAGTGGCGTAACTTCCATTTTTTAGCGTGAAATTTTATTATTAATTTTTATAATCCTGCTGTCTCTTGTGTAACCTTACCGTGGTCTACCTGTATTTGTTTTTAGTCAGTCACCAGTGATCGACCGCACCGGTGTGAATTGTGTCCTTGTATCAACCTTATCCTGTTTTTATTTATTTATTGCTCTAGTCATTTTTGTTTTTGTAACTGCATCTGTTATTATGCACTGTAAATGCAAAACTGTTGCACAATCAGGTGTAACCTGTAGCAATTGTGGCGTTATCTTCCATAACAGTTGCGCTATTCGTTAGAAGAAATGTAATTGCGGTAATTTATTTGAATTGGATGATTCCGAACTTCCTAAACTTTATAAAGAAAATATTACTCTTTACCAAGTTTTATGTGATGAGTTGAGGTCGAGCAATAAATTACTCTTAGATAAAATTACTTATCTTGAAGAGAAGATCACCGAAAAAGATTCTTCAATACGAAGCTCGCAGTAAACAACTAACTGCTCCTACTACTGCGCCGCTCACTAATGATACGGTGCAATTGATTCAACCTGCAGATTTTCCTTCTTTGACAAGCTCTGTTGTTAAGGGGAAAACTAATCAAAAAACTCAGCCAAGAACTCAAACTATCTTTGGTTGTGGCCCAACCAATGACAAACTGCAGGCTTATGTGCCTACTTCTTACGTACATGTTTCTAAACTTAGACGTGGAACTAATAAAACTGATATAGTAAATCATATTAAATCTAAGTTTTCCACGATATCAGTTGATGTTGTTGAGTTAAAATTAAAATCTGGAAACTACAGCAGCTTTAAAGTTTCTGTTCCAGCTAATCATGCTCGATCTATTCTCTGCAAATATTTTTGGCCTGCAAATATAGCGGTCAAGAAATTTTTAAATTATGGGCGAGTTAATAATGTTCCTGCTTCATCTTCGGTGGATTTTTGAAATCTGGATCCAGCCAACAATCTAAACCCGTCACCAGAAACACCAGCGGTATCTCCATCTATTACCAGAATGTCGGGGGTATAAAAACTAAACTCAATGAACTTATGCTGGCTGTAGCTGTATCCAACTACGATATTATTGTACTGACCAAAACCTGGCTAAATCAGGACATCAGCGATGCGGAGCTACAATTAATTGGTTAGAGTTTGTTTAGATGCGATCGCTCATCATTAACAAGCCCTAAGCTTGACGGAGGAGGTGTCTTAATTGCTATTAAAACTTGTTTTAATTGTACTTTATTACAACCTACATTTTTAAGTGTTGAACATTTGTTTGTAATTGTTAAGTTTAAGTTTGTATCATATATTATCAGTGCAGTCTACTTACCACCTAACTCGGCATGTGATAAATATTTAGATCATTGTTATTCCGTTGAATCTATCGCTGACAAATATCCAGACAGTAAACTAATTTCACTAGGCGATTATAATCTACCCGCAGCGGTATGGGTTAATGATGAGTTAGGCATAAGTGTTATTTGTAATGATACTTATTCTGCTCATTTTGTTTCCAACTGTTATGGATTTCTAAACTGCGCTCAATGTATTTCTATACCTAATGATGGTGGTGTGTTCTTAGATTTATGTTTTTCTAACATCTGTGATATTTCTGTGATTAAAGCTGTGGATGTTTTGTTAAAACTTAGCCAACATCATATTGTTTATGTGATTGATGTAAATTGTGATACTAGCCGTGATATTATAATGTGTAATTATGTTTTTAATGATTTTAAATATGCCGACTTTAACGCAATCAATAATTTTTTGTTGAATGTTGATTGGTCCGCCCTTTTTTATAATTGTGATGTTGATAATTGCGTTAATTTATTTTACTCTGTGTTGTATTTTGCTATTGACTATTTTGTACCCAAAAAACAATGGCTAGAAAACAATTTTCCAGTTTGGTTTAATAAACAATTGATTTCACTTACTAGACTCAAAAAAACTGTTCATAAACGTTATAAATCTTCAATACTATTGTCTGATTATAACGAGTTTCAATCAATTCGTACTTTGTGTAAAAATCTCAGTTCATGTCTATACAAGCAATATATTACTCGAACAGAAAACAACATTCAAAGTAACCCTAAACACTTTTGGAAATTTGTTAGCGACTCTAGAAAAACTTATGATTTTCCAGCCACAATGTATTATAAACAAAAAACTTGCAGTAATGGAGATGACTATGTTAATAGTTTTGCTGAATTCTTTTCCTCTGTTTACGATACACAAACTCATCCAACTCCTTTGTTTGACTTTAAGAAAAACGTATTACATCGATCATTTTCAATTAGATTGTTGGATGTATTTAAAGGGATTGAGAACCTTAAATGTAACTTTAGCACTGGACCGGACGGTGTTCCATCTATGCTGTTAAAACAATGTATTTATTCAATTTCTACGCCATTGCACTAACTTTTTGAGGCTTCTCTTAATGAAGCCAAGTTTCCTTCAGTTTGGAAACAAAGCTACATTATGTCTTTACATAAATCTGGAGCTAAGGAGGATATTACTAATTATAGAGGTATATGCATCCAGTCTGCTATTCCTAAGTTGTTTGATCAAATTGTAACTGGTCAAATACAATGGATGTGCAAAAGCATTTTAGTGGAACAGCAACATGGGTTTTGCGAGGGTCGTTCTACTCTTACAAATCTTCTTTGTTACGAAAATGATCTTTTGAATGCCTTTCAATCAAGTAGATTCTATTTACACAGATTTTTCAAAGGCTTTTGATCGCGTTAATCATAGTATTTTGGTTGCTAAGTTTCGGGCTTTGGGTTTTCATGAATCTGTTGTTGCGTGGTTGTCGAGCTTTTTGGAAAATTGTACACAGTGTGTGAAAATTAATAACTTTTTATCACAACCAATTGTTGTTTCTTCTGGGGTTCCTCAAGGATCTCATTGTGGTCCAATTTTGTTTTTTCTCTTTATTAATGATCTTGTTTATTCTATTAATTCTTCGTCTTATCTTTTATTTGCTGACGATCTTAAAATTTATAAAAGAATATCATCTATCGAGGACTGCATTAGTTTGCAAAATGATTTAGATTCTGTTCATTCATGGTGTCTTATTAACAACTTGTTGTTTAACGCAAATAAATGTTTTTTGATAAGCTTCAACAAAACTTTAAGTAAAGTATCGTTTGACTATACTATCGATAATAATGTTTTGGAACATGTTACACAAATAAAAGATTTGGGCGTAATTTTTGATTCAAAACTAACTTTTGTTGAGCATATAAACTATATGTGCAACCGTGCTATGAAAATGTTAGGATTTGTTTACAGAATGTCTACTGACCTATCTCCTAGCACACTCAAATTACTTTATTGCGCTTTAGTACGTTCTCATTTAGAGTACGCTCCGTCAGTTTGGTGTCCATTCTACAGCGTTCATATATGCAATATAGAACGTATTCAAAACAAATTTGTTTGTTTATTATCGTACAAATTAAGCATTTTATCCGAAAATTACGATTTTAACCTCATTGCATTGCAATATAATCTTCCGCCGCTGAAAATGCGGCGCAAAAGAGCCGATTTATCATTTTTACGTGGACTAATGATGTCTGAGATTGATTGCCAAGAGCTACTAGTAACTCTTCCATTTCAAGTCCCCAACAATAATCGCCGAACCAGACAGTCTCCATTATTTAATTCTACCAATTATGGATTTAATAATCTAATTGGTAGAATGTGTAGAATTGCAAATAGTTTCTCTAATAATATTGATTTATTTTGTGTTTCAAAATGTAGTTTTAAGTGTCAATTAAAATGTGTTGATGAATAATTTTATATTTTGTTTTTATTTATGTATACTTTTTTCCATGCTTTTATTTTTTAATATTCTTTTATATATTTTTGTGTAATTGTAATATTGTTTGTAATTCATCGTTATTTATGTATATAATGATGTAGATGTAAATGGTTTTGTATATACCGTGAATAAAGTATTATTACAAAGAAACTTTTTTACACATACCTTAAAGTTTTTAACATTTTTATTTGCTTAACTTTGAAAGCTTTACTTAAGTACATTTTTAACATTTGGATCAATTTTTTATGGTACAATTTATACATTTTTATCAAACTTTTAACATAATACTAAAAGTTTTCTAAGAATATTTAATTAAATTAAACGACAAAGTTTTTTATTTTTATTTTTTGTCCAATGCTCTTGCACATTTTTACTAAAGCTTTGATATATTTTTTAGGTCATAACTTATTTTTAAAGATTTATTAGAGTTTCTTCAAATTTTGGCACATTTTTTTTTAAGTTTTGGTGTTTTTCATTTTTTTTCAATTTTTTAAATATTTTAGAGTTTTTCTTTTCAAAGTTTTAACACGTTTTCTAAAGCAAGAACTAAGGACTAATTTGTTTTTTAAAATTTGTGGTAAAGAAATGAGGATTAGTATAGTTTTTTTAATTTAAAAATAATATTAATTTATTTAAATGCCCGCGTAATAAATTTTAGTAAATTTAAATTAAGTTTCTCGATTTCATAATTACCATGAAGTCATTCTGAAGACGTCGCTGATGTGTTATTAACAAGCAAACCAAATTACATACAGTAAGCCAGGTAGTTAGAGTAAATGTTAACAAATTGAATTCGTAGTATTGTGTCAAACAATACAAATCTGTCAAATAAAATTTAACGAGCCTGTCGTCAAATGCAAATACAACCAACAAAATAAACTCTTTCAACTCCTGATGAAATGAAGTGAGTGAGCGGACGGACGTCTATTTTAAATATCTTTGCATTTTCTAATGATGTTCTCAGGGCAGTAGTAATATGATTAGTGTACATACGGAGTATGTATTGTGAGAAATCCCACGAATTCTCTACGGCTCTTGATTTCGAACCGACTATAATTATTACTTCTCATTTGTATCTCACAAACGTGTATTTTTAATCTCGGAAGGAGAAAAAATAAAGGAAATATGAAAAAAATTGCATTCGTGCACACAATTGAATTTAATTTTAATTTGCTTACAGTTTCGGTTGTATGTGTCTGAGTAAATAATAAAATGACAATACAAATTAATTCGTGCTGGTTTACATTAAATTATTTGCTTCTAACATATAAAAGGAATGCAAGGATTTGTGTTAAAAGATAGCTATTTTTAGAATTAAAAGAAAGGTTAATGAATATTGAATCGTATAAGGAGGGGCCAGGAATTTTTAATTTCCTAACTAACTTCCTGAAGCCATATATGTAGTCTACCCAGGTGTTTCAACCCTTATGCAAGGGGATTCTAAAATAAAAATTACTTTAGCACGTGTAGTTAGTGAATCCATTAAATTCCTAGTAAGAAAGTTTAAATATAAAAATGTTGCTGAAACATTCACAATGTTAAATATATTAAATAGAAACATTTTAGTGAATTTCCTTATTACTCATCTCCTGCGGCTCAGAAAGTGAGTACTCTTTTATTTATCTGCACAATTAGATCTAGCGATATAGTAATAAAAACGTTCCACAAAAATGCATAATTTGACTTTCACATAATTAGTGTTGTAGTAATATCATGCAAATTATGTGAAGAGAAAAGGATTTTTACATTTACCAGCCCTTATATGAATGGGAAATTGGAAATTAAAAATTGAAGCATTACTTTCACACATTTAGTTTAATAAAGTTGATTCAGGATTGCAACTACAGTGGCGTTCAATGCAATAAAATAATTTTTAGCTTAACTTATTGAGGCTCAAAGTTTTTCAAAAAATAGAATTTCTTAATATTTTTAAAAATGCTTTTTTGCTAAGTTAGTTTATAGTATGTACTACATTATTAATTAATTTTAATTGATTTTATTCAGGATTGCAACCACAGTGGCGATTAAGTCACTAAAATATTTTTTAGCTAAATATATTGAGATTCAAAATTTTTCAAAAAATAGTATTTTCCAATATTTTTGAAAATGCTTTTTTGCTAAGTTAGTTTATAGTATGTACTACATTAACAATTAATTTTAATTAATTTTATTTAAGATTGCAACCACAGTGGCGTTTAATGCAATAAAATGATTTCTAGTTTAATTTATTAAGATTCAAAATTTATATATTTTAATTTACAAAGTTTTTTCTATTGTTGCAGAAATAATAATAATTACATCATCGACTAAGTCTACGTACGTGCAGATATGGGTAAGCAAAAGTTCTAAAGTAATTTTTTTTTTCCAAAAATTCATTTTGTATGAAATAATTCAATAAATAGTTGCACGCACCTTTAAAATATTTAGAATTTGAAGCCAAGGTCCAGATCAGTCATGTTTAAATGCATGCATCACATTGTTTAACATTCTAAATATAAATTAGTATTTTTAGTATTCGGTGAATATAATCCAATATATTAAATGGATGCAAGTATGCAGAAAATTTTTGGCTCGCCACATTGAAGCGATCCAATTCATAATTGTTAAATTAGTGCATAATTGAGAAAATCTAAAATTAAAATAAATATAAAAGCGCGTCTCTTTACACAACAATGCGGTAATTATTGGGATCAGTGGTGAGAGTGAGGCTGTGGAGTAGCAGCTATGTTTAGTGCGCGAGGTCGCATTGGATTTAGATTAGTCGTATTTTTGTTACGACCTCTGCTATCAGGATATGCAACGCTTTGGCTCGGTGCCCCATTGCAGCCGGTTTATTTTCAATCAACAATAAATCGCGCTTTAATTCCGTTCGATTTTACTTCTTCTGTGAAAACGAAAATAAATTTTCGGAATTATAACTAATTGGTCGGTTGGAAATAAATTCGAAAATTAGACAAATATGCGTGCGGCAGTCGCTCTCCGAGAGCGAGCTGTCTTTTAATTGGATTGCTTCGAAAATATGTTGTCGGCTATTTATTTTTCATGAATGAAATTTAATTTATCGATTTACAAATCCCCGAGCGACGCGCATACTTTAGTGTATCGCGTTGTTTATTAATACAATTTTTATTTACAATAAAATATCATTTCTATAAATCACCACTCTTGTTATGATTCACTCAACACAACTGTTACGTTTATCAAAATTGTTACAATTTCATATACATATACATTTACAATAACAAAAACTACAAGTTGCTTAATCAATTCCAATGATATATTTATACAAAAAATCCTAAATGCATTTTAGGAATTTTTGAAAAATGCTTTATGTTACAAAATTTGTGATTAAGGCATCAATTTTTGGAAAATAAATTTAAAATTTCTTACACAAATTGCTAATAAGTTGCCTAATCGATTTCCAAAACTAGAAGTTTTTCAAAAAATTGTAAATGCTTTTTAATAATTTTTGAAAAATGCTTAAATTTTATTTTACAAAATTTGCGATTAAAGCAACAATTTTTGAAAAGTTAATTTAAATTTTTTTACACAAGTTGCTAATAAGTTACTTAATCAATTTCCAAAATTGGAAAATTTTTCAAAAAATCTTGAATGCATTTTAGGAATTTTATAAAATGCCTAAATTGTATGTTACAAAATTTGCGATTAAAACAACAATTTTTGAAAAATAGTTTTAAATTTTTTACACAAGTTGTTAATAAGTTGCTTAATTAATTTTCAAACTTTGAAATTTAAAATAAAAATTAAATTTATTTTAAGAATTTTTGAAAAATGCTTAAATTTTATGTTACAAGATTTGCGATTACAGCAAGAATTTTTAAAAACTAACTTTAATTTTTTTTACACAAGTTGTTAATGAGTTGCTTAATTAAATTCCAAAATTAATTTTTTTTCAAAAAATCATAAATGCATTTTAGGATTTTTTATAAAATGCTTAAATTTTATGTTACAAAATTTGCGATTAAAGCAACAATTTTTGGAAAATAAATTTAAATTTTTGTACACAAGTTGCTAATAAGTTGCTGAATTGATTTTCAAAATTAGAAATTTTTAAAAAAATCCTAAATGCATTTTAGCGTTTTTTATAAATTGCTTAAATATTATGTTACAAAATTTGCGATAAAAGCAACAATTTTTGGAAAATAAATTTAATTTTTTTTCCAAGTTGCTATTAAGTTGCATAATCAATTTCTAAAATAAGGAAATTTTCAAAAAATCCTAAATGCATTTTAGGAATTTTTATAAAATGCTTAAAATTTTATTTTACAAAATTTACGATTAAAGCAACAATTTTTGTAAAATTAATTTAATTTTTTTTTTCAAAAGTTGCTAATAAATTGTTTAATCAATTTTCAAAATTAGAAGTTTTTCAAAAAATTTTAAATGCTTTTTAGGAATTTTTATTAAATGCTTAATGTTTATGTTACAAAATTTGCGATCAAAGCAACATTTTTTGAAAAATAAATTTTATTTTTTTACACAAGTTGTGTAATAAGCTGCTTAATCCATTTCCAAAATAAGAAATTTTCGAAAAAATCTTAAATGCATTTTAGGAGTTTTTCAAAAATGCTTAAATTTTCTGTTACGAAAATTGCAATTTAAAAAACAATTTTTGAAAAAAAAAAATTAATTATTCTTACACAAGCTGCTAATAAGTTGCCTAATCAATTTCCAAAATTAAAAATTTTTCAAAAATCTTGAATGCATTTTAGGAATTTTTTTAAAATGCTTAATTTTTATATTATAAAATTTACTATAAAAGCAACCATTATTGAAAAATTAATTTAAAATTTTTTTAACAAGTTCCTAATAAGCTGCTTATTCAATTTTCAAAATAAGAGAATTTTCAAAAAATCTTAAATGCTTTTTAGGTTTTTTTATAAAATGCTTAATTTTTGTGTTACAAAATTTACTATAAAAACAACAATTTTTGAAAAAAAAAATTATTTTTTTTACACAAGTTGCTTAATTATTTTCCAAAATGATTTTTTTTTTCAAAAAATTTTAAATGCATTTTTGGAATTTTTAAAAAATGCTTAAATTTTATGTTTCAAAATTTGCGATTACAGCCAGAATTTTTAAAAAATAACTTTGATTTTTTTTACACAAGTTGTTAATGAGTTGCTTAATTAATTTTCAAAATTAAATTTTTTTCAAAAAATCCTAAATGCAATTTAGGATTTTTTATAAAATGCTTAAATTTTATGTTACAAAATTTGCGATTAAAACAACAATTTTTGGAAAATAAATTTAATTTTTTTTACACAAGTTGCTAATAAGTTGCGGAATTGATTTTCAAAATTAGAAATTTTTCAAAAAATTTAGCGTTTTTTATAAATTGCTTAAATTTTATTCTACAAAATTTGCGATTAAAGCAATAATTTTTGGAAAATCAATTTAAAATTTCTTATACAAGTTGCTAATAAGTTGCTTAATAAATTTTTAAAATTTCAAAAATTTCAAAAAATCCTAAATGCATATTTGGAATTTTTATAAAATGCTTAATTTTTTTGTTACAAAATTTGTATTTAAAGCAACAATTTTTAGAACATGAATTTAAAATTTCTTACAGAAGTTGCTAATAAGTTGTTTAATCAATTTTCAAAAATAGAAATTTTTCAAAAAAATTTAAATGCATTTTAGTAATTTTTGAAAAATGCTTACATTTTATGTTACAAAATTTACGATTAAAGCAACAATTTTTAAAAAAACAAATTCAAATTTTTTTACACTAGTTGCTAATAAGTTACTTAATCAATTTCCAAAATTGGAAAATTTTCAAAAAATCCTAAATGCATTTTAGGAATTTTTATAAAATGCTTACATTTTATGTTACAAAATTTACGATTAACGCAACAATTTTTGAAAAACAAATTTAAAATTTTTTACGCAAATTGCTAATAAGTTGCTTAATCAATTTCCAAAAGGATAAGTTTTTCAAAAAATCCTAAATGCATTTTAGGAATTTTTTAAAAATGCTTAATTGTCATGTTACAAAATTTGCGATTAAAGCAACAATTTTTGAAAAACAAATTTAAAATTTTCTACAAGAGTTGCTAATGAGTTGTTTAATTTGTTTCTATTTTTTTTTATACCTAATTTCGTCTTAGGAATTTTTATAAAATGCTTAAATTTTTTTTACAAAATTTTCGTTTGAAGTAACAATTTTTGAAAATAAATTTAAAATTTCTCACACAAGTTGCTAATAAGTTACCTAATCAATTTCCAAAATTTGAAATTTTTCAAAAAAATCTTGAATGCATTTTATGATTTTCTTTTAAATGCTTAATTTTTATGTTACAGAATTTGCGATTAAAGCAATTGTTTTTGAGAAACAAATTTAAAATTTTCTACCAAAGTTGCTAATGAATTGTTCAATCGATTTTTAAAAATAATTTTTTTTCTTTTAATTAAAATGCGTCTTTGGAATTTTTGAAAAATGCTTAAATTTTATGTTACAAAATTTGTATTTAAAGCAACATTTTTTGGAAAAGAAATTTAAATTTTTTTAAACAAGTTGTTTATAAGTTGTTTAATCAATTTTCAAAATTAGGAAATTTAAAAAAAAAATAAATGCTTTTTAGGAATATTTAAAAAAATGCTTAATTTTTATGTTACAATATTTGTATTTAAAGCAACAATTTTTGGAAAATGAATTTTAAATTTCTTACAAAAGTTGCTAATAGGTTGCTTAATAAATTTCCAAAATTAGATATTTTTCAATAAATCCTAGAAGCATTTTAGGAATTTTTAAAAAATGTTTAAATTTTATTTTACAAAATTTGCAATTAATGCAACAATTCTTGAAAAATTATTTTAAATTTTTTTAAACAAGTTGCTAATAAGTTGCTTAATCAATTTTTAAAAATAATTTTTTTTTTCAAAGTTTTAAACGCATTGTAGGAACTTTTGAAAAATGTTTAATTTTTATGTTACGAAATTTGCGATTAAAGCAACAATTTTTAGAAAATAAATTTAAAATTTCTTACAGAAGTTGCTAATAAGTTGCTTAATCAATTTCCAAAACTAGAAATTTTTCAAAAAATCCTAAATGCATTTTAGGAATTTTTAAAAAATGCTGAATTTTTATGTTACAAAATTTGTGATTAAAGCAATAACTTCTGAAAATCAAATTTCAAATTTTTTACACAATTTGCTAATAAGTTGTTTGATCAATTTTTAAAATTAGAATTTTTTTAAAAAATTTTGAATGCGTTTTAGGAATTTTTATAAAATGCTAAAATTTTAAGTTACAAAATTTTGCGATTAAAGCAACAGTTTTTAAAAAAACAAAATTAAATTTTTTTACACAAGTTGCTAATAATCTGCTTAATCTATTTTTAAAAACAGAAATTTTTCAAAAAATCCTAAATGCATTTTAGGAATTTTTATAAAATACTTTAGTTTTGCGTTACAAAATTTGCGATTAAAGCAACAATTTTTGGAAAATATTTTTTTTTTTTTTTACAAGTTGCTAATAAGTTGTTTAATCAATTTCTAAAATAAAAAATTTAAAAAAAAGCAACAATTTTTTTATGTTACAAAATTTGCAATTAAAGCAACAATTTTCGAAGATAAATTAAAAAAAATTTACACAAGTTGCTAATAAGTTGCTTAATCAGTTTCCAAAAACTAGAAATTTTTCAAAAAATTCCAAATGCGTTTTAGGAATTTTTGAAAAATGTTTAAATTTAATGTTACAAAATTTGCGATTGAAGCAATAATTTTTGAAAAACAAATTTCAAATTTTTTACACTAATTGCTAATAAGTTGCTTAATCAATTTCCAAAAGTAAAAGTTTTTCAAAAAATCCTAAATGCGTTTTAGAATTTTTTTAAAAATGCTTAATTATGTTGGAAAATTTGCGATAAAAGCAACAATTTTTGAAAAATAAAATTATTTTTTTTTACATGAGTTGCTAATAAGTTGCTTAATTAATTTCCAAAACTAGAGTTTTTTCAAAAAATCCTAAATGCATTTTAGGAATTTTTATAAAATACTTAAATTTTAAGTAATAAAATTTGCGATTAAAACAACAATTTTTGCATAAATTTAAATATATTTTTTACAATAGGTAGCTCAGCTTTTAAGAAGCATTATTGCCAAATTTGAATAAATTCCATTATATGGTTTTAAACTTATTCAACTTTTTATATCTCCAAATCTGTTAACTTTGACTAGCCAGATATCTATTTTTGAGGTTATACAAAATTGATCGAATAAATTTAAATATATTTTTTACAGTTGGTAGTACAGCTTTTAAGAAGCATTATTGCCAAAATTGAATAAATTCCAATATATGGTTTTAAACTTATTCAACTTTTTATATCTCCAAATCCGTTAACTTTAACTAGCCAGATATCTATTTTTGAAGTTATACAAAATTGATTGAATAAATTTAATTATATTTTTTTACAGTTGGTAGTACAGCTTTTAAGAATCATTATTGCCAAGTTTGAATAAATTTCAATATGTAGTTTTAAACTTGTTCAATTTTTTCTATCTCCAAATCCGTTAGCTTTGACTCTAGCCAGACATCTATTTTTGAGGTTATACAAAATTGATCGAATAAATTTAAATATTTTTTTTTTACAATTGGTAGTACAGCGTTTAAGAAGCATTTATGCCAAATTTGAATAAAATCCAATATATGGTTTTGAACTTATTCAACTTTTTCTATCTCCAAATCCGTTAACTTTGAATCTAGCCAGATATCTATTTTTGAGGTTATACAAAATTGACCAAATAAATTTAAATATATTTTATACAGTTGGTAATACAGCTTTTAAGAAAAATTATTGTCAAATTTGAATAAAATCCAATATATGGTTTTGAACTTATTCAACTTTTTCTATCTCCAAATCCGTTAAATTGAATCAAGCCAGATGTCTAATTTTGAGGTTATACAAAATTGACCGAATTAATTTAAAATTATTTTTTACAGTTGGTAATACAGCTTTTAAAAAGCATTATTGCCAAATTTGAATAATTTCAAATATACGGTTTTGAACTAATTCAACTTTTTCTATCTCCAAATTAACTTTGAATCTAGCCAGATAACTACTTTTGACGTTATACATAATTGACCGAATAAATTTAAATATATTTTTTACAGTTGGTAATACAGCTTTTAAGAAGCATTGTTGCCTAATTTGAATAAAATCCAATATACGGTTTTAAACTTTTTTTTTTTTTATTTCCAAATCCGTTAACTTTAAATCTAACTAGATATCTATTGTTGAGGTTATACAGAATTGATCAAATAAATTTAAATATATTTTTTACAGTTGGTAGTACAGCTTTTTAGAAGCATTATTGCTAAATTTAAATATATTCCAATATATGGTTTTAAACTTATTCAACTTCTTATATCTCCAAATCCGTTAACTTTGTCTCTAGCCAGATATCTATTTTTGAGGTTATACAAAATTGATCGAGTAAATTTGAATATATTTTTTTTACAGTTGGTAGTACAGCTTTTTAGAAGCATTATTGAAAAATTTGAATAAAATCCAATATATGGTTTTGAACATATTCAACTTTTTCTATCTCTAAATCCGTTAACTTTGAATCTAGCCAGATATCTATTTTTGAGGTTATACAAAATTGACCGAAATAATTTAAATTTATTTTTTACAGTTGGTAGCACAGCTTTTAAGAAGCATTTTTGTCAAATTTGAATAAATTCCAATATATGGTTTTAAACTTATTCAACTTTTTCTATCTCCAAATCCGTTAAATTGAATCAAGCCAGATGTCTAATTTTGAGGTTATACAAAATTGACCGAATTAATTTAAATATATTTTTGACAGTTGGTAGCACAGCTTTTAGGAAGCATTATTGCCAGATTTCCAAAACAGAGTTTTTTCAAAAAATCCTAAATGCATTTTAGGAATTTTTATAAAATGCTTAAATTTATGTTACAAAATTTGCGATTAAAGCAACAATTTTTAGAATATAAATTTAAATTTTTTTACACATGTTGCTAATAAGTTGCTTAATCAATTTCTAAAATTAGGAAATTTTCAAAAAATCCTAAATGCACTTTAGGAATTTTTGAAAAATGCTTAAAGTTATTTTTTTTTTCACAAGTTGCTATTAAGTTGCTTAATAATTTTCTAAATTAGGAAATTTTCAAAAAAATCCTAAATGCACTTTAGGAATTTTTGAAAAATTCTTAAATTTTTATTTTACAAAATTTGCGATTAAAGCAATAATTTTTAGAAAATAAATTTTAAATTTTTTACACAAGTTGCTAATAAGTTGCTTAATCAATTTCCAAAATAAGAAAATTTTCAAAAAACCTTAAATGCTTTTTAGGAGCAATAAAAGTTACTAGATAATTATAGCATCAATAAATTAATGTCATTTAAAAAACAAGAATTATATTAATTCTGTTATAATTATACATTTTTGTTATTTATAACAATCATCAATTGTGATGTTATCATAGTAAATTATTTTTTTTACAGCGTGGGCTTAATGCCCGTATAAATAACACCTTATTATGTTGCGCGGGAGGAATGAGGTGATAGTAGCTCAAGGACCCAGCGCGCACATAACTAAGGTGTGAGCGCGTTCGTTCTACGATCATTGTTACTGATTGACTCACAACAGAGCCGATGCGACACTGACAAACCTTTCGGGGTGGAAAATTTAATTGTTAATGCGTCAAGGCTGCGATATGGTAATCACCACTAACATTCCTGTTGTAATTGAAGAATAATGTGGCTATAAAATAATATTTTAATTAATTATATTATTTTATTGGTGAAGTAGACAATAATTTATTTTATCCAGCAATTATGCCAGTTTATATAATATTATAGTTTACTAAATAACGTTTTCTTAAAATACTTTCAAAAATGTCAGAATTTAATAAAAAAACGAAGATTAATTTTGATTTGTGCAAAAGCTTTAGAAAATATGTTAAAACTTTGATATGTTCTAAAGCATTTTGCAAAGCTCTTACATATTTTCTTAAATTTTAACATATTTTTGAAAGTTTGTAATTAAAAATTTTTTCTAACTAAGCTTTGGAATGAATTTAAAACGTTTGCTTTTGAAATAATGCCAAAGCATTTTTGACACTTTTTTGAAGATTTAAAATATTTTATAAAGCTCTGACATATTTCTGAAAACTTTAGCTTTTATTTTAAAATTTCCAAAAAAAATTTTCAATGCTTTTGTCTGTTTTCAATCTTCAAACAAATATTCCAAAGCTTTGGCATAACTCTGAAAGCATTTATTTATGTTGTAAAGCTCTTAAATAGGTTAAACTTTTTTTATTATTGACACATTCACCAAAACACTGTCTCAAAGATCAAATAGATTCTCTTAAACATTGCTAAAAAGTTTTTCATTCATCATTTCAAATATTTTGATATGTTTCTGAGAGCTTTAGCGTATTTTCTAGACATTTTAGTTTTAATATATTCAATTATAATGCAAGAAACATAATTTAATTCATTTTAAGAAAATCCCATTTTTAGCCTCAGAATTTATTATATTAATAATTTAATTTCAATATATTCAAATCATGCATGAAACAATTTGATTTAATTTACTTTCAATATATTTAAACTATGACAATGCAGATTAAAATAAATCTATTTCTACGACGCACATTAAAAAAAACTGCATAGAAATCGAAGACGGAATGATTTCATACTAAACTGATAAGAGCGCTCGGTCACATTACCTTGCCAGGGCAATCGGACGACTTTTTTGCAGATATCGACGCGTTATCGCTTTGTTATACTCTCAACAAGACATTAATATTAGTACAGTGGAAGAGTTCGCCTGTGTTTAACGTGAGTGTGCATTGAATTTATTGTGTTAATTGTTGCTGAATTGGATTCTAATTACTGGAAATTGCCAGGGAGGACCGTATGGAGATTACAAGGTAGATTGTTATAAAAATTGTTATTTAAAACAATGACATTTGAACAATTTATAGGTAAAAGTTATTTGATTGATATTTATTGGTTGAATCTATATAATTGCTTTGTTAGCTTGATTGAATTAATTAATAATTTGTTATTCAATAGATTCTAAAATACATAATTAAGGTATTCTTTTTAATTTTATAACAATTATCATAAAATGAATTTGAAAAATCTTGTTTGCAACTAATATCGTTGCAAAGCCAGATTTATATTTAAAAATAATTTGGGGAAGTAGAAAATGCAATCATTTTCTACTAAATTAACAAAATAATTATAAATGCTGTGATTCATTCTGAATTTTTTATGCTAATTCCGTATTAATTTATCCAGAATGCAATAGGATTAAAAAATGTTTAAATATGTGCATCCTTCTTTTGATGATTCACTGGGATGTTCATCCAAAGTTCACCACATAAATTCTTCTATAATTACGATGTATTATTGTACGTATTTTAAAATATGTTTTTCGACTGATATATGTGGAAAGATCCCATTCCGTCCACATTTAGAAGGATTTTTACAACAAAAAAAAATTGCAGAATTGTATTGTTTCGATCAGTGGCGTAACTTGAAGAAGTTTGATTTTGCTCTCTTCTCTCCCTTTTCCGCCCAAGTATTGATGATACAGAAATCAGCTAATCAACAATTGTTGATTTGTTAAAAATACGAGCAAGGTTGAAGAAATTATAATTTTCTTGATCGCAAACACTTGGGCGGGTGGGATGAACTCAAGTATAAACTGAGTGTAGCTTTATTGTTGAAATACTGTGTCCCGCCCACCCACCCAAGTGTTGGTCATCCAGAAATTGGCTAATTAAAAATTGTTGATTGACATTTGTTAAAAATACGAACAAGGTTGAAGAAATTATAATTTTCCTGACCACAAACACTTGGGCGGGTGGGATGAACTCAAGTATAAACTGAGTCACTCTTTATTGTTGAAATACTTTGTCCCGCCCACCCACCCAAGTGTTGGTGATCCATAAATTGACTAATCAACAATTGTTGATTGATGTTTGTTAAAAATACAAGAAAGTTTGAGGAAATTATACTTTTCTTGACCACAAACACTTGGGCGGACAGTTGATATAAACTGAGTCACGTTATATTGTTTAACTACTTTAGTTTCTATGCTAAGTTGGTACCAATTAAGATTAAAATTTAATTGACAGTTTTAATGTTATACATTTTTTAAATTACTCATGCAATTTATGCTTTTGCTTGGTCAAGTTGATTAAATTAAATTTATGTTAAATTAGACGTATGGATTTTGATTGATTTTACACAGTTGGTACTAATGGTATTAAGGTATGTTTAATACCAATTTAGATCAAAATTCAATGTAACGTTTTTGAGTTATGGGTTTTTGAAATTACCTATGTGATTCGTTCTTTTGCTAGGTCAAGTTGATTAAGTTAAGTTTATGTTAAATTGAAGGTATGGATTTTGATGAATTTTACACAGTTGTTACTAATGGTATTGAGGTTAGGTTACTACCAATTTAAAGCGAATTTCAATGTACCGTTTCTGAGTTATGGGTTTTTTGAAATTACTTACGCGGTCTGTGCTTGTGCTAGGTCAAGTTGGTTAAATAAACTTTATGTTATATTAGACGTATGGATTTTGATCAATTTTACGGAGTTGGTACTAATGGTTTTGATGTATGTTGGTACCACTTTAGACCAAATTTTAATATACCGTTTCTGAATTATGAGTTTTTGAAATTACTCATGCGCTCAGTGCTTGTGCTAGGTCAAGTTGATTAAATTAAGTTTATGTTAACTTGAACGTATGGATTTTGATGAATTTTACACTGTTGGTATTAATGATATTGAGGTATATTGGTACTAATTTAGATCAGTATTCAATGTATCATTTTTGAGTTATGGATTATTAAAATTGCTTATGCGACTCGTGCTTCAGCTAGGTTAAGCTGATTGAATTTAATTTTTATCAAATTAAATGTATAGATTTTGATTAATTTTACACAATTAGTAGTGACGGTAATGAGGTATTTTGGTAGCAATTTAGAACAAAATTCTATATACCGTTTATGAGTTATGGTTTTTTGAAATTTCTCATGGGCTCACTGGTTGTGCTAGGTTAAGTTGATTAAATTTAGTTTATGTCAAATTGAACCTATAGATTTTGATGAATATTATACAGTTAATAGTGACGTTATTAAGGTATATTGGTACTAATTTCGATCAATATTAAATGTATTATTTCTGAGTTATAGATTAATAAAACTGCTCATGAGACTCGTGCTTTGGATTGGTCAAGTTGATTGAATTTAATTTATGTCAAATTGAACCTAGAGATTTTGATAAATTTTACACAGTTGGTAGTGATGGTATTGAGGTATGTTGTTACCAACTTAGATCAAAATTCAATGTACCGTTTATGAGTTATGGGTTTTTGAAATTACTCATGCACTCAGTGCTTGTGTTAGGTCAAATTGATTAAATTAAGTTTATGTCAAATTGAACCTATAGATTTTGATGAATTTTAAGGAGTTGGTAGAGACGGTATTGAGGTATGTTGGTACCAATTTAGATCAATATTCAATGTACCATTTCTGAGTTATGGATTATTAAAATTACCTATGCGACTCGTGCTTCAGTTAGGTTAGGTTGATTGAATTTAATTAATGTCAAATTGAACCTATATATTTTGATGAATTTTACACAGTTGATAGTAACGGTATTGTGGTATGTTGGTTCCCTATTTAGATTAATATTTAATGCACCGTTTGTGAGTTATGGATTATTGAATTTGCTTATGCAACTCGTGCTTCAGCTAGGTCAAGCTGATTGAATTTAATTTATGTCAAATTGAACGTATGGATTTTGAACAATTTTACACAGTTGGTACTAATGGTATTGAGGTATATTATTACCAATTTAGACCAAATTTCAATGTACCGTTTCCGAGTTATGGATTTTTGAAATAACTCAAGCAATTCGTGCTTTAGCTAGGTCAAGCTGATTGAATTTATTTTATATCAAATTGAACGTATGGATTTTGATCAATTTTACACAGTTATTAGTGACGGTATTGAGGTATGTTGGTACCAGTTTAGATCACAATTCAATGTATTGTTTCTGAGTTATGGGTTTATGAAATTACTCATGCGCTCAGTGCTTGTGTTAGGTCAAGTTGATTAAATTAAGTTTATGTCAAATTGAAACAATAGATTTTGATTATTTTTTTACAGTTGGTAGTAACGGTATTGAGGTATATTGGTACCAATTTAACTTAATATTAAATGTACAGTTTATGAGTTATGGATTATTAAAATTGCTTATGCGATTCTTGCTTCAGCTAGGTCAAGCTGATTTTACACAATTAGTAGTGACTGTAATGAGGTATGTTGGTACCAATTTAGATTGAAATTCAATATACCGTTTATGAGTTATGGGTTTTTGAAGTTATTCGTGCGCTTACTGGTTGTGCTAGGTCAAGTTGATTAAATTTAGTTTATGTCAAATTGAACTTATAGGTTTTGATTAATTTTACACAGTTGGTAGTAACGGTATTGAGGTATATTGGTACCACTTTAGATCACTATTCAATGTACCATTTCCGAGTTATAGATTACTAAAACTACCCATGCGACTCATGGCTTCAGATAGGTCAAGCTGATTGAATTTAATTTATGTCAAATTGAACCTATAGATTTTGATCATTTTTACATAGTTAGTAGTGATGGTATTGAGGTATGTTGGTACCAGTTTAGATCACAATTAAATGTATCGTTTCTGAGTTATGGGTTTTTTAAATTACTCATGCGCTCAGTGCTTGTGCTAGGTCAAGTTGATTTAATTAAGTTTATGTCAAATTGAACCTATAGATTTTGATGAATTTTACACAGTTGGTAGTGACGGTATTGAGGTATATTGGTACCAATTTAGATCAATATTCAATGTACGATTTTGGAGTTATGGATTATTAAAATTGCTCATGCGACTTGTGCTTCAGCTAGGACATGTTGATTAAATTAAGTTTATGTCAAATTGAACCTATAGATTTTAATGAATTTTACGCAGTTGGTAGTGACGGTATTGAGGTATGTTGGTACCAATTTAGATCAAAATTTAATGTACCGTTTCTGAGTTATAGGTTTTTGAAATTACTCATGAGCTTACTGCTTGTGCTAGGCCAAGTTGATTAAATTAAATGTATGTCAAATTGAACCTATAGATTTTGATAAATTTTAAAAAATTGGTAGTAATGGTATTGGGGTACATTGGTATCAATTTACATCTATATTAAGTGTATCATTTATGAGTTATGGATTATTAAAATTGCCCATGCGACTCATGCTTAAGCTAGGTCAAGTTGATTAAATTTAATTTGTGCCAAATTGAACCTATAGATTTTGATGAATTTTACACTGTTGGTATTAATAATATTGAAGTATAATGGTACTAATTTAGATCAGTATTCAATGTAACGTTTCTGAGTTATGGATTATTAAAATTGCCCATGCGTCTCGTTCTTCAGCTAGGTCAAGTTGATTGAATTTAATTTATATCAAATTGAACGTATGGATTTTGATCAATTTTACACAGTTGGTAGTGACGGTATTGAGGTAGGTTGGTACTAATATAGATAAAAATTCAATGTGCCGTTTCTGAGTTATGGGTTTTGGAAATTACTCATGCAATCAGTGCTTGCGCTAGGTCAAGATGATTTAATTAAGTTTATGTCAAATTGAACTTATAGATTTTGATATATTTTACACCGTTGGTAGTGACGGTATTGAGGTATGTTGGCACCAATTTAGACCAAATTTCAATGTATCGTTTTTGAGTTATGGATTTTTGAAATAACTCAAGCAATTCGTGTTTTAGCTAGATCAAGCTGATTGAATTTAATTCATGTCAAATTGAACATATGGAATTTGATCAATTTTACACAGTTGGTAGTGACGGTATTGAGGTATGTTGGTACCAATTTAGATTAAAATTCAATGTACCGTTTCTGAAATACGGATTTTTGAACATACTCATGTGGTTTGTGCTTGGTCAAATTGATTAAATTATATTTATGTCAAATTGAAGTTATGGATTTTGATGAATTTAACACTAATGGTATTGAAGTATGTTGGTACTAATTTAGATCAAAATTGAATGTACTGTTTCGGAGTTATGGGTTTTTGAAATTACTCATGCAGTCTTTGCTCTTGCTTGGATAATTTGAATACATTATATTTATGTCAAATTGAAGATATAGATTTTGATGAATTTTACACAGTTGGTACTAATGGTACCGAGGTATATTGGTACCAATTTAGATCAAAATTCACTGTTCCGTTTCTGATTTATGGATTTTTGAAATCATTTATGCGATTCGTACTTTATCTAGGTCTAATTGATTGAATTAAGTTTATGTCAAAATGAACGTATGGATTCTCATCAATTTTACGCAGTTGGTACTAATGGTATTGAGGTATATTAATACTAATTTAGACCAAATTTTAATGTATTGTTTCCGAGTTATGGATTTTTGAAATAATTCGAGCAATTGGTGCTTTAGCTAGGTCAACCTGATTGAATTTAATTTATGTCAAATTGGACGTATGGATTTTGATTAATTGTACACAGTTGGTACTAATAGTATTGAGGTGTATTAGTACTAATTTAAACCAAATTTCAATGTACCGTTTCCGAGTTGTGGGTTTTTGATATAACCCAAGCAGTTCGTGCTTTAGCTAGATTAAGCTGATTAAATTTAATTTATGTCAAATTGAACGTATAGATTTTGATGAATTTTACCCAGTTGGTAGTGACGGTATTGTGGTATGTTAGTACCAATTTAGACTAAATTTTAATGTACCGTTTATGAATTATGGGTTTTTGCGCTCAGTGCTTGTGCTAGGTCAAGTTGATTAAATTAAGTTTATGCCAAATTGAACCTATAGATTTTGATGAATTTTACACAGTTGGTAGTGACGGTATTATGGTATATTGGTTCCCATTTAGATCAAAATTTAATGCACCGTTTGTGAGTTATGGATTATTGAATATGATCGTGCGAATTGTGCTTTAGCTAGGTCAAGTTGATGAAATTAAGTTTATGTCAATTTGAACCTATAGATTTTAATGAATTTTACACAGTCGGTATTAATGATATTGAAGTATATTGGTACTAATTTAGATCAGTATTTAATGTACCATTTCTGAGTTATGGATTGTTAAAATTGCCCATGCGACTAGTGCTTCAGCTAGGTCAAGTTGATTGAATTTCATTTATGTCAAATTAAACCTTTAGATTTTGATGAATTTTATACAGTTGGTAGTGATGATGTTGAGGTACATTGGTATCAATTTAGATCAAAATTCAATGTACCGTTTCCGAGTTATGAATTTTTGAAATAACCTAAACAATTTGTGGTTTAGCTAGGTCAAGATGATTGAGTTAAGTTTATGTCAAATTAAACGTATGGATTTTGGTTAATTTCACACAGTTGGTACTAATGGTATTAAGGTATTTTAATACCAATTTTGACCAAATTTTAATGTACCAGATATGGTTTATTAAAATTGCTCATGCTACTCTTGCTTCAGCTAAGTTAAGTTGATTGAATTTAATTTATGTCAATTTAGACGTATGAAATTTGATAAATTTTACACAGTTAGTAGTTACGGTATTGAGGTATATTGATACTAGTTTAGATCAATATTCAATGTACTGTTTTCGAGTTATGGATTTTTGAAATAACCCAAGCAATTTGTGCTTTAGCTAGGTCAAGCTGATTAAATTAAGTTTATGTCAATTTGAACCTATATATTTTAATGAGTTTTACACAGTTGGTATTAATGATATTGAAGTATCTTAGTACTAATTTAGATCAGTATTCAATGTAACATTTCTGAGTTATGGATTATTAAAATTGCTCATACGACTCGTGCTTCAGCTAGGTCAAGTTGATTGAATTTAATTTATGTCAAATTGAGCTTTTAGATTTTGATGAATTTTATACAGTTGGTAGTGATGGTGTTGAGGTACGTTGGTACTAATTTAGATCAAAATTCAATGTACCGTTTCCGAGTTATGAATTTTTGAAATAACCCAAACAATTTGTGGTTTAGCTAGGTCAAGATGATTGAATTAAATTTATGTCAAATTAAACGTATGAATTTTGGTTAATTTTACACAGTAAGTACTCATGGTATTGAGGTATGTTAATAGTAAATTAGACCAAATTTTAATGTACCAGATATGGGTTATTAAAATTGCTCATGCTACTCTTGCTTCAGCTAAGTTAAGTTGATTGAATTTAATTTATGTCAAATTGAACCTATAGATTTTGATGAATTTTACACATTTGGTAGTAACGGTATTAAGGTATATTGGTATCAATTTAGATCAATATTCAATGTATCATTTCTGATTTATGGTTTATTAAAATTGCTCATGCGACTTGTGCTTCAGCTAGGTTAAGTTGATTGATTTTTATTTATGTCAAATTGAACTTATAGATTTTGATGATTTTTACACAGTTGGTTGTGAGGGTATTGAGGTATATGGATACCAATTTAGATCAAAATTCAATGTACCGTTTCTGAGTTATGGGTTTTTGAAATTACTTATGCGCTTAGTGCTTGTGCTAGGTCAAGTTGATAAACTTAAGTTTATGTCAAATTGAACTTGTAGGTTTTGATGAATTTTACACAGTTGGTAGTGACGTTATTGAGGTATATTGGTACCAATTTAGATCAATATTTAATGTACGATTTCGGAGTTATGGATTATTAAAATTGTCCATGCGACTCGTGCTTCAGCTAGGTCAAGTTGATTAAATTGCGTTTATGTCAAATTGATCCTTTAGATTTTGATGAATTTTACACAGTTGGTAGTGATGGTGTTGAGATACGTTGGTACCAATTTAGATCTAAATTCAATGTACCGTTTCCGAGTTATAAATTTTTAAAATAACCCAATCAATTTGTGGTTTAGCTAGGTCAAGATTATTGAATTAAGTTTATGTCAAAGTAAACGTATGGATTTTAATTAATTTTACACAGTTGGTAGTGACGGTATTGAGGTATGTTGGTACCAATTTAGATTAAAATTTAATGTACCGTTTCTGAGTTACGGATTTTTCAACTTACTCATGTGGTCTGTGCTTGTGCTTGGTCAAATTGATTAAATTATATTTGTCAAATTGAAGTTATGGATTTTAATGAATTTTACACTAATGGTATTGAGGTATGTTGGTACCAATTGTAGACCAAATTTTAATGTATCGTTTTTGAGTTATGAGTTTTTGAAATTACTTATGAGCTCACTGCTTGTGCTAGGTCAAGTTTATTGAATTTAATTTATGTCAAATTGAACCTATATATTTTGATGAATTTTACCCTGTGGTTAGTAATGGTATTGAGGTATATTGTTACCATATTAGATAAAAATTCAATGTATCATTTCT
Organism: Tachinus rufipes; assembly: GCA_963932245.1. Taxonomy (NCBI): domain Eukaryota; kingdom Metazoa; phylum Arthropoda; class Insecta; order Coleoptera; family Staphylinidae; genus Tachinus; species Tachinus rufipes. The sequence goes on from OZ010749.1 coordinate 5,873,688, forward strand.
GAGTTATGGATTATTAAAATTGCCAATGCGACTCGTGCTTCGGCTAGGTCAAGTTGATTGAATTTAATTTATGTCAAATTGAACCTATAGGTTTTGATGAATTTAACACATTTGGAAGTAATGGTATTGAGGTATATTGGCAGCAATTTTGATCAATATTCAATGTATCATTTCCGAGTTATGGATTAATTAAATTGCCCATGCGACTCGTGCTTTATCTTGGTCAAGTTGATTGAATTTAATTTATGTCAAATTAGACGTATGGATTTTGATCAATTTTACACAGTATGCAGTGACGGTATTGAGGTATGTTGGTACCAATTTAGATCAAAATTCAATGTACCGTTTATGAGTTATCGGTTTTTGAAATTACTTATGCGCTCACTGCTTGTGTTAGGTCAAGTTGATTAAATTAAGTTTATGTCAAATTGAACCTATAGATTTTGATGAATTTTACACAGTTGGTAGTTATTAAAATTTAATGTACCAAACGGTACATTAAATTTTAATCCAAATTGGTGAGTTATAGGTTTTTGAAATTACTTATGAAATCTGCGATTGTGCTAAATCAAGTTGATTAAATTAAGTTTATGTCAAATTGAACTTAATGATTTTGATAAATTTTACACAGTTGGTAGTGACGGTATTGAGGTATATTGGTACCAATTTAGATCAATATTCAATGTACGATTTTGGAGTTATGGATTATTAAAATTGCTCATGCGACTTGTGCTTCAGCTAGGACATGTTGATTAAATTAAGTTTATGTCAAATTGAACCTATAGATTTTAATGAATTTTACGCAGTTGGTAGTGACGGTATTGAGGTATGTTGGTACCAATTAAGATCAAAATTTAATGTACCGTTTCTGAGTTATAGGTTTTTGAAATTACTCATGAGCTTACTGCTTGTGCTAGGCCAAGTTGATTAAATTAAATTTATGTCAAATTGAACCTATAGATTTTGATAAATTTTAAAAAATTGGTAGTTATGGTATTGGGGTACATTGGTATCAATTTATATCTATATTAAGTGTATCATTTATGAGTTATGGATTATTAAAATTGCCCATGCGACTCATGCTTAAGCTAGGTCAAATTGATTAAATTTAATTTGTGCCAAATTGAACCTATAGATTTTGATGAATTTTACACTGTTGGTATTAATAATATTGAAGTATATTGGTACTAATTTAGATCAGTATTCAATGTAACATTTCTGAGTTATGGATTATTAAAATTGCCCATGCGTCTCGTTCTTCAGCTAGGTCAAGTTGATTGAATTTAATTTATACCAAATTGAACGTATGGATTTTGATCAATTTTACACAGTTGGTAGTGACGGTATTGAGGTAGGTTGGTACCAATATAGATAAAAATTCAATGTGCCGTTTCTGAGTTATGGGTTTTTGAAATTACTCATGCTTGCGCTAGGTCAAGATGATTTAATTAAGTTTATGTCAAATTGAACTTATAGATTTTGATATATTTTACACCGTTGGTAGTGACGGTATTGAGGTATGTTGGCACCAATTTAGACCAAATTTCAATGTATCGTTTTTGAGTTATGGATTTTTGAAATAACCCAAGCAATTCGTGTTTTAGCTAGGTCAAGCTGATTGAATTATTTAATTTATGTCAAATTGAACGTATGGATTTTGATCAATTTTACACAGTTGGTAGTGACGGTATTGAGGTATGTTGGTACCAATTTAGATTAAAATTCAATGTACCGTTTCTGAAATACGGATTTTTGAACATACTCATGTGGTTTGTGCTTGGTCAAATTGATTAAATTATATTTAAGTCAAATTGAAGTTATGGATTTTGATGAATTTAACACTAATGGTATTGAGGTATGTTGGTACTAATTTAGATCAAAATTGAATGTACTGTTTCGGAGTTATGGGTTTTTGAAATTACTCATGCAGTCTTTGCTCTTGCTTGGATAATTTGAATACATTAAATTTATGTCAAATTGAAGGTATAGATTTTGATGAATTTTACACAGTTGGTACTAATGGTACCGAGGTATATTGGTACCAATTTAGATCAAAATTCACTGTACTGTTTCTGATTTATGGATTTTTGAAATCATTTATGCGATTTGTGCTTTATCTAGGTCTAGTTGATTGAATTAAGTTTATGTCAAAATGAACGTATGGATTTTCATCAATTTTACGCAGTCGGTACTAATGGTATTGAGGTGTATTATTGCTAATTTAGACCAAATTTTAATGTATTGTTTCCGAGTTATGGATTTTTGAAATAACTTGGACAATTGATGCTTTAGCTAGGTCAACCTGATTGAATTTAGTTTATGTCAAATTGGACGTATGGATTTTGATTAATTGTACACAGTTGGTGCTAATGGTATTGAGGTATATTAGTACCAATTTAAACAAAATTACAATGTACCGTTTTTGAGTTGTGGGTTTTTGATATAACCCAAGCAATTCGTGCTTTAGCTAGATCAAGCTGATTAAATTCAATTTATGTCAAATTGAACCTATAGATTTTAATGAATTTTTTACAGTTGGTATTAATAATATTGAGGTATATTGGTACTAATTTAGATCAGTATTCAATGTACCATTTCTGAGTTATGGATTGTTACAATTGCCTATGCGACTAGTGCTTCAGCTAGGTCAAGTTGATTGAATTTATTTATGTCAAATAGAACCTTTAGATTTTGATGAATTTTATACAGTTGGTAGTGATGGTGTTGAGGTACGTTGGTACTAATTTAGATCAAAATTCAATGTACCGTTTCCGAGTTATGAATTTTTGAAATAATCCAAACAATTTGTGGTTTAGCTAGGTCAAAATGATTGAACTAAGTCTATGTCAAATTAAACGTATGGATTTTGGTTAATTTTACACTGTAAGTACTCGTGGTATTGAGGTATGTTAATAGTAAATTAGACCAAATTTTAATGTACCAGATATGGTTTATTAAAATTGCTCATGCTACTCTTGCTTCAGCTAAGTTAAGTTGATTGAATTTAATTTATGTCAAATTGAACCTATAGGTTTTGATGAATTTTACACATTTGGTAGTAACGGTATTAAGGTATATTGGTATCAATTTAGATCAATATTCAATGTATCATTTCTGATTTATGGTTTATTAAAATTGCTCATGCGACTTGTGCTTCAGCTAGGTTAAGTTGATTGATTTTTATTTATGTCAAATTGAACTTATAGATTTTGATGATTTTTACACAGTTGGTTGTGAGGGTATTGAGGTATATGGATACCAATTTAGATCAAAATTCAATGTACCGTTTCTGAGTTATGGGTTTTTGAAATTACTTATGCGCTTAGTGCTTGTGCTAGGTCAAGTTGATAAACTTAAGTTTATGTCAAATTGAACTTGTAGGTTTTGATGAATTTTACACAGTTGGTAGTGACGTTATTGAGGTATATTGGAACCAATTTAGATCAATATTCAATGTACGATTTCGGAGTTATGGATTATTAAAATTGTCCATGCGACTCGTGCTTCAGCTAGGTCAAGTTGATTAAATTGCGTTTATGTCAAATTGAACCTTTAGATTTTGATGAATTTTACACAGTTGGTAGTGATGGTGTTGAGGTACGTTGGTACCAATTTATATCTAAATTCGTACGTTTCCGAGTTATAAATTTTTAAAATACCAAAGCAATTTGTGGTTTAGCTAGGTCAAGATTATTGAATTAAGTTTATGTCAAAGTAAACGTATGGATTTTAATTAATTTTACACAGTTGGTAGTGACGGTATTGAGGTATGTTGGTACCAAATTAGATTAAAATTTAATGTACCGTTTCTGAGTTACGGATTTTTCAACTTACTCATGTGGTCTGTGCTTGTGCTTGGTCAAATTGATTAAATTCTTCTTCTTGAAGTGCCGTATCCGCTTAGCGGACGTTGGCTATCATGTTAGCTATAATAATTTTGTTGACAGCGGCGCGAAAGAGTTCGGTTGATGTTTCTCCAAACCATTGTCTTAAGTTTTTCAACCACGATGTTCGTCTCCTTCCGGGCCCTCTTTTACTATTTATTTTACCCTGCATTATTAAATGCAGGGTACCTTATTTTTCGGGATGTTTCATGACGTGCCCGAAATATTGTAATTTTCTTATTTTGATGTTTGGGACTACTTCTAGATCTTTGTTCATCCTTCTCATCACGTCTTCATTACGTACGTGGTCCATCCAGCTGATTTTTAGCATACGCCTGTACACCCACATTTCGAATGCTTGTAGAAGAACCGAAAAGACATAACAACGCACCAACCGCATTCTGAGGCTCAGGTTTAAGTCATGCCCGCACAGTATTCTCTTCATCTGATTGAACGCCGCTCTTGCTCTTTCTATGCGGCATCTGATTTCGAGAGTATGATCCCATTGTTCATCAAGCGTGTGCCCAAGGTAGGTGAATTTCTTAACGCGTTCTAGCTGTATTCCGTTGACTTGAATACCGGTATCGATTATTTGTTGTTTGCTGATAACCATGTACTTCGTCTTTTTGTATTTAACGTTAAGCCGGAGAGTGAGCAAGCTTTAGTGACGCTATGGAGAAGTCGTATAAGTCCTTCGAGACTATCTGCCATTAGTACAGTATCATCCGCGTAACGTAGGTTGTTAAGTGTTACTCCATTAATTACTATTCCTTCTTGTGCCTGCTGAACTGCCTCATCGAATATTTTTTCGGAGTATAGATTAAAAATTAATGGTGACAGAATGCATCCCTGTCTCACTCCTCTCCGGATTTCTATTTCTTCGGTTGAGCGTTCACCTACTCTGATAACTGCCTTTTGCTGCCAATATAGGTTGGCAATGATTCTTAGATCTTTGTCATCAATACCTGTTGTCTTTAAGACCTCAATCATCTTCTCATGTCGGACTCTATCGAACGCTTTTTCAAAGTCGATAAAACACAGAAATACGTCGCTATTGACGTCCCTACTTCTCTGTACCAACACTTCTATGCTAAATAGTGCTTCTCGAGTTCCCAGTCCTTTTCGGAACCCAAATTGTGTATCACCGACGTGGTCTTCTATCTTATGATATATTCGTTGATGAATGATGCTCAGAAATATCTTAAGGACATGGCTCATCAAACTTATTGTTCTGTGATCACTACAATTTTTTGCGTTGGTCTTCTTTGGTATTGTGATGAATGTCGACTGCAGCCAATCGTTCGGAATAATTCCAGTGTTATAGATTGCATTAAAGAGTTGCAACAGTAGTTTCTTTCCCTTTCCTTCTAATAGCTTTAACATCTCTGCTGGGATTTCATCTGGTCCGGTAGCTTTCCTATTCTTTGCATTCGTAATTGCTCTTTCTACTTCTTCAGTTGTTATAGAAGGACCAGTTAAATTATATTTGTCAAATTGAAGTTATGGATTTTAATGAATTTAACACTAATGGTATTGAGGTATGTTGGTACCAATTGTAGACCAAAAATGTATCGTTTTTGAGTTATGGGTTTTTTGAAATTACTTATGCGCTTACTGCTTGTGCTAGGTCAAGTTTATTGAATTTAATTTATGTCAAATTGAACCTATATATTTTGATGAATTTTACACAGTGGGTAGTAATGGTATTGAGGTATATTGTTACCATATTAAATAAAAATTTAATGTATCATTTCTGAGTTATGGATTATTAAAATTGCCAATGCGACTCGTGCTTCGGCTAGGTCAAGTTGATTGAATTTAATTTATGTCAAATTGAACTTAAAGGTTTTGATAAATTTCACACATTTGGAAGTAATGGAATTGAGGTATATTGGTAGCAATTTTGATCAATATTCAATGTATCATTTCCGAGTTATGGATTAATTAAATTGCCCATGCGACTCGTGCTTTATCTAGGTCAAGTTGATTGAATTTAATTTATGTCAAATTAGACGTATGGATTTTGATCAATTTTACACAGTATGCAGTGACGGTATTGAGGTATGTTGGTACCAATTTAGATCAAAATTCAATCTACCGTTTCTGAGTTATGGGGTTTCGAAATTACTCATGCGCCCACTGCTTGTGCTACGTCAAGTTAATTAAATTAAGCTTATGTCAAATTGAATCTATAGATTTTGATGAAATTTACGCAGTTGGTAGTAACGGTGTTGAGGTATGTTGGTACCAATTTAGATCAAAATTTAATGTTCCGTTTCTGAGCTATGAGTTTTTGAAATTACTTATCTAGTCTGCGATTGTGCTAGGTCAAGTTGATTAAATTAAGTTTATGTCAAATTGAACTTGATGATTTTGATAAATTTTACACAGTTGGTAGTGACGGTATTGAGGTATATTGGTACCAATTTAGATCAATATTCAATGTATCATTTTTGAATTATGTATTATTAAAATCATGCGACTTGTGTTTCAGCTAGGTCAAGTTGATTAAATTTAATTTATGTCAAATTGAACCTATAGATTTTGATGAATTTACATATTTAGTAGTAATGGTATTGAGGTATGTTGGTACTAATTTAAATCAAAATTTAATGTACCATTTTTGAGTTATGGATTTTTGAAATTAATCATGAGCACACTGCTTGTTCTTGGTCAAGTTGAATAAATTAAGTTTATGTCAAATTGAATCTATAGATTTTGATAAATTTTACACAATTGGTAGTAGCGGTATTGCGGTATATTGGTATCACTTTTGATCAAAATTCAATGTACCATTTCAGAGTTTTGAATTAATTAAAGTACTTCAGTTTATGATTATCAGCAAGTGGTTTGAACTGGACAGAAGAGCCATGATAATGACTTAAAATCTATCAAAAATTTGGTTGCAATGCTCAAATGCTTATTTGTTGTATGAAGTTGATCAAAAATTGATTAACATTTGTTCAAAAAACTTGTTGACGACAATAAATTTATCAAAATTGCTCTCAAAATGAAGTTATTAAGTAAAATTCATCGAAAATTGCGCAAAAAACTTTGTGTGAAGCAAGAAACTGCTTAAGAAAACCCATTTATTGCTTAAAATCATCAAAATTTGCACGCCAAACCCGTTTATTTTAAAAAAATTATGGAGTTTTATAGATTTTTTTACGTAAAATTAAAACAAAAATGTGGAAACTTGTTTAGAAAATGTATTTTATGCAGAAAATTTATTAAAACCCGTTTTTTTTCACGAGCAGGTGTTATGTTTACAACATAAATCGATAAAAAAGCGCACGTTTGGTGCGTAAAATTACTCAAAAAGTGCTGAATGAATTGGTTTTTTACGTAAAATTTATTAAAAAGTGTAGAGATACACTATTTAAAACAAGAAAATTGGAAAAAAATGCTAAAAACTGATTCGTCACAATTAAAATTGCTCAAAAGCTTATTTGTAAAATGAAAAATTGACAAATTTTTTTAAGAAATACAATATTTGCATTAAAACATCAACTTATTAAGTGAAATATATCAAAAATTCTCTTTTGGTGAGCAAAATTACCCAAAAAGTGCAGTATAAATCAGTTTTTTTCGTAACATTTATTAAAAATTGCTCAAAAATCAATTTGTAGAATAAAAAATCACAAAATTGCTTAGGGAATATAATATTTGCATTAAAAACATTAACTTATTGAGTGAAATTTATCAAAAATCAAGCGCAAAATTGCTTAAAATTACTATAAATTACATAAAAACAATGAGTAAAATTCCATTTATTGAATTGACCAAGCCACACAAGCACATTGCAAGTCAATTTTCTCAAAAAATCGCATCAAAATCCATTTTATGTCATAAAATACCGCATAATAGTCATGTGTTTTATGAAATTTATTAAAAAGAAGCATAGAAAATCAATTTATTGCGGATAATTTATTAACAAACGTGCAGAGAATCCATTTAAGGCAATTTAAAAAAAAAAAGTTATTTGGCAAATATGATCAAAAATTAGACAAACAAATTTATTTAAGAGAAGCCCTCATAAGCTTCCAAAACTGTTTTAACCCCATGCATTAATTACATACTTATTCTAATGAAATGTATTACATTGATTGCAACATATTTTTATCAATCAATTTGATTCACAAACCTTCGTCTACAATAAAATTTGTAAACATCCTGCACAACTCCAACATTTATCTTGTTTATTAATTAATATAATCAAACAATTTGTATAATATCGAATTTAATCAAATTCTCAAAAACATTGCACACCATTTCCTGCTTGTTTAAACAATTATAGCATTGCGATAACCTTTATCATTCATAGAATTGCATTTATTAACAGATAACCAGATAATAATCTGACTAGAATAATATAATAGGATATTCATTATAAAATCCGGCTAGACATGGTTAGGGAGAAGTAAAAATATTGAATGGTACCACAAGTAGACAACCTGAAATAGCTTTTCCACCGAATTGTTGACACATACAAATGACGTACAGTTGTAAGACATCGGTCTGTGCCGGGCCCCCGAAGAAACTAGTGTAGGCACCAACTACTCGCTCTCTTCTTCTTCAAAACCTATTTCACCGCGCCTCTTTAGGAAGTTATCAGTAAATTCAGTAATTAAGTAGCGGGATGAGGAGACAGAAAAGACGGCGCGCTGTATATTTTTATGCGTCTGTCAAACTATTAATAGGGGCACATTCATTCCGAATCCAGACGCGTTCGACGGCGGCAGTCTGCAGTTCACCTCACACCATCATCCAGTTATCTGACTGACTAGACCCACGACATACACGAACAAAAACTCAATTTATAATTATAAATTAAAGACAAATTGCTTTGAATTATTTTTAGTTATTATAGAATTTTATGAAATCATTTACTGCAAACTTAATTAATTAAAACCCTCCGCTATAAGCTTATAAACAAGGTATTTATTGACACTTGAACTTCCCTTTGAACTGCTAATCACTTATCTATCCGTAGAAGTGATGGAAATTAAAAGTGATTAGCGTGGATTAACCATAATTTACATCCAATATATAATTAAACTTCATAGTGTTGACACCTTCTGTTGGGAATTAATTAGTTTATCGTTTGATTGTGCATGGTTGGATTTCGATCAAAAGTTTAATGACTTTAAGAATTAGATGTTTAATTGATGATTATATTTTTGAATCATTTATGGATATTAAGAAAGAAATAAAGAGCAATTTTTAATCATTTTGAATGTGACGATAGGTTTTTAGCAATTTTTTCCAAAATTTTTAATGAATTTTACGTAAAAAACTGATTTGTACTGCATTTTCTGGGTAATGTTACGCACCAAAAGTGGATTTTATGTTAAAAACCTTTTTTAAGCAATTTTGTGCTTAATTTTTGATATATTTCACTTAAAAAAAATGATGTTTTTAATGCAAATATTGTATTTCTTAAGCGATTATGTCAATTTTTTATTTTACAAATAAGTTTTTGAGCAATTTTGAATGTGACGAATAGGTTTTTAGCACTTTTGTCTAATTTTGTTGTTTTAAATAGTTTTTTTTTACAATTTATAATAAATTTTTACTGATTTATTCTGTACTTTTTGAGTATTTTTTCGCGCGTTTTTTATAGATTTTATGTATAAACATAATTTCTGCTTAAGCAAAAAACGGTTTTTAATTAATTTTATATCATTAACATGGCTCTTCACTCCAGTTTAAACCACAGGCAATCATAAACTGTAGTTCCTCATCAACTTGCTAAAGCGTTAGTTATTAAGAAATTAAATATGACTATTTTTTTTGACATAAAGGCTTCTAACGCTTACAGAGAGAAGAAAATTCTAATTTTTTTTTTTTTTTTTTTTTTTGGTGTTAGGAGGAGAATCTTTCTAAAGACTCGCAAAGTGTCGGATTCACCCTCACGGGCGCTTACCGACTAAACTCCCCTCGACTTTGACTGCTGGAAGTTCGTCCTCAAGTGGACATTGCCTTCCTGAATGGTTGTGTGTTCAACACGGGAAATATTTGCGTAATGCACATGTGTGCCAACCATATAGGTGTGCCTAGAATGAGTGGGATCTGGTTCCACTTCTAGGTCTGAGTCTCAGACTGACGGGCCGGGTCTGAGATTATTAGACGTCTTGTCGTCTAATAGAACTTTAGAAGCTTTTAGTAGCTTGACGAAGTCATCATTACTTGCTTGCGATAAGCGAAGTAACAGCTGATCTTTAGCTGATAGAAGAGAGGCGCTTGGCGCCGATCCCGCAGCTTGTGCGAAGGATTTCTCCCCGCTTGCGTTGGGACCGCTCCGTGGAGGAGCACGAGACTGCTTACGGGGAGCAGGTGTCTTACCGGTGGCCTGGCTGTTGCGGCTAGCCTTTAGTTTCTGGTAAACCATGCAGCCCTTATAACTTGCCGTGTGGTCCCCACCACACGCGACGCATTTTGCTAAATGGCCGCTCTCTTTGGTAAGAGTTTGACCTCTGTGGTCACGCGAAGCCCGAGCAACTTAGTTAGAGATAAGATTTCTCTGTTTTTGGCTTCCTGGGGAAGCTGGACGTACACCGTTGGAAAGTCTTTCCCGTTCCTTCCCATTCGTGTAGTCGATTTTGGAGTGTATCCCTGAGCGATGAGCTCAGCCTGCACTATTTCAACCTTAATGCAGGTGGGCACACCCCGAATAACATATTTTAAGGTCTTTTCGGACCCTAGTTGGTAGGTGTGGTGAAAGATGTCATGCTCTGTGCAATAATCGATCACCGCTCTGAAATCATCCTGCGTTAGGGGGTGCAGGCGAATGCCATCGACCACGTTTAATGCGGGATTGATGGTGATGTTTAACGACTCGAAGGTCGCCTTTAGCCCTAGGTACACATCCTTATCATGGATGGTAATAGGAGGAGGGCGGCGTGCACCGGCTCCCTTTGTGGGCGCCGGCTGTGTTGACTGGCCTAAGGTGCTAGTTGCCGGACCAGAGTTGGTCGGCTTTGCCTTAGGGGCGGGCCGGGTTGAAGACCCTTTGGCCCTGACGTGTGGGGCCGGCTGAAGGCTTGTTTGAGCAAGAAGGTTGAGAGGGCTCACCTAGTTCCTTCCTCATCTTCTTCGACTTCGCTTTCTTCCCTTCGACCAAGATGAATTTGTCCTTTTAGGACGGGTCTTCTAGGTGGAGGTCGACCTCGCTTTGGGCGGTTTCCATTTCTTCCTCCTCGGAGGAGATGGAGTCGGGCGGTCCGGCGGCAGGTCTCTTGAGGGAGGCCCGGACCTGGGGGGCCGCTGTCGCGCTTGGAACCTGGTTGCAGGTTTTCATTGAGGCCTCTTTGGTGGTGGTCGAGGCTGGTGCCGTTGGAGGTGTGAGCTGGATGGGCAGCTCGGCGAGAGTGGATTTGATGGAGGTTTCCATTTTGCTAATGGCGGCCTTCGCCTCTTTAGCATCTTTTCGGATCGCTTTAACCTGGGCGTCCTGCTCGGTCATCCTTTCGTCTGGCATTCCATCATAGCCATGAGTTGGGATTCCAGCGAGTGGATCTTCTTCGCCTGGTTTTCGATGATCATTTCGTTCTTCTCCACCACGGCATACATTAGCTCCAGTATCTCCCGGTCCGACATCTTGCCGTCGGGGTCCATGCTGGAATAAAATGTTTAATTAATTAATTAAATTAATAATTAATCAATTAAACAGTAGAATTAGTTGTGGATGGCAGTATCTTTCAATTGTTCATCCGCGCCTAGCGTGCAATGATAATTGCATTTATCCTCGATTGAATCCAGTAGCAGGTGCGTTTCTTGGATCGTTCTCGTAGTGGACTGGTCTGGTCGGCTGCTGGCAGTCGACTCTTCTTTTATACACCTACACAAGTGTTACTTATCAAGAGATAGGAGGGCATTCCAGTTTAAACTTTTTGTTGGTAATTATGAAGCGGAGTACCCAACTACCGTCTTAGTGTTAGTAACATAAAGGGAGAAGAGTAGATTACGAAATAGTGAAGCTTCAATAGATAAAATTATTGATGGAATGGAGTATTTAGCGATTTTTTGTGTTTTTGTACTTTTTTAAGCGTTTTCTAATTTGCTGCTTTATTTGAATAAATTTTCTTATAATTTTTGATAAATTTTACGTTTTTTTTAACTATATTTGATGATCTTTTTATACTACAAATGGGTTTCTTGAGCAATTTTACTAGATTTGGACCGTAAATAGGTTTTCTTTTTACTAAATTATTTTACTATACCGATTTTTATTATTTTTATGCAGCAAATGAGCGTTTTTTATAGATTTTTTGTCATAAACATGAGTTTTTTTGCTTTAATTGATGTTTGAAGCCATGTTTGATGTTTTATGAACGATTTTTGATAAATAATTCTAATTTTCTAAACAATTTTAGATGATCTGTTTTGTTTTTTTGCAAGATTTCTGACAAATTTGCTGCAATAATTTTTTTTTGTGGTTAAAATGCTAAACAAAGTTTAATTTGTAAGCGAAGTACTTTTTTTACTGTGACCCACCCGCCCAAGCGTTAGTCATTAAGGGATCTGTTGTTTGTCCCACCTTTTGTCTGCTTGTATTTTGATAGGAGAAAATTGTTTAACAATAAATCTCATGATAACTAACGCTTGGGTGGGTGGGTGGAGAAAAGTTTAATTTGTGGGCAAGTTACTTCTTCTACTGTGACCCACCCACCCGTCCAAGGGTTAGTCATTAAAGGATCTGTTGTTTGTCCCATCTTTTGTGTGCTTGGATTTAGATATGAGAAAATTGTTTAACAATAAATCTTTTGATAACTAACGCTTAGGTGGGTGGGCGGGAACTAATTTTAATTTGTGGGCGAGTTACTTTTTATATTGTGACCCACCCACTCGCCCAAGTATTAGTCATTAAAGGATCTATTATTTGTATCACCTCTTGCGTGCTTAGATTTAGATATAAGAGAATTGTTTAACAATAAATCTCTTGTTTGTAGGCGAGTTACTTCTTCTACTGTGACTTACATACCCGCCCAAGTGTTAGTCATCAAAGGATCTATTGTTTGTCCCACCTCTTGTGTGCTTGCATTTAGATATGAGAGAATTGTTGAACAATAAATCACTTGATAACTAACGCTTGGGTGAATGGGTGAAAACAAAGTTTAATTTGTGGGCGAGTTACTTCTTATACTTTCTATTATTTGTCCCACCTCTTGTGTGCTTAGATTTATATATAAGAGAATTGTTTAACAATAAATCTCTTGATAACTAACGCTTGGGTGGGTGGGCGGGAACAAAGTTTAGTTTGTAGGCGAGTTACTTCTTCTACTGTGTTCCACCCACCCGCCCAAGTGTTAGTCATTAAAGGATTTATTGTTTGTCCCACCTCTTGTCTGCTTGGATTTAGATATGAGAAAATTGTTCAACAATAAATCTCTTGATAACTAACGCTTGGGTGGATGGGGGAACAAAGTTCATCTCTTGTGTGCTTGGATTTAGATATAAAAGAATTGCTTAACAAAAAATCTCTAGATAATTAACGCTTGGGTGGGTGGGTGGAAACAAAGTTTAATTTGTGAGCTAGTTACTTTTTCTACTGTGACTCACTCACCCGCCCAAGTTTTAGTCATCAAAGAATCTATTGTTTGTTCCACTTCTTAAGTGATTTAATTTAGATATGAAAGAATTCTTTGACAAGTTTTGTAGGTTTCTTGAGCAACTTTTAATAATTTTGTATGTGACGACTATGTTTTTAATCATTTTGTCGTCGTAAATAGTTTTTGATTAATTTTTAGTAATAAATTGATTTATTTTGCGTTTTTTGGTCAATTTTATGCAACAAATGTGCAATTTTTTATAAATTTTTTGTCATTTTTGCTTATTTTGATAACTTAAGTCCATCAAATGAGTTTCATGAACAAGTTTTGATGCATAACTTAGTTTTTTGCATAAGTTTTGTTAATTTATTTGAAATAAACGACTTTGGTGCGGAGTTTTTGGATGAAATTTAGGCAATAAATGTGTTTTTTAAAGTATTTTTTGGTCTATAAAAGTATTTTGCACAATTTTTGATATTTTTTTTTTTTAAACGATTTATAGCCATTTTTAAAGGTATTTTTATCAATTTACTACCTTAAGCTGAATTTCTGCACAATTTATGCATAATTTAACGCAAATATTCTGTTTCTTAAGCAGTTTTGGTAATTTTTAATGCTAAAATTAGGTTTTTGAGATGTTTTTAATAACTTTGTATGCAATAAATGGGTTTTAGCATATTTTTTGTTATCGTAATGGTTATTTCTACTATTTTTGACTATATTAGATCAATTTTATGCAACAATTGTGCGATTTTTTATAGATTTTATGCTATAAACATGGTTTGATGTGCGATATTTGATCAATTTACTCTATTAATTTGGTTTTCCTAGCAATTATATTAGTTTTTAAAGGTATTTTTGTTAATTTACTGCTTTATGTTGAATTTATGCACAATTTTTACATAAATTTACTCAATAAATTAATAATATCAGCATTTTTAATGCAAATATTGTGTTTTTAAGTGATTTTGTTCATTTTGTATGCTACAAATAGTTATTTTGAGATGATTATAAAGATTTTTATGCTGTTTTTGATCATTTTTTTGCATTAACGGGTTTGGCACACAGTTTTTGATAACATTTTGACAATAAATCTGTTTTTTGGCGTATTTTTTTGCTTTACGAAAGTTTTCTGCGCGATATTTGATCAATTTACAATATTAATTTGGTTTTTGAGCAATTTATTTTATAGGATTTGAAGCTATTTTGATATTGTCTCAAATAGGGTATTTGAACAATTGTTGATACATGTTTTGCTGTTAATTGATTAACAGCCTAATTTTTGATAAATCTATACAACAATATATATGGGTAATTCCATTACTTTTCGACTAATTTGAAAAAGTTGACCTCTTTGATTTTGCTCTAATTTTCAGAGATCAAAATATAGATGAAAAAAATAAGATTTCTAAAATTTTGGACCTTAGAATATTGTCTGTTCAAAATGACACACATTTGAAGGTCAGAAATTTCACAATAAAACGTTTTTTTAGTCTTATTTTGTATCTCAATTTTTAGGCTTCTGGAAAAAGATAAAATCGTCTACGATGGCTTAAATTATTACTTATTACATGTACTTTATAACCCATATTTTTATTTTTAATATTGTGGCAGTCATTTTGATAGATTAAGCTTCAAACATTATTCCAAAAAAAACCGTAAATTTAGCAGAATTGCAAAACTTTGCTTTTTTAAACCGTTCTAACTTTGTCAAATTTTAACAAAATTTGGTTCACAAGGTCTAGATTTCTTTGTGTTTAATCTTTTTTTAAAGTGATCACACAAGACTTATAGAATCAATACGTATACACCACTACTTTGATGCAGGAAGTTGCACATATTTTTGAGATCTTTGTCGATTTTAGTCAAAATTTTACTAAATACTCTTTAAAGCACAAGAAAAAAGGTTATTTATATGAGAAATGGTATATTGGGCATTATCAAGAATTTTTTAATATTCAAAAATTGTCAAAATTGGCAAACCGCACATTTTTGTATCTCAATTTTTGGGTCTTTAGAAAAAGATAAGAAGGTCCATGATGGCTCAAAATATTTTTTATTACATGTACTTTAAAACTAATATTTGCTTATTTAATGTTGAGGCAGTCATTTTGATATATCAAGCTTCAAACATTATTCCAAAAAAACCCGTAAATTTAGCAGAACTGCAAAATTATGCTTTGTTTAAACTGTTCTAACTTTGTCAAATTGTAAAGAAATTTAATCCAAGAGGTCTAGATTTCTTTGTATTCAATCATTCTTTAAAGTGATTACATAAGACTTAAATAATTATTACATATTCACTACTATTTTGATGCAGAAAGTTGCACATGTTTTTGCGATCTTCAAAACGTGTAATTTTTAGGTCCCGAAAAAACGCTGTTACCTTATGTCGATTTCAGTCAAAATTTCAGTAAATATTCTTTAGACCACAAGAAAAAAAGGTTATTTATATGAAAAATGGTATATTAGGCATTATCAAGAAATTTTTTATATCAAAAATTGTCAAAATCGGCATTGTTTTCCAGAAAATTTAAATGACTTTTTGTCTATCTTGCTTTGTTTTTGAATTAGTCAAAAAATACAAAATATTTAAAAAACTTTTTATTTAGCAAAAAAAACACAAACAAAACAACATTACTTTAACAACTGTGTGCATTGATACAAGCTTTTGATTTTTGTTAAAACAGTTTTCTTTGGTTCGGTTAGTAAAGTTTGATAAAAATGCTGTTCAACAACGGAGAAAACGCAGATATCATTTTTTTTAGGGATTCTGTAATGGTAATGCCTTAGCAATTGAGATTTCTCGACAGAAAGCAACTTTTTAGTGAAAATGTTCACCCATATTATTATCAAAAATACTAGACCTACAACCAGGCGACGCAGCACAACGACTTGCATTTTCTCAATGGCTTCTTGATAATACCCGATATACCATTTTTCATATAAATAACCTTTTTTCTTGTGGTCTGAAAAGTATTTACTGAAATTTTGACTAAAATCGACATAGGGTGACAGCGCTTTTTTGGGACCTGAAAATTACAAGTTTTGAAGATATTAAAAACATGTGCAACTTCCTGCATCAAAATAATGGTGTATACGTATTGATTCTATAAGTATTGTGTGATCACTTTAAAAAGAGATTAAACACGAGAAAATCTAGACCTCGCGGATCAAATTTTGATAAATTTGACAAAGTTAGAACGGTTAAAAATTTACGGGTTTTTTTAGAATAATGTTTGAAGCTTAATATATCAAAATGACTGCCACAATATTAAACATAAAAATATGAGTTTTAAAGTACATGTAATAAGGAATAATTTGAGCCATCGTGGATCTTTTTATCTTTTTCCAGAAGCCCAAAAATTAAGATACAAAATAAGCTAAAAAATACGTTTTATTGTGATATTTTTGACCTTTAAATGTGTGTCATTTTGAACAGGCAATATTTTATCGAAAAATTGATCGAAAAGTAATGGAATTACCCATATACACATGAGTTTTCTAAGCAGTTTTTTAAGAATCATACAATGAGAGAATTTAATCAAGTTTAAACTACTCGATGGTAATCATAAACTAAAAGTCTCACCCAACTGCACTAATGTTGGTTATCAAGAGATTGAATATCATCGTCTTTTTCTTGCACATAATGTTTGCAAAAAGGATAAGCTTTCAATTTCTTAGTAACAAACACTCTAAACTGGCTACCCAAGATTTGGTCATCAAGAAATTGGATATACCTGTCTTCTCTTCAGGCATAAAGACTTTTAACTCTTGCAGGGGAAGCAACATCCAATTTTCTGATGACAAACAAACGGTCGTGAATAGGCACAGTTTAAACTAGTTGCTGGTAATTATAAACTAGAGTGTTCCAAATGTTGGTCATTATGAAATTGCATATCCGAATATAAAGACTTCTGACGCTTGCAAGGAGGAGAAACTTTCAATTTGTTGATAACAAACACTTAAGTGGGCAATTGGGCACTGCAGCTAAATTACTTGTTGGTAGTCATGAAATGGAATGACCCGCTCGCTTTCCCAAGTATTGGTCATCAAAAGATTGAGCATAACCATTATCGTTTTCAAACATAGAGACTTCTAATGCTTGCGGGAAGCACCATCCAATTTTTAGATAACAAATTCTTATGCCGGTCAAACATTTTTGAACGAAATTTTATTAATTCTTTAAACTAAATTTCCACATTAATAGTCTTCTTAGGTTGATATGCCAAAAATCTAAAAAACTAAACTAAATTTCACGTTTCTTATATAAATTGGATTTATGATCAATTTTTGATGAATAGTCTAATTTTTCTAAAAAAACTTGATGAATTTTGTAGTTTTTTGCAAGATTTTTGTCAAATATGATGTATTAAGTTTTATATTTTATACAATTTTTGTTGTTACTTCAAATAAACAGGTTTAACGCGCGATTTTTAATAAATCCTGGCAATAAACTTATTTTTTCAGATATTGATAAAAAGTTTGTTCTACTTCTGCTATTCTTTTTTACTTCTTCCTGTGCGTCAAAGGAGTTTTTTATTTTCTATTTTGTCATTTTGTTAAAGGTATCTATAGCATTCAGCATGTTTTTGCTTGAAATGGGATCATTTTTGGTATAATTTTCGCAACTTTCTCAGGTATTTTTAATCATTTATTGGTTTCTTGAGCGATTATTTGTCAATTTTTATCTTATAGATTTTTTCTGCACGTTTTTGATACTATTTCTCTAACAAATTGATTAGATTGATATATATTATAAACAATATTTCATGGATATGATGCCATGAACATAATTTTTGAAGAATTGCAATAAATTAGCTGAGCGGTTTTGTTAAAAAGTTCTATGTAATGTTTTTTACTCAAGAAGATTTCTCTGGATCCATAAAAGCGCTAGACTGATGCGATAGCTTGAATATTGAGTAGTTTGTGAAATTCCAATAATCTGCTAACTATCTGATTAAGTTTTATACGGATTAGAATCAATTACGCAATCCCGATAGATTTGAAAAGAATGTGGCCGGCATGCGATTGACGGGGAATAATGCGCAAAGTAGGAAGTGCCATTGGAGGGCATGGAGGCTGCTAAAATGAATGTAGTTTAATATTATGCATAACTGTTGTTGTCGAGTAAAATAATTAGTGATCTATCCACGCGGATGTGTGCCTGAATGACATGTGCCGAAGCATAAAATATCCGCGCAACTCGTTATCGCCACAAATGGTCATCGGAGGGAATGAAAACACAACGCAAATATTTCCATCCCGCAATCATAGCGATCGCATGACGGCGATAATCATCATCGCCCATGATATGTTAAAGGTTTTATAAAGAGATGCGAGAACTTGTCGTACCGGTTAACTATTTGTAACGACCAATGGTAACGAACACCGTAAATCAATTGTCACTATTATAAATCGACGTTGGACGTCGACTTCTACAACTAATGCAACCCAAGTACCTACACACATTCTCTGGAAATCGTTTACCTTCGATATTTCTCTCTCTCTATCTATCTACTTTGCGTTTGCATTGCACGCGGCCGCGACTTCGCCGCTACAACTAGCGGCCGAGGAAAGTAATTGCGCGCATTTTTTTAATTAGAATTCCAATGCCATAATACATTGCATTTGCATTAAACTGTCTATTGCAAATTACCTTCCACATCTCCTTATAAACGTGTCACTACACCTACATACGTGACATATAGCTTTCAAAACTTAACTAACTGCACATTCATTCTTAACAATTTATTGCCCAACGCTCGATTCCTCCACAGTACACATTGCCGGATTATTATACAACAACAACCATTCCATAAACTTATTGAAAACTATTTGTTTCGACACTTTTTTATTCAATTTTGTCAACCGGTTCAAATCATATTTTATATTTCAAAATTAATTCAATTTTAATTACTAACTTTAATATGAATGAAGTGGTATACAAGGTTTAATTAAAAAGAAAAAATCTACCATTAAAGCACTCAATTTTTGGTATATTTTTTACACAACCAGAACTAACGCCTCAAATTCTTCTCTCCACTTAGTTATTATGCTTTAGATTTTAATTGTAAATGCAAAAGTTTGAGCACACTAAATTTGTTTGTCTAAAGCAGGTGCAACTTTGTCCAAAAATGTGACCACGACTAATCAAAACCTGAAGCTGTAACTCAAATTAATACAAAATTATGCAAAGTCATTTAACTGCATATAACTATGCAGTTTTTCCAAATAAGGTTCTTACTAGTTCTTTTATTAAACCGACTTTGCAGCTCAAATTGGCTTAAAAAAAATAGAGAACGTTTAACTTTTGAAACTGTCCACGACCCAAACTGCACAAAATTCAGTTTATCAAGGTTGAGAACATACTTTTTACAAAATCAAATTATCAACTAGTCTACATATTTTTTACTAAATCTTATTCAGAATGTGATAAAAGTCAAAATTTTAATTTAAGAAATTTTTTTGTATCAAATAATTTTCAGATTAACAAAACGATTTCTAAAACTCTTTAAGAATTAAAGGTTAAAAATGTTTGCAAAAGTTTTAAGATAAAAAAAGTTTGTTTTTTCAAAAATAATACAATTTTTGGGTAAATTAACTAAAGTTGCTACAAGTATGCGAAATATTTGGAAGTATTCTAGGATAGTTTTAAACTTTTTAGAAAATTATTTTTTGTACTTTAGAAAACAATTTTAAGATTAAAAAGCTGTTTGAACTTGAATGCCCATTTACCCGCTTAAGTGTTTGTCATCAAGAAATATGTCTTCTTCCTGTAAGCGTTAGAAATATTTAAGTCCAAAGATGCAATGCTGATGTCTAATCTTTTGACGATCAGCATTTGGGTGGTTGGGAGGGTCACTCCAGCTTATGATTATTAACTAATAGTTTGAATTGGAGTGGCCATGCACCCCCTAAGGGTTTGTCGTTAAGAAATTGGGTATTTCCTTGCTAGAAGAATGAGATTTTTTATGTTTGAGGAAGAGAAAATGATATCTATTCTCTGGAGAAAGAACACAACAGTTTTAACTGGACTCACTCACTAGCCCTAGTGTTTGCTATTAAGAAAATAGAAGTTTCTTCCTTTTGCAAGCGTCAGAATTTTCTATGTCCGAGGATATCCAATCTTTTCACGATCAACACTTGAGCGGTCAGTGGTGTCAGAAATTGTTTTTTTTTTCTGCAAGCGTTATAGTCTCTATATCCGGGACGAGAAGGTGATAACTAATATTTAATAACTAGCACTTGGGTGAGTGGTTGGGTCACTCTAGTTTATGATTTTTTTAAGTAAATTTTTCAAAAAAGTACTGATTTGTAAGTATTCAAGCTGAGGACACAATTGTTGCAATATTAAACTCAAATTTTGACAAAATGTAGTCCAATTATTGACTAGTATGGTACTTAACTCAAAATTATATTTTTAAAATTTGAGTGGGTTGGCGGGAATTCCAGTCGAAACTATTGTCGCGTAATCATTGAACCGAATGCCCCGCCTACCCTTTCAAGAGTTCGTATTTAAGAAATTACATCACAAATACTAGGGTGAGTGACCGGTAGCTTCAGTCGAAACTACTGTTGAATTGTGCGCCACGCCCATCCACCCAAGTGTTTGTGATTAAGAAATAGGATCACAAACAGTTGGGAGCTCCACTGTTTGCGCAATTAATAATTTGAGAGCCCCACTCACCCACCCAATTGTTTGTAGTCAAGAAATTAGATCACAAATACTTACTTAGGTGGGTGGGCGGGAACTTCTGTCGAAACTACTGTTGCGTAATCAATGAATTGCGTGCTCCGCCCACCCACCCAAGTGTTTGTGATCAAGAAATATGATTACAAACAGTTGGGTGGGCGGGAACTCCATTGTTTGCACAATCAATAATCTGAGTGCCCTATCCACTCGCCCAATTGTTTGTAGTCAAGAAATTAGACTACAAACACTTGGGTGGGTGGGCGGGAACTTCAGTCGATGCTACTGTCGCATAATTAATGAACTGCGTGAACCACCCACCCACCCAAGTGTTCGTAATCAAGATATTAGATCACAAACAGTTGGGTGGGTGGGCGGGAACTCTACTGTTTGCGCAATCAATAATCTGAGTGTTTTATCCACCCGCCCAATTGTTTGTAGTCAAGAAATTAGATTACAAACACTTGGGTGGGTGGGCGGGAATTTCTGTCAAAACTAATGTCGCATAATTAATGAACAGCGTGCCCCGCCCAACCTCCCAAGTTTTTGTAGTCAAGATACAAACATTTGGGCGGGTGGGCGGGAATTCTTGTTGTAACTACTGTCGCGTAATCAATGAACTGCGTGACCCCGCCCACCTACCCAGTGTTTGTAGACAAGAAATTAGATCACAAACAGTTGGGTGGGTGGGCGAGAACTCCACTGTTTGCGCAATTAATAATCTGAGTGCTTCTCTTACCCGCCTAATTGTTTGTAGTCAATAAATTAGATTACAAACACTTGGGTGGGTGGGTCGGGAACTCCTGTAGAAACTACTGTCGCGTAATCAATGAACTGCGTGACCCGCCCACCCACCCAAGTGTTTGTAGTCAAGAAATTAGATCACAAACACTATGGTGGGTGGGTGGGTGGGAACTTTTGTCAAAACTACTGTCGCGTCAACAATGAACTTTGTGCCCTGCACACCCATCTAAGTGTTTGTAATTAAGATACAAATACTTGGGTGAATAGGCGGGAATTCCAGTCAAAATTACTGTCCCGCCCACCCACCCAAGTGTTTGTACTCAAGAAATTAGATCACAAACATTAGGGTGGGTGGACGGGAAATCTTGTCGAAACTACTGTTGCCTAATCAATGAACAGGGTGCCCCGCCTACCTACCCAAGTGTTTGTGGTCAAGAAATATGATTACAAATAGTTGGGTGGGTGGGCGGAAACTTTACTGTTTGTACAATCAAAAATTTGAGTGCCGGGTGCCCGCTCAGTTGTTTGTAATCAAGAAATTAGATCACAAACACTTGGGTGGGTGGGCGGGAATTCCTGTCGAAACTACTGTCGCGAAATCAATAAATTGCGTTACTTGCCCACCTACCAAAGTGTTTGAAGTCAAGAAATTACATCACAAACACTTGGGTGGGTGGGCTTGAATTCTAGTCGAAACTTCTGTTGCATAATCAGAACTGCGTGCACCGCCCACCTACCCAAGTGTTTGTTTGTAGTGAAGAAATTAAATCACAAACACTAAGGTGGGTGGGCGGGAACTTCCGTCAAAACTACTATTGCGTAATCAATGAACTGCGTGCCTTGCCTACCCACCAAGTGTTTGTAGTCAGTTTACAAACACTTGGGTGGGTGGGCGTGAATTTTAGTCAAAACTGTTGTTAGTAAGCATTGAACTGCGTACTCCGTCCACTCACCCAAGTGTTTGTAGTCAAGAAATTACATCACAAACACTTGGGTGGGTGGGCGGGAACTCCTGTCAAAACTACTATCGCGTAATCAATGAACTGCGTGCCTTGCATATCCACCAAGTGTTGGTAGTCAATTTACAAACGTTTGGGTGGGTGGGCGGAAATTTTAGTCGAAACTATTGTTGGTAATCATTGAACTGCGTGCCCCGCCTACCCACCAAGTGTTTGTAGTCAAGATACAAACACTTGGGTGGGTGGGCGTTAATTCCAGTCGAAACTACTGTTGCGCAATCAATGAACTGCGTGCCTCAATTTACCACCCAAGTGATTGTGATTAAGAAATAGGATCACAAACACTTGGGTAGGTGGGCGGGAATTTCAGTCGAAACTACTGTTGCGTAATCATTGAACTGAGTGCCCCGCCCACTCACCCAAGTGTTTGTGATCAATATTCTTGTTCAGAAACACTTGAGTGGGTGGGCGGGAACTTCTGTCGAAATTACTGTCGCGTAATCAATGAACTGTGTGCCCCGCCCACCCACCCAAAAGTTTGTAGTCAAGAAATTACATCACAGACACTTAGGTGGGTGGGCGGGAATTTCAGTCAAAACTATTGTTGCGTAATCATTGAACTGAGTGTTTATAATTAATGGATTGAATGTTTTTTTTTTCTTTAATGTAATCTAATCACTAACACTTGGGTTCTTTACTACAGTTTATGATTTTTTTACTGAATAAATTTTTTAAGTCTATTAAGCAACTCATTGGCAACATTTGAGACTACAATTAGAATGTTTGTTTAAAAAAATCTGTAGTAAAAAAAAAAAAACAAAGATTATTTTGAAATTATCAAATTTTTGGAAAGCAATTAAACAACTTATCAACAACATTTGAGAAACATTTAGATAATATTTATTGATTCTCAATTCTATATTTCATATTTACAGAATCATTCAAAAGCTTATAAATTATTCCTGAATGTATAGAATATGCAGAATCCATTCAAAGGGCTATTAAAAGTGATTTGTGTGAAAAACTGTTTGTTTTTCGGTAAACGTTCTTAATAAAACATTATAGGTGATCATAAAATGAATAACTTGCAAATTTTGTAATAGCGAATATTGAAAATGTGCCAAAACAATAGGAATTCAATTCACATGACAGGCTACAGAGTAGTGTGGGCCCGGAAAAGTGCTAATAATAATTATGTTTAAGAATATAAATATTGTTAGCTGATAATAATATTATTATAAGATCCAGTCGTTATGTAGTTAAAATAAGAATCAATAGTCAGAGTAAAAGCACAGCTTTCGAAACTGATTTAAGTAATAGGCGAGTGAGCGGTGTGAACGTGCTCCTTTTCTACCACAAAGGTAATTAATTTATTTCAAGGATATAATGGTTTACGTATGCTCCTTTTGAAATGCTAGATGTTTTGACGTGTGTCGGATAAAAGTAACGGTCGCGTTGGAGAGAGAGCAGAGATATTAATAAAAGAACGTCGGGTTTGGCTTTATAAGGTCGTGTGCATGAACAAGATAGAAATAGAAAAATCAAAATATTTCTGTTTATATAATGTGTTCTCATTTAAATAAGTTTATTTTTATAGCCGATCTGCGATGTATAAATACATTGAGGCGAAGCGATTCAAGGATATTTTATAATAAATCATTAACATAATTTTTTCAGTATCGATTCTGCGCATTTTGCAAATCAAATAATTGTAAACAAGTTAAGATTAGGATGGGATGCTCGGGCTATTGTGGAAATAGCGCGCACACACACGTGAAGAGAGAAAGTGGTATTTTGACGCTCAAAAACATAAACGGCAGATCATGATGTATAAAATTAAGTAGCGACAGGAACTAAAAATAATCGGGCGACGGCGCAACCAATCGAGAAATGCTTATAATTTAAACAATTACTGGTCGCCTCCGTCGCGGCGAGATGTTCGCGGGATCGTTGGGACTATTCCTAGCGGGTGCCCTCTTTCAGTCAGCTATTTCAGGTCTTTCAGGAGAGGCAAACCGACTACGGCGTTAAATTTGGCGCTGTACACACCAGAAAATACAAACAAATGTCGCGTCTCCAGCCGCAAACTCACTTATTATAGCTTACAAACTATACGTTAACGTCTGTCCGCACGCACTATGTTCACGCCCGCATTCTACCAACAATTAATAAGACTTATTTGCAAATTTGCCAACTCTTGGCATAAAATGTTTCTACTCTAATGGAGCCATCTCCTCACGGGATGTTATTGATACAACAACACATCTCAACTAATCACAGAACTTTCATCCAGTATTAAAAAAATTATTAACAAATTAGTGAATTAAATTAGAAGCAATCTGCGGAAAAATATAAGGAATCAAAGATTTTATTCAAAAATATAATATTTTTAGAAATTCTCTAAGAATTGCGTAATTTTTTTTTTGTTTAATTTTTTATTTTACAAAAATTTTAATTGTAGTAAAAATTTTCAAAAATTTTATTTAAAATTTGTCTGAAATGTTGTCAATGGGTTGCTTAATTGATTTTCAAAAATTGGAAATTTAAAAAAAAATATTTTTTTTTTAACTTTATAAAAATGCATTTTTTTTTATTTTACAAAAAATGTAATTGCAGCAACATTCTTTAAAAAAATGATTCATAATTTGTGTCAAATGTTGTCGATGAGTTGCCTAATGAAGTTTGGTAATTTTCAAAAAATCTGATGCATCTTTTTTTCATTTTTAAAAATTGAATTGAGATCTAAAAATTCTGTTTTCAATCAGCAGTAATGATTTGATTAAAAATTTGTTTGAAATGTTTTTAAAAAATTGCTTAACTGTTTGAGAATAATTAAGCAATTTAGTAATTTAGAAAAAATCTTACATATTTTTTATTTTATTTTTTAATTTTTTTTTTTACCAAAGTTGTAATTGTAGCAACAATTTTTTAATAAGTTGCTTAATAGATTTCCAAATTTAATTAAGACTCTGTATAGTCTAACAATTCAATAACGAATCTCAATAAATTATTAAGTGATAAGAATATTTAGAAACAATTCAGTCGTTCGATATGGTGTCATTAGAAGCATTCCACAAATACAAAACATAATTATAAATAAATGAAATACGTTATCAATATATTTGTTCAGTAATACCATAAACTAAATGCGTGCAGCTCGTATAAAATTTACAACACTGAATTCCATTGTGTTTGTGAAAATTAATATCGCAGCGATATCATTCCATAAAATTAAACAAAAAGTGAATCAGCAACATATATTTATAAATGAAATATTTGAAAATAATTTAGATAACATTAATAGTTATTAGCCCACCCATGTCAACTCATATTGTTTACGTCCAATAACAATCTTTAAGTTTGTGCTGACTAATAATTCTTATTAGTATAATGAATGTCAGTTTAGCATGACACCGTTTTGAATGGCTCCCGACACTTTAGTATCAACAGAAATATATTTAAGACCTCCATCTGCTATTTATACAATTATAGTTACTTATTTCCTGGAAACTTTATATATAGCTACTAATTATTTTATTATTTTTCCCAAGTCTTGTTTTATAACATTTGGAGATAAGAAATAAATTACGTAATTTTTATTTTATTGTGTTGATAAATGTTGTGGGACTAGCTAGCAATATATGCTGACCTTGCCTGTGCGCTACTGATAGTGACAATAGAAAAATACTACACGGTGCGATTTTTTTTATTGAAATACTTACAAGGCTTAATTCTCAAGTTTACAACTTGAAATGAATATTTGAAATATTTCATGCAATATTTTATCACTTTATTATATATTTTAGGTATGCATGGCTTATCAAAAAAAGTTTTTATTTAAACAATACATGAATTTATCGCGTGTTGTTATCATTGGAAACATTTTTATATTTCTTATTTAGGAGAATATTTTAACAAAAAATGTTCCAGATGTCTATTTTTGAGGTTATACAAAATTGACCGAATAAATTTAAATATATTTTTACAGTTGGCTATACAGCTTTTTAGAAGCATTATTGCCAAATTTGAATAAATTCCAATATATGGTTTTGAACTTATTCAACTATTTTTATCTCCAAATCTTTTAACTTTGAATCTAGCCATATATCAATTTTTCAGGTTATACCAAATTGACCGAATAAATTTTAATATATTTTTTACAGTTAATAGTACAGCTTTTTAGAAGCATTATTGCCAAATTTGAATAAATTCCAATATACGGTTTTGAACTTTTTCAACTTTTTCTATCTCTAAATTTGTTAACTTTAAATCTAGCCAGATATCTAATTTTGAGGTTATACAAAATTGACCGAATAAATTTAAATATATTTTTTAGAGTTGGTGGTACAGCTTTTAAGAAGCATTTTTGCTAAATTTGAATAAATTCTAATATAAGGTTTTAAAATTATTCAAATTTTTCTATCTCTAAATCCGTTAACTTTGAGTTTATTCAGATGCCTAATTTTTAGGTTATACCAAATTGCCCAACTAAATTTAAATTTATTTTTTACAGTTGGTAGTACAGCTTTTAAGCAGCATTATTGACAAATTTGAATAAAATCCAATGTATGGTTTTGAACTTATTTAACTTTTTCTATCTCTAAGTCCGTTAACTTTGAATCAAGCCAGATATCTATTTTTGAGGTTATACAAAATTAACTGAATAAATTTAAATATATTTTTTATAGTTGGTAGTACAGCTTTTAAGAAGCATTACTGCCAAATTTAAATAAATTTTGATTAACTGTTTAGAACTTATTCAACGTTTTCTATCTCCAAATTTGTTAACTTTGAATCTAGGCAAATATTTATTTTTGCGGTTATACAAAGTTTACCGAATAAATTTAAATATATTTTCTACAGTTGGTAGTGCAGCTTTTAAGAAGCATTGTTGCAAAATTTGAATAAAATCCAATATATGGTTTTGAAATTATTCAAATCTTTCTATCTCTAAATCCGTTAACTTTGAATCTATTCAGATGTCTATTTTTTAGATTATACAAAATTGACCGAATAAATTTAAATTTATTTTTTACAGTTGGTAGTACAGCTTTTAAGAAGCATTATTGCCAAATTTGAATAAATTCCAATATATGGTTTTGATCTTTGATAAATATTTTACCTTTTATGGGTAATAACTAATAATAGAAGTTTATTCATTCAAATTAAATTAAACGTTTTATATAAATAAATGAACAATACATCTACAACAGGTGTTATCCGACCTATTCAATACAATAAAGTGCCATCTTAATTGACAAACACACAACAATATTCCGCTGCGATAAACAAGGCAAACAAAACAAAACGAGCCAGTTCTCATATCCTTGTTTGTGTCTGTTTGTTTAATTTAAATTCCTTACAAAGGTAAATTTGTTTACCAGTTAGCGTCCTCGTTGCTAATTTCAATGATTGTCGTCGTCCACCACGAATAATTGTTTATATCGCGATTACGCAACTAGTCGGTCGCGTGCAATAATTAAATACGTAAGAAACAATTTTAAAATAAGTAAATTCATCCTTATTATATAATCCTAACTAATTATCACAATAATTAATCCTGTTTCGGTTGAATGGAAGATATTTTATGGCAAAAAAATATTAACAAATATTTACAAAATACCGTGAAGGTTAATATTAGTCAATATTGCAGACAAGGTTAGAGACTGTTTTATATTATTATTGTTCTTGATATTTGACACACAAATTTACAATGGTAATGTGTACAGCCTACATGTGAAATTGTACGTGTCAATATGTTAATTTATGCACGGTTATCAATAATTTTTTACTACTTAGAGATTACTTTAGTGTGTTTAGTGCCTCGTTACATGAATATCAGATTAAAAATATATTATTTACTAAAAAATACACATAATAAGGTAACATATTGTCTAATTAGCTACAATATTGATCATAATAAAGTAGTTAAAAATATGAACAATTATCCAAAACTATTTACAGTTAATTATAAACAAGCGAATTAGTTCTATGGTGCTAAGGGATTATTATAGACTTTAATTTAGGTTGACGTGAATAATCGCCTATATCTTTCACTACTCGCAATATGTGTGTATGTGCAATGTTAATATTAATGACTCCCGTATATATTGTTGCTTGTTTTGCCAGTTATTTATACCCACAATTTATAATTGTATATGCTTTATTATCTGTTGCTTGTGCATGTTTCAATTGTACGAATACACAATACATTTTATTAAAGTTACATCTTAAAGTTAAGAAATATTTTTTTTATATAAGGAAATACATTCCACAATAAGTTCAATCCATTATTCAAATAACCGAGCACATAAACGACTTCACGGTATTCCGTTCTTATCAGAACATGATTAGATTTAACTGCAACTTAAATAGATGTGACGTTATAGCGACTTGATTATGTTGAAGCGGCGGACGTGTGACGGCACAGTTGTATTTTCATTTAAATCAAAATGCTGCGTAAGCTAAATGAAACATAAACTGCTATTCATTAAATAATGTTAATGTACTAGGATATTGGTTATTTGAAACTTTAATGTCCAATCTTTGATTTAATTTTCCCTAGAAAATTTATATGGCATTCAGAGAAAATTGCTTACTATATTTTTAGATTCTAATTTAGTGTTGATAAAGTTAGTTAAAAATTGTTATTGTTTTGCCAATTTTTTTACCAAATACTTTTTGATTTTTTTTGCTTCAATAACTGTACTGTTTGATTTTAGCTTCTGCTCTGTTTAAACTAGTTTTCTACAAGCTGAAATTTATTCTACCTTTTAAGTAACCTTAAAATTAGATATCTGGCTAGATTCAAAGTTAACGGATTTGGAGATAGAAAAAGTTGAATCAGTTCAAAACCCTATATTGGAATTTATTCAAATTTGGCAATAATGCTTCTTAAAAGCTGCACTACTAAATGTAAAAAATATATTTAAATTTATTCGGTCAATTTTGTTTAACCTAAAAAATAGACATCTGAATAGATTCAAAGTTAACAGATTTGGAAATAGAAAAAGTTGAATAAGTTCAAAACCATATATTGGATTTTATTCAAATTTGGCAACAATGCTTTTTAAAGACTGTACTACCAACTGTAATAAATATATTTAAATTTATTCAGTCAATTTTGTATTACCTCAAAATTAAACATCTGACTAGATTCAAAGTTAACAAATTTGAAGATAGAAAAAAATAAATTAGTTCAAAACCGTATATTGGAATTTATTCAAATTTGACAATAATGCTTCTTAAAAGCTGTACTACCAACTGTAAAAAGTATATTTAAATTTACTCGGTCAATTTTGTAAATCCTCAAAAATAGATACCTGGCTAGATTCAAAGTTAACGGATTTGGAGATAGAAAAAGTTGAATAAGTTCAAAACCGTCTATTGGAATTTATTCAAATTTAGCAAAAATGCTTCTTAAAAGCTGTACTACCAACTGTAAAAAATATATTTAAATTTATTCGCTCAATTTTGTATAACTTCAATAATAGATATCTGGCTAGATTCAAAGTTAAAGGATTTGGAGATAGAAAAAGTTGAATAAGTTCAAAACTGTATATTGGAATTCATTCAAATTTAGCAATAATGCTTCATAAAAGCTGCACTACCAACTGTAAAAAATTAATTTAAATTTATTTGATCAATTTAGTATAACCTCAAAATTAAACATCTGACTAGATCAAAGTTAACAAATTTGAAGATAAAAAAAGTTGAATTAGTTCAAAACCGTATATTGGAATTTATTCAAATTTGACAAAAATGCTTCTTAAAAGCTGTACTACCAACTGTAAAAAGTATATTTAAATTTACTCGGTCAATTTTGTATATCCTCAAAATTAGATATTTGGCTAGATTCAAAGTTAACGGATTTAAAAATAGCAAAAGTTAAATTAGTTCAAAACCGTATATTGGATTTTATTCAAATTTGGCAATAATGCTTCTTAAAAGCTGTACTACCAACTATAAAAATAAATTTTAATTTAATTGACCAATTTTGTATAACCTAAAAATTAGGCATCTGAATAAACTCAAAGTTAACGAATTTAGAGATAGAAAAATTTGAATAATTTCAAAACCTTATATTAGAATTTATTCAAATTTTGCAATAATGCTTCTTAAAAGCTGTACTACCAACTGTAAAAAATATATTTAAATTTATTTAATCAATTTTGTATAACTTCAAAAATAGACATCTGGATAGAATCCAAGTTAACAGACTTGGAGATAGAAAAAGTTGCATAAGTTCAAAACTGTATATTGGAATTCATTCAAATTTGGCAATAATGCTTCTTAAGAGCTGTACTATTAACTGTAAAAAGTATATTAAAATTCATTCGGTCAATTTTGTATAACCTCAAAATAAGATATTTGGCTTGATTCAAAGTTAACGGATTTGAAGACAGAAAAAGTTGAATAAGTTCAAAACCGTATATTGGAATTTATTCAAGTTTGACAATAATGCTTTTTAAAAGCTGTACTACCAACTGTAAAAACTATATTAAAATTTATTCGATTAATATTGTAAAACCTCAAAAATAAACATCTGGCTTGATTCAAAGTAAACGGATTTGGAGATAGATAAAGTTGAATAAATTCAAAACCATATATTGGAATTTATTCAAATTTGGCAACAATGCTTCTTAAAAGCTGTACTACCAACTTTAAAAAATATATTTAAATTTATTCAATCAATTTTGTATAACCTCAAAAATAGATATCTGGTTAGTTTCAAAGTTAACGGATTTGGAGATAGAAAAGTTGAATAAGTTCAAAACTGTATATTGGAATTCATTTAAATTTGGCAATAATGCTTCTTAAAAGCTGTACTACCAACTGTAAAAAATATAATAAAATTCATTCGGTCAATTTCGTATAACCTCAAAATTAGATATCTGGCTTGATTCAAAGTTAACGGATTTGGAGATAAAAAAAGTTGAATAAGTTCAAAACCGTCTATTGGAATTTATTAAACATTGGAGTAATGCCAACTGTAAAAACTATATATTTAAATTATTCGGTCAATTTTGTATAACCTCAAAAATAGATATCTGGCTAGATTCAAAGTTAAGGGATTTGGAGATAGAAAAAGTTGAATAAGTTCAAAACCATATATTGGATTTTATTCAAATTTGGCAACAATGATTCTTAAAGATTGTACTACCAACTATAAAAAATATATTAAAATTTATTTGGTCAATTTTGTATATCCTCAAAATTAGACATCTGGCTTGATTCAAAGTTAACGGATTTGGAGATAGAAAAGTTGAATAAGTTCAAAACTGTATATTGGAATTCATTTAAATTTGGCAATAATGCTTCTTTAAAGCTGTACTACCAACTGTAAAAAATAATTTTAAATTTATTCGGTCAATTTTGTACAACCTTAAAAATAGATATCTGGCTAGATTTAAAGTTAACGGATTTGGAGATAGATAAAGTTGAATAAATTCAAAACCATATATTGGAATTTATTCAAATTTGGCAACAATGCTTCTTAAAAGCTGTACTACGAACTTTAAAAAATTCATTTAAATTTATTCAATCAATTTTGTATAACCTCAAAAATAGATTCAAAGTTAACGGATTTGGAGATAGAAAAAGTTGTATAAGTTTAAAACCATATATTGGAATTTAATAAAATTTGGCAATAAAGCTTCTTAAAAGCTGTACTACCAACTGTAAAAAATATATTAAAATTTATTTGGTCAATTTTGTATAACCTCAAAAATAGATATCTGGCTAGATTCAAAGTTAACTGATTTGGAGATAGAAAAAGTTGAATAAGTTCAAAACTGTATATTGGAATTTATTCAAATTTGGCAATAATGCTTTTTAAAAGCTGTACTACCAACTGTAAAAAATATAATAAAATTTATTTGATCAAGTTTGTATAACCTGGTTAGATTCAAAGTTAACGGATTTGGAAATAGAAAACGTTGAATAAGTTCAAAACCGTATATTGGAATTTATTCAAATTTGGCAATAATGCTTCTTAAAAGCTGTACTACTAACTGTAAAAAATATACTAAAATACATTCGGTCAGTTTTGTATAATCTCAAAATTAGATATCTGGATAAATTCAAAGTTAACAGATTTGGAGATACAAAAAGTTGAATAAGTTCAAAACCATATATTGGATTTTACTCAAATTTGGCAACAGTATTTTTAAAAGACTGTACTACCAACTATAAAAAATATATTAAAATTTATTTGGTCAATTTCGTATAACTTCAAAATTAGACATCTGGCTTGATTCAAAGTTAACGGATTTGAAGATAAAAAAAGTTGAATAAGTTCAAAACTATATACTGGAATTTATTTAAATTTGGCAATAATGCTTCTTAAAAGCTGAGCTACCAACTGTAAAAAATATATCCATTGTTGTTGCCACGTTATTATTGTTTTGAGCTGTATGTCAAAGCCTTGAGGGACTGTGTTTTTGGTTTAGGAGGAAAAGTTTTGAAGTCTATCAAAACATTTAACAAAAATGTTTTAAAAGGATTTTTTTTTGATAAAAGAAAAGTTTTTAGGAAATATTTTGTAATTTCGTCGAAATTTGGAGCAGTATGTTAGAGCTTTGGTAGAAAACATTGCTTTAGAAAATGTGTTTGAGCTTTAGGTACGTTATTACAAAATGCGTTAAATTTTCCAAACAAATTTGTCAAAACTTTAACAAAAAAAAGCTTTTATATCATTGTATCAGTTTTTAGTGATAGTTTTTGGAGCTTTATGCTACATTCTAAAGTTTTTCAATTTAAAAGAAATCTAACAAAAAGCTATGATGATATTGATATTTTAGTTTTAGAAAGTTATTGGATACGTTTAGAGGTTATGTCAAAGTTTTTGGGAATATACCGTTTTTGTTTTAAAAAAGTATTAGAGCTTTGCGATATATAGTTACTGAAATTGATTTTTTTTTAACATTTAATAAAATAACTGCAAGGTCGCCTTTTGAGCTTTAGAGATCAATTTGATTTTTTTGGAATTGTGCCAAAGTTCTTGAAAAACAGTTTTTGGGCTTTTTGGAAATAATGCAGCGGTTTTGAGACTGTGAAGTATTAAGCAGTATGTCGGAGCTTTGGAAGAGTGTGTTCTCTTGCTTAAGAAAAAGTAATTATGTAAAAATCTACGATATTTAAGAAATGAATTTGATTTTCAAAACAAATCTATTGAAATTTGCTGCAAAATTAGTTTTTGAGCTTTATAAACTAATTCGAAACTTTTGAGAAATATGACTGAATTTTTGGGGCTCTGTAGTTTTGCTTTTACAAACTTTTAAAGCTTTAGATAAACAAATTGTAAGAGAATTTGTAAATTTATTTATACCAAGAAAATTGCAAAATTACATTTTGTGCTTTAAACACTAATTTAAAGCTTTTGGGGACAGTGGCAGAGCTTATGAAGCTGTACCAGAGCTTATTAGCTGTATTTTAAAGCTTTGGGAGAGTATATTTTTGCTTTGCAAACAGTTCTGGAATTTTGGAAATTGGAAGAGAATGAGGAAATTTGATTGATTTTTTATAGAATGTTGCCAAAACGTTTAACAAAATTAAGTGTTGAGCTTCAGAAACTAATTTAAAGTTTTTGAAAAGTATAACGGAGTTTTTTAAATTTTGTCAGAGCTTTAGGTTGCAATGTAGAGCTTTGGAGAAATATATTTTTGCATTAGGAAGAGTACTGAAGTTTTGGACACAGAATTTATAAAAGAATTAAAAAACTTGCAAAGCTTTAGAAACTAATTTAAATTTTTTGAAAAATATAGCAAAGTTTGTGAAGGTATGTCAGAGCTTTGTGCAGCAGTTTAGAGCTTTGGGGAGAATATATTTTTGCTTTGCGAAAAGTGCTGGAGTTTTGGACAAAAATTTGAAAGAGAATTAAGAAATTTGTTGGATTTATCATATAATTCTGCCAAAACCTTTAACAATAAGTTTGCAAAATTACATTTTGAGCTTTTAGGAACTATTTTAAAGTTTTTGAAAAACATAACAGAATTTTTGAAGTTGTGTCAGAGCTCTGGGCTGCATTTTAAAGCCTTAAGGAAATATTATTTTGTTTTGAGAAAAGTCTTGAAATTTTGAACAAAGAATTGCTAAAAGAGTTAGAAATTTTTGTTTAGTTTTCTAAACAATCTTGTCAAAAATTGTAACAAAAAATTATCAACATTTTGAGCTTCAGAAACTAATTTAAAGCTTTTGAGAATTATGGCAGAGTTTTTGGAGTTGTGTCAAAGTTTTGGGCCGCATTTTAGAGCCTTGGGGGAATATATTTTTGCTTTGAAAAAAGTGCTGGAGTTTTGGACAAAGAATTAGGAAATTTGTTTAATTTTTTAAACAAATCTGTTAAAACTTTTAAGAAAAATATTGCAAAATTACATTTTGAGCTTTAGAAAACTAATTTAAAGTTTTTGAGAAATATAGCAGAGCTTTTGAAGTTGTGTCAGAGTTTTGGGTCGCATTTTAGAATCTTGGGGGCATATATTTTTGCTTTGGGAAAAGTGTTGTAGTTTAGACAAAGAATTTGTTAAAGAATTAGCAAATTTGTTTGATTTTCTTAACAATTCTATAAAAAACTTTTAAAATTGTTTTTCTTAATCTTCATTTTAAGCTTTAGAACTTTATTTAAAGTTTTTGAAAAATATAGCATAGTTTATGAAGCACACTTCAAGTAACTTGCACAACTTACACCGTCCGATGATGACTTTGTAAAGGTTCAAACATTTTTTGAAACCAACACTAAAGTGGGTGAGTGGGACACCCCGATTGAAACTACTTGCTAACAATCAAAAAGCTGAGTGCCTCACCCATCCCGCTAATTGTCATCCTCTTTCTTCAAACTAAGTTAAACTAACATTTGCAAATGAAAGAACACTCCAATTAAAACTACTTTCCAAAAATCAATAAACTCGACTGTTTGTTATCAAGAAATTGCAAACTACAAATCATTTGAGAGGTATATCATAAATCTAAGAATTGATTGAATTAAGATTTTGATTTTAATAACATTTTTATGTTGCAATTCTCTAAGCACACTAATCCCGTTCAACTAGATTGTGCATGTAATTCTAAGAAACAACAATTTGTACTAATTGTATTCTTTTTATAAGTCGCGAGTATAAAAATAAATGCCATTGACCAAGAGAGAAAAAATACAAATAGCAACAAACGTATAATTATTACAAACTCGCTTGTTTGTTCTGCAAAAGACGTGTGACTTATAATTAGCCAAGCTATTGGCGAATAATTACCAATCCTCAAACAGCCGGAAAGCAAAAAGGCCACATACATATACACACAGACAGACAGGTTTTGGTTTGGTTGGCATTCCGGCTCGTGCACTACCGTACTTAGTATCGTGGCAAAACTAGATAGTAATCGCCTATCATCGTCCCAGTCACACCTAGCGGTGATGTTTTAATAATACATATCATTTTTCCGCCCGGTTTAATCCATTTGTGATCAATGGAATTTCATATTAACAAACATGTGCTTATAATAACAGTATTTACAGCATAATAAAAAATATTAAATAAACCGTTTCAAGGATCTGTATAAATAGAATCGATGTGTAATTATTACCTTCATGTTTTGTTGTTTCGTTTTATTTGCTTAAGATTTTTTTCATATTAATTTCGATTAATTGGATTTGAAGCTATAAAGTAGGAGTTTTTATTTCGGGTATTTTCTGCTGACGTACTTCCTTGAATTGTTTGTTATTCAATTATATTTATTTAATTTATTGTTAAAGCTTTTAAAAAGTTGTTAATAATTATATATTTTTGTTGCTTCGAGGCCCCTAGCAACTAAACTTGAATGACATGAAGAATTATTAAAACAATATAGTGTTACGCTACAACTCCTCCGGTTTATATATCAAATTACGGTTGTAAACATCTTTGTGTCTACACAATCGAAACTATATGGGTGGTTTGCTTTATATATAGTTCATTAATCCAAGACTTGTTTGTTATGTTTTTAAATAAAGCAATAAAGGTAATAGGGGTATTTAAAAATATCAAATAAAGCTTCTGGAAGCCAGCAAACAATGTTTCTGTAATCTTATACATTTTTCTAAAAATACCTTAAACCTTCTAAAAGCTTTCAAAAATCATAATAATCTAAATCAAAAAAATTCAAAGTTTTTGGAAATTCTTTACAATTTATTTTTGTAATTTTATAAATTCTTTTAAACCTTCTAGAAGCTCTCAAATCATATTTTATACAACTACAATTATATTAATTTTTTTTAAACGTTTCAACTCCATTCAAAAAATGTTTCTGTATTTTTTTTTTTAATTCTTAAACCTTCCAGAAGCTCTTAAGTCATACTTCTGTTTACATAAAAACCCAAAGCTTCTGAAAGCCCGCAAACCTTTCTAAGAACTCTCCAAAGTTCTTTTATCAAAAGTTTTCTTTTAATTTTTAAAGCTCTTACTAGCAATCCAAAAAATTAGGTATTTTTCAAAATTGTTTTTGTAATATCTAAAACTCTTTAACAATTTTTTTAAAGCTCAACCAAATTTCTTAGGTTTTTTGTTTACAAATTTGTATATCATGTGTTTTCGGTTATTTTGTGATGACATTAAAGCAATTAGTATTAATTATCAAATGATTGGATGTTCAATCGTTTATTAATAAAGTCTGCGGCGAGAGAAGTCCGTCGACGCAAAAGGTGTAATTCAAGACCGGCTCGAAAGCGTCAGTCTGTTATTTACAATAATTGGGCGCTGATGGGTAATAATAAATATTCATATTACTATCTCCACCATGTAAGAAGCAAAGCAAACCACGTGGCGAAATGTTTTTCAAGTAAACAATTTGTCATGCGCATGTAAAAAGCATCCGGAGCGACATATTTCGCTGATGTATTTGACAGGCGATAATGTGCCCGTATTATTTCAAGTAGTAATCTGCGACTAGCCGGTCATTAGTCGTTAATGACTCGCTCGGAACTCTCTTGAACGCCACTCGCTAATTGGTTGATTGCCTCAAAATAAACTCTCTGGCGATCCGCAATGACTCGCGCGCTACATTTGTACTTAATAGTTTTCTGGATGTATGTGTGGCGGTGCTCGTTTAATGGAACAGAAAAACACACTTATTCATTTAATCAGGAAAAAAATTATATATAAGGAGCTTGGGAAAGCAATCCGATCGCGGCAATAAAATATAAGCACATAATAATATTTTTTATGCCCGTTCCCACGACGTTTGATAACAATATTGGAGTTTTCAGCAGTTTTTTTTGTTGGTTTATTTATGGTTGATCGTAACTTATTTTATGGTGCTCATCG
Source organism: Tachinus rufipes (assembly GCA_963932245.1). Lineage (NCBI taxonomy): Eukaryota > Metazoa > Arthropoda > Insecta > Coleoptera > Staphylinidae > Tachinus > Tachinus rufipes. The sequence goes on from OZ010749.1 coordinate 5,911,812, forward strand.
GATATTCAGTTGCATATAATTTGGGTTTTAATTGCCCACGTTGGTCAATATTACTAACATTTGGTTGAAAGCAATAAATTACAAAATAATTCTCTTTAATCTAATAGCTTTAGATTTGAATATTGATTCTCTATGGGTACGATGAGATCTATTTTTAAACTTAATGGGTGGGCGAAATACTTTAATCAGAATCAATTTTAGAACTAATTTTTTTGCATAAGTCTACAACAAAACATTTCCATAATTATAGAAAACTGTTTAAAGAAAATGATCTACTGTTTTCCCAACTCTTGTAGGATCTATTGGTCCTCTTACCTCTTGTGTGCTTGGATTTAGATGTGAGAGAAATGTTTAACAATAAATCTTTTTATAACTAACGCTTGAGTGGATGGGTGGGAATAAAGTCTAATTTGTGGGCGAGTTACTTCTTCTACTGTGACCCATCCACCCACCCAAGTGTTAGTCATCAAAGGATTTATTGTTTGTTCCACTTCTTGTATGCTTGGATTTAGATATGAGAGAATTGTTTAATAATAAATCTCTTGATAACTAACGCTTGGGTGGGTGGGTGAGAACAAAGTTTAATTTGTGGGCGAGTTATTTTTTCGACTGTGGCTCACCTACCCGCTCATGTGTTAGTCATCAAAGGATCTATTAATCAGTCCACTTCTTGTGTGCTTGGAATTAGACATGAGAGAATTGTTTAATAATAAATCTCTTGATAACTAACGCTTGGGTGGGTGGGTGGGAACAAAGTTTAATTTGTGGGCAAGATTTATTTCTTATGACTCTCCTACCCGCCCGAGTGTCAGTTATCAAAGGATCTATTGTTCAGTCTATCTTTTGTGTGCTTGGATTTAGATATGAGAGAATTGTTTAATAATAAATCTTTTGATAAGTAACGCTTGGGTGGGTGGGTGGGAACAAAGTTTAATTTGTGGGCGAGTTATTTTTTTATTGTGACCCACTCACCCGCTCATGTGTTAGTTATCAAAGAATCTATTATTCAGTTCACTTCTTTTGTGCTTGGAATTAGACATGGGAGAATTGTTTAATAATAAATCTCTTGATAACTAACGCTTGGGTTGTGGGTGGGTGGGAACAAAGTTTAATTTGTGGGCGAGTTATTTTTTTTTGTGACCCACCCGCCCGCCCATGTGTTAGTCATCAAAGAATCTATTAATCAGTCAACCTCTTGTGTGCTTGGATTTAGATGTGAGAGAAATGTTTAACAATAAATCTTTTTATAACTAACGCTTGAGTGGATGGGTGGGAATAAAGTCTAATTTGTGGGCGAGTTACTTCTTCTACTGTGACCCACCCACCCGCCCAAGTGTTAGTCATCAAAGGATCTATTGTTTAGTCCACCTTTTATGTGCTTGGATTTAGATATAAGCAAGTTGTTTAATAATAAATCTTATGATAACTAACGCTTGGGTGGGTGGGAACAAAGTCTAATTTGTGGGCGAGTTACTTCTTCTACTGTGACCCACTCACCCACCCAAGTATTAGTCATCAAAAGATTTATTGTTTGACCCACCTCTTGTGTGCTTGGATTTAGATAGGAGAAAACTGTTTAACAATAAATCTCTTGATAACTATCGCTTGGGTGGGTGGTAAAAAGTTTAATTTATGGGCGAGTAATTCTTCTACTGTGACCCACCCACCCACCCAAGTGTTAGTCATCAAAGGATCTATTGTTTGACCTACTTTTTTGTGCTTGGATTTAGATACGAGAAAATTGATTAACAATAAATCTTTTGATTACTAACGTTTGGGTGAGTGGGTGGGAACAAAGATTAATTTATATGCGACTTACTTCTTCTACTGTAATACACCCACTCACCCAAGTGTTAGTCGTCAAGGGACCTATTGTTTGTCCCACCTCTTGTGAGCTTGATTGTAAATACGAGAAATTTGTTTAACGATAAATCCTTTGATAAGTAACGCTTGGGTGGGTTGGTGGGAACAAAGTTAAATTTGTGGGCGAATTATTTGTTCTACAGTGGGCCACCCACCCATTGAAGTGTTAGTCATCAATTGATTTATTGTTTGACTCACCTTTTTGGTGCTTGGGTTTAGATACAAGAAAATTGTTTAACAATAAATCTTTTGATAACTAACGCTTGGGTGGGTGGGTGGGTAGGAATAAAGTTGAATTTGTGGGCGAGTTACTTTGTCTATTGTAACCCACCCACCCGCCCAAGTGTTAGTCATTAAAGGATCTATTGTTTGTCCTACCCCTGGTGTGCTTGGATTTAGATATGGAAATCTGTTTGACAATAAATCTCTTGATAATTAACGCTTGTGTGAGAACAAAGTTGAATTTGTGAGCGAAGTACTTTGTCTGTTATAACCCACCCACCCGCTCAAGTGTTAGTCATCAAAGGATTTATTGTTTGCCCTACTTCTTGTGTGTTTGGATTTAGATATGAAAATCTGTTTAACAATAAATTTTTTGATAACTATCGCTTGGGTGGGTGGGTGGCAACAGAGTTTAATTTGTGGGCGAGTTGGTTTTTCTACTTTGACCCACTCACTCGCCCAAGTGTTAGTTATCAAAGGATCTATTGTTAGTCCCACCTCTTGTGTTCTTGCAGCTATTATATACAAAAGAATTACTGCAAGATGTCTCAAAAACACATAAATTGACTCAGAATTAATTGCAAAGCAACACAACATAGAAGAAAGTTTTGAATTAATTTATATACTAAAAACATTAAATTGCTTCTGTCATAACTAAAGCTGTCCAAAATTTATTATAAATAAATATAAACAATAGCCAAGAAACTATAATTTGTATTACAGAAAATTGTTAGTTTTTTTTTAAGGATGAAGTAGGATGGTCCCGGGGCAGGAAGTTTGGGTACGCTTGGTTACCAATCCTCTAAATGTTTTGTTAGTTTGGAGCAGTTTTGTGCACTTATTGACCGTTTAAAGTATCTTTTTGACTGTAAAAACTGACTTTTATGCAACTTAGATTAATTTTGTAAAATAAAATTGACAGTTTAATCTAATTTTTGACTTCTACGCCTTTGATAGTTTAAAGGAATATTTAATACTTTTTACATTTGTTCCTAAAAGTAATCAACTAATTTGTATGGATTTTGATAAATTTTATACAGTTGGTACTTACGGTACTGATCTATAGGTACTAATTTGCACCAATATCCAATGTACTGTTTTTGAGTTATTTTCATTTAAGTTGTCTTCTGTGACATATAATGTGATTTAGTCAAATTGATTGAATTAAATTTATGCCAAATTGAACGTATGGATTTTAATAAATTTTACACAGTTGGTACTTATGGTACTGATGTATATTAGTACTAATTTGCACCAATATCCAATGTATTGTTTTTGAGTTATTTACTTCTAAGTTGTCTTCTGTGACATTTAATGTGATTTAGTCAAATTGATTGAATTAAATTTATGCCAAATTGAACGTATGGATTTTGATAAATTTTACAAAGTTGATACTTATGGTACTGATGTATATTGGTACTAATTTGCACCAATATCCTATGTACCGTTTTTGAGTTATTCACTTTAAAGTTGTCTTCTGCGACATTTAATGTGGTTTAGTTGAATTGATTGAATTAACTTTATGCAAAATTGAACGTATGTATTTTGATAAATTTTACACAGTTGGTACTCATGATACTGATGTATATTGGTACTAATTTGCACCAATATCCAATGTACCGTTTTTGAGTTATTTACTTTTAAGTTGCCTTCTATGACATTTAATGTGGTTTAGTCAAATTGATTGAATTAACTTTATGCCAAATGGATTTTGATAAATTTTACACAGTTGGTACTTATGGTACTAATGTATATTGGTACTAATTTGCACCAGTATTTAAAGTACCGTTTTTTAGTTATGAATTTAAAATTGTCTTCTGTGACTTATAATGTAGTTTAGCCAAGTTGATTGAATTAACTTTATGCCAAATTATGAATGTATGGATTTTGATGAATTTTACACAGTTTGTACTTATAGTACTGATGTATATTGATACTAATTTACACCAATTTTTACGCTTTTTAAGAGTATATTGTGTTTATGCCGGATTTTTGTTTTTTTTAACAGTTTTTTTGATATTTCAAAGCTGGATTTTGCTTTTTCAATTGTTTTTGTCTAAATTTCTATTTTTAAAAATATTTTATGACTGTATTCAACTATTTTTGACATTCTATAAATAGAATTTTGCACTTTTTGACAGATTATGACCTGATTTTGATATTTTATAGCCAGGTTTTGTTATTTTTAGATTATCATAATTTTTTTGCATTTTTTAACAGTTTGTGGCCGGATTTTGTTATTTTTGACTTTTTATAAATAAAATTTTGCATTTTTTAACTGAATTTGGAAGAATTTTGGATTTTCTGACTTAATTTTATTATCTTATAACTGTAGTAGTAGTGTAAGTAGTTACAGTCTTATGGTTAACTGAATTTTTAAACAATTTATTTGCATTTTACAAATATATATAAACTAATAAAACATAACAAAATTGTAATGAATTTGGTCTTATAATGAAATAAATTCAATTTATTATAGAAATAATTCTTTACATATTTTATTTGAAACTTCTAGAACAATTCCATAAATGTATAAATAGCCAAAGAACACTATCAGTTTTATTGTAAATCTGAGATAAGAATCAAATATTCGACTCGCATTTTATGCATAAACAGATTTTTTTACCAAGCGCCTTATCTTCGTTCTGTTCTTCGTGCGCAAGGCAAGAGAGCTCAGCCACACTCCTCTCCCCTGCAGTACCTTGAGTCGGCTGTAGTGCTTGGACGTCTATAACTATGAAGTGAATATTTGTGCATTATTTATAATAATAATTAGTGAATTAAACATAAAAATGAGTGCATTATGATTGGAATTCATGGATGGAAGTATAGGAAATGAAATATAAGCTTTTTAAAGGTGAGAAAATGTGAATTTAATAGGATTATTAATAAAAATTGATTGAAAGTTATTCATTTATGTATTTTAATAATAATAATTGGGAAATTGACTTTAATTTGTTATAAATTTGGTAAATTAAAGTGAACATAATGGTAAATAAATTTTATTAGGTTGATGCATATGCTTTAGCTTTTCTTTGCTTTTCTAGAAACAATTTTATTAAGCCTGTTATTTTTAACTATGTAGTCAGCCAGCTATTAAAATGATATTATTTTTTTATTTCAATCAAAACTATTGACTCGTTATTATGCTATGAAGTGTCTCACCCACCGCCCCAAGTGTTCGTCTCTAAGGAATTGGATATTTGAACACAAGAGAAGGTTGTGATCCTACCTTTTGATAACTAACACTTGGATGGGTGGATGAGCCACTTCTATTTAAACTACTGTCTTGATATTATGCTATGGACTGTCCCACCCACTCAAGTGTTTGTAATCAAGAAAGAGATTGAATATTTGGCCTCTCTGCAGGCATCAGAAGTCATTGTGTCTCAAGAGAAGGTCGTGATCTAACGTTGTGATAACCAACACTTGGGTAGATCACTCCAATCCAAACAACTGATTTGTTATAATGCTATAGAGTGTATCATCTACTCACTCAATTGTTTGTCATCAAGAGACTAAATATTTGACTTCTCCGCGAGCATCAAAAGTCATTTTGTCACAAGAGATGGTTGTGATCCAACGTTTTGATAACTAACGCTTGGGTGGGTAGGTGGTAACAAAGTTTTATTTGTGGGCGAATTACTTCTTCTACTGTGACCCACCCACCCGCCCAAGTGTAAGTCATCAAAGTATTTATTGTTTGTCTCACCTCTTGTGTGCTTGAATTAAGATATGAGAAAATTGTTCTACAATAAATCTCTTGATAACCAACGCTTGGGTGGGTGGGTGGAAACAAAGTTTAAGTTGTGGGCGAGTTACTTTTTCTACTGTGACCCACCCACCCGCCCAAGTATTAGTTATTAAAGGATCTATTGTTTGTCCCACCTCTTGTGTGCTTGGATTTAGATACGAGAAAATTCTTTAATAATAAATCTCTTGATAACTAACGCTTGGGTGGGTGGGTGAAAACAAAGTTTAAGTTGTGGGCGAGTTACTTTTTCTACTGTGACTCACCCACCCGCCCAAGTGTTAGTTATCAAAGGATATATTGTTTGTCCCACCTCTTGTGTGCTTGGATTTAGATACGAGAAAATTCTTTAACAATAAATCTCTTGATAACTAACGCTTGGGTGGGTGGGTGGGAACAATGTTTAGGTTGTGGGCGAGTTACTTCTTCTATTGTGACCCACCCACCCGCCCAAGTGTTAGTTATCAAAGAATCTATTGTTTGTTCCACCTCTTGTGTGCTTGGATTTAGATACGAGAAAATTCTTTAACAATAAATCTTTTGATAACTAACGCTTGGGTGGGTGGGTGGGAACAAAGTTCAATTTGTGGGCGACTTACTTCTTCTACTGTGACCCACTCACCCGCCCAAGTGTTAGTTATCAAAGGATCTATTGTTTGTTTCACCTCTTGTGTGCTTGGATTTAGATACGAGAAAATTCTTTAACAATAAATCTTTTGATAACTAACGCTTGGGTGGGTGGGTGAGTGGGAACAAAGTTCAATTTGTGGGCGAGTTACTTCTTCTACTGTGACCCACCCACCCGCCCAAGTGTTAGTTATCAAACGATCTATTGTTTGTTCCACCTCTTGTGTGCTTGGATTTAGATACGAGAAAATTCTTTAACAATAAATCTCTTGATAACTAACGCTTGGGTGAGTGGGTGGGAACAAAGTTTAAGTTGTGGGCAAGTTACTTCTTTTACTGTGACCCACCCACCTGCCCAAGTGTTAGTTATCAAAGGATCTATTGTTTGTTCCACCTCTTGTGTGCTTGGATTTAGATACGAGAAAATTCTGTAACAATAAATCTTTTGATAACTAACTCTTGGGTGGGTGGGTGAGTGGGAACAAAGTTCAATTAGTGGGCGAGTTACTTTTTCTACTGTGACCCACCCACCCGCCCAAGTGTTAGTTATCAAAGGATCTATTGTTTGTTTCACCTCTTGTGTGCTTGGATTTAGATACGAGAAAATTCTTTAACAATAAATCTCTTGATAACTAACGCTTGGGTGAGTGGGTGGGAACAAAGTTTAAGTTGTGGGCAAGTTACTTCTTTTACTGTGACCCACCCACCCGCCCAAGTGTTAGTTATCAAAGGATCTATTGTTTGTTCCACCTCTTGTGTGCTTGGATTTAGATACGAGAAAATTCTTTAACAATAAATCTTTTGATAACTAACTTTTGGGTGGGTGGGTGAGTGGGAACAAAGTTCAATTTGTGGGCGAGTTACTTCTTCTACTGTGACCCACCCACCCGCCCAAGTGTTAGTTATCAAAGGATCTATTGTTTGTTCCACCTCTTGTGAGTTTGGATTTAGATACGAGAAAATTCTTTAACAATAACTCTTTTGATAACTAACGCTTGGGTGGGTGGGTGGGAACAAAGTATAATTTGTGGGCGAGTTACTTCTTCTACTGTGACCTACCCACTCGCTCAAATGGTAGTCATCAAAGTATCTATTGTTTGTTCCACCTCTTGTGTGCTTGGATTTAGATACGAGAAAATTCTTTAACAATAAATTTTTTGATAACTAACTCTTGGGTGGGTGGGTGAGTGGGAACAAAGTTCAATTTGTGGGCGAGTTACTTTTTCTACTGTGACCCACCTACCCGCCCAAGTGTTAGTTATCAAAGGATCTATTGTTTCTTTCACCTCTTGTGTGCTTGGATTTAGATACGAGAAAATTCTTTAACAATAAATCTCTTGATAATTAACGCTTGGGTGAGTGGGTGGGAACAAAGTTTAAGTTGTGGGCAAGTTACTTCTTTTACTGTGACCCACCCACCCGCCCAAGTGTTAGTTATCAAAGGATCTATTGTTTGTTCCACCTCTTGTGTGCTTGGATTTAGATACGAGAAAATTCTTTAACAATAAATCTTTTGATAACTAACGCTTGGGTGGGTGGGAACAAAGTTCAATTTGTGGGCGAGTTACTTCATCTACTGTGACCCACCCACCCGCCCAAGTGTTAGTTATCAAAGGATCTATTGTTTGTTCCACCTCTTGTGAGCTTGGATTTAGATACGAGAAAATTCTTTAACAGTAAATCTTTTGATAACTAACGCTTGGGTGGGTGGGTGGGAACAAAGTTCAATTTGTGGGCGAGTTACTTCTTCTACTGTGACCCACCCACCCGCCCAAGTGTTAGTTATCAAAGGATGTATTGTTTGTTCCACGTCTTGTGTGCTTGGTTTAAGATATGACAAAATTGTTTAACATTAAATCTTTTGATAAGTAACGCTTGGGTGGGTGGATGGGAACAAAGCTCAATTTGTGGGCGAGTTAGTTCTTCAACTGTAATCTACCCACTCGCCCAAGTGTTAGTCATCAAAGTATCTTTTTTTTGTCTCACCTCTTGTGTGCTTGAATTAAGATATGAGAAAATTGTTTTATAATAAATCTCTTGATAACTAACGCTTGGGTGGGTGGGTGGGAATAAAGTTAAATTTATGGGCAAGCTACTTTTTCTACTGTGGCCTACCCACCCGCCCAAGTGTTAGTTATCAAAGGATCTATTGTTTGTCCCACCTCTTGTGTGCTTGGATATAAATACGAGAAAATGGTTTAACAATAAATCTTTTGATAACTAACGCTTGAGTGGGTGAGTGGGAACTTAGTTTAATTTGTGAGCAAATTACTTTTTTTACTGTGAAATGAGACGGTGGTTTTAAGACTCTGTTAGAACTTTTAATCAGTATTTGAGAGCTTTTGGGAATGTTTTTTTGATTTAGGAAAAGTATTAAAGTTTTGGGTAATAAATCTGTACAAAATTTAGAAAATGCGTTTGATTTTAGAAACAACTTTACCCAAACTTTTACCAAAAACGCTTTAAAATACCTAATAACTGTAATGAAAAAGCTTCAGATTTTTGAGCAATATGTCGGAGGAATGCGTTATTTCTGTAGGAAAAGTGTGAAAAAAATTTGTACAAATTTAGGAAACGTGTGCTTGTGTAAATTTGTTATTAACAGTTTATACAGATTTCTGAAATAGTTGATAGTTGATAGTTGCTTTGTTGAATTGACTTTTGACAAATTTGTAAGACAGTTAGTTTGTAGAATTGAGAGATACTTTTATCTAAATCCATTTCCAAATATTAATTTAATAAAATTATTTGTTTATTGATCTTTATATTAACCTATTAAAATGTGTTTAACATTTCAAAACGTTTAGCTTTCTTTGTGTAAATCAACAGATGGAATCCATTTGGAACCATTATAGATAATCGTAAAACTATTTATACGAGTTTATTATGTTGTTTAATCATATTTTTGCAATGAGTAAATATTTGATTGCTAAGAAAAATATGTTGTGTACATATTAAGTTGTTATTACAATATTATTACACATTTGATTAGCATATTGTAAGAGCCACACCCTAAATATCAATTGTACGGCATAAAAAGCACCCCCTTTTATTTAATAATAATATATGTGGTCAATTACAGCCTATAACTCGTTAATAAAAACGACATGTGGGTGTCAAAGCAGACAGGCGTAGGCTCAACTCAACTACATTTAGTATAAAAAATAATTGTAAACAAAAATATAAGAAAGTTTTTCGTGTGTGCTGACAGACAATTATTATTCCACGCTTTAGCAATGACATGAATTCGGTAGTTGACGTTTTATTACGGAGAGAAAAAAATAAACAACAATTGCCAGTTCTGCAGGATGGCTTGGTGGAAAGGAAAGAGCGAGAGAGAAGATGGGGCAGGTCAAGGTCATCCGGGTTGGTCGGAAAGTGGGAGCCCGTCATTGACATAATATGCAATGTTAAATAATTAAGTGTACAATAGGAGAAGCCACTTAGAACGGCGTTTTAAATAATTAATCACATTATTACCACCGCTGCATTTCGCTCCTGCTGCTGCTGCTCCCCTGCCGTAGAATACACGTGAGGCCATCATACCGACAACGTAAATGTAAACTATTCAGAACAAATTTAATATTATGCGACATTGAGAATAATATAGGTCTTGATGATTTCATGTATGGTATCATACACAACAAATCGATATTAATTAATTAATTATGATTCATAAATTACAAGTGTTGAATGCACAAGAAGAAAGAATGGAAGTGGATGTGGAGACAGACACATACAATTAGTATAAAGTGGCCAGGAGTAAAACGAATAACCGCCATAGATAATTACTTATTATGATGTGTAACCATAGCATATTGTGTGCAGTGAATAGGAATAACCTTCGTATCATATTCACAGGTCGGGGTAAAAAAAATATAAAATAACACTTTCAGAAGGTATTATTTACCATTGTCTTCACTTCCTATGACGTTGACTTGTTGTATTTCTGAAACTCGAACGTTTTCCACCGAGAAGATCTTAATCGACAGCGTTGGTTCGTCTTATAATTTCAACTCGCAACATATGAATAATTAAAACAGTCTGCCGACCTTTTTAATTAGCTCGAGTACTAATCCATTATTATAATTTTCATAAAGTCAATGATCGAAATCCGGATCCGTATCGATATTTTTAAATAACCAGTCCACCAGGTGAGTGATGGACGGTTCTTTTTAATAACAAAATAACGTTATTTAAATATTTCAGCATTAATTGGTTCGAAATGTTGCTTTTTTTGCTTGCTTGCTTGCTTGCTTGCTTGGGAACCTATCTTTAATTTCAGTAACGGTTTTAATTATTATTAGAAATGCGATGCGGTAAGGTCCGCATTTTTTCTCTGTTAAATATCGTGACCTCATATATGAATGAACAAATAATAGCAGATAATATCCAATACCGTTTGTAATATTTCATTATATCTTATGAATTGAACTCAAATTCAATTTAAATTAACCAACTCTTTGAGACAAATTTTGAAAGTTTTGGCAATTGTTACTACAAAATTACAATTTTTACATTTGTACATTTTTGAAACTTTGAAAATCAATTAAGCTACTCTTTGACTACGTTTAAGACAAATTTTGAATCATGTTTGATGACACAATACAAAATGAATCACAATAATTTATCAAGGAATATTTATTCTGCAAAGATCAATTTTTGACATGATCATTGTGATAGTTTCACCTTTTTTTAAATATCGAATTGTTTTCTTATAAACTAACATTACTTTCCTTGTTTCAGGTAAAGATTCTGCTACTAATATTGTTCTGAAATCTAATGTTTGGTAAGTTCATTTTTTTTTATTATGTTCTAGGCTTAACAAATTGTATGACATCTCACATCTTTGATGTATGCTCTCAGTTTTTACAAATATTATTGCAATGTTATAATTGTTTAAACAAGCAGGAAATGGTGTGCAATGTTTTTGAGAATTTGATTAAATTTGATATTATACAAGTTGTTTGATTATATTAATTAATAAACAAGATAAATGTTGGAGTTGTGCAGGATGTTTACAAGTTTTATAGTAGACTAACGTTGTTGAAATAAATTTATTGATAAAAATATGATTCAAGTAATATAATCAATTTTATTTAGAATAATAACGTAATTAATGAATGGGGCTGAAACAGTTTTAAGAAAAATATTTCTCAGTTTATTGTATGATTTTTGGTTATTGTTTTCTAGTTTTTTTTTGGCAAATTATACGCGATAAGTTTGTGATTTGAAGTATTTTTAATCATTGCGGTTAATTGAGCGATTTTTTTAGATGTTATGCGCGATTTTTTATGAATTTTATGCGTTAACTTATACAATGGGTTTCTTGGACAATTTTTCCTTTTTATATTCTTAAGCGATTTTTAATATTTATGGAATTTTAGCACAATTTTTGATACATTTACGTTATAAATTGGTGTTTACTATTATTAATAATAATTTGTATGTAGTTTATAGTTGTTTTGAGCAATTTTGTTTTTGGTTTTTAAAAAATTTCACTTAATAAATGGATTTTTTAATGTAAATATTATATTTCTAAGCGATTTTGACAATTTTTTATTCTACAAATAGGTTTTTGAGCAATTTTTAATCATTTTCAATGGGTTTTTAGTAATTTTATTGTTTTGAATAGTTTTTTTCTACGATTTATGATTAAATTTACGTTTTAATAATTTATTCTGCTTTTTTTAATCAAAATGTGCGTTTTTGTGGATTTTATGTTATAAACATGATTTGTGCTTAAAGTTTGTTTGAAAAAAACGAGTTTTAATGAATTTTTTGCATGAAATAGGTTTTGTGAACGAGTTTTACGCAATCAATTTTGTAAAATTCTATGAATTCTTTGAAATAAACGGGTTTGGTGCGCGATTTTTGTTGAGTTTAAGCAATAAATGTGTTTTCTGAGGTAATTTCTTGCTTTAAAAAAGTTTCTAAGCTTATTTATATGGGGCTTTGAAGCTATTTTAGACATTTTATTGCCTTAAATGGGGTTTTTGAACAATTGTTGATGAATTTTTTGCAGTTATTTAATTTAAAGTGCAATTTTTGATAAACTTTATAGATTTTATGTCACTCCAATTCAAACCACTTGCCGGTAATCATAAACTGGAATTTCTTATCAACTTGCAAAAGCGATAGTTATTAATGACTATTTTCTTGGACATAAAGACTTCTAACGCTTACAGGAAGAAGAAAATTCTAATTTCTTGATAACAAACGCTTGAGCAGGTGGATGAGTACTCTAGTTCAAACTACTCGATGGTAATTATAAAAAAAAGTGACCCACCTACAAAAGTGTTACTTATCAAGAGATTGAATCACTTTTTACTTCTCAAAGATAAAGACTTCTAATGCTTGTTTGAAAAAGAAACATTCAATTTCTTGATGGCAAACGTTTTGGCATTCCAGTTTAAACTTTTTGTTGGTAATTATGAACCGGAGTACCCAACTACTCGCCTTAGTGATAGTTACATAAAGAGAAGAGAATAGATTACGAAATAGTGAAGCTTCAATAAATAAACTTATTAAAGGAATGAGTTTTTTAGCGATTTTTTGTGCTTTTATACTTTTTTGAGCGTTTTTTTAATTTTTTGCTTTATTTGAATGAATTTTTATATCATTTTTGACCAATTTTAGGTTTTTTTGAACTATATTTGATGACTTTTTTAAACTACAAATGGGTTTCTTTAGCGATTTTACTAGATTTGCACCGTAAATAGGTTTTCTGAATGATTTTTAATTATTTCTTTTACTAAATCATTTTACTATACTAATTTTCATTATTTTTATGCAACAAATGCGCGCTTTTTATAGATTTTTTGCTATAATCATGACTTTTTTTTTATTTAATTGATATTTGAAGCAATTTTTGATGTTTTATGAACAGTTGGAAATAAAATGAGCAGAATAAGTATCATTACAAATAACACTTATGCCTAACTCATCATTAACCCATACCGCTGCGGGTAGATTATAATCGCCTAGTGAAATTGTCTGGATATTTGTCAGCGATAGATTCAACGGAATAACAATGATCTAAATATTTATCACATGCCGAGTTAGGTGGTAAGTAGACTGCACTGATAATATATGATACAAACTTAAACTTAACAATTACAAACAAATGTTCAACACTTAAAAATGTAGGTTGTAATAAAGTACAATTATAACAAGTTTTAGTAGCAATTAAGACACCTCCACCGTCAAGCTTAGGGCTTGTTAATGAAGAGCGATCACATCTAAACAAACTGTAACCAATTAATTGTAGCTCCGCATCGCTGATGTCCTGATTTAGCCAGGTTTTGGTCAGTACAATAATATCGTAGTTGGATACAGCTACAGCCAGCATAAGTTCTTTGAGTTTAGTTTTTATACCCCCGACATTCTGGTAATAGATGGAGTTACCGCTGGTGTTTCTGGTGACGGGTTTAGATTGTTGGCTGGATCCAGATTCAATCAAAAATCCACCGAAGATGAAGCAGGAACATTATTAACTCGCCCATAATTTAAAAATTTCCTGACCGCTATATTTGCAGGCCTAAAATCTTTGCAGAGAATAGATCGAGCATGATTAGCTGAAACAGAAACTTTAAAGCTGCTGTAGTTTCCAGATTTTACTTTTAACTCAACAACATCAACTGATATTGTGGAAAACTTAGACTTAATATGATTTACTATATCAGTTTTATTAGTTCCACGTCTAAGTTTAGAAACATGTACGTAAGAAGTAGGCACATAAGCCTGCAGTTTGTCATTGGTTGGGCCACAACCAAAGATAGTTTGAGTTCTTGGATGAGTCTTTTGATTAGTTTTCCCCTTAACAACAGAGCTTGCCAAAGAAGGAAAAACTGCAGGTTGAATCAATTGAACCGTATCATTAGTGAGCGGCGCAGTAGTAGGAGCAGTTAGTTGTTTACTGCGAGCTTCGTATTGAAGAATAGTTTTATCTTTTTCGGTGATCTTCTCTTCAAGATAAGTAATTTTATCTAAGGTAATTTATTGCTCCACCTCAACTCATCACATAAAACTTGGTAAAGAGTAATATTTTTTTTATAAAGTTTAGGAAGTTCGGAATCATCCAATTCAAATAAATTACCGCAATTACATTTCTTGTAACGAATAGCGCAACTGTTATGGAAGATAACGCCACAATTGCTACAGGTTACACCTGATTGTGCAACAGTTTTGCATTTACAGTGCATAATAACAGATGCAGTTACAAAAACAAAATGACTAGAGCAATAAATAAATAAAAACAGGATAAGGTTGATACAAGGACACAATTCACACCGGTGCGGTCGATCACTGGTGACTGACTAAAAACAAATACAGGTAGACCACGGTAAGGTTACACAAGAGACAGCAGGATTATAAAAATTATTAATAAAATTTTAAAATTACACGTTAAAAAATGGAAGTTACGCCACTGGTACGAATAGTTAAAATCACCGCCACGGGAAGCGCGACAAAACAGTAAGCGGGAAACTATAATTCTAGGTTAAATGTTAAATACATTTACAATAATAAAAATAATTAAACCAGTGAATTTTTTTAAAACTGTAAAGATGACTGGTTGCTAATATAATTACCAGCCGGAATGACACGAACTTTAGAATTATAGGCACAAATTCCACACAAAACTGCACAAGTTAAAAATTAATAACATTACACACACACAGTGGCGTAGTATTATTTTTTATGTCATAAACATAATTTTTGCTCAAAGTTTTTATATAAATTTCATGCATCAAATGGGTTTTTGAACAAATTTTATGAAGTTATATAAATTATTTTTGAAATAAACGACTTTGGTGCCGAGTTTTGAATGCAATTTAGGCAATAAATGTGTTTTCTGAAGTATTTTTTTGTTTCAAAAAAGTTTATTGCACAATTTTTGATTAAATTTGCTTAATAACATTATTTTCTAAACGATTTATATCTGTTTTTAAAGGTATTTTTATTAATTTACTATTTTAAGCTGAATTTCTGCACAATTTTTGAATAATTTTACTTAAACAGATTGGTGGTCTTAGCATTTTTAATGCAATTTGTGTGTTTCTTAAGCAATTTTTATGCTACCAATAAGTTTTTTGAGATGTTTTTAGTTGTTTTGATGCAATGAATGGGCTTTAGCATATTTTTTGTTATTGATAATGGTTTTTTGATCATTTTAGAACAATTTTATGCAACAATTATGCTATTTTTTATAGATTTTATGCCGTAAACATGTTTTTTCTTAATGATTTAAGTTTTTTATGCGTTTTTTGGGGTGCGCCAAGCATAGTTTTTGATTTCTTTTTCACAATAAATCTGTTTTTTGGAGTATTTTTTTTTATTTACG
Source organism: Tachinus rufipes (assembly GCA_963932245.1). Lineage (NCBI taxonomy): Eukaryota > Metazoa > Arthropoda > Insecta > Coleoptera > Staphylinidae > Tachinus > Tachinus rufipes. Next base: position 5,927,618 of record OZ010749.1, read on the forward strand.
AAAGTTTTCTGCACGTTATTAAAATAAAAGGTTTTGAAGTTAGTTTGCTCAGATTATTGCTTTAAATAGGGTTTTTTAAGAATCGTCGATACATTTTTTGCAGTTAATTGATTGATTATCAGTGCAATTTTTATGAGCATTTACATTAATTTTCTAAACAGTTATTAAGAATCATTCAATGAGAGAATTCAATCTAGTTTAAACAAAAGTTATAAATTAAAATTCTCACCCAACTGCCATAATATTGGTTATCAAAATAATGAAAATTATCATTTTTTTCTTGCACATAATGTTTGCAAATAGGATAAGTTTCCAATTTCTTAATAACAAACTCTCGGGTAGGTGAGTAAGCAACTCTATACTGGTCATCCAAGATTTGGTCATTAAGAAATTGGATATAACTATCGCCTCTTCAGACTTAAAACGCTTGCAGCGGAAACAATATTCAATTTCAATTTTTTGAAATAATTTGGTTTTTAACATAAGTTAGTTTTGGATGGTTTTTTATGCTGAAGACACAATTTTTGGAATATAATCTTAAAATTTTGACAAAACTTATTTCAAACTTTGCCCAAGAAGATACTTTGCTTAAAAACAAATTTTAAAAACCAAAATATTTTTTACAATTTTTTGAGATATTTTGTCCTTGGTTTTTGATAAATTTTACTTAACAAGTTGATTTTTTAATGTAAATATTATATTTCTAAGCAATTTTGACAATTTTTTATTCTACAAATAGGTTTTTGAGCAGTTTTTAAACATTTTTAATGGGTTTTTAGTAATTTTGTTGTTTTAAATAGTTTTTTTCTACGATTTATGATTAATTTTACGTTTTAAACTAATTTATTCTGCACTTTTTTAATCAAAATGTGCGCTTTTATGGATTTTATGTTATAAACATGATTTTTGCTTGAAGTGTGTTTGAAAAAAACGGGTTTTAATGAAGTTTGTGGATGAAATTTTTTTTTTCATGAATTTTACGCAATAAATTCTATAAAATTCTATGATTTTTTTGAAATAAACGGGTTTTGTGCGCGATTTTTATTGAATTTAGGCAATAAATGAGGTAATTTCATGTTTTAAAAAAGTTTCTGAGCTTATTTATATGGGGCTTTGAAGCTATTTTAGACATTTTATTGCTTTAAATGGGGTTTTTGAACAATTGTTGATGAATTTTTTGCAGTTATTTATTTTAAAGTGCAATTTTTGATAAACTTTACAGATTTTACGTCACTCCAATTCAAACCACTTGCCGGTAATCATAAATTGGAATTTCTTATCAACTTGCAAAAGCGTTAGTTATTAATGACTATTTTCTTGCACATAGAGACTTCTAACGCTTACAGGAAGAAGAAAATTCTAATTTCTTGATAACAAACGCTTGAGCAGGTGGATGAGTACTCTAGTTCAAACTACTCGATGGTAATTATAAACAGAAGTGAACCACCTACACAAGTGTTACTTATCAAGAGATTGAATCACTTTTTTCTTCTCAAAGATAAAGACTTCTAACACTTTCTTGAATAAGAATAATTCAATTTCTTGATGACAAACGTTTTGCCATTCCAGTTTAAACTTTTTGTTGGTAATTGTGAACCGGAGTACCCAATTACTCGCCTTAGTGTTAGTTACATAAAACATAAAGAGAGGAGAGTAGATTACGAAATAGTGAAGTATCAATTAATAAAATTATTAAAGGAATGAGTTTTTTAGCAATTTTTTGTACTTTTATACTTTTTTGAGCGTTTTCTATTTTTTTGCTTTATTTGAATTTTTTTTAATAATTTTTGACCAATTTTACGTTTTTTAAACTATATTTGATGACTTTTTCATACTACAAATTTACTAGATTTGTACCGTAAGTAGTTTTTCGTAACGATTTTAAACTATTTTTCTTTACTAAATCATTTTACCTTACCGATTTTAATTATTTATATGCAACTATTGATGTTTGAAGCCATTTTTGATGATTTTTTTTAAACAAAATTGGTTTTATAAACAATTTTTGATGAACAATAACATACAATTTTAGATGATTTTTAGATTAATTTGTTGGCGAGTTACTTCTTCTATTGTAATCCAGTTGCCCAAGTGTCAAGTCAAGGGATCTATTATTTGTCCTATCTCTTGTGTGGTTGGATTTAGATATCAGAGAATTGTTTAGCAATAAATCTCTTGTTAACAAACGCTTGGGTGGGTGGGTGGGAACAAAGTTTAATTTGTGGGCGAGTTACTTTTTCTACTTTCATTAAGGGATCTGTTGTTGCTCCACTTCTTGTGTGCTTGGATTTAGATATGAGAGAATTGTTAACAATAAATCTTTTGATAACTAACGCTTGGGTGGGTGGGTGGGAACGAGGTTTAATTTGTGAGCGAGTTAATTTTTTTATTGTGACCCACCCACACGTCCAAGTGTTAGTCATTAAAGGATCTATTATTTTTTCCACTTCTTGTGTGCTTGAATTTAGATATGAGAGAATTGTTTAACAATAAATCTCTTGATAACTAACGCTTGGGTGGGTGGGTGGGAACAAAGTTTAATTTGTGGGCAAGTTAATTCTTTTACTGTGACCCACCTACCCGCCCAAGTGTTAGTCATCAAAGGATATATTGTTTGTCCCACTTTTTCTCTGCTTGGATTTAGATACCAGAAAATTGTTTAACAATAAATCTTGTAATAACTAACGCTTGGGTGAGTAGGTGGAAACAAAGTTTAATTTGTGGGCGAGCTATTTTTTTTACTGTGGCCCACCCACCCGCCCAAGTGTTAGTCATCAAAGGATCTATTGTTTATCCTACTTCCCGTGTGCTTGGATTTCGATATGAGAGAATTGTTTAGCATTAAATCTCTTGATAAATAACGCTTGGGTGGGTGGGTGGAAACAAAATTTAATTTGTGGTCTAGGTACTTCTTCTACTGTGACCCAACCACCCACTCTTGTATTAGTAATCAAGGGATCTATTGTTTGTCTCACTTCTTGTGGCTTGGATTTCGATATAAGAGAATTGTTTAACATTACATTTCTTGATAACTAACGCTTGGGTGGGTGGGAACAAAGTTTATTTTGTGGGCGAGTTACTTCTTCTACTGTGACCTACTCACCCGCTCAATTGTTACTCATTAAGGGATCTATTGTTGCTCTATCTCTTGTGTGCTTGGTTTTAAATATGAGAGAATTGTTCAGCAATAAATCTTTTGATAACTAACGCTTGGGTGGGTGGTTGGGAACAAAGTTTAATTTGTGGGCGAGGTGCTTTTTCTACTGCGACCCACCCACCCACCCGCCCAAGTGTTGGTCATCAAGGGATCTATCGTTTGACCTACCTCTTGTGTGCTTAGATTTAGATATGAGAAAATTGTTTAACAATAAATGTTTTGATAACAAGCGCTTGGGTGGGTGGGTGGGAACAAAGTTTAATTTGTGGGCGAGGTACTTTTTCTACTGTGACCCACCCATCCGCCCAAATGTTAGTCATCAAGGGATCTATTGTTTGTCCCACTTCTTGTGTGTTTGGATTTAGATATGAGAAAATTGTTTAACAATAAATCTCTTGATAACTAAAGCTTGGGTGGGAACAAAGTTTAATATGTGAACGAGTTACTTTTTTACTGTGACCCACCTATTCACCTAAGCTTTAGTCATCAAGGGATCTATTGTTTGTACTACTTTTCGTGTGCTTGTAGTTAGATATGAAAGAATTGTTTAACAATAAATCAAAGTTTAATTTGTGAGGGAGTTACTTCTGTTATTGTGACCCACCCTTCCGCTCAAGTGTTAGTCATCAAACGGTTTACTGTTTGTCCTACTTTGTGTGCTTGGATTTAGATATGAGAGAATTGTTGAACAATAAATTTCTTGATAACTAACGCTTGGGTTGGTGGGTGGGAACAAAATTTAATTTGTGGGCAAGTTACTTTTTCTACTATGGCCTATCCACCCGCTCAAGTGTTAGTCATCAAGGGATCTATTGTAACTCTACCTTTTGTGTGCTTGAATTTAAATATGAGAGATTTGTTTAGCAATAAATCTCTTGTTAACAAACGCTTGGGTGGGTGGGTAGGAATAAAGTTTAATTTGTGGGAGAGTTACTTCTTCTACTGTTACCCACCCACTTGCCCAAGTATTAGTCATCAAGGGATCTTATTGTTTGTCCTACTTCTTGTGTGCTTGGATTTAGATATGAAAGAATTGTTCAGCAATAAATTTCTTGATAACTAACGCTTGGGTGGTTGGGTAAGAACAAAGTTAAATTTGTGGGGGAGTTACTTCTTTTATTGTGACCCACCCACCCTCCCAACTGTTAGTCATTAAATGATATACTGTTTGTTTTACCTCTTATGTTCTTTTCTTGGGTTTAGATAAGAGAGAATTATGTAACAATAAATCTTTTGATAACTAACGCTTGGATGGGAACAAAGTTTAATTTGTGACTGAGTTATTTCTTCTACTGTGACCCACCCACCCGCCCAAATGTTAGTCATCAAGAGATCAATTGATTGTCCCACCTCTTTTGTGCTTGGATTTAGATATGAGAAAATTATATTACAATAAATCTTTTGATAACAAGCGCTTGGGTGGGTGGGTGGGAACAAAGTTTAATTTGTGGGCGAGGTATTTCTTCTACTGTGTTTTATCGTTAAACAATTTTCTCATATCTAAATCCAAGTTCACAAGAGGTGGAACAAACAATAGATCCTTTAATGACTAACATTTGGGCGGGTGGGTGGGTCACAGTAGATGAATTAACTCATTCACAAATTAAACCTTTTTTGTTTTTTTTTGCATTATGATATGTCAACTGACAATTTGACAAAGAACTGTCAACTCAACTGTTTTACAAATTAATCATATGAGTCGTCTGACTTATGACTTTACAACTTTCAATTCGACAAAGATGAACTGTCCTTTGACAAAACTACTATCAACTATTTCACAAATCTGACATATAAGCCGTCAAACACATGACTATCCACTTTATTTTGAACTTTGTGGACAATTTTTTTTAATAACCGATTTGGGGCATAGATATTTTTGAAAGAAATCTATTAAGCAACATTCAAACAGATTTTGAATCAAATTTTTGAAAACTGTGATTACAATTACAATTTTTGTAAATTGAAAAACTTTTAACTTTTTGTTGATAGCTTAGCTATTTTTTTATTTCTCTCTGGTTTCTGATTAAGTGTTTTTTAATTTTTTTGCAGATTTGAGAACTATTTTTTGTGTAAATTTTAAATTAAATGTTGAATTTGTTTAAATTTTATTAAACAATTTTATGAATTGTGAAATAAAATTACGAAATATTAATTCAAATTTTAATTGAATGATTTTTGAAATTTCATTTGAAGACTTATTTGGTTTTAATTCATTAAATATGTTCCATGAAGCTCTTTATAAGTCACTGAAAACTAGTTTCTAACAAGAGTGTTTTTTTATTAGATCTAAATGTAACTGTTCAAGATTTATATAAGATAAACTAATGACGAGTATTATTCCATACAAGACTGATTGTTAAAAGAGATTATTCTAGGAAAATTTAAACCTGTATCTTAATTATATCATAAAACTTAATTGAATTGATAGTTGATAATAAACTGTATGGAGGGTAACATTTTCGCTAGGTTAATTTATTTATATCCCATTCAAATATACAAATAATTAAAAAAAATCAGTCCGAGCATTGCAAAATGTGTATGGGGAAAATTGGGTCAAGTTCATTTAAAAGCATCAAAGAAAACGGCGATAAATCACAAATGCGATGATGTATAAACTCAAGGTGTAATTCTTTAAAAAAAATAATGCGCAAAAATAAATCAATTGGTAAAAATCTCGGCATTATGATGACGAAGACCGTTCGTTCGTTCGGTTTGCGGATTCCGGAATGTGTACTGTTGTTTTGAGGCAATCGGACATCATATTTCAAAACGAGCAGGTTAATGATCTTGCGATGTGGTGAATATAAACGAATATAACCTCCACGTGAGAGTGGCTATGTATGGACCATCGCGGTCGTAAACACTCGGTATTAATTTATAGCGCTAGTTAAGCTGGCGACACGCGCCCAATTTAGAATTACTTCAATACCCGATTCAAAAACCGACTGCAACCAACAGCCGCCGCCATTATATTGCGATTATTTCAGTTTATCATCATCTTTTTTCGGTGCATAGAGATGTCTTATAATTTTATTGCTGTTTATTTAAGCTCCTAGGGTTATATCGTATTAGTGAGATCCATTTTTCATTTTTGTTAGTTTTATTGGTGCTCAAGTTTCAAAACACTTATAAAAAGCACGAATTATTTATCTTATAATGCAATAAACTAAATCTTGAAAACAATTAAGGATTCTTTGAGAGAATCATCAAACAATTTAAGGTCTACTTAAGGTAACTAAATTAAAGATTCTTGGCTTTACATAATTTTTTTTGGAAATTGAGAGCAAGTTTTGTCTGTTTTTCATGTAGATTCAAGACCATTTAACAACTTTTTTTACATTTTGTTGAACATAAACACTTCCAAAAGTTTTCACTGCTTAGCAATTCTGTAAACTAATCTTAAGGTTACATATGCACCCTAAAGCTTTGTCTTTTATTCCTATAGACTTAAGATCCTTTACCATTACTTTAATTCATTTTGTCGCTCTGCGATTGATCTTAAATAATAAATAAGACTTTCAACAGATTTAGAACTCTTTGCGACTAAATGTAAACCAACCCTTAAAGTCCTAAAACCACCTTAAAACTTTGTTTTTTATTTCTATAGAATCAAAAGCTCCAATAACACTTTTCATACGTTTTTCGCTTTGCGATTGACCTTAAAATAATAAACAAAACTCTCAAAAGTGTGTATCGCTTCGCGACTAATTGTAAACTAATTTTTAAGGTCCTCCACACAATGATAAACAAAACTCTTAAAGTTTGTATCGTTTTGCGAGTAATTGTAGAACAATTCTCAAGATCTTCTAAATAACTTAAAGCTTTGTCTTTTATTTCTATAGATTAAAAAGCATTTTACAACACTCTTAATAGAATTTGTCGCTTTGCGGTTGACTTTAAATTAATTTAAAATTTCTGTTAATCTTACCAGATTATAAAATCCTTCAAAATCAGAATTTTCATAGTAAACCTAATCATAAGTCAATAAAAATAACCCATCAAACAAAATTTAATTCAATTACATAATAATTCATCAAGAGCATTCATTAGTCAGCTCCAACCCGATAATTCCTCAAATTAGAGTATCAATGCGACTTAATTTTCCTGCGGGTCTCTAATAAGTTGTCCGACTGCAACGTCTCTTTATTAATGACCATTTGATTAAATAATTATATCAGTATCTTTTATACGATAATTTATGATAAGGGTGCCGATAATTTCCCACTCACTTTTCAAATGAGTTAATTAGAGGTAATAAAAATAAATAAATTTATCAAAAATTGGATTATACAATTAATTGCAGCACAATAATTCCCTGCTTGAATTATTTATAGTTACAATTGATTGCATAACATAGGGAAGTCGAAACTTTCTATTTTAAAGTTAAAATTTATTTTATTATATAAAAAAAATGTCCGGTTATGATCTCTAAGTAGATTTATTGTTAATTAATTGTTTCATTCGTATATAATTATCATTGAGAATTAAAAATTTCAGATGAACAAAATTACAATACACAGTAAGAGAAATTGTTAGAAATCGAACAGGAAAGTGGCGGTGAAATTGTAACAGTATATGTCATCTGTAAAAGGAAAGCGTTTGCACACACTTATTACACACATGATTATTAATAATATTGCAATTCGGTCTTAATGTAAGTTAATTGGTTTTTGTTAGTTCAATTTGAAATTTCTTTTATTCAATTGATTAATTGAGAGATAATTGAATAAATATAATAGCGTATTTAAGATGAATTTACTCTTATATTATATGTTTATTTCAAGAGTTTAAATCTAGTTTTGCTTTATAATCTATTAATTTTCATTTTAACTTTCTCAAAGTGATCAATTGAAAATTAATTTTCTTGGAATATTAAACTTTCTATTATTTTAGATTTTTTTTAATTAGAAATTATATAATACATTTATTTATTAAATGCTTTTAAGTAATTTTACATGTTAGTATTAAATTGCATTAAAATTAACCTTAAGCCTGTTAATGTGCACATTCAGAATATTTATAGAAAACAAATAAATTTGCTATGGAAGAAAACATTTAAATCAATAAAAGAAACATATTTTTTTGTAAACGTTTGACCTTTGCACCTAACCTAACCTAAGCTAACCTAACACAACCTAACTTTTGCAAACTCAAGTAACATATTGACATTTACTGAAACACTGACAGTTTATTGATACATTTCTGACAGCTTAAATTATATTTGACAGTTCTTTGATACGGTATGACAGTTTTTTAATGCATTTTTGATAGTTTCTAAAACATTTTGTATTTGAAAGTTGCTTAAACAATGACAATTTTTTATAAGTTTTTGACAGTTTTTAAAAATGTGACAGTTTTCAAAACATTTTGGTTTTAGATTTTAGCATTTACTAAATAATTTTTGATAGTTCTTATATAGTCCAGTAACTTCAAAATATTTGAGAGTTCTTTGACGTTAGACAGTTTTTGCTTACTGAAATAATTTGACAGTTTTTTGATAAATTTTTGACAGTTTTTTAAACTTTTGACAGTTCTTAAAACGTTTTGACTTTGACAGTTGCTTAAAAGATGACATGAAACGATAAGACAATTTTTTTATGAGTTTTTGACCATTTCTAAAAATGTTTGACAGTTTTCAAAACATTTTGATTTTGACATTTACTGAATAATTTTTGACAGATTTATATAGTAAAGTAACTTCAAAAATGTTTGAAAGTTCATGCTTACTGACACAATTTGACAGTTTTTTGATAAATTTTTGACAGTTTTTTTAAATTTTGGACAGTTCTTGAAACATTTTAACTCTAACAGTTGCTTAGAGGATAACATGAAACGATATGACATTTTTTTATGAGTTTTTGACAGTTTCTAAATATGTTTTTGAAATCATTTCACAGTTCTTGTAAGCGTTTGACAGTTTTTGAAACATTTTGCCTTTCACATTTACTGAAACGATGACATACGAAACAATATTACACTTTTTGGAACAAATTTTTGACAACTTCTAAATTTTTTTGACAGTTCTTAGAAATTTTATAAAACATTAAAGACCAAAAACAGTTGAGTCAGTTTTTGACAGTTTTCAAAAACATTTATCAGTTTTTATGAACGTTTGACAGTTTTTGAAATCAAATTTTGACAACTTTAACATTTTTTTGACAGTTTTTGAAACTTTTTGACAATTTTCAAAACATTTCGACTTTGACGCTTACTTGAATAATGACATACAAATCAAAATGACAGTTTGTGAAACAAATTATTGACAGTTTCAACATTTTTTTGACAGTTTATGGAAATTTTATAAAAAAATTTAAATTTGACACTTACTGAAACAGTTTTTGACAGTTTCCAAAAGAATTTAACAATTTTTATAAACGTTTGACAGTTTTTAAAATATTTTTTTTGCAGTTTTTGAAATTTTTGAAATTTATAAAACACTTTGACTTTGACACTTACTGATACAATCACGTTTAAAACAAAAAACGAAAACTGTTTATGAATCAATTTTTGACAGTTTTTAAAAACATTTGACAGTTTTATAAACTTTTGACAGTTTCCAAAACATTTCAACTTACGGAACAATATGACAGTTTTCGGAATAAATTTTTGACAGTTTCTAAGCTTTTTTGACAGTTTTTGGAAAGTTTTGACAGTTTATAAAATATTTTGTATTTGACATTTATTAATGACAACATTTGCTATCTGTAATAATTTTAACAGTTGTCACTTTTGACAGTTAACAACAATTTGTCATTTATTAATTCCATACGCTTAGCCTACTACTAAAACAAATATAATTCGCTAACCATACATTGGAAAATGACGTAATTTGATACCAATACACTCCATTAATATTAGTACCAATTGTGTAAAATAAAATAAAACTCATAGGCTCAATTTGACATAACCTAAAATTTATTGATGTACGCTTGATTATTCTATACGCGCAGCCTATTACTAAAATAAAGATAACTCGTTAACTATACATTGGAAAATTACGTAATTTAGTACTAATGTAGTTTATTATTATAAGTACCAATTGTACAAAATAGAATCAAATTGATACGCTCAATCTGACATTAAATTTATTGATGTGAGCTTAACAATTCTATACGTACAGCCTATTACTAAAATAAAGATAACTCGTTAACTATTCATTGAAAAATGACGTAATTTGGTACTAATGTAGTCCATTATTATAAGTACCAATTGCGCAAAATAGAATAAAATTAATACGCTCAATCTGACATAACCTTACATTAATTGATATGAGCTCAACTATTTCAAAGGCTTAGCCTACTACTAAAACTTATATAACTTGCTAACCATACATTGGAAAATGACGCAATTTGGTACAAATACACTCTATTATTGTTAGTACTAACTGCGTTAAAAAAACTAAAATTGATACGCTCAATCTGACATAACCTTAAACTAATTAATATGAGCTCATAGAGAGTTTGTGATGGTTTAATGTTGTAATTATTGTAAAGTACTGAATTTATGGTTAGTTGGTATTCCCATTTATATCAAAAATATATTTTAGACGCTTTGTTTTTAATCCTACCGACTGCGCCTTTTTTGCTTTAGTTTGCAAATAATTCAGACGATCCTAATTTCTAATAGGTGTTTTCAAAAATAATAATAATTTTTGTTTTTTTGAATTAAAAAATATTCCATACTTTATTATGTTTTTAAATTTTTTCCCACTGCACCTAAAGTGATCCAAACTTATGTTGGGTGTACAGAGCTATTTTAGTTTAAACTAACTTATTTCAATGTAATTTAAGTTTTTCTCTAAACCGCTAATTTTTATTTAGTTTTAAACTTTATTAAGATGTTAGGATTTGCTTTGAAACTGTTTCCAACTGCACTAAACTGTATTTTAGCAATTTTCTAGTTTAATGAGCTTTTGGATTATAGTACTAGAAGTTGCTCCAAAGTATATTAGAACTGATCCTAACTGCACTTTTAGTGTTTTAAGTCCTTCTTAGGTTGTATTGAGCCATTTTAAATTAAAATTTACTTGTTTTGATGTAATTTAAGTGTTCACAGTTGCATCTAAACTGTTCTCAAGTGTTTCTAAGTGCTATAAGCCATTTTAAATTAATTTTAAATTTATTCAATGAATTTTGAAAGTGAAAGAACTGTTTCTAAAGTGTATTTTGTGAACTATTACTATTATTTTTTTTTAATGTTTCAAAGTGTTCCAAAACTGTTTTTAACTGCTCCTAATGTGTTCCAAGCTGTTTCTGTTTATTCTAACTAATTTTTTTATTTTGATTGGTTTTGATTGTTTAATCCACATGGCTACAATGCCTAAGTTGTTGCATACTTGGAAAGTTTACAAAAACTACTTTTAAAATTTAAACATTCTGTCAATTTTTGTTACACAATTTGCTCCAGCTTTTGAAAATAATTTGTAGCATATTTTGAAAACTTAAAATTGTTTTAATTTTTTTGAAAAAGATTTTGGAATTATTTGTTGAACACTTTGTTTGTTTTAATTTAAAAACATTTTTGAAAAATTTTTAGTTTTCGGAAATGTTATTATCAATTTATTTCCAATCAGTATAGCAAATTTAGTACCAATTTTTAAAAATTTAACCAAAAAAATAGTTTGAATCGTTTAACGAATTTGGTTCAATCGTAAACAAACTTTAAAACCAACATTCGTCTTATAACCTGACTATCAACATTTTTTAAATCAATAGAAAATATTTAATTATAAACGTATTTGTTTGCTATTTCTGTCTCGAAAATTCCTTCCTCGAGTATGTGTTTGGAAACTTATTTTAAAAATAGCCGGATCCTATTTACGTCCCCCTATTTTTAAAACACCGCTCGATATAATAAAATACCAAACACAAAAAAAACGGAAAAATTCGCGTTTACGCATCTGTTTTCATAATAGGAGCCAAATCCAACATTTAATAAAGAGCTTGATTTACGATTTTATTATTTGTGTGTAGTATATGAGTTCAGGGAACTTCTCAATTTTAATCTATTAATATGTTCCGAACATTGCGCACAATGTATTCGAACGCGAACGGTACTTCAATTATTATTATTATTTATATAAAATATAGCTGTACTTTCAATTCGATCTTAAAAAATTTAAGTTGGTTGTAAAAAGTGTAACGACATTTACATAATGAGCTATTAATAGATTAGGATTTATGTAGGTAAAGGTAATGTACGCATTTTTATCTGGCATAATAGATAATTATTTGCTTTTTTAGGACGGCGTTCACGTTTGTGAACTTTATTTACATAAGTGTTGCCTAAGTGTATGTGTAATAGATATGAAATCTAACGCGAAACGTAAACGTGTGTGTTTATATATAGAAAATGATATTTAATCTGGTCGCATTATCGGGCGCACGGCAGGTAATTAATTGTGTCAGCAATGGCTTCATAGAAACAATTTAATTAAAATCAATAAAATTTCGAAAATATTTGTATCACCCTTTGGCCTGAATAAAAACATTGTTAAAGCAGGCAAAGTACAGTTTTGTATAGTGAGCAGCAGGTGTGACATGGAGTTGCTGGGCCGAGATTTTCGGACAGGACGAGTTGTGCACGTTTGCATTTAGCAATTGGCGATGTGAAGCAAAAGAAAGAAAAAATCGGCTTCTCAGAATGGTTATAACTGGTTGTTTGTTGAATGATAATGAACCCGAGCGGCATATTCGACGGGATAATACCGTTTAAGTATAACAAAACGCTATGCAAGTGGAATGGTTCGATTAATAAAAGAGCGGCGTTTTGCAACGTTACCAGAAAATATTCGCGGAAGAGAGACGGGCATCTTCTCTGCCGGCGAATCAGTGCAGAGCAGAGACGGGCCCCGGTGAAATGACACGATTGTTCGGGCTCCGTTATACTCGCCCGTTAAGAGCAAAGCCATCGACTCACCTCACGGGCTCATCTAAATGTTATTATTAATATTTCATGCATTATGATTTAACAGATCATTTCAGAGAAACGCATCTCCACATTTTTCTTCTTTTTTTTTCAGATGTTAAAACTATAATCACACATATTTATCATTGCATGCATATTCAATTTTAGCGCCTCATAAATTCCAAATTATTACCAATCTGTCCGCAGAATCTGCATAATCACCGAGCGAACTGGACTCAGATCATATCTTGATCAAATCGCATGAGCCGCAAATTACCATTTCATCGTGAATGATAATAAAAGCCGCGAAGATGGCAAATTATTGTTTAACCACGCTTACACAATAACAAAGGCCTTTCTATACGCAACTGTTAAGTCATCAAAATATTTAATTTTTACAGTCATCAAACAAAAATTGTAAATTTAATGTAATTTATATATTACTTTAGGAATTTCTTTAGTATTTTTTAATAGGTCACTTGGTTTTATAGTTTTGCTTCTATTTTGGGGTTATTTCTTCTATCTTCTTGACATAATATCTGTGAAGAATATCTTGCACATATCTACTGACTACCAATCTTTAATGGCGCAGTCAGTAGGATGCAATTTTTGATGATTTAATTTAATAATTATAAAAATGTGTTCTTAAATAGTTTTTTTTTAGAATCAATAATAATTGCCAAACTTGACGGTGCTAAAATATGCCCTCAAATGACAAATGTGAATAGTATTTACAAACGCAACCTAAAGATGACACAATCATTACATTTTTATTACTGGTTCACTTAATATAATTTTAATTGATTGGCAAAATATGTCTTCAATGTCTGTTTTGGTAATAAAATGCAATTTAATTAGCTTTATAAAATCAGATTGCGTTTTTAAATAACTGTTAACTGTTTTAGCGCAGTCGGTAGGATACAATTTTTATTACTAGTATTGAATTTTATTTTAATATCAAGTGTCCAAAAGAGTCTTTAATGTTAATTTCTTCAATATCAAAATTTGTCAACAAAAATTAGCTTCAAAATGTCAGAAGTGTCTTCACATAACTGAAAAATATTTTGGCGCAGTCGTTAGGATACAATTTTTATAACAGTTGTATTTAATTTAATTTCTGACAAATTTTATGTCAAAATTTCAAAAATTTTAGAAATTTTGTTTTTTTGATATTTTGAAAATTTTGTTTTTTTGCCATTAAGTCCAGCAATAGTTATTGAAAATGCCTGAAAAATTTCATGACAAAATTTCAAAATTTTTGGAAGATTTATCAAAATTTGTAAAATATTTTTGATATTTTTTAAAAAACTCAATAACAGAAGCAGTTTTTCTCTTCTTTTTTTACAATTTTTAAAAGTTTTCTACTTGCTTCAGGATCTTCTCAAAAACTATAGATACTTCTAAAATTTTGCAGAAGATTTTTGAAAAAACTTTTTACAAATTCTAAAAAGCTTCTTTTTCTTTTCTTCTTTTCAAAACATTCTAAAAATGTTTTGAAAAGTTCTAAAAGTCTTGTGGACAATTTTTGATTTATTTTTAACAAAGTTTCTATTAACTTTCAAATCTTTTAAACAGTTCTAGATATTTCTAAAAATTTTGCAAGAGATTTAAAAAAAAAATAAATTTTAGAAATTTTAAAAGTTTTCTACATTTTTTAAAATAATCTAATAAGCTCTAAATACTTCTAACAAGATTGCGGAATTTTTTTGAAATCTTCTTACAAATTCTAATTTTTTTAAACATAGCTATTGATATTAAAAATCATGCAAAAAAGTTTTTAAATTTTAAGTTTTCTACTCATTTTAGAATCTTACGAAAAGCTTTAAATCTTCTAAAAAGCATGCAAATTTTTTTGAAAAGTTTTTAACAAATATTACAATTTTCTGAAAAGTTTTAGATACATTTTAGAATCTTCTGAGAAGTAATATTTACTGAAAAACTTACAAAAAGATAATAAATACATATTTCTGAGAAATTCTAGTTACTTTTAAAAATTTTGCAAAATAGCTTTCTACAAAATCTAAAAGTTTTCTGAACATTTTAAAATATTCTGAGAAGAATTTTTGATTTTTTTACACATTTTATAACTTTCTAAGGAACTTTAAATACTTCTAGAAATGTGCAACAAACTATTGAAAAGTTTTTTTATAAATTCTAAAGTTTTTAGAATCTTGAGAATATCTAGATACTTCTAAAAATGTTCTTAAACTTTCTACAAGTTATAAAAGTTTTCTACACATTTTGTAATATTTTGAAAATCTCTAAATAATCGGGGTGGTCGGGAACAAAGTTTAATTTATGGGCGAGTTATTTCTACTGCTGTGACCCACTCACATTTTTTTTTAGCTCCTTTACAATTTCTAAAAGTACTTCACATATTTTAGGAAACTTTATACTTCTAAAATTTTGCAGAAGATTTTTGAGAAAAAATTTAAGCTTTTTACAAATTCTAAAAAGCTTTTTCACATTTTAGATTTTTTTGGAAAAGCTCTAACAGTCTTGCGGAGATTTTTTGATTTATTTTTATCAAATTCTACTAACTTTAAAATTTTTGGAGAAGTTCTAAATACTTCTAAAAAACTTGCAAGATATTTTTGAAAAAAATTTACTTTTAGATTTCCTACATCTTTTAAATAATCTAATAAACTCTAAATACTTCTAACAAACTTGCGGAATTTTTTTGAAATTTTTTTAACAATTTTAAAAATTTCTATACATTTAAAAATCTTATAAAAAGTATAAAATATATAAAAAAGAGACGCAATGTCCTCAAATGAGACAGTTGTAAAAGCAATAATTTCGAATAAAGCCTAGTTAAATAGGTAAATTTATACGAATGCCACAACGACATCTGTAGCGCTCGTTACTATTTGTTCAATCGGACAACCCAATAATAACATTAAAAAATTAAATTTATGAAAAAATATTCTAAACTAAAAAACATCCATAGACGCGTTTCGAGGTTTACTGATGAGAGGTAAACCTCGAAACGCGTCTATGGATGTTTTTTAGTTTAGAATATTTTTTCATAAATTTAATTTTTTAATGTTCTTATAAAAAGCTTTAGAAACTTTTCAACAGACTTTTAAAATGTTTTTACAAATTTTATGATTTACTGAGAAGCTGTATACTTTCAAAAATCATGAAGAAAACTTTTTAATAGTTTTCTACACATTTTAGATCTACTGAGAAGCTCTAAATACTTCTAAAAGGCATGCAACGTTTTTTGAAAAGTGAAAACCTCTAGTAAAGTTTTTAGAATCTTTTGAAAATTTCTAGATACTTCTAAAAATGTTATTAAACTTTTTACAAGTTGTAAAAGTTTTCTACACATTTTGTAATATTTTGAAAAGCTCTTAATAATTCAAAAAAACTTGAGTAAAATATTTGAAATTTTCTTACAAATTCTAAAATTTTGTTATACATTTTAAAGTCTTCTGAAAAGCTCTTAATGCTAATAAAAAGTTTACAAACAAATTTTGATTTTTGTTTGCAAATTCTAAGAGTTTCTACACATTTAAAAATTTCTAACAAGCTTGCGAGTTACTTCTTCTACTGTGACCCACCTACCTACCAAAGTGTTAGTCATCAAAGGATCCATTGTTTGTCCCATCTCTTGTCTGCTTGGATTTTGATATGAGAGAATTGTTTAACAATAAATCTCTTAATAACTAACGCTTGGGTAGGTGGGTGGGAACAATGATTAATTTGTGGGCAAGTTACTTCTTATACTATGACCTACCCACCCGCCCAAGTATTACTCATCAAAGGATCTATTGTTTGTCCCACCTCTTGTGTGGTTGTATTTAGATATGCTGGATTTGTTTAACAATAAATTGTTTGATAACTAACGCTTGGGTGGGTGGGAACAAAGTTTATTTTGTGGGCGAGTTATTTCTTATACTGTGACCCACCCACCTGCCCAAGTGTTAGTCATCAAAGGATCTATTGTTTGTTCCACCTCTTGTGTGGTTGGATTTAAATATAATAGAATTGTTTAACAATAAATCTTGTGATAACTAACGCTTGGGGTGGTGGGCGGGAACAAAGTTTATTTTGTGGGCGAGTTACTTTTTATATTGTGACACACTCACCCGCCCAAGTGTTAGTCATTAAAGGGTCTATTGTTTGTCCCACCTCTTGTGTGATTGGATTTAGATATAAGAAAATTGTTCAACAATAAATTTCTTGATAAATAACGCTTGGGTGGGTGGGCGGTAACAAAGTTTAATTAGTAGGCGAGTTACTTCTTCTACTATGACCCACTCACCCGCTCAACTGTTAGTCATCATAGGATCTATTGTTTGTTCCACTTCTTGTGTGGTTGGATTTAGATATGAGAGAATTGTTTAACAATAAATCTTTTGATAACTAACGCTTGGGTGGGTGGGTGAGAACAAAGTTTAATTTGTGGGCGAGTTACTTTTTATACTGTGACCCACCCACCCGACCAAGTGTTAGTTACCAAAGAATTTATTGTTTGTCTCACCTCTTGTGTGATTGGATTTAGATATGAGAGAATTGTTTTACAATAAATTCCTTGATAACTAACGCTTGGGTGGGTGGGTGGGAACAAATTTTAATTTGTGGGCGAGTTATTTCTTTTACTTTGACCCACCCACCCGCCCAAGTGTTAGTCATCAAAGGATCTATTGTTTGTCCCACCTCTTGTGTGGTTGGATTTAGATATGAGAGAATTGTTTAACAATAAATCTTTTGATAACTAACGCTTGGGTGGGTGGGCGGGAACAAAGTTTATTTTGTGGGCGAGTTACTTTTTATATTGTGACACACTCACCCGCCCAAGTGTTAGTCATTAAAGGGTCTATTGTTTGTCCCACCTCTTGTGTGATTGGATTTAGATATAAGAAAATTGTTCAACAATAAATTTCTTGATATATAACGCTTGGGTGGGTGGGCGGTAACAAAGTTTAATTAGTAGGCGAGTTACTTCTTCTACTATGACCCACTCACCCGCTCAACTGTTAGTCATCATAGGATCTATTGTTTGTTCCACTTCTTGTGTGGTTGGATTTAGATATGAGAGAATTGTTTAACAATAAATCTTTTGATAACTAACGCTTGGGTGGGTGGGTGAGAACAAAGTTTAATTTGTGGGCGAGTTACTTTTTATACTGTGACCCACCCACCCGACCAAGTGTTAGTTACCAAAGAATTTATTGTTTGTCTCACCTCTTGTGTGATTGGATTTAGATATGAGAGAATTGTTTTACAATAAATTCCTTGATAACTAACGCTTGGGTGGGTGGGTGGGAACAAATTTTAATTTGTGGGCGAGTTATTTCTTTTACTTTGACCCACCCACCCGCCCAAGTGTTAGTCATCAAAGGATCTATTGTTTGTCCCACCTCTTGTGTGGTTGGATTTAGATATGAGAGAATTGTTTAACAATAAATCTTTTGATAACTAACGCTTGGGTGGGTGGGCGGGAACAAAGTTTATTTTGTGGGCGAGTTACTTTTTATATTGTGACACACCCACCCGCCCAAGTGTTAGTCATTAAAGGGCCTATTGTTTGTCCCACCTCTAGTGTGATTGGATTTAGATATGAGAAAATTGTTTAACAATAAATCTTTTGATAACTAACGTTTGGGTGGGTGGGTGGGAATAAAGTTTAATTTGTGGGCGAGTTACTTCTTCTACTATGACCCATCCACCCACCCAAGTGTTAGTCATCAAAAGATTTATTGTTTGTCTCACTTCTTGTGTGATGGATTTAGATATGAGAGAATTGTTTAACAATAAATTCCTTGATAACTAACGCTTGGGTGAGTGGATTGGAACAAAGTTTAATTTGTGGAGGAGTTACTTCTTATACTGTGACCCACCCACCCGTCCAATTGTTATTCATCAAAGGAATTTTTGTTTGTCTCACCTCTCGTGTGGTTGGATTTAGATATGATAGAATTGTTTAACAATAAATCTTGTGATAACTAACGCTTGGGTGGGTGGGTGGGTGGGAACAAAGTTTAATTTGTGGGCGAGTTACTTCTTATACTGTGACCCACCCACCCGCCCAAGTGCTAGTCATCGAAGGATCTATTGTTTGTCCCACCCCATTTCTTGTGTAGTTGGATTTAGATTTGATAGAATTGTTTAACAATAAATCTTTTGATATCTAACGCTTGGGTGGGTGGGTGGTAACAAATTTTAATTTGTTATTTTTTCTACTGTTACCCACCCACCCACTGGAATCTGCATTAAAGGGAGTTTATGGGAAGTTTCAGCATTAGTTTTGAAACAAAAAGAATTCAAAAATTTGTAAGAGTCACCGTTGCAAAGGTAGTTTCTAGTGCAATAAAAGATAATTTTTTTATTTATTTTACATTTGTTGGGAATTTTGATAAATCATTTTTCAAGATCTGTATCAAACATCAAAGAAATTTAAAATCTGATTGTATGGTACCTTGAAGATTACATTTGATAATAACAAATCCTACTTTAATCAAATATAATTTTGATTAAATTGCTTAAAAATTTTAAACGTAATTCTAATGCACATTAATACTCATATAAGCATTAATTTGAATTTTAACGATCCAATAAGCTGAAATTTTAAAAGTAAACACAGCACAATGGATCTTGTTTGTTTGTTTGTTTGCGACCACAACTAATAAGCAAATACGCCGCACAGGTGATTATTCAATTGCACGCTATATTACAAATATGCAGTTGAATTTTGATAACAACAATATCAACGTCGCTAACAATTACAAGCGCGCGTGCAACCTAATAGTACCAATTACACCTACACGTGGAATCCTTGAACATAAAAAATCCGATTCATTCATCATTTTTATTACCTAACCAGTGCGGCGTAGATCTATTTAAAAAAATTAATATCAATTGCACAATCGGGTCCCCCCTTAAAAACATAAAACATTTGAAGCCAATATGTATTTTGCTGGATAAACAAACTGATAACAGGTGGAATAATTAATTTTACAACTGTACCACACGTGTTCCGATAAATATGTTGAGAATTAAAAAAACATTTAAGAATGACTTAAGTGGGTTACTATATCAAGTTCAAATGTGTTTGTATTTTTGTTATGCGATTGCAGTTTTATTTTTTTTAAATAATATATATCGACGTTTGTTGCGCGGAATCGTGCAATAATTGCATCCTGTTGCTACGCAAAAGAATTGGTTAATCGTTTGAATTACAGTGGGAGTCGTCGGACCCGATGCCGCAAGGCACCAGGAAGTATGGGAATTAATCAATTGCATTTTCTAATTTTATTTTACGCCCATATCGGGTTGTATCATTTCTTATATTATGGCACAATGTTGATATTTAATATATAAAATTACATTTTCTGTTAGTCAATCTTAAGCAACCAGTGCTAATTTTTAAAATATTTTTTAATAATCTACAACATTTGTAATATTATAAAATTTAAGAATAACCACAATTAACTTAAAAAAAATTTAAAAAAAAAAACGTGAACAAATTTCATTGAAACCAACATAAGGTTATGTATTACAAATCATTGTTAGAATAATATTACCCAAAACTGAATTTATTATTAACAAAATTAATCTTTAGTGTAACCCACATTTAATTTTTAAACTATTGCGTTTCTCCAAGAAGCTTCAGATAATTTTAATTAAGTAATTTAGAGATTTCAATTCCCTTTAGCGATTCTACTATGTCGCCTCAAAGTGCGGAGTTGAGGGCATTTTTGATGTCAAAAATAGTCTGGAACACTTTTTTTTCTTGGTTTTACATTCTGTTACCATCTTTAGCAACTTTTGTACTGCGTGGATAAAAGAGAGCTCCTTTCTGAAACCGTAATACATGTGCGACAAGCTTTTTGTTAAGGATCTGCTCAAAAAGCTTGTCGATTGCGTTGAGGATATCTTCCTCTCTTTGCAGATTTTTTTTATCAAGGTTAGCCTGTCCGTTTTCACTCTCTTGGGAAGCTATCCATGATCAGGAGAGGGTTGAGGGTGGCTATCATCTTGATAACTTCAGGTAAAATACCATATTTAATTTTTTGGCCTGTTTAATTTCTTTCTAGGTGATGTTGGGTATGTTTTTGGGCTTAGATACAATGTGTGCTTTGTTACCTCTACTTTATCTGTCAGAAAAACAGGCGAGCGCGTACCGATTTTGCCAGTTACGATACGTTCCCGCACTTTTTTGACTTCAGCTATCATGTTTTTTAGCTGTAAGAACACGATAGATGGTGGTAACTTTTAATTCCTGGATGACAAACACTTGGGCGGGTGGGCGGGAACACTTTTTAATATTTATGAACTGTGTTTTCCCCCTACCCGCCCAAGTGTTTGTTGTCAAAAAATTGCTTACGTCACTTCTTTCTTTCAACTCAATGACATTTGTCACTTATTCTATCATGTTTCTTAGCTGCAAGAACACGATAGGTAGTCATAATTTCCAGTTTCTGGATGACAAACACTTGGGCGGGTGGGCGGGATTACTTTTTTAAACTACCAGTTCAATATTTATAAACTGTGTTTCCGCCCACCCGCCCAAGTGTTTGTTGTCAAGAGCTTGCTTACGTCACCTTCCTCTTTTAACTTAATGACATCTGTCACTCATTCTATCATGTTTCTTAGCTGCAGGAACACGATAGGTGATTGTATCTTCTAATTGCTGGATGGCAAACACTTGGGCGGGTGGGTGGGAACACTTTTTCAAGCTACTGGTCCAATATTTATAAACTCTGTTCCTGCCCACCTGCCCAAGTGTTTGTTGTCAAGAAATTGCTTACCTCATCTCTGTCTTTTAACTTAATGACATCTGTCACTTATTTTATCATGTTTCTTAGCTGCAGGAACACGATAGATGGTGGTAACTTCTAGATCTTGGATGACAAACACTTGGGCGGGTGGGCGGGAACACTTTTTCATAATACCGGTTCAGTATTTAAAAACTGTGTTCCCGCCCACCCGCCCAAGTGTTTGTTGTCAAAAAATTGCTTACTTCATCTCTTTCTTTTATATTAATGACTTCTGTCACTCATTCTATCATGTTTCTTAGCGTCAAAAACACGATAAGTGATGGTAACTTCTAATTCCTGGATAACAAACACTTGGGTGGGTGGGCGGGAACACTTTTTTAAACTACCGGTCTAATATTTATAAATTGTGTTCCCACCCACTCACCCAAGTGTTTGTTGTCAAGAAATATATATTTTTTTTTTTAATTCTTTTTTATTTCGCGTTTTTTTACAGCTATTTTACATCGCCCCAGAAGTCTTACGACTTGTGTTATTATTTTAGTCATATTCGGGGATCGAACCCGGGACTGTTAGCGTGGTACACTAACGCTCTATAACTGAGCTATCTCACCGTAAATTGCTTAAAAAAAATTGCTTACTTTATCTCTGTCTTTTAACTTAATGACATTTGTCACTTATTCTATCATGTTTCTTAGCTGCAAGAACCCGATAGGTGATGGTAACTTTTAATTCCTGGATAACAAACACTTGGATGGGTGGGCGGCAACACTTTTTCAAACTACTGGTCCAATATTTATAAACTGTGTTCCCGCCCACCCGCCCAAGTGTTTGTTGTCAAGAAATTGCTTACCTTATCTTCCTCTTTTAACTTAATGACATCTGTCACTCATTCTATCATGTTTCTTAGCTGCAGGAACACGATAGGTGGTGGTAACTTCTAGATCTTGGATGACAAACACTTGGGCGGGTGGCCGGGAACACTTTTTCAAACTACCGGTTTAGTATTTAAAAACTGTGTTCCCGCCCACCCGCCCAAGTGTTTGTTGTCAAGAAATTGCTTATCTCATATCCCTCTTTTAGCTTAATGACATCTGTCACTTATTCTGTCATGCTTTGTAGCTGCAAGAACATGTTAGGTGGTGGTAACTTCTAATTCTTGGATGAAAAACACTTTTTTAACTACCGGTCTAATATTTATAAACTGTGTTTCCGCCCACCCGCCCAAGTGTTTGTAGTCAAAAAATTGCTTGAGTCATCTTTCTCTTTTAACTTAATGGTCATTTGTTACTTATTCTATGATGTTTCTTAACTGCAAGAACACGTTTGGTGATGCTAAGTTCTAATTCCTGGATGACAACCGTTTGGGCGGGTGGGTGGGAACACTTTTTTTAAATATTTGTTCAATATTTATAAACTGTGCTTCCGATCACCCGCCCAAGTGTTTGTTTTCAAGAACTTGCTTACGTCACCTTCCTCTTTTAACTTAATGACACCTGTCACTCGTTCTATCATGTTTCTTAGCTGCAAGAACACGATAGGTGGTGGTAACTTTAAATTCCTGGATGACAAACACTTGGGCGAGTGGGCGGGAACACTTTTTCAATATTTATGAACTGTGTTTTCCCCCTACCCGCTCAAGTGTTTGTTGTCAAAAAATTGCTTACGTTGCCTCCTTCTTTCAACTTAATGACATTTGTCACTTATTCTATCATGTTTCTTAGCTGCAAGAACACGATAGGTGGTCATAATTTTCAGTTTCTGGATGACAAACACTTGGGCGGGTGGGCGGGATTACTTTTTTAAACTGCCAGTTCAATATTTATAAACTGTGTTCTCGCCCACCCGCCCAAGTGTTTGTTGTCAAGAGCTTGTTTACGTCACCTTCCTCTTTTAACTTAATGACATCTGTCACTCATTTTATGATGTTTCTTAACTGCAAGAACACGATAGGTGATTGTAACTTCTAATTGCTGGATGGCAAACACTTGGGCGGGTGGGCGGGAACATTTTTTTAAGTTACTGGTCTAATATTTATAAATCCTGTTCCCGCCCACCCGCCCAAATGTTTGTTGTCAAGAAATTGCTTACTTCATCTTCTAATTTTAACTTGATGACATCTGTCACTCATTCTATCATGTTTCTTAGCTGCAAGAACACGATAGGTGATGGTAACTTCTAATTCCTGGATGAAAAACACTTGGGCGGGTGGGCGGGAACACTTTTAAAAACTACCGGTTTAATATTTATAAACTGTGTTCCCGCCCACCCGCCTAAGTGTTTGTTGATATGAAATTGCTTACCTCAACTTTCTCTTTTGACTTAATGACATCTGTCACTCATTCTATCATGTTTTTTAGCTTCAAAAACACGATAAGTGATGGTAACTTCTAATTCCTGGATGAAAAACACTTGGGCGGGCGGGCGGGAACACTTTTTTAAACGACCGGTCTAATATGTATAAACTGTGTTCCCGCCCACCCGCCCAAGTGTTTTTTGTCAAAAAATTGCTTACTTCATTTCGTTCTTTTAACTTAATGACTTCTGTCACTCATTCTATCATGTTTCTTAGCTACAGGAACACGATAGGTGGTGGTAACTTCTAGATCCTGGATGACAAACACTTGGGCGGGTGGGTGGGAACACTTTTTCAAATTACCGGTTCAGTATTTAAAAACTGTGTTCCCGCCCACCCGCCTAAGTGTTAGTTGTCAAGAAATTGCTTACCTCAACTCTCTCATTTGACTTAATGACATCTGTCACTCATTCTATCATGTTTTTTAGCTTCAAAAACACGATAAGTGATGGTAACTTCTAACTTCTGGATAACAAACACTTGGGTGGGTGGGCGGGAACACTTTTTTAAATTACCGGTCTAATATTAATAAACTGTGTTCCCACCCACCCGCCCAAGTGTATGTTGGGAAGAAATTGCTTACTTCATCTCTGTCTTTTAACTTAATGACATCTGTCACTTATTCTATCATGATTCTTAGCTGCAGGAACACGATAGGTGGTGGTAACTCCTACATCTTGGATGACAAACACTTGGGCGGGTGGGCGGGAACACTTTTTCAAACTACTGGTCCAATATTTATAAACTCTGTTCTCGCCCACCCGCCCAAATGTTTGTTGTCAAGAAATTGCTTACCTCATCTCGCTTTTTTAACTTAATGACATCTGTCACTCATTCTATCATGTTTCTTAGCTTCAAAAACACGATAAGTGATGGTAACTTCTAATTCATATAGGTATGTCATTGACTTTATTTATTGATTCTCAAAATAAAAACAGACATACAACAAAAATATGCAGACCAATAACTTTACAGGGTAAAATAACATTTTATGAAACGTTAAGCAATATGCAATGGGATGATATTTATAATAAGTCAATTAACATTAATGAAAAATTTGACAGTTTTCAAAATAAAATTATCACTAGTCTAAAGTTATCATTTCCACAAAAAACGTATGCAATTACAAATACCAACAATTGCAATATAAATTGGTTTAATAATTCTCTTCGTTTAATGAGAGAGCACCTACATTTATTAAATGAAAGTTTTCAACTAAACCCCACCAATCGGGCTAAACAAGTTCTAGCAGACTATAGGAAACAATATAAAATTTCTATAAGAAACGCAAAAATATCTGCTAATGATTTATATATTAGAAACTCTAATAATCATCCAAAGGCTATGTGGAAAATAATACATAAAGAAACCAAAAGAACTAACTGTGATACATTGATCTGTGATATAACAAGTGATACTTTTAATTTATTTTTTACTAATGCAATTGCAACCCTTAAAGAAAATCTAACTCAATCTGGTATTAGTAGTACACAAGATTATATACCAACTATTAATAAAAACTACAACTTTAAATTTAAAGCAACTACTATTATTAAGGTACGTGACGCAATACACAATTTAAAACGAAGTAGAAGTGTTGATGTTTTTGGACTGTCGTCCGATTTGATCTATTCCATAAAAGATATAATAGTTGGCCCGCTAACAATTATAATCAATGATATAATCAACTGTAATTTATTTCCAAAATCTATGAAGTTGGCAAAGGTAATACCTATTTTTAAAAATGGTGACAAACAAAACTACAACAATTATAGGCCAATTTCTTTACTCCCTGTTATATCAAAAATAATTGAAAAAATTTTATTTGATCAATTATTGTATTATTTTGAATCTGAGAACCTATTTACCAAATGTCAGTTTGGGTTTCGCTCCGGTTTATCTACAACTGATGCAATAAATGCATATGTCGAAAACATTCTAAACTGTTTTGAAAATAGGCAATATTCCTTGGCTACTTTCGTTGATTTAACAAAAGCCTTCGATTGTGTCTCTCACTCAATACTGCTATCTAAACTATCGGCGTACAATATAGATAATAATAGTGTAGCTTTACTTAAATCATATTTAGATGATCGTGAACAGCAAGTTTTCTTTAATGATATACATTCAAGTTTTTTAAAAGTAAAACATGGGGTACCTCAAGGCTCGATCCTAGGTCCTTTACTATTTTTAATTTTTATTAATGATTTTCCAAAATGTCTTATAAACTCCGAGACAATACTTTTTGCTGATGATACCACCATAATTAGTACTGGTAATAACCTTGAAGACATAATTAACACTAATAGGATTTCATTAATACAAGCTTCTGAATGGTTTAATTTAAATGAATTATTTCTAAACGAAACAAAAACAGTGGAAATGCTTTGTACACTGCATAAGACAGAACCACAAATCAATCAATGCACTAAATTTTTAGGCTTGCATATTGATGCAAATTTGAGGTGGGAAAAGCACGGAACAGTAATGGCAAAAAAGTTATCACAGAACATGTACTGTTTAAGAAATCTTAGATTATCTGTCTCTAGCACTATTCTAAAAGCTGCTTACTTTGCGCTCATACATAGCCATTTGAAGTATGGTATTTTGGTCTGGGGTCATTCTTCCTGTACCAGTAAAATGTTTTCGTTACAAAGAAAATCTGTAAGAATTATTGAAGGCTTGCATTATCAAGAAAACTGCAAAGAAAACTTTATCAGATTAAACATTCTTACTGTACCGTCAATGTTTATTTTGGAATGTCTGACGCATTTAAGAAAACACAGATCTCAGTATTGTACGCACGATCATCATAAATATGACACAAGAAAAAAGAAAGATATATACCAAAGGCAAATCAGATTGCAAAGAACTCAAACAGGGTCAAGATACTATGCAATTAAATTTTTTAACAAGCTATCGGAATCTACTCGGGATCTACCTTTACATATGTTTAAAATCAAAATTAAAATTTACTTAATAAAGAAAGCATTTTATAACATTGAAGAATTCTTAGAAACAAATGATATAATATAACATCTGTCTAAACCCAGTACAATTAATGTTGTAATGTAATTATTATTTTTTTTTTTTTTTTTTTTTTTTTTTTTTTTTTTTTCTGTGTTATAGTTTTTATACTTTTTAATTTGTACTTTATGTGTAAACCTTTTTAACTGTTTTTGTAATATGACTTGTGTATGACTATTTAGTCTTTAGCATTAATAAATTACTACTACTACTACTACTACTAATTCCTGGATAACAAACACTTGGGTGGGTGGGCGGGAACACTTTTTTAAACTACTGGTCCAATATTTATAAACTGTGTTCCCGCTCACCCGCCCAAGTGTTTGTTGTCAAGAAATTGCTTACCTTATCTCTCTCTTTTGACTTAATGACATCTGTCACTTATTGTATCATGTTTCTTAGCTGCAGGATCACGATAGGTGGTGGTAACTTCTAGATCTTTGTTGACAAAAACTTGGGTGGGTGGGCGGGAACACTTTTTCAAACTACTGGTCCAATATTTATAAACTGTGTTCCCGCCCACCCGCCCAAGTGTATGTTGTCAGAAATTGCTTACCTCATCTCTGTCTTTTAACTTAATGACATCTGTCACTTATTCTATCATGTTTCTTAGCTGCAGGAACACGATAGGTGGTCGTAACTTCTAGATCTTGGATGAGAAACACTTGGGCAGGTGGGCGGGAACATTTTTTCAAATTACCGGTTCAGTATTTAAAAATTGTGTTTCCGCCCACCCGCCCAAGTGTTTGTTGTCAAGAAATTGCTTACTTCATCTTCTTCTTTTAACTTAATGACGTCTGTCACTTATTCTATCAAGCTTCTTAGCTGCAATATACGATAGGTGATTGTAACTTCTAATTCCTGGATGAAAAACACTTGGGCGGGTGGGCGGGAACACTTTTTAAAACTACCGGTTTAATATTTATAAACTGTGTTTCCGCCCACCCGCCTAAGTGTTTGTGGTCAAGAAATTGCTTACCTCAACTCTCTCTTTTGACGTAATGACATTTGTCACTCATTCTATCATGTTTTTTAGCTTCAAAAACACGATAAGTGATGGTAACTTCTAACTTCTGGATAACAAACACTTGGGTGGGTGGGCGGGAACACTTTTTTAAACTATTGGTCCAATATTTATAAACTGTGTTTGTCAAGAAATTGCTTACCTCATCTCTCTCTTTTGACTTAATGACATCTGTCACTTATTCTATCATGTTTTTTAGCTTTAAAAACACGATAAGTGATGGTAACTTCTAATTCCTGGATAACAAACACTTGGGTGGGTGGGCGGGAACACTTTTTTAAACTACCGGTCTAATATTTATAAAGTGTGTTCCCACCCACTCGCCCAATTGTTTGTGATCAAGAAATTAGTTATGTCAACACTCTTGTCCAACTTAATGACATTTGTCACTCATTCTGTCATGTTTCTTGGTTGCAGGAACACGATAGATGATTGTGACTTTTAATTCCTTTATGACAAACATTTGGGCGGGTGGGCGGGAACACTTTTTCAAACTACCGGTTCAGTATTTATAAACTGTGTTCCCGCCCACCCGCCCAAGTGTTTGTTGTCAAGAAATTGCTTACTTCATTTCCTTCTTTTAACTTAATGACTTCTGTCACTCATTCTATCATGCTTCTTAGCTGCAAGAAACGATAGGTGATTGTAACTTTTAATTGCAGGATGACAAACACTTGGGCGGGTGGCCGGAAACACTTTTTTTAACTACTGGTCCAATATTTAAAAATTGTGCAAGTGGGCGGAACTTGCTCAAGTGTTTGTTGTCAAGAAATTGCTTACCTCATTTTTTTTTTAACTTAATGACATCTGTCACTCATTCTATCATAATTTTTAGTTGCAAGAACACGATAGGTGATGGTCACTTCTAATTCCTGGATGAAAAACATTTGGGCGGGTGGGGGGGAACACTTTTTCAAACTACCGGTTTAATATTTATGAACTGTGTTCTTGCCCACCCGCCCAAGTGTTCACAGTATAGTTAAATTGGATGATTTTTGCTTAGTTTGATGGTCGCTGGGGTGTGAACTTCTGGGTGTTGGTCAAAGTTGACTAGTGGTTGATTGATACTTACTTTGCTTAACTATCTTTTGTTTTTGATAGCTTTAGATGTGGCTTGGCCGATGATAGCTTCTAAAATTGCTATAATCTGTTTTTTTAGTTGCTTTAGTTTCTTTAATTCTTGGATGGCTTTAGGAGGTCGGTAGTAACTATTGAGCAATTTACGTTTGGTAGTCCAAATTATTTAATTTTACTATTCTGTGATCATATATTTATATAATTTGTTTTGCTTTCATTGGGTTTTTCTTTATAAAGACAAGTATCACTTGACTAAAACTTAACTTTTTCTGCATGTAGACAGATTACTTCTCTCAATTTTAATGTTTCTCAAAATAGTCTGATTAATTGTCTAAAAATTGTATTCGTTGTTTGAAATTTTTCTCAGAAAAGTGTTAAATTTTACCGATCTGATAACTTATTTCAAGCCAAAAGTATTGCAAATGTTACTATCCTGAATACTTTCTGGTATTCCTACAGAAAACACAGAAAAGATCTCTTGATCGCTGAGCTATCTCAAATTTTATTTTTGAACTTATTCAATTTTTATTTTTATTTTATTCATACTAGTAATGGCTTCGAGAAACTACGAACAAACTCATTGAAATAATTGTTTAATACAATAAAATGAGTTAACAAATTAAATCCCTAACTTTTCTAATTTATTCCGCAATAAATTCCCTCGTATTTTCACCACATGGTATTTACACACTTCACGGTTTCTATTCCAGTCATCGATTATTCAGCTATTTGCATTTTCCATAACCCAATAAAGTTCCATCGTTCCACATTGATAAAAATAAAGCACCGTTACATTTTAGTTTCATGCTAATTGATTTTTATATTAGAGAACTCTACTCATCATCATTACAAATCAAATCAAATCAAACAACAAGACTGTTGCAATTAACAATATTGTCGGCGCAACATATTGCAATTAAATGCAGTCGCGTCAGGAAAAAAATAAAACTATTCTGTTCTGAATATGACCGCGAAAAAAGTATGTCAATGCGATAACCTCATTCGGATTCTTACGTTGAAACAATTGTGGTTGATTTTTATTAAATATATTTTATTAATGTATGTAAAGTTTGTCATGGATTCCAGCCGGATTTATCACTTTATTTATAATATAAACTGGTTTATTGTGCGTTATTTATGTCTATTCTTACAAAGTTCAATGAGCCAGCGAACGTCAACTGTATGCCGCCTCACTTTTTTTTATTCGATTTAATTGTCTTTGAATGTGATTTTATTTTGATATTGTGTGTGGGCTTTGATGTGTTTACTCTGCCAAATTGTACCGGCATTTTATTCTTGGATAGATTTGCATTTATTGTTATTGTAAAGTGGAATTAAAATGCCTTTCAACAAACATTTCATTTTATCGTATCAAATAAATTGTTTAATTCATCAACAAATATTGTAAAGGAATTATAAATATTCACTCTTTTCATCAATTTGTTATTGTGCCCACCTCTGACGTATTAGTGACAACTGACATTCAATCTGTCATATTGAAAATATCAGAAACGCAATAAGCAAATTTTTTGATAATTAACATTTGGGCGGGTGGGCGGGAACACTGTATTAAGCTAGATTTTAACCTAAATTATAGTTTTGCATAAATTGATGCTGAGGACACAATTTTTAAACTATTAACTCAAAAATTGTACAAAACTTAGTTTAGGCATTGCTTAACATGCTACTAAATCCAAAAATAATTTACAAAATTTAAAAAAAAAATTTATAACTTTTGGAAACAATTTGGATTTTAACCTAAATCATAGTTTTGCATAAATTGATGCTGAAGACACAATCTTTAAACTATTAACTCACAAATTGTGCAAAACTTAGTTAAGGCAGTGCTTAATATGCTACTTAATCCAAAAATAATTTACAAAATTTAAAAACATTTTTAATAATTTTCAAAAATATTTTGGTTTTTAACCTAAATCATGTTTTGCATAAAAGGATGCTGAGGACACAATCTTTAAACTATCAACTCAAAAATTGTACAACATTTAGTTTAGGCATTGCTTAACATGCTACTCAATTCAAAAATAATTTACAAAACTTAAAAACATTTTTTATAATTTTTGGAAACATTTTGGATTTTAATTTAAATCATAGTTTTGCATAAATTGATGCTGAGGACACAATTTTCAAAATATTAACTCAAAAATTGTACAAAACTTAGTTTAGGCATTGCTTAACATGCTACTCAATTCAAAAATAATTTACAAAACTTTAAAACATTTTTTATAATTTTTAGAAAGATTTTGGATTTTAATTTAAATCATAGTTTTGCATAAATTGATGCTGAAGACACAATTTTTAAACTATTAACTCAAAAATTGTACAAAATTTAGTTAAGGCATTGCTTAACATGCTACTTAATCCAAAAATAATTTACAAAAATTAAAAACATTTTTTATAATTTTTAAAAACATTTTGGATTTTAACCTAAATCATAGTTTTGCATAAATTGATGCTAAGGACACAATCTTTAAACTATCAACTCAAAAATTGTACAAAATTTAGTTTAGGCATTGCTTAACACACTTATTAATCCAAAAAATATTATAAAATTTAAAAACATTTTTTATAATTTTTAGAATTTTAGATTTTAACTTAAATTATAGTATTGCATAAATGGATGCTGAGGACACAATCTTTAAACTATTAACTCAAAAATTGTACAAAACTTAGTTTAGGCATTGCTTAACATGCTACTTAATCCAAAAATAATTTACTAAATTTAAAAACATTTTTTTAGTTTTTGGAAACATTTTGGATTTTAATTTAAATCATAGTTTGAATAAATTGATGCTAAAGACACAATTTTCAAACTATTAACTCAAAAATTCTACAAAACTTAGTTTACGCATTGCTTAACATGCTACTTAATCCAAAAATAATTTACAAAAATTAAAAACATTTTTTATAATTTTTAAAACATTTTTGATTTTAACTTAAATCATAGTTTTGCATAAATTGATGCTGAGGACACAAATTTTAAATTATTAACAGAAAAATTGTACAAAACTTAGTTTAGGCATTGCTTAACATGCTACTTAATCCAAAAATAATTTACAAAATTTAAAAACATTTTTTTATTATTTTTGGAAACATTTTGAATTTTAACCTAAATCACAGTTTAGCATAAATGGATGTTAAGGACATAATCTTTAAACTGTAAATTCAAAAATTGTAAAAAGCTTAGTTTAGGTATTGCTTAATATGCTACTTAATCCAAAAATAAATTACAAAATTTAAAAACATTTATAATTTTTAGAAACATTTTGAATTTTAACCGAAATCATAGTTTTGCATAAATTAACGCTAAGGACACAATTTTCAAACTATTAACTCAAAAATTGTACAAAACTTAGTTTAGGCATTGCTTAACATGTTACATAATCCAAAAATAATTTACAAAATTTAAAAACATTTTTTATAATTTTTAAAAACATTTTGGATTTTAACCTAAATCATAGTTTTGCATAAATGGATGCTGAGGACACAATCTTTAAACAATTAACTCAAAAATTGTACAAAATTTAGTTTAGGCATTGCTTAACGTGCTATTAATTTAATTTAAAAATAATTTACAAAATTTAAAAACATTTTTAATAATTTTCTGAAACATTTTGGATTTTAACTTAAACCATAGTTTTGCATAAATTGATGCTGATGTAAAAAGTGCTGAAGTTTTGGACAAAAATTTTGTTAAAGAATTAGGAAATTTATTTGATTTTGTAAACAATTCAAAACTTTTAACAAAAAAATTGCAAAATTACATTTACAACTTATTTGAAGCAATTGAGTAATGTGGCAGAGCTTATAAAGCTGTACAAGAGATCTAGGCCGTATTTTAGAGCTTTAAGGGAATCTATTTTTGCTTTGCGAAAAATTCTGGAATTTTGGACAAAGAATTTGTAAAAGAATTAGGAAATTTGTTTGATTTTCCAAACAATTCTGTTAAAACTTTTAACAAAAATATTGCAATGTTACATTTTGAGCTTGAACTAATTTAAAATTTTTGAAGAACATAACAGAGCTTTTGAAGTTGTGTCAGAGTTTTGGGCCGCATTTTAGAGCTTTGGGGTGATATTTTTGCTTTGGGAAGAATTTTGGACAAAGAATTTGTTAAAGAATTAGAAAATTTAATTGATTCTCTAAACAATTCTGTCAAAACTTATAACGAAAAATTAGCAAAATTACATTTTGAGCTTTAGAAACTTATTTAAAGCTTTTGAGGAATGTAACAGAGATTTTGAAGCTATTTCAGAGGATTAAAAAAATTGTTTGAGTTTCTAACCTAACCTAACACTTGGGCGGGTGGGTGGGCCACAGTAGAAGAAGTAACTCGCCCACAAATGAAACTTTGTTTTCAGCTACCCACTCAAGAGTTAGTTATCAAGAGATTTATTATTAAATATTTCTTTCATATATAAATTCTTGTGCACAAGAAGTGGGACGAACATTAGATCCTTTGATGACTAACATTTGGGTGGGTGGGTGGGCCACAGTAGAAGAAGTAACTCGCCCAAAACTTAAGCTTTGTTCCCACTCACCCACCCAAGCGTTAGTTATCAAGAGATTTATTATTAAACAATTTTTCCATATCTAAATCCAAGCACACAAGAGGCGGCACGAACAGTAAATCCTTTGATCATTAACACTTGGGCGGGTGGGTCGGCCACAGTAGAAAAAGTAACATGCTCAAAAATTAAACTTTGTTTCCAGCCACCCACCCAAGCGTTAGTTATCAAGAGATTTATTATTAAACAATTCTCTCATATCTAAATCCAAGCACACAAGAGGTGGGACGATTAGTAGATCCTTTGATAATTATCAATTGGCGGTTGGGTCGGCCTCAATAGAAGAAGTAACTCACCCACAAATTAAACCTTTTTTTTTTATTTTGAAAAACTTTTAACAAAAAAATTGCAATTTTTTACTTGAGCTTTAGAAACTATTTTAAAGCTTTTTAGAAATATATCAGAGTTTTTGAAGTTTGAAGTCAGAGTTTTGGGCCGCTTTTTAGAGCCTTGGGGGAATATACTTTTGCTTTGGGAAATTTATTATAGTTTTGGACAAAGAATTTGTAAGAACATTAGGAAATTTGTCTGATTTTGCAAACAATTTAGTCAAAACTTTAACAAACAAATTCTGTGAAAACTTTTAAGAAACAGTTTGCAAAATTATGTTTTGAGCTTTAGAAATCAATTATTGCTAGAGGGAATTATGGTATATCTTTTGGAACTATGTCAGACCTTTGCGCTGTATTTTAGAATATAGTTTGGTTTTGGAAAAAGTGTTGGAGCTTTGGACAAAGAAATTATAAGAGAGTTAGGAAATTTGTTTGATTTTTTATAACAATTCTGTCAAAACTTTTAACAAACAATTTTGCGAAATTACATTTTGTGCTTTAGAAACTAATCTAAAGTTTTACTTCTCAAAAGCAGAGCCTTTGGAAGTGCTTCAAAGCTTTAAGCCGTATTGTAGAGCTTTTAGGGAACACATTTTTTTTTACTAAAAGTGTTGGAGTTTTGGACAAAGAATTAGTCTGATTTTATAAACTATTCTGTTAAAAATTTGAATGTTAAAGCTGCAAAACTATTTTTTGACCTTTAGAAATTATTTGGTAGTTTTTTTGGAAATATAACTTAGCTTTTTGGACTATGTTAAAGTTTAAAACATCATTGCAGAGCTTTGAGGGAATGTTTTTCTTGCTTTGAAAAAAGTGTTAGAGCTTTAAACGAAAAAATTGTAAGAAAATTCGTAAATTTGTTAGAGTTTCTAAACAATTCTGCCAAAACTTTTTATGAAAGAGTTTGCAAATTTACATTTTGAGCTTTAGAAACTAATTCAAAGTTTTTTGGAAACATAACAAAGTTTTTGAAGCTTTAGACTGCATTTTAGAGCCTTGGGGAAATATATTTTTGCTTTGGGTAAAGTGTAGAGTTTTGGACAAAGAATTTGTAAGAGAATTAGGAAATTTGATTGATTTTCTAAACAAAACATTTTGAGCTTTAGAAATTAGTTTATATAGCTGTGTCAGAACTTTAGGCTTCATTTTAGTGCCTTGGAGGAATATATTTTTGCTTTGGAAAAGTGGTGGAGTTTTGGATATACAAATTAATAGAGTTATTCTTAAATAATAGATATTTTATGACCAATTTTTGTATTTTTAATTAGTTTTTATATTTCCATTTTGTTTACTTAAAAACTGACATTTTATAATTGTTTTAGCTTCTTCAACTGACCTACGGCAGCAAAAATGTTAGTGCTTGATTTGGATTGCAATTCATATCAATTAATGTAAGTAAAATGCTAATGTAGCATACTACAACAAAAAAGTAGCTAAATGATAAATAATTTGCAATAAAAGTCTTATAACATTTGTTTTTAAATTGTAAGAAATTATGTTTACCTTATAGTCAGCGTTATAGTACTATATTTGATAAAGTTGGACTAAGCTAACGTTCAATCACTGAGCTATCTCATTTTTTTTTTTAACTCAACAATAAATTTACAAACCGGAAAAAGAACCAAAACTAGACATTATTGAAGAATTTGATATTATTTCATTTAAGAACATAGCTTATCTTCTTTAGGTTTCTTTTCCATTACTAAAAGTTTACAACAATCAATAAAAACAATAGTAAATTGATCAAAAACAACAAGTTTAATCTATTTTTAATAATAATACAAATTTTGATTTCCTCTTAAATGTTAACAAAATGATGTCTAGACAATACACAAATGCATTAAAAAACGGCGCACGCATTTCATCAACCGTTGCAACTATTCAATTTGCTGCCGTTGCATGTCACATAAATGATTATTCAGCAATTTATGTTTGCGTTTTGGACGTAATACAATAGAATTTGTTATTATTTGTGTGTTGCTGAAGGTCAACCAATATATTTTAAATAATTTCCTTATAGAAACATTTCAATAAAATAATATAACTACAATGTTACAATGTCCTTGGAAACTGGCACAATCTAGTGATAACAGAGATAATGCGATTCCTTGATGGACTTTATACACGGTGGAAATGTCTATGAAACGTGCTACGAATAAAAATTAAATGCGTAATTTTTACAATCGGATTATCAATTTTTATTTTATTTATAATTTGGCGGTGATAAGGTTTTCAATGGGATGTGGGTGCGTGCACAATTCAGTTGTAAATTATTTTCATAAACTAACATCGTAGATTATTAATTAAATAATTTAGCAAAATATAAGGTTATTAAACGGAATGCAAACAACACAAAGCCTTATCAGTTTTTGATAAAATATCATTCCTCAATGACGTGATTTCGAGATAGGAATCATAAATAAATAGGAAGTGGAATAATAAAAATATTTCGATTAATTATAGAAAACATTGTAGGTCACAATAATAGTTGTTGCGGACAAAAATGTAAATACGTTTAAATGTATAACAGTTAGTCGTATATTAGATTTAAAGATCCGAGGTTTTGTTCATAACTGTTCATTGAAAAGCCCGTTGCAGAATAATTGATGTTGAAATTATATAACATGTATATATAATTTTTGTACGGCTCTCACCGGAGCGATTGTGCTTTGTGTATAATCAATGCAATTACGCGATGAGAGCCACTATGAAATATTTATAAATTATTATTTGTGTTCATATTTTATACCCATTTGTGGATATAATATTGTTATGAATAATACAATATTTGTACTGTTGATGGATCAATGCATATACAATTGGAAATTATAATTAATAATAAAAATACTAAAATGTGCAATTAAGGTCCCTAAGGTCGATCCAAATCCTGGAAAATATTTAACGTTAATAATCAATCGGCAAGCGACATTTGGGCGCATTTAGGACTTTTTGAAAATGAAAAAACTTGGAAATTGATTAAGCAGCTCATTTAAATTTTGTGTAAAAAATTTTGAATTTAATTTTCAAAAATTGTAGTTTTAATAGGAATTTTTGTAAAATAAAATTTATAAATTTTTGAAAATTTTAAAAAGTCAGGATTTTTTAAAAATTATTATATTTTGAAATCCAAATAAACAGATAATTAAAAATTAGTGCGAAAAGTTTTGAATCTTTTTTTTTTCAAAAACTGTAGCTTTAATAGTAATTTTTGTAAAATAAAATTTATGCAATTTTTGAAAAAAATATTTAAACGCATAAAGAATTTTTTGAAAATTATTGAAATTTGGAAATTGATTAATCAACTTAAATTATGTGTAAAAAATTTTGAATCTAATTTTTAAAAATTGAAGCCTTAATAGCAATTTTTGTAAAATGAAATTTATGCAATTTTTGAAAAATTATTAAAATTTATTTAGGATTTTTTGAAAATTATTAAATTTTGGTAATTGATTAAACAGCTCATTTAAATTTTGTGTAAAAATTTATTAATTTAATTTTCAAAAACTGTAGTTTTAATAGCAATTTTTGTAAAATAAAATTATGCAATTTGAGAAAAAAAAAATTTAAACGTCTTTAGGTTTTTTTGAAAATTATAAAATTTTGGAAATTGATTAAGCAGTTCATTTAAATTTTGCGTGAAAAATTTTGAATCCAATTTTTAAAAACTGTAGCTTTAATATTAATTTTTGTAATATAAAAATTATGCAATTTTTGAAAAATTATTAAAATGCATTTAGGATTTTTTTCAAAATTAATACATTTTGGAAATTGATTAAGCAGCTCATTTAAATTTTGTGTAAAAAACTTTGAATCTAATTTTTAAAACTGTAGCTTTAATAGCAATTTTTGTAAAATGAAATTTATGCAATTTTTGAAAAATTATTAAATGCATTTAGGATTTTTTGAAAATTATTATATTTTGGGAATTGATTAAGCAGCTCATTTAAATTTTGTGTAAAAAATTTTGAATTTTATTTTCAAAAACTGTAGCTTTAATAGAAATTTTTGTAAAATAAAATTTATGCAATTTTTGAAAAATTATTAAAATGCATTTAGGATTTTTTGAAAATTATTATATTTTGGAAATTGATTAATCAGCTTATTTAATTTTTGTGTACAAAATTTTGAATTCAATTTTTAAAAACTGTAGCTTTAATAGCAATTTTTGTAAAATGAAATTTATACAATTTTTGAAAAAATATTTAAATGCATTTAGGATTTTTTGAAAATTATTAAATTTTGGAAATTGATTAAGCAGCTCATTTAAATTTTGTGTAAAAAATTTTGAATTTTATTTTCAAAAACTGTAGCTTTAATAGAAATTTTTGTAAAATAAAATTTATGCAATTTTTGAAAAATTATTAAATGCATTTAGGATTTTTTGAAAATTATTATATTTTGGGAATTGATTAATCAGCTTATTTAATTTTTGTGTACAAAATTTTGAATTCAATTTTCAAAAACTGTAGCTTTAATAGCAATTTTTGTAAAATGAAATTTATACAATTTTTGAAAAAATACTTAAATGCATTTAGGATTTTTTGAAAAACATTAAATTTTTGAAATTGATTAAGCAGCTCATTTGAATTTTGTGTACACATTTTTGAATTATTTTTTTTAAACTGTAGCTTTAATAGCAATTTTTGTAAAATGAAATTTATAAATTTTTGAAAAATTATTAAAATGTATTTATGATTTTTTTAAAAAATATTAAGCTTTTGAAATTGGTTAAGCAGCTCATTTAAATTTTGTGTAAAAAAATTTGAATCTAATTTTCAAAAACTGTAGCTTTAATAGCAATTTTTGTAAAATATAAATTATGCAATTTTTGTAAAATTATTAAAATGCATTTAGGATTTTTTGAAAATTATTAAATTTTAGAAATTGATTAAACAGCTCATTTAAATTTTGTGAAAAAATTTATTAATTTAATTTTCAAAAACTGTAACTTTAATAGCAATTTTTGTAAAATAAAATTATGCAATTTGAGAAAAAAAAATTTAAACGTCTTTAGGTTTTTTTGAAAATTATAAAATTTTGGAAATTGATTAAGCAGTTCATTTAAATATTGCGTGAAAAATTTTGAATCCAATTTTTAAAAACTGTAGCTTTAATATTAATTTTTGTAATATAAAAATTATGCAATTTTTGAAAAATTATTAAAATGCATTTAGGATTTTTTTTGAAAAATATTAAATTTTTGAAATTGATTAAGCAGCTCATTTGAATTTTGTGAAAAAAAATTTGAAATCAATTTTCAAAAACTGTAGCTTTAATATCAATTTTTGTAAAATGAAATTTATGAATTTTTGAAAAATTATTAAAATGCATTTAGAATTTTTTAAAAATTATTAAATTTTGGAAATTGATTAAGCAGCTCGTTTAAATTTTGTGTAAAAAATTTTGAATCTAATTTTTAAGAACTGTAGCTTTAATAGCAATTTTTGTAAAATGAAATTTATCCAATTTTTGAAAAAATATTTAAATGCATTTAGGATTTTTTAAAACTTATTAAATTTTGGAAATTGATTAAGCAGCTCATTTAAATTTTGTGTAAAAAATTTTGAATCTAATTTTCAAAAACTGTAGCTTTAATAGCAATTTTTGTAAAATAATAATTATGCAATTTTTGAAAAATTATTAAAATGCATTTAGGATTTTTTGAAAATTATTAAATTTTAGAAATTGATTAAGCAGTTCATTTAAATTTTGTGTAAAAAATTTTGAATTTTATTTTCAAAAACTGTAGCTTTAATAGAAATTTTTGTAAAATGAAATTTATGCAATTTTTGAAAAATTATTAAAATGCATTTAGGATTTTTTGAAAATTATTATATTTTGGAAATTGATTAATCAGCTTATTTAATTTTTGTGTACAAAATTTTGAATTCAATTTTCAAAAACTGTAGCTTTAATAGCAATTTTTGTAAAATGAAATTTATACAATTTTTGAAAAAATATTTAAATGCATTTAGGATTTTTTGAAAAACATTAAATTTTGGAAATTGATTAAGCAGCTCATTTAAATTTTGTGTCAAAAATTTTGAATTTCATTTTCAAAAACTGTAGCTTTAATAGAAATTTTTGTAAAATAAAATTTATGCAATTTTTGAAAAATTATTAAATGCATTTAGGATTTTTTGAAAATTATTATATTTTGGAAATTGATTAATCAGCTTATTTAATTTTTGTGTACAAAATTTTGAATTCAATTTTCAAAAACTGTAGCTTTAATAGCAATTTTTGTAAAATAATAATTATCCAATTTTTGAAAAATTATTAAAATGCATTTATGATTTTTTGAAAATTATTAAATTTTAGAAATTGATTAAGCAGCTCATTTAACTTTTGTTTAAAAAATTTTGAATCTAATTTTCAAAAACTGTAGCTTTAATAGCAATTTTTGTAAAATGAAATTTATGCAATTTTTGAAAAATTATTAAAATGCATTTAGAATTTTTTGAAAATTATTAAATTTTGGAAATTGATTAAGCAGCTCGTTTAAATTTTGTGTAAAAAATTTTGAATCTAATTTTTAAGAACTGTAGCTTTAATAGCAATTTTTGTAAAATGAAATTAATGAATTTTTGAAAAATTATTAAAATGCATTTAGGATTTTTTTAAAATATCAAATTTTTGAAATTAATTAAGCTGTTTATTTAAATTTTGTGTACAAAATTTTGAATTTATTTTTCAAAAAACTGTAGCTTTAATATCAATTTTTGTAAAATGAAATTTATGCAATTTTTTGAAAAATTATTAAAATGCATTTAGGATTTTTGGAAAATTATTAAATTTTGGAAAATTATTAAATTTTGGAAATTGATTAAGCAGCTCATTTAAATTTTGTGTACAAAATTTTGAATCTAATTTTCAAAAACTGTAGCTTTAATAGCAATTTTTGTAAAATGAAATTTATAAATTTTTAAAAAATTATTAAAATGCATTCAGAATTTTTTTTAAATTATTATATTTTAGAATCCAAATAAGCAGATAATTAAAAATTTTGTGCAAAAAATTTTGAATCTTTTTTTAAAAAACTGTAGCTTTAATAGTAATTATCAATTATGGAAATTGATTAAGCAGCTTATATAACTTTTTTGTAAAAAAATTTAAATCTAGTTTTCAAGAATTGTAGCAATTTTTGTAAAATGAAATTTATGAATTTTTGAAAAATTATTAAAATGCATTTAGGTTTTTTTTTTAATTGATTAAGCAGCTTATTTAAATTTTGTGTACAAATTTTTGAATTTAATTTTTAAAAACTGTAGCTTTAATAGCAATTTTTGTAAAATAAAAATTATGCATTTTAAAAAAAATTATTAAAATGCATTTAGGATTTTTGGAAAATTATCAAATTTTGGAAATTGATTAAGCAGCTCATTTAAATTTTGTGTACAAAATTTTGAATCTAATTTTCAAAAACTGTAGCTTTAATAGCAATTTTTGTAAAATGATATTTATTAATCTTTTAAAATTTATAAAAGATTCAAGATTTTTTAGAAATTATTATATTTTTAAATTCAAATAAGCAGATAATTAAAAAGTTGTTCGAAAAATTTTGATTTTTTTTTTTTTCAAAAACTGTAGCTTTAATAGAAATTTTGTAAAATAAAAATTATGCAATTTTTAGAAATTTAATAATAAGATTTTTGTGAAAAAAAAAATAGAAACTTGCTTTGTTTTTCATTCTGCGTAGGTTAGTCTCTTGAATAATTAAACAACAAACAATCTTCAAAGTATGAAATAAATACATCGTAATTGATTCTCGATCGCATCTCCATATACGGTCGAACAAAAGTGAAAAAAATGAAACAATTCCCGACTTTCTAATCCATTGATTATCGTCAATTATTACCAGATTAACCAATATTAAATAATTAATGCGTCTATTAAAAGGAAACAAAAGACGACTGGGAGAGCCATTATTTCGATTAGTCAAACAGTCACGTCACTTATTATTATTATGTGATGAAATTGAAAATGCGCATCATGCACGGATTAGAAACGTATTATATAACGTTGATATTTGATTCAATTATTAGCGACAAGAAATTAATTATTAAAGTGTTTTATCCTTCAATTTAGTATTAAGTTAAACGTCAATTTTCCATAAATATCTTATCGCCGTTATCAGCTGTAATGTACACAATGATAATTTTGTGCTTCATTTGTGTGTCATTAACATAATAATGAAGCCGAATATGAATTTCACGGTGTGTATATATGACTAAAAATATATAGAGATAAGAGCGACCGCGCAGGTGATGATTAGCACTTTTTGCTTATATTTATTTAAACAGATAACAACATTGATAAGTGAGAAAAAAAAACAGAAGTATTTTAGGAGCAAAGAGAGTTTTTTTTATTATATGTTGTGTAATATAACAAAACTGCTTCTGAAGAAGCCTCTGGGCTCAATAATTTGATATTATATGCCTAGATTAAGCATCTTACTACGCTGTCTTTGTTCATATTTTCACTATTTTTGAGAACAAATCATTTAAATGTTTTAAATCTAATAATATAGCAAACATTTTAATTTATTTGTAAAAATAAAAAGAAGGAAAACAAAATAGAAAAACACAACACGAGTTGTTTATTTGATTTTTATTTTACAAAAATTGCTATTGAAGCTACAATTTTTGAAAAAAAGATTCAAATTTTTTATTATGACTTGTCAATGAATTGCTTATTTAGTTTTCAAAAATTGGCAATTTTCAAAAAAAAATAGAAAGCATTTTAATAATTTTTCAAAAATTTATAATTTTTGTTTTACTAAAATTGCTATTGAAGCTACAGTTTTTGAAAAAAAAAAATCAAATTTTTTACTATGAATTGTCAATGAGTCATTTATTTAATTTTCAAAGATTGGCACTTTTCAAAAAAATCTAAAAGCATTTTAATTTTTTTTTTCAAAAATTCAACTTTCATTTTACAAAAATTGCTATTGAAGCTACAATTTTTGAAAAAATGATTCAAAATTTTTATTATAAATTGTCAATGAGTTGCTTATTCAATTTTCAAAGATAAGCATTTTTCAAAAAAATTTAAAAGCATTTTAATAATTTTTCAAAAATTCATAATTTTTATTTTACAAAAATTGCTAGAGAAGCTACAATTTTTGAATTAAAGATTCAAACATTTTTTTATGCATTGTCAATTAGTTGCTATTATAATTTTCAAAGATTGGCAATTTTTAAAATATCTTAAAAATATTTTAATAATTTTTCAAAAATTCATAATTTTTATTTTACAAAAATTGCTATTGAAGCTACATTTTTCAA
Organism: Tachinus rufipes; assembly: GCA_963932245.1. Lineage (NCBI taxonomy): Eukaryota > Metazoa > Arthropoda > Insecta > Coleoptera > Staphylinidae > Tachinus > Tachinus rufipes. Next base: position 5,971,096 of record OZ010749.1, read on the forward strand.
AAAATAGATTTAAAGTTTTTACTATAATTGGTAATGAGTTTTTTATTTAATTTTTAATTAATAGCATTTTTCAAAAAATCCTAAAAGGATTTTAATAATTTTTTCAAAAATTCATAATTTTTATTTTACTAAAATTGCTGTAGAAGCTACAATTTCTGAAAAAAATATTCAATATTTTTACTATGAATTGTCAATAAGTCAATTATTTAATTTTCAAAAATTAGCATTTTCCAAAATAATCTAAAAGCGTTTTAATATTTTTTTCAAAAATTTATAATTTTTATTTTACAAATATTGCTATTGTAGCTACATTTTTCAAAAAATAGATTTAAAGTTTTTACTATAATTGGTAATGAGTTTTTTATTTAATTTTTAATTATTGGTATTTTTCAAAAAATCCTAAAAGGATTTTAATAATTTTTTCAAAATTCATAATTTTTATTTTACAAAAATTGCTATTAAAGCTACAATTTTTGAAAAAAAGATTACTGTGAATTGTCAATGAGTAAGCGATTTTAATTTTCAAAGATTGGCAATTTTTAAAAAATTCTAAAAACGTTTTCATAATTTTTCAAAAATTCATAATTTTTATTTTACAAAAATTGCTATAGAAGCTACAATTTTTGAAAAAAAGATTCAAATTTTTTACTATAAATTGTCAATGAGTCACTTATTTAATTTTTTAAAATTACCACTTTCCAAAAAAATCTAAAAGCGTTTTAATAATTTTTTCAAAAATTCAGTATTTTTATTTACAAAAATTGCTATAGAAGCTACAATTTTTGAAAAAATGATTCAAAATTTTTACTCTGAATTGTCAATGAATAAGCGACATTAATTTTCAAAGATTGGCAATTTTAAAAAAATTCTAAAAAAGTTTTCATAATTTTTCAAAAATTCATAATTTTCATTTTACAAAAATTGCTATTGAAGCTACAATTTTTGAAAAAAAGATTCAAAATTCTTACTATGAATTGTCAATGAGTCACTTAGTTAATTTTCAAAGATTGGCAATTTAAAAAAATAATAAAAGCGGTTTAATAATTTTTTAAAAATTTATTATTTTTAGTTTACAAAAATTGCTATTAAAACTACAATTTTTGAAAAAACGATTTAACAATTTTACTATGTATTGTCAATGAATTGCTTATTTATATTTTAAAGATTGGCAATGTTTCAAAAAATCTAAAAGCATTTTAATATTTTTTTCAAAAAATCATAATTTTTATTTTACAAAAATTGCTATAGAAGCTACAATTTTTGAAAAAAATGTTCAAAATGTTTACTATAATTTGTCAATGAGTTGCTTATTTAAATTTCAATTATTGCCAATTTTTGAAAAATCTTGAAAGCATTTTAATAATTTTTCAAAAATTTATCATTTTTTTTTTAAATTGCTATTGAAGCTACAATTTTTGAAAATAAAATTCAAAATTTTTATTATGCATTGTCAATGAGTTACTTATTTAATTTTTAAAGATTGGCAATTTAAAAAAAATCTTTAAAGCATTTTAATATTTTTTTCAAAAAAAAAATTATTTTTATTTTACAAAAATTGCTATTGAATCTAAATTTTTTGAAAAATAAGTTTAAAATTTTTAATATAAATTTTCAATGAGTGGCTTATTGAATTTTCAAAAATTAGCAATTTTCAAAAAAATTTAAAAGCATTTTAATAATTTTTCAAAAATTTATAATTTTTATTTTAGAAAAATTGCTATTGAAGCTACAATTTTTGAAAAAAAGATTCAAAATGTTTACTATGCTTTGTCAATGAGTTACATATTTAATTTTTAAAGTTTGTCAGTTTTTAAAAAATTCTAAAAGCAGTTTACTAATTTTTCAAAAATTCATAATTTTTATTTTACAAAAATTGCTATAGAAGCTACAATTTTTGAAAAATAGAAACAAAATTTTTACTATGAATTGTCAATGAGTCACTTATTTAATTTTCAAAAATTAGCATTTTCCAAAATAAACTAAAAGCATTTTAATATTTTTTGCAAAAATTTATAATTTTTATTTTAAAAAATTGCTATAGAAGCTACAATTTTTGAAAAAAAGATTCAAAATTTTTACTATAAGTTGTCAATGAGTTGCTCATTTAATTTTCAAAGATTGGAAATTTAAAAACAAAACTAAAAGCATTTTAATAATTTTTCAAAAATTTATAATTTTTATTTTACAAAAATTGCTATAGAAACTACAATTTTTGAAAAAATTATTCAAAATTTTTACTATAAATTGTCAATGAGTTTCTTATTTATTTTTCAAAAAATTCTAAAATAATTGTTCAAAAATTCATAGTTTTCATTTTACAAAAATTGCTATTATTCTGTAATTTGTTTACATAAACATTCAATTCCGTTGTCATCGGATATGATTTTATTAGTTCGTCTACGAAAGAGGACGAAAAATATTTCCGCGTATTGCAATTGTTTTATTTTTAATGGGATATTCTGCAATACAACATAATTCCTAGAAGTGATGAAACCTAACCAATTCCAGCCGCGACCTTGTTTATTATTATTTTTATCAAATCCACTTGTCAAGACTAATATCTGTTGTTTACACAATTCGATACAAATAGATTTTTTTAATAAAAGCGAATCATCAATATGTTATTTTTGTAGGCGATGAAATATGCAAAACAAAACAATTTGAATTAAGAGGATAGAATGTGTATGTGTCCAAATGATATACGCGCGTTTTACATAAATATTTACTCGCCACGAATACTTTCCTGTGAAACATGTGTACGGTCAAAGCGCATACTTTATCTACACTTTAGCCATAAATCAAGGTTGCATTTTATGAAGTGCACGTCGACGTATGTGTCGAATCGCGTGCCCGGTTGCTTGCGGAGGAGTTGGCGGCGGCAGTGAGGCGGCGGCGGCAACTACGGGAGGGAAAATAGAAAGAGAGAATCGAAACCCTCCTCACCCAAGGTGTCCTAATCTAATCTCCGACTGCGTTGCGTCAAATTCTGGGGAATTATCGATTCAGCCTCTTCACTATACCCACTTACTATACTCTCTCTGTGACTACACTAACTCACTACCTCTTTGTTATTCCCGTCACTTCATGCTCTCGCCCCCTTATTATCTACGAGTATTCTATACACTAAACCGAACAATAAACCGCGAATATAAATACAATTATAGCTAACATATCAATTTTCAATATGATACGCGTAATCAAAGCATCGACAATAACAGATGTTATGGCCTCCAATTTAATCAAATAGATAATTCGAGTATTGGATTCTGAAATTGATTGAATCATTGCGTCTTAATTTATGGATAAAGTAACAAATATTTCAATCATAAAATATTAAATTAAGATTATAACTCAAATTTGAAAATGCACATTTTATCACATAAAAAACTTATGTTTAGCATGCAATTTGCTTAAAATTTTTATGTAATTTATCATAATTGACGTAAAATACTCATTTCTAACAAAAAGTTCACTTTGGACATCTTAAAATTGACATGTATAACAAGAAAATTGCACTGAAAACAGTTTTTTGAATGAAATTAGATTGAAAATTACGTTTATTACATGAAAATTTACGCATAAAACCCATTTGTAGCGTAAAATGATCTTTAAAAACCTTAAAATTGTGCAGAAAAGACATTAATAACCTTAAAACTGCACAAGTTTTATTTCTAGTATCAAAGTTGACACAGAAGACCCATTTATTGCACAAAATTTATTTGGAAAACTTTAAGATTGCACAAAAAAGACATTTACAACATGAAAATTGCGCATAAAACTTATTTTCAGTGTAAAATTTGCTTAATAATCACGTTTATCACTTGAAATTTATCGAAATTGCTATTGAAGAATTAAAAAAAAGAGTCAAGTAAACAGTCCGTAGATAGTTTAGAAAGAATGTCAACATTTTTAAAAAATTGCGAATAAATTTGATAAAATTTGACCTTAAAAACTGTAAAAAAATAGAAAATATAAGCAAATTGCAGAAAAATTCAAAGACTCAAATTGATTGAAAAAACTCTAAACAAATTTATAAAACATTTTAAAGATCAACAAACTTTTAGAAACTATTAAAAATAGCTAAAAAATCTTGAAAATATTGTGAAGAATAACAAACAACTCTAAAAGTTCTTTGCCACCTTGCAGAACACTTTAAAAAAACCTAAAGAAATAAAAGAAAATTTTGAGAAACGTTTATGAAATGTAGAAACGTTTAACAGTTTCTAAAAAAATCTAAAATAAATGAGAAAACTCTAAAGGATTCTCAAGAACAATGCAAGGATCATAAAAGCTTTTAAAAACTAATATAAGCAACCAAAAAAACATCAGATAATCTGATAGGAATTAAAAAGGCTTAAATATCTCAAAACAATTGTAATGTGTCTTAAAACTGATTGCAAGAATAAACAATGAAACTTTGAGAGTTACTATAAACATTTTTAAAGTTTAAAACATTGTAAACAAACTTAAAAGATTCTAAAAACCTTAAAAAATTAAAGAAGACTGAGAAATTTCAGTAAAATTTTATAGAATTGTAGAAGCTTTTGAAAAATATTTCATTCAATACATTCTAAACAGTATTAAAACTTATAGCAAAGATAAAAATATTAGGAGCTACTACAAGCATTCCAGAGTCTTTAAAAGAGTTTAGAACATTCTAGACAAATCTAAACAACTCTAAGAAAGTTTAAATGTCTTTGGAAAGATTTAAAAAATACTGAGAAGTCAACAACAAACTTAGTTTAACAAAAAAAAATTAAACTTTTGTAGAAACTACTTAGATAAACTTAACCAATTCTTAAAAACTGCCTGTAGACTAAAAATGTTCTTAAAAACTTTACAAACACTTTTAGAAACAATTTAGACTGTTTGAAAATCTATTTTTTTTAACTCTATCAGAAGCATTACGTGGGTCACAGAGAACTTAAACTATTCAAAAAATCCAAACTACTCTCTAATAATTTTCAAAAAATTTAAATTGTTTTAAATAATTTTTCAAAAATTGCACCATTTTTATTTTATAAAAACTGCTATTAAAGCTACAATTTGCAGAAATGGATGAGTTTCCTAATTTGAATGCATTTTTAAAATTGTTAAAAACTGCATAATTTTCATTCACAAAAATTGGTATTAAATTTAAATTTGTTTAAATAATTTTTCAAAGACTTCACAAGTTGTTTAATTGTTTTCTAGAACAAAATAATTTTCTAAAAAATTATAATTTTTTTTTTTTTTTTAAATTTTTAAAAACTGCACAATTTTTATTTTACATAAATTGCTATTGGAGCTACAATTTTTGAAAAATATATTCAAAATTTTGAACACACGTGGCTAATAAGTTGCTTAACTGTTTTCCAAAATGAAATAATTTTTAAAAAAACTATAAACTTTTTTTTTTAATTTTCAAAAAGTGCACAATTTTTATTTCACAAAAATTGCTATTGAAGCTAAATTTTTAAAACATAAATTCAAAATTTTTAACACACGTGGTTAATGAGTTGCTTAACTGTTTTTTAAAATAAAATAATCTTCAATTAAATTATAAACGTTTTTTTTTTTAATTTTTAAAAATTGCACAATTTTCATTTTACATAAATTGCTATTGGAGCTACAATTTTTGAAAAATAGATTTAAAATTTTGACCACACGAGGCTAATAAGTTGCTTAACTGTTTTCCAAAATGAAATAATTTAAAAAAAAACTATAAACGTTTTTTTTTTTAATTTTCAAAAAGTGCACAATTTTTATTTCACAAAAATTGCTATTGAAGCTACAATTTTTAAAAAATAAATTCAAAATTTTTAACACACGTGGTTAATGAGATGCTTAACTGTTTTTTAAAATAAAATAATTTTCAAAAAAATTATAAGCGTTATTTTTTAAATTTTTAAAAATTGCATAATTTTCATTTTACATAAATTGCTATTTCAGCTACAATTTTTGAAAAATGAACTCAAAATTTTTAACACACGTAACTAATGAGTTGCTTAATTGTTTTTCAAAGTAAAATAATTTTCAAAAAAATTATAAATGTTTTTTAAAAATTTTCAAAAACTGCTCAATTTTCATTTTACAGAAATTGCTATTAGAGCTACAATTTTTGAAAAATAGATTTAAATTTTTTAACACAAGTAGTCAATGAGTTTTTTAATTGTTTTCTTAAGCAAAATAATTTTCAAAAAAATAATTAAAAAATAATTTTAAAATAAAAACTTATTTCTAGCAGTGGATTGGATAAATTATAGACTTGTTATTATGGTCTGGAGTGGCACATCTCCCTTCCCTCTACCAAACTGTTAGTTAACAAGAGGTTGCATTACGACGAAATATCTTTTGACCTCCGCAGAGAGGTCAACTTACTAATCTTTTGATAACGAACACTTGGGTGGGTGGATGGGACACTCCATACCATGATAACAAGTCAGTACTTTGGATTGGAGACTGCCGCCCGCCCACCCAAATGTTACTTATCAACAGCTTAGATCACGGTTTCTTTTTAGACGAATTAACTTTTGACGTCCGCAGACAGGTCTAACTAATAATCTTCATAACAAACATTTGGGTGGGTGGGTGGGCTACTCTAATCCAAACTATTGACACGGTATCTTGGTCTGGAGTGGCCCACCCATTCACCCAAGTGTTAGTTATCAATAGGTTAGAACACGGCTTTTTCTTCTGACAAAATAACTTCTGAAGTCTGCAGAGAGGTCAAACTACCAATCTTTTGATAACGAACACTATGATGTTAGATCATGGCCTTCTCTTCCGACAAAATAACTCTGAAGTTTGCAGAGAGGTCAAATTACTAATCTTTTGATAACGAACATTTGGGTGGGTGGGTGGGCCATTCTTATCTAAATTATTGACACGATGTCATGGTCTAGAGTAGTCCACCCACCCACCCAAGTGTTAGTTATCAAGAGTTTAGATCACGGTTTCTTTTTAGACGAATTAACTTTTGACGTCCGCAGACAGGTCTAACTAATAATCTAAACTATTGACACGTTATTATGGTCAAGAGTGGCCCACTTACCCACTCGAGTGTTAGTTATCAAGAGGTTAGAACACGGCCTTCTCTTTTGACAAAATAACTTCTGAAGTCCGCAGAGAGGTCAAACTACTAATCTCTTGATAACAAACGATTGGGTGGGTGGGTGGGCCACTCTAATCTAAACTATTGACACGTTATTTTGGTTTGAAGTGGCCCACCCACCCACTCAAGTGTTTGTTATCAAGAGCTTAGATCACGGTTTCTTTTCAGACGAAATAATTTCTGACGTCCTCAGACAGGTCACACTAATAATCTTTTGATAACGAACACTTGGGTGGGGGGGGTAGGCCACTTCAATTCAAACTATTGACACGTTATAGTGGTCCGGAGTGAAGTGTTAGTTATTAAGAGGTTAGATTACGGTTTTCTCTTCTGAGAAAATAAGTTCTCAGAAAGGTCAACCTACTAATCTCTTGATACAAACACTTGGGTGGGTGGGTGGGCCACTCCAATCCAAACTATAGACACATTATCTTGGTCTGGAGTAGCCTACCCACCCACCTATGTGTTAGTTATCAAGAGGTTACATCACGGCCTTCTCATCTGACAAAATAATTTCTTACGTTCACATAGAGGTCAAACTACTAATCTCTTGATAACAAATACTAGGGTGTGGATGGGTCACTTCAAAGCATGGTAACTAATCAGAAGTTTGAATTGGAGTGGCCCACCCACCCACCCAAGTGTTAGTTATCAAGAGGTTAGATCACAACCTTCTCTTGAGACAAAATGATTTCTGACGTCCTCAGAGAAGTTAAACATCCAATCTCTAGATAACAAACACTTAGGTGAATTATTTCTTTGTTATCATGGTCTGGAGTGGCCCACTCACCCACCCAAGTGTTTGTTATCAAGAGGTTGGATTACGATCTTCTCTTGAGACAAAATGATTTTACATCTGCAGAGAGGTTAAACATCTAATCTCGTTATCATAGTCTGGAGTGGTCTATCCAAAAATTACGTTTATCGCATAAAATTTGTCAAAGCTGACGCAGAAAGCCCGAAGTTTTGATTTTCTCACTCTTTAATTGCACATAAATGTCATTTATAACTTGAAATTTGCGCAGAAAACTTATTTGTAGTATGAAGTTTGCTTAAAATACGTTTACTGCATGAAATTTATTAATTATGTTCCAGAAAATATATTTATAGGATCAAATATACATTAAAAACGTTAAAATTAAACATAAACGGTATTTATGTTATAAAAATTGCGCAGAAAACTTATTTCAAGCATGAAATTCGGTCAAAAATGATTTTTATAACATAAAAAATTTATCACAGAAACTTATACTTTGCTTAGAAACTCTAAAAATTGCACAGAAAGCACAACTATAATATGAAAATTGCTTAGAAAATGTATTTTCTAGTTTGAAATTTGCTTGGAAATTATGATTACTGCATGTTCTTAAATTGGAGATAGATAACTCATTTATAGAATCAATTTATAACAGGAAAACTACGTAAAAAGCTTATTTTTATTGAAATAATAAAACAATTTAATATGTTTTTTATCACAAATTTATTCTTACGAATACATTACTAGTTTCGGCTTTACTAAAGCCTTCTACAGATGAAATAAGTTATATGAGTTAAAGAATAAACAACAACTAATTTTTAGCATGAGTTTTATCATGAATATTATTAAAATTGGCGCAAAAAACTGCAAAATGCACAGAAAGGACATTAAATAACATGAAAATTTCATTTCTAGCATGAAATTTGCTCAGAATGAATTTTTATTAAATGAATTTATTAAAATTGACACAGACATTTTTTCTAGCATGAAAATTGCTCTGAAAATCATATTTATTACATAGAATTTATCAAAGTTGACGTAGAAAACCCATTTATAACATGAAAATTGCTTAGAAAACTCATATCTAGCAAAAAATTTACTCAAAAGTCATTATTATTACATAAAATTTATCAAAGCTGACTCAAAAATCTTACTTATAGCATGAAATATACACACATTTTTTACAATTTAAATAAAAAAATTGCTAAGAATTCATTTTAAAATGAAATTTTCTTGGAAATTACGTTTATCTAGTGTGAAATTTGCTCAAAAATCATATTTATTACATGAAACTTATCAAAACTGATGCAGAAAACGTTTTTCTAGCATAAAATAAACGTTTTATAGCAAACATTGTACATTGCCAACTCTAAAATTGCACTGAAAAGACATTTATAACATGAAAATTGCGAAAAAACGATTAGAAAACTTATTTTTAGCATAAAATTTGATTAAAGATTACGTTTATTGCATGAATTTTATTAAAACTAACGCAGAAAACCTCTTTATAGGATAAACTTTGCTGAGAAAGGTTAAAAATTGAACAGAAAGGTTTTGCAGAAAATCTACTTCTTGGGCCAATTTTGCTTGGAATGACCAAGAATTGTACATGAAAGATCATTATAACATGAAAATTACTTAGAAAACTCAATTCTAGCAAGAAATACCTTTTAAAATCGCGTTTATTGCATAAAAGTTACGTTCAAAACAATATAAATGACATTTATAACATAAAAAATGCGTAGAAAACTTATTTTTAGCATAAAATTTACTAAAAGATTACGTTTAATGCATGAATTGTATGAAAATTGACGGAGAAAACCTATTTATAGAATAAACTTTGCTTTAAAATTTTAAATAAAACTTATTTTGAGCATACAATTTGCTCGAAAATTGCGTTTGCTGCATTAAATTTAACGCAGAAATCTTATTTATAGGATAAATTTGGCTTAAAAAGAGGAAAATTGTAAAGAAAGGACATTTATAACATAAAAATTGCCTAGCAAACTTATTTCTAGCATGAAATTTGCTCAAAACTCATGTTTTTATCACATGAAATTTCTCAAAGTTGAAGCTTTTTTTTTGTGACTTTAGAAGAAAAATAAGAACTTGAAGAAGCGCTGCAATTAAGTTGTTTTCACTAACTACAAGGTTGGTGCTGAGAAGGTTTTGATATTTATCAAGAAGTATCCGTCAGCAGCGGCTTTCTCGTCCAGGCTAATTCAAAAATACCTTAAAGAAAAGTATATGGAATCAAGACTACTCCGCTGTGAGTTACTAGCTCAACCGTGTGCCAAAACTAAGATCACCGTCCAAGGTTCAATCTCTTAATAATAATGCTTTTCTTTGTAACTACTGACGTTTGTAGGGTGAAGAAGCGTCTAAACTAACAAATGCTTAGACGAATGGTTAGGGAACTTCTAAGTAGTTTGAACTACGTACTCGCTCCGGTTTTAGTCATCAAGAGATTGAATTACTTTTCTCTCATCATTTTATGTCTACATTCTGGGGGGTGGTTGATGCACTTCTAAGTATAATTACGGATGAATAGTTAGAATTGAAATGTAGCAGAAACATCCAATTCTTTGGGACTAACACTTTAGCATACGCAGCAACAGGAGTTTATCTGGGGATTTACCCATCACCTCCCACAAAACGTTTTTAAAAATGGGAAAAACCCTTTTATTTTATGAACATGTTTTTTTTTTAATTTACGTCTTTACTAAACTGCATATTAAATATGTTATTAAGCTGCTGCGTACTTGTTTCAATCTTGTCTCTTCAACGCTAATTGCAGTCTCTACACTTAATTGGAAAATCGAATTCCAATGCTCTTCAGTCATCGAATGATATCATTTACTCCATTTCTTTAATTGATTTCAAATGTAATTTTAATTTGTTTCATTAATTTTTATAGGATTGTTCGAATAATCAATATTTTTAGTAAGAATTCTTAAACAAACTTTCCTTGAGCTTAATATAAAAATGTTTCCTGCAAGGAAATTGTAGCCCAATGACCCAAATCTATAGACATCTCTTCAAAATCTCAAATCATAACCATTAGTGGCACTTGTGTTGGCTTGAAAATAAGGTCAGTATTATTTCATATTTTATTGAAAGTTAATAATTTAAATTTCGCGATATTAATACAGGTCGGTCGGCGTGTATCCGATGCACGTCGTTCGCACACAAAACGCACGAGGACAGATGTGCTGGATAAGGAGGGGCGATGTTCTCTATGGCGCGGTGCGGTGCGATGCGGTTCTCTAGTTAAACGAGAGCGCCAGCGGGTAGCGTACGTTTGCTGTTTAGCTGATAATTAGGCGGAGTAATTGAACGTAGACGAGAGCGCACGGTATTTTCCGAATGCGACCGAGTGAAGGCAATTCTCCACTATTGTGTCAGGTCGGGCGACAAATCACCACGGTATGCTGTTCGGGGGCAAACTCCATTCCAAACACTAAAACTTGACGCTACATCGCAGCTCTCCGCGCGCTGCTACCTCATTATTATTCTGTCATCGATTCGTTTTTTACATACTATATTTTATTCAAAGCCTTTATTATAATACAATAATTCAATGGAATTATTAATTGGTTTATTAATGAAGCCACTCTTGAAATCTATCAAAAATATTTGCTTAATTTATTGGAAACAAACTTGCTTTCTTAAACATAAATTAAGTACATATTGAGTTAAAATTAGTAAACAAATTTTTTTTTCTGAGCTTTCTTAAATTTGGAAATGTGGTACTTTTGAATTTCTTCAGCTTTATGTATTAAGTTTAGTTGCAATTATTGCAATTATTTTGTTTTAGAAAACAATTATCCAACTCATTGACTACTTGTGTTCAAAATTTTAAATCTATTTTCCGAAAATTGTAGCTCTAATAGCAATTTTTGCAAAATGAAAAATTTCAATTTGCATATATCATTTTTTTGAAAATTACTATATTTTGGAAAACTTTCGAAAAATGTAGCTCTAATAGCAATTTTTGTAAAATGAAAATTGTGCACTTTTTGAAAAATTTTAAAGAAGCATTTATTATTTTTTTGAAAATTATTTTATTTTGGAAAATATTTAAGCACTCATTGGCCACTTATGTTAAAAATTTAGAATCTATTTTTTGTAAAATGTAGCTCTAGTAGCAATTTTTGTAAAATAAAAATTGTGCAATTTTTTTAAATTTTAAAAAAGCGCTTATAATTTTTTTGAAAATTATTTTATTTTGGAAAACAGTTAAGCAACTCATTAGCCACGTGTGTTAAAAATTTTGAATTTATTTTTCAAAAATTGTAGCTTTAATAGCAATTTTTGTAAAATAATTCAAAAATTGTAGCTCCAATAGCAATTTTTGTAAAATGAAAATTGTGCACTTTTTTATTTTATAAAATTGTTTAAATTTTTTTTTATTATTTAATTTTGGAAAACAATTAAACAACTCATTTGGCACGTGTGTTAAAAATTTTGAATTAATTTTTCAAAAATTGTAGCTCCAATAGCAATTTTTGTAAAATGAAAATTGTGCACTTTTTGAAAATTTTATAAAATTGTTTAAAATTTTTTTAAAAATTATTTCATTTTATAAAACTATTAAGCAACTCATAAACACGTGTGTTAAAAATTTTGAAATAATTTTTCAAAAATTGTAGCTCCAATAGCAATTTTTGTAAGATGAAAATTGTGCAGTTTTTGAAAATTTTATAAAACCGTTTAAATTTTTTTTTTATTATTATTTCATTTTTGAAAACAATTAAGCAACTCAATAGGCACGTGTGTTAAAAATTTTGAATTAATTTTTCAAAAATTGTAGCTCCAATAGCAATTTATGTAAAATGAAAATTGTGCAGTTTTTGAAAATTTTATAAAATTGTTTAAAATTTCTTTAAAAATTATTTCATTATGGAAAACAATTAAGCAACTCATTAGGCACGTGTGTTAAAAATTTTAAATTTATTTTTCAAAAATTGTACCTCCAATAGCAAATTTTTGTAAAATGAAAATTGTGCAGTTTTTGAAAATTTTATAAACTTGTTTAAATTTTTTTTTTAATTATTTCATTTTGGAAAACAATTAAGCAACTCATTAGGCACGTGTGTTAAAAATTTTGAATTTATTTTTTAAATATTGTAGCTCCAATAACAATTTTTGTAAAATGAAAATTGTGCATTTTTTGAAAATTTTATAAAATTGTATAAAATTTTTTTAAAAATTATTTCATTTTCGAAAACAATTAAGCAACTCATTAGGCACGTGTGTTAAAAATTTTGAATTAATTTTTCAAAAATTGTAGCTTCAATAGCAATTTTTGTAAAATGAAAATTGTGCAGTTTTTGAAAATTTTATAAAATCGTTTAAAATTTTGTTTTTAATTATTTTATTTTGGAAAACAATTAAGCAACTCGTTAGGCACGTGTGTTAAAAATTTTGAATTAATTTTTCAAATATTGTAGCTCCAATAGCAATTTTTGTAAAATGAAAATTGTGCAGTTTTTGAAAATTTTATAAAATTGTTTAAATTTTTTTTTTTATTATTTTAATTTGGAAAACAGTTAAGCAACTTATTAGGCACGTGTATTAAAAATTTTAAATTAAGTTTTCAAAAATTGTAGCTCCAATAGCAATTTTTGTAATATGAAAATTGTGCAGTTTTTGAAAATTTTATAAAATCGTTTAAATTTTTTTTTTTTATTATTTTATTTTGGAAAACAGTTAAGCAACTTATTAGGCACGTGTATTAAAAATTTTAAATTAAGTTTTCAAAAATTGTAGCTCCAATAGCAATTTTTGTAAAATGAAAATTGTGCATTTTTTGAAAATTTTATAAAATTGTATAAAATTTTTTAAAAAATTATTTCATTTTGGAAAACAATAAGCAACTCATTAGGCACGCGTGTTAAAAATTTTGAATTTATTTTTCAAAAATTGTAGCTCCAATAGCAATTTTTGTAAAATGAAAATTGTGCAGTTTTTGAAAATTTTATAAAATCGTTTAAAATTTTGTTTTTAATTATTTTATTTTGGAAAACAATTAAGCAACTCATTAGGCACGTGTGTTAAAAATTTTGAATTAATTTTTCAAATATTGTAGCTCCAATAGCAATTTTTGTAAAATGAAAATTGTGCAGTTTTTGAAAATTTTATAAAATCGTTTAAATTTTTTTTTTTTATTATTTTAATTTGGAAAACAGTTAAGCAACTTATTAGGCACGTGTATTAAAAATTTTAAATTAAGTTTTCAAAAATTGTAGCTCTAATAGCAATTTTTGTAATATGAAAATTGTGCAGTTTTTGAAAATTTTATAAAATCGTTTAAATTTTTTTTTTTTATTATTTTATTTTGGAAAACAGTTAAGCAACTTATTAGGCACGTGTATTAAAAATTTTAAATTAAGTTTTCAAAAATTGTAGCTCCAATAGCAATTTTTGTAATATGAAAATTGTTCAGTTTTTGAAAATTTTATAAAATTGTTTAAGTTTTTTTTTAATTATTTTATTTTGGAAATCAATTAAGCAACTCATTAGGCACGTGTGTTAAAAATTTTGAATTTATTTTTTTCAAATTGTAGCTCCAATAGCAATTTTTGTAAAATGAAAATTGTGCAGTTTTTGAAAATTTTATAAAAACGTTTAAATTTTTTTTTTTGATTTTATTTTGGAAAACAATTAAGCAACTCATTAGGCAAGTGTGTTAAAAATTTTGAATTTATTTTTCAAAAATTGTAGCTCCAGTAGCAATTTTTGTAAAATGAAAATTGTGCAGTTTTTAAAATTTTTATAAAATCGTTTAAAATATTGTTTTTAATTATTTTATTTTGGAAAACAATTAAGCAACTCATTAGGCACGTGTGTTAAAAATTTTTAATTTATTTTTCAAAAATTGTAGCTCCAATAGCAATTTTTGTAAAATGAAAATTGTGCATTTTTTGAAAATTTTATAAAATTGTATAAAATTTTTTAAAAAATTATTTCATTTTGGAAAACAATAAGCAACTCATTAGGCACGCGTGTTAAAAATTTTGAATTTATTTTTCAAAAATTGTAGCTCCAATAGCAATTTTTGTAAAATGAAAATTGTGCAGTTTTTGAAAATTTTATAAAATCGTTTAAAATTTTGTTTTTAATTATTTTATTTTGGAAAACAATTAAGCAACTCATTAGGCACGTGTGTTAAAAATTTTGAATTAATTTTTCAAATATTGTAGCTCCAATAGCAATTTTTGTAAAATGAAAATTGTGCAGTTTTTGAAAATTTTATAAAATCGTTTAAATTTTTTTTTTTTATTATTTTAATTTGGAAAACAGTTAAGCAACTTATTAGGCACGTGTATTAAAAATTTTAAATTAAGTTTTCAAAAATTGTAGCTCCAATAGCAATTTTTGTAATATGAAAATTGTGCAGTTTTTGAAAATTTTATAAAATCGTTTAAATTTTTTTTTTTTATTATTTTATTTTGGAAAACAGTTAAGCAACTTATTAGGCACGTGTATTAAAAATTTTAAATTAAGTTTTCAAAAATTGTAGCTCCAATAGCAATTTTTGTAATATGAAAATTGTTCAGTTTTTGAAAATTTTATAAAATTGTTTAAGTTTTTTTTTAATTATTTTATTTTGGAAATCAATTAAGCAACTCATTAGGCACGTGTGTTAAAAATTTTGAATTTATTTTTTTCAAATTGTAGCTCCAATAGCAATTTTTGTAAAACGAAAATTGTGCACTTTTTGAAAACTTAAAAAAAAACATTTATAGTTTTTTTTAAATTATTTTATTTGGAAAACAGTTAAGCAACTTATTAGTCACGTGTTTTCAAAATTTTAAATCTATTTTTCAAAAATTGTAGTTTCAATAGCAATTTATGTGAAATGAAAATTGAGCATTTTTAAAAAATATTTATAATATTTTTAAAAATTATTTTACTTTGAAAACAATTAAGCAACTCATTAGCTACGTTTCCTAAAAAAATTGAGTTCATTTTTCAAAAATTGTAGATCTAATAGCAATTTTTGTAAAATGAAAATTGTGCAGTATTTGAAAATTAAAGAAAAACATTTTTAGTTTTTTTGAAAACTATTTTATTTTCGAAAACAATTAAGCATCACATTAGCCACGTGTTTTTAAAGTTTTAAATCTATTTTTCAAAAATTGTAGCTCCAATAGCAATTTATGTAAAATGAAAATTATGCACTTTTTGAAAATTTTTAAAAATTATTTATTATTTTTTTGAAAATGATTTTATTTTGGAAAACCATTAATCAAATCATTGGCCACGTGTGTTAAAAATTTTGAATTTATTTTTCAAAAATTGTAGCTTTAATAGCAATTTTTGTGAAATAAAAAAATTTTGCACTTTTTGAAAATAAAAAAAAAACATTTATAGTTTTTTTGAAAATTATTTCATTTTGGAAAACAGTTAAGCAATTTATTAGCCACGTGTGTTCAAAATTTTGAATTTATTTTTCAAAAGTTGTAGCTTTAATAGCAATTTTTGTGAAATAAATAAATTGTGCACTTTTTGAAAATTAAAAAAAAAACATTTATAGTTTTTTTGAAAATTAATTCATTTTGGAAAACAGTTAAGCAACTCATTAGCTACGTGTTTTCAAAATTTTAAATCTATTTTTCAAAAATTGTAGCTCTAGAAGCAATTTTTGTAAAATGAAAATTGTGCAGTTTTGAAAATTATTAGAGAGTAGATTTTTTGAATAGTTTAAAGTTTTCTGTGATCTACGTAATACTTCTGATAAGGTTTTTAAAAAAAAAAAATTAGATTTTCAAACAGTCTGAATTGTTTCTAAAGGTGTTTGTAAAGTTTTTAACAACATTTTTAGTCTACTAGTAGTTTTTAAGAATTGGTTAAGTTTATATAAGTAGTTTCTACAGAAGTTTAATTTTTTTTGTTAAATTTCTTTAAAGACTTTTAAACTTTCTTAGAGTTGTTTAGATTTGTCTAGAATGAAAAAAAAAACTCTTTTAAAGACTCTGGTATGCTTGTAGTGGTTCCTAATATTTTTATCTTTGCTATAAGTTTTAATACTGTTTAGAATGTATTGAATGAATTATTTTTTAAATGCTTCTACAATTCTATAAAATTTTACAGAAATTTCTCAGTCTTCTTTAATTTTTTTAAAGTTTTTAGAATCTTTTAAGTTTGTTTACAATGTTTTAAACTTTAAAAATATTTATAGTAACCTTCAAAGTTTCATTGTTTATTCTTGCAATCAGTTTTAAGACACATAACAATTGTTTTGAGATATTTAGGATTTTTTAAGTGCTATCAGATTATCTAATGTTTTTTTGTTGTTTATATTAGTTTTTAAAAGCTTTTATGATTCTCGCATTGTCTTTGAGAGTTTGTAATGTAAACTTTTTAGAGTTTTCTCATTTATTTTAGATTTTTTTAGAAACTGTTAAACGTTTCTCCAAATTTTCTTTTATTTCTTTGGGTTTTTTAAAGTGTTCTGCAAGGTGGCAAGGAACTTTTGGAGTTGTTTGTTATTGTTTTCAATATTTTGAAAATAGCTGCTTTTAATTTTTTCTCTAAAAGTTTCTTGGTTATTAAAATGTTTTATAAATTTGTTTAGAGTTTTTTGAATCAATTTTTTTAGAGTCTTTGAGTTTTTCTGCAGTTTGCTTATATTTTCTAATTTTTTTACAGTTTTTAAGTTTTTTTTTTTCAAATTCTATCAAAATTATTTGCAACTTTTTAGAAACTTTCTACGGACTGTTTATTTGAGTCTTTTGTTTTTAATCTTTTTAATACGTTTTAAGACTTATTTCAGTTTATAACTTTTTGGAATGTTTTGAGATCTCTCGTAGTTTTTAAGAATAGTTTAGGTTATTGAAGATTTTTGTAGTTGCTTTAAGTAATTTTTTTACATAGATTTTACGAGTATTTAAAATCAAAATTTGTCTAAACTTTTAAATGTTTTTTTTTAAGTCTTCTACGAGTTTTAAAGGTTGGCCACTCTAATCCAAACTACTGACTCGTCGTCATGATATGCAGAGATTTAATGTTTGACCTTTCTGCGAGCATAAGAAGACATTTTGTCACAAGAGAAGTTTGTGATCCAACTTTTTAAAGACGAACACTCGGGTGGTTGGTGGGTGGGGCACTCCAATCTAAACTACTGAGTCGTCATTATGCTGTGAAGTATCCCACCTACTCACCCAAGTTTTTGTTATCAAGATATTTTACATTTGATCTCTCTACGAGCGTCAGAAGCTACTTTGTCACCAGAGAACGTTGAGATAGCTCAGTTATAGAGCGTTAGCGTAGCAAGCTAACAGTCCGGGGTTCGATCCTCGATTATGACTAAAATAATAACTTTGCTCTTTATCTACCGGGGTGATTCGGAAGTCACCTAATAAGCCGTTGGTCTCATCAATTTGTATGAAGGGGTTCATACAAGTTTTAAGAATTCTGGGGCGATGTAAAATAGCTGTAAAACGCGAAATAAAGAAGAAGAGAAGGTTGTAATCTAATTTCTTGATAACTAATACTTAAGTGGGTAGGTGGGTTTGCTACCCCAATCTAAACTACTGACTCGTCATTTATTATGCTATGGAATGATCCACCCACCCACTCAAGTGTTCATCATCAAGATATTTAATGTTTGATGCAAGCGTCAGAAAATACTTTCTTGCCAGAGAAGGATGTAATCCAACTTTTTATTAACTAACACTTGGGTGGGCCATTCCGATCCTAACTACTGACTTGTTATTATAATATGGAGTGTCCCACCTACCCACCCAAGTGTTTGTTATCAAGAGATTTAATGTTTGACTTTTCTTCGAGCGTATGAAGTCACTTATTCACAAGAGACGGTCGTAATCCAACCTCTTGATAACGATCACTTGGGTGGGTGGGTGGGCCACTCTGATCCAAACTATTGACTTGTTATTATAATATGGAGTGTCCCACCCACCCACCCAAGTGTTCTTTATCAAGAGGTTTAATGCTTTACCTCTCTGCGTACCTCAGAAGTCACTTATTTACTTGAGACGGTCGTGATCTAACCTCTTGCTAACGAACACTTGGCTGGGTGGGTGAGCCAGTCTGATCCAAACTACTAACTTGTTATTATAATATGAAGTGTCCTACTCACTTACCCAAGTATTTATTATCAAGAGGTTTAATGTTTGACTTCTCTGCTAACGTCAGAAGTCACTTATTCACAAGACATGGTCGTGCTCCGACCTCTTGATAACCAACACTTGGGTGGGTGGGTAGGCTAGTCCGATCCAAACTACTGGCTAGTTATTATAATATGGAGTGTCCCACTCAACCACCCAAGTGTTTGTTATGAAGAGGTTTAATGTTTGACTTCTCTGCCAGCGTCGGAAGTCACTTATTCACAAGAGACGGTTGTGATTTAAGCTCTTGATTACTAACACTTGGGTGGGTGGGTGATCACTCTAATCCAAACTACTGACTTGTCATTATGCTATGGAGTGGCTCACCCGCCCACCCAAATTTGTCATCAACGAGCGTTAAAAGTCACTTTGTCACCAGAGAATGTTGTAATCTAATTTCTTGATAACTAACACTTGTGTGGGTGGGTCACTCCAATCTAAACTACTGATTTGTCATTATTTTATGGAGTAACCCACCCACTCATCCAAGTGTTTGTCATCAAGATTTTTAATGTTTGACTTTTCTACGAGCTTCAGAAATAACTTTGTCACCAGAGAAGGTTATAATTTAACTTCTTGATAACTAACATTTGGGTTGGGTGGGTGGGCCACTTTAATCCAAACTACTGACTTGTCATTATTCTATGGAGTGAGCCATCCATCCACCCAAGTGTTTGTTATTAAAAGATTTAATGTTTGCCTTTTCTACGAGCGTCACAAGTCACTTTGTCAACAGAGAAGGTTGTAATCTAACTTCTTGATAACTAACACTTGGGTGGGCCACTCTAATCCAAACTACTAACTTGTTATAACTCTATAGAGTTATCCACTCACCTATTCAAGTGTTTGTCATTAAGAGATTTAATGTTTGACCTCTCCACGAGCGTCAGAAGATACTTTGTCACTATGAGAAAGTTGTAATCCAACTTTTTAATAACCAATACTTGGGTGGGTGGGTGGCCATTCTAATTTAAACTACTGACTTGTTATTATGCTATGGAGTGATCCACTCACTCATCCAAGTGTTTGTCATCAAAATATTTAATGTTTGACCTTTCTACGAGCGTCAGAAGTTAATTTGTCACCAGAAAAGGTTGTAATTCATTTTCTTGATAACTAACACTTGGGTGGATGGGTGGGCCACTCCAATCTAAACCACTGACTTGTTATTACAGTATGGAATGTCCTACCCACCCACCCAAGTGTTTGTTATTAAAAGGTTTAATGTTTGACTTTTCTGCGAACGTTATAAGTTGCGTAATCACAAGAGACACTTAAGTGGGTAGGTGGGCCACTCCAATCCAAACTATTGACTTGTCATTATGCTATAGAGTGAGAGAAGGTTGTGATCTAACTTCATTCAGACGAAAACTTGGGTGGGTGAATGGACTACTCCTATCCAAACTACTAACTAACTTATTGTGTTATGGAGTCACCTTAACACCCACCAAAGTGTTCTTCATTAAGAGATTATATATTTGCTTTTTATAGTGCAAAGTTGCATAAAATTGGGCTTATGGATTTAAATCATTTTTGCACAATTAGTAATAAAAGTTTTAGAGTGCATTGGATCCAATTTGCAAAAATCTTTAATGATTAGTTTAAAAGTTATGATTTCATTAATAAATTTGTTTATTACTGAATTTTTTAAGCTCAAATCAACATTTTTTTTTAAACTGTAATTTTTTGGGGGTTTTGTGGTTTTTCAAGAGTAATTAAGTTTATCCAAAATTCTTAATCAGATTACTGTAGTACTCAAAGAGTTGTGTGGTATTTGCACTTTTCTAAAGTTTTTTTTTTGTTTTTTTACTTATTTTTTTAGTGTTTTTTAAAATTTACATACTTTTCAGAATTATGTAAACCAATTTGAAGTTTTCTAGACTTTTACACGTTTCTTTGGAATCTTCTAAACTGTTTTAAAGTTTTATAAGTGAACTAGTGAGTATGCATATAGCATTTTCCATAATTATTTTTGCAGTACGTTTTAAGACTTCTTAAGTTCTTCTAAGTTCTCTTACAATTTTTCAGTGTTTTTTAAACTTTTTTAAGGCTATTGTTGATTTTGTCAGTTGCCTTTAGTAGTTTTCAATAGCTTTTTGATTTTTATCATATTGTTCAAGGGTTTTATAAATTCTTTTATAGTTATTTTACTTTTAGGTTATAAGGTCCTAGAAAATCATAAAAAAGTTTAAAAACATCAAAATGAAATTAGAAGAATTTTTTGAAAAATACTGCAAGTATGCAACAAAGTTCTTGATAGTTTTAAAGAATTTGAACTATTGTTTAAATCATTAAAAAAATTAAAGAAGATTAAAAAAAACTATAAAAAGCTCAAAATTAATCTGCGAGGCTTATCGAAACCTTAAATACTACTTTAAGCGTCTAAAAAGTCTTTGAGATTTAAATAATTTTAACCACAGTTAAAATTGCTATAAAAAATCTTTGAAAAACTATAGAAATTAAAATAAAGAAAGTAAAGTCTCAAAGAGAGAAACCTTTGAGAATTGCTTTAAGCAATCCAATAAAGTTTTTGATGTCATAAACTATTCTTAAATACATTGAAAAAACTATAAATTATCCTAAAATGGCGATTAACAAATTTAAAAGTAAAAAATCTCTGAAATAACGCAAAAGAACAATTTAGAAAAGTCTACAATGCTTTAAAAACAGTCCAAAAACTACAAAATCTTAAGAAATTTTTGAAACTCTTTGAACCTACTAACCTTTTCTATATTTCTCAGCATTTTATAAACTGGTTTTGTGGTCATTTTATTTTTTTTTTAGTTTTGTAACACAGTTTTCTCAAAGTTTTCTATACATTTTTATTTGTTTTTGGGACGTTTTAATTTGCATATAGTTTTCTAGTAAAAGAACAGTTTAAAAAAGTTGCACAAAATCTTACACAATTTTTGATTTTTTTTTTTTCAGTTATCTAAACTTTTTGAACATTCGAATATTTTTTGCAGCGTTTTATCAACATTTTTGAAGTATTTTTTATTGTTTTTAAAGCTTTTCTAAACTTTTCAACAGTTTTTTCAAAGGTTTCTACAAGTTTTTAATGGTTTTTGAGATTTTTTTTGAGTTTTTGCAATACATTGCATGACTACTACAGGTTTTCTAAATGTTTTTAAAAGTAGTTAAGATTATCTAAAGCTCTTAGTAGTACTTTTTAAATGCTTTTGTGATTTTCTAACAGTTTCTTAAAATTTACATACTTTTTTTAATGTTTTAAAAGTTTTTATAGAATTTTCATAGACTTTTCTGCAATTTTTAGGACTTCAAGTGTTCCAACAAGTCTGTAAAAAAAATTTATGAACAAATTACTTTTTCTACTGTGACCCACTCACCTGCCCAAGTGTTGGTCATTAAAGGGTCTAATGTTTGTCCTACCTCTTGTGTGCTTGGATTTAGACATGAGAGAATTCTTTAACAATAAATCTCTCCATAACTAACGCTTGAGTGGGTGGGTGGGAACAAAGTTTTATTTGGGAGCGAGTTACTTCTTTTACTGTGACCCACCCACCCGCCTAAGTGTTAGTCATTAAAGGATCTATTGTTTGTCCCACCTCTCGTGTGCTTGGATTTAGTTATGAGAGAGTTGTTTAACAATAAAATTCTTGATAACTAACGCTTGGGTGGGTGGGTGGGAACAAAGATTAATTTGTGGGCGAGTTACTTTTTCTACTGTGACCCACCCGCCCAAGTGTTAGTCATTAAAGGATTTATTGTTTGTCCTACTTCTTGTGTGCTTGGATTTAGATATGAGAGAATTGTTTAACAATAAATTTTTTTATAACTAACACTTGGGTGGGTGGGTGGGAACAAAGATTAATTTGTGGGCGAGTTACTTTTTCTACTGTGACCCACCCGCCCAAGTGTTAGTCATTAAAGGATTTATTGTTTGTCCCACTTCTTGTGTGCTTGGATTTGGATATGAGAGAATTGTTTAACAATAAAATTCTTGATAACTAACGCTTGGGTGGGTGGGTGGGAACAAAGATTAATTTGTAGGCGAGTTACTTCTTCTACTGTGACCCACCCACCCGCCCAAGTGTTAGTCATTAAAGGATTTATTGTTTGTCCCACTTCTTGTGTGCTTGGATTTAGTTATGAGAGAATTGTTTAACAATAAAATTTTTGATAACTAACGCTTGGGTGGGTGGGTGGGAACAAAGATTAATTTGTGGGCGAGTTACTTCTTATACTGTGACCCACCCACCCGCCCAAGTGTTAGTCATTAAAGGATTTATTGTTTGTCTAACTTCTTGTGTGCTTGGATTTAGATATGAGAGAATTGTTTAACAATAAAATTCTTGATAACTAACGCTTGGGTGGGTGGGTGGGAACAAAGATTAATTTGTGGGCGAGTTACTTCTTATACTGTGACCCACCCACCCGCCCAAGTGTTAGTCATTAAAGGATTTATTGTTTGTCTAACTTCTTGTGTGCTTGGATTTAGATATGAGAGAATTGTTTAACAATAAAATTCTTGATAACTAACGCTTGGGTGGGTGGGTGGGAACAAAGATTAATTTGTAGGCGAGTTACTTTTTCTACTGTGACCCACCCACCCGCCCAAGTGTTAGTCATTAAAGGATTTATTGTTTGTCCCACTTCTTGTGTGCTTGGATTTAGTTATGAGAGAATTGTTTAACAATAAAATTCTTGATAACTAACGCTTGGGTGGGTGGGTGGGAACAAAGATTAATTTGTGAGCGAGTTACTTCTTCTACTGTAACCCACCCACCCGCCCAAGTGTTAGTCATTAAAGGATTTATTGTTTGTCCCACCTCTTGTGTGCTTGGATTTAGTTATGAGAGAATTGTTTAACAATAAAATTCTTGATAATTAACGCTTGGGTGGGTGGGTGGGAACAAAGATTAATTTGTGGGCGAGTTAATTCTTCTACTGTGACCCACCCACCCGCCCAAGTGTTAGTCATCAAAGGATTTTTTGTTTGTCCTACCTCTTGTGTGCGTGGATTTAAATATGAGAGAATAGTTTGACAATAAATCTTTTGATAACTAACGCTAGGGTGGGTGGGTAGAAACAAAGTATAATTTAAAAAAGTAGAAAAGTTCACAACGTTTTAGCAAAAAGGTTTAGAATGCTCTTTGAATGTATTATAATAATAATAAACTTTATTCACGTTATATACAAAACCATTTACATCTACATCATTATGTACATAAATAACGATGAATTACAAGCAATATAACAATTACACAAAAATATATAAAAGAATATTGAATAATAAAAGCATGGAAAAAAGTATACATAAATAAAAACAAAATATAAAATTATTTATCAACACATTTTAATTGACACTTAAAACTACATTTTGAAACACAAAATAAATCAATATTATTAGAGAAACTATTTGCAATTCTACTCATTCTACCAATTGGATTATTAAATCCATAATTGGTAGAATGTATAGATTCTCTAAATAATGGAGACTGTCTGGTTCGGCGATTATTCTTGGGGACTTGAAATGGAAGAGTTACTAGTAGCTCTTGGCAATCAATCTTAGACATCATTAGTCCACGTAAAAATGATAAATCGGCTCTTTTGCGCCTAATTTTCAGCGGCGGAAGATTATATTGCAATGCAATAAGGTTAAAATCGTAATTTTCGGATAAAATGCCTAATTTGTACGATAATAAACGAAAAAATTTGTTTTGAATACGTTCTATATTGCATATATCAACGCTGTAGAATGGACACCAAACTGACGGAGCGTACTCTAAATGAGAACGTACTAATGCGCAATAAAGTAGTTTGAGTGTGCTAGGAGATAGGTCAGTAGATATTCTGTAAACAAATCCTAACATTTTTATAGCACGGTTGCACATATAGTTTATATGCTCAACAAAAGTTAGTTTTGAATCAAAAATTACGCCCAAATCTTTTATTTGTGTAACATGTTCCAAAACATTATTATCGATAGTATAGTCATACGATACTTTACTTAAAGTTCTGTTAAAGCTTATCGAAAAACATTTATTTGAGTTAAACAACAAGTTATTAATAAGACACCATGAATGAACAGAATCTAAAAATCTAATTTTATAAATTTTAAGATTGTCAGCAAATAAAAGATAAGACGAAGAATTAATAGAATAAACGAGATCATTAATAAAGAGTAAAAACAGAATTGGTCCACAATGAGATCCTTGAGGAAACCCAGAAGGAACAACAATTGGTTGTGATAAAAAATTATTAATTTTCACACACTGTGTACGATTTTCCATAAAGCTCGACAACCACGCAACAACAGATTCATGAAAACCCAAAGCCCGAAGTTTAACAATCAAAATACTATGATTAACGCGATTAAAAGCCTTTGAAAAATCTGTGTAAATAGAATCTACTTGAACGCTTGATTGAAAGGCATTCAAAAGATCATTTTCGTAACAAAGAAGATTTGTAAGAGTAGAACGACCCTTGCGAAACCCATGTTGCTGTTCCACTAAAATGCTTTTGCACATCCATTGTATTTGATCAGTTACAATTTGATCAAACAACTTAGGAATAGCAGACTGGATGCATATACCTCTATAATTAGTAATATCCTCCTTAGCTCCAGATTTATGTAAAGGCATAATGTAGCTTTGTTTCCAAACTGAAGGAAACTTGGCTTCATTAAGAGAAGCTTCAAAAAGTAAATGCAATGGCTTACAAATTGAATAAATACATTGTTTTAACAGCATAGATGGAACACCGTCCGGTCTAGTACTAAAGTTACATTTAAGGTTCTCAATCCTTTTAAATATATCCAACAAACTAATTGAAAATGCTCGATGTAATACGTTTTTCTTAAAGTCCAACAAAGGAGTTGGATGAGTTTGTGTATCATACACAGAGGAATAGAATTCAGCAAAACTATTAACGTAGTCATCTCCATTATTGCAAGTTTTTTGTTTATAATACATTGTAGCTGGAAAATCATTAGTATTTCTAGAGTAGCTAACAAATTTCCAAAAGTGTTTAGGGTTACTTTGAATGTTGATTTCTGTTCGAGTAATATATTGCTTGTATAGACATGTACTGAGATTTTTACACGAAGTACGAATTGATTGAAACTCGTTATAATCAGACAATAGTCTTGATGATTTATAACGTTTATGAACAGTTTTTTTGAGTCTAGTAAGTGAAATCAATTCTTTATTAAACCAAACTGGAAAATTGTTTTCTCGCCATAGTTTTTTGGGAACAAAATAGTCAATAGCAAAATTATTTTATTTTTTTTAAATTTATTCTAAAACCAGTTTGCAATAAATAAATATTTACTTATAATTTGCATATTATATATCAAATTGAATTTATTCGAATTGAATTAATGTATTATACAAACTTGATTTAAAGCATAGAAATAAAGCGCTTACTATTAAATTATTATTAGTAAATAAATTAACTTCAATAATTGAGTTCATTCTGTTGCTGTGCATCTAAGCTCGCAGAAGCACAATTTCCTCCACTTCTACGCGAACATTTGATTGATCATTTCACTGCTTATTTACAGAATATCCTTCAATACGAGGGAGAAATTGTGAATCAGCTGTCGCGTATTTGTTTATTCAATTACACTCGAATTTCTTTCATTTGAAAATACATTATTCTTATCAGTTTAAAATAAAAATTTACTGGAATGTTATCAGAATATAAGAAAGATTAAATTCCTATAATTATCGCGAAATATAATCAGTAACGTTAAAGTTGAAATATTAAACCAGGAAAGGAATAATTAAGATGTTGGGAATTCCAACGTGTATTTTCCAATAGTCAATTGCGATTTTCAATTAACTGTAATGATGGGATTAACCTTTTTTCTAATCCTTTCGTTAATAGTTCTAGTTTTACAAGATGTAATACAATCGCATTAATTGGATTTGTTTAGTTAGTCTAATCAATCTTCGTTTAGTTTTAAATTATTTTATTTTAAACTGATAGATTTTGAAACCAGTATTATGCTTCCATTCATGTTTTATGTATTAAGGGATGAAAAAATATTTAAGTTTTACCAATATCTTGTTCCCCTAAACAGAGGGTGAGTGTATTACAATTGAACTCGTGTGCGTAGGACCCTCTCTTGGCAGAGGTTACGAATAAAAATGGTAGCGGTGAATAGATTGGAATTCTGAATGAATTTTTGTATTCATTCATTCGCATAGTCGGTCGCCTTCTTGATGATTTAATGCTTGTGGAATGAAAGAATTTTGTTACAGTATTTAGTGGTAAGAACCCTTGAAAATGTGGGTTGATTAAGAGCTATAGGGTATGAGAAATTTATGTTTTTAAATTATAATTGTTTATTATCGAATGTTTTAATTTTAGAAGTGGATAAGTTGAAAAAAATGCAATCCTACATTCAAGTTTGTTTAACTTTAATAGAAAGCTTTGTGTGTATGCAACGCTAATTTAGAAATCTTTGAATTAATCTAAAAGTTTTCTACAGAACCTTTGAAGTTGTTTACAAAAACTTACATAAGCTTAGCTGTTTGGTTTTTCTAGCTAGCATTACTTTAGCAATTTCGAAAAGCATTTTATCTAATTTAGGGTTGGGTTAGGTTAGGTTCAAGAACATATTTTTAAAAGAATTGTGGTGAGTTACGAATTTTTTTTGAAACCGAAATTTTGTCAAAAATCTACAAACTTATTTTCTGTTACAACCGAAAGCAGAAAATATTTTTATCAATTACAAAGTAAAATTAATAAATTTATTTATATTTTGTTGGTTTCCTTTCACAAAATACATCAATAAACGGCTCTACTGTAGCATAATATATAAGGGCGATAGAGTATAAAAGCAGAATATATTTATATTCTGTTTATAATATATTAAAACAATTCTATCAAATATATAAAATAAATATTTGAAGGTGATTAGTATATCCAAAGAATAAATAATTTTTTACCGCATAAAAAAATGTTTGCTCGGAGACCGCTTTATCAGTTGCAAAAAAAAATTCATGCACTGTCTATTCCAGTTGAGGTAAAATAGTCGACAATTCCGCATCGTATGTCTTTAGTGTTTAATTCATTTGCTTATAATAATAAAATTACGCTGGTTAATTAATAATAATTAAGTGATAAAGTGCATAAAAGCAAGGAGGATGTAAGGTAAATTTGATTTTATAATTGTTGTTGAATTAATCAATTAATTTAGAAGAATTGTGAATCATTAGTTGATTATAATATGTAAATAACATTTTCTGATTAATTATAGATCTTTATTTAATTATAGATTTATAGGAAAATGATTCATCATCAAAGCTATATGGTTTTTTTAATAATTAGCGATGTTCTTTAATTTTGTAAATTTGCAAATTTTGGATTGGTGTTGCCATTTCAAAAATCTGATTTTGATCTCAAAAAAATGTGATGCGATGAACCTTACCTAACCTAACTTAGTTATACTAATAATTGAACCTTGTGTGATGAATGTATCATTTTTTTGTGTACATTTTTGGTTTTAATTTAAGCTATTCAGATGAGAATGTAGTTTTAAATTTTTATTGATATTTTGCATCAGTATAGAACTCTGTGGGAAACTTTTTAATAAATTTTAGAATTTTGTTTATATTTTAGTATTTGGTCAAAACAAACATAAATTGTAAGTCAGATATTGGTTTTATACTAATAATAGAACCTTGTGGGATACCTAGAATGTATCGGAAATTATCGTAAGTTTGTAACTGAATTGTCTAAATATATTTTTAAACCATTTTTTAGTTTTGTATCAATTGTTGAATCTTGTGAGAGACCTTACAATGTATATTAAATGGCTTAATTTTATATCATAAACTTACAATATTTGGGGCTCGGCAAAAGTAACAAAAAAATAATGTTGGAACCTTGTGGAACACCTCACAACCTAACCTAACAATTTTGGAATTTTATATGAAAATGTATGTCTTCATTTGCAAAGTTTTTGGCATTTGGCAAACGTAATTAAAGTTTGGGCGCTTTTGTAACATAGCTGAGATGGCCTAAATATATTTTTAAGTTTTGGGAAACAATTTTGGCAATTTGATGAGATTGCTTTAGAATTCTAAAAAAAATTGATGACAATCATTTATTGTTGGGACTTTGAGGCGCAGCAAAAGTGACTAAACATAATTCTAGAAACTTGTGGAACTCAGTTTTTGGCATTTGGCAAATGTTATTAAAATTTAGGCTTAAATATACTTTCAAACTTTAGAAAAAACCTGACTTTCTTTTTAGTAATGTGATGAGATGCTTATGGATTCTATAAAAAATTAATGAAATTTTTGTTTTGTATTCTTGGTGGAACTTAAAATATGGGATACTTCAAGGTTAGGTTTATTAATACAATTCAAATAGCATTATTGAGTCGCAATTGTTTCGATAATAAAATAAATGCGAATTTGTACATTATTTTGTAATTAAACGCAATTTAACAGTAATAGATCCTTGTGGGATACTATATAAAGTATAAAATAATTTAGATTGATTTAAAAATATTGAAAATTGATTCTCACTTTGAGAAAGTCAGCTGTGTTTTTGCAAATTTGTGCTTTTTTATGTATATTTGTTGAAATAATTTTATTGTTTATACAATTTTTGATTTATTCCTAAGCGATTTTGTTCTTTTTATACAATTTGAGCTTTTTGAAAGCTTTTTTCATGAATTTCTAAGCGATTTTGTGCATTTTTAATGTGTTTTAGAACAATTTTGTGTAAATTTTTAAATGATTACAAATATTCCTGCAAGATTTATTTAATTTTTAAGCGATTTTTGTCGTTTTAGTGTATTTTTACGACTTTTTATGAAGGAATTCTGTAAATTTGTTCAATTTTTTATTAATTTTATGCAACAAATGGGATGTTCTGAGCGATTTTTTTGACTTTTTGATAAAACATTTGTGTCTTATTAGCAATTTTTATTAATAATAATAATTGATTTTTTGAGCGATTATTTTATTTTAAATGTGTTTTATGCGCAACTGATTTTATGCGTTTTTACATTTTTTTATTGAACAATTTTGTTTTTTACTTTTTATGAATTTTAACTGATTTGTTAAGCGATAATTTTACTTTAAATGTGTTTTTAGTTTATAAATGTTTGATGAATTAATGCGACAAATATTTTTTTTTATAAATTTTAGCATTTCCATTTGTTTTTGAAAAAAAATCTGCAAATATTCAAGCAACTACAATTGTGTTTACAATTTTGGTTTAATTTTTGAGCGATTTTGTGCGTTTAAGGGCGATTTTTATGAATTTCAAAGCGATTTTGTGCATTTTTAATGTGCTTTAGGGTATTTTTTCAATAGTTATTTTATTATAATTATTACCAACAACATTTGTGTCATTTCTAAGCAATTTTGTGTGTTTTTTTTTTTCATGTTGGATGGTTTTTGAAAGCGATTTTTGTTAATTTCAAAGCTGCTTTGTGCGCTTTTTTACGTTATTATTAGATTTTGTTTGAATATTCAACTGATTACAATTATTCCGACATCATTTGTGTAAGTTTTAAACAATTTTGTATACTTTTCTACAATTTATTTGTGCATTTTTGTTTTGTTTTTTGAGAAATTTAATCAACTGTTTAAGCAACGACAATTATTTTTACGTTGGATCACGATCTTCTCTTAAAACAAATTAACTTTTGTCTTTCGCAGACCGGCCAAACATCCAATCTCTTAATGACGCTTGGGTGGGTGGGTGGGTGGGAGTATAACCTCTCTGCGGACTTTAAAAATCAGTTTGTCTTAAGAAAAGGTCGTGATCCAACCTATTGATAACATACACTTGGGTGGGTTCTAATTGTTGACTAGTTATCATGCATTGGATTGACCCACCCACTCATCTAAGTGTTCGTTATTAAGAGATTAGATGTTTGGCCGGTCTGCGAGCAACACAAGTTATTTTGTTTTAAGAGAAGGTTGTGATCTAACCTCTTGATAACTAACACTTGGGTGGGTGGGTGGGCCACTCTAGATTATGATAACGTGAAAATAGTTTGGGTTTAAGAGACCCACCCACCCACCCAAGTGTTCGTCATTAAAGGATTAGTAGTTTGACTTTTCTGCGGATGTCAGAAATTATTTTATCAGAAGAGAAGATCGTGATCCATCCTCTTGATAACACACACATAGATAACTAGTCAATAGTTTGGATTGGAGTGGCCACTTACCCAAATGTTCGTTATCAAAAGAAAGTTTGACTTTTGTACGGACGATGGAAGTTATTTTGTCAGATAAGAAGGTCGTTATTCAACCTGTTGATAATTAACACTTTGGTGGATGGGTGGGACACTCTAGACTATGACAACGTTGCAATAGTTTAGATTGGAGTGACTCGCCTATCCACCCAATTATTCGTCGTCAAAAAATTAATAGTTTGACCTCTCTGCAGACGAAAGAAGTTATTTTGTCAGAAAAGAAGGTTGTTGTGATACAACCTCTTGATAACTAACTTTATGGTGGATGGGTGGGCCACTCTAGGCCATGATAACGTGTCAATAGTTTAGATTGGAGTTGCCCACCCACTTACTCAAGTGTTTGTTATTAAGAGATTAGTAGTTTGACCTCTCTGCGGACGTCAGCAAATATTTTGCAGAAGAGAAAGCCGTGATCTAACCTCTTGATAACTAACACTTGGGTGGGTGAGTTGGTAACTCTAAACTATGATAACGTGTCAATAGTTTGGATTGGAGTGGCCCACCCACCCACCCAAGTGTTTATTATTAAAAGATTAGTAGTTTGATCTTTCTGCGGACGTCAGAAGTTATTTTGTCAGAAGAGAAGGTCGTGAACTAACTTCTTGACAACTAACACTTGGGTGGGTGGGTGTCCCACTTTATACTATAATAAAGTGTCTGTAGTTTAGATTAAAGTAGCTCACACATCCACCCAAGTGTTAGTAGTTTGATTTCTTTGCGGACGTCAGAAGTTATTTTGTCAGAAGAGAAGGCCGTGAACTAACTTATTGATAACTAACACTTGGGTGGGTGGATGGGTCACTTAAATGCATGATAACTAGTCAATAGTTTGGATTGAAGTGGCCCACCCACCCGCCCAAGTGTTTGTCATCAAGAGATTAGTAACTTGACTTTTTTGCGGACGTTAAAAGTTTTGTTTTGTTATTCATCTTGTTGATAACTAACACTTGGGTGGGTGGGAGGGCTACTCCAGACCATAATAACGTGTTAATAATTAGGAGTGGCTCACTCTCCCACCCAAGTGTTTGTTATTAAAAAATTAGTAGATTGACCTTTCTGCGGATATAAGAAGTTATTTTGTCAGAAGGGAAGGATGTGGTCTATCTTCTTGATAACTAACACTTGGATGGGTGGGTGGGTTACTTTAGACTATGATAGCGTGGCAATAGTTTGGATTAGAGTGGCCCACCCACCCACCCAAGTGTTTGTCATTAAGAAATTAGTAGTCTGACCTCTCTGCCGACGTCAGAAGTTATTTTGCCAGAAGAAAAGGCTGTGATCTAACCTCTTGATAACTAACACTTGGGTGGGTGGGTGGGTTACTCAAGACCATGATAACGTGTCCATACTTTAGATTGGAGTGACCCACCTACCCATCCAAGTGTTCGTCATCAAAAAATTAGTTATTTGACCTTTCTGCAGACTTTAGAGTTTATTTTGTCAGAAGAGAAGGTCGTGATCCAACCTCTTGATAACTAACACTTGGGTGGGTGGGCGGGTCACTCTAGACTATGATAACAAATTAATAGTTTAGATTAGAGTGACCCACCCACCCACCCAAGTGTTTGTCATCAAGTGATTAGTAATTTGGCTTTTCTGCGGACGTCAGAAGTTATTTTGTCACAACAGAAGGTTGTGATCCAACATCTTGATAACTTACACTTGGGTGGGTGGTTGGGCGACTCTAAACTATAATAACGTGTTAATAGTTTGAATTGGAGTGACCCACCTACCCACTCAAGTGTTTGTCATCAAAAAAATTGTGATTTGACCTCTCTGCGGACGTCAGAAGTTATTTTGCACAAGAGAAGGTCGTAATCCGACTTTTTGATAATTAACACTTGGGTGGGTGGGCCACTCCAGACTATGATAACGTATTATTAGTTTAGATTGGAGTGGCCCACCCACCCATCCAAGTGTATCTCATTAAAAGATTAGTAATTTGGCTTCTCTACGGACGTGAGAAGTTATTCTGTCACAAGAGAAGGTCGTGATCCAACTTCTTGATAACTAACACTTAGGTGGGTGGGTGGGCTACTCTAGACCATGATAATGTGTCAATAGTTTGGATTAGAGTGGCCCACCCACCCACCCAAGTGTTCGTCATCAAAAGATTAGTAGTTAGACTTCTCTGCGGACGTCAGAATTTATTTTGTCAGAAGAAAAAGTCGTGATCCAACTTCTTTATAAGTAACACTTGGGTGGGTGGTCTAATCCAAACTGTTGACTAATTGATATGCATTGGAGTAACCCACCCACCTACCCAATTGTTCGTCATTAAGAGATTAGAAGTTTGGTCTCTGTGGAGACGTTAAGAGGTATTTAGTCTTAAGAGAAGGTTGTGATCTAACTACTTGATAACTAATACTTAGGTGGGTCACTCTAGACCAGTGTTTCCTAACCTTTTTTGTGCCATGCCCCACCTAAGCCTTTCAAAAATTCTTATGCCCCCCTATGTAACATATACATCATTTTTAATATTAAAAAATTGAATTGTTCACTTAAGAAACTTAGATAAATTTTAGAAAAAAATCACTAAGAAATTGTTAACACTGCGTTGTTTAGCAAGATTTTAAAGCATCCGGGGGTCCTCGCGGAGCCTGCAGTCTGCCGCAAGGAGGTTAACTTGACGACGCCAAAAACCCAGTTGAATTTGTGTCTTGTCAAACAAATTTATAATATTTATTGGCCGAAATTATTTAAGAATTTGCTTTTTTCTTTCAATTTTGGCACCGAAATCTAGCATTGCATTTAAATGGCCCGAAGCAAAAGGGTTAAACTCGTGTCAAGTCCATTTTCGAATTGCCTCCCTTAACACTCAAATTGCCCCCACGTTGGGAAACACCGCTCTAGACTATGATAACGTTTTAATTGTTTGGATTGGAGTGGCCTACCTACCTACCCAAGTGTTTGTCATTAAAAGATTAGCAGTTTGACTTTTCTGCTGACGTTAGAATTTATTTTGTCAGAAGAAATGGTCGTGTTCCAACTTTTTGATATCTAACACTTGGGTGGATGGGAGGGTAATTCCAGACTATGATAACGTGTCAATAGTTTGGATTGGAGTGGGTCACTCACCTACCCAAGTGTTTGTCATCAAAAGATTAGTATTTTGACCTCTCATCGGACGTTAAAAGTTAATTTGTCAGAAGAAAAGGTCGTGATCTAACCTCTTCATAACTAACACTTGGGTGGGTGGTTGGGTTACTCCATTGCATGATAACTAGTCAATAGTTTAAATTGGCGTAGCCCACCTACCCGCCCAAGTGTTTGTCATCGAGAGATTAGTAGTTTGACCTCTCTACAGATGTCAGATGTTATTTTGTCAGAACCACCCAAGTGTTCGCTATCTAGAGATTGGATCTTTAACATCTCTGCGGACGTGAAAAGTCATTTTGTTTCAAGAGAAGATTGTTATCCAACCTCTTGATAACTGATATTTGGGTGGGTGGATGGGTTACTCCAATTTGAACTGCTGACTAATTATTATGCTTTGGAGTGTAGTGTTTGTCATCAAGAGATTGGATGTTAGACCTTTCTGCGAGCGTCAAATGTCACTTTGTCTCAAGAAAAGGTTGTGGTCTAACTTTTTGATAACTAACAATTGGGTGGGTGGGTGGGCTACTCTTATCTAAATTGCTGACTAATTATCATGCTTTGGAATGACCCACCCACCCACCCAAGTTTGTCACCTAGAGATTGGATGTTTGACTTCTCTGCGAGCGTCAAAAGTCATTTTATCTCAAGAGAAGGTCGTGATCTAACCTTTTGATAACTAACACTTGCGTGGGCTATTCCAGATCAATAGTTTAGATATATAAAGAATGACGCTTTTTCTGGAAAAATATAACATTTTACACCACTCTCAACACGGCTATAGGGAAAACAGATCAGTTGAAACCGCGGCAATTGAACTCACTAAATATATATATAAACATTTAGATCAAAATAATTATGTATATTCATTTTTCTTTGATATGACTGCTGCCTTTGATATAGTAAATATTGATTATATAACAGCAAAATTAGAAGCAGTTGGTTTTAGAGGATCATTTTTAAATCTTTTAAGATCTTACTTATCAGATAGAAAAATCAAAGTTAAATGTAATAATTTATATTCAGATTTGGCAAGAACGCAACATGGTGTTACTCAAGGCACTGTTTGTGGTCCATTACTATATTTACTATTTGTTAACGATTTACCTCAATTTTTTGAAAATAATAATATTATTATGTACGCCGATGACATTGTAATATCGACTGGAGGTAAACATCTTGAAGATTTAGAGGTTGAAGCTAACATTTTAATTAACAAACTTGAAAACTGGTGCGAACAAAATCGGCTAATATTAAATAAATCAAAAACTATTTGTATGTGTTTTGGTAATAAACGTGTTTTACCAACAAAAATAAATATAAGCAACAATGACTATATTTTTTCACAAAATAGTAAGTTTTTAGGTCTAATTGTTGATCATGAACTAAACTGGTCATTGCACATTGATGCTGTTTGTTCAAAGTTAAACAAATCTTATTATGCACTATTACAACTAAAGCCTGTCTTAGATGTACATGCTTTAATACAAATTTACTATGCTATGGTTTATTCCCACATTCAATTTAATATCATGCTATGGGGAAATTGCTCGGGTGCCCAAAGAATATTTGTATTTCAAAAAAGAATAATAAGATTACTATTTAATTTAGATTTTAATGCTACATGTAGAACAATATTTGGGGAAAGCAGTTGTTGACAGTGCCTAGTATTTATATATATAAAACACTTTGTTATGTTAAACAGAATATAAATAAGTTAGAACAT
Organism: Tachinus rufipes; assembly: GCA_963932245.1. Lineage (NCBI taxonomy): Eukaryota > Metazoa > Arthropoda > Insecta > Coleoptera > Staphylinidae > Tachinus > Tachinus rufipes. Next base: position 6,007,093 of record OZ010749.1, read on the forward strand.
CTTGGCGACCATCATCAGTATAATACTAGACACGGTCAACAACTGTCAGCTGTTAAACATAAAAGTGTGCTTTTTGAAAAAAGTCCAGATTATGCCGGAATTAAACTATACAATCATTTACCAGAAGAAATAAAAAAAAATAATTATAAACTGTTCAAAACTGTAATCAAAAAACACCTTACTGCTAAAGTAATATACACCATCGACGAATACATGGCAATTAATTTTAAAGTATAGTTAAGATTGCAAATATAATTTTAGTGTCTATTAATTTATTGTAACTTTAAACTGTATGTACGTATTTGATTAATGTTTTAATGCAATTGATGTGTATTTTATTTTTATTTGACTAGCACATACTGTATATTTTTTTTTTGTACTGGATTTTGTGTAAAATAAATCTTATCTTATCTTATCTTATCTTATAGACATAATTTTTGAGATTATATTAGAGTTTTGGAAAAGTTTTTTTTATTAAATAGTGTTAGAGCTTTAGTTAAAAAAAAAACTGTACAAAGCTTATAAAGTTTGTTGGATTATCTAAATAATTTTATCAAAACTAAGTTTTTGAGCTTAAAAAGCTTTTTAGAAAAATGAAAAAGTTTTTTGGACTATGTTAATGTTTTGAGTAGTATGTCAGAGCTTTAATTATCCAAACAAATCAAAATTTTAATTTTTGAGTTTTAGAAACTAGTTTGAAGCGTTTGGTAAACACGGTAGAGCTTTTGGGATTATGTTTGAGTTTTAAACAGCACTCCAGAACCTTGGAAAAATGTGTCCTTGCAGTGGGAAAAGCGCTTTAGATAGTGTTGGAGCTTTGGGCGTCAAAACTTTTAACAAAAAATGTGCAAAATCACATTTTACCTTATAAACTAATTTAAAGCTTTATTTCTCAAAAGCGGAGTCTTAAGAAGTACGTTAAAGCTTTAAAATTGCATTATAGAGCTTTTAGAGAGCAAATTTTTTATTTGGGAAAAGTGCTGGAACTCTGGACAAAGAATTTGTAAGAGAATTAGGAAATTTGTTTGATTTAACAAACATTTTTGCCAAAGATTTCAATTAAACTAATTTTTTAGCTTTTGAAATTAATTGGAATTATAACGTAGCTTTTTGGCCATGTTAAAGCTTTAAGCAGCATTTCAGAGTTTTTTTTGCTTTGGAAAAAGTGTTATAGCTTCAAACAAAAAAGAAAGTGCGCCAGAGCTTTATGCTGCATTTTTGAGCTGTTGGAGAGCAAATTTTTGGTTTGGGGAAAAATGCTAGAGCTTTGTACAAAGAAATTTGTTTGATTTTCTAAACATTTCTGTCAAAAATTTTAAACTAATACTAGTTTTTGAGCTTTAGAAATTAATTGGAAATATACTTTAGCTTTTTGGGCTATGTTAAAGCTTTAAGCAGCATTGTAGAGCTTTGGGACAATTTTTTTTTGTTTCGGAAAAAGTGTTAAGAGCTTTAGGCAAAGAATTTGTAAGAGAATTAGGAAATTTGTTTTAGGTTTCTAAACAATTCTACCAAAACTTTTAAGAAAAATTTTGCAAAATTACATTTTGAGCTTAAGAAACTAATTTAAAGTTTTTGGAAAATATAGCAGAGCGTTTTGAGCTGTTTTGGGACATTTTAGAGCTTTGAGGGAATATATTTTTGCTTTGGAAAAGTATTAGAGTTTTGGACAAAGAATTTGTAATAAAATTAGGAAATTTGTTTGTTTTCCAAACAATTTAATCAAAACCTTTAACAAAAAATTAAAATCTGTCAAAACTTTTAAGAAACAATTTGCAAAATTACATTTTGAGATTTAAAAACCAATTTAAAGCTTGAGGGAATTATGGTAAATTTTTTGGAGCTTTGTCAGACCTTTGAGCTGCATTTTAAAATATAGTTTGGTTTTGGAAAAAGTGTTGAAGTTTTGGACAAATAATTTATAAGAGAATTAGAAAATTTGTTTGATTGACTGACAAGTTTTTTTAACAAACAATTTTCAAAAATACATTTTGAACTTTAGAAACTAATATAAAGCTTAAGTTCTCAAAAGCAGAGTTTTTGGAAGTGCGTCAAAGCTTTAAGCCGTATTTTAAAGCTTTCAGGGAACACATTTTTGTTTTGTGAAAAGTGTTGGAGCTTTGAACAATGAATTAGTAAGAGAATGATGAAATTTGTTTGATTTTTCAAACAATTTTGTCAAAACTTTAGAAGTAAAAGCTGCAAAACTATTTTTTGGAAATATAACTTAGTTTTTTGGGCTACGTTCAAGCTTTAAGCAGCATTGCAGAGCTTTTGAGGAATGTTTTTCTTGTTTTGGAAAAAGTGTTAGAGCTTTAGATGAAGTATTTGTAAGAGAATTAAGAAATTTGTTTGAGTTTTCAAACAATTCTGCCAAAACTTTTAAAAAATAATTTGCAAAATTATATTTGGAACTTTATAAACTAGTTTATAGTTTTTGGGAAGCATAGCAGAGCTTCTAAAGTTGTGTCGGAGCTTTGGGATGCGTTTACGAGCTTTTGGGGAGTACGTTTTTGCTTTGGGAAACATTTTGGAGCTTTGTACAAAGAATTTGTGAGAGAATTAATAAATATGATTTATTTTTCAAACAATTCTGTCAAAGCTTTTAACATAAAAGTTACAAAACTAATTTTTGAGCTTTATACATGAATTTAAAGTTTTTCAAAGTAATGGGATTAATTTAGAGCTTTAAACAGCTTTTCAAAATTTTGCGAAAAATGTTTTTAACAAAAAAGCTGCAAAATTTATCTGTTAAGCTTTAAGCAGCGTTCCAGAGCTTTGAAAGAATTTAGTCTTGGTTTGGAAAACGTGCTGAACCTTTGGACAAAAAAATTGTAAGAAATTTGTTTGATTTTCCAAATAGAATTTTAAGTTTTTTGGGACTATATCGGAGCTTTAAACAGTATTTCATACTTTTTTTGTTAATTGAGTTAGTTAGCTGCATCTTTTTTGATTGATTAATGTTTCATTTTAATGTTTGCTTTGCAACTGAATTAATTTTACTTTAATTTTTCATGGTCCAATTGCTCTCTGTCTGCATGAAGCAAATGTGATGACTATTGAGTTTTGAAACTGATGCTTTTTTTAAATGTTGTTGATAAGTTGTGAAGTGTATTTAAAGACGTATCAAAGTGGAGTGTTCAAAAATAAATGTTATGAATAGATGGATTGTTTATTAAGATAAGTCGTTCCCAATTGTGCCAAATTTTGGGCGTGCATAATTCAGCCGGAATCGGACAAGTGAGTAATGTTGGTGCGGCGGGTAAAAGGGGTTCGTAGAGAGAAAATGAAAGGCGATAAATCGGCGCGGTATTTAAATATTCCATTAGGGCTGATTGGTGTTCGGGACCGAGCGTAGCGGCACTTACGAGAACAGTACGATCCACTCGTTAAGTTGCGTGCGGACAGAGACGGAGCCGTACAAGTGAGACGGACAGAACCAACACCAAGCAGATATATCCACCCACGGTAGTATCGGTTGCTGCGATCCGGCAACAGCGCCCGCTATAACCGATATTGTGGCCGCATGGAATGGAGGAGAATGAGCTCGGGTCAACTTCCCCTCAGCCCTGGGTCCCTCTCCCCACCCCTTCTCTCTCTTCGCGCGTCGGGTCGAACTCACTCTGACTACGTGCCGTGACTGTTCTGTTTCTCCCACAGGCGCGCAGAACTCGACGGGACTGCAGTCAGAGCGGAGCTGAGTCGAGCTGTCAGTCGTACGTCGCGATCGGTCGCAGCAACACGCGTGCCACAGTTTATAAAGTGTTTTCTGTGCCCATCCATTGAATTGTATTAATGTGAGCGACGCCTACAGGATAATTAACTTCTTTATGTTTTCGTTCAAATGCTGGGATATACTTCCTATAGGTACATATTTTTTTAAATTTTTACAAAAATATTTCTCCCTCAAATATAGGAAAACTTTCTGCACCATGAATGGATTATAAAATTAAGTGAAGTGTTGTGATCTCATTATATATTTTCAAAACAATGTGTTAAGTGATCCAAAGGACTGTGCGTGATTAATTTGTGTTGATTTATTAATTATTAATTAAAATTTGAGCGCGTGCTATCTTATCAGTCTGCGACTACTCTGCTACATCGCAAATCTGCTAATGAAGGATGTGAAGGATCGCGAATGTGCCAATGAATAACAGAGCATGTCCTGTTTCAGGGACTGGACGCCAGGAGGCGCCACGGCCCAACAACAACTATCTGTCGTGACCACTGTGTGGGGTGTCACCACGTCCAGTCAATCAGCGCCCCACGGAGGATTCGCCAACGGCCCCGCGCCTCCACCAACAAACTCCAACTACAAACAGAATCCGGCTTACAATCAGGGTGTCTACCGGCAGCAAGGAGGTCCAGGGCAAGTCCAATTTTTCAATTAGATTTTTCTACGCTCGATCTAATTTTCAAAAAAATAAGGACTGATGATTTTTTATTAGGGGCTGAATCAAAATTTTGGAAAAAAAAAATTCAAAAATTTTCATGTTAGGGAAATGTAGATTTATTCAATTTTGGAATTTGCATTGACAAAGATTAAGTTGATAAAAAAATTTTAGATTTTATTTGAAAAATTATAAAATGTTCACAAAATTACAAAATAATTCAGAAACGTAAATTGTTTTTCATTCATAAAACGAAAAGAAATTTAATTAATTTTATTTTGTTAAGTTCAGTTTTCGTTTAATGAAAACATTAAAATATAATTGTGATAGTATGAATTCTTAAATTCAGTTAAGTGTTTACGAAAACAAATTTATTATTTGTATTTTGTAATTCTTGCCATAATAAACAATGATTTTCAAGAATGAATTGAAATTATCATTGGATTCTGTCAACAATTTTGTTATTTGGTGGAATTGTAGAGCAACCAGAAAATAATAATTCCACAACAAGAAATGATTTATATAAATTTTTTTTTTCAAAATATTTTGATTGGAATCAATTTTTCGAATTTAAATTGCAGAAAAATGAATTTAATAATTTTTAAAGATTTTTCGAACTTTGAAAAGTTGCGTTCTCTGAGAGCTTTAGAGAATTATTTTAGAATAAATGAATACAATTTCCAAATATTTATTTAAATTGCTAACAGTTTCACAATATTTGTAGTAAAGTGAAAATAGTATTTGAATAAGACGCAGTTTTAACAATCATAATTTAAAAAAATATAAACAGAAATTATTTTTTAATTACGAAAATGCTGAGCATGAATTTTAATGTCTTTTAAACAAACAAAAAGCAGGTTTTTCCAAAATCAAAGTTATTCAACAATAAAAATTCTGATAATGAGTTTGAAGAAATTTAAATCAAAATTTTGAAAATTATATCAAAATCTTGTCTATTATTTCCATTATTTTAGGAAAAAATTTAAATTTCATTTTTATTATTTTTAGAATTAGAAATTTGCTATTTTTATAATATTTAAAAAAAAACGTAATAGTATTTAAATAAGTCGCAGTTTTTTAGAGCAAATAGAATATTTCAACAACAAACAGAAGATTTTATTTAGTTTGCTTTAAAATTGTTTTAATTTGATTCTGAAAATTAAAATCATTTGTTCGAATCTTGATTGTTTTAGAAGATTACAAAGTATAATATTTCAAATTATTCTTTTATATTTTTTATATTTAAAACATTTTATTTTTGTTTGATTAAAATTTTAATTTATAAACTTATATTTGTGTGCTGGAATCATTTGAAGCAGTTTTAAAAATGGTGACTGATATTAAAATTTGTTCCCAATTCTAAACGTATATAGATTAATTTAGATTTTCGAAATATTCAATTTTGTGTTTCAAAATAATCAGTATTTTTAAAATAATTGATTAATTTTTAATTAATAAATCAATTCAATTAAGTTTTTTAAATTAGTTTAAACTGAAACTGTTACTGAAATTTATTCCCAATTCTTTGTGTGTTTAGAAAAATCATTAATTTAGATTTTCGAAATGTTCAAAATGGATTTATTTGATTCAGAAAACTGTATTAACTTTGCAGTTTAATTATGTTTTTTGAGATAATATAAAAAAGCATTTTTACAATATTTGAAGACGTTTATTATAACTTTTTGTGGATTTTTTATAGTTATTCTGTAAGACTGTACAGGTCTTTTTTAGTAGCCTACAGTTGTCTTCAGAGGGTTGAGGTTGCTTATTTTTGTAAGATAAGCTATAATTGTCTAAGATTCTGTACATTTTTTCAAAGCATTATAGGCTCATCTAAACTGATTTTTACGTTTTTCAGAGTTTTTAGACTTTTCTTAATTTATTGACCTTTTATAGTCTTCTAAGAGTACTTTGTGAGACTAGTTAGGACTTTTTTAGTAGCCTGTAGTTAGATACTTCTCTAAACTGTTCTTTGTGGAGTTTTTTTTTTAATTTGCACTATTCTCAGAGGTTTTTAAACTCCAGAGAGGTCTAGAAAAAGTCTAAAAAAATTTTAAAAAACTCTGAGAGCTACAAGGAACAGTTAAGGATTTTTGGGATTTTTTTCAGACTAGTTTTGTTAGACTGTTTACTACTTTTATAGTAGCGTATTTATCATCAAAAGGTTGAGGTTAGTTAGAATTTGTGGCCCAATTTTTTATTAAAGCATTACCGATTTTTTTAAATTATTTTTTGGGTGTAAAATCCTGATTTTTAACTTTTTTCTTCATTTTTTTTTAGAATTTCTTAAACTCGCTCACAGTTTTCTAGAACATTTTGGATTTTTTTTTACTTTTAATTATTATTTTCAGAATTTTCTTAACTTGCTTACAGTTTTCTAGAACGTTTTGGAATGTTCTACACTTTTTTGCAGCTTTTTCAGGTTTTTTTAAACGGAGACTTTAGAGCGTTTTGGAGTTTTTTACTTTTTTGCGGCATTTTTAGATTTTTCTTAACTTATTCACTTTTTTTTTAGATTGTTTTAGAGCTTTCTACACTTTTTTGCATTCATTTGCAGTTTTCTGGAGCATTTTATAGTTTTTTGCTTTTTGCTGCAGCATTTTTTGAATTTTTTTAACTTATTCATAGTTTTCTTGAGCATTTTGGAGTGTTCTACATTTTTTGTAGCTTTTTTAGATTTTTAAACGCAGATACACTTTTCTAGAGTGTTTTGGAGTTTTTTATATTTTTTTAATTGTTTTTAGAGTTTTCTAAACGTATTATAAGAGTGTTTTGTAGTTTTCTACTTGTTTCTGCAGCATTTTTAGAATTTGCTTAAATTATTCACATTTTTCTAGAGCATTTCTACACTTTTTTGCATTATTTTCAGGGTTTTCTAAAGCCGTTTACAGTTTTCTAGAGTGTTTTGTGGTTTTCCACTTTTTTCTGCTGCATTTTCAGATTTTTCTAAAATCATTTACAGTTTTTTAGAGTTTTCTACACTTTTTTCCATTATTTTCAGAGTTTTCTAAACTCATTTGCAGTTTCTAGAGCGTTTGCAATTTTTTTTAACTCATTCTGAGTTTTTTTGAGTTTTCTACACTTTTTTGCATTGTTTTCAGAATTTTCTAAACTCATTCATAGTCTTTTAGAGCCTTTTGTAGTTTTTCACTTTTTTTTTTGCAGCATTTTTAAAATTAGATGGTACTAAGAAAACTATAGAAAAGTTAAGAAGACTATAGAAAAGTTAAGAAGACTATAAAAACGCTGAGTTTAGAAGGTTCAATGAGTTTAGATAACTGAGAAAAGACCAGAAATGTTCTAAATTTTTGGAGTTTTTTAAATTTTTTGCAATTTTTTAGAATTTTCTTAATTCATTTACATATTTTTAAAGTATTTTAGAGTATTTTTCACTTTTTTGTAGCTTTTTCAGATTTTTTAAACTCCGTCACAGTTTTCTACAGTGTTTTGTAGTTTTCTACTTCTTTCTGCAGCATTTTTAGATTTTTCTAAACTCATTCACCGTTTTTTTAGAGCGTTTCAGAGTTTTTTACACTTTTTGCATTGTTTTTGGAATTTTCTAAACTCGTTCATAGTATTCTAGAGCCTTTTGTAGTTTTTCACTTTTTGCTGCAGCATTTTCAAAATTAGGTGATGCTAAGAAGACTATAGTTTGAGTATTCTACTTTTTTCTGCAGCTTTTTCAGATTTTTATTAACTTATTCACAGTTTTTTTAAAGCGTTTTAAAGTTTTATACACTTTTTTGAATTGTTTTTGTAGTGTACTAAACTCAGTCACAGTTTTCTAGAGTGTTTTGTGGTTTTCTACTTGTTTCTGCATCGTTTTCAGAATTTTTTTAACTCATTTACAGTTTTCTAGAGCATTTTGGAGTGTTCTACACATTTTTGCAGCTTTTCCAGATTTTTTTTGAACGCAAACACAGTTTTCTAAAGTGTTTTGGATTTCTTTACACTTTTTTTGCATTATTTTCAAATTTTTCTTAATTCATTTACGGTTTTTTAGAGCGTTTTAGAGTTTTCTACACTTTTTTGCATAATTTTCTCAACTTATTCACGGTTTTCTAAAGCGTTTTTGAGGTTTTCTACTTTTTTCTGTAGCATTTTTAGATTTTTACACTTTTTTGCACTGTTTTTAGAATTTTATAAACTCATTTACTGTTTTTTCTAGAGCATTTTGTATTTTTCTGCAGCATTTTTAGAAGTCTTGTAACTCATTTACAGTTTTATACAACATTTTGGAGTCTTTTACACTTTTTTGCTTTTCCAGATTTTTCACAGTTTATTTAGAGTTTTCTACACTTTTTTGCAGTATTTTCAGAATTTTTTGAACTCATTGACTCTTCTAGAACGTTTTGGAATTTTCTACACTTTTTTGCAGTTTTTTTAGATTTTTTTTATTTACAAGTCTTCTAGAGCGTTTTGGATTTTTTATTTACTCTTAAAAACTTTTGAAAGTAGTAGTCTCAAAACTCTACTCTAAAACGTCTCAAAAACAGCTTTAAAAAAATTGTTGAATGTTTACAAAAGATTTAGAATACCTTCTATATTAAGAATACTATTGAAAACTATAAAAGATCTCAAGAAGATTATAGAAAAGTTGAGAAAACTTAAAATCAGTTTCCTAAACGTTAAGAAATACAAAAGAGTTTAGAAGAGTTAAGATAGATAATTGATAAAAATGTTTTTTTTTTTACTGTTCTTCGGTTTTTTACACTTGTCTACAGCATTTTTATAATTTTTTAAACACGTTTACAGTCTTCTAATAGCATTTTGAAGTATGAATTGTTCTTAAAAATCTTCAGATACCGCAGAAATTACACAACCTATACTGCAAAACCACTTAAATTTTGTGAAGAAGCAACTAAAAACGTTTCCAAACCATTGCAGAACGCTTTGAATACTGTATATGATGCTAAAAGACTGTAGAAAAGTTAAGAAGACTAGAAAACCTTTTATAAAGCGATGAAAAATAAAATAAAGTAGTTTAGATAAACTTAACAAATTGTCTAAAATTGTGTGGTTATTGCAAAAAAATTTAAAGCATTTTAGATTCCTCTAAACTGTTCTTTTGGGCTTTCAGAGTTTTTTTCACCATTCAGCAGCATTTTTTAAATTTGTTGGTTTTCTAAACACTAAAAAGATTATAGAAAAGTTTAAAACAGTATCAGAGAGTTTATAAAAGTCTGAGAAAATAGAAGAGTTTTAAAGGAAATTGTCTAAAATTTTATGTCAACATTTTTGTTTAACTTTATAGACTTTTCTAATCTTTGAGGTTTTCAAAGCTATTTTTAGAATTTTTTAAACTTATTCATAGTTTTCTAGAACTCTTAAACTGTTTTTTGGGGTTTTCAGAGTTTTTTACACTTTTCAGTAGCATTTTTAATTTTTTTTTTACAGTTTTCTAGACCGTATTTGAGTTTTTTTGCTGCAATTTCAGAATTTTTTAAACTTATTTACAGTCTTTTAGAGCTAGAGAGCTTTTGTTTACTTTTGAAAATTTTTAGAAGATTGAGTTAGTACAAAATACTAAAGAACTTTGATGAAAACTTCTGGAAGACTATAGGAGATTCTAATAAGATTATAGAAAAGTTAGGAAGACTGAAAAGCAGTTTCTAAAACTCTGAGAAATATAGAAGAATATAGAGTTGAGAAGGCTAAACAAGAGTTTTTTGCTGCAGACAATTAGAATGTTCTTAACTCATTCACAGTCTTCTAGAACGTTTTGGAGTTTTCTAATTGTTTCTGCAGCATTTTTAGAATTTTCTTAACGCATTTATAGTTTTTTTTAGTGTTTTGGAATGTTTAATTATCTTATTTAGTAAAGACTATAGGAGATACTAATAAAAAGACTATTGAAAAGTTGAGAAGACTATAGTAGAAGACGAATCAAAAAGAGTTTAGATAACTTAGAAAATGTCAGAAATTGTCTAAAATGTTATGTTTTTTAAACCAATTTTAGAGTTTTTTAGAGTTTTTTTCACTTTGCAGCAGCATTTTCAGAATGTTCTTAGCTCATTCACAATCTTCTAGAACGTTTTGGGTTTTCTACTCGTTTCTGCAGCGTTTTTAGAATTTTCTTAATTCGTTTGGAGTTTAGAAACCTTTTGTAGTATTTATACATATATATATATACAAAAGTTAAAAAGTTTATAGAAAAGCTTTAGAATACTATAGAAGATTCTAAGAAAACAAAAAAAAATAATAAGAAGACTATAGAAAAGTTGAGAACACTGTTTTTATAGTCTTATAGTTTATAAAATAGAGAAGAACTAAAAAAATCGGAAATTGTCTAAGATTTTGTAGTTTTGCAAAATGTTTTAAAGCATCACAAAGTCTTCTTAACTATTCCTCATTTTTTAGAAAGATTTTGAAGAAGCAAAAAAAGCTTTAGAAAACCGTTGATGATGCTAAGAAGACTTCTTCAAAAATGTTGTGTTTTTGCAAATGTTTTAAAATATTATATACTTCTTTAAACTGTTCTTTGGGATTTTAATATTTGCGTAATTTTTAGAATTTATTTACAGTCTCTAGAGCATTTTTGAGTTTTAAATTATTTTTTAAACGCGCCTGATGACTTTTTGAGTCTCAAAAACTATTAATAATAAATACAGACAAGTTTAGAAAGCACAAAATGAGTTTAGATAATTGAAAATAGGTTTTGTGGTCTTTACAAATTTTTTTAGAACATTTAGATTCTTCTACACTTTTTTATGAGTTTTCTACACTTTTTTATGAGTTTTCTACATTTTTTTATGAGTTTTCTGCATTTTTTTATGAGTTTTTTGCATTTTTTATGAATTTTTTACTTTTTTTGAGTTTTCTAGACTTTTTTATGAGTTTTCTAGACTTTTTAATGAGTTTTCTAGACTTTTTTTATGAGTGTTCTACACTTTTTGCAGTTTTTTCAGATTTTTTTTAACTAAATTACAACTTTTAAGACTAGAAAACTTTTAAGAAAAAAAGCCTTTCAAAAACTATGGAAGGTACTACAATGAAGTCGAGAAGACTATAAAACAGTTTATAAAACTCTGAAAAATGGAGAACACTTTAGGAGGCCCAAAAAGTTTTAAGTTGTTTTGAGCTTTTAGAGTTTTTTTTTACTAGAAAACTCGAAACGTCTCCAAAATCATTAACAGTTTAGAAAGTTTTCAAAGAATTGTTCGTTAGAAAACTTTTAGAAAAGAAAGTATTTTTAAAAGTTTTACATAATCTTAATTGGGTCTTTGACCGTAGTTTTTAACAGTAATTAGGATTGTTTAAAACTATCAAATGCTAAAAAGGTTTTTTTGAAGCTTCATAGATTTTTAAATTATTTTTTTTTTAGTTTTTTAAGTTTTATAGTTTTTCTAGGATTTTTTATAGTTTTTTCAATGTTTTTAACAATTGTTAAGTTTATTTAAGACCATCAAAATCTTTTTTTGGATACTTAAAGCTGTTCTCAAAAGTTTTTTTTGAGCTTTACAGATTTTTTATAAGTTTTATTGAACTTTCTAAACTTTTTTATAGTTTTTCTAGGATTTGTTATAGTTTTTCAATGTTTTTAACAATAGTTCAGATTATTTAAGATTACCAAGGACTTTATTGGAAGCTTAAAGTAGCTGTTAAAGATTTTTTTAGCTTTTCGATTTTTTTCAAATTTTTCTAAATTTTTTTTTATAGTTTTTTAAGTATTTTTAAATTATTTTTTAAATGTTTTTAACAGTATTATTGTATTAAAGACGGATACTTAAAGTAGTTCTCAGAAGATTTTTTGAGCCTCGCAGATTTTTCTGAAATAATTGATGCTTTGCAAATTTTCAAAATTTATTTATTCAAATAATGAACAAATACTGTATTCCCACAAAAATTAATAAAACAACATCAATGGTTTGATTAAATTTCATCCATTTGAAGAAACAAGCAAAGCAAGAGTCATGACATGAATCAGAAACAGGAAATGTAATCTGATAATGTCCACAGATAAAAGCAGCATGACATGATACTAATTATATTACAAATTGTGTAACACTTGATAACAACAATTAATATTACAAAAATTAATTCTAAATAAATAAATACCTAAAATTCAAACAATGATTGTGTCAAACAAAATTTCATATCTAACAATTAAATCTTATATAAATGTACCTCCAAAAAATGTATACAGTTACAGAACAATACGCGTTACGCAAAAAAATGTAATTATAATAATTACTTAATTGCCAAGATCATGATCGTCACATGTTTAATAAACAATGGTTGGGGACGTACATAAAACTAAAATAAAAAAATATATTTATTTGTAGAGAAAAAAAAAGTACTTACGTAATTCAATGACGGAAATTAACTGACCGTGTAAATGGACACGCAAATAAATAAAATATTTTTCTATTTTTGTATGGAGTTAGTTGGATTATGTGTTTGTGTATTGTGGTCAATGATTTTTTATTGATTTTACGTTTTTTTTAAACAGGATTGATTTAATGTTTCATTATTTTTATGAATACACGTGCCGATATTATTGGTAATTGTTGTAATTATGTGGACTTGTTTTTGTAATAATTTTTAAATAAATAAATTATTTTTCAACAATAAACCGTATCAATAAATTAAAATAAATTAAATGAATGAAAATAAAATTTAGCTGCTAAAATAATGAACATGGGAAAATGTGTTCTTGCTTTAGACAAAAAATTATAAAATAATTTGGAAGTTTATTTGATTTTACAAACAATTTTGTTAAGAAAACTTTAACAAAAAAGCTGCAAACTTAATATTAATTAATCTCAAATTTTTGAAATATTGCTTAGCATTTCAGAGCTTTGTGAGAGTATATTTTGGTTTTGGAAAAATGTCTGATTAAATTTTCCAAACAATTTTGTCAAAAAATTTCGAAAATTAAATTTTGAGCTTTAGAACTTTAGAAGTTTTGGACTGATTTTCCAAACAACTTTTAAGAACGAATTTGCAAAATTAAATTTGGAACTTTAAAAACTATTTCAAAGTTTTGGGAAACATATTAAAGCTTTTGAAGCTGTGTTGGAGCTTTAGAAGAAGTGTCGGAACTTTGGGTTGCAATTAAGAGCTTTTAGGGAGTACATTTTTGCTTTAGGAAAAGTTTTTGAGTTTTTTTTGGGGGGAATTAATAAGTATGTTTTTTTTTCAAACAATTTTGTCAAAACTTTTAACATAAAAGCTGCAAAACTAATTTTTGAGTTTTATACATGAATTTGAAGTTTTTTGAAGTAATGGGATTAATTTAGAGCTTCAAACAGCGTTTCAAAATTTTGCAAAAAGTCTCTAACACTTTGGACAAACTATTTTATTGAAACTTTCAACAAAAAAGCTGCAAAATTAATTTTATGAACTTTAGAAACTAATCCGAAGCTTTTGGAAACTATGTTAAGCTTTAAGCAGCTTTCAGAGCTTTGAAATAATGCAGCCTTGGTTTGGAAAAAGTGCTTGAGCTTTGGACAAATTAATTTTAAGAGAATTTTGAAATTTGTTTGATTTTCCAAACAAATCTGTCAAAAATTTTAATAAAGAAAAAGCAAAATTAAGTTTTAGGCTTTAAAGCTTTTAAATTTTATGTTTTTTGGGAGCTTCAAGCAGTATTTTACAGCTTTTGCTTTGGGGACAGTGTAAGGTAAACAATTTTGTTTTGCAAAATTACTTATTGGGCTTTAGAATTTGAAGCTTTTAGAAAATATGGGACCAAGTTAGAGTAGCATTTCAGAGTTTTGGCGAACATGTTTTTGCTTTGTTAAAGTTTTTGAGCATGCTTTTGGAGACTTTGTCAGAGCTTTGGGTCTGAAATTTAAACTAAATTTGTTAGAACTACAAAAAAAACATTGAAAAGTTTAGTTTGAGAGGAAATATGCTTAAGTTTTAGAATTTGTTGGAGCTTTTAGGAATTTTTGATAGCATCGGCAAAGTGTTTACCAGAGCTTTGGTAAATGTTTTGAGCTTTTGGACAAATTGTGTATTTAAAGCAAATTTATTGTACTTTTTTTAAAGCTCTGTGTAGAGCTTTAGAAAATAAAAAGCGTTGTTTTAGAGCTTTAGAAGATAATTACCAGCTTTTTGGCCAGAATTTTTGGAAATATGCTTTACAAAACTTGTTAGAATTTTGTTAGAGAAGTGAACTTTTGGGGTATTTTAAGATCAAAAACAAATTTAGCTTTAAAGCTGCTAGTAGCTGATTTGATTTTTGAAAGCTTTTGAGGTTTTTTCTATGATTTATAATGATTTTTTGGCGATTGTTTAGTGTTTGGTTACTTTTGAGTACAATTGAAGTTTTTCGAGCTTTCGAAAATTTTATTTTAAGATTTCAGAAATATTCCAAACTTTTAGATGACATGCTTTAACTTCAGATAATATCTTAAACTTTAAAAAATGTGTCGAACTTAAAATAATAAAATTTTGGGTAATATGCCCGAGCTTTGGATATTGAGCTCAATCTTGACATCTTTAATACAATTTACCACAATTTTAAAAAGTTTAGATTTTTATAAAATATGCAACCGGACTAAGAAAATGTAAAAGGAGATTATAGGACATTTTTCAGAGCTTTAAAAAAGTTTGAACTTTACGGAATTCTGTAAACTATTGAAACATTAGTAGGAGCTTTTAAGGAAGACGTTTGAAAACGCTTGTAGATGTCTTTATAAAATAAACAGATAAGAAAAGAAAATGAACAATTAACTTTTTAAAAATCTTATAAAATTTAAGAAAAAAGTGTTGACGGTTTTGTAGGGGCTTTAAGAGAAACATAGCAAAACTAAACAGGTTTTAGACAGCTTTTAGAGCTTTACAGAATTATAAACAAGTTTAGAAATACGCCAGACCTTTCAGTGTTCTATTAAAGCATTGGGAAATCAAGATTTTATTCTTAAAAACAGTTTAAAGTTTAGTAGATTCTGGTACTAAATGATTTTATCGTTTTGTATATTATAATATCATCTTCAAACAAAATTATTTAACAATTTATTAAAGCACTTCGTATATTAGATTATTTCAAAAAAATGTCCAATTGCAAAGCGCATCCGAAAATTATGATGATTAAATTATAAAATCACATTGAAAACAAATCAAGCCAATGGATTCCAATTAACTGGACGGAATGGAAAAATTTTCGAAAAAAAAAATCCCAACATTAATGCGTGTGTGTATTTCATTCGGTTTGTATTTCGTATCGATTGTCCCCCTTAAAATGATTTTCGCCTCGCCTGACTCGCTCATCCCTTATGTTCCCGTTATATATTGACAGCCCCTGATCCACCACCCTCTTCGCCCCTCGACCATTGCGCCAAGCCAAACGAACCCCTGCGACCCGCGTCGCGCCACTGAGTAGGTCACCTTTGTTACGGCTAAACCACCCCTAATTGGACACATATTTGTGTTCCGAATACCTGGGGGTAGACGATTTAAAAAATAATAAAATAAAAATAACAGATGCTCTTGACTTTCAGTAGAAATATTTTTATTTATAGCATTGGACTGATTTCATTTATATAATCGAAAAAACGTAACATGTTTCTACCTTCTACAAGGCCAACATCAGACGGTGATACAAATAAGTATACTTATCTTAAAATGAACTATAACATAGTAACGACCATTCAATATTTAACAAAATTATTGCAAAATCCCAATAATAAAATTGAAATCAATAAACATGATGCATTCGTTGAAACCCTACGCCACTGCAAACAGTTCAACATATGGGGTCCCCATTGTGTGCTCATTTCAACCCCTAAAATCCCGAACACGTGTTACGAAAACATTTCCCATGGCAGAAATTTCCGATCGCTTACCAATTATTAATTGTCAATTCAACGAATACAGTTTTTAAATAGCATCTCTCAGGTAGAAAAAAAAGACATCTTTGTGCCCTTTCTCTATTCGGCGAATGAGAAAAAATAAAATACAAGGGATCCGGCGCGGACGTCTTTGTGAAGAGATAAAGTGGTTTCTGGGAAATTCGAAGTATTTACAAAATAAGGGTTGGATGTGTAGTAAACATTTTAAGGTAAATTTGCTTAAAAATTTTATTCGACTGTACTAGCACACAAATGTGCATACAACAAACACTTCTTTGTTTAGTCATTGCAGCTTTTATAAAATCTCACCCCCTTGTTGCCTGCGACAATCACCCAATAGCTTTTTGTCTGATATGAGACGGGTGGGATAGTCTCATAGTAGTCACCCCAATTCGATTCGATTTTTATTCAAACGTATTGTTATTTATTTAACGTATTTTTTGCGTTCCCCTTTCTAATACATCCGACGCCATCTCTTAGCGAACGGTTGAAGTGCGGATGGCGTGGGCGGTGTTTGAATGTTATCATTTTTTCATTAATTAAATCCACCTCTATTTTGAAATGGTATTAATGAAACGAAGCTTTTCTGGCGCCTGGCCAATTAAATTTCATTATGCAACCAGTTTCATTTTACTAATTACGTGATGTAACATGTTGTTAATGGGTGTGAGTACTTGTTAGTACTAGTTTATTTATTAATTTCGATTACTAGACTAGAGGGAATTATTTATTGAATAGTTTTTGGTTGAGTTTAGATTATTTTATTGATTAGTGTAGATTGAAATAAATCATATCAAAATCAATATTATTCAACAAGCTTCTTATTATTAAATCTGACTATTTATGAATTATTTCATAATTAATTATATATTACAAACAATTATTGCTACAATAACAATTTTGTAAAATAGCAAATTAATTAATTTTTAATTTTTTTTTAAATTACCTTTTTTTGGAAATCAAATAAGCAAGTCATTGATAACATTTAGGAAAAAATTTGAATCAAATTTTTGAAAATTGTTAATACAGTTTCAGTTTTAGTAAAATGAAAAATTGTTCATTTTTGTAAAATAATTTTTGAACATTTTTAAAAAATAGTTAGGATTTTTTGAAAATTACCAAATTTTGGAAATCAATTAAGCAACTCATTGACAACATTTGGGAAAATTTTTGAACCAAATTTTTAAAAATTGTTAATTTAATTTTAATTTTAGTAAAATTAAAAATTGTTCATTTTTGTAAAATAATTTTTGAACATTTTTAAAAAATAGTTACGATTTTTTGAAATTTACTAATTTTTGGAAATCATTTTAGCAACTCATTGACGACATTTGGGAAAAATTTAGAATCAAATTTTTGAAAATTGTTGCTAATATATCAATTTTTGTAAAATGAAAACTTTTTAATTTTTGTATTTTTTTTTTAAATGTATAAGATTTTTTGAAAATTACCTACTTTTGGAAATCAATTAAACAACTCATTGACAACAATTGGGAAAAATTTTGAATCAAATTTTTGAAAATTGTTAATACAATTTAAGTTTTAGTAAAATGAAAAAGTGTTCATTTTTGTAAAATAATTTTTGAGCATTTTTAAAAATAGTTAGGATTTTTTTAAAAATACCTATTTTTGGAAATTAATTAAGCAACTTATTGACAATATTTGGAAAAAATTTTGAATCGAATTTTTGAAAATTGTTGCTAAAATATCAATTTTTGTAAAATGAAAACTTTTTA
This sequence comes from Tachinus rufipes, assembly GCA_963932245.1. Taxonomy (NCBI): domain Eukaryota; kingdom Metazoa; phylum Arthropoda; class Insecta; order Coleoptera; family Staphylinidae; genus Tachinus; species Tachinus rufipes. Next base: position 6,025,021 of record OZ010749.1, read on the forward strand.
ATTTTTAAATTTTTTAAAAAAATGTATAGGATTTTTTGAAAATTACCTACTTTTGTAAATCAATTAAACAACTCATTGACAAGATTTAGGAAAAATTTTGAATCAAATTTTTGAAAATTGTTAAAACAATTTTAGTTTTAGTAAAATGAAAAATTGTTCATTTTTGCAAAATAATTTTTGAAATTTTTTTAAAAATAGTTAGGATTTTTTGAAAATTACTTACTTTTGGAAATCAATTAAGCAACTCATTGACAACATTTTGGAAAAATTTAGGATCAAATTTTCGAAAATTGTTAATACAATTTTAATTTCAGTGAAATGAAAAATTGTTCATTTTTGTAAAATAATTTTTAAACATTTTTAAAAATTAGTTAGTTTTTTTTGAAAATTACAAAATTTTGGAAATCAATTAATCAACTCATTGACAACATTTGGGAAAAATTTTGAATTAAATTTTTGAAATTTGTTGATACAATTGCAGTTTTAGTAAAAGAAAAATTGTTCTTTTATGTAAAATGATTTTTGAACATTTTTAAAAAATAGTTAGGATTTTTTGAAAATTACCTACTTTTGGAAATCAATTTAACAACTCATTGACAACATTTGGGAAAAATTCCAAATCAAATTTTTGAAAATTGTTAATACAATTTAAGTTTGAGTAAAATGAAAAATTGTTTATTTTTGTAAAGTTATTTTGAACATTTTTAAAAAATAGTCAGAATTTTTTGAAAATTACCAAATTTTGGAAATCAGTTGAGCAACTCATTGTCAACATTTGGGAAAAATTTTGAATCAAATTTTTGAAAATTGTTAATTCAATTTTAATTTTAGTAAAATGAAAAATTGTTCATTTTTGTAAAATAATTTTTGAAATTTTTTTAAAAATAGTTAGGATTTTTTGAAAATTACCTACGTTTGGAAATCAATTAAGCAACTCATTGACAACATTATGGAAAAATTTAGGATCAAATTTTTGAAAATTGTTAATACAATTTTAATTTCAGTGAAATGAAAAATTGTTCATTTTTGTAAAATAATTTTTGAACATTTTTATAAAATAGTTAGGTTTTTTTGAAAATTACTAAATTTTGGAAATCAATTAGGCAACTTATTGGCAACATTTGGGAAAAATTTGAAATCAAATTTTTGAAAATTGTTGGTTCAATTTCAGTTTTATTAAAATGAAAAATTGTTCATTTTTATAAAATAATTTTTAAACATTTTTAAAAATTAGTTAGGTTTTTTGAAAATTACAAAATTTTGGAAATCAATTAATCAACTCATTGACAACATTTAGGAAAAATTTTGAATCTGTTTTTTGAAATTTGTTAATACAATTTCAGTTTTAGTAAAATGAAAAATTGTTCATTTTTGTAAAATAATTTTTGAACATTTTAAAAAAATAGTTAGGATTTTTTGAAAACTACTAAATTTTGGAAATCAATTTAGCAACTTATTGACAACATTTGGGAAAAATTTTGAATCAAATTTTTGAAAATTGTTAATACAATTTCAGTTTTTGTAAAATGAAAAATTGATTATTTTTGTAAAATAATTTTTGACCATTTTTAAAAAATAGTTAGGATTTTTTGAAAATTACTAAATTTTGGAAATCAATTAAGCTACTTATTGACAACATTTGGGAAAAATTTTGAATCAAATTTTTGAAAATTGTTAATAAAATTTCAATTTTAGTAAAATGAAAAATTGTTCATTTTTATAAAATAATTTTTGAACAGTTTTAAAAAATATTTAGGATTTTTTGAAAATTACTAAATTTTGGAAATCAATTAAGCAACTTATTTACAACATTTGGAAATTTGTTTGAAAATTATTAATACAATTTCCGTTTTAGTAAAATGAAAAATTGTTCATTTTTGTAAAATAATTTTTGAACATTTTTAAAAAATATTTAGGATTTTTTGAAAATTACTAAATTTTGGAAAACAATTAGGACACTTATTGGCAACATTTGGGAAAAATTTTGAATCGAATTTTTGAAAATTGTTGCTAAAATATTAATTTTTGTAAAATGAAAACTTTTTTAAATTTAGAATATTTTTAAAAAATATTCTGGATTTTTTGAAAATTACCAAATTTTGAAAATCAATTGAGCAACTTATTAACAACATTTGGGATAAATTTTGAATCAAATTTTTAAAAATTGTTAATTTAATTTCAGTTTCAGTAAAATGAAAAGTTGTTCATTTTTCTAAAATAATTTTTAATTATTTTTAAAAAATAGTTAGGATTTTTTGAAAATTACCAAATTTTGGAAACCAATTAAGCAACTCATCGACAAGATTTGGGAAAAATTTTTAATCAAATTTTTGAAAATTATTAATTTAATTTTAATGAATGAAATTTTTTTTTTGTAAAATAATTTTTAAACATTTTTAAAAATAGTTAAAATTTTTTGAAAATTACCAAATTTTGGAAATCAATTAAGCAACTTATTGGCAAAATTTGGAAAAAATTTGAAATCAAATTTTTGAAAATTGTTGGTTCAATTTTAATTCTAGTGAAATGAAAAATTGTTTATTTTTGTAAAATAATTTTTGAACATTTTTAAAAATAGTTTTGATTTTTTGGAAATTACTAAATTTTAGAAACCAATTAAGCAACTCATTGACAAGATTTGGGAAAAATTTTGAATCAAATTTTTGAAAATTGTTAATACAAATTCAGTTTTAGTAAACTGAGAAATTGTTCATTTTTGTAAAATAATTTTTGAACATTTTTAAAAAACACTTAAAATTTTTTGAAAATTACCAAATTTTGGAAATCAATTAAGTAACTTATTGACAACATTTGGGAAAAATTTTGAATCAAATTTTGGAAAATTGTTGCTAAAATATCAATTTTTGTATAATGAAAACTTTTTTAAATTTTGATTTTTTTTTTAAAATAGTCTGGATTTTTTGAAAATTACCAAATTTTGGAAATCAATTAAACAACTCATTGACAACATTTGGGATAAATTTTGAATCAAATTTTTGAAAATTGTTAATACAATTTCAGTTTTAGTAAAATGAAAATCTGTTTATTTGTAAAATAATTTTTGAACATTTTTGAAAATTAGTTAGGATTTTTTGAAAACTACTAAATTTTGGAAATCAATTATGTAGTTTATTGACAACGTTGGGAAAGAATTTGAATCAAATTTTTGAAAATTGTTAATACAAATTCAGTTTTAGTAAACTGAGAAATTGTTCATTTTTGTAAAATAATTTTTGAACATTTTTAAAAAACACTTAGGATTTTTTGAAAATTACCAAATTTTGGAAATCATTTAAGCAACTCATTGACAACATTTGGGAAAAATTTTGCATTAAATTTTTAAAAATTGTTAATAAAATTTCAATTTTAGTAAAATGAAAAATTGTTCATTTTTGTAAAATAAATTTTGAACATCTTTAAAAAATAGTTAGGATTTTTTGAAAATTACCAAATTTTGGAAATCAATTAACCAACTTATTGACAACATTTAGAAAAAAATTTGAATCAAATTTTTGAAAATTGTTGCTAAAATATCAATTTTTGTAAAATGAATTTTTTTTTTAATTTAGAGTTTTTTTAAAAAATAGTCTGGATTTTTTGAAATTTACCAAATTTTGGAAACCAATTAAGCAACTCACCGACAAGATTTGGAAAAAATTTTGAATCAAATTTTTGAAAATTGTTATTACAATTTTAATTTTAGTTAAATGAAAAATTTTGAAAATTGTTAATTCAGTTTTAATTTTAGTAAAATGAAAAATTGTTCATTTTTGTAAAATAATTTTTGAACATTTTTAAAAAATAGTCAGAATTTTTTGAAAATTAACTACTTTTGAAAATCAATTAAGCAACTTATTGACAATATTTGGGAAAAATTTTGAATCAAATTTTTGAAAATTGTTAAAAAAAAATTAATTTTATTGAAATGAAAAATTGTTTATTTTTGTAAAATAATTTTTGAACATTTTTAAAAAATAGTTAGAATTTTTTGAAAGTAAAATGAAAAATTGTTCATTTTTGTAAAATAATGTTTCAATTACTCGAAAGTAATCATGATCTGGAGTGGATTTCTGGTCATTAAATGCTAAGTTAATTGATGATGTAGAATTTAGTTTGGTTTTTATGACTAAAATTATTATAATGTATTCATAAACGATTAAATTATTTATAATGTTATAATACAACATTTGTCAGGTAATCTGTCATTTTAATTAGGAGTAACTTAAAAAAACCATATTTGACGGAAAAATTTACTAAACTGACAGAAAACTTGACAAGAAAACCCAAAATTTGACAGAAAAACGTTTGAAAAGACAGAAAGAAACTAGAACAACTGACATTTGACACAAAAATAACTAAATAAACAAAATGTAACTTTTTAGTAATAAGAATGGCTTAATTTTTGTAGCAATAACAGTTACACAATGGTCATATCACAGAAAAACCTCTTCATTATTGTATATATAGTTAGATAAAAATTTGTTAAATTACTAAACATTTAAGCAAGATTTTCGTTGAATTCACATACAACGAAAAAGTGATAACTTTTCACCATTGCATTCTGCTTATACTAAAAAAATCTCACGGCAAATATTTTGGGTTGCAATTCGATATTTGTAAATGTTTCATGATTTATTGCTGTATGCGAAAGCATGCATTAAGTCACGTACGCCAATATCGCCGTGCCGTGCACTTTATTGCACATTTTTTCAGTAATTACTTTTATATTTTTACATTCTTCAATCACCAAACTAGAAGCCTTTTGAAGGGCCTACAGTGTTTTATAGAGATTACTTTAATTGATCAAAATTAATTGGTTGAAATTTGATTCAAGCCCTAATATAAATTAATTCATTTCTTGCTATAATTGTAGCAAATATTTTTTTAATTGTAACGTTTGTTAACAGAGTGGGTAATTATGGAGCGGCGGGCGGTGGAATGAACGGCGCCGAGAGTGGCTACGGGGGCGGCAACGCTCTATCAACGGCGGCGATGGTAGCGGCAGCAACGGCAACAGCAACGGCCACCGCAAGCGTGGTGGCATTGCAGGACAACAGTCAATTCAGTAACCAGCAATACAACCAGGCCTACCAGCAGCGAATGATGCCGATGAACGGAATGAATGGTATGAATGGCATGAACGGCATGAATCCCATGAGCAACATGAACAACATGGCGAACATGGGCATGAGCAACATGCAACACAACATGATGGGCAACATGGGCGGCGGCATGGGCCCCAAAATGGGCATGCAGGGTCCTCCGTCGCAAAATTCAATGTACCCCAGAAGAATGGCCCCTTATCCCTCACCCACGATGCACATGGCCCAGAAAAGGTCGCAGCAAAACTATCCTACAACGGGACCGTGTCCCACAATGAATCCTAGCTTTAATCCTAACGGTCAGTATCCTGGTTACGGAGCCAGACAACCTACCTTTCAGAACCAGTACCCAGCACAACAACCAATAGGTCCTACCGGTAATTTCGGACCCGGAACCATGGGCCCTGTACGGAGTGCGGGCAGCGTGCGCCAAAATACTCCCCCCTATTCCCAACAAGGTCAATACTTCCCTAGCGGCACAATGGGACAATTCCATTCGGGCAACAATGGGCAATACATGACCAGCAGTCAGACACCTCAATACAACACCAACCAATTCCAACCGGAAGTGGGCATGAGGAGTAACATGAATTATCAACATAGTCCAATACCTGGAAATCCTACACCCCCATTAACCCCAGCCAGTAGTATGCCTCCTTATATTAGCCCCAACCCTGATGTTAAACCAAATTTCAACGACTTAAAACCACCTATACCAGTACAAAGTAAGTCAATTGTAAGTGTATTGTAATTGTAACTAATTTTAATAATTTTGCAGAAGATGATGAGTTAAGACTTACCTTCCCAGTGAGAGACGGAATCATTTTACCTCCGTTTAGGCTAGAGCACAATTTAGCAGTTAGTAACCACGTGTTCCAATTGAAACCCACCGTTCACCAAACCCTCATGTGGCGTTCAGATCTAGAATTACAACTAAAGTGCTTCCATCATGAGGACCGACAGATGAACACCAATTGGCCAGCGTCCGTGCAGGTTTCGGTCAACGCCACGCCGTTAGTTATAGATCGTGGCGAGAACAAGACATCGCATAAACCGTTGTATCTCAAAGATGTTTGCCAACCGGGTAGAAATACGATACAAATTACCGTCTCTGCGTGTTGTTGTGTAAGTTTATTTAAATTTATTTTATAATTTGTATTGATTTAATTTTTTTATATTTTAGTCTCATCTCTTCGTGTTACAATTAGTCCATAGGCCGAGCGTGCGATCAGTATTACAAGGACTGCTGAGAAAGCGGTTGCTCACCGCTGACCATTGCATTGCAAAAATTAAGCGAAATTTCAGCAACACATCGAGTTCTGGCTCGAATATGGGTGATAGGGATCGGGATGCTGTTGAACAGACTGCTCTTAAAGTCTCACTTAAATGTCCTATTACGTTTAAACGGATAACCTTGCCGGCAAGGGGACACGAGTGCAAACACATACAATGTTTCGATTTGGAATCGTATCTACAGCTTAATTGCGAACGGGGGGCTTGGAGGTGTCCTGTTTGCAAGTGAGTACTAATTATAAATTTAAAAAAATCAAAACTAATTTTAAATTATTTGCAGCAAACCGGCACAACTGGAAGGTTTAGAAGTTGATCAATACATGTGGGGCATATTGAACACCATGAATTCCTCGGATGTTGAAGAAGTTACTATTGATAGCGCCGCCAATTGGAAGGCGGCTAAATCATTAGGGGCCAACATTAAGGTAAGCTATTTTGTACTAAAACTTTGCATGATATAATGTCTACAATAATTTAAATTCCAGCTGGAAAATGATGATAATGATTCCTGCGGGGCGAAACGAATGAACAAGGCGATGTCGCCTGGTAGTATGACGCTGCCGACGATGAACAACTGGGATATGTCGCAAGCCATGTCGCCTTATTTGCCTCCCGATATGAACAGTATTGCAAGCGGTTCCATGATGAATAATGGCCCGCCCTCGTATAACAATTCAAGGGGCAATCAATACGACTTTAATTCCAGTTCGAATCCTGGAAGTAATGAGTATTCGAACGGCAGCGGACCCCTTTCTCATCTGAGCGATTCTGTGAACAATTTAGACCCACTCAACGCCATGGAGAAGAGTCTGAACGAACAGGTAAGGTCGCTACAACCGAATAAATGACCAAATCAACAAGTATCAATGTTGAAATCTCCAAAAATTGATAGACTCTTTCCGTGGCCTTATCTTTTAATAAGTTTTGAAGGGATAACATTTTCATATTAGAATCAACTAATTTTCCATTCTTTTATTTTATTTTATTGAGTGTTGTTTTAAAATATTTATGTTTTGCTTTTGGTTCGCAGATGCCTCATACACCTCACACACCACACACACCGCATACACCACACACACCTGGAGGAACTCCCAGTGCGCATACGCCTGGTGGTGGTACCGGACCGCCAAGTGTGCCGCCTCCTTCAAATGACAACCACCTCAATAACAGCAATAACAGTGATGTTCCTGAGATACCTTCCGATTTGAACTTCGATCCGGCTGCTGTTATCGATGGTGAAGGGACGGGACAAGAAGCTCTCAATGTAAGTTTGATAAATAATTCTTATTTAATTATAGGTGGAATCTATTAAATATAAATTCGTAAAATTTTGTTTGGCTGTTGGAGTCGGTCAGTACTAAGCAGCAGAAGTTTTGATTGGTACTAATCTTTCAAAAAATTTTAGTGAATTATTTCTTAGGCTTTTGAGCAAACAGATTTACAACTTTTTTGTAGTCTAGTGACAACTTCTGATTGCTATGAAGAGGTTTTTGATTTTCTGTTGGGACAGAACTTTGTTGTCTATACTTTCTTCAAAACCTTGTCTAAAATGTGGGCGATAGTGGAGTAACTGTTTTATGTTTCTTATAGCGCTCACTTTTTGTTATGCTCTTTTCCTTTAATATCTTCAATTGCTTTAAGACGATTGAACTTTTTTTTATGATCAGTCAATAGACTGAATTACAAAGACGTAGCTTCCGAGAGTGGTTAACGTTAGAAACTAAGGTTTTGTCAAATTGAACGTATGAATTTTGTTAGAATTCACACGTTTGCTTCTTATGTTATTGAGGTATATTGGTACTAATTTGCACCAACATCCCATGTACCGTTTTTGAGTTATGAGTTTTTAAATTGTTTGTTGTGACTCTTGATTTTGTTTAGTCAAGTTGATTAAATTGAGGTTCTCTTAAAGTGAGCGTATGAAATTTGATAAAATTTACACGGTAGCTACTTATGTTACTGAGATACATTGGTACCAATTTGCACCAACATCCAATGTACCGTTTTTTAGTTATGAGTTTTTAAGTTGTTTGCTGTGATTCTTGATTTTGTTTAGTCACGTTGATTAAATTGAGGTTATGTCAAATTGAGCGTATGTAATTTGATGAAAATTACACAGTAGCTACTAATGTTACTGAGGTATATTGGTATCAATTTGCACTAACATCCATTGTACAGTTTTTGAGTTATGAGTTTTTAAGTTGTTTGCTGTGACTTTTGATTTTGTTTAGTCACGTTGATTAAATTGAGGTTATGTTAAATTGAGCGTATGTAATTTGATCAAATTTACACAGTAGCTACTTATGTTACTGAGGTACATTGGAATCAATTTGCACCAACATCCAATGTACAGTTTTTGAGTTCTGTGTTTTTAAGTTTGCTCTGACTCAACAAAATCCTTCAAAATATGATCATTTCTGTAGTTTTAAGTCAATTTCTGCGCTAAATATATATTTTTTTAAATGTTTAATGAATTTTCTAATCAAATCAATTGTGTTTAATCCAAATTTTCAATCCTTGACTCAAAATTCTTGCTGGTTTTTTATTAAATTCAATTTATTCAACAAAATCATCCAAAATATGATGACTTCTGTAGTTTTAAGATAATTTCTGAATCATATACATTTGTTTAAAGAGTTTTCTATTTAAATCGATCAATCTTCAACACAAAGTTTAATTTGTGAGCGAGTTACTTTTTCTACTGTGACCCACCCACCTGCCCAAGTGTTAGTCATCAAAGGATATATTGTTTGTCCCACTTCTTGTGTGCTTGGATTTAGTAATGAGAGAATTGTTAAACAATAAATTTCTTGATAACTAACGCTTGGGTGGGTGGGTGGGGACAAAGTTTAATTTGTGGGCGAGTTACTTCTTCTACTGTAACCCACCCACCCGCCCAAGTGTCAGTCATCAAAGGCTCTATTGTCTGTCCTACCTCTTGTGTGCTTGGATTTAGATATGATTGTTTAACAATAAATCTCTTGATAACAAACGCTTGGGTGGGTGAGCGGGAACTAAGTTTAATTTGTGGGCGAGTTACTTCTTCTACTGTGACCCACCCACCCGCCCAAGTGTCAGTCATCAAAGGCTCTATTGTCTGTCCTACCTCTTGTGTGCTTGGATTTAGATATGAGAGATTTGTTTAACAATAAATCTCTTGATAACAAACGCTTGGGTGGGTGGGCGGGAACTAAGTTTAATTTGTGGGCGAGTTACTTTTTCTACTGTGACCCACCCACCCGCCCAAGTGTTAGTCATCAAAGGATCTATTGTTTGTCTCACCTCTTGTGTGCTTGGATTTAGTTATGAGAGAATTGTTTAACAATAAATCTCTTGATAACTAACGCTTGGGTGGGTGGGCGGGAACCAAGTTTAATTTGTGGGCGAGATACGTTTTTTACTGTGACCCATCCATCCGCCGAAGTGTTAGTCATCAAAGGATCTATTATTTGTCCTCTTGTGTGCTTGCATTTAGATATCAGAGAATTGTGTAACTATAAATCTTTTGATAATTAACGCTTGGGTGGGTGGGAGTTACTTCTTCTACTGTGACCCACCCACCCGCTCAAGTGTTACTCATCAAAGGATCTATTATTTGTTCTACCTCTTGTGTACTTCGATTTAGATATGAGAGAATTGTTTAACAATAAATCTCTTGATAAGTAACGCTTGGGCGGGTGGGTGGGAATAAAGTTTAAATTGTGGCGAGGTACTTCTTCTACTCTGACCCACTCACCCTCCCAAGTGTTGGTCTTCAAAGGATTTTTTGTTCGTCCCACCTCTTGTGTGCTTGGATTTAGTTATGAGAGAGTTATTTAACAATAAATCTCTTGATAACTAACGCTTGGATGGGTGGGCGGGGACATAGTTTAATTTGTGAGCGAGTTACTTCTTCTACTGTGACCTACCTACCCGCCCAAGTGTTAGTCATCAAAGGATCTATTTTTTGTTCTACCTCTTGTGTGCTTAGATTTAGATATGAGAGAATTGTTTAACAATAAATCTCTTGATAACTATCGCTTGGGTGGGTGGGTGGGGACATAGTTGCATTTGTGGGCGAGTTACTTCTTCTACGGTAACCACTTACCCACCCAAGTGTTGGGCATCAAAGGATTTATACTTTGTCCCACCTCTTGTGTGCTTAGATATAGAAATGTGAGAATTGTTTAACAAAAAATCTCTTGATAACTAACGCTTCGGTGGATGGGTGGGGACAAACTTTATTTTGTGGGCGAGTTACTTCTTCTACTGTAACCCACCCACCCGCTCAAGTGTTAGTCATCAAAGAATCTATTGTTTGTTCCACCTCTTGTGTGCTTGGATTTAGATATGAGAGAATTGTTTAACAATAAATCTTTTGATAACTAACGCTTGGGTGGGTGGGTACAAAGTTTACATTGTAGGGGAGTTACTTCTTCTACTGTGATCCACCCATCCGTCCAAGTGTTTATCATCAAAGGCTCTATTATTTGTCCTACCTTTTGTGTGCTTGGATTTAGATATGAGAGAATGATATTTGGATTTATACTTTGGAAGAGTATCTTTCAGGGTTGGTTATTATATATGACATTAATTTCAGTTTAGATCGGATTGGGACATTTTGTCATATGTTTAAAGTGCTTTAAGTGAATTATTTTGGATTTTTCTGAATTTTTTGCAGATCAGTTTGGAATCAGTTAAAACTTTTTCTGTTCGATAAACTCATTCGGATATTATTTCTAAATAATTAGATAATTTTGAATTGAAGATTATTTAGATTACTTTGGATCATTTTATAAAAGTATTTTGAACCATCATTATTATCTTCTTGCAGCCGTTTTAATCCACTGTTGAACATAGGCTTCCCTCAAAGTTTTCTATTTAGTTAGTTATTGGGTTTCTTGGATCTAGTTAGACATTTTAAGTCGTGGGTCCATCATGAAGGTGCTGTACGCATATTGCTGAGGTTTCTATTTTTGGACCTTTTTTTCCGTCTTTTATTGTTCATTGGGCCTACCATGGAATAGGTTCAGATTGGATTACTTTACTACTGGATTATTTTGGATCTGTTTGGATTGCTATAGATCAGTTTGTTCTAAAACAGTTTGAGCACTTTGCGTCTTTTTGGATTAGTTTGTATCACTATGGTTCATCTTAACAAATTAGTTTAAATCAGTTTAGAACAATGTAAATAGAACCAGGTCATTTTGAAACAGTTTGTACTTTAGATCAGTTTGGATCAACCAGTTCAGAATATTTTGGTTTATTTTGAAACACTTTTTTGGTATTCATTGGATTATCTTAGCGGTTTAGTTAGAAGTACAGCTACAAAATAACAACAAAGAGAACAAATTTGTTTTTGATTTAAATGCAACGTAAATTGCATGTACAAGCTTATAGGCAAAGGTTGCAAAAGAAATATAAGGTTTTTACACATTGGCGCAGTCTAAGTAGGGCGTACAGCACATCTGCGACTTAATATTTTATTTGTGTAAATTGCCGGAAATTGGTACAAGTTAATTGTAACAATTCTGATTATTTTTATGTTTTGTTGATTGACAATTTGATTTAGAACGTGTTTTTTCCTTCCAGTTGCTTCCGGATAGCGTGGACCCAATGGAATTACTATCATATTTAGATCCGCCGGATCTGAATACGCCGCCTTCAAGCGGAAGCAGTGCGGGTCCAACAAACACTTCAACAAGTGACGACATCCTAGCGCTGTTCGAGTAAGCAAAGCAAGGCAGTTGCAGTTCCTCGACTCAACTTGGTTCACATAAAAAATATTACAAATTAATAATAAATAAACGTGAACAAAGTGAGTGAACAAAGTGTGATAGAACAATATGTAATGTGTTAATTAAATTGAAAAAAGGTCTAAATCAAACTATTTTCACTGTATTATTTGTACATACCTACTTAAAAAAAATTATGGCATAAATAAGCCCGCCCCACTCAAGCAAGCAACGCAATCGAGCTCGAAACAAATTTTAATTAAATTAATAGTCAATAATGATAATTGATGATACTCGATTGTTGATTTGTTAAAGTGGCGCGAGTTTCAATTAAATTACGGCCAGTTTATAGAATAGTATTAAATACATGAATAAATTATAGGATAGCAGTTGGAACCAAACAATCTAGTACTTCTAGAACGGCTGTTCGATTTTTATCTGACTCGAACAACCGTTTCGCATCTAAATGTGCATAGGCTTCAAGTATTATTGCTGCAATCAATTCCGTGAACCAAGCATAATGTAACACGTGTAGAAAGGAATGTATTTAACCCCATGATTACTCCCCCATATGAAATTTGTACATTTTAATATAATTATGGTGTTAAATATGCGAAATGCACCCACATTAAAAATTATAAGAACTCTGAGACTGTGATAAACTTAATGATAAGTAAGAAAAATTAACAAGATTTATGTCATAGAAATTATTATTTTTATTATAAGTTCGTATTTAATTATGTTGTAAATGTGGCTGCTATGAAATTTATGTTAATTTTGTGTGCTACACTTCTTAATAATGAAAACAAAAAATATATATTTTTTTGGTTACATTAAAATTATTTGAGTTTTATTCCTTATTACCTTTTAATACACGTGATTACATGCAGCTTAATTTATTTTATCTTTAAATAGGGTCCAAGTTCCTAATTTCGAATCCCCCAATGCAACTGGTTCAACGGAATTGACCAATTTCTTATTGCCAATAACCTCAAGAAAATTTTTAAAAATAAAATAGATGTTGAGAAAGAGAATCATGTATGTTAGTAGGCAAGAGTAGTAGAAAGGTTTTTTACTTATTTAATATAAATGCAATTTATGTTGTTTGTATAAAATTATGCCAATAATATTAAATTGCACATATCTTATGATTTCTTCATCCGGACCAAATAATGAAAACAAAAATAAAAACTAAATTAATTTCTCGAATAAAATTATTGGCAATTTTATATTAAATTAGAAATAAAAGAAATTTACTAAAAACAAATAGATCTAAAGTAGTTAAAGACGATGACCTATGTATAATGATGAAACTTTTTGCTAAATATTGTAAATATATTGTACATTTATTTAAGCAAATATTATGTCTACAAAATAAGTATTTAATTGATTTGCGTTTCAATTATTTTCCAAAAAAAAAAAACAAGTATTTATTCTATGGGGATTATTTTTTATTATGCATAACATTAACGACATTTTTATTTTTCTCGTGTTTTTATTTTTTTAGTACAAATCAAAGTTTATATTTTTAGTATTCTCTAAATTATGTATATTTGTTTATTTAATGAAAAAAAAGAAATAAGAAAACAGCAACCTTTTTGTGTTATCCTATTTTATTATGTTTAATTTTTTTGTGCAATGAATAAAAATGTAGACTGATAGTTTTTAATACTATTAATTTGTTTTGAGTTATTTTCCAGTACCTGGTTTAAATTTGTGGATTTGTTTAGTCCTGGACTTGAATCAGAAACAACGTTTAGGTAAGGAAGATTTATATTTACAGTTGCATTTTTATAAACTCTAGCATCGCAGAAACATAAGCTTAGATAAAATTTACAAAAACATTTTTTTTCTAATCTAATGTTACCGGACAGTGGCTTAGTTGGGCGTAGCGCCTAACTCGAATCTCTGCGCATAAATTGTTGCGGTTCGAACCACAGTTCCGGTAGAACATATTACATAGTTTATTAATTTAGGATATTAGTCTAATATATGATTAGTGTCTATGTAAACATTTTTTAATACATTTATTATGAGAGTATGGGTGGATCAGATAGGCCTTAACGGGTTCGGTAGTATATATTTTGTGTTTTATTTACAGCTACAAATTTAAAAGCAGCTTGATCTGGTATCACAAGCGTTTGGTGTTGTTAATAACCGGTAATTAATGTTTTGTATATTTAGTAGAAGGGTAATTTCACGATAGTTCGGACAATCGTCTCCACATTGACATCTCATGTTTGGAGTACCAAAATATGACGATTCCTAAAATTTTAGATCTCTAGGTGCATTTTAGTTTTTTAGGAATATTTTGTCTCCTTTCAGTTTTTGTGCTGTAAATGAGCAAAAAATAGTCGAAAATCATATTAAAGAGGGTGTATCTTATAGGAAATTTTCCGTAGAACATGATCCCGCCCTTCGTTTTTCGAAATTTTCCGCGAAAAATCAGAAAATTACCATTTGATTGAAAATTCCATATCTTCGATTCTGTTACACCTTGAGACATGGATTTTTATGCAACTTGGTACTAATTTACTTATTATAATGAGTACCAATTGTGTAAAAATAGTTAGAATCGATACGCTCAATTTTGTATAAACTCAAATAATTTGACATAAACTACCTGCTTTTTGCAGTTAAATAATAAGTTAAATAAACATAACTTGCGAACCGTTCATTGGATTTGTATGCAACTTGGTACCAATTTACTTTATTATTATGAGTACCAATTGTGTAAAAATGGTTAAAATTGATACGCCCAGTTTTGTATAAATTCAAATAATTTGACTTAAACTAACTGCTTTTTGTGGTTAAGTAATTAGTTAAAAGTAACATAACTTGTAAACTATTCATTAGATTTTCATGCAACTTGATACTGATTTACTGTATTATTATAAGTACCAATTGTGTAAAAATAATTAAAATCAATACGCTCAATTTTGTTTATTCTTAAACTATTTAACATAAGCTAACTGGTTTATGAGGTTAGGTGATTAGTTGAATTAACATAACTTGTAAACTATTTATTAGATTTTTATGCAATTTGGTATTAATATACTCCATTATCATTACTACTAATTGTGTAAAAATAATCAAAATCGATACGATCAATTTAATATGATCAAAAACTATTTTAACTCCACCATTGCCGGTCCCAAGTCCGGATGAGAAAGGAGGAGGGGGAGGAGTAACAACCTCGTTAAAAAACCAGGGTTCAACTGGCCCGGTTGATAGTACCTTGTCAGGGCCCCAACCAAGGGTTACTGGTGAAAAACGTTCAACGGTGAACGGACTTTTGGGGATCTAGAAGGCGGCAAAACCAACGAGAGCAATCAATGTAGAGGAAGAAAACTTCAAAATAAAAAAGGTTGGTTCTTCTTCACTAATAAAAAAACTATACATTGGCTTAGACTACAGGAAAACTACGCAAGCAACAAAAAAGAATTATGAATCTAGAGACATAGAATTTAGAGTGCAAAGTAATTAAAGTGGAAAGAAAGATTGCAAAACTATAATAGACAGAAGGCCAAGAAGATAGTAGAAGAAAGAAATAGCAAAAGCGACGAGCGCTAGAGACCTTTTAGTGAGACAGTAAAATAACAGAGGGGAATAATAATTTGGGTATCAAATAAACTATCGGCCGACTGGATTATGTAACAAAAAAATAATTAAAACTGCCATAACTTATAAACGCTTCATTGGATTTTAATGCAATTTGGTACCAATATACAATAAAATCATTAACATTAATAACTCAATAAAAATTGATACGCTTAATTTTTTATAGATTTAATTTTTTTGATATTAACCAGCTGCTGTTTGTCGATAAGTGATTAGTTAAAATAACATAACTTTTAAACCGTTCATTGGATTTTTATGCAACTTAGTACCAATATACTTTATTATTATTAGTACCGAATGTGCAAAAATAAACAAAATTGATACGCCCAATTTTATGTAACTAATAATTCAAAAATTTGTTACTGCCTATTCAAATTTGGTATCAACTGAAAGATATTTTTAAGGCGCAAAAAGTTTATTTAATAAAAATAATGCATTTAGATTTTATAATAAGTAATAACATTATAGTTTAGTCTACTACTCTACGCTGCCGTGCTGTCGATTCCCCCACACAGATCCATCCATTGCAGGTCGCACGGCTCGTACTCCCCACTACTCGCAGTCGTCCGGGTTGTTCGGTCTGAGTAAGATGTGCGCGTAGTGTAGTGTGTAATTGGTAATGCGTATAAGGATAGAACAATTAAATACGTTAATTCTATTAAAGTCATTATCATATATAGTATAAATAAAGTAAAGTGAGTGCTAGTGTTATAGGATTAATGTGCCACTCATTCTACGGTGGAATCAACAATTGATACGAAGACGGTTAATAAATGGTTTTGAAATACTGACGGTTGAAGATATAGGCGTTCCAGGAAGAAGGAGGAAATGCACCCATTTAAAGAACAATAGGTAGGAATTATATTCAACTACAATATTATAATAAAAACAAAAAAAATTAATCAATTCAAATAAAATTTATTTTCTAATACTTTACTGTAATTGTTTCAGATCTTTTTATGGCTGAAGATTCTGAGTTGTAAGTCACTTAATTTTAATTAGTTGCTGATGTTACTGCTGGTAATATCGCACCTCAATTTTTGTTTGTAGGGTGGATGCTATGATTGTGACTTATTTTTATATAGTAACACTATGCTTACGCGGAAGCCTACAAGCTTAAATTGTTGTATAGATGGTGTTTAGTGATTAGTTGGTTGCTACTTGTTTCCGGATCTGTCTGACCAAATATTGGGGCAGCTAAGGTTTCAAGTAATTATGGTAGTTCGCCGGCGTTAAACTTCTGGGCATCGAATTCAGAAGGATTAAACGTGCAGGTTGTAGTTGACTGCTTAGTGTGCCCAAACATTGCTTCTAGGCGAGTTGTCTTGTATTGACTTTCGTCATTATTGTTTGCTAGTTTGGTGTTGTAGGAGGTAGGCTCTTTACCAACGTAAGGAGGTGAGCAGTATTTAGTGCGTTTCCATTAATTGCTCGATTGGTGGTTACGCTGGTGTAACGTAGAGTGTACGCGTCTGTATGAAAGCCCTCTATGATAGGAGCTAATTATAATTAGATATCCTTCATACTGCCTTTGCATATTGTGGATAACTTTTACAGGTCGGTGCCGTAGGGTAGTTAGAAATCTTTTTCTTCTTAAATCGAGACTTTCATTTAGCAGAAACTGACCGTTCTTCGGAATGCTTGCTAGTCTGTTATATTCATGATTGTTTTTGCATAGATGTAGTGGTATTAGATGATGCATTGTTTTGATGTATCTTACATTGCCGAGTCGTTGTGTAATTGCTGTACTGACGTTTACACTTGCTTGCAAGAGTTAGTAGCCAGAATTCAACACAATTGCAAGGTGATGCTTGTTTGGGTAGTTAGTTACTTCTAGCTGGTTTAAATATGGTATTCTCCAGCAGAGATGCCATTTTGGTTAGATCTTTTTAGTTGCTTTACAATTTTAACCGTTTCTAAAGTGCCAAGTGATTGTTTGTTGATTATAAATTTGGTTTCAATTTGTTTAATAAATTTAATCCTAATAAATGTGTTTGATTATGTTAATCAATATTTAAAGATAAATTGTTTTATTAATTTTAAAATCAAATTTTGTTAATGTTTAATCCTTCTAAATAAATTTAATATGTCTTATTTATATATTTCTAAATTATTTTTTTTAGTTTGATTAATTTGTTTTCTAAATTATTTCACTTGGTTACTTTAAAGCATGCGTAGTATTAGATTTTCCTTTACTAATTTTTATATATTTATACTGAAATTATCAGTGATTAATTTATTATTATGATGTTTCAGCATTTTAATGCTTCCAAAGGAAAAATCTGTTGACACTAACGTTGCGCATACCTAATCGTCCATGCCAATTCGTCCCCAATCAACTCGTACCAAATATTTTCAACGTTTTTATGTTGCAATTCCATGCTTCATCAATTAGACAAAATTTCAATATTTATTTCTAATTAAATAAATTGATTTATACAATAAGAGCATGTGAATTGTAGCAATATTTCGACAAATTTGTGTAATTATTTATGACATGATTAGGTTAAACGAAAGCCCAACGTAGTCACATTAGTGATGATCTGTAGCCTGACCAAGGTTTAAGGTTTGATCTAGTGTAAGAGTCGACGCCGGCCTAGTAAGTCCCCACCATTCCAGCTGACGCTTAGCACTTTGAAGAATTTGGTCATTCTTGTCAGTGTTATGCTATTAGCAGTTGGTCTAAAAAAGGGTAAACCCCTCATGCGCAGGGACACCTTCCACTGTTCTATAGGTGGTTCGACCTTGGTGGCACAGGTTAGATGAGACTGTTCAGAGACTGTTAATGAATTAATTTGAATTCACTGACTAACATTGCTTTAACTTAACTTAAAGTTTTCATTCATTTTAACGTTTTATAATATTTGGTATTGGTTGCGCAATATTTAAATTTTAATAATTACTCAATAATTTCAAGATTCTTTTGTCAATATATTAAAACATACGTGTCCTCCGTTCTAACAATTATATGTAATACCATTTTTTCTTTCTAATGTTAATTGATTTTATTTTAAACATTTGATAAGTTTCATAAAAAAAATTAATTAAATAAATTTGTACTTACAGTTAATATTAATAGTTTAACATTCAACCATATAAATTCAATAAGTAATAACAAGTTACATGTAATGTTAGGAACATATGAAGATAATCTTGAATTGGCACCATCGAATGGGTATTACAAATTTGGCGACTATCAAACATTAAGCCCCGAATGCAACTTTGCATTCAATTAATCTTATTTACAGTCCTTGCTCACATTAATTTAAGTTTTTGGATAATATAATTGTTTTCAGTAATTAATAATATGAAAGCTTTTTCATATTTAGTTGATATTCAGATCAAGTTTTTTTTAAACCTTTCTCTTCAAGAAATGCAGCGTATTTTGGCATACTTTTGATGCAATCTGTTTTAATGTTTCATACGGTTTTACTTGGGAATTAAATTCAAAATTTCATATGTTGTTAGTAAATTCACTTTTCACTAGATATAGATTTTCCAATAAGTTGCTCAACTATGGCAAACTTTTGCATTTTTTATTGGTTATGAAGTAACCCATCTTAATTATTTTTATACAGAAATCTCAAGAGTAAGACTTGTGAGAATAATGTGAGCAGGGATTGTATGTTTTTATATAAATTTTATTAAGTTCAGTCTTTGCTTAAGACATAAGATAAGTTAGTATTACAACGTCAGTCAATTAGTAAAGTCGTCAAATTTAATTAAACGCAACTTTAGCTGTATAATACTTCAGATTTTTTTCTTCAGCTCTATGTTCTGGATCGGGTGATGCAACCAAGGCAGTCGATTCTTCAAGCGTTGGTTGTTTTGGTACTTACGTATGCTTGAATTAAGTAAAGCATGCAGGGTTGGGAAAGTTGATTGTTGTCGCCGATCAATCTTCTTCATACTTTGAATGTTTTACTTGATTTGATATTTGTAAAGACCAATTAACGACTAATTTTTTAATTGTCGACTGTGTTCGAGTTTCGAGGAGTGTTCGAATCGGGGAACACTTTCCATATTCGGCGGAGATGTTTGTCTTAAAACGACGACAAACTTTTCCGGACTTGGAAAGTATTCATCGATTTGAAAACTCTTAGAGACTGGCTGAACTCTGAGAAGGAAATAGAATGCAAATTTTTGGGTAGTAGATTAGGACCCGGAGGCTCTGGGAGTCTGCCGGAAGGGCTAGAATAGAAAAGTAGGGGGAGCCCGTGTCGCCCGTGCGCGTAAAAACGGGACCCGCCTTCGGCGGGTTATTAAGCCGCCTTCGGCGGCTTAATAACCGCCTTCGGCGGTTATTATATCCCGCCTTCGGCGGGATATTAAGCCGCCTTCGGCGGCTTAATAACCGCCTTCGGCGGTTATTATATCCCGCCTTCGGCGGGACCTAATTAATTAGCCGCCTTCGGCGGCTATTAATAACTTCATAAACTTACCTTGACAAACTTAAAAATAGCGAACCTCCGTGATGGGGAGGATTCCCCTGTAGAAAGGGGTATATCTTTGGGGGTAAGTATTGTTGGGGGAGGAGATTAGTAAGGTTGATATTGATATATTGATATATTTGAAAGAATAATTAAAAAATTAAACCCTCCATCCTGAAATTGTTGATAAAAAGGAAAATAATACAAATGTATTTTTAAACAAATTGATTTATTCATAAAAACATTATACACAATATAAATAAACAACAACAAACCAATAGATTTTGCTTTCCCTTAAGCTAAGGTAGAGAACGTGAGCAACACGGGTCTTCCGTGTAGTTCCGTTTTCCCCTAGTCCTAAGGTAGAGAGCAGAATCAGCTCTTCTAAGAGCTAATAAGCTTACCCTCTCCATTACCTGCTTAGTAAATTACCCTCCCTAGATTTACCTATTTATTTGTAAACAAAACAAAAACCAATAAATCAAACATTTCCCGAAATCTATGGTTGAAAACGTGAGCAACACTCCTGTGAAGTTCAAGTTTTCCCCTAGACCTAAGGACATAAAGCAGAATTAGCTCATGTAAGAGCTATTAAGCTTACCCTCCCTATCACTTACTTAGTAAATTACCCTCCCTAAATGTACCTATTTATTTATAAACAAAACAAAAAAATACATCAAGCTTCTCCTAAAGTCTAAGGTTGAAAACGTGAGCAACACTTTTGTGTAGTTCCGTTCTCCCCTAGACTTAAGATGAAAACAAACAAAAAATATTTAAAAACAATTTTTTTTTCCTAAAGTCTAAGGTTGAAAACATAAACAATACTTCTCTGTTGTTTAGTTTTCCCCTAGACCTAAGGTTGAAAGCAAAATAAACAAAAATGCGTTCTAAAATCTTAAGTCGAGAACGTGAGCAACGCAACGATCAGTTTTAGAAGAAATGCACACTACAATACTCTGATACAAAATAGGCTGAGGCATTCATACTGTATAAGAAATTAATAAAACAACAAGTGCACATTTCTCCCACAACATACATTGGTTAGTTCTTATAATTATGTACATACAGAAAAACTATTTTAGCTTGGCCTATACAATCAATTAGCAAAAAAAAAGAATCAATAAAATAAAAAGATGATAACAATATGAGCAAACTAAATTAATTATACACAGTTATTGTCAATGAGTTTTTGGACTACTTTACCAACCGCACTTAATATATATATTAATGTGTATTACGGATTATATATTCAAAACAATCACTGACAATTCAAACATAAACCATAAAAAAATACACGTTAATATTGCAAATCAAAAATCATTAGAGCATTAATCCAAAAACGTTAATACCAATTTTAATAAAAACGGCGAAAACAGACCATTACATGCAAGCTAAAATAGTTTTACAGCATTGGCAATGTAACTAATCGCCATAACATTAAAATAAATATTAATTACATATAATAGGTAACAATCCCTTTTTATTATTAAAATTGCTACGCCTATGCGCACACAACGTCGCCATCTGTTGAAAATATTAATGAAACTATTGACGCAAGTTTAACAATTTATGGTAAGGTGGCGCCACAGTATTGACTAATAAACAAAATAAAATATTTAAAAAATAACTACTTAATTAACATTTGTAACGTTAATATAGAATTATTATATATTTAATTATTAATAACATTACGTATTAACAATATGCTAAGCTAGCGACATCTTACCATATACGTGCAAACTAGAAGTTCATTCAATTGCTTAGAGATGGCACAAGGTGCAAATTGATTACAAAATGGCGACACACATAGGCGTAGTTAGAAATATTTATATTAATTTTATTTAATAATTAAAATATTTTCTATATTTAAGACAAACTAAAATTAGTTTGCTTTAAATAAAGAAATTCATTAAAGTAGAATATTTTAATTCTTAATAAATAAAACGAATATAAAGATATTCTACAAAATTACAAAAGAAAATATTATTATTAATACACTTTTATTCATTATTATTAATGTTACTTAAAATTTAAATCCTTGTAAACATCATGATTCCTCTGTAATTTTCTGTTCTTCTATCGGTTGTTAGTTCCATTTAATTCCTCAGCATCCTAAAATCACGTTTCCTGTGTACTTCTTTTCTGCTCTTCAATCGGTTGTTAATTCTATTTAATTTCTCAGCATCCTGCTCATTGTTTCCTGTGTACTGCTTCGCTGCTCATTAATTGGTTGTTAAGTTCTATTTAATTCCTCAGCAGCCTGCTCATCACATTTTCCGTGTACTTCTTATCTGCTAATCAATCAGATGTCAGTATTCCATTCAAATATCTAAGATGATGCTCAACCTATAAAAATCAAAATAATTAAGTGTTAAGTTATATTTTTTAAATATTAATATTTTATGCAATAATATAAATTATTTACCATAAAATGTGCAGCTAAACATAAAGGACTTCTTCACTATGACAAGCATGGAATGGAAAAATTAACACTTCATCTTTGAATTGGCTGGAAGCTGCAATAGGGTATAAACTGCTTGCAATATAATGCAAAAGCTTGACCAAACAATGTAATTCCATAGCTGAAAGAATAAAAATATAAATTATAGATTAATTAACATTGTTAATAATTGTATGTAATTAATGCTTAACTGGCAATGGTACAAAGATATGAGCAATAAATGACTAGATCCTTTAACACCAATGTTTGTAGAAACTGATATATTTGCTAATAACTGTACAAATATACTTACAAACTAAGTTGTCAATAAGAGTGGATAAAGTTTTAGAAGTGACGTCTTCAATAATGTCCTCATCATCTCCAGTACTTTTGTGCTGAACCAACCATTCCAATACATCTTCTTCCTTCATCAATTCACCTAAACAATCAAAACAATTAATAAAATAATAATCAATCTTAATACCTTCAAAAATGATTGGAGTCTGGTGTTTGTAGTATACAAGAGCCGGTAACAAAATCAAATTATTTCCTCGGCCAATTCTTCATCATTGATTTTAACAAAACCAATACCCAATTGATTTCACAATCAATTATTGTTTATTCTGTTTAAAATTATATTATTATATTGAAAATTATATCGATTAAAAATAAAAAATAATTTGTTGTAAAACTGTATAAATAATATTAATTTATAACAATAAAGAAATATATTTAAATTTTATATTAACACTTTTTAAAAATTAGATTAGCTACGCCTATGCGTACACGGAGTCGCCATCTGTTGCAAATATACGTAGCTACTGACACCACAAGTTAAAACAATTATTATGAGATGGCGCTACAACAGCATATAAAAATAAAATAAAATTTTAAAACAATCATTAATTAATTTACATCTACAACAAACAAACACAATAATAATGTAATTAATTGTTAATAAAGTTACGTATTAACAAATATTAAAATGCTATGCTAGCGACACCTATCAGAAAGTAACCTAACTAACTGCAAGTTCACAATACTGCTTACAGATGGCGCAAACAAATTAATAAATTTAAATATCAAACAGCGCTAATTATTTTAAATTTAAATATAATACTTCCTAGACGTTACTAACTAATAAATAAAACATACTTCAAATTTCAATTAAATTTAAATACAATGATGTAATAACACTGTTTATAATATTAATTTAATTACAATTATATTGCCCACTAGAGCAAAGCAATTTTTATCAATTAAATCACATTCTTATTAAATAAGGCTCAAATTAATATTTGTTCCGCAACGGCAGCCTCAGTAAGTTTTGCTATAGTGAGCGACAATCTTATCATTACAAACATAAATAGTTTAATTAGAATTTTGAAGATTGATTTATTTATAATAAAATGTTTAATTTATTGTATTTCTTCTGCTCATCATTGTATTCCTTCTGATCATCACAGTATTCGTTTTGCTCATCATTGTATTCGTCCTGTGCATCATTGTATTCCTTCTGTTCATCACAGTATTCCTTTTGCTCATCATTGTATTTCGTGTACTCTTTATTGTATTCCTTCTGCCCATCATTGCACTCAGTTTGCTCAACACTATATTCCCCCTGGTCCTCACTGTATTCTTTCTGCTTATTATTGTATTCCAGTTTTCGTTAATGGTATCCATTTTATGGGAAATAAAGGTAAGAAACTCAATCCTATAAAAAGCAAAAATAACATTAAAGTAATTAAAATGTTATTAAGTAATAGTTTTTTAATGTTTTACAATAAAATTACAATTTATTTACCTTGAATGTATCTAAATCATAAATAAGTTCCTGCCATCAGCTTTTTTAATAGTAAAAGTAGAACTTCCATTGATCACATCATTCGTAAACTGTTTCGACATTGATTCAACTCCTGTCATCTTCACTGGCATCAGCTTCCTTAAAAGTAAGCAGCATCATACTATGTTTAAACTGAAAAATTCCTCCATGTATAAATCTACTTCTACTCATCTTTGTATTCAGTCTGCTCAACATTGCATTCCATCTGCTCATCATTGTGTTCCTTCTGCTCATTATTGTATTCCATTCTTCATTAATAGTATCCATTTGATTAGAAATGAAGGTCAGAAACCCATTCCTGTAAAAAAACAAAAATAACATTAAAGTAATTGAAATGTTGTTATGTAGTAATTTCTAAATATTTATTAAAACTATTAATTATTTACCTAAAATGTGCTTAAAACATAAATAAGTTCCTGCCCTCAGCTTCGGCATTTATTCTTCTTTTGGCATCAGCTTCTTTGAAAGTAAGCAGCATCATATCATGTTTAAACTGAAGAAGTTCTTCCATGTATAAATTTAAGCATTCTGCAATAAAATGAAACAAGGAATTATGCATTTACATATATCATTTTTAAATTTACTTTTTTTAAATAAAATATCATTCAATCTGTTCAATTATCATAAACAAATTAAAATAAAAGAAATAATCGTTCAGAAAAATGTCTTAGTAACGGATTTAGAGTACAAATATTACCCATACAATGCTTAAAACTAATTAAGAATTAATACAAAATGAGCTTCTAAAAAAATAAATTTTGTTTGTAAATATTTTAAAATATAACAAATTTGGTACAAGCAGCAAAAAATTTAGAAATTTTCAATTACAAATTAATTCCCTTAAAATTGTAAAAAACTTCATACTACTTATGCAACCAACATTACTTGGTATAAAATCTTAAATATATGCAACTAAAGTTGCACCAGTAAAATCATCAACATTACAGGGAACTATGTATATCATTCAGCGCCATCTCAAACTGTTTCTATGAATTACTAGTTCAATCACAAGAAAAAAGATGTCGCTTAAACCGCATAAAAAGTTCTCTTAATATACCAATATTAATAACTGGATATATAATAATATTACAAATACATTAAAATTGCTAATTATTTAAAACAAACTTTGGAATTGTATTAATTTATAAAAATAGTTATAACGCGACATCTTACGCAATTCTTATTAACTAAGGTTACCTTAATAAACAATATCGTCACGAGATGGCGCTAAGCTACACATATTGTAATTAATTCAAATTTAATTTTGTACAATTCAGATAATAAATTATTGATTGTATGTAGATAATTTAATTCTCATAAAACCGTTGTTTATTCAATTTAAATATTAGTCCAAATTTTGGTTAACAAACTATTTAGCAATAAAATTATTTAAAAACAAAGTTGAAATTGTAGGTAGTTCTAACTGCATTTTTAATTTATTTCAAAAATGACTTTAATACAAGTTTCTGTATATTTTTTAATCTAAAATGATAAAATGCAAGATGTTAATTTGTGTCAATTCACAATCACAGCTGTAATTCGTTTCAACAATAGGACTTCAGTAAGAGCTTGAAATAATCAAGTAACAAATATCATCAAAATTAACTGTTACAAAAAGTTGATATTACTATTTTCTAATTGAAACAAATGCTATAAATCCAAATAAAATGAAAGGACTGAAAAATATTGAAGCATTTCAAAATGAAATCAAAATTTCTCTACTGTTAATACAAATAATTAATTACAAAAAGTAGCAACTATTAAAGAAAGTTGCTATCACTATTTTTTGACCCAAACAACTGTTATAAATCCAAATAAATTAATAGAATAAAAAAATATTAAAGTTGGAATGCTTTAAATCAAAATTTCTCTAAGTAAATTACAAAATAAATAATTTTAAGAAGTAGCAACTGTTAAAAAAAGTTGCTATCACTATTTCCTTACTAAAGCAAATGCTATAAGTCCAAATAGAACAACAAACCTTAAAAATATTGAAGCATTTAAGAATAAAATCAATTTTTCTCTTTGCTAACTACAAAATAATTAATTTCGCTAAGTAGCAACTCTTATAGAAAGTTGCTATTACCAATTTCTAACTAAAACAAGTCCTATAAATCTAAATAAAATAACAGAAGTAATAAATATTGAAGCATTCCAAAATGAATACCAAATTTCTCTTCATAAATTACAAAATAATAAATTTCATTCAGTAGCAACTCTTAAAGAAAGCTGCTATTACCAATTTTTAATTAAAACAAGTGGTATAAATCTAAATAAAATAACAGAAGTGAAAAATATTGAAGCTTTTCATAATAAAAACCAAAATTCTCTTCGTAAATTACAAAATAATTAATTTCCATAAGTAGCAACTCTTAAAAAAACTGATATCATCAATTTCTAACTAAAACAAGTGCTATAAATCCAAATAAAATAACAGAAGTAAAAAATATTGAAGCATTTCAAAATGAAAACCAAATTTCTCTTTGTAAATTACAAAATAATTAATTTCTTTAAGTAGCAACTCTTAAAGAAAGTTGCTATCACTGATTTCTAACTAAAACAAATGCTATAAATCCAAATAAAATAACAGAAGTGAAAAATATTAAAGCAATCCAAAGTTAAAACCAAATTTCTCTTTGTAAATTACAAAATAATGAATTACCTTAAGTAGCAACTTTTAAAGAAAGTTGCTATTACCAATTTCTAACTAAAACAAGTGCTATAAATTGAAATAAAATAACAGAAGTAAAAAATATTGAGGCATTCCAAAATGAAAACCAAATTTCTCTTTGTAAATTACAAAATAATTAATTTCCTTAAGTAGCAACTCTTAAAGAAAGTTGCTATTACCAATTTTTAACTGAAACAAGTCCTATAAATCCAAATAAAATAACAGAAATGAAAAATATTGAAGCATTCCAAAATGAAAACCAAATTTCTCTTTGTAAATTACAAAATAATTAATTTCCTTAAGTAGCAACTCTTAAAGAATGTTGCTATCATTAATTTCTAACTAAAACAAGTCTTATAAATCTAAATAAAATTACAGAAATAAAAAATATTGAAACATTCCAAACTGAAAACCAAATTTCTCTTTGTAAATTACAAAATAATTAATTTCTTTAAGTAGCAACTCTTAAAGAAAGTTGCTATCACTGATTTCTAACTAAAACAAATGCTATAAATCCAAATAAAATAACAGAAGTGAAAAATATTAAAGCAATCCAAAGTTAAAACCAAATTTCTCTTTGTAAATTACAAAATAATGAATTACCTTAAGTAGCAACTCTTAAAGAGAGTTGCTATTACCAATTTCCAACTAAAACAAGTGTTATAAATCCAAATAAAATTACAAAAGTAAAAAATGTTGAAACATTCCAAAATGAAAACCAAATTTCTCTTTGTAAATTACAAAATAAGTAATTTCCTTAAGTAGCAACTGTCAAAGAAAGTTGCTATCACTATTTTCTTACTAAAAGTAGGAAGAGTTGATGTAATATTATATCATCAAAAGCCACATTTTTTTCAAAATATATGTTTTAAATTTTCCCATATATTGTCAATAAATATTAAAAACAAACATTTAGATTCTATTTTAAAAGTGTTTGATTACAATTTTGTTAAATAAAACAAACATTTTCAATTTATAAAATTCAAATTCTCATATAATCTCATCAATGGATGGAAAAATAATTGGTTAACTTAAATGTTTAAACTACAAGATTTAAATTTGCATAAAATTTACCAAAATTGATTGATTTGTAATTATGTTAAATTATTCCATTAAATATTGCCATAAGATGTAAAAAGCAATTGAATACTCAAGTTATGTGAGGTATTTAACACAATATTTAAAAAAATACTAAAGGCATAAATGGAAAGGTTATTTTTGTATAAAATTGTAATTTAATATTTGTTAATCAAGATCTATAGAGTATACATTTAATTGGTAGCTTTAAGTGGATAAATAAAACAATTAATTAATTAATCTTTATTGGATCTTACCAAAATACATTAAATCAATTTAATTACCTTAATCCATCAATTCTAGAAAACTAATCCATTAATCTGATGCACTTAACATTAGAAGCACAAAACAATATTACTTTACAGAACGACACATCCTAATAGGGCGACCGAAATCTACGAACTGATGGTACTGTACTGGTGCTGTACTGAGCGGACGTTTATACAGCTTCAGTTCCCCCACTTATTAACCGTTGATATTTTGAATAACTACAAATTACAAATTGCATTTACGTTAAGAAAAAAACATCTTGGAAAGATTCCATTATAGAGACCCATACAGAAAAATTCAAACTTTTGTATGGTTTAAACCAAAAGTGGTTACGATATCGCATTCATCCCCTAAGCAACCTTTAAACTTTGAAGTCAATAAAAAAATAGTAAATGTTATTGTATAATTATGAAATTGATACAGGGTAATTGTATAATTATCCTTAACAAAACATCAGTTGTATAATTGCAATTAATTAAGTATTAGTTAATTTATTGACAACCCTTAACAAAAATAATTATTGCAACTCTATCAAATGATCTGAAAATATATCAAATTAATATTATTTAATCCCCGAATTAGTTTGCAGAGCTATAAATTATGCAATTCGGTTACATCAATATTCAATAATTAATTAAAAAAATATTCAATGAAAACATTTAAATAAAAAAAAACCAATTGATATTCCTAGAGAGATGAATTTTGTTTTGTGTGTGCTTCAAATTACCCTAATCAATCCGGTATAATCAGGATTTAAAAGTTTGCATGATATGATTACAAATTACACAACCTAAAACTACACATCAGACTTTTAAATCATTAGACCAAATTGATGGGGATAATTTAAAACATACACAAAACAAAACTTGGCTCTCTAGAAGCACACTTCAAGAGATGTGATTAACATAATCAAATCAACATTGGCTAAACTTAATAACAGTTTAAGAAAATATTCAATATAAACGCAGATGTACTCGATTTGTCATTCGACTTCAGAATTCAAAGCCAGGGTTCCGGCTTTGAGTAGAGACATTTAGTTTTTGAAGAATAGTGTTCTTGCGTATCCGAATTCCCGTATGCCGGGTCCAAAATACCTTATTCCTATCTATTCTAATTGCAAGAAAGCTAAATCTTGCATTTGAAGACCGGTGACCTTACGTACCCAAACTCCGCAGAACCATAATACTTTGTCTTTTATATTTACTACCTAACCAAATTATTAACAAAAATTACTAATCTCGATAGTATTATATCATGATGGCTAGTTCTGAATCTAATTATTCCGTAAATCAGCCTCTCGGGCAGAGACTGTAGATTTAGGGCCGCTTTTACAATTGTCAGATAACCAAGAATAAATTTATCTAAATGTATAAACCTGGTATAGCATTAGTTTTGCCCTTGTTACAGTCTATATAACCTATTGAAACGTCAATAATGACTTATAAACTGACGTATACATTATTTATACGCAAATTTGTTATGCGCGTTACTTGGTTACTATACTAGAGAAAACTACTGCTTCAAGCACCGGATAAGTTATCCCAGGTTTATTCCTTCGAAACATACAAATAAAGTTTTATGAAATTGCTAGGACTCGGGGCCATTGTAAAATTTCAATCACCCGCACACTCGAGTAGAATCTCTATTCAATGAATCCCAAATTAGAACTAGAAATAAAGACAAACCACTTGAAGGTCCCAATGATTAGGCCAATCAAGGAAATAAAGCTCGACGATTATCAATTTTCTTCTGTGCAAAAATTTTTGCAACAAATACTACTTTAACTGTAACACGTTTACGCATTTTTTAAAAAATCATTTATCACAAAGATGGCCGTTTCTGGAACTGACTTATAAATTGACGTATACGTTGTTTAAAAACTAATTTGTTGTGCGCGTTACTTAGTTACTATACCAGATATAAGTTATAAGAGATTGTAAAAGCGCATTTTTATATATTCCTTAGATAGCGCTATTCCTTGTTTAACCGACAATTGTAAAAGCGGCCCTTAAACAAGTAATCAAAAAAAAACTCGAAAGAGTTTCATTAGATGCTTGGACTGGATTGTAAACAATAAATTGTTTAAGAAACATAAGAAAATACTTCAGGACTAAATTGTAATAGACCAAGCATGTTAAAAATTTAATCAATTACAAAATGGTTATCGGTTTTATTAAAGCTATAACAAAATTCCCAGATGTAACAGTAATAACTTAAGCCACAGTGACCCACCCTTTCACCTAAGTTATCAAAACGTTGGATCACAACCTCCTTATGTGACAAAATGGCTTTTAATGCTCCCAGAAAAGTCCAATATTCAATCTATTGATGACAAAAACTTGAGTAGGTGAGTAGGACATAATATCGAGTCAGTGCTGACACTCCTCCATGCTGATCGTATCGCAATCGAATCGCATTGACGTTAATATGACGTTTCGTTGCTGTTCCATTTATAGTAACATAACAACG
Source organism: Tachinus rufipes (assembly GCA_963932245.1). NCBI lineage: Eukaryota > Metazoa > Arthropoda > Insecta > Coleoptera > Staphylinidae > Tachinus > Tachinus rufipes. The sequence continues at coordinate 6,055,951 of OZ010749.1, forward strand.
CTACGTCATATTGACATCATTGCGATTCGATTGCAATCAGCATGGCGGAGTGTCAGCCCAGTAGTTTGAATAAGAGTGACAAAATAATTTTTGATGCTCGAAGAGAGCTCAAATATCCACTTAGGTGGATGGGTAAGATACTTCATAGAATGATAACAAATTAGTAGCTTAGTCTGGAGTAGCCCACACAACCATCCAAGTGTTAGTTATCAAAAAACTAGATCACGACCTTCTTTTGCGATTAAGTGCAAAAAAGTCAAACATTAAACTTCTTGATGACAAATACTTGGGTGGTTGGTTGGGACACTTCATAGCACGATAACAAGTAGTTTGGATTGAAGTGAGCCACCCAAGTCTTAGTTATCAAAACGTTGGATCACAATCTTCTCTGTGACAAAATAACTTCTGATGCTCGTAGAGAGGTCAAGTATTCAACCTCTTAATGACAAACTCTTGGGTGGATGGGTGAGACACTCCATAGCATAATAACGAGTCAGTAGTTTGGATTGGAGTAACCCACACACTCACCCAAGTGTTAGTTATCAAAACGTTGGACCACGACCTTCTATTGTAACGTGGGTGGGTGGGACAGTCCATAGCATGATAACAAATCAGTAGTTTTGATTGGAGTAACCCCACCCACCCAAGTGTTGGTTATCAAGATGTTGGATCACGACCTTCTCTTGCGACAAAATAACTTCTGATGCTCTTAGAGAGGTCAAATATTCATCTCTTGATGACGAACACTTGGGTGGGTGGGTGGGACACTCCATAGCATAATAACAAGTCAGTAGTTTAGATTAGAGTAACCCGCCTACCCACCCAAGTATTAGTTATCAAAACGTTGGATCACAATCTTCTCTTGTGACAAAATAACTTCTGATGCTCGTAGAGAGATCAAATATTCATCTCTTGATGACGAACAGTTGGGTGGGTGGATGGGACTCTCCACATCATAATAACGCGTCAGTAGTTTAGATTAGAGTAACCCGCCCGCCCACCCAAGTGTTAGTTATAAAAACATTGCACCACGACCTTCTATTGTAACAAAACGACTTATATGCTCGTAGAGAAGGCAACTATTTATTCTCTTGATGACAAACACTTGGGTGGGTGGGACACTCCATAGCATAATAACAAGTCAGTAGTTTAGATTAGAGTAACCCGCCCACTCCCCCAAGTGTTAGTTATCAAAACGTTGGACCACAACCTTCTATTGTAACAAAATGACTTGTAATGCTCGCAGAGAAGGCAACTATTTATTCTCTTGATGACGAACACTTTGGTGGGTGGGTGGGACACTCCATAGCATAATAACAAGTCAGTAGTTTAGATTAGAGTAACCCGCCCACCCCCCCAAGTGTTAGTTATCAAAACGTTGGACCACAACCTTCTATTGTAACAAAATGACTTGTAATGCTCGCAGAGAAGGCAACTATTTATTCTCTTGATGACGAACACTTGGGTGGGTGGGTGGGACACTCGATAGCATAATAACGAATCAGTAGTTTTGATTATTAGAGTAACCCACCCAAGTGTTGGTTATCAAAATGTTAGATCACGACTTTCTCTTGCAACAAAATGACTTCTGATGCTTACAGAAAATTCAAATATTTAATCTCTTGATAAGAAAAAAATGGGTGGGTGGGTGGTACACTCCATAGCATAATAACAAGTCAGTAGTTTAAATTAAAAATCACGACCTTCTCTTGCAACAAAACGACTTCTGATGCTCGCAGAGAGGTCAAGTGTTCAATCTCTTAATGACAAACTCTTAGGTGGGTGGGTGGGACACTCCATAACATAATAACGAGTCAGTAGTTTAGATTGGAGTGACCGAAACGTGAGATCACAACCTTCTCTTATGACAAAGTGACTTCTGATGTTCACAAAGATCAATCTCTTGATGACGAACACTTGGGTAGGTGGGTGAGATACTCCATAGCATAATAACGAGTCAATAATTTGGATTGGACTAGCCCACTCACACACCCAAGTGTTAGTTATTAAAATGTTGGATCACTATATTCTCTTGCGACAAAATGACTTCTAATGCTAGAAGAGAGGTCAAATATTCAATATCTTGACAACAAATACTTAAATAGGTGGGCGGGACACTCCATAGCATGATAACAAATCAGTAGTTTAGATTGGAGTAAGTGTAAGTTATCAAAATGTTAGATCACGACCTTCTCTTGTGATTAAATCACTTTTGAAGCTCGCAGTGAAGTAAACTATTTAATCTCTTGACGACGAACACTTGGGTAGGTGGGTGGGGCACTCTATAGCATAATAACAAATCAATAGTTTGGATTGGAGTAAAAAAATACTAATATTTAAATAGCTGGCAGACTACATAGTTAAATATAATAAGCTTAATAAAATTGTTTCTAGAAAAGCAAACAAAAGCTAAAAAATATGCATCAACTTAATAAAATTTATTTATAATTATGTTCACTTTAATTTAATAATTTTATAATAAAATAAAGTCAATTTCCTAATTATTATTATTAAAATACACAAATAAATAATTTTTATTAATAATCCTATTAAAATCACATTTTCTGACCTTTAAATAGTAATATAAACTATTTCCTATACTTCCATCCATGAATTCCAATCACAACGCACTCATTTTTATTTTTAATTCACCAATTATTATTATTAATAAGGAACAAATATTCACTTAATAGTTAAACGCGCCCGATCACTACGGCCGACTCACGGATACTGCAGGGGAGAGGAGTGTGGCTGAGCTCTATCGCCTTGCGCACGAAGAACAGAACGAAGATAAGGCGCTTGGTAAAAAAACTATTTATGCATAAAATGCGAGTCGAATATTTGTTTCTTATCTCTTTAAAGATTTACAATGAAATTGATAGTGTTCTTTAGCTATTTATACATTTATCGATGTGTTCTAAAAGTTTCTAATAAAAGAATTATTTCAATAATAAATTGAATTTATTCCATTATAAGACATTACAATTTTGTTATGTTTTATTAGTCTATATATATATTTGTAAAATACAAATAAATTGTTTTAAAATTCAGTTAACCATAAGACTGTAACTACTTCAAATTAGTTGACTACTTTTAGGAACAAATGTTAAATGTTAGAAAAAGTATTAAATATTCCATTAAAATCAAAAATTAGATTGAACTATCAAATTTTGTTTACAAAATTAATCTAAGTTGCATAAAAGTCAGTTTTTACTGTTAAAAAGATACTTTAAACTGTCAATAAATGCACAAAATTTCTCCAAACTAACAAAACATTTAGAGGATTAGTGACCTCGTGTACCCAAACTCCCTGTCCCGGGACCATCCAATTTCATCCTTAAAAAAAACTTACTCCCTAACCGGACTACTAACAATTCTCTGTACTACTAATTATAGTTTCTTGGCTATTGTTTACATTTATTTATAATAAATTTGGACAGCTTTAGTTATGACAAGCAATTTAATGTTTTTAGTATATATGTAAATTAATTCAAAACTTTCTTCTATGTTGTGTTGCTTTGCAATTAATTCTGAGTCAATTTATGTGTTTTTGAGACATCTTACAGTAATAGGTAAACAAAACATAGGATCCTTTGATGACTAACACTTGGGCGGGTGGTTGGGTAATAATAGACAAAGTAATTCGACCACAAATTCAACTTTGTTCCCACTTACCCACCCAAGCGTTAGTTATCAAAAGATTTATTGTTAAACAATTTTCTAGTATATAATTCCAAGCACACAAGAGGTGGGTCAAACAATAAATTCTTTGATGACTAACACTTGGGTGGGTGGGTGGGTCACAGAAGAAGAAGTAACTTGCCCATAAATTAAACTTTGTTCCCACCGGCCCACCTAAGCGTTAGTAATCAAGAGATTTATTGTTGAACAATTGTCTCGTATTTAAATCCAAGCACACAAGAAGTAGAACAAACAATAGATCCTTTGATGAGTAACACATGAGTGGGTGGGTGGATCACAGTAGAGGAATTACTCGCCTATAAATTAAACTTTTTCCCACCCACCCAAGCGATAGTTATCACGAGATTTAGTGTTAAAGAATTTTCTCGTATCTAAATCCAAGCAAACAAAAGGTGGGACAAACAATAGATCCTTTGATGACTAACACTTGGGCGGGTAGGTGGGTCATAATAGACAAAGTAACTCGGCCACAAACTCAACTTTGTTCCCGCCCACCCACCCAAGCGTTAGTTATCAAAAGATTTATTGTTACAATTTTCTCGTATCTAAATTCAAGCACACAAGAGGTGGGTCTAACAATAAATCCTTTAATGACTAACACTTGGGCGGGTGGGTGGATCACAGTAGAAAAAGTAACTCGCCCACAATTTAAACTTTGTTCCTACCCACCTACCCAAGCGTTAGTTATCAAAAGATTTATTGTTAAAGAATTTTCTCGTATCTAAATCCAAGCACACAAAAGGTGGGACAAACAATAGATCCTTTGATTATTAACACTTGAGCTGGTGGGTGGGTCACAGTAGAAAAAGTAACTTGCCCATAAATTAAACTTTGTTCCCACACACCCACCCACCCAAGTGTTAGTTATCAAGAGATTTATTGTAATTTTTTTTTCTCATATCTTAATCCAAGCACACAAAAGGTGAGACAAACAATAGATACTTTGATGACTACCATTTGGGCGGGTGGGTGGGTCACAGTAGAAGAAGTAACTCGCCCACAAACTAAACTTTGTTCCCACCCATCCACCCAAGCGTTAGTTATCAAGAGGTCTATTGTTAAACAATTTTCTCATATCTTAATCCAAGCACACAAGAAGTGAGACAAACAATAGATACTTTAATGACTACCACTTGGGCAGGTAGGGGGGCACAGTAGAAGAAGTAACTTGCCCACAAATTGAACTTTGGACAGTAGTTTAAATAGAAGTGGCCCATCCGCCCACCCAAGTGTTAGTTATTAAAACGTTGGATCACGACCTTCTCTTGCGACAAAATAATTTTTGATGCTCGCAGAGATTTCAAATATCCAATTTATTGCAAACAACAACTTGATTGGGTAGGTAGGACACTTCATAGCATAATAACGAGTCAATAGTTTTGATTGGAGTAAAAAAATAATATTATTTAAATAGCTGGCAGACTACATAGTTAAATATAATAAGCTTAATAAAATTGTTTCTAGAAAAGCAAACAAAATCTAAAAAATATGCATCAACCTAATAAAATTTATTAACCATCATGTTCACTTTAATTTAATAATTTTATAACAAATTTAAATCAATTTCCTAATTATTATTATTAAAATACACAAATAAATAACTTTCAATCAATTTTTATTAATAATCCTATTAATTTCACATTTTCTCACCTTTAAAAAGCTTATATTTTATTTCCTATACTTCCACCCATAAATTCCAATCACAACGCACTCATTTTTATTTTTAATTCACTAATTATTATTATAAATAAAGAACAAATATTCACGTATAATTAAACGCGCCCGATCACTACGGCCGACTCACGGATACTGCAGGGGAGAGGAGTGTGGCTGAGCTCTATCGCCTTGCGCACGAAGAACAGAACGAAGATAAGGCGCTTGGTAAAAAAACTGTTTATGCATAAAATGCGACTCGAATATTTGATTCTTATCTCAGATTTACAATAAAACTGATAGTATTCTTTGGCTATTTATACATTTATGGAATTGTTCTAGAAGTTTATAATAAAATATGTATGGAATTATTTCAATAATAAATTGAATTTATTCCATTATAAGACCAAGTTCATTACAATTTTGTTATAGTTTGTATATATTTATAAAATACAAATAAATTGTTTAAAAATTCAGTTAATTGCTTCAAATTAGTTGACTACTTTTAGAAACAAATGTTGAATGTTAGAAAAAGTATTAAATATTCTATTAAAACTATCAAATGTTTGATATGAAACGCGTAGAAGTCAAAAATTAGATTAAACTTACAAAATTAATCTAAGTTGCATAATAGTCAAAAAGATACTTTAAACTGTCAACAAGTGCACAAAACTGCTTCAAACTAGGTAACAAAACATTTAGAGGATTTGTGTCCTAGCGTACCCAAACTCCCTGCCCACGGACCATCCTATTTCATCCTTAAAAAAACTTACTCCCTAACCTGACTACTAACAATTTTCTGTAATACTAATTATAGTTTCTTAGCTATTGTTTACATTTATTTATAATAAATTTGGATAGCTTTAGTTATGACAAAAGCAATTTAATTTATGTTTGTGTTGCTTTGCAACTAATTCTGAGTCAATTTATGTGTTTTTGAGACATTATACAATTTTATATATAATAGCTACAAGAACACAAGAGGTAAGGAAAACATAGTATCCTTTGATGACTAACACTTGGGCGGGTGGGTGGGTCACAGTAAAAAAAGTTACCCGCCCACAATTTGAACTTGGTGCCAGCCCACCCACCCAAGCGTTAGTTATCAAAAGATTCTTTGTTAAACAATTTTTTAATGTTTAAGTGACATCTGACATTCATCATTTTGTATAGAATAGCTACAAGAACACAAGGAGTGTAAAAAACATAGGATCCTTTGTTGACTAACACTTGGGTGAGTAGGAAAGCTACAGTAGAAGAAGTTACCCGCTCACAATTTAAACATGGTCCCGCCCACCCACCTAAGCGTTAGTTATCAAAGGATTTATTGTTGAACAATTTTCTGATGTCTAAGTGACATTTGACATTCTTCATTTTGTATAGAATAGCTACAAGAACACAAAAAATGGAGGAAACATAAAATCCTTTGTTGACTAACACTTGGGTGGGTGAATAGGCTACAGTAGAAGAAGTTACCTGCTCACAATTTGAACTTGGTCCCCGCCTATCCACCCAAGCGTTAGTTATCAAAGGGTTTATTGTTAAACAATTTTCTGATGTCTAAGTGACATCTGACATTCTTCATTTTGTATAGAATAGCTACAAGAACACAAGAAGTGAAGGAAACATAGGATCCTTTGTTGACTAACACTTGGGTAGATTACAGTAGAAGAAGTTAATCGCCCACAATTTGAACTTTATTCCCGACCACCCACCCAAGCGTTAGTTGTCAAAGGATTCATTGTTAATCAATTTTATGATGTCTAAGTGACATCTGACATCCATTCCTTTGCATAGAATAGCTACATAAACAAAAAAAGGTGATCCTTTAATGACTAACACTTGGGTGGATGAGTGGACCACAGTAAAACAAGTTTTCCGCTCACAATTTAAACTTGGAAAAACTGAGTATCGAGCGATTAGTTATCAAACTCTTCACATTGGAAGGTAAGACCATTTCCTTTATCAAATTAAACAAAAGAAGATTTGCTTTTTTAAATCACCGTAAAAGATGAGGTTTTGGTCGACCAGTTGAAATGCTCACAAGAATCGGTCGCCTTTATAGAAGAACTGGTCCAAAGTGGTCGCTAACTAAATCATTATCAGCAATGTCAGATACATCAATTCGCCGAATACTCTATGAACATTTGGGTATAAATAAAGTGAGTGCAAGATGGGTCCCAAAACTGTTCCAAAATAGCATCGATTGTGCTCGATCTTTTATGAAGCTCGGTGAGAAAAGACAAAAAAAAGTTCTGCAATCTAGTCTTTGTATGATCTTCTGTCCAAAAGGAAATCCATAAAACAGCGGCGTGCAGGTGAACCCCTACCAAGAAAAGCCAGATTATCTCTGACAACCAAAAAAATCATAGCCACAATCTTTTGGAACTATAACCGCATCTTGATGATTGATTTTAAAGGAAGAAATACCAATTGAATGGCGCTTATTATAGTACCTTATTACAAAGGTTGAAGGGAAAGCGTCGAGGAAAAATAACAAAAGAAGTCTACATCTGTGCACGTCGCTGAGGTTGCTCTACTTGCTATCAAAAAAATGAACCATCTTCCCTATAGTCCAGACTTGGCCCCTAGCAACCAGTAGCCGTTTTCAAAATTTAAAAAAACCTTAGAGGTAGACGATTTCTTGACGATGAAAACTACTGTTTTGGACAACAAATCTTCAGAATAATTTTATGAAGGAATAGAAGTACTAATTAAGCAATGTAATAAGTGTGTTGAGGTTAAAAGGAATTATATAGAAAAATAATAACATATCTTTCTCATAAGTGCATGGTTTCTTGGTTAGCCTGTTACCTTGTACAGGGAGTTTATAAATGAATGGGATTATGTAATCACTTTAAATGTGCCGCTTTTGTTAAATTGTTCACTAAACTATTTGTTTTGACAGATCAACTTTGACAGCTGTCAAGCAAACATATGAAAACATATGTAGTATAGTGGACGATTTTAAAAAGGCGGCATATTTAAAGTCATTACATAATCCCATTCATTTATAAACTCCCTGTATAAGACAACTTACCCACGTAAATCTACATTAAATTCTGAAACTAGTTCCTAATCTTCTAGAGTAATATTTGTAGATTTAAGAAAAAAAAACACATTTGCATTAAAAGTGCCACACAAAAAATTGTAAATGTTATTAAAGAATATAAATTAAAAAAAAAAAAAGGTTTGCTTTTATCTTTAATTGTGGAACTTAAAATGATTTTTGGAAAATTTTGATAGTTGGAGGTTGTAGTTGGGTCCTCCCTAGATGCACTGTGCAAATTTCATCATCCCCTTTTCAAAAATAAAGCTAAACTGATTTTTTCAAATGTTGACCAAAAAATATGAAATAATTTCATCATAAAATAAAATTCGGAATTTTTTGCGATAAATTAGATGATATTAAGAGTAGATTTTAATTTTTTTGCTTATTCTCAATCATTGCAAATAGTATTTAGAAATTTTTAAACTTTAATTTTGCAAATTTTGAGTTTGAGTAATTTTTACATATGGATTCCATGAATATCGGATTTTGAAAATAAGGAATTCAAAAAAATCAGCTTTTTTTGCTATTATAACATGAATATTATTGCTTAAATCGGTTTCTAAATAGGAACAAATCATTTTTGAAAATAATTAATTTATTTCTTAAATTAACGGGCATGCGCAGATTGTATGAAAAGGTCGGCCATGTTGAAAAAATCCTATGATTTTTCAGTAATTTGTGGTGCCTTCTACTACGCGCATGTCGGTCTTACGGTTCGTGATTTTAGTGCCTGATTGAGGCCCGGAAGTGTTTAAAGCAAAGCTAATAATTAGTCCGTGCCGTGGCCGCGAGGTTTTTGCCGGAAAATTAAAATAAAGTGAAATATTAGTGTTTAACAAGTATTTAAAATCGGGTTTATAGTGGCATAATGAAGTTGGCGTCGGTTCGGATAGGATGAGATTTCAGGTTGGCTTAGTGAAATTTTGATTCCCGAGGTTGGTAGTATTGAGTGTCAATGAGTTGAATTTGGAATTTTAATTTTTGTAAACATTTTATTTCATTAAACATAAAAATTAATTCGTGAGTAATAAAATTAATAAAAAATAATTTTCTCTAAATATTCTATAGCTTTTCATAACGTATGTTGCGTAATAGATCATCTAAAACTTCAGTAATCTGATGTAAGCCATGTGTGTCTTGTAACATGCTATGTGGACCAAACTTCTGTTGTGGAAAATGTGATCTATTATCTTAAAAATATGCAATGATTAGCTTTCTAAATTAATTTTACTAAATCACCTAAACTTTCATCTTACTTTTAAAAAATTATTTAAAACTATGTGAAATGGTATGGAAATAGTGGCATAGATTCGTCCAGAACTTCCCAGCAGCTTTAGCAAGTCACAAGAATACAGGTAGGCCAACATAGTTCAAGACACCAAGACAGAAAAAGTAAGTGTTTAAATTAATTACGTGATAAGTCAGTTTAGGGTTTGATCAACAGAAAAATTGTAGCTTTGAAACGGTTATAATATTCATTTAAAAACTTTACATAAAAATATTGATTAAAGTGCTTAATTCAAATTATCATAACAATTCAATATTTCAATTCAATAGTAATTTTTCAGAATCAGATTAGTTTTTTGCTGATAATTTTTATTAATGAATTTAGTTTCTTATCGGGCCACTTTCTGAACACAGTATTTTGTATCCAAGACGGATGGATCTCTGGGCTAAGTTTTTGCTAGGAGTGAAGCCGTTGTTAATTGGTTAAGCGTCTATATGCTTGACAGTCTGTGGTTGGCAGGTTTGATTGGACGTGACGTAATTGTACACTTGGCCGTCAAACCACCTTGTCGATATCTCCATACCATAAGCGATAATGAACATAAATTTAATAATAATTAATATTTGTAAAAAATTAAAACTTGCCTACCTCGCTGTTGCGGTATTTAACTGCATCAGTTGGACCAAGTTATCAAACGTAATATTTTAATTAATTATGTGATTTATGACGTATCAAACCACTCAAATTCAAATTTTTAGTGCAAAATTACAATATTTTTATATTTAGTTTTATATTAATTGTTAAAGCGTCGCGGTTAGGAATTTGTTTTTCAGCCAACATTGTTTCAAATCGTTAGGCGTCTTGTTAGGTAGGGTTTTCAGTTAAGGATTTGGAGAAAGCAGAATTTAAATTAAAAATTAATCTTCTACATCTAATAATAATAAAATGTTATGTTTCAGATAACCTCCAATCAATTAGCATCATCTCAGCCATGGAAAAATGATTAATAAATGAAATCATAACTAACCTTTTTATTTCCAGCTATTGCAAGTAAATTAAAATATTGTAATCAGAACTAGAAAATTGCAAATTAATGAAATTCGATAATAAAAACATTTTTTTAATTTTTCAATCAATTTATTTATGGTAACCATAGAAACAATAATTGAATTTATTTTAATCATCATCAGCCTACTTGAGCCTACTCACTACTGATTTCACAAAAGTAACAAAATGCTTTAATTTAATTGAATCTTTGTCAATTTCGCCTCATCTTAATCAATCTAATTGAAGTTATTTAATATAATTCAATTTATCTCAACAATCTTTCTTCAATAGTTTTACGATCTCGAAGAACATCTACAGAAAGAAGATGAGTTAGCAGATAAGAAAAAAGAAAAGGGGATGATGGTGCATCAGCCAAGGGGACACAACCCCCGGTTAGTATACTTACTATTTGTATCTTAAGTGAAATGATTAAGCAGTTTCACTTTTTTTATTTCATGTCGCCTATTCGATCGAGTCCTCTTCATTAATTGCACTGCAGTGAACAATTGGATCAAATCACATCATATTTTAAGTAGGTTCCAATTCATAACTCATAGATTCCATCGCTCCATTACTACCTAAAATATTATATTTCAGCTTACGTAAATCAATACATTTTTCATCAAACAATTTCATTTTATCAACCTAATCCATACATTACAATCAGACTAAAGCTATAAAATATACAATGTTTCATCACATCACTACACACATTAGTAATAATTATTTACTTACACAATTGCTGCCTTATTATTTATCGCACCACTCAGCTGATTTAGCAGGAGTTATGGGTTATGTGTAAGTAAGTAAAGTTGCTGCTTGCTCTGACGAAGGACAGCCAACAACAATGACACCATCTATTGTCCACCACACATAACTGAGTATTCTGTAAATTCCTTATACAGTTTTCTTCTATAAATTGATTCATTATGTTAACATATAATAAAAATACAATATAATAAGATACTTGAGTTCGATGCGAAGCGACTCAATAAGTCTCGAGCTGTTGAGTATTAATAAATCTTTGTTTGGGTTTTAAAAAATTATATAACTGTTTACTGACATGAGTAATATAAGTAGCATAATAATAAACTTGCGTGAAATCAAAAATTTTTAGTTCTTTTTTTTTTTTTTTTTTTTTTTTTAAATTACTAATTTCTGAATCGCCGTTTCGATATTCTTAACCGTTCACCTTCTAATTCATAGCGGTTTTTGGGTGTATTTTTATTACGAAAACGCGTGAAACAAATATAGTTTTAAGAGGCCGAGGGGGACGCAATTGCTCCTGTGGCAAGCCAACCGACCCCGGCAGATGCTCTTGCAAACCGGAAGTCCGTAGGTCAAAGGGTTTTCCTTCGGCGATCGATTGTATCGCTTAATACGGTACGCAAGCTCGCGTTTGTCAGAGTAAAACCCACAAATGTGGATGAAAGTTTGTAATTTTTTGCTTTCTGGGGTAATTTGGAGCCCCGATTACGATTTTGATATCGGCGTTTTGATAGTCTCATCATTTCTCCCTCTTATCTAATAATGGCTATTTTCGGTCAATTTCAAAGTTCTAAATGCGTGAAACTAACATACTTCTAGCCGGCCGATGGGGACCCAAATTTTTTTGTGTTAAGCCACAGACCCCAGTAGGTTGTCGGCTAAAGCGGAAGTCCGTGCTTCAAGTGGTTCTCCTTCGGCAATCGAAAGAGTCAAAACATACCAAAGGGGGGAGTCTTTCTTCTTTTTGGACTAGGATTTTTTCAATTTTAGGAAAAAAAGGTCGTTTTTTTTGCATTTCCTGACGTAAAATGAACCCCTGATTACGATTTTGGGGGTCCGACTCCGATATTCCTAGCACCTTGGCGGCAATTTTAAAATAACCGCCAAAAACACGTTTTTTTTGCATTTCGAAAGGCAAAAGAGGCACTAAACGGTGAAGGGCAGAGACGCAATCGCTCCTGAAGGTAGTCAACAGACCCATCTGAATTCCCTCCAAACGGCAAGTCCGTAGGTCAAAGGGTTTTCCTTCTGCAATCGACGAAAGTTTCGGTTTTATCGTCAATACGTACATAAGCTCACATCGCCACACTAAAAATCGCAAATGTGGACCAATGTTGGTAATTTTTTGGTTACTAAGGTAATTTGGACCCCTGATTACGATTCCGGAATCGCCGTTTCGATATTCTTAACCGTTCACCTTCTAATTCATAGCGGTTTTTGGGTGTATTTTTATTACGAAAACGCGTGAAACAAATATAGTTTTAAGAGGCCGAGGGGGACGCAATTGCTCCTGTGGCAAGCCAACAGACCCCGGCAGATGCTCTTGCAAACCGGAAGTCCGTAGGTCAAAAGGTTTTCCTTCGGCGATCGATTGTATCGCTTAATACGGTACGCAAGCTCGCGTTTGTCAGAGTAAAACCCACAAATATGGATGAAAGTTTGTAATTTTTTGCTTTCTGGGGTAATTTGGAGCCCCGATTACGATTTTGATATCGGCGTTTTGATAGTCTCGTCATTTCTCCCTCTTATCTAATAATGGCTATTTTCGGTCAATTTCAAAGTTTTAAATGCGTGAAACTAACATACTTCTAGCCGGCCGATGGGGACCCAGATTTTTTTGTGTTAAGCCACAGACCCCAGTAGGTTGTCGGCCAAAGCGGAAGTCCGTGCTTCAAGGGGTTCTCCTTCGGCGATCGAAAAACTCGAAACATACCAAAGAGGGGGGTCTTTCTTCTTTTTGGACTAGGATTTTTTCAATTTTAGGAAAAAAAGGTCGGTTTTTTTGCATTTCCTGACGTAAAATGAACCCCTGATTACGATTTTGGGGGTCCGACTTCGATATTCCTAGCACCTTGGCGGCAATTTTAAAATAACCGCTAAAAACACGGTTTTTTTGCATTCCGAAAGGCAAAAGAAGCACTAAACGGTGAAGGGCAGAGACGCAATTGCTCTTGAAGGTAGTCAACAGACCCATCTGAATTCCCTCCAAACGGCAAGTCCGTAGGTCAAAGGGTTTTCCTTCGGCGATCGACGAAAGTTTCGGTTTTATCGCCAATACGTACATAAGCTCACGTCGCCACACTAAAAATCGCAAATGTGGACCAATGTTGGTAATTTTTTGGTTACTGGGGTATTTTGGACCCCTGATTACGATTCCGGAATCGCCGTTTCGATATTCTTAACCGTTCACCTTCTAATTCATAGCGGTTTTTGGGTGTATTTTTATTACGAAAACGCGTGAAACAAATATAGTTTTAAGAGGGCGAGGGGGACGCAATTGCTCCTGTGGCAAGCCAACAGACCCCGGCAGATGCTCTTGCAAACCGGAAGTCCGTAGGTCAAAGGGTTTTCCTTCGGCGATCGATTGTATCGCTTAATACGGTACGCAAGTTCGCATTGTCAGAGTAAAACCCACAAATATGAATGAAAGTTTGTAATTTTTTGCTTTCTGGGGTAATTTGGAGCCCCGATTACGATTTTGATATCGGCGTTTTGATAGTTTCGTCATTTCTCCCTCTTATCTAATAATGGATATTTTCGGTCAATTTCAAAGTTCTAAATGCGTGAAACTAACATACTTCTAGCCGGCCGATGGGGACCCAGATTTTTTTGTGTTAAGCCACAGACCCCAGTAGGTTGTCGACCAAAGCGGAAGTCCGTGCTTCAAGGGGTTCTCCTTCGGCGATCGAAAGAGTCGAAACATACCAAAGAGGGGGGTCTTTCTTCTTTTTGGACTAGGATTTTTTCAATTTTAGGAAAAAAAGGTCGGTTTTTTTGCATTTCCTGACGTAAAATGAACCCCTGATTACGATTTTGGGGGTCCGACTCCGATATTCCTAGCACCTTGGCGGCAATTTCAAAATAACCGCCAAAAACACGGTTTTTTTGCATTCCGAAAGACAAAAGAGGCACTAAACGGTGAAGGGCAGATACGCAATTGCTCCTGAAGGTAGTCAACAGACCCATCTGAATTCCCTGCAAACGGCAAGTCCGTAGGTCAAAGGGTTTTCCTTCGGCGATCGACGAAAGTTTCGGTTTTATCGCCAATACGTACATAAGCTCACGTCGCCACACTAAAAATTGCAAATGTGGACCAATGTTGGTAATTTTTTGGTTATTAGGGTAATTTGGACCCCTGATTACGATTCCGGAATCGCCGTTTCGATATTCTTAACCGTTCACCTTCTAATTCATAGCGGTTTTTGGGTGTATTTTAATTACGAAAACGCGTGAAACAAATATAGTTTTAAGAGGCCGAGGGGGACGCAATTGCTCCTGTGGCAAGCCAACAGACCCCGGCAGATGCTCTTGCAAACCGGAAGTCCGTAGGTCAAAGGGTTTTCTTTCGGCGATGAATTATATCGCTTAATACGGTACGCAAGCTCGCGTTTGTCAGAGTAAAACCCACAAATATGGATGAAAGTTTGTAATTTTTTGCTTTCTGGGGTAATTTGGAGCCCCGATTACGATTTTGATATCGGCGTTTTGATAGTCTCGTCATTTCTCCCTTTTATCTAATAATGGCTATTTTCGGTCAATTTCAAAGTTCTAAATGCGTGAAACTAACATACTTCTAGCCGGCCGATGGGGACCCAGATTTTTTTGTGTTAAGCTACAGACCCCAGTAGGTTGTCGGCCAAAGCGGAAGTCCGTGCTTCAAGGGGTTCTCCTTCGGCGATCGAAAGACTCGAAACATACCAAAGAGGGGGGTCTTTCTTCTTTTTGGACTAGGATTTTTTCAATTTTAGGAAAAAAAGGTCGGTTTTTTTGCATTTCCTGACGTAAAATGAACCCCTGATTACGATTTTGGGGGTCCGACTTCGATATTCCTAGCACCTTGGCGGCAATTTTAAAATAACCGCTAAAAACACGGTTTTTTTGCATTCCGAAAGGCAAAAGAAGCACTAAACGGTGAAGGGCAGAGACGCAATTGCTCCTGAAGGTAGTCAACAGACCCATCTGAATTCCCTCCAAACGGCAAGTCCGTAGGTCAAAGGGTTTTCCTTCGGCGATCGACGAAAGTTTCGGTTTTATCGCCAATACGTACATAAGCTCACGTCGCCACACTAAAAATCGCAAATGTGGACCAATGTTGGTAATTTTTTGGTTACTGGGGTATTTTGGACCCCTGATTACGATTCCGGAATCGCCGTTTCGATATTCTTAACCGTTCATCTTCTAATTCATAGCGGTTTTTGGGTGTATTTTTATTACGAAAACGCGTGAAACAAATATAGTTTTAAGAGGGCGAGGGGGACGCAATTGCTCCTGTGGCAAGCCAACAGACCCCGGCAGATGCTCTTGCAAACCGGAAGTCCGTAGGTCAAAGGGTTTTCTTTCGGCGATGGATTATATCGCTTAATACGGTACGCAAGCTCGCGTTTGTCAGAGTAAAACCCACAAATATGAATGAAAGTTTGTAATTTTTTGCTTTCTGGGGTAATTTGGAGCCCCGATTACGATTTTGATATCGGCGTTTTGATAGTTTCGTCATTTCTCCCTCTTATCTAATAATGGCTATTTTCGGTCAATTTCAAAGTTCTAAATGCGTGAAACTAACATACTTCTAGCCGGCCGATGGGGACCCAGATTTTTTTGTGTTAAGCCACAGACCCCAGTAGGTTGTCGGCCAAAGCGGAAGTTCGTGCTTCAAGTGGTTCTCCTTCGGCGATCGAAAGACTCGAAACATACCAAAGAGGGGGGTCTTTCTTCTTTTTGGACTAGGATTTTTTCAATTTTAGGAAAAAAAGGTCGGTTTTTTTGCATTTCCTGACGTAAAATGAACCCCTGATTACGATTTTGGGGGTCCGACTCCGATATTCCTAGCACCTTGGCGGCAATTTCAAAATAACCGCCAAAAACACGGTTTTTTTGCATTCCGAAAGACAAAAGAGGCACTAAACGGTAAAGGGCAGAGACGCAATCGCTCCTGAAGGTAGTCAACAGACCCATCTGAATTCCCTCCAAACGGCAAGTCCGTAGGTCAAAGGGTTTTCCTTCTGCAATCGACGAAAGTTTCGGTTTTATCGTCAATACGTACATAAGCTAACATCGCCACACTAAAAATCGCAAATGTGAACCAATGTTGGTAATTTTTTGGTTACTGGGGTAATTTGGACCCCTGATTACGATTCCGGAATCGCCGTTTCGATATTCTTAACCGTTCACCTTCTAATTCATAGCGGTTTTTGGGTGTATTTTTATTACGAAAACGCGTGAAACAAATATAAACAGACCCCGGCAGATGCTCTTGCAAAGCTGATGTCCGTAGGTCAAAGGGTTTTGTAATTGTGTAAAATTTATTTAATTAATTTATCTAATATATTTCTTTTTAGGTTGATATACAAAATATGCATCAAAACAGGTATTGTAATTAATTATATTAAATATAATATAAATAATTCAAACTATTTTTAGGAATGGCTATGAAACTGCTGTTGTTAGGTAAAAATGTAAGTAATTTAAACTATTTTTCTAATATTAATTCTAATAATCTAATTTTATAAATAAACAATTAAAATATTGTACAGAACTAATTAATAAAGATCACATTGTTATTATTAAAAAATATTTTAAAAGTTATTCTTATTAAAATATTTGAAATGAATCACAATTATTTCATTCTCTTCTCACTTTCATGCAATCCTGATAAATAAATGTGGCTTGTAGAATTCCTTGCACTTGAAAAGGAATGCGGATGAGCATTCCATACAGTAGCGACACCTACGACAAGCGGGATTGTATAATAGGAAACTGCTTTATAAGAAATATTGTTTCACACTTTTTGATTATAACAATACGGGGCAGCACATGTATTTTATAAGTTTAATTGAATAAAATAATACAAAGTCGATAATTTTTTGTTTGAAATAAATTTATTCATATTAATCTGTATTGATTTTTAGTTTGTGTTTCTAGTTGTTACACTACAATATTACACAAGATTTTATGGAATTTGCAGCATTCTTTCAGGAATTTTAATATTGCCAAACCTTGTTTACCTTGTTATGTATATATTATACTATAAATAAAGTCATTATGATTAATATTATTGGTATTATTGTTATTAAATCAAATAACGTAGTTAAAGACTGGTTTAGTTTAGTACTTGCGATTTATTACTAAAGACAGCCATTACAAGCGTGCATATATTTCCTCAATTATTACAAATCGTAAAATTTAATCGTATTTAAATTTAATTAATATTGCTTTCCAGATTGTTTTAAATGTCAGTTTATCTTTAAAAATTCTTATCATCATGATGAATGGTTTCAGAATATATTAGAATTAAGTTATATAAGTTTAGGTTGAATCAAATTTTGTAGTAGTTTACCGCCAAATTGCAACAACTTAATAAATAAATAATTTTTGTTATGTGAGCATTGCTTGTAGCCCCGTGGTCATCGTCGTGACTCTGGCTTGATGGCATAAGTGCTTAATGTGATTTATAGCCACATTACACATATCATGGAGTTTGTATCAACTATTAATATTATTTATAGTAACTCACTGTAATTATTAATGTTATTACAATATTAAGCTATCAGAAATCTTAACTATTATTTAGGAGAAATTTTATAAAAGTTTTTGCTCTTCTGAACGTAACATATTTTTAATATTATTAATTTACTTTGGTTTTTGTTCACTTTCTAAGCGTTTGTTATTAAAGGATTAGATATTGCTTGTTGCTGCAAACATCAGTAGATATAATACCAAAAGAAAAAATGTTGATATACAATTTTTTGATAACAGTCACTTGGGTAGGGGTGTGGAAATCCTAATTAATGATTACTTTTAAGTACTTGCTCTATTCCTCGTTGATGCTAACGTCAGTATTTAATATCTTAATGAACAAGATGTTAATATCCAATCTGTTGATGCCCAAATAGCAGGTGGGCGGGAACCTCAGTTTATGACTACTGTGACCCGCTCACCCGCGCGGAGTGTTTATTTTCTTGGAACTGGCTAAACAATCACTGATGATGCTCTTGCTATTATAAAATACAAATGACGGATGTAAAAAAATGAGTGAGTTGAAAGATATAATTTTCTTGATCAAAAAGGTACGCGCGGGTGGGCGGGGATTACAAATAAATTCACTTGTTGAACTACTGTGGCCCGTCTACGCTCCTAAATGTTGATTATTTCAATTATTGCTTGTTTTCAAAAATGTGCGCAAAGTGGGAGAAATTATAATTTTTTTGACCACAAACACTTGGGCGGGTGGGCAAATCACACAAATAAATCAAGCTTAACAGACATTGTTCTACAGTTAAAGCAGCATTACTTTCATCAACACAATAAACTTGTAAAATTAAAATTGTAAAACTATTTTCTCTAATTTGATGGAGATTCCTGCAAATTTATTATGCGGAATTGTTATAAAAACGCTTTAATTGCAATCCAAGCATACAATTTTCAACCATTATTGTTAAACTTAATTCTATTCGGAGAATAATTGTAGAGATTGCAACTTGGATTGCATGCATAAGTTGTTTTCGTTTGAGCTATATTTATAAAGTGCACAAAACAGGTTTTTGGATTAATTTTCAGACAACAGAGTTCGTTATTTGAATACCTTAAGCTATAACATATTATACAACGCACGTGAATAATATTTTAAAGATCACTTGATGCTCAACCAGATTGGTAGTAAATGGCATTAGAAATTTTAAATAATTTAAATTTATTACATAAAGTCCTATCTTGATAACAAGACCTTACCATTATGATTGCAACATTTGTAATTAACATTGACAGTAATAAAATGCGATCGAGTTTTAGCCGCTTTTGTGCCCCCACGATTTTAAGGCGACCTTTAAACTGGATTATAAATTGCAGAGAGAAAGACTCGGACTTTTGTTTTGTGCTTTTTTTTTGTTAAAAATGCATTGCTTGTTAATTTGCCAAGGTCGCTATAAATCGTTGCACTTCGAATCAACAAGTAATTTAAATTGATTAAAATGTCATTACTTATAAATGATTTACTTCTTTTTGAGATGTAATGTATAATTATTGTTAATTTATTCTTTATTGTGATTATTATTTTATACGGAAATGGATTATTGCAATAAATATGTTGTTATTGCAACATATAGCAATGAAAGATAATGTCTGACTACTGTAAAGGTAATTAATATTAAACTAATACTGTAATAATAATAAAATTTTCTCTTCTTAGTTTTCAAAATTATTATAACATTAATGATGTTTTATTGCAATAAATTTTAATAAATCAATACCTTCGGTGATTAGCCTCATAAAAGCAAATAGGCCAAATCATAAATCATTAAATAAATTGACACAAAGAACTTATTAAAAATTCTATTTACTATTGCGAGGTCGTAATAATATTTTGATTTACAATATATCAGCAATAAAATAACCCAACCCGAGCATTAATGCATTTTGCAATGTGCTTTTAAAATGCTATTGAGTTTGCTCATCATTAAGCAATAAACATACTTATAAGGAATCAATGTCGTTTATGTTACAATCTTTCCAGCAAGTGTATAAATATTAAATTAGATTTCTGATATTTAACACTTTAAAAAAGTTAAGTTGAATTTGTATGTAATATTTAATTTGCAAATTAATATTTGGTAACAATTTGCAACATTTTTGCTCATAACCGTTTCGTGTTATCTATTTCCAATATTATTAGTCATATCCGTTGATCGTAATCCACTAAATAATTAAATACTTTCATAATGTTTGTCGAATATTGCACTCGAACATAATTTATCTTAAATTACTGGGTGGACCTAATTAAAATTGGTTAAGATTTAATTGATCAAAAAAGAAATTTTAAAATATTAATATGGATAAAGATTGTATAAAGCGATTCACCTAATCATAATTTAAAGCAAAAATATTGGAATTTTATAAATTTTGATACCAACACTTGAGTGGATGAGTGAAAAACTTAGTTTATGATTGTTGCAGATATTTAATAAATTCATAATTCCTAAACCATACATTGGATTTTGACACAAATTAGTGGTAGTATACTTTTATATTAGTATGATCAATAGCAAAAATTTTATTAAATTCCATACGACCAATTTGACATAATCTCAAATGACCCAACATTAAATAACTTGTTTCTGATTGATGCAGTTATTTAATAAATTTGTAATTCCTAAACCATACATTAAATTTTGATGCAAATTAGTGGTAGTATATTTCTATGTTAGTATGATCAATAGCAAAAATTTTATTAAATTCCATACGACTAATTTGACATAATCTCAAATGACCCAACATTAAATAACTTGTTTCTGACTGATGCAGTTATTTTTTTTTTTTTTTATTTTTAAACCATACATTGGATTTAGATGCAAATTAGTGGTAGTATACTTTTATATTAGTATGATCAATAACAAAAATTTTATTAAATTCCAAACGACCAATTTGACATAATCTCAAATGACCCAACATTAAATAACTTGTTTCTGATTGATGCAGTTATTTAATAAAT
Organism: Tachinus rufipes; assembly: GCA_963932245.1. Taxonomy (NCBI): domain Eukaryota; kingdom Metazoa; phylum Arthropoda; class Insecta; order Coleoptera; family Staphylinidae; genus Tachinus; species Tachinus rufipes. The sequence goes on from OZ010749.1 coordinate 6,077,101, forward strand.
TTGTAATTCCTAAACCATACATTGAATTTTAATGCAAATTAGTGGTAGCATATTTCTATGTTAGTATGATCAATAGCAAAAATTTTATTAAATTCCATACGACCAATTTGACATAATCCTAAATGACCCAACATTAAATAACTTGTTTCTGACTGATGCAGTTATTTAATTTTTTTTTAATTTTTAAATCATACATTGGATTTTGATGCAAATTAGTGGTAGTATAATTTTATATTAGTATGATCAATAGCAAAAGTTTGATTAAATTCCATACGACCAATTTGACATAATCTCAAATGACCCAACATTAAATAACTTGTTTCTGATTGATGCAGTTATTTAATAAATTTGTAATTTCTAAACCATACATTGAATTGTGATGCAAATTAGTGGTAGTATATTTCTATGATAGTATGATCAATAGCAAAAATTTTATTAAATTCCAAACGACCAATTTGACATAATCTCAAATGACCCAACATTAAATAACTTGTTTCTGATTATAATAAAATAAAACACTGTCTACGTTTTTTACCACAAATACTTTATTGATATAAATCTATATTACTAAAGAATATATATTAATATTAACAAAAGTTCACGACTCGAGTTTCGACTTTTGAAGGCCATTATCAAGTGAAAACAAACTAACAAAGAAATACATTTATACAGAAAAATTATTATAAAAATTGAAGTGAGGGAAAAATAAATCGTATTACTAGTGGTCTAGAGAGATTTGAAAAGAGGTGATTTATATTGTGGTAAGTCCTTTTGCTCATTGAGAAGATTAACAAGAGGATTACATTGTTTTATGTGAATTTCGGCGGCTTCTAACAGATTAAGCTTAGTGCCTTTTGTACAGGTATGTAATATTTTGATTTGATTAATTTCAGGAAAAGTGTGATTCGAATTTATAATATGATTTGCAAATGAGCTTGTGTCATGATTAAGTCTAAACGCTTTAAAATGTTCTGTATATCGTGTTTCAAAACTTCTGCCAGTCTGCCCAACATAAACACTATTGCATTCGGAACATGAAATTTCATAAACACCCGATTTCCTTAAGGGATTAATTTTATCTTTAGCATTAAATAATATATTTGATAATTTACAACTTGGTCTAAAAGCAATTTGTTGATTTTGTTAATATTGAACTTTTGTTAATATTAATATATATTCTTTAGTAATATAGATTTATATCAATAAAGTATTTGTGGTAAAAAACGTAGACAGTGTTTTATTTTATTATTATTATGGATTACCACGTAGTAAAGGTCTCAACCATCCTTTATATTAAATCAGCCTGTACGGCAATACAGACCAAATTATACAACAAATTAAGAAAGAAGTACAGAATTACATCCCAAGATATCTGGTACAACTCAACGTGCTTACGAGAAAACATCGTCCCCAACTTTATCAAAATCAGAACGCGTTCGACTACACCAGCAGCAAAAGCAGCCGTCCATGCAGCCCAACGTACATGGTTAAAAACCGAAATCCAACACCTACATCGGAGGAGAGATGCCATTCAGCATTATCTAAAGGTATTGCATTCGGAACTATCATTTAAACTTCATGCAGTAGAATTTAGCATATTTGATGATTTTGTTAGAGAAAATGTCAGTAAAGTCATTCATAAAAAATATACTATCCAAATGAAAAAGTTAGAAAATCTTCGTAAAAATCAAGTAAACTCAGTAAACTCAGTAAATCCAGCAAATTCAGTAGACCAAATTTCAACTTTTATTAATCTTTCGGATACAACGTTTAGTGCACTAGAACAAACCTTTTTATCCCAAAATCCTAATTACAGTCCGTATATTAATAATAAAGCCGACAAAACAATAATAGTAGTAGAATCAGAAATCGCGTTACGAAAAATTCAGGAACCTCTTGTCTCACAAGCATTAATTTCAAAAACCTTAAAATCGCACTCACAGCATGTTTCAACAGATTCTTCAATTATTAAATCAATCAAGGGAAAAATTTTAAGTGATGAACTAACTGTCACAAAAGCAGATAAATCTAATTCAATAGTCATTTTAAAAAATAGCCAATATAATAACAAAGTACATGCTTTTATTACAACCGAAAATTTAAGTCTATTAAAGAAAGACCCAACAACGGCCTTTCAATCAAAAATTAAAGAACTTTTAGATAACACTCATGTTATTTTTTCAAAAGCAGATAAATATCAAATCAAAAATATGAATCCTCAGGCGCCAAGACTTTACGGCTTAATAAAGACTCATAAATCAGATCTTCCTATTAGACCTGTAGTTTCATATATTAATAGTCCTTCGCGAATTTTAGCAATTAAATTAAATACTCTATTTAAAAAGTATACAAATTTTACTTCAAAATACGCTGTAAAAAACTCACTTCTCCTATCCCAACACTTAAAATCAGTAACCACTCCAAAGAATTCTAAACTAGTATCCTTTGACGTCACAAGTATGTTTTCTAATATTCCAACAGATGAATGTCTTGAAATTATTCAGCATATATTAGATAAATCAGTTAAAGACCCTATTACTCATTCAGAACTTTATAATGCATTTAAAACTTGTTTAGCACAAAATTATTTTCAATTTAACAATCAATTTTATCAGCAATCTACTGGCCTAGCAATGGGTTCTCCGCTAAGCCCTTTGCTAGCAGATTTATTCATGTCAATTGTCGAAGATAAAATATTTAATTTAGACTTTACCAAAAAACATATATCATTCTGGTATCGATACGTGGACGATATAATTGCATGTTTTAGCGGAACATCACGTCAACTTGATCAATTCTTAAATAAAATTAATGACATTCATCCTAAAATTAAATTTACAATAGAAACAGAGCAAAATAATCAAATTAATTTCTTAGACTTAACCTTAATTCACAAGAATAGTAAAATTGAATTCAATATATTTAGAAAACCAACCAGCGTCAATACTACAATTCCTTTTAAATCCAATCATCCCATGTCACATAAGCTAGCAGCTTATCATTCTATGGCACAAAGAGCAGTTTCAATTCCATTATCAAATCATTATCGTAATTTAGAACTAAATAAAATTATATCTATAGGAAATATGAATGGTTTTCCAGTCAATATTATTCAAAATTTAATTAATAATAAATTGTATCAAAATACAATTTCTCACATTTATCCAAAAGTTTCAAATTTAAACAAAGAGTCATTTACAACATTAACTTATTTTGGAAAAACCACAGAGAACATAGCGCACATCCTTCGAAAACAAAATCAACAAATTGCTTTTAGACCAAGTTGTAAATTATCAAATATATTATTTAATGCTAAAGATAAAATTAATCCCTTAAGGAAATCGGGTGTTTATGAAATTTCATGTTCCGAATGCAATAGTGTTTATGTTGGGCAGACTGGCAGAAGTTTTGAAACACGATATACAGAACATTTTAAAGCGTTTAGACTTAATCATGACACAAGCTCATTTGCAAATCATATTATAAATTCGAATCACACTTTTCCTGAAATTAATCAAATCAAAATATTACATACCTGTACAAAAGGCACTAAGCTTAATCTGTTAGAAGCCGCCGAAATTCACATAAAACAATGTAATCCTCTTGTTAATCTTCTCAATGAGCAAAAGGACTTACCACAATATAAATCACCTCTTTTCAAATCTCTCTAGACCACTAGTAATACGATTTATTTTTCCCTCACTTCAATTTTTATAATAATTTTTCTGTATAAATGTATTTCTTTGTTAGTTTGTTTTCACTTGATAATGGCCTTCAAAAGTCGAAACTCGAGTCGTGAACTTTTGTTAATATTAATATATATTCTTTAGTAATATAGATTTATATCAATAAAGTATTTGTGGTAAAAAACGTAGACAGTGTTTTATTTTATTATTATTATGGATTACCACGTAGTAAAGGTCTCAACCATCCTTTATATTGTTTCTGATTGATGCAGTTATTTAATAAATTTGTAATTCCTAAACCATACATTGAATTTTGATGCAAATTAGTGGTAGTATATTTCTATGTTAGTATGATCAATAGCAAAAATTTTATTAAATTCCATACGACCAATTTGACATAATCTTAAATGACCCAACATTAAATAACTTGTTTCTGACTGATGCAGTTATTTATTTATTTATTTATTTTTAAACCATACATTGGATTTTGATGCAAATTAGTGGTAGTATACTTTTATATTAGTATGATCAATAGCAAAAATTTTATTAAATTCCAAACGACCAATTTGACATAATCGCAAATGACCCAACATTAAATAACTTGTTTCTGATTGATGCAGTTATTTAATAAATTTGTAATTCCTAAACCATACATTAAATTTTGATGCAAATTGGTGGTAGTATACTTTTATCCTGATATGATTGATAGTAGAAATTTTATTAAATTCCATACGACCAATTTGACATAATCGCAAATGACCCAACATTAAATAACTTGTTTCTGATTGATGCAGTTATTTAATAAATTTGTAATTCCTAAACCATACATTAAATTTTGATGCAAATTGGTGGTAGTATACTTTTATCCTGATATGATTGATAGTAGAAATTTTATTAAATTCCATACGACCAATTTGACATAATCCTAAATGACCCAACATTAAATAACTTGTTTCTGACTGATGCAGTTATTTAATTTTTTTTTAATTTTTAAATCATACATTGGATTTTGATGCAAATTAGTGGTAGTATAATTTTATATTAGTATGATCAATAGCAAAAGTTTGATTAAATTCCATACGACCAATTTGACATAATCTCAAATGACCCAACATTAAATAACTTGTTTCTGATTGATGCAGTTATTTAATTTTTTCTTTATTTTTAAACCATACATTGGATTTTGATGCAAATTAGTAGTAGTATACTTTTATATTAGTAAGATCAATAGCAAAAATTTTATTAAATTCCAAACGACCAATTTGACATAATCGCAAATGACCCAACATTAAATAACTTGTTTCTGATTGATGCAGTTAATTAATAAATTTATTATTCCTAAACCTTACATTGGATTTTGATGCAAATTAGTGGTAGTATACTAATATATTAGTATAATCATTAGCAAAAATTTTATTGAATTCTATACGACTAATTTGACATAATCTCAAATGACCTAACATTAAATAACTTGTTTCTGATTGATGCAGTTATTTAATAAATCTATTATTCCTTAACCATGCATTGAACTTTGATACAAATTAGTGGGTAGTATACTTCTATATTAGTATGATTAATAACAAAAATGTTATTAAAATCCATACGCCCAATTTGACATCATCTCAAATGACCCAACATTAAATAACTTGTTTCTGATTGATGCAGTTATTTTTTTTTCTTTTTTTTTTAAACTATACATTGGATTTTGATGCAAATTAGTGGTAGTATACTTTTATATTAGTATGATCAATAGCAAAAATTTGATTAAATTCCATACGATCAATTTGACATAATCTCAAATGACCCAACATTAAATAACTTGTTTCTGATTGATGCAGTTATTTAATAAATTTGTAATTCCTAAACCATACATTGAATTGTGATGCAAATTAGTGGTAGTATATTTCTATGATAGTATGATCAATAGCAAAAATTTTATTAAATTTCAAACGACCAATTTGACATAATCTCAAATGACCCAACATTAAATAACTTGTTTCTGATTGATGCAGTTATTTAATAAATTCATAATTCCTAAACCATACATTGGATTTTGACACAAATTAGTGGTAGTATACTTTTATATTAGTATGATCAATAGCAAAAATTTGATTAAATTCCATACGACCAATTTGACATAATCTCAAATGACCCAACATTAAATAACTTGTTTCTGATTGATGCAGTTATTTAAAAAATTTATTATTCCTAAACCATACATTGGATTTTGATGCAAATTAGTGGTAGTATACTTTTATATTAGTATGATCAATAGCAAAAATTTGATTAAATTCCATACGACCAATTTGACATAATCTCAAATGACCCAACATTAAATAACTTGTTTCTGATTGATGCAGTTATTTAATAAATTTGTAATTCCTAAACCATACATTGAATTGTGATGCAAATTAGTGGTAGTATATTTCTATGATAGTATGATCAATAGCAAAAATTTTATTAAATTTCAAACGACCAATTTGACATAATCTCAAATGACCCAACATTAAATAACTTGTTTCTGATTGATGCAGTTATTTAATAAATTTATTATTTCTAAACCATACATTGGATTTTAATGCAATTTAGTGGTAGTATACTTTTATATTAGTATAATCAATAGCAAAAAATTTATTAAATTTCATACGACCAATTTGACATAATCTCAAATGACTCAACATTAAATAACTTGTTTCTGATTGATGCAGTTATTTAATAAATTTGTAATTCCTAAACCATACATTGAATTTTGATGCAATTTAGTGGTAGTATATTTCTATGTTAGTATGATCAATAGCAAAAATTTTATTAAATTCCATACGACTAATTTGACATAATCTTAAATGACCCAACATTAAATAACTTGTTTCTGACTGATGCAGTTATTTAATTTTTTTTTAATTTTTAAACCATACATTGGATTTTGATGCAAATTAGTGGTAGTATACTTTTATATTAGAATGATCAATAGCAAAAAATTTATTAAATTCCATACGACCAATTTGACATAATCTCAAATTACCCAACATTAAATAACTTGTTTCTGATTGATGCAGTTATTTAATAAATTTGTAATTCCTAAACCATACATTGAATTTTGATGCAAATTAGTGGTAGTATACTTCTATACTGATATGATTGATAGTAGAAATTTTATTAAATTCCATACGACCAATTTGACATAATCTCAAATGACCCAACATTAAATAACTTGTTTCTGACTGATGCAGTTATTTAATTTTTTTTAATTTTTAAACCATACATTGGATTTTGATGCAAATTAGTGGTAGTATACTTTTATATTAGTATGATCAATAGCAAAAATTTTATTAAATTTCATACAACCAATTTGACATAATCTCAAATGACCCAACATTAAATAACTTGTTTCTGATTGATGCAGTTATTTAATAAATTTGTAATTCCTAAACCATACATTAAATTTTGATGCAAATTTGTGGTAGCATATTTCTATGTTAGTATGATCAATAGCAAAAATTTGATTAAATTCCATACGACCAATTTGACATAATCTCAAATGACCCAACATTAAATAACTTGTTTCTGATTGATGCAGTTAATTAATAAATTTATTATTCCCAAACCTTACATTGGATTTTGATGCAAATTAGTGGTAGTATACTTATATATTAGTATAATCATTAGCAAAAATTTTTTTGAATTCTATACGACCAATTTGACATAATCTCAAATTACCAAACATTAAATAACTTGTTTCTGATTGATGCAGTTATTTAATAAATTTATTATTCCTAAACCATGCATTGAACTTTGATACAAATTAGTGGTAGTATACTTCTATATTAGTATGATCAATAACAGAAATTTTAATAAAATCCATACGCCCAATTTGACATAATTTCAAATTACCCAACATTAAATAACTTGTTTCTGATCGATGCAGTTATTTAATAAATTTATTATTTTTAAACCATACATTGGATTTTGATGCAAATTAATGGTAGTATACTTTTATATTAGTATAATCAATAACAAAAAAATTATTGATTTCCATACGACCAATTTGACATAATCTCAAATTACCTAACATTAAATAGTTTGTTTCTGATTGATGCAATTATTTAATGAATTTATAATTCTTAAACCATACTTTAAATTTTGATGCAAATTGGTGGTAGTATACTTCTATATTAGTATAATCAATAGCAGAAATTTTATCAAACTCCATACGACCAATTTGACATAACCTCAAATTACTTAACATCAAATCACTTATTGCCGATTGTTGCAGTTATTTAATAAATTCATAATTCCAAAACCATTCATTGGATTTTGATACAAATTAGTATTAATATACTTTAATATTAGTATCATCAACAAGAGAAATTTTATTAAATTCCATACTACCAATCTGACATAACCTCAAATTACATAGCATCAAATAACTTATTTCTAATCGTTGCAGTTATTTAATAATTTTATAATTCCTAAATCATACATTGGATTTTATTGCGATTTGTTCATAGTATACTTGAATATTAGTATCATTAACAGCACAAATTTTAAGAACTTCCATACAATCAATCTGACATAACCTCAAATTACATAGCACCAAATCTGATTGTTGCAGTTATTTGGAGTTTGATACAAATTAGAAAAACGCGTACACAATATCATTGAAATCTGACAATTTTTCTTTTAGTATGCGTATTTGCTAGGTATTCGGACATTTAATAGAGAAATTATATTGAGTAATAGATTAGATAAATTTAAAATCTATTAAGATGTAGGGTGTACATACATTTACTGATTACGTTTACATTTACTAGCAAGTTATAAAGCGTCTGTAATGTGGTTATTATGAAATGGACACCTGTCAGATTGGGTGGGTGCGGTATTCCAGATTGGCGGCAGCAAGAAAAGAAACCCTACCTACTAAAAAAAACAAGACTCGTATTAGGAGCGTTATTACCCAATGTGCAAGTCTTACCACATAATAATTGTCCCCACACTTGATGTATGAAACAGCTCCATGTTCTCTTTAATAATAATATGTCTTTGTATTACAACTGACCGATTTATTATTATTATCGCGAGGCTTTTATTATACCAATAGAAAACATATGTGTGTATCGCGTTCAGCAATCTAATTGTTCCAATTTCCACATCAAATCCCATAACAATGCAATTTTTTTATTATAAAATCCGAGGGTTAATTAATTTTCGTTTTTTTAATGTATGAATGCCCACCCATAAACGTGAGATAACGTTTTGATAAAATAGAAAGGGAGTTACAAAATTTCATTGATTAAATTTAATAATAATATAAATCATTATTATTTTGCTTCTAGCAAGGACAAATTTCATGATATTGTTATCATAATTTCATTTTAAATTGCAATAAAGTAAAAGCACTATTAGAAAGGTAGATCCCAATTATAGTAAGTATTACTATTATAATACATTTAATTAACATCGTTGCATCACTTCCACCTATTCATTGACAAATTAAAAACACAATAGATTAGCGTGCACAATTTAGTTTCTTAATCATTTAAGACACCCAATCAAGTGCACTTCCGATTAAAATTGATCAGCCTTGATTTACTATACAAATATTGATTTTTGATCAGTTATGAATTCATTAATATGATTTAGCCTTGATTTAGTTAAAACATATTTCTGGTATAATTATGAATATTATTTAAAAAGGATGCTGATGCAGACCTTGATCTTTAAATGCAAATTGAAGAAATAATTTGTAAGAGGAAATTATTGAAATATTTTAATTTGACGTGTTTTGTATTAATTAAGTTTGCTGATTAAAATTGATTAATTGTTTGTTATTAAATTGACATTGTAAAGTGAGCTTTTATTAAACTTACCTTGGCTTCCCCAAATGCAATCCGGCAACTATGTGATCTATAATGACCTCTGTAGTGAGTGACAGTTCGTGCGGATGATTCATGTCACATTTATCGATCTAAATTTCGTGAAAATCAATGGATATTTGTGCTGTGCGGGGCGGAAAAGTGTTAAAATATTGAGTGTTAGTGTTGATTTTGATGTTATGAGCGTTGGAATGGTTAAGATTGGTGGCGCCGGGATGATATGAAGGAATTGATATTTGCAGGTGACGCCGAGTGCTGGATCCTTAGTCGGCTTATATGGGAGAATAAGGTAATGATCAATTTTGATGTTATTGCGTTTATTACAATTTCAGGATTATTCTGCGAGTGATGTTTAATATTTCAGTGTTAATATTGAATTCGCTATTTAACTTGTTAACTTACATTATTTCCAAGTATTCTTATTTTAATAATTTTGGTCAATGCAGTTTAGTGAATTATTTAATATGGCATTATTATCATTTACCACTTTAGCTATTAATGATTTAAATTACATGGTTTATTGAAGGTTATTTGTGGATATAAATTTATTAATATTTTCTTACTTACCTTAATTGCACACCATTAAGTGTGGCCGAAAATAGGCTGCCAACTTTTTGCTTTTAGCAGTCTTTATTTACTTTGTTCTTCATGTTGCTAAAGCCTATTTTTGGCCTTTGAGCCACTATACTATTGTACATTTAAGGACATTATTGTTTTGTACTTGTGGCCCACCCGCCCAAGTTTTTGTGGTCAAAAAAATTATATTATCTTCGATTTTGTGCATATTTTTGATAAATTTCGACCAACAATTGTTAATTAATCTCTGGAACATAAACACTTGGGTGGGTGGGCGGGTTAAAGTAGTTTAATTATAAAGCGTAAACTGTTTATACTTATATCCCGCCCACCCGCCTAAGTGTTTGTGATTAAAAAAGGTATAATATCATATATTTTTGATAAAAGTCGACCAACAATTGTTAATTAGCAAAATAATTCAATAATAAACTGTAAACTGTTTTAATATTTGTGTCCCGCCCACCCGCCCAACTGTTTGTAATCAAGAAAATGATATTTTCTTTAACTTTGCGCGTGTTTTTGATAATTATCAATCAACAAAATTGTTAATTAGCCAATTTCTGGAAAATAAATACTTGGGTGGGCGGGCGGGAAAAGTAATTCAATAACAAACTGTAAACTGTTTTATATGTGTCTCCCGCCCACCCGCCAAAGTGTTTGTAATCAAGAAAGTGATATTTTCTATAACTTTGCGCATGTTTTTGATAATTATCAATCAACAAAATTGTTAATTAGCCAATTTTTGGAACGTAAATACTTAGGTGGGCAGGCGGAATAATGTAATTCAATAATAAACCTTAAACTATTTTGTATTTGTGTTCGCTCGAGTGTTTGAGATCAACAAAATAATAATATCTTCAACTTTGCGAATATTTTTGATAAATGTCAATCAATAATTGTTGATTAGCCAATTTCTGAAACATAAACACTTGGGTGGGTGGGCGGAACAAAGTAATGCAACAGTAAACTGTTTTCTGTTTTATATTTACGTCCCGCTCACCCACCAAAGTGTTTGTGATTTAAAAAGTGATAACTTCTTTAACTTGGCGCATATTTTTGTTAATTAGCCAATCTCTAGAACATAAACACTTGGGTGGGTGGGCGGGTCATAGTAGTTTAACAATTCCGCTACCCGTTCAAGTGTTTGTGATTGAGAAAATGATAATTTTTTTAACTTTGCGCATACTTTTGAGAAATGTCAATCAACAATTGTTGATTAGTCAATTTTTGAATCATAAACACTTGGGTGGGTGGGCGGGACAATGTAGTTCAATAATAAAACTATTTTATATTTGAGTCTTGCCTACCCACCCAAGTGTTTGTGATAAGTTCTTCAACTTTGCAAATATTTTTGATAAATATCAATCAACAATTGTTGGTTAGCCAATTTCTGAAACATAAAGACTTGGGCGGGTGGGTGGGATCAAAGTAGTACAACAATAAAAAGCAAACTGTTTTATATTTGTGCCCGCCCACTTGCCCAAGTGTTTGTGATAAAAAAAATAATAATTTCTTTAACTTTACACATATTTTTGATAAATGTCAATCAACAATTGTTGATTAGCCAATTTCTGGAACATAAACAGTTGGGTGGGCGGGCGGGACAAAATAGTTTAACAATAAACCGCAAACTGTTTTATACTTGTGTCCCGCCCACCCGCCCAAGTGTTTTATAATCAAGAAAATTATATTTTCTTTAACTTTGCGCATGTTTTTGATAATTATCAATTAACAGTTGTTAATTAGCCAATTTTTGGAACATAAACACTTGAATGGGTGGGCGGGTCATAGTAGTTTAACAATAAAGCGCAAACTGTTTTATACTTGTGTTCCGCCCGCCTGTCCAAGTGTTTATGATCAAGAAAATGATAATTTCTTTAACATGCGCATATTTTTGATAAATGTCGATTAACAATTGTTGGTTAGCCAATTTCTAAAACATAAACACTTGGGGGGTGGGCAGGAAAAAGTAGTTTAATAATAAACCGCAAACTATTTTATATTTGTGTCCCGCCTACCCACCCAAGTGTATGTGATAACTTCTTCAACTTTGCGCATATTTTTGATAAATATCAATCAACAATTGTTGGTTAGCCAATTTTTGAAACATAAAATTTTGGTGGGTGGGCGGGACAAAGTAGTACAACAATAAAAAACAAACTGTTTTATATTTGTGCTCCCCCAAGTCAAAAAAATAATAATTTCTTCAACTTTGCGCAAATTTTTGATAAATGACAATCAACAATTGTTGATTAGCCAATTTCTGGAACATATACTTTTGGAGGGTGGGCGGGACAAAGTAATTCAATAATAAACTTTAAACTGTTTTATATTTGTGTCCCGCCCACCCGACCAAGTGTTTGTAATCAAAAAAATTATATTTTTTTTAACTTTGCGCATGTTTTTGATAATTTTCATAGCCAATCTCTAGAACATATACACTTGGGTGGGTGGGCGGGTTACAGCAGTTTAACAATAAACCGCAAACTGTTTTATACTTGTGTCTTGCCCACCCGCCCAAGTCTTTGTGATCATTTGATACACAAACATGCGGAACCTACAGTTTAACATGGAATCTAAACCAAACTATTAGAGGGGCTTACTAGGCAGATACTTTGCTGGTTTTCCATTGCTTTGCAAAGGAGACGAGCGCATCAAAATATATTTGACAAATTAAACATTGCCGCTGGTGGGAATTGAACTCAGACTGTTTGCTCAACAATTCTTGCACTAGACTATTGCTTTAAGGTTCTTTAAGTCTTGTTGTATTAACATTTTTGCAACATCAAAGTCCTACATAAGACTCCAGTAAATTCATGGTAAAGGCGCGATTTTGTTTTGGTGCCGTTGTTCAACGACAATCAACAGCGCGGCTTGATGTAAGTCAGCAATTTCTTGTTGGTATTGTAAGCGCATGGATGCACGCACACAGAGTTTGTTTGATTTGTCTGTGAACACACTTATCAGTTTTTTCACAAGTTTGGAAAAGTTTGGGAAGGTGTGTTGCGGTACAGTCTCATTATGTAGGAAGCAGAAAGCTGTTCTGCAGCCAGTCGGTTTTTGTAAGCAAGAGTTTGATGTTCACGTCCAAAGTGCACTACGCGTTGCATAAGTCTAAGGTGGCGCTGTGTTCTTTTAGCTACTATTGTCTGAGGATTACCTCTTTTTCAAGCCGAGGCACGACTAGAATCGGCACTTACTTGGTCATACTCATACTCACTTCAATGGTCACTTTCTTGACGATTTTTTTAGGGGATGTTGAAGGTTAGCCTGATGAACAATTTGCTTTGTTGGTTGAGTTTTTTGCAAATGTAGTTTGTAAAAATTTTTACTAGCTTTGTTATCTATGAAGGCTTTTTAGTGTTGCTTGTACAGTCTTACTGCAAAGTGCTTGGGAGCTTGTTTTGTTTGGCAATTGAGTCTTTTAGTTGCCTTGTCTAGTTTAGTTTTGCTGCTACTTGCGTGGTGGATTAAGTTCTGGAATTTTATAATTGAATCATTATATTTGATGACACGTTTTGATATTTTTACGCTAATTTTTGTTTCTGAAAAAACACCACTTTTTGATACTTGGCATTAAATATAAATTGAGTACTAGTAACAAACATTGTATCTTACCGACTGCGCCAAAACAGTTTTTAGTTATGTAGTTCATTTTAACAATATTTTTGATATTCTTTAACTGGATTTTGCTATTTTTGATATTTTATAAACCAAACCGTTTTGGGACGGATTTTGGTACTTTTTAACAATTTTTTTATGTTTTAAGACCGGATTTTTCTATTTTTAAAACATTTTAAGAGTTTATGGCCAATTTTTGTTACTTTCTAACCTATATTTTAGTGTTTTAAGGCCGGATTTAATTATTTTTGACATTTTATTGATAGAATTTTGCACTTTTTACAGTTTATGGTCAAATTTCTAATAATATTTTGATATTTTATAACCGAATTTTACTATTTCTGACGTTTTATGAATAAAATTATGCTTTTTAAAATAGTTTTTGGCTGGATTTTGGTACTTTTTAACAATATTTTGATGTTTTAATACCGGATTTTTTTATTTTTAAAACATTTTAAGAGTTTATGGCCAATTTTTGTTACTTTTAAACTTATATTTTAGTGTTTTAGGGCCGGATTTAGTTATTTTTGACATTTTAATAATAAAATTTTGCACTTTTTACAGTTATTGTCAAATTTCTAACAATATTTTGATATTTCATAACTGAATTTTGATATTTCAAAAATTTTAAATAAAAAAATTACACTTTTCAACAGTTTATGGCCGCTTTCTGGCAACATTTTGATGTTTTAAGACCAAATTTTGTTATTTTTAACATCTTATAAATAGATTTTTACATGTTTCAACCGTCTTTGATCTGATTTTAAATATTTTGATATTTTATGTACGGATTTTGCTATTTTTGATAATTTATGAATTACAGTTTTAACTTTTTAACCGTTTTTGGCGTGTTTTGGTTTTATTTAAAAATATTCTAAAGTTTTATGACTAAAATCAGCTATTTTTGACTTTTTGTAAATAACTTTGACTAAATTTTGGTTCTTTTTGACAATATTTTTATACTTTACAGCCAAATTTTGCTATTTTTAATTTGAGGTAAACAAGATTTTGCACGACTTAACGGATTTTAATTTTTTTAACAATATGTTTGTATTTCATGGCTGGATTTTGCTATTATAAAGAATTTTGCACTTTTTAACAGTCTAAACCAAACTTTGTTTTTTTCTAACAATATTTTTGATAATTTATAACTGGATTTTGCTAATTTTGAATTATATGAACAAAATTTGGCTTTCTTCAAGCTTGTTTTTTTTATTAAGTTTTTTACATAACATTTTAAAACGAATGTTTGTTCACTAATTTTGATACTGAAAAAACACCACTTCTGACATTAAAGTATACTTTTTGATTGAAATTGAATTTAGTTCTAGTAATAAAAACTGCATTTTACCGACTGCGCCAAAACCGTTTTTAATTGGTAAATAATTCATACGTTGATTTGATAAAACGTTGTGGAGTAGATTCACATGTTTTGACATTCAACAACAACTTTATTTTTAAATTAAATGCATTGATAACAAAAATTGTATCCTACTAACTGCACCAAAAGGTTTTTAGTTAGGTTAGGTAAATATGACTTTGAATTTAATAGGTTATTTGAAATAAAAATAAGACACATTTTGACATTCTGAAAACAATTTTGACACTGTTAATTAAATTAAATAGTTTAATTAAAAACTGTTCACCACTTTACAAACAAATTAGGTCATTGAAGTCAAATTTAGAGACTGGAAGTACATTTTTTAAAACTTTAAGCTTAATTTTAAAATCAAAACATCCACACTCTTTTCAATTTGCAAATAAGTCAGATAATGTTTTGTGATACTGATTTTAAGTTTGATCTTTGAGTATTTAATTTTAAATTAGTTTTAAATGCAAAAATTGCATCCTATCGACTGCGCCAAAACCTTTTGCAATAAATGTTAGTTGATGTTAATTTTGGAATTTATTATTGAAGTCACATTGATACTGAACAAACAGTTTGAACTGTTAGAGAACATATTTTGACACTAACTTTCAAAACTAAATATATTTGTATTAAAAATTGCATCTTACCGACTGCGCCTTTAAATATTGGTAGGTAGAAAATATATACAAAATGTTTTTGACAGATATTATGTCAAAAACATGGACAAAAATAGTGCAAAAAATCTATAGTATAGTATGGTAATTCCACAATAGTTTGGAGAAACGTCTCCACATCGACATCTCCGATTTTGCTCAAAATATAACAATTCCTAAAATTTTAGATCTCTAGGTGCAATACAGTGTCTTTTTTCAGTTTTTGTGCTGTAAATATGCAAAAAATAGTCAAAAATCATATTCAATAGGCTGTATCTTATAGAAAATTTTCCAAAGAACACGATTTGGTTTTCCAAAATTTTTTGCAGAAAATGAGAAAAATACTATTTTATTGAAAATTTGATATTTTTGATTCCGCTGCACCTGGAGACTTGAAATTTGAATATGATACTCTTGAAACATAGTACTTTTAATCGCAAAAATAAAAAAAAAAACTGGATTTGGTTGCCCTATGGTGAAATATAACACATAATTGCTAAAAATGGGTTTAATACAAACAAAAATCTATAAGCGTATAAACCATAATATTTACATAAATTTTTGCATTTTAAATTTTTTATACATAATATTTTTTTTGTAATGCTTTGCGTTAATATTATTTCAAGTTCTCCACAGTAAATTTGTTAATATTTAACTATTGTTGCACTAAAACGCTTTTATAAATTAATAATAATTTCTCTTTCGTCAAAATTGAAATTTTGAAAAATTCTTTAAAATTATTAATTAATTTATAATATGGCCATGCATATTGTTTTAAAAAGTGTAGCACAATTTATCACCTTCACATTTTCGACCAGATTTACAACAATTGTTATTTTAGAAAAATTAACTTATAATACAATTCAGAGTCAAATTGCAGTGTGAATTCAGTAATGTAACAATCATTAACGTAAGAAAACGCAATTAATGCGTTTTAATTAAATACTTATAGTAATTTAAAATCCATGTATTAATAGATACCCTTGATTAAGAAATATCATTACTGATATTTAAAGCCAGTTGCATCATGTTAATTTACAATTATAAGCGATTATCGTGCCATATCCTTATTACTTCATGCGCTAATAGTTTATTTATAAGGTAAACAATAACTTTGACCTTTATTAATATAAGAATCTTTTGATGATAATTTTCGTAAGACAATAATTTAATATAAAAAAAAAATAATGCAACAAATTTTCAATTTGGCTCGCTCTCATTGAATTATGGTATCGATTGCAAATTTCATAATAGATAATGACCGATTATCTCATTCGGTGGTCCCATAATGTTAAACGATACAACAATTACATATGAAATGCTACACATATGCCTTGAAACGTTTTATTTCAGACAAGGTGATTAGAAAGTAAGCAAAAAATAATCATTTTTGGATAAGGTTCTCCGGTATTGACCATGAATTTGGCGGAGACACTTTCATACAAAAATTGTTATTTTAAAAAAGAAAACAATTATGTAACATTTTAGGATGATGCAAAGATATAATTATGATATATAAAACATGATTTATATATTTATATATAGCGTGAAAATGGTTATTAATGATCGATTAAGTCATCTAAATTGGTACATTTCTGCTTCAATAGCCTTTCATTTTCGTTATGTGTTACAAGAGTAAAATATATAACAACCTTGATTAATGTTGTTTAAAAAGATTGGGATTATTTATATGCATGTTTACCTACACTTGTTTGAATCATGGGTAATTGTTATAATTATTAAATATTATAAATAAAATTGAGCAATTTATTTTTAGTTGATTCAATAATAGAAATTATTGCGTTATCTTTGCTTGCACAATAGACATAAATTTTGATCCAATTAATTTTTAAATAAATCTTTTCCAAAAATTGCCTAAATTGATTATAATATATTCACAATAACTTAATTTAAACTTTTTTTGCATTTTTTAATCAAATTACTATTTAATTAATAGGAATGGCCGCATTTAAAGTTAATTTATTGTTTGATATTGCTTAATGCAAAAAATTAACATCAATAAAATTGAGTTACATAATTTATAACATATTTACAGTAGCTGCTGTTTTGTTTGATAATCTATAATTAGTTAAAAGCGTGAATAATTATAAACAATCTAAATGTTTATAGTTAATTTAAAATTATTATATTGTACAAACAAATTAGTGTGACAATAATGAAGATAAGTCTTAAATAATATCAATAAAGTAGCTGTTAATATTATTATTAAATATCTGTGTTAATGATAATCTTATGGGTCTATAAAATCATGTTAATCGTTGAATGATTAACAATAATTTTACAAGTCTATGTTATTGTATGATTTATGTTAATGAACTTTTACATTTCAGCACATGCTTGTTGTAATTCAACACGACCATAATTCTTATTATTGGTTGTAGTATGTAGATTTTGTTGCTGCTTAATAGTCCGATTGATATTTATGGATGTTAATCGACATCGAGTTAATTATTATTTCGTAATTATTACTAATGCATTTACATATTGTGGGTTTATGGGAAATATTTGGTAAAACTTATGGTGAGCATATATAAGTTTGTAGACAGCATCTGCAAAAATTTTCTTTACATGAGGAAAAGGTCTTATTCAATGTCGCAAAGTAGTTTTGTGTACAATTATTAGTAAAAGTCAAACACCCAGAAATTTGATTTGGTAATGAATGTCAATAACCACATTGCTACTATCACAACTCTACTTCTGGTAGGAGTGCTGTGTGCATGGGTGGAGTTTGCTGGATTACCTTGTAAATACAAAATAAACAATTACTGATATTTATCATCCTTGTTCTTCAGAATTCCGGAAGTGACTGAATAGGTGTAAGTTTGAGGGGACCGGAGTTGCAAGTTTTTGATGGTTTGTTCTAGCAGGAATAAGTCGTTGCTTTTTTTAAAGTGGTTTTTCTAAGTTTGTTGTAGATGGCAGCAGTTGCTCTATTGCTAGTGTCTTGTTACTGGTTTGGGGTTCTGAATGTTGAAGTTTGCAGTAAAGACAAGTTTACGATAACGATTTTAACGGTAATTTTTTGCTTAATTGGTTATAAAACAGAAATTAGTTGGACAGTTTTAATCAAATTTTGCTAATCCTTGGCTAAATATGTTGCTTAACATATTAAAACTACCAAAGTTATAATATTATGACAATTAATGGTTATTTTAGGTTTTTATTATAAAAAAAACGGTAAAATGTTGGCGTAATTGGTTATAAAACAAAAGCCAGTCGGACAATTTTAATCAAATTTGCGAATTCTTAGCTCAATATGTTGCTTAAGATATTAAAAAAATAAAAGTCATAATACTTTGACAATTAAATGGTTATTTTGAGTTTTTATTATTAAAAAACGGTAAAATGTAGGCGTGATTGGTTATAAAACAAGAGCCAATTGGACAATTTTAATTAAATTTGCTGGTTTTTAGCACAATATGTTGCTTAAAATATTAAAAATACAAAAGTTTGTATATGTCAACAATTAAATGGTTATTTTAGGTTTTTATTATAAAAAACGGTAAGATGTTGGCGTAATCGGTTATAAAACAAAAGCCAGTTGGACAATTTTAATCAAATTTGCTAATTCTTAGCTTAACATGTTGCTTAAGATATTAAAATTACAAAAGTTTTTATATTTTGACAAATAAATGGTTATTTTAGGTTTTTATTAAAAAAAACGGTAAAATGTTGTTGTAATTGGTTATAAAACAAAAGCCAGTCGGACAATTTTAATTAAATTTGCTATTTTTTAGCTAAATATGTTGTTTAAGATATTAAAAGTACAAAAGTTATAAAATTTTTACAATTAAATTGTTATTTTAGGTTTTTATTATAAAAAACGATAAAATGTTGTCGTAATCGGTTATAAAACAAAAGCTAGTAGTACAATTTCAATCAAATTTGCTAGTTCTCAGCTCAATATGTTGCTTAAGATGATAAAAATACAAAAGTTATATTATTTTGACAATTAAATGATTATTTTAAGTTTTTATTGTAAAAAAAACGGTAAAATATTGGCGTAATCGATTACAAAACAAAAGCCAGTCGTACAATTTTAATCAAATTTGCTAATTATTAGCTAAATATGTTGCTTAAGATATTAAAAATACAAAAGTTATATTATTTTGACAATTAAATGGTTATTTTAGATTTTTATTATAAAAAACGGTAAAATGGTGGCATAATTGGTTATAAAACAAAAGCCAGTCAAACAATTTTAATTAAATTTGCTAATTCGTAGCTAATAATGTTGCTTAAGATTTTAAAAATATAAAAGTTTAAATATTTTGACAATTAAATATTTATTTTAGGTTTTTATTATAAAAAACGGTAGAATGTTGACGTAATCGGTTATAAAACAAAAGTCAGTCGGACAATTTTAATCAAATTTTACTAATTATTAGGTGAATATGTTGCTTAAGGTATTAAAAATACAAAAGTCATAATATTTTGACAATTAAATGGTTATTTGAGGTTTTTATTATAAAAAAAACTGTAAAATGTAAGCGTAATCGCTTATAAAACTAAAGTCAGTTGTACTATTTTAATCAAATTTGCTAATTATTAGCTAAATATGTTGCTTAAGATATTAAAAATAAAAAAGTTTTTGTATATTGACAACTCAATGGTAATTTTAGGTTTTTATTTTAAAGAAACGGTAAAATGTTGGCGTAAACGGTTATAAAACAAAAGTCAGTTGGACAATTTTAATCAAATTTGCTAATTATTAGCTAAATTTGTTGCTTAAGATATTAAAAATACAAAAGTTATAATATTTTGACAATCAAATAGTTATTTTAGGTTTTATATATGAAAAAACAGTAAAATTTTAGTGTAATCGGTTACAAAACAAAAGCCAGTCGGAATTTTAATCAAATTTGCAAATTCTTAGGTAAATATGTTGCTTATGATACTAAAAATACAAAATTATAATATTTATAATATATATTGTTGTGTAGATATTGTTAATTTAGGTTTTAATTATTTAAAAAAAAATGGTAAAGTGTTGGCGTAATCGGTTATATAACAAAAGCCAGTCGGACAATTTTAATAAAATTTGCTAATTATTAGCTAATAATGTTGCTTAAGATATTAAAAATACATAAGTTGTAATATTTTGACAATTAAATACTTATTTTACGTTTTTATTATAAAAAAACGGTAAAATGTTGGCGTAAACGGTTATAAAACAAAATCCATCCGGACAATTTTAATGAAATTTGCTATTTCTTAGCTAAATATGTTGCTTAAGATAATAAAAGTACAAAAGATGTAATCTTTTGACAATTAAACGGTTGTTTTTAATTTTAAGTAAAAAAAACGGTATTTTTTTTGCGTAATTGATTATAAAACAGAAACTAATTTGAGGTTTTGAATCAAATTAATTAATTGGTAGCTTAATATGTTGCTTAAGATATTAAAACTGCAAAAATTATATTATTTTGACAATTATATGGTTATTTTATGTTTTTATTATAAAAAACGGTAAAATGCTGGCGTAATTGGTTAAAAAGCAAAAATCAGTCGGACAATTTTAATCAAATTTGCTAGTTCTTAGCTAAATATGTTGCTTAAGATATTAAAAATACAAAAGTATCAATATTTTGAAAATTAAATAGTTATTTTAGGTTTTTATTATAAAAAACGGTAAAATGTTGGCGTAATCGGTTATAAAACAAAAGCCAGTCGGACAATTTTGAGCAAATTTGCTAATTATTAGCAGAATATGTTGCTTAAGATATTAAAAATACAAAAGTTCTTATATGTCAACAATTAAATGGTTATTTTATGTTTTTATTATAAAAAAACGGTAAAATGTTAGCAAAATCGGTTATAAAACAAAAGCCAGTCGGACAATTTTAATCAAAATTTGCTAATTCTCAGCTAAATTTGTTGCTTAAGATAATTAAAGTGCAAAAAATGTAATCTTTTGACAAATTAACGGTTGTTTTTAGTTTAAAGTTAAAAAGACGGTAATTTTTTGCGTAATTGGTTATAAAACAGAAACTAGTTAGAGGTTTTAAATCAAATTAATTGATTGGTAGCTTAATATGTTCCTTAAAATATTAAAAGTACAAAAGATGTAATCTTTTGGCAATTAAACGGTTGTTTTCAGTTTTAAGTAAAAAAAACGGTAATTTTTTTGCGTAATTGTTTATAGAACAAAAACTAATTGGAGGTTTTAAATCAAATTAACTGATTAGTAGCTTAATATGTAGCTAAAGATATTAAAATTACAAAAGTAGTAATATTTTGACAATTAAATAATTATTTTAGGTTTTTATTATAAAAAACGGTAAAGTGTTGGCGTAATCGGTTATAAAACAAAAGCCAGTTGGACAATTTAAATCATTCTTGCTAATTATTAGCTAAATATGTTGCTTAAAATGATAAAAACACAAAAGTCATAGTATTTTGACAATTAAATGGATATTATAGGTTTTTATTATAAAAAACGGTAAAATGTTGGCGTAAACGGTTATAAAACAAAAACCAGTCGGACAATTTTAATCAAATTTGGTAATTTTTAGGTAAATATGTTGCTTAGGATATTACAAATACAAAAGTCATAATATTTTGACAATTAAATGGTTATTTTAGGTTTTTATTATAAAAAAACGGTAAAATGTTGGCGTAATCGGTTATAAAACAAAAGCCAGTTGTACAATTTTAATCAAATTTGCTAAAGTTAAATCTGTTGTTTAAGATATTAAAAGAACAAAAGTTGTAATATTTAGACAATTAAATAGTTATTTTAAGTTTTTATTTAAAAAAAACGGTAAAATATTGGCGTAATTGGTTATAAAACAAAAGCTAATCGGACAGTTGTAATTAACTTTTTTATTTCTTAGCTAAATATATTGCTTAAGATAATAAAAATACAAAAGTATTAATATTTTGACAATTAAATGGTTTTTTTAGGTTTTTATTACAAAAAACGTTGAATTGTTGACGTAAACGGTTATAAAACAAAAGCCAGTCTATCAATTTTAATCAAATTTGTTATTTCTTAGCTCAATATGTTGCTTAAGTCATTAAAATTACAAAAGGTATAATATTTGCACAATCAAATGGTTATTTTAGGTTTTCAATATAAAAAACGGTAAAATGTTGACATAATCGGTTATAAAACAAAAGCCAGTTGGACAATTTCTGTTAAATTTGCTAATTCTTAGCCAAATATGTTGCTTAAGATATTAAAAATACAAAAGTTATAATATTTTGACGATTAAATGGTTATTGTAAGTTTTTAATATAAAAAAACGGTAAAATGTTGGCGTAATTGGTTATAAAACAAAAGCCAGTTCGACAATTTTAATCAAATTTGCTAATTCTTAGCTAAATATGTTGCTTAAGATATTATAAACACAAAAGTTATAATATTTTGACAATTAAATAGTAATTTTATGTTTTTATCATAAAAAACGGTAAAATGTTGGCGTAATCGGTTATAAAACAAAAGCCACTCGGAAGATTTTAACCAAATTTGCTAATTCTTAGCACAATATGTTGCTTAACATATTAAAAATAGAAAAGTTATAATATTTTGATAACTAAATGGTTATTTTTAATTTTTGTTATTAAAAAACAGTAAAATGTTAGCGTAATCGGTTATAAAACAAAAGCCAGTCGGACAATTTTAATCAAATTTGCTAATTATTAGCTAAATATGTTGCTTAAGATGATATAAATACAAAAGTTATAATATTTAGACAATTAAATGGTTATTTTAGGTTTTTATTATAAAAAACGGTAAAATGTTGGCGTAATCGGTTATAAAACAAAAGCCAGTCGGGCAAATTTAATCAAATATTGCTAATTCTTAGCTAAATATGTTGCTTAAGATATTAAAAATATAAAAGCTATAATATTTTGACAATTAAATGGTTATTTTAAAATATTATTATTAAAAAAAAACGGTAAAGTGTTGGCGTAATCGGTTATAAAACAATAGCTAGTTAGACAATTTGAATCAAATTTGCTAATTCTTAGCTCAATTTGTTGCTTAAAATATTAAAAATTCAAAACTCATAATATTTTGACAATTAAATGGTTATTTTAGCTTTTTATTTTAAAAGACGGTAAAATGTTGGCTTAAACGGTTATAAAACAAAAGCCAGTCAGACAATTTTAATCAAGTTTGCTATTTCTTAGCTCAATATGTTGCTTAAGATAATAAAAATTCAAAAGTAATAATATTTTGACAATTAAATGGTTATTTTAGGTTTTTATTATAAAAAAACGGTAAAATTTTGGCGTAATCGGTTATAAAACAAAAGCTAGTTGGACATTTTTAATCAAATTTGCTAGTTTTTAGCTAATTATGTTGCTTAAGACATTAAAAGTAGAAAAGATGCAATCTTTTAATAATTAAACGGTTGTCTTTAGTTTCAAGTTGAAAAAACGGTAATTTTTGTGCGTAATTGGTTATAAAACAAAAATTAATTGGAGATTTTGAAATAAGTTAACTGATTGGTAGCTTCTTAATATGTTGCTTAAGATATTAAAAATACAAAAGTTATAATATTTTGACAATTAAATGATTATTTTAAGTTTTTATTATACAAAAACGGTCAAATGTTGGCATAATCGGTTATAAAACAAATGCCAGTTGGACAATTTTATTTAAATTTGCTCATTCTTAGCACAATATGTTGCTTAAGATATTAAAAATACAAAAGTTTTTATATGTCAACAATTTAATGGTTATTTTATGTTTTTATTATAAAAAAACGGTAAAATGTTAGCAAAATCGGTTATAAAACAAAAGCCAGTCGGACAATTTTAATCAAAATTTGCTAATTCTTAGCTAAATTTGTTGCTTAAGATAATTAAAGTGCAAAAAATGTAATCTTTTGACAAATTAACGGTTGTTTTTAGTTTAAAGTTAAAAAAACGGTATTTTTTTGCGTAATTGGTTATAAAACAGAAACTAGTTAAAGGTTTTAAATCAAATTAATTGATTGGTAGCTTAATATGTTGCTTAAAATATTAAAAGTACAAAAGATGTAATCTTTTGGCAATTAAACGGTTGTTTTCAGTTTTAAGTAAAAAAACGGTAATTTTTTTGCGTAATTGTTTATAGAACAAAAACTAATTGGAGGTTTTAAATCAAATTAACTAATTAGTAGCTTAATATGTAGCTTAAGATATTAAAATTACAAAAGTAGTAATATTTTGACAATTAAATAATTATTTTATGTTTTTATTATAAAAAAAACTGTAAAATGTTAGCGTAATCGGTTATAAAACAAAAGCCAGTTGGACAATTTTAATCAAATTTGCTAATTCATAGCTAAATTTGTTGCTAAAAGTATTATAAATATAAAAGTTACAATATTTTGACAATTAAATGGTTGTTTTAGGTTTTTATTATAAAAAAACGTTAAAATGTTGTCGTAATCGGTTATAAAACAAAAGCCAGTCGGACAATTTTAATTAAATTTGCTAATTCTTAGGTAAATAAGTTGCTTAAAATAATAAAAATACAAAAGTTATAACATTTTGACAATTAAATGGTTATTTTAAGTTTTATATATAAAATAACGGTAACATTTTAGTGTAATCGGTTACAAAACAAAAGCCAGTCGGAATTTTAATCAAATTTGCAAATTCTTAGGTAAATATGTTGCTTATGATATTAAAAATACAAAACTTGTAATATTTTGACAATTAAATGGTTATTTTATGTTTTTATCATAAATAACGGTAAAATGGTGGCGTAATTGGTTATAAAACAAAAGCTACTCGGACGATTTTAACCAAATTTGCTAATTCTTAGCACAATATGTTGCTTAACATATTAAAAATACAAAAATTATAATATTCTGATAATTAAATGGTTATTTTAAGTTTTTGTTATAAAAAAACGGTAAAATGTTAGCGTAATCGGTTAAAAAACAGAAGCCAGTCGGACAATTTTAATCAAATTTGCTAATTCTTAGCTAAACATGTTGCTTAAAATTTAAAAAATACAGAAGTCATAATATTTTGACAATTAAATGGTTATTTAGGTTTTTATTATAAAAAATCGGTGAAATTTTGGCGTAATCGGTTCTAAAACAAAAGCCAGTAAGACAATTTTAATCAATTTTGCTACTTTTTAGGTAAATATGTTGCTTAAATGATTAAAAATATAAAAGTTATATTATTTTGACAATTAAATGATTATTTTAAGTTTTTATTGTAAAAAAAAAAACGGTAAAATATTGGCGTAATCGATTACAAAACAAAAGCCAGTCAAACAATACTAGCCAAATTTGCTAATTCTTAGCTCAATATGTTGCTGAAGATATTAAAAATAAAAACGTTTTTATATTTTAAAAATTAAATGTTTTTTTTTAGGTTTTTATTATAAAAAAAAACGTTAAAATGTTGGCGTTAACGGTTATAAAACAAAAGCTAGTTGGACAATTTTAAACAAATTTGCTAATTTTTAGCTAAATTTGTTGCTAAAAGTATTAAAAATACAAAAGTCATAATACTTTGAAAATTAAATGGTTATTTTAAGTTTATATTATAAAAAAAACGGTAAAATGTTGGCGTAATCGGTTATAAAACAAAAGCCAGTTGGACAATTTTAATCACATTTGCCAATTCGTAGCTAAATCTGTTGCTTAAGATATTAAAAATAGAAACGTTATAATATTTTGACAATTAAATGGTTATTTTAGGTTTTTATTATAAAAAAAACGGTAAAATGTTGGCGTAATCAGTTATAAAACAAAAGCCAGTCGGACAATTTTAATCAAATTTGCCTATTCTTAGCTAAACTTGTTGCTAAAAGTATTAAAAATACAAAAGTTATAATATTTTGACAATTACATGGTTATTTTAAGTTTTTATTATAAAAAGACGGTAAAGTGTTGGCGTAATTGATTATAAAACAGAAACTAGTTGGAGGTTTTGACTTAAATTAACTGATTGATAGCTTAACATGTTTAAGATATTAAAATTACAAAAGTTTTTATATTTTGACAAATGAATGGTTATTTTAGATTTTTATTGTAAAAAAACGGTAAAATTTTGGCGTAATTGATTACAAAACAAAAGCCAGTCGAACAATTTTATTGAAATTTGCTATTTCTTAGCTTAATATGTTGCTTAAGATATTAAAAATAAAAAAGTTTTTATATTTAAAAAAAAAATGGTTATTTTAGGTTTTTATTGTAAAAAAAAAACGGTAAAAAGTAAGCGTAATTGGTTATAAAACAAAAGCCAGTTGGACAATTTTATTCAAGTTTGCTAATTCTTAGCTAAATATGTTGTTTAAGATATTAAAAGTACAAAAGTTATAATATTTTGACAATTAAATAGTTATTTTAGGTTTTTATTATAAAAAAAATAGATTAAATGTTGGCGTAATCAGTTATAAACTGTAATAGAACCGAAACCAACCAGACGATTTTAATAAAATTTGTTTATTAGTAGCACAATATATTTTCTAAGATAATAAAAGTAAAAAAATTGTAACATTTTGACAATTAAATGGTTATGGCAAGTTTTAATTTAAAAAAAATGCTAATTTTTAGTGTAATTGGTTATAAAACAGAAACCATTCTAAAGATTTTAATCATTTTCATTAAATGATGCTTAAATTAAATAAATAAATAAATAAAAGTTTTATATTTTTGGTAATAAACTAACTTTAGGAAGCTTTAACTTTTTGATTTTAAACATAAAAATGTGGGAAATTACAGTTTCAATCTTAAAATTTTTCTAAATTAATTAATAAAGTTGCTTTATGGCAAGTCAGAGATGAAATTTAATATTAGTTACTTTTAAAATGATACATAATAACTCCAGAAGCATTCGATTCCAATTATTTTTTGTTGTCTTAATTAAAATGATTACAAAACCAAATCAATTTTTAATATTATTAATCGCAATTAGTGTGCTTTCATACAATTTTTAAACTTAATTGAATCCAGATAAGTGATTAGCCTTAATTAAGACAAAATTGATTGTGAAATTTGTTACTAAACAAAAAAAAAATACCACACAACAAGCAAAATAATTAGATTATTCACGAAAATTTCCTAATAATATTTGTATTAATCGGATTACAAAATACGTGTAAATGCAAATTTCACGATGACGTATATACATAAAGCGGATCCAGAATCTACGGTCTGACCTCGTCTGCAACATATATTTTTTAATAGGAGCAGAAAACACCTACAATTAATTGTACCATTACCACCGCAGGACAAAAAAAACAGATAGTGAAATTGCCCAAGCGTCGATTTATTTGGTTTTTGCCGATTTCTTAATACATAAAACGCCCACGCAATGTATAATAAAACGCGCCCAAAATTGGATTAATTATTTTTTATTATTTTGATTAATTAATTCAAATTGTTTTTGGCATAATCGATTTCTTACGTTTGTGTTTCCTATGCAATCAACAATCATTCACAATTTGAGTAATTACCAATTTCACACGCAACAATAAGTACAATTGAAATGTATATTTTGAGATGCTATTAACTTTCTTTTGAATTCTATCATTATGATGCTTGTATTTGATTAAATTGTTTTTATTAATTATATGTTATTAATAATAAATTTAATGTAGAAGAAATCAAATATAAAAATAGTGATTATTGAGTCATCAACTGGCATAGGTTTACAATTTTTGGGAATTTTGATTAATCAATTTTAGCCCTGAATTATATTACAATCCTAAAATATATAACAAATTTATAATCAGAGAAAGTATAATCTAATTACCAATTTATAATTTCATAATTTACTGCCAATCATAAATTTATTGTAATTTTTTTATTGGCAATAAAAAAATAATAAAGTCCTCGTTCAAAACCAACGAATGTGCATTCATAAATCACGTTCGGTTTGCGAGCTGCGGCGCGCGGACCTGTTGATATGTGTAACTCTTGTCCGGCCCTAATTTCTAACAGGTTTTCGCGTTATATAACGTCCTCTTTTGAATCAGCGAAAGAGAGCGTTTGATAAAGATGTCGAAACAAATTAAATGTCACGTTTCCTTTTCGGTTAATAATTAAAAATAATTACGGATGTTAGTCATAGTCAGTTAAATGCAGATCATGTAATTGAAGCTGGATGGACCAAGAATAAATAAAATAAAAATTATTTTGTCAATACTGATCTTGATTCGATCTATTAAACTTACTCTATTTGGATTTAATTATTGATTAATTAAGTTTAAGTTCATCTGGAAACCTCTCACGTATTTTTTTATATTTCACGTACGATTGTAAATAATTGCAATGGTAACTATTGACTTTCGAATGGTAATACAACTTGAATCATTTATCTTAATTGGTAAACTAGTTAATTACTAGAAACTATGTCTTATTGGATAATGATAATGTAACAAATTTTCCTAGAAAAAATAGAAACTAAATAAGCATATAAACTGCTTGTATTATTATGTGGTGCACCATAAGCATATGTTTATTATTATTGCATAATTTTGAGGTCTATAGACATGTCATAAAATAGTTTCAATCAAACAGTTAAAAGCTTTATTATTTATCAATCATTTTCATCTAAATCTTTTTTTTTTCATATTTATAGTAAATATATTGAACTGCAATATTTTGTAATTTATAAAAAACTACCCTTGCACTATATAAATTCAAATCTATTTTTGCATATGGTATGCTCAAACATCGAAAATGCTCAGTGAGCAAAGAATACAGCCTTAACGCGTTGTAGATGGTGTTAAACGACTAAACACCGAAATCAGATAATTTTCCGGTGTATGGTTGTGCTTACTAAGCCACAACACGTTGCGTGCTGTTAACAAACGGTCACAATGCGTTTTGGATGATTTAGAAGGGCCACCAACTAGAACTAACATACTAACAACAAATTGATTTAAATTAGAAATAACTGAATATTTTTTTATAAATATTTTATTTTGGTTGTCTACCAGTTATACTCCCTCAAGTTGGCCACACTTGCACGCCTGATTATAATTTTATATGGCAAACCAAATTTTCAATTAAATTTAATACTAAAAATAAGTTTTTTGCGTGATTTTGAAGTTACTAGCAATGTTTATGCTATAAATAAGTTTTTTGCGTATTTTTATCAATTTTAAACGTGATTTAAAAAAAATAAGTTTCTACAGTGAATATTATGTTATAAACGGATGTTCTGCGTCATTTCATCTATTTAACGTGATTTTCAAACAAGTTTTATGTTTTTTGTGCGATATTGCACAATTAAAAAAAAATAATCAAATATTATGCCTTAAATGGGTTTTCTGCTTTAGTTAAATGAAATTTTATTTGATGGACGGGTTTATAAATGTTTTTTTTGCGCAACTTTTATGCTAAACATATCTTTTTTGTGCAATTTTATGGTTTTATAAGCAAATGCATTTCTTACGCCAACTATATACATTAAATTTTATGTGGTAAACGTAATTATCTAGCAAATTCATGATTTTTTTAACGTAATTTTATGGATTTTAAAGTCAATTTTGTGTTACAAATAAGTTTTTTACGTCATTGATTAATTTTAGCTAATAAAAGTTTTTTTCTATCAACTTTTATAGCGTTTTTTAAGTTATAAACGTTTTTACAACCATTTTCTGCATTAATTTTAACAAAGTTTATGCGGAAAACATAATTTCTGTGCGAATTTTATGCAAAAAATATATTTTCTACACGTCTTTTATGCTGTATATAAGCTTACTGCGTGAATTTTGATGATTTTGATGATAAAAATAAGCTTTTTTGTGTTTTTTTATATATTTTTGTAGTAAACATAAATTTTTGGCAAGTTTGTTATTTTCTGCGCGTTTTTCATGCTGTAAATGGGTTTTTTGTGTCAATTTTTATATATTTTATGTAGTAAACGTGTTTTTAGAGCAAATTTTATGATGACAATCTGTTTTTTGCGCGTTTTTATGCTATAAATGGTCAATTTTATGCGGTTTTAAGCAAATTTTAACTTAAAAACAAGTTTTTTGATTCAATTTTTATGTAGTAAACGTGAATTTTGAGCAAATTTTATGATAAAAATTAGTTTTTTGCCCGTTTTTTGTGTTATAATTGGGCAATTTTATGTGGTAAACGTGATTTTAGAGCAAAGTTTAACTTTAAATAAGTTTTTTGTGTTAATTTTGATATATCTTTAAGTAGTAAACGTGAATTTTGATATAAATAGTCATTTTTATGCGGTAAACGTGATTTTAGAAAAAAATTACCTTAAAAACAAGTTTTTTGTGTCAATTTTGATGTATTCTTTGTAGTATACGTGAATTTTAAGCAAATTTTATGATGAAAAACAGTTTTCTGCGCGTCTTTCATGCTGTAAATGAGGAATTTTATGTTGTTAACGTGATTTTAGAGCAAATTTCAACTTAAAAACAAGTTTTCTGTGTCAAGTTTGATGTATTCTTTGTAGTATACGTGAATTTCAAACAAATTTTATGATGAAATTCAGTTTTTTGCGTGTTTTTTAATAATAATAATAATAATAATATATTTATTTCTTTTATGCTATAAATGGTCGATTTTATGTGATAAACATAATTTTAAAGCAAATTTTAACTTAAAAACTAGTTTTTTATGTTAATTTAGATATATTTTATGTAGTAAACGTGGATTTCGAGCAAATTTTATGATGAAAATCAGTTTTTTGCGCGTTTTTTAATAATAATAATAATAATAATATATTTATTTGTAATCACCAAAAAAAATACAGGTATAACATCGTCAAAATAAGTACAAAACAACAGTCATAATTAACTAAACGTACAGAATCACAAATTATAATTTGAAAAATTGAACATAAACAAAAAAAAAAATGCAAACTGTAGTGAAGTTTGTATATGGCTATGATAACATTAAAACAAATCATTCTCATCCAAATATAAAGTACAGATTAAAATAATTAGAAGTAATCGAATACACATGCATAGTATAGACAATTTAAAACATAGAACACATATTTTATCACAGATTTATCACCATATTATGTTAAAAAAGTCTTTATAAGAATAAAGAACTTTGTTTGTTAACATTGTTTTAATAATAGACTTAAATTTTTTAATTGGAAGTTTCTGAATATGCTGAGGTAGTTTATTAAACATTTTTTAGATAAATAATCATAATTATTCATAGTTTTTTGCAGTCTTACTTTGGGCAACATTAAGTTATGTTTTAACCTTGTGTTATGGTTATGTACATCAACAATTTTTTGTAGTTGTGTTAAATTTTGTTTTATGTATAATAGGCATTGTAAAACATACAATCCTGGCGATGTTATTATACCTAGATCTGCAAAGTATGACTTACATGACACTAAATTATTTACTCTCACAATTATTCGTACTGCTTTTTTTTGTAGTATTAATATTTGCTCTGCTAGCGGTGAACTTCCCCATAGTAAGATACTTTGGCCAACTAGTGAGTGAATGTATGCATAGTATGCCATTTTTGTAATACTGTTGTTTGAATTATCTGCAATTTTTCGTAATAGATATATATTTCTATTAATTTTTGTGCTCAAATTGTTTATTTGAACTTCCCAAGTGAGCTTTGGTTGAAAATAAACTCCTAAAAACTTAATGCTGTTATTTTTATGTCTGCTATTCAGATCAAATGTGAGGTAATCTGTTTTATCTCTGTTCATTGCAAGCTTATTAGCTTTAAACCAGCGATATGCTTGTGCCACTCCATCGTTTATAGTAGAGTTATCATTTGCAAGGTCTTGTACTATTGTGGTATCATCTGCAAACATATATGTTTTTGTGTGAACATTGCTCGCTAAGTCGTTCACATAAACTAAAAATAAAAGTGGTCCTAAAATTGATCCTTGAGGGACACCACACGTTAGAGTAGCTATGTTTGATGCTTCACTATTAAATAATACAATTTGTTGTCTATTTGAAATGTATGATTTAAACAAATCTAGGGCATTACTCCTCACTCCATAATACTCTAATTTTTTTAATAATTGATTATGACACACACAGTCGAAAGCTTTACTTAAATCAATATAAGCGGAATCTAAACTGGTTCCAATTTCAAAAGATTCTGTTATATTTTTGACTAATTCACACATAGCACCTAACGTAGACTTTCCTTTCCGATATCCAAATTGAGCATTGCTAAATTTTTTATTCATGTAGGAATATGATCTCTCAAATATAATTTTCTCAAAAACTTTAGCTATAATTGGTATTATGGCAATTGGTCAAAAGTTGGTTGCCTGTGATCTGTCCCCTTTTTTGTAAACTGGGGTTACTTTGCCAAACTTCAAATGATTTGGAAAATGACCATTTTCTAAGCATACATTAATAATGTGTTTAAGAACGTCCACTACTTCGTTGCAGATACACTTAAAAACCGATGCATTCATGTCATAGAAATCCAATGCGTTTGAATTTTTTTGATGTGTTTTGATATGTTTCACTTCATTCGTGTTGGTTGGTGACATAAAAAAGGATTGATTTTGTGAAAAGCTTTGATTATTTAACAATGTTATATAATCATCTTGTGGTTGCAGATTACTAACAATTTTAGTAACTGCTTCTATAAAGTAACTCTGAAAATCATCTGACCGTAAGTCTGTAGTCTGATTATTTGAGCTATTATTGTTACTCAAACTATTAATAATTTGCCACATTTGTCTGGGTTTATTCAGAGATGAGGCAATTTTATTACTAGTGTATAATTTTTTTGCAAGATAATATTTTATTGATAGCTTTTCTTTAACTGGACAATAAGATTATTTACTTCATTTGAGGGACTAGCTTTACTTATTGTTCTCAATAGATTTAATGTTTCTTTTTGTGAAGCAAGATCTTGGTTGTACCATAAATGCTTATGTTTAACCTTACTATTATTTTTAGTCGTTAAAGGGCAACTACTATTATGTTATAAATTATAAGTCAATTTTATGCGGTAAACGAATTTTTACAGCAATTTTCAACTTAAAAACAAGTTTTCTGGGTCAATTTTAATATATTTTAATGTAGTAAACGTGAGTTTTGAACAAATTTGATGATGAAAATCAGTTTTCTAAGCGTTTTTATGCTATAAATAGCCAATTTTATGCGGTAAATTTGATTTTAGAACAAATTTTATGAAGAAAATCAAATTTTTGCGTGTTTTTTATGCTACAAAATGGGCAATTTTGTGTGGTAAACGTGGTTTTAGAGCAAATTTTAACTTATAAAACAAGTTTTTTGTGTCAAATTTGATGTATTTTTTGTTTTGTTTTTTGTCAGTTTTCTGCGTGTCTTTTCTGCTGTAAATGGGCAATTCTATGTGGTAAACGTGGATTTTGAGCAAATTTTATGATAAAAATCAGGTTTCTGTCGTCTTTCATGTTATAAATGGGCAATTTTATGTAGTAAACGTAATTTTAGAGGAAATTTTAATTTCAAACGAGTTTTTTGTGTCAATTTTGATACATTTTAATGTAGTAAACGTGAATTTTGAGCTAATTTTACAATGAAAATCAGTTTCTGCTTATCTTTCATGTTATAAATGATCAATTTTATGCAGTAAACGTGGTTTTAGAGCAAATTTTAACTTAAAAACAAGTTTTTTGTGTTACTTTTGATAAATTTTATCTAATAAACGTAATTTTTATGATGAAAATAAGTTTTCTGTTAGTCTTTTATGTTATAAATAGGCAATTTTATGTAGTAAACGTGATATTATAGCAAAATTTAACTTAAAAACAAGTTTTCTGTGTCAATTTTGATGTATTCTCTGTAGTAAACGTGAATTTTGATCAAATTTTATGAAGAAAATTAGTTTTTTGTCCGTCTTTCATATTATTAATAGGTAACTTTATGTCGTAAGTGTGGTTTTATAGCAAATTTTAACTTGAAAACAAGTTTTCTGTGTCAATTTTGATATATTTCTGTAGTAAACGTCAATTTCGGTCAAACTTTATGATAAAAATCAGGTTTCTGCTTTTTTTTAATGCTACAAATGGGCAATTTTATGTGGTAAACGTGATTTTAGAGCAAACTATAACTTAAAAACAAGTTTTTTGGGTTAATTTTGATGTGTTTTATGTAGTAAACGTCATTTTCGAGCAAATTTTATAATAAAAATCAGCTTTCTGCCTATCTTTCATGTTGTAAATGGGCAATTTTATGTGGTAAACGTGGTTTTAAAGCAAACTATAATTTAAAAACAAGTTTTTTGTGTCAATTTTAATTTATTTTATGTAGTAATCGTGAAATTGGAGCAAATTTTATGATAAAAATTAGTTTTTTGCTAGTCTTTCATGTTATAAATGGTCAATTTCATGCGGTAAACGTGATTTTAGAGCAAATTTTAATTAAAAAACAAGTTTTTTGTGTCATATTTGACATATTTTATTTAGTAAACGTGAGTTTTGAGCAAATTTTATGTTGAAAATCAGTTTTCTGCTTGTCTTTCTTGTTATAAATGGTTAATTTTATGCGGCAAACGTGATTTTAGAGCAAATTTTAACTTAAAACTAGTTTTTTGTGTCAATTTTGATATAATGTATGTAGTAAACGTGAATTTGGAGCAAATTTTATGATGAAAATTAGTTTTTTGCTTGTTTTTCATTTTATGAATGGTCAATTTTATGTGGTAAACGTGATTATAAAGCAAATTCTTACTTAAAAACAAGTTTTCTGTGTAAATTTTGTTGCATTTTTTGTACTAAACGTAAATTTTGAGCAAGTTTTATAATAAAAATCAATTTTTTATGCTATAATTAGCATTTTTAGTTAGTAAACGTAAATTTAGAGCAAATTTTATGAAGAAAAACAAGTTTTCTGTATTAATTTTGATGTATTTTTTGTAATAAACGTGAATTTTGAGCAAGTTTTATGATAAAAATCAGTTTTTTTTATGCTATAATTGGCATTTTTAGTTGGTAAACGTTATTTTAGAGCAAATTCTTACTTAAAAACAAATGTTTTGTGTCAATTTTGATGTATTTTTTGTAAACGTGAATTTTTATTAAATTTTATGATGAAAATCAGTTTTCTGCGCGTCTTTTATGTTATAAATGGGCAATTTTATGTGTTTACCTGGTTTTAGAGCAAATTTTAGCTTAAAAACAAGTTTTCTGTGTTAATTATAATATATTTTATTTAGTAAACGTGAATTTTGAGCAAATTTGATGATAAAAATCAGTTTTTTGCGCGTCTTTTATGCTATATATGGGCAATTTTATGTGGTAAACGTGTTTTTAAAGCAAATTTCAACTTAAAAACTAGTTTTTTGTGTCAATTTTGATGTATTTTATATAGTAAACGTGAGTTTTGAGCAAACTTTACGATGAAAATTAGTTTTTTGTCTATTTTTCATGTTATAAATGGGCAATTTTATGTAGTAAACGTGATTTTTGAGCAAGTTTTATTTTAAAAACAAGTTTTTTTTTGTTAATTTTGATATATTTAATGTAGTAAACGCAATTTTTATGACGAAAATAAGTTTTTTACTAGTTTTTTATGTTATAAATGGGTAACTTTATGTGGTAAATGTGATTTTAGAGCTAATTTTAACTTAAAAACAAGTTTTCTGTGTCAATTTTGATGTATACTCTGTAGTAAACGGGAATTTTTAGCAAATTTTATGGTGATAATTAGTTTTCTGCGCGTTTTTTATCTTATAAATGGTCAATTTTATGCGGTAAACGTGATTTTAGAGCAAATTTCATTATGAAAGTCAGATTTTTTTTTGTTTTTTATGCTATAAATGGACAATTTTATGTGGTAAACGTGATTATAGAACAAATTTTTAAATTAAAAACAAGATTTTTGTGTCAACTTTGATGTATTCTCTGTAGTAAATGTGAATTTCGATCAAGTTTTATGATGCAAATCAGTTTTCTGCGCGTCTTTTATGCTGTAAATGGGCAATTCTATGTGGTAAACGTGATTTTAAAGCAAATTTTAACTTAAAAACAAGTTTTCTGTGTCAATTTTAATATATTTTATGTAGTAAACGTGAATTTGGAGCAAATTTTACGATAAAAATTAGTTTTTTTTCCGTCTTTCATGTTATAAATGGTCAATTTTATGCGGTAAACGTGATTTTAGAATAATTTTGAACTTAAAAACAAGTTTTCTGTGTCAATTTTAATGTATTTTATGTAGTAAACGTGAATTTTCAGCAAATTTCATGATTATTATTAGTTTTATGCTTGTTTTTCATGTCATAAATTGGCAATTTTATGCGGTAAACGTGATTTTAGAGCAAATTTTAACTTAAAAACAAGTTTTTTGTGTCAAATTTGATATTATTTTAGTTGTAAACGTGAATTTGAGCAAATTTTATGATGAAAATTAGTTTTTTGCACAACTTTTATGCTATAAATGAGCAATTCTATGTGGTAAACGTGATTTTAGAGCAAGTTTTAACTTTTAAACACGTTTTTTGTGTCAATTTTGATGTACTCTATGTAGCAAACGTGAATTTCGACCAAATTTTATCATAAAAATTAGTTTTCTGCACGTTTTTTAAGCTGTAAATGGACATTTTTATGTAGTAAACGTGATTATAGAGCAAATTTTAACTAAAAAACAAGTTTTATGTGTCAATTTTGATACATTTTATGTAGTAAACGTGAATTTTGAGCAAATTTTATGATGAAAATCAATTTTTTGCTCATTTTTTATGTTATAAATAGACAATTTAATGTGGTAAACGTGATTTTAGAGCAAATTATAACTTAAAAATAATATTTCTGTGCTAGTTTTGTTATATTTTATGTTATAAATGAGCAATTTTATGTGGTAAACGTGTTTTCAAAGCAATTTTTAACTTAATAACTAGTTTTCTATGTCAATTTTGATGTATTCTCTGTAGTAAACCTAAATTTCGAGCAAATTTTATGATGAAAATCAGTTTTCTGCGCGTCTTTTATGCTATAAATAGGCAATTTTATGTGGTAAACATGTTTTTACAGTAACTTTTAACTTAAAAACAGGTTTTTTGTGACAATTTTGATTTATTTTATGTAGTAAACGTTGATTTCGCAAAAATTGTATGATGAAAATCAGTTTTTTGCGCTTTTTTATGCTATAACTGGTCAATTTTATGCGGTAAACGTGGTTTTAAAGCAAATTTTAACTTAAAAACAAATTTTTTGTTTCAATTTTGATGTAGTTAACGTGAATTTTGAGCAAATTTTATGATGAAAATTTGTTTGTTGCCCGTTTTTTTTGTTATAATTGGGCAATTTTATGTGGTAAACGTGAATTTAGAGCAAAGTTTAACTTTAAATGAGTTTTTTGTGTTAATTTTGATATATCTTTAAGTAGTAAACGTGAATTTTGAGCAAATTTTATGATATAAATGGTCAATTTTATGCGGTAAACGTGATTTTAGAAAAAAAATTAACTTAAAAACAAGTTTATTGAGTCAATTTTGATGTATTCTTTGTAATAAACGTGAATTTTGAGCAAATTTTATGATGAAAAACAGTTTTTTTGCGCGTTTTTCATGCTGTAAATAAGCAATTTTATGTTGTAAACGTGATTTTATAGCAAATTTCAACTTAAAATCAAGTTTTCTGTGTCAATTTTGATGTATTCTTTGTAGTACACGTGAATTTTGAGCAAATTTTATGATTCTGCGTGTCTTTAATACTATAAATGGTCAATTTTATGTGATAAACATAATTTTAAAGCAAATTTTTACTTAAAAATTAGCTTTCTATATCAATTTAGATATATTTTATGTAGTAGTTATTTGCGCGTCTTTTATGCTATAAATGGGCAATTTTATGTTGTAAACGTGATTTTAGAGCAAATTTTAACTTAAAAACAAGTTTTCTAGGTCAATTTTGTTATATTTTATGTAGTAAACGTGAATTTTGAGCAAATTTGATGATAAAAATCAGTTTTTTGCGCGTCTTTTATGCTATATATGGGCAATTTTATTTGGTAAACGTGTTTTTAAAGCAAATTTTAACTTAAAAACTAGTTTTCTGTGTCAATTTTGATGTATGTAAATTTTATTATAATAATCAGTTTTCTGTCCGTCTTTCATGTTATAACGTAA
Source organism: Tachinus rufipes (assembly GCA_963932245.1). Lineage (NCBI taxonomy): Eukaryota > Metazoa > Arthropoda > Insecta > Coleoptera > Staphylinidae > Tachinus > Tachinus rufipes. The sequence continues at coordinate 6,115,894 of OZ010749.1, forward strand.
TTTTAGAGCAAATTTTAACTTAAAAACAAGATTTTTGTGTAAATTTTATATATTTTATGTAGTAAACAAAATTTTTATGATAAAAATAAGTTTTCTGCTAGTTTTTTATGTTGTAAATGAGCAATTTTATGTGGTAAACGTGGTTTTAGAACAAATTAGAACTTCTAAACAAGTTTTCTGTGTCAATTTTAATATAGTAACTATGTAGTAAACGTGAATTTGGAGCAAGTTTTATGATGAAAATAAGTTTTCTGCAGTCTTTCATGTTATAAATGGTCAATTTTATATAATAATGTAATAAATGGACAATTTTATGTGGTTAACGTGATTTTAGAGCAAATTTTAACCTAAAAACAAATTTTTTGTGTCAAATTTGATTTATTTTATGTAGTAAACGCAATTTTTATGATGAAAATAAGTTTTCTGTTGATTTTTTATGTTATAAATAGGAAACTTTATGTTGAAAACGTAGTTTTTTAGCAAATTTTTACTTAATAACTAGTTTTCTGTGTCAAGTTTGATATATTTTATGTAGTAAATTTGACTTTTGATCAAATTTTATGATAAAAATCAGTTTTCTGTGCGGCTTTTATGCTATTAATGGACAAATCTGTAGTAAACGTAATTTTAGAGCAAATTTCAAATTAAGCTTAAGTTTTTTGTGTTAAGTTTGATATATTTAATGTACTAAACGTGAATTTTGAGCAAATATAATGATGAAAATCAGTTGTCCGTCTTTTATGCTATAATTGAGCAACTTTATGTGGTAAACGTGGTTTTAGGGCAAATTTTTACCTAAAAACAAGTTTTCTGTGTCATTTTTGGTGTAATTTATGTAGTAAACGTGAGTTTTGAGCAAATTTTATGAAGAAAATTAGTTTTCTGCGCGTCTTTAATGTTATAAATGGGCAATTTTATGTGATAAACGTGGTTTTAGAGCAAATTTTATTTTAAAAACAAGTTTTATGGGTCAATTTTGTTTTATTTTATGTAGTAATCGTAAATTTAGAGCAAATTTTATAATAAAAATCAGTTTTCATGTAATAAATTGGCAATTTTATGCGGTAAACGTGATTTTAGAGCAAATTTTTACTTAAAAACAAGTTTTTTGTGTCAATTTTGATACATTTTATGTAGTAAACGTGAATTTTCAGCAAGTTTTATAATAAAAATCAGTTTTTTGTGCATTTTTCATGTTATAAATGGGCAAATTTAGGAGGTAAACGTAATTTTAGAGCAAATTTTAATTTAAAAACAAGTTTTCTGTTTCAATTTTGATATAATTTATGCAGTAATCCTGAATTTCGAGCAAATTTTTTAATAAAAATTATTTTTTTGCGCGTGTTTTATGCTATAAATGGGCAATTTTATGTGGTAAACGTGTTTTCAAAGCAATTTTTAACTTAAAAACTAGTTTTCTATGTCAGTTTTGTTGTATTTTTTGTAGTAAATGTGAATTTTGAGCAAATTTTATAATGAAAATTAGTTTTTTGTTTTTTGTATGTTATAAATGGGCAATTTTATGTAGTAAACGTAATTTTAGAACAAATTTTATCTTAAAAACAAGTTTTTTGTTTCAATTTTGATATATTTTATGTAATAAACGTGATTTTCGAGCAATTTTTATGATGAAAATCAATTTTTTGTGCGACTTTTATGCTATAAATGGGCAACTTTATGTGGTACACGTGATTTTAGGGCAAATTTTTACTTAAAAACAAGTTTTTTGTGTCATTTTTGGTGTAATTTATGTAGTAAACGTGAGTTTTGAGTAAATTTTACTATGAAAATCAGTTTTTTGCCCATCTTTCATGTAATAAATCGGCAATTTTATGCAGTAAACGTGATTTTAGAGCAATTTTTTACTTCATAATCTCGAGCAAATTTTATGATGAAATTCAGTTTTCTGCGTGTCCTTTGTGCTATAAATGGGTAATTTTATGTGATAAACGTAATTTTAAAGCAAATTTTAACTTAAAAACTAGTTTTCTGTGTCAATTTTGATGTATTTTGTGTAGTAAACGAGATTTTAAAGCAAATTTCAACTTATAAAATAAATTTTCTTTGTCAATATTGATGTATTCTTTGTAGTAAACGTGAATTTTGAGCAAATTTTTTGACAAAAATCAGTTTTCTGCGCGTTTTTCATGCTATAAATGATCAATTGTATGAGGTAAACGTGATATTAGAGCAAATTTTCACTTAAAAACAAGTTTTGTGTGTTAATTTTGATGTATTCTCTGTAGTTAACGTGAATTTTGAGCTAATTTAATGATGAAAATCAGTTTTCAACTTGTTTTTTATGCTATAAATGAGCAATTTTATGTGGTAAACGTGTTTTTAAAGCAAATTTTAACTTAAAAACTAGTTTTTTTTGTCAATTTTGATGTATTATATATAGTAAACGTGAGTTTTGAGTAAATTTTATGATAAAAATTAGTATTTTGTCCATTTTTCTTGTTATAAATGGTCAGTTTTATGTAGTAAACGTGATTTTAGAGCAAATCTTAATTTAAAATTAAGTTTTCTGTGTCAATTTTGATGTATTCTATGTAGTAAACGTAAATTTTATGTGGTAAACGAGATTTTACAACAATTTTTTTCCTAATAACAAGTTTTCTGTATCAATTTTGATGTAATTTATGTAGTAAACGTGAATTTTGAGCAAATTTTACGATAAAAATTAGTTTTTTTCCTGTTTTTCATGTTATAAATGGTCAATTTCATGCGGTAAACGTGATTTTAGAGCAAATTTTAATTTAAAATCAAGTTTTCTGTGTCAATTTTGATGTATTCTTTGTAGTAAACTTGAATTTTGAGCATTTTTTATAATAAAAATCAGTTTTCTGCGCGTTTTTTAAGCTATAAATTGTCAAATCAGTTTTCTGTCTGTCTTTATGCTATAAATAGCATTGTTAGTTGATAAACTTAATTTTAGAGCAAATTTCAATTTAACAAATTTTTTCCTAATAACAAGTTTTCTGTATCAATTTTGATGTAATTTATGTAGTTAACGTGAATTTTGAGCAAATTTTATGATAAAAATTAATTTTTTGTTCATTTTTTATATTATAAATGGGCAATTTTATGTTGTAAACGTGATTTTAGAACAAATTTTAACTTACAAGCAAGTTTTTTGTGTTATTTTTGATGTATTCTATGTAGTAAACGTGAATTTCAATCAAGTTTTATGATGAAAATCAATTTTGTACGCGTTTTTTATGCTATAAATGGACAATTTTATGTGGTAAACGTGCTTTTAGGGCAAATTTTTACTTATAAACAAGTTTCCTGTGTCAATTTTGATAAAGTTTTATGTAGTAAACGTAAATTTAGAGCAAATTTTATGATGAAAATCAGTTTTTTGTGCGTCTTTTATGCTATAAATGGGCAATTTTATGTTGTAAACGTCATTTTAGAGCAAATTTTAACGTTTAAGTTTTTTGTGTTAATTTTGATATGTTTTTGTAGTAAACGCAAAATTTATGACTAAAATAAGTTTTCTGCTAGTCTTTCATGTTATAAATGGTCAATTTTATGCGGTAAATGTGTTTTTAGAGCAATTTTCTACTTGAAAACAAGTTTTATGAGTCAAATTTGATGTATTCTCTGTAGTAAACGTGAATTTTGAGCAAATTTTATGAAGTAAATTAGTTTTCTGATAGTCTTTCATGCTATAAATAGGCAATTTCATGTGGTAAACGTGGTTTTATAGCAAATTTAAACTTAAAAACAAGATTTTTGTGTCAAATTTGATATATTTTATGTAGTAAACGCAAATTTTGAGCAATTTTATGACAACAATCAGTTTTCTGCCCGTAATAATGTAATAAATGGACAATTTTATGTGGTTAACGTGATTTTAGAGCAAATTTTTACTTAAAAACAAGTTTTTTGTGTCAAATTTGATTTATTTTATGTAGTAAACGTAATTTTTATGATGGAATTAAGTTTTCTGTCAACCTTTTATGTTATAAATGGGCAACTTTATGTTGAAAACGTGGTTTTATAGCAAATTTGAACTTAAAAACAAGTTTTCTGTGTCAATTTTGATGTATTCTCTGTAGTAAAAGTGAATTTCGAGCAAATTTTATGAAGAAAATTAGTTATTTGTCCGTTTTTCATATTATTAATGGGCAATTTTATGTCGTAAGCGTGGTTTTTTAGTAAATTTTAACTTGAAAACAAGTTTTTTGTGTCAGCTTTGATATATTTAATGTAGTAAACGTGAATTCTGAGCAAATTTTATGATAAAAATCAGTTATATGCGCGTCTTTCATGCTATAAATGATCAATTTTATGTTGTAAATGTGGTTTTAATGCAAATTTTAACTTAAAAACAAGTTTTTTGGGTCAATTTTGTTATATTTTATGTAGTAAACGTAAATTTAGAGCAAATTTTATAATAAATATCAGTTTTCATGTAAGAAATTGGCAATTTTATGCGGTAAACGTGATTTTAGAGCAAATTTTAACTTAAAAACAAGTTTTTTGGGTCAATTTTGTTATATTTTATGTAGTAAACGTAAATTTAGAGCAAATTTTATAATAAATATCAGTTTTCATGTAAGAAATTGGCAATTTTATGCGGTAAACGTGATTTTAGAGCAAATTTTTACTTAAAAACAAGTTTTTTGGGTCAATTTTGATACATTTTATGTAGTAAACGTGAATTTTCAGCAAATTTTATGATAAAAATCAATTTTCTGTCTGTTTTTCGTGTTATATTTGGGCAATTTTCTGTGGTAAACGTGATTTTAGAGCAAAGTTTAACTTTAAATGAGTTTTTTGTGTTAATTATGATATATCTTTAAGTGGTAAACATGAATTTTGAGCAAATTTTATGATATAAATGGTTAATTTTATGCGGTAAACGTGATTTTAGAAAAAAAAAAAATTCTGAGTCAATTTTGATGTATTCTTTGTAATAAACGTAAATTTTCAGCAAATTTTATGATGAAAATTAGTTTTCTGTCTGTCTTTTATGATATAAATGGGCAATTTTATGTGGTAAACGTGATTTTAGAGCAAATTTCAACTTAAAAACAATTTTTTTGTGTCAATTTTGATGTATTCTTTGTAGTTTACGTGAATTTCGAGCAAATTTTATGATGAAATTTAGTTTTTTGCGTGTTTTTTATACTATAAATGGTCAATTTGATGCGATACACATAATTTTTAAGCAAATTTTAAATTAAAAATATAGTAAACGTAGATTTCGAGCAAATTTTATGATGAAATCCAGTTATTTGCGCGTCTTTTATGCTATAAATAGGCAACTTTATGTGGTATACGTGATTTTAGAGCAAATTTTTACTTAAAAACAAGTTTTTTTTGTCAATTTTGATATATTTTATGTAGTAAACGTGAATTTCGAGCGAATTTTATGATGAAAATCAGTTTTCTGCGCGTCTTTCATGCTACAAATGGGCAATTTTATGTGGTTAACGTGGTTTTAGAGCAAATTTTAACTTTAAACGAGTTTTTTGTGTCAAATTTGATTTATTTTATGTAGTAAACGCAATTTTTGTGATGAAAATAAGTTTTCTGTCAGTCTTTTGTGTTATAAGTAGGCAACTTTATCTTGAAAACGTGGTTTCATAGCAAATTTTAACTTAAAAACAAATTTTCTGTGTCAAATTTGATATATTTTATGTAGTAAACTTAAGTTTTGGTAAAATTTTATGATGAAAATTAGTTTTTTGTGCGTCTTTTATGCTATAAATGGGCAATTTTTTGTGGTAAACGTAATTTTAGAGCAAATTTAACTTAAGAACAAGTTTTTTGTGTCAATTTTGATATATTTATTGTACTAAACGTGAATTTTGAGCAAATTTAATGAAGAAAATCAGTTTTTTGTCCGTCTTTTATGCTATAAAAGGGCAATTTTTTGTGGTAAACGTGTTTTTAAATCAAATTTCAACTTAAAAACTAGTTTTCTGTGCCAATTTTGATATATTTTATGTAGTAAACGCAAATTTTATAATGAAAACAAGTTTTTTGCCAGTCTTTCATGTTATAAATAGTCAATTTCATGCGGTAAACGTGTTTTTAGAGCAATTTTTAACTTAAATACAAGTTTTCTGTGTCAAATTTGATGTATTCTCTTAGTAAACATGAATTTTGTGCAAATTTTATGATGAAAATCAGTTTTCTGCGCTTTTGTATGCTATAAATAGGCAATTTCATGTGGTAATCGTGGTTTTATAGCAAATTCTAACTTAAAAACAAGTTTTATGAGTCAATTTTGATATATTTAATGTAGTAAATGCAAATTTTGAGCAATTTTATGATAAAAATTAGTGTTCTGCGCCTCTTTTATGCTGTAAGTGGTCAATTTTCTGTAGTAAATGTAGTTTTAGATCAATTTTTAACCTAAAAAAGTTTTTTGTGTCAATTTTGATATATTTTATAAAGTAAAGTGAATTGGAGCAAATTTTATTTTGAACATCAGTTTTTTGCGCGTTTTTCATGCTACAAATAAACAATTCAATGTAGTAAACGTGATTTTAAAGCAGATTTTAACTTAAAAACAAGTTTTCTGTGTCGAATTTGATATATTTTATGTAGTAATCATGAGTTTTGAGCAAATTTTATGATAAAACTAAAAAAAAATAAAAAAAATAGGCAATTTTTTATGGTAAACGTGATTTTAGAGCAAATTTTTACTTAAAAACAAGTTTTCTGTGTCAATTTTAATGTCGTTTATGTAGTAAACGTGAGTTTTGATGAAATTTTATGATGAATATTAGTTTTATACCCGTTTTTCATGTTATAAATGGGTAATTTTATGTGGTAAATATGATTTTAGGACAAATTTTTACTTAATAACAAATTTTCTGTGTCAGTTTTGATGTCGTTTATGTAGTAAACGTGAATTTTGATCAAATTTTATGATGAAAATTAGTTTTTTGTCCATCTTTCATGTAATAAATCGGCAATTTTATGTAGTAAACGTGATTTTAGAGCAAATTTTTACTTAAAAACATGTTTTGTGTGTCAATTTTGTAATATTTTATGTAATAAACGCGAATTTTATTATGAAAATAAATATTCTGTCCTTCTTTTATGTTATAAATGCGCAATTTTATGTGGTAAAAGTGGTTTTAGAGCAAATTTTAACTTCATAACAAGTTTTTTGTGTCAATTTTGATATATTTTATGTAGTAAACGCGAATTTCGAGCAAATTTTATGATGAAAATTAGTTTTCTGCGCGTCTTTCATGCTACAAATGGGCAATTTTATGTGGTTAACGTGGTTTTAGAGCAAATTTTAACTTTAAACGAGTTTTTTGTGTCAATTTTGATATTTTTTAATGTAATAAACGTGAATTTTGAGCAATTTTTATGATAAAAATTAGTTTTCTGCTCATCTTTCATGTTATAAATGGTAAATTTTATGCGGTATACGTGATTTTAGAGCAATTTTTAACTTAAAAACAAGTTTTCTGTGTCAAATGTGATGTATTCTTTGTAATAAACGTGAGTTTTGAGCAAATTTTACGTTGAAAATTAGTTTTCTGCGCGTTTTTTATGCTATAAATGGTCAATATTATGTGGTAAACGTGAATTTATAGCAAATTTGAACTTAAAAACAAGTTTTTTGTATTATTTTTGATATATTTCATGTAGTAAACATGAATTTTGAGCAAATTTTATGATGATAAACAGTTTTTTGTGCGTTTTTTATGTTATAAATGGGCAAATTATTGTGATTTTAGAGCAAATTAAAAAAAAACAAGTTTTCTGTGACAATTTTAATATATTTTATGTAGTAAACGTAGATTTCGAGCAAATTTTATAATAAATTTTTGCGCGTTTTTTATGGAAATTTTATGTGGTATGTTATGTTGTTTATTAAATGTAGAAAAGATACATATATAATTGCATAAGTAAATAGCATGTTTGTAAATAAATTTACACACAAAAATATATTACAAGTATAAAATATTACAGGTACATTTTGTATAATATAATATATTATATAATAATTAAAAACATTACTTATACTTTTTAACATATTATTATAGTTCTGGTGAGTCATAATTTAATATCATAAATGTTTTTAGTAGTCCCTTGAATTGTAGAATACTCGTAGCAGCTTTAATGTGCGGTTTTAATTCATTAAATCTTATCATTCCTTCGTAAAATAAAGATCTATATGTTGCTTGCTTGTGTACCGTATTAACATGAATGTTGTGTCTAGATCTGGTGGCGTAATTATGAATATCACTGTTTTTAATGATTGTACTACAAAGATATTCAGGTAAACAATTATTTAATAATTTGTAAATAAAACACATGTTTCCAAAATAGAGTGACTGTCGAACTGAAAATATGTTTTTACAGCAAATTCTATGAAAAAAAACTTTTTTGGCGTTTTATATTATAAATAATTTTTTGCGTTAATTTTGACTAAATTTAAGTTTTTTTGATTGATTTTTGAGCAAAATTTATGCTAACAATATGTTTTCTGCTCGTGTTTTATGTTTTAAATGGGTTCTGCATCAAACGTGATTCTAGAACAAATTTTATGCTCAAAATAAGTTTTTGTGTTATTTTAGATGTAAATGTAAATTATGTCCTAAGTTTGTGTTAAAATAAGTTTTTCATGTTGTAAATGCGTTTATTCCGGAACTGTGAATCTTCTGCGATTAAATTGTTCTAAATACTTTGAGATTAGAAGTATGATCTTTTATATACTTTGCAAGATATTGATTTGATTGATTTTATCAGTTATTAAAGAGAAGAAAGCAAAACATTATCACTTAGTAAAAGCTTTTAAAACATGGATAAAAATTTATTGCATACGTTAAACTACTAATCATACAAATGACAGTGCAATTTAGTTCATCGCCACAGGATCTAAAAAAACATTTAGACTTGACAGAGAATTTTAATAATAATATATTATTAACAGGATACCAGTATTAATGCATTTCTTTCTCAATTGCAGAAACACGGGACATTCACATTGTAAATTTATGGCATTTTTTTGATATGATATGAAATCGTATAATTATCTTGTTATCGTTTAATGTGCAGGTGTTTAATTTCAATAATTTAAAACACGTTCCAAATATTTTGTTTCGAAATCATTGCGACAATATCCAAAAAATGTTATTATTATAACATACAATTTAGTTAGATTGGCAAGTTTATACAATTCAATATTACACATAATTTCATTCATATTTTTATACAACCATTTACAGATCTGATATAATCGATAAGAATTTTCAACCAAGGTTGTTCTTACGCGTAATGGCCTTCACATACAAGTCATTTGGTCTCAATATGTCACACACTATTGTAACAAAAAGGAAAAATGTTTTCACTAATAGCCTCAGGAGGCGAAGCTGCAAATGTAAATCAGAGCAGATTACACAATTTATTTATAATTTTGAAACATCATCTTTTATAAATTGTTGGGAAATTTTAAGATGAAAGTACACGACATTATATAAGCAACATAAGACATGCGATGTTGTTTTTTTAAAAGATGATTAGGAGGATTAATCAATTATTTGCGCAATAATAATTAGCAATTTCAATTTTGTTTAAATATTTTTAATCTTCCAACAATTTAAGTTAACCTTTAAACATGCATGGAATGTGTCCGAAATGTCAGAATTAATGTTTACATTTTAGTGTAAAAAATGTAAACGATTTTACACAATTTAAATTACCGATAAATAACTCAAATTTGAAAAAAATATTACTTAACAATAAAATAAAATTGAAAGTGTAAAAAATATTATGTAATTGGAAGATAGTCTTTATGCAATTTTATAAATCATTGAGGCCCAATCTAATGGTTAATAAAATTGCATTTGAAAAAAATATATAATCTATATATTACATTATTGAGAGAAAGTAGAAAAAGTGAATTTTGCTGCCCGCATTGCTTTTCAGATAACATAAATCATCAATTAGCGAATAGAAAACAATTTAAAAGAATGTTTAAGCAAGATACGCTTGTTATGGGGGTTTGATTGTTAATAAATGTCAGTTTTGTTTGATTAAAAATTAATTATAAATAATATATTGCATAAATTGAATCGAGATTTTTTTAAATCGATTTTTTTTTTAATTTGATGTTTTTAAGAAGATGGATTGAAAACTATCGAAGTTTATGGTATCACAAAAATTCTTTTAGAAATATTGTTAAAAGAATATTGAAATAATTAAACAAAATTTAAAAAATGCATTAAATTACGTTTTGTAAACTAAAATAGATTCCAAAAATTTAAAATTAACAAAAGGACTTTTAGTAGTTTAAAAAAAAATTATAAAAATGTCTAGAAACTTTTAGTATGATATAGTCTCTTGTAGAACAAAGTACTTTTCACCAATAAACATCAATTTATAAAAGATGCAGCTTTAAATATTTCTTTCTAATTAAAGTTTCTGTCTTAAACCACTTTAATAAAATCACACCGTATCGTACTAAAACGTTCTAAGGAATTTAAACAACATCCTTATAATTTAATGACGCAATTACGCTCAATAGAATTATATAAGATTAATTAAAATAAAATATTTTATTCTTTTAATTGATATTTAAAATAAGAAATTGTATTTAAATATTGCGTTAACTGTGCAGAATCGTATTGATTCGGTCGAATGCATTGAAAATGTATATAAGCGGCGCGATATTTGTATCGGATGTTACATTCTTTGTTACGGAATCGTAGAAAGTAAAAGTTATCTTCGCGGAGGAGCATATTTGCCGGAGGATCTGTCTCGAAGGCATTTTAATCTACCTAAATACTTTACTAATTGGATTGGTTTTAATTTGAGTTTATATATGGTTCTTACCTTCTGATTCCACCATATGGAAAATAATTACAATTAATTAATTTGTTAAGGAAATTAATTTAAGCGGAATTTTGAAAAATTGAAGCATTATGTAATGTAAAATGAGTTTTGAATCTAACTACTCATTACATTAAATTTGAATAAGATTGATATAAGGTATTCTAATCTATTAAAATATATTTAGAATAAAGCCACATTCAAAATTAAAATTAAAACTTTGATTGATTTTAACTTAAAATAATTATAATTATTTTTTGGTTTAATATTGTTTCAACTGAGGGCACAATTTTTAAAGTTTTGCTACAGAATTTTTACAAAAGAATCTTAAGATATGTGGAAAACTATTAGAAAAATTTAAATTATTGTCAAAAAAGTCTAACTTTTTTTTTAAATTTGTTGAACTTTTGCTATTTTTTTGAAAAGTTGCTTTTTTGATATTATTTCAACTGACAGCACAATTTTTAGAATTCTTTAACAAAATTTACACAAAATAGTCTTAAAACATGTGAAAAACTATTAAAAGAACTAAATGGTTAATTAAAAATGTTTAGCTATTTTTTTCAATTTGTTGAAATTTTGCAACTTTTTGGAAAGTTGCCTATTTGATATTATTTTAACTGAGGGCACAATTTTTAGAATTCTTAAACAAAATGTACACAAAATTGAGGAAAAACAACAACCACCACCATTAAAAATTGATTCTGATGAAGAAGAGTATACATATGAAGATGTATTCAAAGCAGCTAACAAAAATGTTGAAGAAAAAAATAGAAGTAAAGATGAAGATGTTTTGACTGATGCTAAAGCATTAATAGCGAATATAATGGGCTCCATCACTGCTAAAACAATTCCTAAAAGTATTGACTTAGATTCTGCGAATCCGAAACCAACCTATCAAACTGGATTTAGTCAAAATCCGCAAATTAATTTAAATTTACTTCCACATAACTCGCAAAGTAATTTTGCGAATAAAAATAATTTTACTCCCGGATATAATCCAAATCCCAATTTTAATAACTATCAACAAGGACCGAGTCAACTTGGAAGAGGTATGGCGCCTAATAGGCCTCCTTTTATGCAACAGAATGTACAGTATCCAATGCAAAATGATTATAATAATATTCCTGGTTTTCAACAACAACAACCACAACTACAACAACAACAGAATTATGGTGGTAATTATAATTACTCGAATCAGTTTAATCAAAATAATCGGTTCAGTAATAATCAGCAGAATCCGAGGCCTCTTTTCAATAATGCTAATGCTAATAATAATAGGGGTGGGGGTTTTTAATAGTAATAGGTGGTGAATCATGTGTATTAGTTTCTGTATCAGGAATTTATTTGTATATTTTTTTTGAAATATATTTTTAACACATGTGGAAAATTATTTAAAAAATTAAACGGTTAGTCAAAAATTTCTAACTATTTTTTTCAATTTGTTAAAATTTTGAAAAGTTGTTTTTTTGATATTATTTCAACTGAGAGAGCACAGTTTTTAATTTTTTTTAACAGAATTTAAACAAAATAGTCTCAAGACATGTGAAAAACTATTAAAAAATTCAAATGCTTGTCAAAAATTTTTAACTATTTTTTTTAATTTGTTGAACTTAGGCAACTTTTTGAAAAATTGTCTTTTTGGCATTATTTCAACTGAGAGCACAATTTTTTGAATTTTTTAACAAAATTTTCATAAAATAGTCTTTAGACATGTGGAAAACTATTAAAAAAATTTAAATAATTGTCAAAAATGTTTAATTATTTTTTTAAATTTGTTGAACTTATGCAACTTTTTGAAAAATTGTCTTTTTGGCATTATTTCAACTGAGGGCACAATTTTTAGAATTCTTCAACAAAATTTACGCAAAATAGTCTTAAGACATGTGGAAAACTATTAAAAAAATTTAAAAGTTTGTCAAAAATTTCTAACTACTTTTTTTAATTTGTTGAACTTATGCAACTTTTTGAAAATTTGTCTTTCTGGCATTATTTTAACTGAGGGCACAATTTTTAGAATTCTTCAACAAAATTTACGCAAGATAGTTTTAAGACATGTGAAAAACTATTTAAAATTTTTTAAAGTTTGTCAAAAATTTTTAACTATTTTTTTTAATTTGTTGAACTTATGCAACTTTTTGAAAAATTGTCTTTTTAGCATTATTTCAACTGAGAGCACAATTTTAAGAATTCTTCAACAAAATTTACGCAAGATAGTCTTAAGACATGTGGAAAACTATTGAAAAAATTTAAAAAATTGTCAAAAATTTCTAACTATTTTTTTTAATTTGTTGAACTTATGCAACTTTTTGAAAAATTGTCTTTCTGGCATTATTTCAACAGAGGGCACAATTTTTAGAATTCTTTAACAAAATTTACGCAAGTTAGTCTTAAGACATGTGGAAAATTATTAAAAAAATTTAAAAGTTTGTCAAAAATTTCTAACTATTTTTTTTTAATTTGTTGAACTTATGTAACTTTCAAAAAAATTGTCTTTTTAGCATTATTTCAACTGAGGGCACAAATTTTAGAATTCTTCAACAAAATTCACTCAAAAAAGTCTTAAGACATGTGGAAAACTATTAAAAAAATTTAAAAGTTTGTCAAAATTTTTTAACTATTTTTTTTAATTTGTTGAACTTATACAACTTTTTGAGAAATTGTCATTTTAGCATTATTTCAACTGAGGACACAATTTTTAGAATTCTTTAACAAAATTTACACAAAATTGTCTTAAGACATGTGGAAAACTATTAAAAAAATTTAAAAGTTTGTCAAATATTCTTATTTTTTTTAATTTGTTGAACTTATGCAATTTTTTTAAAAATTGTTTTTTTAGCATTATTTCAACTGAGGGCACAATTTTTAGAATTCTTCAACAAAATTTACACAAAATAGTTTTAAGACATGTGGAAAACTATTAAAAAAGTTTAAAAGTTTATCAAAAATTTCTAACAATTTTTTTTAATTTGTTGAACTTATGCAACTTTTTGGAAAAATGTCTTTTTGCATTATTTCAACTGAGGGCACAATTTTTAGAATTCTTCAACAAAATTTACACAAGATAGTCTTAAAACATGTGGAAAACTATTAAAAAAATTTAAATAATTGTCAAAAATCTTTCACTTTTTTTTTTATTTTGATGAACTTTTGCAAATTTTTGAAAAGTTGCTTTTTTGATATTATTTTAAGTGAGGGCACAATTTTTAGAATTTTTTAACAAAATTTACACAAGATAGTCTTAAGACATGTGGAAAACTATTAAAAAAATTTAAAAGTTTGTCAAAAATTTCTAACTGTTTTTTTTAATTTGTTGAACTTACGCAACTTTTTGAAAAATTGTCTTTTTAGCATTATTTCAACTGAGGGCACAATTTTTAGGATTCTTCAACAAAATTTACACAAAATAGTTTTAAGACATGTGGAAAACTATTAAAGAAATTTAAAAGTTTGTCAAAAATTTCTAACTATTTTTTTTTTATTTGTTGAACCATAGCAACTTTTTGTAAAGTTGCTCTATAGGTATTATTTTAACTGAGAGCACAGTTTCCATTTTTTTTTTTGATTTTTTTTTTAAATTTTATAGAAATTTTTGAAGTATTTAATTTGACTTGAGATTTTTGAATTTGTTCAAAGAGTTTTTTGATTCCTACAAAGAAAATTTACAAAAAGTTTCAAGACGTTTTTTGGATTGGAACATTTAAAGTATTTAGTTTTTTTTGGAATTTGATTTTTTTGAAGTTTTTTCTTGCATGAATTTTTTGAATTATAAAGCTTAGAATTTTTGAAAAGAAGCTTAGGATTTTTGAAAAGTAGCTTTGGATTTTGCAAAGAAGGTTTTGGATTTTCTGAGAATTGTTAAAGAGTCTTTAAGTTTTTGGGTTTTTGCAAGGAGTTTTTTTTTAAGTATTTTTTGATTTTTTTAAAAATTTGTGTGTTTAATTTGGTTGTAGTTTTTAGATGTTTTTTTTTGCAAAGATTTTTTGTATTTTTGCAAAAAGGTTTTGGAAAGGAGTTTCTGGATTTTTTGGAATTTTATTTACAAAATCTATTTTATTGAAAGAGTTTTTGAATTCATTTTGATAATTTATTTTTTTGCAACAAGTTTTTGAGCTTCTAAAAAGTTTATAAATTTTTATGTTTCTGCTAAAGAATTTTTAGATTCTTGCAAGCAGTCCTTAGTTTTCCGCAAAGGTGTTTATGGATTCTTTCAAGATTCTGTGGAGTATTTAGTTTTGTCAGAAGTTTTTGAATTTTTGCAAAAAGGCATTTGGATTCTCTAAAGCAGGTTTTAAATTCTTGAAAAAAAATTAGAGATTTTTGCAATAGAGTTTTTGGGAGTTATTGGAGTTTTTGCAAGAAGCTTTAAGTTATTTGCGAAGATTTTTTTAAAGAATTTGTGCGTTTTTGTATTTTTTGGGATTTTTTTTTTGTTAAAAGTTTTTGGATTTTTTTAGGAAACTTTGAATTTGTTTCGGATTTTTGGGGACTTTTTTGTTGCAAGAAGTTTTCGGATTCTTGCAAGAAGTTTTTAGAAAGTATTTAATTTGTTTTGAGTTTTTGGATTTTTGGAAAAGGAGAATTCTCAAAAAGGTCTTTGCATTTGTACAAGTACTTTTTGGATTTTTTTATAAATATTTGAAAAATTTAATTTGTTTTAAGATTTTTTTGTTAAAGATTATTGAATCACTACATTTATTCAATTTTAAGCAGTAATATCTCGTTCCAAAAATTGCATCTTAAACCTATAATTTAATTAATCTATCGAAACAAAATTTAATAACATAAATTAATAATAACCATGCAATATATCCTACAATGTAGCAATAATATGCTAAATATTTTAAGAAAAAATTGCGCAAATCAAGCACGAAACGTACACATTTCATAAAACAATTATTGCTATCGATTCAAGATAATGACTAAATAGTTTCGTAAAAATAAGTAAACCAGATTAAAAAAAATTCACACGTTCAACATTTGTACAGATATTAATGATTTACTTATTATTCAATGTAGAATAAGATTGATAAAAAAAAAAAAAACTTGTTTTAAATAAAATTTACGAGCTAATAAATTGTCAAAAATATACAATTACGCAAGCACATGTTGACCCGAATAAAATGTAAAGGTCACAATTGTAATATTTTTATTATTATATTTAATGCAGTTCATAATTATCGATAATTAAAATTGTTGTGAAATGTTTATTAATGTCATTGCGTATTAAGATGACTTTGTATTTGATTGTATGGACAATCCTTCAGGAGGTTTTGTATAAATATCAACGGGAGCTTTTGTCTATTGTTAGAAATATTAAATAAACACAATGAGTTGCTTAGTTGTATTGTATTTTCTAATTCCAACAGACAAGCTTTAGTGCTTCCAATTAATAATGTTTTTGGCTTTTAAATATTTATTATTACGTATGCAGTGAAAGTGAAGAATTGCTATGCTAATTTGAAGCTCATTCAGTAGAGACATATACAGTTCATCCAAACCATATGCTGTGTAACAAAATGTATAATTTATTAAGACACACTACCGCAAGGGTTTTGCAAAAATAATGATTCACACACCCAAAAGTATGTAACATTCTAAAATGGATTATTATACAATCTATATTATCACAAATCTTTGTTTTGCATTTAATAATTTTCAATTTAATATTAAATATATAATTAAATATCATCTAGGAACAGGAAGTTAACCTTGCACATTTCATTCCCACATCATTTGTAATTCCTAAAAAATTAAAAGGAAAAAATCGGACTGCATTATTATTACGTCAGCACAATCACACCTTATTTTTTGGGATAAATGTATTCAGAAATTTCTCCGACGGGTGCAACCTTGTACTTAATCTAATTTCCACTTAATGGGATTATATATTTGTTTTTTATTTAAATGTTTTCATTGTTTAATCCAGTTTTTATTAGACAAGGCGATTTATATCCGGCTGGAATATATAAATTATAAGACTGGAGTTTAGTTTGATTGTGATGCAGGAAGGTTTTACTTTGTAAAAATGTTGTATCTTTTTATTGTTTGTTTTGTTAATAATAATACGTTTATTTCGTGCCTTTTGGCTTTGAAAAAGGTACAATAGTTCAGTTATTTTTGTCTTTTTTTTATTATAATATGGATTTATTGTTGAGACAAGATATTGCGAGAAATGTTTTGTTTTCTTGTATTTATTTTTGAACTGACGAAAATTATTTTTTTATGTTTTTGATGTAATCTAGAAGATTTTGTGCTATTAATTAAAAATTTTGGTAAAAGTTGCTAGACAGATTAAATTGTTTCAATCAATTTTTCAAAGATTTTTCCGTTTTTTTTGCTATTTTGAGCTAACAAAAATAATTTTTTAGTAAACCAGCTTTGGTGCTTTATATTTGTGATGTGATCTAGAAGGTTTTGTGCTATTAATCGGAAAGTTTAGTGTAAGTCGCTGGACAGGTTTTTGGTTTGCAATCAATTTTGGAAAGATTTTTCCGTTCTTTGTTTTTATAAGCTTACAAAAACAATTTTTTAGTAGCAAGTTTTTGTGTCTTATATTTTTGATGCGATTTATAAGATTTTGTGCTACTAATTGGAAAGTTTAGTAAAAGTCGCTAAACAGATTTTGATTTTTCAAGCAATTTTTTAAGGATTTTTTTGTTTTTTGCTCTTTTGAGCTAACAAAAATGATTTTTTAGTTGCAAGTTTTGGTATTTTATATTTGTGATGTGATCTAGAAAATTTTGTGCTATTAATCGGAAAGTTTGGTAAAAGTCGCTAAACAGATTTTGATTTTTCAAGCAATTTTTTAAGGATTTTTTTGTTTTTTGTTTTTTAGAGCTCACAAAAACCATTTTTTAGTAGCAAGTTATAGTGTTTTATATTATTAATGTAATCTAGAAGGTTTTGTGCTATTAGTTGGAAAGTTTGGTAAAAGTCGTTAGACAGATTTTGTTTTTTCTAGCAATTTTTCAAGGATTTTTCCGTTTTTTTGCTTTTTTGAGTTAACAAAAACCATTTTTTAGTTGCAAGTTATGGTGTTTTATATTTTTAATATGATCTAAAAGGTTTTGTGCTATTAATTGGAAAGTTTAATAGAAATCGCTAGGCAGGTTTTTGGTTTGCAATCAATTTTGGAAAGATTTTTCTGTTTTTTGCTTTTATAAGCTCACAAAAACAGTTTTTTAGTAGCAAATTTTGGTATCTTATATTTTTGATGTAATTTAGAAAGCTTTGTGCTATTAATCGGAAAGTTTTGTAAAAGTTGCTAGACAAATTTTGTTTTTTCAAGCAATTTTTCAAAGATTTTTCCGTTTTTTGCTTTTTTGAGCTAACAAAAACCATTTTTTTATTAGCAAGTTATATTGTTTTATTTTTTTAACGTGATCTAGAAGGTTTTGTGTTATTAATAACAAAGTTTTGAAAAAGTCGTTAAACAGATTTTGTTTTTTCAAGCAATTTTTTAAAGTTTTTTCCGTTTTTTGCTTTTTTGAGCTAACAAAAACCATTTTTTTAGTAGCAAGTTATAGTGTTTTATATCTTTAACGCGATCTAGAAGGTTTTGTGCTATTAGTCGGAAAGTTTGGTAAAAGTTGTTAGACAGATTTTGTTTTTTTTAGCAATTTTTCAAGGATTTTTCCGTTTTTTTGCTTTTTTTTATTATGATCTAAAAGGTTTTGTGCTATTATTTAGAAAGTTTAGTTAAAGTTGCTAGACAGATTATGTTTTTTCAAGCAATTTTTCAAGGATTTTTCCGTTTTTTGCTTTTATAAGCTCACAGAAACAATTTTTTACTAACAAATTTTAGTGTTTTTAATTTTTAATATGATCTAGAAGGTTTTGTGCTATTAATCGGAAAGTTTGGTAAAAGTGGCTACACAGGTTTTGTTTTTTCAAGCAATTTTTTATAGATTTTTTCATTTCTTTGCTTTTTTGAGTTAACAAAAATTATTCTTTAAGTAGCAAGTTATAGTGTTTTGTATTTTTAATATGATCTAGAAGGTTTTGTGCTATTAATTGAAAAATTTGGTAAAAGTTGCTGAACAGATTTTGTTTTTGTAAGCAATTTTACAAGAATTTTTTTGTTTTTTGCTGGTAATTACATTGGACCGGAGCACTTTTTAAGATTTTTTGTGTTTTGTTTTGCCCGAATGTGATGGGTATCGGGTTTCGAACAACTCCTTGGAGAAGAGTTTTAGGAATTGAGAAGCCTTGTATTTTGTTTTCTGGCATCGATAAGTTGTTGAGTGCTAGGCCCTTGAGCGCGTGTATGTCTACGTTGTTGTTGGCCGCTTTTTTGTAGTGAGAGAGCAAAATGTTGATATGTGGGTGTAAAGTTGTTTTGTAGCAGGATCTTTATAGTTGTCTATCTAGGTGCGTATTTTAATTCCTTGATTGTAACTCAGCTTTGTTATTCACTGGTATGTCTGTGTTTTGTTTTTTCATTTTTTTTTTCTACAGATTTATGGGTTACTGTTTTGCATATTTTTTATTCACAGTGGAGTTTTCTTTTTTGGGCCAGCAGGTGGATGATGACTTTTAGCGCTGTTTTGAAATCCATGCGGTATGTTGAATTAATCCTGAGTAACACTTTTCTCTGTACTTTGTTGAAAAAATCTTTATACTTTTTGGTGTTTAGCCACTCAGCTTATAATGATGCGGCATACAAACCGTGCTAGACTTTTTGCTGGATCTGGGCGGGTGGTTGGGTTACTCCATAACATGGTAACGAGTTATTAGTTTGGACTGAAGTCTACTCACCTACCCATGTGATTTAGTAGTATGTGCTGGAGTGGCCCACCTACCCACTCAAATGTTTGTTATCAAAAAAATTGCTTTACAACCATTTCTTGTGATGACTTCTAGCGTCCGCAGAGAGGTGTTAAACTACCAATTCTTGATGAAGAACACTTGGGTGGGTGGTTGGGTCACTCCGTAACATGATAACGAGTTAGTAGATTGGACTGAAATGGCCCACCTACCTACTCAAGTGTTTGTTATCAAAAGATTGCATCACAACTTTTTCTTGTTATAAAATGTTTTCTAACGTCCGTAGAGAGGTCAAACTACCAATTGCTTGATAATGAACTTTTGGGTGGGTGGTTGGGCTTTTTCATAACAATTTACGATTTAGTAGTTTGGAGTGGACTGACCCACCCAACCACCTAAGTGTTTGTTATCAAAAGATTGCATCACGACCTTTTCTTGTGGTAAAATGACTTCTGACGTTCGCAGATAGATCGAACTACTAATCTTTGATAACAAACTTTTGGGTGGGTGGTTGGGCTACTCTATAAAAAATAACGAATCAGTAGTTTGGACTGGAGTGGCCCACCTACCCACTCAAGTGTTCTTTATTAATAGATTGCATCACAAATTTTGCTTGTGATAAATTGTCTTCAAACGTCCGCAGAAAGGTCAAACTATCAATCCTTGATAACGAACACTTCGGTGGGTGGGTGGGCCACTCCAGTCCAAACTACTGATTTTGTATTTTGTTAGGGAGTGGACCACCTATCTACCCAAGTGTTTGTTATCAAAAGATTGCATCACAACCTTTTCTTGTGATAAAATGACTTTTGAACTTCGCAGAGAGGTCCAACTATACTAATTGCTTGATAATGAATTTTTGGGTAGGTGGGTAGGTGGGTGGGCTTCTCTATAAAAAATAACGAATTATTAGTTTGGACTGGAGTGGTCTACCTATCCATCTATGTGTTTGTTATCAAAAGATTACATCACCATTTTCTTTTGTGATAAAATGACTTCTAACATCCGCAGAGAGGTCAAACTACCAATCCTTGATAACGAACACTTGGACGGTTGGGTGGGTCACTCCATATCATGATAACAAATCAGTAGTTTGGACTGAAGTGGCTCATCCACCCACTCAAGTGTTTTGTTATCAAAAGATTGCATCACGACCTTTTCTTGTGATAAAATGCTTCTGACGTCCGCAGAGAAGTCGAACTATACCAATTGCTTGATAATGTATTTTTGGGTGTTTGGGTGGGCTTCTCTATAAAAAATAACAAATCATTAGTTTGGACTGGAGTGGTCCACCCAACCACCTAAGTGTTTGTTATCAAAAGATTACATCAACACCTTTTTTTGTGATAAAATGACTTCTTACATTCGCAGAGAGGTCAAACTACTAAAACACTCTGTAACATGAGAGGTAGTTTGGACTAGAGTGGTCAACTCGCCCACTCAATTGTTTGTTATCAAAAATTTGCATCACAATCTTCTCGTGTGATAAAATGACTTCTGACGTCCGCAGAGAGGTCAAACTGCTTTTTACTTAATAACAAACACTTTGGTGGGTGGGTAACAAGATAACGAATTAGTAGTTTGGACTGAAGTGGCCCACCCACTTACCCAAGTGTTTGTTATCAAAAGATTCATTATCTTCTCTTGTGATAAAATGTCTTTTAACGTCCGCAGAGAGGTCAAAATATCAATTCTTTGATAACAAACACTTGGTTGGGTAAGCATAATAACAAATTAATAATTTAAACTGGTGTGGCCTACTCAGCCACCTAAGTGTTCATTATCAAAAGATTGCATCACAATCTTCTCTTGTGGCAAAATGTATTCTGAAGACCGCAGTGAGGTCAAACTACAAATTCCTTAATAACAAACAGTTGGGTGGGTGAGTGGGCCACTTTATAACAAAATAACAAATCAGTGGTTTGGACTGGAGTTGGCCACTCACCTATCTAAGTGTTTGTTATCAAAAATTGCATCATGGTCATTTTTTGTGATAAAATAAGTTCTGACGTCCGCAGAGAGATTAAACTACCAATCCTTGATAACGAACACTAAGATGGGTAGGTGGGTCACTCCATAACATGATATTGAGTCATTAGTTTGGATTGGAGTGGCTTACCCACGTGTTTGTTATCAAAAAGATTACATAACGACCATCTATTGTGATCGAATGTCTTCTAACGTCCGCAGAGAGGTCAGACTTTATTTGCATTTTTTTTCTTGGTTGAAGTTAAGGCACTTGATGCACTTTATAATTTAAATAACAATCTCTATGCGCCTTCTTTCCACACGGTTTTTACGCTACCTTGGTTACAAAGCTTTTCTTTTTGTTGTTAGTGTGATCACTGCGTAATTACAGTCTTAATTGCAATTGCCTGTACTATTTTTTCTTTGGTTGTTGTTTTGTCAACCTTTATGACGAAGAGAAATAGCGTTTTTGTTTGAGTTTGAATATCTGCATTTGTTTATGATCTTGAGCTGTAAGGCGTTGCTATCGCCTTTAATTAATACGTTTCCGGCTTTTGTTTTCTTACTCGTATTTATTTTAACTCTTATTTTGGTTACTTTAACTTTTTCTCGATGTTTTTTATTATGTTAGCGTAGGATTAACCTACCAACCACCACACCAAGCATCTTTGTTGTAAAGAGTGGACCATCACAAGGATTTTTTTTTAAATGTTAATAAAACACAAACGGTTAGATGGAATTTTATGATCTTGAATTTATTTTGTAGTCAAGAGTATCCGGTTATACATGAAATTTTACATCAGCCAAATGGCTGCCACGACTGGCCTTTCAATAGTTCATTCTCTCAATCAAATTTTTCAGAACTTTTTCCAACGTCTGCGGTTCTATCTCAGCAATGGCATTTTGGATATCGACTTTAAGATCGTCAATCGTTGCTGGATCGTTGGTATAAAAACGTTCTTTAACGGCACCCCAAAGATAAAAGTCTATGGGCGTCAAATTGCAGCTCCTTGCTGGCCAATTTACATTTCCACGACGGCTGATTACTCCATTTTCTAACTTTGACCGCAATAAGTCGATAGTTTTGTTGCTAGTGTGGCATGTCGCCCCATCTTGTTGGAACAAGATGTTGCCCACATCCAAACCAGCAATTTAGTTCTATAGCGGTTTCTGTTGACCGTTTTGCCAGATTAAAAAAAAAAATGGGCCGATGATGCCGCCGGCCCATAATCCGCACCATACAGTCACTCGTTTAAGATGCATTGGCTGCTCAACGATCACGTGTGGATTTTCCGATGCCCAAATCCTGCAGTTTTGCTTGTTTACATAGTCCCCGAGGTGAAAATGCGCTTTATCGGAAAAGATCATTTTTTGCCAAAATAAATTCACCATCGGCTTCCAGATGCTCTAACGCCCAATTAGCGAAGTTGTATTGAAGTGGATGGTCAACTCTCTTCAACTGCTGTGTTATTTGAACCTTATAGGCAAATAAACAGACGTTTTTATGCAAAATACGCCTCAAGGTAGTGCGACTAATGTTCAATTGCTGAGAGCGATGACGAGTCAATGTTCTCGGGTTGGCTTGCACACTACGGCCTACAGCAGCAATATTCTCGGGTGTAAGAACCGGACGAGCGTGTGGAACATTAGTACGGTTCACCAGCATACCAGTTTCACAAATTTCTTCAGAACACTCGCATTTGGTGCATATTTGCGACCAAATTTTGTACGCAATTTTTGCACTGATTCTGCAACACACGAATTACATTCAAAGTAAATTTTTAACATTTTTCAACGTTTATCGAGCGTATAGCGTGCCATTTCGTTAACCGGGTGTTGTATACTGAAGAATTGTCATACATCAGATATCAAATATCATGACAGTAAAAATAAAGTGGTAGTTTAAAAAGATTCCAAGAGATGGCCCACTTTTTATATTAAATAACTATTTAAAACACATTTTTACTATAACGGCCATTATTACTTGCCGCCAATTTTTTCTAACCATTATTAGCTGTTATTTTACTACTACATCATTTCAATGTTTTTTTGCGCTGTTTTAATTTGCTCTGCTTTCCGTTTGAGTTGGTACAGTACATTTTTTTGCATTAGCTTGCCATGGTTTTCCCGTGGAATCCAAAATTTTCAGTTGTCTATTGAAGTTTGAAATTTAATTGTAAATTTATTATTGAATTTGTCTCAAGCAAGTATTACTTTATTGCACCGCAAATTTAGTACTTTTTATTGTGCTATAAGTTATTTTTCTAAAATAAATTTTTTTATAGTTGAAGTTGTGTTTGTGATTTTGCATTAACAATTGACACAATGGTTTATTAATTGTCCGCTTAGTAAGAAAACTTATTGTCATTGACTGTTTTATCAGTTAGTTATCAGTTAGTTTACCCAATTTTGATAATTAATAATTAGTAAATTACACTCTAACTTGTGTTATATTTCTATTTTGTTATACAATTTACCACATATATACGCACAATCTCACGCATATATTCACATATTATTATAACGCAATGGAATTATTAAATTATTTGCATAATCATGTGATTTTCATTCTTGGTAAAACATTAAAATTGTTAAATAACAAGAAGAAAATGAAGAGCACGCCATACGATTACCAAATACGTTGCAGATTCACAACAAAAAATATTTACTGGATTATTAGAATTCAATTATAATCGTTTAATCTAATTAAGTAATCTTAGAGAAGCTACATTTTCCTATTAATTACGCGAGTAATATTCTTATGCAATAAAAAGTGAGTGGTGGTTATTATATTATTATACTTTTTCTAAAACAATGATTATATCTATTACGGTTGCAATTAATAATGTTTTAAATCAATGTGCCAGTATTAAATGGACCACCCGTAATTTGAATTTATAAATGGAATTTGTTTCAAATTAAGTTATATAAGCTGTCAATCTTTAAATTGGTTATTATAATCGCTAATAATTTATTGTTAATGTTAAAGCGCGTTACGCAATATGTTACAATTTTTTTTTAAGTGTGTGAGTGTAAACATTGATACAGATTGAAATTTAGTTCTGCATCGTCATTATTATTAGTTGAGTTGTTTTGTGATATTACAATCGTTGTTAATTTAACAGCGTTGGATGGTTTGTAACATGTCATTCTAATTTTTATTGTTATTGTTGATACAAATATATCTATTCATATAATTGGTATATGAAAATTGGTGTTTAGTTAGTGAAATAAATTGTGTGGAACATAAACTCTTGAAATTGTGTATACATTTGCATTAATTTGTTATTGGAAAAAAAAAAGGAACGCGCAATACCTAATCACACAAGCAAGGCGCTTCCATCATATGTGAAAGTTGTTAATACAAACCATTATTACACTTTACACCACGAATTGGCTATAGCTATGAAAATTGCAATCTTTAATCACCATATAAATGGTATGAAGTTTAGAATTGATGAACGCACAGAACATTTAATGGCCCATTTTGTTCGAAGTAATAGCGATAGTTACTGATACTTTGTTGTTTGTGCCGTTAAACTTTTAAAACCTTTTAATCATCAAAGTCCAGATCTATGTCATTACCTACACTGGCGAGCAAAAAGTTTTTTGTTGTGGTTTTTCTTTGCAAAACTTGTCATTCACTCGGTGTACTATACTTAACAGGTCATAATGCTTTTAGGCCTTATTGTTGTGGCAAGAATTATAGCGTCGATTGAAGATGGGCGAGGAAAACGTGAAACTGCAAAGATTGTTGGTAAAACTTTTTGTGCTGTACAAAAGGTGTATCAGCGTTACTTGGATACTGGCCTGATAACCAGAAGATTAGGATCCGGGCAAAAAAAAGTCACCACAAACAGAAATGACTGTTTTTTGGTGTCCACAAGTTTGCAAAATAGAACAGCTTCTGCAATTTATCTACGAAATCAACTCCATGAAATTAGAGATGTAAATGTTAGTGAATGGACCGTTAGGAGAAGGTTTTGGGCTGTTGGATTGTTTTGTAGAAAGATGGTTACAAGTCCACCTTTACAACGCTACATTGTGTTGCAAGTTTGGTTTTTGCCTAAAATCACCGGGCATGGAATAATGAGGACTGGAGCAGAGAACTGTTTTCAGATGAGTTGTGCTTTTGCCTCAATGGATCAGACGGACGTCGGAAAGTGTGAAAAAGGCGCGGAGAAAGATACGCTTTAGTTTGTATTGATGAGCAACTTTCAGGAGGAATTTCTACCAAAACACACAAAAAGTTGGTTTTTATAAAGAATGGCTTTTTAGCAGCTTACAGATATATTAAGGAGATTTTGAAGATTATGTTATGCCCTTCATGACAACTATGGGCAAGCGCGGCATTTTCATGCAAGATAATGCTAGACCTTACGTAGCCTGAGTTGTGGATGAAGTGGGAATTTCACGGTTTGATTGTCCAGCTCTTAGACCCATAGAACATGAGTTAGAGCGACGTATTCGAAAGCATACACCTGCTCCAAGAACTGCTCAGGAACTAAGACAGTTGCTATTGCAAGAATGAAATAATATTGACTATAATGTGATCCTTAATTTAATTCAAATTATTTCTCGTCGACTTCAAGCAGTTATTAATGCAAGAGAGGGTAATACTCGTTAATAGTGATAAAGTAAAATAAGACTTTGACACATTTTTGCCAAACCCACATGCAGCTCTATCAGGGTCACACCACAATGGATCAATAAAAACTAATGCGAAAAATTATACTATTAGTTTTAGATAATTTGATTAACAAATCAAAAACTTTGTAATAATTTTATATTCTTCAAAATGAAACAATGTCATTTGCAAGAGAATGTTGACCAAAGCGAGGACGTGCTTTAATTGACTTCAAATTATATATTTAAGTTAATTATATACTGCAGACAATTTTTATTAATGTTTGTATTGTTAAAATGAATAAAGTTGATTTATTATTTAATTAATTAATAATTGGATCAAAACAAATGTTTTATTGCAAATAAATCAATAATAAAATTAACATTTTTTGATATAATAATTGATCATTATATAAATGTGGAAAACTAATTAGCATCGACACAAATGTGTTAAAACAAGAGATAAAATCTCCATCAATAGACGTTATAAAATCTAATTTATTTATGATAATATCGTTTTAGATTAAACATACTTGTAAACACGTAATAACGTTGAATTAATAAACGAACATATGGCACCCAGACGGAAAGCTGTTGTGCCCGGAAGAAATCTAAACTTGCTATGTTCTTACCATGTCATTAATAATGTAATGATGGTTATATTAAACAATCGAAAGTAACAATAAAAAAATTAATTTAATATTAACCCCAATAATTTATAGAAATATTATTGATAAATGATGTATTTTATGTAAATAGCTTTTTTACCCCGTAAGAGATACATATACTTGTGTTTCAGGGTATGCACCCATCATCAGTGTGCCTAGCATCTCACTGGTCGAAGAGACAATTTATTTATTTCAGTAGCTTGAAATAACTATCAATAACACATAACATCTTAATTAAATCAATTTCAACAAAATAAAACATCCCAAAAAAGGAATAAACCTAATTAATCAAACCCACCTTAAAATAATCACCCGCTGTTTATAAAACATGCAAATAATTTCTATTTCGTTATTTTCTAACAACATAATAAATACTTCAATTATTAACTAATACTATTATACATAATTAATTAATTATCCAACAAGGGTGTGTTTAGGCTTTATGTAATTAACATTGATTATAATCGATTAATTAATATTCCAACCTTTCTCTCATTGTTTTTAAACATTAAATTCGATTACGGTGTTAATTTGTAAAGATGAAAAGTGAATGTGTAGAGACATTGTTTCTGCATGTTAATGCTCAGGGCGGTGTTGGAAGGAATTGTGAATGAGAAAGAGAAAATTAATAATTTTAAATTAATAAAAACTGCATTGTTGGGATTTTAATTTGTTTTTAAAATAATCACTAATAGTAATTAAAAAAATTAAATTTGTAAGTATTTAATGGTAATAATACTAATAATAAATTATACTTTATTTAACTTTTTAGTGAATGCATCTACTGAAATTTGATTTACAAATTCTTCTAATTAGCTTATTAATTGATTTCTAAAACAATTTCTCAACGTTATTGTAAACCATTTCAATAGTTTTAAAATAATTTCAATTCAAATAATAAAAATATCAGTTTCTTTAATTTTTTACATCCACTATCAACGATGATACCATCAGTGTACTTCGTTTGACCTTATCAGTTTTATTTACAATCGGAATAAAAATGCAAATCATCAATATTATACAAATATACGCTCTAATCGCATTAACATTTACGATACACAAACTCATCCAACTCCTTTGTTTGACTTTAAGAAAAACGTATTACATCGAGCATTTTCAATTAGTTTGTTGGATGTATTTAAAGGGATTGAGAACCTTAAATGTAACTTTAGCACTGGACCGGACGGTGTTCCATCTATGCTGTTAAAACAATGTATTTATTCAATTTCTACGCCATTGCACTTACTTTTTGAGGCTTCTCTTAATGAAGCCAAGTTTCCTTCAGTTTGGAAACAAAGCTACATTATGTCTTTGCATAAATCTGGAGCTAAGGAGGATATTACTAATTATAGAGGTATATGCATCCAGTCTGCTATTCCTAAGTTGTTTGATCAAATTGTAACTGGTCAAATATAATGGATGTACAAAAGCATTTTAGTGGAACAGCAACATGGGTTTTGCGAGGGTCGTTCTACTGTTACAAATCTTCTTTGTTACGAAAATGATCTTTTGAATGCCTTTCAATCAAGAGTTCAAGTAGATTCTATTTACACAGATTTTTCAAAGGCTTTTGATCGCGTTAATCATAGTATTTTGATTGCTAAGCTTTGAGCTTTGGGTTTTTATGAATCTGTTGTTGCGTGGTTGTCGAGCATTTTGGAAAATCGTACACAGTGTGTGAAAATTAATAACTTTTGATCACAACCAATTGTTGTTTTTTCTGGGGTTCCTCAAGGATCTCGTTGTGAACCAATTCTGTTTTTACTCTTTATTAATGATCTTGTTTATTCTATTAATTCTTCGTCTTATCTTTTATTTGCTGAAGATTTTAAAATTTATAAAAAATATCATCTATTGAGGACTGCATTAGTTTGCAAAATGATTTAGATTCTGTTCATTTATGGTATCTTATTATTAACTTGTTATTTAACGCAAATAAATGTTTTTCGATAAGTTTTAACAGAACCTTAAGTAAAGTATCGTATGACTATACTATCGATAATAATGTTTTGGAACATGTTACACAAATAAAAGATTTGGGCGTAATTTTTGATTCAAAACTAACTTTTGTTGAGCATATACTATATGTGCAACCGTGCTATAAAAATGTTAGGATTTGTTTACAGAATGTCTACTGACCTATCTCCTAGCACACTGAGTTTTCTGTGCAGTTTTTAAATTTATTTGCAACAATTAAGTTTTTCTGTGAAATTTTAAATTAATTTCTTGTAGTTCTTGAGTTTTATGTGCAGTTTTTTATCAAGTTTTATGCGATTTTGTTGCATTTTTGATACATTTTATGATGTAAGTAAGTTTTTGTGGGATTTTTTTACAATAAACGTGTTTTCTGTACAGTTTTTGAGAAATTTTAGATTCATTTTGTGTAATAAATGATTTTTTTGTGGAATTTTGACGTATATTTGATATAGGTTTTTGTGAAATTTTTTTAAAATAAATGTTTTTTTGCAATTTTTTTGCAACAGTTTACTTTTTTTACTAATTTGAAATTAGTTTTGTCTAAAATATAAGTTTTTTGTGCAATTTTTGATAATTTTCTTTTATTTTTTTTTAATTTGTATTACGATCTTGTCGTATTTTTGATGAATTTTATTATGTAAATCAGTTTTTGTAAGAATTTTTTACAATAAATGTGTTTTCTGCGCATTTTTTGAGATTTGTTTGCAACAGTTACGTTTTTTGAGTTATTTTAAATTAATTTCTTGTAATAAATGAGTTTTCTGTTTAGTTTTTGATAAAGTTCTATGCGATTTTGACGCATTTTTTATAAATTTTATGACGTAAATAAGTTTTTGTAGGAGTTTTTTACAATAAATGAGTTTTTTGTACAATTTTTAAGATTAATTTTGTTTAATACATGATTTTTGTGTGCAATTTTTGATAAATTTTTTCTAAAAAAATTTGTTTTTTTGCAATTTTGTCGTATTTTTGATAAATTTTATGTCAAACAGGTTTTTTTGTGCAATTTTTAAGATTTTTTTGCAAGAATTAAATTTTTCTAATCAGTTTTAAATTAAATTTGTGTAATAAATGATTTTTTTGAGCAGTTTTTGATCAATTCTTTCTAAAATAATTTATTTCGGTGCGATTTAGACGTATTTTTGAAGAGCTGTATGATGAAAATAGCCTTTTTTAGAATTTTTATAATAAATATAATATTTGCGCAGTTTTTAGTTTTTTTGTCTTGTTTTTTGAGAATATTTTAGAATAAATGTTTTTTTTTGAGATTTGTTTGCAACAATTAAGTTTTTCTGAGTGATTTTATCAGTTTTTATCAGCAATTTTAGATTAATTTTGTGTAATAAATAAGTTTTTTGTGCAGTTTTTAATCATTTTTTTCTAATAAAATAATTGTTTCTGTGCAATTTTTATGTATTTTTGATCAATTTTATGTTTAAGATTTTTAAGGTTTTTGTGAGAATTTCTTACAATAAATGTGTTTTCTGTGCATTTTTTTGCAACTATTAGTTTTTTCAAAATAATTTCAGTTTTATTTAGTGCAATTTTTGTTAAATTTCTTCTAAAAAATTTGTTTTTTTCAAAACTTCTTACAATAAATGGGTTTTCTGTAATGAACTAGGTTTTTGTAAGAATTTTATTTATTAAATGTGTTTTCTGTGCAATTTTTAAGATTTTTCTTTAACAATTAAGTTTTTTTGATTGATTTTAGAATATTTTTGTGTAATTAATTGTGGTTTGTGTAATTTTTGATAAATTTGTTTGAAAAAACCAGTTTTTGTGAGATTTTTTAAAAATAAATGTGTTTTGTGTGCAATTTTTGAGATTTTTTTGAAACAATTAAGTTTTTTTGAATGATTTTAGATTAGTTTTGTCTAATAAATAAGTTTTTGTGCAAATTTTGAAGTATTTTTTTAATTTTGTAAACGCAATAATCAATAATTCTTGATTATTTTATGCAATAAATGAGTTTTTTATGCAAATTTTTATTGGGACGCCTGAAAACATCATAGTTTCAGTTGACAAAATTTTTTTTTGTCAATTTTATATTAATTTTATGTAATAAATTAGTTTTTTGCGCATTTTTGTGATGTAAATAGGTTTGTGCAGTTTTTGAGATTTTTTTGCAATAGTTAGGTTTTTTGTAGATTTTTTGATAATTTCTTTCTAAAAAAGTTGTTTTCTTTGCAATTTTGACATACTTTTGATGAGTTTTATGATGTAAGTAGGTTTTTCTAAGAATGTTGGACAATAAATGTGTTTTCTGCCCAATTTTTGAAATTTGATTACGACTATTAAGTTTTTTTGAGTAATAAATGAGTTTTCTGTGCAATTTTTAAAAAGTTTGTTCTAAAAAAAAATTAATTCTGTACAGTTTTGACATATTTTTGATGAGATTTATAATAATAGGTTTTTGTAAAACTATCATCTGTCAA
The DNA here is from genome assembly GCA_963932245.1 of Tachinus rufipes. Classification (NCBI taxonomy): domain Eukaryota; kingdom Metazoa; phylum Arthropoda; class Insecta; order Coleoptera; family Staphylinidae; genus Tachinus; species Tachinus rufipes. Next base: position 6,147,155 of record OZ010749.1, read on the forward strand.
TAAATGTGTTTTATGTGCATTTTTTTTATTTTGTTTGCAATATTTAAGTTTTCTTTGCAACAATTAAGTTTTGGGCGATTTTAGATTAATTTTATGTAATAAATTTGTAGTTTTTTTCTAATAACATTTGTTTCTGTACAATTTTTACGTATTTTTGTCAAATTTTATGTTGTAAATAGGTTTTTGTGAGAAATTCTTACAATTAATGTATTTTTGTACAATTTTTGATTTTTTTTAAGCAATTTTAGATTAATTTTGTGTAATTTTTGTTATTTTTTTTCCAAAAAATTAGTTTTTTTCAATTTTTTTTACAAGAAATGAGTTTTCTGTACAATTTTTAAGATTTTTCTATTAATTAGGTTTTTTTGGGCAATTTTAAATTAATTTTGTTTTATAAATAAGATTTTTGATTAATTTTTGATTAATTTTATGTAACAAATTAGTTTTTTGCACAATATTTTATGAGTTTTATGATGTAAATAGGTTTCTTGTTAAAATTTCTTACATTAAATGTGTTTTATGTACAATTTTTAAGATTTTTTTGCCAGAATTAAGTTTTTACGAGTTAATTTAGATTAATTTTAAATTTAAAAAAAATCTGTTTTTTGTGCAGTTTTTAAGATTTTTTTGCAATAATTAGGTTTTTTTAAGCGGTTTTAAATTAATCACTAATTGTGAATTAAAACAAAAGCTAATCGTAACATTTTGTTGTAACTTTTTGTGCATAATTATTATTTATTGCATTATTTGTCAAAAATACGATAAAAATAAATTTTTACCTAAAAGTATTTTTTTTGAAATTATTCAAATCTGTTTAATTCTAATTTTTAGACTAAAATCACTAATTGTCAATTAAAATAAAAACTAATTGTAAAATTTTGTTGCAACTGTTTGTGCATAATTATCATTCAATGCATTAATTGTAAAAATTACGAGAAATATGAATTTTCTTCTAAAAGTATTTTTTCGAATTCTTCAAAACTTTTTAATTTCGATTTTTAGACTAAAATCACTAATTGTGAGTTAAAACAAAAACTAACTGTAGATTTTTGTTGTAACTTTTTGTGCATAATAAATATTCAATGCATTAATTGTAAAAAATACGAGAAATATAAACTTTCATCTAAAAGTATTTTTTTCGAATTTTTTAAAACTGTTTAATTCTGATTTTTGAATTAAAATCATTAATTGTGAATTAAAACAAAAATTAATTGTAGAATTTTGTTGTAACTTTTTAAGCATAATTTTCATTCAATGTATTAATTGTAAAAATTACGAGAATTACGAATTTTTATCTAAAAGTATTTTTTTCGAATTTTTCAAAACTGTTTAATTTCAATTTTTGAACTAAAATCACTAATTGTAAATTAAAACAAAAACTAATCGTAGAATTTTTTGTAACTTTTTGTGCATAACTATCATTCAATGCATTAATTGTAAAAAATAGGAGAAATATGAATTTTCCTCTAAAAGTATTTTTTTTTTTAGTTTTTCAATTCTGTTTAATTCCGATTTATGGACTAAAATCGCTAATTGTAAAATAAAACAAAAACTAATCGTAAAATTTTGTTGTAACTTTTTGTGCATTATTATCATTTAATGCATTAATTGTAAAAAAATTTGAAAAGTATAGATTTTTATCTAAAAGTATTTTTTTCGAATTTTTAAAAAAATTTAATTCTAATTTTTAGACTAAAATCACTAATTGTGAATTAAAACAAAAACTAATCGTAAAATTTTTTTGTAAATTTTTGTGCGTAATTATCTTTTAATGCATTATTTGTAAAAAATACGAGAAAAATAAATTTTTATCTAAAAGTATGTTTTACAATTTTTTCAAAACTGTTTAATTCTAATTTTTGGACTAAAATCACTAATTGTAAATTAAAACAAAAACTAACAGTAAAATTTTTTTGTTACTTTTTGTGCATAATTATCATTTAATGCATTAATTGTAAAAAATACGAGAAACATAAATTTTCAACTAAAAGTTTTTTTTTTAATTTTTCAAAACTGTTTAATTCTGGTTTTTGAATTAAAATCATTAATTGTGAATTAAAATAAAAACTAATCGTAGAATTTTGTTGAAATTTTTTGTGCATAAATATCATTTTTTTAATATTTAGTTTTTATTATAAAATGTTTACATATTTACAGTTTATATTATTTGTTTTTTTTCTCCCCACTTGCTGCTCTACACCGTTTCCATGTGGATGGCTGCAGAGCTTCGTATTCGGGGCACCATTTTATGTTTCTATTTATCTGCTTCTGTCTTCTTCTAATTAGATCTTGTTAATATATAGTGTTTTTTAATTTTAATTTTGAATTCTTTATAATTCTTTATTTTCTTGATACTTTCAGGCAGTTGGTTGTAAGTGACAAGTCCATTGCCTAGTATTGTTTGTTTTGCTTTTTCTGTCCTTGTTGTGTGTACATGTATGTTGCTTCTTCTTCTTGTGTTATGTCCGTGAGTTTCTTTGTTGCATTTTATTTGGAGGTTGGTTTTAATTTCGTTATTTTTAATGTTGTATATTAGTTTGCATTTTTCTATTTTTATTTTTTCGTTTATCTTTGTTTCGTTAATTATTTTGTATACTTCTTCTGTTTGTGTTAGTTTTGGTAGTTTGTATATTATTTTTAGAATTTTGTTCTGTTGCCTTTGAATTTTTTGAATGTTTGTTTTTGTTGTTTCTCCCCATATGTTTATTAAATAATTAATTTTTGCTAAAAATAGTGAATGGTAGATACTTAATGCAGTTTCTTTTGTAATGCATTCCCTAGCTCTATACACAGCTCCTATTGTTGCTGCGCTTTCTTTTAATAGTTTGTTAATATGTGTATCCCAGGTGAGTTTTTCAGTTAATATTATTCCTAAGTATTTTGTCTGTTTTGTTCTAGTAATTGGTATGTTATTTATTTCAATTTTTATGTTAATATCTTTTGTGTTTTTTTGTCTTATTATCATATACGTTGTTTTTTCTTCATTTATTGTTTGTATGTTTTCGTCGTACCATTTAGTTAATTTCTTAACGTCTTCATTTATGTTTCTCTCTATCTCTTCTTTATTTTTTCCGTGATATATAATACATGTGTCATCAGCATATGTATATATTTCACCAACTAAGTTTATATTATATATATCATTTATGTATAATATATACAATATTGGCGCTAGTACTCCACCTTGTGGTAGCCCATATTCTGCTATTGTAGATGTACTAAGTATGTCGTTTATTCTTGTTTTTTGTGTTCTGTTTTTAATATATGTTTTTAGTAGTTTTAAGTTTGTGTTTCTTATTCCAAGAATTTCCATTTTGTTAATCAATTTGTCTTTGTCGATTGTGTCAGAGGCTTTCCTCATGTCTATAAATATTGGTATTACATACTGTTTGTCATCTAGCTTTCCTGCTATGTGTTGTATTATGTCAGTTGTTATGCCCATAGTGTTTGAGTTTTTTTGAAATGCATATTGTCTTTTGTTTATTATGTTATGTTTGTTTATGTGTGTCATAAGTCTGTTATATATTGCTTTTTCTGTTATTTTGCTTAACACTGATATAAGCGATAGTGGTCTATAATTTTCTGATTTTGATTTTTCTCCTTTTTTGTGTATTGGTTTTATAATTTGTTTTTTGAGTATTTGTGGATATTCACCTGTTTGTATCATTTTATTTATTAGTTTTTTCAGTATTGGTGCTACTTCTTTTTTTATAGCTTTTATTACGTCATGGGTTATTTGATCTTCTCCTGGCGCGCTTCTTATTTTCAGTTGTTTGATTATATCTTCTATCTCTTCTTCTGTTGTTTCGTCAAACTTAGCTTCTTCTTCTATTCTTACAGTTGTTGTTGTTGTTTTCCTGCCATCATTCTTTTTAATTTTGTTTGCCAAGTTTTTTCCTACTGTTGCAAAGTAGTTGTTCAGTTCGTCCGCTATGTCAATTTTATCTGTTTTTTTTGTCCGTGTTTTGTTATAATTTCAGTTATTTCTTGTTTTGTTTTTTTCTTTGTTTTATTTAGCATACTATTTATTTCCGACCATTGTTTAGCTTGATTTCCATTTGCGTTTTTTATTTTGTTTTTGTAGTAATTTTCTTTTCTTTCCTTAATTTTGTCCTCTACTTCTTTTTTCTTTTGTTTTAATATTTTTTTAATAACATCATTGTTTGGATTTTTGACGTATCTCTCTTGTGTTTTGTTTCTATCTTGTATCATTGTTATTATTTCCATATTTATCCACTCATTGTTTTCTTTTCTTTTTATTTCCGTTACTTTTGTATTTCGTTTTATTGTGTTTTGTAATATATCATATATCATATTTTGTTTTTTCATATATTATATTCCATTCTGTTATTACCGCATTATGGTCCGATAATGTTAGTTTTTTAATTTTAATTTTTTTGTTATAACCTTTTATGTTTGTTATAACATGATCTATTATTGTGCCAGGTTTATCTGCGTTGTTTCTCGTCACTCCATCTTCATTTATTTTATTTAATATACAATGACCATTTTCAACAATTAAGTTTCTGTAGTTATTTGTTATATTGTTATTTTCTCTTAAATTTATGTTCATGTCACCTACTATTATATTTTTGGTTTTTGTTTTTGTTATTTTGTCTATTACTTTTAAAAAGTCATCGTTTTTTGTGGTTTGGGGTTTATATATTGCTGTTATATGTATGTTTGTTTTATTAAGTTTTATTGTTAGTATTTCAGTATTTTTTTCTGTTTTACTTTCTTGTACTGTTGTTGTTATTCCGTTTTTTATGTATATTGCAATGCCCCCACCTTTCATCAATCTGTTGTTAAATATTGCTGCGTAGTTTGGAATTTGAAAATATTTTTCTTCATTTGGATATAGCCATGTTTCAGTTATTACAATAATATCTGGTTTGTATAGTACAGGTATTGTTAGTATTTCATCAAATTTGTTTCGAATACTTCTTGCGTTATGTAGGTATATTTTTATGTTGTCCATTTTGGTTATAGTTATTATTTATATATATATATATTTTTGTTTTCTGTTTTATTGTTCCTTGTTTATTAGTTCCTTGGCATGTTCAATACCATGGATAACTATTGGCTTGTCTTCTTCTGTTTTTATTGCAAGTATTCTTCCTTTTTTATACCAAACCCATTTGTATCCGTGCTTTTTTAATTTTCTTGCTTCATAAAATATACTGTTGTTTTCGTATGTAAGCTGTTCCGTGATGTATATTTCTTTTTTTCCTTTTAATCCACATTCATCGGCTTTGATTGACCCTTTTTCTTTTTTCTTTTCCATTATTTTCTTTTTTTCTTCTTCTGATTTGAATTTAACCAGTATTGGTGCATCCGGATTCTTATTGTTTATTCTATAGGCTTCTATGATATTAATTGTTGGTATTTCAATGTTTATATTTGTGAATAGTTTTGCCACTGTTTCTTTTATGTTTTCTTTTTGATGTTGTTGCGGAATCCCTGCTATCACAATATTATTTTTTATTTTATCTTGTTCATATTTGTTTACCTTTTCTTCCAGATCCTTTATTTGTTTTTTCATTTCAATATTTTCCTTTTTTATATCTTTAAGAGCTTTTTTCATTTCCTCATTTTCTTTTCTTCCTTCTTCAAACTTTGCTGACATAAAGTCCACTGCTTTTTTTAGTTCTTCCAGGCTTGTTTTAATTCCCTCGTCTTCGTTATTCTTTATTTTTGGTGGCATTTTTATTTATTTTGTATTATTTTCTTTTTTAAGTTTTTATAGATTTTTTTATTTTTATTTTTTTTTGATATTTTATTCGATAATAATTTATTATTTAATTTAAATTATAATTAAAGATTAAAAAAAAAAACAAAAAAAAAAGTTTTACTTTTTCGAGCTTCGAACCTGTGTCTGAGAGTATGACAAATACTATTCGCTGCGGCTCTTTCCTGGGCGCCACCGAGGTTTTATTTTAGAGAACTTTAATACTTGCTTTAAATTATTATTAGTTTGTTTTGTTTCTTCGCTCACTTTGGGGTTATGTTTGATTACACTTTGTTTTATTCTTTTTTTCACTTTTCTTTTGCTTCTACACTTTTAATTATAATGTCCACTAAATTCTCTATATTTTATTTATTCACTATCACAACTGTTTTCTATTTTTTCACTTCTTTTTCGATATTATTTGTTTAATGTATATTCACGTAATCTCTTCACAGATGACAGACAACCACCATTAAATGCATTAATTGTAAAAATACGAGAAATATAAATTTTTATTTAAAAGTATTTTTTTTTTTAGTTTTTCAAAACTGTTTAATTTCAATTTTTGGACTAAAATCACTAATTGTAAATTAAAACAAAAACTAATCGTAGAATTTTTTGTAACTTTTTGTGCATAACTATCATTTAATGCATTAATTGTAAAAAATACGAGAAATGTGAATTTTTATCTAAACGTATTTTTTTTTTTAATTTTCAAAACTGTTTAATTCCAATTTTTGGACTAAAATCATTAATTGTGCATTAAAACAAAAACTAATTGTAGAATTTTGTTGTAACTTTTTGTGCATAATTATCATTCAATGCATTAATTATAAAAAATACGAGAAATATGAATTTTTATCTAAAAGTATTTTTTTCGAATTTTTCAAAACTTTTTGATTCTAATTTTTGGATTAAAATTATTAATTGTGAATTAAAAGAAAAACTAATTGTAGAATTTTGTTGTAAATTTTTGTGCATAATTATCATTTAATGCATTAATTGTAAAAAAATTGAAAAGTATAGATTTTTATCTAAAATTATTTTTTTCGAATTTAAAAAAAAAAATTAATTCTAATTTTTAGACTAAAATCACTAGTTGTGAATTAAAACAAAAACTAATTGTAGAATTTTTTTGTAACGTTTTGTGCGTAATTATCTTTTAATGCATTATTTGTAAAAAATTTGAAAAGTATAGATTTTTATCTAAAAGTATTTTTTACAATTTTTTCTAAACTGTTTACTTCTAATTTTTGGACTAAAATCACTAATTGTAAATTAAAACAAAAACTAATAGTAAAATTTTGTTGTTACTTTTTGTGCATAATTATTATTTAATGCATTAATTGTAAAAAATACGAGAAATAAAAATTTTCATCTAAAAGTATTTTTTCGAATTTATCAAAACTATTTAATACCGATTTTTAGACTAAAATCATTAACTGTGAATTAAAACAAAAATTAATTGTAGAATTTTATTTTAATTTTTTGTGCATAATTATTATTTAATGCATTAATTGTAAAAAATACGAGAATTATGAATTTTTATCTAAAAGTATTTTTTTTTTTTTTTTTGAATTTTTTAAAACTGTTTAATTGCTATTTTTGGACTTAAATCATTAATTGTGAATTAAAACAAAAACTAAGTGTAGAAGTATTTTTTTCGAATTTTTCGTAACTGTTTAATTTCTATTTTTTGACTAAAATCATTAATTGTGAATTAAAACAAAAATTAATCGTAGAATTTTGTTGTAACTTTTTGTGCATAATTATCATTCAGTGCATTAATTTTAAAAAATACGGGAAATATAAATTTTTATTTAAAAATATTTTTTTCTAATTTTTCAAAACTGTTTAATTCCGATTTTTGGATTAAAATAATTGTGAATAAAAATAAAAACGAATTGTAGAATTTTGCTGTAACTTTTTGTGCGTGATTATCATTTAATGTATTAATTGTAAAAAATACGAGAAGTATAAATTTTTATTTAAAAGTATTTTTTTTTTATTTTTTTAAAACTGTTTCATTCTAATTTTTAGACTAAAATCATTAATTGTGAATTAAAACAAAAATTAATCGTAGAATTTTGTTGTTATTTTTTGTGCATAATTATCATTCAATGCATTAATTGTAAAAAATACGAGAAATATAAAATTTCATCTAAAAGTATTTTTTTCGAATTTTTCAAAACTGTTTAATTCCAATTTTTAGACTAAAATCACTAATTGTGACTTAAAACAAAAACTAAAGTTTACATAACACTGCTGCAAGTTTGTTTGCATTTAATGATTACATTAATTTTATTTATTACTTAATTACGTGCTTGGGTTGGGTGTAGTAAGTTTTGTATTTAAAATTAAAAAAACATTAAATTTGGTAAAATTCAATTTGTTTCCTCCAGGCAAGATGAGTTAATTGGATTCCATTCACTTCGTAAATAATTTCTATTAATTATTATGTTTTGTAATAAAATCCTCGATACAATTAAAAGGCATTATAGAAATGCTTTCTTCTGACACGTATAATACAATCCTTTCTCAATTATTAAATACTTTTATAATTATGAAGTGATGCCTTCATTATTGCTATTATCCCATGATTTTGAATAGATGAATAGTCAGTATGTATTTATTTCTATAAGAATTGTAACAAAGCAATTATATTATATAAAAATTATACAATATTGTTACTGGAATTAAATAAAAGTATGATTTTTTTTAAATTTTAAAATGTTCAATTCAGATTAATAATAATTAAGAGTGAAATTTTGATGATAAATTTTTTTCTTTATATTAGAAACAATTTAAATTATAATATTTGTCACGAAAAGTGTATAATTATTCGAGAAAGTGTAATTTGGCCGAGCCCGAAACCCAATTTTATTCTCAATTTGACATTGAAAAAATTACGCACTTATTTCAATATCTCATTTAAGTTTCGTGAAATTAATTAGGAAAGGTAATATTGCATTGACACACTTTTCGAGATAAGACTAATTAAATGGGTAAGTCGCTGATTTGATTTTGTGTTGTTTTTAAATATTAATTAATGAACGAATATAATTGCGTTAACTAACTAACACGATTATATAATAATTGCCAAAATATAATAATAAAGTAAAGTGAATTCATTATTTTGTTTATACAAATTCGAATTTTTGTTCTTAGGACTGATATGGAACACAAAATATGAAAAAAACTTATCACTAATAACGAGTATTACTCTTTCTTGCATTAATGACTGCTTGAAGTTGACGAGGAATACTTTGAATTAAATTAAGGATCACATTTTGGTCGATATTATTTCACTCCTGCAATAGCAACGCTTCTGAGTGGTTCTTGGAGCAGGTGTATGCTTTTGGATACGTCGTCCCAACTCATCTCAGACATGTTCTATGTGATTAATGATCGGGCTGAGAGCTGGCGCATAATTCCCATTTTATCCAGATAATCTCTGACAACTCTGGCTAGGTGAGGTCTAGCATTACTTTGCATGAAAATGCATTGCTCGCTCATAGTTGTTATGTAGGGCATAACATGATCTTCGAGAATCTTTATAATGTATCTGTGAGCTCTCAAGGAGCTATTCTCTACAAAGACCAACTCTGTGCGTGCTTTAGTAGAAATTTTTGCTCAAACCATAATCGACCCACCGCCAAATGGAAGTCGCTCATCAATACAAACTGAAGCATAGCTTTCACCGCGTCTTCTCCACACTTTGCGACGTCCGTATGATCCATTGAGGCAAACGGCGACTCATCTGAAAACAGTACACTGCTCCAATCCTGATTATTCCATGCTCAGTGATTTTGGGCAAAAGCTAATCTTGCAACACGATGTCGGCGTTGTAAATGTGAACCTGTAGCCATCTATCTACAAGACAATCCAGTAACCCGAAGCCTTCTCCTAACGGTCCATTCACTAACATTTACATCTCTAACTTTATGGAGTTGATTTTGTAGATAAACTGTAGAAGCTGTTCTATTCCGCAAACTTGTGAACACCAAAAAACGGTTATCTCTGTTTGTGGTGACTATTTTTTGCCCGGATCCTGATCTTCTGGTTATCAGGCTAGTATCCAAATAACGCTGATACATCTTTTGTACATCACAAAGGCTTTTATCAACAATCCTTGCAGTTTCACGTTTTCCTCGCTCATCTTCAATCGACGCTCTAATTCTTGCCACAACAATAGGGCCTAAAGACATGACTTGTTAAGTACAGTACACCGTGTGAATGATAAGTTTCGCAAAGAAAAATCAATATAGTTTCATCAAATTCACAATCTATTTGTAAAAAAAATTAAACAGAAATATATATCCCATCCGAATATATTTTATTTGCAGCACAAAAAAAGCACTTAAATTTGTTGATAACGGAGCATCGATATCGCTCTGATACGACCTCTCCGTGCCCAGTGCTGAAGGTGATTCTGTATTGTTCGCATGCATTTTACGCTTATTGAATTAAATTTTTTAATAAAATGACATGCATTCAGTGATTTGATGTTTCTAATTGCAGTGATAGTGCTACAAACTGGACTATAGTTGCATTCCTTTGCTTTCTACAGGACAATTTTAATTAATGGTAAGTTTAATTAATTGTAATAATAATTTAACAAGCATGTTTCTGCCCTTTCCCTCTTTTCCCTATTAATTAATTAATTGAAAAATGATTTAATACAATTTTGTGTTCTTATTTGCATTGTTATATAATTCATTTGATAACAATCTAATAAATAATAAAACAAATCTAGTTTTCCAAAATTGCCCAATTGGAATTCTACCGCACCTAAAAAAAATATATAACGTTAGGGAGGTGTTAATTGCTTGAAATTAATATGGTACACATGTGATATAGCAGGGATTGTTCAGACCCTGACCGAAACCTAAAGACAAATTCAAATTGGGGGAGTAGTAGGGAGAGACGAAAAAGTACACTATACTCTCTCCGCGACAGCCAGTTAGCCCCTACAAGTGTACGCGTCTGCAAGAATATACCTCGAGTTTTCATATACCACCAGTCGCGAACGCGAGTGAGACTGTGCTAGTGCTGTTTACTTCTAGTGCCATTATAGGACTTAACAAATTTTATTATCTTATTTTATCAACCACCATGCGAGCTGCTAGGTAAGCCTCAAAAGATAATATAAATTTTGAATACAAATAATTTTTTAAATTATAATTTGCATGCAATTTATTAATCTTTTTATATTATTCAAGCCTCAGGCGTAACAAAAATGGTGTAACGCTTTAAGAATTATTAATTAATAAATGCGTTGATTGCTTGCACCATCAATTGGGTTTTTAAGATAATCTAATTTTTTTAACATTTTTTATTGTTAAATTATATTAATAATAGAATACTTTGTAAATTGTTTTAAAATGATGCAAGTAAACTTCAAAATTGTCTAAATTTTTTTATTTTTCTCTAGTTTAGAAATGCTATTTTATGAAACAAAGTTGGAGAGTTTTGAAAATAATCAAAATATGTTTTGATCAAAATTTTATATTTTATAAATTGGTTTGTAAACATTAGTGTAGAGCTCAAATATAATTTTGGATAAAGTTTTAAAAAATAATATTGTTTATATACATATATATACATATAGCTCGAAAGCGTGATACAAAGACACAGGTTGAGTTGTATTGATTTAATTTAAATTGCTTGTTTTTAGTCTCTGTTGCTTGTTTAACTTAAAATTAAAATAGATTTCAAAGTTTTTGGAGTTTGGTTGAACACAAAAGTGCTTGAAAATGCTTTTAAATGACGTAAAATTTGGATTATTTTTTGGGATTTTTAAGTTTGATACCGAAATCGTTGAAGATTCTTAAAACTTGAGAAGATCACAAAACATTTTAGTTAGACAATAAATTTTTTAAGAAGATTTTCAGAAAATTCTGAAAAACAAAGTAGAATATTTGGAGCAAAAAATACGTTTTTTAAGCGTTTTTAAATATATATGAACAGATTATAGACTTTTATAGGCAATTTCAAATTGATTTTATTTAGAAAGATTATTTTATGGCAATTTTTTTATACAGAATTTTTGGTTTTTAAGCATTTTCAAATATTTTATGTTAGAAAATGCTTTTTTCAGCACTTGTCTAGATTTAGTGCATTTTTTGAGCAATTTATATGCAGACAATGCGTTTCCTATGCGATTACAAATAGATTTTTTACAGAAAATACATTTTCTGGAAATTTTTCATTCAGAAAAGGCAATTTTTGGGCAATATAAAACAGATTTTATGTAAAATACGCATTTTTAAGCCTTTTTCAGTAAAATTTGGGCACAAAATGCATTTTTTGAGCAATAAGTATGCGGAAATTACGTTTTCTAGGCAATTTCAAATAGATTTCAAGCATTTTCTAGCAATTTTGTATGCACAAAATGCACTTTTTGGTAATTTTTTATGCACAAAATGCGTTTTTAGGCAGTTTTGAACAGATTTTATGCAGAAAGTGGATTTTCTAATCATTTTTTATGCTGAAAATGCGTTTTTTTAATTAATTTAAATTATTTTTTCATCAATTTTGTTCAAAAAATGCATTTTTTGAGCAATTAATATGCGGGAAAGACGTTTTGTACGTGTTTTTAAATAGATTTCTTGCAGAAAATGCATTTTTTGTAAATTTTAATTAAAAAAATGCGATTTTTGGACAATTTCAATCAGATTTCATGTAAAAAATACATTTTTTGTCAATTTTTTAGGCAATTTATATGCAGAAAATGCGTTTTTAAGACAAATTTAACTACATTTTATGCAGAAATTGCATTTTTGGCCATTTTTATGCAAGAAATGCCATTTCAATGTAAAATTTATGCATTTTTAAGTAATTTTAAATAGATTTTGTGCAAAAAATGCATTTTTCAATACGATTGTAACCAATTGTATAAAATTAAATAATATTGATTCGATCAATTTTAAATAACCTCAATTTAATTAAAAGCACCTTATAGAAGCTAAATCTATTGAGACAATTAAAGATAACATAAAATCCAATCCAAACATTAGATCCTAATACAAATTGGCACCAACACGCTCTAATACCATTGTAACTAACTGTAAAAATTTGACTCTATCAGTTTTACATAACCTCAATTTATTTTAAGTCACCTTATAGAAGCTAAATCTATTAAGACAACTAAGAATAGCTAGTATTCTAACCCAAACTTTGGATCCTAATACAAATTGGTACCAACACTTTCTAATACCATTGCAACCAACTGTACAAATTTAAACAATATTGACTAGATCAATTTTACATAACCTTAATTTAATTGAAGTCACTTTATAGAAGCTAAATCTATTTAGACAACTAAAAACATTATAAATTTCAAACCAAACATTGAATCCTAATACAAATTAGTACCAACATGCTACAATACTATTGCAACCAACTGGACAAATTTAAACAATATTGATTCAATCAATTTTACATAACCTCAATTTTATTGAAGTCAGTTTATAGAAACTAAATCTATTGAGACAATTAAAAGTTGCATAAATTCTAAATCAATCATTAAATCCTAATACAAATTGGTTCCAACACGTTTTAATACCACTGCAACCAACTGTAAAAATTTGAACTATATTCACTTGATCAATTTTACATAACCTCAATTTAATAGTCACCTTATAGAAGCTGAATCTATTGAGACAATTAAAAATTGCATAAATTTTAATTCAAACATTGGATCCTAATACAAATTGGTACCAACACGCTTTAATACCGGTTTAACCAACTGTACAAATTTAAATAATATTGACTTGATCAATTTTACATAACTTCAATTTAATTTAAGTCACTTTATAGAAGCTGAATCTATTTAGACAATTAAAAATAGCATAAATTGCAATTCAAACATTGGATCTTAATACAAATTGGTATCAACACGCTTTAATACCATTGCAACCAACAGTACAAATTTAAATAATATTGGCTCGATCAATTTTACATAACCTCAATTTAGTTGAAATCACCTTATAAAAGCTGAATCTATTGACACAATTAAAAATTGCATACATTCTAATCCAAACATTGGATATTAATACAAATTGGTACCAACACGCCCCAATACCATTGCAACCAACCGTACAAATTTAAATAATATTGACTCGATCAATTTTACATAACTTCAATTTAATTGCTGTCACTTTATAGAAGCTGAATCTATTGAGACAATTAACAATTGCATAAATTTTAATCCAAACATTGGATCTTAATTAATTTTACATAACCTCAATTTAATTGAAGTTACCATATAAAAGCTAAATCTATTCAAACAATTAAGAATAGCATAAATTCTAATTCAAACATTGGATCCTAATAGAAATTGGCACCAACACGCTTCAATACCATTGCAACTAATTGTAAAAATTTAAACAATATTCACTCGATCAATTTTACATAACCTCAATTTAATTGAAGTTATCTTATAGAAGCTGAATCTATTGACACAATTAAAAATAGCATAAATTCCAATTCAAACATTGGATCTTAATACAAATTGGTACCAACACGTTCCAATAACATTGTAACCAGCTGTAAAAGTTTAAATAATATTGACTCAACCAATTTTACATAACCTCAATTTAATTTAAGTAATCTTATAGAAGCTGAATCTATTGAGACAATTAAAAATTCCATAAATTCCAATCTAAACATTGGATCTTAATACAAATTGGTATCAACACGCTCCAATACCATTGTAACCAATTGTACAAATTTAAATAATATTAACTTAATCAATTTTACATAACCTCAATTTAATTGAAGTCACTTTATAGAAGCTGAATCTATTGAAACAATTAAAAATTGCATAAATTCCAATCTAAACATTGGATCCTAATACAAATTGGTACCAACACGCTCCAATATCATTGCAACCAACTGTAAAAATTTAAACAATATTTACTCAATCAATTTTACATAACCTCAATTTAATTGAAGTCACCTTATAGAAGCTGAATCTATTGAGACAATTAAAAATTGCATAAATTCTAATTCAAACATTGGATATTAATACAAATTGGTACCAACACGTTTCAATACCATTGCAACCAACTGTATAAATTTAAACAATTTTCACTTGATCAATTTTACATAACCTCAATTTAATTGCAGTCACTTTATAGGAGCTGAATATAATGAGAAAATTAAAAATTGCATAAATTCCAATTTAAACATTGGATATTAATACAAATTAGTACCAACACGCTCCAATACCATTGTAACTAACTGTATAAATTTAAGTAATATTGACTCGATCAATTTTACATAATCTCAATTTAATTGTAGTCACCTTATAGAAACTGAATCTATTGAGACAATTAAAAATTGCATAAATTCGAATCTAAACATTGGATCCTAATACAAATTGGCACCAACACGCTTCCATACCATTGCAATTAATTGTAAAAATTTAAACAATATTCACTCGATTAATTTTACATAACCTCAATTTAATTAAAGTCACCTTCTAGAAGCTGAATCTATTGAGACAATTAAAATTTGCATAAATTCCAATTCAAACATTGAATCCTAATGCAACTTGGTACCAACACGTTTCAATATCATTGCAACCAACTGTAAAAATTTAAACAATATTCACTTAATCAATTTTACATAACTTCAATTTAATTGAAGTCACCTTATAGAAGCTGAATCTATTGAGACAACTAAAAATTTCATAAATTTTAATCTAAATATTGGATCTTAATACAAATTGGCACTAACACGTTCCAATACTATTGTAACCAACTGTAAAAATTTAAATAAAATTGATTCAATCAATTTTACATAACCTCAATTTAGTTGAAGTCCTGAATCTATTGAGACAATTATAAATTACATAAATTCCAATCCAAACATTGGATCCTAATGCAACTTGGTATCAACACGCTCCAATACGATTGTAACCAATTGTACAAATTTAAATAATATTAACTTAATCAATTTTACATAACCTCAATTTAATTGTAAAGTCATCTCATAGAAGCTAAATCTATTGAGGCAATTAAAAATTGCATAAATTCTAATCCCAACATTGAATCTTAATACAAATTGGCGCTAACACGCTTTAATACCATTGTAACCAACTGTATAAGTTTAAATATTATTGATTTAATCAATTTTACATAACCTCAATTTAATTGAAGTCACTTTATAGAAGCTGAATCTATTGAGACAATTAAAAATTGCATAAATTCCAATCCAAACATTGGATCCTAATATAAATTGGTTCCAACACGCTTCAATAGTATTGTAACCAACTGTATAAATTTAAACAATATTTACTCGATCAATTTTTCATAACCTCAATTTAATTGAAGTTGCCTTATAGATACTAAATCTATTAAGACAACTAAAAATAGCAAAAGTTCCAATATAAACATTGGATGTCAATACAAATTGGTACCAACACGCTACAATACTATTGTAACCATTTGTACAAATTTAAATAATATTGATTCGATTAATTTTACATAACTTCAATTTAATTGAAGTCACTTTATAGAAGCTGAATCTATTGAGACAAATAACAATTGCATAAATTTGAATCCAAACATTGGATCCTAATACAAATTGGGGTCAAAACGCTCCATTACCATTGTAATCAACTGTACAAATATAAACAATATTTACTAGATTAATTTTACATAACCTCAATTTAATTGAAGTCATCTTATAGAAGCTGAATCTATTGAGACAATTAAAAATTGCATAAATTCCAATTCAAACATTGGATCTTAATACAAATTGGTATCAACTTGTTCCAATATCATTACAACCAACTGTAAAAATTTAAACAATATTGACTCAATTAGTTTTACATAATCTTAATTTAATTGAAGTCACCTTAGAGAAGCTGAATTTATTGAGACAATTAACAATTGCATAAATTTTAATCCAAACATTGGATCCTAATACAAATTGGCACCAACACGTTCCAATACGATTGTAACCAACTGTACAAATTTAAATAATATTGACTCAATCAATTTTACATAACCTCAATTTAATTGAAGTCACCTTATAGAAGCTGAATCTATTGAGACAACTAAAAATTGCATAAATTCTAATCCAAATATTGGATTCTAATACAAATTGGTACCAACACGCGTCAATACTATTGTAACCAACTGTACAAATTTAAATAATATTGACTTGATTAATTTTACATAACCTCAATATAATTGAAGTCACTTTATAGAAGCTGAATCTATTGAGACAACTAAAAATTGCATAAATTCTAATCCAAACATTGGATTCTAATACAAATTGGTACCAACACGCGTCAATACTATTGTAACCAACTGTACAAATTTAAATAATATTGACTTGATTAATTTTACATAACCTCAATTTAATTGAAGTTGTCTTATAGAAGCTGTATCTATTGAGACATTGCATAAATTCTAATCTAAACATAGGATCTTAATACAAATTGGCACCAACACGCTTCAATACTATTGCAACCAACTGAAAAATTGGCAACATAAATTTTATCTCTAAAGAACGTGGACGTTTCTGCACATTTATTTGATTCAATATCAATTCCAATTATTTTAGAAGCATAATTGTGCAAAAATAAAAGTTCTGAAACAACTATTGTTGTTTAACAAAATTGATTGAATGGTTTTGTTTTTATATCGCAATTAATGATTAAAAGTCAATAAAATGGTTTAAACAGTTCTGAGAGTTTTGAAAAAAATATTGTTGAATAGAAATTTCTTGTTTTTGTATTTTTTACTATTCAAGCACTGATTAATGATCATATACAGCAAATTACAACAAAATTTATCGATTGGTTTTTGTTTTATATCACAATCAGTGATCAATAGTCAAAAAATTGTTAAAACAATATTGAAAATTCTGATAAAAAATAAGTTTGAGGGAAAGTTTGATGTTTTTGTGTTTTCTACTTTTAAAGCATTGATTGATGATTATCTAGGGCAAATTCTAACAAAATTTGTAAACTAGTTTTAGTGTTATATCACAATTAGTGATTGAATGTCGAAAAATTGTTTAAAACAGTTTTGAAAGTTTTGCAAAAAATATTGTTGAGGGAAAATTTGATGTTTTTTTACTTTTTACTTTTGAAGTTTGATAAAACAAGGTTTTTTAGGCAAATTGTCTCTTAAGCAAAGTTGTAGTTTGAGAAAAAAAAATTAAGTTTATAGAATTATTTAAATTTTCTACAGTTTTTTTGCAGATTTTCAATTTTTTTTTTTTTTTAAGTGTCTGATTTTTTTTAATTTTTTATGTTTTTTTTTAAGTGGTTACAATCGTGCTAAAGTTTTAATGATTTTCTGGTAAAGAATTTCTAGTTTTTGAGAATTTTTTTAATGTTTCTGGATTCTGTATGAATACTAAAACAAAGAAACTTTAGAAGTTTATAGAGATTTTCTAAAAAAAAAATATTTTTTTAGTTTTTCTAAAGCTTTTTTTAAATTATTTTCAAAATTTATTTTGTAAAAAATCAATTTTTTTTTTAAATCTCAAATAACTTGGACATTTTACAAAATGTTGTTAATTACTATTATTGTTATAATCTATATCACAAAATATATTATAAAAAAACAGTTACTAATTTCAACCTTTACCAAGTCATCATCGGACGGTAGTACACACAAGTTTCTTAAATTTATTCATTTAATTGTACATGCATGATTCTAACACGTTAATAAATAATATGTTTGCTTCTACTATAAAACTATAACAAATATTCCCACTGCACCAATTGCAAATTCAATATTTCCGTCCTAGTACGCGCTCTGAACGTAAATTGATGCGGCACATTAGTGTAAATCCCTAGAGCAAGACCAAACATCTCAGTTTCATGCAGAACATCATGTATGGTCTCAGTTAAATTTAAATTAAAAGTCAGTACTTCAACCTACAATTGTAAGTTAATTTAATTTAATTCATTATTTAATCAAAATAAATACATACATCTCTCTTTTTATTAAAATACTTTCATCAATTTGACTATCAATACACAATACAATTCCCAGAATAATAAATAGTCCTCTCTAATAAACAGGCTACATTTCTTAAAAACTGTTTTTCAGTACCGGAAAATATATAAGTTCCTTGCAGAATCGGTTTGTACAACGCAATTTTCAACTCTGCTGTTATAGGTGATGGCAATTTATCTAACAAAACTGGCCACTAAAATAAATCATTATAAAATAATTACAATTAAACTAATAACATAATACCTTTTTATTCAAATCATTAATCCAGCTTTTTTCAAAATAATTCAACACCTTTTTAATCAGTAATTTATTAATTTTGGCGCATTTTATGTAATCCTTAAGTTCTATCAATTTATATCCATATTTCAAGTTAGCTTTCATAATGACCCAAAATATATTATTAAATTTTTCAATTAAAATAGCTACAATGTAGAGAAATAATTTTTAATTTTTGATTAACTCCAACTTACCCAGAACAAATTTGTTTGCAATGCAGAAACTTCCAATTACTATTTTATTGAAATTTGGAATTCAATTTATATTTGACATGCCACTGCAGGTTATAAAATTTATTGTTAAAAGTATTGCACTTAAATAACGACTGTAAGCATCTTGCAAATAATAATCAAATTAACTTAACTTGTCACTTCAACTAGTGAGATGCTAGGCACACTAATGATAGGTGCATACCTTGAAACACATTATTTGTTAAATTTAAATAACTAATGTTTAAATATTTATTTTGACCACAGATATGAACAACATTTGTTTGCTACTACAATCACTTATTGAACAAACAATTATGCAAAATAAGTTTGCCAAAAAATGGATTATTAATGTAGACCATAGGAATAAATTTCTGAAATATAATTTGCTAATTTTTTTTTTAAATTTTAGGATAACTTACAGAATCATCAGTAACAACTTATTCTCAATCAATTTGTCTTCTTTTTCTTTAAAATATTTGTAAATGTAAAGTGAACTAATTGCAATTAGATCTCAGCTGCTTTACCGCAAAGTGTCTTTTATTAAATTCAAAAGGGGTTTATTGTGTTTTAACAAAAGATTGGATTTTTAATTTGGTTAGACCTGTTGAATTAGTTCAGATTAGAACATTCTATCAGGAAGCAGCACTAAACGTCAAGGAAATGAATATATACTCAATGAAATCATCAGTTATTAAATCAAACACATTAAAACAATAAAATTACATATCCTTAAATGTCATAAATGGAAGTAGTATTACTATTATTATTATTAAATACTCCACACAATGGCAATTTCTGAGTATATTTTCTCCAACAGTTTTGCAATACAATGTCAGCATTCGCCCATTTTACCTTTGCAATTAAATAAATTGGAGAAGTAATTGTTTTAAATGTTAATTAACACTTTCTGCTTTAATACCTATAATTTGCAAACAATAAAAAGCTTAATCGTTAATTAATTAATTAAATACACACCCTGAATGATAGTTATCTTAATATTGAAACTAATTGGGATTTATAATGATGAATGAATTTTTCTGATTAAATTTAGTAATTGTTTAAATTGAATGATGACAACGTACGTAATAAAACAATCAAACTGTATACTAATTGTAACTGTATTTATTACTGTGAATCTACCAATATATGTTGAAAGTGATTTAACATGACTCAATCGCTATTAATATGGTAACAAATCAAATCAAAATATCACCCAGTTACACATTGACATTATTAATGCAATCAATTAAGTATAAACTATTAGTCATATTAAATAGCAGTAACACTACTCAAATATATACCGACCTTGATATTTTGGCCCGCTAGGTGTTATTTAATTAATCCGGCCGTAAAAAATCATTACCAGTTGATAATATATTTGTAAAAGTGAACCATAAAGATACTTTTTATAGTTGTGCCAGATATAAATCATTTTTGACAAGGTCTTAAATCACAAATGAGATGTTAATATGTCGATTTGTGGAAATGTAATGAATTAATTATTTAAAAATCAGCATATGCCCTTGTGCAGAATATTTTTTGCTTGTTTAGTAGTAATTAATTAGGTTTTCTTTTTGTAGCATGTTAACCTAAAAATTATGCATAATTTTAATGACAAATTAGCAACAAAATTTATTAAAAATATTGAGGTTTTGGGTGGAAATTTAATTTTTTACTAAAATTGATTTCTATAAAAAAAAAATAATTTTTTTAACTTATGCCACATATAGGCAATAGGTTACATAACAAACTTTCAAAGTTTGATAATTTAAAGAAATTTTAAATATATTTTTTTTAATTTTTTTAAATTTTTTAAAATCATATTTTTACTAAATAAAAATGACATCAGTTTTCAAAAAATAAATTCAATTTTTTTTCCAAATATTGTTCATAAAATGCTGAATTCATTTCTAAAATTTGTCAATTTTAAAAATTTTTTAAATGTTTTTTATTAAAAAAATTTTTTTTTTTTAATTTGATTTATAATTTGTTTTAAATATTAAAAAATCTTGTGTTTTTAAAAAAATAATTTTCGAAAAAAAAAACATTTTCAAATATTTGGTAATTTAAAAAAACCGTATTTTTTTAAGTTTTATTATTTTACAAAAATTGTAGCTATGTACTTATGAAATCTTGTTTAGTTCTACCTAAATTTTAAATATCATTGTCCTGAGCTTGCTGAATATACTACATTTTTTCACTATATTTCTCCAATTATTATTTGCAACAAAATTTTAATTATTATAAATTGTTTCATATTTATATCAGCGTTATGTTATTTACAATTTCAAAAGCTTCATAAATATTAATATGTTACAAAATAACTGTATCGTTTGTAATGATTTTACTACGAGATTTGTATACAGTTAGTGCAAACGAGATTTGCATATGTAGTTTATTAAATTGTTTATGTGGGTTGATTTAAATTAGCAATTTATTCAAGCGTGTATTGGATAACAGATTAATTGATAAATTCTTTCAAGAGAATTGATCAATATTTTAATGTTATCATATTACATCAACTTATTAACATATTGAATTTAAAAAAAAAAAAAAAAATTTTTACAAATTAAAAATAATTATTGATGTAGTTTGGAGACAACAACAGGCAATCAAACAACAAACCCAATATTAAAACTAACTAACCAACTAATAGGCCTATTCTGAACATATTTTAACATCGATGTTAGCTAACATCGCTGTAAAAATCACTTTTTAACCAATCAGGTATCGAGTTTATTAAATATTACCTAGCAACGTTCAAAATGTTAATTAACATCGCTGTAAAAAATGTTCACGGCTATAACTTTTAGAATTTGAATCGGCTATAAATAAAAAATTAATGAATATTTTTTTCAAAATTATGAGTTTATTAGAAAGATTGGACATTTTTATTTAAGAATGAAACACAACATCATTCTGGCTTGGCTTGACAGTAACTCATCCGATTAACCCATTTTTTTAATACATCTTTGATTGTTTGGGCTCCAATCGCATGAATGGCAACTTCGATTTTCTGTTTTAAAGCATCAATCGTTTCTGGATAGTTAGCGTAACACTTATTCTTAAGATGCCACAAAAAAAATCTAACTGGGTCAAATCACAGCTTTTAGTCGGCCAATTGACATCAGCATTTTGGTTGATTTTCAAAAACAGTGCGCAAAAGATCGATGGTTACGTTGGCTGTATGGCAAGTGGCTCCGTCCTGTTGAATCCAAATGTCATACTGTTTAGCATGGCACAGTAACGTTTGCTATTGACGGTAACGGCGGTTTCTTGTTCATTTTTGAAGAAAAATGGCTCAATAATGCCGCCGGACTAAAAACCACACCAAACGGTTACTCGTTGTGGATGCATAGGCTGTACAATAGTCATGTGTGGATTGTTTGATCCCCAAATGCGACAATTTTGCTTATTGTCTCCGAGATGAAAATGAAAAAATGCTCATCTTTGGCCAAATTGAGCAAACTGAAAACGCATCGGATGGTCATGAAGCTTTATTTCTTGGACTAATTGAACTTTGTAGACCTTCAAACCGTGCTTCTTATGCAAAATTCTCCTCAAAGAAGTGCGAGAAACGTTCAGTTTTTGAAAACGATGACGAGTTGATGTTGACGCATGTTCACGCACACTCTGAGCAACAGCATTAATTTATTTGGCTGAGAACACTGGACGAGAACTAACGATCAAGTTTTGCAAACTTGCTTCACAAATTGCTTTACAAACTGCGTTGAAGGCACTTATTTTTTTATCAAATTTCTTACCGTAGACTTGCCACTTTTTAAGTAAGTTTTTATTATTTCTCAACTTTGTTTAAGTGTAAAGCTAAATTTCTGTTTTATTTTTATTTAAAAAAAGTTTTATTTGTTTAAAAATCAATAGAGCATGGAGACAACATCAGGCAATCAAACAACAAACCCAGTATTGCATAATGGCTTGGTATTTAGAGCTTACGCATTACTTAGTTATATGTGATTTAATTAAACTTTTAAATTAGATGTTACATGTTGAAAATATTTAAAGAAATGCTGCATTAGTACTTACTACCGGCAGTCAGACATGAATCAAGATAAGATAAGAGACCAAGACTGCAATAAATTCTGAGTCAAAAGGATTGATCAAAAATTGCATTTATTCATAACTATTTAAGTAATAAAATTTATTTTGTAATACTTATTAATTTAATTATACTAATTATATAAATACTTGCTGCTTGTTTTAAATTTTTATAATCCATTTGAATGCAAACAAAATATAAAAACAATCAATTAAAATTAATAAGGCTATTGATATATTTAACCAAATAAGGTAATCTGTGTCGCACACATGTCAGGGTTGACTTAATTTTATTTTACAATCATTTATTATCATTATTACATTGCCCAATTTAATAAATAATAAATCAATTAAATTTCAATAATCCATAATTAAGTATTGCATATTGGAGAAAAAATTAATAACATATTTTTCACTCACCTCTCGGCGATGTACAGTTATGTTGTAACATTGTTTTTGCTCCGATTCGAATATGTTTCAATTAGAAATTGGCTGAAGGCAAGGACGATATAAAAAAAATTAATAAAAATTGCAATATTAACAGAAATTCATCAGTAAATTTAATTTAAATTAACACTAATCAAACAATGTTAAATTAAATTACAACAATGCCA
Organism: Tachinus rufipes; assembly: GCA_963932245.1. Lineage (NCBI taxonomy): Eukaryota > Metazoa > Arthropoda > Insecta > Coleoptera > Staphylinidae > Tachinus > Tachinus rufipes. The sequence goes on from OZ010749.1 coordinate 6,171,030, forward strand.
ACATATCAATCGATTTGCTTTCTATTGTCATTAGAATTAAAGCTATTAAAACTAAATCGTTCTATTGTAATCAATAAATCTCGTCCCATCATCGCAACGATTCATTATTATTATTATTATTACCACAAAAGTGAAAGTATAAGTTGCACTTTCGCTGTTCGAAACTCATCTCGAGTAATCATTTTCTGTTTCGAGGTGGGCTAATCTGTGTGACACTTAATAATATCGTTTGTACGCATGTAATTTAGCACCAATTTGTTTACGTAAGGTTCACTTTATGAATAAGTAATTTAATCTAATGTTGCTTTTACTTTACACTCGATACCGGAGTTGTTTATTTGTATTTGATATGGTTTTATTATGTTGTAATTGTTTAAGTTGAATTTTTTAATATTTTAATATGTACAGTTTATTTATAGCCGCAAGTGATCTTCTTCAATCAGCTTTCCATCTAGCTGTGAAATATTATCTAAAAATTATAATAAAAGTGAAATCTTTGTTGATTGAGCTATAAGTTTATTATAAATATCACTTGTAGTGGTCATGCTGGTATATCATGTAACCTTTTGGGTGGTTCATGTTATATAAATATGTTGGGCAGTTATTAGGTTTTGAATGTCATGTGTGTTGAGAGCAATTATTTGTGCATGAATTGATTTTAAGCTTTCCCAAAAACAATTTTTTTATTTCAATGATTCCAGTTATTCATTTTTGAATTTGAATAAGTGGAATAATTTTTTATTAAGCTTTTTGTCCATTTTTTGTAACAACACACAATCGACCTTGATGTATACAAACATTTTGTTGAAAGAATTAATTAGGTACATTAATTTTGGGGTGAATGTTTCTTTTGGATTTTCCAGATTCTTCTTGGTTTAATTAAGTTAGATGTTTTGTGTTGAAGTACAATTTTGATGATTTTTGTGAATTACTTAATGTTCAGTGAGCTATATACTAAACTATTTCTCTCACTGATGCGCTCATCCTTTTGGTTTTGGGGGTTCAACACAAATGATTAATGTAAACTTGCTTGTAATCATACTTTAGGATGTTTGCCCACTTTGGAGTTACCACTAAGTAGCTTGAACTGGTTTAATTTTTCGATAACCAATACTCGGGCAGGTGGGTGAGTCATTCCAAATCATAAATACCATTAAGTTATTTGAACTGGAGTGCCCACTCACCCGCCCGAATGTTTGTTATCTAAAAAGTAGAAGTTTTTCTTCTCTGCAAGTGTTAGAAAGTTTTCAGTTAGAGGAGGAGGAGGTGATATTCAATATTTTGATCACGCAATACTTGGGCGGGTGGGTTACTCCTAATTATGATTACTACCAAGTAATTTGAACTAAAATGTAAACCCACTCATTGAAGTGTTTGTTATTAAAGAGTTTGAAGTTTCACTTTTTTGCAACTGTTAAAAGGTCTTTAGTCAGAGAAAAGGGAGGTGGTTTTTACTCTTGTTCTTAAAGAATTTGAAGTTTTTCCTCTCTACAAGTGTTAGAAGGTCCTTAGTCAGAGGAGGAGGAGATGATTTTTAATCTTTTGATGACAAGCACTTGGGTGGGTAGGTGGGTCACTTCAAATTATTAATACTATCAAGTAATTTGAATTAGAGTGTCTACCTAACCACCCGATTATTTGTTATCAAAGAATTGGAAGTTTCTTTTTTCTGCAAATGTTAAAAGGTCTTTAGTCAAAGAAGGTGGAGGAAGTGATTTTCAATCTTTTGAACACTTGAGCGGGTGGCTGGGTCACTCCAAATCATAATTATAATCAAATAATTTGAACTGAAGAGCCCATCCACCCACTCCGAGTGTTTGTTATCAAAGAATGTAAAGTTTTATCTCTCTGCAAGTGTTAAAAGGTTTTTAGTCAGAGGAGGAGGAAATGATTTTTAATTTATTGATGACCAACATTAGGGCGGGCGGGTGGGTTACTCTAAATCATAATTACCATCAACTAGTTTGAACTGGGGTTCTCACCCACTCACCCGAATATTTGTTAATAAAGAATTGGAAGTTTTTCCTCTCTGCAATTGTAAGAAGGTCCTTAATTAGAAGAGGAAAAGGTGGTTTTCAATCTTTTTATGACTCCAAATCATGAATACCATCAAGTAATTTAAACTGGAGTGCCCAGCTACCCACCTGAGTGTTTGATGTTAGAAGTAGAAGTTTTATCTTTCTGCAAGTGTTAGAAGGTCTTTATTCAAAGGCGGGTGTTATTTTTAATTTTTTTATGACAAACACTTGGGTGGGAGGGTGGATTACTTCAAATTATAAATAGTAATTTGAACTGTAGTGCCCACCCAGACACCCGAGTGATTGTTATCAATGAAGTAGAAGTTTTTACTCTCTGCAAGTGTTAGAAGGTCCTTAGTCAGAGGAGAAAGAGGTGGTTTTCAATCTTTTGATGAACAACACTTAGGCGGGTGGGTGGGTCACTTCAAATTATGATTACCATCAAATAATTTGAACTGAAACGCCCATCCATCTACTTGAGTGTTTGTTATTAATGAATTTGAAGTTTTACTTCTTTGCAAGTGTTAAAAGGTCTTTAGTCAGAGGAGGAGGAAGTGATTTTTAATTTCTTGATAGCCAACATTAGGGCGGGTGGGTGAGTCATTTCAGATCATGATTACAATCAAGTAATTTGAACTGGAGTGCCCATCCACTCACCTCAGTGTTTTTTATCAAAGAATTAAAAGTTTCATTTCTCTGCAAGTGTTAAATGATTTTAAGTCAGAAGAGAATGAGGTGATTTTTAATTTTTTAATAACCAACGGATGGGCGGATGGGTGGGACACTCTTAATCATGATTTCCAGCAAGTATTGGAAGTTTTTTTTTTCTGCAAGTGTTAGAAGATTCTTAGTGGAGGAGGAGGTAATTTTCAATCTTGTGATGACCAACAATTGGGCGGGTGGGTAGGTCACTTCTAATCATGATTACCACAAAGTTATTTGAACTCATGTGTTCACACGAGTGTTTGTTATTGAAGAATTTGAAGTTTCTTCTTTTTGCAAGTGTTAAAAGGTCTTAGGAGTCAGAGGAGGAGGAGGTGATTTTGAATCTTTTGATGACCTTTACTTGGGCGGGTGGGTGGGTCACTCCAAATTATAAATACTATTAAGTTATTTGAAATGGAGTGTTCTCCCACTCATTCGAGTGTTTGTTATCAAAGAAGTAGAAGTTTTTTCTCTCTGGAAGTGTTAGAAGGTTTTTAGTCAGAGAAGGAGAAGATGATTTTCAATCTCTTGGTAACAGACACTCTGGCGGGTGGGTGTGTCACTCCAAATCATAAATAACATTAAGTTATATGAACTGGATTTAAGGACTTTTGACGCTTGAATTACAACTCCGAGGGTGGTATCTGCAATGCCGCGTGTAGTGATAAACCGTTTCTTTGGCGTTTTTTGATGTGCAGATAGTTTCCATTAGTTTTGTTAGCTAGTCTATTGCAGAGGTTGTTGTTGTGATTTTGTTTGGTTGCTGGGTTGCAAACTTGCTTGGTTGCTTTACAATTTAGTTTTGATCTTTAATTGAATTTTTTTTCAGTATTTCTAGCGGCTCTGCTTTTGTGATTATGACTGACTAGTGATTTCTTTGTTGTTTAATTTTTGTCATCTGAATTTGGCCATGCTTCAGGATCCGTTTGTGTGCGCTGGAAAATAATTAATTTTTTAAACTGGCATAATATCTGGTTCTTACTCTGGTTTGATTAGTGTACGTTTGGTGTTGTTGTTACTTTGGCTTTGACGTCACCGACTTTTTTTGTAGTTTAGGAGGAGAATGAAGGAGAGTGCCTTCAAACAAAATTCTCTCCATATTATGCCCGGAAGTTTGAGATTGTAAGGCTTTATCTGGAGATTTTATTTTAGGAGAAGATTGGTTTGGATGCTTTATAACCTTTGGAGTGGGGTTGTGGGGTAAGCCTCTTTTGGAACTGATGACTTTGATTAGTCTTAGTATATGAGTATTTATCTTTGTTTGGCATAGATGGTCTGACCAGATCCAAGTTGGAGTGAATTGTGAGATTATAAAAGTATTTTTTGACCAAAGTTTTGATGTGTTGGCGCAGCGGGGAATACTAAGATTGTTACAAATTTGTTTGTTTTGAACATACTAACTCCTATATGAAGCTTCAAAAAGCCAGCGTAAAGTAAAACTTTAAAAAACCTTGCAAAGTGATTTGCGGTCTGATGATGGTGAAAAGCCAATTTGGCTTTGTCTAGGGTAGACTGTACTAGCTATTTGCACGTAATTCTTTTATTGAAGGTGATACTTAGATAGTTAGCAGTATCAGACTACGGAATAGGAACTCATTGAGAAATTTAACTGCCAATGTTTTGCAGTTTAGATATGAAACTCTTAGTTTTATAAGACGCTGAAGAAATGTAAGTCTTTGCAGTTTCAAGATTAGACCTTTGTGCCAGAACTTGACAAAGGCTTTTTTCAAAAAGATTATCTTTGTGGTTTTTTTAGTCTGATACTTTTAGCAATGTTAGTCAAAACTCGTGTTGGTGGGCGAGAAGAAAATTGTTATATTTTGTGTGGCTTTGTTCAATATTACCTTCTCATGGTTTTCAGATTTTGGAATGTTTATAACGTGGGAATTTTTCTAAGCTTTTGAGAAGAATTGCATTTGCAATAAAAGATGCCAGGAGCAGATTAAGTTTTTAGTTTTGAAATAATTTTTTTTATTTGATAAGACTGAACACTGTAACGATTTCTGATTGTCAGTGTCTCCTAGTCATTGATTTTTTGGCGGATTTTTTTGACATGCTCTAGATCAGTGTTCTTAGTCATTGAAAAGAATTAATTTGAGACTGTCAGCAAAAGACTGGTAAAAAATCGTTCTTTTGTAGCAGCTTGGATGAGTTTCCATTTTTTTTTGTTATATTTTTTTAGTAAAATTTGTTTTACAATGTATGACTTCCTATTGCATATTCCAGAAGGAATGAATAAAATTTCAGTTAAAATCTGCACTTCCACCTGCTTCTGTCCAAAATGTTTTGCTTTTTCTCCAAGGTTTTCTATTTTAAAACAACACTTTTAAAGCTTTTATTTTATCTTGAAGATGACATAGGTTGATGCAAGATTTGTTGGTGGTGGCACTTATTGTAATAAAAATTATAACTTATGGAAATGAAGTGGATTTTTTTTCTAATTATCAAACCTCTTACTCCCTTTCCAAAAACTTCTTGATACGGATCCTGAACAAATATTAACATTAACCACCTTTTATCCAATCAAGTATTTAAAATATTACCTAACAAAATTTAAAATATTAATTAGTTTTCTTAAATCCTTAAAATGAAACAATTTTATTACAAAAAAATAAAAACAATTATCATGGGAAAGTAATAAAAAAAATATTATAAACTAATTTACAAATTTTCCCCATTTCATCACTCTAAGGTCACGAAACTAATTGTATTTTTATTATCTTTCAAAGAATATAATAAAAAAGGAAAGTATTGACTCGGTCTACTGGCCGAAATAAATAGTAACATTGACATTGTGTGCAACGAATGATATTTTCGTTATTTGGAGCGTGCAAAATGACAATTTTAAGTGCAACAGATAAACCAGTTTCAGTTAAAAAAAAATTAGTGGGCATTTAATCCAAATTTGCATTTAAATTGACCATTAACATTTGAATGACTAAATTTAGTATCTTAATATGTTCGATGTGTAATAAATATTGATTCTGTTGTGCAAAAAAATAATTTTCTCACATCTGAGAAGATTTGTTACATATTTACAAACTGATTTCTACTATTGCCAATCGATTAATATAAAATATTTAATAAACATGTATATATATATATAATATAATATAATACGCGACGTTAGAAACATGTAATTAATTAAAGTACACTTTATGTAAATATAATTGCATAAGACGCGATTAAGGTATGCGGCCATTGGGAAATTTACATATTAGACACAACATACACATTCTCAAATTATAGACGCAGGTGATTTATGCTAACTAAATAAATAATCAAAATACGACAATGAGAAGAAAGTAAATTGAATTTTTAGCCGACATCATTGTGTGTTAATAAGTATCCGCAATCCTTACGCAACGTATTCTTTCACCTAACTTACATACTAATAACAATGTGTGAGCCAGATTAGTTTTGCAAAAAGAGATTATCGCACGTGGACGTGAAAGTGTTGATCATAGCGAACGAGACATGTGTGTAGCATGTTTCGACACAATGTAACACGAAATTATTTTTAAACCAAACTTACATTGTTATTTGTAAAGACATATTTGATGGATTGTGTAAATTTGGGTTAATTAGATTGTTTGCATTGTTATGATATGTTGTTCGATTTGATTGCAAATATGTTATTTGGGTATTATTGTTAGTGGAACAATTAAATTTAATTATTTTAACCTTGTTATTGCTGTCAAATTGGTGTAAAAAAGCCATACATTGTCTGGCTTATATGAAAAAAATTATTTATGGAGTAATTTTGTAGTAATGAGTTTAATCATAATTATTTATTTTAAATAAATTTAAATAAAAAATTGAAATTTTTTTTTTGGAATTATTTCAAAATGTTTGTAATTAGTAATTGCAATTGGTTTACAATCAATCGCAAAGCGACAAAGTATCACTAAATTTATTTATAATCAATTGTAAAGCGACAAACTATTACTAGAATTGTTTTGAAGTGTTCACAATCAATTGCGAACAAGAATGTATAAAAAAATAAGTTCACAATTAATTGCGAAGTGACAAAGTATCACTAGAGTGTTCTAATTCATTTACAATCAATCCCGCATCGACAAACTATTACTAAAGTTGTTCTGATGTGTTTACAATCAATCGAGAAGCGACAATGTATTATTAACGTCTGTAAAATAAGTTTACAATTAATCGCGAAGCGACAAAGTATCACTAGAGTTGCTTTAATTTATTTACAATCAATCGCGAAGCGACAAATTGTAACTAGAGTTATTTTGATGTGTCCACAATCAATCGCGATACGACAATGTATTATTAACGTTTGTAAAATATGTTTACACTTGATCGCGAAGCGACAAAGTATCACTAAAGTTGCTTTAATTTACTTATAAACAATCGCGAAGCGACAAATTATCACTAGAGTTAGTTTGATGTGTCCACAATCAATTGCAAAGCGACAATGTATCATTGACGTTTGTAAAATAAGTTTACAATTAATTGCGAAGCGACAAAGTATCACTAGAATGCTTTAAGTTATTTACAATCAATCGCGAAGAGACAAACTATTACTAGAGTTGTTTTGAAGTGTTTACAATCAATTGCGAAGCGATAACGTATCATTGAAGTTTGTAAAATAATTTCACATTTAATCGCGAAGCGACAAAGTATCACTAGAATGCTTTAAGTTATTTACAATCAATCGCGAACCAACAAACTATCACTAGAATTGTTTTGAAGTGTTTACAATCAATCGCGAAGCGACAATGTATCATTGACGTTTGTAAAATAAGTTCACAATTAATCGCGAAGCGACAAAGTATCACTAGAGTGCTTCAAGTTATTTACAATCAATCGCGAAGCGACAAACTATTACTAGAGTTGTTTTGAAGTGTTCACAATCAATTACGAAGCGACAATGTATTATTGACGTTTGTAAAAAAAGTTCACAATTAATCGCGAAGCGACAAAGTATCACTAGAATGCTTTAAATTATTTAGAATCAATCGCAAAGCGACAAACTATCACTAGAGTTGTTTTGAAATGTTTACAATCAATCGCGAAACGACAACGTATCATTAACGTTTGTAAAATAAGTTTACAATTAATCGCGAAGCGACAAAGTATCACTAGAATGCTTTAAGATATTTACAATCAATCGCAAAGCGACAAACTATCACTAGAATTGTTTTGAAGTGTTCACAATCAATTGCGAAGCGACAACGTATCATTGACGTTTGTAAAATAAGTTTACAATTAATTGCAAAGCGACAAAATGTTACTAAAGTGCTTTAAGTTATTTACAGTCAATCGCGAAGCGACAAAGTATCACTAGAGTGCTTTAAGTCATTTAAAATCAATCGCGAAGCGACAAACTGTTACTAGAGTTGTTTTGAAGTGTTCACAATCAATAGGTATGAGACAATGTATCATTGACGTTTGTAAAATAAGTTTACAATTAATCACGAAGCGACAAAGTATTACTAGAATGCTTTAAATTATTTACAATCAATCGCGAAGCGACAAACTATCACTAGAGTTGTTTTGATGTGATCACAATCAATCGCGAAGCGACAATTTATTACTGACGTTTCTAAAATAAGTTCACATTTAATTGCGAAGCGACACTATATCATTTACATCTGCAAAATTAGTGCTATTTTGTTCATAAACTCAAAATGATTTTGAAAAAATTATTTAATTTGATTTTAAATAATCATTAATTAATTGCTTTTTTACATGTTGGTAAATAAGATAAAAAAAACTCTGGACTACAACCTTAAGAAAAACAAAAATCAATAATTAAGATTAAAGTGGAATCGCCAGACAGTTTTATCTATAGCAACTCGTTCTGATCTTTTTATTCTTTTATTCTCCATACAAAGTAATAATTTCTTTTCCTGCATAGAATTCAAAACGCTAATTAATCAACACAGTGAAGTAACATATTAACTATGCACAGTAAGTAAAAGAAATTGCTTACACAACAACACAATAGTACAATTTAATCTATAGAATATTTAATATAATATCCAATTACATAATAGTTATATTAATAACATTCCCACAACATAATTAAATTAATATTTAAATTTTATTAACCCTTTCACTACTATAATATTGTGGGAAAATAATTGAACTAAATAAAAAGTATTTACTTTTGACACTAATTAAGTATTCAAAATCTGATGATTTTCTTGCTCGCATAAATCATATTCGATCTAGATAGAAAGAAATTGGTGCCATCACGATTCCAAATCCCCATATAGATTTCCCTCTTGATTGCTACCTTTCACCTTTCTCTACCAAAGGATGAATTTTCTATTAATTGCATCCTTTTATAATTCATATTTAAATATTAATAATGATTGACCTTCTATAAAATGATTTATTTATTAATTAAACATTTCCACACTAACCAGGATGTTGGTCAGTAGTTCTTACTAAATGGTAAGGTGTGTCGCTACTATTTCTTCCTAAATAATATCAAGGTTTAATAAATTGTAAACTAAATTAAAACTCAAAAATTATTTGCATATTATGTGGGATAGAAGTGCAATGCATAGGTCACTGGAAAGGTATATTATCGCGCTAATTTATAGCTTGTAAAACAAATAAAACATTCAAATTAGATTTATGTTAATTTAGTTATGTCATTATTTTAATATTATAAATATTTGAAAATATTTCTTTACAAAAAGAATGTGTACGTTCTCATGAAATAAAACTACACTTAACTAAAAACAAATGTTTATACAAGCAATTAGTATTCGCCTCAGGAGCAATCTGATGATTGTTCATTCAAGTCGTTTCAAGAAAGCCTTTACCACTTTGATGTTTTAAGGAATATTTTAAGTACGTGAATATCCTGTAAATGCTTTTAGAAAGTAAATTTAATACGATAAATGAAAACAAATTTTAATGTTCGGTTTTTTTATGACGAATTTTAGCATCATCCAACTACAATTAGAAATTATTATAAATTTAAATAAAATTGATGGTTTTTTTCTTGTAAAACAACAATCTTGATACAATCATTTACATCACTTTGATAATATATGTAAGTGAATAATATTTACATTTGATTACACATGTTTTTTTATTACCTTAAGTCGAACAAGTAAAAGGTTTGACATTGCCCCGAATCGGGAAGACTTGCGCAATTAAATCCCCCCTTTTATAGATCGCAACACATCTTCTACACCGATAATCTCGCGAGCAATAACTAAATCGTTGGTTGCTTCATAATTAGTATATATTTATTCATACAGCATAGCTAATACGGTTTATTGCAATATATACGATACACAAGGACGATACTGTATTGCTCTTATAATTGCTCGACTTTCTTTTATCGAATTGCTAAAATTGTTTCGGCTTTCACATAAGTGGTTTACTGGAATGTTAATTTGACATTTTGTGTAAAATAGTTTGCAGAGAAAAGTTTATAATAGTTATGGAATGAGTAAAATTAATTTGCATAATTCTTAGTAAATTTTAGCGCTCATTGTGAGATAACTGTTTGGAATAATTAATGGGAAACTGGCGCGGGATTTATGTTCCGGCTGGGATATCATCTTTGTTACGTTATGTAATACGTTGCACGAACAAAACTCAACGTTTATTATTGTTATTATCAATTAATATGCATTGTTATAGTAGTAGTTTATACACTGGCGAGCAAAAAATAGAGGTCACTTTAAAGTTATGACTTGTTGACAATGTTGAATTGTAAAGCATATTTATTGTTTTTATTTTGGAAATTTACAGTTCAGACGAAGTAAAAAATAAATAAATACTGTCGAGTAGAAATTTTGATTTTTTATATTTTTTACTTACCATTAAAGCACTAAATGTTAAAAATTTATGGCAAATTACAACAAAATTCATCGATTGGTTTTTGTTTTATGTCACAATTAGTGATTAAAAGTCGACAAATTGATTTAAACAATTTTGAAAATTAAATAAAAATACTGTCGAGTAAAAATTTCTTATTTTTATATTTTTTACCATTAAAGCACTAAATGATAAAAATTGGTTTTTTTTATGTCACAATTAGTGATTAAAAGTTGAAATATTGGTTTAAACAATTTTAAAATTTAGAAAAAAATACAGTCGAGTAGAAATTTTATGTTCTTTAATTTTTTATCATTAAAGCACTAAATGATAAAATTTTATGGCAAATTTCAACAAAATTTATTGATTGGTTTTTCTTTTATGTCACAATTAGTAATTAAAAGTTGAAAGATTGGTTTAAACAAATTTAAAATTAAAAAAAAAATACTGTTTAGTAGAAATTTTATATTTTTATATTTTTTGCTATTAAAGCACTGAATGATAAAAATTTATGGCTAATTACAATAAAATTCATCGATTTGTTTTTGATTTATGTCACAATTAGTGATTAAAAGTTGAAAGATTGGTTTAAACAATTTTAAAATTAAAAAAAAAACACTGTCCAGTACAAATTTCAAATTTTTATATTTTTTACCATTAAAGCACTAAATTATAAAATTTTATGGCAAATTACAACAAAATTCATCGATTGGTTTTTGTTTTATGTCACAATTAGTGATTATAAGTTGAAAGATTGGTTTAAACAATTTTAAAATAAAAAAAAAAATACTGTCGAGAAGAAATTTTTTGTTCTTATATTTTTTACCATTAAAGCACTAAATTATAAAATTTTAGGGCAAATTACAACAAAATTCATCGATTAGTTTTTGTTTTATGTCACAATTAGTGATTAAAAGTTGAAATATTGGTTTAAACAATTTTAAAATTTAGAAAAAAATACAGTCGAGTAGAAATTTTATGTTCTTTAATTTTTTATCATTAAAGCACTAAATGATAAAATTTTATGGCAAATTTCAACAAAATTTATTGATTGGTTTTTCTTTTATGTCACAATTAGTAATTAAAAGTTGAAAGATTGGTTTAAACAAATTTAAAATTAAAAAAAAAATACTGTTTAGTAGAAATTTTATATTTTTATATTTTTTGCTATTAAAGCACTGAATGATAAAAATTTATGGCTAATTACAATAAAATTCATCGATTTGTTTTTGATTTATGTCACAATTAGTGATTAAAAGTTGAAAGATTGGTTTAAACAATTTTAAAATTAAAAAAAAAACACTGTCCAGTACAAATTTCAAATTTTTATATTTTTTACCATTAAAGCACTAAATTATAAAATTTTAGGGCAAATTACAACAAAATTCATTTATTGGTTTTTATTTCATGTCACAATTAGTGATTAAAAGTTGAAAAATTAATCTAAACAATTTTGAAAATTAAGAAAAAATACTGTCAAGTAGAAATTTTATGTTTTTATATTTTTTACCATTAAAGCACTAAATGATAAAAATTTATGACAAATTACAACAAAATTCATCGATAAGTTTTTGTTTTATGTCACAATTAGTGATTATATGTCGAGAAATTGATTTAAACAATTTTAAAAATTAAAAAAAAAATACTGTCAAGTAGATATTTTATGTTTTTATATTTTTCACTATTAAAGCACTAAATGATAAAAATTTATGGCTAATTACAACAAAATTTATCGATTGGTTTTTGTTTTATGTCACAATTAGTGGTTAAAAGTTGTAAGATTGGTTTAAACAATTTTAAAATTTAAAAAAAATACTGTTGAGTAGAAATTTTATGTTTTTATATTTTTTACCATTAAAGCACTAAACGATAATTTTTTTTTGACAAATTACAACAAAATTAATCGATTGGTTTTTGTTTTATGTCAAAATTAGTGATTATAGGCTTAAAAATTGATTTAAACAAATTTTAAAATTTAAAAAAAAAATGTTTTTGATTAGAATTAAAATGTTTTTGTAATTTTTACTATTAAAGCATTTATTGATGAACATTTATAGCAAATTACAACAAAATGCTTTAATTGGTTTTTGTTTTATATCACAATTAGTGATTAAAAGTTTAAAAATTGATTTAAAGAATTTTGAAAATTTTGAATAAAATTATTTTGAGTAGAATTAAAATGTTTTCGTATTTTTTACTATTGAAGCATTTAATGATAAGCATTTACAGCGAATTACAACAAAATGCATCAATTGGTTTTTGTTTTATATTACAATTAGTGATTAAAAACTTAAAAATTGATTAAAACAATTTTTAAATTAAAAAAAATTGTTTTTGATTAGAATTTAAATGTTTTTGTATTTTTTTACTATTAAAGCGTTTATTGATGAACATTTATAGCAAATTACAACAAAATACTTCAATTGGTTTTTGTTTTATATCACAATTAGTGATTAAAAGCTTAAAAATTGATTTAAACAATTTTTAAATTAAAAAAAAGCTTTTGATTAGAGTTTAAATGTTTTTGTATTTTTTACTATTAAAGCATTTATTGATGAACAAATTATAGTAAATTACAACAAAATGTTTCAATTGGTTTTTGTTTTATATCACAATTAGTGATTAAAAGCTTAAAAATTGATTAAACATTTTTTTAAATTAAAAAAATAAAGTTTTTGATTAGAATTTAAATGTTTTTGTATTTTTTACTATTAAAGCATTTATTGATAAACATTTATAGTGAATTACAACAAAATGTTTCAATTGGTTTTTGTTTTATATCACAATTATTTATTAAAAGCTTAAAAATTGATTTAACCAATTTTTAAAATTTAAAAAAATGGATTTTGAGTAGAATTTCAATGTTTTTGTATTTTTTACTATTAAAGCATTTATTGATAAACATTTATAGCAAATTACAGCAAAATGCTTTAATTGGTTTCTGTTTTATATCACAATTTCTGATTGAAAACTTAAAAATTGATTTAAACAATTTTTAAATTAAAAAAAATTGTTTTTGATCAGAATTTAAATGTTTCTGTATTTTTACTATTAAAGCATTTATTGATAAGCATTTACAGCAAATTACAAAAAGATGCTTTAATTGGTTTTTGTTTTATATCACAAATAGTGATTAAAAGTTTAAAAATTGATTTAAACAATTTTTAAAATTTAAAAAAAATAGGTTTTTGATTAGAATTTAAATGTTATTTTTTTCTATTAAAGCATTTATTGGTGAACATTTATAGCAAATTACAACAAAATGCTTCAATTGGTTTTTGTTTTATGCCGCAATTAGTGATTAAAAACTTAAAAATTGCTTTAAACAGTTTTTTAAATTTAAAAAAAAATGTTTTTGATAAAAATTTAAATGTTTTTGTATTTTTTACTATTAATGCATTCATTGATGAACATTTATAGTAAATTACAACAAAATGCTTTAGTTGGTTTTTGTATTATATTACAATTACTGATTAAAAGCTTAAAAAATGATTTAAACAATTTTTAAAATTTAAAAAAAAAATGTTTTTGATTAGAATTTAAATGTTATTTTTTTCTATTAAAGCATTTATGGATGAACATTTATAACAAATTACAACAAAATGCTTACATTGGTTTTTGTTTTATATCAGAATTAGTGATTAAAAACTTAAAAATCAATATAAACAATTTTTAAAAATTAAAAAAAAAATGTTTTTGAATAGAATTTAAATGTTTTTGTATGTTTTACTATGAAAGCATTTATTGATAAACATTTATAGCAAATTACAACAAAAATTTTCAATTGGTTTTTGTTTTATATCACAATTACTGATTAAAAACTTAAAAATTGATTTAAACAATATTGAAAATTAAAAGTGATAAAAAACTTAAAAAATGATTTAAACATTTTTTAAAATTAAAAAAAAAAAGGTTTTTCAGTAGAATTTAAATGTTTTTGTATTTTTTATTATTAAAGCATTTATTGATAATCAGTTACAGCAAATTATAACAAAATGTTGCAATTGGTTTTTGTTTTATATCACAATTAGTGATTAAAAACTTAAAAATTGATTTAAACAATATTTAAAATTAAAAAAAAAAGATTTTGATTAGAATTTAAATGTTTTTGTATTTTTTACTATTAAAGAATTCACTGATGAACATTTATAGCAAATTACAACAAAATGCTTCAATTAGTTTTTGTTTTATATTACAATTAGTGATTAAAAGCTTAAAAATTGATTTAAACAATTTTTAATCTAAAAAAAAATGTTTTAGAATAAAATTTAAATGTTTTTGGTATTTTTTACTATTAAAGCATTCATTGATGAACATTTGTAGCAAATTACAACAAAATGCTTTAATTGGTTTTTGTTTTATATCACAATTAGTGATTAAAAGCTTAAAAATTATTTTAAACAATTTTTAAAATTTAAAAAAAATGTTTTTGATTATAATTTAAATGTTTTTGTATTTTTTTCTATTAAAGCATTTATTGATGAACATTTGTAGCAAATTACAACAAACTGCTTCAATTGGTTATTGTTTTATATCACAATTAGTGATTAAAAGCTTTAAAATTGATTTAAACAAATTTTAAATTAAAAAAAAAATGTTTTTGAGTAGAATTTAAACGATTTTGTATTTTTTACTATTAAAGCATTTATTGATAAACATTTGTAGCAAATTACAACAAAATGCTTCAATTGGTTTTTGTTTTATATTACAATTAGTGATTAAAAGCTTAAAAATTGTTATAACAGTTTTTAAAATGTAAATTAAAATGTTTTTGAGAAGAAATTAAATGTTTTTGTATTTTTTACTATTAAAGCATTCATTGATGAACATTTACATATAGCAAATTACAAATAAAATGCTTCAACTGGTTTTTGTCTTATATCACAATTAGTGATAAAAAGCTTAAAAATTGCATTTTTGAAAATTAAAAAAAAAATGTTTTTGAGTAGAATTTAAATGTTTTTTGTATTTTTTACAACTAAAGCATTTATTAATAAGCATTCACAGTAAATTGTAACAAAATGCATTAATTGGTTTTTGTTTTATATCACAATTAGTGATTTAAAGCTTAAAAAATGATTTAAACAATTTTTGAATAAAAAAAAATGTTTTTGAGTAGAATTTAAATGTTTTTGTATTTTCTTCTAATAAAGCATTGACTGATTGAGCGTTTCTGTTGTTTTTAATGTGACAGATTGAATGATAGTTGTCCTAATGCGTCAGAAGTGAGTACATTAACAAATTTCTTGACAACTAACACTTGGGCAGGTGGGCGGGAACACAGTTTTGAAATATTGGACCGATGGTTTATACAGTGTTCCCGCCCACCCGCCCAAGTGACTGTTAGCAAGAAATTTGCTTATTGTTACACTTGTCCGTTTTTGCTGTTTTTAATGTGGCAGATTGAATGACAGTTGTCACTAATACGTCATAGGTGGGTACAGTAACAAATTTCTTGACAACAAACATTTGTGCGGGTGGGCGGAAACACAGTTTATAAATATTGGACCGGTGGTTTGATACAGTGTTCCCGCCCATCCGCCCAAGTGACAGTTAGCAAGAAATTTGCTTATTCTCACACTTGTTGCGTTTCTGCTGTTTTTAATGTGACAGATTAAATGACAGTTGTCACTAATATGTTATAAGTGGGTACAATAACAAATTTCTTGATAACTAACATTTGGGCGGATGGGCGGGTACACAGTTTATAATTATTGGAGCGGTAATTTGGTACAGTGTTCTCGCCCACCCGACCAAGTGACAGTTAACAAAAAAATTGCTTATTTTTACACTTGTTGCGTTTTTGTTGCTTTTAATGTGGCAGATTGAATGACAGTTGTTCTTAATACGTTATAGGTGGGTACAGTAACAAGTTTCTTGATAACTAACACTTGGGCGGGTGGGCGGGAACACAGTTTATGAATATTGGACCGGTGGTTTGATACAGTGTTTCCGACCTTCCGCCCAAGTGACAGTTAGCAATAAATTTGCTTATTCTTACACTTGTTGCGTTTTTACTGTTTTTAATGTGACAGATTGAATGACAGTTGACACTAATACGTCATAGGTGGGTACAATAACAAATTTCTTGATAAATAACACTTTTATTTAGCATGATTATATGCATATATTAAAAAAAATGTTTTCAAAATTAGTTTTGACTACAGAACTACATATTTTAGCCAATGTCTAGATTCTAGACTATACTTGGCTTAAATATTAAGACATTATTTAGACAAGTGTCTTTAGCATGGCTTATACGCTGGGTAATGATAAATGAATTTATTTTTAACTAAAAAAAAAAACAAACAAAAATTTAAATTTTCTAAAATTAATTTAAAGTACAGAACTAGTTAAAACAATGCGTACAAGAATGATTTATAAGATTAAAAAAAAAAAAAAAAAAACTTTTTTAGTTAATGTTTATCCTTAAAATTGAAAAAATATTTTGATAATTATGTCCTCAACATGATATAACCATAGCACAAGAATAATTAAAAAAATATTTTTTTATTTTTAAAAAATTTCAAAAAATATTTAAAATTTTTCAATATTAATTTTGAGCTTAGATCTATCTTAGGCAATGTCTGGACTGTACTTGGTTTAAATATAAGACATTATTTAGACTATTGAGTCCTCACATGATTATATTCACGAGAATGATTAATATATATATGTATATTAATACATATATAATTAAAAAAAAAAAACTAAAAAAAATTAATTTTAAGCCTAGAACTATTTTAGGTAATGTCTAAACCATACTAAGCTTAAATATTGAGATAAACAATTGTGACCTCAGAACAAGAATGATTTTATTTCAACATTTTAAAAACAACATTAAAAAAATTAATTTTAAACTTTAAACAATCTCAAAGTTGTAAAAAAAAATCTGGCAATATTTTATTTATATAAAAAATGCTGCAATAATTACCAACAATTTTAATTAAAATCAAATATCCGGCCAATCAAAATATTATGAAAGTTTTTTTTAATTCTCCATCAAAATTTATAGCATCCTATAATAATACCTCAAAAAGACATTCAACAATTTGTAGTAAATACTTAAATAATTAAATTTCACTATCAAACATAATTTATTAATAAATTTTGTAGCCGATTAAAATTAATTTGCTTGATTGGATTATAAAAAAAACAAATATGATTAATCGCATTAAAGCGATGTCTGATACAGATTTACGAGCGTGAAATGGTAAATTTAAGTTAATTATATTATATAATAATTTTTTTTATTTAAGAGATTATAATTAATTAATGTGTGGGCATTTCAAGTGGAAATTACAAGAGAAATTACAGGTACTAATCACTAACTGAGTCAAGGACGTGCGTCGCTGCGTTAAGAAATAAATATTTATTTATTTAAATTTATCACACAACATAAATAATATCCTTTATTAGTTTTTTAACGGTTGTGTAAACTATACATCCATTAAATTAATTAACCTTAATTTGGTGTTGAATTAATTGTATAAAAGGGTGAAGTATTTATTATTATTATTTCTTATTAACAAAAAATGTTGTTCTTGAAACCGCAAGTTAATTAGCCGTTAATTGCGTATAGAATGAATCCCACACGCTTAGATTAAATGTCAAATTTGATTCTGTTAATGAAATTGTTTGTGATGCGTTAATAAAAGTCAAGGGCCACAATTAAAAATTTTAAAATTCATGTAATAAGTGTAGACCGTGACACGGTATGTGCCTCTATTGGTTCGTCTTGTATAATTTATTATAATAGCACGAAAGTAATCATCAATCATTTCACGGAGTGCTGGGAATAGAGCGATCACTGACAACACGTTCCAACTATTCTAGAAGCAAATGATTATTTTCATGTTATGCCACCGGGTATAAGTTTTTTAATAAATTGGCTTTTAATGGAAGACAAATTTGAGCTATTTTGTTTTTTGACTTATTAATGGCAATTTAATTAGGTATTTAATAAAAAAAATTGAGACCGAGATCTTAATTAAACTCAACGGAGGGCTTTAAAGTTGAAACAAATCTGTTTGAAAGTTTTATAGAAATATAAATAAAATTCAAATTTGTAATTTAAAAAAAAAAATTTGCAGATTCTGATGACAAGTAATAATGAGCATTAATTTTAGATTGATAGGCTTGACATTTGTAAATTTACTAATAATACAAATATAATTCATTAAACCCACAAATGAACCAACTAACTATTTAATATTCAATCAAGAGAAAATTATGCAAATAAGCCATGTAGTTACATCACTTAACAATAATCGGATTATATCATTTATAATTTGCTAAGGCTATTGTATAGTCGTTCACCCACATTTTAATCCGAACGACATTTTATGATAAATAGGTTGCGGATTAATTTAAGCTTTAAAAATAATTATTAGCTAATTGTAATGTTATCAGATATGATGATACAATTGCATCTTCTTCAACTGTTACTTTCAAAAGTGGCAATGTAAATCGCAACCTCGAGTCTCTCCATATACAATATATGCGAGATGTGCAATCTACTTTATGATCCCGAGAAAGTCGCTCATTTTCAATTGCTTGAAGATTACAATCTTATTATTATGTATAGGTTGCAACCAGTTTCAAGCTAGCTACTTTAATTGTAGTTTTGATTGATTTCAAGACAATCGGACATAATTCTTCCGTTTAATAATATGTTATTTATCTCAATCTCACGAATAAGTCATAAATGTTTATAAACATTTTTTTGATTAAAAAATTGAAAGTAAATTGATATATTTTGACAATAAGCCTACACTTAACCCAGATTATTTTAAATATATGTATTATTCAGTTTCTTAATATCAATTAAAACGCCATAAATAACGCACTTTTTATTTGGTTACACAACGTGCGTTTAATACACACGAGCTGTAATAAATTTAATAAATTGATATTTTATACAATCGTGATTAATCCGCGATAAATCATGCAGTTTTTGTTCCGATATATTATATCATTCAATTGATTTTTAAATTATTGAAAGTATTGCATCTGCAAATTGTATATCCGGTTATGGAAGATACTATATTATTGTTATTATATCTTGTGAAAGTAAATGGCCTGTAATGCATGACAGTAAAAGATATTACTACACATTGTTAATAACAGGCGGACTGATTCGTCTTAGCAGAAATGTTGTGCAACAATTTCTCGTAATAATCTGCTTTGTTTGCATGTGAAGAGAGCTCTTTTAATAATCATATGCTAAATTTCTTAAGAATGTTAATTAATAATTTGCAATAAGAAAAAAAAATGTTTTAATTATTTCGATTGGTTATAAAATACGCATTAAAGAATTAACAACATCAACATTCTCAAGTCCTTGATCGGTGCGACATAAATTCTGGAGCTTTACATCTCTATTGGATGTTCACTTGCTACCGAGGCCACTGAAAGCATGCATAATTACAGAATTTTGTTTTATTACAATGATTATTGCTGATTCTTCACATTATATGCAACATGATTGGAAACTCGAATTGATTATTTTTGTTGCAACTGTATTTTGCACACTAAATTAAAAATTTTATGTTGGATCGTAAAGCATATTTATTGTTTTTATTTTGGAAATATCACAAGTTTAAAGTTCAGACGAAGTTTGAGTTTTTGTTCCTAGGACTAATATAGAATTAAAAAATATGAAAAAAAACTTATTACTAATATTGAGTATTACCCCTTCTTGCATTAATGAGTGCTTAAAGTCGACGAGGAACACTTTGAATTAAATTAAGGATTACATTTTGGTCGATATTATTCCATTCCTGCAATAGCAACTGTCTTAGCTCCTGAGCAGTGTTTGGAGCAGGTGTATGCTTTCGGATACGTCGTCTCAACTCATCCCAGACATGTTCTATGGGATTCATGAGCTGGTCAATTAAACCGCAAAGTTCCTACTTTATCTAGATAATCTCTGACAACTCTGGCTACGTGAGGTCTAGCATTATCTTGCATGGAAATGCCGCGCTCGCTCATAGTTGTCATGAAGAACATAACATGTTTTTTGAGAACCTCCATAATGTATTTGTGAGCTCTCAGGGACCTATTATCTATAAAGACTAACTCTGTGTGTGCTTTGGTAGAAATTTCTGCCCAAACTATAACCGACCTACTGCCAAATGGAAGTCAAACTTTCAGAAAATACTCTTCAGAATACAAGAAAAAAGGTTATTTATATGAAAAATGGTATATCAGGTATTATCAAGAAGCTATTGAGAAAATGCAACTTGCTGTGCTGCGTCGCCTGGTTGTAGGTGTTGTACTTTTGATAATAATAATATGGGTGAACGTTTTCACTAAAAAACGCGTCAAAAAAGTTGCTTTCTGTTGGGAAATCTCAATTGCTAGGGCATTACCATTACAGAATCCGTAAACAAAAATGATATCTGCGTATTCTGCGTTGTTGAACATCAATTTTTATCAAATTTTACTAACCGAACCAAAGAAAACTGTTTTAACAAGTATCAAAAGCTTGAATCAATGCACACTTGTTAAAGTAATGTTGTTTTGTTTGTGTTGCTAAATAAAAAGTTTTTTAAATATTTTGTATTTGTTGACTATTTCAAAAACAAAGCAAGATTGTCTATCTAAAAGTGATTTAGATTTTCTGAAGAAGAAATTTTGACGATTTTTGAATATAAAAAAATTCTTGATAAAACCCAATATACCATTTTTTATGTAAATAATCTTTTTTTTTGTGGTCTAAAGAGTATTTACTGAAATTTTGACTGAAATCGACATAAGGTGACAGCGTTTTTTTGGGACCTAAAAGTTACAAGTTTTAAAGATTGCAAAAACATGTGCAACTTCCTGCATCAAAATAATGGTGAATATGTATTAATTCTATAAGTCTTGTGTAATCACTTTAAAGAAAGATTGAACACGAAGAAATCTAGACCTCGTGGATCAATTTTTTTTTAATTTTACAAAGTTAGAACGGTTTAAACAAAGCATAGTTTTGCAGTTTTGCTAAATTTACGGTTTTTTTTTTTGAAATAATGTTAATATATACGGTGAGATAGCTCAGTTATAGAGCGTTAGTGTACCACGCTAACAGTCCCGGGTTCGATCCCCGAATATGACAAAAATAATAACTTTGCTCTTTATCCACCGGGGTGATTCGGAAGTCACTTAATAAGCCGTTGGTCCCATCAACCTCCTTCAAACAAGTCGTAAGATTTCTGGGGCAATGTCAAATAGCTGTAAAACGCGAAATAAAAAAGAAAGATATCAAAATGACTGCCCTAACATTAAATAAACAAATATGGGTTTTAATGTACATGTAATAAGGAATACTTTGAGGCATCGTGGCCCTTTTTATTTTTTTTCTAAAAGCTCAAAAATTGAGATACAAATTTTTGAATATTAAAATTTTTTTGATAATGCCCGATATATCATTTCTCATATATATAACCTATTTTCTTGTGTTCTAAAGAATATTCACCGAAATTTTAACTAAAATCGATATAGGGTGACAGCGCTTTTTCGGAACCTGAAGATTACAATTTTTAAAGATCGCGAAAATATGTGCAACTTCCTGCTTCAAAATAGTGGTGTATGCGTATTGGTTCTATAAGTCTTGTGTGAACACTTAAAAAAGAAATTAAACACGAACAAATCTAGACTTTGTGGATCAAATTTTGTTAAGATTTAACAAAGTTAGAAAGGTTTAAAGAAAGCAAAGTTTTGCAATTCTGCTAAATTTACGTTTTTTTTTAGAATAATGTTTGAAGCTTAATATATCAAAATGACTGCCACGATATTAAACATAAAAATATGGGTTTTAAAGTACATGTAATAAAAAATAATTTAAGCTATTGTGGACTTTTTTATCTTTTTCCAGAAGCCCAAAAATTGAGATACAAAATAAGCTAAAAAAAGACGTTTTATTGTGAAATTTCTGACCTTCAAATGTGTGTCAATTTGAACAGGCAATATTCTAAGGTTCAAAATTTTGGGAATCTTATTTTATCATATTTTGACCCCTGAAAATTTGAGCAAAATCAAAGAGGTCGACATTTTCAAATTAGTCGAAAAGTAATGGAATTACCCATATAGATTAAATTTTTTTGAAATTTTTAATTTTATTGCAGTTTTTTTTAACTCAATAATTTTTCTAAAGTGCCTTTGTTTTTTCTCAAGTTTCTGTAGTTGTTCTGCAATAATTTTTTTAAGTTTTTTTTTTTTTTTTTTTAATTTATAAATCATTCTTGAAGTTTATGCAGTTAAGTTATTTCAAACTTGTGAGCTTTTAGAAACTTTTTTAGAAAATCTGGTTTTGATTTCTAAAGTATGCTTTTATAGTTTTTGTAGTTTTTTTGTTTAGTTTCAGTTTTTTTTAAGTCTATACAATCTTTTTAATAAAAATTTTAGTTTAAAGTTTTTTTAATGTTTTTATTGAGTATTCTTTAAGTTTTTTTGCAGTTTTTGTTAGTTTGTTTGTTTGTTTCTGCGGTTTTTCTGAGTTTTCTTTACTTTTTTGGTGTTTTAGATGTTTTAGTTCTACATTTCTTTTAATGTTTCAGATTGTTTTTGATGTTTTTTTATTTGTTGATTTTTATTTTGTAGTTATTGTAATTGTTTTAAAGTTTTTATTTTTTTAATTTATACAATTATTTAATTTTTTTACATTTTTTAAGTGTATAGTCGTTGTGATCTTCTGGTAATGGTTTTCTAGTTTTTGAAATGTTTGTAATGTTTCCGGATTCTGTATGAATACTTTAGAAAAGTTTCATAAACTACAGAAAAAGACTCCGACAACTTTAAAAGTTTATAGAGATTTTCTAAACATTTATGTTTTTTTTAAGTTTTAGATTAGATAGAAGTTCATTTTGTTGCTCACAAATTTCATTTAAAATTATTTTCAAAATTTACGACTGTTTTTGGTTTATTATGTGAAAAATCAAAAAAATTAAGAAAAATTAAGAAACTTTTTACAAAATTTTGTTAATTACTAATATTGTTATAATTTATTTCACAAAATATATTTAAAAAATAGTTACTAATTTCAACCTTTACCAGGTCATCATTGGACGGTATTACAAACAAGTTTCTTAAATTTATTCATTTAATTGTACATGCATGTCTCTAACACGCTTATAAATAACATCTAAGTAATTCTTTAGTATAATAACTTTTATTACAATAATAGAATCATCAATTAACATTCAATTTTCATTAAAACTATTATATAACTTTTAATAGACTTAAATAGATTATGACTAATGATCCAATTATTCTTTCTAATATTAAACCACCTACAAACATGAACAGAAAATCATCTTTACTATCAATAAAATATCTTTATGATGTTGCAAGTTTAATAGGCCAAAATCCGTCCTATAATTTTATAACTAATGAAGTTAAAGTCGGCACTTTTCATAAAATTAAATCTGTATTAATATCAGTTTTAATTATAGCAGGATATGTTACATATATGATGACTATACCGTATACACAATTGGGAATTACAACTATTGTCGGCACAATTTACGTTCGCAATTTCACAATTAAATACAGTTTTGAATTCATCATTCTGGAATGTGAAGAAATGGAATAAATTGTTACAAGGTTTTAGGGAAGTTGAACATTTTCTACAAATCAATGCAGAATTGCATTGATCGAATGTTTTATTTTATATTGAAATTATTTTTGGACATATTTATTGCCTTGGTAGGGTTATATACAATGTTTGGAATACCGGCAGCTTACATTCATTACATCAAATTATATTTTCTAATTTGTTGATTTAATATATTTTTATATCATCATTAATGAATTACAATTTTGCTCACTGTTTAAAGCATAGGTATTCAGTAACCAATCGCATACTGCAAAATCAAATTCCTAGTATATCCAAAGAAATTTTTTTGATTAACGATAAAAATATAAAAATACCCATTAAAAAATTTGGGCTATATTTACAACCCTTAATGAAATTGCAGGAAAATTTAATGAAATTTTCGGTTGGGATATATTATTTTTAAGTGTCAACCTTGTAGTAAAAATGATATTAGCATTTGATTCAGTTGTAGTAATGTCAGTGAAAGAAGCAGTTGATGATAATACTGATAATATGATTATTATTAATTTCTTGGTTGCTTTGATGTTTTTGGTAAGTTGAAATTTATTAGTTGTTTTGAAGTTATTAATTTGTTTTTTACGTTTTTGGTATTATCATTGTTGTTTCTTGTGATTTGGATGCTTGTGAAACTAAAGAAACAGCCAGTATTTGTTATAAAATGTTGTTAGAAGCCCCCTCAACTATGTTGGAATGTGAAGATTTGGTTTTATTTGCGCCACAGAGTAGTAGTTTGGAACAATTTTCAGCAGCAGGCTTTTTCAATATTGATATATTTTTATTGCTTTCCTTGTTTGGGGTTGTGGCTTCTAATTTGATTATTATAATTCAATTGAATCAAAGTAATAATAGTACTAAGTAATTATGTAAAGCAAAGTGCACAATTGTGTATGTTTTTTAAGTATGTAAGTATTATGTTTGTTTTGTAATAACTTTTAATATATTAATAAGTTTGGTTGTGTTTATTGTTAATTTATGCAGTTAAATTAGTCGTAATTTCATCAATGATTGTTTCATTGATTGTGAATTACATGTTTAAATTGTAAAATTATGTTTTGTTTGGTGTTTACATTAAATTTAATATTATTATTTTCTTTTAAATTTCAGATTAGATAAAATTTTATTTTGTTGCTCACAAATTTTATTTAAAATCATTTTTTAATTTATTTTGTAAAAATCAGAAATTTTAAGAAAATCTCAACAAACTTGGACATTTTATAAAATTTTGTTAATTACTATTATTGTTATAATCTATACCACAAAATATATTTAAAAAAAACCATTACTAATTTCAACCTTTACCAGGTCATCATCGGACGGTAGAACAAACAAGTTTCTTAAATTTATTCATTTAATTGTACATGCATGTCTCTAACACGTTTATAAATAATATGTTTGTTTCTACTATAAAACTTCAACAAATGTTCCCACTGCACCAATTGCAAACTCAATATTTCCGTCCTAGTACGCGCTCTGAACGCAAATTCATGCGGCACATTAGTGTAAATCCCTTGGGCAAGACCAAACATTTCAGTTTTATGCAGAACATCATGTATGGTCTCAGTTGAATTTAAATTGAAAGTCAGTACTTTAACCTGAAGTTGTAAGTTAATTTAATCCATTATTTAATCAAAATAAATATATACTTCTCCTTTTTTAATAAAATACATTCTTTCATCAATTTGACTTTCGTTCACAATACAATTCATAGAATAATAAATAGTCCTCACCAATAAACAGGCTACATTTCTTAAAAATTGTTTTTCAGTACCGGAAAATATATAAGTTCCTTGCAGAATCTGTTTGTACAAAGCAATTTTCAACTCTGCTGTTATAGGAGATGGCAATTTTGCCAACAAAACTGGCCACTAAAATATATCATTATAAAATAGCTACAATCAAACTAATAACATAATATCTTTTGATTCAAATTATTAATTTAGTTTTTTTTTAAATAATTCAACACCTTTTTAATCTGAAATTTATTAACATTGGCACATTTCATGTAATCATTAAGTTGTATCAATTTATATCCATATTTCAATTTAGTTTTTATAATGACCCAAAATATGTTAATAAATTTGGCAATTAAAACAGCTACAATGTAAAAAAATAATTCTCAATTTTTGATTAAGTTGTTTGTAATGCAGAAACTTCCAATTAGTATTTGGTTGAAATTTGGAATTGGATTTATATTTAACATTCCATTGCAGGTTATAAAATTTATTGTTAAAAGTATTGCACTTAAATAATGACTGTAAGCATCCTGCAAATAATAATTAAATTAATTTAATTTGTCATTCAAACTAGTGAGATGCTAGGCACACTGATGATAGGTGCATACCTTGAAACACATTATTTGTTAAGTTTAAATAATTAATGTTTAATGTTTGACTACAGATATGAACAACATTCGTTTGCCACTACAATCACCTATTGAACAATCCATTACGCAAAATAAGTTGGCCAAAAAATGGATTATTAGTGTAGACCATAGGAATAAATTTCTGAAATTTAATTTGCTAATTTTTTTAAATATTTTAGTTTAACTTATTAATAACAACTTATTCTCGATCAATTTGTCTTCTTTTATTTTTAAATATTTATAAATGTAAAGTGCATGCACAATTGTGCAAAGACGCACAATGGTATAATATAAAATTACATCTTTGTAGTCCAAATTTATGTGAAATAATAAATGGGAGAAGCAAGCGATTATGTTAACAGCCAAATCTAATGAGAATTCAATTTTGTCGTTGGCTAGGTATCTAAAATTTAAATTAGTTCCATAAAAAAATGTAACAAATTCAAATTGACCTATTTTTGATAGCATTTTTGGATGTTATGTATTCTCCAAAATTATAATAAGGTTTGTAGAATTTTAAAAACAAATTGGAGCTTATAACAACAGCCAATACAGTGTTAACAGCAAACGGTTTATTGAATTGAAACGTAAACTGCAATATTGCAATAAAAAAAGTTGCATAAGATACCATCAACCATATGAATTCTAAAATAAAATTACAATTTACATTTTAAGTAAAATTTGATTGCTTTCTTACCTATAACTTCAAACTTCTTGAAGAAATAATTTGTGCACATATTACACATTGTTGTCTTCTTCTTCGGCTGCAAATTAAAATAAATTATTTAAGCAGCAATTACTCAAATTGTAAATTACCTTTGATGAAATATCACAATGTAAAATGAATCCTTGCCATGCATGAAATCCTTATATTTGGTGATTACTTCTTTGATTTTCTTAGTTCTGTTTGATTATAATTTTATAAATTTTTTAAATTATTTAAACATAAATTACCTTTAGAATCTCATAAAAATCTGATGTTTTAATGCAAAGTACATCAACATTCGTAGCGGCAGTTGCAGTAATTGTTATTGCATTCCATGCTTTCATTGTAAAAATATCCGAATAGACCACTTTTTGCGTAAAATAGTTTGTATTTGTGATCGATTCATATCTATTTGTATCTAAAAATATTTGATACATTTATTTTAATTAAATTTGATTATAAAACTTACAGATCCTCTATGTATGATGTAGAATTCATCAATGATGTCATCTCCTCTAACTATAATTTGATCTTTAAGGAAGTATTGAGGTTTTATTACCATCATAATCAATCGTAGATAGGATCTATCAATGTGCTCGAATTGGCGGACTTGTTTCAGCGTGTCTTCATAGAAGCAACATAAAGTGTCTCGTAGTACAGTTGTGTGGAGTGTTGGAAGGAGAGAAATTACCTGAAAATATAGGAAATTTGTAGCAAGCAAATTAACTATAAAAACACATTTGAGTCGTTAGTTAATTTGCAACTCAACCAAAGCGGTTATTCCAAAACCTCAATTTGAATAATAAAACATTTACAAATATTAACAAAAATAATTACGACAAATCATTTGGTACAAAATTTTGAATAAAATGTTTTCTAGCACACTTAAATTTTATAATGTAGTACTATTATAGTACTAATATTGCAGCAAATTTGAATAAGTTTAATATTGCAAACTAAACAGAGACTTCTAACGCTTACAAAGAGAAGAAATCTTATATTTTTTATGTGTTTTTACTGCAGTTTAAACTACTTAGTATTAATTATGATCTTTAGTGACCCACCCACTCATTTATTTGAGTATCCAAGTTATTGAGAAATTTAATTTATCAGCTCTTCTTCTAACCTAGAGATTTCCAACGCTTTTAAAAAGGAGAAGTTTCTTAAATGTTAACAAACTTAATGGATGATCATTTTAGTTTAAACTACACGATAGTAATTATGATTTGAAATGAGTTATCCACTCAATCAAATGTTGGTCATTAAGGTATTTTCTTTTGACTAAAAGATTTCTAACACTTACAGAAAAGCAAACTTTTTAATATTAAACACTTGGGCGGATCCATGGGCACTCTAGTCAAACTACTTGTTGGTTATCATGACGTGGACTAACCCAACCACCCGCCCAAGTGTTGGTTATTAAGAGATTAGATATCAGCTCTTTCTCCTTTGACTAAGCAATTTCTAACACTTGCAGAAGAGATCTTTAAAAATTTTAATAACTAACACTCAAGCGGGTGGATTGGCACTTCAGCTAAACTACTCAATGCTAATCATGATCTAGAGTAACCCACCTACTCACCCAAGTATTGGTTATCAAGAGAATAGATATTACCTCTTCCTCCTTTGAGTAAGAGATTTTTAACACTTGCAGAAAGGAGAAGTTTTAATTTTTTAATAACAAACACTTGTGTGGGAGGATTGGCACTTCAGTCAAACTACTTGATGGTAATTATGATCTGGAGTGACCCACCCACCCACCCAAGTGTTGGTTATAAAGAGATTCGATATCATATCCTTCTCCTCTGAGTAATAGATTCTAATTTTCTAATACTTGAAAAGAAGAATTTTTCATTTTTTAATTACAAACACTTCGGTGGGTTCATGGGCACCAGTCAAACTACTCTATGGTAATCATCACCCACCCGCTCAAGTGTTGGTTATCAAGACATTAGATATCACCTCTTCCTCGTTTGACTAAGAGATTTCTAACACTTGCAGAAAGGAGATCTTTAATTTTTTTAATAACTTACACTCAAGCGGGTTGATGGGCACTCTAGTCAAACCACTCGATAGTAAACATGATTGTGTTGTACTATATGCGGCTATTAACTATTTTTAGTGTTATAAAGAATGTTTTGTTTTGTTATACCATTTAATTTTTAATGAACAAAACTATATTTGTTTAACATATAAAATTAAATAGCGAATAATATTAACTAATTCTGTTGGTTTTGGGTTAATTGAGCGTGAAATAATTGCTGTTAGAAAAGACACGTTCATTAGAGCATGTTACCTAGCAAAAGCCATTTAATTATAATTGGTCATTTATGGTTTTAGTTCGTATTGCAGATAAAAAATAAAGTAATAAAACAAATTTTTATTTAATTTGCAATTTACTTAAATTAATTAAATATTAATATTAATTTAAAGTATAAAATTGCAAAATAAATCTATGTATAAAATATATTAAAACAAATAAGCCCACTGCGTATAATTTTTATTTGACATTGCAATTCTTTATAGTTTTTATCTCTGATAAACGAGCTCGCTTCATACGGACCCATAGCTTCAGTCGTCTCGAGTGCCTGCTACGCTTACATTGTTTAATTATTGTGTTCATAAATAAATGATTTGATCATGTTATAGTGCTCGGAAAAGCGTGAAAATTTGGTGAACAGTGTAATAATAGTGCACCATTAAATCTATAATTGAATTAAAAGGTATTTTATAAATTTAACAATTTTTATTCTAATGTTATGCAATTTTGGTATTGCTTGCATAATTTATTAATAATAATAAAAAAAAATTTACATATTATCAGATACATTCTATAGCATAGAAAATCATTGTTCAACATTTTGATTACATTTTAGATAATATTTAAAACAATAATGTATCATAATCAGTGCTCCGAAGACACGCATTATTATAAATTATTAGTGCATGAATGCAAAACATTTTTGTGTGTTATGTAATCGAGTTTCTCTTAAAATTTTCGGATCCTTTGTGAGATTTGTTATTAAATTTAACATTGTTCTTATATTTTTTAGTGTTAATTATTGCATTTAAGACAATATAATTATAAATGTTAAAGTGAAATCAAATTTATTTAATTACAACGCAAGTTTTGTTGTCATTAGTATATAAAATACTCATTTACACTTAATTTAAAATTAAAATTAAATTTTAATGGTTGTACGAAGGTTAAATTTTATATTGAAATAAAATTGTTTTCATTCATTTATGTCTAATATTGCAGTGGTTCAGTTAATTCGTAATAATTGAACAATTTAAATCCTAATTGCAATGTTTTATAGTTTTTATGATATTAGTAGCATTTGTCAGGATTTTATTACTAAATTCTTGACTTAATTTAGTATTTTATAAGTTTTGACAGTTTGTATGACATATTTAACAATTTGCAAGACATATTTGACAGTTTGCATGACATATTTGATAGTTCTTGCAATGTTTTATAGTTTTTATGACATTAGTAGCATTTGTCACTATTTTAAAAATAAATTCTTGACTTAATTTAGTATTTTATAAGTTTTGACAGTTTGTATGATATATTTAACAATTTGCATGACAAATTTGACAGTTTGCATGACATATTTGATAGTCCTTGCAATGTTTTATAGTTTTTATGATATTAGTAGCATTTGTCAGGATTTTATTACTAAATTCTTGACTTATTTTAGTATTTTATAAGTTTTGACAGTTTGTATGACATATTTAACAATTTGCACGACATATTTGACAGTTTGCATGACATATTTGATAGTTCTTGCAATGTTTTATAGTTTTTATGACATTAGTAGCATTTGTCACTATTTTAAAAATAAATTCTTGACTTAATTTAGTATTTTATAAGTTTTGACAGTTTGTATGATATATTTAACAATTTGCATGACAAATTTGACAGTTTGCATGACATATTTGATAGTCCTTGCAATGTTTTATAGTTTTTATGATATTAGTAGCATTTGTCAGGATTTTATTACTAAATTCTTGACTTATTTTAGTATTTTATAAGTTTTGACAGTTTGTATGACATATTTAACAATTTGCACGACATATTTGACAGTTTGCATGACATATTTGATAGTTTTTGCAATGTTTTATAGTTTTTATGATATTAGTAGCATTTGTCAGGATTTTATTACTAAATTCTTGACTTAATTTAGTATTTTAATAATTTTGACAGTTTGTATGACATATTTAACAATTTGCACGACATATTTGACAGTTTGCATGACATATTTGATAATCTTTGCAATATTTTATAGTTTTTTTGGCATTAGTAGCATTTATCAGGTTTTTATAACAAAATTTTTGACTTAATTTAGTATTTTATAAACTTTGACAGTTTGTATGACATATTTAATAAGTTGCATGACATATTTGACAGTTACTTAAAATATTTTGTAGCTTTTATGACAATTATATAATGGAGACTTCAACAGGCAATGAAGCGACTAACCTGGTTATATGTAATAATAGTTTTTTTTTTATAATTTTGACAATATTTAAACTATTTCATTTTTATTCAAAATTATGATTTTTAACAAATATTTTTTTCTGTTTCAGGTGGTATTTATCACCGCTGCTGCTAGCGTTAGTGATAACCCAAATATTAGCAATCCAATACAGTCCTGTCGACTTAGCAGGTGTAGGCGACGGTGAATGCGCCTTACTCTTAAACGGACCAGGAAGAAGCAGCCAATTCGATTACACTTACAATCTCCTGAGGGGATCACCAACGCAGTAAGATTTTTTTACATTACCAAACTAATCATACATACAGTCCCATTCATACACCCACAAATTACAAATATCATTACACGCGTAATTGGCTAATAACATGTCGCTTAATGGTTTACCGAAAGGTCGAATTCTTTGTTTACACAATCAAACGTATTTTTGTAACAATTCAACGAACTGTGCTTTTATATAAATTAATTATTTTAATTGTGTTATTCAATATTTCTTGTTAAAATGTTTACGTAATAAGGTTCAATACATGAAAGTTCATAGATTTGTTGTGTGCTAATGTTTATTTTAATATCTTGAACGAAAGTGGCTGGATCATAAAGAAGCGTGCATTCCTGTCAAGTAATCAATGGCAATTGCATGCAAAATTATATTGGTTAGAAAGCATAAGAAGAACATTAATGTTGGTTTTTATTGTCGGAAGGATAATAACACTTTAAATCGACATATGTGGCTTCCTTTCAATCATAAATTATTTTTAATACATTTGCACTATGATTGAATCATTTATCAATACTTCCTAATTTGTTTAATAATTTTAAACGTTTCCTTAAAATATTTATTTTGTTTAAATTGTTTCCTGGTTGAATCAAACCATATTGATCCACGTCAAACAAACAAAGAAATGATGTAAATAGGATTTTGATTTTTTTCTGGTAATGAAAGAGAGCGAAGGATAAGTTCAAGGTACCACTAATAAAAAAGATCAATGTTAAATTCTGTTTGAAATGCAAGGCTGTTTGCTATCAAATTAACATATATTAACTCCAATCAGAATTGTAATAAAATTTGATATGCCGCTATTAAGGAAACAATGTAATTGCTTGTATAATTTTTATTACACCAACTAACGTTGGAGGAATTTAATATTATATAAAGTTTTAGGTTTAAATAAAATTAGCAAGGAAATTGGTAACAATTGATCAATTTGAATCACTTTCTATTCTTCATTAATAAAATCGATACGTTGCGAATTACAATACATTCCAAGGATTGTGGCACGTAATTATTACACACTATATTACTTCTGCATCCGGTATACTTATTAATTAATTAATAACTTTATTATGTTCTGCATTTGGTATTAAATTGATGACCCAAATTATATAATATTTAATTACGGCAATAAGTTATGTTTTAATGTGCAGAATAAACGATTTATTTCATCAAAACGGATTTATAAATTTAATTGTGTTAATTGTAATAGTGTAATCATTTATTTAAGAATGGAACAATAATTTGTTCTTAGTTTGAATTAAAATTATTTTTTTTAATAATATTGTTTCAAAATGTTTGTCGTACTTTTGCTTGAAATAGACGTTTTGTTTTGACAGTTTTTAAAAATTTAAATTGGATTGTCTTAATTATGCTATTTTTTTAATAAAATTGAATCGATTTGAGAAATTTTGTTCAAATTTACAGTAATTTTTTGACAGATTTGTTCAGAAAATTGACGTTAAAAATTTTTAATCAAAACTTTGGTTCTTTCCAAAGCAAAAACACATTTTTTAAGCTTTAACTACTGCTCAAAGCTCTGACACATTCCTTAAAGCTTTTTCAGATAATTTTTAATTTTCTGCAATTCTGCTCAGCAGAACTGAGTTGTTTGCGTAATAAAGATTAAAGAGTCATCTATCATGTATCAATTAGCAATTACTCTAATATCGATTTTGTCTTAAATCTCTTAAAGTCTTTACTAAGACATATTGCAAGTAAAGGTGTTTATGCCGAACAATGCCTCTCTTGTGTAGGAGAATTTTTCTAAAAGTGTTGGATTCACCCTCACGGGCATCTAACTACTAAACTTCCTCCTCAATAATTCCTAGAAGTTTGTACAGTTTTGTGCAAGGATCTTCCTACCCTAGTGAAAATAGTAAAGTTGTAATGGGGCTTTGAGGATAGACTTGCTTTTAACTTAATATAGTTTGGGCAGCTTTTGTAATTTGCTATGTGCGGCCCCTTGCTCGATGCGCATGTTGCTACTACTACTTTGCAGTCGGTGATGTTTCTGGCGACGTATTTTAACGTTTTTTCAGACGTTAGTTGATACGTGTAATAATATACGTCATTGTCTTCATGCAATGTCGGATGCATGCAGATTCTATCTTTAACATTATTTTGTTATCGATTGATGGAAATCTTTAAAGTCTTGAATGTGGAAGGAGGACGACGTGTATCAGCGCCCCTTGCGGGTGCTGATGGAAGTGGAGGGCTTGTTGGAATGCTAAGGGAGCTAAAGCTTCTGAGAGTGCCTGATTTGGAGGTTTGGCTTATGGCCTAGTATTAACAGAATGGGTCTCACCCGATTTTTTTTTTTTTTTTTTTTTTAACTCTTTTGAGGACTTTGTTTCCAGGACGTATTGGATTCACCTTTCTAAGAGTGCCTACCCCAATTTGGGTTTTGCCTTGAAGTTTGACACCTTTTGGTTTATGTGCCTTTTGTTTGGAGATGTGTATGTAGGAGGTTGTTTAGGAGTCGCATTATATATTTTTGAAGTACTTTTTGGCCAAAGCTTCAATGTGTTGTTGAAGCAGAGGAATCTCAAGGTCTGTCCGAATGTCCAGGTTTTGAAAGTACCATAGAACTCCTGTGAACATTTGCAGAGTTTTGCTTTGGAAAACTTCTAAACGATTTAGGTGGCTACTTGCCGCCGTTCCTCAAATAGGGGAAGCGTATGTGATCATCGGTCTGATGGTTGAGGTGTAGAGCCGGACTTTGTTTCTGAGCAACATGCCGCTATTTCGACGCAACATCGGGTAGAGTAGAGGCCATTTTTGTTTTGTCTGTATAGATTTTACTTGAGGCTTGTAATCCAAAATTACTCCAAGATACTTGGCAGTATTGGACCACGGTATGGAAACGTCATTAAAGGTGACGTTTTTATGCGGTTTGAGTGACCATCGCCGAATGAAGAGTACGGCCTTGCTTTTCTCTGGGTTTACTCCAAAGTACCAATCATCCATCCAATCTTTCAGATTGGAAGTGGCTTTTTGTAGAAATTCGGCGATCATTTTGGTCGACCTTGAGGAATAGATAAGTGCTGTGTTGTCAGCATATTGAGCCATTTTAACCCCGTACAGGTTAAAAATGTGCGGCGAGAGAATGGAGCCTTGAGGAACCTTAGCCTAAATCTTGGTTGGTTGGTTGGTTTCCAGACTTCTACGTTTTAGATATGAGGCTAACAGCCTTATAATACGCAGAGGAAATTGTTGTCTGTTTAGCTTTAGAAGCAGTCCTTTGTGCCAAACTTTGTTGAAGGTTTTTTTGACCTCGAAAAGACCACGCTCGTGGCCTTTTTCTGTCTGAAACCTTTGGCAATGTGTCTATCTGAACCCATGTTGGTGGGAGTGTGCTTTTGTATGATATCTAAGATGACCCTCTCTATGATCTTCCTAAACGTGCATAGTAGGCTTATAGACCAAAACTTTTGGGAAAACAACCTGTTTTTAGCGATGTTTACCACGTTCGAGCCTTTCTAGGCTGACGGAAAATGTTCAGTGCAAAGAAGGCCAGGAGCAGAACGGGGTTTGATTTTTTTAATCATTTCTTTGATTTAAGAAGGTCTAACGCTGTTTAGTGTCATCATCACCGTTCGATGTGCTTCAGATCCATATAATTAGTATACAGATCGGCGCATTGAAGTTAGATGCTGTCTGCGAATGCTTTGGCCTTTTCCTCAGTCGTGTATTTTATCCCTCTCTCACTATGAATGGCGGGAATAGGAACCCGTTTATCTTCCGTGAAAGATTTTAGCGTATCTTTCCAGCATTGGTTTTTATGTTTTAATGGCCGTTTGAACTTTATTGTAAAGTCTATTTCACAGTAGAGAAAGTACTTTGTCCACAAAATAAACTTTGTTCCCACTCACGCATCCAAGCGTTAGTTATCAAGAGATTTATTTTTAAACAATTGTCTCATATCTAAATCCTTGCACACAAGAGGTTGGACAAACAATATATCTTTTAATGACTAACACTTGGGCGGGTGGGTGGATCAAACAAATCTCTCATATCTAAGTTTAAGCACACAAGAGGTGGGACAAAGTATAGATCTTTTGATGACTAACACAGTAGAAAAAGTAACTTCCCCACAAATTAAACTTTGTTCCCACCCAACCACCCAAGCGTTTGTTATCAAGAGATTTGTTCTTAAACATTATCTCATATCTAAATTTAAGCACACAAGAGGTTGGACGAACTATAGATTCTTTGAGGACTAACACTTGGGCGGGTGGTTGGGTAACAGTAGAAAAAGTAATTTTCCCACAAATTAAACTTTGTATCCACCCACCCACTCAAGCGTTAGTTATCAAAAGATTTATTGTTTAATAATTCTTTCATATCTAAATCCAAGCACACAAGAGGTGGGACAAACAATAGATTTTTTGATAACTAACACTTGGTAACAGTAGAAAATGTAACTTCCCCACAAATTAAACTTTGTTCCCACCCACCCACCCAAGCGTTTGTTATTAAAAGATTTGTTTTTAAACATTCTCTCATATCTAAATCTAAGCACATAAGAGGTGGGACGAACTATAGATCCTTTGAGGACTAACACTTGGGCGGGTGGTTGGGCCACAGTAGAAAAAGTAACTTGCCTACAAAATAAACTTTGTTCCCACTCTCACCTGATCGTTAATTATCAAGAGATTTATTGTAAACAATTCTTACATATCTAAATCCAAGCACACAAGAGGTGGGACGAACTATAGATCTTTTGAAGATTAACACTTGGGCGGGTGGATGGGTCACAGTAGAAGAAGTAACTTGCTCACAAATTAAACTTTGTTCCCACCCACCCACCCGAGCGTTTGTTATTAAAAGATTTGTTCTTAAACATTTTCTCATATCTAAATCTAAGCACACAAGAAGTGAGACAAACTATAGATCCTTTGAAGACTAACACTTGAGCGGGTGGGTGGGTCACAGTAAAAAAGTAACTTGACCACAAATTAAACTTTGTTCCCACCCACCCAAGCGTTAGTTATCAAGAGATTTATTGTTAAACAGTTCTCTCATATCTAAATCTAAGCACACAAGAGGTGGGACAAACAATGTATCTTTTGATGATTAACATTTGGGCGGGTGGGTGTGTCACAGTAGAAGAAGTAACTTTCTCTCAAATTAAACTTTGTTCCCACCCACCCACCCAAGCGTTAGTTATCAAAAGATTTGTTCTTAAACATTCTCTCATATCTAAATCTAAGCACACAAGAAGTGGGACAAACAATAGATCTTTTGATGACTAACACTTGGGCGGGTGGGTGGGTCACAGTAAAAAATTGTAATTTGCCCACAAATTAAACCTTGTTCCCACCCACCCACCCAAGCGTTAGTTATCAAGAAATTTATTGTTAAACAATTTTCTCATATCTAATTTCAAGCACACAAGAGGTGGGACGAACTATAAATCTTTTGAAGATTAACACTTGGGCGGGTGGATGGGTCACAGTAGAAAAAGTAACTGGCTCACAAATTAAACTTTGTTCCCACCCACCCACTCAAGCGTTAGTTATCAAGAGATTTGTTCTTAAACATTCTCTTATATCTAAATCCAAGCACACAAGAGGTGGGACGAACTGTAGATCTTTTGATGACTAACACTTGGGCGGGTGGGTGGGTCACAGTAGAAAAAGTAACTTGCCCACAAATTAACTTTTGTTTCCACCC
Source organism: Tachinus rufipes (assembly GCA_963932245.1). Taxonomy (NCBI): domain Eukaryota; kingdom Metazoa; phylum Arthropoda; class Insecta; order Coleoptera; family Staphylinidae; genus Tachinus; species Tachinus rufipes. The sequence goes on from OZ010749.1 coordinate 6,208,682, forward strand.
ACCCACTCAAGCGTTAGTTATTAAGAGATTTGTTTTTAAACATTCTCTCATATCTAAATCTAAGCACACAAGAGGTGGGACAAACAATAGATCTTTTGACGATTAACACTTGGGCGGGTGGGTGGGTCACAGTAGAAAAAGTAACTTGCTTACAAATTAAACTTTGTTCCCACCCACCCACCCAAGCGTTTGTTATCAAGAGATTTGTTCTTAAACATTCTCTCATATCTAAATCCAAGCACACAAGAGGTGGGACAAACAATAGATCTTTTGATGACTAACACTTGGGCGGGTGGGTGGGTCACAGTAGAAAAAGTAACTTGCTCACAAATTAAACTTTGTTCCCACCCACCCACCCAAGCGTTTGTTATCAAGAGATTTGTTCTTATACATTCTCTCATATCTAAATCTAAGCACACAAGAGGTGGGACAAACTATAGATCCTTTGAGGACTAACACTTGGGAGGGTGGTTGGGTCACAATAGAAAAAGTAACTTGCTCACAAATTAAACTTTGTTCCCACCCACCCACCCTAGCGTTAGTTATCAAGAGATTTATTGTTAAACAATTTTCTCATATCTAAATCCAAGCACACAAGAGGTGGGACAAACTATAGATCTTTTGTTGACTAATACTTGGGCGGGTGGATGGGTCACAGTAGTAGAAGTAACTCGCTCACAAATTAAACTTCTATGTTCTTAATTGTTGATAATTTCTAATAAATGCTTCATACGTTGATAATTTAAAAAAATAAAAGTCTGAACTGATTGTTTTTTTAATTTTAAAAATAGTGTAGCTTAAAATTTTGTTATTTTGTTCATAAAATTAAAACTCATTCAAGAATATTGTTCAGTAAATGTGTTATATATAAATTTTTCTTACGAGTTTTAGGTTTCTTAGGGAAGTCTAGAATTAATCAGTAAGCTCTAGTTTTTGTCAATAAATTTTAAAACTTACTAGAGACTTTAATGAGTTTTAAAATTTATAATTTTAGATTTAATCATTTAGTTGTTTTTTGATAAATTCAACGTCTTTTTAGTTATTTTTAGAGTTTATTAATGAGTTCTATAATTTATAGTGATTTTTTAGATCTTTTCGGTATGTTAAAGTTATTGAGTAGATGCTAAACCACAGATTGTATTGTGAAATTTAAGTTTTGAGTTTTTAGAACAAATTATTAGTGATTTTTTCTATCTTCTGAATAAGTTTATAGAAACATTTTATTTGTCAAACATTTCTAATCTATTGAAATAAAAAGAATTGTAAAGCTTATTCTAGAGCTTGTTGGAGAGTTTTTGAAGTAAAAATTGATTTTAGTTCTCGTTCTAGAACAAAAAGAAACTAATTAAGAACTGCAGAATTTGGAATTATTGTTTCAATTAATGAAAATTACAAATTTCAGCAGAATCCTTATGGAAAATGTGTGTCTGAATAAGTTAAACTTATTGAAATTAATTTTTTAATTAAAAAAAAACAGAATTTCAAAAAAAAAATTGACCTTTAAATTTCATAACATTTAAAGCTTTCAATACATTTTTAAACATATTTTGATTAATATTAACATCCTTACTTAATACAAACTTACATAATAAAAAAAAAATAACAATTTCCTTTTATTATTTCCAGATATAATGGACCACATACTTGCATAACGTACGAAGCAGTAAACGCTGCTTATTTGGACGCCCGGAAGAGAATCCGTAAGTACATCCGAGAACTATTTTCCGGCACGAAACAAAAAAAATACATAAACGCAAGCTGAATACTAAATCATCTGTCCTCAATTTCACTTACATAACGGATGAATGGCTGGCACAAGACACGTTTACCTTAAGCAGATGTCGGTTAATGTGTTCAATTTTTTTCTTCTTCATAATAAAATGCATGATTACGTCACTGAAAGTAAAATTTTATTTAAAGAAGCCTGGCAAAATTATCAATTATATTTTTTAGATTGAAATGTTCCAAAAATGGATCAGATTAATTAATTTTTTCCTATTGCAGATGTTTCTCAACCACATGGCGATTATAAGCCTGAAGATGTTGCCACAGTCGGTGAACTACTTCTTGATATTTCCATCAATCTCGCCAGAACGTAAGTTATATTAATTTTATTATTATTATTAAACGCAATCGCACATTTAAAGTGTAATCAAATTGACCTTAATTCTGATTCAATGGAATGTGCTAATGATTCTAGATATGGATTGTCATATGAAGATATCGAGAAGGGTCTTCCGTTAGTGGATACATCAAAAACTTTGATTAGGGAAGTTTGCCCACCGTATTTATCAAATGTTGAATGTAGGGCTGGGAAATATAGGAGGTTGGATGGTTTGTGTACGAATTTGGAACATCCAACATGGGGAGCTACCAATACACCATTCACAAGGTAAGTTTTTTTAATTGTTTCATGTATGATGCAACTCATCAAACTCCAATAAAATGAATTGTATCAACACAATAATTTTGCATAATCAATTTACAATTTGATGGCTCAAAGGTCGGTGACTTAATTGCAGCGAGAGAGTGTGAGAGGATAAATTGCGGCGAGCTCTCACATTGCATTTTGCAGAAATTTGTCTGAACATTGTGTGATGTTGTGCAAGATTTTCAGGTTTATTTATATAATGAAAGGTGTTAACCTTTAATCGAAATAAATTTGTAGCAATAATATATAAATTAATTCCTTTCCGGTTTATAAAAATACAGTTAAATGTCGGGCACACCGAGTCACAGAGAAAATATGTGTATGTTTGGTTGCCTATAAGAGTGATTGATATTAATATAATTATTTCTTATTAATTAAATATTTTATAATAATATTTTTAGATTGATTGGTCCACTATTTGCCGACGGTATGTCATCACCACGTATCAGTGTGACCGGAAACGAATTACCTCTTTCCCGTGTGGTTTCACGTACAATGCATCCTGATGAGGGATTCCATGATCATGCCGGTACCGTCATGGTTATTGCATGGGGACAGTTCATGGATCACGATTACACACTCACTGGAACACCTTTAGGTAAGTTCATTTTCTAATGCGACCAAATTTGGATTTTATTGTAAAAGGAAACGCGCGCATTAATCAACTGTGAAATCAATAAATTACATTTGGAATTTTATAATTATAAAATGATTAAAGCATGTAATATGTTTAGATCCACATAACAGAAATGATCCCGAAGAATGTTGCAATAGGCCACCACATCTTAAGCATCCTTATTGTAACGAAATTATTATCCCAGAAGATGATTATTTCTTTAGATTGTTTAAAGTACGCTGCATGGATTTTGTAAGATCTTTCCCAGCTCCACGTCCTGGCTGCAGATTGGGATCTAGAGTGCCATTCAATACATTAACTGGAGTACTTGATGGTAACACTGTTTATGGAGTTACTGAAAAATTCGCAAGGTAATCAATATTCTTCAATAATTTTAAATAAAACACATTTACTATGTACTATATCAACCTAGACAAGGCCATCATAGTATTAAGTATATACTTGTTTAAATCACCGTCCGATGATGACCTTGTAAAGGTTCAAATTTTCTAAAACAATTTATTTGCAGGAAACTTCGTTCAGGTTATGGCGGTCAATTAAGAATGAATCCAGTATTCGGCGAATACGGTCTTAAAGATTTGCTTCCATTAAAACTCGACATTCCTGATGAAGGTTGTACCCGTCCAAATGCATCCATGTATTGTTTTGAAGCCGGAGAAATCCGTGTCAATGAACAACTGGTCTTGACTTGCATGCACACGCTTATGGCACGCGAACATAATAGATTGACTATCGGTTTGGCTCAAGTTAATCCACATTGGGATGATGAAACTCTTTACCAAGAAGCCAGACGCATCAATATTGCTGAAATTCAACACATCACTTACAACGAATTTTTACCTATTTTATTGGGCAAAGATGTTATGCAGAAATTTGGAATTTTATTACAAAAAGATGTAAGGGTTTGATTTGTTTGTGTTGATGGTGGTTTTATTGGTGATTTTTTTTTTAGGGATATTGGAATGGTTATGATTCTAATGTTAATCCTAATGTTATTGATGCGTTTGCTTCGGCTGCGTATCGTTTCGGGCATTCGCTACTTCCAACTGCAGTTGAAAGGTGGAGCAAAGCACACAAATTTATTTGTAAGTTTTTAATATTTTTGTTCTTTTCCCAACTTTTTTTTTTAAATTTTTTTAAATTTTTTTTTTTTTTAATTTTTTTTTTACAATTTTTTTTTACAATTTTGATAAACTTTACTTTTTTTGTCTTACAACTTTGTTTTTTCTTTTTCAAATTCTTTATTTCTCACTTATTTCTTATTTCTCTTTTCAGCTTCAAAACGTCTTTCCGATTTGATCCGTCGTCCATACGATTTATACAGAGCTGGAGTCATCGACGAATACTTCATGGGTCTTATGAATCAAGTAGCTCAAGCTATGGACGACTCAATCACACAAGAAGTAACCAACCATTTGTTCAAAAAAGTGGGAGCCAGACACGGTATGGATTTGGTGAGCTTCAACATGCAAAGAGGTCGTGAATTTGGTATCCCCGGTTACATGGAGTTCAGAAAATTCTGCGGATTACCAGGAGCTGAAACTTTTGAAGAATTGTTTGGTTCTATGCCCAACGAAACTGTCAGAAGATATACCAGCATCTTTGAGTAAGCAAAATTTGTCCGAAAATGTTGCAAAAAATTATTTTTTGTTTGTTTTAGACATCCAAGTGATGTAGATTTATGGTCTGGAGGTGTTTCTGAGAAACCATTACCTGGCAGCATGTTGGGGCCTACTTTTGCATGCATCATTGCTACACAGTTTAGTTATTCTAGAAGAGGAGACAGATTTTGGTAATATTTTTTTAACTTTTATTTGTAACTTTAATGTTTGCATTATTTATTAACAAAGGTGAGCTAGCATGGGTTCTTATACTCGAAAGAACAATATAATTGATGGTTGTAACCTCTACTACGTTATAATTCATATTTATAAGTTTTTTATCACAAATTTGTTCTTAATAATACATTCCTAGTTTCGGCTATACTAGAGCCTTCTACAAATGTAACTCAATAACTTATAACATCTGTAGAAGGCTCTAGCAGAGCCGAAACTAGTAATGTATTTGTGATAAATGACTTAAATTGTTTTATTATTTTACTCTGAAAACCCTTCAGTCTGCTAGAACCAGATTTGTCACAAAAAAAGCCGGATTTCGACCACTCCTTTTCATTAATTATGTGTAGTATAGATGAATGTGAATTTATATTAACTGTTCTTAATTCATTAGGTATGAATTACCCAACCAACCATCCACATTCACCCCCGAACAGCTACAAGAAATCAGGAAAACGAGAATGGCTCGCGTCATTTGCGACAACACCGATTTGATCGACACCATCCAACTCTATCCTATGGTGTTACCTGACCATGAAATGTAAGTAGAATAAATTTATTCTAAATATTCTCTTAATACCAGTTATTAACAATATACTTTCCAGTAATCCAAGAGTACCATGCAAAAGCGGTGTATTGCCAAGTATAGATTTGAGCAAATGGGCGGAATTCCCAACACACAACAATTACGCTTTTGATCCATCATTAGGAAAGTAAACTTAAGAAACAAAATATACAACATATTGTACAGATGCCATTTTTAAATTATTATTATAATCGCTAATTGTTAAGAATATAAAAAACCATTTTAGTTTTTAAGTCCACAGCATTCTCTCATTTAATATGTAATTACGTTTATAGTTGTAGTTAGTTTCAACAAAACAGTTTATTCACAATATTTAGGGAATAGAAATGAAAGGAAACTCTACCTCAAAATAATAACTATGCTAATACGATCCAGCATTATTTTTCGTTTCTAATACAGGAAAATTTATTCATCAAATTTATTTTTTTAGAAAATTTGGTAACATGTGTTATAATCAGTGTTATTTTTTATATAAAAAAATTTATGTACAGAATTTAATAATTAATGAATTGTATATATGATATCATAAATAAAATAAATTAAATTAAATTTTTTTTCAACATAAAATGGTCAGAAATTTTAAAATTGAAGGTAGGTTAAATTTGGCTTGGTAAAGGATTTTTTATAATCTATTAACTTTAATTTCAGATGAGAAGAAGCTGTTATTACACTCTCGTCTAGAAAGTGTTGAGATTGTATTTTTGGTAAATGTTTGTTGAAACTTTGCAGTGATGGGCTCAATTTACGCCGTGAGTATTGGGATTTTTTTGTGTGAGTTATACAAATACATCAAGTTAAGCTTCATTGTTCAATTACTGTGGGTTTGTGCGGGTTTTTCGGCTCTAGGAATTGCCGTAAGTAATGGGTTTTGAGATAAAGCAATGGTTACCTTTCAGGGTACCACGGATATACCCTTTTGTTTTATATGTGTGGGAGTAGGTAATCTTAGCCCATAAAGGCCGGTAGAATGCTTTTAGTGGTGGTGAACATGTTACGTTTTGCATTTACATAGCCAAATTTTTGACTTCAATAATACAAGAACTGAATTAATTTTTAAAAATCAGGCGTGCCAATATGATTCTAATTTTGTCTAAAGTTGGTACAAATATGGTACTATAATATACTAAAATTGCATCAACATCCAATGCATAATTTAATTGTTATAAGTAATCATTCATCAAGCCTACTAAGGTCATTTTAATTTTCTGTTAGAAATAAATTAATTTTGAAAAATCAGGCGTACCAATATAATTCTTATTTTGTTCAAAGTTAGTACAAGTATGGCACTATAATATACTAAAAATGCATCAACATCCAATGCATAATTTAATTGTTATAAGTAATCAACCATCAAGCCTACTAAGGTCATTTTAATTTTCTGTTAGAAATAAATTAATTTTGAAAAATCAGGCGTACCAATATGATTCTAATTTTGTTCAAAGTTAGTACAAGTATGGCACTATAATATACTAAAAATGCATCAACATCCAATGCATAGTTTAATTGTTATAAGTAATTAATCATCAAGTCTACTACGATAATTTTGATTTTCTGGTAAAACTGAATTAATTTTTAAAAATCAGGCGTGCCAATATGATTCTAATTTTGTCCAAAGTTGGTACAATTATGGTACTTTAAAATACTAAAAATGCATTAACATCCAATGCATAATTTAATTGTTATAATTAATTAATCATCAAGTCAACTACGATCATTTTGACTTTCTGATAGAACTGAATTTGTTTTTAAAAATTAGGCGTGCCAATATGATTCTAATTTTGTCCAAAGTTGGTACAATTATGGTACTATAAAATACTAAAATTGCATTAATATCCAAAGCATAATTTAATTGTTATAAGTAATTAATCATCAAGTCTACTACAATAATTTTGATTTTCTGGTAAAACTGAATTAATTTTTAAAAATCAGGCGTGCCAATATGATTCTCATTTTGTCCAAAATTGATACAATTATGGTACTATAAAATACTAAAAATGCATTAATATCCAATGCATAATTTAATTGTTATAAGTAATTAATCATCAAGTCTACGACGATAATTTTGATTTTCTGGTAAAACTGAATTAATTTTTAAAAATCAGGCGTGCCAATATGATTCTCATTTTGTTCAAAGTTGGTACAAATATGGTACTATAATATACTAAAATTGCATTAATATCCAATGCATAATTTAATTGTTATAAGTAATTAATCATCAAGTCTACTACGATAATTTTGATTTTCTGGTAGAACTGAATTAATTTTTCAAAATCAGGCGTGCCATTATGATTCTAATTTTGTCTAAAGTTGGTTCAAATATGGTACTATAATATACTAAAATTGCATCAACATCCAATGCATAATTTAATTGTTATAAGTAATCAACCATCAAGCCTACTAAGGTCATTTTAATTTTCTGTTAGAAATAAATTAATTTTGAAAAATCAGGCGTGCGAATATGATTCTAATTTTGTTCAAAGTTGGTACAAATATGGTACTATAAAATACTAAAATTGCATTAATATTCAATGCATAATTTAATTGTTATAAGTAATTAATCATCAAGTCTACTACGATAATTTTGATTTTCTGGTAAAACTGAATTAATTTTTAAAAATCAGGCGTGCCAATATGATTCTAATTTTGTCCAAAGTTGGTACAATTATGGTACTTTAAAATACTAAAAATGCATTAATATCCAATGCATAATTTAATTGTTATAAGTAATTAATCATCAAGTCAACTACGATCATTTTGACTTTCTGATAGAACTGAATTTGTTTTTAAAAATTAGGCGTGCCAATATGATTCTAATTTTGTCCAAAGTTGGTACAATTATGGTACTATAAAATACTAAAATTGCATTAATATCCAATGCATAATTTAATTGTTATAAGTAATTAATCATCAAGTCTACTACGATAATTTTGATTGTCTGGTAAAACTGAATTAATTTTTAAAAATCAGGCGTGCCAATATGATTCTAATTTTGTCCAAAGTTGGTACAATTATGGTACTTTAAAATACTAAAATTGCATTAATATCCAATGCATAATTTAATTGTTATAAGTAATTAATCATCAAGTCTACTACGATAATTTTGATTTTCTGGTAAAACTGAATTAATTTTTAAAAATCAAGCGTGCCAATATGATTCTAATTTTGTCCAAAGTTGGTACAATTATGGTACTTTAAAATACTAAAAATGCATTAATATCCAATGCATAATTTAATTGTTATAAGTAATTAATCATCAAGTCAACTACGATCATTTTGACTTTCTGATAGAACTGAATTTGTTTTTAAAAATTAGGCGTGCCAATATGATTCTAATTTTGTCCAAAGTTGCTACAATTATGGTACTATGAAATACTAAAATTGCATTAATATCCAAAGCATAATTTAATTGTTATAAGTAATTAATCATCAAGTCTACTACAATAATTTTGATTTTCTGGTAGAACTGAATTAATTTTTCAAAATCAGGCGTGCCATTATGATTCTAATTTTGTCCAAAGTTGGTACAATTATGGTACTATAAAATACTAAATTTGCATTAATATCCAAAGTTTAATTTAATTGTTATAAGTAATTAATCATCAAGTCTACTACGATAATTTTGATTTTCTGGTAAAACTGAATTAATTTTTAAAAATCAGGCGTGCCAATATGATTCTAATTTTGTCCAAAGTTGGTACAATTATGGTACTTTAAAATACTAAAAATGCATTAATATCCAATGCATAATTTAATTGTTATAAGTAATTAATCATCAAGTCAACTACGATCATTTTGACTTTCTGATAGAACTGAATAATTTTCAAAAATCAGGCGTGCCAATATGATTCTAATTTTGTCCAAAGTTGGTACAAATATGGTACTATGAAATACTAAAATTGCATTAATATCTAATGAATAATTTAATTGTTATATGTAATTAATCATCAAGTCTACTAGGATAATTTTGATTTTTTGATAGAACTAAAACAATTTTTAAAAATCAGGCGTGCCAATATGATTTTATTTTTGTCCAAAATTGGTACAAATATGGTACTATAAAATACTAAAATTGCATTAATATCCAATGCATAATTTAATTGTTATAAGTAATTAATTATCAAGGCTACTAAGATCATTTTGATTTTCTGATAGAACTGAATTTGTTTTTAAAAATCAGGCGTGCCAATATGATTTTATTTTTGTCTAAAAATGTTACAAATATGGTACTATAATATACTAAAAATTCATCAACATTTAATTCATAATTAAATTGATTTAACTAATTATTAAGACAGTTTTGATTTTTTGGTAAAATTAATTAATTTTTGAAAATCAGGCGTACTAATACAATTCTAATTTTGTAAATAGTTTGTACACATAAAATACTATAATATACTAAATTTGCATCAATTTTTAATGCATAATTTAATTGATATAACTAATTAAATTATAGAGCCTACTAAGACATTTTTGATTTTTTGGTAAAATAAATTAAGTTTTAAAAATCAGGCGTACCAATACATTTCTAGTTTTGTAAATAGTTGCTACACCCAGAGTACTATAATATACTAAAAATGCATCAATTTTCAATGCATAATTTAATTGTTATAACTAATTAAATTATCAATCTTACTAAAAACATTTTTTTATTTTTTGGTAGAAATAAATTTTTGATAATCAGGCGTACCAATATATAACTTTAATTTTATAAATAGTTGGTACATATAGAGTACTATATTATACTAAAATTGCATCAACTTTTATTGCATAATTTAATTGATATAAGTAATTGAATTATAGAACCTACTAAGACATTTTTTATTTTTTGGTAGAAATGAATTAATTTTTACAATTCAGGCGTACCAATATAATTTTAATTTTTTAAATAGTTGGTGCACATAGTGTACTATAATATACTAAAAATGCATCCGCTTTTAATGCATAATTTATTTGTTATAACTAATTAAATCATAGAACTTACTAAGACAATTTTGATTTTTTGATAGAAATGAATTAATTTAAAAAAATCGGGCGTACCAATCCAATTCTAATTTTGTAAATAGTTGGTACACATAGAGTACTATGCTATACTAAAGTTTCAACAACGTTTAATGCATTATTTAATTGTTATAAGAAATTAAATCATAGAACCTACTAAGACATTTTTTATTTTTTGGTAGCAATGAATTAATTTTTAAAAATCAGGTGTACCAATATAATTTTAATTTTGTAAATAGGTGGTACACATAGTGTACTATAATATACTACAAAATACTACAAATGCATCTGTTTTCAATGCATTATTTAATTGTTATAACTAATTAAGCGATATAACTTACTAAGACAATTTTAATTTTATGATAGAAATGAATTAACTTTTGAAAATCAGGCTTACCAATATGATTCTTATTTTGTCGAAAGTTGCTACAAATATTGTACTATAATATACTAAAAATTTATCAACTTTCAATGCATAATTTAATTGTTATAACTAACTAAATCTATTAAGCCTACATTTTTTTTTAATTTTTTGGTAGAAATAATTAAAGTTTTGAAAATCAAGCTTACCAATATAATTCTAATTTTATCTAAAGTTTGTACCAATGATGTACTTAAATATACTAAATATGCATGAAAATCCAATACATAATTTAATTGTTATAATAAGTTAATCATCAAGGATTCTGAAATAATTAAGTGTTGGTGTTCTATTTACATGGTCACAAACACTTGGGTAGGTAGCCGGAAACTAAGTTTAAATTAAGTGTTGATTGAAAATAAGTTGTTATTAATGATTCTGTAAGTTAATCTAAAATATTTTAAAAAAGTAGCAAACTATATTTCAGAAATTTATTCTTATGGTCTACATTAATAATCCATTTTTGGCCAACTTATTTTGCATAATGAACTGTTCAATAGGTGATTGTAGTGGCAAACGAATGTTATTCATATCTGTAGTCAAGGTATATATTTAAACCTTAATCAAAAGTTTAAAATTAATTATTTAAATTTAACAAATAATGTGTTTCAAGGTATGCACCTATCATCAATGTGCCTAGCATCTCACTAGTTGGAGTGACAAGTTAAGTTAATTTTTTTATTATTTAAGTGCAATACTTTTAACAATAAATTTTATAACCTGCAATGGAATGTCATATATAAATCCAATTTCAAATTTTAACAAAATAATAATTGAAAGTTTCTGCATTGCAAGCAAATTTGTTCTGAGTAGGTTGGAACTTAATCAAAAATTAAAAATAATTTTTCTACATTGTAGCTATTTTAATTGCCAAATTTATTAATATATTTTGGGTCAATATGAAAGTTAACTTGAAATTTGGATATAAATTGATAGAACTTAAGGATTACATGAAATGCGCCAATGTTAATAAATTTCAGATTGAAAAGGTGTTGAATTATTTTGAAAAAAGCTGGGTTAATGATTTGAATCGAAAAGTATTATGTTATTAGTTTAATTGTAATTATTTTATAATAATTTATTTTAGTGGTCAATTTTGTTAGATAAATTGCCATCTCCTATAACAGCAGAGTTCAAAATTGTGTTGTACAAACCAATTTTGCAAGGAATTTATATATTTTCCGGTACTGAAGAACAGTTTTTAAGAAATGTAGCTTGTTTATTGGAGAGGACTATTTATTATTCTGGGAATTGTATTGTGTATGATAGCCAAATTGATGAAAGGATGTATTTTATTAAAAAGGGAGAAGTATGTATTTATTTTGATTAAATAATTAATTAAATAAACTTACAATTTTAGGTTGAAGTACTGACTTTCAATTTAAATTTAACTGAGAGCATACATGATGTTCTGCATAAAACTGAAATGTTTGGTTTTGCTCAAGGGATTTACACTAATGTGCCGCATCAATTTACGTTTAGAGCGCGTACTAGGACGGAAATATTGAGTTTGCAAATTGGTGCAGTGGGAACATTTGTTGAATTTTTATAGTAGAAGCAAACATATTATTTATAAACGTGTTAGAGACATGTATGTACAATTAAATGAATAAATTTAAAAAACTTGTTTGTACTACCGTCCGATGATGACTCGGTAAAGGTTGAAATTAGTAACAGTTTTTTAAATATATATTGTGATATAGATTATATTAATAATAGTAATTAACAAAATTTTATAAAATGTTATTTGAGATTTTCTTAAAGTTTCTGATTTTTACAAAATAAATTAAAAAATCATTTTAAATAAAATTTGTGAGCAATAAAATAAAATTTTATCTAATCTGAAACTTTAAAGAAAATAATAATATTAAATTTAATGTAAACACCAATTTTTTTTAACAAAACATAATTTTATAAATTAAAAGTGTTATTCACAATCAAAGAAACAGTCATTGATGAATTTACGACTAATTTAACTGCATAAATTAACAATAAACACAACCAAAAAGTTATTACAAAACAAATAATAATAAAAAATAGCATAATAACACGTGTATTAAAATTACATACTTAAAAAACATACACAATTGTGCACTTTACATAATTACTTAGTACTATTATTACTTTGATTCAATTGAATTATAATAATCAAATTAGAAGCAACAACCCCAAACAATGAAAGCAATAGAGATATATCAATATTGAAAAAACCTGCTGCTGAAAATTGTTCCAAACTACTACTCTGTTGCGCAAATAAAATCAAATCTTCACGATCCAACATAGTTGAAGGGGCTTCTAACAACATTTTATAACAAATACTGGCCGTTTCTTTAGCTTCACAAGCAGCCATATCACAAGAAACAACAACAATAACACCAAAAACCTAAAAATCAAATTAATAGCTATAAAATAATTAATAAAATTTAACTTACCAAAAACATCAAAGCAATTAGGAAATTAATAATAATCATATCATCAGTATTATCATCAACTGCTCCTTTCAATGACATTACTACTACTGAATCAAATGCTAATAACATTTGTACCACTATGTTGACACTTAGAAATAATATATTCCAACCGAAAATTTCATTAAATTTTCCTGCAATTTCATTAAGGGTTGTAAATATAGCCCAAAATTTTTTAATGGGTATTTTTATATTTTTATCGTTAATCAAAAAAATTCCTTTGGATATGTTAGGAATTTGGTTTTGCAATATGCGATTTGTTACTGAATACCTATGCTTTAAACAGAGAGCAAAATTGTAATTCATTAATGATGATATAAAAATATAATAAATCAACAAATTAGAAAATATAATTTGATGTATTGAATGTAAGCTGCCGGTAATCCAAACATTGTATATAACCATAGCAAGGCAATAAATATGTCCAAAAATAATTTCAATGTAAAATAAAACATTCGATCCATGCGATTTTGTATTGATTTGTAGAAAATATTCAACTTCCTTAAAACCTTGTAACAATTTACTCCATTTCTTTACATTCCAGAATGATGAATTCAGAACTGTATTTAATTGCGAAATTGCAAACGTAAACTGTGCCGACACTGTCATTACAATAGTTGTAATACCCAATTGTTTATACTGTATAGTCATCATGTATGTAACATATCCTGCTATAATTAAAACTGATATTAATACAGATTTAATTTTATGAAAAGTGCCGACTTTAACTTCATTAGTTATAAAATTATAAGGCGGATTTTGGCCTATTATACTTGCAAAATCATAAAGATATTTTATGGATAGTAAAGATGTTTTTCTGTTCATGTTTGTAGGGTGTTTGATATTAGAAAGAATGATTAGATCATTAGTCATAATCTATTTAAGTCCATTAAAAGTTGTATAATGGATTTAATGTAAATTGAATGTTAATTGATTTCTATTATTGTAATAAAAGTTATTATACTAAAGAATTACTTAAAATATAAAATTAATAATGTTTATAATGAAACATAATTTTACAAAAAAATTAAATGTTAGAAAATAATTATTGAATTCAAAAAAATTGGAATCAATAAATAATTGATTAATTGCAAATTAAAAAAGTTGACTTTAAACTATATGAAGGTCGTAAATAATCAACTCTAATAAATAATTAGTTTGCTTCTTAGCTTTTTCTTTTGAAACATACATTTTGTAGACTTCCAAAATTTTGAAAAATTGTTCTATAATGTCCTACTCATCTTAGAAATAATGCTCCAAAATTTTTTTGACATTGGGCCTAAAAAACGGTTAAAAAGTTGATATATTGTTACAATATTCGTTCAATAATTTTTAGGCTAATTAAATTAATTATTATCAATCTAAAAAAGAAACATTTTTATTTATTTTAAAAACTGAAAAACTTAATTACATAAATAATCCTTATAGTTAATTAACTTATAACTCATGGTTTTAAACCTTTTTCAAACTAATTAAGTTTTGATTCAATATGATTCTGCTAACATATAAATAATTTTTTTAATTATGCTAAAACTTAAATCTAATTTGTACATTTAATGGGAGCCATTATTTTCATATGTAGGTACACATGATAGTAGTTAATTAATAAATCAAAATATATATTTTACTATAATATATTTGTACAAAAATATATAGATGCTGTAAATTATAAAGAAAATAATTAGCATATAAAAATATAACAATCAATATTTAGTTGGGATGATATAATTGTAGAAAGATTATAAAAGGAAAAAATATAAATACAAAATATTTATACGGCTATTGGTATTAAATACAATAAATAGTGATAAATGTTAGCGTTTGCCTGACTATAAACTTAACATGAATCTCGTCTCTTTTTGCGATCTTGCTTTACTGAATACATTCAAAAATCGCAGGATTTCATACCCAGCTCCCGTCATTATAGCTTCACCATCATGTGATAAAGCTAAATATAGAACCCTATAGGAATGTCGCGTCAATTTTGCCACCTGTGTTAAACTGGGATACTTCCAAACTAATATTTGATTTTGCGAGTATCTATACGTCGAAACCAATTCGGAACTGTGTTTTGACCAGGCTAAATTGCACACTTGTGAACCTGTAAAAGAATAGTTGATTAGTTTTATGATTGGGGTTAATTTGTTTTGGTCATTACCTGTATCAACATATTGCATTAGTTGTCTCATTAATGTGTTCCAGAATCTTATACATCTATCGGCGGTACCTCTACCTGATGCTAGTAGTCCATGATGATGAGGTGACTAGGCTATTGCATCCACTGCTGCTAAATGATCTGTGTAGGTTTGAACTGGTGATAATGATGACATGTTCCATACATAGAGTCTGTTATCATTGCTTCCTTATGCTAGGTATTAGTTATGTGGTGACCATTTTAATCCACATACCTCTTGTCTATGGCTTAATCATCTTTCAACAACAGTAGCTGCAAAATTTAAAAAAAAACTTTTAATAAAGCTACAACAGTGCGATGCAAGAAATATTGGTGAAAGGTGCATACCTTGAAACACTAGTATATGGCAATTTATTTACGGTGTCCGCGTATCGTTTTGTAAAATAATTCGATTCCTACTGCCAGAACTGAGAACATCTCTATTCCAAGCTAAAGCACCAACTTTGGCAGTGTGTCCTTGTAATTTATTAACTTGTTTATTGACAGCCACATCCCATAAAGTAAAATATTCATGATGCGTACCATCAACTACTAAATGTTTCATTTTGCTCCAAGCTACTGAGGTTGCTGCATTGTTATCACCGGAGAGACCACATAATCTTGTTACTTGTTTGATACACGCAGACCAAAAGTATACACAATTGCGTAAACCTACACTGAACACATTCTGTACCGACCAATCTACAAGGTTTAAGTAAAAGTTGTCTTGTAATTCCGGCGCATCTAAAAGTTTGAATGGTATTTGTGATATTTTTCTCTTTGCTTTGTGCGGTGATCACAGTAAACTTTGACTGTTGTGACTTAATAGTGAATATGAACTAGTTTGAGTTTTTACAGATGTTGTCAATGAGTCGCTTGATTGATTTACAAAATTTAGTAATTTTTAAAAAAATCTAATTACTTTTCAAAAATGTTTAAATTGTAGCATCAATTTACAAAAAAAAACTCAATTTTTTTCCAAAATGATGTCAATGAGTCGCTTAATTGATTTACAAAGTTTAGTAACTTTCAAAAAATCTTAATTATTTTTCAAAAACGTTTAAAAACTTTAAAAACCAATTTTCAAAAAATTAATTCAAAATTTTTCCCAAATGTTGTCAATTTCTTAATTTTTTTCCATATGTTGTCAATAAGTTGCTTGATTGATTTCCAAAATTTTGTAAATTTCAAAAAAACCTAAATATTTTTTAAAAAATGTTTAAAAATAATTAGTTTTTTGTTTTGCAAAAATTGGAATTTAAGCAATAATTTTCAAAAAAATAAATTCAATTTTTTTCCATATGTTGTCAATAAGTTGCTTAATTGATTTCCAAAATTTTGTAAATTTCAAAAAAACTAAAATTATTTTTAAAAATGTTTAATATTTATTTTGCAAAAATTTCAAATTTAGCAATAATTTTTTAAAAATTCTCAATTTTTTTTCAAATATTGTCAATGAGTTGCTTAATTGATTTTCAAAATTTAGTAATTTTCAAAAAATTCTAAATATATTTCAAAAATGTTTAAAATTTAATAATTTGCAAAAATTGAAATTTTAGCAATAATTATTAAGGAAAATAATTCATTTTTTTTCCAAATATTGTCAATGAGTTGTTTAATTGATTTCTAAAATTTTTTAAATTTTAAAAAATCCTAAGTATTTTTCAAAAATGTTTATTTAATGAACGATTTTTCTTCTTACAAAAATTGAAATTGTAGCAACAATTAAAAAAATGAAATTTAATTATTTTTTTTATTTCAATGAGATGCTTAATTCATTTATAAAATTTGGTAAATTTCAAAATATCCAAAATATTTTAAAAAAATGTTTATTTTTAATTATTTTTTATTTTTCAAAAATTGAAATTTTAGCAATAATTTTCAAAAAATAAATTCAAAATTTTACCCAAATGTTATCAATGAGTTGTTCAATCGATTTCCAAAATTTTGTAGATTTCAAAAAATCTTAAATAATTTTCAAAAATGTTTAAAAATTAACGATTTTTCTATTTACAAAAATTGAAATTCTGGAACAATTTAAAAACAATAAATTTAAAGTTTGTTCCAAATGTTGTCAATGAGTGGCTTAATTGATTTTATGGTAATTTCCAAAAAATCTTAAATATTTTTCAAATTTTTTTAAAAATGAACAATTTTTTATTTTGAATAAATTGGAATTTTAGCAAAAATTTAAAAAAAAAATCAATTTTTTTTCCAAATGTTGTCAATGAGTTGCAAAACTTATTTCCAAAATTTTGTCATTTTCAAAAAATCTTTTTTTTTTTTTCAAAAATGTTTAAAAATTAACAATTTTTTTATTTACAAAAACTAAAATTTTTGCAACAATCTAAAAAAAAATATTTTTTTTTCAAATGTAGTCAATGAGTTGCTTAATTGATTTTCAAAAAATGGTAATTTTCAAAAAATTATATATATTTTTCAAAAATGTTTAATTATATATAATTTTTATATTAAAAAAATTGGAGTTTTAACAATAATTTTCAATAAAATAAATTCAAAATTTTTCTCAAATGTTATCAATGAGTTGCTTAGTTGATTTTCAAAATTTGGTAAATTTTTAAAAATTCAAAATGCTATTGAAAAATGTTTAAAAATTAATATTTTTTTATTTTGCAAAAATTGGAGATTTAGCAATAATTTTCAAAAAAATAAATTTTTTTTTTCAAATGTTGTCAATGAGTTGCTTAATTGATTTTCAAATTTTGGTAATTTTCAAAAAGTTTTTAATATTTTTAAAAAATAAACAAACTTTTATTTAACAAAATTGAAATTGTAAAAAAAAAAATTTGGTATTTTTACAAATTTTAAATGTTTTTTAAAAATGTTTAAAAATAAATAATATTTTATTTTGCAAAAATTGGAATTTTAGTAATAATTTTCAAAAAAATAAATTTAAATTATTTTTGAAATGTTGTCAATAAGTTGCTTAATTGATTTCCAAAACTTAATAATTTAATTAAATCAAAAAATTACTTTCTGAGCATCAAACGCAAAAAATGCATGGTTTAGTAGTAAAAAAAAAATTGTTTATAAAAAAAACTGTTTACAAACTTATATTTAACTACTCCAATATTCTTTTATGTTTACAAAAATTTCTTTAAATTATAAAGTTGTCTCAGTTTCCTTCTCAATATTTTTCCACTTGGATTTTTAGGAATTTTATCAATAAATTCAATCCCACCAGCTAATCGTTTATAATGTGAAACCAAAGAAGCAACATAATCCTGCAATTCATTGGTTGTAACCTCTACATCCGACTGTTTTACTACATAAGCAAAAGGTAATTCACCAGCCCTTTCATCAGGTATACCTATAACAGCTGCATCTTTAACACATTTATGGGATAACAAAATACCTTCCAATTCAGCAGGAGCTACCTAAAATAAAATATATAAATAATTTAACAATCAACAGTAAAATATTAATTTACCTGTAATCCTTTATATTTAATCATTTCCTTTAAGCGATCAATAATAAAAAAGTAACCATCTTCATCGTAATATCCAATATCACCAGTATGAACATAGCCATTATCATCTATAGTTTCTTTAGTAGCAGTAGAATTTCCTAAATACTCTTTGAAAGAACATGCGCCTTTAAATAGAAGCTCACCTTTTTGACAAGGCCCCAATATTTCATTACTATCAACATCAATTACTCTAGCTTTTGTATTAACTGTTAAAATACCACAACTTCCACTTTTTCCTGGCAATGCATGATAGGGTTCGAATGTTACTAAATTAGTTTCCGTTAATCCATACGTTTGCAATATACGTATATTTAATCTAAAAAATTAATATTACAAAATTGATTTTTTTAAATTAATTAATTACCTTTTTTGAATTTGATTGACTATACCTTCGCTTAAAGGTGCTGCACCACATAGTAGAACTTTTAAACTCGACAAATTGTAATTGTCTACTAATGGATTTTTAGCTAAAAATACCGCTAAAGGTGGAACTATTACACTTTTAGTAATTTTATACTTTGACATAGTTTCCAAATAAAAATTTGCTTTAAATTGTTTTAGTACTATTGTTAGTACTCCTAAATAAATGTTTGTTAACATTGTATCCATTCCTAGTATATGAAAAAATGGTAATAAACCCAAACTGGTATCCTTTTCAGACATATTCATTATTGTAGGATCTCTAAATTATTTAATTTTATTTAGTTATAGTTTAAAAAAAAATAGAATACAATACCTAAACCATCCAAATATTGGTGATAAATTTTGATTGGATACTACAACTCCTTTTGATAATCCCGTTGTACCAGATGATAGAAATATTATGCAATCACTTTGTGCATCAATAAAAATTGGTTGAAATTTTTTAGTTTTAATTTTATCAAGCTTGAAGTGTTCATTAATAACTTCAATTTTTATTAAAATAACAGGCACTTTTTGGCTTCCTTTATCAATAACTTTAAGTGCAACTTCTATTGCTGTTGATGAGCATAGTATTAAATTGGGTTGGATTAAATTGAATATATTTACGAATTCATCTATAAAGGAATTTTAGATAAATTTATAAATTCAATTTGTAGAATATAATTACATTCTGTTGCTGATGGATTAACAGGACATATGGTAGCACCAATAAACATGCATGCTAAAACATAAATTGGATATTCGATTGAATTTTCACTCATTAATAGCACTTTGTCTCCAATATTAATTCCGGAATTAATTAATCCAATAGCAAATTGAATACTTCTTTTTTTGAGCTGTCCATAAGTTAATTCTTTTTTGGTATGTGCATCAATCTATATTATTAATGAATTAAAATTGGTGATCAATTTTGTTTTAAATCTTACCATAACTATCTTATTAGGATCCCATTTTCCAATTTCGTCAAACATAATTTTACCCATAGACATTTTATTATTGTTATTATGAAAACAATAGTACTTAATGCGCATTACTTCTTTATACATATATGCCAATTTAAATTAATTTTATAATTAAGTAAATAACAAAAAACGTTTGTAATTGTGTGTTAAAAAATTTCAATGTTTCTAAAAAGATTAGAACTAAATGGATAAATTATGCAATTAGTCTAAAGTGATTTTTTTTATTATTTGTGCAATGTTTACTGCTGTATTATAATTACAATTCTGTGGTCATTTCAATATGTTTAACATTTTTTCTTTAATTTTGTTAAACTAAAAACATAATTTCATTAAAAAAATCATAAAACTGGAAACTTTAAAAACTACTACTAGACAGACAATCGCATACCAAAATGTAAGTAAATAAAATTAAGCTAAGAAGCTTATTCCTTGCGTTTTTTATTCAAAAATTTGCTTTTAATTTTGTGTTATAAATTGTTAAGCAAAGTCAATCTAAAGATTCGGGCAGGGAGAATTGAAAAATTGATAACGGCGCTGACTCGAGACCGAAGTTTTTATTAAGGAGAAGGCAGGAGAGAAGTTCTAAGATTCCAAAAATAGTTCTAAATTGTCATAAACTTTTGATATCTTTATTAACATTTAAAAAATTAGGTAATACTTTAGTTCTATCACAAATTGTTCTAGAGCTTTCAAAATGATAAAATGTTTGCCAGAAATAATTTTCAATGAAAATGACAAAATTTTCAAAATAAATATAGCAACTCATTGACATCATTTTAGAAAAATTTTGAATTAATTTTTTTTTTAATTTTGCTAAAAGTTAAATTTTTGAAAAATTAAAAATTGTTTATTTTTAAACATTTTTGAAAAATATTTAGAATTTTTTTAAAACTACCAAATTTTAGAAATCAATAAATCAACTCATTGTCAACTTTTGAAAAAAAATTTGAATTTATTTTTTTGAAAATTATTGTTATAACTCTAATTTTTGCAAAATGTAAAATTATTCATTTTTAAACATTTTTGAAAATTATTTAGGATTTTTTGAAAATTACTAATATTTGGAAATTAATTAAACAACATTTGGGAAAAATTTTTAATTAATTTTTTTGATAATTATTGCTAAAATTCCAATTTTTGCAAAATAAAAATTGTTAATTTTTAAAAAATTTTGAAAAATGTTTAGAATTTTTTAAAAATTACAAATTTTTTTAAATAAATATAGCAATTGAAAACATTTAAGAGAAAAATTCAATTTAGTTTTTTAAAGTTGTTGCTTAAATTTCAAATTTTGTATATAGAAAAATTGTTGATTTTTTAAAAAATATTTAGGATTTTTTTAAATTTACAAAATTTTGGAAATTAATTAAATAACTTATTGACTACATTTAAGATAAATTTTGAATTTATTTTTTTGAAAAATAATGCTACAATTTAAGTTTTTGCAAAATAAAAAATTATTCATTTTTAAACATTTTTGAAAAATATTTTAAAAAATTTTGATATTACTAAATTTTGGAAATAAATTAAGCAACTTATTGGCAAAATTTAGAAAAAAAATTAAATTTATAATATTGAAAATTATTGGTAGAATTTCAAAGTTTTCAAAATAAAAAATTATACATTTTTAAACATTTTTGAAAAACATTTAAGATTTTTTGCAAATTACTAAATTTTGGAAATCAAGTAAGCAACTCATTGACAACACTTGGAAACAATTTTTGAATTTTTTTTTTTTTAAGTTGTTGCTACAATTTTAATTTTTGTAAATAGAAAAATTAATTATTTAGAATTTTTTTAAAATTATCAAATTTTTTAAATGAATTAAGCTACTCATTGACAACATTTGAAAAAAAATTTGGATTTATTTTTTTTTTAATTGTTGCTATCAATTTTTGTAAAATAAAAGTTTGTTTATTTTTTAAAAATAATTATTTTTTTTTTTAAATTACTAAAGTTTGGAAATCATTTAAGCATCTTATTAACAATGTTTTAGACAAATTTTAAATTTGTTTTTTGAAAATTGTTGCTACGATTTCAACTTTGTAAAATGAAATAATGTTTATTTTTCAACATTTTTGAAAAATATTTAGGGTTTTTAAAAATTACTAAATTTTGGAAAACAATTAAGCAGCTAATTAACAACTTTTGGAATTTATTTTTTTGTTAGTTACTGACATTTTTGCAGTCAACTTGTGGATTAGATATAGTTTAAAAAAAGGAGAAAAAAGCGCAGCTCAATGAAGGAATGCTTAAAAAAAAGAAATAAGTTAAACGTACAATAAAAATCATTTTTTTTTATTGACTCAATATATTGTGCAATCTTTCAATACGATCTACAGACGGTCAATATTATTGTATAGTATCAATTATTGTGCAATATATTGACTATATTATTGAACGTCTATTTAAAGTCAATATTGTAATGTGATAATAATTTGAAATTAATAAATATTTGCCAGCATTTTTTTTTAATTAACTTTTATTATAAACATTATTAATTTTATATTTTTTTTATAAAATATAACATCTAAGTAATTCTTTAGTATAATAACTTTTATCACAATAATAGAAATCAATTAACATTCAATTTCTATTAAATCTATTATATAACTTTTAATGGACTTAAATAGATTATGACTAATGATCCAATTATTCTTTATAATATCAAACCATCTACAAACATGAACAGAAAAACATCTTTGCTATCCATAAAATATCTTTATGATTTTGCAAGTTTAATAGACCAAAATCCGCCTTATAATTTTATAACTAATGAAGTTAAAGTCGGCACTTTTCATAAAATTAAATCTGTATTCATATCAGTTTTAATTATAGCAGGATATGTTACATACATGATGACTATACCGTATACACAATTGGGAATTACAACTATTGTAATGACAGTTTCGGCACAATTTACGTTCGCAATTTCACAATTAAATACAGTTTTGAATTCATCATTGTAGAATGTGAAGAAATGGAGTAAATTGTTACAAGGTTTTAAGGAAGTTGGACATTTTCTACAAATTAATACAAAATCGCATGGATCGAATGTTTTATTTTATATTGAAATTATTTTTGGACATATTTATTGCTTTGCTATGGTTATATACAATGTTTGGATTATCGG
The DNA here is from genome assembly GCA_963932245.1 of Tachinus rufipes. Classification (NCBI taxonomy): domain Eukaryota; kingdom Metazoa; phylum Arthropoda; class Insecta; order Coleoptera; family Staphylinidae; genus Tachinus; species Tachinus rufipes. The sequence continues at coordinate 6,232,239 of OZ010749.1, forward strand.
CAGCTTACATTCAATACAACAAATTATATTTTATAATTTGTTAATTTATTATATTTTTATATTATCATTAATAAATTATAATTTTGCTTTCTGTGTAAAGCATAGGTATTTAGTAACAAATCGCATATTGCAAAATCAAATTCCTAACATATCCAAAGGGATTTTTTTGATTAACGATAAAAATATAAAAATACTCATTAAAAAATTTTGGGGTGAAATTGCAGGAAAATTTAATGAAATTTTCGGTTGGAATATATTATTTCTAAGTGTCAACATTGTGGTACAAATGTTATTAGCATTTGATTCAGTAGTAGTAATGTCAGTGAAAGGAGCAATTGATGATAATACTGATGATATGATTATTATTAATTTCCTAATTGCTTTGATGTTTTTGGTAAGTTGAATTTTATTAATTGTTTTGAAGTTATTAATTTGATTTTTAGGTTTTTGGTATTATTGTTGTTGTTTCTTGTGATATGGCTGCTTGTGAGGCTAAAGAAACGGCCAGTATTTGTTATAAAATGTTGTTAGAAGCCCCTTCAACTATGTTGGAACGTGAAGATTTGATTTTATTTGCGCAACAAAGTAGTAGTTTGGAGCAATTTTTAGCAGCAGGTTTTTTCAATATTGATATATCTTTATTGCTTTCATTGTTTGGGGTTGTTGCTCCTAATTTGATTATTATAATTCAATTGAATCAAAGTAATAATAGTACTAAGTAATTATGTAAAGCAAAGTGCACAATTGTGTATGTTTTTTAAGTATGTAATTTTAATACAACACGTGTTTGTTTTGTAATAACTTTTAATATATTAATAAGTTTTGGTTGTGTTTATTGTTAATTTACAGTTAAATTAGTCGTAAATTGATCAATGACTGTTTCATAGATTGTGAATTATACTTTTAATTTATAAAATATTATATATATTATATATATAATATATATTTTTTAAATTTATTTTGTAAAAAATCAAAAATTTTAAGAAAAACTCAATTGACATTTTACAAAATTTTGTTAATTACTATTATTGTTATAATCTATACCACAAAATATATTTGAAAAAACCGTTACAAATTTCAACCTTTACCAGGTCATCATTGGACGGTAGTACAAACAAGTTTTTTAAATTTATTCATTTAATTGTACATGCATGTCTCTAACACGTTTATAAATAATATGTTTGCTTCTACTATAAAACTTCAACAAATGTTCCCACTGCACCAATTGCAAACTCAATATTTCCGTCCTAGTACACGCTCTGAACGTAAATTGATGCGGCACATTAGTGTAAATCCCTTGAGCAAGACCAAACATTTCAGTTTCATGCAGAACATCATGTATGGTCTCAGTTAAATTTAAATTGAAAGTCAGTACTTCAACCTAAAATTGTAAGTTAATTTAATTTATTATTTAATCAAAATAAATACATACTTCTCCCTTTTTAATAAAATACATCCTTTCATCAATTTGACTATCATACACAATACAATTCCCAGAATAATAAATAGTTCTCTCTAATAAACAGGCTACATTTCTTAAAAACTGTTCTTCAGTACCGGAAAATATATAAGTTCCTTGCAGAATCGGTTTGTACAACGCAATTTTCAACTCAGCTGTTATAGGTGATGGCAGTTTATCTAACAAAACTGGCCACTAAAATAAATCATTATAAAATAATTACAATTAAACTAATAACATAATACCTTTCGATTCAAATCATTAATCCAGCTTTTTTCAAAATAATTCAGCACCTTTTTAATCTGAAATTTATTAACATTGGCGCATTTCATGTAGTCCTTAAGTTCTATCAATTTATATCCATATTTCAAGTTAGCTTTCATAATGACCCAAAATATGTTAATAAATTTGGCAATTAAAATAGCTACAATGTAAAAAAATAATTCTCAATTTTTGATTAAATTGTTTGTAACCTACCCAGTACAAATTTGCTTGCAATGCAGAAACTTCCAATTATTATTTTGTTGAAATTTGGAATTGGATTTATTTTTGACATGCCGCCGCAGGTTATAAAATTTATTGTTAAAAGTATTGCATTTAAATAACGACTGTAAACATCCTGCAAATAATAATCAAATTAAATTAACTAGTCATTCAAACTAGTGAGATGCTAGGCATACTGATGATAGGTGCATACCTTAAAACACATTATTTGTTAAATTTAAATAATTAATTTTAAATTTTTGATTATGATTTAAATATTTACCTTGACTACAGATATGAACAACATTCGTTTGCCACTACAATCGCCTATTGAACAATCCATTATGCAAAATAAGTTGGCCAAAAAATGGATTATTAATGTAGACCATAGGAATAAATTTCTGAAATATAATTTGCTAATTTTTTTTTAATATTTTAGGTTAACTTACAGAATCATTAATAACAACTTATTCTCAATCAATTCGTCTTCTTTTTCTTTAAAATATTTATAAATGTTAAGTGCACGCACAATTGTGCAAAGTCGCACAATGGTATAATATAAAATTACATCTTTGTAGTCCAAATTCATGTAAAATAATAGATGGGAGAAGCAAGCGATTATGTTAACAACCAAATCTAATAAGAATTCAATTTTGTCGTTGGCTAGGTATCTAAAATTTAAATTAGTTCTATAAAAAAAAATTACAAATTTACTGACCTATTTTTGATAGCATTTTTGGATGTTATGTATTCTCCAAAATTATTATAATAAGGTTTGTAAAATTTTAAAACCAATTTGGAGCTTATAACAACATCCAATACCGCGTTAACAGCAAACGGTTTATTGAACTGAAACGTAAACTGCAATATTGCAATCAAACAAGATGCATAAGATATCATCAACCATATGAATTCTAAAATAAAAATGCAATTTACATTTTAAGTAAAATTTGATTGCTTTCTTACCTATAACTTCAAACTTCTTGAAGAAATAATTTGTGCACATATTACACATTGTTCTCTCCTTCTTTGACTGCAAATTAAAATAAACTATTTAAGCAGCAATTACTTAAATTGTAAATTACCTTTGATGAAATATCACAATGTAAAATGTTAAACGAATCCTTGCCATGCATGAAATCCTTATATTCGGTGATTACTTCTTTGATTTTCTTATTAAAAACGGTGTAGTTCTGTTTGATTATAGTTTTATATAAACTTTAAATTAATTAAACATAAATTACCTTTAAAATCGCATAAAAATCTGATGTTTTAATGCAAAGTACATCAACATTCGTTGCGGCAGTTGCAGTAATTGTCATGATTGGAATGCTTTCATTGTAAAAATATCCGAATAGACCACCTTTGCTTAAAATAGTTTGTATTTGTGAACGATTCATATCTATTTGTATCTAAAAATATTTGATAAATTTCTTTTAATTAAATTTGATTATAAAACTTACAGATCCTCTATGTATGATGTAGAATTCATCAATGATGTCATCTCCTCTAACTATAATTTGATCTTTAAGGAAGTATTGAGGTTTTATTACCATCATAATCAATCGTAGATAGGATCTATCAATGTGCTCGAATAGGCGGACTTGTTTTAGCGTGTCTTCATAGAAGCAACATAAAGTGTCTTGTAGTAAAGTTGTGTGGAGTGTTGAAAGGAGAGAAATTACCTGAAAATATAGCAAATTTGTAGCAAGCAATTTATCTATATAAACACATTTGAATCGTTAATTAATTTGCAACTCAAAACAAAGCGGTTCTCCCAAAACATTTTGGAAATAATTTACTGCCAAATTACTTGATACAAAAAATATTATATAATGTTTTTTAGTAAACTCAAGCCTGATAAACTCAATTTTTTTAACCACAACTCAAAATACAAAGCGGTTCTCCCAAAAACTTAATTTTAATAGTAATACTTTCACAAATTTTGACAAAAATGCATTTTGGAAACAAATCACTGCCAAATTACTTAATACAAAAAATATTATATAATGTTTTCTAGTAAACTCAAGCTTGATAAACTCAAATTTTTAAACCGCATCTCAAAATACACAGCGGTTTTCCCAAAAACTCAATTTTATTAATAATACTTTTAGAAATATTAACAAAAATACATTTTGGGAAACTAAACTTTGAATAAGTTTGAAATTTTTACAAAATTTAGTACTACTATAGGACTAATATTGTAGCTAATTTGAATCAATTTTATACGAGTTTTTTTTTTTTTTTTTAGAAAGTTGCTAACTAAACAAGTGTTTTAAGAATCTTTTTATGAGATATTAGTACTGTGTTAAATGTTTTTGCAAATATACATTGAATTAATTCGAATCTTTAGCAAAGTTGAGTACTACTGTAGTACTAATATTGTAGCAAATTTGAACCAATTTCATACAACAGTTTTTTTTTTTCCAGAAAGTTGCAAACTAAACAAGTTTTTTAGAAATCTTTTTTATAAGATATAAAATGTTTTTGAAAGTTTACATTGAATTAATTTGAATCTTTAGCAAAATTAAGTACTACTATAGTACTAATATTCTAGCAAATTTGAATCAATTTCATACGACAGTTTTTTTTTCCTGTAAATTGCAAACCAAAGAAGTTTTTTAGGAATTTTTTTTATGAGATATTAAATGTTTTTGAAAGTATACATTGAATTAATTTGAATCTTTAGCAAAATTTAGTACTATTATAGTACTAATATTGTAGCAAATTTGATTCAATTTCATACGACAGTTTTATTTTTCCTGTAAATTGCAAACCAAAGAAGTTTTTTAGGAATATTTTTTATGAGATATTAAATGTTTTTGAAAGTATACATTGAATTAATTTGATCTTTTAGCAAAATTTAGTACTACTATAGTACTAATGTTGTAGCAAATTTGAATCAATTTTATACAACAGTTTTTTTTTCAGAAAGTTGCAAATTAAACAAGTTTCTTAGGAATCTTTTTTATGAGATATTAAATGTTTTTGAAAGTATACATTGAATTAATTTGAATCTTTAGCAAAATTTAGTACTATTATAGTACTAATTTTGTAGCAAATTTGAATCAATTTCATACGACAGTTTTTTTTTTCTTGGAAATTGCAAACCAAAGAAGTTTTTTAGGAATCTTTTTTATGAGATATTAAATGTTTTTGAAAGTATACATTGAATTAATTTAAATCTTTAGCAAATATAAGTACTACTATAGTACTAATATTCTAGCAAATTTGAATCAATTTCATACGACAGTTTTTTTTTCCAGAAAGTTGCAAACTAAACAAGTTTTTTAGGAATCTTTTTTATGAGATATTAAATGTTTTTGAAAGTTTACATTGAATTAATTTGAATCTTAAGCAAAATTGAGTACTATTATAGTACTAATTTTGTATCAAATTTGAATCAATTTCATACGACAGTTTTATTTTTCCTGTAAATTGCAAACCAAAGAAGTTTTTTAGGAATCTTTTTTATGAGATATTAAATGATTTTGAAAGTATACATTGAATTAATTTGAATCTTTAGCAAAATTAAGTACTACTATAGTACTAATATTCTAGCAAATTTGAATCAATTTCATACGACAGTTTTTTTTTTCTAGAAAGTTGCAAACTAAACAAGTTTTTTAGGAATCTTTTTTATGAGATATTAAATGTTTTTGAAAGTATACATTGAATTAATTTGATCTTTTAGCAAAATTTAGTACTACTATAGTACTAATGTTGTAGCAAATTTGAACCAATTTCATACGACAGTTTTTTTTTTCCAGAAAGTTGCAAACTAAACAAGTTTTTTAGGAATCTTTTTTATAAGATATAAAATGTTTTTGAAAGTTTACATTGAATTAATTTGAATCTTAAGCAAAATTGAGTACTATTATAGTACTAATTTTGTATCAAATTTGAATCAATTTCATACGACAGTTTTATTTTTCCTGTAAATTGCAAACCAAAGAAGTTTATTAGGAATCTTTTTTATGAGATATTAAATGATTTTGAAAGTATACATTGAATTAATTTGAATCTTTAGCAAAATTTAGTACTATTATAGAACTAATTTTGTAGCAAATTTGAATCAATTTTATACAACAGTTTTTTTTTTCAGAAAGTTGCAAATTAAACAAGTTTCTTAGGAATCTTTTTTATGAGATATTAAATGTTTTTGAAAGTATACATTGAATTAATTTGAATCTTTAGCAAAATTTAGTACTATTATAGTACTAATTTTGTAGCAAATTTGAATCAATTTTATACAACAGTTTTTTTTCCAGAAAGTTGCAAACTAAACAAGTTTTTTTTAGGAATCTTTTTTTATGAGATATTAATTGTTTTTGAAAATATACATTGAATTAATTTAAATCTTTAGCAAAATTTAGTACTATTATAGTACTAATTTTGTAGCAAATTTGAATCAATTTTATACAACAGTTTTTTTTTTTCAGAAAGTTGCAAACTAAACAAGTTTCTTAGGAATCTTTTTTATGAGATATCAGTACTATGGTCAATGTTTTTAAAAGTATACATTGAATTAATTTAAATTTTTAGCAAAATTGAGTACTAATATTGTACTAATATTGTACTAATATTGTAGCAAGTTTTTTTTTTCTAGAAAGTTGCAAACTAGACAAATTTTTGAGAATTTTTTTCACAAAATAACACTATGTTAAATGTTTTTGAAAGTATATATTGAATTAATTTGATCCTTTAGCAAAATTTAGTACTACTATAGTATTAATATTGTAGCAAATTTGAATCAATTTCATACGACAGTTTTTTTTTCAGAAAGTTGCAAACTAAACAAGTTTTATAGGAATCTTTCTTATGAGATATTAAAATAAATGTTTTTGAAACTATACATTAAATTAATTTGAATCTTTAGTACTCTCACAATACTAATATTGTAGCAAATTGAAATAAATTTTATACAATTCAAAATGTTGCAAACTAGTTCTGTACTTACATTTATATTCTTAGTTCTCCTCCAAGTATACTCAGCATTGCGTTTCAATTTCAGTTTCAATTTCTTATCAACTTTTTCCAGATTTGCAAAAGTCATCAACTGTTTGAGTTGAACCTGATATTCCATGGCTTTTGTTGACGTTTGCAAGAAGTATGGAATCAGGTTTGCAATCATATAACTATAAACATTTAGAAACAAAAATATTATTTAGATTTTGCAACGGAAAAAGAAGCATCAAAGCATTAAAAAAATGAATGAGCCCGTAAAGAATGTATGTTGTACTTACGTGAAAAATATAGTACCACTAAACATAATTGCTACAGAAACCACCAAATCTGGATTGGACACTGCATAGTCATCAAAATTCAAAGCTACCATCAAACTCGACGTCCAATAAAATGCATTTGAATAAACATCAAGCAATGTAAAATTATCGAAGGTTTCAAGCCAGGAATGTTTAATATAATACCACCCTGGTTTTCCAAATTGATAAGAATATAGCTTTTTATATTGCTTATAGTTTATTGAATCATTATCTGTTATGTATTTGCAAGTTAAATATATCAACACACACGCCCATAAGTTTGTGATAAATATTGTTGTTAAAATATATTTTAAGATTTTCACATGAATTCCCTAAAATAATTAATTAAATACTAAACCATATTTAGCTTAAATTGTTTACTTTTGATATTTTATTTTCCCAATATTTAAATGCTGATTGTATTTTATAAACCTGCAACATTTTTAACAACCTTGCAAGGCAATAAAATAAATTTACACATTCTTCACCATACTTTCCGTATTGCTTCTTAGAGACTACATAAATAATTATTTCATATGGGAAAGCAATCACAAAATCCAGTACAAATTGTCCTTTAACATAATTCAAAGCAGTCTTCAATGGATGGATTACTAATTGATTATTATCATCATAATAGCAAACATGCATCATAAAATATATGTCTAAATACAACACAATATCTGAGAAATACATAAAATAATAGAAAGTAACATAATGAGGAGAAATAATTTGCTGTATTGGCGTTGTAATTCCATACGTATACGCAACCACCAATCGAAACATCATCCAGACTTTAATAAAACAACCATCAGGTATTATAGTTACCGGCATGAGAATAAATTTTAACATATAAAACGTATCCAATTTTTTAAAAGGATTCGAATATAATTCCTTATGTTTGCTGCAATAATTCACAACGTTTATAAAAGGAACTACAAAAGAATCAATTAATTTCAAATCAAAACAGATTTAATAATTACTTTTTCCAAACTGTTTCATAGCATCCAAATCAAAATGAAATTTTGTTAATTCATTCCAATTCAATTCCGACATTGATAATGCGTTTAAATTAGAATCATAATATAGAATATCTTTGTATGATTGCTTGATGGCTTGATTTATGGAAGGGTATAGTATAATGGCGTCTTGTAATGTGGATCCATCGATTGATATCAGTTTGCAATGCGTTACTGTACGTATTATCATTGTTTCTGGTATGTTGAAGAATAATGAGCAGGTTCCGAAAATTGAATTTGGACCTAATATTTTACAAGGACCAGCAACTGTAAATATAATTAGTATAAAATATTTCTAATGCAGTTTATAACTCGCCATTCTTATAGACGCAATTTCCTTCAATAATAACAAACATTTCCTTATTCATGCTTCCAGTATAAGTGACAAAATCACCTGGCGGTAACACATATATTTTACATTTCGATGCAATCACTTTAATAAAACCTTCATCCATCACAGATAAAATAGGAATTTGTACCAAACATTCTATACGCTCCTTAACAAAAATTTCTTCTTCCAATTCTTTAGAAAATAACACGTTTTGTTTAACATCAAAACATTGATTATATTCCCATTGCGCATAATAATAACTCATCAAACGATTCTGCATACTTTTAGGCATTGGCGTGTTCATAAACAATTCATTCAACATATCAATTCGTTTCAAAAAATCCAATTTAGCTTTAATTCGTGTATAAACAACAACCGATAAATAAGCAATGAAGAAACCAATAATTGAAACACCTAAAACAATCAACTAATTAATTAATAAACTTACAAAATCAACTCACCCAATATCGAAACCAAACTAGAAAGCACAACATCTCGAAATTTTATCAAAAACATATTATGAATCTCGAATCCAATCAAATGCGACAAAGCAAAATATACAGACATCTTAAGCTTTCTACCATACATTGCTTCGAAAATAAAATTTGTTTTTTCATATCCCTCTTTTAAAGCATACCATGAACATTTAACACAATTAAAATTAAAGCATGATTCCATAAATGCTACACTTGAAATCCAAATTAAGAGAAAACAAAAAGTTACAAGAAATTTTAAAATTCTCTTTGTATAAGCACCACATGCAAAATCATTTTTAAAAGCTTGCATGACTTTATAAAATTTCAAAACACGGTTCAATTTAAATAAATAAAAATATGCGTCTGATTGATTGAATAGGTATGCAAAGTATTCAAAATAAAACGCGGATAGTACATCTAAATAAAAATCAATTTTATTCAATTTATGTAGAACTAATTTTTTTATGTTAATTTTATTTGAATCTTTTTCAGTGCCTAAAGTAATTAAATGTATAAATACATCAATAACTAAAGTCAATTCCATTATCATTGACATTAGTATGAATTCCGGTGGAAATTTTGATTTAAAAGCTACGTAATATGGATATGTTATGCTGATTACTATTGCGTTGTTTATTATATAAATTTCCCAAACTTTATTGAGGTATGAATTTGTTGGTATGAATCGGGTGTATTTGTGGACTTTAAATACTTTATAGAAAGTTAGTAGCGATGATTCTGCAAAGTTTGCTTCTTTTACTCTTTTTACAAATGTTTGCTTATTGCTTCTTCTTCTGATGTGAGCTTCAAGGATACGTGATTTGAATATTTTTGTTACTTTATTTTGTTGTTTTTGGTAGTATGGTATGGTGGAGTAAAAATCAACTCGGTATAATGCCTAAAATAAAAACATTATATGTAGTAAAGAAAAAAAAACGATTTTTAAAGCAAACGATTTTGATTCTACAAATAAAACCACAAATGGGAGCGCAAAAGAAGGACGCTGAAACGCACAAAAGCATATGTGCAATATTTTTATGTATATTAAGTTATCTATTATAGCGGCTTAGAGTAGTACGCAAATAGTTTAAAGCGCTAGGAATTTGACTGCCTGTGCGTGGGGGGTGAGGCAATTGGCATTGAATTTGGGTTGGAAGTTGTTGTTTGATAAAATGTTGCAGATTTGGACAAGACGTCCGCACAAAGGTCAAACTACTAATCTCTTGATGACGAACACTATTGACACATTTTTCTGCTCCGGATTTTTACAATTTTTAACAGTTTATTATTGGAGGTTGGTGCTTTCTGCCAAATTTTGCTAGTAATTTTTTGAGTTTTAATATTTTGCTATTTTTAACAACATTTTGATATTTTATAGACGAATTTTGCTATTTTAACTTTTTATAAATGAAATTTTGCACTTTGTAACAGTTATTACCAAAATATTGCTATTTCTAAAAATATTGTTTTTCGTAGCAGGATTTTTAAGTTTTGTACATTTTTAAATAATTAATGGCCGGATTTTGGTGCTTTTTGACAAAATTTTAATATTTTACAGCCGGCCTTTGTTGTTTTTGACATTTTATAAATAGATTATTGCACTTTTGGACAGTTTATGACTAATTTTTGTTTTTTTAAACAATTTTTGACATTTTATGAACAAATATTTAAATTTGTTAACAGTTTTTGGCCAGAATCTTGTTTATTTTGTATTTGGTGGCCGGATTTTTCTATATTTGACATTTTATAAACAAAATTTTGATTTTTTTTTTAATTTTGGCAAAAAACTTGTTTTTTTTAATATTTTATGACCGGATTTTGCTATTTTTGACATTTTATAAATTAAATTTTAAATTTTTCAACAGTTTTTGACCAGAATTTTGTTTTTTTTTTATATTTTATGGCCGGATTTTGCTATTCTTGACATTTTATGAACAAAATTTTAAATTTTTAACAATTTTTGGCCAGAATCTTGTTTTTTTTTTAAATTTTTTTTTTGTCGGATTTTGCTTTTTTTGACATTTTATGAACAAAATTTTAATTTTTTTTGCTATTTTGACATTTTATGAACAACATTTTTTTTTGTCATAATCCCGGTTTTTTTTTTTTCATATTTTTTTGTCGAATTTTGCTATTTTTGACATTTTAAAAACAAAATTTTAAATTTTTTAAAAGTTTCCGGCTAGAATTTTTGTTTTGTTTTATATTTTATGGCCAGATTTTGCTATTTTTGACATCTTATAAACAAAATTTTAAATTTTTCAACAATTTTTAGTCAGATTCTTTGTTTTTTTATATTTTATGACCGGATTTTGACATTTTATGAACAAAATTTTAAGTTTTTTAACAGTTTTTGGCCAGAATCTTGGTTTTTTTTATATTTTATGGCCGGATTTTGCTATTTTTGACATTTAATAAACAACATTTTTTTATTTTTTTAACAGTTCTGGCCTGAATCTTGGTTTTTTATATTTTATGGCCGGATTTTGCAATTTTTAACATTTTATAAACAAAATTTTAAATTTTTCAACAGTTTCTAGCCAGAATGTGTATTTTTTATATTTTATGGCCGGATTTTGCTATTTTTGACATTTTAGAAACAAAACTTTAAATTTTTCAACAGTTTCTAGCCAGAATTTGTTTTTTTTTTAATATTTTATTGCCGGATTTTGCTATTTTTGACATCTTATAAACAAAATTTTGAATTTTTCAACAATTTTTAGTCAGACTCTCGGTTTTTTTATATTTTATGGCCGGATTTTGACATTTTATGAACAAAATTTTAAGTTTTTTAACAGTTTTTGGCCAGAATCTTTTTTTTTTTTTAATTTTATTGCCGGATTTTGCTATTTTTGACATTTTACGAACAATTTTTTTTTAATTTTTAACAGTTTTTGGCCAGAATCTTGTTTTTTTATATTTTATGGCCGGATTTTGCTATTTTTGACATTTTATGAACAAAATTTTTTTTTTTTTTTACAGTTTCTAGCCAGAATCTTGTTTTTTTAATATTTTATGGCCGGATTTTTGACATTTTATGTTTTACATTTTTTGACAGTTTTCTAAATTTGAGTGACAAATTTTGCTATTTTTAAAGTTTTATAATTTTTTTTTATTTTAATGGGAGCATGATGACGGTCAATAGTTTTAAGTACATTAACGTTCCCGAGTGTTTGTATATAAATCTTTTGATAACAGACACTTGGGCGGGTGGGTGGAAACTCCAGAACATGACGGTAAAAAGTTTCAACTGGAGTAGCCCACCCACCCGCCCGAGTGTTTGTTATCAAAAGATTAGTTTACTAGCACTCGTGCGGGTAAATCCAGAGTATGATGACGGTCAACAGTTTTAACTAAAATTGTTTGTAAATAAATCTTTTGATAACAAACACTTGGGCAGGTGGGAAGGCAACTCTAGAGCTTGATGACGGTTAAAAGTTTTAACTGAAGTTGTCTATCCAACCGCCCGACTGTTTGGCCCAGATATAGTCTATAGATTTTGTTAGTTTTACATTTTATAAATAAAATTTTGCACTTTTTAACAGTTTTTAGCCAAATTTTGATTTTTTCTGAAAATATCTTAATATTTTGTTATTTTTGATTTTTTATTGATAGGTTTTTGCATTTTTGAATATGGTTTATAACCATATTTTTTGACAAAATTTAAAAACCCTAACTACGCTACTAATTGGACTCAATAAATTGGTGGCGTAGTTAGACTTTTGGTCAAAATTTTAAGTTGGTATTAATAAAAAACTAAATTTTAATTGCAAATGATGATCAAAACCAATTTAAGTTTTAATTCAATTATGTTCAAATTAGTGCTAAAGTATTTTAATCAAGCTTAAAACCATAATCAAGCAAAGAAAACAACAAAAATTCAATTGTAAACAAGCACCAGAACTCAATTTGTATCAAAAATGAATATGTTTAAATTAGTGCCAAAATGTTTTAACTGTGTTTAAAACAATAGGCAACCAATGAAGAAAGCAAAATTTTAATTGTTAATAAGCACCAGAACACATTTTATTATCAAAAAACATATTTTTTTATAAATTTTGATTTGATTATGTTCAAACTAATACCAAAACGTTTGAAGCAAATGGTAACTAATGAAGAAAGCAAAATTTTAAAAGTAATTAAGCACCAAAGCTAATTTTGTATCAAAAACCACAAAATTTTAATAAATCCTGGTTTAATTATGTTCAATCAAATTATTTTCACAATTGTTTGAATAATGATGAAAGCAATCGGCAATTTGTACACTTCATGTTTAATAATCAATCTATCTTACTTGAATTTCAACATACTCCTTCGCTCTAACGGAACATCTAGCTTTAAGCGATAACACTAAAGCTGCTTCACTCAAACTAGTACCAGGACCAAAACTAACAATAGAAACATTCTCATCCTCTTCCGCCATAATATCAATAACACCAGAAACCACAACAACCTAAAACATAAAAATCAATCAACCATTTCCAACCTCAACAATCACCAACCATTTTATCTTTAACTTCCATCCGTTTATAAATAAATTCCCCATCACAATAACACTCATGTTTCATCAAATCGGATAAATATCTTAAATAAACTTCGGAGCAATTTTTAAAAACAAGAGAACATTTTAGAGCTGGGTAATTCATATCAAACATAACATCAGAATGCACACTTCTTGGTGCTATTTGGAGCAAATCACTGGTTTTAATTCCACGTTTATGGAGCCACATTAGTTGATAGTATTTTTTTAATCTGTTCATAGCAGTTTGGTTTAAATTAATTATTTTATAATGGCGTATGAGTTGGTGCAATTGCAAATGATATTTCAAAATCCTTTTATCGCTTGTCATTAGGAATATAAATAGCATTGAGATGTAAGTTATTATAAATAACAATGAAATTAAAGTTCCAATTCCTGCAATTTAAATTGTATTATTTGTATTTTTATATAAATAATTTTATTACCAATTGTAGCATTTTCTGTTGATGAACCATTGAGTATGAAACCTGATCCAAAACTGCTTTTAATAACACAATGAAAACTTATAATAAACCATTCTACAAATGTGCTTGTATATTTAATATCCATTAATATTTTGCAATCGTTTGTCCATAATGGACAATGAAATACAAACCACACGCATGTGAATGTTTGTATAAAAATTAGGAAACCCATCAGTAATTGAAACAATTCTTTATATAATTTATTAATGGTTGTTTTGTTGCTTTTTAGGAATAATTTGTACACACGTAGCAAAGATATAGTTCGTAATCTCAGATATATTCCATCATTTCTATTAAAAACTTGTTCATAAATTAACCAAAATGGAAATAGCAGAAAGGTTTCTACTATGATGTTTTGGATAATATTAAAATTGATTCGTACTTTCTTTTTTCTTGCCATTATCAATATTTGTAACGAAAAATTTATAAAATAAACAACATCCATCGCAATTGCAATATAAAAAAGTGCATGATTATTATGTTTTGGTCTCCATACTAAATAAGTGAAGCTTATTAGGAAATAATTAATAAATACTGTTGTTAGGAATAGATTGTTCCATAATATCCATAATTTGTTAAAAATATTTTCATACTTTTTTTTATTATTTATCTTCTTTTTATCATTAAGTTTGACAAATGTTGGCATTGGAATTTTAAGTAGTTGGTCGTCATCATCGGCTGAAATTGAAGTCCATGAAGCGGTTGCATCAGAAACTTTAGTATTTTGTATACTTGAGGTAATTTTGCTTTTGCTTGCTTTTGACATTTTATTTGTTTAATAAATTTGACGTTAAATAACATTAATAAATGTTGATTTGTTAGGTGCTAAGCAATTTTCGTTGCATTTATTTTGATAGCGGCGCACAAACTTGCTCTATCTTTGCAAAGTTTTTTTGCCTTCATAATTGAAGCTGTTCTTTCTAAATTCGTATTGTGTTTTGGGTATTGCTTTTTTTTCTTTGAGTTTATCTTTAAGCTTCTTCTTTTTTAAATGTTTGTACTGCTTATCGGGCACTTTTAGCAAAATTTGGCTTTCAACAAAAAATCAACGCTATTTTTGCTTTGTTTTAGGGTTTGGAAAATCTTTTCTCAATCAGGTACTTGTACAGTGAATGCCGTTGAGCCTTAAGGCTTTTTTAGCTTTAGTTTTCCAATGGTTTTTTTTATTTCTTTTGCAATTTTCTATTTTTTTAATTGTTGATAGAACAACTTGCTGTTTTTTGGATTGGAGTTGCCCACTCACTCACCCAAATGTTTGTGATCCAATTTTCAGAACACAAACATTTGGGTGGGTGAGCGGGAACTAAGTTTAAATTGAGTGGGCGTGTGGTTTAGACTTGTATAGCCCATTTACCCTCTCAAGTGTTTGTGTTCCAGTTTTTTCGAACACAATCACTTAGGTGGATGGGTGGAAACTAAGTTTAAATGATATGGACATGTTATTTGGACAGGAGTTGCCCACCCACCCACCCAAGTGTTTGTGATCCAATTTTTTGAGCACAAACACTTGGGTGGGTGAGCAAAAACTAAATTTAAATTTAGTGGGCGTGTGGTTTGGATATAAGTTGACCACCCACCCACCCAAGTGTTTGTGATTTAATTTCTTGAACACAAACATTTGAGTAGGTTGGCGGGAACTAAGTTTAAATGATGTGAGCATGTGGTTTGGATTGGAGTTGCCCACCCACCCACCCAAGTGTTTGTGCTTCAATTTTTAGATCACAAACAATTGGGTGGGTGGGCTGAAACTAAGTTTAAATTGAGTGAACGTGTGGTTTAGACTTGTATAGCCCATTTACTTTCTCAAGTGTTTGTGATCCAGTTTTTAGAACACAAACACTTGGGTGGGTGGGCGTGAACTAAATTTAAATTTAGTGGGCGTGTGGTTTGGATAGGAGTTGCCCACCCACCCACCCAAGTGTTTGTGATCCAATTTCTTAAACACAAACATTTGGGTAAATGGGCGGGAACTAAGTTTAAATGATGTGAGCATGTGGTTTGGATTGGAGTTGCCCATCCACCCACCCAAGTGTTTGTGATTTAATTTTTAGAACATAAACACTTGGGTGGGTAGGCAGAAACTAAGTTTAAATTGAGTGGGCGTGTAGTTTAGACTTGTATAGCCCATTTACCCTCTCAAGTGTTTGTGATCCATTTTTTTCGAACACAAGCACTTAGGTGAATGGGTGGAAACTAAGTTTAAATGATATGGACATGTTATTTGGACTGGAGTTGCCCACCCACCCACCCAAGTGTTTGTGCTCCAGTTTTTAAAACACAAACACTTGGGTGGGTGGGCGGAAACTAAATTTAAATTTAGTAGGCGTGTGGTTTGGATTGGAGTAGGAATTATGTCAACCATGAAGAAATGAATTAAAACCCTGAGCTTCTAGAGCTAGATTGACGTTTTCTTCGGTGAGATAATTTAGAAATTTTAGTCTAGGTCTTAGAGAACTTTCAGTATTTTGGCTCTTTCTTTGTTTATTACCTGAACCGCCACATTTGTTTGGTTGTCTATCAGCAGTCCTTGTGTTCTTGCTTTGTTTGGTTTTTGGAACAAAATGAAGTCTGCTTTTATTGGTTTTGTCTTGGCCACTGCTACGTTGTGGGCAGCTCTTTTAGTCCCAAAGTTTATTTGCAGTTATTTAGTTATTTTGACAAGTTTTGTTCTGTTTTTCTTTGTTGCGATCTAAAAGTTTTCTATTGCTCAGTCTAGCAACACTTCAGGCACTTTTCTTTTTCAACTTTCTGATTGGAGCAGTACGCCCGCATGTGTTTTATCCTGAGGCAGTTTGAGCATCTGGGGATAAAAATCTTTTCCCATATGGTGCATTTGAGTCATCCTATTTTGATTTTGTTTGCCTTTATCAGTAAATTGGCGGTTTTTTGGCAGTAATCAGCGTTGCATTCTGGTTTTTGTTTCTGGTGGCCTGAAGTTTTTTAGCTTAAAAGCCACTTTCTCACTCACTCTGTCAATTGACTTTTATTGCCTTCTCTATTGCATTATGTTTGTCAATGTTTAAATTATGCAGCTCTTCAGACTAACTGCTGCCGCTCCGAACATGCTTGTTTGAGTTGCGTCTTGTTCTATTCTTTAATGTTGATCATAAAGTAGTATCTGTATTTTTTTTTATTGTTTACTTGTTGGGGTTTGCGAAGTGAGCTTTATATAAACTATCCTTCCTGGTTTTGTGTCTTGCATATTTGCTTCTAATAGATAAGCTTACTTTTTCCCATTGTATCTTTCAATTGTTTTGTGTTCTAAAAGCTTTATTCTTTTAAGTCCAGGACAAACAGTTTTAGTGCATTTTTAGAGATTTTTTTTTTCATAGTTTTATCCCTCTTAGGACATTTACTTTGCGTTGGAGGAGGTCTTTGTTTTTTTGTGTTTTTCTCCAGCTCGAGTCGTTTTTTGATGATGTTTACTTCATTTTTTAAGTCATTTGACTTTTTTTCTATCCTTGCAGTTTTTATTTTGTTTTTTGAGAGAGCTGTGCTATCGTTTTTCTTTGTTTTTCTTTTCTGTCGCTAGTTGCAATTTCCTCTGCGCTTTTTTTCAGATGTTTTCTGAGCATTACTATTTTTTCTTTTAGTTTTGTTGTTTGTCCATGTTTTTTCTTTTGTTATGTGGCTCCGATGGTAAGACCCTCTTTAGTGTTTTTAAGTAGGTCGATATTAATTGGGTTTAGTTCTTTACGTTGGCATTTACGTTTTTGTTTCTTAAGCTATGTATGAAAGCCATAGCAATGGCTGCAGTTAGTGTCAACATTTTTAGGGTTTTTTCTGCGTACGATATTTTTGACTCCTCTCGCTCACTTCTGCAAGGCTTCTGCTGACTTTTACTTACACCGGCTTTTTTTTTAGAGTTATTCTTTGTACTAACTTTTTCCTTATTGTTACTTCTTTTGTTTTGTTTTGTTTTGTTTGTCCAGACTATGAAGGAGTCTATACCCTAAGCTTCTATCTTTGCCTTGCTTTTCTGTTTTTTGCTTTTTTGTTTCTGTGGGGGTGTTGGTCCGCGTGTGCTATTTCTCTACCCGCTACCTGAGAGCATGATAGAGGTTACACCTTTTCCTGAAATTTTTTTTTTTTATTATTGTGATCTGGGGAAGTTTTTATACTCTAAATCCCCTATCCACTTGGCGTGACGCCCTAGTTTGTCACTTTGACTTTGCTAACTCTTCTCTTTTGCAGAGACCACCTCTTTGGCAAATTCCTTTACCCGGAGGAATTAACATTGCACCTGTCTCGTTCTCTATCTTTTTCTTAGTCGCGGCTTATCTGCGGCAGACGTAGAACGTAAGTTCTGCGCTATACTTCACTTTGTAAGCTTCTGAAGCATCCGTATTTGCTCAGGAGTTAGTACAGGTAATAGTCGATAGAACTATTTTTTTTTGTTATCCACACAGGTAGGTCTTTAATCATTCTTTTAGTTTACGGTATTTTGGTTCTATACTTCTTTCTATTTTATGGTTGTTTTTTTTTTTCAATTTTCTCTTAGTGAGCTGATTTGCTTTGTATCTTTTTTTTCTTAGTTTGGCCTGTACATGAATCGGCATTTGGCATGACAGTGGCAATCACAAAGATGGCTTTCGTAGATATAGTTTTGTACCTGCTGACTATCTTTAGCTCCAATCTTTTTTGCTTTAGTATCCTCCTCTTTCGTTTTGAAGGTCTTTGAATGTTGGTCATCAAAATACTTTTACCGTTTTTTTTACCTTTTCTATTGTCTTGTCTATGTGGACGGTTATTCTGGTGTTCTGATCAAACTACACATCAAAGTATTTTACGGCGTTTCTTGTTGTTATATTGGCATTGCCCACCGCTATTATCGTTGTTTCCAGTTTTCTGCCACAAGATAACTGTCTTTCGGTTTTAGGCTTTGATTCTCTCCACACCAGTTTCTTTTTTTCTTCTGTCGTTTTGAAAGAGAAACTGGTTATGGTCCTCTGCAGGGCTTTAACCTAACCTAATTTAATATGACCTATATTAAAGACTTCTCATGTCTTTCAAAAAAATTTTAATTATTTTTTTTAAATCTCATAAGTTTTGCAGTTGATCTTTCAATTTTTTTTTAAGTTCTTTTAATATTTAACGTAAATAAATTGTAATTTGCATTCATTAATTTAATAATAAATTGCAAAAAGAAAAAACCATTAACAATTTGCAAAAAAATAATTTTATTGATTTACCCTCGTATATGTACAATTGTATATGCAACTCAACATACGCCAATGCCAGCAGAGTAGTATTTCATTTTAAACAATATTCTACTAAGTAATTAATTGTTTTTAATTGCATCTCAAATTATAAAAATACAATTATTAATTGTTGGATAACATTTAAGTAAATTTATACTAACGTGTGTACAGTTTTATTATTAATTTTTTATTTAATTTATTTTTATAGATTTTAGAGCTTACAAATTAGACCTTCAATATAATATATAACTAATATATTCCTAACTTCATGCAATACTTTGCTTATGCAACTGCTCATACATCAACGTAATTGGGTTGCCTAACTCCAACCTAAAATTAAAAACTTTAGGCTGTATTATTAACAATTATTTCATTCTATAGAATTCAATACAATTATAATTTTAGTTTTAATAACATTTATTTGATTACAAAAATTAATTAAATACCTCGGATTCAAATAACAAAGTAAGTATCATTCTTTAAGGTTATGTTAATATTAATTATAATTATTTTAGCAACAAAATGACCGTTCCGGGTTCAGCAATGGATTCATTAAGTGCTGCTTTAAAATGCAACATAATACCCAATCAGGAATACCTACTACAAGGCTCAGTATTAGACTCAAACGTTGAAGTCTTATTGCATCGATTGCGTGGTTTATGTGATAATGTTGATAGTGGCCCTGAATCATTTAACGATCATGAATTGTGTTTTACATTGCGTGGCAACACACCGAATGCACCACCAATGGTATTACCTCTACGTGTTCGTCGAGCTTTGGATGTTGGTGATGCACCATGGCAACTTAGATATATTGGTCAACATGAATTGGGAGATAAAAATCGACCTACTGTTGTGCGTTCGAGTATTGATATGGCTTGTAGTAGTACTATTGTTGAGTTTTTAACTGAGTTGGGTTGTCGAATTGATTTTGAGTATATGGCAAGGGGTTATATGTTTAGGAAGGGTCGTATGAAGGTGACTGTTTCTAAGATTTTTAAGATGGGGATGACGAATAAGCCTGGTGAGAGTGTTGAGCCTATTTCACAGAGTTATTTGGTCGAGTTGTCTGTGTTGGCTCCATCAGGACAGGATGCTATTGCTGAAGATATGCGAATTTTTGCTGAACAGTTGCGGCCTTTAGTGCAGTTGGAGAAGATTGATTATAAGCGGCTGGGAAACATTCCATGAATTTATATTTATCTTAGTTTATAATAAATGATTTTTTTTAATTGCTTTTTATTTAAATGATTTAAGATTAGTTTTAGATGCTCTGTATTCTAATGTGGCTTATTATATAGTTCAGATTTTATATTTTCTATATTATTAACTACAAATATTTGTTTGCTTGAATGTGTTGGCCTTCTCCATAAGAGTGGTTATCATAATAGGCAACTTAATATTATTAATTAATACCCTTAAGGTAATTTAGTTACTCAGCAATGTTATGAGTATGTTGTATTAAAATTTTGAGTTCTTATGATGGAAGTTATGGACTCTACATGATTATAATTCACAAGAAAAATTCAAAATTTTCAAAAAATCGTAAATTATATTTCTGATTTTCTAAATATAATTTTGAGTTCAATTAGTTACTCAGCAATGTTTTATTAAAATTTTAAGTTTCAACCATAAAAATTGTAGACTAAACATGAGTTATAATTCACCAGAAAAATCTAAAACGGAAATATAATTTGACTATAATACTCTGATTAAGTAACACAAATTTAGTATCAAATAAAAGCTAATTTTACGGCGCACAATGTTTATTTAAATGTTTTCTTGATATAACATACACCAATATTAATATTACATGTTTTAGGATGGATCTTCTCCTTCTCTCGCTGCCTAGTAAGCGAGGAATACATTGAGCCGGCGTTCATTCAGTACGCTTCGGTATGTCGACGTAGCGTGTGGTCGCTGTGCGTGTGTGAGTGATGGGAAATTATATCCGTTTAGTAGATTGGATTTACAAGTGAATTATTATGTTGTAAGGATTAGCTGTAATTAAAGCAGTCTTATATGCTTCCGTACAGAATATATTTTTGGTAAGCTGTTAGTATTTTATAAATTTATTATAAGTATCAGGATAATGTGGACCTTATTTGATTAATTATTTCAGCTTCGGTATCAAGTAGAAATGATAAATAAGGAACCATTGCTGATGCCTCAAGGTATATGAAATTTTAAAGGAGATATCCAAGCTTTAAACATGTAGGTAAATAAATTATCTTATTTAAAATGTTAACGTAATATGTGTTTAAAAATGACTTCAGCAAACTTGTAAAAAAAATTTGTTTATAAGCACAAACTTAGTTATTTAAATTTATTTTTTGCCATCATGCAATACTGTAGTCATATAAGGCACACTAACAAGGTTTGTAGAACCAAAACAATTGTCTGTGCAAGCACTTTTGGCTGCTGTAATTGTTGAATTGAGTTTAAATAAAAGTTTTTATGAAGTATTTATTTTAAAATATTATTATTTTATAATTAAAGAATTATTACTATAAGTTTTGATTTCATTTTAAGTATAATATGCTTTATATTTAAATTTATTTATTAATAATAATGTTTGCTTTTATAGTTATGATCACTTGCTACTGCCCAGATAGCCTGATATGCAGAGGATTTGAAATGGAAGACGAAAAAAACAATACTAGGAAATGGACTAATCACGTACAATCAACTACCTGAAAATATAAAAAAAAACGAAAACTTTTAAAGAATTTAAAACAAAAATAAAAGAACACTACATAATAACAAGACTAAAAAAAAACAAATTAATTAAAAAAAAAAAAAAAAAAGGATAATGCACAAAAAAAAGAAGAAGATAAATGGTGCCCCGAATACGAAGCTCTGCAGCCGACCATACATGGAAAAATGCAAAGCAGCAAGTGGGGAGAGAAAAAAAAAAAAAAAAAAAAAAAATTAAATTGAATAATTTATATTTATACATTCAAATTGACACTGTACTTAACAATTTATTATTTATAATTTATATGACAATAAATAAAAAAATAAAAAAAAAAAAATAAAAAATTCTGCTCGTCTTTGTGAGAACTGTAATAGTAAACATCTTCAAATAATGTGACAACATTGACTGGTCTTTTCTGAAATGGAATTGGAAATGATGATCGATTAAGCACTGCTGAAGTCTCATTTGGAATAAAATAATTGCTTAACTTCAATAGAACTAAACCAGCAAACTCTTTATACTTAAGGTAAATAAATCATTAAATGTTACTATACTAAAAGGTGTTTACTTTAGTCAAAAAATTGTTGAAACTATTTTTAAACATTTTGTAAATAATTTCAATCACTTATTTACAACAATTGCTTTTATTAATAATTATTTTTACTCTTTATAGGCTTGGCAATTCTACACTCAATGGAATGGAATTATCCTGAGCAGAATAACACAAATGACACCTATAGGAATTGAAAAAGAAGAAGAAATCATAATTTTATGTATTCATTTATTGAAATTATTGTATAAAGTCCAACTCTTAAAGTAAAATTAAAATGATTGATTTTATAAGAGTAACGCCACTGTACTCGATTTGATTTCTACTTTATCGGTTTCTTGCTTGCGCTATCTGTAAGCAATGCAATAAACTTATAGTTTATAAGTTTATGGTGAGATGTCGCTAGCATATATATATAAATTTTATTAATACTTGTTATTAATAACAATTTATTAGGTAATTATTGTATATATATTTGTTAATTAATTAACGTTTGCTTTTATATTTTATTTGGTTTTTAATTGAGTTGTAGCGACATCTTACCATAATATGATCAACTTATTTTAGTAGCTTGTCAATATTTCTAACAGATGGCGATGTCATCTACGCATAGGCGTAGTAATTATTATGGAAAAAGGATAAATAATAATAGTTTAAGATTATTTATTACTATTTATTTTATTAATAATTAAAATTACTACAAATTTAAAAAGTGATTAAATAAGAGTAAATTCAGTTAGAAGCACCAACTGTGCTTCTTATTGGTAGTGAATTTTATCTATTTGTTATAAAATAAACATTGTTCAATAAGTTTTATAATTATTTAGTAAGTTTTTTATATCACTTTTTAAATTTGTTGTTAATTTAATTTAAAATGTTAGTGCGTTTATAATTAATTATAGTACGTATTTTGTATTCAATTCAACGAAATTTGTCTTTTGTAAGCATTTACAGTAAACGTGTGTTTTTGGAAACCAATTTCTTTCGGCATGGCTTTAACAGTGATAGTTATAATTTTATTCAATAATTATATTAACTGGTGTTTGCTCCAGTTACATTTTGCAAGCAAACATATTTTAGGGAAAGCTTGATAGTAAATACAAATGTTTGTATTATTGTTTTTTTTTTGTTTTAAATCTTAAGTCTAGGGGAAAACGGAACTACACAAAGAGTGTTGCTCACGTTCTCTACCTTAGACTTTAGGGCAAATTTGATGTATTTGTACTTTTTGTTTTTTTTTTAGACTTAAGGACAAGTTTAATGAATTGTATTTTTGTGTTTTTTTGCTTTTAACTTTAGGTCTAGGGGAAAACGGAACAACACAAAAGTGTTGCTCACGTTCTCAACCTTAGACTTCTGGTAAAGCTTGATGTATTTGTTTTGTTTACAAATAAATAGGTAAATTTAGGGAGAGTAATTTAGTAAGCAGGTAACGGGGAGAGCAAGCTTAATAGCTCTTACAAGAGCTGATTAAGCTCTTTACCTTAGGTCTAGGGGAAAACGGAACTACACGGGAGATCTCGCGTTGCTCACGTTCTCTACCTTAGCCAAAGGTAAGCTTAATTAGCTCTTGGAAGAGCTGATTCTGCTCTCCAACTTAGGTCTAAGGGAAAACGAAACTACACGGGAGATCTCGCGTTGCTCACGTTCTCTACCTTAGCCGGAGATACGCTTAATCAGCTCTTAGAAGAGCTGATTCTGCTCTCCACCTTAGTAGTAAGGCTGGGGGTGAAATAATTAGCTCTTACAAGAGCTGATTCTGCTTTCTACCTTGGGCCTAGGAGAAAACGGAACTACACGGGAGACCCCGTGTTGCTCACGTTCTCTACCTTGGCTTAAGGGAAAGCAAAATCTATTGTTTGTTTGTTGTGTATTATGTTGTTTTTATGAAATAAATCAATTTGTTTAAAAACACATTTGTATTATTTTCCTTTTTATCAACAATTTCAGGATGGAGGGTTTAATTTTTTAATTATTCTTTCAAATATATCAATATATCAATTATCAACCTTACTAATCTCCTCCCCCAACAATACTTACCCCCAAAGATATACCCCTTTCTACAGGGGAATCCTCCCCATCACGGAGGTTCGCTATTTTTAAGTTTGTCAAGGTAAGTTTATGAAGTTATTAATAGCCGCCGAAGGCGGCTAATTAATTAGGTCCCGCCGAAGGCGGGATATAATAACCGCCGAAGGCGGTTATTAAGCCGCCGAAGGCGGCTTAATAACCCGCCGAAGGCGGGTTATATATACCCGCCGAAGGCGGGTCCCGTTTTTACGCGCACGGGCGACACGGGCTCCCCCTACTTTTCTATTCTAGCCCTTCCGGCAGACTCCCAGAGCCTCCGGGTCCTAATCTACTACCCAAAAATTTGCATTCTATTTCCTTCTCAGAGTTCAGCCAGTCTCTAAGAGTTTTCAAATCGATGAATACTTTCCAAGTCCGGAAAAGTTTGTCGTCGTTTTAAGACAAACATCTCCGCCGAATATGGAAAGTGTTCCCCGATTCGAACACTCCTCGAAACTCCAACACAGTCGACAATTAAAAAATTAGTCGTTAATTGGTCTTTACAAATATCAAATCAAGTAAAACATTCAAAGTATGAAGAAAATTGATCGGCGACACCAATCAACTTCCTTAACCCTGCTGCTTTACTTAATTCAAGCATACGTAAGTACCAAAACAACCAACGCTTGAAGAATCGACTGCCTTGGTTGCATCTTCCGATCCAGAACATAGAGCTGAAGAAAAAATCTGATGTATTAACAGCTAAAGTTGCGTTTAGTTAAACTTGACGACTTTACTAATTGACTGACGTTGTAATACTAACTTATCTTATGTTTTAAGAAAAGACTGAACTTAATAAAATTTATATAAAAACATACAATCCCTGCTCACATTATTCTCACATGACTTACTCTTGAGATATTTCTAATTACATTAAAATATTGAATACTTCTGTATAAAAACAATTAAGATGATTTTAGTGTTAAGTTACTTCATGACCAATAAAAAATTGCAAGTTTGCCATAGTTGGGCAACTTATCGGACTTTAAATCTATAACTAGTGAAAAGTGAATTTACTAACATAAAAATTTTTAAAAAAATAATTCTCAACACAAATCGTATAAAACATTAAAACTGATTGCATCGAAAGTATGCCAAAATACGCTGCATTTCTTAAAGAGAAAGGTTAAAAAAAAACTTGATCTGAATATCTACTAAATATGAAAAAGCTTTCATATTATTAATTATTAAATACAATATATTATCTAAAAACTTAAATCAATGTGAGCAAGGACTGTAAATAATTACTTGAATGCAAAGTTGCATTCGGGGCTTAATGTTTGATAGTCGCCAAATTTGTAATACCCATTCGTTGGTGCCAATTCAAGATTATATTCATATATTCCTAACATTACATGTAAATTGTTATTATTTATTGAATTTATATGATTGAACGTTAGACTATTAATATTAACTGTAAGTAAAAAATTTTTTTTTATTATATTTTTTATGAAGCTTATCAAATGTTTAAAATAAAATAAATTAACATTAGAAAGAAGAAATGGTATTACATGTAATTGTTAGAATGGAGGACACGCATGTTTTAATATGTTGACAAAAGAATTTTGAAATTATCGACTAATTATTAAAATTTAATTTAAAATGTTACAATTTAATTTGCGCAACCAATACCAATTATTATAAAACGTTAAAATGAAAGAAAACTTTAATTTAAGATAAAGCAATGTTAGTCAGTGAATTCAAATAAATTCATATTAACAGTCTCTTAACAGTCTCATCTAACCTGTGCCACCAAGGTCGAACCACCTATAGAACAGAGGAAGGTGTCCCTGCGCATGAGGGGTTTACCCTTTTTTAGACCAACTGCTGATAGCATAACACTGACAAGAATGACCAAATTCTTCAAAGTACTAAGCGTCAGCTGGAATGGTGGGGACTTACTAGGCCGGCGTCGACTCTTACACTAGATCAAACCTTAAACCTTGGCCAGGCTACAGGTCATCACTAATGTGACTACGTTGGGCTTTCGTTTAACCTAAATATGTCAAAAATAATTACACAAATTTGTCAAAATATTGCCACAATTCACATGCTCTTATTCTATAAATCAATTTATTTAATTAGAAATTAATATTGAAATTTTGCCTAATTGATTAAGCATGAAATTGTAACATAAAAACGTTGAAAATATTTGGTACGAGTTGATTGGGGACGAATTGGCATGAACAATTAGGTATGCGCAACGTTAGTGTTAACAGATTTTTCCTTTGGAAGCATTAAAATATTAAAATGCTGAAACATCATAATAATAAATTAATCACTGATAATTTCAGTATAAATATATAAAAATTAGTAAAGGAAAATCTAATACTACGCATGCTTTAAAGTAACCAAGTGAAATAATTTAGAAAACAAATTAATCAAATTAAAAAAATATTTAGAAATATATAAATAAGACATATTAAATTTATTTAGAAGGATTAAACATTAACAAAATTTGATTTTAAAATTAATAAAACAATTTATATTTAATTATTGATTAACATAATCAAACACATTTATTAGGATTAAATTTATTAAACAAATTGAAATCAAATTTATAATCAACAAACAATCACTTGACACTTTAGAAATGGTTAAAATTGTAAAGTAACTAAAAAGATCTAACCAAAATGGCATCTCTGCTGGAGAATACCATATTTAAACCAGCTAGAAGTAACTAACTACCCAAACAAGCATCACCTTGCAATTATGTTGAATTCTGGCTACTAACTCTTGCAAGCAAGTGTAAACGTCAGTACAGCAATTACACAACGACTCGGCAATGTAAGATACATCAAAACAATGCATCATCTAATACCACTACATCTATACGAAAACAATCATGTATATAACAGACTAGCAAGCATTCCGAAGAACGGTCAGTTTCTGCTAAATGAAAGTCTCGATTTAAGAAGAAAAAGATTTCTAACTACCCTACGGCACCGACCTGTAAAAGTTATCCACAATATGCAAAGGCAGTATGAAGGATATCTAATTATAATTAGCTCCTATCATAGAGGGCTTTCATACAGACGCGTACACTCTACGTTACACCAGCGTAACCACCAATCGAGCAATTAATGGAAACGTACTAAATACTGCTCACCTCCTTACGTTGGTAAAGAGCCTACCTCCTACAACACCAAACTAGCAAACAATAATGACGAAAGTCAATACAAGACAACTCGCCTAGAAGCAATGTTTGGGCACACAAAGCAGTCAACTACAACCTGCACGTTTAATCCTTCTGAATTCGATGCCCAGAAGTTTAACGCCGGCGAACTACCATAATTACTTGAAACTTTAGCTGCCCCAATATTTGGTCAGACAGATCCGGAAACAAGTAGCAACCAACTAATCACTAAGCACCATCTATACAACAATTTAAGCTTGTAGGCTTCCGCGTAAGCGTAGTGTTACTATATAAAAATGAGTCACAATCATAGCATCCACCCTACAAGCAAAAATTGAGGTGCGATATTACCAGCAGTAATATCAGCAACTAATTAAAATTAAGTGACTTACAACTCAGCCTCTTCAGCCATGAAAAGATCTAAAACAATTACAGGAAATTATTAAAAAATAAATTTTATTTGAATTGATTAAATTATTTATTTTTATTATAATATTATAGTAGAATATAAAATTCCTACCTATTGCTTCTTAAATGAATGCATTTCCTCCTTCTTCCTGGAACGCCTATATCTTCAACCGTCAGGATTTCAAACCATTTATTAACCGTTTTTGTATCAATTGTTGATTCCACCGTTGAGTGAGGGGCACATTAATCCTATATCACTAGCACACACTTTACTTTATTTATATGATAATAACTTTGATAAAACTAACGTATTTAATTGTTCTATCCTTATACGCAGCACCAATTACACACTACAGTACGCGCACATCTTACTCAGACCGAACAACCCGGACGACTGCGAGTAGTGGGGAGTACGAGCCGTGCGAGCTGCAATGGATAGATCTGTGTGGGGGAATCGATGGCACGGCAGCGTAGAGTAGTATACTGAACCAGATTTTTTATATTGTTATTACTTATTATAAAATCTAAATGCATTATTTTTATTAAGTAAACATTTTGCGCCTTAAAAATATGTTTCAGTTAATATCAAATTTGGATAAGCAGTAACAAATTTTGCCCCATAAAATTGGGCGTATTAATTTTGATTATTTTTGCACATTCGGTACTAATGATAATAAAGTATATTGGTACTAGGTTGCATAAAAATCCAATGAACGGTTTACAAGTTAAGTTATTTTAACTAATCACTTATCTACAAACACCAGCTGGTTAATATCAAAAAAATTAAATCTATAAAAAATTAAGCGTATCAATTTTTATTATTTTTTCACAGTTAATCAGGGCTATTCTCTATGCATATTGCTAGAATGTAAGCAAGATATATTGCTGGCTAACAATATGAACTGTCATTTTAAGAAATCTTGCTAGCTAACAATATAAACTATTATGTTAACAAATCTTGTTTGCTGACAGTATGAACAGTTATCACATCAGGAACCGTGGCAAATCTCTAGATATTTAATAATAATAATAATATTTATAAAAAATTAATTTGTTAAAGTTACAGTTCATATTGTTAGTAATCAAGATTTGTTAAAATTACAGTTCATATTGTTAGCTAGCAATAGATATCTTGCTTACATTCTAACAATGTGCATAGAGAATAGCCCCGAATGCTAATGATTTTATTGTATATTGGTACCAAATTGCATTAAAATCCAATGAAGCGCTTATAAGTTATGGCAGTTTTAATTATTTTTTTGTTACATAATTCAGTCGGCTGATAGTTTATTTGATACCCAAATTACCATTCCCCTCTGTTATTTTACTGTTTCACTCAAAGGTCTCTAGCTCTCATCGCTTTTGCTATTTCTTTCTTCTACTGTCTTCTTGGCATTCTGTCTATTATGGTTTTGTAATCTTTCTTTCCACTTTCATTACTTTGCACTCTATATACACAATTCCTTTTTGTTGCTTGCGTACTTTTCCTGTGCTCTAAGCCAATGTTTGGTTTTGTTGTATTTTATTTTGAAGTTTTCTTCCTCTAGATTGATTGCTCCCTTGTTGGTTCTGCCGTCTTCTGGTCCTCAAAGATCCGTTTTTTACCAGTAACCCTTGGTTGGGGCCCTGACAAGGTACTATCAACCGGGCCAGTTGAACCTTGGTTTTTTAACGAGGTTGTTACTCCTCCCCCTCCTCCTTTCTCATCCGGACTTGGGACCGGCAACGGTGGAGTTAAAATAGTTTTTGATTATATTAAATTGATCGTATCGATTTTGATTGTTTTTGCACAATTAGTAGTAATAATAATGAAGTATATTGACATTAAGTTGCATAAAAATCCAATAAATAGTTTACAAGTTATGATATTTCAACTATTCACTTAGCTACAGAAACCAGTTAGCTTATGTTAAATAGTTTAAGTATATACAAAATTGAGCGTATTGATTTTAATCATTTTAACACAGTTGATAATAATGATATCAATACATATTACAAGTTATGTTACTGTAACTAATCATTTAACAGCAAAAAGCAGGTAGCTAATGTCAAACTATTTGAGTTTATACAAAATTGAGCGTATCGATTTTAACTATTTTTACACAATTTGATACTCATAATAATAAAGTAAATTAGTACCAAGTTGCATAAAAATCTAATGAACGGTTTACAAGTTATGTTACTTTAACTAATCATTTAACTACAAAAAGCAGTAAATGTAAATAATAAAAATAAATACTATGCTTTTTAAAATTGCTTTTCATTTTATATTAAAATTGTTCAATAGATTGATCTACATGTTCTGAAACGTTTGAATAAAAATGTTCTGGGTCCAGCAGAAATTGTATTCTCAAAATTAAAACTGTTGTAATAGTACATTAGTATAAAACTACAAAAAAATTAAATGCTAGACTGCCACCGACCAAATCAACTCGAACCCCGAAGCCGAAACTCAACAACTAATGCTTAAATAACGATGACAAAAAGAAAGGTGAATACAAAATTCCTAACTAATTTTAGCAACTCGACCAAAGATGACACCGATCAATATCCAGAAAAAGCGGAAGACTGTCCGATATCAACAAAACTAATTCAGACTTGTTTCTTTCAACGTGCGTCCGTAAGGCAATAAATGATTGACTAAGCAGGAGGTACGGAAGTCCCCAAGAAACATTACAAGTTCCACCCCAGCACGTAGCCACGTGCGACTGAAGAAGCTGCCAAACCAGCGCCCGGCATCCTGATTCTGACAGGTGAAGTCACTTGCAAGGGCTTCGCATAGAATCGGATTATTGTGACTACCACAAAGAAAGAACGACTGACTTTCAAGTCTCCAATAGTTCCATCGCGTAAGACTTCTGGGGCGATGTAAACGCACAATAAAGACAAAAAAACAAGACAAGAAAGGGGATTGTTTGTTACCTGTTACCGACACGGAAACAGAGTCTTGTTGAAAAAAACTAGCTTCTTCATAGCAGCAAGCAATACCCGATAAAAAACATTAGGAGCTCTCCAAACAAAAATTATTGAACAGCACAAATATTAATGGCGACAATTTTCGATCAGAAATCAGTCAAAACCCAACTTAACCGTGAGCAAATCTATGGTAAAATATTACAAGAAATGATTCACAACACCAGCAACCGACGAGAAGACAGTATTGGAAAAAAGAAATCAGCAAAACGTTGCGTTTTCCTTGAACTGTTTGCTAGCAAATTCTTATTTTTTTCCTTTAACGTTTCCAAACTTATGAAGTTAAGGTGGTTATCAGCGCCCGGTGTGGGGGCTCTACTAACGACACTGACAAAAATAAAAAAATTTAGACTTAAAAATTTAACATAAACAAGATAGATACAAATGATGTCTTTGATACTAAACGTAAATTTAAAGAAAGTAAAGATATCAAAATAAAAATTTAAAAGTTGTTTTCTACTATCACAGTTTGCGGTTTTTGAATGTACTTAAGAGATTGATCAGTCACCTGCCCTGAAAAACGCAAAAACTGAAAATTTAGTAGTCAAAAATTACAAAAAAATAGTATCTTATGAACCTCGGCATGTTTAAATTCTTAAAATTTAGTCGAAAACGTCCTGGCACAAGTTTCAAAAATCATGTAAAGAGTCAAAATATATTTTTGACATATCACTACATTGGGCCTAAAAAATTGTTAAAAAGTTTAAACATTGTTACAATATTTGGTAAATTATTCTTAGGCTAATTAAAATAATTATTATCAATCCAAAAAAAGAAACATTTTTATTTATTTTAAAAACTGAAAAACTTAATTTAAATATTACATAAATAATCCTGATAGTTTTAAAAATTAACATTTTTAATTAATTAACCTATGACTCATGGTTTTAAACCTTTTTCAAACAAATTAAGTTTTGATTCAATATGATTCTGCTTACATATAAATAATTCGCTTAATTATGCTAAAACTTAAATCTAATTTGTACATTTAATGGGAGCCATTATTTTCATATGTAGGAACACACATGATAGTAGTTGATACTATAATTGCAACTCTTTGAGGAAATAATAATTAATAAATCAAATATATATTTCACTATATACACATATAATATATTTGTACAAAAATATATAGATGCTGTAAATTATAAAGAAAATAATTAGCATATAAAAATATAACAATCAATATTTAGTTGGGGTGATATAATTGTAGAAAGATTATAAAAGGAAAAAATATAAATACAAAATATTTATACAGCTATTGGTATAAATAAAGACAATAAATAGTGATAAATCTTAGCGTATGCCTGTATATAAACTTAACACAGATCTCGTCTCTTTTTGCGATCGTGCTTTACTGAATACATTCCAAAATCGCAGTGTTTCATCCCCAGCTCCCGTCACTATTGCTTCACCATCAGGTGATAAAGCTAAATATAGAACCCTATAGGAATGTCCCGTTAATTTCGCCACCTGTGTTAAACTGGGATACTTCCAAACTAATATTTGATTTTGCGAGTATCCATGCGTCGAAACCAATTCAGAACTGTGTTTTGACCAGGCTAAATTGCACACTTGTGAACCTGTAAAAGAATAGTTGATTAGACTTATGATTGGGGTTAATTTGTTTTGGTTATTACCTGTATCAACATATTGCATTGGTTGTCCCGTTAATGTATTCCAGAATCTTATACATCTATCGGCGGTACCTCCACCTGATGCTAGTAGTCCATGATGATGTGGTGACCAGGCTATTGCTTTCACTGCTGCTAAATGGTCTGTGTAGGTTTGAACTGGTGATAATGATGACATGTTCCATACATAGAGTCTGTTGTCGTTGCCTCCTGATGCTAGGTATTGGTTATCTGGTGACCATTTTAATCCACATACCTCTTGTCTATGACCTCCTAATCGTCTTTCAACAACTGTAGCTGCAAAATTAAAGAAATACTTTTAATAAAGCTACAACAGTAAAAGGAGCATACCTTGAAACATTTATTTAAACAAAATACTTAGTACTTACGTGGTGTCCGCGTATCCCTTTGTAAAATAATTCGATCCCTACTGCCAGAACTGAGAACATCTCCATTCCAAGCCAAAGCACCAACCCTGGCAGTGTGTCCTTGTAATTTATTAACTTGCTTATTAACAGCCACATCCCATACAGTAACATATCCATGATGAGTACCAACGGCTACTAAATGTCCCCTTTCGCTCCAAGCCACTGAGGTTACTGCATTGTTATCACCGGAGAGATCACATAATCTTGTTACTTGGCTAGTACACGCGGACCAAAGGTATACGCAATTGCCTAAACCCACACTGAGTACATTCTGTACTGACCAATCTACAAGATTTAAGTAAAAGTCGTCTTGTAATTCCGGTGCGTCTAGAACTTTGAATGGTATTCGAGATATTTTCCGCGTCGCTTTGTGCGGTGATCGCAGTAATCTTTGACTGCTGTGACTTAATGGGGATAGTGAATATGGACTAGTTTGAGTTTTTACAGGTGTTTTTTCATTCTGAAAAAAAAAACTTTAATTAGTATATTTATTTTATGATTTCCAAAATTTGGTAATTTTCAAAAATGTTTAAAACAAAAAATGTTTTACAAAAATTGAAATTGTAGCAACAATTTTCAAAAAATAAATTCAAAATTTGTCTCAAATGATGTCAATAAGTTGCTTAATTAATTTCCAAAATTTAGTAATTTTCAAAAAACTAACTATTTTTCAAAAAAGTTTAAAAACAAACAACTTTTCATTTTACAAAAACTGAAATTATAGCAACAATTTTCAAACAATAAATTCAAAATTGTTCCAAAATGTTGTCAATGAGTTGCTTAATTGATTTCCAAAATTTGGTAATTTTCAAAAAATTACATATTTTTTAAAAATGTTTAAAATAAAAAAAAAAACATTTTGCAAAAATTGAATTTGGAGCAACAATTTTAAAAAAGTAAATTTGAATTTTTCTCAAACTTTGTCAATGAGTTGCTATATTCATTTCCAAAATTTGGTAATTTTCAAAAAATTCTAAATATTTTTCAAAAATGTTTAAAAATAAAAAAAATTTCATTTTACAAAAATTAAAAATTATTTCTGGCAATCTCAGAAAACTTTTATTATCATTTTGAAAACTTTAGAACAATTTGTGATAGATCTAGAGTATTTTGTGACAGCTCAACCTAATTATCTAAATGTTTATAAAGTTATAATAATTAAAAATTTCCAATTCACCCTGCCCGAATCTTTGGATTGACTGACCAATTTATAACACAAAATCAAAAGCAAATTTTCGAAGAAAAAACGCATGTAATCCCTTTTTCTGTCAAATATCGCGCGCCCAAAAAATCGCTCAAAGTAAAAAATCGCGCAAGATAAATTTTGGTATGCGATTGTCTGTATATAAGTCTATTCAATTCTGAGATAGAGTGCAGAAAAACAAATACACGCATTTTTTACATAAACCAACATTTGCAATTCGTACATGGAGCTAATTCTGTCTAACCTCTTAGTTTTGACTTTTGTAAATAATCATTGTGTAGTGTCCTATTTGCTTAAACATCTGTGACTACACTTTCTTAATAATTTACAAATATGTTTATTTTTTTCAAAACATAAATTACCATACATCACTAATAACAAAAGCAAATGAATATTAGTTTAAACACATTTTAAATAAACAATAATTACAACAATATAAATTACCATTTGTAAATGAAGTAAGCAAACAACCTTGGGTTACATTTATTTTTGTAGGGCATGAATACAAAATGTATACAAATTCCTAATGTACTATTTAAAACTAGACTAATTTTCCAAAATAAACAATTTTATTACATAACTACATCAATTATTCCTACTAGGAGTGCATTGACAAATATCATTTGTCTATATCAGATAATATAATGTGGAGTTGTAATGGAGTTATTGTACAGGTCAATTACCCATTCAGTACCACTTAAAACCTATCTCCAAATTGATGATTCATTTATTTGGAATTGTATGGTCATTCGAGCATATTATCTATAATAATATTTAGATTATTATAAAATATCTGGTTACATTGTAATCGCAATTTTGTCTAGCGCTAAAATGTAAATATTAGGATTAAGATTGATTAACAAAATAAATGTTTGTAATTTTAGTTATTTGTATTGACTCAAGAGAATGTAGATAAAGATTGGGCGCGACGTTTTATTCAATTAAAAATTGAATCAAATCAAATATTGTACATCAATTCAATTCAAAGATAGAGTATGGAAAGAAATTTTCCGACTGATCAATGCAAGTGTAGATGTTTGCTTGATTGGTTGGAGCAACTGATCACGCGCTAGTGTTTGTTTATATTCCAACTCTGCCTTAAAATTGAATAGGCTCAAGTAACATTTCTTAATATAATTGTACATGGCATGATTCACTGAAAACAGTGCCATTTTTTGCCGCTTAATAATAATTCAAAATTTCATCGGAATTGTATCTATTTTCAATATTCTGTGAAAAATAAATTATGCGGCTGCAATTTTATTCATTTATCATTAATAAATTAAATAAAATATTTCTCAATGCCATCATTTAAAAAAATTATAAACAAATTGTTTATGCAATGCGTATCTATAAATAAATTGTTTGTGTCAATATTTATATAATTTTATTATAATATAATATTTAAGCTATATTAACCTTGTTGATAATAATTTCAACTTTTATCATTTGTACTGCAAGTGAAGCCAATTTTATTTCTATAGAAAATAATGAATGTAATATTTTCTGTTGCGTAAATCGACGCATAATTTTAATGCATAGTAATGCATTTGAATATTTATGTCGCTTCGTAATGTTAATGATTCAGAATAAATTACGTGGCCAGATTATTGTAGTAATGTTCTATTGATAAGTATAATATTAATACAAAATATGGTTGAATGAGTTTTGATTTAATTGGAATACATATTTTGATCTATATCTTTATAATCATAAGGGTAAATTTGTAGGGTGCATAATAATAAACGTACTCGTTTTAATAAGGGCAATGGCATTGTCGCATCCTGTTTTGTATGTAAGGTCAAGGAATATCGGTTCAGAATTATATTTTTATAGTTGACAATATGAAATACATTTTCGATTAGTATATCAAATTAAAGATTATTGAACCGCTACGCCACAAGTCCTGGTTCGATTCCCGGACAATTTATTATTTATCGATTAAATAAATTTGTTGCGCAACATTTCTATCAATAAACGTTATTAATACGCATAATTTTATTAATTATTATTATTGAATAATATACGTGGTAAATTATCAAACAGCATTGGCCTAGATTCGAAATCCATTGTAGTCGGGTTAAAAAAAAAATCGCACATCATAATTTTATGCGAATCGTATGAAATTATTGATGCCATTTATGTCGACATTGTGTTTGCTCAGCGAAATTTTACCTGCGATCGCGAAATCCAACAAAATCTGCAATATTCGCAGATAAAACGAGACACAATTTCCGCTTATGGAATAAAATTAATATTTCATTATTATAATCAGCTGATGGCATTTTAATGGACACTTTTTAAATAAAGTCAGTATAGTCGCCTCTTCCTGTCCTACGAAAACGGGCACTTCCGGAGAGACAACAATGAAGACAAGCCATATCGGTAGCACACAAATTTACCGGTTATCAACGTTAATAATATGACACAGGTCGATGATATTACGGGTAGATTATTATGCTTTTTATCGCAAGAATATTTTGAAATGGAAATTATGTACTTTCGAGCCAGCTACTACTTTTAGATAACGTTCATAATTTATTAAGCAGTATTAAAAAATTGCAATTATTTTTAGAAATGTCGTTACACGTGCCTACAATTTACAATGTATACATAAATATTTCCCAACCGCAAGGTTCTAACAGGAAAAGTAAACATTTTCTAATAAATAATCCGTATAATTGTCGACTACCTTTCTTAATTATCCTCATTTTCGAAAGTCATTATGAAGTTAACGACTAGTAATTGAATAAGTAGTTTTAAATCTTCCAGTTGCATATTTTATAATATTTGTTGCTTCCTATAGGGAATGACTAATAAATGCATCTCGTGTTTATTTTCTTGGTAATTGATCTATTATGAGAACTATTTACTAAGTAATAGAGTAATTTAAAAAATATATTGATGCTAATTATAGGTGCTTTCACTAATGCGAAATGTCATCGAGAGCGAAAACATTGTGGAACGAAAATAACTTATCGTCATAGTGCTAATTATGTGATTACAATTATCTTTATAGAAGATTAAAACAAGAATATTTTGTTATTCACCAATTATACTCCTCAGTTCTTTATTATTATTATAAATGTTTTCGTCCCATTTGGCTTGGCAGATATTTTGCTGGCATCGAAATATATTCCGACAATTTGATCGAACTCAAATTGCTAACACAACGGACAATAATGTTGCAATTATACTGCTTACAATTGCATATATAATATTATATTGAAAGCCGACAATACTGTATATAAAAATCAATTGCGTAGAATCTCAAAAATAATATAGAAGACCTTTATATTTCACAAAATTGATCAAAATGCACATTAATCGCTCAGAACACTTTTTTATTTAACTAAATTGATCTAAAAATGCACAAAAATGCATTAATCGCTCATAAAACCCTTTTATTTAATTAAATCTGATCAAAAAACTTAAAAAACACACTTTTGTGCACAAAACTGATTTAAAAAGTACCAAAAACCGCTTTTCATTTCACAAAATTATTCAAAATGCCCAAAAAAATCGCTCATAAAACCCTTTTATTTAAATAAACTGTTTAACAAAACAAACCTTCAAAAACACATTTATTGCACAAAACAAATTACAAATTTACCAAAAACTGCTCAAATCTTTTTATTTCACAAAATTAATCAAAATGTAGAAGAAAATGCATTAATAATAGCTCACAAAACCCTTGTATTTAATTAAAATGAAAAACCTAAAAAAACACTTATATATTGAACAAAAGTGATTATAAATATAATAAATATCGCTTAGAAAACCTTTTTAATTCACAAAATTGTTTAAAATGCCCAAGAAATTGCATTCATGGCTTATAAAAACAATTTATTTACCTTCAAACAAACTTTTATTGCACAAAACTGAGTAAAAAATTGCCAAAAATCGCTTAGAAAACATTTTCAATAAACAAAATTATTTAAAATGCTCAAAAAAAAGCATTAATCGCTCATGAGACCCTTTTATCTAACTAAATTGATACAAAATAACACTTTTATTGCGCAGAACTGATTGAAAATGTAGCAAAAATCGCTTAAAGACCCTTTATATTTTACAAAATTGATCAAAACGCTCAGGAAAATGCATTGATCGCTAATAAAACAGTTTTATTCAATATTGCACAAAACTAGTTTACTAAAAATCGTTTAAAAAGCCCAAAAAAAATGCTTTAATTGCTCATAAAACCTTTTTATTTAACAAAATTAACCACAAAACTGATTAAAACACCAAAAATCTCTCAAGTATCCTTTATATTTTACAAAATTTAGTCCTTCATAATTAATTGCAAACTGCTCAAGTTACGTCCGATCTCCGTTTACAGTAGTAAGCAAAAGAATTTAAAAAAATCTATTTTTAATAGAGAATCGTGCGTGCGTCAAGTTACAAAAAGGAAATCAAAGTGACAGATCAGAATCATTTGAAGCACAAATTCTTTCTTTTTCTATAGACTATGCTACGTATAACTTTGTGACTTGTATCTTATGACCACAGCAGACTGGTTTAATTGTACAGATATGTACAAATTTTCAGTATAACAATTGATAGATCAAGGTTTGATCAATAGTAAGAGCTTAAGCTCACGTGCGTGCTTGTCTGGGTTAACCGGTAGAATATTCAAAAAAGTTTTTAAAATTGCAAAAAATCGCTTAAGCAAAAAACACTTTTTGGGCCTCTTTTAAGCCAATGAGTCATGAAATATAGTGCCAGATGGATTATCTAGCGCATAAATATATCATGCAGGGATTCGGAAGCTGCAAGCTGATTTCGCCGTTTGCAAAAACACGATTTTTTTATATTGAGCTGCGCTTTTTAAGGTTGACCAATTTTTTGTTATTAATATTCTAGAGCTAATAAATAATAATAAAAGTTGCCAGAAAATACATATTTTAAATGATCATAAAATATTTATAAACTATTGCTTTACAACTTTTAGAAAACCAAGCTAAACCATCACAAAATACTCTAGATGTATCACAAATTGTTCTAGAGTTACACAAAATGATAATAAAACTTTTCAAAACTGTAAAAAAAATCTAAATAGTCATATAATATTTATAAACTTATTAAAATGTTTATAGACTATTGCAAGTTAAGAAATTAATGCTAAACTATAACAGCATTATCTATATGTATCACACAATGCTCTAAAAACGTTAAAATGATGATAATATGTTCCCAAACTGCCCAAATCTTTTTTAAACTGTCTTAAAATACAAATTCAAGCAAATTAAGAAAATTATACTAAACAAAATTACCTGGATGTATCACAAAATGTTCTAAACGCGCCAAAGTGATTAAATTGTCTTGAAACGTTTTAAGATTTTAAGAAAGTTAAGATAATAATGCTAAACTATCTAAAAAGTATCACAAAACCGTCTTAAAACGCACAATAATGATAAAACATTACTAGAAGTGTTTCTAAATTGTATTAAAATGTTTACAGACGATTACCGATTTTAAGCAAGCTCAGAAAGTAATACTAAACTATCACAAAATTGTCGAAATGTATCACAAAATGTTCTACAAACAAAAAATAATTATAAAATGTACCTAAACAATCAAAATTGTCTTAAAATGTTTACAAACTATTACAAACTTTAGGGAAGTTCAAAAATAATGCTAAACTATCACAAAAATATCACAAAATGTACTAAAAATGCGAAATAAAACCTGAACTGTCAAAATATTTCCAAATTGTTTTCAAAGATTTACAGACTATTACCGACTTTAAGGACGTTCAGAAAACAATGCTATATTATCACAAAATTATTCAAACGTATCACAAAACGATCTAAAAACGCCAAAATTGTGATAAAATGCTTATAAACTGCCAAAAGTATTTCTAAATTGTATTAAAATATTTACAAACTATTACTAATTTTAAACAAGTTTAGAAAATAATGCTAAACTATCACAAATAATAATAAAATATTCCTAAACTGTCAAAGGTACTTTTAAAATGACTTAAAATATTTACAAACTATTGCGAACTTTAAAGAAAGTTTAAGAAATGTTGCCAAACTAAAAAAAATATGATAAAATGTTCCTAAACTGTTAGAAGTATTTCAAAAGTGTCTTAAAATATTGGACTATTGCCATATTCAAGCAAATTAAGAAAATAATGCTAGAGTATCACAAAATTGTCTAAAAGTATCAGATAATGTTCTAAAAAAGTAAAATAATGAAAAAATGTTCTTAAACTATCAAAAATATTTCTAAACTGTTTTAAAATGTTTATAGACCATTACCAACTTCAAAAAAGTTAAGAAATTAATGCTGAATTATCACAAAATTATCCAGATGTATCAGAAAATGTTACAAAAATTCCTAAATAATTCAAACTGTCTTAAAATGTTTACAAACTATTACCCACTTTAAGCAAGCTCAGAAAGTAATAATAAACTATCACAAAATAGTCTAAATGTATCACAAAATGTTCTAAGTTTAAATTGTAGGCGGGTAGCTTCTTCTACTGTGGCCCACCCGCCCCTTCCAAGTGTTGGTGATCAAAATATGTATTATTCCACACACCGTTTGCGTAAGTAGCTAGCAATACAACAGACGATTAGTTTACAACAAGTTTCTTGATGACAAACGCTTGGGTAGGCGGGCGGGAACCAAGTTGAAATTGTAAGCGGGTATAGCTTCTTCTACTGTGGCCCACCCACCCAAGTGTTGGTGATCAAAATATTTATTATTCCACCCACCGTTTGCGTAAGTTGCTAGCAATACAACAGACGATTAGCTTACAACAAGTTTCTTGATAACAAACGCTTGGGTGAGCGGGCGGGAACCAAGTTTAACTTGTAGGCGGGTAGCTCCTTCTACTGTAGCCCACCCACCCACCCAAGTGTTGGTGATACAAAGATTTATTATTCCACCCACCGTTTACGTAAGTTGCTAGCAATACAACAGACGATTAGCTTACAAGTTTCTTGATAACAAAAGCTTAGGTGGGCGGGCGGGAACCAAGTTTAAATTGTAAGCGGGTATGGCTTCTTCTACTGTGGCCCACCCACCCACCCAAGTGTTGGTGATCAAAAGATGTATTATTCCACCCACCGTTTGCATGAGTTGCTAGCAATACAACAGACGATTAGCTTACAACAAGTTTCTTCATGACAAACGCTTGGGTGCGCGGGCGGAAATCAAGTTTCAATTGTAGGCGGGTAGCTTCTTCTACTGTGGCCCACCCACCCACCCAAGTGTTGGTGATACAAAGATTTATTATTCCACCCACCGTTTACGTAAGTTGCTAGCAATACAACAGACGATTAGCTTACAACAAGTTTCTTGATGACAAACGCTTAGGTGGGCGGGCGGGAACCAAGTTTAAATTGTAAGCGGGTATAGCTTCTTCTACTGTGGCCCACCCACCCACCCAAGTGTTGGTGATCAAAAGATTTATTATTCCAGCAACTGTTTGCGTAAGTTACTAGCAATATAAGAGACGATTAGCTTACAACAAGTTTAAATTGTGAGCGGGTAGCTTCTTCTACTGTTTTTTGCATAATAGCTTAACTGCCAAATTACAAATTTTTCTCCAACTTAACTTGCAAGATATTTGAAGAAATTAGCTCTAAAACCAGATTTCTGAATTTTTTTGACAGTTGCAACGTAAATATGATAAATACACCTTTAATTAATTTTGTAAGAAACTTTATCACAACTTATGCTCTATAAATTGTTATCCAACTTTCAAAAAACTGACTCCAAAACAGGATTTTCTGCAATTTTGACAAAACTAATGTCAAAATATTGCAAAAAACCTTTAATAATTTATGCACAAAACTTAATTTCTTACAAGTTACATTTTTCAACTTTTATAACTTAAAAGAAAGGTATTTAAAGAAATTATCACTAAAACCAAATTCTTTTGCAACTACCAAAATATAAAAAAAAATACTTGACTTTATCAAGATACATAATTAAATTCTACATAAATTTTATATTTCAACTTTTTGTCTAACTTTCGTAACTTTCGAGATATTTAAAGAAACCAAATTTCTGCATTTTTTAAAGTTCCAATTTCAAAACAATTAAAAAAAATCTAAAAACTTTACTCTTTAAAACTTTTATTCTACAATTCTTCATCCAACTTTCTTAACTTTCCAGTTATTAAAGAAAATTGCTCCAAGCTCAGAGTTTCTGCATTTTGATAAGTCTAATGTCATAATATTGCAAAACATCTTAAACCTTTTAAATTTACAATCTTCAACTTTTATAAGCTTCAAGATATTTGAAGAAATTAGATCAAAAACCACTTTTTATGCATTTTTCACAAATCTAACGTCAAAATATTGAAAAATTATATAAACCATTTAACTTTTTGCAAAATATTTTAAGAAACTGGTTCCTAAATCATGTTTTCTTCATTTTGTCAGCTTAACTACCAAAATATCATTTAACCTTTTTGAGTTAAATTCTACACAAGTTTGTTTCCTATTTCAACTTTTTTTGTAACTTCCAATATTTCCTAAAATAATCAAGAAAAATACTTCCAAAATCGATTTCTAATAATTTTGAGAGTTTATTGTCAAAATATAGAAAAACGTAATTATGAAATTTTGTAGAAAATATGATTGCTACCAACTTTTGAGATATTTGAAGAAATTGACTTCAAGACAAAGATTTCTGCATCTTTGACAGCTCTAATGTCAAAACATCCAAAAACAACTTTAATAAATTTTGTAGAGAATTTGATTTCTTGCAACTTTCAATCTAACTTTTATAACTTTTGAAATATTTGAAGAAATTAGCTTTAAAACCAAATTATCTGCATTTTGATAGCTTAACTGTCAAAATAGTAAAACAAGTCTTAAAGTCTATCAAGATAATCAAATTCTGAATCATTTATATATTTCAACTTTTGTTCTAACTTGAATAACTTTAGAGATATTTGAAAAAAAATGCCCAAAATCCAAGTTTTCTGCATTTTTATAGCTCAATTGTCAAAATATTAAAAACTTTGTTTAAACTTTATTAAATTAATTAAATTCTACTCAATATTTATTACTC
Organism: Tachinus rufipes; assembly: GCA_963932245.1. Lineage (NCBI taxonomy): Eukaryota > Metazoa > Arthropoda > Insecta > Coleoptera > Staphylinidae > Tachinus > Tachinus rufipes. Next base: position 6,275,610 of record OZ010749.1, read on the forward strand.
AACTTTTTCTTTAACTTTCAAAATATTTGAAGAAATTAGCCCTACAGTCACCTTTTCTGCAATTTGGTAGTTTAATTGTAAAAATATTAAAGAAAGTTAATTAAACTTTATCAAGATAATTAAATTCTGCATAAATTTTATAATTCAACTTATGTTCCAAGTTTTATAACTTTTTAGATATTTGAAGAAATTAGATCTAAAATCAAGTTTTCCGCATTATGACAGCTTAGTTGTCAAAATGTCAAAATATCAAAAAACTTAATTAAGATAATTAAATTCTGCACAATATTTGAAGAAACTGGCTTTAAAACCATATTTATTACACTTTTGATAACTATAATGTCAAAATATTCAAAAAATCTACTTAATTTTTTTAAACTGCTTTTGCTAACTTCCAAAATATTAAAAAAATAAGATTTTGAGTAATTTTGGCAGCTCAAATACTAAATTTTGAAAATAAAATCTCAAATTGAAATACTACAACTCACAAACATATTCAAATTGAAAAATTAATCTTCTGCATCAACTTTATCCAACCAAACCACTCAAAAAAACCATATAAATGACTCAACTTCAATATAACAATCATAAACCATACCACAAACTTTAATATAATAATTTGCTTCAAAAAGATTGCTAATTTTAACAGAATATAATAAAGTGTGCCCAAAATAGATCCTGGTGGAACCCCCTTAAAGCATTATTAATGTCATAATAAGCATAAAATTAATACAAAATATAAAAGTTATTATTAAAATTAAAACTTACTCTAGGCGTTCCATATTTGAACAAATTTTTGCTTTTAACCGGTGTTAAAGCTTGTCTTTCATCACACTGCGTCTTAATATCCTCGATATTTTCACCTAACAATTCGTTCCTTAATAAACAATTATAAGCTGAAGTATCTCTAGGTGAATCGGCTGTATCCCTTGCTTTCTTCCCAGCCGGTGAACTCCTCGCACTATCAGGTATTGTAGCAAAATCCGTAATCCAATTATTTTTCGCACGTCTCGGTATATATCTATCATAATTAACAACAATTCCAGGCTCGCCGAATGCACCAATCTTGAATAAATTCCTCGCAACAATCGGTTTGCTTTGCTGCAAAATTCTACTATCGATATCTGTGCTAGTCATTTTGATTTCTGTCAGATATTTTATTTATTTGGGACACTTATTTTTAATTCAATTGATAATGCAAGGATCAAAAGTCATTGGTTCAGTATGCAATATGCACAAACATGATAGGTTATCACAAATTTCACGTTACTTGCTTGATGGTCGGATGTGTACTGGTTGTGGTGCACTTATCGTACAAGTTGTTATCACGTTAAAGTCAAAATTGTATTGTAAACAAAAAGATTATTGGAATTAACGCTTTGTGGCGTCCACCTCTTCGACGCTTGCCCCCCACTCGTACACCTGGGCATTTAAATGATTAAAATTCCGGAGAGCATCGAACTTTAACGAACGCGAACTTCACAGCTATAATTAAAATTGGTTAATTAATTAATAAATCAATTAATTAAATTAGAAATAAATGCTAAATATATAATATTCACCACACGTAAAGAATTGTTTGTATATAAATATGCACAGTCACAGAGAATATAATTGAAACTAATAACATCATAGGCAACCCAATATACATTAAAATTTGTAATGATGGTTGCCTGTTTATCATATACAGTGCGAATAAATTGTGATATATCATACAGTTTCTATGATTTAGCTAATTGTTTATTTACTTTACTAGAATTTAATTTATAATAATCTAGCAAATAAAATACCATTAGTTTTTATTTAATTTAATATATTATCAAGACGTCATAATCTGTCAATTTATAATATAGCTATACTCATTCATGATTTTAATTAATGAAGCAGCAGTACCAAACTGTTAGGAATTTCAATTTTCACATTTTATAATACATACATTCACAACTACGAGCAGAACTATAACAACTGTTAAATTTAAAAAAATAACTAAATAGCACAATAAAAAGTCTACTAAATTTAATGTTCAATGAAGTCTGACCAAATATTTCGACAAAAAAAATTACAATTTAATAGACAATTTGAAATTTGAAATTTTTATTTATTTCATTAGACTGAAAATTTCATTCTCTACACGTTGTAGAAACCAAACACTCATTAAACCGCGCCCTTAATTTTTTTTTAAATAACTAATTTTGTTAATATCAAAAGTCTTAAATAAACTCAAATTTAACTCTAATTATCTAATTGTTTTCACACCCAGTGCGTACGAAATCAGCTGTGTTTAAAGGGGTTGAATATGCTAATTACGGTTAAAGGGCTGACCACAATCAGTGAATTAATATTTGATAATAGTATCTAATTTAAAAAATAGAAAATTACTTATGTGATAACAATTTAATTTCAATATAAACCGTTTTCTAAAAACTAGTTTATGATAAATACATAATTAGAAATAAATTGTTTGTTAACATTGAACTTAAAATTGGTGCCAAATTGATTCGCCTGCAACTTCATCATTATTTGTTACAATACAACCTAACCTAATAGGATAAAATAAAGGTCATTCACTAGATAATTTTATAATTGCGCACATTTTCTACATGATTTTTATACACGATATAGATAAAACCATACACACATGACACTGCATTTACACATCAGAAAAATGTTCACCACAACATTAACACCTCATATTGGAGATGTGATTAAGCCCAGACAGAATGGAACTTACAACTATGAGGTATTAATATAAATTTATTATTATAATGAATCAATATTATAATTATTTTAGGCCGTTATTGAAGCTTTAAATGGATTACAAAGTAATGCCGATTATTTGAGGAAAACAAGGAATGTGAATCTACCACGCAAGACTGAACGAGAAAATACTATAAATAAGATGCAGAATTTTATCGAGAGGTTTGTTTGCATGCTATAATGATTAGTTATCAGGTGTTTGTGTCAATAATATGTGTTTACATAATTGATTTTATTATCTGAATTAAGTAATACATTCAATATTGATTAAGCGTATTTGTTCATAAATATGTTATGTTGACATAATGATTAAGAAATTGCATGATAAAGTTTAAATTAATTACAAAATTTAATTATCAAATTTACGTTTTGCCAACTTAAAATTGTAATTGAATTTATATTGCGAATTTTCTTTGCATTACAAATTGCCAACTTTGAAAAATATGGACCATTCCAGGATGCTGTCATTATTTGATTTTGGGGGGCGTATTTTGCACGCGATATTTTTGTATTGCAAACTTTAAAATAGATCTCAATTGATTCTAGATCTGGTTTGAAATGGCAAGCGTTAGATAAACTTTCCGTAATCCATGTAACGGGAACTAAAGGAAAAGGATCAACGTGCGCATATTGTGAAAGCATTTTGCGTCATCACGGCTATCGAACCGGTTTTTATTCATCGCCGCATTTAATTGAAGTTATCGAAAGGATTAAAATTGATGGGAATCCTGTGGATAGGGATGTGTTTGGAGAAGCTTTTTGGGATATATACAATAATTTAAGTAAAAGTAAAACGGACGTTAATTCGGATATGCCAATGTATTTTCAAATGTTGACGTTGGTTGCTTTTAAAATATTTATTAAGGAGAATGTTGATGTTGCTATTTTGGAGGTTGGAATCGGTGGGGAGTTTGATCCCACAAATGTGATAAGGTAATTACATAAATTATATTTCTGAATTTAATTTTGAACTTAATTAGTTATTCAGCAATGTTTTGAGTATGTTATATTATAAGTTTGAGTTCCTACTATGAAAATTATGGACTCGACATGAGTTATAATTCACAAGAAAAATCCAAAATTTTCAAAAAATTATAAATTATATTTCTGATTTTCTAAATATAATTTTGAGATCACTTAGTTATTCAGCAATGTTTTGAGTATGTTATATTATAAGTTTGAGTTCCTACTATGAAAATTATGGACTCAACATGAGTTATAATCACAAGAAAAATCCAAAATTTTCAAAAAATCATAAATTGTATTTCCGATTTTTTGAATATGATTTTGAGTTAATTTAGTTACTCAGCAATGTTTTGAGTATGTTGTATTAAAATTTTAAGTTTCTACTATGCAAATTGTGGACTCAACATGAGTTATAATTCTCAAGAAAAATTCAAAATGTTCAAAAAATCATAAACTAAATTTTTGATTTCCTGAATATGATTTTGAGTTCAATTAGTTACTCAGCAATGTTTTGAGTGTGTTTTATTAAAATTTTGAGTTCCTACTATCAAAATTGTGGACTCAACATTTAATAAAACATTTTTCATTTTCTGAATTTGAGTTAAATTAGTTGCACAGCAATTCCTATAGAATATTGAGTCTCCACCCACTAATTCTTTTTAAAAATAGGAATACAATGATTGCTGGTATAACGCCACTAGCTTTGGACCATACTGCTTTACTAGGGAACACATTGGATAGTATAGCTTGGCACAAAGCAGGGATAATGAAGAAAGGTTGTAAAACCTTTACAGTTCCTCAGGCGGATGATGCTATGAGGGTACTAGAGGAGCGCAGAATTGAAAAACAGGTAACTAAATTGTCATTTGTTTCTACGCCACATATTAAAGCGATGCCCACATATACGCGTCTTGCAACTTGTATTAACAAATCAAATTCAATATAAGAATTTCAGTGTTCCTTAGAAGTGGTCCACAACTTAGCAAATGGATACCTAAAGGATACAAAACTACCCGACCATATTTACAACTTGAATGCTTCACTAGCAATTGCATTGGCGAAAAATTGGATGGCTCTCAAAGGTTACTACAAAAAATTAATAAAACTTAATAATAAACATATTAATTTAGGTAACAAAATTAAGTACTCAACTGAGAAGATGTCACAAGCCTTAAAAAATTCAAGTTGGCCCGGGAGGTATCAAATATTCCACACAGACTATGTGAATTATTATCTGGATGGAGCCCATACTGAAGAGAGCTTGAGTTTTTGTATTAATTGGTTTATGGAAAAAACCAAACAGTCTGGAAATAAGAAGGCTTTAATTTTTAATAATACTGGTGATAGAGATTCAAGGAAACATATGAAGATTTTGCAGAATTGTACTTTTGATAAAGTATTTTTTGTTCCTAATGTTGCTACAGTTGCACCAACAGCAGGTAATAGTTCGTTTAACTTAGCCGCTAAAGTGGCTGAATTGATTATAAATTTTGTTTTCTAATTTTAGATTCAATAAATTTCAACATTCCAGAAAGTGAGCAATTAACCAAATCTAAAATTCATAAAGAGTTATGGTTGGATACATCATCAAGTTTGAAACAAGATGTATTATGTTTGCCGACAGTACATAGTGCTTTAAGTAATTTATTGGATGGAAATAAATATGATTTACTGGTAACTGGATCATTACATTTAGTTGGTGCTTTATTGAGCATCATTGATCCAACACTGACTGGTGAAAAAAGTGTTAGTTTATATGAAAAAAATGCGGAAGCCAGAAAAATCTCTTAATTATAATTTATTGATTATAATCTCATTATTAAATTAATCGAATATATTTAAGGTGTTTGTTATATGTTATATTGTATATTTGTAATAAATGTTATTTTTCTTATTTAATAAATAATTTTTGTTACGCCACTGCGTTATGTTGTGTATAGTTGGTTGCCTATAGTCAAGTAACTAACTTCACTTTATTTGTTGCATGTGTATGGTTGGTTGCCTATAGTTAAGTAACTAACACTTTGTTGCATATCAACTAAACAAAACCAAAGATCAACAAATACATTGAAATTAAGTAAAACGCGGATATGATACTTTAGCTGCAGCCATACGAATAACGAATTATTTTTCTACTGCAAGTAGTCTAAAAAAATTATTTTTCCCAGTTTACTTCAATTGAATCAAATTTAGTGACACCAAACGAAGAAAATAATTAAATTAAATATATATTAATAAATAACTGCCAATAACTACAAATTTATTAACTTACCCTATCCCACTTTGATAAGGTAATACTGCAAACCAAGTGAAAATGGTAAGAACTAATAACTCCACCATTTACATTGTAAAAGTTATAAACAAATATGTTTATTACAAAAAATACAGAGATCACAATATGTATTTTGCATTGTGTTGCAAACTAGAATTAAAATATAATAAAACAAACACAATAAAATAGGAGAGTTACTAAATCAAGTAATCTCAATTGATAAATTAAATATATACATAACATACATAAAATTGGTAACTAAAATATTTGTCTAAATATATACAATTGCTTTATAAATAATATTTCTTTTATATAGATATAAAAAACACCAATGGCGAAAAGTATTAGTATTTGGCATTGAAATTAATCTATCAAAACAAAAAATAATCATTAAAGACTAGGAGTAATTATCACTGGTTAGTTATTGTGTTGTTCCGTTTCAATGTTAGATCAAAATCAACCTCACCTTCCATTTCATTCTCTGATAGTGAAAGAGAACCATAGGGTCTGCCATATTCCTTCACAGTATTCTAAAAGAACCAACAAACAACATGCTTTGAATTATATTCAATGTTTACAAATATACAACTAATAGGTGCGTTCATATACTAATTAATGATCAAGCACTGATAGGTACGTTCATGTACTAAATAATGATCAAGCACTGATAGGTGCGTTCATTTACTAAATAATGATCAAGCACTAATGGATGAATGAAATTGTATATTGACAAACTTGAATAAAGCTTATTAATGATCATACCTTAACAGTTAGTAGGCAATAAAAAATAAATTACCAATTGCATGCAATGTTAGTAGTGAAATCAGCTAAACTAAAGAGTGCTAGCATTACCATCCCAAGCAGCATTATTATAATCCTATAAATTAAAAAGTGTATAATACAATTCTAACTATAAGTACCGTAGTAGCTTCTGAAATTAATTACTCACATCATTAATACCAACAGAAGGTTCAGATGCGTAGCCGCGATTCTCATCGTCGTAATCATCACTATCCGAATTTGACAAGTCATCTTCGTATCTGTAAATTAGTTACAATTTAATTATCCAATACTTTTGTTGACAATTAAAATATTACCTTTTCACTTTGCATACCATTTGTGCCAAGTCTGTGAAAGTGTAGCCTGATATTGTTGATTGACAATGCGAATTGAACATGGATTTGCGCGATTCAGTTGATTTGAATAGAGGCAATTGGCCTGCTCTTAATTTACCTTCGAAATATGCCCTGCCATGTTGGTAGCCGACTTCTTTGATTTCATCAAAACTACCAAATTGTAGCGTTTTGTATCGGTCGATTGGGGGACGAATGTATTCACAATAATCACTCGTTTTCACCTCCTAAAATTTGCATTAAATTTATACAACTTTCACGTTCAAGTAAATGTAAACCCTAACGAATATATGTAAAAAAAGCTATCGCACACCCCACACTCTCTGCCAACAACCCGACGCAAAATCATTTTGTTCTTTGGTCGATTTATTTCTTACCTCTAATTGTCGTACACAGCTTACATAAGCCAATCTGGATTGAATGTCTGGTAGATTAGGAACTTTAACGGGTTGCGTAAACGGATTCCATCTTTTCCATAACAACCACCAGCCTGATAGATCGTCACCGTAATTTGTCAGATCTTGATCGTCCACAGAGCCCACATCTATAGCAATTATGTGACTGGCTCCATGGCTTCTCATTACATCGGCTAGAAAAATACAATTACACAAAACATTTGCCAACAATGTATTAATAAATAAAAGCTGAAATGAAAAGATCCTTCAAAATAAATGAGAGATTTCAATAGTTCCAACCAATTGTAGTTGATTATATAAGAAATCATTGATGATCAAATCTCACGAAGCGCTACCGGAGCTAATATTGAATGTCGATGAATTGGCAATTAATGTTGAAATATTATGACACTCCTTGGGCAGCAGCAGCATGCGAAAACGCTCATTGCTATAACTACAGTCGCCACACCGCACGCCTCTTATGTGAGCGTTTTAATACACAAAGATGTTGAAATTAAGTGGGACAAAAAACGTGTACATATTTTATTTTGAAAAATCTTTACATATCAAATAAATCAGAATCATTTAGATAAAACAATGTTGATCTAATTGATTCGATTAGCATAGATAGAAATAATAAACTAAAAAACCCACCTTTCAGGTAATGATGAATACTAAAATAATATTTGCAAGGCTTGACATAAATTAACGATTCTTACATTGTCGTATGATAACGTGCAACTTAAAGTAGACCTTTTCGTGAATCTTCTATATAGATTGTTTCTAGATGCACAAACCAATTGCGCGGTACTGGATTTTTGTAGAGTTTCCAACTTTGCTTCTTGTAATACAAGATTGGAAGCTCGGCTAAACCTTGAAGTAGTAGTCAGGCTCTTATTTTGCCTGACGGCATTATTTTTGATGTCAATGTATCTACAATAAAATGCCGGAAAATAACCAAATGTTTGGTACAACGTTTTCTCAGTTGCAAAGCATTGCGACTTTGTCCTTTCCGCGGAATAAGTCGCCAGTGATTTTAATTGAACATGTTTGTTTAGAGAGCACACATTAGTGGTTCACAGGAAAGGTGCCTGTGGCGCCAAGAATGTATAGTTCACACAAAATGAGGGTTGGAAGGTGTTCGAAGAATTGCACTAAGCTACCGACTCTGCGTTAGCGTTAGACAAGGTCCATTGGCCAAAAGTGTTGAAACTCAGCTCGCTGCGAAATATAGGAGCACAGGCGGTGGCATTGGTGATGTGTGAATGAGAGGTCAACACAGTATCAGTTGGAGAGGAGTGACCAAGGTCTACCAAACCTAGGATTGACCAGAAGATTCCTCAAATGTTACTAGCAAACATTTAAGTTTTGCCTCTGCTATCAGATATCTAATTACCATTATATAATTTTTGCAAACTTGACGGTTAGTGATAAATTTATCATCAAACATAAAATGAAAACAAAATAAAGCTCAAGCTTATTTTATCAAACTCTGCAGTGCATGCCAACAGTTCATAATATTTTTAAGGTTATGTCATAATATAACCTAAAAAACTGACATAAATCATTCAAATTTGTTATAAAATCTAAAAAAAATATAACAGATTTATTCAAAACTACAATAATGCGCCATAAAGCATTTTCTGGATCACAATTGCGTCATACGGCAATGTTAACAATAATAAAAATCGTTAATTTAAATCAAAAAGTAATGGGGAAAAAATGTTTTAAATGACAAAATACCTGGTACATTATTAATGTAGCATCCGTCTACAAGGAAGTGTCCATCGGTTGGGTCACACATTGGTGGAAATATGCCAACATAAGTCATGCTGGCACGTACATATCTCCACACAAAACCTGTTCACATAACACATTCAAATAAACGAAATGACGGCCGTCTCGCAAAAAATGAAATAAAGGATGAGACTCGCCCGAAACAATTTAAAAAAACAAATAAATACACACATCATTCAAATTGTGATTGGTTACCTTTTGTGGTTTTTGTGAAGAGACGGCACGATTATATCCGACCCATGATTAATATAAAAGCATGCTCTAGCCTACCTGTTTCGTTATTGATGTGTACTGTTGTTCTTATAATAAATAATCAATATAATCGACCGAATAACCAAATCTTACCTGGCAAATTGTTAACATATCCCCCGTCCAGGAGGAGATGTCCATCCACAGGATCACATAACGGAGGCATGTAACCCGATAATGACATTGAAGATCTGACGTATCGCCAAAGAGAGCCTGCGACACACTTGTACTAAGCTAACATGCCAATAGGTGACTTATATACTAACACAATCAATATCTATAATCATTTATTTCAAAACCCAAAAAAGCCAAAAGCATAATGTTCTAATTTTAAGCGTGTAGGGTATGCAGTGTTTATATTAAATTTCTTATTTATGATCAATTACTTCGAGATTTCATTGGGATATTAGGATTTTCACAAATAAATCATGTCAATGCCGAATTAAAAAATAGAGAACATTTGTTTACAAAGTGTGACACGAATCATTACAGATTACTGGTTTGACTTACTTTATCCATGACGCATGACGTAGTCCGGCTACGTCCACCCTGTATATACGGCACAAGTTAAATGTCATGTGTTTTTAAATAAATGTAGTCATTTGTAACATTATTAGAAAACATAAAACGGCACATAAAAATGTATAAACAAAAATAAACTCTTATGCTCCAAGAAGAGACCTTACAATAGAGAGTGAGAGAATTTAAGTAAATGACGTGTATGATTTCAAAAGCAAACATTTTAGTCCTTCAACTCGAAGGGGAGAAAACTTAATGCCCTTTATAATTGGTTTTACAAATTGAAGTAAAGAAGACTAAAGTCCCCCCCCCCCCCCAACGTCTATGCTTACAAATCTTCACAAACATTTTCCAGCTTCATAGACTCAAGAAAAGAACGTCTGTGAGAGTTCGTTATTTTCAGAAACAAGCATTTAAGAATCCATAAACTCCAAAAAACTTTGACAGAAACAGAAGAAGCAAATATGACTCCAAATCTAAAAAAGCATTTTTCAGGTTCTCCAGACTCCAACAAGTAACTTTAGAAAAAAGTGGAAAAAAAACACACTTTGAAACTTGAAGGTTGGTTTGTTGATCATTACAAATGGAAGAAACAAAGCAAAAAAGTAGTTTGAAAGCCAATAGTTTGGAATGGAGTCAATCTTTCAATGATAAACTCTTGGGTGGGTGGTTGGGACACTCCAGAACATAATAACGGGTCCCAATAATTTGGGATAGTGTCCCACCCACCCACCAAAGAGTTACTTATCAAGAGGTTAGATCACAACCTCCTCTCGTGACAAAGTGACTTCCGACGTTCGCATAGAAGAGAAACATCCAATTCCTTAATGACAAACAGTTCGGTAGCTCACCACTTTAAAAGACCCAAGTGTTGGTTATCAAGAAGTTAGATCACAATCTTCTCTTGTTCGCATAGAAGACAAAACATCCAACTTCTTGATAACAAAAAGTTGGGCGGGTTAGGTTTAAATATAGTTTAAAATGAAGTGGCCCACCCACCCAAGTGTTGGTTATCCAGAGGTTAGAACCCAACCTTCTCTTGTGACAAAATGATTTCTGAAGTTCGCATAAAAGACAAACATCCAACTTCTTAATAACGAACAGTTGGGCGGGTGGGTGGGACACTACAGAGCATAAACACAGGCCAACAGTTTGAAATGGAGTAACCCACCCAACTGCTAGTTATCAAGAAGTTGGATCACGACCTTCTCTAGTGACAAAATGATTTCTGAAGTTCGCATAGAAGACAAACATCCAATATATTGATTTTAATGGATGGGTGGGACACTCCACAATATGATATCGAGCCAATAGTCTGGATTAGAGTAGTCCAACCCACCCATCCCAGTTATAGTTATAAAGAGATTGGATCACAACTTTCTCTTGTGACACAGTGACTTAGGACGTTCGTATAGAAGACAAACATCCTCTCTCTTGAGTTGGTAGGTGTAACACTCCACAGTATAGTTTGAAATAAAGTCATTTTGTCACAAGATAAAGTTGTGATCAAACATCTTGATAACAAACACTCAGGTAGGTGGGTGAAGGAAGTACCCACCGATCCACCCACCCAAGTGTTGGTCATCAAGAGGTTGGATATAACCATTGCCTCTTCAAATATAAAAAACTTCTAAGGCTTGCAATGAGAAGAATTATGCAATTTCTTGACAACAAACACTGCGGCGGGAAGGTGAGCACTTCAATTTATGATTACCATTGAGTACCTTAAACTGGAATACCCAACCACCCACCCAATTGTTTGTTATAAAAAAATTAGAAGTTTCTGCTTCCTCCACACCCTCTAAAGAACCGTACAACAATAGAGAAAGGAAGGATGTGTTTAAAAAAAGCGTTAAGCAAAAAAATGATATGATAAGAGCAAAAGTCTCCTTGCAGATACAACAAAAATCCTCGTCCCGAGTATCATACTCTCGCTCATCGCTCCGACCGTAGAAGAAGTTTTAATCCCAAAAAAATATAAATACGAGGACCGAAGCAATGTGAGAGATAACCCATTTTTAGATGACAAACATTGAGGCGGTACTCTTAAGATTAGTGTAACCCTTCCACCCGCCCAGTTCTTTGTAACTAAAAGATTGGACGTTTCTACCAGTTTTGATGTACCTGCAGCAATGACGTAAAAAATAATTTATGTTAGTTGTCATTAAACCGTAAAAGAATTACTACTAGCTCATGATTTTGTGCCCACCCGCCCAAGTGATTGTGATCAAGAAATTGGCATTTCTACCACTTTTGACGTTAATGCAGCAATGGATGCATACAAAAAGGCGTAAGCCAACATTGGTAGCACTTGCTCCCGATTGGTTTCGCTTTGCAAATCGGCAGCGGGGACGTGACATTTTATTGTTTATTTCCGGTAGCAACAGATACCGCTACTTTTGTAGCGGACCGGTTCCCTTCTTTCTGGACGCACCCTATGTCATATGACATAATTTAGATGTTCACCTAATCATGATTTAAGAGATTTCACATTCATTTATTTGTTGTAATGTATTATATCTATACAAATGTTCTCTCCAACAAATTTATCAATCAGCACATCTTCTACATTAAACTGGAACACTAAAGATTGTCGCCTACTATAGCGAAGCGCGCCAAGACATCGCGTAACGTAGCGACTTTTACCAATTAAAACAAATTGTTTCTTATAAAGCAAAGCCATAGTGGGCGACAACCTTAACTGGCAAACTTAATAACTATAAAATAAGTTAGTTAACATAAGCATTAAATATGCAAATATTGATTTATTTTGTATAAAAATTCCCAAACATCCCAATTGTTGTTCTCGAAAATTCCCAAAAAACAAACCGAAATACCAAAAAAACAAACCAAAATGTAAATGTATCGTATCTAAATGCTAATTTTTACAAATACATACCCTAATTAGTGCAGATAGTTTCTCAGGGTTTATATGTCTAGTAAAACCGTTGTAAATAAAAACCAAATAAAAATAAATTTTGAATTTTTGATATTGCCAATTCGTGATTAAACCCTGGTTACATATTGCTATACATTGGTTATTTTATGAATGCACAGTGTAGTACAAGAAAAATGAAAACTATATAAATAACAATGATCAGATCCATACTATGAATTTGATTGATTGATTGATTGCACTGTGCAAACATGGAAGTTAACCAATCACAATATTTGCATACATCAGACACATACAAGTTAAATAAATGAGTAAAACAAATATAATAAGTTGCGATAGTAGTAACAAAAAATAATGATTTAAATAAATGCATTTGTATGGACACAATTAATTTACAATAGTAGTTTACAAATAATTTATTTTGGTACGCCACTGTTAAAATAAATGTAAAATCATATTGTTGCGTTAGGCTATAGTTCAACTGAACCATCACTGATCGCCACAAAGCCTTAAACTAAGAACCAAAAGCAGAGAAATCAGAAGTAATTTTAGTATTTTAGTATCACCATTTGTACTACAGTTAGTTAATAGCAAATGGTCAGATCAGTGAGAATTCAGTCTTAAACTACAAAAATCTGTTTCATCAGAACCCCAGCAAAATAATTTATGATACGCCACTGATAAAATAATCATAATAATGTTGTATTAAATACTACAAAGATCATTACTCTACTCCCCGCCCCTTCCAGCAAATTTATTTAGTACGTCAATGGAAATGTTTGAAAACCGACATTCTTCATCGCACCCCCCCCCCCCCCCCCCCCCCAAACTCATTAAAAATTGTTGTTTGCTGCGTTACTCTGCTCTTTGTCCTTACTAGCAGTCACAAACCTAACCTAACCTAACTTCACCCATAACCCCCTCCTCCTATTATAAATAATGCACAAATTAACTCCCCCTCCCCCACCCCTCAAACGCTTGCTACCACAATAACTTCTCCCCACCACTCTTTTTGTTTGTTATTTAATTGTGTCCGTACTTGCTACCAACGTAAAAAAACTCGAAGCTTAAAGATAAAGCAAAGTAGAAGAGTAACCATAGATTCTTAAAATTCCGACTTACCGTGATGATGAATTCGCATGCACGATGCGGTGATGTCTGTGGTTATCGTGAAGTACGGTAACCACAGATCTTCTATATACGTATCGCCGAATGTGCCTTTAATCGTTTGATTGAAATCTCGTCCGCTGAACATGGAAGTCATAGGATAAGTGAGATCGAGGATTTGACGCCACCATTGCGTCATTTTCTAAGAAAAAAATTAAGAAATGTCTTTATCATTAGTTATTTGTAAAAACGTTGACACGTTGAAATTAAAATTAGAGTAAAAATTGCTTTAACAATTATTTTAATAAAGACTTACTTTCGACCATTCCCTCGCCATTTGTGTGACAGTAGTAATGTTCCTCTCCTTACACCATAACGCCCCCATGAAAGCACCTATACTAACACCCCCCACCATATCAATAGGTATCCCGGATTCCTAAACAACAATACAATTAAGACACAATTAAATCATTAAAACCATACATACAATTATAGCCTTGATCATTCCTATATGTGCTGAGCCTCTGGCTCCACCTCCACCCAACACTAATCCAACTGACCTCCCTGTAAGCCATCTAGCCAATCTCGAAAAATCAGAATGTATATTAGGTTCTGACATACAGACTTTCGAATATAATTCATTCTGAAATAAATAAACACAAAATTTACAAACTTATTGCTTACGTTTGTGGCACACACTTACAATTCTATACAATGATCTTCTAGAGAACATCCTGTTAGGACATAAAATATGATGATGTGATGAAACCCAAGAACGCATATTTAACCAAGCTACAGTGTTCTGCGGTTTGCCGTTAACTTCGCGATGCAATAGAACGAGTTCCTTCTGGGTTCTCATAGCTACGCGTTCGATTTCCTTCTCCATTCTACCGAGTATTGGAGGTTTATCACCTAGGCCTACTATAAGGATACAATCGGCCTGTCTTATACACCGTTGCGTCCATATCGAGAATGTAGTATCACATTGGTATAAGGATATTTTATGTTGATCCTCTTGTTGGGCCAACCACGATGTTAACCGGTATTCGTTATTCGGATCCATTATTGTTGTGCCTAAAGTTTTCTTCACGACATCTGATGTTAATCTTGATGTTGCACCTGTTAAAATAATCAAAGATTATAATAAAGAAGGTAGCGCTAAGTTCCTCTATGTATAAATATGTATATATATATAAATGTTGGTTGTCATTAAATAAAGTATCGCGTTTTTGGATTAGGAATAAGTTGAAAACACTTACCAAGTGCACTTAAACAGTGGTATAATTCAAATGTAAAAGCAGTCAATGGAACGTCATCTGAAGCTGGTACCAGCGCAACTGTTGAAAAGTTCAGTTGGGTTGGTCGACTGTCCACAGCAGCATTTGTGGGCATTTTTCTTCCAGTCATATTCAAATTTGGATTTTGCCATGTTCCTATGAAAACAAAAACACAAAAAAACATGAATCGGGCGTTGTCGGTTACCTCCGCTATTACTACGATGAAGTAATCATGCGTTCGGGAAGGCGGAAATAAACCGCTATCCGTTAATGCTAATAGCCATGGACGTTTAGTGATTAAGAAATAAAAAGCATAGTTACAAACAAATTTTAATTACCTAAAATCCTAAGGCCGAGTAAATTTATTAGTCTTGTAACCACAATGGGATATCTTAATTTAATAACGTTAAATAAGCCTTCGGGCAGTCTTGCAAGTTCGGAATCCCTTACAGTGATAACTGTGGTGCTTCTTGTTGTATTTGTCACCATCTCAACCTAAAAAACCAAATACATAAGCATCTTGAATTGATTGAGTAGTAGCGCTACTAATACATGGTAGCGCTACCACTTTTTTTACTTACAATTCCAATCAGATCGGCTTTACCGTACTCTGCGACAATTTCCTTCTTTCCATTTTTGTGCGTTATAACAGAACGCAAGCGGCCTGATAGGACGACGCAAGTCGAATCGCTGTCATCGTTTTGCCTATAAATGGCACGACCGGCTTCGTAAAAAATCCAATCTAATGCAAAATCGACTTGCCGCACAAACGGAGATACGCTCCTAATTACTGTATTTGCCACATTTAATATTACCTTCGGCCTATCTTTCACTAAACTAGAAATAAAACATAAATATTAATTTTTAGATTATGATTATAATGGATCACCCTGTATATAGAAAATAATTATTTGGTAATTATGCTAGTGAAAAGCATAAATAAGGCAATCCAAACAAATTAAAGTTTATGTCATTAATGACAGATGTGATAACTTTGTAACATTTGTGATACTTTACGACTAAGCAGATTTTTTTTGTGATACGTAGTGACCATTTTAGAGAACTTTAAAAACATCTAAGTCAAATAACAAAAAAATTATGACATTAAAGACAGCTCACAAATGTTTTATGATATTTGTGATAATTTAGGACTGTGCAAACATTTTCTGTGATACAAAACGACTATTTTAGAAGACTTTAAAAACATCTAAGTCAAATAACATATATTTTGTGACATTAATGATAGCTCACAAATGTTTTATGTTATTTGTGATACTTCAGGACTGCACAGACATTAAATTAGCACAAATTTCTTTAAGTCGTATACAGAGTGATCCAATACAATGTTTTTTATGTATATACAAGGTGATCCAATAATTTTTTTTGTTAATCTTAATATTTTGTATATTGCATACAAAATAATCTTAACTTACTTATAAAATGTCGTTTTCGAAATCAAAGCAATCCGACAGAAATGCTTGGCCCTAATTGTAAAATAACTGGGCTCACCAGTCAATATAGCCAAACCACCGACAAACTCCCCAGGATGAGTTAAATACGTACTAATCTCATCCTCACCATCATCCTTTTGGGAAATCAATAAAGTGCCCGAAATTAAATAAACAAACGCCACATCCTGCAACAGTTAATATAACTAAATAACTTGCAACCTTAACACAAACAAATAATTACTTTATGTGAATCCTCGCGCATCAAATAAGTCCCCGCTGTAACCTCGCGAATTTCCAACAATCCTTTCAAAGCGTCCTCGTTCTCCAACCCCAATTCCTTAACAAAAACATCCATAGCCTGTGCGTATATTAAATCTTCATCGACGGGATTCCTTCTATGCACATCTTCTTCTATACTACCTCTTTTAGTTTGTAACTGTATATCCGGTATCTACAAAATTAATAATAAAATCAATTCTTACTTAATTATAATATTTACCACAGGACTATGATTCATCTCATCTGGTATCATATCAGGAGTATTGTTGTAAATATAATTTCTCGATTTTCGACTAGGTACGGGAATTGGTTGGGTCGCATTCGCATCGGGTTCAACATCATCGCGTTTGGGACGTTTGCAAGGGGATATGTATATTTGTGACTTACTTCTATTTCTTGAATACTAAAATACTTGCAATATAATAATAAATTAAATAAATTAATTTCATAACATACAGGACTAATGAGTTCTGCGCTTAATCCCAAATATTCGTGCAACGCTGTAAAAGTAACGCGCTGCAATCGAACCATAATGATTTGCACAACGCGTATTAAAACGTCGGGATTTTCTTGAAAAATATCATTGAAGGCTTCCATTGGGAGTTTAACCACTGTTGAATCTTCGAGTGCTTTCGCGGATACTGTTTTATAAGGTTTGGAATGACCCTAAAAAAAGGTGGCGCTAAGTACCGTTGTATGCGTATAAGTATATATATATTAAATCGCTTACCGTTAACACATCAACAAAACTCAATAATGAGAGTACGGATTCTCCAGTTTTAACAATTTTCAGTGAACAACTGGAACCGTCCGGATTGGTTGTATATACGTTGACTTTTCCGCTTTGTATAATGTATATATTTTCATCGGGATCACCTTAATTATTAACAATAATTTAGCAATGAATTAAAATTAATTTTAAATGCAATTACCTATTTTAAATAAAAATGTGCCGGCATGTACCGTCAAAATTTCCGTGTGCTTGCAAAGCTTTAGAAAAATCGGCTTCTCAAAATTACCAAACACGCGTATGCTTTGCAACATGTATAAAAGATCTGATGGCATTCGGTCATCGTTTAATGTATCTTCTTGTAAATATTCTGCGGGCGGTTCGAGAACCTAAAATAAAACACGATTATAAACGAAGGCAAGAAGGAGGAGGCTATAAGAACATATTTGTTGATTTGTTTACAAGTTTTGCGCGCAAAATTTAAATTAAACTAAACCCTAGCTATAAGCTGCACCTTAATACCCCCCCCCCCCCCCCCCCCTCCCACTCATTTTGACTACCTTTAAGCGCTGGCAGTTAAACACTTTACTTTCTTTATCTTTTATTAAATATTTATTGATTTGTTTCAAAGTAATATTGAACCCTAAGCTACAAATTGCAACTTAATACCCCCCCCCCCCCCACCCTGCCTCATTATAACAACCTTTAGCGTTAGCTAATGACAAACTAAGCAAAACTCAAAATTGTTAATATATTTTACCTTTAATTGTTCGGCTTCGTTATCCTTCTTGAGTTGTAATATCCTCCTGGCAAATTTCATCACCATCTTACGTTTCCTGCCTTGTCCAGAACTTCTTACTTGGCCAGATATTGACCTCACCTTCCTCAACATTTTCCTGCCATAGAAGAGGGCTTTGTCCCTTTTCCTGAATCTGTTCGCGGACGAAGCCGCTTGCTCTTTGATTACCACTAAACAAACAAAAAACAAACATTTAAAAAAAGTTATTGAACAAATGTAAAATGCTTTAAATTTAATGTTCTGAGAAACTTTAGTCAACAATTTTTAGTTCTACAACTGCAGACAAAACAATTCCCAAATCTACATCTGAACCAACAGAACCTAAGAAATTGAAATGTATACCAAAACTAAACGCCAATTACATAAGTCTGTGAAGCTGTGGATTACGTCAAAGCCAATAAAAGGTTTCTAAAACTCTTTCTAAACAGAGTCAAAAGAAAAGCTTACCTGATCTATATCTGAACCAACACATAGTCTCAACCTAGGAAGAAGTTACATACACGTCAAATATTTTTGCTAAATACGCGTTTTTGTCCACAACTGACGTCACACGCATCGATCATGTGCGCTCATGCCAACTAATATTTGTGTTCCTGTGCTCTACCTTGAACATGAATGACAACAAAACGATTGAAACGTCCAATTCTACGCCGAGTAGGACTTGTGTGCTCAGAATATAAGAAACCTCACGTATTCTACAGGGAGTTTATAAATGAATGGGATTATATAATCACTTTAAATGTGCCGCTTTTTTTAAATTGTTCACTAAACTATTTGTTTTGACAGATCAACTTTGACAGCTGTCAAGCAAACATATGAAAACATATGTAGTATAGTGGACGATTTTAAAAAGGCGGCATATTTAAAGTGATTACATAATCCCATTCATTTATAAACTCCCTGTATTAATTAACAGTAGATAGCTCAGTGATAGAACGCTAGCTTAACACGCTATTCGATCCCCAAAATGATGACTAAATAAAAATTAGCTAGTTATGCACCGGGCGATTCGGAAGTCACCTAATAAGTTATTGGTCCCATCCAGGGGCGTACCAAAAACAAAAATTCGAGAAGGGAGAAAATGAGAAAAAAACTTTCGCTCAATTATTTAATGACAAAAGCATCGTATCAGTCTTTAATGACAAAAAATCTTTTTTTATAATTTATAAATCGTGTTTATTATACCAGAAGATAACGTTTTGTCATCTAAGGAAAGAGTTTAATAGTGTAAAACGCACAATAAACTTAAATAATAAAAAATCAATTTAGAATCCTTAGTTATCATCACACATTTTATCATAATTAAATTTAATAGCCACTTGAGAAAGTTATCGGCAGTGAGTTGATTGATGAATCATCTCAACACAAAGAATCCAGACTATACTGATAAAGGTATTTACAATGATTCAAATAACAACATATTTACAATAACTGATAAACAAAATAATTTTCCATTTTGACTCATAAACCACCAGACAGATTGTACAAAAATAATTAATATTTTACCTTTTTTGTCCCATTTTCGTGAAAACAAAAGTATTGCTGCTAATACGGACGTGAAGAAGGCTACAATCAGCAGGTAAACAGGCTGAAAAGAATAATAAAATTAATTACAATTTGATTTTGATGGTAAACACAATTTACTTTTAATTTTCGCTTGAAATTCATTTGCGTTGCACTGGTCTCAAGTGTCAATATTACACTGGACACAGTAAACAATGATGATAAAAACGCTGTGGATGTTTTCAAGCAAGCACATTTGTTATTGTTTGAAACGCATGGCTCTTACCAATACTTCTCCAGATAACAAAACCAACTGCTTATGCTTATGTTAATAGGGTCAAGGTGAGATATTGTCGAAATGTTATAAATAATCGAATCAAAAACTAGTTTTATCAATTAGAATTTAATCATTTTTGTTGAATATTTATAATAAATTATGATTTTATGTGCGTAGTTAATATTTTATCACCAAATTTTAATTAATTTAATTGTTTTCGTTTTATTTTATTTTAATTTGTACTCTCATTAAGTTATATTTATTGTTTAATGTTTGAGGTGAGTAAAGCATTGTTTCTAATGTGTTTTGGTTGCTGCTCCTTTAAGTCATGGGTTCGAATCCCATGCAAGACATAAATGTTTGAAATTTGTAAAAATTTATATACATACAGTATACCAAAGATAGTGTGGCCGGTGGAAGGAGGTTCCTACGCTACTTTTGTCTCAGAAGTGACCGGTCACAGTGTTTTTGGTTTACTAATTAAAAAACACACATATAGTTTGTCATATTTAAGCAATCTTTTATGCACAATAATTTGTTTTTGTGTGCATACTTTGAACAGTTTACATATCGTAAAACGAACCTATTACTACAACATTCAATAAATAATAAAATGACATTCAATTGACCTTAAAATAAATAACCAATGTCATGTTAAACCTGACAATCAATTACATGTCATTTATAGATACATGCTACGGTAAAAGTTACGTCATTAAATATTCAATAGAGCGAATTGAAATGATATCCATATGCTAAATTTCGCACAGTATTTGCAATTATTATTATAGTAATAATAGGTTTTATTGCATCGTGTGGAAATAAAGTTGAAATTACTTAAATGGTTTGTTTGACTTCAATAAACAAATCGTTATAAAGTAATTGTATTGTTACTTTTTTGGTCAAATCACAAAGGTAACAATAAACGTTTTTTTTTATTGTAGCTAGTAAACACGCACATGCTCTGCATCACGAGAAAAAGTACGTAATATTTTATACGTCCGTGCAGAGTACAATGCCAAGGACCGTAGTAAGGAAATCACGCCAAATATATTGCAATGCATCATTCTCAAAGAAAAACTAAAGTTAAAATAAACAGACTGATTCACCCAGTGTCGTCTCTCCCTCAGTCATGGTGAGACGGAGGCGCTATACAGCTTTTTCAGACGTATTTGGGCGACGTATTCTGTACCGTAATAGAGAATCCCAGCGCGCCTGTATACTCCAACAATTCCGAATCTAAATTAAATGTTAGAGCCTTTAACAAACTTTTCAACTTAGTTTGGGCAACAAAGTAGTTCCGCATATGAACAATATAAGCATATAATACTAGGTAATGGGGCGATTAAGAATGGGAAAATTTTAGAAACCGTAAAAACCCACAAACAACTGTTTGTTGAATTGATAATTAAATAAAAGACGAAATGTGGACCAAAAAAGCGACAACATGGAGAAGAAAGCAAAACAAAGCGTCGGCAGACCAAGGATGCGGTGGAGAGACGACATCGTCAAACATGTGCACAATAGATACGTCAGATAAAAGAGAGAAAGAGACTTGAAAGAACATAAAGGAGGCTTATGTCCAAAAATGACATAATCAAAAAAGCTAAAGAAGAAGATCCATAAAACCATAAACGGATAAATGGAAAGTTGGTTTCATAAATAGATTCATTTATCTATATTCATTCATTCATTCATCCGTTTATAGGTTTGCGGCATTTATCAAATAAATGAAAAAGTTCACTCACAGATCAATTTCCCAGACCCAAACGCCTTAATCTCTACAATCTCTAAAATTCTTTGATAATCGCACCTATTCTTCCACGTTAAATAAAAACATTGTTGAACTCCTTGTAAAACAAATACACGTGATCTTGTTCGTAATCATGAACTAAGTTCCCCTCCCATCCACCCGAGTTGGTTCATGAAAAATAAACAAGAACCTCCTTCTCCCTTAACGAAGTAACAATGTTACCGGCCCGGGAGTTCGTAGAGGATGATCTCGGGTTGTCAATGTTATGGCGCAGACAGACGAGCGCGCAGCGGCCGTAACGCCGCGGTGTAATTATGTTTACCTCAAACATACGCCGAGCACGCATTGAACTATCTAAAACTGGCAAATATTCGTAACGAACTGTTCGAGGTACGTTCCATTGCTGCCGCAGCGCGTGTTCGAAGAACTTGCCAAACGATATAATACAATTCAAATCCTGCCGCGTTGCAGCCGCTGCGCGCTCGTCTGTCTGCGCCATTAGACAGCCGGACGGTTACCGCGTTGATTGGCTACTGTATGCAGCTTGTATTTAATCGTGTGGTTGATTTCCAACCTCATGTAAGAAGGTGGTCATCGGTGGCGTGTCCCAGTGGTATGGTACATCTGGGGAGCACCTAAAGTCATTTGGGAATGACGTGCAGTCGTGATAGTTAAGAAAACTCCGCCGCGTCAGAATTCGCCACGCAGTTCCACCGCAGCTTCGAGGCCACAAACATCGAGCTCTACTTCCATCACACAACCAGGAATACTGCTATAATGTATCATTTGACCGCGATGAGCCAGTCACCCGCACCAGGACTACCTGAAAGATGACCTGACAACCTCGCACCATCACCACGACTATAGGCCGCGACAGGCCTGAGATAATCTATTCCCAAAAATATCGGAAGGTTACCTTTGTCGACCTCCACCGAAACCTTGTGGTACCCTGGAGGGTTAACCTGTCCGCATTCCCCTGGACAATCAGCCCCAGAGCATCGTTCCACTCTCTGGAACATTCCCAGGGTAGGCAAGCCTTTAAAACTGCACTAACATTAACATTATTTAATTCATAGCAAAAAAAGGCATAGCACCAGCCCAAAACCGCCTCCGACAAAAACTAGACCGTAACACACACGCCCGTAATCATGAACTAAGTTCACCTTACACCCACCAAAGTGTAGGTAATCCAGGAATAAGATTTGCCTTCTTCTCCCCTGACTAAATAGTAATTAACATCTTCTAAGTGGAGAAACATCTAATCTCTTGATAACTTGACCCAGATGGGCTTCACCAACCTTAATCACACGCCCGTAATCATAAACTAGATTCCTCACACTGTGTCAGATATACAGAAACAAGCACCACACCTCACCTGATAAAGTAATAACAGTCAACCTCAAGATGAAGAAACGATAATAACAATACTCGGGTGGGTGGTTGAGTTGCACCAACCTTAGTCGCACGTTCGTAACCATAAATTAAGTTCCCCGCCCACCCACCCTCCCGAGGGTTAATAATCCAGAAATAGATTTAACCTCCTCCTTCGTTAGAGCACGTTCAAAAATAACGTCACACTAGCAGAGATTCCTTAACACCTAAAGAACCTCCCCAAAAGTTTGATTTGCAACGCCAAAATTAGCAAAACAATTTTCTAGCAAACACCTCAATAACGATTTTCCGGGTAGATGCAACACAAGTCTGCAGTGTCGAACTAACTTCACAGCTAACCTAGAAAGCCACACTCTCAGCAGAAACCATTAATTAAATGGCGTTGACATTATACTAGCCTCTATGTCAAAAAAGGTAATGGTGACATACAATCGCTTAGGTGAGTGGGTCACTCCACAACATGAGTACCGACGAATGGTTTGAACTGGGGTTCCCGCCCACCCACAAAGAAATTAGAATTATCTCTTCTCTGCAAATGTTAAAAGTCTCCATGTCAAGGGAGGTGAAGGTGGCAAGCAATCGCTTGATGACAGACACTTGGGTGGGTGGGTGGGTCACTCCAGAACATGAGTACAGACGTATGGTTTAAATAAACTGGGGTTGCCGCACACCCACCCAAGTGTTAGTTATCAAGAAATTGGAACTATCTCTTCTCTGCATGCGTTAAAAGTCCATATGTCAAAGAAGGTGATGATAACATGCAACCACTTAATGACGGACACTTGGGTGGGTGGATGGGTCACTCTACAACATGAGTATGGACGTATGGTTTAAACTGGGGTTCCCGCCCACCCACCCAAGTGTTAGTTATCAAGAAATAGGAACTATCTTTTCTCTGAAAGCGTTAAAAGTCTCTATGTCAAAGAAGATGATGGTGACATGCAATCCCTTGATGACGGACACTTGGGCGGGTGGGTGGGTCACTCCAGAACATAAGTACAGACAGATGGTTTAAACTGGGATTCCCGCCCACACACTCAAGTGTTAGTTATCAAGAAATTAATAGTATCTCCTCTCTACAAGCGTTAAAAGTCTATATTTCAAAAGAGGTGGTGATGACATGCAATCCCTTGATGACGGCAACTTGGGCGGGTGAGTAGGTCGCTCCAGAACATGAGTACGCACAGATGATTTAAACTAGGGTTCCCGCACACCCGCCCAAGTGTTAGTTTCAAGAAATTGGAAGTATCTTCTCTCTACAAGCGTTAAAAGTTTCCATATCAAGAGAGGTGATGTGACATGTAATCCTTTGATGACAAAAACATGAGTGGATGGGTAAGTCACTCCAGAACATTAATACAGACGTATAGTTTAAACTGGGGTTCCCGCCCACCCACCCAAGTGTTTGTTATCAAAAAATTGATAGTATCTCCTCTCTACAAGCGTTAAAAGTCTCTATCTCAAAGGAGGTGGTGATGACATGCAATCTCTTGATGACGAACAATTGGGTGGGTGGGTCACTCCAGAACATAAGAACGGACGTATGGTTTAAACTGGGGTTCCGGCCCACCCGCTCAAGTGTTAGTTATCAAGAAATTAGAAGTATCTTTTCTCTGCAAGCGTTACAAGCCTTTATGCCAAAGAAGGTGATAGTGACATGCAATCCCTTGATACAATGATAAATAAAATCAAACTTATTTTGTAGAAATAAACCCAATTTCCTTAATGAAACAACAAAAAGAGATATCCTTGC
Source organism: Tachinus rufipes (assembly GCA_963932245.1). Lineage (NCBI taxonomy): Eukaryota > Metazoa > Arthropoda > Insecta > Coleoptera > Staphylinidae > Tachinus > Tachinus rufipes. The sequence goes on from OZ010749.1 coordinate 6,300,915, forward strand.
ATTAAGAGCAACTCTTGTGTCATCACGTCATAAGAAAAACCCTAACCATTTGGCGCCCAACGTAGTGCTTATTCTGAAGATAGGCGCCTAAAGCCTAACGTAGCCGCCTCGTCGACAGCTTTATATAAAAAAAACCGTAATCAATTGGCGCCCAACGTGGTGCGTATACTGAAGATAGGCGCCTAAAGTTTAACGTAAATATATAAAAATACCTCAACACTCCTTGAATACTTGGAAGACCTCTCCTAAAAAAAAAAACCATCATAACTCTTCTCAGTTACAAAGACAGCATCTCCAAACACCCCAGCAAAACTGGACGTCATCCCCACAGTAAACCACAACACCTACAAAAAAATCTTCAGCAAAACTTCAACAAAACAAACACTTAAGATCTAAGCTTCCTCCTAGTATCGACCTAATGCATCAAAGTACAAAATACCTCAATAACACTTCACAAATCCTTGGAGGACCTCTCCAATGAAAAAACCATCAAATTCTTCAAAGTTACAAAAACAAAATCCCCAAAAAGAAAAAAATCCCGACATCATCCCCACAGCAATCCATGACAAATGTAGAATCATCTTCAGCAAACTTCAACAAAATCAAAACTGCAAGTCTAGGTTACCTCTGCAGAAAACTTCCTAGCACCTGGGGAACCTCTTCAGAAAGTTCTACAAAAACTTAACAAGAATAACTTGGTTGGTTTTCCAATAACTGAAATTGTCTTTAACAAAACCCTCCCTAAAACATCGCCAAGGACCTTCTGGTACCTGGGGGACCTCTTCAGAAACTTAACAACAATAACTTGATTGGTTTTCCAATAACTAAAATTGCCTCCAATAAAACTCTCTCTGAATCATCGTCAAAGACCTCCTGGCACCTGGGGAACTTCTCCAGAAGGTTCTACAGAAAGTTAATAACAACTTCGTTAATGTTTCCAATAACTGAAGAAACCTCAAACAAAACTCAAGCAAACAAAACACAAAGTACATAAATAGACCAAATATCATCATCACAGATATAATAGCACCTGAAGAACACAATCAACAAATATTCACAAACCCTAAAAAAGCTACAAGTAATACCCACCTCAAAACCGCAAAAAAAATGCTGATACATACAATACATCTTTTAGATCGATACAAACTCTTGAAAAAAACATGGAAGAAGGAAGGGAAATGTTAATTTAAAACATAAATTATTGTTGTGTATTAAAAACCTATTAACCAGTAGTATGAGCTAAGGCATACAGTTTCTGTGGTGTTAATGTAGATAAAAATGTATAGTAATCATTATTATTATTAGTTAAGAAACAAACCGAGAAACTAAATTACATATAAGATATTAAAACCGTAGCATGACTCGCATTGAGCATATCTGTTGCACATAAGTGAAATTCCTAATCATTCATTTAGAACATTTTATTTTCAAACATTCAATTGCACAATATATTGTAATAATAATTCAGAAATGTCATACATATTAATACATAACCCCTTATGCCTATTTAATTAAAAAATTAATTAATTCTATTCAATACAATTCCAAGTATGTACTATCAACAACCTTGATATATGAAGTAATTTGCATAATATAAGATGTAAGATAAACAAAACAACACATTCCAACAATTGTCCAAATAAATCAATGAAATAGATAAAATAAACGCTTCGTAATCCGCACAATACCACCGAAGGTCAATGTAAAAATACCCTTATAATGAAATCAAGACTAATTATTACAATGTAAATTTTACGCACCTCATAGGAATTGGTCAGAAATATTGTATCGAAATGTTGGAACCACGATGATTTGAACAATGCACCAAGCGATCCTTGAATATTATTCACCAAGTTCAATACATCCATTCTAAATAAAACACATTACTGAAAATGAAAACACTTTTTGGTCGAGACACCTTTGTTGTAAATGTCAATAGCACGTAATTGTCATTAATATTTAACAATAACACTAGTGTTGCCAACTTGATAATATTGCATAACACACACGTGCCGATTTTTTTAACTCAAATACCACGCAAATACAATTTATGAATGGATTTATATTTGTAGATTCAATTAATAATGATATAAAAGGGGTATTAATGATGCGTTTATGTATTTGGGATCAAATATGAGTGATTAAAGATTATTTAATAGGACCGAAGTGAAGTTGGTCTATTAAGGAGGGGAAATTTATTTACTCCCACCTCGAAATTGATTAGTTAGTGTCAGTGGCGTATCTAAAATTGTTTATTTATTAATTTATATTTATAAAAATAAAGAATATTTTAATTAAATTGACTATATATACGTTTTTGTTCGAATGCTAATATTTTACCCAGAATGTATAAAAATTATATCTATTATACACAACATTTATGCGTTCAAAATAACTCATCACTGTTTATAGTAATCCGCGTTAAGACTGCAGTAAAGAAAAGTGGTTTATTAACATCTAACTTCACTTTGCTTATTATATTATAAAATTTAAACAACATTATTTTAAATAATTTAAAAACTTTAAAGCAGAAACAATATTGTTCATTGTTTGCTAAAAAACAAAGTACAACAAAAACTACATAAACTTACAACTTAAAGTTAGGAAAGAACTAGAATATGTTACTAACTTCATTGCGTAACTTTAATTGGGTAACTTCATAGCAATTATGCCATGCCAACCAAACATTACTTCAATAAATTTTTTCAAACTGTTTATTTGTTATACTTTAATTAATAATAATCAAAAATTATCAAATTCTGTTTTACAATAGCTGCTTTCCCGTTACGTTCTGACAGACCCTGGTGCAAGCCAGGGCAAGATGCACTGCGTTCCTGTTACGTATACATAAGTGGGGTAACTTGCACAAAGTCGTCCTTCCCCACTTCTTCTAGCCCCAACCTTTCAAGCGGGGCGAGTTGCACTTCCTCATTTGATTGGTTGATTTAAAAATTACATCTGACAGCAGCCGTTAATTAATTAAAATATATATCAGGAACAGTCAATGGAAGAAATTACAAACAAAAATTAAAAATTAAAGAGAAATAAACAAATTAAATAATAATCACATAAATGTATTCAATGCTTTTTTTATTAATTCTATGAAATTCATTTATATTTGTTGTTATATTCATATTATTTCATATAATATTATTATTTATTTATTAATGTATTATTTACAACATGTTTCGTTATTTTTTAATAACATTTTCAAGTATTAATATAATATAATAAATTTTTTGAATGATTTATAAATAAATTAAATTTTTGTTTCTCCCGCATTCCCTGATATCCGGTTTTTTTTAATTCCTTTGAAGTTTGATACATATAATTTAGAGGTTATATTTGTTTATAAAAAGATACCAACATTCTAATAATTATTCTGAATTTTAAAATTTTATATAGTTTTTATTTTATTAAAATATCCATTAAAGGTGAATCATATAACATTAATTGTTCATTTATAACTTCATAATTTTGATTTTTAATATGTTTTTTAATTTTGTAAGTGATTACAAAATATTTAAAAAAATCTTACATTTGACATATGCACAAACGCTACAGAAACATGTTCCCGTAAAGGTGCAAGACGCTCGAGTGTAACTTGCACTGGCGCGCGCTGTGGTAAGATGCCCTGGGTTAGAAACCCTAATAACGGGAAAGCAGCTAATATCTGTTATAATTTAAAATAATTAGAAACGTACTAGTAAATGCTGCTAACTTCATTGCTTAACCCTATTGAACTAATTTCATCATCTAGAAAAGTATGTTGCTAACTTCGTTATCTAACTTACGTGATTTTATAGAAATTAAATTACTAACCAAAGTGAAAACATCATATTTGTTATTATTGTCATCGGTTATTTAAAATAATTGTAAAAGAACAGTTTCTTAATTGATTCTAAATGACTCAAACGTTTTCTAAGAAAATATAACGTTTTGCAATTGATTGAGTAATTCAAAAATTTCGTAGAATCAATATGTTGCTTCGCAATTGATTTTGAGTTTTCAAAAGTCTTCTAAAGGCAATGTGTTGGTTTGCAATTGGTTATAAGTCATTTAAATGTCTTCTAGAGATAGTTTGTTGATTGTAAATAATTTAAACTACTTCAACAGACTAAAAAAAACTTTCTACCTTTATTTCAACAACTATTGCAAATTTAATTACAATAAGTGGCATCACCAAATGACAAATCAGTTACAAGGACATTACTTTAAACTACTCAATGGTAATCATGATATAGAATAACCAACCCGCCCGCCTAAATGTTGGTCATCCAGAGATACGATCTAGTTTAAACAACAACTACTGACGTTTGCAGAAATGAGAATTATCAAATTCTTTAGTTTGAAAGTTAATTGATTATTTAGACAAAACCAATAATGTAGAATTGTCTTTTAAAGATATTTTGCATGAAGAATAAAGTTGGTTTATTTAAAGAAAATAGATTGAACCGTCAAAACCTCCCCTTACATACAATGAAATAAATTTCAACGCCGCCTTTGAGAAAAATCAATACAATGAAATAAAAATAGACAACCAAACATACTCAACTTATTAAAATACGTGGTGGGAAAACCCTCCCCTTTATTCCGACAACTTCACCTCTAATAACATTTAAGTTGGCTAATCTGTTCGTTCTGACGAATTAGCGAATGACGCAAATTGTAAAGCAAACAAAACATGTTTTGATTGTTTTGAAACATGTCAGGTGGTAGGTTATGTTTTGATTTTAAATCTATATTTATTCAACCATAAATATAGAATTAAGAGCATCATTGAACGTGATCAAAATTCGTTATGCAATTAATCATTAAAAAGAATTTTAATTAACCACCTGCCAAACTATTTTTATGATTACTGTTTGTGTACATGCAACTATTTTAAGGCTGCTGATATAATTATGTCGGATATAAATAACACACCTTGTGTAGAAAATAGTAACGCTCACTTTGTATGTACAGTTCTTACTAAGAAGTCTTAACTTACAGGTGAAGAGATGCGCATCCAACAAAAAATCAAAGCGGGCGATGTTTTAATTAAAGAAGAACCATTTGTATACGTACTGACTTCTAAACTACACACTCAATATTGTGATAATTGTTTTAAAAAGTAAGTTTTACCTGGATCTCCTGTATTTCATTAATTCGATTGTAGTCATCATCGAACATTGTTAATTATTAAATAAATTATTTTATCCATACGCTTGTTTTATTATAATTTGCAAATAATTACAGCTAATTTGGTAACAATTTTGAAATATTTTTTTAACTGTCGACTGACTGACTTCCTAGTATTTTGAAATGTACTAAAAATAATTAATCTAAAAATAAAATATTTATTTGAACAGATGTAGGTATTTGAATATTAATTTTGTTTTAGAGGCAAATTACTAAAATGTTCCAATTGCACATACATCTACTATTGCGGAAAAGGATGTCAAAGGGAATCATGGTCGATTCACAAACTCGAATGTCAAAGTATAAAAAGGGTTTTACCAAGGGTTGTACCTGATGCAGCTAGATTATTAGCAAGACTTATTAGGAAAATGCAGAAAGGCGGTGATCAAATAAAATCTTATTATACGGAAGGCAATTTCAGAATGTTTAAAGATCTCATGTCTCGTAAGTGACAAGAACCAAATCAGGCATATTCATTCATTTAAACGGCTGGTAAATAATTAAAAGTATTATTTTATGTTGTTTTTGTCGGAACAAAAATGCATCAAGAAAAGTATTAATAATATGCATGAGTTTCATCAATTAATTTAAACAGTCCGTTTGTATTTGCATGATTCTAATGCCGGAATTTGTAAAATTTGTTAAATTTGACAACCAATTTTTGAGGTTATGTAATAAGTATACTTATTAATCATAACCTCAATTTTTTTGTAGATAAAATATTACCATTACAAAAACAAGTTATCAGTAATGAATAGAAAATAAGTTTTGATAATAACACAATAAAAAATTTGTATTACTATTCAATTAATGAAAATAGTTATATTTTGAGGTTATGTTGTCATCTTTAATGAGTTTTTACAAATTCTAGAGTAACATATTGATTAATTGTTAATGATTTTAGATTATTCAGATTTAAAAGACAATTCCAAGAAAATGGAACACTTTGTTTCTCTGTGTGGTGTTTTGTTCGAATTTCTTGGTGCACAATCACTGCCAAATTCAGCTGAATTGATGGGAATGTATGGACGAGTAAGTATTTTATTTGTAGGAACTGACTACCGGCATTTAATGTGCTGGGAATTGACTAAATAGCGGCTTGTTACCGGCGCCAGAGGTGGTAGTGGGTGGGCAATCTGAGGGGAGTGTGGACAAGTTGGATTCCGTCCGTAAACCTACTGAAGAGAGGCGTGTTGAAGCCATATAATATGTGTTTGGAGTTTGTTTGTGTGGGTGGTCTCATGGTGCAATGACGCTTGTAGAATATTTGCCAAGCGTCTGGGGTGTAGGACCACGTTTCATCTAGCGTGACGTTTTGGGCTGGAGCATGCACCCTTGAAGCGTTTGCTTTAGTGTTTGCTCGTGAATTGCGTTTTCCAATCATATAGTGTTCGGCCATCCAAAGCGATGAAGTAATGTTTTTCTAGTAAGCGGATCACAGCGTCCGCGTAGTCTGCGTGGTGGCCACTGTCTCTACCCATCGGGTGCGTACGTTCATCATTGTTAGGTTAGGAAACAAAGTGGTTGTTTCCTTTAGGTGTCACGTCGAAGGGGCCGATGTAGTCAATAGCCACCTTTCACAGGGCTTTTTGGCTGTTTGTGGTCTCAGTGTAGCTGTTGTGCGCCTGTTTTAGTGCGGGCACAAGTAAGGCATTGACGCACAAAGCTACCGACTCTCGGCCAATGATACTGGGCGCTCGCAGTTTTGACTCGTACTGGTGTCTGTATAAGGCGTCAGGCAGTAAGTAGATTGATTGAGGGGTGTGCTCTCTCGACACCTGCCGAACTTGGCTTTAGTGTCCGTGAAAGTGTTCAGCCAGTTTGCAACTTAAAAATTTTGTCTTCTAATGATAGCGGGTCTGTCAGCTTTGCGCTATTGTAGGAGACTTTTTAAGTTCGTCTTCTTGATAGAGGACCGCGCCGATGCCAGTATTGCCATTTAAGCGGCCGATCTATGACTTTTTGAGTTGTGAATGCAGTAGTGTAGGCAATCCGTCGAAAAATTTGCTTTGTCCTTTGCATTGTCATCACAGGTCTTGCTTTTTTTGCAAAACCCTGCACGTGTTCTCTCAGTCAGGTGCATAGGCCGAGGAAACCACGAAGATGTTTCTTAGTATTGAATTTGAGGTAATCCTGCATCAGTTTCAGGTGGTGTTCCAATGGCTCGTTGCCATCAACCGTTATGCGGAGGCCTAGATATTCCAAATTTGCTCTTTGCAAGTTGCATCGAAAAATGTTTGCTTCACCAAAACCTTGAGCGTCTCTCTGATTTTTGGTAGCGGGGTTATCTCGTCTTTGGTGGCTTTATTCTTTTTAATAATCACGACGGGCGCGCAGTAGTTGCTAGAGCCTTTTTTGTTCGTCGGTAGACTTTGTATCGATCATGTTTCAGGGTAGGTTGGCGATATTTTGAGCGGTTCTCGTGCCACTTTTTGGCGTTCTATCGCTACTTCTACTATATTGGCTATCTCCACCAATGATTCTAACGTGTTGGCCATTGTTGTTTGGTGATGGTTGGGTTTATGCGGTGGTATAAAACCGCTTGTTGACGTAGAAATGCCTCGGCGAGCTCTTTGGCTTGCTGCGTATTTGCCATCAGGCTTCCGGCCATGTAAGCAATGGCGGTGGGGACGGCGTATTGCCGCACTAGCTTGGTTTTACTCCTTTTATACCGAGTTTGCGTTTGAACTGCTCTTCAAAGTTTTTAGGTTCAGTAGGTAGGCTTTGTGGTAAGCCGATGGCGTGATCCAATGTCTCTTCTGGATTTTCGTGGGTTTCTTTTTCAAACGTTAACTGTTCTCTATAAACCTTTGTGGATGGTTCGGTGCAAGCTACGCAAAGTTGGCAGTGTGCAGCACAGTTTTCCAGACCGTGTGCACTGGGATGGCGTTTGGCGGCATTGGGTATGCTGACTGGGTTCGTGGTTCAACCAAAAGAAGTACTGTTCCAGGCTAGTTTAATACCAGGAGCACGTTCTCCTTTCCCATCGGGGGTGATGGGTTCACCCAATGGTTCGGGTGTGCCGTCGGGGTTTGTGTTTCAACTCGTATCGACGGCGTCGGGTACTGAGGCTTTGGTGCGGCCCAGTTCTCTTTGATCCTTACCTCGGCTCGTGGTAGCAGGCTCGGTTTGCGATGTTGGCGGTTCCCAGGAGTACCACCGCAATTTGTCGATGCCCAAGGTTTTGGATTCAACCTGTTTGTGGCATCCAAATGGTCTATGACTGGTGGTAGTACCAACCGGTCGGGCAGTGTAGTTGTCGTCACTAGGGGATAGTGAGTGAGCGGCGGTAGCACTGTTTGGTAACGCGCTGTATGGCCATCCACTTGGGGTGGTGGTTGGGCCGTGGAACGTGATGTTTCCCATAAGGTTCTAGGTTCAATCTTCGGGTAGCCTTTTTGGTAACTTTCTCTGAAGGGATTGTACGAGTTACCTGTTTATTTTGTTGTTGGGTATACTGTCAGCATAGTTTTATGCTTTTCAAAATTCATATCGTTGGAGACATTGTCCTTCTTAGTGAACCCAAAGATACTATGCTTTTGGTAGGTCTTTGCTCGGGCGCCATTTGATACCGGCGCCGACGCCAGAAGTGCTAGTGGGATGGCGGCGTCGCCGCTTCGAGAGGGAGCGAGTATTCGTGACGGAGTAGTTGGAGTTGGCTCTTGAGAGGAGGCGTGTAAAAGCCATATAATATGACTGTGGCTCCACGTAGTGTAATTTAATACTAATTGTACGCATTAATTGGTATCATTACATATAATATGTGAGATTGTTGGGTAGTGTCTAGGTGCAATGACGCTTGGGGAATGTTGGGCTTGTCATGTAGCGCCGTCTGGCGGCAGTAACATGCAGGCTGCATGCATTGCCGTCTACTCTACAACTCATGTACATTACTATGTCGCTATTTGGTCAATTCGCATTAAAATTGAGGTTATGTTTTAACCTCAAAATTGTTTCAGATGTGTGTAAATAGTTTTAACATATGCGACTCCGAATTAGTTACATTAGGAACCGGCATTTATTTAGGTGCTTCCATAGTGGACCATTCATGCAAACCAAATGCAGTTGCAACATTCGAAGGAACAACTTTATTTATAAGAGCCCTAGAACCAATGGCGTATTTTGATTGGTCTCAGGTAATAATCAATCAAATATTTGTTCAAAAAACATTAATTCTGATCTCGAAGACTTTTGTCATCGGTGATTTTTGAAATCTGAGTAGCATTTTGTCTCATTTTTCGGACATTACGCCATTTCTACGTCAATCACTGATGGCAAAATTAACGCGACCAGAATGCATATTGTTATCGAGCAAGGTTGCTAGGCAATTTAGTAAATAAACGTATTAAAAATGCAAAATTGCTTAGCAACTTTCTGCAATAACAATATTGTTAGCTGATTGAATCAAATTAACTTAATCTAACTTTTCAGATTTTTATAAGTTATGTTGATGTAATGAATACGAGTAAAGGAAGACAAGATGAGCTGCAAGGTACATATTATTTCCTATGCCAATGCCCGAAATGTTTATCGCCTCCAAATGAAGTGGAATTTATGACCGGTGCAGCTTGTCCAAATATTGATTGCGATGGATGCATTAACATTAAAAATATCCATCATATGAAGGAAAAAAAGTGTTACAAATGTGAGAGTAAAATTACGGATGAATATGTGCAGAATTATATAGAGATTACAGAATTTTCAGATATGCATTTAAAGAATATGCAAAATATGGCATGTATCCTTTTTAATAAAGCATTAAAATTGTCCGGTATGCCACTGGCTAAATCGAGATTATGTAAAATCTAGCGTGTCGAATTAAATGAAATTAAAACAGCTTATACTAATAACATTGAAGTATATTGTTGCCAATTTTTATAAAGATTCAATAAGTAGTTTAAAAATTATAAAATATTTTGTTAAGAATAGGAGTTCCCAGCTTGGTTAGGGTAGACTGATTAAATTGAGGTTATGTAAAATTGGGCGTATCGAATTAAATGAAATTAATACAGCGTATACTAATAATATTGAAGTATATTATTGCCAATTTTTATAAAGATTCAATAAATAGTTTGAAAATTAAAAAATATTTTGTTAAGAATAGGAGTTCCCAGCTTGGTTAGGGTAGATTGATTAAATTGAGGTTATGTAAAATCCAGCGTGTCGAATTAAATGAAATTAATACAGATTATACTAAAAATATTGAAGTATGTTGTTGCCAATTTGTATCAAAATGTAATAAGTAATTTGGAAATTATAAAATATTTTGTTAAGAATAGAAGATCTCAGCTTGGTTAGAGTAGATTGATTATATTGAGGTTATGTAATGAAATTTATACAGCTTATACTAATAATATTGAAGTATATTGTTGTCATTTTGTATCAAAATTTTAGTTATGAAGTTAGCAAATTTACAACAATTTACACAATTTTTAATTAAAATTTCCTAAATACCTTTCCTTAATACAAAACAGATCTAGATGTATGCAAATTTTGTCTAAACAGGCAAAGAAACGTTTTATACAAATACAATCTACAATATGTTAAGACTTTAGATCTAGCATTTCAAAGCAGCATTGATTTCGGTCAATGGAATGATGCAAAGGAATTCGGATTTGAATTAATCGATGGATACAAGTAATAATTTTCTACAATTAGTGCATTATGATTAATTTTTATTAATTTCAGAATGTATTATGGTGATGTCCATCCATTACTGGGGCTGCTTTATTTAAAATTAGGTAAAATTTTGGTGTTCCAAGAGAAGAGCAGAGAAGCAATGACTTATTTGAAGTTAGCTTATGAGAATTTGAAGATTACACATGGTCAGACGAGTCAATTATTTAGGTTTGAATTGATGCCTTTGTTACAGCAAGCTAAAGCTGAAAGTGATCTCAATTGATTTTGTTTGTTTTGATAATTTTTAATGTACTGAATACAATAAAATATTTTGTTGCTTTGTTTTGTTATTATGTAGAGTATTTTTATTAGATTTTGACTTAGATTGGAATGTTTTCTGTACTTTTAAAGGGTGGAAAATCATCTTGAATTAATTGCATTCAAGCAGACTCTAGTGGCTTTCAACATAATCTGGCTACATGCTAGGCAAGGCTAAAACTGCAAAAAAATGAAAAACACTCAAATAAGTCTCCTTCTAAACGTTCCCTGAGGCCTTCAGCTCTGTTTAAACTTTATTTGAGAAAGCAAATACTGAAAAAATGAGAATACAAAAGGTTCTATAGGGAAAAGGTTACTGGAAAATTTCAATTCACATTTGTAAAAGACAATATTTTGACCCAATCACTGCAGTATCATTTTTACAATAATATAATTTAATCGAACAATACAAGCGAAAATATTTTGTATAAATGTAGATAAAACAAAAAAATGCAAGATATAATGTAAAGATAAACAGCAAACATAATTCAACTTACCATTAATTAATTTCTGTCTTCACTATTGCTTCACACTTATATTCACACAATTTAATTAACGAATTCATTGTCACTAATCACTTTTAATTTATTAGAACGTAATTTAAGTAATACCGGAGCTCTACATACACGCACGACGTACTCTCTCACGGCGACTGCAATAAATCAACGGCCAATTTCCCCCACTATTCCGACCGGGTTTAAATGTACACCAATCTTAACTACTGACTCGTTATCAAAGTATGGAATATCCCACCCACACACCCAAGTGTCCGTTATCAAAAGATTCTATGTTTCCCCTCTCTGCGAACATCAGAAATCATTTTGTCACAAGAGACGATTGTGATCTAATCTCTTAATAACTAACACTTAGGCAGGTGGGCGGGCCACTCCAATCTACTGACTTGTTATCATAGTATGGAGTGTCCCATCCACCCAACCAAGTGTCCGTTATCAAGAGATTGTATGTTTCCTCTCTCTGCAAGCATTAAAAAACATTTTGTTACAAAAGACGGTTGTGATCTAATTTCTTAATAACAAACACTTGGGTCGGTGGGCGGGCCACTCCAATCCAAACTACGGACTCGTTATCATAGTATGGAGTGTCCTACCCACCCACCCAAGTGTCCGTTATTAAAAGATAGTATATGTCACCTCTTTCGCACTTTTGAAGCCTACAAAAGTCATTTATCGTAACAAATTTATAATTTTTATCAATAAAACTTGTTGATCTGTGTATTGTGCTACGAGACAGTAAATTTTATTAAAATCACTCAAATAGTATTTGTTTTACAACCAATTTTGCAATAATTTTACCGTTTTTGCACTTTAAAAACTTTCGAAAGTTATTTTCTCGTAACAAAATTATGACTTTTATTATTTAAACTTGTCGATCTGTGTATTGTGCTGCTAGACAGTAAATTTTATTAAAATGACTCAAATAGTATTTGTTTTACAACCAATTTCGCAATAATTTTACCGTTTTTGCACTTTTGAAGCTTACAAAAGTCATTTTATTGTATTAAATTTATGACTTTTATCATTAAAACTTGTTGATCTGTGTATTGTGCTGCTATACGGTAAATTTTATTAAAATCACTCTAATAGTAATTGTTTTACAACCAATTTTGCAATTATTTTACCGTTTTTGCACTTTAAAAGCTTTCAAAAGTCATTTTCTCGTAACAAAATGATGACTTTTATCATTTACACTTACAGATCTGTGTATTGTGCTGCTAGACAGTGAATTTTATTAAAATGACTCAAACAGTATTTGTTTTACAATCAATATAGCAATAATTTTAGCGTTTTTGCACTTTTGAAGCTTACAAAAGTCATTTTACCGTGAAAAATTATGACTATTATCATTTACACTTGTAGATCTGTGTGTTAGGCTGTTAAACAGTAAATTTTATTAAAATGATTCGAATAATATTTGATTTACAACCAATTTCCCAATAACTTTACCGTTTTTGCATTTTTGAAGCTTACAAAAGTCATTTTACCGTATTAAGTTTATGACTTTTATCATTAAAACTTGTTGATCTGTGTATTGTGCTGCTATATGCTCTCTAAGAGCATCAGAAAACATTTTTTTATAAGAGACGATCGTAATCTATAGAATTAGTTGTTTTTTCTTTTGCTGTAATTTAATAACAGCCGACATTCTTCCCCCAAACGTAATAGCAACATGCACATAAAAAAATCCAATTTGTTGATAACAAGCACTTGGGCAAGAATCGCCTACTAGCCCAAGTGTTTGTCATCATAGAACTTGTTTGTCTTTCTTATTAATTTTTTAATAACAAACATAAAGGCGGGCGAGCGGAGTACACCAATACAAACCTTTCGTCTACAATCATAAACTAGATGACCCTTTCGCTTGCCCAAGTGTTTGTTATTAAAAAAAATAGTTATCGGTCTCTTCTGCATTTAATAATATTCTTCTGTCAAATGTATTAGCAATAAGTACATCAAAAACAAAAAGAAAATAATTTCTTGGAGCCACACACTTGAGCAAGAATCGCTTACTACCCCAAGTGTTTGTCGTCAAGAAATACGTTATTTGTTTTTCTTACTGTAATTTAATAATCAAAGAAAACTGTTGATGACAAACACTTGGACAAGAATCGCTTACTATCCCAAGTGTTTGTCATAAAAAAAATAGCCTGTCTCTTATGCTGTAATTTAATAATAACCAATATTCTCTTTTCAAATGTGATAGCAACAGGTACGTCAAAAACTAATAAAAACATCCAATCTTTTGATGATAAACACTTGGGCAAGAATCGCCTACTAACTCAAGTGTTTGTTATCAAGAAATATGTTGTTTGTGTTTCATGCTATAATTTAATAACAACCGACATTCTCCCTTCAAATATAGAAGCAATAGGTACGTCAAAAACTGAACGTAATATCAAATCTTGTGATGATAAACATTTGGGCAAGAATCGCTTACTGACCTAAGTCTTAGTCATCAAAGAATCGTTGTCTTTCTTGCTGTAATTTAATAACGACCGACATTCTTCTCTTAAATTTTATCAACCGATTTGTTAAAAACAGAATAATATATCTAATCTTTTGATGACGAACACTTGAGCAAGAATCGCTTACTGGCACAAGTGTTTGTCATCAAAAAATTAGTTGGCTGTCTCTTATGCTGTAATTTAATAACAACCGACATTTTCCACTCAAATGTAATAGCAACAGATACGTCAAAAACGATAGATAATATACAAATCTTTTGATGATAAAAACTTGGACAAGAATCGCTTACTAGCCCAAGTGTTTGTCATCAAAAAATTCGTTGTCCGTCTTTCCTTCTGTAATTTAATAGCAACCAACATTCATTACTTAAATGTAATAGCAACAAGTACATTAATAGCTGAAAGCAGTATCCAATCTCTAAATGACAAATACTTGGGCGAGAATCGCTTACTAGCCCAAGTGTTTGTCATCAAAAAATTGGTGGTCTTTCTTTCGCCCCTCAAATGTAATAGCAACGGATACATCAAAAACTTAAATTTTATATTATCAATCACTGTATTAATGGTTATTTTAAAATTTCTTAACTAAATAAAAGTAACTACCATGATTTTTATTAATTCATTAAAAACTATCATTATTGCTTGGATATCTGTTTTGTAAAATGTTCAAATTTAAGAAAATATGTTATTAATTAATCGACAATCAATTTTAAGAAAAAAACATTTTTAATTAAACACGAGATAAATTTTAAAAGCAATTTTCATAAACAAGTACTGAAAATTTATTAATAATGAAGTGATTATATTACAAATAAAAGACTTACTGCTTTGAAAACCAACATTATAACGGCCAAGTCTCAATATCATATCAAACAAGTGTCCCAGATCATAACGAACAATTTATATCCAATCCGTATCACTAAATACTAATAAACACATTGTAATATTTACACAAAATTATGTTTAATTGCTTTTTCCATAGTATTAGTAATTCACTACGCAATAACTGGAGACGTTGAGTTAATACACACTCACCCGAACACGGACACCGGACTACTGAGAGCGAGGCCAACCCGATCTTTGCCGTCCTCCCCTCTCAATCACCAACTGCCGGAATTTTCAAATTAAATCAAATCGTTAATAATTATTTTCTCTACCAAAAAAGCACCCAGGATAAAACAACTAGTATGAATTCCATACAGAAAAAAAATAGCTTTTTAATGAACCTATTCTCAAATTTCTGCAATCACCCATTCTTCCTTAAATTAACCTTTTTTATTAAATCTGCTTAAAAAATAGAAAACAAATGTTTAGAATTAGTTTGTTAAATTAAATCTATTCTTAATTTTTATATTTACTAGAATTATGCATTAGAATTGATTTGTGCCCTTATTTAAATTGATTTCAACCAAATTTGTCTTAATTAATCTGGTAACTATCAATAATCCGATTCCTTATATTTATACTTTAGTAGGAGCACATTGTGCTTGTTTAAGAAAACCTAAAAATTATTTTTCAATATGGTTTAATCAAACCGAATTATTTTATATAATCTACAAACTAAGACCATAAAATTTAGTACAAAAATGAATCGATCCCAAGTCACCCTTATGTAGTAAAATTTATTAAAATATTATCAAAATAATCCGGAAGTTAACATAAGAAGTTTTATAAATCATTTTTCTATAACGTTCATTTAAACCAGAATTAATTAAATAATTTTCCTCTAAACTCAATTAAATAATAACCAATCAAACTATACAACTAATCTTAAATAAAGCAATTAATTCAGCATAATCATAAAATCAAACTTACCTTTACATCCTCCTTGCTTTTATGCACTTTATCACTTAATTATTATTAATTAACCAGACTAATTCTATTATTATAAGCAATAAATTAAACACTAAAGTAATAAAATACAGCATTGTCGACTATTTCACCTCAACTGGAACCTAAATATAAAATGCATGCATTTTTTTCTGCAACTGATAAAGCGATCTCCAAGTAAACAACTTTTTATGCGATAAAAAATATTTATTCTTTCTATACATTAATCACCTTCAAATTTATTTTATATATATTTGATAAAGTAAATTTTATAAATCAAATTGTAAAAATATTCGTTTATTATAAACATTATTATTAATATATTGCTATCGCTTAAGAACCTATATTGCATAAAAGCAATTAATTGCAACTTAGTTTTCTGATAAAACTAAACAAAACGTTAACATATTACAAAATATAAAGAATTCTTATATTTAAAAGTGCCCTGTATTATTAGCAGTTTTCAACATTTTTGCATACTCTGTATAACGTTAGGATGCCGACAATGTACATTATCAACCATTGCCAACCCCAAATAATAAAAAACCCTAAAAATTTAGAAAATAATTCTATTTTCTTATAATTATAAATAAATTACATCCAAAAACTCATAATTTGTTGTTATTTTGATTAGGAATGCTATAATTTTTAATACAATTAAGTTTTTATTCGAAAATATTTTTTTGAAAATTAAATTTATTTTTTTGAGAATTACATTTTATCTTCACAAAATGACCCTTTTTGTTCAAAACTCACGAATATCAACTCAAAATTGTCTGAAACGATGTATTTCCAATGATATTCATGTTTGAAAATCGGCAAATGTGAAATTTCACTATGTTGATTGTTTTGAAATAGTTTTTTGCAAATATCTTTATAACCGTAATATTTCCAACAAAACTGCACATAAATCAAAACATGCGCTAAGAAATTCCTCACATTTTGATACCTATTATGCATGCTTCAAATATTAATAGTATAAAGATATTTGAAAGAATTATATCAATAAACAATAAAATGTTGAGGTTATGTATATGTTATTATAAAATAATTACATTTTATTAAAAAACCCCTCATAAAGCCTTTTAAAGCATCCTAACATGATGTTAGGCGTCCAAAACTACCCCAAAATAAATCCCATCATCCTAAGCTTGATTAAAATCAATTATAAGATAAATTTCAAAAATCGACAATTTCCCATAAGAATACACGGGGGTAAAATATCAAGAAAATTTCAATTTTCTTGTTGATTTTGTAAAAATCTAAAGCTGGAAACCTAATTATTGTTTATTATTTTACCCCTATACCAAATTTCAACTTATAATATCATTCTATAAAATAGTTATTGAGAAAAGTATACTAAATCAAATTTTTGATAAATTTTGAGTTTAAATCACATCAAAATTAATAAATATTTACATCATTTTGAAGCTATTAACTCAGGCTACAAAACCATATATATTATGCATACAATTAATAAATTTATAATCTTTAAATAATCTTTCAAAACTTGATTTAAACATTATAGAAATAAAATTGTATAAATTTATTAATAACTCAAATTTGGTAAAAGTTATGATAATTTTGATTTAATTTTTGAAATCCTGAGGTTTGAATTACTATTTGTAGCAATTTTCAGCAAAAAATATTGAAAAATAATCATAGAAAGTTAAATTATATCCCAAATGACTTAAGTCTATCTGGGCAAGTCTGTATTGACTTTACGACTTATTTTCAAAAACCATTGGAAAGCTGAGATTTTGAGCTTTAAAATGATGGGTCATACGTTATTTTGGTACATTCCTAAACAAACTACAAGGGTTGAAAGATTTTTTTGAAAAAATTCAAAGACAAATTTTTAAAATTTCATATAATTTGAAGCCTATTTTTTTGAAAAAAAATGTTTATTTTTGTATTTCATATACAAGGAATGTTTTGAGTTAATGATAAAACTAAAGTTGAACATGTAATTAAGGGTTGATTTATTTTCAAAAATTTATTTTAATTTTAAATTGAAATTTTTTTGTATTACACTGTTTTAATCTCGAATTTTTTTATTGCATGTTGTAGCTGGGTCCTTCCTTGAGGTCCAGTGCAAATTTCATCATCCCCTTTAAATAAATAACGCAGGGGTAATTTTTATTGCATGCCAAGGTAAAAAATAAAATAACTTTCTTAAAAAAAAAAATTCGCAATTCAGATTTTTTTGGGGTAAATTAGATGTTATTTGGACTAATTTTTGAGATTTTCGTAAATTTTCAAAAATTATTAATAATAATTAAGGGTTGTTTAACAAATTTTAAGTTTGACTCCAAATTTCACATAGATTCCCTTAATATACTGTTTTGAAACTATGAAATTCGTAAAATTCAGAATTTTTTACTATAGAGATATGAATATTAATGCCAAATTCGACTTCTTAAGGGGTGAAAATAATTTAATTAATGTTGTTGATCATTTATAAATATTGTTAATATTTTTAAAAGTAATACTGTGCGCATGCGCGGACTGTTGTAAGTAGTCATTTTCAGTATCATTCCACTGCTCATGGGATGCGCATCGTTTTTACAAGTTCCCGATTTTTAGTGTCCGATTGGGACCAAAGTGGGTTAATTCCATAAATAGTTAATAATTAATGAAGTGGCCGCGAGATTTTTGGTAAATATGCTCAAATAAGTGAAAAAATCGGAATTAAAATTTTCTAAAATTTTCCATGAATTGAAGTTAAAGTCGGCGTCTAATCTGGGGGAATAAAATAAGTTGGCAACACTGACGAATGACAAGCGGTATATTTAAAATTTTTACCTGTCAAATAGTTTAAAGGTTAAATTGAAATATTATTCGCGGTTTATTAAAAGTTTGTGTTTTTAAACATTATTAAAAATAATTAAAATAATTTTGAGTATAATAAATTGTGATTGTGATGGAATTGGATAATTTGGTGCAGTGCTGATGATGGTATTAATGCAGTCCTTTGTTGTAATGATGCTGGCCCTCTAAAATGCAGTAAGATTTTTCGCAGCAACATCTTTAGCAAATCACAAGTTAATAGGTAGGCCAACATAGATCAAGACGCCAAGATGAAACGTAAGTGTTTAAATTGATTCGGTTAGGGTTTTTTTCCACAGAAATATTGTAGCTTATGTTTATATTATATTGTCTATGCGTCGCGATTAGGAATTTGTTTTTCAGCCCACATTATTTCAAATCGTTAGGTGTCTCATGTTAGGTAGGAATTTCAGATAAGGATTAGGATTGAAGCGGAGATCATCACAGCAGGTGTAATTATCTATAAATTAAGAAAAGTATTAATTGAAAATTTAATTCTAGGTATGGTGTCTGCATGCGTCTACACTGCGATCAACTTGAATCATTGAATAAATAATTTATAGAATTAATATTAATTAAATATGTTATTCTAGGTTATGGTATCTGCATCAGTCTACACGGCGAACATTGCGAGCAGAATTTGTATAATTAATTAATTTTTATTACAGCTTGCGATTTCTTGTAAAAATAATTTAATTCGCTCAGGCAATCATCTTTTAACTAGGTTAGTTGTCCATTTTTGTTGATGATTTTTTCTGTTTCTGTTTCAAAAGTTCTCTTTAAGCATCTAGGTGTCTTTATTCAAAAGCATCTCGCTCAGTCTTTTATATTATAAACTTTCATTAATTAGTTCAATTGATCAGGTAATTAAAATAAAATTTTGTTGGTTATATTACTTTTATATGATTAAATTATTTGCATTCTTATTTTTCTGGAATTAAAGGAGATAATGCTTTAAATATTTTTCCGAATCTTATTAAAATCTAGAAGGAAATAAAGGTAGCGGTTGAAAATTCATGGTGGTGTATCGGGTATGGGGATATGCTCTTGGTGTATATACTTACTTTCTCCTTAACAAATTGATTGAGCAATTTCAATTTTTTTAAATTATGTTTGCTTTGGGTTTATTATAGAAATCTTCTTGGAATTTTACAGGGCATCCCAGTATAAATCGTCTAAAAAAAAATTAAATTAGAAACGGTTATGAAAGTTATTTAGTTTAGTTTTTCAATTGTAGATAAATTTTATTTAATTTACCGTTTCTGTAGATTCTATATCAGATTTTTTTGAAATATATTTGCAACCTTGATAGTTTTAGATTAGTTCCAATTAGATTTGTATTTTTGGTTGAATTTTTAAATTAATTTTATTAAATAGGAATGAGCAGTCTTAGAATTAAAGCGTCTTATTCCAATCGCAAATAAATGATCTACAAAATTAATTGTTAGGAGTGCTAATAATTATTGTAATATTATCTTTTTATCATTCTTTGCTATTTTCGTTGCGTTTTGCCAGCTTAAATTGTTTCCGTTTAATATTTCTCATCATTGTTTTGTCATATTTTCAAAGGTTGTCCTTTTTTTTTCAATTTCGTTGTTTTTACATCCATACTATGTGCTAACTGTTTTTTATCTATTGTTTTGTGTATGCTTTTGATTCTTATCCGTTTTGTTTCTTGTTTTGTTCACTTTTGTTACACTTTCTACTCTCCTTAGATATTTCATTTCTGTTTCACTTATTTATTTAGTTTATATATTACTATTGATCTGAGTATTGTTTTGTAGTCATTTTTTTTTTTAATTTCTTTGTATTTATTAAGTGATAATTTCTGTTTGTTTGGATTCTCTTGTTTATTTCATGCTCCATTTTTCTTTTGTAATTCAAAGTTGCTTTTATGATTGAGTTTACTTGTTTATTTCGTTTCCATTTAGCTTTATATTTGATTTTGCTATCAACAAAATTTTTGTTTTCACTATATTTTAAGTCATGTTGAGTTTAAGTAATTCTTTGTTCTATAAATTTGTTATATTGTACATATATTTTTTTTAAATTCTTTGTTATTATATCTAAATCGTCAGCAATTACACGTTTTGCTATTGTTGTTTTTTGAGATTGTGATATCATCTAAGAAAATGATAAATAGTAACGTCCTTAACGCACTTACTTTTTTTAATCCTTGTGTAGTTATAAATTATTCCGACACCTCTTTTCCAGTTTGTATATAATTAATTGTGGTTCTGTATAATGCTTTTTATTACTTCAAGTAGTTTATTCTTATATTTCCCCTTCATTCAGTATTTTTCGTAACTGTTTTCAATGTACGCAAATGCTTTTCTAGTTCTATAAACAAAATTTTCTTTCTTTGCTTATTATTTTCAATTGTAAATATGTGATTTTGTGTTGAATATAATTTTCTGAAACCGCATTGAGCTTTTTCTAGCGTTAGTTCCACTAAAAATTTATTTTCCATTATGGGTTCGTACACGCTAGCTGTTACAAATAGCATTAAATTGCTTAATAGTAATTCTACAAAGTTTGTATTGAATTGTTAGGTAGATACTCAATTCCTATTAATTGTTTGTTTTCGAAACAACATTAATTGGAAAAAAATGGATGCGAACTACAGCATCAACATTCGTATTCAAATTGGTTGCTCAGCTAATTTAATAATTTGATAATAAATTTAAATCATAAATAATCAGTTCAATTTATGATTAACTTGAAATAGAATTATAATTTGATAAATTACCTTAATTTCCTTTTCATATTTCAACACTGGAACCAATCATGGAGGTTTCTTTTGTATTCCTTTATCGCATTCGTTCAAGGTCACCTATGTGTAGAAATTTGTATGGTTAGGTTTTTCAATGTTGGGAATTTATTTAATTTTTACTTACATGAGGCATAAATCCAGCAATATTTATTATAGCATTTAAATGCATTATTTCATTAACTTCACACAATGTATGCAATATGCATGAAACGTTAGGGTTCTGGTAGAAACCGTGCATGCGCAGTAATATGTCACTGCGCATCTAAAAAAATTGATCTTGATATTCTTGATAAGATTGGCAACCAACAATACACTTCGTTTAAAGCCACCTCAGTATTTTTTGTTTGTTTTAATTTGGAGAATATTCATCAACGCTAGGTGAAGCAAATTCTGTCATGGCGGCCATTTTAACTAAACACAAAAAAAAACATTTTGTATTTATGTTTTTTTAATAATGTAATTCTAAATTAATAGTCTTAAACTGTTTTAATTTTAATAGACTCGCAATCTCGCTGTGTCAGTAATAGACTGCTTCAGTTAGGCCGAGTATTTCAGGTGAATAAAAAAAACCCAGACAAGCTTTGCTTTTAATATGTTCATTTTATATTTGTTAAATAACATTTTTTTTGTATCAACAAATTGTGTGCTCAATATTTATACAGTGCCACTTACTAAGTAAATACCTTTGTTTTCAAGGCAGTTGATCTTTTGCTATACATGCTTAAAGTGAAATCGTTGAAAACATGGTATTAATCTTTGTTTGTGGCAGCTGGTTTGAATAGTACTTGCTGTGTGGTCATCACTTCAGTAATATTAGACCAACATAACTAATGAATAACATAGTTTTAGTTGATAGAAATAAATTTGTTATTTTGTTAACGCTGGTTAACTCTGCACGTCACTATCATCAATAGAGGTCTTGCTGAACCCAGTGATTTAATAGGTTAGAATTGTAAAAAATAGATAGTTAGACAACAATTTTAGAAATTAATTTAAAAATTTAATAATTTGATCTATAACAACAATTAATATCAGCAAAAATTAACTTGCTACCTCACTGTTGCAGTATTAGACTGTATCAGTAAGGCCAAGTATTCCAATTAGGTTTTAGATGGATTTTAACCCTGGTCAACTCCACGTCACTATCAGTAGAGGTCGTGTTGAGCCCAGTGATTTGATAGAATTGCAAAAATGTGCATTCTAAATAGGATATGAAAATCAATTACATTATTTGGTTTGTTTTGATCCAAATATATAATCTAATTAAAATTCATTGTAATTTTGTTAAATAGCATTTCTGTTTATATCAACAAATTGTGTGCTCAATAGTTATACAGTGCCACTTACTAAGTAAATGCGTTTGTTTTCAAGGCAGTTGATCTTTTGCTGTACATGCTTAAAGTGAAATCGTTGAAAATATGGTATTAATCTCTGTTTGTGGCAGCTGGTTTGAATAGTACTTGCTGTGTGGTCATCACTTCAGTAATATCAGACCAACATAACTAATGAATAACATAGTTTTAGTTGATAGAAATAAATTTGTTATTTTGTTTTGCCGCTGGTAAACTCTCCACGTCACTATCATCAATAGAGGTCTTGCTGAGCCCAGTAATTTAATAGGTTAGAATTGTAAAAAAAAAAAGTAAGACAATAATTTTAGAAATAAAATTGAAAACTTAAATTATAATAACAATTAATATCAGCAGAAATTAACTTGCTACCTCACTGTTCCAGTGTTAGACTGTTTCAGTTAGGCCAAGTATTTAATTAGGTTTTAAATGGATTTTAACTCTGGTTAACTCCACGTCACTATCAATAGAGGTCGTGCTGAGCCCAGTGATATGATAGGTTAGAATTGCAAAATGTGCATTCTAAATAAGACACATCAATCAGGCAAATAGCTAGGAAAGAATGACTGAGGTCTTCTACTATATTAATGATCACATGATTACAAAAAATGTATTTATTATGTAACAGTTGTCGTTTCAAACAACTGAAAGTATTCAAGGGGGCCACTGGTTTGATTAGCTCACGCGTCAACTACGCCCCCTAAAATAATGTAACAATGTCTTTGTTAAATTTTTATATATTTGTGTTTTTGCTTATTTCGATTTCAGATTGTTCCTGGGAAGCGATTTATCACACCACAGTTGTCGTTTCAAACATCTGTCTGTGTGATAAATACGATGCTGTTGATTCAATAATAATTTTTATTTAAAATTAGATAATTTCCTTAGATTTTACTTATTAGTTAGAACCAATAGACTCGCAACCTTACTATTACAGTAATAGACTGCTTTAGCCAGGCCGAGTATTTCAGGTGGATCCAAAAATAATTTATTTGGATAGCTTTGTCCAAATTTATAATTTATTTATTTCATTTTAAATTGTTCAATAACTATTTTTTTGTATCAACAAATTGTGTTCTCAATAAATATACAGTGCAATTTACTAAGTTAATGCGTTTGTTTTCAATGTAATTGATCTTTTGCTGTACATGCTTAAAGTGAAATCGTTGAAAACATGGTATTAATCTTTGTTTGTGGCAGCTGGTTTGAATAGTACTTGCTGTGTGGTCATCACTTCAGTAATATCAGACCAACATAATTATTGAATAACATGGTTTTAGTTGATAGAAATAAATTTGTTATTTTGTTAACGCTGGTCAACTCACTACGTCACTATCATCAATAGAGGTCTTGCTGAGCCCAGTAATTTAATAGGTTAGAACTGTACAAAAAAGGACAATTAGAGAATCATTTTTAAGATGAATTTAAAAATTTTATTTATAAGAACATTTAATTTAAGCAGAAATTAACTTGCTACCTCACTGTTCCAGTGTTAGACTGTTTCAGTTAGGCCAAGTATTCCAATTAGGTTTGAGATAGATTTTGACCCTGGTCAACTCCACGTCACTATCAATAGAGGTCGTGTTGAGCCCAGTGATTTTGTAGAAATGCAAAAATGTGCATTCTAAATAGGTTAGATACATCAATTAAACAATATGGTTAGGAACGGATGACTAAAGTCTTCTACTACACTAATGATTACATCATTACTAAAAATGTATGTATTATGTAACAGTTGTCGTTTCAAACAACTGAAAGTATTCAAGGGGGCCACTTGTTTGATTAGTTCACGCGTCAACTATGCCCCCAAAAATAATGTAACAATGTCTTTGTTAAATTTCTATATATTTGTGTTTTTGCTTATTTCGATTTCAGATTGTTCCTGGGAAGATATTTACCACACCACAGTTGTCGTTTCAAACATCTGTCTGTGTGATAAATACGTTGCTGTTCATACTATGATAATTTTTACATAGAAATCAATTGTTTCTCTAGAATTTGCTTATTTTATATTATATAATAGACTCGCAACCTCACTGTTCCAGTTTAGACTGCTTCAGCCAGGCCGAGTATTTTAGGTAGATCCAAATATAGTATATTTGCTAAGCTTTGGTACAAATTTATAATTTTATTGTTTCATTTTAATTTGTTCAATAACTATTTTTTTGTATCAACAAATCGTGTTCTCAATAATTATACAGTGCTACTTACTAAGTTAATGCGTTTGTTTTCAAGGCAGATGATCTTTTGCTGAACATGCTTAAAGTGAAATCGTTGAAAACATGGTATTAATCTTTGTTTGTGACAGCTGGTTTGAATAGTACTTGCTGTGTGGTCATCACTTCAGTAATATCAGACCAACATGACTATTGATTAACATGGTTATAGTTGATAGAAATAAATTTGTTATTTTGTTTTGCCGCTGGTGAACTCTGCACGTCACTATCATCAATAGAGGTCTTGCTGAGCCCAGTGATTTAATAGGTTAGAACTGTACAAAAAAGGACAAAAAGAGAATAATTTTAGAAATTAATTTAAAAATTTAATACATAATGACATGACATGACATGACATGATTAGGTTAAACGAAAGCCCAACGTAGTCACATTAGTGGTGACCTGTAGCCTGACCAAGGTTTAAGGTTTGATCTAGTGTAAGAGTCGACGCCGGCCTAGTAAGTCCCCATCATTCCAATTGACGCTTGACACTTTGAAGAATTTGGTCATTCTTGTCAGTGTTATGCTATCAGCAGTTGGTCTAAAAAAGGGTAAACTCCTCATGCTCAGGGACACCTTCCGCTGTTGCTATAGGTAGTTCGACCTTGGTGGCACAGGTTAGATGAGACTGTTAAGAGACTGTTAATACAAATTTGTTTGAATTCACAGACTATAAAACAATAATTTTAAAAACAAAATTGAAAACTTTAATTATATTAACAATAATTATCAAGAGAAATTGACTTGCTACCTCACTGTTGCAGTGTTAGACTGTATCAGTTAGGCCAAGTACTCCAATTAGGTTTTAGATGGATTTTAACCCTGGTCAACTCCACGTCACTATCAGTAGAGGTCGTGCTGAGTCCAGTGAATTGATAGAATTGCAAAAATGCGCATACTAAATAAGATATGAAAATCAATTACATTGTTTGGTTTGCTTTAATCCAAATAAATAATCTAAGTAACATTCATTTTAATTTGTTAAATAGCATTTCTTACTTGTATCAACATATCGTGTGCTCAAGATTTATACAGTGCCACTTACTAAGTAAATGCGTTTGTTTTCAAGGCAGTTGATCTTTTGCTGTACATGCTTAAAGTGAAATCGTTGAAAATATGGTATTATCTTTGTTTGTGGCAGCTGGTTTGAATAGTACTTGTTGTGTGGTCATCACTTCAGTAATATCAGACCAACATAACTAATGAATAACATGATTTTAGTTGATAGAAATAAGTTTGTTATTTTGCTTTCAAACTGGTGAACTCTCCACGTCACTATCATCAATAGAGGTCTTGCTGAGCCCAGTGATTCAATAGGTTAGAATTGTACTAAAAAAGGACAATTAGATAACAATTTAGAGATAAATTAAAAAATTTAATCTATACTAACAATTAATATTAGAAGAAATTAACTTGCTACCTCACTGTTGCAGTGTTAGACTGTATCAGTTAGGCCAAGTACTCCAATTAGGTTTTAGATGGATTTTAACCCTGATCAACTCCACGTCACTATCAATAGAGGTCGTGCTGAGCCCAGTGATATGATAGGTTAGAATTGCAAAATGTGCATTCTAAATAAGTTAGACACATCAATCAGGCATAATAGCTAGGAAAAAATGACTGACTTCTTCTACAACACTAATCATCACATGATTACAAAAAATGTATTTATTATGTAACAGTTGTCGTTTCTAACAACTGAAAGTATTCAAGGGGGCCACTTGTTTGATTAGCTCACGCGTCAACTACGCCTCCTAAAATAATGTAACAATGTCCTTTGTTAAAATTTTATATATTTGTGTTTTTGATTATCTCGATTTCAGATTGTTCCTGGGAAGATATTTACCACACCACAGTTGTTGTTTCAAACATCTGTCTGTGTGATAAATACGTTGCTGTTTATAATAGTTTCTACATATAGTTCAATTATTTTTCTAGATTTTGCTTATTTATTACATATAATAAACTCGCAACCTCACTGTTACAGTTTAGACTGCTTCAGCCAGGCCGAGTATTTCAGGTGGATTCGAAAATTCGTTATTGGGTTTGTTTTTGCTCAAATTTATAAACTTATTAATTCATTTAAATTTGTTCAATAACTATTTTTTTGTATCAACAAATCGTGTTCTCAATAATTATACAGTGCTACTTACTAAGTTAATGCGTATGTTTTCAAGGCAGTTGATCTTTTGCTGTACATGCTTAAAGTGAAATCGTTGAAAACATGGTATTAATCTTTGTTTGTGGCAGCTGGTCTGAATAGTACTTGTTGTGTGGTCATCACTTCAGTAATATCAGACCAACATAACTAATGAATAACATGATTTTAGTTGATAGAAATAAATTTGTTATTTTGTTTTGCCGCTGGTGAACTCTCCACGTCACTATCATCAATAGAGGTCTTGCTGAGCCCAGTGGTTTAATAGGTTAGAATTGTACAAAAAGAAAACAATTAGACAATGATTTTAAAGATGAATTTAAAATTTAATATATAATAACATTTAATATTAGCAGATATTTACTTGCTACCTCACTGTTGCAGTGTTAGACTGTTTCAGTTAGGCCAAGTATTCCAATTAGGTTTTAAATGGATTTTAACCCTGGTCAACTCCACGTCACTATCACTAGAGGTCGTGTTGAGTCCAGTGATTTGATAGAATTGCAAAAATGCGCATTCTAAATATTATATAAAAATCAATTACATTATTTGGTTTGCTTTTATCCAAATATATAATCTAATTAACATTCATTTTAATTTTGTTAAATAGCATTTCTGTTTGTATCAACAAATTGTGTGCTCAATATTTATACAGTGCCACTTACTAAGTAAATGTGTTTGTTTTCAAGGCAGTTGATCTTTTGCTGTATATGCTTAAAGTGAAATCGTTGAAAATATGGTATTAATCTTTGTTTGTGGCGGCTGGTTTGAATAGTACTTGTTGTGTGGTCATCACTTCAGTAATGTCAGACCAACATGATTATTGAATTGCATGGTTTTAGTTGATAGAAATAAATTTGTTATTTTGTTTTGCCGCTGGTGAACTCTCCACGTCACTATCTTCAATAGAGGTCTTGCTGAGCCCAGTGGTTTAATAGGTTAGAATTGTACAAAAAGAGAACAATTAGAGAATCATTTTTAAGATGAATTTAAAAATTTAATTTATAAGAACATTTAATTTAAGCAGAAATAAACTTGCTACCTTACTGTTCCAGTGTTAGACTGTTTCAGTTAGGCCAAGTATTCCAATTAGGTTTGAGATAGATTTTGACCCTGGTCAACTCCACGTCACTATCATTAGAGGTCGTGTTGAGCCCAGTGATTTTGTAGAAATGCAAAAATGTGCATTCTAAATAGGTTAGATACATCAATTAAACAATATGGTTAGGAACAGATGACTAAAGTCTTCTACTATACTAATGATTACATCATTACTAAAAATGTATGTATTATGTAACAGTTGTCGTTTCAAACATCTGAAAGTATTCAAGGGGGCCACTTGTTTGATTAGCTTACGCGTCAACTACGCCCCCTAAAATAATGTAACAATGTCTTTGTTAAATTTCTATGTATTTGTGCTTTTGCTTATTTCGATTTCAGATTGATCCTGGGAAGATATTAACCACACCACAGTTGTCGTTTCAAACATCTGTCTGTGTGATAAATACGTTGCTGTTGATTCTATATTAATTTTTATTTATAACTCAATAATTTCATTAGATTTTGCTTATTAATTACATTTAATAGACTCGCAACCTCACTGTTACAGTAATAGACTGCTTCAGCCAGGCCGAGTATTTCAGGTCGATCCAAAAATAGTTTATTTGATTTGCTTCGACCCAAATTTATAATTTAATTATTTCATTTTAATTTGTTCAATAACTATTTTTTTGTATCAACAAATCGTGTTCTCAATAATTATACAGTGCCACTTACTAAGTAAATGCGTTTGGTTTCAAGGTAGTTGATCTTTTGCTGTATATGCTTAAAGTGAAATCGTTGAAAACATGGTATTAATCTTTGTTTGTGGCAGCTGGTTTGAATAGTACTTGTTGTGTGGTCATCACTTCAGTAATGTCAGACCAACATGATTATTGAATTGCATGGTTTTAGTTGATAGAAATAAATTTGTTATTTTGTTTTGCCGCTGGTGAACTTTGCACGTCACTATCATCAATAGAGGTCTTGCTGAGCCCAGTGATTTAATAGGTTAGAATTGTACCAAAAAAGAACAATTAGACAGCAATTTAGAGATGTATTTAAAAAATTAAGATATACTAACAATTAATATCAGCAGAAATTTACTTGCTACCTCACTGTTGCAGTGATAGACTGTTTCAGTTAGGCTAAGTATTCTAATAAGTTTGAAATGGATTTTTACCCTGGTAAACTCTACGTCCCTATAAAAATAGAGGTCGTGCTGAGCCCAGTGGTTTGATAGAATTGCAAAAATTGCCCATTATAAATAGGATATAAAAATCGATTACAAATGGTTTGCTATGACCCAAATATATAATCTAATTTACATTCATTTTAATTTTGTTAAATAACATTTCTACTTGTATCAACAAATCGTGTTTTCAGTAATTATACAGTGCCACTTACTAAGTAAATACGTTTGTTTTCAACGCAGTTGATCTTTTGCTGTACATGCTTAAAGTGAAATGATTGAAAACATGGTATTATTCTTTGTTTGTGGCAGCTGGTTTGAATAGTACTTGCTGTGTGGTCATCACTTCAGTAATATCAGACCAACATGATTAATGAATTGCATGGTTTTAGTTGATAGAAATAAATTTGTTATTTTGTTAACGCTGGTTAGTTCTGCACGTCACTATCATCAATAGAGGTCTTGCTGAGCCCAGTAATTTAATAGGTTAGAATTGTACAAAAAAAATTAGTCAATAATTTTAGAGATGAGTTTGCATTTTTAATATATAGTAACATGACATGACATAATTAGGTTAAACGAAAGCCCAACGTAGTCACATTAGTGATGACCCGTAGCCTGACCAAGGTTTGAGGTTTGATCTAGTGTAAGAGTCGACGCCGGCTTAGTGAGTACCCACCATTCCAATTGACGCTTGGCGCTTTGAAGAATTTGGTCATTCTTGTCAGTGTTATGCTATCAGCAGTTGGTCTAAAAAAGGGTAAACTCCTCATGCTCAGGGACACCTTCCACTGTTGCTATAGGTAGTTCGACCTTGGTGGCACAGGTTAGATGAAACTGTTGACTGTTATTAAAAATTTATTTGAATTCACTGACTATAAGACAATAATTTTAAAAATATAATTGATAACTTTAATTATAATAACATTTAATATTAGCAGAAATTGATTTGTTACCTAACTGTTGCAGTGTTAGACTGTTTCAGTTAGGCCAAGTATTCAAATTAGGTATTAAATGGATTTTAACCCTGGTCAACTCCACGTCACTATTAGTAGAGGTCGTGTTGAGCCCAGTGATTTGATACAACTGCAAAAATGCATTCTAAATATGATATGAAAATCAATTACATTATTTGGTTTGCTTTGATCCAAATATATCATCTAATTAACATTCATTTTAATTTTGTTAAATAACATTTCTACTTGTATCAACAAATCGTGTGCTCAATATTTATACAGTCCTACTTACTAAGTAAATGCCTTTGTTTCCAATGAGGTTGATCTTTTGCTGCATATGCTTAAAGTGAAATCGTTGAAAATATGGTATTAATCATTGTTTGTGGTGGCTGGTTTGAATAGTACTTGCTGTGTGGTCATCACTTCAGTAATATCAGACCAACATGATTAATGAATTGCATGGTTTTAGTTGATAGAAATAAATTTGTTATTTTGTTTTGCCGCTGGTGAACTCTCCACGTCACTATCATCAATAGAGGTCTTGCTGAGCCCAGTGATTTAATAGGTTAGAACTGTACAAAAAAGGACAATTAGAGAATCATTTTTAAGATAAATTTAAAAATTTAATTTATAAGAACATTTAATTTAAGCAGAAATTAACTTGCTACCTCACTGTTCCAGTGTTAGACTGTTTCAGTTAGGCCAAGTATTCCAATTAGGTTTGAGATAGATTTTGACCCTGGTCAACTCCACGTCACTATCAATAGAGGTCGTGTTGAGCCCAGTGATTTTGTAGAAATGCAAAAATGTGCATTCTAAATAGGTTAGATACATCAATTAAACAATATAGTTAGGAACGGATGACTAAAGTCTTCTACTACACTAATGATTACATCATTACTAAAAATGTATGTATTATGTAACAGTTGCCGTTTCAAACAACTGAAAGTATTCAAGGGGGCCACTTGTTTGATTAGTTCACGCGTCAACTATGCCCCCTAAAATAATGTAACAAAGTCTTTGTTAAATTTCTATATATTTGTGTTTTTGCTTATTTCGATTTCAGATTGTTCCTGGGAAGATATTTACCACACCACAGTTGTCGTTTCAAACATCTGTCTGTGTGGTAAATACGTTGCTGTTCATACTATGATAATTTTTACATAGAAATCAATTGTTTCCCTAGAATTTGCTTATTTTATATTATATAATAGACTCGCAACCTCACTGTTCCAGTTTAGACTGCTTCAGCCAGGCCGAGTATTTTAGGTAGATCCAAATATAGTATATTTGCTAAGCTTTGGTACAAATTTATAATTTTATTATTTCATTTTAATTTGTTCAATAACTATTTTTTTGTATCAACAAATCGTGTTCTCAATATTTATACAGTGCTTCTTACTAAGTTAATGCGTTTGTTTTCAAGGCAAATGATCTTTTGCTGAACATGCTTAAAGTGAAATCGTTGAAAACATGGTATTAATCTTTGTTTGTGGCAGCTGGTTTGAATAGTACTTGCTGTGTAGTCATCACTTCAGTAATATCAGACCAACATAACTATTGATTAACATGGTTATAGTTGATAGAAATAAAATTGTTATTTTGTTTTGCCGCTGGTGAACTCTGCACCTCACTATCATCAATAGAGGTCTTGCTGAGCTCAGTGATTTAATAGGTTAGAACTGTACAAAGAAAGGACAATTAGAGAATAATTTTAAAAGTTAATTTAAAAATTTATTATATAATAACAAGACATGACATGACATGATTAGGTTAAACGAAAGCCCAACGTAGTCACATTAGTGATGACCCGTAGCTTGACCAAGGTTTAAGGTTTGATCTAGTGTAAGAGTCGACGCCGGCTTAGTGAGTACCCACCATTTCAATTGACGCTAGGCACTTTGAAGAATTTGGTCATTCTTGTCAGTGTCATGCTATCAGCAGTTGATCTAAAAAAGGGTAAACTCCTCATGCTCAGGGACACCTTCCACTGTTGCTATAGGTAGTTCGATCTTGGTGGCACAGGTTAGATGAGACTGTTAATACAAATTTATTTAAATTCACAGAGTATAAAACAATAATTTCAAAAATAAAATTGAAATCTTTTATTATAATAACAATTAATATCAGCAGAAATTGACTTGCTACCTCACTGTTGCAGTGTTAGACTGTATCAGTTCGGCCAAGTACTCCAATTAGGTTTTAAATGGATAACCCTGGTCAACTCCACGTCACTATCAGTAGAGGTCGTGTTGAGCCCAGTGATTTGATAGAATTGCAAAAATGCTCATTCTAAATAAGATATGAAAATCAATTACAATATTTGGTTTGTTTTAATTCATGTATATAATCAAATTAACATTCATTTTGTTTTTGTTAAATAGCATTTCTAGTTGTGTCAACAAATCATGTGCTCAGAATTTATACAGTGCCACTTACTAAGTTATTGCGTTTGTTTTCAAAGCAGTTGATCTTTTGCTGTACATGTTTAAAGTGAAATCGTTGAAAACATGGTATTATTCTCTGTTTATGGCAGCTGGTTTGAATAGTACTTGCTGTGTGGTCATCACTTCAGTAATATCAGACCAACATGATTATTGAATTGCATGGTTTTAGTTGATAGAAATAAATTTGTTATTTTGTTAACGCTGGTTAACTCTGCACGTCACTATCATCAATAGAGGTCGTTTTGAGCCCAGTGATTTAATAGGTTAGAACTGTACAAAAAGAGAACATTTTGACAATAATTTTAAAGATGAATTTGAAAATTTAATTTATAAGAACATTTAATATTAGCAGAAATTAACTTGCTACCTCACTGTTCCAGTGTTAGACTGTTTCAGTTAGGCCAAGTATTCTAATAAGTTTGAAATGGATTTTTACCCTGGTCAACTCCACGTCACTATAAAAATAGAGGTCGTGCTGAGCCCAGTGATTAGATAGAAATGCAAAAATGTGCATTCTAAATAGGTTAGGAAAATCAATCAGGATTTTAAAGTCAGGAAAGAATAGTTTCATACTAATGATGTTCTCACATCATACCTAAAATGTATTTTTTATGTAACAGTTGTCGTTTCAAACAACTGAAAGTATTCAAGGGGGCCACTTGTTTGATTAGCTCACGCGTCAACTACGCCCCCTAAAATAATGTAACTATGTCTTTGTTAAATTTCTATATATTTTTGTTTTTGCTTATTTCGATTTCAGATTGTTCCTGGGAAGATATTTACCACACCACAGTTGTTGTTTCAAACATCATCTGTCTGTGTGATAAATATGTTGCTGTTGATTCTATAATAATTTTTATTTATAACTCAATAATTTCATTAGATTTTGCTTATTAATTACATCTAATAGACTTGCAACCTCACTGTTACAGTAATAGACTGCTTCAGCCAGGCCGAGTATTTCAGGTGGATCCAAAAATAGTTTATTTGGTTAGCTTTGACCCAAATTTATAATTTATTTATTTCATTTTAATTTGTTCAATAACTATTTTTTGTATCAACAAATTGTGTTCTCAATAATTATACAGTGCCACTTACTAAGTAAATGCGTTTGTTTTCAAAGCAGTTGATCTTTTGCTGTACATGCTTAAAGTGAAATCGTTGAAAACATGGTATTATTCTCTGTTTGTGGCAGCTGGTTTGAATATTACTTGTTGTGTGGTCATCACTTCAGTAATATCAGACCAACATGATTATTGAATTGCATGGTTTTAGTTGATAGAAATAAATTTGTTATTTTGTTTTGCCGCTGGTGAACTTTGCACGTCACTATCATCAATAGAGGTCTTGCTGAGCCCAGTGATTTAATAGGTTAGAATTGTACCAAAAATGAACAATTAGACAGCAATTTAGAGATGTATTTAAAAAATTAAGTTATACTAACAATTAGTATCAGCAGAAATTTACTCGCTACCTCACTGTTGCAGTTATAGACTGTTTCAGTTAGGCCAAGTATTCTAATAAGTTTGAAATGGATTTTTACCCTGGTAAACTCTACGTCACTATAAAAATAGAGGTCGTGCTGAGCCCAGTGGTTTGATAGAATTGCAAAAATTGCCCGTTATAAATAGGATATAAAAATCGATTACAAATGGTTTGCTATGACCCAAATATATAATCTAATTAACATTCATTTTAAGTTTGTTAAATAACATTTCTACTTGTATCAACAAATCGTGTTTTCAGTAATTATACAGTGCCACTTACTAAGTAAATACGTTTGTTTTCAAGGCAGTTGATCTTTTGCTGTACATGCTTAAAGTGAAATTATTGAAAACATGGTATTATTCTTTGTTTGTGGCAGCTGGTTTGAATAGTACTTGCTGTGTGGTCATCACTTCAGTAATATCAGACCAACATGATTATTGAATTGCATGGTTTCAGTTGATAGAAATAAATTTGTTATTTTGTTAACGCTGGTTAGTTCTGCACGTCACTATCATCAATAGAGGTCTTGCTGAGCCCAGTAATTTAATAGGTTAGAATTGTACAAAAAAAATTAGTCAATAATTTTAGAGATGAGTTTGCATTTTTATTATATAGTAACATGACATGACATAATTAGGTTAAACGAAAGCCCAACGTAGTCACATTAGTGATGACCCGTAGCCTGACCAAGGTTTGAGGTTTGATCTAGTGTAAGAGTCGACGCCGGCTTAGTGAGTACCCACCATTCCAATTGACGCTTGGCGCTTTGAAGAATTTGGTCATTCTTGTCAGTGTTATGCTATCAGCAGTTGGTCTAAAAAAGGGTAAACTCCTCATGCTCAGGGACACCTTCCACTGTTGCTATAGGTAGTTCGACCTTGGTGGCACAGGTTAGATGAAACTGTTGACTGTTATTAAAAATTTATTTGAATTCACTGACTATAAGACAATAATTTTAAAAATAAAATTGATAACTTTAATTATAATAACATTTAATATTACCAGAAATTGATTTGTTACCTAACTGTTGCAGTGTTAGACTGTTTCAGTTAGGCCAAGTATTCAAATTAGGTATTAAATGGATTTTAACCCTGGTCAACTCCACGTCACTATTAGTAGAGGTCGTGTTGAGCCCAGTGATTTGATACAACTGCAAAAATGCGCATTCTAAATATGATATGAAAATCAATTACATTATTTGGTTTGCTTTGATCCGAATATATCATCTAATTAACATTCATTTTAATTTTGTTAAATAGCATTTCTACTTGTATCAACAAATCGTCTTCTCAGTAATTATACAGTGCCACTTACTAAGTAAATGCGTTTGTTTTCAAGGTAGTTGATCTTTTGCTGTACATGCTTAAAGTGAAATCGTTGAAAACACGGTATTAATCTTTGTTTGTGGCAGCTGGTTTGAATATTACTTGCTGTGTGGTCATCACTTCAGTAATATCAGACCAACATAACTAATGAATAACATGGTTATAGTTGATAGAAATAAATTTGTTATTTTGTTTTGCTGCTGGAAAACTCTGCACGTCACTATCATCAATAGAGGTCTTGCTAAGCCCAGTGATTTAATAGATTAGAATTGTACCAAAAAAGAACAATTAGACAACAGTTTAGAGATGTATTTAAAAAATTAAGTTATACTAACAATTAATATCAGTAGAAATTAACTTGCTACCTCACTGTTCCAGTGTTAGACTGTTTCAGTTAGGCCAAGTATTCTAATAAGTTTGAAATGGATTTTTACCCTGGTCAACTCCACGTCACTATAAAAATAGAGGTCGTGCTGAGCCCAGTGATTAGATGAGAGAGAAATGCGAAAATGTGCATTCTAAATAGATTAGGAAAATCAATCAGTATTTTATAGTCGGGAAAGAATAGCTTCATACTAATGATGTTCTCACATCATACCTAAAATGTATTAATTATGTAACAGTTGTCGTTTCAAACAACTGAATGTATTCATGGGGGCCACTTGATTGATTAGCTCACGCGTCAACTACGCCCCCTAAAATAATGTAATGATTTTTGTTGTTAATTGTTTATATTTTTGTGTTTTTGCTTATTTTGATTTCAGTTTGCTCCTGTAAGTAATACTAGTATCATCTAAATATATTCGTTACAATAATATATTTATCGTTAGGATTTGAATTAAGTTCTCAGGTATGTTTCTAAACTCTAAAAATTATTACTTAAAAATTGATTTGTTAGATTTTGTTTCTTCTTATTGTACCACGCTATAATTTTGTATGGAATTGTTGTTTTGGTACTTGCTGTTTTATTCTTGTTTCGCAGTGTGTATGTTGCTATTCATGTTTTTATTTCTATCTTATAAAATTACATTTGTTCTTATATAATGATATTTAATAAATTGCCGTTTGCTTCTTCTATTGTACGTATGATTTTTTTTGTAACATTTATTCCTCACGAGTGATGGTATTGGTGTTGATTGAATAATTCCGCAAAATAAAAGTTTTATTTGTTTCATATGATGGTATTTTTAATAGGCTTTAATAGATAATTCAATGATGATAGGTGGGATTTTAAAATATCTATGTAAGTTTTTTGTCTATATAAACTTCTAAAAATTTTACTGTTTTTAGCTACTCTATGCCTTTCATTGTTTATTTGTAAAAAGTAACTACTTTTAGTTTTTTTTTGTTTGATGAATAGAATGTTATTATTTGCGTTTTATTACTGTTTAGAATTATTCTATTTTACTGGTTGTTTATGTTCTTTTTTTATTAATTTTTTATCATTAATTTGTTTAATAAATAATTTATTATCAGCGTATTTAAATATGTTTCTTGGGAAACTCCAATATCTATGTTGCTTTGATGTAATCTTGTTTGTTTTATTTCTACTATCTGTGTTCTGTTTTGTATTTACGATTTTATTCAAGTGTTTGGTATTTCTTTGATTCCTTGTGCGTAGAGCTTGACTAGTGTGAGTGTAAAAAGCTCGATTTATATTTAAAAAAATCGAATGTTACTTTTGTTTAATGCTTTCATAATAATAAGTGCTTATGATTTTCATTTTCTGAATCCATGTTGGCAGTTACTAATTAAATTATTGTTTTCAAAAAATAGGTATATATCCAGTTATAAAAAGCATTGTTCAAATATTTTAGATTTTGCTTTTGAAGTGATATTGAACTGGACTTTATTAGCTCGTTTAAATTTCTTTTTACTCTTAATTGTTTTTATTTATCGTTGCTTATTTTATGTGGTAAAAAGGGAAAGGCTTTATTATAATCTGCTTTATTGTTTCTGCAAAATTTCCGTATTCACGGTTACAAAATTTTTATTCTGTTTTTTTCTATTTTTTTATTGTTTTATTTGAAGCTGTAATTTTTACATGTGTGGATTCAAAATATAATTTATGTCTGCAATATGTTTTTCTTTTTTTGTTAGTATGTTAATTTGTGTCATTTATTTAATTTTTTAGGAAATTCTTTTTTTGTGTTTGAATATCAGATTATAGTTGTAGGTTAATTTCTAAATAGTTTTATTTCAAGTAAGTGTTGAAGTTGTTTAAATATTATTTTTCTTTGTTTAAATAATGAGACTAGCTGTGCATTCATCCAATTTATATATATATATATTCTTGTACTTTCTTTTTAACTGATATTAGATTAAAATATTGATATTTAATATGGTCTAACTAGTTGATAATTGTTTTTTTTTGGCATTTGTTATTACATGATTGTTTTACCGTTTTTCTGTATTCTAGTTCTATTGTTATACAATTAAAGTACATGTTCATGTTATTGGTGTTGCTGAGTAGATGTTTATGTCTCTAATTATGAAAAAGTGTTTTTTTATCATTAATATTATGTTCCAAGTCATCTATGAAATGATTTATTTCAGAATCTTGACGTCTGTAGATTGCAAAAATGTTTAGTTAATGTTTGCTTTACCATCCACAATTTTCATCATCTCTTGATTAAAAGTATAAGCAGTAATTTGAAAATTTAATGTTTGCATCTCAGTTATTGTAAAGTTATGTTTCACTTATAATGTAACTTTTTCATCAATTAAAAGCAAGTATAATATATTTAATTTATTAAAGATACTACGTGCACATTTATTCATTTTTGAATTATTTTATTAACTTATGTGGTCAATTCAGTTTCTCGTTATTTGTGTATCATTTGCAGAATTTATTCTACCACTGTATTTCTTTATTTTTCACCAACAATTTGAACAGTTCAATTGATTGTATTGACATTCTTTTTCATGTTTTATTTTATACTATGGACATGAGATTTCATTTTTGCATTTCATTGTGTTGTGTCTCTATTTATTTCTGTTGTAGAACCTTAAAATATTTATGTCTTCATATCATCTTAAGTTGATTGTTTTTCTATCTATTTCAATTGTTGTTTTCAATACGTTAGATTAATTAAATTATTGTCTGTAATCAAGTAGTTTTGTTGAATTATTGCTTTCTTAATATTTTTTTGTTAAATTTATATGTATTTCTATTTTTGCTTATTTTAATTTCAGATTGTTCCTGGGAGGATATTTACCACACCACAGTTGTCGTTTCAAACAATTGTCAGTTTGATAAATGCGTTGCTGTTTGTACTATAACAGTTTCTATAAATAATTCAATTTTTTCTCTGAATTTTGCTTATTTATTATATTACAATAGACTCGCAACCTCACTGTTCCAGTTTAGACTGCTTCAGGCAGGCCGAGTATTTAAGGTGGATTCATTTTAATTTGTTCAATAACTATTTTTTCGTATCAATAAATCGTGTTCTCAATAATTATACAATGCCACTTACTAAATAAATGCGTTTGTTTTCAAGGCAGTTGATCTTTTGCTGTACATGCTTAAAGTGAAATCGTTGAAAATATGGCATTAATCTCTGTTTGTGGCAACTGGTTTGAATAGTACTTGTTGTGTGGTCATCACTTCAGTAATATCAGACCAACATGATTAATGAATAACATGGTTTTAGTTGATAGGAATAAATTTGTTATTTTGCTTTAAAACTGGTGAACTCTTCACGTCACTATCATCAATAGAGGTCTTGCTGAGCCCAGTGGTTTAATAGATTAGAATTGTACAAAAAAAGGACAAATAGAGAATAATTTTAGAAATTAATTTAAAAATTTATTATATAAAAACATGACTCGACATGATTAGGTTAAACAAAAGCCCAACGTAGTCACATTAGTGATGACCTGTAGCCCGACCAAGGTTTAAGGTTTGATCTAGTGTAAGAGTCGACGCCGGCTTAGTGAGTACCCACCATTCCAATTGACGCTTGACACTTTGAAGAATTTGGTCATTCTTGTCAGTGTTACGCTATCAGCAGTTGGTCTAAAAAAGGGTAAACTCCTCATGCTCAGGGACACCTTCCACTGTTGCTATAGGTAGTTCGACCTTGGTGGCACAGGTTAGATGAGACTGTTAATACAAATTTATTTAAATTCACAGACTATAAAACAATAATTTCAAAAATAAAATTGAAATCTTTAATTATAATAACAATTAATTTCAGCAGAAAGTGACTTGCTACCTCACTGTTGCAGTGTTAGACTGTATCAGTTAGGCCAAGTATTTAATTAGGTTTTAAATGGATTTTAACCCTGGTTAACTCCACGTCACTATCAATAGAGGTCGTGCTGAGCCCAGTGATATGATAGGTTAGAATTGCAAAATGTGCATTCTAAATAAGACACATCAATCAGGCATAATAGCTAGGAAAGAATGACTGAGGTCTTCTACTATATTATTGATCACATGATTACAAAAAATGTATTTACTATGTAACAGTTGTCGTTTCAAACAACTGAAAGTATTCAAGGGGGCCACTTGTTTGATTAGCTAACGCGTCAACTACGCCCCCTACAATAATGTTACAATGTCTTTGTTAAATTTTTATATATTTGTGTTTTTGCTTATTTCGATTTCAGATTGTTCCTGGGAAGCGATTTATCACACCACAGTTGTCGTTTCAAACATCTGTCTGTGTGATAAATACGATGCTGTTGATTCAATAATAATTTTTATTTAAAATTAGATAATTTCCTTAGATTTTACTTATTAGTTAGAACTAATAGACTCGCAACCATACTATTACAGTAATAGACTGCTTTAGCCAGGCCGAGTATTTCAGGTGGATCCAAAAATAGTTTATTTGGATAGCTTTGTCCAAATTTATAATTTATTTATTTCATTTTAAATTGTTCAATAACTATTTTTTTGTATCAACAAATTGTGTTCTCAATAAATATACAGTGCAATTTACTAAGTTAATGCGTTTGTTTTCAATGTAATTGATCTTTTGCTGTACATGCTTAAAGTGAAATCGTTGAAAACATGGTATTAATCTTTGTTTGTGGCAGCTGGTTTGAATAGTACTTGCTGTGTGGTCATCACTTCAGTAATATCAGACCAACATAATTATTGAATAACATGGTTTTAGTTGATAGAAATAAATTTGTTATTTTGTTAACGCTGGTGAACTCTCCACGTCACTATCATCAATAGAGGTCTTGCTGAGCCCAGTGGTTTAATAGGTTAGAATTGTACAAAAAGAAAACAATTAGACAATGATTTTAAAGATGAATTTAAAATTTAATATATAGTAACATGACATGACATAATTAGGTTAAACAAAAGCCCAACGTAGTCACATTAGTGATGACCCGTAGCCTGACCAAGGTTTGAGGTTTGATCTAGTGTAAGAGTCGACGCCGGCTTAGTGAGTACCCACCATTCCAATTGACGCTTGGCACTTTGAAGAATTTGGTCATTCTTGTTAGTGTTATGCTATCAGCAGTTGGTCTAAAAAAGGGTAAACTCCTCATGCTCAGGGACACCTTCCGCTGTTGCTATAGGTAGTTCGACCTTGGTGGCACAGGTTAGATGAGACTGTTAAGAGACTGTTAATACAAATTTGTTTGAATTCACAGACTATAAGACAATAATTTTAAAAACAAAATTGAAAACTTTAATTATATTAACAATAATTATCAAGAGAAATTGACTTGCTACCTCACTGTTGCAGTGTTAGACTGTATCAGTTAGGCCAAGTATTCCAACTAGATTCTAAATGGATTTTAACCCTGGTCAACTCCACGTCACTATCAGTAGAGGTCGTGTTGAGCCCAGTGATTTGATAGAATTGCAAAATTAAGTATTCTAAATAGGATATAAATATAAAAATCAATTACAAATGGTTTGCTATGACCCAATTATATAATCTAATTAACATTCATTTTAATTTTGTTAAATAGCATTTTTACTTGTATCAACAAATCGTGTGCTCAATATTTATACAGTCCTACTTACTAAGTAAATGCCTTTGTTTCCAATGAGGTTGATCTTTTGCTGCATATGCTTAAAATGAAATCGTTGAAAATATGGTATTAATCATTGTTTGTGGTGGCTGGTTTGAATAGTACTTGCTGTGTGGTCATCACTTCAGTAATATCAGACCAACATGATTAATGAATTGCATGGTTTTAGTTGATAGAAATAAATTTGTTATTTTGTTTTGCCGCTGGTGAACTCTCCACGTCACTATCATCAATAGAGGTCTTGCTGAGCCCAGTGATTTAATAGGTTAGAACTGTACAAAAAAGGACAATTAGAGAATCATTTTTAAGATGAATTTAAAAATTTAATTTATAAGAACATTTAATTTAAGCAGAAATTAACTTGCTACCTCACTGTTCCAGTGTTAGACTGTTTCAGTTAGGCCAAGTATTCCAATTAGGTTTGAGATGGATTTTAACCCTGATCAACTCCACGTCACTATAAAAATAGAGGTCGTGCTGAGCCCAGTGATTAGATAGAAATGCGAAAATGTGCAATCTAAATAGGTTAGGAAAATCAATCAGGATTTTATAGTCAGGAAAGAATAGCTTCATACTAAGGTTGTTCTTACATCATACCTAAAATGTATTAATTATGTAACAGTTGTCGTTTCAAACAACTGAATGTATTCATGGGGGCCACTTGTTTGATTAGCTCACGCGTCAACTACGCCCCCTAAAATAATGTAATCATTTTTTTTTTTTGTTAATTGTTTATATTTTTGTGTTTTTGCTTATTCTGATTTCAGTTTGCTTCTGTGAATAATACTAGTATCATCTAAATATATTGGTTACAATAATATATTTATCGTTAGGGTTTGAATTAAGTTCTCAGGTATGTTTCTAAACTCTAAAAATTATTACTTAAAAATTGATTTGTTAGTTTTTGTTTCTTCTTATTGTACCACGCTATAATTTTGTATGGAATTGTTGTTGTCGTACTTTCTGTTTTATTCTTGTTTTGCAGTGTGAATGTTGCTATTCATAATGTTTTTATTTCTATCTTATAAAATTACATTTATTTTTATATAATAATGTTTAATAAATAGCGGTTTGCTTCTTCTATCGTACATGATTTTTTTTTTTGTAACAATTATTCCTCACGAGTGATGGTATTGGTGTTGATTGAATAATTCCGCAAAATAAAAGTTTTTTTTGTTTCATATGATGGTATTTTCAATAGACTAAATAAATAAAATAAAAATAAAATATCTATGTAAGTTTTTTGTCTATATAAATTTCTAAGAATTTTACTGTTTTTAGCTGCTCTATGCTTTTTTTGTTGATTTGTAAAATGTAACTACTTTCAGTTTTTTATTTGATGAATAGATTGTTATTATTTGCGTTTTAAATGATTCTATTTTAGTGCTTGCTTATGTTCTTTTTTAATTATTTTTTTATTATTATTTACATATACTATTTACATAAGTTATTGTCAGCGTATATAAATATGTTTGGTGTAGCTTTGTATTAATTTGGAAGATCATCATATCATTATTAATAAAAATAAACAGGATAAAAGAGTTTCTTGGGAAACCCCAACATCTATGTTTCTTTGATCTGATCTTGCTTGTTTTATTTCTACTATCTGTGTTCTGTTTTGTAAGTATGATTTTATTCAACTGTTTGGTATTTCTTTGATTCTTTGTGAGCAAAGCTTGTCTAACAATTGGTTATAATTCAGAGTATATAAAGCTCGATTTACATTTAAAAAAATCTAATGCTACTTTTGTTTAATGCTTTTGTAATATCTATTTGTTAAGTGCTGTGTTGTGTTGATTTTTTTTCTGAATCTATGTTGGCATTTACTAATTAAATACTGTGCAATAATCAGAAACAAATACTACTAATTAAATTATTGTTCAAATATTTTAGATATTGGTTTTGAAATGATATTGGACTGGACTTTATTAGCTTGTTTAAATTTCTTTTGTTTT
Source organism: Tachinus rufipes (assembly GCA_963932245.1). Taxonomy (NCBI): domain Eukaryota; kingdom Metazoa; phylum Arthropoda; class Insecta; order Coleoptera; family Staphylinidae; genus Tachinus; species Tachinus rufipes. The sequence goes on from OZ010749.1 coordinate 6,344,578, forward strand.
TGTATATTGGTATTACTCTTAATTACTTTAGTTGCTTGGACATTTGATACATTTATAATGAGAGTTATAATAAACTTAACTAATTCAAACAAGTATTTATTTTTGTTGTCTACTCCTGTAGATTGCCCTACTTCTATTTTATGTACTAAATACAAATAAATTGTTATATTTGTTTCTTGTATAAGAGTTTGAAAGTTTTTTGGTATTTTACGTTCTGCAATAAAGTTGTTAAATATAGTTGCGGTTTCTTTGAAGGTTGTTATGTTGTTTCTTTAATTAATTCTATTTTTCATTTTTTAGTGTCTTTTCTAGTTTATTTTATTACATTTCAACATTCTTTATTTCTTTTTGAATTGTACTCCTTTTTATTTTTTGGTACCTGTAAGGGCTGTAAGTATATCATGCATTATTTATTCTTGTATTGCTTTCTTCTGTAATGTTTACAATTGTTTAATTTTTGGTGTTATCTATTTTTTATCGTTGCTTGTTTTATGTTCTATATAGGGAAAGGCTTTATTATAATATGTTTTTATTGTTTCTGCAAAACTGTTGTAAATTATATTTACGGTTACAAAATTTCGATTCTTTTCTTTTTTATTTTTTGTTTTGTCTGTGTGGATTCAAAATATAATTTATGTTTTCATTAGTATTTTTCAAGTTTTTTATTAACTAAAACCACTTTTTTCTTAGGTCTCAGTTTGTGTTAATTATTTAATTTTCTAGTTAATTATTTTTTGTGTTTGAATATCAGTAGGTTAATTTTTAAATACTTTTACTTCAAATAAGTGTTGTAGTTGTTTGAAAATTATTTTTCTTTATTTAAATAATGAGTCAAGCTGTGAATTCATCCAATTTATATTTTTGACGTAAACAAAACAAACAATTTTAATAATTTTACTTTTTAAAATTACTATATAGAAAGTGTTACATTTTCTGGTTTAAAATTCATTTTTATTATGGTTACCTTCTTGTACTTTTTTTTAACTGATATTAGATTGAAATACCTTATTTAATATTTTATGGTCTAACTAGTTGATAATTGATTTTTTGGCACTTGTTATTACATGATTGCTTCACTGTTTTTCTGTATTCTAGTTTTATTGTGTTTCAAGTACATGTTCAAGTTATTGTTGTTGCTGATGTCTCAAATTATGAAAAAGGTTTTTTTTATCATTAATATTGTGTTCCAAGTCATCTATGAAATGATTTATTTCAGAATCTTGACGTCTGTAGATTGCAAAAATGTTTAGTTAATTTTTGCTTTACCATCCACAATTTTCAGTTCTTGTAAAGTTATGTTAAAAGCAAGTTTAATATATTTAATTTATTAAAGATACTACCAGCATATTTATTCATTTTTTAATTCTTTTATTAACTTATGTCATCAATTCTGTTTTTTGTTATTTGTGTATAGTTTGCAGAATTTATTCTACCATTGTATTTCAATTTGAATAGTTTAATTGATCGTATTGACATTCTTTTTCATGTTTTATTCTACAGTGTGGACATGAGATCATTTTTGCATTCTATTGTTTTGTGCTTATATTTATTTCTGTTGTAGCATCTTAAAATATTGATGACTTCATATTATCATCTTAAGTTGATTGTTTTTCTATCTGTTTCAACTGGCTTTATGTTGTTTCCAATACGTTAGATTAAGTAATTTTTTGTCTGTTATCAAGCAGTTTTGTTGAATTATTGCTTTCTTAATATTTTTTGTTAAATTTAAATATATTTCTAATTTTGCTTATATTAATTTCAGATTGTTCCTGGATATTTACCACACTACAGTTGTTGTTTCAAACAATTGTCAGTTTGATAAATGCGTTGCTGTCTGTACTATAATAGTTTCTACAAATAATTAAATTGTTTCTTTGAATTTTGTTTATTTATTATATTACAATGGACTCGCAACCTCACTGTTCCAGTAATAGACTGCTTCAGTCAGGCCGAGTATTTCAGGTGGATCCAAAAATAGTTTATTTGGTTTGCTTCGGCCCAAATTTATAATTGAATTATTTCATTTTAATTTGTTCAATAACTATTTTTTTGTATCAACAAATCGTGTTCTCAATAATTATACAGTGCCACATACTAAGTAAATGCGTTTGTTTTCAAAGCAGTTGATCTTTTGCTGAACATGCTTAAAGTGAAATTGTTGAAAATATGGTATTAATCTTTGTTTGTGGCGGCTGGTTTGAATAGTATTTGTTGTGTGGTCATCACTTCAAAAATATCAGACCAACATAACTAAGGAATAACATGGTTTTAGTTGATAGAAATAAATTTGTTATTTTGTTAACGCTGGTTAGTTCTGCACGTCACTATCATCAATAGAGGTCTTGCTGAGCCCAGTGATTTAATAGGTTAGAACTGTACAAAAAAAGGACAATTTGAGAATAAATTTATTATTTAATTTAAAAATTGAATATTTAATAACATGACATGACATGATTAGGTTAAACGAAAGCCCAACGTAGTCACATTAGTGATGACCCGTAGCCTGACCAAGGTTTGAGGTTTGATCTAGTGTAAGAGTCGACGCCGGCTTAGTGAGTACCCACCATTCCAATTGACGCTTGGCACTTTGAAGAATTTGGTCATTCTTGTCAGTGTTATGCTATCAGCAGTTGGTCTAAAAAAGGGTAAACCCCTCATGCGCAGGGACACCTTCCACTGTTCTATAGGTGGTTCGACCTTGGTGGCACAGGTTAGATGAGACTGTTAACAAGCTGTTAATAAGGATTTATTTAAATTCACTGTCTAACAATGTTTTATCTTAACTTAACTCACTGTTGCAGTGTTAGACTGTTTTAGGATTCAATTAGATTTTAAATAAATTTTAATCCTGGTCAACTCCACGTCACTATCAGTAGAGGTCGTGTTGAGCCCAGTGATTTGATAGAATTTTAAAAATGCGCATTCTAAATAGGATATAAAAATCAATTACAAATGGTTTGATATGACCCAAATATATAATCTAATTACGATTCATTTTAATTTTGTTAAATAGCATTTCTACTTGTATCAACAAATCGTGTTTTCAGTAATTATACAGTGCCACTTACTAAGTAAATGCGTTTGTTTTCATGGCAGTTGATTTTTTGCTGTACATGCTTAAAGTGAAATCGTTGAAAACAGGGTATTAATCTCTGTTTGTGGCAGCTGGTTTGAATAGTACTTGTTGTGTGGTCATCATTTCAGTAATATCAGACCAACATAACTATTGATTAACATGGTTTTAGTTGATAGAAATAAATTTGTTGTTTTGTTTTGCCGCTGGTGAACTCTTCACGTCACTATCATCAATAGAGGTCGTTCTGAGCCCAGTGATTTAATAGGTTAGAATTGTAAAAAAAAGAGTAAGACAATAATTTTAGAAATAAAATTGTAATCTTTAATTATAATAACAATTAATATCAGCAGAAATTGACTTGCTACCTCACTGTTCCAGTGTTAGACTGCTTCAGTTAGGCCAAGTATTCCAATTAGGTTTTAGATGGTTTTTAACCCTAGTCAACTCCACGTCACTATCAATAGAGGTCGTGCTGAGCTCAGAGATTTGATAGAATTGCAAAATGTGCATTCTAAATAGGATATGAAAATCAATTACATTTTTTGGTTTGCATTAATCCTAATATATAATCTAATTAACATTCATTTTAGTTTTGTTAAATAGCATTTCTGTTTGTATCAACAAATTGTGTGCTCAATTTTTATACAGTGCCACGTACTAAGTAAATGTGTTTGTTTTCAAGGCAGTTGATCTTTTGCTGTATATGCCTAAAGTAAAATCGTTGAAAACATGGTATTAATCTTTGTTTGTGGCGGCTGGTTTGAATAGTACTTGTTGTGTGGTCATCACTTCAGTAATGTCAGACCAACATGATTATTGAATTGCATGGTTTTAGTTGATAGAAATAAATTTGTTATTTTGTTCTGCCGCTGGTGAACTCTGCACGTCACTATCATCAATAGAGGTCTTGCTGAACCCAGTAATTTAATAGGTTAGAATTGTAAAAAAAAGAGTAAGACAATAAATTTAGAACTAAAATTGAAAACTTGAATTATAATAACAATTAATATCAGCAGAAATTAACTTGCTACCTCACTGCTGCAGTGTTAGACTGTTTCAGTTAGGCCAAGTACTCCAATAGGTTTTAAATGGATTTTAACCCTGGTCAACTCCACGTCACTATTATTAAAGGTCGTGCTGAGCCCAGTGATATGATAGGTTAGAATTGCAAAATGTGCAATCTAAATAAATTAGACACATCAATCAGGCATAATAGCTAGGAAAGAATTACTTAGGTCTTCTACTATACTAATGATCACATGATTACAAAAAATGTATTTTTTATATAACAGTTGTCGTTTCAAACAACTGAAAGTATTCAAGGGGGCCACTTGTTTGATTAGCTTACGCGTCAACTACGTCCCCTAAAATAATGTAACTATGTCTTTGTTAAATTTCTATGTATTTGTGCTTTTGCTTATTTCGATTTCAGATTGATCCTGGGAAGATATTAACCACACCACAGTTGTCGTTTCAAACATCTGTCTGTGTGATAAATATGTTGCTGTTGATTCTATATTAATTTTTATTTATAAATCAATATTTTTTTTAAATTTTGCTTATTAATTACATCTAATAGACTCGCAACCTCACTGTTACAGTAATAGACTGCATCAGCCAGGCCGAGTATTTCAGGTGGATCCAAAAATAGTTTATTTGGGTTGCTTTGGCCCAAATTTATAATTTAATTATTTCATTTTAATTTGTTCAATAACTATTTTTTTGTATCAACAAATCGTGTTCTCAATAATTATACAGTGCTACTTACTAAGTAAATGCGTTTGTTTTCAATGCAGTTGATCTTTTGCTGTACATGCCTAAAGTGAAATCGTTGAAAACATGGTATTAATCTTTGTTTGTAGCAGCTGGTTTGAATAGTACTTGCTGTGTGGTCATCACTTCAGTAATATCAGACCAACATGATTATTGAAATGCATGGTTTTAGTTGATAGAAATAAATTTGTTATTTTGCTTTAAAACTGGTGAACTCTTCACGTCACTATCATCAATAGAGGTCGTTCTGAGCCCAGTGGTTTAATAGGTTAGAATTGTACAAAAAGAAAACAGTTAGACAATGATTTTAAAGATGAATTTAAAAATTTAATATATAAGAACATTTAATTTTAGCAGAAATTAACTTGCTACCTCACTGTTCCAGTCTTAGACTGTTTCAGTTAGGCCAAGTATTCAAATTAGGTTTTAAATGGATTTTAACCCTGGTCAACTCCACGTCACTATCAATAGAGGTCGTGCTGAGCCCAGTGATATGATAGGTTAGAATTGCAAAATGTGCATTCTAAATAAGACACATCAATCAGGCATAATAGCTAGGAAAGAATGACTGAGGTCTTCTACTATATTAATGATCACATGATTACAAAAAAATGTATTTATTATGTAACAGTTGTCGTTTCAAACAACTGAAAGTATTCAAGGGGGCCACTTGTTTGAATAGCTAACGCGTCAACTACGCCCCCTAAAATAATGTAACAATGTCTTTGTTAAATTTTTATATATTTGTGTTTTTGTTTATTTCGATTTCAGATTGTTCCTGGGAAGCGATTTATCACTTGATTCTATATTAATTTTTATTTATAACTCAATAATTTCATTAGATTTTGCTTATTAATTACATCAAATAGACTCGCAACCTCACTGTTACAGTAATAGACTGCTTCAGCCAGGCCGAGTATTTCAGGTCGATCCAAAAATAGTTTATTTGATTTGCTTTGACTCAAATTTATAATTTAATTATTTCATTTTAATTTGTTCAATAACTATTTTTTTGTATCAACAAATCGTGTTCTCAATAATTATACAGTGCCACTTACTAAGTAAATGCGTTTGGTTTCAAGGTAGTTGATCTTTTGCTGTACATGCTTAAAGTGAAATCGTTGAAAACATGGTATTAATCTTTGTTTGTGGCAGCTGGTTTGAATATTACTTGATGTGTGGTCATCACTTCAGCAATATCAGATTAACATGATTAATGAATAACATGGCTTTAGTTGATAGAAATAAATTTGTTGTTTTGTTTTCTCACTGGTAAACTCTTTACGTCACTATCATCAATAGAGGTCTTGCTGAGCCCAGTGATTTAATAGATTAGAACTGTATAAAAAAGGACAATTAGAGAATAATTTTAGAAACTAATTTAAAAATTTAATATATAATATCATGACATGACATGATTAGGTTAAACGAAAGCCCAACGTAGTCACATTAGTGATGATCTGTAGCCTGACCAAGGTTTAAGGTTTGATCTAGTGTAAGAGTCGACGCCGGCCTAGTAAGTCCCCACCATTCCAATTGACGCTTGGCACTTTGAAGAATTTGGTCATTCTTGTCAGTGTTATGCTATCAGCAGTTGGTCTAAAAAAGGGTAAACTCCTCATGCTCAGGGACACCTTCCACTGTTGCTATAGGTAGTTCGACCTTGGTGGCACAGGTTAGATGAGACTGTTAAGAGACTTTTAATATGAATTTTTTTTAACTCACTGACTAACATTGCTTTATCTTAACTTTAATTGTTAATTTTCATTATATTTGTGTCTTTACCTTCTCTATTTGTAGATGTAGTTTCTGATGCTCAATCTACCGCGGGCTCTGTATATATGCAGACGGATCGTTCAGAAGATTTAGTGCGGAGTGATATCGCGCTGTTTATATACAGAGGATCGTCGACGAAAAGTGCGTGAAGTGCGAAGTAGTATCGCGACGTGTTTATATAGACAGTATAATAGCTGGGACTGTACAGATACGAGCTGCAAAGTAGTAACTCGTAACTGTATGGGGGATGGTGGCAAATGTAGGGCCCGGCGTCTAAATAAACTTTGTAACAAGAATAATAGTTCCAACTGACTTATTGACAAAAGTGTTTGAAGAGCGGAGTGATATTGTGAACTGACTTGTCTTCTAGTCTCTACGCACATGGTTTCAAATGGATAGTGTAATGTTGTATCAAATAAGTAACAGATATTGTTACTATTAATTATTAATTGTGTACACATTTTGCAGTAATACTATGACATTTATTATCTCTTTTCTATCTAAACTACAATTGCTACAAAATTACCTGACAACATGGCTGTAGCATTTAATATTTCATTGACAATGCCACAATTAATAAATCAATTCATTTGACAAACACAATTTTGCTATAACCGTATTTTGACAAATTTTTAATTATAATTTTACTGTTCTAGATGCTGAATAAATATTTATTACATTTATAGCTAATACCAAGATTTGGAATTTATCTTCAACATTCCTAGATGTATTTTTTTGCTCAATCTACCGCGGGCTCTGTATATATGCAGACGGATCGTTCAGAAGATTTAGTGCGGACTCATATCGTGTTCTGTTTTTATACATCAGATCGTCGACGAAAATGTATAAAGTGCGGAGTAATATCGTGTCGCGTTTATATATAGACATTATAATAGCTGGGACCGTACAGATACGAGCTGCAAAGTAGTAACTCGTAACTGTATGGGGGATGGTGGCAAATGTAGGGCCCGGCGTCTAAACAAACTTTGTAACAAGAATAATAGTTCCAACTGACTTATTGACAAAAGTGTTTTTTTTTTAATTAATAATTTTACTGTTCTAGGTACTAAATAAATATTTATTAGATTTATAGCTTAATTATATACCAAATAGATGATTACAAGATTTGGTTGTTACCTTCTACATTCCTAGATGTATTTTTTTTGCTCCATCTACCGCGGGCTCTGTATATATGCAGACGGATCGTTCAGAAGATTTAGTGCGGACTCATATCGTGTTCTGTTTTTATACATCAGATCGTCGACGAAAATGTGTAAAGTGCGGAGTAATATCGCGACGCGTTTATATATAGACAATATAATAGCTGGGACTGTACAGATACGAGCTGCAAAGAGTAACTCGTAACTGTATGGGGGATGGTGGCAAATGTAGGGCCCGGCATGAAATAAAAAAACTTAACAAAGACAATTTTGCTATATAATCGTATTTTAACTTAAAATATTTAATTATAATTTTACTATTTTAGATGCTGAAAGTTATATACCAGTTGAATGGTTACCAAGAATTTGACATTATCTTCTACATTTCTGGATAAGATTATTTTGACTCAAACTTTGTGCTTGAATGATATCACGTACTCATTAATAATATACTAATAATGAAATCGAATAATAAGCACGTTGGTATTATTAAATTTATGAAAAATTGCACAACTTCCATTTGTACCATGAAATTCGCACAGAAAACCTGTGAAAATCATAAAAAATTGCACAAAAACTTATCAGCAAACACACAAAAAAGTGTTTGGCATTAAATCTATAAAAAATTTCAACAAAAATAAATAAATATTTGTTCATCTCAAAATTAGCAAAGTATAAAACATTAGAAAGACCCAAAATTAGACCATAAAATGTAAAAAATTGCAAAATAAACGCATGCAATATAAAAATACTGTTGGAAAAAACAAAAATCTGTCAGATAAACTGTTTAAAAGTGTCAAATTTTATTTATAAAATTGTTTAAAAGCACCAAAAAATGACTATAAACTGTTAAATTTTTTTTTTTTATAAAATAACATAAATATCAAAATCCGGCTTTGAAACATCAAAATATTAAGAACCACTAAAATCTGGCCAAAAACTGTTGAAAAATGTAAATATTTTTAAAAAAATTTAAAAACTGCAAAATTTTGCTATAAATATTTGATCTTACTGTTAAAACTGTTAACAAATGCAAAATTATGTTTATAAAATATCAAAAATAGTCTTTAAACATCAAAATATTGTTAGAAAACACTAAAATTTGGCTATTAACTGTTTAAAACTAGCAAAATGCGACCATGAAAAATGTAAACAAAGTTAGAAATAGCAAATTTTTTTGCTAATGCTAAATTCTATTAACGGAAATTCAAAAATAGCAAAATACGCTTTCTCTCAAGTTTTGAAATAGATATCGAGAAAGCCCTGTATGCTTGTCAGCCCTTTCACATTGCGGACCCTTCCTTATAGATAGGTATGCCAGTGGAATGAAACCAAAAAAATAAAAAAAACTGATTGTAGTTTAGTTTAATATTTGGTATTGATTATAAGTCGAGTTTAGAAATAAATAATGTATAAAAAGTACAGAGAAACTGAATAAAGTCGATGAAACGTGAATAAAGTAGATGAAAAGTGGATAGAGTTGATGGAAAGTGGAAGGAAAGTAGATAAAAAGTAGATCAAGTGAATACTATGAAAGGAAAGTGGATAGAGTAGAAGGAAAAGATGGATGAATGGATTAGGTGAATGAAAAGTGGATAAGAAGTGAATAGAGTATATGGACAGTAGATAAAACATGAATAAAAAGTAAATAGAGGAGATGGAAAGTAGATAGAGTGAATAGAAAGTGGATAAAAATGGATGGAAAGTAAATAGGGTAGAAGGAAAGAGGATAAGGAAGAAAGAGAGGGGATGGAAAGTAGATAGAGTAAATAAAAGTGAATGGAAACTTGATAAAAAATAAATAAAAAGTTGATAAAAGAGATAAAAAGTAGATACAGTGAATAAAAATAGATGGAAAGTAGGTAAGGTAGAAGGAAAGAGGAAGGAAAGTTAATAACGTAATTTAAAGAAGAAGGAAAGTTAATAGAGTAATTAAAAGTGGAAGGAAAGTTATAAGAAATATTAAAAGTGGAAGGAAAGTTGATAGAGTAATTAAAAGAGGAAGGAAAGTTGATAAGGCGGAAGGAAAATGGATGGAAAGTTAATAAAGTAATTAAAAGTGGATGGAAAGTTAATAGAGTAAATAAAAGTGGATGGAAAGTTAATAGAAATATTAAAAGTGGAAGGAAAGTTGATAAAGTAATTAGAAGTGGAAGGAAAGTTAATAGAGTAATTAAAAGAGGAAGGAAAGTTGATCGAGTAATTAAAAGTGGAAGGAAAGTTAATAAAGTAATTAAAAGTGGAAGAAAAGTTAATAGAGTAATTAAAAGAGGAAGGAAAGTTGATCGAGTAATTAAAAGTGGAAGGAAAGTTAATAAAGTAATTAAAAGTGGAAGAAAAGTTAATAGAGTAATTAAAAGTGGATGGAAAATTAATAGAAATATTAAAAGTGGAAGGAAAGTTGATAGAGTAATTAGAAGTGGAAGGAAAGTTAATAGAGTAATTAAAAGAGGAAGGAAAGTTGATCGAGTAATTAAAAGTGGAAGGAAAGTTAATAAAGTAATTAAAAGTGGAAGAAAAGTTAATAGAGTAATTAAAAGTGGATGGAAAATTAATAGAAATATTAAAAGTGGAAGGAAAGTTGATAGAGTAATTAGAAGTGGAAGGAAAGTTAATAGAGTAATTAAAAGAGGAAGGAAAGTTGATCGAGTAATTAAAAGTGGAAGGAAAGTTAATAAAGTAATTAAAAGTGGAAGAAAAGTTAATAGAGTAATTAAAAGTGGAATGAAAGTTAATAGAGTAATTAAAAGTGGAAGGAAAGTTAATAGAGTAATTAAAAGTGGAAGGAAAGTTAATAGAAATATTAAAAGTGGAAAGAAAATTGATAGAGTAATTAAAAGAGGAAGGAAAGTTGATCGAGTAATTAAAAGTGGAAGGAAAGTTAATAGAGTAATTAAAAGTGGAATGAAAGTTAATAGAGTAATTAAAAGTGGAAGAAAAGTTAATAGAGTAATTAAAAGTAAAAGAAAAGTTAATAGAGTAATTAAAAGTGGAATGAAAGTTAATAGAGTAATTAAAAGTGGAAGGAAAGTTAATAGAAATATTAAAAGTGGAAAGAAAAATGATAGAGTAATTAAAAGTGGAAGGAAAGTTAATAGAGTAATTAAAAGAGGAAGGAAAGTTGATCGAGTAATTAAAAGTGGAAGGAAAGTTGATAGAGTAATTAAAAGAGGAAGGAAAGTTGATCGAGTAATTAAAAGTGGATGGAAAGTTGATAGAGTAATTAAAAGTGGATGGAAAGTTGATAGAGTAATTAAAAGAGGAAGGAAAGTTGATCGAGTAATTAAAAGTGGATGGAAAGTTGATAGAGTAATTAAAAAAGGAAGGAAAGTTGATAGAGTAATTAAAAGTGGAAGAAAAGTTGATAGAGTAATTAAAAGAGGAAGGAAAGTTGATCGAGTAATTAAAAATGGATGGAAAGTTGATAGAGTAATTAAAAGTGGAAAGAAAGTTAATAGAGTAATTAAAAGAGGAAGGAAAGTTGATAGAGTAATTAAAAGTGGAAGGAAAGTTGATAGAGTAATTAAAAGTGGATGGAAAGTTGATAGAGTAATTAAAAGTGGAAGGAAAGTTGATAGAGCAATTAAAAGTGGATGGAAAGTTGATAAGAAATAAATAAAAATTGGATAAAAGAAATAAAAAGTGGATAGAGTGAATAAAAATAGATGGAAGTAAATAAGGTAGAAGGAAAGTGGATGGAAAGTTGATAGAGTAAATAAAAGAAGAAGGAAAGTAGATAGCGTATTTAAAAGTGGAAAGAAAGTTGATAAAAATAATTAAAATGTGGTTAAAAGAGATGAAAAATGAATAGAGTGAATAAAAATAGATAGAAAGTAGGTAAGGTAGAAGGAAAGCAGATGGAAAGTAGATAGAGTAAATAAAAGTAGAAGAAAGTAGATAGAGTAGATAAAAATAGATGGAAAGTGAATAGGGTGAAAGGAAAGTGGATAGAGTAAAAAAGTGGATGAGATGATTGGATAAAAAATGGATAAAAAGTGGACAGAGTAAAAAATCTACTCTATGAATAAAAAGTGAATAGAAAAGAGATAGAGTAGATAGAAAGTAGATAAAGTAAATGAAAAGTGAATAAAAAATTGATAAAAAGTGAATAAAGTGCACGGAAAGAAAAGTTGGGCAAACAACCAAAAAAAAATCAAAGTGATTGAACAGTTTAGTCTTTATTCTATTTTATAAATGTGGCTATTTCATTTAAGACTATAATCTGAAGTAATCTCAAGTAATTTAATTTTATTAGATATTTTCATAATTTTGCCACATACCTGTATTAACAGGTAATCTGCTAATTTAAAATAATTCACAAAGTTTTTTAAATACTAACAGGCCCGGTATCTAATAAAACTTTGTAACAAGAATATCAGTTCCAATTGACTTATTGACAAAAATGTTTTTTTTTTATTATAATTTTACTGTTCTAGATACTGAATGGTTACCAAGATTTGGATGTTACCTTCTACATTCCTAGATGTAATTTCTGAAGCTCCATCTACCGCGGGCTCTGTATATATGCAGACGGATCGTTCAGAAGATTTAGTGCGGAGTGATATCGTGTTCTGTTTATATACATCAGATCGTCGACGAAAATGTATAAAGTGCGGAGTTATATCGCGTCGCGTTTATATATAGACATTATAATAGCTGGGACTGTACAGATACGAGCTGCAAAGTGTAACTCGTAACTGTATGGGGGTGGTGGCAAATGTAGGGCCCGGCGTCTAATAAAACTTTGTAACAAGTGATATAGTTCCAACTGACTTATTGACAAAAGTGTTTAAAGTGATATCGCGAACTGATTTTTCTTCTAGATACACCTGGTTTCAAATGGATTGTGTAATGTTGTATCAAACAAGTGACAGTTATTGTTACTATCAATTATTGTTAATTATGCACACATTTTCTAGTAATACTATAACATTTACTATCTTCTTTCAATCTAAACTACATTTGCTACAAAATTATTTGACAACATGACTTTTAGCATTTAATATTTTATTGACAATGCATTAATCAATCAATCAATTTAATTAACAAACACTAATTTGCTATAACCGTATTTTGACTCATTTTTAATTATAATTTTACTGTTCTAGATTCTGAATAAATATTTATTACATTTATAGCTAATACCAAGATTTGGGTTTTATCTTCAACGTTCCTAGATGTATTTTTTTTTGGTCAATCTACCGCGGGCTCTGTATATATGCAGACGGATCGTTCAGAAGATTTAGTGCGGAGTGATATCGCGCTGTTTATATACAGAGGATCGTCGACGAAAGTCCGTGAAGTACGAAGTAGTATCGCGACGTATTTATATATAGACTTTATAATAGCTGGGACTGTACAGATACGAGCTACAAAGTAGTAACTCGTAACTGTATGGGGGTGGTGGCAAATGTAGGGCCCGGCATAATTTTGATTTCAGATCGTTCCTGGGAAGACATTTATCACACTACATCTGTTGTTTCAAATAACTGTAAGTCTGATAAACAACTTAATAATTAATATATAGTTCTATTATGTAGCACCAGTAGGTTTAAGGTCTTTTTAAATGTTGTACATACTATTTATTCACATTTTTATCACATTACACAAATTTAAACAGTGTCAGAACAATAACAATAAGTGTTATAAGTTATTGATTTAGATTTAACTCTTGTAAACGCAATTATGTTATTTAATTGTTTAATGTTATTTGGAGTTTTACTGTATTCATTTCTACAGCCGTATACGATGTTGTGCTTCCTTTATTAGTTCTAATAGGCTTGCAAATGTCGTTTTTTTCTTGTGTTGTAGTTTCTTTACTAAAATAATGTTTGTTTTTAAAGTTTCAGTATTAATCTTATTTATAAGTTTACATTTGTTTATTTTAATAATGTTTTTCAAGTTTTAATCTATTTTAATAGAATATAGTCCGTAATATGATTTTCTTTGTTAGTATGTTTTCACCAAAATTTGAAGTTTTTTTTGTCAAGTGTTTTAATAACTATAGACCACATCTTTCTTAGGTCCCAGTTTCTGTTAATTATTTCTATTTTCAAGGTAATTCTTTTTTGTGAAAATCAGATTCTAGTTGTTGATTAATTTCTAAATGTACTTTTATTTTAAGTAAGTATTCTTCTTTGAGTAATTGTTTGGTAAATTATTTTTCTTTTTTTAAATTATTTATCTAATTTATACTTTTCGACGTAAACAATTTAAATAGTATTACTTTTTTAAATTAGCTCACTTTATGTAATATATATTTTCTGCTATAAAATTCAATTTTATTACTTTTTATGATGGCTACCTTCTTGTACTTTCTTTTTAACTGATATTGGATTGAAATAGTGATATTTAATATATTATGATCTAACTATTTATCAACTATACAGTAATGTGCGAGGACTTCAAATTCTGTAAACAATCAGGTAAATAGGTAATTATTTGAAAATAAAAAGTCTTTTGTTTAGGTATGTGAAGGTTTTTTGTTTTGATTTCTCTGACTAACAATTTTAGCACTTAGCATCTTTGTTACTTCTGCTCCTTAATTAGGAAAAACTGTTTTTTTACCATTAATAATGTGTCCCAAGTCATCAATGAAATGATTTATTTCAGAAACTGTAGATTGCAACAATTTTTAGTTAATGTTTGCTTCACCACCACCGTTTTTATCATCTTTTGATTGAAAGTATAAGCAGAAATTTGAAAATTTCTTCAGTTCTTGTAAAGTTTAATATATTTAATTTATTAAAAATACTACGTGCATATTTATTCATTTTTTAATTATGTTATTAACTTATGTAGTCAATTGTATTTCTCGTTATTTGTGTCATTTGCAGAATTGATTCTACCATTGTGTTTTTTTTTATTTTTCACCAACAATTTGAACAGTTCAATTGATTGTATTGACATTCTCTTTCATGTTTTATTTTATACTATGGACATGAGATTTCATTTTTGTAATTTATTGTTTTGTGTCTCTATTTATTTCTGTTATAGCATCTTAAAGTATTTATGTCTTCATATCATCTTGTCTTTGACTGTAGTAAAGTAGTTTTGTTGAATCATTGCTTCCTTAATATTTTTTGTAAAATTGGTATATAATTGTATTTTTTTAATTTTAATTTCAGATTGTTCCTAGGAAGATATTTACCACACCACAGTTGTCGTTTCAAACAATTGATTGTGAGAAAAATGCGTTGCTGTTTGTACTATAATAGTTTCTACAAATAATTCAATTGTGTCTCTAAATTTTGCTTATTTATTACATTAATGGACTCGCAACCTAACTGTTACAGTAATAGACTGCTTCAGTCAGGCCGAGTATTTCAGGTGGATCCAAAAATAGTTTATTTGGTATGCTTCGGCCCAAATTTATAATTTAATTATTTCATTTAAATTTGTTCAATAGCTATTTTTTTGTATTAACAAATCGTGATCTCAATAATTATACAGTGCTACTTACTAAGTAAATGCGTTTGTTTTCAAGGCAGATGATCTTTTGCTGAACATGCTTAAAGTGAAATCGTTGAAAACATGGTATTAATCTTTGTTTGTGGCGGCTGGTTTGAATAGTACTTGTTGTGTGGTCATCACTTCAGTAATATCAGACCAACATGATTATTGAATTTCATGGTTTTGGTTGATAGAAATAAATTTGTTATTTTATTAACGCTGGTGAACTCTCCACGTCACTATCATCAATAGAGGTCGTTCTGAGCCCAGTGATTTAATAGGTTAGAACTGTACAGAAAGAGGACAGTTAGATAATAATTTTACTGATGAATTTGAAAATTTATTATATAAGAACATTTAATATTAGCAGATATTAACTTGCTACCTCACTGTTGCAGTGTTAGACTGTTTCAGTTAGGCCAAGTATTCAAATTAGGTTTTAAATGGATTTTAACCCTGGTCAACTCCACGTCACTATCAATAGAGGTCGTGTTGAGCCCAGTGATTTAATAGAATTGCAAAATTGTGCATTCTAAATAGATAAGATACATCAATTAATCATTATGGTCAGGAAATTATTACTAAAGTCTTCTACTATACTAATGATCACATCATTACTTAAAAGTATTTATTATGTAACAGTTGTCGTTTCAAACAACTGAAAGTATTTAAGGGGGCCACTTGTTTGATTAGCTCACGCGTCAACTACGCCCCCTAAAATAATGTAATTATTTTATTGTTAAATTTCTTTATATTTGTGTTTTTGCTTATCTTGATTTCAGATTGTTCTTGGGAAGTTATTTAACACACCACACAGTTGTCGTTTCAAACATCTGTCTGTGTGATAAATACGTTGCTGTTGATTCTATAATAATTTTTATTTATAATTCAATAATTTCATTAGATTTTGCTTATTAATAACATTTAATAGACTCGCAACCTCACTGTTACAGTAATAGACTGCTTCAGCCAGGCCGAGTATTTTAGGTGGATCCAAAAATAGTTTATTTGGTTAGCTTTGGCCCAAATTTATTATTTATTTATTTCATTTTAAATTGTTCAATAACTATTTTTTTGTATCAACAAATTGTGTTCTCAATAATTATACAGTGCCACTTACTAAGTAAATGCGTTTGTTTTCAAAGCAGTTGATCTTTTGCTGTACATGCTTAAAGTGAAATCGTTGAAAACATGGTATTAATCTTTGTTTGTGGCAGCTGGTTTGAATAGTATTTGTTGTGTGATCATCATTTCAGTAATATCAGACCAACATAACTATTGATTAACATGGTTTTAGTTGATAGAAATAAATTTGTTATTTTGTTTTTCCGCTGGTGAACTCTGCACGTCACTATCATCAATAGAGGTCTTGCTGAGCCCAGTGATTTAATAGGTTAGAACTGTACAAAAAAAGGACAATTTGAGAATAATTTTAGAAATTAATTTAAAAACGTAATATATAATAACATGACATGACATGATTAGGTTAAACGAAAGCCCAACGTAGTCACATTAGTGATGACCCGTAGCCTGACCAAGGTTTAAGGTTTGATCTAGTGTAAGAGTCGACGCCGGCTTAGTGAGTACCCACCATTCCAATTGACGCTTGGCACTTTGAAGAATTTGGTCATTCTTGTCAGTGTTATGCTATCAGCAGTTGGTCTAAAAAAGGGTAAACTCCTCATGCTCAGGGACCTCTTCCACTGTTGCTATAGGTAGTTCGACCTTGGTGGCACAGGTTAGATGAGACTGTTAAGAAACTTTTAATATGAATTTATTTTTAACTCACTGACTAACATTGCTTTATCTTAACTTTAATTGTTAATTTTCTTTATATTTGTGTCTTTACCTTCTCTATTTGTAGATGTAGTTCCTGATGCTCAATCTACCGCGGGCTCTGTATATATGCAGACGGATCGTTCAGAAGATTTAGTGCGGAGTGATATCGCGCTGTTTATATACAGAGGATCGTCGACGAAAAGTGCGTGAAGTGCGAAATAGTATCGCGACGTATTTATATAGACAGTATAATAGCTGGGACTGTACAGATACGAGCTGCAATGTGTAACTCGTAACTGTATGGGGGTGGTGGCAAATGTAGGGCCCGGCGTCTAAATAAACTTTGTAACAAGAATAATAGTTCCAACTGACTTATTGACAAAAGTGTTTGCAGAGCGGAGTGATATCGCGAACTGACTTGTCTTCTAGTCTCTACACACCTGGTTTCAAATGGATAGTGTAATGTTGTATCAAATAAGTAACAGATATTGTTACTATTAATTGTTAATTGTGTACACATTTTGCAGTAATACTATGACATTTATTATCTCTTTTCTATCTAAACTACAATTGCTACAAAATTACCTGACAACATGGCTGTAGCATTTAATATTTCATTGACAATGCCATAATTAATAAATCAATTTATTTGACAAACACAATTTTGCTATAACCGTATTTTGACAAATTTTTAATTAGAATTTTACTGTTCTAGATTCTGAATAAATATTTATTACATTTATAGCCAATACCAAGATTTGGATTTTATCTTCAACATTCCTAGATGTATTTTTTTTGCTCAATCTACCGCGGGCTCTGTATATATGCAGACGGATCGTTCAGAAGATTTAGTGAGGAGTGATATCGTGTTTTGTTGTTATACATCAGATCGTCGACGAAAATGTATAAAGTGCGGAGTAATATCGCGACGCGTTTATTTATAGACAATATAATAGCTGGGACTGTACAGATACGAGCTGCAAAGAGTAACTCGTAATTGTATGGGGGATGGTGGCAAATGTAGGGCCCGGCGTCTAATAAAACTTTGTAACAAGTGAAATAGTTTCAACTGACTTATTGACAAAAATGTTTATTTTTAATTAATAATTTTACTATTCTAGGTACTAAATAAATATTTATTAGATTTTTAGCTTAATTATATACCAAATAGATGGTTACCAAGATTTGGATGTTACCTTCTACATTCCTAGATGTAATTTTTGAAGCTCAATCTACCGCGGGCTCTGTATACATGCAGACGGATCGTTCAGAAGATTTAGTGAGGACTGATATCGTGTTCTGTTTTTATACATCAGATCGTCGACGAAAATGTATAAAGTGTGGAGTAATATCGCGTCGCGTTTTTATATAGACATTATAATAGCTGGGACCGTACAGATACGAGCTGCAAAGTAGTAACTCGTAACTGTATGGGGGATGGTGGCAAATGTAGGGCCCGGCATAAAATAAAAAACTTAGCAAAGACAATTTTGCTATATAATTGTATTTTAACTTAAAATATTTAATTATAATTTTACTATTTTAGTGTTATATACCAGTTGGATGGTTACCAAGATTTTGACGTTATCTTCTACATTTCTGGATAAGATTATTTTGACTCAAACTTTGTGCGTGAATGATATCACGTACTCATTAATAATATACTAATAATGAAATCCAATAATAAGCACGTTTGTATTATTAAATTTATGAAAAATTGCACAACTTCCATTTGTACCACGAAATTCGCACAAAAAACCTGTGAAAATCATCAAAAATTGCGCAAAAATTCATTAGCAAACACACAAAAAAGTTTATAGCATTAAATCTATAAAAAACTTATAAATTATGCAATGATTTTTTCAAATAATCAACATAAATATATAAAAATTTGTTCATCTCAAAATAAGCATAGTATAAAACATTAGAAAGCATCAAAATTAGGTCATAAAATGTAAAAAATTGCAAAATAAACGCATGCAATATAAAAATACTGTTGGAAAAAACAAAAATCTGCCAGATAAACTATTTAAATGTATAAAATATGATTTATAAAATTGTATAAAAGCACTAAAGTTAGACTATAAACTATTAATTTGTTTTTTTCTATAAAGTAATAAAAATATCAAAATCCGGCCTTAAAACATCAAAATATTATTAAGAACCATCAAAATACGGCCACAAACTGTTGAAAAATGTAAATATTTTTAAGAGATTTCAAAAACTGCAAAATTTTGCCATAAATATTTGATCTTACTGTTAAAACTGTTAACAAATGCAAAGTTATGTTTACAAAATATCAAAAATAGCAAAATCCTGTCTTTAAACATCAAAATATTGTTAGAAAACACCAAAATTTGGCCATAAACTGTTTAAAACTAGCAAAATGCGACCATGAAGTATGTAAACCTAGTTAGAAATAGCAAAATTTCATGATAAACTGTCTAAAAATGCTAAATTCTATTAACGGAAATTCAAAAATAGTAAAATACGCTTTCTCTCAAGTTTTGAAATAGATATCGAGAAAGCCCTGTATGCTTGTCAGCCCTTCCACATTGCGGACCCGTGCTTATAGATAGGTATGCCAGTGGAATGAAACCAAAAAATTAAAAAAAGGATTGTAGTTTAGTTTAATATTTGGTATTGATCATAAGTCGGGTTCTGAAATAAAAAATAGATAAACAGTACAGAGAAACTGAATAAAGTAGATGGAAAGTGAATAGAGTAGATAAAAAATGGATACAGTTGATAGAAAGTGAATGGAAAGTATATAAAAAGTAGATCAGATAGAGTCGAAGGAAAAGTGAATTAAGTGAATGAAAAGTGGATAAAAAGTAAATAGAGTAAATGGACAGTAGATAAAACATGAATAAAAAGTAAATAGAGGAGATTTAAAGTAGATAGAGTGAATAGAAAGTGGATAAAAATGGATGGAAAGTAAATAGGGTAGAAGGAAAGTGGATAAGGAAGAAAAAGAGTGGATGGAAAGTAGATAGAGTAAATAAAAGTGAATGGATACTTGATAAAAAATAAATAAAAAGTGGATAAAAGAGATAAAAAGTAGATAGAGTGAATAAAAATAGATGGAAAGTAGGTAAGGTAAAAAGAAAGTGGAAGGAGAGTTGATAGAGTAACTAAAAGTGGATGGAAAGTTAATAAAGTAAATAAAAGTAGATGGAAAGTTAATAGAGTAATTAAAAGTGGAAGGAAAGTTAATAGAATAATTAAAAGAGGAAGGAAAGTTGATAGAGTAATTAAAAGTAGATGGAAAGTTAATAAAGTAAATAAAAGTGGATGGAAACTTGATAGAGTAATTAAAAGTGGAAGGAAAGTTGATAGAGCAATTAAAAAAGTAAGGAAAGTTAATAGAGTAATTAAAAGTGGAAGGAAAGTTGATAGAGGAATTAAAAGAGGAAGGAAAGAGAATAGAGTAATTAAAAGTGGAAGGAAAGTTAATAGAGTAATTAAAAGTGGAAGGAAAGTTGATAAAGTAATTAAAAGTGGAAGGAAAGTTAATAGAGTAATTAAAAGTGGAAGGAAAATTAATAGAGTAATTAAAAGAGGAAGGAAAGTTAATAGAGTAATTAAAAGAGGAAGGAAAGTTAATAGAGTAATTGAAAGAGGAAGGAAAGTTGATAGATCAATTAAAAGAGTAAGGAAAGTTAATAGAGTAATTAAAAGTGGAAGGAAAGTTGATAGAGGAATTAAAAGAGGAAGAAAAGTTAATAGAGTAATTAAAAGAGGAAGGAAAGTTAATAGAGTAATTGAAAGAGGAAGGAAAGTTGATAGATCAATTAAAAGAGTAAGGAAAGTTAATAGAGTAATTAAAAGTGGAAGGAAAGTTGATAGAGGAATTAAAAGAGGAAGGAAAGTTAATAGAGTAACTGAAAGAGGAAGGAAAGTTGATAGAGTAATTAAAAGAGTAAGGAAAGTTAATAGAGTAATTAAAAGTGGAAGGAAAGTTAATAGAGTAATTAAAAGTGGAAGGAAAGTTGATAGAGGAATTAAAAGAGGAAGGAAAGTTAATAAAGTAATTAAAAGAGGAAGGAAAGTTGATAGAGTAATTAAAAGAGTAAGGAAAGTTAATAGAGTAATTAAAAGTGGAAGGAAAGTTAATAGAGTAATTAAAAGAAGAAGGAAAGTTGATAGATCAATTAAAAGAGTAAGGAAAGTTAATAGAGTAATTAAAAGTAGAAGGAAAGTTGATAGAGGAATTAAAAGAGGAAGAAAAGTTAATAGAGTAATTAAAAGAGGAAGGAAAGTTAATAAAGTAATTAAAAGAGGAAGGAAAGTTGATAGAGTAATTAAAAGAGTAAGGAAAGTTAATAGAGTAATTAAAAGTGGAAGGAAAATTAATAGAGTAATTAAAAGAGGAAGGAAAGTTGATAGATCAATTAAAAGAGTAAGGAAAGTTAATAGAGTAGTTAAAAGTGGAAGGAAAGTTGATAGAGGAATTAAAAGAGGAAGGAAAGTTAATAGAGTAATTAAAAGTGGAAGGAAAGTTAATAGAGTAATTAAAAGTGGAAGGAAAGTTGATAGAGGAATTAAAAGAGGAAGAAAAGTTAATAGAGTAATTGAAAGAGGAAGGAAAGTTGATAGATCAATTAAAAGAGTAAGGAAAGTTAATAGAGTAATTAAAAGTGGAAGGAAAGTTAATAGAGTAATTAAAAGTGGAAGGAAAGTTGATAGAGGAATTAAAAGAGGAAGAAAAGTTAATAGAGTAATTGAAAGAGGAAGGAAAGTTGATAGATCAATTAAAAGAGTAAGGAAAGTTAATAGAGTAATTAAAAGTGGAAGGAAAGTTGATAGAGGAATTAAAAGAGGAAGAAAAGTTAATAGAGTAATTAAAAGAGGAAGGAAAGTTAATAGAGTAATTGAAAGAGGAAGGAAAGTTGATAGATCAATTAAAAGAGTAAGGAAAGTTAATAGAGTAATTAAAAGTGGAAGGAAAGTTGATAGAGGAATTAAAAGAGGAAGAAAAGTTAATAGAGTAATTAAAAGAGGAAGGAAAGTTAATAGAAGATATGAAAGAGGAAGGAAAGTTGATAGATCAATTAAAAGAGTAAGGAAAGTTAATAGAGTAATTAAAAGTGGAAGGAAAGTTGATAGAGGAATTAAAAGAGGAAGGAAAGTTAATAAAGTAATTAAAAGAGGAAGGAAAGTTGATAGATCAATTAAAAGAGTAAGGAAAGTTAATAGAGTAATTAAAAGTGGAAGGAAAGTTAATAGAGTAATTAAAAGTGGAAGGAAAGTTGATAGAGGAATTAAAAGAGGAAGGAAAGTTAATAAAGTAATTAAAAGAGGAAGGAAAGTTGATAGAGTAATTAAAAGAGTAAGGAAAGTTAATAGAGTAATTAAAAGTGGAAGGAAAGCTGATAGAGGAATTAAAAGAGGAAGGAAAGTTAATAGAGTAATTAAAAGAGGAAGGAAAGTTGATAGAGTAATTAAAAGAGTAAGGAAAGTTAATAGAGTAATTAAAAGTGGAAGGAAAGTTAATAGAGTAATTAAAAGTGGAAGGAAAGTTGATAGAGCAATTAAAAGAGTAAGGAAAGTTAATAGAGTAATTAAAAGTGGAATGAAAGTTGATAGAGCAATTAAAAGAGTAAGGAAAGTTAATAGAGTAATTAAAAGTGGAAGGAAAGTTGATAGAGTAATTAAAAGAAGAAGGAAAGTTAATAAAGTAATTAAAAGTGGATGGAAAGTTGATAGAGTAATTAAAAGAGGAAGGAAAGTTGATAGAGTAATTAAAAGAAGAAGGAAAGTTAATAAAGTAATTAAAAGTGGATGGAAAGTTGATAGAGTGATTAAAAAAAGAGGAAGAAAAGTTAATAGAGTAATTAAAAGTGGAAGGAAAGTTGATAAAGTAATTAAAAGTGGAAGGAAAGTTGATAGAGTAATTAAAAGAAGAAGGAAAGTTAATAAAGTAATTAAAAGTGGATGGAAAGTTGATAGAGTAATTAAAAGTGGATGGAAAGTTAATAGAGTAATTATAAGAGGAAGGAAAGTTGATAGAGTAATTAAAAGTGGAAGGAAAGTTGATAGAGCAATTAAAAGAGTAAGGAAAGTTAATAGAGTAATTAAAAGTGGAATGAAAGTTGATAGAGCAATTAAAAGAGTAAGGAAAGTTAATAGAGTAATTAAAAGTGGAAGGAAAGTTGATAGAGTAATTAAAAGAAGAAGGAAAGTTAATAAAGTAATTAAAAGTGGATGGAAAGTTGATAGAGTAATTAAAAGAGGAAGGAAAGTTGATAGAGTAATTAAAAGAAGAAGGAAAGTTAATAAAGTAATTAAAAGTGGATGGAAAGTTGATAGAGTGATTAAAAAAAGAGGAAGAAAAGTTAATAGAGTAATTAAAAGTGGAAGGAAAGTTGATAAAGTAATTAAAAGTGGAAGGAAAGTTGATAGAGTAATTAAAAGAAGAAGGAAAGTTAATAAAGTAATTAAAAGTGGATGGAAAGTTGATCGAGTAATTAATAGTGGAAGGAAAGTTGATAGAGTAATTAAAAGTGGATGGAAAGTTAATAGAGTAATTATAAGAGGAAGGAAAGTTGATAGAGTAATTAAAAGAGGAAGGAAAGTTGATAGAATAATTAAAAGA
Source organism: Tachinus rufipes (assembly GCA_963932245.1). Taxonomy (NCBI): domain Eukaryota; kingdom Metazoa; phylum Arthropoda; class Insecta; order Coleoptera; family Staphylinidae; genus Tachinus; species Tachinus rufipes. The sequence continues at coordinate 6,368,192 of OZ010749.1, forward strand.
AAAAGGAAAGTTAATAAAGTAATTAAAAGTGGATGGAAAGTTGATAGAGTAATTAAAAGTGGAAGAAAAGTTGATAGAGTAATTAAAAGAGAAAGGAAAGTTGATAGAGTAACTAAAAGATGAAAGAAAGTTAATAAAGTAATTAAAAGTGGATGTAAAGTTGATAGAGTAATTAAAAGTGGAAGTAAGGTGGTAGAGTAATTAAAAGTAGAAAGAAAGTTGATAGAGTAATTAAAAATGGAAGGAAATTTTATAAAGTAATTAAAAGAGGAACGAAAGTTGATAGAGTAATTAAAAGTGGAAGGAAAGTTGATAAAGTAATTAAAAGTGGAAGGAAAGTTGATAGAGTAATTAAAAGAGAAAGGAAAGTTAATAGAGTAATTAAAAGAAGAAGGAAAGTTGATAGAGTAATTAAAAGTAGAAGGAAAGTTGATAAAAAAAATAAAAAGTGGATTTAAGAGATGAAAAGTTGATAGAGTAAATAAAAATAGATGTAAAGAAGATAAGGTGGAAGGAAAGTAGATAAAGTAATGAAAAGTGCATAGAAAGTTGAAAGAGCAATTAAAAGTGGATGGAAAGTTGATAAGAAATAAACAAAAATTGGATAAAAGAAATAAAAAGTGGACAGAGTGAATAAAAATAGATGGAAGTAAATAAAGTAGAAGGAAAGTGGATGGAAAGTTGATAGAGTAAATAAAAGAAGAAGGAAAGTAGATAGCGTATTTAAAAGTGGAAAGAAAGTTAATAAAAATAATTAAAATGTGGTTAAAAGAGATGAAAAATGGATAGAGTGAATAAAAATAGATAGAAAGTAGATAAGATAGAAGGAAAGCAGATTTAAAGTAGATAGAGTAGATAAAAATAGATGGAAAGTGAATAGGGTGGAAGGTAAGTGGATAGAGTAAACAAATGATTGGATAAAATATGCATAAAAAGTGGTTAGAGTAGAAAGTAAATCTACTCTATGAATAAAAAGTGACTAAAAAGTGGATAAGAGTAGATGAAAAGTGGAGAGTAGATAGAAAGTAGATAAAGTAAAAGAAAAGTAGATAAAAAATTGAGAAAGAAAGTGAATAAAGTGGACGGAAAGAGAGAAGTTGGGCAAACAACCAAAATAAAAATAAATCAAAGTGATTGAACAGTTTAGTCTTTATTCTATTTTATAAATGTGGCTATTCCATTTAAGACTATAATCTGAAGTAATGGCTATTAATTTTATTTTATTAGAAAATTGATAATCTTGCCACATTGCTGTATTAACAGATAATCTGCTAATTTAAAAAATTACACAAGTTTTTTAAGTACTAAATTGTTAGCAACTGTCCACTTATAAAAAAGTTGTTTAAAACTTTAAATGTAAATATTACAATAAAACGATAAAATTAGAATGTGAGAATGACATTTGTGCTGTACAAAAGCTATAAAATAAAAAGTCTCAGAATACTATTAGCTCTCTTGGACAAAATATTGATTTCAGACTTATTATGAGAGTACATTTACTTTGTGATAAATCAACAACTGAGGCTATTCTAGAAAATACTTAAATTGTTGGAAATGTAAACCAGAATTTGCTGTTGGTTGACTATAGGATGGAGATAGATTTGGTTAAGATAATACATACAAGATACTAATAATAAAATAAAATTTTAAATAGATAATAGCTGGGACCGTACAGATACGAGCTACAATGTAGTAACTCGTAACTGTACGGGGGTGGTGGCAAATATGGGGCCCGGCACTAATTTTAAAAAAATTAGCTGATAAATTATGTTATTCTTATGATTTCAGAACTTTCTAGAAGCATATTTACTTCCCAAGGACAACTGAGACTATTCTATTCAGGTTGCTATTTATACAAAGCAACAGCGACCAGACAGGACAAAATGTGCAGGAATCATTGGTAAAAATAATTTTTAATAATATCAAAATCAATCGAATTACTTATAGCTTGAGGTTGCAATTTTCAAAATTTTGTCAAAAATATTTTTAAAAAATTGAAACAAAAATCAGCAACTGCTCCAAGACCGTCGTAGGATCGACAAAAACTGAAAAAAGGCTTGGCAAAAACTTAATCACATTTTTGCACGTCTCGTTCAATTCTTGTCGACCGCCCTCCTGCAAAGACCTCCGCGTCTAAACACTATTACCCAAACTATTAGAAAAATTGAGAGTAGGTTAATTAATAATAGTTCGTTTCTGTGGTTTGATGGAATTTGGAAATAATAGTCACATTACACATTTATGTTAATCTTTTAAATAAATTATTTATTATTTTATTTCTTTTTTATTGAAAAAAAACCTATTTAACAAGTCAAATACAAGTGTACAATAACGAAAACAAAAGATTAATGTATGATAAAAATGAATTTAATAATAAAAAATGTATGACAATCATACACTGATACTTGACAATAAATAAATTACCTACGTCTCCATCTAGGTATCCAATGAACTTGAATATAAAAGTAGTACAGTACGAGGACGAAATTAAAAAAAAAATAAACAACAATCATTGACTGGAATACAGTTATCGAGATTTTAAATCAATAGTCAAAACATCACACATCCAAACACTCTGTTCATTTTCACTTTTAGATTGTGCTAGAGGTAATTTGTTTCAGTCTTGCACCTCACAGCTCATCTTTAATGTCATCATCACTTTCCTGTGATGGTGGAGGTGAGCCTCCTTGACCTTGGTATAGTTTTGCAATGATTGGTTGGACTACATCTTCCAATTCTTTCTTTTGTTTCTTGTATTCTTCTGAATCAGTATCTTGATTTTCTTCTAACCATTTAATCTTTTCATCAATGGCTTCTTCCATTTTGGTCTTTTCTTCATCAGTCAATTTGGAACCCAATTTATCCTTATCTTGCAATTGATTTTTGAGTGAGTAAGCATAACTTTCAAGTTCGTTTCTTGCTTCAACGCGTTCCTTAAGTTTTTTGTCTTCATCTGCAAACTTCTCAGCATCCTTGATCATCCTTTCAATATCTTCAGGTGTTAATCTGTTTTGGTCATTAGTGATAACAATCTTTTCCCTGTTTCCTGTTCCCTTATCTTCAGCAGATACTTGTAAGATACCATTGGCATCAATTTCGAATGTTACTTCAATTTGTGGAATGCCTCTTGGTGCTGGTGGAATTCCAGTAAGATCGAATTTACCCAAAAGATGGTTATCTTTTGTCATTGGACGTTCACCTTCATAAACTTGGATTGTTACTGTATGTTGGTTGTCAGAAGCGGTTGAGAAGATTTGCGATTTCTTGGTTGGAATGACTGTGTTACGTGGGATAAGCTTGGTCATTACTCCTCCAACAGTTTCAATTCCCATGGTGAGTGGATTGACATCAAGAAGTACAATAGCATCAGTATCTTGTTCACCGGATAATACACCAGCTTGTACAGCGGCACCATAAGCAACAGCCTCATCAGGATTGATACCCCTTGAAGGTTCCTTTCCATTAAAGAATTCCTTAACCAAAGTTTGCACTTTTGGAATACGAGTTGATCCACCAACCAAAACAATTTCATCAACATCTTTTTTGTTCATATCAGCATCCTCAAGTACTTTCTGTACTGGTTTCATGGTGGAACGGAACAAATCCATATTCAATTCTTCGAATTTAGCCCTGGTAAGGGTTTCTGAGAAGTCATCACCTTCGAAGAAAGATTCAATTTCAATCCTGACTTGATGAGATGCAGAAAGGGCACGTTTCGCTTTTTCAACTTCACGTCTCAATTTTTGTACGGCACGATTGTCTTTACGGATATCCTTGCCCTTCTTCTTTTTGTATAATTTAATGAAATGATCCATTACACGTTGATCGAAATCTTCACCTCCCAAATGAGTATCTCCGTTAGTTGCTACTACTTCAAAGACGCCGTTGTCGATTGTTAAAAGGGATACATCAAAGGTACCACCACCCAAATCGAATACAAGTACATTTTTCTCTCCATCTTTTTTATCTAATCCGTAAGCAATAGCGGCGGCAGTGGGTTCGTTAATGATTCTCATTACATTAAGTCCAGCAATAACACCAGCATCCTTAGTAGCTTGACGTTGGGCGTCGTTGAAATAAGCGGGTACTGTTACAACAGCATGGGTAACCTTTTTGCCTAAATATGCTTCAGCGGTTTCCTTCATTTTTCCTAAAACCATAGCGGAAATTTCTTCAGGAGCAAATACTTTATCTCCTTGGCTAGTAGCTACACTAATATGGGGTTTTGAATTCTTTTCGATGACCTTGAAGGGGAAGAATTTGATGTCGTGTTGGACGTTAGTGTCGGACCATTCGCGACCGATTAGACGTTTGGCGTCGAAAACGGTGTTTTCTGGATTGGTTGTCAGCTGATTTTTAGCTGCGTCTCCGATGAGACGTTCGCCTTCAGCGGTAAAGGCCACATAGGATGGTGTGATACGGTTGCCTTGATCGTTGGCGATAATTTCTACACGACCATTTTTGTAAACTCCAACACTGAAAATTAAAAAAATATATATTGAATTTGCTGATTTAAACACAATTTAAAATACAATAAATAATAATGTAACCTATAAATCTATGCAAATGGCGGCAAAGACTTTCAAGTATAGTTTGCACGCAAATATTAGACTAAATAGATACAATCTATCTTGTTTCTAGCGACTGTCCCTGTAACAACAGCCTCCGTCTGATGGACGACAACACTTCCGCTCTAAGGACAAGGCATGAGTTGGTGGTGAAGCGCCGTCTAAGTCGAATCTCGGCGCATAATTTGTCGCAGGTTCGAGCCCCAGCTCCGGCAGAACATTTTTAAGAAATCGTGGCATTTCTAATACATAATTAGTGTCCATTTAACCATAATTACATTTAATATGAGAGTGTGAGTGAACCAGATAAAAGGCCTCGTCAGTATCTACAGTGCCTCCACACTCTCAATTAACGGATGTGATAGTATATATTTGTGTGTTTAATTTCAGGTGTATATTCAAAGGCAGTTTGTGTGGTAGTAGCATAAGTGTTAAAAAAATCGGTGGAGACTCAGAAGCCAACAATCAATCATCTGACTGGAACTAACACTAGGGCAGCTTATAGATTTTCCGATGGCTACCAACATCTAGCACCACCATCGTCCTCAAGCTGAAGCTTCCGCATGACAACCTGCGGTAGCTGCTGTATGGACGTCTACGTCGTACCAACCAAAACTACCTAGTTCTGTGTGAACTGCACTCGGGTATTCTGAGTGAATACGTCGATAACTTTTAATCGTTATAAAAGACGTACCACCTCAATGGAGATAAAAGTTGTGGCAAGACTGCATGGCTCGCAGTTTAACATGATCCACGCGTCTCAACATGCTTAACATGAGATCACAATTCGCGTTTGTAGCTACAACCACAACAATTAAAAAAATGTTCCGATCGCGTCTAATCGCCACGTATACACGCGAATTGAGCGAACCGAACGCATATTCGCGCGAATATTGACAGAATATCTAAAAGCTTTATCTGCATCCGTTACGTTAGTTAAAAATTGCTAACAAACTTAATTACTGGATATTTAATATATGCTTTAAATCGCGCAACATTAAATAAATTAAAAATGAGAATATTTTGCACAAATCATAATCGGTTCGCGTTAAATCGCGCGAATATTGACACCACACAAAGAATAATTAAAACGTTTGTATAAACATAAAAGAAACAGTTTGAAAACAAGTGACCTGGTCTATAAACAATTGTTTCCTTCAACAAAACTCAATTACATTGCGTTAAAAATCGTCTATGGCCGAAATCGAGCAAACTGCAAAATACGACCTTATACGCGTCCACATAAAGTTTGCAATAAGTTGAATCATCCGCTTCGCGTTAGATCGCGCCAATATTGACAGTACATTAAGTATTTTGGCTATTATTGTAAACAATTGCTTCATTATCAAAACATTTGGCAAAACATCGTTGTAAACAATTGACGTGGCCTTATAAACAATCATTGTTTGAAGAAACATAAATAAATGACGCAATTTGCGTAATAAAGCGATGTAGACCAAAATTGTGCAAACGTGTTTCGTGTCTATTGTAACCACAGCCTAACAATACCATTGTTTACCTAAATATGAATATTTTATATATTTAGTAAATTGAAATGATGTAGCAGTAGCCACAAGATATGCAACCAAATTTACACAAATTTATTTATTTTATTACACCCATGCAAACAAGTATAAATAAAAAAATAATAACAAAAATGATCCCCTAGAAACCAACCGATAACCTCAAAAATTAAAAATTGCAATAAAATTAAAATATTGAACTTTGTTATCCCCACTCCATTTAATTAATCCATGCTTATGTGGCTCATTATAACTGTACTAATTGAAATAATAATTTTATGCTTACCATGAATACGTAGTTCCCAAATCGATACCAATAACAGTGCCAACATCCTCCTTTTCCTTCTTGTCGTCCTTAGCCATAACACATGCCATAAGGCATAAAGCCCCGAAACATAACGCTAACCTCATTCTTGCTTCTTGATTATTAATTCCTGTAAAGAAATAATTATTATTGATAAGAAAACTATTTATGACAACCTTGAAATATTTAAGATTCACCAACTTGATGATGTGGGTTAACTGTTAACTGTAAAAGTTGACACGTTTACATTACAATAGAATAATAACATGATTGGGGTATAAACGTGTTAAATTTTAATATAAAATCGATTGTGTAAAGGTATTCTGTTATTTTTTTTGTTGTTGCGTATAATGTGGCCGGCATTTCAACGCCTTGAAATAGTGATTAATTGAAATGAATTTTAATGAAATAAAATAAAGCTTACCTAATTCAACACGATTGATCCAATGTAGGTGTTTTAATGACCACTCACGATTTAAATGTATTTTCTATTAAACACACGTCTTTATTGTTACACTCGATCTACAAAACTGACCGACTCCGGCTGTCACACAGAATATATCTGTAGGTTTCGTCGTGTATGGTTCGGATTGGTGGAAATTCAAACGAAACGCTCCCCGATTTGTGCTGACTGTTTTAGCTGGCTGTCTGCGATTGGCCCACGTTGTAACTTATCTACTTTTTTGCATTCTGGAAAAATCTAAGATTTCGATATTGTTCAATGAAAATTAATTTTATGATTTTATCTTTTGTGTATGTTGAAGATTTTGTAATTTTTTAAATCTATTTCGTGTTAATTTAGCATAATATAGCGGCCACGTTGGTTGGCAGATGTGAGTTGTGACTGCAGTCGATAAAAGCAGTGGCGTAACAATGGTTACAATTTGGAAGAAATTGAAGAGTTTTTAATGAATATTTGTTATAATAACAATTAAATTGAATTAATTATTGATTTAAAACGTATGAGCAATCAACTAATCTTATTTCATCATCACAAATTTCATTTTCAAAATATCAAAAAGTTTAATAAAAGTAATATTTTACTACAAAGTAAACGGATTCGTTGCATTCGCTGCACCCCTCTTGTGCCCCTGGCTTTTGATTTGAGTGATCGTATTGATGTGTTTTATTCTGAGACCATATAAACTTATAAAAGGTGTGTTCTTTTGCCGATATGGTAAAGCCAATATAATTGGTACGTGACGTCAGTTGTGGGCAAATAAGCTAAATAGTAAAAATAAGACTGAATATGTAGAAATTAAGCTTTGTTATGTTGAAAACTGACCTAAAATCTGGCCTAACATGTAAAAATAATAAAGCTCAATCTTTTAATAAAATAAAATGTTGACAAGATTGACTAAAAACACAAAAATATGCACAAAAATACAGTAAAAAAAAAGTAAAAACCCTGTCTAATATATAGAAAATAAGCTCAATTGTGCTAAAATGTCGATAAAATTGACTAATAATACAAAAATCCGGCCTTAAATTGATTGAAAACACAAGAATATAGACAAAAATACAACAATCCGGCCAAAAACTGGCCAAAAAAAATAATCTGGTCTAATATGTAAAACTTAAAGCTTGCAGTGTTTAAATCCGGCTTTTAATAAGATAATTTTTTTACAAAACGGACTATAACTACAAAAAACGGCTTTAAATTGATTAAAAACACTAAAATCCGGCAAAAAAAACTAAAAACTGGCCTTAAATGTAAAAAATAAGATTTATTGTGCTGAGAATTAACTAAAAATACAAAAATACGTCTTTAAACTGGTTATAAAAACAAGAATATAAACAAAAGTACATACATTTTGTTAAAAAAGCAAAAATCTGGTCTAATATGTAATAAAATAAGCTTCATTCTGTTAACAGTTGGCCGTCTTAAAATAAAATTCGGGCAAAATTGATTAAAAGTATAAAAATTCAGCTTTAAACTGATTATAAACACAAGAGTATGAGCTAAAACACAAAAATTCCAACAGTTATTGGTAAAAGAAACAAAAATCCGGCCTAAAATGTGAGAATAAACTTCATTGTGCTTAAACCTGGCACACAAAATTTACTTTAAAAACAAGAATATTGGCAAAAACACAAAGAATCGGCCATAAATTGGCCAAAACAGCAAAAATCTTGCCTAATATGCAAAAATAAGCTATATTGTGTTAAAATCTGGGCTTTATAATACAAACTTTCAACAAAATTGATTAAAAATACAAAAATCCGGCCTTAAATTGATTAAAAACACTAGATTATTGGCAAAAACACAAAAATGCCGCCAAAAAAGCAAAAATCCGTTGTAATATGCAAAAAATAAGCTTTGTTGTGTTGATATCTTACCTTTATTAAAGTCAAACTTAGATAAAATTGACTAAAAATACAAAAATTCGACCTTAAATTGATTAAAAATACAAGAATATTAGCAAAAAACACAAAAAATCTACCAAAAAAGCTAAAATGTTATTTAATATGAAAGAAATAAGCTTCATTGTGTTAAAATCTGGCCTTTAATATAATAAAATTTTGACAAAACTAACTAAAAATACAAAAATCAGGCTTTAAATTGATTGAAAACACACAAAATATAAGAAAAAACACAAAAATGCCGCCAAATAAGCTAAAATTTAGCCTAATATGTAAAAAATAAGCCCCATTGTGTTAAAATCTGACCTTAAATAAAATTAAATTTAAACAAAATTGACTAAAAATACAAAAATCCGGTCTTAAACTGATTAAAAACACAAGAATATTGACAAAAACAAAAAAATGTCGCCAAAAAAGTTAAAATCTGACCTAATATGCAAAAAATAAGCTTTATTATGCTGAAATATGGCTTTTAATAAAATCAAATTTTAACAAAATAGATTAAAAATGCAAAAATTCGGCCTTAACTTGATTGAAAACACAAAAATATGAGCAAAAATACAAAAATGCCACCAAAAAGGCTAAAATCTGACCTAATATGTAAAAAATTAAATTTATTACGTAGAAATATGGCCTTTAATAAAACAAAATTGACTAATAACGCAAAAATCCGGCCATAATTTCATTGAAAACACAAGTATATTGGCAAAAACATAAAATTTTTATCAAAAAAGCTATAATTTGACCTAATGTGTAAGAAATAAGCTTCATTCTGTTAAAATCTGACTTATAATAAAATAAAATTTTACAAAATTTACTAAAAATACAAAAATCCGGCCTTAAATTGATTAAAAACACAAAAATATGAGCAAAAATACAAAAATTCTACCAAAAAAGCTAAAATTTGACCTAATATGTAAAAAATAAGCTTTATTGTGTTGAAATCTGACCTTTATTAAAGTAAAATTTAGATAAAATTGTCTTAAAATACAAAAATCCGGCCTTAAATTTATTAAAAACACAAGAATATTGGCGAAAACACAAAAATTTCACCAAAAAAGCTAAAATCTGACCTAATATGTAAGAAATAAGCTTTATTATGTTAAAATCTGACTTTAAATAAAATCAAATTTTAACAAATTTGAATAAAAATTCAAAAATTCGGCCTTAATTTGATTGAAAACACAAGAATATTGGCAAAAACACAAAATTTCCCCAAAAAAGCTAAAATCTGACTTAATTTGTAAGAAATAAGCTAGATTATGTTGATATCTGGTCTTTAATAAAATAAAATTTAGACAAAATTGACTAAAAATACAAAAATCCGGCCTTAAATTGGTTGAAAACACAAAAATATGAGCAAAAATACTAAAATTACACCAGAAAAGCTAAAATCTGACCTAATATGTAAAAAATAAACTTAATTGTGTTGAAATCTGACCTTTATTAAAGTCAAATTTAGATAAAATTGACTTAAAATACAAAAATCCGGCCTTAAATTGATTAAAAACACAAAAATATTGGCAAAAACACAAAAATTCCACCAAAAAGCTAAAATCTGACCTAATATGTAAGAAATAAGCTGTATTGTGTTAAAATCTGGCCTTTAATAAAATAAACTTTTATCGAAATTAAATAAAAACACAAAAATCTGGCCTTAAATTGATTAAAAACACAAAAATATTGGCAAAAACACAAAAATTCCACAAAAAAAAATAAAATATGACTTAATATGTAAGAAATAAGCTTCATTGTGTTGAAATCTGACCTTTAATAAATTCAAATTTTGAAAAAAATTACTAAAAATACAAAAATCCGGCCTTAAACTGATTAAAAACACAAGTATATTGGCAAAAACACAAAAATTTCATCAAAAAGCTAAAATCTGACCTAATATGTAAAAAAATTGCTTTATTGTGTTAAAATCTGGTCCAAAATAACATAAACTTTTAACAAAATTAAATAAATATACAAAAATCCGGCCTTAAATTGATCGAAAACACAAGAAAATGAGAAAAACGCAAAAAAGCCGCAGAAAAAACTAAAATTCGACCCAATATGTAAGAAATAAGCTTTATTGTGTTAAAATCTGACCTTTAATATAATAAAATTTAGACAAAATTGACTAAAAATACAAAAATCCGGCCTTAAATTGATTGAAAACACAAAAATGAGCAAAAATACAAAAATTACACCAAAAAAGCTAAAATCTGACCTAATATGTAAAAAATAAACTTTATTGTGTTAAAATCTGACTTTCATTAAAGTCAAATTTAGATAAAATTGACTTAAAATACAAAAATCCGGCCTTAAATTGATTAAAAACACAAGAATATTAGCAAAAACACAAAAATTCTACCAAAAAAGGTAAAATCTGACCTAATATGTAAGAAATAAGCCGTATTGTGTTAAAATCTAGCCTTTAATAAAATAAACTTTTAATAAAATTAAATAAAATCACAAAAATCCGGCCTTAAATTGATTAAAAACACAAGAATATTGGCAAAAACACAAAAATTCTACCAAAAAAGCTAAAATCTGACCTAATATGTAAGAAATAAGCTGTATTATGTTAAAATCTAGCCTTTAATAAAATAAACTTTTAACGAAATTAAATAAAAACACAAAAATCCGGCTTTAAATTGATTAAAAACACCAGAATATTTTCAAAAACACAAAAATTCTACCAAAAAAGCTAAAATCTGACCTAATATGTAAAAACTAAGCTTTATTGTGTTAAAATTTGGCATTTAATAATATAAACTTTTAACAAAATTGACTAAAAATACAAAAACCCAGCCTTAAATTGGATTGAAAACGCAAGAATATTGGCAAAAACACAAAAATTCTATTAAAAAGGCTAAAATCTGACCTAATATGTAAGAAATAAGTTTCAATGTGTTGAAATCTGGTCTTTAATAAGATCAAATTTGGACAAATTTGACTAAAAATACAAAAATCTGGCCTTAAATAGATTGAAAACATAAAAATATTGACAAAAACACAAATATTCCACCAAAAAAGCTAAAATCTGACCTCATATGTAAGAAATAAGCTTTATTGTGTTGAAATCTGACCTTTATCAAAGTCAAATTTTGATAAAATTGACTTAAAATACAAAAATCAGGCCTTAAATTGATTAAAAACACAAGAATATTAGCAAAAACACAAGAATATTGGCAAAAACACAAATATTCCACAAAAAAAAGCTAAAATCTGACCTAATATGTAAAAAATAAGCTTTATTGTGTTGAAATCTGACCTTTATCAAAGTCAAATTTAGTCAAAATTGACTTAAAATACAAAAATCAGGCTTTAAATTGATTAAAAACACAAGAATATTGGCAAAAACACAAATATTGTTCATATATATTAATATTCCATCAAAAAAGCTAAAATATGACCTAATATGTAAAAAATAAGCTTTATTGTGTTAAAATCTGACCTTTAATTAAATTAAATTTAGACAAAATTGACTAAAAATACAAAAATCCGGCCTTAGATTGATCGAAAACACAAAAATATTGGCAAAAACACTAAAATACTACCAAAAAAGTTAAAATTTGGCCTAATAACTTAAAAATAAGATTTGTGTATCCAAATCTGACCTTTATTAAAATCAACATTTGTCAAAATTGACTAAAAATACAAAAATCCGGCCTTAAACTGATTAAAAACACACAAAAATTTGGCAAAAACACAAAAATTTCACCAATAGGTAAATAATTAAAAAATAAGATTTGTGTATTAAAATCTGATCTTTAATAAAATCAAATTTTGACAAAATTGACTAAAAATACAAAAATCCGGCCTTAAATAGACAAGAAAATTAAGAAAAACACATAAATGCCGCCAAAAAAGCTAAAAACCGGCCAGATATGTAAAAAAACAAAATTTATTGTGTTGAGATCTGGCCTTTAATTAAATAAAATTTTGACAAAATTAACTAAATTGACTAAAAATGCAAGAATCTGGCCTTAAATTGATTGAAAGCACAAGAAATAGAGAAAAAACGCAAAAATCCGGTCGGATATGTAAAAATTAAGCTTTAAGTGTTGAAGTTCATACTTTAATAAAATAAAACTCTGACAAAACCGACTACAAATACAAAAATCCGGCTGCAAAATGATTAAAAACTTAAGAAACTGAACAAAAATACCAAAATTTGATCATAAATTGATCAAACACACTTCTTTTGTGCAAAGTAATATCTCCATCCACAAAATAATCTATATACAAACAAAACAAACAACAAAATATTTAACTTATTACGTCTGTAGAAGGCTCTAGTAAAGCCGAAATTAGTATTGTATTCGTAAGAATAAACTTCTGATAAAAAACATAATAAATTGTTTTATTATTTCATAAACAAAATATTTATCAAATCATTTACAAGCATAAACAATTCCTCGGTTCTTAAGGATTTTAAATAAATAAAACAACATAATTTATTAACAACTTTTTAATAAATATAATAAAATTGGACCCGAGATTATTTTTCTTCGTACTCCACTGACCGATGCGTCCTTGAATATAGTAGTGCGGGAAATTTAAATTTGATCCATTAATTAACGGTTAAAAAGAACGGTACAAGACAAAGAATGCAAATAAGTATATTGCTAGAGAGAGAAACAAAAAACCACGTCAATATTTGCTCCGTAATTTAATCCATTCCAAAATCAATGGAGTAAAATACGAAATTATTACATCAGCACCTGAAACGAATGAGTAATATTATTAGAAAGCACGGGCAGATTTCTTAAGGATTTTTTATGAATCATAAATTTGTTACATTTACCCAAACTTTGCATTTCATTAAAATATAATTTATCTGTATTATCTGTATAGTGTGGGAATTAATTGGGATTTAATATTGTAGTTATCTTACCAGCTCTTCTCATAGATACAAGTACTTCATTCAAAGCTGCTTTCAAATCGAAAGCGCCCGCATTAGCAGCATGGTAAATCATCGCATATTCTCCAGATACTTGGTATACAAATAGTGGATGATTGGGATGCGCTTTCTTTGTTTCTTTGACTAAATCTAAATATGCTAATGTAGGTTTGATCATTAACATGTCTGCACCTTCAGACACATCTCGTGCCTAAAATAGAATAATTTTAAAATGTTATTTGTTGATTTAATTATTTATAAAATACTAACAGCTGCTCGAACTGCGAGTCCAGTGCTACCAGAAGGTAGTTGGTAACATTTCCTATCACCAAAAGCAGGTTTTGATAAAGCGGCGTCTCTGAATGGTCCGTAAAAACTCGATGCGAATTTTACGGAATATGATAGAACTGAGACTTTGTTCGATAGTTCATTTCTTATAAGGTTGTCTTTAATGGCACCAATTCGTCCGTCCATCATATCAGAAGGAGCTACAATGTGAGCGCCTGAAAAATAATAAAATTCCAATTAGAATGAAGTTGACAACAAAATATCAAAGCATTAATTCAATGTGTTCATTACAATGAAAATAGCTACAAAATGAATGTAGTTCACAATTGTTCATAGCTAACTTCATTGTATACTAAGTGAAGTTAGCTATGAAATGAAAATAGCCTTGCAATACAATAAAAACCAGTCTGAAGTTATCTAATCACTATAAATAACTTCAATTCAGTATGAAGTTGGTAACAAATCATATTAAAGACTGTTCACTTCATTCCCATTATAATGAAATTTTCAACAAAATTAATAATTTTTATAGCTAACTTCATTGCAAATTACATGAAAATGAAGATTGTCTTGCAATGCAATAAAAACAATTGTGAAGTTATCTAATCATTATAAATAACAAACTTCAATTCAATGTGAAGCTGGTAACAATTCATATTCAATTCATTGCCAACTTCATTCCAATTACAATGAAATTAGCAACGAAATGAATGTAGCTCAATTGTTGATAGCTAACTTCATTACAAACTACATGAACATAGCTGTAAAATGAAGTCTTGTGATGCAATAAAAACCAGTCTGAAGTTATCTAATCACTATAAATGATTCAGTATGAAGTTGATAACAAATCATATTCATTTCATTACCAACTTCATTACAATAAAGCTAGCAACAAACTGAATATAGTCTACAATAATTAATAACAAATTTCAATGCAAACTACACAAAATTAGCAATAAAATGAATATAGTTTCAATATGTAATCAACTTCAACCTTAAAATAGAAATAAAATAAAATGTATGTCAATCACTGAAATAATTAAACAATTTGTTTACAATAATCATCAAAATTCATGCCCCAATTTTAATAAATCCAGGTCATTAACTATGTAGTAATATTTACCTGCTTTTGCATACGCAAGTGCTACATCAGCAATTCTTTGTATCGACAAAGCATTATTTATTTGTCCATCGCTATATAATATTCCACAATGTCCATGAGATGTGTAAGGACATAAACAAACATCACAAGCAATTGTAAGCGTTGGAAACCAAGTCCTCAATTTCGGTAAAGCTCTCATTACTGGATTCTCATTACTATCAGCATGAGTTCCTACATCATCCTATAAACATTTAATAAATTTTGTTTGAATAATATAATATAATTAATTAATTAAAATACCTTATTTAATTTCTCGATAACACCGAATAATAATAACGAAGTAAGACCATTTTCAACAACTTTTTCTAGATGATTTTTTAATTTATTAATTCCATATCTTGATACACCAGGCATTGATTTGATCGGTTGCTCATCATCATCATTCTCACTAAAATTATTCCCAATAATAAAATAAATTCCTTACCATACATTTTACTTACATAATAAAGACAGGGTACATTAAATTCTTCCCAGTAACACATGTATTCAAAGATTGCCAATCTCTAAGGGTTTCATTGAACATACCACTATGTAAAATATTCTGTTTTTCCATTTTTATTAAATTTATTTTGACTGTGACACTTTCTTAACCTTACTGTCTGCTCTGCTAGTATCTGAAAAAGTAAAATACTTTCTTTTATCTCTGCGTGAGTTGAATATCACAGGATATGCGGTTAATTATGTAGTATTATCGTGCACAGTTTAGAAATCATTTGCAGAGTCATTTATTATCAATCACGTAATTCGATGCGACATAACCTTGAGATCATCGCTTCGATAATGATATTCTTTCATCGTAAATATTTATGTTATCGGTATTCTTTTCTATTTTGATATCATATAATTAAATCGGAATTGTTCCTAAATAAATAATTTAAATTGTTAAAAAAAAACAGCTTTATTTTTATTCAATAGATGGCGACACTTTATTTTGAAACGGGAACTGATTGTTATTTACAATCTATAGAAGGCTCAATTTATTCAACCAATCATAACTTTGTTTATAATGGCGGCCATCATGAATTTTAGTTTGACCAATGACAGGGTTGTTTGTAATGGCGGCTATTAAAATCTGTTTGACCAATCACAGAATTGTGTTACCGATTTTACACGAGAAGGTAATCGGAAATTGTCGGTCTAGTCACTTTTACGTTGTACTAAATAGCTGGTTTGGGTTTGTTTATGTTGGAGATTCACTGAGGAATTGCTCAAATGCAATAAATTTCTGCTGGATTCTAGACTGTGATGTACAGTTTTGGGTTGTGCGTTGCGTAATTAATGAGTTGGTTGTTGGTTCTTGTTGGACCAATATGTTATATTGGGACCATGTAAGATGTTCTAACTAAGATGGTGTCGTCTTCTTATATTGTTGAAGTGGCTTGGTCGTTTTCATGATTCTCTTGCGAGCTATTTGTGCTTTTTTATAATAGTTAAGATAGATTATGGCATTTTACCGACCAAATACTTTTTTTGGTTTCATGATCACTCATGTGCTCTAGCTGTGTTAGATTTTGGGTCCTATTGACTTAACCGCGCCCATAAATTTTCATCAATTTTCTAACTTTCAATAAAACAGCATTCTCCTTCTGCAAATAGTTTAGTTCTGCAAGTGGTGGTGACAGAGATCGTTGGTGGTGATGAGTTTGTAGATTTTCATTTGCAACACGATTCCAACGTTCCTTCTGTGCTTCGTATTTATATGGAACTTTTATTGACTGTTTTTGTCGTTCAATCGATCAAGCATAATTCTTAGATGTTAGTTTTCAAGGTCCTTGTTGCTTGAGATGATGGTATTCTTTCATTATTAACAATCTTCCTCTATAATCCTTTCTATACAGCTGCAGAATCCTGGCTAACTTGGGTTTCCTTAACATCTTTGTTGAGTTTTTTAGTCTTTTTAAAAACTTTTTATAAGTTAGGTTAGGTTAAGTTAGGTTAAGTTGCCAATCTCTTAAGAAATTTTAAGGCCAAGGCAAACTCACAACAAGAAGGAGCGGAAGTAAAAGCAATTAGACAAACAAAAGATGGTGACTTGCTGATTATAACAGAGAAAAGCAAGTCAGAAAATCTGAAGAAGCTACTTTAAAGAAAATGGAAAATGTGCGCGTCTTAAGTGGTAGTCTAAAGAAAAACAAAACACTGAAAACAGTGAACATCGACAAAGACGCAAATCAGGCAACGATAGAGGAAGTCATAGAGCGCAAATTGCATGAACTGAGACTTCAAAAAGTAAACTTTAAAATTAAAAACTTAAGATCCACCAGAAGTGAAAACAAAAATGATTGACAACAAAGCAGCTCTGGCATTAACAAAGGCAGACAAAATTAAAATTGGTAGGCTCAACTGTACTCTAAGAGAGAAGATACACATTCCAAGATGCACGAAAGCTTGGACACGTGAGGGCTGATTGACCCAAACATCAGGCAGACAACCCGGGATGTCTCAAGTGCTGCAGTGTAAAAACGCCGCTGCTGCATTTATTGTCAGATTCTACTTCATGCCCTGTGTTCAGAAGACTAATGGATCACTGCAAGAGGAAGCATGAAAAAGCTCATAGCTAAATAACTAAGCTCCTCCAAATAAACCTCAACCGATGCAAGGCAGCGCACGACCTTCTGGAGGCCACCACTAGGACGAAAGTTGTTAGTGTTGGCTTCCGAACAAAACGCAGAAACGACAAAAAACGAATGGTTGCAAGATCAAAGCGGATCGGCGGCAATTCCAGTCATGAGCAGTAATGCCAGAAGCATCGAAGTTTGGGGTACGTCCGTGCATGGCATGCATAATGTGGATTAAAACTAAAAGAGTCTACATCTACAGCTGTTATGTATCCCCAAACAAGTCGAGATGGCTTGATAAACTCGAAAATAGTATCCGGACGGTAGGAGACCGATTGGATATGACCTCCTTCTTTTCCTCTAACTAAAAACTTTTAACACTTGCAAAAAAAACCTTCAAATTTTTTGATATCAAAGTCTCAGGCTAGAAAGAGATAAAGTTTTTTAGAAACAGATAAAAAAACCGGATGAGTCATCTTTTAGTAACTTGTCTAATAAGCCATCAGCAGCCCCACGTAAGGTGCCTTCAGCATCACCAAGACCAACCCGGCCGGCCGCTAAGGCTAAGGCAATCAATTCAGGTCTGCCTAGAAGCTCCCAGACCTCCTTCTATCTCGTCAACATCCATAGCAAACCAAACTTTATCAAAGGCCCGAACTAATGCACATGTTTCTCAAAGGCAGACCACATCTCCTACCCAGAGAGGAGCCGAACGTTCAAATGAAGAATTCCTGTGAGCAGGCAATAAGATCAAACCCAAGCCTTGAATCTAACCTGTAAAGAACTGGTAAAAACTATTACGACAATGGTACTTACTTCCGCCACATCATGCCACCACGCAGTATAGAAGAAGAGGTTAAAGAAGTGGTCCACTCTCTCAACTACAAACAACAAGCTTCAGATTTTACATGCAAATCTACTTACCACCTCTAGATGTACAAAGAGGACGTCTCTGACCTGAACTCCCCCGCACAAAAAAAAGCGGGACTCAACCAATAACGTTATCGTAAAAGAATTCACCAAATTCCAACAAAAACAAAAATAAGCAGAAAATCCATGGTGAGTTTTTCTTCTTCCTATTATCAAAAAAACGCCATTAGCTACCCCCAGCCAATTATCTTCAGCGGTTATATCTGCCTTTTACCGAAGTTGGGCTCAACCATGCAGCTATAGACCTAGACCTGGCTGGTGAGAATAACCCTACCCAACCTCCAACAAACTCTTCATCTAACTCCCGCCCTCCGAAATTTGTGTTAATCAAAAAGTTCTCCGGCTTCTCTAAACACTTCAGCAATAATAAAATACTCACGTTAGCATTCACATAATTCCAGCTACAAATACCAAACACTAGTAGGCCAGCTTTCCTTAAGTTGTGAAAGTGGTAATTCGAAATGTTCCGGAACATCTATGTCTCGGTTTTGCTTCCTCTAATATCCACTGAATAGGAAATGAAATCCCAATAATCTCCGTGACACTCTCAAAAAGAGGAAAAAACACGGAAATCTTAGATCTCACAGAGCTCTTAAGCTTAAAGATCAAAATCGAGCCTAAAAAACGGAAACGGTGGCATAGTTCAAGGCACACAGCCAAAAAATGCTTCATAGGAACTCTGGTCAACCGGACCAGTTTAGGCCAGAAGCAATTGGTGGATCCATTTAGAACACACTTCTTTGCTCTTGCCCTCTTCCGCTGTTAAGTTCCAGGGATGCAAGGCGTATATCAAAATGACTGATAACAAACTCTTGGGCGGGTGAATTGGCACCTCAGTTCAAATTACTTGATAGTAATCATGGTCCTCTTTCTTGCACAAAGAGCCTTCTCCTTCTCCTCTGACTAAGAGACTTCTAACACTTGCAGAGAGGAAAAAGATTCAAATTCTTGATAACAAACTCTTGTGCAGGTGAGCGGGCACTCTAGTTAAAACTACTCAATGGTAGTCATAATCTAGAGTGACCTACCCACCCACTAAAATGTTGGTGATCAAAAGATTGGATATAATATCCTCATGTCGACGCCGATTAATCTGGACAGATCGACCACAAATCGGGAGGCTAAACAGAAACGGCTGAGCAGCCCAAAGACTAGTCTGAAGGAGGCAAAGGAGTTTAACGACTTTATCACAAAAGTCGGAAAGGAATACGCAAGGGCCAAGAAACTGCTGACCAAAATTGCTGCAGAAACTGACAAATTGAAGGACTACGTGGCCAAATTCCATAACACAAAAAAGGGAATGAAAGAGAGTATTGGAAAGCTCGATGGACTGGCCATGAACCAATAAACTGTTAGTGACTCTGGAAAACAGGGCAAAGGAGTGCGCGGAGGAAGGGACGACGACCCTAAGCACTACTGCCAAAACTGGCACCCAAACAACCAGCAAAAGGGGGATGAGAAAGCAAAGATCGATGCTAAAGACCTCGACAAATAGGAGTTTGCGGCACTAGTGAGATGAAATGGCCTGAGTAGGCCTATAGCAAATGTAGTCTAACCAAGAAAAAAGACAGACTGGACGCTGAAGAGAACCTCGTAGTCTAATTGAGAAGAAGGATGGCATCGAGAACAAGGCTGTAAAGGGATACTGACTAGGAATCGAATTTGGCGTGGCATATTATTTTTCTCTATATTGCGAGACCGGGAGGCGTCACTCCAGCCAAAAACGCCGAGCTCAAGAAAGTGCTCTATAGAATCGGGACGATGGCTTCTAGGAAGGGAAAGACCGTTCTTGCGTGCATCACGAGCCGCAAACACGACCTTCTTCTTCTACTTCTTGGCTCAGCTTCTCCGTCGGAGGTTGCTGATCATCGTGGCAATTTTAACTTTGGAGATAGCCGAGCAAAACAAGTCCACCGACGATGCCCCAAACCATTCCCGCGGGTTACGCAGCCAGGATATACGTCGCCTTTCTACTCTTCGTTTCCCTTAGATTTTCCCCTGGATTATAAGTTGTAGTAACCCATATTTTTATATTTTTTGGTTTCTTGAGATGTGGCCTAGATACTCTAGCTTTCGCTTCTTATAGTGAAAAAGATTTTGGTCTCTTTGCTCATCCTCCGAAGCACTTCGACGTTGGTGTTTTTGTCGGTCCATGATATGCGCAGCATGCGGCACAGACCTACATCTCGAAAGCCTCTAACCTTTTGGTGGTTTCCTGGTGTAAAGTCCAGCTTTCCATGCTATAAAGGAGTATCGGAAGAATGTAGCATCGGGCCATTTTTAGCCTTAGGTCTCGACTGAAATCTCGAGAAGTTAGCATGTTTTTCATTATGACGAATGCTCTTGCTTGTTCTATGCGACCAGAGGCATGTAAAGAAGGTGCTTGAACATGTACGTAGAAGAGTTAGACATCGAATCAAGCTTTTTAAGAGACGCAACGAGCCGAATCACCATAACACGGACGACACCTGCGCAACAAGAGTTCGGAAAGGAGGAAATGCTGAGGACACCATCATACAATTGTCCCAAAGTAAGGTGCAACATATGCGGCACATGCAAACAAATGTCAACACAAAGGGAGTCACGTTGACCAGAATCAAAAAGGTGGATGGCAACACTGTAAATGTTTGCCAGAGCGGAGGCTCGTCATAGGCGTGGCTTCGGAATGCACAAAACTCCGCCGCGCAAACTTTTACTAGCCATTAGCCAGTTCTACAGCAACGCTCAACCCCAAACAGCGACTCTGCTTCACCACAAAACACCAGGCGACCCAGGACAACTGCCGAGTTCTATCGGCGCGCAGAGCTAATGTCCACCTGTCCTCCACCCAGCGACCTCGTGGTACCCTGAGGGTAACCACTACCCTTATCGCCCAGATTCCTTGAACATTTCCCATTCCCAGGAGAAACAGGAACCCCAAAACAATACACTCATTTTCTCAGGCATAACACCTGCCCCGACAAGAATCGACGTCAGGGAAAAAAGGAAAGGCTATGGAGACAAACAAGCGTTCCGAGAAGCACTCCTGACCAACATGGGGGATATAAGTGAAGTGAACCTGGACAAAACTGTTGAGGTAAAAAAAGATCCAAAAAGCCCTGAGCACGGCGCTTGAAAGGTCCAGGGCGCTCATGGAAGGCAAAAGTTTCAGACTAGCCAAAGAAGTGAACAAGAACGAAGTAAAGAGCGCTTTTTTTAACTTACACGTATCAACGACCAAAACAAATCCGAACACATGATGAAGGAATGCCAGAACCCTCCCAGATGTTATCTCTGTAACGAGACGGGTCACAAAATGGAGTCGGTGCCTTGCCCGGCGTACAAGGAAATCGTGACAGCGCAGGAGAAGAAAAGGAAGGGTAAGGTAGCCATCACAAAACGACAGTGCACAAAATAGCACAAGTTAATCTTGGCAGGAGCAAGAAAGCCTCGGACCTGCTAACTGGCAAGTGTAAAGAGAACGAAACTACCTTTACCTTGATCTCCAACCCCAACCGATGGATTGGCCAAGTGCAGCCACTAAGGTGTTTAAGACGGGAAGCGCGGAGAGATACGTGTAGGCGGAGACCGAAAAATTCGTCCTCTATTTATGCTACTTCCGACCCACGACGACGCCTAAAGACTTTGCCCAAATCCTCGCAAATCTGAGCTGTTGATAGAAATCTCGACTGAGATCCAGAAAGGAAGTGACTTGGTGATCCTAAACAGAGGCAAAACTGACGTTTTACAGATGTATTGGTGGGCCAGAGTGATAGCGGAGCTCAGTAGTGAGTGGCTGCGTTCAGAACGACTCATCACTGCCAACCATGCAAACTGAACGCCGCCGCTGGCAGCGCTTGTCATTTTACTCATCATACATTTAGGTACGCCTCTTTGCTGACAAAGCAACTCTTTAGACTACCTTTGCCCTGATCTCCGAGCCCAACCGAAGCCTCGCCAAAGCCAGCCCACGATGGATTGCCGACGTGGACACAGATGCTGCTGTCTACGTGCCAAGTGCAGTCACTAAGGTGTTTAAGACGGGAAGCGTGGAGCGATACGTGTGAGCAGAGACCAAAGAATTGATCTTCTATTCATGCTACTTTCGACCCACGGCAACGCCTGAAGACTTTGCCCAAATCCTCGCAAACCTGAGAAGCGACTTGAAATAGCACTCGAAGCGGCTGTTAATAAGCTTGAACTCCAAATCCCACAACTGGTGCTCTCCGACTGAAGACCAGAAAAGAAGAGACTTGGTGATCCTAAAGAAAGGCAACAAATTGACCGGTGACAAGTCGTATATATATATATATCGGTGCCCGAGCTTGAATGAAGGGAATTACCAGAAAAAGGCAAAGACAGCCGCCAAAAACCGGTGTATTGGTAGACCAGCGTAAGTAACAGCGGAGATCAGGAGTGAGTGTGACTGTGTACCAAGGAGGCAGCTCACGCGTGCGCACAAAAGAGAAGGTAATGACGTGAAGAACAGTTGATGGCGTCCTACAAACAAACAAAATCCGGTCATTAACTGTTGAAAACTGCTTTGAAACATCAAAATATTGTCAGAAAGCACCAAAATCCAGCCATAAACTGTCCAAAATAGCAAAATTCGGCCATGAAATATCAAATGATTGTCAAAAAGTAGCAAAATCGGGTGCTTTTTCTTATAAAATGACAAAAATTGCAAAATCTGGTTCTGAAACATCAAAATATTGTTAGAATAGGCCATAAACTATTTGAAGAGAGCAAAAGTCTATTCATAAAATGTCAAAAATAGTAAAATTAAAAATCAAAATATTGTCAGAAATAATGAAAATTTGTTCATAAAAAGTCAAAAATAACTAAATCTGTTTATAAAAGATTTATTTAGAATCAAAATCTGGCAAAATCCAGTCATTAAACATAAAAAAATTGTTAGAAAACGCCAAAACTCAGCCATAAAGTATTGAAAAGTGTCAATTTCTTTTTATAAAAACTCAAAAATATTACAATATTGTCAAAAAAACACCAAAATTCGGCCAAAAACTGTTGAAAAACTAATGAAATTTCCAATATAACAAAATCCAGCTAGAAAATATAAAAAAGTAACCAAATTTGGTCTATAAACTGTCAAAAAGTGCCAAATTTTATTCATGGAATATCAAAATCGGTTTGAAATGTCTAAAGAGCTCCTTGCAGTGCTTACAGATAGCTACGCCACTGTCAAGCATCAAGCCTGTAAACACAAATCGCTTTAAAATGCTTCTTAAAAGTGGATTTTACATAGAGTGTGAGTGCTAATACTGAAAACTATATCTGCCCTATTATATTGTTAACATGTAGGCAACCAAGCGCACTTATTTGCAATACATTAATTTCAAAGAAACAATAACCTTAGTAAAATTTATAACAAATAAATTTTATTCAAACTGGTATATAAAATATCATGTAAAACATAAGCTGATTTTGTTAATGAATATAAAAATATGTTGTCAATAAATGACTAGAATTTACAATTACAAAGCACCAACAATAAATTAATTATCAGTATCAGATGATTGCTCATCTTTATTATCGGGTAATTTATGTACACCCACGTCAGTAACAATATGGCACAATCTGGAAGACGTTGCAAGCATAGACGGTGTTGGGGTAGATTGCCCCTCTACTGGAAAATCTATAAATTAACCAACATGTAACAATAAATTATTTTATTAACAATAAAGGAAAAGGTTACAACGGGATTAAGATAGGACTGCTCTTTGTGCACGTTCTTTTTTCAGGGCAAGGTATATAGCACGGGAATCTACAATAATAATTACTTAAATATAATCAAACAATTTTAATTAATTTAATACCTGGTTTGCTACAACTCGACATACAATAAGTATCCCGAATCACTTGACAATTTTCAAGGTTCAGTTTCATAAAACCTTGTCCGAATAAGAAATAACCAAGTCCACCACCAATTAAAACGGCTAGAAAAACCCATACATTATAACTCATGACCATTAACATTATTAAATAACCAATATTATGAAGTGTAAACCATAATGAAGCATCACACGCATGTAATTTAACGCTGAAAATTAATTAATTAAATTTAATAACATTTTCTTATTATATACGAACCGGTTTCGAAATGATAAATCCAATGGTTGATTGTATTCGTGATTTCTTGGTAATAATGATGCGTTTTCCATCATGGGACAGATTGTTTTTAATTGTTTCGCCCTTATGATAAGTTCTTTCTGTCTTTGTCGAGCTTGTAATAGTTTAATCCATTCAAAAAGGAATGCTAAACTAGCAACTACTAAACAAACACATAGTAATCCAATAACTGAATTGATATTAAGGCCGTAAAATAGAAAATTATCTATTTTATCACTGAACCAAAATGTCATATGCATTTTGCAGGTTACACAAAACCGAACTATTTACAAAAATTAAACATTTGTTGCAATTAATACATAATATTTAGTGTTATTAATTTAAGGTTATATTTGGTCAATCAGTTCTATTGTGTTGTTGTTAAGTGAATTGAATTAGTAAGCGTGTTCTATATGGATAAAGTAAAAGTAAAAAAATTTAACTCGACATTATCGCTATTTGTAATGCATGTTTATTTACAGTCGACCAAACCGATAACTGATAAGACCCATGATCGCTGCAAAGTGCAAACACAAATGTTTTAGCCTATCCCAATTCCATCTATTGTTAATTTAATTAAACTTCTAAAAACGGGTATGCAATCATGAATATACCTATGCATAAGAAGTTTTATAGCATCATGCTATTTAATAATAGCCAAACGACAAAAACGTTCACCAAGCAACACAATATAATTAGATATTTGAAAATTAATTTTGAGTTCGAAGCGAAGCAACTCAAGGCTGCTGAGTATTGTTAAATCTTTGTTTATAATAACTGACTGAGTTTTAAATTATATAACTATTTACTCACATGTGCAATATAAATAGCATAACAATAAACTTGCGTAAAATCAAAGATTTTTAGTTCTTTTTTTTTTTTTTTTTTTTTTTTTAATTGCTAATACGTACATAAGCCGTTCACCTTCTAGTTCATAGCGGTTTTTCGGTATACTTTTATTACGAAAACGTGTGAAACAAATATAGTTTTAACCGGCCGAGGAGGACGCAATTGCTCCTGTAGCAAGCCAACAGACCCCGGCAGATATTTTTGCAAACCGTAAGTCCGTAGGTCAAAGGGTTTTTCTTCGGCGATCGATTGTATCGCTTATTACGTACAAACACGAGCATTTGTCAGAGTAAAATCTAGAAACGTGGATGAAAGTTTGTAATTTTTTGCTTTCTGGGGTAATTTGGAGCCCTGATTACGATTTTGCTATCGCCGTTTTGATATTCTCATCATTTCCCCTTCTTATCCAATAATGGCTATTTTCGGTCAATTTCAAAGTTCTAAATGCGTGAAACTAACATACTTCTAGCCGGCCGATGAGGACCCAGATTTTTTTGTGTTAAGCCACAGACCCCAGCAGGTTGTCGGAGAAAGCGGAAGTCCGTGCTTCAAGGGGTTCTCCTTCGGCGATCAAAAGAGTCGAAACATACCAAAGAGGGGGGTCTTTCTTCTTTTAGGACTAGGATTTTTTCAATTTTAGGAGAAAAGGGTCGTTTTTTTTGGATTTCCTGACGTAAAATGAACCCCTGATTACGATTTTGGGGGTCCGACTCCGATATTTCTAGCACCCTGGCGGCAATGTTAAAATAACCGTAAAAAACACGTTTTTTTTGCGTTTCGAAGGGCAATAAAGGCACTAAACGGTGAAGGGCAGGGACGCAATTGCTTCTGAGGGTAGCCAATAGACCTATCTAAATCCCCTCCAAACCGGAAGTCTGTAGGTTAAAGGGTTTTCCTTCGGCGACCGACGAAAGCTTCGGTTTTAACCTAACCTAACCTAACCTAAGCTCACTTCGCCACACTAAAATTCGCAAACGTGGACCAATGTTGGTAATTTTTTGGTTACTGGGGTAATTTGGACCCCTGATTACGATTCCGAAATCGCCGTTTCGATATTCTTAACCGTTCACCTTCTAGCTCATAGCGGTTTTTCGGTATACTTTTATTACGAAAACGTGTGAAACAAATATAGTTTTAACCGGCCGAGGAGGACGCAATTGCTCCTGTAGCAAGCCAACAGACCCCGGCAGATATTTTTGCAAACCGTAAGTCCGTAGGTCAAAGGGTTTTTCTTCGGCGATCGATTGTATCGCTTATTACGTACAAACACGAGCATTTGTCAGAGTAAAATCTAGAAACGTGGATGAAAGTTTGTAATTTTTTGCTTTCTGGGGTAATTTGGAGCCCTGATTACGATTTTGCTATCGCCGTTTTGATATTCTCATCATTTCCCCTTCTTATCCAATAATGGCTATTTTCGGTCAATTTCAAAGTTCTAAATGCGTGAAACTAACATACTTCTAGCCGGCCGATGAGGACCCAGATTTTTTTGTGTTAAGCCACAGACCCCAGCAGGTTGTCGGAGAAAGCGGAAGTCCGTGCTTCAAGGGGTTCTCCTTCGGCGATCAAAAGAGTCGAAACATACCAAAGAGGGGGGTCTTTCTTCTTTTAGGACTAGGATTTTTTCAATTTTAGGAGAAAAGGGTCGTTTTTTTTGGATTTCCTGACGTAAAATGAACCCCTGATTACGATTTTGGGGGTCCGACTCCGATATTTCTAGCACCCTGGCGGCAATGTTAAAATAACCGTAAAAAACACGTTTTTTTTGCGTTTCGAAGGGCAATAAAGGCACTAAACGGTGAAGGGCAGGGACGCAATTGCTTCTGAGGGTAGCCAATAGACCTATCTAAATCCCCTCCAAACCGGAAGTCTGTAGGTTAAAGGGTTTTCCTTCGGCGACCGACGAAAGCTTCGGTTTTAACCTAACCTAACCTAACCTAAGCTCACTTCGCCACACTAAAATTCGCAAACGTGGACCAATGTTGGTAATTTTTTGGTTACTGGGGTAATTTGGACCCCTGATTACGATTCCGAAATCGCCGTTTCGATATTCTTAACCGTTCACCTTCTAGCTCATAGCGGTTTTTCGGTATACTTTTATTACGAAAACGTGTGAAACAAATATAGTTTTAACCGGCCGAGGAGGACGCAATTGCTCCTGTAGCAAGCCAACAGACCCCGGCAGATATTTTTGCAAACCGTAAGTCCGTAGGTCAAAGGGTTTTTCTTCGGCGATCGATTGTATCGCTTATTACGTACAAACACGAGCATTTGTCAGAGTAAAATCTAGAAACGTGGATGAAAGTTTGTAATTTTTTGCTTTCTGGGGTAATTTGGAGCCCTGATTACGATTTTGCTATCGCCGTTTTGATATTCTCATCATTTCCCCTTCTTATCCAATAATGGCTATTTTCGGTCAATTTCAAAGTTCTAAATGCGTGAAACTAACATACTTCTAGCCGGCCGATGAGGACCCAGATTTTTTTGTGTTAAGCCACAGACCCCAGCAGGTTGTCGGAGAAAGCGGAAGTCCGTGCTTCAAGGGGTTCTCCTTCGGCGATCAAAAGAGTCGAAACATACCAAAGAGGGGGGTCTTTCTTCTTTTAGGACTAGGATTTTTTCAATTTTAGGAGAAAAGGGTCGTTTTTTTTGGATTTCCTGACGTAAAATGAACCCCTGATTACGATTTTGGGGGTCCGACTCCGATATTTCTAGCACCCTGGCGGCAATGTTAAAATAACCGTAAAAAACACGTTTTTTTTGCGTTTCGAAGGGCAATAAAGGCACTAAACGGTGAAGGGCAGGGACGCAATTGCTTCTGAGGGTAGCCAATAGACCTATCTAAATCCCCTCCAAACCGGAAGTCTGTAGGTTAAAGGGTTTTCCTTCGGCGACCGACGAAAGCTTCGGTTTTAACCTAACCTAACCTAACCTAAGCTCACTTCGCCACACTAAAATTCGCAAACGTGGACCAATGTTGGTAATTTTTTGGTTACTGGGGTAATTTGGACCCCTGATTACGATTCCGAAATCGCCGTTTCGATATTCTTAACCGTTCACCTTCTAGCTCATAGCGGTTTTTCGGTATACTTTTATTACGAAAACGTGTGAAACAAATATAGTTTTAACCGGCCGAGGAGGACGCAATTGCTCCTGTAGCAAGCCAACAGACCCCGGCAGATATTTTTGCAAACCGTAAGTCCGTAGGTCAAAGGGTTTTTCTTCGGCGATCGATTGTATCGCTTATTACGTACAAACACGAGCATTTGTCAGAGTAAAATCTAGAAACGTGGATGAAAGTTTGTAATTTTTTGCTTTCTGGGGTAATTTGGAGCCCTGATTACGATTTTGCTATCGCCGTTTTGATATTCTCATCATTTCCCCTTCTTATCCAATAATGGCTATTTTCGGTCAATTTCAAAGTTCTAAATGCGTGAAACTAACATACTTCTAGCCGGCCGATGAGGACCCAGATTTTTTTGTGTTAAGCCACAGACCCCAGCAGGTTGTCGGAGAAAGCGGAAGT
This sequence comes from Tachinus rufipes, assembly GCA_963932245.1. Lineage (NCBI taxonomy): Eukaryota > Metazoa > Arthropoda > Insecta > Coleoptera > Staphylinidae > Tachinus > Tachinus rufipes. Next base: position 6,397,266 of record OZ010749.1, read on the forward strand.
CCGTGCTTCAAGGGGTTCTCCTTCGGCGATCAAAAGAGTCGAAACATACCAAAGAGGGGGGTCTTTCTTCTTTTTGGACTAGGATTTTTTCAATTTTAGGAGAAAAGGGTCGGTTTTTTTGGATTTCCTGACGTAAAATGAACCCCTGATTACGATTTTGGGGGTCCGACTCCGATATTTCTAGCACCCTGGCGGCAATGTTAAAATAACCGTAAAAAACACGTTTTTTTTGCGTTTCGAAGGGCAATAAAGGCACTAAACGGTGAAGGGCAGGGACGCAATTGCTTCTGAGGGTAGCCAATAGACCTATCTAAATCCCCTCCAAACCGGAAGTCTGTAGGTTAAAGGGTTTTCCTTCGGCGACCGACGAAAGCTTCGGTTTTAACCTAACCTAACCTAACCTAAGCTCACTTCGCCACACTAAAATTCGCAAACGTGGACCAATGTTGGTAATTTTTTGGTTACTGGGGTAATTTGGACCCCTGATTACGATTCCGAAATCGCCGTTTCGATATTCTTAACCGTTCACCTTCTAGCTCATAGCGGTTTTTCGGTATACTTTTATTACGAAAACGTGTGAAACAAATATAGTTTTAACCGGCCGAGGAGGACGCAATTGCTCCTGTAGCAAGCCAACAGACCCCGGCAGATATTTTTGCAAACCGTAAGTCCGTAGGTCAAAGGGTTTTTCTTCGGCGATCGATTGTATCGCTTATTACGTACAAACACGAGCATTTGTCAGAGTAAAATCTAGAAACGTGGATGAAAGTTTGTAATTTTTTGCTTTCTGGGGTAATTTGGAGCCCTGATTACGATTTTGCTATCGCCGTTTTGATATTCTCATCATTTCCCCTTCTTATCCAATAATGGCTATTTTCGGTCAATTTCAAAGTTCTAAATGCGTGAAACTAACATACTTCTAGCCGGCCGATGAGGACCCAGATTTTTTTGTGTTAAGCCACAGACCCCAGCAGGTTGTCGGAGAAAGCGGAAGTCCGTGCTTCAAGGGGTTCTCCTTCGGCGATCAAAAGAGTCGAAACATACCAAAGAGGGGGGTCTTTCTTCTTTTAGGACTAGGATTTTTTCAATTTTAGGAGAAAAGGGTCGTTTTTTTTGGATTTCCTGACGTAAAATGAACCCCTGATTACGATTTTGGGGGTCCGACTCCGATATTTCTAGCACCCTGGCGGCAATGTTAAAATAACCGTAAAAAACACGTTTTTTTTGCGTTTCGAAGGGCAATAAAGGCACTAAACGGTGAAGGGCAGGGACGCAATTGCTTCTGAGGGTAGCCAATAGACCTATCTAAATCCCCTCCAAACCGGAAGTCTGTAGGTTAAAGGGTTTTCCTTCGGCGACCGACGAAAGCTTCGGTTTTAACCTAACCTAACCTAACCTAAGCTCACTTCGCCACACTAAAATTCGCAAACGTGGACCAATGTTGGTAATTTTTTGGTTACTGGGGTAATTTGGACCCCTGATTACGATTCCGAAATCGCCGTTTCGATATTCTTAACCGTTCACCTTCTAGCTCATAGCGGTTTTTCGGTATACTTTTATTACGAAAACGTGTGAAACAAATATAGTTTTAACCGGCCGAGGAGGACGCAATTGCTCCTGTAGCAAGCCAACAGACCCCGGCAGATATTTTTGCAAACCGTAAGTCCGTAGGTCAAAGGGTTTTTCTTCGGCGATCGATTGTATCGCTTATTACGTACAAACACGAGCATTTGTCAGAGTAAAATCTAGAAACGTGGATGAAAGTTTGTAATTTTTTGCTTTCTGGGGTAATTTGGAGCCCTGATTACGATTTTGCTATCGCCGTTTTGATATTCTCATCATTTCCCCTTCTTATCCAATAATGGCTATTTTCGGTCAATTTCAAAGTTCTAAATGCGTGAAACTAACATACTTCTAGCCGGCCGATGAGGACCCAGATTTTTTTGTGTTAAGCCACAGACCCCAGCAGGTTGTCGGAGAAAGCGGAAGTCCGTGCTTCAAGGGGTTCTCCTTCGGCGATCAAAAGAGTCGAAACATACCAAAGAGGGGGGTCTTTCTTCTTTTTGGACTAGGATTTTTTCAATTTTAGGAGAAAAGGGTCGGTTTTTTTGGATTTCCTGACGTAAAATGAACCCCTGATTACGATTTTGGGGGTCCGACTCCGATATTTCTAGCACCCTGGCGGCAATGTTAAAATAACCGTAAAAAACACGTTTTTTTTGCGTTTCGAAGGGCAATAAAGGCACTAAACGGTGAAGGGCAGGGACGCAATTGCTTCTGAGGGTAGCCAATAGACCTATCTAAATCCCCTCCAAACCGGAAGTCTGTAGGTTAAAGGGTTTTCCTTCGGCGACCGACGAAAGCTTCGGTTTTAACCTAACCTAACCTAACCTAAGCTCACTTCGCCACACTAAAATTCGCAAACGTGGACCAATGTTGGTAATTTTTTGGTTACTGGGGTAATTTGGACCCCTGATTACGATTCCGAAATCGCCGTTTCGATATTCTTAACCGTTCACCTTCTAGCTCATAGCGGTTTTTCGGTATACTTTTATTACGAAAACGTGTGAAACAAATATAGTTTTAACCGGCCGAGGAGGACGCAATTGCTCCTGTAGCAAGCCAACAGACCCCGGCAGATATTTTTGCAAACCGTAAGTCCGTAGGTCAAAGGGTTTTTCTTCGGCGATCGATTGTATCGCTTATTACGTACAAACACGAGCATTTGTCAGAGTAAAATCTAGAAACGTGGATGAAAGTTTGTAATTTTTTGCTTTCTGGGGTAATTTGGAGCCCTGATTACGATTTTGCTATCGCCGTTTTGATATTCTCATCATTTCCCCTTCTTATCCAATAATGGCTATTTTCGGTCAATTTCAAAGTTCTAAATGCGTGAAACTAACATACTTCTAGCCGGCCGATGAGGACCCAGATTTTTTTGTGTTAAGCCACAGACCCCAGCAGGTTGTCGGAGAAAGCGGAAGTCCGTGCTTCAAGGGGTTCTCCTTCGGCGATCAAAAGAGTCGAAACATACCAAAGAGGGGGGTCTTTCTTCTTTTAGGACTAGGATTTTTTCAATTTTAGGAGAAAAGGGTCGTTTTTTTTGGATTTCCTGACGTAAAATGAACCCCTGATTACGATTTTGGGGGTCCGACTCCGATATTTCTAGCACCCTGGCGGCAATGTTAAAATAACCGTAAAAAACACGTTTTTTTTGCGTTTCGAAGGGCAATAAAGGCACTAAACGGTGAAGGGCAGGGACGCAATTGCTTCTGAGGGTAGCCAATAGACCTATCTAAATCCCCTCCAAACCGGAAGTCTGTAGGTTAAAGGGTTTTCCTTCGGCGACCGACGAAAGCTTCGGTTTTAACCTAACCTAACCTAACCTAAGCTCACTTCGCCACACTAAAATTCGCAAACGTGGACCAATGTTGGTAATTTTTTGGTTACTGGGGTAATTTGGACCCCTGATTACGATTCCGAAATCGCCGTTTCGATATTCTTAACCGTTCACCTTCTAGCTCATAGCGGTTTTTCGGTATACTTTTATTACGAAAACGTGTGAAACAAATATAGTTTTAACCGGCCGAGGAGGACGCAATTGCTCCTGTAGCAAGCCAACAGACCCCGGCAGATATTTTTGCAAACCGTAAGTCCGTAGGTCAAAGGGTTTTTCTTCGGCGATCGATTGTATCGCTTATTACGTACAAACACGAGCATTTGTCAGAGTAAAATCTAGAAACGTGGATGAAAGTTTGTAATTTTTTGCTTTCTGGGGTAATTTGGAGCCCTGATTACGATTTTGCTATCGCCGTTTTGATATTCTCATCATTTCCCCTTCTTATCCAATAATGGCTATTTTCGGTCAATTTCAAAGTTCTAAATGCGTGAAACTAACATACTTCTAGCCGGCCGATGAGGACCCAGATTTTTTTGTGTTAAGCCACAGACCCCAGCAGGTTGTCGGAGAAAGCGGAAGTCCGTGCTTCAAGGGGTTCTCCTTCGGCGATCAAAAGAGTCGAAACATACCAAAGAGGGGGGTCTTTCTTCTTTTTGGACTAGGATTTTTTCAATTTTAGGAGAAAAGGGTCGGTTTTTTTGGATTTCCTGACGTAAAATGAACCCCTGATTACGATTTTGGGGGTCCGACTCCGATATTTCTAGCACCCTGGCGGCAATGTTAAAATAACCGTAAAAAACACGTTTTTTTTGCGTTTCGAAGGGCAATAAAGGCACTAAACGGTGAAGGGCAGGGACGCAATTGCTTCTGAGGGTAGCCAATAGACCTATCTAAATCCCCTCCAAACCGGAAGTCTGTAGGTTAAAGGGTTTTCCTTCGGCGACCGACGAAAGCTTCGGTTTTAACCTAACCTAACCTAACCTAAGCTCACTTCGCCACACTAAAATTCGCAAACGTGGACCAATGTTGGTAATTTTTTGGTTACTGGGGTAATTTGGACCCCTGATTACGATTCCGAAATCGCCGTTTCGATATTCTTAACCGTTCACCTTCTAGCTCATAGCGGTTTTTCGGTATACTTTTATTACGAAAACGTGTGAAACAAATATAGTTTTAACCGGCCGAGGAGGACGCAATTGCTCCTGTAGCAAGCCAACAGACCCCGGCAGATATTTTTGCAAACCGTAAGTCCGTAGGTCAAAGGGTTTTTCTTCGGCGATCGATTGTATCGCTTATTACGTACAAACACGAGCATTTGTCAGAGTAAAATCTAGAAACGTGGATGAAAGTTTGTAATTTTTTGCTTTCTGGGGTAATTTGGAGCCCTGATTACGATTTTGCTATCGCCGTTTTGATATTCTCATCATTTCCCCTTCTTATCCAATAATGGCTATTTTCGGTCAATTTCAAAGTTCTAAATGCGTGAAACTAACATACTTCTAGCCGGCCGATGAGGACCCAGATTTTTTTGTGTTAAGCCACAGACCCCAGCAGGTTGTCGGAGAAAGCGGAAGTCCGTGCTTCAAGGGGTTCTCCTTCGGCGATCAAAAGAGTCGAAACATACCAAAGAGGGGGGTCTTTCTTCTTTTAGGACTAGGATTTTTTCAATTTTAGGAGAAAAGGGTCGTTTTTTTTGGATTTCCTGACGTAAAATGAACCCCTGATTACGATTTTGGGGGTCCGACTCCGATATTTCTAGCACCCTGGCGGCAATGTTAAAATAACCGTAAAAAACACGTTTTTTTTGCGTTTCGAAGGGCAATAAAGGCACTAAACGGTGAAGGGCAGGGACGCAATTGCTTCTGAGGGTAGCCAATAGACCTATCTAAATCCCCTCCAAACCGGAAGTCTGTAGGTTAAAGGGTTTTCCTTCGGCGACCGACGAAAGCTTCGGTTTTAACCTAACCTAACCTAACCTAAGCTCACTTCGCCACACTAAAATTCGCAAACGTGGACCAATGTTGGTAATTTTTTGGTTACTGGGGTAATTTGGACCCCTGATTACGATTCCGAAATCGCCGTTTCGATATTCTTAACCGTTCACCTTCTAGCTCATAGCGGTTTTTCGGTATACTTTTATTACGAAAACGTGTGAAACAAATATAGTTTTAACCGGCCGAGGAGGACGCAATTGCTCCTGTAGCAAGCCAACAGACCCCGGCAGATATTTTTGCAAACCGTAAGTCCGTAGGTCAAAGGGTTTTTCTTCGGCGATCGATTGTATCGCTTATTACGTACAAACACGAGCATTTGTCAGAGTAAAATCTAGAAACGTGGATGAAAGTTTGTAATTTTTTGCTTTCTGGGGTAATTTGGAGCCCTGATTACGATTTTGCTATCGCCGTTTTGATATTCTCATCATTTCCCCTTCTTATCCAATAATGGCTATTTTCGGTCAATTTCAAAGTTCTAAATGCGTGAAACTAACATACTTCTAGCCGGCCGATGAGGACCCAGATTTTTTTGTGTTAAGCCACAGACCCCAGCAGGTTGTCGGAGAAAGCGGAAGTCCGTGCTTCAAGGGGTTCTCCTTCGGCGATCAAAAGAGTCGAAACATACCAAAGAGGGGGGTCTTTCTTCTTTTTGGACTAGGATTTTTTCAATTTTAGGAGAAAAGGGTCGGTTTTTTTGGATTTCCTGACGTAAAATGAACCCCTGATTACGATTTTGGGGGTCCGACTCCGATATTTCTAGCACCCTGGCGGCAATGTTAAAATAACCGTAAAAAACACGTTTTTTTTGCGTTTCGAAGGGCAATAAAGGCACTAAACGGTGAAGGGCAGGGACGCAATTGCTTCTGAGGGTAGCCAATAGACCTATCTAAATCCCCTCCAAACCGGAAGTCTGTAGGTTAAAGGGTTTTCCTTCGGCGATCGACGAAAGCTTCGGTTTTAACCTAACCTAGCCTAACCTAACCTAACCTAAGCTCACATCGCCACACTAAAATTCGCAAATGTGGACCAATGTTGGTAATTTTTTGGTTACTGGGGTAATTTGGACCCCTGATTACGATTCCGAAATCGTCGTTTCGATATTCTTAACCGTTCACCTTCTAGTTCATAGCGGTTTTTCGGTATACTTTTATTACGAAAACGTGTGAAACAAATATAGTTTTAACCGGCCGAGGAGGACGCAATTGCTCCTGTAGCAAGCCAACAGACCCCGGCAGATATTTTTGCAAACCGTAAGTCCGTAGGTCAAAGGGTTTTCCTTCGGCGATCTATTGTATCGCTTATTACGTACAAACACGAGCATTTGTCAGAGTAAAATCTACAAATGTGGATGAAAGTTTGTAATTTTTTGCTTTCTAGGGTAATTTGGAGCCCTGATTACGATTTTGCTATCGCCGTTTTGACATTCTCATAATTTCTCTTCTTATCCAATAATGGCCATTTTCGGTCAATTTGAAAGTTCTAAATGCGTGAAACTAACATACTTCTAGCCGGCCGATGAGGACCCAGATTTTTTTGTGTTAAGCCACAGACCCCAACAGGTTGTCGGAGAAAGCGGAAGTCCGTGCTTCAAGGGGTTCTCCTTCGGCGATCAAAAGAGTCGAAACATACCAAAGAGGGGGGTCTTTCTTCTTTTTGGACTAGGATTTTTTCAATTTTAGGAGAAAAGGGTCGGTTTTTTTGGATTTCCTGACGTAAAATGAACCCCTGATTACGATTTTGGGGGTCCGACTCCGATATTTCTAGCACCTTGGCGGCAATGTTAAAATAACTGCCAAAAACACGTTTTTTTTGCGTTTCGAAGAGCAATAAAGGCACTAAACGGTGAAGGGCAGGGACGCAATTGCTTCTGAGGGTAGCCAATAGACCTATCTAAATCCCCTCCAAACCGGAAGTCTGTAGGTTAAAGGGTTTTCCTTCGGCGATCGACGAAAGCTTCGGTTTTAACCTAACCTAACCTAACCTAAGCTCACATCGCCACACTAAAATTCGCAAATGTGGACCAATGTTGGTAATTTTTTGGTTACTGGGGTAATTTGGACCCCTGATTACGATTCCGAAATCGTCGTTTCGATATTCTTAACCGTTCACCTTCTAGTTCAGAGCGGTTTTTCGGTATACTTTTATTACGAAAACGTGTGAAACAAATATAGTTTTAACCGGCCGAGGAGGACGCAATTGCTCCTGTAGCAAGCCAACAGACCCCGGCAGATATTTTTGCAAACCGTAAGTCCGTAGGTCAAAGGGTTTTCCTTCGGCGATCTATTGTATCGCTTATTACGTACAAACACGAGCATTTGTCAGAGTAAAATCTACAAATGTGGATGAAAGTTTGTAATTTTTTGCTTTCTAGGGTAATTTGGAGCCCTGATTACGATTTTGCTATCGCCGTTTTGACATTCTCATCATTTCCCTTCTTATCCAATAATGGCCATTTTCGGTCAATTTGAAAGTTCTAAATGCGTGAAACTAACATACTTCTAGCCGGCCGATGAGGACCCAGATTTTTTTGTGTTAAGCCACAGACCCTAACAGGTTGTCGGAGAAAGCGGAAGTCCGTGCTTCAAGGGGTTCTCCTTCGGCAATCAAAAGAGTCGAAACATACCAAAGAGGGGGGTCTTTCTTCTTTTTGGACTAGGATTTTTTCAATTTTAGAAGAAAAGGGTCGGTTTTTTTGGATTTCCTGACGTAAACTGAACCCCTGATTACGATTTTGGGGGTCCGACTCCGATATTTCTAACACCCTGGCGGCAATGTTAAAATAACCGTAAAAAACACGTTTTTTTTGCGTTTCGAAGGGCAATAAAGGCACTAAACGGTGAAGGGCAGGGACGCAATTGCTTCTGAGGGTAGCCAATAGACCTATCTAAATCCCCTCCAAACCGGAAGTCTGTAGGTTAAAGGGTTTTCCTTCGGCGATCGACGAAAGCTTCGGTTTTAACCTAACCTAACCTAACCTAAGCTCACATCGCCACACTAAAATTCGCAAATGTGGACCAATGTTGGTAATTTTTTGGTTACTGGGGTAATTTGGACCCCTGATTACGATTCCGAAATCGTCGTTTCGATATTCTTAACCGTTCACCTTCTAGTTCATAGCGGTTTTTCGGTATACTTTTATTACGAAAACGTGTGAAACAAATATAGTTTTAACCGGCCGAGGAGGACGCAATTGCTCCTGTAGCAAGCCAACAGACCCCGGCAGATATTTTTGCAAACCGTAAGTCCGTAGGTCAAAGGGTTTTTCTTCGGCGATCGATTGTATCGCTTATTACGTACAAACACGAGCATTTGTCAGAGTAAAATCTACAAACGTGGATGAAAGTTTGTAATTTTTTGCTTTTTGGGGTAATTTGGAGCCCTGATTACGATTTTGCTATCGCCGTTTTGATATTCTCATCATTTCCCCTTCTTATCCAATAATGGCTATTTTCGGTCAATTTCAATGTTCTAAATGCGTGAAACTAACATACTTCTAGCCGGCCGATGAGGACCCAGATTTTTTTGTGTTGAGCCACAGACCCCAGCAGGTTGTCGGAGAAAGCGGAAGTCCGTGCTTCAAGGGGTTCTCCTTCGGCGATCAAAAGAGTCGAAACATACCAAAGAGGGGGGTCTTTCTTCTTTTTGGACTAGGATTTTTTCAATTTTAGGAGAAAAGGGTCGGTTTTTTTGGATTTCCTGACGTAAAATGAACCCCTGATTACGATTTTGGGGGTCCGACTCCGATATTTCTAACACCCTGGCGGCAATGTTAAAATAACCGTAAAAAACACGTTTTTTTTGCGTTTCGAAGGGCAATAAAGGCACTAAACGGTGAAGGGCAGGGACGCAATTGCTTCTGAGGGTAGCCAATAGACCTATCTAAATCCCCTCCAAACCGGAAGTCTGTAGGTTAAAGGGTTTTCCTTCGGCGACCGACGAAAGCTTCGGTTTTAACCTAACCTAGCCTAACCTAACCTAACCTAAGCTCACTTTGCCACACTAAAATTCGCAAACGTGGACCAATGTTGGTAATTTTTTGGTTACTGGGGTAATTTGGACCCCTGATTACGATTCCGAAATCGCCGTTTCGATATTCTTAACCGTTCACCTTCTAGTTCATAGCGGTTTTTCGGTATACTTTTATTACGAAAACGTGTGAAACAAATATCGTTTTAACCGGCCGAGGAGGACGCAATTGCTCCTGTAGCAAGCCAACAGACCCCGGCAGATATTTTTGCAAACCGTAAGTCCGTAGGTCAAAGGGTTTTTCTTCGGCGATCGATTGTATCGCTTATTACGTACAAACACGAGCATTTGTCAGAGTAAAATCTACAAACGTGGATGAAAGTTTGTAATTTTTTGCTTTTTGGGGTAATTTGGAGCCCTGATTACGATTTTGCTATCGCCGTTTTGATATTCTCATCATTTCCCCTTCTTATCCAATAATGGCTATTTTCGGTCAATTTCAAAGTTCTAAATGCGTGAAACTAACATACTTCTAGCCGGCCGATGAGGACCCAGATTTTTTTGTGTTAAGCCACAGACCCCAGCAGGTTGTCGGAGAAAGCGGAAGTCCGTGCTTTAAGGGGTTCTCCTTCGGCGATCAAAAGAGTCGAAACATACCAAAGAGGGGGGTCTTTCTTCTTTTTGGACTAGGATTTTTTCAATTTTAGGAGAAAAGGGTCGGTTTTTTTGGATTTCCTGACGTAAAATGAACCCCTGATTACGATTTTGGGCGTCCGACTCCGATATTTCTAGCACCCTGGCGGCAATGTTAAAATAACCGCCAAAAACACGTTTTTTTTGCGTTTCGAAGGGCAATAAAGGCACTAAACGGTGAAGGGCAGGGACGCAATTGCTTCTGAGGGTAGCCAATAGACCTATCTAAATCCCCTCCAAACCGGAAGTCTGTAGGTTAAAGGGTTTTCCTTCGGCGATCGACGAAAGCTTCGGTTTTAACCTAACCTAACCTAACCTAACCTAAGCTCACATCGCCACACTAAAATTCGCAAACGTGGACCAATGTTGGTAATTTTTTGGTTACTGGGGTAATTTGGACCCCTGATTACGATTCCGAAATCGTCGTTTTGATATTCTCATTAATTCTTCTAATTCAAAGCAGTGTTTTTGGTATATTTTTATTACGAAAGAGTGATTTACATACATACTTCTAGGTGCTTATTATACCAGCTAATCTATTCCGGGGTTACTATATTTATATTTAAATTTATTGTCAATTTTAGTAATCAGTGGCGTAGATAATCTTGATTCAATTTTAATAAATCAATAGGCATCAACAATTCGCAAAAATATTGCTTGATATTAATTTTAATTAATACGGTGTTTTTGAATTTTGTTTGGGAATCACTGGTTGAGTTAAGAGTATTGAACTGGGCGATTGTAATTGTTGAAATTATGCGATAGCGTTGATTGAAAATAAAATAAAAAATATTGTTATTTGTGTTAAATTCCTATTTAGAATGTATTTTACATTACTTGTTGCGATTAGACTGACTGGGAATGCATTACCACGGAGCATAAACTTTGATTTCATTAACATTTGCGATTAGATAAGAATTAATTAATTTAGTGAATGTGAATTAATTCGAATTGGAATTGGTGCGCACACTGCGCACTAGTGTAGTGTATGAAGCTCCATTGCGCAACAACAAATAGGACGCAATTTTCTAACCTGAATTGAAATCATCACAAATGATTATTGATAAATAAATATATTCTAATAATGGCGTTATATGATAATAAATATTGGCTACTATCACACATTCGCAACTCTTTTATATCCACTGATGATACAGGTGAGCAAACTAACCCAGATTAGGTTTTATTTTTATCATAAAATGAATTAGTAATGTTTGATTAGTTATCAATTAGTAATGCAAAGAATGATTTATAATTGCAATTGATTAATTTAATCTAATTTTAGGAATGTGTGAGTTGGTTATGGTTGGTGAAAACCTACCAAAACATTTAGTTGAACAATTAGATTCATATCCAGACACGGATGAAAGTCAGGAAGAGGAAGATGATATAGAACACGAATCATACGATATACAATTAGATATGGAATTTGCAGTCCGCCAAAGATCAAACACAGCAGTCCGTTTGGAAAAAATGGACCAAGCTAGAAAACGCGCAGCCAAAACAAAAAACATCAAATGGGACTCGCACCAAAAATCCAGTTTAACCGAACAAGAAAAAGATCTTCTATTTGAACGAAAGGAAATTAAACCTCAACCCAAACAATGCGTAAAATCATTACTATCGGAAAAATTAATCCAATGTACTAATCTACCACAAAATCCATTCATGATGTATGCCAAATTTGACGGCAGCGCTCAAGTTGGGATTCCTGTGAGAAAATATAAAATATTTTTAACGATGCTACCAGAAAATGCACGTAATTATCCAATGCCAGTGGTTTGTATTGCAACGGCTAAGATACACGAATTAATAGGTTTAATATGTTGGAAGTGCAGGTAAAATTTGGCACAATTGACAATAACGTAATAATTGCATTAATTCCAGCACAATACACGGAGATTTTCAATTGCAACCGGTTAATAGTTACGGGTTGTATATAACTGAAGAAGATGGGGAAGTTGATAGAGATTTTCCTTGCTTGGATGCGAAGGAATGTGTTGCTAAATTTGGTTTTAATTGTTTGGGCTTGGTTGAAGATAAAAATGTTAAAAATGTTAGTTTTGATACGACTGAAGTTGAAAATTATACAATTCAGAAAGTACAACCGCATTGTAAGTTGTGTTTAATGTTTTTGATTGTTAATTACTTGGTTGGTTGGAAATAGAAAGTCTGTTCTGGGTGTCTAGTGATCACTTTCAGAGCCGGTGATGTGAATGCAAGACCCCCAAATAGGTGTACATTTTTTATTAATTGTGTAAAACTGAGTCTAAATATAATTCGCTGGTTTTGTTGGTAAAAAAATCTTGCAAAAAAGTTTTTAAACTTTCTACAAATTTTAAAAGTTTCTACATATTTTAGAATCTTCTGGAAAGCTGTAGTAAATACTTCTAAAAATCTTGCAGTAGATTTATGGATAGTTTTTAAATTATTACAAATTCTAAAAGATTTCTACATATTTTAGATTCTTCTGAGAAGCTCTATATATTTCTAAAAATCTGATTTTTTTTACAAATTTTAAAAATGTTTACATATTTTGGTCTTCTCTAGATACTTCTAAAAATTTGCAGAAAAGTTTAGAATTTTTTTTTGTGGTGGGCGGAATCTTCTAAAGACTAACACGTGTTAGGCGTGTCGGATTCACCATTTTTGGGGCGCTTACCGACTAAACACCACCTAGCTGGGATTGCCTGGAAGTTTCGAGCTGTCAGGCTGATGCCCTTCTGTTAGTAGATTAATTGGGAAGGAGGATGGGACGCCCTCTAAGCTGAGGTTGTGGGGTAGTCCACTTTTAAGAAGATATTTAGTTTACCGGTCTCCTATAGGAGTGTGCTTCTTTGTCTGGTTCTGCCAAACTTGCCAGATTAGAATTTGGGTGGAACTTGAGATGTGCGAAGTATTTTTTGGCCAAAGCTTTAAAATGCTGTCGCAGTACGAATTTCTTCGATTCTAAAGTACCAAGGGCTTCGACAATCCAGCGCAGGGTTTGGTTAGGTTAGTCTTTGAAATGCTTCGAGACGATCGAGGTGAGAATTTGCCGCTGTCCCCTAGATTGGGGAAGAAATATTTTCAAATCTTTGTCACTTGCTTGGGCCAAGCTGATTCTTAGCAGATAGTTTTACGTTTTCCGCCGTTCCTGTAGCTTGCGCATAGGATTGCTCCTTGCGAGCGTAGGGAGAGCTTCTAGGAGTTGGTTTCAATTTGTGGTTAACTGAGACAGGATCTCTCTACTTTTAGCGGAACGTACAGCATTGGGAAGGTTTTTTTTTTATTGCTCGTTCCTGAAGTAGGTTTATACTTCAGAGCAATGAACTCTATCTGCATCACATCAGCTTTGATGTGTATATTCCGAATAACGTACTTTAGGGTCTTTTCAGCTCCTACTTGATATGTGTAGTTATGTATATTGTTGGTTTTGCCATGTGCAATCACTGCACGGAAGTCCGATTGCGAAAGAGGATGCGGAGGGCGGCTTTGGAGTGCTTGAAGTAGGACTTAAGGATCTAGTTGTTGGACCGGAGTTGGCCGATTGTGCTAGGACTTTTTGGTCTTGGTGGCTGATGGCCCTGGTGGAGTGAAAGGCATCTAAAGACTTGATGGCCTGTTTGGTAAGTTAATTGAATTCCTTTCTAAATTTTGTCGACTTCTTTTTGTTAAGCTTTGTGGTGAGCGTCGATGTTGCTATCATGGTAGACTTTCATTGCATCTTTATCCTCTGAGGATGCGGGCTTGACCAGTTTGGCGGCAGGTCTTTTGAGGGAGGCTTTGGCCGGGGTTCCGCTGGTTTGCTAGTCTGGTTGGGCTGGCTGCGAATGACCGCTTCTTTAGGGCCTCTTTGGTGAAGGGCGGGGGTGAGGTGGAGAGAGGGCTGCGTGGACAGCCCGAAGATAGCGGTCTTCTAGCTGGCTTCTATGTCCTGCTTCAGGTGGGTTAAGGTTTCCTCCTGGACAAGCCTTGTTTGCATGAATTTATCCTCATGGATGTCGATCCGTTCTGATTGGCCCTCCATCATGATCACTTGTAAGATCTTGACTGCTTGCTTCCCAATTAGCTCAATTAATCATCTGTGACTTTGTGCAATGATAATTGTAGTTATCCATTGTGGGGTTCTTCAGTTGGGTATGGCTGTGTAGTTCCCTCTCGGTGGGGACGGGTCTGGTCGGCTGGCAGTCGACTCTTCTTGTATCTGATTTCTTTCTTGCTGTTAGAATCTTCTGAGAAGTTCTAGATACTTCTAAAAATTTTGCGGAAGATTTTAGAATAGTTTTTAAACTTTCTACAAATTTTAAAAGTTTTAGAATCTTCTTGGAAGCTCTAATAGATAATTCTAAAAATCTGTTACAAGTTTAAAAAATATTCTACATATCTGAGAAGCTCTAGATACTTCTAAAGATCTTGCAGAAGATTTTTGAAACTTTCTACAAAGTTTTTATTCTTCGGAGAAGTCTTGGATACTTCTAAATATCTTGCGGAAGATTTTTGTTTTTTTTTACAAATTCTAAAAATGTCTACACATTTTAGAATCTCTTGAGCAGCTCTAGAAACTTCTCAAAATTATGCAAAAGACCTTTGAAAAGTTTTTAAACATTCTAAAAGTTTTCTACACATTTTAGAATGTTCTAAAAATCTTGCGGAAGATTTTGGAACTTTCTACAAATTCTAAAAGTTTTCTACATCTTTTAGAATCTTCTGGGAAGATACTTCTAAAAATGTTCAGAAAACTTTTGAAATGTTTTTAAACTTTCTACAAGTTCTAAAAGTTTTTTAAACATTTTAGAATCTTCTGAGAAGTTCTAAATATTTTCGAAAATGTTGCGATCTTCTTATCTTTTTTTAAGCTATCAGTAAGCAAGGGTTTGCAATGCGGAAGAGCCAATGCCTAAAACTTGCTATTTCTAACAAAATTTTGATATTTTATAACCGGATTTTGGTATTTTTTACAATATTTTGATGTTTCAAGGCCGGATTTTTTCTATCTTTAACATTTTATGAATAAAACGTTGGACTTTAAATCATTGTTTGTCGGATTTAACTGTTTTTGACTCTTTATTAATAATTTTTTGCACTTGTTAACTATTTATGACCAAATTTGATTGTTTTCTGACAATATTTTTATACTTTATAGCTGGCTTTTGCTGTTTTTAATATTTCATGAAAAGAATTTTGCACATTTCAACAGTTTATAGGCAAATTTTGGTGCTTTCTCATAATATTTTGATGTTTCCAGGCCGGATTTTGCTGTTTTTGACATTTAATGAATAAAATTTTGCACTTTTCAACTATTTTTGACCGGATTTTGGTTCTTTCTGGCTTGCTTTTGCTATTTTTGATATTCCATGAAAAGAATTTTTTACTTTTCAACAATTTATGGACGAATTTTGGTGCTCTCTCACAATATTTTGATGTTTTAAGTTCGGATTTTGCTGTTTTTGATATTCCATGAAAAGAGTTTTGCACATTTCAACAGTTTATAAGTAAATTTTGGTGCTTTCTCACAATATTTTGATGTTTTAAGGCCGGATTTTACTGTTTTTGACATTTTATGATTAGAATTTCGCACTTTTCAACTGTTTTTGACCGGATTTTAGTTCTTTCTGGCTTGCTTTTAATATTCCATGAAAAGAATTTTGCACATTTCAACAGTTTATAGGCAAATTTTGGTGCTTTCTCATAATATTTTGATGTTTCCAGGCCGGATTTTGCTGTTTTTGACATTTAATGAATAAAATTTTGCACTTTTCAACTATTTTTGACCGGATTTTGGTTCTTTCTGGCTTGCTTTTGCTATTTTTGATATTCCATGAAAAGAATTTTGCACTTTTCAACAGTTTATGAGCGAATTTTGGTGCTTTCTTACAATATTTTGATGTTTCAAGGCCGGATTTTGCTATTTTTGATATTCCATGAAAAGAGTTTTGCACTTTGCAACAGTTTACAGGCGAATTTTGGTGCTTTTTCACAATATTTTGATGTTCCCCGGCCGGATTTTGCTATTTTTGACAAGTTATAAATAGAATTTTGCAGTTTTCAACTATTTTTAAAAGTATTTTGCTTTTTTCTGACAACATTTAAATATTTTATGACAGAATGTTGTTATTTTTGATATTTTTAAATAGAATTTTGCGTTTTTCAACAGTTTATGTGCCAGATTTTGGTTCTTTCTGATAATATTCTAACATTTCATAGCCGGATTTTGCTATTTCAGGAAATTGTTCACATTTTTCAACAGTTTATGGCCGCATTTTTGAGCTTTCTAAAATATTTTGATGTTTCAAGACCGGATTTTGCTGTTTTTGACGTTTTATTAATAAATTTTAGCATCTTTGGACCGTTTTTGGACGGATTTTGATTTTTTTTGAAATATTTTAATGTATAATTACTGATTTAGCCGGATTTTTGTCTTTTATGAATGGAAATTTGCACTTTTTAATAGTTTATGGCCCAAATTTGGTGTTTTCTAACAATATTTTGATTCTTTATGACCGGATTTTGCTGTTTGTAACAATATTTTGATATTCATAGCCGGATTTGATGTTTTTGAGATTTTATGAAAATTTTCAACAGTTTATGGTTGGATTTTGGAGTTTTCTAAAATATTTTGATGTATCACGACTGGATTTTGCTATTTTTGACATTTTATTAATAAAATGTTGCACTTTTGAACCGTTTTTGGCCGGATTTTGATTCTTTCGAAATATTTTAATGTAATTTGAGCCGGATTTCTGATTTATGAATAGAAATTTGCCCTTTTTAACAGCTTGTGGCACAACTTTGGTGTTTTCAAACAATATTTTGATACTTTATGGCCGGATTTTGCTATTTTTGACATTTTATGAATAGAATTTTACATTTTTCGACATTTATACAGGCCGGATTTTGGTGTTTTTGACAATATTTTGATATTTCTTAGTCGGATTTGGTTATTTTTGAGATTTTATGAAAATTTTTACAATTTTTGACAGTTTATCACTAGATTTTTGGCCGGATTTTTGGTTATTCTAAAATATTTTGCGGTGAGGCCCAAAAATCTTACCTACGCCACTGGTTTTTAAGCTAAACTTGTCAAACTTTCTAATTAACTACAACGTTATGTTGGCAAAAAATTACATTTATAATTTTTTTTTGATATTTTGTAAAATTTTGAAAATATCAACATCGGTAAATTGTCATCACAGGCCGGTTCTGCCCAATTTATACAGCTTTCTAGAATATCCTTCCAACTTATAGTCTTTTCCTTCTTTGCTTATCTGTTATTTTATTGCTTTTATCTATTTCTGATTAACTAATTAATTTAAATAATTTAGCGAGCGCATTGGATGAAACCAAACAGTTATCTGCTGATTTAATAAGAATGAAAGCCCATAAGAGAAGGATGGAAGCACCTTTGTATCAATCGTTCCGTGTTTATATTATTAATAAAATGCGTGCAAAAGTTGAAATTCATTTAGGAATCAGCGGGGAGAAAATCGAAATCGATCCGGTGCAACAAAAAAATTCCAAATTCGTTTTGGTTCGACAAAAAGCAGTCAGCCATCATATGGATTCAGTTGCTTGGTGCGAAATTACAGAAAATAGAAGCAGCAAATCTACTTTTAGAGTTGTATACAGTTTATCATTTGGAAACCAAGATTTTTTAAGTAAGTTGAAGGTTAAGTTATAGCATAACATATAAGTGACAGCATGGACTAGTCCTTAGACCATATACAGTTATAATTGACACACATTCTGTCAACGAAGCAAAGCCAACATAATTGGTGCGTATGACGTCAGTTGTGGGCACATTTTTACGCACCCACAAAAACTAAATATATTCATTAATTGCTGCAAAAAAGACCTTTGTTAATCAATAATAAAATTGTAAATGGCAAATTTATAAATTAAGGTTTTTGTTAATTAACGACGTCATTTAAGAGCATAGAACCTTATGTTGGCTTCACCATGCGACGAGCTAAAAATAGCACATTAAGTATATATGGTCCAAGGACTAGTCAGTACTATTGAATTGAATTTATAACATTTATTTTTTAGCAAATCAATCAAATCTACAATCCTCAGCCAGTTTTAAGCATTATGATTTTGAAGCTGATCCTAAAACTGCTGAAGAAATAGTACAGAAAATTAATTTAATATTGGAAATAAGTTCGAGTTTGAGTAAAAAGGAATACTTAACATCCCTAGAAAAGAAGCAAGGAGGAAGAAAAAATTTTCAACTTAAATAAAAATATTTTATTATTTCAAAATTGTTTTAATTTTAAATATTTGTTATTTTAAAGTTATCGATTCTATCAATTTCATTCTTTATACTGATAACAGTTAGGAATTCATCGATCTCTTCTTGGAATTTTTGTAGATCTGGTAAATTATTTAAGAAATCCCTTTGATTCTGATCGAGTTTGCTTAAATCGGGATCGATTTTTGTTCCTTTTAATTTTCTAGAAGTAATTAATTAGTTTAATTGATGAGAAAATGTTGTTAACGTACTCTAATTTGGCTAATGTTTCCTTTTTTGCATTGTGAGTGGTTCGAAAGATTGATTTCCAGTCATTAATTTCTTTTTCGATTTTGTTAGAATAATCTTCAGAGAGAATTGTTTCAGTCGGTATACCTGGAATAAATTATTTTTTTTAATGATTAAGGATTACACACACATTTAAGTAGCAGAATTAAGGATCATTTTTTATTTGTGTATATTGGCTGAGCGGTACTGCTTAGCAAAGGTTTGCAATGCGGAAAGGCTTACACAAGCTATAGCCCCCCCCCTAACATTTAATACAAAACCTGAGGGGTTCAAAAATAAACAAAATTGTACCCTAGCAACAATTTTTTTTTGGTTTTACTTACTAGTGTCATCAAATACAGATCTTCTTATTGATCTTCGTTTTCTAACTGCTGAACATGGAGCCTCTATGTTTATAGCTTTATTGTTCTCCAGGATTTGATTCTTACAGTCTTCTTTTGAAGCCATTTCGGACGTTAATGTTTTGAATTTTTGTGGTTATGTTTGTTTCATTTAATTCAAAACAATTGTACTGTTGGCGCCATCTATTAGTGCAAGCAAGAACTAATGCAATACTTTTGAGGTATACGCACAGATGGAGCGGTATGTACATAATAAATATAAAGGCAGGGGCGTAGTAAAAAGTAGTGAGGGGTATAAAGTATAAAACAAATATTCAAAATTTAAATAAAAAGTTTAACACAGTTTTCCACGTTAAGTTAGGAAGCCAAAGCGGTATGTATATATTAAATATAAAGCAAGGACGTAGTCAAAAATTTCTGATGGGTATAAATATGAAACAAATGTTCAAAGTTTAAATAAAAAGTTTAAAACAGTTTCTTACATTAAGTTAATGCCAAAGCATTAAACTGATGCTACACATTGGAAAATTATTAATCAAACAGAAGCAAATTTTGAAAGATAAGTATACTGCAACTAATTAAAATAAATTATTACAAATTTAATTGATTTTAGGTTGGATGATATTGGATTGATGTTGCCAAACCATCCACGCGCAATGAGATATCTATCTACAAAGAGCAGGTCGACTGGAGAAACGCGGACAATGCACAACGATCTACATCTGTCATTTATGCACTGTAATCAATTATACACTCTTAATCAATTATACAAACAAATTGTGTAGCATGTGAACGACTTATGAATATGTGTGGAATGATCTGCTAATGACTAATCACCAACTGTAGAATATTATGTAACTTGGTTGACCTGAGTAGGTATTGCGGCGGTTGAGCTTGTGGACCAATACTAGTTAGTGCAAACTTATAGTTTTATTGATAAATGTTTTTACTCCGCTTACTTGCTTGGTTTGCACGCAGTCTTTAAGAACGGAGCACAGAGCACAGCGCTGGTTAGCGCAGTTGAGTCTTTTGGGACATTTTACAGTATAGTTAACTGATGATTATTTTTTTGTTAAGGCCTTTGATAGGATTTTTTTTTGCTTGGAACATGCTGTGTGACAGCTGATTTTTATGTGATAGAGGTAGTGCGCTTTGCGTCAGGTTTGTTGCATGCGCATAGGATTTTTCCTGCAAGCGTTGAGTGTGCTCCTTGTTGAAGCAAGAGTTTGCTGTCGAGGAGGAGGTGCTTTACTATGGGTCTGGCTGTTGCGGCTAGCTCTCAGTTTTTGATAAACCGAGCAGCCTTTAAAACTTGCGGTATGTGGCCCACCGCACGCGACGCATGGCTACATGGTCGCACTCTTTAGATGCAGTGCACAAGGTCATTAGACATTTGCATATAGTGCTGTGTAGCAAGATCCCGTGTGGTCATAACGTTGGCAACGGTGACCTTTCGTTTAAACTCGACTTTAACGCAAAACTTGCAGAGTTCTGTGAGGAGCAGAATCTCTGTGCTTTTAGCTTCCTGCGGAAGTTGAATATACAGCATTGGGAAGGTTTTTCCGTTTTTTCTCATGCGTGTTATTGAGGTAGGATTAAACCCCTCAGCGATGAGCTCAGCCTGCACCACATAAACCGTGATACAGTTGGAAACATTCTTGATTACGTATTTTAGCGTCTTTTTAGACGCTAATTGATAGGTATAGTAAAAGATCTTTTTTACTTTGCAGTGTTTGTTGCACGAAAGTCCGCATGCGGAAGCTATTGACCACGTTTACAGTCAATGATTATATTTGCTGACTTGCAGTATGCCAACAATCCTTGATATAAGGGTTTGTCCCGAATAGTTGGGCGGAAGGCGCCGATTGCCAGCGCCCTCTGTAGGTATTGGCGGATTTGCAGGGGCTGACCGTAGCACAATGGTGCGAGGACTGTTGTGCAGGCAGCCCGGGTTCGATTCCCAGCAGCGGCAATATATAATTTGTCGAATATATTTTGATGCGGTCTTCTCCTTCGCAAGGCAATGGCGAACCAGCGAAGTATTTGCCTAGTAAATCTCTCTAGTGGTGTGGTTCGAATTTCACGTTAAACTGTAGGTCCCGTATGTTTGTGTGGAACTATTATCGCACACCACAAACATACGAGAGGGAGTATAACACTATAAAAAACGAGTATGGCACTATAAGAAGAAGGGGCTGAGAAAAAAGCTAGGGAACTAGTAGACTGCGCCTTAGGGGCTAGCCGGGTTGAGTACCTTTTGGCCTTGGTAGCTAATTGCCCTAAGTGGCCTAATAGTGTTTGAAGTTAAAGAGGGCTCACCCATTTTCTTCTTTAACTTCTTTGCTTTTTACTTGTCTATGACCAGAATGAACCTTTCCTGTGAGGGCTGGGAGTCATTTGGGTTGTCCTTGTTTTCCTTCTCGGAGGAAACGGTGTCGAATTTGGCTAAAACTTTGGCAGGTGTCTTAAAGAAGGTGTTACCAATAGAGGAAATGCTTGTTATGTCGTCAAAAAGTTTGATTTGAGAGTTTCTAGTGCGTCTTAGTTGAATGTGTAGTTTACAAGCGCACTTGTTTGGTACCGCTGGTTTGTTTCCGGTTCATAGTATAAGACCTCCGCGACTCAGACGGTAAGTTTTTATTTATGATTGTTTTGCGGTGTTGGCTTTTTATAATGCAACTGACAAGTCGTGTCTAGCGGTGAGTTTGTTGGCTGTGTTGGTGATATCTTCTATAGCCATGTTGGATGGGGTGTTTGGTCTTGTTCTTTTTTAGGTGTAACATATAAGGTACAATTAAGAAACAGAAAAGTTGTGCTTTGTACGGCTATTTTACATTGCTACAATAAGTCTAGAATTTGCTTAAAGAAGTTTGATAGGACTAACAGTTTATTATGTAACCATGGTTACCCCGGTGGATAAAGAGCAAGTTTTTAATTAGTCATGCCAGGGACTGCTTGCAGAATATGCAAGCGCTTTACCATTGAGCTATCATGTTTGTAGCGGTATCCGTTGCGGAAATAAACAATGAAATGTCAACATCTTGCTACTGATTTGCAGAACGGAACCAATTAGGAGAGAGCGTTATCGATGTAGAGGAGACCGCTACATATTTAACGGTTTGCTATTGCCTTCCTGAACGCACCCATTGTTTTTGACTAGATTGCTGTTGATATGCTGTCTTTGGGAGCACTAATATTGGTTTTTGCTTTATGTAGGTCTATGTACGTAACAATGTTTGGTGAAGTCGTATCTGTATTTAACGTCAATGATGTAATCGGTTGGTTGGTGACGTTAAAGTTATCATACTTGGAATTAATGTTTGTGCTACTTGGTATTTATCGAAGTGTACGTAGGTAGGTTCGTAAAGTTGAACAGTTAGAAATTGTACTCATTAAAAAAGTAAATAGCGCAGTTGTTGTTATTGATTGGCAATAATTTGTGCACGCCGATTGTTCAGTTAGAAGATAAGTTACTTCGTTATCACCAATCTTGGCCAACAGGGTTCACACTAATAGGGTTGCAAATGTTTGTACCAGGGTATGTAAGTGTGCTATGATGCACTCTACGTTGGGCGCCATTGTTATTGACGTTGCATCTAAAGGTAGACTAGTTGAAGACGACGGTGGTGTTTAGGTGTAGAGGCTTAAGCTCGTATAGTGGTTTTGGTGTCATTTAGGGTTACTTGATAAAATTACATTGTTAGGGCCAACAATCTTGACGTAGATGTGGAATGATGTGGGGATTGTTGAGCTCTACATTTGGAATGCAATGCCGCAGCTGGCGTGAAACCAAGAACAAGAAATTAGTTTCCCGTACAGGCGGAGTCAGATTCACTTTTTAAAAGTGTAGAAACGCTTACCAACTAATCTTCCAAACTAATCCCATCACCAGCTTTGAGGTCATAACTACAACTTTGGTTCTACTAAGTTTAGGCAAAATAAATGCTAACAGAAATCAACTAAAGTATTTCCTACGATCCTGCAGTAACCGACTGCTGAGAAGCGTTTACCGGAATTGCTTATTTCCGGACGTGTAATTGGGAAATGACTTTAATGTGAACCGGAACTGACCTCACCACGTGATTTAATGCTGGACGCGATTTTCAGGAGATTATATCTGTTACAGACAGGAGAATTATTAAATTTTTGGATGACCAACATTTAGTTGGGTGAGCGGGGCACTGAAATTACCAACCAATTAAACTAAGTGTTACTCTACTTCCGTCAATAGAGTTCATCACCTACAGCCAATACGTGACAACGCTGTCCCACTCACCTTGCGGAGCAAGCACATTATTTTCACTAATCCCGAAACAATCCTTGATACGGTGAGATAGCTCAGTTATAGAGCGTTAGCGTAGCACGTTAACAGTCCGGGGTTTGATCCTCGAGTATGACTAAAGTAATAACTTTGTTCTTTATCCACTGGGGTGATTCGGAAGTCACCTAATAAGCCGTTGGTCTCATCAACCTCCTTCATACAAGTTGTAAGACTTCTAGGGCGATGTAAAATAGCTGTAAAACGTAAAATGAAAAAGAAAGAAGATTTTGAAAAGTACTTTTTACCACATAGAAGACATTATGATGGTAGAAAACAAAGACTTAGAGCTAATAGAAGATTTACTCCGAGGTTTTGAGCAATCTAACTACTTATGCAACTACAAATTTTGCGATGCAAAAATCAACGACAAAGAAACTATGATCTACCAAGAAGAGAAAACTAAAGACAAAGATCAGCTGATTATACAAAAGTACCTAAAGAGTTTTCAAATACTTACACCTATGACAAAAGACTTTGTGACAAAGGAGATCTTGGCGCACTAGTCTAGGCATCCGACTGCTGCACTAAAAATTGTGGATTTAAATCTCACAACAAAAATCATTTCAAAACATTTATACGCTTTTTCATCCTTCAACCGGCCTTATCAGCTTAGGGTTTCATGATTAAATTTTTTTCTGATCCGAAGTTGACTAATATTTTTTTTACTAGATTAGAATCTACTCAAAACTGTAGAATTACCCCTAATGTAAGCTGCAGCATTACAAGCAGTGAAAGCGCTGCTTCCAGCAGTGGCGTATGTCAACAATCAAACGACTGCTTACTAGAATAAGCAAGCGGAAGTTTACGATGGAAGAAGTCACTAGTATAAAGAATGCCTGAAACTAGCTCCGTCAAACATTTCTGCAAAGTAAAACAAATCATCTGCAATGTAAGCTTTGTTTTTATCATCCTGCTCACTCGGCTCCTTCATTTTGGTAGAGTGCAAAGAAGAGTCAGTTGAGGAAATTACCACCGTATTACTGGTTGACGCCGTCTTAATTAAGATGACGTGCGTACAAGACGTACAAGAATTCCATTCAAGTTACACAAGAGGTCAGATAAAGTGCGATTATTGAAGAAGGTGAATAGAAATCTGGAAAAAAAAATTGTTGGCAGATACCTACACTTTCAAGACTAACATCAGAATATAAATGTTGTCCTTGAAGAAAAAGTAATTGCAAGAATTTAGGTTAGGTTGAACATAAAAATGCTGCAATGGTCAAAGCTACCAGGGTTATGCCATGCGACTAAGCAGAAGTTTGATAGTCAGAGACACCAGAGTACGAAGGATCAAGTAAAGGTAAACTGTCCCTATACAACTTGCCTAGACATAAAAAAAAATTGAAATTACAAAATAAGACACAGGACAAACCAGACCATGCAATTACAGAAAACCAGGAAAAAACTTGCTAAATCTAAATTGTATGGAGAAGAAGTTGATGAAACGTTGCAACCGCTGGCTTGGCGTCAAATATGGCATATCCGACGATCATCAGAACAAAATTAAAAAAACATTTGAAGAGCCAAATCGGATGTATTAGGTAACCAAAAAAGACCCCAATCAAAGAAAGCTAATGGGAAGTCTACTACCGCTACTATCGCCGCTTTTGTGGAACATTTCACCGCCGCTCAACATACCACACCAGACGACTATAAACGTATCTGAAGAAGAATGTTGCTGGCAGAATCAAGAACAAATTGTACCAAAAGACTTAAAGTTGCGATGATGCCATCGTTGAAAAGGATGCTGTTGTCAATCAGAATCCAGCAGGTGATGTAGTTTTATTAAAGTATATCAATCAAAACACAGTTTGCGCATAAACTGGTACTTGTAGACATTTATATAAACTGTAAATGTTGGAGAATAAATTAATGAGAATTTTGGCATGATCGAGAGCACAATTACAGTTGAAAAATCTACCAATTACCATTATTTAACTCTCCAGTGGTTAGCGTACTTGACTACTACACCAGGGGCCTAGGGGTCCCTTAAGTTTAACTTGTGAGCAAGTGTTACTCATCAAAAGATCTCTTGTTTCTCTATCTCTTGTGGGCTTGCATTTGGATATTAGAGAATTGTAGGCGAGTAGCTTTTTCTTCTGTGATCCACTCACCCGCCCAAGTGTTAGTCATCGATTTTTTTCCTTTCTTCCATCTTTTGTGTGCTTGGATTTAGGTATCAAAGATTTGTTTAACAATAAATCTCTTGATAACTAACGCTGGGGTGGGTGGGCGGGAACTTAGTTTAATTTGTGGGCGAGTAGTTTTTTTTACTGTGACCTACTCACCCTCCCAAGTGTTAGCCATCAAAAGATCTCTTGTTTCCAGCACCTCTTGTGTGCTTGCATTGAGATATCAAAATATTGTTTAACTACAAATCTCTTGATAAGTAACGCTGGGGTGGGTGGGCGGGAACTAAGGTAAATTTGTGGGCGGGTAGCTTTTTTTTACTGAGACCCACTTACTCGCCCAAGTGTTAGTCTTCAAAAGATCCCTTGTTTCTCCCACCTCTTGAGTGCTTGCATTTAGATATCAAAGAATTGTTTAACAATAAATCTTTTGCTAACTAACGATGGGTGGACGGGAACTTAGTTTAATTTTTGGACAAATAGCTTTTTCTACTGTGACCCACCCGCCCAAGTGTTTGTTATCAAAAGATCTTTTGTTTCTCCCACCACTTGTATGCTTGCAATTAGATTTTAAAAAATTGTTTGATTTAAAATCTCTTAATAACTAACGTTGAGGTTGGTGGGCGGAAACTAAGTTTAATTTGTAAACGAGTAGTTTTTTTAAATTTAACCTCTCCACCCGTTCAAGTGTTACTTATTAAAAAAAACTCTTGTTTCTCTTACCTTTTATGTGCTTGCATTTAGATATCAAAAAATTGTTCAACAATAAATCTCTTGCTAACTAACACTGAGGTGGGTGGGTGGGAACTAAGTTTAATTGGTGGGCGAGTAGTTTTTTCTACTGTGACCCACCCACCCGCCCAAGTGTTAGTCATTAAAAGATGTCTTGTTTTTTCCACCTTTTGTGTGCTTGCATTTAGATATCAAAGATTTGTTTAACTAAAAATTTCTTGCTAACTGACGCTAGGGTGGGTGGGCGGAAACTAAGATTAATTGGTGGGCAAGTAGCATTTTTTACTGTGACCCACCCACTCGCTCAAGTGTTAGTCATTAAAAGATCTTTGGTTTTTCCACCTCTTGTGTGCTTGCGTTTGGATTTTAAAGAATTGTTGAACAATAAATCAAAAAATTGTTAAATTTGAATGATAAGCGATCGATCAACTAGTCCAGATTTTGTTTTTTAGATGCTAAAAATACTAATTCTGTCTCTTCTTTGGATGATACTGTCGATTCGTGTTGAGAGTAAATCGTTTGAATTTTTGTTTTAAATTTGGTGCCCAAACAAACGTTTAGAAGCAACTTTTAATAATTAAGGATTTGATTAAATAAACCATTACTTACCAAAAAACAAATTTGCAAACAATACTACTAATTACATATTTTATTTCGTTTAATACATAAGTCATGTTCTAAGAATTAATCCTAACATTAAATCATAATAATTAAATACATAAATATAATATACACGTAATTTTGATCTAGAACAAAAAAATATTGCAGTCCTAGATGTGATCATAAGTTATCTTCTTTTATACAGCGCTAATATAATACACATAAAATTTATACACGAATTTAGATACTAAATGTACTCGTATACTAAATAAAAAAAAAATGAGATGAGATTTTGGTGATCGCTTGTTCTGCTGTGATATGTGTTTAAATTGCATTGCAACATTTAGAAATCGTAAGAATCATCCTCATCTTTTCGGACTTTGAACAAGAATTTGTAGATTACTCCAGCTAAAACGCCGCCTAAAATCGGTCCGGCCCAATAAACCTAAAAAAGAAAAATATCAGAAAAGTGTGAATATATTATATACCTGGAAGCTATTTAACACTTCGGTATTTAAGGGTGAAAATATTATATAAATATACAGTATTTTTATCCTTGAATACTACCATGGGTTGAATAGCTACTAGGTACAATATAATTTTGACAATTTGATTAATCAAATGAATGTAAATAAATTTATTGATAAACAATAGTTAAAATGTTAACAAACAAATTATAGTAATTTCATTATTTATGCTCAATAAAATTCATTTTATTGCGAATTGATTAATAAATAAAGATATTATTTATCTATTAATACAAAGGTGATAAAAATCAAGCATAATTAGTGAAAGTCTAAATCGATTCTCATCATTAGATGAAGGTGAATTAGATTGACTCACGGATGTTAAGAATATGTAGTTTTTTTTATAATATAATTAAATACCAACCCAATGGTTTTCCCAAAGATTCATGAGAGCCGCTGGACCGAAACTTCTCGCCGGATTCATGCTAGATCCCGTGTATTTGATCTAAAAATAATTAAAAAAAATATTGTGGTTTTAGAAGGATATGTGGTTTGGGAATTATACAAAATTTTACTTACACCTGCTAAATGGCAAGCGGTGATACTTAAACCAATTGCTAATGGGGCTGATCCTTTAATATCCTTGCGACGTGGATCGCTCACAGCTTGGACAACGAATACCAATACGAAAGTCAAGAACATTTCAATAAAAATTCCTTGAATTGGTAATAATTTTTCCTGTAATCCTGTACCTCCCAATGTACCCTCATATTCTTCAGGTGTTAGCGTCTGAAAAAATAATTTGTTAATTAGTAATTGTATTATATAAATATTCTCAAGGAAGTGAAGAATTTGCGTAGCCTTCGTGTGGGTAAACGAATGTCGCGTTAAGAAACCCGCGGAAACCGATTGGTAAACAATGAAATAGCGATGCATTGCAGCGGAACGGCGCCGCACGTGACCGCCGGGGTCAGTAGCACGTGTCGGCAGGTATCACCGCGAACACGGTAATCACTAGTTACGCGCCGTTGACCGCCAAGTTCAATGTCTAGAACGTCGTCGTCGCCGCATTGCTGGAGAGAGATTTCTCTCCCATCGCAACCAGATTGAAATATAGGGAACTGGGTTTATATTTATTCCATAAATTGGAAATTAATTAATACATCCGCCCAATTAAAGATGATTAAATTCAAGATGATGATTTATGGAATGATGCAAAGACGGATTGATAAATTTTTGTGCAAAGTTCACAAAATTTAAAAAAAAGTATACAATGAATTTTGTAGCCAAACATTATTACTACCAACCGTACAAAATTAATTGAAATTATCAAGGCAGTTTTGACTGCTCGAAATGACTACTATTTTTATTGCAAAGCTCACACCGACAGACAATAGACTGAGCAGTTGCACGGCATTTTGCTGGTGTAATCCTTAGACCATATACATTTAGACGCGTCATGTGCTATTTCTTGCTCGTCGCATAGTGAAGCCAACATACAACGTTCTATGCCCACAAATGACGTCACGAGCTAGGTTTAAGGGAAATTTGTCATTTACAATTTTATTATCTAGAAACAAAGACGAGCGCATTGCAATTACAGTACCCGCAAATATAAATATATAACTATTGGGCATGATCTGATAAAAATACGCAAAACACACTTAAAAATGAACTACGACTTCAAATAACCAATTTACCCAGAGAAATGTCAAAGATTGTCAAAGTTGACACACACCAACTTTGTTATATTAATTGCAAAAAAATCATAACTGTTAGAGTACATAAATCTTTTGATTACCAACACTTGGGTGGGCGGGTGGGTAACAAGATTAGAAACCACCCGCTCACAATTTATAAAATAAGTCCCCGCTACCCACCAGAGTGTTTATGATCCAAATAATGGTTCACTCTAACACCGGTGATGTTACTGCAGTTAAAATAACAAAATACTGAACGTCAGTTCTTATTTAAATTACAAAAGTGGGTGCCATTACAAATTTCTTATTTAAAAACACTTGGAAGGGTGAGCAGGGTACACGTTTTATAAATTGTGGGTGGGTGATTTCTAATAATGTTACCCACGCGCCCACCCAAGTGTTGGTGATCAAAAATTAATGTACTACAACATCTTTGATGTTCCTGCAATTAATATAACAAAGTTGTGAACGTCAATTCTTGTTCACAAACACTTGATTGGGTGGGCGAGGTACAGTTTTTATAAATTGTGGGCGGGTGGTTTCTAATCTTGTCAGAAAACTCCAAAAATTTTTTAATAAAATGTCAGTAATAGTAAAATCCGGTCATAAAATATCAAAATCCGATGTAAAATTTTACTCATACAAAATTAAAAATAAGAAAATTTGGCCTTAAAACATCAAAATATTGTCAGAAAGCATTAAAATCAATCTAGTCATAAACTGTAGAAACTTTTTAAAATATTGTTAAAAATAGCAAAAATCTAGCTATAAACGGTTAAAAACTGCAAAAATTTGTTCATAAATTGTCAACAATAGCAAAATCCGGCTTTGACATTTTAAATAATTGTCAAAATACTAAAAATCCGGCCACAAACTTTTAAAAAGTGTAAATTCTTTTATAAAATCTCAAAAACAGCAAAATCCAGCTTTGAATCATCAAAAATATTGTTAGAAAGCACTAAAATCCAAACATAAACTCTTGAAAGGTATAAAAACTTACATAAATTTAAAAAAACTACATAATCCGGCCATCAAACATTAAAATATTGTTAAAAACATCAAAAATCCATCTATAAACTGTTGAAAAGTGCAAAATTCTACTTATAGAATGTCAAAAATAGCAATCTGGCCTTAAAACATTAACAATTTGTTAAAAGACTCAAAATCAGGTTATAGGCTGTTAAAAACTGCAAATTTCTTTTAATGAAATGCCAAAAATGTCAAAAATCCGGCCATGAAATATCGGCAAACTGTTGAAAACAACCAAAATGGTAAAATTTTATACATAATATGTCAAAATATAATTTGGTCTTGAAACATTAAAATATTTTTAGAAAGCACTAAAATCGAGTTAAAAACTGTTGAAAAGTGTAAAAACTTTTATAAATTTTCAAAAACTGCAAAATCCGGCCACAAAATACTGTTAAAAATACCAAAAATCCGGCTATAAACGGCAATATTTTACTCATTTTACTCAACAATAGCAAATTCCGGCCAAAATCCGGCTGCAAAGTATTAAAAAGAATAATTTTTTTTGTAAAAATTGCAAAATTTAGCTTTGAAGTATCAAAAATATTGTTAGAAAGCATTAAAATTCAAATATAAACTGTTGAAAAGTGTAAAAATTTACAATTTTTTTTTAAAATTACAAAATCCGGCCATCAAACATTAAAATATTGTTAGAAACACTAAAAATCCATCTATAAACTGTTGAAAAGTGGAGAATTTGAACAAACTGAAACTACAATTTTTGAGACGTGCAGACAGAATAACTAATCAGGTACTCAGCAAAGTCAAGAAAGAAAGAAACATTCTGCTTATCATTAAGACAAAGAAATTGCAGTATGTAGGACACAGATTTATGGCAAACGCAGCATTACAAGAAAAAGAAAGTCCTGGTTTGTTTGTTTGCTTTTTTTCTATCTGCTATGAGTTTCTTGTTTCTTTGATATATTGTCTCAAGTTTTGTCATATTGCTTCCCAGTTCTCGTTCTTTTCATTGTGTATTCTTCGTATGGTTTTTTTATTTTTTTCTCTATACAGTTCTAGGTCTTTCTTTGCTTTAATGTTCAAATATTTCATATATAGTTTTTTCTTTTCCGTTAAGAACTTTCTGGTTTCATTGCTAATGTAGAATTTGTAGTTCCTTTTCTTCCAATGTTTCCAGTGCCAGCAAGAGCTCAAACAAAACAAACTGTTAAAAAATGTATTTTTTTTAAGACATTTTAAAAGCTTTAATATCCGTTTCTAAAATATCAAAATTTTGTTAGAAAATCTGTTAAAATGTAAAATTCTATTCATAAAATATCAAAATTTAATCATAAAATATTAAAAGTACCAAAATCTGACCACAGAATGTAGAAAACTGCAAAATTTGTTTATTAAAATATCAAAAATCCGGTCTATAACCATTTTTTAATGAAATGTCAAAAATGGCAAAAATCCGGCCATAATATACTGTTGCAAAAATCTAAAATCCAGCCCAAAATGGTCAAATTTTATACATAAAGTATCAAAAATAACAAAATCCGGTCTTAAAACATCAAAATCCTGCTAAAAAGCACAAAAATCCGGCCATAAACTACGGAAAAATGCAAAATTCTATTTATGGAATGTCAAAAATAAAAAATCCGGCCACAAAATATCAACAAATTGTTAAGACAAACTAAATCCGGCAAAAAATGGTCAAAATTTTATATATATAACATCAAAAATATAGCAAAATCCGGCTTTAAAACATGGAAATATTGTCAGAAAGCAAAACTCGCTCAAAAACTGTTAAAAACTGCAACATTTTTTAATAAAATGTCAAAAATAGCAAAATCCGGTCATAAAATATTAACGAATTGTTGAAAAACAAACAAAATCTGGCAAAAAATGGTTAAAATTTTATATATAAAATGTCAAAAATAGTAAAATCTGGCCTTAAAACATAAAAATTTTGTCTGGTAGCAAAATTAGGCCAAAAAACTGTTAAAAAATGCAAAGTTTTTTAAATAAAATGTCAAAAATAGCATAATCTGGCCATGAAATATCGACGTTGAAAAGAACTAAAATCCGGCCAAAAATGGTGCAAATTTTATACATAAAATATCAAAAATAACAAAATCCGGTCTTGAAACATCAAAATCCTGCTAAAAAGCATAAAAATCCGGCCATAAACTACCAAACAATGCAAAATTCTATTTATGGAATGTTAAAAATAAATAATCCGGCCACAAAATATCGACAAATTGTTGAAAAACAAACAAAATCTGGCCAAAAATGGTTAAAATTTTATATATAAAATGTCAAAAATTGCAAAATCTGGTCTTAAAACATAAAAATATTGTCAGGTAGCAAAATCAGGCCAAAAACTGTTAAAAACTGCAAAGTTTTTTAAATAAAATGTCAAAAATAACATAATCTAGCCATGAAATATTGACGTTGAAAAGAACTAAAATCCGGCCAAAAATGGTCCTAATTTTATACATAAAGTGTCAAAAATAACAAAATCTAGCCTTTAAACTTAAATATATTGTCAGAAAGCAAAATCCGGCCAAAAACTGATGAAAACTGCAAAATTCTTTTAATAAAACGTTCAAAAATATCAAAATCCGGCTATGAAATATCGACATATTGTTGAAAAAGACAAACATGCTCAAAATTTTATACATAAAACGTCAAAAATAACAAAATCCGGCTTTAAAACATTGCCAGAAAGCAAAATTCGGCCAAAAACTGCAAAATTCTTTTTTTCTTTCGGCCATGAAATATTGACAAATTGTTGAAAAGAACCAAAATCCGGCCAAATTTGGTCAAGATTTTATATATAAAATGTCAAAAATCCGGCCTTAAAACATGAAAGTAAAGTATTGTCAGAAAGCAAAATCCGGTCAAAAACTGTTAAAAACTGCAAAAGTCTTTAAACAAAATGTCAAAAATAGCAAAATCCGTAATTGAAATATTGACAAATTGTTGAAAAAACCAAAATCCGGCCAAACATGGTCAAAATTTTATACGAAAAATGTCAAAAATAGCAAACTCCGGCCTTAATTAAAACATGAAAATATTGTCAAAAAGCAAAATCCGGTCAAAAACTGATAAAAACTGCAAAAATCTTGTAAAAAAATTTCAAAAATAGCAAAATCCGGTCATAAAATATCGACAAATTGTTGAAAAAAACCAAAATGCGGCAAAAAATAGTCAAATTTTATACATAAAATGTCAAAAATAGCAAAATCGGCTTTAAAACATAAAAATATTGTTATTCAGCAAAGTTCGGCTAAAAACTGTCAGAAACTGCAAAATTCTTTTAATAAAATATCAAAAATAGCAAAATCCGGCCATAAAGTATGATAATATTGCGAGAATCATCAAATTATTGTTAGAATTAGCAAAAGTCCGGCTATAAACTGTTGAAAAGTGCAAAACTTCATTTATAAACAGTCAAACTAACTAACTGCGGTCATAGAATCAAAAATTGTTGGAAATGTAAAATTCTACTTATAAAATGCCAAAAATAAGAAAATCCGGCCTTGAAACATCAAAATCCAGTTATAAACTATTTAAAACTGTAAATTTTTTTATGAAATCTTAAAAATAGCAAAATCCAGCTATAGAATCTCAAAGATATTATTAGAAAAAACCAAAATCCGGCCATAAACTGTCGAAAGTTTAAACATTTTGTTCATAGAATGTTAAAAACAGCAAATTCTGGCTATAAAGTAGAAAAATATTGTCAAAAAATACCAAATTTTGATCATAAACTGTTAAAAATGCAAAATTCAGTTTATGAATGATTAAAAAAAGTAAAATCCGGCCAAAAAATAATAAAATATATTAAAAAAAAAACAAAAATCCGGCAAAAAACGGTAAAAAACTCCAAAATTTTGCTCATAAAAAGTCAAAAATAAAAAAATCCGTTTTTAAACAATTGCCAAAGCACCAAAATCCGGCCATAAACTGTTGAAAAGTGCAAAATCTAGTTATGACATTTTAAACGGTAGTTAAAAAGCGCCAAAATCCGGACAAAAACTCTTAAAAAAGTCTTTATAATATCTCAAAAATAGCAAATTCCATTAATAAAATTTGAAAAATAAATAAGCTTAAAATTGAACATTAGATTTTGATAAATATTGACATTATTGTAGCCATACATTAGTACTACTAGTTTTGTAATATTTATTAAAATCATAACATAACCTGAATGTTGATAAAACTGATCAAATCGTCTTCTTATTGTAAAAATTATTGCGATTCAACTCGTAGATAGTATCTTCTATTCGTTATGGATTACTTTCAATCAATTATTTCAATTATACCGTAAATTATAAGAAAGAAAATGTTCGTAATAATTTTCCATTCCGTTTGTAAATTATTTTACATTTAATTTCTCAACGTATATGGAATTAAGTTCGCAATAACCATTAGAAACTATTCCTTTCGTTGTTCATAATACACCATGACAATCCAATAAATAAAATAAAGCTTGAAGAATTCGCAAACGCAGAGAAAGGGGCTTTCATTTCTCTCGAGAAAACAAAACAATTTGAATTTCTATGTGGTTAAAAATGATTGCAATTTATGAAGAAGTTGGTGAAATTGGGAACGAATTAAAATAGTAAATTCATAGTTTTTTCTATGCAAAATTTATAGAAAAAAACTGCTCTGATGCAATATTAATGAGGTGATACATTTAATTTTCGCGGCGCACCACAAATGTATAATTCATTTGAGGACTCGCAACACTTTTTTTTTCTCTCGCTCTTTCAAATCGCATTTGTAATGTGGAACAAAAAAGCAATTTCACAATAAGAGAGGCCTGATATAGATTCCCGTCCGTCCACCTGATTTATTTTATCGCATGTAATAAATATAATTGTGTGAGTGTGTGTGTGTTTTCCATTAATATTTATTGTGGAGTCGCAACGATTCTATAAATTATTCATAATAATTGGTAGCGATCGTTTAAAAGGACATTGATTCGTGCGGAGCTGTTTGTTTACAAGTATTTAGACCGAGTTAACAAATCGTGGAATCGTTCAATTGAATCCATAAATTATGTAATGGTAACTTTAAAAATAATTTGATGTTGTCAGCAATACTATAATATTAATATTATGGCAAGTTTGAATACATTTTGACAATTTTTTTTCTCAGAATGTTTAGAAGTTTTTTAGGAATTTCTTTATTGAGACATTAGTACCATTGAAAACTTTTAATTTTAAAAACTATAAAAACGGTTTAAGACTGTAAAATTTTATTTATAAAATGTCAAAAATAGCAGAATCTGGACTTGTTAAAAAGCATTAAAATCGGGCTGTAAACTTTTGAAAAGTGAAAAATTCTTTTCTTAAAAAGTGAAGTATAGCAAATAATAGTGAAAAAAAATATTTTTTAATGAAACCACAAAAATAGAAAAATCCGGCTAAGAAATATAGTCAAACAAATTCAAAATCCGTTCAAAAAACGTCAAAAAGTGCAAAATTCTATTCAAGAATTTCAAAAGTAACAAAATCCAGCCAAAAAGTATAAAAATGTTGTCACAAAATACCAACATTTACTATAAACTGTTCTAATCTGCAAGGTTTTGACTGAAATAGAGTTTATGAAAAGTCAAAAATGGCAAAAACTTAAAAAAGGACTTTTGTTCATAAAATTTAAATTTAATCCATTTATAAATTATTAAAAATATTGTTAGAAAAACCAAAATTTGGTTTAAACTATTAAAAAGTGCAAAGTTTCTTTAATAAAATGTCAAAAATAGCAAAATCCAGCCATAACATATCAACATATTGCTAAAAAGAACCAAAATTTAATTATTAACAGTTAAAAAGCACAAAATTTTATTTACAAAAAGTCAAAAATAGCAAAATCCGTAAATGAAATATCAAAATATTTAAAATACGTCCAAAAACGGTTAAAAAATGTAAAAATTTATTTATAAAATGTTAAAAACAACAAAATTTGGTCGTAAAATATCAAAATGTTACCAGAAAGTACAAAGTCCGGCCATAAACTGTTGAGAAGAGTCAATTTTTTTTAATAAAATTTCCAAATTAACAAAATCCCGTTATAAAATTCTATTGATAAAAAGTCAAAAATAGTTTAATCCGGCCTTAAAACACCAAAATATAGTTAGAAAGTAACAAAAATTGGCTATAAATTGTTAAAAAAAATTAAAAATTAGAAAATCTGTCTTAAAACATTGAAATATTGTTAGAAAGTACCAAAATCTGGCCAAAATCGATTAAAAAATTTAAAACGTTATTTATAAAACTTCAAAAATAGTAAAATCCGGTCTTGAAACATCAAAATATTGTTAAAAAGTACCAAAATCCGTCCAAAAATAACTTAAATGTGCATAATTTTATTCGTAAAATGTAAAAAATATTAAAATTTGTTTAAAAGCTTCAAAATATTGTTAAAAAATACCAAAAACCGGCAAAAAACAGTTTAAAAGTGCAAAATTTTATTTATAAAATGTTAAAAATAGTAAAATCTGATCTTAAAACATCAAAATAATGTTGAAAAGTACTAAAATCCGGCTTAAAACGGTTTAAAAGTTTAAAAATTGGTCTCAAAACTTTAAAATATTGTTAAAAAGTACGAAAATTTGGCCAAAGACGGTTTAAAAGTGCAAAATTTTATTCATAAAATGTCAAAAATAGTATAATTCAATTTTAAAACATCAAAATATTGTTAAAATAATTTATAAAATGTCAAGAATAACAAAATCCGGCTATAAAATATGATTATTGACAATATAACAAAGAACCAAAATTTGAGCATAAACTGTTTAAAATGCAAAATTCTATTTATAAAAAGTTAGAATTGTCAAAATTTTGTCATAGAATATTAAAAAAAAAAAACAAAATTCGTCTAAAAACGGTTAAAAAGTGCAAAGTTTAGTTTATGAAATATCAAAAATAGCAAAATCTTTATAGAATATCAAAAATATTGTTAAAAAGAACCAAAATTTGGCTTAAACTGTTTATCTTTATAAAGTGCAGTGCTCGCTACGGGCGTACGCAATCCTCTCGCATGTTTGTGGTGTGAAATAATAGTTCTATACAAACCTGCTTAATTCATGCAAAATTCTTTTAATAAAATGTCAAAAATCTATTTATAAAATGTTAAAAACAACAAAATTTGGTCTTAAAGCATCAAAATGTTGCCAGAAAGCACAAAGTCCGGCCATAAACTGTTGAAAGTGTAATTTTTTCAAATAAAATTTCAGAAATAACATTATCCGTTTATTAAATATCAAAATTTTGCTAGAAATTTGGCCATAAACTCTTAAAAAGTGCAAAATTTTATTAAAAAATGTCAAAAATATTTAAATCCGGCTCTAAAACATTAAAATATAGTAAGAAAGTAACAAAAATTGGCCATAAACTGCTAAAAAGCTTTAAAATTAGTAAAATCCGGTCTTGAAATATCAAAATATTGTTAGAAAGTACCAAAATATGGCCAAAAACGATTTAAAAGTGCAAAATTTTATTCATAAAATGTCAAAAGTAGTAAAATTCGGTCTTAAAACTTCAAAATATTGTTAAACCGACCAAAATCTGACTTGAAACTGTTAAAAATGTTAAATTCTGTTTATAAAGAGTTGGAAATATCAAATTTTGTTCATAAAATATTAAAATATTATTAAAAAAGCAAAATCTGTCCAAAAATGGTTAAAAAGTGCAAAGTTTAGTTTATAAAATATTAAAAATAGCAAAATCCAGTTATAGAATATTAAAAATATTGTTAAAAAGAACCAAAATTGGCTTAAACTGTTGAAAAGTTTAAAAAATACCAAAATCAGTTCATTAAATATTAAAATATTTTCAGAAAGAACTAAAATCTGGCCATCAACGTTTAAAGGATGTAAAAATCTATTTATAAAATGTTAAAATGCACAAAATTTGGTCTTAAAACATTAAAATGTTGCCAGAAAGCACAAAGTCCGGCCAAAAACTGTTGAAAAGTGTATTTTTTTTAATAAAATTTTAAAAATAGCTATACCCTGCTATAACATATAAGATTATTGTTAGAAATTTGACCATAAACTGTTAAAAAGGGCAAAATTCTATTGATAAAATGTCAAAAATAGTTAAACCAGGTCTTGAAACAGTAAAATATTGTTAGAAAGTAGCAAAGTCCGACCAAAAACGGTTTAGAAGTGCAACACTTTATTCATAAATTGTCAAAAATAGCAAAATCCGGTTTTAAAACATCAAAATACTGTTAAAAAGTACCACAATCCGGCCAAAAACGGCTTAATAGTGCAAAATTTTATTTATAAAATGTAAAAAACAGTAAAATCCGGTCGTAAAACAACAAAATATTGTTAAAAAATACCAAAGTTTGGCCAAAATTGGTTTAAAAATCCAAAAATCTATTTATAATATGTTAAAAATAACAAAATTTAATCTTAAAACATTAATATGTTGCAGAAAGCGCAAAGTCCGGTCATAAACTGTTGAAAAGTGTAATTTTTTTAATAAAATTTCCAAAATAACAAAATTCGGTTATGAAATATCAAAATATTGTTAGAAATTTGACCATAAACTGTTAAAAAGCTCAAAATTCTATTGATAAAATGTGAAAAATAGTTAAATCCGGCCCTAAAACACTAAAATATAGTTAGAAAGTAACAAAAATTGGCCATAAACTGTTAAAAAGTTTCAAAAATTGGAAAATCCGATCTAGAAACATTAAAATATTGTTAAAAAGTACTAAAATCCGTCCAAAAAAGGTTTAAAAATGTAAAATTGTATTCATAAAATGTCAAAAATAGAAAAATCCGGTCTTGAAACATCAAAATATTGTTAGAAAATACTAAAATACGGCCAAAAACGGCTTAAAAGTGCAAAATATTATTTATAAAAGGTCAAAAATAGTAAAATCCGGTTTTGAAATATCAAAATATTGTTAAAAAAGACTAAAATCCGACTTAAAACTTTAAAAAATGTAAAATAATTATAAAACGTCAAAAATAACAAAATCCGGCCTTTGACCATAAACTGTTAAAAATTGCAAAATTATGTTTATAAAGAGAAAAAATTTGTCATAAAATATTAAAATACTTGCAAAATTGATCCAAAAACGCTTAAAAAGTGCAAAGTTTGGATTATAAAATATCAAAAATAGCAAAATCCAGTTATAGAATACCAAAAGTATTGTTAAAAAGTACCAAAACTTGGCTTAAACTGTTCTTTTTCATAAAGTGCTCGTTACGAGCGAACGCACCTCTTTAGCATGTTTGTGGTGTGCAATAGTTCTACACAAACATGTTTAAACTGTTAAAAAATGCAAAATTCTTTTAATAAAATGTCAAAAAAAGAAAAATCTGTTAAAATAAACCAAAATCTGACCTTGAAACATCAAAATATTGCCAGAAAGCACTACAATTGCGTCATAAACTATTAAAAAGTGCAAAATTCTTTTCATGGAATGTCAAAAATAGCAAAATCTGTAAATAAAATATCAAAATATTTGAAATCTGTCTAAAAACAGTTAAAATATGTTAAAAACAACAAAATTTGATCTTAAAATATCAAAATGTTGCCAGAAAGCACAATATCCGGCCATAAACTGCTGAGAAGTGTAAATTTTGTTTATAAAATTTCCAAAATAACAATATAAAATATCAAAATACTGTTAGAAATATGGCCATAAACTGTTAAAAAGTGCAAAATTCTTTTGATAAAATGTCATAAATAGTTAAATCCGTCTTGAAACATTAAAATATTGTTAGAAAGTACCAAAATTCGGCAAAAAAACCGTTTTTGGCCAAATTTTGCTACAAATGTGCAAAAATTTTATTTATAAATTGTCAAAAATAGTAAAATCTGGTCATGATACATCAAAATATTGTCAGAAAGCACTACAATTGTGCCATAAATTCTTAAAAAACGTGAAATCTTCTTCATGGAATGTCAAAAATAAAAAAAATTCCTAACTGAAATATCAAAATATTTAAAATCCGGCCAAAAACGGTTAAAAAATGTAAAAATCTTTTTATAAAATGTCAAAAATAACAAAACTTGGTCTTAAAACATCAAAATGTTGCCAGAAAGCACAAAGTCCGGCCATAAACTGTTTATAAGTGTAATTTTTTGTTATAAAACTTCAAAAATATCTAAATCCGGTAATAAATTATCAAAATATTGTTAGAAATTTGGTTACAAACTGTTAAAAAGTTCAAAATTCTATTGATAAAAGTCAAAAATAGTTAAATCTGGCCTTAAAACACTAAAATATATTTAGAAAGTAACATAAATGAGTCATAAACTCTTAATAAGTTTTAAAAATAGAAAAATCCGGTCTTGAAACGTTAAAATATTGTTAAAAAGTACTAAAATCCGGCCAAAAACGGTTTAAAAGTGAAAAATTTTATTCATAAAATGTCAAAAGTAGTAAAATTCAGTCTTAAAACTTTAAAATATTGTTAAACCGACTAAAATCTGACTTGAAACTGTTGAAAAATGTTGAATTTTAATTTATAAAATGCCAGGAATAACAAAATTTGAGCATAAACTGTTAAACTGTCTCGTGTTTTAGGGTATGCACCCATCGTAAGTGTGCCTTGCATCTCACTGGCCGAAAAGACAATTTTTCATAATAGGGGGCATTGCGTTACTACCTTCAACACATTACTGAACATAAACTTTTAATAAATATTGTGATTTTATGTAAATTGTTTCTTCGACCAGTGAGATGCAATGCACACTGATGATGGGTGAATACTCTGAAACACGAGTGTATATACATCATTTATTAATTTTAAATAAATTATTTAGACGTTTTACAAAATTAATACAAAAATATACAGTTTGACCTTATTGGGGACCATTTCGTTAACCGCGACCCGGATGCCTTACATCCGCAGAACTTCTCTTAATTTATAAACTTAAAAACACAATTTATGATTCTCTAACAAAAACAACAAAACAAATTCCATTAAATTAATTAACAATTAAAAGATCCATTGTAATTCACTAATTAAACATTTTCATCAAGCGAAATGTCAGCACTACACGAATGCAATTATCTTTAGATTTATCGACAAATGAAATAAATTACAAATAATAATAATCTTCCATTCGAATGTAAAGGTAAACAATTAGCTGCATGCGAAACAAAAACACAAACATCTTCGCTTCAATAATTTATTTCCGCAAATTATACATGATAAAGGTCAAATCATACAGTTTAGGTTTTGAACAAAGTTTATAAAATACTATAAACACTCTAATGAACAATTCAATTAAAATAATTAACATATTACGTTAGAGTAAATTAACATTATCCCGTTGTTCTTTAATGGCCAATATATCGTAATCGAGCAAATGCCACATTGGCACCAAATAAATATTTCAAATTTATTGTTAATTAATGCGCAGAGACTATAATTACTAATAGCTTGTTTATAGTGTGGTGGTATTTAGTTAATAATTGTGCAACTGTGTGCGAACATTTTTTATTGTTTGATTATTGAATAAAAATACTTACTTTGAGTACTGCCGCACCGGCAGCTGCTCCGATACATTGGGCTGCGATGTAGAACAATGTTTTGATCAATTTGATGTCTCCAGTTATGAACAGTCCGCATGTTACTGCTGGGTTGATATGACATCCACTTATATGCCCCAAACACTGTAAAAGAAAAAAAAATAGACAATTATTTTGGAGCAAAAATGCTAGACACATTGATGAGAGGTGCATGCCTTGAAACACTATATAATAATGTGTAATTTACATGTTTTATTTTACACTCTCATACAATTTATTATTTATATTGCTTAATACTTTATAGTTCGAATATAAATTAGTGTGTTTGACATTCAAAAATAAATTAGGTTTGTTCTATAAATTGTTAAAATAATCGTTGCATTAAATCGTAATACATAATTTGATTTTTTCAAGATTCAGATTGATTTATACTAATGGTTAAAAGTGTCCCAATACTTGAATGAATTAAACATGATGAATTCTACAAAAAAAATGTGTAACAACATCCGGCCACATTGGGCTAGAACAAACAAAAATTAATCTAAATGAAAAATCTCAAATAATTTCTCTTAATATATAATTTATCATATCTTACGAATCATTGTGCACGCTCTTAATTTGCACTTTTTAATAACCTTGAAATCTAGGTGATATTTCGGAATAATTATTTAGATATAGGCTGCGGTCGGTCGGTCTTTCTATGTGTGTTGTAGATTTGTAGTTATTTTATTGATACGTTCAAGGGCATGCATCGTTGACGGCCCACTTACATAACGGATGAAAAAATTATACCGGATCGGTTTTGCGTAATGGTGATGATGTTGCGTCGAGTTGAGTGCTGCATCTTGAAATTTTTTCAGTGATTTATTGCATAGCAGTGTTTGCATTATGGTTGATGATAAAATGTATTTAAATAGCAATTAATTCATTAAATTTTGACTAAAACAAAAATTAATCGATGAATATTGTTCAAATTGTTTATGAACAATCTTCAATAATTAAAAAATTGACAATATCAGAAATTTAATTTTTTGCTTTAAAATATTTTTTCAAAATATTTGAAAATTTTTGCAATTAATTCATTAAATTTTGTTTAAAATTAAAACTAATTGATGAATATTGTTCAAATTATTTATGAACAATTTTCAATAAGTGCTTCAAAGGTTAACAAAATCAGAAATTTAAATTTTTAACTAAAAATATTTTTTTAAAATTTTCGAAAATAAAGTTTAATATTTTACAAATTAATTTATTAAATTTTGAATTAAACAAAAACTAATCGATAAATATTGTTCAAATTATTTATGAACAATCTTTAATAAGTGCTTCAAAAGTTAACAGTATCAGAAATTGTATTTTTTAATTAAAAATATTTTTTCAAAAATTTTGAAAAAAATATGATATTTTAGAAATTAATTCATTAAATTTTAAATAAAACAAAAAGTAATTGATGAATCTTGTTCAAATTATTTATGAACAATCTTTAATAAGTGCTTCAAAAGTTGACACTATAAAAAATTTAAATTTCTAACTAAAAATATTTTTTCAAAATTTTTGAAAATAAAGTTTAATATTTTAATAATTAGTTTATCAAATTTTAAATTAATCAAAAACTAATTAATGAATATTATTCAAATTGATTTTGTACAATCTTCAATAAGTG
The DNA here is from genome assembly GCA_963932245.1 of Tachinus rufipes. Classification (NCBI taxonomy): domain Eukaryota; kingdom Metazoa; phylum Arthropoda; class Insecta; order Coleoptera; family Staphylinidae; genus Tachinus; species Tachinus rufipes. The sequence continues at coordinate 6,440,279 of OZ010749.1, forward strand.
TTCCAAAAGTTGACAAAACCAAAAATTGTATTTTCTACTTGAAAATATTTTTTCAAAATTTTTGAAAAATAAAATATTTATTATAGAATTAATTCATTAAATTTTAAATAATGCAAAAACTAATCGATGAATATTGTTTAAATTATTTATGAACAATCTTCAATAAGTGCTTTAAAGGTTAATAGGATAAAAAAATTTATCTCTTAACAAAAAACATTTTTTCAAAAATTTTAGAAATATAATTTCATATTGTAGCAATTAATTCGTTAAATTTTGAATAAAATAAAAACTAATTGATGGATATTGTTCAAATTGTTTAGGCACAATCTTCAATAAGTGCTTTAAAGGTTGACAGCATCAAAAATTTATTTTTTTATATAAAAGTATTTTTTCAAAAATTTTGAACATAATTTTGAATATTTTAGCAATTGATTCATTAAATTTTGAATAAAACAAAAACTAATCGATAAATATTGTTCAAATTGTTTATGAACAATCTTCAATAAATGCTTCAAAAACTAACACAATTAAAAAATTAAATATTTAATTAAAAATATAAAAAAAAACTTTTAGAACAGAAATTTTAATATTTTACCAATTAATTCATTAAATTTTAAATAAAAACTAATCGATAAATATTGATCAAATTATTTATGAACAATCTTCAATAAGTGTTTCAAAAGTTGACAGTAACAGAAATTGTATTTTCTACTTAAAAATATTTAACAAATTTTTTGAAAATAAAATTTAATATTTTAGAAATTAATTTATTAAATTTTAAATAAAAGAAAAACTAATTGATAATTATTGTTCAAATTGTTTATGAACAATCTTCAACAATTGTTTCAAAAGTTGACAGTATTAGAAATTTTATTTTCTATTTATAAGTATTTTTTAAAATTCTTGAAAAATTAAATACGATATTTTAGAATTAATTCATTAAATTTTGAATAAAACAAATACTAATCGATAAATATTGTTCAAATTATTTATGAACAATCTTCAATAAGTGCTTCAAAGGTTGACAGTATCAGAAATTTTAATTTCTAAGTAAATATATGTTTGAAAAAACAGTTAAATATTTTAAGAATTAATTTATTAAATTTTGAATAAATCAAAAACGAATCGATGAATATTGTTCAAATTGATTTTGTACAATCTTTAATAAGTGTCTCAAGAGTTGACAAAACTAAAAATTGTATTTTCTACTTAAAAATATTTTTTCAAAAATTTTGAAACATAAAATTTAGTATTTTAGAATTAATTCATTAAATTTTAAATTAAACAAAAACTAATCGATGAATATTGTTCAAACTATTATGAACAATCTTCAATAAGTGCTTTAAAGGTTGGCAGTATTAGAAATATAAATTTCTAAATAAAAATATTTTTTAAAATTTTTCGAAAATAAAGTTTAATATTTTAAGAATTAATTTATTAATTTTTGAATTAATCAAAAACTAATTGATGAATATTGTTCAAATTGATTTTGTACAATTTTCAATAAGTGCTTCAAACGTTGACAATATCAGAAATTTGAATTTAAAACTAGAAATAATTTTAAAATTTTTCGAAAATAAAGTTTAATATTTTAAGAATTGGTTTATTTAATTTTGAATTAATCAATAACTAATCAATAAATATTGTTCAAATTGTGTATGAACAATCTTCAATAAGTGCTTCAAAATTTGACAGTATCAGAAATTGTATTTTCTAATTAAAAATATATTTTCAAAAATTTTGAAGAATATAATATGATATTTTAGAAATTAATTCATTAAAATTTGAACAAAACAAAAACTAATCGGTAAATACTGTTCAAATTATTTATGAGCAATCTTCAAAAAGTGCTTCTAAAATTGACAGTATTAAAAAATATATTTTCAACTTAAAAATATTTTTGAAAAAGTAAATATGATATTTTAGAATTAATTCATTAAATTTTGAATTAAACAAAAACTAATCGATAAATATTGTTCAAATTATTTATGAACAATCTTTAATAAGTGCTTCAAAAGTTAACAGTATCAGAAATTGTATTTTTTAATTAAAAATATTTTTTCAAAAATTTTGAAAAAAAATGATATTTTAAAAATTAATTCATTAAATTTTAAATAAAACAAAAAGTAATTGATGAGTCTTGTTCAAATTATTAATGAACAATCTTTAATAAGTGCTTCAAAAGTTGGCACTATAAAAAATTTAAATTTCTAACTAAAAATATTTTTTCAAAATTTTCGAAATAATGTTTAATATTTTAATAATTAGTTTATCAAATTTTAAATTAATCAAAAACTAATCAATGAATATTATTCAAATTGATTTTGTACAATCTTCAATAAGTGTTTCAAAAGTTGACAAAACCAAAAATTGTATTTTCTACTTTAAAATATTTTTTTAAAATTTTTGAAAAATAAAATTTTTATTATAGAATTAATTCATTAAATTTTAAATAATACAAAAACTAATCGATGAATATTTTTCAAATTATTTATGAACAATCTTCAATAAGTGCTTTAAAGGTTAATAGGATAAAAAAATTTATCTCTTAACTAAAAACATTTATTCAAATATTTTAGAAATATAATTTCATATTGTAGCAATTAATTCATTAAATTTTGAATAAAATAAAAACTAATTGATGAATATTGTTCAAATTGTTTAGGCACAATCTTCAATAAGTGCTTTAAAGGTTGACAGCATCAAAAATTTATTTTTTTATATAAAAGTATTTTTTCAAAAATTTTGAACATAATTTTGAATATTTTAGCAATTGATTCATTAAATTTTGAATAAAACAAAAACTAATCGATAAATATTGTTCAAATTGTTTATGAACAATCTTCAATAAATGCTTCAAAAACTAACACAATTAAAAAATTAAATTTTTAATTAAAAATATAAAAAAAAAACTTTTTGAACAGAAATTTTAATATTTTACCAAATAATTCATTAAATTTTAAATAAAAACTAATCGATAAATATTGATCAAATTATTTATGAACAATCTTCAATAAGTGTTTCAAAAGTTGACAGTAACAGAAATTGTATTTTCTACTTAAAAATATTTAACAAATTTTTTGAAAATAAAATTTAATATTTTAGAAATTAATTTATTAAATTTTAAATAAAAGAAAAACTAATTGTTAATTATTGTTCAAAATGTTTATGAACAATCTTCAACAATTGCTTCATAAGTTGACAGTATTAGAAATTTTATTTTTTATTTATAAGTATTTTTTAAAATTCTTGAAAAATTAAATACGATATTTTAGAATTAATTCATTAAATTTTGAATAAAACAAATACTAATCGATAAATATTGTTCAAATTATTTATGAACAATTTTCAATAAGTGCTTCTAAAGTTGACAGTACCAGAAAATTTATTTTTTATTTAAAAGTAATTTTTTTAAAATTTTGAAAAATTAAATATGATATTTTAGATTTAATTCATTAAATTTTGAATAAAACAAAAACTAATTAATAAATATTGTTCAAATTATTTATGAACAATTTTCAATAAGTGCTTCAAAAGTGGACAGTATCGGAAATTTTATTTTTTATTTAAAAGTTTTTTTTTTTAATTTTTGAAAAATTAAATATGATATCTCAGAATTAAATCATTAAATTTTGAATAAAACAAAAACTAATCGATAAATATAGTTCAAATTATTTATGAACTATCTTCAATAAGTGCTTCATAGGTTGACAGTATCAAGAATTTTATTTTCTATTTGAAAGTATTTTTTTAAATTTTTGAAAAATTAAAAATGATATTTTAAAATTAATTCATTAAATTTTGACTTAATTTAAAAACTAATCGATAAATATTGTTCAAATTATTTAGGAACAATATTCAATAAGTGCTTCTAAAGTTGACAGTATCAGAAATTTTATTTTTTATTTGAAAGTATTTTTTAATTTTTTTGAAAAATTAAATATGATATTTTAGAATTATTTCATTAAATTTTAAATAATACAAAAACTAATCGATAAATATTGTTCAAATTATTAATGAAAAATTTTCAATAAGTGCTTCAAAAGTTGACAGTATCAGAAATTTTATTTTTTATTTAAAAGTATTTTTTGAAAAAATTTGAAAAAATAAATAAGATATTTTAGAATTAATTCATTAAATTTTGAATAAAACAAAAACTATTCAATAAATATTGTTCAAATTACTTATGAACAATCTTTAATAAGTGCTTCAAAAGTTGACAGTATCAGAAATTTTATTTTCTATTTGAAATAATTTTTTAAAATTTTTGAAAAAATTAAAAATGACATTTGAGAATTAATTCATTAAATTTTGAATAAATCCAAAACTAATCGATAAATATTGTTCAAATTATTTATGAACAATCTTCAATAAGTGCTGCAAAAGTTGACAGTATCAATAATATTATGTTCTACTTAAAAATATTTTTGGAAAAATTTTAAAAAATAAAATATTATATTTTAAAAATTTATTTAATAAATTTTAAATAAAACAAAAACTAATCGATAAATATTGTTCAAATTATTTATGAACAATCTTTAATAAGTGCTTCAAAGGTTGACAGTATCAGAAATTGAAATTTAAAAAAAAAAAAAATATATTTTCAAATTTTTTGAAAATAAAGATAAATATTTTAAGAATTAATTTAAAAAAGTTTGAATAAATCAAAAACTAATCTATTATTATTGTTCAAATTGATTTTGTACAATCTTCAGTAAGTGTTTCAAAAGTTGACAGTATCAAAAATTTTATTTTTTATTTGAAAATATTTTTAAAAATTTTTGAAAAATTAAAAATGATATTTTAGAATTAATTCATTAAATTTTAAATAAAACAAAAACTAATTAAAAAATATTGTTTAAATTATTTATGAACAATATTCAATAAGTGCTTCAAAAGTTGACAGTATCAGAAATTTTATTTTTTATTTAAAAATGTTTTTTAAAATTTTTGAAAAATTAAATACGATATTTTAGAATTAATTTATTAAATTTGAAATAAAACAAAAACTAATCGCTAAATATTGTTCAAATTATTTATGAACAATCTTCTATAAGTGCTTCAAAAGTTGACAGTATCAAAAATTTTATTTTCTATTTAAAAAGTATTTTTTAAAATGTTTAGAATTAATTCATTAAATTTTGAACAAAACAAAAACTAATCGATAAATATTGTTCAAATTATTTATGAACAATCTTCAATAAATGCTTTAAAAGTTGACAGTATCAGAAATTTTATTTTCTATTTAAAAAATTTGTTTAAAATTTTTGAAAAATTAAATACAATATTTTATAATTAATTCATTAAATTTTAAATAAAACAAAAACTAATCGATGAATATTGTTCAAATTGTTTATGAACAATCTTCAATAAGTGCTAACTTTCAAACTAAAAATATTTTTTCAAATTTTTTGAAAAAAAAGTTTAATATTTTAAGAATTAGTTTATTAAATTTTGAATTAATCAATAACTAATCGATGAATATTGTTCAAATTTTTTATGAACAATCTTCAATAAATGCTTTAAAGGTTGACTGTATCAGAAATTTAAATTTCCGACTGAAATTTTTTTTTCAAAATTTTCGAAAATAAAGATAAATATTTTAAGAATTAATTTGATAATTTTTGAATTATCAAAAACTAATTGATGAATATTGTTCAAATTGATTTTGTACAATCTTCAATAAGTGTTTCAAAAGTTAACAAAACTAAAAATTGTATTTTCTACTTAAAAATATTTTTTCATAATTTTTGAAAAATTTAGTATTTTAGAATTAATTCATTAATTTTGAAATAAAACAAAAACTAATCGATGAATATTATTCAAATTGTTTATGAATAATCTTGAATAAGTGCTTCAAAAGTTGAGAGTATCAGAAATTTAATTTTTTGCTTTAAAATATTTTTTCAAAATATTTGAAAAATAAAGTTTGATGTTTTAGCAATTAATTCATTAAATTTAGTTTAAAATTAAAACTAATCGATGAATATTGTTCAAATTACTTATGAACAATCTTCAATAAGTGCTTCTAAAGTTGACAGTATCAAAAATTTTATTTTCAATTTAAATGTATTTTTTTTTAAATTTTGAAAAATTAAATATGATATTTTCGAATTAATTCATTAAATTTTGAATAAAGCAAAAACTAATCGATGAATATTGTTCAAATTATTTATGAACAATCTTTAATAAGTGTTTCAAAAGTTAACAGTATTAGAAATTGTATTTTCTAAATAAAAATATTTTTTCAAAAATTTTGAAAAAAAAAATGATATTTTAGAAATTAATTCATTAAATTTTAAATAAAACAAAAACTAATTGATAAATATTGTTCAAATTATTTATGAACAATCTTTAATAAGTGCTTCAAAAGTTAACAGTATCAGAAATTGTATTTTCTAATTAAAAATATTTTTTCAAAAATTTTGAAAAAAAATGATATTTTAGAAATTAATTTATTAATTTTTAAATAAAACAAAAACTAATTGATGAATCTTGTTCGAATTATTTACGAACAATCTTTAATAAGTGCTTCAAAAGTTGACAGTATCAAAAATTTAAATTTCTAACTAAAAATATTTTTTCAAAATTTTCGAAAATAAAGTTTAATATTTTAATAATTAGTTTATCAAATTTTGAATTAATCAAAAACTAATTGATGAATATTATTCAAATTGATTTTGTACAATCTTCAATAAGTGTTTCAAAAGTTTACAAAACCAAAAATTGTATTTTTTTTTTTTAAATATTTTTTCAAATATTTTGAAAAATAAAATTTTTATTATAGAATTAATTCATTAAATTTTAAATAAAACAAAAACTAATCGATGAATATTGTTCAAATTATTTATGAACAATCTTCATTAAGTGCTTCAAAGGTTGACAGTATCAGAAATTCAAATTTCTAAAAATATTTTTTTCAAAACTTTTGAAAATAAAGTTTAATATTTTAGGAATTAATTTATTAAATTTTAAATAAAAACAAAAACTAATCGATAAATATTGTTCAAATTGATTTTGTACAATCTTCAATAAATGCCTCAAAAGTTGACAGTATCAATAATTTTTTTATCTACTTAAAAATATTTTTTGATAATTTTTGAAAAATAAAATACAATATTTTAAAAATTAATTCAATAAATTTTAAATAAAACAAAAACTAATCAATAAATATTGTTCAAATTGATTTTGTACAATCTTCAATAAGTTCTTCAAAAGATGACCGTATCTGAAATTGTTTTTTCTACCTAAAAACATTTTCAAAAATTTTGAAAAATAAAATATAATATTTTAGAAATTGATTGATTAAATTTTAAATAAAACAAAAACTAATCGATAAATATTGTTCAAATTGTTTATGAACAATCTTTAATAAGTGCTTTAAAGGTTGACAGTATCAAAAATTTTAATTTCTAACTAATACTATTTTCTTTTAATGTTTGAAAATAAAATTTCATATCTTAGCAATAAATTCATAAAATTTTGAGTAAAACAAAAATTATTCAATAAATATTGTTCAAATTGTTTATGAACAATCTTCAATAAATTCATTAAAAGTTGACAGTATCAAAAATTTAATTTTTCAAATTAAATTTTTTTTTCAAAAATTTTGAAAAATAAAGTTTGATCTTTTAGAGATTAATTCATTAAATTTTAAATAAAACAAAAACTAATTGATGCATATTGTTCAAAATGGTTTTGTACAATCTTCAATAAGTGCGTTATAAGTTGACACCATCATAAATTCAAACTTTTTAATAAATATATTTTTTTCAAAGTTTTGAAATTATAATTTGATATTTTAGCAATTAATTCACAAAATTTTCAATAAAACAAAAACTAATCAATAAATATTGTTCAAATTATTTAAGAACAATCTTCAATAAGTGATTCAAAGGTTGACAGTATCAGAAATTCAAATTTTTAACTAATACTATTTTTTTTTAATTTTTGATAATAAAATATCATATTTTAGCAATAAATTCATAAAATTTTGAGTAAAACAAAAATTATTCAATAAATATTGTTCAAATTGTTTATGAACAATCTTCAATAAGTTCTTTAAAAGTTGACAGTATCAGAAATTTAATTTTTTAATTTAAAATATTTTTTCAAAAATTTTGAAAAATAAAGTTTGATGTTTTAGAGATTAATTCATTAATATTAATTAAATTTTAAATAAAACAAAAACTAATTGATGAATATTGTTCAGATTGTTTATGAACAATCTTCAATAAATGCTCTAAAGAGTGACAAATTAGATGTTTAAAATTCAAACTAAAAATATTTTTTCTAAAATTTTGAAAATAAAATTTGATATTGTAGCAATTAATTCATTAAGTTTTATATAAAACAAAAACTAATCGATGAATATTGTTCATATTGATTTTGTACAATCTTCAATAAGTGCTTCAAAGGTTGACATTATCAAAAATATAATTTCTAACTAAAAATATTTTATCAAAAAATTTTGAAAATAAAATTTGATATTGTAGCAATTAATTCATTAAATTTTAAATAAACCAAAAACTAATTAATGAATTTTGTTTAATTTGTATGTGAACAATCTTCAATAAGTGTTTTAAAAGTTGACATTGACAGAAATTAAAATTTTGACTTAAAAATATAATTCTTGCTACAAACATCAATTTACTAGTTTATAATATAAATCAAATTATAAACATACTCTCAGCTACACATATATTTTTTTCACACAAAGGATGTTGAAATCTCGATTTCAATACCCGACTCAGTTTAGATATCAAAATATTAAATCCGAGCAGATAGCGATCTATCTCTCCGCCAGCCAAACGGATAGATACGTTATTTATAACATAGTTATATTAATTGTGTAGTAACAGGCTCAGCGGGAGCTCTTTACCATTCGAATATCGCACCTGCACATCGCTTAATGTGTGTATCGGATACACAAGAATAGAAAAAAATTATATGATCGTATCTTTAAAACATTACAATAACATTTGTTGTAACTTGTCATTTTAATTTAGAACCTAACGAGCCGTTGCGTAATTACTTTGAAGTACGCTTGAGTGAGGCGCGCCCAAATAATGCATTAACACTGCTGATCTTCTTAATTAATTGTAATTATGATTTAACATTTAAATTTTTTTATTAGGTAACTTAAAATGAGTTTAAAAAAAATCAAACAATTCTTAAAAATGTTTTAAACAGTTTTTGAACCATTGTCAGTTGCCAAAAAAATTGCACATTGTACAAAAAATTTTTAAAAAAATTACCCAAATTGTATTTGTAACATTTAAAGTTTTAAAAATGACCAAAAAAATTTAAAAAAATCTTTGAAAAATGTAAAAAATGTTAGGCCACGCTTCAAAAAACTATTTGAGTTTACAAAATAAATTAAATAGTTTTCAAAAACATACAATATTTTTAAAACAAGTTTAATTTTTTTTTCAAAAACTGCAGAACTTGTTTTAAACAATTTTTGAACTATTGCCAGCTGCACATTCACATCTTACAATGCACTTTACCATTTTTAAAAATGACCTAAAATGCTTTTGAATTATTTAATAAAAAATGTTTAAAAAAAATTAAAAAAGTAAAAAATACCTCAAAAAAGTTTTTAAATTTTATAAAAATCATTCAACATTTTCAAAAATAGTAGCAAACAACTCAAACAATTTAAAAAATTGGAGAAAATAATTAAAAAACAGTTTTTGAACCATTAGCAGTTGCCAAAAGACCTTCAAAATGTATTTGGTAACTTTAAATAGCAAAAAAAAATTTAAAAAAATTAAAACGTTTCTAGAATCTACAAAATACATTTAAAATCTGCAAAACTTATAATATAATAATTGTTGTTGTATCCGATTATATTGTTGTGAAATCTCATTTGCTTCCACATTTGGTATTAATTACTTCTTCGTTCTATATTTGGTTTCTTTTTTAGTAAATGAACCACCTGAGACAAATTTATGCGTTAGTGATGGTAGATCGATGCAAGCAGCAATCAATTAACCGTTTATACTTTTTATAGTGGTAAATAAGGCGTTAAAATTTAAATTGATGAAGAAATCTCAGAATCTAGGCTAAATCATAATGATAACCATCTATGCATTTGTTGCTGTATTACATTATTGTTAAAAAATATAAAATAATTTTTGTTGCAAGGACATTTGTAACATGTTTGTTTACATTAATCAAAATGTCATTTGTGGTTTAATCAATGGTAATAATTTTATTAATTTAAAAATATTGAGCTGGAAAATTTTAATTGTATGGTAATCTTCCATCAATTAAAACACAGTGACCTCTGCTGTGTCCTCTTAATCTCCTTTATTTAATACAAAAATAATATGATTAAATGCGCTTTGCATAAAATTACAGAATGACAAATGTGTCCATTGTATACGACATGAAATGTATAGATAATTGAAAACTGATAAACTCGCAAGGGGATTGAATTCGCATTTTTCAAAAAAGCTGCCTCCAATAAATAGATGATTGCAAAATGCGTTACACATGTTGGCCAATAACAAATATCAATGTTGCGCAATATGCTAATAATTCCACACGCAATCGTAATTTAATTTTTGATAATCGCAGATCGAAATTGTTGATTGTGTGGCTACTGTGCATTTACAACGACGTAATTTGTTGTTGTCTTGCAAAGTCGTGACAGCAAGTGTTTCAATTAATATTTTTTTTTAATGCCATCCGGATTGAGTGGTCATAAAATAGGCAAGTCGTGATCGTTTAGTAGGAGCCCATTGATGTGATTTTTTTTTTGTTTTCTTCATTTGCTATTTTTATATTACAAACGTGATTATTTTTTATTATATTATTTTATTATGAAATGCCTTTAAAGGTGATGATCATGGATACGAAAACAAGTGTCTGCACGGATTAAATAATCATTAAAATTGAAGTATAAACTAAATTACTTGAAGTATAGAAATTTTATTTAAAATCTCTGAACTAATAAAGCCATAAATTGAGCAATATCAATTTAATTCGCATTAAATAAGCAAGCAAAACCAATTATATTATAAATTGATTAAAATGATATCAATTTTAATATTGAGCCAAGAAGCTATTTAATTCATTTAATTACCGATATCTGATACTATCAATTGCGAATACGATTATACAACGCAGACAATCTGGATTAATGCGTGGATATGAACATAATCTGCATATAAATCTACTTTTATATGTAAATATTGATTATAAAATGATTAACCAGATTAAGATCAACACCGTGAGGCGTTCATATATTATATATAATTCAATCTGTGCAACAACATTAATATTACATATTAATTAAATTCGACCATTGTGTAAAGTTACAATGCTTTATGCAATAGAATTAATGCTTAATAATCAATCAATCGGCCCTTAACATTAAAAAAATAATTGCGTAAAGCAAATTATAATATTTGGTAAACCTGTTAATTGCGCGCTTTAATAATAATAACAATAATTAAAATTGAGATGCCGTCTTGATTGACGCACGCTTCGCCACCTCTATTGCCCAATCGATCTAAATATCTCTTGCATTGTTTAAGGAGGAACCGCGTAGGTTTGGTTCGAGCAGCGCATTCTTTTTTTACGTTACTATCTAGTATGATGTAAGGCAATTATAATAATTAACTTTAATTTCTGTTCTAATTGCAAATATCATCGATCGTATTGAGATGCCAATCATTAGATATTAGCAAATAAATTGGATCAATTTATTACATTAATTTGACAAAAAATATTTGATTTAATAGCCGTGATGAGCATTTAGAATAAACTGAGTAATAAAGCCATATCAGATATTCTAGTACACCAATAGAACTTCAAATATATATAGTTTCTCAATACTAACCAAGAAAAGGTAGTCCATCTTAATAACCAATTAATATTTGCACTTAACAAACCGGGTCCTGAGTTTCAACAAATGCAATCTTCACGTTTGGTTAAAGTTTTATTGAGTATTGCATAATTTTAAAGAACTTTTAAAGTTTTTGATTCATAATCTCATATTCTGCTTCAGAATTTTCTAACGCTTGTAAGAAGAAGGAACTTCCAATATTTTGTTTACAAACTCTTAAGGCTACATCGATCTTATCCTTTTTTCTTCTCAAAGTTTTATCAAAAAGAATCAACTTAAGCTTTTTTCGCTTGTAGTTTCTGACAAAGGGTATTTAGTACCCAACATGGGAAAATGAAATGGTGCCTTAACTTTAAAACAAAACTCAAGATGAAACCTTACAAAAAACTTTAGCAAAGTAGAAACGATCACTCAAAGAAGGCCAATTTTGACATGTACAACACTGTTAAGATAAAACCAATAAGTGTTGGTCATCAAAAGATTAGATATAACCTTTTCCTTTTTTGGCTAAGGAACTTCTAACGCTTGCAAAGAAAAGAAACTTAATTTTTTTTTATAACAAATACTCGGGCTCTTCTTCTGACTTCAACGCTTGTAAAAAAACAGATTTTTTTTGTTTCTTGATAACAAACACTTAAGCGGATGGTTGGGCACTCCATTTCAAACTTCTTGCTGGTAATTATGACACAGATATTTGGGCGAGTGATCGGGTTACACCATAAGGACCATTTAAGAACCCAAGCACATAATTGACTGACGTTTTGTGTGCGGTTTGTGTGCTGTCAAAAACTGTTTTAAGACTACTAAAACGTTTTGATTTGTTACAAGTTATACAATTTGTTCAAAACTGTCAAAAAATGTTTGAAGATTGTACTAAAATATTCTGATTTATCACAAATAACACAAAACTGTCTAGAAAATAGTCTAGAATTGTCATAAAATGTTCTATAACTGTCACAAAATGTTTTAAAACCGTCAACAAATGTTCTAAATTGTCACAATCAACACAAATTGTTCTAAAATTATCATAAAATGTTTTTAGTTATTACAAATAATACAAATAATTTTTGAACTGTAATTCAATGTTTTGAGAGGACAAAATGTTCTAGAACTGTCATAATATGTTTCAAAACTGTCGTGAAATGTTTTGAGTTGTTACAAATAATACAATTTGTTCCAAAACTGTCAAAAATGTTTTGGGTTATCAAAAATACCACAAAATGTTTTAAAACTTATCACAAATAATACAAATTGTTTCGAAACCTGCCAAAAAATGATCTAAAAATTATTAAAATGTTTCAAAGTTTTCATAAAGTATTTCAGAACTGTCATAAAATGTTTTGAGTTGATACAAATATTCTAAGTTATCACAAAACGTTAGGGAACTGTTATAAAATGTACTAAAACTGTTAAAAAATGTTCTGAACTGTTGCAAATAATACAATTTGTTCTAAACTGTTATAATATGTTCCAGTATTTAAAAATAATGTTATAAGTTGTCAAAAACAGAAGCAACTGTTTCAAAACTATCATAAAATGTTCCGAATTTTTAAAAAGTAACAAAATGTTTCATAATTGTCATATGTTCTAAAAGTTTAATAAAATGTTCTGAATTGTCATAAATAACACAAAACTGTCATAACATGTTCTAGAACTATTATAAAATGTTCTAGTGGTCTTATAAAATAGTACAGGTTAACAAAATTTTCCAAAAATGTTCTAAAAATATCATAAAATATTCCAAAACTTTAATAAAATGTTCTGAATTGCCATAAATAACACAAAACGTTACTAAACTATCATAACATGTTCTAGAGCTGTCATAAAATGTTCTAGTAGTCTTATAAAACAATATAGGTTAACAAAATGGTTTCAAAAATATTCTAAAAATGTCATAAAACGTTCCAAAACTTTAATGAAATGTTCTGAATTGTGATTAATAACAGAAAATGTTTCAAAACTGTCACAACATGTTCTAGAACATAGCACAAAATATTCCAAAACTGTTATAACATGTTCTAGAACTGTCATAAAATATTTTAGTAGTCTTGTATAATGATATAGGTTAACAAAATGTTCCAAAAATGTCATAAAATGTTCCAAAATTTTAATAAAATGTCTGAATTGTCATAATTAACACAAAACGTTGCAAAACTATCATAACGTGCTCTAGAACTGTCATAAAATGTTCTAGTAGTCTTATAAAATAATATAAGTTAACAAAATGTTCCAAAAATGATATATGATATTCTAAAAAGTCATAAAATGTTCCAAAACTTTAATAAAATGTTCTGAATTATTATTAATAACAGAAAATGTTTTAAAACTGTCACAACATGTTCTAGAACTGTCATAAATTATTCTAGTAGTTAAATAAAATGATATAAGTTAACAAAATGTTCCAAAAATATTCTAAAAATGTTATCAAATGTTCCAAAACTTAAATAAAATGTTCTGATTTGTCATAAATAGCACAAAACTTTTCAAAACTGTCATAACATGTTCTAGTAGTCTTATAAAATAATATAAGTTAACAAAATGTTCCAAAAATATTCTAAAAATGTCATGAAATGTTCCAAAACTTTAATAAAATGTTCTGAATTGTCATAAATAACACATAGTGTTCCAAAACTGTCACAACATGTTTTAGAACTGCCATCAAATGTTCTAGTAGTCTTATAAAATTATATAGGTTAGCAAAATGTTCCAAAAATGTTATAAAATATTCTAAAAATGTCATAAAATGTTCCGAAACTTTAATAAAATGTTCTGAATTGTCATAAATAACACAAAATGTTCCAAAACTGTCATAACATGTTCTAGAGCTGTCAGTAATTGTTCTAGTAGTCTAATAAAATGATATAAGTTATTAAAATGTTCCAAAAAGGTCATCAAATATTCTAAAAATGTCATAAAATGTTCCTAATCTTTAATAAAATGTTTTGAATTGTCATCATCATCATCATCATCATCATTGTCCAGCCGTTTGCGTCCACTGCAGGACATAAGCCTCCTCTAACTCTTTCCAGGCATCACGATGTTGTGCTTTGTTCATCCAGTTTTGTGACACCCTCTTGATGTCGTCGGTCCATCGAGTTGGTGGTCTACCTCTACTTCGTTTATCGGCACGGGGTCTCCATTCCAAAAGCCGTTTAGTCCAACGGCCATCCCTAAATCTGGCAACGTGGCCTGCCCATCTCCATTTCATGTTAGAGATGCGTGTTATAATGTCGCAGATACCCGTCCTTTCCCTGATGACCTCGTTTCGTACCCTGTCTCGCAAGGAAATGCCTAGCATGGCCCGTTCCATTGACCTCTGTGTTAGCTGCAGTTTTGCTGCGGGACGCTTTGTTAGTGTTAACGTCTCTGACCCATACGTCATTACCGGCATCACACATTGCTCGAACACTTTCCGTTTGAGACACATTGGTAGTTCGCTCTTCAAGATGTTAGTTAGTTTTCCAAACGCTGCCCATCCTAAGCCTATGCGGCGCTGTATCTCGCATGTTTGGTTATCGCGGCCTATGCGTATCTGATGCCCCAGGTATATATAGGAAGTTATTTCTTCTATATTAGCATCATCTATTTTGATTTGATCGCTTAGCACTAGGTTGGTCATAACTTTTGTTTTTCCCATATTCATCCTAAGGCCCACTTTTTCCGTTGACTGTTTTAGGTCGTTGAGCATAGTTTTTGCATCTTTGATATTGTCGGCTATTAGGACGATGTCGTCTGCGAATCTCAGGTGGTTAAATTTTTTTCCATCCACTTTAATTCCTAGGTGAATTGTCATAAATAACTCAAAATGTCCGAAAACTGTCATAATATGTTCTAGAACTGCCATAAAATGTTTGAGTAGTCTAATAAAATGACATAGGTTAACAAAATTATAAAAAATGTACCAAAAGTATTCTAAAAATGTCATAAAATGTTCCAAAATTCTAATAAAATGTTCTGAACACATAACGTTTCAAAACTGTCATAACATGTTCTAGAGCTGTCATAAAATGTTTTAGTAGTCTTATGAAATAACATAGGCTAACAAAATATTCTAAACATAAAACTTTAATAAAATGTTCTGAATTGTCATAAATAACACATAATGTTCCAAAACTGTCACAACATGTTCTAGAACTGCCATCAAATGTTCTAGTGGTCTTATAAAATTATATAGGTTAGCAAAATGTTCCAAAAATGTTATAAATTATTCTAAAAATGTCATAAAATGTTCCGAAACTTTAATAAAATGTTCTGAATTGTCATAAATAACACAAAATGTTCCAAAACTGTCATAACATGTTCTATAGCTGTCATTAATTGTTCTAGTAGTCTTATAAAATGATATAAGTTATTAAAATGTTCCAAAAAGGTCATCAAATATTCTAAAAATGTCATAAAATGTTCCTAATCTTTAATAAAATGTTTTGAATTGTCACAAATAACTCAAAATGTCCGAAAACTGTCATAAAATGTTCTAGAACTGCAATAAAATGTTTCAGTAGTCTAATAAAATGACATAAATTATTAAAAATGTACCAAAAATATTCTTAAAATGTCATAAAATATTCCAAAATTCTAATAAAATGTTCTGAATTGTCATAAATAACACAAAACGTTCCAAAACTGTCATAACATGTTCTAGAGCTGTCATAAAATGTTCTAGTAGTCTTATGAAATAACATAGGCTAACAAAATGTTCTAAACATATTCTAAAAAGTTATAAAATGTTTCAAAACTTAAAAAAAATGTTCTGATTTCTCATAAAGAACACAAAATGATCTAAAACTGTCAAAACATGTTCTAAAGCTGCAATAAAATGTTTTACTAGTCTTATAAAACAATGTAGGTTAACAAAATGTTCCAAAAATGTTGTAAAATATTTTAAAAAAGTCATAAAATGTTCCAAAACTTTAATAAAATGTTCTGAATTGTCATAAATAACACAAAATGTTCTAAAACAGCCATAACATGTTCTAAAACTGTCTTAAAATGTTCTAGTAGTCTTATAAAATGTTACAGGATAACAAAATGTTTAAAATGTCATCAAATATTCTAAAGATGTCATAAATTTTCCAAAACTTTAATGAAATGTTTTGAAATGTCATAAATAACACAAAATGTTTCAAAACTGTCATAATATGCTCTAGAACTGTCATAAAATGTTCTAGTAGTCTTATAAAATAATATAGGTTAACAAAATGTTTCAAAAATATTCTAAAACTGTCATAAAATGTTCTAGTTGTCTTATAAAATGACATAGGTTAACAAAATGTTATAAAACATTCTAAAAATGTCATAAATGTTCCAAAACTTTAATAAAACGCTTTGAATTGTTATAAATTACTCAAAATGTTCCAAAACTGTCATAACATGTTCTAGAACTGTCATAAAATGTTCTAGTAGTCTAATAAAATAATATAGGTTAACATAATGTTCCAAAAATATTCTAAAAATATTTCAAACTGTTTCAAAACTTTAATAAAATGTTCTGAATTGTCATAAATAACTCAAAATGCTTCAAAACAGTCATAACATGTTCTAGAGCTATTATAAAATGTTCGAGTAGTCTTATAAAATGATATAGGGTAATAAAATGTTATGGAGTGTTCTAAAAATGTCATTAAATGTTCTAGAACTGTCTTAAATGTTTCAAAATAGTCATAAAATGTTCTAGAACTATCATAGAATAATCTGAGTTGTCATAAATAATACAAATTGTTACCAAACTATTATAAAAAGCTTTTAAAACTGCCAATGTTTCAGAACTGAAATAAAACGTTCCAAGTTGTCACAAAAAGTACAAATTGCTCTAAAACTGTCATAAAAAGCTCCGAATTGTCACAAACAAAACTGTTTTAAAACGCCATAAAATGTTTCACTATTTTTGTCAAAGATAGTAGTTCAAATTTATCATAAAATGTTGGTAAAAATGGGACATAATGTTTTAAAATTGTTGTAAAATGTTTTGAGTTAAAATAAAAATTAAGATACAGATTTTAAATTTATAAATTTTTAAAATTTAATTTTGAGTTTTGCATCATATCAAACAGTATTTTAACCATTTTTTTTGAAAATGTTAAACAATTATTTCAAAAATTGTGACCTCAGCGTTTTTATGTGTCCGAAAAGAATTTAATAAAATTAATTTTTTTCCAAAAATTTGCAAAATATATTTTAAACTTTTAAAAATCATTTTTGAATTTTGCTTCGTATTAAGCAATAATTTAACCATCATTTGTAAAAATTTTGAGTATTTTTTTCAAAAATTGTAACCTCAGCGTCTTTATGTGCCCGAAAAGAGTTTAATAAAATTAGTTTTTTTCCAAAAAATTTCAAAAAATATTTTTAAAATTAATTTTTGAGTTTATCATATTAGACAATGATTTAACCATAATTTGTGAAAATTTTGAGTAAGTAAAAACTTTTCTAAAATGTCAAAAATAACAAAATCTAGTCTTAAAATTTTAAACAATTGTCAGAAAACAAAAAAATCTAGAAATAAACTTTTAAAAAGTGTTAACATTTTCATACAATTTTAAAATCTGGCCATAAAACTTTAAACAATTGTCAGAAAGCTCTTAAAAACTGTAAAAATCTCAAAAATAGCAAAAAACAAAAATAAAATATGAAAAATATTGTAAAAAAAATAAAATACTGCTATAAACTGCAGAAATAATACCCTTTAACCCACAAAATTATGTAAATACTCTTCTAAATTCTAAATTTTTTTTTCTTTTAGTTGCATATAATTGTGGAATGCCGATAATAGAAATGCTATTAAAATAATAAAACAATTTGAGTTTTAATATCCCCATAAATCTTACTCAATGCAATAATTTTATTACTCTTAAATAAATTAGATTTTCCCATAACAATAATTGTCATAATGATTTACAATTGATTTGCATGCGCAACAACTAAACTCGAAAATGCCAACGATGAGGATATGCTAAAGTGCAAGCGGAGGCGCCCGCGTGTCTGGTCCGGTGTCTGTGCGCTGCTAGTAGTTTTTCGAA
The DNA here is from genome assembly GCA_963932245.1 of Tachinus rufipes. Classification (NCBI taxonomy): domain Eukaryota; kingdom Metazoa; phylum Arthropoda; class Insecta; order Coleoptera; family Staphylinidae; genus Tachinus; species Tachinus rufipes. Next base: position 6,459,152 of record OZ010749.1, read on the forward strand.
GCCAAGCCTCGGAGTTTGCAGCAACGCCTACTGACTATACGAAACAAAAACTGTGCCAAATGTTGTAATCCGGACCAGCCTTGGATCCTGCCCATAATCATACACATACACACATACGCGGCATTTAGAAATGCAAAAGAATGAAAAAAAAAATAAAGCGTTATTGTCTGGCGAGTGCGAAAATAATGAAAATAATAATATCGTCTTGCAGTGACGTTTTCTCATCATATATTGAGGCTTAAATCGAAAGGAAGTTAAGAAACTTATCGCGCCCGATTATATAAATTATTGTAATACCGGCCTCGGGCTGCAATAAATTAGTTAAATCCATGCGCTCATTATAAAAGCCTCCAAATAGATTAAACCGTTTATGTAAATGCTGCTACAATATTATTTTTATACAATATCTGATTCCTTCTGCAAAATGTTATATTTCTGCCGAACCTGTTATGTTTAATTGGAGTACTCATAAATCATATATCATAAGACTAAACGGTTTTGCCGCCATAATTAATTATACGCGATTTATTCTTAATTGCCCTACTTTGAGTTATTATAAGAAATCCGCGATGGGCGACAATTACTTATCCCACCGATCGTTCCCAGATAAATCAATTCACCTACATTCTTTCTATCTTTCTTGTTGCCCATAATGACAGTCATTTGTGAATGTATTATTATTGTAATTAATAGCTTTCAATTATCGGTGATCTTAATGGGCGAATTTTGCGCAATTGGTGTTATTGTTTCCTCTCGGACAATCCTTAAACGGATACAATGATATAATGCGAAAAGTTTGTACTTTTACCTCTCTAATTAACAGCACACCTCCATATATATGCTTTTTTGAATTTTTATAAAATTTGCTTTTAGTAATTAGTATAAATTTTAAAATGATTAAATCGAGTAATTTTACCAATTGGCAACACTTAATTCAAAATAAAAAAAAAAACGATTCAATCAAATTATATAACATTATAATAAAAAATTAATGGATCATTATCCACGCATCATTACATTTCAAGAAACCATTAAATAATTTCGTCTGTAAGTAATGTTTTACTATTAATATAATGAAACATTAGGCAATTTCATGTAATGATCTAAAGTGAATTGTGTTAAATTGTTTGCAATTGCAATTTACTAATCAAATACAAAGTAAATTTTATAATACTTTCCAAGAAAGAAAATTGTGTTTTCCAATAAAATCAATCGTTCAAACAAAAATGATTAACTCCCCGCGGAGTTAATTACATTTTATTATAAAATTTTGCAAATGAACCACCTGTTGCTTAACCGTAACAAATTTAGAGATTAATATTTTCCCATAAACAACTCGGAGATTATTATTATTTTTCTGCAAAACATTCTTAATTAAATTTTACCGATATCACGTTCCAACAATTTTTTTTTTTTGAGTTGTGTGTACGCTGGAAATGTCAGACACCAATTACACGCGAACGATTTAATAATATTTATTTACCGAACGTGCTGAATAATTAATAATCTCACTTAAAGGCGTGTACGCGGCTGATTTTTGCATCCTTTCTCATTCAGTTTTTTGCTAGTCGTTGTGAGATTAATCTACTACTACAATGTCGTTACATAAACGATTTGTTATGGCGCATTTTTACTCCTAATTATTAAATTGATTGATTGATATTGACAAATGATACAATGCATCTGTTATAAATCAATCTTAAGTATTCTATTGAGCAGTTTTTCTCTATAAAAATAATTTTGCGCACACCGGAAGCGATGTGAAATTGATCAGCATCAATGTATAAGATTAGATCTAAACTATTTGTAATTATACGTGCATGAAATTTATTGTAATCGCCGGCATGGCATATGCGAAAATAGTGAAATTTCGCGTGGATTCGATCAAGGTCCTTGCAGTTCACAGCCGGGAGGTAGCAAGCAAGTGGTTGTAACAATGGCACTGAGAATGGATATTCTTGACTCAAGATGCACGCCTTAGATGCGACTAATGGCTTTTTGTTCCCTTAATTATCGATCGTGACCTATCCGTGTCGCTCCTTTTTACCCGCATTTATGTAAATTTCAAATAGCTGACATTAAGCGTACATGATTCGCAATCCAAACTTTGATATTACAATAAATTAATAAAATATTTAGTTTCCTACATTATTTATGACGATAATACTAATTTGTTTATGAGTTTTTCGTCACATCCGGTCGGTCTACCAAAAAGAGTGAGATTCGATGTTGCAATACATCACCTATAGCTATCGGCCAATTGCAATTCGTTAATGCGGCATGGGTATCAATTCTCATGGCCTTCAACTTTATTAATTCGGTCACATATCATATTTATATTTATTATTATTATAGTATTTGCCGGCTAATATAATTGTATAATATCATCTGGCGGAGGAAAGTAATTTATTAACTTAAAATCCGTTACGTCAGCGGGATTTTAATTTTTTTTAAACGGTTTTGTATTTCTGAATCGGAAAGACTGGCGGTGATTCATGCTAATTAATAGAGTTTATAATGATAATTATGCATAAAAAATAACAACAAAATTTTACGATTAATTTTTGGTTTATTTTACTATTAGTGATTGTAATCCAAAAATCGGAATTAAAAAGTTTTGAAAAAATTTAAAAAAATACTTTCATATGAAAATTTATATTTTTAGTATTTTTTTAAATTATTGCATTGAATGCACAAAAAGTTACAACAAAATTCTACGATTAGTTATTGTTTTATTTCACAATTAGTGAATTTAATCCAAAAATTGGAATTAAAAGTTTTGAAAAATTTGAAAAAAATACTTTTAGTTAAAAATTTATTTTTTTCGTATTTTCTACAAATAATACATTAAATGATAATTATGCACAACAAGTAACAACAAAATTCTACGATTAGTTTTTGTTTTATTTCACAATTAGTGATTTTAATAGAAAAATCGGAATTATAAATTTTAAAAAAATCGAAAAAAATACTTTTTGATGAAAATTTATATTTCTCGTATTTTTTACAATTAAAGCATTGAATGATAATTATGCACAAAAAGTTACAACAAAGTTTTACGATCAGTTTTTGTTTTAATTCACAATTAGTGATTTTAGTCCAAAAATTGAAATTAAACAATTTACAAAGATTCGAAAAACATACTTTTAAATGAAAATTCACATGTACCGTATTTTTTACAATTAATGCAATGAATGATAATGATGCACAAAAAGTTACAACAAAAGTTAATTTTTGATGAAAATTTATATTTCTCGTATTTTTTACAATTAAAGCATTGAATGATAATTATGCACAAAAAGTTACAACAAAGTTTTACGATCAGTTTTTGTTTTAATTCACAATTAGTGATTTTAATCCAAAAATCGTAATTAAAAGTTTTGAAAAATTCGAAAAAAATACTTTTAATAAAAATTTATATTTCTCGTATTTTTTACGATTATTGCATTGAATGCTATTTATGTACAAAAAGATACAACAAAATTCTACGATTAGTTTCTGTTTTATTTCACAATTAGTGAATTTAATCCAAAAATGGGTATTAAACAGTTTTGAAAAATTCGAAAAAAATACTTTTAGATGAAAATTTATAATTCTAGTATTTTTTACGATTAATGCATTGAATGCTTATTATGCACAAAAAGTTACAACAAAAATCTACAATTAGTTTTTGTTTTAATTCACATTTAGTGATTGTAATCTAAAAGTCGGAATTAAATAATTTTTAAAAATTCAACAAAATTCTTTTAGATGAATATTTATATTTTTCGTATTTTTTAAAGTTAATGCAGTAAATGATAATTATGCACAAAAAGTTACAACAAAATTCTACGATTAGTTTTTGTTTTATTTCACAATTAGTGATATTAATCCAAAAAACGGAAAAAAAGTTTTGAAAAATTCGAAAAAAATATTTTTAGATGAAAATTTATATTTCTAGTATTTTTTACGATTAATGCATTAAATGCTCATTATGTACAAAAAGTTACTACAAAATTCTACGATTAGTATTTGTTTTAATTCACAATTAGTGATTTTAGTCCAAAAATCGGAATTAAAAGTTTTGAAAAATTCGAAAAAAATACATTTAGATGAAAATTTTCATTTCTCGTATTTTTTACGATTAATGCATTTGATGATAATGATGCACAAAAAGTTACAACTAAATTCTAGAATTAGTTTTTGTTTTAATTTACAATTAGTGATTTTAATCCAAAAATCGGAATTAAAAGTTTTCAAAAATTCGAAAAAAATACTTTTAGTTGAAAATTTATATTTTTTGTATTTTTTGCAAATAATGCATTGAATTATAATTATGCACAAAAAGTTACAACAAAATTCTACGATTAGTTTTTGTTTTAATTCACAATTAGTGATTTTAATCTAAAAATCGAAATTAAAAGTTTTGAAAAATTTGAAAAAAATACTTTTAGATAAAAAATTATATTTCTCGTGTCTTTTACAATTAATGCATTGAATGATCAATATGCACAAAAAGTTACAACAAAATTCTACAATCAGTTTTTGTTTTATTTTACAGTTAGTGATTTTAATCTAAAAATCGGAATTAAAAGTTTTTTGAAAAATTTGAAAAAAAAACTTTTAGATAAAAATTTATATTTCTCGTATTTTTTACGATTAAAGCATTGAATGATAATGATGCACAATAAGTTACAACTAAATTCTACAAGTAGTTTTTGTTTTATTTCACAATTAGTGATTTTAATCCAAAAATCGGAATTAAACAGTTAGGAAAAATTCGAAAAAAATACTTTTAGATAAAAATTTATATTTCTCGTATTTTTTACAATTAGTGCATTGATTGATTATTATGCACAAAAAGTTAGAACAATTTTCTACGATTAGTTTTTGTTTTATTTCACAGTTAGTGATTTTAATCTAAAAATCGGAATTAAAAGTATTGAAAAATTTGAAAAAAAATGCTTTTAGATAAAAATTTATATTTCTCGTATATTTTATAATTAAAGCATTGCATGATTATGATGCACAAAACGTGTCAACTAAATTCTACAATTAGTTTTTGTTTTAATTCACAATTAGTGATTTTAATCCAAAAATCGGAATTAAAAGTTTTGAAAAATTCGAAAAAAATACTTTTAGATGAAAATTTATATTTTTCGTATTTTTTACAATTATTGCAATGAATAATAATAATGCACAAAAAGTTACTAAAACTAAATTCTAAAATTAATTTATGTTTTAATTCACAATTAGTGATTTTAATAAAAAAATCGGAATTAAAAGTTTTAAAAAAATTGAAAAAAACATTTTTAGATGAAAATTTTTATTTCTCGTATTTTTTACAATTAATGCATTGAATGTTAATTATGCACAAGAAGTTACAACAGAATTCTACGATTAGTATCTGTTTTATTTCAGAATTAGTGATTTTAGTTAAAAAATCTGAACTAAACAGTTTTGAAAAATTCGAAAAAATACTTATAGATAAAAATTTATTTTTCTTGTATTTTTTACAATGAAAGCATTAAATCATAAATAAGCACAAAAAGTTACAAAAAAATTCTACGATTATTTTTTGTTTTAATTCACAATTAGTGATTTTAATCCAAAAATGGGAATTAAACAGTTTTAAAAAATTTGAAAAAAATACTTTTAGATGAAAATTTATATTTTTTGTATTTTTTCTATTTAATGCATTGAATGATTATTATGCACAAAAAGTAACAACAAAATTCTACAATTAGTTTTTGTTTTATTTCACATTTAGTGATTTTAATCTAAAAGTCGAAATTAAATAGTTTTGAAAAATTCGAAAAAAATACTTTTAGATGAAAATTTATATTTCTCGTATATTTTACAATTATTGCATTGAATGATAATTATGCACAAAAAGTAACATTAAAATTCTACTATTAGTTTTTGTTTTAATTCACAATTAGTGATTTTAATCCAAAAATCGAAATAAAAGTTTTGAAAATTTTGAAAAAATACTTTTAGACAAAAATTTATATTTGTCATATTTTTTACAATAAAAGCATTGAATGATAACTAAGCACAAAAAGTTACAAGAAAATTCTTTGATTAGTTTTTGTTTTAGACCACAATTAGTGATTTTAATCCAATAATCGGAATTAAAAGTTTTGAAAAATTTGAAAAAAATACTTTTAGATGAAAATTTATACTTCTCGTATTTTTTACAATTTATGCATTAAGTGATAATTATGCACAAAAAGTTTCAACAAAATTTTACGATTAGTTTTTGTTTTAATTCACAATTACTGATTTCAATCCAAAAATCGGAATTAAACAGTTTTAAAAAAATTGAAAAAAATACTTTTAGATGAAAATTTATATTTTTCGTATTTTTTACAATTAGTGCATTGATTGATTAATATGCAAAAAAAGTTTCAACAAAATTCTACAATTAGTTTTTGTTTTAATTCACAATTAGTGATTTTAATCCAAAAATCGGAATTAAAAGTTTTGAAAAATTTGAAAAAAAATACTTTTAGATAAAAATTTTTATTTTTCGTATTTTTTACAATTAGTGCATTGATTCATTTATATGCAAAAAAAGTTTCAACAAAATTCTACAATTAGTTTTTGTTTTAATTCACAATCAGTGATTTTAATCCAAAAATCGGAATTAAAAGTTTTGAAAAATTTGAAAAAAATACTTTTAGTTGAAAATATATATTTTTCGTATTTTTTACAAATAATGCATTGAATGATACTTATGCACAAAATTCTACGATTACTTTTTGTTGTATTTCACAATTAGTGATTTTAATCCAAAAAATGGAAATAAAAGTTTTGAAAAATTCGAAAAAATACTTTTAGATAAAAATTTATATTTCTCGTATTTTTTACTATTAAAGCATTGTATGATAATGATGCACAAAAAGTTACAACAAAATTCAACGATTAGTTTTTGTTTTATTTCACAATAAGTGATTTCAATCCAAAAGTGGGAATTAAACAGTTTTAAAAAATTCGAAAAAAATACTTTTAGATGAAAATTCATATATCTCGTATTTTTGACTATTGAAACATTAAATGATAATTATGAACAAAAAGTTACAACAAAATTCTACCATTAGTTTTTGTTTTAATTCACAATTAGTGATTTTAGTCCAAAAATTGAAATAAAACAGTTTCAAAAAATTAAAAAAAAAAAACTTTTAGATAAGAATTTATATTTCTTGTGTTTTTTACAATTAATTCATTGAATGATACTTAAACACAAAAAATTACTACAAAATTCTATCATTATATTTTATTTTAATTCACAATTAGTGATTTTAGTCTAAAAATCGGAATTAAACAGTTTTAAAAAATTCGAAAAAAATACTTTTAGATGAAAATTTATATTTCTCGTTCTTTTTACAATTAATGCATTGATTGATTATTATGCACAAAAAGTTACAACAAATTTCTACGATTTGTTTTTGTTTTATTTCACAATTAGTTATTTTAATCGAAAAATCGGAATTAACAGTTTTAAAAAAATCGAAAAAAATACTTTTAGTTGAAAACTTATATATTTTGTATTTTTTACAAATAATGCATTGAATGATAATTATGCACAAAAAGTTACAACAAAATTCTATGATTAGTTTTTGTTTTAAATTACAATTAGTGATTTTTATCCAAAAATCGGAATTAAAAGTTTTGAAAAATTCGAAAAAAATAATTCTAGATTAAAAATTTATATTTGTCGTATTTTTTACAATGAAACCATTGAATGATAATTAAGCACAAAAAGTTACAACTAAATTCTAGAATTAGTTTTTGTTTTAATTCACAATTAGTGATTATAATAAAAAAATCGGAATTAAAAGTTTTAAAAAATTTGAAAAAAATACTTTTAGATGAAAATTTATATTTCTCGTATTTTTTTGCAATTAATAGCCGTATTCTGAACATTTTTTACAGCGATGTTAATTAACATTTTGAACGTTGCTAGGTAATATTTAAAAATCTTGATACCTGATTGGTTAAAAATCAATTTCTACATCGATGTTAGCTAACATCGATGTTAAAATATGTTCAAAAAATAAAAAAAAAAAATTTTAGATAAAAATTTATATTACTTGTGTTTTTTTATAATTAACACATTGAATGATAATTATGCACAAAAAGTTACAACATAATTCTAGGATTAGTTTTGGTTTTAATTCACAATTAGTGATTTTAATCCAAAAATCGGAATTAAAAGTTTTAAAAATAAAAAAAAAAAAACTTTTAGATGAAAATTTATATTTCTCGTATTTTTTACAATTAATGCATTGAATGATAAATATGCACAAAAAGTTACAACAAAATTCTACGATTAGTTTTTGTTTTATTTCAAAATTAGTGATTTTAATAAATAAATCGGAATTAAAGAGTTTTGAAAAACTCGAAAAAAATACTTTTAGATGAAAATTTATATTTTTCGTATTTTTTACAATTAATGCATTAAATGATAATTTTGCCTAAAAAGTTTCATCAAAATTCTATAATTAGTTTTTGTTTCATTTCACATTTTGTGATTTTAATCTGAAAATCAGAATTAAATAGTTTTGAAAAATTTGAAAAAAATACTTTTAGTGCATTGAATGATAATTAGACACAAAAAGTTACAACAAAATTCAACGATTAGTTTTTGTTTTATTTTGCAATTAGTGATTTTAATCCAAAAATGGGAAATAAACAGTTTTGAAAAATTCGAAAGAAATACTTTTAGATAAAAATTTATATTTCCCGTATTTTTTACAATTCGTGCATTGATTGATTATTATGCACAAAAAGTTACAACAAATTTCTACGATTAGTTTTTGTTTTATTTCACAATTAGTGATTTTAATCTAAAAATCGGAAATAGAAGTTTTGAAAAATTTGAAAAAAATACTTTTAGATAAAAATTTATATTTCTCGTATTTTTTATCATTAAAACATTAAGTGATAATAATTCACAAAAAATTACAAAAAAATTCTCCGATTACTTTTTGGTTTAATTCACAATTAGTGATTAAAAACAAACTCAACATAATTCTTAAATTTGGCAATGGGTTCCTTGCTTAACCGCCAACCGAGATCTCCTTATTATTCAATCAAAAAACATTCCGAATTACACCACACACAACAAAACGATTCGATAACATTTGTAATATTAATTCTTTTATTATCGATAACACGACACCCATTCAAGTCGCATTATAAAAGAACCTAATCGGTTTCCATTAACATCTGTTGTCCATTATTTATATTTTCTTTATCATTTATTATGATTATATTCAAATGGGACCGACCGACCTAATCCGATCGGTGTTTAGCAATGTATCAGATGTTACCCACGGACATAAATCATTTAAATGCGGCCATATTTGGACCATACGCATTCTGTGCGCATTATAATTGAGAGAATAAGAATGACAGATTGTGGGCACATTACACGGCTCTTTGAGCACCTAATGAACTATCCGGCTGATTGAATTAGTGTTTTACACGACTCTTTCATTACAATTTTAAGTAAATAATTATTTGTTTACAATTAATTAATATTAATAAAATTATTGCTTGATGTCTACTTATTTATTTATTATATTAGAATAAAATTCAGATTTATTAAAAATATGCAGAGCTGACATTTACGATCATATTTAATGAGGTCGGTGTCGCGCACGATTTTGCCAACGCCATTAGCACTGTTCGATTATTTCCTTTTTGCTCGGACACTATTTTCTCACCAATTGTGGTAATTGTTAAGTTTAGATTGATATGCGCGGTCAGTTTACGCGTTTTGTGATTCTAAAAGAGGACAGAAATGTATTTAGGTCAGAGTGAGTCTTGTCAGATTAGAAGTAAGAAGATATTTTTGAATAAAATTAAATGTATGAAACGGTAAGAGTTAAATAAATTTTTGCTATTACTTCAAAAGATATTAAAAACATATCACCGTCCGATGATGGCCTGGAGATTAAAGAATATAACTCAATTTGTGTTGTTAAATTAAGCAAGATGTACAATAAAAGCAATAGATCACAGTGCAGAAAAACTAATTTAAAAAACTTGCAATAGCAAACTCCTATTAACATAATTTACAAATGTTGTTTGCATTAAATAAACCGTTAACCAGACACAATCGGTTGCGCGCATCCTTATGCATAAATAACTGCAAATTACAATCACACTACTACTAAACCCAACGCGTACAATTTTCGTGATTCACGATGCGCTTTTCCCATCTAGAAAATTAATTCATAAAAATAATAATTGCAGGTTATAATTGAAACGCGCATCCACACCTTAGCATTCATATTAATTATTATTCATGCCGATTTTTTTTAAAGCATATTTATTAAACGAACAATCTCTTCCTAAGTAGGACATGTCGTTTTTTTTTCGTGTGTGTTGTAGGTTTAAAAATGTTTTGAATGAACAATTGCTTGGTAATGATGGGATAAACTCGAATTGTTTGTTATAAATATATTGATTTATTCATATTGTGTAATGATATAATTGTTTAGCGGAAAAGATTTAACCTTTTTAATTTTGAAAAAAAAAATCTTTAAAATAATAGTTACGAACTTGAAACGTCACGATTACAAAAATGTTTGTATTGGAAATAAAGCCACGCGGGTCAAGATCTCCGTTTAGCGTAATGAATAAATCACAATTTTTTATCATCATTATTATATTTTAATTGCCGCCATAATTCATACCTTTGCGCAATCCAATCGATGTATAATTTCCCAAAATTGAAATCACAATTTTATAATTACAAACTAATTGAAAAAAAAAAATCAAACAACATTCCTAACATTGTTAGATTAATAATAATCGCACGATTAATCAATGCCATTTGTATTAAAGATGCTTAATAAAACTGTCAATGATGTTGATTAATAATTGATTTGCAATTATTTGATTTTTTTTTATTTATTTAAATTGCGAAACAGTGATTTTGTAAACTTTTTTTAACCACACTTCGGTCTACTTTGCGTGATTAAGTCAATGAAGCCTGTGTGAATGGTAGTTTTTTTTTGGTTCGTTAAAATCCAGTGAAGATTAAAACCAGTTTGTGTGGTGGCCGTGTAAAATTCGTTTTAATTGATGTAAGATTTCTCGGTGTGTTTCCATTAAGGTTTGTAGATATTAATGAAATTTGTTGAATTTAGATTAGTTTAATTGAATTATCTTAATTGATTTAGAAATTTAGATATGTTTGCAAAGAGATGATTTGAAAGTTAATAGAATTAGCAAAACAATTTACGTAGCCATTTATAGTACCTTCTATTGAGTTCAATTATTTTTAGATTTTAGGTATTCTATAGCCCAATCAGCCTTTCAAAATCTAAGAATTATCAATAGTTACTAAGTTAGCTCTCAAAATTCTAAAAATTCTTATGATGTGTACTAATAATCGTTGGCCAAGACAATAGATCTAAACCGAGCAGTGTTGGTCTAACTAAAAAAAATCACTCGATCGCGACGGTCCGTTAAAAACAGTCGATCCAAACCGACCATTTTGACCGACTGATTGATGTAATGCAGCAGTAGTGCCTTCTCAACATTTCTCAAAAAGCTTTTAAGGTTTTTCAAGAATTACTTGGTTACCTCTAGTAACATTTAGTTTTTTCAAAAGAAGCTTTAAAATATTTTAAAGTCAATTTATAACCTCTTACGGTTTTATAATTTGAGTTAAACGGACTATTTGCACATGAAATGATTTAAGAATTAATGTTAGGTGAGCACTGAAGATTTTAAAAATCAAATAATTTAATTTCTAATAAGAAATAATTTTTGTGCTCCGTACTGTATAAAATTTTGACTTATACTAACAAATGAAATTATAATGAGACATTTATATTCAAAACATAATTTTGTAATAACCATTGGTATCAATTAACTTTTTCGGATATAATAAAATAGCTAACTAGATCGATTTGTTATAACACACACAACACAATTTGATTAACACGGTTTTGTTTTAAGAAGGAAACTGTAACATAAAACTGGTAATGAACTGTATAAATTATAATAATTGAGTCGGTATTATGTCACAATTCTTTTCATTATTATTTTGTCATGAGAATATAATGCATACATGTGTCAATTACAATTTTAATATCGGACCGAACGAACAATATGATCTGGGTGCGGAGAAAGAAACAGGTTTGAATTGTAGTGCAATAGAAGTGACTTTATTTGGGCAATAAGACTTCTTTTATCGGCGGCTAATTGATTCTTGAAATTGTTTTATTTGTTTATTGCCTTCGTTATGCGCAATCAAGAAACTGTATCATAATTTTCAGTAAACAGTCGCGTATATCAAGTGTAGTATTAGCCCGAACCGCGGCCATTCATTATGGTTGGTTGCGTATGTATTGAGCGGATAAATTGCGGATAATTACCTACTGCTAGGACTAATAGGGTTTAATAGAACTTAATTTATATTGAACGAACGTACTTGTTTTACAAATCATTTCATGTAACTCTAAAAGGGAGTTTATGATTAAATATTGTTAATGATGTTAGCACATAAAAACAATTGTCAAAATAACAAAATTAGTTGTTAATATAACATGTAAAAACATAGTTATCTATTTATAGGGTTAGTTGTAAATTCTACAATTTTGATAACTACGTGATAATTTATAATAAAAATAATCAGTCATGTCAGATGATGGTTGAGGTTTAGTCATAGTTACAATTTCGGTGTGACGTGATAATTGCTAAAATATATGACAATTATCAAAATTTTTAAAATATGTTTGAGACCTAAAAATGTGTTTTTTGATTAGAAAATGATCTTCAGTTTCAAAATTTAGAAAATTTGTTTGAGGTTAAGAAAATGTATTTTTTGATTAGATATTCAGTTTTTGAGCTTTCAAAATTAATGTGAATTATTAAAAACATATTTTCCAAAACTCAAGCAATTCTAAAATTAAAAGCAAACTGTTTCAGAAAAACTGATTTTATAGACAGAATTTTTGAAATTTTGTAATGAAATTTGCTACATTGATTGACAATAAGTTACTTAAATTATTTCCAAAAATTGAATTTTTGAATTTTTTTAATGAAATTTGCTACATTGATTGACAATTAGTTGCAAAAAATATTTACAAAAATTGGAATTTTTCAAAAAATTCTAACTATTTTTTCTGAATTTCCAAAATTAGAAACAAGGTGTTTCACAAAACCTGACTTTATAGACAGAATTTTTAAAATTTTGTTATGAAATTTGCTACATTGATTGACAATAATTTGCTAAAATTATTTCCAAAAATTGGGATTTTTCAAAAAATGCTAAGTATTTTTTCTGAAATTTCAAAGTATTTCCGAAATTTAAAACAAAATGTTTCACAAAAATTGATTTTATTGACAGAATTTTTGAAATTTTGAAATGAAATTTGCTACATTGACTGTCAATAAGTTGCTTAAATTATTTCCAAAAATTGGAGTTTTTCAAAAAATTGTAAGTATTTTTTCTAAGTATTTCCGAAAATTGAAACAAGATGTTTCATAAAAAATGACTTGATAGACAGAATTTTTGAAATTTTGTGATGAAATTTGCTACATTGATTGACAATAAGTTGTTAAAATAATTTCCAAAAATTGGGATTTTTCAAAAAATTCTAAGTATTTTTTTTTAATTTAAAAAAAAAAATTAAAGTTAGAAACAAGATGTTTCACAAAAATTGATTTTAAAAACAGAATTTTTTAAAATTTGTTATAAAACTTGCTACATTGATTGACAATAAGTTGCTAAAAATTATTCCAAAAATTGGAATTTAAAAAAAAAATTTAACTATTTTTTCGGAATTTTTAAAGTATTTCCAAAATTAGAAACAAGATGTTTCACAAAACTAGATTTTATAGACAAAATTTTTGAAATGTTGTAATGAAATTTGCTACATTTATTGAAAATAAGTTGTTAAATTAATTTCCAAAAATTGGGATTTTTCAAAAAATGCTAAGTATTTCTGAAATTTGAAATAAGATGTTTCACAAAAAATGACTTTATAGACAGAATTTTTGAAATTTTGCAATGAAATTTGCTACATTAATTGACAATAAGTTGCTTAAATTGTTTGAAAAATTTGGGATTTTTTAAAAAATGCTAAGTAATTTTTCTGAATTTTCAAAGTATTTCCAAAATTAGAAACAAGAGGTTTCACAAAAATTGACATTATAGACAGAACTTTTGAAATTTTGTAATAAAAATTGCTACATTGATTGACAATAAGTTGCTAAAATTGATTCCAAAAATTGGAATTAAAAAAAAAATGCTAAGTATTTTTTCTGAATTTTCAAAGTATATCCAAAATTAAAAACAAAATGTTTCACAAAAATTGACTTTATAGACAGAATTTTTGAAATTTTGTAATGAAACTTGCTACATTAATTGACAATAAATTGCTAAAACTATTTCCAAAAATTGGGATTTTTCAAAAAATTGTAAGTATTTTTTTTTTAATTTACAAAGTATTTTTCAAAATTAAAAACAAAATGTTTCACAAAAATTGACTTTTTAGACAGAATTTTTGAAATTTTGTAATAAAACATTGATTGACAATAAGTTGCTAAAATTATTTTCAAAAATTGGGATTTTTCAAAAAATTATAAGTATTTTTTCGGAATTTTTAAAGTATTTCTAAAATTTGAAACAAGATGTTTCACAAAAATTGACTTTACCGACAGATTGTTTGAAAATTTGTGTTGAAATTTACTACATTGATTGACAATAAGTTGCTTGAATTGTTTCCGAAAATTGGGATTTAAAAAAAAATTGTAAGTATTTTGTCTGAATTTTCAAAGTAATTTCAAAATTAGAGACAACATGTTTCACAAAAATTGAATTTACAGACAGAATTTTTGAAATTTTGTAATGAAATTTGCTACATTTATTGAAAATAAGTTGCTAAAATTATTTTCAAAAATTGAAATTTTTCAAAAAGTTCCAAGTATTTTTTCTGAATTTTTAAAGTATGTTCAAAATTAGAAACAAGATGTTTTACAAAAAATGACTTTATAGACAGAATTTTTGAAATTTTGCAATGAAATTTGCTACATTGATTGACAATAAGTTGCTAAATTTATTTCCAAAAATTGGAATTTTTCAAAAAATTCTAAGTATTTTTTCTAAATTTTCAAAGTATTTTCAAAATTAGAAACATGTTTCACAAAACTTGACGTTATAGACAGAATTTTTGAAATTTTGAAATGAAATTTGCTACATTGATTGACGATAAGTGGCTAAAATTATTTTCAAAAATTGTGGTTTTTCAAAAAATGCCAAGTATTTTTTCTGAATTTTTAAAGTATTTCCAAAATTTGAAACAAGAGGTTTCACAAAAACTGACTTTATAAACAGAATTTTTGAAATTTTTTAACCAAGATTGCTACATTGTTTGACAATAAGTTGCTAACATTACTTTCAAAAATTGGGATTTTTCAAAAAATGCTAATTTTTTTTTCTGAACTTTCAAAGTATTTCCAAAATTAAAAACAAGATGTTTTACAAAAATTGACTTTACCGACAGAATGTTTGAAAATTTGTGTTGAAATTTGCTACATTGATTGACAATAAATTATTTCCAAAAATTGGGATTTTTCAAAAAATTCTAAGTATTTTTACTGAATTTTTAAAATTAGAAACAAGATGTTTCACAAAACTTGACGTTATAGACAGAGTTATTGAAGTTTTAAATTGAAATTTGCTACATTGATTGACAATAAGTTGCTAAAAATATATCCAAAATTTAGGATTTTTCAAAAAATTCTAACTGTTTTTTAAGTTAAGTTTAAGTTCTTAAAGTATTCCCAAAATTAGAAACAAGATGATTCACAAAAAATGACTTTATAGACAGAATTTTTGAAAACTTGTGATGAAATTTGCTACATTGACTGTCAATAAGTTGTTAAAAATATTTTCAAAAAATGGGATTTTTCAAAAAAATTTAAGAATTTTTTCTGAATTTTTAAAAAATGTGAGAAACAAGATGTTTTGTTTGTTAGCTACATTGAATGACAATAAGTTGCTTAAATTATTTCCAAAAATTGGGATTTTTCAAAAAATGCTAAGTATTTTTTCTGAATATTCAAAGTATTTTTAAAATTAGAAACAAGGTGTTTCACAAAACATGACTTTATATACAGAATTTTTGAAATTTTGTAATGAAATTTACTACATTGACTGTCAATAAGTTGCTTAAATTATTTCCAAAAATTGAAATTTTTCAAAAAATTGTAACAATTTTTTCTGAAGTTTTAAAGTATTTCCAAAATTAGAAACAAGATGTTTCAGAAAAATTGACTTTATAGACAAAATTTTTGAAATTTTGTAAGGAAATTTGCTACATTGATTGACAATAAGTTGCTAAAATTGTTTACAAAAATTGGGATTTTTCAAAAAAAAAATTAAGTATTTTGTCTGAATTTTTAAAGTATTTCCGATATTTGAAACAAGATGTTTTACAAAAATTGACTTTTTAGACAGAATTTTTGAAATTTTGTAATGAAATTTGCTATATTGATTGACAATAAGTATTTCCTCAAAGTTTGTGATGTTTTCTAAAAGTTTCAAACTTTTTTCTAAAGCAAAAAAACAAATTTTCAAAAACGTTTTAAAACTCAAAAATATTCTCAAAATGTTTGGCTCAAAGCGTTGCATTATTTTCTAAAAATTTCAAATTAATTTCTGAAGCTCTAAAACTGATATTTAATCAAAAACACATTTTCCAAAGCTTAAACCAATTAACAAAACATTGACATTCATTTTAAAACTTAAAAATATTTCTAAATTGTTTGGCACATTCCTCGAAACTTTGCAATGTTTCTTAAAAGTTTCAAATTATTTTCTAAAATTTTAATTAAGAAACTTGTTTTCTAAAGCTCAAACAGTTTTTTTTAAACTCAAAAATATTGTTAATATGTTTGACACATTCCTAAAGTTTGCGATGTTTCTAAAAGATTCAAAATAATTTTCTAAAGCTCTAAAACTGATTTTTCAATAAAATAAAACATTTTTCAAACTTGTTTCAAGTTTTGCATGTATTTTAAAACTAAAAATATTAGATATTTCACATTTCTCAAAATTTGTGATGTTTTTTTTCCTCCAAGTTTCAAATTAATTTCTAAAGCTCTAAAACTAATTTTTCAATAAAAGCAAATCCGTTAAAAAAAAAAAAAAAACAAATTTAAAAAAAGAAATTAAAACTCAAAAATATTGTTAAAACCCCAAAATTTGTGATGTTTCTAAAAGTTTTAAATTATTCAAAAAACATATTTTCCAAAACTCAAACAAATTTTTATTTTTTTTTTAAACTCAAAAATATTGTCAAAATGTTAGACATCAATTCTAAAGTTTTGCAATGTTTTCTAAAAGTTTTAAATTATTTTCTGAAGCTCTTAAACTGATTTTTTAATCAAAATACATATATTATAAAGTTGAAACACATTTTCAAAATTTTGACATGTTTAAAACTCAAAAATATTGTCAAAATATTAAATACATTTCTCAAAATTTGTGATGTTTTTTCCAAGTTTTAAATTAATTTCTAAAGCTTTAAAATTATTTTTTCAATTAAAAAAAATCTTTTTTCGAAAAAAAAAAAAACTCAAAAATATTGTCAAAACTTTTGACACATTCTTCAAAGCTTTGCAATGTTTTCTAAAAGTTTCAAATTAATTTCTAAAGCTCTAAAATTGAGTTTGGAGTTTAAAAAAAAATTAAAACTTTGTTGGGCTTTAGAAAATAAATTCTTTTATTGAAAAATTTTGCCAAAATGTTTGACATATTTCCAAAGTTTGTGACGTTTTCTAAAAGATTTTAAACTATTTCTGAATAATTTCTGAAGATCTAAAACTAATTTTTCAATAAAAAAAAAATCAGCACAAACTCTAAAAGGATTTCAATAATATGATGTACTTTAAAATGCTTAAGGTATAACACTAAAGTTTCAAAAAGCTTCTAAAAAGATTTGGAAAAATATATCTTAAGATTTTTATAATTGAAACCATTTTTGTTTACAATTTGATTGGTTTAAAGACTTTCAAAAGTTTTTAAGAGGTTTTGGAGCAATTGCTATTAATTAAAAGAAATTTGAAAGTAAAAAAAAAGTCGAAAATTTTTAGAAATTAAAAAAAAATTTAATTTAATAAACTTTAAAAGGTTCAATGTTCATCTAAGCACTTTAAAGGTTTCAAAAGGTTTTTAAGTAGTCAAGCTATATTTTTTAAAAAACTTTGTAGATACAAAACAAAACAAAACAATCTGCAGCTTCAACAGAAAGTTTTTGAGATTTTAATTAATTTATCGCATCAAAGATTTTGACATTTTAGAAGAGGTCATTGAGCGACAATTAAAAAAATAAATGCTACAAATCTGAATATAAAATTTTAGAAACTTAAAATGACTTTCAAATGGTCATGATAATTCTTAAGAATTAAATAAATATAAAAACAGCCTAACCTAAAAACAATCGAAATCTAAATATGAATCTTGCATATATTTTTGAAAAATTGTGATCAAAAACTTTAAATGAATTTTAGATCCAGCCACATCTTCTTTAACCAGTAATTTAAGAAAAAAATCCAAAAATTGCACATTAAGTTTAGAAACACTGAAAGATGCAAAAATAAGTTTGAAGAAAATTCAAGATAACTTAAAAACCTGGCTTTGGTCTTTGGAGCAGTTTTAAGATAAACTTCAATTTTAAAAGTAGTAGATTGTAATCAATTATTATATTTTTAACAACTAAAGCTTAACTACCCAACCACCACACCGAGCGTTTACGTTGTATATTAATTATTTATAGCATATTTTCACTCTAACGCTTGACGTCAAAAAGACCGCATAATTTCACTAAAGAAGAGGAACTATTTTTTCTCTTCTTTGCGCATCTTTAAATTTTAAGTTTTCCAACTAGTGGATCCTTCTTTCTTGTGTTTCGGCAATCAATTTGTCCCTGTTTTTTTCCAAATTCTGTTCTATTAAGAACGCAATTTTATTCTAATTATTTCAATTTTGTGTGTACACTTTCCACGTCTCTAAGTATGTCATAAATTAGTAAGTGTAAGAAAAAAATTGAAATTTAATCACTGAATGAGAGCAACATTAAGTTATTAATGTTGTGTTTCGCATAATAAAATACGCCATTGACAAATAATGGTAATAATGATTATTGATTATTAATGAAATATCATAAATCGAATGAGATTATTATAGATGCTGCCATATAAAATAATGCGGCTATAAGAAAATGGCAATAAAAATATGACATAAAATCGACACAAGGTGAACATAATAATTAATTTTAATATCTGCCGCGTATCTATAAGTTCAAATCTGTGAGAGAGCCGAGTGAATTATTTCGTTGTCGGCTAATTAATATTGAGTTCTCTGTAGGTATTAGAGGCGCGGGAATAATGCACTTTAGTCGGTTCGGTCGCTAACACGCACTCTCCTTTAGGCCTAGCCTAAGAAAATACAAACACACACACACCGGTTCTCATTTCTTACATAATCTAGGCCCTCTGAGGCGCGGCCGGACCTTCGCACATGCCTCCGGACTTATCCTGAACTATAACTAACTTAATATTAGTCAATCATTTAAATAAAACGCAAAATAGATCAATTGTCCATGAACTGTTAAAATCATCAATATTTTTATTCAATTAATTATGCAATTCTATTATTAAACATTATGTCTCAATAAAGAGATACTATATAATTAATGGTATTGATTATCATATCTGAAAAATGTGGGAAAAGTAATGGGATAGCCGAGTAGATTTATTATACAGATGTAATAAATAGTGACGTGAGCCATTAATTGGTCACGGCTTATTAAGCTCACAATTAATTATCAATTTAATTAGCAATGTGCATTTATCAATAAATGTATTAGGCGCTCATTGACAAACAACTACAACGATCGATTCGTTAACAGGTGCCCTTATTGTTGTCTATGCTTTATCGGTTGCATTGTTTAATTAATTCTAATTTATTGATTGTTTTCAATGTGCACGAATAGTCATAAATATAATCGTATTGATTTTATTACAATAGATTGATGTAACATGTCAGGAAAATTACTGAAATGCTATTGACTCATAATAATGATTAAGTTAAAAAAATTTTTGTTAATTGAAAATGTTATTAATAAAATTAATTATTGTTTGCCGTAATTTTAACCAAAAAGTCACCGTTCTATGCATTTTTAATTTTAAATTATTTCTTTTTTTTCAAAATTTTAAATTGTATCAACATATTTTTCAATGAGTTGTTTAATTGATTTTCAAAATTTAATAATATTTAAAAAATCCTGAATATTTTTCAAAACTTTTTAAATTGAAATTATAGGAACAATTTTCAAAAAAGTAAGTTCAAAATTTTTCTTAAATGTTGTCGATGAGTTGCTTATCTAGTTTCCAAAATTTTGTAATTTTCAAAAAATTCTAACTAATTTTCAAAAAAATTTTGAAATAAAAAAAAAATATTTTACAAAAATTGAAACTGTAGTAACAGTTTTCAAAAAATAAATTCAATATTTTTTTCAAATGTTGTCAATAAGTTGCTTAATTGATTTCCAAAATTTGGCAATTTTCAAAAAATCCTAACTATTTTTTAAAAATGTTCAAAAATTATTTTACAAAAATGAACAATTTTTCACTTTACTAAAACTGAAATTTGATTAACAATTCTCAAAAATTTGATTCAAAAATTTGATTCAAAAATTTGATTCAAAAATTTACCCAAATATTGTCAATGAGTTGCTTAATTGATTTCCTAAATTTCGCAATTTAAAAAAAATCCTAACTGTTTTTTAAAAATGTCCAAAAATTACTTTACAAAAATGAACAATTTTTCAGTTTACTAAAACTGAAATTGTATTACCAATTTTCAGAAATTCGATTTAATTTTTTTTCCAAATGTTGTCAATAAGTTGCTTAATTGATTTTAAAAAATTGGTAATTTTTAAAAACCTAACTGATTTTAAAAAATGTTCAAAAATTATTTTACAAAAATTAATTTTTTTTCATTTTACTAAAACAGAAATTGTATTAACAATCTTTGAAAATTTGATTTAAATTTTTTTCCAAATGTTGTCAATGAGTTGCTTAATTGATTACTAAAATTTGGTAAATTTCAAAAAGTCCTAACTATTTTTTAAAAATGTTCAAAAATTATTTTACAAAAATAAACAATTTTTCACTTTACTAAAACTGAAATTTGATTAACAATTTTCAAAAATTTGATTCAAAAATTTACCCAAAAATTGTCAATGAGTTGCTTAATTGATTTCCTAAATTTCGTAATTTTAAAAAAATCCTAACTGTTTTTTGAAAATGTCCAAAAATTACTTTACAAAAATGAACAATTTTTCTTTACTAAAACTGAAATTGTATTAACAATTTTCAAAAATTTGATTCAAATTTTTTCCCAAAGGTTGTTAATAAGTTGCTTAATTGATTTCCAAAATTTGGTAATTTTAAAAAAATTTTAACTAATTTTCAAAAATGTTTAAACATTATTTTACAAAAATGAACAATTTTTTATTTTACTAAAACAAAAATTTTATCAACAATTTTCAAAAATTTGATTCACAATTTTTTTCAAATATTGTCAATGAGTTGCTTAATTGATTTCCAAAATTTGGTAATTTTAAAAAAATTTTAACAAATTTTCAAAAATGTTTAAACATTATTTTACAAAAATGAACAATTATTTATTTTACTAAAAACAAAAATTTTATCAACAATTTTCAAAAATTTGATTCACAATTTTTTTCAAATATTGTCAATGAGTTGCTTAATTGATTTCCAAAATTGGTAATTTTCAAAATATTCTAACTATTTTTTAAAAATGTTCATAAATTATTTTTTAAAAATGAACAATTTTTCATTTTACTAAAACTGAAATTGTATTAACAATTTTTAAAAATGTAATTTTGAATTTTTCTAAAATGTTGTAATTAAGTTACTTAATTGATTTCCAAAATTTGGTAGTTTTCAAAAAATACTAACTGTTTTTTAAAAATGTTCAAATATTACTTTACAAAAATGAACAATTTTTCATTTTACTAAAACTGAAATTGTATTAACAATTTTTAAAAACTTGATTCAAAATTTTTTTCAAATAATGTAAATATGTTGCTTAATTAATTTCCAAAATTTGGTAATTTTCAAAAAATCCTATATGATTTTTAAAAATGTTCAAAAATTATTTTACAAAAATAAACAGTTTTTCATTTTACTAAAGCTGAAATTGTATTAACAATTTTTAAAAACGTGATTCAAATTTTTTTCCAAATGTTGTCAATGAGTTGCTTAATTTTTCCAAAATTTGGTAATTTAAAAAAAATCCTAACTATTTTTTAAAAATGTTCAAAAATTATTTTACAAAAATGACCAATTTTTCATTTTAACAAAACTGAAATTGTATCAACAATTTTCAAAAATTTGATTCAAATTTTTTTCCAAAAGTTGTAAATAAATTGTTTAATTTATTTCCTAAATTTGGTAATTTTCAAAAAATCCCAACTAATTTTTAAAAATGTTTAAAATTATTTTACAAAATGAACAATTTTTCATTTTACTAAAACTGAAAATATAATAACAATTTTCAAAAATTTGATTCAAAATTTTTCCCAAATATTGCCAATGAGTTGTTTAATTGATTTCCAAAGTTTAGTAATTTTTAAAAAATCCTAACTGTTTTTCAAAAACGTTCAAATTTTACAAAAATGAACAATTTTTCATTTTACTAAAACTAAAATTTGATTAACAATTTTCAAAAATTTAATTCAGAATATTTTCCAAGTATTGTCAATAAGTTGATTAATTGATTTCCAAAATTTGGTAATTTTCAAAAAATCTTAACTGATTTTTAAAAATGTTTAAATATTATTTTACAAAAATGAACAATTTTTCATTTTACTAAAACTGAAATTGTTTTAACTATTTTCAAAAATTTGATCCAAATTTTTTTCTAAATGTTGTAAATAAATTGCTTAACTGATTTTTAAAGTTTAATAATTTTCAAAAAATCCTAACTGTTTTTTAAAAAATTTCAAAATTTATTTTACAAAAATGAACAATTTTTCATTTTATCAAAACTGAAATTGTATTAACAATTTTCAAAAATTTTATTCAAATTTTTTTTAAATGTTGTAAATGAATGCTTAATTTAATTGATTTCCAAAACTTGGTAATTTTTAAAAAATCTTAACTGTTTTTTAAAAATGTTCAAAAATTATTTTACAACACTAAAATTAAAATTGTATTAACAATTTTCAAAAAAATGGTTCAATTTTGTCTCCAAATGTTGTAAATAAGTTGCTTAATTGATTCTCAAAATTTAATAATTTTCAAAAAATCCTAACTGTTTTTCAAAAATGTTCAAAAATTATTTTACAAAAATGAACATTTTTCATTTTACTAAACTGAAATTGTATCAACAATTTTCAAAAATTTGATTCAAATTTTTTTCCAAATATTGTCAATGAGTTGCTTAATTGATTTTCAAAAAATCCTTAATATTTTTCAAAAATGTTTTAAATAAACAATTATTATTTTTCAAAAATTAAGATTGTAGCAACAGATTTAAAAAAATATTCAAATTTAAAAAAAAAAATTGCTTAACTGATTCCCAAAATTTAGTAATTTTCAAAAAATTCTAAAAAATTTTCAAAAATAAAAAAACAATTTTTTATTTTACAAAAATTGAAATTGTAACAACAGTTTTCAAAAAATAATTTTCTACAATAAATTTGACATTTATTTAATTGTAAATTTAACAGATTCCATTGCGCAAACAACTCATCTTTGCACATTAATAATAAAAATAAAACTAAATAAAGATGTTATTCATTTAATTAATTCCCCGCCAACAAAAACCTTTTTGGCGTGATATAATTTATTACTTAACAGTCATAAAAATAATTAGGCATACAAACCCATGATTTATTCCAATCATTTATATATAAATTTTTTCTTACTAATTTACACCAACGACCAAACAAAAACGCGCGCGTATTCAAATGCGGGACTTGCACAACCTTTATGGAAATTTCGTATTGGTTTAGCATATTGTTTCAGTTTAAATTGATGCCAATAAATCTGTCTTATCGGGCGATCTGTACCGGATTTGCATATGTATTATTTAATTAATACTCAATGGTGTTTTATCATTTTGCTAAAATGAGAAAAAAATTACGCAAGCGAAACCCACACACTTCATTCATATTTCAGTCCGTCCCCCTTTTTTTATATACGATAAATTCATTACAATGGAAAAATTAGTTCATTGTTTGATATAAGATGAATTAGTCATGTGGAAATTACATAATTTGTGACACAATTTAATTAATGAAAGTGTTTTTAATTTAAACCTGATTTATGTATTCCCTAATACAAGAAGGATGAAACATCAATAAATTACAAAATGTCCAAATCAATATGTGTAACAAGTTGGATCATCCCAATTTTTACATAACATAAAGGAATAAATCATCCGTATGCAAATGAGTTCATCTCGTCCTTCTGAGCTGACATTATTTTTTGCGACCGGAAGATCACGGCCGACTTCAATCAATAATAAATCTTACCTGTGCTAGTGTGGCGACGAGCAAACCAAATGTCAATGCTATCTGGACGATACTGGGCGAGTCCATATTGATGCATGATCCGCAACCTATGAAAACCAGGAGGAAAGTGCCCAGAAATTCAGCCACCAGCATCCGCAGAATCTTCTTATTTTCCGTTATCTCTTGCATGCCTATCAGATTTTCGGCTCCTGTAACAAATCCGGGCATGATTTTTTTGTTCGCTTGTTTACTGTGCATGATGATAATGTTGAATGCTTGAAAATCAGTTTTGTTTAATTCAAGGTTTGAATTTTTTTGTGATATGGTAATGATATTTAAATTATGCGTTAACAATTAATTATGAATTTCGTGGCTATTTTTAATGAAAAACATATTCATCAATTTTTTAAATATTAATGACAGTTATTTTCGATAATTTAATAGGGTTTCTGCAATATTGATATTATGTTGCAATTAGACAATTAATGTTAGAATATTTTTAAGTGTCTTTTGATAAAAATTAAAAAGCAATTGTTGATAACAGATTGACCTTATTCAGTAGCAATTGTATTGTAGAACAGTTCAAACAAATTAGGGGCGAGTTTGCACGGAAAGGGGATGTATTGCATCGACCGTGTGGCCTAATGGATAAGGCGTCGGACTTCGAATCCGAAGATTGCAGGTTCGAGTCCTGTCACGGTCGAAAATTGTTTTTATATTATAATGTTTTTAATTCATTTGTTTTTAATACTGATTAACAAGCTAGGAACAATAATTTCATATATTTATGTTATTATTTCTTGTTATTAATCAATAAAATTTGAGATATCTGAATTTAGTGCGGAGGTTTGTAACATTTGTTAAGGAAAGAGCTATTTTTGAAATTAGAAATGTTTAGAAAACATTTATTGTGTGTATTTTTTGCACAAAAGCTTTTTTGTAGACTTTTTGGCTTAAATGAAAATTTTGAACAATTTTTGATACATTTTTTGTAATTATTTATTTATAAATTCAGTCTCAGAAGATGCCACTTGGCTGTTTATTGCCTTTCAAGGTTGTTTCCCGACTTTTTAAAATGCTTAAGCAAACCTCACAAGATCATACTTTTGAGTGACCCAAAAAGTTTTGAAAAAGTCAACAATGGCGAAGGTTTGAGTAGCAACAATAAAAACTGACAATATGATCTAAAAAGTGCAACAACTTTTGAACAGCGATTGACGAATAAGTGTCCGGATGTTATCTAAAGAAAGTAGCGTACCCAAATTAGTTGTTTACCGCATTTTAACCGACAATTTTGATATAAGGAAAGTTTGCGCCAGATGGTGCCAAAAGTTCTTACTGACAATATAAAAGAACAGCGTCTGTTAAAGTGCCAAGAACTGCTCAAACGCCTGAAGAGGCGATACGAAACAAAACATGGATTTTTTAATATAATCTGAAATTTAAACGTCAAAGCAGCGTGAGGCACTCAAATAAGTTTGCTTGCCCAAAAAAAGCAAAGATAAATAAATTCCAAATCAAAGCAAAACTAATATCTTTTTCTGGCAAAAAAGGAAGAGATTCACAGTGAGTTTGTAACTCAAAGATAAACAATGAATAGCCATTTTTAATGTAATGTGCTCAAACAGGCGAGGCTACACTGCCCCAGTCTCCGTACAGCCACAATTTGGCACCACTGAACTTTTTTGTTTTCCAAAAAATAAAATAAAACTCTAAAAACAATAAATAAATTTCTTGATAACTAATTTGTGGGCAAACAACTTCTTGTACTGTGACCCACTCACTCAACCAAGTGTTAGTCTTTACAGAATCTATTGTTTGTCTTACCTCATATGTGCGTGGATTTTAGATATCAAAGATTTGTTTAACAATAAGTTTCTTAATAACTAACGCTTGGGTGGGTGGGCGGAAACAAAGTTTAATTTGTGAGCAAATAGTTTTTTTTGCTGTGACCCAAACACCGACTCAAGTGTTAGTCTCTCAAAGATCTATTGTTTGTCCCACCTTATGTGTGCGTGGACTTAGTAATGAAAGATTTGTTTAACAATAAATCTCTTGATAGCTAACGCTTGGGTGGGTGGGCGGGAACAAAGTTTAACTTGTGGGCAAACAACTTCTTGTACTGTGACTCACCCACTCAACCAAGTGTTAGTCTTTACAGAATCTATTGTTTGTCCTACCTCATGTGTGCGTGGACTTAGATATCAAAGATTTGTTTAACAATAAGTTTTTTGATAATTAACGCTTGGGTGGGTGGGCGGGAACAAAATTTAATTTGTGGGCGAATAGCTTTTTTTTGCTGTAAACCAAACACCCACCCAAGTGTTAGTCTTTTAAGGATCTATTGTTTGTCCCACTTCATGTGTGCTTGGACTTAGACATCGGAGATTTGTTTAACAATAAATCTCTTAATAACTAACGTTTGGGTGGGTGGACGGGAACAAAGTTTAATTTGTGGGCGAATAGCTTTTTTTGATGTGAACCAAACTCCCACCCAAGTGTTAGTCTTTAAAAGATCTATTGTTTGTCCCACCTCATGTGTGCTTGGACTTAGACATCAGAGATTTGTTAACCAATAAATCTCTTAATAACTAACGCTTCGGTGGGTAGACGGGAACAAAGTTTTTTTTGTGGACGAATAACTTTTTTTGATGTGAACCAAACTCCCACCCAAGTGTTAGTCTTTAAAAGATCTATTTTTTGTCCCACCTCATGTGTGCTTAGACTTAGACATCAGAGATTTGTTTAACAATAAATCTCTTGATAACTAACGCTTGGGTAGGTGGGCGGAAACAAAGTTTAATTTGTGGGCGAATAACTTTTTCTGCTGTGACCCAAACATCCACCCAAGTGGATGTCATTAAAAGATTTATTGTTTGTCCCACTTTATGTGTGCTTGGACTTTGCCATCAGAGATTTGTTTAACAATCCACTTTTTGATAACTATTGCTTGGGTGGGTGGGCGGCAACAAAGTTTAATTTATGGGCGAATAACTTTTTTTGCTGTGACCCAAACACCCACCCAAGTGATAGTTTTTAAAGGATCAATTGTTTGTCCCACCTCATGTGTGCTTGGACTTAAATATCAAAGAATTGTTTAACATTAAATCTCTTGATAATTAACGTTTGGGTGGGCGGGTGGGCGGGAATTGCATTTAGATTGTGAACCAGTAGCTTTTTCTACTGTGACCCACCCACCCAAAAGATCTATTGTTTATCGCACCTCATGTGTGCTTGTACTTAGATATCAAAAAATTGTTTAACAATAAATCTCTTGATAATTAACGCTTGGATGGGCGGGCGGAAACAAAGTTTAGTTTGTGAGCAAATAGTTTTTTTTGCTGTGAACCAAACACCCACCCAAGTGTTAGTCTTTAAAAGATCTATTGTTTGTCCCATCTCATGTCTGCTTGGACTTGGACATCAGAGATTTGTTTAACAATAAATCTCTTGACAACTAACGCTTGGGTGGGCGGGAGGGAACTAAGTTTAACTTGTGAGCAAGTAGCTTTTTTTGCTGTGACTTACCCACCCACCCAAGTGTTAGTCTTTAAAAGATCTATTGTTTGTCCCACCTCATGTGTGCTTGTACTTAGATATCAAAAAATTGTTTAACAATAAATCTTTTACTACTGTGACTCACCCACCCAAGTGTTAGTCATCAAAAGATCTATTGTTTGTCCCACCTCTTGTGTGCTTGAACTTAGATATGAGAGAATTGTTTAATAATAAATCTCTTGATAACTACGCTTGGGTGGGAACAAAATTTAATTTGTGGGCCAAATAGTTTTTTCTGCTGTGACCCATTCACTCATTCACCAAGGTGTTAGTCTTTAAAGGATCTGTTGTTATCCCACCTCATGTGTGCGTAGACTTAGATATCGGAGATTTGTTTAAGAATAAATCTCTTGATAACTAACGCTTGGGTGAGTGGTCGGAAACAATATTTTTTAGGTGCTTTTTGTAATTTTTAAAACTCTAAAAAGTTTTTACATCTTTTATGGCTAGATTTAAGAGCTTTCTGACAATTTTGACTTTTTAAAAATAAAATTTTGCATTGCTTTCCTACAATATTTCTTACTTTGTGACCGGATTTAACTATTTTTGGGATTTTATAAAAATGTTTAATTTTTTAGTAGTTTATTTTACTGTTTTCTAACAATTTTATGATGTTTCAAGGCTGAATTTTGATGTTTTTGACATTCAATGAACAGATTTTTGCACTTTTTGGCAGATTATGGCCAGATTTTGGTATTTTCGACTTTTATAAATTTAATTTGCATTTTTTAACAATAATTATTACTATTTCTAACAATATTTTGATGATTTATTGCCAAATTTTGTTATTTTTCAGATTATCTTTAGTTCGTTTTTTATATTTTGCACTTTAACAGTTTACGGCCAAATTTTTGGAATTTCTAATCATGTTGTAATATCGCATAGCCGGATTTTAAAATTTCATAAATATTTTTACACTTTTCAAAAGTTTATGGCCGGATTTTGATGGTTTTGTTGTGTTAAAGCCAGATTTTGCTATTTTTAACATTTTTTATAGTTGAGTTTGTAATTTTTTATCAATATTCTGATATTTTATGACCGGATTTTGCATTTTTTAACAGTTTATGGCCCCAAAATCGGGCTTTCTAAAAATATTTAAATTTTATAACCAATTTTTACTATTCATGACATTTTATAAATGGTATTGTACACTTTTTAACAGTTTATGATCAGATTTTAGTTTTTTCTAACAATATTTTTGTATTTTATGACCGGATTTTGAAGTTTTATGCATAAAATTTTACATTTTTTAACAGTTTTTTTCAAATGAGTTTTTTGCGCACTGAACGGACCAGAGCTGGGGGGGGGGGGGGGGGGTGCATTGAGAAACTTGCTTATTATGTATTTTTTTTTTAGTTTTTATAATTTATTAGTAGTCCTTTGATCGGTATATGAGAGTATGAAACACATAAAAAAAAATTCTACGATTTTTTAAAGTTTTTTTGTCGTTTTTTAACTTAATCGCATTTTTTGTTTAAGTACCGCAATTTCAAAAAAAATAAATTTACTAATGAAATCAATCAGAAATTTTCCGTAGAATCCAAATCTGGTGCCATTTCAAGTTTCTACCCTGTCAATAAGCCGCAAAAGCCATAAAACCATGTTTTTGTTCTCAGTGAGCTGGCCAAAAAGGAGCATTTTTTAATTTTTTTTAACCGCCAAAGTTTACGTATTTTGATGTAAATTAATTGAAAAATATAAATATGTTCTGTGTATTTTGGTTTTAAGAGTCTAAAACTCTGCAAATCTGCAAAGTAGGCCTATTCTTCAACATAAACTCTTACAAATGCTCGTTTAGCCGCGCTCAGAGGAACAATACACCAAGTATTATTAAAAATTTGAATTTTGGAGACAATTTTATATGGAAAATAGTCAGTGTTGTACTCATCGTCTATAGAAAAGTCCATCTAGAAAGAAATGTTTACAAAATTTTCAGACAAAAAATGCGTTAAAAATTAATTATTTTTATATTCACAAAAAATATTATAAACACACTAGGGTGTAGTTTAAAACTTTTTTTTTTAACAAATTTTGATAAGCGCCAGGAGGATTTATGTTTGAATGCCAAAAATAATAATATTTTCTAATTTTCGCGCCGATAGATCTAGTCTAAATTTGTGCCACAAGCGCAAAAACTATCAAACAAAGAGTAAAATGGCCCAAAATTGGTTCAAACAACAAAATATGACTTTGTTAAACTTCTGAAATAAGCCTAAAAAATATAATTCAAACAATCTTTAAGAAAAATTAATGTTGAACAAATTTTTTTTTTCTAGATGGGTTTTTCATCGCCAGATAAGTTTGCAAAACTCAGTTTTTTAATAATATTTGGTGTATAGTTTCTTTGAAAACTGCTAAATGTGCATTTGTAAAAGTTTATGTTGAAAAATAGGCTTATTTTTGCAGTTTTTTTGTGTTTTAGACTTTTAAAACCCAAATACACAAAACAAATTTATATTTTCTAACTAACTTACATCAAAACACGTCAACTTTGGCGGTTAAAAAAAAATTAAAAAATGCTCTTTTTTGCCCAGCCCACTGAGAACAAAAACATGGTTTTATGGCTTTTGCGGCTTATTGACAGGGTATAGACTTGAAATGGCACCAAATTTGGATTCTACGGAAAATTTCTGATTGATTTCATTAGTAAATTTATTTTTTTGAGTTAAAATTGCGGTTTTTAAACAAAAAATGCGATTAAGTTAAAAAACGACAAAAAAACTTTAAAAAATCGTAGAGTTTTTTAAACTACATGCCATAAACCAAGTTTCTGCTTAATTTTTGAAAAATATAAAAGTGTTTTGTCATTTTGAACCATTTTTTTGCAATAAATAGGTTTGTGTCTCAACTTTTAATACATTTTACACAAAATATTACATTTTTTGTTAATTTTTTGATCAATTTTAGACAATAAATGGGGTTTCTGCGCATTTTGATAAAGATTTTTGTAAAAAAATTAATATATTTTATGTTATAAACCAAATTTGTGCTCAGTTCTTATTTACAAGTAGGATTTTGTGTATTTTCTGATCAGTTTCAAACAATAATTGAGTTTTTGTGCAATTTTTTATATATTTTACTAACAAAAATTGTATTTCTGTACAATATTTAATAAAATTCTTATAATATTTTTTATAAACCGACTGTTTGCCCAGTCATTAATAAATTTTATGATTTTGCTGCAAAATCTTTCAATATTTGTAGAGATAAATGCATATTCTAAGCAATTTTTTCTATTATTATGTAATTAAAAACTTTTTTTATTTTAGTTAGGTTTTCTGAACTAGTTTAGTCAACAAAATATTTTTTTTAGATCTATTTAACAAATTCAATATGGTATTCGATCAAAACGGTTGACAACAGATTTTCAAACAAGTCACAAATAGAATTCTACGTTGGACAAACAAAGAGAAAATCTTTTGACAAAGTCGAAAAATATACTTTTAGATGAAAATTTATATTTCTCGTATTTTTTTCAATTAATGCATTGCATGATAATTATGCACAAAAAGTTACAACCTAATTCTACGATTAGTTTTTGTTTTAATTCACAATTAGTGATTTTAATCGGAAAATCGGAATTAATCAATTTTGAAAAATTCGAAAAAAATACTTTTAGATGAAAATTTATATTTTTCATATTTTTTACAATAAGTGCATTGAATGATAATTATGCACAAAAAGTTACAACACGATTCTACGATTAATTTTTGTTTTAATTTACAATTTGTGATTTTAGTCTAAAAATTGGAATTAGACAGTTTTGAAAAATTAAAAAAAAAATACTTTTAGATAAAAATTTGTATTTCACGTATTTTTTACAATTTATGCATTCAATGATACTTATACACAAAAAATTACAACACAATTCTACTATTCGTTTTTGTTTTATTTCAAAATTAGTGATTTTAATCCAAAAACGGAATTAAATTAAACAGTTTTGAAAAAATCGAAAAAAACTTATAAATAAAAACTATATTTTTTGTATTTTTTACAATTAATGCATTGAATGATAATTATGCACAAAAATGTACAACAAAATTCTACGATTAGTTTTTGTTTTAATTCACAATTATTAGTGATTTTGATTCAAAAATCGAAATTAAACAGTTTTGAAAAATTTTAAAACATTATTTTTAGATAAAAATGTATATTTCTCGTATTTTTCACAAATCATGCTTATAATGATAAATATGCACAAAAAGTTACAACAAATTTCTACAATTAGTTTTTGTTTTATTTTACAATCAGTGATTTTATTCCAAAAATGGTAATTGAACAGTTTTGAAAAATTCGAAAAAAAAAATACATTTAGATGAAAATTTGTATTTCTCGTATTTTTTACAATTAATGCATTGAATGATAATTATGCACAAAAAGTTATAACAAAAATCTACTATTAGTTTTTGTTTTATTTCACAATTAAATATTTTAATAAAAAAAATCGGAATTAAACATTTTGAAAAATTTGAAGAAAATACTTTTTGATAAAAATTTGTATTTTTCGTAATTTTTACAATTAATGCATTAAATGGTAATTATGCACAAAAAGTTACAACAAAATTCTACGATTAGTTTTTGTGTTTATTCACAATTAGTAGTTTTAGTCAAAAAATTGGATTTAAACAGTTTTGAAAAATTAAGAAAAAAAACTTTTAGATCAAAATTTATATTTCTCGTATTTTTTACAATTAATGCATTGAATGATAATTATGCACAAAATGTTACAACAAATTTTTGCAATTATTTACTGTTTTATTTTACAATTAGTGATTTTAGTCCAAAAATCGGATATAAAAGTTTTTGAAAAATTCGAAAAAAATACTTTTAGATAAAAATTTATATTTTTCGTATTTTTTTACAATTAATGCATTAAATTATACTTATGCACAAAAAGTTACAACAAATTCTTCGATTAGTTTTTGTTTTATTTAAGAATTAGTAATTTTTATCCAAAAACCGGAATTAAACAGTTTTGAAAAATTTGAAAAAAATACTTTTAGATGAAAATTTATAATTCTCGTATTTTTTACTATTATTGCATTGAATGATAATTATGTACAAAAAGTTACAACAAAATTTAACGATTAGTTTTTGTTTTATTCCGCAATTACTGATTTTAATTCAAAAATCAGAATTAAAAAATTTTGAAACTTTAAAAAAAAATACTTTTAGATGAAAATTTGTATTTTTTGTATTTTCTACAATTAAAGCATTGAATGATTCTTATGCACAAAAAGTTACAACACAATTCTACGATTAGTTTTTGTTTTATTTCACAATTAGTGATTTAATTTCAATAATCGGAACTAAACAGTTTTGAAAAATTCGAAAAAAATACTCTTCGATAAAAATATACATTTCTTGTATTTTTCACGATTAATGCATTGGCTGATAATTGTGCACAAAAAGTTACAACAAAATTCTTTAATTAGTTTTTTGTTTTATTTCAGAATTCGCAATTTTAATAAAAAAATTGTAATTTTATGCATTTGCTGCAAAATATTTGAATATTTTAAGAGATAAAAGCAATTTCTGTGCAATTTTTAATATTTGGATTTAATTAAAAGCATTTCTTTATTTAAGTTAAGTTTTTATTTTAGTCAACAAATATTTTTTTTAGATCTATTTAACAAATTTAATATAGATTTCGATTAAATCGTTTGACAACAGATCTTCTGACTTATGTTAGTCACAAAATTAATTCTACTTTAGACAAACAAGAAGAAAATTTTGCAGTAGCCCTAGAAATTTCCAAAGCGTTTGATAGGGTATAGCATCCTAATCTTGTCAACAAGCTATATTGTATAGGTCTTGATACAAAACTGTAAATCTTTTTAACAGTTTTTTTGACAATAGAAATATTATAGTTAGAATTGATGGTTTTAACTCTGCCCTCAAAATTATAAATGCTGGTGTTCCTCAAGGTTCTGCCAACTTTATTTTTGGTTTACATTAATGAACTTCTTTAAATAACTAAAAGTCCTATTCATAGTTTTGCAGATAATAGCATCTTTCATACTTCATACTTCATACTTTTCAAAGACCATATCTACAAAAATGACAAAGCGTCTTGAAATTTCTAGATTAGAATCTGAAGCATCAATAAACAAAGACTTCAAAACAACATCTAAATGGGACACTCTCAACATGGTCAATTTTAATTAATTTCAAAATCCAAATCAGAGGTATTATCAGTACCAAATATTAAACTAAACAACAAATCAATATCTAAATCTTCTTCATTTTATCTTCTAGGAGTTACAATCTTACATATCCTTTTCTGGAACGATTATGTTGTCGACATTACTTTGAATGTATCTAGAAAACTAGGATTTCTTAATAGATTTAACTTTTTTGAATATATTAAACGTATATTTGTTTTTGTATTGAATATTTTTCCCAAGTATGGGGAGGAGCATCAAAAACTACACTATTTCTTCTAAACTCTATTCAGAAACGAGCTATTTGAATCATTTCCAATCCAAAATTGACTTATGACTTAGATACTTTACAACACAGGCGTAATGTTGCAGATTTTTGCATTTTCTATAGGTATTTTAAAAAACATTATTCAAACAGCCATCTAAACAATTATTTACTTGTAGTACAAGGCTTGCTAGGAATTCTAACAAATAACAGTTCAGAGATGTAGGACTAAAACTTTAAAAAAAGATTTCTTTAACCGTATTATCGACAAATGAAATAAACTTTCAAATTTAGTATTTCTCGAGACTTATAAGCCACAAATATTCAAAGTCAATATTTACAGAAAAAAAAAAACATTAAAGAAAATTAAAAATAAATAAAAATGTATAAAATAAATCAAACGATTTCTAAAAAATCATTCGAATAATATTTGATAATAATGTGTAACATTTATTTTAAAGCGAAAGTTTTGTAATTTATGAAATGTTTTTATTTAATAAATGTAACAATTGTGGTTTTTTGACACAATAAAAAAGTCGACCGTGACAGGACTCGAACCTGCAATCTTCGGATTCGAAGTCCGACGCCTTCTCCATTAGGCCACACGGTCGATGCGCAATCGTATACTCGACTCTAGTAGTCATTAAAGAAAAATCAATACAAACTCCCCTTAAATATGTGCTCCACTCGACAACAATCGTTTCAATTTAAATATTTCTTCTTCACCTTGATTCAAATTACCTATAAAGTTCAACCAAACGAAATAACAAAGTGTGATATTTCAAAATGCATTCATGCTCAACCACGCGTGAAATTGTTATTGCCTATAAAAACACATTTACACACCACAACACACAAGTGCAAGGTTATGGGCGTTTTATAGAAAAATCAATGGCATTATATTAATTAAGCACCGCGAAGACAACGGCGTAAATCTTGCAATATAAAAACCATTTAGCATTTTATTCGTTTCAAATGTTACGGTCAGCGAGCACAAATTATTGATGTAATATTATTTACAGTTTGTTTAATGATCCATAGCAGCTATGTTTGCTTTATTATTGTTAGTGTGGGAAAATGATGGACAGCAATTGATTATATAATTGGCTTACGATTTAAATATGTGTTCATTCATTAGCATCTGTTATGAATATTTATTTCCTGAATTGTGCCTAATAAGGTGTTAAACTATTGTATATTCATATGAATAATTGTTCTGTTTGGTTCTATTGTATATATATATTTATGAAATAAATAAATAATTTAATCAAACTCAATTACAGCGGCCACGAGTCAAGCCGAGATAATTGTTTCGGTTTTACAAACCTCGTCAGTGTGCTTTGCATTGGAAATATTTTATAATAGACATTAAGACACTTTTGGTGTATCATTTGATGATTTTTTTAGATATCAGTGACTTAAGAACGTTTTATAACACTTTGAACATTTTATAACATACATGGCACATTATATGATAATTTGTCAATATTTTGACATTAAGTTACTTTTTGAGAATTGTTTGAAATGATATCAGTGACATAAGAATGCTTTATAATATTTTGGAAACATTTTATAATATACAAGGAACATTATATGACAATTCGTAAATACTTTATAACGTTAAAACATTTTTGGTATGTCATTTGATGATTTTTTAAGACATCAGTGACTTAAGAACGTTTTATAACACTTAGAAATATTTTATAATATGCAGGAAACATTATTTGACAGTTTGTTAATATTTTATGACATTAAGACACTTTTAAAACATTATTTGAAAAGTTTTTATGATATCAGTGGCTTAAGAATGCTTTATAATACTTTGGAAACATTTTATAACATACAAGGAACATTTTATGACAGTTCGTAAATACTTTATGACATTAAAACACTTTTGGAACATTATTTGAAAAGTTTTTATGATATCAGTGACTTAAGAATGCTTTATAATACTTTGGAAACATTTTAAAATATACAAGGAACATTATATGTCAATTCATAATTACTGTAAGACATTAAAACACTTTTGGTATGTCATTTGATAATTTTTTTTTGAGATATTAGTGACTTAAGATTGTTTTATAACATTTTAAAACATTCAGAAAACATTATGCGACAGTTTGTTAATACTTTATGACATTAAGACACTTTTGAAACATTATTTGAAGAGTTTTTATGATATCGTGACTTAAGAATGCTTTATAATACTTATTGAACATTTTATAACATATAAAGAACATTATATAATAATTAGTAAATACTTTATGACATTAAAACACTTTTGTTATATCATTTGATGATTTTTTAAGATATCAGTGACTTAAGAACGTTTTATAACACTTTGGAATATTTTATACTATGCAGCAAACATTATACGACAGTTTGTTAATACTTTAAGACATTAAGACACTTTTGTTATGTCATTTGATGATTTTTTAAGATATCAGTGACTTAAGAACGTTTTATAACACTTTGAAATATTTTATACTATGTAGCAAACATTATACGACAGTTTGTTAATACTTTATGACATTAAGACACTTTTAAAACATTATTTGCAAAGTTTTTATGGTATCAGTGACTTAAGAATGCTTTATAATACTTTGGAAACAATTTATAATGTACAAGATACATTATATGACAACTCGTAAATACTTTATGACATTAATACATTTTTGGTATACTATTTGATATTTTTTTTAAGATATTAGTGACTTAAGAATGTTTTATAACACTTTGGAACATTTCATAATATTTAGGAAACATTATACAACAGTTTGTTAATATTTCATGACATAAAGACACTTTTGAAACATTATTTGCAAAGTTTTCATGGTATCAGTGACTTAAGAATGCTTTATAATACTTTGGAAATATTTTATAAGATACAAGGAACATTATATAATAGTTTGCAAACACCTTATGACATTAAAACAGTTTTGGTATGTCAATCGATGATTTTTCAAGATATCAGTGACTTAAGATCGTTTTATAACACTTTGGAACATTTCATAACATGCAGGAAACATTATAGGACAGTTTGTCAATACTTTATGACATTAAGACGTTTTTGAAACAATATTTGATGTTTTTTTTAAGATTAAGCAACACTTATTTTATCTAACTAATAAATTTTAAATGATTTGAATTATTGGAACAAAAGTTAT
Source organism: Tachinus rufipes (assembly GCA_963932245.1). NCBI lineage: Eukaryota > Metazoa > Arthropoda > Insecta > Coleoptera > Staphylinidae > Tachinus > Tachinus rufipes. The sequence goes on from OZ010749.1 coordinate 6,496,866, forward strand.
TAACTAAAAATCATAAAATTACATAATTTATGTTAGTTAATCAACCGCCATTTTGTTATTTGTAAGAATTAACTAATCCAACTTTAAGGAACTTTTAAACATTAGTTAGTCTAACTAACTACTAAATTTTAACTTATTTCAATTATTGAAACAAAGTTATTAACTAAATTTCTGGTTCTTTTGAAGTCTTAAAATTTTTTTCTGGAAAAGTTTTGTTTAAGTCTTTTTTAAGACTTCAAAATTCTCTATATGGATATTTGAGTATACTATATCTAGTTCTAAGATGTGTTCTATCTTGGAATTGAATAGACTATAATTTAAATAATTTCTAAAGTAAGTTTTGGGATTAATTTTGTGATTAATTATTATTTAAAAAATGAGAAAGACATTAGAATAAAAAAGTTGCGACCGTGACAGGACTCGAACCTGCAATCTTCGGATTCGAAGTCCGACGCCTTATCCATTAGGCCACACGGTCGATGCAATACAACCCCTTTCTGTGCGAATTCGCACCCCAATATGGATGAACTTTGATATAAAACAAACTAGGTCAAACTGTTTTTTAAATTAATTATTAAAATATCAATAATTTGTGCATCGTAATACCGGGTAATTGTATGAATAATGTCACATGTAGTTTGTTTGCTCCCTCACGAATGATTAATCGATTTTCACAACGGCAGATTCGCAACGTAGCCATATTTTACGCATCGACCGTGTGGCCTAATGGATAAGGCGTCGGACTTCGAATCCGAAGATTGCAGGTTCGAGTCCTGTCACGGTCGGAAGTAATATTTTATATTTTTCAATCAAATATAATAATTAATTAATATTAGAAAAAATTAGCCTCAATCGATTAGAAATTTCAGAATCACTTTTTTTAATCAAAAATATAAAATTTAACATAAAAATCCAGTTTGATCAATTTAATTATTATCAAAAATTACTATAAAAATCTAAACATGATAAAATCAGTTTAAAACGAAACCCAATTAAGAAGAAAAAAGGTAAAAATTTAATCGCTTGTTGGAATTTATTAAAAATTCCAATGACCCCGGCGCAGTTGGTGCACAGCATTAAACGAAAAAGAAAACATGTTTTGGTTGCATCGCATGCAAGTATCCCATACTTATTAATGATCCGGAACAATCGTTTCGATCGCATAAAAACGGTTCAAAACAAGGCATAAATTTGTAATTTATGTGGATAACGAATGTTGGGCGTAGGACGTTCAAGCGCACACGAATTACTACTTCATGCAATATTATCATAAGAAGGATTTATATAAGGCTCAGGAATGTTATAACAACAATTAACAGCGCGTAGTTTATGGAACTAATTTGAATATTGAAATTTGTGATTTCCTAAACAAGTCACATCAAAATGAAAATTTTTAATAAATATTCATTGATTGGCATTGAGTATTTCATTAAATTCATATCAGTATGATAGTTAACAAGGACTGTATTTGAATATTTTTGGAAAATTTGCGTACAGGATTTGTCTAGTCAAAGGACATTTTTTTAAATTGGGCATTCAAAGGTTATTTGCAAACAATTTAGTAACAGATTTTTGTTGTACAATATGCAACAAAGCAGCGGTTATGTCAGTAGACTTTAGTTAAAAAAAAATGTTTTTATTATGTCTCAATATTGTTATTTTAAGAGCTACTAAAAGAACAGTCTTTAAAAAGTCTTAAAAGCTTTGGGGTGGGGACTTTAGTTTTTATAAAAACATGAAAGTTTCAAAAGATGTTATCAAGATCAAAGAACAATAATAACAAAGATTTGTGTTTTTAAGAGCTACTAAAAGCACAAAGTTTTTATAAAAAAATAATTAAAGGACGCCTTAAGAGCTTCAGGAAGTTTTCAGAAAAACATGATAAACCTTAGAAAATGTTATCAAAATTATAAAATAATAATAACAAAAATTTGTGGTTTTAAGAAGTAATAGAAGCAACAAAGACAGTCTTTATAAAAAAACTTTGAAGCTTTAAAAATGTTGAAATTTTTCTTTCAGAAAATCATGAAAAAGTTTTAGAAGAATATAGAATAATAATAACAAAGATTTGTAACTTTGAGAGCTATTAAAAACAACTAACAGTCTTTATAGAAAACTTTAAAGACTTTAAAAGCTTTTAGAACTTTAAAAAGAATGTTTAGAAGATGTTACCAAGATTATACAATAATTATAAGAAAGATTTGTGACATTGAAAGGTACTAGAAGCAACAAAAACAGTTTTTATAAATAAACCTTAGAAAGTCTTACAGCTTTCAAAGTATCAAAAAGTGTTCAGAAAACCATGAGAATGCTTGGAAGAAAAGTAAAAAATATTTGAGTCTTTGAGAGCTACTAGAAGCAACAAAGACAGTTTTTGATTAAACGTTAAAAAATAACATTTAAATAGCTTTAGGAGTTTTTAAAAGTTATTAATAAATCTTGAGAATGTTACTAAGATTATAAAATAATAATAACAAAGATTTGTGACTTTGAAAGCTACTGAAAGCAACAAGGACAGATTTTATAAAACAACTTTCAAGTTTTAGGTTTATAAAGCTTTGAGAGCTTTAGTGATTTTTTAGAAAACTATAAAAAGTCTTAAAAGACCATAATATATTTGAAAAGATTTGCAAAAAAGTTTTTTTAGGATCATACAATACTGTTAAAAGTTACCTAAATTACTAAAAACTTTTAGAAGACTAAAAAACTTAAAAAAAAATTTGAGAATTAGCATAAACTAATAAAAAGTTTAAAGATTTTAAGAGGTTTTTAAGAGTATTAATAGATTTTACAAAAATCAAAAAACCTTAAAAATTCTTAATTGTCCTTTCACCATTTTGAGACGTCTTTAAAGACAGTTTTAAAGCAACTTACAAGAACAACAGAAATCAACAAAGTGGCTTTGAGAGAGCTTAAAAGATACGAAAAATCTCCAAAAATGTTTACAGTCATTATGCTTTCTGTGGAATCGACCGTGTGGCCTAATGGATAAGGCGTCGGACTTCGAATCCGAAGATTGCAGGTTCGAGTCCTGTCACGGTCGCAACTTTTTTAATTATGTTCTCCGTCATTGATTACATTACAAAATTAATTGCGAGACTTTTAAAAAATTAAAGAAAATTCCAAAAAGATGATCGAGACTTTAAAAGAATTGAAAGAATAATCAAAATGTTTTAAAGAAATCTTGGACTTTTAGGCTTAAAGAAACCTTAGAAATTTTAAACAAAATCAATTTAAAGAAAGTGTCAAAAATGGGTTTTAAAACCTTAAAAGAATTAAACCAAGATTTAAGTCAACAAACAAATCTTAGAATTATTTCCTCTATTGCGAAGAGATCTTAAAAATATAAAAAAAAAAAAAATTAAAATTAAAAAAAAAACTTGTTATGAAACAAATAAAGCTTACATATCAAAATCGAAAAACTTTAAAATACTGCATAAGGCTCCAATATATTCTAATGTCTTATACACAAATTAAAAAAAAAATTGTTAAAGTTTTGACAGATTTCTTGGAAAGATAAACGCATTTTCTAATAAGTTTTGAATTAATTTTTAAAGAGATGGATAGAAGCTCTATTCCCAAAAAATGTACATTTTTCCAACTAAAAACTCAAAGATGTTTTAAGAATGTAAAAAAATGTTTCCAATTTAAAGAAAATGCCGAAAAAGTTTTTTAAGACCTTAAAAGAATTAAAAGAAGATTTGAGATATTAAAAAAAAAACTAATACAAACTTAAAAAAACTTAGTTCCCACCCACCCAAATATTTGTAGTCAAGAAAATGAAACAACAACATTTGGGCGGTCGGGTGGGGAGCACCAATCCAAACCACACGCGCACCTAATTTAAACTTGTTTTCCGCCCACCCACCCAAGTGTTTGTGATCAAGAAAATAAAGCACCAACACTTGGGTGGGTGTGTGGGGAGCACCATTACAAACTACACGCGCACTTTATTTAAACTTGGTTCCCACCTTCCCACCCAAGTGTTTGAAGTTAAGATAAGGAAACACCAACACTTGGGCGGCTGGGTAGGTAACACCAATCTAAACTTCATAAACGCATAATGTAAACTTAGTTTCCGCCCACCCTCCTAAGTGTTTCTGATCAAGAAAATGAAACACCAACATTTAAATCACGGGCACAAAATTTAAACATACTTACCGTCCACCCACTCAAGTATTTGTGATCAAGAAAATAAAACACCAAAACTTGGGCGGGTGGGTAGAAAACACCAATCTAAAACACACGCGCATTTAATGTAAATTTGGTTTCCGCCCACCCACCCAAGTGTTTGTGATCAAAAAAATAAAACACCAACACTTGAGCGGATGGATGGGGAGCACCAATCCAAACCTCACAAACGCATAAATAAAACACTAACGTTTGGACTGGTGGGTGGGGAGCACCAATTCAAACCACACGTGCACTTAAAATTTAAATTTGATTTCCGCCCACTCACTGAAGTGTTTGCAGTCAAGAAAATGAAACACTTGAGTACCAATCTAAGTCTAACGGGCACATACATTAAATTTAATTCCCGCTATCTACCCACGTGTTTGTTGTTAAAAAAATAAAACACCAACACTTGGGCAGGTGGGTAGAAAGCACCAATCCAAACTACACGCGCACTTAATTTAAAGTTGGTTCTCGCCCACCCATCTAAGTGTTTGTAGTCAAAAAAATGAAACAACCACTTTGGCCATGGACCATTGGGCGGGTGGGTTGTGAGCACTAATCCAAACCACACGCGTACTTAATTTAAACTTAGTTCCTGCTACCCACCCAAGTGTTTGTTGTCAAAAAATTGAAACACCGACACTTGGGCGGGTGGATGAAGAGCACCAATCCAAACCACACGCGCACTTAATTAAAACTTGGATCCCGCCCACCCACCCAAGTGTTAAAATAAAACAACAACACTTGGGCGGGTGAGTGAGGAGCACTAATCCAAACCTCACGAGCACAAAATTTCAACTCAGTTCCCACTTACCCTCCTAACCACCGAAGTGTTTGTAGTCAAAATAATTAAACACCAACACTTGGGCAAGTAGATAGGGAGCACCAATTCAAACCACACGCTCATTTAATTTTAACTTGGTTCCCGCCCACTCGCTCAAGTGTTTGTAGTCAAGAAAATAAAATACCAACTTTTGCGCGGGTGGGTGGGGAACACTAATTCAAACCTCACGGGTACATAATTTAAACTTAGTTCCCGCCCACCCACCCAAGTGTTTGTAGTAAAAAAAATAGATTACAAACACTTGAGCGGGTGGGTGAGGAGCACCAATCCAAACCACACGCGCACTTTATTTAAACTTACTTTCCGCCCACTCACCCAAGTGTTTGTAGTCAAAAAAATAGATTACAAACACTTGGGCGGGTGGGTGTGGAGCACCAATCCAAACTTCACGGGTACAACATTTAAACTTAGTTCCTACCCACTCACCCAAGTGTTTTTGATCAAGTGTTTCTAGTCAAGAAAACAAAACGGGCACATAATTTAAACTTAGTTTCCGCCCACCCAAGTGTTTGTGATCAAGAAAATGAAACATCAACACTTGAGCGAGTAGGTCGGGAGCACCACTCCAAAACACACGCACACTTAATTTAAACTTACTTCCGCCCACCAACCCAAGTGTTTTTGATCAAAATAATAAAGCACCAACACTTGGGCGGGTGGGTGGTAGTTAATTTAAACTATATCAGAAATATAAAATTATTTTAGAAGGCTTTATGATTAACTTGATATAACAATTAAATTATGCATTGGATGTTGTTGCATATTTAGTATATTATAGTACAATATTGGTACCAACTTTGGATAAATTTAGAATTATATGAGTACGCCTGATTTTCAAAAATGAATTTATTTCTAATAAAAACTAAAAAACGTCTTAGTAGGCTCTATGATTTAATTAGTTATATCAATTAAATTATGCATTGAATATTGATGCAATTTAAGTATATTATAATACATTATTTGTACCAACTTTGAAAAAAATTAGAATCATATTGGTACGCCTGATTTTTCAAAATTAATTTATTTCTAACAGAAAATTAAAATAACCTTAGTAGACGTGATGGTTTATTTCTTCTAACAAACAATTCATGCATTGGATGTTGATGCAATTTAAGTATATTATAGTACAATATTTTTACTAACTTTGAACAAAATTAGAATCATATTGTGACGCCTGATTTTTCAAAATTAGTTTATTTATAACAGAAAATTAAAATGACTTTAGAAAGCTTAATGGTTTATTATTTCTAACAAATAAATTATGCATTAGATGTTGATGCAATTTTAGTATATTATAGCATTATACTTGCACTAACTTTGGACAAAATTAGAATTATATTGGTACGCCTGATTTTTTAAAATTAATTTATTTCTAACTGAAAATTAAAATGACCTTAGTAGGCTTGATGGTTGATTACCTATAACAATTTAATTATGCATTGGATGTTGATGCAATTTTAGTATATTATAGTATCTTATTTGTACCAACTTTGGACAAAATTAGAATTATATTGGTACGCCCGATTATTTAAAATTAATTTATTTCTAACAGAAAATTAAAATCACCTTAGTAGGCTTGATGGTTGATTACCTATAACAATTAAATTATGCATTGGATGTTGATGCAATTTTAGTATATTATAGTACCATACTTGTACCAACTTTGGACCAATTTAGAATCATATTGGTACTCCTGATTTTTCAAAATTAATTTATTTCTAACAGAATTTTAAAATGACCTTAGTAGGCTTGATGGTTTATTACTTCTAACAAATAAATTATGCATTGGATAATGATGCAATTTTAGTATATTATAGTACCATACTTGTACCAACTTTGGACCAAATTAGAATCATATTGGTACTCTTGATTTTTCAAAATTAATTTATTTCTTATAGAAAATTAAAATAACTTTAGTAGAGTTGATGGTTTATTTTTTCTAACAAACAATTTATGCATTGGATGTTGATGCAATTTAAGTATATTATAGTACAATATTTGTACTAACTTTGAACAAAATTAGAATCATATTGGTACGCCTGATTTTTTAAAATTAATTTATTAATAACAGAAAATTAAAATGACCTTAGTTGGCTTGATGGTTTATTACTTATAACAAATAAATTATGCATTAGATTTTGATGCATTTTTAGTATATTATAGTACCATACTTGTACCAACTTTTAACAAAATTAGAATCATATTGGTGCGCTTGATTTTTCAAAATTAAATAATTTCTAACAGAGAATTAAAATGACCTTAGTAGGCTTGATGGTTGATTACTTATAACAACTAAATTATGCATTGGATGTTGATGCAATTTTAGTATATTATAGTACCATACTTGTACTAACTTTGAACAAAATTAGAATCATATTAATACGCCTAATTTTTCAAAATTAATTTATTTCTAACAAAAAATTAGAATGATCTTAGTAGGATTGATGGTTTATACATCTAACAAATAAATAGTGCATTGGATGTTGATGCAATTTTAGTATATTTTAATACTTTATTTGTACAAAGTTTGGATAAAATTAGAGTTATATTGGTACGCCTGATTTTTCAAAATTAATTTATTTCTAACAGAAAATTAAAATGACCTTATAAGGCTTGATGGTTGATTACTAAATTATGCATTGGATGATGACTAAATTTGAATCAAATTGGTACGCCTGATTTTTTAAAATTAATTTATTTCCAACCGAAAACTAAAGTGACCTTAGCAGGCTTGATGGTTTATTACTTCTAACAAATAAATTATGCATTGGATAGTGATGCAATTTTAGTATATTGTAGTATAATATTTGTACCAACTTTAAACAAAATTAGAATCATATTGGTACGTCTGATCATTGAAAATTAATTAATTTCTACTAAAAAATAAAAAATATCTTAGTAGGCTCTATGATTTAATTAGTTATATCAATTAAATTATGCATTAAAAGTTGATACAACTTTACTATATTATAGTACTATATGTGTACCAACTATTTACAAAATTAGAATTGGATTGGTACGAATGATTTTCAAAATTTAATTCATTTTATCAAAAAACCAAAACTGTCTTAATAGGGTCTATGATTTAATTTATTTAAATCAATTTAATTATGCATTGAATGTTGATAAATTTTTAGTATATTTTAGTACCATACTTGTACCAACTTTGAACAAAATTAGAATTATTTTAGCACGCCTGATTTTTAAATATTAATTCATTTCTACCAGAAAGTCAAAATTATTTTATTATACTTGATGATTAATTACTTATAACAATTAAATTATGCATTGAATATTAATGCAATTTTAGTATATTATAGTACCAACTTTGGACAAAGTTAGAATCTTATTGGCACTCTTGATTTTTTTAAAATTAATTCAGTACTGCCAAAAAATCAAAATTATCTTAGTAGACTCGATGATTAATTACTTATAACAAATAAAGTTTGCATTGGACGTTAATGCAATTTTAGTATATTATAGTACCATATTTGTACAAACCTTGGACAAAATTAGAATCATATTGGCAGGCCTGATTTTTAAAAAATAATTCAGTTCTACCAGAAAATCAAAAATACCTTAGTAGACTTGATGATTAATTACTTATAACAATTAAAGTTTGCATTGGATGTTAATGCAATTTTAGTATATCATAGTACCATATTTGTACAAACTTTGGACAAAATAAGAATCATATTGGCAAGCCTGATTTTTAAAAAATAATTTAGTTCTACCAGAAAATCAAAAATATCTTAGATTTGATGATTAATTACTTATTACAATTAACTTATGCTTTGGATATTAATGCAATTTTAGTATTTTTTAGTAGCATATTTCTACCAACTTTGGACAAAATTAGAATCATATTGGCCCGCTTGATTTTTAAAAATTAATTAAGTTTTACCAGAAAATCAAAATTATCGTAGTAGACTTTATGATTAATTACTTATAACAATTAAATTATGCTTTGGATATTAATGCAATTTTAGTATATTATAGTACCATATTTGTACCAACTTTGGACAAAATTAGAATCTTGATTTTTTAAAATTAATTTATTTCTACTTGAAAACTTAAATTATTTTTGATGGTTTAAATATGTTTATTTAGTTGTAATCCATAATAAATTCTATTGATAAATCCGCTGGTATTCAAAACATATGTATTTAAGAAATAATCAAACAATTACGAACGCACACACACTTTATCTCCATGTCAATGGAACAACGGCTCAGCAAACATTTGCACTACCGTTTGCGCACCTTAACACTCGTTTATTTTTACATTCTACAGTGTACGCTTATCTCTTGTTTACACTGAAGCAATAAGCATCTCTAATTTCGCCCTAATTGTTAATTGTCCTCGTCCCAGTATGATAATTAATTACAATTATGCAGTTAACACGATTTATATTTAATCAAGCGGATTGCTAACTAGCTCAGCTCTACTAAACACTTTAGGAAACGTACGCGGTCGCACATTAAAATTTACTTAAAATTCAATCAACGCATTCATTCTTGTAAATAAATGGAATAACACCAATGGTTTGTTTTTATTTTATATTTCTTGGAATTGAGTTGTTTTAATTATTTTGTTGTTACATAGTAAGTCAATTTACAATCGAAGGATGTTGTTTGGGTTTGATCTTTGTAGTTTTAATTACTTTGTATCATAATGCTAATTACTTTTATTGGGATTTTAGTATGATTAATAAAATCAATTTGAACAAAATTTCTTAAATTGTTACAATTTTATCAAAATAATCTTTAAATTAGAAGCTATTGGAACATAATATTTTTCAAGATTTGTAGCAAGATTTGTACAGGAATTTTAAATCAAAAGCACTGAGTTTACTTTATACTACTACTATTAATTAGTAATTTGTTTGCCGTACTGAATGCATCAACTGAAATTTCATTCAAAAGTTCTTGTAATTAGCTTTAAGTTCCATTAGTAGGTAGCTTAAATATAAATTTGTTGTATATAAAAATTAATTTCTAAAATATAATTGTAAACCAATAGTTTTAAAATAATTTCAATTCAATATAATGCTACGCATAAAAATATCAATTCCTTCAATTTTTTGCATCCACTATCAACGATACCATTAGTGTACTTGGTTTGACCTTATCAGTTTTATTTACAATCGGAATAAAAATGCAAGTCATCAATGTCATACAAATATACGCTCTAATCGCATTAATATTAAAGCCGACTTTCGTTTATCATGTAAATATAAATGTATTTTATAAATTTCCCAAATAAATCAGTTTCTATAAGAGCACCGTAATTGAAAGCATTGTCGTACAATTGCTTCAAGTAATTAATTAATTAGTGCCGTTTATAAGTGATAAAAATTAATAAAATTTTGACCAATTATGCTTTACATAGTGAACTTAATTGTTGTTAAATTTGAAGCAGATTTGCAATGGAATTTCGGTAAAGTATATAAACAATTTAATTTATAAAAGACGTAATACTAGAAAACAATAAAACGCAATTAATTATTTATAAACTATCGTACAACATCGCACACAAAATGCAATTCATTATAAACAATAATAACATAACATTCTTAAATTATCACATAAACGTGACTAATACATATTCATCTCTTCTATCCGATGGGAATTAAATTAGTTGTAATAGTAAAAATAACCGTTTACGCGGTTTACGATGCGACCAGATGGACCGCTTATGAAAGGTGAATCTGAATTGCTTTCTGATATGATCTTAATCTGCAATTAACTCATGCAGATGCGCCATTAATGCTAATTAAAATGCGTATGAGCGCATATGTGGAATAGAAAAGTTGATTTTGTTTATGACTTTGAATGGGTCGATCATGCATCAATTAATTGGAAAATATTTTATTAAATACTACATCGTTTATTTATCAATTTATAAAGATGTTTTTAAATTATATTTAGAACATATTTTTTTACAAAAAGCACTATCTAACAAAAAATATATTTAGTACATAAAATGCACTTAAAAACCAATTTTTATTCTAAAATTTGTATGAAATGCTTATAAAATCTATTTGTTAAACAAAATTTTTCTAAAATTGGTTAGAAAACCCAAGCTTTTGCTCAGAAAACTTGTTTATAACATAAAATTTATCTAAAATTGCGCTACAACCTCATTTAGTGCATAAAATTCACTTAAAACCTTACGTTGGTCCTGAAACTTATCTAAAACCAAGTTTTACTTCAAAATTTATCAAAAATAGCACAGTTTTGGTATTAATGCAATAAATAATTTGCACATAAAACCTATTTCTTTCATTAAATTGATTTAAAATAGCTTAAAAAATCTCAATCTCAAAATTGCTCACAAAACTCCGTTTAACACGAAACTCGATCCAAAAATTTTTTTTTCCATAAAAGTGATCTAAAATTGTGCAGAAAACTCATTTATATAATAAAATTTGCTTAAGACAATTTTTTTAATTTAAAATTGCTTAATTTTTACTAAATATTGTTTGAAAGTTACTCACAAAATTTAATTGTAACACAAAATTCATAAAAAATTGCAAAAAATACATTTCTTGTATAAAAGTTGCAATTCTTGTAATGAAATTCATTAAAATTCGCTCAGATTTGTTACATAAAACTTTTTTTAAATCTAAAATTGCTCAATTCTTACTAAATATTGTTTAAAGTTACTCACAAACTTTAACTTAACAGAAAATTTACTAAAAATTGTAAAAAATAGATATCTTGTATAGAAGTTGCAATTTTTGTGATGAAATTGATTAAAAATCGCTTAGATTTGTTACAAAAAACATGGTTTTGAATCTAAAATTGCTTGATTCTTGCTAAATATTGTTTAAAAGTTAATCACAAACTTTAATTGTAACACAAAACTCATCAAAAATTGCAAAAAACACATTTTTTGAGTAAAAAATGCAGTTTTTGTAATAAAATTCATTAAAAATCGCTTAGATTTGTTACGTAAAACATTTTTTTAATTTAAAATTGCTCAATTCTTACTAAATTTTGTTTAAAAGTTATTCACAAACTTTAATTGTAACACAAAATTCATAAAAAAATGCAAAAATTATATATATTATAGATAGATATTATAGATTTGCTACGTAATACATTTTTTTTAATCAAATATTGCTCAATTCTTGATAAATATTGTTTAAAAGTTGCTCACAAAGTTAAATTGTAACACAAAAGTTATCAAAAATTGCAAAAAAATACATTTTTTGTGTAAAAGTTGCAATTTTAGTAATGAAATTCATCAGAAATCGCTAAGATTTGTTACGTAAAACATTTTTTTAATCTAGAATTACTTAATTCTTGCTGAATGTTCTTTAAAAGTTGCCACAAAAGTTAATTGCCCTAAAAAATTTATCAAAAATTGCAAAAAATACATTTTTTGTATAAAAATTCCAAATTTTGTAATAAAATTCATTAAAAATCGCTTAGATTTGTTACGTAAAATCTTTTTCTAAATCTAAAATTGCTCAATTCTTATTAAACATTGTTTAAAAGTCGCTCACAAAGTTAAATTGTAACACAAAATTCATCAAAAATTGCAAAAAATACATTTCTTGTGTAAAAAATGCAGTTTTTGTAATAAAATTCATTACAAATTGCTTAGATTTTTTACGTATATTATATTTTTTAATCTAAAATTGCTGAATTCTTACTAAATATTGTTTCAAAATTACTCATAAACATCAATTTTAATACAAAATTGCTCAAAAATTTCAAAAAATACATTTCTTGTGTAAAAGTTGCATTTTTTGTAATGAAATTTATTAAAAATCGCTTCGATTTGTTACGTAGAACATTTTTTTATTTTTAAAATTGCTTAATTCTTACTAAATATTGTTTAAAAGTTACTCACAAAGTTTAATTGTAACTCAAAATTACCAAAAATTGTAAAGAATACATTTCTTTTGCTAAAGTTCCAATTTTTGTAATGAAATTTATTAAAAGTTTCTTAGATTTGTTACCTAAAACATTTTTCTTAATCTAAAATTGCTCAATTCCTACTAAATATTGTTTAAAAGTTACTCGTAAACTCTAATTGTAACAAAACTCATCAAAAATTGCAAAAATACATTTCTTGTATAAAAGTTGCAATTTGTGTAATAAAATTCATTAAAAAATCGCTCAGATTTGTTACGTAAAACATTTTTTTAAATTTAAAATTGCTCAGTTCTTACTAAATTTTGATTAAAAGTTACTTAAAAAGTTTAATTGTAACATAAAATTCATCAAAAATTGCAAAAAGTACAATTTTTGCCATTTTTGTAAAAAAATTCATTAAAAATTGCTTAGATTTGTTACGTAAATCGTTTTTTTAAATCTAAAATTGCTTTAATTGTAACACAAAATTCATAAAAAATGCAAAAAGTACATTTCTTTTGTTAAAATTTCAATTTTTGTAATGAAATTTATTAAAATCGCTTAGATTTGTTACATTAAACATTTTTTTAATCTAGAATTACTCAATTCTTGCTGAATATTGTTTAAAACTTGCCACAAAGGTTAATTGTCCCAGGAAAATTATTAAAAATTGCAAAAAATATATTTTTTGTATAAAAGTTCCAAATTTTGTAATAAAATTTATTAAAAATTGCTTAGATTTGTTAAGTAAAACCTTTTTTTAAATCTAAAATTGCTCAATTCTTATTAAATATTGTTTAAAAATTACTCACAAACTTTAATTGTAACACAAAGTTGTTCAAAAATTGCAAAAAAATCATTTCTTGTGTAAAAGTTGCAATTTTTGTAATGAAATTCATTAGAAATCGCTTAAATTTGTTACGTAAAACATTTTTTTAAACAAAAATTACTCAATTTTTATTAAATATTAATTAATAGTTACTCACAAAGTTTAATAAAAACACAAAATTGATCAAAAATGCCATTTATTGCAAAAAAATTGCACTGAAATCTTATTTCTAACAAAGAATTGATTTAAACTTGCGTTAAAACTCTATTTAGTGCATAAAATGTATCTATGTAAATTAATCTAAAATTGCTTATAAAACTCATTTCTTACAAAAAATTTGTCTGAAATTGGTCAAAAAGCTTAATTTTGTTATACAAATTATCAAAACTCTACAGAAATATCATTCGTTGCATAAAATTTGCACAAACAACTTATTTTTATTATTAAATTTATTTAAAAATGCGCTATACACTTGTTTAATTTATTTAAAATCATTTAGAACCCTCAATTTTAGTACAAATTTTATCGAAAATTGCACAAAAACGCCATTTATTGCAAGAAATTTGCGCAGAAAATCTATTTGTAACATAGAATTAAAATTTGCTTAAAACCATATTTTGGACCCAAAATTTATCTAAAAACGCTCGTAAACTCCAATTCATACACAAAATTTATTTATTATCTGTCAGAAAACTTAATGTTACTATTCATCAATAACTGCACAGAAATGTTACTTATTACATGAAATTTGCACAAAAAACCTATTTAGTAAATTAAATCTGCTTAAAAAAATTATTTTTGTCTTAAAATGTATCCAAAATTTTAGAAAACACATTTATTTCAAGAAATTTGTTTAATATTGATAAAATTCATTTAAAATTGCACCAAAATGTAATTTGTTGCATGAAATTTGCACAAAACTTATCTGAAATCACGTTTAAACCTTATTTAGTGCATGAAACTCACTAATAAACTTATTTTTGTCTTAAAAAAATTAAACATAACTTATTTGTTACACAAAATTTGTCTAAAATTTGTCTGAAAGCCAAATTTTAGTACAAAATTTATTGAAAATAGTACAGTTTTGCCATTTATCGCATAATATTTGCAGATAAAACTTATATTTTTTTATACTATTGTTTAATTCTTTCAAAAATTGCCCAGAAAACCTAATTGTACTGCAAAATTGATCTAAAATCAAGCAGAATTGGCATTTATTGTATAAAATTTGTACAAAATTCTACAAAATTTATATAAAATCGTTCAAAAAACCTATTTCTTTCACAAATTTTATATAAAATTGTGCAAAAAACCTTTTTATAGCATAAAATATGCTTAAGGAGGAAGATTAGTTTGCTATTATAAGGGTTTACAGAATCAAACTCAGCAAGAAAACGCCTGAATATAATTGAATAAAATTTTCACACATTTTAGATGAAAGTTCAACCTGTGTTTTCAAATTTGTAGAATTTGTTTAAAATTGCTCACAAAACACAAAATTAAACAAAATAAAACTCAATTGTAGTTCAAATTTTATTTAAAATCACAGATAATTGTCATTTTTTGTATAAAATATGCTTAACAAAAATTTTCTTCCTTAAAATATTGTTTAAAAGTTGTTCACAAAGTCAATATATGCATTTCTTGTGTAAAAATCGCAGTTTTTTGTTATAAAATTTATCAAAAAATGCTTGATTTGTTACGTAATATATTTTTCCTAATCTAAAATTTCTCAATTCTTATTAAATGTTATTTAAAACTTACTTACAAACTTCAATTGTAACACAAAATCCATGAAATATTGCACAAAATACATTTCTTTTGTTGAAGTTTCAATTTTTGTAATGAAATTCATTAAAACCGCTTAGATTTGTTGCCACAAAGGTTAATTGTCTCAGAAAATTGATAAAAAATTGCAAAAAATACATTTTTTGTATAAAAGTTCTAAATTTTATAATAAAATTCATTAAAAATCGCTTAGATTTGTTACGTAAAACCTTTTTTTAAATCTAAAATTGCACAATTCTTATTAATAATTGTTTAATAAATGCTCACAAAGTTAAATTGTATCACAGCATTCATCAAAAGTTGCAAAAAATACATTTGTTGTGTAAAAAAAAATGCTTTGCTTTGCAATTTTTGTAATCAAATTCATTAAAATCGCTTAGATTTGTAACGTAAAACATTTTTTTAATTTAAAATTATTAAATTCTTGCTAAATATTGTTTAAGTTATTATAGTTAATTATAACACAGAATTCATCAAAAATTGCAAAATATACATTTCTTGTGTAAAAAATGCAGTTTTTGTAATGAAATTATTAAAAATTGTTTAGATTTCTTACGTAAAACATATTTTTTAATCTAAAATTGCTCAATTCTTGCTAAATATTGTTTAAAAATTATTCACAAACTTTAATTGTAACACAAAATTGATCAAAAATTGCAAAAAATACATTTCTTGTGTAAAAGTTGCAATTTTTGTAATGAAATTTTTAAAAAATCGCTCAGGTTTGTTACGTAAAACATTTTTTTAATCAAAAATTTATTAATTTTTACTAAATATTAATTAATAGTTACTCACAAAGTTTAATTAAAACACAAAATTGATCAAAAATGCCATTTATTGCAACAAAATCGCACTAAAAACCTATTTCTAATATAGAATTTATTTAAAATTGCGCTAAAACTCTATTTAGTGCATAAAATGTATCTAAAATTAATCTAAAATTGCTTATAAAACTCATTTCTTACAAAAAAATTGTCTGAAATTGGTCAAAAAGCTTAATTTTGTTATACAAATTATCAAAACTCTACAGAAATATCATTCATTGCATTAAACTTATTAAATATTGTTTAAAAGTTGCTCACAAAGTTAATTATAACACAGAATTCATCAAAAATTGCAAAAAATACATTTCTTGTGTAAAAAATGCAGTTTTTGTAATAAAATTATTAAAAATTGCTTAGATTTCTTTTGTAAAACATATTTTTTAATCTAAAATTGCTGAATTCTTACTAAATATTGTTTAAAAATTGCTCACAAAGTTAATTATAACACAGAATTCATCAAAAATTGCAAAAAATACATTTCTTTTGTAAAAAATGCAGTTTTTGTAATGAAATTATTAAAAATCGCTTAGTTTTCTTACGTAAAACATATTTTTTAATCTAAAATTGCTGATTTCTTACTAAATATTGTTTAAAAATTACTCACAAACTTTAATTGTAACAGAAAATTGTTCAAAAATTGCAAAAAATTCATTTCTTGTGTAAAAGTTGCAATTTTTGTAACAAAATTCATTAAAATCGCTTAAGTTTGTTACGTAAAACATTTTTTTAATCAAAAATTGCTCAATTCTTACTAAATATTATTTAAAAGTTACTCACAAAGTTTAATTGTAACACAAAATTGATCAAAAATGTCTTTTATTGCAAGAAATTCGCACTGAAAACCTATTTCTAATATACAATTTATTTAAAATTAATATAAAATTGCTTATAAAATCCATTTCTTGCACAAAATTTGTCTAAAATTGGTCAGATAGCTTAATTTTATTACATAATTTATCAAAACTCTACCAAAATATCATTTATTTCATAAAATTTGCACAGAAAACTTATTTTTATTATCAAATTTATTTAAAAATGCGCTATAAACTCGTTTAATGCTTAGAAAACCAAATTGTTACATAAAATTTGTTTAAAATCTTTTAGAAATCTCAATTTTAGTACAAATTTTATCAAAAATTACACAAAAACGCCATTAATTCGCACATAACATCTATTTGTAACATAAAATTAATCTAAAATTGCACTAAAATTTGCTTAAAATCTTATTTAGGACCCGAAATTTATCTAAAATTACTCATCAACCCCAATTCTTACACAAAATTAATCTAATGTTTGAAAAAAAGCTTAATGTTACTACCAAATTCATCAAAAATTGCACAAAAATGATACTTGATACATGAAATGTGCATAAAAAATTAAATCTATTCAGAAAACCTTTTTTTGTCTTTATATTTATGCAAAACTTTTCAGAAAACACATTTATTGCAAGAAATTTGTTCAATATTGATTAGAAAATCTACCATTACTATAAAATTTATTTAAACTTGCATCGAAATGTAATTTGTTGCATGAAATTTGCACAAAATTTATCTGAAATCACGTTTAAATCTTATTTAGTGCATAAAACTCACTTATAAACCTGTTTTTGTCTTGAAAATTTAAAATTAAACATATTTTTAAACAAAATTTGTCTAAAATTGGTCTGAAAGCCGAATTTTAGTACAAAATATATTAAAAATGTTACAGTTTTCTTATTTTTTTCATAAAATTTATTTAAAATTGTCCAATTTTTTCAAAAATTGCCCAGAAAACTTAATTGTACTGCAAAATTGATCTAAAATCACGCAGAATTGGCATTTATTGCATAAAATTTTATTTATTTTTTTTAATAAAAGCCAATTCTTACATGAAATTTGTTAAAAATTGCTCACAAGACACAAAATTAAACAAAAGAAAACTCAATTGTAGTTCAAATTTTATTTAAAATCACACATAATTGTCATTTTTTCTATAAAATATGTTTAACAAAAATTTTCTTCCTTAAAATATTGTTTAAAAGTTGTACACAAAGTCAATAAATGCATTTCTTGTGTAAAAATCGCAATTTTTTGTTATGAAATTTATCAAAAAATGCTTAGATTTGTTACGTAAAACATTTTTATATTAATCTAAAATTTCTCAATTCTTATTAAATATCGTTTAAAAGTTACTCACAAACTTTAATTGTAACACAAAATCCATGAAAAATTGCAAAAAATACATTTTTTTTGTTAAAATTTCAATTTTTGTAATGAAATTTATTAAAATCGCTTAGATTTGTTGCGTGAAACATTTTTTTAATCTAAAATTACTCAATTCTTGCTGAGTATTGTTTAAAACTTGCCACAAAGGTTAATTGTCCCAGAAAATTTATCAAAAATTGCAAAAAATACATTTTTTGTATAAAAGTTCCAAATTTTGTAATAAAATTAATTAAAAATCGCTTAGATTTGTTACGAAAATCCTTTTTTTAAATCTAAATTTGCTCAATTCTTATTAAATATTGTTTAAAAGTTGCTCACAAAGTTAATTGTAACACAGAATTGATCAAAAATGGCAAAAAATACATTTCTTCTGTAAAAAATGCAGTTTTTGTAATAAAATTATTAAAAATCGCTTAGATTTCTTACATAAAACATATTTTTTAATCTAAAATTGCTCAATTCTTACTAAATATTGTTTAAAAATTATTCACAAACTTTAATTGTAACACAAAATTAATCAAAAATTGCAAAAAATACATTTCTTGTTTAAAAGTTGCAACTTTTGTAATGAAATTGATTAGAAATCGCTTAGATTTGTTACGTAAAATATTTTTTTAATCAAAAATTACTCAATTTTTACTAAATATTGATTATTAATTACTCACAAAGTTTAATTAAAACACAAAATTGATCAAAAATGCTATTTATTGCAAAAAAATTGCACTGAAAACCTATTTCTAACATAGAATTTATTTAAAATTGCGCTAAAACACTATTTAATGCATAAAATGTATTTAAAATTAATTTAAAATTGCCTATATAAATGGGTTCTATTTCTTAGACAAAATTGATCTGTAATTGCTCAAAACGCTTAATGTTATTACACAATTTATCAAAACTCATTCGTTGCATAAAATTTGCACAATAAACTTATTTTTATTATTAAATTTATTTAAAATTGCGCTATACACTCGTTTAATTCATTTAAAATCTTTTAAAAACCTCACTTTTAGTACAAATTTTATCAAAAATTACTTAAAAACGCCATTTATTGCAAGAAATTTGCACAGAAAATCTATTTGTAACATAGAATCAATTTAAAATTGCACTAAAATTTGCTTAAAACCCTATTTTGGACTCAAAATTAATCTAAAAGCGCTCATAAACTCCAATTCGTACACAAAATTTATCTAATATCTGTCAGAAAACTTAATATTACTATTAAATTCATCAAAAATTGCACAGAAATGCTACTTGTTACATGAAATTTGCACAAAAATCTATTTAGAATAATAAATCTACTAAACGCTAGAGAATTGCCGTGTTTAGTTGCCTCGTCTTGTTGCGGTGCCACGAGTGATATTGTTATGGAAAAATATTAAATCCTATCACATCTACGAGAATATCGGTGAACCTTTCTCTCTAGAAAAATATTGACACGTATAGCGCCGTTTTTAAATTAAAATTGGTTCTTATGAGACAAAACGCCAACCAACTCAATATCCAAACGATAAGATTTTAATCATCACTCTTTTTATATGTCGAACTACATACAATATTCTATGTCTTCATGTTTTTGTTTAAAGATTTAAAGTTATATTTAACGAGTAAAAAATTAATAAAAAACTAATTAAAAACGCCACTTTTAAAAAATTAATTGCGAAGAAACGACTTATCGCATCAAATTTTTACAAATTTGAGAACACAGATTGGACTTTCTTTTACAATGTGTGAAAATTTTATTCAATTATATTCAGGCGTTTTTTTGCTGAGTTGGAAGCTGTGAATCCTTATACTAGTGCAACTATTTTTCCCCCTTAAAAAACCTATTTTTGTCTTTAAATTTATGCAAAACTTTTTAGAAAACACATTTATTGCAAGAAATTGGTTCAATATAATTTAGAAAGCCTACCATTACTATAAAATTCATTTAAAATTGTACCCAAATGTAATTTGTTGCATGAAATTTGCACAAAATTTATCTGAAATCACGTTTAAATCTTATTTAGTGCATAAAACTCACTTATAAACCTGTTTTTGTCTCAAAAAATTAAAATTAAACATATTTTTAAACAAAATTTGTCTAAAATTGGTCTGAAAGCCGAATTTTAGTACAAAATATATAAAAAATGTTACAGTTTTGCTTATTTTTTTCATAAAATTTATTTAAAATTGTCCAATTCTTTCAAAAATTTGCCCAGAAAACTTAATTGTACTGCAAAATTGATCTAAAATCACGCAGAATTGGCATTTATTGCATAAAATTTGAGCAGAAAACTATTTTCTTTTATAAAACTCGTATAAAATCGCTTGTAAAACACACAAAATTTGTCATTATTTGTCAGAAAGTTCAATTTTACTACAAAAATTGCTTGCAAATGCTTTTTGTTACATGAAATTTGTACAGAAAACTTATGTAGTATATTAAATTTGCTTAAAAAACCTATTTTTGTTTTAAAGTTTATATAAAACTTTTTCAGAAAACCCATTTATTGCAAAAAAACATTTTACATTGATCAGAAAACTTATCATTACTACAAAATTTATCAAAAATTGTCATTTATTGCATAAAATTTTCAAAGAAAATCTATTTCTGTTACAAAATTCATCTAGAATCTGCATTAAAAACCTCGATTAGTGCATAAAAATT
This sequence comes from Tachinus rufipes, assembly GCA_963932245.1. NCBI lineage: Eukaryota > Metazoa > Arthropoda > Insecta > Coleoptera > Staphylinidae > Tachinus > Tachinus rufipes. Next base: position 6,518,049 of record OZ010749.1, read on the forward strand.
ACCTATAAACCTGAAAAATTAAAATTAAACACATTTGTTACAAAAATTTGTCAAATATTTGCCAGAAAGTTTAATTTTACTTCAAAATTTATTAGTATTGTATAGAATTTGCACATAAAATTATAAAATTTATTTAATTTTTTTAATAAAACCATATTCTTACATGAAATTTGTCTAAAATTGCTAACAAAATACAAAATTTAACAAAAATTGCCCAGAAAACTTAATTGTGGTGCAAATTTTATTTAAAATTACACAGAATTGTAATTTTTTTAATAAAATTCATATAAAATCGTGCAAAAAACCTTTTTATAGCATAAACTTTGCTTAACAAATAATTTTTTCTTTAAATTTAATTAAAACCGCTCAATTCATACTAAATATTGTTTACAAAGTGAAAAAATGCATTTGTTGTGTAAAAATCGCAATTTTTTGTTATAAAATTAATAAAAAAATGCTAAAAAAACTCATTTGGTAAAAAACGCAGATAATATTTTACAGCATAAAGTTTGCCTAAAAAACAATTTTCTCATAAATTCATCTAAATTTGCTCAATTTTTACTAAATATTGATTAAAAATTGCAAAATATACATTTTTTGATTAAAAATTCCAGTTTTTTTTGCTGAAATTTATCATAATTTGATTAGAAAACTTATTAGTTTCATGAAATTTGTCTAAAAATAGTCATAAAATTTGAAATTTGTACAAACAACCTGTTTTTCCCACAAATTGTAACTAAAAAAACGCAGAATACTAATAATTATAGCACAAATATTGCTCAAAAAGCAGTTTTCTTTCTTAAATTTATCTAAAATCTTTCAATTCTTACTAAATATTGTTTAAAAGTTGCCCACAAAGTCTAATTGTAACACAAAATTTATTAAAAATTTTTGTGATGAAATTCATTAAAAGTACCCATTTTTTACATATAATTTGTACAAATTATATCAAATAGCTCAAAATTTATAACAAAATTCATCAAATATTCCACAGAAATCCTATTTCTTACACAAACTTTGTCAATTATCTTTCGAATAGCTCAATTTTACTACAAAATTTATTAAAATTGAACAAAAATGCTAATTGTTACATCAAATTTGCACAAAAAACTTATTAAGTATTTTAAATTTGCTTCAAAAAACCTATTTTTGCCTTAAAATGAATCTAAAACTTTTCAATTGCAAGGTATTCATTTAACATTGATCAGAAAACCTAGCATTACTACAAAAACCGTAATTTTGTGCACAAAATTTATCCAAAATTGCGCTATAACTTTATTTAGTGCATCAAATTTATTATTTTTTGTAATTGTAATAACCCATAAAATTGTATTAAAAAACAATTTTCTTTCTTAAATTGATCAGAAATTGCTCAAAAATCTTAATGATTACTAAATATTGTAAAAAATCCTTATAAAGCCATTTGTAAAACAATATTCATCAAAAATTATAAGAAATATGTTTCTTGTGTAGTTGCAGTTTAAAATTTATCAAAAATTGGTTTTTATTGTTGGTCCAAAGTTGGTCATAAAATTTAATTGTTGCACAAAAATACTATTTTGTACAAACAACCTATTTTCTCACAAAATTTATTTAAAAAAAACCCGAAAAACTAATTTATTTAACAAAATTTGCTTAAAAACATATTTTTGTTTGGACATTTACATCAAATTGCTCAAAAAAGCCATTTCTTACACAAATTGAGTCTAAAATTGATTAGAAAAATGAGAAAATTGATTAAAAATCGTGCAAAAATGCTATTAATTACTCAAATTGATTTGATTGGGTCACGGAACTAAAGCTTGGTTTTATTTTGCTGACCACAACTCAGCACTAAAATCCATTATCTCAATTTTTATCCAATCCTGGGTTGGTTGGTCGAGTCGCGATTGAGTCGCGATTGAGTCGCGGTCGAGTTGCAGTAGCGTAAATGTGAAGTTGCGTTGCTACTAGAGCTACAAATTTAGTTGCTACATTTGTATCGCCACATTTTTGAAGACACATTTAACGCTCACGTGTGATTGCATTAGCAGACACGCTACATATCCTCTGGATAAAACACGGTTTATTGTTGTGGTGCAACACGCGACACATTTGTTATATGAAATTTGTCTAAAATTGTTTAGAAAGCTTAATTTTACTACAAAATTTTCCAAAAATGCAGTAAACCTATTTCTAACACAGAATTAATATCAAATCGTGTTAAAATTTCATTTTGCTCTTAAAATTAGTTTAAAATGCTAAAATTTGCACAAAACACCTAAATTTGCATAAAAATTAATTAATTAATTTTATCTTAAAATTTATCTAAAGCTTAAAAAAAACTTATTTAATTCAAGAAATTTGTGTATTATTGATTAGAAAACCTAATACTACTACAAAATTCATCAAAAATTGTAATTTGTTGCATGAAATTTGTATTGAAAACCTGCTTCTGCCACAAAATTTATCTCTAAAGTTGCGCTAAAACCTCATTTAATCACTTATAAACCTAATTTTGTCCAAAAAATTAAAATAAAACACATTTGGTACACAAAATTTGTCTAAAATTGGTTAGGAAAAGACAAATTTTACTACAAAATTGATCAAAAATAGCACAAATTTTGCTATTTACTACATGAAATCGTGCAAAAATCTTTTTATACCATAACATTTACTTAAAAAGAATATTTCTTTCTTAAATTTCTCTAAAATTGCTGAATTCTTATGAAATATTGTATAAAAGTTGCTTACAAAGTTTAATTGTAACACAAAATTAATCAAAAATTGAAAAAATACATTTCTTGTGTAAAAATTTCAGTTTTTGTGATGAATTTCATCAAAAGTTACTTAGAAAACTTATTTGTTATATGAAATTTGTCCAAATTTAACTGTTGCACCACAATATCATTTATTTTATGAAATTTGTACAGACAAGCTATTTTTCCCACAAAGTTGTTTCTTTAAATTCATCTAAAATTGCTCAATTCTTACTAAATATTGTTTAAAAGTGTCCCACAAAGTCTAATTGTTACACAAAATTTATTAAAAATTACAAAAAGTACATTTCTTATCCTCCAATTGAAACTACTCGCACAAAATGAATAAACTGAGTACTCAGCTCACCCAGCCAAATGTTTGTTATCAAAAAATTGAATTTATCAACTTCTTCCAGTAATGTAATAACAAAGTGCACTCTCAGAGAAGAGAAAATGTTTAATTTCAGGAACACTACACTTGAGTGAGTTGGTGGGCTAGACCATTTAAAACTACGGGCTTACAATCAATAAACTGAGTACCCCGCCCGCTCACCAACTGTTTGTTATCAGTGAAGTTAGATTTATTAACATCTTCCCCTAATTTAATGACAAATTACATTTCTAAAGAAGAGAAAGGTTTAATTTCTAGATTAACAAGATTTAGGTGGGTGGGGCGGGCACACTACTTAAAACTACTGGCCCACAACTAATAAACTGAGTACCCACCCAACTGTTTGTTAACAAAAAATTAAAATTTATTAACTTCTTTCCCCAATTTAATGACAAATTACATTCCTAGAGGAGAGAAATGTTTAATTTCTGGATCACCAACACTTGGATTAAAACTAATAGCCCACAATTAATAAACTGAGTACCCCGCCCACCCACCCAACTGTTTGTTATCAAAAAATTAAAATTTATCAACTTCTTTCCCCAATTTAATGACAAATTACATTCCTAGAGGAGAGAAATGTTTAATTTTTGGATCACCAATACTTGGGTTAAAACTAATAGCTCACAATTAATAAACTGAGTACCCCGCCTACCCGCCCAACTGTTGGTCATCAAAAAGTTTGATTTATCCATCTCTTTCCCCAATTTAATGACAAATAACAAATTACCAAAGAAAAAAAATCTAATTTCTGGATTACTAACACTTGGGTGGGTGGGGCACTCCACTTAAAATTACTGGCTCACAATCAATAAACTAATAACCAACTCACCCACCCGACTGATTGTTATAAAAAAAAATTGAATTTATCAACCTCTTCCCGTAATGTAATAATAAATTGCACTCTCAGAGAAGAGAAAATAGTTAGTTTCTGGAACACTAACACTTGAGTGGGTTGGCGGGCTACACCATTTAAAACTATAGGTTCACAATCAATAATCTGAGTACCCCGCTTACCCACCCAAGTGTTTGTTATCAAAAAGTTTGATATATTCACCTGTTTTATGACAAATTACTGGGGCACTTTTCTTAAAACTGTTGGCCCACAATTAATAAACTGGCTACCCCGCCCACCCACCCAACTATTTGTTATCAAGAAGTTGGATTTATCAACTTTTTCCTCCAATTTAATGACAAATTACATTCCTAGAGGAAAGAAATGTTTAATTTCTAGATCACCAACACTTGAGTAGGTGGGTGGGACACTCCACTTAAAATTGCTGGCCCAGAATTAATAAAATGAGTACCCCGCCCACCCGCCTAACTGTTTGTTATTAAGAAGTTGGATTTATCAACCTCTTCTCCCCAATTTAATGACATATTACATTCTCAAAGAAAAACAATTCTAACTTTGCGCAAAATTAATAAATTAAGTACCCCGCCCACCCACCCAACTATTGGTTCTCAAAAAGTTCAATTTATTCATCTCTTTCTTCATTTTAATGACAAATTGCATTCTTAGAGAAAAAAAAATAATTTCTGGATCATCAATACTTGGGTGGGCGAGTGTAGCACTTCACTTTAAACTACTGGCCCACAAACAATAAACTGAGTACCCCGCCCGCCCACCCAACTGTTTGTTATCAAGAAGTTGGATTTATCAACCTTTTCTCCCCAATTTAGTGACAAATTAAATTCCCAAAGAAAAAAAAAATTATTTCGGGATGACTAACTTTCTTTATTTTTTAAATGTAATTAAAACATTCTAGTTTTAATTTATTTAATTTATAATATTTTCTACTATAACAATATTTGTTAGAACCACAACTTTCATCTAGGACTAAGAATTGTTACGAAATTTTTAATAAACTCAATTTATTGAAAGATGTTTGGTCAAACAATCAAATTTTGCTAAATAAAATTAAATCCAAATTGTTTTCTCATTTTTATCTATAACAATCTATGCTGAGTTTAAAATTTTCATCTAAAACTAAAAATGATTACGAGATTTAATTTAAACTCAATTTATTGAATAATTTTTGCTAAAATTATTTAAATTTTTGCATTTTTATCAAATTTATTTAAAATATAACTGAATCTTAATTGTTTTTATAACATTTCTAACTATAACAATGTCTGCAGAATTCAAATTTTTTATTTAAAACTCAAAATTGTTACTAGGTTTTATAATGTATATATAATAAAATATATAAGTTAATTAAAAAAAATAAAATTATTTATTTTAATAAAAATAGTAATTTAAGATATTTTTCAAAAAAAATTTAAAATAAATATTTTCAGAATGATTTTCAAATAAGTTTGACAAAATTATTGAATTACAAATTTCTTCGATTAAAATTAAGTATTTCATACCTTTCATTTCTTTAGACATCTTGAAACTTCTTCAACAGATAAACCGTACGTACACAAAAAAATTCACTAAACTCAAAAAAATATCGTCGCACCTCACAGTACCAATATATATTTCTGTAGTATAGACACGGGTGCTGTTGCTGCGAAGGTGCAGTGTCAAATAAATCCGGTCGCGTGGAGCAGAGAAATGTCGGTCAACGGAGCTCGTGAATGAATGAATGGCCAGCTCGCGAAACACAAACGGTTATATAAAAAAAAATTGTGTATATGAGTAAAGGTGGCCCGCGAGGTGCTACATGGTTCTTGTTATTGGTACTGCTGCTGCTGGTACAAATTAACGAATCTAACCTCCTAACCTTGCGCTCGGCAAAGCCGGCCAGACTGGTATCGCTCGATCCCTGCATCCTTGCCTCAATGTCACAAAAAGAATCAAAAATAATTTTAATATGTATTCATATCAAAAACATTGTCTCAAGCTTCGTTTGTGATAGATTAGATTATATTGCTAATAGATAGGCTCAATATGCAGAGCCGTATTTGGGGATATTTAAATTGTTGAATTTCTAATGGATGAGGTAGGCACGAATAGCCATTGAATTGTCAATTTGAACAAAATTTCTTAAATAGTTTTGGTTTTAAGAACGTTAATTGCATTTTTTTATTAAAAAATATAATTTACTTTTGTTTTCAATCAAATTTAGCCAAGTTCCAAACCAAAATCATCATACAAATTTTCTTAAATAGTATGAAAATTAGTTATACATTTGATACTATACAATATTTGGCTTTTCTAAAAACAAATATATATTTTATCCTTGTTTTAAAGCAAATTTAGCCAAGTCTCAAACCTTAATATTGCAAAAAATTAGCTTTAGTTGGCTGCAAATTGATTAAATTTTGTTTGGAATACACAAAAAATCTTGTTTTGAACTAAACTTAGTCAAGTCGCAAACCTTAATTTAACAAAATCGGCTTTAATCTTGTACTTTAGTTTAAACTTGATTATCATTTCCATTTTCTGTGCATTAAGTATAGTTTATCATTGTTTTAAAATTAAATTTAGCCAAGTTGCAAACCTCAAAACAGCAAAACTAACTCTACTTAGCTGTAAACTGATTTAGTTTTTACTTTTTTACAATATTTGATTTTTTTTTAGTAAAAATATAATTTATTTTTGTTCGAAACCACATTTAGCCAAGTAGCAAACCTTGCTATATCAAAATTTATTTAAATTGCTTTCAATTTAGTTTACATTTGATTAATAAGCAATATTTGCAATTTTTTTGGAAAAAAATTACTTTTTGGTTTTGAACTAATTTTAGCCAAGTCGCAACCCTTTTATTAACAAAACTGATTTAAATTGTACCAGTATACAATATTTGCAGTTAATGTTGTTGAATATATTTGCTACTATAAAGCATTATATTGGTTACGTTTTATAAACAATATTTTTAATCGTGTCAAATAAATTTAAGTTATGCAAATTTCAACGTGTCAAATTTATTAATATTTAAGCAATTCGTAGTACTGATAAGTAACTACATTTTGACAATATTTGATTAAATTTCTATGTACGGTTTGAAAGTTTTGGTCTTTTGTTGAGTCACGTCAAATTAATTGAGGTTATGCAAATTTCAACTTGTGGAATTTATTCATTTTTAAGCAATTGGTAGTATTGATAAGTAAATACACTTTGATAAATTTTGAGCAAATTCCAATGTATGGTTTGGGAGTTATTAATTCTTTTAGATGCTTCAATATTTTCGTATTTAGTTAGGTTATATCGAATAAAATGAAGTGATGCAAATTTCAACGTGTCAAATTTATTCATTTTTAAACAGTTGGTAGTACTGATATGTAAGTACACTTCAATAAATTTTGATCAAATTCCAATGTATGGTTTGGGAGTTAATAATTCTTTTAGATGCTTTAATATTTTGGTAATTAGTTAGGTCAGATCGAATAAACTGAAGTGACGCAAATTTCAACGCGTCAAATTTATTCATATTTAAACATTTGGTAGTACTGATAAATAAGTACACTTAAAAAAAAATTGATCAAATTCCAATGTATGGTTTGTGAGTTAATAATTTTTTTTAAATGCTTCAATATTTTGGTATTTAGTTAGGTCATATCGAATAAATTGAAGTGATGCAAATTTCAACGTGTAAAATTTATTCATATTTAAACAGTTGGTAGTACTGATAAGTAAGAACTCTTTGATATTTTTTGAGCAAATTCCAATGTATGGTTTGGGAGTAATTAATTCTTTTAGATGCTTCAATATTTTGGTATTTAGTTAGGTCATATCGAATAAATTGAGATGATGCAAATTTTAACGCGTTAAATTGATTTATATTTAAGCAGTTGGTAGTACTGATAAGTAATTACATTTTGACAAAATTTGATTAAATTTCAATGTACGGTTTGAGAGTTTTGGTCTTTTGTTGAGCCACGTCAAATTAATTAAGGTTATACAAATTTTAACTTGCCGAATTTACTTATATTTAAGCAGTTGGTAGTACTGATAAGTAAGCACATTTTAATAAATTTTGATCAAATTCCAATGTACGGTTTGGGAGTTGATAATTCTTTTAGATTCGTCAACATTTTGATATTTAATTAAGTCAGATCGAATAAATTAAAGTGATGCAAATTTTAACGTGTCAAATTTATTCATATTTAAGCAGTTGGTAGTACTAATAAGTTAGTACGTTTTGACAAAATTTGGTTAAACCTTAATGTGAGGTTTGGGAGTTATTAATTCTTTTAGATGCTTTAATATTTTGGTATTTAGTTAGGTCGTATTGAATAAACTGAAGTTTTGCAAATTTCAACGTGTCAAATTTATTAATATTTAAGCAGATGGTAGTACTAATAAGTTAGTACACTTAAACAAAATTTGATCAAATTCTAATGTATGGTTTGGAAGTTATTAATTCTTTTAGATGTTTTAATATTTTGGTAATTAGGTCATATCGAATAAATTGAGGTTATGCAAATTTCAACGTGTCAAATTTATTCATATTTAAGCAGTTGGTAGTACTAATAAGTTTGTACGTTTTGACAAAATTTGATTAAACTTTATTGTAAGGTTTGGGAGTTATTAATTCTTTTAGATGCTTTAAAATTTTGGTAATTAATTAGGTCATATCGAATAAAATGAAGTGATGCAAATTTCAACGTGTCAAATTTATTTATATTTAAGCAGTTGGTAGTACTGATAAGTAAACACATTTTGACAAAATTTGAACAAGTTTCAATGTTTGATTCCAAAGTTAATATTTTTTTTAGGTTTTTTAACATTTTGATTTTTAGTTGAATCATGTCAAACAAATTGAGGTTATGCAAGTTTCAACGTATTAAATTTATTATTATTTAAGCAGTTGGTAGTACTGTTAAGTAAGTACATTTTGACAAAATTTGATTAAATTTCAATGTATGGTTTGGGAGTTAATATGTTTTTTTAGGTTTTTTAATTTTTTGATTTTTAGTTGAATCATGTCAAACAAATTGAGGTTATGCAAGTTTTAACGTAATAAATTTATTAATATTTAAACAGTTGGTAGTACTGTTAAGTAAGTACATTTTGACAAAATTTTATCAAATTCCAATGTAAGGTATGGTTTAGGTGTTAATTTTTTTTTAGTTTTTTTAACATTTTGATTTTTAGTTGAATCATGTCAAAGAAATTGAGGTTATGCAAATTTCAACGTATTAAATTTATTCATGTTTAAACAGTTGGTAGTACTGTTAAGTAAGTACATTTTGACAAAATTTCATCAAATTCCAATGTATGGTTTGGGTGTTAATATTTTTTTTAGGTTTCTTAACTTTTTGGTTTTTAGTTGAATTATGTCAAGCAAATTGAGGTTATGCAAGTTTTAACGTAATAAATTTATTAATATTTAAACAGTTGGTAGTACTGTTAAGTAAGTACATTTTGACAAAATTTTACCAAATTCCAATGTAAGGTATGGTTTAGGTGTTAATTATTTTTTAGTTTTTTTAACATTTTGATTTTTAGTTGAATCATGTCAAACAAATTGAGGTTATGCAAGTTTTAACGTATTAAATTTATTAATATTTAAGCAGTTGGTAGTACTGTTAAGTAAATACATTTTGAAAAATCTTGATCAAATTCCTATGTATGGTATGGTTTAGGTGTTAATTATTTTATAGGTTTTTTAACATTTTGATTTTTAGTTGAATCATGTCAAACAAATTGAGGTTATGCAAGTTTCAACGTAATAAATTTTTTCATATTAAAGCAGTTGGTAGTGCTGATAAGTAAATACATTTTGACAAAATTTGATCAAATTCCAATGTATGGTTTAGGAGTTAATCATTTTTTTAGGTTCTAGAACATTTTAGTTTTTAGTTGAATCATGTCAAACAAATTGAGGTTATGGAAATTTTAACGTATTAAATTTATTTATATTAAAGCAATTGGTAGTGCTGATAAGTAAATACAATTTGACAAAATTTGATTAAATTCCAATGTATGATTTGGGAGTTAATAATTTTTTTAGGATTTTTAACATTTTGATTTTCAGTTAAATCATGTCAAACAAATTGAGGTTATGCAAGTTTCAACGTATTAAATTTATTATTATTTAAGCAGTTGGTAGTACTGTTAAGTAAGTACATTTTGACAAAATTTGATTAAATTTCAATGTATGGTTTGGGAGTTAATATTTTTTTTAGGTTTCTTGACATTTTAGTTTTTAGTTGAATCATGTCAAACAAATTGAGGTTATGCAAGTTTCAACGTATTAAATTTATTCATGTTTAAGCAGTTAATAGTACTGTTAAGTAAGTACATTTTGATTAAGTTTGATTAAATTCCAATGTATGGTTTGGGAGTTAATATGTTTTTTTTAGGTTCTTCAATATTTTGATTTTTAGTTGAATCATGTTAAACAAATTGAGGTTATGCAAGTTTCAACGTATTACATTTATTAATATTTAAGCAGTTGGTAGTACTGTTAAGTAAGTACATTTTGACAAAATTTTATCAAACTCTAATGTATGGTTTGGGAGTTAATATTTTTTTTAGGTTTCTTGACATTTTAGTTTTTAGTTGAATCATGTCAAACAAATTGAGGTTATGCAAATTTTAACGTATTAAATTTATTTATATTAAAGCAATTGGTAGTGCTGATAAGTAAATACATTTTGACAAAATTTGATCAATATCCAATGTATAGTTTAGGAGTTTATTATTTTTTTAGGTTCTATAACATTTGAGTTTTGAGTTGAATCATGTCAAACAAGTTGAGATTATGCAAGTTTCAACGTATTAAATATTTTATTATTTAAGCAATTGGTAGTACTGTTAAGTAAGTACATTTTGACAAAATTTGATTAAATTTCAATGTGTGGTTTAAGAGTTAATATGTGTTTTTAGGTTCTTTAATATTTTGATTTTTAGTTGAATCATGTCAACCAAATTGAGGTTATGCAAGTTTCAACGTATTAAATTTATTCATATTTAAGCAGTTGGTAGTACTGTTAAGTAAGTATATTTTGACAAAATTTGATCAAATTCCAATGTATGGTTTAGGAGTTTATCATTTTTTTAGGTTCTATAACATTTTAGTTTTTAGTTGAATCATGTCAAACAAATTGAGGTTATGCAAGTTTCAACGTATTAAATTTATTCATGTTTAAGCAATTGGTAGTACTGTTAAGTAAGTACATTTTGACTAAACTTGATTAAATTCTAATGTAGTGTTTGGGAGTTAATATTTTTTTTAGGTTTCTTAACATTTTGGTTTTTTGTTGAATCATGTCAACCAAATTGAGGTTATGCAAGTTTCAACTTATTAAATTTATTAATATTTACGCAGTTGGTAGTACTGTTAAGTAAGTACATTTTGACAAAATTTGATTAAATTCCAATGTATGGTATAGTTTAGGTGTTCATTATTTTTTAGGTTTTTTAACATTTTGATTTTTAGTAGAATCATGTCAAACATATTGAGGTTATGCAAGTTTCAACGTATTAAATTTATTAATATTTAAGCAGTTGGTAGTACTGTTAAGTAAGTACATTTTGACAAAATTTTATCAAACTCTAATGTATGGTTTGGGAGTTAATATTTTTTTAGGTTTTTTAACATTTTTATTTTTAGTTGAATCATATCAAACAAATTGAGGTTATGCAAATTTCAACGTATTAAATTTATTCATATTTAAGCAGTTGGTAGTACTGTTAAGTAAGTACATTTTGACTAAACTTGATTCAATTCCAATGTATGGTTTGGGAGTTAATATGTTTTTTTTTAGGTTCTTTAATATTTTGATTTTTAGTTGAATCATGTCAAACAAACTGAGGTTTTGCAAGTTTTAACGTATTAAATTTATTTATATTTAAGCAGTTGGTAGTACTGTTAAATAAGTACATTTTGACAAAATTTCATCAAATTCCAATGTATGGTTTGGGTGTTAATATATTTTTTGTTTCCTTAACATTTTGATTTTTAGTTATGTCAAACAAATTGAGGTTATGCAAATTTTAACGCATTAAATTTATTAATAATTAAGCCATTGGTAGTACTTTTAACTAAGGACATTTTGACAAAATTTGATCAAATTTTAATGTATGGTTTAGGAGTTATTAACTTTTTAATTCTGTCAGCGTTTCAGTATTTGTTTAAGTGATGTCAAATAAAGTGAGGTTATGCAAATTTTAACGTATCAAATGTATTCATATTTAGACAGTTGGTAGTACTACTTTGTAGGTACATTATCTCTAAATTTGATCAAATTTCAATGCATGGTTTAAGATTTTTTTAATTTTGTCAGCGTTTTTGGGTTTCTTAAGTGATGTCAAAAGAGTTTGGTTATGCAAACTTTAACGTATCAAATTTATTCATATTTTAACAATTGGTAGTACTGATATGTAGGTACATTGTGAATAAATTTGGCTAAATTCTAATGTATGGTTTAGGAGTTATTATTTTTTTAATTGTGTCAGCGTTTCAGTGTTTGTTCAAATGATGTCAAATAAAGTGAGGTTATGCAAATTTTAACATATCAAATGTATTCATATTTGGACAGTTGGTAGTACTACTTTGTAGGTACGTTATCACTAAATTTGATCAAATTCCAATGTATGGTTTAGGAGTTATTTTTTTAATTGTGTCAGCGTTTCAGTGTTTGTTTGAGTGATGTCAAAAAATGTCACGTTATGCAAATTTTAACGTATCAACTTTATTTTTATTTAGGCAGTTGGTACTACTAATTTGTAGGTACATTATCACTAAATTTGATCAAATTCTAATGTATGGTTTAAGAGTTATTATTTTTTAAATTTTGTCATCGTTTTTGGGTTTTCTAATGACGTCAAATAAAGTCAGGTTATGCAAATTTTAACGTATCAAATTTATTCATATTTGGACAGTTGGTAGTATTAATTTGTTGGTACATTATTACTAAATTTGATTAAATTCCAATGTATGGTTTAGGAGTTATTATTTTTTAATATCATATTTTTAGTTTAATCCTATGCGATGTCATAAAAGTTGAGGTTATGTAAACTGTATAATATCAAAATTGTTTTAATTTATTAAGTTTAATTAAGTACTACTAGTTGTTTGGTATAATGCTGTTAATTTTAACCAAAAAAAAAAAAAAATGTATAGTTTAAAAGTTATCAAAGATTAAATTGCATATTTTTTTTAGCTGAGATACAAACCAAGTTTAGTCAAGACACACATTTAAGTATTGCAAAACTAATTTCTAACTGAACAAATTTTATCAACAACAAATTTTTTTTATTGTTTTTGTTAAGTCGGTACTGGTTTAAATCAAATTTAGTCAAGTTGCAAACCAACATATTGCAGAATTACCAACAACAATTTTTTAATGTTTGCAACCAAATTTTTGCAAAAAATAATCCAATTAGTTTATTTTTTATCAATTTTTTTGTTGTTTTTAATAGTTTCGCACAATTTTAAATTAAATTTAGTCAAGTTGCAAACTAAATTTTTGCAAAAAATAATTTTAAAGATCAAAAGTAAATTAATTTTTTAATGTTTTTACTAATTTAGTAGAGTTTCAAACCAAATTTAGCCAAGTTGCAAACCAAATTCTTGCAAAAACAAATTTTAATGACACCAAATTAGTTGATTTTTTTATGAAACTGTTACTGACAACAATTTTCTGTTGCTTTCAATAGTTTAGTACAGTTTAAAACCAAATTTAGCCAAGTTACAAACCAAACTTTTGCAAAAACTAATTTCAATTATCATAAATTAGTTTATTTTTAACCAAACTGCTACGTACAATATTTTTTTGTTGTTTTTAATACTTTAGTATAGTTTCAAATAAAATTTAGCCAAGTTGCAAACCAAATTCTTGAAATATTTTGGTTTTATTTTTAATTGTTTAACAGTTTTGCCGGAATTTGGTTTTTTCTTTTATTATCTTTGGTATTTTATACCTGGATTTTGCTATTTTTAAAATTTTATAAAAGTTTGTATATTTTTGGCCGTGTTTAGAAATTTTTGGCATTTTATGAACAAAATTTGAACAATTTTTGGACAAATTTTGTTTTTTTTTAATATTTAAATTTTTTTGACAAAATTTTACTATTTTTGACTTTTATAGATAAAATTTTAACAGTTTATGGTAATTTTTGACATTTCATAAATAGATTTTTGTAATTTTTGACAGTTTATGACTGGATTCTGAATTGTTTTTCCAATTTATAGCAGGATTTTGATATTTTTGAAATTTTAAGAATTTTTTACACGTTTTAACAGCTTATAAGCGGAATTTGGTGTTTTTCAACAATATTTAGATAATTTATAGCCGGAATTTGTTATTTTTGACATTTTATAATTATAATTTTGGATTTTTTTTTTTAAATTTATGATTACGAGATTTGAACTAACATGAAGTTAATAAATTTTGCGATCAAAATGTTTCAGTATCTCTAACGCAATCAATTATTTTATATAATAATTGTTTAAACATTTACACCTTTCAAGAGCATTTCATACGATTTAAAATTATAAATTCATAATTTCATTAGCGCAGCAACTCGCGTTCCGGTTAATCGATTACAGAAGAACACTAGAGAACATCTTTTTATTATAATTATTATTAATATTGCCAAGCATTTAAATAAACAAACACACCGAATGAGCCCAAGGAAAATTCACACTTTCAAAACGGACCATAAACACGCGAATTAGAAAAAAATTACCGACGATTAAATTAAATTAATATTTATTGCCGAAAAATCTAACCAACCGACCACGTTTTCTTTCGCAATTTCATCGATTTTTCTGTACAAAAACGCAACGCGATTAATTAAACAATTTAGATGAATATAAATAAACGTTTCTACTGTAATTAAATTATCCGAAATATTCTGCAATGTTTAATTATAGACAAGCATAATAGGAAAATAATTAATGCTTTCTATTTATTTATCATTTTTTGCAAATATTATATTATTATAATAAACATTTGTTAATCTAAAAATAATTTTCTTGTCAAATCAAAACATTTTATTTAAACTAATTTACAATTTCTTTATCTAATTTAAAAATCTTTTAATATTATTCTCTCATCTTTATGCAATTGCATTGCACGTCTTCTACAGTTATGGTCATAAAAATGGGATTTCCGCGTCTCGTAAAGAAGGCCATCGGTGTGGAGATCTGGTGGCATTCGTTGGTTGCATAACAGAGGTCAAGTTTGAGATTTATATGCCCTTTTTGTTTTAAGGCGAGTCGAATTTAATGAGGTTTGCGCCGTGATGTTAACAATTTAAATAGTATGCATGGCCATTAACTTGTGTTTAATTAGTTTTTATTAAATTTTTACTTGTTTTATGGGCAATTTTTTATAGCATTGAGTTGGTTTTACATTGTGCAGCAGCGATTAGGACATTAAAATACAAGATCACTGCATCATTGAATGTTGGAATTGTTGGACAAATTTAAATTGTGAATTATAAGAAATTTAATCGTAAATTAAGTAATGCAATTTTTTTTATCAACTTTAAATAATAAAAGTTTTAAGCCATTTTTTTGTGTTAATGGTCATAGAGTATAAGCAGTAATTACAATGTATTATCTGACCTATTTCTGGATTAATTTTAAACGATATCAAACAAATTTTAGGCAATAAATGCGTTTTATATGCTAATTATAATAGTTCAGGAGTTAACAAACTTTTTTAAGTAAAGAATTATTTTTGAATTTTAAATTTTAAAAATTTGATTTGGTTTTTGATTAATTTTATTGAATTAAATTTTTTTGTGAATCTTTTGCTTTAAATTAAAATTCTTAACAACTTTTTATAAATTTTAAGCTGTAAATGAGATATTTCTGATGCGTTTTTATGAGTCAATTAAGTTTTTAACTTTGTTTTGGTCATTTTATTTGCTTTAGTTGGGTTTTCTGATTGATATTTAACACATTTCAAGTTTTTTCTACAATTTTTAGCTAAGATTTTTTTTTATATTTAAATACATTTAACCAATTTTTAGAAATTAATTGAATATTTCAATTCAAATGTTGTTTTGGTAGCATTTTTTATAAAATAAAAGTTTTGCAGTTTTTGTTGTTTTTAAAAATACATTGAGGTTTTTTCAAAATTATTAAATTTTGGAAATTTATTATTAAACAATTGATTAAAAATATGTTATTCAAATTTTGTATAAATTTTTTAAAAAATGTTGCTTCGGTGGCATTTTTATAAAATAAGTTTTGCAATTTTTGTAATTTTTGAAAATATTTTCAAGATTTTTTGAAAATTATGAAGTTTTGGAAATAAATTAAACAATTCATTAAAAATACGTGATTAAAATTTTGTATTCATTTTTCAAAAAATGTTGCTTTGGTAGCAATTTTTATAAAATAAAAGTTTTGCAGTTTTTGTAATTTTTGAAAACACTTTTATGATTTTTTGAAAATTATCAAATTTTGGAAATTGATTATACAACTCATTAAAAACATATGAACAAAATTTTCTATTAAATTTTCAAAAAATGTTGCTTTAGTAGCAATTTTTATAAAATAAAAGTTTTACAATTTTTGTAAACTTATTAAAGATTTTTTGAAAATGATCAAATTTTGGAAATTAATTAAAGAACTTAATTTTAAAAAAATGTTGATTTAGTTAGCATTTTTTATAAAATAAAAATTTTGTAATTTATGTAATTTTTAAAAATACATTTAAGGTTTTTTGAAAATTATCAAATTAATCATTGAAATTAGTTTTTGCAAAAGTTTGGTGGTTTGCAACTTGGCTAAATTTGGTTTGAAAATGTACTAAACTATTGAAAGCAACAGAAAATTGTTGTCACTAACAGTTTCATAAAAAAATCAACTAATTTGGTGTCATTAAATTTAGTTTTTGCAAGAATTTGGTTTGCAACTTAGCTAAATTTAGTTTGAAACTAAATTAGTACAATTTTTGTAAATTCATTAAAGATTTTTTGAAAATGATCAAATTTTGGAAATTAATTAAAGAATTTAATTTTCAAAAAATGTTGGTTTAGTTTTTTATAAAATAAAAATTTTGCAATTTATGTAATTTTTAAAAATAGATTTAAGGTTTTGTGGAAATTATCAAATTTTGGAAATTAAAAACGTGATTGAAATTTTTTTTTTGAAAATAAATAATCAATTCATTGACTACATAGTTAAAAAAAATTTAAATCAAATTTTTGAAAACTGTTAGTTAAATAGCATTTTTTATGAAAAAAAATTTTGTAATTTCTAAAAATACATTTAAGATTTTAAAAATCGTTGCTTTAATAGCAGCTTTTACTAAATGAAAACATTGTAACTTTTTTAAAAAGATTTAAAGTTTTTTAAAAATTTCAAAGTTTTTAAAATGTTGTGAGAACGATTTTTTAATCTATTTTAACCAATAAATTCTTTTTTATATGTATTCTAGGGTTTTAAAACTTCTTGATTGATGTTTTACTGAAAACTGTATCACTCAACTGATTTTTTTAAGTTTAAATGCATTTTTGTTAAATTTCAAACGACAATTGATTTTTTATTAGCAAATTTTCATATATTTTAAACGATTAATGCTAATTTTGTCAATTTTTAGGTGTTTTTTTACGGATTTTGTGTTTTTTTTAATGGTTGTATTATTTTAGAGGCAATATATACAATTTTTGTTGCATTTTAAGCGATAAATACACGTTTTACGTTAATTTCAAATTACATTATTTAATAATTTGTTATTTGTTTTGTCGATAAATGTGCTTTTACATTATTTTTGATAGAATTTTAGTGGTTTTGGCCGTAAAATGCGTTTTCTAAGAAATCTTTTAACTGAACTTATGATATTTTTATGTGACAAATGTATTGTGTTGCCGATTTGTCTGCTTAAAAGTAGTAATTAACCCATTAACTAAGTTGAGATTGTGAGAGAGTTAGTCATCAAAGGATCTAATGTTTGTCTCACCTCTTGTGTGGTTGGATTTAGATATAAAAGAATTGTTCTGTTGAACTAAGTTTAAATTAAGGGCAAGTAATTTTTGCTACTGTGTTCCACCTACCCGCTCAAGTTAATCATTAAAGGATCTATTGTGTGTCTTACCTCTTGTGTGCTTGGATTTAGATATAAAAGAATTGTTTAACAATAAACTTCTTAATAACTAACGCTTGGGTGGGGAGGGTGGGAACAAAGTTTAATTTGTAGGTGAGTTATTTCTTACATTGTGACCCACCCACCCGCCAAAGTGTTAGTCATCAAAAGATCTATTGTTTGTCCTACCTCTTGTGTGGTTCGATTTAGATATGAGAGAATTGTTTTACAATAAACTTCTTGATAACTAACGCTTGGGTGGGTAGTTGGGTGGGAACAAAGTTTAATTTGTAGGCGAGTTACTTCTTATATTGTGACCCACCCACCCACCAAATTGTTAGTCATCAAAGGATCTATTGTTTGTCCCACCTCTTGTGTGGATTGATTTAGATGTGATAGAATTGTTGAACAAAGTTTAGTTTGTGGGCAAGTGACTTTCTACTGTGACCCACCAACCCGCTCAGGTGTTGGTTATCAAAGGGTCTATTGTACGTCTCTTTTCTTGTATGCTTGGATTGAGATATAAAAAAAATCAGTAAGAAAAAATCTCCTGATTACTAACGCTTGGGTGGGTGGGTGGGTGAAAACAAAGTTTAACTTGTAGGCGAGATATTTCTTCTATTGTGACCCACAATTGTTTGTCCCACCTCTTGTGTGGTTGGATTTAGATATGAAAGAATTATTTACTAATAACTCTCTTGATAATGAACGCTTGGGTGGATGGGCGGGAACAAAGTTTAATTTGTGAGCAAGTGACTTTTTCTACTGTGACCCACCAACCCGCTCAAGTGTTGGTCATCAAAGAATTTATTGTACGTCTCTTCTCTTGAATGCTTGGATTTTGATATGAAAAAATTTAATAACAAAAAATTTCCTCATAACTAACGCTTGGGTGATTGGGTGGGAACAAAGTTTAATTTGTAGGCGAGTTACTTCTTCTATTGTAACCCACCCACCCGCCAAAGTGATAGTGATTAAAGGACCTATTGTTTGTCCCACCTCTTGTGTGGTAGAATTTAGATAAGAGAGAGTTGTTTAATAATGATTCTCTTGATAACTAACGCTTGGGTGGGTGGGTGGAAACAAAGTTTCATTTGTGGGGGATTTACTTCTTCTACTGTAACCCACTCACCCGTCCAAGTGTTAGTCATTAAAGATCTATTGTTTGTCCTACCTCTTGTGTGATTGGATTTAGATATGAGAGAATTGTTTAACAATAAATCTCTTAATAAATAACGCTTGGGCGGGTGGGCGGAAACAAAGTTTAATTTGTGGGCAAGTATATTTTTCTACTGTGACCTACTTACCTGCCCAAGTATTAGTCATCAAAGGATCTACTGTACGTCTGTCTGCTTGTATACTTAGGTTTAGATATAAGAAAATTGATTAACAAAAAATTTCTTGATAACAAACGCTTAGGTGGATGGGTAGGAACAAAGTTTAAATTGTGGGCAAGTTACTTTTTCTACTGTAACCCACTTACCCGCTTAAGTGTTAGTGATTAAAGGATCTATTGTTAGTTCCATCTTTTGTGTGCTTGGATTTAGATATAAGAAATTTTTTTAACATTAAATCTATTGATAGATAATGCTTAGGTGGGTGGGTAGGAACAAAGTTTAATTTGTGAGCAAGTTACTTTTTCAAATGTGATCCACCCACTTGCCTAACGGTTAGTCATTAAAGATTTATTGTTTGTCTTACTTCTCGTGTGCTTGGATTTAAATATGAGAGAATTGTTTACTATTAAATCTCTTGATAACTAACGCTTTGGTTACTTTTTTATCTATAACCCACCCACTCAACCGCTCAAGTGTTAGTTATTAAAGGATCTATTGTTTGTCCCACTTCATGTGTGCTTAGACTTAACCATCAGAGATTTGTTTAACAATAAATCTTTTGATAACTAACGCTTGAGTGGGTGGGTGTGAACAAAATTTAATTTGAGGGCGAGTTTCTTCTTCTACTCTGACCCACTCGGCCTAAGAAGCCCGGGTGGCATTATGACTTTAAGGGCTCGCTGCGGCCTAGGATCAGGATCAGCCTAGGATTAGGGCAGATGATACCATACAACCCAAATAACAATAACCAATTAGGCAAGAGGTTTTGGAAGTTTTTATTTTCAAGCACATACATTTTAATATAGAAAGTACCATTTAGTTTGAAGCAAGCCAATCAACATTTTTGTTTTTAAGAGAAGTAGCTAAATTGTCAATCACTCGTTCGTAAAAGCTGCTATCTTTGCTATTCTTGATCAGATCCGACTCTGTATTAAGTATAATCAACGAGTCCAGCAGTTCTTGACCCAGTAGAAAACGAAGTGTGCGCTTCAACGCGGAAAAACGTTATTTGCAAGTTACTTGAGTAAACGAAATTGTGAGGATTACACAATAAGCAACGTATAAATTGGAATACGTACTGAAAAGTTTGCATGCACATGGTATGCAACTTTGGCAAGCATCAGAACCTCCTCGTGACAAACAAACAGCGTTCTTTGCTGTTTGATCTAAACTATTTTTGCCAATCTCTTCCTGCTCTTTGTCACTCTGAGAATCACAATTGTTTTTTTTGTTGTCGCCTAGGTGGAACGTGTGCGTCTCAAATTGTTTTAGAAAGTTTATTAAAACTTTTCGAAAATGATTCGAGTTTGTTTGAAAGCAGTTTTTGGTTCACATTGGCAATTGATGCAATTGTCTTTAATGCATCATTAGGAATTTCATTTTTAATATATTCGTGGAAGTTTTTCGGATTCTAACAAGCAGCATTTTTTATTAAATGCTTGTTGCAGTTAAATTTTTCAGTTATTGGCCGTGTTAATGGTGACTTTGTACACGATAATAGAGTAGAATTGTATCTGCAGACAGTAGTCTCATTTTGTCTTGGCATACCTTATTGAGTTTTCTTGTTTTTCTAGATGTTCTTCGTAACGGCAACAATTTTTGAATTTGGGATGCATACAAACTTGCTGTACTGAAAACGTTGTCAAAATGATTTAGTTGTTTCCGCAAATTTGTCTCAAAAGTTTTGATAAGTAACCAAGCTTTAAAGTAAGTCTAGTGTAGGAGTTTGAAGGTATTGGCTTGCCGAGGTTGATAATTCGAACATTTTTTTTAATACGAATGCTGTCAGAATAGTTTCAAATTTCAAAAAGGAATTCTTCAATGCCTTTGCTTGAAATAAAACCATTGGCTTGAACTCCGTGCTTGAAGATATAGCACTTAGGAACTTTATCAACATATCGGGTTTTTTCTAAGATGGTGGTCAAAGCTTTGTCTTTGACCCACTATCTCAATTTTTCGATGTTCTGCAATCTTCTCAACATGTCTCTACCAGTTGTTATTTTCGCAATTTTATTTGCCAACACAGAAGTGCGCTTAAAAGATTCGTGAATAAATACTTTGTTTCAGTACAACTTGATGTGGCACTTGCCAACACTAAATTCAAATCGTGTGCGTAACAATGCGTGAAAATTAATTTTGGCATCTCTTTTTTTTTAAAGACCAATATAACAGCTTGCCATGTTTCCTGCACCATCAAAAGACACGCTGATAAGATCTTGCAATTTCAATCATAACTGATGTGAGGTTACAAGTGCTCAAAAAGCTTTGCCTGTTGATTTTCGCACAGGCCCGTTCATGTGGGATTCCATTCTTAACATAGCAAACACAAGTTACAGCCTGATCAACAACACCAACATCCTGACAAGAATCCACATTGAGGTTACAATATTTTGCTTTCTGGATTTCTTTAACGATCTCTTGACTTGACGTGCGCATATATTTTTCTATTTATTTAGATGTTTTTTGACAGGAAGGTCATAAAACTACCTCTACCCTTACCTTTCCCTGACTTTTTTCTTTTTTTTACTTTCAGTAATGGCCTCAGATATGTGGGTCTTCAACAACAATTTTTTTTTTTGGGATTTTGGTTCTGGCTTTTGGCGATATCCGTCAAGGAGTACAAGGCCTCACTTTTACCACGATAAGCAATGCATTGCTTAGATATAATGTCAATGATTCTTTTCAGAACAACAACAACAATGCTAAGAAGTACTATAAAACAATGAAAAAAAGTGAAGAAACAATAAAAATAATAGAAGAGAGGGAAAAGTGAGTACTTTCCTTGCTAAAAAAGTTATTTTTAACCAAAATATTTTTTTTATTCTTCTGGAAATTGATTATTTTTGATTGAGAAAAAATGTCTTTGCGTGCCTGAGTAAAATAAAAGTTAATTTTTCTGAGAAGAAGACATTAGCTGCTAGTACAACTTGACTTAGAGCCGGCACGCGCTCTTTTAATAAATTTTCGGACAAAAACAGTTTTTGTTTAACAAAGTTTAATTTGTGGACGAGTTACGTTTTCTAGTGTTAGTTATCAAAGAATCTACTGTACGTTTTTTGTCTTGTATGCTTAGGTTTAGATATGAGAAAATTGATTAAGGGGGGAGAATAGTTGCGCTATTATAAGGGTTTGCAGCATCCAACTCAGCATGAAAACCCCTGAATATAATTGAATAAAATGTTCACATATTGTAGAAGAAAGTCCAATCTGTGTCCTCAAGTTTGTAGAAATTTGATGCAATAAGTCGTTTCTTTGTAATTAATTTTTAAAAAGTGACGTTTTAAATTAGTTCTTTATTAGTTTTTTACTTGTTAAATGTAACTTTAAATCTTTAACCAAAAACATGAAGACATAGAATATTGTATGTAGTTTAACATATAAAAAGAGTGATGACTAAAATCTTATCGTTTGGATATTGAATTGGTTGGCGTTTTATCTTATAAGATTTAATTTAAAAACGGCGCTAAGGTTTTTTAAAAATTACAATGTTTTTAAAATGTTGTGAGGACGATTTTTTAATCTATTTTAAGCAATAAATGCTTTTTTGTATGTTTTGTAGGGTTTTAAGACTTCTTGATTGATATTTAAGTGAAAACTGTATCACTCAACTGATTTTCTATCAGTTTAAATGCATTTTTTTGTTAAATTTTAAACAACAAATAATTTTTATGAGCAAACTTTTATAGATTTTAGGCGATTTATGCTAGTTTTGTCAATTTTTAGGTGATTTTTGATAGATTTTGTGTCTCTTTAAAGTTGTTGCATTAATTTTAAGCGATAAATACGTGTTCTGCGTTAATTTTAAATAATTTTATTCGGTAATTTGCCCCTTTTTTGTCGATAAATATACTTCTACATTATTTTTGATAGATTTTTAGTGGTTTTGACCATAAAATGCGTTTTTTGAGCAATCTTTTAAATACTTTTGAGATATTTAATATAACAAATGTATTGTCTGATTGAAAGTAGTAATAAACTCATTTTATTTGATAATTTACTACTATTTGTTAATAAATGTTATGTGGATTTTTCTAATCAATAATTTACTAATTTTTAGCGAGTCTTATGTGACAATATGGTCTATTTATTATAATATTTTATTTTTAAAAAGTTCTGCTTCATATTTGATAGTTTTTAAGTAATAGTTGAGTATTATGTGTTATCAATTTTATGTATACAGATTTGGTATCAAATTTCTTACAACAAATGTAGTTTGTGTTGTAATTTTAGTAATAAATGCGTTTTGTGCAAATTTGATTGATATTAAGCGTTAGTAGCTGATTTTGGGGGTGAATTTTAGGTCACAAGTGCTTGTTGTGTGCTTTAAATTATTTACAAAACTAAAAGTTTAGGTAGTTTAAAATTTCTTTTTAATTGTTTAGTGTTTGTTGCTTATGGTTATGATCCAAAACTTATTTTTTAAAATACTTTAATTATTGATTAGCTAGGCTATCAACAAATCTTGAAAATTGAGATAAGTCAAAATTTCTTTTTCAATTGTATAGTCTTAGTTGATTATAAATATGATTTAAAGCTTATTTTTTTAAGTACTTTAGTTATTGACTGGTTAGGCTATCAACAAAATTTGAAAATTTAAGAAATTTAAAGTTTCCTTTTTGATTGTATAGTTTCAGTTGCTTATGACTATGTTTCTAAGCATATTTTTTAAAATACTTAAACAAAATTGAAAGTTAACATAATTATTTTTTTCTTTTGAAATGTGTAACTGTAGTTACTTATAATTATGATCCAAAACTTATTTTTTTTAAAGACTTTATGTATTGGCAGTCAGTTATTAAGATTTTTTTTGTTTTCTAGTTTACACTAAACTTTGTGGTTACACTATTATTTTTACTTAGTACTGCAGTTTATCCGGTCGCGTACTATCACGGTTGGGTATTTTGGTGCTCTTAAGAAGTTTGTTTTTAGGGAGCGCAATGTTTTGGTTTATCCAGGCGGTCTGGTGGTAGAGCTGGCTTCAGATTATTTACGTGGGTTTTTACTTTTTACTGTGAGTGGTCTTCAACTTAATGGCAGTGTCCTTTAGCTGAGGTGTTAAGGCGTGTTGGGTCTATCCATTTGGCAGCTAGTTCTCTTTCTCTGTCTAGTACAATATTGCTAGGTCGGTATTTGATAATATTTGCCCCCAGTAGGGCTTTACTTGATGTAGCGGCAAAGTTGGAACGTGGCCAAGTGTAAAAGTTTGTCCCAACAAACGCCGAAATGATTATTCAGTAATTGTAACGACTTTTTATACTCCGCGTGGCATCGTTTACGAAGGTAGTTTGAGGATGTGGCCTTCCCGAACATATGGCTGACAAATTAGGAGCCGTTGTTACTTAGCACAATCTTGGTACCCAAACTTGCAAAAGAACTGTTGTTTCAGGACATTGATGGTTACTTCACGGCTGGTGTATTGAGTGTCAAATGTTTTGCTGATAAGTCAAAGATAATGTTTTAGAAACTGGTTTTCTTAAACCGTGACTTATGCTCTAGTTACTCATTTTTTTTTTGGTTACAGCAAAGCCCATATTATTGTAACCTCTACATCATTTGCTTGAAGTGTCCCATATGGTCTTGGTATTGTCGAGATACACCAACACAAATTTTCCTATTTAACCCGCTAGGACTTTGGGCATCAGTTTTTAGAAGATAGCCGGAACATTTTTAAGTCTAAAAAGCAGGACCATAAAGTGGTAGGTAGCCTCATCCGATGTAGCAAAGGACCTAAGGTGCTGGCTATCCAGGTGCACAGTAATCTAGTTCAACTTAAAGAAGACGGCCGCAGCTTTAGAATTTTTGAACGTCTTTTGGATTTTTGGTAGCTATAACGGCGGTAGTCCGTTTTTTTTTTTAATGATGACTAGCGGGGCGCAGTAGTTGCTAGTGGTGGTTGCGGACTGTGAGAAAGGATGCAAGGGTTTTGTGCTCAGCTTTGAACCAGGCCAGTGGCTTTTTTCCTGAGGTGTTGGAGGTTTTTAAACTTTATAAAACTAATCATCTGTTGGGTTTGTTGGTCGACCAGGTTGATCATCCAATTTGAACACTTTCGGTGCAATGTGTAGGTACAGAGCAACCTTGCTTTGATAGAAGTTGACAGCAGGTGGCTCAAATCTAAAATTAAGTCTTGGTCTGTATGCTTTTGCAGAAGAGTTTGTTTAATCTCTTCATTTACAGACTTTAAGTTTCCATGCGCTTGCTCCTTCATATTTTGGCTTTGCCTTTCAAAACATTTACCAATCAACTGTGATAGATCAGCTTGAGTACTTGGAAGACCCAAAAATGGTATTCAAGTTAATTAAAGAATCGGTAAGATTTTCGTGACTCTTGGAACGTTAGTAAGTAGTCTTTATGCCGGATTTCAGTAAAAAAATTGCATTCAAAAGTTTTCGGGCATTTGCATACAAATGAACTAGTTTTTGATGTTGGAAGAATACCTACGGCGCAAATGCAAACCGGTAGGTCTCGTGCAAGCCACCTAGAAAAGTGGTTGGTGTTTTTCCAAGTTTATAGCCGTGGTCAGTGGGCATAGCGGGTAGTGTTGTTGTAGCTGAAATTGTGGTAGATACTATGTGGGTGCATGATGATTCGAGAAGATGGTTACTACTACAATAAAGGCAACGTTGCTTTCTCTTCAACTATCAATTTCCTCTTTATCACTTTACAGGAGGGAAGCCAATAACAAGAGTTTGGGTCTCACAAGTGTTTAAATACAAGTAGAAACTTTCACTTTATAAGCTCATTACCTTAAAGACTTTAGGTCTGGGATGGTTCAAGATATTGTTAGGCATGATATTCCGGCTGAGCCTGCAGGACCAGTATTCCAGTTGGTTCTGAGGACTTTTGCTTTTTTTATCTACTTGATTGACAAGATTTATTATATATTTAGATTGTGGGAGAATTACTTTTTCTACTGTTATCCACCTACATGCTCAAGTAGTAGTCATCAAAGAATCTATTGTGCGTCTTGTGTGAATGGATTTAGATATGAGAAAATTGTTTAACAATAAATCTTTTGATTCTTCTACTGTGATTCACCTACCCAACAAGTGTTAGTCATTGAAGGATCTATTGTTTGTCCCACCTTTTGTGTGTTTGGATTTAGATATGAGAGAATTGTTTAACAATAAATCTTTTGATAACTAACGCTTTGGTAGGTGGGCGGGAACTGAGGTTAGATTGGGGGCAAGTTACTTTTTTTACTGTGACTCAACTACCTGCCCAAGTGTTAGTCATTAAAGGATCTATAGTTTGTTCCACCTTTTGTGTGCTTGGATTTAAATATAAGAGAATTGTTTAACAATAAATCTTTTGATAACTAACGCTTGGATGGGTGGGCGGGAACTAAGGTTAGAATGGGGACAAATTACTCATTCTACTGTGACTCACCCACCCGCTTAAGTTTTAGTCATCAAAGGATTTATAGTTTGTTCCACCTTGTGTGTGCTTGGATTTAAATATAAGAAAATTGTTTAACAATAAATCTTTTGATAAGTAACGCTTGGGTGGGTGGGCGGGAACTAAGGTTAATTTGGAGGCAAGTTATTTCTTCTACTGTGACCTACCAACCCGCCCAAGAGTTAGTCATCAAAGGATCTATTGTTTGTCCCACCTTTTGTGTGCTTGGATTTAGATATGAAAGAATTGTTTAACAATAAATCTTCTGATAACTAACGGTTGGGTGGGTGGGCGGGAACTAAGGTTAGATAGAGGGCGAGTTACTTCTTCTACTGTGACCCAGCTACACGCCCAAGTGTTAGTCATCAAAGGATCTATAGTTTGTTCAACTTTTTGTGTGCTTGGATTTAGATACGAGAGAACTGTTTAACAATAAATCTTTTAATAAGTAACGCTTGGGTGGGTGGGCGGGAACTAAGGTTAGATAAAGGGCGAGTTACTTCTTCTACTGTGACTCAGCCACCCGCTCAAGTGTTAGTTTTGAAAGTATTTATAGTTTGTTCCATCTTTTGTGTGCTTGGATTTAGATATGACAGAATTGTTTAACAATAAATCTTTTAATAACTAACGTTTGGGTAAGTGGGCGGGAACTAAGGTTAGATTGGGGGCAAGTTACTTTTTTTACTGAGACCCACCCACTTGCTCAAGCAGTGTTGAACTGGGCCTAAGGGGCTCGGGTGGCATTGTGACTTTAAGGGTTTGCCGCGGTCTAGGATCAGGATCATTTAGGATTAGGGCAGATGATACCATCTGGTCAACCAACAAACCAAATAACAATAATCAAGTAGGCAAGAGGTTTTAGAAGTTTTTATTTTCAAGCACATACATTTTAATATAGAAAGTACCAATTAGTTTGAAGCTAATTAACATTTTTTTTAAGAGATGTAGTTTCAGCTAGGTTGTCAATCACTCGTTCGTAAAAGCTGCTATCCTCGCTATTCTTGATCAGATCCGACTCTGTGATAAGTATAATCAACAAGCCCAGCAGTTATTGATCCAGTAGAAAACGATGCTTTGTCTTAATGCGAGCAATGAGCAAACTTTTATAGATTTTAGGCGATTTATGCTAGTTTTGTCAATTTTTAAGTGATTTTTAATAGATTTTGTGTTTCTTTTAAGTTGTTGCATTAATTTTAAGCAATAAGCACAATTTTTGTTGCATTTTAAGCAATAAATACGTGTTCTGCGTTAATTTTAAATAAATTTATTTGGTAATTTGCCAATTTTTTTGTCGATAAATGTGCTTTTACATGATTTTTGTTAGAACTTTAGTGGTTTTGGCCATAAATTGCGTTTTTTGAGCATTCTATTTGCTACTATTTGTTAATAAATGTTATGTGGGTTTTTCTAATCAATAATTTACTAATTTTAAGCGATTCTTATGTGACAATATGGTCTATTTCTTTTATGTTATAAGTAAATAAAAAAGTTCTGCTTCATATTTGATCGATTTTAAGTAATAGTTGCGTATCTTATGTATTATGTGTTATCAATGTTAGGTATACAGATTTGGTATCAAATTTCTTACAACAAATGTAGTTTGTGTTGTAATTTTAGTAATAGTTGCGTTTTGTGCAGATTTGATTTTAAGTCACAAGTGCTTGTTGTGTTGTATATAAGCTTTAAATTATTTACAAAATTAAAAGTTTAGGTAATTTAAAATTTCTTTTTAATTGTTTAGTGTTTGTTGCTTATGGTTATGATTCTAAACTTATTTTTTAAAATACTTTAATTATTGATTAGCTAGGCTATCAACATAACTTGAAAATTGAGAAAATTCAAAATTTCTTTTTCAATTGTATAGTTTTAGTTGATTATAAATATGATTTAAAGCTTATTTTTTTAAGTACTTTAATTATTGACTAGCTAGGCTATCAACAAAATTTGAAAATTCAAGAAATTTAAATTATATTTTTTAATTCTATAGTTTTAGTTGCTTATGACTATGTTTTAAAGCATATTTTTTAAAATACTTAAACAAAATTGAAAGTTAACAAAATTAATTTTTTCTTTTGAAATGTGTAACTTATAATTATGATCCAAAACTTATTTTTTTTAAAGACTAAGTATTGGCAGTCAGTTATTAAGAATTTTTTTGTTTTTTAGTTTACACTAAACTTTGTGGTTACACTATTATTTTTACTTAGTAGTTTATCCGGTCGCGTACTATCACGGTTGGGTATTTTGGTGCTCTAAAGAAGTTTGTTCAGGAAGCGCATTGTTTTAGTTTATCCAGGCGGTCTTTTGGTAGAGCTGGCTTCAAATTATTTACGTGGGTTTTTACTTTTTACTGTAAGTGGTCTTCAACTTAGTGGCAGTGTCCTTTAGCTGAGGTGTTAAGGCGTGTTGGGTCTATCCATTTGGCTGCTAGTTTTCTTTTTCTGTCTAGTACAATATTGCTAGGTCGGTATTTGATAATATTTGCCCCCAGTAGGGCTTTACTTGATGTAGCGGCAAAGTTGGAACGTGGCCAAGTGTAACAGTTTGTCCCAACAAACGCCGAAGTGATTATTCAGTAGCATTGTAACGACTTTTTAAACTGCATGGGCGTCGTTTACGAAGGTAGTTTGAGGATGTTGCCTCCCCGAACATATGACGGACAAATTAGGAGCCGTTGTTACTTAGCACAATCTTGGTACCCAAACTGGCAAAAAAACTGTTGTTCCAAGACATTGATGGTTACTTCACTGGTGGTATGTTGAGTGTCAAATGTTTTGATGACAAGTCAAAGATAATGTTCTAACAACGGGTTTTCTTAAACCGTGACTTTGTGTCCTAGTTACTCAATTTTTTTGGGTACAGCAAAGCCCATATTCTTGTAACCTCTACATCATTTGTTTGAAGTGTCCCATATGGTCTTGGTATTGTCGAGATACACCAACACAAATTTTTCTATTCAACCCGCTAGGACTTTGGCCATCAGCTTTTGAAAGGTAGCCGGGACATTTTTCAGTCTGAAAAGCATGACCATAAAGTGGTAGGTAGCCTTGTCGGATGTAGCAAAGGACCTAAGGTGCTGGCTAACCAGGTGCACAGTGATCTAGTTCAACTTAAAGAAGACGGCCGCAGCCTCAAAATCTTTTAACGTTTTTTTGGATTTTTGGTAGACGTTGATACAAAAACGCGGTTGTCCGTTTTTTTTTAATGATGACTAGTGGGGCGCAGTAGTTGCTGGTGGTAGTTGCGGACTGTGAGAAAAGGTGCAAGGGTTTTGTGCTCGGCCTTGAACCAGGCCAGTGGCTTTCTTCCTGAGGTGTTGGAGGTCTTTAAACTTTATAAAACTAACCATTTGTTGGGTTTGTTGATCGACCAGGTTGATCATCCAATTTGAACACTTCCGGTGCAATGCGTCAGTATATTGCAACTTTGCGTTGGAAGAAGTTGACAGCAGGTTTCTTGGTCTGATGTTTCTTTGTCCACGCTCAAATCTAAGATCAAGTTTTGGTCTGCATGCTTTTGCAGAAGAGTTTGTTTAATCTCTTCATTTACAGACTTTAAGTTTTTATGCGCTTGCTTCTGCATATTTTGGCTTTGCCTTTCAAAACATTTACCAATCAACTGTGATAGATCAGTTAGACCCAAAAATGGTATTCAAGTTAAGTAAAGAATCGGTAGGGTCTTCGTGTTTCTTGGAACGTTGGCAAGTGGTCGGATTTTAGTAATAAAAATTGCACCCAATTGTTTTTGGGCGGGTGTAAACCGGTAGGTTTTGTGCGAGCCAGGTGAGGGGTGGTGCACCTAGAAAAGTGGTTGGTGTCTTTCCAAGTTTATAGCCGTGGTCAGTGGGCATAGCGGGTAGTGTTGTTGTAGCAGGAATTGGAATAGATACTTTGTGGGCGCATGATGATTTGAGAAGATGGTTACTACTACAATAAAGGCAACGTTGCTTTTTCTTCAACTATCAATTTTTTCCTTTATCACCTCAGAGGCGGGGAGTCGATAACAAGAGTTTGGGTCTCACAAATGTTAAGATTTAAGTAGGAACTCTCACTTTATAAACTCATTACTTTAAAGACTCTAGGTTTAGGATAGTCCGGGATATTGTTAGGCTTGATATTCCGGCTGAGCCTGCAGGACCAATGGTATTCCAGTTGGTTCTGAGGACTTTTGTTTTTTCTTCTACCTGATTGACAAGATTTATTATATATTTAGATTGTGGGAGAATTACTTCTTCTACTGTGATCCACCTAGATGCTCAAGTAGTAGTCATCAAAGAATCTATAGTCCGTCTCTTTTCTTGTGTGATTGAATTTAGATATGAGAAAATTATTTAACAATAAATCTTTTGATTCTTCTATTGTTTGTCTCACCTTTTATGTGCTTGGGTTTAGATATGATAGAATTGTTTAACAATAAATCTTTGATAACTAACAGTTAGGTGGGCGGGCGGAATCTAAGGTTAGATTGCGGGCAAGTTATTTTTTCTACTGTGACCCGTTAACGCCCAAGTGTTGGTCACCAAAGGATCTATTGTTTGTACCACTTCTTCTGTGCTTGGAATTTGTTACGAAAGTATTGTTTAACAATAAATTTCTTGATAATTAACGTTTGGGTGAGTGAGTAAGAACAAAGTTTAATTTGTAGGCAAGTTATTTCTTTTACTGTGACCCACCCACCCGTTCAAGTGTTAGTTATTAATGGATCCATTGTTTGTCTCACCTCTTGTGTGCTTGGATTTAGATATGAGATAATTGTTTAACAATAAATCTTTTGATAACTAACGCTTGGGTGGGGGGGGGGGGGTGGAACTAAAGTTAGATAGGGGCGAGTTACTTCTTCTACTGTGACCCATTAACGCTTAAGTGTTGGTCATCAAAGGATTTATTGTTTGTACCACTTCTTCTGTGCTTGGATTTTGTTACAAAAATATTGTTTAACAATAAATATCGTGATAATTAACGCTTGGGTGGGTGTTTAGAGAATTGTTTAACAAAAAATCTTTTGATAACTAACGCTTGAGTGGGTGGGCGGGAACTAGGGTTAGATTGGGAGCGAGATACTTCTTCTACTGTGACCTACCCACCCGCCCAAGAATTAGTCATCAAAGGATCTATTGTTTGTCCCACCTTTTGTGTGCTTGGATTTAGATATGAGAGAATTGTTTAACAATAAATCTTTTGATACTTTGGTGGGTGGGCGGGAATTAAGGTTAGATTGGGGGCAAGATATTTCTTTTACTGTGACCTACCCACCCGCCCAAGTGATAGTTATCAAAGGATCTATAGTTTGTTCCACCTTTCGTGTGCTTGGATTTAGATATGAGAAAATTGTTTAACAATAAATCTCTTGATAACTAACGCTTGGGTGGGTGGGCGGGAACTGAGGTTAGATTGGGGGCAAGTTACTTCTTTTACTGTGACCCAGCCACCCGCCCAAGTGTTAGTCATCACAGGATCTATAGTTTGTTCCACCTTTTGTGTGCTTGGATATAGATATGAGAAAATTGTTAGACAATAAATCTTTTGATAACCAACGCTTGGGTAGGTGGGCAGAAACTAAAGTTAGATTAAGGGCGAGTTACTTCTTCTACTGTGACCCAGCCACCCGCCCAAGTGTTAGTCATCAAAGGATCTATTGTTTGTCACACCTCTTGTGTGCTTGAATTTAGATCTGAGAGAATTGTCTAACAATAAATCTTTTGATAACTAACGCTTGGGTGGGTGGGCGGAAACTAAGGTTAGATTGGAGGCAAGTTATTTCTTCTACTGTGACTCAGCCTTTTGTGTGCTTGGGTTTAGATATGAGAAAATTGTTTAACAATAAATCTTTTGATAACTAACGCTTGGGTGGGTGGGCGGGAACTAAGGTTAGATTGGGGGCGAGTTACTTTTTCTACTGTGACCCAACCACCCGCCCAAGTGTTAGTCATCAAAAGATCTATAGTTTGTGTCATCTTTTGAGTGCTTGGATTTAGATATGAGAAAATTGTTAAATAATAAATCTCATGATAACTAACGATTGGATGGGTGGATGGGAACAAAGTTTAATTTGTGGGCGAGTCTTCTACTGTGATCCACCCACCCGTCCAAGTGTTAGTCATTAAAGGATCTAATGTTTGTCTCACCTCTTGTGTGCTTGGATTTAGATATGAGAGAATTGGTAAACATCAAATTTTTTGATAACTAACGCTTGGGTGGGTGGGCGGGAACTAAGGTTAGATTGGGGGCAAGTTACTTCTACTACTGTGACCCACCCGCCCGCCCAAGTGTTAGTCATCAAAGGATCTATAGTTTGTTCCATCTTTTTTGTGCTTGGATTTAGATATGAGAGAATTGTTTAACAATTAATCTTTTGATAACTAACGCTTGAGTGAGTGGGCAAGAATTTAGGTTAGAATGGGGGCAAGTTACTTCTTTTACTGTGACCCACCCACCGCCCAAGTGTTAGTCGTCAAAAGATCCATAGTTTGTTTTACCTTTTGTGTTCTTGGATTTAAATATGAAAGAATTCTTTAACATTAAATCTTTTGATAATTTACGATTGGGTGGGTGGGTGTAAACTAAGTTTAATTTGTGGGCGAGTTACTTCTTTTACTGTGACCCACTCACTTGCCCAAGTGTTAATCATTAAAGGATTTATTGTTTATTTCACTTTTTGTGTGCTTGGATTTAGATAAGAATAAAAATTGGTTAACAAGAAATCTCCTGATAACTAACGCTTGGGTGGGTGGAAACAAAGTTTAATTGTTGGGCGAGTTAATTCTTCTACTAATTTTTAAAGATTTTAAGCAGTTTTGGTTTTAATTCTATTTTTTTAAGCGACAAATTAACGCAGGGGAACTAGACCTGTCATTCGAGGCTGAAATTTTGGCATTCAAAGCCAAGATTTTGGTTTCGAGTAGATTGATCTAGTTTTCGAGGAGTAGTGTCCTTGCGTACCCGAACTCCCATAACCTGGGTCCAAAATACCTTATTCCTACCTATTCTAAACGCAGGGAAGCTAAATCTAGCTTTCGAGGATTGGCTACCTCGCGTACCCTAGCTCCCTGTCCCGGGACCATCCTATTTTATCCTTTTTTAAATCTTTCTCCCTAACCTAACCAATTGCGAACCATTTTGCATCTAATTCTACTATTATAAATCCTTCTATTGTTGTACCTACAATGCCATCTAAACAAATATTTACTTGTAGTACAAGGCTTGTTAGGAACCGTACTATCGACAAATAGAACTAACTTCCCAATTCAGTTTTTCCTGAAAATAATAAGCCACAAATACTCAACGTCAATGTTCACAGTCTGCTTAAATCTAGTCTTCGGTGTGATAGTTTTAGCGAGAGTGGTTTGTCCTGCAAAACATTGTTTATAAATTATATATGATGACTTTTCCTAAAAATAAATTTTTATAGACGAACTAATAATATACATATTAAATAATAACTACGTGCAATATTGTTAATAATTTTAAATACACACCAAACAACATAATTTTTTAAAACGATTGTTACATGCATGAAACGTGAATTTAACAGCGATCGTAAACAACTACACGCGACTTTAATACTTAATTTTTAACGAGAAAATTTAACAATTGCTATTTATTAGTTATTTAGTATTAAACGGAAAACGAATTTGCAACAAAATATTTTATAATTAAATTTGTTATAGTATTGCTGACTATGCAGAGATAAGCTAATAGTTTCCTGATTTGGATTCTCTTATCATACATAGACATTAATTTATTAGCTCTACCTATACTGGTTAATTATCCATTAAATTTAAAAGTTTGCACAGTAATGTTAATAGGAATATAATGTATATGAAATTAGATTATTCAATGAAATGTCATCATAATATATGTTCCATCACAAAATGTCAAAGGATTCTATTTAAAAAATATTGATGCAATTTCTATTATACCATTGAAAACAATATAAAACAAATTTTTAATTACGATTATAAAACTGTTAATTGATTCAAACGGCCATCGCATGTGGCATGCTAATGAATTAATAATTTAATATTCTAAAATTGTAGGTCCTTCAAAATTATTTTCTCCATATTAATAATTGCAAATTTATTTGTTTCCTTTCTCAAAAAACAAACGCAGTTAGATAGTGATTTGTTTTATTAACAGAATCAAAATCAGTTTACATGCTTCAGATAAAAGAATTGATTAGGCAATACAATGGCATTAAGTAAATCACAACAGTTGCTACAACATATGCAAAGCAGATGGAGTTGAGTGTATTTATAATTGACCATTTATTATATCATTATATTCATAAAATGTTTCCTAATAACCATAGTTAAATATGAATAAAATATATCGTTTAGATAAAAAAATATGTTAACTAGACAACCGATCGTCTTGTAATCTAATTTAGGAATTATAATATGTTATATAATTGTTGATAAAGAATTGTAAATAAATAGGTTAAAAAAAACAGTTAAAATGGTATATTTTACTGGTTCAAAAATATTTTTAGTTTTCAAAAATAAAATTTGACTTTAATTAATAATGTTTTGACTATGCTTGGTAGAAATTTTAAGTTAATATTTGGAAAATTGTAGCCTTAACATTAAAATAATCAATAATATAATTTAATTTTTTTTTGTGAACTTTAAAATTTGAAAAAAATATTTTTAATTTTCAAAAATAAAATTTGACTTAACCACATTAATTATTAATGTTTTAACTATGCTTGGTAGAAATTTTGAGTCAATATTTTGAAAATTGTGGTCTTAACATTAAAATAAGCAATAAAATGATTTAAGAAAATTTAGTTGAATTTTCAAAAATTAAAAAAAAAATATTTTCAATTTTCAAAATTAAAATTTGACTTAATCACATTAATTAATAATGTTTTAACTATGCTTGGTAGAAATTTTGAGTTGATATTTGGAAAATTGCAGCCTTAACATTAAAATAAGCAATAAAATGATTTAAGAAAGTTTAGTTGAATTTTCAAAAATTATTAAAACTGTTTTTAATTTTCAAAAACTGATTTTGACTTAATCACATTAATTATTATTGTTTTGACTATGCTTGGTAGAAATTTTGAATTAATATTTGGGAAATTGTAGCCTTAACATTAAAATAAGCAATAAAATGATTTAAGAAAGTTTAGTAGAATTTTCAAAAATTATCAAAAAAGATTTTTAATTTTCAAAAATAAAATTTGACTGAAACAAATTAATTATTAATGTTTTGACTATGCTTGATAGAAATTTTGAGTTAATATTTGGAAAATTGTAGCATTAACATTAAAATTAGCAATAAAATTATTTAAGAAAGTTCAGTTAAATTTTCAAAAATATAAAAAAAAAATTAGTTTTAAAAAATAAAATTTAACTTAAACATATTAATTATTAATGTTTTGACTGTGATTGGTAGAAATTTTGAGTTAATATTTGGATAATAGTAGCCTTAACATTAAAACAAGCTATAAAATGATTTATTTTTTTTGTTGATTTTCAGAAATTACTAAAAAGCATTTTTAATTTTTAAAAATAAAATTTGACTTAAACACATTAATTATTAATGTTTTGACTATGCTTTGTAAAAATTTTGAGTCAATATTTTGAAAATTGTAGCCTTAACCTTAAAATAAGCAATAAAATAATTTAATATAATTTAGTTGAATTTTTAAAACTTATTATAAAATATTTTTAATTTTTATAAACAAAATTTGACTTAAACACAATAATTATTAATGTTTTGACTTTGCTTGGTAGAAATTTTGAGTTAACATTTTGAAAATTGTAGCCTTAACGTTAAAATGAGGTATAAAAGGATTTAAATTTTTTTTGTGGATTTTCAGAAATTATTAAAAAACATTTTTAATTTAAAAAAAAAATTGACTTTAACACATTAATTATTAATGTTTTGACTATGCTTGGTAGAAATTTTGAGTTAAGATTTTGAAAATTGTAGTCTTAAGACTAAAATGAGCTATAAAATGATTTAAATTTTTTTTGTTGATTTTCAAAAATTATTAAAAAATGTTTTTAATTTTTAAAAATAAAATTTGACTGAAACAAATTAATTATTAATGTTTTGACTATGCTTGATAAAAATTTTGAGTTAATTTTTGAAAAATTGTAGCATTAACATTAAAATATGCATAAAAATGATTTAAGAAATTTCAGTTGAATTTTCAAAAAATATAAAAAAATATTTTTAATTTTAAAATACAAAATTTAACTTAAACATATTAATTATTATTGTTTTGACTGTGCTTGGTAGAAATTTTGAGTCAATATTTGGAAAATTGTAGCCTTAACATTAAAATATGCAATAAAATGATTTAAGAAAGTTCAGTTGAATTTTCAAAAATTTATAAAATTTTTTTTTAATTTTTATAAATAAAATTTGACTCAAACACATTAATTAATAATGTTTTGACTATGCTTGGTAGAAATTTTGAGTTGATATTTGGAAAATTGTAGCCTAAACATTAAAATAAGCAATAAAATCATTAAAAAAAAATTAGCTGAACAAAAATTATTAAAAAATATTTTCCATTTTCAAAAATAAAATTTGACTTAACCATATTAATTAATAATGTTTTCAAATTTGCTTGGTAGAAATTTTGAGTTATTATTTGCAAATTTGTAACCTCAACATTAAAATAAGCAATAGATTTATTCAAACAGAATTGTTAAATTTTCAAAAATTATTAAAAAATATTTTTAATTTTCAAAAATTAATTTTGACTTAAACACATTAATGATCAATGTTTTGACTATAGTTGGTAAAAATTTTGAGTTATTATTTGCATAATTGTAACCTCAACATCATAACAAACAATAGAATTACTTAAAAAAAATTGTTGAATTTTCGAAAAAAATAAAAAAACTGTTTTTAATTTTCAAAAATTAACTTTGACTTAAACACATTAATGATCAATGTTTTGACTATAGTTGGTAAAAATTTTGAGTTATTATTTGCATAATTGTAACCTCAACATCATAACAAACAATAGAATTACTTAAAAAAAATTGTTGAATTTTCGAAAAAATTAAAAAAACTGTTTTTAATTTTCAAAAATTAACTTTGACTTAAACACATTAATTATTAATGTTTTGACTATGCTTGATAAAAATTTTGAGTTATTATTTGCCAAATTGTAACCTCAACAGTAAAATAAGCAATAGTTTATTTAAAAAAAATTGTTGAATTTTCAAAAATTTTAAAACAATGTTTTTAATTTTTTAAATTAAAATTTGATTTTAACACATTAATGATCAATGTTTTGATTATGGTTGGTAGAAATTTTGAGTTATTATTTGCAAAATTGTAACCTTAACATCATAACAAAAAAATATTTAAAAAAAAGTTAAATTTTCAAAAAAATAAAAAAAAGTTTTTAATTTTAAAAAATTAATTTTTGAATTAAACACATGAATAACCAATGTTTTGACTATGGTTGTTAGACATTTTGAGTTAATATTTGCAAAATTATAAACTCTACAAGCAAAAAAATGATTAAGGAAATTTTGTTCAATTTTTAAACATTATTAAAAAATGTTTTTAGTTTTCAAAAATTAAATTTGACTTAAACACATTAATGATCAATGTTTTGACTATGCTTGCTAGAAATTTTGAATTATTATTTGCAAATTTGTAACTTCAACATCATAACAAGCAGAAGAATTATTTATTTGTTGAATTTTCAACAAAAAAAATAAAAAATGTTTTTAATTTTCAAAAATTAATTTTGACTTAATCACATTAATGATCAATGTTTTGACTATGGTTGGTTGAAGTTTTCAGTTAATATTTGCAAAATTGTAATCTCAACATCATAACAAGCAATAGAGTCATTTAAAAAAAATTGATAAGTTTTCAAAAATTATTATTATTTTTTTTAGTTTTTAAAAAGTAACTTTGACTTAAAAACTTTAATTAACAATGTTTTGACTACGGTTGATAGAAATTTTTGAGTTATTATTTGCAAAATTGTAACTTCAACAGCATAATAAGCAATAGATTATTTAAAAAAAAAAAAAATTAATTTTTAAAAATAAAATTTCTTAAAGCACATTAATTACTAATGTTTTGACTATGCTTGGTAGAAATTTTAAATTTATATTTGGAAAATTGTACCCTTAACATTAAAATAAACAATAAAATGATTTGATAAAAATTAGTTGAATTTTCAAAAATTATTAAAAAACATTTTTAATTGTCAAAAATAAAATTTGCTTTATACAAAATAATTATTAATGTATTGACTATGATTAGTAAACATTTTGAGTTTATATTTGGAAAATTTTAGCCCTAACATTAAAATAAGCAATAAAATGATTTAAGAAAATTTTGTTGAGTTTTCAAAAATTATTAAAAACAAATTTAGTTTAAAAAAAAAATTTGACTTAAACACATTAATTATTAATGTTTTGTTTATGTTTGGTAGAAATTTTGAGTTAATATTTGCAAAATTGTAACCTCAACATCATAACAAGCAATAGAATTATTAAAAAAAAAATGTTAAATATTCAAAAAAAATTAAAAAAAATTCAAATTTTTATAAGTTAATTTTGACTTAAACACAATAATTATCAATGTTTTGACAATGCTTTGTAGAAATTTTGAGATATTATTTGCAAAATTGTAACATCAACATTAAAATAAGCAATAGTTTATTTAAAAAAAAATTGTTGAATTTTCAAAAAAAAATTATAAAATTGTTTTTAATTTTAAAAAATTAATTTAAACACATTAATGATCAATGTTTTGACTATGGTTGTTAGGCATTTTGAGTTAATATTTGCAAAATTATAAACTCAACATCAAAACAAGCAAAAAAGTGATTAAGGAAATTTTGTTGAATTTTCAAACATTATTAAAAAATGTTTATAATTTTCAAAAATTAATTTTGACTTAAACACATTAATGATCTATGTTTTGGCTATAGTTAGTGGAAATTTTGAGTTATTATTTGCAAAATTGTTACCTCAACATTAAAATAAGCAATAGAATAATAAAAAAAAAATGTTAAATTTTCAAAAATTATTAAAAAATGTTTTATTTTTCAAAAATTAATTTTGACGTTAACACAATAATAATCAATGTTTTGACTAAAGTTGGTAAAATTTTTGAGTTATTATTTGCAAAATTGTAACCTCATCAACATAACAAGCAATAAAATTATTTAATAAAAAATTGTTGAATTTTCAGAAGTTATTAAAAATTGTTTATAATTTTTTAAAATTAATTTTGACTTAAACACGTTAATAATCAATGTTTTGACTATAGTTGGTAGAAATTTTGAGTTAATATTTTCAAAATTGTAACCTCAACATCATAACAAACAAAAGAATTATTTAAAAAAAATTGTTGAATTTTCAAAAATTATTAAAAAATATTTTTAATTTTCAAAAATTATC
Organism: Tachinus rufipes; assembly: GCA_963932245.1. Classification (NCBI taxonomy): domain Eukaryota; kingdom Metazoa; phylum Arthropoda; class Insecta; order Coleoptera; family Staphylinidae; genus Tachinus; species Tachinus rufipes. The sequence continues at coordinate 6,558,249 of OZ010749.1, forward strand.
TTTAACTTAATCACATTAATGATCAATGTTTTGACTATGGTTGGTAAAAATTTTGAGTTAAAATTTGCAAAATTGTAACCTCAATATCATAACAAGCAATAAAATTATTAAAACAAAAATTGATAAGTTTTCAAAAATTATTAAAATTTGTTTTTAATTTTTAAAAAATAATTTTGACTTAGACACATTAATGATCAATGTTTTTTGACTATCATTGGTAAACAGTCATTATTTGCAAAATTGTAACTTTAACATCATAACAAGCAATAGAATTATATAAAAAAAATGTTGAATTTTCAAAAATTATTAAAAAATGTTTTCAATTTTCAAAAATTAATTTTGACTTAAACACGTTAATAATCAATGTTTTGTCTTTAGTTGGTAGAAATTTAAAGTTATTATTTGCAAAATTGTAACCTCAACATTAAAATAAGCAATAGAATAATTTAAAAAAATTGTTAAATTTTCAAAAATTATTAAAAAATGTTTGAAATTTTTAAAAATTAATTTTGACTTAAACACATTAATGATCTATGTTTTGACTAAGGTTGGTAGAAATTTTGAGTTAATATTTGCAAAATTGTAGCTTTAACGTTAAAATAAACAATAAAATAGTTTAAGAAAATTTAGATAAATTTTCAAAAATTTTAATTATTGAAAAATGTTTTTAGTTTTCAAAAATAAAATTTGACTTAAACACATTAATGATCAATGATTTGACTATAGTTTGTAGAAATTTTGAGTTATTATTTGCAAAATTGTAACCCCAACATCATATCAAGCAATTCAATTACTTAAAAAAGATTGAAGAAGTTTCAAAAAATATTATAAAATGTTTTTAATTTTTAAAAATTAATTTTGACTTATACACATTAATGATCAATGTTTTGACTATGGTTGGTAGAAATTTTGAGTTAATATTTGCAAAATTGTAACCTCAGCATTACAATAAAGAATGGAATGATTTAAAAGTTATTATAAATTAATTATAATTTTCAAATTTGATAAAAATGCAGAATGTTAAAATCTCGGTCATAATAAATACAAATATTTACTGCATTAATATAAAAAAAATAATTTTACATCTAATCCGTGTTAATTAGATCAATTAATAAGAGAAATAAAAGATTTCTCTCTACCTTATCAATTATAACCATCCCGATTAAATTAATAGAAAGTGTTTCATATGTAAACCATTTCTAGAGCAAACCTATTCCAGCGTGAAAACTACAACAATTTCCACAAATAAAGAAAAAAATTTAATTTGCAAATAAATCAGCACACGTTACATTGTGGAGAAGAAAATGATGTTGCGCTCTCCTCAATCATATGAAAGTCATCTAGGGCTTACAATAATATAGCATATTAATCCATCATTATTAATCAACTTTCTTCAATTTTGCATAATTTACTTAGAATGATTTGATTCATATTTAAATTAATTAACTATTGGATTCCCACGGATTGTTTATTCATCATGGTTTTTCCAAATGGTAACAGGAAATTGTAATTATTCGCTAAATTATATTATTATGCAATTTCATTTAAATGCTTGTTTTTAATAATAATTATAATAATTCATTAATTATTATTGTTGTATCGCATACTGTAACAATGCAATTATAACTGTTTTTTTTTGTAATTTCTTATGTATTGTTAATTATCATCACTTGATTGGTTATAGTGTAAACAATATTATTATCCACAAATACCAATCTTGCTCAATAAGTTATATAAATATTAAACAAATAAACCATAAATTTAATATCTAAAAGAATCGAAAGTTATGTTTACTTACATATTTATTGCAAAGTGAAATTAATCAAAAAATTAACAACCTATAATTTAATTAAACGAATTGCTACATGGTTCATTATTATTAAAACCTTTTGATAATAATAAATGTGCAAAATTTTTATTTAAATGTAACGCTCGGATCACGAATCGCATTGGGCAACTTCGGCTGCATTGTTATGGGATAATTTAATCTCTTCATATTCAATTGGGGCGATTATTACTTTTGCTGCATTACATTTTCAGGATCCTTGACACCTATGGCATTAATAGCTCATGCATTGTAAATGTTTACTCTTTTGTGTTTTTGCGCGCCGAATAAAATTGCAAAATGTTTGCTTTGTGATTTGGTTTGGTGCGATATTACAATGGGTGTTATTGTAATATTAATAAATTAAGATAAGGAAATAAGTGTATAAATTTTATATACAATAGAATCGGGTTTTCATGGATATTTATAACCTTTGATTTATTATATTTAAATAATCATTTAATTAAATAATTGGATTCAAAATATTTATTAATCAAAATATAATAACCAGCTTTTATATACCGTATAAACGTACAGATTATAGCAAGAATTTATTTATGGTACGAAAACTAATAAAAAAATGTTTTTTTTTGTGTGAAAGTAGTAATATTGAATTTCATTTCATACTAATTATCAATCCTTTTGATATTTAAGCAGAAACTCTATACATGATATTTGATATTTGATTGAAAAACTTGTATAAAATTTAATACGCAACTTAATTAATAAATTATAAGCAATACAATTTCATTCAATTTTAATTAAATTAGTATTTTGTAATCAAATCAAACTAATTACAAAAATAATTGAATTAATTTAATTCCAAAATTCGCACATAAATCACCTCGATTTACATATTGCCCAATTTGTTTTCTGCGCATCCTTGCATAATTTTTTTTATAGAATAAATTTATTAGTTAACACAAAGAAAGCAAAAACAAGCGCGAGCGATGAGTAAGATTTAAAGGGTTGGGCCGAATATGTCACCCATATCTTTGCTTCAATCGTAATACGAAAAAAAGTGTTGTGCAAGATTCGTTATGGGCCCAAAGAAAAAATGTATTAAAGCCGACAACACAATAGAAACAAACACGTAATTAAGCTTACATAAAAATATCATTACTATAATAATAATTCAGTAAAAAAATAACTATAAATTATACTGAGAATTGAATTTTGCAATGTAAAATGATGCTACGGTTTGTTTGTTTTTTCTTAGGAGTCATGCGATGAGTTAACCGCAGAGATCTACAAATCTGTTTTGTCCTTGCTGTAAAACATATTTGTTTATTAAAGGTTTTGCGTTTCGTAAGAATTTATAATAATAAAGTACGTGTCTCTGTTAATAAATTGGCTAAATAGAAACAAATGTTGTGGTTAAAATTAAAAATTTACATAATTTTTTTTTTTTTGGAATTTTTGAAATAATTTATTTTTAAATGCTGGCCTACTATAATAAATTAGCTAAACCACCGGAGTTTGTGGTTGGGTAATTTCATAAAATTAATAAATTTAACATATTTTGACTAAATAGTTTATTTTTGACTACGATTAGAACTGCATTTTTTCACAATTTTGTGGCTAGATTCACAATTTACTACGAGGAAATATTAACTCAATATTTGTACTAATAATAGTCAAAACAATGATTACGTTAAATTTTATTTTTGAAAATCAAAAATATTTTTTCAATTTTATAATCTATCCATGGCTTGTTTTAACGTTCAGGTTACAATTTTGCAAATATTAATTCAATATTTGTAACAAACACAGTCAAAATAATAATAATTATTGTGTTTAAGTCAAATTTAATTTTTAAAAATTACAAAAAATTTTAATAATTTTTGAAAATTCAACAATTTTTTTTTAATCATTCTATTGCTTCTTTTAGTGTTGAGGTTACAATTTTACAAATATTAACTCCAAATTTTTAGCAATCATAGTCAAGACGATAATAATTAATGTGCTTAAATCAATTTAAATTATTGAAAATTAAAAACTTACTAAATTTATTTAACAATTCCATTGCTTGTTTTAATGTTAAAGTGTAAATTGTGTGTTTGTACCTTGGAATTGTGTTCCCCACTTACCAGCAAATTCTGCTTCAATTTTTCGATCTCATAGACTTGGACGGGAAGGCGTGAACTAAGTTTAAATTGTTTGGGCATGTGGTTTTGTGTTCTCAAACAATCCGCCCTAGTGATTCTGCTTCAATTTCTTGTTTACAAAAACTTGGGTGGGTGGGCGGGAACTATGTTCAAACTATTTGGGCGTGTGATTTGAAATTGTGTAGCCCACCCACCCACCCGAGTGTTTGTGCACCAATTTTTTGTTAACAAACACTTGGGTGGGTGGGCGGGAACTATGTTTAAATTATTTGGGCGTGTGATTTAAAATTGTGTAGCCCACCCACCCGCCCGAGTGTTTGTGCTTCAATTTTTTAATAAAAAATAGTTGGGTGGGTAGGCGGGAACTAAGTTCAAATTAATTGGCCGTGTAAATTGAAATTGTGTAACCCACCCACCCACCCGAGTGTTTATGTACTAATTCTTTTGTTAACAAACACTTGGGTGGGTTGGTGGAAACTAAGTTCAAGTTATTTAGGCATGTGATTTGAAATTGTGTGGCCCACCTCCCCGCCTGAGTGTTTGTGCTCCAATCTTTTGATAACAAACACTTGGGTGGGTGGGAGGGAACTAAGTTCAAATTATTTGGACGTGTAAATTAAAATTGTGTAGCCCACCCACCATCCAGAGTGTTTGTGCACCAATTTTTTTGTTAACAAACACTTGGGTGAGTTGGTGGAAACTAAGTTCAAGTTATTTAGGCATGTGATTTGAAATTGTGTGGCCCACTTCTCCGCCTGAGTGTTTGTGCTTTAATCTTTTGATAACAAACACTTGGGTGGGTGGGCGGGAACTTTGTTCAAACTATTTGGGCGTGTGATTTGAAATTGTATAACCCGCCCACCCTCCCGAGTGTTTGTGCTCCTATTTTTTGATAACAAAGACTTGGGTGAGTTGGCGGGAACTATTTTCAAACTATTTGGGCGTGTGATTTAAAATTGTTTAGCCCATCCACCCGATCAAGTGTTTGTGCTTGAATTTTTTAATCACAAAAACTAGGATGGGTGGGCGGAAACTAAGTTCAATTTATTTGGGGTGTGATTTGAAATTGTATAGCTCACCCACTCGCCCAAGTCTTTATGTTTTAATTTTTTGATCACAAACACTTTGGTGAGTGGGCGCAAAATAAGTTTAACTTATTTAGACGTGTGATTTGAAATTGTGTAGCCCACCCATCTGCCCAAGTGTTTGTGCTTCAATTTTTTGATCACAAACATTTTTAAGCTTTACCCTAAATTATTTTGAAAAGATCGTTTTACTTAAGTTTAAATTTTGTATGCGTGTGGCTTCAGTTTTTATCACAAACAATTGAGTGGGTGGGCGGGAACTAAGTTTAAATTATTTGGGAGTGTGGTTTGAAATTGTGTATCACACTCACCCGCCCGAGTGTTTGTGCTCTAATTTTTTTATTACAAACACTTGGGTGGGTGGGCGGGAACTAAGTTCAAATTATTTGCGCGTGTGATTTAAATTTGTGTAACCCACTTACACGGCAAAATGTTTGTGCTCTAATTTTTTGATAACAAGCACTTGGGTGGGCGGGAGGTAACTGTATAAATACCAAACCCACCCGCCCGAATGTGTGTACTCTAATTTCTTGATTGCAAATACTTGAGTGGTTAAACAAGAATTAAGTTTAAATTGTTTGGTTGTTTGGGCGTGTGGTTTAGAATTGTGTTCCTCACTCACCAGCAGATTCTACTTTAATTTATCCATCACAAAGATTTGGGTAGGCGGGCGTAAACTAAGTTTAACTTAGTTGGGCGTGTGGTTTTAATTTGTGTACTCCAACCACTCGCCCAAGTGTTTGAACTCTATTTTTTTTTATTACAAACTTTTGGGTGGGTGGGTGAAACTAAGTTCAAATTTTTTTTTTTTTATTTTGCGTTTTACAGCTACTTTACATTGCCTTAGAAGTCTTACGACTTGTTTGAAAGGGGTTGATGGGACCAACGGCAGATTAAGTGACTTCCGAATCACTCCGGTGGATAAACAGCAAGTTATTATTTTTGTCATATTTAGGGATTGAACCCCGGACTGTTAAAGTGCTACACTATCGCTCTGTAACTGAGCCATCTCATCAATTTGGGCGTGTGATTTCAAATTGCGTAACCCACCCACCCGCTCAAGTATTTGTGCTCTAATTTGTTGACAACAAATACTTGGGTGGGTGGGCGGGAACTAAGTTCAAATTAGTTGGGCTTGTGATTTGATATTGTGTAGCCCACCCACCCGCCCAAGTGTTTGAGCTCTAATTTCTTGATCACAAACACTTGGGTGGGTGGGCGTGAACTATGTTCAAATTAGTTGGGGGTGTTATTTAAAATTGTGTAGCCCACCCACCGCTTGTACACCAATCTTTTGATAACAAACATTTGGGTAGGAGGGCGGGAACTAAGTTTAGGGCTCTAATTTCTTGATCACAAGCACTTAAGTGGGTGGGCGTAAACTATGTTCAAATTAATTGGGCGTGTTATTTAAAATTGTGTAGCCCACCCGCCCACCCAAGTGTTTGTGCTCTAATCTTTTGATAACAAACATTTGGGTGGGCGGGAATTAAGTTTAACTCAATTGGGCGAGTGGTTTTGAATTATGTTTCTCACCCACCCGCGCAAGGGTTTTAACTCTAATTTCTTGATCACAAACACTTGGGTGGGTGGGCCAAAACTAAGTTTGCGTTGTGGTATTAAAATTGTGTTCTCCACTTATCCGTTCCTGTGTTTGTGCTCCAATTTTTTCATCACAAACATATTTAGGCTTTATCGTAAATTATTTAGAAAGGCTCTTTTAGTAAAGTTTAAATATTGTGGGCATGTGGTTTGGAATTAAGTTCCCCATCTTCCCTCTCGAGTGTTTGTGCTTCAATATTTTATCACACTCACTTGGGTGGGCTGGCAGGAACTAAGATTTTATATAATATAATTAAAATAATCTAGTTTTGACTTATTAAGTATTATTCTTGCAATAATAAACGTAGAAAAACAAATTAATGTAAATCTTTGAAAGTATTATAAAATCCCCTTGTACCTAATTGACTTTTATAGCCAACAACCAATAATAATTGCAAATGTTAATAAGCATCTTTAAAGCGACATGTGCAAATTGCTTGATTTGCTATTTTATAGATCGGAAATGTCGCAATACGAGCAAAAATCATCAAATGAAAATCTGCCCGGCCAATTTACAGATGTCACGATTGCGCTAGATTCTAATGTAATGCGATAGTTCATATAATTTTTTGTGTGCATCCAGTTATATAAATTTAGAGTAAGTTTGAAAGGTGCTTGAAAAAACACTCCAAATAATACAAAACAGGTGTTATTATTATTATTATGATTAGTGTTATTACAGCAGCGGATTTATTTCAACACATTTTGCTGAAATCAAATTAATTTTTATTGTAAAATTATAAATAAATACAAATAACTCATTATGGAATAATTACAATTTACAAAACACATTTCACCGAGTGTGTAAACACGTTTCATCTCTCATCACGGTTGTTAAAATTATAATTATTTAATTCTGCACGCTTTATAATTAATAGAAAAAAGTGAAAAACGTGATCCTATCATTTTGTTGATAATTTAATAATGATTTATACGATTAAATTAATGCACAATCAACTATAATTGAAATCAATTTTTGTTTTGTTCACTTTTACAATTATCATAATCAAATTAACCTTCTATTAATTATATTCTTCAGCGAAAACATTTTAAGTTTTGTAATTTAATTATCTTACAAGGCGCTAATAAATTTGCAAATTTAGATTAATAAACACCCGCGAATATATTGTTACGACATTATATTTGCATACGCGATTATGTTTTAATTATAATCAGACAATCTTCAATAATTGCTGCTAACAAATTCAATTAGTTGGTATGGAAATCGTGTGGTCGGATAATTAGAACAAACATTCCGGTGTAATTGTGTTTGCTGTAAAATCAATGTCAAAATAATTACTAAAATATCTAATTATATGCAATGTAAACAAGGTAAAGTGGGATTTTCTGCAAGAAATTAATTAATTTGTTATTTGTCCGACCCGGATTGAAATAAATATTATTTATGATATAATTTAATTTAATTTATGTGTTTATTTAATTTTGGTTTAATTATGTTCGTTATTTGGTAATGAACAGAAATAAACCGAGGGAATTTTTCCATAAATTTATATTATTTAATTAGTATACGAAACGGACTAAATGCATTTTTTTAAAATGCTTACTTTGCAATTCTATAACAAAATGAGTCATTGCAACGACTGTTTTTATTTTTGAAACGCATAAATGATATTAATACACGTTTTTCTGTTTTTAATGGTACTCACCGCCAATGAGTCATTTTGCGTTTAGTCACTGATCTTAGTAGATGCTCTATCAAGTTATGGGAAATGGTTTTTTTATTGGAATTGCAAGAAAAATTTGAAAACTTGTTTTAATAATGAGAGTTTGTTTTCAAGAACCAGAGATTGTGTTTTCTACTAAGTTTTAGATTGTTTAACAGTTTTTGTTCGTTTGTGTGCAGGAAATTTGCAGAAAAAAGAAATACCTAATATTTTGATGTTTAATACTTAACTTAGTGACTACTGAAGTTTGCAGAGACCATAAAATATTAATTTTTTTGATGATTTGCACTTAGGCGGTTGATTGGAGTTTTTATTGATATTTTAAAAAACAATTTTTAAAATTTATGACAAACTATTAATGTTTATTGGTCGGATTTTTATATTTTAAGCTTAAATTTTGATACTATAAACCAAAAAGTGTGATTTAATGGCCGGATTTTTATATCTTGTAAGCGGGTTTGGTATTTTTACTGAGCAAAGTTGAGTTTTGTCATTATTATACTATAAGTTGGTTTTCTGCGTTAATGTTGATAATCTTTTTGTGATAATTGTGGTTTCTGAGCGGATTCTATGCAACAAATGAGTTTACTGCGAGATTTTTTTGTTGTAAATGTTATTTATGATTAATTTTAAGCTTTTTTAAGCAAATTTTATATAATGAATCGGTTTTCTGCGTCAATGTTGATAATATTTTTGGTTTCTGAGCGGATTCAATGCAACAAATGAGTTTACTGCAAGATTTTCTTGTTGTAAATGTAATTTATGATTAATGTTGAGCTTTTTTAAGCTAATTTTATACTATAAATCAGTTTTCTGCGTTAATGTTGGTTATCTTTTTGTGATAATTGTGGTTTCTGAGCAAATTTCAGGCAACAAATGAGTTTACTGCGAGATCTTTTGTTATAAATGTAATTTATGATTAGTTTTGAGCTTTTTTAAGCTAATTTTGTACTATAAATCGGTTTTCTGCGTTAAATTTTGATAATTTTTTTGTGATAATTGTGGTTTTTGAACGAATTCCATCCAACAAATGAGTTTACTGCGAGATTTTTTTGTTGTAAATGAAATTTATAATTAATTTTGAACTTTTCTAAGCTAATTTTGTACTATAAATTAGTTTTCTGCGTCAATGTTGATAATAATCAAGTGATAAATTTCATTTCCTAGCAAATTCCATTCTAAAAATAAGTTTATTGCGCGATTTTCTTTTGTTATATATGTAATTTATGATTAATTTTAAGCTTTTTAAAGTTAATTTTATACTATGAATCGGTTTTCTGCGTCAATGTTGATAATATTTTTGTGATAATTGTGGTTTCTGAGCAAATTTTATGCAACAAATGAGTTTACTGCGAGGTCTTTTGTTGTAAATAAATTTTATGATTAGTTTGAGCTTTTTTAAGCTAATTTTATACTATGAATCGGTTTTCTGTGTCAATCTTTATTATTTTTTTGTGATATTTGTGGTTTTTGAACGGATTTCATGCAACAAATGAATTTACTGCAAGATTTGTTTGTTGTAAATGTAATTTATGATTAATTTTGAGCTTTTTTAAGCTAGTTTTATACTATAAATTGGTTTTTTGTGTTAATGTTGATCATCTTTTTGTGATAATTGTGGTTTCTGAGCAAATTCCATGCAACAAATGAGTTTACTGCAAGATTTTCTTGTTGTAAATGTAATTTATGATTAATTTTGAGCTTTTCTAAGCTAATTTTGTACAATAAATTGGTTTTCTGCGTCAAGGTTGATAATCTTTTTGTAATAATTGTGGTTTATGAGCGGATTCCATGCAACAAATGAGTTTACTGCAAGAATTTCTTGTTGCAAATGCAATTTATAATTAATTTTGAGCTTTTCTAAGCTAATTTTGTACTATAAATTGGTTTACTGCGTCAATGTTGATAATATTAAAGTGATAAATCTCATATTTTTGTGATATTTGTGGTTTTTGAACGGATTTCATGCAACAAATGAATTTACTGCAAGATTTGTTTGTTGTAAATGTAATTTATGATTAATTTTGAGTTTTTTTAAGCTAATTTTATACTATTATACTATGAATCGGTTTTCTGTGTCAATGTTGATAATTATTTTGTGATAATTGTGGTTTTTGAGCGGAGTCCATGCGACAAATGAGTTTACTGCAAAATTTTCTTGTTGTAAATGTAATTTATAATTAATTTTGAGCTTTTCTAAGCTAACTTCCTACTATAAATCGGTTTTCTGCGTCAATGTTAATAACATTTTTGTAATAATTGTGATTTTTGAGCGAATTCTTTGCTAAAAATGAGTTTACTGCAAGATTTTTTTGTTGAAAATGTAATTTATAATTAATTTTGAGCTTTTCTAAACTAACTTTATACTTTAAATCAGTTTTTTGCGTCAATGTTGATAGTAATTTTGTGATAACTGTGGTTTTTGAGCGGATTCCTTGCAACAAATGAGCGTACTGCGAGATTTTTTATTGTAAATGTAATTTATGATTAATTTTAAGCTTTTTTAAGCTAATTTTCTACTATAAATCGGTTTTCTGCGTCAATGTTGATAATTATTTTGTGATAATTGTGGTTTTTGAGCAGAGTCCATGCAATAAATGAGTTAACTGCAAAATTTTCTTGTTGTAAATGTAATTTATAATTTATTTTGAGCTATTCTAAGCTAATTTTGTACTATAAATTGGTTTTCTGCGTTAATGTTAATAATATTTTTGTGATAATTGTGGTTTCTGAGCGAATTTCTTGCAACAAATGAGTTTACTGCGAAATTTTCTTGTTGCAAATGTAATTTATGAGTAATTTTGAGCTTTTTAAAATTAATTTCATTTATGAATTGGTTTTCTGCGTCAATGTTGATAATATTTTTGTAATAATTGTGGTTTTTGAACGAATTTCATGCAACAAATGAGTTTACTCCAAATTTTATTTGTTGTAAATGTGATTTATGATTAATTTTGAGCTTTTTTTTAGCTTAATTTTATACTATGATTTATTTTTCTCCGTTAATGTTGATAGTATTTTTGTAATAATTGTGGTTTCTGAGCGGATTCCTTGCAACAAATGAGTTTACTGCAAGATTTTCTTGTTGTAAATGTTATTTTTAATTAATTTTGAGCTTTTCTATTTAATTATTTATATATTTAGTGGAAGCTTTATATATTATCTATTAATTTGTCTCATATCTACAAAAGTAAATATTAGATATAATTCAAATTTTGACAACTTATTATTGTACCAAAGTTTGTAAAGTTTTCAGACATTTTGATAGGCTAAATGTTTATCCAGAAATTAAAAAAAAAATCAAAATTTTGCTTGAAGTTTTATATATTTTTTACTAATTTGTGTCATCTACAAAAGTAGATATTAGATCAAATTTAATTTTTGATTACTTAGTAGTCTATTATTGTACTAAAGTTTGAGAAATTTTCAGACATATTGATACGCTAAATATTTACTCAGAAATTATCAACATTTAGTTGAAGCTTTATATACTATCTACTAATTTGTCTCATATCTACAAAAGTAGATATTACATGTAATTCAAATTATGATTACAAATTAGTCTTTTATTGTACTAAAATTTGTAAAATTTTCGGACATAATTGATTCGCTAAATATTAACCCAGAATTTTTTTAAATTACCCATAGTTTTAGTTAAAGCTTTAGAAACTATTTATTAACTTGTCTCCTATCTACAAAAGTCGATATTAAAATTAATTCAAATTTTGACTACTTATTAGTCTTTTATTATACTAATGTTTGTAAAATTTTCATACATTTTGATACGCTAATTATTCATACAGAAATTTTCAAAATTTTCCAAATTTATTTTTGAAATTTTATATACTGTTTATTAATTTGTGTCTCATCAACAAAAGTAGATATTAGATCTAATTCAAATTTTGACAACTTATTAGTCGGTTATTGTACTAAAGTTTGTAAAATTTTTAGACATATTGATACGTTAAATATTTATCCAGAAATTTTCAAAATTATTCATAATTTTAGTTGAAGCTTTAAATACTATCTAATAAATTGTCTCATATCTACAAAAGTAGATATTGGATCTAATTTAAAATTTGACAACTTTATACTCAATTAGAGTACTATTGTTTGTACAATTTTCAGAAATAATAATACGTTAAATGTTTACATAGAAATTTTCAGAATTAACGTTAATTTATTTGAATCTTTATATATTACCTAATAATTTGTCTCATATCTAGAAAAGTAAATATTGGATCTAATTTAAATTTTGACAACTTTATACTCACTTAGAGTACTATTGTTTGTACAATTTTTAGAAATATTGATACGCTAAATATGTTCTCAGAAATTTTCAAGATTACCCATAATTTTGCTTGAAGCTTTATATATTACCTAATAATTTGTCTCATATCTACAAAAATAGATATTGGATCTAATTTAAATTTTGACAACTTTATATTTAATTATGGTACTAATGCATGTACAGGTTTCAAAAATTATGATACGCTGAATATTTTTCCAAAAATTTTAAAAATTACCCTAAATTTTGCTTGAAGCTTTATTTACTAATTTGTCTCATATCTACAAAAATAGATATTGGATCTAATTTAAATTTTAAAAACTTTATATTTAATTAGGGTACTATTGTTTGTACAATTTTTAGAAATATTGATACTCTGAATATTTTTCCAGAAATTTTCAAAATTGCCCATAATTTTGCTTGAAGCTTTATTTACTAATCTTTCTCATATCTACAAAAGTAAATATTGGATCTATTTTGAATTTTGACAACTTTATCTACTATTATGGTACTAATGTATGTACAATTTTCAAACTTATTGATACGCTAAATATTTACCCAGAAATTTTCAAAATTACCCATTTTGCTTGAAGCTTTATTTACTATTTTTTTTCATATCTACAAAAGTAGATATTGGATCTAATTTAAAATTTGACAACTTTATATTCAATTATAGTACTAATATATTTACAATTTTTAAAAATATTGATACACTGAATATTTACCCAAAAATTTTCAAAATTACCCATAAATTTGCTTAAAGCTTTATTTACTAGTTTATCTCATATCTACAAAAGTAGATATTAGATCTAATTTAAAATTTGCCAACCTTATATTCAATTATAGTACTAATATATTTACATTTTTTAAAAATATTGATACACTGAATATTTACCCAAAAATTTTCAAAATTACCCATAAATTTGCTTAAAGCTTTATTTACTAGTTTATCTCATATCTACAAAAGTAGATATTAGATCTAATTTAAAATTTGCCAACCTTATATTCAATTATAGTACTAATATATTTACAATTTTTAAAAATATTGTTACACTGAATATTTACCCAAAAATTTTCAAAATTACCCATAATTTTGCTTAAAGCTTTATTTACTAATTTCTCCCATATCTACAAAAGTAAATATTGGATTTAATTTAAATTTTGACAACTTTATATTTAATTACGGTACTAATGCATGTACAGTTTTCAAAAATATTGATTCGCTGAATATTTTTCCAGAAATTTTCAAAATTACCCATAATTTTGCTTGAAGCTTTATTTACTAATTTGTCTGATATCTACAAAAATAGATATTGGATCTAATTTAAATTTTGACAACTTTATACTTAATTAGAGTACTACTGTTTGTACAATTTTTAGGAATATTGATACGCTGAATATTTTCGCAGAAATTTTCAAAATTATTTATAATTTTGCTTAAAGCTTTATTTACTAATCTTTTTTCAAATCCACAAAAGTAGATATTAGATCTTATTTAAATTTTGACATATTTATATTCAATTATTGTACTAATGTATGTACAATTTTCAAAAATATTGAAACGCTAAATATTTACACAGAAAATTTTAAAATTACCCATAATTTTGCTTGAAGCTTTATTTATTAATTTTTTTCATATCTACAAAAGTAGATATTGGATCTAATTTAAAATTTGACAACTTGTTATTCAATTAGGGTACTAATGTATGTACAACTTTTAGAAATATTGATATGATAAATATTTACCCAGAAATTTTTAAATTTACCCATTTTACTTGATGCTTTATTTTCTAATCTTTATCATATCTACAAAAGTAGATATTGGATATAATTTAAATTTTGACAACTTTTTATTTAAATATAGTACTAATGTACGTACAATTTTCTAAAATATTGATACGCTGAATATTTTCTCAGAAATTTTCAAAATTACCCATAATTTTGCTTGAAGCTTTATTTACTAATTTGTCTCATATCTACAAAAGTAGATATTGGATCTAATTTAAATGTTGACAACTTTATACTTAATTATGGTACTAATGCATGTACAGTTTTCAAAAATATTGATACGCTGAATATTTTTCCAGAAATTTTCAAACTTACCCATTTTGCTTGAAGCTTTATTTTCTAATCTTTCTCATATCTACAAAAGTAGATATTAGATCTAATTTAAAATTTGACGACTTTATATTCAATTATAGTACTAATATATGTACAATTTTTAGAAATATTGATACACTGAATATTTACCCAGAAATTTTCAAAATAACCCAAAAATTTGCTTAAAGCTTTATTTACTAATTTCTCCAATATCTACAAAAGTAAATATTGGATTTAATTTAAATTTTGACAACTTTATATTTAATTATGGTACTAACCTATGTACAATTTTCAGAAATATTGATACGCTAAATATTTTCACAGAAATTTTCAAAATTGCCCATAATTTTGCTTTAAGCTTTATTTACTAATTTGTCTTATATCTACAAAAGTAGATATTGGATCTAATTTAATGTTTGACAACTTTATATTTAATTATGGTACTAATGCATGTACAGTTTTCAAAAATATTGATACGCTAAATATTTACCCAAAAATTTCTAAATTATACATTTTGCTTGAAGCTTTATTTACTATTTTTTTTATATCTACAAAAGTAGATATTAGATCTAATTTAAAGTTTGACAACTTTATAATCAATTAGGGTACTAATGTATGTACAATTTTTAGAAATATTGATACGCTAAATATTTTGCCCAGAAATTTTCAAAATTACCCATTTTGCTTGAAGCTTTATTTTCTAATATTTCTCATATCTACAAAAGTAAATATTGGATCTATTTTGAATTTTGACAACTTTATCTACTATTATGGTACTAATGTATGTACAATTTTCAAACTTATTGATAAATTTTAAAATTACCCATAATTTTGCTTGAAGCTTTATTTATTAATTTTTTTCATATCTACAAAATTAGATATTGAATCTAATTTAATTTTTGACAACTTTATATTTAATTATGGAACTAATGTATGTACAATTTTTAGAAATATTGATACGTTAAATAATTACCCAGAAATTTTGAAAATTGCCCATAATTTTGCTTGAAGCTTTTTACACTGTTTTTTAATCTTTCTCATATCAACAAAAGTAATTATTGGATCTAATTTAAATTTTGACAACTTTCTATTTAATAATAGTACTCATGTACGTACAATTTTCAAAAATATTGATACGCTGAATGTTTTTCCAGAAATTTTCAAAATTACCCATAATTTTGCTTGAAGCTTTATTTATTAATTTGTCTTATATCTACAAAAGTAGATAATGATTCTAATTTAAATTTTGACAACTTTATATTTAATTATAGTACTAATGCATGTACAATTTTCAGAAATATTGATACGCTGAATATTTTTCCAGAAATTTTCAAAATTGCCCATAATTTTGCTTGAAGCTTTATTTACTAATTTGTTTTATAACTACAAAATTAGATATTAGGTCTAATTTAAATTTTGACAACTTTATACTCAATTATGGTACTAATATTTGTACAATTTTCAGAAATATTGATTCGCTAAATATTTACACAGAAATTTTCAAAATTACTCATAATTTTCCTTGAAGCTTCATTCACTAATCTTTCTCATACCTACAAAAGTAGATATTGGATCTAATTTAAAATTTGACAACCTTATATTTAATTATAGTACTAATGTATGTACAATTTTTAGAAATATTGATACACTGAATATTTACCCAAAAATTTTCAAAATTACCCATAATTTTGCTTGAAGCTTTATTTACTAATTTTTCCCATATCTACAAAAATAGATATTGGATCTAATTTAAATTTTGACAACTTTTTATCTAATTATGGTACTAACGCATGTACAATTTTCAGAATTATTGATACGTTGAATATTTTCACAAAAATTTTCAAAATTGCCCTTAATTTTGCTTGAAGCTTTATTTACTAATTTGTCTCATATCTACAAAAATAGATATTGGATCTAATTTAAATTTTGACAACTTTATACTTAATTAGGGTACTATTGTTTGTACAATTTTTAGAAATATTGATACGCTGAATATTTTTCCAGAATTTTCAAAATTATTCATAATTTTGCTTAAAGCCTTATTTACTAATTTTTTTTATATTTACAAAAGTAGATATTGAATCTAATTTAAATTTTGACAACTTTATATATAATTACGGTACTAATGCATGTACAATTGTCAGAAATATTGATACGCTAAATATTTACCCAGAAATTTTTAAAATTACTCATAATTTTAGTTGAAGCTTTATTTACTAACTACTAATTTGTCTCATATCTACAAAAGTAAATATTAAATCTACTTCAAATTTTGACAACATACTAGTCTATTATTGTACCAATGTATGTGTAATTTTTAGATATATTGACACGCTAAATATTCACCCAAAATTTTTCAAAATTACCCTTAATTTTAGTTAAAGCTTTATATTCTATCTATTAATTTGTCTCATATCTACAAAAGTAGATATTAGATTTAATTCAAATTTTGACAATTTATCAGTCTATTATTGTACCAAAGTATGTACAATTTTCAGATATATTGACACGCTAAATATTTACTCAGAAATTTTCAAAATTATCTATAATTTTGCTTGAAGCTTTATGTATTATTTACTATTTTTTCTCTTATCTACAAAAGTAAATATTAAATCTAATTTAAACATTGACAACTTATTAGTCAATTTTGGTAAAAAAAATGTAAAATTTTCAGAAATATTGATAAGCTAAATAATTAGCCAGAAATTTTCAAAATTATTTATAATTTTAAATTTTTTTTTTCCTGCATTGTCAGTAGTTGCTATGTAAGTGTAGGCAATATTAATATTCAATTCTTTGATAATTAACACCTGTGCGGGTGGGAAAATAGACAAAACATTTTTTTATGGAAAATTGAATCAAAGCTTATGGATGTACTCAGTTTTTGTTTATTATTTCGGGAATTTGTTAAAAGATAATTGCATAAATTAGCGTATCAAAATGTTTGTTTTGATAATTTCTTTCTTAAATGTAAACCGTATAAAATGTACATATGTAGTGATTTACCAATATTTTTTGCTTGAGTTTAAAAATCATATTTTTTGAAAGATGTAAATTTGTTTACAACAGGTCGACTAATTTCAAAGGTTTATGCCAAAAGTATCATACATTTTTTAATAGAAAAAGGACTCAATTTTTTGTACGTGCATTGGAATAGGTGTACTATTCCGATGCAGCTTAATTTTCCTTTTTTACAAATAAAAAAATCTAACAAATTTTAAGTAAAGAAACAAAAATAGTCTGCAAACTAATGCTATAGATAAATTAAACATTAATAAACTTTTTGTAGAAATGACCAAAGTTCTACATCAGCTCCTTCAGGCTGGTTAATATTGTAATGCAATTTAATGCAATTAAATTAAAAATATATTTGTAATTAACTACATTACTACTCAAAGACAGCACTTTGATACATTTAAATAAAAAACAAATTAATTACATTAATTTAATGAGCAAATTGATTTTTAATGGATTCTCAAAAAATTGTTATTGTAAAACTTGATCAAAAACAATAATTATGCAATAAAACACACAATTCCTTGCGGTCAAATAGAACGAAAAAAACTATAATAAAACGCTTCAATAATTACAAAATTGTGGTTTTTACACGAATTGCACCTTCATTTGACTTTATACAAGACGCGCAATTTGATCTACTTCTAACCGCATATAAAATTTAAATATTCACATAAGTACTCATGCATATATAAATAATAGCTTCCCTTTAATTGTTCACATTGTGCAACCGGATAGTTTAGTTTACCTTGATACAGATTTATAAACAATTTTAACGAATAGGGCAAGGTAATTAAAAATACAAATGCACAACTATAATGTCATATTTAATAATAGAAATATTTTAATTTAAGGTTGAAGTGAATTTATTGCCAATTAAAATTGACTTACGATAAGTGCATCCCATTTTATCAGCAGCTTTAGTTTCATTACATCTGATTCGTCTCTTTTTGACTTTTTCTGTAGAACCATAATTTTTTGGACTGCTTGTATTAGATTTTGTAGAGCAACAATATTGTTGTAATGTTACACCTTCATTGCTTTCTTCTAAACGGTCGTATAAATCCATTTTTGTTTGATAAAAAAATTCTTTTAATTTTACGAAGCTATAACTAAGTCCCCGCTCCATTTAATAAAATCATTGCTGACGTTATTGACATGTACTGTCAAGTGTTAACGTAAGTTTTATATTTAATGTGAAGTAGATCCGTTTTCGGAACATATAATAATAATTTTTTGGCTATTTTGAAGTAGTTATGCAATAATGAAATACACAATATGTGGGAATCATAATTGCAATAATTTTTCATTAAAAATGATAGTGTTTCAACTATTATTAATCACCTACAATACTCCTAATTTGATAATAAAAATGTTCATTGCATAAACAAATTAAGTTATTAAAATAACCGCAAAATCCCAGCATTTAATAACACCAATTAATCCATACATTGTAATAATTAATATGTAATAATATTCTTACGCAATTTTAAGCACATCCCATAATGGACGATAATGTTTTTGAGTAAAATAATAATTTGTTTGTATAACATTTCACGCCTTTTCAAACATTGCACAAATCAGCTCATTACACAACAAATCAATTTTTTTATTTGTTTCAAGTAATAAAAAAAGAATCCATTAGAGCAATGAATGGGTTGTACCTACATACGAATATTACCTAACGAATCTTCAACAAAATTGACAGTTCCAAGGTTGTGGGTGTATTAATTGAAATGGGTCATACAATATGAATACGTTTAATACTAATTATCGGTAATTACAGGTGAATGTTTACCCATCGTGTCTGAAAAAGACAGGTGTGTTTAGTATTATATGTGATATTTATATTAATGCATCCTTTATATCGTAAAACTAATCGGTGCATTGATATAAATAAAATTGTAAATAAACACCATTTAACTTGGATATTTATTACATGACGTGATGCAATTATTAAACATTCTAATATGATGGATTAAATTATCCCATTATGCTCGCATCATGATATTCATTATGTGGATGATCACTATTTGCATAATAAGATCAAGATTGAGTGCAATTTTCTTACTTAATTATACAGTGAACAGTTTATAAAAAATGTTAATTCATTCATATTGGGAATTTAAATTATGGACAATTTACTTTCATATGATGCGTCTTGATATTTCAGTTTCTTGACATCAATTTATGCAAGATAAAATGTTTTAAAAAACTATACATTTTTTTTTCTAAATTTTGAAAGTTAAGTTCTCAGTATCAATTGTGCAAAGTTCAATTACAATTGGATTGAAAAAAATATTCTGAATATAGTGGCATGTTAAGTAGTGCTTAGACTAAATTTTGTACAAATTTCTATTAGTTAGCTTAAAAATTGTGTCTTCAATATCAATTTATGCAAAACTATGATTTAAGTTAAAATCCAAAATATTTCTAAAACTTATAAAAAATGTTTATAAATTTTTTAAATTATTTTTGGATTAAGTAGCATGTTAAGCAATGCCTAAACTAAGTTTTGTACATTTTTTGAGTTAATAGTTTGAAAATTGTGTCCTCAGCAACAATTTATGCAAAACTAAATTAAGGTTAAAATCCGAAATATTTCTAAAAATTATATTAAATGTTTTTAAATTTTGTAAATTATTTTTGGGTTGAGTAGCATGTTAAGCAATGCCTAAACTAAGTTTTGTAGAATTTTTCAGTTAATACTTTGAAAATTGTGTTCTCAGCATCAATTTATGCGAAACATTAGTTTTAGTTAAAATCCAAAATGTTTCCAAAAATTATAAAAAATGTTTTTAAATTTTGTAACGTATTTTTGGATTAAATAGCATGTTAAGCAATGCCTAAATTGAGTTTTGTACAATTTTTAAGTTAATAGTTTAAAGATTGTGTCCTTAGCTTCAATTTATGCAAAACTATGATTTTAGTTAAAATCCAAAATGTTCCCAAAAATTATAAAAAAATGTTTTTTAATCTTGTATGTTATTTTTGAATTAAGTAGCATGTTAAGCAATGCCTAAACTAAGTTTTGTACAATTTTTGAGTTAATAGTTTAAAGATTGTGTCCTCAGCATTAATTTTTGCAATACTATGATTTAAGTTAAAATCAAAAATGTAATTAAAGAAATTAAAAAATGTTTTTAAATTTTCTAAATTATTTTTGGATTAAGGAGCACGTTAAACAATGGCTAAACTAAATTTTGTTTAATTTTTAATTAAGTTGTGACCTCGGCATCAATTTATGCAAAACTAAGATTTAAGTTAAAATCTCGGTTAAAATCCAAAATGTTTTCAAAAATTATAAAAAATATTTTTAAAATTTCAAAATTATTTTTGGATTAAGGAGCATGTTAGGCAATGCCAAAACTAAGTTTTGTACAATTTTTGAGTTAATAGTTTACAAATTGAGTCTTCAGCATTAATTTATGCAAAACTATGATTTAGGTTAAAACCCAAAATGTTTCCAACAATTATAAAAAATGTTTTAAAATTTTGTAAATTATTTTTGGATAAAGTAGCATGTTAAGCAATGCCTTAACTAAGTTTTGTACAAATTTTAAATATATAGTTAAAAAATTGTGTCTTCACCATCAATTTATGCAAAACTATGATTTAAGTTAAAATCCTAAACGTTTTTAAAAATTATAAAAAATATTTTAAAGTTTTGTAAATTATTTTTGGATTATTTTATATGTTGAGCAATGCCTATACTAAGTTTTGTAGAATTTTTGAGTTATTACTTTGAAAATTGTGTTCTCAGCATCAATTTATGCAAAACTATGATTTAAGTTAAAATCCAAAATGTTTCTAAAAATTATAAAAAAACATTTCTAAATTTTGAAAATTATTTTTGAATTAAGTAGCATGTTAAGTATCGCCTAAACTAAATTTTGTACAATTTTTGAGTTGATATTTTTAAAATTGTGTTCTCAGCATCAATTTATGCAAAACTATGATTTAAGTTAAAATTCAAAAAATTTCCAAAAATTATAAAAATTGTTTTTAAATTTTTTAAATTATTTTTGTATTAAGCAGCATGTTAAGCAATGCCTAAACTATGTTTTGTACAATTTTTGAGTTAATAGTTTGAAAATTGTGTCCTCAGCATCAATTTATGCAAAACTATGATTTAAGTTAAAATCCAAAATGTTTCCAAAAATTATAAAAAATGTTTTAAATTTTGTAAATTATTTTTGGATTAAGTAGCATGTTAAGCAATGCTTAAACTAAGTTTAGTACAATTTTTGAGTTAATAGTTTAAAAATTGTGTCCTCAGCATCAATTTATGCATTACTATGACTTAAGTTAAAATCAAAATTGTTTTTAAATTTTGTAAATTTGTTTTGGATTAAGTAGCATGTTAAGCCATGCCTAAACTAAGTTTTGTAGAGTTTTTGAGTTAATAGTTTAAAAATTGTGTGGTCAGCATCAATTTATGCAAAACTATGATTTAGGTTAAAATCCAAAATGTTTCTAAGATTATAAAGAATGATTTTAACTTTTGCAAATTAGTTTTGGATTAAATAGCAAGTTAAGCAATGCCTAAACTGTGTTTTGTTCAATTTTTTAATTAATAGCTTAAAATTGTGTTCTCAGCATCAATTTATGCAAAACTATGATTTAAGTTAAAATCCAAAATGTTTCTAAAAGTTATAAAAAATGCTTTTAAGTTTTGTAAATTATTTTTGGATTAAGTAGCATGTTAAGCAATGCATAAACTAAGTTTTGTACAATTTTTGAGTTATTATTATAAAAATTGTGTCCTCAGCATCAATTTATGCAAAACTATAATTTAGGTTAAAACCCAAAATGTTTCTAAATATTAGAAGAAATGTTTTTAAATTTTGTAAACTATTTTTGAATTTAGTAGCATGTTATGCAATGCCTAAACTAAGTTTTGGACATTTTTTGAGTTATTAGTTTAAAGATTGTGTCTTCAGCATCAATTTATGCAAAACTATTATTTAAGTTAATATCCAAAAAGTTTCCAAAAATTAATAAAATTGTTTTTAAATTTTCTAAATAATTTTTGGAATAAATAGCATGTTAAGCAATGCTTAAACTAAGTTTTGTACATTTTTTGAGTTAATAATTTAAAGATTGTGTCCTCAGCATCAGTTACTGCAATATTATGATTTAAGTTAAAATCAAAAATGTTTTTAAGAAATATATAAAAATGTTTTAAATTTTTGAATTTTTTTTTTGATTAATAAGCATGTTAAGCAATGCTTAAACTAAGTTTTTTAGAAATTTTGAGTTGATAGTTTAAAAATTGTGTTCTCAGCATCAACTTATGAAAAACTTCGATTTAGGTTAAAATTTAAAATGTTTCCAACAATTAAAAAAAATGTTTTTAAATTTTGTAAATTATTTTTGGATTAAGTAGCATGTTAAACAATGCCTAAACTAAGTTTTGTACAATTTTTGAGTTATTAGTTTTAAGATTGTGTCCTCAGCATCAATTTATGCAAAATCATGATTTAAGTTAATATCCAAAAAGTTTCCAAAAATTAATAAAATTGTTTTCAAATTTTCTAAATAATTTTTGGAATAAGTAGCATGTTAAGCAATGCCTAAATTGTGTTTTGTACAATTTTTGAGTTAATAGCTTAAAAATTGTGTCCTTAGAATCAATTTTTGCAATACTATGGTTTAGGTTAAATACAAAAATGTTTTTAAAAAATTTAATAAAAATGTTTCTAAGTATTGAATTTTTTTTTTGGTTAATTAACATGTTAAGCATTGCCTAAACTAAATTTTGTACAATTTTTGAGTTAATAGTTTAAATATTTTGTCCTTAGCATGAATTTATGCAATACTATAGTTTAAGTTAAAATCCTAAACGTTTTTAAAATTTATAAAAAAAGATTTTTAAATTTTGTAAATTATTTTTGGATTAAGTAGCATGTTATGCAATGCCCAAACTAAGTTTTGTACAATTTTTGTGTTAACAGTTTAAATATTTTGTTCTCGGCTTGAATTTATGCAATACTATGGTTTAAGTTAAAATCCTAAATGTTTTTAAAATTTATAAAAAAGGTTTTTGAATTTTGTAAATTGTTTTTGGATTCAGTAGCATGTTAAGCAATGCTTAAACTAAGTTTTGTACAATTTTTGAGTTAATTGTTTAAAAATTGTGTCCTCAGCATTAATTTATGCAAAACTATGATTTAGGTTGAAATCTAAAATGTTTTAAAAAATATAAAAAATGTTTTTAATTTTTCAAAAATTATTTTTGGATTAAGTAGCATGTTATGCAATGCCTAAACTAAGTTTTGTACACTTTTTGTATTAATAGTTTAAAGATTGTGTCCTCAGCGTCAATTTATGCAAAACATTAGTTTTAGTTAAAATCCAAAGTGTTTCCAAAAATTATAAAAAATGTTTTTAATTTTTGTAAATTATTTTTGGATTAAGTAGCTTATTAAGCAATGCCTAAACTAAGTTTTGTACAATTTTTTATAAATGAATAGTTTAAAGATTGTGTCCTCAGCATCAATTCATGCAAAACGTTGATTTTAGTTAAAATCCAAAATGTTTCCACAAATTATAAAAATTGTTTTTTAATCTTGTAAATTATTTTTGGATTAAGTAGCATATTAAGCAATGCCTAAACTAAGTTTTGTACAAATTTTGAGTTATTAGTTTAAAAATTGTGTCCTCATTATCAATTTATGAACAACTATGATTTAAGTTAAAATCCAAAAAGTTTCCAAAAATTATATATACTTTTTTAAATTTTTGAAATTATTTTTGGATTAATTAGCATGATAAGCAATGCCTAAACAAAGTTTTGTACACATTTTGAGTTAATAGTTTAAAAATTGTGTACTCATTATCAATTTATGAACAACTATGATTTAAGTTAAAATCCAAAAAGTTTCCAAAAAATATATATATTTTTTTAAATTTTTAAAATTATTTTTGGATTAATTAGCATGTTAAGCAATGCCTAAATTAAGTTTTGTACAAATTTTGATTTAATAGTTCAAAAATTGTGTCATCAGCATCAATTTATGCTAAACTATGTTTTAGGTTAAAACCCAAAATGTTTTTAAAAATTATAAAAATGTTTTTAAAATTTATAAATTATTTTTGGATTAAGTAGCATGTTAAGCAATGCCTAAATTAAGTTTTGTACAATTTTTGTATTAATAGTTTAAAGATTGTGTCCTCAGCATCAATTTATGCAAAACGTTAATTTTAGTTAAAATCCAAAATGTTTCCAAAAATTATAAAAAATGTTTTTAATTTTTGTAAATTATTTTTGGATTAAGTAGCTTATTAAGCAATGCCTAAACTAAGTTTTGTACAATTTTTAAATTAATAGTTTAAAGATTGTGTCCTCAGCATCAATTCATGCAAAACGTTGATTTTAGTTAAAATCCAAAATGTTTCCACAAATTATAAAAATTGTTTTTTAATCTTGTAAATAATTTTTGGTTTAAGTAGCATGTTAAGCAATGCCTAAACAAAGTTTTGTACAATTTTTGAGTTAATAGTTTTAAATTTGTGTCCTCAGCATTAATTGATGCAATATTATGATTTAAGTTAAAATCCTAAACGTTTTTAAAAATTAAAAAAAAATGTTTTTAAGTTTTGTAAATTATTTTTGGATTAAGTAGCATGTTTAGCAATGCCTAAACTAAGTTTTGTACAATTTTTAATTTAATAGTTTAAAGATTGTGTCCTTAGCATCAATTTATGCAAAACTTTGATTTTAGTAAAAATCCAAAATGTTTTCAAAAATTATAAAAAATGATTTTAAATTTTGTAAATTATTTTTGGATTAAATAGCTTGTTAAGCAATGCCTAAGCTAAGTTTTGTACATTTTTTGAGTTACTAGCTTATTGATTGTTGTGTCCTCAGCATCAATTTCTGCAATGCTATGATTTAGGTTAAAATCCAGAATGATTCTAAAAATTATAAAAAAATTATTTAAATTTTGTACATTATTTTTGGATTAAGTAGCATGTTAAACAATGCTTTAACTAAGTTTTGTACAAATTTTGAGTTAATAGTTTACAAATTGTGTCTTCAGTATCAATTTATGCAAAATTTTAATTTAAGTTATAAAATAAAATGTTTTAAAAAATTATTAAAAATTTTTTTAAATTTTGAAAATTATTTTTGAACATAGCAGCATATTAAGCAGTGCTTAGACTAAGTTTTGTCAAATTTTTTATTAGTTAGCTTAAAAATTGTGTCCTCAGTATCAATTTATGCAACACTTTTTATTAACATTTGCAAATTTAGTTCACAAATAAACTAAATTTAAGTTAAAAGCATATTTTAAGCTTTGGATTAACAAACTGGTGGATGAGCTGGCAAACCACAAAATATATTTTAAAACATGCAACCCCTGCGGGGACATTAACTGACCATGACAGAAACATGAACCAGGAAACTAACTTCAACACCTATTACCTAATAAAACCTAATAAACGAATTTTAATTAATTAATTTGTTATTGAAATAAATAATACGATGAGAAACTGTACAACAGACGGAAACATATACTAAAATTATTGTAACATATATTAACAATAATAGCATATAATTAACATAAAAAAGTACTTCTTCTCAAAAGAAACATGAAATCTTCAATCATAATATTAACATTACATGGGAATTATCCCGTTAATATTATTATTTACATTACGAAGCCACAGATGTGCACGAGAGATGTTTATTTCCGTAGTTAAATTGTAAACAATTATGAACAAGGTCGCATTGTTATAAAAATACAATAATATATTTGCATAAATGGGGAATTTGTAAATACGGCACGTTTATAACGACCTAAAATGTTGATATTGAATTCCAAGAATCATTAATTATTTTTGATATTAAGATGGGAATGATGTCAATGAATTGACATCAATTTATTAATTAATAATTTATTTTTATTAGTAAAAAGTTCATTTTGTTATAATTAGTTTACAGTTAGAGTTAATTAAATAGTTTTGCAAATAATACTACTAGAGCCATCTCTTTTCAAAAGCTCTAACAACTTGCTTATATTACAGAATGTTTTAAATGGTTCTAATAGTCGTTCAAAGATGTAGACAGTTGCTTAATTTATATTAATTATTATTCATATGCAATTATTGAATTAAGCATTAAATAAACGTAGTATTTGTAATAAATTATTGAAAATTGCATGTGCATGAATCATTCATGCATTTTATTGATTTTAATATTCATTGCAAATATTTATAATGGTTATTAATCCATACGACAGTCTAGACTAAGATGTGTGTTCTTATGCAAGTTTTGGGAATTTATTTATCTAAATAAGGTGATAAATTTTCTTTATTTATTATAGACAAATATTTTATGTAAATTTTAATCAAATTATATATTAATTTTTACCAACCCAGACACGTTTAGTCTGGGTTGGTAAAAATTAATATTTTTTGTTAAATTAAAAGGTGGATTGTTGCTTTTTATCTATTTACATTCTAATATGCATACCTCAAAATCATAAATGCTGGTGTTCCTCAAGGTTTTGTTATTGTGCCAACTTTATTTTTGATTTACATTAATGAACTTCTTCAAATAACTAATAGTTTTATTCATAGTTTTGCTGATGATAGCACACTTTATACTTTTCAAAGACCATATCGTCAAATATAGCATAGCGTCTTGAATTTTATAAGTTAGAATCTGTAGCATCTATAAACTAAGATCTCAAAACCATTTCTGAATGAGGCACCCCCAACATTATCAATTTAAACTCTAAAAAACTCAACTTCTAACTGTTTCAAAATCAAAATCTAAGGTATATCATCAGTACTAAATATTAAACTAAACAACGATTTCATATCTAAATCTTCTTTAATTTGTCTTCTAGGGGTTACAATCTTGCATAATCTTTTCTGATTTCTTAATAGATGTAAAAAGTTTTTTTACTTCTGTTCAACTTTTGCATATATATAAAACTTATATTTGTTCTTGTATTAAATATTGTTCCCAAATACGAGGAAGAGCATCGGAAACTACACTATCTCTTTTAAACTCAGAAACGAGCTATTTGGATCATTGCCAATCTAAAATTGACTAATGATTTAGATACTTTACAACACCGGCGTAATGTTGCAGATCTTTGCATTTTCTATAGATATTTTAATGAACATTGTTTAAACGAAATACAAGACATTTTGCCATCTAAACAAATATTTAGTAGTACAAGGCTTGTTAGAAATTCTAACAAATATTCACTGACAGTTCAGAGATGTATGACCGACACATTAAGTGTGACTCACCCACCCGCCCAAGTGTTATTCATTAAAGAATCTCTTGTTTGTCCTACCTCTTGTTTGATTGCATTTAGATATGAGAGAATAGTATAATAATAAATTTTTTGATAACTAACGCTTGGGTGGGCAGGTGGGAACTAAGTTTAATTTGTGAGCGAGTTAATTTTTCTACTGTAACTAACCCACCCGCTTAAGTGATAGTCATCAAAGAACTACTTGTGTGCTTGCATTTAGATATGAGAGAATTATTAACAATAAATCTCCTGATAACTAACGCTTGGGTGAGTGGGTGGGAACTAATTTAATTTTGTGGGCGATTTACTTCTTTAACTGTGACCTATCTACTCGCTCAAGTGTTAGTCATCAAAGAATTTATTATTTGTCTCACCACTGTGTACTTGCATTTAGACATGAGAGATCTGTTTAACAATAAATCTTTTGATAACTAACGCTTGGGTGGGCGGGCGGGAACTAAGTTTGATTTGTGAACGAGTTACTTCTTCTACTGTGACCGAACCACACGCTCAAGTGTTAGTCATCAAAGGATCTATTGTTTGTCCCACCTCCCGTACAATTTGTAGTTTGTTGAAAGTTTCGGATGGGGGTATCCCACTATCTTCCTGTAGTGCGTTGCTAGATGGTTAGAATTCTTTAATTGAATCGATTAAGTAGTAGCATTTAGGTGATTGGATAAATAATATTAATAGGTCATTTTTACCTGTTGTAATGAGGTATGCGGAAATTTCCTTGACTTTTGAAGTTTGGGAGAGACAATAAGAACTGCGTGTTTTCAGTAGTTAGGGAAATGTTTGGTCCTTAGTATTTTGTTAATAAGAAAGGCACATTCAAGCGTGGAAGACCAACGTTTGATGACGATCTTTGCAAAGTTTGTCCATGCACCTCTGTTGTCGCGGAAAATATTGATGCTGTGCTTGAAATGATTTTGTGAGATCGGCATGTGACCTATAGTAAGATAGAGGCATTCTTAGGCATTGCAGCAAAACATATACATACGACTTTGTACGATTATTTGCATGTCAGGAAGCTTTGCAGTCGTTGGATCCCACACAATTTGAAAGAAGAACAAAAACAGGCACGTGTCAAGTGGTGCAAGGAAATGCTAAAGAAATTTGAAGAGGGTTGTTCAAGTTTGGTATATAACATCGTAACAGGTAACGAATCTTGGATATATATATAAGTTGCATTAGAGGATTGAAGAACAGTTAATGCTGACTGGTATACTTCAATTTGTTTGCCGGAAGTTATTGCTGAAATCGGAAGAAACAACATAAACCGGCGAATCATTGTTCATCATGACAATGCAAGCGCTCACACAGCATGACAAACTGTAGAGTTTTTGACCAGTAACAACATCCAATTAATGACTCATTGCCCATATTTGCCTGATTTATTGCCCAATAACTTCTTCCTATTTTGACTTATTAAAAATAAAATGCGTGGCGAGCGTTTTTCATCGCCTGAAGAGGCTGTTGAAGCAGTTAAATCACTTGATTTGGAGGTACCTTGCTCAGAGTAGCAAAATTGTTTTGAAGATTAGTTTCATCGGATGCAAAACTGTATAGATTTTAAAGGAGAATATTTTGAGAAGCAATAAAGCGATTTACATAACATAATTTTTGTTTTGCTTTACATTTTCCGCATACTTTGGCAGTGTCCCTCGTAATATTGGTTAATATTACAATTGCTTTTTTTGGCAGATTCTTGATTGCCTTGTAAGAGATGTTGTCGATGCCCGGGGCTTTTCTGGCCTTAGAAAATTTAATTATTTCTGTGACTTCAGATGGATTAGTAAATGGTAGTGCAGAATTATCCAGATTAGCAATGTAGTAGTCAATTGTGCGTTTGGTATTGTCAACTTTTTTTATTATCCAAAGTGTCAAACATTGCGTTTTGAGGGAAAGGGCAAAAGCTTTGGCTTGTTCCTTATTGGTGTATGCCAGCCCGTATAAGATTGAAATAGGTTCTCCCATTAGTCATTTTTAAACTTTTTTATTTTAGCCTTCACTTTGCTTTCGAAGTTGTTTTTACGTCTCTTATTTTTGGCCGTTCTAGTTTTTTCAAACTTTTGGCGAGTTTTGTTTTTGTTTTGAAGGCGTTTGATCTGTGGAGGAAGTCCTAACGAATCATTGTCTTTTAAGACTAAGGTGGTGGTGGCTTTTGTTCTGAGCCTCTACAGTTTGGTTGGTGAGTTTCATTACCGCATTATCAATGCTCTGTGGAGTGTTGATAGTAGGCAATTGACTTAGGTTGTTTGCAATGAACTGATTGAATTGGATCCAGTTGCTGCGCTTTTTATTCGTAGCCACTTTAGCTGCCAAATTTTCATGTATTGTTATTATGACTAGAACATGGTCTGAATAGAGTTCATTGATGACGTCGGATGTAGTAAGTTTTAGTATACCTTTAGATACGGCAATATCAAGAATGTCTGATTATAACGAGTTTCAATCAATTCGTACTTTGTGTAAAAATCTCAGTACATATCTATACAAGCAATATTATTACTCAAACAAAAATCAACATTCAAAGTAACCCTAAACACTTTTGGAAATTTGTTAGCGACTCTAGAAAAACTAATGATTTTTCAGCTACAATGTATTATAAACAAAAAACTTGCAGTAATAGAGATGACTATCTTAATAGTTTTGCTGAATTCTTTTCATCTGTTTACGATACACAAACTCATCCAACTCCTTTGTTTGATTTTAAGAAAAACGTATTACATCGAGCATTTTCAATTAGTTTGTTGGATATATTTAAAGGGATTGAGAACCTTAAATGTAACTTTAGCACTGGACCGGACGGTGTTCCATCTATGCTGTTAAAACAATGTATTTATTCAATTTCTACGCCATTGCATTTACATTTTGAGGCTTCTCTTAATAAAGCCAAGTTTCCTTTAGTTTGGAAACAAAGCTACATTATGCTTTTACATAAATCTAGAGCTAAGGAGGATATTACTAATTATAGAAGTATATGCATCCAGTCCGTTATTCCTAAGTTGTTGATCAAATTGTAACTGGTCAAATACAATGAATGTGCAAAAGCATTTTAGTGGAACAGCAACATGGGTTTTGCGAGGGTCGTTCTACTCTTACAAATTTTCTTTGTTACAAAAATGATCTTTAGAATGCCTTTCAATCAAGAGTTTAAGTAGATTCTATTTACACAGATTTTCCAAAGGCTTTTGATCGCGTTAATCATAGTATTTTGATTGCTAAGCTTTGAGCTTTGGGTTTTCATGAATCTGTAGTTGCGTGGTTGTCGAGTTTTTTGGAAAATCGTACACTGTGTGAAAATTAATAACTTTTTATCACAACCAATTGTTGTTCCTTCTGGGGTTCCTCAGGGATCTCATTGTGGACTCATTCAGTTTTTACTCTTTATTAATGATCTTGTTTATTCTATTAATTCTTTGTTTTATCTTTTCTTTGCTGACGATCTTAAAATTTATAAAAAAATATCATCTATCGAGGACTGCATTAGTTTGCAAAATGATTTAGATTCTGTTTATTCATGGTGTCTTGTTAATAACTTGTTGTTTAACGCAAATAAATGTTTTTCGATAAGCTTCAACAAAACTTTAAGTAAAGTATCGTATGACTATACTATCGATAATAATGTTTTGGAACATGTTACACAAATAAAAGATTTGGGCGTAATTTTTGATTCAAAACTAACTTTTGTTGAGCATATAAACTATATGTGCAACCGTGCTAAGATTTGTTTACAGAAGGTCTACTGACCTATCTCCTAGCACACTCAAACTACTTTATTGCGCTTTAGTACGTTCTCATTTAGAGTATGCTCCGTCAGTTTGGTGTCCATTCTACAGCGTTCATATATGCAATATAGAACGTATTCAAAACAATTTTTTTGTTTATTATCGTACAAGTTAGGCATTTTATCCGAAAATTACGATTTTAACCTCATTGCATTGCAATATAATCTTCCGCCGCTGAAAATTCGGCGCAAAAGAGCCGATTTATCATTTTTAAGTGGACTAATGATGTCTGAAATTGATTGCCAAGAGCTACTAGTAACTCTTTCATTTCAAGTCGCCAACAATAATCGCTGAACCAGACAGTCTCCATTATTTAGAGAATCTATACATTCTACCAATTATGGATTTAATAATCCAATTGGTAGAATGTGTAGAATTGCAAATAGTTTCTGTAATAATATTGATTTATTTTGTATTTCAAAATGTCGTTTTAAGTGTCAATTAAAATGTGTTGATGAATAATTTTATATTTTGTTTTTATTTATGTATACTTTTATTATTCAATATTCAATATTCTTTTATATATTTTTGGGTAATTGTAATATTGCTTGCAATTCATTGTTATTTATGTACATAACGATGTAGATGTAAATGATTTTGTATTATTATTATTATTATTATTATAATGTCGGGAGCGTGGCCTTGGTAACTATAGAAGGTGGGGACTTTAGGGCTATGAACGATTAAGTTTTTCTTGTTGTGGAAATTGTAGAGTTTTCTGCCTTTAGTATTCGTTTTGAGGCAGTTCCAGAAATTGTGTTTAAAATTTAAATCCACACCCATTATATTTTTTTCGAAGGCCAGTGTGAAGTCATTTTCAACAAAAACTTTGGAAGAAAGATAGACAATCAGAATTTTAATTTTGCCAATTGGAGGTAAATTAATTATTATATCAGTCAATTCCAGACTGGCACAAGTGGGTACATCAATTTCTGAATTATCAATGGATCTTTTTACTATTTTAGTTTTGTCTTTGGCTTTGAGTTTAGTTTCTAAGAGGAGCATTATATCAATGTTGTGATCAAACAAAAACAATTTGATTTCCCCGGGGATGATGTGTTTGGTAGAGCAGTTAGTATTCCAGTGGCATATGTTTAGTAAATTGTATGTATTATCCATTATGTAAATTGTTTAAAAATAATGGCCAGTATAATTTTAATTAGGTCTTTGTCACTGATGTTGGTGTGTATTGCTTGTAGCAATTAAGTTTTTATTTCAGAACTATTGATGGTGTTTGAGGCAGAAGGGGTGCAGGTTGAGTTGCGCTGGCATACAAAGCTGTTTGTAAGCGTGGCTTGGGGGCTGGAACCTGGATTTGTTTTTAATATAAACGGGGCATTCTTTGTATGAGGCCGGGTCGTCCCATCTCTTGTGTACTTGCATTTAGATATGAGAGAATTATTTAACAATAAATCTTTTGATAACTAACGCTTAAGTGGGTGAGTGGGAACAAAATTTCATTTGTAGGCAAATTATTTTTTCTACTGTGACCTACTCACCCGCCCAAGTGTTAGTCATCAAAAAATGTATTGTTTGTCCCACCTGTTGTGTGTTTGCATTTAGATATGAGGTAATTGTTTATCAATAAATTTTTTGATAACTAACGCTGGGTGGGTGGGAACAAAATTTAATTTATAGGCGAATTACTGCTTCAACTGTGACCAACCCGCCCGCCTAAGTGTTAGGCATCAAAGGATCTATAGTTTGTCCCACCTTTTGTGTGCTTGGATTAAGATATGAGAGAATTATTTAACATTATATCTCTTGATAACTAACGTTTTGTGGGAGGGTGGAAACTAAGTTTAATTTGTGGGCGAGTTAATTTTTCTACTGTGACCTACCCACCCGCCCAAGTATAAGTCATTAAAGGATCTACTGTTTCTTCCACCTCTTGTGTACTTGCATTTAGATATGAGAGAATTGTTTAATAATAAATCTCTTGATAACTAACGCTTGGGTGGGTGGGTGGAAACTAAGTTTAATTTATGAGCAATATACTTTTTCTGCAATGGCCCATCCACTCGCTCAAGTGTTGGTCATCAAAGGATCTATTGTTTGTCCTATTTCTTGTGTGCTTGCATTTAGATATGAGAGAATTATTTAATATTAAATCTCTATTACTTCTTCTACTGTGACCCATCCACCCGCCCAAGTGTTAGACATCAAAGTATCTATTGTTTTTTCCACCTTTTGTGTGCTTGCATTTAGATATGAGAGAATTGTTTAATAATAAATCTCTTGATAAATTACGCTTGGTTGGGTAGGTGAAACAAAGTTTAATTTGTGGGCGAGTTACTTCTTCTACTGTGAACCACCCACCCGCCTAAGTGTTAGTCATCAAAGGATCTATTAATTGTCCCACCTCTTGTGTGCTTGAGTTTTAATATGATAGAATTGTTTAACAATAAATCTCTTGATAACTAACGCTTGGGTGGGTGGGTGGGAACTAAATTTAATTTGTGGGCGAGTTACTTCTTCTACTGTGATCCACTCACCTACCCAAGTGTTAGTCATCAAAGGATCTATTGTTTGTCCTATCTCTTGTGTGCTTGCAGTTAGATATGAGAGAATTATTTAACAATAAAATCTCCTGATAACTAATGATTGAGTGGGTGTAAAGAGTTTGAGATTTAGTAGAGGGCTTAAATATAAATTTGTTGAGTATTACAATTAATTTCTAAAATATTATTCTAAACCTTTCCAATAGTTTTAAAATAATTTCAATTCAATATATTACTCCGCATTAATATTATTTTCCTTCATTTTTTTACATCCATTATCAATGATACCATTAGTGTACTTGGTTTGACCTTATCAGTTTTATTTACAATCGGAATAAAAATGCAAGTCATCAATGTCATACAAATATACTCTCTAATCGCATTAATATTAAAGCCGACTTTCGTTTATCATCTAAATATAAATCTATTTTATATATTTCCCAAATAAATCAGTTTCTATAAGTTCGCCGTAGTTGAAAGCATTGTCTTACAATTGCTTGAAATAATTAATTGATTAGTGCCGGTTATAAGTGTTAAAAATTAATGAAATTTTGACAAATGGTGTGTTACATAGTGGACTTAATTGTGGTAAAATTTGAAATAGAAATATTTAGATTTGCAATGAAAAATGGGGAAAATTTCATCAATTCTTTCGGTAAAGTATAAAATAACAATTTGTCATATCTTATTTATAAAGGACGCAATACAATTTAAAAAAATTCAAAAAAATATTTATATTAATTAGTCGAGGGGCGCCACATAATTTTTTTTAGCAAGCAAAGACGTATATTCTCGTTCGACGCTTATATTATAAATTTTATACATTAAATGTGTTTTCTGGTGATCTTGATCAATTTTACACACTAAAAGCATTTATCGGTTGCTTTTTAATGGATTTAAAAGAATAGGTTAATTTTTGGGGCAATTTTTATCAAATTAGATATGTTTATGACTTGATTATTTTGATTTTACAGTGATTTTTGGATTTTTGTTGTTAAAAAATGTTCAGCAATCTAAACCATACGCCCACAATATTTAAACTTAGCTTCAGCCGCCCACCCAAGTGTTTGTGATAAAAAAAAAAATGGATCACAAACGCTTGGGCGGGTGGGCGGGAACACAAGTTTAAATCACATCCTTACAAACTTTGAACTTAGTTCCCACTCACCCACCCAAGTGTTTGTGATCAAAAGCTTCAAACATAAACACTTGGGCGGGTGGCAGGGAACAACAATCCAAACCACACACCTACAAGTTGTGAACTTAGTTCAAAATTTGTGGGCGTGTGATTTAAACTTGTGTTTCCGCCCACCCACTTAACCACCTAAGTGTGTGTGATCTATTTTTTTATCACAAACACCTGGGTGCAAAACGGCAATTTAAACCATACGCCCACAACATTTAAATTTAATTTTCCGCCGCCCAAAATTTCACTAAATATTCTTAAAACATGTGAAAAGACTATGAAAAAATTAAAAATTAGTTTTGAAATTTGAAAATATTTTTTACAGTTTTTAAAAAATTTCAAAAAACTTTTAATTATGTCTTTGCAAATATCGCTGTAGTTACTACAGTTTTTGAAATTGCAACTCCAAAATTTCACAAAATATTCTTAAAACATATGAAAAGACTAAGAAAAAAAAAATTATCTTTTAAATTTGAAAAGATTTTTTTACAAACTTTTAAAATGTTCAAAAAACTTTTAATTATGTCTTTGCATATATCATTGTAGTTACTACAGTTTTCTAAATTACAATTCCAAAATTTTACAACATATTCTTAAAACATGTGAAAAGACTATGAAAAAATTAAAAATATTTTTTAAAATTTAAAAATATTTTTTACAATTTTTTTAAAATTTTCAAAAACTTTTAATTATGTTTTTGCATATATCGCTGTAATTACTACAGTTTTTGAAATTACAATTCCAAAATTTTACAAAATATTCTTGAAACATGTGAAAAGACTATGAAAAAATTAAACATTATTTTTGAAATTTGAAAATATTTTTTTACAATTTTTAAAAAATTTCAAAAAACTTTTAATTATGTCTTTGCATAAATCGCTGTAGTTACTGCAGTTTTTGAAATTACAATTCTAAAATTTCACAAAATATTTCTAAGACACAGAAAAAGACTATGAAAAAATTAAAATTTTTTTTTGAAAATTTAAAATATTTTTTTACAATTTTTTTGAAAACTTCAAAAAACTTTTAATTATGTCTTTGCATAAATCGCTGTAGTTACTACAGTTTTTGAAATTACAATTCTAAAATTTCACAAATTATTCTTAAAACATATAAAAAGACTATGAAAAAGTTAAAACATATTTTTGAAATTTGAAAATATATTTTTACAAATTTTTAAAAAACTTTAATTATGTTTTTGCATATATCGCTGTAGTTACTACAGTTTTTGAAATTAAAATTCCAAAATTTCACAAAATATTCTTAGAACATATGAAAAGACTATAAAAAAAATAAACATTATTTTTGAAATTTGAAAATATTTTTTTACAATTTTTAATAAGTTTTCAAAAAACTTTAAATTATGTTTTTGCATATATCGCTGTAGTTACTACAGTTTTTAAAATTAAAATTCCAAAATTTTACAAAATATTCTTTAAACATATAAAAAGACTATAAAAAAGTTAAAAATTATTTTTGAAAATTGAAATAATTTTTTTACAAATTTTTAAAAAACTTTAATTATGTTTTTGCATATATCGCTGTAGTTATTACAGTTTTTGAAATTACAATTCCAAAACTTTACAAAATATTCTTAAAACATATGAAAAGACTATGAAAAAATTAAAAATTATATTTCAAATTTGAAAATGTTTTTTTTTACAAATTTTTAAAATTTTTAAAAAACTTTTAATTATGTCTTTGCATATATTGCTGTAGTTACTACAGTTTTTGAAATTACAATTCCAAAATTTCACAAAATATTTTTCAAACATGTAAAAAGACTATGAAAAAATTAAACATTATTTTTGAAATTTAAAAATATTTTTTTACAATTTTAAAAAAATTTCATAAAACTTTTAATTATGTCTTTGCATAAATCGCTGTAGTTACTACAGTTTTTGAAATTACAATTCTAAAATTTCACAAATTATTCTTAAAACATATAAAAAGACTATGAAAAAGTTAAAAATTATTTTTGAAATTTGAAAATATTTTTTTACAAATTTTTAAAATTAAAAAAAAAAAATTAATTATGATTTTGCATATATCGCTGTAGTTACTACAGTTTTTGAAATTACAATTTCAAAATTTCACAAAATATTCTTTAAACATGTGGAAAAGCTATGAAAAAATTAAACATTATTTTTGAAATTTGAAAATATTTTTACATTTTTTTAAAAAAATTTAAAAAACTTTTAATTATGTCTTTGCTTATATCGCTGTAGTTACAACAGTTTTTGAAATTAGAATTCCAAATTTTTACAAAATATTCTTAAAACATATGATAAAAGTATGAAAAAATTTAACATTATTTTTAAGATTTGAAAATATTTTTTTACAATTTTTTAAAAAATTTCAAAAAACTTTTAATTATATTTTTGCATATATCGCTGTAGTTACTACAGTTTTTGAAAATCCAATTTCAAAATTTTACAAAATATTCTTAAAACATAGGAAAAGACTATGAAAAAATTTAAAATTATTTTTAAAATTTAATAATATTTTTTTACATTTTTTTTTTAAATTTCAAAAAACTTTTAATTATGTCTTTGCATATATCGATGTAGTTCCAACAGTTTTTGAAATTAGAATTCCAAAATTTCACAAAATATTCTTAAAAAATATGAAAAAACTAAACACTATTTTTAAGATTTGAAAATATTGTTTTACAATTTTTTAAAATTTTCAAAAAAACTTTAATTATGTTTTTGCATATATCTCTGTAGTTACTACAATTTTTGAAATTACAATTTCAAAATTTCACAAAATAGTCCTAAATCATATGAAAAGACTATGAATATAATATTTTGAAAATTGAAAATATTTTTTAACAATTTAAAAAAAAATTCAAAATACTTTTAATTGTGTCTTTGCATATATTGCTGTAGTTATTACAGTTTTTGAAATTACAATTCTAAAATTTCATAAAGTATTCTTAATACATGTGAAAAGACTATGAAAAAATGAAAATGTATTTTTGAAATTTGAAAATATTTTTTTACAATTTTTTAAAAAATTTCAAAAAACTTTTAATTTATCTTTGCATATATCGCTGTAGTTCCTACAGTTTTAGAAATTACAGTTTCAAAGTTTTACAAAATATTCTTAAAACATATGAAAAGACTAT
This sequence comes from Tachinus rufipes, assembly GCA_963932245.1. Taxonomy (NCBI): domain Eukaryota; kingdom Metazoa; phylum Arthropoda; class Insecta; order Coleoptera; family Staphylinidae; genus Tachinus; species Tachinus rufipes. Next base: position 6,596,845 of record OZ010749.1, read on the forward strand.
GAAAAAATTAAAAATTATATTTGAAATTTGAAAATATTTTTTTACAATTTTTAAAAAAATTTCAAAAAACTTTTAATTTGTCTTTGCATATATCACTGTATTTACAACAGTTTTTGAAATTACAATTCCAAAATTTCACAAAATATTCTCAAAATATATGAAAAGACTATAAAAAAGTTAAAAATCATTTTTGAAATTTAAAAATATTTTATTACAATTTTTTAAAAATGTTTAAAAACTTGTGATTAATTTATTTACGTAAATCGATCAGTTGAGATTTGTTGATATCCGGCTCAAATAACCAAACGTTAAGGGGCGAGTTTTTTTATTGATATTTTAATGTTGTTATATTGGTACTTGTGCAATATTTCTATTGAGTTATTGAAATAACAACAATATTATTTCAATTATTATTAATGTTTTTCATACAACGTTAAATGATAACTGAGTTATCTATTATTTTTTTACATAGCAACAACACAAGTTAATTGTTATTTGCCTCCCGCAGTGAAGGCTTATTGTTAGAAATTCCAGAAACAGTTTTGTTAAACAAAAACAACTTTTTTTAAAGAATTTTTAATTGAACAGAAAAACAAAATCTTTTTAAATTGTGAGAAATAAAAAATAAATTTTATTAAGTTTAAACAAATTTATTTAAATTTTTGTTTTGAAAACATTTTATAAATATACAAAATAAAATGGCAACAAAGGCACATTGTAATAATAAAATCATTTGCCAAAAAGTAGAATATTAATAGAATAAACGCATTGCAGTGTACATTCATTTATTCATAATATAAGTTCTATGAAATATAATTCATGTCAGTTGTAACGAATTCAAAGAGGATGTAGATAGAAAGAGAGATGTAAAATAATAATTTTGTAGACCACTGCCCTATTATTATCCAGCCATCATCAACTAAATACTCGTCCTCACGAAACAATGTAGGTAACATGCACTCGTAATTAGTACAACCAGATCTTGGAATGGTAACATAAAAATATGTAATAATGCAGCTAGAAATGTTTTCAATTCAAACGGATCATTTTATTACTCAGCAAATGTTATTATCTTATTTATATCTTCATGATGTGTACTAATATATAACAATCTAACTAATGTGTCTGGCGTTGTTGATGTCATGTATGTAGGAGGACCTGTTCTTGTAGGATGAACGCGCAGAAAATTATCATTGAATAATATCCCCAGATTTATTTTTTGTGACCCACATCTTTATCAATGTGCAGCAATCCGACAAAATTGTATTATAATTGTACCGCATTATCTAATCGTTATGTATTCATCATCATATCAACACTCGACGAAATTAATTAATATTTATACAGGACAGAAACAATGTCAATGTATGTTTTATATTTGATTAAAGCTTAATTAAATTGACAAGAAACTGTAAATATTTTATCTTAATTATGCATTAATCCATTAATTTGAACGTAATTACTACTACTACTTTGTAGTATTTTTATGTAGATGTGAATCTAACATTAATAAATTTCGAATGGTAATGAATGATAATTACAAATCATTTGCAGTCGTAACGTACCATTACGGTAGTAAATATTTCACATTCAGTATGTGACCGGAATTAATTTTATTGATCTAAATATTTATTAGAAGTTGCAAATAAAATATTAATTATAATTTTGACAAAATCATTTTTGGCACAACTTAAACTTGCAGTTACATTTCTGGTAATTATAATTTAAATTAACGCAACTTTCTACGCAATTGAATTGTGTTTACAATCTTGGCGATGACAATATCACAATCTTAAAATAGAAATGAGATGTGGAGCTTGAAGAAACGTCCTTGATATTTATATAATTGTATTTCATTAACTTCAAAAATATGAATAATTTAAACTATTTTTAAATATCATATCTATTTATATAGATTGTAGACAAACATAATTCAATTAGAGTTAATTTTAAGGAAAGAAAATTAATAGAAAAGTCACGTTTTTATTTAAATATACAATTATCTTGGATTTGGTTGTTTTACAATTAATCCTGCTGGTCCTAATGATGGTGCTCCTTGTCCTGCTGGTGTTAAACGAAGAGGTGTAAAGCCTAGTTCGTTTAGTGGAATTCCGTATTGTTTTAATTTGGCTTCATATGAATTAATCAGATCATCGTGGGCTTTTGCTGTTTTTGCTAATTCGTATTGTAAGTCGCTGATTTTCTTATTTTTTCTTGATAGTATAGTCTAAAACAAATGAATTTATCAAATAAATGTTTAGAATACAAATAATGCGCAAACTTCTTTGTCATAGAATCTATAAAATTGCTGGTAACCACAGGAAAGACATTTAAGACATGAAAATTTTGACATAAATTAATACTAAGGTTTTTTGAAGCTAACTAATAAAAATTTGTACAAAATAATTTTGTCTAGGCACTGTCATAACATACCACTATATTCAAAAATAATTTTCAAAACTTAAAAATGTTTTTTTATAATTTTTTTAAATATTTTATTTTATAAATTTTCTTAAATTTGGAATTAAAAATACTCATGCCATTTTTAGCGTATGGATTTTATTGAAATTTTTACAGTTGGTACTGAAGATAATTGAAAATATTGATACCAAATTTTATTCAATTCCCATGCACCCATTAAAAATTATTGCTAATTATGTGTTTGCTTAAGTTTCTAGATAAAGTTAGAGTAGATTAAGTTAGTTACGCTCATGCCATTTTCAGCGTATGGATTTTATTGAAGTTTTTACAGTTGGTACTGAAGATAATTAAAATGATTAATACCAGATTTCATTCAATTCCAATGCACCCATTAAAAATGATTGCTAATTATGTGTTTGCTTAAGTTTCTGGATCAAGTTAGAGTAGATTAAGTTAGTTACACTTATGCCATTTTTATCGTATGGATTTTATTGAAGTTTTTACAGTTGGTACTGAAGATAATTAGAAATATTAATACTAAATTTCATTCAATTCCAATGCACCCATTAAAAGTTATTGCTAGTTATGTGTTTGCTTAAGTTTCTAGATTAAGTTAGAATAGATTAAGTTAGTTACGTTCATGCCATTTTTAGCGTATGGATTTGATTAAATTTTTTACAGTTAGTACTGAAGTTATTTAGAAATATTAATACTAGATTTCATTCAATTCCAATGCACCCATTAAAAATTATTGCTAGTTATGTGTTTGCTTAAGTTTCACGACTTAATTTATTTCCTTAATTGTTTCTCGAATAGTTTGTGTTTGATTGAGTTGATAGGAAATTATATCTAATTTATCGTATGGATTTTAATAAATTCTAAGTGGTTGGTGCTGATAATAATATTAAACTCAAAATTGATCAAATTCCAATGTACGAATTAAGAGTTATGATTTAATTTATTGCATTTCTGTATTAAAAAAAAAGGATCAAATAATTAAATTGAGGTTATGTCAAATTGAGCGTATGGATTTTATTACAATTTGCACAGTTAGTATTGTTAATATTAATCATCATTTGTACCAAATTTCATTAAATTCCAATATACGGATTCTGAGTTATGATTTAATTTATTACCTCAATTGTGTCTGTGTTCAATGTTTTAATTAAGGTTATGTGAAAATGAGCTTGTAGATTTTAATACGAATTACACAGTTGGTTATGTTTATATCGATATACATTTGTACTAAATTTGATTCAGGAATAATGTTTTATTTTATTACCTTAAGTGGGGAGAATAGTTGCGTTATTATAAAGATTCACAGAATCAAACTCAGCAAGAAAACGCTTGAATATAATTCAATAAAATTTTCACACATTCTAGAAGAAAGTTCAATCTGTGTCTTCAAATTTGTAGAAATTTGATGCAATAAGTCGTTTCTTTGCAATTAATTTTTAAAAAGTGACGTTTTTATTTAGTTTTTTATTAATTTTTGACTTGTTAAATATAACTTCAAATCTTTAACCAAAAACATAAAGACATAGAATATTGTATGTAGTTCAACATATAAAAAGAGTGATGACTAAAATCTTATCGTTTGGATATTGAGTTGGTTGGCGTTTTGTTCTATAAGAACCAATTTTAATTTAAAAAGCGGCGCTGCACGTGTCAATATTTTTCTAGAGAGAAAGGTTCACCGATATTCTCGTAGATGTGATAGGATTTAATACTTTTCCATAACAATACTACTAGTGGAACCCAAACAGGACGTGCCGACTAAACTCGGCAATTCTCTAGCGTTAACTGTTTCTGTATTAAAGCAGATCTGATCATTTAATTGAGGTTATGTCAAATTATTTCAGTACAATTTATACAATTGGTTCTATTTATATTAATCTTCATTTGTACTGAATTTTATTTAATTCCAATGTACAGCTTAGAAGTTATAATTTAAATTTAGTACCTTAATTGTTTTTGTATTAAGGTTGATTCGATAATTTAATTGAGATAATGTCAACACTATATCAAATTACCAACTCAATACTTATAAACTGTGTTCCCGCCCACCCGCCCAGTTGTTTGTGATCAAGAAATTGGTTACGTCAACACTCTCGTCCAACTTAATGACATTTGTCACTTATTCTGTCATGTTTCTTGGTTGCAGGAACACGATAGGTGGTTGTGACTTTTAATTCTTATATGACAAACATTTGGGTGGGTGGGCGGAAACACAATATCATGTGGGCGGGAACACAGTATTGCGGCAGTTAGTTGTGACTTTTAATTCCTTTATGACAAACACTTGAGCTGGTGGGCGGGAACACTATACCAAACTACTGGCCCAATACTTATAAACTGTGTTCCCGCCTACCCGCCCAATTGTATGTGATCAAGAAATTATTGACATAACCAATTTCTTGATCACAAACAAACTTTTGTCCAACTTAATTACATTTGTCACTCATTCTGTCATGTTTCTTGGTTATAGGAACACGATATGTAGTTCTGACTTCTAATTCCTTAATGACAAACACTTAGGTGGGTGGGCGAGAATACTATACCAAACTATCGGCCCAATACTTATAAACTGTTTCCGCCCACCCGCTTAATTGTTTGTGGTCAAGAAATTGATTACGTCAACACTCTCCAACTTAATGATGTTTGTCACTCATTCCGAACACCATAGGTGGTTGTGACTTCTAATTTCTTTATAACAAACACTTGGGTGGGTGGGCGGGAACACAATATCAAATTACCGGTCCATTATTTATAAACTGTGTTCCCGCCCACCCGCCCAATTGTTTGTAATCAAGAAATTAGTTATGTCAACACTCTCGTCCAACTTAATAACATTTGTCACCCTAGTTTTGTCATGTTTTTTGGTTGCAGGAGCACAATAGGTGGTTGTGACTTCAAATTCCTTTATGACAAATACTTGGGCGGGTGGGCGGGAACACTATACTAAACTACCGGCCCAATACTTATAAATTGTGATTGTGACTTCTAATTACTTTATGACAAACACTTGAGCGGGTGGGCGGGAACACTATACCAAACTATCGGCCCAATACTTATAAACTTTGTTCCCGCCCACCCGCCCAATTGTTTGTGATAAAAAAATTAGTTACGTCAACACTCTCGTCCAACTTAATGACATTTGTCACTCATTCTCTCATGTTTCTTGGTTGCAGGAATACGATAGGTGGTTGTGACTTCTAATTCCTTTATGACAAACACTTGGGCGGGTGGGCGGGAACACTATACCAAACTGCCGGCCCAATACTTATAAGTTGCGTTCCCGCCCACCCGCCCAATTGTTTGTGATCAAGAAATTAGTTAAGTCAACACTCTCGTAAAACTTACTGAAGTTTGTCACTTTCTTGGTTGCAGGATCACGATAGATGATTGTGACTTCTAATTCCTTTATGACAAACATTAGGGCGGGTGGGCGGGAACACTATATTAAACTACCGACCCAATACTTATAAACTGTGTTCCCGCCCACCCGCCCATTTGATTGTGATCAAGAAATTAGTTATGTCAACATTCTGGTTCTACTTAATGACATTTCTGTCATATTTCATAGCTGCAGGAACACGATAGGAGGTTGTGACTTCTAATTCCTTTATGACAAACACTTGGGTGTGTGGGCGGGAACACAATATAAAAAAAACTGATTTATGTTAATACTTTCTGCTAACTTAATGACATTTGTTACTTAATCTGTCAAATTTCTTAGCTGCAGGAACACGATAGGTGGTTGTGACTTTTAATTCCTTTATGACGAACACTTGAGACGGTGGGCGGGAACACAATACCAAATTACCGGCCCAATACTTATAAACTGCGTTCCCTCCCACCCGCCCATTTGGTTGTGATTAAGAAATTAGTTACGTCAACACTTTCGTCCAACTTAGTGACAATTGTTACTCATTCTGTCATGTTGCTTGGTTGCGGGAACACGACAGATGATTGTGATTTTTAATTCCTTTATGAAAAACACTTGGGCGGGTGGGCGGGAACACTATACCAAAGTACCGGCCCAATACTTATAAACTGTGTTCCCGTCCACCAGCCCAATTATTTGTGATCAAGAAATTAGTTACGTCATCACTCTCGTCCAACTTAATGATATTTGTCACTCATTCTGACATGTTTCTTGGTTGCATGAACACGATAGATGATTGTGACTTCTAATTCTTTTATGACAAACACTTGGCTGGGTGGGCGGAAACACAGTATCACGGCAGTTTGTTGTGATTTCTAATTTTTTTATAACAAACACTATACTAAACTACCGACCCAATACTTATAAACTGTGTTTCCGCCTACTCTCCCAATTGTTTGTAATCAAGAAATTGGTTACGTCATTACTCTCGTCTAACTTAATAGCATTTGTCACTCATTCTGTCATGTTTCTTGGTTACAGGAACACGATAGGTGATTGTGACTTCTAATTCCTTTATGGCAAACACTTGGGTGGATGGACGGGAACACAATATTACGATAGTTAATTGTGACTTTTAATTTTTTTTATGACGAACACCTGGACGGGTGGGCGGGAACACTATACATAAACTACCGGCCCAATACTCATAAACTGTGTTCCCGCCCACTCGCCCAATTGTTTGTTATCAAGAAATTAGTTACGTCAACACTCTCGTCCAACTTAATGACATTTGTCACTTATTCTGTCATATTTCTTAGCTGCAGGAACACGATAGGTGGTTGTGACTTTTAATTCCTTTATAACAAATATTTGGGCGGGTGGGCGGGAACACTATACCAATCTACCGACCCAATATTTATAAACTGTGTTCCCGCCCATCCGCCTAATTGTTTGTGATTAAGAAATTAGTTACATCAACACTCTCCTCCAACTTAATTACATTTGTCACTCATTCTGTTTTGTTTCTTGGTTGCTGCTATATGACAAACACTTGGGCGGGTGGGCGAGACGCAATATCAAATTACCGGTCCTTTATTTATAAATTTGATTGTGACTTTTTATATCTTTATAACAAACAATTGGATGGGCGGGCGGGAACAGAATATCACGGCAGTTAGTTGTGACTTCTAATTTATTTATGACAAACACTTGGGCGGGTGGGCGGAAACACTATACCAAACTACCGGCCCAATAATTATAAACTGTGTTTCCGCCCACCCGCCTAATTGTTTGTGATCAAGGAATTAGTTACATCAACACTCTCCTCCAACTTAATTACATTTGTCACTCATTCTGTTTTGTTTTTTGGTTGCTTCTATATGACGAACACTTGGGTGGGTGGGCGGGAACAAAATATTAAATTACCGGTTTATTATTTAAAGACTGTGTTCCCGCCCACTCGCCCCCAAGTATTTGTTATCAAAAATTTGGTTATGTCACCACTTTCTGCTAACTTAATGACATCTGTCACTTATTCTATCATGTTTATTAGCTGCAAAAACACGGTAGATAATTGTAATATAAAATTTCTTTATAACAAACACTTGAGTGGGTGGACGGGAACACAATATCAAATTAATGTTTATTATTTATAAACTATGCTTCCGCCCACCCGCTTGAGTATTTATTATCAAAAAATTAGATACGACACCACCTTCTACTAACTTCTAATATCTGTCACTTATTCTGTTAAGTTTGTTAGTTGCAGGAACACGCTAGGAGGTTGTGAACTCTAATACCTTTATGATAAAGACTTGGGTGGGTGGGAGAGAACTCAAGATTAATTTACCGACCTAATACTCTTAAACTGTGTTTCCGCTCACTTGCCACAGTGTTTGTTATTAAGAAATTAATTACGACAACACCTTCTACTAACTTAATGGCATCTGTCACTTATTTTGTCATGTTTCTAGGTTGCAGAAACGAAGTAGATGATTGTGAATTTTAATTTTTTTTAACTAACACAGGCGGGTGGGCAGGGACTCTATAACAAACTACCAACCTAATATTCATAAACTGTGTTCTCGCCCATCCGCCCAAGTGTTTGTTATGAATAAATTAGAAGTCACAATCACTTACCGCGTTCCTGCAACCAAAAAACATGACAAAAAAAAATAATTTGTAGGCTAGTTACTTCTTCTACTGTGACCCACCCATCCGCCCAAGTGTTAGTCATCAAAGGATCTATTGTTTGTCCCACCTCTTGTGTGGTTAAATTTAAATGTGACAATTGTTTAACTATAAATCTCTTGATAACTAACGCTAGAGCGGGTGGATCGGCACTAAGTTTAATTTGTAGGCGAGTTACTTATTCTACTGTGACTCACCCACCCGCTCAAATGTTAATCATCAAAGGATCTATTGTTTGTCTCACGTTTTGTGTGCTCTGATTTAGATATGAGATAATTGTTTTACAATAAATGTCTTGATAACTAACGCTTGGGAACTAAGTTTAATTTGTGGGTGAGTTAATTTTTCTATTGTGACTCACCCACCCGCCCAAGTGTCTTGTGTGCTTGCGGTTAGAAAGGAAAAAAATATTAAACAATAAATCTCTTGATAACAACTAACGCTTGGGTGGCTGGGTGGGAACAAAGTTTAATTTGTGGGCGAGTTACTTCTTCTACTATGACCCATCCACCCGCCCAAGTGTTAGTCATTAAAGGATCTATTGTTTGTGCCACTTCTTGTGTGTTTTGGTTTAAATATGAAACAATTGTTTAACAATAAATCTCTAGATAACTAACGTTTGGGTGGGTGGGAACTAAGTTTAGATTGTGGGCGAGTTACTTATTTTACTGTAACCCACCCACCCGCCCAAGTGTTACTTATCAAAGGATCTAATGTTTGTCCCACCTTTTGTGTGCTTTGGTTTAAATATGAGAGAATTATTTAACAAATCATCTCTTGATAACTAACGCTTGGGTGGGTGGGTGGAAACTAAGTTTAGATTGTCGGCAAGTTACTTATTTTACTGTGTCCCACCCACCCGCCCAAGTGTTAGTCATCAGTGGATCTATTGTTTGTTCCACCTCTTGTGTGCTCTGATTTAAATATGAGAAAATTGTTTAACAATAAATCTCTTGATAACTAACGCTTGGGTGGGTGGGTGGGAACAAAGTTTAATTTGTAATACTTTTTCTACTGTTATCCAAGTCCAAGTGTAAGTCATTATATGTATATATTATATATGAGAGATTTATTTAACAATGAATTTTTTGATAACTAACGCTTGCGGTGGATGGGTGGGTGGGAACTAAGTTTAATTTGCGAAAAGTATAAAAATTAATTTTTAAAATATTATTGTAAACCATTCCAATAGTTTTAAAATAATTTCAATTCAATATAATACTAGGCATAAAATATAAATTCCTTCAATTTTTTTCATCCACTATCAACGATACCATTAATGTACTTGGTTTGACCTTATCAGTTTTACTTACAATCGGAATAAAAATGCAAATCATCAATGTCATACAAATATACGCTCTAATCGCATTAATATTAAAGCCGACTTTCGTTTATCATCTAAATATAAATCTATTTTATATATTTCCCAAATAAATCAGTTTCTATAAGTTCGCCGTAGTTGAAAGCATTGTCTTACAATTGCTTGAAGTAATTAATTGATTAGTGCCGGTTATAAGTGTTGAAAATTAATGAAATTTTGAGAAATGGTGTGTTACATAGTGGACCTAATTGTAGTGGAATTTGAAGTGAAAATATTTAGATTTACAATGGAAAATGGGGAAAATTTCATCAATTCTTTCGGTAAAGTATAAAATAACAATTTTTCATATCTTAGGACGCAATACTAGAAAATAATAATACGCAATTAATTTATAATACATTGTACAACATTGCATCATTAAAGTTAATATTAATATAACTTAAATTATTGCGTAATTGTGATTAATACATAATCGGATAACTTAATTTAGAAAAATTTTGAATCAAATATTTGGAAATTGTTGGGGCAACTTCAAATAAAAAAATTATGCATTTGGAAACATTTAAAAGGTTTCTTGAAATATTATTAATAATATTTCAGACGAATTTAGAATAAAGTTCATTTTTGAACAAGCTTACATTTCAGGTTTAGTTATCGGAATTAAGTTGTAAGTTTTTCTAAACAATAACGCGGATTTAAGCATTTTAATAACTATTTGTGTTTTTTTCAAATTGTGCATAACCAATGACCGTAATTTTTAACCACCGAGTCAATTTTAATTGTAAGTAAAATTATTTATCAATTTAATTTTAAAAACCTATTTTATGTCTATTGCTTTGTAATTTTATATGTGACTTATTGTAGTTTTTGACAGTATAAAAGCTTCTCATAAAAGCTCATGAAGGCTGCAAAGTACTTTTTTAAACATTTATTTCTAAGTTTTTTGAAGTCTTTAGGTTTATATCAAAAGTCAACCATTTTATCATGCATACCTCAACTTTAGCAGTAATTTCTTTCTTCTCCTGCGGACTTTTTGAGAGTTCAGCAATAACACACTCTCTAGTCTCCGCATTTTGCATAAGAATCTCAACCCTGTGCGTCAACAACGCTGTCTTCGTACTAGTTTTTCTTTGCACATCAAGGACAGCCTTAACAAAGCGATCGTGCAACTCATTGCGTTCAGCTTGCACCTAAAAATAATACAGAAATTAATATTATTAATTGTTTAATAAAATATAAATCATTTACAACACCAAAATTGTAATTAAATAATTAATTCAATTTAATTAATAAACCGCAATACTTTATAATTAGTTATAATTATAATTCAGCAAAGGAATTTAAAATATTTTTTTTTTAAGTAAAATAATTATTTGTTTTTAATTATTGCAAAAATACACTTAAGAAAATACAAACGACACGCACCTTTTCGAACCGTAATTCCATGGCCTCGCTAGCCCATTTCAAATCATCCAGTTCTTTCTTCGTGGCCAACAGTTTGGCCTTCGTGTTCTACATTAGGGGGAGAGAGAAAGAAATTGTAAATTACTGGCATTATCGCTTCGAAGGAAGAAGAGCTCATTATTATATATTTTTTTATTTGGTTACCGCTAAAGAAAGTTTATCCTTCTCGTAGTTTTGTAACTGCCGTTTGTATTCGGCCACGTCGATCATCGCCTGCTTGAGCGGCTCGGCCATCTTCTTATTATCGGATGTTAAATCCTGCACTTGTTTGCTCATACGTTCGTTTTGTTTCCTCAATACTTCCATTTGATCCTTTTAAATTAATTAAGTTAATAGTTTAATTACAATATTGCATTACACACAACAAACAAGTTCTAATTAAATTAAAATTTCTTAATTATGTAAAAATGGGTTACCTTGAGGCTGGCAATTAGCGCTAGATTATTTAAAGTGATATCGTTGTAATAGTTTTTCATCTCGTTAAAAGATTTCTCGTGGTTTTTAATCAATTCTGATATTTGAGTGTTTTTTCGTTCCTCTACTTCAGTCATTTCCATTCTAATAATAATAAATTTTTATTAATAATTAAAATATAATTTTATAAATTTTTACTTATGTTGTGTCCCTAATTCCTCTCTCAATTGATTAAATTTTTTCTCATATTTCAGCTCGATTTCTTTTGTTTGCGATTCAAATTCTTGGCGAGCTTTGCATAAATCTTCGCTGAATTGCTGTAAAGTTAAAACTTAAATTATTATTTTTTTAATAAAAAAAATGTAACAAATATAAGGCATTGATTACCAGTTTGAGACTTTTGATGTGATCCTGATTGTTCATTTCCTGTTCTCTGCCCTTTGCCTTCAGTTCTCGTTTATCTCTAAGTAATTCCCGTTCCTGTTCTGCGTGATCGTCTCTGGCCAGTTTGATCGAGACCATGGCTTCTGCTTTGCATTCTGTTAGGTTGTTTTGGTGTTCGAATTGTAGATGTTTTACTTTTTGTCTGTAGAATTTTAATTCTTCTTCATTTTTTTCTATCGATTCTTCTATTTGTCGATCCTTGTTTCTGAAAATAACGTATATAATAATAAGTTTTATTTTTGAAAATTGTCAACAAAACCACTTATAGGAGATTAGTTTAAGTCAATTTGAAAAAAATTTATTTTGATTTTATGAACAAACTAAGAAAAGCAAGAAGTTTAGGGCTTTTTTAAACCTCAAGAAATAAATAACCAAACTAATTAGTTCTAATCCAAACTGCTGGTTAGTTATCATGCTTTGGAGTTACCCACCCACCCACCCAAGCGTTTGTCATCAAGAAATTGGATGTTTGATCTTTTTGCGAGCGTCAAAAGTTATTTTGTTTCAATAAAAGTTTGTGATCCAACTTCTTGATAACTAACACTTGGGTGAGTGGGTGAGCCACTCCAGATCATGATAACGTGTCACTAATTTGGATTGAAGTGGCCCACCTACCCACCTACCCAAGTGTTATTAATAGTTTGACCTCTCTGCGGACAGAAGAAAATATTTTGTCACAAGAGTAGGTTGTGATCTAATCTCTTGATAACTAACACTTGGGTGAGTGGGTGGGCCACTTCAGTTTATGATAACATGTTAATAGTTTGGATTGGAGTGGCCCAGCTACCCACCCAAGTGTTTGTCATCAAAAAATTAGTAGTTTTTACTTTTCTGCGGACGTAAGAAGTTATATTGTCACAAGAATAGAACGCGTTTTAATCTCTTGTTAACTAACACTTAGGTGGGTGGGTGGACTGCTCTAAACCATGATAACAAGTTAATAGTTTGGATTGGAGTGGCCCACCCACCCACCCAAGTGTTCGTCATCAAAAAATTAGTAGTTTGACCTCTTTGCGGACGTAAAAAGTTATTTTGCCACAAGAGTAGGTCGCAATTCAACCTTTTGATAACTAACACTCGGGTAGGTGGGTGGGCCACTCAAGACTATGATAACAAGTCAATAATTTAGATTGGAGTGGCCCACCCACCCACCCAAGTGTTTGTCATCAAAAGATTGGTACTTTGACCTCTCAGCGGACGTTAGAAGTTATTTTGTCATTAGAAATGGTCATGATCTAACCTCTTGATAACTAACACTTGGGTGGGTGGGTTCCATACCATGATAACGTGTCAATAGTTTGGATTGGAGTATCCCACATTTTGAACACTTCCAAAGCATTTTTAACACTTCTAGATTACTATTATACTAAATATAAAATATAACTGACATATTTAAAATATTTTAGACATTTTTTTGACGGTTCTAGAATATTTTTAACACCTATTGACATATCTAATTCAATCCTGTCAGTTTTTTTTGTTTTTGAATGTTTTTTACAGTTCTAAAACATTATTGACACTTTTAGAAGATTTTTGACATTTTTAAAGCATTGTTAACATACCTAAAACATTTTTGATAATTTCTAAAATTTGTTTGGCATTTTTTTGGTAATTCTAGAACATTTTTAACACTTCTAAAATATCATTAATAAATCTAGAACGTGTTTGACAGTTTTAGAACATTATTAACACTTTTAGAACGTTTTCACTTAGCTAAAACATTTTTAACAATTTTCTGATAATTTTTGAACATTTATTACACTTCTAAACACTTCTAAAACATTATTAATAGATCTAGAGCATTTTTGACACTTTTCTGACAGTTCTAAAACATTTTTGAGACACTTTTGATAGCTCTAGAACAAGTTTTGATTATTTTGACACTTTTGGGACATTTTTTTATATTTCTAGAACATTTTTGACATTTTTTTTTATAGTTCTGGAACATTTTTGATACTTTTCAAACTTTTTTGATAGTTCTAGAACGGTTTTAAATTTTTAGAAGACATTAATACAATATCTAGAACAGTTTTTACATTTTATTGACAGTTTTAATAATTCCAGAACTATTCTAAAACATCAATAACATATTTAGAACATTTTTATCAGTTATAGAATTCTTTTGAATTTACTAAAACATTGTTCACATAACTAAAACATTTTTGATAAATTTCTGATGGTTTTAGATCATTTTTGACACATTCTGATACTTCTAAATTTTTATTGACAATTCTTGAACATTTTTGACAATGCTAAAATATTTTTTAGAACATTGTTAACATATCAAAAACATTATTAACATATTTAGAATATTTTTTTACTTTTTTCCGACAGTTACAGAACATTTTTGATTTTTTTTGACATTTTTTTGACAATTCTAGAATTTTTTTGACACTTTTCCAAAATATTAGTGACACAGTTTTGAACATTTTTGACAAATCTAAAACATTTTTGGCACCATTAAAACATTATTGACATATTTAGAACATTTTTGACAATTTAGGAGGGTGGGCCCCTCCAGACTATGAAGACGTGTCAATAGTTTGGATTGGAGTGGCCTACCCATCTACTCACCTAAGTGTTGGTCATCAAAAGATTAGGTTTGACCTTTTTGCAGACGTTAGAAGTTATTTTGTCACAAGAGTAGTTTGTAATCCAATCTTTTGATAACTAACACTTGGGTAGGTGGGTGGGCCGCTTTAGACTATGATAACAAGTCAATAGTTTGGATTGGAATGGCCCAACCACCCACCCAAGTGTTTGTTATTAAGAAATTAGTAGTTTGACCTCTGTGAGGACAGTAGAAGTTATTTTGTCAGAAGAGAAGTGTTACTCTACTACTCTACTACTTGTGTACTCCAGACCATCATAACAAATCAATAAATTAGATTAAAGTGGCTCACCAACCCACCCAAGTGTTCGTCATCAAAAGATTAATAGTTTGACCTTTCTGCGGACGTAAGAAGTTATTTTTGTCACAAGAGTAGGTTGCGATCTAACTTCTTGATAACTAACAGTTGGGTGGGTGGGTGGGCCACTTCAGATTATGTTAACGTGTCAATAGTTTAGATTGGAGTGCCCTACTCACCCACCCAAGTGTTTGTCATCAAAAGATTAGTAATTTGATCTCTCTGCGGACGTAAGAAGTTATTTTGTCACAAGAGTAGGTCGTGTTCCAACCTCTTGATAACTTACAATTGGGTGGGTGGGTGGACCACTTTTGACTATGATAACGTGTCAATAGTTTGGATTGAAGTAGCCCACCCACTCAGTCAAGTGTTGGTCGTCATAAGATTAGTGGTTTCACCTTTTTGCGGACGTTCGAAGTTATTTTGTCACAAGAGAAGGTCGTGTTCTAACCTCTTGATAACTAACACTTGGGTGGGTGGGTGGGCTACTCAAGATCATGGTAACGACTTAATAGTTTACATTGGAGTGACCCACCCTCTCACCTCTTTGCGGACGTTAGAAGTTATTTTGTCACAAAAGAAAGTCGTAATCTTACCTTTTGATAATTTACAATTGGGTAAGTGGGTGGGCTACTACAGACCATGATAACATGTCAATAGTTTGGAATAAAGTTACCCACCCAACAATCCAAGTGTTTGATTAGTGGTTTCACCTTTTTGCGGACGTTCGAAGTTATTTTGTCACAAGAGAAGGTCGTGTTCTAACCTCTTGATAACTAACACTTAGGTGGGTGGGTGGTCTACTGAAGGTTATGATAACGACCCAATTGTTTAGATTGGAGTGACTCATCTTTCCACCCAAGTATTTGTTATCAAAAGATTAGTAGTTTGATCTCTTTGCGGACGTAAGAAGTTATTTTGTCACAATAGTGTGAGCCACTTTAGACCATGATAACAAGTCATTAGTTTAGATTGGAGTAACCCACCTACCCACCCAATTGTTCGTTATAAAAAGATTAATAATTTGATCTTCATGCGGACGTTATAAGTTATTTTGTCATAAGAGTAGGTCGTTAACCAATCTCTTAATAACTAACATTTGGGTGGGGGGCTGGGGCGTTCTAGACCATGATAACAAGTATATAGTTTGGGTTAGAATGGCCCACCCGCCCACCCAACTGTTTGTCATCAAGAGATTAGTAGTTTGACCTCTCTGCGGACGTACGAAGTTATTTTGTCACAAGAGTAGGTCGTAATCTAACCTCTTGATAACAAATTCTTGGGTGAGTAGGTGGGTGGGCCACTTCAGGCCATGATAACGTGTCAATAGTATAGATTGGAGTGCCCTACTCACCCACCCAAGTGTTTGTCATCAAAAGATTAGAACTTTGATTTCTCTGCGGACGTTCAAAGTTATTTTGTCACAAGAGTAGGTCGTGTTCCAACCTCTTGATAACTAACACTTGGGTGGGTGGGTGGGCTACTCAAGATCATGATAACGACTCAATAGTTTAGATTGGAGTGACCCACCCTCTCACCCAAGTATTTGTTATCAAAAGATTAGTAGTTTGACCTTTTTGCGGACGTTAGAAGTTATTTTGTCACAAAAAAAAGTCGTAATTCAACCTCTTGATAACTTACAATTGGGTGGGTGGGTGGGCTACTCCAGACCATGATAACGTGTCAATAGTTTGGAATAATGTTACCCACCCAACAACTTAAGTGTTTGTCATCAAAAATTTAGTAGTTTGGCCTCTTTGCGGACGTAAGAAGTTATTTTGTCACAAGAAAAGGTCGTGATCCAATCTCTTAATAACTTACAATTGGTTGGGTGGGTGGGCCACTCCAGACTATGATAACGTGTCAATAGTTTGGATTGAAGTGGCCCACCCACTCAGTCAAGTGTTGGTCATCAAAAGATTAGTGGTTTCACCTTTTTGCGGACGTTCGAAGTTATTTTGTCACAAGAGAAGGTCGTGTTTTAACCTCTTGATAACTAACACTTGGGTGGGTGGGTGGGCTACTCAAGACCATGATAACGACTTAATAGTTTAGATTGGAGTGACCCACTTTCCCACCTAAGTATTTGTTATCAAAAGATTAGTAGTTTGACCTCTTTGCGGACGTAAGAAGTTATTTTTGTCACAATAGTGTGGTCCACTTTAGACCATGATAACAAATTGTTAGTTTAGATTGGAGTGGCCCACCTACCCACTCAATTGTTCGTTATAAAAAGATTAATAATTTGATCTTCATGCGGACGTTATAAGTTATTTTGTTATAAGTGTAGGTCGTTATCCAACCTCTTGATAACTAACACTTGGGTGGACCATTTTAGACCATGATAGCAAGTCAATAGTTTAGATTGGAGTGGCCCACCTGCCTACCCAACTGTTCGTCATCAAGAGATTTGTAATTTGACCTCTTTGCGGACGTAAAAAGTTATTTTGTCACAAGAGTAGGTCGTGATCTAACCTTTTGATATCTTACACTTGGGTGGGTTGATGGGCCACTCTAATCCAAACTGCTGACTAGCTATCATGCATTGGAGTGACCCACCCGCCTATTATTCATTGATTCAGTTTGTAGCTGTAGCTTTAATTGAGGTTATGTTAAATCTATTGTATGAAATATAACTTATTTTATACTATAATTACTGATCACTATAAAGTATATTAATGTTTTATTTTATTAATTTTTAATGCAAAGTTTAGAAGTTATAATCGATTACATTTACAGTAAAGTTCATTGACTCGCTTAGCAGCTGTAGATTTAATTGAGTTTATGTCAAATCTATCGTACAGATTGTAACTAATTTTATATCATAATTACTAATGGATATGAAGTATATTATTGCCAAACTAAATCAATTTTCAATGCATAATTTAGAAGTTATAACAAATTAAGTTTATCATATTGTTTATTAACTAAGTTGGTTACTGTAACTTTAATTGAGGTTATGTTAAATCTATTGTATAAATTATAAGCAAATTTATACCACAATTACTGATAACTATGAAGAATATTATTGCCAAATTTTATCAATATTCAATGCATAATTTAGAAGGTGTACTTTGCAATTCCAGATATCATTTATGTTCATTTTTGGCAAATTAAAAATTTTCTTAAATTTTTACTATAATAATTGTTAAAATTGAATTTTTTATCTTTGTTGTACATTATTGGAAAGCTCTTGATTAGCCATAATAAACACAAAAATAGAACTTTTTCTTAATTAAATAGAAACATTTGGGCGAGTGGGCGGGGACTCCAGATCAAATTGTTTGTCGGTATATATTATGCACTCCAGTTCAAACTATTTATGAGTAATCATGAACTGGTGTACCCCCTGCTACTCACCAAAGTGTAAGTGATCTGTAGATTAGGTAAGAAAATACTTGGGCGAGTAAGTAGATACTCCAGTTCAAGTTAGGCATTGATAGGCCACTCCAGATCATGATAACAAATTAATAATATAGATTGAAAATGTCCGTCCGCCCACTTAAGTGTTTACCATCAAGAAATTGATTTTTAACCTCTATGCGGACGTCAAAAGTCATTTTGTCACAAGAGAAGGTCGTAATCTAACTTTTTGATAACTAACACTTGGATGGGCGGGTGGGCCACTTCAGACTATGATGACATGTCAAAAGTTTTGATTGGAGTGGCCCACCCACCCACCCAAGTGTTTGTCATCAAAAAATTAGTAGTTTGACCTCTCTGCTGATGTAAGAAATTATTTTGTCTTAAGAGAAGGTCATAATCCAACTTTTTGATATCTAACATTTGGGTGGGTGGTTGGACTACTTTAGACTGTGATAACAAGTCAATAGTTTGGATTAGAGTGGCCCACCCACCCACCCAAGTGTTTGTTATCAAAAGATTATTAGTTTGACTTCTCTGCGGATGTAAGATATTATTAAGTCTCAAGCGAAGGTCGTAATCCAATCTTTTGATAAGTAACACTTGGGTGGGTGGGTGGGTGGGTTACTTTAGACCATGATAACGTGTTAATAATTTGGATTATAGTGTCCCACCCACCCACCCAAGTTGTTGTTATAAAAAGAATAGTAGTTTGACCTTTCTGCGGATGTAAGAAATTATTTTGTCTTAAGAGAAGGTTGGAATTCAATTTCTTGATAACTAACATTTGGGTGGGTGGGTGGTCTACTCTAGATTATGATAACGTGTCAATAGTTTGGATTAGAGTGGCCCACCCACGCAAGTATTCGTTATCAAATGATTAGTAGTTTGACCTCTCTGCTAATGTAAGAAATTATTTTGTTTTATGAGAAGGTTGTAATCCAATCTCTTGATAACTAACAGTTGGGTGGGTGAGTGGGCAACTTCAATCTAAACTGTTGATTTGTTATTTTCTATCTAGAAAACTAGGATTTCTTAATAGATGTAAAAAGTTTTTTACTTCTGTTCAACTTTTGCATATATATAAAACTTGTATTGGTCTTTGTATTGAAGATTGTTCCCAAGTAAAGGGGAGGAGTATCGCAAACTACACTATCTCTTCTAATCTTTATTCAGAAACGAGCTATTCCGATCATTACCGATTCAAAATTGACTAATGACTTAGATACTTTACAACACAGGCGTAATGTTGCAGATTTTTGCATTTTCTATAAATATTTTAATGGACATTGTTCAAACAAAATACAAAACATATTGCCATCTAAACAAATATTTACTCGTAGTACAAGGCTTGCTAGGAATTCTAACAAATATTTACTGACAGAGATGTAGGACCAAATTATTTCTTTTACCGTACTATCGTCAAATGAAATAAACTTCTAAATTCAGTATTTTTTGGGACTTATAAGTCATAAATATTCAAAGTCAATGTTCACAGACTGCCTAAATCTAGTCTTCAGCGAGAGTGGTTTCACTCGTTGAAATTCAAAAATATTTTTATGTTGTGGCATATTATGTAATAAATACTTGAATTAACATTTTAAAATTAAAAAATTACGTTACCTTAGTTTAGCCCTGGCTTCTTCAAGCTCATTCCTAGTTATTTCCCAAAACGTCCTCAACTTATCCCGCTCCAATTGAAAGAAATTTCTCTCTTCCCTTTCACGCTCATTTTCTTCCTTAATCTTTATAGCAAAAGCTTCCAATTGCTCTCTAGTCATAGAAGACGTATCCACTCCATCGATAATAACAGCTACACAAATTCATATAATTAACAATTAGCTCACCAATTCTGTTTAATGAATTATAAAATAGATTACTCAACACTTGACATTAAAAACAGATCACGATTAAGTGATAGTAATAAGATATTTATAACAATTTTCTAACATTTCCTTACAACATAATATTTATAAATAGATACATTAATATTTTATGAGCATTAAACACATGACATTGAACAATTTTATTATAAATATTTACCTGCTCCTTTCCCCTTTCCCTTGCCACCTTTCTTCGGCGGCTAAAATAAAACAAAATTATTATATTCCAAACAATAATCAGAATCACTCGTACCATTATTAGCAATTATTCACGTCTTTCTTATAACATAAAAAAGTTATTAGTAAAAAAGTATTCGACTGAAATGTCATGAAGATTTTGATTGATCCAACAATGCTGTTGTTAAGGCAACATAAATTTAAAAGTTCATTATCATGCTTGCTTGCTAGAGCTCTAGCTGCGGGCTCAGGTGGTCTCAAAAAAATAACATCGCGTGACTAGATGAATTTACCAGATTTTGGACATTAAGTGTAATTAAAATATAATATAGTACTACTTTCACTTCATTGTGTGGAATATAAAATTTAATAAAATGACCCATTCTTTTTTTTAGTGTAATAATTAAAACTGTTCAGAATATGCGGCTTTAAATAAACTCAATTGAAACTTGTTATTGATTGTGATCTGAATGATTTCTGATGTGCGAAGCGGTATTTCTTTTAATTCGTTTCAATGCCGTTAAAATTATCTATGGAATAATTGGTTGTTTATTTTACGTAATATTAAAATTAATAGACTAATGCCGCTTTGTACAAAAGGAAAAGGTCAGTGGACTTGTGCTGTGTTAACGAATATTTCTGGAGATTCGAATTTAATTTATTCTATGAAATTGGATCGCAACATCTTAATTTATTTACATCCTGCCAATATTGTGTCCCACGATTTGTTTTATGGCCTAGATATTGATCTTAAATTTGGTTAAATAAATTTAACGATAAGAGAGTCACACAAATAGTGTATGGATTTCATACAGCAAATTAGGGCCATATTTTAAACCGCGTGACAAGTTTGCCATCTAATTATTAACAAAGTTTAATTTGTGGGCAAGTTACTTCTTCTACTGTGACCCACTCACCCGTTGTTAGTCATCAAAGGATCTACTGTATGGTCCGCCTCTTGTGTGCTTGGATTTAAATATGAGAGAATTGTTTAATAATAAATCTCTTGATAACTAACGCTTGGGTGGGTGGGTGGGAACTAAGTATAGTTTGTGGGCGAGTTACTTCTTCTACTGTGACCCATCCACCCGCCCAAGTGTTAGTCATTAAAGGATCTACTGTGTGGTCCACCTCTTGTGTGCAAAGGATTTAGACATGAGAGAATTGTTTAATAATAAATCTTTTGATAACTAACGCTTGGGTGGGTGGGTGGGAACTAAGTATAGTTTGTGGGTGAGTTATTTCTTCTGCTGTGACCCACCCACCCGCCCAAGTATTTGTCATTAAAGGATCCACTGTGTGGTCCACCTCTTGTATGCTTGGATTTAGATATGAGAAAATTGTTTAAAAATAAATCTTTTGATAACTAACGCTTGGGTGGGTGGGTGGGAACTAAGTATAGTTTGTTAGCGAGTTACTTCTTCTACTGTGACCCGCCCACCCGCCCAAGTGTTAGTCATTAAAGCATCCACTGTGTGGTCCACCTCTTGTGTGCTTGGATTTAGATATGAGAGAATTGTTTAAAAATAAATCTCTTGATTTTCTAACGCTTGGGCGGGTGGGTGGGAACTAAGTTTAATTTGTAGTTGACTTACTTTTTCTACTGTGACCCACCCACCCGCCCAAATGTTAGTCATCAAAGGATCTACTGTGTCGTCTACCTCTTGTGCGCAAAGGATTTAGATATGAGAGAATTGTTTAATAATAAATCTCTTGATAACTAACGCTTGGGCGGGTAGGTGGGAACTAAGTTTAATTTGTGGTCGACTTACTTTTTCTACTGTGACCCACCCACCAGCCCAAGTGTTAGTCATCAAAGGATCTACTGTGTCGTCTACCTCTTGTGTGCTTGGATTTAGATATGAGAGAATTGTTTAAAAATACATCTCTTGATATCTAACGCTTGGGTGGGTGGGTGGGAACTAAGTATAGTTTGTGGGCAAGTTACTTCTTCTACTGTGACCCACCCACCCGTCCAAGTGTTAGTCATCAAATGATCTACTGTGTCGAATACCTCTTGTGTGCTTGGATTTAGATATGAGAGAATTGTTTAAAAATAAATCTCTTGATATCTAACGCTTGGGTGGGTGGGTGGGAACTAAGTATAGTTTGTGGGCAAGTTACTTCTTCTACTGTGACCCACCCACCCGCCCAAGTGTTAGTCATTAAAGGATCCACTATGTGGTCCACCTCTTGTGTGCAAAGGATTTAGATATGAGAGAATTGTTTAAAAATAAATCTCTTGATAACTAACACTTGGGTGGGTGGGTGGGAACTGAGTATAATTTGTGGGTGAGTTACTTTTTCAACTGTGATTCACTTACCCACTCAAGTGTTGGTCATCAATGGATCTACTGTGTTGTCCACCTCTTGTGTGCTTAGATTTAGATACGAGAGAATTGTTTAACAATAAATCTCTTGATAACTAACATTTGGGTGGATGGGTGGGAACTAAGTTAAGTTTGTGGGCAAATTACTTTTTTTACTGTGACCCACCCACCCGCCCAAGTGTTAGTCATCAAAGGATCTATTGTTTGTCTCACTTCTTGTGTGTTTTTATTTAGATATGAGAGAATTGTTCAACAATAAATCTCATGATAACTAACGCTTGGATGTGTGGGTGGGAACTAAATATAGTTTGTGGGCGAGTTATTTCTTCTACTGTGACCCACCCACCCGCTCAAGTGTTAGTCATGAAAGGATCCACTGTGTGGTCCACCTCTTGTGTGCTTGGATTTAGATATGAGAGAATTGTTTAATAATAAATCTCTTGATAACTAACGCTTGGGTGGGTGGGTGGGAACTAAGTATAGTTTGTGGAGAGTTTAAGAGTATAAAAATTAATTTCTAATATATTAAAGTAAACCTTTCCAATAATTTTAAAATAATTTCAATTCAATAAAATACTACGCATAAAATATAAACTCCTTCAATTTTTTACATCCACTATCTACGATACCATTAGTGTGTACTTGGTTTGACCTTATCAGTTTTATTTACAATCGGAATAAAAATACAAGTCATCAATGCCATACAAATATACGCTCTAATCGCATTAATATTAAAGCCGACTTTCGTTTATCATCTAAATATAAATGTATTTTATATATTTCCAAAATAAATCAGTTCCTATAAGTGCGTCGCAATTGAAAGCATTGCCTTACAATTGCTTGAAGTAATTAATTGATTAGTGCCGGTTATAAGTGTTAAAAATTAATGAAATTCAAATGGTGTGTTACATAGTGGACTTAATTGTGGTAAAATTTGAAATGGAAATATTTAGATTTGCAATGGAAAATGGGGAAAATTTCATCAATTCTTTCGGTAAAGTATAAAATAACAATTCTTCATGTATTATTTATAAAGGACGCACTGCTAGAAAATAATAAAACGCAATTAATTTATAAAACATTACATACAAAACGCAATTCATTAAAATTAATAATAACATAACTCAAATTATTGCATAATCGTGAGTAATACATAATCGTATAACTCAATTTAGAAAAATTTTGAATCAATAGTTTGGAAATCATTGGTACAACTTCAAAATAAAAAATTGTGCATTTAGAAACATTTAAAAGGTTTCTTGTATATTACTAAATTTTAGAAAAGTTTATTTTTGAACAAGCTTACATCTCTGGTTTAGTTATCGAATGAATTAAGTTGTAAGTTTTCCTAAACAATAACGCGGATTAAAGCATTCTAATAGCTATTAAGTATTATATTAATAAGTGGGTGGATTGATTGTTATTTTTGGAATTATGATAAGCTTATTGAATAATTGTTGACATTTATATTGAGGTTGAATGTCAATTGAAACACTTTTAGAACTAAATGTTAAGGTAAAGGTGAAATTAAATTAATGAACCCTTAATATTAATTAATAATTTAATAAAACTTAATTATAAGAAAAAATGAAACAGTTTAGACTTTTAAATACCTCCTTAAATCAATTAAAAGTAATTGTAATTTAATTAATATATATTTATGATAAAATAAAATGTTTTACTATAAATAATTTGTTAATTAAGTTTTATTTCATCATTATTTTAGATTACTTTGTAAAGGTCTCGACTAACCATCATATTAAAATGCATTTATTCAAAAGGTATTTATGATAATTTAATAATAATTAAATAGATAAAAGTGATTGGTTTGTTTTGTTAAATGGTTTTATCTCACTGATTATATTGATGCATCGAAAAATTTGGCTACTTCCTCCTCTCCTATCTCATATTTTTATCAACAGGATATCCTACCGATTTTAAAATGATAATTTCTACAAAATTATAAACACATCAATTTGAATTATTGTTGAACTTTAACAAAATTCTTATTAAATAACAATCGACAGTGGTTTTATGTGGAATATGTATATTAATTTGTTTACAAAAAGGTCTTTTTATGAATTAATCTTTAAAGTAGATAAAGTTGCACGAAAAACCTCTATGACTAATTATTTTCTATGCGGGTTTGAAGAATATTAGAATTGTCACGTTTCTAAAATTCCTTAAACTTATTTGAATTGGAAATAATTCTGGTATTTCATACAAAAGTAGTACTGTATGTTACTAAAAATTTAAATCAATTTTATTTCTTGGTACTATAAATGCCGAATTACTAAGATTCTAAAAATAAATGTGATTTGTGTTTTTATGGATAAAAAATTAACATATGAAATAAATTAGTACTGGTACTATAACAGTACTTTATGTTACTAAAACAGATTCAATTTTTTGCTTCTAAGATATTAGAAGTTGGTAGATGAATTAAGAAGTTTATCAAAATAAACGTTTGAGTTCCTGTAAATAATTTCATTTTTTTTATATAATTAGTACTAATATACTTTGTTGCTTAAAATTTAAACACATTTAATGGTACTTTATAATATTTTATTTTTAAGTTATTAAAGCTAATACTTTTTGCTAATTTAAGATTTCTTAAAAAATAACTTATTTTATTCTATTTAAAAAATGTTTTAATTAACTTAAATAGAACAATTTGAGTTTATGCAAAATTGGGCGTGTGAGTTTTGATTAATTTTTTACAGTTGGTACTAATAGTATTAAGGTATATTGGTACCAAATTACATAAATTTCTAATGAAGGACTAAGGAGTTATAATTTTTTTAATTATCTTTTTTAGTACTTGCTTCAATTAACTAAACTTGAACAATTTGAGTTTATGCAAAATTGAGAATATAAATTATAAATATTTTTTCACAATTGGTACTAATGGTATTTAGGTGTATTGGTACCAAATTTTATCAATTTCCAATAAGTTACTTATGAGTTATAACGTTTTTAATTAACTTTTTTGAAGCATGGTTTAATTAACTAAGTATCAAGTATACACTATTAGTACCATATTAGTACTTATATGTTATAACCAAAAATTTATTGATTTTAGTTTTTTTTTAATTTTGATTTTTTTTTTAATTTTATTAAAAATAACTCATTTGTATGAAATTAATTCAAATTAAGTACACTAATAGTACTATATTGGTACTTATAGTTGCTAAAAATTTAAATAAATCTAATGTTCTATTTCTAAGTTATTGAAGTTAGTACTTTTTCCTGAATTCAAATTTCTTAGAAAATAACTAATTTTATTTTATTTGTGGAGAAAATATTAGCGTATGAAATAATATTTAAATTAATTACACTAATAGTACCATATAAGTACTGAGTATTCCTAACAATTTAAATAAATTTAATGTTTTATTTCTAAGTTATTGAAATTAGTACTTTTTGCTAATTTAAGATTTTTTTTAATAACTTTTTTGTACTTTTTGCGAAAAAAAAAATTGCGTATGAAATAAATTTAAATTAAGTACACTATTAGTACCGTATTAGTAGTAAATGTTGACAAAACTTGAAATAAATCTAGAATTCTATTTTTAAGTTATTAAAATTAGTACTTTTTGCAATTTTTTTTTTATTATATTTTTTTGTTATATTTGCAGAGAAAAATACTGCGTACGAAATAAATTTAAACTAAGTAAATGATTAGTACTAAATTAGTACTAAATGTCGCCAAAAATTTAAATAAATTGAATGTTTTATTTCTAAGTTATTAAAGTTAGTACTTTTTTTTTAAATATTATTTCTTAAAAAATAACTCATTTTTTTCTGTTTGTTGAAAAATAACTAGCGTATGAAATAAATTCAAATTAAGTACACTAATATTATTATATTGATACTTATAGTTGCTAAAAATTTAAATAAATCTAATGTTTTACTTCTAAGTTATAGAAATTAGTACTTTTTGCTGAATTAGAATTTCTTAGAAAGTAACTAATTTGGTTTTATTTATGAAATAAAATTGACGTATGAAATAAATTTAAATTAAGTACACTATTAGTACTATATTAGTACTAACTATTGCCAAAAATGTATATAAATCTAATGTTTTGTTTCTAAGTTATTGAAGTTAATACTTTTTGATAAATTAAGATTTTTTAAAAAATAATTTACGCCAAAAATTTAATTAAAGTTCATGTTTTATTTCTAAGTTATTACTTTCTGCTAGTTTAAGACATTTTATAAAACTACTTATTTTGTTCTATTTGTAGCAAACAAAATAGCGTATGAATAAAATTTAAATTAAGTACATTACTAGTACTATATTAGTACTAAATGTTGCCAAAAAATTAAATAAATATAATGTTTTATTTCTAAGTTATTGAAGTTAATACTTTTTGATAAATTAAGATTAAAAAAAAAAAATAATTTATTTTATTTTATTTGTGGAAAAAAAAATTAGCGTATGAAATAAATTAAAATTAAGTACACTATTAGTACTAAATATTGTCAAAAATTTAAATGAAGTTAATATTTTATTTCAAAGTTATTGAAGTTATTACTTTCTGCTAATTTAAGATATTTTATAAAACTACTTATTTTGTTCTATTTGCAGCAAACCAAATAACGTATGAATAAAATTTTAAATTAAATACATTACTAGTACTATATTAGTACTAAATATTGCCAAAAATTTAAATAAAGCTAATGTTTTATTTCTAAGTTATTGAAGTTATTACTTTCTGCTAATTTAAGATATTTTATAAAACTACTTATTTTGTTCTATTTGCAGCAAGAAAATAAGTACACTATTAGTACCATATTAGTACTAAATGTTGCCAAAATTTTATATAAATCCAATGATTTATTTCTAAGTTATTAAAGATAATACTTTTTGCTAATTTAACATTTCTTAAAAAATAACTCATTTAGTTCTACTTGCAGAAAAAAAAAATAGCGTATGAAATAAATTCAAATTAATTACACTATTAGTACCATATTAGTACTTAATGTTGCCAAAATTTTAAACAAATTTAACGTTTTATTTCAAAGTTATTAAAGTTAGTACTTTTTGCTGAATTAAGTTCAATAATTGCGAAACAGTAGTTTTAACTAGAGTTCCCGCCCACTCACTCTAGTGTTAGAGATTTAATTTTGTTGATTGAGTGGGTAAGCGGGGAATACGGTTTATTGGTTGCGAGACAGTAGTTTCAACTTTAATTTCCGCCCACTTACACAAGTGTTTGTGAATCAATTTCTTGATCACAGACTATTGGGCGGGTAAGCGGGGCACTTAGTTCATTGATTCCGCGACAGCAGTTTCAACTTTAGATCTCGCCTACCCGCCCAAGCGTTAGTGATTAAATTTTTTGATTGGATGGGTGCTCAATGAACACAGCTCAATGATTGCGGGACAGTAGTTTCAACTTTAGTTCCCGCCCACCCACCCAAGTGTTTGTGATTTAATTTTATTATCACAAACAGTTGGGTGGATGGGTGAGGCACTCAGTTTATTGATTCCGCGACAGTAGTTTCAACAATAGTTTTTGCCCACCCGGCCAAGCGTTATTGATTAAATTTCTTGATTGGGTGGGTGAGCAATGAACACAGTTTATTGGTTGCGCGACGGTAGTTTTAACTTTACTTTACGCACACCCAAGTGTTCGTAATCCAATTTTTTTATCACAAACAGTTGAGTGGGTGGGCGGGGCACTTAGTTCATTAATTACGCGACAGTAGTTTCAACTTAAGTTTTTACCTACTCGCCCAAACGTTAGTGATTACATTTTTTGATTGGGTGGGTAGACAATGAACATAGCTCAATGATTGCGGGACAGTAGTTTTAACTTTAGTTTTTGCCCACCCACCCAAGTGTTTGTTTCGACAGTTAAAGTTAAGCCATAAAGTTTGAAAAGTTTTTAAAAAACTTGTAATTATGCCTTTGCATATATTGCAGTAGTTACAATAGTTTTTGCAATTACAATTCCAAAATTTCACAAATTATTCCTAAAACATGTGAGAAAACTATAAAAATGTTAAAAATCATTTTTGAAATTTAAATTTTTTTTTTTCAATTTTTCAAAAAATTTCATAAAATTTTTAATTATGTCTATGTATACATTGCTGTAGCTACTACAGTTTTTGCAATTACAATTCCAAAATTTTACAAAATATACCTAAAACATGTGAGAAAAGACTATAAAAAAGTTTAAAATTATTTTTTAAATTAAATTATTTTTTTTTAATTTTTCAAAAAAATTTAAAAAACTTTTAATTATGTTTTTGCATATATCGCTGTAGCTACTACAGTTTTTGAAATTACAATTCCAAAATTTCACAAAATAATCTTAAAACATATGAAAAGACTATAAAAAAGTTTAATATCATTTTTGAAATTAAAAAAAATTTTTTTTTCAGTTTTTCAAAAAAATTTCAAAAACTTTTAATTATGTCTTTGCATATATCGCTGTAGTTACTACAGTTTTTGAAATTTCAATACCAAAATTTCACAAAATATTTTTAAAACATATGAAAAGACTATAAAAAATTTAAAAATCATTTTTGAAATTTAAAACTATTTTTTTACAATTTTTCAAAAACATTTAGAAAACCTTTAATTTAGTCTTTGTGTATATCTCTGTAGCTACTACAGCTTTTGCAATTACAATTCCAAAATTTTTCAAAATATTCTTAAAACATGTAAAAAGACTACAAAAAAGTTAAAAAAACATTTTTGAAATTTAAAAATATTTTTTTACAATTTTTCAAAAAAAATTCAGAAAACTTTTAATTATGTTTCTGTATATATTGCTGTAGCTACTACAGTTTTTGCAATTACAATTCCAAAATTTTACAAAATATTCTTAATCATGTGAAAAACTATAAAAAAGTTAAAAATTATTTTATAATTTAATAGTATTTTTTGCAATTTTTCAAAAAGTTTCAAAAATCATTTTATTGTGTCTTTGTATATATCGCTGTAGCTACTACAGTTTTTGAAATTACCATTTCAAAATTTCACAAAATATTCTTAAAATATGTGAAAAGACTATAAACAACTTAAAAATCATTTTTGAAATTTAAAAATATTTTTTTTCAGTTTTTCAAAAGAAGTTGAAAAACTTTTAAATATGTCTTTGCGTATATCGCTGTAGTTACTACAGTTTTTGAAATTACAATTCCAAAATTTCACAAAATATTCTTAAAACATATGAAAAGACTATAAAAAAGTTAAAAATCATTTTTGAAATTTAAAAGTATTTTTTTACAATTTTTCAAAAAAATTTAAAAAACTTTTAATTATGTCTTTGCATATATCGCTGTAACTACTACAGTTTTTAAAATTACAATTTCATAATTTCACAAAATATTCCTAGACCGTGAGAAATACTATAAAAAAGTTAAAAAACATTTTTGAAATTTAAAAATTTTTTTTTACAATTTTTCAAAAAATTTCAGAAAACCTTTAATTATGTCTCTGTATATATCGTTGTAACTACTACAGTTTTTGCAATTACAATTCCAAAATTTTACAAAATATTCTGAAAACATGTGAAATGACTATGAAAAAATTAAACATTATTTTTGAAATTTGAAAATAATTTTTTACAATTTTTTAAAAATTTACAAAAAACTATTAATTATGTCTTTGCATATATCGCTGTAGTTACTACAGTTTTTGAAATTACAATTCCAAAATTTCACAAAATGTTCTTAAAACATGTAAAAAGACTATGAAAAAATTAAAAATTATTTTTGAAATTTGAAATTGTTTTTTTACAATCTTTTAAAAAAATTAAAAAAAAACTTCTAATTATGTCTTTGCATATATCGCTGTAGTTACTACAGTTTTTGAAATTACAATTCCAAAATTTTACAAAATATTCGTACACATGTGAAAAGACTATGACAAAATTAAACATTATTTTTGAAATTTGAAAATAATTTTTTACAATTTTTTAAAAATTTACAAAAAACATTTAATTATGTCTTTGCATATATCGCTGTAGTTACTACAGTTTTTGAAGTTACAATTCCAAAATTCCACAAAATATTTTTAAAACATGTGAAAAGACTATGAAAAAATTAAAAATTATTTTTGAAATTTAAAAATATTTTTCTACAATTATTTTATAATTTTCAATAAAATTTTAATTATGTTTTTGCATATATTGTTGTAGTTACTACAGTTTTTGAAATTACAATTTCAAAATTTCATAAAATATTCCTAAAACATACGAGAAAAGACTATAAAAAAGTTAAAAATCATTTTTGAAATTTAAAATTTTTTTTTACAATTTTTTATAAATTTTCAAAAAACTTTTAATAATGTTTTTGCATATATAGTTGTAGTTACTACAGATTTTGCAATTACAATTCCAAAATTTTACAAAATATTCTTAAAACATGTGTAAAGACTATAAAAAAGTTAAAAATCATTTTTGAAATTTAAAAATATTTTTTTACAATTTTTTAAAAAATCTCAAAACATTTAGTTATGTCTTTGTATATATCGCTGTAGTTACTACAGTTTTTGCAATTACAATTCCAAAATTTTACAAAATATTTTTAAAACATATAAAAAGACTATAAAAAAATTAAAAATTATGTTTGAAATTTGAAATTGTTTTTTTACATTTTTTAAAAAAATTTAAAAAAAATTTCTATTTATGTCTTTGTATATATCGCTTTAGTTTATACAGTTTTTGAATTTACAATTAAAAAAATTCACAAAAAAAATTTAAAACGTGAAAAGACTATGAAAAAATTAAAAATTATTTTTGAAATTTAAAAATATTTTTTACAGTTTTTTTAAAAAGTTCAAAATGGCAGTTCCAGAACATATTATGTACTTTAAAACGTCTGAGGAACATTATAACATTCTGAAAAATTCAAAAAGAAAGACTTTCAATTTTAAAATAATAAATACTTGTGCGGTGAGCGGGGCACTTAAGTTCAATGATTGCGTGACAGTAGTTTAGTAACTTTAGTCTTTGCCCACCCGCCTAAGTTTTTGTGAAGCATTTTCTTAATTAAGTGAGTGAGCGGGGCACAGTTCATTGATTACGGAACAGTAGTTTTAAGTAAAGTTTTCGCCCACCCACTCTAATATTTGTGATCGAATTTATTGACTATAAACACTAGGGCGGGCGGGCGGGAATTAAAGTTGAAACTATTGTTTTGTATTCAATAAACTGAGTGCCCGCCCACCCAACCAAGTGTTTGTGAATCAACTTTTTGATCACGAGCACGCAGCTCTATACAAAATGACTTTCAAAAACTAAAAAACATGTTTTTAGAAATAATTCAGTAATTTTGATGAATATCAATTAATACAACGCAATTTAATTTTTCTATATAAAAAGAAGTTAGAAATATTTTTATTTTAAATAATTTATTAATTCTGATTAAGTGCACACAGTCGGGAGAGGTTTTTTTAATTTAAATTGCAAAAACGGTTACATATGGATTTTATTCTCATCGTATATGTAGAAGGCATTAATATTTAATAAGGATTGCATAAGGAAAGGTATCAGCAAATTGAGGCCAGCAAAATATATAAATATTAAATCTAAAATGTTTCGGGAAGCACTTTGCAGCTCTACCAACAATTTATCTCATGCTGTATTTGTGTAATATTTAAACTCACATTTATAAAATTTATATTGAATATATTTAAGCTACAAGTACTCCAAGTTTTTTAAACATATTCCATTATTAATCTAAAGAAATATTAATTTTACTAAATATTATTCCACTGAGCCAAGTTGTTTATTAAAACATTTGGCAACAATTTTAAAATTAGCCTAAAAGACAACAAATTTTCATTCGCAACAAAACAATTGTAGAATGCAAGCCAATTTATTTTTAGACGAATCGAAATTGTTTATCCATTTTACAAATCATCAGAATTGTATGATATCATTTTTCGTCCGCAAAAAGCTCGCGGGTTGTGTAATCGTTTCTAGCAGAGGTGTAATAAGGATGGAGAGATTTAATCGGTGATATTGTATCCCCCCACTGATGATGACCCCCTACTTTACGCTACTAGGATAGAGTTGAGTTCGCCAAGCTCGCTCAGGTGTGGTAGTAGTCAGTCAGTGGTAGTTGTTTAGTTGTGCACTTTAGGTATTATTGTGTTGTGCAAAAACTAAGGGTTAGTACATTTATCATTATAATTAAATAATAATCATACAATATTATAATTAAAAAAGAATTAATAATGTAATTCAATAAATTAATTTGTTATTCATCTTATAAACTGCGTCTTTGCTGCTTGTACCGGAAGAAATAAATTCATTAAACCAATCTAAGAATATCAAACGAAAATTAATTAATGCAAATAAACAAATTGTAAAGGAATCTGTTATGCATTTAATAGTGTAAGCAATACAATTTTTAGAACTAAATTGAATATTTTTAAGAAATTTAATCATTTCATTACCCTAATTATTCATTCATTCATTTATAATGAAAATTATTCAAAACCGCGATAATAATTCAAAGCCACAATTGTGATTTAATATTTACGCAATACTTTTTTTAGTATAAATTATTAATTATATTTATATTAATTAATGATTATTATTAAATCAATAAAAATTCACGATTACGACCATGCAATCCAGCTTCGTACCAACATGTGAGCATCCCCTAATATTTATTTATTTAATGTCATTCATCGTTACGCACACAATATTTGTATATAGATTCATCAACTGATAACTTGTTTGAATTAAATGTATAATTATGTGTACAGGATGCATTTTAGCCCTAATTTGTTGATTTTAGGATTTATGGTAGAGTAGAAAAATTGTAAACGGAAGTATAACGGTGTGACGGATATATTATATTCATGTCCGTTTTGTTGAATAAAAAAATTGTGCGTAAATTTACTTGTTTGTATAATTTTATTCAATGTTAATTGGACAATTTAAAATTGTCTGTTTGATAACATGATCCATTGTTTGTTGTAATTACATCAAATTTAAAGGTTAACTGAAATGGAAAACATAAACTACAAGTTGTGGTCAAGTGAATAGTTAGAATTATATTATAAACTCTATTTCAGCATCAAATATGTAACCGGAATCGGAGAATATTTGTTATTATGTCCCAAAATGCTTCTGAGATGCTTGAGCTATCATGAAATGTTTATGGATTGTCAAAAATGTTATAAATTGTTAAACAAAGTTTTTTCAAAAACCAAAAAAGTTTCAAAATATTCTTGAACTGTCATGAAATGCCACTGAGCTTTTACAAATGTAATGATATTACCTTAAGTTATCATAAAATGTTTATCAATACAGTTAAACTGTTTTTTCCAAAAATTAAAAATATTTCAAAAAAATATTAATCTGACATAAAATGCTTTTGCACAAATATCATAATACGTGCTTAGGCTGTCATAAAATGTTTATGAATAAAATTATTAACTTCGATAATATGAATAAAATAAAAGGATTTTATAAAATAAATAGAGAAAATATAAAAAAAAATGTTTAGGAATTGTCAAAAAAGTTTTTAAACTGTCATAAAATGTTGAACTGTGATCATAGAATTTTCCCAAACATCAAAAATGGTCCAAAATATTCTTGATCTGTCATAAAATGATTCTGAACTGCCACAAATGTCATAGGGAGAAGGTGATATCTATTTTTTTAAAGACCATCACGTGGGTGGGTTGGTGGGCTACAACAGTTTGTAATTATCATTAAGGAATTTAAATTGGAGTGGCTACCTATACCCACCTAAGTGTATGTTATTTAAAAATTAAATGTTTCTTCTTTTTGTAAGCGTTTGAAGTTTGCATGTTTGAGGAGGAAATTGTTATATCTAATCTCTTGATAACCAATACTGGGCGGGGAGGTGTGTTACTGTAGGTTATTATTACCAACAAATATTTTGTTTGTTGGTGCACTCAAGTATTTGTTGAAATTGAAAGTTTCGTTTCTTTTTGAGTGTTAAAAATCACTTACTGCAAGAAAAAGATTATATGGTATGCGATCTTTTGTTGATCAACACATAGGCGGGTGGTTGGGTCACTCCAGTTTATGATTACTATTGAATATCTTGAACTGGAGTGCCCAATATTACCCACCCAAGTGTTTATTATCAAGAAATTGGAGTTCTTTTTTTGTAAAAACGTTCAAAGTCTCTATCTCCGAGTAGCTGATGGTTACATCTAATCTTTTGATGACCAACACTTGGGTAGGTCACTCCAGTTTTTGCTTACCATTTAGTAGTTTGAATTAAAGTGACCAGTTACCCACTTATGTATTTATTATCAAGAACTTTGATGTTTCTTTTCTTTGCAAGCGTTGAAAGTTTTTATCTCGGAGAAGGTGATTGTTATATCTAATTTCTTGATAACCAACACTTAGGTGGGTGGATGGGTCACTCTAGTTTTTGATTACTATTCAGTAGTTTGAATTAAAGTGCCCAATGATCCATACAAGTGTTTATTATCAAGAAATTTGATGTTTTTCTTTGTTGCAAGCTTTGAAAGTTTTTATCTGCGAAAAGCTGATGGTTATATCTAATTTCTTGATTACTAATACTGAGGTGGGTGGGTGGGTCACTCCAACTTATGATTATCCAACTGTAGTTTGAACTGGAGTGCCCAATCACCCACCCAAGTATTTATTATCAAGAATTTTTTTTTTTTTTGCAAGCGTTAAAAGTCTAGATCTCCAAGAAGCTGATAGTTATATCTAATCCTTTAATGACCAACACTTGGGTGGGTGGGTGGGTTACTCTAATTTATAATTACCATTCAGTAGTTTGAACTGGACTGCCCACTTACCCGTTTAAGTGTTTGTTATAAAGAAATTAGAAGTTTCTTCTCTCTGCAAGCGTTAGAAATTTCTATGTCCAAGGAGGCGTTAGTTATATCTAATCCTTTGATGACCAACACTTGGGTGGGTGGGTGGGTCACTCTAATTTATAATTACTATCAAGTAGTTTGAACTGAAATGCCCAGTTACCTTTCCAAGTGTTTGTTATTAAATAATTGATTTATTTTTCTTTCTGGAAGTATTACATTTTCTTTAATCAGACCAGGATGAGGTAATATTACACTTAGGTGGGTGGGTGAGTTACTCCAATTTATAATTACCATCCAGTAGTTTAAACTGGACTGTCTACTCATCCGCTTAAGTGTTTATAAAGTTATTAAAATTTTCTTCTCCTTGCAACCGCTATAAATGTCTTATGTCTAAAAAGAGGCAATGGTTACTCCAGATTATGATTACAAGCAAGTAATTTGAACTGGAGTGCCCATACTTTTGCTCGAGTGTTTGTTATTAAAGAATTAAAAGTTTCTTCTATCTGCAAGAATTTTTTTAGTCAGACGAGGAGGGACACTTAGGTGGGTGGGTGGGTGGGTTACTCTAATTTATGATTAACATCCAGTAGTTTGAACTGGACTGCTCACTCAACCGCCTAAGTGTTTGTTATAAAAAAATTAGTTTCTTCTCCTTGCAAGCGTTAGAAATTTTTATGTCTAAGGAGGCGATGATCATATGTAATCTTTTGATGACCAATATTTGGGTGGGTGGGTGGATTACTTCAGTTTATGATTATTATCTAGTAGTTTGAACTGGAGTAACCAATCACTCACTCAAGTGTTTGTTATCAAATAATTAAAAATTTCTTGTCTTGCAAGTATTAGAAGTCTCTTAAGCAGAGGAGGACGCAATATCTAATGTCTTGATTACCAACACTTGGGTGGGTCACTCTAGATTATGATTACAAACGAGTAGTTTGAAGTGGAGTGTCCACCCACCCGCTCAAGTGTTTGTTTTCAAATAATTGAAAGTTTCTTCTCTCTGCAATTATTAGAAGTTTTTTAAACAGAAAAGGACAATGAAATATCTAATTTCTTGATGATCAACACATGGGCGGGCGGGTGGGTTAACCCAGATTATGATTACTTGCGAGTAGTTTGAACTGAAGTGCCCAACCACCCACCCATGTGTTTGTAATTAAGTAATTAAAGTTTCTTTTTTCTGCAAGTATTAGAAGTCTTTTAAGCAGAGCAGGACAATGTAATATCTAATCTCTTGATAACCAACACTTGGGTGGGTGGGTGGGATACTTCAGATTATGATTACAAGCGAGTAGTTTGAACTGGAGTGTCCACCCACCCGCCCAAGTGTTTGTTATCAAATATCTGAAAATTTCTTTTCTCTGCATGTATTAGACTGTGTAATAACCAATCTCTTACTGATCAACACTTGGGTAAGCGTGTGGGTCACTTTAGATCATGATCACAAGCGATTAGTTTAAATTGGAGTGCTTTCTCATCCACTCAAGTGTTTTTTATCAAGTGATTAAAGGTATGTAAAGAAAAAGTGCATTAGCATTGAGATCATTGAGGTAGTTCACAACTGTCTGCGAATAATCATGTATGGCGTAGCAGTATCAGACTGATACAAAACGACAAGATGAACTAAACCCAGTTAAACTAAAAGCATTGAGGCAAATGGAAGCGGCGCAACAGTTTTTCTTCTGTGTGATGTGATTGCATCAAATACCAGTTGACAACGTTTAAAATAAATTGGCAAGTGTGAAAGTGAAATTTATTTCAAACTAATTAATATACAACGTCTATGCTCGGTGTGGTGGTTGGGTGGTTAATCGTTTGTTTTGTTCAAAAACTTGTATTAAACCTTAATGTAAACAAATGATTTCAAATTAATATACGTAGGTCTATATATCTTCTTTACCGTTTTGGATGATCTTGAATATACAAAAGCAATATTGTGTGAAATTTCTTCTTACCTAATGCCTACTGGACCAAAATTAAAAAATATGTGCTAAATCAGTGTTTTCTAAACTAAGTTGTGTGGGAGAATATTTATCTGCAAAAAATTATTTATTATTTTATTTATTGATAATGTCACTAAATGTAAAATAAAACAAAAATTAATCGTAGAATTTTGTTGTAACTTTTTGTGCATAAGTATCATTTAATGCATTAAATGTAAAAAATACGAGAAATATAAATTTTCATTTAAAAGTATTTTTTTCGAATTTTTCAAAACTTTTTAATTCCGATTTATGGAATAAAATTATTAATTGTAAAATAAAACAAAAACTAGTCGTAGAATTTTGTTGTAACTTTTTGTGCTTAATTATTGTTCAATGCATTAATTATAAAAAATACGAGAAAGATGAATTTTTATCTCAAAGTTTTTTTTTATTTTTTC
This sequence comes from Tachinus rufipes, assembly GCA_963932245.1. Taxonomy (NCBI): domain Eukaryota; kingdom Metazoa; phylum Arthropoda; class Insecta; order Coleoptera; family Staphylinidae; genus Tachinus; species Tachinus rufipes. The sequence goes on from OZ010749.1 coordinate 6,634,838, forward strand.
AAAATTGTTTAATTCCGATTTTTAGACTAATATCACTAATTGTGAAATAAAACAAAAACTAGTCGTACAATTTTGTTGTAAGTTTTTGTGCTTAATTATTGTTTAATGCATTAAATGTTAAAAGTACGAGAAAGATAAATTTTTATCAAAAAGTATTTTTTTCGAATTTTTCAAAACTGTTTTATTCCATTTTTTGGATTAAAATCACTAATTGTGAAATAAAACAAAAACTAATTGTAGAATTTTGTTGTTACTTTTTGTGCATAATTATCATTTAGTGCATTAATTGTAAAAAATACGAAAATTATAAATTTTCATCTATAAGTAACTTTTTCGAATTTTTTAAAACTGTTTAATTCCGGTTTTTGGATTAAAATCACTAATTGTAAAATAAAACAAACACTAATTATAGAATTTTGTTGTAATTTTTTGTGCGTAATTATCATTCAATGGATTAATTGTAAAAATTACGAGAAATATAAATTTTCAGCTAAAAGTATTTTTTTCAAATTTTTCAAAATTGTTTAATTTCAATTTTTGGATTAAAATCACTAATTGTGAATTAAAACAAAAACTTACTGTAGAATTTTGTTGCAACTTTTTGTGCATAATTATCATTTATTGCATTAATTGTAAAAAATACGAGAAATATAAATTTCCATCTAAAAAGTATTTTTTTCGAATTTTTCAAAATTATTTAATTCCGATTTTTAGACTAAAATCACTAATTGAGAATTAAAACAAAAACTAATCGTAGAATTTTGTTGTACCTTTTTGTACTTAATTATCATTTAATGCATTATTTGTAAAAAATACGAGAAATATAAATTTGTATCTATAAGTATTTTTTTCGATTTTTTTTAAATTGTTTAATTTTGATTTATGGATTAAAATCACTAATTGTGAATTAAAACAAAAACTAAACGTAGAACTTTGTTGTAACTTTTTATGCATAGTTATCATTCAATGCATTAATTGTAGAAAATACGAGAAATATGAATTTTTATCTAAAAGTATTTTTTTTCGAATTTTTCAAAACTGTTTAATTCTGATTTATGGACTAAAATCACTAATTATGAAATAAAACAAAAACTAATCATAGAATTTTGTTGTAACTTTTTGTGCAAAATTATCATTCAATACTTTAATGAGATAAAAAATACGAAAAACATAAATTTTTATTTAAAAGTACTTTTTTCGAATTTTTCAAAACTGTTTAATTCCGGTTTTTGGATTAAATTCACTAATTGTGAATTAAAACAAAAACTAATCATAGAATTTTGTTGTATTTTTTTGTGCATAATCATCATTTAATGCATTAATTGTAAAAAATACAAGAAATATAAATTTTTATCTAAAAGTATTTTTTTCGATTTTTTTTAAATTGTTTAATTTTGATTTATGGATTAAAATCACTAATTGTGAATTAAAACAAAAACTAAACGTAGAATTTTGTTGTAACTTTTTATGCATAGTTATCATTCAATGCATTAATTGTAAAAAATACGAGAAATATGAATTTTTATCTAAAAGTATTTTTTTCAATTTTTTTAAAATTGTTTAATTTTGATTTATGGATTAAAATCACTAATTGTGAAATAAAACAAAAACTAAACGTAGAATTTTGTTGTAATTTTTTATGCATAGTTATCATTCAATGCATTAATTGTAAAAAATACGAGAAATATAAATTTTGATCTAAAAGTTTTTTTTTTCAAATTTTTAAAATTATTTAATTACGATTTTTGGTTAAAATCACTAATTGTGAAATAAAACAAAAATTAAGCGTAAAATTTTGTTGTAATTTTTTGTGCATAGTTGTTATTTAATGCATTAATTGTAAAAATTACGAATAATATAAAATTTTATCTGAAAGTACTTTTTTCGAATTTTTCAAAATTGTTTAATTCTGATTTTGGATTAAAATCACAAAATTTGAAGTAAAACAAAAACTAATTGTAGAATTTTGTTTTAATTTTTTGTGCATAATTATCAATCAATGCATTAATTGTAAAAATTACGAGAAATATGAATTTTTATCTAAAAGTATTTTTTTCGAATTTTTCAAAATTGTTTAATTTCGATTTTTGGATTAAAATCACTAATTGTGAATTAAAACAAAAACTTATCGTAGAATTTTAATGTAACTTTTTGTGTGCATAATTATCATTCAATGGATTAGTTGTAAAAATTACGAGACATTTGAATTTTGATCTAAAAGTATTTTTTTCAAATTTTTCAAAACTGTCTAATTTCGATTTTTGGATTAAAATCACTAATTGTATTTTAAAACAAAAACTAGTCGTGGAATTTTGTTGTAACTTTTTGTGCATAATTATCATTCAATGCATTAATTGTAATAAATACGAGAAATATAAATTTTTATCTAAAAGTATTTTTTTTTAATTTTTTTAAAACTGTTTAATTTTGATTTTTAGATTAAAATCACTAATTGTGAATTAAAACAAAAACTAATCGTAGAATTTTGTCGTAACTTTTTGTGCATAATTATTAATTAGTGCATTAATTGTAAAAAATACGAGAAATATAAATTTCCATCTATAAGTATTTTTTTCGAATTTTTCAAATTTATTTAATTCCAATTTTTGGATTAAAATCATTAATTGTGAAATAAAACAAAAAGTAATCGTAAAATTTTGTTGTAACTTTTTGTGCATAATTATAATTTAATCCATTAATTGTAAAAAATACGAGAAATATAAATTTTCATCTAAAAGTATTTTTTTCGAATTCTTCAAAATTATTTAATTTCAATTTTTGGATTAAAATCATTAATTGTGAAATAAAACAAAAACTAAGCGTAGAATTTTGTTGTAACTTTTTGTACATAATTTTTATTCAATGCATTGATTGTAAAAAATTCGAAAAATATAAATTTTTATCTAAGAGCATTTTTTTGAAATTTTTCAAAATTGTTAATTTTTATTTTTGAATTAAAATCACTAATTGTGAAATAAAATAAAAACTAAGCGTAGAATTTTGTTGTAATTTTGTGTGCATAATTATAATTTACTGCGTTAACTGTAAAAAATACGAGAAATATAAATTTTTATCTAAAAGTATTTTTTCAAATTTTTCAAAATTATTTAATTTCAATTTATGGATTAAAATCATTAATTGTGAAATAAAACAAAAAGTAATCGTAAAATTTTGTTGTAACTTTTTGTGCATAATTATAATTTAATGCATTAATTGTAAAAAATACGAGAAATATAAATTTTCATCTAAAAGTATTTTTTTCAAATTCTTCAAAATTATTTAATTTCAATTTTTGGATTAAAATCATTATGTTGTTACTTTTTGTGCATAATTATTATTCAATGCATTAATTGTAAAAATTACGAGAAATATGAATTTTTATCTAAAAGTATTTTTTTTTTGAATTTTTCAAATTGTTTAAAATCGATTTTTGGATTAAAATCACTAATTGTAAAATAAAACAAAAACTAATCGTAGAATTTTGTTGTAATTTTTTGTGCATAAATATCATTCAATGCAATAATTGTAAAAATAACGAGAAATAATAAATTTTATCTTAAAGTATTTTTTTTTCGAATTTTTCAAAATTGTTTAATTTCGATTTTTGGATTAAAATCACTAATTGTGAATTAAAACAAAAACTAATTGTAGAATTTTGTTATAAATTTTTGTGCATTATTATCAGAATTTTTTTATAATTTATTTTGCATAATTATTATTTATTGCTTTAATTGTAAAAAATACGAGAAATATGAATTTTTATCTAAAAGTATTTTTTTCAAATTTTTCAAAATTGTTTAATTCTGATTTTAGGGTTAAAATCACAAATTTTGAAATAAAACAAAAACTAATTGTAGAATTTTGTTGTAAATTTTTGTGCATAATAAACACTCAAAACTTTAGTTGTAAAAAATACGAGAAATTTAAATTTTTATCTAAAAATATTTTTTCGAATTTTTTAAAACTGTTTAAATTTTATTTTTGGTTTAAAATTACTAATTGTGAATTAAAACAAAACATAATCATAGTATTTTGTTGTAATTTTGTGTGCTTAGTTATAATTTAATGCATTAACTGTAAAAAATACGAGAAATAAAAATTTTCATCTAAAAGTATTTTTTTCGAATTTTTCAAAATTATTTAATTTCAATTTTTGGATTAAAATCACTAATTGTGAAATAAAACAAAAACTAAGCGTAGGATTTTGTTGTAACTTTTTGTACATAATTATCATTCAATGCATTAATTGTAAAAAATACGAGAAATATAAATTTTCATCTAAAAGTATTTTTTTCAAATTTTTCAAGTGTTTAATTCTGATTTTTGGACTAAATTTACAAATTGTGAATTAAAACAAAAACTAATCGTAGAATTTTGTTGTAACTTTTTATGCATAATGATCATTCTATGCATTAATTGTAAAAATTACGAGAAATATGAATTTTTATCTAAAAGTCTTTTTTTCGAATTTTTCAAAATTGTTTAATTCTGATTTTTAGACTAAAATCACTAATTGTGAATTAAATCAAAAACTAATAGTAGAATTTTGTTGTAACTTTTTGTGCATAATTATCATGCAATGCATTAATTGAAAAAATTACGAGAAATATAAATTTTTTTGATCTAAAAGTACTTTTTTCGATTTTTTCAAAATTGTTTAATTCTAATTTTTGGATTAAAATCACAACTTTTGAAATAAAACAAAAACTGATTGTAGAAATTTGTTGTAACTTTTTGTGCATAATTATCATTTAATGCAATAATTGAAAAAATTACGAGAAATAGAAATTTTCATCTAAAAGTATTTTTTTTTTATTTTTTCAAAATTGTTTAATTTCGATTTGTGGATTCAAATCACTAATTGTGAAATAATACAAAAACTAATCGTAGAATTTTGTTGTAACTTTTTATGCATAATGATCATTCTATGCATTAATTGTAAAAATTACGAGAAATATGAATTTTTATCTAAAAGTCTTTTTTTCGAATTTTTCAAAATTGTTTAATTCTGATTTTTAGACTAAAATCACTAATTGTGAATTAAATCAAAAACTAATAGTAGAATTTTGTTGTAACTTTTTGTGCATAATTATCATGCAATGCATTAATTGAAAAAATTACGAGAAATATAAATTTTTTTGATCTAAAAGTACTTTTTTCGATTTTTTCAAAATTGTTTAATTCTAATTTTTGGATTAAAATCACAACTTTTGAAATAAAACAAAAACTGATTGTAGAAATTTGTTGTAACTTTTTGTGCATAATTATCATTTAATGCAATAATTGAAAAAATTACGAGAAATAGAAATTTTCATCTAAAAGTATTTTTTTTTTATTTTTTCAAAATTGTTTAATTTCGATTTGTGGATTCAAATCACTAATTGTAAAATAATACAAAAACTAATCGTAGAATTTTGTTGTAATTTTTTGTGCATCATTATATATGTTTGGTGAAAAAATATTAAACAAAAAATTTGTTAAACAACAAATTATTTATAATCTAAGAACAATAGAATATTTAAAATAAAAATCATGAAATTGCATATTTTTGGTCTTTCCATAACTAATTTAAGATGAATCAGATTTAGGAAGGTCATTTTAAACCAATTAATTCAACAACGCAAATTAATTAGTTTTCTATTTTTTTGCATCAAAAACTACTTGAGAATAATTGAATCCCAATGAATCATCTAACAAGAACGCAGAATTTTAATACAATTTATGTATTTAGTAATAAAATTGTTGATGGTTTTTCTAGTACATTTATTACAATCTTGCGGTTATATAACAAATTTAATGATTCAGTAGTAATACTATGTAATATTTTATCAGTTCTAATACTATTGCGGCCACGATTATCATAAAATTCATAACACCTTGGGCTATATCTAAAAACACAATTTCCCAGTATTCTGTGGTTTGGGTTTGCTAAATTAAATTAATTAGTAACCAAATATGATATCATTAATAAAAAAAATAAGATTCAAATCATTATAATTTTATTTTGATTGAGTGCTGCCACTCAAGTCTGATTTTTATCTTAATCTATATGCGTTTCAATGGGTGACCTTTACATAGGAAAATTGTATTTACAACAAACGCGTTTTGCATAATAATCAATGATAAAACCTAGCTGGTTAGTAGTTGTTATCTATTTTGCATAGCTAGTTACATTATTATTATTTTAGAAAATATAGGAAATTTTAAAATAATTATTTTAGCTCAATATGAGACCTTCAAGGTGCATTTTATAATTATACTAAAATTTGTAAAAATAGACATTTTATTGTCATTTTAATTATACTTTTTAATGACCATACTTGGAAATGTTATAACATTTTTTTGTGTAAGTAAGTAAACAATTAATTTATTTTGTTTTACAATTATATTAACTAGCAATAATTATTAAAACAAACATTATTTAAACTAAAAACAATAACATGAAATGCCTAATTAAACAACAAGTACATTTTAATTATAGTTAAAAATCCGTTATGTCACTGGTTAACACAATATTGTGTTAATTTAATTATTTCATAAATATTTAGCAGAGTTTTTATCAATTTTATTTTAAATTAAATTTTAGCACAATATAACTATTTAGAAAGTTTTGCACATAAAATCCAAACTGACCATAAAGAGTTTTTTTAAATATTAGAGAAATCGTTTTTGTTAGTACTTAAAACAATTTTTAAAAAGCTGCGTGTTTCATTACATAGATAAGTAACAATAATAATAATAAAATACAATTTCTTTCACACAGCACGAGATTCGTAACCTTGATTTTGAATGGTCAATTTAGTTTTATTGTTGTGCAACGTAAATAGTTATTATATTTTTATGCTAGTTAACAAAATAAATCGATTTTAAAATTAAAACAATTATGGAATCAATCAATGTCTAGCAAGAATTGGGTGGAATAAGAAATTTGCAAACATATTTGGGCAATAATTATTGGATAAGTTATGAACTGGCAGATGGAGATTTAATTATTAATAGTTATTTGCTGCCCATTTAAATATAGATAATTATATATTGAATTCACGAATTGTAAAAAAAAAACTGCTTGAAGGTGAATTGGTAAATTAGGAAGCATTGAGTGGAATACAGTTAAAAGCACAAACATTATCAAGATAATACGTCTTCTATGAGAGCTGAGCTGTGAACATTGACTTTAAATATTTGTGGCTTTATAAGTCTCGGGAAATACTGAATTTGGAATGAATGACCTCATTTAAAAAAAAAAGTAGGGTTTAGTCACACCTCCAGCCCAAAAACCCCGCACCAAACAGTGATGCAAAAACTTTTCAACAATCATTCTTGGATTTTCTGAGCCCCAAATGCGACAATTCTGCTTATTAACTTATCCTCCATTTTTGTAGTGAATTTTAATAATTTCAATGCGTTGTTGAAGCGTGTATCGTTCCATTTTTAATAATGGCGTAGTTGTCAAAAGATAATAGCTTCAAAATTCACAGCTGCTCAAATAGCCTGCTATTCAAAATGAAACTTATTGGAAAACCTTTATAATAGATTCTATTAATAAATGACCTATAACAATTTTATAAAAATATTTTTAATTCAAATTAATCAAATTAAACTTTGCTTATTTTATTATATTATTAATGGTTAGTTTACAAAAATAAAATAAACACCTGTCTCTTTAAATCTATACAAATTTATAAATAACCACAGAACTCTCTTCTCTCTTTCATATTACAATACCCACCCACACTTAATCTTTCGTATTAATTGAGACAAACAGATTTCCACCATATGTTTATATTATATTTATAGTAATGCAGCGATGTATGTCATGATTAAAAAATCACATTCCAAAAGACCAGTTTTGCTGCATCTAGTGCGAATAATGCGTGGTATAATGTTAGCTCATTTTGGCCATCCTCATGCGACATATGTACATTTTTCTATTTTTGGCCGACTAATAACACCTTATTTGTTTAAGTGCGTGTTGACAACGCATTATCTAGAGATTAATAAAAAGATTTAAATGTTTAAAGCAGTAAGTAAATAAATACTCTAATATGGGACAAGTATTAAAGCAGATTTGTTTTATTTAGAATTAATAAAAGATGTATTTTTCGTAAATTGCGTGTTTCAGGGTATGCACCTATCCTCAGTGTGCCTAGCATCCCACTCACATTAACTATTAAACTCCACTATGTAATTTATATTTAAAAAAAATTAATTGTTTTAAAATAATAATTAATTTATTGCAAACAGGACCTTGATTGACCGCAAACAATGGTTTTTATTATTATTTTTAAATCATTGTAGCATTCTAATTTAATAATTAACTAGATTGTATTCATTAACAATTTGTTAATTGTTATAAATATCATATTTCTGTAATTACCTATGCAAATAAGTCAATTATATGAAATTGTACGGCGGCTTTTGCTTTGTTGAATAATAAATTCTTGGAATTTACAACTATTTGATAATTTATAATTGTAGGAAGCTATAAAAAGAATTTTATTACAGTAATTATTGATTAATTAGTTTTGATTTTATGTTATGGAATGCAGAATCCTCCCTGATGAATTGAATTTAGGTCAGGGTGTGTTCATCACACCCTTAAAAGCTGATAAGACTCTTCCGTTTTCGTGAGAAGAGCAAATTATTTATAAACACCGCCTATATTAATTTCATTAATTAATCTATAAATGAATATTATTATACTAAGAAAATGATTAATTAATTAATTAAACTATTCAGGAAAAATTCTATAATATTTCTAATTTAATTAAATCGGCATGGGGCATTTTATTTGCATTCCTACAGACAATAATTATATAAAAATAAAGTTAATGTAGTAAACAACTTTATGCGTTATCGTTTGCATTTTTGTTATCGTTTTGTTTGATGGAATGAAATTATTTTAAAACCTTCTAGAAGGTTTATTTATAACTTATAATACAACAATTTTATATCATATTTCTATACAAATAATTTTAAGGTTTTGTGTGTTAAAGAAAATTGTGCGCATTGTTAATGTTTTAAAAAATTGAGCGAATGAATTTTAATCAAATTTATGTGATTGGTTCTCATACTAGTCAGCTCCATTAGTACCAATTTGTAGCAATTTTTAATGTTTAAGTTTTACAAATTATTTTATTTTGTCTACGATTCTTTCAATATTTAGTTGAGATCGAATTTGTTAATGTTCTAAAAAATTGAGCGTATGGATTTTGATCAAATTTTTGTACTTGGTACTAATATTACTAAGCTCCATTAGTACTAATTTGTAGCAATTTTTAATGTTAAATTTAAGTTTTACAAATTGTTTTATTTTGTCTACAATTCTTTCAATAGTTTAGTTGAGATCAAATTTGTTAATGTTCTAAAAAATTGAGCGTATGGATTTTGATCAAATTTTTGTACTTGGTACTTATACTACTAAGCTCCATTAGTACCGATTTATAGCAATTTTTAATGTTTAATTTAAGTTTTACAAATTATTTTATTTTGTCTACGATTCTTTCGATAGTTTAGTTGAGATCGAATTTGTTAATGTTCTAAAAAATTGACCGTATGGATTTTGATCAAATTTTGTAATTGGTACTAATATTACTAAGCTCCATTAGTACTAATTTGTAGCAATTTTTAATGTTAAATTCAAGTTTTACAAATTGTTTTGTTTTGTATACGATTTTTTCAATATTTAGTTGAGATCGAATTTGTTAATGTTCTAAAAAATTGAGCGTATGGATTTTGATCAAATTTTTGTACTTGGTACTAATACTACTAAGCTTCATTAGCACTAATTTGTAGCAATTTTTAATGTTTTATTTAAGTTTTACAAGTTATTTTATTTTGTCTACGATTCTTTCAATATTTAGTTGAGATCAAATTTGTTAATGTTCTAAAAAATTGAGCGTATGGATTTTGATCAAATTTTCATACTTGGTACTTATACTACTAAGCTCCATTATTACCAATTAGTAGCAATTTTTAATGTTTAATTCAAGTTTTACAAATTATTTTATTTTATCTACGATTCTTTCAATATTTAGTTGAGATCAAATTTGTTAATGTTCTAAAAAATTGAGCGTATAGATTTTGATCAAATTTTTGTACTTAGTATTTATACTACTAAGCTCCATTAGTACCAATTTGTAGCATTTTTTAATGTTTAATTCAAGTTTTACAAATCATTTTATTGCGTCTACGATTCTTTCAATAGTTTAGTTGAGATCGAATTTGTTAATGTTCTAAAAAATTGAGCGTATGGATTTTGATCAAATTTTTGTAGTTGGTACTAATACTACTAAGCTCCTTTAGTACCAATTTGTAGCAATTTTTAATATTTAATTCTAGTTTTACAAATTATTTTATTTTGTATACGATTCTTTCAATATTTAGTTGAGATCAAATTTGTTAATGTTCTAAAAAATTGAGCGTATGGATTTTGATTAAATTTTTGTACTTGGTACTAATACTACTAAGCTCCATTAGTACCAATTTGTAGCAATTTTTAATGTTTAATTTAAGTTTTACAAATTGTTTTATTTTGTCTACGATTCTTTCAATATTTAGTTGAGATCGAATTTGTTAATGTTCTAAAAAATTGAGCGTATGGATTATGATCAATTTTTTGTACTTGGTACTAATACTACTAAGCTTCATTAGTACCAATTTGTAGCAATTTTTAATGTTTAATTTAAGTTTTACAAATTGTTTTATTTTGACTACAATTCTTTCAATAGTTTAGTTGAGATAGAATTTGTTAATGTTCTAAAAATTTGAGCGTATGGATTTTGATAAAATTTATGTACTTTGTACTAATACTACTAAACTTCATTAGTACTAATTTGTAGCAATTTTTAATGTTTAATTCAAGTTTTACAAATTGATTTATTTTGTCTACGATTCTTTCAATAGTTTAGTTGAGATCGGATTTGTTAACGTTTTGGAAAATTGAGCGTATGGATTTTGATCAAATTTTTGTAGTTGGTACTAATATTACTAAGCTTTATTGGTGCCAATTTGTAGCAATTTTTAATACTTAATTTTAATTTTACAAATGATTTAACTTTATTTACGAGTCAGTTGGTAGTTAAGCAGAAATTGGGTTAATAAATGTTATAGAAAATTGAGCGTATGAATTTTAATCAAATTTCTACAGTTGGTACTAATACTAATTAGCTTCATTAGTATTTGAACTTGGGTGAGCGGAAACAGAAATCTAAACCACACTCCTACAAGTTTTGAACTTAGTTTGAATTTTGTGGGCGTGTGATTTGAATTTGTGTTTCTGCCCACCAACCTAAGTGTTTGTGATCCAATGCTTTCATTACAAAACCTGGGTGCAAAACAGCAATCAAAACCATATCCCACAAAATTTAAACTTAGCTGCTTGCAGCCCACCCAAGTGTATGTGATAAAAAAATTGAATCACAAACACTTCGGTGGGTGGGCGGGAACACAAGTTTAAATCATACGACCACAAACTTTGAATATAGTTCCCACCCACCCACCCAAGTGTTTGTGATCAAAAGATTGAAACATAAACACTTGGGCGGGTGGGCAGAAACACTAATCTAAACCACACGCTTACAAGTTTTGAACTTAGTTAAAGTTTTGTGGGCGTATGATTTACAATTCCTAAATTTAACAAAATATTTTTAAAACATGTAAAAAGACTATGAAAAAGTTAAAATTATTTTTGAAAATTGATAATAATTTTTTTAAATTTTTCGTAAAAATTAAAAAAAACTTCTATTTATGCCTTTGCATATATCGTTGTAGTTACTACAGTTTTAGAAAATACAATTCTAAAATTTCACAAAATATTCTTAAAACATGTAAAAAGACTATGAAAAAATCAAAAATTATTTTTGAAATTTGAAAATATTTTTTTTACATTTTTTTTTATTTCAAAAAAACTTTTAATTATATCTTTGCATATATCGCTGTAGCTACAACAGTTTTTGAAATTACAATTCCAAAATTTCTCAAAGAATTCTTAAAACATGTGGAAAGACTATGAAATTTTTTTAAATTATTTTGAAAATTTGAAAATATTTTTTTACAGTTTTTTAATAATTTTCAAAAAACTTTTATTTATGTCTTTGCATATATCGCTGCAGTTACTACAGTTTTAGAAAATACAATTCTAAAATTTCACAAAATATTCTTAAAACATGTGAAAAGACTATGAAAAAATCAACATTTTTTTTTAAATTTGAAAATATTTTTTTTACATTTTTTTTAATTTCAAAAAAACTTTTAATTATATCTTTGCATATATTGCTGTAGCTACTACAGTTTTTGAAATTACAATTCCAAAATTTCTCAAAGAATTCTTAAAACGTGTGAAAAGACTATGAAAATTTTTTAAATTATTTTGAAAATTTGAAAATATTTTTTAAAGTTTTTTAATAATTTTCAAAAAACTTTTATTTATGTCTTTGCATATATCGCTGTAGTTACTACAGTTTTTGAAATTACAAATCCAAAATTTCACAAAATATTCTTAAAACAAGTGAAAAGACTATAAGAAAGTTAAAAACATTTTTGAAATTTGTAAATATTTTTTATAATTTTTTAAAAATTATAAAAAACTTTCAATTATGTCTTTGCATATATCGCTGTAGTTACTACAGTTTTTGAAATTACAATTCCAAAATTTCACAAAGAATTCTTAAAACATTTGAAAAGACTATGAAATTTTTTTAAATTATTTTGAAAATTTGAAAATATTTTTTTACAGTTTTTTAATAATTTTCAAAAAACTTTTATTTATGTCTTTGCATATATCGCTGTAGTTACTACAGTTTTTGAAATTACAATTCCAAAATTTCACAAAATATTCTTAAAACATGTGAAAAGACTATGAAAAAAGTAAACATTATTTTTGAAATTTAAAAATATTTTTTTACAATTTTTTAAAAATTTTCAAAAAACTTTTAATTATGGCTTTGCATATATCGCTGTAGTTACTACAGTTTTTGAAATTACAATTCTAAAATTTTACAAAATATTCATAAAACATATAAAGACTATAAAAAATTAAAAATCATTTTTGAAATTCAAAAATATTTTTTTACATTTTTTTTTAAATTTAAAAAAAAACTTTTAATCATGCCTTTGCATATATCGCTGTAGTTACTACAGTTTTTGAAATTACAATTCTAAAATTTCACAAAATATTCTTGAAACATGTGAAAAGACTATGAAAAAATCAAAAATAATTTTCGAAATTTGAAAATATTTTTTTTACATTTTTTTTATTTCAAAAAAACTTTTAATTATATCTTTGCATATATCGCTGTAGCTACTACAGTTTTTGAAATTACAATTTCAAAATTTCTCAAAGAATTCTTAAAACAAGTGAAAAGACTATGAAAATTTTTTAAATTATTTTGAAAATTTAAAAATATTTTTTAAAGTTTTTTAATAATTTTCAAAAAACTTTTATTTATGACTTTGCATATATCGCTGCAGTTACTACAGTTTTAGAAAATACAATTCTAAAATTTCACAAAATATTCTTAAAACATGTGAAAAGACTATGAAAAAATCAACATTTTTTTTTTAATTTGAAAATATTTTTTTTACATTTTTTTTTATTTCAAAAAAACTTTTAATTATATCTTTGCATATATTGCTGTAGCTACTACAGTTTTTGAAATTACAATTTCAAAATTTCTCAAAGAATTCTTAAAACGTGTGAAAAGACTATGAAAATTTTTTAAATTATTTTGAAAATTTGAAAATATTTTTTAAAGTTTTTTAATAATTTTCAAAAAACTTTTATTTATGTCTTTGCATATATCGCTGTAGTTACTACAGTTTTTGAAATTACAAATCCAAAATTTCACAAAATATTCTTAAAACAAGTGAAAAGACTATAAGAAAGTTAAAAACATTTTTGAAATTTGTAAATATTTTTTATAATTTTTTAAAAATTATAAAAAACTTTCAATTATGTCTTTGCATATATCGCTGTAGTTACTACAGTTTTTGAAATTACAATTCCAAAATTTCACAAACAATTCTTAAAACAAGTGAAAAGACTATGAAAAAAGTAAACATTATTTTTGAAATTTGAAAATATTTTTTTACAATTTTTTTAAAAATTTCTAAAAACTTTTAATTATTTTTTTGCATATATCGCTGCCGTTACTACAGTTTTTGAAATTACAATTTTAAAATTTCACAAATTATTCTTAAAACATGTGAAAAGACTATGAAAAAATCAAAAATTATTTTTGGAATTTGAAAATATTTTTTTTACATTTTTTTTTAATTTCAAAAAACTTTTAATTATGTCTTTGCATATAATCGCTGTAGCTACTACAATTTTTGAAAACACAATTCCAAAATTTTACCAAATTTTCTTAAAACATGTGAAAGGATTATGAAAAAATTAAAATTTATTTTTGAAATTTGAAAAAAAAAATTACAATTTTTTATAAAATTTCTATAAAAATTTAATTATGTCTTTGCATATATCGCTGTAGTTACTACAGTTTTTGCAATTCTAAAATTTCACAAACTGTTCTTAAAACATATGAAAAGACTATGCAACAATATAAACATTATTTTTTAAATTTGAAAATATTTTTTTACAGTTTATTAAAAAAATTCAAAGACTTTTTACTTACGTTTTTGCATATATTGCTGTAGTTACTACAGTTTTTGAAAGTACAATTCCAAAGTTTCAGAGAATATTTTTAAAACATGTGAAAAGACTATAAAAATATTAAAAATTATTTATGAAATTTGAAAATATTTTTTTAAAATTTTTTTAAAAATTTCAAAAAACTTTTAATTATGTCTTTGCATATATTGCTGTAGATACGAAAGTTTTTGAAATTACAATTCCAAAATTTCACAAAATATTCTTATAACATATAAAAACACTATTAAAAAGTTATAAATCATTTTTGAAATTTAAAAATAATTTTTTACAATTTTTTTAAAAATTTCAAAAAACTTTTAATAATGTTTTTGCATATATTGTTGTAGTTACTATAATTTTTGAAATTACAATTTCAAAACTTTACAAAATATTTTTAAAACTTGTGAAAAGACTATAAAAAAAGTAATTATTATTTTTAAAATTTAAAAATACTTTTTACAATTTTTTAAAAAAATTTAAAAAACTTTTAATTATGTCTTTGCATATATCGCTGTAGTTACTACAATTTTTGAAATTACAATTCCAAAACTTTACAAAATATTCTTAAAACATATGAAAAGACTATGAAAAAACTGAAAATTATTTTTGAAATTTTAAAATATTTTTTTACAGTTTTTTTAAAATGTTCAAAAAAATTTTAATTGTGCCTTTGCATATATTGCTGTAGTTACTACAGTTTTTGAAATTACAATTCCAAAATTTCAGAAAATATTCTTAACACATGTAAAAAGACTATCAAAAAATTAAAGTTTTTGTTCGAAATTTGAAAATAATTTTTTACAATCTTTAATTTTTTTTTTTCATCTTTTAATTATGTCTTTACATAGATCGCTGTAGTTACTACAGTTTTTGAAATTACAATTCTAAAATTTCACAAAATATTCTTAAAACATGTGAAAAGACTATGAAAAATTAAAAATGATTTTTTACAATTTTTCAAAAACGTTCAAAAAAACTTTTTTTTGCGTATATCTCTGTAGTTAATACAGTTTTTGAAATTACAATTCCAAAATTTCACAAAATGTTCTTAAAACAAATGAAAAGACTATGAAAAAATTAAACATTATTTTTGAATTTTAATTTTTTTATTTATATTGATCAATGTTATAGAAAATTGGATTGCAATTTTTTTTAATGGTTCTGAGGTTACATAAACTAAAATAAATATTGATGAGACGTTATATTTAGTCTTAAAATAATTTAAATTATGCACTAACATTTAATGCTATTGTTCGACATAAAATAGCTTCTCTCCTACTTAAACTACAGTAGCCGGAAGTGCAGTTGTAAACATTTACGTACAACCACTACCGGCAATTACACAAACTCTTATCGGCGACACGGCCAGTAAAGTAAATGTTTTTATTGGCTACAACAAAGCGGTTTTTTACGATACTTGAATTTATGGCATCGATTAGTGGCCGAGTGGTAGTAAATCTGTCAACGCCAATTTACATTAAATTTAATTAGATTTATTACACAAACAAAGCTAATAAAAATTAAGTCGTAAATTATAAAATGTTGATGACCAAAGAAAATTATTCGAAATAGTCACACGTATTCCATTCAAGGATTGTTCCAGTTTTCACAAGATTATGATTTCATAAATAGGATGTAGGTTATTTAAAGTTAGAGACGAAACCAATTAACTACAAGACTTTCACAGTTATTTCGTCTGATTAAATAGAAATCTGGAAAAATAATCAATTAATTAGTTCTAATAAATGCTATTTCAAGTTCATTACTCTTGAACTACTTCAAAAATAACAGCTATGCGTCATTCAAAATATGTTTTATATTATACAGATAAAAAGTGTAGATTCCAACAATGGCAGCCAGCACCGTAACGGCACGCATTTTATCTTTTTATACGCATCTCGTACCGCGCTTCTTCTACCATGAAGAATTGAATCATTTTTTTGTTATTTTCTTTCCACACTGTTGCTTATTATGCTTTCCTAATTGCACTTTACAAGCATAATCCTTTGTTTATAATAAATAAATAAATAAATAAACTTTCTCTAATATTATTTTATTTTATTGCAGATAAGCTATGGGTAACCTTAAAGAGACGTTAGGAATTAATGAAATCACAGCTAAGAATGGGAACTTGATTTGGAGAGCACTGCTTGCTGAATTTATCGGCAATGTTCTGCTCAATTTCTTTGGATGCGCTTCGGTTGTCAGTTTGAATGGAACGCCGCATAGTTTCGTTCTGATTGCACTCACTTTCGGATTCACCATTTTCATCGTAGTGCAGGTAAATAAATACAACAAAAATGATGTGTTAACATCATTTGTTCAGTAAATTAAGCAAAGTTGTTAATTTGGTAAAGATGAGTTTTTAGTATTATTAAATTTCTTCATAAATCTTACCAATGAAGTGCATAATTTACACCTTCCTCATGTTTCTCATTAAATCCAACTATGCATTGAAGAAAGAAATTAATCATTAAATTTATCATCGAAACCGCGTCGGAATAAGCGAATACGTTACGTGCTAGTCTTCGAACAGTTAATACATTATCAGTTTACCGTTCCTCGCTAGTACTTAGACGTACATTATTACAAAATTCCGCGTGCAATTAAATAAATATTTGCCATAAATCATAAAGGAAACCAGGACTCGTGTTTAATTAGAGAATAGTAAATTTGTTCTTCGATATGAGATTATTGTGCTACATTTATAATTTTGCATTTGCACATTGGTAAATAAATAGCAGTCATATTACCAAGCAATTGACTTAATCGATTCAATATAAAAATAGCAATTTGTAATGATATATTTTCTCATTCTCTCCATGCTCCTCGAGCGTAAAAGTAACAACAATAATCACCTCCATACAATTGTCACGTGAATCATAATATTGAGCAATCTTTATAATTATATCACAATTACCATTTCTAGAGAATAAACTTGTTTTTTTTAGTGTAATACACTCATTTTTGTATGCATTTAATGACATCCTGCTGCATACAGCTTCCAATCTAATTAACTCAAAACAATCATAAAAAATGATTTCCTGTCTCTAAATTAACCGAGCAGTTAAACTCGGCTTAATAAAACTGACCATAAAGATGTTAATCCAGGATTGGATTAATTGATTTATGGTGTTTTTATTTACATGTTATAATGATTTATTTTACTTAATAAAAATGTTAATTGTTGGAGTGAATTTATTAAGTATAAATAATCAAAAAAAAAAAAATCATTATTTCAAAATTATTTTGCAAATAAGTACAGAATTTAGTAAAGAATTTGCTAAATTATTAGCATAAAATGTTGTTTAAAATATTTATATTATTTGCTTTTGTGCTATTATTAAGTCTTGGGACTTTAAAGCATCTATTGTATGATAAAAGTTCCAGTTTCTTGAAATTGTTAAAGTCTTAAATGCTATGCTATACTGAAGTTCTTTCTAAGTTAATAAATGCAGTACCAAGGTTCCTGTTACTAGAACTGCTTTTTACAACACAACAATCTTCTTGAAATCAATAGAGTTATTCGGAAAAATGACTTGATTTTCTAACAAACTTTTTTTACACTTTTGATGTTAATAAATTTTAGGAGAAAATTTATGGCGTTTTTTGCTGTGGCATTTAAGGATATTTAAATTTTAAAACCTAATATTTTACTTAAAAGTCTAGTAATTGCTAGGAGAAGCCCGATTTTCTACTTTATGTCCAAATAGATTGGATGTTGTCTTTTTTTCAACAATTAATTTTTAGATTACAAGTATTTGAGTTGGTGAGTGAGATATTTCAATTTAATCTATTTGTTATATGCCATTTCTGGATTACCAACACTTGGAAGGGTGGGCGGGAACTTCAGTTGAAACTACTGTACCGCAATCATTAAATTGAGTGCCCCGCCCACCCACCAAACTATTTGTTATCAAGAAGTTGAATATCTGACCTTTCTTTTGTAGTTTAATGATAAATAATGTTAAAGAAAGGAGAAATATCTCTTTTCGGGATCACTAAGAGTTGGGTTGGGTGGGCGGGAATTCCAGTGGCAACTACTATCCCGAAAAGTTTAATATCTAACTCTCGTTTTTTGTAATTTAATAATAAATAATGTCTAGAAAGTGGAGAAATATGCAATTTCTGGATCACTAACACTTGGGTGGGTGAGCGGGAACCCCAGTAGCAGCTATTGTACCGCAATCATTGAACTAGTACCCCACCCACCCACCCAACTATTCGTTATCAAGAAGTTGGATATTTGACTCTCGTTTCTTATTTTATTCAGAATTAATATTTGAAGAGAAGAGAAATATCCAGTTTTTAGATCATTAAAACTTGGGTGGGTGGGCGGGAACTTCAGTTGCAACTAACGTCGCTCAATCAATGAACTTGGTGTTCCACCCACCCCTCACCCAACTGTTTGTTATAAAGAAGTGGAATATCTGACCTTTGTTTCGTAATTTATAAATAAATAATGTTTAGAGAGTAGAGAAATATCCAATTTCTGGATAACTAACACTTGGGCGGGTGGGCGGAAACCCCAGTTACAACTACCGTCCCGCAATCATTGAACCAAGTACTCTGCCGCCCACCCAACCGTTCGTTATTAAGAAGTTGGATATACAACCCTCGTTTCTGAATTTAATTAATTAATATTTGGAGAGAGGAGAAATATCAAATTTTTGGGCCACTGACACTTGGGTGGGTAAGCGGGAACCCCAGTTGCAACTACAGACCCGCAATCATGTTCTACCCAACTGTTCTGTCTGGATTAGCAACACTTGGGTGGGTGGGTGGGAAACCCAGTTGTAATTAACGTTGCGCAATCATTAAACTGAGTGCCCCACCCACTCACCGGACTGTTTGTTATCAAGAAGTTGGATATTCAACTCCTGTTTCTTATTTTAATTAATATTTGGAGAGAGGAGAATTATCTTATTTTTGGATCACTAACACTTGGCTCGGTGGGCGGGAATCCTAGTTGCAACTAACGTCCCGTAATTGATGAACTGAGTGCCCTACCCACCCAACTGTTCGTTATCAAAAAGTTGGATATTTGACCTTCTTTTTTTATTTTAATGAAAATTAATATTTGGAGAAAAAAGAAATATCTAGTTTTTGGATCACTAACACTTGGGTGGGTGGCCGGGGCACAATTGCAACTAACGTTGCGCAATCATTGCTCCACCTAACTGTTTATTATCAAATAGTTGGATATTTGGCTCTAGTTTCTTATTTTAATGACAATAAATATTTGAAGAGAGGTGAAATATCCAGTTATTAGATTACTAACACTTGGGTGGGTGGGCGAGAATCCCAGTTGCAAGTACCGTGCCGCAATCATTGCTCTGAGTACCCCACTCACCCACCCAACTGTTAGTTATCAAGAAATTTGATATCAGACTCATTTTTCTTAATTTAATAATAAATAATGTTTAGAGAGACAGGATTTATCAAATTTCTGGTTCACTAACACTTGGTTGGGTGGGCGGGAACTCCAGTTGCAACTACCGTCTCTAAATCATTGCCCCACTCAACCACCCAACTGTTTGTTATTAAGAAGTTGAGTATTTGACCTTTGTTTCGTAATTTATTGTTAAATAATGTTTAGAGAGAGGAGAGTTATCTTATTTTTGGATCACTAACACTTGGGTGGGTGGGCGGGAACCCCAGCTGCAATAACCGTCCCGCAATCAATAGTATAAGTGCCCCACCCTCCCACTCAACTGTTTGTTATCAAGAAGTTGGATATTCGACCTTCTTTTTTTATTTTAATAAAAATTAGTATTTAGAGAGAGAAGAAATATCCAGTTTTTGGATCACTAACACTTGGGTGGGTGGGCGGGAACCCCAATTGCAACTAACGTTGCGCAATCATTGCCCCACCCAACTGTTTGTTATCAAGAAGTTGAATATCTGACCTTCGTTTCGTAATTTAATGTTAATTAATGCATAGAGTGGAGAAATATCCAACTTCTGGATCACTAACATTTGGGTGGGTGGGCGGGAACTTCAGTTGCAACTAACATTGCGCAATCATTGAACTAAGAACCTTACCCACCTACCTAACTGATTGTTATCAAGAAGTTAGATATTCGACTCTTGTTTTTTATTTTAATCACTAACACTTGGGTGGATGGTCGGGAACCCCAGGTGTAACTACCGTTTCGCAATCATTGCTCCACTCAACCACCCAACTGTTTGTTATCAAGAAGTTGAGTATTTGAGTCTAGTTTTGTAACTTATTGTTAAATAATGTTTTGAAAGAAGAGAGTTATCTTATTTCTGGATTATTAACTTGGGCGGGTGGGCGGGAACCCCAATTGCATCTAACGTGCCTCAATCATTGTCCCACCCAACCACCCAACTGTTTGTTATTAAGAAGTTGAGTATTTGACCTTTGTTTCGTAATTTATTGTTAAATAATAATTAGAGAGAGAAGAGTTATCCTATTTCTGGATCACTAACACTTGGGTGGGTTTGCGGGAACCCCAGTTGCAATAACCGTCCTGCAATCAATGGTATGAGTGCCCTACTCACCCACCCAACTGTATGTTATCAAGAATTTTGATATCTGACTCTCGTTTCTTAGTTTAATGATAAATAATGTTTGGAGAGAGGAGAAATATTTAATTTTTGGACCACTAACACTTGAGCGGGTGGGTGGGAACTTCAGTTAAATCTACTGTCTTGCAATCAATAAACTAAGTGCCCTACCCGCCCACCCAGCTGTTTTTTATCAAGCAATTGAATATTTGACCCTCATTTTGTAATTAAATGTTAAATAATGTTCTCGCAATCATTGAAGTGAGGAGATAACAATAATCTTCAGAGACCCAAAGAGGCGTATAGCAACTTTAAACCTTAAAAGAATCAAGTATAGGAAATGTTTGTACTGTCTAAGAAGTGTTCAGAAGTTTTTCAGAAACTCCAACAAACTGATTTTTGACTGGAGTTTTAAGAAAATTTTAGAGAGTTTTTGTGATACTAAGAGAGTTTTAAAGACCGCAATAGATGTTTGGAAATTTTCAGGGGACCTTGGCTTTAAAACTGTTTCGAAAAGGCTTAATCTTCTTAGATCATGAAAGCATTTAGTGACTTAGAAGACTTGTTATGAGGAGTTTATTAAGCGACTTCAGACTATGAAATGATAAAAATTATTTGTGAGGGACTTCAAAAGTGCGATTTTAGAATATTTAGATAATTTCGGTGATACTAAGAGGTTTTAAAGAACCGAAACAGATCGATAAAGGTTCTAAGTGATCTTCCTCAAAACAATTCCAAAACGAGCTTAATCTTTTTATAATCTAAAAGTACTTTAATGACTTCTAAAAGTTTAATTATGAGAAATGTTTTGAAAAAGCTTTATGAGACTTTAAGAAGTGTACATCGATTTTAAAATAAAAATGATTTGAGAAGGATTTCTGAATAATTTTAATAACTATAAGAAGTGTTTGTACCGCTCAAGAAGTGTTTAGAAATTTTCTCAAAAACCCCCAATAAAATGATGTTAAATTTGAAAAAACTTAAATTTTAGTGATACTAAGATTTCAAAGATTTCAACCGTTTTTTTGAAGAATGTACAAGGTTTTTGGCCGGGTTCAAAACATTTTCAAAACTGATTAATTTCTTTAGACCATAAAAACACTTCAGTCACTTTTAAAAGATTATTATGAGATGTGTGTTCAGGAGATATTGTAAAGTCTTCACAGAAGCGGCAAATTGACAAGTTATGAATCAATTTTGTAAGCTAACAGTTGACATTTATTAGCTTACAGTTTAAAAACATTTTTTATTAATTGTCAAATTATTGTCAAGTTGTCATGACAATAAATTGACAATTTATAAAACAATTTTACAATTATGGAGCATATTGACACATTCTTTGACATTTAGACAACGGTTTTTTGATTCTTTGATTTTTCTTTTTTGATAGCTTGACAATAGTTTGACAATTTATGAATAAATTTTACGCTTAAGATACAATTTTGCAAGCAATTGACTTTTGTTAACTTACAACTTTTTTTGACAGGTTGACAACAGTTTTTGACATTTTGATTAAATAATTTGACAGCTTGACATTTTTTTGTAAGCTAAAAATAACAAATGTTAGCTTACAATTTTTTAGACAGATTGTCAACATTTTTGGACAGTTTGATTATATTTTTTGACAGCTTGATAAAGTTTTTTGACAGTTTGAATTTTTAAATTTTTTTTGACAGTTTGAAACAATTTTTGACAGTAAGAAACTTAACAATAATTTGACAATTTATGAAACAATTTTAAACTTATGGAACAATTTTGTAAGCTAACAATTGATTTTTTTTTTGACAGATGACAGCATTTTTGACAGTTTGACAATATTTTTTGACAGTTTGACAATATTTTTTGACAGTTTCACAACATGACAATTTATGAAACAATTTTACACTTACGTAAGCTAATAATAGACACTTGTTAGCTTAAAATGTCAACAAATTTTATGCTTATATTAATATGACAGATGTCAAATTAGTTTACAAGACAATTTGTACGTGGCTGAACTTAGCTACGGCTACGGATTCGTTTAAGAAACACATTTGTGAATCCGCGCTCTCACTCAAGCATCGCCCAGCTAAATCATTAACATGCGTACCAGTATTGGAATTTAGCGGCGCTCTTATATTTGTTTTAGATCAATATAAAACTTAATAATTTAAACAAATTGCTCTGTTGTTTAACTAAATAGTATTATTTAGCAATAATTAAATAAATAATAAAGTTAAAACAACTGCGTTGTCAACAAAATATGTAGATATAAATGGGTGTTATTAAATTATAAATATAACATTAAAACAGCGTTCAATATTTTTACATAAAAAATAATTTGTAGCTTTTAAACGTTTTTACATATATTTGCATCATATTATTTAACAATAAGAAATAAACTTATTTATGAAACAAAAATCTAATTAATTTGACTAATAATTTAATTTAAGGTTGGATGGCCATTGCTTAAGCTAATAAATATTTAATTAACCAATAATAATAAAACCTTAAACTTCTGGATATCCGAAAAAGATTTGTTTAAAAACGGAAAATGTAAAATATAGGAAAAATAAATTATTCAGTTTTTTGGCTGACACAACCTTATTTATAAACGGATCCGCAATGTTTTTGCTAATAAGTGTTTCTATTTAACTAATAAATTGGAATATATATTCAATTTTTCGGATATCTCAGGGGAAATTGGTTCAAAAACGGAAAATGTAAAATATTGCAAAAATAAATGATTCAGTTTTTTGGCTGACACAACCTTATTTATGAAGGGATCCGCAATGTTTTTGCTAATAATTGTTTCTATTTAACTAATAAATGAGAATACATATTCAATTTTTTTGATATCTCGGGGGAAATTGGTTCAAAAACGGAAAATGTAAAATATTGCAAAAATAAATGATTCAGTTTTTTTTGGCTGACACAACCTTATTTATTAACGGATCCGCAATGTTTTTGCTAATAATTGTTTCTATTTAACTAATAAATGGGAATACATAATCAATTTTTTTGATATCTCGGGGGAAATTGGTTTAAAAACGGAAAATGTAAAATATTGCAAAAATAAATGATTCAGTTTTTTTTGGCTGACACAACCTTATTTATTAACGGATCCGCAATGTTTTTGCTAATAAGTGTTTCTATTTAACTAATAAATTTTAATATATATTCAATTTTTCGGATATCTCAGGGGAAATTGGTTCAAAAACGGAAAATGTAAAATATTGCAAAAATAAATGATTCAGTTTTTTGGCTGACACAACCTTATTTATGAAGGGATCCGCAATGTTTTTGCTAATAATTGTTTCTATTTAACTAATAAATGAGAATACATATTCAATTTTTTTGATATCTCGGGGGAAATTGGTTCAAAAACGGAAAATGTAAAATATTGCAAAAATAAATGATTCAGTTTTTTGGCTGACACAACCTTATTTATGAAGGGATCCGCAATGTTTTCGCTAATATTTGTTTCTATTTAACTAATAAATGAGAATACATATTCAATTTTTTTGATATCTCGGGGGAAATTGGTTCAAAAACGGAAAATGTAAAATATTGCAAAAATAAATGATTCAGTTTTTTGGCTGACACAACCTTATTTATGAACGGATCCGCAATGTTTTTGCTAATAAGTGTTTCTATTTAACTAATAAATTGGAATATATATTCAATTTTTTTGATATCTCGGGGGAAATTGGTTCAAAAACGGAAAATTGAATATGTATTCTCATTTATTAGTTAAATAGAAACAATTATTAGCAATAAATAAGGTTGTGTCAGCCAAAAAAAACTGAATCATTTATTTTTGCAATATTTTACATTTTCCGTTTTTGAACCAATTTCCCCTGAGATATCCAAAAAATTGAATATATATTCCAATTTATTAGTTAAATAGAAACACTTATTAGCAAAAACATTGCGGATCCGTTAATAAATAAGGTTGTGTCAGCCAAAAAAAACTGAATCATTTATTTTTGCAATATTTTACATTTTCCGTTTTTGAACCAATTTCCCCTGAGATATCCGAAAAATTGAATATATATTCCAATTTATTAGTTAAATAAAAACACTTATTAGCAAAAACATTGCGGATCCGTTCATAAATAAGGTTGTGTCAGCCAAAAAACTGAATCATTTATTTTTGCAATATTTTACATTTTCCGTTTTTGAACCAATTTCCCCTGAGATATCCGAAAAATTAAATATATATTCCAATTTATTAGTTAAATAGAAACACTTATTAGCAAAAACATTGCGGATCCGTTCATAAATAAGGTTGTGTCAGCCAAAAAACTGAATCATTTATTTTAGCTATATTTTACATTTTTCGGTTTTAAACTAATTTCTCCCGAGATATCCGGAAAATTAAAATTGTATTCCCATTTGTTAGTTAAATAAAAACAATTATTAGCAAAAACATTGCGGATCCGTTTATAAATAAGGTTGTGTCAGCCAAAAAACTGAATAATTTATTTTTCCTATATTTTACATTTTCCGTTTTTAAACAAATCTTTTTCGGATATCCAGAAGTTTAAGGTTTTATTATTATTGGTTAATTAAATATTTATTAGCTTAAGCAATGGGCATCCAACCTTAAATTAAATTATTAGTCAAATTAATTAGATTTTTGTTTCATAAATAAGTTTATTTCTATTTGTTAAATAATATGATGCAAATATATGTAAAAACGTTTAAAAGCTACAAATTATTTTTTATGTAAAAATATTGAACGCTGTTTTAATGTTATATTTATAATTTAATAACACCCATTTATATCTACATATTTTGTTGACAACGCAGTTGTTTTAAATTTATTATTTATTTAATTATTGCTAAATAATACTATTTAGTTAAACAACAGAGCAATTTGTTTAAATTATTAAGTTTTATATTGATCTAAAACAAATATAAGAGCGCCGCTAAATTCCAATACTGGTACGCATGTTAATGATTTAGCTGGGCGATGCTTGAGTGAGAGCGCGGATTCACAAATGTGTTTCTTAAACGAATCCGTAGCCGTAGCTAAGTTCAGCCACGTCAATTTGTCACCTTAAAAGTCATTTAGATTTTTATTAAATACAATTTTAATTTTTTTAATTAATTATGATTTGATTGATGTGTTAAGTATATAAAAATTGCAATTATTTATGTTATATTACATAAAGTGTTTAGTTCTGATAATCTTCTAACGATCGATTTCTATTACAGACTTTAGGTCATGTTAGCGGTGCACATATAAACCCCGCCGTGACATCCGGCATGCTCGCAACAGGAAACATCCCAGTTTTGAAAGGCATCCTGTATGTGATAGCCCAATGCATCGGCGCCCTAACAGGATCAGCAATCTTAAAGGTAATAACAATTAACATGCAATCCGCAATATAACCAATCAATTTACATTAACAGGCATTGACACCGGAGGCATTACACAATACCGGATTAGGTACAACTGGCGTTCACGCAACATTATCAGAAGTACAGGGATTCGGCATGGAATTCTTTTTGGGATTCGTATTAGTGTTAACCGTTTTTGGAGTGTGCGATGTTAATAGACCTGAATCGAAACCGGCAGGTGCTTTGGCTATTGGAATGGCTGTTGCTGTAGGTCATTTAGCAGCTATTGACTATACTGGAGCCAGCATGAATCCGGCACGTAGCTTCGGAGCCGCTCTGATCGCAGCCGATTGGACTAACCACTGGGTAATTTTTTATTTTATTGAAGTTAATGCACTGAAGATTTATATAAAATTGATTTTCAATAAATATACTTTAACCTTAACATTATTTTGACCTTTAGCTTGCCCTTTAAAGGTAGATGAGCATAATAATTAGTCGCGTTCAGTAAGCACAGGTCTTTCAACTTTAACAAAGGAAGTGAACTAATTTATAAATTTGCATAGGTTTACTGGGTCGGACCATGTCTTGGTGGAGTCGGTGCAGGTCTTCTCTACAAACATGCCTTCTCAGCACCTCCTATGGGACCCGTAAAGATCATCGAAAGATACACCGCCGTTGCCGCTGATGAGAAGGAGGTATACCGAATTTAAATCAACATTTTAATATATAATACATAACATAAACTAACTTATTTGCAAGCAAACTAATATATGGAACGTGGAAAATGATAAGAACGTAAATTTATTATGAATTCATCCATTATATGTATTAACAATTGCTAATTTTCAGCTTAAACGTTTGGACGGTGGCAAGAACGAAGAAGCTTAAATTTTATCCTGCATTTCATCCATCATGCTACATTCATCTACCTTCTTCATTTATTTATAATAAGTATTTTATATATATTTAAGTAAAGTGTGTTCAAAATAATTTTCTTTTTTATAATCTAGATTTAATTAATTAAAATGTATATATTTTTACATTCTTTCAATATAAACTCACTTGCTATTTTTTATTTCGCACTATTTATATATTTTTTTATATATACATAGCTACATTTTTTGGATAATTATATTTTATTAGAAAATGTGCGTTTATCATTCAGCTGGAATTTATAAAAATCAAAAACTATGCTAGATGAACGATAAACTTGAATTGAATGTTTGTTTAATATAAATTGTATTTGTGAAAATTATTTATAAGCAATTTTTAACAATATACGGAAAACATTAAAGTTATTATTTTACCTTTTAATGCATTTGGAGAAATGTATTCAACATTGTAATAAATAATTTATGCAAATTGGGTGGGAATTTGGAAAGGATCAAGAAATTGTAGGTAATTGTTAAATTAAAATAATGCATTGAGTTGTCTTAGCCGGTCCTGCAAGATATTGCAAAAATATAAATAAATATTTCCCAAAACATGTTTTGCTAAAAAAAAAATATGCGCGAGGTTGGAAAAATTATAATTATTTTGATCACAAACAAACGGGCGGGTGGGAGGGCTTTAATATTAAACCGAGTCACGCTCAATTGTTAAATTATTTTAGCCCGCCCATCCGCCCGAGTGTTTATTTTTCAGGAATTAGGTTTGGGCGGGTGGGCTGGCGACAATATTAAACCAAGTTTTGCTGAATTGTTGAAATGCTGCGGCTCGCCCACCCGCCCGACTGGTTATTGGCTAGAAAATGGCTAATCAATCACTGTTGATGTTCTTACTGTTATTAATTAAAAGGATGAAATTGACAAATGTCAAAAATTTGCGCGAGAAAGATGTTACAATATATTAAACCAAGTCGCGTTCAATTGTTGAACTGCTGTAGGCCGCCCTCCCACCCGAATGTTTATTGTCTAAGAATTCACTTATCAAACACTGTTAATGTTCCTACTTGTATTAATCACAAAACTTAACTGACAAATGTCAAAATTATGCGCAAGGTAGGAGATATTATAATTTTCTTGATCACAAACACTTGGGCGGGCGGGTGGGCCATAATATTAAACCAAGTCGCGCTCAATTCTTAAAATGCTGTGGCCCACCCACTCACTCGAGTGTTTATTGGCTATGAAATGGCTAATCAATCACTGTTGATGTTCTTACTGTTATTAATTAAAAAAATAAGTTGACAAATGTCAAAAATATGCGCGAGGTGGGAGATATTACAGTTTTCTTGATCACAAACACTTGGGCGGTTAGGTGGGCTATAATATTAAACTAAGACTCGCTCAATTGTTGATCTGCTGTGGCCCGCCCACCCGCCTGAGTGTTTATTGGCTAAAAAATGGCTAATCAATCACTATTGATATTCTTACTGTTATTAATTAAAAGAAAAAAATAGACAAATGTCATAAATATGCGCAAGGTGGGAGAAATTATAATTTACTTGATCACAACACTCGGGCGGGTGGGTGGGCTACAATATTAAATCAAGTCGCGGTGAATTGTTGATCCGTTGTTGCCCGCCTACCCGCCAGAGTGTTTATTAGCCAGGAATTGTCTAATTAACAACTGTTGATGTTCCTACTGTTATTAATTAAAAAAATTAATTGACAATTGTCAATAAATTAAATCTCTACACGTTTTTTAAGGTTATGTTTGTTTCTTGACAGAATAATCGCAAAGCGACAGATTAAATATTATAAGTCTGTTTAGATGATTGCTGTAACGCATTAGTCAATCGCGAAGCGACAAATTAGATCTTTACACTTTTTTAAGGTTATTTTTATACTTTGACGGAATAATCGCGAAACGACAGATTAGGTATTATAAGATTGTTTAGAGGATGACTGCTGTTACGCATTAGTCAATCGCGAAGCGACATATTAGATCTCTACACGTTTTTTAAGGTTATTTTTATACTTTTATGGAATAATCTCTACACTTATTTAATGTTCATTTCTTGTTAGAATAATCGCAAAGCGACAGATTAGGTAATATAAGTTTGTTTAGATGATGACTGCTGTAACGCATTAGTCAATCGCGAAGCGACAAATTAGATCTCAACACGTTTTTTAAAGTTAATTTTATACTTTCACGGAATAATCGCAAAGCGACAGATTAGATATTATAAGTTTGTTTAGATGATGACTGCTGTAACGCATTAGACAATTGCAAAGCCACAACTTAGATCTCTACACGTTTTTTAAGGTTATTTTTATACTTTGACGGAATAATCGCAAAGCGACTGATTAGATATTATAAGTTTGTTTAGATGATAACTGTTGTAACGCATTAATCAATCGCGAAGCGACAAAATAGATCTCTACACGTTTTTTAAGGTTATTTTTATACTTTGACGGAATAATTGAGAAGCGACAGATTTGATATTATAATTTTGTTTAGATAATGACTGCTGTAACGCATTAATCAATCGCGAAGCGACACATTAGATTTTTATACGTTTTTAAAGTTATTTTTAAATTTTGACGGAATAATCGTAAAGCGACAGATAAGATATTATAAGTTTCTTTAGATGATGACTGCTGTAACGTATTATTCAATCGCGAAGCGACAAATTAGAAATCTACACGTTTTTTTAAGGTTATTTTAATACTTTGACGAAATAATCACGAAGCGACAGATTAGATATTATAATTTTTTTAGATGATGACTGTTGTAACGCATTAATCAATCTCGAAGCGACAAATTAGATCTCTACACGTCTTTTAAGGTTATTTTAATACTTTGACGGAATCATCGCGAAGCGACAGATTAGATATTATAAGTTTGTTTAGATAATGACTGCTGTAATGCATTAATCAATCGCGAAGCGACACATTAGATCTCTACACGTTTTTTAAAGTTAATTTTATACTTTCACGGAATAATCGCAAAGCGACAGATTAGATAATATAAGTTTGTTTAGATGATGACTGCTGTAACGCATTAGACAATTGCAAAGCCACAACTTAGATCTCTACACGTTTTTTAAGGTTATTTTTATACTTTGACGGAATAATTGAGAAGCGACAGATTTGATATTATAATTTTGTTTAGATAATGACTGCTGTAACGCATTAATCAATCTCGAAGCGACAAATTAGATCTCTACACGTCTTTTAAGGTTATTTTAATACTTTGACGGAATAATCGCGAAGCGACAGATTAGATATTATAAGTTTGTTTAGATGATGACTGCTGTAACGCATTAATCAATCGCGAAGCGACACATTAGATCTCTACACGTTTTTTAAAGTTATTTTTATACTTTGACAAAATAATCGCGAAGCGACTGATTAGATATTATAAGTATGTTTAGATGATATCTGTTGTAACGCATTAATCAATCGCGAAGCGACAAAATAGATCTCTACACGTTTTTTAAGGTTATTTTTATACTTTGACGGAATAATTGAGAAGCAACAGATTTGATAATATAGTTTTGTTTAGATAATGACTGTTGTAAGGCATTAATCAATTGCAAAGCGACAAACTAGATCTCATACATGTTTTTAAGGTTATTTTTATACTTTGACGATATAATCGTGAAGCGACAGATAAGATATTATAAATTTGTTTAGATAATGACTGCTGTAACGCATTAGACAATCGCGAAGCGACAAATTAGATCTCTACACGTTTTTTAAGGTTATTTTTATACTTTGACGGACTAATCGCAAAGCGACAAATTAGATATTATAAGTTTGTTTAGATAATAACTGTTGTAAGGCATTAATCATTTGCAAAGCGACAAACTAGATCTCTAACATGTTTTTAAAGTTATTTTTATACTTTGACGAAATAATCGCGAAGCGACAAATTAGATATTATAAATTTGTTTAGATAATGACTGCTGTAACGCATTAATCAATCGCGAAGCAACAAATTAGATCTCTACACGTCTTTTAAGGTTATTTTTATACTTTGACGGAATAATCGCGAAGCGACAGATTAGATATTATAAGTTTGTTTAGATAATGACTGTTGTAACGCATTAGTCAATCGCAAAGCGAAAAATTAGATCTCAACACGTTTTTTAAGGTTATTTTATAGTTTGACGGAATAATCGCGAAGCGACAGATTATATATTATAAGTTTGTTTAGATGATGACTGCTGTAACGCATTAGTCAATCGCAAAGCGACAAATTAGATCTCAACACGTTTTTTAAGGTTATTTTTATACTTTGACGGAATAATCGCGAAGCGACAGATTAGATATTATAAGTTTGTTTAGATGATAACTATTGTAACGCATTAGTCAATCGCAAAGCGACAAATCAAATTTATACATGTTTTTCAAGGTTATTTTAATACTTTGACGAAATAATCGCGAAGCGACAGATTAGATATTCTAAGTTTGTTTAGATATTAACTATTGTAACGCATTAATCAATAGCAAAGCGACAAATTAAATCTCTACACGTCTTTTAAAGTTATTTTAATACTTTGACGGAATAATCGCGAAGCGACAGATTAGATATTATAAGTTTGTTTAAATGATAACTATTGTAACGCATTAATCAATCGCGAAGCGACAAATTAGATCTCTACACGTTTTTTAAGGTTATTTATTTTAATACTTTGTCGGAATAATCGCGAAGCGACAGATTAGATATTATAATTTTCTTTAGATAATGACTGCTGTAACGTGTTAATCAATCGCAAAGCGACAAATTAGATCTCTACACGTCTTTTAAGGTTATTTTAATACTTTGTCGGAATAATCGCGAAGCGACAGATTAGATATTATAATTTTCTTTAGATAATGACTGCTGTAACGTATTAATCAATCGCGAAGCGACAAATTAGATTTCTACACTTTTTTTAAGGTTATTTTTATATTTTGACGGAATAATCGCGAAGCGACAGATTAGATATTATAAGTTTGTTTAGATGATGACTGCTGTAACGCATTAATCAATCGCAAAGCGACAAATTAGATTTCTACACGATTTTTAAGGTTATTTTTATACTTTGACGGAATAATCGCAAAGCGACAGATTAGATATTATAAGTTTGTTTAGATGATGACTGCTGTAACGCATTAATCAATCGCGAAGCGACAAATTAGATCTCTACACGTCTTTTAAGGTTATTTTATTTCTTTGTCGAAATAATCGCGAAGCGACTAATTAGATATTATAAGTTTGTTTAGATGATGACTGCTGTAACGTATTAATCAATCGCGAAGCGACAAATTAGATCTCTACACGTCTTTTAAGGTTATTTATTTTAATACTTTGTCGGAATAATCGCGAAGCGACAGATTAGATATTATAATTTTCTTTAGATAATGACTGCTGTAACGTGTTAATCAATCGCGAAGCGACAAATTAGATCTCTACACGTCTTTTAAGGTTATTTTAATACTTTGTCGGAATAATCGCGAAGCGACAGATTAGATATTATAAGTTTCTTTAGATGATGACTGCTGTAACGTATTAATCAATCGCGAAGCGACAAATTAGATTTCTACACTTTTTTTAAGGTTATTTTTATATTTTGACGGAATAATCGCGAAGCGACAGATTAGATATTATAAGTTTGTTTAGATAATGACTGCTGTAACGCATTAATCAATCGCAAAGCGACAAATTAGATTTCTACACGATTTTTAAGGTTATTTTTATACTTTGACGGAATAATCGCAAAGCGACAGATTAGATATTATCAGTTTGTTTAGATGATAACTGTTGTAACGCATTAATTAATCGCAAAGCGACAAATTAGATCTTTACACGTTTTTTAAGCTTAATTTTATTCTTTGACGGAATAATCGCAAAGCGACAGATTAGATATTATAAGTATGTTAGATGATAACTGCTGTAAGGCATTAATCAATCGCGAAGCGACAAATTAGATCTCTAATATGTTTTTCAAGGTTATTTTTATTCTTTGACGGAATAATCGTGAAGCGACAGATTAGATATTATAAGTTTGTTTAGGTGATGACTGCTGTAACGCATTAATCAATCGCGAAGCGACAAATTAGATCTCTACACGTTTTTTAAGGTTATTTTTATACTTTGACGGAATAATTGCGAAGCGACAGATTAGATATTATAAGTTTGTTTAGATGATGACTGCTGTAACGCATTAATCAATCGCAAAGCGACAAATTAGATCTCTACACGTTTTTTAAGGTTATTTTTATACTTTGACGGAATAATTGCGAAGCGACAGATTAGATATTATAAGTTTGTTTAGATGATGACTGCTGTAACGCATTAATCAATCGCGAAGCGACAAATTAGATCTCTACACGTTTTTTAAGGTTATTTTTATACTTTGACGGAATAATTGCGAAGCGACAGATTAGATATTATAAGTTTGTTTAGATGATGACTGCTGTAACGCATTAATCAATCGCAAAGCGACAAATTAGATCTCTACACGTTTTTTAAGGTTATTTTTATACTTTGACGCAATAATTGCGAAGCGACAGATTAGATATTATAAGTTTGTTTAGATGATGACTGCTGTAACGCATTAGTCAATCGCAAAGCGACAAATTAGATCTCTACACGTGTTTTAAGGTTATGTTCATTTCTTGGCAGAATAATTGACAAATTAGATCTCTACACGTATTTTAAGGTTATTTTTATACTTTGACGAAATAATCTGACTGACTGCTGTAAGGTATTAATCAATCGCGAAGCGACAAATTAGATCTCTAACATGTTTTTCAGGGTTATTTCTATACTTTGACGGAAAAATCGCGAAGCGACCGATTAGATATTTTAAGTTTGTTTAGATGATGACTGCTGTAAGGCATTAATCAATTGCGAAGCGACAAATTAGATCTTTACACGTTTTTTAAGGTTATGTTCATTTCTTAATAGAATAATCGCAAAGCGACAGATTAGATATTATAAGTTTGTTTAGATGATGACTGCTGTAACGCATTAGTCAATCGCGAAGCGACAAATTTGATCTCAACACGTTTTTTAAGGTTATTTTTATACTTTGACGGAATAATTGCGAAGCGACAGATTAGATATTATAAGTTTGTTCAGACGATGACTGCTGTGAAGCATTAGTCAATCGCGAAGCAACAAATTAGATTTTTACACGTTTTTTAGGGTTATGTTCATTTTTTGACTGAATAGACGCGAAGCAATAGTTTAGATATTATAGGTTTTTTAAATGATGACTGCTGTAAAGCATTTGTCAATCGCGAAGCAACAAATAAGATCTCTACACATTTTTTAAGGTTATGTCTATACTTTGACATTATAATCGCGAAGCGACAGATTAGATATTATAGGATTTTTTAGATGATTTTGATAGATTTTTTTTATTTGAATTTTTCTCTTCTAACTTAATGACACCTGTTCGTTATTCTGTTATATTTGTTAGTTACAGGAACAGTAGTGACATTTAGTTCTTTAATAACTAACACTTGGGCGGGTAGGAGGGGAACACATTATCAAACTACCGACCCAAAATTCATGAACTGTGTTTTCGCCCGATTGGTCGAGTATTTGTTATCAAGAAATTGGTTACATCATTTACCTCTTTTAACTTAATGACATCTGTCAATCATTCTGTCATATTTGCTGCAAGAACACAACCAACGGTAATGACATTTAATTCCTTGATTACTACTAACACTTGGGCGGGTAGGCGGGAACACAATATCAAACTTAGGCTTAGAACTTATAAGCTGTGTGTATTGTTGGTGCTCCTATTGATGTTAATTAGAAAAGTTAATTGAGAAATGTCAAAAATAATGCGCAAGGTAAAAGATATTATAATTTTTTTTAATCACAAACGCTTGGGTGTGTGGGTGGTCTATAATATTAAACCAGGTCGCGCTTAATTCTTAAAATGCTGAGGCCCACCCACCCGCCCGAGTGTTTATTGTCCAGAAATTATCTTCTCAATCACTGTTGATGTTCTCACTGCTATTAGTTAAAAAAACTAATTGACTAAAGTAAAAAATATGCGCGAGGTGGGACATTATAGTTTTGTTTATCACAAACACTTGGGCGGGTGGGCGGGCAACAATATTAAACTAAGCCTCGCTCAATTGTAGTTTTATTGACGTGTTAACATTTCGTTCATTTCTAGCGTTATTTTCTTCTTCTTTTAGCAAAGTATAAGTTATTTCTACGTAATGGATGGACCTGATGACAAATAGGAAACAGTTTGAATCCGGCCCGGATTATACTTCAGAAGCTCGACGAATATGTCGGCGTAATGTACATACCAACAGCTTTAATTTATTTAAATATTCTATAGGGAACAAGGCCTTATACTTAGATTATAATTTATCCACAACCT
The DNA here is from genome assembly GCA_963932245.1 of Tachinus rufipes. Lineage (NCBI taxonomy): Eukaryota > Metazoa > Arthropoda > Insecta > Coleoptera > Staphylinidae > Tachinus > Tachinus rufipes. Next base: position 6,670,642 of record OZ010749.1, read on the forward strand.
TCTCCTACACAATAGTTGAGCTAATTTAAATAACTGTTAGTTTTTTTTTACAATGTAAATACAATTGTTGCTTTTATTTAAACATTTATGGTTTTGTCCGTATCAAAACCATAAAAATTTTATTATTAATTTAAATGAAGATTATTACATTTGTTTTCAACAAACTTTATTTATTTGATTTTCCAGATTGTGATTTGCAGCAGATTTGCTGAAATGTTGGTAATAAAAGAAATTATTTTGTTAGGGTGATATATAATTAATTAAAACTGCATAGATTACAGATAAATGGTGCATTGTGTAAGTGGAATTACATTTTTTTTTAATTCTAATATTTTAAATTTTTGTGAAATTAATTTTTGGTGTACTTTTATTTGTCTCCTCCAACTTCAGTAAGCAGTGTGCAGATCGAGAAAGAAGTTTTCATAACCTGAAATTGTTTAGAATAGGAATAAATTTATACTAATATTAAAACCAATTTACGCTTAAGAATATGCTCAAATCCATGTCAAAAACACCTCCAGCAGATAATCCTTTTTCAAGTTGCGTTCGTTGTATGATTATCATTAAATATTTTCTGATTTCGGGTTCTGCCCACCAATTACATGCAAAAGCAGCATTAGAAATGGATACCATCTGTAATAAATACATTGTAATTTAAATTTCCAATAGTGTAAGTAAGCTATAGTTTATAGCAAATTTAAACATAATTCAAAAATTAGTTTTGGTTTTATCAAGAATTTAGCAAGTAAGTGTTTATAAATTGTTCTATAAAAATTTCAAAAAAAATAGTTTTGTTTTAAAAAGTTGAATTATACCAAATTTGAACAAAAATCTACAATTAGTTTCTGTTTCATCAACAATTTAGTGAGTTCAAAATATAAAAATCTCATACCTGATGATATAAAACTGATGATCCCAATGAAAATATAAATATCTGCAAAGTTATTGCACAAAACAAATAAATGTATTCACCAAAGAAAACGACTGAAAATCTAAAAACATTAAATTAGTAAAAACAATCTAATAAATTAAATATATTACGGATTTGTGGTCAGCAAATTGAACACCAAAGTAATGCTAGCTCCTGCTATAAACAATTCAATAAAAAAGAAAGCCTTAAAAGTTGTCCTCAATAATTCCATATATCTAAAATCAATAATAATTTTTTTGCGTTTTGTCGTGTCAGACACACTAATTAACAATGCATACCTTAAAACACTACTTAATATACTAAATTTATACCTTAACACATTCCTATGTTGTTCAATCAAATCCGAAAGCTCAATCGGATACTCAACATCAATTCCTTTCAATTTTAAATGCAAAAAACCTTCCTTCAACATTTCAATTGCAATATAACCATGAGATACCATATGAATAAAAATCAAATCGAAACAAACCATGATAGGAGATTGGTGTATGCAACAATAAATTAATTGGTATATTAAATAAAATAAATAACACCCAAAAGTTTGCAATTCGCATAAAGTGTAAATAGGAAAAAATAATTGATTCCGCTTGGTAGGATAATGTCTTGTCATGTAAATAACAGGAGATATACATATTATAAATAAATATCGTTTGATTAATAAAGTTGTGTAATTAAACATTTCCTTATTGTACTTTTCAAATTGATCACCAAATTTATTAATGGGCCAGAATTTATCATTAATTATGGTAACAATTTCAATCAATTCCTTTCGTTTACGTGCTAAAACTGATAGTTTCGCCATAAACTGTAATTTATATCATTAAAACAAATTAAATTATTTTTTAAATTCTTACCAGAACGTTAACAGGTAGGGTAAAAAAATCAGCCAAACCATTAAGTCCAGGCCAATTAAATACAAGCTCAGAAACAAAACAGAAGAAAAAGAATAGCACAGATATGTAAGTAATTGCTGCTAGGATTTTATCCTTTCGTTGTTGTTTTCTTGGATTGAATCCAAACATGGTTAAAAATCTGAAACAAACTTCGATGTCAAACATCTTGTTACAATTGAATTATGTTAGAAAGAAATTGCATTTAATAAAGGCAATTATTGAATTAAAAGTTTGCAAATTATGCATAATTAGATTAGAAATTATTCTATAATTGGATGGATTATAAGAAAAATTGATGTTAATGAATATTTTATATTTTGATTGCAATTATTATGGAAATATAATTGTTTTGAGTGAGTTAGGTAGATAATAATTAAGATTTTGTCTAATGCATTTATTAGGTAATTTGGTGCAATAGCGCTGCTAAAGATGCAACGCCAAAATGCTACTTTTGTGTACATGGCGAGTTTGGATTAGCGAGAACGTGTGTGCACTCCGATCTACGCCACGATTTGTGCGCCGATTGGCTGATTTTTTCTGACCTAAATAAATAAATAAAACTTTATAGAAACTAGTGTTTTTATGATGTAGAATAAATTGCATAAAACTTAACAATTAACTAGCATTTTTGAGTTAAGTAACACTGTTTAACATTCTCAATGTTTTCCATTTAATTTGTTCTTCTGTTAGGTTAGGTTACATTTTTGAAAATTGTATTGGATTTTCTTAAATGAAAAATGTATAACAGTTAGGGTATGTTAGAAGCAGTTTGGGAAGTTTTCTGACATTGTTTTTAACATTTTCAATAAAATTTGTAACAGTTTAAAAGCATATTTGACAGCTTAGTAGCATTTTTTGACTGGTGGGTTAAGTTTGTTTGGACTATGTTGTAGTTTTGACAGTTAAACTAGATTTTTTTAAAGAATCAATGTCATACATCAGTTGGGTTAGAAGCAGTTTGAATAGTTTTATGACAAATGTAGAAACTTTGCGACAGTTTAGTAGCACTTTTTGACAGTTAGGTTAGGACAGTTTTTAAAAATTTAAAAACATTTTGACAATTGAGGTTAGGTTTTTTAATATTTTTCGATTTGACATTTTAGAATCAACACTGCCACAATCTTCTCGTTTGCCTGCAGCATTAATTCAAAATATCACACCAAAACCATAAATTTATCTAAGAAATTGAAAATTTGTAACCGGCTTCATAGGATCAAGACCAAACATAATTAAACTTATCTTCTTTGTTATATATTTTTATATAGTCATAACCTTTAAATAAAAACTGAATACATAATATACTTATTATTTACAAACTTAATATATTTTATATAGAAAAATATGAAATCAACTAATTCATAATTTGCTCCTCCAACTGAACAGTTTCAACCGTTTCAAGTTTCGCTGGTTGAACTACAGGTTGTGGAGGTGCTCTCTTCACATATGTTTTAGTAATGGGTGGTTTTGTAGGCGTAGGTCTGCGTTCATCAATAATATTCTCAATCGATATATTGCGAATTCGATTAGGTTGCTTTTTCAAAATCAAAGTATCTCCTTTAAATTCAATTTTACCCTGCTTAGCCATCGCCTCGATTTCAGCTTTAGTCATCATTAATTTCTGCACGCGTACTGTTTTATCACCAATCTTCATATCAAGAAATTGTTTATCGGGTAAATCCTTAACAGCCTGTTGACTTAATCCAAGAGAATCTAAATTTATACTGCTTTCATCTATCCTTTCAGGCTGTAATATTTCAGGGATAATTTTTTGACGCTCATTTTTACGTTTGTACACTTTAGTGCCTTCACTTCTTACAATAGGCTTGATTGTTTCCTTAACTACTTCTTCTTCAATTATATCTTGTTGAGAAATTATTTCTTTTGGTTCAGGTATAATTTCTTCCTCAATATCAGAACCTAATTCGTCTTTCAAGAATTGGGCATAATTTTTTATTTTAGATGAACGCCTTGGTCTTCTTACAACTTGTGGATTATCATCGGGATCGTTGGTTATTGTAAATTCAGCAACATCGCCTTCTTCTTCCTCCTCCTCTTCTTCTTCTTCTTGCCCTTCTTCAATGAAACTAATTTGTTGCGCTTCAGCTGTAATCTCTTGCTCAATTTGTTCCTCATATTCCATTTCAGCGTGTTTCAATTCATGCTCCTCTAATTGGTCTTGAGTTTCAAAGGAATAATCGCATTTATCACAAGGATACGGTAATCCAGCCAAATGAGTAGTTATATGTTCCTTAACTTGTTTAGCATTCATAAAAGCAGTGTTACAAATGACACATTTTAAATTAACCATTGAATGTATAGCGCTGTGATTGATAAGCGAATCCTTGCGCCGAAAAGACATACTACAAACATCACATTTATGTTGCCCAACTGGCTCAACTACAGCCGATTTATTAGCATAATGACTTCTCATATGTCTGGTCAAATGATGCGATAACAAAAATGTTCTTCCGCATAATTTACACGGATACGGGCGTAAACCAGCATGGGATGTAATATGCCGCATCAATTTAATCGGAGAAGTAAAGCTAGCTTCGCAATAATTACATTTATGCGGCTTCTCATCACTATGAGTCTGCTCGTGACGTTCCAAACCTTGCTTAAAAACAAAGCCTCTCAAACAAATCCGACAAACAAATGGGCGCTTCTTCTTATGCTTCTCCGAATGCCCATCCAAATCCTCTTTGGTTAAAAAGGTACGATCACATTGCGTACATAAATATTTAGCAACATCAACATGAATTTTCTCATGCCGATGCAATAACGATTCTCGCGAAAACTGTTTCCCGCATACCACACAGCTATACGGTTTAGTACCGGAATGCGTTTGAAAATGCTTGGCCAAATCATATTTGGTAAAGAATTTACGCCCGCATTCATCACAAGCAAAGCTGCGTTCTCTTGTATGATTCTTCATATGTAAATCGAGTAACTGTTTCAATGGAAATGAACGCTCGCATTCGGTACATGGAAAAACATCGGTTTCAACTTGTTGTACTTTAAGTATTGGATTTATATTATCATCCTCGAATTCTTCTTCAGGTTCCGTACCTTCATCCTGTGTATCGCAACCTCCTTGACTTTCTTCATCCATTACTTCTTCCTGCACTCCTTGAAAATTTTCGTTTGCCATATCGGATTCACAGACGATTTCTTCGAATTCATTTTTCATTTTCTTAGTTTCTTGTTCTTCTTCAGGTGGATGGACTCGTTTAGGAGCTGGTCTATCTTCAATCTTCTAGGAGAAATTGATTAATATTTGTTGTTGTATTAATTGTATTGATTAACTTACTTCGGCCGATTCTGAGAATGATATTCTTTGATAGCGTGTCTGTTTGATTGTGCTTGGTCTGACTAGGTTGCCAGTGGCTAGGTATAATTTCAATGCATCGTCTGATTTTTTGCAAGTTGTTTTGAAATTGTAAGCTCCGATTGTTTGGGAGCGGCAATTGTTGCATATGAGTTGGGGCATTCCATCATTTGCAAAAACCTGGAAACAAATAAACGATTTATCATCAAAAAAGAAATAAATTGTAACTTTTTTAAATATTTAATGCATCAAAAAATCGCTCTAAGATAAGACTCTGGTTCCTCCTTCTTAGACAAAAAGACCAGCCCAAGTGTTGGTCATCAAAAGATTGAATATTACCTCCTCTTCCTCTGACTAAGAGACTTCTAGCACTTGCGGAGAAGATAAACATCAAATTCTTTGATTCAAGTTTGGTTCAAACTACTCGCTAGTGATCATGATCTGAAGTGACCCACCCGCCCGCCTGAGTGTTGGTCAACATCAAAAGATTGAATATTCATTCTTTCGCCTCTGACTAAGTGACTTCTAATACTTCCAGAGAAGAGAAACTTCCAATTCTTTTATAACAAACGCTCGGGCAGATAGGTAGACACTCCAATTCAAACTACTCAGAAGTAATCATGATCTGAAAGAACCCACCTACCCGCCCAAGTGTTGGTCATCAAAAGATTAAATATTAACTCTTCCTCCTCTAATTAAGTGACTTCTAACACTTTCAGAAAAGAGAAACTTCAAATTATTTGCTTACAAACGCTCGAGCGGGTGAGTGGGTAGGCACTTCAGTTCAAACTACTCGCTAGTGTTGATGATCTGGTGTGACCCACCCATCTGCTTAAGTGTTGATCATCAAAAGATTGAATATTACCTCTTCCTCCTCTGACTAAGAGACTTTTAACAGTTGCGAAGAGGAGAAACTTTAAATTCTTTGATAACAAAAGCTTGGTTGGTTGGGTGGGTGGGCACTCCAGTTTACCAGAAAGAAGAAACTTCTAAATCTTTGATAACAAACGCTCGGGCGGGTGAGTGGTCACTCCAATTTAAACTACTCGCTAGTTATCATGGTTTGGAGCGACCCACCCACGCGCCCAAGTGTTCATCAACAAGAAATTGAATATTACCTTCTCCTCCTCCTCTGACTAAAGAACTTCTAACACTTCCAAAAATAAAAAACTTCTAAGATCTCAATTATTTAAAATTATGTGTAAACGATATTTTGAATTTGAGTAAAATTGAAGAAATGTGTAAACAGCTGATTTGAGCTATTTTCATATGTTCATCATTTCACCACCAGATGGAATTCGGTCAGCTAAATCTGCCAATAAGTTTGATTCATCCAATTGGATTTTATAAATTGTTTATTATTAATAATATTAATTAAACAAATTTGAAATCATTAGCAAACCAACTCTAACCCAACCCTGGTAATTTAGCCACGCCTAATAACAATTAATAAATACTAGTAAACATCATTAATCTAACGAATTGTAAATAAAATAATAGCAATATTGCGCAATATTATTAAATAATTATAGTATATTTACAATCAAGCTATGCTAAACAAAATAAAATTTAAGTCAGCTTTTTAAGTTAAAGGTTAGGAATCTAAAAAACTATTTTTTACTCAATTTACAGTAGCAAACAGATTTCCCTAATTTCGATTAAGTTCATTTACGAACCTCGATGGCAACGCACGCCATAATTTGAAGCGGGAGCGGGATCGATTGCTTCCCATCGCGTACATCCTTCTCGTAAATGTTGGTGAACGGTCCGTCATCGTTTAAACAGAACCTGCAAATCTGCATTTGACGCAGTATGCCGGCTCTCGCCTCCGTTTTCGGCATTCTCTTTATTTATAAATTGTTGCACTTTTGTCCAAGATGAATGTTAGTTCACACAATCTCCTGCACCGGAATCTACAATGGACGACGTAAAATGGTGGTCGGCTTGGCTTCTCTTCTCTCTCGACTAGACTACTTTGATATTTTGTTACTTTTTAGTTCGTTTTGTTGCCACAATTATATTGATTAGTAAATACACAACTAGTTTCTAATAGATGGCAGTTATTGACTAATTAAAATTGCAAAATATTACAGTTTATTTATTTCTACAAACTTTAAGTGTTAGAAATAACTTTAAATTAGTTAATAAATGCAGTTTATCAAATAATACATCATTGGAACAGCAATATTACAGCGTCATCTATTAAACAATAGCTGAATTCTGTCAAAATAATGCAAATATTTATAGGTTTCTTTAACAAATTATTTAATTAAATTAAATAATAATTTGTAATAACTACGTTTTGAGCAAGTTTTAACAATAGTTTAAGAATGATTTAATAAATTTATTATTATTCTATAATAAAAAATCTATTTTATGTTAGTGAATATTAATTAAACACAGAACACTGTAGTGGCATTTTAAGTGTAGAAAACTGTATTTAGTGCATAGCTAAAATATGACGCTATTGGTGTAGATTGAGTTGCATAACAGCTTGTGTAACTACGAGGGATTGTCAATATTTCCAGTCTAATAAAATATATGTTTATTAGATTTTTATGTAAATTGGTACTAATTTACTTTATTGTTATGAGTACCAATTGTGTAAAAATAGTTAAAATTGAACCGCTCAATTATGTATAAACTCAAATTATTTGACATAAACTACTTGCTTTTTGCAGTTAAATGATTAGTTAAAGTAAAATAATTTGTAAACCGTTTATTGGATTTTTATGCAATTTGGTACCAATATACTGTATTATTATAAGTACCAATTCTGTAAAAATAATTAAAATCAATATGCTCAATTTTGTATATTCTTAAACTATTTAACTTAAGCTAACTGGTTTCTGTAGTTAAGTGATTAGTTGAAATAACTTGTAAACTATTCATTGGATTTTTATGCAACTTCGTGGCAATATAATTTATTATCATTACTACTAATTGTGTAAAAACAATCAAAATTGATACGATCAATTTAAGATAATCCTAAACTATTTTAACTCCACCGTTGCCGGTCCCAAGTCCGGATGAGAAAGGAGGAGGGGGAGGAGTAACAACCTCGTTAAAAAACCAAGGTTCAACTGGCCCGGTTGATAGTACCTTGTTAGGGCCCCAACCAAGGGTTACTGGTGAAAAACGTTCAACGATGAACGGATTTTCGGGGATCAAGAAGCCGGAAGAACCAACAAAGAAGCAATCAATCTAATGTAAGAAAATTAGAAAAATTTCTAGCGGTAAAAGTAGAAGCAAGAGGCTGGTTCCTTTTTACTTATTAGCTTAGATCACAGGAAAAGTACGCAAGCAACAAAAAAGAATTATGAATCTAGAGACATACAATATAGAGTGAGAGTAATAAAAGTGAAAAGAAATAATAAACAGAGGAAGGCCAAGAAGATGTTAGAAGAAAGAAACAGCAAAATTGATGAGCGTTAGAAACCTTTGAAAGAGACACTTAAACAACAAAAGTTATTTTACATCAGCCGACTAGATTATGTTATAAAAAAGTAATTAAAACTGCCATAATTTATAAACGCTTTATTGGATTTTAATGCAATTTGGTACCAGTATACAACAAAATCATTAACATCAACAGTGCAAAAATAATCAAAATTGATACGCTCAAATTTTTATAAATTTAATTTTTTCTTTTTTGATAAGTGAATAGTTAAAATAACATAACTTGTAGACCGTTTATTGGATTTTTATGCAACTTGGTACCAATATACTTTATTATTATGAGTACCATTTGTGTAAAAATAATCAAAATCAATACGTCCAATGTTATGTAATTAATTGTGCAAAAATTGTTACTGTACATCGAAGTTTGATATCAACTAAAAGATATTTTTAAAGCGCATAATGTTTACTTAATAAAATTAATGTATTTATATTTTATAATAAGTAATAACAATAATAGTTCAGTCTACTACTCTCCGGCGGCGTGCCGTCGATTCCCCCACACAGATCCATCCATTGCAGCTCGCACGGCTCGTACTCCCTACTACTCGCAGTCGTTCGGGTTGTTCGGTCCGAGTAAGATGTGCGCGTACTGTAGTGTACAATTGATGCTGCGTATAAGAATAAAACATTAAATACGTTAGTTCTATCAAAGTTATTATCATATAAATAAAGTAAAGTGTGTGTTAGTGATATAGGATTAGCCCCTCACTCAACGGTGGAATCAACAATTGATACAATGACGGTTAAAAGGTTTGAAATTGTAGTTAATTTTTTATATTCCAACATTTCTTTTTATTTGAAATCATATATATTAATTGTATGTTTTTAATCATTATTATGTTGAAGTTATTAAATTGTTACCTGCAGCATAAGTAGTTTTGATTTGGATAAACTGTTTACTCATTTTTAAACCAAAAAAATCCGTTAGCAATTTTATAATTTATTGTACTACTATAATGCTGTTCAATGTAGTATAATGTAATAATTGTAGATATGAAATAAATTAATAATTTGATGATCATAGATATGTTATGAGCAAAGTAATTAATTAATCAATTGGTGTTTAAAATTTAAGCTTTTTATTCATTAAACAGTTTATCGGCAACTCATTTAATAACAATAGCCATAGAAAGTATTGGATTTTTTTTATTATTTTGATTTGTTTTAATAATAAATTAATAACAATATCTATGAAAAATATAAGTTAAAATTTGGTTATAAACTAATATTGATTGAAAGATTAGTTATAATAATCCAAAATTCTTTGTTTTATTTTATTATATGTTTCAGGATAGATTTTTATTAAATGGAAGCGTGCTACACTCTGGGCAAACGGTTTGTTCAAGTGGACATCACATTCAATTCAATATGGGGTCAACGTAGTAATATTAACAAGTGTTTGCAGTTTAGTCTAGTTTTTTTATAGTGAACTGTTTTCAAAATTGTTATGGAACTTTTTTAAGCTGGTCTAGCAGTGTTCTTCAATCCTGACGTTTGAAGATATTGGCGTTCCAGGAAGAAGGAGAAAATGCACCCATTTAAAGAGCAATAGGTAAGAATTATATTTCTTTACAATATTATAATATAAACAAACAATTTAATCAAATTTAATTTAATTTCTAATACTTTATTGTAATTGTTTCAGATCTTTTTATGGCTGAAGATGCTGAGTTGTAAGTCGTTTTAATTTAATTAGTTTGTGATGTTACTGCTGGTAACATTGCACCTCAATTTATGCTTGTAGGGTGGATGCTATGATTGTGACTTATTTTAATATAGTAACACTACGCTTACGCGGAAGCCTACAAGCTTAAATTGTTGTATAGATGGTGCTTAGTGATTAGTTGGTTGCTACTTGTTACCGGATCTGTCTGACCAAATATTGGGGCAGCTAAGGTTACAAGTAATTATGGTAGTTCGCCGGCGTTAAACTTCTGGGCATCGAATTCAGTTGGATTAAACGTGCAGGTTGTAGTTGACTGCTTAGTGTGCCCAAACATTGCTTCTAGATGAGTTGTCTTGTATTGACTTTCATCATTATTGTTTGCTAGTTTGGTGTTGTAGGAGGTAGGCTCTTTACCAACGTAAGGAGGTGAGCAGTATTTAGTGCGTTTCCATTAATTGCTCGATTGGTGGTTACGCTGGTGTAACGTAGAGTGTACGCGTCTGTATGAAAGCCCTCTATGATAGGAGCTAATTATAATTAGATATCCTTCATACTGCCTTTGCATATTGTGGATAACTTTTACAGGTCGGTGCCGTAGGGTAGTTAGAAACCTTTTTCTTCTTAAATTGAGACTTTCATTTAGCAGAAACTGACCGTTCCTCGGAATGCTTGCTAGTCTGTTATATACATGATTGTTTTCGTATAGATGTAGTGGTATTAAATGATGCATTGTATTAATGTATCTTACATTGCCGAGTCGTTGTGTAATTGCTGTACTGACGTTTACACTTGCTTGCAAGAGTTAGTAGCCAGAATTCAACACGATTGCAAGGTAATGCTTGTTTTGGTAGTTAGTTAGTTACTTCTAGCTAATTTGAGTATAGTTTAAATATGGTAATCTCCAGCAGAGATGCCATTTTTGTTAGATCTTCTTAGTTGCTTTACAATTTTAACCATTTCTAAAGTGCCAAGTGATTGTTGATTATAAATTTGATTTCAATTTGTTTAATAAATTTAATCCTAATAAATGTGTTTGATTATGTTAATTAATATTTAAATATAAATTGTTTTAGTAATTTTAAAATAAAATTTTGTTAATGTTTAATGTTTTTAAATAAATTTAATATGACTTATTTATATACTTCTAAATTTTTTTTTAAATTTAATTTATTTGTTTTTAAATATATTTCACTTGGTTACTTTAAAGCATGCGTAGTATTAGATTTTCCTTTACTAATTTTTATATATTTATACTGAAGTTATCAGTGATAAATTTATTATTATGTTTCAGCTATTGTATACAATGATTTCAAAGGAAAAATCTGTTGACACTAACGTTGCGCATACCCAATCGTACATGCCAATTCGTCCCCAATCAAGTCGTACCAAATATTTTCAACGTTTTTATGTTGCAATTGCATGCTTAATCAATTAGACAAAATTTCAATATTAATTTCTAATTAAATAAATTGATTTATAGAATAAGAGCATGTGAATTGTGGCAATATTTTGACAAATTTGTGTAATTATTTATGACATATTTAGGTTAAACGAAAGCCCAACGTAGTCACATTAGTGATGACCTGTAGCCTGACCAAGGTTTAAGGTTTGATCTAGTGTAAGAGTCGACGCCGGCCTAGTAAGTCCCCACCATTCCAGCTGACGCTTAGCACTTTGAAGAATTTGGTCATTCTTGTCAGTGTTATGCTATCAGCAGTTGGTCTAAAAAAGGGTAAACTCCTCATGCGCAGGGACACCTTCCACTGTTCTATAGGTGGTTCGACCTTGGTGGCACAGGTTAGATGAGACTGTTAAGAGACTGTTAACATTAATTTATTTGAATTCACTGACTAACATTGCTTTATAAAATTTAAAGTTTTTCTTCATTTCAACGTTTGATAATATTTGGTATTGGTTGCGAAATATTTAATTTTTATCATTTTAAATTAAATTTTAATAACTATAAAGTCAACAATTTTAAAATTCATTTGTCAATATATTAAATATGCGTGTCCTCCATTCTAACAATTACATGTAATAATATAACTTTCTTTCTAATGTTAATTGATAAAATTCATTAAAAAAAATTAAATAGGTTTGTAATTCCTGTTAATAGTAAATAATAATCTAACATTTAACAATATAAATTCAATAAATAATAACAATTTACATGTAATGTTAAGAATGTATGTAGATAATTTTGAATTGGCACCAACGAATAGGTATTACAAATTTGGCGACCATCAAACATTAACCCCGAATGCAACTTTGCATTCAAGTAATCTTATTTACAGTTCTTGCTCACATTAGTTTTTAGGTAATATATTATTTTCAGTAATTAATAATGCAAAAGCTTTTTTATATTTAATTGTGATTCGGATTTTTTAAATTTAATGTAATGTTTTGATGAAAACATTTCTCTTCAAGAAATCAGCGTATTTTGATGCAATGCGGTTTAACGCGATTGAGAATTATTTTTTACTAAATTTAAAATTTGTTATGTTCTTAGTGAAGTAATTTTTCTAAAAATACTAATTATAGATTTAATGTTCGGTAGTTTGCCAAAGTATGACAAAATCAGATTTTTTTTGGTCAAGTAACATCCCAACACTAAAAACGTGTTGATTGTTTTCATATAAAAGTATTCAATATTTTAATGTAATCTCAAGAGATATGTGAGAATAATGTGAGCAAGGATTGTAATTTTTTTAATAGTTAGGACTTTGCTTAAGACATAAGATGAATTAGTATTTAAACGTCAGATAATTAGTAAAGTCGCCAAATTTAATTAAACGCAACTTTAGCTGTTTAATACATCGGATTTTTTCTTCAGCTATATTCTGGATCGGAAGATGCAACCAAGGCAGTCAATTCTTCAAACGTTGGTTGTTTTGGTCCTTACGTGTGCTTGAATTAAGTAAAGCATACAGGGTTGAGGAAGTTGATTGTAGTCGCCGATCAACCTTCTTCATACTTTGAATGTTTTACTTGATTTGAGATTTGTAAAGACCAATTAACGGCTAATTTTTGATTGTTTTCTGTGTTGGAGTTTTAAGGAGTGTTCGGATCGGGGAACACTTTCATATTCGGCGGAGATGTTTGTCTTAAAATGACAAACTTTTCTGGTGTTGGAAAGTGTTTATCGATTCGAAACTCTGAAAGACTAGCTGATCCCCGAGAAGGAAATAGAATGCAAATATTGGGTAGTAGATTAGGACCCGGAGGCTCTGGGAGTCTACCGGAAGGGTTAGGACTAGAAAAGTAGGCGGGAGCCCGTGTCGCCCGTGCGCGTAAAAACGGGACCCGCCTTCGGCGGGTATATATAGTATATATAGCCCGCCTTCGGCGGGCTATTAAGCCGCCTTCGGCGGCTTAATAACCGCCTTCGGCGGTTATTATATCCCGCCTTCGGCGGGACCTAATTAATTAGCCGCCTTCGGCGGCTATTAATAACTTCATAAACTTACCTTGACAAACTTAAAAATAGCAAACCTCCGTGATGGGGAGGATTCCCCTGTAGAAAGGGGTATATCTTTGGGGGTAAGTATTGTTGGGGGAGGAGATTAGTAAGGTTGATAATTGATTTATTGATATATTTGAAAGAATAATTAAAAAATTAAACCCTCCATCCTGAAATTGTTGATGAAAAGGAAAATAATACAAATGTATATTTAAACAAATTGATTTATTCATAAAAACAACATAATACACAACAAACAAACAATACAAAACAATAGTTATTTGCTTTCCCTTAAGCTAAGGTAGAGAACGTGAGCAACACGGGGTCTCCCGTGTAGTTCCGTTTTCCCCTAGACCTAAGGTAGAGAGCAGAATCAGCTCTTCTAAGAGCTATTAAGCTTACCTTCCCCATTAGCAAATTACCCTCCCTAAATTTATCTAAAGCTAAGGGTGAGCAACACGGGGTTTTCCGTGTTGTCTGTTTTCCCCTAATCCTAAGGTAGAGAGCCAAATCAGCTCTTCTAAGAGCTGATTATTTCACTCCCAGCCTTACTACTACTAAGGTGGAGAGCAGAATCAGCTCTTCTAAGAGCTAATTAAGCTTATCTCCGGTTAAGGTAGAAAACGTGAGCAACACGAGCCTCCCGTGTAGTTCCGTTTTCCCCTACACCTAAGGTAAAGAGCAGAATCAGCTCTTGTAAAAGCTAAATTAAGCTTACCGCCCGCCGTCCCCGTTATTTGCTAATAAATCACCCTCCCTAATGACCTATTTATTTATAAACAAAAACATACACTACAGCTTTGCCTGAAGTCTAAGGTTTAGATTTTCCCCTAGACCTAAAGTCAAAACCAAAAAAACAATAATACTAATACATCAATTTGTTCTAAAGTCTAAGGTTGAGAACGAAAACAACACACTTCTGTATTGATTCGTTTTCCCCTAGACCTAAGAGCAAAAGCAAAAAACTGTACAACAAACGTACTTAAAAATAAACTACTAATAGTAATGGCTGTAACAGTTGTTACAAACTCCATAAATAATTTACGACCAATAAGGTCAATCAATCAAATCATTTAACAAACTTCAAGTTTTCCTGAAGTCTACGGTTGAGAACGTAAGCAACACTCATGTGTAATTCCGTTTTCCCGTAGACCTAAGGTTAAAAGCAACAACAAAACACAACAATAAATTTGTATTTACCATCAAGCTTTACATAAAGTCTATATGCAGTTCACAGTAAACGCTAGTTGTTGGTTTGCTTGCAAAAAGTAATTGGAGCCAACACCAATTAATATAATTATCGGATAAAATTATAACTGTCACTTTAAAAGCTATATTTCTAACCAATAATTGTGTAAAAAAAAATTTGCGCTTCCAAACAACACGCGTTTACCAAGAATGCTTACAAAAATCTAGAACGTGAGCAACACGGGTTTGCCTGTGTAGTTCCGTTTTTCTTTAGACCTAAGGTAGAAAGCAAAATTGATACAATTAATACAAATTTAACTGTCACATACAGGCTTAGGTTTGATCAAGAACGGCGACAAAATATTGTTTTCAGACGGTTTCTAACAGTTTATTTTTGCAAACTATTTAAATTTTAAAAATGAAAAGCCGTTTGTGCGTATCCGTCAAATATGCACAGTAATCCTAGAACATCGTGGAATACGGAATGTGTGAAATATAAGCGCGAATGACTGATTCTAAAATAGACAATGGCATGAGTGCAACAGAGCAATCATAATTTTTTGTGTATATTAAGTTGCCTGTTTTACCGGCCAATCTATTCTAGGATTAATATATTAATTTATTACAGTGAATTCATTCCAACAAGAAATATGAATACAACGTCCACGTAGTTTAAACAACAAATAAATGTACATTTTTGCGCACATATACAAAAGCCTTCAAGCACAAATTGCAACGTTAATAAAACCTATTATCTTAAAGTGTACATTCTTACATATCTCTCGTTGAATTAAATGCAAGAAACGTACAATAATTAATTATAAATGCACTAACATTTTAAATTAAATTAGCAACAAATTTAAAAAGTGATATAGAAAATATCTACTCAATTACAAAACTAATTAAGCAGCCTATACTTTATAACAAATTTACCACCAATAGTTAGCACAGTTGATGCTTCTAACTGCATTTACTCCTATTCAATCACTTCCTAAATCTGCTGTACTTTAAATCGTAAATTAAATACAATTATAAAAATACATGGTATTAGCTAAAACTACTAAATATAATAGTTTAATCAAAAATATTAATATTAGTTGAACCCTCTTCTATATTGGTTACTACGCCTATGCGTAGACGACGTCGCCATCTGAAGCATTAACAAACTACCCACACAAGTTGATTGTATTATGGTAAGGTAGCGCTACAGTTGGTTTAAAAACTAAATAAAATATTGAAGCAAACATTACTTAATTAACATCAATAATATAAAAATACAATAATTATGTATTTAATTGTTAATGATAATACGTATTAATAAATTTAAACATACTATGCTAGCGACATTTTACCATAAACTTTGCAACTATAAGTTTATCGTATTGCTTACAGATGGCGTTAACAAGAATCCAATAAAGTACAATAGAATCGAGTACAGTGGCGTTACGTATTTTAAGTTTAAACTGTAAAATTAATACATTTTTAATCAATTTTATTTTATCTTTAACAGTAAATACAAAAATAAAATTACAATTTCTTTTTAATATATTTCTTCTTTTTAATTCCAGTGGATTGTTTCCTTTGTATTGATGATAATTCTATTCCATTGAGTGTAGGGCCAAGTCTATAAAAAGCAAAAATTATTATTAATAAAAGCAATTGCTGTATGTGAATTAAAAAAAAAATGACTAAAATAACATAAAAGATGTTTAAAAATAATTCCAATAATCTTAAGACTAGAGTTCAAAAACTGTTACCTAATTAGTCAAAAATATTTTTGAACACCTTTTACTATATTAACATTTAATGATTTATTTACCTAAAGTGTAAAGATGTTCACTAATTCAGTTCTCTTAAAGACGACCAACATTTCCATTCATTATTTCATTCCAAATAGTGGCGAATTGTTGATCATTTCAATTATATTCTAAATAGGCCCCTTTAATGATATCCACTGTACCAGTTTTCTTCAAGACGAGCAGGATTCTCATTAACTATTTTATTTTACATAAAGCTTGAGCAGTGGTTAATTGTTCATAATTTCTAATTGCAGTTACATTCCAGATTAGTCAATGTTGTTTCAAAACTTCATCCATAATAATTCAATTCCATTCCTTCCATTACTTCAAAATAAGTGTAAGATGACCACGACTATAAAAACAAAAATTATTAATAATAAGTAAATATAAATATAAAAGTAGTTTAAATAAGATATATAAAATGACATCACAAGCTTATGGTAATGATTATTTAATTATGAAATAAATAATTAATTTACACAAAACAGCACAGAAAATTGTTTCAGTTTTACAAATTTTGTCAGTGTATAACTATAACATCGCATGATAGCGATAGACACGTGTGAATAAATAAGTTTGTGCTTATAAACACAATTGCTGATAAGTAATGAAACAAATAATTTTTTAACTGATAAAAAAAGTATTACTGAATTAGCTGGCGTCACTTTTAAACACTTTAAATATGATATACAATAAATTAATAATTTATTTACCTAAAAATATAAATCATAAAAAAGTTCACCAGTTTCTGCTTCCTTCAAGACAGGCAGGAACATCAAGAATCAAAATTTTATACAGCTGTGGTTTAAGCAATGGTTCTTTATTCATCATTTCCAATTGCAGAAGTTGATTGCAGTTGCTTTCCAAAAAATACCAATCAATATTGTTTCAAGACTGAAATAATCAATCACAAAATTAAAATTCACGGTTAAAACAACGTTCCTACTGTTATTAAATACAAAAACACAATAGTAGTTATCAAAAACATGCTTAAGATAAAATAAATCAAGTTAATCTCAATTGTTGAATTACTATAAATTGGAAAAAAATATAATTTCTTTGCTGCACACAAGCACTAGGGAGGTTGTTGGTTACTCAAATAAATCAAGTCATGTTTAGTTGTTAAACTACTATAATACAGATATATTTATTGCAAGAAAAATAGTGAATAAACATTTACAATAAATTAAGTTAATAATAAATTTACAAAATAAAAACTGCTTACCAAAATCTATTCTATCCGAAAACATATGGGATTGCATTTATCTACTTGATTACAGCTAATCCATCCAACACAGTAATTCACTTGTAAATCCAATGCACTGAACGGTTATAATTTCTCATCACTCACACAAGCACAGCGACCACATACTACGGCGACAACTCGGAGCGTACTGAATAAACGTCCCACTCAATGCATCGCTCGCTTACTAGACCGTAAGAGGGGGGAGAATCCATCCTAAAATGTATAATATTTACATTGGTATATGTTATATCAAAAAAATCTTCAAATAAACATTGTGCGCCGTTAAATTTACTTTTATTTCATACTAAATTTGTTATAATTAATTAACATTGAATATTTATAATTAAAAAAATTTATTAATATATTGAATTAATTCTTGTTACAAAGTATTAATTTAATTAAATATATTATGTTTATAATTTACAGTTAAAATAATTCTATAGCACCAAAAAAGCAAAGAAGACGTATAATACTAACCCTTTAATAAGATATTCAGCCAATTGCTACATGTAAAATAGATCCATCTAGGCTGTTGATCGGTCTAGGTTGCTTTCTTTTTCTTGACGTGCTCATTTATCAGGTGCAAAGTGTCGTGAACTCTTTAGCAATTCCGATGCCGGTTCCTGCATGCCAGGGTTGTTTTCTTCGTCGTGTATGGACTACACACGTCGCATTGAAAGCTTCACCAAGCTCAACTGCAGATTGTCCCGGTGTGACAAATAATTAATTTCCCCTGAAAGGTCGGATATGAAGGTAGACAAAATACTGCCTGTCTGTGTTTCATCATCAAGAAAAAATATGTATCTGTTTTTTACGAGTTTCGAATGCAATCTAACACTTTTGAAAAAAATTGAAATTTTGAAAAATCGTGAAAATTACAAAATTTTTCTAATCTTCACGCGTTTTGCTTGCAACGTGACTTACAAAATAAGAAAAAAGCGTTTTGCAAGCAATCCAACATTAAAAAAAAAAAAATAATAAAAAATCATGTAAAAATCCAAAAAAATTCTGTTCTTCACGCGTTTTGTACACGTTTTGCATGCAATCTAACACTTAAAAAAAAAAAAAAAAATTGAAAAATTATGTGAAAATCCAAAAAATTTCTTTTGTTTGCATGCAATCGTGACTTACAAAATGAGAAAAAATTTAAAAAATATATATATTTGTTTATTACGCGTTTCGCATGCAATCTGACACTTTCGAAATTTTTTTTATTTTAACGCGTTAAGCATGCAAACTAGCACTTTTGAAAAAAAATTGAAGTTTTGAAAAATTATGTGAAAATCCAAAAATTTTTTGTTCTTCACGCGTTTTGTACGCGTTTTGCATGCAATCGTAACTTACAAAATAAGAGGATATTTTCAAGAAGAAAAAATCTGTTTTTACGCGTTTCGCATGAAATCTAACATTAAAAAAAAAAAAATGTAAAAATCCAAAATTTGTCTGTTTTTCACATTTTAAACCACCATCTCCCATCCACCTCCTCAAATTTTTGTTATCAAGGATTAGAGTCACAATCATTTTCATTGACATAACAACTTTTAACGCTTGCAGAGAAGGAAATCTTCCAATTTCTTCATAACTAACACTTGTTTGTTGTTTGTTTGTCTTTGAGCTGCTATCACTGTCATAAAACGTTTGTAAACTGTCATAAACGTCATAAATTGTTTTTGAGCTGTCATAAAAGATATAAATTATTACAAAACTGTCACAAACATCAAAACATGTTTGTGAGTTATCAGTACCTTCATAAAACGTTTGAAAACTATCATAAATTTTATAAAATTTTCAAAAACTGTCATAAACGTTATAATACGTTCATAAACTGTCATATCACGTTTAAGATGTCATTAATTGTTTCTTAATTGTCATAAACGTCATAAAATGATCCTGAGTTGTCATCAAATATTTGTGAACTGCCATAAACATTATAAAATGTTTGTGAGGAGTCAATAATTGTTTCTGAGCTATCATAAATGTCATAAAATGTTTCTAAACTTGTTAATAGTAGTAAAATGTTCCCAAACTATCTTAAAATGTTCAAGAGATATCATAAACGTCTAAAATGTTTGTAAGCTGTCATAAATGATATAAAATGTTTGTGAGTAATCAATTATTGTTTCATAAACGTCATAAAATGTTTAAAAGATGTTATAAACATCACAACACGTCCGTAAGCTGTCATAAACGTTACAACATGTTTGTGAGCTGTCAATAATTGTTTCTGAGCTGTCATAAAATGTTCCTAAGCTGTCCAAACGTTATAAAATGTTTCCAAAGTATCATAAAATGTTTAATAGATAGCATAAACGTTTAAAATGTTTGTGAGCAGTCAATAATTGATTCTGAGTTGTCATAAATGTCATAAAATGTTTCTAAGCTGTCATAAAACGTTTTCAAACTGGCATTAAATATTTAAGAAATATTATAAACGTCACAAAATATCCGTAAGCTGTCATAAACGTTATAAAATGTTTGTGAGAAGTCAATAATTGTCTATGGACATGCACATATGTTCTCAAATTGTCATAAAATGTTCAAGGGATATCATAAACGTTATAAAATGTTTGTGAGCAATCAATAATTAATTCTGAGCTGTTATAAATGTCATAAAATGTTCCTAAGCCGTCATAAAATGTTCCTAAGCAGTCATAAATGTTATAAATAGTTTCTTAGCTAACATAAAATGTTCCTGAAAGACCATAAAATGTTTGTTAGCTGTCATTAACTTTATAAAATGCTTGTGAGTTGTCATTCGCGTCCTAAAATGTTTGTAAACTGTCATAAACGTTATAATATGTTTATGAAATGTCATAAACATTATAAAATGTTTGTGAATAGTCATTAATTGTTTCAGAGTTGTTATAAAACGTTTGTGAGATATCATAAACGTCATAAAATGTTCGTAAACTGTCATAAATGTTATCCAATGTTTTTGAACTGTTATAAACGTCATAAAATATTTAAGAAGCACTTGGGCGGGTGGGTGGGGAACTACAGTCAAAACTACTTGCGCGGATTTCTAAATTTGTGTCCTCGCCTATCCACCCAAGTGTTAGTTATCAAATCGTTTGATAACTAACACTTGAGCGGGTGGGTGGAGTACCCCAATCAAAATTACTTGGGAGTAATCATAAACTTGTGTCGCCGCTCACTCACCCTAGTGTTTGTAATTCAATTTCTTGATAACAATCGTCACTTCTAAAACAAAAAAAATTAAAAAAAAAAAATTGTTTTTAACGCGTTTTGCATGCAAGCTGTCACTTAAAAAAAAAGATATTTTAAAAAATCTAGTCAAAGTTCAAAAAAAAAAATATTTTAACGCGTTTTGCATGCGCTTCTAAAACAAAAGAAAAATTCTAAAAAAAAATTATTTTGTAATCTGTCACTTAAAAAAAAATCATTTTATAAAAAATTATGTCAAAGTCCAAAAAAAAATTTATTTTAACGCGTTTTGCATGCGATTGTCACTTCTGAAACAAAAGGAAATAAAAAAAAAAATTGTTTTTTACGCGTTTCGCATGCAATCTGTCACTTGCGAAAAAAAATATTTTTTAAAAAAACATGTAAAAGTCCAACAAAATTCTTATTTTAACGCGTTTTGCATGCGATCGTCACTTCTGAAACAAAAGAAAATTAAAAAAAAAAAAAATTGTTTTTTACGCGTTTCGCATGCAATCTGTCACTTAAAAAAAAATAATTTTTTGAAAAATAATGGAAAGTTCAAAAAAAATTTTATTTTAACGCGTTTCGCATGCCATCGTCACTTCTGAAACAGAAGAAAATTTTCAAAAAAAAACCGTTTTTACGCGTTTCGCATGCAATCTGTCACTTTCGAAAAAAAAAGATTTTTTGAAAAATCATGTCAAAGTCCAAAAAAAATCTTATTTTAACGCGTTTTGCATGCGATCGTCACTTCTAAAACAAAGGAAAATTTGCAAAAACAAAAAATGTTTTTTACGCGTTTCGCATGCAATCTGTCACTTTAAAAAAAAAAATTTGACTTACAAAATAAAAAGAAAATAAAAAAAAAATGTTTTTACATGTTTCGCATGCAATGTAACACTTTTGAAAAAAATTGAAATATTGAAAAATCAAAATCCAAAATCCAAAAATTTTCTGTTTTTCAAGCATTTTGTACGCGTTTTGCATGCAATTGTGACTTACAAAATGAGAGAAAATAAAAAAAAAATCTCTTTTTTACGCGTTTCGCATGCAATCTAACACTTTTGAAAAAAATTGAAATTTTAAAAAACCATGTAAAAATCCAAAAATTGTGTTTTTAAAACTGAAAATTTTGTAAAAAATAAAAAAAAAATTTTGTGAATATTACAGATTTATCTAAAAAATGAAAAAAAAAAAATAAAAAATAATTTTTTTTTTTTTAAATGACATGATACCTCTGATATGTCTAACCGAAACTAATTAAGCAAAATTATTCAATTCTTTTCCAAACAAACTTCAATTGGCTTCTTAATTAGATGACAATGTTGTAAATACTAATTTTATATCAAAAATATTTTTTGGTTATTTTGGAAAATATTATCTATACATTTTAGAAAACAAATCAATCAATTGTTGTTCCGCGCACAAGTATTTGTGTTAAATTTGTGATCCAATTTCTTACCCGCCACCAAAAATGCAGAAGCTGAAAATTTAGTAAAAAGTTAAAAAAAAGTTGGTAAAATCATGTCACTCAAAATTGTTTTAATAATTATAATTAAGCGCGAAGGGTTTGTGGTTGTTCAAGCGGCAAACCTTTACTATACAGTAGCCATGGCACTATAAAATTTCCAACGCGCATGCTACGCGAAGCCATGTCTTTTATAAAAGTCGCGTGCTTCCTAGTTTGTAATTCAGTTAGTCTCACGGATGCCTCATTGCTGACATCCAGTGACATTTAATTTTTTGGTACTACAACATAGAACGATATTCGTAAAGTATTTTTCCACTTTCAACTTGACAAAATTTAAAGAAGCACAAACATGGTGAGTAAATTATTTTAGTTTTACAATTTTTTTTTAAATATTATAACATAATTATTTAGTTAATTGCATTTTTTTATCCAAAAAATTAAATATTAATATTTACTAATATAAAAATAATTTCTATGTAATTAATTTCCACGAATGGAAACGATAATTCCTGAAATAAATTCCATTCTTTAGAAAAAAAAAAAACATTAAATAATTATCGCAGGCAGGACATGAATGTGATGGTTTGCAGGAAAGTGCGATAGGGGTAATTGATGTTTATTTTTTATTTCATGGACATTTATAAAATATTTATTTTTTCCATTATTGATCACAAAAATACAATTTAAAATCTTAATTGTTCGTGTCAGGTTACAATAATTAAGCAATTTAATTTAATTAACGCGCAAAAATCTTGGGCTTGGTTGAAACTGACACACCAGTGGGTTGTAATCTAATTTTAATTTAATTTAATTTAATGAAATAATTACGTTTTTATTGCAATGTACTAATAAGGAAATCATCAAATTTAAAGTAATAAAATTTGTAATTCAATTGTTAATAGCTTTCTTCTATTAATTAGAATGGTAATCTGTAATTAAACTAAGTTTCTTTTTGTAGTCATTCATTGAGATGATTATATTTATTATCTCTATTGATTTCCAATCATGGAATATTGAATAATTAAATTGTTATTTAATAATACTTACTTTGAATCAATGAATGGAATTTTCTTTAATGGTGAAAAAGTGGGTCAAAACAAATTTTCCTTTAAATTAAGGACAATTTGTTATGTTCTATTTAAGTGGAATGATTTATTTACTATTATTGTAATGCTTAATGGAAACAGACAAAAATTGATTTGAAATGAATAATTATTAGATTTGATTAAGTTGTAAGATTTAAATGCAAGTTTTGTGTCTAAGCAAGTTGAAATTAGCATCAAAAGATGTTATTTTGTTACAATTTCCGTGATTTAATATTTCATTTCAAACTCTGAGGAAACAATTTATATTTATTCCTAAGCAGCATAATATTTATTTATTTTACCTACTAAAAACACTAATAGTTGAGCCTTGTGGAACTACAATTTTAAGATTGTAGAACCATTTTAGAAACATAATAAACAAATGTATTGATTAATTTTTAATTAAAATAAAATTATTTCGTCATTATAAAAAAATAATGATTAAAGCAAATTTATTATTAAATATTTATATTTAACCTTTAGGCTCGTCATGGCCAATTTAATCACATTTGTTAATTTTCATCAGCGTAGCAAATACATTACAATCAATGTAATATGCATTCCCCTCTCTAATGGAAGAATAATGTTATGTTGACTGACACGGTTATTATCTATTATTAATAAATTTATTAAAGTCTCATTTTTACCTACCCACATGTGGGTTCTTTATTTAAAGCGCATTGATAATAAATCAAATAATTGTACACAAGTTTGAATGCATAACAGTAATAAATTTATAATATATATAGACTAAAAGTTATATAACAAATTTGGTTTAAAAAAATTTGTTTCACTAAAAATGACTTCAATAAAAGTTTTTTTTTTTTAATTTTTTTTCAAACTCATAACACATTCTATTAAAAATTATTGTAAAGTTTATTTTAAGTTTATAAAACATTTATGTAAAAAGTTTAATTAAAAAAAAGTTTAATAATTTCAAGAATAGCTTTTCTAAAATTCTAAAACTTTCTACAAAATTTGTTTAAACTAAAACTGACTTCTATAGAAATTTTTTTGAAAATTTCTTTCAAAATTTATAACACATACAGGCAAAAGATTCTTTAACAAATTTTTAAAGTTTGGTAATTTTAGAAAATTATTAGTTAATTATTTAAAAATTCAAAATTTTTCTAAAAATTGTGTTTTACTAAAACTGAAAGAATTTTTGATTTATTTTTATTTATAACATTTATAAGCAAGAAATCCTTTAACACTTTTTTTGGAATTTTGAAAAATTTCTAAATAGTTTTTCTAAAATTCAAAAATTTTGTTTCACTAAATCTGATTTCTAAAGAAGATTTTTTTTAAATTAGTAACAGATATAGGCAAGAGAATTAAAAAAAAACTAAAATTTGAAAACTTTAGAAAATTTCTAAATAGTTTTTCAAAAACTTTCTAAAAATTTTGTTTTATTTTAACTGACTTCTCTAGAAACATTTTTGAAATTTTCCTTTACACTTTTTAACACATATAGGATTAAAAGAATCTTTAAATTTTTTTAAAATTTTGGTATTTTTAGAAAATTTCCAAATAGTTTTTCTAAAATTCAAAAATTTTCTAAAAACTTTGTTTTACTAAACTAACTGATAAAGAAAACTTTTTAATTATATTTTTAAAATTCATAACACATACAGGCAAGTAGTTTTTTAACAAATTTTTAGTAGTTTGGATTGGAATTGGCCCACCCACCTAACCAAGAGTTAGTTATCAAGAAGTTGGTTTACAAACTTTTCTTGTGACAAAGTGACTTCTGACGCACGCAAAGAGGTAATATATACAACCGCTTGATGAGAGACACTTGGGCGAGTGATTGGATTACTCCATATCATGATAACAAGTCAGTAGTTTGGATTGGAGTAGCCCACCCACCCACTCAAATGTTGGTTATTAAAAAGTTAGTTCACGACCGTCTTTTGTAACAAAGTGACTCCTAACGCCCGCAAAAAGATTAAATATCCAACCACTTGATGACAAATGGTCATGGGTCATTCCATAACATAATAACAAATCAGTAGTTACCCAAGTGTAAATTATCAAGAAGTTAGTTCACGACCGGCTCTTGTGACAAAGTTAATCCTGACGCACGCAAAGAAGTCAAATATGTAACTTTTTGATGACGGACACTTGGGTGGGTGGGTGGGTTACTCTATAACATAATAAAAGTCAGTAGTTTGGATTGAAGTGGCTCACCCACCCACCCAAGTGTTAGTTATCAAGAAGTTGGTTCACGACCGTTTCTTGTGACAAAGTGATTCCTAGCGCACGAAAAGTAGTCAAATATCCAACTCCTAGATGACGGACTGTTGGGTGGGTGGGTAGGTCACTCCATAATTTAATAACAAATCAGTAGTTTAGATTGGAGTGGCCCACCCACCCACCAAAGTGTTAATTATCAAAAAGTTAGTTCACAACCGTCTCTTGTGACAAAGTTACTCTTGACGCACGCAAAGAAGTCAAATATGTAACTTTTTGATGACGAACACTTGGGTGGGTAGGTGGGTCACTCCATAGCATAATAACAAGTTGGTAGTTTGGATTGAAGTGGCCCACCCACCCGCCCAAGTGTTGGTTATCAAAAAGTTAGTTCACGACCGTCTCTTGTGGCAAAGTTACTCCTGACGCACGCAAAGTAGTCAAATATGTAAAGTTTTGATGACAGACACTTGGGTGGGTGGGTGGGTTACTCCATAGCATAATAACAAGTCAGTAGTTTGGATTGAAGTTAGTTAACGACCTTATTTTGTAACAAAGTGGCTTCTGACACCCGTAAAAAAGTCAATCAAACATGAAAGCTCTTAATGACAAACACTTGGGTTGGTGAGCGGGACACTCCATAGCACAATAACGAGTCAGTAGTTTGGATTGGAGTGGAGTCTTGTGGCCTCTAACGCCCGCAAATAAATCAAATATCCAACTTCTTAAACGCAAACACTTGGGTGGGTGGGTAGGTCACTCCATAGCATAATAATGAGTGAGTAGTTTAAATTCAAGTAACCCCACCCATCCACTCAAAAGTTAGTTATTAAAAATTTGGTTTACGACTGCCTTTAGTAACAAAATAACTTTTGACGCCCGTAAACAGGCCAAACGTTAAAGCTCTTGATGACAAACACTTGGGTGGGTAGGCGAGACACTCTATAGCATGATAACGTGTCAGTAGTTTAGATTAAAGACCACCCACTTACCCAAAGTTTAGTTTTTAAGAAGTAAGTTTACGACTTTTTTTTGTGATAAAGTTACTCCTGACGCCCGCAAAGTGGTCAAATATCTAACCTTTTTATGACAAATACTTGGGTGGGTGGGTGATCACTCCATAAAATTAAATCAATTCAATAGTTTGGATTGAAATGGCCCACCCGCCCACCCAAGTGTTGGTATAAAGGGATTGAATCACGATCTTCTCTTGTGACAAAATGACCTCTGACTCCAGCAAAAAAGTCAAATATCCAATGACGGACACTTGGGCGGGTAGGTGGGTCACTCTATAGCATGATAACGTGTCAGTAATTTGGATTGATGTGGCTCACCCACCCACCAAAGGATAAGTTATTAAGAAGTTGGTTTACAACTTTTTTTTGGAACAAAGTGACTCCTAACGCAAGCAAAAAAACAAAATTTGCAACTTCTTAATAACGGACACTTGAGCGGGTGAGTGGGTCACTTAATAGTATAATAACAAGTCAGTAATTTGAAATGGAATAACCCACCCACCCACCCACTCAAGTGTTTTTTATTAAAAAGTTAGTTCACAACCGTCTCTTGTAACAAAGTCACTTCTAACGCCTGTAAAGAGGTCAAATATCAAATCTCTTAATGACGGACACTTGGCTGGGTGGGCGGGATACTCCATAGCATAATAACGTGTCCGTAGTTTGGATTGGAGTGGCCCACCCACCCACCCCAGCGTTGGTTACTAAGAAATTGGTTCACAACCGTCTCTTGTAACAAAGTGACTTTTGACGCCCGTAAAGAGGTCAAACATCAAATCTCTTAAAGATGGACATTTAAGTAGGTAGGCGGAATACTCTATAGCATAATAACAAGTCAGTAGCCCACCCACCCACCCAAGTGTTAGTTATCAAGAAATAAGTTCACGACCATCTCTTGTGACAAAGTGATTGTTGACGCCCGCAAAGAGGTTAAATATCCAAGCTCTTGATGACGGATACTTGGATGGGTAGGAGTGTTACTCCATAGCATAATAATAAGTCAATAATTTAGATTAGAGTGGCCCACCCTCCCACCCAAGTGTTAGTTGTCAAGAAGTTTGTTTACGACCGTCTCTTGTTACAAAGTGACTCCTGATGAACTCAAAAAAGTCAAATATGTAACTTCTTGATGACAAACACTTGAGTAGGTGGGTGAGTCACTCTATAGCATAACAAGAAGTCAGTAGTTTGGATTAGAGTGGCCCACCCACCCACCCAAGTGTTAGTTATCAAAAAATTGGTTCACAACCGTCTCTTGTGACAAAGTGACTCCTAACGCCCGCAAAGAGATCAAATATATAACTTCTTTATAACGGACACTTGGGTGGGTAAGTGAGTCACTCCATAGCATGATAACAAGTCAGTAGTTTGAATTGAAGTGGCCCACCTACCCAATGTTAGTATCAAGAGATTGGATCTCAATCTTCTCTTGTAACAATGTGACCTCTGTCGCCCGCAAAAAAGTCAAATAACCCACCTTTTTATGACGGACACTTGGGCAAGCCGGTGGGTTACTCCAAAAAATAATAACAAATCAATAATTTAGATTGGAGTGGCCCACCCACCCACCCAAATTTTAGTTATCAAAAAGTTAATTCACGTTCTTCTCTTGTGACAAAGTGACTTCTGACGCCCGCAATGAGGTCAAATATCTAACCTCTTTATGACGGACAGTTGGGCAAATGGGTGGGTCACTCTATAGCATGATAACAAGTCAGTAGTTTGGATTGGAGTGACCCACCCACCCACCCAAGTGTTACTTATTAAAAAGTTGTTTCACGACTGTCTCTTGTGATAAAGAGAGTAAAATTTGTTGACATTTTAAGCTAACAAGTGTCAATTATTAGCTTACAAAAATGTTACATAAGCGTAAAACTGTTTCATAAATTGTCATGTTATTAATCTGTCAAAATACGTTGCCAAGCTGTTAAAAAATATTGTCAAGCTGTCAAAACAAAAATTGTAAACTAACAAGTTTCAATTGTTACCTTACAAAATTGAGTAAAATTATTTTATAAAATGTCAAGTTGTCAAACTGTCAAAACTGTAAAAAATGCTGACATCTGTCAAACAAATTTGTAAGCTAACAAGTATCAATTGTTAGTTTCAGAAATTCTTCTATAAGCGCAAAATTGTTTCATATATTGTCAAATAATTGTCAAGTTTCCAAAAAATGTTGTTTTGCTGTCAAAAATTGTTGTCTAACTAACAAAAAAAATTGAAAAAACTTAAGCTGCCAAAAAACTTTCTAAGCTGTCAAAAAATTTAATTAAACTGTCCAAAAATATTGTTAATCTGTCTAAAAAATTGTAAGCTAACATTTGTTATTTTTAAGTTACAAAAAAGATATTAATTTGTCAAAATACTTTGTCAACAAAATGTCAAGCTATCAAGTTATTTAATCAAAATGTCAAAAATAGTTGTCAGTTAACAAAAGTCAATTGTTAGCTTGCAAAATTGTATCATAAGCGCAAAATTTATTCATAAACTGTCAAACTATTGTCAAGTTAAAAAAAATGTCAAACAGTCAAAAAAACGTTGTCAAGTTGTCCAAAAATTGTAACTAAGAAGTGTCTATTGTTAGTTTAAAAAATATGTTCCATAATTGTTTCACAAATTGTCAAATTATTGTCATGACAAATTGACAATTAATTAGCTTACAAAATTGTTTCATAACTTGTCAATTTGCCGCTTCTGTAAAGACTTGCAACATTTCCTCAACACACATCTCATAATAAATCTTTTAAAAGTGACTGACGTGTTTTTATGGTCTAAAGAAATTAATCAATTTTAAAAATGTTTTGAACTCGGCCAAAACCTTGTAAATTCTCCAAAAAAACTGGTGCAATCTTTGAAATCTTACTAAAATCTAATTTATTTTAAACTTTTTCAAATTTAAAATCATTTTTTTGAGGTTTTTTAAGAAAATTTTGAAACTCCTCTTAAGCAGGACAGGCACTTATAGTTATTAATATTATTCAGAAATCCCTTTCAAATGATCTTTATTTTTTTAAGGTTAAAGTCGATGTACAGTTTTTAAAGTCTTAAAAAGCTTTTTCAAGACATTTCTCATAATTAAACTTTTAGAAGTTACTAAAGTGTTTTTATAGTTTTGTTTTAAAATTGTTTTGAGGAAGACCAAGATCACTTAGAACCTTCAAAGATTTGTTTCGGTCTTTGAAAACCTCTTAGTATCACTAAAATTCTCTAAGCGTTCTAAAACTGCACTTTTGAAGTCCTTTAGTAGTTCCTCAAAAATCATGTTTATCTTTCTTAGCCTGAATTTGCTTAATACATAATAAGTGATTTAAAACTTAAGAGCTTTTATGGTCTAAAAATATTAAGCCTTTTTAAAAGTGTTTTAAAGCCAAGATCCCTTAGAGATTTTTAAACTTCTATTGCGGTCTTTAAAACTCCTTAGTATCACTAAAATTTTCTTAAAAACTCTAGTCAAAAATCAATTTGTTAAAGTTTCTGAAAAAATTCTGAACACTTCTTAGAGAGTACAAACATTTCCTATACTTATTCAAAAGTCCCGTCTTGATTCTTTCAGGGTCTAAAGATGCTGTACGCCTCTCTGGGTCTCTGAAGACTTATGTTATCTCCTCAGTTCAATGATTGCGGGACGGTAGTTTTAACTGAAGTTTCCTAAAATGTTTGACGTATATAGAAACATTGTTAGAACATGTTTGACAGCTTTCTGAAATGTTTGTTAGTTCTGTAAAATATTTGACAGTTTCCTAAAGTGTTTGATATTTATAAAAACATTTTTGAAACATGTCTGACAGTTGCTTAAGGTATTTCAAAGTTTATGAAATGTTCTACATTTTTTTTTAAATGTTTAATAGTTTACTTAAATATTTGAAAGCTTCTTAAAATGTTTGACATTTAAAGAAACATTGTTACAACACGACAGTTTTTTGAAGTGTTTTACAGTTTTCTAAAATGTTTTGACAGTATCCTTATATGTTTGACATATACAAAAACATGTTTGACACTTATTTGTACTACTTTACAGTTTTCTGAAATGTTTAATTATTATTTTAAATGTTTGACATTTGGTGAAACATTGTTCATATTTAAAAAAAAGGTTCAAAATTATTGAAAAAACAATGTTTCTTACACAATCTTACAATCGATTCTGCACGCGTATATCAAAGTAATGCACTAGCACTAATACGAACAAATGATAAGGCTTTGTAATTACGAAACTCCACACCAAAAGTAATCATATTTGATTATGATGGAACGAATGATATTTAATTACATTTTCATTTATCACTCGCCTTGAAAATATCTAATCACAAAGTATTAATATTTGAAGATATTGTTGATTATTGAAGCATAACAATTAGTAATGTAGATTATTTAACTTTAATAAAAATATGCTGATATAGTATGACGTGACATATTCTTCCTGTAAATTACAAAATGTTATTATTATCGCACGTTTATAGTTTACATTTCTCACTGATGATTGAATAAGTACGCCTAATACGGATACCCATATTGCCACTTCTGCTCTTTATGTTTACATTTTAAGAACATTGAATTATTTAAATTAAGATGTAATTATGATACGATGAAGTAATATATGAGTCATCCAAGCTAAATGTAAGACAATCCCATCAATTTCCTGTTGGGATCGCACTTAACCAGGCATATCTCAGTCGGATAAGGTTCAATTGACACAGAAAAATGTATTTAGGATGGTTCTAATTGCCGGAAATGCCAAGAAGTCGATTCACTGTTTCGGAAGAATGCATTTCAAGTGCAAACCAAACAATATTGATCTAATCAATGCGATATTAAATTGTCATTAGTCGAATTTTATATTAAAAAATAAACGGAAGTGAAAGTTTTTTGGCTAAAATTATTTGGATCAAAATTAGATTTTTTAAATTTTAAAATGTAATATTCAGAAATTACTTAATCAAACAACTTACTTACTGAAACTATGATATTGAAAAGAGCTCTTCAAAATTTGCAAAAGGAAATCTTCTATCTTTTAAATAAAATAGTCATTCGATTTCTGACAAAATAATGTTAATTTATATCAATTTTTTTATATTATGTGTAATACAAATTCCTCTACCATTAAATAAATAACTCGACACGGTTATTAACTTGAAATTCAAAGAATTATTCCGACAAAACTATTACGTTTTTTTCCTAAATTCCATAACCGCAATAGAATCGATTTCTACATTATTTCTGTGGTTTATTGCTTCAAATTAGGGGACGTCTTTTCTGATTGATTCCTAAAGTAACTGGTACAGAACGGACCTTTCATATTATCAGGTGCGACGCCCTCAGAAGAATAGAAATTAATACAATAACAATAATAACAAATATTTCATTGTATAAGTTGCAAATCAATAATTCAATAACTATTTATAACTTGTTTACAGAGGGAATGCATTTCAGTTCATATTGGTCAAGCCGGAGTACAAATTGGTAATGCTTGTTGGGAGCTTTACTGTTTGGAACATGGAATTCAACCCGATGGTCAAATGCCATCTGATAAAACAATTGGTGGAGGTGATGATAGTTTCAATACGTTTTTTAGTGAAACCGGAGCTGGGAAACATGTACCTAGAGCTGTATTCGTTGATTTGGAACCCACTGTAGTAGGTGAGTATACAAATATGGATTAATTTAATTAGCGATGCATGTTTAATGAATAATAATTATGAAGGATTTGACGCAAATATATTGTTATAGTATCACTTTACGTTTTAATAATAAAGAAAATGAGCGGATTTATTATTCGGTAATAAAAGTTAATCGATAAAAGTGGAATTTTTATTTAAACACAAAAAGCACTTTAAAAACTTCTGTTTTTTGCATTTTAAAGCTTACAGAAAGCATGATATAGTAAACATATTGTAACTTTTATTATTTCAATATGCTTAGCAGCATTTTGTGCTACTAATCAACAAATTTGATTCAAATTGCACAATTGGTGTTTGTTTTACAAGTAAAGATGTAAGATTTCTACCGTTTTTGGCACTTAAAAAACTTCAATGTGTTTGCTCTTTCAATAACAAGACATAACTCTACAAAACCAACCCAATTTAAAGCAAAACTTGCCTGGCTAGAGTGCACCAACAAAGCTTTAATTAAATTTTCTTTAATTAAAGACCAACTGCAAAAAAAAATCTAAATACGCAAGATACTGGATTATTGATTGATTATTTTTGTCTAATCACAGATGCAAGTCTACCTACGTATCCAGCAATGTAATAAATTTAGAAGCAATCACTTCTGAAGTAATTTTGTAGCACATAAGATTTTTGTTTTGTTCTTGTAGAACAAGATAAAAGACACTGCCAGAAAACAACCAAAAGATTATCTTTGCAACCGATGTTAATCTTTTGATTGCTAACTTTAGGGCTAGTAGTACTATTTGTTTGCAATCATAAACTAAAGTACCCCGTTCACCCGTTCCAAGTGTTAATGTAGCATTTCACTCTTTTTTTTTTAATTTTGTAACTTCTTACGTGAGCAAAGAGGAATAGATACTTCAGTATAAACTATTTGTTTGCAATTGTAAAGTAGACTACCTCGAACATCCGCCTTAATGTTAGTGATCCGTAAAATTTTACTTCTTTTATTTTCAAAGAATTCAAAGTTTCTCTTCTCTAGAAGTATTAGAAGTCTCTAAGTCAAAAGATTAGGAAGAAGTAATATTCAATCTTTTGATGACCAACACTTGGGCGGGCGGGTAGGTCATTCCAGATTATTATTAGCTGCAAATAGTTTAAACAGAAGTGCCCACCCACCCGCCCAAATGTTTGTTATCAAATAATCTCTCTGGAAGTGCTAAAAGTTCCTAAGTCTAAAAAAAAGAGGTAATATTTAATCTTTTAATAACCAACACTTGGACGAGTGAGAGGGTCACTCCAGATCGCTATTACATGCCCTACCAACCGCCCAAATTTTTTTTATCAAAAAATTGAAAGTTTCTCTTCTTTGGAAGTCCGTAAATCAAAGAAGAAAGATATAATATTCAATTTTTTTATGACAACAATAGGGCGGGTGGGTGGGTCACTCCAAATCATGATTACCAGCAAACAGTTTGAACGGGAGAGTTCACCCACCCGCTCGAGTGTTTGCTATCAAAAAGTTTAAAGTTTCTCCTCTCTGCAAGTGTTAAAAGTCAGAGGAAGAAGAGGTAATATTCAATATTTTGATAACCAACACTTGAGAAGTGAGTGAGTCACTCCAGATCGTTATTACCTGCCCTACCACCCGCCTAAGTATTTTTATCAAAAAAATTAAAAAAAATTTCTTCTTTGGAAGTGTTAGAAGTCCTTAAGTCAAAGAAAGAAAAAATATTTTTTTGATGACCAACAATTGGGCGGGTGGGTGGGTCACTCTAGATCATAATTAATTGCAAGTAATTTGAACTGAAATGCCCGCTCACCCGTCCGAGTGTTTGTTATCAAAGAATTAAAAATGTCTTTTCTCTGGAAGTGTTAGAAGTCCGTTAGTCAAAAAAAGAGTAGGTAGTATTCAATCTTTTGATAACCAACACTAAGGCAAAAGGTTGGGTCACTATAAATAATTATTACCTGCCCGCCCACCTGCCCAAGTGTTTTTTTATCAAAAAAATTGAAGTTTCTTCTCTCTGGAAGTGTTAGAAGGGGTAATATTTAATCTCTTGATGACCAACACTTGTGCGGGTAAGTAGGTTACTCCAGATCATAATTACCTGTAAGTAGTTTAAACTAGAGTGCCCACCCACCCGCCCAAATGTTTATTATCAAAGAATTTAAAGTTACTCTATTCTTGAAATCATAAAAGTCCTTTATTCAAAGGAGAATGAGGTAATATTTATTCTTGTGATAACCAACACTTGGGCGGGTGGGTAGGACACTCCAGATCATGATTACCTGCAAGTTGATTAGACTGAAGTGCCCACCTACCCGCCCAAGTGTTTGTTATTTTGTTATCAAAGAATTCAAAGTTTCTCCTCTCTGAAAGTGTTAGAAGTCCCTTAGTCATAGGAAGAAGAAGTAATATTGAATATTTTCATGACCAACACTTGGGTGGGTGGTTGGGTTATTCCGAATCATAAAAACCTGTGAGTAGTTTGTACTAAAGTGCCCACCCGCCCGCCCAAGTGTTTGTTATCACAGAAAGTTTTTCCTTTCTGGAAGTGTTAGAAGTCCCTTAGTCAGAGGAAGAAAAAGTAATATTTAATCTTTTGATTACCAACACTTGGACGGGTGGGTGGGTCACTCCAGGTCATGATTACCTGCAAATACTTTAAACTGTATTGCCAACCCACACGCCCAAATGTTTGTTGTCAAATGAATCAAAATTTCTCCTGTCCGCAAGTGTTAAAAGTCTCTTAGTCAGAGAAGGAAAAGATAATACTCAATCTTTGGATAACCAACACTTGGACGGGTGGATGGGTTACTTCAAATCATGATTACCTGCAAGCAGTTTGAACTGAAGTGCCCACTTACCCGCCCAAATGTTTGTTATAAAAAAAATAAAAGTTTCTTGACTCTGAAAGTGTCAGAAGAAGAGAAGGTAATATTCAATCTTTTGATAACCAACATTTAGGCGGGTAAGTGGCTCACTGCAAATCATGATTACCTGCGTGTAGTTTAAACTGGAGTGCCTTCCCACCCGCCCAAACATTTCTTCTCAAAAAAATTAAAGATTTTCCTCTCTGAAAGTGTTGGAAATCCTTAATTAGTAGAGAAAGAGGTAATATTCAATCTTTTTATGACCAACACTTGGGCGGGTGGGTGGGTTACTCCAGATTATAAAATCCTGCGAGTAGTTTGTACTGGAATGCCCACCCACCCGCCCAAGTCTTTGTTATTAACAAATTTCAAATTTCTCCCTTCTGCAAGTATTAGGAGACTCTTAATTGGAGAAAGAGGAGGTAATATTTAATCTTTTGATGACCAACGCTTGGGAGGGTAAGTGAGGCATTTCAGATTATAATTACCTGCAAGCAATTTGAACTGGAATGACTACCCACTCACCCAAGAATTTGTTATCATAAAATTTGAAATTTTTCCTCTCTGGAACTGTTAGAAGTCCCTTAGAAGTAGGATGTAATATTCAATCTTTTGATGATCAACACTTGGGCACTGTAGATTATGATTAACTGCGAGAAGTTTGAACTGGAGTGCCCACCCATTCGCCTAAATGTTTCTTCTCAAAAAAGTTAAAGTTTTTTTTTTTCTAGAAGTGTTGAAAGTCCTTAGTTAGTGAAGGAGGAGGCAATATTCAATCTTTTTATGACAAACACTTGGGCAAGTGAGTAGGTTACTTCGGATCATAAAAACCTGCAAGTAGTTTGTGCTGGAGTGACCCACCCACTTGCCGCCAAAGTGTTTGTTATCAAAAATCTCAAAGTTTCTTCTTTCTAGAAATGATAGTCCCTTAGTCAGATGAGGAAGAAGTAATATTTAATTTTTTATATTATAATTATAATTACTTGCAAATAGTTTAAATTGGAGTGCCCGCCCACCCGTTCAAGTGTTTGTTATCAAAGAATTTAAAGTTTCTCGTCTCTGAAAGTTTTAGAAGTTCCTTAGTCAGAGGAAGAATAAAAAATATTAAATCTTTTGATGACCAATACCTAGGCGGGTGAGTGAGTCACTCCAGATCATGATTATCATGATCTATCCACCTCCCTAAGTGTTTGATATATTAAAGAATTTAAAGTTTCTCCTCTCCACAAATGTCCCTTAGTCAGAGGAGTAGAATGTAATATTTATTCTTTTGATGATTAACACTTTAGCGCGTGAGTGGGTCACTGCAGATCATAATTACCTGCAAATAATTTGAACTGAAGTACCCTCCCACCCGCCCAAATGTTTTTTCTAAAAAAAATTAAAGTTTCTTCTCTCTGAAAGTGTTGGAAGTCCTTAGTTAGTAGAGGAAGAAGAAATATTAAATTTTTTTGTGACCAACACTTGGGCGGGTGGGTGGGTTACTCCAGATTATAAAATCCTGCAAGTAGTTTGTACTGGAGTGCCCACCCACCCGCCCAAATGTTTTTTCTCAAATTTTTTTAAATTTTTTCTCTCTGGAAGTGTTGGAAGTCCTTAGTTAGTGGAGGAAGAGGTAGTATTCAATCTTTTTATGACTACCACTTGGGCGAGTAGGTAGGTTACTACGGATCATAAAAACCTGCAAGTAGGTTGTGCTGGAGTAACTCACCCACCCGCCGCCCAAATGTTTGTTATCAAAGAATTCAAAGTTTCTTCTTTCTGGAAATGATAGAAGTCCCTTAGTCAGATGAGGAAGAAATAATATTTAATTTTTTGATGACCAACACTTGGGCGGGTGGTTGAGTCACTCCAGATTATGATTACTTGCAAATAGTTTAAATTGGAGTGCCCGCCCACCCGCCCAAGTGTTTGTTATCAAAAACTTAAAAGTTTCTCGTCTTTGAAAGTTTTAGAAGTTCCTTAGTTAGAAGAAGAATAAAAAATATTAAATCTTTTGATGACCAATACTTAGGCGGGTGAGTGGGTCACTTTAAATCATGATTATCATAATATATCTACCTCCCTAAGTGTTTGTTATCAAAGAATTTAAAGTTTCTTCTCTCCCTAAATGTTAAAGTCTCTTAGTCGGAGGAGAAAGAAGAATTTTCAATCTTTTACTGACTAACACTTGGGCGGGTAGGTAGGTCACTCCTGATCATGAATACCTGCAAGTAGTTTAAACTGGAGTGCCCACCTACTCGCCTGAGTGTTTGTTATCAAAAAATTAAAAATTTTTCCTCTTTGCAAGTGTTAAAAGTCTCTTAATCAGAAGAAGATGAGCTAAGATTCATTCTTTTGAAGACCAACACTTGGGAAGGTAAGTGAAGCACTCCAAAACATAATTACCTGCAAGCAATTTGAACTGAAATGACCACCCACACACCCTCAAGTTTGTTATAAAAAAATTGGCAATTACTCCTCTCTGGAATTATTAAAAGTCCCTTAGTCAGAAGAGTAGGATGTCATATTCAATCTTCTGATGATCAACACTTGGGCGGGTGGGTGGGTCACTCTAGATCATGATAACTTGCGAGTAGTTTGAACTAGAGTGCCCACCCTCTCGCCCGAGTGTTTGTTATCAAAGAATTAAAAGTTTCTTCTTTCTGGAAGTGTTAGAAGTACTTTAGTCAGAAAAGAAGGAGGTAATATTCAGTCTTTTTATAACTATCACTTGAGCGGGTAAGTGAATTACTCCAGATCATAAACTAGAGTGCCCACTCACCCGCCCAAATATTTGTTGTTAAAGAATTAAAAGTTTCTTGTCTCTGAAAGTGTTAGAAGTCTTTTACTCAGAAAAGGTGAAGGTAATATTTAATCTTTTGATAACCAACACTTGGGCGGGTGGGTGGGTCACTCCAATTTATAGTTACCTGTGTGTAGTTTAAAGTAAAGTGCCCACACACCCGCCCCAGTGTTTGTTATTAAAGAATTATAAGTACTTCTCGTTTCTGAAAGCTTTAGAACTCTTTTAATCAAAAAAGAAGGAAGTAATATTCAATTTTTTAATAACCAACACTTGAGCGGGAAGGTGGGTCACTCCAGATTATGATTACTATCAAAAAATTTAAAATTCCTCCTTTCTGGAAGTATTAGGAGTCTCTTAATCAAAGAAAGAAGAGTTAATTGTTAATTGTTATAGTTAATCTTTGGATGACCAACATTTGGGCGGGTAAATGAGTCACTCCAGATCATAATTACCTGCAAGCAGTTTGAACTAGAGTGCCCACCCAAACACCCAAAGATTTGTTATCAAAGAATTTAAAAAAATTCCTTTCTGAAAGTATTAGAAGTTTCCTAATCGTAGAAAGAAAAGATAATAACCAATCTTTAAATGACCAACATTTGGGCCGGGTAAATGAGTCACTCCAGATCAAGATTACCTGCGAGCAGTTTGAAAAGGAGTGAGCACCCACCCGCCCAAGTGTTTGTTATTTAATAATTGAAAGTTTCTCCTCTCTGAAAGTGTTAAAAGTAATTTAGTCAGCGGTGGAGAAGGTAATATTCAATCTTTTAATGACCAACACTTGGGTAGGTAGGTGAGTCACTCCAGGTTATGATTACCAGCAAATAGTTTAAAATTAAGTGCCCATCCACCCGCCTGTGGTTAGTTATCAAAGAATTTAAAATTTCTTTATTTAATCTTTGGATGACCAACATTTGGACAAGTGGGTGGGACACTCCAGCTCATGATTACCTGTAAGTAGTTTAAACTGGAGTGCCTATCCACCCGCCCAAGTGTTTTTTATCAAAGAATTACAGGTTTCTCCTTTTTGGAAGTGTTAGAAGTCCCTTAGTCGGAGAAGAAAAAGGTAAGTCTTTTGATGACCAACACTTGGGCGGTTGAGTGGGTCACTCCAGATTATGGTTACCAGCAGATGGTTTGTTAACAAAGAATTTAAAGTTTCTTTCTTCTGGAAGTGTTAGGAGTCTCTTAATCAAAGTAAAAGGAAGTAATAGTTAATCTTTGAATGACCAACATTTGGGCGGGTGGGTGGGTCACTCCAGATTATGGTTACCAGCAAATAATTTAAACTGGAGTGCCCACCCACTCGTCTAAGTGTTTGTTATCAAAGAATTCAAAATTTCTCCTCTCTGGAAGTCCCTAAGTCAAAAGAAGAATAGTTAATATTCAATCTTTTAATGACCAACACTTGGGCGGGTAGGTGGGTTTTTCCAAATCATTAGTACCTGCAAGAAGTTTAAACTGGAGTGCTCACTACCCGCCCAAGTGTTTGTTATGAAAGAATTAAAAGTTTCTCGTCTCTGAAGAAGTTTCTTAGTCAAATGATGAAATTTTCAATCTTTGGATGACCAACACTTGGGCGGGTGGGTGGGTCATTCCAGATTATGTTTACTTGCGAGTAGTTTGATCTGGAATGAGTATCCACTTGCCCAAGTGTTTGTTATCAATAAATTGGAAGTTTTTCCTTTCTGCAAATGTTAAAAGTCTCTTAGTCAGAGGAGAAAGAAATAATATTCAATTTTTTGATAACTAACATTTGGGAAGACAGGTGAGTCACTCCAAATCAAAACTACCTGCCAGCAATTTGAACTGAAGTGCTCATCCACCCTCCCGAGTGTTTGTTATCAAGGAGTAGAAAGTTTCTCTTTTTTAGAATTGTTAAAACCTCCTAAAAAGTTTGGAAAATCTAAAAATAAAATGAGAAAGAGCAACAATAGTCTCCAATTAATTAAAAAAAGCTTCAAAGAGCTCTAAAACATTACTCTTTAACTGGTTACAATAACCAGTTAAAGAGTAATTTCTAAAACTCTACAAAGCTATAAACATTTTTAAAACTACAGCTCTAAAATTGAGTATAATCTCTAAAAACTAATTTGTAATCTCTTAAACCAATTTCGAAAACACAAATTTAATCTCATTGAAGTTTTTAAAATTGCGGAAATGTCCATAAAAAGCTTTAAAAATTCCAAAACTGATACCAAACTTCTAAAAACAAATTTCTAATTTCCTAAACCAATTTAGAAAACCTAAACTCGGTCTAATAAAAGTTTCTAAAGATCAAGATATTTTTGAACTTTTCTGAAGTTTCAAAATAGTTTCCAAAATTAGAAACAAATTTCTAAAACCCAGTTTGGCAAACTCAAATTTAGACCGATAGAAATATCTAAAGATCAAGAAAGCTCTAAAATTGCAAATAATACATACATTTTTTATAAATTCCACAACTAGTACCAAATCTCTAAAAACAAATTTCAAATGTCCTGAATCAATTTAGAAAATCCAAACTTAGTTTAATAAAAGTTTTTAAAGATCAAGATAGCTATTAACTTTACTAAAATTGCAAAAAAGTCTACAACTAGCTCTATAGTCTCTAAAATTGGTATCAAACCTCTAAAAATAAATTTCTAACATTCAAAACCAATTCAAAGAATCCAATTTTAGTCTAAAAAAGTTTCTAAAGATCTAGATAGTTGTAAACTTTTTTGAAGTTGCAAAAATTTCTATAACAAGCTCCATAGTCTCCAAAATTAGTATCAAACCTCAAAAACCAATTTCTAATGTCCTAACCTAATTTAGAAAATCTAAATTTTAGTCTGATAAAAGTTTCTAAAACTGCAAAAAACTCCATGGTCTCCAAAATTAGTACCAAACTTCATAAAACAAACTTTTAATGTTCTAAACCAAATTGGTTAATCCAAATTTAGTTTAATAAATGTTTCTAACAATCTAAATAGCTATAAACTTTTCTACAATTGCAATATTACTATAACACAATGGTCATGGTCTCCAAAACTAGTATTTAATCCTCTAAAAACTAATTTCCAAAATTTCCTAAACAAATTTGGAGTATCCAAACTTCTGATCATGGTAACTATAAAAGTTTACAAAATTAAAAAAAAAAATCAAAGTCTCCAAAATTGGTATCAAATTTTTAATGTCTTAAACCAATTTAGAAAATCAAAATTTAGTCTGATAAGAGTTTCTGAAGATCTAGATAGTTGTGAACTTTTCTAAAATTGCAAAAATGACTATAACACGCTTAATAGTCTCCAAAACTGGTATTAATTCTCTAAAAACAAATTGCAATCTCCTAAAGCAATTTGGAGAATATAAATATAGTATGATAGAAGTTTTTAAGATC
This sequence comes from Tachinus rufipes, assembly GCA_963932245.1. Taxonomy (NCBI): domain Eukaryota; kingdom Metazoa; phylum Arthropoda; class Insecta; order Coleoptera; family Staphylinidae; genus Tachinus; species Tachinus rufipes. The sequence goes on from OZ010749.1 coordinate 6,712,174, forward strand.
AAAATAGCTATAAACTTTTCTAAAATTGCATGCAAACATTTCTATAAAAAGCTCCCTAATCTCCAAAACTGTTATCAAAACCTCCAAAAACCAATTTGTAATCTTCTAAACCAACTAGAAGAATCTAAGATTCTATAGATCAAGACGGTCGTAAATTTATTTAAAATTGCAAAAAAGTCTATAAACCAATTTAAAGAATCTAAATTTAGTTTGATAAAAGTTTCTAAAGATCTAGATAGTTGTAAATTTTCTAAAATCTGTAACAAACTTTATAGTCTCCAAAATTGATAAATTTTTTTGAACACATTTTTTTTAGAAATTTTTTTAATAGTGTCAACTTGGCCAAAATTCATCGATTAGTTTTCGTTTTATTCAAAATGTAATGAATTAATTGCTAAAATATCAAATTTTATAATCAAAATTATAAGAAAAAATAGTAATAATTTGATTAGAATGCAAAAAACTGTCACAAAGTTCGCATGTATAATTAGTTCGTTCCAACACAGAGCAAATTGGTACAAATTTACTGCTTTATATTACAATACAAACTATATTTATTATAGTTTAACAGACACAAACAATTTATAAGATAATATTGAATATTGTTTTTCATGTAGAGTTTCTAGAACAACGCGTGAGTAAATAGATAAAAGCGATTCATTTATGGAAAGTATCACGCTCGTGATCAGCCAGGATATTATGCATGCGATGTATACCTGAATTATTAATATCCCATCATGGGATTTCGTCCCTATTTAAATATTTACTTTAAACTGTTTACTTGTTATTAAAGCACGAAACAAACTAAATTTCTAGATGAAGTAAGAACAGGAACTTATCGTCAACTATTCCACCCCGAACAATTAATAACCGGTAAAGAAGATGCAGCCAATAATTACGCTAGAGGCCATTACACAATTGGAAAGGAAATTGTTGATGTTGTTCTGGATAGAATTAGAAAACTTGCTGATCAATGCACTGGTCTCCAGGTAATTAAGGTTTATTATAATTAGGCTAGAATATATTAATTAATTATAGGGTTTCTTGGTGTTCCATTCATTCGGAGGTGGAACTGGTTCAGGATTTACATCTCTCCTAATGGAAAGATTGAGTGTAGATTATGGAAAGAAATCTAAATTGGAATTTTCCATATATCCAGCACCACAGGTAATGATTAATTAATTAGTTCGCAATATAAATGCAAATTATTATAGTGTAGGACGCAATTCCTCATTTTATTATTGAAACTTCCGTTTTATAAGCGCCTCATTATTTAATAAAGAAATTGTATTTGTTTGTCAACCACCCACTTGTTTAAAAGTAATGTGTATCATCATTAATTAATTTTATTGTAACTAGTTATGGTTAAAACTATTTAATTTTTTAAGGTTTCAACATCAGTGGTAGAACCCTACAATTCAGTCTTAACAACCCATACAACTTTGGAACATTCCGATTGCGCTTTTATGGTAGATAACGAAGCCATTTACGATATTTGTCGTAGAAATTTAGATATTGAAAGACCGACTTATACCAATTTAAACAGGCTTATTGGACAGGTATTAATTTTGTTAATTAACAATATTATATTATTAATTTAATGAATTTTAGATTGTTTCATCCATAACAGCTTCGTTGCGTTTTGATGGTGCTCTTAATGTAGATTTGACTGAATTTCAAACCAATTTAGTTCCTTATCCACGTATTCATTTCCCTTTGGCTACATACGCACCTGTTATTTCAGCAGAAAAAGCTTATCATGAACAGTTAACTGTTGCCGATATTACGAATGCTTGTTTTGAGCCGGCTAATCAAATGGTAAAATGCGATCCGCGTCATGGAAAATATATGGCTTGCTGCATGTTGTATAGGTTTGTAAAAATTGATTAGATTATATCAAAACAATCTTAATTTCTTTATTCAGAGGTGATGTTGTCCCAAAAGATGTAAACGCTGCCATAGCAACAATCAAAACCAAAAGATCGATTCAATTCGTTGATTGGTGTCCAACTGGATTCAAAGTTGGAATTAATTATCAACCCCCAACAGTTGTACCTGGAGGTGATTTGGCTAAAGTACAAAGAGCAGTTTGCATGTTATCTAACACAACTGCTATTGCAGATGCTTGGGCTAGGTAACAAAATTGTTGAACAATTTTAACCAAAAATATTTTATTTTTATTTTTTTAGATTGGATCATAAATTTGATTTAATGTACGCAAAACGCGCTTTCGTGCATTGGTATGTTGGTGAAGGTATGGAAGAAGGTGAATTTTCAGAAGCACGTGAAGATATGGCCGCATTGGAAAAGGATTATGAGGAAGTTGCGGTTGATTCTATTGATGGTGAAGGTGATGAGGGAGATGAATATTAACTGAATCATTAATTTTCTTATTTATTGCACAAAATATTGAATTGATATTAGGACTGAGATATCAATTTAATCTGAAGAATATTCTAAAACTTAAATCGAGCTTGTAGTATTTCTTAAAATGTATTAGAATAGTTATTAACATGCTGATTTTTATTAAACAAATTTGCACATTTGTACATTCATTTTGGTTATTTTAATTAGAAATCACCAATATCCAACCTTATTTTTACTATTACAGGTTTAGACTAACTACAAGCAGCAGAAGAAGTAACTCGCCCATAAATTAAACTTTGTTTCCACCCAAGCGTTAGTTATCAAAAAATTTATTGTTAAACAGTTCTCTCATATCTACATCCAAGAGCGCAAGAGGTAGGGCAAACAATAGACAACACTTATGCGGGTGGGTGGGTCACAGTAGTAGAAGTAACTTGCCTAAAATTTAAACTTAGTTCCCGCCCACCCACCCAAGCGTTAGTTATCAAAAGATTTATTGCTAACAAATTTCTCATATCTAAATCCAAGCACACAAGAAGTGGGACTTAAAATAGATCCTTTTATGACTAACATTTGGGCGGGTGGGTAGGTCACAGTAGAAGAAGTAACAACAATCTAAACTTAAAACTTAGTTCCCGCCCACCCACCCAAGCGTTAGTTATAATTTTTTTAATTGTTAAACAATTCTCTCATATCTAAATCCGAGCACACAAGAGATGGAACAAACAATAGATCATTAGATGACTAACACTTGGGCGGGCGGGTGGGTCACAGAACAAAAAATAACCCGCCCATAAATTAAACTTTGTTCCCACCCGCCCACCCAAGCGTTTGTGATCAAGAAATTTATTTTTAAACAATTCTCTCATATCTAAATCCAAGCACACAAGAGGTGAGATAAACAATAGATCCTTTGACGACTAACACTTGGGCGGGTGGGTGGGTCACAGTAAAAAAGTAACTCGCCAACAAATTGTACTTTGTTCCCACCGACCCATCCTAGCGTTAGTTATCAAGAGATTTATAGTTAAACAATTCTCTCATTTCTAAATCTAAGCACACAAGAGGTGGGACAAACAATAGATCCTTTGATAACTAACACTTGGGCGAGCGGGTGGATCACAGTAGCAGAAATAACTCGCCCACAAATTAAACTTTGTTTGCACCCACCCAAGCGTTAGTTATAAAGAGATTTATTGCTAACAATTCTTTCATAGTTAAATCCAAGCACACAAGAGGTGGGACAAACAATAGATCCTTTGATAACTAACACTTGGGCGAGCGGGTGGATCACAGTAGAAAAAGTAACTTGCCCACAATTTAAACTTTGTTCCCGCTCACCCACCCAAGCGTTAGTTATAAAGAGATTTATTGCTAACAATTCTCTCATATTTAAATCCAAGCACACAAGAAGTGGGACAAACAATAGATTCTTTGACGACTAACACTTGAGCGGGTGGGTGGGTCACAGTAAAAGAAGTAACTCGCCTTCAAATTGTACTTTGTTCCCACCCAAGCGTTAGTTATCAAGAGATTTATTGTTAAACAATTCTCTCATATCTAAATCCAAGCACACAAGAGGTGGGACAGAGAATAGATCCTTTGATGACTAACACTTGGGCGGGTTGGTGGATCACAGTAGAAGTAACTTGCCCACAAATTAAACTTTTTTTCCATCCACTCTCATAATATTGTTAGTCAAGTTTTTCAAAAAATCACAAAAAATATTTGAAATTAAAATTTTGATAATATAGGATTATCAAGTATTTGAACATAGTTTAAACGTAGTGTAAACCAAATTTGGTTCTATTAGTTAGAAAACTACCTTAACTTGTAGGAATTTACTTAAGACATTTTTTTTACTTAATTTCAAGTTTTTTAAAATATCACAAAAAATATTTAAAATCAAAATTTTGGTAATATTGGTTCATCATGTATTTAAACATAGTTTAAACCCCCAATTTGTAGGGTTTATTTGAATTTTATTTTATCTACTTAAATTCTAGTTTTCAAAAAATCTCAAAAAATAGTAAAAATCAAAATTTTGATAATATGACTTCTTCAAACAAATAAGCATAGTTTAAAGTTAGTGTAAACCAAATTTGATTCAATTCGGTAGGAAATTACCCTAATTTGTACATATTAACTTAAGACTCCTTTTGTACTTTAATTCAAGTTTTTCAAAAAACCACAAAAAATATTTAAAACCAAAATTTTGATAATATGGATTCATCAAGTATTTAAACATAGTTTAAACTTAGTGTAAACCAAATTTGGTTCAATTCGTTAGGAAAGTACCTTAATTTGTAAGGATTATTTGAAACTCCTTTTTTTACTTTTATTAAAGTTTTTCAAAATATCACAAAAAATATTTAAAATCAAAATTTTGATAATATAGGTTTAATAACTAATTGTACATAGCTTAAACTTAGTGTTAACCAAATTTAGTTGAATTCGTTAGAAAACTTCCCCAATTTGTAGCAATTAACTTGAGGTTCTTTTTTTTAATTAAATTCAAATTTTTCAAAAAATCATAAAAAATAGTTATAATCAAAATTTTGATAATATGAGTTTATCAAGTATTTGTACATAGCTTAAACTTAGTGTATACCAAATTTGATTCAATTCGTAAAGAAACTACCCTAATTTGTAGGGATTAACTTGAGACTCTTTTTTTTACTTAATTTCAAGTTTTTCAAAATATCACAAAAAATATTTGACATTAAAATTTTGATAATATGGGTTCATCAAGTATTTGAACTTAGTTTAAACTTAGTGTAAACTAAATTTGGTTCAATTCTTTAGAAAACTCCCCTAATTTGTAGAGATTAACTTGAGATTCTTTTTTTTACTTAAATTCAACTTTTTCAAAAAATCACAAAAAATTGTTTAAATCAAAATTTTGATAATATGGGTTCATCAAGTATTTAAACATAGTTTAAACTTAGTGTAAACTAAATTTGGTTCAATTCGTTAAGAAATTACCCTAATTTGTAGGGATTAACTTGAGACTCCTTTTTTTACTTAATTTCAAGTTTTTCAAAATATCACAAAAAATATTTGACATTAAAATTTTGATAATATGGGTTCACAGTTTAATTTTAGTGTTGTAGCGTGTTTTTATTATATACATTGTATTATATTTTTAATATGGTTTTTAGTAAGTACGCCATGAATATATTTTTGATGTGATTAGCAACGTAAATAGAGTTGTGAGTTAAGTATATTATATATACGAGAAATGATGTGATAAATCATTTTATTAATTTTTTAATGTTGTAAATTAAATTAATGCAACCTGGTAATGTATTTTATTATATACGATAAGCATTTTTATTAAAATTATTATGGCTATTCAATATATGAAAGGTATAATTTGGTGATCAAAAATTGTATTGGAATCCTGGAGTTGGCCCCCGATGTGATCAAAAATTGTATTGGAGTCCGACGGACATCCAGATATCCCGATACCCTAACGGAGCAATTTACAAGGAGATTCAGGTCTTATTTTAAAAAAGAAAAAAAAACAATAAATTAAATATTGGACTATTAAGGTAGATTTTTATTGACATATGTCACTTGACATATTTATACATTTAATATTTTTCGCAATTGAACCTCACTACTCCCTTATTTTCCCGTATTTTTCCTATTAAATTATTAATCATTAACCAAACGCAATGGTTAATGATCCAGACTAGGCAGTACCTTTGGCCACTCAGTCAGTGAACTGTAAGATACCACAATTTTGGGCCGCTGACCCAGAATTATGGTTTGCGCAATTAGAGACAATTTTTTCACGGAATCGAGTTTTGTCTGAAAAGACAAAATTTGAATTAATCGTATCTACCTAAGCTTCGGAAGTGGCTGTAGAAATACGCGATTTAGTTATTAAACCACCTTTAAAAACTCAAGTCAGAATTAATTTTAAGGACTTCGATTTCAGAGCAACGGACGTTGAAACAACTCTTGACTGACAAAGAAATTGGTGATAAAACACCATCACAGTTTCTTCGTAAGTCGATGCAGCTTCTGGGTGCTAAGAAATTAGACGATAACATTTTAAAAGAACTTTTTTTGCAAAGGTTACCAACTGATGTAAGAAAAGTTCTTATGACTTCAGATAATCTTTCACTTGCTGATTTGGCAAAATTGGCTGATAAAATTGTTGAAATTTCAACAATCAATTCAGTTAATTCAATTTCGAAAGAAAATGATCAAAATTCTTTACAATCACATATTTCGAATTTAGAACAGCAAGTTAAGGAATTAACTAAAATTATTTCAACTACTCTTAGGTCCCGTTCTCCTTCGAGAATAAGATCAACTTCAAATAAGAGTATCAACCAAAATTCAGATTTATGTTGGTACCATTATAATTTTTCTGATAAAAAATAAAATAAAAAATGTGTTCAACCATGTACATTATAAACCAAAAAACCCATAATTCCAATGGAAGTTGCGACTGCTTTATTGGAGGTTTTACCTAGTCGTTTATTTTATATTTTTGATATAGATACTAGACATAAGTTTTTAATCGACACAGGTGCAGCAGTTAGTATTTTAACTATCAAAAATGTGTCAAAATTCAAATTAAATCCAATGACTCTTTTAGCAACAAATGGTACACATATCCAAACTTATGGATATCAAACTGTTAAAATCAATTTAGGGTTAAATAAAACCTTGTTTTGGCGTTTTATCTTAGCAAAAATAGGAAATTCAATTATTGGTGCGGATTTCTTAAGACACTATCATTTGATAGTTGATCTAAATAATAATAGGTTAATAGATTCTAAATCTTTCAGCTCTTGCAGTGGTGTTTCATCAAATATTTCTCAAATTTTATTAAACAGAAATTTTATTAAACAGAAATTTAGACTCATACAACAAATTATTAAAACTTTTCCAAATTTAACTCTACCATTACAATTGAATGTTAAAGTTAAACACAATGTAACTCACTGCATTACAACTGAAGGATCACCTATATTTTTTAGACCTAGACGCCTTTCTCAAGAAAAAATTAAAACAGCAAAATTGAAATTTCAGAAATTATTAGACCTTGGTTTTGTGAGACATTCTAACAGCAATTGGTCTTCACCTTTACATATGGTGCCCAAGTCAGATGGTTCTTGGCGTCCTTGTGGAGATTATAGAGCTTTGAATAAAATTACTAAACCTGATCGTTATCCAATTCCACATATTCAGGATTTTACAAACAATTATTTTAATTGTAAAGTTTTTTCTAAAATTGACCTTATTAAAGCATATCATCAAATCCCAGTAGATCCAAAAGATATTTCAAAAACAGCAATAACAACCCCTTTTGGTCTATTTGAATATTTAAGGATGGGTTTTGGTTTAAGAAATGCTGCTCAAACATTTCAAAGATTTATTGATAACACTCTTAGAGGTCTAAAGTCCTGTTTTGCATACATAGATGACATTTTAATCTTTAGCAATAATCAGGAGGAACACCTCATGCATTTAAAACAAATCTTTGAACGTTTAGATAGTAATGGTATTAAAATTAATCCTGATAAGTGTAAATTTGGTGTTGAGGAAATTACTTTTTTAGGCCATACAATTTCATCATCAGGTATTATACCTGCACAAGATAAAATTAAAGCAATTCTAAATTATCCTCAACCAACAACACATCGTTCCTTATTACGTTTTCTTGGAATGGTCAACTTTTACCATCGTTTTTTAAAATCAGGTGCGAGTATTCTAACACCGCTGAATGATTTTGCAACAATTAACAAAGACTCTAAAGATCTTCTTTGGACGCAGTCAACCACTGATGCGTTTGTTAAAATTAAAGAAGTGTTAGGTCAACGTTCAATTTTGGTTGTTCCTAATGATAAATCTGAGATTAGCATAATGGTCGATGCTTCAAATTTTGCAGCAGGAGCATTTTTACAATAAGTATCTGCTGATGGTATTCAACAACAAACTTCATATTTTTCAAAAAATTACCTGATAGAAGGACGAGAATTTTTTATTGTAACAGATCATAAACCATTGATCTCAGCTTTCAAACAAAATTCTACTCATTACTCGTTACGAGAAACTTAGCTTTTATATCTCAATTCACTTCAGACATCCGTTATATTAAAGGATCCTCGAATAAAGTGGCAGATGCTTTATCGAGAGTTGAGATAAATGAAATAGTAGATTCTTTGAGTCAATTAAGCGACTTACAGCTCATTGACGAATAGTTACAAAACCTACTGATTTCAACAATACAAATTTGATTCTGGAACCACGACAACTACCGAATTTTTTGCAGTCTATTATTTGCGATGTTTCTCATAACATGGTACGTCCTTTTATTCCAAAATCATTACGTAAAACAATTATTGACAAGTTCCATTATTTATCACATCCTGGAATTAATTTAACACAAAAACTTGTATCTATGAACTATGTTTGGCCAAATATGAAGACTGACATTGCAAATGTCGTAAAACCTTGTATTGATTGTCAAAAAAACAAAACTCATAGACACACTAGAAGTCCAATTCAAAATTTTGATTTACCTAAATTTCGTTTCGAGATTATTCATATCGATTTTGTAGGACCTTTACCTAATTGTAACGGATATCGTTACCTCTTGATCTGTGTTGATCGTTTTACGAGATGGCCTGAAGCCATTCCTTTACAAGATATTACTGCTTTCAGTGCTGCTAAAGCAATTTTGAATATTTCCCGTTTTGGAGTTCCAAATGCTGTAGTAACAGATCGTGGGAAACAATTTCACTCGAATTTTTGGAATGATTTTAGAAAATTAATAGGTTTTGATCATAAATCCACTACTTCATATCATCCACAATGTAATGGATTAACTGAAAGACTTAATAAACAAATTAAATTATCTATTAAAATGTTAAACTTAACACCTAATTGGGTTGATTCGTTACCTTTAATTCTCTTAAGCCTTAGATCAATTGTTAAAGATCCATTAAATGCCACGCCATTATCTGATGATGATCACATTGTACCGACGGACCATGGGCGCCGACTTTTGAAAATGTCAATGGGGCAGGGTTACTTGTGCTCAGATATTCGGACTGTACGGCCACATTTCTTATATATATTTATGAATGGATGGTCAGTCTTTTTATGCAAATTGAAAATATTAAATCAATTTTTTTATTTTTTATGCATATGAGCCAATATTCCAATGGGGGCGCTGCCCCCATAGAATATGCCAATGGGGGCACGCGCCCCCATGTACTCAGCGCCCATGCCGACGGATCCAAATTTACCGTTGTTTTTAACGAAACTAAGAGAAACCATGAACGTACTGTTACCTTGTCAAACGAGAATTACTAAGCGAAATTTTTTCATTAACCCTGATTTGACAAGATGTTTGCATGTTTTTATTCGAAATGACCATGTTAAAAAGTCTTTGGAACCTACTTTTTCCGGGCCTTTTTTGGTGATTTCTACAACGTCGAAATTTTTAATGACAAGCAAGACTCGGTTTCAATTGATCGATTGAAACCAACTTATTTAGAATTGTCAACAGTTTCATCTTTGAGTTCTATATTAAATCCCACTACTGATGCGCCCGTTATTAAATTTGACAAAACTAAAAAGACAGTTTCATTTAACCATTACGTGTATTTTAGTGGTTAATGCCTATTTTTAGTTTTTTTTACACTTCGGGGGGAGTAGTGTAGCGTGTTTTTATTATATACATTGTATTATATTTTTAAAATGGTTTTTAGTAAGTAATATAGTTAGTAAATATATTTTTGATGTGATTAGCAACGTAAATAGAGTTGTGAGTTAAGTATATTATATATACAAGAAATGATGTGATGTTGTAAATTAAATTAATGCAATCTGGTATTGTATTTTATTATATACAATAAATATTTTTATTAAAATTATTATGGCTATTCAATAATTGATAGCTATAGTGTAAACCAAATTTGGTTCAATTTGTTTGAAAACTACCTTAATTTGTAGGAATTTTCTTAAGACTACATTTTTACTTAAATTCAAGTTTTTCAAAAAACCACAATAAATATTTAAAACCAAAAATTTGATAACATGGATTCATCAAGTATTTAAACATAGTTTAAACTTAGTGTAAACCAAATTTAGTTCAATTCGTTAGAAAACTACCCCAATTTGTAGGGATTAACTTGAGATTCTTTTTTTTTAATTAAATTCAAGTTTTTCAAAAAAACATAAATAATAGTTATAATCAAAATTTTGATAATATGGGTTTACCAAGTATTTAAACATAGTTTAAACTTAGTGTAAACCAAATTTGGTTCAATTCTTTAGTAAACTACCATAATTTGCAAAGATTAGTTTGAAGATTTAATATTTACTTAAAATCAACATTTTCAAAAAATCACAAAAAATATTTGAAATCATCAAGTCCAGACAACATTTAATTGCTAAACTGTCAAAACTATTTTATTGATTAGTTTCGTTTTACATAAAATGCATTCATCTTTGAATTATTTTTATGTAGTTACGCCTGCTCACCACACCGAGGTACCAATCCTGAGCAGGAGAAAGATTGGAAACAAAGGATTGTAAGGTAGGAAACACAAAAGGATTACTATCTAAATCGAAGCACACAAGAGATGGAACAAACAATAGATTGTTTGATGACTAACACTTGGGCAGATGGGTGAGTCACAGTAGAAGAAGTAACACTCCTACAAAATAAACTTTTTTCCCGCCCACCCACCCAAGCGTTAGTTATCAAGAGATTTATTGCTAACAAATCTCTCATATCAAAATCCAAGTACACATGTTGTGGGACAAACAAAAGATCTTTTGATGACTAACACTTGGATAGGTGGGTAGGTCACAGTAAAAAAAAGTAACTTGCCTACAATCAAAACTTAGTTCCCGCCCACCCACCCAAGCGTTAGTTAGTAAGAGATTTATTGCTAACAAATCTTTCATATCTAAATCCAAGCACACAAGAAGTGGGACAAACAATAAATCCTTTGACGACCAACACTTGGGCGGGTGAGTGGGCCACAATAGATAAAGTATCTCGCCTACAATCTAAACTTAGTTCCCACCCACCCAAGCGCTAGTTAGCAAGAGATTTATTGCTAACAAATCTCTCATATCTAAATCCAAGCACACAAGAAGTGGGATAAACAATAGATCCTTTAATAACTAAGACTTGGGCTGGTGGGTGGGTCACAGTAGAAGTAACTCGCCCACAAATTAAACATTTTTCCACCTACCCACCCAAGCATTAGTTAGCAAGAGATTTATTGCTAACAAATTTCTCATACCTAAATCCAAACACACAAGAAGTGGGACAAACAATAAATCCTTTGATGACCAACACTTGGGCAAGTGGGTGGGTCACAATAAAAAAGTATCTCACCCACAATCTAAACTTAGTTCCCGCCCACCCACCCAAGCGTTAGTTATCAAAAGATTTATTGTTAAACAATTCTTTCATATCTAAATCAAATCACACAAGTAGGACAAATAATAGATCCTTTAATGACTAACACTTGGGCGGGTGGGTGGGTCACACTAGAAAAAGTACCTTGCTCACAAATTAAACTGTATTCCCACCCACCCACCCAAGCGTTAGTTGTCAAGATTTATTGCTAACAAATCTCTCATATCTAAATCAAAGACCACAAAAAGTGGGATAAAAATTAATTCATTTGATGGCGGGTGGGTGGGTCACAGTAGAAGAAGTAACTCGCCCTCAAATAAAATTGTGTTCCCACCCACCCACGTAAGCGATAGTTATCAAAAGATTTATTTCTAACAAATCTCTCATATCTAAATCCAAGCACACAAGAGATAAGACAAACAATAGATCCTTTGATGACTAACACTTAGGCGGGTGGGAACGTCACAGTAGAAACAGTAATTCTCCCACAAATTAAACTTAGTTCCCGCCCACCCACCCAAACCTTAGTTATCAAGAGATTTATAGCTAAACAATTCTCTCATATCTAAATCCAAGCACTCAAGAGGTGGGACAAACAATAGATCCTTTGAATGACTAATAACTTTGCTAATAATTATCCTAGATTTAGTGTAAAATAAAAACTTGTTTATTAGCTATACAAATAATTACATAAAAACTGATCACTATAAAATCGAAACCACTTCTATTGGTAAACATAAAATTTAAACCACCATTAGTTAGCTAGTGCTAACCAAATAAGGCCCATGATGCATCAAGCACTTAGATAAAATTGAATCCTTCAACCAATCACTGGTAACATGTAAAGACCGTTTCGAAAATTTAGACGCACTACTATTATCAATTGCATCAGTTTCATGCAAAACATGCGAAGCCAATTCAACATTATTATCATCAACAATGATTCCACCATACGCACGAAATATACGTATCAAATCCTCAAAATGTCCAACGGAATACAATTTAATTTTCTTAAATATATCCGGTAAAGGATCAATAATATCTACAATTTTTGGTTTCTTTTTAGCAACCTCATTATCATCAAACTTTCTGCTACGTTTCTTTGGTAATTTAATAAGCATGTTTTCAATTTCCTTATCGAATAAGGAACCATCAAAATTATCCTTGGAAGTTTTATAAAGCGCATCTAATTCTTCTAAATTTGTTGCCGTTTTGTAATCCTTATCATGTCGTATTTTCGTCACTCTTGGGAAACGTATTGATATACCATTAGCAGTATGGACATCATGTTGTTGCGTAAATTCAGCTCCTGTTATTTCCCAAATTGGTTGTTTAGTTGGATCTCTAGCAACAAAATCAGGTGTCATTGTTTTAGTACATTTTAACCAATCGGGTACTCTATTAACATCAGAACTTATCTTAATCATATCTAATTCTTTTTGTAATTTATCCAAAGTTTTATCATCATGTCCTGTATGGACTTTGGTAACAGTACAATATTTATTCCGTTTAGGATCATGTACTCCCATTAAGAAAACTGACATAATTCCACCCTTCTTGCCAGTACCATACCAAGCACCTAAAACGATTAAATCGGCCGAATCAGCCATTGCTCCTTCAAATAAGTAATCCTTTTTAACTTTCAACCAATGTCGTTTTCCGGGTTCGTAAATACTCTCAACATCCTTCAAAACCAATCCTTCAAGTCCCAATTTCAACACATTTGTTATCATTTTTGCAAGGACTTTCGGATCATATATTTCCTTCATTTCAGAAAATACGATATGATTCTTGATTTCTGTCATGTTATCCCTTAGTATGCGCTTGCGTTCAATTAAAGGTTTCCCTGTTAAATCTTCCCCATTATAATAAATGCAATCGAAAACAAATAAACAAACCGCGGCATCATCCAGACCCTCACGTTTGTGTTTGCCTAAAGTACCAAAAGGTAATGGTTTCCCTGTATTGGTATCAACCATTAATATCTCACTATCCAAAATAAGATCTTTACCATGCGGAAATGCTTGCGGTATAAAATCCTTAAAATGTTTAATTTTATGCTGCATTACTGGTTTCAAACTACGTGAATAGTAACGGAATTCGGTTCCTTTTTTGTGTACTTGTACACGTTCTCCGTCATATTTAATTTCAGAATAGATACCATTGGGGCATTTCTTGAATGCTTGCGTTATTGTTTTGCATGGTTCTGCCAACATTGGTAATACAGGTGTGAGTAATGTTATTGATTTGTTTGATTTTCCCGACATGCATCCTTCGATTACCGATTTTAAATCTCGGGATGATTGGTAGGATGTGTAAGCGTCTGGATGGACTCCTTCTAATATGTGTTTAGCGCCTGCATTCATTCGTAGATCGTGTTTTATTAAACGGATTATTACTTTTAGATCGTTGGAGGTGCATTTTTTTGCAAATTTTTTGAAGTGTCTTGCCTGCAACAAAGTGATATATAAGATTAGATTCAGATTCTAATAAATTTGATTGTTATCTTTGAATTATTAGGAACAATAAAATAAAATAATGATTATTGAATGAAATATTTTAAACAATCAATCAATATTGCTATTAAAAATTATTTTGATAGTATACAATTTATATTACCTGATCATCTTCCCTGGTCATCTTAGAAAGCTCTTCCAAAAATTCATCAACATCATTAACAGTTATCAAACTTTTAGAAGCTGGTTTAAACTCATCACTTTTTTCATAAAAATCCTGAATGGTTTGGCTAACATCACCCTTTTCCAAATCTTCCACCATATCATCCAGATCCATCTCAAAAATTCTACTAAACAATTTAATCAATTGTTTACTTTGTAAATTATAAATCCTCTTAACAACCCCAGGAAGCAATAAACGACACCACATCACCAAATCGCCATGAAATCCATCACCATCACCACCTTTTTTGAACCAATTCTCAACCAAACTAGTTTTTTCAGTATAACTACTTACATTAGTTATATTCGCTACTAATAGGCGGAACTTTTTAAATAAATTATCCTTTGATTCGCTTGACTTATCAATTTTTGAATCACTAACCACTATTTTTTTCTTGGGTGATTGAATAAATTTTCCAGGAACATAATCAAGTTTATATTTTTGTGCTATTAATTTTTCAGATTCTTCAAATTTGTCAGCAATTATCTTTTGATTATCTTTGCTTATTTCTTCCCAACCGCCCAATTCATCAGTAGATTGTAATCTTTTTGTTGTAGCGCGTTGTTTAAGAAATTGTTCAAATAGGCAATCAATGTGGTGCCAATTTTTCATTTTACCATCACCGAAAGGGCTTGCTGTTATTTTCGCTATTCTTAATTCTCCTTTTAGGCATTTTTCTTTACACTTTTTGCATGCGGCTCTTCCTAGTTTTGCAATTTCGACGCAAAACGGTTTGTCATCATCTTCCTCGGCCATCTAATAATAAATAATTTGTGTTAATTTATTGTATAAATATTGCTAAATTGTTTCATAAAAGGTGTTAAATGATAGTAATAAATATGTTTGAATTACTTGATTTAACTGGATTTGTATAAAGTTCACTCATCCCAAAAAAACTAACAACAAAATCAAATTTAAATGTCCTCACCTAACCTAACAAAGCTGCTATGTCATATTCTTAATAAAATATTTTTTAATTTCCAAACTGCTTATTCAATTTTCATACAAATTGGCAACAATATACTTCGATATTGTTAGTATAAACTGTATTTATTTCATTTAATTCTACACGCTGGATTCTATATAATCTCAATTTAATCAATCTACCCTAAACAAGCTGAGAACTAGTATTCTTAATAAAATATTTTATAATTTCCAAACTGCTTATTAAATTTTGATACAAATTGGCAACAATATACTTCAATATTAGTATAACCTGTATAAATTTGATTTAATTCAACACGCTGAATTTTACATAACCTCAATTTAATCAATCTACCCTAACTGAGCTGGGAACTCCAATTCTTAATCAATCATTATATAATTTCCAAACTACTTATTAAATTTTGATACAATTTGACAAAAATATATTTCAATGTTGTTAGTTTAAAATGTAATAATTTCATTTAATTCGACACACTGGAATCTATATAATCTCAATTTAATCAATCTACCTTAACCATGCTGAAAACTCTTAATCTTAATAAAATATTTTTTAATTTCTGCACTACTTACTGAATTTTGATACAAATTGACAACAATATACTTCAAAATTGTTAGTGTAAGTTGTATTAATTTCATTTAATTCGACACGCTGAATTTTACATAACCTCAATTTAATCAATCTACCCTAACCAAGATGAGAGCTAGTATTCTTAATAAAATATTTTATAAATTCCATACTAATTATTAAATTTTGATACAAATTGGCAACAATATACTTCAATGTTATTAGTATAAGCTGTATTAATTTGATTTGATTCAACACGCTGAATTTTACATAACCTCAATTTTATCAATCTACCCTAACTGAGCTGGAAACTCCTATTCTTGATCAATTATTTGATAATTTCCAAACTACTAATTGAATTTTGATACAAATTGGCAACGATATACTTCAATATTATTAGTATAAGCTGTATTAATTTCATTTAATTCGACAGGCTGGATTTTGAATAATCTCAATTTAACCAATGTACCCTAACCAAGCTGAAAACTCTTAATCTTAATAAAATATTTGATAATTTCTAAGCTACTTATTAAATTTTGATACAAATTGGCAATAATATACTTCAAAACTGTTAGTATAAGCTGTATTAATTTCATTTAGTTATACACGCTGAATTTTACGTAATCTCAATTTAATCAGTCTACCCTAACCAAGCTGAAAACTCGTATCTTCTAAAAATATTTTTTAATTTAAAAACTACCAATTGAATTTTGATACAAATTGGCAACAATATACTTTAATGTTATTTAGTATAAGCTACACTCCAGAACATGAGTACGGACTATTAATTTAAACTGGAGTTCCCGCCCACCCGCCCAAGTGTTGGTTATCACAAAAGCAAAATGACTCTTTTCTGCAAGCGTTAAAAGTCTCTATGCCAAAAAAAAGTAATGGTGATATTTAATCCCTTTGATGACAAACGCTTAGACGGGTGGGTGGGTCACTCACTCCAAAACATAAATACGGACAAACGGTTTTAACTGAGGTTCCCGCCCACCCGGCCAAGTGTTAGTTATCAAAAAAATAAAAATGTCTCTTCTCTGCAAGCGTTAAAAGTCTTTATGCCAAAGAAGGTAACGGTAATATTCAATCCGTTTGATGACAAACACTTGGGCGGGTGAGTAGGTCACTCTAAAAAATAAATACGGACGGTTGATTTAAACTAAAGTTCCCGCCCAAGTGTTGGTTATCACAAAATAAAATTTTCTCTTCTTTGCCAGCTTTAAAGGCGTCTTAACCGTGATAATCAATCCCTTAAAGACAAACAGTTGAGCGGGTGGATGGGTCACTCCAAAACATAAATACAAACGGACAGTTTTAACTGGGGTTCCCGCCCAAGTGTTGGTTATCAAAAAAAATCAAAATGTCTCTTCTATGCAAGCTTTAAAAACGTCTATGCCAAAGAAGGTAACGGTGATTCAACCCCTTAAGCACAAACACTTGGGCGGGTAAGTGGATCACTCTAGGACATCAACTCACTTTCCAACCCACCCAAGTGTAGTCATCAAAAGATTAAAAGTTACCCCTTTCTGCCACCTAAGCAGCAGCTAAAAAGACTACATTAATAAACGAGCAAGCAGAGCCATGCTGCAGTAATGCCGCCCCCGCAGCATACCCCCGCCTCGCCAAACAACCCTTTAGGTCAAAAAGAATCGACAAATGAAAATAGATAAGGACAGAATATAGAAGAAAAACCCAGGTATCACACATCGAGACCAAATTGATTCAGATGGAGGAAGGCTTCGAAAAGAAACTCAAAGCACTCCAGGAAACCGTCCAGACACTAACCCCAATCATCGCCTCGCAGGCCGCCACCATCGCCAAGAGTGGCGTTGGTGATCCAACCACCAAAAAGTTGAAGTAAAGATGGAAGTAACAAAAAAAAATGCTCAGGACTCCTCCTCGGACGTCGAGAAAGAAATGACAAAATACCTCCAGGTGGCCACCGATAAAGCTCAGTAAGAATGCCGAACTGAGCCCCACCTCTACCTAAAACACCCTGCATCGCTTGCCAACTCCGAAAGATACATTACCGTCCAGAGAAAGCGGCAAAAAAAAAGAAAGCGAGTTTCAACCTTTACCAATAATTAAAAAGACTTTTGCTAAACCCTATCAGGCCCACATAACCATCAGCGGTCAGCTTGCTGACCCTTCAGGCCAAAAAGAACAAAAACCTTTTGCCCAAAAAAAAAAGAAAAAGATGTCACCACGAAGAGGCTCAAACCAGCCGTTTTAAACACCAACCCCGCCTGTGTCAAACCTGAAATACCCCCTTCCAAATCTCCAAACATTTCAAAGATAATCAAATTAATTATCTTTACGCTTCTAACACTGACAAAGATATCCGTATAATCCCGCCTTCAATTGCCGACCATAGAAAAGCGACAGCTTACCTTAAATCTAGAGTAGACAAGTTCCACACTTGGGCAACCGCTGAGGAACGTTGCCTGAAATTGGTAATTTGAAAGCTTCCAAATTACCTCACCGAAGAGGCCGTCGGTCTAGCTCTAGAAGCTCTTCTGGGTTTCAATCCCACAAATTTTTATCGTATGGGCAACCAATTAATTAATTTCTTTATAGTCACCGTAATTTTAGTGGGCGAGTAGCTCCACCCAAGTGTTTTTGTTCAAAAAATTGATTCACAAACACTTGGGTGGATAGATGAGCAACTACAATCCAAACCACACGCCCACTAAATTTAAACTTAATTCCCACCGACCCACCCAAGTGTTTGTGATTAAAAAATTGGATCACAAACACTTGGGTGAGTGGGCGTGCAACTCCAATCCAAACCATATGTTCACATCATTTAAACTTAGTTCCCGCCCACCCACCCAAGTGTTTGTGATTAAGAAATTAGATCACAAATATCTGGGCGGGTGGGTGAGCAACACAAATTCAAACCACTCGCTAAACTTGGTTCTTGCCCACCCAACCAAGTGCTTGTGTTTAAAAAATTGGACCACAAATACTTAGATGGGCGGTTGGACAACTCCAATCCAAACCACACGCCCACTAAAGTTAAACTTAATTTCCACCCACCCACCCAATTGTTTGTGATTAAAAAATTGGATCACAAACACTTAGGTGGGTGGGCGGGCAACTCCAATCCAAACCACATGTTCACATCATTTAAACTTAGTTCCCGCCGACCCACCCAAGTGTTTGTGATTAAGAAATTAGATCACAAACACTTGGGCGGGTAGGTGGGCAACACAAATCCAAACCA
Organism: Tachinus rufipes; assembly: GCA_963932245.1. NCBI lineage: Eukaryota > Metazoa > Arthropoda > Insecta > Coleoptera > Staphylinidae > Tachinus > Tachinus rufipes. The sequence goes on from OZ010749.1 coordinate 6,731,365, forward strand.
CTCGCTTAACTTGGTTCTTGCCCACCCAACCAAGAGTTTAAAAAATTAGACCACAAATACTTGGGTGGGTGGTTGGACTACAATCCAAACCACATGCGCACATCATTTAAACTTAGTACCCACCCACCCACCCAAGTGTTTGTGATCAAGAAATAAAACTACAAACACTTGGGTGAGTAAGTGGGCAACTCCAAACCACATGCTCACATTATTTAAACTTGGTTCCCGCCCACCCTCCCAAGTATTTTTAATCGAATTTCTTCAACACAAACACTTGGGTAGGTGAGTGGGCAACTCCAGTCTAAATTATATGTCCACATCATTTAAACGTAGTTCCCGCCCACCCAACCAAATATTTGTGTTAAAAAAATTGGATCATAAACACTTGGTTGAGTGGGTGGGCAACTCCAATACAAACTACATGCTCACATCATTTAAACTTAGTTCCCGACCACCCACCCAAGTGTTAGTGATCCAATTGCTTAAACACAAACACTTGAGTGGGTAGGTGGGCAACTCCCGTCCAAATTACATGTCCACATCATTTAAACTTAGTTCCCGCCCACCCACCCAAGTGTTTGTGTTTAAGAAATTAGATCACAAACACTTGGGTGAGTGGGTGGGCAACTCTAGTCCACATTACATGTTCACATAATTTAAACTTAATTCCTGTCCACCCACCCAAATGTTTGTGTTCAAAAAATTGAGTGGGTGGGCAACTCCAGTCCAAATTATATGTCCACACCATTCAAACTTAGTTCCCGCCCACCCAAATGTTTGTGATTAAAAAATTAGATCGCAAACACTTGGGTGGGTGAGTGGGCAACTCCAATCCAAACCACACTCCCACTAAATTTTTAAACTTAGTTCCCACACATCCACCCAAGTGTTTGTAATTAAAAAATTAAATCACAAACACTTGGGTGGGTCGGTAGGCAACTCTAATCTAAATTACATGTTCACAACATTTAAACTTAGTTCCCGCCCACCCACCCAAGTGTTTGTGATCCAATTTCTTAAACACAAACGCTTGGGTAGGTGGGTGGGGAACTACAATCCAAACTACATGCTCACATCATTTAAACTTAATTCCCGCCCACCCACCCAAATGTTTGTGATTAAAAAATTAGATCACAAACACTTGGGTGGGTGGGCGGGCAACTCCAATCCAAACCACACTCCCACTAAATATAAACTTTGTTCCCACACACCCACCCAAGTGTTTGCAATTAAATCACAAACACTTGGGTGGGTGGGTGGGCAACTCTAGTCTAAATTACATGTCCACAGCATTTAAACTTAGTTCCCGCCCACGCACCCAAGTATTTGTGATCCAATTTCTTAAACACAAACACTTGAGTGAGTGGATGGGCAACTCCAATTCAAACCACTCAATTTAAACTTAGTTCCCGCCCGCCCACCCAAATGTTTGTGTTCAAAAAACACATGCTCACATCATTTAAACTTAGAATCCGCCCACCCTCCCGCTATTATTTACAATTTTTTAACCAAATTTCTAAACACGCAACTCAGGGCCCTACCATTCGGTAGCCTGCCCTACAAACTGCGCTTTGTGTTCAAGCCCCCATCCTGCAAATTTCAAAAAATGCAAGGCCTACTTGAGGACGGTAGCTGCACATGGCAAAGCCATCAACACTAGACTAGATCCCACCTTATTTATCTTCAAAGCATGCAACAAATCTTTCGCAAAGGCTGTTGCTCTTCCAGCGCAACAAACAAACATAGATAAGTAAATTTCAAATGAAATTTTGTCTTATCTTAATAATTAATTATGGATAATACACCCGACTATGTATTACTCCGCAAAATGCCAATAGCATTACAGAAAAAAATAAGTAAAGTGAAAGAGTCTTCTTTGATCAGAACCTCGATGTCAAGAGTCAAACTACAAACCCAATCAAGCGTTGCAACTCCCAAATATCTTCACGTATTTGGGAACGTCGGTAGTACTCGTGAAACTTTGATCTTTGCAAATTAAAAAATACGTAGATACACCAAACATGATCTCGCTTGAACCAAATGCAATAGTGGTTACTGTGCCTGGGCACATTCAAGATCGCATCTGCTTATATCAGACTAATCGTATTGAAATGGCGGATTTTGATGCAGTCTTCGCTAAACCACATCCCACAATAATTGTTGGGGACTTTAATTCAAAGCACCGAGCGTGGAATAGCTTGACAACCAATGCTAAGGGTCAAACTCTGTTAGACTACGTGGAGCAAAACCTGCGGTTCTTAAAGTAGCTATACAGTACAAACAGTTAAAGACATTGAAAGAGCAAGCGCACTAACTAGAATTCGAATCCAATAAGCCTCAAAAAATGCTTTTAATTTTAAAATCAATCAGGTTTGCATCAATTAAGATTATCTCGGAACACAAAAGCATTGATTCAAAGAAACGTCAATAGCAAACGCATCGCAACCCTAGGGATTGACGATCCTAAACGCCCTTCTTTAAAGCCATAAAAGCGTACAAAAATGAGTGCTGGTACAATAAAATAGAATATATTTCAGAAGATAATAATCTGATATGGAAGATCTCCAAAGCCCTCATTGTACACACAAACAATACATGGCCAACTAAAGGCAATTAGCAAAAAAGTGAAATAAGGTAGGCAAAAGAATGGAACCTTGAGGAACTTCTGCCGTGATCAGTTTCAGGAGCAAGCCTTTGTCATGAGTTCAGATGGAGTCAGTCCAGTGTACATCAACTTAAACGCGTCACGGACTACATAGTAGAAGGTTTCAGACAAGAATGGTCTTTTTTTATTAGATTATATTATTAGGTTTGTAATAAAACACTTTATTTCAATTTAACACTTTAATTTAACTTATAAATTATGCTCTGTATTAGTCAACAGACAGAATTCGACTAACTTGCTACACAAGTGATAAGAGGTATAGGCTGCATTTGGTTTTATTACAATGAGCAGTTCAAGGAACTTCGTCATCCGGGTATTTCCCTTTTTACATTTTTGTAACAAAGGATTTTAAACACAATAAATCCAACAACCTCTTTCTTCATACAAATGTCTTCAAAATATAATTTTCCAAATAATTTCAATTATTGCTATTGTCTACATAATCAATTTAACCTCTAAAATGTAAATTTCAAGTGCAAAAGTTTCAAATTCAATTTTCTCAACATTTCTTCAAATAAACCTCTTTAGAAGACTATTAAATAAGAATTCACCTATTAATAATCTTTAAATGATCAATTTAACCTATTTTTTGGATTTAACAAAGCTGATTCAAATTTAATTTTTTCAAATTCATATAAAATGTCTTTAAAGAACAATTCTACATAAATTTACAGACGCCGCGAGCATAATTTTTTGAAAAATCCGAGCGCCGAAGCAAATTCGTCTGAGTCCGAAACAGCGTTTATTGTGCTGCGATCGGTACCTCGTTCGTCGAACGTCCACTCTGAAAGAGAGAGATAACGAGGGCGATCGGAAGGTCAAATCGACTCGCAGTTGGTAAAAATTGGTTAGTTTTTTTAATTACATAAATTATTAAAAAAAAAAATACGTAAGAAAAAGTACTTTTTGTTGAAACAATTGAAATTATTAAGGCTAAACCAAAAAAAATTATAATAAATTAGAATAAGTAAGCAAGAAATAATTTTATTGTTACCAATGGTAAGCGCTAAGATATCCAGGGAGGGCACAAGCGCACAATCCCCCTTTGTATAATTAAATAAGCAGCCCAGTATTGTGCTTTAATTTTTTTAAATAAGCATGCCTTGTAATGTTTACACTTTAGGTTATGTTATCATCAATCAGTTTACTCACCTTACACGTTGGTTCTGGTGATCCAAATTACCGTTAAAATTCAGTTTAAATAATGCCGGTATATTTAGTACACTAATTTCCCCATATTTAATAACATTTTAAATTGTTTTCAAATCATTTGTCAGATAAATGACACTACAATACACACCCATTGCGTCTGCTCGAACGAACAGCTGTTTGGGTTACACCGGCGCATTCGTTAAATAACTGCGTTGGTAGCGCAGCCGAGCGGTAACAAAACGCAGCGCAGTTTGGTGTTGAAGTGTCGCGAGAGAGGTCGGCCAATTTCATCACTTATTTTCCCCCGAAAAATTCAAACGCCCCCATTTTCGTAACCGTAGACGGGTGAGCGTTATAAGCGAAGATGTTTCATCCTATACCCAAGTCCCTCATGTGAGTAATAATTATAATTTAAGTCATCATCTATAGTGTTATGTCAGCCTGCCCTAAAATAGAATTGCTACAGGCCCGGATCGATAAATTCGCGCGCGCTTACGTCCACAGGGGCTGTAACCCTTTTCAAATATGATGTAACCATTACTTTAAAAGAATTACATCATAAATATAAAATGTTTGTAATTGTATATTTTAATTGTTATTGATGTGGATTCCAATTGATGATATAATTGTTACTAAAATTTAATTGTAGTTTTAAATTTATTTTATATTTTTATTATTTTTATTTTTAAGAACCAATTGTGTTTAATACGTTTCCAAATCGTTAAATTGCGTTGTTTGTTTGTAGTAAAATATTTGTCATGGAAAATTTGAAAACACATTGCAATAATGTTTTCATGTTTATAAATTTTTTATTTCAAATCACCAGATTTGGCCCAAAATAATATTTACTTAATATATTTTTAGTTCAGAAAACAATTCCAAATTAAGATTTAAAATTAAAAATAGATTGCAGAATAAAAAAAAAATGTGTCTAGAAGAATTTATCTGAGTAGAGCCGAATATATTTGCACAATTTTAAATATTTAACTGCCAACTTCAGGTCGGTACTTTAAGGGACATTGTTGTAACAGCTGATCGGTGGCAGTGTTTCATTCATTGCATTCAAACTACAATTTTCCGCATGCTACCGTAAATAATACATTAATGCACGGTAATTTCACGCATCATATGGCAATGCTGGATCGATAACAGCCAATCTTAATTCATAGACTGAAATATTTGTCATATTATGTAATTTTTTTAAATATTTTATTCAAATAATGGCATCTAACTAAAACAATGAATATTTACTGACTCTTGCAGATAAATACAGATAGTATGCCATAGATAACATAATCTATTGTGCTCATAAATCACTTAATACCAACTATATAACCAAAAGTCTTGCTTTTTGCAGAAAACTTCTTTTTTGTTACATTTTTGAAAATAACTCACTTAATACCAACTTAACAAACAAAACTTATGTACTCTTTTTTGTAGAAAATTTAATTTTTAACAAAAATTTTTTAATAAAGATTTGATCAAATCCTGCTAATTGCAGAGTTATTCAAAGAAAACAAGAATTTTCAACTTTTTTGTTACATTTTTCAAAATAACTTGCTTAATACCTGCTTAACAGACAAAAATCATATAAACTATCTTATAGCAAACTAATTTCTTGACAAAACTTGTATAATCAAGATTTTATTAATTCCTGCTTGTTGTGGAGTTATTCAAAGAAAACTAGAATTTTCAACTTTTTTGTTACATTTTTCAAAATAACTCACTTAATACCAACATTATAAACAAAAATTATACAAATTCTTTAAAGAAAATTAAATTTCTTACGAAACTGGTTCAATAAAGATTTTATCAATTTCTGCTTATTGCAGTTATTCAAAGAAAACTAGTATTTTCAACTTTTTTGTTGCATTTTTTTAAAATAACTCATTAATACCAACATTACAAACCAAATTCATATACTTTTTTTTGTAGAAAAATTAATTTTCAACAAAATTTCTTTAATCATGATTTTATCAATTCCTGCTAATTGCAGAGTTATTCAAAGAAAACAAGAATTTTCAACTTTTCTGGTACATTTTTTTAAATAATTTACTTAATACCAACTTTACAAACAAAATCCATATTAATTATTTTATAGCAAACTAAATTTTTGATAAAACTTGTCCAATCAAAATATTATCAATTCTTGCTTGTTAAAGAGTTATTCAAAGAAAACTAGAATTTTTTACTTTTTCGTTACATTTTTTTTAATAATTCATCTAATACCAACTTAACAAACAAAAATCGTATAAACTATTAGAATAAAATTAAATTCTTAACAAATTTTGTTCAATAAAGATTTCATTAATTCCTGCTTTTTGCAGAGTTATTTGAAGAAAACTACAATTTTCTACTTTTCTGTAGCATTTTCTAAAATAACTCACTTAATACCATTATTTTAAACAAAAATCATATAAACCATTTGTAGAAAATTAAATTCTTAACAAAATGTGTTTAATCAAGATTTTATCAATTCCTGCTTGTTGTGGAGATATTCAAAGAAAACTAGAATTTTCAACTTTTCTGTTACATTTTTCAAAATAACTCAGTTAATACCAACTTTACAAAAAAAACTCATATACTCTATTTGTAGAAAATTTAATTTTTAACAAAAAAAATTTAATAAAACTTTTATAAATTCCTGCTAATTGCTGAGTTATTCAAAGAAAACTAGAATTTTCAACATTTTTGTTACATTTTTCAAAATAACTCGCTTAATACCAACTTTACAAACAAAACTCATTTACTCTTTTTGTAGAAAATTTAATTTTTAACAGAACTTTTTTAATAAAAATTTTATCAATTTTTGCTTCTTGCAGAGTTATTCAAAGAAAACTAGAATTTTCAACTTTTCTGTTTCACATTTCAAAATAACTTGCTTAATACCAACATTACAAACAAAAATCATATAAACCATTTGAAGAAAATTAAATTTCTAACAAAATTTGCTCAGTAAAGATTTTTATTAATTTCTGCTTTTTGCAGAGTTATTCAAAGAAAACTAGAATTTTCAACTTTTCTGTAACTTTTCTCAAAATAACTCTCTTAATGTCAACTTTACAAACAAAACTCATATATTCTTTTTTGTAGAAAATTTAATTTTTTACAAAACTTTTTTAATAAAGATTTTATCAATTCTTGCTAATTGCAGAGTTATTTAAAGAACACTAGAATTTTTAACTTTTCTGTTACATTTTTATAAAATAACACAGTTAATATCAACGTTACAAACAAAATACATATAAACTATTTTATAGTAAACTAAATTCTTGACAAAATTTGTTTAATTAATATTTTATAAATTTCTGCTTGTTGCAGAGTTATTCAAAGAAAACTAGAATTTTCAACTTTTCTGTTACATTTTTCAAAATAACTCACTTAATACTAACATTACAAACAAAAATTGTAAAAACTATTTGAAGAAAATTGAATTCCTTACGAAATTGGTTCAATTAAGATTTCATCAACTCTTGCTTATTGCAGAGTTATTAAAAGATAACTAGAATTTTAAACTTTTCTGTTGCATTTTTATAAAATAACTCACTTAATACCAACATTACAAACAAAAATTGTATTAATCATTTGAAGAAAATTGAAATCTTAACAAATTTGGTTTAATAAAAATTTTATCAATTCCAACTTATTGCAGAGTTTTTTAAAGAAATTTCAATTTTTTTGATACATTTTTTAAAATAACTTACTTAATACCAACTTTACAAAGAAAAACCATATAAACTATTTTATAGCAAACTAAATTTTTAACAAAATTTATTCAATTATGATTTTATTAATTTTTGCTTGTTGCAGAGTTATTCAAAGAAAACTAGAGTTTTTAACTTTTCTGTTATATTTTTTGGTGCTTCTTCTTTAGCAATGATGAAGTTTTGTCTTCTAACTTTGCCGTTGCCATTCATATTATTATCCCTTTGTTGCTATGGTTTAGGCAGTTTAGTTTAGTTACTGCTGATGGTTGAGTGAAGTGCCAAAAGAAGGTGTGAGTGTTAACCCTTCAAGGAGATGTTAGCTGCTTGCTTCCTCGGACTGGCTGACTGTCTGGACAAAAACGGCAGCTTTTATAGCGCCATGTGTCCAGCAGCTCGATTCTTGCTGGTAGGATTGATCTTCTCGGAAACACCTCTTCTTGATTCTCTACAGGGTTGGGTTGAGGTTGGGATATCTTTGTTGTGCGATGGATTATTTCTTCTTTTTATGGCTTTGCTGATAACTCCGCTTACAATCTTGAGTAACGTTGTCAGTAATAATCTTTGTGTGGGAGCTATCAGCATGGTAATAGCGGTTTTCCAACTTCTTAACGTTAACTCTGGTTTGGATTCCGTTTGAGTGCTCGAGTGCCTTCCTATATTGCTTGGAGAAGACGATCTGTATCTGCCGTTATTTTCTTTGTCTACATTTCTATATTGCGTTTGGGTATGAGGGTAATCCTTTTAGAAAGATGTTGGCTGCCTCTCACCTAGCTCTTTTTGCTTGTAGTTGTAGGTTATCTTTGATCAGTTTGGTGTGTGTTTTTAAGGAAATGCGCTTCTCTATTTTGCTGGCTATCCCTTTGGTACAGGCGGCATTCGGTTGGTGGGTCCAGTTTTTGTCTTCTTCAATTTTGGTTTCTATCTTCGTCCTTTTTTTCTGAGGGGATTGGTCTTTGAGTATATTGTTTTGTTGATTTGGGTGCTTCTCTGGTTTGCTGGGTGCCTTTGGGTCCAGCTTCTTTTTTCAGTTTTATATACTTTTTGTTATCTCCTTCAGACTCATCTTTTTCTTAGGGGTTAATTTTGGGGTAAGGGAAAGCTCCATTCTTTTGATTTGATTTGTTGCCGGCATTGCACAAGGTGGAAGGAAACGGTGACGACAGAATTTTTTCCGGCGAGGGTGGAAACTCTGGTGTATTTGATTTTGTGTGGGGCCCGATAGAGGAGTTCTCTAGGTGTGCGCGGACCTCATCTTGCCTACGGCTGTGGTGCAAGGCCATAGGTATGACAAAAAGGGGTGGTGTGGTCCCCCCTCTAAGATGATGCTGTTTTGTCTTCTTCTCTTAATGTCATCTAACTTTGTCATTGGTATTCATATTGAGACCCATTTGTTGCTTAGGTTTAGGCAGTGTTAGTCAGATGGTCTTGGTCTTGGCCTTGTAGATGGTTACTGCCGATGGGCTGTGTCTTTCTAGTAAGTTATCTCTTGGTCCAGTAGGGATAATGATTTCCATTCTGTTTCTGGGTGTAACTGTTAACCACTTTAGGGAGTTGTTGGCTGTTTGCTGCCTCGCACCAGACTGACTTTTTTTTTTGGTCTAGGAGGAGCGCCACGTGTTACATTAACCTTTCTGGGAGCGGATCAATATTTGAATTTTAGCTAAAAATGGTGCGTTTTGCGTTTTTTTGTAACTTTTGCATAAAATTGCTCTTTTGCAAGCGTTGGTAGTGCTTCTGGGTGGAGCAGAAGTTTGCTGTTGAGAAGCAGGTACTTTACCGTGGACCTTGTTGTTGCCACTTGAAGTAGAGCTTAGATGTGTTGGACGTTTATCACTTGAACGTAGCCAACAACCTTTGCTAAACGATTTTATCCTAAATAACAATTGACATATGTTGGCGTGCTGGGTTTGAGAGAGAACCTAGGGAGTTAGTAGTCGGATTGGAGTCGACTGCGCTTAAAGGGCTGGCTGTGTCTTGGACTTTTTGGCCTTGGTGTTGCGATGGGCCGGCTGATGGCCTGTTTACAAAAGCAACTGGAGCATACAAACCAAAACAGATTAATAGATTTCTTTTCTTTGGAGCTCACTAGGATGAATCTCTCTTCTGGTGGACGATCTCTATCTTCTGTTTGTCGTTGGAGGTGGCGGACTCGGGCAAATTTTTGGCAGGCCTCTTGATGGAGGTTTGTGCCGGGGCAATCGGAGTCTTGGTGAACCGAAGCGGTGTTTTGGCTGCAGGGAAGATGCTGGGTTTGTCCAAATCATTTTGGAGACGGGGTTGGAACATCCAGTATTGTATGTTAGAGGTTAAGCCTGGCTAGGATGGACTTTCAAGCGGCTTTGACGTTTCTTTGTTGAGTTGCTTGCGTACCTGCTTCTTGAGGTCTAACTTGAGCTGTTTGAAGTCGTCTTCAGAGTCTTTGAGCCGTTTTAGGATTTGGTCAGACTCCTTGTCGATAGAGTCTTCTATCTGCTTCTAGAGTCTCTTCATCTTGTTGGCTTATTGGTTGGAGTAAGTTTGATATCTTAAGCTTTATAAACCTTTCATTTGGAGAAATTAAGAAGATGATTAAAGGATAGGACGTTTTATAGGTTGTGGAATGAATCCACTTAGGTTAGTATTAGGTTGACTGGTCTTCTATAAAAGTGGTCCTCCTTGTCCGCCTCTGCCAGTCTGGCCAAATCGTTGTTCGAGTGAAGAGCTAAATTAGCAAAATATTACTCGGCAAATTCCAAAGTTGTTGTGAATGTCTGCATTCCTAACGTACCATGGGTCTTCAATCCAGGAGTTCTCTTCTAGGTCGCTGCAGTCGGGGTTATAGCGGCGCATGGACTTTTTTTTTAGTCGGTTATTGCTTTCTGCTGGGGTCTAATTGGTTGATCCAGATGTCACCTGGTACGTTCAGTCAGACGACATCAAAGTGGAGAAGCAATTTTAATAAATTTTGTAAAAATTCTGTTTTCTTCAACTTTTTTAAATCCAAGATAATTAAAGAACTAAATTCTAAAAGTATGTTTGCATCTTTATAGCTTATCTATTCTAAGTAATGTAACAAAGTTACTTAAAGTTTTTATAATGTTCTTCTTCAACTTGTTTTCTAACTTTTATAACTTTTGCAATATTGAAGAAATTGGCTAGAGCCAATAGATTTTCTACATTTTTGTGCATATGTAAAAATTTTAAAGAAAATTACTTCAACTTTGTTAAGATAATTGAATTCTGTACAACTTTTATATCTTAACTTTTGTTCTAGCGTTTTTAACTTTTGAAATATTTGAAGAAATTAGCTCTAAAATTAGAGTTTCTGCATTTTGACAGCTTATATGTCAAAATATTAAAGAAAATTACTTCCATTTTTTTAAGATAATTGAATTTTGTACAACTTTCATATCTTAACTTTTGTTCTAGCTTTTATAACTTTTGAAATATTTGAAGAAATTAGCTCTAAAATTATAGTTTCTGCATTTTGACAGCTTATATGTCAAAATATCAAAGAAAGTTACTTTAACTTTGCCATGGTAATTAAATGTTCTATAACTTATATTTCAACTTTGTTCTAACTTTTATAACTTTCGAGATATTTGAAGAAATTTTATAACTTCAAAATATTTAAAAACTATTTAAAGAAATTTATTATCATTTTGAATTCCTATAAAAATTTTTTAATCAATCAGTTTTGTAACAACAACTTTATATGTCAAGCAATATTGTAACCGAATCAATACAAATTATCGATTCAATCATCTCAATGTAAGCCGGAAACATGGAAACAAAAATCAGTTATTAAATTTAAAATATTAAAACATTACATCTGTGTATTGTCGTAACAGATAAAGCAAAAAACACTCCAACCTTCGTTTTTGATAAGGAAATTTAAACAAACGGTAAATATGATGAATACTTTTCAAGGTCGACACTACGCACAGGTTAATTATTGAAAACACGCAAACAAACTCTTGGTTTTGTTATAAATACAATTGTATAGCTAAATATAATTGCACAAAATAATGCATTGATTGCAATCTTAGACAGATAAGCTCGGATTAGTGAATATTTATTAAAAATAATTGAATTGCCTCCTTATCGAAATCATTTGTTTGATTGTTTTGCAATTACAATATAATTATTAGAAATCACGTGGTTTCAGCGATAAGTGTATTTATAGGAATTTTATGACAAAATAGTTTTTGCAGAAATCACTAAAATTAAGTGCTCAAAACAAATTTGTGAAAACCGAAGAAATTCAATTAAAAGTCAATTATTTTAATCTGAACTATAGCTATCAATTCTCTTATAATATATATCAAATGAGACAACCAAGATTCTATAAAATTTTAGAAAAATTGTTAGGCAACTTCAAGATAAAATAAAAGCGAGCAATGCAAAGTTGTCTTTTCAGTTGATAAAATAGAGAATTTAATTACTGTAATAGCACTGAGGGATTTTAGAGAATATTAAATATTTTATTTAAAAAATTCTTTTGTAATTCAAATATTTTTGAGTAAATCGTAAATGCTGTTTGCATTGTCATTTTAATGCGACCTTGTTTTGCAGCATAAACTCCATGTATGTTTTGTCGAGTGGATAAATTAAGTTAATGCATATTTTCCAGTGAAATATATACTTGACTGCAATATACACCATGTGTGCTGATTAATATCGGTATACAGGAGGGATCATTATGTAATTATCCTTAATCATCACTTGCTGAATAAATAAAATGAATTGAAGTATTTACCAACAAAATTTGTAAAGTCCAGCTCTAAAATTAAATAGAAATTACAATAATGGATTGTTTAGTTTAATTAGGTAAAATAAAATATATCGAATTGAATTCAATGTCATAAATTACATGTAGGGATCACATCAAATGAGGATGTGGGTCGTCAGGATCTAAATTTACATATGTGGATGGTTTAGCATTATCAAAAAAAATAATCATGATCAAGGTCAAGGTCATTGTCGAACAATTTACAGGGTTTTAATTGTCTCAATTTTAGTTAGTGATCTGTGGGTGGGCGGGGTCTCCAGTAGAAACTATTTATCTAATCATGAACTGGTGTACCCGCCGAACCACCCGAGTGTTAGTTAACTGTGAAATGGAATGCAAATACTTCTGTGGATGGGCGGGCACTCCAGTTTAAAATAATTAATTGCAATCATAAACTGGTGCACCCCGCCCACCCACTCAAGTGTTAGTCATTTGTAAATTGTATTGCGGTCTAGGCTTTGTCGGAGGCGGTTGATGATGGCGGTTTCTCGAGTTCTCTTGTCTGACCAGCAGGGTTTAATGTTGGTCCGGAACTTGGCGTGGGAGGTGCTTGGCGTGGTTAGCCAGTCACTCTTATTGAACCCGCTAAAGAAGGATTCTAGGTTTTCTAGCTCCGGATGTTGTTTGGGTTCTCTGGGTTTAAGAGGTTTCTATTTAATGGAATTTTCTATGGTTTTTTTTTTCTTTTTAGATCAAAGTCTCGACTGACTTCTGGCCAAAAGTCTTGATCGGGGCCCTTGGATGTCAAGTAAGAGGTTGCTAAAAATTATTAGTTATTTTCTATCTTATCGACAGCACAAGATATAAATATTCATTGTTTTTTTTTTGTGAGAGTGCAAAGTGGATTTTTTTGTGTCGATCAGGTTGTCAGTACATGTAATTTAAACTTGGCACGAATGGCGAACAGAGTTTGCTAAATCTAGGTTAGGACTTCTTGGAACGTCCCATAGGCGGAAGTTGTTCTGGTGAGCTGTTGAATTTTTGGGATAAAAATATGTCCCTTCCTTTAGAGAAGGGTGGTAGGAGTTTTTCGATGTCAAATCCGTGGAGTTGAGGCGCGATTACTTACTCAAAATTGCCCCACGTTGGGCGCCAATTGTTACGGTCTATATTTTGTTAGAAGCGGTTGATGACGGAGGTTCTTTGGCTCGTGTTATACCTGAAAAGTGTATTTGTTATTGTTCTCACCTTTGACGTATTACTGACAACTGTCATTCAATCTGTCTTACTAAAAACAGCAGAAACGTAACAAATGTGAGAATAAGCAAATTTCTTGATAACAAACACTTGGGCGGGTGGGCAAGAACACTGTAACAAACCACCGGCTCATAATTTATAAACTGTGTTCTCACCCACCCGCCCAAGTGTTAGTTATCAAAATAATTTGTTATTGTGCCCACCTTTGACGTATTAGTGACAACTGTCATTTAATCTGTCATACTAAAAACAGCAAAGACGTAACAAATGTGAAAATAAGCAAATTTCTTGATGACAAACACTTGGGCAGATGGGTGGGAACACAGTTTATAAATATTGGGCCGGTGGATTCATACAGTGTTTTCGTCCACCCGCCCAAGTGTTACCCACGACTACAACTGTCATTCAGTTTGTCACATTAAAAACAGCAGAAACGTTACAAATGTGAGAATAAGCTAATTTCTTGGTGACAAACACTTAAGCGGGTGGGATGGAACACTGTATCAAATTATTGGCCCAATATTTATAAATTGTGTTTCCACCCAAGTATTAGTTATCAACAAATGTATTGTGCCCACCTTTGACGTATTAGTGACAACTGGTATTCAATCTGTCATACTAAAAACAGAATAAATGTAACAAATGTAAAAATAAGTAAATTTCTTGATAAAAAACACTTGGGCGGGTGGGCGGAAGCACTGTAGCACCACCGGTCCAATATGTATAAACTGTGTTCTCGCTCACCCGCCCAAGTGTTAGTTATCAACAAAAATTGTTATTGTGCCCACCTGTGACTTATTAGTGACAACTGTCATTCAATCTGTCATACTAAAAAGAGCAGAAATGTAACAAATGTGAGATTAAGCAAATTTCTTGATGACGACCACTTAAGCGGGTGGGCGGGAACAATGTATCAAACCACCGGCCCAATATTTGTGAACTGTGTTCCCGCCCACCCACCCAAGTGTTTGTTATTAAAAAAAAAATTATTGTGCCCACCTTTGACGTATTAGTGACAACTGTCATTCAATCTGTCATACTAAAATTAGCAGAAATGTAACAAATGTGAGATTAAGCAAATTTCTTGATGACGACCACTTGGGCGGTCGGGCGGGAACAATGTATCAAACCACCGGCCCAATATTTATAAACTGTGTTCCCGACCACCCACCCAAGTGTTAGTTATCAATGAATTTGTTATTGTACCCACCTTTGACGTATTAGTGACAACTGTCATTCAATCTGTCATACTAAAAACAGCAGAAATATAACAAATGTGAGATTAAGCAAATTTCTTGATGACGACCACTTGGGCGGGTGGGCGGGAACAATGTATCAAACCACCGGCCCAATATTTGTAAACTGTGTTCCCGCCCACCCACCCAAGTGTTTGTTATCAAAAAAATTGTTATTGTGCCCACCTTTGACGTATTAGTGACAACTGTCATTCAATCTGTCATACTAAAAACAGCAGAAATATAAAAAAGTGAGATTAAGCAAATTTCTTGATGACAAACACTTGGGTGGGTAGGCGAGAACACTGTATCAAACCACCGGCCCAATATTTGTAAACTGTGTTCCCGCCTACCCACCCAAGTGTTTGTTATCAAATAATTGTTATTGTGCCCAACTTGGACGTATTAGTGACAACTGTCATTTAATCTGTCATACATAAAACAGCAAAAACGTAACAAATGTGAGATAAAGCAAATTTCTTGATGACGACTACTTGGGCGGGTGGGCGGGAACACTGTATCATACTACCGGCCTGATATTTATAAATTGTGTTCCCGCCCACCCGCCCAAGTGTTAGTTATCAAAAAAAATTGTTATTGTGCCCACCTTTGACGTATAGTGACAACTGTCATTCAATCTGTTAAACTAAAATTAGCAGAAACGTAACAAATGTGAGATTAAGCTAATTTCTTGATGACGACCACTTGGGTGGGTGGGCGAGAACACTGTATCAAACCACCGGACCAACATTTGTAAACAGTGTTCCCGCCCACCCGCCCAAGTGTTAGTTATCAACGAATTTGTTATTGTGCCCACCTTTGGCGTATTAATGACAATTGTCATTCAATCTGCCACATTATAAACAGTAGGAACGCAACAATTTTGAGAATAAACAAATTTCTTGATAACAAACAGGTTCAATATTTATAAACTTTGTTCCAGCCCACCCACCCATGTGTTTGTTATCAAGATAATTTGTTATGTGTCCACTTTTGACGTATTACTGACAACTGTCATTTAATGTCTTATTAAAAACAGCAGAAACGCAACAAATTTGAGAATAAGCAAATTTCTTGATGACAAACATTTGGGTGGGTGGGCGGGAACACTGTATCAAACCACCGGCCTAATATTTATAAATTGTGTTCTCGCGCACCCGCCCAACTGTTAGTTATCAAAAAATTTGTTATTGTGCCCACCTTTGACGTATTAGTGACAACTGTCATTCAATCTGTCACATTAAAAACAGCAGAAACGCAACAAATTTGAGAATAAGCAAATTTCTTGATAACAAATACTTGAGCGGGTGAGCGGGAATACTGTATCAAACTGACAACTGTCATTCAATCTAAAAACAGCCGAAACGTAACAAATGTGAGAATAAGCAAATTTCTTGATGACAAATCCTTGAGCGGGTGGGCGGGAACACTGTATCAAACCATCGGTCTAATATTTATAAACTTTGTTCCCGCCCTCCCTCTCAAGTATTAGTTATTTCTAGATTGGATGTTATCGTCTTTTTTGTTAAATAAACATTGGCATTTGCAAGGGGGGAAGATCTTCAATTTCTTGATAAGAAACTTTTGGGCGGCTGGGCGGGCATTTCAGTTCAAATTTAACTGAAGAACCCCGCCCACCCGCTCAAGTGTAAGTGATTTATGGATTGGATATCACCCACAAGAATTTGCAAAAAGAAGAAATTACAAAAGTAAACTCATTTATACTCAATATACAAAGCAAGCATTAGGCCAGTACTAATCTATGCTTGCGAAACCTTTAAGCAAATAAATAAAGAATGACTAACAATACTAAAAGAACAGACGGTAGAGAGTCAAAATGATTTACGATTAATTGGAGGTAAAAATGTAGTTTTATGAAAACTTAGCAGATAAGATGACTTTGGCCTTTGGCACGTTTAGCATGAAAGAGAGCAGAATATGCAAGCAAATAACGAATGGGGTGCTTGCAGATGTAAAAAGCAGACAAAAACCAAGAAAAACAAAATGTGGAAGGGCATCATAATGGAAAACTTACGCAAAATGAAGATCAACCAAGATCACTAAAGAAGAGACAACCTTGAGGAAGATAGCGATAGTATTAGTAAACATTTAAAGTCCAAAAACGGTAAAAAATTTGCGTAATTGGTTATAAAATAAAAACCAGCTAGCCTAAAAATTTGTTTGGACAATTAAAATGATAATTGTTACTTGATAGCACAAATTGTTACTAAAGCTAAAGAAATCAAATTATTTTTGTTAACATTTAAAGTGCTAAAACGGTAAAATTTGTACGTAATTGGTTATAAATCAAAAACCACTCGAGCGATTTTGAACAATTTTGGTGGATTGGTTCCCAAGATGTTGCTAAAGATGTTAAAATTCTAATAGTCAATTTATTTTTAGATTTATCTAGTTTTTCAAAGCATTTAAAGTGCAAAAACGGTAAAAATATTACGTAATTGGTTATAAAACAAAAACCACTCGAGCGATTTTGATCTAATTTTGTGGATTGGTGCACAAAATGTTGCTAAAGATATTAAAAACGCATTAGTCAATTTATTTTTAGATTTAACTAGGTTTCCAAAGCATTTAAAGTGCAAAAACGGTAAAAATGTTACGTAATTGGTTATAAAACAAAAACCACTCAAAGGATTTTGAACAAATTTGTTGGAATAGTGCACAAAATGTTGCTAAAGATATAAAAAATTGCAATAGTCAATTTATTTTTAGATTTAACTAGTTTTCATAAGCATTTAAGTGCAAAAACGGTAAAAAAATTACGTAATTGGTTATAAAACAAAAATTATTCGAGCGATTTTAGTCAAACTTGGTGGATTGGTGCACAAGTGATTGCTAGAGATTATAAAATTACAATGGTCAACTTTTTTTTAGGATTAATTAGTTTTTGTGAGCTTTCAGAGTGAAAAACGGTGATTTTTTTGCGTAATTGATTGTAAATCAAAAATTGGTAGCACTAGTTATTACTAAAAGTAAAGAAATCACAAAATTTGTAATATTTAAACAATAAAATAGTTTATGTAAGCACTTCAAAGTGCTAAAACGGTAAAAATTATACGTAATTTGTTATAAAACAAAAACCACTCTAACGATTTTGATCAAATTTGGTGGATTGGTGCACAATATGTTATTAAAGATAATAAAATTACAAATATTAAACTATTGCAAAGAAATTCGTTAATTTATTTTTATCGGAATACCGCAATTGCTTTATCAATTTGGACACAATAGTTTAGTATTAAACCCACACCTGACTGTTCATTCTTAATATTTCCCGCAACTTTATCGATTTTATAGAAGCAAATAAATGTCAAGGTTTAATTACGTATTCTGATTCCTCATTCTTTTACTTCACATGTATTAATATAGATAAAACAATTGCTATATAAATTAATTCCTATAAATACATTCATTCATTAACAAAACAACTCTATTCGTTTAAGTTTAGATGTTTCTAAATATACTTGCCAGTACATCAAATCATTGTTGGCTGATTTTCAAAAATCATCAAGAATAATTTTCTCGACGAATAAAATTGAAACAAAAGTATTGCATAATAACAAACAAAATTGTTTAAAAAATCAAACAATTGCATTATGTATAACAGTTTCATAATGATTTTTTGTTCCACTTCGTTGTATTTAATTTTAAAATTAGGATTTATTAATAGATCGCTGACACGATTTCACTTTTATTTATGGATGCAGATTGTTTTAACAATATTATTTTTACGGACGATCATTAATATTAATAACAAGGAGCATTTATTTGGTTAGTGTTAAATTGGGTGGATTAACAACATATGATGACACCGAATATTTGTGGGAACCAAGGTTATTATTATCTGTACATGCAATATTTTTGGCCGGCACAATATTACTTTTATGTAACAATATTATAAATAATTTTTCGCGGAAAAATAATTAGAAGAAGGTAATAATTACTGAATGATTTCATCGAAAATGCATGTGAGATATTGTCGGTCATTATGTGTAATTTCATCCATTCCTACCTGCTCGTAAAATGGTCTATATGACCATGAAAAGGTTCGTTAATCTCTCCGTCTCTGTTGCGAATTACGTAACAGCATACCTTGGCATTGTTGAAAGGGTATCATTTATAATGCAATTAATGTAATTATAAAAGTCAATTATTTGGCATTAATTTTAATTTAATTATTTTACAGAGGGAATTTCAGCCAGAAATCGTTAACATCGGCGATTTCCAAGTATAGGACATTACTGAACGCATTGGATTTGGCCCATCAAAATGAAACCTCTCAACAAAAAAGGCATTTCCATCAAATCACCGGTGATATCATCTGTCCATCACAGGTGCAAGGCATCGATCATCTCAGAGACCCCAGATTGAACAAGGTACCACGAACTAATCACAAAATAAATAAATTAAAACAAATTTAATCAACAATTAGGGCTTGGCTTTCACATTGGAAGAGAGGCAAGCTTTGGGCATCCATGGTTTACAACCCGCACGTTTTAAAACTCAAGAGGAACAATTGGAACTCTGCAGAATATCAATCATGAGATATCAGGAAGATTTAAATAAATATTTATATCTCAACGAATTGCACGATAGAAACGAGAAGCTGTTTTTCAGATTGTTATCAGAAAATATTGAAATGCTTCTTCCCATTGTTTACACCCCAACTGTTGGATTGGCTTGCCAAAAATTCGGTCTTATTTATCGCAGACCTAGAGGACTTTTTATTACATTTAATGATCGTGGACATTGTTTTGATGTATTAAGAAATTGGTAAAAATTACTTCAGCTTGATAGAATTTTTTGTAATAATTTTATTAATTTCAGGCCCGAACATGATGTTAAAGCTATTGTAGTAACTGATGGTGAACGTATTTTAGGTTTAGGCGATTTGGGTGCCGCTGGTATGGGCATTCCAGTAGGAAAATTGGCTTTGTATACAGCTTTAGCCGGAATTAAACCCCATCAATGTCTCCCAATTACACTAGACGTTGGTACTAATAATGAAACATTATTGGAAGATCCTCTATACATTGGTTTGAGGCAGAAGCGAGTTCAAGGAGCTGAATATGATGATTTTATTGATGAATTTATGCAGGCTGTTGTTAAGCGATACGGACAAGACACTTTAATTCAATTTGAAGATTTTGGTAACCACAATGCGTTCAGATTTTTGGACAAATACCGTTCACAGTATTGCACTTTTAATGATGATATTCAGGGAACTGCTAGTGTTGTAGTTGCTGGTTTGCTATCTTCTAAGAGAATCACCGGTAAGAAGATTTCTGAAAATAAATTTGTATTTTTGGGCGCTGGAGAAGCAGCCATTGGTATTGCCGATTTGTGCGTAAAAGCCATGCAAGTTGAAGGTATGAGCGTGAAGGATGCCAGGGAACGTATTTGGATGTTTGATATTGATGGTCTTTTGGCCAAAGGTAGACCTGAGGGTAGATTGGAAGGACATAAAGCTTTCTACGCTAAGGATCACAAACCCAATAAAAATTTATTGGAGGTCATTAAGGAAGTCAAACCTACAGCGTTGATTGGTAATTATTGAATTTTGTTATGGATTTGAGTTAATATTAATTTAATTTAGGTGCTTCTGCTGCTGGTGGTGCTTTCACACCTGAAATTCTTAAGGAAATGGCAGCTAATAATGATAGACCCATTGTATTTGCTCTCAGTAATCCAACTCATAAGGCTGAATGTACTGCCGATGCTGCCTATCAGAATACTGAAGTAAGTATTTTAGTTTGTGCAAAGTTGCTTAATATTATAATTAATTTTTATAGGGTCGTGTAATTTTTGCCAGTGGTTCTCCATTCGGCAAGGTTGTCTATAATGGACAAGAATTTGTTCCCGGCCAAGGCAATAATGCCTACGTCTTCCCAGGGATTGCTTTAGGAGTTATCACCGCCAGAATCCATCACATTCGTGAAGAATTGTTCCTTGTTGCAGCTCAAGTAATTGCTGATAATGTATCCGAAGAGGATTTGGCCAAAGGAAGCTTGTACCCACCGCTCAAGATTATTTACGAGTGCTCCATTCAAATCGCCACTAAAATTGCAGCCTATGCTTACGAACAAGGTAGGCACAATTTCTAATTTAATTAATACGAACACATCAACACAAATGATTATTCTTTTTGTTTTGAACACACCTTTAGGTCTCAACAGGACACTTTCCTCCGAGGAAAGAGGCGGTAATCCATTCTCATTTTTAAAGTCTGTACATGTTACACGTTTAACACTGTGGACAGTGTCTGTAGAACCGTTTTAACAAAAACAATTTTGGCAAAATTGGTGGGAATTAATGTAGATTAGAATTGCTTTGTAGTAGCAAAGATTATTAATTCTCTTTAGTTTTGCTGCACAATATGTTGTTGGTAATTACTAAACAAATAATTTTAATGGAGTAATGTAATATTAACCAATGATGTCGTACTAATTTGATCATTCGCATATTTATTTTGCGTTATTTTACTAAAAATTTAATGTAAAGTAACTTCTTTCAAAAATGAGATGCTTACAAATAATTTGGTTTGGTAGCAATGCTTAATGTTTTGAAATTTTATTGAATTAAAGTAATGGTACCATTTAAGAGGATAATTTGCAGAGCCATTACGGTAATAAATAGTTTCTATTGTAATTTTAAATCTGGACTTGATAATGAATGATGTTTCTTGCTTGTACTCTATTGTTTCTTCTATTCTTTTTGTTCTCTAAAGTGACGCTTAAGGTGTTTACAGGAAGTCAACTTTTGGGTTAGGGTAGATTCTATTCAATTTCTGCAGTTCTATTTTCTGTGTTTTGTGGGAAGCTGTCTAGAACAGTGTTTCTCAAACTAAGTTAACGTTTACAAAATTTTTGCGCAGGTCTTAAAGTCTTCAATTGGCCCAAATGATCAAAAAAAAGAATTTTGCTTCTCACATAGCGTTTGACTTTTTGAAGTGTTTGAAAAGACTTTGCTGATAGACTTCAACCAAATTTATGTTGGCCAAAAATCTTTTACACTTCTTAGATGATCTGTTCTGACCAACTATTCCAAAATTTAATCCTACTTTAGTTGGTGATTGCGGACAAATAATTTGAATTTGAGTTCATGAAATAATATTTTTAGAAACAGTGAAAAGGTTATTCTAAATGAAGCACCACTGGGGACGGTTCAAACATAAAATATCCATGCAAGTTATGCTAAAACATGAAATTGGCTCTCAACTCATCGGGCAACCAGAGTTGCGAGACCAGCCGGAGGATGCTCTCTGGTTATCCGGTGTGGTATGGCCCTTAACGTGTTAAGCTACGCCAACATTGCCAGAATGAAATGATCAATCAAAATAAAGTGCAAAAAAACTTGCCAAGTGACTGGAATTTGAAACTACTTGCCCGCAATCAATGAGTTAAGCCTGTTTGTTATCAAAAGACGCCACACTCCTCCCCAGCAGTTTGGCCATCAGCTTCTAGAACGTAGCCGGATTTAAGACTGGCTTTAAGAAATGCATGATTGGTGGTTCTAAATCTTCCTCAAAGAGACTAGCGAATTCTTGTACTACTAGCCAGTGGAATCTGGGATGGACGGGGAAGAGCAGCGAAGTGGATGAGGTGGCGGACATAGTCGAGAGTGGCCTAGGGTTCTTCTTGCCTTAGGACGGGCGCTTGCTCAAAGGTAACGGTTGATGTTGGGTGCCGACCCTGACGCTGATGTCCGTTTCCCCAGTGATGGCGAGTTTATTGGCTTGGTGGATGACATGGTCGCTTTCGTGCAATTCAAGTAGGTCTAGCTGGGTGAAGTTATGGCTAGCTCCGCTGTCTATCAGGGCAACGATTGGTCTCACCCTGATACGTGACGTAAATTTTTGGAAGATAGTGATAGTCGACGAGTACTCCAACTTGAGCAGGGATTGATGGTTGCGTTGTGCTTACGCTTGATGAACTGGAAGGAAGGAGCGATTGTTTGTGCATTATGAATTAAACCGGGCCAGTTTGAATTCTTTGAATCTAGGTAGGTTGTCTTTATGCTTTATCTTGCTGGGGAAGTTTGAAACGGGTTGTTCTTGAGTCTCCTTCCAACCGAGCTATGTGGCTGGGTTGGCTTTCCTAGGAAGGGAGGTTTAAGCGGGTCACATTTTTGGGGGTTAAGGGTTTAGGGGCTCTGGGCAGTTTGTCCAGGGAACTCCTTTCAAGTGATTGAACGTTGGAACCACTTGGTTTGCAGTGTCTAATAATAAGCTATTGGGGTAGTTTTGCACACCTAACAGTCTGTTTGTCATCTAAGACATTACAATTGCAGAGAGCAGACACATTTAATCTCTGAAAGATTAACACTTGGGTGGGTAGTCGGGGTACTTTAATCAAAATTACTTGCCAACATTTGGCAAATTAAGCTTTTCAAGAACATAATTATACCACAACATCTGAAGACAAAGGTCTTTAATCAATGTGTGACGCTAACACAGCAGTGTTTCCAGAAATTTATGGTTGACGAATTGTGGACTATTGTTGCTTAGCACGATCTTTGGATATTCGACTTGGCAGAAGACTTGCTGCTCCATGATCTTGATGGTCACGTCATTGATTGTGTGATGGGTGGCAAAAACCTTTATCTACCCAGCGGGTGCTCATGTTCACGGTTAAGATGAACCAATTTCAACAGAGATAAGTTTCTAAAAGGCCGCTGTCGGGATCAGATTGTAAGGCGGTGGCCTCTTAGGCGGCACCAGTCTTTATCCGTGCGCAGGTGAAGCACCTTTGAACGTATGCCTTGACATCTTTTCTGACTTCTGGCTAGTGGTAGGTCAGTATCAGGTTACGGCAGGTATTGTTTTGCTTTGGCTGACTGGTGGCATCGTTGTTTTGATGCTATCTCATCAATTTCTTCTGCAGCGTTTTTAAAGCAGCGGCCAGAGTTTTAACTCCCAAGAGTTGTAGTGCAAGGATTCTTTAGTGGCCTTGGTATTGCCGCGATAGCCAATAATAGAGACCAGCGAGGCTAAAATGCAGAGTCATGACTTTGGGGGTATCAGGCTTTGCTACAGGTTCATTTGTTTCTGGGTACTCGGGTAAATATTTCTCAGCCCCGGGCATGTGCCATGTCAAAAGCGAATTTGATTAGTAGTAACGACCATTGTATAAATTTGGTCTTGGTATCCTGCGTTTTGGTAAGCCGAACTAACGCTTTGTTAACCGTTTTCAGCAGAAACAAACCAAGTAGGCATTGCACTTCTTAATTGTCTACAATATCGCGTGGCACTCCTGTTCGATAGCTTTAAACCAGGAGCTGGCATAATTAATGATACGTTTTTGGTTAGTTTAATTCCTATCTTGCCGGCGTTTTGTTATAGAACCAACTGCAGACCAAGTCGTAGGCGGTTTAAGGTCAAAGGTTGGTGCAGCAGTGTCTTAACGGCTACAAAGGTGCGTTTGGCGGCGTTGTCTCATCAGAACAGATTTGGTTCCTTGCAAATCCGTGAAGGAGGTCTCAGCAAAGTTGTCGACATACTTCCTTAAAAACGTGTAGCCCATGAAACTCCACAGTTGTTTACAAGTTGTTGGTTGTGGGTGGCCGCGGATAAGTTGATGATCCAAAGATTGATTTGCTTGAACCGTGACCATGTGCAATAGGTTTTTAATTTTTGGTTGCTTGAAGGTAACGGTTTGGTGTTGGGTGCCGATCTTGATGGTGATGGTTGCTTCCCTGATGGTGGCAAGTTTATTGTGGAGTTTGGCCTAGTGGATGACATAGTGAAATTCAGGTAGGGCCGGGTGAAGTAATGGCAAGTTTTGGCTTACGTGCATTTTTGGCAGGTGGTGATAGTCAAAGACTACTCCTACTTGAGCAGCGGGGATTGATGGTTGCTTGTTTGCCTAAGAAAGATGGAAGGAGGGGGCGAGGGTGTCTATGTAGGTCCGCGTTTTTTGTTTGTTCGTGTCTTCTGAATTAAACTGGGCCAGCAATGGCTTCAATTGAAATGTTGGAAGGTGGTCTTTATGCTTTATCTTGGTGGGGAATTTCAAAACGGGATGTTCTTGAGCCATTGTATACTATACCACCAGTTTTGCAATGTTGTTGGCATTATTGGTCTTGTAGACAGCGGCGTCGTCTGGTGTGTGTTTTTCAACCGAGCCAAAGGTTTGGAAGCTCTGAGCAGTTTGTCCAGGGATATAACTCTTCTCTCAAGTAGATTGGACGTAGGAACCACTTGGTCCGCAGTGTCTAATAATGAGCTATTGGCGTAGTTGCGGGGGCGGATGATTTGTCCTTGCTGCTTAGTGTTTGAACAATGCCGTTGCTCGGATCCGGAAGAGACTGGCTGTCAAGTTGAGTCGAATTTTGTTAGTTTTTTTGGCTGCAAGCCGCAAGCTTGCAACAGTAAAGTTTGATAAATACCATAGTGGTCAGAACGATTGGCCGGTTGAAGAATTATTTAATTTCTGGATGGCTTAAGACATGTGTGGGTGGGCGGGGTACCTGCTCTATTCTTCTGCCGGGGTTTTGTCATCTTCCTACTTTCCTAATTTTATGAATGCTGATATTAGCAAAAAAGAAAAACATTCAATCTGTGGATGACTTGACTTTGGGCGAGTACTCCAAACAAATCTACTTCACCGCAAACTATGAAATGAGTGTTTTGATCACCTAAAGAACAAAAATATACCACAACATCTGAAGACAAGGGTCTTTAATCAATGTGTACTGCCAGTACTAACCTACAGTTTGCAGACATGGACGTTAACACAGAAGAACATAGACAACAACACAGAAAGACATGGAACGACAAAAACTTCATATCACCCTACAAGACCTAAAGAGAAATGCCTGGATCAGAGATAAGACGAAAGTGACTGATGCTATCCGGTCAGTAGAAATGCTGAAGTGGAAGTTCACTGGTCACAACGCAAGGCAGACAGACGGAAGATAGAACCTCACAAAATGGCGCCCATATATTGGGAAGAGAGGCAGAGGTAGACCAAAAATGAGATGGGGCGACTACATTAAAGCGGTATGCTGGTTTTGGATGGTTGAGAACTGCTCAGAACCGTGATTTGTCCAAAAATGAACTCAAGATGGCTGAAAGAAGAAGACTTGCTTTGCCCATCCACACAACAAACATTAAAGGATTGGAGCTTTCACCCTTCTTCTTAAATCATAGATTGACTGCCCTGTTTACATTACAGACATTAAAGATGCATGATGTATTTGGTTGGATGAGAACGGCACAGAACCGTAATTTGTGTAGAGATATGGGGAAACCTATGTCCAAAGATGGACTCTTGAGTTAAAAGAACTTGCTTTGCCTACCCACTCAACAAACATTAAAAGATTATAGCTTTCACCTTTCTTCTCAATCATAGATTGACTGCCCTGTTTACATTACAGACATTAAATAAGCATGATGGATTTGGATGAATGAGAACGGCACAGAACCGTGATTTGTGGATAGATATGGGGGAGGCCTATGTCCAAAGATGGACTCAATATGGCTGGAAGAAAAAGACTTGCTTTACCCACCCACCCAAGAAACATTAAAAGATTGAAGCTTTTACCATTCTTCTTCAATTATAGATTGACTTCCCAGTTTACCACCCACCCAACTATTAGTCATCAAAGAATCGAAGTTGTCATCTTTCTCCTAATTTATTGAAAACCTGCGTTGGCAGAAGAAGAAGCGTCTAATTTTTGGAAGACTGGCACTTGGGTGGGGAGAATTTAATCTGTTACCTTTTTCATTTAATTATTTTGGGAAACCACCGTTCGTTTCGTCGCTCGACGTCTGGACAGAACCGGCAGGGACCGAAACGGAACGCATTAAAGTCTGGTTTAAAAAATTTGATTAAAACATATGCGAAATTGGATTTCTTGCCCAAAAATATTACTCAACAAACAATTTGACATTGTTCTACGAACAAAATTGCTTTTTCCAGAGCAAAGAAGTTTTCAACAGTTTTTCATTTTGTGAGCACCATATTTGTGATCCAAAACTCTGTTCTCTGTAAATTCCGCATTTACCTTTCAAGAATTTGTCGAAACGCACCCATAATTTCTGAACCATTTGTTATCTGTGACTATCTAACTTATCATCAACGTACTCCTCAAAGCCACCAAAGGCTTTAAAAGTCACAAACTATTAATTCATCAATGCATCACCTGAAGTTACTAATAAACTCCATCAAAATTGAAGCAAAATAAAAATGTGCCCACCACTATGCAACATAATCTAAAATATGTAATCTTTTAGGTATTGCTACCGTCTACCCCGAACCAGTGGACAAGCGCAAGTACGTGATGGACCAAATGTACAACTACAACTACGAACCATCACTTCCAAGCAACTACCAATGGCCAAAAGCACCCGAAATCAAGACGAAACCATTAGAAGAAGCCAAACTGATCCAAAAATAAATCAATGTGATGTTACAAATTCAAATGAATTATATTAATTCTCAATAATTAATAGGTCACATAGCTAAATGTATGAAGCAATTTATTTATTTTAAGTTTTAATTTATTTTTAATTAATTTTGTGCCATTATTATTGAGATCGGCAGCTGATACGTACTTAATAACAAACAAATTTCGGTATTAGTAATTTTTAATTTATTTTCAAGAATGAGCAGCTATACGATGTGAAACTGTAGTGATAGACAATTACCTCTCCCGGTTATATGCTTTCGATTGAGCAATATTTATTTATTGTTGATTGATATATAGTTGATGATTTAGATCAGTATTTTTTTTTGCTTTGAGTACCTTTGAATATTATATTATATACATGTTATCACTTATCATTTTGTTAAATCATTTGTCACCAAGAAATATTAATAATATACAATTAATAATAAATAAAAATGTTAATTATATATAAAAATTGTTTTGATTTATTTATTTTGGATCCTCTTAATCTATCAAACTGGATTTCTTACATCTTGTACTTCTATTGGAGTCTTCTGAACACTTAGTTCTAATAATTTTGAAGACTATTACTTACAAAAATTTTTTTGTTTGGTCCAACACATTCATGGTTTTTGTTCAACTTTCTAGATAGTACTCATAGATCTCCAAACTTTCCGTAAAATGTTTGCTAGTGGTGGCTGGTGATAACAGAAATAGGTGAGACCAAAAACAACTTTAAAGTTGCTCTAAAAGCAAGCAACTATTCTATAATTCTGTTCTGGATATTTTCTGATATCTTATGTTTTAATAAATTTAGTAATTGAAAACTATAATTTTTAAACAATTTAAATTTTTTGTATGTATATGTCACATGAATATTAAAAGATCCAATTCCTCACATATCATATATAATAAATAAAATACCTTGGCGTGACAAGAACATATCGATTGCCAACACTTTTTCCAATTAATAATTAACAAAAGATTACACCGCTTCACGGTAGCCGGCCTCCGTCGACCGACAATATGCGGGTTTCGCTTTATTGAAATACAATTTCTCAGTTTCGCTTTTAAATCCGCGCAACATGGGAAACACCGCGAGTGTAGCCAAACTGTGCTGTTATGACGACGATTTCGATATCAAATGCCACAAAACAAACACGTGAGTAATTAAGAGTTTAATAGTAAACTTATAGTATAATTTATTGATTTTATTTGGTTAATTTAAAGAAGTGAAATTAATGTTTTCTATTCTTGGAATGGATTAATATTAATTAGATCATTTATTTTGCTTTCAAATGGATAGGAATAGTAATTTTATGGTTAATTAAAAAAATGTATTATTTTTTAATATTTTTGAAAAATTGTTCTTATTTTGAATAGAAATTTAATTAATGTAAACTGATTGAAAACCATTTGTGGCAAATTATACTAATTAGTGATTAAAATTTGAAAAATTAATTTAAACAATTTTGAAAATTTTGAAAGTTTTGATTTTTCTACTTTTAAAGCATTAATTGATGACCATTTGTAGCAAAATTACAACAAAATTTATAGACTGGTTTTTGTTTTATATCACAATTAGTGATTTAAAGTCGAAAAATTGATTTAAATAATTTTGAAAATTTTGAAAAAAATATATTCGACGTTTTTGTATTTTCTATCATTGAAGCATTAAATGATGACCATTTGTAACAAATCACAACAAAATTCATGGATTGGTTTTGGTTTTATATCATAATTGGTGATTAATAGTCAAAAAATTGATTTAAACAATTCTAAAATTTTGAAAAAAAAATGTGTTTTTAACTAATGCCTCGTTAGATAAAAACAGATTAAGTTGGCATTTCATTTTCTGTGTTTTCTGCAGTGTAAACCTGGCGGTTTCTAACCTTGTCACAAGTTTGAAGTTTCAATAATGGATATAAATGTTATCAATAATCAGTACAATATGTAATTAATCAAGTTATAATTGACTTTTTAAATTGCAAAACCCTTTGTATATAATTAATACAATATATAATAAATAGAATAGGACTTTTAGTTATTTAAATGTAAATCAAAAATAAAGTTGGCGAAAGAACAGAACCTTGAGGAACACCAGCATTTATAATTTTGGGGTCAGAGTTAAAACCATCAATTCTAACTATAATTTTTCTATTGTCAAGGAAACTATTGATAAAATTTGCAGTTTTTTTATCAAGACCTATACAATAGAGTTTGTTGACAAGATTAAGATACCATAACCTATCAAAAGCTTTAGAAATATCTGGAGCTACTGCAAGATTTTCTCCTTGTTTGTCTAAAGTAGAATTCCATTTGTGACTAACATAAGTCAGAAAATTTGTTGTTGAACGTTTTGATCAAAATCCATATTGAGTATTTGAGAAGAAGATTTTGTTCTAAGAACTTCTGACTACTTTTTTGGATGTTTGATTATTGTGACTTCCAAATCGACGACCGCTCATCCTGGCATGCACACGACTTCGGCATTGCACCAGAGAAAACTTGTCTTTTCACCTTTGGGAAGAAGCTATGTTCAACCTCTATGCCTTTGGGAGTCTCTAGATATGGTACAACTTTGTCAAATGCCCTATAGGTGATTCACCTATCTTTCAGCTTTACCTGCACCTACGACATTACACCCTACGCCGTGGGACAGTTTCGGAACCCAAACCCAAACCAACAACATAACATTGGGAAGAGCAAAGCCACTCCATCTGCAATTATCGATCTTCTCCAATATTTCTATGTTTCTGGGAGTTTCTGAAAAGCATGGTCCTTTATGATCCCAAATATACACAAACTATCAAGAACCTTGAGGAAAAAAGAATACAAAAATAAGCGACAGAACACCAAGCACGCTTTGCTACCTAAACTCGGCAAACTAATAAACTTTATCAAGCTGAACTAACTCGCTTTGGCGGTAAACCACACAAAAACTTGATAACGTTTTGCTTAGCAGCAGATACCATACACAGCTTACCACCGTCTGTTGGTACAGAACCTGAAAAGCTAAGCTTTGCAACTTGACCAGAACTACGATCGGAACTAATACTTTTATACAAAAACACCAAGAGCCGGCTAATCAGGCATTACGTACGCATGACTTGACAACCTATTTGGCTGAGTAATGACAACAAAGACTATAAGACCAGTTAAATGCTTTCTAGGACGCCAAGCAGCGCTATATCAGCGGCTTTGTCAGTGCCATCCACAGCAATCCTTGGCTAATGTAATGGCTACTTTAGTTGAACCAAAAATCCAACAATCTCTGAAGCATGTGTGATCAACAATTAAGATCAAACAAGTAATTTTAAATCAAATTTCCGCTCATCCACCCAAATGTTTGTGAAAAAAATTGCTTACAAACACTTGGGCGGGTGGGCGGGAACACAAGTTGAAACAACCGTTAATGAACTAAGTGCTCCAACCACCCACCCAAATGTTTGTGATTAAAAAAATGGATCACAAACACTTGGATGGGTGGGCGGGAACTCAAATCAAAACTACTGTCGCGCAATCAATGAATTGAGTATTGAAACGCTTGGGCGGGTGAACAAAAACTCCGTTTAAGAGTATCTTTGCGCAATCAATAAACTGAATGCCCCACCCAACCACCCACCCAAATGTTTGTGATAAAAAAAAATTATCACACAATTCATGTACTGAGTGCCCCAGCCAACCACCCACTCAAGTGTTTGTGATTAAAAAAAAATCACAAACAATTGGGCGGGTGGACGGAAACTCCGTTTAAAACTACCTTCGCGCAATCAATAAACTAAGTGTTCCACCCACCCACCTAAGTGTTTGTGATAAAAAAAATAATTATCGCAAACACTTGGGCAAACACTGTAGCCGGGAACTCAAATTAAAATTACCGTCGCGCAATTAATGTACTTACACCCAAGTGTTTGTGATAAACAAAATTTTATCACAAACACTTGGGTGGGTGGGCGGAAACTCAAGTTGAAACTACCGTCACGCAATTCTTAAACTAAGTACCCCACCTACCCACCCAAGTTTGTGATAAAACAAATATATTACAAACACATAAGCAGGTGGGCGGGAACTGAAGTTAAAACTGCCGTTACGCAAATAATATATTAAGTACCCCATCGACCCATCCAAGTGTTAGTTATAAAATAAATAGATCACAAACAGTTGGGGAGGGGGGTGGGCGAGAACTCAAGTTAAAACTACCGTTTCGCAAACAATAAGCTTAGTACCCCAACCACCCACCCAAGTGTTTGTGACTAAAAAAAAATCACAAACACTTGGGTGGGTGTGTCAGAACTCAAATTAAATTTCTGTTGCGCAATTCATAAACTAAGTGCCCCACCCACCCAAGTGTTTGTGATAAAAAAATGGATCACAAACACTTGGGCGGGTAGGCAAAAACTCAAATTAAAACTACCGTCGCGCAATTAATGAACTAAGTGCCCCACCCACTCACCCAAGTGTTTGTGTTAAAAGAAATGGATCACAAACACTTGGGCGGGTGGGCGAAAACTAAATTTAAAATTATTGTTGCGCAATCAATAAACTTAGTGCGCTGCCCACCCACCCAATTGTTTGTGATAAAAAAAAATGTGTCACAAACAATTGAGTGAGAACTCCATTTAAAACTACGATCTTGCAATTATTGAACTGAGTGCCCCAACCCACCTACCCAAATGTTTGTGATAAAAAAAAATGAATCACAAGTACTTGGTCGAAAATCCCAGTTAAAACTACTGACCCGCAATCAATAAATTTAGTACCCTGCCCACCCACCCAAATGTTTGTGATAAAAAATGAATCACAAAAACTTGGGCGTGTGGGCGGGAACTCAAGTTAAAACTACCGTCGCGGAAATGAACTGAGGACCCACCCACCTAAGTGTTTGTAATAAACAAAATTTTATCACAAACACTGGGCAGATGAGCGGAAACACAAGTTGAAACTACCGTCGCGCAATTATTATACTAAGTGCCTCGCCCACTCACCCAAGTGTTTGTAATCAAATGAACGGATCGCAAACACTTGGGCAAGTGGGCGGGAACTCCGTTTAAAACTAACGACGCGCAATCAATAAACTAAGTGCCCCACCCACCTACCTAAGTGTTACCCATTCATGTATTTGTGATAAATAAAAATTATCACAAACAATTGGGTGGGTGGGCGAGAACTCAAGTTGAAACTACCGTCGCGCAATTATTATACTAAATGCCCCACCCACTCAACTGTTTGTGATCAAATAAATGGATCACAAACACTTGAGCGACGGAAACTCCGTTTAAAACTACCTTTGCGCAATCAATAAACTGAGTGCCCCACCTGTCCATCCAAGTGTTTCTGATAAAAAAAATTAATTATCACAAACACTTGGGCGGGTGGGCGGGAAATCAAACTAAAAGTACTGTCACGCAATTCATAAACTGAGTGCTCCACCCACCCATGTGTTTGTGATAAACAAAAAAATCACAAACACTTGGGCGGATGGGCGGAAACTCAAGTTAAAACTACCATCGCGCAATTAATGATCTTAGTGACTCACCCACCCACCCAAGTGTTTGTGATAAACAAAATTTTATCACAAACACTTAGGCGGGTGGGCGGAAACTCACTTTGAAACTACCGTCGCGCAATTAATAAACTGAGCGCACCACTCACGCATCCAAGTGTTTGTGATAATTTTTTTTAAATCACAAACACTTGGGTGGGTGGGCGGGACCTCAAGTAGAAACCATCGTTGCGCAATCAATAAACTGAGTGCCACACCCACCCACCCAAGTGTTTGTGATATAAAAAAAGATCACAAACACTTGGGCGGGTGGGCGGAACCTCAAGTTAAAACTACCGTCGCGCAATCAATGATCTGAGTGACCCACCCACCCACCCAAGTGTTTGTGATAAACAAAATTTTATCACAAACACTTAGGCGGGTGGGCGGGAATTTAAGTTGAAACTACCGTCGCGCAATTAATGAACTGAGTGCACCACTCACGCACCCAAGTGTTTGTGATTCATTTTTTGTGTCACAAACACTTAGGTGAGTGAGCGGAAACGGGATGATAAAAGCTTGAAACTTATGCAGTATATTAGTATATAGTAGAAGTAAATAGAGTGCAATTAATAAAAAAAATTACCAACCTCTTAAAAAGTTATGGAAGATTATATTGACCCCTCAAGTTTAAACTAAAATATAATGAGACAATTCGAAAAATCATATTTAAAAAACTATTGATGATAAAAGCTTGAAACTTATGCAGTATATTAGTATATAGTTGAAGTAAATAAGGTCCAATTTATAAAAGAATTTACCAACCCCTTAAAAAGTTATGGAAGATTATATTGACCCCTCAAGTTGAAACTAAAATATAGTGAGACAATTCAAAAAACCATATCTAAAAAATTATTGATGATAAGAGTTTGAAACTTATGCAGTATATTAGAATATATTAGAAGTAAATAGAGTGAAATTTGCAAAAAAATTTAACAACCTCTCAAAAAGTTATGAAAGATTATATTGACCCTTCAAATTTAAACTAAAATATAGTGAGACAATTCAAAAAACCATATCTGTAAAACCATTAATGATAAAAGCTTGAGTATATTAGTATATAGTAGAAGTAAATAGGGTGCAATTTATGAAAAACTTTACCAACCCCTTAAAAAGTTATGGAAGATTATATTGACCTCTCAAGTTTAAACTAAAATATAGTAAGACAATTCAAAAAATCATATCTATAAAACCATTAATGATAAAAGCTTGAAACTTGTGCAGTATATTACTATATAGTAGGAGTAAATAGAGTGAAATTTGCAAAAAAATTGACCAACCCCTCAAAAAGTTATAAAAGATTATATTGACCCCTTAAGTTGAAACTAAAATATAGTGAAACAATTCAAAAAATCATATCTAAAAAAATGTTGAAGATAAAACATTGAATTTTGTGCAGTATATTAGTATATAATAGAAGTAAATAGGGTGCAAGTTATAAAAAAAATTACCAACCCCTTAAAAAGTTATGGAAGGTTATATTGACTCCTTAAGTTGAAACTAAAATATAGTGAGACAATTCAAAACATCATATCTAAAAAAATATTGATGATAAAAGTTTGAAACTTATAAAATATTTTAGTACATAGTAGAAGTAAATAGGGTGCAATTTATAAAAAACTTTACCAACCCCTTAAAAAGTTATGGAAGATTATATTGACCCCTCAAGTTGAAACTAAAATATAGTAAGACAATTCAAAAAATCATACCTATTAAACCATTAATAATAAAAGCTTGAAAATTGTGCAGTATATTAGTATATAGTAGAAGTAAATAGGGTGCAAGTTATAAAAAAAATTACCAACCCCTTAAAAACTTATGGAAGATTATAATGACCTCTCAAGTTTAAACTAAAAGTTAAAACTAAGTCATAATTTTAAAGTGACCTCTATTTTTTTGCTCGCCAGTGTATTAGTAAGTAATTTGATCATTTATTTATAAATCTATTTCATGATAGAAAAATATCGATCAAGAATTGTTGGAATTCCCACATTTAATAAATAATCCAACTAAAAAATAACATTCCTATTCAATCCAATAAAAATAACAAACCTTTATCGCATATTATACAAAAAATTACAACAAACATTCAGTCTCCTTTCAACATTAGTCATAACAATTGTAAATTAGTTGCCATGATTGGACTTAACAACCCGTGATATCCTAACCATTGCGAATGGATTTCACTATTCATGATTGGATCTTACTTTTTTGTGAAAATATAAAAAAAAACTTTCTAAGGTTGGAATTAAATAAATTGCATTATTTGTGAAGTGAAACGACCATGAAATAAGTTGGTTGGGTTGCATAGGAGAAATGTATGAAGGTTAGTAGTATATGAATCATTTATTACTTAACAGGTCACAAAATTGCACTATATTTGATGCATTTTTTATTAATAATATCAAAGTCATTGCAATTATAAAAGGTCATGTACCAGAGTATCAAAAAAAAAGGCTGATATGCATTAGAAATGATAAACAGAGTCGCGCGACTTAATAATGTGTAAACATTGCATAATATGAAATTTTCAATGTCAGATGTAATTAATTCTGGGATACAATTTGAGAAAATTGAAATTATCATGCAACAAAGGATTACTTTGAAAAAATATAATGAGTTTTTGCAAAACAAAAATTTTATTTGTAGTTGGCACGAATTAAAGTATTTATTATAAAATCATCATTGTACAAGGTGAAATATCCAAGGTATTTTTTATTATTTTATTAATATTACTTTCAAGATGATTAAGAAAAATATTAGCTCATTCCTTTGTAATTTTATTGCTGATTTATCGTGATATTCACGTGAATACGAGTGAAAGCAATAACGATAACACGGTTTGTAAAATACAACGTGTTTATTTATTTTTTATAATATACTATTATCAGATCATGCATGTTCCTAAGGCCAATAGTTTATTTCGAAATTATGACATTTTAATTAAGTTATTCTCAAATATTTGATAATGTTATGATTGGCATGGGTTACATATTAGTATTGGAGATGTAACAAACTGTTTTTATTAAAATCAATACTTTATTTAGCAGCTAATTTCTTAAAAGGTTTTACAGACCTACTGGAGAGAAAAATTGTAAGGCCAATTTCACCTACAATTTTTCCTGTTTGTCCTAATTGTCTACTTACTAATTTCAATGTACACCCCTTTTAATCAGTTGCTTACTTCAAGTTATTTCCCGTTTAAGGGCGCGGTTTAAGGAGTGTTTTAAAACTATAAGTAAATTGCTTGTAGTTTTTATAAAAACGGATTTTTGCAACGTGTAGAGAATGAAAATTCTAGTCTAATAAAATATATGAAAATCCAAAACCTTAAATTGTCTATTAAATTTCAGAGTAAATATAATTAATCTTATTTTTGTTAAATATTTTTATATAGTCATAACCTTTAAATAAAAACTGAATAATTAATATAATTATTACTTACAAACTTAATATATTTTATATAGAAAAATATGAAATCAACTAATTCATAATTTGCTCCTCCAACTGAACAGTTTCAACCGTTTCAAGTTTCGGTGGTTGAACAACAGGTTGTGGAGGTGGTCTCTTTACATATGTTTTGGTAATGGGTGGTTTTATAGGCGTAGGCCTGCGTTCATCAATAATATTGCGAATACGATTAGGTTGCTTTTTCAAAATCAAAGCATCTCTTTTAAATTCAATTTTACCCTGCTTAGCCATCACCTAGATTTTAGCTTTAGGCATCATTAATTTCTGCACGCGTACTGTTTTATCATCAATCTTCATATCAACAAATTGTTTATCGGGTAAATCCTTAATAGCCTGTTGACTTAGTCCGAGAGACTCCAAGTTTTATCTATCCTTTCAGTGCTTAATATTTTAGAGATATTTTTTTGACGTTCATTTTTACGCTTGCAGACTTTAGAGCCTTCACTTCTTACAATAGGCTTGATTGTTTCCTTAACTACTTCTTCTTCAATTAGATTTTGTTGAGAAATTATTTGTTTTGGTTCGGGTATAATTTCTTTCACAATATCAGAACCCAATTCGTCTATCAAGAATTAAGCATAGTTTTTTATTTTAGATGATCTTTTTGGTCTTTTTACAACTTGATGATTATCTTCGGGATCGTTGGTTATTGTAAATTTAGCAACATCGCCTTCTTCTTCTTCTTCTTCCTCCTCTTCTTCATCTTATCCTTCTTCAATGAAACTAATTTGTTGCGCTTCAGCTGAAATCTTTTGCTAAATTTGTTCCTCAAATTCCATTTGCGCGTGTTTCAATTTATGCTCCTCTAATTGGTCTTGAGTTTCAAAGGTATAATCGCATTTATCACAAGGATACGGTAATCCAGCCAAATGAGTAGTTATGTGTTCCTTAACTTGTTTAGCATTCATAAAAGCAGTGTTACAAATGACACATTTTAAATTAACCATTGAATGTATAGCGCTGCAATTAATAAGCAAATCTTTGCGTCGAAAAGACATATTACAATCATCACATTTGTGTTGCCCAACTGGCTCAACTACAGCCGATTTATTAGCATAATGACTTCTCATATGTCTGGTCAAATGATGCGAAAACAAAAATGTTCTTTCGCATAGTTTACAAAATGGGATGTAATATGCCACATCAATTTAATCGGAGAAGTAAAGCTAGCTTTGCAATAATTACATTTATGCGGCTTCTCATCACTATGAGTCTGCTCGTGACGTTCCAAACCTTGCTTAAAAACAAAGCCTCTCAAACAAATCCGACAAACAAATAGGCGCTTCTTCTTATGCTTCTCCGAATGCCCATCCAAATCCTCTTTGGTTAAAAAGGTATGATCGCATTGCGTACATAAATATTTAGCAACATCAACATGAATTTTCTCATGCCGATGCAATAATGATTTTCGCGAAAACTGTTTCCCGCATACCACACAGCTATACGGTTTAGTACCGGAATGAGTTTGAAAATGCTTGGCCAAATCATATTTGGTAAAGAATTTACTCCTGCATTCATCACAAGTAAAGCTACGTTCTCTTGTATGATTCTTCATATGTAAATCGAGCAATTGCTTCAATGGAAATGAACGCTCGCATTCAGTACATGGAAAAACATCGGTTTCAACTTGTTGTACTTTTAGTGAAGGATTTATGTTATCATTCTCAAATTCTTCTTCAGATTCTGTACCTTCATCCTGTTTATCGCAACCTCTTTGACTTTCTTCATCCATTACTTCTTCCTGTACTGCTTGAAAATTTTCGTTTGACATATCGGTTTCACAGACGATTTCTTCCTATTTATTTCTTGGTTTCATGTTCTTCTTCAGGTGGATGAATTTGTTTAGGAGGTGGTCTATTTTCAATCTTCTAAGAGAAATTGATTAATATTTGTTGTTGTATTAATTGGATTGATTAACTTTGGTCGTTTCTGAGAATGATATTCTTTGATAGCGTGTTTGTTTGATTGAGCTTGGTTTGACTAGGTTGCCAGTTGCTAGATATAATTTCAATGCATCGTCTGATTTTTTGCAGGTTGTTTTGAAATTGTAAGCTCCGATTGACTGGGAGCGGAAATTGTTGCTTATGAGTTGAGGCATTCCATCGTTTGCAAAAACCTCTAAACCAAAAAAACGTTCTGTCATCAAAAAATAAATAAATTGTAACTTTTTAAAATATTTAATCAAAAAATCACTCTAAAATAAACTTAAACACCTTCTTCTTGAACATAAAAAACCGCCCAAGTGATGATCATTAACAGATTAGATATTACCTACTCCTTTGACTAAAGTACTTCTAACACTAGCAGAAAAGAGAAACTTTAAATTCTTTAACAACAAGCACTCCAGTATAATTTTGGAGTGACCCACCAACCTGCCCAAGTGTTGGTCATTTAAAGATTGAATATTACCTCCTCCTCTTCTGACTAAAGTACTTCTAACACTTCCAGAAAAGAGAAACTTTTAATTCTTTTATAACAAACGCTCGAGCGGGTGAGTGGGCACTCCAACTCCAGTTCAAACTACTTGCTAGTGATCATGATCTGGTGTGACCCAGCCACCCGCCCAAATGTTGATCATCAAAAGATTGTATATTACTTCCTCCTCTTCTGACTAAACGATTTTTAACACTTGCGGAGAAAAGAAACTTTGAATTCTTATTTGGGTGGGTGGATGGGCAATCCAATTCAAACTACTCACCAGTGAATATGATCTGGTGTAACCCACCCACCCGCCCAAGTGTTGGTCATCAATAGATTAAATATTACTTTCTCCTTTTCTGACAAAAAGATTTTTAACACTTGCGGAAAAGAGAATCTTTGATAACAAACACTCGGGAAGGTGAGTGGGCCTTCCAATTTATACTATTTGCTAGAGATTATCTAGAGTGACCCAACCACCCGCCCAAGTGTTGGTCATCACAAGATTGAATATTAACTCTTTCTCTGACTAAGTGACTTCTAGAGAAAAACTTCACTTCAAACTACTCGCTAGTGATCATCATCTAGAGTGACCCAGCCACCCGCCCAAGTATTTTGCTCATCAAAAGATAAGATATTGTTTTCTTCTTTGACGACAAAACGACTTGTGACGCTTACAAAAAGGAGAAACTTGATTTTTTTTTAAAACAAACACTCGGGCGGGTAGGCGGAAACCACAGAGCATGATTACAATCCTTGGGCGAGAGGTGGGTCACTGTAGATAGCTTGCATTTGATTCTGAATCACTTTTTTGTATCATATGTTGCTTTATTATTGATATGACTAGGTGCAACTTTACAACTTAATTATTCTTTAAGATTTTTCAATGAAACAAATTATAAATATTTAGAATTATGTAGAGTTATCTGAAGATTTTTATCAAAGTTACGGTGATTTTGTTGCTCTTTTTCTACAATTTTATTAGCAGATTATTGTAAATTCTTTAAAAAATTGGCTGCATTGTTTATCTTGATCATATCTACAAGTAGATCCTGGTTCCTTGCACTTCTTCTATGTTTAATATCATTTTCAATTTTCCAGAATAGGAACGTACAATATTCTTGATAAGTAACACTTAGGCGGGTGGGCGGGAACAACTATAAACATAATCACGCCCAATTGTTGAAATACTATGGCCCGCCCGCCCATCCAAGTGTTAGAGATCCTTTGATTGAATATTAATCCGCCAGTGATGTCGTTACTGTCAAAAAATCACAAGAGATCAAATGTCAGTTGTTACTATTAGGCGCGAGGAAGGAGAACGTACAAATTTCTTGATAACTAACACTTGGGCGGGTGAGCGGGAACAACTATAAACATAATCGCGCCCAATTATTAAAATACTATGAGTCGCCCACCCACCCAAGTGTTAGTAATTCGGTGATTGAATATTAAACCGCCGGTAATGTTCTTATTGTCAAAAAAACACAAGAAACTGTTTTTTGTAACAAAAATAATTTTCCAAAATTGTTTCTACAAATTTTTTAATAAATTCAAGTATG
The DNA here is from genome assembly GCA_963932245.1 of Tachinus rufipes. Classification (NCBI taxonomy): domain Eukaryota; kingdom Metazoa; phylum Arthropoda; class Insecta; order Coleoptera; family Staphylinidae; genus Tachinus; species Tachinus rufipes. The sequence continues at coordinate 6,771,496 of OZ010749.1, forward strand.
CTCTATCCAAAATTTTGAACCGCATCCTAAAACTCCTGCTGGTTGTTGCAGAAATTCAATTTAATCAACAAAATTGCCAATACTTTCAAACAAATAGAAATTAATATAAAAAATAAAATTTTCAAAAATATTTTCTACGAATTTTCTAATAAATTTAAGTATGCTGCATCTAAAATTTTAAACCGCGTCCCAAAATTCTTGCTGGTTATTGCAGAAATTCAGTTTAATCAACAAAATTACCATTATTTTCAAATAAATAAAAATTTCTATGAAAAATAATTTTTTCAAAAACATTTTCTACAAATTTTCTAATAAATTTAAATATGCTGCATTCAAAATTTTAAACCGCATCCCAAAATTCCTGCTGGTTGTAGCAGAAATTTAGTTTAATCAACAAAATTGCTAATATTTTCAAATAAATAAAAAAATTTATCAAAAATAAATTTTTCAAAAATATTTCTTATTGAGTTTCTAATAAATTCAAGTATGCCAAATACAAAATTTTAAATTGCTTTCTAAAATTCCCGCTGGTTATTGCAGAAATTCAATTTAATCAACAGAATTGTTAATATTTTCAAATAAATGGAAATTTGTATAAAAAAATAAATGTTTCAAAAATATTTTCTACAATTTTTTAATAAATTCAAGTATGTTGCAACCAAAATTTTAAACCGCATCTGTAAATTCCTGCTGGTTATTGCAGAAATACAATTTAATCAACAGAATTGCCAATTTGCCAATTTTCAAATAAATGGAAATTTTTATGAAAAAAAATTTTTCAAAAATATTTTCTACAAATTTTCTTATAAATTCAAGTACGCTGAATCCAAAATTTTAATCCGCATTTCAAAACTCCTGCTGATTATAGCAGAAATTAAATTTATTAAAAAAAATCAATATCATCAAATTAATTGAAATTTATATAAAATTTAATTTTTTCAAAAATGTTATCTACAAATTTTCTAACAAATTCAAGTATGCTGTACCCAAAATTTCAAAGCGCATCTGAAAATTCCGGCTGGTTATTGCAGAAATTCAGTTTAATCAACAAAATTGCCAATATTTTCAATTTATTCGAAATTTCTAAAAAAATATTTTATTCAAAATAGTTTCTACAAATTTTCAAATAAATTCAAGTATGCTGAATCCAAAATTTTAAACCGCATATCAAAACTCCTACTGGTTATTGCAGAAATTCAATTTAATCAACAAAAATGTTAATATTTTCAAATAAATGGAAATTTCTATAAAAAATAAATTTTTCAAAAATGATTTTCACAATTTTTTAAATAAATTCAAGTATGCCAAATCCAAAATTTTAAACCTTATCTCAAAATACTTGCTGGTTATTGCAGATATTCAATATAATCAACAGAATTGCAAATATTTTTAAATAAATGGAAATTTCTATAAAAAAATAAATTTTTCAAAAATATTTTCTACAAATTTTCTAATAAAATCAAGTATGCTGAATCTAAAATTTTAAACCGCATCCCAAAATTCCAGCTGGTTGTTGCAAAAATTCGGTTTAATCAACAAAATTGCCAATATTTTCAAATAAATGAAAATTTCTATAAAAAATAATTTTTTTAAAAATATTTTCTACAAACTTTCTAATAAATTTAAATATGCCGAACCTAAAATTTAAACCGCATCTCAAAATTTCTGCTGGTTATTGCAGAAATTCAATTTAATCAACAAAATTGCCAATATATTCAAATAAATAAAAATTTCTATAAAAAATAAATTTTTCAAAAATGATTTTCACAATTTTTTAAATAAATTCAAGTATGCCAAATCCAAAATTTTAAACCTTATCTCAAAATTCTTGCTGGTTATTGCAGATATTCAATATAATCAACAGAATTACAAATATTATTAAATAAATGGAAATTTCTATAAAAAAATAAATTTTTCAAAAATATTTTCTACAAATTTTCTAATAAAATTAAGTATGCTGAATCCAAAATTTTAAACCGCATCCCAAAATTCCAGCTGGTTGTTGCAAAAATTCGGTTTAATCAACAAAATTGCCAATATATTCAAATAAATAAAAATTTCTATAAAAAATAAATTTTTCAAAAATATTTTCCACAATTTTTTTAATGAATTTAAGTATGCCGAATCCAAAATTTTAAACCGTATTTTAAAATTCCTGCTGGTTATTGCAGAAATTCAATTTAATCAACAGAATTGCCAATATTTTCAAACAAATAGAAATTAATATAAAAAATAAAATTTTCAAAAATATTTTCTACGAATTTTCTAATAAATTTAAGTATGCTGCATCTAAAATTTTAAACCGCGTCCCAAAATTCTTGCTGGTTATTGCAGAAATTCAGTTTAATCAACAAAATTGCCAATATTTTCAAATAAATGGAAATTTCTATAAAAAATAAATTTTTCCAAAATATTTTCCACAAATTTTCTAATAAATTTAAGTACGCTAAATCCAAAATTTTAAACAGCTTCCTAAAATTCCTGCTGGTTATTGCAGAAATTCAGTTAATCAACAAAATTGCCAATATTTTCAAATAAATAAAAAAATTTATCAAAAATAAATTTTTCAAAAATATTTCTTATTAAGTTTCTAATAAATTCAAGTATGCCAAATACAAAATTTTAAACTGCATTTCAAAATTCTTGCTGATTATTGCAGAAATTCAATTTAATCAACAAAATTGTCAATATTTTCAAATAAATAGAAATTACTATAAAAAATAAATATTTCAACAATATTTTTTACAAATTTTCTAATAAATTTAAGTATGCCGAATCCAAAATTTTACACCGTATTTCAAAATTCCTGCCGGTTGTTGCAGAAATTTAATTTAATCAACAGAATTGCCAATAATTTCAAATAAATAGAAATTTCTTTAAAAAATGAATTTTTCAAAAATAATTTCTACAATTTTTCTAATAATTTTAAGTATGCTGCATCCAAAATTTAAAACCGCATTCTAAAATTCTTGCTGGTTGTTGTAGAAATTCAGTTTAATCAACAAAACTTCCATAATTTTCAATTTAATAGAAATTTCTATAAATATAATTTTTTTAAAAATAGTTTCTACAAATTTTCTAATGAAATCAAGTATGTTGAATCCAAAATTTTAAACTGCATCCTAAAATTCCTGCTGGTTGTTGCAGAAATTCAGTTTAATCAACAAAATTGTCATTATTTTCAATTCATTCGAAATTTCTAAAAAAATCATTTTTTTTTAAATAGTTTCTACAAATTTTCTAATGAATTTAAGTGTGCCAAATCCAAAATTTTAAACCTAATCTTAAAATTCCTGCTGGTTGTTGTAGAAATTCAGTTTAATTAACAAAATTGCCATTCTTTTCAATTTAATGGAAAATTCTATAAAAATATTTTTTTCAAAAAAGTTTCTACAAATTTTCTAATAAATTCAAGTATGTCAAATCTAAAATTTTAAATTGCTTTCTAAAATTCCCGCTGGTTATTGCAGAAATTCAATTTAATCAACAGAATTGTTAATATTTTCAAATAAATGAAAATTTGTATAAAAAAATAAATGTTTCAAAAATATTTTCTACATTTTTTTAATAAATTCAAGTATGTTGCATCCAAAATTTTAAACCGCATCCTTAAATTCCTGCTGGTTATTGCAGAAATTCTAGTTAATCAACAGAATTGCCAATTTGCCAATTTTCAAATAAATGGAAATTTTTATAAAAAAAAACTTTCAAAAATATTTTCTAGAATTTTTTTTATAAATTCAAGTACGCTGAATCCAAAATTTTAATCCGCATTTTAAAACTCTTGCTGATTATAGCAGAAATTAAATTTATTAAAACAAAATCAATATCATCAAATTAATTGAAATTTATATAAAATTTATTTTTTTCAAAAATGTTATCTACAAATTTTCTAACAAATTCAAGTATGTTGCACCCAAAATTTCAAAGCGCATCTAAAAATTCCTGCTGGTTATTGCAGAAATTCAGTTTAATCAACAAAATTGCCAATATTTTCAATTTATTCGAAATTTCTAAAAAATATTTTATTCAAAAGAAGTTTCTACAAATTTTCAAATAAAGTATGCTAAATCTAAAATTTTAAACCGCATATCAAAACTCCTACTGGTTATTGCAGAAATTTCATTTAATCAATAAAATTCTCAATATTTTCAATTTAATGGAAAGTTTTATAAAATTAAATTTTTCAAAAATTATTTCTAGAAAATTTCTAATTAATTCAAGTATGCTGCATCCAAAATTTTAAACCGCATCTCAAAATTCCTGCTGGTTATAGCAGAAATTCAATTTAATCAACAAAATTGCCAATATTTTCAAATAAATGGAAATTTCTATAAAAAATAATTTTTTCCAAAATATTTTTCACAATTTTTTTAATAAATTCAAGTATGCCAAATCTAAAATTTTAAACCTTATCTCAAAATTCCTGCTGGTTATTGCAGATATTCAATATAATCAACAGAATTGCAAATATTTTTGAATAAATGGAAATTTCTATAAAAAATAAATTTTTCAAAAATATTTTCTACAATTTTTCTAATAAAATCAAGTATGCTGAATCCAAAATTTTAAACCGCATCTCAAAATTCCAGCTGGTTGTTGCAAAAATTTGTTTTAATCAACCAAATTGCCAATATTTTCAAATAAATGAAAATTTCTATAAAAAATAATTTTTTTTTAAATATTTTCTACAAACTATCTAATAAATTTAAATATGCCAAATCTAAAATTTAAACCGCATCTCAAAATTTCTGCTGGTTATTGCAAAAATTCAATATAATCAACAAAATTGCCAATATATTCAAATAAATATAAATTTCTATAAAAAATAAATTTTTACAAAATATTTTCTACAATTTTTTTAATAAATTCAAGTATGTTGAATCCAAAATTTCAAACCGCATCCCAAAACTCCTGCTGGTTATTGCAAAAATTCAGTTTAATCAACAAAATTGCCAATATTTTCAAATAAATAGAAATTTTTATGAAAAATTAATTTTTTAAAATATTCATTATTAATTTTCTAATAAATTCAAGTATGCCAAATACAAAATTTTAAATTGCATCCCAAAATTCCTGCTGGTTATTGCAGAAATTCAATTTATTCAACAAAATTGCCAATATTTTCAATTTAATAGAAATTTTTATAAAAATCATGTTTTCCAAAATAGTTTCTACAAATTTTCTAATAAATTTAAGTACTCTGAATCCAAAATTTCAAACAGCATCCCAAAATTCCTGCTGGTTATTGCAGAAATTCAGTTTAATCAACAAAATTGCCAATATTTTCAAATAAATGGAAATTAATATAAAAAATAAAATTTTCAAAAATATTTTCTACAAATTTTCTAATAAATTTAAGTATGCTGCATCCAAAACTTCAAATCGCGTCCCAAAATTCTTGCTGCTTATTGCAGAAATTCAGTTTAATCAACAAAATTGCTAATATTTTTAAATAAATAGAAATTTCTACAAAATAATTTTTTTTTTTAATATTTTCTACAAATTTTCTAATAAATTAAAGTATGCCAAATACAAAATTTTAAACCGCATCCCAAAATTCTTGCTGGTTATTGCAGAAATTCAGTTTAATCAACAGAATTGCCTATATTTTCAAATAAATAAAAATTTCTATAAAAAATAAATTTTGCAAAAATATTTTCTACAAATTGTCTAACAAATTCGAGTATGTTGAAACCAAAATTTTAAACCGCATCTCAAAATTCCTGCTGGTTGTTGCAAAAAATCAATTTAATTAACTGAATTGCCAACATTTTCTAATAAATGTAAATTTCTATAACAAATAAATTTTCTAAAAATTATTTTTACAATTTTACTATTAAATTCAAGTTAGCCAAATCCAAAATTTTAAACCGCATCTCAAAATTCCTGCTGGTTATTGCAGAAATTCATTTTAATCAACAGAATTACCAATATTTTCAAATAAATGGAAATTTCTATAAAAAATAAATAAATAAAAAAAAAATTCTACAATTTTTCTAATAAATTCAAGTATACTGCATCCAAAATTTTGAATCGCATCCCAAAATTATTGCTGGTTATTGCAAAAATTCAATTTAATCAACAAAATTACCATTATTTTCAAATAAATAAAAATTTCTATGAAAAATAAATTTTTACAAATGATTTTCTGAAAATTTTCTAAAAAATTCAAGTATGCTGAATCCAAAATTTCAAACCGCATCCCAAAATTCTTGCTGGTTATTGCAAAAATTCAGTTTAATCAACAAAATTGCGAATATTTTCAAATAAATATAAATTTCTATAAAAAATAATTTTTTACAAAATATTTTCTACAAATTTTTTAATGAATTCAAGTATGCTGCGTCCAAAATTTTAAACCGCATTCCAAAATTCCTGCTGGTTATTGTAGAAATTCAATTTAATCAACAGAATTGCCAGAATTTTCAAATAAATGAAAATTTCTATAAAAAATTTTTTTTTCCAAAATATTTTCTACAAATTTTCTAATGAATTCAATTATACCAAATCCAAAATTTCAATCCGCACCTTAAAATTTCTGCTGTTTGTTGCAGAAATTCAATTTAATCAACAGAATTGCCAATATTTTCAAATAAATAGAATTTGTATAAAATTTTTTTTTTTTTCTAAAAAATTTCTAATAAATTTAAGAATGCTGCACCAAAATATCAAACCGCATCTCAAAATTTTTGCTGGTTATTGCAGAAATTCAAACTAATTAACAAAATGGTTAATATTTTTAATTTAATGAAAAATTTAATAAATTTTATTTTTTTAAATAGTTTTTTCATAATTTCTAATAAATTTAAGTATGGTGAATCCAAAATTTTAAACCGCATCCAAAAATTCTTGCTGGTTATTGCAGAATTTTAATTTAATCAACAAAATTGCCAATATTTTCAAATAAATTGAAATTTTTATGAAAAATTAATTTTTCAAAATATTCATTATTAATTTTCTAATAAATTCAAGTATGCCAAATACAAAATTTTAAATTGCATCCCAAAATTCTTGCTGGTTATTGCAGAAATTCAATTTAATCAACAAAATTGCCAATATTTTCAATTTAATAGAAATTTTTATAAAAATCATGTTTTCCAAAATAGTTTCTACAAATTTTCTAATAAATTTAAGTATGGCAAATCCAAAATTTTAAGCCGCATCTCAAAATTCCTGCTGGTTATTGCAGAAAATTCAATTTAATCACAAAATTGCCAATATTTTCAAATAAATGAATATTTCTATAATAATAATTTTTTTAAAAATAGTTTTTACAATTTTTCTAATAAATTCAAGTATCAATGCATCTAAAATTTCAAACCGCATCCCAAAATTCCTGTTGGTTATTGCAGAAATTCAATTTAATCAACAAAATTGCCAATAATTTCAATTTAATAAAAAAATTTATAAAAATATTTTTTTTCAAAATAGTTTCTACAATTTTTTTAATAAATTTAAGTATGCCGAATCCAAAATTTTAAACCACATTTCAAAATTCGTGCTGGTTATTGCAGAAATTCAATTTAATCAACAGAATTGCAAATATTTTTAAATAAATGGAAATTTCTATAAAAAAAAAAATTTCAAAAAGATTTTTTACAAATTTTCTAAAAAAATTAAGTATGCTGAATTCAAAATTTTAAACCGCATCCCAAAATTCCTGCTGGTTGTTGCAGAAATTCAATATAATCAACAAAATTGCCAATATTTTCAATTTAATGAAAATTTTTATAAAATTAAATTTTTCAAAATTTATTTCTACAAAATTTCTAATTAAATCAAGTATGCTGCATCCAAAATTTCAAACCGCATCCCAAAATTCCTGCTGGTTCTTGCAGAAGTTTAGTTTAATCAACAAAATTGCCAATATTTTCAGTTTAATGGAAATTTCTATAAAAATAATTTTTTTCAAGATAGTTTCTACAAATTTTCTAATAATTTTAAGTATGCCAAATCCAAAATTTTAAACCGCACCTCAAAATTCCTGCTGGTTATTGCAGAAATTTAATTTAATCAACAGAATTGCCAATATTTTTTTAAAATAAATTTTCTGCGCAATTTTCATGTCATTTCAGTGCAATTTTGTTGTATTCTAAGTAAATTTTATGCTATAAATGGACCAATTTCAATCAATTCCACGTGTTTTAGAGAGTAAAAGCAAAATATAAAACTTGAAATACAAAGGATGTTAATTAATTAAGCGTATTGTCCTATAAATGTAGATCAAATCCGGTGATAATTAAATAATATTTTTTTAATATTCGTTACATGATTTAAGGATCTATTGATCTAAATAAAATTTAAAACACTTTCATATGTAATATGATCATAATTGCTGTGTAATGTGTGTCACCGTCGTCACATTGATCGAATTGAAGGTCCGCTGAATATTTATCGCGTCTAGCGCAAACATATTTCCGTTTATTGATTGTTAACTTATAACTATTTTACACGATTTATAGTCAAGGTGTTATTATAATCAATAATGTTGTTGTTTGATAATAAAAATATGACATTGGCAATTACTACAACTAACAGTAAGTCTAAATCTAATTAATACTAAATAAAAAATGAATTATTGGAAGCCTTTAGGTGTGTTTGCTGCTATTGGATTAGGTTCTTGGTACATGTTTGGGTGAGTAGATAAATTTTTAAAAGATGGCTTAATTCATTGTCATTGGAATATTGACTTTAGTTGTCTAAATATTTTTATACAAAAATATTGTAATTATGCAAAGTCGACGTGCTGCTTATCAAATTCCTAAAAAGAATAAGAGAAGGGGTATAAAGAAAACTGATAGTGATGGTAATGTGAAGAAAAAATCTAATAATTGCGTAGGAGGGTAAGATTTTGTTATACATATATTTGCGGTCTAATCTTGAGCATAAAAAACCCCAATCCCTTTTTGGCGGAAAACAAAGTTGAAAATAAAAATTGAACATTTAACTCAATATGGATTTCGATCAAAACATTCGACAACAGATCTATTTACTTAAACTACTTTAGGCAAACAAAAAAAAAATTTGCACTAGCTCTAGACAGTTTCAAAGCATTTGATAGGGTATGGCATCCTAATCTTGTCAACAAGCTCTATTTTATAGGTCTTGATAAAAAAAAACTGTAAATCTTATCAATAGTTTTCTTGACAATAGAAAAATTATATTAGAATTGATGGTTTTAACTCTGACCCCAAAATCATAAAAGCTGGTGTTCCTCAAGGTTCTGCTTTTTTGCCAACTTTATTTTTGGTTTGCATTAATGAACTTTTTCAAATAACTAAAAGTCCTGATCATAGTTTTGCAAATGATAACACACTTCATACTTCATACTTTCCAAAGACCATATCAACAAATTTGACAGAACGTCTTGAAGTTTCTATGTTAGAATCTGTAGCATCTATAAACAAAGATTTCAATACAATATCTGAATGGGGCACTACCAACATAGTCAATTTTAATTCTAAAAAGACTCAACTTCTTACTGTTTCAAATCCAAATCCGATGTATCATCAGTACCAAATATTAAACTAAACAACAAATTTATATCTAAAATTTCTTCAATTTGTCTTCTAGGTGTTACAATCTCGCATAATCTTCTATGGAATGATCATGTTGTTGACATAGCTTCAAAAGTATCTAGAAAACTAGGATTTCTTAATAGATGGAAAAAGTTTTTTACTTCTGTTCAACTTATAGAACTTATATTCGTCCTTGTATTGAATATTGTTCCCAAGTATGGGGAAGAGCATCGGAAACTACACTATCTCTTCTAAACTTTATTCAGAAATGAGCTATTCGGATCATTGCCAATCCAAAATTGACTAATGACTTAGATACTTTACAACACAGGCGTAATGATGCAGTTCTTTGCATTTTGCTATAGATATTTTAATGGACATTGTTTAAACAAAATACAAGACATTTTGCAACCTAAATAAATATTTACTTGTAGTACAAGGCTTGTTAAAGAGTTCCAACAAATATTCATTGAAAGTTCAAAGATGTAGAACCAAAACTTTTAAGAGGGATATTTCTTTAAGGGTACTATCGACAAATGGAATAAACTTCCAAATTCAGTATTTCCTGAGACTTATAAGACACAAATATTTAAAGTCAATAATGTACACAGACTGCTTAAATCTAGTCTTCAATGTGATAGTATCTAGTAACTAGATGGCAAACCAGTCTTTCGTTTGATTATTTATAGTATCTAGTAGGTTTGTTAGAATTAAATGACATCATAAAACTGTCAATATTTGAAATTTTTTGTGTCAGAAAAAACGTGTTAAGTATGGATAGCAATATTTACGCATTTACCGTCGAGAAGATGGGCACCATGGTAGAGCAAATGGATGTACAAGTTAAGAACTCTGAAAGGTACTATATTATTTAAAAAATTTGTCTAAATTTTACTAAATAAAATTCTAAAAATATTAAAATTATATTCCATGCACTAGCTTAAGTTTGGAAATACTTTATAAATTAATTTTATTGTTAATATTTTCAAAAAATCAATAGTTTTAATTTTGTTTAATTAATTTTGAACATATTACAACAATTAAATCTAGGCTACCTTTATACTCTCAACAATGGTTTAGGCTGAGCTAAGATTTATATAGAAAATGTAGTAATAATATTGAGAAACTAAATAACCATTACTGGCTTTTTGGCTTAGCAGTAAAAGAGTAATAACCATCCATTTATCCAAATTTTGTTGCTAAAATGAGTTGGTAAACAAACTATTAGGAATTTTGAGTTCAGGATTAAAAATTTGGATTTAAAAAACTTTAATCTATATAGAAAATTTACTAAAAATATTGAGAAAAAATGTCTGCTTTTTTGGCTTAGCTGTAAAATAGTAATTACCGCGCAAATTTTCAAAATTTGTTGCTAAAATTAAGTTTGCGGACAAACTATTAGGAATTTTGAGTTTAGGATTAAAAATTTGGATTCAAAAGAGCTCATTCTATATAAAAAATTTACTAATAATATTGAAAAAAATTTACTGCCTTTTTGGCTTAGCAGTTAAACAGTAATAACCGTGCATTTATCTAAAATTTGTTGCTAAAATTAAGTTTGTGGACAAACTATTAGGAATTTTGAGTTCGGGGTTAAAAATTTTGATTCAAAAGACCCAATTTTATATAGAAAATTTAATAAATCTATTCAAAAAAATTTACTGCTTTTTTGGATTAGAAGTAAAATAGCAATAACCGTGCATTTATCCAAAATTTGTGGCTAAAATTGAGATTGTGGACAAACTATTAAAAATTTTAAGTTCGGGATTAAAAATTTGGATTCAGAAGACCCTATTCTACTTAGAAAATTTACTAATAATAATTAGAAAAATTTTCTGCTTTTTTGGTTTAGCGGTAAAACAGAAATAACTGCATTTTTCAAAATTTATTGCTAAAATCGAGTTTGCGGACAAACTATTAAGAATTTTAAGTTTGGAATTAAAAATTTGGATTTAAAAAACCTCACTCTATATGAAAACTTACTAATAATAATCTGCAAAATTTACTGTTTTTTTGGCTTAGCAGTAAAACAGTAATAACCGTGCCTTTTTTCAAAATTTGTTGCTAAAATTGAGTTTGCGGACTAACTATTAGGAATTTTGATTTCAAAATAAAAAATTTGGATTCAAAAGACCTTATTCTGTATAAAAAATTTATTAATAATAACTAGAAATATTTACTGCCATTTTGGCTAAGCAGTAGAACAGTAATGACAGTGCAATTATCAAAAATTTGTTGCTAAAATTTAGTTTGTAGACAAACTATTAAGAATTTTAAATTTGGGATTAAAAATTTGGATTCAGAAGACCCCATTTTATATAAAAAATTTATTAATAATATTGAAAAAAAATTATTGTTTTCTTGACTTAGCTGTAAAATAGTAATAACCTTGCATTATTTAAAATTTGTTGCTATAATTGAGTTTGTGGACAAACTATTAAGAATTTTGAGTTTGGGATTAAAAAATTGAATTCAAAAGACCTCATTTTATATGGAAAATTCACTAATAATAATCAGAAAAATTTATTGCTTTTTTGGCTTAGCAGTAAAACAGTAATAACCGTGCATTTATCCAAACGGTGTTGATTAAATTGAGTTTGCGGACAAACTATTAGGAATTTTGAATTCGGAAATAAAAATTTGGATTCAGAAGACTTTAATCTATATAGGAAATGCACCAATAAAATTAAGAAAAATTTACTGCCGTTTTGGCTTAGCCGTAAAACAGTTAAAACCGTGCATTTTTTCAAAATTTGTTTCTAAAAATTAGTTTGTAGACAAACTAATAAGAATTTTGAATTTGGGATTAAAAATTTGGATTCAAAAGACCCTATTTTATACAAAAATTTCACTAAAAATAATCAAAAAATTACTGCCTTTTTGGCTTAGCGGTAAAACAGTAATAACTCTAACTTTTCCAAAATTTGTTACTAAAATTGAGATTGCGGACAAACTATTAAAAATTTTGAGTTTAGAAATAAAAATTTGGATTCCAAAGACCTCATTCTAAATAAAAAAATTACTAATAATAATCACAAAAATTTACTGCTTTTTTGGTTTAGCAGTAAAACAGTAATAACCGTGCATTTTCTAAAATTTATTGCTAAAAATGAATTTGCGGACCTTACTCTATATAGAAAATTGACATATAATATACAGAAAAATTTACTGTTTTTTTGGCTTAGCAGTAAGACAGTAATAACCGTCCATTTATTCAAAATTTGTAGCTAAAACTGAGTTTGTGGTCAAGCTATTGAGAATTTTGAGTTCGGGATTTAAAAATTGGATTCAGAAGCCCCCATTCTATATAGAAAATTTACTAATAATATAAAACAAAATTTACTGCTATTTTGGCTTAGCTGTAAAATGAGTTTATGGACAAACTATTAGTAATTTTGAGTTTGGGATTAAAAATTTGGATTCAGAAGACCCCATTCTATATCGAAAACTTACTAATAATATTGAAAAAAATTTACTACCTTCTTGGCTTAGCAGTAAAACAGTAATAACAGTGCATTTATCAAAAAAATGTTGTTAAAATTGAGTTTGTGGACAAACTATTAAAAAATTTTAGTTTGGGATTGAAAATTTGGATTCGGAAAACCCTAATCTATATAGAAAATTTTCTAATATTATTTAGAAAAAATTACAGCCTACAAATTGAGCTTGTGGACAAACTATTAAGAAATTTGAGTTCGGGATTCAAAATATAGATTTAGAAGACCTTTTTCTATTTAGAAAATTTAGTAATTATAATCAGAATAATTTACTGCCTTTTTGGTTTAGAGATCAAATAGTAATAACTATGAATTTTTTCAAAATTTGTTAAAATTGAGTTTGCGGACAAACTATTAAGAATTTTGAGTTTGGGATTCTGAATTTGGATTAAGAAGACTCTATTTTCTACAGAATATTTTCTAATAATATTGAGAAAAATTTACTGCTTTCTTAGCTTAGTATTAACATTGCATTTATCCAAAATTTGTTGCTAAAATTGAGTTTGCGGACAAACTATTAGGAGTTTTGAGTTCGAAATTAAAAATTTGGATTTAGAAGGCTCAATTCTATATAGAAAAATTACTAATAATATTGAGAAAAATTTAATGTCTTTTTGGCTTAGCGGTAAAACATTAAAAACCGTGCATTTATCCCAAATCTGTTGCTAAAATTGAGTTTGCGGACAAACTGTTAAAAAATTTGAGTTTGGAATTAAAAATTTGGATTTAGAAGACCTCATTCTATATAGAAAATTTACTAATAATATTGAGAAAAATTTACAGTTTTCTTGGCTTAGCTGTAAATGGTAATAACGTTGGATTTATCCTAAATTTGTTGCTAAATCTGAGTTTGCGGACAAACTATTAAGAATTTTGAGTTTGGGATTGAAAATTTAGATCCAGAAGACCCTATTCTAAATAGAAAGTTTACTAATAATATTAAGAAAAATTTACTGTCTTTTTGGCTTAGCTGTAAAATAGTAATAACCTTGCATTTTCCAAAATTTGTTACTAAAAATGAGTTTGTGGACAAACTATTAGGAATTTTGAGTTCAAAATTAAAAATTTGAATTTAAAAAACCCCATTTTATATAGAAAATTTAATAATAATGTCAAGAAAAATTTATTGTTTTCTTGGCCTAGCTATAAAATAGTAATAACCTTGCATTTTTTCAAAATTTGTTGCTAAAATTTAGTTTGTAGACAAACTATTTAGAATTTTTAATTTGGGATTAAAAATTTAAATTTAAAAGATAGATAATTTACTAATAGTAATTAGAAAAATTTACTGCCTTAATGGCTTAGCAGTAAAACAGTAATTACCAAACACTTTTCCAAATTTTATTGCTAAAATTGAGTTTGCAAAGAAACTATTAAAAATTTTGAGTTTAGAATTAAAAATTTGAATTCAAAAGACCTCATTCTATATAGTAAATATACTAATAAAATTCAGAAAAATTTACTGCTTTTTTGGCTTAACAGTAAAACAGTAATAATAAAATTTGTTGCCAAAATGAATTTGTGGACAAACTATTAAGAATTTTGAAATCGGGATTGAAAATTTGGATTCAGAAAACCTTCTTCTATATAAAAAATTTACTAATAATAATCAGAAAAATTTACTGGATTTTTGGCTTAGCAGTAAAACAGTAATAACCGTGCGTTTATCCAAAATTTGTTTCAAAAATTGAGTTTGTGGACATACTATTAGGAATTTTAAGTTCGGAATTAATAATTTAGATTCAAAAGACCTTATTCTATGTAGAAAATTCACTAATAATATTGAGAAAAATTTACTGGTTTTTTGGCTTAGCAGTGAAACGGTAATAACAGTGCATGTTTAAAAAATTTGTTGCTAAAATTAAGTTTGTAGACAAACTATTGAGAATTTTGAGTTCGAAATTAAAAATTTAGAGTAAGAAGACCTCATTCTATATAGAAAATTTACTAATAAGATTGAGAAAAATTTACTGCTATCTTTGCTTAGCTGTAAAATAGTAATAACCTTGCATTTATTCAAAATATGTTGCTAAAACTGAGTTTGTGGACAAACTGTTACGAATTTTGAGTTTGGGATTGAAAATTTGGATTCAGAAAACCGTATTTAATATAGAAAATTTACTAATAATATTAAGAAAAATTTACTGCCCTTTTAGCTTAGCAGCAAATTTTGTTTCTAAAATTGAGTTTTCAGGCAAATTATTAAGAATTTTGAGTTCGGAATTAAAATTTGAATTTAAGAGACCCCATTTTATATTGTAAGTTAACTAATAATATTGAGAAAATTTTACTGCCTTCTTGGCATAGCAGTAAAACAGTAAAAACTTTGTATTTTTCTAAATTTTTTTGCTAAAATTGAGTTTGTGAACAAACTGTTCAAAATTTTGAGTTCGGAATTAAAAATTTAGATTAAAAAAATTTCATTCTATATAGAAAACGTGCTAATTAAATTTAAAAAAAACTTACTGCTTTTTTGGTTAAGCAGTGAAACAGTAATAACCGTGTATTTATCCAAAATGTGTTGTTAAAAATGAATTTGTGGACAAACTATTAGGAATTTTGAGTATGGGATTAAAAATTTGGATTCAAAAGTCCTCATTTTATATAAAAAATTCTTAAATAATAATCAGAAAAATTTACTGTATTTATTACTTAGCAGTAAAACAGTAATAACCGTGCATTTTTCCAAAATTTGTTGCTAAAATCGAGTTTGCGGACAAACTATTAAGAATTTAAAGTTCGGAATTAAAATTTTTGATTCAAAAGACTTCATTCTATATAGAAAAATTACTAATAATAATCAAAAAAATTAACTGCCTTTTTGGTTTAGATGTAAAACAGTAAAAACTGTGTACTTTTCCAAAATTTGTTGCTAAAGTTGAGTTTGCGGAGAAACTATCAGGAATTTTGAGTTTGGGATTCAAAATTTGGATTCAAAAGACTTTATTCTATATAGAATATATATTATCTATAATCAGAAAAATTTCCTCCTTTTTGGCTTAGCAGTAAAACAGCAATAACCGTGCATTTATCCAAAATTTGTTGCTAAAATTTAGTCTGTGGACAAACTATTATTAAATTTTAAATAAAAATCTTCAATAAATGCTTTAAAAGTTGATAGTATCAGAAATTAAAATTTCTAGACAAAAATATTTTTTCAAAAATTTTGAAAATATAATTGATATTTTAGCGATTATTTCATTAAATTTTGAATAAAATAAAAACTAATCGCTGAATTTTGTTCAAATTAATTTTGTACACTCTTTAATAAGTGCTTCAAAAGTTGACAAATTTTTAAATTTAAATATCTGACTAAAAATATTTTTTTTATAAATGTTGATAATAAAATTATTATTTTAGCAATTAATTCATTAAATTTTGAATGAAACAAAAACTAATCAATGAATATTGTTCAAATTAATTTTGTACAATCTTCAATAAGTGCTTTAAAAGTTGACAGTATCAAAAATTTAAATTTCTAACTAAAAATATTTTTTCAACATATTTCAAAATGAAATTTGTTATTTTAGCAATTAATTCATTAAATTTTGAATAAAACAAAAACTAATCAATAAATATTGTTCAAATTGATTTTGAACAACCTTCAATAAGTGCTTTAAAGGTTAAAAGTATCAGAAATTTTAATTTCTACTTAAATTTTTTTTTTGAAAATTTTAAAAATTAAATTTAATATTTAAACAATTAATTTATTAAATTTTAAATAAATCAAAAACTAATTGATGAATTTTGTTTAAATTAATTTTGTACAATCTTCAATAAGTGTTATAAAAATTGACAATATCAGAATTTTTAACTGAAAATATATTTTCAAAAATTTTGAAAATAAAATTTGATATTTTAGCAATTATTTCATAAAATTTTGAATAAATCAAAAACTAATCGATGAATATTGTTTAAATTAATTTTGTACAGTCTTCAATAAGTGCTTCAAAAATTGACAAAATCAGAAATTTAAATTTCTAACTAAAAATA
Source organism: Tachinus rufipes (assembly GCA_963932245.1). Taxonomy (NCBI): domain Eukaryota; kingdom Metazoa; phylum Arthropoda; class Insecta; order Coleoptera; family Staphylinidae; genus Tachinus; species Tachinus rufipes. Next base: position 6,788,507 of record OZ010749.1, read on the forward strand.
TTTTTTAAATAAAATATAATATTTTAGCAATTAATTCATTAAATTTTGAATAAAATAAAAATTAATCAATGAATATTGTTCAAATTAATTTTGAACAACCTTCAATAAGTGCTTTAAAGGTTAATGTCCGTATTCATAAAAGCTGATTAAATTTAATGACTATTAAATGTGACAACATAACCTCACAATTCGATAAAACGTCAAAACTATTTTTATAAATTTGATAGAAATACATGTTATTTATTTTGCGTTATTATTAAATATTATTTTTCATTCATTTCTGATAGTTATTTATTATGTCAAACTTGTTTTTATAGTAGAATAAGTATAAATAATTTTGCGGTTGTCAAATTTAACGATTCGTTACTGTAACTGACTTTTATGAATACGGGCATTACAGTATCAGAAATTTTAATTTCTACTTAAATTTTTTTTTGAAAATTTTAAAAATTAAATTTAATATTTAAACAATTAATTCATTAAAAATTTTGAATAAAACAAAAGCTATTCAATGAATATTGTTCAAATTGATTTTGTACAATCTTTAATAAGTGCTTTAAAAGTTATCTTTATCAGAAATTTTAATTTCTACTTAAAAATTATTTTTTGAAAATTTTAAAAATTAAATTTAATATTTAAACAATTAATTTATTAAATTTTAAATAAATCAAAAACTAATTGATGAATTTTGTTTAAATTAATTTTGTACAATCTTTAATAAGTGTTTTAAAAATTGACAATGTCAGAATTTTTAACTGAAAATATTTTTTCAAAAATTTTGAAAATAAAATTTGATATTTTAGCAATTATTTCATAAAATTTTGAATAAAACAAAAACTAATCAATGAATATTGTTCAAATTGGTTTTGTACAATCTTCAATTAGTGCTTCATATGTTAACAGTATCAGAAATTTAAATTTCTAACTGAAAAGGTTTATTTTTTTTTTAATTTTAAAAATAATTTTTGGTATTTTAGTAATTAATTCATTAAATTTTGAATAAAACATAAACTAATCTATGAATATTGTTCAAATTGATTTTGAACAACCTTCAATAAGTGCTTTAAAGGTTAACAGTATCAGAAATTTTAATTTCTAATTAAAAATTTTTTTTTTTTAATTTTAAAAATTAAATTTAATTTTTAAACAATTAATTCATTAAATTTTGAATAAAACAATATTCAATGAATATTGTTCAAATTGATTTCGTACAATCTTTAATAAGTGCTTTAAAAGTTATCTGTATCAGAAATTTTAATTTCTACTTAAAAATATTTTTTTGAAAATTTTAAAAATTAAATTTAATATTTAAACAATTAATTTATTAAATTTTGAATAAATAAAAAAATAATTGATGAATATTATTTAAATTAATTTTGTACAATCTTTAATAAGTGCTTCAAAGGTTAACAATATAAGAAATTTAAATTTTTACCTAAAAATATTTTTTTAAAATTTTTGAAAATAAAATTTGATATTTTAGCAAATAATTCATTAAATTTTGAATAAAACAAAAACTAATCTATGAATAGTGTTTACATTAATTTTGTACAATCTTCAATAAGTGCTTCAAAAGTTAATAATATCAAAAATTTAAATTTCTGACTAAAAATATTTGTATCACGGATGTTAAAAATTAAATTAAATAAAATTGTTTAAATTAATTTTGTACAATCTTTAATAAGTGCTATAAATGTTAACAGTATCAGAAAATTAAATTTATAACTAAAAATACTTTTTCAAAAATTTTAAAAACTAAATTTAATATTTTAGCAATTAATTCTTTAAATTTTGAATAAAACAAAAACTAATTTATGAATATTGTTTAAATTAATTTTGTACAATCTTCAATAAGTGTTTTAAAAATTGACAATACCAGAATTTCAAATTTCTAACTGAAAATATTTTTTCAAAAATTTTGAAAATATAATTTGTTATTTTAGCAATTAATTCATTCATTTTTAAATAAATCAAAAACTAATGAATGAATATTGTTCAAATTAATTTTGTACAATCTTTATTAAGTGCTTAAAAGGTTAACACAATCAGAAAATTAAATTTTTAACTAAAAATATTTTTTCAAAATTTTGAAAATTAAATTTAATATTTTAGCAATTAATTCATTAAATTTTGAATGAAATAAAAACTAATCAATGAATATTGTTCAAATTAATTTTGTACAATCTTTAATAAGTGCTTCAAAGGTTAACAAAATCAGAAAATTAAATTTGTAACTAAAAATATATTTTCAAAAATTTTGAAAATTAAATTTGATATTTCAGCAATATATTCATTTAATTTTGAATAAAACAAAAGCTAATCGATAAATAATAATGTTCAAATTGATTTTGTAAAATCCTTAATAGTGCTTCTAAGGTTAAAAGCATCGTTAATTTAAATTTCTAACTAAAAATGTTTTTTCAAATTATTTAAAAATGAAATTTGTTATTTTAGCAATTAATTCATTAAATTTTTAATAAAACAAAAACTAATCAATGAATATTGTACAAATTGATTTTGTACAATCTTTAATAAGTGCTTTAAATGTTATCAGTATTAGAAATTTTAATTTCTACTTAAAAATATTTTTTTTGAAAATTTTAAAAATTAAATTTAATATTTAAACAATTAATTCAATAAATTTTGAATGAAACAAAAACTAATCGATGAATATTGTTCAAATTAATTTTGTACAATCTTCAATAAGTGCTTTAAAAGTTGACAAACTCAAAAATATAAATTTTTAACTAAAATTATTTTTTCAAAAATTTTGAAAATAAAATTTGATATTTTTGCAATTTATTTATTTAATTTTGAATAAAACAAAAACTAATCGATGAATATTGTTTAAATTAATTTTGTACATTCTTCAATAAGTGCTTCAAAAGTTAATAATATCAGAAATTTAAATTTTTAACTAAAAATATTTTTTCAAAATTTTTGAAAATAAAATTTGATATTTTAGCAATTTATTCGTTTAATTTTGAATATAACAAAAGCTAATCTATGAATATTGTTAAATTAATTTTGTACAATCTTCAATAAGTGCTTTAAAGGTTGACAAAATCAGAAACTTAAATTTCTAACTTAAAATATGTTTTCAAAATTTTGAAAATAAAATTTGATATTTTAGCAATTTATTCATTTAATTTTGAATAAAACAAAAGCTAATCGATGAATATTGTTCAAATTGATTTTGTACAATCCCCAATAAATGCTTCAAAGGTTAAAAGTATCATCAATTTAAATTTCTAACTAAAAAGGTTTTTTCAAAATTTTTAAAAATAAAATTTGATAATTTAGCAATTAATTCATTAAATTTTGAATAAAACAAAAACTAATCGATGAATTTTGTTTAAATTAATTTTGTACAATCTTCAATAAGTGTTTTAAAAATTGACAATATCAGAATTTCAAATTTCTGACTGAAAACATTTTTTCAAAAATTTTGAAAATAAAATTTGATATTTTAGCAATTTATTTATTTAATTTTGAATAAAACAAAAACTAATCGATGAATATTGTTTAAATTAATTTTGTACAATCTTCAATAAGTGCTTCAAAAGTTAATAATATCAGAAATTTAAATTTTTAACTAAAAATATTTTTTCAAAATTTTTGAAAATAAAATTTGATATTTTAGCAATTTATTCATTTAATTTTGAAAAAAACAAAATCTAATCGATGAATATTATTCAAACTAATTTTGTACAATCTTCAATAAGTGCTTTAAAAGTTGATAGTATCAGAAATTTAAATTTCTAGACAAAAATATTTTTTCAAAAATTTTGAAAATATTTGATATTTTAGCGATTATTTCATTAAATTTTGAATAAAACAAAAAATAATCGATAAATATTGTTTAAATAGATTTTGTACAATCTTCAATAAATGCTATAAAGGTTGACAGTTTTAAAAATTTAAATTTTTAATTAAAAAAAAGATTTTTTTCAAAATTTTTGAAAATAAAATTTGAAATTTAACAATTAATTAATTAAATTTCTAATAAAACAAAAACTAATCTATGAATATTGTTTAAATTGATTTTGTACAATCTTCAATAAGTGCTTCAAAGGTTAACAATATAAGAAATTTAAATTTTTAAATAAAAATATTTTTTAAAAAATTTTGAAAAAAAAATTTGATTTTTTAGCAATTAATTCATTAAATTTTGAATAAAACCAAAACTAATCAATGAATATTGTTCAAATTAATTTTGTACAATCTTCAATAAGTGCTTTAAAAGTTAACATGATCAGAAATTTAAATTTCTGACTAAAAATATTAGTATCACAAATGTTAAAAATAAAATTTGTTATTTTAGCAATTATTTGATTAAATTTTGAATAAAACAAAAACTAATCGATGAATATTGTTCAAATTGATTTTGTACGATCTTCAATAAGTTTGTCAAAAGTTGACAGTTTCAGAAATTTAGTTAAAATTTTTTTTTCTAAACTAATTGATAAATATTGTTCAAATTAATTTTGTACAATCTTCTATAAGTATCTCAAAGGTTGACAGTTTCAGAAATTTAAATTTTTAAATAAAAATATTTTTTCGAAAATTTTATAAATAAAATTTGAAATTTTTGAAATTATTTCATTAAATTTTGAAGAAAATAAAAACTAATCGATGAATATTGTTCAAATTGATTTTGTACAATCTTCAATATGTGCCTCAAACGTTGACATTATCAGAAATTTAAATTTCTAACTAAAAATATTTTTTCAAAAATTTTGAAAATAAAATTTGATATTTTATTCATTAAATTTTGAATTAAACAAAAACTAATCGATTAACATTGTTAAAATTGTTTATGAACAATCTTCAATAAATGCTTTAAAGGTTGACCGAATCAAAAATTTAAATTTTATCTAAAATATTTTTTTTTTTAAATTTGGAAAATAAAATTTAATATTATAGCAATTATTTTATTAAATTTTGAATAAAACCAAAACTAATCAATAAATATTGTTCAAATTATTTTAGTACAATTTTCAATAAGTGCTTAAAAAGTAGACAAAATCAGAAATTTAAATTTCTAACTAAAAAATTTTTTTTTCAAACTTTGTAAATAAAGTTTGATATTTTAATAATCAATTTATTTAATTTTGAATAAAACAAAAACTCATTAATGAATATTGTTCAAATTGATTTTGTACAATCTTCAATAAGTGCTTTAAATGTTGACAGAAATTTAAATTTATAACTAAAAATGTTTTTTCAAAAATTTTGAAATTAAAATTTGATATTTTAGCAATTTATTCAATTAATTTTTAATAAAACAAAAACTATTTGATAAATAATAGTTCAAATTAGTTTTGTAGAATCTTCAATAAGTGCTTTAACGGTTAAAAGTAGCAGAAATTTCATTTTTTAACAAAAAATGTTTTTTCAAAAATTTTGAAAATTAAATTTTGAATAAAACAAAATTTAATTGTTCAAAATAATATATTAGAAGATTATTAAATACTCCGCAATGGAAAAACTGTTTTTCACACAATTTTCCCATCAGTTGTCGTCCCATCACGATTCGATCGCGGATCACGCGAGCTTTGCGATCGGCGCGCGCGTTTTCCTCTCCCTCACGACGCTCTCGCATGCGCGTCCGCAGAAATATCTAACGCCGCCGACTCTATTTTGTAGTGAGAAACGTGTCGACGTTCAGCGATCGCAGACCGCAGTAGCAAGACAGACAACACGACGAGAATCCGATAGCAGAATGTCTAACTTGACAAGGGATCGTTTGGGACAATGGGCCAACGGCGAGGGAACCTCCGCGTCTCCCAGCACCGTCTCCGGCCTGGACCGTCTCAAGAACCCCAATCTCAACAAGGTGAGTGCTAATTGTAAACAATTAAAATTTAATACCTACAACCGGAAGCTAGAGTGACTGGATTATATTTTATTTACGCAATTGTATGGCAATTATTCAATTCGGGTTGGAACGATTCATATTATATTGACTACAATTGGTCTTATCATATAATCGAATTGCATTATCATAGGGAGATATGCGCTGTAAAAATCGGTTCAATGAAATGAATTGATTCGGAAAATTTTTGGTGAAATATTATGAAATTTAATGAAATATATTGCTGTATCATGTAGTAGTACTTTGATCGTGTAATTATTGACGTTAATTACGTCTGCTTATATTAGGTAATGTAAATTTCTTTCTACAATTAACGTTTTTATTTGCTAATGCCGGAAAGTTCCTTTCGAAATACAATTATAAATATGTAACAAATTGATTTACATTTTGATGATTGCGTGCTGTATGTTATTAAAAACAAGACAATTTATTTGGTGGAATAATGGAATTATTATCGACCTACCTATATGTATAAAATTGTTATTTCCTGCTTGAAAACAATAAGTTATGATTCAGATTAGTGAAATATAATTGCTAAACAATACTGATTACATTAATACATATTTTTAGAATTGCTCATGATATCGAACAAATAGTTATTAAAAAAACTTTAAGTGCTTGTTGGATTAAGTGCCGATTATTATTTTATGAGCGATCAATAATTCTGATTGAATACTGTTTTACTACAATACCGATTGAAATTTAATATTTAAAGCTATTTCAATCATTTATTTCTCTTTGGATTTTGCAATTTTCAATCCAAATTGCCCCAAAATCTTTTCTATTTTTATGTAAAACTTGACAAAAGATTTTGTAAGTTCTGTTGGTATTTTTTTAATATCTTCCAGGTTTTTCCAAAATTAACAATTTTGAATATTGGAAATTAGGAATATATAGTTGGACTATAATTGTACCAATTTGCATGAACCTAGGATAATTATTAGCAAAGTTATAGCGGCTTAAATAAACCTATTTGGAAGAAAAATTCTTAAGTGTTGTTGGAATTTTTTTAATACCTTCCAGGTTTTTTCAAAATTAACAATTTTGGATTTTGCATATTAGGCACATATAGTTAGGCCATAATTGTACCAAATTACATTAACTTTTAAAGAATATTAACAAAATTATAGCGGCTTAAATGAACTTCTTTGACAGAAAAATTCTAAAGTGTTGTTGGTATTTTTTTAATATTTTCCAGTTTTTTTTTTAAATTAACAATTTTGGATTTTGGATATTACGAATATATAGTTGGGCTATAATTGTTCCAAATTGCATTAATCTAGGAAGATTATTAAGAAAGTTATAGCGGTTTTAATGAACCTCTTGGATATGGGAATTCATAAGTATTGTTGGTATTTTTTTATTATTTAAATACTGTTGGCCGCCGACCCGTCTAAGTGTTCGTAATAATTGGAGCACCAACACTTGGGCGGGTGGGCGGGGACTAAAGTTTAAGCCACCGACCTTCAATACATAAACTAGTTTTGCTCTACACCCGCCCAAATGTTTGTTATTTAAATAACTGGATCATCAACACTTGGGTAGGTGGGCGGGGACTGTAGTTTAAGCCACTGAACCTTCAATATATAAACTACTTTTGCCCACTTATCCGCCCAAGCAATTGGATCACCAACACTTGGGTGGGTGGGTGGTGACTAAAGTTTAAGCCACCGACCTCCAATACATAAACTACTTTTACCCACCAATCCGCCCAAGGGTATGTTATCAAATTATTGGATCATCAACATTTGGGTGGGTTGGCGAGGATTATACGACCTTTAATACATTAAATACTGTTGGCTGCCCACATGCTTAAGTGTTATTTTTGCTCACCCACCTCCCCAAGTGTGTGTGATTAATAATTGGATCACCAACAGTTAGGTTAGGTTAGGTTAATTAATAATTGGATCACCAACACTTAGGTTAGGTTAGGTTAGGTTATTGACCGCGCGGCTGGTAGTTATCCGAAAAAGAGTTTTCCTATTTGGGAGTTACCCTTAAAATTCAAATTAGTTTGGGCAATCCTTCCTTGAGAGCCTGCCTTTGGTTATATGACGTGGGGGAAAGTCATGAGGCCTCTCGGTTGTTGAAGTTTTTCAAAAAAGAATATACAACGGAGGAAGAGCCCCACCTGACGGCCTGAGGGAACTAAAGTTTAAACCACCGATTTTTAATATATTAACATCTTTTGCCAACCACCCGCCCAAGTGTTTGGTATCTAATAATTGGATCACCAACAATTGAACGGGTGAGCGGGGACTATAGTTTAGACGACCGATCTTTAACACATAAATTACTTTTGCTCGCCCAAGTGTTTGTTATCCAATAATTGGACCACCAACACTTGGGTAGGTGGTCGGGAACTAAAGTTTAAACCACCGATTTTCAATGTATAAACAATTTTTGCCCTCCTACCCGCCCAACTGTTTGTTATCCAATAATTGGATCATCAACACTTGGGCGGGAACTAAAGTTTAAACCTCTGATCTCCAATATATAAACAATGTTTGCCCTCTTACCCGAAAAAGTGTTTGTAATCCAATAATTGGACCACCAACACTTGAGTGAGTGGGCGGGAACTAAAGTTTAAGCCACCGATCTTCAATATATAAACAACTTTTGCCCATCTACTCGCCCCCAAGTGTTTGTTTTCTAATAATAAGATCACCAACACTTGGGAGAGTGGGCAGGGGCTATAGTTTCAACCACCGGTCTTAAATACTTAACTACTTTTGCTCGCCCAAGTGTTTGTTATCCAATAATTGGATCACTAACACTTGGGCGGGTGGGCGGGAACTAAAATTTAAACCACCGATTTCCAATATAAAAACAACTTTTGACCACCCACCCGCCTAAGTGTTTAGTATCTAATATAAGGATCACCAACAATTAAGCGGGTGGGCGGGGACTATAGTTTAGACCAGCGATTTTCAACTGTTGTCCGCCTAAGTGTTTGCTATGCAATAATAGGATTACCAACACATAGACGAGTGGGCGAGGATTATAGTTTAAACCACTGATCTTCAATACATAAACTACTTTTGCCCGCCCAAGTGTTTGTTATCAAATATTTGGATCACTAACACTTGGGTGGGTGGGCGGGAACTAAAGTTTAAACCACCGATTTCCAATATATAAACATCTCTTGCTTACTCACTCACCCAAGTGTTTGGTATCTAATAATTGGATTACCAACAATTGAACGGGTGGGCGGGGACTATAGTTTAGACCACCGACCTTTAATACATAAACTACTTTTGCCCGTACAAGAGTTTGTTATCCAATAATTGGATCACCAATCTAGAATATATAAACAATTTTTGCCCATTCAACCGCCCAAGTGTTTGGTATCTAATAATTAGATTACCAATACTTGGCCGGGTGGGTGAAAACTATAGTTTAAATCACTGATCTTTATAACAAAAACTACTTTTGCCCGCCCAAGTGTTTGCTGTCCAATAATTAGATTATCAACATTTGGGCGGGACTAAAGTTTAGATCACCGATTTTTTGTACATAAACTACTTTTGCCCGACTTAGTGTTTGTTATTCAATAATTGGATCACCAACACTTGGGTAGGTGGGCGGGAACTAAAGTTTAAACTACCGATTTTTAATTTATAAACAACTTTAGCCCAACTACCCGCCCAAGTGTTTGGAATCTAATAATTAGATTACAAACACTTGGGCGGGGACTATAGTTTAGACCATAGATCTTCAATACATAAACTACTTTTGCCCGCCCAAGTGTGTTATCCAATAATTGGGTTACCAACACTTGGGAGGGTGGGCGGGAACTAAAGTTTAAACCACCGATTAACAATATATAAACAACTTTAGCCCACCCACTCGCTCAAGTTTTTGGAGTCTAATAATTAGATTAAAAACTATAATTTAAACCACCGATCTTTAATACATAAATTACTTTTGCCCGCCCAAGTGTTTGTTATCAAATGATTGTACTACCAACACATAGGTGGGTGGGCGGGAACTAAAGTTTAAACCACCGGTTTCTAATATATAAACAACTTTTGCCCACCTACCCGCCCAAGTGTTTGGTATCTAATAATTTAATCACTAACAATTGGGCGGGTAAGCTGGGACTATAGTTTAGACCATCGATCTTCAATACATAAACTACTTTTGCCCGCCCAAGTGTTTGTTATCAAATAATTGGATCACCAGCACTTGGATGGGTGGGCGGTAACTAAAGTTTAAACCATTGATTTCCAATATATAAACAACTTTATTTCACCCACCCGCCCAAGTGTTTGGTATCTAATAATTAGATCATCATCACTTGAGAGGGTGGGCGGGGACTATAGTTTAAACCACTCATCTTCAATACATAAACTACTTTTGCCCGCCCAAGTGTTTGTTATCCAATAATTGGACCACCAGCACTTGGGTGGGTGGGCGGGAACTTAAGTTTAAACCACCGACTTCCAATATATAAACAATTTTATTCCACCCACCCGCCCAAGTGTTTGGTATCTAATAATTGGATCATCAACACTTGAGAGGGTGGGCGGGGACTATAGTTTAAACCACTCATCTTCAATACATAAACTACTTTTGCCCGCCCAAGTGTTTGTTATCCAATAATTGGACCACCAGCACTTGGGTGGGTGGGCGGGAATTAAAGTTTAAACCACCGACTTACAATATATAAACAACTTTTGCCCACCCACCCGCCCAAGTGTTTGGTATCTAATAATTTAATCACTAACAATTGGGCGGGTGAGCTGGGACTATAGTTTAGACCATCGATCTTCAATACATAAACTACTTTTGCCCGCCCAAGTGTTTGTTATCAAATAATTGGACCAGTAGCACTTGGATGGGTGGGCGGTAACTAAAGTTTAAACCATTGATTTCCAATATATAAACAACTTTATTCCACCCACCCGCCCAAGTGTTTGGTATCTAATAATTGGATCATCAACACTTGAGAGGGTGGGCGGGGACTTTAGTTTAAACCACTCATCTTCAATACATAAACTACTTTTGCCCGCCCAAGTGTTTGTTATCCAATAATTGGACCACCAGCACTTGGGTGGGTGGGCGGGAACTAAAGTTTAAACCACCGACTTCCAATATGTATACAACTTTAACCTACCCACCCGCCCAAGTGTTTGGAACCAATAATTAGATTACAAACACTTGAGCGGGTGGGCGGGGACTATAGTTTAGACCATCGATTCAATACATAAACTACTTTTGCCCGACCAAGTATGTTATCTAATAATTGGGTTACCAACACTTAGGCGGGTTGGCGGGGACTAGTTTAAACCACCGATCTTTAATACATAAATGACTTTTGCCTGCCCAAGAGTTTGTTATCCAAATAAATGCATTACCAACACTTGGGTGGGTGGGCGGGAACTAAAGTTTAAACCATTGATTTCCAATATATAAATAACTTTCTTCCACCCACCCGCCCAAGTGTTTGGTATCTAATAATTGGATCATCAACACTTAAGAGGGTGGGCGGGGACTATAGTTTAAACCACTCATCTTCAATACATAAACTACTTTTGCCCGCCCAAGTGTTTGTTATCCAATAATTGGACCACCAGCACTTGGGTGGGTGGGCGGGAACTAAAGTTTAAACCACCGACATCCAATATATAAACAACTTTAGCCCACCCACCCGCCCAAGTGTTTGGAACCAATAATTAGATTACAAACTTTTGAGCGGGTGGGCGGGGACTATAGTTTAGACCACCGATTCAATACATAAACTACTTTTGCCCGCCCAAGTATGTTATCTAATAATTTGGTTACCAACACTTAGGCGGGTTGGCGGGGACTAGTTTAAACCACCGATCTTTAATACATAAATGACTTTTGCCTGCCCAAGAGTTTGTTATCCAAATAAATGCATTACCAACACTTGGGTGGGTGGGCGGGAACTAAAGTTGAAACCACCGATTTCCAATATATAAACAACTTTTGCCCATCATTCGATCAAGTGTTTGGTATCTAATAATTTAATCACTAACAATTGGGCGGGTAAGCTGGGACTATAGTTTAGACCACCGATCTTCAAAACATAAACTACTTTTGCCCGCCCAAGTGTTTGTTATCAAATAATTGGACCACCAACACTTGGGTGGGTGGGCGGGAATTAAAGTTGTAACCACCGATTTCCAATATATAAACAACTTTTGCCCACCCACCCGCCCAAGTGTTTGGTATCTAACAATTTGATCACTAACAATTGGGCGGGTGAGTTGGGACTATAGTTTAGACCACCGATTTTCAATACATAAACTACTTTTGCCCGCCCAATTGTTTTTTATCCAATAATTGGATCACCAACACTTGAGAAGGTGGGCGGGGACTATAGTTTAAACCACTGATTTTTATTACATAAACTACTTTTGCCCGCCCAAGTGTTTGTTATCAAATAATTGGATCACCAACACTTGGGTGGGTTGGCGGGAACTAAAGTTTAAACCACTGATTTCTAATATATAAAACAACTTTTGCCCACCCATCCACCCACCCAAGTGTTTCATATCTAATAAGTGGATCACCAACAACTGGGAGGGTGGGCGGGGACTACAGTTTAGTACACCGATTTTCAATACATCAACTACTTTTGGATTGAAAGTTGCGAAGCGACTATTGATTAATTTATAGTTAATCGCGAAGCGACTTTTAGTTGTTTTAATTTTAATCGCGAAGCGACACTATCATATATGTCAAACTGATAGTTGTGAAGCGATTAAATAATAAATTTAAGTTAATCGTGAAGCGACTTTAAAATATTTGATTTTAATAGCGAAGCGACACCATATCTGTCAAACTGTAAGTTGAGAAGCGAATATTGATTAATTCTTAGTTAATCGCAAAGCCACTTTCGGAGATTTTAATTTTAATCGCGAAGCGACACCGTATATGTTAAACTGTTAGTTGTAAAGCGACTTTTGATTAATTTATAGTTAATCGCAAAGCGACTTTAGGTTATTTTAATTTTAATCGCGAAGCGATACCGTATATGTCAAACTGTTAGTTGTGAAGCGACTATTGATTAATTTATAGATTTTTGGTTATTTTTATTTTGATTGCGAAGCGACACTCTATATCTCAAAATGTTAGTTGCGAAGCGACTATTGATTAATTTATAGTTAATCGCGAAGCGACTTTCGGTTATTTTAATTTTGATCGCGAAGCGACATCGTATATCTCAAAATGTTAGTTGCGAAGCGACTATTGATTAATTTAAAGTTAATCACGAAGCGACTTTCAGTTATTGTATTTTTAATCGCAGAGCGATACAGTATATCTAAAACTTTTAGTTGTGAAACGACCATTGATTAATAGTTAATGGCGAAGCGATTTTCGTTTATTTAATTTTTAATCGCGAAGCGACACAGTATATGTCAAACTTTTAGTTGTGAAGCGAATATTGATTAATTCATAGTTAATTGCGAAGCAAATTACAACAAAATATGATTACAACAACATACTCGATTACAAAACTGCTTATTAAATGCTGGCGACTATAACGTAACTAAAATCCCATTGTAAATATTTACCTACTTGGTGGCTACTTTGGTATTTATAGAATTATATGGAAACGTTTGCTTGCCGCAAAGAAAACAAAATAGTTATACTTTTATGTAAAGTAAATTAACATATAGAGGGCATGGATTTATGACCCCGTTGAGAATTCAATTTATTTATTTACCAAGTGCCATAGTAAAACGATCTGAATTGAATTGGAAGCAATTAAAATGAAATATTTTCTGTATTTAACGGCAAAAAGAATCCAAGCGTAATAAATTAATCATTGTAATTGGATAATAATTAAATTTAATACATTATGTATCCGCATTGCTATAATTAGACATTTACAATGAATTAATTGCGGATTGAATTGCAAATTTGAAATCTAATACATAGGAATGAATCTATCAGAATGTTGATAAACAAAATATTGTTGGGATTGAAATCCATTTTAAGAAAATTATGTGATAATTTTGCCACTTTTTTGTATCCTTTATGAGGTCAAGGGAGTGAGATTATTGTGCTACTCTCTTGACCCTTGTGAAAGGCATTTGCCGGAGAAAATCCTTGCTATGCAGCTTTAAATCCTTCAAAAACCTTTTCAAGGATTTAATTCTAACAACTGGAACGTTGCACAAAATGAATGAATGAATAGAATTCTCACAAATGAAAATAAGTATGAAACTTTCATATGTAGGAAAAGTTGATTAAATTTTGTGGTGAGGAAAAATTTCGTTGAGGACGAGGAACAATCTTAATTTAGAAATTACAATCGCTTCATCAAATTATTTATAAAATGAGGCGACCAAGTTAAAAAAAATTGCGTTCCCATTCCTGATAATTACACATTTTACGAACTGAAATATTGAACTCTCGAAAATTTTCCTTGCGTGAATTAGTTGCGTTAAATAAAAAATATCAATCAAACTGACGTGAAAAAATTGCAAATTATGATTAGCCTCAATTATATTAATAATATTTTTCTTCCAAAATAATTAAATTTTGTAATTATTATCAATTCAAATCAAATTTGTTTCTATGCACGATTTTCAACCTACTTTGCAAAGGTTCCGCTACATACAATAAGTGTGCCAGTTGATTCAACCAACCCTACACACACATTTTTATGAATATTGATTAAGAAGGGCCCCCCTATTATACAGTCTACCGTTATGTACTAGTTGTTCTAGCAAAGGGATGGCGTCGAGACGCAGGGCGTCGACTCCGGCGCTATTCAAATTTTAACCTACAAACGGGGCACGATAATGTGAGACCCTATTTATTTATCATAGTTAGTTAATCCGAGACTGTAGAAAGAAGCGGTTAGTGCGAATTTAATGATGTGGAAGTAATTGTTTTTTTGCAAATAATTATGGGAGAACGAGATTGGTGGCAGTTTACGCCGTTGCCGCCAAAAACTCCAATACCTGATAACCTGCTCGATGTTTGCGGAAGGGTAATTTCGTTCAGATTAATTAATAATAATTTTATATTTTTAGTTAAAACGAATTGTTATTACGCTTTCTTTGTGAATGTTATGCTTTCATTGATCTCCATCAATCATTTTTTATTGTTCATTTTAATCCGCTTTGGAAAAGTAGGTTGTGGCCTATTTTATCAAGCGAAATTCTACTCAGTAGTTTGTAAAAATAGACCAATCTATTCTTCAGCAATATTTTTTTGAGTTGTGTATTTTGAGTTCAATTGGCTTCAAAATTAAAGTTTTAATTCGGCATTTAAATTGAGTTTTTGGAAAAACTGTTAGGTATTTTGAGTTGCGCTTAGAATTTTTAAACTTAGTAGAGTTTTAATTACTTTTGAGTTTTATATTTTGAGCATAATTGGCTTAAAAACTGAATTTTTGCTTTAATTTTTAGTTGTAGCGCCATTTAAATTTAGCTGTTAGGAAAACTGTTAAAATTTTTAAGTTGTACACAAAATTTTTGAGTTTAGTAGACTCTATTTTACCATAAAAATAATCTTAAGTATTTTTAATTTTTTTATTTTGAGTATAATTGGCTTCCAAACTGAGTTTTTGCTATTTAAACTGAGTTTTTAGGAAAACTATTAAAAATTTTAAGTTGCGCTTAGAATTTTTGAGTTTTGCAGACTTCATTTGACCATAAAAAGAATTTTAATTATTTTTGAGTTTTTAATTTGAGCAAAATTGGTTTAAAACTGAGTTTTTGCTTTGATTTCTAGTTCTAGCGTCATTTAAATTGAGTTTTTAAGAAAACTGTTAAAATTTTTGAGTTGCACATAAAATTTTTGAGTTTAGTAGACTCTATTTTACCATAAAAATAATCTTAAGTATTTTTTTATTTATTTTGAGCATAATTGGCTTCTATTCTAAGTTTTTGCTATTTAAATTGAGTTTTTAGGAAAACTATTAAAAATTTTGAGTTGCGCTTAGAATTTTTGAATTTTGCAGACTCCATTTGACCATAAAAAGAATCTTAAATATTTTTGAGTTTTTATTTTGAGCATAATTGGCTCCAAAACTGAATTTGTGCATTGATTTCCAATTCTAGCGTCCTTTAAATTGAGTTTTTAGGAAAACTATCAAAAATTTTGAGTTGCGTTTAGAGTTTTTGAGTTTCACAGACTCCATTTTACCATAAATTTTTTTTTAAATATTTTTGAGTTTTAATTTTGAGCATAATTGGCTTCAAAACTGAATTTGTGCATTCATTTCCAATTTTAGCGTTCTTTAAATTGAGTTTTTAGGAAAACTATTAAAAATTTTGAATTGTGTTTAGAATTTTTGAGTTTCACAAACTCCATTTTACCTTAAAAAGAATCTTAAAAATTTTTGAGTTTTTATTTTGAGCATAATTGGCTCCAAAACTGAATTTGTGCATTGATTTCCAATTCTAGCGTCCTTTAAATTGAGTTTTTAGGAAAACTATTAAAAATTTTGAGTTGCGTTTAGAATTTTTGAGTTTTGTAGACCCCATTTTACCATAAAAATAATCTTAAATATTTTTGAGTTTTAATTTTGAGCATAATTGGCTTCAAAACTGAATTTGTGCATTCATTTCCAATTTTAGCGTTCTGTAAATTGAGTTTTTAGGAAAACTATTAAAAATTTTGAGTTGTGTTTAGAATTTTTGAGTTTCACAGACTCCATTTTACCTTAAAAAGAATCTTAGAGATTTTTGAGTTTTTATTTTGAGCATAATTGGCTCCAAAACTGAATTTGTGCATTGATTTCCAATTCTAGCGTCCTTTGAATTGAGGTTTTAGGGAAACTATTAAAAATTTTGAGTTGCGTTTAGAATATTTGAGTTTCACAGACTCCATTTTACCATAAAAAAAATCTTAAATATTTTTGAGTTTTAATTTTGAGCATAATTGGCTTCAAAACTGAATTTGTGCATTGATTTCCAATTCTAGCGTTCTTTAAATTGAGTTTTTAGGAAAACTATTAAAAATTTTGAATTGTGTTTAGAATTTTTGAGTTTCACAAACTCCATTTTACCTTAAAAAGAATCTTAAAAATTTTTGAGTTTTTATTTTGAGCATAATTGGCTCCAAAACTGAATTTGTGCATTGATTTCCAATTCTAGCGTCTTTTAATAATTGAGTTTTTAGGAAAACTATTAAAAATTTTGAGTTGCGTTTAGAATTTTTGAGTTTTGTAGACCCCATTTTACCATAAAAATAATCTTAAATATTTTTGAGTTTTAATTTTGAGCATAATTGGCTTCAAAACTGAATTTGTGCATTGATTTCCAATTCTAGCGTTCTGTAAATTGAGTTTTTAGGAAAACTATTAAAAAATTTGAGTTGAGTTTAGAATTTTTGAGTTTCACAGACTCCATTTTACCTTAAAAAGAATCTTAGAGATTTTTTGAGTTTTTATTTTGAGCATAATTGGCTCCAAAACTGAATTTGTGCATTGATTTCCAATTCTAGCGTCCTTTAAATTGAGGTTTTAGGGAAACTATTAAAAATTTTGAGTTGCGTTTAGAATATTTGAGTTTCACAGACTCCATTTTACCATAAAAAAAATCTTAAATATTTTTGAGTTTTAATTTTGAGCATAATTGGCTTCAAAACTGAATTTGTGCATTGATTTCCAATTCTAGCGTCCTTTAAATTGAGGTTTTAGGGAAACTATTAAAAATTTTGAGTTGCGTTTAGAATATTTGAGTTTCACAGACTCCATTTTACCATAAAATTTTTTTTAAATATTTTTGAGTTTTAATTTTGAGCATAATTGGCTTCAAAACTGAATTTGTGCATTGATTTCCAATTCTAGCTTTCTTTAAATTGAGTTTTTAGGAAAACTATTAAAAATTTTGAGTTGTGTTTAGAATTTTTGAGTTTCACAAACTCCATTTTACCTTAAAAAGAATCTTAAAAAATTTTGAGTATTTATTTTGAGCATAATTGGCTCCAAAACTGAATTTGTGCATTGATTTCCAATTCTAGCGTCCTTTAAATTGAGTTTTTAGGAAAACTATTAAAAATTTTGAGTTGCGTTTAGATTTTTTGAGTTTTGTAGACTCCATTTTACCATAAAAATAATCTTAAATATTTTTGAGTTTTCATTTTGAGCATAATTGGCTCCAAAACTGAATTTGTGCATTGATTTCCAATTCTAGCGTTCTTTAAATTGAGTTTTTAGGAAAACTGTTAAAAATTTTGAGTTGCACATACAAATTTTGAGTTTAGTAGACCCTATTTTACCCTAAAAAGAATCTTAAATATTTTTGAGTTTTTATTTTGAGCATAATTGGCTTCAAAACTGAATTTGTGCATTGATTTCAAATTCTAGCGTCCTTTAAATTGAGTTTTTTGGAAAACTATTAAAAATTTTGAGTTGTGTTTAGAATTTTTGAGTTTCACAGACTCCATTTTACCTTAAAAAGAAACTTAAATATTTTTGAGTTTTTATTTTGAGCATAATTGCCTCCAAATTTGAATTTGTGCATTGATTTCCAATTCTAGCGTCCTTTAAATTGAGTTTTTAGGAAAACTATTAAAAATTTCAAGTTGCGTTTAGAATGTTTGAGTTTCACAAACTCCATTTTACCATAAAAAGAATTTTAAATATTTTTGAGTTTTTATTTTGAGCATAATTGGCTTCAAAACTGAATTTTTGCTTTAATTTTCAGTTGTAGCGTCATTTAAATTGAGTTTTTAAGAAAACTGTTAAAAATTTCGAGTTGCACATAAAAATTTTGAGTTCAGTAGACCCCATTTTACCATAAAAATAATCTTAAGAATTTTGAATTTTTTTATTTTGATCAAAATTGGTTTAAAACTGAGTTTTTGCTTTGATTTTTAATTGTAGCGCCACTTAAATTGAGTTTTGGAGAGAACCACTTTGTGTATTGAGTTGCGGTTTGAAAATTTGAGTTTATGAGGTTTAAATTAACTAGAAAATATTATTTTAGAATTTTTGTAGCAATTAGTTTGGGCGCAATTGTTTTCCGAAACACTTTTTTTGTTTTTATTCTCAATTGAACCGTCATTAAAATTGAGTTTTAGCGAGACCCGTTTTGAGTATTGATTGCGGTTTTAAAATTTTAGTTTTGGAGGTTTGAGTTTACCACAAAATATTCTATTAGAATTTTTGTAACGTCTAATTTAAGCGCAATTGTTTTTAGAAACACGTTTTTATAATTATTTTTATGAGAACCGTTTTGAGTTATGAGTTGCGGTTTGAAAATTTGAGTTTTTGAGGTTTGAGTTGACTAGAAAATATTATTTTAGATTTTTTGTAAAAAGTAATTTGATCGCAATTATTTTCCGAAACATTGAAATTGAGTTTTTAGGAGAACCGCTTTGAGTTTTGAGTTGCGGTTTAAAAACTTGAGTTTGTGAGGTTTGAGTTGATTAGAAAGTATTGAATTAGAATTTTTGTAAAATGTATATGTTTTTGTAATTTTCAAATTGTGGTAACCTTAAAATTGTGTTTTTGGGAGAAACTATTTGGGTTTTGAGTTGCGGTTAAAAATTTTGAGTTTATGAGGCTTGTATTTATTAGAATTTTGTAATTTGAGCGCAATTATTTTTAGTTGAATTTTAGAAAGAACCGCAATTAAATTGAGTTTTTGGGAATACCGCTTTGAGTTTTGAGTTGCGATTTAAAAATTTGAGTTTATGAAGTTTAAGTTTACTAAAAAATATTGTATTGAAATGTTTGTAACTTGTAATTTAAGCGCAATTGTTTATGCAATTATTTTCAAGTAATGGGTTTATTAAAATTGAGTTTTTAGGAGAACCGCTACGTATTTTGAGTTGCGGTTTAAAAATTTGAGTTCAAAAGAGTTTGCTTTATATAAATAATTTGTGCACAATTAACTCATTTAATGGTTTTTAACATTTTCTCATTGATCAAACTGAGTTTACAAAAAAATGATGAGTATTTTGAGTTGTTTATTAATATTTTGAGTTTAAAAAGAATTGGTTTTGTTAACAATTGTAGGAAAACTACTGTAATAAAAATATTTTGGGTTTAAATTGCGTTTGGAGATGTTTTATTGATCAAATTGAGTTTACGAAAGAATGAATGAGTATTTTGAATTGTGCATTAATACTTTGAGTAGAAGAAGAATTGATTTAGTTAAAGAATGTTGGAAAAGTACTTTAATAAAAATGTTTTGAGCCTAAATTGAGTTTGAAGATATTTGTTGATCAAATTGAGTTTGCAATAGAATTTTTGAGTATTTTGAGTTGTTTATTGATATTTTGAGTTGAAAAAAAATTGGTTTTTGTTAGAAAATGTTGGAAAACTACTTTGATAAGAATATTGTGGACTTACATTGCGGTTGAAGATGTTTTATTGATCAAATTGAGTTTGCAAAAGAACCAATGAGTATTTTGAGTTGCGGGTTAATATTTTGAGTAGAAGAAAAATTGGTTTTAATAAAAAAATTTGGAAAACTATTTTTATGAAAATATTTTGTGTCCAAATTGTTTATTTAATATTTTGATTTTTTTTATTGATCAAATTGAGTTTTCAACCGAATCGATGAGTATTTTGAGTTGCGGATTAATATTTTGAGTTTAAAAAGAATTGGTTTAGTTAGAAAATGTTGGAAAACTACTTTGATAAAAATATTTTAGGACTAAATTGCATTTGAAGATGTTTTATTGATCAAATTGAGTTTGTGAAAGAATGAATTTGTATTTTGAGTTGAGCATTAATAATTTGAGTAGACGAAAAATTGGTTTTGTTAACAATAGTTGTAAAACTACTTTGATAAAAATATTGTGGGCTTAAATTGCGTTTGAAGATGTTTTATTGATCAAATTGAGTTTGCGAAAGAATGAATGAGTATTTTGAGTTGTGCATTAATATTTTGAGTAGGAGAAGAATTGTTTTTTAACAAATGTAGGAAAACTTGTTTAATAAAAATACTTTAAGCATAAATTGCGTTTGAAGATGTATTATTGATCAAATTGAGTTTGTGAAAGAATGAATGAGTATTTTGAATTGCGCATTAATATCTTAAGTAGAAGAAGTATTAACTGTGTTAAAAAATGTTGAAAAGCTACTTTGATTAAGATGTTTTGTGCCCAAGTTACTTATTTATGATTTTGAAGTAGTTTGACTAAGGAGTTTGCAAAAGAACCAATGAGTATTTTGAGTTGCGCATTAATATTTTGAGTAGATAAAGAATTGGTTTTTTGATAAAAATATTTTGTGTACAAATTGCTAATAATATTTTGAAGTAGTTTGATTGAGTTTGCAAAAAAACCAATGAGTATTTTGAGTTGCGCATTAGTATTTCGAGTAGAAGAAGAATTGGTTTTGTTAAACATTGTTGGAAAAATACATTAATAAAAATATTTTGAGCCTAAATTGCGTTTTAAAATGGCTTAAGTTTTATTGCGCGTTAATATTTTGAGTAGAACATGCATTAGCTGTGTTAAAATATGTTGGAAAGCTACTCTGATCAGGATGTTTTGTGCCCAAATTGCTTATTTATGATTTTGAAGTAGTTTGATTAAGTTTGCAAAAGAACCAATGAGTATTTTGAGTTGCGCATTTGTATTTTGAGTAGAAGAAACATTAGCTGTGTTAAAATAAGTTGGAAAGCTACTCTGATCAAGATGTTGTGTGCCCAAGTTACTTATTTATGATTTTGAAATAGTTTGACTGAAGAGTTTGCAAAAGAACTAATGAGTATTTTGAGTTGCGCGTTAATATTTTGAATAGAAAAAGAGTTGGTTTTAATAAAAAATGTTGGAAAATTATTTTGATAAAAATATTTTGTGTCCAAATTGCTTATTTAATATTTTGATTTTTTTATTGAACAAATTGAGTTTTCAACCAAATCAATAAGTATTTTGAGTTGCGGATTAATATTTTGAGTTTAAAAATAATTGGTTTTGTTAGAAAATGTTGGAAAACTACTTTAATAAAAATATTTTAAGGCTAAATTGCGTTTGAAGATGTTTTATTGATCTAATTGAGTTTGCAAAAGAATGAATGAGTATTTTAAGTTGCGCATTAATATTTTGAGTAGAAGAAAAATTGATTTTATTAAAAAAAATTGTAAAACTACTTTTATAAAAATATTAGGCTTAAATTGCTTATTTATGGTTTTGAAGATTTTTTTATTAATCAAATTGAGTTTGCATGAGTATTTTGAGTTGCGCTTTGTATTTTTGGGTGTAGGAGGTTTGCTTTTATCAATGGTTTATTTCATAAATGGACAATTTGATTTCACCAAGCTTGGTTTTATTAAAAAAATAATCTTGATACAATACAAAACTGTTGACTTTTATAACCTTGCCCTTATTACTAATGGCGATTACATAACCCAATGTACTTTGCAATTTTGAAACATTCTATGTCACCGACCGGTGTGGAGACATATATAGGTCGAAGAGACTAATTGATTTCGATTTTTAACAACAAATATTCCGAATTATAATTTGGTCATTAATTATTATGTGTGAGTGAATGTATTTCCTAATGTGCATCCATAATTTATGTGTACATGAAATTTGATATCGACTGAGATACGCCTAATGCTAATATAATGTCACTATATTGATATAATTAAATCTCTTTATAATATTTTACAATTGCTAAATGGACATGAATCATTCTTAGAAACATTTTAATTATACAATAAATAATAATAGGTTAACATTCGTTGCTAATAAGATTAAATGATAATTGCGGCAGTAATCGTTAAATTTCTGCTCTGCAGTCTGTAATAGACAAAACAGGTTACAAATTACCTTTCCATTCTTAAACAATAATGAAATTCAAACTAAACCGATAATGATTGTGACGGAATTTATGCAATATGGTCTCAGGTGTGTCGGACTTAATTTAAGACACGCGCGATGAGATCAGCTGTGGTCGGAGTAAATGTATGTGGCAATGGCACGTTTAGATAGAATTCGGGCCAAACAATAATCGATAAGTAATCTAATTGATCTCTAGCCGACATCGTTAATGATATCCTATCACGCTTGTTGTAATTTGCGGCTAGTACAATGGAATTCTAATATTTTAGTGATTTGACAAAATTTGAAGATGATTTCCAAAATTTGTTTTGTTTTTATTTATTGGCACGAATCGTACAATTCTGGAAAATTCTAATGAATCATTTTTTATATCTCGCCAGCAGCGATCGGTTTGTTTTGTAATAACTTTGTTCTAAAAATAAGTTGGCTTGTACATCGCGACCTTCGCAATCGACAATAATCACAATTTGGCTAGGAAGTACTCGTTGAGATTAATTGCGATGATACTTCACTTTTAATTGTTATTGAAAAAGTTGGATAATACATACAAGTTTGTATTGCACGTGGATGCAAATCGGGTTCATCGGTTGTGACCTAGGACAACGATGAGTGACGGAACGTGTACAACGGCTTTGACCTTCGTTCATTAACATGCGCTTAAAAATAGCCCGCTGGCTTCTGCTTATCACAGTAATTTTTAATTATTCTCAAATTTTAATGTACCGGTATGGAGTAGATACGCTGCTATCATGTTTGATTGGATTATGCGAATAAATTATTACACTCATTTGCATTAACAGTTTTATATTGCAAAATTGTGAGCAATTGTTTGCGAATTTTGATTGAAAGTCTTTCTAAAATTTATAGTACACATCTAATTCCATATTTTTGAAATTTCTTCTCCAATTTTGATGATTTTCTGTGCCGCAAGTCTATATAGATGGCTTGGGAGGGTCAAAATGATATAAAATTGGGAAATCAGTATTTTGTTGCCAATTATATTAACACAATTACAATTATCATCCATTATAATGCTTTTTAA
The DNA here is from genome assembly GCA_963932245.1 of Tachinus rufipes. NCBI lineage: Eukaryota > Metazoa > Arthropoda > Insecta > Coleoptera > Staphylinidae > Tachinus > Tachinus rufipes. Next base: position 6,812,167 of record OZ010749.1, read on the forward strand.
TTGAGTGCACAATTGGTTCGAGTGCTTGTTGAGATTCACATTAATCAATATCAATAATTACAGATGATGATAATTCATTTATATCAAATATTAGGCCAAACGCACCTAATATTTGATTGTTCTCAAATACAATTTACACATGATTACAGTTTTGGAATGGAAATATTATTCTGAATCATTCAGCGATTAAAATGACTTGTTATTACTCACAAATATACAGACAATAGCTTTAAATTACATTTATAAACTTGTTATATTCCAATAGTAAACAAGCTAATATTTTTGCCAAAATGATTTAATACTGATTCAGCACAAAACTGATACGCGCGCGACCTTGGATGACATAACGGGAACCGCATTTCCGACGTACTTACTTTCAGCGAGAAAACCGACCGCCGTGACCTTCGTTTTGTACGCAATTATATTATGGAATTGCTGCTAATGCTGCGTTTATTTTTAAGTTTTAAAATGATGATGAATTGGCAAACTTTTGATTCATAATTAGTTTAGCATTTGCGCAATTGTCAACTTTCGTCTTCAGTTTGCTTTGCTCACTCACTTTCCATTTCATTGTCGCAATTTGTCTGTATAATTTGCAGCATGAATTACGAAATGGTTTTTATATTTGTTGGAAGCTGTTGTTGTAATATTTTAATTTTAATATTCCGGGTGGAAGGTGGAAATTTGTTGAGAGTTTTAATATGTAACAAAAATTATTGCAAAAATCGTAGACAAAATACTGGGCCTTGATGACCTCAGTAAAAATCAGCTTTAGCAAACTTTGAAGATATACTTAAGTTAGGTAAATAAAGGTCTAAATGTGCTTAAATTGTTTTTCGAAAACTTAATTTAGACTTTCATTTGAAATTAGAACAAAACTATAGTCTTTTATGTTCAAAACGTTTAACTCAAAAATATGTGTGAGTAATTTTTTTAACGAACTAAGGTCTACTAAACTCAAATTTTCTGAGCTCACCTCAAAATCCCTAAGTTTTCCTAAGAACTCAATCTATAAATGACGTAGAATTTTAAAATAATGTAAAAAAAAAAGTTTTTAAGCCAAATTTGGTCAAAATACTCAACTCAAAAATATTTGCGAGCATTTTTATGGTTAAATAAGAATAAGGTCTTTTGAGATTACATTTTTTAAGCTCAGCTCAAAATTTTCAATAGTTTTTCTTAGAACTTAATAAAAAAATATTTTTGATCAAATTATGGTCAAAAAACTCAACTATAAAATGTTTGAGTAATTTTATAATCAAATAAAGTCTTTTAAACTTAATTTTTTTAAGCTTAGCTCAAACTTCTTAATAGTCACCTTAAAAACTTAATTTAATTACGAAAACATTAGTTTTGAGCTGATTATGATCAAAATACATAATATAGAAAAAATATCATTAATTCTATAAACAAATGAAGTCTTTTGAGTTTAAATTTTTTAAGCTCAGATCAAAATTTCTAATAGTTTTCCTAAAAACTCGATTTAGTCGACGCAGATCTGAAAATAATTACAAAAAATTTAATTTGAAGCCATTTATAGTCAAAATACTCAACTCAAAAACTATTTTTTTATTTAAATTTAGTTTTTTGAGCTTAAATTTTCTAAGTTCAGCTCAAAATTTCTTATAGTTTTTCTAGAAATTTAAATTAATTAGCGCAGAAGTCAAAATTGTTACAGAAAATTGAGTTTTGAGCAGATTGTAGTCAAAATACTCAACTTAAAATATTTGCGACCAATTTTATAATTAACTGAAGTATCCTAAACTTAAATTTTCTAAGCTCAGCACAAAATTTCTATTAGTTTTCCTAAAAACTTAAATTTAATTAGCACAAAATTCAAATTAATTTCAAAAACTTAACTTTGAGCAAATTATGGTCAATATACACAACTCAAAAATATGTGTGAGTAATTTTGCGAAAAAGTAAAGTTTTTCAAACTTAATCTTTTTGAGTACAACTCAAAATTGCTACAAATTTTTCTAAAAACTTAATTTAATTGACGAAAAATTCAAATTAATTACAAAAATGGATTTTGAGCAAGTTATGGTCAAAATACCTAACTCAAAAATATTTGCGACTAATTTTCTAATGATTGAAATCTCCTGAACTTAAATTTTTAAAGCTCAGTTCAAAACTCCTAATAGTTTTCCTAAAAACTTAATTTATTTAGTGCAGAATTCAAAATAATTTTAAAAAACGATTTTGAGAAGATTATTGTCGAAATACACAACTCAGAAATTTATGTGAGTAATTTTATAACAAAGTTATGTTTTCCGAACTCAATCTTGTAAAGTGCAACTTAAAATTTTTATTAATTTTCTTAAAAATTTAATTTAATTGACGCAGAATTCAAAATAATTCCAAAAAACGATTTTGAGCAGATTATGGTCAAAATACACAACTCAAAAATTTGTGTGAGTAATTTTGTAACAAAGTAAAGTTTTCCGAACTCAATCTTTTTGTGTGAAACTCAAAATTTCTACTAATTTTCCTAAAAACTTATATTAATTGACGCAGAATTCAAAATATATTCAAAAAAACGATTTTGAGCAGATTATGGTCGAAATACACTCAAAAATTTGTGTGAGTAATTTTGTAACAAAATAATGTTTTCCGAACTCAATATTGTTGAGTGCAACTCAAAATTTCTACTAATTTTCCTAAAAACTTAATTTAATTCACGCAGAATTCAAAATAATTACAAAAAAACGATTTTGAGAAGATTATGGTTAAAATACACAACTCAAAAAGATGTGTGAGTCATTTTGTATCAATGTAATGTTTTCCGACCTCAATCTTGTTGAGTTCAACTTAAAATTTCTAACAATTTTCCTAAAAACTTAATTTAATTGACGCAGAATTCAAAATAATTACAAAAAAACGATTTTGAGCAAATTATTGTCTAAATACACAACTCAAAAATTTGTGTGAGTAATTTTGTAACAAAGTTATATTTTCCGAACTCAATCTTGTTAAGTGCAACTTAAATTTTTTATTAATTTTCCTAAAAACTTAATTTATTTGACGCAGAATTCAAAATAATTACAAAAAAACTATTTTGAGAAGATTATGGTCAAAATACACAACTCAAAAAGATGTGTGAGTCATTTTGTATCAATGTAATGTTTTCCGACCTCAATCTTGTTGAGTTCAACTTAAAATTTCTAACAATTTTCCTAAAAACTTAATTTAATTGACGCAGAATTCAAAATAATTACATAAAAACGATTTTAAGCAGATTATTGTCCAATACACAACTCAAAAATTTGTGTGAGTAATTTTGTAACAAAGCAATGTTTTCCGAACTCAATCTTGTTGAGTGCAACTTAAAATTTCTACTAATTTTTTTAAAAACTAAATTTAATTGACGCAGAATTCAAAATAATTACAAAAAAACGATTTTGAGCAGATTACGGTTAAAATACACAACTCAAAAATATGTGTAAGTAATTTTGTAACAAAGTAATGTTTTCCGAACTCAATCTTGTTGAGTGCAACTCAAAATTTCTATTAATTTTTCTAAAAACTTAATTTAATTGACGAAAAATTCAAATTAATTACAAAAATGGATTTTGAGCAAGTTATGGTCAAAATACCTTACTCAAAAATATTTGCGACTAATTTTCTAATGATTGAAATTTCCTGAACTTGAATTTTCAAAGCTCAGTTCAAAATTCCTAATAGTTTTCCAAAAAACTTAATTTATTTAGTGCAGAATTCAAAATAATTCCAAAAAACGATTTTGAGCAGATTATTGTCGAAATACACAACTCAAAAATTTATGTGAGTAATTTTTAACAAAGTAATGTTTTCCAAACTCAATCTTGTTAAATGCAACTCAAAATTTCTATTAATTTTTCTAAAAACTCAATTTAATTGACGCAGAATTCAAAATAATTACAAAAAATCGATTTTGAGCAGATTATTGTTGAAATACACAACTCAAAAATTTGTGTGAGTAATTTTGCAACAAAGTAATGTTTTCCGAACTCAAACTTGTTAAGTGCAACTTCAATTTTTTATTAATTTTCCTAAAAACTTAATTTAATTTTGACGCAGAATTCAAAATAATTACAAAGAAACGATTTTGAGCAGATTATGGTCGAAATACACAACTCAAAATTTTGTGTGAGTAAATTTGTAACAAAGTAAAGTTTTCCGACCTTAATCTTGTTGAGTGCAACTTAAAATTTCTACTAATTCTCCTAAAAACGTAATTTAATTGACGCAGAATTCAAAATAATTACAAACAATCGATGTTGAGCAGATTATGGTCAAAATACACATCTCAAAAATTTGTGTGAGTAATTTTGTAAAAAAGTAAAATTTTCCGAACTCAATCTTGTTGAATGCAACTTAAAATTTCTACCAATTTTCCTAAAAACTTAAATTAATTGACGCAGAATTCAAAATAATTACAAAAAATCTATTTTGAACAGATTATTGTCGAAATACACAACTCAAAAATTTATGTGAGTAATTTTTTAACAAAGTAATGTTTTCTGAACTCAATCTTGTTAAGTACAAATAAAAATTTCTATTAATTTTTCTAAAAACTTAATTTAATTGACGCAGAATTCAAAGTAATTACAAAATAACGATTTTGAGCAGATTATGGTTAAAAAAATACACAACTCAAAAATTTGTGTGAGTAATTTTGTAACAAAGTAATGTTTTCCGAACTCAATCTTGTTAAGCGCAACTCAATTCTTTATTAATTTTCCTAAAAACTTAATTTAATTGACGCAGAATTCAAAATAATTACAAAAAAACGATTTTGAGCAGATTATTGTCGAAATACACAACTCAAAAATTTGTGTGAGTAATTTTGTAACAATGTAATATTTTCCGAACTCAATCTTGTTGAGCGCAACTTAAAATTTCTATTAATTTTCCTAAAAACTTAATTTAATTGACGCAGAATTCAAAATAATTACAAAAATGGATTTTGAGCAAGTTATGGTCAAAATACCTAACTCAAAAATATTTGCGACTAATTTTCTAATGATTGAAATCTTTTGAACTTGAATTTTCAAAGCCTAGTTCAAAATTCCTAATAGTTTTCTAAAAAACTTAATTTATTTAGTGCAGAATTCAAAATAATTACAAAAAACGATTTTGAGCAGATTATGGTCGAAATACACAACTCAAAAATTTGTGTGAGTAATTTTGTAACGAAGTAATGTGTTCCGACCTCAATCTTGTTAAGTGCAACCCAAAATTTCTATTAGTTTTCCTAAAAACTTAATTTAATTGACGCAGAATTCAAAATAATTACAAAAAATCGATTTTGAGCAGATTATGGTCGAAATACACAACTCAAAAATTTTTGTGAGTAATTTTGTAACAAAGTAATGTTTTCCGAACTCAATCTTGTTAAGCGCAACTCAATTCTTTATTAATTTTCCTAAAAACTTAATTTAATTGACGCAGAATTCAAAATAATTACAAAAAAACGATTTTGAGCAGATTATTGTCGAAATACACAACTCAAAAATTTGTGTGAGTAATTTTGTAACAATGTAATATTTTCCGAACTCAATCTTGTTGAGCGCAACTTAAAATTTCTATTAATTTTCCTAAAAACTTAATTTAATTGACGCAGAATTCAAAATAATTACAAAAATGGATTTTGAGCAAGTTATGGTCAAAATACCTAACTCAAAAATATTTGCGACTAATTTTCTAATGATTGAAATCTTTTGAACTTGAATTTTCAAAGCCTAGTTCAAAATTCCTAATAGTTTTCTAAAAAACTTAATTTATTTAGTGCAGAATTCAAAATAATTACAAAAAACGATTTTGAGCAGATTATGGTCAAAATACACAACTCAAAAATTTGTGTGAGTAATTTTGTAACAAAGTAAAGTTTTCCGAACTCAATCTTTTTGTGTGAAACTCAAAATTTCTACTAATTTTCCTAAAAACTTATATTAATTGACGCAGAATTCAAAATATATTCAAAAAAACGATTTTGAGCAGATTATGGTCGAAATACACTCAAAAATTTGTGTGAGTAATTTTGTAACAAAATAATGTTTTCCGAACTCAATATTGTTGAGTGCAACTCAAAATTTCTACTAATTTTCCTAAAAACTTAATTTAATTCACGCAGAATTCAAAATAATTACAAAAAAACGATTTTGAGAAGATTATGGTTAAAATACACAACTCAAAAAGATGTGTGAGTCATTTTGTATCAATGTAATGTTTTCCGACCTCAATCTTGTTGAGTTCAACTTAAAATTTCTAACAATTTTCCTAAAAACTTAATTTAATTGACGCAGAATTCAAAATAATTACAAAAAAACGATTTTGAGCAAATTATTGTCTAAATACACAACTCAAAAATTTGTGTGAGTAATTTTGTAACAAAGTTATATTTTCCGAACTCAATCTTGTTAAGTGCAACTTAAATTTTTTATTAATTTTCCTAAAAACTTAATTTATTTGACGCAGAATTCAAAATAATTACAAAAAAACTATTTTGAGAAGATTATGGTCAAAATACACAACTCAAAAAGATGTGTGAGTCATTTTGTATCAATGTAATGTTTTCCGACCTCAATCTTGTTGAGTTCAACTTAAAATTTCTAACAATTTTCCTAAAAACTTAATTTAATTGACGCAGAATTCAAAATAATTACATAAAAACGATTTTAAGCAGATTATTGTCCAATACACAACTCAAAAATTTGTGTGAGTAATTTTGTAACAAAGCAATGTTTTCCGAACTCAATCTTGTTGAGTGCAACTTAAAATTTCTACTAATTTTTTTAAAAACTAAATTTAATTGACGCAGAATTCAAAATAATTACAAAAAAACGATTTTGAGCAGATTACGGTTAAAATACACAACTCAAAAATATGTGTAAGTAATTTTGTAACAAAGTAATGTTTTCCGAACTCAATCTTGTTGAATGCAACTCAAAATTTCTATTAATTTTTCTAAAAACTTAATTTAATTGACGAAAAATTCAAATTAATTACAAAAATGGATTTTGAGCAAGTTATGGTCAAAATACCTTACTCAAAAATATTTGCGACTAATTTTCTAATGATTGAAATTTCCTGAACTTGAATTTTCAAAGCTCAGTTCAAAATTCCTAATAGTTTTCCAAAAAACTTAATTTATTTAGTGCAGAATTCAAAATAATTCCAAAAAACGATTTTGAGCAGATTATTGTCGAAATACACAACTCAAAAATTTATGTGAGTAATTTTTAACAAAGTAATGTTTTCCAAACTCAATCTTGTTAAATGCAACTCAAAATTTGTATTAATTTTTCTAAAAACTCAATTTAATTGACGCAGAATTCAAAATAATTACAAAAAATCGATTTTGAGCAGATTATTGTTGAAATACACAACTCAAAAATTTGTGTGAGTAATTTTGCAACAAAGTAATGTTTTCCGAACTCAAACTTGTTAAGTGCAACTTCAATTTTTTATTAATTTTCCTAAAAACTTAATTTAATTTTGACGCAGAATTCAAAATAATTACAAAGAAACGATTTTGAGCAGATTATGGTCGAAATACACAACTCAAAATTTTGTGTGAGTAAATTTGTAACAAAGTAAAGTTTTCCGACCTTAATCTTGTTGAGTGCAACTTAAAATTTCTACTAATTCTCCTAAAAACGTAATTTAATTGACGCAGAATTCAAAATAATTACAAACAATCGATGTTGAGCAGATTATGGTCAAAATACACATCTCAAAAATTTGTGTGAGTAATTTTGTAAAAAAGTAAAATTTTCCGAACTCAATCTTGTTGAATGCAACTTAAAATTTCTACCAATTTTCCTAAAAACTTAAATTAATTGACGCAGAATTCAAAATAATTACAAAAAATCTATTTTGAGCAGATTATTGTCGAAATACACAACTCAAAAATTTATGTGAGTAATTTTTTAACAAAGTAATGTTTTCTGAACTCAATCTTGTTAAGTACAAATAAAAATTTCTATTAATTTTTCTAAAAACTTAATTTAATTGACGCAGAATTCAAAGTAATTACAAAATAACGATTTTGAGCAGATTATGGTTAAAAAAATACACAACTCAAAAATTTGTGTGAGTAATTTTGTAACAAAGTAATGTTTTCCGAACTCAATCTTGTTAAGCGCAACTCAATTCTTTATTAATTTTCCTAAAAACTTAATTTAATTGACGCAGAATTCAAAATAATTACAAAAAAACGATTTTGAGCAGATTATTGTCGAAATACACAACTCAAAAATTTGTGTGAGTAATTTTGTAACAATGTAATATTTTCCGAACTCAATCTTGTTGAGCGCAACTTAAAATTTCTATTAATTTTCCTAAAAACTTAATTTAATTGACGCAGAATTCAAAATAATTCCAAAAAAGCAATTTTGAGAAGATTATTGTTGAAATACACAACTCAAAAATGTGTGTGAGAAATTTTGTAACAAAGTAATGTTTTCCAAACTTAATATTGATGAGTGCAACTCAAAATTTTTATTAATTTTCCTAAAAACATAATTTAATTGACACAGAATTCAAAATAATTACAAAAAAACGATTTTGAGCAAATTAAGGTCAAACTACACAACTCAAAATTATGTGTGAGTAATTTTTTAACAAAGTAATGTTTTTTGAACTCAATATTGTTGAGTGCAACTCAAAATTTCTACTAATTTTCCTAAAAACTTAATTTAATTGACGCAGAATTCAAAATAATTACAAAAAATCTATTTTGAGCAGATTATGGTCAAAATACACAACTCAAAAATTTGTGTGAGTAATTTTGTAACAAAGTAAAATTTTTTGAACGCAATCTTTTCAAGTGCAACTCAAAATTTCTGCCAATTTTCCTAAAAATTTAATTTAATTGACGCAGAATTCAAAATAATTACAAAAAACAATTGTGAGCAGATTATGGTCAAAATACACAACTCAAAAATATGTGTGAGTAATTTTGCAACAAAGTAAAGTTTTTCGAACTTAATCTTTTTGAGTACAACTCAAAATTTCTAGTAAAATTCCTAAAACCTTAATTAATTGACGCAGAATTCAAAATAATTACAAAAAAACGATTTTGATTATTATGGTCTCAATACACAACTCAAAAATTTGTGTGAGTAATTTTGTAACAAAGTAATGTTTTCCGAACTCAATCTTGTTAAGTGCAACTCAAAACTTCTACTAATTTTTCTAAAAACTGAATTTAATTGACGCAGAATTCAAAATAATTACAAAAAAAAACGATTTTGAACAGATTATGGTCGAAATACACAACTCAAAAATTTGTGCGAGTAATTTTGGAACAAAGTCATGTTTTCCGAACTCAATCTTGTTGAGTGCAACTAAAAATTGCTACCAATTTTCCTAAAAACTTAATTTAATTGACGCAGAATTTAAAATAAAATTGATTTTGAGCAGAATATGGTCGAAACACACAACTCAAAAATTTGTGTGAGTAATTTTGTAACAAAGTAATGTTTTCCGAACTCAATCTTGTTGAGTGCAACTCAAAATTTCTATTAATTTTCCTAAAAACTTAATTTAATTGACGCAGAATTTATAATAGTTACAAAACAATGGATTTTGGGCAGAATATGGTCAAAATACTCAACTTAAAAAAATTTGCGAGTAAATTTATAAACAACCAAAGTCTTCTGAACTTAAATTTTTGAGCGCAGGTCAAAATTCTTATTATTTTTGTTAAAAACTCAATTTAATTAGCACAGAATTCAAAATAGTTACACAAAATGAATTTTGAGCAGATTATGGTCAAAATACTTAACTCAATAATATTTACGAGTCATTTTATAATCAAATGAAGTCTTTTAAGCTTAAATTGGTAAGTTTTTATTAATAATTTTCCTAAAAACTTAAATTTAATAAGCACAAAATTCAAATTAATTTCAAAAACTTAATTTTGAGTATATTTCGGTCAAAATACTTAACTCAAAATTATTTACGAGTAATTTTAAAATCAAATGAAGTTTTCTATGCTTAAATTGGTCAGCTTTTTTAAAAATTTTCTTAAAAACTTAAATTTAATAAGCACAGAACTCAAATTAATTACAAAAACTTATTTTTGAGTAAATTTTGGTCAAAATACTTAACTCAAAAGTATTTAAGAGTAATTTTTTATTCAAATGAAGTCTTTAAAGCTTAAATTGGTCAGCTTTTTTAATAATTTACATAACAACTTAAATTTAATAAGCTTAGAATTCAAATTAATTACAAAAACTTAATTTTGAGTAAGTTTTGGTCAAAATACTTAACTCAAAAGTATTTAAGAGTGATTTTATATTCAAATGAAGTCTTTAAAGCTTAAATTGGTCAGCTTTTTTAATAATTTTCCTAAAAACTTAAATTTAATAAGCTTAGAATTCAAATTATTTACCAAAACTTATTTTGAGTAAATTTTGGTCAAAATACTTAACTCAAAAATATTTATGAGTTATTTTATAAGCAAATGAAGTCTTCTAAGCTTAAATTGGTCAGCTTTTTTAATAACTTAAATTTAATAAGCACAGATTTCAAATTAATTACAAAAACTTAATTTTGAGTAAATTTTGGTCAAAATACTTAACTTAAAATTATTTACGAGTAATTTTGTAATCAACTGAAGTGTTCTGAACTTAAAGTTTTTAAGTTCAGCTCAAAAGTTTTATTAGTTTTCTTAAAAACTTAATTTAATTTCCACAAAATTCGAAATAGTTACAAAAAATGAGTTTTGAGCAGATTTTGGTCAAAATACTTAACTCAAAAATGTTTGCGAGTAATTTACTAAGTAACTGAAGTCTTCTTAACTTAATTTTTTTAAGCTCAGTTCAAAATTCATAATGAGTTTCTTAAAAACTCAATTTAAAGTACGGCTAAATTGTAAATTAAAACAAAAATTGAATTGTGAAGCTTGTTATGCTCAAATCACGCAACTCAAAAGTTTGTTTGAGTAATTTTATAACAAATTGAAGTTTTCCAAACTCAAATATCATAAGTTCAACTCAAAATTCTTAATAAGTTTCTGAAAAACTCAAACGGCACAATTGGAAATTACAACAAAAATTGAGTAGTGCTCAAATCACTTAAATCGCGCATCTCAAACGTTTGTTTGAGTAATTTTATAACAAATTAAAGTTTTTTGAGCTCAAATTTTATAAACGCAACTCAAAGTTCTTAACGGTTTTTTGAAAAACTCAATTCAAATTATGCCACTATTGGAAATTAAAACAAAAATTGAGTTGTGAAGATTTTTTTTTAACAAATTTTGCTGCAAAAAAACGAAAAAGTACAAAATAACGCAAAAATAATTGATTTGTAGTATAAAATTACAATAAAAATATGTGCATTACAGTGACATTGCCCTGAATACGTCCTCAACACTGATATTTACAATCAATTTCGCAACCAATGCTAATATCAATTTATACCTTCCAGCAATAGTTGCAAAAAAATTACAATTATGATTGTAACAAATACGCCCCAATTATACCTTGTCAAATATGATAACCGCAACATTTAAAATCTGGAGCGCTCGTTATTTAAACGGTTTATTTGATCAAACATTCTAATGGTGCGTAATGACTAGCGTGGAGGTTCAATTGAAATTGTGACCCAAATCCAAGAGCAAATAAGATTTAAGTATAAAATAAATTGCATATTATAGATTAGGATGGTAACAGTCCACGATAACAGCACGCGCTTTAATCGCTCGAAATTACATAATAACGTGCTCTAATTTTATAATTATTTATAACAAAATGCAGCGCAAGCAAGAGTGAAAGCTTTGTAGGCGTTGAGGTACACAAAATGAATTAAAATCGCATAAAAATGTAATTAATTTTGGGAATAAATAATTATTATGAAATATGCAGTCGGTTTGAATATTGGGAAATGAATTGTAATAATTTATTTTTTTCAGGGAATGGCATTCAGTTTAGAGGAGCGTCAAGCTTTGGGTATCCATGGTCTTCTTCCACCACGCGTCAAAACACAAGAGGAACAATTGGAACATTGCAGGGTTTGCATGGAACGATTGGATGATGATTTAAACAAATATCTTTACCTCATGGGTCTACTTGTAAGTTGTTAATTGTTAAAATCTATCAAGGATTTCATTAATGTTGTTTTAGGACCGCAATGAAAAGCTTTTCTTCAGATTATTGTCTGAAAATGTTGAAAAAATGATGCCTTTGGTTTATACGCCAGTAGTGGGATTGGCTTGCCAAAAATTTGGCCTTGTTTTTAGAAGACCTCGAGGATTATTCATCACGATTCACGATAAGGGACATGTTTATGAAATTTTGAAGAACTGGTGAGTAATCTACATAAACGAAAATCATTATTGAGTTTTTAGGAAAACTATTAAGAATTTTGAGTTGTTTTTAGAATTTTCGAGTTGAGAAGACTTAGTATTGTTAGAAAATTATTAAAAAGTATTTTTGAATCGAGTAGTTTGAGCATGAAATACAATTTTGTTCAAATTTTCAATTATTACCATCATTTTTAATGAATTTTTAGGAAAATTATAAGTTAGACTTATAGTTTTTTGAGTTTAGAAGATTTAGTATTGTTGGAAAATTAATAAAGAGTATTTTTGAATTGAGTAATTTGAGCATAAAACGCAATTTTGTTTAAATTTTTTAATTATTGCTTCATTTTGATTGAGTTTTTTGGAAAACTATTAGGAATTTGCACTTAAAATTTTTGAGTTTAGAAAAGTTAGTATTGTTAAAAAATTATTGAAGAGTATTTTTGAGTTGAGTAGTTTGAGCATGAAATTATTTTATCATTTTAATTGAGTTTTTAGGAAAACTATAAAGAATTCTGAGTTGCGCTTAGAATTTTTGAGCCTAGAAGAGTTGAATTCATTAGAAACTTGAGTATTTTTGAATTAAGTAATTTGAGCATGAAATGCAATTTTGTTCCAATTTTCAATTATTGCATAATTTTAGTTGAGTTTTTAGGAAAACTATTAGGAATTCTGAGTTGTTCTTGGCATTTTTGAGTTTAAAAGAATTGCATTCAATCATTTTGAATTGAGTAGTTTGAGCATAAAATGCAATTTTGTTCAAATTTTCAATTCTTTCATTATTTAATCGAGTTTTTAAGAAAATTATTAGGAATTCTGAATTGCACTTAGAATTTTTGAGTTTAGAAAACTTGAATTCATCAGAAAATTATTGAAAAGTTTTTTTAAATTGAGTAGTTTGAGCATGAAATGCAATTTTGTTCAAATTTTCAATTATTACCATCATTTTTAATGAATTTTTTGGAAAATTATAAGTTAGACTTATAGTTTTTTGAGTTTAGAAGATTTAGTATTGTTGGAAAATTAATAAAGAGTATTTTTGAATTGAGTAGTTTGAGCATGAAACGCAATTTTAATTAAATTTTCAATTTCAGTTTTTAGGAAAAATATTAGGAATTTTAAGTTACACTTAGAATTTTCGAGTTAACAAGACCTAGTATTGTTAAAAAATTATTAAAGAGTATTTTTGAAATGAGTAGTTTGAGCATGAAATGCAATTTTGTTTAAATTTTCAATTATTGCATCATTTTAATTGAGTTTTTAGGAAAACTATTAGGAATTCTGACTTGCACTTAGAATTTTTGAGTTTAGAAGACTCTGTATTGTTAAAAAATTATTGAAGAGTATTTTTAAATTTAGTAGTTTGAGTATCAAATGCAATTTTGTTCACATTTTCAATTATTACAACATTTTAATTGAGTTTTTAGGAAAATTATGAGGAATTCCGAGTTGCACTTAAAATTTTTGAGTTTAGAAGACTCGAATTTATTAGAAAATTATTAAAGAGTATTTTGAAATTGAGTAGTTTGAGCATGAAATGCAATTTTGTTGAAATTTTCAATTATTGTCTCATTTTGTTTAAGTTTTTAGGAAAACCATTAGAAATTCTGAGTTGCACCTAGAATTTTTGAGTTTAAAAAACTTGATTTATTAGAAAATTATTAAAAAGTATTTTTGAATTGAGTAGTTTGAGCATGAAATGCAATTTTGTTCAAATTTTCAATTATTTCATCATTTTATTTGAGTTTTTATGAATACTTTCAGGAATTCTGAGTTGCACTTAGAATTTTTGAGTTTAGAAGACTTAAATTTATTAGAAAATTTTTGAAGAGTATTTTTAAATTGAGTAGTTTGAGCATGAAATGTAATTTTGTTCAAATTTTCAATTATTGCACTTTTTTATGCAAGTTTTTAGGAAAATTATTAGGAATTTTGAGGTGGACTTAGAATTTTTGAGTTTAGAAGAGTTAGTTTTTTCAAAAAATTATTGAAGAGTATTTTTGAATTAAGTAGTTTGAGCATATTTGGCTTTCAAAATGCAACAAAGAGTATTTTTGAATTGAGAACTTTGAGCATAATTTGCTTCTAAATTGCAAAATAAATTAAGTTTTTAGTAACAAATTAATGTAATGAAATAATAATTTCAGGCCCGAAAGTGATGTCCGCGCAATTGTGGTAACAGACGGTGAAAGAATATTGGGTCTTGGCGATTTAGGAGCAAACGGAATGGGAATTCCCGTTGGAAAATTGGCCCTATACACAGCCCTAGCCGGCATCAAACCCCATCAATGCCTACCAATCACACTAGACGTCGGCACTAACACCCAAGCAATGCTCGATGATCCTCTATACATAGGCATGAAGCACAACCGCGTCAGAGGTGCCGAATATGATGATTTCATTGAAGAATTCATGCAAGCTGTAGTCCAAAGATTCGGCCAAAACACTTTAATCCAATTTGAAGATTTCGGCAATGCAAACGCATTCAGATTGTTGGATAAATATCGCGATAATTACTGCACCTTTAATGATGACATTCAAGGAACCGCTAGTGTTGCCGTTGCTGGTTTACTGGCTTCACTTAAAATAACAGGCATGAGGTTATCAGATAACTCGATTGTTTTCCAAGGTGCGGGTGAGGCTTCATTGGGTATTGCACAATTGTGCATCATGGCTATGAAATCAGAGGGTACATCCGAAGCCGATGCAAAGGCAAAAATTTGGATGGTCGATTCCAAAGGATTGATTGTTAAGGATAGACCTTCCGGTGGTGTTACTGGTCATAAAGTGCATTACGCCCAAAACAAGGCTCCCATTGATACTTTAACTGAAGTTGTTAAAACAGTGAAGCCTTCAATTTTGATAGGAGCTGCTGCTATTGGAGGTGCCTTTACACCAGAAATTTTGCAGGAAATGGGAAAAAATAATGCAAGACCAGTAATTTTCGCTTTGAGTAATCCAACCAGTAAAGCTGAATGCACAGCCGAGCAAGCATATGTTAATACACAGGGTAAATGTATATTTGCTAGTGGATCACCATTCAACCCAGTTACATACAATGGACACACATTCCATCCGGGACAGGGAAATAATGCCTATATCTTCCCAGGCGTTGCATTGGCTGTGATATGTGCCGGAATTAGGACGATTCCGGAAGAGATATTTTTGATGAGTGCTGAGGTTTGTACACTATTCAATCAATATTTTTGAATCAACTAATTTGATAAAATTTTAGGCTTTGGCTGATATAGTCTCTCAAGAAGATATGGATAATGGTCGCTTGTATCCACCACTAGAAGCAATCCAAGAATGCTCAATCAAGATTGCCGTTAAAGTATGCGATTACGCTTATAAAACAGGTAAATATTTGCACAATTTGATGGAATTATTTTTTTAATTTAATGATTTTTTAAGGTCTTGCAAGTGTGTATCCACAACCAGCTGATATGGAAGCCTTCATAAGGGCCCAAATGTACGACCCTAAATACACGACATCCATTCCTAGCATCTACACCTACCCTTCAAGTTTGTAAAACTAAATTAATTTGTAATATACAAAGAAAATCTTATTTATTATTATCATATATATTTTTTTGTAGTAGTTAAAGCGGTGTCTAGGGTGAAACCTCAGGTAGCAACTGTACAACCTTTGGTCGCGCCCCAACAAATTAACAAAAGTATTGACGTATTATCGCCGGATAAAAATACTGAAGAGTCGTCATCAACATGCGAAATTGCATAATCAAAAAATGGTATTATAAATATTATTAATTTGGCATGGGGTTTAATGCTTCTGAATTAATTAACTCTTTAATATTTATATCCAAGCGACTAATAGGGTTATATTATTATTATTATTATTATTATTATTATAATAAAACACAAATTTAGTTTATTAATTTTTTTTAGTATGTTTTACGCACCGAATCATTTTTTTAGGAAAAGTGAAAAGAAAATGGGTGCTGGCAGGGTATAGAGTACGGTTCAGTACAGTCAAACTCATCTCTCTTGTTATTATTTATTCAATATTCCATGCCATCTTCTTTTACATATGTTTCATAATTTTATACTATTCATAATATTAATTGTTAAATGTAATTATTAGTAAGTTAAATAAATGGAGGATGTGGATGCAGAATGTTTTGTTTCGATTTAAAGTGTATTAAAAATTGAAGGGGGTGGTTAACAGAGTGTTAGGTTAGGTCCCCAAAGTTTTTAATGAATTTATTTAAATTCTTTTCTGCTAAAAAATATATTTAAAAAGCCGTAACTAGTTTCAACCTTTACAAGGCCATCATCGGACGTTGATATATGTTTGTATCACCGTCCTATGATGGGCTTCCCATCAACTTAATACCAGAAGACGTTACAATTTTTTTTTCTTGTTTAAAAAAGTGCTACCATAGTAATTCCTTGTGGTCATTTGCAGAATTCCAACTGGAAATTTAGAAATAATTTATTAATAAATTCATTCAAACGCAAACAACAATATCAAACGATTTAAATATTAAAAACCTTCATAAAAATTTGTAATACAATTCAATTGGTCGATTACAGATTCCTTATGTAGGCAACTAATAATACTCTGCTGTGTAAAGCTAGCAGCTTTCTAGTTACCAGTGGCGTAGTAAACACAAATTAAATTTGATATTTTGACGTTTTTAGAAAATCTCTTAGAAATTTTAAGTTGCATTTAGAATTTTTAACTTAAGAAAACTTAATATTGTTAGAAAATTATTGAAGAGCATTTTTAAATTGAGTAGTTTGAGCATAAAATGCTATTTTTGCAATTATTGCATAATTTTAATTTAGTTTTTAGGAAAAGTATTTGGAATTCTGAGTTGCACTTAAAAATTTTGAGCTTAGAAGACTTGGTATTGTTAGAAAATTATTAAAGAGTATTTTCGAATTGAGTAGTATGAGCATGAAATTCAATTTTGTTCAAATTTTCAATAATTGCTGCATTTTAATTAAGTTTTTAGGTAAACTATAAGGAATTTTGAGTTGCACTTAAAATTTTTAAGTTAAGAAGAATTAGTATTAATAGAAAATTATTAAAGAGTATTTTTAAATTGAGTAATTTGAGCATAAAATGCAATTTTGTTCAAACTTTTAATTATTGCATAATTTTAATTGAATTTTTAAAAGAAATTATTAAGAATTATCAGTTACACTTAAAATTTTCGAATTTGGAAGATTTAAAATTATATGAAAATTATTGAGGAGTATTTTTGAATTAAATAATTTGAGCATAAAATGCAGTTTTGGTCAAATTTTCAATTAATGCGTCATTTTAATTGAGTTATGAGGGAAACTATTAAAAATTATAAGCTGCACTTAGAATTTTTGAGTTTAGAAGACTTGAGTTTAATAGAAAACTATTAAAGAGTATTTTTGAAGTGAGTAGTTTGAGCATGAAATGCAATTTTGTTTAAATTTTTAATTATTGCATCAATTTAATTGAGTTATTAGGAACTATTAGTTGCACTTAATTTTTTTGATTTAGAAGACTAAGTAGTGTTAGAAAATTATTAAAGAGTATTTTTGAATTGAGTAGTTTGAGCATGAAATTCAATTTTGTTCAAATTTTCAATTATTGCATCATTTTAATTGAGTTTTTAGGAAAACTATTAGGAATTCAGAGTTGCACTTAAAATTTTTGAGTTTAGAAAACTTAGTATTGTTAGTAAATTATTGAAGAGTATTTTTGAATTGAGTAGTTTGAGCATGACATGCAATTTTGTTCAAATTTACAATTATTGCATCAATTTAATTGAGTTTTTATGAAAATATTAGGAACTATAAGTTGCACTTAAAATTTTTGAGTTTAGAAGAGATAGTATTGTTAAAAAATTATTGAAGAGTATTTTTGAATTGAGTAGTTTGAGCATGAAATTCAATTTTGTTCAAATTTTCAATAATTGCTTCATTTTAATTGAGTTTTTAGGAAAACTATTAGGAATTCTGAGTTGCACTTAAAAATTTTGAGTTAAGAAGATTTAATATTGTTAGAAAACTATTGAAGAGTGTTTTTGAATTGAGTAGTTTGAGCATGAATGACAATTTTGTTTAAATTTTCACTTCTTGTATCATTTTAATTGAGTTTTTAGGAAAAGTATTAGGAATTCTAAGTTGCACTTAAAATTTTTGAGTTAAGAAAACTTAGTATTGTTAGAAAACTATTAAAGAGTGATTTTGAATTGAGTAGTTTGAGCATAAAATGCAATTTTGTTCAAATTTACAATTATTGCATCATTTTAATTAAGTTTTTAGGAATACTATTAAGAATTTAGAGTTACACTTAGAATTTTTAAGTTAAAAAGACTTAGTATTGTTAGAAAAAAATTGAAGAGTATTATTGAATTGTGTAGTTTGAGCATAAAATGCAATTTTGTTCAAATTTTCAATTAGTTCATCATTTTAATTGAGTTTTTAAGAAAACTATTTGAAATTCTGAGTTGCACTTAGAATTTTTGAGCTAAGAAGACTTGATATTGTTAGAAAATTATTGAAGAGTATTTTCGAATTGTGTACTTTAAGCATGAAATGCAATTTTTTCAAATTTTCAATTATTGCATCATTTTAATTGAGTTTTTAGGAAAACTATTAGGAAATCTGAGTTGCACTTAGAATTTTTAAGTTAAGAAGACTTAGTATTGTTAGAAAATTATTAAAGAGTATTTTAGATGTGAGTAGTTTGAGCATGAAATTCAATTTTGTTCAAATTTTCAAATATTGCAAATTTAATTGAGTTTTTAAGAAAACTATTAGGAATTTTGAGTTACACTTAAAATTTTCAAGTTAAAAAGACTTTATATTGTTAGTGAATTGTTAAAAAGTACTTTTGAATTGAGTAGTTTGAGCATAAAATGCAATTTTGTTAAAATTTTCAATTATTGCATCATTTTAATTGAGTTTTTAGGAAAACTATTAGGAAATCTGAGTTGCACTTAGAATTTTTAAGTTAAGAAGACTTAGTATTGTTAGAAAATTATTAAAGAGTATTTTAGATGTGAGTAGTTTGAGCATGAAATTCAATTTTGTTCAAATTTTCAAATATTGCAAATTTAATTGAGTTTTTAAGAAAACTATTAGAAATTTTGAGTTACACTTAAAATTTTCAAGTTAAAAAGACTTTATATTGTTAGTGAATTGTTAAAAAGTACTTTTGAATTGAGTAGTTTGAGCATAAAATGCAATTTTGTTAAAATTTTCAATTATTGCATCATTTTAATTGAGTTTTTAGGAAAACTATTAGGATATCTGAGTTGCACTTAGAATTTTTAAGTTAAGAAGACTTAGTATTGTTAGAAAATTATTAAAGAGTATTTTAGATGTGAGTAGTTTGAGCATGAAATTCAATTTTGTTCAAATTTTCAAATATTGCAAATTTAATTGAGTTTTTAAGAAAACTATTAGAAATTTTGAGTTACACTTAAAATTTTCAAGTTAAAAAGACTTTATATTGTTAGTGAATTGTTAAAAAGTACTTTTGAATTGAGTAGTTTGAGCATAAAATGCAATTTTGTTAAAATTTTCAATTATTGCATCATTTTAATTGAGTTTTTAGGAAAACTATTAGGATATCTGAGTTGCACTTAGAATTTTTAAGTTAAGAAGACTTAGTATTGTTAGAAAATTATTAAAGAGTATTTTAGATGTGAGTAGTTTGAGCATGAAATTCAATTTTGTTCAAATTTTCAAATATTGCAAATTTAATTGAGTTTTTAAGAAAACTATTAGAAATTTTGAGTTACACTTAAAATTTTCAAGTTAAAAAGACTTTATATTGTTAGTGAATTGTTAAAAAGTACTTTTGAATTGAGTAGTTTGAGCATAAAATGCAATTTTGTTAAAATTTTCAATTATTGCATCATTTTAATTGAGTTTTTAGGAAAACTATTAGGATATCTGAGTTGCACTTAGAATTTTTAAGTTAAGAAGACTTAGTATTGTTAGAAAATTATTAAAGAGTATTTTAGATGTGAGTAGTTTGAGCATGAAATTCAATTTTGTTCAAATTTTCAAATATTGCAAATTTAATTGAGTTTTTAAGAAAACTATTAGAAATTTTGAGTTACACTTAAAATTTTCAAGTTAAAAAGACTTTATATTGTTAGTGAATTGTTAAAAAGTACTTTTGAATTGAGTAGTTTGAGCATAAAATGCAATTTTGTTAAAATTTTCAATTAGTTCATCATTTTAATTGGGTTTTTAGGAAAACTATTAGGAAATCTGAGTTGCACTTAGAATTTTTAAGTTAAAAAGACTTAGTATTGTTAGAAAATTATTAAAGAGTATTTTAGATGTGAGTAGTTTGAGCATGAAATTCAATTTTGTTCAAATTTTCAAATATTGCAAATTTAATTGAGTTTTTAAGAAAACTATTAGGAATTTTGAGTTACACTTAAAATTTTCAAGTTAAAAAGACTTTATATTGTTAGTGAATTGTTAAAAAGTACTTCTGAATTGAGTAGTTTGAGCATAAAATGCAATTTTGTTAAATATTTTCAGTTATTGCATCATTTTAATTGAGTTTTTGGGAAAAGTATTTGGAATTTTGAGTTGCACTTAGAATTTTTGAGATTTGAATCTTTTTAGAGAGCAAAAAATTTCAAATCATGGATTTAAAGAACTTATCTCAACCAAAAACGGTGATGACATAGGTACCAAAACCACAGTTGCAACCAGCTACTCTTCTAATAAGGTTAGCGGTGCAAAATACCCAAGAGGACCCAACATATCCTACTTATGGGAAAGTTGGCAAAATTAGGGTAAAAACTCTTCCTAGATTTCTTCAAAAAATGACACTCTCTAAAAAGGAAGGAGGAAACCGGAAGAAAAACAGACCGTGCATGAAAACCCACCGCCGATCGCCGAGGAACAATAACGGTAAGTTCAATGATCATGCATACATTCGATTCAATATCAAATCTGAAGAAACGCTCGTTTTAGAATACAGAAACCCGAGAAAAATTAACTCGGATCTATACAATGAGATACTAGTTAGCCAAATTGGGGTTTGTTCAAAGACAGCAAAGACATCACAAGAACTGGAGACAATGACAAACATATTTGTCAATTCTATCAAAACCACCTTTAAAAGAAGCTGCCCTAGCGCACCTCCAACAAGATTTTTTGGTGGAACAAAACGCTAGTTAAGGCAAAGACGGCTACCAAAAAACTGTTCAACAAAGAAAAGAAGAAGAACGGTGACTGGGCCGCATATGGAACCAATCTCACAACAAATAATAAAGCCATAAAGAAAACCAAAAGAGATTTGTGGAGGAGATACTGTGAGGCCGTTAAAAAAAGTTCTACATTCACGCGCCTCTAAAAAGCCCTAATGTTAGTCAAATTATATTTGCAAATAGCATTAAAATGCATTTAAAAGTACCTAAAAACGCATTTATTTCTATAATTGACACACCAGAGGTGTACAATAGATTCTTTGATGCCTAACACTTGGGCGGGTGGGTAGGCCACAGTAAAAGATATAACTCGCCCACAAATCAAACTTTGTTCCCACCCACCCACCCAAGCGTTAGTTATCAAAAGATTTATTATTAAACAATTTTCTTATATCTAAATGAAAGCACACAAGAGGAGGGATGTACAATAGATCTTTTAATAATTAACACTTGGGTGGGTGGGTGGGTGAATCACAGTAGAAAAAGTAGCTCGCCCACAAATTAAACTTAGTTCCCACCCACCCAAACGTTAGTTATCAAGAGATTTGTTGTTAAACAATTTTTTCTTATCTAAATCCAAGCACACAAGAGGTGGGACAAACAATAGATCCTTTGATGACGAACACTTGGGCGGGTGGGTGGGCCACAGTAAAAGAAGTAACTTGCCTACAAATTAAACTTAGTTCCCACCCACCCGCCCAAGCGTTAGTTATCAAGAGATTTGTTGTTAAACAATTCTCTCATATCTAAATCCAAGCACACAAGAGGTGGGACAAACAATAGATCCTTTGATGACGAACACTTGGGCGGGTGGGTAAGCCACAGTAAGAGAAGTAACTCGCTTACAAATTTAACTTTGTTCCCACCCACCCACCCAAGTGTTAGTTATCAAGAGATTTATTGTTAAACAATTTTTTCTTATCTAAATCCAAGCACACAAGAGATGGGACAAACAATAGATCCTTTGATGACTAACACTTGGGTGGGTGGCCGGGTCATAGTAAAATAAATAACTCGCTCACAAATTTAACTTTGTTTCCACCCACCCACTCAAGCGTTAGATCCTTAGATGACTAACCCTTGGACGGGTGGGTGGGTCACAGTAAAAGAAATAACTCGCCCACAAATTGTACTTTCCCACCCAGCCACCCAAGCGTTAGTTATCAAGAGATTTATTGTTAAACAATTATTTTATATCTAAACCAAATCACACAAGAGGTGGGACTTACAATAGATCCTTTGATGACTAACACTTGGGCGGGTGGGTGGTTCACAGTAAAAAAAGTAACTCGCCTACAAATTAAACTTAATTCCGACCCACCCACTCAAGCGTTACTTATCAAGAGATTTATTGTTAAACAATTTTCTCATATCTAAACCCAAGCATACAAGAGGTAGGATGTACAATAGGTCCTTTGATAGGTAACACTTGGGCGGGTGGGTGGGTCACAGTAGTAGAAGTAACTACCTACAAATTTTAATTCGGATCCAAACACCCTAACATAATTAATAAAAAAGAAATATATTTACATAAAATTACGCAATAAAAGGAAATATTTTCAGATCAATTTTAAATCAAATAAATATATTTATCACAAGAACTCCGATTCCGATAAGACAAATACAACGAATAATGCAAAGATATAATCTGAATTCAATAAAATATTACATAATTCAACTCACCCCTTAATTAGTGCTAAATTATTGTCTCCACAATGGTCACACTAATGTTAACACAATGCAATTAATAAACCTTTTGTCATGTTATCACTTTTAATTAAATAGAACGTAATTTAAGTTATACCGGAGCACAACACACACGCACAACGTACTCACACGGACTGCAAGTAGGCAGGGCAGGTACATCAACGGCCAGTTCCCCTTCTACTCCGACCGGATTTGAATTTGAAAAATTACAATTAATAATTTAATTTAATCAAACCGCCACTTGACAAGAGTATTATTAAGCAACCCTTATATCAAAATCAACCCTTAAAAATATAAAATGAGACTTTATGAGTATGAAATGGAATTTTGTTGAAATTTACATTTATTACAGAATTTTGAGTTTGAGATTGAAAATTTGAATTCAGAAGACCTCATTCTATATAGAAAATTTACTAATAATATTCAGAAAAATTTACTGCCTTTTTGGCTTAGCAGTAAAACAGTAATAACAATGCATATATCCAAAATTTGTTGCTAAAATTGAGTTTGTGGACAAATTATTAAAATTTTTGAGTTCGTGATTAAAAATTTGGGTTCAAAAGACCCCAATCTATATAAAAAATTCACTAAAAATATTTAGAAAATTTTGCTGGCTTTTTAGTTAGCTGTTAAATAGTAAGAACCGTGCATTTATCCAAAATTTGTTGCTAAAATTGAGTTTGTGGACAAACTATCAAAAATTTTGAGTTCTGGATTAAAAATTTGAATTCAGAAGACCCTAATCTATATAGAAAATTTACTAATAAAATTGAGAAAAATTTACGGTCTTTTTGGTTTAGCAGTAAAACAGTAATAACCGTGCATTTATCCAAAATTTGTTGCTAAAATTGAGTTTGTGGACAAACTATTAGTAATTTTAAGTTTGGAATTTAAAATTTAAAATCAAAAACTCTCATTCTATATTGAAAAATTACTTATAATAATCAGAAAACTTTATTACCTTTTTGGCTTAGCAGTAAAACAGTAATAACCGTGCATTTATCCAAAATTTGTTGCTAAAATTGAGTTTGTGGACAAACTATTAAGAATTTTGAGTTTGGGATTAAATATTTGGATTCAAAAGATCTCATTTTATAAAGAAAATTTACTTATAATATTTAGAAAAATTTACTAGCTTTGGGGCTTAGCAGTAAAACAGTAATAACCGTGCGTTTATTCAAAATTTGTTGCTTAAGTTGAGTTTGCGGACAAACTATTAAGAATTTTGAGTTCGGAATTAAAAATTTTGATTTAGAAGACCCCATTCTATATAGGAAACTCACTAATAATATTGAGAAAAATTTACTGTTTTCTTGGTTTAGCTGTAAATTAGTAATAACCTTTTATTTTTACAAAATTTGTTGCTCAGATTGAGTTTGCGGACAAACTAACACAAATTTTGAGTTCGAGATAAAACATTTGAATTCAGAAGATCCAATTCTATATAGAAATATTACTTCTAATATTTAGAAAAAATTACTGCTTTTTGGGCTTAGCAGTAAAACAGTAATAACCGTGCATTTTCCAAAATTTGTTGCTAAAATTGAGTTTGCGGACAAACTATCAAGAATTTTTAGTTTGGGATTAAAAATTTGGATTTAGAAGATCCTATTTTATATAAAAAATTCACTAATAATATTATGAAGAAATTACTGCTTTTTAGGCTTAGCAGTAAAACAGTAATAACCGTGCGCTTATTCAAAATTTGTTGTTAAAATTGAGTTTATGAACAAACTATCAAAAATTTTAAGATCGGGATTGAAAATTTGGATTTAGAAGACCTTATTTTATATAGAAAATTCACTAATAAAATTGAGAAAAATTTACTGCTTTTTTGAATTAGCTGTAAATTAGTAATAACCTTGCATTTTTCCAAAATTTGTTGCAAAAATCGAGTTTGCGGACAAACAAATAAAAATTTTGAGTTTGGGATTAAAAATTTGAATTCAGAAGACCTCATTCTATAAAGAAAATTTATTAATATTATTAAAAAAAATTTACTCTTTTTTTGGTTCAGCAGTAAAACAGTAATAACCATACATTTTTTCAAAATTTGTTGCTAAAGTTGAGTTTGTGGACAAACTGTTAAGAATTTTGAGTTCGGGAATAAAAATTTGAATTCAGAATACCCCATTCTAAACAGAAAACTTATTAAGAATGATTAGAAAAATTTACTGTTTTTTTGGCTTAGCAGTAAAACAGTAATAACTGTGCATTTATCCAAAATTTGTTTCTAAAATTGAGTTTGTAGACAAACTATCAAGAATTTTGAGTTCAGGATAAAAAATTTAAATTTAGAAGACCCCATTCTATATAGAAAATTTACTGCTTTTTTGGCTTAGCTGTAAAATAGTAATAACCGTGCAGTTATCCAAAATGTGTTGCTAAAATTAAGTTTGTGGACAAGTTATTGAGAATTTTGAGTTTGGAATTGAAAATTATTTTTTCAGACGACGCACTACGACCACTCTGGCTCGGGCGATTGCCAAAATCAGTGCAAGCCATTCTCGCCACACAAAAGGGTGAGCAGCTGGATAAGTTAGCTGATCTCGCCGACGCTATTCTGGACACATCTCCAGAACACAGCATTGCTGAAGCAACAATTTCGTCACCCATGGAAGCCATGTTCCAACAATTAACCATATTAACAACAAGAATTGCCAAAGTAACAGCAACCTTACAAAAGGTTTCTTCAAGGAGCAATCAACACTAATCTCGCTCTTGCAGTCAATCAAGATACAATAATCGCAACCGTTCATGAAATACATCTCAAAATGAAATGTGCTGGTATCATACAAATTTTGGTGCAGATGCTAAGAAATGCAATCCGCCATACAATTATGTGTCGGGAAACGAGAGGGGCAGTCGCTAATGGAAACCAGCGACATTTGCCCAAAGTCTTGCCGCCTATTTGTCTCCGATAAACAAACAAAAATTCAATACTTGATCGATACAAGAGCCAATATCTGCGAGTTTCCACAGTCATTAACTCACGGACAAACTCCTAAAACTAACTATACTCTGCTAGCTGCCAACAATTCCGCAATTGCAACGTATGGATTTGAATCGTTTTCGTTAGATTTGGGACTTAGGCGTGTGTTTAACTGGCGTTTTGTCATCGCCGACGTCATCAAGCCAATTATCGGAGCAGATTTTCTATCCCATTAAGGACTCTTGGTAGACATCAAAAATCATCGTTTGATTGACAAACTTACTACACTATTTATCTCGGGAATAGTTTCCCCCTGTCAGGATACTTGGGTAGGAATCCGTGTTGTTCAAGAACCTTCCATGTGGCATCAATTCCTTGAACAGTACCCGGAGATAACACGCCCAGCAGAAGTATTCACCGAACCTAAGCATTCAACAAAACATGCAATACTCGTCTCCCCTGGCCCACCTGTCACAAAAAACCCTCGACGCCTTGCTCCTGACAAATTGAATGAAGCAAAAAAAATATTTCAAGACATGATTCACATGGGTATAGCAAGACCTTCAAAAAGTAGTTGGGCATCTCCACTGCACATGGTACCTAAACAAGTTGGTAAATGGAGACCCTGTGGAGATTATAGAAGGGTAAATTCAAGAACCGTCCCCGACAAGTACCCAGTACCACACTTACAGGATTTCGCTCACATTCTCTATGGAAAAAAGATTTTTTCTACCATTGACCTAGTTAGAGCCTACAACCAAATCCAGGTTACCAAAGAGGATATTCAAAAAACTGCAATCAACACCTTTCGGTTTATTTGGACTCCAAAATGCAGCACAGACCTGTCAACGATTCATGGACAAAGTCCTCAGGAATTTAAATTTTATCTACGTTTACATCAACGACGTTTTAATCGCATCCAGTTCAGAAACAGAGCACAAAGATCATCTTTGTCAAGTGTTTGAGCGTTTAAAACAATATGAAATTGTAATTAATCTCGCCAAATGTACCTGCAGTTAGATTCCTTGGATTCCAAGTTACGCGACAGGGGATCAAACCACTTCATGAGAAGGTTGATGCCATTACAAATTTTCTACTACCTAAATCTGCAAAAGATCTACGACGTTTTTTGGGAACCATCAATTTTTACAGACTTAGTATCCCAAAAGCAGCAGCTCTGCAAGCACCTCTCAACAAACTTCTACGTGGAAATTTAAAAGGGAAAACATTGATCCCATGGAATCCAGAGGCACGGATAGCTTTTGACAAATGTAAAAATAGTTTAGCCAAAGCTGCTTTGCTAACATATCCAGTAGTAGAAGCCCCACTCGCCATTTTTATCGATGCATCAAATTTTGCAGTTAGAGCAGCCCTACAGCAGTTTGTAGACAGCGTGTGGTAACCGCTGGGTTTCTTTTCAAAGAAGTTGACAAGCGCCGAACAGAAATACGGTGCCTATGATCGAGAACTGCTGGCCATTTACAAGGTTGTAAAATATTTTCGACACATGGTGGAAGATAGAAATTTTTCCATATATACGGATCACAAGCCTATTACCTTTCAACAAAAAGCAGACAAGTGTTCACATCTTGATTTTATCGGGCAATTTACCACCGACATCAGGCACATTTCTGGGAGTGAAAACATTGTGGCAGACACACTGTTTAGAATTGAAGGAATCTCCGAAGGAATCAACTTTGCCGCTTTAGCAAAATCCCAGACAACAGACGAGGAGCTTCAAAAATTCCTACAACCAGGATCAGTGCTTCAACTTAAAATAGTGACACTTCCAGGAACAAATACCAAACTATACTGCGACGTGTCTATCTCGATAGCTCGACCATTTGTCACAAAACCATGCACATCCAGGCATCAAAACTACGGTAAAGTTAGTAGCTGAGCGATACGTATGGCCATCTATAAAAACTTACATCAAGAGATGAGCACGCACTTGTTTACAATGTCAGCGAGCAAAGATTTCTCGTCACGTTTCATCGCCAGTAGGAAGTTTCACACCACCATCAGGAAGATTCGAACATATTCACATTGATCTGGTAGGACCTTTACCTTCCTCAAACGGCTACCAAAATGTGCTTACAATCGTCGACCGTTTTTTACGATGGCCAGAAGCTTATGATGTAGATAACACCTTGGCGGAAACAGTCGCCAGAACAATATTTGATAACTGGATTGCCAGATTTGGAGTACCGTTGCGGATTACTACTGACCAAGGCGAACAGTTTAAATCTAATCTGTTTAGGGAGCTGAACGCCCTTCTTGGAATAGAACATATCAACACGATGACATATTACCCCTCTTCCAATGGTATGGTAGAACGACTTCATCGTCAGATGAATCCGCAATTAAGTGTCATGCTGACGAAGCATGGACAGAAAGTCTTCCAATAATTCTTCTGGGTCTCAGAGCCGCTTGGCGCGACGACCTCAAATCTACCATTGCGGAACTGATGTATAAAGAACCTCTGCGTTTACCAGGACAATTTTTGGTACCTAGTGTAAATGCGAATCTCGAAGCAACATCCCAGTTTGTCAACAATTTAAAGAAACATTTTGCAGACCTAAAACCAGTTCCGGGCTCAACCAGTTTGCAGACAAACTATCAAGAATATTGAGTTCGGGATTGAAAATTTGGATTTAAAAGACCCTATTTTATATAGAAAATTTACTAATGATATTAAAAAAAATTAACTGTCTTCTTGGTTTAGCTGTAAAATAGTAATAACCTTTCAATTTTTCAAAATTTGTTTTTAAAATTGAGTTTGTACACAAACTATTAAGAATTTTAAGTTCGGGATTAAAAATTTGGACTGCATTCTTAGATTAGCAGTAAGATAATAATGAACTTTTATTTAAAGAAAGTATAAGATTGATTATATTGAAGACAAATGTTAAATATTTCATTTCATTCCTGCTCTTAGTTTGCAAAATATGAGGATGAAAATCAAGATTGCAATGATTGGCGACGTCTAGTGGATTTAGTTAACTAATTCTGTTATTTTTTTATATTAAAAAACTGCAAGAAACCTGTAATATAGTAACTCAGTTCCACTAGTTCCACATAGATGTCTTTTCGTGCATCTAAAGCAATCTATAATCCTGTTACATTTTAACATCTCTAGATGGCATTGAATTGGTTTAAATTTTCACTTCCTAGATGCTTCTACTTGTATTATTACCCTAAATTAATTTAATTGATCGCAAAAAAATATATGCTATTTTCGCTTTTTAACTTTTAATTCTGCGGATTATTTTTTTCCAACAAAGAGATAAATATATCAAGAAAAATTTATAACATCTCATGTATATAAATAACTGTAGGAATGAATTTAATCATAATAAAAACTCCTTGTTTCATATTCATACCTTTTGTCAAGGAAGGTGCATTATAAATAATCCGCATTTCCAAGCAGACACTGTTAAATCAAGCCCCGTTCGCATTTTTTATCGCGATATTTCACTCAACCATGTCTAGACTGATTATAATTTTAAAAGAATGATGAGAACATACAAAGTAAATCATAACTTAATAAATATTAATTTCAGAATGATTTAAATGGCTTCTTCTCCAATAAAATCGTAATTATTGCTTCAATTTTGCTAAAAAAACTGTAATTACTCTACTCCATTTATGAGAAGCAATTTACAGCTTCTCAAGATATAATACATAATATAGATTAATCAGACTTTTTTATTGTGGTTGGAAAAAAGGTCTAAATACAGTTTTTGTAGGTCCTTCGTCCAGACAATTTAGTACGTTATTATCTTGTTCGGCTCGCTATTTTTTATTACAATATAAAAATTCTCATTCGACCCAAAAAAGAAAATAGAATATGATTTATATAAATAGATATTTTAGGCTGGATGGCTTAAAAAATTATAAAATAATTCCTTAACACATATTATAAAGCTATTGATATTAATAGGTGAATTTAAATGCAAGATTTACTACCGCAGGTTTACGATTAGCTATGGTTATAACCATAAAATATATTACGAAGGAATTTTGAAATAAAATCGCGAGTGTGGAATTTTATTCGGATAAGAGGAATAGCAATGATGTGAGTAATTGAAATTTACATAATCTCAGTACTAAATCCATATAGTCTCTTCAGCAATCTGGTTGTAAAAATATGATTATTTTGTAATATTATAAATTTAATTAAATAATTATTACAACAGTTAATTTATTTTATATTAATTATTAATTTATAGATTTGTTTTATTACTAATAAACCGTGCTAAATTAATGGTAATTTATATTGTTTAATAATTACTTTTATTATATTATTTAATAAGTTATTTGATTTATGAGTATTTAATATTTATTAATTTATTAAAATTAAATTTAGTTGTTAGTAGTTAGGTTAGGGAGTATGTAAGTTTGGAAAAGGATGAAATTGGATGGTCCCGGGGCAGGGAGTTCGGGTACGCGAGGTCACCAATCCTCGAAAGCTAGATTTAGCTTCCCTGCGTTTGGAATAGGTAGGAATAAGGTATTTTGGACCCAGGTCATGGGAGTTCGGGTACGCGAGGACACTAAACCTCAAAAACTGGATCTCTCTATTTGAAGCCAGAATTCTGGCTTTGAATGCCAGATTTCTGGTCCCGAATGACAGATTCAGTTCCCCTGCGTTTTAAATTGTGGGCAAGTTACATCTTGGGAACAGTTTGGGATTATTTTATGACGTTTATGACAGCTTAGGAACATTTTATGACATTTTTATAACAATCATTGGTTGTTCACAAACATTTTATAACGTTCATGACACTTCACAAACAATTTATGGTGTTTCTTACAGTTAACGGACAATTATTGACGTTTATAACATTTTCCAAACACTTTATGATTGCTCAGAAACATTTTATGACAATTTTCACAGATCACGGACATTTTATAACGTTTATGATATCTCTTAAACATATTATGACAACTTTGAAACATTTTATGACATTTATGACAGCTCAAAATCAGTTATTGGCTGTTTACAAACATTTTATGACGATTATTACAACTCACGGACAATTTATGACGTTTATAACGTTTTACAAACATTTTATGACCGCTCGAAAATATTTTATGAGGTTTATGACAAATCACGGACATATTATGACGTTTTTGATGTCTTTTAAATATTTTATGACAGTTTAGGAACATTTTATAACGTTTATGACAACTTTGAAACATTTTATGACTTTTATGACAGCTCAGAAACAATTATTGACTATTCACAAACATTCTATGACGTTTATTACAATTCACGGACAATTTATGACGTTTGTGACGTCTCACAAACATTTTATGACCGCTCGAGAATATTTTATGAGTTTTATGACAAATCATGGACATTTTATGACGTTTTTGATGTCTCTTAAACATTTTATGACAGTTTAAGAACATTTTATAACTTTTATGACAACTTTGGAACATTATATGACTTTTATTACAGCTCAGAAACAATTGTTGACTATTCACAAATATTTTATGACGTTTATTACAATTCACGGACAATTTATGACGTTTATAACGTCATAAAAACATTTTATGACCGCTCGGGAATATTTTATGAGTTTTATGACAAATCATGGACATTTTATGACGTTTTTGATGTCTCTTAAACATTTTATGACAGTTTAAGAACATTTTATAACTTTTATGACAACTTTGGAACATTATATGACTTTTATTACAGCTCAGAAACAATTATTGACTATTCACAAACATTCTATGACGTTTATTACAATTCACGGACAATTTATGACGTTTGTGACGTCTCACAAACATTTTATGACCGCTCGGGAATATTTTATGAGTTTTATGACAAATCATGGACATTTTATGACGTTTTTGATGTCTCTTAAACATTTTATGACAGTTTAAGAACATTTTATAACTTTTATGACAACTTTGGAACATTAAATGACTTTTATTACAGCTCAGAAACAATTATTGACTATTCACAAACATTCTATGACGTTTATTACAATTCACGGACAATTTATGACGTTTGTGACGTCTCACAAACATTTTATGACCGTTCGGGAATATTTTATGAGTTTTATGACAAATCATGGACATTTTATGACGTTTTTGATGTCTCTTAAACATTTTATGACAGTTTAAGAACATTTTATAACTTTTATGACAACTTTGGAACTTTATATGACTTTTATTACAGCTCAGAAACAATTATTGACTATTCACAAACATTCTATGACGTTTATTACAATTCACGGACAATTTATGACGTTTGTGACGTCTCACAAACATTTTATGACCGCTCGGGAATATTTTATGAGTTTTATGACAAATCATGGACATTTTATGACGTTTTTGATGTCTCTTAAACATTTTATGACAGTTTAAGAACATTTTATAACTTTTATGACAACTTTGGAACATTATATGACTTTTATTACAGCTCAGAAACAATTATTGACTATTCACAAACATTCTATGACGTTTATTACAATTCACGGACAATTTATGACGTTTGTGACGTCTCACAAACATTTTATGACCGCTCGGGAATATTTTATGAGTTTTATGACAAATCATGGACATTTTATGACGTTTTTGATGTCTCTTAAACATTTTATGACAGTTTAAGAACATTTTATAACTTTTATGACAACTTTGGAACTTTATATGACTTTTATTACAGCTCAGAAACAATTATTGACTATTCACAAACATTCTATGACGTTTATTACAATTCACGGACAATTTATGACGTTTGTGACGTCTCACAAACATTTTATGACCGCTCGGGAATATTTTATGAGTTTTATGACAAATCATGGACATTTTATGACGTTTTTGATGTCTCTTAAACATTTTATGACAGTTTAAGAACATTTTATAACTTTTATGACAACTTTGGAACATTATATGACTTTTATTACAGCTCAGAAACAATTATTGACTATTCACAAACATTCTATGACGTTTATTACAATTCACGGACAATTTATGACGTTTGTGACGTCTCACAAACATCTTATGACCGCTCGGGAATATTTTATGAGTTTTATGACAAATCATGGACATTTTATGACGTTTTTGATGTCTCTTAAACATTTTATGACAGTTTAAGAACATGTTATAACGTTTATGACAACTTTGGAACAATTTATGACTTTTATCAAAGCTCAGAAACAATTATTGACTATTCCCAAACATTTTATGACGTTTATTACAATTCACGGACAATTTATGACGTTTATAACGCCTTAAAAACATTTTATGACCGCTCGGGTATTATTATGAGGTTTATGACAAATCACGGACATATTATGACGTTTCTGATGTCTCTTAAACATTTTATGACATTTTAAGAACATTTTATAACGTTTATGACAACTTTGGAACACTTTATGACTTTTATGACTGCACACAAACAATTATTGTCTATTCACAAATATTTTATGACTTTTTTTACAATTCACGGACAATTTATGACGTTTATAACGTCTTACAAACATTTTATGACCGCTCGGAAATATTTTATGTGGTTTTTGACAAATCACGGACATATTATGACGTTTCTGATGTCTCCTAAATATTTTATGACAGTTTAAGAACATTTTATAACGTTTATGACAACTTTGGAACATTTTATGACTTTGGTGACAGCTTAGAAACAATTATTGACTATTCACAAACATTTTATGACGTTTATAACAATTCACGGACATTTTGTGACGTTAATAACGTATTACAAACATTTTATGACCGCTCGGAAATATTTTATAAGGTTTATGACAAATCACGGATATATTATGACGTTTCTGATGTCTCCTAAACATTTTATGACAGTTTAAGAACATTTTATAATGTTTATGACAACTTTGGAACATTTTATGACTTTTATGACAGCTAAGAAACAATTATTGATTATTCACAAACAATTTATGACTTTTATTAAAATTCACGGACAAATTATGACGTTTATAACGTCTTAAAAACATTTTATGACCGCTCGGGAATATTTTATGAAGTTTATGACAAATCACGGACATCGTATGACGTTTCTGATGTCTCCTAAACATTTTATGACAGTTTAAGAACATTTTATAACGTTTATGACAACTTTTAAACATTTTATGACTATTATGACAGCTTAGAAACAATTATTGACTATTCACAAACATTTTATGGCGTATATTACAATTCACCGACAATTTATGACGTTTATAACGTCTTACAAACATTTTATGACCTCTCGGGACTATTTTATAAGGTTTATGACAAATCACTGACATATTATGACGTTTCTGATGTCTCCTAAACATATTATGACAGTTTAAGAACATTTTATAATGTTTATGACAACTTTGGAACATTTGATAACTTTTATGACAGCTAAGAAACAATTATTGACTATTCACAAACATTTTATGACAATTATTATAATTCACGGACAATTTATGTCGTTTATAACGTCTTAAAAACATTTTATGACCGCTCGGGAATATTTTATGAGGTTTATGACAAACCACGGACATATAACAATTCTGACGTCTTTTAAATATTTTATGACAGTTTAAGAACATTTTATAACGTTTATGACAACTTTGGAACATTTTATGAATATTATGACAGCTCAGAAACAATTTTTGACTATTCACAAACATTTTATGACGTTTATTACAATTCACGGACAATTTATGACGTTTATAACGTTTTACAAACATTTTATGACCGTTTGGAAATATTTTATGAGGTTTATGACAAATCACGGACACTTTATGACGTTTTTGATGTCTTTTAAACATTTTATGACAGTCTAAGAACATTTTATAACGTTTATGACAACTTTGGAACATTTTATGACTTTTATCAAAGCTCAGAAACAATTATTGAATATTCACAAACATTTTATGACGTTTATTACAACTCACGGACAATTTATGACGTTTATAACGTCTTACAAACATTTTATGACCGCTCGGGAATATTTTATGAGGTTTATGACAAATCACGGACATATTATGACGTTTCTGATGTCTCCTAAACATTTTATGACAGTTTAAAAACATGTTATAATGTTTATGACAACTTTGGAACATTTTATGACTTTTATGACAGCTAAAAAACAATTATTGACTATTCACAAACATTTTATGACGTTTATTATATCTCACGGATATTTTATGATGTTTATAACAAACATTTTATGTCCGCTCGAAAACATTTTTTGACGTTTCTGACAGATTACGGACATTTTATAACGTATATCATAAACGTCATAAAAATATCTTAAACATTTTATGGCAGTTTAAGAACATTTTATGACGTTTATGACAATTTTGAAACATTTTATGACATTCATGACAGTTCAGAAACAGTTATTTGCTGTTCACAATTATTTTATAATGTTTATTACAGCTCACAGTCATTTTATGACGTTTATAACATCTTACAAACATTTTATGACGTTTATGATATCTCTTAAACATTTTTATGACATTTATGACAACTTCAAAACAGTTATTGGCTGTTCACAAACATTTTATAAGGTTCATGACATTTCATAAACATTTTATGACGTTTCTTACAGTTTACGAACATTTTACGACTTTTATAATATCATTTTATGACCGCTCGGAAACATTTAATGACGTTTATGACAAATCACAAATATTTTATCACACTTATTACATCTTACAAACATTTTATGACCGCTTGGGAACAATTTATGACCGTTATGACAGTTATTGAACATTTACTGACATTTTATGGCCGTTCGGAAACATTTTATGACGTGTATAGCATATCACAAGCATTCTATGACGTATATAATATCCCTTAAAGATTTTATAACAGTTTGGGAACATTTTGTGACGTTTATGACAGCTTTGATACAATTATTACTTGTCCACAAACATTTAATTATGTTCATGACATTTTACAAATATTTTATGACGTTTCTTACAGTTTATGGACATTTTTTGACGATTATAACATGTTACAAACATTTTATGACCGCTCAAAAACATTTTATAATTTTTTGACGGATCACAGACATTTTATGACGCTTATGATATCTCTTTAATATTTTATATCAGTTTGGGAACATTTTATGACGTTTATGACAGCTTCACAAACATTTTATGATGTTTCTTACAGTTTACGGACATTTTACGATGTTTATAGCATCTTTCAAGTTTTATGACTGCTCGAGAACATTTTATAACGTTTATAACATATCACAGACTATTTATGACATTGATGGTATCTTTTAAACATTTTAAAACAGTTTGCGAACATTTTATGACATTTGTGACAGCTCAGTTTATTACATCTCACAAATCTTTTTTGACAGTTTGGGATCATTTAAAACGTTAGTTCTCATGTTAGCAATCATAACTTTATTTACTCTTGCTCTAAACAGTTACCCACCCACCCGCCCAAGTGTCAGTCATCAAAGAACCTATTGTTTGTCCCACCAGTTGTGTGCTTGGATTTAGATATGAGAGAATTGTTTAACAATAAATATCTAGATAACTAACGCTTGGGTGGGTGGGCCGGAACAAAGTTTAATTTGTAGGCGAGTTACTTCTCTTACTGTGGCCCACCCACCCACCCAAGTGTAAGTCATTAAAAGATCAATTGTTTGTCCCACTTCTTGTGTGTTTGAATTTAGATATGAAAGAATAGTTTAACAATAAATCTTTTGATAAATAACGGTTGGGTGGGTGAGCGGGAACAAAGTTTAGATTGTGGCCAAACTACTTTTTCTACTGTGACCCACCCACTCGCTCAAGTGTTAGTCATCAAAGGTTCCATTGTTTGTCCCACCTCTTGTGTGCTTGAAGTTAAAGAATTGTTGTACAATAAATCTCCTGATAACTAACGCTTGAGTGGGTAGGCAGAAACAAAGTACAGATTGTGGGCAAGTTATTTCTTTTACTGTGACCCACCCACCCGCCCAAAAACAAAATCTATTGTTTGTCCCACCTCTTATGTGCTTGAATTTAGATACGAGTAAATTGTTGAACAATAAATCTCCTTATAACAAACGCTTGGGTAGGTGGGTGAAAACTAAATTTAATTTGTGGGCGAGTTACTTCTTCTACTGTGACCCACCCACCGGCCCAAGTGTTAGTCATCAAAGAATCTATTATTGGCCCAACTTCTTGTGTGCTTAGATTTAGATATGAGAAAATTGTTTTACAATAAATCTCTTGATAACTAACGCTTGAGTGGGTGGGTGGGGACAAAGTTCAATTTGTAGACGAGTTACTTCTTCTACAGTGACTCACCCACCCGCTTAAGCATTAGTCATCAAAGGATCTATTATTGGCCCAACCTCTTGTGTGCTTAGATTTAGATATGAAAAAAATGTTTAACAATAAATCTCTTGATAACTAACGCTTTAGTGGGTGGGCAGAAACAAAGTTTAAACTGTAGACGAGTTACTTCTTTCACTGTGACCTACCCATCTGCCCAAATGTAAATCATCAAAAGATCTTTTGTTTGTCCCACCCTGTTGTGCTTGGAGTTAGATATGAGAGAAATGTTTATTAATAAATCTCTTGATAACGAACGCTTGGGTTGTGGGCGGAAACAAAACTTAGATTGTGGGCGAGTTACTTCTTTTATTGTGGCCCACCCACTCGTCCAAGTATTAATTATCAAAAGATTGATTGTTTATCCCACCTCTTGTGTGCATGGATTTGGATTTGAGAAAATTGTTTAACAATAATTCTCTTAATTACTAACGCTTGGGTGGATAGTTTATTTTGTGGACAAGTTACTTTTTTTATTGTGGCCCACCCACCCACACAAGTGTTAGTCATCAAACAATTTATTGTTAGTCCCACCTCTTGTGTGCTTAGATTTAGTAATGAGAAAATTGTTGAGAACTGGTCATACGCTTCCAGCAGAAATGCACACAAACACAAAATGTTATCCAAAAGTACCGAGAGACGGTAACCGATCGCAGACATAAGACGTAGACTATCAATTGGTCCAACAAAGCAAGCTATACCAAACAGAAGCAGGCTGAGATCAATTAAGCGTACCACCAAACGCTCGGTGGGAACTATTAAAATATTACCACTCGGATCAATGTGTATGTGTATACTTTTTAAAACTACTGGCTAGTAATCATGATCTGAAGTGACGCACCCACCTACCAAGTGTTGATCATTAAAAGATTGAATATTACTTCCTTTTCTTCTAAATAAGAGATTTTTCACACTTGCGGAGAAGAGAAACTTCTTTGATAACAACTACTCGCTAGTGAACACAATCTGGAGTAACCCACCCACCTGCCCAAGTGTTGGTCTTAAAAGATTAAATATTACTTCTTCCTCCTCTGACTAAGGAACTTCTAACATTTCCAGAGAGGATAAACTTCCAAATCTTTGCTAACAAACACTCGGGCGGGTGTGTAAATACTTCAGTTCAAACTACTTACAAGTAATTATAATCTGGAGTGACCCACCCAATTGTTGGTCATCAAAAGATTGAATAATAACTTCTCCTATGACTAAGTGACTTCTAATATTTCTAGAGAAGAAAAACTTTTAATTATTTGATAACAAACACTTAAGTGGGTGGGTGGGCACTCCAGTTTAAACTACTCGCTTATAATTATATTCTAGAGTGACCCACCCATCCGCCCAAATTTGATCATTAAGAGATTAAATGTTACCTCCCTTTCTACGGCTGTGAGCAACGACAATAGCATAGCCGCTCTTTTGAACAACTTCAATGATTTTCACAAGAAAATCATGTCATCTTTTCTTCAGAAACAGTAATGGCTACCAAAGAACCATTACTTCAGGTTTGTTTCTAGAATGCCAATTTAAAAAAAAAATCGGTGAGGTAGAACAATTCTTTATCTAAGAGAACCTCAACATCATGTTGGTGTCCGGGAACAACCACCTTCTTACTCAATTGTTGAAACTACCGAATACCGTTATTTGGGGTCGTCGAGGATTAGACTCAGGCACGGGACACTGATCTTTGCAAAAAGATCATTGAACCACTCAGAAGTTGACGCCCTTGAGCAAGTCTCACTCAAATCAAATGCGATAGTGGTTAATGCGCCCGGCCTAGAGACATTTAAAATCGCATCTGACTACCTGAGTAACCAAATCAAAACGGCGGATTTCGATAAGGTTTTAGCAAACCCTCTCTCCAAAATCATTGCTGGGGACTTCAACTGTAAACACCCGGCGTGGAACAGTTTACAGACAAATGTCAAAGGTCAGGCGTTGCTCGACTATGTAGAGCAAAAAGAGTTACAGTGGTGGGTCCATAGAACGTCAACTTTGACCACAACATCCAAGTAGTCAACGAATTGAGCACCGGTCTTGCTGGAGATCTTCGGAAGGAAGTCATCCAAAGAGGGAGAAATGTCATTCACACGGATTGGCTTATTTTCTCACAAACCCTAAGAGAGGGCATCGGTCGCATGACTCCAGTAAGAACGTCCGCGGAAAAAGCCTCTAAAATCCATCAAGTTTGCTCTGATAATCCTCTTGGGTTATTTTGGGACGTAAAAGACCTAATCCGTAGACTCAATGCGGCCAGGCACTTTTGGTAACGGCATCGCGATCCCTTAGATTGCTTGACATTGAACTCCCTTCATGGTGAAGTGAGGAAAGTCACACAAAGAGCTGGAAAAATACTTTGGAATCCATCACAGAAGATGACCACCCAAAACCTTAAAGAGCAAGTCGGTCCCCATTCCAGCTATTTACGACAAAAATAGGGTACATTACACGATTGAAAGAAAGGCCAAAGCATTTGTAAAAAGCTTAGAACTCTAATGCTCCCCGAAGAATGACTCAGATTCGGAGCACGTCAAAAGGGTTGAACGGGTGGTTAAGATTTTGATAATTTCTGATTCTGACGGAATCCCCAATAGAGCGTTTAAATAGTTTTTGCACAAGGCAATAATGGTTCTCACTAATATTGCCAATGCGATTCTTTGTACTAAGCATTTTCTTACAAATTAAAAAAGCTTAATCTTAAAACCTGGGAAAAACTGGCAGTTTTCTCAAAACTACCGGCCAATCAGCTTACTATGCATTTTGATTACTCAAGGTGTATTGAAAAGACTATATTAGACGTAATCCAGGATTACGTTGATTCTAACAATCTTCTTCCTTCTCACCAGCAAGGATTTCGATAGAAACTAGAAAGCTAAATTGAGTTACAAACATTATCGTTGAAAGCTTTAGGTTGAAAATGGCTACACGGATGGTTCTTTTCAATGTAGAAAAAACCTTTGTCAAAGTCTTCTTTACAAACTCTACTGTCAAAACTTTTCTCTACGTCTCATAAAGCTGATAGCCTCATATTGAAACCTCTACTACTTACCTACCTTGGCTGTTAAAATTCAAAAACACATCTCTACCACGCGGGATATCACGGCAGGGGTCCCTCAAGGCTCCGTTCTCGTTTCGGTCTTTTTTAACTTCTTTGTCGCGGACACGCCTTTGGGATGGGTTAAAATGGCACAATAAACCAACAATACAGCGCTTCTCTACTCGTTAAAGTCACCCATGGTAATCACCTCCAGACTACAAAAAACTTCCACTAATCTGGAATGCTGGTTAGATGACTGGCTAGTCAAATTAAATCGGGAAAAAAGCAAAACCGTTTTATTCACATGGCGACGGAACACCTCTCATGAAAACGTCTGTCTCCACAACGTTTCCTTGCCGTAGTCCAATTTTGTTAAGTATCTGAGGATAACCTTTGAGAAGGGGCTCACGCATAAGTCAATTCTCGACAAAGCCTAATTGGCAAAAAATGTTCCGCTTTCGATGCTGCAGCGGAACAGTGGTTTATCTCTTCGGAATAAAATCCGGATGTACACGTAGGCCGCAAACAAGTATCTTGATAAATTAGATTCGTTTTAAAGCATTACCTCGGAGCTCCATGGTTTGTCCAAAAACAAGAAATTCAAAGCAATCTTGGGATTCCTCCATTGCGCAGATTGCTACATCAAATACATTTTGATTTGGCCCGACTTGCCAAGCCAGACAAGAAACTTTTGCCACACAAGCGCCCGGTTAATCAACATCTCCTAATTACCTACCTATTTTTCCCTCAGCCTATAAGACGCATCTGTCACTTCTTTCAACACTGATTTTTATCTTTCACTATTTTACTAACGGAAGGTTTATGAGCCTAACGGTCTCCAACTACCGGGCAACTTCCCAAGGGGAGTTTAGTTGGTAGGCACCTTCCTCGTGAAGGTGAATTCGATACTTTAAGTCTTTAGAAGATTCTCTTCCTAAGCCACAAAAAAGTCAGAAAGAGCTACTAAAATGTTACCACTCGGAATAACGACGGTGACATCAATCACCTCTTCAAATTTTGTGACAAATAAACTATTGAAATTATTTAGATTTTTTTCAAACATCTTGTTGATTTGTGTTATAAATTTAAATAAAACATTTGTAAAGTAGGGTGAATGGATCGCATAAAATTGCAATTTTTGTATATAAAAAGCAATGCACGATAAGCTTATAAAAACC
The DNA here is from genome assembly GCA_963932245.1 of Tachinus rufipes. Lineage (NCBI taxonomy): Eukaryota > Metazoa > Arthropoda > Insecta > Coleoptera > Staphylinidae > Tachinus > Tachinus rufipes. The sequence goes on from OZ010749.1 coordinate 6,853,813, forward strand.
AAGAATTTTTTTTACAATAATATTACATTACATATTCAACACAACGTATTCAATAAACATTAATAATAGATACATTATATACACTCTAAAACATAAATGTAAGAACACCCTTGCTGTTATTAATATTAAACATGGGAAAATGATGTATCCATAAATATTCCATCGCCTCGAAAAAGGATTTATGTTTATTGTACGATTATACGGGACACATTAAGTAAACACATATTTATAAATCATGTAAAATGAAATATCCCGGCGAGAATTAGCATCAAATATTTATGGCACCCAACAATATTTCTCAATAAACTTTAAAGTATTCCAGTCGTCCACAACTTGGCTTCCATCCAACTTTTATATTAACTGAACATAACGGTTACTTATTAAATCTAATCATCCAATATGGTAATAAGTTCCATGATACCATGACCTGTTGGACAAGAAGGATACAAACTGTTACAATCGACTCCATATTCGCCTGCCTTTTGTGCATCCAGATAGGAGACATCTAATAATTCCTCGCTGTACGTTGGACTGGAAATTTTTGTAATTTTGCCTTAATAAAAATGATGTGTGCTGCTTGCGCGGTACTCACGTGAATGCAATATGTAGCAGTTCTCCGTATAATCCATTAGCTTGGTGATGTAGTGGATGCATCGCATTGTCGCAAATGCCACGTAGAACACATGCTCGCCCATTTATGCCCGTCCTAGAAAATGTTTCTTCATTCTTATACTGTCTTTCACAGCACGTGTTAACGTGATTTAAATCCTGCGAATGCAGGAATTGGATGCTACCCAGTTTTAATAAATAATAAAATATTGTAATAATAATTAACTTAATCAGATTCAAAGTTTTCAGGAAGCTGTCATATATTTGAAAATATAATATTAACTCCGACAGCAATTTTGCTGGCGCTAATTAGAACAAAGTTGTCACGTTGTTAGTAAAGTGTTAACGTACAAGTCAAAATATATTGTTGTGGTTAGGAACGAGTAATTAATTTCTTTAATTAATACACATACGCTTGGAAAATGAGAAAACAATTTTCGGAGCGTAAAATTAGTTATGGAAATGAATTTGCAAGAATGTAAAAAAAGTTTGTTGGTTCCTGATTTACCGTTCAATCCAATCCATAAGAATCTTTTAGGTGTGAAGTCGCCGGAGTAAATTTAACTTGAACAAAGTAGATTTAACTTGTGGAGGGTCGAAACCGCAAGCGAGTAGAATGTTTTGCGTTTATTGGATCGCATTTACATGTTACAGTATTGATTATTTAAGATTGAATTATTTCTCACCTATTTTATTTCTATATCTAGATAAAGAGAGAATGTACGTTCATCACTACACAACAATCTTCTCTCACGAGATTTTACTATTATCAGTGGATAAGATTGCAGTTGTGTAATGTTCGCCGGCAGCATGTATTGGAATTGGAAATTCACTCCACATACTAGCGACTGTTTAATTCCTAGCTTAATTGGTATCGCAATTCCAATAACTAACTACAACGTGATCAGTGTATATAGAATTAATTAAATTAATGCAAGAAATTTACTAACAATATTTAACTATTGATCCATTACCACTCTACTAACAGTAACGGTTATTTTTTTATTCCATGTAACTAAATATTTGCCTTTTCGCTTAGAACCTTTTAAACTGTAGGAAGTCGCTTCGCGTGGCGCCTTTATAGGACAAACCAGTAAACGATACGATCACAAACAAACATCTCGTAATTCCAAGAAGAAAAACTATAAATTTTGCGCACGTTTCTATGATCAAAACTTTAAACAAAACAATTAACATAAATATTACCTTAAAACCGCATAAATCCGATGTGATCTCGGGAATTATTTAATTGTTATGTAAATGGCTTGAAGCCGTTTTGAAATATGAATATTAATTTGATGATAATCGTCTTATATCTCGATAGATTAAAGCTACTATTTAATCCTGCAATCAGTGTTAAAATGTTTGAAAATTGCACAAGTAATTTCATTAAAGTTTAAATTATTGAGTTTAAAAAAATCAAAAAAATATTTTTTTAAATTATGATTTTGTTTTGAGTAAAAATAAATGTGATGGATGGTTTAATTAATTTGAATTTTTTTGGCTCAAAATTTAATCAAAAACGTTTAAAAACGCATTTTTGCACAAAATCTAATTAAAAATTTGCATTTCTGCATAGAATTTATTTGAAATTGCATAAAAATGCGTTTTTTACAAAAAGAACTTAAAAAACGTATTTTCTGCATATAAATTTCCCAAAAATGCACAAAATCTATTCTAAATTACTTAAAAATTGTCTGCATAATATCTATTTAAAATAACCAATGTAAAAACGTCTTCTCTAAGTGAAATTTGTTTGAAATTGTTTTAATAATGCATTTTCTGAATACAAAATCCTCTAAAAACGCATTTTTTGCATATTATTTGTTCATATATATTTAAAATTGGTCAGAAAACATGTTTTTTGAATAAAATTTTCCTTGAAAATGATTTTCCATGAATTTTCTACAAGAAATTTAACTGAATTTCCCCAAAAAACACAAAAATGCTTTTTAAAATCACCCAAAAAACGCATTTTCCGTATATTAATTGCTATTTTGTGTACAAAATCTTTTTAGAATTTTTGAATAATTGATTTTCTACATGAAATCTGTCTGAAATAGCTTAAAAAACATATTTTGTGCTTATAAAATTACCAAAAAATGCGTTTTTTGCATAAAATCTATTTGCAATCTCTTAAAAAACGCATTTCTTGCATTATAATTGCCCAAAAACTGCATTTTTTGCACAAAATCTATTCAAAATTGCTTTTTTTGCATAGAAAATGTCTAGAAAATACCTTATCTGCATAAAATCTATTTGAAATCACTTAGAAAACGCATTTCCCGCATTTGAATTGTTTAAAAAAAGCATTTTTTGCACAAAATCTATTTAAAATTGCTATAAAACTTATTTTCTACATGAAGTCTGTTTAAAATTGACCAAAAACGTACTTTTTGCATAAAAAATTGACCCAAAAAAGGATTTCCCGCATTTTAATTGTTCGGAAAATGCTTTTTTGCACAAAATCTATTCAAAATTGCTAAAAAATTCATTTTCTACATAAAGTTTGTTAAAAATTGACCAAAAACGTACATTTTGCATAAAAAATTGACCCAAAAAACGCATTTCCCGCATTTTAATTGCACAAAATCAATTTAAAACCGTTTAAAAACGCATTTTTTACATAAACTTTGTTCAAAATTGCCCAAACTCTGCAAGAAAATGAACAAACAATGCTTTTTCTGGATTGAATCTATTTGAATTTACCCAGAAAACGCATTTCCCGCATATTAAATGCTAAGAAAATGTATTTTGTGTAGAAAACTTAGTTAAAATTTTTGAAAATTCATTTTTAACATAAAATCTGTTTAAAATTGCTTAAAAACACATTTTGTGCTTGAAAAACTACACAAAAATGCAACTTTTGCTTAAAATCTATTTGAAATTGCATAGAAAACGCACTTCTTGCACAATAATTGCTCCAAAAGTGCATTATTTGCACAAAATTTCTTAAAAAAGCATTTTTTACATGAATTCTATTTAGAATTGCTTAAAAATGTGATTTTTGCATAAAAAATTAACAGAAAATGCATTTTCTGCATAAAATGTATTTGAAGTCACCCAAAAAACGCATTTTCCGTATATTAATTCTTAAGAAAATGCAATTTGAATACAATTTATTTTTTAGAATTTTTGAAAAACTGGTTTTCTTCATAAAATCTTTTCAGTTGCCTAAAAAACACATTTTGTGCATGAAAAATGACCAGAAAATGCATTTTTTGCATAAAATCTATTCGAAATCGCCTATAAAACGCATTTCTTGTATAAGAATTGCTCAAAAAATATTTTTTTTGCACAAAATCGCTTAAAAACGCATTTTCTACAAGAAGAACCTAAAAAACGTGATTTCTGCATAAAAAATGAATAGAATATGCTTATTCTGCATAAAATCTACTTCAAATTACTTAAAAAACGCATTTCTCGCATTTTAATTGCTCAGAAAATGCATTTTTTGCACAAAATTTATTTAAAATTGCTTACAAACGCATTTTCTGCATGACATCTATTTAAAATTGCCCAAAAACGTACTTTCTGCATAAAAAATGACTGAAAAATGCATTATCTGCATAAAATCACTTATAAAAATGCTTTTTTTGGATAAAATCAATTTAAAATTGACTAGAAAACGCATTTTCCGCATTTTTACTGACTACAAACTTCTTAAAACGCATTAACTGCATATAATCTATTTAGAGGTGTTTAAAAACAAACTTTTTGCATAAAAAAATACCGGAAAATGTGTTTTCTGCATGAAATCTATTTGAATTCAGTTAGAAAACGCATTTTCCGCATATTAATTGTTTAGAAAATATATTTTGCATAAAATCTATTTCTCTAATTGCTTGGAAAATGCATTTTCCGCATTTTAACTGCTTAGAAAATGCATTTTATACACAAAATCTATTCAAAAATGCTTTAAACGCATTTTCAGCATTAAATCTAATTAAAATTTACCAAAACCGTAATTTTTGCATAAAAAATGACTAGAAAATGCATAAAATCTACTTGAAACTACTTAGAAAACGCATTTTCCACATATTAATTGTTTAGAAAATGCATTTTTTGCACAAAATCTATTTAAAATTACTTAAATACGCATTTTCTACACAAATTCTGTATAAAATTACCCAAAATCGTAACTTTTGCATAAAAATGAACAGAAAATGCGTTTTCTGCATAAAATCTATTTGAAACCACTCAAAAAACGCATTTTCCGCATAATAATTTTGTAGAAAATGCAAACAAAAAATTTGTACAACGCATTTCTACATGTAATCTATTTGAAATTGCCTAAAAACGCATGTCCTGCATATTTAATTGCTCAGAAAAAGCAATTTCTTTATAAAATTATTTAAAATTGCTTAAAACGCATTTTCTGTTTATTTTTTTGCCCAGAAAAGGCTTTTTCTGCATGAAATTAATTTAAAATTGCATAAAAAATGTATATTCTGCATACAAATTGCTTAGAAAACATACCTTTTTAAGTTTCAAACTCAAAAATTAATTTGTGTTTAAGAATATAATTTTCAAAAAAATTATTTTAAAGTTTTACAAAATTTTAATACATGTAAAAACTACAATCTACAAATTAAATTAGTTAACAAAACCTTTTTTCTGCACAAAATCTATTCAAAATTGCTTTTTTTGCATAAAAAATGTCTAGAAAATACCTTATTTGCATAAAATCTATTTGAAATCACTTAGAAAACGCATTTCCTGCATTTGAATTGTTCAAAAAAAACATTTTTTGCACAAAATCTATTTAAAATTGCTATAAAACTCATTTTCTACATGAAGTCTGTTTAAAATTGACCAAAAACGTATTTTTTGCATAAAAAATTGACCCAAAAAAAGATTTCCCGCATTTTAATTGTTCGGAAAATGCTTTTTTGCACAAAATCTATTCAAAATTGCTAAAAAAATTATTTTCTACATAAAGTCTGTTTAAAATTGACCAAAAACGTGCTTTTTGCATAAAAAATGTCTAGAAAATACCTTATTTGCATAAAATCTATTTGAAATCACTTAGAAAACGCATTTCCCGCATTTTAATTGTTCGGAAATGCCTTTTTTGCACAAAATCAATTTAAAACCGTTTAAAAACGCATTTTTTACATAAAGTTTGTTTAAAATTGCCCAAACTCTGCAAGAAAATGAACAAACAATGCTTTTTCTGGATTGAATCTATTTGAATTCACCCAGAAAACGCATTTCCCGCATATTAAATGCTAAGAAAATGTATTTTGTGTAGAAAACTTGGTTAAAATTTTTAAAAATTCATTTTCAACATAAAATCTGTTTAAAATTGCTTAAAAACACATTTTGTGCTTAAAAAACTACACGAAAATGCAACTTTTGCGTAAAATCTATTTGAAATTGCATAGAAAACGCACTTCTTGCACGATAATTGCTTCAAAAATGCATTATTTGCACAAAATTTCTTAAAAAAAGCATTTTTTACATGAATTCTATTTAGAATTGCTTAAAAATGTGATTTTTGCATAAAAAATTAACAGAAAATGCATTTTTTGCATAAAATGTATTTGAAGTCACCTAAAAAACGCATTTTCCGTATATTAATTCGTCTGAAAATGCAATTTGTGTACAATTTATTTTTTAAAATTTTTGAAAAACTGGTTTTCTTTATAAAATCTGTTTGCAATTGCCTAAAAAACACTTTTTGTGAATGGAAAAATTACCAGAAAATGCATTTTTTGCATAAAATCTATTTGAAATCGCCTAGAAAACGCATTTTTTGTATAATAATTGCTCAAAAAATGAATTTTTCTCCAAATGACATTAAAAGAGGCCTTTTAATGACACTTGGCAGGCTTAGAAGTTGTACTTTTAATGCCTAGGCAGAAAAAGTAGACAGAAAAAGTTCGTTGCTAGGCAACCTTCCAAGTAATAATTTAAATCAAACTGGTTATTAAAATTGACAATAACATTAAGAAATAATAAATAATTGATAATGAAACGCAATTTAAATATGAAAAAGTTGATTTTGCGCGGAATTGGAAAAAAATTGAAGAAAAAATTATATGTTTCACACGGCAGAAAAGGAGATTTAATGCCTTGGCTGGTTTCATAGCCTCGCTACGCTGGGCTATGAAACACCAGCCGCGGCATTATATCTTGTGCTTTTATGCCTAGTAAAACAAATAACTATTTCTGCACAAAACCTAGTCAAAATTGCTTAAAAACGCATTTTCTACAAAAAAACCCAAAAAACGTATTTTTAGCATAAAAAATAAATTAAAAATGCATTTTCTGCATAAAATCTACTTAAAATTACTTAAGAAACGCAATTCTTGCATTTTAATTGCTCATACAATGCTTTTTTGCACAAAATTTATTTAAAATTGCTTACAAACACATTTTCTGCATGAAATTTGTTTAAAATTACCTAAAAACGTACATTTTGCATAAAATCACTTAGAAAATTCATTTCCCGCAATTTAATTCAGAAAATGCCTTTTTTGCATAAAAACTATTTTAAAATGCTTAGAAAACGCATTTTTCGCATTTTAACTGCTCAGAAAAAGAGTTTTATACACAAAATTTAACAAAAATTGCACATTTTTTACATAAAATCTATTAAAAATTGCTCAAAAACAAACTTTTTGCATAAAAAATTATCAATTTTCTGCATGAAATCTGCCCAAAAACGTTTTCTGCATAAAATCACCTAAAAAATTCATTTCCTGCATTTTAATTGTTCAGAAAATGCCTTTTTCTTGCATAAATTCAATTTGAAATTGACTAGAAAAAAACATTTTTCCTATTTTAACTGCTTAGAAAAAGCATTTTATACCCAAAATCAATTAAAATTTGCTTAAAACACATTATCTGCATTTAAAAACGCACTTTTTGCATAAAAAATACCATAAAATGCGTTTTCTGCATAAAATCTGTTTGAATTCAGTTATAAAACGCATTTCCCGCATATTACTTGTTTAGAATTTTTTTTTTACATATAATCTATTTGAAATTGCCTAGAAAACGCATTTCCCGCATAATAATTTCTCAGAAAATGCAAACATAAAATCTGTACAACGCATTTCTACATGTAATCTATTTGAAATTGCCTAAAAACGCATGTCCTGCATATTTAATTGCTTAGAAAAAGCAATTTCTTTATAAAATTATTTAAAATTGCTTAAAACGCATTTTCTGTATATTTTTTTGCCCAGAAAAGGCTTTTTCAGCATGAAATTAATTTAAAATTGCATAAAAAATGTATATTCTGCATACAAACTGCTTAGAAAACATACCTATTTAAGTTTCAAACTCAAAAATTAATTTGTGTTTAAGAATATAATTTTCAAAAAAATTATTTTAAAGTTTTACAAAACAAATTTAATACATGTAAAAACTACAATCTACAAATTAAATTAGTTTACAAAACCTTTTTCTGCACAAAATCTATTCAAAATGTCTAGAAAATACCTTATCTGCATAAAATCTATTTGAAATCACTTAAAAAACGCATTTCCTGCATTTGAATTGTTCAAAAAAAGCATTTTTTGCACAAAATCTATTTAAAATTGCTATAAAACTCATTTTCTACATGAAGTCTGTTTAAAATTGACCAAAAACGTACTTTTTGCATAAAAAATTGACCCAAAAAAGGATTTCCCGCATTTTAATTGCACAAAATCAATTTAAAACCGTTTAAAAACGCATTTTTTACATAAAGTTTGTTGAAAATTGCCCAAACTCTGCAAGAAAATGAACAAATAATGCTTTTTCTGGATTGAATCTATTTGAATTCACCCAGAAAACGCATTTCCCGCATATTAAATGCTAAGAAAATGTATTTTGTGTAGAAAACTTGGTTAAAATTTTTGAAAATTCATTTTCAACATAAAATTTGTTTAAAATTGCTTAAAAACACATTTTGTGCTTGAAAAACTACCAGAAAATGCATCTTTTGCATAAAATCTATTTAAAACCGCATAGAAAACGCACTTCTTACACAATAATTGCTCAAAAAATGCATTTTTTGCACAAAATCTATTCAAAATCGCTTAAAAAGGCATTTTTTACAAGAATTCTATTTAGAATTGATTAAAAATGTACTTATTGCATACAAAATTAACAAAATTAACAGAAAATGTTTTTTCAAAAAATGCATTTTTTGCATATAAATTGTTAAGAAAATGCATTTTATGTACAATTTTTTTTTCATAAAATCTTTTTCAATTGCTTAAAAAACACATTTTGTGCATGAAAGATGACCTGAAAATAACTTTTCTGCATAAAATCTATTTGAAATTGCTTAGAAAACGCATTTTTCGTATTATAACTGCTCAGGAAATGCATTTATATACAAAATCTATTCTAAGTCTGTTTGAAATTGCCCAAAAACGTACTTTCTTTATAAAAAAATTATCAAACAATGCATTTTCTGCATAAAATCTATTTAAAATCACTTAGAAAACGCATTTCCCGCATTTGAATTGTTTAGAAAAAGCATTTTTTGCCCAAAATCTATTTAAAATTGCTATAAAACTCATTTTCTACATGAAGTCTGTTTAAAATTGCCCAAAAACGTTCTTTTTGTATAAAAATTTAACCAAGAAAACGCATTTCCCGCATTTTAATTGTTCAGAAAATGCTTTTTTTACATAAAGTTTGTTTAAAATTGCCTAAACTCTGCATGAAAATGAACAGCCAATGCATTTTCTGAACAAAATCTATTTAAAACCACTCAAAAAATGCTTTTTTTTGTACAGAATCTATCTAAAATTGCTTAAGAACGCATTTTCTGCATAAAATCTGCCCAAAAACGTACTTTTAGCATAAAGCATGACTAGAAAATGCGTTTTCTGCATAAAATCACCTAAAAAATTTATTTCCTGCATTTTAATTGTTCAGAAAATGCTTTTTTTGCATAAAATCAATTTGAAATTGCTTAGAAAACACATTTTTTGCATTTTAACTTAAAAGCATTTTATACTCAAAATCAATTAAAACTTGCTTAAAACACATTATCTGCATGAAATCTATTTAGAATTGTTTAAAAACGCACTTTTTGCATAAAAAATACCAAAAATGCGTTTTCTGCATGAAATCTATTTGAATTCAGTTAGAAAACGCATTTTCCGCATATTAATTGTTTAGAAAATATGTTATTTGCATAAAATCTATTTCTCTTATTGCTTGGAAAATGCATTTTCCGCATTTTAACTGCTTAGAAAATGCATTTTATACACAAAATCTATTCAAAAATGCTTTAAACGGATTTTCAGCATTAAATCTAATTAAAATTTACCAAAACCATAGTTTTTGCATAAAAAATGACTAGAAAATGCATAAAATCTACTTGAAACTACTTAGAAAACGCATTTTCCACATTTTAATTGTTTAGAAAATGCATTTTTTGCACAAAATCTATTTAAAATTGCTTAAAAACGCATTTTCTACATAAATTCTGTTTAAAATTTCCCAAAATCGTAACTTCTGCATGAAAAATGAACATAAAATGCATTTTCTGCATAAAATCTATTTGAAACCACTTAAAAAACGCATTTCCCGCATAATAATTTTGTAGAAAATGCAAACAAAAAATCTGTACAACGCATTTCTACATGTAATCTATTTGAAATTGCCTAAAAATGCATGTCCTGCATATTTAATTGCTCAGATAAAGCAATTTCTTTATAAAATTATTTAAAATTGCTTAAAACGCATTTTCTGTGTATTTTTTTGCCCAGAAAAGGCTTTTTCTGCATGAAATTAATTTAAACTTGCATAAAAAATGTATATTCTGCATACAAATTGCTTAGAAAACATACCTTTTTAAGTTTCAAACTCAAAAATTAATTTGTGTTTAAGAATATAATTTTCAAAAAAATTATTTTAAAGTTTTACAAAACAAATTTAATACATGTAAAAACTACAATCTACAAATTAAATTAGTTTACAAAACCTTTTTTCTGCACAAAATCTATTCAAAATGTCTAGAAAATACCTTATCTGCATAAAATCTATTTGAAATCACTTAGAAAACGCATTTCCTGCATTTGAATTGTTCAAAAAAAGCATTTTTTGCACAAAATCTATTTAAAATTGCTATAAAATTCATTTTCTACATGAAGTCTGTTAAAAATTGACCAAAAACGTACTTTTTGCATAAAAAATTGACCCAAAAAAGGATTTCCCGCATTTTAATTGTTCGGAAAATGCTTTTTTGCACAAAATCTATTCAAAATTGCTAAAAAATTAATTTTCTACATAAAATCTGTTTAAAATTGACCAAAAACGTACTTTTTGCATAAAAAATTGACCCAAAAAACGCATTTCCCGCATTTTAATTGTTCGGAAATGCCTTTTTTGCACAAAATCAATTTAAAACCGTTTAAAAACGCATTTTTTACATCAAGTTTGTTTAAAATTGCCCAAACTCTGCAAGAAAATGAACAAACAATGCTTTTTCTGGATTGAATCTATTTGAATTCATCCAGAAAACGCATTTCCCGCATATTAAATGCCAAGAAAATGTATTTTGTGTAGAAAACTTGGTTAAAATTTTTGAAAATTTATTTTCAACATAAAATCTGTTTAAAATTGCTTAAAAACACATTTTGTGCTTGAAAAACTACCAGAAAATGCATCTTTTGCATAAAATCTATTTGAAACCGCATAGAAAACGCACTTCTTACACAATAATTGCTCAAAAAATGCATTTTTTGCACAAAATTTATTCAAAATCGCTTAAAAAAGCATTTTTTACAAGAAATCTATTTAGAATTGGTTAAAAATGTACTTATTGCATACAAAATTACAAGAAAAAGTTTTTTCTGCATAAAATGTATTTTAAGCCACCCAAAAAATGCATTTTCCGCATATAAATTGTTAAGAAAATGCATTTTATGTACAATTTTTTTTTTCAGAATTTTTAAAAAACACATTTTGTGCATAAAAGTTGACCTGAAAATAACTTTTTCTGCATAAAATCTATTTGAAATTGCTTAGAAAACGCATTTTTCGTATTATAACTGCTCAGGAAATGCATTTATATACAAAATCTATTCTAAGTCTGTTTAAAATTGCCCAAAAACGTACTTTCTTTATAAAAAAATTATCAAACAATGCATTTTCTGCATAAAATCTATTTAAAATCACTTAAAAAACGCATTTTCCGCATTTGAATTGATTAGAATAAGCAACTCATTTTCTACATGAAGTCTGTTTAAAATTGCCCAAAAAACGAACTTCTTGTATAAAAATTTAACCAAGAAATCGCATTTCCCGCATTTTAATTGTTCAGAAAATGCTTTTTTTGCACAAAATCTATTTAAAATCGCTTAATAACGCATTTTTTAAAAACGCATTTTCTGCATGAAATCTGCCCAAAAACGTACTTTTAGCATAAAAAATGACTAGAAAATGCGTTTTCTGCATAAAATCACCTAAAAAATTTATTTCCTGCATTTTAATTGTTCAGAAAATGCTTTTTTTGCATAAAATCTATTTGAAATTGCTTAGAAAACGCATTTTTCGTATTATAACTGCTCAGGAAATGCATTTATATACAAAATCTATTCTAAGTCTGTTTAAAATTGCCCAAAAACGTACTTTCTTTATAAAAAAATTATCAAACAATGCATTTTCTGCATAAAATCTATTTAAAATCACTTAAAAAACGCATTTTCCGCATTTGAATTGATTAGAATAAGCAACTCATTTTCTACATGAAGTCTGTTTAAAATTGCCCAAAAAACGAACTTCTTGTATAAAAATTTAACCAAGAAATCGCATTTCCCGCATTTTAATTGTTCAGAAAATGCTTTTTTTGCACAAAATCTATTTAAAATCGCTTAATAACGCATTTTTTAAAAACGCATTTTCTGCATGAAATCTGCCCAAAAACGTACTTTTAGCATAAAAAATGACTAGAAAATGCGTTTTCTGCATAAAATCACCTAAAAAATTTATTTCCTGCATTTTAATTGTTCAGAAAATGCTTTTTTTGCATAAAATCAATTTGAAATTGCTTAGAAAACACATTTTTTGCATTTTAACTGCTTAGAAAAAGCATTTTATACCCAAAATCAATTAAAAATTGCTTAAAACACATTATCTGCATATAATCTATTTAGAATTGTTTAAAAACGCACTTTTTGCATAAAAAATACCAGAAAATGCGTTTTCTGCATGAAATCTATTTGAATTCAGTTAGAAAACGCATTTTCCGCATATTAATTGATTAGAAAATATGTTTTTTGCATAAAATCTATTTCTCTAGTTGCCTGGAAAATGCATTTTCCGCATTTTAACTGCTAAGAAAATGCATTTTATACACAAATTCTATTTTCAAAAATGCTTTAAACGCATTTTCAGCGTTAAATCTAATTAAAATTTACCAAAACCGTAATTTTTGCATAAAAAATGACTAGAAAATGCATAAAATCTACTTGAAACTACTTAGAAAACGCATTTGCCACAATTTAATTGTTCAAAAAACGCATGTTTTGCACAAAATCTATTTAAAATTGCTTAAAAACGCATTTTCTACATAAATTCTGTTTAAAATTGCCCAAAATCGTAACTTCTGCATGAAAAATGAACAAAAAATGCATTTTCTGCATAAAATCTATTTGAAACCACTCAAAAAACTCATATCCCGCATAATAATTTCTCAGAAAATGCAAACATAAAATCTGTACAACGCATTTCTACGTGTAATCTATTTGAAATTGCCTAAAAACGCATGTCCTGCATATTTAATTGCTCAGAAAAAGCAATTTCTTTATAAAATTATTTAAAATTGCTTAAAACGCATTTTCTGTATATTTTTTTGCCCAGAAAAGGCTTTTTCTGCATGAAATTAATTTAAAATTCTATAAAAAATGTATATTCTGCATACAAATTGCTTAGAAAACATACCTTTTTAAGTTTCAAACTCAAAAATTAATTTGTGTTTAAGAATATAATTTTCAAAAAAATTATTTTAAAGTTTTACAAAACAAATTTAATACATGTAAAAACTACAATCTACAAATTAAATTAGTTAACAAAACCTTTTTTCTGCACAAAATCTATTTAAAATTGCTTTTTTTGCATAAAAAATGTCTAGAAAATACCTTATCTGCATAAAATCTATTTGAAATCACTTAGAAAACGCATTTCCCGCATTTGAATTGTTCAAAAAAAGCATTTTTTGCACAAAATCTATTTAAAATTGCTAAAAATTCATTTTCTACATAAAGTCTGTTTAAAATGACCAAAAACGTGCTTTTTGCATAAAAAATTGACCCAAAAAACGCATTTCCCGCATTTTAATTGTTCGGAAATGCCTTTTTTGCACAAAATCAATTTAAAACCGTTTAAAAACGCATTTTTTACATAAAGTTTGTTTAAAATTGCCCAAACTCTGCAAGAAAATGAACAAACAATGCTTTTTCTGGATTGAATCTATTTGAATTCACCCAGAAAACGCATTTCCCGCATATTAAATGCTAAGAAAATGTATTTTGTGTAGAAAACTTGGTTAAAATTTTTGAAAATTCATTTTCAACATAAAATCTGTTTAAAATTGCTTAAAAACACATTTTGTGCTTGAAAAACTACACGAAAATGCAACTTTTGCATAAAATCTATTTGAAATTGCATAGAAAACGCACTTCTTGCACGATAATTGCTTCAAAAAAGCATTTTTCACATGAATTCTATTTAGAATAGCTTAAAAATGTGATTTTTGCATAAAAAATTAACAGAAAATGCATTTTCTGCATAAAATGTATTTGAGTCACCCAAAAAACGCATTTTCCGTATATTAATTCTTAAGAAAATGCAATTTGAGTACAATTTATTTTTTAGAATGTTTGATTAACTGATTTTCTTTATAAAATCTGTTTGCAATTGCCCAAAAACACATTTTGTGCATGAAAAATGACCAGAAAATGCATTTTTTGCATAAAATCTGTTTAAAATCGCCTACAAAACGCATTTCTTGTATAATAATTGCTCAAAAAATAAATTTGCTGCACAAAACTTAGTATAAATTGCTTAAAAACGCATTTTCTACAAGAAGAACCTAAAAAACATATTTTCTGCATGAAAAATGAACAGAAAATGCATTTTCTGCATAAAATCTACTAGAAATCACTTAAAAAACGCATTTCTCGCATTTTAATTGCTCAGAAAATGCATTTTTTGCACAAATTTTATTTAAAATCGATTACAAACGCATTTTCTGCATGACATCTATTTAAAATTGCCCAAAAACGTACTTTCTGCATAAAAAATGACTGAAAAATGCATTATCTGCATAAAAATTACTTATAAAAATGCTTTTTTTGGATAAAATCAATTTGAAATTGACTAGAAAACGCATTTTCCGCATTTTAACTGACTACAAACTTCTTAAAACGCATTAACTGCATATAATCTATTTAGAGTTGTTTAAAAACAAACTTTTTGCATAAAAAATACCAGAAAATGCGTTTTCTGCATGAAATCTATTTGAATTCAGTTAGAAAACGCATTTTCCGCATATTAATTGTTTAGAAAATATGTTTTTTGCATAAAATCTATTTCTCTAATTGCCTGGAAAATGCATTTTCCGCATTTTAACTGCTTAGAAAATGCATTTTATACACAAAATCTATTCAAAAATGCTTTAAACGCATTTTCAGCATTAAATCTAATAAAAATTTCCCAAAATCATAATTTTTACATGAAAAATGACGAGAAAATGCATAAAATCTACTTGAAATTATTTAGAAAACGCATTTTCCACAATTTAATTGTTCAAAAAACGCATGTTTTGCACAGAATCTATTTAAAATTGCTTATAAACGCATTTTCTACAAAAATTCTGTTTAAAATTGCCCAAAATCGTAACTTCTGCATGAAAAATGAACAGAAAATGCATTTTCTGCATAAAATCTATTTGAAACCACTCAAAAAACGCATTTTCCGCATAATAATTTCTCAGAAAATGCAAACAAAAAATTTGTACAACGCATTTCTACATGTAATCTATTTGAAATTGCCTAAAAACGCATGTACTGCATATTTAATTGCTCAGAAAAAGCAATTTCTTTATAAAATTATTTAAAAATGCATTTTCTGTATATAAATTGCCCAGAAAATGCTATTTCTGCATGAAACTAATTTAAAATTGCATAAAAAAGTATTTTCTGCATACAAGTTGCCTAGAAAACATACCTTTTTAAGTTTCAAACTCAAAAATAAAAAGTTTTTGTATTTAAAAATATAATTTTCAAAAGAATTATTTTATTAATTTTTTTTTCTACACAAAAATTATTTGAAATTACCTAAAAAACACATTTTTTGCATGAAATATATTTAAAATCATCTAAAAACGTCTTCTCCAAGTAATTTGTTTAAAATTGATTACAAAATGCATTTTCAAAATCTTTTTAGAATTTTTGAAAAACTTTTTTGTACATGAAATCTGTTTAAAATTACCTAAAAAACACATTTTGGGCTTAAAAAATGACCAAAAAATGCAATTTTTGCATAAAATTGATCTAAAATCACTTAAAAAACACATTTCCTGCATTTTAATTGTTCAGAAAACGCATTTTTGCACATAATCAATTTAAAATCTTTTAAAAACGCATTTTCTACATGAAGTCTGTTTAAAATTACCTAAAAACACATGAAAAACTAAAAGAAAATGATTTTTTTGCATAAAAATCAATTTGAAATCGCCTAAAAAACGCTTAAGAATTGCTAAAAAAATGTATTTTTGTACAAAAAACGCATTTTCTGCATATTAATTGCCCAGAAAATGTTTTATCTGCATGATTTTTTTTTTTGAAATTTTAATCTAAGAACGTCTTCTCTAAGTGAAATTTGTTTGAAATTGTTTAAAAAATGCGTTTTCTGCATATAAAAATCTAAAAATACCATCTTTTGCGGGAAATCTATTCTAACTTGCCTAAAAATAAACTTTCTGAATAAAATCTGTTTAAAATCGTCGTTGAAGTTGCCTAAAAACACATTTTGTGCATAAAAAATTACCAGAAAATGTATTTTTTTGTATAAAATTTATTCAAAATCGCATAGAAACCCATTTTTTTTACAAAAAGTTTGTTTGAAATTACCCAAAATCATATATTCTGCTTGAAAAATAAAAAGAAAATGCATTAAATCTAATTGAAAACACCCAATAATTGCTAAGAATATGCATTTTGTGTAAAAAACATTTTTAGAATTTTTTAAAAAGTCATTTCTACGTAAAATTTGTTTGAAATTGCCTAAAAAACACGTTTTGTGCTTGAAAAATGATTAGAACATGCATTTTCTGCATAAAATTGACTTGAAATTACTTTAAAAACGCACTTTTTGCATTATAATTGTTCAAAAAATGCATTTTTTTGAACAAAATATATTAAAAATTGCTTAAAAACGCTAAAAGTCTGTTTTAAATTGCCCAAAATCATATTTTCTGCATAAAAACCTAACGAAAAATGCATTAAATTTATTAGAAATCACCTAGAAAACGCGTTTCCCGCATAATAATTGCAAAGAAAATGCATTTTGTGTACAATTTTTTTTTTTAATTTAAAAAAACTTATTTTCTCATTGAAATCTGTTTAAAATTGCTTAAAAGCACATTTTGTGCATAAAAAATTAACAAATAATGCATAAAATCTTTTTAAAATCGCCTAGAAAAATGCTTCTTGCATATTAATTGCTCAAAAAATGCATTTTCTGCTCAATGTTTATTCAAAATCTTTCAATTTCTATAAAAAATTTGTTTGAAATTGCTTAAAATTGTATTTTCTTCATAAAAATGAACCAAAAATGTATTTTCTTTATTTGAAATTACCCAGAAAACACATTTCCCGCATATTAATAGCTAAGAAAATGCACTTTGTGTACAAAATCTTCTTAGATTTAAAAAAAAACTTATGATATCTGTTTAAAATTGCCTAAACAACACAATCTGTGAATGAAAAATTACCAAAAATGCATTTTTGCATAAAATCAATTTAAAATTGCCTAGAGAACGCATTTTTTGCATAATAATTGCTCAGAAAATGCATTTTCTACAAAAAAATTATTCAAAATTGCTTAAAAACGCATTTTCTACAAGAAGTCTAAATGAAAATCCTCAAAACCGTATTTTCTGCATTAAAAATAAACAGAAAATGCATTTTCAGCATTAAATTTATTTGAAATCACCTAAAAACGCATTTCTAGCATATTAATTGCTAAAAAAATGCATTTTGTGCACAAATCTTTTTAGAATTATTTAAAAAAATTACCAAAACATGCATTTTTTGCATAAAATCTATTTGAAATCGCCTAGAAAATGCATTTCCCGCAAATTATTTGTTCAAAAAACGCATTTTTGTACAAAATCTACTTAAAATTGCTTAAAACTGCATTTTCTACTTTAAGTCTATTTGGAATTGCCTAAAAACGTACTTTTTTCGTAAAAATTAGGAGAAAATGCGTTTTCAGCATCAAATCTACTTAAAATCACTGAAAAAATGCATATTCTGCATAAAAATGACTAAAAAACGCTATTTCTGCATGAAATCTATTTGCAATTGCCTAGAAAACGCTTTTCTTGCATATTAATTGCTCAACAGATGCGTTTTCTGTACAAAATTATTTAAAATTGCTACTCTCAACTTGAGTTCCTAACAATTGTTTGTCCAATATTTATTAACTGTGTTCCCGCCTACCCGCCCAAGTATTAGTTATCAACAAATATGTTATTATGCTCACTTTTGATGTATTAGTGACAACTGTCATCCAATCTGTTACAATAGAAACAGCAAAAACGCAAGTGTGAGAATAAGCAAATTTCTTAACGCTAGAGAACTGTCGGGTTTAGTTGCCCCGTCTTGTTATAGTGACATTAGTAGTATTGTTATGAAAAAACATTAAATTCTATCACATCTACAAGAATATTGGTAAACCTTTTTTTTTTTTTAAATATAGACACGTACAGCGCCGTTTTTAAATTAAAATTAGTTCTTATAAGACAAAACGCCAACCAACTCAATATCAAAACGATAAGATTTTAGTCATCACTCTTTTTATATGTTGAACTACATACTATATTCTATGTCTTCATGTTTTTGGTTAAAGATTTGAAGTTATATTTAACAAGTAAAAAATTAATAAAAAACTAATTTAAAACGTCACTTTTTAAAAATTAATTGCAAAGAAACGACTTATTGCATCAAATTTGAGAACACAGATTGGACTTTCTTCTACAATGTGTGAAAATTTTATTCAATTATAATTAGGCGTTTTCTTGTTGATTTGGATGCTGTAAACCCTTATAATAGCGCAACTATTCTCCCCCCTTAAAAAAATGCAATTTGTGTACAATTTATTTTTTAGAATTTTGAAAATACTGGTTTTCTTTATAAAATCTGTTTGCAATTGCCTAAAAAACACATTTTATGCATGAAAAATAACCAAAAAATGCATTTTTTGCATAAAATATATTTGAAATTGCCTAGAAAACGCATTTCTTGTATAATAATTGCTCAAAAAATAAATTTTCTGCACAAAACCTAGTTAAAATCGCTTAAAAACGCGTTTTCTACAAGAAGAACCTAAAAAACGTATTTTCTGAATGAAAAATAAACAGAACTTGCTATTTCTGCATAAAATTTACTCGAATTTATTTAAAAAACGCATTTCCCGCATTTAAATTGCTCAGAAAACGCATTTTTTGCACATAATTTATTTAAAATTGCTTACAAACGCATTTTCTGCATGAAATCTGTTTAAAATGACCCAAAAACGCACTTTTAGCATAAAAATGTCTAGAAAATAAATTTCCTGCATAAAATTAATTTCCTTATTCTAATTGTTCAAAAAATTGCTTTTTTGTATAAAAGCAATTTAAAATTGACTAGAAAACGCATTTTGCGCATTTTAACTGCTTAGAAAAAGCATCTTATACCCAAAATTGATTAAAAATTGCTTAAATCGCATTATCTGTATAACATCTATTAAGAATTGTTTAAAAACGCACTTTTTGCATGAAAAAATACCAAAAAATGCGTTTAGAAAACGCATTTTCCGCATATTAATTGTTTAGAAAATATGTTTTTTGGATGTAATCTATTTGAAATTGCCAAGAAGACGCATTTTCTACAAGAATTTTTTTTTAAATTGCCCAAAATTGTAATTTCTGCGTGAAAAATAAACAGAAAATGCATTTTCTGCATTGAATCTATTTGAAATCATCCAAAAAACACATTTCCCGCATATTAATTGCTAAAAAATGCATTTTGTGTAAAAATCTTTTTAGAATTAAAATAAAAAAATTATTTTCTGCAAAAATCTGTTTTAAATTGCTTTAAAAACACATTTTGTGCATGAAAAATGACCACAAAATGCATTTTTTGCATAAAATTGCTTAAAAACGCATTTTCTACAATAAATCTGTTTAAAAATGCTTAAAAAACGTTCTGCTGCATAAAAAATTAACAGAAAATGCATTTTCTGAATAAAATCTATTTGAAATCACCAAAAAACCGCAATTCTCGCATAATAATTGCTAAGAAAATGCAGTTTGTGTACAAAATCTGTTTAGAATTTTTATTAAATTTAATTTCTACTGTTTTAAGTTGCCTAAAAAACGTATTTCTTGCATAATAATTGCTCAGAAAAACATTTTCTGCACAAAATCTATTCAAAATCGCTTAGAAACGCAAACTACAACTACAAAAAGTCTGTTTGAAATTGCCTAAAAAACACATTTTGTGTATGAAAAATTACCAACTGAAATCGCCTATAAAACGCATTTCTTGCATAATAATTGCTCAGAAAATGCACGTTTTCAACAAAATCTACTCAAAATCGCTTAAAAACGCATGTTCTGCAAGAAGTCTGTTTGAAACTGCCTATAAAACTTATTTTCTGCATAAAAAATTAACAGTGAATGCGTTTCAAACAATCCATTTTGTATACAAAATCTTTTTAAAATGTTTGAAAAACTCATTTTCCACATAAAATCTGTTTAAAATTGCCTAAAAAACACATTTTGCGCACAAAAAATTACTAAAAAATGCATTTTTTGAATAAGAATTGCTCAGAAAATGAACTTTTCACAAATTCTATTCAAAATCGTTTAAAAACGCACAAACACATAGGGCACTTAATCCCATGATTGTACAACGGTAGTTTTAACTTGAGTTACCGCCCACCCGCTCAAGTGTTTAGGGTTAAAAATGTAGGTAACAAATACTTAGACGGGTGAGCAGGAACTCTAGTTAAAACTACTGTCGCGCAACTAATAAACTGAATGTTATTGTGCCCACCTCTGACGTATTACTGACAACTGTCATTCAATCTGTCATATTAAAAACAGCAGAAACGCAAAAAGTGTAAAAATAAGCAAATTTCTTGATAACAAACACTTGGGCGGGTAGGCGGGAACACAGTAACTTTGTTATTGTACCCAACTCTGACGTACTAGTGACAACTGTCATTTCCTCTGTCAGAATAAAAACAACAGAAACGCCACAAATGTGAGAATAAACAAAATTCTTGATAACAAACACTTAGGCGGGTGGGCGGGAATACTGTATCAAACCACCGACCCAATATTTATCAATTGTGTTCCCGCCCACCCGCCCTAGTGTAAGTTATCAAAAACTTTGTTATTGTACCCAACTCTGACGTACTAGTGACAACTGTCATTTCATCTGTCAGAATAAAAACAGCAGAAACTCAACAAGTGTGAAAATATGCAAAATTCTTGATTACAAACACATGGGCGGGTGGGCGGGAACACTGTATCAAACTACCGGCCCAATATTTATAAACTGTGTTTCCGCCCACCCACCCAAGTGCTAATTATCAAAAAAAATGTTATATCCCCACCTCTGATTTAATAGTGACAACTGTCATTCAATATGACACTTTAAAATCAGCAGAAACGCAATAAGTGTGAGAATAAGCAAATTTCTTGATAAAAAACACTTGGGCGGGTGGGCGGGAAAACTGTATTAAACCACCGGCCCAATATTTATAAATTGTGTTCCCGCCCACCCGCCCAAGTGTTAGTTATCAAGAAATTTGTTATTGTATCCACCTCTGACGTACTAGTGACAACTGTCATTTCATCAGTCAGAATAAAGACAGCAGAAACGCAACAAGTGTGAGAATATGCAAAATTCTTGATAACAAACATTTGGGCGGGAACACTGTATCAAACCACCGGCCCAATATTTATAAACTGTGTTCCCGCTCACTCGCCCAAGTGTTAGTTATCTAAAAATTTGATATTGTACCCACCTTTGACGTACTAGTGACAACTGTCATTTCATCTGTCAAAATATAAACTGCAGAAACGTAACAAGTGTGAGAATATAAAAATTTCTTGATAACAAACACTTGGGCGGGTGGGCGGGAACACTGTATTAAACCACTGGCCCACTATTTATAAACTGTGCTCCCGCCCACCCACCTAAGTGTTAATTATCAAAAAAATTGTTTATATCCCTACCTCTAATGTAATAGTGACAACTGTCATTCAATATGACACATTAAAATCAGTAGAAACGCAATAAGTGTAAGAATAAGCAAATTTCTAGATAACAAACACTTGTGCGGGTGGGCAGAAAAACTGTATTAAACAACCGGCCCAATAATTATAAATTGTGTTCCCGCCCACCCACCCAATTTTTAGTTATCAAAAAAATTGTTTTTGTCTCTACCTCTGACGTATAAGTGCCAACTGTCATTCAATCTGTCTCAATAATATCGGCAGAAACGCAAAAAGTGTGAGAATAAGCAAATTTCTTGATAACAAACACTTGGGCGGGTGGGCGGGAATACTGTATCAAACCACCGGCCCAATATTTATAAACTGTGTTCCCGCCCACCCGCCAAAATGTTAGTTGTTAAGAAATTATTTATTGTACCCACGTCTGACGTACTAGTGACAACTGTCATTCAATCTGTCACATTAAAAACAGCAGAATCGCAACAAGTGTGAAAATATGTAAATTTCTTGATAACAAACACTTGGGCGGGTGGGCGGGAACACTATATCAAACCACCGGTCCAATTTTTATAAACTGTGTTCCCGCCCACCCGCCCAAGTGTTAGTTATCAAAAAATTTGTTATTGTACTTATCTCTGACGTACTAGTGACAACTGTCATTTTATCTGTCAGAATCAAAACAGCAAAGTTGCAACAGGTGTGAGAATAAGCAAAATTCTTGATAACAAACACTTGGGCGGGTGGGCAGAAACACTGTATCAAACCACCGGCCCAATATTTATAAACTGTGTTCCCGCCCACCCGCCCAAGTGTTAGTTATCAAAAAATTTGTTATTGTACTTACCTCTGACGTACTAGTGACAACTGTCATTTTATCTGTCAGAATAAAAACTGCAGAAACGCAACAAGTGTGAGAATATGCAAATTTCTTGATAACAAACACTTAGGCGGGTGGGCAGGAACACTGTATCAAACCACCGGCTCAATGTTTATAAACTGTGTTCCCGCCCACCCGCCCAAGTGGTAGTTATCAAGAAATTTGTTATTGTACCCACCTCTGACGTACTAGTGACAACTGTCATTTTATCTGTCAGAATAAAAACAGCAGAAACGCAACAAGTGTAAGAATATGCAAATTTCTTGATAACAAACACTTGGGCGGGTGGGCGGGAACACTGTATCAAACCACCGGCACACTATTTATAAACTGTGTTCCCGCCCACCCACCTAAGTGTTAATTATCACAAAAATTGTTTATATCCCCACCACTAATATAATAGTGACAACTGTCATTCAATATGACACATTAAAATCAGCAGAAACGCAATAAGTGTAAAAATAAGCAACTTTCTTGATAACAAACACTTGGGCGGGTGGGCGGAAAATCTGTATTAAACCACCGGCCCAATATTTTAAAATTGTGTTCCCGCCCACCCGCCCAAGTGTTAGTTATCAAAAAAATTGTTATTGTGCCCACCTCTGACGTACTAGTGATAACTGTCATTTCATCTGTCAGAATAAAAACAGCAGAAACGCAACAAGTGTGAGAATATGAAAATTTCTTGATAACAAACACTTGGGCGGAAACACTGTATCAAACCACCGGCCCACTATTTATAAACTGTGTTTCCGCCCACCCACCTAAGTGTTAATTATAAAAAAAAAGTTATTGTACCCACTTCTGACGTATTAGTGACAACTATCATTTAATCTGTCACATTAAAACCACGGAAACGCAATTAGTGTGAAAATAAGCAAATTTCTTGATAACAAACACTTGGGAGGGTGGGCGGGAACACTGTATTAAATTACCGACCCAATATTTATAAACTGTGTTTCCGCCCACCAGCCCAATTGTTTGTTATTAATAAAATTGTTATTGTGACCACCTCTGACGTACTAGTGACAATTGTCATTTAATCTGTGACATTAAAAACAACAGAAACGCAACAAGTGTAAGAATAAGCAATTTTTTTGATAACAAACACTTGGGCGGGTGGGCGGATACACTATATCAAATCACTGGCTCAATATTTGTTATTGTACCCACCTCTGACGTACTAGTGACAACTGTCATTCATTCTGTTAGTTTAAAAACAGCAGAAACGCAATAAGTGTGAGAATATGCAACTTTCTTGATAACATGGGCGGGTGGGCAGAAACACTGTATTAAACCACCAGCCCAAAATTTATAAACTGTGTTCCTGCCAACCCACCCAAGTGTTAGTTATCAAAAAGTTTGTTCATGTCCTCACTTCTGACGTATTCGTAACAACTGTCATTTAATTTGTCAATTTAAAAACAGCAGAAATGCCAAAAAGTGTGAGAATAAGCAAATTTATTGAGCGGGTGAGCGGGAACACTGTATCAAACTACCGGCCCAATATTTATTAACTGTAGCGTATAAAAATCCGGCCATAACACAAAAGTTTGGTCATGATTCATTCATTATTACAACTCAAAAATTAGACTTAATTTTCTATAATAAAACTAAAACTTATTAAATCAATATTATCAATTATGGATTTGAATTTTAGTAACAAACTTTATAGTTTTAAAATACAATAATAAAAAAAAAAAAATTGTAGCTAACACTTAAATTACCTATTAAATGCACTCTCCAAGGCTAGATAGAGAAGACTTTTCTCATCGCAACTAACGGCTTCCCGTTTCCTTTGAGATTTAGCAACAATGGGCGGATACTCCTGCTGCAATTGTTCGATATCAGTCGCCACATTATATTGAAATTGAAAGTTCCAAGCAATAGCCATTGATTGTTTCAATCCAAGCTTTACAGGTACGGCCACACTTATCACCAACTAAAACAAATAAAGTTTATTTTACAAAAAAATGGTTACTAAAATATATAATAAATACCTTAAACAATCCATTCATTGGGTAAACTAAAAGATACCTTTTAGTTCTATTTTTATTTGTTTGTGCTTCATTTATTAATAATATTAGAAGCAGGAAATAAAATAATTTGATACTAAAAAATACAAAATTTATTAATTTTATTTGCTTACATAGCCGTACTATATTAGTTTTGTATGTCTTTGCATAAACGACCGCATTGTTTATTAAGTAAATATTTAATTGAGGTAAAAGGGGTTGGATAAATATATTATAAATCTACTCGCTCACCGCATAATGATATCCGCACACTCACACAACAATTTAAAATCTGAATCGTAACTAAAAACTGTATTGTATGCATAACTTGTTAGTGCCTTTTAGTGATAATTGGTAAAGTATTTTGACCTCTACTAATTAATTATAGTTGAAATAAACGCAGAAAGAATTAATGTTAAAATTAATGGTGTGTTTTGTCGTGCCGACGAGCTGCTAAAGACTTTTTTAAATAGACGACGCAATAGGGATTTTTCCTTGTCCGCAACAGCTTTATTCCTCTCCACCAAAACCGTTAATTTAATCAACTGAATGGCGCTGCTTTTCCTACATTTACCACTATGAAAATCCCATACATGTCCCCATTTACAAACGCATTTGTAAGAACCGGGCGTATTCAAACACGATTCTCCTTTCTTCAAATTACACGTGTGATTACGCGTATAACATTCATCAACATCTACGCATATTCCGTAAGCAGAATCGTAAATATAACCTTCCTGTCGACAACCACAAGTAACGTTCCAGTGGTTTAAAATTAAATCTTCAAAAAGGTTATTTTCTGAAGGATTTAAAGCACATGAGCGTGAACCAGATGGATTTTCTGCATAGCAAGGATTTTCAGATGATTCCCAACAACTTTCCGGAGAGTCTAAGCGACGTCTTTCACAGCAAGGATCAGGACAGAAACTGTAAGTAGCACAAGCAAATGGAACCTCATCATCAGCACGATAATCCCTATTTCTTGATCCCAGTGAAGGATCTAAGCAACTAGCAAAATTATCACATCGTGTATCAAAATGCCTTAAATCAGCTACTTTATTCATTGTAAACCAACACATATAGTAACTGGCTGTGGTTCTCCATTGATAACGTTCTAGAGGACCTTGGAATGGATTTGCTAAAATATTATCCTTTTTCTTTAATTTTTGACATTCCATTTCAACAGCATCAATTTGTTTTCTTTCATTTTCAATAGTCCAATGTTGTTCATTGATTACAACTGCAGTATCATCTGCACGTTTCAAATCAGCTAATCTTGACATTTTCCAAATATATTCAACACAATTCAGAAATGAAGCCTCGCAATATTTTTTAACTTCCCAATGCAGATTTCTTAACGGTGGTTTTGGAAATGAAACAAAATTTAATTTATGCGCTGTACTTGCATCCGTTTCATATCTCCTATCAATTTCGTTAAATTTATGCGATCTTAAGTAATATGAGACATCTTTAAGGGCTTCATCCAGCCATGACCAATCACTATCGTTATTTCTAGATCTTCCTATAAAGGTATCGTTTTTAGGATGGCAGGTTATGTTGGGATGTTCGGAAGTTGGTTCTGCTTCTCTTATTAATCGGGCGTCTTGTACTGGTAAATCATCGATGGCGATATATTCGTCCATATAGTGTGGAAATGATTGGGCCAAAATGTTGGAAATTAGTAGGAAATTTGTTAGTATGGTATACATTTTGTATTGTCAATTGATTATGACATGAGTCGACTATAGTGTTGGCTATAAGAAGTGTATTTTTGCATTGTGTAGTTTGAGCATGAATTGCAGTTTTGTTCAAATTTTCAATTATTGCATCATTTTAATTGAGTTTAAAAAAAATTATTAAAAATTCTAAGTTACACTTAAAATTTATGAGTTTAGAAAATTTTAATTTATTAGAAAATTGTTGAAGAGTATTTTTGCATAGAGAGAGTAGTTTGAGCATAAAAATTTTAGGAATTTTGAGTTGCACTTAAAATTTTTGAGTAAAAAAGACTTAGTATTAATAAAAAATTATTAAAGAGTATTTTGGAATTGTGTAGTTTGAGCATGAAATGCAATTTAGTTCAAATTTTGAAATAATGCATCATTTTAATTGAGTTTTTAGGAAAAATATTAATAAATCTGAGTTGCACTTACAATTTTTAAAATTAGAAAACTTAGTATTAATATAAAAATATTTTTAAATTGAGTAGTTTGAGCATGAATTGCAATTTTGTTCAAATTTTCAATTATTGCATTATTTTAATTGAGTTTCTAAAAAACTGTTAAAAAATTGAGTAGCAATTAGAATTTTCAAGTTAAAAAGACTTAGTTATGTCAGAAAATTATTAAGAGTATTTTTGAATTGAGTAGTTTGAGCATAAAATGCAGTTTTGTACAAATTTTCAATTATTGCATTATATTAATTGTGTTTTTAGGAAAACTATTAAGAAATATGCGTTAAACTTAAAAATTTTGAGTTGAAAAAACATAAATTTATTACAAAATTAATGAAGAGTATTTTTGAATTGATTAATTTGTGCATGAAATGCAATTTTGTTAAAATTTTCAATTATTGCATCATTTTAATTGAGTTTATAGGAAACTATTAAAAATTTTGAGTTGCACTTAAAATTTTTGAGTTTAGAAGACTTGAATTTATTAAAAAAATATTGAAGAATAATTTTAAATTAAGTAATTTGAGCATGAAACGCAATTTTGTTCAAATTTTCAATTATTGCATCATTTTAATTGAGTTTTTTGGAAAACTATTAAGAATTCTGAGTTGCACTTAAAAATTTTGAGTTAAAAAGAGTTGAATTAAATAAAAAATTATTGAAAAATATTTTTGAATTGAGTAGTTTGAGCGTGAAATGCAATTTTGTTCAAATTTATAATTATTGCATCATATTAATTGAGTTTTTAGGAAAATTATTAGAAATTCTGAGTTGTACTTATAATTTTTGAATTTAAAAGCCTTAAATTTATTAAAAAAATAATAAAGAGTATTTTGTAATGAGTAGTTTGAGCATGAAATGCAATTTTGTTCAAATTTTCAATTATTGCATCATTTTAATTGAGTTTTTATGAAAACTATTAAGAATTCTGAGTTGCACTTACAATTTTTGAGTTTAAAAGATTTGAATTTATTAGAAAATTATTAAAGAGTATTTTTGTTATTGAGTAGTTTGAGCATGAAATGCAATTTTGATAAAATTTTCAATTTTGCATCAATTCAATAGAATTTTTAAGAAAACCATTAAGAATTCTAAATTGCACTTAAAATTTGTAAATTAGGAAGACTTAAATTTATTAGAAAATTATTGAAGAGTAATTTTGTAATGAGTAGTTTGAGCATGAAATGCAATTTTCTTCAAAATTTCAATTATTGTATCATTTTAATTGAGTTGTTAGGAAAACTCTTAAAAATTCTGAGTAGCACTTGAAATATTCAGTTTTAAAAGACTTAAATTTATTAGAAACTTATTTAAAAGTAATTTTCAATTAAGTAATTTGAGCATGAAATGCAATTTTGTTAAAATTTTCAATTATTGCATAATTTTAATTGAGTTTTTGGGAATATTATTAAGAATTATGAGTAGCACTTAAAAATGTAAAGTTAAAAAAACTTAGTATTATCAGAAAATTACTAAAGAATATTTTTAAATTGAGTAGTTTGAGCATAAAAAGCAATTTTGTTCAAATTTTTAATTATTGCATCATTTTAATTGAATTTTTAAGAAAACTATTAGGAATTCTAAGTTACACTTACATTTTTTGAGTTAAAAAAACTTAAAATTAACAAAAGAATAATAGAGAATATTTTTGCATTGAGTAGTTTGAGCATAAAAAGCAATTTTGTTCAAATTTTCAATTAAATAAAGGAAGCCAAGTATCACACTTGGGCCACTTCCGATGAACGCAGCCTGGAGGTGGTAATTCTCAAGGTGCCGACCTACCTCACCGAGGAGGACGTCGGCAAAGCGTTAGAGGAACTGGGCTTCAAACCCAAAAACGTACATCGAATGGGGAACCCATTCATCAGGTTCTCCATGATATCCGTGCAACTCCCAAAGGGAGTTAAGAGCGCGGAGATCCTAAACCTAACTGATCTACTTGGTTTGAAAGTCGCTGTAGAACATAAAAAGAAATCGAATGGCATCCCATGTCAGCTTTGCCAGAGGCACGGACATACTGCCAACAGGTGCAGCGCAGATCAGGTCTGCAGAATATGTTCGGGGCCCCACCGATTGGTGGTTTGCCCTAACAAATCAGCGCCAAAATACACTCATGTTCAGGCCCACACCTGGCCAACTACAAGGGACACAAAGCATACCTGAGAGCGATGGCCGCTCACGGAAAGACAACTAAATCTAGACCGACAACCGAGCCCGTGCCAACCCAGGTCCCTTCTTTTTCGTCTCAACCTACAGGTCCCCGCAATTCTGTAGAAAACGGCAGATCTTTTGCAACGGCTGTTGCTCCTCCAACGCAACAAAAGCCATCTGCTGCAAAAATAGCCAAAATCTTAAAAGAGATGGGCGAATCTCAAATGAGGTTTATGGCCAACCTCTTGTCTACGCTCACCGACTAAAATGGATAATAGACCAGACGTAGTATTACTCCGAGTCTGCTTCTGAAATGCCAATGGCATTACACAAAAAATGGGAGAAGTGGAAGAGTTCTTTTTTGATCAGAACTTAGACATCTTGCTGGTGTCAGAGTCGGTCCACAAACCCAATCAGGCATTGAGAATTCCAAACACGTTTACCTATAGAGGGCCGCTTGTGGTACCCACAAGCGTGGAACTTTGATCTTTGTAAAGAGATCATTGGACCATTCTGAAGTGGATACTCCCAACCTAGTCTCCCTCAAATCGAACGCGATAGTAGTGACCGTGCCAGGACTTGGCGGAAGGATCGCTTCCGGTTACATCCGTCCACAAAACCTCATCAAAACAGCGGATTTTGATAAAGTTTTTGATAATCCACATCCTACAATAATTGCGGGAGACTTCAATTCGAAGCACAGGTCGTGGAATAGTCGATTAACTAACGCCAAGGGGCGAGCTCTGTTCAACTACGTTGAGCAAAAAGATTTGCAGGTCCTGGGTCCGGACAAACCCACTTTTCACAGCGCCGCCGGCCACAGAGGGGACGTTCTTGACGTAGCAATACTAAAGAACGTCAACTCGCAAGCAGTGGTAACTACGCTCAACGGCCTAAGCTCTGACCACAGCCCAGTACTACTGGAACTACTCGGAAGGGGGTCCGGAGAGGAGAAAAATTCGTCACACAGACGGATTGGACTCTCTTCTCTCGATGCCTGGAAAATAGCATTGGTAGCCTGGCCCCAGTACAAACGGCTGAAGATATCGAAAGAGCCGTCGCACTTTTGACTACTCAAGTCCAACAAGCCTCGGAAAAGGCTTCTAAAACCTTTCAGGTTCGCGTCGATAATCCTCTAGAATTATCACGAGAAACAAAGGCGTTGATCCGAACAAGAAATGCCGCCAAACATAAATGGCAAAAGCATCGCGACCCCAGAGATCGAGAGATCTTGAATCGACTTCACAATAAAGTTCGAACGGCCATAAGGGAGCATAAAAACCAATGCTGGAAAGATACGCTAGAATCTTTCACGGAGGATGAAAATCCGATGTGGAGGATCTCTAAAGCCCTTAGGAACAGACGGGTTCCCATTCCCGCCATTCACGGTGAGAGAGGGATGCAATACACTACTGAGGGAAAGGCCAAAGCATTTGCAGACAGCCTGGAACTCCAATGCTCCGATCTGTATACCGATTATACGGATCTGGAGCACATCGAAAGGGTTTGCAGGGAAGTCAAAGACTTTCTGATAACCGCTGACGATGACACTACACTTGATAGCGTTAGACCTTCTGGAATCAGAGAAATCATTAAAAGATTCAAATCCCGTTCTGCTCCAGGCCCGGATAAAATATCTAACAAAGCTCTTAAATCGTTCTCTCATAAAGCAATTATGGCTCTAACCAATATTGCAAATGGTATTCTTCGCACTGGGCATTTCCCGTCAGCCTGGAAAGGCTCGCACGTGGTAAACATTGCTAAAGTTGGGAAAAACAGGTTGTTTCCCCAAAATTATCGGCTTATAAGCCAACTATGCACCTTAAACAAGGTCATAGAGAGGGTGATCTTGGATATTATTCAAGAGCACACGGATATGAACAATCTTCTCCCCTCCCATCAACATGGGTTCAGATGGGGACACTCGAGCGTACATCAACTCAACCGAGTGACGGACCACATTGTCGAAGGTTTCAGACAGAAAAAGGCCACGGGAGTGGTCTTTTTCGACGTCGAAATAGCCTTTGACAAAGTCTGGCACAAGGGACTGCTTTTAAAGCTTATCAGACAACGATTTCCTCTGCGTATTATAAGGCTGCTAGCCTCATATCTAAAACGCAGAAGTCTGGCAGTCAAACTCGATAACCACATCTCTACTTCTCGGCAGATAGAGGCCGTAGTTCCTCAAGGCTCTATTCTCTTGCCGCACCTTTTTAACTTGTATGTAGCCGACATGCCTTCAGGGCGCATGCACGGGGTTAAAATGTCTCAATACGCTGACGATACAGCACTTATCTACTCCTCAAGGTCGACTGAAGTGATCACCTTACGTCTTCAAAAAGCCACCTCCGATCTGGAAGATTGGATAGATAAATGGCACTTTGGAGTAAACCTAGAGAAAAGCAAGGCCGTACTCTTCACTCGGCGTTGGTCACTTAAACCACATGAGAACGTCACTTTCAACGACGATCCCATACCGTAGTCCGACACTGCCAAGTATCTTGGGGTAATCTTGGACAAAGGTCTCCATTTCAATCCTCAGGTTCAATCCATTCTGGACAAATCTAAAATGGCTAAATCTCTTCTCTACCCGATGCTGCGACGGAACAGCGGCATGTCGCTCCGGAATAAAATACGGCTTTACACCTCAACCATCAGACCGATGATCACTTACGCTTCCCCCATTTGGGGAACAGCGGCAAGTAACCACCTAAATCGCTTAGAAGCTTTCCAAAGCAAAACTCTCCGGATGCTCGCAGGAGCTCCATGGTACGTTCGAAATCTGGAATTCGAACAGACCTAGAGATTCCTCCACTTTGTCAACATATTGAAACTTTGGCCGAAAAGTATTTCAAAAACCTCGCGGTTCATTCCAATCCCGATCTGGCAAGACTTGCCGAACCAGAAAGGAAAGATTTTGTCCACAAACGACCGGTGAATTCAATAGTAGCCGAGTTACTCCTAACATAGCATGGGTAAGACCACATCCAAAAACAAAACCCCAACCTGGCCTACAAAGCGACTTCTAAACAACCTCCTACATACACATCTCCAAACGGAAGGTACATGAGCCGAAAGGTCTCAAACTTCCAGACAATTCCCAGATGGGGGGGTTTAGTCGGTAGGCACCCTTAAAAAAGTGAATCCGACACGTCCTGGGAGCAAAGTCTTTAAAAGATTACCCACCTACGCCTAACAAAAAAAAAAATTTTTTTCAATTATTGCATAATTTTAATTGAGTTTTTAGGAACATTATTAGAAATTCTGAATTGCACTTAAAATTTTTAAGTTAAAATAACGTGAATTCATTAGAAAATTATTGAGGAATAATTTTAAATTGAGTAATTTGGGCATAAAATGTAATTTTGTTCAAATTTTTTTATATATTGCATCATTTTTATTGAGTTTTTAAAAAAACTATTAGGAATTTTGAGTTGCACTTAGAATTTTTGAGTTCAAAAGACTTGAAATTATTAAAGAGTATTTTTGCATTGAGTAGTTTGAGCATAAAACGCAATTTTCTTTAAACTTTCAATTATTGCATTATTTTAATTGAGTTTTTACGAAAACCATTAAGAATTCTAAGTTGCACTTAAAATTTCTAAGTTAGGAAGACTTGAATTTATTAGAAAATTATTGAAGAGTAATTTTCAATTGAGTAGTTTGAGCATGAAATGCAGTTT
Organism: Tachinus rufipes; assembly: GCA_963932245.1. Classification (NCBI taxonomy): domain Eukaryota; kingdom Metazoa; phylum Arthropoda; class Insecta; order Coleoptera; family Staphylinidae; genus Tachinus; species Tachinus rufipes. The sequence continues at coordinate 6,886,793 of OZ010749.1, forward strand.
TGTTCAAATTTTCAATTATTGTTTTAATTGAGTTTTTAGGAAAACTATTAGGAGTTCTGAGTTGCACTTATAATTTTCGACTTACTGTTATTAGAGAATAATTAAAGAGTTATTTTGAACTTAGTAGTTTGCATATTAAATGCAATTTTGTGCAAATTTTTAATTATTGCATCATTGTACTTAAATAAATTAATAATTCAATTAATAATTAGCAAAATATTATATAACGTCTCTGCAATGATGTTATATATTATTAATATGTCTCTTGGCGCTGTTAGCTTATTTACATATTTTATTGTGCTTTTAGCTAATATTTTTCATGTCAAGGTAAAGTAGTTTATTGCAATTGTAACGACATAATTCGCATTGTGAAAATTGCATTAATACAGCGGAGTGGCATGTGTGTGTGTGTGTGTTCCAGGTGACCTGTAATATTATCTACACCCCTCTAACCGGAAGAGATAGTGTAATGCGTCCAGCCTGGAATTGAGCCAGCAGATAAAGAATTAGAACGCTTGTCCTAAAACCACAAGCGATTCAGGTAACGGTAACTGCCACTAAAGTGTCTCATCTGCAATTCCCACTGATAAATCGAGCAGCAATAAATCCGCAACCGATTCCATCTATCCGGAGTTAATGAAGTATTTTATAAACCCCGCCGGTTGCCTAGGTGAGTTTTATCAATATTACACGTCAGAATTTATATTAGATATTTTTTGAAGATGCAGTGTCCAGATTCAGGGGAATTTCAGAAAACATCCGATACTTATTTGACCTGTTCGTTACCGAAGAGGTTCGAATATCCTTCGTGGTTTCACGGATATGGGATACACAGACAACCGCAGAGTCATCCGTTCTACAGGACGACCACCAGTGAATACGGAAAGTAAATGAAAATGCAGTAAGACGCTTTTAGTTTGTTATTTTTATACTCTTGCAGGTTCCCACCGACGATTCATACAGTTCCGACATGCTTTTATCCAACCACACAGGAATTCACCAACATCCTTGTGAAAACTGGAATGTACAGAAATTACTCTCTGAATACCGGTCTTGATCCACAAATTATTTAAAAAAAATTTGACTGAAAATAAATTGAAAGTTGTAGATGAATTATTTTTTATCCTTTAAAACAAATAAGGTAAGTACACATGTTTCGAATTGATGCTAATTGTAGCGTGAGTAAACATAAAGTCTATTATTAATGGTGTAGTAGGATGGTGGATAACCGCAAACAAGATTCTATCTATTGGAGCAAACATGTGTTACTATATTGAATCAATAATTTATAATTGCTGTCGATAAGTACAATAGTTGTTATGAATTGTTGTGAATCATCTGCAATTAACGATGACAAACTGGGCGCTACTTTGAATTATTGATTGGTCTCTAGTGTATTGTTAACAATAAATTATGATGCTTATCATTGATGATATTTTATTTTTTTGTTCATTTAGGGACTGAATAAAGCTAAATTTTTGTAATTTACAAATTATTAAAAAAATTCTTCATTACTCACGATTATGCAATAATTTAAGTTATATTATTATTCATTTTAATGATGCAATGTTGTACAATGTTTTATGTATTGCGTTCTTTATAAATAAGATTATACTTTACCGAAAGAATTGATGAAATTTTCCCCATTTTTCATTGCAAATCTAAATATTTCCACTTCAAATTTTACCACAATTAAGTCTACTATGTAACACACAATTTGTCAAAATTTCATTAATTTTTAACACTTATAACCGGCACTAATCAATTAATACCTTAGAGCAATTGTAGGATAATGTTTTCAATTGCGACGCACTTATAGGAACTGATTTATTTGGGAAATATATAAAATACATTTATATTTAGATGATCAACGAAAGTCGGCTTTAATATTAATGTGATTAGAGCGTATATTTGTATGACATTGATGACTTGCATTTTTATTCCGATTGTAAGTAAAACTGATAAGGTCAAACCAAGTACACTAAAGGTATCGTTGATAGTGGATGTAAAAAATTGAAGGAATTTATATATTTATGTTTATTTTTTTTTATTTATTGAATTGAAATGATTTTAAAACTATTGAAAATTAGAAATTAATTTTCATGCTCAACAAATTCATCTGTAAGCTCCCTACTAATGGAACTTAAACTCTCCACAAATTAAACTTAGTTCCCACCTATCCACCCAAGCGTTAGTTATCAGCAGTTTTTTGTTAAACAATTCTCTCATATCTAAATCCAAGCACACAAAAGGTGGGACAAACAATAGATCCTTTGGTAAAAAGTAACTCGCTCACAAATTAAACTTTGTTCCCACCCACCCACCCACCCACCCACCCAAGCGTTAGTTATCAAAAGATTTATTATTAAACAATTTTCTCATCTAAATCTAAGCACACAAGAGGTGGGACAAACAATAGATCCTCTGATGAACACTTGGGCGGGTAGATGGGCCACAGTAGAAGGAGTAACTCGCTTATAAATTAAACTTTGTTTCCACCCACCCACACACCCAAGCATTAGTTATCAAGAGATTTATTGTTATTCTCTAATATCAAAATCCAAGCACACAAGAACTAGGACAAACAATAGATCCTTTGATGACTAACACTTGAGCGAGTAGGTGAGTGACTCCGATCTAAACTAGTTACTGACTTGTTATCATAATATGGAGTATTCTACCCACCCACCAAAGTATTCGTTATCAAAAGGATTATTATTTGACCTTTCTGTGAACGTCAAAATTCACTTAATTACAAGAGACGGTCGTGGTCCAACCTCGTGATAACTAACACTTGGGTGGGTGGGCGGGCCACTCTAATCCAAATTACCAACTTGATATTACAATATAGAGTGTCCCACCCACCCACCTAAGTGTTTGTTATCAAGAAATTTAATGTCTGACCTCTATGCAAACGTATACAGCCACTTAATTGCACAAGATCGTGATCCAACTTTTTGATAACTAACATTAGGATGCGTGGGTGGGTCACTCTGATCCAAACTATCAATTTGTTATCATAATATAAAGTGTCCCTCCCATCCACCTACCCAAGTGTTTGTTATCAAAAGGTTTAATGTTTGACTTCTCTGCAAATCCAACCTTTTAATAACTAACACTTGGGTAAGTGGGTGGTTCACTCCAATCCAAACTACCAAATATTATATAAACTGAAGTGTCCCACTCATCCACCCAAGTATTTGTTCTAAAGATTTTAATGTTTGACCTCTTTGCAAAATCAAAAATAACACTTCAAAAGTCTCTTAATCACACGAGACGGTCGTGATCCAACCTCTTGGTAACTAACACTTGGGTGGGTGGGTGGGCCACTCCTATCCAACCTACCGACTAGTTATCATAATATGGAATGTCCCACTCACCCACCCAATTGTTTGATATCAAAAGGTTTAACGTTTGACCTCTCTGCAAACGTCAAAAGTCATTTAATCACAAGAGACGGTCGTAATGTAACTTCTTGGTAACTAACACTTGGGTGGGTAGGTGGGCCACTCCAATCCAAACTACCAGCTTGTTATTATAATATGGAATGTTCCACCTACCCATCTAAATGTTCGTTATCAAAAGGTTTATGGTGCAGCAAGTGGGAGGAACCCAAGTCCACCAATCACAACGCGCGAGAGGCGTCGTAGGTATAAAAACCCAACATTTTTTTCCCAACAGTCAGTTAAGCTACAGTCAAACCACAGCAAACATCAGCAGAAGCAGCTGCCTCTAAGCCACTACCAATGACCTTAAATACATCTAGTGACACTGGAAAACCTGCCCCCACAAACTGCAGCTTAGGTCTTCGAGTTCAAAATAAGCTAGAACAACACATGGATATCTTGGCAAACCTAATGAACACATTGCAATCACAAAAACATTTGCAATAATATGCCCAGGTGAACAGTGTTGAAGAGACGGAAAAAAAAGTTCAAGAATACGTGCCAGAACCTATCGAACAACAACAGATAGAAGTCTTGGAAGTAGAAAAACCGACAAAGATGAAAAGAGAGTGCCAGAAAGAAGTGATACATGTGAACTTTACTAGTTACAAACCCATGTGACAACATACCGAACGTGACAGAGAATCAAGAAGAAGTGTATGGCATGTAAGAAACACACCCCGAGACAGCAGCTGGAACACAAACCAGAGTGCGGTCTCCAATGCTGAGTTCCCAAGGAAACCTGATGAAGCCACAGGATGAACCTACAGTTGAGCGTGGCGTAGCCCCCAACGAGACGCATGCAGCCCATGCATCCTTTGCCAAGACAGCCAAAACCATCCAACGCACCAAAAACTACGACTTAGAGAAACAAAATGATCTGGATCAAGCTAATTGACCCTGCCAGAAAATACCTGCCATCCTGCATCTGGCACACAAGAAGAAGAAAGAAGCCATTTCCACAAACCTACAATCCAGGTAAATCCCGCGTCCCGTAGACTTACCGCACAGTGTTCCGCAAGATAGTGCACAAAAAGTGGTAAAAATGACTCATGTGCCGGATACCACCAAAACCACCGCCAATGCCCGAAAACTAGCACTTCGAACCAGCCCGTGCAGCAAGTGCGCAGACAATAGTGCCAAAACCAAACCAAGAAGTCGACGATACCTGAAGAACATCATCAAGAAGAAACGAAAGTTCAGTCCAAGAAGTTGAGGAAAATTATTGCAGCAAGTGGGAGGACCCCACGTCCACCTATCACAACGCGCAAGAGGCGCTGCAGGTGTAAAAACCCGACAGTCGAGCGACAGTTAAGCCACAGCCAACATCAGTAGGAAGGAGCAGCCGCTTCTAAACCACTACCAAAGGTCGTTAATCTATTTAGTGACACTGGAGAAACTGCTCCTACAGACTGCAGCTTCCGAACAACAACAGCATTGCCGACAAGGAAGTAGCAAACCTCTGGCCTATCCGAAGAAGCTACACACGCGCAGTATGCCAAGGATATTCGGAAACTGCCAACAACAATATACCCGGTGGTTGCACACCCAGTCTGGGTTTCAGGACGGCCACTGAACAGTGCCCAGTTTAAGTTCACGTTGTCGACCAAAACAAAACCACCACCTAGCTCAGCGGGAGCAACGGTGGTGCGTGCGTCTGTGTGGCGGGTATGTCGGAACCTCCGAGTTCAAACAATAATCTAGACACCACCCTGGAAGTGGACAGGCAACCCAAACGTCAAAAGTCACTTAATCACAAGAGACGATTGTGATCCAACTTCTAATAAGTAACACTTGGGTGGGTAGGAGGGCCACTCTGACCTTTCTGCAAACGTCAAAAGTTACTTAATCATAAGAGATGGTCGTGATCCAACTTTTTGATAAGTAATACTAGGGTGGGTGGGTGGACCACTCCGATTCAAACTACCAACTTGTTATCATAATATAGAAAGTCCCACACACCTATCCACCCCAAGTGTTCGTTATCAAAAGGTTTAATGTTTGATTACTTTGCAAACGTTAAAAGCCACTTAATCACACGAGATGGTCGTGATCCAACCTCTTAGTAATTAACACTTGAGTGGGTGGGTGGGCCACTTCAATCCAAACTAATAACTCGTTATCATAATATGGAGTGTCTCACCCACCCACCCAAGCGTTCGTTATCAAGAGGTTTATTGTTTAACTTTTCTGCAAACGTCAAAAGTCACATAATTGCATGAGAGGGTCGTGATTCAACCTCTTAGTAACTAACACTTGAATAGGTGGGTGGGCTACTCTGATTCAAACTACTGACCGGTTATCATTATATGAAGTGTCCCACTCACCCACCCAAATGTTTGTTATCAAGAGGTTTCTTGTTTGACCTCTCTGCGAACGTCAAATGTCAGATGAGATGATCGTGATCCAACCTCTCGATAACTAACACTTGGGTGTGTGGTAATAATAAAACAAAAACTAATTGGTAATTAAAAAAAGAATGTCATTGATGTTCTTCAGTAAGTATTTCATAAATAAAAACCTAGAAATAAATAATTTTACTGAAAATATTTTTTTGCAAATTTTTGAAAATGTTTTTATTCAAGCTTTTGATATTTGGTCATTAATTTGATCATAAAACATAAAATAATTAATGAATTTTTATAAAAATTTTAAGAATTAGTCCTTAGTAAGTACTTAAATTATAGACAAATTTAAAAGTTAGTTTTTTATCCAAAAATAATTTTTGCAATTTTTTGAAATTGTAAGTTTTAAACTTTTTGATATTAATTATTAATTTGATCATAAAACAGAAACCAATTTATGAATTTAGACAAAATTTGTCAGAAATACTCTACAGTAAGTACTTTAAATATTAACAAAATAAAAAATTGATAATATGTACCGAAAATATTTTTTGCAAATTTTTGAAAATGTTTTTGGTATTTGCTCATTAATTTGATCATAAAACAAAAACCAATTGATGAACATCAATAAAATTTGTGAGAATTTTTCTTCAGTAAGTACTTTAAACATTGACAAAATAAAAATTTATTTATTTGTACCGAAAATATTTTTTGCAAATTTTTGAAAATGTTATTACCAAAGTTTTTGGTATTTAGTCATTAATTTGACCATAAAACAAAAACCAATTGATAAATTTTGATATAACTTGTCAGAAATACTCTACAGTAAGTACTTTAAACATTTACAAATAAAAAATTTAATAATTTGTACCGGAAATATTTTTTGCAAATTTTTGAAAATGTTTTTAACAAAGTTTTTGGTATTTGGTCATTAATTTTGATCATAAAACAAAAACCATTTAATGAATTTTAAATAATTTGTCAAAATAATTCTTCAGTAAGTACTTTAAACATGGACAAAATAAAAATTCAATAATTTGTACTGGAAATATTTTTTGCAAAATTTTTGAAAATGTTTTTATCAAAGTTTTTGGTATTTAGACATTAATTTGATCATAAAACAAAAACCAATTGATAACCTTTAATAAAATTTGTCAGAATGATTCTTCAGTAAGTACTTTAAACATGGACAAAATAAAAATTCAATAATTTGTACTGGAAATATTTTTTGCAAAATTTTTGAAAATGTTATTATCAAAGTTTTTAGTATTTAGACATTAATTTGATCATAAAACAAAAACCAATTTTTGAATTTTTATAAAAATTGTTAGAAACACTATTCAATAAGTACTTTAAATATTGACAAAATAAAAAATTTAAAATTTGTACCGAAAATGTTATTTGCAAAGTTTTTGAAACTGTTTTAATTAAAATTTTTGATATTAAGTTATTATTTTGATCATAAAACAAAAACCAATTGATGAATTTTAATCAAATCAGTTAGAAATACTTTTCAGTAAGTACTTTATTTATTGATAAAAATAAATATTGTTAATTTGTACCGGACATATTTTTTGCATGTTTTTGAAATAGTTTTTTTAAAGTTTTTGATATTTGGTCAGTGATTTGATCATAAAACATAAACCAATTGATGAATTTTAATAAAATTTGTCAAAGATTCTCTATAGTAAGTACTTTAATTAATAACAAATTTAAAAGTTATTTTTTTGTACCGGAAGTAATTTTTACAATTTTTAGAAATTGTAAATTTTAAAATTTTTGATATTAAGTCATTAATTTGATCATAAAACAAAAACCAATTGATAAATTTTAATAAAATTATTTCAGAATTACTTTTTAGTAAGTACTTTAAACATTAACAAAATAAAAATTTATTAATTTGTACCGAAAATATTTTTTGCAAATTTTTGAAAATGTTATTATAAAAGTTTTTGGTATTTAGTCATTAATATGATCAAAAAACAAAAACCAATTGATGAACTTTAATAAAATTTGTCAGATTGATTCTTTAGTAAGTACTTTAAACATTGACAAAATAAAAATTCAATAATTTGTACCGAAAATATGTTTTGCAAATTTTTAAAAATGTTATTATCAAAGTTTTTGGTATTTAGTCATTAATTTGATCATAAAACAAAAACCAATTGATGAACTTTAATAAAATTTGTCAAAATTGTTTTTCAGTAAGTATTTTAAACATTGACAAAATAAAAATTTATTAATTTGTACCGCAAATATTTTTTGCAAATTTTTGAAAATGTTATTATCAATGTTTTTGGTATTTAGTCATTAATTTGATCATAAAACAAAAACCAATTGATAAACTGCAATAAAATTTGTCAGAATTATTATTCAGTAAGTATTTTAAACATTGACTAAATAAAAATTTATTAATTTTTACCAAACAATTTTTTTGCAAATTTTTGAAAATTTTATTATCAAAATTTTTGGTATTTAGTCAATAATTTTATCATAAAACAAAAACCAATTGATGAACTTAAATAAAATTTGTCAGAATTATTCTTCAGTAAGTATTTTAAACATTGACAAAATAAAAATTCAATAATTTGTACCGGAAATATTTTTTGCAAATTTTTGAAAAAGTTTTTATTAATTTTTTTGATATTTGGTCAATAATTTGTTAATAAAACAAAAACCAATCAATAAAACTAAATCAAGTTTATCATAAATACACTATGACAAAATAAAAATTTAATAATTTGTACCGGAAGTATTTTTTGCAACTTTTTGAAAATGTTTTTATCAAAGTTTTTGGTATTTAGTCATTAATTTGATCATAAAACAAAAATCAATTAATCAATTTCAATAAATAATGTCAAAAATACTCTTAAGTAAGTACTTTAATTAAAAAAAAAAATAAAGTTTTGTTTTTTTTACCAAAAAGATTTTTTGCAATTTTTTGAAATTGTAAGTTTTAAATTTTTTGATATTAAGTCATTAATTTGATTATAAAACAGAAACCAATTGATGAAATTTAATATAATTTGTCAGAAAGACTTTACAGTAAATTCTTTAGATAATAACAGAATAAAAAATTGATAATTTGTACCGGAACTATTTTTTGCAAATTTTTGAAAATGTTATTATCAAAGTTTTTGGTATTTAAACATCAATTTGATCATAAAACAAAAACCAATTAATGAACTTTAATAAAATTTGTCAAAATAATTTTTCAGTAAGTACTTTAAACATTGACAGAATAAAAATTCAATAATTTGTACCGGAAATATTTTTGCGAATTTTTAAAAATGTTATTATCAAAGTTTTTGGTATTTAGTCATTAATTTGATCATAAAACAAAAACCTATTGATAAACTTTAATAAAATTTGTCAGAATTATTTTTCAGTAAGTACTTTAAACATTGACAAATAAAAAATGTAATAATTTTTACCGGAAATAATTTTTGCAAATTTTTGAAAATGTTTTTTTCAAAGTTTCTGATATTTGGTCATTAATTTGATCATAAAACAAAAACTAATTGATGAACAATAATAAAAATTGTCAGAAATATTCTTCAGTAAGTACTTAAAACGTTAACAAATGAAAAATTTAATAATTCGTACCGGAAGTAATTTTTGCAAATTTTTGAAAATGTTATTATCAAAGTTTTTGGTATTTAGTCATTAATTTGATCATAAAACAAAAACCAATTGATAAACTATAATAAAATTTGACAGATTTATTTTTCAGTAAGTACTTTAAACATTGACAAAATAAAAATTCTATAATTTGTACTGAACATAATTTTCGCAAATTTTTGAAAATGTTATTATCATAGTTTTTGGTATTTAGTCATTAATTTGATCATTAAACAAAAACCAATTAATGAACTTTAATAAAATTTGTCAGAATTACTTTATAGTAAGTACTTTAAATATTGCCAAAATAAAAATTTAATAATTTGTACCGAAAATGTTTTTTGCAAATTTTTGAAAATGTTTTTATTAAAGTTTTTGGTATTTGGTAATTAATTTGATCATTAAACAAACACCAATTGATGAACTTTAATAAAATTTGTCAGAATTATTCTTTAGTAAGTACTTCAAACATTGACATAATAAAAATTTATTAATTTGTAGCGGAAATATTTTTTGCAAATTTTTGAAAATGTTATTATCAAAGTTTTTGGTATTTAGTCATTAATTTAATCATAAAACTAAAACCAATTGATGAACTTTATTAAAGTTTGTCAGAATTATTCTTCAGGAAGTACTTTAAACATTGACAAATTAAAAATTCAATAAATTGTACCGGAAATATTTGTTGCAAATTTTTGAAAATGTTATTATCAAAGTTTTTGGTATTTAGACATTAATTAGATCATAAAACAAAAACCAATTGATGAACTTTAATAAAATTTGTCAGATTATTTGTTCAGTAAGCACTTTAAACATTGACAGAATAAAAATTCAATAATTTGGACCGGAAATATTTTTTGCAAATTTTTAAAAATGTTATTATCAAAGTTTTTGGTATTTAGTCATTAATTTGATCATAAAACTAAAACCAATTGATGAACATTAATAAAATTTGTCAATACGATTCTTCAGTAAGTACTTTAAACATGGACAAAATAAAAATTCCATAGTTTGTACTGGAAATATTTTTTGCAAATTTTTAAAAATGTTTTTATCAAAGTTTTTGGTATTTAGTCATTAATTTGATCATAAAACTAAAACCAATTGATGAACATTAATAAAATTTGTCAAAACAATTCTTCAGTAAGTACTTTAAACATGGACAAAATAAAAATTCCATAGTTTGTACCGGAAATATTTTTTTCAAATTTTTGAAAATGTTTTTATCAAAGTTTTTGGTATTTAGTCATTAAGTAGATCATAAAACAAAAACCAATTGATAAACTTTAATAAAAATTTTCATAATTATTCTTTAGTAAGTACTTTAAACATTGATAAAATCAAAATTCAATAATTTGTACCAGAAATAATTTTTGCAAATTTTTGAAAATGTTTTTATCAAAGTTTTTGGTATTTGGTCATTAATTTGATCATAAAACAAAAACCAATTGATGAACTTTAATAAAATTTGTCAGAATTATTCTTCAGTAAGTACTTTAAACATTGACAAAATAAAAGTTCAATAATTTGTACCGGAAATATTTTTTGCAAAATTTTGAAAATGTTATTATCAAAGTTTTTGGTATTTTGTCATTAATTTGATCATAAAACAAAAACCAATTGATGAATTTTAATAAAGTTTGTAAGAAATACTCTACAGTAAGTACTTTAATTATTAACAAAATAAAAAATTGTTAATTTGTACTGGAACTATTTTTTGAAAATTTTTGAAAATGTTTTTATCAATGTTTTTGGTATTTAGTCATTAATTTGATCATAAAACAAAAACCAATTGATGAACTTTAATAAAATTTGTCAAAATTATTCTTCAGTAAGTACTTTAAACATTGACAAAATAAAAATTTATTAATTTGTACGAAAAATATTTTTTGCAAATTTTTGAAAATGTTATTATCAAAGTTTTTGGTATTTAGTCATTAATTAGATCATAAAATTAAAACCAATTGATAAACTTTAATAAAATATGTCAAAATTATTTTTCAGTAACTACTTTAAACATTGACAAAATAAAAATTCAATAATTTGTACCGGAAATATTTTTTGCAAATTTTTGAAAATGTTTTTATTAAAGTTTTTGGTATTTGGTCATTAATTTGATCATAAAACAGAAAATAACTGATGAATTTTGATAAAATTTGTCAGAAATAGTCTACAGTAAGTACTTTAAATATTAACAAAATAAGAAATTGATAATTTGTACCGGAACTATTTTATGCAAATTTTTGAAAATGTTTTTATCAAAGTTTTTGGTATTTAGTCATTAATTTGATCATAAAACAAAAACCAATTAAAGAATCTTATTAAAATTTGTCAGAAATACTTTTCAGTAAGTGCTTTATATATTGACAACATTAAAAATTAGTAATTTGCACCGGACATATTTTTTGCAAATTTTTGAAAATGTTTTCATTAAAATTTTTGATATTGTCAGATCAATTAGTAGCAATAAAAACATTGTTGAGCCCTGTTTTGTTGTAAGTAATTTCAATAATAATAGTATCAACCAATATAAAAATTTTATAAATCAAATTCAATATAGAAAGTAGAAAGGAAGCAAGTAAAAACAATTGGTTCAAATTTCGACAATTCAAGAATAATATTTAGAGATGACGTTTAGCGCTTCCTCCTTTAAAAATGATGGCAGCACATACATTCCAACAATATGCCGACAACAACAATGAAATTATTTACAATGTAATTTTATTTAATGAAGTTTAATTTGGAGATAAAGGCAGACGGGCTCAGTCGTCGTCCGGAAGGGCCCGTAAATTGCAACTACTTAACGCATAACATTTTAACATTCTAATCTCTCCATTGTCGGCAAATCTTGGATCGACCATATAATCCCGAATAAAAGGGGGAAACAAACACGGCAACAAACACAAAGTGCGAAAGCAGTTTGGCAATAAAATGACTCGTAAAATTTTCATCAGACACATTTTGAAACAAAATACTTCACTTTACAGCTTCGCTACTTTTTATATCTCATTGTTGCTTTTTAATTAAAATAATTAACGATCGATTCGCATTAGAGGGAAACTATGTTTTGTATAATCTGTGAGTCCTTTACCTTTTCACTAATGGGGTTCAGACGCTCCGGACTATGATTTACCGCATACTAAGTACTTGATTAATCAAAACGAATTCATTGTATCCCATCAGGCAATCTGATATAATTGTGGCCCTTAGCGGTGGGTTATTAATGCCACCGTATTGATCAGAATTGAAGAAGGGGGGACGTAATTAGCACTAATTGCCGGGTTATTAAGTACTCGATGTTATACATTCGACGAAAGATTCCGCCGGAATCAAACAATCGGATCGGAACATCCGGATTGTTTTACATAATTAGAAACTCCCTGCGGCACTAATTAGATCGTTTCTGGTATGGAATAAGTGCCCATTGATGGATTATATCCTATGTTATTTATCTCCAAAACGGTATTAGTTACTAATCTCCTATTTCATCAAGAGTTAATAATCAACATCTTCAGATCAATAAATTATAATCTACTATTGTAAAGAATCCAATCAATAAAAACAATGCATGTTTGTTATTTAAATCATTTCTTTGTGGTTTGTTTTGATTGAACTGGCTTGGATTTATTGAAAAACTTTTTTTGTAAATACACAACCGAGCAATAGATTAAAAGAAAATTGAAACGGCCATTTAATATTTCGTTTGTGTGTATTTGTGTAGCGGCCATTCCATGTTTAATAAAGCTAAATATAGGATGTTGGATTTATTCACCTGTGAATCATATTTTTTTGCACATTTGTAACACTGAATGTTTATTTTAATATAGAAAAACATTTTTAAATTAAATTACACGGAAGGCAAATTTGTAAAAGTAATCCTTAAAAAGATTACATTAAAGTTACAGATACAAAAATAGGTTGAGCTGTAATTACTCCTAAACGTTTAGATAATTAAAAAACAAACATATTAACTAATGTTGTATGGTCGGATAAATTCGGGCATTTTTTTTACAGTTTTTGAAAAAATTTCAGAAATTTCCTCTGAATACAAAAACCAAGTTTTTTCTTTCTATAAATCCTAAAGAACTTTCAAAAAATGCCTCTAAACTTCTGATCTAGAATAATCAATTTAGACAGTAAAATGTTCAAAAATCCTAAAAAAAATTGCAAACTTTTCAACTACCAAAGTGTTTGTTATCAAGAAATTTACTTATTCTCATACTTGTTGCGGTTCTGTTGTTTTTAATATGACAGATTAAATGACAGTTGTCACTTATACGTCAGAGTTGGGTACAATAACAAATTTCTTAATAACTAACATTTGGGCGGGTGAGCGGGAACACAGTTTATAAATATTGGGCCGGTGGTTTGATACAGTGTTCCTGCCCATCCGCCCTAGTGTTTGTAATCAAGAAATTTGCTAAATTTCATAGTTGCGGTTCTACTATTTTTAATATAACAGATTTAATGACAGATGTCACTTATACGTCAGAGGTGGGTACAATAACAATTTTTTTTGATAACTAACAAATAGGCGGATGGGCGAGAACACAGCTCATAAGTATTGAGCCGGTAGTTTGATACAGTGTTCCGGCTCACCCGCCCAAGTCTTTGTTATTAAGAAATTTGCTTTTTCTCACACATGTTGCATTTCTGCTGTTTTTAATGTGGCAGATTTAATGACAGTTGTCATTAATACGTCAGAGGTGGGTACAAGAACAATTTTTTTGATAACTTACACTTGGGTGGGTAAGCGGGAACACAGTTTGTAAATATTAGGCCGGTGTTTTAATACAGTGTTCCCGCTCACCCGCTCAAGTGTTTGTTTTCAAGAATGTTGTTTATTCTCACACTTGTTGCGGTTATGCTGTTTTTAATATGACAGATTAAATGACAGTTGTCACTTATACGTCAGAGGTAGGTTCAATAACAAATTTCTTGATAACTAACACTTGGGCGGGTGGGCAAAAACATAGTTTATAAATATTGAGTCGGTGGTTTGATACAGTGTTCCCGCCCACCCGCTCAAGTGTTTGTTATCAAAAAATTTGCTTATTCTTACACTTGCTACGGTTCTGCAGTTTTTAGTATAACATCTTGTTCCTAAACGTAAAAAAAAAATTGAAAACCATACCGCAAAAAGCGGTAAAATTCGAACGTAATCCTTTGTAAAACAAAAACTAATCGGGGATTTTTTTTTTAATTTGCTGGATAGTAGCCCAGCATGTTTCTAAATTTTGAAAAAATTTACTACCGTAATATTTGTTAAGCAAAATGTTTTTTTTTAATTCTTACGTAATTCGCCTGTTTAACAATTTTGATAAAATTTGCTGAGTAGTAGTCCACTATGTTCTTAAACGTAAAATGTTAAGGAAAAATAGTTTTTAGAAGCAATAAACTGCAATAAACAGCAAAATTTTAACGTAATCCGCTGTAAAGCAAAAACCAATTTGGCAATTTTTATCAAAACTGCTAACAAGTAGCCCAGCATATTAATAAATTAAAAAAAAAAATAAAACTGTAATATTGTTACGCAAAAATAGTTTTCAGAAGCAATATATTGCAAAAAGCGGTAAAATTCTAACAAAATCCGATGTTAATCAAAAACCAATTTAGGAATTCTTATAAAATTTGTTGAGTAGTAGCTTAAAATGTTCCCAAACGTAGAAAAAAATTAAAAACCGTAATATAGTTGCGCAAAAATAATTTTCAGAAGCAATATATTGCAGAAAGCGGTAAAATTCTAACGTAATCCGGTATCACAGTACCAAATTGTTTAACTAACATCTGTGATAAAAATAAGTTTTTTTAATTAAATCTAAGTTTTAATTTTGTGTGCCATAGTGTTTTACCGTTACCTGTTAGTGATATCCAGTCAGATAAGTCTATTTTAAATTAATTGTTACTGTATAAACAACTTAACCTCTTATGTCAAAAGTTTTATTTACTTACTGCGCTTGCGTGTCTAAAAGCATTGTGAGCAGTGGCGTAACTTGAACATTTTACATTCATTTTATCCTTTTACAATTTTAATTTGTTTTAATATCTTTTTGATATCCTATCCTGTTATTTAATTTATGTAAATCCGTGGTCTTCCTGTGCTGTATTTTAGTTAGTCACTGTAACTGGCCCTGCAGTGTGAAGCGAGTGTCCCTGTTTTACTTTTTGTTTGTTTCTGTTATTATTTTTAAATTTTCTGTTTATTATCCATGCCTAATTGCAAGCTATGTAAACAATTCATAGCTCCTAACAACATACAAAACTGTTTGAAATCTGATGGTAAATGGATTGCACTACTTGTTACCCGTTAGATGATAGCACTTCTGCAGACCAACAAACGCCATTTAAAGTAGAAATTATTGCTGCAATGAATGATATGTTTAAAACTTACTTCACACCTTTTTCTGATGAAATTAGAAAACAAGTAACTACTTGTACTGAAGCAATAACAGCTCTTACTGAACAAGTTGCTGTCTTAAAAACTGAAAATTCTGTCCTTAAATCTCAGATTGAAGCTCTCAATGGTACCAATCTCACATCAGAAGATATTATTCATGAGATTGAGGAAAGAGAAAAAAGATCGTCTAACGCCATGATTTACAATGTGCCGGAATCCCAAAACCATGATTCTAAGATGAGACAGCAAGACGACATTGATTTTTTAAAAAATACTCTTGGTGATAACAACGCTAATGCACTATCTGGTATTTCTTTGTTTAGAGTTGGAAAACTTGGAGCACGACCTAGACCCATCAAAGTTCATTTTAATAACAAACACGACGCTATTAATTTTTTAAAAATTTGCAAGAATCTCAACTTAAACAATATTCGTATGGGACCCGATCGTACTGCGAAGCAATGTAAAATTTTAAATGATGCTCGAACTGAATTGAAAAATAAACAGCAGAACGGTGAAACCAATTTAACAATTAATTTTATTAATGGCTACCCTCGTGTTATTACAAACTCTGCATGAGATTCTCCGCCCTCTGGAAACATCACCGTCTTTTACCAAAACGTTCGTGTACTGAATACTAAAATTGAGACCTTTTTTAATAATATCAGTGATTGTGACTATGATGTAGTGCTAATAACTGAATCGTGGATAACACCTAGTGTTGGCAGCCGTGAATTATTCGACGAATCGTTTCAAGTTTTTCGAACTGATCGCAATCGAATACTCTCTAGAAAATCGAAAGGTGGTGGAGCTCTAATAGCTGTTCGCAACTCTTTTAAAATAGAAATTGTTTCCACAGATTTTATTAACCAACAAGTTCCGTTAATTGATCTTTTAATATGTAAATGTAAACTCAAATCCAGTTGGTTATTTATTGTTCTTGTTTATATTTCAACTAGTGCATTAACTAATGATTATAAATTATTTTTTGATTTGCTAACTCAAATTAACTTTGGAGATAATAAAATTATTTTTGTAGGTGATTTTAACTGTTCAGAAATAACTCTTACACAGAATAGTTTATCTAGCCAAGCTTCTATTATATCAAATTTTTGTTCTTTCCTGGGTCTTAGGCAATATAATTCAATTAAGAATTCTTTAAATAATATTCTGGACTTAGTATACTCTAACATCGAATGTCAAGTATTTAGAGAAACATTTCCTCTAGTTTCTGAAGATATTCACCATCCTGCACTTACTTTTGCTTTACAATGTTTTCCGGATTTATCTCCAGTTAATAAGGATGCTGTCAAACTTAACTATAAAAGAGGTAACTACCCGGCACTGTATGCGTATCTGAGCAATATTGAGTGGAGTACACTTTTAAATTTTTCTGATGTAAATTTAGCTTTTATTGAATTTTATAATATATTAAATAGTGCGCTGCATAAGTTTATTCCATCTTGCAAAGTTAAACAAAAAAGAAAATATCCACCTTGGTATAATATAGAAATTATAAAACTTATTAAACAAAAAGCTTCAGTCAGACTAAAACTTAAGTTCAACTCTCCGACAATAACAACGGAGTTTAAACGACTTAGAACTTTAATTAAACGTAAAACTAAATCTGCTTACAGTATTTATATATCCTCAATTGAAAATGAAGTTGTCTCTAACCCAAAACAGTTTTGGACATATATCAACTCTAAGAAATCGAACTCATCTAGAGTTCCTTCTACTTTGATTAGTGATAATGAAGTATTTGATAATCCTAAGAACATTGCTAATGCCTTTTCTAAGTTTTTTGAATCCGTACACATTCCCCCGTCTACTAATGTCAACCTTGATAACTGCAGCTATATACATAACTTTACATTTTCTCATGTTTCAGAAGATGCTGTGTTAAAGATTCTTAAAACCCTTCCAAATAAAAATTCTGCTGGCAATGATAATTTACCTGCTTTTTTATTGAAAGATTGCGCTATTCTGTTTTGTCATCCTCTCACAATTTTATTCAATTTATCCATTACTACCTCTACTTTCCCTAATAATCTGAAAATTACTACTGTTTGTCCAACACCTAAAACTAATATCAATCTTCACAACATTGATAACTATCGCCCTATTGCAATCTTACCACACATTGCCAAAGTCTTTGAGCGTATCCTCTATAATCAAATATACAACCATGTTAAACCTTATATCTCCACTAATCAACATGGTTTTGTTCCAGGGCGTTCGACTGTAACAAATCTGTGTGTTATTACACACGAAATAGCTAGAACTCTTGACACTTCTGGGCAAATGGACGTTATTTATACAGATATGTCAAAGGCTTTTGATAGAGTTGAACATAATATTCTTTTAGCTAAGCTTAAAGATTTTGGTTTTTGCAGTTCATCCATTGTACTGATGTCATCTTATCTCAAAAAGCGTGAGTCGTATGTCACTTTCAATTACTATAAATCTAATTCTTATTTTCCAACATCTGGTGTTCCACAAGAATCAATATTGGGGCCCATGCTGTTCAATTTATTAATTAATGACCTTTCCACATCACTAGGTTGTCAGCATCTTCTATATGCTGATGATCTTAAAATATATTCAAAGATCAACAGCATCAATGACTGTTTTCAGTTGCAAAACATGTTAAACCAAATTTTCACTTGGTGTATTGCTAATCGATTAGATTTAAACATTAGCAAGTGTAAGTTTATGTCATTTACACGCAAAACTAATGCCATAAAATTTGATTATCTTATAAATAGCCGTTCAGTTGAGTATGTTAGTACTTTTAAAGACCTTGGTGTTCACTTTGATACTAAACTAACGTTTAATTATCACATTGAAAACGTTGTACAGAGTTCTATAAATGCTTTAGGATTTATTCATCGTAACACCAATAGTTTTCAAAATCTTAGTGCCTTAAAGGCTTTATATAATTCATTTGTGCGTTCTAAACTGGAATACGCTTCTTTAATTTGGTATCCACAGAACCAACATCAAACACAACAAATTGAAAGTGTGCAACGCAGGTTTTTAAAATATTTATTTTTTAAAATTGAAGGACATTATCCTATCAGAGGCTATGATCACCTCAGTTTACTCAACAAGTTTAATTTTGAATCACTAGAGCTTAGACGTTTTAAGGCAAGTGTTATTTTTGTGTATAAACTCTTGCACAATATTGTCGATTCTTCTGAAATTATACAACTTATTAAATTGCATATACCATCTTTTAACAGTCGACAAAAACCAACCTTTAATTTACCAACAATTCGAACTAGCTATGGTCTTAAGTCACCAATTGATAATGTTTGTGGTAATTTAAATAATATGCCACCCTGCTGTGATATTTTTAATGATAATATTGAGTATTTAATTGAACAAGTTACTTAATTTTAATTTAATTTTATTTATTTTTTTTATTTTTTTATTTTTTTTTTGCAAATGTTAATCTTAGTTTAAAATTGTTTAGTTTTTATATGTATTTTTATTATTTTATTTTATTTGTATATGGTACTTTTTTTTGTATGTTGTCTTGTAATTGGGAATTGTTTCCTGTAGGGCAATAAATATCTATTATTATTATTATTATTATTATTATTATTATAAAACAAAAACCAATTTGGTAATTTTTATAAAATTTGCTAAATAGGAGCCCAGCATGTTCATAAACTTGAAAAAATTTAAAACCCGTAATATTGTTACGCAATATAGTTTTTTGAAGCAATAAATTGCAAAAAGCGGTAGAATTCTAACGTAATCCGCTGTAAAACAAAAACCAATCTGGCAATTTTCATTAAATTTACTGGTTAACACAGCTAAATATGTTTCCAAACGTAAAAAAAATTAAAAACCGTAATATTGTTACGCTAAAATAATTTTCAGAAGCTATTAATTGCAAGAAGCGGTAAAATTTTAACGTAATACGCTGTAAAACAAAAACTAATCTGGCAATTGTTATCAATTTTGCTAAGTAGTGGCGCAGCATGTTCTAAAACTTAGAAAAAAATTAAAAACCGTAATATTGTTACGCAAAATTGTTTTTAGAAGCAATAAACTGGAAAAAACGGTAGAATTTTTACGTTATCTTATCTGTTTTCAGAAGCAATAAATTGCAAAAAACGGCAAAACTCTAACTTAATCCGCTGTTAAACAAAAACGAATTTAGCAATTCCTATAAAACTTGTTGAGAAGTACCCTAAAATGTTTCTGAACGTAAAAAAAAATTAAAAACAGTAATATTGTTGCGCAAAAATGGTTGGTAAAGCAAAACCCAAATTGGCAATTTTTATCAAAATTGCTAACTAGTAGCCCAGCATAGAAATAAACTAAAAAAAATATTAAAACCGTAATATTGTTACGCAAAAATAGTTTTCAGAAGGAAAATATTGCAAAAAGCTGTAAAATTCTAACATAAATTTATAAAGTTTGCTAGGTTATATCCCAGCATGTTATTAAACGTAGAAAAATTGTAAAAACCGTAATATTATTGCGCAAATATAACTTTCAGAAACAATAATATGCAAAAAGCGGTAAATCTTTATCGTAATTCGATGTTAAACAAAAACTAATTTAGCAATTCTTATAAAATTTGTTAAGTAGTACCTTAATATGTTCCTAAACGTAGAAAAAAAATAAAAAACGTAATATTGTTGCGTAAAAATGGTTTTCAGAAGCAATATATTGCAAAAAGCGGTAAAATTCTAACGTAATCCGCTGTAAAACAAAAACCATGTTATTAATACTTATAAAATTTGCTGGGTATTAGCCCAACATGTTTCTAAATTTAGAAAAAAATTAAAAACCGTAATATTGTTACGCAAAAATAGTTTTTAAAAGCAATAAAATGCAAAAAACGGTAAAATTCTAACGTAATCTGCTGTAAAACAAAAACCAATTAAGCAATTTTTATAACTTTTGCTGGGCAGCAGCTCAACATGTTTTTAAACGTAAAAAAAATTAAAAACCGTAATATTGTTACGCAAAAACAGTTATTAGAAACAATAAATTGCAAAAAACGGTAAAATTCTAATAACGTAATCCGCTGTAAATCAAAAACCAATTTGGCAATTTTTAATAAATTTGCTGAGTAGTTGCTTAGCATGTTCCTAAACGTAAAAAAAATTTAAAACCGCAATAGAGCTACGCAAAAATAGTTTTCAGAAACAATAAATTGCAAAAAGCAAAAAAATTATAACGTAATTTGCTGTTAAACAAAAACCAATCTGACAATTTTTGTAAAATTTGGTAAGTAATAGCCCAACATGTTTCTTGACGTAAAAAAATTAAAAAAACCGTAATAATGTTATCAAAAAATAATTTTTAAAAGCAATAAATTGCAAAAAACGATAGAATTCTCACGTAATCCGCTATAAAACAAAAACCAGTTTGACAATTTTTATAAAAAAATTTATGTAGCAGCGCAGCATATTTCTTAACGTAGAAAAAATTTAAAATTGTAATATTTATTACGTAAAAATTGTTTTTAGGAGTAATAAATGGCAATTAGCGGCAAAATTCTAACGTAATCCGCTGTAAAACAAAAACCAATTAGGCAAATTTTATAAAACTTATTTTGTAGTAGCCCAGCATGTTTATTAACGTACAAAAAATTAAAAAACAGTAAGTTTGTTACGCAAAAATAAATTTCAAAAGCAATAATTTCCAAAAAGCGGTAAAATTCTAACGTAGTCTGCTGTAAAACAGAAACCAATCAAATTTTGTTTATAAAATTTGCTAGGTAGTAGCCCAGCATGATTCCAAACGTTAAAAAAATATAAAAACTGTAACATTATTACGCAAAAATAGTTTTTAGAAGCAATAAATTGCAAAAAACGGTAAAATTCTAACGTAATCCGCTGTAAAGCAAAAACCAATTTGGCAATTTTTATCAAAATTGCTAACTAGTAGCCCAGCATGTTAATAAACTAAAAAAAATTAAAACTGTAACATTGTTACGCAAAAAAAGTTTTCAGAAGCAATAAATTGCAAAAAGCGGTAAATTTCTAACGTAATCCGCTGTTAATTAAAAACCAGTTTAGCAATTCTTATAAAATTTGTTGAGTAGTAGCCTAAAATGTTCCTGAACGTAGAAAAAAATTAAAAACCGTAATATTGTTGCGCAAAAATAGTTTTTAGAAACAATAAATTGCAAAAAACGGTAAAATTCTAACGTAATCTGCTGTTAAACAAAAACCAATCTGGCAATTTTTATAAAATTTGCTGAGTATTAGCTCACCATGTTCCTTAATGTAAAAAAATTCAAAAAACCGTACCTATGTTACGCAAAAATAATTTTTTGAAGTAATGAATTGCAAAAAACGTTATAATTCTCACGAAATTTGTTACAAAACAAACAAAACATTGGCATATTTAATAATTTTTTATGTGTAATAGCGCAGTATGTTCCTTAAAATAAAAAAAAATTAAAACCGTAATATTTGTTACGTAAAATGGTTTATAGAAGCAATAAATTAAAAATAGCGGTAGAATTCTTACGTAATGCGCTGTTAATCAATAACCAATTTAGCAATTCTTATAAAATTTGTTGAGTAGTAGCTTAAAATGTTCTCAAACGTAAAAAAAATTTAAAACTGTAATCCTGTTACGCAAAAATAGATTTTAGAAGCAATAAATTGAAAAAAACGGTAAAATTCTAACGTAATCCGCTGTAAAATTAAAACCAATTAGGCATTTTTTATAAAGTTTGCTACGTAGTAGCCCAGCAAGTTTTTAAACTTTAAAAAAATTTAAAAACCGTAATGTTATTACGCAAATATAGTTTTCAGAAGCAATAATTTGCAAAAAGCGGTGAAATTCATACGTAATCTGCTGTAAAACAAAAACTAGTTAAATATGTTTAACAAAATTTGCTGCATAATAGCCCAGCATGTTTTCAAACGTAAAAGAAATTAAAAAATGTTACATTGTTACGCAAAAATGATTTTCAGAAGCAAGTAATTTCAAAAAGCAGTTAAATTCTAACGTAATCCGCTGTAAAACAAAAAGCAAATTAACAATTTTTATAAAATTTGTTAGGTAGTAGCCCACTATGTTCATAAACGTAAAAAAAATTAATAACCGTTATATTGTTACGCAAAAATAGTTTTTAAAAGTAATAAATTGGAAAAAGCGGTAAAATTATAACGTAATCCGCTGTTAAACAAAAACCAATTTATTAATTCTTATAAAATTTATTGAGTAGTAACCTAATATATTCGTAAACGTAGAAAAAAATTAAAAACCGTAGAATTGTTGCGCAAAAATGGTTTTCAGAAGCTATAAATTGAAAAAAAGCGGTAGAATTCTTACGTAATCCGCTGTAAAGCAGAAACCAAACTGGCAATTTTAATCAAAATTGCTAACTAGTAGCCCAGCATGTTAATAAACTTAAAAAAAATTAAAACTGTAATATTGTTACGCAAAAAAAGTTTTCAGAAGCAATCAATTGCAAAAAGCGGTAAAATTCGAACGTAATCCGCTGTAAATCAAAAACCCAATTTAAGAATTCTTCTAAAATTTGTTAAATAGTAGCCTAAAATGTTCCCAAACGTAGAAAAAAATTTAAAAACCGTAATATTGTTACGCAAATATAATTTTCAGAAACAATTGATTGAAAAAAGCGGTAAAATTCTAACGTAATCTGCTGTTAAACAAAAACCAATCTGGCAATTTTTATAAAATTTGCTAAGTATTAGCTCACCATGTTCCTAAATGAAAAAAATTTTAAAAAACCGTACCTATGTTACGCAAAAATAATTTTTTGAAGTAATGAATTACAAAAAACGGTATAATTCTCACAAAATTTGTTACAAAACAAACAAAACATTGGCAATTTTAATAATTTTTTTAGTGTAATAGCGCAGCATGTTCCTTAAAATTAAAAAAAAATTAGAACCGTAATATTTGTTATTAAAATGGTTTTTAGAAGCAATACATTGAAAATAGCGGTAGAATTCTTACGTAATGCGCTGTTAATCAAAAACCAATTTAGCAATTCTTATAAAATGGGTTGAGTAGTAGCTTAAAATGTTCCCAAACGTAGAAAAAAATAAGAAACCGTTATATTGTTACGCAAAAATAGTTTTTAAAAGTAATAAATTGGAAAATGCGGTAAAATTATAACGTAATCCGCTGTTAAACAAAAACCAATTTATTAATTCTTATAAAATTTGTTGAGTAGTAACCTAATATATTCGTTAACGTAAAAAAATTAAAAACCGTAATATTGTTGTGCAAAAATGGTTTTCAGAAGCTATAAATTGAAAAAAGCGGTAGCATTCTTACGTAATCCGTTGTAAAGCAAAAACAAAGTTGGCAATTTTTATCAAAAATGCTAACTAGTAACCCAGCATGTAATTAAACTTAGAAAAAAATTAAAAACCGTAATATTGTTGCGCAAAAATAGTTTTTAAAAGCAATAAATTGAAAAAAATGGTAGATTTTTTACGTAATCCGCTGTAAAAGAAAACCCAAATTGGCAATTTTTATCAAAATTGCTAACTAGTAGCCCAGCATGTAAATAAACTTAGAAAAAATTTAAAACTCTAATATTGTTAAGCAAAATGGTTTTCAGAAGCAATAAATTGCAAAAAACGGTAAAATTCTAACGTAATCTGCTGTAAAACAAAAACGAATCAGGCAATTTTTATAAAATTTGCTGTTTAGAAGCCCAGCATGTTCTTAAACGTATAAAAAATTTAAAATCCGTAAGAATCTTACGCAAAAATAGTTTTCAGAAGCAATAAGTTGCAAAAAACGGTAAAATTCTAATGTAATCTACTGTAAAATAAAAACCAATCAGGCAATTTTTATCAAATTTGCTGGGTAGTAAACCAGCATGTTACTATACGTGAAAAAAAATAAAAACAGTAATATTGTTAGGCACAAATAGTTTTCAATAGCAATAAATTGATAAAAGCGGTAAAATTCTTACATAATCCGCTGTAAAACAAAAACCAATCTGGCAATTTTCATTAAATTTACTGGTTAACACAGCTTAATATGTTTCCAAACGTAAAAAAAAATCAAAAAGCGTAATATTGTTACGCTAAAATAATTTTCAGAAGCTATTAATTGCAAGAAGCGGTAAAATTTTAACGTAATACGCTGTAAAACAAAAACTAATCTGGCAATTGTTATCAATTTTGCTAGGTAGTGGCGCAGCATGTTCTAAAACTTAGAAAAAAATTAAAAACCGAAATATTGTTAAGCAAAATAGTTTTTAGAAGCAATAAACTGGAAAAAACGGTAGAATTTTTACGTTATCTGCTGTAAAACAAAAACCAGTTAAATATTTTTTACAAAATTTGATTGCTAATAGTCCAACATGTTTTCAAACGTAGAAAAAATTTAAAAACCGTAATAATGTTATACAAAAATAGTTTTCAGAAGTAATAAATTGCAAAAAGCGGAAAAATTATAACGTAATCCGCTGTAAAACAAAAACCAATTTGCTAATTTTTATAAAATTTGTTGAGTAGTAACCCAGCATGTTCTTAAACGTAGAAAAAAAAATTAAAAACCGTACTATTGTTGCGCAAAAATAGTTTTTAGAAGCAATAAATGGAAAAAAGCGGTAGAATTCTTACGTAATCCGCTGTAAAACAGAAACAAAACTGGCAATTTTAATCAAAACTGCTAACTAGTAGCCCAGCATGTTAATAAACTTTAAAAAAATTTAAAACTGTAATATTGTTAGGCAAAAAAAGTTTTCAGAAGCAATAAATTGCAAAAAACGGCAAAACTCTAACTTAATCCGCTGTTAAACAAAAACGAATTTAGCAATTCCTATAAAACTTGTTGAGAAGTACCCTAAAATGTTTCTGAACGTAAAAAAAAATTAAAAACAGTAATATTGTTGCGCAAAAATGGTTGGTAAAGCAAAACCCAAATTGGCAATTTTTATCAAAATTGCTAACTAGTAGCCCAGCATAGAAATAAACTAAAAAAAATATTAAAACCGTAATATTGTTACGCAAAAATAGTTTTCAGAAGGAAAATATTGCAAAAAGCTGTAAAATTCTAACATAAATTTATAAAGTTTGCTAGGTTATATCCCAGCATGTTATTAAACGTAGAAAAATTGTAAAAACCGTAATATTATTGCGCAAATATAACTTTCAGAAACAATAATATGCAAAAAGCGGTAAATCTTTATCGTAATTCGATGTTAAACAAAAACTAATTTAGCAATTCTTATAAAATTTGTTAAGTAGTACCTTAATATGTTCCTAAACGTAGAAAAAAAATAAAAAACGTAATATTGTTGCGTAAAAATGGTTTTCAGAAGCAATATATTGCAAAAAGCGGTAAAATTCTAACGTAATCCGCTGTAAAACAAAAACCATGTTATTAATACTTATAAAATTTGCTGGGTATTAGCCCAACATGTTTCTAAATTTAGAATAAAATTAAAAACCGTAATATTGTTACGCAAAAATAGTTTTTAAAAGCAATAAAATGCAAAAAACGGTAAAATTCTAACGTAATCTGCTGTAAAACAAAAACCAATTAAGCAATTTTTATAACTTTTGCTGGGCAGCAGCTCAACATGTTTTTAAACGTAAAAAAAATTAAAAACCGTAATATTGTTACGCAAAAACAGTTATTAGAAACAATAAATTGCAAAAAACGGTAAAATTCTAATAACGTAATCCGCTGTAAATCAAAAACCAATTTGGCAATTTTTATTAAATTTGCTGAGTAGTTGCTTAGCATGTTCCTAAACGTAAAAAAAATTTAAAACCGCAATAGAGCTACGCAAAAATAGTTTTCAGAAACAATAAATTGCAAAAAGCAAAAAAATTATAACGTAATTTGCTGTTAAACAAAAACCAATCTGACAATTTTTGTAAAATTTGGTAAGTAATAGCCCAACATGTTTCTTGACGTAAAAAAATTAAAAAAACCGTAATAATGTTATCAAAAAATAATTTTTAAAAGCAATAAATTGCAAAAAACGATAGAATTCTCACGTAATCCGCTATAAAACAAAAACCAGTTTGACAATTTTTATAAAAAAATTTATGTAGCAGCGCAGCATATTTCTTAACGTAGAAAAAATTTAAAATTGTAATATTTATTACGTAAAAATTGTTTTTAGGAGTAATAAATGGCAATTAGCGGCAAAATTCTAACGTAATCCGCTGTAAAACAAAAACCAATTAGGCAAATTTTATAAAACTTATTTTGTAGTAGCCCAGCATGTTTATTAACGTACAAAAAATTAAAAAACAGTAAGTTTGTTACGCAAAAATAAATTTCAAAAGCAATAATTTCCAAAAAGCGGTAAAATTCTAACGTAGTCTGCTGTAAAACAGAAACCAATCAAATTTTGTTTATAAAATTTGCTAGGTAGTAGCCCAGCATGATTCCAAACGTTAAAAAAATATAAAAACTGTAACATTATTACGCAAAAATAGTTTTTAGAAGCAATAAATTGCAAAAAACGGTAAAATTCTAACGTAATCCGCTGTAAAGCAAAAACCAATTTGGCAATTTTTATCAAAATTGCTAACTAGTAGCCCAGCATGTTAATAAACTAAAAAAAATTAAAACTGTAACATTGTTACGCAAAAAAAGTTTTCAGAAGCAATAAATTGCAAAAAGCGGTAAATTTCTAACGTAATCCGCTGTTAATTAAAAACCAGTTTAGCAATTCTTATAAAATTTGTTGAGTAGTAGCCTAAAATGTTCCTGAACGTAGAAAAAAATTAAAAACCGTAATATTGTTGCGCAAAAATAGTTTTTAGAAACAATAAATTGCAAAAAACGGTAAAATTCTAACGTAATCTGCTGTTAAACAAAAACCAATCTGGCAATTTTTATAAAATTTGCTGAGTATTAGCTCACCATGTTCCTTAATGTAAAAAAATTCAAAAAACCGTACCTATGTTACGCAAAAATAATTTTTTGAAGTAATGAATTGCAAAAAACGTTATAATTCTCACGAAATTTGTTACAAAACAAACAAAACATTGGCATATTTAATAATTTTTTATGTGTAATAGCGCAGTATGTTCCTTAAAATAAAAAAAAATTAAAACCGTAATATTTGTTACGTAAAATGGTTTTTAGAAGCAATAAATTAAAAATAGCGGTAGAATTCTTACGTAATGCGCTGTTAATCAATAACCAATTTAGCAATTCTTATAAAATTTGTTGAGTAGTAGCTTAAAATGTTCTCAAACGTAAAAAAAATTTAAAACTGTAATCCTGTTACGCAAAAATAGATTTTAGAAGCAATAAATTGAAAAAAACGGTAAAATTCTAACGTAATCCGCTGTAAAATTAAAACCAATTAGGCATTTTTTATAAAGTTTGCTACGTAGTAGCCCAGCAAGTTTTTAAACTTTAAAAAAATTTAAAAACCGTAATGTTATTACGCAAATATAGTTTTCAGAAGCAATAATTTGCAAAAAGCGGTGAAATTCATACGTAATCTGCTGTAAAACAAAAACTAGTCAATTATGTTTAACAAAATTTGCTGCATAATAGCCCAGCATGTTTTCAAACGTAAAAGAAATTAAAAAATGTTACATTGTTACGCAAAAATGATTTTCAGAAGCAAGTAATTTCAAAAAGCAGTTAAATTCTAACGTAATCCGCTGTAAAACAAAAAGCAAATTAACAATTTTTATAAAATTTGTTAGGTAGTAGCCCACTATGTTCATAAACGTAAAAAAAATTAATAACCGTTATATTGTTACGCAAAAATAGTTTTTAAAAGTAATAAATTGGAAAAAGCGGTAAAATTATAACGTAATCCGCTGTTAAACAAAAACCAATTTATTAATTCTTATAAAATTTATTGAGTAGTAACCTAATATATTCGTAAACGTAGAAAAAAATTAAAAACCGTAGAATTGTTGCGCAAAAATGGTTTTCAGAAGCTATAAATTGAAAAAAAGCGGTAGAATTCTTACGTAATCCGCTGTAAAGCAGAAACCAAACTGGCAATTTTAATCAAAATTGCTAACTAGTAGCCCAGCATGTTAATAAACTTAAAAAAAATTAAAACTGTAATATTGTTACGCAAAAAAAGTTTTCAGAAGCAATCAATTGCAAAAAGCGGTAAAATTCGAACGTAATCCGCTGTAAATCAAAAACCCAATTTAAGAATTCTTCTAAAATTTGTTAAATAGTAGCCTAAAATGTTCCCAAACGTAGAAAAAAATTAAAAACCGTAATATTGTTGCGCAAAAATGGTTTTCAAAAGCAATATATTGCAAAAAGCGGTAAAATTCTAACGAAATCCGCTATTAAACAAAAACCAATTTGGCAATTTTTATCAAATTTGCTGAGTAGCACCTCAGCATGTTTCTGAACGTAGAAAAAATTTAAAAACCGTAATATTGTTACGCAAATATAATTTTCAGAAACAATTGATTGAAAAAAGCGGTAAAATTCTAACGTAATCTGCTGTTAAACAAAAACCAATCTGGCAATTTTTATAAAATTTGCTAAGTATTAGCTCACCATGTTCCTAAATGAAAAAAAATTTAAAAAACCGTACCTATGTTACGCAAAAATAATTTTTTGAAGTAATGAATTACAAAAAACGGTATAATTCTCACAAAATTTGTTACAAAACAAACAAAACATTGGCAATTTTAATAATTTTTTTAGTGTAATAGCGCAGCATGTTCCTTAAAATTAAAAAAAAATTAGAACCGTAATATTTGTTATTAAAATGGTTTTTAGAAGCAATACATTGAAAATAGCGGTAGAATTCTTACGTAATGCGCTGTTAATCAAAAACCAATTTAGCAATTCTTATAAAATTTGTTGAGTAGTAGCTTAAAATGTTCCCAAACGTAGAAAAAAATAAGAAACCGTTATATTGTTACGCAAAAATAGTTTTTAAAAGTAATAAATTGGAAAATGCGGTAAAATTATAACGTAATCCGCTGTTAAACAAAAACCAATTTATTAATTCTTATAAAATTTGTTGAGTAGTAACCTAATATATTCGTAAACGTAAAAAAAATTAAAAACCGTAATATTGTTGTGCAAAAATGGTTTTCAGAAGCTATAAATTGAAAAAAGCGGTAGCATTCTTACGTAATCCGTTGTAAAGCAAAAACAAAGTTGGCAATTTTTATCAAAAATGCTAACTAGTAACCCAGCATGTAATTAAACTTAGAAAAAAATTAAAAACCGTATCATTGTTGCGCAAAAATAGTTTTTAAAAGCAATATATTGAAAAAAGCGGTAGAATTCTTACGTAATCCGCTGTAAAGCAAAAACCAATTTGGCAATTTTTATCAAAATTGTTAAGTAGTAGCCCAGCATGGTAATAAACTAAAAAAAATAATAAAACCGTAGTATTGTTACGCAAAAATAGTTTTCAGAAGCAAAATATTGCAAAAAGCGG
The DNA here is from genome assembly GCA_963932245.1 of Tachinus rufipes. NCBI lineage: Eukaryota > Metazoa > Arthropoda > Insecta > Coleoptera > Staphylinidae > Tachinus > Tachinus rufipes. The sequence goes on from OZ010749.1 coordinate 6,916,985, forward strand.
TAAAATTCTAACATAATCCACTGTTAATCAAAAACCAATTAAGCAATATTTATAAAATTTGTTGAGTAGTAATCTAAAATGTCCCCATACGTAAAAAAAAATAAAAACAATAATAACGTTGCGCAAAAATAGTTTTTAGAACCAATAAATGGAAAAAAGCGGTAGAATTCTAACGTAATTCGCTGTAAAGCAGAAACCAAACTGGCAATTTAGATCAAAATTGCTAATTAGTAGCCCAGCATGTTATTAAATTTAAAAAAAAATTAAAACTGTAATATTGTTACGCAAAAAAAGTTTTCAGAAGCAATCAATTGCAAAAAGCGGTAAAATTCTAACGTAATCCGCTGTTAATCAAAAACCAATTTAGAAATTCTTATAAAATTTGTTAAGTAGTAGACTAATATGTTCCTAAGTGTAGAAAAAAAATAAAAACCGTAATATTGTTGCGCAAAAATAGTTTTTAGAAGCAATAAACTGAAAAAAGTGGTAGATTTCTTACGTAATCTGCTTTAAAGCAAAATCCAATTTGGCAATTTTTATAAAAGTTGCTAACTAGTAGCCCAGCATGTTAATAAACTAAAAAAATTAAAACAGTAACATTGTTACGCAAAAAAAGTTTTCAGAAGCAATAAATTGCAAAAAGCGGTAAATTTCTAACGTAATCCGCTGTTAATTAAAAACCAGTTTAGCAATTCTTATAAAATTTGTTGAGTAGTAGCCTAAAATGTTCCTAAACGTAGAAAAAAATTTAAAACCGTAATATTGTTGCGCAAAAATAGTTTTTAAAAGCAATAAATTGAAAAAAGTGGTAGATTTTTTACGTAATCTGATGTAAAGAAAAAACCAATTTAGCAATTTTTATCAAAATTGCTAACTAGTAGCATGGTGATAAACTAAAAAAAATTAAAACCGTAATATTGTTATGCAAAATTAGTTTTTAGAAGCAATTTATTGCAAAAAGCGGTAAAATTCTAACGTAATCCGCTGTAAAATAAAAACCAATTGGGTAATTTTTATAAAATTCACTGGTTAATAGCCCAATATGTTTCCAAACGTAAAAAAAAAATAAAAATCGTAATATTATTACGCAAAAATGATTTTTAAAAGCAATAAATTGCAAAAAACGGTAAAATTTTTACGTAATCCGCTGTAAAATAGAAATTAATTTAGCAATTTTTATCAAACTTGTTAAGTAGTAGCCCAGCATGTTTCTTAACGTAGAAAAAATTCAAAAACCGTAATTATGTTACGTAAAAATAACTTTTAAAAGCAATAAATTGCAAAAAGCGGTAAAATTCTAATGTAATCCGCTGTAAAACAAAAACCATTTAAGCAATTTTTATAAAATTTGCTAGGTAATAACTCAGCATGTTCCTAAACTTAAAAAAAAATTAAAAACTGTAATATTGTTATGCAAACTTAATTTCCAGAAACATTTTATAGCAAAAGGCACTTAAATTCTAACGTAATTTGCAGTAAAACAAAAACTAATTTAATTTTTTTTATCAAAATTGCTGACAAGCAGCTCAACATGTTCCCAAACGTAAAAAAAATATTGTAATATAGCAAAAAACGGTAGAATTCTAACGTAATCCGCTGTAAAACAAAAACGTGTGTCGCAATTTTTATAAAATTAGCTGGGTAGTAGCGCAGCATGTTTACAAACGTAGAAAAAATTTAAAAACCGTAAGATTATCACGCAAAAATAGTTTTCAGAAGCAATAAATTGCAAAAAGCGGTCAAATTCTAACGTAATCCGCTGTAAAACAAAAATCAATTTGGCAATTTTTAATAAACTTGCTAGGTAGCAGCTCAGCATGTTCCTAAACGTAGTAAAAATTTAAAAACGTAATATTGTTACGCAAAAATAATTTTCATAAACAAAAAATTGCAAAAAACTTTAGAATTCTCACGTAATCCGCTGTTAAACAAAAACTTATTCTGCAATTTTTATAAAATTTGCTAGGTAGTAGCCCAGCATGTTTCTAAACGTAGAAAAAATTTAAAAACCATAATTTTGTTACGTAAAAATAGTTTTTAGAAGCAATAAATTGCAAAAAGCGGTAAAATTCTTACTTAAACCGCTGTAAAACAAAAACTAATGTGACAATTTTTATCAAATTAGCTGAGCAACAGCCCAGCATGTTTCTTAACGTAGAAAAAATTTAAAAAACTCAATATTGTTACGCAAAAATAGTTTTTAGTAGCAATAAATTGCAAAAAGCGGTAAAATTGTAACGTAATTTGCTGTTAAACAAAAACCAATTGGGCAATTTTTATTAAATTTACTGGTTAATAATCCAAAATGTTTCAAAACGTAAACAAAATTTAAAAATTGTAAAATTGTTACGCAAAAATAATTTTAAGAAGCAATAAATTGCAAAAAACTAAATCATCATCTGCGTCAATCAAAAATTATAACGATTCCTACAGAAATTTGTTTTGCCAATGTTTAATTCCTATTTATAAAACTTGAACTACTTTCTCAAGTCCGCCCTACTAAAGTATTTAATAAATGTTTGTGTTCCTGTTGAATGGTAATTACAATTACATTAATTTATGTTCCTTGATACAATAAAGTTATATGAAAAGGGCTTAATGTAATTTATCTAAGATAAACAATCTTTATTGGTCCATTTTATTTATAACCATCAAAAGAATAGATAACATCTCGCGTTTTGTAATGAGGCATTACAATTAATTTCCCCGTGAATTCCGTTCTAGAAGTGGTAACAATTTCGTGTCTTTATAACACGTGAGGGTGTGGCATATAAACAATTGTGTGATATGCAAATACAGCAGAACCTAAACGATTCTAATGAACGCGTCGCGTTTTCCATCTGATCTGGAAATAGCGAAAAGTAAACAATCATAATAAATTGGATTGTGTCCGAAGGGTTGGGTTATAGTGGCATTGTTCCGGGGACAATGAAGAGTAATTCACATTAGCTCAATTCACGCTACACATGTACGGCAAACCCAAGCCGGTCCGAGACGATAACTATAATGGTATTTAATGGCATGCCCACACGCAAATGATTACCATACATATACTATACGATACTATGTCCCCACATAATCATAAACTCACTTTGATCATGTGAATAAATTGTGTAGACAACCGCAATAATTAAAAACCTATTTCCACCTGTTTTGTGGTTTTTAGCAAACTAATGTGAGAGTGGAATTAGTAAGCGTAGATAAAGTTTCAGCAAGGAAAACTCGTTCAGCACTCGAAGAGCACAATAAAAATAATTTCGTGCAGCATAACGAGTTCTTACGGTGCAATCTCCTCGAGTATTTTAAACGGTCTTTCTATACACTATCCTAGTTTTTTCGGTCGGAATTAGATCACGTCTCCGGACAGGGCATTACTAAATGGAGTTCCTTTCATGTTTATTCTCTGCTTCCTTTTAAAGTCTTTTAATGATCTCAACAGTTTTTGTTTTCGTTTACTTACCAAATATTTATTCAACAAATGTTGCAAGGATAACAAAGGATTGGCTGACTGAAACTAAAGTAGTTGTAGTAAAATGAGCTATTTTGAATTTTAAATTCTCATCACATTTTCATCATATAAACACCGAAAATTGTAATTCGATTGGGTTGTCGTGTCCGTGCGGATTTTACCAAAATAACGATGGATGTATGGACAATTGCGACAGAGTTTCGTCGCTTTTAATGAGGTTCCGGGACTGAAATTCATCCAAATGACTTTAAAAATTACATCTGGATGCCGGCACGTACGCATCGCCGCAAAATATTGACAGACGAGGGATGTGTTTCGCGAAAATCCGATTGGCATCGACATTGTGTTGGATACAAATTATCTCTATTCTATTATGTCACTACTGGAGGTTGATTTACACAGTAAGATTGCTTTCAATCACATTATTTGAAATTTTTAAATCGATTTTAGATTTAATTATGATAAAAAAAAATTAATTTCAAAAACAAACAGAAAATCTCGACGGATTTTTAAAAATATAATTAACATAAGTAATATGATTAGAGTAAATAAAAAAATATTTAATAATTAATTATACAATAATAAGATTTTGCTAAAAGGCAAATAAGAACATCGTTCGTTAAGGAATAACATTTTGTTTTGATGAAGCATAACAATTCTTTATAATTTAGGGCATGATATAATTCGATTAAATGTTGTAATTAATTTATTATTGTTCAAGATTTTCCTTATATTCCAAACATTGCATGTCGTGACTTGATTAAAAATTAATCTTTGATTGATTAGTATAAAGTTTCCAAACATGTATGTTAACATTGCGAGTGTATGATTAGCATAAATAATTTATTTTGGCAACTTAGTTGGGAATATAATTAATATTACATAATTATTAACAATGATTTTTGTATTGATTCTAAATTTAAATTTTAGTACACAATATTGAATAAATTAATAGAGCACGTAAAAATTATAATTTGTTCAAACTAGAATCACATTCTGAGCAAACAGCATACAACTGATTCGTATTTACATCCCCGGTATTCCTTCTTGGGCTGCAGATATTCAATTACAATATGCAAACGCATCGTGTTTGAATTTCAGAATGGGGTTATTTTATAAAAACGCAAACAAATTTCATATAAACATTTAAACTGAATTCAATCTTTCTTGCAATTTAGTGCATTCACTAAAGTGACATTTTAATTGCTTCAGGGACTATAACGAAATAAAAAAATAGCAGTGGCGTTCGGTTTATTTTAATTGTGTTTAGTGTCCAGTTGGTTTTCCCATACGAACGGTATGTGTCCCCTTTGTCGGTTCAAATTGAGGGACACGTCTCATGAGTGCTGGAAGTTTCTACGCGTCCATCCACAGAATATCCAATATAAGAAGTGAACCTTACATGTTATTGGCTAGAATCGAAAATAGTTCTCCATCGTTAAATAAGAGGCGCTGTTCATCAAAATAGCTATAGAAGTTCTCAAGAGATGGCGCCACATCACCACAAAATTATTAGCGGGAAACTAATCCATTTAAATTATTAAATACTATAATATGTTTTCTGAATTGTCATAAATAATATATAATGAATACATTATTTATGACAAAACTTTAATAATAACTAATAATAAAAATAAAATAACTAAAACACTTCTATTTTAAATCATGTTTATTATATACAATAAAATTTATATTACAAACAAATATTATAAAAATATATCCACTTCGCTTGTAGTTGTAGTAAGTTGAATTGGTGACCAATAACATGAAACAAAAAATAAAACAACAATGAAATATCATTTATGTTTAAATAAATAATCACTTTTATTTTAAAGTAACAAAACTTACCGGGGGGTGGGTGGCTATTGCAGTGGATGGACGATGGAATAAATACATGAAACAAAATAAACAAATTGTTAACATGTACATATAAGTATAATAAAACTAAAAATAACTCATCAAAAACAAAATAAATTCTTTGGTTAATAGATGTTTTTGGAGAGGAATAAAATTAAAATAAATTCTTAAAAAAAAAAATTCTTTGGTAGATATGTTTTAGAAAACAATAAAAATATAATAAAATAAATAATAAATTCTTTAGTAGGGTATGTTTTAGGAAAAAAATAAATATGTAAATATATATTATATTGCTATAAACTATTTAAATAAAATTAATAAATAAAAAACATTTTTTAAATAATATACATAATCATAAATATATTACTATGAATTACATAGTTTCCTCATTTTTTTTGCATGATTTTGCTCTGACTTTTTTAATGATTCTGTCACTTTGTTCACATATTGGTATATGAATAATCTGACAGCTTCATTTAAAATCATGTCTTCGGGAGCATGTTTGGCACATATTTGTTTATAATAATGACTGATATTTTTAAAAACAGATTTAAACGTTGTTTCTAAGTTATGTTTGTGACCATTTGATTCTAAATATTTATTTAAATGATTATGTATATCATTTATTAAAAAAACTATATTATCTGTTACATAAATAAGGCTTTGTTTACTCGTGGTATCTTTAAATTGAGTGAATATATGTTTATCAGTTACTTCTTTGGAATATATTTTGGTTTGACATTGCTCGCAATCATTTTCAATCTTAATTTGATTGACAATGTAGCCACTAACATACGTCAAACCTTGGCTGTCTACTGTATCGATAACTTGTTGAGGTTCATATTCCAAATCCATAACTGAACTTTCAGGATTATCTAAAAAAGTCTCTGCACCATAATCTTTTGTCAAAAATATTGTCAAATCATCCAGTTGGGCTGAATTGTCTAATTCACAATTCCCATTAGTTGAAGGTGAACTTAATTTATTAATAATTACCGTTTTCAAAGCAGCTACAAATTGATGACAACTTGGATTTGTATTACAAATTCCATGTTGTCGAATAGTACAAAACAAATTTTCAATGGGATCCTGATTTAAATTTCTACAGTTTAAATATTTAAAACCTGGCAACAAACTTATTGTTCGAAAAATATAAATAACAGATTTAATTGTTATTTCCCAGCCCACTTTAAATGAATATTGAGCAGTAACATTTTTCTCAGTTTCTAAATTTATTAATTTCCATTCTCTAATTTCTTTTAATTTAGTTTCCCAAAATTCTAAATGTTTAGTTAAATTTGAAACTGCACATTTGTATGGTTTATGTGATGGTGCAGCTAAGCCTGTGCCATTTAATGAATCAAAAAGTGAATCTATACCTTCAATAAATTCGGAAGTGTGAATTGACTCCGAGGGTAAACTATTCGTTAAATATAAAGTTTCAATGCCACAAGCCACCGTCTGACTAAGTTGTGCAACTGCAACTTTGACCTTCATTTTAATGTAACTATTTGAAAAATTAAAATACTCTCTTTTTAATTTTGGAACCATTTTGATTTTTTTTTTAGTATCAAACAAAAATAATTCTTCAATATATTGAAATTTAGCAAATTTTCCTGGAGCATATTCGATCTTACTTTTTAATAACGCGTTTCTGGTGTTTTTGACTAAATGAGGAACATCATATATAATACATATAACTTTATTATTGACGGAAAACTGATGTAAAGCAGGATTTTCTTTATTTATTCCACAAAGTTGAGTAAGAGCAGATTTGCTAGTAGGACCCTGATCACATACTGTGGCTACAACATTTAAACCGATCTGCTGCAATTGATTAATTACTTCTACTATGATGTCCTTTAACACCAGAGTATCAATAGTATCTTTAACAAAATAATATGCAACAACTTGCTTCCAGGGTTTTATTATGCCTCTAACCATAAAAACTAAAGCGTGATTTGCTTTTCGTTGAGTACGACCTGCTTTACCTAAATCCTCATACCCACAAATCACTTCTTTATTATATTGATAATATAATCCCGGACTTAAAGAAATTTCGTCAAAAATGAGAGTGCAGCATCTGTCAAGTTTACTTAGTTTTTGAACCACCATTTTAAGATGATCCATTAGTGGCTTGTTTATCCCTGTTTCAAATGGAATCTTTGACAATATTTGTTTAAGACTTTTAATTGATGGTAATTGAAAATGGGTAGCCAAATATCTATATAAACGTGGACTTCGTTTATAAACCGACAATGCAAACGATTTATATTCAATAGTCCACCTACGAGCTGATGGCTTTTTGTCACAATTTTGCAATTGGGAGTTGATAAACTCTTTTGTCACATTATTCAAATTATCTTCAATAAATTTGAAGCGATTATTTTCATATAGTTTTTTTAAAGTCAAAAATTCATCGTGTTCTTTGTTAAATTTACTTTTTAGTTTGCAAAATTTAGATTGAATGTTGCGATGAATGTTATACATCTGCAACATTTGTGGTGACAGAGACTTTTTAGATATTCCTATCTTTGTTAAAATGCCTTCATGTTTTTTAATTTTTTCATTTAAAAAATCATACCCATCATTTAAATTTGGAATAATTTCATCTGGTTCATTATGAATGCATTCAATATTTACAATTTCAGCAACTTTATCATAATATTTAACATAATCATGATCATGACAAAAGTGTTGAAATGTACTTGCCTTTCTTTTTAAATTGTTTTCGGAAATTGGTTGTAGAGTCTTTGTTGCGGAAGGCAATTTATTAATATTAATTGAAATAGAATTTAAAATATTACAGTTACCATCTTGAATTTCATTATTTGTATTTTCTTTAGCGGCTGAAAGCACTTTAGTTGACAAGCTAGGACAATTTTCCTTCAAAACTTCTTTAACAGGATAACTTGGAACCGCATTCCAATTTAGATTTATTTTAAGATTATTTTTGAACTGTTTTAATGAAAAATGATCTTCACATAATCGAAATGAATCACATTTGACATTTGGACCAATTTCGCAAACATGCATCCAAATTTTTTTAAATTGAATTTTAGATGGAAATTGAAAAAAATGTTTATTCGGAATTGCGGGATTTGAAAAATAAGAATTCTTACATTCTGGGTATTTACAAGAATATTTTTTACACGGCGCCATAGTTATGTAACAGATAAAACTTATAAATATACTAAATATATATATATATATTAAAATATCACAGACTGTTTATCACATTATAAAATTATATAAATATATTGCAACTACTTACCAAACAGTTTGTAACATTCTTGTCCATTACATCTTTGGAAGTGGTGTACTACTACAACTCTCTGGTGCTTACTACTGTAACAATTAGAAAAAGTTTATAATTTAATATAAAGACTTTTATATCCTATTATTATTAAAAAAAGTCTGTTAATCATTTATATATCAATATTATATGTAAATCAAATAATAATTTGAATTTATAATACTCATAATCATTGTTCATAGTCATTACTAGTGACCGGATTATATGCAATTGCATATTTGTATATAACTTATTATTAAAAACATACAAATTCTACGTTTTTATAACAAATCTACATTTGTGAATAATTAATCATATTTTGCATTTCCTAATAAGTAGGAAAAATCATATACAAGATTTGGAAAGTGCAATGACAATATTTCACATTCCATTTTAATTATCATATTTATATACAATAAGCTCTACAAAAAAGTGCAACAAACCTAAAAAATAAATTTCAAAACAACATACTCTAGATCGTGTTATTCTTAAAACGCAACATATACATAGTTTTGATTTTCTTAATCATTTTTGCACATTTAGGTTATGTTTAGTTGAATTAATAATAATTCTTATATGCTAACAATTATTATTAATACAACCCTAATCATAGATAGTTTAGATTGATCTCATTCGATTGACATCAGGATATCAGCTATTTTTTTAAGATGAGTATTTTAAATTAAAAATGTTTAACAGACTTTTCTTTATATTTATTTTATTGTATAACAAGATATTAGTTTTTATTATAAAATTATTTTTATATTTACATTGATTTTAATCTGAAGAATTATGTATGTAACATAAGAAATCAATTTTATTAAAAGAAGAAATTTTATAATAAAGACTAATATCCCGTTATACAATAAAATAAATATTTTAAATTATATATTAATACTTACGATAATTATATCTTGAATTATAGTATATTGAAATTTTAAGTACATTTTTAGTTTTTCTTTATAATTAATGCATAAAATGTAAATAGCGTTTATAATATAACCCAACTATTTTGTTAAAACTGCTAATGCTTACATTTTTTGCATGATTATAAAAACTATAATAATTCTTAAAATTTAATGTTTTATCTATAATTATATTTATAAATATATATAATTAATATAACTCTTAATAAAAGCACTGATTTGATTTTGTAGGAGACATAATTAATAGTTTACTTACTTTTTAGTATTTATACACTATAGCACAATTTAATGCCGCCCTGAAGCAGGAACATCTCGATGAAACAATCTGGAAGTTGTGTGAAACATCTAGGTTAGAAAAACATTAGCATGGGTTAGAACCTTATTAAAATCAGCTGATCTTTGATGGAGCCAAGTTTGCTGCTGCCATTGGTGGATGCAATCACGTGATCTCCATCGACTTTACAGATTCCTTTGAATTCTTGCTACGTTCAGGCGGGCTTTAGGGTACCCCCCATGCGTCCATCTGCACACAGTCCCAGGATGGAATCGCGAGGGTGGAGGTGAAGGGGGGTGGGTGGACGTTGCCGTCCAGGGAAATTTACTGGAACGGCCACTAAAACGCGAACACGATATGGCATTACTAACTGCCCACGTCGCAATATGTTCGCACATAAAATGTATAATCTGAATTGTTTGATTTACTTTGTCGTCTCCAAAGAAGTATTGGTTACATATATTAAAGATTTTACAAGTAGATCAATGCTGAAATCTAAATTATTTCAGTACTAATCAGTATATTATAAAATAATAAAAAAAATTGTTTAAATTATTAAATCTTAAATTGTTTGGGTACTTGCATATTTATTATTTGCACTTAATTCCACAATTGCGCAACGGTAATTATAACTTTAGTTACCGCCCACTCACCCAAGCGTTTCTGATACAAAAGAACGTGTCACAAACAACTGGACAAGTATGCGGAAACCCCAGTTAAAACTACTGTAACGCAATCAATAAACTGAGTAACCCACCCACCCACAAAAATGATTGTGATAAGAAAATGAATCACAATTACTTGCGCGGTTTACGGAAACTCAAGTTGATACCACAGGCCCAATATTTATATTCCCACCTTTGAGGTATTATCCCACCCACACGCCCAAGTGTTAGTTACCAAAAAGTTTGTTATTGTGCCCACTTCTGACGTATTAGTGACAACTGTCATTCAATCTGTCACTTTAAAAACAGCAAAAACGCAACAAGTGTAAGTATAAGCAAATTTCTTGATAACAAACACTTTGGCGGGTAGGCGGAAACACTGTATCAAACCTCCGGCCCAATATTTACAAACTGTGTTCCCGCCTGCCCGCCCAAATGTTAGTTATCAAAAACTATCTTCATGTTCTCACTTTTGACAAACACTTGGGCGTGTGGGCGGGAACATTGTATTAAACCACTGGTCCAATAATTATAAAATAGGAAAACATATCAATTTTATACAATAAACAAGTTTTCTAAGCGATTTTCGCATATTTTGTGCAATTTTACTTAAAATTCTTTTAATAAACTATAAAAACCCTTACATTTTATGCAATAATTATTTTTTCAATGTAATTTTATGCAATTTGCTTCAAATTTTTTGCAATAAACTGCAAAAACATATCAATTTTATATAATAAACATGTTTTCTTAGCAATGTATATTTTGTGCAATTTTACTTGAAATTCTTTCAGTAAACTATAAAAACCCATAAATTTTATGCAGAATTCAATTTTTCTGAGAAATTTTTTGCGAAAAACTGTAAAACACATCAATTTTATACAATTAACAAGTTTTCTAAGCAATTTTTGTATATTTTGTGCTATTTTACTTAAAATTCGTTCAATAAACTCTAAAAACTCAAGAACTTTTTGCAATAATAAAGTTTTCTAAGCATTTGTTTGCAATTTACATTAATTTTTTTGCAATAAACAGTAAAAACACTTTAATTTCATACATTAAACAAGTTTTCTAAGCAATTTTTTGTATATTTGGTGCACTTTTTTCTAATTTTTTTTTAATTTATAATTTAAAAACTTATAAATTTTGCAATAATCAAGTTTTCAATGCAATTTTATGTAATTTTCTTCAAACTTATTGCATTAAACTGTAAAAACAAATTAATTTTCTAAAATAAATAAGTTTTCTAAGCAATTTTTAGTTAATTTTGTGCAATTTTACGTAAAACTCCTTAAATTAACTAAAAGCAATTTTATGAAATTTACTTCAAATTTTTTGCAATAAACTGTAAAACAGATCAATCTTATTCAATAAACAGGTTTTCTAAGCAATTTTATGTATATTTTGTGCGATTCCACTTAAAATTCCTTTAATAAACTGTAAAAAACATATAAATTTTATGCAATAATCAAGTTTTCTTAACAATATTGTGAAATTTACATCAAATTTCTTTCAATAAACTGTAGAAACACTTTAATTTTATGCAATAATTAAGTTTTCTGATAGTTTTTGTGCAATTCACATTAAATTGTTTTCAAGAAAACTTTGAAAACACTTTAATTTTATTCAATAATCAAGTTTTCTAAGCGATTTTGTGCTAATTACCCTAAATTTCTTTCAATAAACTGTAAAAACACTTCAATTTTATGCAATTATAAAGTTTTCTAAGCGATTTTGTGCAATTCACCTTAAATTTCTTTCAAAAAACTTTAAAAGTACTTTAATTTTATGCAATAAACCAGTTTTCTAAGTAACTTTGTAGAATTAACATTAAATTTTTTGCAATAAACTGTAAAACCACTTTAATTTTATACAAAAATCAAGTTTTCTAAGCAATTTTGTAAAATTTACATTTAATTTCTTTTAATAAATTGTAAAAATACTTTAATTTTATGCAATAATCAAGTTTTCTAAAAAAAATTGTGCAATTAACCTTAAATTTCTTGCAATAAACTGTAAAAACACTTTAATTTTAAGCAATAATCAAGTTTTCTAAGCATTTTTGTGTAATTCACCTTAATTTTCTTTCAAAAAACTTTGAAAGCCCTTTAATTTTATACAATAATCAAGTTTTATAAGCGATTTTGTAAAATTTACATTAAATTTCTTGCAATAAATTGTAAAAATACTTTACTTTTATGCAATAATTAAGTTTTCTAAGCGATTTTGTAGAATTTACATTAAATTTCTTTTAATAAATTGTAAAAGTACTTTAAATTTAGGCAATAACCAAGTTTTCTGAAGAATTTTGTGCAATTAACCTTAAATTTTTTGCAATAAACTGTAAAAACACTTCAATTTAAAGCGATAATCAAGTTTTCTAAGCGATCTTGTGCAATTTACCTTGAATTTCTTAAAATAAACTGTTAAAACACTTTAATTTAATGCAATAATCAAGTTTTGTAAGCGGTTTTGTGCAATTTACCTTAAATTTATTTCAATAATCTTTAAAAACACTTTAATTTTATGCAATGATTAAGTTTTCTAAGCAATTTTGTGCATTTTTCTTTGAATATCTTTCAATAAACTATTAAAGCTTTTAAATTTGATTTAATTATCAAGTTTTCTAAGCGATTTCGTGCAGTTCACTTTAAATTTCTTTCAAAAAACGTTAAAAGCACTTTATTTTTATACAATAATCAAGTTTTTTTAGCAATATTGTGCAATTTACCTTAAAATTCATGCAATAAACTGTGAAACACTTCAATTTTATGCAATAATCAAGTTTTCTAAGCGATTTTGTGCATATTACCTCAATTTTTTTTTTTAAACGTTGAAAGCACTTTAATTTTATGCAATAAACAAGTTTTTTAAGCGATTTTGTGCAATTTACCTTAAATTTCTTGCAATAAACTGTAAAAACACTTTAATTTTATGCAATATTCAAGTTTTCTAAGCAAGTTTGTGGAATTTACATTGAATTTCTTTTAATAAATTGAAAAAGTATTTTAATTTTATGCAGTAATCAAGTTTTCTAAGCAATTTTGTGCAATTTACCTTAAATTTCTTGCATTAAACTATAAAAACAATTTAATTTTATGCAATGATCAAGTTTTCTAATCAATTTTGTGCAATTTACTTTAAATTTCTTGCAATAAACTGTAAAAACATTTTAATTTTATGCAATAATCAAGTTTTCTAAGCAATTTTGTGCAATTTACCTTAAATTTCTTGCATTAAACTATAAAAACAATTTAATTTTATGCAATGATCAAGTTTTCTAAGCAATTTTGTGCAATTTACTTTAAATTTCTTGCAATAAACTGTAAAAACATTTTAATTTTAAGCAATAATCAAGTTTTCTAAGCAATTTTGTGCAATTTACCTTAAATTTCTTCCATTAAACTATAAAAACACTTTAATTCTTTGCAATAATCAAGTTTTCTAACCAATTTTGTGCAATTTACCTTAAATTTCTTGCATTAAACTATAAAAACACTTTAATTTTATGCAATAATCAAGTTTTCTAAGCGATATTGTCAAATTTACCTTGAATTTCTTTTAATAAACTGCTAAAGCAAGGAAATTTTATGCAATAATCAAATTTTCTAAGCAATTTTGTGCAATTTACATTAAATTTTTTGCAATAAACTGTAAAAACATTTTAATTTTATGCAATAATCAAGTTTTCTGAGCGATTTTGTGAAAGTTATATTAAATTTCTTTTAATAAATTGTAGAAGTATTTTAATTTTATGCAATGATACAGTTTTCTAAGCGATTTTGTGCAATTTATATTAAATTTCTTGCAATAAACTGTAAAAACACTTTAATTTTATACAATAATTCTTTAAAAAAACTTTGAAAGCACTTTAATTTTATGCAATAATCAAGTTTTCTGAGCGATTTTGTGCAATTTATCTTAATTTTTTTTTAATAAACTGTTAAATCACTTTAATTTTATACAATAATAAAGTTTTTTAAGCGATTTTGTAGAATTTACATTGAATTTCTTTTAATAAATTGAAAAAACACATAAATTGTATGCAATAATTAAGTTTTCTAAGCGATTTGTGCAATTTACTTTAAATTTCTTTCAATAAACTGTAGAAACACTTAAATTTTATGCAATAATCAAATTTTTTAAGCGATTTTGTGCAATTTACCTTAAACTTCTTGTAATAAACGGTTAAAAAACACTTTAATTTGATGCAATAATCAGGTTTTCTAAGCGATTTTGTGCAATTTACCTCAAATTTTTTTCAAAAAACGTTGAAAGCACTTCAATTTTATGCAATTACCAAGGTTTCTGAGCAATTTTGTGCAATTTGTTTTAAATTTTTTTCAATAAACAGTAGAAACACTTCAATTTTATACAAAAATCAATTTTTCTAAGCAATTTTGTGCAATTCACTTTAAATTTCTTTCAAAAAACGCACTTTAATTTTATACAATAATCAAGTTTTCTTAGCAATTTTGTGCTATTTACTTTAAAATTCATGCAATAAACTATAAAAACACTTCAATTTGATCCAATAATCAAGTTTTCTAAGCGATTTTGTGCAATTCACCTTAAATTTCTTTTAAAAAACGTTAAAAGCACTTTAATTTTATGCAATAATCAAGTTTTCTGACCGTTTTTGTGCAATTCACTTTAAATTTTTTGCAATAAATTGTAAAAACACTTTAATTTTATGCAATAATCAAGTTTTCTAACCGATTTTGTGGAATTCACATTAAATTTTTTGCAATAAACTGTAAAAACACTTTTATTTTATACAAAAATCAAGTTTTCTAAGCGATTTTGTAAAATTTACATTAAATTTATTTCAATAAACTGTAAATTAACTTTAATTTTATGCAATAATAAAATTTTCTGAGCGATTTTGTGCAATTTACTTTAAATTTCTTGCAATAAATTATAAAAGCACTTTAATTTTATGCAATAATCTAATTTTCAAAGCAATTTTGTACAATTTACCTTGATTTTCTTTCAATAAACTAATGAAGCACTTTAATTTAATTCAATACTCAAGTTTTCTATGCAATTTTGTACAATTTGCCTTAAATTTTTTTCAATATACTGTAGAAACACTTTAATTTAATGCAATAAGCAAATTTTCTAAGCGATTTTGTGCAATTTATCTTAAATTTTTTGCAATAAACTGTAAAAGCACTTTAAGTTTATGCAATAATCAAGTTTTCTGAGCGATTTTGTGCAATTCACCTTGAATTTCTTTCAAAAAACTTTAAAAACACTTAAATTTTAAGCAATAATCAAGTTTTTTAAGCAATTTTGTGCAATTTACCTTAAACATCTTGCAAGAAACTGTAAAAACACTTTAAGTTTATGCAATTATCAAGTTTTCTTAACGATTTTGAGCAATTTACTTCAAATTTCTTGTAAAAAACTGTAAAAACACTTTATTTTAATGCAATAATCAAAATCTCAAAGCAATTTCGTACAATTTTCCTTAAATTTTTTTTCATAAACTTTAAAAATACTTAAATTTTATGCAATAATCAAGTTTTATAAGCGACTTTGTGCAAATCACCTTGAATTTCTTTCAAAAAACTTTGAAAGCACTTTAATTTTATTCAATAATCAAGTTTTCTTAGCGATTTTGTACAATTTACCTTAACTTTCTTTCAATTATTTGTAAAAGTACTTTAATTTTATACAATATTTATGTTTTCTAAGCGATTTTGTTCAATTTACTTAAATTTTTTTTCATAAAACTGTAAAAACATTTTAATTTTCCTAAATTATCAAGTTTTTTAAGCAATTTGGTGCAATTTACCTTGAATTTCTTATTTTATTCTTATATTATTAAATTTTTGATATGATTTTGTTAAATTAACAAAAAATTTCTTTCAATAAACTGTTAAAATACTTTAATTTTTTGCAATAATTAAGTTTTTCAAGCAGTTTTGTAAAATTTACATTAAATTTCTTTTAATAAATTAAAAGAGTACATTAATTTTATGCAATAATCAAGTTTTCTAAGCAATTTAGTGGAATTTACATAAAATTTCTTTTAATAAATTGTAAAAATACTTCAATTTTATGCAATAATCAAGTTTTCTAAGCAATTTAGTGGAATTTACATTAAATTTCTTTTAATAAATTGTAAAAATACTTTAATTTTATGCAATAGTCAAGTTTTTTGAACAATTTTGTGCTATTTACCTTGAATTTTTTTCAAAAAACTTTGAAAGCACTTTAAATTTATGCAATAATCAAGTTTTATAAGCGATTTAGTGGAATTTACATAAAAAATTTTTAATGAATTGTAAAAGTACTTTTAATTTCATGCAATAATCAAGTTTTCTAAAAAATTTAGTGCAATTTACCTTAAATTTCTTGCAATAAACTGTAAAAATACTAATTAATGATCAATTTGAGAACATTTTGACAGCTTCAACAAGTTTAAAGAGTTTTGACATAAAATTGACAGTGACAGTTTTGATTATGATAAAATTAAGTTTGAAACAAATCTAGTAACCTAGTATTATAAAAATGATAACAAACGGGTTTACTGTCAATCGCGAAGCCACAAATTATTTTTTTTTTCAAAATTGTCATCCGCAAAGCGACAGATTAGAAGTTAAGAGGTTATATTTGTGTACCGTGACATATTAATTGCAAAGCGACAGATTAATTGTTAATTGTTTAGGTTATTTGTGCAAAAGTCAAATTGTTAATTGCGAACCGTGACACATTAATCGCGAAGCGACAGATTAAGTGTTGACAGTTTTAGGTTTTTTTGTGTGACTCAAAGCAAC
Source organism: Tachinus rufipes (assembly GCA_963932245.1). Taxonomy (NCBI): domain Eukaryota; kingdom Metazoa; phylum Arthropoda; class Insecta; order Coleoptera; family Staphylinidae; genus Tachinus; species Tachinus rufipes. The sequence goes on from OZ010749.1 coordinate 6,934,256, forward strand.
TGTCAATTGTGAAGCGACAAATTAAAAGTCAAATTGTTAATTGAGAACCGTGACACACTAATCTAACCTAGCCTTACCTAACCGTGACACACTAATTGCGAAGCGACAGATTTAGTGTTGACACTTTTAGGTTTTTTGTGTGATTAAGGGCAACTGTCAATCGCAAAGCGACAAATTAGAAGCCAAAACATTAATTGCAAACCGTGACACACTAATCGCGAAGCGACAGATTTGGTGTTGACACTTTTAGGATTTTTGTGTGACTCAGAGCAACTGTCAATCGCGGTGCGACAAATTAAAATCCAAGAGGTTAACTGTCAATTGCAAAGCAACAAATTAGAAGTAAAAAGGTTCATTGCAAACCGTGACACTTTAATCGCAAAGCGACAGATTAAGTGTTGACACTTTTAGGTTATTTGTGTGACACAGAGCAACTGTCAATCGCGAAGCGGCAAATTAGAAAACAAGAGATCATTTGTCAATCGCGAAGCGACAAATTAAAAGTAAATAAGTCAACTGTCAATTGCAAAGCGACAAATTAGGTTGATTGCAAATCGTGATACATTAATCGCAAAGCGACAGATGAAGTGTTGACACTTTTAGGTTATTTGTGTGGCTCAGGGCAACTGTCAATCGCAAAACGACAAATTGGAAGCCAAGAGGTCAACTGTCATTCGCGAAGCAACAAATTAGAAGACAAGAGATCAATTGTCAATCGCGAAGCAATAAATTAAAAGTAAAGAAGTCAACTGTCAATCGCAAAGCGACAAATTAGAAGTCAAAAGGTTAATTGCAAACCGTGACACTTTAATCGCAAAACGCCAGATTAAGTGTTAACACATTTAAGTTATTTGTGTGACACAGAGCAACTGTCAATTGCGAAGCGGCAAATTAGAAGACAAGAGATCAATTGTCAATCGCGAAGCGACAAATTAAAAGTAAATAAGTCAACTGTCAATTGCAAAGCGACAAATTAGGTTAATTGCAAACCGTGATACATTAATCGCAAAGCGACAGATAAAGTGTTGACACTTTTAGGTTATTTGTGAGACTCAGGGCAACTGTCAATCGCAAAACGACAAATTGGAAGCCAAGAGGTCAACTGTCAATCGCAAAGCGACAAGTTAGAAGACAAGAGATCAATTGTCAATCGCGAAGCGATAAACTAAAAGTAAAGAAGTCAACTGTCAATCGCGAAACGACAAATTAAAAGTCAAAAGGTTAATTGCAAACCGTGACACATTATTTGCAAAGCGACAAAATTAATGTTTAAATTTTTAGGTTATTTGTGAGGCTCAGGGCAACTGTCAATCGCAAAGCGACAAATTAGAAGTCAAGCGATCAATTGTCAATTGCGAAGCGACAAATTAAAAGACAAAAGGTTAATTGCAAACCGTGAAATGTGTGACTCAGGGCAACTATCAATCGCAAAGCGACAAATTAAAAGTCAAGAGGTCAACTGTCAATTGCGAAGCGACAAATTAGAAGTCAAGAGACCAATTTTCAATCGCGAAGCGACAAATTAAAAGTAAAGAAGTCAACTGTCAATTACGAAGCGACAAATTAGAAGTAAAAAGGTTAATTGCAAACCGTGACACATTATTTGCAAAGCGACAAAATTAATGTCTAAATTTTAGGTTATTTGTGTGACTCGGGGCAACTGTCAATTGCGAAGCGACAAATTAGAAGTCAAGAGGTTATTTGCGTACCGTGACACATTAATTACAGAACTATTTCATAGATTGTTGAACAATTTGGCAGTTTTGAGAGCGATTTGTCACTTTTAAGAACAATTTGTCAGATTTGACAGCTTTACGAACAGTTTGAGAGTCATTTGACAGCTTTAGATGAATTTGAAAGTTGTATAGATCAATATTAAAATCAATTTGACAGCTTTATGAAGAGTTAAACAGTTTTGAGAGCGATTTGACAGTTTTAAGAACTGTGTAAGAGCAATTTAATAGTTTTAAGAATTATTTGACAGCTTTTGAGTGCAATTTGACAGCTTTGTTAGTGATTTTATAGCTTTGAAAGCGATTTAACAATTTTAGAATAATTTGAGATCAGCTTAAAAAACAATTTGACAGCTTTAAAGAGCGGTTTGACAACTTTGAGAGTGATTTAACTGCTTTTATAGTGATTTATCAATTTTGAGAGCGATTTGTCAACATTAAAAACATTTTACAAGCAATTTGACCGCTTTAAGATCAATTTTAGTACAGTTTGACAGCTTTACGAACAGTTTTGAGAGCCATTTGACAGCTTCAGAATAATTTGACAGCTTTCAGAGCAATATACATCAACTTTGAGACAAATTGACAACTTTAAGAATAGTTTGAGAGCGATTTAACAGTTTTTAGAACATTTTGACAGCTTTAAGAACAGTTTGATAGCTTTTAGGACAAGCAGTGAATGCTTTGAGAGCAATATAGATTAGCTTTGGGAACAATTTAAAAGTTTTGAGTGCACTTTAACAATTTTAAAAACATTTTTATAGTTTGTTGAGCGATTTGATAGCTATAAGAACATTTTTTAATTTTATGCAATAATTAAAGTTTCTAAGCAAATTTGTGGAATTAACCTTAAATTTTTTGCAATAAACTGTAAAAACACTCTAATTTTATGCAATAATTAAGTTTTCTAAGCGATATTGTAAAATTTACATTAAATTTCTTTTGATAAATTGGAAAAGTAATTTAATTTTATGCAATAATCAAGTTTTCTAAGCGATTTTGTGAAATTTACCTTAAATTTCTTTAAATAAACTGTAAAAACACTTTAATTTTATGTAATAATCAAATTTTCTAAGCGATTTTGTGCAATTTACCTTGAATTTAGTTCAATAAACTGTAAAAACATTTTAATTTTATGCAATAAGCAAGTTTTCTAAGCAATTTTGTGCAATTTACTTTAAATTTCCTGCAATAAACTGTAAAAACGATTTAATTTGATGCAATAATCAAGTTTTCTAAGAAATTTTGTGCAATTTACATTAAATTTCTTGCAATAAACTGTAAAAACATTTTAATTTTATACAATAAACAAGTTTTCTAAGCAATTCTGTAAAATTTACATTAAATTTCTTTTAATAAATTAAAAAGAATACATTAATTTTATGCAATAATGAATTTTTTGAGCAATTTTGTGCAATTTACCTTGAATTTTTTTTTTTAAACTTTAAAAGCACTTTAATTATATGCAATAATCAAGTTTTATAAGCGATTTTGTGGAATAGACATTAAATTTCTTTTAATAAATTAAAAAAATACTTTAATTTTATGCAATAATAAAGTTTTCTAAGCGGTTTTGTGCTATTTTCCTTGAATTTCTTTTAAAAAACTTTGAAAGCACGTTAATTTTATGCAATAATCAAGTTTTCTAAGGGATTTAGTGCAATTTAGCCTAAATTTCTTGCAATAAACTGTAAAACACTTTGATTTGATGCAATAATCAAGTTTTCTAAGCGATTTTGTGCAATTTACCTTAAATTTCTTTCAAAAAACGTTGAAAGTACTTTAATTTTATGCAATAACCAAGTTTTGTGAGCATTTTTGTGCAATTCACTTAAATTTTCTTTCAAAAAACTTTCAAAGTTTAATTTTGTACAATAATTAAGTTTTCTAAGCGATTTTGTGCAATTTACCTTGAATTTTTTTTAAAAAACGTTGAAAGCACTTTAATTTGATGCAATACTTAACTTTTCTGAGCGATTTTATGCAATTTTTCTTAAATTTTTCTTAATAAACTGTTAAAACACTTTAATTTTATACAATAGTTTAGTTTTTTAAGCAATTTTGTGGAATTTACATTAAATTTCTTTTAATAAAATGTAAAAAACACTTTAATTTTATGCAATAACAAATTTTCTTAGCGGTTTTGTGCAATTTTCTACAAATTTATCCCAATAGAATGTAATTAGTTACAGTGGTTTTTTGTGCAACTTTATCTAGTTTAAGAATAAACAAACTTTTTTGTATATAAATCATAGCAGAAATAATCATTTTAAAATCTCTAGGATATCCTGTTGATAAAAATATGAGATAGGAGAGTAGGAAGTAGCTAAATTGTTCAATGCATCAATATAATGAGTGAGATAAAGCCATTTAACAAAACAAACCAACCACTTTTATTATTTTAATTATTATTAAATATTATCATAAACACCTTTTGAATAAATGCATTTTAATATGATGATTAGTCGAGACCTTTACAAAGTAATTCAAAATAATGATGAAATAAAATTTAGTTAATAAATTAATCATGGTAAAACATTTTATTTAATCATAAAGAAATATTAATTAAATTATAATTACTCTTAATTGATTTAAAGAGGTATTTAAAAGTCTAAACTGTTTCATATTTTCTTACAATTAAGTTTTATTAAATTATTAATTAATTTTAATTAAATTTCAACTTTAGTTCTAAAAGTGTTTCAATTGACATTCAACCTCAATATAAATGTCAGCAATTATTCAGTATGCTTATCATAATTCTAAAAATAACAATCAACCCACCCACTTATTAATATAATACTTAATAGCCATTAAAATGCTTTAATCCTCGATATTGTTTAGGAAAACTTACAACTTTATTCATTCGAGATAACTAAACCAGAGATGTAAGCTTGTTCAAAAATCAACATTATTCAAAACTCGTCTGAAATATTATTGATTCTAAAAAACATTTTTAATGCTTGCTCATTTTTTAAATTTGAAGTTGCACCAACAAAATCCAAAAAAAATCTAAACCAAGTTATCCGATTATGTATTACTCACGATTATGCAATAATTTAAGTTATATTATTATTAATTTTAATAATGCAATGTTGTACAATGTTTTATAAATTAATTGCGTTATTATTTTCTAGTATTGCGTCCTTTATAAATAAGATTATACTTTACCGAAAGAATTGATGAAATTTTCCCCATTTTCCATTGCAAACCTAAATATTTTCACTTCAAATTTCACCACAATTAAGTCCACTATGTAAGTCACCATTTGTCAAAATTTTATTAATTTTTAACACTTATAACCGGCACTAATCAATTAATAACTTAGAACAATTGTAAGACAATGCTTTCAATTACGGCGTACTTATAGGAACTGATTTATTTTGGAAATATATAAAATACATTTATATTTAGATGATAAACGAAAGTCGGCTTTAATATTAATACGATTAGAGCGTATATTTGTATGACATTGATAACTTGCATTTTTATTCCGATTGTAAGTAAAACTGATAAGGTCAAACCAAGAACACTAATGGTATCGTTGATAGTGGATGTAAAAAATTGAAGGAATTTATATATTTATGCGTATTATTATATTGAATTAAAATTATTTTAAAACTACTGGAAAGGTTTACAATAATATTTTAGAAATTAATTATCATACTCAACAAATTTAAATGTAAGCTCCCTACTAATGGAACTTAAACTCTCCACAAATTAAACTTAGTTCCCACTTACCCACCCAAGCGTTATTTATCAGAAGTTTTTTGTTAAACAATTTTCTATATCTAAATATAAGCACACAAGAGGTAGGACAAACAATAGATTATCATCAAAAAAAGTATCTTGCCTAAAAAATGAATTTTGTTCCCACCCACCCACCCACCCAAGCGTTAGTTATCAGGAGTTTTTTGGTAAACATTTTTTTCATATTTAAATCAAAGCACACAAGAGGTAGGACAAACAATAGATCCTTTAACAAGAAACACTTGGGCGGGTGGGTGGGTCATAGTAATAAAAGTATCTCGCCCACAAATTAAATTTGATTCCTGACCACCCACCCAAGCGTTTGCCATCAAATAACTTGTTGCAAGCTAATCGTCTGTTGTATTGCTACCAACTTACACAAACTGTGGCTGAAATTATAAATCTTTTGATCACCAACACTAGGGTGCGTGAGTAGACCACAATAGAAAAAGCTACTGGCCCATAATTTAAAGTTCTAATTCTAAGATTTACTTTTAAATTCAACATTTTCAAAAAATAACAAAAAATAATTTAAATCAAAATTTTAATAATACGGCATTATTCAATAGTTAGGCATAATTTAAATTTAGTGTAATCTAAATTTGGTTCAATTCGTTAAGAAACTACCCCAATTTGCATGGATTAACATACGAATTTTTTTTTTACTTAAATTCAAGTTTTCAAAAATCACAAACAAAATTAAAATCAAAATTTTGATAATATAGATTCACCAAGCCTTTAAACATAGTTTAAACTTAGCGTAAACTAAGTTTAGTTCAATTTGTTAGAAAACTACCCCAATTTGTAGGGATTATCTTAAGACTCCTTTTTTAATTTATTTCAAGTTTTTCAAAAAACCACATAAAATATTTAAAATTAAAAATTTGATAAAATTTAAACTCAGTACAAACCAAATTTGGTTCAATTCGTTAGGAAAGTACTGTAATTTGTAGAGATTAATTTGAGATTCCTTTTTTTATTTTAACTCAACATTTTTAAAAAATCACAAAAAATATCTAAAATCAAAATTTTGATAAAATGGGTTCATCAAGAATTTAAACATAGTGTAAACTTGTGTAAATCAAATTTGGTTCAATTTGTAAGAATACTACCCTAATTTGTAAAGATTAACTTGAGACTGCTTTTTTATTAATTTTAGATTCTTATTTTTACTTTAATTCAACATTTTCAAAAAATTACAAAAATAGTTAAAATTAAAATTTTGATATTATAGCCTTATCAAGTATTTAAGCATAGTTTAAACTTAGACGTTTACTGCATAAATTATATCAAAAATGAAACAAGAAAACTATAAAATTTGCCCTAAATTTACGGTTACCACCTAATGCTTATCAAAATTTACGCAGAAAACTTATTTACAGCATAAAACGCACAAAGAATAAATGATTGCAATAAATTTGCATGGAAATCACGTTAACTGCATTAAATTAGCACATAAAACTTACTTTTAAGATCAAATTTATTCCAAAATCACGTTTAGCACATGAATTTGATTAAAATTGACGCGCAATTGGGTGATTTAAAATAGATTTTATGCTGGAAATACATTTTCTGTAAATTTTTTATTAAAAAAAAAACGTTTCTTAAGCAATTTCTAACAGACTTTTTTGCGTTTTTAAGCGATTTTAAATAAATTTTATGCAAAAAATGCATATTCTGAGCAATTATTACGCAAGAAATGCGTTTTTTGGCGATTTCAAATAGATTTTATGCAGAAAATGCGTTTTTTGTTCATTTTTCATGCAGAAAATATGTTTTATTTTTAAAAAAATCCTAAAAAATCTAATCTAAACAATTTAAAAAAAATCTGAAAATACATTAAACAATTTTTAAACTGTTGTCAGCTTCTAAAAAGACTGTCAAAGTATAATTTTTTTTTAATTTAAACAATTCTAAACTTTTCTTTAGAATTTATAAAAAGCATTAAAAACGACTAAAAAGTTTAGAAACAAATAAAAAATTTTAAACGGTTTTTAAAATTTATGAACATATTATATAACTTTTGAGACTGTAAGTCTGCTTCAAGATACCTTTAGAGTTGATAGAAGCCATTTAAAATTTTTGATTTTTTTTTAGTTTTTCTTATCATTTATCACAACAGTCAATAACATGTTTCACAACTCTTTTAAAGCTTAGGACAGACTTTTCAAAAAATTTCAAAAATTTCAGAAAATGTTTTAAACAGTTTTTGAACCATTATCAGTTGCCAAACAAATTTCAACAATTTTTAAAAAGCATTTGAAATTTTTATAATTTAAAAAAAAATTATTAAAAATTTTAATCTTCAAAAAGTTCTTTAGATCTTCAGATGTAACATTTTTAAGAATTAACCAAAACGTATTTGAAATTTTTAAACAGAATTCAAGCACTGAAAAAAAGTTTAAAAAAATAAGTAAAAAAATTAAAAAAATTTAAGAAACTGTAAAAAATATTTTAAATATTATTTGTATGCATCAAAAATTTTAATTCAGTTTAAACAATCCTCAAAAATTGCAGGAAACTATTGCCAGTTTTCAAAAGTTTTTTAGATTTTATAAAAAATATTTAAAAGTATTTAATTTTTTTAAGAAATTGTTAAAAAATGAACGTTTAAAAAATTCAAAAATTATTTTTTAAAAATATATGAATTTTTAAGACCAAAACAGTCACTAGCATGTTTTGAAAAACTATTTTTTTTTAAATAAAAATAAAAAAGTTTGTAATTGTTTTTGAACCATTGTCAGCTTCCAAAATCTTTTGAATTGCAATTAAAATATTTATTCAACATTCAACAAAAACTGAGAACTTAAAAAAAAAATTTAAGTTTTAGTTTTAAGGCCAAAAAAGATTTTTTTTGTTTTTTTTTAATTAAAGAGAACAAAACCGTTGATTAGCAATGCAATTTGACTACTGCCAACCGTGGAAAATTCATCAAAGTTCACTAAACATACCCTAACGTGAAAATAACCGAAACTATTACTGTTAATTAAAACGGTCAACTATTGGCGGTCAAGATATACTCAACGCATTTGTTTAGCAAAGCAACATTTAAAAAGTAAACGTTGCTGCTAACTTTATCTTTTGTCGTCACATACTAACTTCAACTTGTTTCTCTTTTAAATTGTTCCTCATTTCATTTTTTTTTTTTTTTTAAGCAGTTGTTAACTTTAATTAGTTTCCAATTAAATTAATTGCTAACTTTGTTTTACGTCCCGTGCAATTAGGTGTTAACTTCATTTCAATTCACCTGCAACTACGTACTAACTTCAGTCTGTTTTCCCTTCCCCCCATTGCTTTTCTCTTAAATTAATTGCTAACTTCGTTTTCCTTTCTTTAAAATCAAGTGCTAACTTCACTTCATTTCCCATATAATAAAGAGTTTTCTATTAAGAAGTTTCATTTTGAATAGCAGGCTATTTGGGCAGCTGTCAATTTTGAAGCTATTATCTTTTGACATTTGACAAGTAAAAACTACGCCATTATTAAAAATGAAACAATACACGTTTCAATAACGCATTGAAATTATTAAAATTCTCTACAAAAATGGTGAAAATTTTTCAGTCGCAATTTGCAAAACTAGAGCACTTTTTGGTCGTCGTAAAGCACCTTTTCGGCTGGCAATAGTAAACCTGGTGGAAAAATTTGAGCTGTAGGGACAAATTTGTGATGTGAAGAATCGAAACCGTGTGCATCACTCGAGAACACATGAGAATATTGCTGATTTGGCCCGTAGTGTTGAAGAAAACCCAGGTTTGTCGATTTTTGGAATTAGACATTCCACAAACAACATTACACAGTATTTTGCATAAAGACTTAAGTCTTGAGACTTTTAAAGTTCAGTTAACACAAGAACTCAAGCCGGTTGATCACCATAAACGTCGTATCTTCGCTGATTGGGTCCTTCAAAAGCATCAAAATAATTCGGAATTTTATTAAAAAAATCATCTTCAGTAATGAGGCCCATTTTCACCTCGGAGGCTACGTTAATAAGCAGAATTGTCGCATTTGGGGCTTAGAAAATCCAAGAATGATTGTTGAAAAGTCCGTGCATCCTCAACGTGTTACTGTTGAGTGCGGTTTTTAACCCTACTTTTTCAAAAACGAGACTGGTACAACTGTTACGGTAAATGGATGGCGCTACCGAGCTATGATTAATGATTTTTTATGGCCGAAATTGGAAGATATTGATGTGAAAGACGTTTATTTTCAGCAAGACGGTGCTACGTGCCTCACAAGCAACAAAACAATTGCAATTTTGCAACAAAAGTTTCCTGACCGTGTTATTTCTCGAAGAGGTGATCACAATTGGCCACCGAGATCTTTTGATTTAACACTTTTAGACTTTTTTCTTTGCGGCCACGTGAAAGATAAGGTCTATGCCAATGCTCCACAATCAATTCAAGACTTTAAAGGTGAAGTTAACGAGGACATAAAGCCGCAAATGTGCGAATTGGTCCTGAAAAATTTTATGAAAAAAATGTGGTACTGCAACCGTAACCGTGGGCCATTTGACTGATATTGTTTTCAAATGTTAATGGCATACCTTTCTCTTTACAATGAAATAAACATTTATTGATTTTTCTTAAAAAATACCCGTTTTTTTTAATATCAAAATGAAACCTCTTATTGGAAAACCCTATATAAATAATGTTCCATATCTCCGAAACCGTTGCTATGACAATCCATGTTTATTAAGACTTTTTGTTTGTTGTGGTTCGTACTACTACCCCCTTAAATATTTTAATTCTTTGTCTGAACACCCTGTATAAACAATCAATTATGATGTAATTTATATTTATAGTTTAACAAAGCATATTTTAATACTGTAGCAATGAAATTATAATTAATATGTCTTGATGTGATAGCATTAGATGGTGTCAATTCTGTTAATAAATTTAAAACTGAAACGTGACAATTTAGTTAAAAAAACTGTTATATATCTTATCAGAGACACTTAATATAAAATTGGGGGAGACGTAAAATTATCTGAGAAAGATGTTATTGGTGTAGTATTTTATACAAGGAGTAAAGTGGAAGCGAAAGAGAAAAAAGAAAAACTTTTTGACATGGCGTGGCGAAAATTAAAAATGTCTCATCAGTCGAGACGTGGAGAGAAACGCGAAGAAGTTAATGAAGATATACGTTATTGGATCTATAAATCAGGACTTTGATTTGTGTTTGCGGTAGTTTTGGGCTCATAATAAATCAATGTAGTTTCCCGAGGGGGGCACCGCGACATATCAGCAGCCGCGGATGTTCCGGTGGCCCGCCCCGAAAACTAAATCATCCCCACATCACAGCAAACACCATTAACCCCACCACACACAGAGAAAAATCACTTTGATAACAAAGCCATCAAATTGATTGATGCAATTGACATCGAACCTCTACAAGAAATTACAAACTGAATCAACTTTGATATACGTTCCCTATCATTGATTTATCGCTTACTTTTTTTTAATTTTTTTAATAATATGCATTCTTGTAGTAACAACGATTAGTTTAGAAATGTAACTGAATGTCTCGTTATGAATATAAAAGCGAATTAATATCGCGCCTCGCGGATTCACAAAAGACGCAGGATGAAAGTCCGATGGGGATGGTTCCTTGATGTTGATTGATGGAGATATCTGGCGTCACGCGGGACCGACTTATTCGCTTCTCTCGTTTCGCATTCATACGTATATTCCTCAAATTTATACTAATGGCATACATTGCGAAATAAAAATTCTCGCGTGGAGATTTTTTTTCTTCGTGCAACAGCAAACAAATTATCCTCTTCCGCCAGCATCATTTTTCACGCAACCATTTACAGCTAGTAAATTTAAAGTTTTGCATCTCCTAAAACTCTTTCAGCTATCTTCTTTTGGTGTTATGTGTGTCGTTTCTAACTGCCGAGATAAGGGGAGAAATTGTTGCTAAAGCTGGCATCACTCTTTATATCATCTTCATGGATAATAGCATACTCGACTGTAATATTAAACTTGAAATAATAACTCAGTTTAATTATTATATCGAAGGAACATTTTTTGCAACGAAGTAGAAAATTATAAAGCCGATGATTCATCCAGACGAGTACAGTAACGCAATTAAAAAAGTTGAGAAATAAAATTAAAGTAAAAATTTTCCAGATTCATAAATTAAGGTAATTAAGGCAAAATGAATGGCCTTGTGCAGCAGAATATTGTTCAAAGAATATTAATATTATTTTTTTAAAACAAACTTTTCTCTTCCCCTACTACTATACACCACGATTTTAAAATCAAATTAGAAAGTTCCACGTAAAAATTAAGTTTTAATATTGTAACATTTGCAAGTGAAACTGGCGGGGTAGCATAAATTTCAAGCGAGGTGCAATATATTTAATGTCAAGCTGCTTGGTTGTATAAAGAAATAATTTAAATGTCGGCGGTATATCAATCAACATTTTTGATATAATTTAAGATTTTTTTTCTCTTCTAGTGGAATATGGATCGATCAGATTCTCTTTTTTTATGTCGTTCCGTTTTATGGGTCCCCTATATATCTCGTTAATGTGATCTTTTATGAAGAGTTTTTATGTGGAATTACCTTTTGGAGGGGCGTTTTGAAATATTTACAAATGGCATCGTGTGAAATTTATTGCTTCCACTTTTTTTTAAGCCTCAATTTACAAAATAAAATAGATCAATTTCCATTCTGAACACCGTTCTCGTCTATTTTGTATACTATAATTTTTGCAATCAATATTACTAGAAAGAAGTAAATTAAATATTTTGTTGGTTAAGTTTAATATAAAAGAAAATACGAATGAAAAGAGCGACTGATTGGAATTAAAGTGATTTTTGAGAAAGTAAAACGAAGTTAGCAATTAATTTAAGCAAAAACAAAATGAAGTAGGCTATTTATCAAAGAAGAAGTAACATGAAGTAAGCAACAATGAAAGCTGAAGCAGATTGAAGTTAGTATGTGATTGCAAGAGAATTGAAATAAAGTTAGCACCTGATTGTAGAAGGTTAGCAACTGCTCAAAGAAAAATAAATATGAAGTGAGGAACAAATTAAAGAGGAAGCAAATTGAAGTTAGTATGTGATGACAAAAGATAAAGTTATCAACTGATTTTAAAACGAATAAAATAAAGCTGGAATTTTGTACGCTTAGACGCAACTGTTGAGATAACGTTTACTTTTTAAATGTTGCTTTGCTAACAAATGCGTTAAGTATACCTTAACTTTCATTGCAATTGAAAAGTTTTTGGAAGCTGACAATGGTTCAAAAACAATTACAATTTTTTTTATTTTTATTTAAAAAAAAAGTTTTTCGAAACATGCTAGGTGACTGTTTTGGTCTCAAAAATTCATATATTTTTTTAAAATAATTTTGAATTTTTTTAGTGTTCATTTTTTACAATTTCTTAAAAAAAAATTAAATACTTTTAAATATTTTTTATAAAATCTAAAAAAAATTTGGAAACTGGCAATAGTTTCCTGCAATTTTTGAGGATTGTTTAAATTGAATTAAAGTTTTTGATGCATACAAATGATATTTAAAATATTTTTTACAGTTTCTTAAATTTTTTTAATTTTTAATTTTATTTTTTAAACTTTTTTTAAGTTCTTGAATTCTGTTTAAAGATTTCAAATACATTTTGGTTAATTTTTAAAAATGTTACATCAAAAGATCTGAAGAACTTTTTAACGCTTATAATTTGTTTTTTTTTTTTTTTAATTAAATAAATTTCAAATGTTTTTTTAAAATTGTTGAAATTTGTTTGGCAACTGATAATGGTTCAAAAACTGTTTAAAACATTTTCTGAAATTTTTGAAATTTTTTGAATGGTCTGTCCTAAGCTATAAAAGAGTTTTGAAACATGTTATTGACTGTTGTGATAAATGATAAGAAAAACTAAAAAATTTCAAAAACTTCCAAAAAAATTCAAAAATTTTAAATGGCTTTTATCAACTCTGAAGGTATTTTGAAGCAGACTTACAGTCTCAAAAGTTTTATAATATGTTCAAAAATTTTAAAAACGGTTTAAAATTTTTTTTTATAAATTCTAAAGATCTATTAAAAACTTATAATAGTTCAGAAACATTATTAGCAGTTTAGAATTGTTTGAATAAATAAAAAAAAAATACATACTTTGACAGTCTTTTTAGAAGCTGACAGTTCAAAAAATGTTTGAAATACTTTCAAATTTTTTTAGAATTGTTTAGATTAGTTTTTTTAGAAATTTTTGAAAAATGCTTAGTTTTTATGTTAGAAACTTTGCGTTTATAGCAACAATTTTTGAAAAATAAATTTAAAATTTCGTACACAAGTTGCTATTGAGTTGCTTAATCAATTTCCAAAAATAAATTTTTTTCAAAAAATCCTAAATGCATTTTAAATTTTTTTATAAAATGCTTAAGTTTTATGTTAGAAAATTTATGAAAATACAACAATTTTTAAAAAACAAATTTAAAATTTCTTGCACAAGCTGCTAATAAGTTGCTTAATTAATTTCCAAAATTTGAAATTTTTAAAAAAATCCTAAAAGCATTTTAGAAATTTAAAAAAAAATTTAGTTACTATGTTAGAAAATTTGCAATTAACGCAACAATTTTTAAAAAATAAATTTAAAATTTGTTACACAAGTTGTTATTGAGTTGCTTAATCAATTTCCAAAATTAAAAAAATTTCAAAAAAATTTCAATGCATTTTAAAAGTTTTTGAAAAATGCTTATTTTTTATGTTAGAAAATTTGCGTTTAAAGCAACAATTTTTGAAAAATAAATTTGAAATTTTGTACACAAGTTGCTATTGAGTTGTTTAATCAGTTTCCAAAATTAGAAATTTTTCAAAAAATCCTAAATGCATTTTAATTTTTTTTATAAAATGCTTAAGTTTTATGTTAGAAAGTTTACGATAAAAGCAACAATTTTTAAAAAACAAATTTAAAATTTCTTGCACAAGCTGCTAATAAGTTGCTTAATCAATTTCCAAAATTTGAAATTTTTTAAAAAATCCTAAAAGCATTTTAGAAATTTTTTAAAAAATTTAGTTTCTATGTTAGAAAATTTGCAATTAACGCAACAATTTTTAAAAAATAAATTTAAAATTTGTTACACAAGTTGTTATTGAGTTGCTTAATCAATTTCCAAAATTAAAAAAATTTCAAAAAAATTTAAATGCATTTTAAAAGTTTTTGAAAAATGCTTATTTTTTATGTTAGAAAATTTGCGTTTAAAGCAACAATTTTTGAAAAATAAATTTGAAATTTTGTACACAAGTTGCTATTGAGTTGTTTAATCAGTTTCCAAAATTAGAAATTTTTCAAAAAATCCTAAATGCTTTTTAATTTTTTTTATAAAATGCTTAAGTTTTATGTTAGAAAGTTTACGATAAAAGCAACAATTTTTAAAAAACAAATTTAAAATTTCTTGCACAAGCTGCTAATAAGTTGCTTAATTAATTTCCAAAATTTGAAATTTTTTAAAAAATCCTAAAAGCATTTTAGAAATTTTTAAAAAAATTTAGTTTCTATGTTAGAAAATTTGCAATTAACGTAACAATTTTTAAAAAATTAAATTAAAAAATTCTTACACAAGTTGCTATTGAGTTGCTTAACCAATTTCCAAAATTAAAATTTTTTTAAAAAAATATAAATGCATTTTAAAAGTTTTTGAAAAATGCTTATTTTTTATGTTAGAAAATTTGCGTTTAAAGCAACAATTTTTGAAAAATAAATTAAAATTTTGTACACAAGTTGCTATTAAGTTGCTTAATTAATTTTCAAAATTAGAAATTTTTCAAAAAATCAAAAATTATTTTATAAATTTTTCAAAAATGCTTAGTTTTTATGTTAGGGAAATTTGCAATTAAAGCAACAATTTTTGAAAAATAAATTTAAAATTTTGTACACAAGTTGCTATTGAGTTGCTTAGTCAATTTCCAAAATTAGAAATAATTCAAAAAATCCTAAATGCATTTAAATTTTTTTTATAAAATGCTTAAGTTTTATGTTAAAAAGTTTACGATAAAAGCAACAATTTTTAAAAAACAAATTTAAAATTTCTTGCACAAGCTGCTAATAAGTTGCTTAATCAATTTCCAAAATTTGAAATTTTTTAAAAAATCCTAAAAGCATTTTAGAAATTTTTAAAAAAATTTAGTTTCTATGTTAGAAAATTTGCAATTAACGTAACAATTTTTAAAAAATTAAATTTAAAAATTCTTACACAAGTTGCTATTGAGTTGCTTAACCAATTTCCAAAATTAAATTTTTTTTAAAAAAATATAAATGCATTTTAAAAGTTTTTGAAAAATGCTTATTTTTTATGTTAGAAAATTTGCGTTTAAAGCAACAATTTTTGAAAAATAAATTAAAATTTTGTACACAAGTTGCTATTAAGTTGCTTAATTAATTTTCAAAATTAGAAATTTTTCAAAGAATCAAAAATTATTTTATAAATTTTTCAAAAATGCTTAGTTTTTATGTTAGGGAAATTTGCGATTAAAGCAACAATTTTTGAAAAATAAATTTAAAATTTTGTACACAAGTTGCTATTGAGTTGCTTAGTCAATTTCCAAAATTAGAAATAATTCAAAAAATCCTAAATGCATTTAAATTTTTTTTATAAAATGCTTAAGTTTTATGTTAAAAAGTTTACGATAAAAGCAACAATTTTTAAAAAACAAATTTAAAATTTCTTGCACATGTTGCTTGCTTAATCAATTTCTAAAATTAGGAATTTTTTTACAAATCATAAATTATTTTAGAAATTTTTCAAAAATGCTTAGTTTTTATGTTAGGAAATTTGCGATTAAAGCAACAATTTTTGAAAAATAAATTTAAATTTTTTTACACAAGTTGCTATTGAGTTGCTTAATTCATTTTTAAAATTAGAAATTTTTAAAAAAATTTTAAATGCATTTTAAGAGTTTTTGAAAAATGCTTATTTTTATGTTAGCGATTAAAGCAACACTTTTTAAAAAATAAATTTACAATATTTTACATTAGTTGCTAATAAGTTGCTTAATCAATTTCCAAAATTAATTTTTTTTCAAAAATCTTGATTTGATTCCTAATTTTTATGTTAGAAAATTTGCAATTAAAGCAAAAAAAAATTGAAAAACAATTTTATAATTTTTTACAAAAGTTGCTAATCAGTTGCTTAATCAATTTCAAAAATTAGAATTTTTTTAAAAAATCCTAAAGGCATTTCAGAAATTTTTAAAAAATTTTAGTTTCTATGTTAAAAAATTTGCAATTAACGCAATAATTTTTGAAAAATAAATTAAAAATTTATTACACAAAATGCTATTGAGTTTAATCAATTTCTAAAATTAAAATTTTTTTAAAAAAATTTAAATGCATTTTAAAAGTTTTTTGAAAATGCTTATTTTTTATGTTAAAAAATTTGCGATTAAATTAACCATTTTTAAAAAATAAATTTAAAATTTCTTATACAAGTTGCTATTGAGTTGCTTAATTAATTTCCAAAATTAAAAAAAAAAAATTAAAAAAGTGTTAAAATATTTGCGATTAAAGAAACAATTTTTAAAAAATAAATGTAAAATTTCTTGCACAAATTGCTAATAAGTTGCTTAATCAATTTTTAAAATAAATTTTTAAATCCTAAACGCATTTTAAGAATGTTTGAAAAATGCTTAATTTTTATGTTCGAAAATTAAAGCAAAAAAAATTTAAAAACAATTCTATAATTTTCTACACAAGTTGCTAATAAGTTGCTTAATCAATTTTTAAGTTAAAAATTTTCCAAAAAATCCTAAATGCATTTTAGGAATTTTTGAAAAATGCTTAAATTTATGTTACAAAATTTGCGATTAAAGCAACATTTTTTAAAAGTAAATTTAATTTTTTGTAAACAAGTTGCTAATAAGTTACTTAATCAATATCCAAAATCATTCTTTTTTCAAAAAATCCTAAACGCATTTTAAGAATTAACAAAAAGGTTTTTATAAACTTTAACGTTTTTTTAAGCTATCAATAGATCAGAAATGATTTAAATTATTTTACGTAGGAACACAATTTATTGCAATTATAATTAAAGACTTTGAATGCTTTTTGTAAATTCCAGCGTTTTTTTTTAAGCTGGCAATAGTTCAAAAAATATTTAAATTATTTTTTGTAGTTTTTGAATACTTTAAAAGTTTTTTGAAAAGTTTACAATTTGTTTAAACTAGTAATGGTTTAGAAACTGTTTAAAATATTTTCTATAGGTTTTGAAAATAATTTAAATTTTTAAATACGTTTTGGTAAACTTTGACAATCTGTTTGAAAACTAAAGTATTTTTTGTAAAACATTTTTTGCAATTTTTTTTGTTAGCTTTGATTGTTTTTTAGAAGCTGACAACGGTCTAGGAATTGTTTAAAACATTTGATAAAAATGAAGTGTTTTCAACGCAGTTTGTGGACCAATTTGTTAAGCGAGTTTGCAAAACTGGAAAAGTTCTTGTTCATTGTTCTCAAGAACTGAACATTTCTCGCACTTCTCTGAGAAAAATTTTGCATAAAAATTTCGGGTTGAAGAGTTACAAAGTTCAATTAGTCCAAAAAATGAAGCCTCATGATTATTCGATGCGTTTTTAGTTTGCCTAATGAGCTAAAAATCGTTTAGCCAAAAATAAGCGTTCGTGTTTTCCGATAAAGCTCATTGTCATTTTGGAGGCTATGTCAATTAGCAAAATTATTGCATTTAGGGATCAAAAAATTTACACATGACTATTGAACACCCTATGCATCTCCAACAAGTAATTCTTTGGTCTAATTTTTGGTCTGGCAGCATTATTAAATTATTTTTCTTCAAAAATAAGCATGGAGCTGTTGTTATTATCAATAGCAAACGTTACTGTGCCATGCTACACAAATATATGTTTCCAAAAATTTTGCCATACAGCCAACGTAACCATCAATTTTTTGCGCACTGTTTTTATAAATCAAATAAATTGCCCAAAATGCTGATGACAAGTAGCTGCCTAGGAGCTGTGATTTGACACCGTTTGATTTTTTTTTGTGGAAAGACATTAAGGATAAGTATTACAGTAGCCATCCATACAATTGATGCTTTGAAACACGAAATCGAAGTTGCCATTCATGCGATTGTAGCCCAAACAATTAAAAGTCACAGTAAAAGAAGCTGCTAGCCTACAAATTAAATTTTGATTTTGCCCCTTCCCCAACGTTAGTTATCAAGAGATTTATTGTTCAACAATTTTGATATCAAACTATAAACACTTAAGAGGACCTTTGATGACAAACACTTGGGCGGGTGGTGTGGGTGGATCACAATAAAAGAAGTAACTCGCTCACAAATAAAATTTTGTTCCCAACCAACTACCCAAGTGTTGGTTATCAAAAGATTTATTGCTAATCAATTCTCTGATTTCCAAATTCAAGCAGACAAAAAGTGAGATAAACAATAGATCCTTTGAAAACAATCATTTGGGTGGGTAGGTAGGTCACAGTAAAAGAAACTAATTGCCCACAAATTAACTCTTGTTTATACCCACCCACCCTTGCGTTAGTTATCAAGAGATTCATTGTTAAACAATTCTGTGATATCTAAATCCAAGCACACAAGCAGTAGGATAAACAATAGATTTGTTGATGACTCACACTTGGACGGGTGAGTTAAAAAAAATATTTGCTCACAAATTAAACTTTGTTCCTATCCAACCACCCAAACAATATTTATCAAAGAATTTTTTGTTAAACAATTTTCTGATATCTAAGTTCATGCACACATGAGGTTGGATAAACAATAGATTCTTTAAGGACTAACACTTCGGTTGGTTGGATAAATCACAGTGAAAGTAGTTATTTGCCTTCAAATTAAATTTTTGTAGTTTTTCTAAAAACAATTTCTAATCCTTAATGTTGCAATAATAATTCAGAAATTGTTATAATTTATTTTTACATCTTTTTAAAGATTTTTCTTTGCTTTTCAGTGTTTGAATGTAGTTTAGGAATTTTAAATGCTTCAAAAAAAAAATGTAAGATTTTAAAGTTCTTTAATATGATTTTGACTGTTTAAAACATTTTTAGCAGTTATTGATAATTTCAAAAGTTTTTTGAAACATGCTTATGGTTGTACCTTTAAAAATTATTTTTTGAAGATTATAATAGAAAAAACGGAAGAATGCTTGCATAATTGATTGTAAAACAAAAACTGAACAAACAATTTTAATAAAAATTGTTAATTACTACCTCAAGATGTTAGCAAACAATTAAAAATCATAAAAGATGTATTAAATTTAAGATAACTTAATTTTTCAAAGATTTTAACAAAAAAACGGATAAATTCTTGCATAATTGATCGAAAAACAAAAACTAATCAGGCAATGGTAATCAAATTTGCTATTTATTACCTCAAAATGTCATCAAGAAAATAAATATAATAAAATTTGTAACAAATTTACGATATATTGATTTTTTTGAAGATTATAACAGAAAAAACGGAAGAATTATTGTATAATCGATCGTAAAACAAAAACTAATTGGGCGATTTTGATCAAGTTTGCTGTTTAATACCTCAAAATGTTAACAAATAAATATAAATGATAAAATTTAAAACATATTTACACTAACTTGATTTTTTTGAAGATTATAACAAAAAAACGGAAGAATTCTTGCATAATTGATTGAAAAACAAAAACTAAACAAGTGATTTAAAAAAAAATTGCTATTTACTACCTCAAGATGTTAACAAACAATTGAAAATCATAAAAGTTGTAATAAATTTAAGATAACTTAATTTTTTCAAAGATTTTAACAAAAAAACGGATAAATTCTTGCATAATGGATTGAAAAACAAAAACTAATCGGGCGATATTGATCAAATTTGCTATTTATTACCTAAAAATGTCAACAAATAGTTAAAAATAATAAAATTTGTAACAAATTTACGATAACTTGATTTTTTTGAAGATTATAACAGAAAAAACGGAACAATTTTTGTATAATCGATCGTAAAACAAAAACTTATTGGGCGATTTTGATCAAGTTTGCTGTATAATACTTTAAGATGTTAACAAATAAATATAAATGATAAAATTTAAAACATATTTACAATAACTTGATTTTTTTGAAGATTATAACAAAAAAAAAAACGGAAGAATTCTTGCATAATTGATTGAAAAACAAAATCTAAACAAGTGATTTTAATAAAAATTGCTATTTACTACCTCAAGATGTTAA
This sequence comes from Tachinus rufipes, assembly GCA_963932245.1. NCBI lineage: Eukaryota > Metazoa > Arthropoda > Insecta > Coleoptera > Staphylinidae > Tachinus > Tachinus rufipes. Next base: position 6,954,917 of record OZ010749.1, read on the forward strand.
CAAACAATTGAAAATCATAAAAGTTGTATTAAATTTAAGATAACTTAATTTTTTCAAAGATTTTAACAAAAAAACGGAAAAATTCTTGCATAATGGATCGAAAAACAAAAACTAATTGGGCAATTTTGATCAAATTTGCTATTTATTACCTCAAAATGTCAACAAATAATTAAAAATAATAAACATTGTAACAAATTTACGATAACTTAATTTTTTTGAAGATTATAACAGAAAAAACGGAAGAATTCTTGTATAATCAATCGTAAAACAAAAACGAATTGGGCGATTTTGATCAAAATAGCTATATAATACCTCAAAATGTTAAGAAATAACTAAAAATGATAAAATTCGTAACATATTTACAATAACTTAATTTTTTTTTTAAATTATAACAAAAAAACGGAAAAATTCTTGCATAATTGATCGTAAAACAAAAACTAAACAAGTGATTTTAATTAAAATTGCTATTTACTACCTCAAGATGTTAATAAACAATTAAAAATCATAAAAGTTGTAATAAATTTAAGATAACTTAATTTTTTTTAAAATATTAACAGAACAACGGAAAAATTCTTGTATAATCAATCGTAAAACAAAAACTAATCTAACAATTTTGATCAAAATAGCTATATAATACCTCAAAATGTTAAGAAATAAATAAAAATGATAAAATTCGTAACATATTTACAATAACTTGATTTTTTTTTAAAGATTATAACAAAAAAACGGAAGAATTCTTGCATAATTGATCGTAAAACAAAAACTAAACAAGTGATTTTAATAAAAATCGCTATTTACTACTTCAAAAAGTTAACAAACAACTAAAAATTATAAAAGTTATAATAAATTTAAAATAACTTAATTTTTTCAAAAATGTTAACAGAAAAACTGATATTTTTTTGTATAATCAATCGTAAAACAAAAATTAATCAGGCGATTTAGATCAAATTTGCTATTTAATACCTCAAAATGTTAACAAATAAATAATAATAATAAAATTTGAAACATATTTACAATAACTTGATTTTTTTGATGATTATAACAGAAAAAACGGAAGAATTCTTGTATAATCAATTGCAAAACAAAAACTAATTGGGCGATTTTGATTAAAATAGCTATATAATACTTTAAGATGTTAAGAAAAAAATAAAAATGATAAAATTTGAAACATATTTACGATAACTTGATTTTTTATTTAAATTATAACAAAAAAACGGAAGAATTATTGCATAATTGATTGTAAAACAAAAACTAAACAAATGATTTAAATAAAAATCGCTATTCACTACCTCAAGATGTTAACAAACAATTAAAAATCATAAAAGTTGTAATAAATTTAAGATTTTTTTCAATTTTTTTTTTAAATGTTAACAGAAAAATTGTATAATCGATCGTAAAACAAAAACTAATCAAACGATTTTGATAAAATTAGCTATTTATTACCTCATGATGTTAAGAAAAATAAAAATGATAAAATTCGTAACATATTTACGATAACTTTATTTTTTATTTAAACTATAACAAAAAAACGGAAGAATTCTTGCATAATCAATTGTAAAACAAAAACTAATCAAGAAATTTTGATCAAACTTCATATTTAACATCTCAGTATATTGTGATATAGATTAGAATTACAAAAATTGTAAATATATTACAATAAAATGTATTTTTAAACAATTTCAATTTAAACACAGAAGAAAATTTGCATAAAACAAAAGTTTTATTTGACATTTTAGTATGTACATAAAACTTCTGTTGCGTGACTAGCAAACTGAAAAAGTTTATGACCAAATTTTGTTGTATTCCAACAATATTTTTATACTTTATAACCAGGTTTTGCTGTGTTTGACAATCTATGAATAATATTTGCACTTTTTGACAGTTTATTGCCGGAATTTGGTGATATTTCAAAGCTGGATTTTGCTATTTTTGAGATTTCATAAAGAATTCTACACCAATTAACGTTTATGACAGGATTTTGGTATTTTCTGACAATTGTTTAAAATTTGAAGGTAGCATTTAGCTATTTTTGACATTTTATAAAATATTTTATTAGTTTTCAAACGTTTTTAACAAGATTTTAGATTTTTTTAAATGTTTTATTATTTTATAACCCAATTTTGCCATTTTTGACTTTAGTATTTTGGATTTTTTAAAAGATTATGACAAAATTTTGGTGTTTTCTTACAATATTTTCATACTTTTTAACCGGATTTTGTTATTTTTGACATTCTTGAAATAGAATTTTGAACTTTTCAACCGTTTTTGGACGGATTTGATTTCTTCTAAAAACGACATTGTTATTTTGACTTTTTATAAATTAAGTTCAAAGTTTATGAAATTAAAAAAAAATGACTATTTCAATACTTTGCTTGCGGTGAGGCCAAAAAAGTTACTAAGTAAAATTAAAAAATATATATTTATTCCATTTTCATTTTTATATTAATTTATAATTACCCGTCAATGTATTAATAATTATATTTGGTTTTTGATAAAAACTTTTATAATCTTCAAGTGTACTAAAAGTGATTTCTAAAAATACTTATGTATAAACCATTTTTTTTAAATACTTATGTAGTTTCATAATAATCTCTGAACATAATTTCACAATCTTTAATGTGTTCAGAAAATATTATTTATTTAATTTTTATTGTTCAATTAAATAATTTTATGTCGTTTGGAAACGCACATATAGTACTATTTTAATTGGAACTTTGTTTTATTTTAATTGCAATTTTAATTAAGATAACAATTCACTATAAGTAAAATTTTGCACAATTATTTATTATTATATTTCAAATCAACATGAAGTTTACTGTTATTTTTATCATTGCTTACGGTAAGTGATTTATTGAAGCGACTGTTACAAAACATTCACAAATAATTAAATAATAAAATCCATTGTTCATATTTTCAGCATTTTCAATAAAAACAAGCGTTGCTAATGACGATTTCAGATGCTTAATAGGTTGTGCTAAATTGTTCGCGCCAGTGTGCGCCAAATCAGCATCAGGAAAACTAACTGATTACAGTAATCAATGTGAATTTGAAGTTGCATCTTGTGAAGAACCATTAAAAGGTATATTTGTAATTCTATATAACCATTTATTTTTTGAATTAATCAAAAAAGTATTGTAAAATTGTCACTTACTACAACAAAAGACGCACAAAGAATATTGACTTTTATCAATCAAAAAACCTTGTTTGCTTTAAAAAGAGACACCTTAATGATTTGATTGTTATTGATTTATGTATAAACAATTTTAATTAATTAGTTTTATATGATAAACTAATTTGATTTTTTTAGGTCTCATGAAGGTCAAGGATGGGCTATGCTAGTTTTAACACAACTTGAGTTGTTTCAAAATGTGTGTAATATTCAATTATATTTAAATAAAAATTTCGAAACAAACAATTTAAAATATAATATACGTTGTTAGTTTTTATAACTTTAAACTTGTAGATTGGAAACAATTTTAAAATATTTTCATCAATTTTTGAAAACTTGATGAGGGAGGTTGTTGCAATTATTTTTTAAAAGTTTTACTATTTGTTGGAGGCCTCAAAAGCTTTTTTTCTAATGGCTCAATTTTTTCCAATTTTCTTAGTGCTTTTTGAGTACTTTTTAAAGGCGTTGAATGCTGTTTGTAAGATCTATTGAAAACTAGTTATAAATTGTGTAAATATTTTCTGCAGATTTTAAAAATTGTTTGATGCTCCAAAACTTTATGTTATTTTTTATGTAGTAAACGTAGTTTTTTGCGCGGTTTTTACGTTCTACTTTATTTGCGTAAAATTGATACATTTTAGGTAATAAACGTAATTTTCAAACAAATTTTATGTTTAAGAAAAACTTGTATGCGGGATTTTTATGTTATAAACGTCTTTTTGCGTTGTTTTTATATTACAATTGGTTTTTGGCGTAAATTTTGTGTACAAAACCTTTATAAAATCTTTGAAAAACTCATTTTCTACATGAAATCTGTTTGAAATTGCTTTGAAAACGATTTTCTTGCATACAAATTGCTCAAAAAACGCATTTTCTTCTCAAAGTCGCTTAAAAACGCATTTTCTACAAGAACTCTGTTTCAAATTGCTTAAAAAACATATTTTCTGCATGAAAACTAACAGAAATTGCATTTTATGCATAAAATCTATTTAAAATCACCCAAAAAACGCGTTTCCCGCATATAAAATGCTAAAAAATGCGTTTGGTGTACAAAATCTTTTTAGAATTTTTGAAAAACTTATTATCTTCATAAAATATGTTTGAAAATGCCCAAAAAACACATTAATGATAGAAAATGCATTTTTTTGCTTAAACTATGTTTGAAACCGCCTTACAAACGCATACCCCGCATATTAATCGTTCAGAAAATGCTTTTATTCTGCACAAAATCATTTAAAATCGCATTTTCTACAAAAAACTATGTTTGGAATTGCCTAAAAAACGTATTTTCTGCATGAAAAACTATCAGAAAATGCATTTTCTGCATATTAATTGCTAAGAAAATGCTTTTGTGTGCAAAATCTTATAATTATAAAAAAAACTCATTTTTCACATGATATTTGTTTGAAAATGCCTAAAAACACATTTTGTATATGAAAAATACCCAGAAATTGCAATTTTTAGATAAAATCTATTTGAAACCGCCCTAAAAACGCATAACCATCATATTAATCGTTCAGAAAATGCTTTTTTTTTGCACAAATTAACTTAAAATTGCATTTTCTACAAGAAATCAACCAAAAAATACATTTTCCGCATATTAATTGCTAAAAAAATGGATTTTGTGTACAAAATCTTTTTAGAATTTTGAAAAACTACACTAAATGTGTATGAATAGTGCCCAGAAATTGCATTTTCTGCATAAAATCTATTTTAAACCGCCTTGTAAACGCATTTACAGCATATTAATTGTTCAGAAAATGCTTGTTTTTTTAGCACAAAATTGCTTAAAATTGCATTTTCTAGAAGAATTCTGTTTCAAATTGCCTAAAAAACATATTTAAATTGCCTAAAATCTTACTTAAAACATGAATAGCAAATGCATTTTCTGCATAAAATCTCTTTGAAATCGCATAGAAAACGCATTTCTTGTATAATAATTGCTCAAAAAATGCATCTTTTGCACAAAATCGATTCAAAATCACTTAAAATCGTAAAAGGGATAAAGTTTGAAATTGCTCACAAAACGTATTTTCTGCATAAAAAATGAACAGAAAACGCATTTTTTGCATTAAATCTATTTGAATTTGCCTTAAAAACGCAATTTTTGCATAATAATTACTGAAAAAACGCTATTTCTGCAAAAAATCTATTCAAAATTGCTTTAAAACGCAAAAAAATCTATTTGAAATTGAATAAAAAACGTATTTTTTTCATAAAAAAATTATAGAAAATGCATTGTTAGCATAAAATCTATTTGAAATCACCCAAAAAAAGCATTTGATGATAAAATTAAATTTTCAGCAAGTTTAATGCTGTAAATGCGTTTTGCGCGTCCATTTTAATCAAATTCATGTGCTAAGCGTGATTTTGAAATAAATTTGATCTTAAAAGTAAGTTTAATGTGCCAATTTAATTTAACTGCATAATTTCCAAGCAAATTTATTGCAACCATTTATTCTTTGTGCGTTTTATGCTGTAAATAAATTTTCTGCGTACATTTTGATGAGTATTAGGTGGTAATCGTAAATTTAGAGCAAATTTTATAGTTTTCTTGTTTAATTTTTGATATAAATTATGCAGTAAAGTTTAAATTATGCTTAAACACTTGATAAGGCTATAATATCAAAATTTTGATTTTAACTATTTTTGTGATTTTTTAAAAATGTTGAATTAAAGTAAAAAAAAGTCTCAAATTAATCTCTACAAAAAAGGGCAGTTTCCTAGCAAATTGAACCAAATTTGGTTTACACTAAGCCTAAACTATGTTTAAAAACTTGATGAACCCATGTTATCAAAATTTTGATTTTAAATATTTTTTGTGATTTTTTGAAAAACTTAAATTAAAGTAGAAAAGGAGTCTCAAGTGAATCCCTACTAACTAGAGTAGTTTCCTAACAAATTGAACTAAATTTGGTTTACACTAAGTTTAAACTATGTTTATATACTTGATGTACCCATATTACCAAAATTTTTATTTTAACTTTTTTTTGTGATTTTTTGAAAATGTTGAATTAAAGTAAAAAAAAAGAGTCTCAGGTTAGTCCCTACAAATTAGGTACTTTTTTAGCGAATTGAACCAAATTTGGTTTACACTAAGTTTAAACTATGTTTATATACTTGATGTACTCATATTACCAAAATTTTTATTTTAACTTTTTTTTGTGATTTTTTGAAAATGTTGCATTAAAGTAAAAATAGGAGTCTCAGGTTAGTCTCTACAAATTAGGGTACTTTTCCAACAAATTGATCCAAATTTGGTTTACTACAAGTTTAAGCTAAGTTTATATACTTGATGTACCCATATTACCAAAATTTTGATTTTAACTATTTTTGTGATTTTTTGAAAATGTTGCATTAAAGTAAAAAAAGGAGTCTCAGGTTAGTCCCTACAAATTAGGGTACTTTCCTAACAAATTGAACCAAATTTAGTTTGCATTAAGTATAAACTATGTTTATACACTTGATGTACCTATATTACCAAAATTTTGATTTTAACTATTTATTGTGATTTTTTGAAAATGTTGAATTAAAGTAAAAAAAGAGTCTCAAGTTATTCTCTGCAAATTGAGGTAGTTTTTTAACAAATTAAACCAAATTTGGTTTACAATAAGTTTAAACTATGTTTATATACTTGATGTACCCATATTACCAAATTTTTGATTTTAACTATTTTTTGTGATTTTTTGAAAATCTTGCACTAAAGTAAAAATAAGAGTCTCAGGTAAGTTTCTACAAATTAGGGTAATTTCCCAACAAACTAAACCAAATTTGGTATACGTTAAGTTCAAACTATGTTTATATACTTAATGTACCCATATTACCAAAATTTTGATTTTAACTAATTTTTGTGATTTTTTGAAAAAGTTGAATTAAAGTAAAAAAAGGAGTCTTAGGTTAGTCCCTACAAATTAGGGTACTTTCCCAACGAATTGAGCTAAATTTAGTTTACATTAAGTATAAACTATGTTTATATACTTGATGTACTCATTTTACCAAAATTATGATTTTAACTATTTTTTGTGATTTTTTGAAAATGTTGCATTAAAGTAAAAATAGAAGTGTCAGGTTAGTCTCTACAAATTAGAGTACTTTTCCAACGAATTGAACCAAATTTGGTTTACATTAAGAATAAACTATGTTTATATACTTGATGTACCCATATTACCAAAATTTTGATTTAAACTATTTTTTGTGATTTTTGAAAATGTTGAATTAAAGTAAAAAAAAGGAGTCTCAGGTTAGTCCCTACAAATTAGAGTAATTTTCCAACGAATTAAACCAAATTTTGTTTACACTAAGTCTAAACTATGTTTATATACTTGATGTACCCATATTACCAAAATTTTGATTTTAACTATTTTTTGTGATTTTTTGAAAATGTTGAATTAAAGTAAGAAAAGGGGTCTCAGGTTAGTCCCTACAAATTAGGGTACTTTCCCAACGAATTAAACCAAATTTGGTTTACACTTAGTTTAAACTGTGTTTATATACTTGATGTACCCATATTACCAAAATTTTGATTTTAACTATTTTTTGTGATTTTTTGAAAATGTTGAATTAATGTAAAAATAGGAGTCTCAGGTTAATCTCTACAAATTAGGGTAATTTCCCAACGAATTGAACCAAATTTGGTTTACGCTAAGTTTAAACTATGTTTAAATACTAGATGTACCCATATTACCAAAATTTTTGTTGTAACTATTTTTTGTGATTTTTTTGAAAATGTTGAACTAAAGTAAAAAAAGGAGTCTCAGGTTAGTCCCTACAAATTAGTGTACTTTTCCAACGAATTAAACCAAAATTGGTTTACATTAAGTTTAAACTATGTTTATATACTGATGTACCCATATTACCCAAATTTTATTTATAACTATTTTTTATGATTTTTTGAAAATGTTAAATTAAAGTAAAAAAAAGGAGTCTCAGGTTAGTCCCTACAAATTAGGGTAATTTTCCAACGAATTGAACCAAATTTGTTTACACTAAGTTTAAACTATGTTTATATACTTGATGTACCCATATTTCAAAAATTTTGATTTTAACTATTTTTTGTGATTTTTTGACAAACTTGAATTTAAGTAAAAAAAAAAAAGGTTTAATACTTACAATTTGGTTTACACTATGTTTAAACTATGTTTATATACTTAATGAACCCATATTTCTAAAATTTTGGTTTTAATTATTTTTTGTGATTTTTTGAAAATGTTGAAATAAAGTAAAAAAAGGAGTCTCAAGTTAGTCTCTACAAATTAGGGTATTTTCCCAACGAATTGAACCAATCTTGGTTTACATTAAGATTAAACTATGTTTATATACTCGATGTATTCATATTACCAAAATTTTGAATTTAACTAATTTTTGTGATTTTTTGAAAATGTTGAATTAAAGTAAAAAAAAAAGAGTCTCAGGTTAGTCCCTACAAATTAGGTACTTTTTTAACGAATTGAACCAAATTTGGTTTACACTAAGTTTAAACTATGTTTATATACTTGATGTACCCATATTACCAAAATTTTTATTTTAACTTTTTTTTGTGATTTTTTGAAAATGTTGCATTAAAGTAAAAATAGTAGTCTCAGGTTAGTCTCTACAAATTAGGGTACTTTTCCAACGAATTGATCCAAATTTGGTTTACACTAAGTTTAAGCTAAGTTTATATACTTGATGTACCCATATTACCAAAATTTTGATTTTAACTATTTTTGTGATTTTTTGAAAATGTTGATTTAAAGTAAAAAAAGAGTCTCAAGTTAATCTCTACAAATTGAGGTAAGTTTTTAACAAATTGAACCAAATTTGGTTTACACTAAGTTTAAACTATGTTTATATCTTCGATGTACCCATATTACCAAAATTTTGATTTTAACTATTTTTTGTGATTTTTTGAAAATGTTGAATTAAAGTTAAAAAAGGAGTCTCAGGTTAGTCCCTACAAATTAGGGTACATTCTCAACGAATTGAACTAAAATTAGTTTACACTAAGTTTAAACTAAGTTTAAGTACTTGATGAACCCATGTTATTAAAATTTTGATTTTAAATATTTTTTGTAATTTTTTGAAAAACTTGAATTAAATTAAAAAAGAAGTCTCAAATTAATCCTTACTAACTGGGGTAGTTTTCTAACAAATTAAACCAATATTGGTTTACACTGAGTTTAAACTATGTTCAAATACATGATGAAGCCTTGTTCCCAAAGTTTTTATTTTAAATATTTTTTGTGATTTTTTGAAAAACTTAAATAAAAGTAAAAAAAGAGTCTCTCTCTAGTTAATCTCTACAAATTAGGGTAGTTTCTTAACAAATTGTACCAAATTTGATTTACTCTAAGTTTAAACTAAGGTTAATTACTTGATGAAACCATGTTATCAAAAATTTGGTTTTAAATAATTTTTGTGATTTTTCTAAAAACTTGAATAAAAGTAAAAAAGAAGTCTCTAGTTAATCTCGACAAATTAGGGTAGTTTTCTAACAAATTAAACCAAATTTGGCTTACGCTAAGTTTAAAATATGTTTAATTACTTGATGAACTCATGTTAACAAAATTTTGATTTTAAATATTTTTTGTATTTTTTTGAGAATTTTATAATTCCATTAAAGAATAGTTCAAAATAATGCAATACCTTAAATTAATTAATAAATCCTTGTATAAATTATTAAATTTTAAATTGAGACGAGAATGTCAACATATTTTCCAAGATTGATTGGTATTTTAACATACGAAGCCACTATTGTCTTCTTTATGAGATGCATACTTAATAATTGTTGAGAACTTTGTGAAAGCTAAAATGTCTCAATCAATGCTATCTGCAATCAATCCGAAACGTGATTTATCTTGCATGCGGAAATGTTTGCTTTAAATCAATGAACCGAACAAACTTCCTGATCTCATCCTGTTGGAAACTATTAGATTCACACTAATCAAGATCTGGATAGGAGGAAACTGCTGCGCCATGGAATATTTTTGATTAATTTAAGCAAATTATTTTAATATAATCTAATCAAAATATAGTTAATCAATTCAGATAAAAAATAATAGTTGAAACGATTTATAAATTTAGAATCCGTATTTAATAGTCTATGTAAAATGGGGAAATTTACACAATGCAAATTTATTCACATATGCGGCGGCATAAACTTTATGTTACGTTCACTTACATGGTGCACTGAATGTAATGTATACTTTGCCGACGGTGCTGGTATTGCATCCGACTTTGTCTGTAAGCAAAAATCGAATGTTCGAACATGAATACATTTAGATGTAAATGATATTTGATTTCACAGTTAAAAAAGTACTCAAACTATTTAATATAATCAGGATTAATCAAATATTTAAATTTAATAAATTATTCTAATTCTATGCAAATTATCTCTTCAGCATGTTCAAGACATATAAACTAGTGTTGCAGAATATGCATAGTTGGAAAATAATTTGCATATAACATTTTAATGCATTAAACAATACAAGTTAATGCAACGCGACGACCTCATTTAGAAAAAAAAACTAGTTTTTTTTAATTTTAAAAAATCACAAAAAATAGTTAAAATAAAAAAAATGATAATATGATTATCGAGTAATAAAACATAGTTTAAACTTAGTTTAAACGAGATTTGGTTCAATTTTCTAGTAAACTACTCCAATTTGCAAAGATTAATTTGGGATTCTAATATTTACTTAAAAGTTATTGTTTTCTAAAAATCACAAAAAATAATTTAAATCAAAAGTTTTATAAAATGGGTTAATCAAGTATTTGAACATAGTTTAAACTTAGTGTAAACCAAATTTGGTTCAATTTGTTGAGAAAGTACTCTAATTTGTAAGGACTAACCTGAGACTCCTTTTTTTTACTTTAATTCAACATTTTCAAAAAATCACAAAAAATAGTTAAAATCAAAATTTTAGTAATATAGGTACATCATGTATATAAACATAGTGTAAATTTAGTGTAAACCAAATTTGGTTCAGTTTGTTGGGAAAGTACCCTAATTTGTATGGACGAACCTGAGACTCCTATTTTTACATTAATTCAACATTTTCAAAAAATCACAAAAAAATTGTTAAAATCAAAATTTTGTTAATATGAGTACAACAAGTATATAAACATAGTTTAAACTTAGTGTAAACCAAATTTGGTTCAATTCGTTAGGAAAGTACCCTAATTTGTAAGTATTAACTTGAAACCTCTTTTTTTTACTTAAATTCAAGTTTTTCAAAAAATCACAAAAAATAGTTAAAATCAAAATTTTGGTTATATGGGTACATCAAAAAAATAAACATAGTTTAAACTTAGTGTAAAACAAGTTTGGTTCAATTCGTTAAGAAAGTACCCAAATTTGTAGAGACTAACCTGAGACTCCTTTTTTTTTACTTTAATTCAACATTTTCAAAAAAACACAAAAATAGGTTAAATTAAAATTTTGGTAATATGGGTATATCAAAGATATGAACATAGTTTAAACTTAGTGTAAACCAAATTTGGTTTCAATTCGTTGGAAAAGTACCCTAATTTGTAGGAATTAACCAGAGACTCCTTTTTTTTACTTTAATGCAACATTTTTAAAAAATCACAAAAAATAGTTAAAATCAAAATTTTGGTAATAGGGATACATTAAGTATATAAACATAGTTGAAACTTAGTGTAAATTAAAGTTGGTTCAATTCGTTGGAAAATTTCCCTAATTTGTAGAGACTAACTTGAGGCTCCTATTTTTACTTTAATGCAACATTTTTAAAAAATCACAAAAAAAAGTTAAAATCAAAATTTTGGTAATATGGGTACATCAAGTATATAAACATAGTTTAAACTTAGTGTAAACCAAATTTGGTTCAATTCGTTGGAAAATTACACTAATTTGTAGAGACTAACTTGAGGCTCCTTTTTTTACTTCAATTCAACATTTTCAAAAAATCACAAAAAATAATTAAAATCAAAAATTTGGTAATATGGGTACATCAAGTATATAAACATAGTTTGAACTTATTGCAAACCAAATTTGGTTCAATTTGTTGAAAAAGTACTCGAATTTGTAGGGACTAACCTGAGACTCCTTTGTTCTACTTTAATTCAGCATTTTCAAAAAATCACAAAAAATAGTTATAATCAAAATTTTGGTAATATGGGTTAATCAAGTTTGTAAACATAGTTTAAACTTAGTGTAAACCAAATTTGGTTCAATTCGTTGGAAAATTACCCTAATTTGTAGAGACTAACTTGAGGCTCCTATTTTTACTTTAATGCAACATTTTTAAAAAATCACAAAAAATAGTTAAAATCAAAATTTTGGTAATATGGGTACATCAAGTATGTAAACATAGTTTAAACTTAGTGTAAACCAAATTTGGTTCAATTCGTTGAAAAATTACCCTAATTTGTAGAGACTAACTTGAGGCTCCTATTTTTACTTTAATGCAACATTTTTAAAAAATCACAAAAAATAGTTAAAATCAAAATTTTGGTAATAGGGATACATTAAGTATATAAACATAGTTGAAACTTAGTGTAAATTAAAGTTGATTCAATTCGTTGGAAAATTTCCCTAATTTGTAGAGACTAACTTGAGGCTCCTATTTTTACTTTAATGCAACATTTTTAAAAAATCACAAAAAATAGTTAAAATCAAAATTTTGGTAATATGGATACATCAAGTTTAAAAACAAAATTTAAACTAAGTGTAAACCAAATTTGGTTCAATTTGTTTTGAAAGTACCCTAATTTGTAAAGACTAACCTGACACTCCTATTTTTACTTTAATTCAACATTTTCAAAAAATCACGAAAAATAGTTAAAATCAAAATTTTGGTAATATGGGTACATCAAGTATAAAAACATAGTTTAAACTTAGTGTAAACCAAATTTGGTTCAATTCGTTAGGAAAGTACCCTAATTTGTAGAGACTAACCTGACATTCCTATTTTTACTTTAATTCAACATTTTCAAAAAATCACAAAAAATAGTTAAAATCAAAATTTTGGTAATATGGGTACATCAAGTATATAAACATAGTTTAAACTTAGTGTAAACCAAATTTGGTTCAAGTTGATGGGAAAATATCCTAATTTGTAGAGACTAACCTGAGACTCCTATTTTTACATTAATGCTACATTTTCAAAAAATCACAAACCAAAATTTTGGTAATATGGGTACATCAAGTATATAAACATAGTTCAAACTTAGTGTAAACCAAATTTGGTTCAAGTTGTTGGAAAAATACCCTAATTTGTAGAGACTAACCTGAGACTCCTATTTTTACTGTAATTCAACATTTTCAAAAAATAAAAAAAATAGTTAAAATCAAAATTTTGGTTATATGAGTACAACAAGTATATAAACATAATTAAGACTTAAAGTAAACAAAATTTGGTTCAATTCGTTGAGAAAGTACCATAATTTGTAGGGATTAACCTGAGACAGATTTTTTTACTTTAATTCAACATTTTCAAAAAATCACAAAAATTATTTAAAATCAAAATTTTGTTAATATGGGTATATCAAGTATATAAACATAGTTTATGCTTAATGCAAACCAAATTTGGTTCAATTCGTTGAAAAAGTACCCTAATTTGTAGGGACTAACCTAAGACTCCCATTTTTACTTTAATTCAACATTTTCAAAAAATCACAAAAATTAGTTAAAATTAAAATTTTGGTAATATGGGTACTTCAAGTATATATACTTAGTCTATACTTAATGCAAACCAAATTTGGTTCAATTCGTTGGAAAAGTACCCTAATTTGTAGAGACTAACCCGAGACTCCTATTTTTACTTAATTGCAACATTTTCAAAAAATCACAAAAAATATTTAAAATTAAAATTTAAATAACCTGGGTTTATCAAGTATTGGAACATAGTTTAAATTTAGTGTATACCAATTTTAGTTTAATTTGTTAGAAGACTACTCTAGTTAGAAGGAATTCACTTGAGACTCCTTTTTTACTTTAATTTAAGTTTTTCAAAAAACCACAAAAAATATTTAGAATCAAAATTTTAAAAAAATGGGTTCTTTAAATGTTTGAACATAGTTTAAACTTAGTGTAAACCAAATTTTGTTCAATTCGTTCGGAAAGTACCCTAATTTATAAGGACTAACCTAAGACTCCTTTTTTTACTTTAAATCAACATTTTCAAAAAATCACAAAAACTAGTTAAAATCAAATTTTTGGTAATATGGGTACATCAAGTATATAAACATAGTTTGAACTTAGTGTAAACCTAATTTGGTTCAATTCGTTAGAAAAATACCCTAATTTGTATAGACTAACCTAAGACTCCTTTTTTTACTTTAAATTAACATTTTCAAAAAATCACAAAAACTAGTTAAAATCAAAATTTTGGTAATATGGGTACATCAAGTATATAAACATAGTTTAAACTTAGTTCAAACCAATTTTGGTTTAATTCGTTGGGAAAGTACCCTAATTTGTAGGGACTAACCTGAGACTCCTTTTTTTTTACTTTAATTCAACATTTTCAAAAAATCACAAAAAATAGTTAAAAGCAAAATTTTGGTAATATAGGTACATCAAGTTTATAAACATAGTTTAAACTTAGTGTAAACCAAAATTGGTTTAATTTGTTGAAAAAGTACCCTAAATTGTAGAGACTAACCTAAGACTCCTTTTTTTTAACTTTAACTCAACATTTTCAAAAAATCACAAATATAGTTAAAATCAAATTTTTGGTAATATGGGTACTTCAAGTATATAAACATAGTTTAAACTTACTGTAAACCAAATTTGTTTCAATTGGTTGGGAAAGTACCTTAATTTGTAGGGACTAACCTGAGACTCCTTTTTTTTACTTTAATTCAACATTTTCAAAGAATCACAAAAAATAGTTAAAAGTAAAGTTTTGGTAATATGGGTACATCAAGTATATAAACATAGTTTAAACTTAGTGTAAACCAAATTTGGTTCAATTCGTTGGGAAAGTACCCTAATTTGTAGGGACTAACCTGAGACTCCTTTTTTTACTTTATTTCAACATTTTCAAAAAATCACAAAAAATAGTTAATAGCAAAATTTTGGTAATATGGGTTCATCAAAATTATAAACATAGTTTAAACTTAGTGTATACCAAATTTGGTTCAATTCGTTCGGAAATTACCCTAATTTTGAGAGACTAACCTGAGACTCCTTATTTTACTTTAATTCAACATTTTCAAAAAATCACAAAAAATAGTTAAAATCAAAATTTTGATAATAAGGGTACAACAAGTATATAAACATAGATTAAATTTAGAGTAAATCAAATTTGGTTCAATTTGTTGGAAAAGTACCCTAATTTGTAAGGACTAAGCTGAGACTCTTTTTGTTTTACTTTAACATTTTCAAAAAATCACAAAAAATAATTAAAATCAAAATTTTGGTAATATGGGTACATCAAGTATATAAACATAGTTTAAACTTAGTGTAAACCAAATTTGGTTCAATTCGTTGGGAAAGTACCCTAATTTGTAGGGACTAACCTGAGACTCCTTTTTTTACTTTATTTCAACATTTTCAAAAAATCACAAAAAATAGTTAATAGCAAAATTTTGGTAATATGGGTTCATCAAAATTATAAACATAGTTTAAACTTAGTGTATACCAAATTTGGTTCAATTCGTTCGGAAATTACCCTAATTTTGAGAGACTAACCTGAGACTCCTTATTTTACTTTAATTCAACATTTTCAAAAAATCACAAAAAATAGTTAAAATCAAAATTTTGATAATAAGGGTACAACAAGTATATAAACATAGATTAAACTTAGAGTAAATCAAATTTGGTTCAATTTGTTGGAAAAGTACCCTAATTTGTAAGGACTAAGCTGAGACTCTTTTTTTTTTACTTTAACATTTTCAAAAAATCACAAAAAATAATTAAAATCAAAATTTTGGTAATATGGGTACATCAAGTATATAAACATAGTTTAAACTTAGTGTAAACCAAATTTGGTTCAATTCGTTTAGAAAGTACCCTAATTTGTAAAGATTAACTTGAGACTCCTTTTTTACTTTAATTTAAATTTTTCAAAAAATCACAAAATTTATTTAAAATCAAAATTTTAATAATATGGGTTCATTAAGTATTTAAACATAGTTTAAACTAAGTGTAAACCAATTTTGGTTCAATTTTTTAGTAATTTGCTAATTTTAATTAGTTATTTATTTTTTATAATTTCTGACTGAATTGAAGCAATGGATTAGTTTCGTTTTACACAAAATGCATACAATTTAGAATTATTTTATGTAGATACGCCTGCTCACCATACTGAGGTACCAATCCAGAGCAGGGGAAGGATTAGAAACAAAGGATTATAAGGTAGGAAACACAAAAGGATTAGTCGCTCAACCCTATCACGACGCATTTGGGGATGGAGCACAATATCGGATCGTGGTCACTATAAAGGAAACCGGCCAACCCAACCCATTTTAACGCTTAAATAAACCGAACAAAGTCGGACTTACTATTAACTTGCTTAAAGATGAGGCGCAACAAAGCACCCATTTTCTGGGCTCCCATCAATGCCGGACCTACCTTAAACTTGCTTAAAGCTGAGGATTGAAGTTCACTGGTTTCCTGCTTACCCCTCTATTGGATGGCACTTTATATTAATGACCACGGAATTTATTAAATGGTAACCTGTGCCATCAAGGTCGAACCACCAATAGCAACAGTAGAAGGTGTCTCTGTGCATGTGGGGTTTACCCTTTTTTAGATTAAACGCTGATAGCATTGCATTTTCAAAAGATTGACCTAATCTTTAAAATGTAATGCGTCGTTTAAAATGATGGTGACTTAGTATGCCGGCCTCAACTCTTACACTAGATCCGATTTTAGAAAACCTGGTCAGGCTTAAAAATCATCACTAATGTGATGAGGTTGGGTCATACTTCAAACCTATATGGAAAATGCAATTCAAAGAAAAATTTTAATATTAATATTTGCAATTGAATTAATGAATGCAACTACTCCGTTGATGGTCGATCACTTTTGTTATAATAATAATTTAATTCCTTTATGTATCTTCTTGCACTTATAATTTATGGTTTAATTAAATGACGGCATACAATCAACGCGCACTGTATGCGGAATAGAAATCGAGTCAGCTTTACGTCGCACTAGCTAAGCTCAATTTCTTATAATCGCGTATTATAATCAACACCGGTAAGAACTGCATTGTATATAATTATATTTAAAAAAAAATGTTGGTTGTGAGAATGTAATTGAAATGAATAAATGTTTAAATTTATACAAATATAAAGTACAATTGTGATAAGAAATAATATTAGATCTTTAAAATGTGCATCGTCTTTGAAAAAATCCGGCCGAGCAAGTAAGAGGTGAAAAGCCGATTCGATTTCTTCGCATCGAATCGTCCTTTTGACCTTCACATGCAATGTGCGTCGTTTTATTCTACATTTAACACAAACAATATTAATAAAAATCATTTCTTACAACTTTCCCGTGTTACCAATGCAGCAATTACTCAATGTTGACACTTGTATTAATTATTAATTGATTTAATTCACTTTTGTTCATAATTTAAAGCACTTTGATTAATTAATTGATTTAAATCGGAGCACAACATACGCGCACGATGTACTAAGACGGACTGCATGGATCTACTGCGCCGCCGTGCACAGCAAGATGGCGTCACCCCACTACTCCACTTCTCAGGCCGGATTAAAATATTTTACATATCACTCTAAATTTTTATAAATAATGTATTAATAATTAGGAAATAATATGATTCTTATACAGAAAAATCTCACCTTTTTAATGGTAACAACGCCCACTCTCTGCGACCAATATGAAGCAACCCTGTAACAAAAACTATCCTTAAAAATATATATAAAAATAATTAAAAATATAAAATTGCTTTTCCATTAAAAAATCAATTACCAATAATAAAAAATTATAATAGCAACCCTTAAAAGGGTAGTTAAATTAAATAAGATATGATACTTTAAATAACCCCCATAGCTGAGATACTACAAATGATTCAAACCACCCCTAAATCTTCAACAACTTTTAAAAAACTAAGAATTAAATAAACATTTTTACAATCGATATCAATAATGCTAAATTTAATTAAAGATTAAACACATATCACCAAGTAACCCCTATAGTTCATCCCCAATCAACCGTTTATGTAGTTTTAATATTATAAAATACAAACAAAATTCAAATCTTGTTAAACTACTGTCCCAAAATCATTGAACTTAGTGCCCGGCCCACCCACTCAACTGTTTGTAAACAAGAAATTAGATCACAAACACTTGGGTGGGTGGGCGGGAACTAAAGTTAAAACTATTGTGCCAAAACCATTGAACTTAGTGCCCCGCCCGCTCACCCAACTGTTTGTGAACAAAAACTTAAATTACAAACACTTGGGTGGGTGGGCGGGCACTAAAGTTGAAACTACTGTCCCGCAACCAATTAACTGTGTCCCTCATGTGTTTGTGGTCAAAAAATTAAACCACAAACATTTGGGTAAGTGAGTGAAAACTAAAGTTGAAGCTACTGTCCCGTAACCAATAAACTGTGTCCCACTCAATCAAGAAATTTAATCACTACATTTGGCGGGTGGGCGGGAACTAAAATTGAAACTACTTGTCTGCAATCATTACATTTAGTCTCACAACCAACGAACAAAAGATACGACCATCTAGTCAAACTACAAACTAGTTAGACATATGACGAATAGAAACGGAGAGTCCAGTTGGAGAAAATCTACCAACTTGCCAATGGCCGGCGTATTATTTTTAATCTAACGTTGGTCAAAGAGAACAAGGTAATAATATCTAATAACTTTGAAAAATATATCAAAAGGTATCTTATTTGCGCTACAATAAAAAGAGAAAGAAAACAAGAGAAAGCTCAGCTCTGACAGAAAAAAAGTTTTAGTTCAAAGAAGAGCAAAGGGATGATTCCTGCAGCAAAAAAAATGTTATTAAATAAAAGATAATTTCCACAGACCTTTAACTAAGGTCCACATAGATCGTCTTTTACCAAAAAACGCACGCCGCTTCGAAACAAAGTCTAAAAACAAAATTTACTTTAAGGTTTTACTGCAATAATAGAAAGAAGTTGCGGAGACGGATGCTACAAAAACGGCCAAAATACGACTTTCCAAAGTTTAGATATGAACACATACACTTCCACCATCTGAGGCTTCAACATAGAAAGTCAAACAAAGTTTTGTGCGCTAATGTTACGCCAAAATTTCTGCTTTGTATCCAAAAAACGTTAAAAAACTTTGACGCCGCTTGCATAATTACCAACAAGAACCAATCCATTAGGTTAACGCCATGCTTACGGCATTGCACCTCAGCTGTAAGCAAGTTGAGGTCAGCGCACAGCTAGAGAACCTCTTTACTAAGCCCTTCACAAAATACAAATGTTGACTCACAACAACGTCCCCCTCCTACTTTGGCAACTAAAGCGTCCAATGTGGGGCAATTAAGAGCACAAAACTTTATTTTACCCCAAAACTAACCTTTTAAAAATAGTAGGCACTCAGTTTAAGAATGTTGAACCGGTTGTTTAAAAACGTGTTTCCGCTCACCCGCCTAAGTGTTTGTGATCTAGCTGCTTGACAACAAACGCTTGGGTGGGTGGGTGGGAACTCAATTCAAGAAGGTTGAACCAGTGATTTAAAAATGTGTTCCTGCCCACCCGCCCAAGTGTTTGTGATCTAGCTGCTTGACAACAAATGCTTGGGTGGACACTCAATTCAAGAATGTTGAACCGGTGGTTTGAAAACGTGGTCCTGCTCAAAAGTTTGTGATCCAGCTGCTTGACAACAATTCAAGAATGTTGAACCGGTGGTTTATAATTGTGATCCCGCCCAAGTATTTGTGATCCAGTTGCTTGCTATCAAACGCTTGGGAAGGTAGGTGGACACTTAATTCAAAAATGTTGAACTAGTGGTTTAAAAACGTGTTCTCGCCCACCTGCCCAAGTGTTTGTGATCCAGCTGCTTGACAACATACGCTTGGGTTAGTGGGCAGGTAGGCACTAAATTCAAGAATGTTGAACCGGTGGTTTAAAATTGTTAGGTGGGCACACAATTCAAGACTGTTAAACCGGTAGTTTGAAAACACGTTTCCGCCCACCCTCTTAAGTGTTTGTAATCCAGCTGTTTGACAACAAACGCTTGGTTGGGTGGGTGAGCACTCAATTCAAGAATGTTGAACCGTAGTATGAAAACGTGTTCCCGCCAATCCGCCCAAGTGTTTGTGATTCAGCTGCTTAACAACAAACGTTTGTGTAGGTTGGTAGGCTCTCAAGTCAAGATTGTAGAACCGGTGGTTTAAAAACCTGTTCCCGTTCAAGTGTTTGGGACCCAACTGCTTGACAACAAACGCTTGGGTGGGTGGGTGGGTACTCAATTCAAAAATGTTAAACCAGTGGTTTGAAAACGTGTTCCCACCCACCCGCCCAAGTGCTTGTTATCCAGCTGGTAGACAACAAACGCTTGGGTAGGTAGGTAAGCACTCAATTAAAAAATATTGAACCGTTAGTTTCAAAACGTAGACCGCCCAAGTGATTGTGATCTAATTGCTTAACAACAAACGCTTGTTTGGGTAGTTGAGCACTCAATTCAAGAATGTTGAACCGATGGTATGAAAACGTGATTCCGCTCAAGTGTTTGGGATCCAACTGCTTGACAACAAACGCTTAGGTGGGTGGGTCGGCACTCAATTCAAGAATGTTGAACCGGTAGTTTGAAAACGTGTTCCCGACCACCCGCCCAAGTGTTTGTTATCTAGCTGGTAGACAACAAACGCTTGGGTGGGTAGGTAGGCACTCAATTCAAGAATATTAAACCGTTAGTTTCAAAACGTTGTCCCGCCCAAGTGATTGTGAACTAACTGCCTAACAACAAACGTTTGGGTGGGTGGGTAGGCACTCAATTTAAAAATGTTAAACCGTTGGTTTAACAATGAGTTACCGCTCTCCCACCCAAATTTTTGTGATTCAGCTGTTTGACAACAAACGTTTAGGTGGGTGGTTGGGCACTGAATGTAAGGTTGTTGGTTTAAAAACGTGTTTCCGCTCAAGTATTTGGGATCCAACTGCTTGACAACAAACGCTTGGGTGGGTGGGTGAGCACTTAATTCAAAAATGTTGAATCGGTTATTTGAAAACGTTTTCCCGCCCACTCACCTAAGTGTTTGTCCTTAAGGAATTGAATGTTACAACCACCTCCCGTGTTCTTGCAGCTAACAAACGTGAAAGAATGACTGACAGATGTCATTAAGTAGAAAGAGAGATGTGACATAAGCAATTTCTTGTTTGTTCCATCTGACCTTAAATGATGTCCAAGACCACCCCTTCTCCATAATCTCACTTAAAGTGTATAGTAGGCC
Organism: Tachinus rufipes; assembly: GCA_963932245.1. Lineage (NCBI taxonomy): Eukaryota > Metazoa > Arthropoda > Insecta > Coleoptera > Staphylinidae > Tachinus > Tachinus rufipes. The sequence goes on from OZ010749.1 coordinate 6,976,449, forward strand.
AAGTAATTTTGGTAATACTTTCGATCTTTGAGCTTTGCCATTCTGTAGGAAACTGCACAGTTCTGAAAACTTAGATTACTTATTTGTTGCAAATCTTTTGAGAGTTTCAATTAAATATTAATGTCTTTAAAATGACTAAAAAATGTTTAAAACAATTACGGGTTTTTCAAGAAAAATCTAAAAAACGTAACTATTAAGTTTTTTTTCTAAACTAAAATCAGTTGATTACATAATGTAATCATCTTTACATTTAATACATATTCATTAAATGCGTATACAACTAGAGATAATGATAACAAACAATTTTATAATTCAATTAATTCAGATTCCTGTTAAATTAACCATTCAAAGTGTCGCATAAAATGGAATAAATTAATACAAATTTGAAAATTACCGACTGATACTGTCGGAGAAAATTATTGAAATCAATTCATAATTGAATATGCGTTGCATTATACTGAAAAGCATATAATGCGAATATAATCCCATCAGATTTAATAACTACTTTAAAGAAAATTTTTAACACCGTACATCCATCCATTTATCTCGAGACTGGCTGCTGGTTATTTATTATCTTACATGAGATTACCGAAATGGATATTCGATCACTCCATTCAATTTGCTAAAGAAGAAGAAGGAAAAAAAATGCACCCACCTGGGACTACCCTATTTTATTTATTTACCTTCCTCAAAGTGAACGTATCCATCATATAGATGAAAAAATATTCATTGAATGAAGAGCAATAATTATCATTCCGTCAGTAATGCGGTTAACGTGAATTCCAGAAATGTTAATTGAATTGGGAGAACACTTCTTGACAGAATTCCATCGATATTAGGCATTCCTAGCACCTGGAATCGATGCCGGAAATTCTTATTAAATCATAAATAAAAATGTGATGACATAAAACATGCCACTGAGAGTTTCCTAGTTTTTAATACTTTCCTCATTAACATAGCACTACTTTAGCGAGGAATCGTTCGGGACAATCTTCCTTTCTTTTAGAAAAACTTCCAGCATGGAAGCAATATGCTAATTAAACTTAATAAAAGTAATTTAACACTTTTCAAATGGCACGCCGCGAGGGTTATGAATAATTTCCGTGATATTATATATTATTACTGAAAAGAAAAACTCGTTTTATTTAGAAGATGAATTATTATAAATTGTATTAACTAATTTATCAAATAAAGCTTTCAAATGTAAAGAATTTAATTGTGCATTAGATTCAGTACAAAAATGTGATAAAATCCATTTCGGGTGGAAAAATGTCAAACACATGCCAATTGAATTAATTTTTATTGTATCTGAATGGTATTTAAACTGACTCAATAACGATTCTTAAATATTCAAAAATGATATATTTGCAATTTAGCTTATCCTGTAAACCAATTTATTTTGAACTCAATAATATTCATTGTTTAAATATCCTTCTACGATGTAATTGAAAATCTGTCGCCTCTTTTAAAGGATGTATTTCCCTTTAACTCGTTTTGTATCAACGAGTCACAAAGCAGTCAATTATTAGAAGCTCTTGATGTTAGCGAATCAATAAGAAGTTTTGTGTGGGATAGTAAGCGAAGTTAATCTTGTTTATTATTTAGGTATAAAATAAAAATAAAATTAAGGTAAAATAGAATCTGCTCAATTTCAAGCTCAAAAAAATATAGTTTAAAAATGTCATCTACTTACATCAATAATTAACAGACAATAATTAAAAATATTCAAATTATTTTTTTTTATAATTTTGGTGCAGTTAGTAAGCATTTGAGGACTTGTGAAAACAATTTAACAGTTTTTTTGCAGTTAATAATTTAACAAAAAAACTTTCCACAATGTTTGCATAGTTTTGCGATTGATTTTATATCATTCAAAAACTTTCTAAAGATTATGTGTCGCTTCGCAATTAATTGATTTGATTTAGAATATAGTTTGTCGCTTCGCGATTGATCTTAATGAATTTTCAATCATTTAGAAACAATTTGTCGCTTTGCGATTGATTTTATTTGAATCAAGAACTTTCTAAAAATTATGTGTTGCTTCGCAATCAATTGATTTGATTTAAAATATAGTTTATCGCTTTGCGATTGATCTTAATTAATTTTCAATCATTCAAAGACAATTTGTCGCTTTGCGATTTATTTTATATCATTCAAGAGCTTTCAGAAGATTATGTGTTGCTTTGCAATCAACTGATTTGATTTAGAATATAGTTTGTCGCTTCGCGATTGATTTTATATGACTCAAGAACTTTCTAAAGATTATGTGTCGCTTCACAATCAATTGATTTGATTTAGAATATAGTTTGTCGTTTCGCGATTAATTTTAATAAATTTTCAATCATTTAGATACAGTTTGTTGATTTGCGATTGATTTTATATGATTCAAAAACTTTTTAAAGATTATGTGTTGCTTCGCAATTAATTGATTTGATTTAGAGTATAGTTTGTCGCTTTGCGATTGATTTTAATAAATTTTTATTTGTTCAGAAACAATTTCTCGCTTTGCGATTGGTTTAATATCATTCAAAAACTTTCTAAAGATTATGTGTCGATTCACAATCAACTGATTTGATTTAGAATGTAGTTTGTCGCTTTGCGATTGATTTTATATAATTCAAGAGGTTTATAAAGATTATGTGTCGCTTCGCAATCAACTGATTTGGTTTAGAATATAATTTGTCGCTTCGCAATTGGTTTTAATAAATATTCAATCATTCAGAAACAATTTGTCGCTTCGCGATTGATTTTATATGACTCAAAAACTTTCTAAAAATTGTGTGTCGCTTCACAATCAACTGATTTGATTTAGAATATAGTTTGTCACTTGGGGATTGATTTTAATGACCCAGTCAAGCGTCAGTTATCAAGAGATTTATAATTAAACAATTCTCTCATTTCTAAATTGAAGCACACAAAAGGTGGGACAAATAACAGATCTTTCAATGACTATCGGTTGGGCGGGTGGGTGGGTCACAGTTGACAAAGTACCTCGCCCACAAACTAAACTTTGTTGCCACCAACCCACCCAAGCGTTAGTTATCAAAAAACTTATTATTAAACAATTTTCTCATTTCTAAATCCAAACACACAAGAGGTGGGACAAATAATAAATCCTTCAATGACTAACTCTTGGGCGGGTGAGTGGGTCACAGTAGAAAAAGTACCTCGTTCACAAAATAAACTTTGTTCCCACCCACCCACCCACCCAAGCGTTAGTTATCAAGAGATTTATTATTAAACAATTTTCTCATTTTTAAATCCAAGCACACAACAGAAAGGACAAATAATAAATCCTTTAATGACTAACACTTGGGCGGGTGGGTAGGTCACAGTAGAAGAAGTACCTTGTCCACAAATTAAACTGTGTTTGTTAAAAATTAAAAAAAATGATTTATAAAGATTTAAAAAAATTCTGTCAAACATTTTTTTAAAAATAAATAATATTTTTGAAAAGTTTGAGAGTCTACAAAAGCTCTAATAAAATTTAGATTGTATAATAAAACTAACCATTTTTATCAAACCTAACAAGACTTTTAAAAAATTTAAACTGTAAAATGTATTTTCCAAAGTTTGAGAAAGCCCTAAAAAAGTTTAAATAAATTTTAAAATGTCTAAAAAAAATTAAATTGTGATAAATCTAAAAAAACTAAAAATATAATGTTTACAAAGTCTTGAGAAGTTGTTAAATAAATTTTAAACAGTTTGAGAAGTGTTCTAAAACATTTTAATTTTTTTTTTAAATCTGAGCAATCTGAGAAAACTATAAAAATCGGAGAAAGTTTAATTTTTGATAAGATCTGAGAAACCACAAAAGATTTATGAAAAGTGTCTAAATATGCTCTAAAAAGTATTAGAACATTTAAAAAAATTTAGAAGGTTAAAAAAAGAAAAGACTTTGAAGTCTAAAAATGATGAGATCTGAGAATACTCAATATTTTGAGAAATCTGCAAAAACTAAAAAAAATAATAAGTTCAACAGTTATGTGGGCACTCCTATTCAAACTACTCAATGATAATCATGATATGATATATTACTTCTTTTTTCTTAAACAAAAAAACTTCTAACGTTTAGAAAGAATTAAAACTTGAAAATTTTTGTTAACAAACTCTTCAACAGTTTTGTAGGCACTTCAATTCAAACTACTCGATGATAACCATAATATGAAGTGAACCACCCAAACGCCCAAATGTTGTCATTGAAAGATTGGATATTACTTTCTTCTTTTTGAATAAAAAGACTTCTAACGTTTGGAAAGAAGCAAAACTTATAATTTTTTGTTAACAAATTCTTCAACAGTTATGTAAGCTTTCCAATTCAATCTACTCGATGATATTTATGATATGAAGTGACCCAGCCAAACGCCCAAGTGTTGGTCATTAAAAGATTAGATATTACTTTTTTATTCTTGGACAAAAACACTTTTAACTTTTGCAAAGAAGCAAAACTTATAATTTTTTGTTAACAAACTTTTCAACAGATGTGGGCAGTCCAATTCAATGATAATTATGATATAAAGTGACCCAGCCAAACGCCCAAGTGTTGGTCAGTGAAAGATTAGATATTATTTCTTCATTTTTGGACAAAAAGACTTCTAACGTTTGCAATGAAGCAAAACTTAAAATTTTTTGTTAATAAACTCTTCAACAGTTATGTGGGCAGTCCAATTCAAACTAGTCGATGATAATCATGATACAAAGTTACCCAGCCGAACGCCCAAGTGTTGGTCATTAAAAGACTGGGTATTACTTCTTAATTTTTGGACAAAAAGACTTCTAACGTTTGCAAAGAAACAAAGCTTATAATTTTTTGTTAACAAACTCTTCAACAGTTATGTGGGCAATCCAATTCAAACTACACGATAATAATCATAATATAAAGTGACCCAGCCAAACGCCCAAGTGTTGGTCAATGAAAGATTGGATATTACATCTTCATTTTTGGACAATAAAACTTTTAACGTTTGCAAAGAAGCAAAACTTAAATTTGTTTGTTAACAAATTCTTCAACAGTTACGTGGGCACTCTAATTCAATTTAATTAATAATAATCATGATATAAACTGACCCAGCCAAACGCCCAAATGTTGATCATTGAAAGATTGGATATTACTTCTTCATTCTTGGACAAAAAGACTTTTAACGTTTGCAAAGAAATAAAGCTTATATTTTTTGTAAACAAACTTTTCAACAGATGTGGGCAGCCCAATTCAATGATAATTATGATATAAAGTGACCCAGCCGAACGCACAAGTGTTGGTCAGTGAAAGATTAGATATTACTTCTTTATTTCTAAACAAAAAGACTTCTAACGTTTGGCAGAAGCAAAACCTATATTTTTTTTTGTTAACAAACTCTTCAACAGTTATGTGGGCAGTACAATTAAACGATAATCATGATAAAAAGTGACCCAGCCGAACGCCCAAGTGTTGGTCATTGAAAGACTAGATATTATTTCTTCATTCATGGACAGAAAGACTTCTAACGATTAGAAATAGAAGCAAAATTTATATTTTTTAGTTAACAAACTCTTTAACAGTTATGTGGGCACTCCAATTTAAACTACTCGATAATAATCCAATAATCATGATATGAAGTGACACAGCCGAACGCCCAAGAGTTGGTCATTGAAAGATTGGATATTACTTTTTTCTTCTTGGACATAAAGAGTTTTAACTTTTGCAAAGAAGTAAAACTTATAATTTTTTGTTAATAAATTCTTCAACAGTTATGTGGGCACTCCAATTCAAACTACTCAATGATAATCATAATATAAAGTGACCCTGCCAAAAGCCCAAGTGTTGGCCATTGATAGATTAGATATTACTTCTTTTTTTTTTGGACAAAAAAACTTTTATCGTTTGCAAAGAAGCAAAACTTTTAACAAATTTGTCAATCGTCTACAGTTATGTAGGCACTCCAATTCAAACTACTTGATAATAATTATAATATAAAATGATTCAACCACCCGCCCAAGTGTTTGTCATTAAAAGATTAAATATTCTTCCTTCTTAAACAAAGAAGGCAAACTTCTAATTTCTTGTTAAAAAAATTGTTGACAATTATTTGGACACTCTAGTTCAAAGTTCTTAATGGAAATAATTTGTAGTGACCCATCTACCCACCCAAGTGTTGGTCATTAAAAAAAATAGATACCACTTCTACCACGATTAGACTTATAGCGTTTTCAAGAAAGAAAAATTTCTAATTTTTTGTTAACAAAGTTTTTGACAATTATTTGGGCACTATAGTTTGAAGTACTTGATGGTAATCATGATTTGGAGACACACAAGTGTTGGTCATCAAAATATTGGATATTACTTTTTCCTTCTTGAACATAAAGATTTCTATCGCTTGCAAGAAGGAAAAACTTCTAATTTCTTGTTAACAAACGCAGAAAAGAGAAAGGCATATTTGGAATACAAAAAAGGAAGACATCCGAGACCTACAGCAAACAGATAAGAAACAGAGTAAACCAACAGATAAGAACTCTGGAAAAGGAATACTGGGAAAGATTTTCCTTGGAAATGGAACACAACTTATATGGGGCGCAAAGGAAAAGCAAAAAAAAGCCAGTAAACAAATTTACCCAAACATCTTTAATCTAAAAAAAAATGGGAAAACTTTCCTAAAATTGTATAAGGACAACGGCAAAGATAAAGACAACCTAGAAATGAGAAACGATGTTGCAGAAAGCAATGACAAAATCAAATTGGACATTAATGAAAATGACGTCGAACAAGCAATCCCAAAACTAAAAAAATAGGAAAACACCTGGGACAGACCTGGTCAACAACAAAATGATTAAATATGGGAGTCCCGAGTTAACTAAAGAGATTACCAACCTTTTCGGAAAATACTCAAAACTGGAAACATATCAAGCAAATGGCAAACAAGTATTACAATACCTATATTCAAAAAAAGAACGGGTCGCGCCCGGAGAAAAAAAAACAGATAATTCTTCTTCTAATAACTTAAAAAAAAAAAAACTAAATCATAAACAAAAATCTAAACAATTTTCAAACATTTTGAAAGGTTTGAGAATGCTAATAATGTGTGAAAAACAACAAAATTATGAAAATTAAAACAAATGTCTAAAAATGCTCCAAAAAAGTTTTTGAAAAAACCTAAAAAAATTTGAAAAATCTAGAAATGATGAGGTCTGAGAATACTCTTAAAGATTTTCAAAGAATTTAAGGATACTGCAAAAGCTCTAAAAAAAAGGTTTTTTTTTTAATTGTTTACAATGTTGAGAAAAAATCTTTTGAATAGTTTAAGAAAGTTTTAGTAACCTATAGATAAACAATTTTAAAAAATCTTAAAAACTTTTGAGAAATACTTTTATATAGTAGACAAGTCTAAAAAAACCTAAAAAACTCGTACAAGATTTTATGAAGTAGACAAAGTTCTTAATATTTTTAAAACATTTTAAGAAGTCTAAAAATGCTTTAAAAAAATTTAAAAGATTTTAAAAAATTTAAAAAAATCTTAAATTTTTTTAGAAGATTTGATAGGGTTTGAAAAACTTAAAAAAAAATTTTAAGGTTTTAAAATATTCAAAATTTTTTTTAAAAATTTGAGAAATCAGAAAATTTTTAAAAAGTTTTATAAGCTCTACATTTTTTTTTTAATTCAAAATGATCTAAAAATGTTCTAAAAGATTTTAGATAGTTTAAAAAATCTGTAACAATTCTAAACAAATTTAAAAAAAATTTTAAGGTATAGCAAAACTCTAAAAAAAATTCAAAAGTTTTGAGAGTTCTAACAATGCTCTAAACACATTTAAAACAATCTAAAAAAAATTAGATACATTTGAAAAAAAAAAAAAAATTTATTTTTAAGTTTTAGAATATTTTTTTTAATTAAAAAAAATTAAAATTAAAAATTTTGAAATTTACTTCTTAACTTGTATAGTTTTATTGTTATTCAGTAAATATTTGATCAAATTTGATCAATTATTGCGCTTTTTAGATTGATAAATTTAAACTATAATTATGAATTACTTCAAAAGTTTGAAAAAAATAATCACATTTTTATAAATTTTTTATTTTGACAATTACTACCAATTTGTATGATTTTAGCCGTACTCGGCAATATTTTTATTAATTTCTATCAACATTTGAGCTGTATAAATCATTAAAACCCCAACTACAAAAATTAAAAAAATTAAAAATTAATTTGCATAATTTGTTATTTGTCAACATTTACGCCTTTTAGATCATTAAATCTAAAGAACAATCTCAAATTATAATAAAAATTTGCATAAAATATGTATTGGTCTACTTTAGCAAATTTTTATCAATCAATTATTGATATAACATGCGCTCTTAATGAATTAATTTTAATGCATTGATCGGTTCTGCTTAAATAATACGTCTAGTCCACTTTAATCCAGTCACTATGTACAGGATCAGAAATTCCAAACAACATTGACTTTACTCTCAACCCCAACGGAGTCAGTAGTTAATGTTTGTGTTTATATTTAATCAAACAACATTCTTAGAAAATTTATTCCTAATACAAACTGAAAACTTTAATGTTTACACTTGCAAAATTATTAACAATTAATAATTAATCAGGGTTACCTAATGATGCTTTAATCATAATTAAATAGCGATTAGTTGTATTGATCTAGTTTTAATGTTAATTGTAGATTTAAAAACAAAAATGTCCCCCAACGTTTTAAGTCGCATACAAATGAGGGAATTAAAGGACAGATTTTAATAAACGCACAGACTGTTTCGTGATTTTATTTTTTTCCAGCATAAGGGTTGTTATTATTAAAAAGCTTGATGGAGGACAACGTCACGTCCGATATATTTAATTTAAAAAGTAACGCGTTTCGGAAATAAATTCTCTGTCTTTTTTTTGCCGAAATGAGAAATGATACCGGAGAGATAATCGTTTTCAGATGGCGTCCGTAGATGGATGGAGCTTTTATTATCTATCGTCCCAGTTACAACAATATTTTTTTGTTGCACAAATCTCATCTCCATTAGTGTAGATGGGACTGTGTGTGTTTACTTTTTTTATATTTGTGTTTGTTGTTGGTTGAGTGGCGTTTCGGAACGGATATGCCGAGAAATGCAAGGTTTAAAATGTCAGGGAATGTAACTAGAACTAGCACATTTTTATAATAATAATAATAATAAAACCACTTTAGTGAAGATTACAAAAGAACAATAAAAATGCAATTTATTGCTGTAAATATAGTTTGTGTGTACAATATATTATTTCTAGAACTGTTTGATCATTTATGTTGCTATTGTTGTCATCGCCAGACATTGTTTGATGTTATTGTAAACGTTGATTGTATAATATTAGTATAAGCTTGCAAATAAGCTTAGTCAAATTGTTTAAGTTTGATTTGTTTATAATGTGTCTATTGCAATCTTTCCCTGGAGATCGAGCGTGCTTAAGACTTAACAATAAAAGTAGTTTTAAAGATTTAGCAACTATAATGTATGGTTGCAACGTTATTACATTGCATTTTCGATCAATCAATTTGATACAACTACTTTTTATAAGCATATTAATTTAATATTATTTTCCACTCAACAATCTTTGATGTCAATTATCAAACAGCAGTTAGAAGAGTACATGATGCAATCATTAGTTAGAACATAATTGTCAGCAGCAGTAATATAATAATTGTTCAGAGGGTATGTGATGTGATTGTAATGCTTTTGATGCGGAGTAAAACACAGTTAATATATTAACATATTGTCATGTAGCTTTCCGCAATTTCCGCAAGGGCAAATAAACAATTTCTATCGATTGGATTTTAATATTTAAATAAATTGTTAGAAGTAAATGCAATTTCAGCAAAAGTTTTGCGAACTGAAATAAAGTTGTTTAGTTTTATTTGATTATACATTCGAGTATTTTCCTACTCCATAATTGTATATAAAGTGTGCAAACAAAAAGGAGTCCGATGGGTACTATACGTACCCTTTTACGAAGAACGGAGCGGTGTTATTCGTTTAGACAAATGGTCATCAATGCCATTGAGATGGTTGTATTCAGGACCTTATCTGTATGCGGTGCGCCGTAAAGACCCGCCGTGACCGACATAACAATACCCAATACACAACCATAACCAGACGTTTCGTTAACTTGATTACACAAAGAAATTTTTGCCCACAATTACTTCCTCATACACAAAATTAACACACGTTTAGTCTGGAGCAGGTTTGCAAATAAAGATGGTTTGGGGTCGCGAATAGTAGGTATAGTTCACCCTCATTGACGTCGCTAGAGGTGAACGTATATCAAGAATAACACCATCTTGATTATGTTTTAATTAAGGAGCCGACTATTCGCAATGGCTTCTGTTATCGCGACTGAACCATTGTTACAACATAATACGGCAATCTCCGCTAGTTGTAAGAAATTCCCCTTGTGGAGAGACTCTCTCTCCCACTCAGACTTTTGGGGGTCGAGCGGAGTAGAACATGAGGTAATTAGGCGAAACGCGAGTCCCAACTGAAAGGGTTCCTGTTCTCTTCTGTTCTGCCAAGCATCATTAATTTCCGAGTGTCATATTAAATTTCCTTTTACACCGTTCAGAATTCATTTAGTACTAACGTCCTCTCTCATACGTTATTTTCGATACTCAACTATCCGAAATTTCATACACGTCAATTTTATCATGCGGGCAATAAAATGCAATCACCATATTATCGCACCATTTTCCGCTTATTACCGAACTAATAGGACAATTTATTGGTATGCGGGGCGTTATCGCACAATGCCAAAGCGCTATTTTATAACATGATCGAGAAAAAAGAACCGTCATAAAACTTTTATTAAAAATTCTCTTCAAATATTATATTTATCGATCAAATTTGCAGCAATCAATCTTAGATTCAATTACATTGATTAACAGGAAATATACTAAATATTTAGTACAGTTAATTGATAATAATCCTATTAAAATTATTGTTAGCTAATTTAGCAATTAAGCAACTTTTCAGTAAATTGAATTAAAATTATTGTTTTATGCGAGAACGCTTTAAGAGCCATGTTCAATATATTATCCGGGCCTGGAGCAGTGCGAAGTTTAAATCTTTTAATGATTTCTCTGATTCTCTAAAATTTAAAAATAAGTTGTTTAATAAATTTTCAAAATTTAAAAATTTTCAAAAAAAAATAAATAAAATTTCAAAATTTTGGAGTGGCATTCTAGTTTTGTTTTAATAATAATTGGTTTTTCGGAATTAATTTTTGTTTTTTTTTTCAAATTTGCAATACATTAAAAATAAATTGTTTAATAAGTTTCCAAAATTAAAAATTTTTCAAAAAAATTGCTTTAATATAACTTTATTTTTTGGATTTTATTTTTGTAATTTGTATCACACAATAAAAATAAGCTCTTTTAAAAAAATTTAAAAAATGAGTTTTTCGAAAAAAATTAAATAATTTTTCAAAATTAAAAAAAATTGAAAAAAAGTTTGTCTTTAATTAAACAGATTTTTCGGACTCAATTTTAACATCATTGTCTTTATATTTACATTACACATTGAAAATAAGTTGATTAATAGGCTTCCAAAATTTGAGATATTTCAAAAAAAAATTTAATAAGTTTTTCAAAATTAAAAAAAAAAAAAAATAGAAAACAATTTGCTCCTATTATACTAATTTTCTGGGCTCAATTATATCATCTTTTTTTTTAAATTTGCATCACACATTCAAAATAAGTTTTTTAGTATGTTTCCAAAACTTAGAGTTTTTCAAAAAAATTTAAATAGGTTTTTAAAAGTTTTGCTTTAATAAAACTGATATTTCGGACTTAATTTTTGCCATTTTTTCTTCAAAATTGCATCAGACATCGAAAATAAACTGATTATTAAAATTTTAAAATTTGGATTTTTCAAAAATTTCAAAATAGTTTTTTAAAATTTTTAATGCATGGAAAAAAGTTTTGCTTCAATAAAATTGATTTAATTTTTATAATTTTATCTTCAAATTTGCATCACATATTGTAAATTATGTTAATGTGTATGTTATTTAAAAAAAAAATTAAATATAGAAGGAAGTTAAACTGATTTTCTAAACTTTACTTTTTAAATTTGCATCATACATTGAAAATAATATGTTTATCAAGTTTTCAAAGTTTAAGATTTTTCAAAAATTTTTAAATATTTTTTTAAATTTTTAAAATTAAAATAAAACTGATTTTCTGGGCTTTATTTTTCTAATAATTTTTTTAAATTTGCATCACATTGAAAATAAGTTGTTCAATTAGTTTTCAAAATTTGAGATGTTTTCATTTTTTTAAATGTCATCGTTTAGAAAAGTTAAGCTTTAATAAAATTGATTTTTCAGACTTAATTTTTGAAATTTTTTCTTCAAATTTACATCAAACATTGAAAATAAGTTGAATATAATGTTTCTAAAATTTGGAATTTTTCAAAAAAACTCAAGTCATTTTCCAAAAATGTTCAATACATGAAAAAAAATTGCTATATTAAAACTATTTTTTTGGAGTTTATGTAATTTTTATTTCTAAATTTGCAACACACATTAAAAATAAGTTGTTTAATGGGTTTCTAAAATTTTGAATTTTTCAAAAATTTCTATGTTATTAGTTGGATGGGTCTCAGTAAAAGAAACTACTTGCCTATAAACTAAACTTTGTTTCCGCCCAACCCATTTATTGTTAAGGAATTTACTGATATTTAAGTGCAAGCACACAAAAGATGAGTTAAACACTGGATTCTTTGATGACTAACACTTGGGTGGGTGAGTAAATTACTGTAGAAGAAGGTACTTGTCTACAAAATAGACTTTGTTTTCGTTAGTTATCAAGAGATTTTATGTTAATAAATTCTTTCATAATTAATTGCAAGCATACAAGAGGTGAGTCAAACACTAGATCTTTTAACGACTAACACTTGAGTGGGTGGCTGGGCTACTGTAGAAAAAGCTACTTGCTAACAAACCTAACTTTGTTCCCCCCCACCCACCTAAGCGTTAGTTATCAAGAGATTTATTGTTAAAAAAAAATCTCTAATATTTAGGTTCAAGCACACAAAAGGTGGGTTAAACACTAGATCCTTTGATAACTAACACTTGGTTGAGTAGGTGGGTCACAATAGAAGAAGCTACTCGCTTACAAACTTAATTTTGTTCCCGCCCACCAACCCAAGCATTAGTTATCAAGAGATTTATTGTTAAAAAATTCTTTAATATTTAACTGCAAGCACACAAGAGGTGCGTCAAACACTAGATCCTTTAATGATTAACACTTGAGTGGGTGGGTGGGCTACAGTAGAAGAAGCTACTTGCTATCAAACTTAACTTTGATCCCTCCCACCCACTCAAGCGTTAGTTATCAAAAGATTTATTGTTAAAGAAATCTTTGACAATTAACACAAGAGGTGGGTCAATCACTAGAACCTTTAATGACTAACACTTGAGTGGGTGGGTGGGCTACAGTAAAAGAATCTCCTCGCTAACAAACTTAACTTTGTTCCCGCCCACCCACCCAAGCATTAGTTATCAAGAGATTTATTGTTAAAGAAATTTTTGATGTTTAATTGCAAACACACAAGAGGTGGGTCAAACAGTAGATCCTTTAATGACTAACACTTGGGTAGGTGGGTGGGTCACAGTAGATAAAACTACTCGCTTACAAACTTAATTTTGTTCCCAACCACCCACTCAAGCGTTAATTATCAAAAGATTTATTGTTAAGAAATTTTCTAATATTTAGGTTCTAGCACACAAGAGGTGGGTTAAACACTTGATCCTTTGATGACTAACACTTGGTTGAGTGAGTGGGTCACAATAGAAGAAGCTACTCGCTTACAAACTTAATTTTGTTCCCGTCCACCCACCCAAGCGTTAGTTATCAAAGATTTATTGTTAAAAAATCTTTGATATTTAATTGCAAGCACACAAGAAGTGGGTCAAACACTAGATACTTTGAAGACTAACATTTGGGTGGGTGGGTGGGTTACAGTAGTAGAAGTTATTTGCTCACAAAATAGACTTTGTTCCCGCCGGCCTACCCACCCAAGCGTTAGTTATCAAGAGATTTTATGTTAATAAATTCTTTGATAATTAATTGCAAGCACACAAGAGATGGATCAAACACAAGATCCTTTAAGAGCTAACACTTGAGTGGGAGGGTGGGCTACAGTAAAAGAAGCATTTTGCTAACAAATTTAACTATGTTCCCGCCCACCCACCCAAGCGTTAGTTATCAAGAAATTTATTGTTAAAGAATTTTTTAATATTTATTTCCAAGCATACAAAAAGTGGGCCAAACACTAGATCCTTTGATGGGTGGGTGGTGTCACAGTAGAAGAAACTACTCGCCTACAAACTTCTATAACAAAATGACTTCTGACGTCCGCTTAGAAGACAAGCATTGATTGGGTGGGTGAAACACTCTAAAGCATGGTATTGCTCCAATAATTTAAATTAAGTGGCCCACCCATCTACCTAAATGTTAGTTAACATGAAATTAAATTACAATTTTTTCTTGTGACAAAATGACTTCTGGTGTCCGCATAGAAGACATTCATTAAATTTTTTAATAACAAACACTTGGGCAAGTAGGTGAGACACTTCGTACAGTGGTATCGGGTCAATAATTTATAATGAAGTAGCTTACCCACCCACTCAAGTGTCATCAAAAAGTTTTATCACAACCTTTTTTTATAACCAAATAATTTTGGACGTTATTATAGCAGAGAAAACAATTAATTCCTTAATGACAAACATTTGGGTGGGTGGGTAGGTTAATCCAAAACATGATAACGCAACAATAATTTAGACTGAAATAACCCACTTACCCACCCAAGTGGTAGTTATTAAAAAGTTAGATCACGACTTTCTTCTGTGATAAAATTACTTCTATCGTCAGCATAGAAAACAATTTGTAAATTTCTTGAGAACGAACACTTGGGCGGGTAGGTGAGCACTCCAAAGCATAGTAACAAGCCAACAATTTAGATTGAAATAGCTTACCCACCCACCTAAATAGTAGTTATTAAGAAGTTAGATCACGACTTTTTCTTGTGATAAATAAAGATGACAATTATAAAATATATAAAGAAGAGACGCAATGTCCTCAAATGAGACAGTTGTAAAAGCAATAATTTCGAATAAAGCCTAGTTAAATAGGTAAATTTATAAGAATGCCATTTAATTTTTTAATGTTATTATTGGGTTGTCCGATTGAACAAATAGTAACGAGCGCTACATATGTCGTTGTGGCATTCTTATAAATTTACCTATTTAACTAGGCTTTATTCGAAATTATTGCTTTTACAACTGTCTCATTTGAGGACATTGCGTCTCTTCTTTATATATTTTATATATGTTCTGATATACACGAAATTGTATAATAGTAATTATAATTTATGCAAAAAATTTATTCTATTTTTAATTTTCAAATTTCCGTTTTAATTCTTTCATGTCATTACCATCAGCTTAATATCCCGAAATAATTAGTTTATTTCTTTATTCTCAGAATGCTATTAACCATAGCCATTAAATAAAGTCATTAAGTCAGTATAAATAGTCAATACACCCTTTAAAATATTCACTTTGAATTGTGGTGGTGAACAATGTTGACGAAGTAAGTTAAAAATCAATTAGTTTAAATAAATAAAGCCATACTGATGAGAGGTAAACCTCGAAACGCGTCTATGGATGTTTTTTAGTTTAGAATATTTTTTCATAAATTTAATTTTTTAATGTAAAGATGACAATTATTGATTTTTTTGATAACAAAACTTAGGCGGGTAGGTGGGACAATTAATAACAAATGTAATTTTAACTTAATGTCAAACTTGTTTGTTAAATATCAAAATTAGTCCTCAAGTATCAAAAATACTTTCTGTTTAATTTATCATGAAAAACCTTAGAAAATTGTCAAAAATATTCTTTTTAGTTTTTAAAAATGTTTCTAATGTTTTACAACCGTTTTTAGCTGTCAAATTTTGTTTTCAATTGTTTGATTTGTTTGAAAATCAATAAATTGTCAAAAATGTTTTTATGCTCTAAAAAAAATTTCTGTTAATTGATTGACAATTATCAAAAAAGTTTCTAAATTGTCTAGTTAAAAAAAAAATGTAACTGACCAACTTGTACAAAATTTTTAAAAATTTTTTTTGGTTGAAAGTAAATTAAAGATCAAAAATATTAACTTTGTAAAGAAAAGTTACAGAAAACTCAAAACATCAAAAAACACAGTTTCTGACTAAAAAATAAACAAGAAATGAAGTTTTGGATTTAAAACTTATTACAAAATGTCATTTTTGACTAGAACATTAATTAAAAATGTTTTTTAAAATAAAATGTCCAGAAATTATAATTTTATGCAAAAAAAATATTTAAAAAAACCTTTAAATCCGTGAATGATTTCAAACTAAAAAGTTGAGTTTAGACCAAAAAATAATATAATATAAAATGTTATTTCTGACTAAAAATTTTGGACTTTTTATAAAATGCATTTTAGCTCAAAAATTTATCAAAGAATATGATTTTATGCAAAAGTTATAAATCATTTTATTTTAAATTAAAAAATTATTAGAAAATGCTATTGTGGACTAAAAACTCTACTTACTATTAATAATTGTTAAAGTTTTACAATTTTAATTATTTTGATGGCGCAAATATTGATAAAAATTGTTAACAAAATTATCAATCAAAGTTAAAACAATAAAAAATAAATAGTTTTTAATAAAACTTAATTTAATTAATTTTTCAAATTTATTAAGCAAATTATGATCATAATTTGCATTTATATATTTAGAAAGCAAAAATGTTAATAAAAATTGATAAATATATACCAAACCTATAGCTTAAATAAAAAAAAAATAAAAAAATTTAGTTTAAACTTAATGATCTAGAGAGCGCAAACATTTAAAGAAATTGATAAAAATAAATTTATTATTATTATTACAAATAACGTTAAAACCATACAATTTAAGTAGTAATTGTAAAAACTTTGATTGTAATTTGAATTTAATAATGTAAAAAGCGCTAATGTTGATAGAAATCGATAAAATCTCTATCAAATAACTCTAAAATTATACAAATTAAGCAATAATTATCAAATTGTGAAATTTAAGTTGTTTTAAATTTCTTTTTTAAATTTTTGAAGCAACTCTTAATTGAAGTTTGCATTTAACTATCTAGAAAGCGCAGATACGTAAAAATTGTAAAAAAATATTTTTTTTTTTACTAAAACAGGCTAAAACTGTATATGATAAGTAATTGCAGCCAACGTATTGAATTTATAATTGAAAAATTTACATATGTAGACGCAACTTTACAAAGAAATCCATACAACCATTACAGCAGCCAACTATTGTTGCTTTATTGAAAAAACTTTTTTTTAAGTAACAGTTTTACTTGTATATATTTTTTGAGCCTCCCTGTATACGTAGTAGCCCGGCGCATTCATCATTTATTGTGCATAAAATTTGTCAATTACGGATAGAAACTGATCCTGTCTTAATTGTAGAGCATACAATTTTTATTTGATAAACTTGGCTGCAGTAATAAGATCTACTAGACATAACTAGTTTTTTTTTAATTGCGTAATAATTAGTAAAATATTATTAATATTAAACTGTTTTGAAACATTTCAAATGAAAGATTTTAAACTAAATTATGTTCTCTGAAAATTCAAGCTTTATATTAACCTTATGATAATTGCAACAAGTTCTTAAATGCTTTGCAGAAATTCACACATCTGCACACATAAGATAACCAAAAATTATCTTACCCAATTTCGCTTAAAGAACTAAACAAGTGCAATTCAGAATTACCACCTACAGTTCTACAAACTATGCTCATTCTCATTTTATGTAAGTTGCTGACTATGCTTTAACATAAACTACTTTATCACTTTATTTAAATCGTATGCAATCAATAATGATACAATAATAGGCGTTTCTTGCAAAGATGTCTACTATGTTATTACATCTCCTGTCTAGCAGCTTCACACCATCCCTTTGTTTGGACGGTTTTTATAAAGAGGATCCAGCCCCTTTCGCGTTTCCAAACGATTGAATCGCAAATGTCAAGAAGGGTGGAATTGAGATGTCGTAAATTCTTTTCATTTTTAAATATTGTGTTGATTCTGTTATTAGCAAATTAAATAAATATTGTCAAAACATGCGAATTTATTCACTATTATTCAATAATTATTTATGAATCAATTTTATGGTAATACAAGTCCGTTATATAAAACTGTTTTAAAAATTTAATTTTTATAAGTGAAAATAAATGTATAGAATACGACCCGTTGTTAACCCTTACATTAAATAAGCGATTGTAATAAAAGAATGGAATTTAGACTGAATTAATCTTGGCAAACATATTCATTACGACGAAGAAATTGTAAAAATAAAACAAACCGAAGCAATTTATTAAACCCTTTATTTTTCCTTGTGTATCCTGCACATCCATCACCCACCGCAGCAATGTCCGCATGGCCCAAAGAGTGACGGAACCGATCGGATTCAAACCGGTCTGTAAATTATCCCTACCAACGGCTTTACACACACACAATGATTAATGAAGTAACAATTTTAGAAATAATTTTTTAGTTGATTCATTTTCAATTTATTTAATTATTTAGAATTTTGCAGGAAGAATTATTGTTGGAGCGTTATAAGAACAGGGTAAATTAAGCGTTAAAATTCAATAGATTATAAAAAACATTAATCACACGCAATGAATGTTAATTAACAAGTAATTACTGATTGAATTTAAGCATTTTTTTTTAAATTATGTTTCTAAATATTAAGGCAAGAAATAACACCAAATATAATGTTAGTTTCATTAACAAGAATTATTTTTATTTTTTTCTGCTCACAAATTATCATGAAAGAAACGTAAAATTTAAAATTTTTTTTTTTAAATTATGTAGAATTTTTGTAATTTAAATAAAAAATGTAAAACGTTGCAACAAAACTATAAATAAATGATATTATGCTGATTTTTTTTGTAATTTAAGCCTAATTTTTACAGTATAATAAAAATTAAGCAAAAAAAAAATTAAAAAGTGGTTGCAAGCTAAAATTTTTTTGTAATCAAAGTTGGATTTTTGTAATTTTTGCTTAAAATGTAAAAACTACAAGTTGCAACAAGCTAATTTTGTAAGATCAAAAACCAAATTAATCATGTTTTTGCAAGTTGTATCACATATTTTTTTTATATTTTTTTTTTAATTTTCAAAAATTTTTTGCAAGTTCTATTTTGTAGTGTATTTTTGAGCCTGTAGTAGTGTTTTGGAGCTTGATTCTAATTCATAGAATTTTAAATTTAATTTTTAAAGAAATTTTTTAAATACTTTGGGCTGTTTTTAAAGCATTAGAATTATTAGCGTTTGAATACTGTTTGTGTATGCCAAACTTGGCAGACGATAGTTCAAAAACTGTTTGAACATTTTTCTGCAATTTTTAGAAATCTTTTAAGTTTGCTATTCAAGGTATATTCCATTAAAATTTAAAAAAAAGTTTTAATTTGGCTTTTATTGAAGCTATGAATATTTCTGAAAAATTTTAAAAAATTTAAGAAGCGGACAATGGTTCAAAAACTGAAAAAAATTATGCAGTTTATAAATTGTTTAATTGTTTTTGTCTTTTAAAAAAAAAAAAAATTGTAAGTTCTAAAATCATAGTAATGACTATTATGGTCTCAAAAATACTTAAAAATGTATTGAAAATAAGAACCCATTAAGACTTTTGGAAGCTGGCAATGGTTTAAAAACTGTTTATGCAATTTTGGAAAAGTCTTTAATTTTTTGTGACTATTTTTTGGAATTTTTGTAAGTTCTAAAAGCCTTTTTAAGCATTTCTTTTTACAGTTTCTTAAAAACTTTTTTGATTTTTTTAGTGTTTAAATACTATTGTAAAGATTTCAAAGTCTTGAGTCGTTTTTAGAAGTGTTAAATGTATGTTTTAGATCTAAAGATTTCAGGAGGCTGTCAACTGTTTAAAAATTATCTGCAATTATTATTTTGTTTTATGTAATGTTAGGCACACTGATGATGGGTGCATACTCTAAAACACTAATGAATTTGTCTCACACTGGGTGGAATAATATAATATAAACTATATAATGATTAATAAGGCCAAAATAAAAAAAAATTCTACCAGAGCTGGGGCTTGAACCTGTTACAAATTATGCGCCAAGATTTGAGTTAGGCGCTTCACCCAATTCTCCGGTATGTTAGGTTAGGTTAGGTTAAACATTTCAATATGTTGCACATTTCAAATCATTTCTCCTTAAACTGATAACTAACTTCAATTATTTAAAATTATCAACGCATTTTTTGCATAAAAATTGTCCAAAAAACGCATTTTGTATAAAGTTTATTCAAAATTACTTAAATAACAAACTTTCTGCATAAAATTAGCATAAAAGATGTGTTTGCGATACAATGCTATTATTTCTTACATGTCATAAAACAAAGATTTATGTTAATTGAATTTTATAACATTTGTAAGTACCTGGTGTTAAGTGGGTGCACGTGTTTGGTTTTTACTAAATCCTCTTCAAAGAGGCTTAAATTCCTGAAATTATGAATTAGCCCTTGTAATTAGCCATCTGTTGTGTCCCACCACTATCAGACATAAATTTACCTTTTTTGTATTTGTACAATTTACGAGCAGTTCCGTTTCTACACTTGTAACAAACTTGTAATCAGACTTGCAATACAATAAATGCTTTTTATGTGAAAGTTATTTTTATTTTAACGTTATATTAATGTTTGTGACATCAATAATTAGATGTAAAAGTTGTTAAGACAACAGTTAATTTACATCGCAAACGCAATCTACGGCCGTCTTCTGAACCAGGAAGAATATCAACTGCCGTACACAAAACATGGTCCTTCGAACCGGATACAGCAAGTATTGTTGAAATCCTTATGTTGTATTGCAAATGAACATTTGTAAGAAACTGTTAGCGACGCCATATTTGTCCACTGCCGTCTTACAAAGAAGAAGTTTGAGCGAATTCTCCATCTCTCTCGTCAGCGATTTACATCCATCACGAGAAAAATATCTAATGCGTTGTTTACGGACCACTTTACCAGCAACGCAAATCGTCCATCATTGAGGAAACCGTTACGTGAAATCAACAGCAACCATACATTTCCACAGTATCAATCAGTAAGCATTATCACACCACTCTTTCCTATATATTCTTTTATCTTGTGTCAAGTAACATATTAAAATGCCTCCAAAAGCTTCATTACCTTCTCTTTTATCAAAACAAGAAAAGTTTGCAGCAATTTTAAAACGAGCTGAAATATTTTATAATAATTCTATTCAAGCGGGCATAACAATTGAAATTGTTAATAATTTTGAGTCGCATCTCAGTGAAATTGGGCCTACGTTAGATAAACACAAGGAGTTATTAGATGAAATTGAAATCACTGATTCAGAAAACTTAGAAAAATATAATAAATTAAGGGAAGAATTTGAAAACTTGTTTCATTCAATTAAGGCAAAATTTATGACAGTCATTAATACAAATCTAGTAAAGCTTGGCTCAGATAATCACGCAGCAAATGTAGAACTAGCGCCTTCTATAAAACTACCAACTATAAACTTGCCAAGTTTTGATGGTTCATATGATATGTGGGGTCAATTCTCAGAAACATTTTTATCATTGATACATTCAAATAATACAATCAGTAACATACAAAAATTTTATTATTTGCGGTCATGCTTATCAAACGAAGCAGCTAATGTAATAAAATCATTAAACATATCAGCAGTCAATTATGATATTGCCTGGAAATTATTAAATAATCGTTTTAATAATAAGCGACTAGCAATTCACAAGCATGTTAAGTCAATTTTTGAAGTTAACTTGATCCATAAGGAATCTCATGTGGCATTAAGAACGTTACTAGACACAGTTTTAGCTAATCTAAGAGCATTGGGTGCACTTGGTGAACCGGTTGACAGTTGGGATATAATACTTGTATACTTAATTTCTTTAAAGTTAGATGTAATAACTCGCCGCGAATGGGAATGTCATGTCAATTCAACCGAGCCTGCTAAATTTATAACCTTGTCTGATTTTTTAACAAAACGTTGTGAATTGTTAGATACTCTCCATAATGAAACTTCCAATAAATCAAACAATTTTAAACAGTTGCAAAAGGCTAGCGTTAATATTGCCATTAGCAAATTTAAATGTGCACTTTGTGAAAGCACGTCTCATTCAATTCATTCTTGTAGCAAATTTCTCGGTCTTAACGTAAGCTCGAGATTAGAGAAAATTAAAAATTTAAATTTGTGTACCAATTGTTTAGGCCGAGCTCATTCAAATAAACAATGCAAAAGCAAATACACGTGCAAAACATGCAAAAAACGGCATCATACTTTATTGCATATTGAAACTCAAAGGGAACCCATTTTGCAAGAACCCTCAACATCAATGATAGCAAATCACTCCTCTACAGCATCATTTCAAACCATTCTATCTACAGCTTGTGTGAAAGTAGTCGATAAATGTGGCAAATCACATAATTATCGTGTTTTACTTGATTCCGGATCACAATCAAACTTTGTAACCTCAAAAATGCGCAAATTGTTAGGTATTTCTATTTCTAAAGTAAACATATCAATTTCGGGTATTAATCAAAGTACATCAAATATCACAGGAAGATGTAATATTTCAATTTATTCAAATAATAGCAAGTTTGAGTCAAATATGTCATGTCTAATTTTAGACAAAATAACTGAAAAATTGCCTAAAGTGTCTTTTAATAAATTATTTTTAAATATTCCAAAAAACTTGCCAGTAGCCGATCCATCATTTGATAAAAACGAAGATATAGATATGCTGTTAGGGGCTGATATATTTTGGAATCTAATTTGTATTGGCCAAGTTCAATTAGAAAAAAATCTTCCTTTATTACAGAAAACTAAATTGAGTTGGGTTCTAGCTGGGTCAGTACCTGTTGTTTACTCATCTAATGTGTCAATATCGTCCAATTTAAGCATAGATAATATAGATATCAACAAATCAATAGCTATATTCTGGGAAATTGAGGAAAGTTTTGTATCTTCTCCTCTTACACTTGAGGAAAAGAAATGCGAAATCAATTGGGGGAGTCAAAAACTCTTGCATTAAAAAGATTTGTTAGCTTAGAAAGGAAATTAAATAATAATCAGAGCATTCGAGAACCTTACATAAAGTTTATGAAGGAGTATCATAAGCTAGGACATATGACAAAAATAGATGAATCAAAACCTCAACCAAATATATTATACTATTTACCTCACCATCCAGTCTTAAAGGATACCAGCATTACAACTAAACTTAGAGTAGTTTTTGATGGCTCAGCCAAAACAAATACGGCATTATCTCTGAATTGCGTTCAAAAGGTTGCACCTATTTAACGCGACTTGTTTTCAATTCTATTAAGATTTTAAGAATGTATCGTCAAATACTAATAACTAAAGAGCATCGTCCATTGCAACGTATTCTTTGGCAATCATCACCTTCCGAGGAAATAGGTTGTTTTGAATTAAACACAGTCACTTATGGAACCGCATCTGCATCATTTTTGGCTATAAGATATCTAAAGCAGTTAGCACTTGAAAATAAAGTCAAATTTCCACTAGCATGTTCTATCATTGAAAACGATTTTTATGTTGACGACCTACTCACAGGGTGCAACACTGCTCAAGAAGCAATCATTATTCGCGACGAAATTACTTCTATATTAGATTCAGCCGGTTTTCCTCTTCGTAAATGGGCTTCTAACGACCCAACCGCTTTAACGGGATTATCAGATAACTGCTCAGTTGATGAATTTGTAAAACTAACTAATTCAACGGATATAAAAACTTTAGGTATTTTATGGAGCCCCAAAGCCGATCAATTTTGATACAAATCTCAGAATTTTATAGGCGCTCGTGTTACAAAAAGAACTATATTATCAGCAATTGCAAAAATCTATGATCCCTTGGGATTAATTGCACCAATTGTGATTGTTGCTAAATTAATAATAATGCAAAGTCTTTGGCAAAACAATCTTCATTGGGATGAATTGATTCCTATAGATTTACACACAAAATGGCTGGATTTTGTTAGAAATTTAAAAGATTTAGAGGCCATTCACTTTGATCGACATGTGCTATGTCATAATTATATTAAAATCGAATTGCACGGTTTTTGTGATGCGTCTGACGTTGCATACGGATTATGATTATGCAGGCTATTCAAATATTCGTCTTTTATGCGCCAAATCTAAAGTAGCTCCATTGCAAAAAATATCAATACCACGACTTGAGCATTTTCAAAAAGCGCCAAACCTGTTCATTGCAAATGTCAGTTACTCTCACTAAATCCCATACTAGATGACGATGGTTTAATTCGCGTGGGAGGACGTTTGAATAATTCAACATTTGCTTTTAATAAAAAACATCAAATTATTTTGCCTAATAAACACAAATTAACTTACTTAATTTTGCAATATGAACATATTAAGCAACTGCATTGCGGCTCGGAAGCTTTATTAGCATCAGTTCGTAGTCAATATTGGCCAACTTCTGGCAGAAATATATGTAAAAGTGTTATTCATAATTGCTTGAAATGTTTTCGATCAAACCCTCCAAAGACCGCACATATCATGGACCAACTACCACCTTCTCGAGTTAATCCAGCGCCTCCGTTTCATATATGTGGAGTAGATTACGCCGGACCGTTTTCAAAAAAAGATAGAAATTCAAAATTATCAAAGGCATACATATGTTTATTTGTATGTTTTACAACAAAGGCCATACATGTTGAACTAGCATGTGATTTAACAGCTGAATGCTTTATAGCCGCGATGCGTAGATTTGTTGCAAGACAAGGCAAACCGTTACATGTTTATTCTGACAACGGCACCAAATTTGTTGGGGCAAACTCAGAACTTAAAGATTTGTCAAACTTTATTAAAGCAAGCATTAACCAAACTGCAATAATAGATGCTGCTAGTAAATCAGATATTCAGTGGCATTTTATACCGCCGCGATCGCCCCATTTTGGAGGTCTTTGGGAAGCCGGGGTAAAGTCAATTAAATCTCATTTAAAAAGAGTTGCTGCAAACGCAAGGCTTACCTATGAGGAGTTTTATACTTGCTTGACACAGATAGAAGCTGTCCTTAATTCCCGTCCTTTATCCCCATTATCTAGCGATCCAAACGACCTAGAACCACTGACGCCAGGTCATTTTTTAATTGGAAGGCCAATGACTGCCTTGCCAGACGCCAACATGATGAACTTACCGGAAAATCGCCTGTCCAGATTTCAGTTAATTCAAAGAATCACCCAGCATTTTTGGAAGCGATGGTCTGACGAATACATAACTGGACTCCAGCACAGGCCTAAATGGAAACAAAATGCAACTCGAAGTATACAAGTTAACGACTTGGTTTTATTACGAGAAGACAATTATCCTCCTCTTTAATAGAAGTTGGGACGAGTTACTGAAACTCATCCAGGACCTGACGACATCGTTCGTTCGTTTGAAACGGGCTGTGAAAACCTTGTGTACCCTCCCAATTGACGCTCAGTGAAGTGATTGACTGTATCAACAGCTTTATTTTATTATGTTTTCTTTATATTTATTATTTGTATTATACTTTATATTTTAAGTTCCCATATTGTTACATGTTGATTCGCATAACTATTCTTTTATCTGTATTGTTATTTTCTAATCCATTCATGTTTATTTCAAAAAACTTCAGTTTTTCAAGGCGGGCGGCATGTTTGCGATACAATGCTATTATTTCTTCTATGTCATAAAACAAAGATTTATGTTAATTGAATTTTATAACATTTGTAAGTACCTGCTGTTAAGTGGGTGCACGTGTTTGGTTTTTACTAAATCCTCTTCAAAGAGGCTTAAATTCCAGGAATTATGAATTAGCCCTTGTAATTAGCCATCTGTTGTGTCCCACCACTATCAGACATGAATTTACCTTTTTTGTATTTGTACAATTTACGAGCAGTTCCGTTTCTACACTTGTACTAGCTACACTTGTAACAAACTTGTAATCAGACTTGCAATACAATAAATGCTATTTATATGAAAGTTATTTTTATTTTAACGTTATATTAATGTTTGTGACATCAATAATTAGATGTAAAAGTTGTTAAGACAACAGTTAATTTACATCGCAAACGCAATCCACGGCCGTCTTCTGAACCAGGAAGAATATCAACTGCCGTACACAAAACAAGATGCTCAAAAAATATAATTTCTATAAGAATTAACTTAAAAATGATTTAGAAAAACATAAAATTGCATTTTTTTGCATATAATTTATTTAATTATTGTATATAAACTTTTTCTCTGCTTAAAATTGTTTATAAAAATATCAATACCACGACTTGAGCATTTTCAAAAAGAAGTTTGTGATCTAAAAAGCGCCAAACCTGTTCATTGCAAATGTCAGTTACTCTCACTAAATCCCATACTAGATGACGATGGTTTAATTCGCGTGGGAGGACGTTTGAATAATTCAACATTTGCTTTTAATAAAAAACATCAAATTATTTTGCCTAATAAACACAAATTAACTTACTTAATTTAGCAATATGAACATATTAAGCAACTGCATTGCGGCTCGGAAGCTTTATTAGCATCAGTTCGTAGTCAATATTGGCCAACTTCTGGCAGAAATATATGTAAAAGTGTTATTCATAATTGCTTGAAATGTTTTTGATCAAACCCTCCAAAGACCGCACATATCATGGACCAACTACCACCTTCTCGAGTTAATCCAGCGCCTCCGTTTCATATATGTGGAGTAGATTACGCCGGACCGTTTTCAAAAAAAGATAGAAATTCAAAATTATCAAAGGCATACATATGTTTATTTGTATGTTTTACAACAAAGGCCATACATCGCCCCATTTTGGAGGTCTTTGGGAAGCCGGGGTAAAGTCAATTAAATCTCATTTAAAAAGAGTTGCTGCAAACGCAAGGCTTACCTATGAGGAGTTTTATACTTGCTTGACACAGATAGAAGCTGTCCTTAATTCCCGTCCTTTATCCCCATTATCTAGCGATCCAAACGACCTAGAACCACTGACGCCAGGTCATTTTTTAATTGGAAGGCCAATGACTGCCTTGCCAGACGCCAACATGAAGAACTTACCGGAAAATCGCCTGTCCAGATTTCAGTTAATTCAAAGAATCACCCAGCATTTTTGGAAGCGATGGTCTGACGAATACATAACTGGACTCCAGCAAAGGCCTAAATGGAAACAAAATGCAACTCGAAGTATACAAGTTAACGACTTGGTTTTATTACGAGAAGACAATTATCCTCCTCTTTAATAGAAGTTGGGACGAGTTACTGAAACTCATCCAGGACCTGACGACATCGTTCGTTCGTTTGAAACGGGCTGTGAAAACCTTGTGTACCCTCCCAATTGACGCTCAGTGAAGTGATTGACTGTATCAACAGCTTTATTTTATTATGTTTTCTTTATATTTATTATTTGTATTATACTTTATATTTTAAGTTCCCATATTGTTACATGTTGATTCGCATAACTATTCTTTTATCTGTATTGTTATTTTCTAATCCATTCATGTTTATTTCAAAAAACTTCAGTTTTTCAAAGCGGGCGGCATGTTTGCGATACAATGCTATTATTTCTTCTATGTCATAAAACAAAGATTTATGTTAATTGAATTTTATAACATTTGTAAGTACCTGCTGTTAAGTGGGTGCACGTGTTTGGTTTTTACTAAATCCTCTTCAAAGAGGCTTAAATTCCAGGAATTATGAATTAGCCCTTGTAATTAGCCATCTGTTGTGTCCCACCACTATCAGACATGAATTTACCTTTTTTGTATTTGTACAATTTACGAGCAGTTCCGTTTCTACACTTGTACTAGCTACACTTGTAACAAACTTGTAATCAGACTTGCAATACAATAAATGCTATTTATGTGAAAGTTATTTTTATTTTAACGTTATATTAATGTTTGTGACATCAATAATTAGATGTAAAAGTTGTTAAGACAACAGTTAATTTACATCGCAAACGCAATCCACGGCCGTCTTCTGAACCAGGAAGAATATCAACTGCCGTACACAAAACAAGATGCTCAAAAAATATAATTTCTATAAGAATTAACTTAAAAATGATTTAGAAAAACATAAAATTGCATTTTTTTGCATATAATTTATTTAATTATTGTATATAAACTTTTTCTCTGCTTAAAATTGTTTATAAAAAACAATTTTTTAATAAATTTTGGTCTAACAATGTATTTCCTGCATTAAATATCTCAGAAATTGCTTAAAGAACGCATAATATGCATACAACTTGTTTAGAAAATGCGTTTTTATTATAAAATGTGTTTGAAATTAGCAATTTGCATTGCATTTTTTGCATAAAAACCTATTTTTTGCATATTTTTTTTAAAGACGCATTTTTTGCTTTAAATTTGATTTAAAAACGCATATTTTTATAAAATTTAGTTGAGATTGCTTAAAATTTGTATTTTCTGTATATAAATTAAATTAAAATTGCCTAAGAACGCACAAAATCTACTTAAAATTGGCTAAAAAATAAATTTTCTGCATAAAAATTGTTCCAAAACTGCATTTTTGGCATCAAATCTATTTGAAATTGCTTAAAAATGTTTTGATAAAACTTGAACTAGCTTTAGAAGCTGACAATAGTTTAGAAACTGTTTAAAAATTTTTATTTTAAAGTTTGCAAAGACTTGTAGGTTAATAACAGTTGTGAAAAAAAAAATAAATTTCTAAAAGTTGTTTAAAAGTTAATATAAGTTTTTTTTTAAAGCTCCGAATTTAATTTTTAAACCCTATAAAAATTTTTGTAGGTTTGTAGATAACTTGCTGAAGCTTTAAACGACTTAACAGATAAAAAAATATTATAAATTTATTAAAAAAAAAAGTTTTTATAATTTATTTTGAAAACTGTAAATGAATTTTTAAAATTTTATAAAAGTTTGTAGAGATTTGCAAAAGCTGCATTAAATAAATGAAATTATTTAAGCTTTGTATATTAAATTTTATTTTGCATAATTTTTTTGAATATTTTAGATTTATTTTTTAGTTTGTAGCAAAATTATTTAATTTTATAAATTTCTGAACAAATTGATTTATATTTTGTCAATTTTTTTATAAAGAAATTCAAGTTTTAATTATTTTTTTGTATAAAAAAATTGCTGTTAATTCTTAATAGTATTATCATAATACAAGTTAATGAAATCAATTTTTAATAAGATATTATTAGACTGATTAGATGTTGATGGATAAGTAAACACATTTAGTAATATGAAACCTATTCTTGAGAGTAGTCCCAGAAGTCTGGAAAACCGTGGGGGAATTTACTATAATAGCGTAGCACTCAACATATGGTGTCTTTTCAGGAAGCACTTTACCGTTTTCTTTTCCACCTCTCGCACCTTATATTTCATAAACAATATTTCCGACATTAACACATTCGAAAACGAGCGCCTAAATCATCTTTATGGTCCGGTTAATTTAAACGCCTAACAAAAAAGAAGACGTTGAAAAAGGAACTGAATTATGTATACGGCAAAGGGATGCTAATCAGTAAAATATCGACTGCCTTAATTGTGATGATTGAAATTAAGCAAAGGTTTATATTTAAAGGGTAATTTTGGCTTAAATTCAGCCCACGCATTGCCAATTTTTTCTGTATTAGAGATTCTTGCATTCCGTTGTGTGTTAGTTTTGCATAATTCGCGCTAACAGGATAAAACGTGGAGAGCGTTTGGCTCGTTTCTCTTTTCTACCATGAAATTGCATTACATTTATCACCTTCCTTAGCCATAGTTCTTCATGAAAAGATTAGAAACAGATTTAAGTAAGAAGTTATTTCCCGACGGTGCGCTTTAGATACGAAAATGGCATTTCCGCATGCAAATTCCGGCTGCAATCTTATAATTTCATTTTTATTTTATTATATTTTTTTCAGTATTATTATAGGTGTGTGTTTGTGAGATAGGATACAGTTATCATATTTAAACCAAATTCAAAATTTTATATTTGTAATAGCAATTGAATAATTTCAGTTCAAATGAAAAATGATAAATATAATAAAATTTCACAAAACTATTAAATTAAATAATTTGTAATTGCATTAATCTTCAATTATTTAATAAATTTAATGACCAAGTAATCTCATGTATGCGCTCACTGCATTAGCTAATAACATGCATTCTACTGGGTTTTAAAAGCTTTTCAAACTATTGACAAAGTCATCTATAATGTATTAAAGAAAATATCAAATGTGTAGTTATAAATGATTTGTACAATTCATTATTTCAGTTTTAACCTGCATTTATTGTTGCCGTAGAAACCGTAAATAATAGAAGTTTATGTAAATATGCATAATTATTAAACAACATTTACTTAGCATAAAATAGAACAGTTGCGAAGTGAATTTCTCATAAAAAATCATAGAATTTCTTTAAATTTTTAAAATTCTCACTGAGTCTGCTATGAATTAAAGTTAAGAACAAATTTAAAGAATAATAAAATAAAATTAAAAACGAATTAAAGTTAGGAATGAATTTAAGAGGAAATAAACTGTAATAGGATATATGTTTCTTTGGCAAAAAATTATGAAAAAATGCGTTTTTTAAATAATTTCAAATAGATTTAATGCTAAAAACATAACTTTGGAATAATTTTATTGCAAAAAATGCGTTTCATTCGCAATTTTTTTAAATATTATATGCAGAAAATGCAATTTCTAATAGATTTTATGCAAAAATACATTTCAGAACTATTTTAAGAAAATTTTATTCAGAAAATAAAGCAATTTCTATGCAAAAAATGCTTGTTTAAATAATTTCAAACAAATTTTATACAAAAAATACAATTTTTAAGCAATTTTTAAACTAATTTTACAGAAATTTGATTTGTTGAGCAATTTTAATGCCAACATTTATTTCCTAAGCAATTTTCATGCAGAAATTGCTGAAAATGTGTTTTTAGGTCATTTTTCTCCAATTATCTGTTTTAACTGCAAAAAAAAACAATTTCTAAACAATTTTAAAGCTATATCTTACAGAAATTGTATTTTTTAAACAATTTTTGTAAAAAAGTTTTATTTTCTGTGCAAATTTTATGCAAAAATGCATTTTCTAGACAATTTTTATGCAAAAAATGCGCTCTATTGGAAAATTCAAATAGATTTAATGTTAAAAATGCAATTTTAGAACAATTTTTATCTAGAAATTGCAATTTGTAAACAATTTTATGCAAAAAATACATTTTAAGTAATTTAATAAATATATATAATATGCAGAAAATTCAATTTTTAATCAATTTTATGTTATTTTTAAATTATTTCAAATAGATTTTGTTCAGAAAATGTATTTTAAGAGAAATTCTCATGCAAAAACTGCAATTTATAAGTTATTTTAAATAGAAAATGCTATTTTTATTTTAAAAATGCATATTTAGGCTTAAATAATGCAATTTTTAAACAATTTTTATCTTATTTTTTACAAAAATTATATTTTCTAAACATTTCTATTTTTTATGCAATTTCAAATAAAGTTTATGGTAAAAATACAACTGAAAAGCATTTTTTTCATAAAATTGCTTAAAAACGCATTTTCTTCAATTGCCCAAAAATTTTAATTAAAAAAAAAGTCGGTTAAAAATACAATTTTTATAAAAAGTAACTTAATAATTATTTAAAAAATGCATATAAAACCAATTATTAAAGCAAAAATTGCTAGAAAATCGCACAATTGCCTAACATACGCATTTTCTTCGTTAAATTTGTTTAAAATTATTTCCAAAAAAATTTTTTGCATAAAAATTAAAAAAATTATTATTATATCATTTAAATTTTATAAAAAAAAGCATTTTCTTAACAAATTTTATGCAAAAATGCTATATTTTTAAAATTATTTTTATGCAGAAAATATGTTTTTAGGTAAATTTGAACAGACAAAAACAATTTTAAGCATAAAATGTATTTTTAAAGCAATTTTTATGCAAAGAATAGTTATTTAATTAAATTTAAACAAATTATTTTTATTTTTTTAGTATTTTCCTCTTCTTCTTCTTCTTTCCATGCCTTATCCGTTGCGAATATTGGCGATCATCATGGCTATCTTCACTTTATCCACGACTCCTCGGAACAGTTGTATTGAGGTCACTCCAAACCACTGGCGCAGATTTTTAAGCCAGGATATTCTTCTCCTCCCCGGACCTCTCTTTCCCAGCACCTTTCCTTCCAGAATAAGTTGGAGTATTCTGTACCTTTCCTTGTGCCTCATAACATGCTCAAGGTATTCTAGTTTTCTAACTTTTACTGTAGTCATTATTTCTCGATCCTTCCCTACTCGCCGAAGAATCTCCTCGTTAGTAACATGATCTATCCACGTTACCTTTAGTATACGTCTGTAGGTCCACAACTCAAACGCTTCTAGCCTGCTTTTAAAATCCTTGGTAAGAGTCCAGGATTCTGCGCCATACAGAAGAGTGGAAAATACGTAGCATCTTAGGATTCTGATTTTAAGTTGTAGAGTCAGGTCTGGACTGCTGAATATTTTTTTCATTTGTATGAATGCAGCTCTTGCTCTCTCAATTCTGCATTTTATTTCCACAGAATGGTCCCATTGTTGGTTTATGCAGGTACCTAGGTATGGATATTTATCTACCTGTTCAATAGGCGTATTGTCAAGAAACAGGTTCACCGGTGGCGGGTTATTTTTGCTCACTACCATATGTTTGGTCTTTTTTATATTTAAACAGATTCCGTATTTCTCACTAGTGGATTTGATCTTTTCCATCATAATTTAGAGTCTTTCAGCACTGCTGCTCATTATGACGGAGTCGTCTGCATATCTGATGTTATTGAGTAGTTCACCGTTGATTATGATTCCCTCTTCTACACTAGCCAGTGCTTCTTTGAAGATTTGCTCTGAGTATATATTAAATAGCATAGACGAGAGCACACATCCCTGCCGCACCCTTCTACATATTTTTATTTTCTTAGTTTTGTGGTCTCCTACTCGAACTTCTGCTAATTGTTGCCAGTATAGATTTGCTATGATACGGATATTTTTGTCGTCGAATCCCGTCTTCCTAAGTATACTGATCAGCTCTTCATGTTTTACCCTATCAAATGCTTTGCTAAAGTTTATAAAACATAGATATACTTCGCAATTGATGTCTCTACATCGCTAAATTAGAACGTTTAATGCAAAAAGTGCTTCCCTGGTAGCTACGGCATTGCGAAATCCGAACTGCGTTTCCTCGATGTTTGCTTCACATTGTTGGTATATTCTAGCGTGTATGATTTTTAGAAATATCTTTAGTGTATGACTCATTATACTAATAGTCCGATATTCTTCACATTTTTTTGATGTTGGTTTTTTAGGAATAGTGACAAATGTTGAGTGGAGCCAATCCGTGGGTATTTCTCCCGCATCATACACCATATTATACAGGCGGGTAAGAATGTTTATTCCTTCTTCACTGAATAATTTTAGGATCTCTGCTGGTATTTTATCTGGACCTACAGCCTTTCCATTTTTCGCTGTGTCTATTGCTTTCTGGACCTTTTCCTTCGTAATATGAGGCCCGATATCCGTGTTATTTATGCCATGATGTTCTGGGCAATCGTCTTCGAATAACTGTTGGATATACTCTTCCCAGGTCGCTAGTTTTTCTTCGATCTCTGAGATCTCATTTCCATTTGCGTCTATTAATCTACCGCTTTGCTGTTTCTTATGTGTGCCTGCAGCTTCCTTGATTCTTTGGTGCATATTGAACAGGTCATACTTTTTCTGCAGATTTTCTATTTCGAAACATTTCGTTTTCATTTCGTCTTCTTTAGCTTTTCTTATGCTGTTTCTTATTTGTCTGTTTAAGTTCAGTATACCTGCCCTGGTCTTTCCCTTTCATATTTCTTCTTTCTTCCATCATTTTAAAAATATCCGGTGTCATCCATTCTTTGTGTTTTTCTTTTTTCTTCAGTGGCACATGTTTCTTAATTATTGTATCAAGTTCATTTTGTAAGCTATTCCAATCTTCATCTACTCCTAAACTTTCACTGTTGTTCGTTTTGAAATATTTTGTCAGAGATTCAGATACTGTTTCTTTGAGAGTGTTGTCTTCTCTAATTTTTCTTATATCGTATACCGGAGGTTTAGCTTGTTTTTTTACTTTTTTAAGTTTTGTCTGAAGTACCCCGATAAGGGGGTTATGATCAGAGCCTATATCAGCCCCAGGATAAGTTTTTGCAGATGTTATGCTATTACGAAAACGATGGTTAATTGTTATGTAATCGATTTGATTCCTGATTATTCTCCCCACAGTATCTGCCGGCGATGTCCAAGTGTATAGTCTTCGAGGCGGAAGTTTAAAAAAAGTGTTCATAATTACCCTTTCTTTTTCTCTGCAAAACTGGACAAGTCTATCTCCCCTTGTGTTCCGTGTCCCAAGACCATACTGCCCCACTATGCTTCCTTCCTTTCCTTGTCCAATTTTTGCATTGAAATCGCCCATTACTATTGTTACTTCATTGTTTTTAGCAGAATTTAAGATCATTTCCAACTGACCATATACCTCTTCTATCTCTGTATCATCCTTATCTGCTGTTGGGTAGTATACCTGAACTATATTAATGTCAAACGGTGTTGCTTCTAGTTGTACCATTATAATTCTATCTGAGTGGTAGATTACATTTTTTATCAAGTTGTTAATTTCCTTTGTTACCAAAATGGCTACACCATTTCGATGATGTTTGTCGTCATTTCCGGAGTAGTATACAGAGTGATCTAGTATTTTGGTGTATCCTGAGCCCTTCCAACGCATCTCACTTATACCCATTATTTCTACTTTCATTCTGTTCATTTCTTGTACGATGTTATGGATTTTTCCGTCTTCAAACGCACTTTGAGCGTTCCATGTACATATTCGAATTGGTTTTGTATTCTTCATCATTTTAGACTCGGTGATTCTTCGCACCCCTGTCCCATCTAAGGGACGCCGATACTCGGGGCCATTTTAGTTTGTCTTTCATGATGATTGTACTAGGGAGTTGTATGAGGTGGTTTCCCCTTGCTTTTTATTTTTTCAGCAATTTTTATGCCAAAGTTTTATTTTATAACCAAAAAAATACAATTTGTAAGAAATTTCAAATAGATTTTATACAAAAAAAAAAGTTTTAAGCAATTTTTATCAAGAAAATCTGTTTTTTGAGCAGTTTCGTGTAGATTTTATGTAGAAAATGTTTTTTGGGACAATAAATGCAACAAATAAGTATTTTATGCAATTTTAAATAAATTTTATAAAAAAAAAACATTTTCTAAACAATTATTATGCAGAAAAAGCGTTTTGAGCAATTTCAAGTAGATTTGATGCAAAATATGCGTTTTGTAGTAATTTGAAATAGATTTTATCCAAAAAATGCTTTCTCTGGTTAATATTAATGCAGAATATGTATTTTCTGACTTATTTTTATGAAAAACAAAGTTTTTAAAGCAATTTCAAAAAGATTTCCTGCAGTCAATGCATTTTTTGGATAATTTTTATACAGAAATAGAGTTTCTTTGGCAATTTAAAGAAGAAATTATAAAAAATGCGTTTTTAAAACAATTTTAACTGGATTTCAAGTAGAAAATGTATTTTTAGAGCAAATTTTAAGCAGAAAATGCTTTTTTATATTTTTTCAATAGATTTTATGCAAAAATATAATTTCTAAGCAATTTTTAAATTATTTTTACATTTTTCTTATTTTTTTAACAAATTTAATGGCAAAATTTATTTTCTAAACAATTTTTATGCAAAAAATGTGTTTGTTTAGCAATTTTAAATAGTTTTTAAGCAAAAAAATAATTTTTTAAGCATTTTTAGTTTATAATAATGCAATTATTAAACAATTTTCATCTTATTTTTTATAGAAATTGTATTTTCTAAACAATTTTATTTTTTATGCAATTTCAAATAAAGTTCATGCTAAAAATACAATTAAAAAGCATTTTTAATTAATTCTTCATAAATTTTAAGTTAAAAAAATGCATAAAAGTCGCTTACAAATACAATTTCTATAAAAAGTAACTTTATAATTGTTTAAATAAAAAAAATAAAAAACCAAATAATGTAGCAAAAATTGCTAAA
Organism: Tachinus rufipes; assembly: GCA_963932245.1. Taxonomy (NCBI): domain Eukaryota; kingdom Metazoa; phylum Arthropoda; class Insecta; order Coleoptera; family Staphylinidae; genus Tachinus; species Tachinus rufipes. The sequence goes on from OZ010749.1 coordinate 7,012,597, forward strand.
AAATCTCATTTTTAGCGCAATTGCCTAACAAATGCATTTTCTTCGTTAAATTTACTAGAAATGACTCACAAAACAAAATTTTTGCAAAAAAAGTAAAAGATGTTTTATTAAATCAATTAAACTTGATAAAAAATGATTTTCTTATCAAATTTTGTGCAAAAAATTAATTTTAGTTTATTGCTATTTTTTAAATCATATATTTGCAGATGTGATTTTAAACACACAAAAACAATTTTAAGCAAAAAATTTAATTTTGATGCAATTTTTATGCAGAAAATAGTTATTTAAACAATTTTAAATAAATTTTAAATAAAATTATTATTTCCAAGCATTTTTTTAGTATTTTTCTTACAGACATTTTATTTTTTAGCAATTTTGATGCCAAAATTTTATTTTCTGAGCAAAAAAATGCACTTTTTAAGAATTTTTAAATAAAATAGTTAGGCAATTTTAAATAGATTTCATATAAAAAATGCAATTTCTAAAAAAATTTTAAGCTTTTTTCTACAGAATTTGTATTTTCCAAGCAATTGTCATGCAGATGAAAATCTGTTCTTTAAGCAGTTTCGTGTATATTTTATGCTGAAAATGTTTTTTTAGGACAATTTATATGCAAAAAATTGGTATTTTATGCAATTTTAAATAAATTTTATTAAACAAATACATTTTCTAAACAATGACTATGCAGAAAAAGCGTTTTAGGTAATTTCAAGTAGATTTGATGCAAAATATGCGTTTTTTGGCAAAAAATGCGTTTTCTGATTAATGCAGAAAATGCTATTTTAAACAATAGATTTTATACTAAAATACATATCTAAGCAACTTTTAAAACACTTTTTACATTTTGTTAATTTTTTGAGCAATTTTAAAAAGCAAAATATATTTTCTAAGCAATTTTTGTGCAGAAAATGCGTTTGTTTAGCAATTTTAAATGGTATTTAAGCAAAAAATAAAATGTTTAATTAATTTTTTGCTGAAAATGTGTTTTTAGACAATTTTTGCTCCGACTGTCTGTTTTATTTGCAAAAATTACGACTTTAAAACCATTTTAAAGCTATTTCTTACAGAAAATGTTTTTTTATAAATTTTTATGCCAAAGTTTTATTTTCTGTGCAATTTTTATGCAAAAAGTGTGATTTCAAGTAGATTTAATGCTAAAAATGCAATTTTTAAAATAAAAATTTTTATATAAATTTTAAATTTCTGCTTCGATAATCTGTTTTATCTACAGAAAATGCAATTTCTAAACAATTTTTAGGCTATTTCTTAAGAAATTTGTACTTTCTAGGCAATTCTTATGCAGAAAATCTGTTTTTAAGAAATTTTATAATTTTTTTTTTTCTAATTATGCAGAAAAAGCGTTTTAGGCGATTTCAAGTAGATTTGCGTTTTTTGGCAATTTTAAATAAATTTCATGCAGAAAATGCAAACAATTTTTATTCTATAAACAATAGAATTTATACTTTTTAGGAAATTTTTATGCAAAAAATGTTTTTTTGGGACAATTTATATGCAGAAAATAAATATATTTTATAAAAAATACATTTTTTAAACAAGGATTTTACAGAAAAAGCTTTACTTAATTTGATGCAAAAAAATGTGTTTTTTGGCAATTTTAAATAGATTTTATGCAGAAAATGCGTTATTTGACTAATGTTAATACAGAAAATGTATTTTCTGAGCTATTTTTATAAACAAGCAAGTTTTTAAGGCAATTTCAAGCAGATTTGATGCACAAAATGCATCTTTTGAACAAGTTTTGTAAAGAAAATGTGTTTTTTTGACAAAAAATTATGAAGAATATGCGTTTTTGAAATAATTTTAAATAGATTTAATGTTAAAAACACAACTTTAGAATAACTTTAATGCATAAAATGCAATATCTAATAGATTTTATGCAAAAATGCATTTCGAAACTATTTTAAGTAAATATTCTTCAGAAAATAAATCAATTTCTATGCAAAAAATGCTTTTTTAAACAATTTCAAACAAATTCTATACAAAAAAAAAACTTTTAAACAATTTTTAAATTAATTTTTACAGAAATTTTATTTTTTGAGCAATTTAAATACCAACATTTATTTTCTAAGCAATTTTCATGCAGAAAATGCGTTTGTTTAGCAATTTTAAATGGTTTTTAAGCAAAAAAATTAGATTTTTAAGCAATTTTTTTGCTGAAATTGTGTTTTTAGGCAATTTTTGATCTGTTTTATCTGCAGAAAATTCAACTTCTAAATAATTTTAAAGCTATTTCTTACAAAACTGTATTTTCTAAACATTTTTTATGCTAAAGTTTTATAATGCAGGCAATTTTTATACAAAAATGCGTTTTCTGAATAATTTTTATGAAAAAAATGCATTTCAAATAAATTTAATGTTAAAAATGCAATTTTAAAAAGATTTTTAATAAATTTTATGTTATTTTTAAACTATTTCAAATAGATTTTGTGCAGAAAATGTAATTTTAGAAAAATTCTCATGCAAAAACTGCAATTTCTAAGTCATTTCAAATATATTTAATGCAGAATATGTAATTTTTATGCTAAAAATGTATTTTAGGCTTTAATAATGCAATTTTTAAAAAAAATTTATCTTTAATTGTATTTTCTGAGCAGTTTTTATGCCAAAAATTTATTTTTTATGCAATTTCAAATAAAGTTTATGATAAAAAAACAATTGAAAAGCATTTTTTGCATAAAAATGCTTAATAAACGCATTTTCTTTAATTGCTTTAAAAAGTCGATTAGAAAATACAATTTCTAAAAAAAGTAACCTAATAATTGTCTAAAAATCGTACTTTTTGCAGATAAAACCAATTATTGAAGTTGAAGCAGAAATTGCTAAAAAATCTTTTTTTTAACACAATTTACTAACAAATGCATTTTCTGCAATTTGAAATTGCTTACAAAAAAATGTTTGCATAAAAAATAAAAAAATGTTTTATTTTATTATTTATATTTTATGAAAAAAAAAAGCATTTTCTTAACAATTTTTATGCAAAACATAAATTTTAAGCTACTTCAAGTAGAATTTAATGCCAAAAATTCTTTTTTTTTTTAAATCATTCATATGCAAAAAATATGTTGTTAAAGGGGGAGAATTATTGCGCTATTATAAGGTTACACAGCATCCAACTCAGCAAGAAAACGCCTGAATATAATTGAAAAAAAATTTCACACAATGTAGAAGAAAGTTCAATCTGTGTCCTCAAACTTGTAGAAATTTGATGCAATATGTCGTTTCTTTGCAATTAATTTTTAAAAAGTGACGTTTTTAATTAGTTTTTTGTTATTTTTTTACTCTTTAAATATAACTTCAAATCTTTATCTAAAAACATGAAGACATAGAATATTGTATGTAGTTCAACATATAAAAAAAGTAATGACAAAAATCTTATCGTTTGAATATTGAGTTGGTTGGCGTTTTGTCCTAAAAGAACTAATTTTAATTTAAAAACGGCGCTGTACGTGTTAATATTTTTTTAGAGAGAAAAGTTTACTGATATTCTCGTAGATGTGATAGGATTTAATATTTTTCCATAACAATACTACTAGTGGCACCACAACAGGACGGGGGACTAACTCGGCAATTCTCTAGCGTTAAGTAATTTTAAATAGACAAAACCAATTTTAAGCAAAAAATGTTTTTTTTCAGCAAATTTTGATGCCAAAATTTTATATTCTAAGCAGAAAAATACGATTTGTAAGAAATTTCAAATAAAAATGCGTTTGTTAGGCAATTTCAAATTCTAAGCAATTTTCATGCTTTTTATGCTGTTTTATCTACAGAAAATTTCAATTTCAAAAAAAGTTTTAAGCTTTTTTCTACAGAATTTGTATTTTCCAAGCAATTTTCTTGCAGCAGAAAATTTGTTCTTTAAGCAGTTTCGTGTATATTTGATGCAAAATATGTTTTTTCGAGACATTTTTTATACAAAAAATAAGTATTTATGCAATTTTAAATAGATTTTATACATAACATTTTCTGAACAATTATTATGCAGAAATGGCGTTTTGGGCAATTTCAAGTCGATTTGATGCAAAATATGCGTTTTTTTGGTAATTTTAAATAAATTTTCTCTACAAAATGCTTTTCTGATTAATATTAATGCAGAAAATATTTTTTATGAGCTATTTTTATGAAAAAGAAATTTTTTAAAGCAATTTCAAAAAGATTTCCTGCAGTCAATGCATTTTTTGGATGATTTTTATACAGAAATAGAGTTTCTTTGGCAATTTAAAGAAGAAATTATAAAAAATGCGTTTTTAAAACAATTTTAACTGGATTTCAAGTAGAAAATGTATTTTTAGAGCAAATTTTAAGCAGAAAATGCTTTTTTATATTTTTTCAATAGATTTTATGCAAAAATATAATTTCTAAGCAATTTTTAAATTATTTTTACATTTTTCTTATTTTTTTAACAAATTTAATGGCAAAATTTATTTTCTAAACAATTTTTATGCAAAAAATGTGTTTGTTTAGCAATTTTAAATAATTTTTAAGCAAAAAAAATAAATTTTTAAGCATTTTTAGTTTATAATAATGCAATTATTAAACAATTTTCATCTTATTTTTTTATAGAAATTGTATTTTCTAAACAATTTTATTTTTTATGCAATTTCAAATAAAGTTCATGCTAAAAATACAATTAAAAAGCATTTTTAATTAATTCCTCATAAATTTTAAGTTAAAAAAATGCATAAAAGTCGCTTAAAAATACAATTTCTATAAAAAGTAACTTAATAATTGTTTAAATAAAAAAAAATAAAACCAAATAATAAAGCAAAAATTGCTAGAAAATCTCATTTTTAGCGCAATTGCCTAACAAATGCATTTTCTTCGTTAAATTTACTAGAAATGACAAAAAAAGTAAAAGATGTTTTATTATATCAATTAAATTTGATAAAAAAAAGATTTTCTTATCAAATTTTGTGCAAAAAACAAGTTTTAATTTAATGCTATTTGTAAAATCATTTATTTGCAGATGTGATTTTAAACACATAAAAACAATTTTAAGCAAAAAAATTAATTTTGAAGCAATTTTTATGCAGAAAATAGTTATTTAAACAATTTTAAATAAATTTTAAATAAAATTATTATTTCCAAGCATTTTTTTAGTATTTTTCTTACAGACATTTTATTTTTTAGCAATTTTGATGCCAAAATTTTATTTTCTGAGCAAAAAAATGCACTTTTTAAGAAATTTTAAATAAAATAGTTAGGCAATTTCAAATAGATTTCATATAAAAAATGCAATTTCTAAAAAAATTTTAAGCTTTTTTCTACAGAATTTGTATTTTCCAAGCAATTTTCATGCAGATGAAAATCTGTTCTTTAAGCAGTTTCGTGTATATTTTTATTATATGCAAAAAATTGGTATTTTATGAAATTTTAAATAAATTTTATTAAACAAATACATTTTCTGAACAATGACTATGCAGAAAAAGCGTTTTAGGTAATTTCAAGTAGATTTGATGCAAAATATGCGTTTTTTGGCAAAAAATGCGTTTTCTGATTAATGCAGAAAATGCTATTTTAAACAATAGATTTTATACTAAAATACATATCTAAGCAACTTTTAAAACACTTTTTACATTTTGTTAATTTTTTGAGCAATTTTAAAAAGCAAAATATATTTTCTAAGCAATTTTTGTGCAGAAAATGCGTTTGTTTAGCAATTTTAAATGGTATTTAAGCAAAAAATAAAATGTTTAATTAATTTTTTGCTGAAAATGTGTTTTTAGACAATTTTTGCTCCGACTGTCTGTTTTATTTGCAAAAATTACGACTTTAAAACCATTTTAAAGCTATTTCTTACAGAAAATGTTTTTTTATAAATTTTTATGCCAAAGTTTTATTTTCTGTGCAATTTTTATGCAAAAAGTGTGATTTCAAGTAGATTTAATGCTAAAAATGCAATTTTTAAAATGAAAAATTTCAAATAAATTTTATAACAAAAAAAAATGCAATTTTAAGCAAGTTCTGCTTTGACAATCTGTTTTATCTACAGAAAATGCAATTTCTAAACAATTTTTAGGCTAGTTCTTACAAAATTTGTACTTTCTAGGCAACTCTTATGCAGAAAATCTGTTTTTAAGCACTTTTATGTAGATTTTATGCAAAATATAGGTATTTTAAGTAATTTTAAATAAATTTGAAAAAAAAACCATTTTCTGATTATGCCAAAAGGCGGTTTAGGCGATTTCATGTAGATTTGCGGTTTTTGAAAATTCTAAATAAATTTCATGCAGAAAATGCGTTATTTGACTATTGTTAATGCAGAAAATGTATTTTCTGAGCTATTTTCATAAACAAACAAGTTTTTAAGGCAATTTCAAGCAGATTTGAACAACTTTTGTACAAAAAATGTGTTTTTTGACAAAAAAATTATAAAGAAAATGCGTTCTTTAAATCATTTTAAATAGATTTAATACTAAAATCACAACTTTAATATAATTTTAATGCAAAAAATGCAATTTCTAATAGATTTTTTGCAAATACAAGATTTTTGAAATTATTTTAAGTAAATTTTGTTAAAATAGAGCAATTTCTATGCAAAAAACGCTTTTTTAAACAATTTCAAACAAATTTTATGCAAAAAATACAATTTCTAAGTAAATTTTAAATTACTTATTACAGAAATTTGATTATTTGAGCAATTTTAATGCAAACATTTATTTTCTAAGCAATTTTCATGCAGAAAATCTGTTTGTACGACAATTTCAAGTAATTTTTAAGCAGAAAATGACATTTTTAAGCATTTTTTTGCCGAAAACGTGTTTTTAGGCAGTTTTTGATCTGTTTTATCTGCAGAAAATACGATTTCTAAACAATTTTAAAGCAATTTGTTACAAAAACTGTACTTTTTGAACAATTTGTTGGCCAAAGTTTAATTTTTGTGCCATTTTTTATACAAAAATGCGTTTTCTGAACATTTTTTAAGCAAAAAATGCGTTCTTTAGGCAATTTCAAATAGATTTAATGTTAAAAACACAACTTTAGAATAATTTTAATGCATAAAATGCGATCTATTTGCAATTTTTTCAAATATTATTTGCAGAAAATGCAATTTTTAATAGATTTTATGCAAAAATGCATTTCTGAAACTATTTCAAGTAAATTTTGTTCAAAAAATAAAGCAATTTTTATTAAAGAATTAATTATAAATATTATTTTTTAAGCAAATTCATGCAAATGATACGTTTATTTGGCAATTTCAAGTAGTTTTTAAGCAGAAAATAAAAATTTTAAGCAATTTTTTTGCTGAAATGTGTTTTTAGACAATTTTTGATCTGTTTTATTTGCAGAAAATACTATTTTTAAACATAATTAAAGCTATTTTTTACAAAAACTGTATTTTTTGAGCAATTTGTTTGCCAAAGTTTTATTATTGTGCAATTTTTATACATAAATGCGTTTTTTGAATAATTTTTAAGCAAAAAAGTTGCATTTTTAAGCTTTAAAAATGCAAATTTTAAATAATTTTCATCTTCTTTCTTAAAGAAATTGCAATTTTTATGCCCTTAAAAAATTTAATCTAATTAAAAAAAAATATTAAAAAAATTTGTAAGCAAAAAACTAAGTTCTGCAGAACAACTTATGCAGAAACTTAACTTTTTAGGCAATTTTAGATAAATTCCAGGCAGAAAATGGTTTTTTATAAACAAATAAATTGCAAAAAATGCGTTTTTAAACGATTTTAAACAGATTTTGTGCCATGAATGCATTTTAGTGCAAGTATTTTGCAGAAATTTTAATTTTATAAAAAAATGCGTTTTCTGAAACATTCCAAAAATTGATTTTTTTATGAAATGTATTTAAAGTTGCTAAAAATACGTATTTTTTGTTCAAAATTTTTCAATAAAGCATTTTTTACATTAAATTGCCTAAAAAACTTTTAAGGTTAGAAAAAACAATTTCGATGAGGAATCACTTAATAATTGTTTAGAAATTGCATTTTATGCAGATAAAACAAATTATAGAAGCAGAAATTAATAAAAATTTCATTTTTAACCCAAAAATTGCTGAGGCATCTATTTGAAGTTGCTTAAAAAAAGCATTTTCTGCATAAATAGTTGAAAATGCATACTTGCATTATAAATGTGCGATTTCAAATATATTATATGGCAATTTCTAATCGATTTTAAGAAGAAAATACAATTTTAAACAATTTCAAATTAGATTTTATGCAAAGAATGTATTTTTATACAAAAAATGCTTTTTTAAATAATTTGAAATAAATTTTATGCAAAAAATGCAGTGTCTAAGTGATTTTCTAACTAATAATTATGCAATTTAAGTAGATTTTATGCGGAAATGCATTTTTTGAGCATTTTTCTGTAAGCAAATTCAAATAGATTTATTGCAAAAATATAATTTCTAAACGTTTTTAACCTAACCTAACCTAACTAATATTTATGCAATTAAATAAATTTTATTTAACAAATGCATTAAAAAAAAAAAAAATATGCAAAAAAATGCGTTCTGTAAGTAAATTCAAATAAATTTAATGCAAAATTATAATCCTAACCTAACTAATATTTATGCAATTTAAATAGATTTTATTTAAAAAATGCATTTTTTGAAAAAAAATATATGCAAAAATTGCGTTCTGTAAACAAATTCAAATAAATTTATTGCAAAAATATAATTTTTAAACGTTTATAACTTAACTAATATTTATGCAATTTAAATAAATTTTATTTAAAAAATGCATTTTTTGAAAAAAAATTATGCAAAAATTGCGTTCTGTAAACAAATTCAATTAAATTTTTTGCAAAAATATAATCTCTAAACGTTTTTCACCAAACCTAAGCTAACCTAACTAATATTTATGCAATTTAAATAAATTTTAATTAAAATATGAATTTTTTGAAAAAAAAAATAATGCAAAAAAATGCGTTCTGTAAGCAAATTCAAATAAATTTATAGCAACAATATAATCTCTAAACGGTTTTAACCTAACCTAAGCTAACCTAACTAATATTTATGCAATTTAAATAGATTTTATTTAAAAAATGCATTTAGAAAAGAAAAATGCAAAAAATGCGTTCTGTAAACAAATTTAAATAAATTTAATGCAAAAATATAATCTCTAAACGTTTTCAACCTAACCTAACCTAACCTAACTAATATTTATGCAATTTAAATAGATTTTATTTAAAAATAGCGTTTAAAAAAAAATTACAGAAAAAAAACAAAAAAATGCGCTCTGTAAGCAAATTTAAATAAATTTATTGCAAAAATATAATCTCAAACGTTTTTAACCTAACCTACCCTGACTAATATTTATGCAATTTAAATAGATTTTAATTAAAAATAGCATTTAAAAAAATAAAAATTGCAAAAAATGCGTTCTGTAAGCAAATTCAAATAAATTTAATGCAAAAATTAAATCTCTAAACGTTTTTAACCTAACCTAACCTAACCTTACTAATATTTATGCAATTTAAATAAATTTTATTTAAAAAATGCATTTTTTGAAAAAAAATTATGCAAAAATTGCGTTCTGTAAACAAAATCAAATAAATTTATTGCAAAAATATAATCTCTAAACGTTTTTTACCAAACCTAAGCTAACCTAACTAATATTTATGCAATTTAAATAAATTTTAATTAAAATATGAATTTTATGGAAAAAAAATTATGCAAAAAAATGCGTTCTGTAAGCAAATTCAAATAAATTTATAGCAAAAATATAATCTCGAAACGGTTTTAACCTAACCTAAGCTAACCTAACTAATATTTATGCAATTTAAATAGATTTTATTTAAAAAATGCATTTAAAAAAAAAAATGCAAAAAATGCGTTCTGTAAACAAATTTAATGCAAAAATATTATCTCTAAACGTTTTTTATAATAAAATATATTTTTTTTACAAACTTTATACAGAAAATTTTTTTTTAGCAATTTTTATCAACAATTTTTATGAAAAAAAAATGCGTTCTATGTGCGATTTTTAATATATTATATGGCAATTTGATCAATTTCAAAAAGAAAATACATATTTAAACAATTTCAAATTAAATTTTATGCTAAGAATATATATTTATACAGAAAATGCCTTTTTAAGCAATTTTGAAATAAATTTTATGCAAAAAATGCAATTTTTTAGCAATTTTTAAATTATTCTAACCAAAAATTGTATTTTCTAAGCAATTTTGACGCCAATTTGTACTTTCTAACTAATATTTATGCAATTTAAATAGATTTTATGCGGAATATGCATTTTTTGAGTATTTTTTATGCAAAAAAAATTCAAATAGAGTCAATGCAAAAATATAATTTTATGCTAAAAATAAATTTTTTTAACAAAGTTTATACAGAAAATGCTTTTTTTGGCAGTTTTAAATAAATTTAATAAAAAAAATAAGAAGCTACAAAAAAAAGTTTTAGAATTTTCAAAAACATTTAACACTTTAAATTATGCTTCAAAAATTGATTCAAATTTAAAATCCGCAAACAACATTTAAAACTCAAAAAAAAAAAAAATATTAATTTTTTTTTTTTAATCCTTAACAAGTTCTGTTTACAAAAAAGCGTTTCAAGGCATCAAAACCAGTGCAGCTGCTCTATAAAGATTGCAAAAACTCAAACGTTTCTTAGAGAGTTTAGACAATGCCAGTTGACAGTAATGTTTTAAAAAATCTTTGAAGTTTTCAAAAAACCTTTAAAGTTTCTAAAAAACCTTTAAAGTTTTCAAATAATAGACATAAAAAACACAAATAATCCTCAAAGCCTTCAGAAAAACAATTTTTAAAACATTAAAATAGAATTTAAAAAACTAAAGCTTACAAAAAGTATTAAAAGTAGTCGCAAAAATTTCAACTTATTTTCAAAAATAGTTAAAAATGTTTCAATTTGTTTCTAAACTTTTAAACATTAACTTAATATAAAATTGAGGGAGATGTAGTATTTTATAAAAAAGCTTAAAATTTTAATTTCAATCAATTTTTATTTTATAAATGGTTCAAATAATAGTTGGTTAATTAGCGCGAACTGATTGTAATTAATGAAATCGTTTTACAATTGATTCCATCCATTATTTTATCAACTTGTTGCCATTTGCTTCGGGAGTAATCTGCATTGCAAAAATGCTTTCGTCTCAAGTGTATTATTATGTCAATGTGTGCGGCAACACCATTGGGAAATTTAATATGACAGAGTCCGCATTACGACGGCACAACTCCTTCGAGGTAGATTTGAATATTATTTAGGTTGGAAAATATAATTTTGTTTCGAATTTTCTATCCCCCCATTCTCTAAAATAACAAACCGCCCGTTAAATCAGTTTATATGCAATTAACATAAACGTTACAAGTGCGTGCATGCAACAAATGTGCTAACACCGCATACAAACACTACTGGAATAGACATGATATTATTGTTCGCCCCCGTTTTATATGTTCTGTATCAACGTCCGCATGTGGAATAAATGTGCGGAAATTGCGATTCGGATTAACTCTTTGAAATATTTTACACTGAGAGAGATTGTGTAAAGTCAGAATGTGTTTTTAGTCAATTTCAAACTGTCTTGTATAATTTCATGCATTTCATTAATGTGTAACCATTGTTAAAGTATCATCAATGAGTTGAATATAAAAAAATATATTCAAAAAACATTTATAGAAAAATAATTTATTTGATTTAAAAATTGAATGGTGGTGGCCGTTGCTATGTGACAGTTCATTATAAAAATAAATAAAACAGATTTTGATGTACTATATTACAAATATATTTAAAAAACCGTAACTAGTTTCAACCTTTACAAGGTCATCATCGGACGGTAAACGGTGATACAAAAAAGTATTTGATTTAAATTTAAATCTATGATTACATTGACGTTAAAATTTTGTTTGTTGAATTATGAATTAGACCTTCAATCTAATTTTAATATTATGTAAATAAAGTTTAAAATTAAACATTTGTGAAAATAGTGCAGCGGTATTTTAATATAATAATAAATAAAATGAACAACCGGCTGCGGAATTGCTTGAGGAACTTTTGCGCGGCACAATTTTCTATTTACATTTCTCAAACTGCACTGTTTATTTGATATGGGAATAGTTTATTACGTCCTTCATAAATTATTTGTAAAAGAAATAAGCTAATTTATATTGAAAATACAGCAATATATTTCAGCCTTTTATAGTGTATTACTTTTATTCCTTATCTTACACACGTGTCCTTAGCGAGCTTTTGAATTTGAAGAAACCGTTCGTCATTCTTACGCAATGATAAATGGCGAAAAATACTAAATGATCGCACCGGCACTACATTTAAAGTGGTTTTAACAAGATGGAGTGTAGAGTGATCCTGCTGCTGCTGGTGCTGCTGATGCCGCCGCACACATTTGCCTCGCCTTTTGCCAGTTGCAGCTCTTTTATGGCAAAACTGTTACTTCAAAGTGCATTTTATAATCCAAACAAATACATGACATTTTTGCTATGGAGATAAATGATATTGGATGTTTTTATGTTGTCGAAGGGATATATTATAATTTTAGTGATATTTTATAATTTAGGGATATAATATAATTTTTATTAATTATATATTGTTAATCCTATCAATTGGTGACTTCAATTTGTATAAACTCATTATACTATTAACAATTCCTAGAAAACTTTAAGAAACCTAAAAAACAATAAAAGTTTTTGAAAAATAAATTTAAAAATTTTGATAAGTTTTAAAAAATCTGATTGTATAATTAACAAATTAAGAGATTTAAAAAGACCACAGAGGTTTTTAGAAAAAAATAAATAAAAAACTTTAATAAAAGTTTAAAAAACTCAAAAAAACTTTCTAAAAGTTTTTAAAAGTCTGAAAATTATTAACGGTTCTTAGAAGAATTTAAAAAGTTTGAAAAAAAAAATAAAAAAAAATTGCAAGTTTATAGAACCAATGCTGCAAAAACTGTAAAAGATATTGACTATTTTGAGGACTTTGGGAACCTTTAGATTTTATTTTAAAATTTTGATTTCAAAGATATTTTAATGTTTTATGACCGGATTTAGCAATTTTTGGCTATTTATAAATAGAATTTTGCACTTTTCAACAGTTAATGACTAAATTTTAGTACTTTCTGACATTATTTTGAAGTTTGGAAGCTAGATTTTAGTTCTTTCCAACAATATGTTAATATTTTTGACATTCTATATATATATATTCTATAAGTTATTATTTTTGATATTTCATCAAAAGAATTTTGCACTTTAACATTTTATAAACAAAATTTTGTACTTTTCAACCGTTTTTGGCCAAATTTTGGTTCTTTTTAAAAATATTTTATTGTTTTTTGACTTTTTATAAATAGAATGAATTAGTTTTTAACAGTTTCTGATAAGTTTTGATCGTTTCTGACAATATTCTTTAACTTTATGACAAAATTTTGCACTTTTTAACCATTTTTGGCCTAATTTAGATTTTATCTAAAAATATTTTGATGCTTTATAACCGGATTTACCCATTTTTTGGCTATTTATGAATAGAATTTTGCACTTTTCAACAGTTATTGACTAAATTTTAGTGCTTTCTAATAATATTTTAAAATTTCAAGGCCGGATTTTAGTTTTTTCCAACAATATGTTAGTATTTTTGACATTTCATCAAAATAATTTTGCACTTTAGCATTTTATAAACAAAAATTTGTACTTTTCAACCGTTTTCTGCCAAATTTTGATTTATTTTTAAATTTTTTTATTGTTTTATGACTTTTTATAAATAGAATGTTTCAACTTTTAACAATTTTTCATCAATTTTTAAAGTTTTTGACAATATTCTCAAACTTTATGGCCGAATTTTGCTATTTTTGACATTTTATGAACAAAGTTTTACACTTTTCAACCGTTTCTGGCCGGATTTTAATTCTATCTGAAAATATTTTTAATGTTTTATGACTAAATTTTGCTATTTTGGCTTTTTATGATGAGAATTTTGCACTTTTCAACAGTTAATAACAAAATATTAATGGTTTCTAGCAATATTTTGAAGTTTGAAGGCCAGATTTTAGTTTTTTTCAACAATATGTTAAAATTTTTGACATTTCGTCAAAAGAACTTTGCACTTTAACACTTTATAAACAATTTTTTTTATTTTTTAACGTTTTAGTTTCAGTTTTTAACAGTATCTGTTATATTTTGATAGTTTCTGACAATATTCTTATACTTTTTAGCCGGATTTTGATGTTTTTGACATTTTTTAAACAAAATTTTGCACGTTTCAACAGTTAATGATTAAATTTTAGTGCTTTCTGACAATATATAAAATTTGAAGACCAAATTTTAGTTTTTTTTAACAATATGTTAACATTTTTGACATTTCATTAAAAGAATTTTGCACTTAAACATTTTATAAACAAAATTTTGTACTTTTCGACCGTTTAAGGCCAACTATTATTTTTTTTTGAAAATATTTTATTGTTCTATAACTTTTTTTAAATAGAATGTTACAATTTTTAACAGTTTTTGATAAACTTTGATTGTTTCTGACATTTTTCTCATACTTTATTGCCGGATTTTGCTATTTTTGTTATTTATAAACAAAATTTTGCACTTTTCAACCGTATTAACTGGATTTTAGTGGTTTCTTACAAAATTTTGATGTTTTATTGCCAGGATTTTACTAGTTTTGACATTTTATGAATAAAACATTGCATTATTAAACCGTTTTAGCAAGACTTTGATGCTTTCTAACAAAATTTTGATGTTTTAAAGCAGGATTTTACTTGTTTTAACATTTAAAAAAAAATTCAACGACAGATTTTGTTGTTTTTGATATTTCAAGGCCGGATTTTACTAGTTTTGACATTTTATAAATAAAATTTTGCATTTTTAAACTGTTTTTGGCCGGATTTTGATGCTTTCTATCAAAAATTTGATGTTTCAAGGCCGGATTTGAATTGTTTTGACATTTTATTATTAAAATGCTAAAGTTTTAAACCGTTTTTAGCCAGATTCTAACAATATTTTAAGTATTCTACACTTTTTTAACATTTTATAGCTAAATTTTGGTAGTTTCTAATAATATTTTAAAATTTTAAGACCGGATATAGCTATTTTTGTCATTTTTCATATAAAACTTTGCGTTTTTAAACCGTTTTTGGCCGGATTTTAATGCTTTTATCAAAATTTTGATGTTTCAAATCTAGATTTTACGTGCTTTGACATTTTATGAATAAAATGTTGCACTTTTAAACTGTTTTTAGTCGGATTTTAGTGATTTCTAATATAATTTTTAGAGCGGCTATAGCTACCTATTAACATTTAATAAACTAAATTGCATTTTTAAACCGTTTTTGGCCAGATTTTGATGCTTTTTGACAAAATTTTGATGTTTTAAGGCCAAATTTTACTAGTTTTGACATTTTATTAAAAAAAAAATGAACTTTTAAACCATTTTTAGCCGAATTTTAGTGGTTTCTAACAATGTATTGAGTTTTAACAACAGACTGCTATTTTTAAATAGTATTTTAAAGCTTCAAGACCGTATATAGCTATTTTTGACATTTAATAAACAAAATTTTGCGTTTTTAAACCGTTTTTGACCGGGTTTTTATGTTTTCTAACAAAATTTTGATTTTTTAAGGTCGGATTTTACTAGTTTTGACATTTTATAAACAAAATTTTGCAATTCTAACCCGTTTTTGGCCGGATTTTGACGCTTTCTATCAAAATTTTGATGTTTTGAGGCCGGATTTGACTAGTTTTGACATCTTATAAATAAATTGTTGCACTTTTAAACCGTTTTTAGCCGGATTTTAATGGTTTCTAATATAATTTTAAGTTTCAAGAACGGATATAGCTATTTTTAACATTTATTAAGCAAAGTTTTGCAGTTTTAAACCGTCTTTGGCCAGATTTTAATGCTTTATAACAAAACTTTGATGTTTTAAGGCCGAATTAACTTGTTTTGACATTTTATGAATAAAATGTTGCATTTTGAAATTTGAAATTTTAGTAGTTTCTAACAATATTTTGAGTTTCAACAACAAATTTGGTAATTTTGGTATTTTATAAATTTGAGTTTTAGATTTTTAACAGTTTATACCCTGATTTTGGTGATTTCTAATAATATTTTAAAGTTTTATAATCAGATATAGCAATTTTTGAAAGTTAATAAATAAAATTTTGCATTTTTAAACTGTTTTTGGGCAGATTTTGATGCTTTATAATAAAACTTTGATGTTTTAAGACCGGATTTTACTAGTTTTAAAAATTTATGAATAAAATGTTGCACTTTTAAACTATTTTTAACCGGATTTTTGCAATTTCTAACAATGTTTTGAGTTTTAACGACAAATTTTGCTATTTTTGATGATTCATGAATTAGAATTTTACATTTCTAAAATTTTGCACTTTTAAACCGTTTTTGGCCGGATTTTGATGATATCTAACAACATTTTGCTTTTTATGTATAGAATTTTGCACTTTTCAACAGTTTTTTACCAGATTATAATACTTTCTAACATAATATTATTGTTTCAAAGCCGGATTTTACTAGTTTTGACATTTTATAAATAAAATGTTGCACTTTTCAGCCGTTTTTAGCCAACCTTTAGTGTTTTCTAACAATATTTTGAGACCAAATTTTATTAGTTTTGACTTATTATGAATGCAATGATGCTTTTTTAAACCGTTTTTAGCCGGACTTTAGTGGTTTCTATCAATATTTTGAGTTTTAACAACTAATTTTGCTATTTTTGATATTTTATGAACTAGAATTTTACTTTTTTAACAGATTATAGCCAAATTTTGATAGTTTCTAATAAAATTTTAAAATTTCAAGACCGTATATAGCTATTTTTGACATTTTATAAATAAAACCTTGCATTTTTAAACTGTTTTTGGCATGATTTTGATGCTTTCTATCACAATGTTGACGTTTCAAGACCGGATTTTACTTGTTTTGACATTTTATAAGTAAAATGCTAAACTTTTAAACCGTCTTTAGCCGGATTCTAACAATAATTTAAGTTTTAACAACAGATTTTGTTGTTTTTGATAATTCATAAATTAGAATTTTACATTTTTAACAGTTTATAGCCAGATTTTGGTAGTTTTTATTAATATATTAAAGTTTCAAGGCCGGATATAGCAATTTTCGACACTAAATAAACAAAGTTCTGCACTTTTAAAACGTTTTTGACTAGATTTTGATGTTTTATAACAATAATTTGATGTTTAAAGACTTTTCAACAGTGCCGGATTTTAGTGCTTTCTAACAATATTTTATTGTTTCACGGCCAATTTTTATTGGTTTTTACTTTTTATGAATGAAATGTTGCACTTTTAAACCGTTTTTAGCCGAGTTTTACTGGTTTCTAACAATATTTTTAGTTTTAATGACTAATTTTGCTATTTTTGTTTTTTTATAAATTAGAATTTTACTTATTCAACAGTTTATAGCCAAATTTTGGTAGTTTCTTATAATATTTTAAAGTTTCATGACAGGATAGCTATCTTTGACAATTTAATTATAAACGTTTTGCATTTTTAAACAATTTTGGCCGGATTTTGATGCTTTCTAACAAAATTTTGATGTTTCAAGGGCAAATTTTACTAGTTTTGACATTTTATGAATAAATTGTTGCACTTGTAAATCTTTTTTAGTCGGATTTTAGTGGTTTCTAACAATATTTTGAGTTTCAACGACTAATTTTGATATTTTTAATATTTTATGACTTAGAATTTTACTTTTTTAACAGTTTATAGCCATAGTTTGGTAGTTTCTAATAATATTATAAAATTTCAAAACCGGATATAGCCATTCTTGACATTTTATATTTAAAATTTTGCGTTTTTAACCCGTTTTTGGCCGGATTTTGATTCTTTTTATCAAAATTTTGATGTTTCAAAGCTAGATTTTACGTGTTTTGACATTTTATGAATAAAATGTTGCACTTTTAAAGTGTTTTTAGTCAGATTTCAGTAGTTTCTAATATGGTTTTAAGTTTCAACAGCGTATTTAGCTACTTTTTAACATTTAATAAACAAAATTTTGCATTTTTAAACCGTTTTTGGCCGGATTTTGATGCTATCTATCAAAATTTTGATGTTTCAAAGCCGGATTTCACTTGTTTTGACATTTTATGAATCTATTTTTGACTTTAATTAAAAAAATTCAACACTTTTGAACAGTTTATTGCCGGATTTTAAGGCTTTTTAACAATATTTTGTGTTTCAAAACAAGATTTTAATAGTTTTGAAATTTTATAAATAAATTGTTGCACTTTTAAACCGTTTTTGGCCGATTTTAGTAGGTTTCTAATATAATTTTAAGTTTCAAGAACAGATATAGCTACTTTTAACATTTAATAAACAAAATTTTTTACTTTTAAACTGTTTTTGGCAAGAATTTATTGCTTTCTAACAAACTTTTGATGTTTCAAAGCCGGATTTTACTAGTTTTGACATTTTATAAATTAAATTTTGCAATTTTAAATTGTTTTTGGCTGGATTTTGATGCTTTTTATCAAAATTTTGATGTTTCTAGGCCGGATTTTAGTATATTTCACATTTTATAAATAAAATGTTGCAATTTTGCAATTTTTGATATATCATAAATTACAATTTTTCATGTTTAACAATTTTTAGCCGTATTTTGGTGTTATTATTTTGAAGTTTCAAGACCGGTTATAGTAATTTTTAACGTTTAATAAAAAAAATTTTGCACTTTTAAACTGTTTTTGGCCGGATTTTGGTGCTGTCTAACAAAATTTTTATGTT
The DNA here is from genome assembly GCA_963932245.1 of Tachinus rufipes. Lineage (NCBI taxonomy): Eukaryota > Metazoa > Arthropoda > Insecta > Coleoptera > Staphylinidae > Tachinus > Tachinus rufipes. The sequence continues at coordinate 7,031,319 of OZ010749.1, forward strand.
TTGAGGCCGGATTTTAATTGTTTTGAAATTTTTCGAGTAAAAGCAGAATTTTTAAACCGTTTTTACCCGGATTCTAACAATATTTTAAGTTTCAAAAACAGATTTTGTTGTTTTTGATATTTCATAAATTAAAAATTTACATTTTTAACAGTTTAAAGCTAGATTTTAGTAGTTATTATTAATATAATAAAAATTTTAGACCAGATATAGTTATTTTTGACATTTAGTAAACAAAGTTCTGCATTTTTAAACCAATTTTGACCAGATTTTGATGTTTTCTAACAAAAATTTGATGTTTAAAGGCCAGATGTTTCTATATTTGATTTTTATAAATAGAATTTTGCACTTTTTAACAGTTATTTGCCGGATTTTAGTACTTTCTTACAATATTTTGATGTTTTAAGACCGAATTTTATTGGTTTTGACTTATTATGAAAGAAATGTTGCACTTTTAAACCGTTTTTAGCCAACCTTTTGTGGTTTTTAACAATATATTGAGTTTCAACAACAGATTTTGCTATTTTTGATATTTCATAAATTAGAATTTTAAATTTTTAATAGTTTATAGCCGGATTTTGGTAATTTCTAATAATATTTTAAAGTTCTAAAACCAGATATAGCCATTTTAGACGTTTAAAAGATAAAATTTTGCACTTTGGTTAAATTTTGAGGCTATATAACAAAACTTTAATAATTCAAAGCCGGATTTTACTAGTTTTGACATATTATGAATAAAATGTTGCATTTTTAAACTGTTTTTAGTCAGATTTTAGTAGTTTCTAATATAATTTTAAGTTTATAGCTATTTTTTAACAAATAATAACAAAATTTTGCATTTTTAAAATGTTTTTGGCCGGATTTTGATGCTATCTATTAAAATTTTGATGTTTCAAAGCCGGATTTCACTTGTTTAGACATATTACGAGTCTATATTTGACTTTTATTTAAAGAATTTGACACTTTTGAACAGTTTATTGCCGGATTTTAGGGCTTTCTAACAATATTTTAATGTTTTAAGACCAGATTTTACTAGTTTTGATATTTTATAAATAAAATGTTGCACTTTTAAACTGTTTTTAGCAGGATTTCTGTTGTTTCTAATATAATTTTAAATTTCAATAGCAGATATAGTAACTTTAAACATTTAATTATAAAAAATGCAATTTTAAACCGTTTTTGACCGGATTTTGATGCTTTCTAACAAAATTTTAAGGCCAATTTTTATTGGTTTTGACTTTTTATGAATAAAATGTTGCACTTTTAAACCGTTTTTAGCTGGGTTTTAGTGGTTTCTAAAACATATTTTGAGTTTTAATGAATTTTGCTATTTTTGATATTTTATGAATTAGAATTTTACTTTTTTAACAGTTTATTGCCAAAATTTGGTAGTTTCTAATAATATTTTTAAATTTTAAGACCGGATATAGCTATTTTTGACATTTTATATATAAAATTTTGCGTTTTTGAACCGTTTTTGAACCGTTTTTGGCCGGATTTTGATGCTTTCTATCAAAATTTTGATGTTTCAAGACCGGATTTTACTAATTTTGACATTTTATGAATAAAATGTTGCACTTTTAAACTGTTTTTAGTAAGATTTTAGTGGTTTCTGATATAATTTTAAGTTTTTAATTTTGATGTTTTGAGGCCGGATTTAAATTGTTTTGACATTTAAGAGTAAAATGCTGAACTTTTAAACCGTCTTTAGCCGGATTCAAACAAGATTTTAAGTTTCAACGACAAATTTTGTTGTTTTTCATATTTTGTAAATTAGAATTTTACATTTTTAACAGTTTATAGCCCGATTTTAGTAGTTTCTATTAATATATTAAAGTTTCAAGACCGGATATAGTTATTATTAACATTTAATAAACAAAGTTCTCCACTTTTAAAACGTTTTTGACCAGATTTTAATGTTATCTAACAAAAATTTGTTGTTTAAAGGCCAGATTTTTCTATATTTGACTTTTATGAACAAAAGTTTGCACTTTTCAACAGTTTATTGCCGGATTTTAGTGCTTTCTAACAATATTTTATTGTTTCAAGACCAAATTTTATTGGTTTTTACTTTATATGAATGAAATGTTGCACTTTTAAACCGTTTTTAGCCGAATTTTAGTGGTTTCTAACAATATTTTCTTTTTTAACGAATAATTTTGCTATTTTTGTTATTTTATAAATTAGAATTTTACTTATTTAACAGTTTATAGCCAAATTTTTGTAGTTTCTTATAATATTTTATAGTTTCATGACCGGATAGCTATTTTTGACAATTTATATATAAAATTTTGCATTTTTAAACTGTTTTTGGCATGATTTTGATGCATTCTATCAAAATTTTGATGTTTCAAGACCGGATTTTACTTGTTTTGACATTTTATGAATAAAATGTGCACTTTTAAACCGTTTTTAGCCAAATTTTAGTAGTTTCTAATATAATTTTAAGTTTCAAGAGCGGATATAGCTACGTTTAACATTTAATAAACAAAATTTTGCATTTTTAAACTGGTTTTGGCCGGAATTTGATGCTTTCTAACAAAATGTTGATGTTTCAAAGCCGGATTTTACTAGTTTTGACATTTTATAAATAAAATGTTACACTTTCAACCGTTTTTTGCCAAATTTTAGTGGTTTCTAACAATATTTTGAGTTTCAACAACAATTATTGTTAGTTTTAATATTCATAAATTAAAGTTTTACATTTTTAGCACTTTATAGCCAAATTTTGGTAATTTCTAATAATATTTTAAAGTTTCAAAACCGGCTATAGCTATTTTTGACATTTATAAACAAAATTTTTCTTTTTGAAACTGTTTTTGGCCAAATTTTAATACTTTCTAACAAAATTTTGATGTTTCAAAACCGGATTTTACTTGTTTTGACATTTTATGAGTAAAATGCTGCACTTTTAAACCGTTTTTAGCCAAATTCTTAAAATATTTTAAGTTTCAACGACAAATTTTGTTGTTTTTGATATTTCATAAATTAGAAATTTACATTTTTAACAGTTTATATCCAAATTTTGGTGGTTTCTAATAATATTTTAAAGTTTTAAGACCGGACATAGCTGTTTTTGACATTTAAAAAATCAAATTTTGCACTTTGAAACCATTTTTGGCCAGATTATGATGCTTTCTAACAAACTTTTGATGTTGGAAGGCCAGATTTTTCTATATTCAACCTTTATGAACAAAATTTTGCACTTTTCAACATTTTATTGCTGGATTTTATTGCTTTCTAACGTAATTTTGATGTTTTAAAGCTGGATTTTACTAGTTTTGACACTTTATGAGTAAAATGTTGCACTTTAAAACTGTTTTTAGTCGGATTTTAGTGGTTTCTAACAATATTTTAAGTTTCATCAACAAATTTTGTTATTTTTGATATTTTATAAATTAGAATTTTACATTTTTAACAGTTTATAGCCAAATTTTAGTAGTTTTTAATAATATTATAAAATTTCAAGACCGGATATAGCTATTTTTGACATTTTAAGTATAAAATTTTAAGTTTTTAAACCGTTTTTGGCCGGATTTTAATGCTTTTTATAAAAATTTTGATGTTTCAAGACAAGATTTTACGTGTTTTGACATTTTATGAATAAAATGTTGCACTTTTAAACTGCTTTTAGTCAGATTTTAGTTGTTTCTGATATAATTTTAAGTTTTAAGAGCAAATTTAGCTACTTTTTACCATTTAAAAAACAAAATTTTAACCAGTTTTGATATTTTATGAATGAAATGTTGCACTTTTAAACCGTTTTAGCCGGATTTTAGTGGTTTCTATCATAATTTTGAGTTTCAACAACTAATTTTGCTATTTTGATATTTAATAAATTAGAATTTTACTTATTCAACAGTTTTTAGCCAAATTTTGGTAGTTTCTTATAATATTTTAAAGTTTCATAACCGGATAGCTATTTTTGACAATTTATATATAAAATTTTGCATTTTGAAGAGCAGTTATAGCTACTTTTAACATTTAATAAACAAAATTTTGCACTTTTAAACTGTTTTTGGCCAGATTTTGATTGTTCCTGGTTTTAAGGCCAAATTTTAATTGTTTTGACATTTTATGAGTGGAATGTTAGACTTTTAAACCGTGTTTAGCCGGATTCTAACAATATTCTAAGTTTCAACGACAGATTTTGTTGTTTTTGATATATCATGAATTAGAATTTTACATTTTTAACAGTTTATAGCCAGATTTTGGTAGTTTTTATTAATATATTAAAGTTTTAAAACCGGATATAGCAATTTTTTACATGTAATAAACAAAGTTCTGCTCTTTTATAACGGTTTTGACTGTATTTTGATGTTTTCTAACAATAATTTGATGTTTAAAGGCTAAATTTTTCTATATTTGACATTTATAAATAAAAGTTTGCACTTTGACTTTTTATGAATGAAATGTTGCACTTTTAAACCGTTTTTAGCCGAATTTTAGTGGTTTCTAACAATATTTTCTTTTTTAACGACTAATTTTGCTATTTTTGTTATTTTATAAATTAGAATTTTACTTATTTAACAGTTTATAGAAAAATTTTGGTAGTTTCTTATAATATTTTATAGTTTCATGACCGGATAGTTATTTTTGACAATTTATATATAAAACTGTTTTTAAACTGTTTTTGGCATGATTTTGATGCATTCTTTCAAAATTTTGATGTTTCAAGACCGGATTTTACTTGTTTTGACATTTTATGAATGAAATGTTGGACTTTTAAACCGCTTTTAGCCGGATTTTAGTAGTTTTTAATATAATTTTAAATTTCAAGAGCGGATATAGCAACTTTTAACATATAATTAACAAAATTTTGCACTTTTATACTGGTTTTGGCCGGAATTTGATGCTTTCTAACAAAATGTTGATGTTTCAAAGCCGGATTTTACTAGTTTTGACATTTTATAAGTAAAATGTTGCACTTTTAAACAGTTTTTAGCTGGATTCTAAGAATATTTTAAGTTTCAACAACAGATTTTGTTGTTTTTGATATTTTGAGACCGGATTTTACTAATTTTGACATTTTATGAATAAATTGTTGCATTTTTAAATTGTTTTTAGTCGGATTTTAGTGGTTTCTAATATAATTTTATGTTTCAAAGACAGATATAGCTACTTTTTAACATTTAATAAACAAAATTTTGAATTTTAAACTGTTTTTGGCCGGATTTTAATGCATTCTATCAAAATTTTGATGTTTCAAAGCTAAATTTTACTAGTTTTAACGTTTTATAAGTAAAATGCTAGACTTTTAAACCGTTTTTAGCCGGATTCTAACACTATTTTAAGTTTTAACGACAGATTTTGTTGTTTTTGATATTTCATAAATTAGAATTTCACATTTTTAACACTTTATAGCCAAATTTTGGTGATTTCTAATAACATTTTAAAGTTTTAAGACCGGATGTAGCTATTTTTGAAATTTAGAAACAAAATTTTGCTTTTTGAAACTGTTTTTGGCCAAATTTTAATGTATTCTCACAAAAATTTTATGTTTTAAGGCCGGATTTTATTTGTTTGACATTTTATGAGTAAAATGCTGCACTTTTAAAACTTTTTAGCCGAATTCTAAAAATATTTTAAGTTTCAACAACAGATTTTGTTGTTTTTGATATTTCAAGACCGAATTTTACTAATTTTGATATTTTATGAATAAAATGTTGCATTTTTAAACCGTTTTTATCCGGATTTTAGTGGTTTATAATATTATTTTAGGTTTCGAGAACGGATATAGCTACTTTTAACATTTAATAAACAAAATTTTGCACTTTTAATCTGTTTTTAGCCCGATTTTGATGCTTTCTAACAACATTTTGATGTTTCAAGACCGGATTTTACTACTTTTGACCGTTTATAAATAAAATGTTACACTTTTGAATAGTTTTTAGCCAAATTTCAATAGTTTCTGACAATATTTTGAGTTTCAACGACAAATTTGCTAATTATAATATTTCATAAAATAGAATTTTAAATTTTTAACTGTTTATAGCCGGATTTTGGTGGTTTCTAACAATAATTTGTAGTTTTAAGACCGAATATAGCTATTTTTGAATTTAATAAATAAAATTTTGAACTTTTAAACCGTTTTTAGCCCGATTTTGATGCTTTATAACAAAACTTTGATGTTCCAAGGCCGGATTTTACCAGTTTTGACATTTTATATATAAAATGTTAAACTTTTAAACCGTTTTTAGCCGAATTTTGATGCTTTCTAACAAAATTTTGATGTTTCAAGGCCGGATTTTACTAGTTTTAACATTTTTTATATAAAATGTTGCACTTTTAAACTGTTTTTAGCCAGATTTTGATGCGTTCTATTAAAATTTTAATGTTTCAAGGCTGAATTTTATTTTTTTTTTACGTTTTATGATTAAAATGTGGCACTTTTAAACCGTTTTTAGCCGGATTTTGATGCTTTCTAACAAAATTTTGATGTTTCAAAGCCGGATTTTACTAATTTTAACATTTTTTTATATAAAATGTTACACTTTTAAACTGTTTTTAGCCAGATTTTGATGCTATTTATCAAAATTTTAATGTTTCAAGGCCGAATTTTATTATTTTTTACGTTTTATGATTAAAATGTTGCACTTTTAAACCAATTTTGGCTAGATTTTAATGCTTTCTAATAAAATTTTGACGTTTGAATGCCAGATTGTATTTAACTTTTATGGACAGAATTTTGCGTTTTTCTACAGTTTTTAGCCGGATTTTAGTACTTTTTAACAATATTTTAATGTTTTAAATCCGGATTTATTAGTTTTAACATTTTATGTATAAAATATTGCACTTTTCAACCGTTTTTAGCCAGATTTTATTGATTTCTAACAACATTTTAAGTTTCAACGACTAATTATGCTATTTTTTATTTTTTTTATTTTTTTTTTTATTTTTAAAAGTTTATACTTGGATTTTGTTGGTTTCTACTAATTTTTAGAAGTTTCATAACCAAAAAAAACTATTTTTAAAATTTAATAAATAAAATTTTGCTTTTTCAAACCGTTTTTGTTCGGATTTTGATGCTTTATAACAAAACTTTGATGTTTCAAGACCGGATTTTACTAGTTTTGCCTTTTTATGAATAAAATGTTGCACTTTAAAATTGTTTTTAGTCAGATTTTAGTAGTTTTTAATATAATTTTAAGTTTCAAGAGCGGATATAGCTACTTTTTAACAATTAATAACAAAATTTTGCATTTTTAAAATGTTTTTGGCCGGATTTTGATGCTATCTATTAAAATTTTGATGTTTCAAAGCCGGATTTCACTTGTTTTGACATATTACGAGTCTATATTTGACTATTATTAAAAGAATTTGGCACTTTTGAACAGTTTATTGCCAGATTTTAAGGATTTCTAACAATATTTTAATGTTTCAAGACCAGATTTTGTTAGTTTTGATATTTTATAAATAAAATGTTGCACTTTTAAATTGTTTTTAGTCAGATTTCAGTAGTTTCTAATATGGTTTTAAGTTTCAACAGCGTATTTAGCTACTTTTTTACATTTATTAAACAAAATTTTGCATTTTTAAACTGTTTTTAGCCGGATTTTGATGCCATCTATCAAAATTTTGATGTTTCAAAGCCGGATTTCACTTATTTTGACATTTTATAAATCTATTTTTGACTTTTATTAAAAAAATTCAACACTTTTGAACAGTTTATTGCCGGGTTTTAACAACATTTTGACAAGATTTTACTAGTTTTGAAATTTTATAAATAAATTGTTGCACTTTTAAACCGTTTTTAGCCGGATTTTAGTAGGTTTCTAATATAATTTTAAGTTTCAAGAACAGATATAGCTACTTTTAAAATTTAATAAACAAATTTTTTCACTTTTAAACTGTTTTTGGCCAGAATTTAATGCTTTCTAACAAACTTTTGATGTTTCAAAGCCGGATTTTACTAGTTTTGACATTTTATAAATAAAATTTTGCATTTTTAAATTGTTTTTGGCCGGATTTTGATGCTTTCTATCAAAATTTTGATGTTTCTAGGCCGGATTTTACTATTTTTCACATTTTATAAATAAAATTTTGCATTTTTAAATTATTTTTAGCCGGTTTTAGTGGTTTCTAACAATATTTCAAGTTTCAACGACTAATTTTGCAATTTTTGATATTTCATAAATTACAATTTTTCATGTTTAACAATTTTTTGCCGTATTTTTTTGTTTTCTAAAAATATTTTGAAGTTTCAAGAACGGTTATAGTAATTTTTAACGTTTAATAAACAAAATTTTGAACTTTCAAACTGTTTTTGGCCGGATTTTGGTGCTGTCTAACAAAATTTTGATGTTTTGAGGCCGGATTTTAATTGTTTTGAGATTTTTCGAGTAAAATGCTGGATTTTTAAACCGTTTTTACCCGGATTCTAACAATATTTTGAATTTCAAAAACAGATTTTGTTGTTTTTGATATTTCATAAACTAAAAATTTACATTTTTAACAGTTTAAAGCCAGATTTTAGTAGTTTTTATTAATATAATAAAAATTCTAGTCCAGATATAGTTATTTTTGACATATATTAAACAATGTTCTGCATTTTTAAACCAATTTTGACCATTTTTGATGTTTTCTAACAAAAATTTGATGTTTAAAGTCCAGATGTTTCTATATTTGACTTTTATAAATAGAATTTTGAACTTTTAAACAGTTTATTGCCGGATTTTAGTACTTTCTTACAATATTTTGATGTTTTAAGACCGAATTTTATTGGTTTTGACTTAATATGAAAGAAATGTTGCACTTTTAAACCGTTTTTAGCCAACCTTTTGTGGTTTTTAACAATATATTGAGTTTCAACAACAGATTTTGCTATTTTTGATATTTCATAAATTAGAATTTTAAATTTTTAATAGTTTATAGCCGGATTTTGGTAATTTCTAATAATATTTTAAAGTTATAAAACCAGATATAGCCATTTTAGACGTTTAATAGATGAAATTTTGCACTTTGGTGAAATTTTGAGGCTTTATAACAAAACTTTGATCATTCATTGCCGGATTTTACTAGTTTTGACATATTATGAATAAAATGTTGCATTTTTAAACTGTTTTTAGTCAGATTTTAGTAGTTTCTAATATAATTTTAAGTTTTAAGAGCGAATATAGCTACTTTTTAACAATTAATAACAAAATTTTGCATTTTTAAAATGTTTTTGGCCGGATTTTGATGCTATTTATTAAAATTTTGATGTTTCAAAGCCGGATTTCACTTGTTATGACATATTACGAGTCTATATTTGACTTTTATTAAAAGAATTTGGCACTTTTGAACAGTTTATTGCCAGATTTTAAGGCTTTCTAACAATATTTTAATGTTTCAAGACCAGATTTTATTAGTTTTGATATTTTTGAAACAAAATGTTGCACTTTTAAACCGTTCTTAGCCGGATTTTAGTTGTTTCTAATACAATTTTAAGTTTCAAGAGCAGATATAGCAACTTTTAACATCTAATTAAAAAAAAATGCAATTTCTAAACTGTTTTTGGCCGGATTTTGATGCTTTCTAACAAAATTTTGATGTTTCAAGGCCGAATTTTACTAGTTTTCACATTTTATGTATAAAATGTTGCACTTTAAAACCGCTTTAGTGGTTTTTAACAACATTATGAGATTCAACAACAGATTTTGTTATTTTTGATATTTTATAAATTAGAATTTTACATTTTCTACAGTTATAACCGGATTTTGCTTGCTTTAATATTAAGTTTCATGACCGGTTATAGCTATTTTTAACATTTAATAAATAAAATTGTAGACTTTTAAACGGTTTTTGGCCGGATATTGACGCTTTATATGATTACTAATTAATTCAAAATATTGAAACATGAAATGTTATAAACTATCGGTTGATTTAATAAGTTTAGATATTTGAAAAACGTATGCAATTTGCTATTAAAGTGAAATTTATATCACGAAAGGTATCCTCCTAATAATAGGATTAAGGACAAAACAATTCACATAAAGGGCGCCGTACGGGGAGCATTAAAGAATGTAATTAACGATTCGGCAATGAAACCACTCACCATTTAACACGACCCGAACAGAATTCATTTGATTTTGCGCCTCGATGAGTAACAACTGACTGATTTTTTCCTCGCATTTCCACATCTTCTCCTTTATATATTTTTTTTATTTGTTATCAGTTTTCCCTATCGATACGATGTATTACTTTCGAATCATCAACCACGTATTATATGATCGTCCGTACCCCCTTTTGTCTTCCTATCGGATTTTCACGCGCTATTAAATAATTTAGCATGTTAACTCACTTCATCTATGCAGACTTAATCGAATAAATATTTATGGTTGGAAATAAATTTAATTAAGGAAATGTACAATCTGGATTCAGTTTTGTTTGTTGGTTACTTCTTGTCCCACAAAATGTAAACTACATTGTTTGAAATTCAAATAAGTGGCTCTTCAAATTCACGTTTCTTACACCCAAGTCGGAATGATGCCACATAAAATCTATAACAAACGCCACCTATTTTACATACGTAAGGATAAAGTCGGGGCGCTTTGTTGCATCGAATTATTCTCAGTTGAATTTTATTTACAAATCTACATTTTTATTTATTTCCAATCAATAAAATGTAGGTATCCTACAAGGTTTTGCTATTAGATCAATACAAACACAAAGAATTGCAGTTAATTAACTAATTGGATTGATAAATCTTTGTAAATGGTATCCAATATTGTACGCATGATAGGATACATCAAAATTGTAATTAAAATGTTATTGTAGTCATATGCGAGCGCGCGTTAGATTAATGAATGTAACAATTTTACAAATACGTTTATTAATAATAATAATGCAAATATATTTTGAGCACAAAAGGCAATTTATATAGAGTAGAAGATAGCGATCATAAATATCCTCTCCATTTATTGCAGGTATAAATTCCGGGCCGATATTGGCCGCCTATAAAGCCAATAATTTACAATATGATCAATGCGAGTCGAAAAATATTTTTAATTTGTTGTTTAACCATTTACACGCGTGCCCTATCCGGTATGAAATGTGCAATTTGATTTACTGTTATTTATTCCGTTTTTTGATGTAATTAAATAGTGTAAGTGCATATTTTGTTCGCTTCGCATTCGGTGGATGAAAATTATGAATTAACTTCACGCATTAGTTGGCTCCGGGATGACGTAATGGGTCTCCTTTATAATAATTCCAGCGGGTTGCAAATAAATTAATGATACATTACGAGCGAAATTTTTATTATTTATTTTTGTTACTGTTTTAGTGCCATTTCGGTTTTTACAGGCCGCAACGTTTTCTTTTTTTTACTGTTTGCACAGTCCGTAATTAAAAATAATAAATTTTATTTTAAACGTGAGGTGGATTTTAGAGTACGTCCACGCTGGAATGGTAATTAATTATTAAATATAAAAACATTACAACAAATTTTATTATCAATTCATAGGGCTGGATATTTTAATAACGTTGTTTAAATAGAAATATGAATATAAATATTAATATTCGTACAACAGCCGAGCGGTTTATTGACTAACTTATTTTTTATAATGCAATTAATAATTAATAATTACAAAAATTTTAAATTTGTTTTTTTTTTTAATTTACAAAACTTTTTTGGAAGAGAACTTGTTCTTAGCTATTGGTGAATTTTTTTTATTTTGTTTTGACACGTTCCTCCAACCGGTCCAACATTCATAAATTAAGTGCCCGCCTACCCACTCGGGTGAGCGGGAACACGTTTTTAAACCACCGGTTCAACATTCATGAATTAAGTGCCCGCCCACTCAAGTGTTACTTGTCAAGCAGTTAGATCACAAACACGTTTTCAAACAACCCGTCTAACATTCTTAAACTGAGACTAAGAACATACTAAATCCTGAGGAAATACAAGATCAACCCTTGAGGCCGTGTCGGTAACAAAATCTCGCCCAATGTGGAGCAATCAGGAGCATGACGCCCTTACTTATCACAAATACCTACACATACTAAAGAAGAAGATGTACGAATCACCATTAATGTCGAAGACAATGTCCAATTGAGCAAATGCAATTCCAGCCTTAAATCAAACCCGCAGCACCAGCCATAATATCTCCAGCAAAGACCTCAAACCGCTTCGACCAAGGTCTGCTACGCTAACTACCCTAGTGGGCCATAATGGGGCATGCCCCTCGGTAATATGCCGGTTCTTGAACCACACCTTCACTAAGCATAAACCAACAATTTCTTAAAAGTAATGCAACAGCTGGCCACTAACTTGGCCCAGATTTGAAAGACCATTAAGGATATACTTGGTATGCTCAGCTTTAGTGGCAAACCACATAAAGATCCAAATTCCATATTTGAAAAACAGCAAATTCCGCCAACAATAGACACCACACCCTCATCCAAAATTTGAAAAATTAAGCTCGACGTTACAAACACCAGTTTACCAAAAAACCACAACCAAGCTCAGAGCGGAGCAAACAGCGGTTGTTGCGTAAATAAACCAACCTTATGCTGCTCATATGTCTTAAGATCCAAGACCAAAGTAAACCAAAACAACTACCCTTAACTTGGTTACCTATGCCCTTTGTGAGGGTAAGAGGTGGACAGGGTTTCACTTACCGTCGAAGCTCAGTGGAGACGGGGGTGGTAAGTTGTGAGCGCCACGGAATCTTTCTATGAAGTCAACCCTTGTGAATCGTGCAAGTTATTCAAGCACCCAAGCGAGTGATGATCGGTTATTACCGAAAAGACTGAACCCTCCAAATACGGCCGTAATTTTTCAATGACCCAAATCACTGCCAAACATTCACGCTCCGTGGTATGGTATTTCCGTTTACATGAGCTCAAGGTGCGGCTCAGGTAACAAATTACTTGCTCACCCTCCGGATATTCTTGGCTTAACACTGCCCCAATACCGTAATCACTTGCATCAGTTTGCAGTACAAAATCAGGACAGCAAAAAATAGGAGCTGTCACCAACGCACTTTTTAGGTTATCAAAAGTTGTCTGACACTTTTCCGACCAAAGAAACTTTTGGTGTTTCTTCAACAGCGTGAACAAAGAAGATCAGATAGTAGAAAAAGCGGGTATAAATTTTTTATACCAAGAAATCATTCCAACAAAACTGCGAACTTGTTTGACAGTAGAAGGAGGTGGCAGTTCTAAAATCGCTTTTACCTTGTCTCCGTCTACCCGAATACCTCTTGCATCAACTACGTAGCCTAAGTATTTAAGTTCTGGCCTACAAAACTGGCACTTCTCTTTGCTCAAGGTTAGGCCCGCTTCCCGCAACGTTCGAAAATCTTTTTTCAACACCCGACAGTGTTCCTCAAAAGTAGATGAAATAACAATAGCCTCTGCCACGTTGCTGGGGCATTATGTAAACCAAATGGCATGCGCGTAAAACAAAATAATCCCCTCCCGGGCAAAACTGAAAAAATTCTTTGAGTCTTCGGCTACTGGCACTTGCTAATAGACGGACTTGATATCAAGTGACGAGAGATAATTAACCCGACCCAAACGATCCAAGATAGCCAAGATGTATGGCAAAGAGTATGCGTCGCGTTTAGTGACACCATTTAATTTGCAAAAATCGACGCAGAATTAAAAAGACCCATCCTTTTTGGGTATAAGAAGCACAGGAAATGACCACGGAGAATTTGACTTCTCCATTACACCTGTCTTCAACATTTTGTCTAACTCGCAATTAATATACTTCTGTACATGGGGAGACACCGGATAATACCTTAGCATAATCGGCGGAGATTCTGTGGAAATTACATGTTCTACTAGTGAAGTACAACCTATTGCCTCTCCCATCAACTGAAAATTTTCTTGCACCAACTTCTCCAACAAGGACTTTTTTTCTTCATTAAGAATGAGAACCCCAATTACTCCTTACTTAGTTTCTACGGCACTACACTGCCCAGTAACCTCCACGTAAGCCAGGTCCGGCTCAAGTCAACAAAGCAATGATGTTGGGGGTACATATTCCTTGCTAGCCTTTTTCGCTGCTTCCAGCTTCCGACAACAACTTTCTAATTTGGCCAACGTTTTTGTTTCGACCAGACTTAGCCCATGTTGGTAGAAAGGAGAGAGATTCCTTCTTATCGTTCTAATTTGCTGATTTTCTGGAATCCTGTACGTTAGTCGGGTAAAAAGCGACTTCATTACCGCAATAAACAGTCCATTAGACTTTCTCTGACCTTGAGTCATACTCTTGATTTCATCCAGTAATTTTTCTTCATAATTACTCGGTTGAAATTCTCTTCTCAACGCCGCTACCAGATCATCCCAGTCGGAAAAATTCTTACGGTATGCCCTATACCAAATCAACGCATTACCTGAAAACAAATCCAAGGCCGAATTAAATAATCTCTGTTTCGAGACATTGCGAGCAAAACTCAACTCGTCCACTTGCTCCAAAAATGCACTCACGGACTTCAAACTGGTATTGCCAGAAAATTTAAGGTTCCACTTCATAACACTGGTGAAAACCTTCTGATCTAGATCTTGGCGTCGAAGTACGGGATAGATTGTCACCAGATTCCTCACTACTAGTGGTAGCTTCCCCTGCCTCAGTAACGAGAGCAGTTTCTTGCAAACAGAGATGGAGTGGCAAGTGTTCCCTACGTGTTATATTGGCTTGATTCACCTATTCAAAAGACTTCTAACAGCAATTTGGAACAAGTGTCTGAATTCTCTTCCGTTGCCTCCAAACGTTTGACCCGGCCAAGGACATAGACAAACCTAGTCTCTCACTGTGTCCGTTATCAAAAGTTTGTATGCTTTACCTCTCTGCAAACATCAGAAAACAATTTGTCACAAGAGGAGGTCGTGATCCAACTTCTTGACAACTAACACTTGGGTGAGTGGGTGGGTCACTCCAATCTAAACTACTGATTTGTTATCATATTATAAAGTGTCCCACCCTCCCACCCAAGTGTCCGTTATCAAAAGATTGTATGCTTTACTTCTCTGCAAACATCCCACCCACCCACTAAAGTGTCTGTTATCAAAAAATTGTATGCTTTACCTTACTGCAAGCATCAGAAAACATTTTGTCACAAGAGACGGTCATGATCCAACTTCATGACAACTAACACTTGGGTGGATGGGTGGGTCACTCTAATCCATACTACTGATTTGTTATCATAGTATGGAGTGCCCCACCAACCCACCCAAGTGTCCGTTATCAAAAAATTATATGCTTTACCACTCTGCAAACATCGAAAAAGATTTTGCCACAAGAGACGGTTATGATCGAACTTCATGACAACTAACACTTGGGTGGGTGGGTGGGTCACTCCAATCTAAACTACTCAATTGTTATCATTGTATGGAGTGTCCCACCCACCCACCCAAGTGTCCATTATCAAAAGATTGTATGCTTTACCTCTCTGCAAACATCAGAAAACATTTTGTCACAAGAGACGGTCATGATCCAACTTCATGACAACAAACACTTGGGTGGGTGGGTGGGTCACTCTAATCCCGGCTACTGATTTGTTATCAAAGTATAAAGTGTCCCACCCACCCACCCAAATGTCCGTTATCAATAGATTGTAAACTCTACCTCTCTGCAAACATCAGAAAACATTTTGTCTTAAGAGACGGTCATGATCCAACTCCAGTTACAATTTTGGTTAGTTGCATACCGTGACGCAATTATAGTTTGCAAAGCGATTGATAAAGAGACAAAAATAATTTTGTATACCGTGACACTTGTCAATAGCAAAGCGATAGATGAAATGAAATGAAAAAAAATGTGTTTGTACCGTGACACAAAAATTTTATATACCGTGATACTTGTCAATTTCAAATAAAAAAATGAAATTTCAAGAAATTACATATTTGTACCGTGACTCAAAAATTAATTTTGTATACTGTAACACTTTACAATTGCAAATCGACAAATGAAACTACAAAACATTAAGTATTTGTACCGTGACACAAAAATTAATTTTGTATACCGTGACACTTGTTAATTGCGAAGTGATAGATAAAATTACAAAAAATTTGTACCGTGACTCAACTGTAAATTGCCAATATTGTCAAGCAACAGATGACTGCTAAACCATATAAACCGTGACACAAAAATGAAACGCAAAGCGACAGAATAGAAGTCACATTTTTTGGTAATTTGTATACCGGGACCTTGCTATAATTAGCAAAAGTAATAAAAGTAAGTAAAAAAAGTGATAAAGTGACAAAGATCAATTATACATTATACACTCAACTATGATATTATAATCAAACGCTAATCAACTGATTAAATTCAACATTTTTGTTTACGTAAATATCGTGACTCAACTCTCAATTGTTAATTGCGAAACGGCAGATAAGAAAATGTAAGACAATTAGCAATTGCGACGCGACAGATTGTAACATATTTAGGTCAGATGCGTACCGTGACACACAAATGAAATATATCCTAAGGCGACGGATTTGATGCAATATTTTATGGTTACGTGCATACTGTGATTTAAATTAGAAAATAAAGTTGCGAAGCGACAGATAAATAGGAAAAAAATGTATCAATCATAAAGCGACAATTTAAATTTGACATTTTTAGGTTAATTGCGTACCGTGTCAATCGCGAAGCGACAGATGAAAATTAAAATATAAAATATTAAATTGAACATCTAAAATTTTTAGATTAGGTGCATACCGTGACACGTTTGTCATCAAAACGACTGGTTTTAAATTATTTTTTTAACTAAGGGGCATATAGTTCTTTAACTTGACAAAAATGTACTAGCTTACCGTGACACATCTGTCAATTGTGAAGCGATATATTAAAATCAACATTTATGGTGAACCGTGACGCAATTGTAGTTTGCAAAGCGGCAAATGACGTGTTTAGATGCATACCGTGACACATTGGATAATTGTGAAGCAATAGATTAAAAGCAACATTTATAGCGTACCGTAACGCAATCGTAATTTACAAAGCGACAGTTGAAGTGGTTAGATGCATATCGAGACGCATCTGTAAAGTAACAGATAGTGTCACAAAAATGAACTATACATACCGTGACACATTTCTTAATTGTGAAGCGATAAATTAATAGCATCATTTATCATGACGCAATTGTAATTTGCAAAGCGGCAGATTATGTGTTTAGATGCATACCGTGACACATTGGTTAATTGTGAAGCGATAGATTAAAAGTAACATTTATAGCGTACCGTGACGCAATTGTAATTTGCAAAGCGATAGTGTCACAAAAATGAACTATACATACCGTGACACATTTCTTAATTGTGAAGCGATAGATTAAAAGCAACATTTACTATGACGCAATTGTAATTTGCAGAGCGGCAGGTTAAGTGTTTAGATGCATACCGTGACACATTGGTTAATTAGGAAGCGATAGATTAAAAGCAACATTTATAGCGTACCGTGACGCAATTGTAATTTGCAAAGCGACAGTTGAAGTGGTCAGATGCATATCGAGACGCATCTGTAAAGTGACAGATAGTGTCACAAAAATGAACTATACATACCGTGACACATTTCTTAATTGTGAAGCGATAGATTAATAGCATCATTTATCATGACGCAATTGTAATTTGCAAAGCGGCAGATTATGTGTTTCCAACTCTAATCCAAACTACTGATTTGTTATCATAGTATAGAGTGTCCCACCCACCCACCCAAATGTCCGTTATCAAAAGATTGTAAACTCTACCTCTCTGCAAACATCAGAAAACATTTTGTTACAAGATACGGTCATGATCCAACTTCATGACAGTTAACACTTTGGTGGGTGGGTCACTCCAATCTAAACTACTGACTTGTTATCATAGTATAAAAGGTCCTACCCACCCACCCACACAAGTGTCCGTTATCAAAAGATTGTATGCTTTATCTCTCTGCAAACATCAAAAAACATTTTGTCACAAGAGACAGTCATGATCCAACTTCGTGACAACTAACACTTGGGTGGGTGGGTGGGTCACTCCAATTAAAACTACTAATTTGTTATCATACTATAGAGTGTTCCAACCACCCACCCGGTGTCTGTTATCAAAAGATTGTATGCTTCACCTCTCTGCAAACATCAAAAAACATTTTGTCACAAGAGACGGCCGTGATCCAAACTCTTGACAACTAACAAGTGGATGGGTGGGTCACTCCAATCCAAACTACTGACTTGTTATCATAGTATGGAGTGTCTCACCCACCCACCCAAGTGTTCGTTACCATAAGATTGTATGCTTTACCTCTCTGCAAACATCAGAAAACATTTTGTCACAAGAGACGGCCGTGGTCCAAACTCTTGACAACTAACAAGTGGGTGGGTGGGTCACTCCAATCCAAACTACTGACTTGTTATCATAGTATGGAGTGTCCCACCCACCCACCCAAGTGTCCGTTATCAAAAGATTGTATGCTTTAACTCTCTGCAAACATTAGAAAACATTTTGTCACAAGAGATGGTCGTGATCTAAACTCATGACAACTAACACTTGGGTGGGTGGGTGGGTTACTCTAATTCAAACTACTGACTTGTTAACATAGTATGAAGTGTCCCACCCACCCACCCAAGTCTCCGTTATCAAAAGATTGTATGCTTTAGTTTTCTGAAATCATTAGAAAACATTTAGTCACAAGAAACGGTCATGATCCAACGTCGTAACAACTAACACTTGAGTGGGTGGGTGGGTTATTCCAATCCAAACTAATAATTTGTTATTATAGTACGGAGTGTCTCACCCACCCTCCCAAGTGTCCGTTATCAAAAGATTGTATGCATTACCTCTCTACAAATATTAGAAAATGTTTTGTCACAAGAGACGATTGTGATCCAACCTCTTGACAACTAACACTTGGGTAGGTGGGTGGGTTACTTCAATCTAAACTACTGATTTGTTAACATAGTATGAAGTGTCCCACCCACCCACCCAAGTGTCCGTTATCAGGAGATTGTATGATAAACTTCTCTGCAAGCATCAGAAAACATTTAGTCGCAAAAGACGGTTGTGGTATAATCTTTTAATAACCAACACTTGGGTGGGTGGGCGGGCCACTCCAATCTAAACTATTAATTTGTTATCATAGTATGGAGTATCGCACCCACCCACCCGAGAGTCCTTTATCAAGAGATTGCATGTTTTACCTCTCTGCGAGCATCAGAAAACATTTTGTCACAAGAGACGATTGTAAGCGGGTCACTCCAATCTAAATTAAACGTAAAAAGCAAAAAACAAAGTCCAAGCATATTGCCTTTGACCATCAAATGACGAAGATAATTTTTTTATAAAAACCATGACAACCCGGATGGGTAAGGTAAAGGATACTTTTTCCCAGCTTACTGCAATCATTTTAGAAATGAAATCCAACAAAGTTTCCACCCCTATCAACGTAAACAAAGACATGGAGGAAAGAGATATTAAAGAAGGGGTCAAATAACTGAAACTCCTCACAAAACTCAAGCGGCTATCAGTCCATTCCTACTTTAAATACAAAGTCGGCTCCGTCCATCATCATCATTCAAAAAAGAATTTCAGGACGCCACAGCACTCATGAAGGCCGATCAATCTCCAGCTCCCATCAGGAAAAAGCAAAAACGCTAAGGAAGACAACAAGGGGTACGTCGTGGTCCAGAATAAGCAACACAAAGGATGAGCCAAAACCATTAAATAATCGACTATCAGCTAATACCGGGAATTCCTCAAATCACAATATACAACCATCAGCGGCTACTCCTGCCGGCCCCTCGCACAAGAGCAATCAGCAAATATAAAAGGGAAAAGAGTTTAAGCATAGCCAATAACAAAATCCCTACCACACCCCCGTAAATTCCTGCTTCTCACTCTTGCCCAACGGCGTTTTGACGTTTACTGACAAATACCTATTCCCAGGCTTTTCATAATACTGCAAAAACAATAAGATCAACATTGCCTTGGCTCAACACACCTACGTTGGTATCCAAGACACTCCGGCGTCTAATGACGGCCTAACGCAAAACTATCACCACAAGATGCTTCACATGGTCTCTTCCTGAAGAAAAATGCATAAAAAAGATAATTTGCAACTTACCGCTCTACCTTACCAAAAAAAAGTAGAGAAAGCATTGGAGGAGATGAGCTTCTAACGTATATCGTATGAAGAACAAGTTTCCTAATGATCTCTGTACAACTTCCAAAAAAAGAAAATTATATAGAAATCAAGATAATCCTTAATCTTACGGTCAGAATTGAACCAAAAAAAAAAGAACTGAGGCATCGTATAATGTCAGAAACGCCAAAAATACGGGTACACCACCAAAAGATGTTTCAGAACAACTCTGGTATGCCGTAATTGTTTGGATCCCCCCCAAAGGCCACACCTCCAAAGTGTGCCCTATGCTCCAGCCTCCATCCCGTCAATTCTTAAAGATGCAGAGCTTACATCAAAATGATGGCGGCTTAGAAAAAAACCAGCGCTGGCTCCAACTCTGCAGCTAACGTTACGAAAAACACAACTTTTACCAACATTATATTGGCTGTCGCAAATTTCTAGATAGGCGTGTATTGCGGAAAGTGATGCCGCCTAGTGGCCGCAGCAAATTGTGGCAAAGTTTGTTGATTATGAGGCTACGCCTCAACCAAACTTCAGTACAGTAACAATTAACTAACTAATTTTTGCTACTCTGTGTCCATCCTCCAAGGTTTAACTAAAGGTTGTGTGCCTTTATGATACAACAAAAATATCAATCCATGACAGGGTCACATCTTTTACATTAATGTTTTGTACAAGTTTTGGTTTGACTCTCTATAGTTTACTAATTACTAGATTTAAAGGTTATTGAGCGTCCAGTTCGAATAACTTGCTAGGTCCAGGTTTTTGTGTTGCTAAGTCGGTATTTGCAATTACTCGGTCCCGTTTGGGTCATTAATAGTTACGTTTTCCGGTTTGTGGGACGTGTTTCTCTTCAAACGGTGGCATCTAAGTTTGAAGTAGGCTAAGGTCATCCTGGTACTGCTCCAGAAATTTTACTCGTTTGAGTTTATAAGTGAAGAAATTATGTTGTATGGTGGTAGTTTATAGCTTCTGCTAGGTTTGGATTCCGTTCTAAGGCTTAGGTTAGTAAAATCGCAGCAAAAAAGACCTTGCAAACCACAAATATCCACCCGACTTCATTGAAGGAATACTGAAAGAGGCCGGATTTGGCTGCTATCAAAAAAGTACCAGAGACTACTGCTTGCTGGTAACATTGGTCACCAAGGTTATAAATAAACTTTAAAAACTCAATGGTGCCACCAAAAACAAAGCTACACCCCTGCCAAAATCCACAAAACTTTTGGCAAAGCAAAAATATTTACTAAAATGCGCTTAAAGACAAATTATTGGCAAATTCTACTAATTAAACAGCAACGCCACTACACAACATTTGCAACGCTAGACCCCACTTTATTATAGAAGTTAATGTCGAGAGTGTTGGCAAATTTGCTTTAAAAAATTGTGTTAGTATATCTGAATGATATCCACCTCCGCAGAATATTAGAGCGCACAACTTAAAAAGCAAACTAATAAAATGCAAATTTGCCAAAACCTAGAACACCAGGTCACGGCTGAAGAGAATAAACCGTTGCAAAACCACTTAACTCTAAATACCACTCTAATAAGTTAAAATGCCATTTAATGGGCCATCAAAAAATGTAAAGTTTATTTGGAGAACTTGCCGTTTACACTTCAAACTTTAAACCAACAGTCAAGTTTTAGTCTTGTTAGAAACCTCCACTGATGCCAAAGCAAAGTTTACTAAGTAGTGGCAAGAATTTAACTTTATGGTAGAACATATCACTGACTCCACCAACTTACCATCGGACGTTCTAAGCTGACATTCCAGCAAGGAAATTATTACTGCATTAGAAAACAACTCTAAAAGGCTACTATAACCAAAAAAACCAACCACCAACAAACCAGTTAACCTTGCCTTCTCTTGATTTAATGTGAGCAATTGTTAATAAATTTCAATTTATAAATAGTTTCTGATAAATGGGCTATTTTAAAGTTTTTATGTAATAACAGCGCAATTTTGCTAATATTTAATGTATTTCTAAGTAATTTTAAAAGGTTTTTAGAAAATAAATGTTGTTTTGAGCAATTCTTAAACTGATAAATGAAAAAATTGAGTTTTATAGCAATATTAATTGTAATAATAACTAAAATATTAAGATTAAATCTAAAATCATTGCTTAAAAAAAATAACTTTATTTGTCCCCTCTTAAAATTTTTCAACTCGGCGCTTATGTTAGCACATTTTATTTTACGACGCCACTGGCCGATACAAATCATTTTTATTTAGAAAAATTTAAAATAACTTACAACTTTCATCTTGGCACCACCTCTTGAACATTAATGACTCCAAAAACCAGCAATTTGTATTCTATACCCGATTAAATTTACCAAACGCACTATCACTATCACTATTAAGTCCGCGATTTAAAAACACGAAACTGGAGCACAAAACTTATTCAAAATTGTATATTTAACAATACCCGGATTGCTTTTTTATTTAATTTCCTTAACTATAAACCATACAATTTGGTATTTTAATAACAATTTACAAATTTATTACAACATTTTGTCAACCATTTTGAATATGTCAGTGCTGCCAACTACAATTCAATCTCTGAAGTAGCTTTCAATACACGTAGCGCCATCTATGCGATTATAATTGTATTTAGTACGCATCAACGGTATGCAACCAAACCAGCACCAATAAATTAATTTATTATAAGAATTGAGTAATTATTTGATAACAAATACATTTAAAATATTGTTTAATTATAACTTTAAAGTTAATAAACACGTGACAGCTTCATACAGTAAGGCGGCCATTATGGAATTAAACGCCACTTACAGTCAACTCGGATTTGATTTTAATAATGGTTTAATTAATATAGTGTGAATTGTGTATGCTTAAGTAGTGGATTATATTTTAATAAAAGTGTGTGAATGTTATTAGAACTGAGGATGAGCCGCAACAAGTTAGGACGTGCCTAGCGAAACAAAGCTGAAGTTGCGCACTAAGCAAGACGTGTGTCGGAACTTAATTTAATTTTGTTGATGACATTTGTAAATAAAATTGGATTAATTTAATGCAATTAATCTTTTGTGTTAATTGTGTTATTGTGTAGTGTTTATGTTTATAGCAATGATTTCAGGCAAGTTGAGTTTATAAATAAATGAAACTGATATAGGTAATAAATCTTCAATAATTGAAGAAAGTGAACAGATATAATTTGTAATAGAATTACAAAGTTTGATAATTGGGACAAATATAAAGTTAAAACTTTAAATTGGTATTTCAAATATGTCCGGTTTAAATTTTCCAATAAGTACCCCATTTTACGGTTAACTCGTATCGAAACGGGAGGAACTAAAATTTTATCCCTCAAATTAACCTGCATAGAATCGAGAGCTATTTTCTCTCTCTGATTTTAATTCAGTTCAGTAAATCATTTTCGTCTTTATTTACTAAAGTAAAAACGTTAACACAAGTTATATTTACTTCAAGAGGCTGCGAAGTTGTTTGTAGTTTAGTGACAAAATAAACAAACCGCCGTCGAGATTTAGTAAATAGAGTTGTACCGGAGAGGCGCGGGCGCGATCGGGACAACTTTATGCACACAAGACACGCAGAAATAAGAAATGTAAATATCGCTTATATAAATTGTATTTGATAAGAAAACATGGATGACACCTTTAGATCGCTATGTCAATATAAACATTGTATATATTATAATAACATTTCTATTTATTGTAGGAATAAAATGACTTATACTCTATACACTTTAAATAATTTTTTTAAATTGACATTTATGGTGGCCATTTTGTGTTCTGCGGCCATTTTAATTATAGCATTATATTTCTTGGCTAGGACAAACGTCAATGAACGGGAGTTAGAAGCGGTTTGTACCGACAAGGTCTAGGCCAACAGTCGAGGGCTTGAACCTGGTCTCTGTAAATTTCTTCCTCTTCTTGTTTGCGGGTGCTTTATGGTCCAAAGGACCAGCAAGATTTGCTGCTGATGGTTGTCAAGACGCAGTTGGGGTTGGCTAAGAACCTGTTAGATAAGTTTAAGACTTCATTTTTTCTGGACAACTGTAAATCTTTTCAGGTTGGCGGGAGTTGCAGGGTTTTCTGCTGTGGTGTTGTTGATCAGAACAGTGGCATTCTCTGGAGCGAAGAAATCTGGAAGGCCAGCCGCGGTGGTGACATTTTTTGGACACTTTAAGAGGTTATCGGGTTTGTCCTTGTTTTCTGAAGAGGAGTGCAGGGCTTGACGTTTGCCTTTGGTTGGGGCTGCTTTGGTTTTTTTCTTCCCGCCCAAGTGTAGTGATTAAATTTTTTGATTGAATGGGTAGGCGGGGACACAGTTAATTAGTTGCAAAACAGTAGTTTGAATTTTTATTTCCGCCCACCCACTCAAGTGTTTGTAAATCAATTTCTTGACCACAAACGCTTGGGTGGGTGGGCGGGACATTAAATTTAATGGTTGCGGACAAGTAGTTTTAATTATAATTGTTTGTTGCAAAACAAAAGTTTTAATTTTAATTTTTGCTTACTCACCCAAGTGTTTGTGAGTTAATTTTTTAATTATAAACGCTTGGGTGGGTGGGCGGGACACTAAATTCAATAATTCCTGACAGGTAGTCTCAATTTTAGATCCAGTTTATCCGCTCAAGTGTAGTGAGTCAATTTCTTAATTGAGTGGGTGGGCGGGAGACTCAGTTAATTAGTTGCAAAACAGTAGTTTAAATTTTAATTTCCGCCCGCCCACCCAAATGTTTGTGAATTAATTTCTGGATCACAAACGCTTGGGTGGGTAGGCGGGGCACCAAATTCAATGATTGCGGACAAGTAATTTTAATTTTAATTCCAGTTTACCCGCCCAAGTGTATTAATTGAATTTCTTGATTGAGTGGGTGGGCGGGGGACACAGTTTATTAATTGCATAGCAGTAATTTTAATTTTAATTCTTGCCTACCCACCCAAGTGTTTGTGAATCAATTTCTTGATTACAAACGCTTAGGTGGGTAGGCGGGGCACTAAATTTAATAATTACAGACAATTAGTTTTAATATTAGTTTTAGTTTACTCACCCAGGTGTAGTAATTGAATTTCTTGATTGAGTGGGTGGGCGGGGGACACAGTTTATTAGTTGCAAAACAGTAGTTTTGATTTTATTTTTTGCTAACCCACCCAAGTGTTTGTGAATTATATTCTTGATCACAAACGCTTGGGTGGGCGGGCGGGGCACTAAATTTAATAGTTGTGGACAAGTAGTTTTAATTTTAATTCTAGTTTACCCGCTCAAGTGTAGTGATTAAATTTCTTGATTGAGTGGATAAGCGGGGACACAGTTAATTAGTCACAAACCAGTAGTTTTAATTTTAATTTTAGCCTACCCACCCAAGTGTTTGTGAAATACTGTCTTCATCACATATGCTTGGGTGGGTGGGCGGAGCACTAAATTTACTGATTATTGACAAGTAGTTTTAATTATAATTCCAGTTTATCCGTCCAGGTGTAATGATTACATTTCTTGATTGAATGGGTAGGCCCCCCGCCTACCCATTCAATCAAGAAATGTACACATGGGGACACAGTTTATTAGTTGCAAAACAGTAGTTTGAGTTTTAATTTCCGTCCACCCACCCAAGTTTTTGTGAATCAATTTTTTAATCACAAACAATTGGGTGGGTGGGCGGGACACTTAATTCAATGGTTGCAAACAAGTAGTTTCAATTTTAATTTTAGTTTATCCGCCCAGGTGTAGTGATTAAATTTCTTGATTGAGTGGGTGGGCGGGGGACACAGTTTATTAGTTGCGTAACTGTAGTTTTAGTTTTAATTTTTGCCTACCCACCCAAGTGTTTGTGAATCAATTTCTTGATCACAAACGCTTAAGTGGGTAGGCGGGGCACTAAATTCAATGATTGCGGACAAGTAGTTTTAATTTTAGTTTCAGTTTACCCGCCCAGGTGTAATGATTAAAGTTTTTGATTGAGTGGTTGAGCGGGGGACACAGTTCATTAGTTCCAAAACAGTAGTTTTAGTTTTTTTTTGTTTACCCACCCAAGTGTTTTTGAATCAATTTCTTGATCACAAACGCTTAAGTGGGTAGGCGGGGCACTAAATTCAATAGTTGCAAACATGTAGTTTCAATTTTAGTTTCAGTTTACCCGCCCAGGTGTAGTGATTAAATTTTTTAATTGAGTGTGTGGGCCCCCCGCCCACAGTTTATTAGTTGCAAAACAGTAGTTTAAATTTTAATGCCCGCCCACTCACCCAAGTGTTTGTGAATCAATTTCTTGATCACAAACGCTTGGGTGGGTGGTCGGGGCACTAAATTTAATGATTGCAAACAAGTTGTTTCAATTTTAATTTTAGTTTACCCGCCCAGATGTAGTGAGTAAATTTTTTAATTAAGTGGGAGGGCAGGGGACACAGTTTATTAGTTGCAAAACAGTAGTTACAATTTTAAGTCCCGCCTATCCTCCCAAGTGTTTGTAAATCATTTTCTTGATCACAAACGCTTGGATGGGTAGGCGCGACACTAAATTCCGTTTACCCGCCTAGGAGTAGTGATTAAATTTTTTGATTGAGTATGTGGGCGGGAAACACAGTTTGTTAGTTGCTAAACAATAGTTTTATTTTAGTTCCCGCCTACTCACCCAAGTGTTTCTGAAATAATGTCTGGATCACAAACGCTTGGCTAATGATTACATTTCTTGATTGAGTGGGTGGGACACAGTTTATTAGTTGCAAATCTGTAGTTTTAATTTTAATTTTTGTTTATCCACCCAAGTGTTTGTGAATTAATTTTTTGATCACTAACGCTTGGGTGGGTAGGCGGGGCACTAAATTCAATAATTGCAAACAAGTAGTTTTAATTTTAGTTTTAGTTTACTCGCCCAGGTGTAGTGATTAAATTTTTTGATTTAAATGGGTAAGCGGGGAACACAGTTAATTAGTTGCATGACAGTAGTTTAAATTTTAATTCCCGCCCACCCAACCAAGTGTTTGTGAATTAATGTTTCAATCACAAACTATTGGGTGGGTGGGCGGGGCACTAAATTTAATGATTGCGGAGAAGTAGTTTCAATTTTAATTTCAGTTTACCAGCCCAGGTGCAGGGATTTAATTGAATAACGTGAGTGGGTGGGTGGGAGGCACAGTTTATTAGTTGCAAAACAGTAGTTTTAGTTTAAAATTTTGCCTACCCACTCAAGTGTTTGTGAAATAATTTCTTGATCACAAACGCTTAGGTGGGTGGGCGGGGCATTAAATTTATGGGTTCCGGACAAGTAATTTCATTTTTAGTTCCAGTTTATTCGTCCAGGTGTAGTGATTAAATTTTTGGAATGAGTGGGTGGGCGGGGCACTAAGTTCAATAATTGCGGACAAATAGTTTCAATTTCAGTTCTTGCCTACTTGCTCAAGTGTAGTGATTAAATTTTTTGACTGAGTAGGACACAGTTTATTGGTTGCGGGAAAAAAGTTTAAACTTTAGTTCCCGCCCACTTATTTAAGCGATTGTGATTTAATTTCTTGACCACAAACACTTGAGTGGGTGGGCGGGTTTACTGGTTGCGGGACAGTGGTTTCAACTTTACTTTCTGCCCACCCACCCAAGTGATTGTGAATCAAATTCTTGATCACGGCGGGCGGGGTACTAAGTTTAATGATTGCAAAACAGTAGTTTACTATTAGTAAACTTCACGGCGGGTGGTGGTGTGGGAGCTCTAGCGTTAGAAGTTATTAAGGCAAATAAATTCATTAGGGTTATGATGATGGCGTTGATGGCTTTGACTTTTTGGTCAAAACTTGACGCTATCTCGGAAGTTTGCTTTTTTAGCTCTTGGACTTGGCTTGCTACTACGTTGACCCGGAATGGGACTGTTGCTTCTGTTAAAATATGCTAAAACTGTTCAAACTTATAAAAAAGTGTCATAACTGTCAAAATATGCCAGAACTATGTTTTAAAATGACAAGATATGGTCAACACTATTAAAATATGCTAAAGCTATATCAATTTTAAGTGTTATCATATGTCAAAACATATAAAAGTGTCATAACTGTCAAAATATGCCCAAAACTGTTAAAACTTTATTAATTTTGAACGTGACATGTTTTTTCACAAAGTGACAGATTAACTTCCAAAATATAGAAAAATGTCAAAATTATGTCAAAATTTTGTTTCAAAAGGACAAAATATGCTCAAGATGATTAAAAAATGCTAAAATCTTATAATTATAAATGTGACAAACTGTCAAAATATTAAAAAAATGTCATAACATATCTTTAACACAAAGTTTTATGTGTGACAAATCTAGAAAAAGTGTTATAACTGTCAAAATATGCTAAAAGTGCCAAAACTTTGTTTTAAAGTGATGGATCAAGTTCAAAACTGTTAAATAATGCTAAAACTATTTGAACTTTTAGTGCGATAAACTGTCAAAATATATAAATAAATGTCATAGCTGTCAAAACATGCTAAAAATGCCAAAATTTAAACAAACCATGCCCAAAACTGTTAAAATATGCTAAATCCATATTAGTTTTAATTGTAAAAACTGTCAAAACATAAAAAAGGTGTCAAAATTGTCAAAATATGCTATATGTGAAAAACTATCAAAGCAAAAAAAGGTGTTATAACTGTCAAAATACGCTAAAATTTAGTTTCAAGTTGACAAACTAAGCTCAAAACTGTTAAAACCATATTAATTTTAAATGTGACAAACTGTCAAAACATAAAAAGTGTCATAACTGTCAAAAAATGCTCAAATTGCCAAAGCTTTTACACAAAGTGACAGATTTTGCTTAAAACTGATAAATTATGCTAAAACCATATTGGTTTTAAGTAAGTCAAATTGTCAAAATATAGAAAAATTGTCAAATCTGTCAAAATATGTCAAAATTATGTTCAACTATATTAATTTCAAGTGTTATAATATGTCAAAACATATAAAAGTGTCATAACTGTCAAAATATTTCGGAATTTTGTTTCAATTTGACATACTATGCTTAAAACTGTCAAAACTATATTATTATTAAATGTGACAAACTGTCAAAACATAACAATAGTGTTATAACTGTAAAAAAACGCAAAAAAATCCAAATGTTTTTACACAAAGTGACATATTATGCTTAAAACTGTTAAATAATGCTAAAACCATTTTGATTTTAATTGTGCCAAACTGTCAAAATATAGAGAAATTGTCAAAACTGTCAAAATATGTCAAAAATTTGTTTTAAAGTGACAGAATGCTTAAAACTAATAAAAAATGCTAAAACTAAATTATTTTAAGTGTGACAAATTGTTAAAACATAGAAAAAATTTCATAATTATCAAAATATGCTAAAACTTTGTTTTAAAGTGACAGAATATGCTAAAGAAGATTAAAAAATATTAAATCCTTATAATTTTAAATATGACAAAATGTCTTAACATAAAAAACTGTCAAAAAATGTTAAAATTGCCAAAGCTTTTACACAAAGTGACAGATTATGCTTAAAACTGTCAATATTAATTCTAAGTGGGTTAAACTGTCAAATTATAGAAAAATTGTCAAAATATGTCAAAACTTTGTTTCAAAGTGACATAATAATGCTTAAAATGATTAAAATTGCTAATACTATCATTTTTAAGTGTGACAAACGGTTAAAACAAAACAAATTTGTCAAAACTGTCAAAATATGTCAAAACTTTGTTTCAAAGTTACAGAATATGCTCAAATTGATTAAAAAATGCTAAAACCTTATATTTTAAATGTGACAAGCTGTCAAAATATAAAAAAAATGTCAAAACAAATTTTTAACACAAAGTGATAGTAAATAATGATAAAACTATGTTAGTTTTAAGTGTGACAAACTGTTAAAACATAGAAAAGGTGCTATAACTGTCAAAATATGCCAAAAGTGCCAAATCTTTGTATTAAAGTAACAGAACATGTTCAAAACTGTTAAATAATAGCTAAAACTAGTGCGATAAATTGTCAAAATATAGAAATAAATGCCATAACTGTCAAGCATGCTCAAAATTCAAAAAAATTATACTCAAAGTGACATAATATGCTCAAAACTGTTAAAAATGCTAAAAGTATATTAATTTTAAATGTGAGCAACTGAATAAGTCAGAATATGCTGAAAATGTCAAAGTTTTAACTTAAAGTGACAGATTATACCCAAAGTTGTTTAATTTTGAATGTGAAATGTGTCAAAAATGGTCGTAATTGTAAAAATTTGCAAAACTTTTCTTTTAAAGTGATAGAATACGCTCAAAACTAACAAAATATTTTTAAAACTGTTAAAATGCTGAATTTATAATAATTTAAAGTTTGACAAAGTGTCAAAACATAGTTAAAGTGTTATAACTGTCAAAACGTGCAAAATCTTTGTTCCAAACTAACAGATTATGCTCATAACTGTTAAATAATGTTAAAATTTTATCAATTTAATGTGTAACAAACTGTCATAACATAAAAACTGTCATAACTGTCAAAACATTCTAAAAATGTCAAAGTTTAAAGTGCAAAAACTGTTAAATAATGCTAAAACCAAACTGTAAATGTGACAAAAATAGAAAAAGTGTCAAAATAAGCTAAAACTTTGTTTTAAAGTGACAAAATATGCCCAAAACTGTTAAATAATGCTAAATCTCTATAAATTTTACGTCTAAAGAACTGTCAAATTATAGAAAAAAATGCCCCAAGTGTCAAAATATGCTAAAAATAAATTAATTTTAAGTGTGAGAAATTGTCAAAACATTGGAAAGGTGTCATAACTGTCAAAATAAGCCAAAACTTGGTTTGAAAGTGACAGAATATGGTCACAACTACTAAATAATGCTACAATCATATTAAATTTTAGTCTAACAAACTGTTAAAACATAGAAAAATTGCTTTACTATTAAAAAATGTGTCAAAGTGACAGAATATTGTTAAAATGCTAAAACCATTTAAATGGACATGTTCATGACCACTCTTTTAAGTGTTTGTCAGTAAGGGATTGGTTTTGTTTTACTAGTTTCTTATCACCTGCAGGAACATCCTAGGTTACATAAATATTCAGTTTTTTGACATCAAATGCTTGACCGGGTAGTTGGGCCACTGTAGTAAATATCAATCTTCCACAACTTTAGTATGTGCTTTTCTAAAATGTAAAAAAAAAATTTGCAATTGCTAACCACACGTATGTGTTGTGAATACAAATTTAAAAATCTTTGAATTTTTTTTTATTGAATTGAAAATCAATAACATTTATATATAAAAGAATGATTTATATCAATAATTTCCTGTTTGAATGTTGCGGAGAAAGTTGGTTAGTATAAGTCCCAGTTCATCAGATCCCGAAATAGAAATTCTTTTAAACAAAAGAAGTATAATAAAGTTGTCGAAAGTATAAAGCCCGTCCATATATAAAATTAATATTGATATATCTTCTAGTAGATCAATACCTATAGAAGTAGTTTTTGCGGAGGAGAAATTCTCAATGATTTATATGCCCTTGTCCCATCTGCTGGCGTTGATATTTCTTGTTGCTCCCATTTCAAACTCGAATATATCTTATCCTTTTACGCTTTCATTTGCGTTTTGGGGTGGAGAAACTGGCGCGGTTCATTACCCAACACCATTGCAACCCTTTTAGATTTGTATCGAATCACATCCGAAACTAATATGTAAATTAAATTATAAATGTAAATTGCAACGAATTCCTATCCTGAATTAATAACATTTTTGATCGGAGTTTCAAACCCCTGTCATTAGTAAAACATTAGGGTCTTGGAGTAAGTAAATAAATAAATAAATCAACGGTTTAACCCCTGCAATTTTAATTGAAATCAATTTGATTAATTGTTTTGGTTTTTCTATTTTTAATTATTAATGTTGTACCTTTTTGTTTGAATAATCCATGTCGTTTTATTAGCCACCTTTTTCAATTAACTCTTTCCCATCGCGGTGCTCGCGTTTTACGAATTAAAAAGGACGTCCCGAGAGTGACGTTAAAAATAAAATGAATAAATAAGTAAATATAGCGACTCCGAGAATGCTCGTCATAGCATTATTTGTTTCACAAACTGATATTTTTATTGATATAATAAGAAACACTTAGTTTCAAATGAAGTGATCAAATCAAAATTTTTATATTTACTTAACCACCAGCAAAGCAAATAATAATGCGGCTGAAATTTTCAATTTATACACTTGCGGCATGCGACCGACCTGATAAAATTTTATACCCGATCCAATTTTTACACGCCCGCGCGAAATTCTCCATAAATTCCGCACGTTCCATGTGTATATGTGTATGTATATAAAAAGAAGGCAAATAAAAAGTAATCTTTGGAAATATTTCCTCCCCACAGTATTTTTTTTCTTCAACAAACCGCAGTGTGTAACCGACCGTAAAATATTAGTTTTAATAATAAGGGCGCAACAACCCGTCCAAGAGAGATATTTCAGAATACCTCGCAGGAATACTGCACGTAAAAGTGTAATGTTTGTGTATGTATGTGTGATGGGTTAATCTTATTTCTGCAGAGATTGCTGAATTTTCATCGTTTATGAAACTTTGTTGTGGAATATATTACATCAATTTTAAAATGTATTGTTGTAATTGAATATAGGAAAGTTAACAGATTTGTTACTTTTAAACCTCTAAAGTACTTAAATATTAGCGGCGGAAGTTGGAGAAATACATGGACTTCCGGTTGTCAAAACCGGATGTTGTTTTCAGAATTTTAGTTTGAAGTTTGGCCACCAGAGTGTTTGTTGTCGCTAGTGTCGCGTGTGTGTTTGGTTGCATACCCAATTTATACGTGTATGATTGGTTGCATACCTCATCTATTGTTATACAGGTTGATCGGTAAGGGCGGTAAATTCAAATTTCGCATACTGAGTGTTCGAATGTTTTTTTCAAGATGACCGCCCGGTTGTAGAGGCGCCAATTTCAAATATCGCCGCCATGTTGAGTGTTGGTTGCACTAGATGTCTTGTCGGTTTGTCAAGTTGTCACTAGATGTCCAAAACTGTCAAGCAAAGGCATGATTTTATTCTAAAATTTGCAATAATAACTGCGATTTTCATAAAATATAATTCAAGTTTGACAAATTATTATTATTATTATTTTTATTACTAACAAATGTTTAGAATGTAGTCAGTAGTTTTTAAGGTGTGAGATAAAATTCAAATTTTATTTTTCAAAAATGTGGTTTTTAGAGTTATTTTAGCTTGCAGTATTTTTATAAAAAATGCTAAAGTTTTTACGTAATCAGTTATAAAACAAAAACCAGTAGACCAATTTTAAGTAACTTAAGATGTTGTTTAAGGTATTAAAAATACAAAATTTGTAATATTTTTTTAATTTAATTGTTTTTTGTAAGTTTTTAGTTAAAAAAACGCTAAAATTTGTATGTAATCGCTAACAAAACCAAAACCAGTTGAGGGATTTTAATTTATTTTGGTAATCACTAGTTTAAGATGCTGCTTAACGTATTTAAAATACAAAAATTGTAATATTTTTACAATTTAATTGTTTTTTGTACATTTTTGGTTCAAAAATGCTAAAAAAATTACGCAATCGCTTTCAAAATAAAAACTAGTTAAGCGATTTTAAATTATTTTGGTAATTAGTAGCTTGAGATGCTGCTTAACGTATTTAAAATACAAAAATTGTAATATATTTGTCAATTTAATTGTTTTTTGTAAGTTTTTAGTTAAAAAAACGCTAAAATTTGTACGTAATTGCTTACAAAACTAAAACCATTAAAGCGATTTAAAGTTATTTTAGTAATAAATAGTTTAAAATACCGTTTACTTTTTTTACAAATTCATTGTTTTTTGTAAGATTTTAGTTAAAAAAACGCTAAACTTGTACGCAACCGCTTAAAAAACAAAAACCAGTTAAGCGATTTTAATTTATTTTAGCAATAAGTAGTTCAAGATATTGCTTAATGTTTTAAACATACAAAAATTGTAATGTTTTTACAATTTAATTATTTTTTGTAAGTTTTTAGTTCTCCAGCTTAAAATTTATGAGTTTTAGAAGACAAAGTTAACAACATTTGCATTAAAAATGTGTCTTATTGACAGTTTTTTGCATTTTACTTAAAAATTGTATAAAAGGCCTATATAAACTAAACTTTCACGTGAATTAACATTAAAATTTGCATCTTTTGAAACTAGTTTCAGCTCTCTAGATTAAAATTTGCAGATTTGAGAAGAAAAAATTAACAACATTTGCATTAAAAGTGCTTCTTTCTGATAGTTTTTTGCATTTTACTCAAAAACTGTATACCGGGCCTATATAAAGCAAGCTAAACACGTAAATTAACATTAAAATGTGCATCTTTGACACAAATTTCAGCTCTCTAGATTAAAATTTGTAAGTTTTAGAAGAGAAAGTTAACAACATTTATATGAAAAGTGCCTCTTTCTGACAGTTTTTTGCATTTTACTCAAAAATTGTATATTAGATCTATATAAACCAAGCTTGGCACGTTAATTTAAATTAAAATGTGCATCTTTTGAGACTAGTTTCAGCTCTCTAGATTAAAAATTGTAGGTTTGAGAAGAGAAAGTTAACAAGAATTAATTAACAAGTACCTCTTTCTGACAGTTTCTTGTATTTTATTCAAAAACTGAATACTGGGCCTATATAAACCAAGCTTAGCTCATAAATATACATTAAAGTGAGCATCTTTTGAAACTAGTTTCAGCTCTCTAAATTAAAATTTGTACGTTTGAGAAGAGAAAGCTAACAACAATTGCATTAAAAAAGCGATTTTCTGACAATTTTTTGCGTTTTACTCAAAAACTGTATACTAGGCCTTTATAAACCAATCCTAATACGTAAATTTATATTGAAGTGTGCAACTTCTGAGACTAGTTTCAGCTTTCTTGATTAAAATTTGAGGGTTTAAGAAGAGAAAGTTAACATTTGCATTGAAAGTGCTTTTTTTTTGTAGTTTTTTGCTTTTTACTCAAAAGCTGTATACTAGGCCTAAAAATAGCCAAACTTAGCACGTAAAGTTACATTAAAATACGCGTCTTTTGTGACTAGTTGCAGCTCTCTAGATTAAAATTTGTAAGTTTGAGAAGAGAAAGTTAACATTTGCACTAAAAATGCCTCTTTCTTACAGTTTTTTCCGTTTTACTCAAAAACTGTATTTAAAGCCTATATAAACTAAGCATAACCCGTAAATGAACATTAAAATACGCATTTTTTGAGACTAGTTTCAGCTCTTTTCATTTAAATTTGTAGGTTTGAGAATAAAAAGTTAACAACATGCCTTTTTTTGACAGTTTTTTGCATTTTACTCAAAAACTGTTTATTGGACTATATAAACCAAACTTACTACGTAAATCTACATTAAAATGCGCATATTTTGAAACTTGTTTCAACTTTGTAGATTAAAATTTGTAGGTTTGAGAGAAGAAAGTTAACAACATTTGCATTAAAAGTGCTTTTTTCTGCAGTTTTTTTTGCATTTTACTTAAAAACTATGTACTAGGCCTATATAAACCAAACCTAGAACGTAAAAATATATTAAAATGCGCATCTTTTAAGACTAGTTTCAGCTCTGTAGATTAAAATTTGTAAGTTTGAGAAGAGAAAGTTAACAACATTTGCATTAAAAGTGCCTTTTCTGGCAGTTTTTTGCATTTTACTCAAAAACTGTATACTGAGTCTATATAAACCAAGCTCAGCACATAAAGTTACATTAAAGTGCGCATCTTTTGAAACTAGTTTTAGTTTTCTAGAAAAAAAATTGTAAGTTTGAGAAGAAAAAGTTAAGGACATTTGCATTAAAAGCGTTTTTTTCCAACACTTTTTTGCGTTTTACTCAAAAACTGTATATTGGGCCTATATAAACCAAGCTTAGCTCGTAAAATAACAATATAATGAGCATCTTTTGAGAGTAGTTTCAGCTCTCTAGACTAAAATATAATTGCAACTAGATGGCAAACCAGTCTTTTGTTTGATTATTTATAAAATTTGTAGGTTTGAGAAAAAGTTAACAACATTTGCATTAAAAGTGCTTTTTTTTGACAGTTTTTTGCTTTTTACTCAAAATCTGTTAACTGGACTATATAAACCAAACTTAACACGTAAATTTACATAAAATGTGCGCATCTTTTGAGACTAATTCCAGTTTTCTAGAAAAAAATTTATAGGTTTGAGATGAATAAATTTTCACGTAATTGCTTAAAAACCAGTTAAGCGATTTTAATTAATTAATTTCAGTAATTAGTAGCTTGAGAGGCTGCTTAAGGTAATTAATATACAAAAAATGTAATATTTTTACAATTTAATTGTTTTTTGTAAGTTTTTAGTTCAAAAAACAATAAAATTTGTACGTAATTGCTTACAAAACCAAAACCAGTTGAGCGATTTTAACATATTTTGGTAATTAGTAGCTTAAGATGCTGCTTAAGGTATTTAAAACACAAAAAATGTAATAGTTTTCTAAATTAATTGTTTTTTGTAAGTTTTTATTTCAAAAAACCTCCTAAATTCGTACGTAATTGCTAACAAAACAATAACCAATTGAACGATTTTAATTTATTTTGGTAATTAATAGCTTAAGATACTGCTTAATGTATTCAAAATACAAAAACTGTAATATTTTTACAGTTTAATTGATTTTTGTAAATTTTTAGTTCAAAAAACGCTAAACTTTGTACGTAATCGCTTACAAATCAAAAACTTGTTAAACGATTTAAATTGTTTTTTGTAATTAGTTGCTTAAGATACTGCTTAAGGTTAAAAAAAATTGTAATATTTTTACAATTTTATTGGTTTTTGTACAATTTTTGGTTCAAAAATGCTAAAAAAATTACGTAATCGCTTACAAAACAAAAACTAGTTAAGCGATTTTAAATTATTTTAGTAATTAGAAGTTAAAGATGCTGCTTAAGGTATTTAAAATACAAAAAATGTAATATTTTCACAATTTAATTGTTTTTTGTAAGTTTTTAGTTCAAAAAACGCTCAAATTTGTACGTAATCGCCTACAAAACTAAAACCAGGTGAGCGATTTTATTTATTTTGGTAATTAGTAGCTGAAGATGCTTTTTAAGATATTTAAAATACAAAAATTGTAATATTTTTACAATTTAATAATTTTTTGTAAGTTTTTAGTTAAAAAAACGCTCAAATTTGTACGTAATCGCTTACAAAACTAAAACCAGTTAAGCGATTTTAATTTATTTTGGTAATTAGTAGCTTAAGATGCTGCTTAAAGTTTTTAAAATACAAAAAATGTACAATTTTTACAATTTAATTGTTTTCTGTAAGTTTTTAGTTAAAAAAACGCTAAAATTTGTACGTAATCGCTTAGAAAACTAAAACCAGTTGAACAATTATAATTTCATTTGGTTATTAGTAGCTTAAGATGCTGCTTGAGGTATTTAACATACAAAAATTTTAATATTTTTACAATTTAATTTTTTTTGAAAGTTTTTACTTAAAAAACGCTAAAATTCGTACGTAATTGCTGACAAAACTAAATCCAGTTAAGCGATTTTTATTTATTTAAGTAATTTGTTGTTTAAGATGCTACTTAAGGTAATTAAAAAACAAAAATTGTAATATTTTTACAATTTAATTGTTTTTTGTACTTTTTTGGTTCAAAAATGCTAAAAAAATTACGCAATCGCTTACAAAATAAAAACTTGTGAAGCGATTTTAAATTATTTCAGTTATTAGTAGCTTAAGATGCTGTTTAACGTATTTAAAATAAAACAAATTAAATATTTTTACAATTTAATTGTTTTTTGTGAGTTTTTATTTCAAAAAACGCTAAAATCGCTTAGAAAACTAAAACCAGTTAAGCAATTTAAGTTTATTTTTGTAATTAATAGCTTAAGATGCTGCTTTAGGTATTTAAAATACAAAAATTATAATCTTTTTTTAATTTATTTGTTTTTTGTAAGTTTTTAGTTAAAAAATCGCTAAAATTCGTACGTAATTGCTTAAAAAACAAAAACCAGTTAAGCGATTTTAAATTATTTTGGTAATTAGTAGCTTAAGATGCTGCTTAAGGTATTTAAAAAACAAAATATGTAATAGTTTTACAATTTAAATGTTTTTTGTAAGTTTTTAGTTCAAAAATCGCTAAATTTTGTACGTAATCGCTTACAAAACCAAAACCAGTTGAGCGATTTTAATTTAATTTGGTAATCACTAGCTTATGATGCTGCTTAACGTATTTAAAATACAAAAATTGCAATATTTTTACAATTTAATGATTTTATGTAAGTTTTTATTTTAAAAATCGCTAAAATTCGTACGTAATCGTTTAAAAAACAAAAACCAGTTAAGCGATTTTGATTTATTTTGGTAATTAGTAGCTTAAGATGCTGCTTAACGTATTTAAAATACAAAAAAATGTAATATTTTTTTAATTTAAAAGTTTTTATTTAAAAATCGCTAAAATTGTTACGTAATCGCTTACAAAACAAAAACCAGTTAAGCAGTTTTAATTTATTTTGGTATCTAAAAATTTAAAATGCTGCTTAAGTATTTAAAATACAATTTTTTAATATTTTTACAATTTAATTGTTTTTTGTAAATCTTTAGTTAAAAAAATGCTGAAATTTTTACGTAATCGCTTACAAAACTAAATCCAGTTGAGCGATTTTACTTTATTTTAGTAATTAGTACCTTAAGATGCTACTTAATGTATTCAAAATACAAAAACTGTATAATTTTTACAATTTATTTGTTTGTTGTAAGTTTTTAGTTAAAAAAAAACGCTAAAAATTGTACGTAAACGCTTACAAAACAAAAACCAGCTAAGCGATTTAAATTTAATTTGGAAATTAGTAGCTTAAGATGCTGCTTAAGGTATTTAAATCACAAAAAATGTAATATTTTCACAATTTAATTGTTTTTTTTTTAAGTTTTTAGTTAAAAACGCTAAAATCCTTACGTATTCGCTTACAAAACAAAAACCAGTTTAGCAATTCTAATTTCGATTGGTATCTAGTAACTTATAATGCTGCTTAAAGTATTTAAAATACATTTTTTTAAATATTTTCACAATTTATTTGTTTTTTGTAAGTTTTTAGTTCAAAAAACGCTAAAATTCGTACGTAATCGCTTACAAAACAAAATTCAGTTAAGCGATTTTAATTTATTTTAGCTTTTTGTAGCTTAAAATGCTGTTTAAGGTATTTAAAATACAAAAAATGTAAAGTTTTTACAATTTTTTTTGTTTTTTGTTAGTTTTTAGTTCAAAAGACGCTGAAATTTGTACGTAATCGCTTACAAAACTAAAACCAGTTGAGCGATTTATTATTTATTTTGGTAATTAGTAGCTTAAGATGCTGCTTTAAGTATTCACAATACAAAAACTGTAATATTCTTACAGTTTTTTTGTTTTTTGTAAGTTTTTAGTTCAAATAAGGCTAAAATTTGTATGTAATCGCTTACAAAACAAAAACCAGTTGAGCGATTTTGATTTATTTTTTGATTTAATACTTTAAAATGATGCTTAATGTATTTAAAATACAAAAAATGTAATCTTTTTACAATTTAATTGTTTTTTGTAGGTTTTTAGTTAAAAATACGCTAAAATTCGTACGTAATCGCTTACAAAACAAAAACCAATTAAACGATTTTAATTAATTTTGGTAATTAGTATTTTAAGATGCTGTTTAAGGTAATATTCAAAATACAAAAACTGTATTTTTTTACAATTTATTTGTTTTTTGTAAGTTTTTATTACAAAAAACGGTAAAATTTCTACGTAATTGCTTACAAAATTAAAATCAGTTGAACGATTTTAATTTATTTTAATAATTAGTAGCTTAAGATGCTGCTTAAAGTATTAAAATTACAAAAAATGTATAATTTTTTACAAACTAATTGTTTTTTGTAAGTTATTAGTTAAAAAATCGCCTAAATTTATACGTAAACACTTACAAAACAAAAACCAGTTAAGCGATTTTATTTTATTTTAGTTTTTAGTAGTTTAAAATGCTGCTTAAAGTATTTAAATTACAAAAAACGTAATTTTTTTACAATCTATTTGTTTTTTGTAAGTTTTTTGTTAAAAATCGCTTACAAAACATTTTGGTAATTAGTAGCTTAAGATGCTGCTTACGGTATTTTAAACTTAAAAAATGTAAAAAATTTACAATTTAATTGTTTTTTGTAAGTTTTTAGTTCAAAAAACGCAGAAGTTTGTACGTTATCGCTTACAAAACTAAAACCAGTTGAGCGATTTTAATTTATTTTGGTACTAAGTAGTTTAAGATGCTGCTTAAAATATTTAAAATACAAAAATTGTAATATTTTTACAATTTATTTGTTTTTTGTAAGTTTTTAGTTAAAAAACGCTAAAATTTGTACGCAATTGCTTACAAAACAAAAACAAGTTGAGCGATTTCTATTTATTTTGGTAATTAAAAGTTTAAGATGCTGCTTACGGTATTTTAAACCCAGAAAATGTAATATTTTTACAATTTAATTGTTTTTTGTAAGTCTTTAGTTGAAAAAACGCTAAAAATCGTACGTAATCGCTTACAAAACAAATGCCAGTTAAGCGATTTTAATTTATTTTAGTTTTTAGTAGTTGAAAATGCTACTTAAATTGTTTAAAATACAAAAAACGTAATATTTTTACAATTTATTGGTTTTTTGTAAGTTTTTTGTTAAAAATCGCTTACAAAACAAAAACAAGTTGAGCGATTTTAATTTATTTTGGTAATTAGTAGCTTAATATGCTGCTTACGGTATTTTATATTAAAAAATGTAAAAAATTTACAATTTAATTGTTTTTTGTAAGTTTTTTGTTGAAAAAACGCTAAAATTCGGACGTAATCGCTTAAAAAACAAAAACCATTTAAGCGATGTTAATTTATTTTAGTTTTTAGTAGTTTAAAATGCTGCTCAAATTGTTTGAAAAACAAAAAACGTAATATTTTTACAATTTATTTGTTTTTTGTAAGTTTTTTGTTAAAAATCGCTTACAAAAGAAAAACAAGTTGAGCGATTTTAATTTATTTTGGTAATTAGTAGCATAAGATGCTGCTTACGGTATTTTAAACCTAAAAAATGTAAAGTTTTTACAATTTAATTGTTTTTTGTAA
Organism: Tachinus rufipes; assembly: GCA_963932245.1. Lineage (NCBI taxonomy): Eukaryota > Metazoa > Arthropoda > Insecta > Coleoptera > Staphylinidae > Tachinus > Tachinus rufipes. The sequence goes on from OZ010749.1 coordinate 7,072,404, forward strand.
GCTTTTAGTTAAAAAAACGCTAAAAATAGGACGTAATCGCTTACAAAACAAAAACCAGTTAAGCGATTTTAATTTATTTTAGTTTTTAGTAGTTTAAAATGCAGCTTAAAGAATTTAAAATACAAAAAACGTAATATTTTTACATTTTGTTTGTTTTTTGTAAGTTTTTTTTTTAAATCGCTTACAAAACAAAAACAAGTTGAGCGATTTTAATTTATTTTGGTAGCTTAAGATGCTGCTTACGGTATTTTAAACCTAAAAAATGTAAAAAATTTACAATTTAATTGTTTTTTATAATAATAAGTTTTTAGTTCAAAAAACGCTAAAATTTTACGTTATCGCTTACAAAACCAAAACCAGTTGAGCGATTTTAATTTATTTAGGTAAATAGTAGCTTAAGATGCTACTTAAGGTGATTAAAATACAAAAAATGAAGTATTTTCACAACTTAATTGCTTTTAGTTAAAAAAATGCTAAAATTTTTACGTAATTGCATTCAAACAAAAAACTAGTTAAGCGATTTTAAATTATTTTAGTAATTAGTCGCTCAAGATGCTATTTAACGTATATAAAATACAAAAATTATTATATTTTTATAATTTAATTGTTTTTTAAGAGTTTTTAGTTAAAAAACGCTAAAATTTCAACGTAATCGCTCACAAAACTAAAACCATTTAAGCGATTTTATTTTATTTAAGTTATTAGTAGCTTTAGATGCTGCTTAAGGTATTTAAATTTTCTAAAATTGTATTATTTTCACAATTTAATTGTTTTTTGTAAGTTTTTAGGTCAAATAACTCATAAATTCGTAAGTAATCGCTTACAAAACAAAAACCAATTAAACGATTTTAATTTATTTTGGTAATTAGTAGTTTATGATGCTGTTAGATATTCAAAATCTAAAAACAGTAATATTTTTATAATTTAGTTGTTTTTTGGAAGTTTTTAATAAAAAAACGCTAAAATTCGTACTTAATCGCTTAAAAAACAAAAACCAGTAGAACAATTTTATTTTTTTTGATAATTATTAGCTTAAGATGCTGCTTAAGGTATTTAAATAACAAAACACTTAATATTTTCACAATTTAATTGTTTTTTGTAAGTTTTTAGGTAAAATAACGCTAAAATTTGTAAGTAATCGCTTACAAAACCATAACCAGTTAAGCGATTTTAATTTATTTTGGTAATTAGTAGTTCAAGATACTGCTTAAGGTATTTAAAAAACAAAACACGTAATATTTTTACAATTCAATTGTTTTTTGTAAGTTTTTAGTTCAAAATACGCTAAAATTTGTACGTAATTGCTTACTAAACTAAAATCAGTTAAGCAATTTTAAATTATTTTAGTAATTAAAAACTTAAGATGCTGCTTAAGGTATTTAATTTACAAAAAATGTAAGTTTTTATTTAAAAAAATGCTAAAATTTTTACGTAATTGCCTTCAAACAAAAAACCAGTTAAGCGATTTTAAAATATTTTGGTATATAGTAGCTCAAGATGCTGTTTAACGTATTTAATATACAAAAAGTGTATTATTTTCACAATTTAATTGTCTTTTGTAAGTTTTTAGTTAAAAAAACGCTAAAATTTGTACGTAATTGCTTACAAAACAAAATCCAATAAAACGATTTTAATTTATTTTGGTAATTAGTAGCTTAAAATGCTGTTTAAGATTTTTAAAATAAAAAAATTGTAGTATTTTTACAATTTAATTGTTTTTTATAAGTTTTTAGTCAAAAAAATGCAAAAAAATTTACGCAATCACTTACAAAACCAAAACCAAATGAGCGATTTTAATCAAATATAGTAATTAGTAGTTCATAACAATGCTTTAAATGTTAAAAAGTATTTAAGTATTTAAACTGTTTTTGTATTTATAAATAAAAAAAAAAAAATCTTACGTAATTGCTTACAAAACTAAAACCATTTAAGCGATTTTAATCAAATTCAGTAATAAGTAGCTCATGACAATGCTTAAAATGTATAAACTTTAAAATTTCAATATATTTACAATTAAATTGTTTTTTGTAAGTATAAGTTCAAAAAATGTTAAAATTTTTACGTAATCGCTTACAAAACTAAAACTAGTTAAGCGATTTTAATCAAATTTAGTAATTAGTAGCTCTTGACAATGCTTAAAATGTTATAAACTTAAAAATTATGATATATTTACAATTAAACTGTTTTTTGTAAGTATAAAGTTCAAAAAATGTTAAAATTCTTAAGTATTTGCTTTTAAAACCAAAACCAGTTGAGCGATTTTCTGAAGTGTTCTGTTTGAGTTTCTTTTGTTGTATGGTGTATGCAACTTTAGGTTTATTTGGATATTTTAACATTTTTTTAAGTTTTTAATCTATTTCAATTCTTTTTTAATTTCTAGGTTTTTGTTAAAACTTAAGCAGTTTTTCAGAAATATTTGGAACTTTTCTAAAGTTTTCCTAAAGTTTTCCTAAAGTTTTTTACAGTTTTTGGATTTGTTATATTTTTTTCTAAATTTTCTAGTTTTTTTTCGTTTTTCTAAAGTTGTGCATTTTTTTTTGAAGTTTTTAACTTTTTTTTTTGAAGTTTTTTTGTCTATTTTTTAAAAATTCCTGCTGTCTTCTTAAAAGTTTTAATATCCCATTTAAAATTGTTAGGTTTGGTTTAAACTTTCTGATTTTTTTGGCAGTTTTTTTGAAGTTTTTAATTTTTTTCTAACATTGTTTTTGTTTTCTTGAAGTTTTTGAAGTTTTTCTAAAATTTTCAATGCTTTTGAAGTTTTTTTCATGTATTGGTTTAATATTTTGGAATCTTTTATAAGTTTTAGATTTTTCTAAATTTTTTTGTTTTGTTCTTGAAATTAATTTTTTGTTTGATTTTTAAGTTTTTGTGGTTTTATTAGTGTTTACAAAATTTTTAGTTTTTGAATTAATTTGCAATTTTTGTTTCAAGTTTTTTTTTTATTTTTACTGTTTCTACTGTTTTAATTTTAGTTGTTTTTCAAGTTTTTGAAAATTTGCAGTTTTAGAGCTTTTGCAGTTCAATAGTTTGTAGAGCTTTTGCAGTCTTCAAGTTTTTGAAAATTTAAGTTTTTTTTAAGTTTCTAGTTTTGTTTTGGTTTTTTGGCAGTTTTTTAATAATTTATATTTTTCAAAATTTGTTTTTTGTTTTCTAAAGTTTTAATAGTTTTTATTTCTGCTGTCATCTGTTTTGAATTTTTAGTTTTCTTTATAAGTTTTTTGTTTTTTTTTTGAGGTTTTTAAAGTTTTTAATTTATTTTTAAGTTTTTTTATCTGGTTGAAGTTTTTGATACTTTCTTGAAGTTTTTGCAGTCTTTCTAAAGTTCCTAAATTTGTTTTGTAGTTTTCGAATTTTTTTGTGGTTTCTAAACTTTTTCTAAAGTTTTTTTTAATATCTTTTTGATGCTGTTGCAGCTTTCTTAAAATTTCTGAAAATTTATTAGTTTCTAAATTTTTTTCAAAGTTTTCTAGATTAGTGTAGAAGTTTTTAACTTTTTTGACTGATCTTTAAAGTATCTGAAGTTTTTCTAAAGTTTTTGAATCTTTATTTTATTTTTTTTAAGTTTTTAAAGTTTTTGCAGTCTTAAAGTTTCTAAAGTTTTTATTGAGTTTTTTTTAAACTACTAAATTTGTTTTAAATTTTTTTTCAGTTTTTAAGGTATTTGCTGGTTTATTTAAAGTTTTTTTTTGTTTTTTAAATGTTTTAAGTTTATAGAGTTGTTTTGAAGTTTTTGGTTTTTTGGCATTTTTTTTTAATTTGTCCAAAAATGTTTGATTTGTTTGGAAGCTTCGAAAACTTTTCTAATATTTTTGGTTTTTAGTTGTTTTTCAAGTTTTTGAAATTTTGCAGTTTTAGAGCTTTTGCAGTTTAATAGTTTCTAGAGCTTTTGCAGTCTTTAAGTTTTAAGTTTTTTTTTTAAGTTTCTTGATTTGTTTTGATTTTTTGGCAGTTTTTTATTAATTTATATTTTTCAAAATTTGTTTTTTGTTTTTTAAAGTCATTAATGTTTTTGAAGATTTTGAAGTTGTAAAATTTCAAAAGTTTCTAGATTAGTTTTAGTTTTTTAGTTTTTTTTAAACATTTGATGTTTTAAAGTTTTTGAGGCTTTAATGTTTTAAAGTTTTTAAATTTGTTTTGAAGGTTTTGATTTTTAGATTTTTCAAAGTTTGTTTTTTGTTTTCGTCAGGAAATATTTTTAACGTTCTACGAGCTTTAGTAAAAAAAGAATTTTTAGAGTATTTATTTCTAAAATATTTGCAGTTTTTAAAAGGGTATACATTTGTTTTAAAGTTTTTTTATATATATTTTGGCAATTTTTTTAGGTATTTTTGTCTTTAAGTTTTTGTAGTTTTTTTTTAAGTTTCTTGTTTTTTTCTGAATTTTTAACAGTTTTTCAAAAATTTTTGGTAGAGCTTTTTTAATTTTGTTTGCAGTTTTTGGTTGTTCAAATTATATTGAATTTTATGGAACAAAATTTAAAGTTTTTAGTTTTGTTTGTATTTTTTTAAAGCTTTTGAAGTTGTTGTTGTTATTTTTTGTAGCCTTGCAGTCTTCTTAAAGTTTCTTAATTTTCTAGATTTGTTTTAAAGTTTTTGGTTTTTTGGCGTTTCTTTAAATTTTTTGTTTTTGGACTTTTTTTAATTTTTTTAAAGTTTATAGACATAGATATGTTCTGAACTTTTTTTGGAATTTTTTTTTAAATTTTTTAAAACTTTTCTAATATTTTTGGCTTTTTGTTCTTCTTGAAGTGTTTGAAACTTTTTCCGTCTTAAAGTTTCTAAGTTTTTAGATTTGTTTTGAAGTTTCTGAAATGTTTGCAGTCTTTTTAAAGTTCTTGAAACTTCAGCAAAAGTTTCTGGATTTTAATTTTTTTTACAAAAACTATATTTTTTCTAAAAAATTTCTAGTCTTTCTAAAGATTTTGTAATCTTTTTTCAAGTTTACACCATTGTTCTAAGTTTTTTTATATATTTTGGCAATTGTTTCTACATTTTTTCAAGTATTTTTGCCTTCAACCTTTTGTAGTCTTTTTCAAGTTTTAAAATTTAAGAAAAAATGTAGCAAACTCCAAAAACTCTAAGTAAAATTTAGAAACTATAAATGCAGTTTAAACACTTTAAGAAGAAAAGAGTAAAGAGATTTTAAAATTAGCTTAATTTGTGTAGAATCTGTAAACGGACTACTCGTATATGGACAATATGGTGCCAGATTTGGATTCTACGGAAAATTTCTGATCGATTTCATTAGTAAATTTATTTTTTTGAGTTAAAATTGCGGTTTTAAAACAAAAAATGCGAGTTATAAAACGGCAAAAAAACTTAAAAAAATTGTAGAATTTTTTTTATGGGTTTCATACTCTCATATACTAATCAAAAGACTACTAATAAGTTATAGAAACTAAAAAAAAATTCATGAGCAAGTTTCTCAATGCACCCCCCCTTAGCTCTGGTCCGTTTGAAATGGAATTGCCCATTTAAAATACAAAAACTGTAATATTTTAATTAATTTTTGTAAGTTTTTTGTTCAAAAAACGCTAAAAATTATACGTAATTGCTTACAGAACTAAAACCAGTTGAGCGATTTAAATTTATTTTATTAATTATTAGCTAAAGATGCTGCTTAAGGTATTTAAAATACAAAAAATGTAATATTTTTACAGTTTAATTGTCTTTTGTAAGTTTTTAGTTCAAAAAATGCTAATTTTTTTACGTAATCGCTTACAAAACAAAAACTGGTTGAGAGATTTTAATTTATTTTGGTAATTAATAGCTTAAGATGCTGTTTGAGGTATTTAAAATACACAAATTGTAATATTTTTACAATTTAAATGTTTTTTGTAAGTTTTTAGTTCAAAAAACGCTAAAATTGGTACGTAATTGCTTACAAAACTAAAACCAGTCAAGCAATTTTAATTTATTTCAATATATAGTAGCTTAAGATGCTGCTTAAAGTATTTAAAATACAACAATTGTAATTGTTCTACAATTTTATTGTTTTTTGTAAGTTTATAGTTCAAAAACGCTAAATTTTGTTCGAAATTGCCTACAAAACTAAAACCAGTTAAGCGATTTTAATTTATTTTGGTAATTAGTAGCTTAAGATGCTGCTTAAGATATTTAACTTACAAAAAAATGTAATATTTTTACAATTTAATTGTTTTTTGTGAGTTTTTAGTTAAAAAACGCTAAAATTTTTACGTAATTGCTTACAAAACTAAAACCAGTTGAGCGATTTTGATTTATTTTAGTATTTAGTAGCTTAAGATGCTGCTTAAGGTATTTAAACTACAAAAAATGTTATATTTTTACAATTTATTTGTTTTTTGTAAGTTTTTAGATAAAAAAACGCAGAAATTTGTTCGTAATTGCTTAAAAAATAAAAACCAGTTAAGTGATTTTAAATTATTTTAGTATTTAAAAGCTTAAGAAGCTGCTTAAGATATTTGACATACAAAAAACGTAATATTTTTACAATTTAATTGATTTTTGTAAGTTTTTAGTTAAAGAAAACGCTAAAACTTGTACGTAATCGCTTACTAAACAAAAACCAGTTAAGCGATTTTAATTTATTTTGGTAATTAGTAGCTTAAAATGCTGCTTAAGGTATTTAAAATACAAAAAATGTACAATTTTTTTAAATTATTTTTTTTTGTAAGTTTTTAGTAAAAAAATGCAAAATTATTTACGTAATCGCTTACAAAACCAAAACCAATTGAGCGATTTTAATCAAATATAGTAATTAGTAGTTCATAACAATGCTTTAAATGTTAAAAAGTAATAAAATGTGATATATTTACACTTAAACTGTTTGTGTAAGTATAAATTAAAAAAAAAAAATGTTTACATAATTGCTTAAAAAACTAAAATTATGTAAGCGATTTTAATCAAATTTAGTAATAAGTAGCTCATGACAATGCTTGAAATTTAAAAAAATTTAAAATTTTAATATATTTACAATTAAACTGTTTTTTGTAAGTATAAGTTCAAAAATTGTTAAAATTTTTACGTAATCGGTTACAAAACTCAAACTAGTTGAGCGATTTTAATCAAATTTAGTAATTAGTCTTTTATGACAATGCTTGCATTGTTAAAAATTAATAAATTGTGATGTATTTACAATTAAACTGCTTTTTGTGAGTATAAAGTTCAAAAAATGTTAAAATTCTTACGTAATCGCTTACAAAACCAAAACCAGTTAAGCGATTTTAATCAAATTTTGTCATTACTAGCTCTTGACAATATTTAAAATGTTAAAAATTACAAATACAATTAAACTGTTTTTTGTAAGTATAAAGTTCAAAAAATGTTAGAATTCTTACGTAATCGCTTACAAAACCAAAACCAGTTGGGCAATTTTAATCAAATTTAGTAATTAATAGCTTATAACAATGCCTAAAATGTTAAAAATTAAAAAAATGTAATATATTTACAATTAAAATGTTTTTTTTTAATATAAAATTTAAAAAATGTTAAAATTCTTACTTAATTGCTTACAAATTCAAAACCAGATAACTGATTTTGATCAAATTCAGTAATCAATAATTCATAACAATGCTTAAAATGTTGAAAATTAAAAAAAATGTAAAATATTTACTATTATTATTAATTAAACTGTTTTTTGTAAGTATAAAGTTCAAAAAATGTTAAAAGTGTTACGCTTTCAAAGCCAAAACCAGTTGAGCAATTTTCTGAAGTGTTTTGTTTGGGTTTCTATTGTTGTAAGGTGTATGCAATTTTAGGTTTATTTGGATATTTCATAATTTTTTTAAAGTTTTTATTTTTTCTAATTTTTGGTTTGTTTTTGATCTATTTCAATTTATTTTAAGTTTCTATGTTTTTGCTAAAACTTTAGCAGTTTTTCATAAATATTTGGAATTTTGCTAAAGTTTTCCTAAGTTTTTTACAGTTTTTGGATTTGTTAAATTTTTTTCTAAATTTTCTAGTTTTTTTTCGTTTTTCTAAAGTTGTGCATTTTTTTCTGAAGCTTTTAACTTTTTTTTTGAAGTTTCTTTGTTTTTTTTTTTAAATTCCTGCTGTCTTTTTAAAAGTTTTAATATCCCATTTAAAATTGTTAGGTTTGGTTTAAACTTTCTGATTTTTTTGGCAGTTTTTTTGAAGTTTTTAATTTTTTTCTAAGATTATTTTGTTTTCTTGAAGTTTCTGCAGTTTTTCTAAAATTTTCAATGCTTTTGAAGATTTTTTCATGTATTGGTTTAATATTTTGGAATCTTTTATAAGTTTTAGATTTTTCTAAATTTTTTTGTTTTGTTATTGAAATTAATTTTTTGTTTTATTTTTAAGTTTTTGTGGTTTTATTAGTGTTTACAAAATTTTTAGTTTTTGAATTAATTTGCAATTCTTGTTTCAAGTTTTTTTTTTAATTTTTACTGTTTCTTCTGTTTTAATTTTAGTTGTTTTTCAAGTTTTTGAAAATTTGCAGTTTTAGAGCTTTTGCAGTTCAATAGTTTCTAGAGCTTTTGCAGTTTTCAAGTTTTTGAAAATTTAAGTTTTTTTTTAAGTTTCTAGTTTTGTTTTGGTTTTTTGGCAGTTTTTTATTAATTTTTATTTTTCAAAATTTGATTTTTGTTTTCTAAAGTTTTAATAGTTTTTATTTCTGCTGTCATCTGTTTTGAATTTTTAGTTTTCCTTATAAGTTTTTTGATTTTTTTTTGAGGTTTTTAAAGTTTTTAATTTATTTTTAAGTTTTTTTATCTGGTTGAAGTTTTTGATGTTTTCTTGAAGTTTTTGCAGTCTTTCTAAAGTTCCTAAATTTGTTTTTGAATTTTTTTGTGGTTTCTAGACTTTTTCTAAAGTTTTTTTTTAAATCTTTTTGATGTTTTTGCAGCTTTCTTAAAATTTCTAAAAATTTATTAGTTTCTGAATTTTTTTCAAAGTTTTTTAGATTAGTTTAGAAGTTTTTAAGTTTTTTGACTGATCTTTAAAGTATCTGAAGTTTTTCTAAAGTTTTTGAATCTTTATTTTATCATTTTTAAGTATTTAAAGTTGTCTTAAAGTTTCTGAAGTTTTCGTTAAGTTTTTTTGAATTTATTAGATTGGTTTTATTTTTTTTACAGTTTTTTTAAAGTATTTGCTGGTTTATTTAAATTTTTTGTTTGTTTTTTAAATGTTTTAAGTTTTTTTTCTAATTTTTAGAGTTGTTTTGAAGTTTTTGATTTTTTGGCATTTTTTTTAAGTTTCTAAAGTTTTTGTTTTTTTAATCTTTTTGAAGTTTCTAAATTTGTCCTAAAATGTTTGATTTGTTTGGAAGTTTTGAAAGTTTTCTAATATTTTTGGATTTGTTGTTTTTCAAGTTTTTGAAAATTTGCAGTTTTTGAGCTTTTGCAATTCAATAGTTTCTAGAGCTTTTGCAATCTTCAAGTTTTTGAAAATTTAAGTTTTTTTTTAAGTTTCTAGATTTGTTTTGATTTTTTGGCAATTTTTTATTAATTTATTTATTTCAAAATTTGTTTATTGTTATCTAAAGTCTTTAAAGTTTTTGAAGATTTTGAAGTCATAAAGTTTCAAAAGTTTCTAGATTAGTTTTAATTTTTTAATTATTTTTGGCAATTAATGCAGTTTAATTTAAGCATTTGCTGTTTTAAAGTTTCTGAGGCTTTAATGTTTTAAAGTTTTTAAATTTGTTTTGAAGGTTTTGATTTTTTGGCAATTTTTCTAAGGCTTTTAGATTTTTCAAAGTTTATTTTTTGTTTTTTTGAGGCAATATTTTTAAATTTCTAGGAGCTTTAGCGAAAAAAACAGTTTTTAGAGTATTTCTAAAGTTTTTGCAGTTTTTAAAAGAGTATACATTTGTTTGAAAGTTTTTTATATGTATATATATTGGCAATTTTTTAAGTTTCTTGATTTTTTCTGAAACTTTAATAGTTTTTCAAAAATGCTTTTTTAATTTTGTTTGCAGTTTTTGGTTGTTTAAATTATTTTGAATTTTTTGCAAAAATTTAAAGTTTTTAGTTTTGTTTGTATTTTTTTAAAACTTTTGAAGTTGTAGTTGTTATTTTTTTGTAGCCTTGCAGTCTTCTTAAAGTTTTTTAAGTTTCTAGATTTGTTAAAGTTTTTGGTTTTTTGGCGTTTCTTTAAAGTTTCTAAAGTTTTTGGATTTTTTTAATCTTTTTAAAGTTTATTGATTTGATCAGAAATTTTTTTGGAAGTTTTTTTTTTTATTTTTTAAAGCTTTTTTGATTATTTGTTGTTCTTGAAGTGTTTGAAACTTTTTCCGTCTTAAAGTTTCTAAGTTTTTGGATTTGTTTTGAAGTTTTTTTGTTTGAGGCTTCTGCTGTGTTCTTGAAGCTTTTGCAGTCTTTCTAAAATGTTTGCAGTCTTTTTAAAGTTCTTGGAGCTTTAGCAAAAGTTTTTAAATTTGAATTTTTTTTGCAAAAACTATATTTTTTTTTTTAATTTCTAGTCTTTCTAAAGTTTTTGCAGTTTTTTTCTAAGTTTATACTATTGTTCCAAGTTTTTTTATATATTTTGTTAATTGTTTCTACATTTTTTCAAGTATTTTTTGTCTTCAAAATTTTGTAGTTTTTTTTAAGTTTTAAATTTAAGTCAAAAAATTAGGAAAAGTCTAGCTAGAAATTTTATAATCAATGACAAAACTCTAAGCAAATTTCAAAAACTCTAAGTAAAGTTTAGAAACAATAAATGCAGTTTAATCACTTTAAAAGGAGTTTATTATGGGTACTATACCAGAGACTAAAACTTTTGAGATGAGTAAAGAGATTTTAAAATTAGCTCAAAGACTCTAATTAGTGTGAAAGCTAGAGATTACACAAAAATCTACAAATTCTAAATGGAGTATAAACAATTAAAAGATGTTTTAAAATTAAAAAAAAAATATTGGGGGTTTTAAAAGAATCCTAATATCTCAAAAACAGTTCAAAGAAATTAAAAGAAAATTAGTTTAAAAAAAAAAATGTTTAGACATTTTAATTTTTTAGAGATTCTAAAAAAGTACATCATAAAAGGAACTTTTAAAAGAGTCCTAAGATTCTAAAAACAGTCTAGTGACACTAAAAACAATTTAGAAACTATTAAAAAAGTCCAATCTCTAAACTTACAGATTCTAATAACAGGCCATAGACTCTAAGAAGATCTTAAGGACAGATTCTTAAAGGAATACATATTTTCTAAAAAAATCAAGAGGTTCTATAAATAGTTATAGACAGCAGTTAATAGAAAAAGTCTTTATTAATTGTGTTTTAAACATTTTAAAAATCCTGTAAAAGCTTTAAGATAACCTAACTGATTTTGGAAATATTCCAAAAACTATAAATAAACATTAATTATTAAGTGAAACAACACAATAGGACATATACTACAAGAATAATAGAAGTTTAAAAGTTCCTTTATTGATCAAAACCCTTTATAGTGTCTAAATCATTTTATTGAATCAAATAGAAAATATTAAACTCTTAGTGGTATAAATCCTGTATTATATTGTTTGTGTAAGTTGTATCTACCACAAAAACCTAACGTATTATGTTTGTTTTAATGCATAAATCATATGATAATAGATAAGTAATATTACTACTAACTAAAATGCGATTTTAGATATAACTCACATAAAAATCTCATCAGTGATTCCCGATTGTAAGATCTAAGCGAGATGAATAAATAATTAGCGCTATTCGGGTCAGGATCATAGACATCCTCCCTTGATCTAAATCCAATGACCGTGTAAATTAGATTTAAGCCGTCTCTCTCACTCAACCTCTTTCTATTTCAACTAGTCACGATAAGCCGATATGGCAAGAAGAGCATCACTAAAATTACGTATCAATTTGTCGTCTTTTCCCCTGCTGCAAAGTGCCACCAGATAATAATACAGACAACGATAATCCACAGGCCTATAATAAAAAGAAAAGACAAGGGGAATCAAATTTGATTATACGTGCGTTTAATGTTGTTTGAAATTAGATATGAAGGATTATTGCATTTTCACTACAAGTTAAATTGTACTATACTTGGAACGTAACAATATTTCAGGCTTCGAGTAAGCTTCGCCAAAGTGCCTAATCCCGGTCGTTACGGGACTATCGCCGTAAACACCCTCAACTCGTCTTTAGACAATCGCGTTGATAACATTAAATTGTTAATCGATAATAAGGTAAATTTACTATTATAAAAATGTATACGATGCAATTTTATTCATATGCAATTTACATTAGATTGTGGAAGATGGTGGGGTGGTTGAGGTCGGAAAACGGGATCGCGGTTATTTGCATTTAGAACGGAGTGTGCGTTCGTGGAAGCCGAAGATTTTATTTAAATTATGTTTCTGACCATTGGCGTGGCCCGAATCCATGCTTTTGTATGCATTATTTATTAACAAAAAATATTTACGCTTCGCTGCGTATAATAAAGCAGAAATATTTGATTTTTAGAGGTAAAATATTTATAAAATTCTGTATAAGATGTTGATACTAAATAATGTACTGTCAAACGGACATTTTATAAAGTAATTCAATTTTCTTTATTTTATCTAATTTGTATATCAAATTCTATTTATAAAAAAGTTTAAAAGGGTCGGTTGACCTTTTCAAAATTTAATGATGCTGTCAGAATTGCAGATACAATTTTAAAACTTGTCACAGTAGATAAATAATTAACAAAAAATAAGGAATGATTTTCCTTATTAATTTTAACACACATTTTCAAACACTCCTCACAAGACATCATTATACAAACGTTGTCTGGCTTCAACAATCACATTGAAAGGGTGCTTGTATATTTAATACCAATAGAATTTGACAAAATTGGAACGAATTTAAGCACCCTTCTAAAATAATAATATTATTTTATGATGATTCAGTTTGAAATAAAAATAATAATATTGTTTTGTTGTATGTTAACTAAGTATAGATATCATTTCTCAATATATCTCATACATGACAAAGTGTCTATAAAGTAAAATTTTCAGATTGCAATGCCGTGTTGAAAGTTGTGCAAAGTTTCAGGATGTTGTAAAGAACATAAGCGCGCGGCCTTTATCCAGTATAAAATATTCAACATTCGCACCTACCATATTTTATTTAAAGTTGCTTCGAATTTTAATATCAGGATGTTTCACTTTGTTTACTGGACATAAAATGCATTCTAATATCTGACTTTACTTCTTAGCCGAAATAAGAGTTGCTAACTTATTTTGTTTTTGATATGATTTCACATATTTTGTAAATATTTACTCAATATTTTAAATATAAAACCTTTGACATGTTATTGAATGAATTTCTATAACATAACAAACAACTTTTTTATCCCTCAATAAAGAAATCCTAATAACATTATTACTATTGATACCTACATAAAGGGAGATATCCCGGAATAGATCTATCATCCTCTTGAAATATTGAATAAAGTTTTTTATTTGTCCATTGCAAACAGTATTGTATCAGTGCTAAAATTGATTGTTGGAAAAAAGATGAGGAGGATGGACCTTTCTTTACAAGCGTCATTTCACATGAAGAAGGGAAAAAAGAAACATCATCAAATTGTGTATGTTTGGTATATCGCGGATTGTTTCGAAAGACGGCGTCGGGGCAAACGGAGTGTGTAAGAAATGGGGCAGATTTTTTATACATTTCGGAGGATAATGGTGAGGATAATGACCGGGGAGTGGATTGATAGTTGTGCTTCAACAGAGGGCACATTCATACAAATCAGCAAAAAATAGACCGATTTGTATTTTAATATATTAGGGAGTTATTTTAGGAAATGATTTGCTTGTTTAACAATGATGAGTTGGTAGACAAAAAGAAGAATCTCTACATAAAATACGTCTCAGCAAATACACAATATAAATAATTGAAGATTGTATTTAATATTTAAAATGTAAATAATTAAATTAACATTAAAGTTTGCACTTCTTTTAAAATCTCTGAACTTGTATTAGGATCTTTATTATTTAATTTAACTGTTTTTCAATATCTTTATTATAATTCAAGTTCAAACATTTAATTAATGCAATAAAACGTCGTCGTAGCATTACAATCCGTCTGCTACATTTTGATTTCGGCAATTAATTATCAATCGGACACCAATATTGTTGTTATTACGGAATTCCATTCAGTGGTGGAAAATTTAATATCGGTTTGAATTTATGCGAGAGATGCCCATAAATTCTATCCTCCTTCAAAATAGAAACAAAAAAATTAGTGTTTGTGTGTATGTAACTCCGGTAATAATTTTTATATTGATTTAATGGTTTCAATTTCGTTTTAATTAAAGTGCAAATGCATTCGGCGGTGGTGAATTCAATTTGAAAGTTTGTTATTTTGCTATTTTTTTTTTCAAATAGAGATATTGTTAATAACTACTGATTGTATTTTAATGTAATTGAAAGTATAAACATTTTTGTAAATGTTTAACTAGCATTATGCGATTAAAAAAATTTATTTGAGTTGAGTTGATATTTTAGGAATTAATTTATTAAAAGTTGACAGTATCAGATATTTAAATTTTAATTCAAAATATTTGTTTAAAGTTTTTGAAAGTAAATTTTGATTTTTAGCAATTAATTCATCAAATTTTGAATAAATGAAAAACTAATTGATAAATAATGTTCAAATTGTTTATGAACAATCTTTAATAAAGGCTTCAAAAGTTGACGTTAATAGATAATTAAATTTATAACTACAATAATTTTTTATTTTTTTTTTTTAAATAATATATTATAATTTAGCAACTAATTCATTAAATTTTGAATAAAACAAAAACTAATTGATAAATATTGTTTAAATTATTTATGAACAATTTTAAAAGAGTGCTTCAAAAGTAAACAGTATCAAAAATTTGAATTTTTAAGAAAAATTTTTTTTTTAAATTTTTTAAAACAAAATTTGCTATTTAACAATCAATACACTAAAATTTATATAAAATAAAAACTATTCAATAAATATTGTTCAAATTATCTATGAACAATCTTAAAAGAGTTCTTTAAAAGTTGACAGTATCAAATATTCAAATTACAAACTAAAATTTTTTTTTTTATTATAATTTAATATTTTAACAACTTATTTGCTAAATTTTAAATAAAACATAAACTAATTGATGAATATTGTTCAAAGTATTTGTAAACAATCTTAAAAGAGTGCTTTCTAAGTTGACTGTATCAAAAACCTTAATTTTTGATTATTTTTTTTTTTCAAAAACTTTAAAAATAAAATTTAAAATTTTTGCATTTTATTCAGTAAATTTTAAGTAAAACAAAAACCAATTGTTGAATATTGTTCAAATTATTTATAAACAATCTTAAAAAAATGCTTTAAAAGTTGATTGTATCAAAAATTTAAATTTTTAAATAAAACTATTTTTTCAAAAATTTCAAATATAAAATTTGATATTTTTGCATTTTATTCACTAAATTTTAAATAAAACAACAATTATACAACCCAAGATACCTATCCATCAGTTTTGTTTTTCCTCAAACAAATCTACTATCCATCCTTGACTAACTCACCTTGAGGGCGGACAGACGTCAGCATTATTTCTTGACATAAACAAGGCTTTTGATTCTGTCTGGTTATAAGGTTTCTTGTACAAACTGTCATTAATGCTTGTTCCTCCTTACCTAATTTGCACAATAAAAAATTTAATTCAAAATAGACAACTACGTGTTAAAGTTAGAAATTCTTTCTCTCCCGTCTTTTTTCTTAAGCAGGTCGTTCCGCAAGGATCTCCATTGTCACCACTCTTGTATAATATATATTGTAGTGATATATTGGACGTGGGTCAACATTTTAATCCAAAAATGTACATGTTACATTATGCCGACGACACTGTTCTTATATCTTATGCAATAAATCTGGCACATTCTATTCAGCACTTACAATCTCTAACCAAACATATTGAAACATGGTTCAATACATGGAGGCTTTATGCCAATCCTGACAAAACCCAACTCCTTATTCCATACCAAGAAACTCACCGAATATTAATCTGAGCCATGTAACAATTCAACCATCTCCAACATGCAAATATCTAGGCGTGCTTTTTGATAATAAACTATCCTTTAAACCTCACTCCCGTTCTACACTCGAGCAAAACATTTCCGCTGTCTTACCTATAGAGGAAAAGGTATCAATATCAAAACAGCTACACATATTTATAAATCTATTTGCAGACCTCAATTAGATTATGCATCAATTATTTTTTCACAATGCTGTCAAGAGACTCTAAGTAATCTGCATGTCGCTGAAAGATCAGCTATTAGGAGTATCACTAAAATACGTCATCCTAATAACTCTTTACACAACATCAATAAGTCTCTTTATGAACTAACGCAAATTAAACCACTTTCCGAACGTCACTCAGAACTGACAAAAAAATTCTGCAACAGGTCTGCTAACGTGAAAATAATATCTAAACTTGCTATTCCAAGAAATCAAGGAAAACTTGCTAAATAAAAATTTCTATCTAAATCCATCCTTGAACATATCTTACTAATTTCCAATATCATTGACAATTCAGACTCATCCGACTAACTGACAATCATTTCACTTGCTATTTTTTTTTTGTAATTCACCAAACTTCAATATTTTATCTTTCTTACCACTATAATCATTCTCATGGGCAGAAAGACTTTGATCGATAGCCTTTTTCATATTCATATTCATACTCATTTCTATCTTACTTTTATATATGTTAATTTTCTTAAAAAAAAACTTTGTATGTGTGCATCTGAAATAAATTTGTTTACTACTACTACAACAATTAATTGATGAATATTGTTCAAAATATTTATGAACAATTTTAAAAGATTGCTTTAACAGTTAACAAAATCAAAAAATTAAATTCTTAACTAATTCTGTTTTTTCAAACAATTTACAAATAAAATTTGATATTATAGCAATTCATTCTTTAAATTTTAAATAAAACAAAAACTAATTAATGAAAAAGCTCAAATTATTTATGAACAATTTAAAAAAAAGTGTTTTAAAAATGAACAGTATCAAATTATTAAATTCTTAACTAAAATTATTTTTTCAACAATTTAAAAAAAAAATTTTGAAACTTTAGCAATTTATTCTCTAAATTTTAAATAAAACTTAAACCAATTGATAGATATTGTTCAAATTATTTATGAATTACCTTAAAAACGTGCTTTAAATGTTATTACAATAAAAAAATTAAATTCTCAACAAAAACATTTTTTTAAAATATTTTTTTTAAATAAAATTTGTTGATTTAGCAATAAATTCACTAAGTTTTAAATAAAACAAAAACTAATCAATGAATATTGTTCAAATTGTTAATGAACAGTTTTAAAAGAGTGCTTTAAAAGTAAACATTATCAAAAATTTAAATTCCTAACTTTATGTTTTTTTTTTTAATAAAATTTGATATTTTAGCAATTAATTTATTAAATTTTGAATAAAACAAAAACTAATTGATGAACATTGCTCAAATTTGTTTTTGACAATCTTATAAAGGCGTTTCAAAAATTATCAATTTAAAAATTTTAATTAATGACTAAAATTATTTTTTTTTTAATGTTTTAGAAATTCATTCACTAAATTTTAAATAAAACAAAAAATAATTAAAGAATATTGTTTAAATTATTTATAAACTATTATAAAAGAGTGCTCCAAAAGTTGACTGTATCAAAAAATTTAATTTCTTACTTAAATTATTTTTTCAAAATTTTTTAAAATAAAATTTGATATTTTATCAATTCATTCACTAAATTTTAAATAAAACAAAAACTAATCGATAAATATTGTTCAAATTATTTATAAACATTTCTAGAAGAGTGCTTTAAAACTTGACTGTATCAAAAATTTTAATTTTTAAATCAAACTAATTTTTCAAAAATTTTAAAAATAAAATTTGTTATTTTTTCATTTTATTTACTAAATTTTAAATAAAACAAAAACTAATCGGTAAATATTATTTAAATTATTTATGAACATTTTTAAAAGAGTGTTTTAAAAGTTGACAGTATCAAGAATTTAAATTCCTAACTTTGTTTTTTTTTTTTTTAATAAAATTTGATATTTTTGCAATTAATTTATTAAATTATAAATAAAACAAAAATTAATTGATGAATATTGCTCAAACTTGTTTTTGACAATCTTAAAAAGGTGCTTCAAAAATTAACAGTATTATAAATTCTAAGTTATGACTAAAATTATTTTTTTTTTATTTCAAAAATAAATTTTGATGTTTTAGAAATTCATTCACTAAATTTTGAATAAAACAAAAAATAATTAAAGAATATTGTTCAAATTATTCATGAACTATCTTAAAAGAGTGCTCTAAAAGTTGACTGTATCAAAAAAATTAATTTTTTACTTAACTTATTAATTCAAAATTTTTTAAAATAAAATTTGATATTTTACCAAATCATTCACTAAAATTTAAATAAAACAAAAACTAATTGATGAATATTGTTCAAAGTATTTATGAAAATTTGAAAAAAGTGCTTTAAAAGTTAACAGTATCAAAAATTTAAATTCCAAACTAAAATTATTTAAAAAAAAAATTAAAAACAGAATTTGATATTTTAGCAATTCCTTCACTAAAATTTAAATAAAACAAAAACTAATCGATGAATATTGTTCAAATTTTTTATGAACAATTTTAAAAGAGTGCTTTAAAAGTTAGCAATATCAAAAATAAAAATTCTTATTTAATTCTATTTTTTCAAAAATTTTACAAATAAAATTTGATATTTTAGCAATTCATTCTTTAAATTTTAAATAAAACAAAAACAAATTGATGAATAATGCTTAAATTATTTATAAACAATCTTAAAAGAGTGCTTTAAAAATTATCAGTGTCAAATAGTTAAATTCCTAATTTAAATTATTTTTTCAAAAATTTTACAAATAAATTTTGAAACTTTAGCAATTTATTCAATAAATTTTAAATAAAACAAAAACCAATCGATAGATTTTGGTCAAATTGATTTTGTATAATTCCTAATAAGTGCATCAAAGGTTAAAAGCATCGTCAATTTTAATTTCTAACTAAAAATGTTTTTTCAAAATATTTAAAAATGAAATTTGTTATTTTAGCAATTTATTCACTAAATTTTCAATAAAACAAAAACTAATCAATAAATATTGTGGAAATTATTTATGAACAACCTCAAAAGCGTGCTTTAAATGTTAACAGTATCAAAAATTTAAATTTTTAACGAAAACATTTTTTTTTTAAATTTTTTTTAAATAAAATTTGTTAATTTATCAATTAATTCATTAAATTTCAAATAAAACAACATTTAATTGATGAATAGTGTTCAAAATATTTTCGAACAATCTTAAAAGAGTGTTTTACAAGTTATAAAATCAAAAGTTTAAATTCCTGTTTTTTCAAACATTTTAAATGTAAAATTTAATATTTTATTCATTCACTAAATTTTAAATTAAATAAAAACTAATCAATGAATATTGTTTAAATTATTTATTAACAATCTTAAAAAAGTGATTTAAAAGTTGATTGTACTAAAAATTTAACTTGCTAACTAAAATAAATTTTCTCAAAAATTAAAAAAAAATTGATATTCTAGCAATTAATTTGCTAAATTTTAAATAAAACAAAAACTAATTGATGAATATTGTTCAAAGTATTTATGAACAATCTTGAAAGAGTGCTTTAAAAGTTAACAGTATATAAAAATCAATTTTTTTACTGAAATATATTAATTTTTCAATTTTTTTTAAAATAAAATATTTTAGTTTAACAATTAATTCACTAAATTTAAAAAAATAAAACTAATTGATGAATATTGTTTAAATCATTTATGAACAATCTTAAAAGAGTGCTTTAAAAGTTGTTATTATTAAAAATTTAAATTTCTAACAAAAACTTTTTTTTTTTAATTTTCAATAATAAAATTTGGTATTTTAGCAATTCATTCACTGACTTTTAAATAAAACAAAAACTAATCGTTAAATATTGTTCAAATTTATTATAAACAATTTTCAATAAGTGCTTTAAAAGTTGATTGTATTAAAATTTTTAATTCCAAACTAAAATTTTTTTTTTTATTTTTAAAATAAAATTTGATATTTTAGCTATTTGTTCAATAATTTTTGAATAAAACAAAAACTAATCGATAAATATAGTTTAAATTATCTATGAACAATCTTAAAAGAGTGCTTTAAAAATTGATTGTGTCAAAAATTTAATTTTTTTTTAACTTTTTTTAAAATTAAATTTGATATTTTAGTAATTTATTCACTAAATTTCAAATAAAACAAAAACTAATTGATGAATATTGTTCAAATTATTTATGAACACTTCTAAGAGAGTGCTTTAAAAGTTGATTTTATCAAAATTTTAAATTCCTATCTTAAATTGTTTTTTCCAAAATTTTAAAACTAAAATTTAATATTTTAGCAATTAAATCACTAAATTTTAAATAAAACAAAAATTAATTGAAAAATTTTGTTTAAAGTATTTATGAACATTTTTGAAAGAGTTCTTTAAAAGTTAAAAAAGTATAAAAATTTCAAATTCTTCTCTAAAATTATTTTTTCAAAATATTTAAAAATAAAATATGATATTTTAGCAATTAATTTACTAAATTAAAAAATATATAAAAACTAATTTATAAATATTGTTCATATTATTTATGAACAATTTTAAAAGAGTGTTGTTTTAATTAAAAATTTAGATTCTTAACAAAAAAAATTTTTTTTTTAATTTTCAATAATAAAATTTGATATTTTAGCAATTCATTCACTAACTTTTATATAAAACAAAAACTAATAGATGAATATTGTTTAAAGTATTTATGATCATTTTTAAACGAGTGCTTTAAAAGTTAACAGTATCAAAAATTTAAATTTCTTAATAAAATTAATTTTTTCAAAAGTTTTAAAATAAAATTTGTTATTTTAGTAATTCATTCACTAAATTTTAAATAAAACAAAAACTAATTGTTAAAAATAGTTCAAATTATTTATGAACAATCTTTAATAAGTGCTTTAAAAGTTGATTGTTTAAAAAAAATTAATTCTAAACTGAAATATTTTTTTTCAAAAATTAAAAAAAAAAATTGATATTTTAGCTAATTGTTCAATAATTTTTGAATAAAACAAAAACTAATTGTTGAAAATAGTTTAAATTATTTACGAACAATCTTAAAAGAGTGTTTTAAAAGTTGATTGTATCAAAAATTTCAATTCTTAACAATTTATTTTTTTAAATAATGTTGATATTTTAGCAATTCATTCACTAAATTTTAAATAAAACAAAAACTAATAACTTAATATTGTTCAAAAAATTTATAAATAATTTTAAAAGAGTGCTTTAAATGAAAATTCTTAACTAACTCTATTTTTTTCAAAAATTTTACTACAAAAAGTTGATATTATAGCAATTCATTCTTTAAATTTTAAATAAAACAAAAACTAATCGATAAATAAAGCTCAAATTATTTATGAACAATC
Organism: Tachinus rufipes; assembly: GCA_963932245.1. NCBI lineage: Eukaryota > Metazoa > Arthropoda > Insecta > Coleoptera > Staphylinidae > Tachinus > Tachinus rufipes. The sequence goes on from OZ010749.1 coordinate 7,093,819, forward strand.
TTAAAAGAGTGCTTTAAAAATTATGATTGAATTCTTAACAATTTTTTTTTTATAAATTTGTTAATTTAGCAATTGATTCATTAAATTTTAAATAAAATAACAAATTATTGATAAATATTGTTCAAAATATTTATAAGCATTCGTAAAAGAGTGCTTTAAAAGTTAACAAACTCAAAAAATTAAATTTTTAATTAAAATATTTAAAAAAAAATTTTTTTTTTTTAATTTTAAAAATAAAATGTGATATTTTAGCAATTTGATTACTAAATTTTAGATAAAACAAAAAACTAATCGATGAATATTGTTCAAATTATTTATTAGCACTCCTTAAAGAGTGCTTTAAAAGTTGATTTTATCAAAATTTTGAATTCTTATCTTAAATAGTATTTTCAAAAATTTTAAAATCAAAATTTGATAATTTAGCAATTACTATTTTTTAAATAAAACAAAAACTAATTGATGAATATTGTTCAAAGTACTTATGAACAATCTTAAAAGAGTGCTTTAAAAAATAAAAGTATCAAAAATTTAAGTTTTTAACTAAAATTATTTTTTTTAAATTTTTAAAAATAAAATTTGAATTTATTTACTAAATTTTAAACAAAACAAAAACTTATCGATAAATCTTGTTCAAATTACTTATAAAGAATCTTCAATAAGTGCTTTGAAAGTTGGTTGTATTAAAAGTTTGAATTCCTAACTAAAGTATTTTTTTCAAAAATTTAAATTTTTTTTATATTTTAGCTATTTGTTCAATAATTTTTGAATAAAACAAAAACTAATTGATAAAAAAAGTTCAAATTATTTATGAATAATTTCAAAAGAGTGCTTTAAAAGTTGACTGTAACAAAAATTTAAATTCTTAAGGGGGTTTCAGCAAGTAAACGCCTGAATATAATTGAATAAAATTTTTACACATTGTAGAAGAAAGTCAAATCTGTGTCCTCAAATTTGTAGAAATTTGATGCAATAAGCTGTTTCTTCGCAATTAATTTTTAAAAAGTGACGTTTTTAATCAGTTCTTAATTAATTTTTAACTTGTTAAATGTAACTTTAAATCTTTAACTAAAAACATGAAGACATAGAATATTGTATGTAGTTCAACATATAAAAAGAGTGATGACTAAAAACTTACCGTTTGGATATTGAGTTGGTTGGCGTTTTGTAGTATAAGAACTAATTTTAATTTAAAAACGACGCTGTACGTGTCAATATTTTTCTAGAGAGCAAGGTTCACCGATATTCTCGTAGATGTGATAAGATTTAATATTTTTCCATAACAATACTACTAAACCCGGCAATTCTCTAGCGTTAACAATTTCTTTTTTAAATAAATTTGCTATTTTAGCAATTCATTCACTGAATTTTAAATAAAATAAAAACTAATAACTAAATATTGTTCAAAATATTTATAAATAATCTTAAAGAAATGCTTTAAAAGTTAGCAATATCAAAAATGAAAATTCTTAACTAACTTTATTTTTGTCATAAATTTAATTTCAAAAATTTGATATTATAGCAAGTTATTTTTTAAATTTTAAATCAAACAAAAACTAATCGATGAATATTGATATATTTTGAGACTTTAGCAATTTATTCTCTAAATTTTAAATAAAACAAAAACCAATCTATAGATATTGTTCAAATTACATATGAACAACCTTAAAAGCGTGCTTTAAATGTAAACAGTATCAAAAATTTTAATTCTCAACAAAAACATATTTAAGAAAAAAAAATTAAATAAAATTTGTTAATTTATCAATTAATTCATTAAGTTTTAAATAAAACAAATTTTAATCGAGGAATAGTGTTCAAATTATTTATCAACAATTTTAAAAAAAGTGCTTTAAAAGTTAACAGTATCAAAAATTTAAATTTCTAACTTAATTTATTTTTTCAAACATTTTAAAAGTAAAATTTAATATTTTGGCAATTCATTCACTAAATTTTAAATAAATTAAAAACTAATCAATAATAATTGTTCAAATAATTTATAAACAATTCTAGAAGAGTGCTTTAAAACTTAACTGTATCAAAAATTTTAATTTTTAAATCAAACTAATTTTTCAAAAATTTTAAAAATTAAATTTGTTATTTTTGCATTTTATAAACTAAATTGTAAATAAAACAAAAACTAATCGATAAATATTATTCAAATTATTTATGAACAATTTTAAAAGTGTGTTTTAAAAGTTAACAGTATCAAAAGATTAAATTCCTAACTTTGTTTTTTTTTTAATAAAATTTGATATTTTTGAAATTAATTTATTAAACTTTGAATAAAACAAAAACTAATTAATGAATATTGCTCAAATTTTTTTTGACAATCTTAAAAAGGTGCTTCAAAAATATTAAAAGTATCAAAAATTCTAATTTATGTTTAAAATTATTTTTTGTAATTTAAAAAATAAATTTTGATGTTTCAGAAATTCATTCACTAAATTTTGAATAAAACTAAAAATAATTAAAGAATATTGTTCAAATTATTTATGAACTATCTTAAAAGAGTGCTCTAAAAGTTGACAGTATTAAAAAAAATATTTTTTTACTTAAATTATTAATTCAAAATTAAAAAAAAAAAAATTTGATATTTTACCAAATCATTCACTAAAATTTATATAAAACAAAAACTAATTGATGAATATTGTTCAAACTATTTATGAAAATTTGAAAAAAGTGCTTTAAAGTTAACAGTATCAAAAAATTAATTTCTTAACTAAAATTATTTTTATAAAAATTTTAAAAATAAAATTTGATTTTTTTGGATTTTATTCACTAAATTTTAAATAAAACAAAAACTAATCGATAAATATTGTTTAAATTACTTAGTAACAATCTTTAAAAAGTGTTTTAAAAGTTAACAGTATCAAAAATTTAAATTCCAAACTAAAATTATTTAAAAAAAAAAATTAAAAGCAGAATTTGATATTTTAGCAATTCATTCACTAAAATTTAAATAAAACAAAAACTAATTCATGAATATTGTTCAAATTTTTTAAGAACAATCTTAAAACAGTGCTTTAAAAGTTAGCAATATCAAAAATGAAAATTCTTATTTAATACTCTTTTTTCAAAAATTTTACAAATAAAATTTGATATTATAGCTATTCATTCTTTAAATTTTAAATAAAACAAAAACAAATTGATGAATAAAGCTCAAATTATTTATGAACAATTTTAAAAAAGTGCTTTAAAAATTAACAGTATCAAATAGTTAAATTCTTAATTAAAATTATTTTTTCAAAAATTTTAAAAATAAATTTTGAAACTTTAGCAATTTATTCACTAAATTTTAAATAAAACAAAAACCAATTCTTAGATTTTGTTTAAATTATTTAGGAACAACTTTAAAAGCGTGCTTTAAATGTTAACAGTATAAAAAATTTAAATTTTTAACAAAAACTTTTTAAATTTTTTTATTTTAATCTAAAATTTGTTAATTTAAATTTCAAATAAAACATCATTTACTCAATGAATATTTTTAAAATATTTATGAATAATCTTAAAAAAGTGCTTTATAAGTTAACAAAATCAAAAGTTTAAATTCCTGACTAAAATTTTTATTTTTTTTTAATTTTAAAATTAAAATTTGATATTTTAGCTATTAATTCTCTAAATTTTAAATTAAACAAAAACTAATTGATGGATATTGTTTAACTTATTTATGAACAATTATAAAAGAGTGCTTTAAAAGTTAACAAATATAAAAGTTTTAATTCTTGATTAAATTTTTAGTTTTTTTTAGTTTTAAAAATAAAATTTAATATTTCAGCAATTAAAATCACTAAATTTTGAATAAAACATAAATTAAATGAAGAATATAGTTTAAATTATCTATGGATAATCTTAAAAAAGTGCTTCAAAAGTTAACAGTATCAAAAATTTAAATTTTTAACTAAATTTGTTTTTTCAAAGTAAAATTTAATATTTTGACAAAAAAACACTAAATTTTAAATTAAATAAAAACTAATTGATGAATATTGTTCCAATTTTTTATTAACAATCTTAAATAAGTAATTTAAAAGTTGATTTTATCAAAAATTTAATTTGCTAACTAAAATATATTTTTTCAAAAATAAAAAATAAATTGATATTTTAGCAATTAATTCACTAAATTTTAAATAACACAAAAACTATATATTGAATATTGTTCAAATTATTTATGAACAATTTTAAAAGAGTGTTTTAAAAGTTACCAGTATCAAAAATTTAACTTTTAAACCAAATCTTTTTTTTCAAAATTTTTAAAAATAAAATTTGATTTTTTAGCGATTTATTCACTAAATTTCAGATAAACCAAAAATAAATAGATAAAGATTGTTTAAATTATTTATTAACAATCTCAAAAAAGTGCATTATAAGTTGACTCTTGCAAAAATTAAAATTTTTAATAAAAAAATTATCTTAAACTTTAAAAATAAAATTTGATATTTTTGCATTTTATTTACTAAATTTTAAGTAAAACAACAACTAATCGATAAACATTGTTTAAAATATTTATGAACAATTTCAAAAGAGTGCTTTAAAAGTTAACAAAAACAAAAAAATTTAATTCTTAACTATTTCTATTTTTTCAAAACATTTACAAATAAAATTTGATATTATAGCAATTCATTCTCTAAATTTTAAATAAATCAAAAACTAATTTATAAATAATGCTGAAATTATTTATGAACAATCTAATAAGAGTGCTTTAAAAATTAACAGTATCAAATATTTAACTTCCTAACTAAAATTATTTCTTCAAAATTTTTAAAAATAAATTTTGAAGTTTTAGCAATTTATTCAATAAATTTTAAATAAAACAAAAACCAATTGATAAATATTGTTTAAATGATTTATGAATAATCTTCAATAAGTGCTTTAAAAGTTGATTTTATCAAAAATTTTGATTCCTAATTAAAATTTTTTTTCTAAAAATTTTCAAAACAAAATTTGATATTTTAGCTATTTGTTCAATAATTTTTGAATAAAACAAAAACTAATCGATAAATCTAGATCAAATTATTTATGATCAATTTAAAAAAAAAAATGCTTTAAAAGTTGACTGTATTAAAATTTTAAATTATTATCAACATTTCTTTTTTTAATTTTAAATTTGATATTTTAGGAATTAATTTACTAAATTTTGAATAAAACAAAAATTAATCAATTAATATTGTTTAAAATATTTATGAATAATCTTAAAAGAGTGCTTTATAAGTTAACAGTATCAAAAATTTTAATTTCGAATTAAAATTATTTTTTCAAAAAATTTAAAATTAAAATTTGATACTTTAGCAATTTATTCACTAAATTAAAAATAAAACAAAAACAAAAACTGATTAATGATTCTTATTCAAAATATCTATGAACAATTCTAAAAGAATGTTTTAAAAGTTGATTGTATATAAAATTTAAATTTTTATTTAAAATCTATTTTTCATATTTTTTTGAAGTAAAGTTATTTATTTTAGCAATTAATTCATTAAATTTTAATTAAAACAAAAACTAATCGATAAATATTTTATATAATATATATTTAATCTTAAAAAAAGTGTTTTAAAAATTAACAGTATTAAAAATTTAAATTTTTAACAAATATTTTAAACATTAAAAAATTAAATTTATGAAAAAATATTCTAAACTAAAAAACATCCATAGACGCGTTTCGAGGTTTACCTCTCATCAGTATGGCTTTATTTATTTAAACTAATTGATTTTTAACTTACTTCGTCAACATTGTTCACCACCACAATTCAGAGTGAATATTTTAAAGGGAGTATTGACTATTTATACTAACTGACTTAATGACTTTATTTAATGGCTATGGTTAATAGCATTCTGAGAATAAACAAATAAACTAATTATTTCGGGATATTAAGCTGATGGTAATGACATGAAAGAATTAAAACGGAAATTTGAAAATTAAAAATAGAATAAATTTTTTGCATAAATTATAATTACTATTATACAATTTCGTTTATATCAGAACATATATAAAATATATAAAGAAGAGACGCAATGTCCTCAAATGAGACAGTTGTACAACTGTCTCATTTGAGGACATTGCGTCTCTTCTTTATATATTTTAAATATTTTAAAACTAAATTTGATATTTTTGCAATACATTTACTAAGTTTTAAATAAAACAAAAACTAATCGATGAATATTGTTCAAATTTTTTATGAACAACCTTCAGATAGTGCTTTAAAAGTTGACTTTATCGAATATTCAAATTTTTAACTGATTTTTTTTTTATAATTTTGTAAATAAAATTTATTATTTCAGCAATTTTTTCATTAATTTTTAAATAAGCCAACAATTATTTGATGAAGATTATTCAAATTGTTAATGAACAATTAGCAATAAGTGCTTTAAAAGTTGACATTTTTAGAAAAACAATTTTTAATATATTTTTTTTTTTATTTTAGCAAATAATTTATTAAATTTTAAATAAAACATAATCTAATCGATGAATTTTGTTCAAATTTTTCATGAACAATCTTATTATTTAAGATTGTGCATGAAAAATTTGCTTGCGTGCTTCAAAAGTTTATCAAAAAATTAAATCAAAGTTTTTAAATCTGTTAAAAAAGTTTAGCCAATAAACATCTGCAGTAATAAAGTCATATATTAAAACGTCTTTAAATTTAGAATTAATGATAAAAGTTGTATCAAACATTTTTTTTACAGTTAACAATTTTGATTAAAATATATTATCTATTGCCACTTGAATAGCTACTGGAAATAAAAATAAATAATAGCGAATCACATCAATAATTCTATCAAATATCTATTCATCAGACCAAAATAAAAAATGCATTTGAAAATGTTTAGCGATGCGTAATTTATCAATTCCTACCATAGATACAGATAAACCCATTAAAAAAAAAAACATACACACACAAAGATCAAAGCAATTTTTCAACTATCATATCCCATTTATGATAACCGCACATGCGAAATAAAAATCGTTACATTTCATTGCAGACGAATGGGATTTGTATATTTTGTAATAAATTAATATCTTTTGATCAGATTAAGGGTCCAATAGATATAATTGGAATACAATTCCAGTTGATTAATATTGCAATACGGTTGTGTATACATATTTTTTTATATAAAATGGAATCGATGAAACCCAGAGCCGGATGTAATTTGCATAAGGGAAATTAATCGTCGCATTGCGTGGTTTTTATTAAATGGAGATGTGTTCGCAATTAGTCGGAGTGAGATAATAATTGGATATCTTATTGTATTATTCATGGAATCATTATGTTTGCGTGATGGGTTTATATTTTAATCTTCTATTATATGTAATATTTTGATGGATGATACAAGTTTATATTTTTGTTGAATTATTCATTAGATCACAAGAAGTAATTTAGTTTCATTACTAACTAGCATAAACCAGTTTTTTAGAAAAAAATATTTTATTTTGTTATTTAGTTGTATAACGTATATAATGTAATTCTGAAGTTGTATTTAATTAGTCTGCGTTGGATGTAATTGTTTATAACGTTGAAACAAAGCTTTTTTCACATAAGAAATTGTCTGTTGCTTCAGGCTGTTAATATAGATGAAAGGTAATGATGTAACTACGACGTTATTTGCTTAAAATTTCCGCAAGGTTACGCATATTAATAATGGCAGACAAACCAAGAAACGGTTTATATCTAATTATAGCATATTATTTCAGCATTTTCCAGCAAGAAGCATAATTTAATACTGCCTTGTAGCCTGAACCAAGCAGAAACTTACTCACTTTAATTACACAAACAGATGCGAAATTTTAATGAGCCGACCGAGACGACTCGCACGCTCACTCTAGCATCGGTAACGGGGGTTTTCCCTTCGCTTCCACGTTTAAATCCTTTAGTTTATATTAATTGTCCCCGATGCTGTGTGGTGGTGGGTACGGAGTTCGAACTGAAAGGGGCGCTACAAAGATGCGGTGCACGATGCGGTGGTGGGAATCTCCAAGCTTTACCTACCCCTTAAATTAATGACGACTGCATAGAGGAATCTTGTAATGAACCTTGTCCTTAGGTCACCTCAATTTAATATAAAATTTCAGTTGTAGTTAGAGTAAGTTTATTACTGCAAGAGCTGCATAAAGCGTTGAGGCGGTTTTATTGTTGCAGTTAAAATAATAATATATACTTGAGAGAGCGAGGAAGATTTAAGATGCAACCTTAACATGCAGTCACCTTGTTGTAAAGTGAATTGATGTCTGAGATAAAGCATCACTTTAAAGCGGAAGATGTGGTGATTACGATACGGCGAAATGCGCCGCCTTATTTCAATTAAATTTAATCTTATATATGTATATATGTACACTGTGAAGTTTCCTAATACCTAAACGGCTTCGAGATTTTAACAGGGCTCTTCTTAATTACCTCGAGTCATAAATTCGGGCCTCCATTTGACGGGGTAGCAGCCAGCAGCGTCTTATAGACTAAGGTATTATAATTTAAGGCAGTCTATACGGACGCTGAATTATTTTTGGTGATGTGCGCGTTGGGATTTTCCTGCGGGAAAATTTGCGTTTTAAATATATGCGCGGATAAATTTTAACGTGGGCTTTGTGCGGACACAGAATTGATGGCACCAGACCCCACTTTACAACGGGGGAGCATTTTTCGCAAATTTATTAAATTATTTTATCAATAAAATTATTTCATAGTTGAACTGAAATTACTCCACACATTATAATGATACAATTTCTTGCTTGAATAATTTTCTTCATTATTAATGACATGGATCCGGTTACAATCTGTAGAAGTTTTGGCTATTCCGGTTGACATGGGATGACAGCAGACACTATCTTTCGCTAAAATGTTACCTGCAGAAAATTCTCTTTGTTTGCAAGGGATGCCTATCATTCCTTATTTACGTTTGTTCTAGTTTGCTGAATATAATGGACTTTGATATTCAAAGCTCATTAATTAATTTCAACTAACTGATTTTCTTAGTATTTAATACTATAAGTATTTTATAAAGCAATTCAGTTACAGTCCTTAACTAGTAGTCTACATTGTTGAACTTGCTATTTATTATCATAAAACTGTTTTACACAATAATTACAGATTTCATCTTGTTTTGACATCTTTCTAATAGATCTCAGTTTTAAGTACAATTTTACACTTATTTAGAATTATTTTTAAATAATTTGAACAATATATAAATTGTTCATAAATAATTTTAACAAAATTTTAATTGATTTTTGTTTTATATGAAATTTAGTGAAATAATTGCTAAAATATCAAATTTTTGTTTAAAAATTTTGAAAAATAATTTTTAGTTAGAAACTTAAATTTTTGATACTGTTAACTTTTGAAGCATTTTTTTCAAATTGTTCATAAATAATTTGAACAATATTCATTGATTAGTTTTTGTTTTATTTTTTTAAATTTAGTGAATGAATTGCTGAAAGTATCAAATTTTATTTTTAAAATTTTTGTTAAAAAAACTTTAGTTAGAAATTCAATTTTTTAATATTGTCAACTTTTAAAGCATTTTTCAAGATTGTTTATAAAAAATTTGAACAATAATTATCGATAGTTTTTTTTTTTAATTTAAAATTTAGTAAATTAATTGCTGATATATCAAAGTTAATTTTTTAATTTTTTTTAAATTAACTTTGGTTAGGAATTTAAATTTTTAATACTGAAAATTTTTAAAGCACATTTTCAAGATTGTTTATAAATATGTTGAACAGTATTCATCGTTCAAATTTAGTGATATTAGTGCTAAAATATTAAATTTTATTTAAGAAAATTTTGAAAAAATATTTTTAGTTTTAAATTTTTGATAATGTCAACTTTTAAAACACTCTTTTAAAATTGTTCATAAATAATTTGAACAATATTCAATGATTAGTTTTTGTTTTATTTAAAAGTTAGTGAATTAATTGCTGGAATATCAATTTTTTTTCATATTTTTAAAAATTTTGAAAAAATATTTCTAGTTGTGATTGTAAATGTTTTATAAAGTCAACTTTTAAGCATTTTTATATGATTGTATATATATACATAATTTAAACAATATTTATCGATTAGTTTTTGTTTTATTTAAATTTTAGTGATTTAATAGTTAAATTTTTTTTTTTTTAATTTTGAAAAAAATATATTTAGTTAAGAATTTAAAATTTTGATACTGTTAACTTTTGAAGCACTTTTTTAAAATTGTTCATAAATAATTTGAACAATATTCATTCATTAGTTTTTGTTTTATTTAAAAATTAATGAATTAATAACTAAAATGATAAATTTAATTTTTGAATATAAAAAAAGAAAAATTATTATTGGAAAATTATTTTTCTAATAATGACAACTTTTAAAGCACCTATTAAAGATTATTCATAAATAAATTGAACAATATTTTTGTTTTATTTAAGATTTACTGAGCTAAAATATCAAATTTTATTTTAAAAAAATTTAAAAAAATATTTTTAGTTGGGAATTTAATTTTTGATACTGTTAACTCTTTAAGTACTATTTTAAGATTGTTCATAAATAATTTGAACAAGATTTCTCTATTGGTTTTTGTTTTATTTAAGTTTTAATGAATTAATTGCTTTATTATTAAATTTAATTTTCAAAACAACCAAAAAAAAATTTAATTTGAAAGATTTTTTTTTAATAATGTCAACTTTTAAAGCATCTTTTAAAAATTGTTCATATACAGTTTGAACAATATTAATTGATTAATTTTTGTTTTATTTAAAAATTAATGAATTAACTGCTAAAATATTAGTTTAATTTTAAAATAAAAAATAAAAAAATTTGTTAGGAATATAAATTTTTCATACTCTTAACTTTTAAACCACTTTTGTAAGATTGTTTCGAAATATTTTGAACAATTTTTATATATTAGTTTTTGTTTTATTTAATATTTATTGAATTAATTACTAAAATATAAAATTTTATTTTCAAAAAGTTTGAAAAAATTATGTTTGTTAAAAATTTAAATTTTTGTTACTATTAACTTTTAAAGCACTTTTCTAAGACTGTTTATAATAAATTTGAACAATATTTATCAATTTCTTTTTGTTTTATTTAAATTTTAGTGAAGTAATTGCTAAAAAAACAAATTTTATATTTAACATTTTTAAAAAAATTGTTTAGTTAGGAATTTTAATTTTTGATACTGTTAACTATAAAAGAATTTTTTTAAGATTGTTCATAATAAATTCAAATTATATTTATCGAATAATTGTTGTTTTTTTTTAAATTTAGTGAATGAATTGCTGAAAGGAACAAATTTTATTTTTAAAGTTTTTGAAAAAAAATCTTTACTTAAAAATTCAAATTTTTAATACTGTCAAGTTTCAAAGCATTCTTTTAAGATTGTTCATAAGAAACTTAAACAATATTTATTAATTAGTTTTTTTTAGTTTATAATTTACTGAAAATTGTTGAAATATCAAATTTTTTTTTAAATTTTTTGAAAAAATAATTTTATTAGGAAATAATTTTTTTGATAAAATCAACTTCTAAAGCATTCTTTTAAGATTATTCATAAATGATTTGAACAATATTTATTAATTAGTTTTTGTTTTATTTAAAATTTAGTGAATTAATTGTTAAAATATCAAAATTTATTTAAAAAATTTTGAAAAAATATTTTTAGTTAGGAATTTAAATTTTTGATAATGTCAACTTGTTTAGCAATTCATTCACTAAAGTACTAAATATTAGTAGTACTAACTGTAATGTGCAAGTTACTTTTATTTTCTAAGTAACTTGTTTTCGTCTTTGTAAGACGCGTATGCACAAGCCCTATTTCGTTTTTTAAGATTAATACTTATTAAATAAATTGTTTAAATATCAAATTTAATTTTAAATTTTTTTGAAAAAATATATTATGTTAGGAATTTAAATTTTTAATAAAATCAAGTTTTAATGCACTTTTTTAAGATTGTTTATAAATAATTTGTACAATATTAATTGATTAGTTTTTGTTTTATTTGAAGTTTAGTGAATATATTGCTAAAATATCAAATTTTTTTTTTTTTTCAAAATTTTTGAAAAAATAATTTCAATTAGAATTTTAAATTGTTAAAACTGTCAACTTTTAAAGCACTATCTTAAGATTGTTCATAAATTATTGGAATAATATTTATTGATTAGTTTTTGCTTTATTTAAATTTTAGTGAATTAATTGTTAAATTATCAATTTTTTTTTTAATTTTGAAAAAAATATTCTTAATTAGGAATTTAAATTTTTCACTTTTAAAGCACTTTTTTAAATTTGTTCATAAATAATTTGAACAATATTCATTGATTAGTTTTTGATTTATTTAAATTTTAATAAATAAATTGCTGAAATATTACCTTTTTTTTTTCAAAATGTTTGAAAAAAATATTTTTAATTAAAAATTTTAATTTTTGATACTGTCAACTTTTAAAGCACTTTTTTAACATTGTTCTTAAATAATTTGAACAATAATTATTGATTAGTTTTTATTTTATTTAAAATTTAAGAATCAATTGATAAAGTATTAAATATAATTTTTAATTTTTTTGAAAAATTAATTTTAGTTAGGAATTTATATTTTTGATACTGTCAACTTTTAAATCATTTTTTCAAGATTGTTCAAAAATAATTTGAACAATATTTATCGATTAGTTTTTGTTTTATTTAAATATTAGTAAATGAATTGCTAAAATATCTAATTTTGTTTTTAAAATTTTTAATTTTTTTATTTTAGTTAGAAATTTAAATTTTTGATATGGTCAACTTTTAAAGCACTCTTTTAAAATTGTTTACAAATAATTTGAACAATATTCATCGATTAGTTTTTGTTTTATTTAAACTTTAGTGAAGTAATTGCTAAAATATTTAATTTATTTTTTAAAATTTTGATAAATAATTTTAGTTAAAAATTTATTTTTTTAATACAATCAACTTTTAAATCACTTTATTAAGTTTGTTCATAAATATTTTGAACAAGATTTATTGATTAGTTTTTGTTTTATTTAAAATTTAGTGAATTAATTGCTAAAATATCAAAATTTATTTAAAAAAATTTAAAAACTATTTTTTTTTTAGGATTTTAGGTTTTCAAAACTTTTAACTTTTAAAGCACTCTTCTTAAAATGTTCAGAAAAAAATTGAACAATATTTATCAATAAGTTTTTAAATTTTAGTAATTTTATTGCAAAAATATTAAATTTTATTTAAAAAAAAAAAAATTTAAGTTAGGAAATAAATTTTTAAAGCACTATTTTAAGATTGTTCATAAATTATTTGAATAATATTTATCGATTAGTTTTTGTTTTATTTAAAAATTAGTGAATGAATTGATAAAATATCAAATTTTGTTTTTAAATTTTTTTTAAATTATATTTTAGTTAGGAATTTAAATTTTTGATAGGTCAATTTTTAAAGCATTCTTTTTAGATTGATTATAAATATTTTGAACAATATTCATCGTTTAACTTTTGTTTTATTAAAAATTTAGTGAATTTATTGCTAAAATATCAAATTTTATTTTTAAAATTTTTAAAAAATATTTTTGGTTAGGAATTTAAACTTTTTGATAATGTTAACTTTTAAAACACTTTTTAAAATTGTTCGTAAGTAATTTAAACAATTTTCAACGATTAGTTTTTGTTTTATTTATAATTTAGTGAATTAATTGCTGAAATATTAAAAACTTATTTTTTTTTAAAAATCAAAAATTATTTTTAGTTGTGAATTTAATTTTTTTATAAAGTTTGCGTTAAAGCACTATTTTTTTATTGTTCATTCATAATTTTAAACAATATTTATCGATTAGATTTTGTTTTTGTTTAAAATTTAATAAATAAATTTCTAAAACATCAAATTTTATTTTAAAAAAATTAAAAAAAATATTTTTAGTTATATATTAAAAAAATTTATTCTGTTAATTTTTAAAGCACTCTTTTAAGATTGTTCATGAATAAATTGACCAATATTCATGGAATATTTTTTGTTTTATTTCAAATTTAGTAAATTACTTCTAAAATATTCAATTTTATTTTTAAAATTTAAAGAAAAAATATTTTGGATAGTAATTTAAATTTTTATAATGTTAATTTTTAAACCACTCTTTTAAGATTGTTCATAAATAATTTACACTATATTTATCGATTAGTTTTTGTTTTATTTAAAATTCAGTTAGTTACTTGCTAAAATAATAATTTTATTTTTAAAATTTGATAAAAAATAAATTTTAGTTAAAAATTTTAATTTTTAATACGGTTAGCTTTTAAAGCATTCTTTTAAAATTGTTCTTAATTAATTACTACTACTACTATCTATATTTATCAATTAGTTTTTGTTTTATTTATAATTTAGTGACTAACATGCTAAAATATCAAATTTTATTTATAAATTTAAAAAAAAAATAAATTTTTAAAACTATTAACTTTTATTGCCCTTTTTTAAATTTATTCATATATAATTTGAACAATATTTCATGATTAGTTTTTGTTTTATTTAAAATTTTTTTTTTAGAATGTTTGAAAAAATAATTTTAATTAAAAATTTCATTTTTTGATACTGTCAACTTTTAAAGCACTCTATTAAGTTTGTTCATAAATATTTTGAACAAGATTTATTGATTAGTTTTTGTTTTATTTAAAATTTAGTGAATGAATTGCTAAAAAAATATCAAATTTTGTTTTTAAAATTTAAATTTTTTTTTTTAGTTAGCAATTTAAATTTTTTATACGGTCAACTTTAATAAATTATTTGCAAAAATTTAATAATTTTTGAACAATATTCATCAATTAGTTTTTTGTTTTATTTAAAATTTAATAAATTAATTCTAAACAATTAATTTATTTTTTAAAATAAAAAAAAATAATAATTTTGGATACAAATTTTAATTGTTGATATTGTTAACTTCTAAACACCTCTTTTAAGATTGTTTACAAATAATTTGAACAATATTGAACAATTAATTTTTGTTTTATTTAAAATTTGGTGAAGTAATTGCTAAAATATTTAATTCTATTTTTTTAAATTTTGAAAAACAATTTTAGTTAAGAATTTAATTTTTTGATACAGTCAACTTTTAAAGCACTCTATTAAGTTTGTTCATAAATATTTTGAACAAGATTTATTGATTAGTTTTTGTTTTATTTAAAATTTAGTGAATTAAAATATCAATTTTTTTTTTAAATTTAAAAAAAAAATATTTTTTTTTAATTAAAATTTTTGAAACTTTTAATTTTTAAAGCACTCTTCTAAAATTGTTCAGAAATAATTTGAACAATATTTATCAATTAGTTTTAGTTTTATTTAAAATTTAGTAATTAAAAAAATAATAAATTTTATTTAAAAAAAAATTGAAAAAATATTTTTAGTTAGGAATTAAAATTTTTGATAATGTCAACTTTTTAAGCACTATCTTAAGATTGTTCATAAATTATTTGAATGATATTTATCGATTAGTTTTTGTTTTATTTAAAATTTATTTATTAATTACTAAAATATAAAGTTTTATTTAAAAAAAAATGAAAAAAAAATGTTTAGTTGGGAATTTAAATTTTTGATATAATTAACTTTTCAAGCAATCTTTTTAGATTGTTCCTAAGTAAATTGAACAATATTTATCGATTTGTTTTAGTTATATTTAAAATTAAATGAATAAATTGCTAAAATATAACATTTTATTTTAAAATTTTTGAAACATTTTTTTTGTAAGGATTTTAAATTTTTGATAAAGTCAACTTTTAAAGCACTCTTTTAAGATTGTTCATAAATTATTTGAACAATATTTATCAATTAGTTTTTGTTATAATTTATTGAATGAATTGTTAAAATATCAAATTTAGTTTTAAAATTTTTTGAAAAAATATTTTATGTTATGATTTTAAATTTTTGATAAAGTCAACTTTTAAAGCAGTCTTTTAAGATTATTTATAAATAGTTTGAACAATATTCATTGATTAGTTTTTGTTTTAATCAAAGTTTAGTGATTTAATTACTAAAATATCAAATTTTATTTTAAAAAAATTTAAAAAAATTATTTTAGTTGGGTATTTAATTTTTTAATACTGTTAACTTTTAAAATTCTCTTTTAAAATTATTCATAAATATTTTAAACAATAATTATTGATTAGTTTTTGTTTTAATTAAAGTTTAGTGAATTAATTGCTAAAATATCAAAATTTATTTTAAAAAATTTTAAAAAATATTTTTGGTTTGGAATTTGAATTTTTAATTTTGTTAACTTTAAAAGATCTTTTTTAAAATTGTTTATAAGTATTTTGAACAATATTCTTTGATTAGTTTTTGTTTTATTTAGAATTTAGTGAGTTAATAGCTAAAGTATCAAATTTTATTTTTAAAATTTTTGCAAAAATACTTTGGGTTAGGAATTTAAATTTTTGATACTTTTAAAGCACTCTTTTAAAATTGTTCTGAAATAATTTGAACAATATTTATTGATTAGATTTTGTTTTATTTAAAATTTAGTGAATTAATTGTTAAATTATTAAATTTTATTTTAATTTTTTTTGAATAAAACATTTTTAGTTAGAAATTTAAATATTCAAATTTTAAAGCATTTTTTTAATGATTTTTTGAAAATAATTTGATCAATATTGATCAATTAATTTTTGTTTTATTTAAAATGTAATAAAGTACCTCTTGGTAACAAACGCCTGGGTAGGTGGGTCGACCTCTCCAATCCAAATTTCTAACATGTTAGCTTGATATGGAGTGACCTACCTACTAACCCAAGTGTTAGTTACTAAGAGGTTTAATGTTTGGACTCTCTGCGAACGTCAAAAGTTACTTAATATCAAGAGACGTATGGTATCTAACATCATGGTAAGTAACACTTGGGTGGATGGGTGTGTCATTCTGATCTTAACAATGATTTGTTATCATATAATGGAGTCTCCCGCTTACCAACCTAAGTATTCGTTGTCAAGAGGTTTAATGTTTGAGCTTGCTGCGATCGTCAAAAATTACTTAATCTCAAAAGACGGTCGTGATTCAATCTTTTGATAACTAACACTTGAGTGGGTAAGTGGGTCATTCCGGTTCAAACTACTGACTTGTTATCATAATATAGAGTATTCCACCCAAGTGTTTCTTATGAAAAAATTTAATGTTTGAACTTTCTGCAAACGTCAAAAGTCGCTTAATCAGAAGAGACGGTTGTGATCCAAACTCTTGGTAACTAACAATTGGGTGGGTTAGTGGGCAACTCTGATCTAAATTACTGACTTGTTATTATAATATGGAGTGTCACTTACCCACCCAAGTGTTTGTTATCAAGATTAACGTTTGAGCTTTTTGCGAACGTCGAAAGTTAAATAATAACAAAAGACGGTTGTGATCTAACCTCTTGGTAAGTAACACTTGGGTGGGTGGGTGGGACTTTTCAACCCAAACTACTGATTCGTTATAATATGGAGTGTCCCACCCAGCTACCTAAGTGTTGGTTAGCAAAAAGTTTAATGTTTAGGCTTTCTGCAAACATCAAAAATCACTTAATTACAAAAAAAACAATCGTAATCCAACCTTTTGGTAACTAACACTTGGGTGGGCTACTTCAATCTAAACTACTGACTTGTTATCATAATATGGAGTGACCCACCTACCCACCCAAGTGTTTCTTATCAAGAAGTTTAATGTCTGACTTCTCTTCAAACTTAATCACAAGAGATGGTTGTGATCAAACCTTTGAGTAACTGACACTTAAGCAATTTTAATCTAAACTATTGACAATCGATGTCGAAAAAGTTTTTGACACAATCTGGAACAAGGGACTTCTTGTAAAACTGATCAGACAACGATTTCTTCTGCGTATTATAAGTATGCTAGGAAGTTTTCTCTTTTTTCTTTTTTTGTTAACAACGACAAAGAAATTACTCTCCTCTCAAAACTCAAACGGCGAGTGGACCACTCTCACTCTGAGGATGAATCCAACTGCGCCAATCATACCCAAGCAACCGCAGAGAATTTGAAAAAAAATTCTAGGACGCCACTGCACTCATGGAAACGGACCAATCTTCAACTGCCATTACAGGAATTAAGGACGCTAAAGAAGACAACAAAGAATTTGTCGTGGTCCAAAATAAGCAAAAGAAAATAACCAAGAGTGAGTAAAAGCCATTAATTAATAGGCCATCAGTCGTCTCCCCTTCAACTTCTCCAAAACAGCCATCAGCAACAATCAGCTCCAAAAAGCGTTGCTTCTGCAAATATAAATAAAAAAAAACATTAAGGAGGTCAGGTTCAAGCTTGCCACTAATGACCTAGACCTTGCCAATAAAAAAATTGCTACCACACTCCCGCAAATTCTTGCTTCTCACTCAAACGGTGTTTGTCATTACTGACAAAGACTTATTTCCAGGTTTTTTACAACATTGCAAGGTTATTGAAATCAACATTGCTATCCAAATCACTCCAACGTTTAATGACGTCTACCGAAAGGCTACAACCTATTTTAAAACCACCACTGCAGGATACTTTACTGGGTTCTTTTTAAAAATGCATGAAAGTGATTTGCAACATGTCGCTTTACCTTACCAAAGAAAAAGTAGGAAAGACTTTAGAAGAGATGAGCTTCAAGTCATATAACGTGTATTGTATGGAAAATGAGTTTAGTTGTTTCCCAATAATCTCTATTCATATGAGTATAGAAATCAAAGATATCAAGAAAATCTTTAGTCTTACGGTCTGAATTGAACTGAAAAAGAAAGACGGAGGCATTGCTTTAGGTAGAGATGCCAAATAAGATGTTGCAGAGCAACTTTGGTTTGGCGTAATTGTTTGAGTCCCTACCAGTCTGTGGCATATCCAAAAAGCCCACTTCTAAAGTGTGTTTTATGTTTTTGCCCCCAAATCCTTAAATTTTTTGATGACTAACACTTGGGTGCGTGAGTGGGTCACAGTAAAAGAAACTATTTGCTCACAAATTAAACTTTGTTCTCGCTCACCTACTCATGCGTTATTTTTTATGGGTGGGTAGGTGGGTCACAGTAAAAAAAGCTACTCATTTACAATTTAAATTTAGTTTCCGCCCACACACTCTAGCGTTAGTTATCAAGAGATTTACTGTTACACAATTTTCTGATATCTAAGTGCAAGCACGCAAGAGGTGAGACAAACAATAGATTCTTTAATAACTAACACTTGGTGGTTGATTAGGTCACAGTAGAAGAAGCCACTCTGATTCTAGAATCTAATGCGATTGTGGTGAAGGTGTTGCGGTTGGGCATTCTTAAAACTGTATCTGGGTATGTCAACCCAACCAACCAAATTGAATAGGCAGATTTCGACAAGGTTTTCTTTACGAACTTTAATTCAAAACATTCGAGTAAAACAGTCGAACAACCAACTTGAAGCACCACAAAACTACGTTGAGTTAAAAGGTTATTAAGGCTTCAGAACTAATGATTCCACTCACTACAGCTATGCTGCCTATCGAGGAGACGTTCTGATTTTAGCAATTCTAAAAGACGTCAATTTGCAAATCAAAATTAGGACAGTCAATGACCAAGCTCCGACCACTTGCCTTTAATTCTGAAACTCTA
The DNA here is from genome assembly GCA_963932245.1 of Tachinus rufipes. Classification (NCBI taxonomy): domain Eukaryota; kingdom Metazoa; phylum Arthropoda; class Insecta; order Coleoptera; family Staphylinidae; genus Tachinus; species Tachinus rufipes. The sequence continues at coordinate 7,113,330 of OZ010749.1, forward strand.
TGAAACGAGATCAAACAAGGGGAAAGACAATTTATTACTCACAGGAATTGGCTTCTTTTCTTAAGATACCTGGAAGATAGCATAGATAGGCTAGTCTCAGTACGTACGGTTGCGGGTATTGTAGTCAAACAGTTCACATCTAAAAAACTTTTTAAGTTTGGGTTGAAGCATTAATTTGTAGAAGAATGCTGTTAGACAAAAATGGCAAAAGCATTGCAATCCCTTAAATCGCAAAATCCTTATTGCATAAGAAAGTTAGGTCGGACAAAAATCAGTGCTGGCAAAAAACTTTAGAATAAACCTCAGAAGATGTAAATCTAATGTGGAAAATCTCCAAAGCCTTACGCAACAAAAAAGTCCCAATACCAGTCATCCATGGTGAAAATTGGCTCCAATATTCTATTGAGGGAAAGGCCGCAGCATTTGCAGACAACCTGAAACTTTAATGCTCCCCCTCTAAAAAGACGATAATACGGAACACGTCAAAAGGGTCGAAAAAGAAGTTGAGAACAAAGTTCAAATAAAGCTTTGAAATCTTTCTTGCACAAAGCAATATTGGATCAGACCAATATGCTAATCAAATCTTACGTATTGTGTCCAACAGAAAAATTTTCATGTTTAAAATCTTTATTAATTAAAATCTTTAACCAGTAATTAACTGCCAAATTAAAATACTTCCTCAGGCTGCTTTATAATATGTTAAATTTAATGAAGATCTTGTTTGCAATTTAATAATAATTAAATTGCAGACATTGTTAATAATTTTCGATATATAAAGAAGAGACATAAAAATAGAATCGCTTGCCAGCAAGATTACTAACATCTTAACTTTATTTTTGTCTTATCTCGAGAAATTCACTTTCATTGTTCGCGAGAAATTGGAATACAAAAAAGCGGAAAAGTTTCAACAGTTCAAACATGAATGGGGAAGATCCATTGGGGCGCGCAAGCTCCCACTCCTACCCCTGAAACAACACAAACGGGGGAAAACATTGATTATTATTTTTTGTAATATATAATGAACGATTAAAATCCATTATGCAAGCGCTTAAATCCTACGATAAAGCTAAATATACATGAAGAGGATAATGCTGAATAGTGGAATATGTATAAAGGATTCGCTCCGGACCCATATCAAGATGCCAATTCAGAAGCATCCACCGTATTACTAGTAACATGTTCTCTATGGTTGTCAATTTAGGTAAACATGATACTGTGCAGCCATCAATTCCATCGCTACAAAGAACGAGTTAGTTTACAACAAATCTCAATTCATATTTCATTCCAATTTAATGTAGATGTAAAGGCTTACGAATGTGTCCAAAATATGTCACAGGTATTTTATTAGGAGACGCTTCTACCGCATAAATGGTCTCTTGAGGAATGCGGGACCTGTCTAGGACTAGGAATATCTCGGTTATCCTCGCATTTCTATCTATTCAATTACTGCGGCGACGCTTATGGCGCAATAAGTGATATTAAACAATCCATTTGTCACTATTAACTGCCGCTTAAATTATGAACGCCATTCGCACATACGTTCGTCCACGGTCCGATTCATAATGGACGGGATTAAGGGGTGTTAATGATATTCACTCGGTCCGCTTATTTACCGGTTCTATGTGTATTGGGACCGTTCCGTTATCTCGATTGCCATTCAATAATGTTATACCAAAATTATAAATTCCTAGCTCAAAACAAACATTACTATTTATCATTTAAAATAGAAATTAAAATTGTTTTCAATTTAAAATAATAACAATTCACAATCAATTCTAAAATTAAATAATAACAAAAACGTTTATTTTGAGTAAAAATGTATTAACAAAAATAATCTCAATAATCAATCAGGATTTAAATATATCAGGTACCAAAATGCATTAAATATCCTATGATTTTGTTACTTTGTATTAGATTTGAAAACAAAGTCATGAATATTAAATCGTTGACATGGAAAAGACAACTCTCAACTTATACAAACACACACACACACGTGCCTTAAATAAAACGGCAATAAAATCTGCCGTAGGTACGTGCAGAATACATATATACTTCAACATATGCAGTAAACAATTTTCTTAAAGTTAGAAACTGCCCCATGAGAGTCACTGGCGAAATTGCCTGCGACTGGGCTTTCCTAAGTTTTGATGAAAAAAAAAATACATATAACTTATGTCATACTTCAGGCCCTGGCGCACAACTTATGTTTATTTTTCGCCGTTCGAACGTTTCAACCCAGAATCACCGCATATTTCTTGTTAGTCCCCTTTATGTTTAGTAACAACTCGTATAATTTACGGGACGTGTTTAACCTCAACTTAGCAAAACAGTTTCCGGGTTCATTACGACAACACTTTTGATTCGTGCAAACTAACTGCTGGTAATGAGATAAAAATTCTTGCCAAGGTATAAATTTCAACTAATTAAAGAAACATTAATATTGTAGGGACAGAATTATTTTTTTAATTAAACCGAATGCAAACAGAAGGAATTTAATTGTATTTCTGTGCAGTCCATCTGGCGATATTTCCAGACCAGATACGATCCGTACAGTTTCTCCTTGGGAAAGCTTTTTACTAAAATATCCGGAATAATAAGTTTAGTGTTATCGCCAGAGCCGGGCTTTACCGAGTGCTGACGCCGGGGATTGTCTCTAAAGGAATATTAAGTATGCCCTTTTACACGAATCTCTGATAATTTAATTCCCTCCAACCACAAAGCCTCCCACAGACTACATCAATTATTTATGCGCCCGCAAATTTTCATGCTGTAATCAATTGTTTCAGCTTTCTTATACCAAAGATATCTCAGTTAGGAATTGCTGAAAATATTAAGATTAATGTCGGATTTCAAAGCATCGCTTAAATATGTACATTTGTTGACATTTTTAATATATAGGCCATTGATATCGCACGCCAGTTTGTAATATATTTAACGGTGCGTATGTTTTTAATAGATATATAGCTTTTAATAGCTTCATTTGAATATTAAAACACGCTATTAAGTTTTTTTAAAATTATAATACGCCTAATTGACGTCTTTGTAGTGTGTTACTATTTTTGTTTATGCGATAATGAGTACGCTTTGATGTTATTTACATTGCACGAATGGTTCGCATTATGCGTGGGCTTAATTATTATACTACAAGAATTTATGTTAAATTTATTATACTTTTACTTCATTCTAAACATTTTTTATAACCATGTTGATTGAAATATTTACCAACAAACATATTTTAGAAACATTTCAATTCTAATTTCAACTTTTTTTTATTTTGAGCTAATATTAACTAGTTCAGATGCTTTGCTTTTGACATTATATTAACAATTAATAGCATAATAACATTTTTATTTGAATTAACTACCCCTTTAAATTTTTATAAATTGTAATTAGTTTTTTTATTATTTTTGATATATTTTTCAAAGTTCTTTTTGTTACAGGGTTGCTTCATATTGATCGCAGAGAGTGGCCGTTGCTACCATTGGAAAGGTGAGATTTTTCTGTATAGGAATCATATTATTCACTAATTATTATTACATTATTTCTAGAAATTTAGAGTGATATGTAAAATATTTTAATCCGGCCTGAGAAGTGGAGTAGTGGGGTGATGCCATCTTGCTGTGCACGGCGGCGCAGTAGATCCATGCAGTCGGTCTTAGTACATCGTGCGCGTATGTTGTGCTCTGATTTAAATCAATTAATTAATTAAAGTGCTTTAAATTATGAACTATAGTGAATTAAATCATTGAATAACTAATACAAGTGTCATCATTGAATAATTGCTCCATTAATTACACGGTAAAGTAGTAATAAATGATTTTTATTAATATTATTTGTGTTAAATGTAGAATAATACGACGCACATTGCATCTGAAGGTCATAAGGACGATTCGATGCGAAGAAATCGAATCGGCTTATCAGTTTTTACTTGCTCGGCCGGATTTTTTTCAGTGACGATGCACATTTTAAAGATCTAAATTTCGAACAAATATTATTATTACTTTACATTTGCATTTTATATTTGTAAACATTTTATTATACTTTATAAAATCTAATATGTAATTCTAGACATTTTATAGGATAAATGATTTTATTTCTAATATTTATTATTATTGAAACTACAATACCAAACATCGTAAATATTAAAAATAAAATCATTTAATCTATAAGAATTCTTTTATAATTGCAATAAATTTTACTTACTCTCACAACCAATACTGCTTAAAATTAAGTCTTATTTAAATATTTAGATACTTGCTGAATCACAAGTAATGAGTTTTTAGCAGTTTTTGCTGATAAATCATTTTCTGGGCAATTTTGAATACGGAAAATAAGTTTCTTAAGCGATTTGTTTTAATTTTTAGCAATAAATTAATGATTGGTGAGATTTTGAATGCAGTAAATGAGTTTCCTGGACATTTTTTAAGTATTTTTTGCATGTTTTGGATTAATTTCTTGTTTTAAAGAATTTTTCTGAACTTATTTTTTATAGACTCATTGTTATAAACAAATTTCCTGCCCGATGATTGAAGAGTATTGTGCAATTTTTGAAGTGATTTGTGAAATAAATGAGTGTTTAACGCAATTTTTATTGCTTTAACCGAGTTTTCTGCAACATTTTTTTATTAATTTTATGCGGTAATTGAGTTTTTGTGCAAATTGTATGTAATAATTGAGATTTTTGTATTTTTCTTGGCATTTTTACAAATTTTCAAATCATTTTGACATTTTGGAAATTCAAAAAAACTTGAAATTTTTGAAAACTACTATATTTTGGAAATTAATTTAGAAACCTATTGACATTTTGCACAACAAAATTTAAATCAAAATTTCAAAATTTGTTGTTGCAATTGCACTTTTTGTATTTAGGTAAAGTGAAACAATTTTGGAAATTAAAAAAAAAACTTAATTTGGAATTTTTGAAAATTTACTAATTTTTGGAAATTAAATTAGTAACTTATTAGCATTATGCACAATAAAATTTGAATCAAAAGTTTGTAAATTGTTGCTGCTATTGCAGTTTTTGTAAGAAAATAAAGAAACAATTTTGAAAACTCAAAAAAACTTAATTTGAAGTTTTTGAAAATTTACTAATTTTTGGAATTTAAAGTAGAAATTTATTAGCATTATGCACAACAAAATTTGAATCAAAATTTTTAAAATTTTTGCTGCTATTGCAGTTTTTGTAATAAAAAAGCGAAACAATTTTGAAAACTCAAAAAAACTTAATTTGAAATTTTTGAAAATTTACTAATTTGTGGAAATTAAATTAGTAACTTATTAGCATTATGCACAACAAAATTTGAATCAAAATTTTTGAAAATTGTTGCTTCTATTGCAATTTTTGTATTTAGAAAAAGTGAAACAATTTTGGAAATTCAACAGAACTTATTTGAAATTTTTTAAAATTTACAAAATTTTGGAAATTAATTTAAAAACTTATTGACATAATGCACAACAAAATTTGAATCAAAGTTTTTAAAATTGTTGCTGCTATTGCAGTTTTTGTAATAAAAAAACGAAACAATTTTGAAAACTCAAAAAAACTTAATTTGAAATTTTTGAAAATTTACTAATTTTTGGAAATTATTGTAGTAACTTATTAGCATTATGCACAACAAAATTTGAATCAAAATTTTGAAAAATGTTGCTGCTATTGCAGTTTTTGTAATAAAAAAGCAAAACAATTTTGAAAACTCAAAAAAATTAATTTGAAATTTTTGAATATTTACTAATTTTTGGAAATTAAATTAGTAACTTATTAGCATTATGCACAACAAAATTTAAATCAAAATTTTAAAAATTGTTGCTGCTATTGCTGTTTTTGTAATAAAAAAGCAAAACAATTTTGAAAACTCAAAAAAACTTAATTTGAAATTTTTGAAAATTTATTAATTTTTAAAAATTAAATTAGTAACTTATTAGCATTATGCACAACAAAATTTGAATCAAAACTTTGAAAATTGTTGCTCCTATTGCAATTTTTGTATTTAGAAAAAGTGAAACAATTTTGGAAATTCAACAGAACTTAATTTGGGATTTTTTAAAATTTACAAAATTTTGGAAATTAATTCAAAAACTTATTGACATTATGCACAACAAAATTTAAATCAAAATTTTGAAAATTGTTGCTGCTATTGCAGATTTTGTAATCAAAAAGTGAAACAATTTTGGAAATTCAACAAAACTTAATTTGGAATTTTTGAAAATTTACTAATTTTTAAAAAATAATTTAGAAACTTGTTGACATTATATGGAACAAAATTTGAATTGAAATTTTGAAAATTGTTGCTTCAATTGCAACATAATTCCTGCTTAACGTTTGAAAAATTTTGTGAATTCCAACAATAAAATCGATTCATTGACATATTTTAACGTAGTTTGTGCAATAAGTGAGAAAGAATTATGAAAAATATATACAAATAATTAGCTATTTTTAGCAGATTTTAACGTTTTTGGGGCAATTTATTAATTCTATAAACTAAATACAATTCCAGTTATTTTACATCAAAATACGTCAATTTTGGCGGTTAAAAAAATCAATAAAATGCTTTTTTTGCACAGTCCACTAAAAACATAAAATTGGTTTTATGGTTTTTGCAATTTATAGACAAGCATAAACTTAAAATGGTTTCATAGCTTCATGTACCGATCGAAAGACAACAAATATTCTATAGAGATCCAGATACATTAAGAAAATTCTACTCAAAGTTTAAGGATTTTGAGATCATTAAAAAAAAAGATAGTAACTAACGCAATTACTAGAAATTCTAGAAAAAAAATTTTTTAAAAAAAGTTTGTAAAGGCTAAAAATTTTAAGAAATAAAAAAGTCTAAAAGTTTTAAGAAAAAATATTAAAAAAAGTCTAACATATCTAGAAAAATCTTATTAAGAAACTCTAAAATAACTACAAGGGGATTGTAAGAAGAACCCAAAGATTTAAAAAATGTGCACTTATTAAAAAAATCACAATTTTTATAAAAGGTGTAAACAGTCTAAATGTATTAAAAAGTCTTAAGGTAACCCAAAATATCTATGCAGAATGTAGAGACTCTGAGTAAAGTTTAAAGACTTTAAATAAAATTTACAGATTTTATATAAAGTCTAAAGACTCTAAATAAAGTATAAAGACTTTAAATAAAGTCTAAAGACTTTAAATAAAATCTAAAGATTTTAAATAATGTCTAGAGGCTTTAAATAAAGTTTTGAGATCTAAATTAGGTTTAGAGATTCTATATAAAAACTAGAGACTATATAAAGTCAAAAGTCTACAAATAAAGTCTAGAGACTTTAAGCAATGTCTTAAGATTTTAAATAAAATTTGGAGATTCTAATTAAAGTTAAGAGACTTTAAACAAAGTCTAGAGATTCTAAATATTATCTAAAAACTCTAAATTTAGTTTAAAGATTCTATATATAGTCTAAAGATTTTAAATATTTTCTAAAGACTTTAAATAAAGTATAGTGACTCTAAATTAAATCTAAAGTCTCTAAATAAAGTCTAAAAATTCTATATAAAATTTTGAGACTATCTAAGTATAATGTAGAGATTCTAAATCAAGTTTAAAGACTTTAATTAAAATCTAAAGATTTTAAACAAAGCTTAGATATTTTTAATAATGTCTAAAGACTAAAAAAAACTAAAAACTTCATAAGCTGTCTAGAAACTTTAAAATAAAATTATTGATTTTGAAAAAAATTCAAAGGTTGCAAAAAAAAAATACAAGATCTATAAATTTAAAGAAACAATATAGAGACTGCTACAAAATTGTTAAAAAAATCTAAAAAAAGTTTAACAACTTTAATTCATACTCTTTAAGTAAAGTTTAGAAATTTCAAAAAAACTTTAACAAGCTCCAGTTAACTGAAAAGTCTAAAAACAGTTAAATTCTAAAAGAAAATTAGGTATTTTAAACAGATTCTAAAAATTAAAAAAATATCTAGATATTTTAAAAATCAGTAAAATATAATTTCAAAAAATTAAAATGTACAAATAAAATAAAAAAACTGTCTAATAAATTTTAAAATAAATGATCTTGCAAATTTAAAATTAAATTTTATAAGAAGTCTAAAAGTTAATAAAAACAGTTTAAATATACTAAAAGAGATTCTAAAAAAGTCAAAAATTTATTTAATAAAATTCAAAAACTTTTGCATATATATAAAACTTATATTTGTCTTTGTATTGAATATTGTTTCCAAGTATAGGAAGAAGTTTTGGAACTAAACTATTTCTTCTAAACTCTATTTAGAAACGAGCAATTTGGATCATTGCCGATCCAAAATTGACTAATGACTTAGATACTTAACAATATAGGAGTAATGTTGCAGATCTTTGCATTTTTTATAGATATTTTAATAGACCTTGTTCAAACAAAATACAAGACATTTAAACAAATATTTGCTTGTAGTACAAGGCTTGCTAAGAATTCTAATATTCTTTGACAGTTCGAAGATGTAGGACCCAAACTTTTAATGCAATAAATGAGTTTTTTGCACATTTAGATTAATTTTACGCAATAAATTAATGTTTTGAGTAATTCTTAATGGAACAAATGTGTTTTTTGAATAGTTTTGGTTAATGTGTTTGCATTAAACTTGTTTTTTGCACAGTTCTAAATAATTTCACGCAGTAAATTCATGTTCAGAGTGATTTTTGATGCAAGACATAGGTTTTTTGTGTGTTTTTGATTAATTTTAGGCATTAAATTGTTTTCTGTGCAATTTTTTAACCAAATTGATACTAATTATTTGTTAAATTCAGTGTTTTGAGCAGTTTTTAATGCATCAAATCGGTTTTTTGGTGCTGAAATATGTGCATTGAATGAGTTTTTTGCTAGTTTTTTAATTTACTTTTACGCAAATTAATATTTTATTGCCAAAATTAGATTTTTTGTACAGTTTTTTTGGATTAAATTTTCTGTACTATTTTTTGCAACAAAGTGAGTTCTTTTGAGCTTTTTTATGTAATTAGTGAATGGTTTGCTAATGGTTGGTGGTTGATTAATTTAACTCAATAAATTAATAATTTTTTATTATGATATTGTTTCATATAAGAGTTCAATAAATTATTTTTGTTTATTTATTTGATTTTTACAACCAGTTATTATTTTTAAAAACATTTTTAAGTGATTTTTTATTAAATTAGATTTTTGCATGCAAAGGTCAAGGATTCTGAGATCATTAAAAAAAGTGGTAGATATTAACGCAGCTAATAGAAACTCTAAAAAAAAAAACAAAAACAAAAACTTGAAATAAAATAAAAAGTTTCAAAAAGTTTATAGACTCTAAGTAGACTAAAGCTAAAATTTAAAAAAAAATAAAGATTCTGGGTCTAAAATTTTTAATAAATATTAAAAGTAATAAAACATATCTAAAAAAAATTTAAATCTTTATAAACAATTTAAAAACTTTAAAATAACTACAAGGATTCTAAGAAAAAACCAAAGATTTGAAAAAAGTGCAGATATTAAAAAAAATCACAAATTTTATAAAAAGTCTAGAGTCTAAGTCTACACAGTCCAATTAAATTAAAAAAATGCAGAAACTTTTAAGTAATCTACATACTCAACAAACTTAAAAACTAAACAAAAAATTTTTTTAAGGCAGACCAAAATATCTATGTAGAATGTAGAGAATCTAAATAAAATCTAAAAACTCTAAATAAAGTCTAGAAATTTTAAACATAGACTAGAGATTTTAAATAATGTCTAGCGACTCTAAAAAAAGTATAGAGACTCTAAATAAAGTCTAGAGACTCTAAATGAAGTCTAGAGACTTTAAATGAAGTCTAGAAATTCTATATAAAGTCTAGAAACTCTTCATAAAGTTTAGAGACAATCTACGTAGAGTGTAGAGACTCAAAGTATGGTTTAGAGACTGTAAATTAAGTCTAAAATTTTTTTAAACAAAGTCTAGAAATTCTAAATTAAGTTTAGAAGTTCTAAATAAAGTATAAAGATTTTATTAAAGTTTAAAAAACTATCTATGCAGAATGTGGAGACTCTAAATAAAGTTTAGAAACTTTAAATAAAGTCTAGAAATTTTAAGCAAAGTCTTGAAATTTTAAATAATGTTGAAAGATTCTAAATAGAGTCTAAAGACTCTAAATAAAATCTAGAGTTTTTATATAAAGTTTAGAACCTACCTTTGTGAAATGTAGAAACACTAAATAAAGTTTAGAAACTAATTATATAGAATGTAGAGACTCTAAATAAAGTTTAAAGACTCTAAATTATGTCTAAAGACTTTAAATAAAGTTTAAAGAGTTTAAATAACGTCTAGAGATTCTATACAAAGTTTAGAGACTATCTATGTAGAATGTAGAGACTCTAAATAAAGTTTAAAAACTTTAAGTAAAGTCTAGAAATTTTAAATAAAGTTTAAAATTTTAAATAGTATCTAGAGACTCTAAATAAAGTATAGAGATTCTAAATAAAATTTTAAGACTTTATATAAAATTTTGAAACTAACTATGTAAAATGTAGAGACTCTAAATAAAGTTTAGAGACTTTAAACAAAAATTGTAAACAAAATCTAAAGATTTTAAATAATTTCTAGAGACTCTAAATAAAATCTAAAAATTAAATAAAATCTAGAGACTCTATATAAAGTTTAGAGACTACTTATAAAGAATATAGAGACTCTAAATAAAGTTTAAACACTTTAAATAAAATCTAAAAAGTTTAAAGAAAGTCTAGAAATTCTAAATAATATCTAGAAACTTTGAATAAAGTTTAGAGACTTTAAATAAAGTTTAGAGACTTTAAATAAAGTATAGAGATTTTATCTAAAAGTTTAAAATTTTTAAACAAAGTTTAAAATTTTTAAATAATGTCTAGAAACTTTAAATAGTTTTTATTTAGTCTAGAAATGCTAATTATAATCTAGCGACTTTAAATACAGTCTAGAGACTCTAAATAAAGTTTAAAAACTTTAAATAAAGTCTAGAGATTTTAAACAAAATTTAGAAACTGTAAATAATATTTAGAGTCTTTAAATAAAGTTTGGAAATTCTAAATGAAGTCTAGAGGCTTAATTTAAAATTTAGAGATTATTTATGTAGAATGCAGAGACTTTAAATAAAGTTCAAAAACTTTAAATAAAGTCTAATGATTTTAAACAAAGTCTAGAGATTCTAAATGTTGTTTGCAGACTCTAAACAAAGTTTAGAGACTCTAAATAAAGTCTAGAGAATCTATATAAAATTTAAAATTTGCCTATGTTGAATGAAGAAACTTTAAATAAAGTTTAGAGACTTTAAGTAAAGTTTAGAGATTTTAAACAAAGTCTAGAAATTTTAAATAATGTCTAGAGACTCTAAATAAAGTTTATAGACTCTATATAAAAGAGACTTTAAATAAACTCTAGAAACTTTGAATGAAATCTAGAGATTTTATATAAAGATTAGAGATTTTCTATGTGGGATGTAAAAACTCTAAATAAAGTTTAGAAATTTTAAGTAAAGCCTAAAAATTTTAAACAATGTCTAGAGTTTCTAATTAATGTCTAGAGACTCTAAATTAAGTTTAGAAATTTTAAATAAAACCTAGAAATTTTACATAAAATCTAGAGACTATTTATAAAATTTAGAAACAATCTATGTAGAATGAAGATACTTTAAATGAAGTTTAGAGACTTTAAGTAGAGTCTAGAAATTTTAAACAAAGTCTAGAGATATTAAACAATGTCTAGATACTTTGAATGAAGTTTAGAGTCTCTAAATAAAGTCGATAAACTTAAAATAAAGTCTAGAATCTCTGTATAAAGTTTAGAGACTAACTATGTAGAATGTAGAGACTTTAAATATAGTTTGGAGACTTTGAGTAAAGTCTAGAGATTTTAAACAAAGTCTAAAGATTCTAATTTTTGTCTGAAGACTCTAAATAAAGTCTCAAGACTCTAAATAAAATCTAGAAACTCTAAATAGAGTCTAGAGATATTAAATAAAGTTTAGAAACTCTATTTAAAATTTAGAGTCTACTTATATAGAATGTAGATACTCTAAATAAAGTTTAGAGATTTTAAGTAATGTCTAAAGATTTTAAACAAAGTCTAAAGATTCTAAATAATGTCTAGAGATTTTAAATAATGTTTAAAGATTTTTTAAATAAAGTCAAGAGAGTTAATATAAAGTCTATCTTTGTAGAATGTAGAGACTTTAAAGTTTAGAGATTTTAAATAAAGTCTAAAGATTTTAAACAAAGTCTAGAGATTTTATATAATGTCTAGAAATTTTTAATAAAGTCTAGAGACTATATAAAGCTTAGAGGCTGCCTATGTAGAATGTAGAGACTTTAAATAAAGTTTAGAGACACTTAATAAAGTCTAGAGTCTTTAAATAAAATCTAGATGTTCTAAAAATTGTTAAGAAACTCTAATAATAGTCTAGAAACTTTAAATACAGTCTAGAGATTCTAAATAAAGTCTAGAGACCTTATATAAAGTTTAGAGACTATCAATATAAAATGTAGAAACTTTAAATAAAGTTTAGAGATTTTAAATAAAGTCTAAAGATTTTAAACATATTCTAGAGATTCTAAATAATGTCTAAAGACTCTAAATAAAGTCTTGAAACTTTTAATAAAATTTAGACACTCTAGAGATTTTAATTAATGTCTAGAAACTTTATATAATGTTGAGAGAATACCTATGTAGAATAGAGAAATTTTAAATAAAGTAAAAAGACTTTAAGTAAGGTCTAAAAATTTTAAAAATTCTAAATAATGACTAGAGATTCTAAATAAAGTCTAGAGACTTCAAATAAAGTTTATAAACTTTATATAAAGAAAGAAACTATCTATGTAGAATGTAGGGATTTTAAATAAAGTTTAGAGACTTTAAGTAAACTCTAGAGATTTTAAACAAAATTTAGAGATTCTAAATAATGTCTACAGTTTTTCGTTAATAGTTTTATTAGGCTGATACGCCAAAAATCTAAACGTCTACAGTTTCTAAATAAAGTCTAGAGACTCTAAATAAAGTTTAGAGAATATCTATGTAGAATGTAGAAACTTTAAATAAAGTCTAAAGATTTTAAATAATGTCTAGAGATTTTAAATAATGTCTAGAGACACTAAATAAAGCCTAAAATTTTTAAACAAAATCTAGAGATTTTAAATACTGTCAAGAGATTTTTTACAAAGTTAAGAGACTATCTATGTACAATGTAGAGACTCTAAATAAAGTATAGAGAGTTTAAATAAAGTCTAGAGATTTTAAACAAAATCTAGAGAATTTAAATAAAGTCTAGAGATTTTAAATAAAGTTAAGAGACTCTAAATTTAAGTTTAGAGGCTTGAAATAAAGACTAAACATTTTAAACAAAGTCTATAAATTTTAAATACTGTCTAGAAACTTTAAATTAAATCTAGAAACTCTTTATAAAGTTTAAAGACTATCTATGTAGAATGTAGAGACTCTAAATAAAGTTTAGAAATTTTAAATAAAGTCTAGAGGTTTTAAACAAAGTCTATAAATTTTAAATAATGTTTAGAAACTCTAGAGACTTTAAATAAAGTTTTAAAATTTTAAACAAAGTTTAGAAATTTTAAATAATGTCTAAAAACTCTAAATAAAATTTTGAAACTCTATATAAGGTTTAAAAACTAATTATGTAGTTTGTAAAGACTCTAAATAAAGTTTAGAGATTTTAAATTAAGTTTAGAGATTTTAAACATAGTCTAGAAATTTTAAATAATGTCTAGAGACTTTAAATAAAGTCTAGAGACTTTGTATAAAGTTGACTGATTCTAAATAAAATCTAGAACTATTAAATAAAATCCAGAGATTCAGTCCAAAACTGTAAATAAAGTTTAAAAACTTTAAAAAAAGTCTTGACAAAAAAAAGAATTAAAAAAAATTAAAAAAACCAAAAACTCCATAAACAGTCTAGAAACTCTTAAAATATATCTATTAATTTTGAAAAAAATCCAAAGATTGCAAAAAATTACAAAATATATAAATTTAAAAAGAATTTAAAGACTACTACAGAAATAATAAAAAAAAATAGTAATTTAAAAAAAATACTAAAAACTCTAAAAAATTAAAAAAAGTTTAAAAACAATTCAAATTCTTAAATATGGTTTAGAAATTTAATTTTTTTTAACAGTTGACTTAAAAGTCTAAAAACAATTAGATTCTAAAAGAAAATTAACTATTTTAAACATATTCTAAAAAAACAAAATAAAAATACTGATATTTTAGAAATCGGTTAAATAATATTTAAAAAAATTAAAACATACCAAATGTTTAGAAAAAGTCCGAAAAATTTTAAAATATTTAAAATTTAATTTTATAAGAAGTGTAGAGTCAATACAAACAGTCTAAATGAACTAAAAAAAAACAAAACTTAAAAAAATAGTCCAAAGGTTTTTAAAACAGTCAAAAAAACTCTAAAATACTTGCCAGAGATTAAAAAAAAAAGTTAGAAATTTAATAAGTAAAATTCAAAAACTATAACAAAGTTAAAGAATTTTTTTTTAAGAAGCTACCTAATGTGCAATAATTTAAAGAGAAATTTAAAAATAAAAAAAAGTAGAGACTAAATGGTTATGAGAAAAAACTTAGGCCGAAATAAAACATAAAGATTTTAAAATGATTCTAGAAAATCACAAAAAGTCCAAAAACAGTTTAAAATTTCTGAAATAAATAAATTAATGTAAGAAAAGATCAAAGCCTTAAAAAAAATTAATGACTTTAAACACACACTTTTCAAAAAATGTCTAGAGACTAAGTAGAACTTACATATTTTTTAACAAAATCCAAATGTACTATGAAGAGTGCAAACTCAAAAAGTAATCTAAAAGTATTCAAAATAATTTTAAGTTTAAAAAAATATAAATAGCATTGTATTTTAGAGCAGTCTAAAATGACTAAATAAAGCTTAAAAATTATTATAAATAAGGTTCAGAGACCTTAAAGTCTATTGGCTTAAAAATAAGAAAAAAAAAAAAGAAAAAATAGGACCAGTGACTGTAAACAGAGCCTACAAACTCAAAGATAATTTTAAAGATGAAAAGTTAACTGATTATGAACAGAGTACAAAAATATTAGGAAGAATCTAAAAACTTAAAAAAAATATTTAAAACAAGCCTAAATATTTTAAGTACAATATAGGAATCTAAACAGAATACATACATAAAAACAAATTTAGAGTTTTTAAAAAAATCCAAATTTTTAAAACCAGTTTATATAATGAGCTTAGAGACTCTAAGTATGTTTAGAAGTTCTAAGAAAAATTAAGAAACTTTAAAAATAGATTAAAAACGTTAATAAACGTAAATATCAAAAAAGTTTATTAAATTTGTAAGCAGTTCAGGAAATTTGAGTATTCAGAAATTCTATCAAAGTTTAGTGGTGTAGAGAGAATACAAAAACTTTAAAAGAACAAGATTTTCAAAAAATGTCTAGACTCTAAAATAAGTTTATTTGCTTTAAAAAAAGCTCAAAAACATAAAAAAAAATATAAATTTATAAAACAATTTTAAAAACTATACTAAAAGTTTAAAGATCATAAGCGGTATACAGGGTTATAATTTTTTTTTTTTTTAATATTTAAAATCGTATAAACGGTATATGTACTTTAAAATCTTTATTTAAAAAAATATTTTAAGATGGGTCCAGAAACTCTATAAACTGTGTAAAGATTTTAAACCAAAATATAAAAAAAATTAAAAAATTACAAAATTACAAAATTGTGTAAAAAGAGTTTATTGGTACAAATAATATTTCTTAAATTTTTAAAAAGTGTCCAATCAATTTAGGAGAAGTTTAAAGATGTTGAAATGAGTCCAAAAACTATAATTAATATAAAGATTGTAAGCAAAGCATTTATATTTAAATCCAAAATTATAAATTTTAATTTAAGTCTACTAGCTGAAATTTATTACAAAAATAGGTTTTAGAAACAATTGCGCTCATATTAGTAGTTACAAAGGTTTTATTAAAAAAAATCTACTTAATACAAGTTTTATATCTTTAATTTTTAAACCGTAATTCAAAATTCTTAATAATTTTTCAAAAAATATTATATTTCTGAGAATTCATTTTCTATCGTTTCCTACGAAAATTTTAATACTATTTTTCAGCAAATAAAAGTCTTATAACCTCAACTTTTTAAATTGAAAGTCTTAATTTTTTGACATAAAAATGTGAATTTTGCTTAATTCTCTAACTTTCAAAACATTTATCTTTTTTCTAATTTATTTTGATCTACTATTGTGCCCGGCGCATTCACCATTTAATCACCAACAATTTAGTTCCTAATTTTCTCGTTGCATAGCTCAATTGCATCAAACTTATTCAAATTAAGATTGAAATATGTTACCAACAAAATAATGCATAATAATGATTGGCACCAGTAATGGGAGCCATTGATGTTGACTAAGTAGGCAATAGTTTGGTTGTCGAATAGTGCATAGGGTTGGCGCAGTATGATTGATAACTTAAGGGAGCAACTCAATTGCAAGCTTAGAGATAAACTTGTAACATCCACGTAATCTGTCAAATTTCCAACATTATATCACAGATAATTTATCGCCCGGATTCTTTCCAATTATGATAGAAATAATTTATTTTTGTACAAAATTTCATTGTAAATATTGTTATTATTATTATTAGAAATGCGTAGTGGTAATTAAAATATATGAAAATACAAGAGAGACGGTATCTGAAATTTGCGTGGGGATTTAGTGGCGCATGTCAGTGAAAAGATTGGAACGGTGTAGCTCCCAGTCTGCGTCGCGACGCCATACCAAGCGCGTCTGGTCCGGTGCGTATTATACACTCCGCGATAATAAAGCCAACAAAAAAAGTGAGATAAATATCAGTGAAAATTAATTAATTTTTTATACAAATAGTTACAAAGTGTTGTGCAAACTATTTAAAAAAAAAATGTGAATTGAATTAAATAATTAATAAAAAGTAATCTAAAATTGTTTTGATGTGTGTCGGGTGGGTGAGCTGCGGCATGTTTCCGCCCGTATTCATCTTCGTGTTGCTGTCAACATCGTCAGGTAAGAAGAAAAGGGTTTTCTTGTCGCACGCACACCATCCATCAAACTCTCGATTGCCAGTTGCTAATTAAACTTTGCAGTATTAGAGTGGCATTGATGGGGATTTTTGTTTGGATGCAAATTATGTGCAGACACGTACGTTGTAATCGACATGTGTTTTCATTTAATCTGACAGAACATCAATGAAATTATTTTACTAATACAAAATAAAATAAAGAATGCAACAAAAATGCTTTATGCAGTTTTGCTATAACAACTTGATTGTTATGCTTTGGTTAAACTGGAAATCGATATATTTGGTTTGCATTTTGCTGGAGTTAAATTTTTATTACGAAAGGTAAATTGGTTGTTTGATTTAGGACCTACTATATATTTAGTAGTTTGGATACATTGTAGTTGGTTTTTTTTTTCTATACAATTTAAAGTTTATGAAATAGTAGGGCATCCAGTCATGATTGATGTTTGGTGCCTGCATAAAGAGACCATGATTAAAAATGCATCAATAGTCTAGGGCGTGTTTAAAACGTTTAACAATTTTTTGTTTTAATTTTTAATACTACCAACATCTTAAACATTATTGTATTTAGTTTAAATTTTATAACAATTAGTAACAAAAAGCTTATATTAAAAAAAAAAATTTAGAATATTTTTTTTATTTTACGAATTTTTAAAATACTTATTTTTGATAGAGCACAATGAAACTATTTTATTTAGTTTAGCTTCGATGAAATTATTTGTAGGTAAAAATTAAAAAAAATTAAATCAATTTCAAAAATGTCTAAAAAATTTTTTGTTTAAACATCAATATTTATAGCACTTATATGAGATAGTGCACAATGAATTTGATCAAATTTTTGCGTTTAGTTTAGCTTCTAAGAAACGATTAGTAACTAGAAGCTTCTAAAATACAGTAAAGTAATTCTAGAAAATGTTTCTGGATTAAATTTTGACTTTTTCATTAAAACACTCATTTGAAATAGTGTACAAAAAACTAAATCAAATTATTTTGTTTAGTTTAGCTTCTATGAAGCAAATACTAACTGGAAGCTTCAAAATACTGTGAAGCAATTTCAAAAATTTAACAAAAACATTTTTGGATAAATTTATAACTTTTTTCTAATTAAAAAAAAAAAAATCACTTATAGCAAAACCTTTGTTCTATATATGATAAACTTCTTTTACGTGGGTAGATTTTACTAAAAACATAATCATTTTGGAAATGTTTTTATTTTTGTTTTGTTCCTCACTTGAGTTACTATTGTTTTAGTGACACTTGATGGCACTAACTTTAAAAAATGCTTCAAGCAGGAACTTCTGTCTTATATAGTCTTATCCTATGTATACAAGCAAGCCTCTCTAATAAGTAAATTATGTATGGCAAAATTATAAGTCCAAAGTTGCCCTAAATAGAAATTTGATGTAGGTATGGTTTGTTGTAGATCAAAACATTTGATTACAGTGTCTCGTGGACTCTTTTGTTATTTGCCAAGTGTAGTAAAAGGTCTATTAATAATGTCAAACAAAGGTTTGCATACATGCTTATTTAATAACTTAATTTTGTTGCAAAAATTTTGTTTTTTGCTTTTTTCAAGTAACTTTCTATTATATTATTCAACATAATAAATAAGCTGTCTGTAAATTATTGTTTGGATTTTATAAAACAGATTAAGTAATGTTAATCTAATAGTTTTTTGAAAGCATTACGTTTTTGTGCTTTCCGTACAATTTTTTTTGTTTGTAATCTCTTTTTTTTATTTAGTATTATTTCTCGCCATTGTTTTTTTTTGTTTTATTTGGTGTAACATGTTGAATTTTGCTCTGATTTTTTTGACAAATCTAACAAATTGTATTCTGGTTTACATTTGTCCTTGTTTTCCGCATTGTAGGATGAAAGAATCTGATTCAGATTGGTAGTAACTTATAAAAATAAAAACATAATCTCAAAATAAAAATATTTTTATTTTTGGTTATTTTTTATGAGTTTATAGAATTGACATTTAATTTAACACATAAAAAACAATGTGAAAACGCTTTAATAACTTTTATCAAAAGATTGTTGAGTGCAACAGGTCTTTGTTAAATGCTACGTAGTAATATATCTACTGATTTAAAAATAACATTAGTAATTGCTAGTTGCACATGCACAATAAAATTTGATAAAAATTTTGCATTTAGTTTAACTTCCATGAAGCAGTTAGTAATTAGAAGCATAAAAATATATTAAAACAATAAAAAATAGAATTAATTTTTAAAGTTTCAAAATTACTAATATTTTAAACAAATTTGTTTAAGTTATTGTAATTAGTTTAGCGTTCATAAAACATTAGTACATTAGTACCTACAATCTGGAAAACTACATTTAAGCAATTTCAAAAAATTCTAGAAAATATTTTAAATTTTTTTTGCGTTTTTATTATTGATAGATTAAGTATGATAAAATTATTGCATTTAGCTTAACTTCCAGAAAGCAATTGGTAACAGAAATCAAAATTAAGCAATTTGAAAAAAAAAAATCTATATCCAATTTTTAAATTATTTATTTAAATTTAAATAATGCATAATAAATTATATGAAATTATTGCATATACCTACTTTAGCATTTATTAACTAGAAACTTAAAGCAATTTTAATAAAATTATAAAAAATATATTAGGTTAGGTTAAGTTAGGTTAGGTTCTATGAAGCGTCTGTTTTATTTTAAAAAACCTATAGTTTTTTTTTATTATACCAATCATTTTTTTCATTAAAATTAGCTTTAATTAGATTAAAAAAAATTTAAAAAATATTTTTGAATTTTATTTATTTTTTTTATTTACCAATTTTTAAAGAATTTATTTGAGTTAGTTTCTAACAAATTTAGAAGCTTAAAAAGTATATTAGAGCATCAAAAAATTCTAAACAATATTTTTTAATTTATTTTTAATTTTTTATGCTATCAATATTTGAAGCGTTTATTTGAGTTACGGCACAACAAATTTGATCAAATTATTGCGTTTAGTGTAGTTTCCATGAAGCAATACTGACTAAAAGCTTAAGAAATATAATAAAGCAATTATTATTAACATATTTTTAATTAAAAAAAAAAGATTTTTTAAGTATTTATTTAAGATAATACACAATAAATTTGTATTTTTTATTTATTTAGTTGAAGTTGAAGCTATAAATAACTAGAAGTTTTTAATTAAAAAAAAAAAATAAAAATGCTTTAATCAAATTTTTAAATTTTTAACATATAAAAAGCATTTATTTGAGTTTGTTTAAAACAAATTAAATCAAAATATTGCATTTAGTTCAGCTTTAACATAGTAATTAGTAAGAAGAAGCTAAACATAAATTAAAAATAAAATTTAAAAACTTTAAAAAAATTCTTAGTTCTAGTTTTAAATTATTTAAAATAGTTTTCTGATTGATGCACAGCAATTTTGATAAAATTATTGCATTTGGTTTAGCTTTAATGAAGCAGTTAGTTTAAAAAAATTGTTTAATATAAGTTTGATATTTTATATTTTCTCGTATTAAAAAAAAAATGAAATTATTTTTTTTTAGTTTAGCTTTTTTAAAGCAAATTTGTAACTAGAGAGTTAAAAAATACATTAAACATTTGAAAAAAAATCTTCACACAAAATTAAAATACTTTTTTATATCACAAACATTTGAAATAGTACACAGAAAAGTTTGATTAAATTATTGCTTTTAGTTTAATTTTAATTAAGCAAATTAGTGACTATATGCTTATAATACAAACATAAAGCATTTATTTAAGATATTGCACTAAAAAATTAATTGAATTATTTTATTTAGATTAGTTTTAATGAAGTAAATTGATTAATAGATAAAAAAAATCTTCAAGCAAAGTTTTGAAAAGGTTTTTGATTTTTTATATTACAAACATTTAAAACATTTATTTAAGGTAGTGCAATTGATTTATTTGAGATAGAGCACTACAAATTTGATAACATTTTTAACTTAAAAAAACGTTAAACAATTTATTTCAAATTTTAGTTTTCTAAAATTATATAAAGCAATTATTTCAGATACTTTACAACAAATTTGATAAAATTATTGCGTTCAATTTAGGTTCCAAAAAACCATTTAGTAGCAAGAAGATTGAAAATTATATTATAGCAATTTAAAAAAAATAAAAAAAAAATTATAAGAATATTAATTTAAATTTTTCGTATTACCAATATTTGAAACCCATATTATAAACACAATGTTGATTAAATAATTTCATTTAGTTTTTTTTTGTTTTTTTTTTTCTACTACTCTCGTCATAAAATTGACATTTTACCGTAAATTATCAATATTAAGAGAGAAATTTTACTCCATCTTGTGGAAGTCCATAGCTTAATGTTTTATAAGTAATGATTAAAAAAAATTGCTGCTTTCTTGGCTTAGCAGTAAAACAGTAATAACCGTGCGTTTATCCAAAATTTGTTGCTAAAAATGAGTGTGTGGATAAATTATTAAGAATTTTGTACAGGAAATTTATTAATATTATTTGAACAAATGTACTGTTAAGCCCAGAAGACTTAGCAGTGAAATAGTAATAATTTTTATTTACACAAAATTTGTTGCTTAAAAAGAGTTGGTCTAAACTTAAATGTTTTATTAAAAAAAACCTGTTTTCTTGGCTTAACAGTAAATTAGTAATTATTCATTTATACAAAAGTTGTTGCTCAAATTAAGTTTGTGAGCAAAGTCAAAATATATAAAATGTAGAGAATAAAATTATAAAATTCTATTCTACATACGAAATTTATTAGTAATTTTCAGAAAAATTGACTGCTTTCTTGGCTAAGCACTGATTTGAAAATAGTTTACAAATATTCTTGTAGATGTGATAGGATTTCAGTATGTAATGTTTGCTAATAATATTTTTCCATAACAATACTACTAGCGGTATTTCTACATTTCCCAATCAACTTAAAATAGCAGTTTTAGCATCAATCTATAAAATGAAAATTATAATCAACTTGAAAATTACAAACGAATCAATCTATTCCTTTTAATTTTGAAAAAGTTACTTATGTGCCATTGAAAAATTTAATAGCCTCTCTTTGAGTGAGCTATTAGTCACTAATTGCTTTCTAAAAGTTAAACTAAAAATATTAATTTGTTTAAATTGGTTAGAAACTATCTCAAATAAGTACTTTAAGTATCAATGAAATATTAAAAAAAAACGTATTTTTTCAAGTTGATTTATTATAATTTTTAAGATTCTAGTCATTTAAAAAAAGTTTTGAATCAATTTTTTTTGTTTTTTTATTTTTAAATTGTTTAAACGTATTTTTTAAACATCTAGTTACTAATTGCTCCATAGAAGCTAAACTAAATAAAATAATTTAAGCAAATTGGTTGTACACTTACTAAAATAAGTCATTTTCTAATTAAAATGATCAAAAATTGAAAATAAAATCTATATTTTAGGATTTTTTGAAATTGTTTCAATGTATTTTTTAAATTTTAATCATTAAAGCGAGAAAATAGTTGCGCTATTATAAGGGTTTACAAAATCAAACTCAGCAAGAAAACGCCCTACAAAATTCTTAATAGTTTGTCCACAAACTATTAAGAATTTTGTGTTTAAAAATAAAAATTTATATTTAGAAGACTCCATTCTATATTAAAAATTTATTAGTATCATTCAGAAAAATTTACAAGCTTATTTGAGTTTATACTTAATTCAGGATTTAAGATTTGAGTTTTTGCTTTTGCTATTTATTTAAATAAATTGTATAATATTTTCTTTACATATTTTTGTCTTTTTTTGACTAGATTTTTTTTTATGCAATGTTATATTTTTTTCTTTAGTTTGTCAATTTTTTTCAACTCTTCATTAATATAAATTTTTTACTTTTTAAATTACATTTGTTTTGAATGATTTTGCTTTTTTACAATGGTTTAATAAATCGGTTTTGTTTTCATAATTCAAGAAGTTAGCTTTTATTGGTCTTTCTTTTTTGTTTGTTGTCTTAAAACATTTTTTTATTTTATAATTTTTATGTTTTTTCAAGTCTTATATGTATTTTTTTTAATTTTAAATTGTTTATGTATTTAGGTCAATTTTTTTTTTAAATTTTAAACCTTTTTGTAAAAATGCAGTCAGAAATTATCACACATAAAAATCTAAAAATATTTTTGAATATAATTTTAAATTTTTTATAGTTTTTATTTTAAATCAGATTATTGAGTATATTTTTAATGTTTTTATATTACATACCAATATTTAAAATACTTATTTCTGATTAGTATTTTTTTTTGTTTCTATAACTAATTAGTAGTTTTTTGATTGGTTTATGAGGGTATGAAACCTTTAAAAGAATTCTACAATTTTTTTAAAGTTTTTTTGCCGTTTTTTAACTTTGATTTTGAAAAATTGTGTTTTTTGTTTAAAACCGTAATTATATCTTAAATTTTATTTTTTGTAGAATCCAATTTTGGTGCTATTTTAAGTATATACCTTGTATATAAGCCGCAATAACCATAAAACTATTTTTTTTGTTTTTAGTGGTTTGGGCAAAAATGAGCATTTTTTAGTTTTTTTTAACCACCAAAGTTTATGTATTTTAATATAAATTAGATAGAATATATTAATTTGTTTTGTGTATTAAGGTTTTAAGGGTCTAAAACCTAAAAAAAATCAAAAACATGGTAAAAATGCCTATTTTTTAAACATAACTCTTACAAATACACATTTAGCAGCGCTTAGAGAAACCAAATATTATTAAAAATTTTAATTCTGCGGACAATTACATTATATTATAAAATTATTTTATAAGATTATTTGTCCTATATTTTTTTTAAGCTTATTTCGGAAGTTTAAAAAAAATATCTTTTGTTGCTTGAACGAATTTTGGGCGATTTTATTTTTTGTTTGGTAGTTTTTGTGTTTGCGGCACTATTTAGACTTAATTTATTGGCGCCAAAATTTGAAAATATTATTATTTTTAGCTTTTGAACATAAATCCACCCGGTGCTCAAAAAAATTTGACAAAAAAAAATTGTGTGTATAATATTTTTTGTGAATATGAATTTTAATTAATTTTTGACGCATTTTTAACGCATTTTTTGCCTAAAAGTTTTTTTAGATGGAATTTTTTACAGCCGTTGAGCACAACACTAACTATTTTAATTGCATTTTACAAAGTAATTAGTAACTAGACGCTTAAAAATACATTGAACTAAGTTTAAAATATTGTTACTAATTTGAAAAAATTGATTTGAGAAGGTGCAAAATAAATTTAATAAAACTGTTTAGTTTTTTTTGTAAAAAAAATCCAATAAAATTATTTAAAAATATGTTTGAACAGAATTATGATTGATCAATTTGAAAAAAAAATAATTGAAAATAAATTTGATTGTACTAATTTTAAAAGTAGTTATTTGAGTAAGATCAGAACAAATTTAATAAAACTATTGCATTTAATTTAGTTTGTAGCAATTAATAACTAAAAGCTTAAAAAATACAATTAAACAACTTATAAAAGAACAAATATTTTTAATTAAATTTAGATTTTTTTATGTTAGCAATATTTAAATCAATAAATTCGATAAAACTATGCAATTACTTTAGTTTTTATAATGTAATTAGTAACTAAAAGAAAAAATTAAATCTTATCACATCTACAAAAAAATTGGTGAACGTTTTTCTCTAAAAAATATTGACACGTACAGCGATGTTTTTAAATTAAAATTGGTTCTTATGGAACAAAACGCCAACCACCTCAATATCCAAACGATAAAATTTTAGTCATCACTCTTTATATATGTTGAACTACATACAATATTCTTTGTCTTCATGTTTATGATTAAAGATTTGAAGTTATATTTAACGAGTATACAATTAATAAAGAACTAATTAAAACCGCAAATTTTTAAAAATTAATTGCGGAGAAACGACTTATTGCATCAAATTTCTACAAATTTAAGGACACAGATTGGACTTTCTTCTACAATGTGTGAAAATATTATTCAATTATATATAGGCGATTTTTTACTGAATTTGATTTTGTAAACTCTTATAATAGCGCAGCTATTTTCCCTCTATACATTAAAACAATTTCAAAAAATCTTAAATTATAGAATTAAATTTTATTTTCAACTTTTGATCATTTTAATTTTAAAATGACTTATTTTAGTAAGTGTACAACCAATTTCCTTAAATTATTTTATTCAGTTTAGCTTCTACTATGGAGCAATTAGTAACTAGAAGCTTAGAAAAATACGATTAAGCAATTTAAAATTAAAAAAAAAATTGATTTAGTTTTTTTTTTAAGTTTTAAAATAATAAATAATGTATTTTATGTAAATTGTCTTTTCGTCCAGTAAGAGACACGTACACTCGTGTTTCAAGGTATGCACTTATCATCGGTGTGCCTAGCATCTGGTCAAAGAGACAATTTACATAAATTCACAGTAACTATTAAACAATTTATGTTTATTAATGTGTCAAAGGTGTACAGTCTATTTTACACACAAACAGTTCAACGTTACTCCTATTGCGTTAACACCTTTGACACGTCTTTTAAAAGTGACTAAAAACTTAAAAATTACATTAAATCAATTTTGAAAAATATGTTGTTTTTTTTATTTTATTAATATTTAAAGTACTTATTTGAGATAGTTTCTAACAAATTTAAACAAATTAACTTTTACGAAGCAATTACTGACTAGTAGCTACTTAATTTATCTACTCAAAGAGTGCTTTTGCCCTTTGAAAAAGTTCTCAAAACTCTTGAAAAAGGATCGAATTGTAATTTTTAAGTTGATTATAATTGTCCTTTAATATATTAAAACTGCTATTTTAAGTTGATTGGGCATGGTGTGCATATAAACATTATTGAAATACTCAATAACGAATTTGGCAACGTTAAAATTGCCATGCATTAGCAATATAATACGTTTATTTCTTGCCTTTCGGCCTTGAAAATTACATTTACAAATACAATTACAACTTCCCAAAATAATAAAACTTAATCCTTATAAAATTAACACAATTAAGAAAATTTGCTTCTCTGTTCGTATATTTCTTTTCTTCGTTTTTTAACTGCCCTCATCCATTCTACCCCTCTTCCGTCTCCTTTCAATATCTCATTTTTTCCCATCTGTTCTTCTTTCATTTCGTTACACTCTTTCAACATATGTTCTATAGTTTCCTTAGTCTCTCCGCACATTCTGCACATTTTCAAATCCTCTTCCATCCAAAATCTTGTCACTTGCTCTTCATTACCACATCTGAATCTTGCAATCATCTTTTTGTCATCTTTACTATATCTATCGCTCTCTAAGTACATTGGCAATTCACTTTCTATAATATGTTCATAATTTGCGTTGTACCTAGACTCTTTCACTCGCATTCTCCTTTCTTGCCTTTGTATATCTCTATCTCTTTCCATAATTTCGTACCATGTCTCTCTCCCAGATTCTCTCATTCTTTCAATTTCTTGGCTCGCATATCCATTTCTATTGTAATAATTTTCCCTGATCTCCCCCAGCTTTTCATTCCTTGCTCTCATTTTCTCTTTCATGCATTCTTGTAATATTTTGCATTCGTGTCTCTGTCTCATTCTTTCTTCATACTTCATTGCTCTTTTTCCTGCTTCTACTCTTAACTTATCTTTTTTGACTTCCTCCAGCACAATATATGCTGGAGTTTCTCTATTTAAACCTAACACCCATCTCCAATATTTTACATGTATCGCTTCTAATTTTTCTTGTTCCTTCCATCCCCATATTTCTGACCCATACAATATCATACTCCTAACTAAACTATCAAACATAAGCCCTTTTATTCTCATACATTCAAATTTTCTTTCACTTATTCCCCAAACTTGTCCCACTACTTTATTTGCTTTTCGAGCCATTTCTTTAAATGCATTAGCATAAAAAGCCAATAAATGATGCAAAAGGCATTTCATGGATTTTGCTAATGTACCTACTTGCAGTTATTGTTCCTCTATTTGCAAGTACTAGTTTGGTGCAAACAATTGAATGGGTCTTTTTTTATAATATGACGACCATCTGAGGACTTGAAGCAACATTTTGACTTATTAGTTAATAAAAATTTTTTGTGTTTGCGAGCAACTTAAAGTTCTCTGGTCTATTGTGGGTTATTTGCAGGTTTTCCTATGCATAAACCGTATTTTCTTAACATTTTTTATACAATTCTTTTCCTAACTGTTACACTGTACCTCTTGCAACTCATTTCACGCACTATCGGTAGTAGTCTCTTCATTTTTTAGGACTTGTTAGATCAAAAAGTGGTAATACTAAAGAGTTGTGCATTTTTCTTTGTTTGAATCAACTCTTTTGATGTAGTTTTTAGTTTTGCTTAAACGTTTTATAGCCTTTTGTCACCGACTGCTGTCCCGCCTAAAAGGGGGTAGTCGGTGGTGGAAGAAGGTTCTTTGAAACCTTCTGACAGTTGTAAAGAAGTTAGGTGGTTGATAACAAGAATTATCCATCTAATGTTAGAAGGAGTTTACTTTTTTCGTAGTCATACACACGTTGGTCGGTCTGATCGTTTTGTCCGGTTGATACAACCATGTGGCATTAACTTTGTGCCCGGGGGCATTGTAGTGAATGTGTCCTTAAGAGGTTGAGGATACTTGGCAAGCGTATAAATTGTCATAATAGCTTGGGAGATGCTCGATTAAAGACGAACTCGCAGCCAAGAGACAACATTTTTGTTTGATTGTCAAAGGCAAACTATGGGGTCGCTGTAGAAGCGCCACTATAGCCTCGTTGTATGGATATGTTTGTTTGTGATCCTCGGAGGTTGGAATGTGGCCCACAATTAGGTGTGCAATGCTGTGAGTCATGTGTGTGTGCCCGGGTAGATTTTGTGCAGACTAGGTGCGAGGGTTGGTGCATCTGATGCGGTCGTTGGTGTAGATTTAAATCAGTATTCATAGTTAATGGGCATAGCGCTTGTTATACGTATGGTGGCAGCAGTTGGGGTAGGTAGTATGGGGTTGCATGATGATTTCAAATAAATGGTTTAGTTTGATAGGAGCTTTATAATACGCAGAGGAAATTGTTGTCTGATTAGTTTTAGAATCAATCCTTTGTGCCAGACTTTTTTCAAAGCTTTTTTGACGTTTAGAAAGACTACTTTTGTGGCTTTTTTTAGTGTGAATGCTCAATTGTCCTTATCTGAACCTATGTCGGTGAAAGAGGAAAAGATTGTTCAGACCCGTGTGCTCTTGAATAATATTTAAGATCGGCGCATTGGAGTTTGAAGCTGTCTGCGAATGTTTTGGTCTTTTCTTTGAATCCCTATCTTACCGTGAATGGCTGGAATGGGAACTTGTCTGTTCCTAAAAGTTTTAGAGATTTTCCAAATTGGATTTTTGTCCACTGCAAAAGATTCCACTGTATTTTTCCAGCACTCGGTTTATGGCAACATTTCTTCCTTGAATCAACGCTTTTGTTTCTTGAGATAATCCTAGAGGATTATTGACGCAAACTTAAAAGATTTAAGAAGCTTTTTCTGAGGTTTGTTGAGTAGTCAAAAGTTTGTACTGGGGTCAGGCTACTAATGATATCTTCCAAGCATTGAAAGATGAGAGTTCAATCCGTCTATATGACGGATTTCACCTCCGGACCCCTTTCCGACTAGTTCTAGTACTGGACTGTGGTCTAAGCTTAGGTTGTTTAGTGTTGTTACCACTGCGTGTGTGAGTTGACGTTCTTTAGTATTGCTACATCAAGAACGTTTTTTCTATTTTAGTAGACGATATTTATTAAATTTATTTTTAACTTACTAATATTCAAATCAGTTATTTTACACAGTGCACAACAAATTTGATCAAATTATTCCAATCAGTTTAGCTTTTATAATGCAATTAGTAACTAAAAGCTTAAAAATCTAATAAAGCAGTTTTCCAAAAATTTTAAATCGTATTGTAGATATAATTCTGGCAAAAATTTCTAACCTCAACAATTAAATTGTTTTGAATTTTTCAAAAATAATCTTGGGTTTAGAACCATTTTAAACAATGCTTGGCCAATATATTGAAAAATTATTTTAACAATTGTGTCCTTAGCATGAATAGATGCATTAGAATGATTTCTTATTTATTTCATGACTTTACAAAAATTCTAAAAAATGTTTAAAATTTTTTAAGGTAATTTTGGGTCCAGAATCATTTCAAACAATGCTTAGACTACTTGGCTTAAATATTAAATCTTGATTTTGACAATTGCGCCCTTAGCATGATTATATGCATTAGAATGATTTCTAAATTATTTCAAAATTTCAAAAAATTCTAAAAAAAATTTAAAAAAATATTAAATTATTTTTGGGTCTAGAAACATTTTAGACATGGTTGAGATTATACTTGGCTTAGATTTTGAATCTTGATTTTGACAATTGTGTCCTAAGCATGATTAGAATGATTTCTCATTTATTTCATGATTTTAAAAAAATCGAAAAATTGTTTAAAATTTTTTTAAATTAATTTTGGGTCCAGAACCATCTTAAACAATGCTTAGACCATACTTAACTTAAATATTGAATCTTGATTTTGACAATTGTGTCCTCAGCATAATTAGATGCATTAGAATGATTTCTTATTTATTTTATGATTTTAAAAAGTTCTAAAAATTGTTTAAATTTTTTCAAAATTAATTTTGGGTCTAGAATCATTTTAAACAATGCTTAGACCATACTTGGCTCATTAATTGAATCTTGATTTTGACAATTGTGTCCTCAGCATGATTAGATGCATTAGAATTATTTGTTATTTATTTCATGATTTTAAAAAAATCTAAAAATTGTTTAAATTTATTTGGGTTCAGAATCATTTTAAACTATGCTTAGACTATACTTGGCTTAAATATTGAATCTTCATTTTGACATTTGTGTTCTCAGTATGATTAGATGCATTAGAATGATTTCTAATTCATTTTATGATTAAAAAAAATTTCTAAAAAGTGTTTTAAATGTTTTAAAATTAATTTTGGGTCCAGAACCATTTTAAGCTATGCTTAGACCATACTTGGCTCAAATTTTAAATCTTGATTTTGACAATTGTGTCCTCAGTATGATTAGATGCTTTAGAATGATTCCATATTTATTTCTTGATTATAAAAAATTCCAAAAATTGTTTTAAATTTTTTTAATTTACTTTTGGGGCCAGAACAGTTTCAAGCAATGCTTAGACCTTACTTGGCTTAAATATTGAATCTTGATTTTGACAATTCAGTTCTCAGCATGATTAGATGCATTAGAATAATTTATTATTTTATTCATTATTTTAAAAAATTCTAAAAATTGTTTAAATTTTTTCAAAATTAATTTTGGGTCTAGAACCATTTTAAACAATGCTTCTTAGACCATACTTGGCTTAAATATTGAATCTTGATTTTGACAATTGTGTCCTCAGCCTGATTAGATGCTTTAGAATGATTCCATATTTATTTCTTGATTTTAAAAAAATCCAAAAATTTGTTTAAAATTTTTTTAAATTAATTTTGGGTCCAGAATCATTTTAAACAATGCTTAGACCAAATTTGGCTTAAATAATGAATCTTGATTTTGACAATTGTGTCCTCAGCATGATTAGATGCTTTAGAATGATTCCATATTTATTTCTTGATTTTAAAAAATTCCAAAATTTTTTTTAAATTTTTTAAATTTAATTTTGGAACCAGAACTGTTCTAAGCAATGCTTAGACCATACTTGGCTTAAATATAGAATCTTGATTTTGACAATTGTGTCTTCAGCATGATTAGATCATTAAGATTTAAAAATAAATCTAAAATTTGTATTAAAATTTTTTAAATTAATTTTGGGTTCTGAACCATTTTAAACAATGCTTAGACTATACTTGGTTTAAATATTAAATCTTGATTTTGACAATTGTGTCCTCAGCATGATTCTATGCATTAGAATGATTTCTAAATTATTTCATAATTTCAAAAATTCTAAACAAAAATTTAATTATTTTTGGGTCTAGAAACATTTTAAACATCGTTGAGATCATACTTGGCTTAGATTTTAAATCTTGATTTTGATAATTGTGTCCTAAGCATGATTAGAATGATTTCTTATTTATTTCAAGATTTTAAAAAAATTCTAAAAATTGTTTTAAATTTTTTAAAATTAATTTTGGGTCCAGAACCATTTTAAGCTCTGCTTAAAGCATACTTGGCTCAAATTTTGAATCTTTATTTTGACAATTGTGTCCTCAGCATGATTAGATGCATTAGAATGATTTCTTATTTATTTCATGATTTTAAAATAATTCTAAAATTGTTTAAAATTTTTCAAAATTAATTTTGGGTCCAGAATCATTATAAACATTGCTTAGACTAAACTTGGCTTAAATATTAAATCTTGATTTTAACAATTGTGTCCTCAGCATGATTAGATGCATTAGATCGATTTCTAATTTATTTTATGATATTAAAAAATTCTAAAAATTGTTTTTAAAATTTTTTTAAATTAATTTTGGGTCCAGAATCATTTTAAACAATGCTTAGACCAAACTTGGCTTAAATTTTGAATATTGATTTTTACAATTGTGCCCTTAGCATGATTAGATGCATTAGAATGATTTTTTATTCATTTTATGATTAAAAAAAATATTCTAAAAATTGTTTTGAATTTTTTTAAATTAATTTTGGGTTCAGAGCCATTTTAAGCTATGCTTAGACCATACTTGCCTCAAATTTTGAATCTTGATTTTGGCAATTGTGTCCTCAGCATGATTAGATGCATTAGAATGATTTCTTATTCATTTTATGATTAAAAAAAAATTCTAAAAATTGTTTTAAATTTATTAAAATTAATTTTGGGTCCAGAACTATTTTAAACTATGCTTAGACCATACTTAGCTCAAATATTGAATCTTGATTTTGACAATTATGTCCTAAGCATGATTAGATGCATTAGAATGATTTTTTATTTATTTTATGATTAAAAAAAAATCTAAAAATTGTTTTAAATTTTTTTAAATTAATTTTGGGACCAGATCTATTTTAAGCTATGCTTAGACCATTCTTGGCTTAAAAATTGAATCTTGATTTTAAAAATTGTGTCCTCAGCAAGATTAGATGCATTAGAATGATTTCTAATTTATTTTATGATTAAAAAAAAAAATCTAAAAATTGTTTTAAATTTTTTTAAATTAATTTTGAGTCAAGAACTATTTTAAACAATGCTTAGACCAAATTTGGCATAAGTATTGAATTTTGATTTTTACAATTGTGCCCTTAGCATGATTAGATGCATTAGAATGATTTCTTATTTATTTCTTGATTTTAAAAAATTTCAAAAATTGTTTTAAATTTTTTTAATTTAATTTTGGGGCCAGAACTGTTTTAAGCAATGCTTAGACCATACTTGGCTTAAATATTAAATCTTGATTTTGATAATTGTGTCCTCAGCATGATTAGATGCATTAGAATGATTTCTAATTTATTTCATGATTTTAAAAAATTCTAAAAATTGTTTAAAATTTTTAAAAAAAATTTAAAATTAATTTGTGTTCCAGAATTATTTCAAACAATTCCTGGATTAAACTTGGTTTAAATATTGAATCATGATTTTTACAATTGTGCCCTCAGCTTGATTAGTTGCATTAGAATAATTTTTAATTTATTTTATGATTTTAAAAAATTCTAAAAATTATTTAAAAAATTTTAAAAATAATTTTAGGTCCAGAATCCTTTTAAACAATGCGTAGACCAAATTTGGCTTAAATATTGAATCTTGATTTTTACAATTGTGCCCTCAGCATGATTAGATGCATTAGAATGATTTCTTATTTATTTTATGATTAAAAAAAATTCTAATATTGTTTTAAATTTTTTAAAATTAATTTTGGGTTCAGAACCATTTTAAGCTATGCTTAAACCATACTTGGCTTAAATTTTGAATCTTGATTTTAACAATTGTGTCCTCAGCATGATTAGATGCATTAGAATGATTTCTTATTCATTTTATGATTAAAAAAAAATTCTAAAAATTATTTTATATTTTTTAAAATTAATTTTGGGTCCAAAATCATATTAAACAATGCTTAGACTAGATTTGGTTTAAATATTAAATCTTGGTTTTGACAATTGTGTCCTCAGCATGTAGATGCATTAGAATAATTTCTAATTTATTTCATGATTTTAAAAAATTCTAAAAATTGTTTAAAATTTTTTTAAATTAATTTTGGGTCCAGAATCATTTTAAACAATGCTTAGACCAAACTTAGCTTGAATATTGAATCTTGATTTTTACAATTGTGCCCTCAGCATGATTTGATGCATTAGAATAATTTCTTATTTATTTCATTATTTTAAAAAAATCTAAAAATTGTTTAAAATTAATTTTGGGTCCAGAATTATTTTAAGCAATGCTTAGACCATACTTGGCTTAAATATTGAATCTTGATTTTTACAATTGTGTCCTCAGCATGATTAGATGCATTAGATTGATTTCTTATTCATTTTATGATTAAAAACAAACAAAAAAATTGTTTCAAATTTTTTAAAATTAATTTTGGGTCCAGAACCATTTTAAGCTATGCTTAGACCATACCTGGCTCAAATTTTGAATTTTTATTTAGACAATTGTGTCCTCAGCATGATTAGATGCATTAGAAAGATTTTTTATTTATTTCATGATTTTAAAAAACTCTAAAAATTGTTTAAAATTTTTCAAAATTAATTTTGGGTCCAGAATCATTTTAAACAACGCTTAGACCAAACTTGACTTAAATATTGAATCTTGATTTTTACAATTGTGCTCTCAGCTTGATTAGATGCATTAGAATGATTTCTTATTTATTTCATGATTTTAAAAAAAATCTAAAAATTGTTTAAAATTAATTTTGGGTCCTGAATTATTTTAAACAATGCTTAGACCATACTTGGCTTAAATATTGAATTTTATTTTTGACAATTGTGTCCTCAGCATGATTAGATGCATTAGAATGATTTCTTATTTAATTCATTTTATAAAAAATTCTATAAATTGTTTAAATTTTTTTATATATAATTGGGTCCACAACTATCTTAAGCAATGCTTAGACTATAGTTGCCTTAAATTTTGAATGATGATTTTGACAATTGTGTCCTCAGCATGATTAGATGCATTAGAATGATTTCCTAACAACAAACAACGTTCTAAAAGAAAACAAAATCTTATCAAACAAATAAAGTAGAGAGTGCGGAAAGCAGCGCTGGAGCTTTCACCCAAAACTTACTAATGCATCAAAGCCCCAAAAAAATCTAACAGTTTATCGTCAACCACCAACAAATAAACCAAAAAAGCTTTTTTGACAATTGCAAGCAATGATAAACTTAGACTAACATTTTTTAGAAATAAGCTTCCACAAGTGTAAATTAAAGTTAATTATTTTAATTGCAAAAATCTGTAATATTTTCTGCTTTTTTATTTCCGATTTGTGAATCGCTTACCTTTAGCTACTAAAAATGCAACATTTTGGCATAAAATATATGCAAGTTTAGTATAGAAAAGATCCTAAGAATCATCAACAAAATTTAGGTAGTTTTAGCAAAATTACAACTACAACTTAATGAACAATGAAAAATCAATTTCAATAATAAAATCAATCTTCATGAGCTCTATAGATAATGAAAATACTGTGGCCAAACATTGAATAACATTTCACATTAATTTTAAACCATGTTATATTTAATTTAAAATTGTTTTTAATTAAAATCAGTTGCACCAATTCAGTAACCAAAAAAATGCATTTAATCTTTATCAACATGTCAAGCACGTCGAGTTTTCAGCTGTTAATTAAAATTTGTTAGTGACAAACTAAACAGAAATTGTATGTAAATAATATTAAATTAATTACAATTTATATTTAATGAACATATATCACACTAAAATAGAAACGTTTGAACAAATGGGTGAAACGTCACGTATTTTACTTTTAAATGAAGCAACAGTCTAAATGTGCATCGTAGCGAAATAAACGCACAGAGGGTGAAACACTTCAGAGCATCCAGAACATTTACCACCGTATCATATTTATGTATGGCAGGCTGAATATAATATTATAAAGAAAAGCAAAAATATATATACTGAAAATATTGACTTGTTTTTTACTTTATTTAGTTTAATAATAATTTAAATAAAATCAATATGATATATTTGCTTTTAACATAAAATATTCCTCTCATATAAT
The DNA here is from genome assembly GCA_963932245.1 of Tachinus rufipes. Classification (NCBI taxonomy): domain Eukaryota; kingdom Metazoa; phylum Arthropoda; class Insecta; order Coleoptera; family Staphylinidae; genus Tachinus; species Tachinus rufipes. Next base: position 7,148,507 of record OZ010749.1, read on the forward strand.
GATGATAAATATTTCTCCTTGATCTTTTCAATAATATGGACTGACTAGCTATTACCTGCCTAAATATCTTGTTTGTGAGTATGTAATTGGAGTTTTATTTTAGGTGAGTCGGGTACGATTGAAATTCAGCTCTTATTCAAGTTAAGTTGTTGCCTTTAATTGGAAATATTTCATTATAATTGCGCTGTATATTTGTGCGAAATTAAAGAGCGTGAATTGGATTCTCTTTGTTTGAAAATATTGAACGGTTTGTATTGAGTTTATTTTTATTAGTATGTTAACATTAATTATGAATTATGTATTATTTTTTTTTTGTAAATCTGTTTTACTAATTGCTTCATGAAAGCTAATACTTAATGCATTAATTTTTATTATTGGATAGATTAATTTTTTTTTTTTTTAATAACAAGTTATACCTTCACAATCAAGCCAATTCAAGTATAGCTTCAGTTTAAGTAAACAATTCCGTTGAATTTCATCATCAAAACACAATACCAGCAAAAGCAAAATATGCAATGGAATTATCCATTCGAAAAGCTGCATTACAATCAACATTCCAATTAATACCATGCAAATTTTCAACGAAACGCAAACAGTGATTAAAATTAAAAGTTAATATCGGTTCTAGTATGTGATTACACGTATTTTATAAATACAATGCCAATTAAAAGCACCATTTATATTATTCCGAATGTCGCCGGAAATTGAGTTATTACTACATATTCTTCTAATTGCATCGATAGTTTAATTTATTTTGTACATATGTTTAGTGCAAATTTACAAACTGCTCATTATTATTTCTTTTAGTTTTAATTGAGTTTATTAAATATAGTTAGTTAGGAAAATTGGATAAGTTAGTTGCTAATTATGTATAGAGTTGAAGTAATTAGTCGTGCAGAGTTTTGCATCAGTTGTGCCGCTTCATTTAAAAATAAAATTACACATTCTTTACGCGTCTTGCTCGTATGGAATCGGGAATTAGATTTTTATTTTATTTCTATTTTTTCCGCGCAGACTACAAACCAGGTTTATATTCCTTATAACGTGAAATGTTAACATGAACATGTCTGATTAAATTATATTTGAATAAATTGGTTAAAATCAATAATGCAATTCACTCGAGTCTGTAAGATTTCATTACATATAAATAAACTCTCCTTCAGTTCAGTTCGAGTGGAATCATTTCAAAATTACATTCCAAGAAGAAATGAAAAGAACTATTAGCCAATTCAATTTTATCTTGCTTTGCATCACGTAAATCCGTTTACAAACATCATTTTGTTACTTAAAAGCAAATAATATAAAAACAAACTATTTTTTTTTCAATCTGTAAATAAAGGAAGTTGACTGTTAAACCCCTGTACGAGTTCCTTTCTAAAAATTCAAGCCCTTACTACTGTTAAATAACTCACCTTTATAGCTACTAGAAGAAAAGAAGAAAAAAAGTTTCACGATATCTCTAAGCGATTTAGGTGTGGAACGGTGAATTGATATTGCGGAACTGTTTGTCGGACAACATATCTGATGAAAGTGTTTTTTTTTTTGCTCTGTTTGTTCCCAATTCAAGATGTGAAAAATAAACAAACCCCTTTTGAATGATTTTCTTATCAGAGGATTTCCACTAAATAAAATTTTTATTTAAAATTATTTAGTCGGCACAAACTTGAAATATGCTTATTGGTTAAAATATTTGAAATTATTTTGTGATGTAGAAAGTGATGATAATATTCTTTATTAACATGCATCTTACTTTAGTTGTGAAGTATTATTTATTGATGATTTATTGATTTATTCTAATTTATTATTACATTAAAATGTTTTTGAAAGTTGAGGAACATTTTTGTCAATTCAGAAGTATAGTTTTGCACATTTCTAATATTTGATATCCAAATGTTTATTTATAGAACATTTTAGAAACATTTTTTAAAGTTTAAGAACAATTTTTAGAATTTTTTAATATTTTAGGAACTCAAAGACATTATTTGCATTTTAGAAAAGTACAAAAACATTTTTTTTTTTTTTTGTAAACTGAGAAACATTTGACTGCCAATCAAAATATTTTTGACATTTATGGAAAAAATTGTTTATATATTCGAACCTTTTAGGAGTATTTTGAACAGTTTTAGATTTTTTTGACAGTTTAGCAATTTTTTTGCATATTTTTGACATTTATGGAAAAAATTGTTTATATATTCGAACCTTTTAGGAGTATTTTGAACAGTTTTAGATTTTTTTTTGCACTTAAAACTACTGACAACTCACCCAAGTGTTCGTTATCATGAGATTAGAGTTTGAACTTTTTGCAAACGACAGAAATCATTTTGTCATGATCCAATCCAACCTACTGACGGGTTATTATGATATGGAGTGTTCCACCTCCCAAGTTGTTGTTGTAAGTAAAGAGATTGCTTGTTTGACTTCTTTGCGAATGTCAGAAGTCATTTGATTACAAGAGAAGGTCGTGATTCAACTTTTTGATAAGCAACAATTGGATGAGTAAATGCGACACTTTAATTCAAATTATTGATTGGTTATCATAGTATGGAGTGTCCCACCCACCCACCCCAGTATTCCGTTATTAAGAGATTGAATAATTGGCTTCTCTGCGAGCGTAGAAAGTTATTAAGTTTGAAGAGAAGGTCGTAGTCCAATTTCTTGACCCAAACTACTAACGGGTTATCATGTTATGGAGTGTCCCAATAACTCACCCAAAAGTTTGTCATCAAAAGATTGCATGTTTGACTTTTTTGCGAACATCAGAATACATTTTAACCTAATAAAAGGTTGCAAACTACCTTTTTGATAACGGTTTATTGATTGCGGGACATCACTTGCCAAAATATTTGTTATCAAGAAATTAGATCACAAACACTTAAGTGAGTGGGCGGAGATGCACTTAGATAATTGAAACGGGAATTTTAATTGAATTTATTTTTATTAAATGATTTGAGTGCATCTCACTTAAGTGTTTGTGATCAAAATTCTAGATTACCAACACTTAAGTGGGTGGGCGGGAGGAAGTTTAGTTTAATGGTTGCGGAACATAAGTTTCAACTATAGAATTTCTGCCCACCCGCCAAAGCATTTGTTATTAAAAAATTAGATCATAAAAACTTAAGTGAGTGGGCGGAGATGCTCTCAGATAATTGAGACAGGAATTTCAATTAAAAATACTTTTTTGCAATCAATGATTTGAGTGCATTTCCGCTCACTCACTTAAGTTTTTGTGATCAAAATTCTAGATCTCCAACACTTGAGTGGGTGGGCGGGAACTAATTTTAATGGTTGCGAAACAGTACTTATAACTAGAGTTTTTGCCCACCCGTCAAAGTTCTTGTTATCAAGAAATTAAATCACAAACACTTAAGTGAGTGGGCGGAGATACACTTAAATAACTGAGACGGAAATATTATTTGAAAATACTTTTTTTGCAATCAATGATTTGAGTTTATTTCCGCCCACTCACTTAAGTTTTGTGATTTAGTTCACCAACTAACTGGGCAGTAGTTTCCAATAAATTTCTCGCCCACCCGCACAAATTTTTGTTATCAATAAATTAGATCACAAACACTTAAGTGAGTGGGCGGAGATGCACTCAGATAATTTGAGAGGGGAATTTCAATTGAAAATACTTTTCTATAATCAATGATTTGAGTGCATCTCCGCCCACTTACTTTTGTGCGTTTGTAATCTAATTTCTTGATACAAAATGCTTTAGCGGGTGGGCAAGAACTAAGTTTATTGATTGCGGGTCAGTAGTTGCAAATAGAGTTCCCGCCCAACAACACTTGGGTGGGTGCAGTGCCGTAACTAGTTATTGATGCGCTTGGTGCAAAAGCGTAATTTTGCTCTTTCCAAACTCCCAAATTATGAAGTTTAGGTGTTTTTTTGCGCCTCAACCAAGTTGCGCCCAGTGCGGGGGCATTGACGGCACTACCTTAGTTACGGCATTGGGTAGGTGGGCAAAAACAAAGTTTATTGGTTACGGGCTATGCAATTCAAACTATTGATTGTATATTTGGATTTGGAATGTACCACCCACTCACTCAAGTGTTTGTCATCTAGAAATTTAAAATTTAACCTTTCTTTGAACGTCAGAAGTTATTAAGTCACAAGAGTAGATCTTGATCTAATCTCTGAATAATTAACATTTGGATGAGCGTGTGGGCCACTCCAATTTAAACTATTAATTGGTAACTATGGTATGGATTGTCCCAACCACCCACCTAAGTGTTTGTCGTCAAGAAATTGCATGTTTAGCCTTTCTGCGAGCGTCAAAGGTCATTAAATCACAAGAAAATGTTGTGATCAAACTTCTTGATTACTAACACTTAAGTGGGTAGGCAAGTCACTCTAATTTAAACTATTGACTGGTTCAAGGTATGGAGTGTCTCACCTACTCACTCAAGTGTTTGTTGTTAAGAGATAGCATGTTTGATTTTTCTGGGAGCGTCCAAACTCATTGAGTCACAAAAGAAGGTCGTGATCTAATTTTTTGATAACCAACACTTAGATGGGTGGGTGAACCACTTTAATCCAAATGATTTATTGGTAATTATAATATGGAGTAGTCCATCTATCTTACAAAGTGTTTGTGATCAAGAGTTGCAAGTTTAAATTCTCTGCAAATGTCAGAAGTCATTAAGTCACAAGAGAACGTTGTGATCCAATCTCTTGTCAACGAACACTCGGGTGAAGAAATTTCATTTTTTATTTTTCTGCAAGCTTTAGAAGTCATTAAGTAAGTCGCAAGAAAAAATTGTGATCCATTCTTTCAATAACATACACTTGGGTGGGTGGCTGAGCTACTCCTATCTAAATTTCTGACTGGATTTTATGATATGGAGTGATTCACTTACCCACCCAAGTGTTTGTCGTCAAGAAATTGCATTTTTAATCTCTCGGCGAGTCACAGAAGTCATTGAGTCGCAAGAGAAATTTGTGCTCTAATTTTTTTATACTTGGGTGGGTGGGAGAGTCACTTCAATCCACACTACTAACAGATTATTATGATGTGGAGTGTCCCACCCACCCACTCAAGTGTTTATCGTCAAGAGATAGCATGTTTGATCTTTCTGCGAGCGTCAGAAGTCACTAAGTCACAAGAGGAGATCGTGTTTCGATCTTTTGACGACAAACACTTGGGTGAATGGGTGGGGCACTCCAATATAAATTACTGAAGGAATAATATAGAGTGTCCCACCCACCTACCTTAGCGTTCGTTGACAAGAGATTGCATGTTTGACCTATCTGCAAACCTCAGAAGTCATTGAGTTGCAAGAGAAATTTGTGATCTAATCTTTTAATAACTAACACTTGGATGGGTGGGTAGGGCACTCCAATCCAAACCATTAACAGGTTATTATGATAAGGAGTATTCCACTCTTCTAGCCAAGTATTCATCGTCAAGAGTTTGCATGTTTGATTTTTCTGCGAGCGTCAGAAATCACTGAGTTACAAAAGAAGGTCGTGATCCAATCTCTTGACCACGAACACTAGGATGTGTGGCTGGGGCACTCCAATCTAAATTACTGACTGGTTATAATGATATGGAGTTTGATCGATGTCAAGAGATTGCAAGTTTGAACTCTTTGCGAATGTCAGAAGCCAATAAATCACAAGAGAAGTTTCTGATTCAATCTCTTGACGTCAACCACTTGGGTGGGCGGTTGGGACACTTCATATTATAATAACCCGTCAGTAATTTGGATTAGAGTGCCCCACCCACACACCCAAGTAATTGTCGTCAAGAAATTGCATGTTTGACCTTTCTGCAAGCCTCAAAAGTTATTAAGTCACAAGAGTTGGTCGTGATCTAATCTATACCATTTTAGGAAAAAAATCAAAAATATTTAGCACGTCTCAGAAAAAATTTTAACATTTCAGAAAAAAAAAGTTATACTTTAGAATATTTCAAGAACAATTTTGACAGTTCAGCAACAGTTTCTTTTTTATTGTGCGTTTTTATAGGTATTTTACATCGCAAAATAACTTCTGACGCTTGTATAGAAAACAAACTTTATATTTCTTGATGACAAACAGTTGGTTGGTTTGGACATTCTACAGCAGGGCAACGGGCCAATAGTTTGGAATGAAATGTCTACCCTTTTACCCAAGAGAAGAAACTTTTAATGTTTTGATAACAAATTTTTGAGCGGGTGGGTGGGCACTTCAATTTAAACTATTTAATTGTAATCATGATCTGGAGTGCCCAACCTACCCAAGAAGTATTTGTCATCAATAGATTGGATATTACGCTCGCTCCTTCATTGATCTAGAGATTTCTAAAACACGCAGTAGTAGGTGGGTACTATAGTTTAAATTATTTTATGGTAAACATGATTTGGAATGACCTATCAATCCGCTTAAGTGTTGGTCATTAAGAAATTAGAAATTACTTCCATTTTCTAAGATTAAAAGACTTTCAATTTATTGCTAACAAACTTTTGATTAAGTGGCTGGGCGCTTTGGCTCATTCTACTTAACAATATTTTTGATGTAGTAACCACTTATTTGCAGAAGTGTTGGTTATTAAAAGAGAGGATTCATTATTTTCTTTTCTAACTTCAAAAACTATTAATGCGTGCACAGAGAAAAAAGTTTAAATTTTTTGTTATAAAACTTTTATCACTTCTTCTCCTTTAAATTAAAGAACTTCCAATGATTAATAGAAAAGCAAATTTTTTGCGCGGCTCCATAGCATGCTAACAAGTTAACAGTTTTTATTGGAGTGTTTGGATCACGACTTTTTCTTGTGATAAAATGATTTATGACGTCCGCAGATAAGTCAATCATTTAATTCTTTAATGACGGACACTTGGGTGGGTGGGTAGGTTACTCTATAGCATGATAATAAATCAGTAGTTTGGATTGGATTGGCCCACACACCCACCCAAGAGTTAGTTATCAAAAAGTTGGATCACGATCTTTTCTTGTAATAGAATGATTTATGACGTCTGCAGAGAAGTCAACTGTTAATCTTTTTATGACGAACGCTTAGGTGGGTCGGTGAGTTATATTATAGCATGATAACAAGTCAGTAGTTTAGATTGGAGTGGCCCACACATCCATTTAAGTGTTAGTTACCAAAAAGTTGGAAGTTGGATCACGACCTTCTTTTGTGATAAATTGATTTATGAACTCCGCAGAGAAGTAAAACATTTAGTTTTTTGATGAAGGATACTCAGGTGGGTAAGTGGGCTACTCCAAAATGTGATGACAAAGTCAGTAGTTTAGATTAGAGTGGCCCACCCACCCACCTAAGTGTTAGTTATCAAAAAGTTGGATCACGACCTTCTATTGTAATAAAATGATTTATGACGTCCGCAGAGAGGTCAACTGTTTAACCTTTTGATGACAAATGCTTGGGTGGGTTGTTGGGCAATTTTATAGCATGATAGCAAGTCAGTAGTTTATAATGGAGTAGCCCACCCACCCACCCAAGTGATAGTTATCAAAAAATTGGATCACGACCTTTTCTTGTGATAAAATGATTTATAACGTCCGCAGAGAGGTCAATTATTTATTCTTTTAATGACGGACATTTGGGTAGGCTTTTCTATAGCATAATAACAAGTCAGTAGTTTGGATTGGAGTGGCCCACCCACCCATCCAAGTGTTAGTTATCAAAAAGTTGAAGTTGGATCACGACCTTCTCTTGTGATAAAATGATTTATGACGTCCGCAAAAAGGTCAATTATTTAATCTTTTAATAACGGACATTTGGGTAGGCTACTCTATAGCATAATAACAAGTCAGTAATTTGGATTGGAGTGGCCCACCCACCCATCCAAGTGTTAGTTATCAAAAAGTTGAAGTTGGATCACAACCTTCTCTTGTGATAAAATGATTTATAACGTCCGCAGAAAGGTCAATTATTTAATCTTTTGATGACAGATATTTAGGTTGGTAAGTGGTCTACTCCAAAGCATGATGACAAAATCAGTAGTTTAAGTTAGAGTAGCCCACCCACCCACCCACCCAAGTGTTAGTTATTAAAAAGTTGGATTACGACCTTCTCTTGTGATAAAATGATTTATAATGTCCGCAGAGAGGTCAACCATTTAATCTTTTAAACACGGACGCTTGGGTGGGTGGGTGGGCTACTCCATAGCATGATAACAAGTTAGTATTTTAGATTGGAGTAACCCACCCTTCCACTCAAGTGTTTGTTACCAAAAGGTTGGATAAAATGAATTATGACGTCTTCAGAGAGGTCAACTATTTAATCTTTTGATGACGAACACTTGAGTGGGCAAGTGGGCTACTTCCTAGCATGATAACAAGTCAATAGTTTAGATTAAAGTGGCCCATTTACCCACCCAAGTGTTAGTTATCAAAAAGTTCGATCACAAACTTCTCTTGTGAAAAATTAATTTATGACGTCCGCAGAAAGGTCAACTATTTAATTTTTTAATGACGAACACTTGTGTGGGTGGGTGGGCTACTCCATAGCATAATAACCAGTCAATAGTTTAGATTAGAGTGGCTCACTCATCCACCCAAGTGTTAGTTATCAAAAAGTTGGATCAAGACCTTTTTTTGTAATAAAATGATTTATGACGTCCGCAAAGAAGTCAATTATTTAATCGATAAAGATTCAGTAGTTTGAATTGGAGAGGCCCACCCACCCACCAAAGTGTTAGTTATCAAAAAGTTGGATTACGACCTTCTCTTGTAATAAAATGATTTATTATGTCTGGAAAGAGATCAACCATTTAATCTTTTGATGACGGACATTTGGGTGGGTGGTTGGGCTACTTTATAGCATCATAACAAGTCAGTAATTTGGATTAAAGTGGCCCACCCACCCACCCAAGTCTTAGTTATCAAGAGGTTGGATCACGACTTTCTCTAATGATATAGTGACTTCAAACGCTCGTAGAAAGGTCAAACATTTAATATTTTAAAAAGAAACACTTGGATGAGTGGGTGTGCTTCTCCATAGCATGATAACGAATCAGTAATTAGGATTAACGTAGTAGTAAATTAGATCACAACTTTCTTTTGTGGCAAAGTGATTTCTGACGCTGTCATAAATGTCAAAATAAAAAAAAAACTATAAACTGTCATAAATCACAAACGTGACTAACGTTATACTTATTTTAAAATATCATAAACGTCACAAATGTTAAAAACATTAAAAAAAATTTGACGTCAAAAATGTCATAAATGTCAAAAATCAAGAATAACACACGAAATTCATCAACATTTGAAAAACTAAAGTACCCAAAATTTACACAGAAAAAGGATTTATATTATGAAAATCCCGCAAATTTGTGTTAATTTGATAAAATATAGAATAAACTTAGTTACATACAAACATGAATTGTTCATGCTGATGACATCTTTATCAGTAAATTTCCACTAAATAAAATTTCAATATGCTTTTTTCCGTTTCATTAATATTTTTAGTCAGCACAAAACTGCACGGTTGAACGTAAGAGACCTTATATTATCTTAATCTTGTTATAAAAAAGTCATTGCATTAAAAATATTGATTCAATAAATAAATTAAGCATCATCTTAGTATTTTTATTATAATTTGTTTTAACGAAGCAAACTTTTGTAATTTTAACCTAATTTAACTTTCGTATGCTTTTTTATGACTTTCTTCTTGAAAACAAAAATTAAGTGCAGTTTAAATTTGAGGAAGTTTTAATCGAATTATTCATTAATACTGCGCAACTCGTAAATAATGAATGCAACCCTCCCGGACCCGATATAATAATAACATTTACTTATAGAGAAGACACACAAACACCTCTTCCAGTTATTTGCTCCCGCGACGTGACTGGAATACGGAAGCGGTAATGACGGTTGCCGAGAGGCTCCTTAGTTAGTGCGAGAGGATAAGACCACTTCCCGGTGTTAATTTAAGTGGCTACCCTCTGACCGCTCTTAACTACATATCCTGAGCTTTACAAATAGTCTTTTTTTCTCTCAAGTTGTGAGCTTGGTGTCTTTGTCCATCGACATGCATGCGGTGTGCCAGTGTCCCTTGTTAACATGAAACGTAAGAAAAAAAAAAGGGATCTTTATAAGACCACTTACATACGTCTCGCTTTTTCAATTTGAGAAATGCTATCCTGCATGAAATAAGAGATGTAACATATTTTTTTATTTTTTATTGCTACTTCAACTTTACGGTAAATTAGTGCTGCGTGAATCTTATTGCACAGCAATGCGACGTTATCATTTTTCTTTCTTTATATACAACAAAATAATAATTGAAAAAATAAATGCTATCATAATCAAATCCATTCAGTAATAATAAAAATTATAATTCAATAATTTCCGGATAACATAAACAAAGCATAATTAAGTTCATTCTACTTAAAGTTGATTCTATATACATTTTTTCTTCCCTAAAAGCAGCATTATAAAGTTCCGCTTTATAATTAATTGTTTCTTGTTTTAGTCTGAGACTGCATTATCATTTTTTTTCCTTTATCAAGCACGGTTTTGATTAAATTAATAAAGAAGTTGTTAACATAAATTATAAGCGAGGGTTTCTCTAATTCACGCACGTAAAATTTGGAACACGTGAAACTTTGAGAATAAATTGCACAATTTTATGTTTAAATTATGAGATACTTAATATAATTTTATTAAATAAAAGTTTGTTTCACAATTATAAATTAATATTTAACTTGGATATATTTGACCTCAACATAATAAGCTTATGCAGCTTGTTTGGCTTCTAATCTAAACAGATTGGAATCGATGTAAATTGATATAATTAATTAACCAAAGCTGTATTTAAGCTAATTATTTGTAAATTATATTTTAAACAAACAGAATGTAAATATAAAGTATAAATTTGCGTGGCATGAAAATGGACTTGCATACATCAAGCGACAATTTACAATTAAATACATGCAAAAAACAATTGCGAAAATGGTGTGCAATAAAAACACCAACTGTATACATTTTAGATGTTATTAAAAACCTAATTGAAATGCTAATGTTGTATATTTATGAGATTGTAATCTTTTCTCTTTCTACTAACATTTATAATAATTATAAACAAATTTAATTTATAACAATAGCTTACAGCCTAATTTAAAAGATAAAAATAAAAGATACCGTTGTGTTTGCGTTGAGAATATTATGTCTGCAACAACTTTTTTATATCTTGTCCGAATGTTGGGACCATTCATGTGTTATATATGTTCTTGTTTGTTGTTGACGTGGTTGTACTTTTTTTGTAGCTGTGTAATTAATAATTTTCTTTTTGAATGTAATTAATTTGCTACGTTTATGTACACATGTTTTTGTTTATTATTTGCTTGCTTTTTGGACGATTTTAATTAAATATTTTGTAGGGCTTAATTATGATCGGGTAATATTAATGCAGACTGTTGAGTTAGAAATTGTTTATATATATTTTGTACAATATTGGTTTCATATGTTATTTATTAACTAAACTAAATACGGGTTTTTATTATTAGTAACTAATTTGACTGACAAAACATATTTATAAAAATCTTAACCTAAATAGTTTTATTTTAAATATTTAAAAATATTGTTTTCTATTCGATTTTATCCTCAAAATTCGCTGATGTTTGTGTACAGGTAGAAAATATTCGATTATATCCATGACAAATGCGATTCTGATAAAACTGAAAAAATATCGGTAACGCAATACGTGCTCATCCATCAGCAGACACGGAGAAATAACAATTAGTCCGGAAGAAAAATAACACGTCTAAACGTTGGCAAGGTAAAAAAAAATGGGACAATGGTGTTATCCTTGAAAGCTCAACAAAAATGTAACTCACCCTCAAGGGGATTGATATAAAAAAAATAACATGGAAAACTTTTATGTATTTCAAGTTCTAATAGTCTCCAGGCGCAAAACATCATGTCACCATTTTTACGTGACTCTACTATACGATGTTTAATTATGTATAAGAAATATTGTTGCAAGCTTGAATTGCATGTCCAGTCTGCTGGCATTACACTCAGATTTGAATCAATGTGATTATGTCTTATGGAGATAAAGGACGCACATGATATATTTGAGTAATTGCATCCACAGATGTTACTGATGGCAAAGTTCCAATGGACAATGCACATTAATTTCACAATATTAACCCAAAAATAAACCTTATACAATTTTAATGGAAATACAGTTGCGATAAACTTTGTAACAGAAAGCGAAATTAACAGTCTAACACCGCAGGATCAAAAACTTTGTTTGGAGGTTATTATTAATGTAATTGGGAGAGACGTGAACTGACTGCAAGGTTAATTAAGCTTAATTATTGATTTTTATAATAAAAATTGAATTAAAATTTATCTACACGCAATTCTAATTAAATAAAAGTTGCAGTTTGTCCTATACTGAATAATTGAACATTTATTGTTGGCCGGTAATGCACGTTAATTAATTATCTACGTGCGTGCACACTAAATAAAATTACGGGAATATTATTTGTAATTAATGAGTAGTTCTATAGTAATACCAAAAAAAAAAAGGCATGAACAGGTAATTACATTTGCTGAATGTTTATTGATTGTGTCAATAATAATTTCACGTAAATGGAGTGAAAATAAATTCGAATAAATATAGTGCAGTGATGTGTAATTTCAGTAAATTTTAATTAATTTAACAAATTTATTTTATCAACAAAATCTTTTTTTTTTAATTTTAAAATATGCTATTTAGGAATGACATAATATGCCGCAACAACTTAAAATGCTTTATTATACGGACTTGTAATATGGTTTGGTGTTTTGCACCCGCCAAAATGTTGGTGGTCTAATTTTTTGATTACAAACGCTTAGGTGGGTGGGCGGGAACAAAGTTTAATGTATTTTAACGTGTGGTTTGGATTGGTGTTTTCTACTTACTAGCCCGAGAGTTTGTTATCTAAATTTTTTCTTACAAACTTGTGCGGGTGAGCGGCAATATACATAGTTTAAACTTTGTGGGCGCGTAGTTTGGATTGGTGTTTACCGCTCAAGTGTTTGTGATTCAATTTCCTGATTACAAATACTTGGGTGGGTGGTCGGGAACAAAGTTCAATTTATGTGGACATGTGGTTTGAATTGGTGTTCCTTGCCCACCCGCCCAAACGTTGGTAATTCAATTTTTGATTACAAAGACTTGGGTGGATGGGCGGGAACAAAGCTTAAGTTATGTAGACGTGTGGTTTGAATCGGTGTTGCTCACCTATGTGTTCAAATGTTGGTGATCCAATTTCTTTATCACAAACATTTAGGTGAGTGGACGGGAACAATGTTTAATGTATTTTAATTTTTGCTTACCAACACATGTGAGGTGTGGGAGGCAATAAGTGTTTGTTATCCATTTTGTAGATCACAAACAGTTGGGTGGGCGGGCGGGAACAAAGTTGAAATTATGCAGAAATGTGATTTGAATTGGCGTTCCCCGCCTACACGCCCAAATGTTGGTGATCTAATTTCTTTATCACAAACACTTGGGTGGGTGGTTGGGTGGGAACAAAGTTCAAATTATACGAATGTGTGGTTTGAATTGGTGCTCCCCGCCCACCCGCCCGAATGTTGGTGATTTAGTTTTTTGATCAAAAACACTTATTTGTTTTTAACAATAAAATTATTTAGGGTGCATGCTTCACTTGCAATTAAAATTAAATCCTAACCTACGGAATTCGTATTGAAATATCTTAAGCCATAACTTTTGTCGAGTATACTTAATACAATAATGTATTAATAAAAATACTAATTAGAGTATTTATTGAAACATTAATTGTTTTACTTGTAATTAGAAAAATCTTTATTAGACAATGCACATTGGATTTGGTATAAAATTTGATGCAATAAAAAAGCTCTTCTCTTGATTTATAATAACATTTATGAGATAAATCAGTTTGTTTGGGCCAATTTTATACAATTATAGATTTTTTTGGACAACTTATGATAAATACTAGTATTTTATGCTAATATTATGCATTATTATTAATAAATTTAATAAAATAAATTAATATTTTGTACTAATGCTATGCAATAAGATTTTTGTGCAGTTTTACCATAGTTTACAATTTCCAACTCAAAGGGAAAACTTAATGATTCTTGTGATTGGTTTTACAAATAAAAGTAAAGAAAACTGTAAAGTGTATGATTGCAGACCTACAGAAACATTTGTTAACTGCATAGACTCAAGAAGAAACTTCATAATCGAGAAAAATTATCAACAAAAGTAGCAAAGTAGAGAACTGCAAAATTTTCCGACTCCAAAAGACGTTACAATAAAAAAAGAAAAGGTGCGTCTGATAAGCCAAGTCCTTGTTAGAAACAAAATAAGCAAAGAAAAATGCTTGCAAAAATACACAAACATTTTGCAGCTTTATAGACACAAAAAAAGAACTTACAATAGAACAGAAAAAAAGTGACAGTAAGAGTTGTTAGTTGCAAACAATAAAATCAAAATAGAGCTGCTGAGCAGCAAAAGCAAACATTTAGAGTCCTCTAATTCTATAGACTAATAATAAAAAGAAAGTGCTCGGATTACAAATAAAGAAAGCAAGAAGGACTCCAACGTCTATGCTTATAAATCTACACAAACATTTTAACGTATGTGAGAGTTTGTTGCAAACGAAGAAAGCAATGTAGAAAACTGCCGAGTCTATGATTTTAGAAGTAAGCATTTAAGAACTCTTCATAGACTCCAAAAAACTTTTACAGAAACAGAAGAAGCAAAGATGATTACTAAACTACACAAGCATTTTTCATGTTCTCCAGAAAAAAGAAACTTTAGAAAAAAGTAGGAGAAAGGAAACTCATCTGTGAAAGTTGAAGGTTGGTTGATTATTACAAATGAAATAAAAAAAGCAAAAAAAAAGTTTGAAAGCCAATAGTTTAGAATAGAGTCAATCTTTCAACGATAAACTTGGGTGGGTGGTTGGGACACTCCAAAGTTTAATAACGAGCCCCAATACTTTGGGATAGAGATTAAATTACGACCTCCTCGTAACAAAGTGATTCCTGATGTTTGTATAAAAAAGAAACACCCAATTTCTTAATAAGAACTAGTTGAGTAGGTGAGTGGCTCACTTCAGAATATAATAATTATGGAGTGTTCCACCCATCCACTTAAGTGTTAATTATCATAAAATTAGATTTTTTGTGACAAAATAAGTTCTATCATCCGCATAGAAGACAAATATCCAATTGCTTGATGAGTAGGTGGTTTACTCCAGAGCATAGGCAAATTGTTTAGACTGGAGTAGCCCACCCACCTACCCAACTGTTACTTATTAAGAGGTTGGAACACAACTTTCTTTAGTGACAAATTAATTTTTGAAATGTGTATAGAAGATATCCAATTTCTTGATACGGAACAGTTGGGCGTGTAGGTAGAACACTTCAGAACATGGTAACAGGCCAATAGTTTGGATTGGAGTGGCCCGCCTACCCAAGTATCAGTTATCAAGAGGTTACATCACAATTTTCCCTTGCTACAAAAAGACTTCTGATTTTCGTCTAGAATACAAACATTTAATAGTTTGAAGTGGCCCACCCGCCCATCCAACTGTTGCTCATCGAGAGGTTGGATCACGTTTTTCTCTTGTAGCAAAATGATTTTTAAAGTTTGCATAGAAGCAAACTTTAAACTTCTGGATAACAAAAAGTTGAATCGGTGGATGGGATACTCCAGAGAATGGAAGTTGTGATTCAAAATCTTGATAACAAACACAGATAAATGGGTGAACACTCCAGTTCAAACTACTGGATTGTAATCATGAACTGGATGTTAAATATAACCTTGCCTCTTCAAATGTAAACAACTTTTAAGGCTTGCAAGGAAATGAATTAAGCATATTCTTGACAACAAACACTCGGGAGAGTGAGTGAACACTTCAGTTTATGTTTACCATTGAGTACCTTAAACTGGAAAAAATATTTGTTATCAAATTTCTGCTTTCTCCATACTGTCTAAAGAACTGTACAGCAATAGAGAAGGGAAGGGTGTTTAAAATAGCCAAGTACTAGTTTTTTGTGCAAATTATTATGAAATGTGCTAAATATTTTTGCTATTTTGTGTAATAAACTGTCTTTTTCCGCAAATTATGCGAAATTTAATAAAAAACAGTTTTTTGTACTGATTTTATGTAATTAAAAGATGTTTTCTGCAATTTATTATAATTATTTTAAAATATATTCAATTTTTATACAATAAACCGGTTTCTTGCACAATTTATGATAAATTTTATGGAATAAATTAGATTTTTATGCTTACTCTATGCAATAAAAAAGTGTTTTGCGCAATTTATAATAATTTTTTTAGTTAAATTATATTTTGTGCAATAATTAAGTTTGTGCGCACTTTTTGAAAAATTTGATTTAGTTTTTTGAGCTTGTTTAGATTATACAAATAAAAAGTTTAATGCGCAATTTATAATTAATTTTTGAAAATTTAATTTTTTTTTGTGTTAACAAAAAAACTTTTTGCTTTTTTATTATATATTTTTTAAGATAAATTAATTTTTTAGCACTTTATATTTTTTTGCGTGAGTTGTATTGGATTTAATAATATAAACTAGTTTTTTGTGCTAATTTTATGCAATAAAGAGGTGCTTTGCGTAATTAAAGGCATAACCTAGTTTTTTGTGTTAAATTTGTGCAATAAATGAGTTTTTTTAACTCAATTTATGATTATTTTTCTGAGTTAAGTTATTTGGTGTGTAAATTTTACACAATAAAGAGGTTTTTTGTGCAAATTATAATGAAAGTAATAATTAAAGTTTTCTGTGTCAGTTATTTATAAGTTTAATCATTTTTTATGCTAATTTTGTGCAATAAATTGATTTTTTGTTCAATTTAAGAGGGATTTTATTAAATAAATATTTTTTTGTGCTAATTTTATGCAGTAAAGTTTTTTTGCGCAACATATATATTTTTTTGGATTTAATAATTATTTTATTATTATTCTTTACAAGAAAAAAGTTTTTTGTGCAATTTATGAGTTTTTTGTGCTATTAATTTGTGCAATAAACGAGTTTTTTGCACAAGTTTTATGAGATAAAATTTTTTGTGTGCTAATTTTATGCAATAAAAAAACTTTCTGTTTGGTTTTATATAATTGTTATAAAATAATTACGATTATTGTGCTAATTTCATACAATAAATGAATATTTTGCACAACTTAAATAGTTTTTTGTTTTTATTATTATGCAATAAATAAGTTTTTTGTGCAATTTATAATAAATTAGTTTTTTTGCATTAATTGGGTTTTTGATTACTTAATTCATTATATTTTGGGTATTTTGTTGATTAAATTGAATTTAGTAAAAAACCAGTAAAAATTTTGAATTTCACACTAAAAATTTGCTTTAAAAACAAATGATTTTATTATAAAATTTATTAACAATTTTTGTGTAAAATTGTTTTATGCATAAATTTTGTTGAATAAGTTGTGTTTGGTAAGAAACCAGCAAGAATTTTGAGTTGCAAACTAAACATTTGTATCAAGAACAATTGATTTTATAAAAAAATCTAGTTACCATTTTTTTGTAAATTTATTTGATGCAGAAATTATCTTAAAACTACAAAACTTTATTTTAGATTGTTTTGTTGATTACATTGTGTTTAATACAAAACCAGAAGAAATCTTGAATTGCAAACTATAAGTTTGTATTAAAAACAAATTATTTAATCAAAAAAATTATTAACAATTTTTGTGTAAATTTGTTTTATTCAGAAATTGTGTTAAAACTACAGAATTCATCATATTTTGGATAAATTTGTTGAATAAATTAAATATAATAAAAAACCAGCAAGAATTTTGAGTTACAAACTAAAAATTTGTATCAAAAACACTTGATATCATCAAAAAAATCATCATTTTTTTAATTATTTTTTTGTAAAACTATTTGATGCAGAAATTGTTTTAAAACTACGGAATTTATCAGATTTTGGATGATTTTGTTGAATAAAACAAACTTAATAATAAACCAGCAAGAATATTGAGTTTCAAACTAAGAATTTGTATCGAAAACACTTATTTTTATCCAAAAAAATTTCTAATCATTTTTTTGTAGAACTATTTAATGCAGAAATTGTCTTTAAACTACATAATTTATTAGATTTTAGATTGTTTTGTTGAATAAATTGAGTTTAATAAGGAACCAGCAAGAATTTTGGATTGCAAACTAAAAATTTGTATCAAAAACAATTGATTTTAGATTTGTTTTATCTATTAACCATTTTTTGTAAAATTATTTGATGCAGAAATTGTCTTAAAACTACAGATATTATCATATTTTGTTGATTAAATTGACTTAATTAAGAAAACAACAACAATGTTGAATTCTAAATTAAAACTTTGTATCAAAAACGTTTGATTTAAAAAAAAAAAATTAATAACTATTTTTTTGTAAATTTATTTGGTGCAGAAATTGTCTTAAAACTACAAAATTGATAATATTTTGAATAATTTTGTTAAATAAGTAAAATTTAATAAGAAAATAGCAAGAATATTGAGTTGCAGACTGAACATTTGTATAAAAACAAATTGATTTTATTAAAAACATTTATTAACACTTAAAAAAAAAGTTAGTTGATGCAAAAATTGTTTAAAAACTACAGAATTAATTAGATTTTAGATTATTTTGCTGATTAAATTAAAATTAATAAAAAACCAGCAAAAATTTTGAATTGTATCAAAAACAATTGCTTTCATTAAGATAATGTAATAATCATTTTTTACTAACATAATTTATCATATTTTGTTGATTAAATTGACTTAAATGAGTAACCAACAACAATTTTGAATTGCAAATAAATTTTTTTTTTCACAAACATTTTGATTTTAATAAAACAAGGCATAAACAATTTAAAAAAATATATTTGATGTAGAATTTGTTTAAAAACTACAGAATTAATTAGATTTTAGATTATTTTATTGATTAAATTGAGTTTAATAAAAACTAGCAAGAATTTTGAGTTTAAAACTAAAAATTTATATCAAAAACAATTAATTTGATCAGAAAAATTTATTAACCATTTATTGTAAATTATTTGATGCAAAAATTGTCTTAAACTTACAGATTTATATTATTTTGTTGATTAAATTGGCTTAAATAAGAAACCAACACTAGTTTTGAATTACAAATTAATGATTTTTATTAAACGCAATTAATTTTAATAAAAAAATCAATTAACCATTTTTTTGTAAATTTATTTGATGCAGAAATTGTCTTTAAACTACAAAATTGATATAATTTTGAATAATTTTGTTAATTAAATCAAATTTATTAAAAAATTAGCAAGAATTTTGAGTTGCATACTAAAAATTTGTACCAAAAACAATTAATTTTATTAAAAAAATATAATTACCATTGTTTTGTAAAATTATTTTTTGCAAATATTGTCTTAAAACTACAAAACTGAAAGATTTTAAATGATTTTGTTAAATAATTTGAATTTAATAAGAAACAAACAAAAATTTTGAGTTGCCAGCTTTAAATTTGTATCAAAAACAGTTGATATTTTAAAAAATTAATGCACAATTAAAAAAAAAAAAAATGCAGAAACTGTATTAGAACTACAGAATTTATCATATTTTTTGATGATTTTGTTGAATAAATCGAACTTAATAAGAAACTAGCAAGAATTTTGAGTTGCAAACTAAAAATTTGTGTCAAAAACAATTGATTTCTAAAAAAAAATGTATTAACCATTTTTTGTAAAATTATTTGATGCAGAAATTGTCTTAAAACTACAGAATTTGTCATATTTTGTTGATTAAATTGACTTAAATAAGAAACCAACAACAATTTTGAACTCCAAATTTGTATCAAAAATAATTGATTTTAATAAAAAAATTTATTAACCATTTTTTGTAAATTTATTTGATGCAGAAATTGTTTTAAAACTACAAAATTGATATTTTGAATAATTTTGTAAAATAAATCAAATTTAATAAAAAACTGGTAATTATTTTGAGTTGCAAAATGAAGATTTGTATAAAAACAAACTGATTTTATTAAAAAAATGCATCAACAATTAAAAAAAAAAAAATAAAAACTTACTTAAAACTACAGAATTTATCAGAATTACTCAGATTTTAGATTACTTTGTTGATTAAATTGAGTTTAATAAAAAACCAGCAGAAATTTTGAGTTGCAAACTTAAAATTTGTATCGAAAACAATTGATTTCATCAAAAAAAATTGTTAACTATTTTAAAAAAATTATTTGTTGCAGAAATTGTCTTAAAACTACAGATTTTATTAGATTTTAGATGATTTTGTTAAACAAATTGAACTTAATAAGATACTAAAAGGAATATTGAGTTGCAAACTAAAAATTTGTATCAAAAACAACTAAATAAAAAAAAAATTAATAACTTTTTTTTGTAACTTTATTTCATGCAGAAATTGTTATAAAACTTCAGACTTTATCATATTTTGTTGATTAAATTGATTTAAATAAGAAACCAACAACAATTTTGAATTCCAAATTAAATTTTTTAACAAAAACAATTTATTTCATTAAAAAATCTAATAACTGTTTTTTTTTAAATTATTTGAAGCAGAAACTGTTTTAAAACTACAGATTTTATCATATTTTGTTGATAAAATTGACTGAAATAAAAAACCAACAACAATTTTAAATTCCGAATTATAAATTTGTATTCAAAACAATTGATTTCATTAAAAAAATCTATTAACATTTTTTTTGTAAATTTATTTGATGCAGAAATTGTCTTAAAACTACAGAATTTATCAGATTTTAGATTTATTTTATTTTGTTGATTAAATTAAGTTTAATAAGATACCAGCAGGAATTTTGAGTTGCAAACTGAGAATTTGTATCAGAAACAATTGATTTTATTAAAAAAGGTCTATTTACCATTTTTTGTGACTTTTTTTTATGCAGAAATTGTTTCAAATTACAGAATTTATCATATTTTGGATGATTTTGTTGAATAAATTCAATTTAATAAGAAACAAACAAAAATTTTGAGTTGCAAACTTAATATTTGTATCAAAAACTGTTGATTTTATAACAAAAAAATTGCGCAATTAAAAAAAAATATATTTAATGCAGAAATTGTATTAGAATTACACAATTTTTTATATTTTGAATTATTTTGTTTAATAAGTTGAACTTAATAAGAAACTTGCAAGAATATTGAGTTGCAAACTAAAATTTTTTATAAAAAATACTTGATTTAACAAAAAAAAAATTTAATCATTTTTTAGTAGAACTATTTGATGCATAAATTGTCTTTGAACTACAGAATTTGTCATATTTTGTTGATTAAATTGATTTAAATAAGAAACCAACAACAATTTGATGTAAAAACTAAAATTTTGTATCAAAAACAATTGATTTCATTAATAAAATCTATTAATCATGTTTTTGTAAATTTATTTGATACAGATATTGTCTTAAAACTACAAAATTATTAATACTTTGAATAATTTTGTTAATTAATTCAAATTTAATAAGAAATTAGCATAAATTTTGAGTTGCAAACTAAAAAGTTGTACCAAAAACAATTTCATTTAAAAAGTTTATTAACTATTTTTTTCCAAAATTATTTAGTGCAGAAATTGTCTAAAAACTACAGAAATTATCAGATTTTAGATGATTGTGTTAAATATTCTGAATTTAATAATAAACTAGCAAGAATATTGAGTTGCAAACTGAAAATTTGTATTAAAACTATTTTTTTTTATAAAAAAATTTATTAATTATTTTTTATAGAACTATTTGATGCAGAAATTGTCTTTAAATTACAGAATTTATCCAACTTTGTTGATTAAAATGGCATAAATAAGAAACCAACAACAACAATTTTAAGTTGCAAATTAAAATTTTGTATCAAAAACAATTGATTTCATTAAATTACATTTTTTTACTTATTATTTGTTGCAGAAATTGTCTTAAAAGTACAGTTTAATAAAAAACCAGCAAAAATTTAAAGTTGCAAATTAAAAAAATGTTAAAAATAAAATGATTACATTAAAAAATGTTATTAACATTTTTTTTTGGTACACTAGTTTTATGCAGAAACTGTCTTAAAACTACAGAATTCATAATATTTTAGATGATTTTGTTGAATAAATTGAATTTAATAAAAAAATAATAAAAAATTAAACTTGCATGCAATATATTTGTATTAAAAACAATTGATTTTATTAAAAAAATGCATCAACAATTTAAAAAAATATATATATTTGAAGCAGAAATTGTCTTAAAACTACAAAATTAATTAGAGTTTATTTAATTTTGTTTATTACATTGAGTTTAATAAGAAAACAGAAAGAAATTTGAGTTGCAAACTAAAAATTTGTTTCAACCATTTTTTTGAAAAACTATTTGATGCAGAAAATGTCTTAAAACTACAGAATTTATCATATTTTGTTGTTTAAAATGAATTTAATAAGAAATCAGCAAGAGTTTTAAGTTGCAAAAAAATTAGATTAAAAACAATTGATATTATTAAAAAAATCTATTAACAATTTTTAAGTGAAATTATTTCATGCAGAAATTTACTTAAAACTACAGATTTTATCATATTTTAGACAATTTTGTTGAATAAATTGAGTTTAATAAGAAACCAGTAAGAATTTTAAATTGCAAACTAAATATTTGTATCAAAAACAATTGATTTAACAAAAAAAAATTATTTACCATTTTTTTTGTAAAATTACTTGTTGCAGAAATTGTCTTTAAACTACAAAATTGATAGAATTTTGAATAATTTGTAATATTTTGGATGATTTTGTTGAATAATTTGAATTTAATAAGAAACAAACAACAATTTTGTGTTGCAAACTTGATATAGAACTATTTAATGCAGAAATTGTTTTTAAACCACAGAAATGATCAGATTTTGTTGATTAAATTAAATTTAATAAAAAACCAGCAAAAGTTTTGAGTTGCAAACTAAAAACTTGTATTAAAAAAAATTGATTTTTATTACAAAATTTTATAAAAAGTTTGTTGTCAATTTATTTTATGCAGAAATTGTCTTAAAACTACTGAATTGATCAGATTTTAGATTATTTTATTGAATAAATTGAGTTTAATAATTATAAAATTGTATCAAAAACAATTAACAATTTAAAAAAAAATTATTTAATGCAGAAATTGTCTTAAAACTACAAAATTTATAATATTTTGAATAATTTTGTTAATTAAATCAAATTTAATAAGAAATTAGCAAGAATTTTAAATTGCAAACTAAAAATTTGTATCAAAAACAATTGATTTTATTAAAAAAATGCATCAACGTTTTTTTTTTTTAATTATTTGGTACAGAAATTGTCTAAAAACTACAAAATGTATCAGATTTTCGATAATTTTGTTGAATAAATCGAATTTATAATAAGAAACTAGCAGAAATTTAAAGTTGCAAACTGAAAATTTGTATCATTAACATTTGATTTGATTAAAAAATCTATTAACAATTTTTTTGTAAAATTATTTGATGCAGAAATTGTTTTAAAACTACAAAACTTATTAGATTTTAGATTAATTTGTTGATTATATTGTGTTTAATATGAAACCATAAGAAATTTTGAGTCGCAAACTAAAAATTTGTATTAAAAACAATTGATTTCATCAAAAAAATTTATTAACATTTTTTTGTAAAATTACTTTATGCAGAAATTGTCTTGAAACTACATAACTTATCAAATATTAGATTATTTTGTTGATTACATTGTGTTTAATAAAAAATCAGAAGGAATTTTGAGTTGCAAACTAAACATTTTTATCAAAAACAATTGATTTTATTGAAAAGAATTATTAATCATTTTTTTGTAAAATTATTTGATGCAGAAATTGTTTTAAAACTATAGAATTCATCATATTTTAGATGATTTTGTTGAATAAAATTAATTTAATAAGAAACCAGCAAAAATTATAAGCTGCAAACTAAAAATTTGATCAAAAACAATTGATTTTATAAAAAAAAATTATTAGTCATTTTTTTATAAAATTATTTGTTGCAGAAATTGTCTTAAAACTACAGAAATGATCAGATTTTGGACGATTTTGTTGAATAAATTCAATTTAATAAGAAATCAGGAAAAATATTGAGTTTCAAACTGAAAATTTGTATCAAAAATACTTGATTTTATCAAAAAAATTATTGGTCATTTTTTAGTAAAATTTATTGATGCAGAAATTGTCTTTAAAGAACAGAATTTATCATATTTTGTTGATTAAATTGACTTAAATAAAAAACCAACAAGAATTTTGAGTTGCACACTAAAAATTTGTATCAAAAACAATTGATTTTATTAAAAAAATGCATCAACATTTTTTTAAAATTTATTTGGTGCAGAAATGATTTTAAAACTACAAAATTTGTCATATTTTAGATAAATTTGTTGAATAAATCCAATTTAATAAGAACATAGCAAGAAATTTGAGCTGCAAACTAACAAAATGTATCAAAAACAATTGCTTTTATTACAAAAATCTAGTAACCTTTTTTTTGTAAAATTATTTGATTCGGATATTTTCTTAAAATTACAAAACTTATCAGATTTTAGATTATTTTGTTGATTTAATTGAGTTTAGTAAGAAACTATTAGGAGTTTTAAATTGCAAACTAAAAATTTGTATAAAAAACAATTGATTTCATTAAAAAAAATATTTCTTTTTTTTTTGTAAAATTGTTTGTTGCAGAAATTGTCTGAAAACTACAAAACTTATCAGATTTTAAATTATTTTGTTAATTACATTGTGTTTAATAAGAAACCAGTATAAATTTTAACATGCAAACTAAAAATTTGTATAAAAACAATAGATTTTATTAAAAAAAATTATTAACTATTTTTTTGTCAATTATTTGGTGCTGAAATTGTCTTAAAACTACAGAAATGATCATATTTTAGATGATTTTTTTGAATAAATTCAAATTAATAAGAAACTAGCAAGAATTTTGAGCTGCAAACTAAAAATTTGTATTAATAACAGTTGATTCTATAAAGAAAACTTAAGCGCAATTTAAAAAAAAAAATTATTTAATGCAAAAATTGTAATTGTAATTGTCTGTAGTTCTAAACTACAGAATTTTTCATATTTTAAATGATTTTGTTAAATAAATCAAACTTAATAAGAAACCACCAAGGATATTGCGTTGCAAACTGAAAATTTAATTTACAAACAATATATTTTTATAAAAAAATGTTTTAACAATTTTTTTTGGAAAATTATTTGATGCAGAAATTGTCTTAAAACTACAGCATTTATCATATTTTGACTTAAATAAGAAACTAACAACAATCTTATTTTTTTAAATTAAAAAATTGTATAAAAAACAAATAATTTTATTACAAAAATTTATTTACTTTTTTTTTATAAATTTGTTTGATGCAGAAATTGTCTTAGAACTACAAAATTAATCAGATTTTAGATTATTTTGTTGAATAAATTGAGTTTAATCAAAAAACCCGCAAGAATATTGAGTTGCAAACTGAAAATGTCTATCAAAAAACATTTGATTTTATTAAAAAAAATTATTAGTCATTATTTTTTAAAACTATTTGTTGCATAAATTGTCTTTGAACTACAGAATTTGTCATATTTTGTTAATTAAATTGAATTAAATAAAAAACCAACAACAATTTTGAGTTGAGAACTAAAATTTTGTATCAAAAACAATTGATTTCATTAAAAAAAAGCATCATCATTTTGTTTTTTATTATTTGATAAAAAATTGTCTTAAAACTACAGATTTTATCATACTTTGTTGATTAAATTGACCTAAATAAGAAACCAACAACAATTTTGAATTCTAAATTAAAAATTTATATCAAAAACAATTGATTTCATTAAAAAAAATTATTATTTATTTATTTGTAAATTTATTTGGTACAGATATTGTCATAAAACTATAAAATTGATAATACTTTTAATAATTTTGTTAATTAATTCCAATTTATTACAAATTTATCATAAATTTTGAGTTACAAACTAAAAACTTGTATTAAGAACAATTAATTTCATTCAAAAAATTTATTAACTATTTTTTTGTAAAATTATTTGTTGCAGAAATTGTTTCAAAACTACAGAAATAATCAGATTTTGGATGATTTTGTTGAATAAATTGAACTTAATGAGAAACCCGCAAGAATATTGAGTGGCAAACTAAAAATTTGTAACAAAAACAATTGATTTCATTAAAAAAAATTATTATATTTTTTTTTGTAAAATTATTTGATGTCATAAATTGTCATAAAACTACAGAATGTATTATATTTTGTTGATTCTTCTTCTTCTTTACGTGCCTTGTCTTTTACGAACGTTGGCGATCATCAACTTTAATTGGGTTTTGTTGACAGCTCTACGATGAGTTGTAGTGCTGACCCCAAACCACTGTCGTAGGTTTTTTAACCAGGACGTCTTTCCCTGCTTTATATTTTGCAGTAATCTATACTTTGAGCCTCGCATGATATGGCCAAGATACTCAAACTTGCGTTTTTTCAGAAGATATAGAATTTCCGTGTCCTTATTGAGGCGTGCAAGAACTTGGGCATTAGATATTATATCTGTCCACACTATACGTAGCATCCATCTGTATGACCACATCTCGAATGCTTCTAACTTTTTGCACATAGCATCTGTGAGCGTCCAGGTCGAACTCGCAGATTGAGATTAAGATCCCTGTGGCACATAACTTGCTTCATTTTATTGAAGGCCGTGCGAGCTTGTTCTATACTGGATCTAATTTCTTTTTTTTGTTTTTTTGCTGATTCAGGGAGCACTCTAGATATTTGAATTGGGCGACTTGTTCAATTTGCTGATTTCCTACTTTTATGTTTGTCACCACATTGCGCTCCTTACTGACAACGATGACTTTGGTCTTGTTTATCTTTAGTTCTAGGCCTGCTTGTTCACTATTAGCCACGACACAATTCAGCAATTCTTAAAGATCTTTCTCCGTATTTGCTAGCACGACCGTATCATCTGCGTACCGCAAGTTATTCACCACCTCTCCGCTTAGTAAGATACCTTCAGATTTTTCATCCAAGGCTTCGGCAAATATTTGTTCGGAGTATATGTTGAATAAAAATGGTGATAACACGCACCCTTGTCTAACCCCTTTTTGGATTTCTACTTCATCTGTATTGTTGTTATTTACTCTCACGGATGCGGATTGGTGCCAGTAAAGTTTTTCAATGATACGAATGTTTTTGCCATCTAAACCTAGTTTTTGCAGGATCACTATGAGCTTGCTATATTTTACAAGGTCAAACGCTTTTTGATATCTATAAAGCACGCGTACACGTTTCCAGACACGTTTTGGCAACGCTGAATTGGTACCTGGATACTGAACAAAGCTTCACGTGTTTCCATCCCATCGCAAAACCCAAATTGAGTATCACTTAGGCAAGCTTCACATTTACGATATATTCTTGTTTGGATGATCTTCAAGAAAATCTTCAAGACGTGGTTCATAAGGCTGATGGTTCTATAGTCACCACAGTTTTTAGCAGCTGCTTTCTTTGGCAGTGTTACAAAAACGGAGGTTAACCAGTCCTTAAGAATGTTTTCGGTTGCATAAATGGTATTAAAGAAGTCCACAAGTACGTTTAAAGCTCGATCTTCTTCAATGAGTTTTAACATTTCTGATGATATGTTATCTGGCCTTGGCCCCACCATTTTACCTTTTTTGGACATTTTTATTGCATGTATTACTTCGGTTCTTGTTATTGCGGGTCCTTCTGTCACATCGTATTCTGCCGGATGATCTACTCTTTGATCTTGAAAAAGTTCTTGGATATAGTTCTTTCATTTTGCTAGCTTTTTTTCTAGGTCTAGAATAACTTTTTTTTGGTTGTCGAGCAGCATTGCATATTTCCTGGGTTTGCTGAGGCCGGCAGCTTCTTTTTTTTGTGCATGCCGAGTGTGTCGTATATACTATCCAAGCTATCTATCTCTTTGCAGTCCTTACTTAGCCATTGCACCTTTGCTTCTCTGATATTTTTACGGATATTCCGTTGCAATACTTTATTAGCTTCACAATCATGCTTTACCGCTTGTCTATTATTTATTAGTTGCAGTAAAGTCATCCATGTTTTCTTTTTGATTTGTGGGTCTGGTTTAAGATATTTCTCGCCCGTATATTTAGAATTACATCTTTGATGTTGTTCCACGCCAATTCCACTGCATCTTCAGTAATGTTGATGAATTAAAGTCTTGTATTTTGTTCTGTTCTTGTATTTGCTTTGATGTTTATGTCTGATAATTCAATTGTGAGATATCATACATTTCTTAAGTCTAAGCCGTGCAGAAACTACTACTGGGTTATGATCAGAACCTATGTAGCGGGGTAAGTTTTTGAAAATGTTATGCAGTTTCTAAACCGTTTCTTGATTAATACATAATCAATTTGATTACGTACCAATCTGTTTGAGTTATCAGCATTAGATTTCCACGTATAGAGTCTTCTTGGTGGTAATTTGAAAAACGTATTTGTTATGACAAGGTCATGCTCTTTACAGAATTCAATAAATCTATCACCACGGTCGTTTCGTGTTCTTAGCCCGTAGTAACCAACAATATCTCCACAAACACCTTGGCGTTAAAGTTGCCTAGTACCATTGTTAACTCGAAGTTCTTAGTGAGTTTTAAGGCATTTGTGACTTGTACATAGAATTCCTCAATTTCCTGATCTGTACTGGTACTTGTGGGTGCATAACTTGAATTATGTTTATATTTACTGGTTGTGCTTGTAATTGTAGTATAATTACTCGATCAGATATTGGTATAAAAGTTTTAACTGCTCTAGATGTTTCCTTAGTTATTATTATAGCGACTCTGTTATAATGACTTGGGTTGTCGTTGCCGGCATAGTAGAATTGATAGTCATCTATGGCACACTCTCCGGAGCCAATCCACCTCATTTTGCTTATTCCAAGCATTTCAATATTCATTCTTTTCATTTCTCTGATGGTATTTTCTATCTTTCCCGCCGCATACATACTTCTGGCGTTCCATGTTGCTATTTTCATCATGACTCTTCCGGAGATTCTTTGTTATTTAAATTGACTTAAATAAAAAACCAACAACAATTAAGAGTTGCAAAATAAAAATTGGTATCAAAAACAATTGATTTCAATAAAAAAATCTATTAACCTTTTTTTTGTAAAATTATTTGATGCAGAAATTGTCTTAAAACTACAGAATTAATCAGATTTTAGATTATTTGTTGATTAAATTGAGTTTAATAAGAAACCGGCAGGAGTTTTGAGTTGCAAACTAAAAATTTGTATCAAAAACAAATAAAAAGATCTATTAAAAATTTGTTTTGTAAAATTGTTTTATGCAGAAACTGTCTTAAAACGGAATTGATCATGTTTTTGATGATTTTGTTGAATAAATTGAATTTAGTAAGAAACCAGCAAT
This sequence comes from Tachinus rufipes, assembly GCA_963932245.1. Taxonomy (NCBI): domain Eukaryota; kingdom Metazoa; phylum Arthropoda; class Insecta; order Coleoptera; family Staphylinidae; genus Tachinus; species Tachinus rufipes. The sequence continues at coordinate 7,177,873 of OZ010749.1, forward strand.
AACTTTGTGTTGCAAAAGAAATATTCTGTGTCAATCTATTACAGTTTTACTGTGTTTTAGTTCAAGTGTGCTGCGTATTTTTTTCTCAGTCTTGTATGGGACCATAAAAACAAATTTTGGTCCAGTAGTTTTTTTTTTGCTCTTTCTTTAGCGTTGATGAGGTTTTCTTTTATTCACTGGTTTTTTGGTATCTTGATCAAGGGAATTCTACAGATTGTAATTACTGCTTTCAGTCTGCTTATGCAGACTATAACCAGTTTGGTCCGTCATGGTATAATTTTGTTTTGATCATGTTCTTGGCGCACCACTTGATGGCTACTTCTGAATGAAAAAGTCTGAATCATTTTGCTTTCCTTGGTTTTTGTTTTGCTCTTTAATCCCATCTGTTTACCTGATAGTTTCTTTGACTGTTCTCAGGTATCTTTTATTTGTTTAATTGTTTAGTTGTGGTTTTATTACATTAAATGCTTTTCTGATGCAATGATAAACTTTGTTCCCTACGACCCATCTTCTCAGCCAAGCGTTACTTATCAAGAGATTAATTGCTAAACAATTTTCTTATATCTAAATCCAAGCTCACAAAAAGTGGAACAAACAATGGATTTTTTGACGACTAACACTTGGGCGGGTGGGTGGGTCACAAAAAAGAAAAAGTAACTCGCCCACAAATTAAGCTTTGTTATAAAAAAATTAATTAATTATTAACTCATATAATCTCAAAATTTGTCTAATTTCAATTTAAATTATACTTCTAATACAAGTAAAACATCTAATTTTAGTAATAAGTTTGTCTTATTCAAATTATGATTGCAACACATTTCTCACAAATTTATATTTTTAAATTAAACCAACATTGTTTCCCCCTGAAGCAATCACACGTGTGGAACATCCCCAACTTTCGGATTAAATTTAAACTCATTGCTTAAATAAAGCCAAGAAAAAAAAATTGGAGGCCCAACTTCAATTATTCTTAAACTTTTTTTCAGTAGCGCAAAGTAAGTAGTTCAAGAAAAATAAGTTAACATAATTTCCTCACATTTCCAGACAGTTGAGAAAAAATAAAATAAAAAAAGGGTGACGCAATTTATAATAAAAACGTTTTCTATTCTAATTTAATAGTATACACGAAAAGAAATGTTTTAAATTTTTAATTAATTGATTTTTTTTGTTGTAGGTAAGCTGAATCCTGTGTGAGTAGTAAATTAATTAATGTGATTAGCAATATTTGCATTGAAATATGTGTCGGGTTTATTTTATTGTGGTAATTTAATTAGCAAATTTCAATAATATTTCATTCTGCAAGCGCTAATTATTATTTTACTGGCACGTTACATTTGTGTTTATTACTGAAAGGGTTAAAGGAATAAAAGGAAAGTAAGCACATCATAAAATATATTTTTGATGGTTCTTCTGAATAAATAATGCGCAAACATTAAATTAATTATCTATAGTTTTATTCTTTGTTAAGTGGTTTTAATGAAACTTATAAATTTATAAAATGTTAAGAATCTGCTGCATTACATAAATGCAAGGAAACTATTAATCACATTATTTTATCTCCGTGCTGGGCTTTATAATTGCACTGAAACTTCCAGCACTATTATTATTTCCACTATATGTCGTTCCCTAATTTTATTTTTTGTTGTTTTGTTTTATATTTTATAGGGATTATAAACTGGCATAATGGGGTTAAAACTACTTATCAGTGTGTAATAATGTCAGAAAGTTTTGAAAAGAAAAAATTTAATCAGAGAGAAAATATTTAAATTAATGCATTATATAATCCAATATTTGTCTAACCGTTAGTTACCTCAAACTACAACATCGATTGTATTGTAAAGGATTTGGAAAGTTTCAGTTTTCGTCTATTAATTATGAAAACGTCGATATGGATTTATATTGTTCGAAATTAACGGGAACTTCCTCTATAACTATACATTAAGGTTTATTAAATTATATAGGATGCATGGTATGGAATGTGTTGTATGTAGCACGTGCCCTTCTTTTGAAACATTGATTGCTTGATAGTTACTTTGATTTATATTAAATTTATATTATCATTGAATAGTCTGGCAGGAATATTGTCTTGAAATTTAATTAACATTTATCAAAACTTGATTTAATTAGAACAAATTAAATTTCTATCTTTAATTTATATATTCAAGCAACAACTTTAATAAGCTTATTTAGAAAATATACCAAGCTGTATTATTTGTAAAAACAATTCTAATTTGTTTTTGCTAAATATGAACAACATTTGATTTAATTATTACAAAATCAAATTTACCCTTTAATAAATTTATGCATTTTTGAATATTCATTTAAGGGATGAATAAAGCAATATATTTTGTACACAAAATTTGATTTAATTAAGACAAAATCAAATTTTTACCCTTAATAAATTTATTTAAGCAACAATTTTTATATTCTTTTTTAAAGAATGAATTAGGCTATAATTTTTTTAATTACAAATTTTTACTATGATGTTTGATAATTTAAGAACTTCTTTAACAGATTAAAAATGTTTTTTGAGAAATGAAGATCAATTTTAAAACATCTTTGGTAGTTTACACATTAAAAACATTTTTGGAACGTTTTTGGCAGTTAAGGAACATTTTCGAAGATTTAGAAACTTATTTTACAGCGATAGTTGATAGTTAAAAAATAATTTATAAACATTTGTTATAATTTTTAAAGGTTTTCGGCAGTTTTTAAACTATTTCAAAAGTTTTACAGAATTGTTTGATAGTTTAAAATAATTTTTAACAGTTTCAGTACTTTAGTACTAAATTTGTGACAGTTTTAGAACGTTTTTAGCAGTTTAGAAACGTTTTGAGGATAAAAAAAGTTATACAATTACTTTGAAAACATTTTTGATAAATAAGAAATAATTCAAGTACATGTTTGACAGTTTTTTTTTTACATTTAGAGACTTTTTTGATAGTTTTAGAACGTTTTCGGCAGTTAAGGAAGATTTTTGAAGATTTAAGAACGTTTCCCAAATAATTTGACAGTTTAGGAACGTTTTTGACAAATTTAAGAAACATGTTTGACAGTTTTAGTATATATTATAAAGTTTAAAAACACTTGTAACATTTCAACAATGTTTTTGGTAGTTTAAGAATGTTTTTGAAAATTTTAAAACGTTTTTTAAATTTGTTTGACAATTTAAAAACGTTTGATTCATATTGAATGGTTTACAACTATCTTTGACAGTTTTAGTTAATTTTATACAATAAAGAATAATTTTTTACAGTTTTGCAACGTTTTTGGCAGTTTGGGAACGTTTTCAAAGATTTAGAAACGTTTTAGTATACAGTTTGACAGTTTAAGAATGTTTTTGAATTAAAATTAAAACGTTTTCCAGCAATAGTTGACAGTTAAGAAATAGTTTAAAAATGTTTGTGATAATTTTTGAACGTTTCTGGCAGTTTTAATACTATTTCAAAAATTTCAAAACGTTTTACAAAATTGTTTGACAGTTTAAAATAATTTTTGACAGTTTTTGTAATTTAGTACTTTATTTGTGACAGTTTTTGAACGTTTTTAGCAGTTAAGAAAGTTTTTGAGGATAAAGAAAATTGTACAATTATTTTTGACTGTTTGAAAACGTTTTTGATAAATAAGAAATAATTCAAGTACATGTTTGACAGTTTTAATACGTTTAGAAACGTTTATAATAATTTGAGACCGTTTTTGTCTGTTAAGGAAAGTTTTGAAGATTTAAGAACGTTTTCCAAATAATTTTGACAGTTTAGGAACGTTTTTGACTGATAAAACATGTTTGACAGTTTTATTATAAAATTTAGAAACACTTGTAACATTTTAATAACGTTTTTGACAGTTTAAAAACGTTTTTAAAGATTTTAAAACGTTTTTTAAATATGTTTGACAATTGTGAACGTTTGATTTTTAATAAATGGTTTACAAACTTCTTTGACAGTTTTAGTTTATTTTATACAATAAAGAATAATTTTTCACACTTTTGTAATGTTTTAAGCATTTTGGGAACAATTTCCAAGATTTAGAAACGTTTAAGAAATTAGTTTGACAGTTTTAAAATGTTTTTAAATTTAATTTGGAACGTTTTACAGCAGTAGTTGATAGTTAAGAAACAATTTAAAAACATTTGTATTAATTTATGAACGTTTTTAGCAGTTTTGAAACTATTTTAAAAGTTTTACTAAATTGTTGGACAGTTTAAAACAATTTTTGACAGTTTTAGTAGTTAATTACTATATTTGTGACACTTTTTTTGAACGTTTTTAGCAGTTTAGGAACGTATTTAAGGATAAAAAAAGTTGTACAATTAGTTTTGACAGTCTGAAAACGTTTTTAATAAATAAGAAAGAACTTAAGTACATGTTTGACAGTTTGTTTACATTTAGAAACATTTGTGATAATTTGAAAACGTTTTTGGCAGTTACGAAAAGTTTTTGAAGATTTAAGAACGTTTTCCAAATACTTTTGACAGTTTAGGAATGTTTTTGACAGATAAGAAACATGTTTGACAGTTTTATTGCAAAGTTTAGAAACATTTGTAACACTTCAATAACGTTTTTGACAGTTTGAAAACGTTTAAAATTTTTTTAAAACGTTTTTATAATATGTTTGACAGTTTAAGAACGTTTAATTTATAATGAATGGTTTACAACCATCTTTGACAGTTTTAGTTAATTTTATACAATAAAGAATAATTTTTGACAGTTTTGCAACGTTTTTGGCAGTTTGGGAACATTTTTGAGGATTTAGAAACGTTTTAGTATACAGTTTGACAGTTTAAGAATGTTTTTGAATTGAAATTAGAACGTTTTCCAGCGATAGTTGACAGTTAAAAAATAATTTAAAAAGTTTTGTGATAATTTTTGAAAGTTTTTAGCAGTTTTGAAACTATTTCAAAAGTTTTAAAACGGCTTACAAAATTGTTTGACAATTTATAATAATTTTTGACAGTTTTAGTATTTTAGTACTACATTTGTGACAGTTTTTGAAGAAAGTTGTACAATTACTTTTGACAGTTTGAAAACATTTTTGATAAATAAGAAATAATTTAAGTACATGTTTGACAGTTTTTTTTTACTTTTAGAAACATTTGTGATAATTTGAGAACGTTTTTGACCGTTAGAATAATTTTTGACAATTTTGGAACGTTTTTGGCAGTTTAGAAACATTTTTGAAGATTTAGAAACGTTTAAAAAATCAGTTTGACAGTTTAAGAATGTTTTTGAATAATTTAGAACGGTTTGCAGCAATAATTGACAGTTATAAAATAATTTTAAAACATTTTTGATAATTTTTGAATGTTTCTGGCAATTTTAAAACTATTTCAGAAATTTTACAAAATTGTTTGACAGTTTAAAATAATTTTTGACAGTTTTAGTAGTTTAGTACTACATTTGTGACAGTTTTGAAAGTTTTTAGCAGTTAAGAAACGTCTTTGAGGATAAAGAAAGTTGTAAAATTATTTTTGACAGTTTAAAAACATTTCTGATGGATAAGAAATAATTCAAGTACATGTTTGACAATTTTTTTACATTTAGAATCATTTGTGATAATTTGAGAACGTTTTTGGCAGTTAAGGAAAACTTCTGAAAGATGTAAGAACGTTTTCCAAATACTTTTGACAGTTTAAGAACGTCAGTTTGACAGCTTAAGAATGTTTTTAGTTTAAATTTAGAACGTTTTACAGTGATAGTTGACAGTTAAAAAATAATGTAAAAACATTTGTGATAAATTTGAACGTTTCTGGCAGTTTTGAAATAGTTCAAAGGTTTTAAAACGTTTTACAAAATTGTTTGACAGTTTAAAATAATTTGTGACAATTTTAATAAATGAGTATTACATTTGTGACAGTTTTTGAACGTTTTTAGCAGTTTAAAAACGTTTTGATAAATAAGAAATAATTCAAGAACATGTTTGACAGTTTTTTGAATTTGTGATAACTTAAGAACGTTTTTGGCATTTAAGGAAAGTTTTTAAAGATTTAAAAACGTTTTCCAAATACTTTTGACAGTTTAGTAAGGTTTTTGACAGTTTAGAAGTAATTTAAGATACATGTTTGACAGTTTTATTATTTATTTTAAAGTTTAGAAACACTTCTAATACTTTAACAATGTTTTTGGAAGTTGAACGTTTTTTAAATATATTTGATAATTTAAGAACGTTTAATTTATAATGAATAGTTTACAAACATCTTTGACAGTTTTTGTTAATTTTATACACTAAAGAATAGATTTTAACAGTTTGGGAACATTTTAAATGTTTTTAAACGTTTTACAAAATTGTTTGTCAATATAACGTAATTTTTGACAGTTTTAGTAGTTTAGTACTACATTTGTGACAGTTTTTGAAAGGTTTAAGCAATTTAAAAACGTTTTTGAAGATGAAGAAAGTTGTACAATTACTTTTGACAGTTTGAAATTTATTTTCATAAATAAGAAATAATTTAAAACACGTTTGATAATTTTATTACAACTAGAAACATTTGTGATAATTTGAAAACGTTTCCGGCAATTAAGGAAAGGTTTTGAAGATTTAAGAACGTTTTCCGAATATCTTTGACAGTTTAGGAACGTTTTTGACAGTTAAGAAACATGTTTGACAATTTTATTACAAAGTTTAGAAACATTTGTAACACTTAAAGAATTATTTTTGACAGCTTTGGAACGTTTTTGGCCGTTTTGGAACATTTTCTAAGATTTAGAAAAGTTTAAGAAATCAGTTTGACAGTTTAAGAATGGTTTTAGATTGAATTTTGAACGTTTTACAGCAATAGTTGACAGTTAAGAAATAACTAAAAAACATTTGTACTAGTTTTTGAACGTTTTTGGCAGTTTTTAAACCATTTCAAAAGTTTTAAAACTTTTTACAAAATTGTTTGACAGTTTAAAATATTTTTGACAGTTTAAGTAGTTAAGTACTATATTTGTGACAGTTTTAAACGTTTTTAGCAGTTTAGGAACGTTTTGAGGATGATAAAAGCTGTACAATTACTTTTGACAGTTTGAAAACATTTTTGATAAATAATAAATTATTTAAGTACATGTTTGACAGTTTTTTTTACATATTTAAAAATATTTGTGAGAAATATTTGAGAACGTTTTTGGCAGTTAAGAATTTTTTTGAAGATTTAAAAACGTTTCTCAAATACTTTTGACAGTTTAGAAACGTTTTTCACAAATTTAAGAAACATGTTTGACAGTTTTAGTATTTATTATAAAGTTTAAAAACACTTGTAACATTTCAACAATGTTTTTGGTAGTTTAAGAACGTTTTTGAAAATTTTAAAACGTTTTTCAAATTTGTTTGACAATTTAAAAACGTTTGATTCATATTGAATGGTTTACAACTATCTTTGACAGTTTTAGTTAATTTTATACAAGAAAGAATAATTTTTGACAGTTTTGGAACGTTTTTGGCAGTTTATGAACATTTTTGAAGATTTAGAAACGTTTAAGAAATTAGTTTGACAGTTTAAGAATGTTTTTGAATAATTTAAAACGATTTACAGCAATAATTGACAGTTATAAAATAATTTTAAAACATTTGTGATAATTTTTGAATGTTATTGGCAGTTTTAAAACTATTTCAGAAATTTTACAAAATTGTTTGACAGTTTTAGTAGTTTAGTACTACATTTTTAACAGTTTTGAACGTTTTAGCAGTTTAGCAACGTTTTTGAGGATGAAGAAAGTTGTACAATTATTTTTGACAGTTAAAAAACGCTTCTGACAGTTTATTTACAATTAGAAACATTTGTAATAGTTTGAGAACGTTTTTGGCAGTTATGAAAAGGTTATGAAGATTTAGGAATATTTTACAAATACTTTTGATAGTTTAGGAATTTTTTTGACAGATAAGTAGTAATTTAAAAAACATGTATGACAGTTTTAGTATTTATTATAAAGTTTAGAAACATTTGTGACATTTCAACAATGTTTTTGGCAGTTTAAGAACGTTTTTGAAGATTTTAAAACGTTTTATAAATGTTTGGCACATTAAGATCTTTTGATTAATACTAAATGGTTTACAAACATCTTTGACAGTTTTATTTTTTTATACAATTTAGAACAATTTTTAACAGTTTTGGAACGTTTTTGGCAGTTTGAGAACTTTGTCAAAGATAATTTGAGAACATTTTTGGCAGTTACGGAAAGTTTTTAAAGATTTAAGAACGTTTCCCAAATACTTTTGACAGTTTAGGAACGTTTTTGACGGATAAAATACAAGTTTGACAGTTTTATTATAAAGTTTAGAAACACTTGTAACATTTCAATAACGTTTTTGACAGTTAAGAACGTTTTTAAAGATTTTAAAACGTTTTTTAAATTTGTTTGACAGTTTAAGAACGTTTGATTTATATAGAATGGTTTATTAATTTCTTTGGCAGTTTTAGTTTATTTTATACAATAAAAAATAATTTTTGACAGTTTTAGAACGTTTTTGGCAGTTTGGGAACATTTTCCAAGATATAGAAACGTTTAAGAAATTAATTTGACAGTTTTCGAATGTTTTTAAATTGAATTTAGAACGTTTTACAGCGATAGTTGATAGTTAAGAAATAATTTAAAAACAATTGTGATAATTTTTGAACGTTTTTGGCAGTTTTGAAACTATTTCAAAAGTTTTACAAAATTGTTTGACAGTTTAAAACAGTTTTAGTAGTTAATTACTATATTTGTGACAGTTTTTTTGAACGTTTTTAGCAGTTTAGGAACGTTTTTGAAGATGAAAAAAGTTATATTTTTGACAGTTTAAAAACGTTTCTGATAGATAAGTAATAATTCAAGTACATGTTTGACAGTTTTTTTTTTAATTCTGAAACTTTTATGATAGTTTGAGAACGTTTTTGACAGTTAAGGAAAGTTTTTAAAGATGTAAAAACGTTTTGACAGTTTAGGAACGTTTTTGACAGGTAAGAAACATGTTTGACAGTTTTATTATAAAGAAACACTTTAACAATGTTTTTGGCAGTTTAAGAACATTTTTGAAGATATTAAAACGTTTTTTAAATATATTTTGACAGTTTAAGAACGTTTGATTCATAATAAATAATTTACAAACATCTTTGGCAGTTTTAGTTTATTTTATACTATATAGAGTAATTGTTGACAGTTGTGGAACGTTTTTGGCAGTTTAGGAACATTTTTGAAGGTTTAAAAACGTTTAAGAAATCAGTTTGACAGTTTATGAATTTTATTGAATCATTTAGAATGTTTTACAGCTATAATTGACAGTTATGAAATATTTTTAAAACATTTGTGATAATTTTTGAACGTTTCTGGCAGTTTTGAAACTGTTTTAAATACTTTTGACAATTTAGGAACGTTTTTGACAGTTACAGAAGTAATTTAGGAAACATGTTAGACAGTCTTAGTATTTATTATAAAGTTGATAAACACTTGAACAATGTTTTTGGCAGTTTAAGAACCTTTATGAAGATTATATAACGTGTTTCAAATATGTTGACAATTTAAGAACGTTTTTGACAATTTGAGAATAATTTGAAAATAGCTTTAATACATTTTATACAGTTTAGAAACAATTGTGTTAGTTTTACAATGTTTTTGTTTAGGAACGTTTTTGAATATATAAGAATGTTTTACAAACATATTTGTCAGTTTAAAAACGTTTTTAAAGATGACAATTAGTTTTAAATCATTTTTGATAGTTTAAGTTTATTTTAGAAACTTTTGTGGCAGTCTTACAACGTTTTTAAAGATTTAAGAACGTTTTACAAAAGTTTTTGACAGTATAGGAACGTTTTTGATAACTTTTGTGAACGTTTTGGGCAGTTTAAAAAGTTTTTAACAACTTAAGAACGTTTTAAAAATATGTTTGACAGCTTTAAAATTGATTTGGCAATTTAAACATATTTTAAAAACCTTTGACAGTTTTTGTACATTTTGTACGAACTAGAAACATTTGTGATAGTTTTCAAACTTTTTTGACAGTTAAGGAACATTTTCGAAAAATTAAAAACGTTTTACAAACACTTTTAACAGTTTAAAAATGTTTTTGACTAATAAAAGTTATTTTAAAATTTTGTTTAGAAGTTAAATAAATTTTAGAAACAAATGTGATCATTTTTGGTAGTTATTTTTGACAGTACTAGAACGTTTTGACTTTAGTTATAATTTGAAACATTTTTAGAAAAATTTAGACGTTTTATATTACAATTTCAGAACACTTTTGACATTTTAAGAATATATTAAAATTATGGTTGACAGTTGTAGTATACTTAGTACTATTTGGAAATATTTAGACAGTCTTTAAACATTTTTGACAGTTTGAGAACGTTTTTAAAATTTTAGAAATGTTTTACAATTTTTTTTTATCAAAAACTTTCTTGATTACAGTTTAAGGCAGTTTTTGACAATTCAGAATAATTTAAAAAAACAGGTCTTCCAGGTTTGGTAATTTTTATGCAATTTAGAAATTTGGTCATAGAACGTTTTTGGCAGTTAAGATCAATTTTTATAGATTTTTGTTAGTATTAGATTTGTTTTTGGAAATTGTGATTTGTTTTAGAAACATGTTTGTCAATTTTTGTTAATTTTATACAAACTAGAAAGTGATAGATAAATTTTGTGATAGTTTTTGGCAGTTTAAAAATGTTTTTAAATATTTTAGAATGTTTGATAATCTAAGAATGTTTTTGACAGTTAAAGAATGACTTAAAAATATGTTACACTGCTTTTCTATATTTTATCCAGTTTAGAAACAATTGTGACAGTCTTAAAACGTTTTTGCATTTTAGGAACGTCCTTGAATACAGTTTCTAACAAAAACTGAACGTGTTTGATTATTAAAAAAAGTTCTACAAATACTTTTAACAATTTAAGAACGTTTTTGACAAATAAAAAATTACGTAAGGCATGTTTGTCAATTTTAGTATTTTTTATAAAGTTTAGAAACATTTGTGACACTTCTACAACGTTTTTAGCTGAATAATAACGTTTTTGAAAATTTAAAAACAGATTATAAACGTTTTTCACAGTTAATTTATTAGAAACATGCTTTACAGTTTTTGTACGTTTTATAAAATTTAGAAATATTTTTTTTGGCAATTTTAAAAACGTTTTTAAAAATTACAAACATTTTAGTAAAAGTTTTGACAGTTTCAGTACGTTTAGTACAGTTTAGAAACATTTGTATCAGTTTTATAACGTTTTTTGGCATTTTATAAAAGTTTTGAAAATTTTGAAAACGTATTTTTGACAGTTTCTACAAAGTATAGCAGTTTAGAAACGTTTTTAAAAATTTTAGAACGTTACACAAATATATTTGAGATTTTAACAACCGTTTTAACAAATACAAAAATATTTAAAATTTCTAAACGTTTAACAAATATTTTTGACAGAATAAAAACGTTTTTGACAAATTATGACTATTTTAAAAACATTATTGACAGTTTTAGTATATTTTATAAAATTTAGAAACAACAAACATGTTTGACAGTTCAAAAACGTTTTTTACAAGTAAAAATAAATTTTAAGTTTTGTTTGATAGTTTAAAAAGACAGCTTAGAACGTGTTTGACAGTTTTGAAACTTGTTTGAAGATTCAAAAAAGTTTTATAAGTTTGTTTGACATTTTAAGAACGTTTTTGACAAATAAGGATTAATTTATTAATTTTTTTTGACAATTTCAATAAACTGTACCAACAGTTTATTGAAATTAAAAGAAAAAAAAATGTCAATTTTAGTACATTTATACAAAACAATTTTGACTATTTTAGAACTTTTTTAGCAATTTAAAGACGTTTTTGACAATTGAGGTATCATTTAAAAACTTGTTTGACATTCTTAAAACAATTTTTTAATTTTAAAAATATTTGTGTTAGTCTTAACAGTTTAGAAACGTTTTTGAAGGTTTAATAACGTTTTACAATTTTGTATGACAGTTTAAAAAGGTTTTTGTTATTTAAAGAATAATTTAAAAACAAGTTTGAGCGATTTAAAACATTTTGTACAATTTAGATACATTTCTGACAGTCCTAAAGCGGTTTAATACTTTTTATACAACTTAATATTTGCTACAACAAAAGTCATCAAATAACATTAAAAAAACATCAAAAAAAGTTATTCAATTAATAAATAAGATTTCCTTCCTATATCATTCCGTAATGAGATAATTATTATCAAATTCATTTCATCGCAGATTTATTATTTATACCAAAACTCTGCCATAGAAAACTTTGCAGAAAACAGAAATATTTACAACGTAAACAAAACCACTTATCGTTATTTTAATTACCCCCAGTCGGCGTCTTTACGAGGCACAACCGACTCCCGAAACTTCACCACATAAAAAATTACAACTCGAAAACTCTGCGAAATCTGCACATTTGAAATATTTCAATTTATTAACTTTATTTAAGAGAAGTATCGCGCAACCGGCAGCAGCCTTGCGAATATTTTTTTCTTCTCTCTATTCCCAACCGCAAGCAAACTCGTAATTTTCAAAATTAGTTTCGACTCAAACTTTACGGCCATTAATTATATAAAATCGAATCCACTAAAAGGGTTCTAAATAGTTTTAATCGGTTATTAAATGATATTTTATTATTAATAAATACATCAAAGCTTATCAATCTTCCTTCAAGATATATCATTCAAAGAAATATGAATCGACTTTTCATATAAGTGACAGACATCATAAATCGAACAGTTTTTCCCCTTTGCTTCTGTAATAATAAAAAGCCGGGATGACATGGGGAAGTTATAAAAAATTCTATTTTCGTATACAAACGACAACATTTTAATAGATTTATTACATTAATTCTTTTCGCACCCTTTATGGAGATAATAAAGGGTTTTTAATACAGTCCGGAGGTGAAATATTTTACAGGTGGTTTACTTAAAAATCCCAACTTGCATAATTAACTTTATATTAAAGAAGGAGAGCCCGTTAAAAAAAAATCGGATGCTTTAAAGTTCCTTACGATAGTGTCATCATAAATTTTCATTATAATTAGTTAACTTAACTTTTTATTTAAAATAATTTATAAAATATTAACCTTGTTTTGTATGGCCAATCGATAAGTTTGTTGTAATAACAAATTTATACGGAAATAGCAGGAAATTGATCTTCCATGTTTTGTAGCGTACGCTTTATGGAAAGCAAATATGAACACAATTAACTTAATTTAGCTTGAGAGTTGTTGTGATAAGAATGTAATAACAATTTGTTTAATAATTTATTAATTTAGAATAATTAAAACCTCATCAACATTCAATAAATTTTGTAATAACCTTCCATAAAGTTCATATTGATAGACAAACGTATCAAAAATATAACAATTGATTCAGAGATTATGTTCGCATATAAAATGACGATATAAATCCATATAAAATCTCTATAATCCAACAGAAATTTATTTAAAGTAAACTTCGAATGGCTGCTGCCATCGGGAGCAACACATTTTTATCTCCCCCTCGTTCCCCGCAATGCCATTTTTCTCTCCCACGGTGCATTTACATAAAAATCCTGCTCGTGCTAGATACATGCGAACTTTTCGCTATTTTCATATCTTAAGTGTAAAAGTTTTGTAGCGATTCGCGATATGAAACGTTATACGCTTGTTATGTGTCGGCTGTGAAATCAATAATCAAAAGGGGACATTTTCATCACCCAAAAAAAAAAACATATTTTAAAATAAATTTGCTGATTATTTTCGCTTGGATCATTGAATATAAACGAGAGATTTTTACTACTCCGATTTTATTCTTTTTTCTTCTTCTGCTTCTTTCAACCAACCCAAGGCAGACTGTACATTTACAAATTGTGCTGACCGGAGCTTTACTGCTGGTTGATAAATGCCGAGGGTGGAAGAGAAGGAGGCATTGCAATCTGTGCCAGGCTGCCTGCCCTTTTAAATTATTAATATTTTCAAGGAATATTTTTGATGGCTGCGAAGGTTCTCTAGATGAGAGATTTATTTAAGGAACGCATGCTATGGCCATCTGACAACTTTACATAAAAGGGAAAGAACTATACAGACGAATTAATATTGTTTCTTATTTGAATTATTCATATTGTAACATAGTATTAATATTTAGTGTTTGGGAGATTTATGGGGATTATATTTTAATATTATTGTAGTAGACAGATACATTTTTATAAGCTGATAACTGACGCATTTTTGACTAAATAGTCTTCAAACAAAAAAAACTGTTTTATAGTTTTTTACACTTTATTACTATTATAATATGAAGTATCACGTGGTTATACGCGTCCATTCTGCAAACGTCAAAACTTTTTTGTTACAGAAAATAATGGTGTGTCAATTTACTACAAACTACTGTCAAAAACATTTTAAAAATATCATACATAAATTATTTATCAAAAACTCTCTAAAACTGTCATAACGTTCTAAACTCTTCAAAAACGTGCCCAAACTATCAAAAACGTTCTAATTGTTTCTAAAATGTACTAAAACTGTTTTTAAATGATTTTTTCTAATTATCAAAAACATTTTTAAACTGTCAAACGTATTTGTTATACATTCTTGAATCTTCAAAAACAATCTTAAACCGTCAAATACGTACTAATCGTCAAACATATTCTTAAATTATTTTTTATTTATCAAAAACGCTCAAAAACTGTCAAACATATTTGTAAAACTTTCTACAATCTTCAAAAACATTCATAAATTACCAAAATTGTTCTAAAAAGATCACAAACATTTTTAAGTGTATAAATTGTACTAAAACTGTCAAACAAATTTGTAAGTTATTTTTTAATTGTCCAAAAAGTTTTAACTCTAAAAACATATTTTAAGTTTTTAAAAACGTTCCTAAATTGCCAAAAATTTTCAAATGTTTCTGAATCGTATACTAAAACTGTCAAACTTGTTTTTAAATTATTCCTTAATTGTCAAAATCGTTCTTAAACTGTAAAACAATTTTGTAAACTTTTCCAAAACATTTTAAAACGTTCTTAAATTGTCAGAAACGTTTAGAAAATGTTTCAAAATTGATCAAAATCTTGAAATTATTACTTATTTGTCAAAAAAAGTTGTCAAACCTACTTGTAAAACGTTTTATAATTTTTAAAACCTTTCATAAACGTTCTAAACGTTTACAAAAACTTCTAAATTAAATAAAACGTACCAGAATTGTCAAATATAATTTTAAATTATTTTTATATTTTCAACTGTTAAATTTATCAATAAAACGTTTTTAAATTTTAATACGTTCTTAAACTGCTAAAAACTTTTTAAGAAAGTCACAAATGTTTCTAAATTGTTTAAAATTTACTTAAACATATTTATAAACTAGTCAAAAACTTTCTTACATTATCAAACATATTTGTAGAACGTTTTTAAACTGTTTTAGGATTGTTACAAATATTTCTAAATTGTATAAAACGTACAAAAACTGTAAAATTTGTTTTAAATTATCTCAAAAAACGTCCCTAAACGTCCCTAAACTGCTAAAAATGTTTTAAAATTGTGACAAATATTTTTAAATATTATGTTTTTTATTGTCAAGAACATTATTGAATTATTCATATTATTGAAGTAATGATTTTATTTATTTATTTATTTATTTATTGGGGAGTCCAATATCACCTATTTTGGCTAATATTTTTATGGAAAACTTAGAAGAACAAATATTTAATTCTATTTTTAAACATAATATTAAATTCTGGTACCGCTATGTAGATGATATTCTTATTTACTTCAAAGGAAATACAAATGATTTAGAAAATTTATTGACTTATGTTAATAATATTCATAAAACAATAAAATTTAAATTAGAAGTTGAAGAAAATAAACAAATAAACTTTTTAGACATAACTATTTCACAAAATTTAGAAGAAGAAAAATTCAATTTCAAAATTTATAGAAAACCAACTTTTTCAGATACAATTATACCAAAAGATTCGTTTCATCCAATTAATCATAAATTATCAGTTTTTAATAGTTTAATACATAGAGCTATTTCAATTCCACTAAATAATCAAAATTTTAAAGATGAAATTAATATAATTAAACAAATTGCAAAAAACAATGGTTATAATGAATCAACTATTTATAAAATTCTCAGTAAAAAACAGTTTAAAATTTGCATAAATGAAATATATCCATTTTGAAATGAAGTAAATAAGAAATATTGCTCGATAACATATTTTGGCAATTTATCTGAAAAAATTTCAAAATATTTAAACAAAAAATTTCAAATTACTGTTGCATTTAAAACACATATGAATTTAAAAACAAAATTAATAAATGCTAAAGAAAAAACAAAAATTTTCAATAAAAGTGGAATTTATAAACTAAATTGTAATTGCAACGGAACGTATATTGGACAAACCATGAGAAATTTTGATATTAGATATAAAGATCACATAAGAGCTTTAAAATATAAAGATATAGAAAAGTCAAATTTTGCTAAACATTTAATTCTGAATAAAGATAATATTTCGAATCAAAAAACATCATTAAATATTCTACACATTTCGGATAAAAATTTAACATTTTTGGAAAGCTTAGAAATTAAAAAACATTTAAAAAATCAAAATTATACAGTAATAAATGAACAATTAGATATATATAATTCACTACTACTAGATATGTTAATAAAAATAATTTTTAGTTAAATAGAAATTTTAAATTATAATGTAAATATTTATATTTATTTGATAGATTATCTAACCTTTAAATTTGTAACGTCTAATAAATGACAATATCTAAATTCAAGTCAGCGGGAATATAGAAAGTTAAATAAATAAAACGGATATCAGGGTAGCGGGAAAAAACATTTTTTTTTTTTTTTTTTTTTTTTTTTAAATATTAATCAATCAGTTTGAAATATTATATAATATAAATACATTGAAAATGATGATAACTCATCGAAACATGTATGTAAAAATAAAATAAAATAAATAAATAAATAAAATCATTACTTCAATAATATGAATAATATAAAAGGATTTTATAAAATAAAAATAGAAAATATAAAACATTATTGAATTGTTAAAAACATATTTGTAAAACGTTTTAATTATCAAAAACGTTCTTTAGATGTCAAAAAATGACTAGAACAATAAAAATAAAATATCAAAATATTGCCAAAAGGGTTCAAAATCCGGTGTTTATAGAATGTTAAAAAACAGCAAAATAACGTCATTACGTATAAAACTATTGTCAAAATTTACTAAAAACATTTATTTATGAAAAGTCAAAATAGTAAAATCTATTATAGAAATTAAAATCGAAACTATTGTCCCGCAATCATTGATCTTAGTGCCGCGCCTACTCTTCCAAGTGTTTGTGATTAGGAAATTAGGTTACAAACTTACAAATATTTGGGCGGGTGCGCTAGAACTAAAATCAAAACTACTGTCTTTCAATCATTGCTTTTAGTGCTCCACTCACCCAAACACGTAGTTGTGATTAAAAAATTAAATTACAAACATTTGGGTGGGTGGGCAGAAGCTAAAGTCAAAACTACTGTCTCGTAATTAATGAACTTAGTTCTTCACTTACCCAACCAAGTGTTTGTGATCAAGAAATTAGATCACTAACACTTGGGCGAGCGGGAACTAAAGTCAAAACTACTGTCCCGCAGTTCCGCAACCATTAAACTTAGTATCCCACCTTACCCAGTGGTTGTGATAAAAAAATTGGATCACAAACACTTGGGCTGGAACTAAAATTCAAACTACTGTCCCGCAGTTATTGAACTTAATGCTCCAACTACCCACTCAAGTGTTTGTGATCAAAAAATTGGATTACAAACACTTGGGCGGTTAGGCGCAAACTAAAGTCAAAACTACTGACTCAGAGTTAATACACTTATTTTTCCATTTACCCACCCAAGTGTTTGTGATTAAGAAATTAAGTTACTAAAACTAGAGATGGTGGGCGAGTACTAAAGTCAAAACTACTGTTTTGCAATTATTGATCTTTGTGCTCCAACTACCTACACAAGTGTTTGTGATCAAGAAATTAGATAACAATAACTTGGGCGAGAACTAAAGTCAATACTACTGTCCCGCAATGAATGAACTTAGAATCTTACCTACCTACCCAAGTAGTTGTGATCAAGAAATAAGGTCACAAACACTCAAGTTTAAAGTTGAATCTACTGTTTTGCAAATAATGAACTTAGTGCTCCACCCATCTACCTGAATAGTTGTGATTAAGAAATTATATTACAAACAGTTAGGTGGGTGGGCAAAAACTAAAGTCAAAACTTTTGTCTTGCAATCATTGATCTTAATGTAATACCTACCCACCCAAGTGTTTTTGATCAAGAAATTGGATCACAAACACTTGGGCGGGAAGACGGAAACTAAAGTCAAAAATACTGCAATTAATGAACTTAGTGCTCCACCCACCCACGTAATTGGTTGTGATCAAAAAATTAGATCACAAACTTTTGGACGGGAACTAAAATCAAAGCTACTGTTCTGCATTTAAGGTATTTAATGCTCCACTTCCCCACCCAAGTAGTTGTAAACAATAAATTAGATCACAAACATTTGAGTGGGTGAGCGTAAACTAAAGTTGAAACTACTGTTTTGAAATCATTGATCTTAGTGCCCCACCCATCGCCCCAAGTGTTTGTGGACAAGAAATTGAATCACAAACACTTGGGCAAGTATACGGGAACTAAAGTCAAAACTACTGTCCCGCAATCATGGATCTTAGTGCCGCGCCTACCCACCCAAGTGTGTGATTACGAAATTTGGTTACAAAATTACAAACATTTGGGCGGGCGGGCGGCAACTAAAATCAAAACTATTGTCCCGCAATCATTGAACTTAGTGTCCCACCAATCCCAGTGGTTGTCATCAAAAAATTGGATAACAAACACTTGGGCTGGAACTAAAGTTGAAATTACTGTCCCGCAGTCATTGAACTTAGAGCTTTTACCAACAACTCAATTGTTTGTGATCAAGAAATTGGATCACAAATAATTGGGCGGGTGGGCGCAAACTAAAGTCGAAACTACTGTCCCGCAATTAATAAACTTAGTACCCCATTATCCACCCAAGTGTTTATGATCAAGAAATTAAATAACTAACACTTGGGATGGTGGGCGGGTACTAAAGTCAAATTAACTGTCCTGCAATCATTGATCTTAGTGCTCCAACTACTTACACAATTGTTTGTAATAAAAAAAATAGAAAACAAACACTTGAGCAAGAACTAAGGTCAATACTACTGTTTTGCAATTAATAAACTTAGTACCTTACCCACCTATCCAAGTAATTGTCATCAAAAAATTAGATCACAAACACTACAGTTTAAAGTTAAAACTACTGTTTTGCAATTAATGAACTTGTGCCCCATTTATCTACCTAAGTAGTTGTAATTAAGAAATTATATCACAAACAATTGGGCAGGTGAGCGAAAATGAAAGTCAAAATTTTTGTCTTCATCATCATACTTACCCACCCAAGTGTTTTTGATCAAAAAATTGGATCACAAAAACTAGGGCGGGAAAACGAAAACTAAAGTGAAAACTACTGTTTCGCAATTAATAAACATAGTGCTCCACCCGCCCACCCAATTGGTTGTGATCAAAAAATTAAAATACAAACCTTTGGGCGGAAATTCAAATTAAAGCTACTGTTCTGCATTTAAGGAACTTCATGCTCCACCTATCCACCCAAATAGTTGTGGTTAAGAAAATAGATCACAAATACTTGGGTGGATGGGCGAAAACTAAAGTTGAAACTACTGTCCCGCAATAATTGATATTAGTGCCCCACCCACCCACCCAAGTTTGTGTGACCAAGAAACTAGATCACAACGGAACTAAAGTTGAAATTACTGTCTCGCAATTAATAAACTTAAAGCCCCACTTACCCACATAAGTAGTTGTAATCATGAAATTAGATCATAAACACTTGGGCAGATGAGCGGGAACTTAAGTCAAAACTACTGTCCTGCAATCATTGATATTAGTGCTCCAACTACCCGCACAAGTGTTTGTGATAAAAAAATTGGATAACAAACACTTGGCGAAAACTAAAGTCAATACTAGTTTCCCGCAATTAATAAACTTAGTACTTTAACCACCTACCTAAATAGTTGTGATCAACAAATTAGGTCACTAACACTAAAGTTTAAAGTTGAATCTACTGTGTTGCAATTAATGAACTTATCGTTTCACCCATTTACCTAAGTAGTTGTGATTAAGAAATTATATCACAAACAATTGAACGGGTAGACGAGAACTAAAAGTAATACTTTTGTTTTGCAATCATTGATCTTAATGTCATACCTACCCACCCAAGTGTTTTTGATCAAGAAAATGAATTACAAACACTTGGGCGGGAAGACGGAAACTAAAGTCAAAGCTACTGTTCTGCAATTAATAAATTTATTCTTTACCCACTCACCCAATTGGTTGTCATCAAAAAATTAGATCACAAACATTTGGGCGGGAACTAAAATCAAAGCTACTGTTCTGCATTTAAGGAATTGAATGCCTCACCCCCCCCCCCCACCCAAGTAGTTGTGATCAAGAAATTCGATCACAAACACTTGAGTGGGTGGGCAGAAACTAAAATTGAAACTACTGCCCCGCAATAATTGATTTTAGTGCCCCACCCAGCCACCCAAGTTTTTGTGACCAAGAAATTAGATCACAAACACTTGGGCGGCTGGGCGTGAACTAAAGTTGAAACTACAGTCCCGCAATTAATAAACTTAGTACCTTACCTACCTACCCAAGTAGTTGTGATCAAGAAATTAAGTCACAAACATTATAGTCTAAAGTTGAAACTATTGTTTTGCAATTAATGAACCTAATGCCCCACTCACCTACCTAAATAGTTGTGATTAAGAAATTATATCACAAATAGTTGGGCTGGTAGGCGGGAACTAAAGTCAAAATTATTGTCTCGCAATCATTAATCTTAATGTCCCACGCACCCACCCAAGTGTTTTTGATTAAGAAATTAGATCACAAACACTTGGGTGGGTAAGCGGGAACTAAAGTCAAAACTACTGTCCCGCAATAATTAAATTTCGTGCCCCACCCGCCCACCTAAATAGTTGTGATCAAAAAATTGAATTACAAACACTTAGACAAGATCTAAAATTGAAACTACTGTCCTGCAATCATTGAACTTAGTCCTCCCTCATCTACGCAATTGGCTGTTATCAAAAAATTTGACTACAAATACTTGGGCGGGTGGGCGGAAACTAAAATCAAAATTGCTGTTCCGCAATTGATGAACTTATTGCCCTACCTCTCTAGCCAAATGGTTGTGATCAAGAAATTTATTCACAAACACTTGGGCGGGAACTAAATTTGAAATTACTGTCCCGCAATCGATGAACTTAGTCTCTCCACCTACCCACTCAATTACTTGTCAAAAAATTGTATTACAAACACTTGAACGGGAACTAAAATTGAAACTACTGTTCCGCAATTATTGATCTTAGTGCCGCGCATTATTTAGAAATTAGGTCACAAACACTTGGGCGGGTGGGTGGGAACTTAGGTCAAAACTACTGTCCCGCAATCATTAATCTTAATATTGCGCTCATCCACCCAAGTGTTTGTGATTAAGAAATTAAGTCACAAACACGTTAATTAAAGTTAAAACTACTGTCTAGCAATTAATGAATTTTGTGCTCCACCTACCTAAGTGGTTGTGATGAAGAAATTGGATCACAAACACAAACTAAAGTTGAAGCTACTGTCCCGCAGTCGGTGAACTTAGTGCCTCAACCACCCACTCAAGTGTTTGTAATTAAGAAATTAAATCACAAACACTAGGGCGGGTGGGCGGGAACTAAAGTTAAAAAACTATCCCGCAATTAATGAACTTTGTGCCCCATCTAGCCACTCAAGTAGTTGTAATAATGCAATTAAACCACAAACACTTGGGCGAGTGCTAAAGTTAAAACTACTGTCTCGCAATCAATAAACTTAGTGCTTTAACCACCCACCCAAGTGTTTGTGAGAATCAATAAAGTTAGTGCCCCGCCCACCCACCCAAGTAGTTGTGATCAAAAAATTAGATCATACACGCTTGGGTAAGTAGGCGAGAACTAAAGTCAAAACTACTGTCTTGCGTTTAATGAACTTAGTAAAAAACACATAAATTGAGTATAAAGTACAACTAGTTTGCAAGCTCTGGTAGAAAATTTGAGGTTTTGTAGCTTTTTAACTATAATAAAATAATTTTTATTCTGATATAACTAATACAATCTAATTATTTTTGACATATTTATATATATACGAGGTTTGTCCGGAAAATACGTATAATAATGGAATAATAACTTAATTTTAACAATTGTTCAGTAATTTCAATATGGTATCGTTCAAAGTACTCCCCTGAGACAAAATGCACTTTTGTCAACACCGTTTCCACTGTTGATAAAATTGCTAAAAGTCTTCAGTTGTGAGGTTTTTTAGTAGCCATGTCGTTGCTGCCTTAATGACTTCTACATCCCCCAAGTGCCGTCCCCGAAGCATCATTTTTCATTTTGGGAACAGGAAAAAGTCGCATGAGGCTAAATCGGGTGAACAAGGCGGGTGTTCTGTCACGGTGATTAAGTTTTGGGCCAAAAAGTCACGAGCTTTGTAACAATTTTTGCGCACAATTTTTTCATTTTAAGTTTTTCAATCAGAATTTTGTGGACGATTGTTTTAGGGATTGACAGAATCTCAGCTATTATTCTAACTGTCAATCGAAGGTCTTTAAGAACACAAACCCAAATTTGTTCAACATTTTTCTCAGAACTTGAGCGAAGGTCATCTTTTTGGCCTTCTTAAAACCTTTTTAACCTGTTGTTGACAATAGGTTTTTTTAGAGAATTGTCTCCGTAAACTTGTTTCAAACACTCAAAAACTTCACGGCCATTCTTGCCTAGCTTTGCAAGAACTTGATGTTGATGCGCTGTTCCTCAATCAGAGAAAGTTTCATGCCGACGGCAGGTAAAAAAAAGGATTACTTTCAACAAGCAGACGTTAACTCCTACTTGAGGGGATTGCATAGCAAAGGGGGACGTCTTCGTACAACAACAAAAAGGTTACTTACACGTTTTTTTGCCTTGCATGAATTGTATGCATAACTTTTGATAAACTGATTGCAATAACTGGTTGTTTTTTGCATTATTTTTTGAGCGATTTTACAGAAAATTTATTCAAACTTAATCTAAAATAAATTTAACATAAAAACTTTCAGTAATAAAATATAATATATTAGAATTTTTATTATTTTGCAAATTTAAGGTTCTGCTAAATATTGACGAATATTTTGCAGATTTGTGTTGATCCGATCTTATTTCAATGATAAGAAATAAAAATAATAATCAGATCCATCCAAAGCCGCACAGTAAATAAAACTTGTTTGCCCTTATTCGTTCGGTGTATTTTTTCATCCCATGTAATATTTTATGCTAAACGAAAAATGTCGACTTGCTGAAACGGTAAGCCGATAATTTATCTCCTTGGATTAAAACGTAAGCTGGTGCCATGCAGCAAATGCTACCCTTTCAACCCAGTTTAATTCCATTGCCTGCAATATGATTTTTAAATGAGTAAACAATTAGCGCGATCTATCTACAGTCGAATGAATTCAGGTAGTGGAGTAGTAGTAGTAGGAAAGTTTGTGAATAATGTTCCATCTTTATTATCCCGAACAGCAATAACTCCCATGAAGTTTCCTTTCCATCCCAATCCAAGTGGAGTGTAAACATTCAGTTGGATGTATTATTCCAATTCAACTAGCTTTTTAATAATAAAATTTGACGTTAAGAGGTACTTCATTCAATTAGCAGATTTTTAACGCGAATTTTTAATTAAATTTAATGTGATTAATGATTATTTTTTTAACTTAAAGGGAAAGTCGTGTATGTTATATATTTTTGTTGAATATAAATATAAAAATTCAAAGTACTCAATCAACACTGCTGCCAGTGAAAGTTTATTTTTGATTAACTATTGTTATAAAAAAAATGTGACTAGTGGTTAATAATCTTTTCTTTAGTGGTAATACAAATATCTATTCGCTTTTTACAGCTAAAGTAATCCGCATATCCTCCCTCTGGCGAAATATCATCCCCGATAGAAATATGTTTAAGCTGTATTTTTTTTTTCTGAATGCCTCGACCTATATGTCGCAAACGTATTGGCGAAATCCCTCTTGTGCGATGCGCATATTGGGGATGAATCAATAACTCCCCAAAGGGTAAACAAGTTTTTAATTTCCTAGGCGATACCCATATACCGCAATATTAGGTTATCTCTGAATGGAAAAACTCGCGTATTCATTCCGGGTGAATATTCTGAGTTGAGGGGACAACTTGATGGATCACTGTCATAAATCTGCACTAGTTTATTGAGACGGCAGCGGCGCTCCGAAAAATTGTGATTTATATGTTGCCATCAATTTTCTTTTATATTTACTAAATTAGGTAAACTGTTTATTTACTAATCAATCAGTATTTTGTCAAGGATTAATTTTTTATTAATTACAGTTATTATTCCAGGCATTAATCATGTGGATTAAATTTAAAAAAAGCAAAAATTACATTTCACCGCTGTAGGAAACAATTTTTTAATCAATTAACAATTTTTCCCGACTGCGCAAAAAAAATTATTTTATTCTTAACTTCTTACCGACTGCGCCAATAATATTTTTTCTCATAAGTTTGAACTATTTTAGTTTAAGCTGCATTTAATGCGTTGCATTTTTAGTTTTCATGATGCTTTAAATCAATACCGACTGCGCCAAAATGAATATTTTTTTAACATGCGCTTTACTCATTTAGAATTCATCTCGTTCCAGCAAGGGAGGCATTTTATTAATTTTATCAATTTCTTAAATTGATACCAACTATGCGTCTTGCGTATTTTTTTTTTGTTAGTTAATATTTTAAATTATTTCCTACTGACTGCGCCAAAATTGTTTAAAATTTAATTTTTATTTTTTTGTATTTTTTACAAAAATTGAAAAAGTTGAATAATTTATAAATCATATATTAGATTTTCTTGAAATTTTGGAACATTGCACTTCAATAACTAATAGTATCAATTGTAGAAAGTAAATTAAAATTTTGTTAGCTCATTTTACCAACCTGAGTAAAAACATTATCTGTGCAGCAACGTCTGTGAGATTGCTTAGTGGCTGTCTAAGTTTGAATGTGCTTTAGCATTGTATTGTAGGTCTGGTGTTGTTGTTTGCAAAGTTTGGTTGTGTAATTATGTGTCTATTTGAAATGAATTTGTGTGTGTATTTATTCCGTGTTGTATAAAAATGGTTTTATGTATCCATTAGCTAATACCACCAATAAAAATATTTTAATATCATTGAATTAATTATAAATAACAATTAACATAAAACAGGGTTTGTTTTACACTCAACATAAATTTAATTAACCTTTGAAACTATCTATTGAAAAAAATTAAATACTTTTAAATTTATACCGATGCTTCCCCTCATTTAAAATTGATCCCGATTTTACAATTCACAGCGGCCATGTTTTGTGGTCATAAAATAAACATGAAGTATTTTTTTCGCCTCTCGTCCGTATAAAACATGCCTATATTTTATCATTGCGAAGGAGTTTTGCTCCTGATTCCCTCTTCGTTTTTTTTTATTATCATAATGCGACCGAAATCCCATCCACTGTTTTCGAACACATAAAATCTCCATTAGCCGATCGCAAAAAAGCAGCTCACACTTCGCGGCGCATGTAAGGCGAAAGCGTAAACGAGGCGGTGCAAGTTTCGTTTTTTGATGCGCCCCCATACTAACACATACAGATAGAGAGAGGGAATTCTTTCTGTGATGTCTTAATATATAAAAGATGAGGCACCGATGTTAAAAGCTTTTATAGGTTTGTACATAAATCTTATTTCTTCTACTGAATTTGCGGTTATCGCACTGGAGAAAATGCATTTTTATTTCTTTTAAAATGACAATTCTTATTTATGCTCATTGCGTTTATCATTATAGGTTTCTATAAATTTTTCCCAAGCGGTAATCATATATTATTATTATTAATGTATAGAAAGCAGAGTTTTATGAAATAACTGAGTATTCATCAATACAAGTTCAGCTTAAATATACATTTTTTTAATTGCATAAAACGTTAATAAATTACATAACAACAAACTTGAAAAATTTATAAAAATTATCGAGATTATTTAAACACTTTTTGGCCAAAGTTTTGATGTCACGTAACGAGAAAATCCCGAGATTGTTACAATTTTTGTTTGTTTTGGTCAAACCAAAGCGCTTCGAGCATCCGTAAAGTCAGACTTTGAAAAGCCTTGAGACAATTGAGGTGTCTGTTTGCGGCAGTGCCTCAGATAGGGGACGCAATGGTGATCTGTGGTTTGATGGTGGTGGGTGTGTAGATCCAGATTTTGTTCTAGAACGACAAGCTTAGCTTTATTTATAATAGACTGTACGTACAATTTGGATGTAATTCCTTTGTCAAAGGTTATTTTTAAATATTTAACATTTTTTGTTCAACATAATCAAACATAGTCTAACCTTTAGCATTGGTTTGTAAGCTGTTCCGCGCTAGGTGTCTTGAGTTTAAGACCTTAGCAATAAATTTGAGAAAATGATTTGCAAAGACCGTATCAAAACTGCAATTTTGAGAGTGTTTAGCCTATGTCGCATTTGTTTCTAGCGTAAGCGTGTTGGGCTGTCTAGTTTAAAGGTATCTAAAACTTTTTGCAAAGATTAGTGTACTACCAAAGTTTCTAAATATGTAAAAGTATTCAGGAATCTTAGCGTTTGAGTGGGTGGTTTAACTCAGACATTTGCATGACGTCGATGTTCTATTTGATGATTTTTTTGCCCATTTTTTCTGTAATGCAAGAAGCAAACATAGAGCAATACGTTAGGTGTATTATTCATTGTTTTAAAAATCTAAAATGGTAGACAGAATTTTCTGTTAAAAATTTCCAAATTTTAAAAAAAGAACTGTTATCTTTGCGTTTGCAATTTTTGATGCATTTGATAAGACAGCATTAGCAAACCATTTGTTTGCGGTTGCAGCGGCAGGTTTGCGGATACCTGTACTTTGAGAAAAAGTCAAAAACTGTCACCACAATTTAAATTATTTGTTTGTACTCATGATCAAGAGTGACCCAGCCACCATTCCAAGTATTTGTCATCACAGATTGGATATTACTATCACATCTCTTGACATAAAAAGTTTTGTCGCTTGTAGAGAAAAGAAACTTTCTGTTCTTACTTCCGTCCACCTGCCCAAGAAAATGTCATTAAAGAACTGGATATCACTATCACTATCTTTGACGTAAAAACTATTAACACACTAAGAGAAAGAAAATTTCCAATTTTTTGATAAGTAACACTTGGGTGGGCGGACGGGAAAATTAGTTTAAATTATCTGTTTTTAGTCATGTTCTGGAATGATTCACCCACCCACCCAAGTGTTTGTCAATAAGGGATTGGATATCACTATAGCCTTTTTTGACATAAAGAAAGAAAACTTCGGATTTCTTAATAAGTAACATTTGGGCGGGTGGGTAAGAACCCCTGTTTAAATTATCTGTTTGTACTTATGTTTTGGAGTAGCTCGTTTTTGCCCAAATGTTTGTCATTAAAAGATTGAACATTATTATCATCTTTTTAGACATAATGATTTTCAACGCTTGCAGAATAAAGAAAACTTCCAATTTTTTAATAAATATCATTTGGGCGAGTGGGCAGGATCTCCAGTTAAAACTATTTTTCCCCAAAGTGATCCATCCACCCGCCCTAGTGTTTGTGATTAAGGATTGGATATCACTATCATCTTTTTTGACTTATAACATTTTAACGCTTGCTGAGGAAAGAAATTGATAAGTAACACTTGAGCGGGTGGCTGGAAACCCCAGTTTAAACTATCTGTTTGAATTCAAGTTTTGGAGGGACTCTCCCATCCGCCCAAGTGTTTGTCTTCAATAAATTATATATCATCATCACCTTCTTTGACATAGTGACTTTTAACGGTTGCAAAGAAAAGAAACTTCCAATTTCTTAATAAATAACACCTAGGCAGGTTGTCGGGTACTCCAGCTTAAACTATCCGTTTATACTTATGTTTTGGAATGACCCACCCACCCGCCCAAGTGTTTGTTATCACTATCACCTTTTTTGATATATAAACTTTTAACGCTTGCAGAGAAGAAAAACTTCCAATTTCTTGATAAGTAACACTTGGGCGGGTGGGCGTGAACTCCAGTTTAAACTATCTGTGTGCATTAAAGTCCTGTAGTGAACTCTCGTTTAAACTACCTGTCTCTACTTATATTCTGGAGTGAACCACCCACCCGCCCAAGTGCTTGTCAGCAGCTAATTAAATATCACCATCACTTCTTTTGACATAAATTTTTTTAACGCTTGCAGAGAAGGAAAACTTCCAATTTCATGATAAGTAACACTTGGGCGAATGGGCGGGAACTTCAGTTTAAACTATCCGTCCGTACTTATGTTTTGGAGTGATCTACCCACCCGCCCAAGTGTTCGTCATTAAAGGATTGGATATCACTATCACCTCTTTTGACATAAAAACTTTTAACGTGCGAGTGGGCGGGAACCCCAGTTTTAACTTTTTGTCTTTGCTAATGAAATGGAATGACTTACCCACTCTCCCAAGTGTTTGCCATAAAAGGATTGGACATTACTATACCCTTCTTTGACATAAAGACGGGAGCTGTGGTAGAAACTGTCGTACTCCGTTTATGAATATTGATACCTAGTTAAAATTAAAGTACCCGCACACTTGCCTAAGTGTTTTAATTTAATCACTAACACTTAGTTTGAACCGTAGTTTATTAAGTTCTGTGTTTATGATTCAATCTATAGATTACTCTGTTACTCTAGTTTATGAAAACTAACAAATATTTTGAACTAAAGTGCTTATCCAATGTAATTGAATCTAGAATTTATTACCACGGGTAGGTGGGAACTTTAGGTTATGATTATTAACAAATAGTTTGAAGTGAAAAGTTAATCCGCTTGCCCAATTGTTGTAATGCAATCTGTAAATTACTAATATTTGGGAGGATGGACTACTATTAAATTTCATTTTTTTTTTTTTATTTTATCAAACGTAAAACACTGAAAGAAATCAAATTTCAAGAATTAATAATGAATAATTCTAAAACTTTACATGTATTATTATATAATATATTATAACATGTTTTGTTAAATTTTTTAACGAAAATTCAAAAATACGTACGTAAATATTGGAGTTAAACAGTTTTGAGAAATTTGAAAAAAAAAAACTTTTAAATGAAAATTTTCAATTTTCGTATTTTTAACGATTAATGCATTAAATGATAATTATGCAAACAAATTTACATCAAACTTCTACAATTGGTTTTAGTTTTAATTTACAATTAGTGATTTTAGTTCAAAAATCGGAATTAAACAGTTTTGAAAATTTCGAAAAAAATACTTTCAGATGAAAATTTATATTTTTCGTATTTTTTACAAAAAATGCACTAAATTATAATTATGCACAAAAAATACAACAAAATTTTACTATTAATTTTTGTTTTAATTCACAATTAGTGGTTTTAATCAAAGAATCGGATATAAACAGTTTTGAAAAAATTGGAAAAATACTTTTAAATAAAAATTTATAAATTTTATTTTTTATACAATTAATGCACCAAAGGATAATTTTGCACAAAAAATTACAACAAAATTTTACGATTAGTTTTTATTTTAATTCATAATTAGTGATTTTAGTTCTAAAATCGGAATTAATCATTTTTGAAAAATTCGAAAAATATACTTTAAGATGAAAATTTATATTTCTTGTATTTTTTACGATTAACGCATTGAATGATAATGATGCACAAAAAGTTAAAACAAAATTCTACTAGTAGTTATTATTTTAATTCATAATTAGTGATTTTAGTACAAAAATCCAAATTTATCAGTTTTGAAAAACTAGAAAA
Organism: Tachinus rufipes; assembly: GCA_963932245.1. NCBI lineage: Eukaryota > Metazoa > Arthropoda > Insecta > Coleoptera > Staphylinidae > Tachinus > Tachinus rufipes. The sequence goes on from OZ010749.1 coordinate 7,207,787, forward strand.
AATACTTTAAAATGAGAATTTATAATTTTCGTAATTTTTACAATTAGTGCATTGAATGATAATTATGCACAAAACTTTACAACAAAATTCTACTATTAGTTTTTGTTTTATTTCACAATTAGTGATTTTAGTCCAAAAATTGGTATTAAACGGTTTTGAAAAAGTCGAAAAATATACTTATAGATAAAAATTTAAATTTTTTGTATGTTTTACAATTAGTGCATTGAATGATTATTATGCACAAAAAGTTACAACAAGATTCTACAATTAGTTTTTGTTTTATTTCACAATTAGTGATTTTAATCTAAACATTGGAAATAAATAGTTTTGAATAATTTGAAAAAAATACTTTTAGATAAAAATTTATATTTCTCGTATGTTTTACAATTAGTGCATTGAATGATAATTACGCACAAAAAAATACTACAAAATTCTACGATTAGTTTTTGTTTTATTTCACAATTAGTGATTTTAGTTCAAAAATTGGTATGAAACAGTTTTGAAAAATTCGAAAAAAATACTTTTAAATAAAAATTTATAATTCTCGTATTTTTTACAGTTAGTGCATTGTATGATAATTTTGCACAAAAAGTTACAACAAAATTCTACGATTAGTTTTTGTTTTATTTCACAATTAGTGATTTTAGTTCAAAAACTGGTATTAAACAGTTTTGAAAAATTCGAAAAAAATACTTTTAGATAAAAATTTATTTTTTTCGTATTTTGTACAATTAGTGCATTGAATGATAATTATGTACAAGAAGTTACAACAAAATTCTAGTCCAAAAATTGGTATTAAACAGTTTTGAAAAACTCGAAAAAAATACTTTTAGATAAAAATTTATAATTCTCGTATTTTTTACAATTAGTGCATTGAATGATAATTATGTACAAAAAGGTACAACAAAATTCTACTATTAGTTTTTGTTTTATTTTTCAATTAGTGATTTTAGTCCAAAAATTGGTATTGAACAGTTTTGAAAAATTTGAAAAAAATACTTTTAGATGAAATTTTCATTTTCTTGTTTTTTTTTACAATCAGTGCCATGAATGATAATTATGCACAAAAAGTTTCAACAAAATTCTACGATTAGTTTTTGTTTTATTTCACAATTAGTAATTTTAATCGAAACATTGGAATTAAACAGTTTTGAAAAATTTGAAAAAAATGCTTTTAGATAAAAAATTATATTTTTCGTATTTTTTACAATTAGTGCATTAAATGATAATTATGCACAAAAAGTTTCAACAAAATTCTACGATTAGTTCTTGTTTTATTTCACAATTAGTGATTTTAGTCCAAAAATTGGTATTAAACCGTTTTGAAAAAATTGAAAAAAATACTTTTAGATAAAAATTTATATTTTTTGTATTTTTTACAATTAGTGCATTGAATGTTAATTATGCACACAAAGTAACAACAAAATTCTACGAGTAGTTTTTGTTTTATTTCACAATTAGTGATTTTAGTCCAAAAATTGGTATTAAACCGTTTTGAAAAAATCGAAAAAAATACTTTTAGATAAAAATTTATTTTTCTTGTATGTTTTACAATTAGTGCATTAAATGATAATTATGCACAAAAAGTTACAACAAAATTCTACGATTAGTTTTTGTTTTATTTTACACTTAGTGATTTTAGTCTAAAAATTGGTATTAACAGTTTTGAAATATTCGAAAAAAATACTTTTAGATCAAAATTTATATTTCTCGTTATTTTTACAATTAGTGCATTGAATGATAATTATGCAAAAAAAGTAACAACAAAATTCTACTATTAGTTTTTGTTTTATTTCACAATTAGTGATTTTAGTCTAAAAATTGGTATTAAACAGTTTTGAAAAATTCGAAAAAAATACTTTTAGATAAAAAACATTATTTTTTGTATGTTTTACAATTAGTGCATAGAATGATAATTATGCACAAAAAGTTACAACAAAATTCTACAATTAGTTTTAGTTTTATTTCACAATTAGTGATTTTTGTTCAAAAATTTGTACTAAACAGTTTTGAAAAATTCGAAAAAAATACTTTTAGATGAAAATTTATATTTCTCGTATTTTTTACAATTAGTGCATTGAATGATAAATATGCACAAAAAGTTTCAACAAAATTCTACTAGTAGTTTTTGTTTTATTTTACAATTAGTGATTTTAGTCTAAAAATTAGTATTAAACTGTTTTGAAAAATTTGAAAAAAAAATTTTTAGTTAAAAATTTTAATTTTTTCGTATTTTTCACAATTAGTGCATTGAATGATTATTATTCACAAAAAGTTACAACAAAATTCTACAATAAGTTTTTGTTTTATTTCACAATTAGTGATTTTAGTCCAAAAATTGGTATTAAACAGTTTTGAAAAATTCGAAAAAAAAACTTTTTGATAAAAAAAATTATTTCTCGTATTTTTTACAATTAGTGCATTGAATGATAATTTTGCACAAAAAGTTTTAACAAAATTCTACTAGTAGTTTTTGTTTTATTTCACAATTAGTGATTTTAGTCTAAAAATTAGTATTAAACTGTTTTGAAAAATTTGAAAAAAATACTTTTAGGTAAAAATTTTAATCTTTTGTATTTTTTACAATTAGTGCTTTGAATGATATTAATGCACAAAAAATTACAACAAAATTCTACAATTTAAAAGTTAATAAAAAACAATTTTTGAATATCAAACTAATTTTTAAGTGTTTATACGTTATACTACTTTTCTTTAGCATAGTTTGTAAAAATTTTAAAATAAATTTTAAAATAATAATACTTCACGGTATATACAAAACCATTTACATCTACATCATTATATACATAAATAACGATGAATTACAAACAATATTACAATTACACAAAAATATATAAAAGAATATTGAAAAATAAAAGCATGGAAAAAAGTATACATAAATAAAAACAATATATAAAATTATTCATCAACACATTTTAATTGACACTTAAAACTACATTTTGAAACACAAAATAAATCAACATTATTAGAGAAACTATTTGCAATTCTACACATTCTACCAATCGGATTATTATATCCATAATTGGCAGAATGTATAGATTCTCTAAATTATGGAGACTGTCTGGTTCGGCGATTATTGTTGGGGACTTGAAATGGAAGAGTTACTAGTAGCTCTTGGCAATCAATCTCAGACATCATTAGTCCACGTAAATATGATAAATCGGCTCTTTTGCGCCGAATTTTCAGCGGCGGAAGATTATATTGCAATGCAATGAGGTTAAAATTGTAATTTTCGGATAAAATGCCTAATTTGTACGATAATAAACGAAAAAATTTGTTTTGAATACGTTCTATATTGCATATATGAACGCTGTAGAATGGACACCAAACTGACGGAGCGTACTCTAAATGAGAACGTACTAAAGCGCAATAAAGTAATTTGAGTGTGCTAGGAGTAGACATTCTGTAAACAAATCCTAACATTTTCATAGCACGGTTGCACATATAATTTATATGCTCAACAAAAGTTAGTTTTGAATCAAAAATTACGCCAAATTTTTTTATTGGTGTAACATGTTCAAAAACATTATTATCAATAGTATAGTCATACGATACTTTACTTAAAGTTCTGTTGAAGCTTATCGAAAAACATTTATTTGCGGTAAACAACAAGTTATTAATAAGACATCATGAATGAACAGAATCTAAGTCATTTTGCAAACTAATGCAGTCCTCGATAGATGATATTCTTTTATAAATTTTAAGATCGTCAACAAATAAAAGTTAAGACGAAGAATTAATAGAATAAACAAGATCATTAATAAAGAGTAAAAACAGAATTGGTCCACAATGAGATTTTTGAGGAACCCCAGATGGAACAACAATTGGTTGTGATAAAAAGTTATTAATTTTCACACACTGTGTACGATTTTCCAAAAAGCTCGACAACCACGCAACAACTTATTCATGAAAACCCAAAGCCCGAAGCTTAGCAATCAAAATACTATGATTAACGCGATCAAAAAACAAAAAAATCTGTGTAAATAGAATCTACTTGAACTCTTGATTGAAAGGCATTCAAACGATCATTTTCGTAACAAAGAAGATTTGTAAGAGTAGAACGACCCTCGCGAAACCCATGTTGCTGTTCCACTAAAATGCTATTGCACATCCATTGTATTTTAGCAGTTACAATTTGATCAAACAACTTAGGAATTGCAGACTGGATGCATATACCTCTATAATTAGAAATATCCTCCTTAGCTCCAGATTTATGTAAAGGCAGAATGTAGCTTTGTTTCCAAACTGAAGGAAACTTGGCTTCATTAAGAGAAGCCTCAAAAAGTAAGTGCAATGGCATAGAAATTGAATAAATACATTGTTTTAACAGCATAGATGGAATACCGTCCGGTCCAGTGCTAAAGTTACATTTAAGGTTCTCAATCCCTTTAAATACATCCAACAATCTAATTCAAAATGATCGATGTAATACGTTTTTCTTTAAGTCAAACAAAGGAGTTGGATGAGTTTGTGTATCGTAAACAGAGAAAAAGAATTCAGCAAAACTATTAACATAGTCATCTCCATTACTGCAAGTTTTTTGTTTATATATATAACAAATTTCCAAAAATGTTTAGGGTTACTTTGAATGTTGTTTTCTGTACGAGTAATATATTGATTGTATAGACATGTACTGAGATTTTTACACAAAGTACGAATTGATTGAAACTCGTTATAATCAGACAATAGTCTTGAAGATTTATAACGTTTATGAACAGTTTTTTTGAGTCTAGTAAGTGAAATCAATTCTTTATTAAACCAAACTGGAAAATTGTTTTCTCGCCATTGTTTTTTGGGAACAAAATAGTCAATAGCAAAATGCAACACAGAGTAAAATAAATTAACGCAATTATAAACATCACAATTATAAAAAAGGGCGGACCAATCAACATTCAACAAAAAATTATTGATTGCGTTAAAGTCGGCATATTTAAAATCATTAAAAACATAATTACACATTAAAACATCACGGCTAGTATCACATTTTACATCAATCACATAAGCAATATGATGTTGGCTAAGTTTTAACAAAACATCCACAGCTGTAATCACAGAAATATCACAGATGTTAGAAAAACATAAATCTAAGAACACACTACCATCATTAGGTATAGAAATACATTGAGCGCAGTTTAGAAATCCATAACAGTTAGAAACAAAATGAGCAGAATAAGTATCATTACAAATAACACTTATGCCTAACTCATCATTAACCCATACCGCTGCGGGTAGATTATAATCGCCTAGTGAAATTAGTTTACTGTCTGGATATTTGTCAGCGATAGATTCAACGGAATAACAATGATCTAAGTATTTATCACATGCCGAGTTAGGTGGTAAGTAGACTGCACTGATAATATATGATACAAACTTAAACTTAACAATTACAAACAAATGTTCAACACTTAAAAATGTAGGTTGTAATAAAGTACAATTAAAACAAGTTTTAGCAGCAATTAAGACACCTCCTCCGTCAAGCTTAGGGCTTAAAAGAAGGTATTCTCAGTAGCATCAAACGTTAAACAGTATTTAAAATCAGACTTTTTTAATTTCAAATTAATTTTTAAGCGCTAAACTACTTTTTATTAGCATAGTTTGTCAAAATTTTAAACTAAAATTTAAAAAAAAATGTATCCTCAGTTGCATAAAACTTTAAAATCAGACTTCAAAAACTAATAAAAAAATTTCAAATTTCAAATTAATATTTAAGCGTTAAAGTACTTGTTTTAGTATATTTTGTCAAATTTTTTAAAATAAAATTCAAAGGGATGTATCCTCAGTGGTATAAAACGTCTAACGCCTAAAACCAAACTTTAAGAATTATTTAAAAATAATTTAAGTAATAAATAAAAACTTTAAATGCTATTTTTGTTTAGCATGTTTTGTTTCAAACTCTAATTTCAAAATATGTACCCTCAGTTGCATAAAACATCAACAAATGTATTAAATCAAATTTGAAGAGTTAATAACAAATATTTTAATTAATTTTAAATCAATTTTTAATTGTATGTTAAAATATTAAAAGAAAATTAAGAAAAAAAAATTTCCTCGGTTACGTAACACATCATTGCATTATTTTAAATATTTAAAAATAAATGTTGTGTATCTTCAGTTGCATAAATAGCTTTTAAATAATACTAATTAATTTTTAAATTTTAAAGTAACTACGCTTTTACGGAGATATCTTAAACATGATTTGACAAAAAGTATCAAAATAAAATAACTGACCTCAGTTGGTTATAGCGTAGCATATTTGGATAGATTGTAATTTTGTATTTATTTAACTAAACTCTCAACACTCAATATAAAATAAATAGATTTTAATTAAATAGATTTCCAAACTGGAATATCCCGCATGGAAAATTGCACGGACCACAAAACCAATTGATTAATTTAAATATAATTTCCGCACGAATTTTGATTCGCTATTAACAAAAAGTGAGAACAAAATGAACAATCATTCTTTTTATTCACTTTTTTCCGCCTTCCTTTATAACCGAAACAATAGCTGGCATTCGCATTCAAATTAGAATTCATTATTAATCCGTAGCTAACTTTACTTTCAGTTTCAATTAATATTTTTTGCTATTAATGTTGCCAATTTGGTTCAGGTATGCAAGTCATCTGCAATTTATGTAGGTCATCTTGTTATGATTAACATTATATCTACTAATAAACATAGCAATAAATTTATTAGAATCAATGCCTTTAAGTAGCAGCAGCAGCAAAGCATATTTCTTTCTATTGAATGGTTATTATTTATGATCATATAAGGGCCATTAAGTTCTGCTATATTGCCCACAGTCCGAAAACTCAATAAAACACATTTTCCATCAAATAGGCCACGAGATACGATTGGAATTCACGTTCCATCAGTTACAACTAAAACTAACCAGATTACAAATAGCATGCATGCACCGTTAAATGGAATAAATTGCAGCGAAATGATTAGCAATCGATGCTGAGGGCTTAAACATCATAAAACAATTTGCAACGATACAAGTTTGAACTGAACATTAGGACGACATTTTCCGAACCTTTCAACTCTCAGCTTTATCTTTATCGAGGAGACCGTATCGCGTTGCTGCTGAATGAGTCCACCGGAAAAAACGTTCACATAAAAATTTTTACAACTTCATAAGCGGCACAAAGGGGGAACTGTTATTGTTATACTTTTTAATAAAAATAAAGGAACAAATATGTTTTTCTCGGTTTGCAATCGATTTTTAAAATATCCCATTAACTAAATCTCTTTGTCGGTAATATAGTTGGATTTTAGTTATCAAGAGCGTTAGGAATAAATTCTTTTTTAACCCCGTCCGCAATTGAGAACGGAATGTCTGAAGTTAATTACACTCTTTTACTGTCAAAAACATCAAATGGAAATATATAAATGAGTGAGAATACCTTTCGCCTCTGTAGCCGAGTACAAGCCAATTTAATTTGAACCATTCGGAACTCCAATGGACGATTAATTAGGAATAAATTAAACAGTAAATTGAAAATTGTGCACCGGAATAAAACTATTCAATTCTATACTGCAGTTAGATTGATTAACTTAAGCTTTCATTAAATAAAATTGGTCTCAAGTAAACTAGTTTAAATTATATTTTTAATGAATTACTGGGTTCCTAGTTTAAAAAGTTGTAATTTTACAAAATGTTGAGTCATCACAATTGTCTTTGATTAAATTATAATTAATTAATTTAAAAGATATTTTTTTATAAAAATTAACTTTGATTTAATACAAACAAACTTTATTAATAAAATTAACAAGAAGTTTGTGAGTTGCGGTTTAAACATTTAAATTTAGCACTAATAAAGTACAAATAATAAAAAAAAGGTTTCTTAATTTTATCAAAATTTGCTTTAATTTAGCAAAAAAATTGATTTGCGGTTTTAATTTTTTAAGTTAACACACATGAAATAGTTTAAAAAATAATTAAAAAAATTTATTTAAATTTAATATTTCATAAAAATTAGTTTTAATTTAAAATATATGCAAAATTTGTTTATACATTTCAATAAGCAAGAAAATTAATTTGGGGTTTAAAATTTTAAATTCAGCAATTAATATTTTTTTCAGTTTTTTTATTTTTAATTTGTTAAGAAAAATGAGTTTTCTTCGAAACCAGCAGGAATTTTGAGTTTTGGCTTAAAATTTTGAGTTCAATACACGTAGGTAAATTAAAAAATTATAATTTTGCTTAAAAAAATATACAAAAATTAGCTTCTAATCTAAGAAATGCATTTTTTTAATAAAATTGTTTCTGCGACAAATAGCAAGAACTTTACTAAAATTGAGTTTATTTTTTAATTTTCAATAGTTTTAAGTTGCGTGGATTAAAAAAAGGTATTTTTTTAATTTTTTATAAGTATATTTTTTATCTTATTAGATTATGGCCGGATTTTACTAATTATAACAATATTTTGATATTTTATAGCTGGGTTTGCTATTTTTTTAATTTTATAATTTTTTTTAAATATTTTAAGCAGCTGGATTTTGATGTTCTTTGACATTCATTTGATGATTTAAAAGCGGTTTTTGTTATTTTTGATTTTTTACAAATAGAATTTTGCTTTTTTAACTGTTTTTATTTGGAGTTTGATTATTCCTAACATAATTTTTGTATTTCAAAACCTGATTTTATTGTTTATGACATTTTATAAACAGAATTTTGCACTTTTTAACAGTTTATACGTTTTCTATTTCTAACAATATTTTGACCGGACTTTGCTATTTTTGGGGTTTTATGCAATTTTTACATTTTGTGGCTAAATTTTGGTGCGATATAACAATATTTTGATGTTAAATGTCATTTTTGACATTTTATGAATAAAATTTTAATCATTTTTGAGTCTATATGAATATATTTTAAGGTTTTATGATTATTTTTGATTTTTATAAATAGAATTTTGAATTTTAAACAGTTAAAGACTAAATTTTGATGCTTCTTGATAACGTTTTAAGGCCGGAGTTTGCTACTTCTGACATAATAGATAGAATTTTTTACTTTTTAACAGTTTTTTGCCGGATTTTGGTGCTTTCTAACACAATTTTAATTTTTTCAATTGTTTTTAGCATTTTTTTTTTTTGTTTTTTTTTTGTTTTATATTTAAATATTTTGGGACTGGATTTTACTATTTTTGATTTTTTGTAAATAGAATTTTGTATTTTTAACATTTTATGATCGATTTTTGATGTTTTTTTATATATTTTGATATGTTTTAGCTGGATTATGCAAGATCGGCTTATAAACAAGAAAAAATTGCAAATTTTTTTGCTATTTTTTATAAATTTTATAAATAGAATTTAGCATTTTTGAACAGTTTATGGCTGTATTTTGTTGTTTGAATTGTTTTGAATTTTGGTATTTTTAAGATTTTATGAATTTTTTTATTTTTTTAATTTTTTTAAAACTTGTATGGTTCTTTCTGACAACTGTTTAAGATATTCTAAAAATTATTTCAATTTTTAAAAGAATTGTTTAAAATTTAAACGCCGGATTTTGCTAATTTGACTTTTATGAACAGAATTTTGCAGTTTTCAATTGTTTTTGGCAGTTTGTCAAATTATTTTAGGGCCGGATTTTACTATTTTTTATTTTTTGTTAAAAGAATTTTGCATTTTTAACATATTATGACCAAATGTTGATGCTTATTTATATATTTCTGTACAATCTAACCAGATTATGACTAGATTTTGCTATTTATAACAATATTTTAAGATTTTATAGCCGGATATTGCTATTTTTATAATATTTGACAGTTGATGGCCGGATTTTATTGTTTTTTTTACAATTTTGATGGTTTAAAGCCAGATTTTGCTATTTTTATATTTTTTGATGGTTTATGGCCGGATTTTGGTGTTTTTTACATTATGTTCATGATTCATGGTCGGATTTTACTATTTTGATATTTTTTAACAATTTATTGCCAGATTTTAGTGTTTTTATACATTGTTTTGATGATTCAAGGCCGGATTTTATTATTTTTTTTATTTTTTGACAATATATGGACGGATTATTAATGTTTAAAAACATTATTTAGGTAGTTTAATGCCGGATTTTGCTATATTTTACGGTTTATGGTCGGATTTTAGTGTTTTTATACATTGTTTTGATGATTTAAAGCCGGATTTTATTATTTTTTTTATTTTTTGACAATATATGGACGGATTTTTATTGTTTTAAAATATTATTTAGGTAGTTTAATGCCGGATTTTGCTATTTTTTACGGTTTATGGCCGGATTTTAGTGTTTTTATACATTGTTTTGATGATTCAAGGCCGGATTTTATTATTTTTTTAATTTTTTGACAATATATGGACGGATTATTAATGTTTAAAAACATTATTTAGGTAGTTTAATGCCGGATTTTGCTATTTTTTTACGGTTTATGGCCGGATTTTAGTGTTTTTATACATTGTTTTGATGATTCAAAGCCGGATTTTATTATTTTTTTTATTTTTTGACAATATATGGACGGATTTTTATTGTTTTAAAACATTATTTAGGTAGTTTATTGCCGGATTTTGCTATTTTTTACGGTTTATGGCCGGATTTTAGTGTTTTTTTACATTATTTTGATCATTTAAAGCCGGTTTTTGCTATTTTTATATTTTTGATAATTTTTGGCCAGATTTTAGTGTTTTTATACATTTTTTTTGAAGATTCAAAGCCGAATTCTGCTATTTTTATATTTTTTGATGGTTTTTGGCTGGTTTTTGGTGCTTCTTTACATTATTTTGATAATTCAAAGCCGGATTTTACTATTTTTATATTTTTTGACAATTTCTGGCCAGATTTTATTGTTTTTATTCATTATTTTGATGATTCAAGACCGGATTTTGCTATTTTTTATATTTTTTTATGGTTTTTAGCCGTATTTTTGTGTTTTTTTACATTATTTTGATAATTCAAGGCCGGATTTTGCTATTTTTATATTTTTGACAATTTCTGGCCGGATTTTAGTGTTTTTTTACATTATTTTCATGATTCAAGACCGGATTTTGCTATTTTTTATATTTTTTATGGTTTTTAGCCGGATTTTGGTGTTTCTTTACATTATTTTGATAATTCAAGGCCGGATTTTGCAATTTTTATATTTTTTGACAATTTCTGGCCAGATTTTTGTGTTTTTATACATTTTTTGATGATTAAAGGCCGGATTCTGCTATTTTTATATTTTTTGATGGTTTTTGGCTGGATTTTGGTGCTTCTTTACATTTTTTTATAATTTAAGAATGGATTTTGCTATTTTTATATTGTTTGACAATTTCTGGTCAGATTTAAGTGTTTTTATACGTTATTTTGATGATTCATGACCGGATTTTGGTGTTTTTTTACATTATTTTAATAATTCAAAGCCAAATTTTGCAATTTTCAATTTTTTTTGACGGTTTATAGCCGGATTTTGGTGTTTCTACATTAAGCTTATGACTCAAGGTTGGGTTTTGCTATTTTTAATTTTTTTGACATTTTATGGCCACATTTTATTGTTTTTATAAATTATTTTGGTGATTTAAGACCGTATTTTGCTATTTTTATAATTTTTGTAGGTTTATGGGCGGATTTTGGTATTTTTTTACATTAGTTTGATGATTCAAAGTCGGATTTTGCTATTTTTATATTTTTTGACGGTTTATGGCCTGATTTTGGTGTTTCTTTACATTATTTTGATGATTCAAGGCCGGATTTTGCTAGTTTTTATAATTTTTGACAATTTATGGCCGGGTTTTGCTTTTTCTTTACATTATTTTGATGATTTAAAAATAGATTTTGATTTTTTTTTAATTTTTTGTCAATTTATGGCCGGATTTTGTTGTTGTTTGTATTATTTTAATGATTTAAAGCCGGATTTTGCTCATTTTCATATTTATTAACGGTTTATGGTAGGATTTTAGTGTTTTTTACGTTTTTTGTATAACTTAAAATTGGATTTTGTTTTTTTTTTAATATTTTTTGACAGTTTAAGGCTGGATTTTTCTATTTTTGACTGTTTATAAATAGAATTTTGCACTTTTCAACTGTTTTTTGCTTGATTTTGTTTTTTCTAACAAAGTTTGAATGATTCAAAGTCGGATTTTGCAATTTTTATACTTTTTGACAATTTAAGGCCGGATTTTAGTGTTTTTTACATTATTTTGATAATTCAAAGCCAGATTTTGCAATTTTTTTAATATTTTTAACGGTTTATGGTAGGGTTTTAGTGTTTTTTCATATTAGTTTTATGATTTAAGTTGGAATTTTGCTATTTTTCTAATTTTTTTATAGTTTTTGGCCAAATTTTGGTGTTTTTTTCAAATTATTTTGATGATTCAATGCCGTATTTTGTTATTTTTATATTTTTTGACGTTTTACGGCCGGATTTTGGTGTTTTTTTCACATTATTTTAATGATTTAAGGTGGAATTTTGCAATTTCTTTTATATTTTTGACAGTTTTTGGCCGGATTTTTTACAATATTCTGATGACTCAAATTCGGATTTTGCTATTTTTTATATTTTATGACGTTTTATGGTAGGATTTTAATGTTTTTTTACATTATTTTTATGATTTAAGGTTGGAGTTTGCTGTTTTTTATCTTTTTTGACAGTTTATGGCCGGATTTTGCTATTTTTTACTGTTTATAAATAAAATTTTGCATTTTTTAACTGTTTTTTTGCTGGATTTTGTTTTTTTTTTTACATATTTTTATGGATTTTTGTTTGGAATTTGCTATTCTTATATTTTTTGACGGTTTATGGCCGGATTTTGTTGTTTTTTTACATTTTTTTTACGATTCAAAGCCAGATTTTGCTATATTTATAGTTTTTGACAATTTATGGCCAGATTTTAGTGTTTTCATACATTATTTTAATGATTCAAGGCTGGATTTAGCTATTTTTTATGTTTTTAACAGTTTATGGCCGGATTTTGGTGTTTTTTAATATTATTTTGATGGTTCAAGGCCGGATTTTGCTATTTTGTATATTTTTGAGAGTTGGTGGCCGGATTTTTGTATTTTTTCACATTATTTTCATAATTTAAGATCGGATTTTGCTATTTTTATGTTTTTTGACAGATTTTAGTGTTTTTATACATAATTTTAATGATTCAAGGCCGGTTTTTGCTAATTTTTATATATTTTAATAGTTTATAGCCGGATTTTGGTGTTTTTTTACATTATACTCATGATTCAAAGTCGGATTTTGCTATTTTTATATTTTTTTTGTCAATTTATGGTCAAATTTTAGTGTTTTTATATAATATTTTGGTGATTAAAGGCTGGATTTTGCTATTTTTTTATATTTTTTGACGGTTTATGACCGATTTTTAATGTTTTTTTAAATTATTTTGATGATTCAATGCCGTATTTTGTTATTTTTATAGTTTTTGACGTTTTATGGCCGGATTTTGGTGTTTTTTTATATTATGTTAATGATTCAATGCCGTATTTATGTTTATATTTTTGACGTTTTATGGCTAGATGTTGGTGTTTTTTCACATTAGTTTCATGATTTTGCAACTTTTTAGATTTTTGACAGATTATGGCCGGATTTTTTTACATTATTTTTATGATTTAAGGTTGGATTTTGCCATTTTTATATTTTTGACAGTTTATGCTAACTGTATTTTTGCTATTTTTGACTGTTTATAGATAAAATTTTACATTTTTCAACTGTTTTTTGTTGGATTTTGGTTCTTTCTAACATAATTTTATGAATTCATGTTTGGAGTTTGTTCTTTTTATATTTTTTAACAGTTTATGGCCGGACTTTAGTGTTGTTATACATTATTTTGAGGATTCAATGCCGGGTTTTGCTATTTTTTATATTTTTTGATAGTTTATGGCCGGATTTTGATGTTTTTTTTACATTATTTTGATAACTCAAAGCAGGATTTTGCTATTTCTTATATGTTTTACGGTTTATGGTAGAATATCAGTGTTTTTTACATTTTTTTATGACTTAAGGTTGGATTTTGCTGTTTTTTATATTTTTTGTTAGTTTATGGCCGAATTTTTCTATTTTTGACTGTTAATAAATAGAATTTTGCACTTTTCAACTGTTTTTTGCTAGATTTTGGTTTTTTCTAACATAATTTTAATAATTCTAGGTCGGATTTTGCAATTTTTATATTTTTTGTCAGTTTAAGGCCGGATTTTATCGTATTTTTACATTATTTTGATGATTTAAAGTCGGATTTTGCATTTTTTAAAAAATTTTAACGGTTTATGGTAAGATTATAGTGTTTTTTACATTATTTTCATGATTTAAGGTGGAATTTTGCAATTTTTTAATAATTTTTGACAGTTTATGATTGGATTTTGGTGTTTTTTTACATTAATTTTATGATTTAAAGTTGGATTTTAATATGTTTTATATTTTTTGACAGTTTATGGCCGGATTTTGGTGTTTTTTACATTATTTTGATGATTCAAAGCCGGATTTTGCTATTTTTTATATTTTTGACGGTTTATGGCCAGATTTTAGTGTTTTTTACTTAATGCTCATGTATCAAAATCGGATTTTGCTATTTTTCTATTTTTTAACAGTTTATGGCTAAATTTTGGTGTTTTTCAGATTAATTTGATGATTTAATGCCGTATTTTATTATTTTTATAATTTTTGACGTTTTATGGCCAGATTTTAAAGTTTTTTTACGTTATTTTTATGATTCAAGGTAGAATTTTGCTATTTTTTATATTTTTGACAGTTATGGCCAGATTTTGGTATTTTTTTACATTATTTTTATGATTTAAGGTTGGATTTTGATATGTTTTATATTTTTTGACAATTTATGGCTAGATTTTAGTGTTTTCTTTCATTATTTTGGTGATTTAAAGCCGGATTTTGCTAATTTTCATATTTTTTGACGGTTTATGGCCGGATTTTGGTGTTTTTTTTACATTATGCTCATGATTTAATGCCGTATTTTGTTATTTTTATATTTTTGACGTTTTATGGCCGGATGTTGGTGTTTTTTACATGATTTTCATAATTTAAGGTGGAATTTTGCATTTTTTTACATATTTTTTGACGGTTATTGGCCGGGTTTTGGTGTTTATACATCATTTTTATGATTTATTATATTTTGTGACAGTTTATGGCTGGATTTTGCTATTTTTTACTGTTTATAAATAAAATTTTGCACTATTTCTAACATAATTTTAATGTTTTATAAATAGAATTTTATTATAAAATAAATTATAAAAACACAAAAAAAAACTAAAACTAAAAAATCTTCTCAAGAAATTGCAGAAAAATTCTATACTTTAACAAATAAATTAAAAAAAATTCAGAAAATTAAAAAAAAAATAAAAAACTTTTGAAAGAACTTAGTTCAATCTATGCTGATTACAAAAAAAAAATCAAAAAATAATTTTTCCAAAATTTTGATTTTTCACATTTTTTTGAAAAATTTATAAGAGTTGTCTAACAGTATAAGCTCTACTGATTAGAATTTTTGAACTAAATTGTTGAAATTTGCTTAAAATTTAGTTGAAACTATGCTGATTACAAATAAAAATTTTAAAAATTATTTTTCAAAAATTTTGATTTCTTACAATTTTTCAAAAGATTTATAAAAAATTGTCAAACAATTTAAGCTCTACTGGTTAGAATTTTAAAAAAAAATTGATCAAATTTGCATCAAATTTAGTTGAAACTATGCTTAATATTGAATGCTTACTTCATTGTTGGCTGTCAAAAAATCAGACTTGTTTTTATGTACTCCATCCAACGTCAGAGACATGTTTGGTACACATACAATAATAATTATACAGCATGCAACACTCAAAAAATTATGCTCATATTGATTAAACCTTATATATATTTATATTTTAAGATGAAAAATTCTACGCTGTAATTTATTCAATTTTGTCAATTTAATTTTTATAAAAATTTGTTTAAATATGAAATAAATGCAAAATTTGTTAATACATTTTTATACCAAAAATTTATAATTTATAATTCACAAGCTTTTATAGTATTAATCTGTTACAATACCATATTCAACAAAATAACTCATTTAAAATAATTACCTATTATGCAAACAAAAGAATTAATTTTATAATATAAAACTATTATGCTGGATTTGAATGGAATTATTTTAATTTTAATTAAAAATAGATTTAATAATTTAATTGAAAATAAATAAAGCGATATTATTTATGAAAATTAATATTAATTTTAATTAAAACCTTTTGCTTGCATTTATTAATAAATTAGTTTCTGTTTGGATTGATTGATGAGTTTCTTAAGTGTAATCGATTGCTTCTATTGTTTGATACATGACGGTGCAAGTATATCAATTAATGTTTGTATCGATGGATTATGGATATTTGTAAAAAGAATATTAACATTAGTTAATGGTTTTTTGGTTTAAGTATTGTTTGTGTTTTGATCACTAATTGATTCCTTTAAGAGTATTTGAAAGCTTCAGATATAAGTACAACCTAAAAATGATATATTAAAAAAAATTATTCCAAACAAATATTATTACAATAAAAATACTCAACATATTTTTTTAAATGTAACATTTTATCTACAACTATTTATCTGACATAATCACAATAAAATGATGGCTTTAAATTGCATTGGACGCTATAACTTACACATTATGCCAATATACTCTACGTATTTTGTACATTACTGGTATTAATTGTACCACACAAATACATCATCGGTTTTGGGATTAGTTTGATAACCAAATTATTGGCCTACACAGCATCAATCATCAGATTAATTAGTTCATATAATTCATGATATATTATGTTTGTCTGGTTCATTCACAATTGTATAAAATTAAACATGTTTTGTACAACAATAAAAGGGGACTCATTTTAATTAACAAACAATTGTCACTTAATTACTTTTTCCTGTAAATTTATTCAATAAAAAAACAATGTTTGCGAGTCCAATAAATAATTCATATTCCCAGCGTTATTATGTAAATAATCAATCCCCCTAAGTGTACAGTGTTGATCGCTAATGCTCGCGGAATTATTAATCCCGCTCCCTATTCATCACTTAGTTTTGATGAAATCTACATTTACGAAATGTTCTGCCATAATTATTTCTTTTTTGTTACATGCCGCGTCTATTGCAAGAGTCTTAGGGTAATGGCACGTGAGCGAATTTTTGAATGGAAATATCTCGTTACGAACGTGTGCAGTAAAGCCTTGCAAAAGCTTTTTTCATACAAGTGCTCACTTTGAATTGTGCTTACGAATGAATAAGAGATTTTAATAAAATGAAATCAATAGAGTTGTTAAGTTTTATGTTTTTGCAGATTAGTTTGTAGGATGATTTGATAATTAAACTGTAATAATGAGAATTAAATTTTTTTAATTTTTTAAGCATTTTAAAAAATAAAAAATACAATCAGTTTTTAGAATGAATGAGCAATTTTTACTAAATTAGGGCAAAAGTATATAGATTATGTAGTAATTGTAACAGTTTATAGCCGGATTTGTTGCTTTTGACGCCGGATTTATCAATTTAAGGCCGAATTCCTTAATATAAAGTCTGATTTCTAACATTTAGGCTGAATTTTATCAGTTTCTTGTTCTAAAACTCTAAATTTCTGATATTAAAGCTGGATTTTATCAATTTTAGGCCGGATTTCTAATATTAAAGTAATTTTTATTAATTTAAGGCCGGATTCAATGCATTTAAAGTCGGATTTGATACTTTTAAGGCCGGATTTCCAACATTGAGGCTGAATTTCATCAATTTAAGGTTGAATTTTATGCGATTTAAGCCGGTTCGAGTAGAAACCGGACATTTCTGATTTATATTTTAAACATTAAGACCAAACTTTATCAGTTTAAAACCAAATTTTGTGAGTAAGACCGGATTACTGTGTTTAAAACAGGATTAGATACTTTTAAGGTCGGACTTTTTATTTTAAAGCTGGATTCTAAAACTAGATTTTATTAGTTTAAGGATTTGATATTTTTGTTGCTGAATTTCTTATTTGTAATCCGGATTTCTTATATTAAGGTCAAATTTTATCAGTTTAAGGCCGGATTTGATACTGTTAGGGCCGGATTTTTTATTTTAAAGCCGGATTCCTTGTTGTAAATTTAAATTTCTAACATTAAAATTAGGTTTTATCAATTTAAGGCCGGATTTTATGGGTTTAAGGCCAGATTTCATGCGATTGAAGCCGGATTTTATATGTAAAAGGTTGGATTTGATAATTTTGTTGCTGAATTTCTTATTTGTAATCCGGCTTTCTCACATTAAGGTCAAATTTATCAGTTTAAGGCCGGATTTGACACTGTTAAGACCGGATTTTGTATTTTAAAGCCGGATTTCTTGTTGTAAATCTAAATTTCTAACATTAAAAATAGGTTTTATCAATTTAAGGCCGGATTTTATGCGTTTAAGGCCGGATTTCATGCGATTGAAACCGGATTTTATATGTAAGAGGTTGGATTTGATATTTTTGTTGCTGAATTTCTTATTTGTAATCCGGATTTCTTACATTAAGGTCAAATTTTATCAGTTTAAGGCCGGATTTGATACTGTTAGGGCCGGATTTTTTTATTTTAAAGCCGGATTTCTTGTTGTAAATTTAAATTTCTAACATTAAAATTAGGTTTTATCAATTTAAGGCCGGATTTTATGCGTTTAAGGCCGGATTTCATGCGATTGAAGCCGGATTTTATATGTAAGAGGTTGGATTTGATGATTTTGTTGCTAAATTTCTTATTTGTAATCCGGATTTCTTACATTAAGGTCAAATTTTATCAGTTTATGGCCGGATTTGATACTGTTAGGGCCGGATTTTTTTTATTAATTAGATTTTTTGTTGTAAATCTAAATTTCTAACATTAGAAATAGGTTTTATCAGTTTAAGGCCGGATTTTATGCGTTTAAGGCCGGATTTTATGCGTTTGAAGCTGGATTTTATATGTTAGATGTTGTATTTAATACTTTTACGACGATTTTTTTTTATTTGGATTTTAAACATTGGAGCCAAATTTAAGTTAGATTATTGTCGGGCATTGATCCAATTATGTTGCGATCATCCACCCAAGTGTTAGTTACCAAAAGATTGAATAACATAATTGTCTCTTGTGAAAAGGAAACTTCTAACGTTTGCCGAGTAGACAAACTTCCTATTTCTTTATGACGGACACTTGGGCGGGTGGGTGGGCTATTTCAGATTATGATAACCGGTCAGTAGTTTGAATTGGAGTGGTCCACCCACCCGTCCAAGTGTTAGTTATCAATACATTAATTATCACCATTTTTTCTTATGATAAAGAGACTTTTGCCGTTTGCAAAGAAAGCAAACTTTGTATTTCTTTTTGACGGGATTCTTTAAATTATGATAACCGGTCAGTAGGTTAAATTTGGAGTAGCCCACCCACCCGCCTAAGTGTTAGTTATCAAAAGATTGAATATCAACACTTCTTTTGTGACAAAACGACTTCTGACGTTTGCAGGAAGGCAAGCACTCCAGATCATGATAAAAACTTTGCGTTAATAGGACATGTTGGATACACTTTTTCGGGGGCACCTACCGACTAAACCTCACTCTGTGAGCGCTTGAAAGTTTCAAATCTTACGGCCCATGTACTTTCCGTTTGGAGATTGGGAAGTTGGAGATGGTTAAGGTTACGCCTTGTAGGCTGTGGGGTAAGGTGTAGTGTTACCCACTTTAGGCTAAAGTGCGGCTACTTGGTTCACCGGTTGTTTATAGAAGAAATTTTTTCTGTCTGGCTTGGAGAGTTGAGCGAGATCAAGGTTTGGATGATTTGCAAAATTGGCGAAATACTTTCCAACCTTAGTTTTGATGTGGTGGCGCAACGGGTGTAACTTGAGGTTTGTCCAAAATTTTTTGTTAATAGAGCTCTGTGGAGCATTTTCAAAGTTTTATTTTAAAAGATCTCGTGATGATTGAGGTGACATCTAATTGCCGATCTTTATGCTGGAAACGAGTAAGTGAGCATGGGTTTGATGACAGATGTGTAGAATCGGGTTTTGTTTTGGGTCGACATGGCATTATACAGGGTATTAGGTAAACATGCAGCAAAATTTTAAAGAGTTTTCCTTGGCCTATTTTAAGAACATTTTGTTCTATGATGATTTCTGAAAAACTCTTTGGCTCTGAACTTTTGCCGCATGTTTACTTAACACACTGTATATGAAGTGACCATCTCAGGCAATTTTGAAAAATATAGAAATGCTGTACCATCAACAAATTGTGCCATTTTAATCCCGAGCTTTAATTCCAAAATTCCGAAGGCAAGTCAGGAAGGTATAGGTTAAATAGCAGCGGAGAGAGAATGGAGTATTGAGGAACTACTGCCGTCATTTGCCGTGAGGTAGATTTACTGCCAAAGTTTTGCGGTTCAGATATGAGGCTATTAGTCTTACAAGACGCAGAAAAAAGTTAACTCTGTACAATTTGTAGAGAAGTCTCTTGTGCCAAACCTTGTCGAAGGCTTTTATGACGTAAAAAAAAAATGCCCTATCTAAACTAAGAGGGGGGGGGGGAGAGTTTTAGTTGATTTCGTGTGATCTATAAGGTGCTAACAAGACTGATAGGCCTATACTTTTGCGAAAATTTCCGGTCTTTATTAGCATGTTAGAGAGCGTCATTATAATATACAGTTTTTTTAGGGCGCAAGTTTTGCTTGTACTTCAGACCATAATTACTAGCGACTACTTCAAGTATCACCCACCCGCTCAAGTGTTTGTTTGTAATAAATTGGAATTTTCTTTTCTCTTCAAGTGTTAGAAGTCCCTTAGTCAGGGATGAAGGAGGTGATATCCAATCTGTTCATGACCAACAATTGGGCGGGTGGGTGGGTAACTTTAGACCATAATTACTAGCGAGTTCTTTAAGTTGGAGTGCCCACCCACCCGCTCGAGTGTTTGTTATCGATAAATTAGAACTTTCTTTTCTCTGCAAGTGTTAAAAGTATCCTAATTACACAAAGAGGAGGTGATTTTTAATCCCTTTATGACCAACACTTCAGCGGGTGGATAGGTTACTCCAGACCATAGTTACCAGCAAGTACTCTGAATTGGAGTGACCACCCACGCGCCCGAGTATTTGTTATCAATGAATTGAAAGTATTTTCTTTCTGCAAGTGTTAAAAGTTTCTTAGTCACAGGAGGAGAAGGTGATATTTAATTTTTTGATTATCAACACTTGGGCGGGTAGGGGGGTCACTCTAGATCACAATTACCAAGTACTTTAAGTTAGAGTGCCCAATCACTTGCCCGAATGTATTGAAAGTTTTTACTGTCTGCAAGTGATAAAAGTTTCTTAGTCACAGGAGAAGAAGGTGATATTTAATTTCTTGATGACAAACACTTGGGCGGGTAAGTGGGTTACCAGCAAGTACTTTAAGTTGGAATGACCTACCATCCGCCTGAGTGTTTGTTATCAATGAATTGAAAGTTTCTACTCTCTGCAAGTGTTTAAGGTTTTTTAGTCACATGAATAATAAGTGATATTTATTTCTTGTTGACCAACACTTTGGCGGGCGGGTGGGTTACTCCAAACCATAGTCACAAGTGAGTACTTTGAACTGGAGTGCCCACCCACCCGCCCAAGTGTATGTTATTATTAAATTGAAAGTTTCTTATCTTTGCAAAGAGTTAAAAGCTTCTTAGTCACAGGAGGAAAAGATGATATTTAATTTCTTGATGACCAACACTTGGGCGGGTGGGTTTGTCATTCAAAACCATAATTACCAGCGAGTACTTTGAGTTGGAGTGCCCACCCACTTGCTCCAGTGTTTGTTATCAATTAATTAGAAGTTTTTTTTTTATCTGGAAGTGTTACTAGTTTCCTAGTTACACAAGGAGGAGGTAATATTTAATCTTTTGATGACCAACATTTGGGCGGGTGGGTGGGTTACTTCAGATCACAGTCAGTAGCAAATACATTGAGTTGGGAGGCCCAGCCACTCGTCCAAATGTTTTTTATTAATAAATTGAAAGTCTCTTTTCTCTGCAAGTGTTAAAAGTTTCTTAGTCACAGGAGGAGGATAAGATGATATTTAATTTCATAATGACCAACACTTGGGCGGGTTGGTGGCTTACTCCCGACTTTAATTACTAGCAAGTACTTTGAGTTGGTGTGCTTACCCACCTGCCCGAATATTTGTTATTAATGAATTGAAAGTTTTTTTTTTCTGAAAGAGTTTATTGTTCCTTAGTCACAGGAGGAAGAGGTGTTATTTAATTTCTTGATGAACAACATTTGGGCGGGTGGATGGGTTATTCTAGAACATAATTATTAGCAAGTATTTTGAGTAGTAGTGCCCACTCCCCGCTCAAGTGTTTGTTATTAATAAATTGGAAGTTTCTTCTCTTTGCAAGTGTTAAAAATTTGTTAGTTACAGAAGGAGGAGGTGATATTAAATTTCTTGATGGTGGGTTACATTAGACCATAGTCACCAACGTGTATTTTAAGTTGGAGTGCCCACCCACCCGCCTGAGTGTTTGTTATCAATGAATTGAAAATTTCTCTTTTTTTCAAGTGTTAAAAGTTTTTGACTTACAAGAGAAGGAGGTAATATTTATTCTTTTGATGACAAACACATGGGCGGGTGGGTGGTCACTCTAGACTATAATTACCAGCGAGTACTTTGAGTTGGAGTGCTCACCCACCCGCTTGAGTGTTTGTTATCAATGAATTGGAAGTTTGTCCTTACTGAAAGTGTTAAAAGCTCCTTAGCTGCTTGAGAAGAAGGTGAATTTAATCTTGATGACTAAAAATTGGACGGATGGGTGAATCACTTCAAACCTTAGTTACCAGCAAGTACTTTGAGTTGGAGTGTTCATCCACCCACTTGAGTGTTTGTTATCAATGAATTGAAAGTTTTTTCTCTCTAAAAGTCCTAAAAGTTTTTTAGTCACAGGAGGAGGAAGTGATATTTAATCTCTTAATGACCAATATTTGAGCGAGTGGGTGGGTTACTCCAGACTAAAGTTACCAGCAAGTTCTTTTAGTAGGAGTGCCCACTTATCCTCCCGATTGTTTGTTATCAATGAATTAAAAGTTTCTTCTTTCTACAAGTGTTAAAACTTTTTTAGTCACAAGAGGAGAAGGTGATATTTAATTTCTTGATGACCAACACTTGGGCGGGTGGGTGTGTCACTCTTAACCATAATTACCAGCGTGTACTTTAAGTTGGAGTGCCTACCCACCCGCGCGAATGTTTGTTATCAATGAATTGAAGGTTTTTTTATTCTGCAAGAGTTTAAAGTTCCTTAGTCACAGGAGGAAGAGGTGAAATTTAATTTCTTGATGAGCAATACTTGAGCGGGTGGGTGGGTTACTCTAGAACATAATTATTAGCAAGTATTTGGAGTAGTAGTGTTCACTCCCTGCTCAAGTGTTTGTTATTAATAAATTAGAAGTTTTTTTTCTGCAAGTGTTAAAAGTATCCTAGTTACACAAGGAAGAGATGATTTTTAATCTCTTGATGACCAACACTTGGGCGGGTGGGTGGGTTTCTCTAGACTATAATTACCAGCGAGTAATTTAAGTTGGGGTGCCTACCCACCCGCTTGCGGGTTTGTTATCAATGAATTGAGAGTTTCTTCTCTCTGCAAGTGTAAAAACTTTCTTAGTTAAGGGAGGAGAAAGTGATATTTAATTTCTTAGTGACCAACACTTGGGCGGGTGGGTGGGTTACTCCAGAACATAATGTCTAGCAAGAACTTTGAGTTGGAGTGCCCACCCAACCGCCTAAGTGTTTGTCATCAATGAATTCAAAGTTTTTTCTTTCTGCAAGTGTTAAAAGTTTTTTTGTCATAGGAGGAGAAGGTCATGTTTGATTTCTTAATAATCAACATTTGGGCGAGTGGATGGGTCACTCTACTTTAAGTTGAAATGCTCACCCACCCGCACGAGTGTATGTTATCAATGAATTGAAAGTTTTTTCTTTCTGCAAGTGTTAAACATTTTTTAATCATAGGAGAAGAAGTTCATGTTTAATTTCTTTTTGACCAACACTTGGGCGAGTGGGTGGGTTACTCTACTGTAAGTTGGAAATGTTCACCCATCTGCTCAAGTGTTTGTTATTAATGAATTGAAAGTTTCTTTTTTCTGTAAGTGCTAAAAGTTTCTTAGTCACAGAAAGAAAAAGTGATATTTAATTTCTTGGTGATCAACATTTAAGCGGGTGGGCGTGTTACTCCAGAACATAATTTTTAGCAAATATTTTGAGTTGGAGTGTTCACCCATCCGCCCAAGTGTTTTTTATCAATAAATTGAAAGTTTTTTTTTTCTGCAAGTGTTAAAAGTTTCTTAGTTATAGGAGGAGAAGGTCATGTTTGATTTTTTGATGACCAATACATGGGCGAGTGGGTTTTTTTACTCTACTTTAAGTTGGACTGCTCACCCACCCGCTCAAGTGTTTGTTATCAAAGAATTGAAAGTTTCTTTTTTCTGCAAGTGTTAAAAATTTCTTAGTCACAGGAAGAAAAGGTGATATTTAATTTCTTGGTGATCAACATTTGGGCGGGTGGGCGGGTTACTTCAGATCATAATTTCTTGCAAGTACTTTGAGTTGAAGTGCCTACATACCCGCCCAAGTGTTTGTCATCAATAAATTCAAAGTTTCTTTTTTTTATAAGTGTTAAAAGTTTCTTAATCAAATGAGAAGAAGGTCATGTTTGATTTCTAGATGACCAACACTTGGGCAAGTGGGTGGGTCATTTTACTTTAAGTTGGAGTGTTCACCCACCTGCTCAAGTGTTTGTTATCAATGAATTGAAAGTTTTTTCTTTCTGTAAGTGTTAAAAGTTTCTTAGTCACAGGAAGAGAAGGTGATGTTTAATGTCTTGGTGATCAACATTTGGGCGGGTGGGCGGGTTACTTCAGAACATAATTTCTAGCAAGTACTTTGAGTTGGAGTGACCACCCACCCGCCCAAGTGTTTGTTATCAATGAATTTAAAGTTTCTTTTTTCTGCAAGTGTTAAAAGTTTTTTAGTCATAGAAGGAGAAGATTATGTTTGATTTCTTAATGATCAACACTTGGGCGAGTGGGTGGGTCACTCTACTTTAAGTTAGAGTGCTCACCCACCCGCTCAAGTGTTTGTTATCAATGAATTGAAAGTTTCTTCTTTCTGTAATTGTTAAAAGTTTTTTAGTTACAGAAAGAGAAGGTGATATTTAATTTTTTTATGACCAACATTTGGGCGGGTTACTCTAGACCATAATTACCAGCGAGTACTTCAAGTTGGAGTGGCCACCCACCCGCCCAAGTGTTTGTCATCAATGAATTTAAAGAAAATGATATTTATTTTTTTTATTACCAACACTTGGGCGAGTGGGTGGTCACTCTAGATCATAGTTACTAGCAAATACTTTGAGTAAGAGTAGGAGGCATTATTGGAATTCATTTCAAACTGAAACTGTTTTTTGAAACATTTTGAAATCATCTGATAAAGCTAATACAAATTTTTGAATTTTGTACCAATTTGGTATAAACATTTACAACTTTGTCAATAGAATTTGGCACTTTTTGACATTTTTGGCTGGATTTTGTTGCTTCTTAACAATTATTAAAATTTTGTTGCTTTTTTCTGCAGTTTATACCGGATTTTATTTTTTTCTATAATATTATTGGTAATTTATAACTGAATTTTGCTTTTTTAGGATTTTTTTTTTAAATTTTTACACCGTTATAGCTGGATATTGGTGCTTTTTGACAACTGATTAAAATTTCAAAATTCTGCTATTGTTGATATTTCTTGAACAGAATATTGTAGTTTCAAGAAATTTTGGCTCGA
Organism: Tachinus rufipes; assembly: GCA_963932245.1. Lineage (NCBI taxonomy): Eukaryota > Metazoa > Arthropoda > Insecta > Coleoptera > Staphylinidae > Tachinus > Tachinus rufipes. Next base: position 7,233,565 of record OZ010749.1, read on the forward strand.
ATTTGGTTTTTTGAAAATATTTTTTGCCATTTTTGACTTTTTCTAAATAGAATTTTGCATTTTTTACAGTTTCTGACCAAGGTTTTGACATATTCAACAGTTTATGACTGAATTTTGTTTCTTTCTAACATAGTTTTGATAATTTACGAGCGGATTTTGCTATTTTTGACAATATTGTAATATTTTATAACAGATATTTGGTATTTTTGTTTATTTATAAATAGAATTTTGCATTTTTTGACAGTTTATGACAAAATTTTGCTGTTTTTAACAATATATCATGGCCGGATTTTGCTAATTTAAGAATTTTATGTTTTTTTTTAACTTTTAAATAGTTTATGACCGAGTTTTGGTGCTTTTTAACAATATTTTGATGTTTAAAGACCGGATTTTGGCATTTTTGACTTTATAAAGAAATTTTTGCACTTTTTGATTTATTTCCTAAATTTTAACAGTTTATCACCAAATTTTGATGCTTTTTGATGTTTTAGCAGAATTTTGCTGTTAATATTTTGTGAATAAATATTTGCAATTCAACAGTTTTTGCCGCATTTTTTGTGCTATCTAAGTTTCAAGAAAACCTGAGATGAGCTGCTACTAACCATCGCATTTCCTAAATTGGTAGCAAAGCACTATTAAGTACTCTTAATTTTTGAAAATTGCAAAAAGATATAGATCCTACTTTTTATCATTTTGAATTTAAATTTGAATCAACATAAGAGTCAAATGAAAGTTACTTGAAAAAAAAAAGTGTACATAATTGCTTCATTAGTTTTTGTTTTACTGAGGACTTATTGATCACTTTGTAATAAACAATTTCAAAATTTGCAAAAAAATATATTTTTTTTAATTTTGTTTTATAAAAGCTGTTATTTTATTAAAGATTTATTGATTTGTTCAAATTTTATAATAAACAATATCAAAAACGTCAAAAGAGTTAATTGAAAATTGTTTGAAAAAAACTATCAATCTTGCTTTTCTTTATATTTTTTTTTTTTAATAATAACTGCTTTTGACTTTCTAGTTACTTATGCTGCTGACTTACTTGATTTTTTATCTTCAATATTGCAGCAAGGAAAGCGGCGGCAGTATTAAATATTTTATAAAATTCTACACCCACATACCATAAATTATAAACAATAAATATTTCTTAATCAGTAGTTAAAAACTCATAAAGTGAATAATATTTTTATTCAAACTTAAATTCTAAAACATTTAATTAAATAGAATTTAATGAGCACAGCTTTTTATCTTTACAAAATTATTTAATCCTTTATTTTCATTAATACCTTTCATCTTGACCTGAATTTATTTATATATTTCTTTTGATCAAAAACTTTTCCTATTAATATTATAATCATTAAACAAAGTTAAAAGAAAATTATTCAAATTCACGCAGAAATAGAATCTGATGCGATTGCAAAATTGGGTTTGATTGGGTTCAACTTGCAAGATAAGATCAGGATGTATACATGGGTTTTTGCTTCGTGTAATTGGATGTATCCTTTGCCAAGGAGATTTCCTCATAAGAAAACAAACGCAAGTCGGATATATTTATATACGGAAGCCGTGTATTTCTCTTTTACTTTGTGTCTATCGTGCTTTGAGAACATATATTCTTAATTAAATACACATGAAGCTTCTTGAAAAAAATGTTAACTTTAATTAGGTAATAACCTGAATTAAATTGAAAATTATGCAAATTGTGCATGCTTTAATGAAATATCATGTTTAATATCAATTTGTCAGCAAGTTATGTTGAGTATTATAAATCAACACGATTTTATTCTTTTTAAAAAAATATTTCAAGAAAACTTGTTATACTTTAAAGTAGTTTCCGGATAATCCCCGCCAGTAGCGCTGATAAAATGACGGAGTCGTAGAGTGTCCCAGGACTCCCGGTTTATGATTCCCCAAATCCACATCCAGACCGCCTCCTGAATAAAACAAGGACTTCGGACCCATTTATTTCCCTTTTTTTCTTTCCTAACCGACCCGCCTGATTTGTTATCAAAGATTCTTCGGACCTATCTATATATATATATTTTCCACCCCCTTTTCACGTATCATTGATTTGTGTTTTGTGCGGGTTAAAAATCGCAAAGAAATGTATGCATTTTAAAATGGAAAAGTAACTGCCGTCATAAATCTAAGGAATTCTCTCTTTTTTTTTGTTAGGTCTCTTTCCACCACCATTCGACAAACCGCTCGCACATTTTACGGCCACATAACTGCGCCACGCAAATGTTTTCCTGGGGTGAATTTTTATTCGAGTCAAACCAACTTTCTCAAGACATAAATTTTGAAATATAATATTTTTTTCTAAATATAATCAAAAATATTGATAAATTTGCAATCTTGTAAATTTCAAGTAGTATAATTTGTCCCTGTCTATTGCATCATAAAAGTTGTTATTTATAATAAAAATTTTATAACATCAAAAAGCGCAAGAAAATATCATAGCAATCACTTTAAACCTTGGCATCCTTGATGATGGAATGTCCTTGTTATAAGATACCGAAAACATGTCTCCCTCTTGATTAACTGCAGCAATAACTGTCTGAGGGAATATACACTCAAAGCTCCCTTTGTTACCTTTACAATGTTTTATAGCATTGCATGAAAATTGCATATTTCCAACTGCATTATCTTAATATAAATTAATTAGATGCATTAAATTACGACCGAGCTAATAAAAAAAATAATATTTATTACATCTGATGAATAAAAGCGCGCACTACATGCCAAGGAAATTAATTAAATTTTGTTACGTTAGCTTCTTTATTATATTCAGCACGTAACAAAACCGGAAAAATGTTATAATGAATGTATTAAGTAATGGTAACAATGTGAGGACGGTTTTTTATATTTATTTGTAATAGCACATAATTGTGTAATGAAAAATGGTAGATCCATTAAGCTCTGGAAGTTTTAACGAGTTATTCGTAATCAATGTAAATTCCATTCAGCGGTAATGAAGATATTATGCGCCAATATTTAAAACATACTTTTGCGCTTTTACTCGGAACAAACTTTCGGGATTAGTTTTTCTCTGTTTATATATGCCGGGCGATTATAAATTGTTTAATCCACTTGATTTATAGGGTTTATTTTATGAACTCTGTTATGGATGGATAATTATATATAATCAGCTTATCATATTATTATAATATTTTCACAATCTTTAGCTTATAATTGTTAAAATTTTACCATAAAATATTCTATTCTGCAATTAATAATTTATTATAATAATAATAATAATAATACTTTATTCACGGTGTATACAAAACCCATTACATCTACATCATTATGTACATAAATAACGATGAATTACGAACAATATTACAATTACACAAAAATATATAAAAGAATATTGAATAATAAAAGCATGGAAAAAAGTAAACATAAATAAAAACAAAATATAAAATTATTCATCAACATATTTTAATTGACACTTAAAACTACATTTTGAAACACAAAATAAATCAATATTATTAGAGAAACTATTTGCAATTTTACACATTCTACCAATTGGAATATTAAATCCATAATTGGTGGAATGTCTGGTTCGGCGATTATTGTTGGGGACTTGAAATGAAAGAGTTACTAGTAGCTCTTGGCAATCAATCTCAGACATCATTAGTCCACGTAAAAATGATAAATCGGCTCTTTTGCGCCGAATTTTTAGCGGCGGAAGATTATATTGCAATGCAATGAGGTTAAAATCGTAATTTTCGGATAAAAGGCCTAATTTGTACGATATTAAACGAACAAATTTGTTTTAAATACGTTCTATATTGCATATATGAACGCTGTAGAATGGACACCAAACCGACGAAGCGTACTCTAAATGAGAACGTACTAAAGCGCAATGAAGTAATTTGAGTGTGCTAGGAGCTAGGTCAGTAGACATTCTATAAACAAATCCTAACATTTTCATAGCACGGTTGCACATATAGTTTATATGTTCAACAAAAGTTAGTTTTGAATCAAAAATTACGCCCAAATCTTTTATTTGTGTAACATGTTCCAAAACATTATTATCGATAGTATAGTCATACAATACTTTACTTAAAGTTTTGTTGAAGCTTATCGAAAAACATTTATTTGCGTTAAACAACAAGTTATTAATAAGACACCATGAATGAACAGAATCTAAATCATTTTGCAAACTAATGCAGTCCTCGATAGATGATATTCTTTTATAAATTTTAAGATCGTCAGCAAATAAAAGATAAGACGAAGAACTAATAGAATAAACAAGATCATTAGAAAAGAGTAAAAACAGAATTGGTCCACAATGAGATCCTTGAGGAACCCCAGAAGGAACAACAATTAGTTGTAATAAAAAGTTATTAATTTTCACACACTGTGTACGATTTTCCAAAAAGCTCGACAACCACGCAACAACAGATTCATGAAAACCCAAAGCCCGAAGCTTAGTAATCAAAATACTATGATTAACGCGATGAAAAGCCTTTGAAAAATCTGTGTAAATAGAATCTACTTGAACTCTTGATTGAAAGGCAATCAAAAGATCATTTTTGTAACAAAGAAGATTTGTGAGAGTAGAACGACCCTCGCGAAACCCATGTTGCTGTTCCACTAAAATGCTTTTGCACATCCATTGTATTTGATTAGTTACAATTTGATCAAACAACTTAAGAATAGCAGACTGGATGCATATACCTCTATAATTAGTAATATCCTCCTTAGCTCCAGATTTATGTAAAGGCATAATGTAGCTTTGTTTTCAAACTAAAGGAAACTTGGCTTCATTAAAGCAATGGCGTAGAAATTGAATAAATACATTGTTTTTACAGCATAGATGGAACACCATCCGGTCCAGTGCTAAAGTTACATTTAAGGTTCTCAATCCCTTTAAATATATCTAACAAACTAATTGAAAATGTAATACGTTATTCTTAAAGTCAAACAAAGGAGTTGGATGAGTTTGTGTATCGTAAACAGAGGAAAAGAATTCAGCAAAACTATTAACATAGTCATCTCCATTACTGCAAGTTTTCTGTTTATAATACATTGTAGCTGGAAAATCATTAGTTTTTCTAGAGTCGCTAACAAATTTCCAAAAGTGTTTACAGTTACTTTGAATGTTGATTTCTGTTCGAGTAATATTGCTTGTATAGACATGTACAGAGATTTTTACACAAAATACGAATTGATTAAAACTCGTTATAATCAGACAATAGTCTTGATGATTTATAACGTTTATGAACAGTTTTTTTTTTTTAGGTTAGTAAGTGAAATCAATTCTTTATTAAACCAAACTGGAAAATTATTTTCTCGCCATAGTTTTTTGGGAACAAAATAGTCAATAGCAAAATGCAAACCAGAGTAAATTAAATTAACGCAATTATCAACATTACAATTATAAAAAAGGGCGGACCAATCAACATTCAACAAAAAATTATTGATTGCGTTAAAGTCAGCATATTTAAAATCATTAAAAACATAATTACACATTAAAATATCACGGCTAGTATCACATTCTACATCAATCACATAAGCAATATGATGTTGGCTAAGTTTTAACAAAACATCCACAGCTTTAATCACAGAAATATCACAGATGTTAGAAAAACATAAATCTCAGAACACACCACCATCATTAAGGTATAGAAATACATTGAGCGCAGTTTAGAAATCCATAACAGTTGGAAACAATATGAGCAGAATAAGTATCATTACAAATAACACTTATGCCTAACTCATCATTTACCCATACCGCTGCGGGTAGATTATAATCGCCTAGTGAAATTAGTTTACTGTCTGGATATTTGTCAGCGATAGATTCAACAATGATTTAAATATTTATCATATGCCGAGTTAGGTGGTAAGCAGACTGCACTGATAATATATGATACAATTTTAAACTTAACAATTACAAACAAATGTTCAACACTTAAAAATGTTGGTTGTAATAAAGTACAATTAAAACAAGTTTTAGTAGAAATTAAGACACCTCCTCCGTCAAGCTTAGAGCTTGTTAATGAATAGCGATCACATCTAAACAAACTGTAACCAATTAATTGTAGCTTCGCATTGCTGATGTCCTGATTTAGCCAGGTTTTGGTCAGTACAATAACATCGTAGTTGGATACAGCTACAGCCAGCATAAGTTCTTTGAGTTTAGTTTTTATACCCCCGACATTCTGGTAATAGATGGAGATAATGCTGGTGTTTCTGGTGACGGGTTTAGATTGTTGGCTGGATCCAGATTTCGAAAATCCAAGGAAGATGAAGCAGAAACATTATTAACTCGCCCATAATTTAAAGATTTCTTGACCGCTATATTTGCAGGCCAAAAATCTTTGCAGAGAATAGATCGAGCATGATTAGCTGGAACAGAAACTTTAAAGCTGCTGTAGTTTTCAGATTTTACTTTTAACTCAACAACATCAACTGATATCGTGGATTTAATATGATTTACTATATCAGTTTTTTTAGTTTCAAGTCAAAGTTTAGAAACATGTACGTAAGAAGTAGGCACATAAGCTTGCAGTTTGTCATTGGTTAGGCCACAACTAAAGATAGTTTGAGTTCTTGGCTGAGTTTTTTGATTAGTTAGTATAACAACAGAGCTTGCCAAAGAAGAAGAAACTGCAGGTTGAATCAATTGCACCGTATCATTAGTAAACGGCGCAGTAGTAAGAGCAGTAAGTTGTTTACTGCAAGCTTTGTATTGAAAAATTGTTTTATCTTTTTCGGTGATCTTCTCTTCAAGATAAGTAATTTTATCTAAGAGTAATTTATTGCTTGACCTCAACTCATCACATAAAACTTGGTAAAGAGTAATATTTTCTTTATAAAGTTTAGGAAGTTCGGAATCATCCAATTCAAATAAATTACCGCAATTACATTTTTTGTAACAAATAGCGCAACTGTTATGGAAGATAACACCACAATTGCTACAAGTTACACCTAATTGTGCAACAGTTTTGCATTTACAGTTTAGGCTGAACATAATAACAGATGCACTTACAAAAATGACTAGAGCAATAAATATATAAAAACAGGATAAGGTTGATACAAAGACACAATTCACAAACCACAAAAAGGTTACACAAGAGACCACAGGATTATAAAAATTAAATTAAATTCCACACAAAACTGCACAAGTTAAAATTAATAACATTACACACACAGTGGCGTAGTTAGATAGTACAATCATTTTAATCATTTTTTGATTTTACTTTAGAACCTATAAAGTAACTAGTAGCTTATAAAATACATTAAAGCAGATTGGATTAGTTTTAATTGAATTCTAACTTGTTATTTAGTGTGAGTAATTAATTCGAACGTATTGTTTTCTATTTGTTAAATAGGATTCAATCATATCAAATGCTTTCCTTCTAATTCCGTAACAATCAATTTTTTTTAAGAAGAAGTTAGTTGTCTACTTAATCAAAAAAAATTGATAAATTGATCCCGATAACTGCTACATTAGTATTAATGTTTTAATATAGTTATTAACTTATTTCACATAAACACTTTAAAGTTGTTGGCTCTTGAGTCTTTTATTTGTAATACACAATTTTTGTTTCATTTAATTTATTTGAAATTTTTGCATCAAAATTGCCAAAAAATGCGTTTTGCCAATTAAATTAATTTGAAATACTTTTAAAAAAGCTTTTTTTGCATAAAATCTATTTGAATTTGCTTTAAAACGCATTTTTTGCTCAAAATGTGCTCAAAAAGTGCATTTTCTAGATATTTTTTTTTTAGATTTTTTTTATGAATAGAATTATTTAAAAACACAGTTTTTGTCTAAAAAACGCTTTTTTTGCACTAAATTTATTTAAAATTGATTAAAAAATATAGAATCTGATATAATTTATTAAAAAAAAATTAAAAAATTGAAATAAATTGCTAAAATATGCATTTTTGCTTAAAACTTATTTGAAATTGCTTGAAAACACATTTTTTGCATGATATCTATTGCTTAGTAACACATTTTTGCGTAAACCTTTTTAAAATTGCCTATAAAACTTAATTTTTGCATTAAAATTGCTCAAAAAATGCATTTTCTGCATAAAATATATTTGATATTGTCTAATAAAACGCGTTTTGAAAAATGTTTTAAAAACAAATTTTCTGAATGAAATCTGTTTCAAAATTGTCTAAAAACGCATTTTCTGTTTATTATTTGCTCCAAAAATGCATTTTTGTCATAAAATCTTTTTAAAGTTGTCTAAAAAACAAGTTTTTTGCATGAATCTGTTTAAAATTGTTTTAAAAACGTATTTTCTGCATGATATTTTGTCTAGCAAAACGTATTTTTTGTAGGAAATCTATTTCAAATTGTCGTTTTTTTAGATAATTTTTAACAAATTTGATTTAAAAAACACATTTTTTGTAAATCTGCTTGAAATCTTTTCAAAAACGCATGGAATTTGCTCCGAAAATGCATTTTTGTCATAATTTTCTTTTTAAATTGTCTAAAAAACGTATTTTTTGTACAAAATTTGTTTAAATTTGTTAAAAAAACGCATTTTCTGCACATCATTAACTCCCAAAATACTTTTTACTTACTTACGTTTAAAAAATACATTTTCCAAATGAAATTTGTTTAACATTGTCGTTTTTAAGATAATTTTAAACAGATTTTATTATAAAACGCACTTTCTAAAATAAATCTGTTTGAAATTGTTTAAAAAACACATTTTTTACATGTCATTTGCTTTAAAAATGCATTATTGTCATAATTTTTTTTTTACTTGTCTAATAAACGCATTTTTTGTATGAAACCTTTTAAAAATTGTTTAAAAAACGCATTTTTTGCATAAAGTCTGTTAACATTTGTTTAAAAATTGTATTTTTTGTATGACATCTGTTTGAAATTGTCTAAAAAACGCATTTTTTGTACATCATTCATTCTGAAAATACATTTTTTGTATAAGATTTGTTTAAAGTTGTTAAAAAAATACATTTTCTGAATGAAATTGTAATTTTTTAGATATATATTTGTTTAAAAAACGTATTTTCTGTAAAAAAATCTGTTTAAAATTGTTTAAAAAACGCATTTTTTGCATATCATTTCACATTGTCACTTTTTAGATAATTAAAATGCGTTTTTTAATTAAATTTGTTTGAATATGTTTGAAAAAACGCATTTTCTGCTTGTCAATTGCTCCAAAAATGCATTTTTGTCTTATAATCTTTTTTAAATTGTCTAAAAAACGCATTTTCTGCATATCATTTGCATCAAAAATGCATTTTTGACATAAAATCTTTTTGAAATTGTCTAAAACGTATTTTTTGTATAAAATCTGTTTGAAATTGTCTATGAAAAGATTTTTTTCTGCATACCATTCACCCCGAAAATAAATTTTTTGCATCAAATTTGTTTGAATTTGTTTTAAAATTACATTTTTTTAATGAAATCTGTTTTACGATGTTGTAGTTTTGATAATTTTAAACAGATATCATTAAAAAACGCATTTTCAATTTTAAATCTGATTAAAGTTATTTAAAAACGGATTTTCTGCATGTTATTTGCTTAAAAAATGCATTTTTGTCATAATTTTTTTTGAAATTGTCTAAAAAACGCATTTTCTGTATAAAAACTGTTTAAAATTGTTCAAAAAACGTATTTTCTGCTTAAAATCTGTTAACATTTGTCTAAAAAAACGCATTTTTTGCACCATTCACTTCAAAAATACATTTTTTTTGCATAAGATTTGTTTGAAATTGTTTAGAAAATGCATTTTTTGTATGAATTTTGTTTAAAATACATTTTTTTGCACAAGATCTCTTTAAAATGATTTAAAAACTCGTCTTCTGTAAATAATCTGTTGTTTATAAAAACGCTTTTTGTATACAATTTGCTCCAAAAATTCATTCTTTGCATTAATTTTACTTGAAATCACCTAACGTACGTATTTTCTGCATATAAATTGCTGTAAAATTTTGAAATTTATTTAAATATGCTTTAAAAACGTATTTTCTGCATATATGTACATTATTCTAAATATTTTGTTTTGTCTATTAGAGTTTTCTAAGAATCCTTAAAAGTTTTCTTAAGAAATTGTCTGACTAAAATTTCATGTAATCTCTCCAAATTTCAAGATTTTTTAAATGAGATTAAAAAAAACAGCTTAACAAATACATTTTTTGCACAAAATCTATTTAAAATTGGTTAAAAAACTCAATTTTTGTTTGAAATTTGTTTGAAGCGCTTAAAAAATGAATTTTAACAACAAAATTGCTTAAAAATATTTAAAAAAAGTATATAATAAAATTAATATAGTTTAAAAAAGTTTTGTCTACAAATAAATTGTTCAAAAAAACATTTTTGCATACAACCTATTTAAAATTTACCTAATAAATACATTTTAGCATAAAATACATTTGATATTGCTTAATTGAACGTAATTTCTGCATATCATTTACTCACAAAAACACAAAAATACATTTTCTTTATAAGAAAGCGGTTTTTTTAATGAAATTTGTTTTAAAATTGTCTTTTTTTATTTTTTGCATATTATTTGCTCTTAAAATGCTTTTTTTGTATAAATTTGAAATCTCTTAACGTACTCATTTTTGCATACAAATTGCTTTAGTTTTTGCGTAAAATTGATTTGAAATAGCCTAAAAGGTATTTTTTGCATACAGTTTATTTAAAATTGCTTAATAAACGCATTATCAGCAAAAAACCTGTTTATTTTTGTTTAAGAAATGCATTTTTTGCACAAAATATTAAAAAAATTTCATTTTTTTAAATTAAAAATTGTTTTAAAAATGAACGTTTTTTTTTAATTTGTGTGCTTTAAGAACGTATTTACGGCATATACAAATGATATTGTCTAATAAAACGCATTTTCTGAATATAAATTAAGCAAAAAATGTATTTTTTGCATTAATATAATTTCAAATCATCTTTTTTTGCATAAAATATGTTTAAAATTGTCTAAAAACGCCATTTTTGCATGAAATCTAATTGAAATCTGTTTGAAATGGTTTTAAAAATGCATTTTATGCATATTATTTGCTCCAAAAATGCATTTTGAACATAATTTTTTTTAATTGTTTAAAAAACTCATTTTCTGTTTGAAATCTGTTTAAAATTGTCTATTAAATACATTTTTTGCATACCAATCACATCAAAAATACATTTTCTGCATATGACTTTTTTAATTTGTTTAAAAAACGCATGTTTTGTATATTATTTGCTTCAAAAATGCATTTTTTACATAATATCTATTAGAAAACACTTAACTTTGGCATTTTCTGCATATAAAATGCTTTAAAAATTATTTTTTGCGTAAAATCTATTTAAAGATGTTTAAAACGTATTTTTTGCATCCAGTTAAAATTGCCTAATAAACGCAGTTTCTGCAATTTTTATTATTGTTTAAAAAATGCAACAAATTTTTAAAAAAATACTCACAAATGCATATAAATTACTTTAAGAACATATTTTTTGCGTGAAATTTATTTGAATTTGCGTACAACTTATTTAAAATTGTCTAATAAAAACATTTTTTTTTTTGCAAAAAATTGCTCATAAAACATATTTTTTTGTATAAAAGTTTTTAAAAAAATGCAGTTTTTACATAAATATAATTTGAGATCACTTAAAAACGCTTTTTTCTGCATAAAACCTGTTTGAAATTACTTAAAAAACGTATTTTCTGCATAGTTTGTGCTTAAAAATGCGTTTTTTGCATAAATTCTATTTGAAATTGTTTAACAAAAGCATTTATGCTTATAAATTGCTTTAAATAATATATTTTTTCTATTTAAAATTTGTTCGAACATACCTAAAAATGTATTTTTGTCACACAGTTTATTTAAAATAATTTTATTTTTAATTATTTTTTTTCAATTTAACTGCTTTTTTGGAAATTAAATTGCTTAAAAGAATTATTTTTTGCATGAGTATATAAATTTGCTTCAAATACGCATTTTTTCTTAAGTATATACAAAATATAAACTAAAATTATTTGTTATCTTTCGAAATTTCAACTACTTTTTTTTTTCGACTACGAAATGAGATTTAAAAAAGTCTTTTGCTTAACAAACACGTTTTATGCACGAAATCTATTTAAAATTATTAATAAAACCAATTTTTGTTTAATTAAAACTTATATGAAATAATCTAAAAACGCTTTTTCTGCATAAAACCTGCTTGAAATTGTCTAAAAAACGCATTTTCTGTATAAAATCTATTAGCATTTGTCTAAAAAACAAATTTTTTGTACGAAATTTGTTTAAAATTGATTAAAAAACGCATTTTCTGCATAATATTTACGTTTTCTATTTGAAATCTGTTTGAAAATCTTCTAAAAAAACAAACTTTCTGCACATTACTTGCTTCAAAAACACATTAGTCGTATAAATTTCACTTAACGTACGCAATAAAAATTTTAAGAATGCATTTTTGAATGTATTTTTGCATAATATTCATTTAAAATTGCTTAAAAAACACATTTTCTGCCTAAAAAAAGATTGAAGTTGTCTAAAAACACATTTTTTTGCATAAAAGTCAAAAATGCATTTTTGCATACAATATACTTAATATTGCCTAATGAAACGTATTTTCTGCATACAAACAGTTTTGAAAACGCATTTTTTACATGAATATAATTTTAAATCACTTAAAACCACCTTTTCTGCATAAAATTTGGTTGAAATTGTCTAAAAAACGTATTTTCTTTATAAAATCTGTTTAAATGTGTCTAAAAAACGTAATTTCTATAAAAACTGTCTAAAAATGGATATTCTGCATATCATTCACTTTTAAAACACATTTTTTGCTTAAGATTTTTTTGAAAATTTGTCTAAAAAAAATTGTTTTTTACATAAAATTTGTTTAAATTTGACTAAAAACGTAGTTTTTCTATGAAATCTGTTTGAAATTGTCTAATAACGTGTTTTCTGCATATTATTTGCATCAAAAATACATCTTTTGCATAAGATTGTTTAAAATTCTCTAAAATTGCTTGTTCTGTATGAAAGCTTTTTGGATTTGTTTAAAAAAAGCATTTTTTGCATAAAATTTGTTTAAAATGATCTAAAAAACGTATTTTTGGATATCATTTACTCTAAAAAAAACAATTCTTGTCTAAGATTTTTTTGAAATTGATTAAAAAACGTATCATTTGTATAAAATCTATTTAAATTTGTTTAAGATAACGTATTTATTGCATAAAATTTGTTAAAATTGTCTAAAAATCGTATTTTTCGCATATCATTTACTCCAAAAATACATTTTCTTTATATGTTTTTGATTTTTTTGAAATTGCTTTATAAACGTTTTTTCTGTATAAAATCTGTTTGAAAATCGTCTAAGAAAACGCATTTTTTGCATATCATTTTCTGCATACAAATTGCTTTTTCTGCATCTGCCAAAAAACTATTTATTATAGTTTAAGAAATACATTTTTTGCACAAAATGTTTATGAAATTGCTTAATAACAAAAATTTATATTGTTTTAAATATTGTGTTTTGTCTTCTAGTAATTTCTAAGAATTCTTGAAAATCTTTTTAAAAATCTAAAATTATTGTTCCGTGTTTTAAGATTGTTTAATGATCTAACCTAACAAATACGTTTCTTGCACGAAATCTACTTAAAGTTATTAAAAAAACGCATTTTTTGTTTTAAATTTATATATTTATTATGAAATGAATTAATAATTTATTCAAAATCAGTCAATCGAATCACAGCGGCCAAGGGTCAAGCATAGACAATTGTTTCGGTTCTACAAACCTCGTCAGTATGCCTTGTACGACCACGGCATCGCATGATAGCGAAGACAATTTTGAATAAATATTTCTGTTCTTATGAACACAATTGATATTATAAATAATCAAACGAAAGACTGGTTTGCCATCTAGTTGCAATTTTTAATACTAAAATGTCCGCATTTGTTTTTCGTTTGATTATTTATAATATCAATTGTGTTCATAAGAACAGAAATATTTATTCAAAATTGTCTTCGCTATCATGCGATGCCGTGGTCGTACAAGGCATACTGACGAGGTTTGTAGAACCGAAACAATTGTCTATGCTTGACCCTTGGCCGCTGTGATTCGATTGACTGATTTTGAATAAATTATTAATTCATTTCATAATTTATTGGCGATTCAAAATCGTTTAAGCCGCGAAATGACTGCCAATTGCATAAATGCTAAAATGATACCGAATAATGCGGACATTTTAGTATTAAAAATTGCAACTAGATGGCAAACCAGTCTTTCGTTTGATTATTTATAATATATTTATTAGACTAAAAAAGCTTTTTTTGCAAATAAATTGCTCAAAATCGCATTTTCTGGGTAAAACTTTTGGGAATTGTCTAAAAACACATTTTTTGCATGAAATTTGTTCAAAAAATGGGTTTTTTGCATAAATTATATTTGATATTGCGTAACAAAATGCATTTTTGCATAAATTTGTTTAAAATTGCCAAAGAAACGCATTTTCTGCATTTCTTTTGCTTATAAAATGCATAAGTTTTATTTGAAATGGTTTAACAATTGCATTTATGCATATAAAGTATACAAGCCAAAAAATGTATTTTTGGCCAACAATTTACCCAAAATTATTTAAAAAAACGCATTTTCTGCAGTAAATTGCATTTTTGATGTTTAAATTTGCTTGAAAAAATTATTTTTTGTATAAAAAAAACTCAATTTTTGATTAAAACTTAATTGAAATGCTTTAAAAACGCATTTTTTGCATCAAAATTGCATTTTTTTAATGATTTTTTTCTGCAAATAAATTGCTTAAGAGAGCAATTATGAATATTTTTTTGCATAATGGCTATTTGAAATTGCTAAAAACGCATTTTTTGCCTAAAAAAATTTTGAATTTGCCTAAAAATACATTTTTTGCATACAATATAATGATATTGTCTAATAAAACGTATAAAAATTGTCTAAAACGCATTTTCTGTATGAAAACTTAAAAATCGTTTAAAAAACACGTTTTTTGCATAAAATTTGTTAAAGTTTGTTTAAAAAAAAAACTGTTTGAAATCATCTAAAAAACGCATTTTTTGCATGTTATTTGCTTTAAAAATGTATCTTTGTTATAAAATATTTTTGAAATTGTCTAAAAACGCGGTTTCTGTATGAAACTTGTTTAAAATCATTTATAAACGTATTTTCTGCATAAAATCGGTTAGATGTGTATGTAATACATTTTTTGCATATGATTTTTTTAGTTAAAATTGTTTAAAAAATGCATTTTCTGAATGAAATTTATTTCTTATTAATGTTTTTTATTTAAATTTGATTGAAATCTTTTAAAAAACGCATATTTAATGTTGTTTGCTCTAAAAAAATGCATTTTGTCAGAAAATCTTTTTAAAATTGTCTAAAAAAAGCATTTTCTGTATGAAACCTGTTTAAAATTGTTTAAAAACTGCATTTTCTGCATGAATTTTGTTTAAAATTGTCTAAACAACGTTTTTTTTATATTTTTAGTTCCAAAAATACATTTTTTGTACAAAATTTATTAAAATTATCTAAAAACGCCTTTTCTGTATAAAATCTGTTTGAAAATTTACTTTTCTGTATATTATTTGCTCCAAAAATGCAATTTTTTGCATTAATTTTACTTAAAATCATCTAAATTATATCATATAAATTGCTGTAAAAACTTGAAATTTATTTGGGTTTGCTGCAAAAAATCTGTTTATTATTGTTTAAAAAATAGAATTTTTGCACAAAATATTTATGAAATTGTCTAAAACGCATTTTTTTCTTAAAAATTACTTAGAAAATGAACGTCTTCTATAAATTTTATAGAAAAGTGGTTAAAAAACGTATTTTATGGATATACATTATTCTAAATATTCTGTTTAGGTTTTTAGAATTTTCTAAGAGTCCTTTTAAGTTTTCTCAAGAAATTTAATGTCTGACTAAAATTACTTGTGATTTTTTCAAATTTTATGATTTTTTTATGACTACAAAATAAGATAAAAAAGCCAGCTTAACAAAAATGTTTGCTGCACAAAATCTATTTGAAATTTGTTAAAAAACGCAATTTTGGTTTGAAATTTATTTAAATCACTTAAAAAATGCATTTTAGCATTAAAATTCCTTTTAGAAATAGTTTTAAAAAGTTTTTTTTGCAAATAAAATTAACTTTTAAAATTTGTCTAAAAAATAAATTTTTGCAAAAAAGTAAAAAAAAATCATTTTTTGCGCAAAATATATTTGATATTGCCTAATGAAACGCATTTTCTGCATATAAATTGCCCAAAAAACCATTTGTTGGACAAAATTTGTTTAAAAGAGTCTAAAAAAACGCATTTTCTGAATGAATTATATTTGAATTGTCAAACAAACGCTTTTTCTATATATTATTCACTTCTAAAACACATTTTTTTGAAAAAAAATTCTATAAAAAACGCATTTTTTGCATAACTTTCATCATTAATTTTACTTGAACTATTTAACAAACGCATTTATGCATATAAATTGCTTTAAAAATATTTTTCTCTGTAAAATTTATTTGAAAATGCCTAAAAATGTATTTTTTGCATACAGTTTATCTAAAATTATTAAAAAAAAAAACGCATTTTCTTCATTTTTGATGATTAAATTTCTTTAAAAAAAACATGTTTTGCATGAAAAAACACAATTTTTGTTTGAAACTTATTTGAAATGCTTTTAAAATGCATTTTAACATCAAAATTGCTTATAAAAGCATTTTTTTCATAAAATTACTTTGAAAAAGTCTAAAAAAGTTTTTTCTGCATATAAATTGCTCAAGAATGCATTTATGAGTATGTTTTTGCATAATATCTAATTGAAATAGCTTAAAAAACCCATTTTCTGTTAAAAAAATTTTGAATTTACATAAAAACACATTTTTTGCATAAAATCTGCTTAAAATTGTCTAAAAAACGCATTTTCTGAATGAATTCTGTTTAAAATCGTCTGAAATACAAATTTTCTGCATATCATTAGCTTTAAATATGCTTATTTTGCATAAAATTTGTTTAAAATGATCTAAAAAACGAATTTTTTGTATGAAATCTGTTCAAAATTTCTAAAAACGAATTTTCTGTAAAAAAATTAATATTTAAATAGATATTCTGCATGTCATTCGCTTTTAAAACACATTTTTTCATAATATTTTTTTGAAATTGTTTAATTAACGCATTTTATAAATGAAATCTGTAAAAAAATTGGAATATGAAGCTCAGTTTTTGCATAAAATGTGTTTAAAACACGTTTATTCTGCATATATTGGTTTAAAAATGCATCTTTTGCATAAGATCTGTTTAAAATTATTTAATAATGTCTTTTCTGTATGAAATCTATTTAAAATTGTCTAAAAACAATAATAATTTTTTTGGAATTGATTAAAAAACTCGTTTTTTGTATGAATTCTATTTAAAATTGTATGAAAAACGTACTAATTGTATGAAATTGCTTTAAAATGATCTAAAAAACGTATTTTCTGCATATCTTTTACTACAAAAATAAATTTTCTCTAAAAGATCTGTATGAAATGATCTAAAAGCGCCTTTTCTGTATGAAATCTGTTTGAAAATCATCCAAAAAACGTATTTTCTGTTCATTATTTGCTTCAAAAATACATTTTTTGCATAAATTTTTTGAAATTGTTTAAAGTACGCGTTTTCTGCATATAAATTGCTTTAATAACTTAATTTCTGCTTGAAATCTATTTGAAATTGCCTTAAACGTATTTTCTGCATATAGTTTATTTAAAATTGTCTAATAAGTGCATTTTCTGCAAAAAACCTGTTATTATTGTTTTCAAAATGCATTTTTTGCACAAAATGTTTATAATATTATTTAAAAATTACAGTTTTTTTTTTAATTGCTTAGAAAATAGACATATTTTTATCAATTTTATTGAAAAGTGCTTATAAAAAAACGTATTTTTTGCATATACATTCTTTTATATATTGTTTTTTGTCTAATTTTTTTTTAAATTCTTGAATATTTTACTAAAATTATTTATAAAATTTTAAGAGTTTTTAATGATTACGAAATGAAATTTAAAAAAACTATCACAAAATCTGATAGAAATTTAGTTCTTAAAAACGCATCAAAATTGCTTAAAAATGCATTTTTTTTTTCAATTAAATTAATTTAAAATAGTCTAAAAAAATTTTTTTGCAAATAAATTGCTCGAGAATGGATTTTTGAATATTTTCTTGTTCACTATCTATTTGAAATTGCTTACAAAACAAATTTTCTGTTTAAAAAAAACTAAATTTGTTTAAAAAACACATTTTTTGCATATAAATTGCTCCGAGAACGCATAATTTGCATAAAAATAATTTGAAAATATTTAAAAACGCCTTTTTTGCATAAAATCTGTTTAAAATAGTTTAAAAAATTAATTTTCTGCATATAATTAACTGTATGAAATCTGTTTAAAATTGTCTAAAAATCGCATTTTTTGTATAAAATCTGCTTAAAACTATCTAAAAAACCTATTTTCTGTATGAAATTTGTTTAAAATTGTCTAAAAAAACGTTTTTGTTGTAAATATTGTTTAAAAATATGGAAATTCTGCATATAATTCACGATTTCTGCATAAGATTTTTTTGAAATTGTTTAATAAACGCATTTTCTAAATGAAATCTAAGAAAAATTGTCTAAAAAACACATTTTCTGCAAAAACTTTGTTTGAATTTGACTAAAAAACGTAGTTTTTGTATAACATCTGTTTCAAATTGTCGAAAAACGCATTTCTGCATAAATTCTGTTTAAAATTGTATAAAAATCGTATTTTCTAATTGAAATATGTTTAGAATTGTCTAAAAAACGCATTTTTTGCTTAAAATTTGTTTACAATGATCTAAAAAACGTATTTTTTGCATATCATTTACTCCAAAAATACATTTGCAACCTAAGATTTTTTGTATTTGTCTAAAAAACGCATTTATTGCATAAAATCTATTTAAGTTTGTCTAAAAAACGTATTTCTTGCATATCATTTGCTTCAAAAACACTTTATTTTATAAAGTCTATTTTAAAATTGTCTAAAAACGTATTTTTTACATAAAATGTTCTCCAAAATTGCATTTTCTGCATAAATTCTATTTGAAATCAGTTAACGTACGCATTTTCTGCATATACATTGCTTTATAAATTTGTTTTTACGTAAAATTTATTTCAAATTGCCTTATAAGTATTTTCTGCAAAAAGCCTGTTTATTATTGTTTAAGAAATGCATTTTTTGCACCAAATATTTATGAAATTGCCTAAAAACGCATTTTTTTTGTAGAAATCGCTTAAAAAATGAAAAATTATATTAAAAAGTGCTAAAAAAATGTATTTTCTGGGTATACATTGTTCTATATATTGTGTTTTGTTTTTAGTAAATTCTAAAAAAAATTAATTTTTTTTTTAAGAAATTCAATGTCTAATTAAAATTATTTTTTTCTATCTTGCTCAATAAGTACGTTATTTGCACGAAATTTATTTAAAAATGGTTAAAAAACGCAACTTTTGATTGACAATCAAATATATTTGAAATTCTCTAATAAAACCCATTTTCTGTATATAAATTGCTCAAAAAATGAATTTTTTGCATGAATATAGTTTGAAATCACTTATAAACGTATTGCTTGCATAAAATCTGTTTGAAATTGTTTAAAGAAATGCATATTTGTTCAAAAAACGCATTTTTTGTATAAAATCTGTTAAAATTTGTCTAAAAAACGCATTTCCTGCATAAAATCTGTTTGAAATTATTGTCTAAAAACGTATTTTTTGTATGAATATTGTTTAAAGTTGTCTAAAAAATGCATTTTTTGCATTAAATCTTTTTAAAAACATATTGTTTGCACATTGCTGCTCACTTTAAAAATAAAATATTTGCATAAGATCTGTTTGAAATTATTTAATAAAAAACGCTTAATTATTGATTGATTAAAATTTATTTGAAATGCTTAAAATCGCATTTTTAGCATCAAAGTTGCTTAAAACTACATTTTATGGATAAAATCAATTTGAAATTGTTTAAAAAAGATTTTTTTGCAATTGAATTGCTCAAAAAATTATTTTTGCATAAAACTTATTTGAAATTGCTACATTTTTTGCATAATATTTAATTGAAATGCTTAAAAACGCATTTTCTGCGTAAAAGCTTTTTAAATTTGCCTAAAAAAAGCATTTTTGCATAAATTTGCGTAAAAATTACATTTTTTGCATCAAATATATTTGATATTGTCAAATAAAATGCATTTTCTGCGTATAAAATGCTCAAAAAATGCACTTTTTGCATGAATATAGTTTGAAATTAAATTAAAAATGCATTTTTTTGAATAAAATTTGTTTAAAACTGTTTAAAAAGCGCATATTCCGAATGAAATCTGTTAGAAATGGTCCAAAAAACTGATTTTTTAAATTAAATCTGTTTGAAATCGTTTAAATTTTTTGAATTTTATATGCTCCAAAAATGCATTTTTGTATGAAATATGTCTAAAATTGTCTAAAAACGCATTTTTGCATAAATTCTGTTGCAAATTATATAAAAAACGTATTTTCTGTATAAAATCTGTATGAAATTGTGTAAAATATGCAATTGCTGCATAAATTTTGTTTAAAATTATATAAAAAACGTATTTTTTGTATGAAACCTTTTCAAATTGAGTAAAAAACGCATTTTTTGTATAAAATCTGTTTTTTGTATATCATTTACTTTAAAAAATAATTTTTTGCATAAGATATGTGAAATTATCATTTAATATTGGTAAATAAACACAATTTTTGTTTGAAAATTATTTGAAATAAATATGAAATAGTCTAAAAAAGTTTTTTTTGTAAATAATTAGCTTAAATAACGCATACAAATTGCCCCAAAAACGCATTTTTTGCATGAATAAAATTTGAAATCACTTAAAAACGCTTTTTCTGCATAAAATCTGCTTAAAATTGCATTTTCTGAATGAAATCTGTTTGAATTTGTTTAAAAAACAAATTTTTTGCGTATTAGCTCTAAAAATGTATTTTCTGAATAAAACCTGTTTAAAATTGTTTAAAAACGCACATTCAGCATGAAATCTGATTAAAACTATCTAAAAAACGTATTTTCTTTATGAAATATGATTAAAATTGTCCCGAAAATGCATTTCTTGCCTTAGATTTTTTTGAAATTAATAAAAAACGTACTTTTTGTTTATTTATTTAAATTTGTCTAAGAAAATGCATTTATCGCATAAAATCTGTTTAAAATTGTACAAAAAAACGTATTTATTGTATGAATGAAACTTGTTAAAAATGCTATAAAAAACGTATTTTATGCATATTATTTACACCAAAAATACATTTTTATTATAAGATCTGTTTGAAATGATCTAAAAATACATTTTTTGCATACAATATAATTGATATTGACTAATAAAACGCATAAAAATTGTCTAAAAACGCATTTTCTGTATATAAACTTAAAAATCGTTTAAAAAACATGTTTTTTGCATAAGATCTGTTAAAATTTGTTTAAAAAAAATCTTTTAAAAAACGCATTTTTTGAATGAAATTTATTTCTTATTGTAGTTTTTTATTTAAATTTGATTGAAATCTTTTAAAAAACGCATTTTTAATGTTGTTTGCTCTAAACAATGCATTTTGTCATAAAATCTTTTTAAAATTGTCTAAAAAAAGCATTTTCTGTATGAAACCTGTTTAAAAATGTTTAAAAACTGCATTTTCTGCATGAATTTTGTTTGAAATTGTCTAAAAAACGTTTTTTTTTATATTTTTAGCTCCAAAAATACATTTTTTGTACAAGATTTATTAAAATTATCTAAAAACGCCTTTTCTGTATAAAATCTGTTTGAAAATTGACTTTTCATTATATTATTTGCTCCAAAAATGCATTTTTTGCATTTATATTACTTAATATCATTTAAATTATATCATATAAATTGCTGTAAGAACTTGAAATTTATTATTTAGTTTGCTGCAAAAAATCTGTTTATTATTGTTTAAAAAATAGAATTTTTGTGCAAAATATTCATAAAATTGTCTAAAACGCATTTTTTTCTTAATAATTACTTAGAAAATGAACGTCTTCTATAAATTTTATTAAAAAGTGGTTAAAAAACGTATTTTATGCATATACATTATTCTTAATAATCTGTTTAGGTTTTTAGAATTTTCTAAGAGTCCTTTCAAGTTTTCTCAAGAAATTTAATGTCTGACTAAAATTAATTGTGATTTTTTCAAAGTTTATGATTTTTTTATGACTACAAATTAAGATTTAAAAAAAGCCAGCTTAACAAAAATGTTTTCTGCACAAAATCTATTTAAAATTGGTTAAAAACGCAATTTTGGTTTAAAATTTATTTAAATTACTTAAAAAATGCATTTTAGCATTAAAATTCCTTTTAGAAATTAAAACTATTTCTAAAAGGAATTTTAATAAAAAAGTTTTTTTTGCAAATAAATTTAACTTAAAAAAAAAATATTTTTTGAGCAAAATATATTTGATATTGCCTAATGAAACGCATTTTCTGCATATGAATTGCTCAGAAAAACCTTTGTTGAACAAAATTTGTTTAAAAGAGTCTAAAAAACGCATTTTTGAATAAATTCTATTTGAATTGTTGAAAAAACGCTTTTTCTATATATTATTCACTTCTAAAACACATTTTTTGAAAAAAATACTATAAAAAACGCATTTTTTGCATAACTTTCATCATTAATTTTACTTGAACTATTTAACAAACGCATTTATGCATATAAATTGCTTTAAAAATATTTTTCTCTGTAATATTTATTTGAAAATGCCTAAAAATGTATTTTTTGCATACAGTCTAAAATTATTTAAAAAAAAAACCGCATTTTCTTCATTTTTGATGATTTAATTTCTTTAAAAAATCATTTTCTGCATGAAAAAACACAATTTTTGTTTGAAACTTATTTGAAATGCTTTAAAAATGCATTTTAACATTAAAATTGCTTATAAAAGCATTTTTTTCATAAAATTACTTTGAAAAAGTCTAAAAAAGTTTTTTCTGCAAATAAATTGCTCAAGAATGCATTTATGAGTATTTTTTGCATAATATCTAATTGAAATTGCTTAAAAAACACATTTTCTTTTAAAAAAAATTTGAATTTGCATAAAAACACATTTTTTTTGCATAAAATCTGCTTAAAGTTGTCTAAAAAACGCATTTTCTGAATGAATTCTGTATAAAATCGTCTGAAATACAAATTTTCTGCATATCATTAGCTTTAAATATGCTTTTCTTGTATAAAATATGTTTAAAATTGTTTATAAAACGTTTATTCTGCATAAAATTTGTTTAAAATGATCTAAAAAACGTATTTTTTGTATAAAATCTGTTCAAAATTGTCTAAAAACAAATTTTCTGTGAAAAAATTAATATTTAAATAGATATTCTGCATGTCATTCACTATTAAAACACATTTTTTCATATTTTTTTGAAATTGTTTAATTAACGCATTTTATAAATGAAATCTGTAAAAAAATTGGAATATGAAGCTCAGTTTTTGCATAAAATGTGTTTAAAACACGTTTTTTCTGCATATTATTTGGTTTAAAAATGCATCTTTTGCATAAGATCTGTATAAAATTATTTAATAATGTCTTTTCTGTATAAAATCTGTTTGAAAATTATCTGAAAAACACATTTTCTGCGCATTATTTGCTTCAAAAATACATTTTTAGCATACATTTTATTTGAAAACGCTTAATGTACGCATTTTCAGTATATAAATTGCTTTAAAATCTTAATTTCTGCTAGAAATCTATTTGAAATTGCTTATAACATTTATTTAAAATTGTCTGTTCTGCACAAAAAATGCGTTTTTTGCACAAAATGTTTATAAAATTGCTTTAAAAACACATTATTTTTATTTCAATATTTTGAGATATATTAGGACCAGAATCAACAGTGAATGAAACAGGCTTATTTACAAAACTTGGATCTTTTGTCCATTCACACTTCGACTTCAGTTTTGTAACAAAACGAGAAAGCGGAAGATCATCTTCACTTTCGAATTCTAAATCAATGTTATTGATAGAATCATCAATGTTAGAATCAATAACTCGAAATTCTGCAAGATTGCTATCGGCAAGAGCATCATCAAGGTACGCAATATCATCAGTTGATGGAGCACTTGAAGAAATTGAACCCGTATCAGATGGAATCGAATCAATAAGTGCGTAGACGTCATCGGAAGTTAATTTGCTCAAATCCATGACGGTATGACTGTAAATAATTTGTTCGTCAAAAACACGTTTCAGACCTAGTGGTTCCGTTTGGAACCACACACTTTTCAAGCAAATGTGCTATTTATTTTCTTTTATATTAGTAATGTGAATCAATAGAAATAAAAGAATATATCTTTCAGAAGGAATACAAACGAAACTTACCAAATATATAAATAGTTTTTCACAAAAATGTGACACTTATTAGGTTAGGTCAGACGCACGCGACAAACAGCCGAAACAACAACATTCATATAGGAATAACACGCACTATCAAATGCGTAAAATATTTTGAGCACATAGAACATGAGTGGGGGGGTTCATTGTAGAGCATTAGCAACTGTGGTTGCATATAAAGCGGACTAGGCACATTGAATTTGACGACTGAATTTGTGGTACCTCTGCGGGACCACATGGCAACAAAGGGTTAAAAAACAAATTAAAAAAAAAAAAAAAAAATGTGTAAAAACGCATTTTCTGCATGTAATTAGCTCCAAAAATGCATTTTTTGTATTAAAATTGTCTAAAAAACGCATATTCTGCATAAAATCTGCTTAAAACTATCTAAACAACGTATTTTCTAAAAAAATTGTCTAATAAATAGATATTCTGCATATCATTAACTTTTAAAATACATTTTCTGCATAAAATAAACGCATTTTTTAAATGAAATCTGTGAAAAATTGACTAAAAAACACATTTTTCCATAAAACCTGTTTAAATTTTACTAAAACCACGTTTTTGAATGAAATCTTTTTGAAATCGTCTATAAAACGCATTTTTGTTTCAATTCACTCCAAAAATACTTTTCCTGCCTAAGGTTTTTTAAAAATTGATTAGAAAAACGTATTTTTGTATGAAATCTATTTAAAATTGTCTAAGAAAACGCCTTTATTGCATAAAATTTGTATAAAAATGTATAAAAAACGTATTTTTTGCATATCATTTACACCAAAAATACATTTACTTTATAAGATCTGTTTGAAATTATATAAAAAACGCATATTTTGCACAATATTTGCTTCAAAAATACGTTTTTTGCATAAATTTTGTTTGAAATCGCATTTTCAGCATATTAAATTGCTTTAAAAATTTAGTTTCTGCTTGAAATCTATTTGAAATTGCAAAAACTGTTTATGAAATTGCTTAAAAACTTGAAAACTGCTTAGAAAAATTAAAAAATATTCTTCTACATATTGGGTTTTGTCTTCTAAATTTTTTTAAAAACCTTTGAAAATCTTCTCAGTTTTTATGTCTAACTAAAATTATTTGATAAATTTTAAGTTTTTTAATTAGTACGTAATGAAATTAAAAGAATTGGGTAAAAACGCAATTTCTGATTAAACGAATAAAAAACGCATCGAAATTGCTAAAATTTTTTTGTATGAAATTAATTTGAAACAATTTTGCATAATATCTATTTGAAATTGCTTAAAAAAGGCATTTTTTGTTTAAAAAATATTTAAGTTTTTTTAAGTCTAAAAAACTAATTTTCTGCACATTATTAGCTCTATAAATGCATTTTCTGTATGAAATCTGTTTAAAATTGTCAAAAAACGCATTTTTTGTATAAAATCTGCTTAAAAACTATCTAAAAAACCTATTTTCTGTATGAAATTTGTTTAAAAATATGGACATTCTGCATATAATTCACGTTTTCTGCATAAGATTTTCCTAAAACTGTTTAATAAACGCTTTTTCTAAATGAAATCTATGAAAAATTGTCTAAAAAACACAATTTTTGCATAAAATTTGTTTAAATTTGACTATAGGACGTAATTTTTGTATAAAATCTAATTGAAATTGTCTAAAGAACGCATTTTTTCTAAAATCCTGTTTAATAAACGTATTTTTTGAATGAAATTTGTTTAGAATTGTCTAAAAAACGCATATTTTGCTTAAAATTTGTTTACAATAATCTAAAAAACGTATTTTTTTGCATATCATTTACTCCAAAAATACATTTTCAGCTTAATTTTTTTTTTTATTGTCTAATAAACGGATTTATTGCATAAAATCTGTTTAAATTTGTCTAAAAAACGTATTTCTTGCATATCATTTGCTTCAAAAACATTTTTTTTATAAAATTTTTTTGAAAATTGTCTAAAAACGTATTTTTTACATAAAATTTTCTCCAAAATTGCATTTTCTGCATAAATTCTATTTGAAATCAGTTAACGTACGCATTTTCTGCATATACATTGCTTTATAAACTTGTTTTTTGCGTAAAATTGATTTCAAATTGCCTAAAATGTATTTTCTGCAAAAAGCCTGTTTATTATTGTTTAAGAAATGCATTTTTTGCACCAAATATTTATGAAATTGCCTAAAAACGCATTTTTTCCTTAGAAATTGCTTAAAAATGAAAATTATTATATATTAAAAAATGCTGAAAAAATGTATTTTTTGCGTATATATTGTGTTTTGTTTTTTAGTAAATTCTAAAAATTCTTAAAAAACTTCTTAAGAAATTCAATGTCTAATTAAAATTATTTATCTTGCTCAATAAATACGTTTTTTGCACGAAATTTATTTAAAAATGGTTAAAAAACGCAACTTTTGATTGACAATCAAATATTTTTGAAATTCTCTAATAAAACGCATTTTCTGTATATAAATTGGTCAAAAAATGAATTTTTTGCATGAATATAGTTTGCAATCACTTAAAAACGCATTGTTTTCATAAAATCTGTTTGAAATTGTTTAAAGAAATGCATATTTGTCCAAAAAACGCATTTTTTGTATAAAATCTGTTAAAAATTTGTCTAAAAAACGCATTTTCTGCATAAAATCTGTTTGAAATTATTGTCTAAAAACGTATTTTTTGTATGAATATTGTTTAAAATTGTCTAAAAAATGCATTTTTTGCTTTAAATTTTTTTTTAAACATATTTTTTGCACATTGTTGCTCACTTTAAAAATAAAATATTTGCATAAGATCTGTTTGAAATTATTTAATAAAAAACGCTTAATTATTGATTGATTAAAATTTATTTGAAATGCTTAAAATCCCATTTTTAGCATCAAAGTTGCTTACAGCTACATTTTATGGATAAAATTAATTTGAAATTGTCTAAAAAAGATTTTTTTGCAATTGAATTGCTCAAAAAATAATTTTTGCATAAAACTTATTTGAAATGGCTACATTTTTTGCATAATATTTATTTGAAATGCTTAAAAACGCATTTTCTGCGTAAAAGCTTTTTGAATTTGCCTAAAAAAAGCATTTTTGCATAAAATTGCATAAAAATTACATTTTTTGCATAAAATATATTTGATATCGTCAAATAAAATTTATTTTTTGCCTATAAATTGCTCAAAAAATGCACTATTTGCATGAATATAGTTTGAAATCAAATTAAAAATGCAAAAAAGCATTTTTTTGAATAAAATTTGTTTAAAACTGTTTAAAAAGCGCATTTTCCGAATGAAATCTGTTAGAAATGGTCCAAAAAACTGATTTTTTGAATTAAATCTGTTTGAAATCGTTTAAAAAACATTTTTTTTGAATATCATTTGCTCCAAAAATGCATTTTTGTATGAAATATGTCTAAAATTGTCTATAAAACGCATTTTTGCATAAATTCTGTTGCAAATTATATAAAAAACGTATTTTCTGTAAAAAATCTGTATGGAATTGTGTAAAATATGCAATTGCTGCATAAATTTTGTTTAAAATTATATAAAAAACGTATTTTTTGTATGAAACCTGTTTCAAATTGAGTAAAAAACGCATTTTTTGTATAAAATCTGTTTTTTGTATATCATTTACTTTAAAAAATGATTTTTTGCATAAGATATGTTTGAAATTATCATTTAATATTGGTAAATAAACACAATTTTTGTTTGAAAATTATTTGAAATAAATATGAAATAGTCTAAAAAAGTTTTTTTGTAAATAATTAGCTTAAATAACGCATACAAATTGCCCCAAAAACGCATTTTTTGCATGAATAAAATTTGAAATCACTTAAAAACGCTTTTTCTGCATAAAATCTGCTAAAAATTGTCTAAAAACGCATTTTCTAAAAAAAATCTGTTTGAAATCGTTTAAAAAACAAATTTTCTGCATATCATAAAAATGCATTTTTTATTTGAAATATGTTTAATTGTTTAAAAAACGCACATTCTGCATAAAATCTGTTTAAAACTATCTAAAAAACGTATTTTTTGTATGAAATATGTTTAAAATTGTCTTAAAATCGTATTTTCTGTATAAAATTGTCTAAAAAATGCATATTTTGCATATCATTCACATTTCTGGCATAAAATTTTTCTGAAATTGTTTAATAATCGCATTTTCTAAATGAAATCTGTAAAATTTGTCTAAAAAACACATTTTTTGCATAATATGTGTTTAAATTGTACTAACAAACGTAATTTTTGTATGAAATCTATTTGAAATTGTCCCGAAAATATAATTTCTTGCCTAAGATTTTCTTGAAATTAATAAAAAATTGTACTTTTTGTATATCTATTTAAAATTGTCTAAGAAAATGCATTTATCGCATACAATCTGTTCAAAATTGTATAAAAAACGTATTTTATGCATATTATTCACTTAAAAAATACATTTTCTTTATAAGATCTGTTTGAAATGATCTAAAAATACATTTTTTGCATAAAATATATTTCATATTGCTCAATAAAATGCTATTTCAGAATACAAATTGCTCAAAAATGCATTTTTTGCATGAATATAATTTGAAATTATTTAAAAACGCATTTTATGCATAAAATCTGATTTGATTAGCCTTTTCCGTGACTTGAAGAACTCAACTAACGAGTTAAAGTATGATAAATAAACTATTCGTAGTGTAGATTCACTGCAAAGTTATATTTAATTTTACGGATATATTATATACATAAATCTTAACTTTAAATCACTATCAAAAGTTACATATAATAATTTAAAATCTACTAAAGAAGTTACTAGTTCATTCTTGAGTTTTGTTGAAAAAATTATAATTTGCGTTTTGTTAAAATTTATTGTAAGTTTATTACAGTTAAACTAATGCAATATTAAAACTTCTCTTACTCATTATTCAAGTAGTCTTTATTATCATCATATAAAATATCAAATAGCAGTATTTACAATTGTAATTTGTTATTTGGTGTGAGTTTTTTATTATTTGTTAAATAGGATTCAATTATATCAAATGATTTACTTCTAATTTTGTAATAATTAATTTTCTTAGTACTAGTTAGTGGTCTATTTAATCAAAAGCCTTTGATAAATTAATCTCGATAACTGCTACATTAGTATTAACAGAGCCGTAGCAGTTGTTTACTCTTGAGTATTCTGTTTGTAATATTAATTCAATCTCTCATATTGGACGATAATTATTTGTCAAAATTATTTTTTGATGTTATGTTGAGGCATAATTGTTGCAATTTTAAACTCATCTATATTATTTTTAGTTTTGTACAAGATTTTAAAAACCGTAATGAATAGGATAAATAGAGGCAATACTCTTGAATTTATTGACACATGGCACTAAAATATTTATCAACAAACATTATTTTAGTTAATTATAAAGTTGATTTAGTTAAAATTAATCGCAAAGCAAAATGGCACTAGAAATTTTATAAACAAGTATTCAGTTCTGAAGCAACAAAATAGTTCATGACATTATGACATTTAATAGTTTCTATATTATAATAGGCATAAATATCAAATAATAATTTACTCAACATTATTATAAAACTATAAACTTCACAAACAATTTCCGTAACATTTTAAACAGTAACCAAGTGCATCTAACACGACAATGAAAAATTACACCCAGAACATCCGACTAATTGGCAGGTGGCAATCACGTCCTTTTCCCTCTAGACGCGTCTATCGTTTCAGTTGACGCATCCCCATCTGGGAACGTGTCATAACATTGTTAATCTGCAACGAAACCAACACATAATCCGACAGCAGACACGAATTACTCAACAAATTTCCCAAAGAATAATTTAAAATTATTTATTTTTTCTCTCAATTCACTACATAGAAGAGATGTTATTATGAAATATTAAATGGGGTCGAGTCACGTCGTGAATGAAATCGTCTGTAGAGCAGAATCGAAATAGAAATGTCTGAGAATCCATCAGAAGTCTGAAGGAATTTTATAAATTTAATTTCAATACTGAATGGTTGCAGGCGATATTTCATTCCTTTTGAAACGTTTTGCAGATATAAAATATAACATACTCTGTATTATGTATTATGCATATAATAAAATAGAAGCATTTTTATACTTAAGCAAAAATATTGATAAGAAATAATAATTTTCTTGTGCGGAGACACAGACAAATAAAATCACAATCAATCAATAAATATCACACCGAATGTTCACGGCCAACAAATCCTAGTGAAAAAAGCATCGTGGATATATCGATAGCCAATTTCGCGAACAGAAAAGGCCTGTGCTAATATCGCCAGATCTCTAATCCTATAACCCGAAAGAATCTCCAGGGAGCATGAGGAGAGAAGGAGGCCGCAACACAAACAGCACTCGGGGACAAAGCGATAATACATAAATAAGATTCTATATTTATTTTTTTCTACTTCTTCTTCTTCTTGCAAATAAAATTTGAATCCCAGAGCGCAGCACGGAATTGTGATATACATATTTAATTTGATTCCTTTTATATATTCATAAAAAAATATGTTCTGCTACTATTTCATATTTATTTAATACTTTAAAGCTTTTAGTTTGGACAAATTGTAAAAATATAGGTCACAGCTTTAATGTAATTTAATCAGACACGTTTGTCCAAATACTTCACTCAATCAAGTAAAGCGAA
This sequence comes from Tachinus rufipes, assembly GCA_963932245.1. Lineage (NCBI taxonomy): Eukaryota > Metazoa > Arthropoda > Insecta > Coleoptera > Staphylinidae > Tachinus > Tachinus rufipes. The sequence goes on from OZ010749.1 coordinate 7,264,563, forward strand.
GGAATGTTGATAGGGGTAAAGAAACCAGACACTTTTGATAGTCGGACGAGTCATGTTCAGTCCAAGTATGATTGTGCTATTTGAGCTATTTACCTGTAAACTTTGGAATGCAATTGTACGTATAATTAATTAGTCGGGAATTTGTATGCTGTTCTTTTCTTGATTAATTAAAATTTGTTATAACACAGCATATGCAGCAAACTGTCAAAGGCACAGTAATGTAAACGAAAAAGCATCCGGAGCGCCTTTAAAATGTATTCTTTGTAAATTGCTACTGTCGTTCTCTCAGCACTTAACATATTATATCATTGATTTTGTTAACAAATGTACGTTACTGACGTTGATACATTATTTTTTTCTCTTAAATGTTTCTTGAATTTTGACAATTTATTAGCAATCTTGCATTATTAATAATTTGTCAATATTACTAATTGCTTTATGGAAGCTTAACTACATTTTTTTCAATTTTGTTGCCTACCTTTTCAATTAAAGAGCAGTGGGTGAATAATTAACTTTTTTCGGTTTCGCTTCCAATTAATCCAGTCATTAACTATTGAAAAGGACAAAATTCTATTCATAAATAGTCAAAAATCTCAAAATTTGGTCTTAAAGTATTTAATTATTATTTATTAAAACCGGTCTCAAATTATAAAAATATTATCAAAAATCACTAAATTCCAGCCAGTTAAAAAGTAGGAACATTTGTATAAATTTTACAAAATAGCAAAAAATAGCATAAACTGTTGAAACGTGCAAAATTCTATTTATGGTATGCTAAAAATAGCAAAATTTGTATAAAACTATTGTCAAAAAGTACCAAAATTTACCAATAATTGGTAAAAACTGCAAAATTCTATTTATGATCAGTCAAATCCGCACAGAAACGGTTAAAAATGCAACATTTTGTTTTTAACTGTAATAATAACAAAAAAAGCAATCTGCAACAAAAATAACTTTATTCCGGTTTTGCTTCCAACTTTTTTTGTTATTAATTGCTCAAAAGTGCAAAATTCTATTCATATAAACTCAAATATATTAAAATTTGGTAATGAAGTACTACAAAACATTGTCATAAATTACTAAAATCCGGCCATAAGCTGTTGAAAAGTTTTTAAAATAGCAAGGTTTGGTTAAAAAATTTCAAAATATTGATTAAAATAGCAAAACTTGGCCATAAACTGTTAAAACGTGCGAAAATTTTATTCATTGAATGCCAAATATAACAAATTTTATTAAAAAAATAACCAAAAAAGTTGAAAATTTTAAAATATCAATTAAAAATTTGCTTAAAAATCACAATTTCTTCAAAATTAATTAGAAAATGCACATAACACGCATTTATTGCACAAAATATATAAAAAAAAACCAGAAAAAAATAATAGTTTTAAAAAATTAATTAGAAATTGCTCAAAAAACTTAGTTTTTACAAAAAAATAATTTTAAATTGCTCAAAAATCACAATTTTTTCAAAATTAATTTAAAAATTGCACACAAAACGCATTTATTGCACAAAAATTATAAAAAAAGGATTTAGAATAGTAAATAGTTTAAAAAATTAATTAAAATTAGCTCAAAAAACTCAGTTTTTATACAAAAATGATTTTAAATTGCTCAAAAATCACAATTTTTTCAAAATTAATTTAAAAATTGCACACAAAACGCATTTATTGCACAAAATTTATAAAAAATGATTCAGAAAAATAAATAGTTTAAAAAAATTAATCAAAAATTGTTCTAAAAACTTAGTTTTTACACAAATTGATTTTAAATTGCTCAAAAATCACAATTTCTTAAAAATTAATTTAAAAATTGCACACAAAACGCATTTATTGCACAAAATTTATAAAAAAGGATTCAAAATAGTTAATAGTTTAAAAAAATTAATCAAAAATTGCTCTAAAAGCTTAGTTTTTACACAAAAATGATTTTAAATTGCTCAAAAATCACAATTTCTTCAAAATTAATTTAAAAATTGCACACAAAACGCATTTACTGCACAAAATTTATAAAAAAGGATTCAAAATAGTTAATAGTTTAAAAAAATTAATCAAAAATTGCTCTAAAAGCTTAGTTTTTACACAAAAATGATTTTAAATTGGTCAAAAATCACAATTTCTTCAAAATTAATTAGAAAATGCACATAAAACGCATATATTGCACAAAATTTATGACAAAAAAATCAGAAAAGTTGATAATTTAAACTAATTATTCAAAAACTGCTTAAAAAACTTAGTTTTTATATAAAAATTATTTTAAATTGCTCAAAAACCACAATTTCTTGAAAATTAATTTAAAAATTGCACACAAAACGCATTTATTGCACAAAATTTATAAAAAAGGATTCAAAATAGTTAATAGTTTAAAAAAATTAATCAAAAATTGCTCTAAAAGCTTAGTTTTTACACAAAAATGATTTTAAATTGCTTAAAAATCACAATTTCTTCAAAATTAATTAGAAAATGCACATAAAACGCATATATTGCACAAAATTTATGACAAAAAAAACAGAAAAGTTGATAATTTAAACTAATTATTCAAAAACTGCTTAAAAAACTTAGTTTTTATATAAAAATTATTTTAAATTGCTCAAAAACCACAATTTCTTGAAAATTAATTTAAAAATTGCACACAAAACGCATTTATTGCACAAAATTCATAAAAAAGGATTCAAAATAGTTAATAGTTTAAAAAAATTAATCAAAAATTGCTCTAAAAACTTAGTTTTTACACAAATTGATTTTAAATTGCTCAAAAATCACAATTTCTTAAAAATTAATTTAAAAATTGCACACTAAACGCATTTATTGCACAAAATTTATGAAAAAGGATTCAGAATAGTAAATAGTTTAAAAAAATTAATCAAAAATTGCTTTTAAAACTTAGTTTTTACACAAAAATGATATTAAATTGCTCAACAATCACAATTTTTTTAAAATTAATTAGAAAATGCACATAAAACGCATTTATTGCACAAAATTTATGACAAAAAAAAACAGAAAAGTTGATAATTTAAACTAATTATTCAAAAACTGTTTAAAAAACTTAGTTTTTATATAAAAATTATTTTAAATTGCTCAAAAATCACAATTTCTTGAAAATTATTTAAAAATTGCACACAAAACGCATTTATTGCACACACAAATTTTATAAAAAAAGATTCAGAATAATAAATAGTTTAAAAAAAATAATCAAAAATTGCTCTAAAAACTTAGTTTTTACACAAAAATGATTTTAAATTGCTTAAAAATCACAATTTCTTCAAAATTAATTAGAAAATGCACATAAAACGCATTTATTGCACAAAATTTATAAAAAAAGGATTCAGAATAGTAAATAGTTTAAAAAAATTAATCAAAAATTGCTCTAAAAACTTAGTTTTTACACAAAATGATTTTAAATTGCTCAAAAATTACAATTTTTTCAAAATTAATTTAAAAATTGCACACAAAACGCATTTATTGCACAAAATTTATAAAAAAAGATTCAAAATAGTTAATAGTTTAAAAAAAATAATCAAAAACTGCTCTAAAAGCTTAGTTTTTACACAAAAATGATTTTAAATTGCTCAAAAATCACAATTTCTTCAAAATTAATTAGAAAATGCACATAAAACGCATATATTGCACAAAATTTATCACAAAAAAAACAGAAAAGTTGATAATTTAAACTAATTATTCAAAAACTGCTTAAAAAACTTAGTTTTTATATAAAAATTATTTTAAATTGCTCAAAAATCACAATTTCTTGAAAATTAATTTAAAAATTGCACACAAACGCATTTATTGCACAAAATTTATAAAAAAGGATTCAAAATAGTTAATAGTTTAAAAAAATTAATCAAAAATTGCTCTAAAAGCTTAGTTTTTACACAAAAATGATTTTAAATTGCTCAAAAATCACAATTTCTTCAAAATTAATTAGAAAATGCACATAAAACGCATATATTGCTCAAAATTTATGACAAAAAAAACAGAAAAGTTGATAATTTAAACTAATTATTCAAAAACTGCTTAAAAAACTTAGTTTTTATATAAAAATTATTTTAAATTGCTCAAAAATCACGATTTCTTGAAAATTAATTTAAAAATTGCACACAAAACGCATTTATGGCACACGCAAATTTTATAAAAAAGGATTTAGAATAATAAATAGTTTAAAAAAATTAATCAAAAATTGCTCTAAAAACTTAGTTTTTACACAAAAATGATTTTAAATTGCTCAAAAATCACAATTTCTTCAAAATTAATTAGAAAATGCACATAAAACGCATATATTGCACAAAATTTATCACAAAAAAAACAGAAAAGTTGATAATTTAAACTAATTATTCAAAAACTGCTTAAAAAACTTAGTTTTTATATAAAAATTATTTTAAATTGCTCAAAAATCACAATTTCTTGAAAATTAATTTAAAAATTGCACACAAAACGCATTTATTGCACAAAATTTATAAAAAAGAATTCAAAATAGTTAATAGTTTAAAAAAATTAATCAAAAATTGCTCTAAAAGCTTAGTTTTTACACAAAAATGATTTTAAATTGCTCAAAAATCACAATTTCTTCAAAATTAATTAGAAAATGCACATAAAACGCATATATTGCTCAAAATTTATGACAAAAAAAACAGAAAAGTTGATAATTTAAACTAATTATTCAAAAACTGCTTAAAAAACTTAGTTTTTATATAAAAATTATTTTAAATTGCTCAAAAATCACGATTTCTTGAAAATTAATTTAAAAATTGCACACAAAACGCATTTATGGCACACGCAAATTTTATAAAAAAGGATTTAGAATAATAAATAGTTTAAAAAAATTAATCAAAAATTGCTCTAAAAACTTAGTTTTTACACAAAAATGATTTTAAATTGCTCAAAAATCACAATTTCTTCAAAATTAATTTAAAAATTGCACATAAAACGCATTTATTGCACAAAATTTATAAAAAAAGGATTTAAAATAGTAAATAGTTTAAAAAAATTAATCAAAAATTGCTCTAAAAACTTAGTTTTTACACAAAATGATTTTAAATTGCTCAAAAATTACAATTTCTTCAAAATTAATTTAAAAATTGCACACAAAACGCATTTATTGCACAAAATTTATAAAAAATGATTCAGAAAAATAAATAGTTTAAAAAAATTAATCAAAAATTGTTCTAAAAACTTAGTTTTTACACAAATTGATTTTAAATTGCTCAAAAATCACAATTTCTTAAAAATTAATTTAAAAATTGCACATAAAACGCATTTATTGCACAAAATTTATAAAAAAAGGATTTAAAATAGTAAATAGTTTAAAAAAATTAATCAAAAATTGCTCTAAAAACTTAGTTTTTACACAAAATGATTTTAAATTGCTCAAAAATTACAATTTCTTCAAAATTAATTTAAAAATTGCACACAAAACGCATTTATTGCACAAAATTTATAAAAAATGATTCAGAAAAATAAATAGTTTAAAAAAATTAATCAAAAATTGTTCTAAAAACTTAGTTTTTACACAAATTGATTTTAAATTGCTCAAAAATCACAATTTCTTAAAAATTAATTTAAAAATTGCACACAAAACGCATTTATTGCACAAAATTTATAAAAAAGGATTCAAAATAGTTAATAGTTTAAAAAAATTAATCAAAAATTGCTCTAAAAGCTTAGTTTTTACACAAAAATGATTTTAAATTGCTCAAAAATCACAATTTCTTCAAAATTAATTTAAAAATTGCACATAAAACGCATTTATTGCACAAAATTTATAAAAAAAGGATTTAAAATAGTAAATAGTTTAAAAAAATTAATCAAAAATTGCTCTAAAAACTTAGTTTTTACACAAAATGATTTTAAATTGCTCAAAAATTACAATTTCTTCAAAATTAATTTAAAAATTGCACACAAAACGCATTTATTGCACAAAATTTATAAAAAATGATTCAGAAAAATAAATAGTTTAAAAAAATTAATCAAAAATTGTTCTAAAAACTTAGTTTTTACACAAATTGATTTTAAATTGCTCAAAAATCACAATTTCTTAAAAATTAATTTAAAAATTGCACACAAAACGCATTTATTGCACAAAATTTATAAAAAAGGATTCAAAATAGTTAATAGTTTAAAAAAATTAATCAAAAATTGCTCTAAAAACTTAGTTTTTACACAAAAATGATTTTAAATTGCTCAAAAATCACAATTTCTTCAAAATTAATTTAAAAATTGCACATAAAACGCATTTATTGCACAAAATTTATAAAAAAAGGATTTAAAATAGTAAATAGTTTAAAAAAATTAATCAAAAATTGCTCTAAAAACTTAGTTTTTACACAAAATGATTTTAAATTGCTCAAAAATTACAATTTCTTCAAAATTAATTTAAAAATTGCACACAAAACGCATTTATTGCACAAAATTTATAAAAAATGATTCAGAAAAATAAATAGTTTAAAAAAATTAATCAAAAATTGTTCTAAAAACTTAGTTTTTACACAAATTGATTTTAAATTGCTCAAAAATCACAATTTCTTAAAAATTAATTTAAAAATTGCACACAAAACGCATTTATTGCACAAAATTTATAAAAAAGGATTCAAAATAGTTAATAGTTTAAAAAAATTAATCAAAAATTGCTCTAAAAGCTTAGTTTTTACACAAAAATGATTTTAAATTGCTCAAAAATCACAATTTCTTCAAAATTAATTTAAAAATTGCACACAAAACGCATTTACTGCACAAAATTTATAAAAAAGGATTCAAAATAGTTAATAGTTTAAAAAAATTAATCAAAAATTGCTCTAAAAGCTTAGTTTTTACACAAAAATGATTTTAAATTGGTCAAAAATCACAATTTCTTCAAAATTAATTAGAAAATGCACATAAAACGCATATATTGCACAAAATTTATGACAAAAAAATCAGAAAAGTTGATAATTTAAACTAATTATTCAAAAACTGCTTAAAAAACTTAGTTTTTATATAAAAATTATTTTAAATTGCTCAAAAACCACAATTTCTTGAAAATTAATTTAAAAATTGCACACAAAACGCATTTATTGCACAAAATTTATAAAAAAGGATTCAAAATAGTTAATAGTTTAAAAAAATTAATCAAAAATTGCTCTAAAAGCTTAGTTTTTACACAAAAATGATTTTAAATTGCTTAAAAATCACAATTTCTTCAAAATTAATTAGAAAATGCACATAAAACGCATATATTGCACAAAATTTATGACAAAAAAAACAGAAAAGTTGATAATTTAAACTAATTATTCAAAAACTGCTTAAAAAACTTAGTTTTTATATAAAAATTATTTTAAATTGCTCAAAAACCACAATTTCTTGAAAATTAATTTAAAAATTGCACACAAAACGCATTTATTGCACAAAATTCATAAAAAAGGATTCAAAATAGTTAATAGTTTAAAAAAATTAATCAAAAATTGCTCTAAAAACTTAGTTTTTACACAAATTGATTTTAAATTGCTCAAAAATCACAATTTCTTAAAAATTAATTTAAAAATTGCACACTAAACGCATTTATTGCACAAAATTTATGAAAAAGGATTCAGAATAGTAAATAGTTTAAAAAAATTAATCAAAAATTGCTTTTAAAACTTAGTTTTTACACAAAAATGATATTAAATTGCTCAACAATCACAATTTTTTTAAAATTAATTAGAAAATGCACATAAAACGCATTTATTGCACAAAATTTATGACAAAAAAAAACAGAAAAGTTGATAATTTAAACTAATTATTCAAAAACTGTTTAAAAAACTTAGTTTTTATATAAAAATTATTTTAAATTGCTCAAAAATCACAATTTCTTGAAAATTATTTAAAAATTGCACACAAAACGCATTTATTGCACACACAAATTTTATAAAAAAAGATTCAGAATAATAAATAGTTTAAAAAAAATAATCAAAAATTGCTCTAAAAACTTAGTTTTTACACAAAAATGATTTTAAATTGCTTAAAAATCACAATTTCTTCAAAATTAATTAGAAAATGCACATAAAACGCATTTATTGCACAAAATTTATAAAAAAAGGATTCAGAATAGTAAATAGTTTAAAAAAATTAATCAAAAATTGCTCTAAAAACTTAGTTTTTACACAAAATGATTTTAAATTGCTCAAAAATTACAATTTTTTCAAAATTAATTTAAAAATTGCACACAAAACGCATTTATTGCACAAAATTTATAAAAAAAGATTCAAAATAGTTAATAGTTTAAAAAAAATAATCAAAAACTGCTCTAAAAGCTTAGTTTTTACACAAAAATGATTTTAAATTGCTCAAAAATCACAATTTCTTCAAAATTAATTAGAAAATGCACATAAAACGCATATATTGCACAAAATTTATCACAAAAAAAACAGAAAAGTTGATAATTTAAACTAATTATTCAAAAACTGCTTAAAAAACTTAGTTTTTATATAAAAATTATTTTAAATTGCTCAAAAATCACAATTTCTTGAAAATTAATTTAAAAATTGCACACAAACGCATTTATTGCACAAAATTTATAAAAAAGGATTCAAAATAGTTAATAGTTTAAAAAAATTAATCAAAAATTGCTCTAAAAGCTTAGTTTTTACACAAAAATGATTTTAAATTGCTCAAAAATCACAATTTCTTCAAAATTAATTAGAAAATGCACATAAAACGCATATATTGCTCAAAATTTATGACAAAAAAAACAGAAAAGTTGATAATTTAAACTAATTATTCAAAAACTGCTTAAAAAACTTAGTTTTTATATAAAAATTATTTTAAATTGCTCAAAAATCACGATTTCTTGAAAATTAATTTAAAAATTGCACACAAAACGCATTTATGGCACACGCAAATTTTATAAAAAAGGATTTAGAATAATAAATAGTTTAAAAAAATTAATCAAAAATTGCTCTAAAAACTTAGTTTTTACACAAAAATGATTTTAAATTGCTCAAAAATCACAATTTCTTCAAAATTAATTAGAAAATGCACATAAAACGCATATATTGCACAAAATTTATCACAAAAAAAACAGAAAAGTTGATAATTTAAACTAATTATTCAAAAACTGCTTAAAAAACTTAGTTTTTATATAAAAATTATTTTAAATTGCTCAAAAATCACAATTTCTTGAAAATTAATTTAAAAATTGCACACAAAACGCATTTATTGCACAAAATTTATAAAAAAGAATTCAAAATAGTTAATAGTTTAAAAAAATTAATCAAAAATTGCTCTAAAAGCTTAGTTTTTACACAAAAATGATTTTAAATTGCTCAAAAATCACAATTTCTTCAAAATTAATTAGAAAATGCACATAAAACGCATATATTGCTCAAAATTTATGACAAAAAAAACAGAAAAGTTGATAATTTAAACTAATTATTCAAAAACTGCTTAAAAAACTTAGTTTTTATATAAAAATTATTTTAAATTGCTCAAAAATCACGATTTCTTGAAAATTAATTTAAAAATTGCACACAAAACGCATTTATGGCACACGCAAATTTTATAAAAAAGGATTTAGAATAATAAATAGTTTAAAAAAATTAATCAAAAATTGCTCTAAAAACTTAGTTTTTACACAAAAATGATTTTAAATTGCTCAAAAATCACAATTTCTTCAAAATTAATTTAAAAATTGCACATAAAACGCATTTATTGCACAAAATTTATAAAAAAAGGATTTAAAATAGTAAATAGTTTAAAAAAATTAATCAAAAATTGCTCTAAAAACTTAGTTTTTACACAAAATGATTTTAAATTGCTCAAAAATTACAATTTCTTCAAAATTAATTTAAAAATTGCACACAAAACGCATTTATTGCACAAAATTTATAAAAAAGGATTCAAAATAGTTAATAGTTTAAAAAAATTAATCAAAAATTGCTCTAAAAGCTTAGTTTTTACACAAAAATGATTTTAAATTGCTCAAAAATCACAATTTCTTCAAAATTAATTAGAAAATGCACATAAAACGCATATATTGCACAAAATTTATGACAAAAAAAACAGAAAAGTTGATAATTTAAACTAATTATTCAAAAACTGCTTAAAAAACTTAGTTTTTATATAAAAATTATTTTAAATTGCTCAAAAACCACAATTTCTTGAAAATTAATTTAAAAATTGCACACAAAACGCATTTATTGCACAAAATTCATAAAAAAGGATTCAAAATAGTTAATAGTTTAAAAAAATTAATCAAAAATTGCTCTAAAAACTTAGTTTTTACACAAATTGATTTTAAATTGCTCAAAAATCACAATTTCTTAAAAATTTATTTAAAAATTGCACACAAAACGCATTTATTGCACAAAATTTATAAAAAAGGATTCAAAATAGTTAATAGTTTAAAAAAATTAATCAAAAATTGCTCTAAAAGCTTAGTTTTTACACAAAAATGATTTTAAATTGCTCAAAAATCACAATTTCTTCAAAATTAATTTAAAAATTGCACACAAAACGCATTTACTGCACAAAATTTATAAAAAAGGATTCAAAATAGTTAATAGTTTAAAAAAATTAATCAAAAATTGCTCTAAAAGCTTAGTTTTTACACAAAAATGATTTTAAATTGGTCAAAAATCACAATTTCTTCAAAATTAATTAGAAAATGCACATAAAACGCATATATTGCACAAAATTTATGACAAAAAAATCAGAAAAGTTGATAATTTAAACTAATTATTCAAAAACTGCTTAAAAAACTTAGTTTTTATATAAAAATTATTTTAAATTGCTCAAAAACCACAATTTCTTGAAAATTAATTTAAAAATTGCACACAAAACGCATTTATTGCACAAAATTTATAAAAAAGGATTCAAAATAGTTAATAGTTTAAAAAAATTAATCAAAAATTGCTTTTAAAACTTAGTTTTTACACAAAAATGATATTAAATTGCTCAACAATCACAATTTTTTTAAAATTAATTAGAAAATGCACATAAAACGCATATATTGCACAAAATTTATGACAAAAAAAACAGAAAAGTTGATAATTTAAACTAATTATTCAAAAACTGCTTAAAAAACTTAGTTTTTATATAAAAATTATTTTAAATTGCTCAAAAACCACAATTTCTTGAAAATTAATTTAAAAATTGCACACAAAACGCATTTATTGCACAAAATTCATAAAAAAGGATTCAAAATAGTTAATAGTTTAAAAAAATTAATCAAAAATTGCTCTAAAAACTTAGTTTTTACACAAATTGATTTTAAATTGCTCAAAAATCACAATTTCTTAAAAATTAATTTAAAAATTGCACACTAAACGCATTTATTGCACAAAATTTATGAAAAAGGATTCAGAATAGTAAATAGTTTAAAAAAATTAATCAAAAATTGCTTTTAAAACTTAGTTTTTACACAAAAATGATATTAAATTGCTCAACAATCACAATTTTTTTAAAATTAATTAGAAAATGCACATAAAACGCATTTATTGCACAAAATTTATGACAAAAAAAAAACAGAAAAGTTGATAATTTAAACTAATTATTCAAAAACTGTTTAAAAAACTTAGTTTTTATATAAAAATTATTTTAAATTGCTCAAAAATCACAATTTCTTGAAAATTATTTAAAAATTGCACACAAAACGCATTTATTGCACACACAAATTTTATAAAAAAAGATTCAGAATAATAAATAGTTTAAAAAAAATAATCAAAAATTGCTCTAAAAACTTAGTTTTTACACAAAAATGATTTTAAATTGCTTAAAAATCACAATTTCTTCTAAATTAATTAGAAAATGCACATAAAACGCATTTATTGCACAAAATTTATAAAAAAAGGATTCAGAATAGTAAATAGTTTAAAAAAATTAATCAAAAATTGCTCTAAAAACTTAGTTTTTACACAAAATGATTTTAAATTGCTCAAAAATTACAATTTTTTCAAAATTAATTTAAAAATTGCACACAAAACGCATTTATTGCACAAAATTTATAAAAAAAGATTCAAAATAGTTAATAGTTTAAAAAAAATAATCAAAAACTGCTCTAAAAGCTTAGTTTTTACACAAAAATGATTTTAAATTGCTCAAAAATCACAATTTCTTCAAAATTAATTAGAAAATGCACATAAAACGCATATATTGCACAAAATTTATCACAAAAAAAAACAGAAAAGTTGATAATTTAAACTAATTATTCAAAAACTGCTTAAAAAACTTAGTTTTTATATAAAAATTATTTTAAATTGCTCAAAAATCACAATTTCTTGAAAATTAATTTAAAAATTGCACACAAACGCATTTATTGCACAAAATTTATAAAAAAGGATTCAAAATAGTTAATAGTTTAAAAAAATTAATCAAAAATTGCTCTAAAAGCTTAGTTTTTACACAAAAATGATTTTAAATTGCTCAAAAATCACAATTTCTTCAAAATTAATTAGAAAATGCACATAAAACGCATATATTGCTCAAAATTTATGACAAAAAAAACAGAAAAGTTGATAATTTAAACTAATTATTCAAAAACTGCTTAAAAAACTTAGTTTTTATATAAAAATTATTTTAAATTGCTCAAAAATCACGATTTCTTGAAAATTAATTTAAAAATTGCACACAAAACGCATTTATGGCACACGCAAATTTTATAAAAAAGGATTCAGAATAATAAATAGTTTAAAAAAATTAATCAAAAATTGCTCTAAAAACTTAGTTTTTACACAAAAATGATTTTAAATTGCTCAAAAATCACAATTTCTTCAAAATTAATTAGAAAATGCACATAAAACGCATATATTGCACAAAATTTATCACAAAAAAAACAGAAAAGTTGATAATTTAAACTAATTATTCAAAAACTGCTTAAAAAACTTAGTTTTTATATAAAAATTATTTTAAATTGCTCAAAAATCACAATTTCTTGAAAATTAATTTAAAAATTGCACACAAAACGCATTTATTGCACAAAATTTATAAAAAAGAATTCAAAATAGTTAATAGTTTAAAAAAATTAATCAAAAATTGCTCTAAAAGCTTAGTTTTTACACAAAAATGATTTTAAATTGCTCAAAAATCACAATTTCTTCAAAATTAATTAGAAAATGCACATAAAACGCATATATTGCTCAAAATTTATGACAAAAAAAACAGAAAAGTTGATAATTTAAACTAATTATTCAAAAACTGCTTAAAAAACTTAGTTTTTATATAAAAATTATTTTAAATTGCTCAAAAATCACGATTTCTTGAAAATTAATTTAAAAATTGCACACAAAACGCATTTATGGCACACGCAAATTTTATAAAAAAGGATTCAGAATAATAAATAGTTTAAAAAAATTAATCAAAAATTGCTCTAAAAACTTAGTTTTTACACAAAAATGATTTTAAATTGCTCAAAAATCACAATTTCTTCAAAATTAATTTAAAAATTGCACATAAAACGCATTTATTGCACAAAATTTATAAAAAAAGGATTTAAAATAGTAAATAGTTTAAAAAAATTAATCAAAAATTGCTCTAAAAACTTAGTTTTTACACAAAATGATTTTAAATTGCTCAAAAATTACAATTTCTTCAAAATTAATTTAAAAATTGCACACAAAACGCATTTATTGCACAAAATTTATAAAAAAGGATTCAAAATAGTTAATAGTTTAAAAAAATTAATCAAAAATTGCTCTAAAAGCTTAGTTTTTACACAAAAATAATTTTAAATTGCTCAAAAATCACAATTTCTTCAAAATTAATTAGAAAATGCACATAAAACGCAATTATTGCACAAAATTTATTAAAAAAATATCCAGAACAGTTATTTGATTTAAAAATATAATCAAATTGAAACGTGCTAAAATTTTGAATGCCAAATATAGCGAATTTGTATAAAACTATAATTAGAAAGTGCCAAAATTTACCATTAATTAGTAAAAACTGCAAAACTCTATTTATGAAAAGTCAAATTTGCACAGAAACGGTTAAAAATGCAAAAATTTGTTTTTAAAACGTCAAAAATAACAAATTCTGGCTTTATTTTAAACAGTCATTAGGAAACACTAAAATCTAACCATAAACTGTTAAAAAAGTATAAAACTTTATATAAAATTCCAAAAATACCAAGGTTCATCTATAATATATGAAAAAAAATTGTTAGAATGAACCAAAATCTGGCATAAACTATTAAAAAGTGCAAAATTCTTTTGATAAAACGTGGAAAATAGCAAAACTTGTCATAGAATATCAACAAATTGTTTAAAAGAATTAAAATTTAGCCTGGATACATTAAAGTTTTGTCAAAATCGTCAAAATCCGGCAATAAACTGTTAAAAAATGCATTTTTTTATGAAGTTTATGAGATATTGTCATAAAGTACAAAAATTTAGCTAATAACTGTTCAAAAAAGGAAAATTCTATTTTAAAAAAATTTAAATTTAGCTAATCCGGTTAAAAAGTCTAAAATTTTATTTATAGAAAGTTAAAAACATCAAAATTTGGTCTTAAAACATCAAAATAGTATTAGGAAGCACTAAAGTCCGGCCATAAACTGTTGACTTTACTCTAGAATATAAGTATAGGCAGATAGTTAAAACTGCGGTTCCCGCCCAACTCTAAGATATAAAGAAATTTTTTTTTTTTACTGCTGCGTTAAAAGTCTTTTAGTCACTATAGATGATGGTGGTATTTAATCTTTAGACGGCAAACAATTGAGTAAGTGGGTGGGCCACTTCAAAACTTGAATACAAGCGGATATTTAAAACTGGGGTTCCCGCCCACCCGTCTAAGTGTTAGTTATCAAAAAAGTCATTTTTTTTTGCTGCGTTAAGTCACTAGAGGAGATGGTGGTATTTAATCCTTTCACGGCAAACACTTGAGTGGATGAGTGGGTCACTTCAGAACATGAGTGTGAGCGGATAGTTTAAGCTGGGGTTCCCGGCCACCCGCTCAAGTGTTAGTTATTAAGAAATTTAGGTAATTTATTTCTCTGCTACGTTAAAAGTATCTAAGTTACTAGAGGTGATGGTGGTATCTAATCCATTGATGGCAAACAATTGGGTGGGTCAGTGGGTTACTCCAGAACATTAATACTAGCGGATAATTTAAAATGGGGTTCCCGCCCACCTGCTATAGATTAGATTTTAAAAAATTTAAAGTGATGGTGGTATTTAATCCTTAGACGGTAAATACTTGGGTGGGTGGGTGGGCCACTCTAGAACAAGAGTATGAGCAAATATGTGAAATTGGGGTTCCCGCTCACCCGCCCAAGTGTTAGATATCAAGAAATTTAAAATATGTCTTCTTTGCTGTGTTAAAAGTCTTTTTGTCAGTAGAGGTGATGATGATATCTAATCTTTGGGGACGGCAAACATTTGGGTGGGTGAGTGGGCCACTTTAAAACATGACTACAAGCGGATAGTTTAAACTGGGGTTCCCGCTCACTCGCCCAAATTTTAAATATCAAAAAATTTAAAATGTCTTTTTTTCTGCAGCGTTAAAAGTCTCTTAGTCACTAAAGGTGATAGTAATATCTAATCTATGGACGAAAAACTCTTAGGTGGGTTTATGGTTTACCGCAGACCATGAGTTTAAGCAGATAGTTAAAATTGAAGTTTCCGCTCACTTACCCAAATAATACGTAGCAAATAATTGATCATTGGCGAAGATGGTTATATTTAATTTTTAGAACGCAAACATTTGGATGGGTGGGTGGGCTATTCCAGAACATGATTGCAAGCGGAATGTTTAATCTGGGGTTCCCGCCCACCCACCTAATTTCAAATGACTCTTTTCTGCCGCGTTATAAGTTTCTTTATCACTGGAGGTGATGGTTATAATCAGTCTTTGGAAAGCAACCACTTGGGTGGGTGAGTGGACAGCTCTAAAACATGAGTACAAGCGGATAATTTAAACTTCAATTCCCGCCCACCCACCCAAGTGTTAAATATCAAAAAGTTTAAAATTTTTCTTTTCTGCTGCGCTAAAAGTCTCTTAGTCACTAGTGGTAGTATCTAATCCTTGAACGGTAAACACTTGGATGGGTGGGTGGGCTACTCCAGAAAATGAGTATGGGCGGATAGTTAAAACTGTGGTTCCCGCCCACCCGCTCAAGTGTTAGATATTAAGAATTTTAAAATGTCTTTTTTTAGCTGATTTAAAAGTATCTTAGACACTATAGGTAATGGTGGTGTCTAATCCTTGGACGTAAAATATTTGGGTGAGTAGGTGGGCCACTCCAGAGTATGAGAACGAGCGGATAGTTTAAGCTGGGGTAAAAACTAAGTCATAAACTGTTGAAAAGGGCAAAAATTAACTCCTATAATGTCTACATAGCAAAATTCAGCTATAAAATTTTGTCAGAAAATACCAAAATTGTAAAATTTGGTCATAAATTAATTAAATATTTTCAAACAAAACTGAAAGCCACCCAAAAACGATTAAATAGTGCAAAGTTTTGTTTATAAAATTTTAAAAATAAAGAGACATTTTTTTATATTCAGGAAAGCATGAGTACTTATGTAATTTGTTTATGCAATTAATTATTCATATAATATTTATAAGTTCAAACAACATCTTTATAAACTAATTAGATTGAATATTTTTAAAAGCCTTAAAATATTGTCAGAAAGCACAAAAGTCTGGTCATAAGAGGTTGAAAAGTGAAAATATTTTTATAATTTTTTTAAAATAGCAAAATTTGGTTATGAAATATCAAATTATTGATAAAAACAGCAAATTATGGTCATAAACAATAAAATACTGTCAAAAACGATTAAAAAATGCAAAATTTTGCTTTAAAACGTCAAAAGTAACAAATTCTGACCAAAATTGATTATAAATTTAAAACAGTTGTTAGGAAACACTAAAATCCAGTCTTAAACTGTTAAAAATGTAAATGTTTTTATAAAATTTCAAAAATCTATAAAATATGAAAAAACTAAAATCTGGCATAAACTATTTAAAAGTACAAAATGTTTAAAATATCACCAAATTGTTGAAAAGAATTAAAATTAAGCTTTAAAACATCAAAAATTTGTCAAAAATGACAAAACTTGCTTATAAATTGTTGCAAAATGAAAATTTTTTTAATAAAAAGTCAAAAATAGCAAAATCCGGTCTAAAATACAAAAATATTGTCAGAAAGCACCAAAATTTAGTCATTAACTGATACAAAGTGCAAAATTTTATTTATAAAAAGTCAAAAATAGCTAAATCCGGTCATAAAACAATAAAAATATTTTTAAATTTTATTTATAAAATGTTAAAAATAGCAAATTCTGAACTTGAAACGTTATAATATTGCTGAAAAGCACCAAAATTTAGCCAAAAATTGATTAAAAGGTAAAAATAATAATTCTAAATTATATAAATAAAGAATATTTTGAATAAAAATATGTACGTTCCATGAAACACATGCAAATAATTTACTTTAAATTCACATAAATGTCGTATGCAAAATATAGTTATTTTAAGATATGCACAGAACGAGTAAACCGCACCTCAGTAGATAAAAAATAATATTCCTTTAACATTATTTTTAAAAGCAATTCCGACGCTTAACAAATGAAATCATTAAATTTATATATGTTGAGTGAGTAATAAAAACACTGTAGGATATTAAGAGGATTCCGTGGCAAGCCCTTTTCATTCCTGCTTGTTTCTCTCGAGTCCCTTTGCTACAAGCAAGGCCTTGAATAAATTACATCCGATTCGTCTCTACAATTGTAATATTTATTTTGAAATTCAGATTTTATTAAAATAGTACTCGACGAGCAGCAGAGAGAGTCGGGATGCGCATCACTGCTTCCATTGTGGGTTTTCCTCCCTTTGTACTGTTTACACGCATGAAATGAAAGATTTAACGCAACTCCAACTGCAATTTTATATGTATTTTTTAGATGGTGTACGAACGGAAAGGGTTAATGCATGGCAAATTTTTTTGTTGTTCCTAATACATACACAATGGACACAACTCTGTTGAGTGGAAACAAATTAAAATTAAAATTAATTATAATTAATTTATTATTGATTGACATGAATGGAATCTTTTTCATTTCATATAAATTTGTCCATCATTTGACAAAGAGAATATTACATGCTTTATACATTGAATGCAGTTTTTCATAAGCTGAATGTTGGTGGTGGTGGATGCTGGAAAAGTCAACAGCTTTTCCTGATGATACTTGAGAATGATTTGTAGAATATACGGAGCGCCGTCTGCTCGGGAAAAATGTTTGAGCAGTGAGTTATTATTAGTCCGTGAGAAATGAGTTAAATTACATCATTCGGAACGTATACGCTATATATTTTTTTCACCACATGTATGAAAGAACCATAAATTCTAATATTTCATCCGATTTTAATTCAGAAGCCGCATCATAATGTTTCAATTTAATTAGATTCAACGCTGCTTTTTTAATTAAAAATTTTACCTGTTGTTTGTGCGGAGTAAACAATGTGATTTTCGCGTATGTAATTGGAACCCGGGAATGGATGTATTTCTTGTAGCTTTTAGTGCGGGACAACTTTAATATCCCTCGCGACCAGTGCTGCTGCTGCTTCGATGTGTAGGGTCACGTTGTACAACTCCCATTGTGCAACAACTCTGCTATATGATACGTTTTTGTGTGCTCGAGAAAAAAACTCTTCTGCTTTTTTATATATATATATATATACAAAAGATAAAATAAATATAAAATACAATAGCGGTTCTAAAATATCACATTTCGAAAACGTTGGAATATAAAAAAAAGCATAACATATTATTTAGATACGTTACTCCGTAAACAAAAACATGTTATTTGTTTATGTTATTGGATTAAATTAATCTGCTTTTAATTAACCTTTATTATAAATTATATAAAATATATTAAAAAAAAAACATTAACAAGATTTAAGAAGGCTTAAAATCCGACATCAAAACATTGAAGTCCGGCTTCAAATGTTGAAATCCGGCTTGATTTTAATGTTTTGAGGCCTGATTTTGACAATTTATGGCCAGATTTTGTTCATTAAAACTAATTTAGCTACAAACTGTTGAACCACTGCATTAAAGGTTACATTTTAACATTGCATGGACGTATTTTATTGTTAAAATTATTTTAATTTCTATGCCAAAATTTATGTTTAAAATTGTTACAATTTATTTTCAAAATTTTGATATTTTAATACCAGATTTTGTCATATAATTCAAATTTTTAGTTCAATTTGTTCAAACCTTGCATTACATTATTAACTTTAAGATCAGCGTTAAATTTTAATTTTTTTATATCTGGATTTAAAATGCCAATTTTGTGTGTGCTAATTCCAGTATCTAATATACGTTTGAATCTGGCTTTAAAATGCCAAAATGTTTAAAATTGTAAAAATGCTAGACTAAAACTTTAAAAAAATTATGATTTGTTAAAATACTGAAGTAAGTGGGCGGAGACGCACTCAAATTATTGATCGCAAAAAAACATTTTCAATTGAAATTTTTGTCTCAAATATCTGAGTGCATCTCCGCTCACTCACTTAAATGTTTGTGATCTAATATGATCTAATGTGTATTTATGACAAATTTGATTTAGTTTTATTGATTGATTTTTGTTTTATTATCAAACTAAAGACCAAATATCAAAAAAATTAATAAAAACTTTTTTTAAAAATTTGCAGAAAATATTTCCGGTACAAATTAATAAATTTTTATTCTGTCAATGTTTAAAGTACATACTGAAGAATCATTCTGACAAATTTATTTAAAGTTCATTAATTGGTTTTTGTTTTATGATCAAATTAATGACTAAATACCTAAAACTTTGATAATAATATTTTCAAAAATTTGCAAAAAATACTTCCGGTACAAATTATTAAATTTTTATTTTGTCAAGATTCAAAGTACTTACTGAAGAATATTTCTGACAAAATTTATTGAAGTTCATTAAATAGTTTTTGTTTTATGATCAAATTAATAACTAAACACTAAAAACTTTGATAAAATCATTTTCAAATATTTGCAAAAAATATGTCCGGTACAATTTATTAATTTCTAATTTTGTCAATATATGAAGCACTTACTGAGGAATATTTATGACAAATTTTATTAAAATTTATTAATTGGTTTTAGTTTTATGATCAAATTAATAACTAGATACCAAAAACTTTGATAATAACATTTTCAAAAATTTGCAAAAAATACTTTTAGTACAAATTATTAAATTTTCATTTTGTCAATGTTCAAAGTACTTACTGAGGAATTATTCTGACAAATTATATTTAAGTTCATTAATTGGTTTTTGTTTTATTATTAAATTAATAACTAAGTACCAAAAACTTTGATAATAACATTTTCAAAAATTTGCAAAAAATACTTTAGGTACAAATTATTAAATTTTTATTTTGTCAATAGTTAAAGTACACACTGAAGAATCATTCTGACAAATTTTATTAAAGTTCATTGATTGATTTTTGTTTTATGATCAATTTAATAACTAAATACCAAACGCTTTGATAATAACATTTTCAATAATTTGCAAAAAATATTTCCGGTACAAATAATTAAAATTCTATTTTGTCAATGTGTCAATATAACAAAATTAATTTAGTTTAACTGATTGTTTTTTGTTTTATTATCAAATTAATAACCAAATATCAAAAAATTTTATAAAAACATTTCCAAAAGCTTGCAAGAAATATTTTCGGTACAAATTAATAATTTTTTTTTGTCAATATTCAAAGTACTTACTGAAGAATATTTCTGACAAAATTTATTGAAGTTCATCAATTGGTATTTGTTTTATGATCTAATTAATGTCTAAACATTTTCAAAAATTTGCAAAAAATACTTCCGGTACAAATTAATAAATTTTTATTTTATCAATTTTTAAAGTACTAATTGAAAAATAATTTTTACAAATTTTATTAAAGTTCATCAATTTGTTTTTGTTTTATGATCAAATTAATAACTAAATACCAAAAATTTTGATAATAACATTTTCAAAAATTTGCAAAAATACTTCTGGTACAACTTAATAAATTTTTATTTTTTCAATGTTCAAAATACTTACTGAAAAATCATACTGACAAATTTTATTAAAGTTCATCAATTTGTTTTTGTTTTATGATCAAATTAATAACTAAATCCAAAAAACTTTGATACTAACATTTTCAAAAATTTGCAAAAAATATTTTCGGTACAAATTAATAAATTTTTTTTTTGTTAATGTTTAAAGTATTAACTGAAGAATCATTCTGACAAATTTTATTAGAGTTCATCAATTGGTTTTTGTTTTATGATCAAATTAATAACTAAATCCAAAAAACTTTGATTCTAACATTTTCAAAAATTTGCAAAAAATATTTCCGGTACAAATTAATAAATTTTTATTTTGTCAATGTTTAAAGTACTTACTGAAAAATAATTCTGACAAATTTTATTAAAGTTCATCAATTGGTTTTTGTTTTATTATCAAATTAATGACCAAATACTAAATACTTTGATAAAAACATTTTTAAAACTTTGCAAAAAAGATTTCCGGTACAAACTATTAAATTTTTTATTTTTTAATGTTTGAAGTACTTACTGAAGACCAATTCTGACAAATTTTATTAAAGTTCATTAGTTAGTTTTTGTTTTATGATCAACTTAATAACTAAACACCAAAAACTTTGATAGTAACATTTTCAAAAGTTTGCAAAAAATACTTCCGGTACGAAATATTAATATTTTATTTTGTCAATGTTTAAAGTACTTAACGAAGAATCATTCTGACAAATTAAAAAAAAAAAAAACTTCCGGTACTATTTATTAAATTTTTATTTTGTCAATGTTTAAAGTACTTACTGAAGAATCATTTTGACAAATTTTATTAAAGTTCATCACTTGGTTTTTGTTTTATGATTAAATTATCAACTAAATACCAAAAACTTTTATAATAACATTTTCAAAAATTTGCAAAAAATATTTCCATTACAAATAATTAAATTTTTATTTTTTCAATGAGTATTTATGACAAAATTGATTAAGTTTTATTAATTGGTTTTTTATTTTATAATCAAATTAATGACCAAATATCAAAAAATTTAATAAAAACTTTTTCAAAAATTTGCAAAAAATATTTCCGGTACAAATTAATAAATTTTTATTATGTCAATGTTTAAAGTATTTACTGAAGAATAATTCTGACAAATTTTATTAAAGTTCATCAATTGGTTTTTGTTTTATGATCTAATTAATGTCTAAATACCAAAAACTTTGATAATAACATTTTCAAAAATTTGCAAAAAAATATGTCCGGTACAAATTATTTATTTATTATTTTGTCAATATATGAAGTACTTACTGAGGAATATTTATTACAATTTTTATTAGAATTTATCAATTGGTTTTTGTTTTATGATCAAATGAATGACTAAATACCAAAAACTTTGATAATAACATTTTCAAAAATTTGCAAAAAATACTTCCGGTCTAAATTATAAAATTTTTATTTTGTTAATGTTTAAAATACTTACTGAAAAATCATTCTGACAAATTTAATTAAAGTTCATCAATTGGTTTTTGTTTTATGATCAAATTAATGACTTAATACCTAAAACTTTGATAATAACATTTTCAAAAATTTTGCAAGAAATATGTCCGGTACAAATTTTTAATTTCCTATTTTGTCAATATATGAAGCACTTACTGAGGAATAATTATGACAAATTTTATTAGAATTCATCAATTGGTTTTTGATTTATGATCAAATTAATGTATAAATACCAAAAATTTTGATAATAAAATTTTCAAAAATTTGCAAAAAATACTTTTGGTACAAATTATTAAATTTTTATTTTGTCAATGTTTAAAGTACTTATTGAAAAATAATTCTGACAAATTTATTAAAGTTCATCAATTGGTTTTTGTTTTATGATCAAATTAATAACTAAATACTAAAAACTTTAATAATAACATTTTCAAAAATTTGCAAAAAAAATTTCCGGTACAAATTAATAATTTTTTATTTTGTCAATAGTTAAAGTACACACTGAAGAATCATTGTGACAAATTTTATTAAAGTTCATTGATTGATTTTTGTTTTATGATCAAATTAATAACTAAATACAAAAAACTTTTAAAAAAACATTTTCAAAAATTTGCAAACAATACTTCCGGTACTATTTATTAAATTCTTATTTTGTCAATGTTTAAAGTACTCACTGAAGAATCATTTTGACAAATTTTATTTAAGTTTATCAATTGGTTTTTGATTTATGATCAAATTAATGTATAAATACCAAAAATTTTGATAATAACATTTTCAAAATTTTGCAAAAAATATATCCAGTACAAATAATTAAATTTTTATTTTTTCAATGAGTATTTATGACAAAATTGATTAAGTTTTATTAATTGGTTTTTTATTTTATTATCAAATTAATGACCAAATATCAAAAAATTTAATAAAAACTTTTTCAAAAATTTGCAAAAAATTATTCCGGTACAAATTAATAATTTTTTATTTTGTCAATGTTTAAAGTATTTACTGAAGAATAATTCTGACAAATTTTATTAAAGTTCATCAATTGGTTTTTGTTTTATGATCAAATTAATAACTAAATACTAAAAACTTTAATAATAACATTTTCAAAAATTTGCAAAAAAAATTTCCGGTACAAATTAATAATTTTTTATTTTGTCAATAGTTAAAGTACACACTGAAGAATCATTGTGACAAATTTTATTAAAGTTCATTGATTGATTTTTGTTTTATGATCAAATTAATAACTAAATACAAAAAACTTTTAAAAAAACATTTTCAAAAATTTGCAAACAATACTTCCGGTACTATTTATTAAATTCTTATTTTGTCAATGTTTAAAGTACTCACTGAAGAATCATTTTGACAAATTTTATTTAAGTTTATCAATTGGTTTTTGATTTATGATCAAATTAATGTATAAATACCAAAAATTTTGATAATAACATTTTCAAAATTTTGCAAAAAATATATCCAGTACAAATAATTAAATTTTTATTTTTTCAATGAGTATTTATGACAAAATTGATTAAGTTTTATTAATTGGTTTTTTATTTTATTATCAAATTAATGACCAAATATCAAAAAATTTAATAAAAACTTTTTCAAAAATTTGCAAAAAATTATTCCGGTACAAATTAATAATTTTTTATTTTGTCAATGTTTAAAGTATTTACTGAAGAATAATTCTGACAAATTTTATTAAAGTTCATCAATTGGTTTTTGTTTTATGATCAAATTAATAACTAAATACCAAAAACTTTGATAAGAACATTTTCAAAAATTTGCAAAAAATAGTTTCGGTTCAAATTATGAAATTTTTTTTTTGTCAATATATGAAGCACTTACTGAAGAATTTTTATAACAAATTTAATTATAAATTATCAATTGGTTTTTGTTTTATGATCAAATTAATGACTAAATACCAAAAACTTTGATAACATTTTCAAAAATTTGCAAAAAATACTTCCGGTAAAAATTATTAAATTTTTATTTAATCAATGTTTAAAATACTTACTGAAGAATCATTGTGACAAATTTTATTGAAATTCATCAATTGGTTTTTGTTTTATGATCTAATTAATGTCTAAGTATCAAAAACTTTGATAATAACACTTTCAAAAATTTGCAAAAAATATTGCCGGTGCAAATTATTAATTTCTAATTTTGTCAATATATGAAGCACTTACTGAGGAATATTTTTGACAAATTTTATTAAAATTTATCAATTGGTTTTTGTTTTATGATCAAATTAATAACTAAATACCAAAAACTTTGATAATAACATTTTCAAAAATTGGCAAAAAATATTTCCGGTTTATTGATTAAGTTTTTATTTTGTCATTGTGTATTTATGACAAAATTAATTTAGTTTTATTGATTGTTTTTTTGTTTTATTATTAAATTAATGACCAAATATCAAAAAAATTAATAAAAACATTTTCAAAAATTTGCAAAAAATATGTCCGGTACAAATTATTAAATTTTTATTTTGTCAATGTATATAGTACTTACTGAAGAATTACTCTGACAAATTTTATTAAAGTTCATCAATTGGTTTTTGTTTTATGATCAAATTAATGACTAAATACCCAAAACTTTTATAATAACATTTTCAAAAATTTGCAAAAAATACTTTCGGTACAATTTATTAAATTTACCTTTTTTAATGTTTAACGTACTTACTGAAAAATCATTCTGACAATTTTTATTCAAGTTCATATTGGTTTTTGTTTTATGATCAAATTAATATCTAAATACCAAAAACTTTGATAATAACATTTTCAAAAATTTGCAAAAACTATGTCTGGTGCAAATTAATTATTTCTAATTTTGTCAATATATGAAGCACTTACTGAGGAATATTTATGACATTTTTTATTAGAATTTATCAATTGGTTTTTGTTTTATGATCAAATTAATAACTAAATACCAAAATTTTTGATAATAACATTTTCAAAAATTTGCAAAAAATACTTTTGGTACAAATTATTAAATTTTTATTTTGTCAATGTTAAAAGTACTTACTGAAGACTAATTTTGACAAAATTAATTAAAGTTTATCGATTGGTTTTTGTTTTTTGATCAAAATATTAACAAAATACCCAAAACTTTGATAATAACATTTTCAAAAATTTGCAAAAAATTTGTCCGATACAAATTATTAATTTCTAATTTTGTCAATATATTTACTTACTGAGGACTATTTGTGACAAATTATTTTAGAATTTATCAGTTGGTTTTTGTTTATAATCAAATTAATAACTAAATATCAAAAACTTTGATTATAACATTTTCAAAAGTTTACAAAAAATTCTTTTGGTACAAATTATTCAGTTTTTATTTTGTTAATGTTTAAAGTACTTACTGAAGAATCATTCTGGCAATTTTTATTAAAGTTCATCAATTGGTTTTTGTTTTATGATCAAATTAATAACTAAATACCAAAAACTTAGATAATAACATTTTCATAAATTTGCAAAAAATACTTTCGGTAAAAATTAATAATTTTTTTGTTTGTCAATGCTTAAAGTACTTACTGAAGAATCATTTTAACAAATTTTAATAAAGTCCATCAAATGGTTTATGTTTTATGATCAAATTAATAACTAAATACCAAAAACTTTGATAATAACATTTTCAAAAATTTGCAAAAAATATTTCCGGTACAAATTACTAAATTTTTATTTTGTCAATGTTTAAAGTACCTACTGGAAAATTATTCTTACAAATTTTATTAAAGTTTATTAATTGGTTTTTGTTTTATGATCAAATTAATGTCTAAATACTAAAAACTTTGATAAAAACATATTCAAAAATTTGCAAAAAAAACTTCCGGAACAAATTTTAAAATTTTTATTATTTCAATGTTTAAAGTACTTACTGAAGAATAATTCTGACAAATTTTATTCAAGTTCATCAATTGGTTTTTGTTTTATGATCTAATTAATGTCGAAATATTCAAAAATTTGCAAAAAATACTTCCGGAAAAATATATTTAATTTTTATTTTGTCAATGTTTAAAGTACTTACTTAAAAATAATTTTGACAAATTTTATTAAAGTTCATCAATTTGTTTTTGAAATTACGTTTAAAAATGGATCAGTTTTGGTTTACATTAAAGTAATTGGTATTATCAATATCCATTGATTGTGCTTAGACCTATTATATTTTGCACGTCTTTTACAATCACTTAATTTTTGGGTGGAGCGTTTTGCTTCAGGTTTTGGATGCTGCGACCAAATTAATGGTTGGTCTTCAACTTTTTTTAAATTTGTTATTTGTGGTCACAGCAACAGTGATATTAAGTTGTTCAACAATATTTTAACTGAAAAAATTAATTTCTTAGATAATTTCAAGCTTAAATTACATTTTTTTACGTTTTGTTATCTAAAACTAAATTAAAATTGTCATTTAATTGCCCAACAAAATTTTGACTCAAGAATATGGTTTTATAGATATTTTTAAGCTAAGATTAAATAATTTTTGTTAATTGTTGTTTGAGGTAACATCAAAATTATATTTGAATGCCCAAAAAAAATTTAACTACAAAATATGATTTCTTAGATAATTTTAGGAAAAAATTAGTAAATAAGTTTTTAAATATTGGCAAACTATTACCTGAGAACACAACAACAATTTTTTTTAAATTAATTTTTAGCATAAAACTTGTTTTCTTTAAAAAAATAGCGCAGAAACATTATTCACAACATTCTCTTTGCTTACAAAACTTTAACATTGCACAAAAATTACATTTATAACATAAAAATTGCATTTTGCATTTAAAAATTGTTTGCAAGCTTCGGATTTTTCTCATATAATGTTCAACATTTGCTTGACGATTAAAATTAATTTGTTGTAGAGAAATGTTGTTGTTATGTAACAGTACTACTAGTAGCATGTACCCTAAATAATTCATTGTTCCTAAGCATCTCATTATAGAACATGGAGGAGTTTATAAAACAAACATTAGGGGCACACGGAATAATGTTATTCAAAGTGTGTGCTATATGCGATGTGCGTTCAGTTCAAACTCGACAAAGCTCAATTACCGACGCTATTCCACGGCGCTATTCAAGACCGCGTAAATGCAAATACACTCAACTTCCATATATCATCATCATCTTTCATGTTACATATGCGGTTACATTAATTTGCATCTCGCTGATTTATCTTTGAAATTAAAGTCATTTCATTGCAAAAGTTACTTTAATTATGATCTTTATATTTCGTCAGAAGGGTTGTATAATTTTTAATTTTTCTTTTCTACCAACAACAATGCGAACGCTGCTGCCGCCGGTCCTAACGGCTAAATATTAATATTAATAAAGACCGTGGCGGCTTATTAAATTATAAATCTCTGTGCTCGCGCCGTGTTTCTGACATCGCAGTATGATAATTCTCTTGCCCTTTCTTACTCAACTTTTTTAATTTTTAATGTCTAAAGTTGAAAACATTGTACATCTATATAAAACATGAAGGATTTTTTTAACCAAGATTGCTATCAATATTAATTTAAAGGAAACTGAATTATTTACAACAAATTTGAAAAGAAATTGAATACAAACAATTGAGGTTTTAATTGTTAAAACTTTCCATACATAATACGTGATTTCTCCAGAGAATAACAGTCTAGTACACATCGCTCCTTTTAAATACATATGGAAGGATCCCACAAAAAAGATCCTTCTGAATTACCATAAAATGATTGATTGTGTCATTAAAACACCCTTAGTACATCCATCAAATCTAACAAAACAAAATTATTCATCATTTTAAAACTTCATATCTTAGCTTTCAGACAATCGTTGTTATTTTTGTAATTTCTAATTAATGTTCAATACATAATTTACAAGTTAAATATTTGCAGGTCTCCTCGTATATTATAACAAAATAGCGTGTTTGCAGCGCCCCAAGGCATGGGGCCATTGAATTATATCCTTACGGGCGGAATTGAATTATGTCACATAATTTAAGTAACATGTTGGGGGTGGGTAGTCTATTACATGATCATATGTCGGCGATATTAAATTATAAAGTTATACGAGCTGACTGAAACCATATCAAAATGCAACAATTGTATCCTAAATAGACAAATTAACATTGTGTTTTGTGGAGCAAATTGCTTTAATAAACATGGATATATGTAGGGGAAATAAAAAATATATGCAATTAGGTGGAAAGTTTTGCGCCACTGCCAGCAACATCTACTCTCAATGAGTTCCTAATTATTAATTGGAGAAGCATACAGAACTTTATTGGAGGGTCCAATTAAGCTTAATGGCAACGCTTTGAGACATTTTACAAGCTCTCAAAGATTTAATATCTGCAATTGCATAATATAAATGGATTTTACATACGACTATCAATAAAATTGTTTTACTATAGTTAAAATAACAAATAGTGATGCATATTCAAGCAGCAACTACTACAATCTGATTGCACATTAATTTAATTAAAGATTCTAAATTGGGTCATATAGAACTGGTTGATTAAATTGTAGAAATCTACAGTTTTCTTCAACTACTTTTTCTATTATTTGTTGCTGATTGATTTGATTAGTATCAAATAAAAATAATTTAGATTTGTTGATAAGCGTTGCAGTTATTTTTATAAACTTTTATATAAACTGTTTTTATTTGTTTTAACAAACTAAAAATACAAAACAATATTGGTTAAAAATACGCATGATTTGATGTAATTGTATAAACTGTTTTAATTTAATTAAGAACAATTAAATTTTATAAAAGAAATGCAAGAATCTGCAGTTATTTTAATGTTTGCATCAATTAATTTCAACAAATTATAGTCACTAAACAAAATTGTCTTTAATTTACGCTCAATTAGTATAGTAGGTAATATTTAAATGTTACTACAATAGTACCAATATAAATGATTTATTAAAGCAGTGGCGTAGTTAGGATTTTTTGGCTTCACTGCAAAATATTAAATTTTAGTAATTATTTATCTTGTTATTCACTGCTAAAGAATGCAAAATTTATTTATAGAAATAGCAAAATTTAGCCATACACTGTTGAAAAGTAAAAAGTTCTGTTAATAAATTATCAAACATAACAAAATCCGGCTTTAATACATCAAAATATTTTCAGAAAACAACAAAATTCAGCCATAAACTGTTGAAAATCTAAGATTATATTTATAAAATTTTAAAAACATCAAAATCCGGCCTTAAAACATCAAAATCCGGTCTTTAAACATTAAAATATTCTTAGAAAACACTTAAATTTAGCCATAAACTGTTGAAAATCTAAAATTATATTTATAAAAAGTCAAAAACATCAAAATCCGGTCTTAAAACATTAAAATCCGGTTTTAAAACATCAAAATATTTATAGAAAACACCAAAAATCAGCCATAAGCTGTTAAAAATTTAAAATTATATTTATAAAAAGTCTAAAACATCAACATTTAGTTAAAACATCAAAATCCGGCCTTTAAACATTAAAATATTTTTAGAAAACACTCAAATTTTGCCATAAACTGTTGAAAATCTAATATATTTATAAAATGTCAAAAACATCAAAATCCGGTTTTAAAACATCAAAATATATTTAGAAAACACTAAAGTTCAGCCATAAACTCTTGAAAAACTAAAAATATATTTATAAAATGACAAAAACATCAAAATCCGGCCCTATAATATAAGAATCCGGCTATAAAACATCAAAATCCGGCTTTAAAACAATAAATCCGGCATTAAAACATAGAAATTCGGCCTTTGAACAGTAAAATATTTTTAGAAAACATCAAAATTCAGCCATAAACTGTTAAAAATCTACAATTATTTTTTTTAAACGTTAAAAACATCAAAATCGGGCTTTAAAACATTAAATTTGGCCTTAAAACATTAAAATCCGGCTTTTAAACATCAAAATTTGGCTTTAAAACATTAAATCCGGCCTTAAAACATTAAAATCCGGCTTTTAAAATCAAAATATTTTTAGAAAACAATAAAATTTAGCCATAAACTGTTGAAAATCTAAAATTATATTAATAAAAAGTCAAAAACATCAAAAACCGGTCTTAAAACATCAAAATATGTATGGAAAACACCAAAAATCAGCCATAAACTGTTGAAATCTAAAATTATATTTATAAAAAATCAAAAATATCAAAATTTGGTTTTTAAATAATCAAAATCCGGCTTTTAAACATTAAAATATTTTTAGAAAACACTAAAATTCTGCTATAAACTGTTGAAAATCTAAAATTATACTTATAAAAAATCAAAAACATCAAAATCCGGTCTTAAAACATCAAAATCCGATCTTAAAACATTAAAATATTTATAGAAAACACTAAAAATCAGCCATAAACAGTTAAAAATCTAAAATTATATTTATAAAAGTCAAAAACATCAACATTTGGTTTTAAAACATCAAAATCCGGCCTTTAAATATTAAAATATATTTAGAAAACACTTAAATTTTGCCATAAACTGTTGAAAATCTAATATAATTATAAAATGTCAAAAACATCAAAATCGGGTTTTAAAACATCAAAATATTTTTAGAAAACACTAAAGTCCAGCCATAAACTGTTGAAAATCTAAAATTATATTTATAAAATGTTAAAAACACAAAAATCCGACCTTAAAACATCAAAATCCGGCCTTTAAACATCAAAAAAAATTTAGAAAACATCAAAGTTTAGCTATAAACTGTTAAAAAAAGCAAAATTTTATTCATAAAATGCTAAAAATATTAAAATCCGGCCTTAAAACATCAAAATATTTGTAAAAAACACCAAAATTTAGCTATAAATTGTTAAAAATGCAAAAGTCTATTTATAAAATGCCAAAAATATCAAAATCCGGCCTAAAAACATCAAAATATTTTTAGAAAACACCAAAGTTTAGCTATAATCTGTTGAAAATTGCAAAATTCTGTTAATAGAATGTCAAAAAAATTAAAATCCGGCCTTAAACATTAAAATATTTATAGAAATCACCAAAGTTTAGCTATAATCTGTTAATATTGCAAAATTTGATTTATAATATGCCAAATATATTAAAATCCGGCCTTAAAACATCAAAACCCGGCCCTAAAACATCAAAATATTTAAAAAAACACTAACATAGCTATAAACTGTTAACAATGCAAAATTCTATTTATAAAATGCAAAAAACAATAAAATCCGGCCTTAAAATTATAAAATATTTTTAGAAAACATCAAAATTTTGCTGTAAACTGTTAAAAATTCAAAATTTTATTTGTAAAGTGCCAAAAATACCAAAATCCGGCCTTTAAGAATCAAAATATTTTTAGAAAACACCAAAATTTAGCTATAAACTGTTAACAATGCAAAATTCTAATCATAAAATGCCAAAAACAATAAAATCCGGCCTTAAAACTTTAAAATATTTTAAGAAAATATCAAAATTTTGCTATAAACTGTTAAAAATGCAAAATTATATTTATAAAATGCAAAAAACATCAAAATCCGGCCTTAAAACATTAAAATATTCTTAGAAAACACCAAAATTTAACCATTAACTGTTGAAAAATGCAAAATTCTGTTTATAGAATGTCAAAAACATTAAAATCCGGCCTTAAACATTTAAAAAAATTTAGAAAACACTAAAATTTAGCCATAAACTGTTGAATATCTAAAATTATATTTATAAAAAGTCAAAAACATCAAAATCCGGTCTTAAAACATCAAAATCCGGTCTTTAAACATTAAAATAGTCTTAGAAAACACTAAAATTTAGCCATAAACTGTTGAAAATCTAAAATTATATTTATAAAAAGTCTAAAACATCAAAATCCGGTCTTAAAACATCAAAATCCGGTCTTAAAACATCAAAATCTGGTCTAAAAACATCAAAATATTTATAGAAAACTTCAAAAGTTAGCTATAAACTGTTAAAAATCTAAAATTATATTTATAAAAGATCAAAAACATCAAAATTTGGTTTTAAAACGTCAAAATCCGGTCTTAAAACATCAAAATGCGGTCTTAAAACATCAAAATATTTATAGAAATCCTCAATAATCAGTCATAAACAGTTGAAAATCTAAAACTATTTTTATAAAAAATCAAAACTATTAAAATCCGGCCTTAAAACATCTATATCCGGCTTTTAAACATCAACATATTTTTAGAAAACACTAAAATTTAACCATGAACTGTTGAAAATTTAAAATTATTTTTATAAAATGCCTAAAACATCAAAATTTGGCTTTAAAACATCTAAATCCGGCCTTTAAACGTCAAAATTATTTTTTTTAAACACCAAAATTCAGCCATAAATTGTTGAAAATCTAAAATTATATTTATAAAACGTCAAAAACATCAAAATCAGACCTTAAAACATCTAAATCCGGCCTTAAAACATCAAAATCCGGCCTTTAAACATCAACATATTTTTTGAAAACATTAAAATTTAGCCATGAACTGTTGAAAATCTAAAATTATATTTATAAAAAGTCAAAAACATCAAAATCCGGTCTTAAAACATCAAAATATTTATAGAAAACACCAATAATCAGTCATAAACTGATGAAAATCTAAAATTATATTTATAAAAAATCAAAAACATCAAAATTCGGTTTTAAAACATCAAAACCTGGCTTTTAAACATTAAAATATTTTTAATAAACACTAAAATTCTGCCATAAACTGTTGAAAATCTAATATTATATTTATAAAATGTCAAAAACATCAAAATCCGGCTTTAAAACATCAAAATAAACACTAAAATTCAGCCATAAACTGTTGAAAATCTATAATGATATTTATAAAATCTTAAAAACATCAAAATCCGGCCTTTAAACATCAAATTATTTTCAGAAAACACTAAAGTTTAGCTATAAACTGTTAAAAATTTAAAATTTTATACATAAAATGCCAAAAATATCAAAATCCGGCCTTAAAGAATCAAAATATTTTCAGAAAACACCAAAATTTAGCCATAAACTGTTGAAAAATGCAAAACTCTGTTTATAGAATGTCAAATACATTAAATTCCGGCCTTAAACATTAAAATATTTTTAGAAAACACCAAAATTCAGCCATAAACTGTTAAAAAATGCAAATATTTTCTTATAAAATGTCAAACCCATCAAAATCCGGCATTAAAACATCAAAATTATATAAGAAAACACCAAAATTCAACCATAATTTGTTGTTGTTTTTAGATAGGCGTTAATGAAATAGCAATGAACCTTAGATTTAAAAAAAAGCTACCTTAAACCTTAAAATGGTCCACGTTGAGTCACTGAATAACTCAACGGCTTTGTTTTCAATTTAGTATTGCATCACGTGATACTGCAAAGTGCAATGACATACAAACTGCCAGTGGATTATTTATAGTTTACCTACAATTAGGTTTGTCTGAAAATACTAATAACTTTCAATACGTTAAGATTAAATTTTTTTTTTTTTTTGGTGGTAAGGGCGGTAATATCTTCAAAAGATTGATTCAAAGTGTCGGATTTACTCTCACAAGGAAAGTGCTTACCGACTAAAAACCGTTCTATTTTGAGTACCGGGAAGTTTGAGACTTAAGCTCATAAACCTTTCATTGAGAGAAAATAAAAGGAATGATTTGTGATAGGAAGCCGTATAGGTTGTAAGGGTATGGGGTGAACCCATTTTGATTTGGTTGGTTGGGTTGACGTATTTAGATGCGATTTTAAAAGGTGCTCAACTCTTGCACCTTTACCATTATCATATTAGATTCCAGAGATAAAGTGTCTGAGGTGTCTACTATGGAATGATTCAGCAAACATTACTGTCCCACGCTTTCTGTCCAACGACGTTCCCAAATACGTGAGGGTATTTGGGAGCCTCAGCGCCTGCCAAAATTTGTGATTTGACTCACAAACCAGCATGATGTCCATATCATTAAATTAAATCTTCACTACTACTTTAGATCTCAAGAGGACGGACGTACAATAGATCGTTTGATGACACTTAGGCGGATGGGTGGGTCACAGTAGAAGAAATAACTCGCCTACAATCTAAACCTAGTTCCCAACTACCTAAGCGTTAGTTATCAAGAGATTTATTGTTAAACAATTCTCTCATATCTAAATCCAAGCACACAAAAGGGAAGACGTACAATAGATCTTTTGATGATTAACTATTGAGCGGGTTACAGTAGAAGAAGTAACTTGTTCACAAATTAAATTTAGTTTCCGCTCACGCCTCAACGCCAATCAACAAAGCAACTTAAGGTTGCAAATGGTAGTCCCTGACCCAAGAAAGGTTTCTCTGGTATCACCGCAGTATTTCAAGTTAAAATTGTACTGAAGCAATTAAAACTAATTGTTATTATTAAAATAAAATTTGAGATCAATAATCAACAATATAACCAATTCATTTGCAATAAAAATATAAATTGATTACAGCGTCATTGATACACACAATACAAACTTAAAAAAAAGAGATGTTGACCTAATTGCAAACTATGTATACTCAATATTGCATTTTCTAGATGGGCGATATGAAGCCGTTGAATTTTCCGACGTGTTTTACTTCCTTTTTTCCTTTTTCATTTTTGTTAATTAATAATAACGGAGCAAAGTTATGGCAAACGGCGTGAATTAAATTTAACGACAGTGTCTTAATTAAAAGATGTCCAAAATGGAGGAAGGTTCGCCTCTCGGAGGTCGTCCCATAACGCTGAAATATATCGCACTATTATTGTGGTCTGTGTTGTATATAAAAGTGTAATTATGATTAGGGAGATTTATTGGGTTGCTTTAAAGTGCGCCCCAGATCCGACCCTTAATTAATGTTTTTTATGCTAGGAAATATTTTGCAAGCAATATAATATTAATAATATTAGCTTCAACAAATATTATTAGCTTTTGTAAATCCTCCCCTTCTCATTCAGATCCGATTTTATTATTTTAATGTAGCGAACAAATAATCTTCCGCATCTAAACCGTTATGAAAATTCATCCGTCCGCTTTAGGGATTTTAATAAGGGTTAAATTGGGAGAAAACTAGGCAGATTAAAGTTTCAATTCAAGCCCTTATCAACATGATTGATATGCGTTATGATAATAAAAATATTATATGGGCATAAATTAGCTACATTATGGCTATTAGCTTACTTACTTTATCTCGATGGTGTTGCGCTAATAATTCACGCCTTGCATAAAAATCGTCGCGTTTAATTCAAATGAGTCGTTAGATAAGGATTATAAAATAAACATACAAAAGAAGTAATAACATTATGAAGTGTAGGCATTGTTCTTGGAATGTTTTTATTGTTTGTATTTATTTTTAGTAGTAGTAGTAGTAGCATGCCGACAAAAGTGCCGAATTTCTTTTCTTGATAAGATTGGGTTAAACATGACTTTTTTTATGGAAATTTCGTTCCTGATTAATATATTAACATTGTATTAGCTTGAAATATTATAATTAATGTACGCTATAAATTACTTTGACCCCGTCATATAATATATTTCAACGACTTATTTAATTGTGCAAGTGGATAAGGTACATAGAGAATGATAATGTTCATAATTGCACTTTAATGGACCGTTTAAGTGCACTTGTAAAATATCTCTACTTGATAATGGAACCGGAATCGCTACAAAAAACGACGCTGATTCGCTTCGTTTAAAATTGAATGTCTCTCACGATTTAGCTTCTAATAAATTACCCATTTCTCTACAAAATTTAAATATTGTTATGAATTGTTTTGGTTTATTTGACAAACAAAATCAATAGTTAAAGTTATGAAAGAGGTAACTCTTAACAGCACACGAGCTGCTTTGATGTTTAAATAAAGCTGAAGTTGTTGTTGAGGAGCGTTAATCCTTCTTCAAACTTATTGACATTGTCAGTCATACTGTCATGTTTGTTACCTGCAAGAACGCGAAAATTGGTAGTAATATTGAATTTATTTACACCAAATAATTAGGAGGGTGAGCGGGAACATAATATCAAACTATTAGTTTAATTTTAATAATTTGTGTCCCCGCTCACCCGCCCAAGTGTTTAATATTAAGAAGAACGCGGAAGGTAGTAGTAATATTATTTTTTTTTACACCAAACACTTGGGTGGGTAGACGGAAACACAATATTAAACAACCGGCCTAGTATTTATAAACTGTATCCACGCTTACCCGCCCATGTATGCGCACGACCTTGGAAGCGCGCAGTAATGTAGCGAATATCAGTGTCCGACAGGTTATGTACAAAAGTGATAAGTGTAAATGTGCCAGAAGACAACATCTAGTGCAAAGTGATATAAAAACAATTACCTTCTCCGTCCCCATGGGGGAAATACGTAAAATTTTAAACATTCGAGACATTACCATGGGTGTCGACGTTCAAATGAGCGATAACGAACAATTGATTTATGAAGATAAACACGAAGACGATGAAGATGACTCACCAGAATCAAAAATTAAGATTCTAAAAAAGCAAATAGATAAAAATACAATAAACATGTATAAAAAATTCTAGAAAACGCTCAAAGCATTGCAACACTCAAAGCTGCTAATGAAGCACTCGCCTCGGACGTGCAAATTGGATTCAATCAAATGCACATTCAAATGAATGCCATTCTGGAGCAATTTAAAGGTAACTAACCAAGCTTCTTTATACAAAACCCACCCGAATGCGCTAGAAACATCAAAAACGACATTCCCACAAATCCAAATGATTTGACAAAAATTGAAAAACCGGCTTTTAACAAAAAAATCACAAATAAAAAGAAAAAAGCTAACCAACAAGGCCACAAGAAGACATTTGGAGGAAAACGCTACTTGTTCTACTAGCTCCTCCACCACCAAACCACGATGATGAAACTATATTTAATGAAAATGTTTAATTTTCAACTAACAATGCCTCATCCTTGTCCGAATGAATCAACCCCTCACCTCAGAAAAACTAAAGGGAAGAAACGCCCCCTATCTGATATTAGCAGCAGCGAGTCCGACGACAAAGAAACAACCTAGTCTAACACTACTCAAGCAAAAAAACCACCAGCAATCTACGTTAAAGGTAAATCAGCCTAGAGAATCATACAAAATGAACTGAAAGAACAAAAACTCGAAGCCAAAATAAAATGCCTCGTAACTACCACAAAAATCTCCCTCAAAACTCCCAGATTAATAAAAAGCCATCTGGACAGCAAAGGCTACTGCTCACACACTTATCAACTGGCAGAAGACAAGACTTACAAAGTAGTAATTAAATATATCTCTAAAGATGTAACAACTGAAGAAATAGCCACCGCGCTTGAAGACCAAGGCTTCAAAGTCAACTCTGTAAGCCGTCTACATAACAGAGAGAAAGTTTACTTTCTTATGTATGTTCAGTTAGACCAAAACCCTAAAAACGACGAAATAATGATCATGACTTACATTCTCGGCTTAAAAATCCAAGTCAAAGAAAAACTAAAATCGGAAGAGCCAGCTCACTGCCATAGATGTCAGGCTTACGGTTACACCTAGAGAATGTGCACTAATAAATTTGTGTGCGTAAGATGTGCACAAAATCATCCCTCAGCACACTGCACTTTAACATTAGCTGACTGGAAAAAAGTATTATGCGCTTACTGCAGAGGAAATCATTTGGCAGCTACAAACAATGCCCCACGTATCTAAAACAAAAAGCAAAACTGGGATCAACATCTAATCAAACAAATATAAGATACAATTAACCGAAGCTACGCCTCCAAACAACTTCATACGCTAAAGCCGTCCACCCCATGACGGTAACAGAATCTCCTTTAAAAATGAACTACTCAAGGTCATCAACTCATCCACCAACGACAAAGATCTGATTAAACAAATCTTAACCATAGCTTTATTAAAACTAACATAATGTCAATACACAACATCGTACTATCCATAAGCTTATGGAACTGCGACGGCCTTCCAACCAAACCTGACAAGCTGAAACACTACCTAACAGAGCACCAAATTGACATCATGCTATTATCCAAAACTGGTTTCAAAAATAAACAAATTACAACATCTACAGAACCGACAGAGACACCAAAAGAGGAGGAGGCACTGCCTTACTGATCAAAAGAGCGTTAGAACAGGCTGAAATTGACTTACCAAAAATGGTACACTTTGAAATCACCGGGATGATCATCAACTTGGAGTCCATAAAAAAAATAAAAATCATATCAGCTTATCAACCACCATCCAAGCCACTTCTCTAAACTGACCTAGACAGTGCTTTCAATGAAAACATTTCAACAATTCTCGGAGGAGATCTGAATTCAAAACGCAAAGTATGGAATTGCAACAACATCAACGCCAGAGGTAAACATGCCCACTTTCTTCAGTGCTCAAGGTCATCCACCCGACATCCTTGACATAGCCATAACTAAACTGTTTCACAACAACAACACCATAACAGTATTAGATGAACTTCAATCAGACCATCTATTAGTGCTTCTACAAATCTTAAACGTTTCAAACCCTAATTTCAACAACTGCCGAAGACAGACGAATTGGCCAAATTTTACAAAGTACATGCTAGAAGAACTAGGATCATTTCCAATAATTAACACAATTGCAGACATAACGCTGTTCAAAATTTAATATCGGCTTTACAAGCTGCTCAACAGACAGTTTTTTTTTCCAATTTAAAACTAAAAACCCATTAGGATTACCAACTCCCTTAAAAAACCTCATTGCTATGAAAAATAAAGAAAAACAAAAATTTAGTCGCACCAGATCTGAACAAGACAAAAGAAATGCTTGCAAACTACAACAGCAAGTTAAAAACGAAATCAAAGCATTCAAAAATCAGCAATAGGAACATGCATTTGAAGATAACACCAGTGACATTTCCAAAATATGGAACGTTTCAAAACCAAGCCACCATTCCAGCTCTACACAGCCAACAAGGTATGGCCTACACTGAAAAGGAAAAAGCTGAAGCCATTGCCATGTCCCTAGAAGACCAGTGCAGCCCAGCGTACGACATCCTTGACACAAATATTATGGAAGAAATTGAAAACAAATTTGAACAACATCTCCAATCAACAGAAGAACAACCACTACAACACACCACTCCCAAAAAAGTGGCAAAAATTATCAAAAACGTCCAAGCCAAAAAAACTTCAGCCCAGGACGACATCACGTACAGGGCCATAAAACACTTACCAAAAAAAGCTGTCGTTGGTCTCACCAACATAATTAATGTCATCCTCAAACATGGATATTTTCCCGAATCTTGGAAGTTGGTCATAATAATAGTTTTTCCCAAACCGGCTAAATCACCTAAATTTCTACAGAATTACCGACCATTCAGCCTGTTAAACTCTCTTAGCAAAATTGCAGAAAAAGTAATTCTTTCTATGA
Organism: Tachinus rufipes; assembly: GCA_963932245.1. Classification (NCBI taxonomy): domain Eukaryota; kingdom Metazoa; phylum Arthropoda; class Insecta; order Coleoptera; family Staphylinidae; genus Tachinus; species Tachinus rufipes. Next base: position 7,304,319 of record OZ010749.1, read on the forward strand.
TACAAATGCATATAGAACAAAATCCAAACATCATCCCAGACCACCAGCACGGTTTCAGAAGAGGCCACTCAACATCTCATCACAGACTACGTCAGCACAGGATTCTGTGCCAAGAAATTGACGGGTGCCATATTTTTTGACATAAAACAAACCTTCGGCAAAGTATGGCACCAAACGGCTCATGGCTAAAATATATTGACTGGGATTCTACAAGCAATTGGGAAAAGTCATTCATTCCTATCTAACAGAAAGAAAATTTCAAGTAAAAATTGGACAAGCATTATCAAGTATAAGACCAATCACGGCCGTAGTACCACAAGGATTGGCACTGTCACTATCATTATACAACATCTAAATTGGAGACATGCCTACCTCCGACAACAGCACCATGATAGCCCAATACGCCGACGACACGGCTATCCTCTACAGACCTTGCTTCATAAAACTCATTACTAGCAAACTACAACATGCCGCCAACCTCATATCCGATTGGACAGACAAATGGGGCATAAAAATCAACCCAGTAAAGAGCCAAGCCATACTCTTCTCAAAACGAAGCAAAGTTCCTCAAGGCAGCGTCACAATCGACAACACGGAAATACCATGGACAAAACGGGTAAAATACCTTGGAATAACTATGGACAAATCACTCACATGGCAGACACATACGCAAAACGTGAGAAACGTCAACACATGTATTACCATGAAGCTATACCCATTATTAACTAATAAGAAAATGACACTCAAAAACAAAATGCTGCTGTACAAATCTACCATCAGACCCCAGCTTACCTATGCGTCACCTGTGTGGGGAACAACGGCAAAGACTTTAGAAGCCCGACAATCAAACTGCCTCCGTATCATCAAAGGTGTCCCATGGTACATCAGAAACGTCGACCTTCAAAACGACCTTAAAATAACTACGCTCAAAGAACACATAACAACAACCGCTCTACGATTTTTTTGAAAAAGCAGAAGTTTACGAGAACCCAGGGATCAGGAGCATAACAGACGACCTACCACAGTATCGAAAAAGATACAAAAGACCGATAGACCTGATCTCTCAAGAAACAGAAACATAAATGATCTAACCCACAGTAAACTACCTGCAAAAGATACACATTGCAATTAATTATCTTAACTGGAAATTAGCCACACAAAACGTAGCACCGCCCAGCAGTCAAAAACATAAGTCAGCAAAAAAACATGGGAGAAATCGCAACTTGCAAACAGTGAAGACTAGTAAGCCAATTACCCGCCTAAGTGTTGATTATTAAGAAATTGATAACGTCAACTTAATGATATTTAATAATAATAATAATAATAATAATAATAAATTTGTTTATTTCCAATGTTTGTTGTACAGCAAATATACAGTAAATTGTGTACACACGCACACGAAAATTTGTCAAAAAAAGCTTAATTAATTAGTGAAAAAAAAAGAAAAAGAAGAAGAAGAAGAAAATAGTAAAAACAGTATATATATAAAAAAAAAAAAAAAAACATAATTATAATACAATCAAAACAAGTTTAAATTAATTTACAAATCCAGTCTATAACTATAAAACTCCAACAGATTATAGGGCTCACATTCAATTAAAAATTCGATAAGACGTGATTTCTTATTATTATAGCTTAGTTCTTGTTTTATTGATCTAGGAATATGATTGTATAGTTTTATACAACTATAATGAGGGCTTCTTTCCAGTGACGTTAGATTATGATTTGGTAATCTGTATTCTTGACCATGTCTTGTATCATAATGTCCAGTTAATAACTCGTTGGTAAATTTAGATCTATTTTTCCATACAAATTTAATAGATTCCAATACATACATGGCAGTAACTGTTAGTAATTTATTTCTTTTAAATGCTCCTCTGCAGCTATCTCGTCCTTTCATCTGAAACATAATTCTGATCGCTCTTTTTTGAATAATAAAAACTGTGTTTATATTACAACTATTACCCCAAAATATAACACCAAATTTTAAGACTGAATAGAAGTTTGAGTAGTAGAATGTAGTGACAATACTCCGGTTTGTATTTTTAGATAAAATTCTTAGACCGTAACAGACGCTATTTAATTTCTTAGAAGTGTAGTCAATATGTTCATTAAAATTCAGATTTTTGTCTATTACAATGCCTAAGAATTTTGCATTGTCATTAAAATTATATGTTGTATTATGAGTGATTCTGTTATGTTTGTTACCTGCAAGAACGCGGAAAGTGGTAGTAATATTAAAAATTTTAACACCAAACACTTGGGCGGGTAGGCGGAGACACAATATTAAATTACCGGCGCAGTATTTAAAACTGTGTCTCAGCCCACCAACCCAAGTGTTTATTATCAATAAATTGGCAACGTCAACTCCCTCTTCAATCTTAATGACATTGATGAATTTAGAACATGGTTTTTGACGTTTATAAATTGTTATAACATTTACAATACATTATTTTGGCATTGTTAACATTAATGGCATTTTATAGAACATTATTGACAATTTAAGAACATTTTTGACAGTTTATAAACATTAATAACAATTAAGAAACATTTTTGACAGTTTATGAACATTTCTAGAACATTATTGACAGTTTACAAACATTTTACGTCAGTCACAAATATTAATAATAGCTTAAGAACATTTTAGACAGTGTAGAAACATTTGTAAAATATTATTGACAATTTAGGAACATTCTTGACAGTTTATGAACATGTCTAGAACAATATTGACAGTTTTCAAACATTTTTGACAGTTCACTAACATCAATAATAATTTACGAATACTTTAGAATCATTTATAAAACATTATTGACAGTTTATGAACATTTCTGAAACATTGACAGTTTAAGAACATTTTACGTCAGTCACAAACATTAATAATAATTAAGAAACATTTTAGACAGTTTATAATCATTTATAAAACATTATTGACACTTTAAGGATATTTTTAACAGTTTATAAACATGATTAATAACTCCGGAACATTTTTGACAGTTTATGAACATTTCTGGAACATTATTGACAGTTTACGAACATTTTATTTCAGTCACAAACATTAATAATAATTAAGGAACAATTTAGACAGTTTAGAATCATGTATAGAACATTATTGACAATTTAGGAACATTCTTGACAGTTTATAAGCATTAATAATAATTCAGGAACATTTTTGACAGTTTATGAACATTTCTGGAACATTATTGACAGTTTACGAACATTTTACTCTAGTCACAAACTTTAATAATAATTTAGGAACATTTTAAACAGTTTAGAATCATTTATAGAAAATTATTTTCAGTTTAAGAACATTTTTGACAATTAAGAACATTTATAGAACATTATTGACAATTTGAGAACATCCTTGACAGTTTAAAAACATTTCTAAGACATAATTGACAATTTACAAACATTTTTGACAGTTTACAAACATTAATAATAATAAGAACATTTTAGACAGTTTAGAAACATTTATAGAACATTATTGACCATTTCAAAACATTTTTAATAGTTTAGGAACATTTCTAAAACATAATTGTCAATTTAAGAACATTTTTGACAATAATATTAATTTGGGAACATTTTAGAAACATTTATAAAACATTATTGACCATTTAGGAACATTTTTAACACATAATTGACCATTTTTGATTGTTTAGGAAAATTTCTAGAACATCATTGACAGTTTACAAACATTTTGTAAATAATAATTGAGACATTTTTTGATCTAATTTCTAAATTGGGCTCCAAAATGTTGTATAATATAAACAAATTCAATTTTATGTTTGTAATTAATGGCAGGATTTTTAAATTCTTTACAGTTTTTGGTTCTGATATATTTAGGGCAACAAACTTAACTTTATGTTTTGAATTAATGGCCGGATTTTTTAATTTTTTGAGTTTAATTTTATAATACGTTGTTTTTAACAAATTTAATGTTTTTTGCAGTTTCTAGATTGCATTTTTGTGTGTAATGGCCGGATTTTAAAATGTTATAGCCGGATTTGGTTTATAATAGCCGGATATTGATATTTTGGATCTATTTTTAATTATATTTTGCGTTGAATTTGCATTTAATGTTTTGTAGCAGTTTTAAGATTGCGTTTCTGTGCATAATGGCCGGATTTTTATATGGAACGGCCGGATTTTAATGTTTTCTTGCTGATTTTTTAGATTTAACATTTTTGATCAGTTTTTTAAGTTTTACATCAAAATTTGTTATCTAATTCATTGAACTTAACTTTATGTTTGGAATTTACGGCCGGATTTTTTATTTTTAAGGCTCAATGTTATTTTGTACATTGGATTTGCATCATATACCACAAATTTAATGTTTTTTGCAGTTTTTAGACAGAGTAATAGCCGGATTTTTATACAAAATGGCCGGATTTTGGTATTTAATAGCCGGATTTTACATTTGTTTGATCCGGTTTATAAGTTTGACAATTAAATTTGGTATTTTATGCAACAAACTAAGTTTTATGTTTGTAATTACATGTTTAATGGCCGGATTTTTATATTTAATGGCAAAATTTTTATATTTAATAGCCGGATTTTTTTGAGGTAGTTTTTAAAACAAATTAAAATACTTGTTTGATGTTTTCAGGCCGGATTTTTATATGTTTTGATATTTTGTGGCCGGATTTTAATATTTTATGGCCGGATTTTGATATTAGTTGGCCGGATTTTGATATTAGTTAGCCGTATTTTGATATTAGTTGGCCGGATTTTAATATTAGTTGGCCGGATTTTTATTTTTCTTTATTAATTTTTATGTTTTACGCCGAATTTGTTATTATATACAACATTAAAATTTTGTTTGCAGTATGGAGGCCGGATTTTAATACATTATGGCCGGATTTTGATGTTTTATTGCTGGATTTTAGTGATAAAAGGCCGGATTTTTCATTTTTTAAATTTAATTCATAAGTTTGCCGGTTACATTTGGTATTTTATGCAACAAACTGAAATCCATGTTTGCAATTACGTATTTAATGGTCTTTTAATGGATTTTAATTATTCTGAGCTATTTTTTGCAACAAATTTGATGTTTTGTTTCCAATTTGGAGTTTTTTGGCCGGATTTTTGTGTATAATGGTCGGATTTTTGTGTGTAATGGTTGGATTTTGATTTGTTATGGACGGATTTTTATATGTATTGGTCGGATTTTGATATTTCTTGCTAAATTTAATGTTTAAATTTAACATTTTTGATAATTTTTTTAAGTTTTACTTTAAAATTTGTTTTCTTATGCATTGAATTTAACTTTATGTTTGGAAATAACGGCCGGATTTCTTATTTTTTTAAGATCAATTTTATTTTGTACGTTGGATTTGCATCATATACCACAAATTTAATGTTTTTTGCAGTTTTTAGACAGAGTAATAGCCGGATTTTTATACAAAATGGCCGGATTTTGTTATTTAATGTCCGGATTTTGTTATTTTCTTGTGTTTATTATCAAGAAATTGTCAACGTCAACTCTCTTTTTATATTTAATAACATTATCTGTTATTCTGTCATGTTTGTTACTTGCAATAACGCGGAAGGTGGTAGTAATATAAATTTTGTTTATACCAAACACTTGGGCGGGTGGGCGGGAACACAATATTTAATTATCGGTTTAGTGGTCATAAAATGTGTCCCAGCCCACTCACCCAAATATTTATTATCAAGACTTTGTAAACCTCAACTTCCTCTTCAAATTTAATTACATTTATGAGTCATTTTGTCATGTTGGTTACCTTAAAAAATTATTGGGCAGGTGGGCGGGAACACAATATCAAACTACCTGCCCAGTATTTATAAAATCTGTCCCTGCCTACTTGCCCAAGTGTTTATTATTATGAAATTGGCAACTTCCTTTTCAAACTGAATGACATTGTCAGTCATTTTCTCATGTTTGTTGCCTGCACGATCGCGGTTGTTAATAATATTATATTTTTTTACATCAAACACTTAGGCGGGTGGGCTGGAACGCAATATTAAACTACCAGTCCAGTATTTATAAACTGTGTCCCCGCCCACCAGTGTTTATTATCAAGAAATTGGCAACGTTAACACCTTCTTTAAACTTAATGACATTGTCAGTTATTCTTTTATGTTGTTACCTGCAAGAACGCGGAAGGTGAAAGTAATATTAATTTTTTTCACACCAAATACTTAGGCGGGTGGGCGGGAACACATTATCAAACTACCGGCTCAGTATTCATAAACTGTGTCCCCGCTTACCCGCTCAATTGTTTATTATCAAGAAGTTGGCAACGTCAACTCCTTCTTCAAACTTAATGACATTTATGAGTCATTCTGTCATGTTTGTTACTTGCAAGAACGCGGAAGGTGGTAGTAATATAAAAATTTCTTTACAATTTTGCAGGTAGGCAAGAACGATAAAGTCATAGTACAACCACTCATTAATATGATACTTAACTCAATATTAGTTTTTAAAAACCAAAACTAATTTTTGTAAATTTTTGAAAAAATTTTGAAACTAGCAAAAATCACTGTTCACTGCAATATTATACAACAAAACAAAAAATTGAATCTTAATATCTAGAACAAAATTGTGAACCTCAACTTTTTTGTAATTACTATAATAAACTATTAAATTCATTATGATCGTAAACTGCAAATAGAATAATTAACCAACCTAAATGTTAAATATTAAATAACAATTTAACAAGAGGATTTCCTATTAAATTTCCCTCATCCATTAAATGGCCGAATTTATTCTCATAGAAGTAATTGGATGGTATCATGGCCGGCTATAATATTTACGCATTAAAATCCTTTCGCCTATTAATTTTAAACTAAAGCCTACAATCCGACAAGTGGGTCGGCATTGTTCGATGCATATTTTACAACTCTTTGAAGCGTTTGTGCACCGGCCAGAGCTTTACAATGAATAAATCTTATTATTAGGAAGCAGCATTTCAATTATTATTTATTACTACATCAACTAACTTTATAAAATTAAATTTAATTGTGAATTAAATTTATTTGGTTTATTTTTGTTGCAGGAGCTCAGGATGGTGGCTCGAAGAAATTCAGGGACTTTCTGCAGGAATGGCCGACCCCTGGGACGGGGCCATATTTCGACACGAGCATAAATTCAAATATCACAGGTCTCGTTGGGAAAACCGTCCTGCTACATTGCCGGGTTAAGAATCTGGGCAACAGAACGGTGAGTGTATACATATTTTATTATTAAATTTTCCCACATAAAAAATAACTGCTTGCAGCTTGGGGTCCTAGCATCAATCAAATTAATATTTATTAATTGAGAAATATTATATTCTAAATGGTATTAATACCTAAACAATATTTTACATCAATTTAATCACATTTTCTCGGGTGAGAAAATTATGCTTTGGCAGGTTTCGGTGTGACCCTCATTTAATATATGGCAGCATGGGACGGTTTAAGTGAGAGTGATATAGGGGCCCATATTTAATGTAAAATGTCGCAACTGAAATCTTAATAATAATGTCGAAAATGTATTGGTCCCGAGCGTGGAATATGATGTGAAAGCTTCTAACGTGAGATGTATTGTGCTCTCTGCTACGACCATTAAATTTTATATTTTAATTCAAAAATATTTGAAAGCAATTTTGTTATATTTTTAATGCCACGACCTCAATTATAAAATAACTTTTTGTAGAATATTGATTAAAAAAGCTTAAGTTTTAAGTTTTTCTATATATATTTGAAATAAAATACGTTTGTGGTCACTATAATAAATATATGCGAGCATCGCTCCTGTTTGTATATACATTAAGGGCTTTTAGTTATAATGTAATGTATGTGTGCACTTTGTATATTATTTTATTTTGTATGCGTCCCCGTTTGTCATTTGTTTACACTCGCAGTGCTTTTTCCTGTAACAATATCTGACCTGACATTCGGTTATTACATTTTATATAAAACATATTTTTGCAATTTTAATCTACGCAAAATCATAATTACTGAAATGATGAAAATATTTTTTTTATATCCTTCCTCCACAAAAAAACCATTATATAACCCACAAAGAATTATTACATAATCCATTTAAGATTATCATTTCTTTCACATTTTCCTTCCTCGTAAAAAAAAATATTAGTTTGGCCTCAACAATGCTTTTATATTCCTTCAATCAATATTGTTATTGTTTTCGAGAATTAATTATTAATATATACGTTAGCATGGATGTATTTGTACCTAAATTTATAAAAATATCAGATTTAAAAACAAAGTTAATTATTATATTTGTTTCAAACCCGAGCAAACAAACAATTTTTTTAAATGTATTTTCCAGTAATGTAATTTATAGCTTAAGGAAATATATCGTCCAAAGGAGTCGGAGCATTTTATCGTCGCACTAAATCAAAATTTATGGTTAATTGTATTGCATTTAACGAATCGGAATGTGGCCTTTTCCGGCAGAATCATCTGGATTAAGTACTGGATGCATTTACTGACGATATTTATTGCGGTTACGTTGCATTTAGGGAGTAGATATTGTATGTGTGCTCTAGTCACAAATCATATTGCATAGGAGATATAAATATAACTCGGTTTACGCTGCTGTCCCGTTTGTTCTGAAGTTCTTATGTAACAAAACACGTCATAATTCAACACCTGACATGATGAAATTTACTTTGCCAATAGTTTTTATGCACTTTATCAAATGTTGTTTGCTAACGTTATCAACACGAGAGGTATTAAATGCAACAAAATATTATTACATTGCACTAACTATTATTCTAGTAATTCCTAAATTAATTCAAAGTTAACATTTAATTTTTTTTGATTACATGAAGCTAATTAGGGCAATTTTGTTTAATATTAATTAACACTTATTCAAAAGTTTTAAAAACTACAGAACAAATTTTTTATTATAAATTTCAAGTTCACAAATATGTAAAGCACACTTAAAAGTATATATAGTGTAAATTTTGTTGATTTATTTTTAAAAATCCGGCCGAAATTATGTTTTATGTTAATTGAAGCTTTCTCAAAAATTTAAAAAATCATAAAATTTACTTCAAATTTTTGATTTTAAATTTTAGGTTTATAAACATGTAGAGCATACTTTAAAGTATATATGGTGTAAATTTTGTTGATTTATTTTCAAAAATCCGGCCGAAATTGTGATTTATGGTAATTGAAGCTTTCTCAAAATTTAAAAAAAATAAGAAATTTACTTAAAATTTTTGGTTTTAAATTTTAAGTTTCTACACATGTAGATCATACTTTAAAGTATGTATTGTGTAAATTTTGTAAATTAATTTTTAAAAATCCGGCCAGAATTGTGTTTTATGTAACTAAAGCTTTATCAAAATTTAAAAAAAATTTAAAATAAATTTAAAATTTTTGATTGTAAATTTTAAGATTAGAAACAAGTAGAGCATACTTGAAAGTGTATATAGTGTAAATTTTGTCGATTTATTTTCAAAAATCCGGCCGCAATTCAGTTTTATGTTAATTGAAGCTTTCTCAAAATTTTAAAAAATTAAGAAATTTACTTAAAATTCTTGGATTTAAATTTTAAGTTTCTACACATGTAGATCATACTTTAAAGTATGTATTGTGTAAATTTTGTAAATTAATTTTTAAAAATCCGGCCAGAATTGTGTTTTATGTTAACTAAAACTTTATCAAAATTTATAAAAAAATTAAAATGAATTTAAAATTTTTGATTGTAATTTTTAAGTTTAGAAACAAGTAGAGCATACTTGAAAGTGTATATTGTGTAAATTTTGTCGATTTATTTTCAAAAATCCGGCCGCAATTCAGTTTTATGTTAATTGAAGCTTTCTCAAAATTTTGAAAAATCAAAAAAATTACTTTAAATTTTTAGTTTTAAATTTAAAGTTTGTAAGCATTTAGCGCATACTTGAAAGTCTATATTGTGTAAATTTTGTTGATTTGTTTTAAAAAAATCCGGTCGCAATTTTGTTTTATGATACTTGAAGCTTTCTTTAAATTTTGAAAAACCATAAAATATACTTTAAATTTTTGGTTTTAAATTTTAAGTTTATAAACAAGTAGAACATAGTTTAAAGTATATTCAGGGTAAATTTAGTTGTTTTGTTTCCAAAAATCCGGTTGAAATTGCGTATTATGTTAATTGGAACTTTCTAAAAATTTTGAAAAATTATAAAATATACTTGAAATTTTTTGTTTTGCTTTTTAGGTTTATAATTATGTAGAGCATACTTGAAAGTATATATTGTGTAAATTTTGTTGATTTATTTTAAAAAATCTGGCCAGAATTGCAATTTATGTTAATTAAAGTTTTTTCAAAAATTTTAAAAACTATAAAAAAATTTTAAAATTTTTGATTTTAAATTTTATGTTTATAAATATTCAGAGCATATTTGAAACTATATACGGTGTAAATTTTATTGATTTATTTTCAAAAATCCGGCTGAAATTGCGTTTTATTTTAATTGAAGTTTTATCAAAACTTTGAAAAATTATAAAAAATACTTTAAATTTTTCATTTTGAATTTCAAGTTTATAATCATATAGAGCATACTTAAAAGTATATATTATAAAAATTTTGTTCATTTATATTCAAAAATCCGGCCAAAATTGTGTTTTATATTAATTGAAGCTTTCTCAAAACTTTGAAAAATCTTAAAATATACTTATAATTTTTGATTTTAAGTTTTAAGTTTATAAACATGTAGAGCATACTTATAAGTATATATGGTGTAAATTTTGTTGATATAATTATAAAAATCCGGCCGTAATTCTGTTTTATGTTAATTGAAGGTTTCTCAAAATTTTGAAAAACTATAAAATAAACTTCAAGTTTTTGATTAAAATTTTTAAGTTAGTAAGTATATATCACATACTTGAAAGTATATATTGTGTAAATTTTGATAAATTATTTTCAAAAATCCGGCCTAAATTGTGTTTTATCCTAATTGAAGCTTTATCAAAACTTAAAAAAATCATCAAAGATTCTTAAAATTTTTGGTTTTGAGTTTTAAGTTTATAAACATGTAAAGCATACTTAAAAGTATATATGGTGTAAATTTTGTTAATTAAGTTTCAAAAATCCGGCCGAAATTGTGTTTTATGTTAATTGAAATTTTATTAAAAGTTTAATGAATTTTAAAATGGATTCAAATTTTTTTATTATAAATTTTAAGTTTAGAAACATGTAAAGCATACTTAAAAGTAAATATAGTGTAAATTTTGTCGGTTTATTTTCAAAAATTCGGCCGCAATTGTGCTTTATGTTTACTGAAATTTTATCAAAAGTTTAAAGTAATTTTAAATAGATTTAAATTTTTTTATTATAAATTTTAAGTATACAAACATGTAAAACATACTTTAAAGTATATATTGTGTAAATTTTGTTAAAATATTTTCTAAAATCCGGCCGAAATTATGTTTTATGTTAATAGAAGCTTTTTCAACACTTTGAAAAACCATAAAAAATATTTCAAAGTTTTGGTTTTAAATTTTATGTTTTTATACATGTATAGTATACTTTAAAAGATATTTTGTGTAAATTTGGTTGATTTATTTTCAAAAATTCGGCCGAAATTTTGATTTATGTTAATTGAAGCTTTCTCAAAGCTTTGGAAAATTATAAAATTTACTTATAATTTTTGGTTTTAAATTTTAAGTTTATAAACATGTAAAGCATACTTAAAAGTATATATGGTGTAAATTAAGTTGATTTATTTTTAAAAATCCGGCCAAAATTGTGTTTTATGTTAATTGGAGTTTTTTCAAAACTTTAATAAATCATAAATTACACTTAAAATTTTTGATTGTTAATTTAAAAATTATAAACATATAGAGCATTGTTTAAAGTATATATGATATAAGTTTTGTTGATTTATTTTCAAAAATCCGGCCGAAATTATGTTTTGTCTAAATTAAACTTTTTCAAAACTTTAAAAAATTATAAAATATACTTCAAACTTTTGGTTTTGAGTTTTCGGTTTTCAAACATGAAGAGCATACTTAGAAGTATATATTGTGTAAATTTTGTTAATTTATTTTTGAAAATCCGGCCGAAATTGTGATTTATGTTAAATGAAGCTTTCTCAAAACTTTGAAAAATCATAAAATATACTTCAAATTTTTGGATTTGAATTTTGAGTTTATAAACATGTAGAGCATACTTAAAAGTATATATGGTGTAAATTTTGTTAATGTATTTTCAAAAATCCGGCCGCAATTGTGTTTTATGTTAATTAAAGCTTTCTCAAAATTTTGAAGAACCATAAATTATACTGAAAATTTTTGGTTGGGAATTTCAAGTTTATAAGCATGTAGAACATACTTAAAAGTATATATATTGTAAGTTTTATTAATTTATTTTTAAAAATCCGGCCGTAATTGTGTTTCATGTTAACTGAAACTTTATCAAAATTTTATAAAAATTTAAAATAGAATTAAAATTTTTGATCATAAATTTTAAGTTTATAAACATGTGGAGCATACTTAAAAATATATATGGTGTAAATTTGGTTAATTTATTTTCAAAAATCGGGTTAAAATTGTATTTTATGTTAATTGAAGTTTTTTCAAAATTATGAAAAATTATAAATTATACTTCAATTTTTGGATTTTAAATTTTAAGTTAATAAACATGTAGAGCATACTTTAAAATATATATGTTGTAAATTTTGTTGATTTATTATCAAATATCCGGTCAAAATTGTGTTTTATGTTAATTGATGCTTTCTCAAAATTTGAAAAATCATAAATTATACTTCAAATTTTCGGTTTTAAAATTAAAGTTTATAAACAAATAGAGCATATTTAAAAGTATACTTGTTGTGAACTTTGTTGGTTTATTTTCAAAAATCCGGTCGCAATTGTGTTTTATGTTAACTGAACTTTATCAAACTTTAAAAAAAATTAAAATAGATTTAAATTTTTTAAAAATTAAGTTTAAAAACATGAAGAGCATACTTAAAAGTATATTTTGTGTAAGTTTGGTTGATTTATTTTCAAAAATCCGGCCGAAATTGAGTTTTGTGTTAATTGAAACTTTCAAAACTTTGAAAAATCATAAAATATACTTCAAATTTTTCATTACAAATTTAAATTTTATAAACATGTAGAGCATATTTTAAAGTATAAATGGTGTAAATTTTGTTAATTTATTTTCAAAAATCCGGCCGAAATTGAGTTTTATGTTAATTGAAACTTTTTCAAAACTTTGAAAAACGATAAAATATAGTTAAATTATTTGATTTTGAATTTTAAGTTTTTAAACATGTAGAGCATACTTAAAAGCGTATAATGTGTAAATTTTGCCAATTTTATTTCAAAAATCCGGCCGCATTTGTATTTTATGTTAATTGAAGCTTTTTCAAAATTTTGAAAAACTATAAAATATACTTAAAGATTTAATTTTTAAATTTTAAATTTATAAACATGTAAAGCATACTTAAAAGTAAATATTGTAAAAGTTTTGTTAATTTATTTTTCAAAATCTGGCCAAAATTGTGTTTTATGTTATTTAAATCTTTCTCAAAATTTGAAAAATTATAAATTATTCTACAATTTTTTTATTTTAAATTTTAAGTTTATAAACATATAAAGCATACTTTAAAGTATAGATGGCGTAAATTTTGTTTAATTATTTTCAAAAATTCGTCCGAAATTGTGTTTTATGTAAATTGAAGCTTTCTAAAATTTTTGAAAAACCATAACATGTACTTAAAATTTTTGATTTTAAATTTAAAGTTTGTAAGCATGTAAGGCATACTTAAAAGTATATATTGTGTAAATTTTGTCAATTTATTTTAAAAAATCCGACCGACATTGTGTTTATTGTTATTTGAAGCTTATTCAAAATTTTGAAAAATCATAAAAATACTTCAATTTTTTGGTTTTAAATTCAAGTTTAAAAATATGTAGAACATATTTTAAAGTATATATGATGTAAATTTTGTTGATTTATTTTTAAAAATCCGGCCGAAATTGTGTTTTATGTTAATTAAAGTTTATTCAAAATTTTGAAAAACCATAAATAATTCTTAAAATTTTTTATTTTAAAATTTAAGTTTATAAACATGTAGAGCATACTCTAAAGTATATATAGTGTAGATTTTGTTGAATTATTTTCAAAAATCCGGCCGCAATTGTGTTTTATGTTAACTGAAACTTTATAAAAATTTTGAAGAATTTTAGAATTGATTTAAAAATTTTAATTATAAATTTTAAGTTTAAAAACTTGTAGGGCATACTTAAAAATATCTTAAGTGTAAATTTTGTCGATTTATTTTAAAAAATCCGGTTGCAATTGTGTTTTATGTTACTTGAAGTTTTCTAAAAATTTTGAAAAACTATAAAATATACTTCAAATTTTTGGTTTTAAATTTTAAATTTATAAACAGATAGAACATACTTTAAAGTATATTTAGTGTACATTCTGTTGTTTTGTTTCTAAAAATCCGGCCGAAATTGTGTATTATATTAATTGAAACTTTCTAAAAATTTTGAAAAATTATAAAATATACTTTAATTAAAGTTTTTTCAAATATTTTAAAACTATGAAAATATTTTAAAATTTTTGATTTCAAATTTTATGTTTATAAACATGTAGAGCATACTTGAAAGTATATACGGTGTGAATTTTGTTGATTTATTTTCAAAAATCCGGCTGAAATTGCGTTTTATTTTAATTGAAGTTTTCTCAAAATATGTAGAGCATATTAAAAGTATATATGATAAAAATTTTGTTAATTTATTTTCAAAAATCCGGCCAAAATTGTGTTATATATTAATTGAAACTTTCTCAAAACTTTAAAAAATCTTAGAATATACTTAAATTTTTTAATTTAAGTTAGAAGTTTATAAACATGTAGAACATACTTAGGAGTGTATATTGTGTAAATTTTGTTGATTTATTTTCAAAAATCCGGCCAAAATTTTGTTTTGTGTTAAATGAAGCTTTCTAAAAATTTTGAAAAACCATAAAATATATTTCAAGTTATTGATTTTAAATTTTAAACTTATAAACATGTAAAGCGTACTTTAAAGTATATATGGTGTAAATTTGGTTGATTTTATTTCAAAAGTTTGGCCGAAATTGTGTTTTATGTTAATTGAAGCTTTTTCAAAATTTTGAAAAACCATAAAAAATACTTGAAACTTTTTATTCTAAATTTTAAATTTGTGAACATGTATGCTTGAAAGTATATACAGTATAAATTGTGTTGGTTTATTTTTAAAAATCCGTCTAAAATTGTGTATTATGTTAATTGATGCTTTTTTAAAACTATGAAAAACTATATAACATACTTAAATATTTTGATTCAAATAATTAACTTTATAAACTTGTAAAGCATACTTCAATGTTTACATGGTGAAAATTTGGTTGATTTATTTTCAAAAATCCGGCCGAAATTGTGTTTTATGTTAATTGAAGTTTTCTCAAAAGTTTGAAGAATTAAAATAAATAGTTTATATTTTTGATTTTGAATTTTAAGTTTATAGTTATGTAGAGCATACTTAAAAGTATACATTGTGTAAAATTTGTTGTTTTATTTTTAAAAATCCGGCCAAAATTGTGTTTTATGTTAATTGAAACTTTCTCAATACTTTGAAAAACCATAAAATATACTTAAAATTTTTGAGTTTAAATTTTAAGTTTTTAAGCATGTAGAGCATACTTTAAAGTATATATTGTGTAAATTTTGTTTATTTTTTTTTTCAAAAATCCGGCCGAAATTATGTTTTATGTTAATCGAAGCTTTCACAACATTTTGAAAAAACATATACTTCAAATGTTTGGTTTTGAATTTTAAGTTTATAAACATGTAGAGCTTACTTAAAAGTATATTTTGTGTAAATTTTGTTAATTTATTTTCAAAAATCCGGCCGAAATTGTGATTTATGTTAATTGAAGATTTCTCAAAACTTTGAAAAATCATAAAATATACTTCAAATTTTTGGTTTTGAATTTTAAGTTTATAAACATGTTGAGTATACTTAAAAGTATATATTGTGTAAATTTGGTTGATTTATTTTCAAAAATCAAGCCGAAATTATGATTTATGTTAATTGAAGCTTTCACAACATTTTGAAAAAACATAAAATATACTTCAAATGTTTGGATTTGATTTTTAAGTTTATAAACATGTAAAGCATACTTAAAAGTAAATTCGGTTTAAATTTTATTGAACTATTTTCAAAAAATTGGCCGAAATTGTGTTTATGTTAATTGAAGCTTTTTCAAAACTTTGAAAAATTATAAAAAATACTTTAACTTTTTGATTTCAAATTTCATGTTAGCAAGCATGTAGAGCATACTTTACAGTATATATTGTGTGAATTTTGTTAATATATTGTCAAAAATCCGGCCGAATTTGCATTTTATGTTAATTAAATTTTTCTCAAAATTTTGAAAAATTATAAAAAATACTTTAAATTTTTGATTTTAAATTTCAAGTATGTAAACTTGTAGCGCATACATGAAAGTATATATAGTGTAAATATTGTTAATGTATTTTCAAAAATCCGGCCGAAATTATGTTTTATGTTAATTGAAGCTTTCTCAACATTTTGAAAAATTATAAAATATAAATTAAATTTTTGGTTTTGAATTTAAAGTTTATAAACATGTAGAGCATACTTAAAAGTATATTTTGTGTAAATTTGGTTGATTTATTTTTAAAAATCCGGCTGAAATTGTGTTTTATGTTAATTGAACCTTTCTTAAAGTTTTAAAAAATTATAAAATATTCTTCAAATTTTTGGTTGTAAATTTTAAGTTTATTAACATGTTTGAAAGTTAATATGGTATAAATTTAGTTGATTTATTTTCAAAAATCCGGCCGAAATTATGTTTTATGTTAATTGATGCTTTCTCAAAATTTGAAAAATCATAAATTATACTACAAATTTTCGGATTTAAAATTAAAAATTATAAACAAATAGAGCACATTTAAAAGTATATTTGGTGTGAACTTTGTTGGTTTATTTTCAAAAATCCGGCCGCAATTGTGTTTTATGTTAACTGAACTTTATCAAACTTTAAAAAAAATTTAAAATGGATCTAAATTTTTTGATTATTAAGTTTAGAAACATGAAGAACATACTTAAAAGTATATTTTGTGCAAATTTGGTTGATTTATTTTCAAAAATCCGGCCGAAATTGAGTTTTGTGTTAATTGAAACTTTTTCAAAACTTTGAAAAATCATAAAATATACTTCAAATTTTTCATTACAAATTTAAATTTTATAAACATGTAGAGCATATTTTAAAGTATAAATGGTGTAAATTTTGTTAATTTATTTTCAAAAATCCGGCCGAAATTGAGTTTTATGTTAATTGAAACTTTTTCAAAACTTTGAAAAATCATAAAATATACTTTAAATTTTTGGTTTTGAATTTTAAGTTTATGAACATGTAGAGCATACTTTAAAGCAAGAGTGGCCAACCCGCGGCCCGCTTTGATCATTTTTGCAGCCCGCGAGATTTATAACACTTTTACAAAATATATTTATTTTATATAGGCCAAATTAGTGAAAACCAATTTGATTATAAAATACATTATTTGTGCATGTATATATTCAAAAATTAACTGTAGAAATTAACTTTCATTTTAAAATAATATTCTTGCGCATGTAAAGGGTGTTCTACCTAGTAGTATTTTTTTAATCATTTGTTATTTTGACAGTGACAGGTTTTTTTGTAAAAAATTTTGACAGAAAGTCAGTATCATATCTCCCCAAAACAAAATGAATTGCATTACGCTTGATCGACGTTGGAAAACATTGCAAACTTAATTTCAAAGTCAATGTTGTGTACTTCAAACAGTGCGTTTATTGAAAAGAAGTTTTGGCCAAAATAAGGCCTTGCAAGCTTGTGCAAAAAGTTTGTGAGACTGGCATGCCAACACACACGGACCACTGACAAGAATGTGGGGCTGCCGTAGCCAAGAGTGTGCGACTCAGTCTTGGAACGTTGACTCGCCATTGATCTCAACAACTGAACATTTCAAGCACTAGCCTGATGCAAATTTTGCACAAAAATCTCGCATTATTTGCTAAGGTCCAAATGACTCAGCAATTGAAGGTACACAACCATCCGGTTTGTTATTGCTTCTCAGTTTGAGCCTTAGAGCAGCTTGAAACGGACAACGATTTTGTTCGAAAAATTATCTTTTTCGACAAATCCCATTTTCATCTCGGCGGTTATGTTAACAACCAAATCTGTCGCATCTGCAGATCAGAAAACCCGCACGTGATTGTTGAGAAACCAATGCATCCTCAGTGAGTGACAGTTTGGTGCGGATTTTGGAACGGTGGCATTATTGGCCAATTTTTTTTTTTTAATGCTGCTAAAAACGCCACTTTGGTCAACGGTGAGCGCTACAAAGGCACAATAAACAATTTTTTGTGGCCAAAAATTAAAGACTTAGACAATCTTTGGTTTTATGCAAGGTGGCGCGCCATGTCACACAGCCCATGCTGCAATCAATCCAAATTTGGTTTATGCAAACAATCTATTAACAATTTAGGCTCTTAAGGCAAATATTAAGCAAGTCATTCGTGAGATAAAACCGTCACCAAGGTTTTGGAAAACTGGATTAATAGGATGCGCTACTGCAAAGCCAGCCGAGGTAGCTACATGAACGAAATCGTGTTCCATAACTAATGGGAATGTTTGCTCTTTTAAATAAATCTATAATATACCAAAAAAATGTTTGTTTATTTTTTTGAATTTTTAAAAAGGGATCACTAAATGGACCACCCTTTATGACAGACATTGTCTGTTTTATTCATGAGTTTACAATTATGAATTTGCAAAATATTATTATTATTTATCTATAGTCCTTAAACCCTTTTTTGAGTATTGGACTGTATTATTTTATAATTCTTTTATTTTTTTTTTACAAGTTTGTCTATCTTGACCATTTTTGCTATCTCGTTCCACGTCATTCCTCTATTTTCTGATGCTTTGTGAGTTTGTTCGGACCAACACTTTCTATAGGTTTAATTTTTAGTTCATTTCTTATTTCCGAGTTCTTTACTTTATCTTTTCTTGTTATTTCTTTAATTTTCATTAGAAATATCATCTCCATTGCATTAAATTTGCTTTTATTTCTTTCTGTTGTTGTCCAAGATTTGCTCGAGTATATTAAAGGCAGGTTTATTTCTTTCTTAACCAAGAATTGCCTTTTGAGTGCATTGAATATTCTTTCTACTTTTCCAATTCTATTTTCATGTCTATATTCCCTGTTTTTTCTAATATTGTACCAAGGTAGTACAACTACCTATTGTACTTGTTCAATTAATTGTCGATCCAGTTCTATCTTGTGCCTATTAGGTTTTGTCGCTACTACCATTGTCTTTGTTTTACTTGTGTTTATTTCCATGCTTATATTCTTTAATTCTTTTGTTTTTTTGTAGTTTCTTTTTTTTGTCTGCTATTAATATCATAGCCTTGTCTATTAATATTGCAAAGAGTATAGAGCGTAGAATTCGCAGAATAATTAAATTATATTCTATGTTTCAATTTTTTACTTCCAAAAAAAATATCTATAGTAAGCCTAAATCTAATATATGGATATATAATTTTATATGCGGCCCGCGGAGTTATGATGCATTTCTAAAGTGGCCCGCAAGATCATTTGGGTTGGCCACTCCTGATGTAGAGCATACTTAAAAGTATTAATAGAGTAAGTTTATGGAATTATTTTCAAAAATTTGGCTGAAATTGTGTGTTAATTGAAGCTTTCTCACACAAAATTGCACAAAATTTATTTAAAACTTAATTGTTTTATAAAATATACAGAATTTGTACAGAAGGCGTATTTATTTTACTAAATTTATAAAAAAAAAAAAAACAGAAAAATTATTAGTTTTAAAAAAATTATCAAAAATTGCTCAAAAAATTTAGTTTTTACACAAAAATAATTTTAAATTGCTCAAAAATTACTGTTTCTTCAAAATTAATTAGAAATTTTACATAAAACGCATTTATTGCACAAAATTTATGAAAACAAACCAGAAAAGTTAATAATTTTAGAAAATTATTTAAGAAATGCTCAAAAAACTTAGTTTTTACTCAAAAAGGACTTTAAATTGTTCAAAAATGACATTTTCTTCAAAATTAATTAGAAATTGCACATAAAACGCATTTATTGCTTAAAATTTATGATAACAGAACCAGAAAAAATAATATTTTTAAAAAATTATCAAAAATTGCTCAAAATACTTAGTTTTTATTCAAAAATGATTTTAAATTGCTTAAAAATTACAATTTTTTTAAAATTAATTAGAAATTGCATATAAAACGCATTTATTGCACAAAATTTATGAAAAAAACCAAAAATGATAATAATTTAAAAAAATTATTCAAAAAAATAAATAATAATAATTAATAAATTTAATTTTTACATAAAAATGATTTTAAACTGCTTAAAAATTACAATTTTTTTTTAAATTAATTAGCAATTGTGCATAAAACCCATTTATTGCACAAAATTGATAAAAACAGAACAAAAAAAGATTACAGTTTTAAAAAATTCATCAAAAATTGCACAAAAAACTTAGTTTTTACACAAAAATGATTTTAAATTGCTCAAAAATCACAAACTTCTTTAAAATTAATTAGAAATTGCATATGAAACGCATTTATAGCAAAAAAATTATTAAAAAAAAACAGAAGTTAAATTTTTTTTAAATTAATCAAATATTGCTTAAAAAAATTAGTTTTAAGACAAAAATGATTTTAAATTGCTCAAAAATAACAATTTCTCTAAAATTAATTAAAAATTGCACATAAAACGCATTTATTGCACAAAATTTTTAAGAAAAAAACTAGAAACGTTATTAATTTAAAAAATTATTGAAATTAGCACAAAAAGCTTAATTTTTACACAAAAATGATTTTAAATTGCTTAAAAATTACAATTTCTTCAAAATTAATTAAAAATTACACATAAAACGACATTATAAACAAAATTTATAAAAAAAAATTAATCTCACAATAATTTTAACAATCTTATTATATTATAATTATCAGCAGTTACAAATTATGCTATATTAACGCAAATACATATTTACCTAACTCATATAGCACTTTAGCTCTACATGTCATCCGTAGCCAATACATCTAGTTTAGCTTAATAAGTTATTAATTTCCCGTGGCAACATCTTTTACCTAAAATATCAAAGGAAACCGCACGTAGGGTTGGTGGCGGTGGCTTCATATCCACCACCCTCATCTAAAAGGGATTAGATATTTGTTCTACACACAAACAGGTTTTAAACGAAATTTGCAGTAATTAATTTCACGCACCAATTGTATTCATAATTCTCCTGTTGTTGTCAGTTAAATTAGGAGCTCTAGCAATAATAATTTATCAATTAAGTCTATACTAAATAGTACACTTATTCAATAGTAAAGTAATCAACATTAATTAACAAGTAACGTACAATACGAAAACTTGAAACTAATTAAGCAAATTAAATTGAATGTAATGTACATGAAGTTAATATATTAATTAGCTCAGAACACTAATCTAAGTTTGAAGAAAAATCGAATTTAATGAAATTTATTGCGCAAGTTTGCTCCTTTTGTGTTGTACATTTGCGAACTGTTTATAACGATGATGGTAATTTATGAAGGGTTGTGATAAATTACGTTACATTATGTGATGATTAGTTAATTATTTCAATTCTCTTGAGGATTATGCTGAGCAATTCTCGAAGCAATTGTAAGAGACGCGACAAGAGATTAGAGAAGATGTTGCGAATAGAAGTTTTTTGTTATAAAATTGTCCAGACTGGATAAATTGTAAGCAACATGACATGTAATATGGATTGAGGTCAATTATGCATTAACTATGTAAGATCAATTATTGGTTTGTCATAAAAAGATCACCTTAGTTTCTACAAAAGGTAAAAATTGAGTTTGCTTATAATATAAAATAAATACAATAATTAAATTCAAGACTGAATAACTTATTTCAGTTTAAAATTGTTGTTGAGTACAAGAAATGTAGTGGTTTAATAAAACAAACATAAACAACTTTTGCGTTTATAAAAGTGACTTGTAATTGTAAAAGATGAAAGTTTAATAAGCAAACATGTGAGAAATATATGTCAGAATCGTCTTCTACAAAGTGTATAAAATGTAATTTAATTAAAAGCAAGCAGAAGTGTGTATAAAGTAAATGTAACAATTTTCTTATCGGATTCACGCAGAGAACGGAGTAGCAAGGGAATTACTTACGGGTGCAGAGATGAACCTTAACACCTGCTCGACTCACATATTACACAACTTATTCCGGTATGAATATGTAAATGGAAATTCTCAACGGAGTTTCTTTTTCTGACAAAGGAATAACGCACACTTTTTACTCCCACCTTACCATCCAATAAAAACTAAAAAATTTAATTCATATTGTTTGTTTTGATCCGCAATGCAGGCAGGCGCGTATTAACTTCAATATTTCTTGTTTGTCTGCATGTGAGCGCTTGAGGCTTTCATGAAAATTTAATGCGCACCCCCCCAATATCTCCAATATCATCAATTAATATGTCAGAACTGTAAAAGTATAAGAAGAAGGTTTTAATTAAAATTCGAAAATTAAACGACAAAATTCGTGATGGAATCATAATTGTAAAACGCCGGAGGGCTTTTTTATGACTTTATTATTAAATCCTAGTTTCATAAAAATCTCCATTTAAAGCCGCCGAGTTTTTGCTGAATAATTTTCAACGCACCTCGCCAACTTTTAATATAGTAAGAGCGGTTTGCATAACTCAAACTGAATGAATGCTGTTTTCTTTTAATGCAATTAATAAAAAATATGTAAAATCTGCATTTTAATGTATATAAAAATGTTTGTGCTGTGTTGAATATAAAAAGGAAGACCCCTGGAGATATATGCAGGGTTGTGTGTGTAGACTGAAAGGGTATGAGAAGAGAATAGAAGGGGATCCAGGTTGCAGGTGTTGCTTGCGGGCTACGAATATTAAGCAAACACTTAGAAAACGGGGAAGCAACGACGTTTGTATATCTATATAGCAAAAGGAGCCTACCGCAATTTGCGCACCGAGGACCCAGCACACACGGGGGGTGGTTTGCCTGGTTTGACTGGTTTGGTTATACATAGGGAGATGCTATCAGAAAAGGACGTCTCTTATCAGAGCCTCGGATTACTCGCGTGACACGGGATGAACTTGAGCACCTGCTTGACTCGCATAAGTATTATGAAAGTTATTCCTATATGCAAATGAAAACAGGTCGCCTGAGGACCCATGAATTTTTCAAACATTATAACTCTTAATCAAAAAACGTTCTGAATTTATAGCAGTGGTGGAATGATGGATTCTTCTTGACAAATTAATCACATGTGCAACGAACATTTAAATTATGGAATTCGCTGCTGGATTAATGCGCAAACGTACGCCTGCAAAGTGCAAAATCAAATTGGGAATTGCTGTGGCTTGTCCGCAGGAAATGTGAAATTTAAGCGAGTGCGAAATTGTCGCAAAAAAGTTCTTGATTGTGTGGTGTGGCTTGTTTAATCTATTATTCATATGTGACGTAATGTATGCAAAGGAATGTAAATTCATTACGCGCAGATTGAGTCTGCATCACAGAAATCAATAAACATAACATAACAAAGTACTAAGTAAATAAATAAATGGTTGATGAAAATAGATTAGAATATAAAATGTGTATCACTCAAAATTACATTTAAAGATTCAATTATAAAACACATTTTTTAGCTTTTACCAAATAAGATTGGCAAACCTACTATATTGTTCTAATTAATAATAGATATTTTTTATTAAAAAAGTAGATTTATCAAACTCCACAAATTACATTTGCAGAAAAAAGAAAGATTTAATTACTGAATTACGGACATTTGGGATTAAGGGCGCGGCACTTCTATTGAAACTATTGGCTTACAATTAATTAACTGCTCACCTACCCAATTGTTAACAATAAGATGGATTTATCAACCTTTTCTTTTATCAATTTAATGAAATATTTTTTTGTTTCGAGAAAAAGTTGATCAAAATATAAGTTGCGGGCTGTAAATCCTTAAAAAAAATAATTGGTAATATGCGCTTTTCAAACAATGTTGGAATAAATTTGAGAATGTTCTTAATTTTGAATTTAAAATTTGCTGGACAGGCCCAATACAACATTTCAGCATTATAACAGACGTATAGTATAGATTCCAAGCTTATGTATTGTGACCCGAAGGTATATAATTATGTTTTTGGTACTTTTGAAGAACAACCGCAAAAATCTGTCATTCAAAGCTAGAATTTTGGCACTGATAGCCAAGATTCTGGTTTTGAGTTGACATATCTAATTTCTGAAGAGTACCCAAACTTTTGTGTCTTAAATTCAAAACACTTTTCAATTTAATATTGTTGTAGGTTAGGAACTTACCGTGATATAACAATTATTTGCAAAGTGACAGTTAAACTGTGCTAAGTTTTTATAAATGATTACCGTGACACAACTATTAATTGCAAAGTGTCAGTTGAACTGTCTTCAATGTCTTTACCGTGACACATTTGTCAACCAATCGCGAAACGGCACATTAAGTTTAATATTTTTAAGATTAAGAACTTACCATGACATAATAATTAATTGCAAAGCAACATTTGAAATATCTAATTTGTTTATTAATGTTTTTGATTTTACCGTGACACATTAGTCAATCAATCGCGAAGCAACAAGTTAAGTTATTATTTCTTTGAGTAAGAAACTTATCGTGACATAAAAATTAATCACAAAACGTCAGTTGAATGGTCTAATTTTTAATAAATGTCTTTACCGTGACACATTTTTTAATCAATTGCAAAGAAACAAATTAAATTTAATATTGTTTAGGTTAGGAGCTTACTTATTATTTTTTTCTGTGATTAATGGCCATGCGACAAATTAATCTTGTTAATTTTTAGGTTAGGATATAACAATTAATCGCAAAGCAACAATTGAATGTTTTTTTTTATTCTTGTCTTTATTGTGGCACATTTATCATCAATCGCAAAACAATAAATTAAGTTTAAAAATTTTTTAGGTTAGGAAGTAACAGTTACGTAACAATTAATTGCAAAGCAACTGTTGAACAATTTTAATTTCTAGATTTTTTTAAGGTCATGGTTGAGGTTAAGTGAGATGGTTTTTTGCAATTTTCATTTATGAGGTCATCAGTGAGATGACCTTAAAAATACACTTTTTATTAATGAGGTCATCTTACTGATAAATATTTGTGAGGTTATTTAAAGGTTTTATTTCTAAAGTCATGGTTGAGAGTAACTAAGGTAGTCTTTTACATTTTTTTATTAATGAGGTTATAAGTGAAATGACCTCAGTAATATAAATTGTATTACTGAGGTCATCTCACTGATGATTATTTGTGAGGTTATTTTAAGGTTTTATTTTTGAGACCATGGTTGAGATTAACTGACGTAGTCCTTTATAGTTTTTTATTAATGAGGTTATAAGTGAGATGACTTCAGTAATATAAATTGTATTACTGAAATCATCTTACTGATGATTATTTGTGAGGATATTTTAAGGTTTTATTTTTGAAACCATGGTTGAGATTAACTGACGAAGTCCTTTATAGTTTTTTATTAATAAGGTTATCAGTGAGATGACCTCAGTAATATAAATTGTATTACTAAGGTCATCTCACTGATAAACATTTGTGAGGTTGTTTTAAGGTTTTTTTTTAAGATTATAGTTGAGATTAAATGACGTAGTCCTTTATAGTTTTTTATTAGTGAGATTACCTTAGTAAT
The DNA here is from genome assembly GCA_963932245.1 of Tachinus rufipes. Taxonomy (NCBI): domain Eukaryota; kingdom Metazoa; phylum Arthropoda; class Insecta; order Coleoptera; family Staphylinidae; genus Tachinus; species Tachinus rufipes. The sequence goes on from OZ010749.1 coordinate 7,330,074, forward strand.
ATAAATTGTATTACTGAGGTCATCTCACTGATGATTATTTTGAGGTTATTTTAAGGTTTTATTTTTGAGACTATGGTTGAGATTAACTGACGTAGTCCTTTATAGTTTTTTATTAATGAGGTCATCAGTGAGATGACCTCAGTAATAAAAATTGTATTACTAAGGTCATCTCACTGATGAACATTTGTGAGGTTATTTTAAGGTTTTTTTTTCAGATCATGGTTGAGATTAACTGACGTAGTCCTTTATAGTTTTTTATTAGTAAAATGACCTTAGTAATATAAATTGTATTACTGAGGTCATCTCACTGATGATTATTTTGAGGTTATTTTGAGGTTTTATTTTTGAGACTATGGTTGAGATTAACTGACGTAGTCTTTTATAGTTTTTTATTAATAAGGTCATCAGTGAGATGACCTCAGTAATATAAATTGTATTACTAAGGTCATCTCACTGCTAAACATTTGTGAGGTTATTTTAAGTTTTTTTTTTTTTAGATTATGGTTGAGATTAACTGACGTAGTCCTTTATAGTTTTTTATTAGTGAAATGACGTAAGTCATATAAATTGTATTACTGAGGTCATCTCACTGATGATTATTTTGAGGTTATTTTGAGGTTTTATATTTGAGACCATAGTTGAGATTAACTGACGTAGTCTTTTATAGTTTTTTATTAATAAAGTCATCAGTAAAATGACCTCAGTAATATAAATTGTATTACTGAGGTCATCTCACTGATGATTATTTGTGAGGTTATTTAAAGGTTTTATTTTTGAGACCATGGTTGAGATTAACTGACGAATTCCTTTATAGTTTTTTATTAATCAGTGAGATGATAATAATAATAATAATACTTTATTCACGGTATATACAAAAACCATTTACATCTACATCATTATATACATAAATAACGATGAATTACAAACAATATTACAATTACACAAAAATATATAAAAGAATATTGAAAAATAAAAGCATGGAAAAAAGTATACATAAATAAAAACAAAATATAAAATTATTCATCAACACATTTTAAATGACACTTAAAACTACATTTAGAAACACCAAATAAATCAATATTATTAGAGAAACTATTAGCAATTCTACACATTCTACCAATTGGATTATTAAATCCATAATTGGTAGAATGTATAGATTCTCTAAATAATGGAGACTGTCTGGTTCGGCGATTATTGTTGGGGACTTGAAATGGAAGAGTTACAAGTAGCTCTTGGCAATCAATCTCAGACATCATTAGTCCACGTAAAAATGATAAATCGGCTCTTTTGCGCCGAATTTTCAGCGGCGGAGGATTATATTGCAATGCAATGAGGTTAAAATCGTAATTTTCGGATGAAATGCCTAATTTGTACGATAATAAACGAAAAAATTTGTTTTGAATACGTTCTATATTGCATATATGAACGCTGTAGTATGGACACCAAACTGACGGAGCGTACTCTAAATGAGAACGTACTAAAGCGCAATAAAGTAATTTGAGTGTGCTAGGAGATAGGTCAGTAGACATTCTGTAAACAAATCCTAACATTTTCATAGCACGGTTGCACATATAGTTTATATGCTCAACAAAAATTAGTTTTGAATCAAAAATTACGCCCAAATCTTTTATTTGTGTAACATGCTCCAAAACATTATTATCGATAGTATAGTCAAACGATACTTTACTTAAAGTTCTGTTGAAGCTTATCGAAAAACATTTATTTGCGTTAAACAACAAGTTATTAATAAGACACCATGAATGAACAGAATCTAAATCATTTTGCAAACTAATGCAGTTCTCGATAGATGATATTCTTTTATAAATTTTAAGATCGTCAGCAAATAAAAGATAAGACGAAGAATTAATAGAATAAACAAGATCATTAATAAAGAGTAAAAACAGAATTGGTCCACAATGAGATCCTTGAGGAACCCCAGAAGGAACAACAATTGGTTGTGATAAAAAGTTATTAATTTTCACACACTGTGTACGATTTTCCAAAAAGCTCGACAACCACGCAACAACAGATTCATGAAAACCCAAAGCCCGAAGCTTAGCAATCAAAATACTATGATTAACGCGATTAAAAGCCTTAAAAAAATCTGTGTAAATAGAATCAACTTGAACTCTTGATTGAAAGGCATTCAAAAGATCATTTTCGTAACAAAGAAGATTTGTAAGAGTAGAACAACCCTCGCGAAACCCATGTTGCTGTTCCACTAAAATGCTTTTGCACATCCATTGTATTTGACCAGTTACAATTTGATCAAACAACTTAGGAATAGCAGACTGGATGCATATACCTCTATAATTAGTAATATCCTCCTTAGCTCCAGATTTATGTAAAGGCATAATGTAGCTTTGTTTCCAAACTGAAGGAAACTTGGCTTCATTAAGAGAAGCCTCAAAAAGTAAGTGCAATGGCATAGAAATTGAATAAATACATTGTTTTAACAGCATAGATGGAACACCGTCCGGTCCAGTGCTAAAGTTACATTTAAGGTTCTCAATCCCTTTAAATACATCCAACAAACTAATTGAAAATGATCGATGTAATACGTTTTTCTTAAAGTCAAACAAAGGAGTTGGATGAGTTTGTGTATCGTAAACAGAAGAAAAGAATTCAGCAAAACTATTAACATAGTCATCTCCATTACTGCAAGTTTTTTGTTTATAATACATTGTGACTGGAAAATCATTAGTTTTTCTAGAGTCGCTAACAAATTTCCAAAAATGTTTAGGGTTACTTTGAATGTTGTTTTCTGTTCGAGTAATATATTGCTTGTATAGACATGTACTGAGATTTTTACACGAAGTACGAATTGATTGAAACTCGTTATAATCAGACAATAGTCTTGAAGATTTATAACGTTTATGAACAGTTTTTTTGAGTCTAGTAAGTGAAATCAATTCTTTATTAAACCAAACCGGAAAATTGTTTTCTCGCCATTGTTTTTTGAGAACAAAACAGTCAATAGCAAAATGCAACACAGAGTAAAATAAATTAACGCAATTATCAACATCACAATTATAAAAAAGGGCGGACCAATCAACATTCAACAAAAAATTATTGATTGCGTTAAAGTCGGCATATTTAAAATCATTAAAAACATAATTACACATTAAAATATCACGGCTAGTATCACATTTTACATCAATCACATAAGCAATATGATGTTGGCTAAGTTTTAACAAAACATCCACAGCTTTAATCACAGAAATATCACAGATGTTAGAAAAACATAAATTTAAGAACACACCACCATCATTAGGTATAGAAATACATTGAGCGCAGTTTAGAAATCCATAACAGTTGGAAACAAAATGAGCAGAATAAGTATCATTACAAATAACACTTATGCCTAACTCATCATTAACCCATACCGCTGCGGGTGGATTATAATCGTCTAGTGAAATTAGTTTACTGTCTGGATATTTGTCAGCGATAGATTCAACGGAATAACAGTGATCTAAATATTTATCACATGCCGAGTTAGGTGGTAAATAGACTGCACTGATAATATATGATACAAACTTAAACTTAACAATTACAAACAAATGTTCAACACTTAAAAATGTAGGTTGTAATAAAGTACAATTAAAACAAGTTTTAGTAGCAATTAAGACACCTCCTCCGTCAAGCTTAGGGCTTGTTAATGAAGAGCGATCACATCTAAACAAACTGTAACCAATTAATTGTAGCTCCGCATCGCTGATGTCCTGATTTAGCCAGGTTTCGGTCAGTACAATAATATCGTAGTTGGATACAGCTACAGCCAGCATAAGTTCTTTAAGTTTAGTTTTTATACCCCCGACATTCTGGTAATAGATGGAGATACCGCTGGTGTTTCTGGTGACGGGTTTAGATTGTTTGCTGGATCCAGATTTCGAAAATCCACCGAAGATGAAGCAGGAACATTATTAACTCGCCCATAATTTAAAAATTTCTTGATCGCTATATTTGCAGGCCAAAAATCTTTGCAGAGAATAGATCGAGCATGATTAGCTGGAACAGAAACTTTAAAGCTGCTGTAGTTTCCAGATTTTACTTTTAACTCAACAACATCAACTGATATCGTAGAAATTTTAGATTTAATATGATTTACTATATCAGTTTTATTAGTTCCACGTCTAAGTTTAGAAACATGTACGTAAGAAGTAGGCACATAAGCCTGCAGTTTGTCATTGGTTGGGCCACAACCAAAGATAGTTTGAGTTCTTGGCTGAGTTTTTTGATTAGTTTTTCCCTTAACAACAGAGCTTGCTAAAGAAGGAAAAACTGCAGGTTGAATCAATTGCACCGTATCATTAGTGAGCGGCGCAGTAGTGGGAGCAGTTAGTTGTTTACTGCGAGCTTTGTATTGAAGAATAGTTTTATCTTTTTCGGTGATCTTCTCTTCAAGATAAGTAATTTTATCTAAGAGTAATTTATTGCTCGACCTCAACTCATCACATAAAACTTGGTAAAGAGTAATATTTTCTTTATAAAGTTTAGGAAGTTCGGAATCATCCAATTCAAATAAATTACCGCAATTACATTTCTTGTAACGAATAGCGCAACTGTTATGGAAGATAACGCCACAATTGCTACAGGTTACACCTGATTGTGCAACAGTTTTGCATTTACACTGCATAATAACAGATACAGTTACAAAAACAAAAATGACTAGAGCAATAAATAAATAAAAACAGGATAAGGTTGATACAAGGACACAATTCACACCGGTGCGGTCGATCACTGGTGACTGACTAAAAACAAATACAGGTAGACCACGGTAAGGTTACACAAGAGACAGCAGGATTATAAAAATTAATAATAAACTTTTAAAATTACATGTTAAAAAATGGAAGTTACGCCACTGGTACGAATAGTTAAAATCACCGCCACGGGAAGCGCGACAAAACAGTAAGCGGGAAACTATAATTCTAGGTTAAATACAGGTTAAATACATTTACAATAATAAAAACAATTAAACCAGTGAATTTTCTTAAAATTGTAAAGATGACTGGTTGCTAATATAATTACCAGCCGGAATGACACAAACTTTAGAATTATAGGCACTAAATTTCACACAAACTGCACAAGTTAAAAATTAATAACATTACACACACACAGTGGCGTAACAATACTCTCAGTAATATAAATTGTATTACTGAAGTCATCTCACTGATGAACATTTGTGAGGTCATTTTAAGGTTTTCTTTTTAAGATTATGGTTGAGATTAACTGACGTAAATCTTTATAGTTTTTAATTAATGAGGTCATCAGTGAGATGACCTCAGTAATATAAATTGTATTACTGAGGTCATCTCACTGATGAATATTTTATGGTTTTATTTTTAAGATCATGGTTGAGATTAACTGACGTAGTCTTTTATAGTTTTTTATTAATGAGGTCATCAGTGAGATGACCTCAGTAATATAAATTGTATTACTGAGGTCATCTTACTGATGAACATTTGTGAGGTTATTTTAAGGTTTTTTTTTTAAGATTATGGTTGAGATTAACTGACGTAGTCCTTTATAGTTTATTATTAATGAGGTCATCAGTGAGATGATTTTAGTAATATAAATTGTATTACTGAGGTCATCTCACTGATGAACATTTGTGAGGTTATTTTAAGGTTTTCTTTTTGAGGTCATGGTTGAGGTTACTTGAGGTGGTCCTTTGCGATGTTTTATTTATAACGTCATTAGTAAGGTGTCTTTAATAATACATTTTTTTATTAATACTTACCTTGACATAACAATTAATCGCAATGGAACAGTTGAAATGTCTTAATTATTTATCAACATCTTTACCGTGACATAATTGACAATCAATTACAAAGCAACAAATTGAAATTTCATATATTTTAAGTTATTGTGACAAGAATTTATTGCAAAGCAACAGTTAAAATAATTTAATTTTTTATCAATGGCTTTACCGTGGCACATTAATCAATCAATTCCAAAGCGACAAATTAAATTTATCATTTGTTTAGGTTAGGAATTTACCGTGACAACAAATAATTGCAAAGCGACAGTTAATCTGTGCTAAATATATATTAATGTTTTTACCGTGACACATTTGTCAAACAATCGCTAAGCGACAGTTGAACTGTTTTAATTTTTTTATTGTGGCATTTGTTATGTAATCGCAAAGCAACAAAATAAATTAACTTTTTTTAGGTTAGGAATTTACCGTAACATAAGAATTAATTTGCAAAACAACAATTTTTTATCAATGATTTTACCGTGACACATTTGTCAACCAACCGCAAAGCAACAAATTAAATTTTAAAGTAGAAATTTACCGTCACATAATCTTTAATTGCAACAGTTGAAATGTCTTTACTTTTTTATTAATGTGCTTACTGTGACGCAACTGTCAATCGCGAAGCAACGAATAAAATTTTATATTTTTTTTTAGTTAGAAACAGACCGTGACATAACAACTAATCGCTAAGCGACAGTTAAAATGTCTCAATTTTTTATCAATATTCTTACCGTGACACAAATGTCAAATTATATGTAATATTTGCAGGAACGTTGCATACAAAAATACTTTTAACATTTTAATGATAAATATTGTATTGCCTCAAATGCATAATAATTAATTTACAAATATGATTTAATCTCCATACTCTCAGCATGAGAGCCATGCACCTAAGCAACAATGCAATTCAGTTTACTCCATCAATAAATTAACTTTGTAAACGACCATCGATTTGCAAAGCTTTTATTTATCCACTCTGAATGACTGATCATCAATTATACCAAACAATATAATTATATTGACATTATAGTATGTGTAACGAATGCTACATAAATATTGGTTATACGTCGGCATAAATAATTTAACAAATCGATTTCAAAGCCCAAATCGTGTTGATTTTATCATGTTTTCTAATCTACTGATACAGGTTATATACCTACTTCACCCTTATTTTATGCTATTAGTTTCAATTACATCCACCCAAAAATATAATGATTGATGGATATGATAATAGTATTAAAGAATTTTATTTAAAATGTTATTTACATTATTTTCAGAGCACAAATTCCCATAATTTACCAGCGCCGCAGGCACATACAAAACGATAATGTATGCAGAAAATTCACACATTAAATGTTACAACAGAACAAGCGCACGTACACGTGTTTCCGGTTGTTTATATTTTAACAAAAGGTACATATTTGCATACAAACGCATTCGCTCGCACTAAGTGCCATCTATTTGTCCACCGATTTTCACATGTTTACTTGGACATTTATAAAATCTATAAACAAGCCCTCCTGAAATATTTTACTGAAGTTGAGTGCTTTACAAATACATTAGGGATGGATTAATGTAGACACAATTAAATCTGAATGTAACTGAATTGTCTTAATTAAGAAAACTTATTTAATTTCATTTATTTTATTTCCCTAATAAGATTTTCGTGTGTAAATTTTGCCCTATATTAAATAAAGCGGTGAAGAAATTTTCAAGAGAAAAGAGATGAATAGTTCCCATTCAGTGGAAGAATGAAAACGGCTAAAAAATATATATACAAGAAATAAAGATTAACTCGAGACTGCTCGTTCGCATAAAGGAGAACGTAAACATTTGTTCAGAGAATGTGTAGCTATTAAATCACTTTCCCCCTCAACGTAGGCCATCCTCTACTCTCGGGACTACGTCTTTTATACAATTTTTTTTAAGCAGGACGCAAAAAAGATTATAAAATTTTAGAGAAATATAAGATTGAATATATTTATTTTAATAGATAAAGATCTTGCGCGTTTGTGGAATAATGTTTAGATTAAACTTTTTCCAATTTGATTGATTTTTTTTCTAATTATAGCTAATTTTATACATTTTTCAAAAACTTAATTTGATTTAATGTGTTGCAATTGTAATCTTAGCATAATTATAATTTTTTGTTATCTTTTAAAGTATTCAGGAAGTTTAACATGATATTTTAGTTTATTTTTTTACAAAACTGTAAAGGTAAACTTTTTTTTTAAATAAACCAAGCAAAGCATTTGAATTTACATTAAATTGCTCATCTTTTAAGACTAGTTTCAGTTTTCTAAACTAAAATTTGTAGTTTTGAAAAAAGAAAATTAATAACTTTTGCATTAAAAATGCTTCTTTTTGACAGTTTTTTGTATTTTACTTAAAAACTATGTTTTGGTCTTATATAAACTTAGCAAAACATTTAAGTTTACATTAAATTGCTTATCTTTTAAGACTAGTTTTAACTTTCTAAACTAGAATTTGTAGATTTGAGAAGATAAAGTTAACAAAATTTGCAATAAATTTGCTTTTTTCTATCAGTTTTTTATTTTACTTAAAACTGTATACTAGGTCTATGTAAAAAGCTTAACACATGAATTTACATTAGAGTGCGCACCTTTTGAGACTAATTTTAGCTTCTTTGATTAAAATTTGTTGGTTTGAGGAGAGAAAGTTAACAATATTTGCATTAAAAGTGCGTTTTTCTTAAAGTTTTTTGCATTTTATTCAAAAACTATGTATTGGTTCTATATATACTAGACAAAGCGTTTGAATCAACATTAAATTGAAAATTTTTTAGACTCATTTTAGGTTTTTAAACTAAAATTTGTAGATTTGAAAAGAGAAAGTTAACATTTGCATCAAAAGTGCTTCTATCTGACAGATTAATTCATTTTACTCAAAAACTATGTTTTTGTTCTATATAAACCAAGCAGAGCATTTAAATCTACATTATATTGTTTACCTTTTAATACCAAATTCAGCTTTCTAAACTAAAATTTGTAGATTTGAAAAAAAAAGTTAACAATATTTGCATTTAAAGAGCTTTTTTGACAGTTTTTTTGCAGTTTACTCAAAAACTATGTTTGGTCTTATATAAACTAAACAAAACATCTGATTCTACATTAAATTGCGCATTTTTTAAAACAAGTTTCAATTTTTTAAACTAAAATTTGTAGAATTGAGAAGAGAAAGTTAACATTTGCATTAAATGTGCTTCTTTCTGACAGTTTTTTCCATTTTACTCAAAAATTAGGTTTTAGTCCTATATGAACCAAGCAGAGCATTTAAATCTACAATATATTGTTTACCTTTTAATACCATATTCAGCTTTCTAAACTAAAATTTGTAGATTTGAAAAAAGAAAGTTAACAACATTTGCATTTAAAGAGCTTTTTTCTGACAGTTTTTTGCAGTTTACACAAAAACTATGTTTTGGTCCTACATAAACTAAGCAAAACATTTAAATACACATTAAATTGCTAATCTTTAATGACTAGTTTGAGCTTTATAAACTAAAATTTTTGATTTGAGAAGAGAATGTTAACAACATTTGCTTTAAAATTATCTGATCCTGATAGATTTTTGGCATTTTATTTAAAACTGTGTACTGGGTTTATATAAACTACTTAAACCCAGTTTAGCACGCAAATCTACATTAAATTCCGTTTTTTTAAACTAGTTTAAGCTTTCTAAACTAAAATTTGTAGATTTGAGAAGAGAAAATTAATAACTTTTGCATTAAAAATGCTTCTTTTTGACAGTTTTTTGTATTTTACTTAAAATTATGTTTTGGTCTTATATAAACTTAGCAAAACATTTAAGTTTACAATAAATTGCTTATATTTTAAGACTAGTTTTAGCTTTCTAAACTAAAATTTGTAGATTTGAGAAGAGAAAGTTAAAAACATTTGCATTAAAAGTGCTTTTTTTGAAAATTTTGCATTTTATTCTAATACTGTATACTAAGTTTATATAAACCATGCTTAACACTTAAGTTTACATTACGTTTACATTTTTTACGACTAGTTTTAGCTTTCTAGATTAAAATTTGTAGATTTGAGAAGAAAAAGTTAACATTTGCATTAAAAGTGTCTTAGTTTTTAGCAATTTACTCAAAAACTATGTTTTGGTGCTATATAAAACAAAAAAAACATTTGAAAATTTATTAAATTTTGCATCTTTTAAGACAAGTTTCAGTTTTTTAAACTAAAATTTTTAGATTTGAGAAGAGAAAGTTAATAACATTTGCATTTAATGTTCCTCTTTTTGACGTTTTTTTAGATTTGACTTAAAAACTATGTTTTGGTCCTATATAAACTAAGCAAAGTATTTAGATCTACATTAAATTTTTCATTTTAAGACTAGTTTTAGCTTTTTATACTAAAATTTGTAGATTTGAGAAGAGAAAGTTAACAAGATTTGCATTAAAACTGCTTCTTTTTGACAGTTTTTTGCATTTTACTCAAAAACTGTATAAAAGGCTTATATAAACCAAATTTAGCACGCAAATTTATATTAAATTGCGCATTTTTTAAATTAGTTATAACTTTCTAGATTAAAAATTGTAGGTTTGAGAAGAGAAAGTTATCAACATTAAAAATTAAAAGTGTCTTTTTCTGACAGTTTAATGCGTTTTACTCAAAAACTATACTAGGCCAGTACAAACCAAGCTTAACTTGTAAATTCACATTAAAATGTGCAGCTTTTGAGACTAGTTTCAGCTCTCTAGATTAAAATTTGTATGTTTGAAAAAAGCATTAACATTTGCATTAAAACTGCTTTTTTCTGACAGTTTTATGCATTTTACTCAAAAACTGTATACTGGGCCTATATAAACCAAGTTTAGCTCGTAATTTCTTATTAAATTGCGCATCTTTTGAGACTAGATATAGCTTTCTATTTGTAGATTTAAGAAGAGAAAGCACTAAAATCTGTAGATTAGAGCAGGAAAAGTTAACAACATTTGCATTAAAAGTGCTTTTTCTGACAGTTTTTTGCATTTTACTCAAAAATTATGTGTTAGTCCTATATAAACTAAGCAAAGCATTTGAGTCTACATTAAATTGCTAATTTGTTAAGACTAGTTTCAGCTTTTTAAACTAAAATTTGTAGATTTGAGAAAAGAAAATTAATAACATTTGCATTTAAAGTGCTTATTTCTGACAGTTTTTTTCGTTTTACTTAAAAATTATGTTTTGGTCTTTTATAAACTAAGCAAAACATTTGAATCTACATTAAATTGCTCATTTTTTAAGACTAGTTTCAGTTTTCTAAACTAAATATTGTAGATTTGAGAAAAGAATTTTAACAACATTTGTATTAAAAATGCTTCTTTGTGACAGTTTTTTTGCATTTTACTTAAAAATTATATACTGGGCCTATATAAACTAAGCTTAACACATGAATCCACAATTAAGTGCGCATCTTTTGAAACTAAGTTCAGTTTTCTAAACTAAAATTTGTAGATTTGAGTAGAAAAAATTAATAACATTTGCATTAAAAGTGCTTCTTTTTGACAGTTTTTTGCATTTTACTTAAAAACTGTATACTGGGTTTATAAAAACTAATAGGACGTAAATCACCATTAAATTGCGTTTTGTTTGGGACCAGTTTCAGCTCTCTAGATTAAAATTTTTGGATTTCAGAAGAGAATGTTAAGAACGTTAGCATTAAAACTGCCTTTCTTCGACAATTTTTTGCATGTTACTTAAAAATTATATCTTGGTTCTATATAAATTAAGCAAAACATTTAAATTTACATTAAATTGCTTATTTTTCAAGATTAATTTTAGCTTTCTAAACTGAAATTTGTGGATTTGAAGAGAGAAAGTTAACAACATTTGCATTAAAAGTGCCTCTTTCTGTCAGTTTTTTGCATTTTATTCAAAAACTATGTTTTGGTCTTATATAAACTAAGCAAAACATTAGTATCTACATTAAATTGCAAGTCTTTTAAGACTATTTTAAGTTTTCTCAACTAAAATTTGCAAATTTGAGAAAGAAAGTTGACAACATTTGCATTCAAGTGCTTCTTTCTGACATTTTTGCGTTGTTCTCAAAAACTGTACACTGGGCTTACATAAACCAAGCTTAGCACGTGAATATCATTACTGTGCGCATCTTTTAAGACTAGTTTTAGTATTCTAGAGTAAAATTTGTAGATTTTAACAGAAAAAAGTAACAAAATTTGCATAAAAAGTGCGTTTTTGACAGTTTTTTGCATTTTACTCAAAAACTGTTTACTGGGCCTACTTAAACAAAACTTAGCACATGAAATTACATTAAAATGCGCATTTTTGAAAATAGTTTAAGCTTTTTAGATTGAAATTTGTAGATTTGAAAAGAGAAAGTTAACAAGATTTGCATCAAAAGTGCTTCTTTCTGACAGTTTTTTGCATTTTACTCAAAAATTATGTTTTGGTCTTATATAAACTAAGCAAAACATTAGAATCTACATTAAATTGCACGTTTTTTAAGACTAATTTAAGTTTTCTCAACTAAAATTTGCAGATTTAAGAAAGAAAGTTGACATCATTTGCATTCAAGTGCTTCTTTCTAACATTTTTGCGTTTTTCTCAAAAACTGTACTTTGGGCTTACATAAACCAAGCTCAGCACGTAAATATACATTATTGTGCGCATCTTTTGAAACTAGTTTTAGTTTTCTAGAGTAAAATTTGTAGATTTTAAAAGAAAAAAGTAACAAAATTTGCATAAAAAGTGCGTTTTTGCCAGTTTTTTGCATTTTACTCAAAAACTCTATACTGGGCCTACATAAACTAAGCCTAGCACATGAATTTACATTAAAATGCGCATTTTTTAAAAATAGTTTTAGCTCTCTAGGTTGATATTTGTAGATTTGAAAAGAGAAAGTTAACAAGATTTGCATCAAAATTGAATCTTTCTGACAGTTTTTCGCATTTTACTTAAAAACTATGTTTTGGTCTTTTATAAACCAAGCTAGGTATTCAAATCTACATTAAATTGTTCATTTTAAGACTAATTTCAACTTTCTAAACTAAAGTATGTAGATTTGAGAAGAGTAAGTTAACAACATTTGCAATAAAAGTGCTTTTTTCTGACAGTTATTTGCCTGTACTCAAAAACTACAAGACTTACATTTTGAGATTAGTTTCAGCTCTATAAATTAAAGTTTGTGGATGTGAGAAGAAAAAACTGTGTATTGGGTTTATATACGTCAGGTTAAACATTTGACATTAGTTTCAGCTTTAAAAAAAATAATTGTAGATTTGAGAAGAGAAAGGAATAAAAAATTGGATTACCACTAATGAACTGTCTCAAAATTTTCTTTTTAACCTATTGCTGAAATTTGTTATTTAAAATTAAATTAGAAATGTAGTGAGATGCAAATTCTAAAAAAAAAATGATTACCTTAATCCCATCTAGGGAAAAGCGACAGCGGCAAAACGCCCCCATTCATCCTCTAGCAAGACATTTCCACCGTAATTCATCATTTTCTCTTGCTAGTTGCGTTTGTCGTACGCAACGCATACCCTTTGCTCCTACACGCATAAAGAGCCGCATTCAACGTGCGCAACGTTCCCCACCCAAAATTAAGATACAAGATAAAAAAAAAATTGAAGTTCCAGCAAGGAAAGGAAATCTTTTTGTGTCGAGTGAAAGGAATAAATGTTTCGTATCTCCCGGTTCAATTCAACCTGAAGACTTTCAGGATTAATGTAACGTTAAATATAAGCGTCTGCATTTAATCTCTCCTTAATAACAGCTTTTTTATTATTCATAATTATTATATATCAAAACGTTTTAATATTTCTTCGGAAGCGGACGCTTTTGTTGAAGAAAAGTTTTAATTATCGGTTCGCAAAAAAAAAAATCGTAATCTCATTTCCGACGGTATTGTTCGGTTCTATTCATTCTCCTTAGGGGGTTGCGCTTGTCCCCCCTACTTCCAAACTAAAGCAAATAACCGCACGCACTAATCCCACCAGAGTAAACAAGCCACAACTCAATAACACATTATGGAATTAATGTTGATAAAGGTTTATGTTAGATTTTGCCATCGCGGCAATTGTTATGGGCTGATTGATTAAAAAAATTTACAATAAATATTTGTTGGCAAAAATCTATTAAAATTTCGACAAGCTAAAAGTAGTAATTTACATAATGGACTTATTGTTTATTAGAAACGATCGATTTTATAGTGATATTTTGTACGGATAAGAATTGTACATTATATATTGATAGGAAAAACCATATAAATTATATTTAACAAGCTCCAGTTAGAAAATTGTGTAGTTAATCGATATTTCCTAATATATCCAATAGTTGATTATAGTTATTACAATTTAGTGAAGTAAAGGGAAATGCACTTACACAAAACAATTTATTATTTATTATGATATTTTGTTGTTGCTTGGTATTTGCGCTAGAATAATTAATAATTTTTTAACAAATACTGTTTTTGTTTATGTTGGAATGAATGAAAATTTGTTTTTTGATGTGAAAACATTGAATTTGTTTTGATATATGTAATAAAAAATGTTATAGTTTATTTATCAACTTGCGTCATATAAAATTAAATAATATATTCATTTTATATTCAAAATTCATGTTTGTTAAATGGAAATATTTTAATTTGGTAAAAATCAACACTAAATAGTTTTTTTTGTGCTAAAGCTACAGTTTACAATACAATAAATATAGCTCCAACTGTTTTTAAAGGTCTTGTTTTACCAGGCATTTTTTGATATAAGTGGAGTTGATTGATTGAAAAAAAAAAGATTGAAATTGAGTTCTAATTGAGTTTTAAACATAAAATAAAGAACTAAAAAAAGGTCAACAAAAGTAGTTGAGTTCCAGTTAAGTTTAAACACAAATGTTATGTTGTAGTTAAATTTTAATCTTAATTTAAGCTTTAATTAAAAAGTTCTACAAAAAATGTGTTCTAGAAAAATAAAAAAAAATGATTTTTAAGTATTAAATGCTTTTTCTGAACAAATTTCTTAGCGATTTATATGATATTTTACACGTTTTTAGTCTGATTTCATACAATTTATTAAGTTTTCAAGCAATTTTAAGTTAATTTCACACTAAAAATGCGTTTCTTAACCAATTTTTGATAAATTTGTATTAAATTCTAAAAAAATTTTTTTTAGTAGCACAATTTTATACTTTTTTAAGTAATTTATAACAAATCTCAAAAAATTAAACTGATTATGAGCCTAACTTTGTAAATTTTACACTTTAAATGCAATTTCTTAGCAAGCTAAACAGTATTTAAGTTAATTTTTAAGTAACAAATGCTTTTTCTGAACAAATTTTTGAACAATTTATTCAAATAAAATTATAATCTAAATGCTTTTTATCAGATTTCATACAACTTATTAAGTTTTCAAGCAGTTTTAGATCAATTTCAATATAAAAAATGCGTTTCTTAAGTAATTTTTAATGTGTTTTTATTAAATTTTTGTTGTAATAATACAATTACAAAAAAATTAACAAAAGAATAGTAAAACAAACAGAGAAACAGTAAAATGAACAAAGGAATAGTGAAATGCATAGAGAAATAGTGAAATGAACATGGAAATAATAAAATGAATAGAAAAAAAGTGAAACAAGCAGAGAGTGGCTACTATTTATGTAATGTTTATTCTACGTTTGAGTTGAATTTTGAGCAAATTTACCTCAGCACTAGCATGCAATTTGGTTATTATTGAATTAGTGTAAATTTTTTTTTTAATATTTGGAATTTTGAAAAAAATATTTTGCAGAAAAATCTTTGTTAATCAATACTTATGATATGTTTAACTTTTGAGAAAAATTTTCAACAATTGTTTAGTTTATGTTTGAACAAATTTTTGAGCAAATATTTAATCATTTGTCACCTCAGCACTATTACATGTAACTTGGAAATTATTTAAAAATATTTAATTAATCTGAAAATTTATATAAAATATTTGAGTTTTTAAAAACTTAAATTTGAATTCAATTAAGTATTGACGAGTGCTTGATCTAAATTTGAGCCAAATTTAGAACAAATATTTTAATAAACGTGACCTCAGCACTATCAAATCTATTTTTTTCATAACCAGTGTCTAGTTTATGTTTGAACCAAATTTTGAGCAAATAATTTAACAATTGTGACTTAAGCACGTTTACAAGTAACTTTGGTATTCATTCAAAATTATCTAATTGATTCAAGTAATTCTAAAAAATGTTTGCAATTTTTGAAAATTATTTTTGAGAGCATTTATTCATTAACTTGTGTTTAGTCTATGTTTGAGTTAAATTTTGAGCACAGTTTTCAACAACTGTGACTTCAGTACTACTACGTGTAACTTGATCAGTATTTAAAAATACTTAATTGGTTTAATAAATTTTAGAAAATAATTTGGTATTTTGAAAAATTAACTAATTGATCTCAATTTTGAACAAATATTTAAATAGCTATGACTTCAGCACTATTGCAGTTATTTTTGTTTGTATTTAAAAATACCTAAATGATTTAAAAAAATGTAAAAAAATATTTTTTTATTAAGCAATTTGTAGTTTGTGTTGAAGTCCAAATTTGAGCAAATAATTTATTAATTGTGACTAAATGCCGTTGCATGAAACTTGGTGGTTATTTAAAATTAGCAAATTGGTTTAAATCATTAAAAAAAATTTTGAATTTTGGAAAATTATTTTTAAGACCAACGTTATATTAACCAATATATAGTCAACACTTAAGCCTAGTTTTGAACAAATATTATAATAGTTTTTTATGTAACTTGATATATTTTTAAAATTACTTACTAGGTTTAAGAATCTTAATAAAAAAATTGGAAAAATAATTTTGAAAGTAGATAATAATATTCATTATCAATTTGTTTGTTTTTTGTTAGTTTCTAAAATGATGCAAGCCAAAGAAAAATGAACTGATTAACTCAACTCAACCTCCACACCGAGCGTTTACGTCGTTTATTATTTATTTAAAGTTTATGTCAATGACGTTTGCTGCTAATTTTTTCTAACCATTGTTGTCGGCAGTTATTTTATGTAAACGCCTTATTTACTGCTTAAGAAAATGTTTTTCTTTTTCCTTCCAATTAAATAATGACTCATTGTTAACAATATTAATAATAAAACCTGATAAACAAATATGCAATTGGCGAGCTTAACTATTTTTTTAGGTTTCATTTTAGATACTATGGGTATTTTACAATATTTGTTTTGAATTTTGAGCATATATTTGAACAATACATTAAAAAAATAGCATCAGTGGTACTGGTTTTAGTGAATTGAAGTTTACACAAAACTTTTATATTTACCTGCCAGCATTACAGACAAATGGAACGTCTATACGGCTGAAGAAAGAGACATACTAGGATGCGATTACAAGTGTGATCATCTAAAGTTTAGTTTAGAAAAGTTAATATTGTTAGAAAATTATAGAAGAGTTTTTTAAATTTAGTAGTTTGCGCAATAAATGCAATTTTATTCCAAGTTTTAATAATTACATCATTTTAATTGAGTTTTTAAGAAAACTATTAGAAATTTTGAGTTGTATTTACAGTTTTCGAGTTTACAAGACTTTGTATTATTAAAAAATTATTTAAGAGTATTTTTGAATTGAGTAGTTTGAGCATGAAATGCTTTTTTGTTCAAATTTTCAATTATTGTATAGTTTTATTTGAGTTTTTAGGTAAACTATTAAAAATTTTGAGTTGCACTTAGAATTTTTGGGTTTAAAAAAATGAGTATTATTAGAAATTTATTGAAAAGTGTTTTTAAATTGAGTAGTATGAGCATAAAATGCAGTTTTGTTTGAATTTTTAATTATTACATCATTTTAATTAAGTTTTTGAGAAACTTATTAGGAATTCTGAGTTGTACTAAATATTTTCAAGTTTAGAAAAGTTAATATTGTTAGAAATTTACTTGATAATATTTTTGAATTAAGTAGTTTGAGCATGAAATGCAATTTTGTTCACTTTTTTAAATATTGCATCATTTTAATTGAATTTTTAGGAAAACTAATAAGAATTTTGAGCTGCACTTAAAGTTTTTGAGTTTAGAAGAATTGGTTTTGTTGAAAAATTTCTGAAGCTTATTTTTGAATTGAGTAATTTGATCCTAAAATGCAATTTTGTTTAAATTTTCAACTATTGCATTATTTTAATTGAGTTTTTACAAAAATTGTTAGGAGTTATAAGTAGCACTTATTATTTTTGAGTTTAATAAATTAAATATTGTTCGAATTTTATTGAAAAGTATTTTTAAAATAAGTAGTTTGAGCATGAAATGCAAATTTGTTCAAATTTTTAATTATTGTATTATTTTATTTGTTTTTTTAAGAAAAGTATTAAGAATTCTAAGTTGTACTAAAAGTTTTTGAGTTTAAAAGACTTTGAATTATTGGAAAAATGTTAAAGAGTATTTTTAAATTGAGTAGTTTGAGCGTAAAATGCAAATTTGTTCAAATTTTCAATTTCTGTATTATTTTAATTGAGTTTTTAGAAAAATTAATGAGAATTCTAAGTTGCATTTTAAGTTTTTGAGTTTACCAGATTTAGTATTGTTGGAAAATTAATTAAGAGTATTTTTGAATTGAGTAATTTGAGCATGAATTGCAATTTTGTTTGAATTATTAATTTTTAAATAATTTTAAATGAGTTTTTAGGAAAAGTATTAGGAACTCTGAGCTTAACTGAAAAAAATTGAGTTTAGAAGAGTTAGTATTGTTATAAAGTTATTGAAGAATATTTTTGAATTGAGTAAGTTGAGCATGAAATGCAATTTTGTTCAAACTTTCAATTATTGCATCATTTCAATTGAGTTTTAGGAATACTATTAGGAGTTCTGAGTTGCACTATGAATTTTTAAGTTCAGAAAACTTAGTATTGTTAGAAATAATTGTAAAGTATTTTTGAATTAAGTAGTTTGCGCATTAAATGCAATTTTGTTCAAATTTTCAATTATTGCATCATTTTAATTGAGTTTTTAAAGAAATTATTTGGAGTTCTGAGTTGCTTTTAGAATTTTTGAATTTAGACGACTTTGTTTTGTTAAAAATTTATTTAAGAGTATTTTTGAATTAAGCAGTTTGAGCATATAATACAATTTAGTACAAATTTTAAATTATTGCATCATATTAATTGAGTTTTTAAGAAAATTGTTAAGAATTCTGAGTTGCACTTAGAATTTTTGAGCTTAGCAAACTTGGTATTGTTAGTAAATTATTTAAGAGTATTTTTGAATTAAGTAGTTTGCGCATTAAATGCAATTTTGTTCAAATTTTTAACTATTACATAATTTTAATTAAATTTTTAAAAAAGTTCTTAAGAATTTTGAGTTGCACTTACAGTTTTTGAGTTTGAAAGACTTTGTATTGTTGGAAAATATTTGAAGAGTATTTTTGAATTGAGTAGTTGCAGCGTGAAAAACAATTTTGTTAAAATTTTTTATTATTGCATAGTTTTATTCGAGTTTTTAGGTAAACTATTAAGAATTTAGAGTTGCATTTAGAATTTTTGGGTTTAAAAAAATTTGTATTGTTAGAAATTTATTGAAAAGTGTTTTTAAATCGAGTAGTTTGAGCATTAAATGCAATTTTGTTCAAATTTTCAATTATTACATAATTTTTAGTGAGTTTTTAGGAAAATTGTTAGGAATTATGAGTTGCACTTAAATTTTTAAAGTTTAGGAAACTTAGTATTGTTGTAAAATTTTTAAATAGTATTTTTGAATTAAGTAGTTTGAGCCTGAAATGCAATTTTGTTCAAATTTTCAATTATTACATAAATTTAATCGAATTTTTAGAAAAAGTATTAGGAGTTCTGAGTTGCACTCAGAATTTTTGACTTTAGAAAAGTTAGTATTGTTAGTTTATTATTGAAAAGTATTTTTGTGTTGACTAGTTTGAGCCTGAAATGCAATATTGTTCAAATTTCCAATTATTACATAATTTTAATTAAGTTTTTACAAAAACTATTAGGAGTTCTGAGTTGCACTAAAAATTTTTGAGTTAAAAAGAAATAGTATTGTTAGAAAATTTTTGAAGAGTATTTTTGAAATGAGTAGTTTGAGCATGAAATGCAATTTTGTTCAAATTTTTAATTATTACATCATTTTAATTGAATTTTTAAGAAAGCTATTAAGAAGTTTGAGTTGCACTTACAGTTTTTGAGTTTAAAGACTTTGTATTGTTAGAAAATTATTTAAGAGTATTTTTGAATTGAGTAGTTTGAGCATGAAATGCAATTTTATTCAAATTTTCAATTATTGCATCATTTTAATTGAGTTTTTAGGAATACTGTTAGTAATTCCAAGTTGCACTAAGAATTTTTGAGTTTAAAAAAGTTAGTACTGTTAGAAAGATATTGAAAAATATTTTTGAAATAAGTAGTTAGTACATTAAATGCAATTTTGTTCAAATTTTCAATTATTACATAATTTTAATTGAATTTTTAAGAAAGCTATTAAGAATTCTGAGTTGCACTTAAAATTTTGAGTTTAAAAAACTTGGTATTGTTAGAAAATTATTGAAAACAATTTTTGAATTGAGTAGTTTGAGCATCAATAGCATTTTTGTTCATATTTTCAATTATTGCATCATTTTTAGTGAGTTTTAAGGAAAATTGTTAGTAATTATGAGTTGCACTTAATTTTTTTGAGTTTGGGAATCATAGTATTATTGTAAAATTTTTAAAAAGTATTTTTGAATTGAGTAGTTTGAGTGTAAAATGCAATTTTGTTCAAATTTTCAATTATTACATAATTTTAATCAAATTTTTAGGAAAGGTATTAGGAATATTGAGCTGCACTTAAAATTTTTGAGTTTAGAAAAATTGGTTTTGTTGAAAAATTTCTAAAGCGTATTTTTAAATTGAGTAGTTTGAGCCTGAAATGCATTTTGTTCAAATTTTCAAATATTGAATCATTTTAATTAAGTTTTTACGAAAATTGTTAGAAATTATGAGTAGCACTTAGAATTTTTGAGTTTAATTGACTAAATATTGTTGGAAAATTATTGAAGAGTATTTTTTAATTGAGTAATTTGAGTATGAAATGCAGTTTTGTTCAAATTTTCAATTATTGTATCATTTCATTTGAGTTTTTAAGAAAAATATTAAGAATTCTGAGTTGCACTAAAAGTTTTTGAGTTTAGAAAACTTTGAATTAATGGAAAATTGTTAAAGAATATTTTTAAAATGAGTAGTTTGAGCGTAAAATGCAAATTTGTTCAAATTTTCAATTTCTGTATTATTTTAATTGAGTTTTTAGAAAAATTAATGAGAATTCTGAGTTGCATTTTAAGTTTTAGAGTTTATAAGATTTAGAATTTTTGGTAAAATTATAAAGAGTTGATTTGAATTGAGTAGTTTGACCATGAAATGTAATTTTGTTCAAATTTTCAATTATTGCATCATTTTAATTGAGTTTTTTGGATAAGTATTAGGAATTCTGAGTTGCACTAAAAAAATTTAAGTTTAAACGAGTTAGTTTTGTTAGTATTTTATTGAAAAATAATTTTGTGTTGAGTAGTTTGAGCATGAAATGCAATTTTGTTCAAATTTTCATTATTACATAATTTTTAGTGAGTTTTTAGGAAAATTGTTAGGAATTATGAGTTGCACTTAAAATTTTTAAGTTTAGGAAACTTAGTATTGTTGTAAAATTATTAATTAGTATTTTTGAAATAAGTAGTTTGAGCCTGAAATGCAATTTTGTTCAAATTTTCAATTATTACATAAGTTTAATCGAATTTTTAGAAAAAGTATTAGGAATTCTGAGTTGCACTCAGAATTTTTGAATTTAAAAAAAATTAGTATTGTTAGTTTATTATTGAAAAGTATTTTTGTGTTGAGTAGTTTGAGCCTGAAATGCAATATTGTTCAAATTTCCAATTATTACATAATTTTAATTGAGTTTTTAAGAAAACTATTAAGAGTTCTGAGTTGCACTAAACATTTTTGAGTTAAGAAGACTTAGTATTGTTAGAACATTTTTGAAGAGTATTTTTGAAATGAGTAGTTTGAGCATGAAATGCAATTTTGTTCAAATTTTTAATTATTACATCATTTTAATTGAATTTTTAAGAAAGCTATTAAGAAGTTTGAGTTGCACTTACAGTTTTTAAGTATAAAGACTTTGTATTGTTAGAAAATTATTTAAGAGTATTTTTGAATTGAGTAGTTTGAGCATGAAATAAAATTTTATTCAAATATTCAATTATTGCATCATTTTAATTGAGTTTTCAGGAACACTGTTAGGAATTTCAAGTTGCACTAAGAATTTTTGAGTTTAAAAAAGTTAGTACTGTTAGAAAGATATTGAAAAATATTTTTGAAATAAGTAGTTAGTACATTAAATGCAATTTTGTTCAAATTTTCAATTATTACATAATTTTAATTGAATTTTTAAGAAAGCTATTAAGAATTCTGAGTTGCACTTAAAATTTTGAGTTTAGAAAACTTGGTATTGTTAGAAAATTATGGAAAACAATTTTTGAATTGAGTAGTTTGAGCATCAATAGCATTTTTGTTCATATTTTCAATTATTGCATCATTTTTAGTGAGTTTTAAGGAAAATTGTTAGGAATAATGAGTTGCACTTAATTTTTTTGAGTTTGGGAATCATAGTATTATTGTAAAATTTTTAAAAAGTATTTTTGAATTGAGTAGTTTTTAGTGTAAAATGCAATTTTGTTCAAATTTTCAATTATTACATAATTTTAATCAAATTTTTAGGAAAGGTATTAGGAATATTGAGCTGCACTTAAAATTTTTGAGTTTAGAAAAATTGGTTTTGTTGAAAAATTTCTAAAGCGTATTTTTAAATTGAGTAGTTTGAGCCTGAAATGCATTTTGTTCAAACTTTCAAATATTGAATCATTTTAATTGAGTTTTTAGGAAAATTGTTAAAAGTTATGAGTAGCATTTAAAATTCTTGAGTTTAATAGACTAAATATTGTTGGAAAATTATTAAAGAGTATTTTTTAATTGAGTAATTTGAGTACGAAATGCAGTTTTGTTCAAATTTTCAATTATTGTATCATTTTATTTGAGTTTTTAAGAAAAATATTAGGAATTCTGAGTTGCACTAAAAGTTTTTGAGTTTAGAAGACTTTGAATTAATGAAAAATTGTTAAAGAGTATTTTTAGATTGAGTAATTTGAGCGTAAAATGCAAATTTGTTCAAATTTTCAATTTCTGTAATATTTTGATTGAGTTTTAGAAAAATTAATAAAAATTTTGAGTTGCATTTTAAGTTTTTGAGTTTACAAGATTTAGTGTTTTTGAAAAAGATATAAAGAGTTGATTTGAATTGAGTAGTTTGACCATGAAATGTAATTTTGTTCAAATTTTCAATTATTGCATCATTTTAATTGAGTTTTTTGGATAAGTATTAGGAGTTCTGAGTTGCACTAAAAAATTTTAAATTTGAAAGAGTTAGTTTTGTTAGTATATTATTGAAAAATAATTTTGTGTTGAGTAGTTCGAGCATGAATTGCAATTTTGTTCAAATTTTCAATTATTACATAATTTTTAGTGAGTTTATAGGAAAATTGTTAGGAATTATGAGTTGCACTTAAAATTTTTAAGTTTAGGAAACTTAGTATTGTTGTGAAATTATTAAATAGTATTTTTGAATTAAGTAGTTTGAGCCTGAAATGCAATTTTGTTCAAATTTTCAATTATTACATAAGTTTAATCGAATTTTTAGAAAAAGTATTAGGAATTCTGAGTTGCACTCAGAATTTTTGAATTTAGAAAAGTTAGTATTGTTAGTCTATTATTGAAAAGTTTTTTTGTGTTGAGTAGTTTGAGCCTGAAATGCAATATTGTTCAAATTTCCAATTATTACATAATTTTAATTGAGTTTTTAAGAAAACTATTAGGAGTTCTGAGTTGCACTAAACATTTTTGAGTTAAGAAGTCTTAGTATTGTTAGAACATTTTTGAAGAGTATTTTTGAAATGAGTAGTTTGAGCATGAAATGCAATTTTGTTCAAATTTTTAATTATTACATCATTTTAATTGAATTTTTAAGAAAGCTATTAAGAAGTTTAAGTTGCACTTACAGTTTTTAAGTATAAAGACTTTGTATTGTTAGAAAATTTTTTAAGAGTATTTTTGAATTGAGTAGTTTGAGCATGAAATAAAATTTTATTCAAATATTCAATTATTGCATCATTTTAATTGAGTTTTCAGGAACACTGTTAGGAATTTCAAGTTGCACTAAGAATTTTTGAGTTTAAAAAAGTTAGTACTGTTAGAAAATTATTGAAGAATATTTTTGAAATAAGTAGTTAGTACATTAAATGCAATTTTGTTCAAATTTTCAATTATTACATAATTTTAATTGAATTTTATAGAAAGCTATTAAGAATTCTGAGTTGCACTTATAATTTTTGAGTTTAAAAAACTTGGTATTGTTAGAAAATTATTGAAAACAATTTTTGAATTGAGTAGTTTGAGCATCAATAGCATTTTTGTTCATATTTTTAATTATTGCATCATTTTTAGTTAGTTTTAAGGAAAATTGTTAGGAATTATGAGTTGCACTTCAATTTTTTGAGTTTAAGAATCATAGTATTATTGTAAAATTTTTAAAAAGTATTTTTGAATTGAGTAGTTTGAGTGTAAAATGCAATTTTGTTCAAATTTTCAATTATTACATAATATTATTCAAATTTTTAGGAAAGGTATTAGGAATATTGAGCTGCACTTAAAATTTTTGAGTTTAGAAAAATTGGTTTTGTTGAAAAATTTCTAAAGCGTATTTTTAAATTGAGTAGTTTGAGCCTGAAATGCATTTTGTTCAAACTTTCAAATATTGAATCTTTTAATTGAGTTTTTAGGAAAATTGTTAAAAGTTATGAGTAGCATTTAGAATTTTTGAGTTTAATAGACTAAATATTGTTGGAAAATTATTAAAGAATATTTTTTAATTAAGTAATTTGAGTATGAAATGCAGTTTTGTTCAAATTGTCAATTATTGTATCATTTTATTTGAGTTTTTATGAAAAATATTAGGAATTCTGAGTTGCACTAAAAGTTTTTGAGTTAAGAAGACTTTGAATTAATGGAAAATTGTTAAAGAGTATTTTTAGATTGAGTAGTTTGAGCGTAAAATGCAAATTTGTTAACATTTTTAATTTTTGTATTATTTTAATTGATATAAAAAATATATAAAGAAGAGACGCAATGTCCTCAAATGAGACAGTTGTAAAAGCAATAATTTTATTTGTTCATTCTCAGAATGCTATTAACCATAGCCATTAAATAAAGTCATTAAGTCAGTTAGTATAAATAGTCAATACACTTTTTAAAATTTTCACTTTGAATTGTGGTGGTGAACAATGTTGACGAAGTAAGTTAAAAATCAATTAGTTTAAATAAATAAAGCCATACTGATGAGAGGTAAACCTCGAAACGCGTCTATGGATGTTTTTTAGTTTAGAATATTTTTTCATAAATTTAATTTTTTAATGTTATTTTATTTGAGTTTTTAGTAAAATTAATGACAATTCTAAGATGCATTTTAAGTTTTCAAATTTAGATGACTTAGTATTTTTAGAAAATTTATAAAGAGTTGCTTTGAATTGAGTATTTTGAGCATGAAATGTAACTTTGTTCAAATTTTTAATTATTGCATCATTTTAATTGAGTTTTTTGGATAAGTATTAGGAATTCTGAGTTGCACTGAAAATTTTTAAGTTTAAAAAAAATAGTTTTGTTAGTATTTTAGTGAAAAGTATTTTTGTCTTGACTAGTTTGAGCATGAAATGCAATTTTGTTCAAATTTTCACTTATTGCATCATTTTAATTGAGTTTTTAAGAAAATTATTAGGAATTCTGAGTTGCACTTAAAAAAATTTAGTATAAATAACTTAGTATTGTTAGAAAATTATTAAAAAGTGTTTTTGAATTAAGTAGTTTGAGTCTAAAATGCAATTTTGATCAAATTTTTAATTATTACATATTTTTTATAGAGTTTTTAGGAAATTGTTAGGAGTTATGAGTAGCACTTAATTTTTTTAATTTAAAAGACTTAGTATTGTTGAAAAAAATTTTAAAGAGTATTTTTAAATTAAGTAGTTTGAGCGTGAAATTCAATTTTGCTCAAATTTTTAATTATTGCATCATTTTAATTGAGTTTTTAGGAAAACTATTAAAAATTCCGAGCTGCACAGAACATTTTAAGTTTAGAAGAATTGGTATTGTTGGAAAATTATTAAAACGTATTTTTAAATTGAGTAGTTTGAGCAGGAAATGCAATTTTGTTCAAATTTCCAATTATTACATAATTTTTATTGAGTTTTTAAGAAAACCTTTAGGAATTTTGAGTTGCACTAAAAAATTTTGAGTTTAGAAGACTCAGTATTATTAGAAAATGTTTAAAGAGTATTTTTGAGTTGAGTAGTTTGAGCATGAAATGCAATTTTTTTTCAATTTTTCAATTATTGCACAATTTTAATTGAGTTTTTAGGAAAAATATTAGGAATTCTAAATTGCACTAAAAAAATTTAAGTTTAGAAGAGTAAATACTGTTGGAAAATTATTGAAAAGTTTTTTGAAATGAGTAATTTGAGCATGAAATGCAGTTTTGTTTAAATTTTTATTTAAAGCATCATTTTAATTGAGTTTTATGTAAATTTATTAGGATTTCTGAGTTGCATTAAAAAAATTTGAGTATAAAAGACTTGAATATATCAAAATAATTTTGAAGAGTATTTTTGAGTTGAGTAGTTTAAGCATGAAATGCAATTTTGATCAAATTTTCAATTATTACATAATTTTATGTGAGTTTTTAGGAAAATTTTAGGAAAAAAGTTTAGAAGACTGTACAAAGTTAAAATATGAAAAATTTTTAAGAAATTTTTTGAATTAATTAGTTAGAGCGGAAAATGCAATTTTGTTAAAATTTTCAATTGTTGCATCATTTTATTTGAGTTTTTAGGAAAAGTATTAAGAATTCTGAGTTGCACTAAAAATTTTTGAGTTTAGAAGAGTAAGTATTGTTTAAAAATTATTTAAGAGTTTTTTTGAATTGAGTAGTTTGAGCATGAATAGCATGTTTGTTCATATTTTTAATTATTGTATCATTTTAATTGAGTTTTTAGGAAAAGTATTGAGAATTCTACGTTACACTAAACATATTTTAGTTCAGTATTGTTAGAAAATTATTGAAGAATGTTTTTAAATTGAGTAGTTTGCGCATTAAATGCAATTTTGTTCAAATTTTTAAATATTACATCATTTTAATTGAGTTTTTAGGAAATTTGTTAAGAATTATGAGTAGTACATAGAATTTTTGATTTTAAAAGATTAAGTATTGCTGGAAAGTTATTGAAGAGTATTTTTGAATTGAGTAGTTTGAGCATAAAATGCAATTTTGTTCAAATTTTTCAATTATTGCATCATTTTAATTGAGTTTTTAGGTAAACATATTTTTCTAAACCAAAAAAAACAAATAAGATTTTGAAAAGTATACCTAGTTCTGCTTCTTTGATATTATAGGTTTTATTCTACAAATATAGTCAAAAAATAGCAAAAAATAACAAAAAGGTAAAATTGTTTTTTTGCTTGGCGCAGTTGGTTTAGTTTTTGCTTAGAATTTTTTAGAAACTTTATTAGCAATAACTGGCAATTTAAATTTAAAAGACAAGGAAATAACCCGTAACATTTTTGGCGCAGTCGGTTTGTTACATTTATTTTAAATGTTCTCATATTTGTCTATAGTTGATATAAGATCACAAATAGCAAAATTAGTTTGGATTGTAGATAATTATCAATTCAAAATCAGTTGTAACAGTCGTCAATAGTATTTAAGATCTTTTTCTAAATTGTAAATGGCTTTTTAAGGTCAGTTTTTGGTGGTTAAATTTTTGAAAGTTTTTAATCATTTTTGATTAATTGTAGATTATAAATCACACTTCATTATTAATTTAGAACGGTTCTTGTTGTATTTGAGTCATTTTGATCTGTTGTAGATCATAAGTAACATTTATAAATCATTTTTGTTAGTATTTAATCATGTTTGAGCACTTTAAGTTTTAAATCATAAATAACACTTTAAGATCAGTTTTTATTAATTTTTGAACTTTTTCAGTTGCAGATATAACGTTTTATGATTGTTTTTGGGCTTTTATTTAAGTATTTTTGACACTTTTATATTAGTTTTTAGCAGTTTTTGATCAGTTGTAGATTTTAAGTAATATTTAAGAAAATTTTTGATTGTCTTTAATAGCATTTGAACATTTTTGATCAGTTGTAGATTATAAATGAAACTTAAATTTTATTTTTGTGATTATTTAATTATATTTGAGTACTTTTGATGAATTTAAATCATAAATGACACTTTAAGAATTTTTGAGCATTTTTTATCAGTTATAGATCATAAATCACATTTTAAGATTGTTTTTTTATCGTTTTTAATCATATTTAATTATTGTAGTCATAAATGACACTTTAAGACTAGTTTTGGTAGTTTTTATATTTTTGTGTTAATTATAAAAGTAAGATTAAAGTTAAACTATTTAGGGATGAAGTTGTTTGTCGATCAGTCATTGATTAATAGTGTTTTGCGTGTTAACATTTGTATGCAAAAAGAAAGCAAGATAAAAAAAGTAAAACAAGATGAAAAGGAGTGCAATTTAAGGTTTGAGAGAAGTATGTGAGGGGCTTACGTAATAAGGAATTGTGTAGACAAGACAGTAATAGCTGTGAGAGAAAGAGAATCGGTTGTACCCCATCCGCCGCTACAGGGTCTTTCCCGCATGTAGCTCGGTTCTCCTAGCTCGCTAGCTAGCGAGCGACAACCAGACCTATATATTAGTGCGATTGTACTTAGACTCGTATTCTAGATTCCATTTGGCCGAACGCCAAATAATCATTGCGGAAATCGAAAATCCTAACTTATTTCGCCGGGAGGGCGAGAAACGACGCGAATGAATGGGCACCGAAGCCTTATGAGGCAATAGAGTCTGAAGAGTCGAGACCCTATCCCTCATATTTCGGGGCGCGGCGCGCACTACAAAACCCTCCCCATTCTTTTCGATTAATAAATGGAGTATCTGTGTAAAAGCCATCTCGGGAGAACTATTACCGAGGCCTCCACTTAATATCCCGATCATCATGATAATAACTCGCCCGCAGGATTATATAAAAAAACTCGATCGTAATTTCATTTGAGTTGCCTCAAAGCCTTGGGAATAAAACCCTTATTTACATTTATATCGCGCACATAAATTATGAATTAAACTAAAATAAATGATAGAGTTGGGACACTTTTCATATCCTTATCAAAATATACTTCAGCAAATTTATCCTTACAATAAAAACTGAAAGAGCCAGGAGTAAAATATTTATGAAATATAAAAAAAAGTGTATTAACTTACTTTACAGCTACCCCGAGATGGCTGGAGGGAAGCACAAAACTTCATATGAAAATTTAAATATTATTTCATCTCTGGCGAAAAATTATTCGAGCTTAAATCAATGATTTTTTTTAATAATAAAGTCAGCTCTATTTCGTATTGTATTACTTTTTTAATAAAATTAATTCCATTCGGTTTTATATAAAATTTATGGTGAAGGCGCCGGGTTTATAAAAAATATTTTTTAATTAGCACAATGATAATTTAATTATCAATAAAGAATAATGTCAGATAATATATTAAATTTAAGTTTCACTTAAATGGAACGAAACCACTTACGCTATCTACTTTCAGATAGTATTAGATTAAATTTTAACGTTCCACTCTACCTAGTACTGCCACTATTAAATCCAATAGTATCACTTCATCTTCTTTATAGGTGCGTTTTATTATTCTTTTTTTAGTCGCAAACAATTTCGATAATTATGTAATTTTAAGTTTTGCGAATGAATCCCCTGGATGATTTAGACGGGATTAGACGGGAAGATGGAAATTTATGCACTCCGGAGACGTCGTTGCTCTTGTTCGATTTAATTTATTACAACGGCAAAATTAGCATTCATTACGTGTAAGTCGCGATTTATTGCGCACGTTTTATTATCAGGTCGAGAAATGTGTGTATTGCGTTCAATATAATTCTTGACATAATATCTCCATTATTTTGTTTGTTCATAAAGTAAGTTAGAGCTCTGAATAAATGTAAATAGTGAAAAAGTTTTATGCGGAACAACTGCTGTGTCAATAAATGACATCTGTTATGTGGTCTACTTTCTTTCACCACATCTCTCTCTATCTCCAGTGTATCAAACAACGCAAGAGTCGCCTTGCAAATAATAATATAAAAAAAACATATAAGGAAGGCAAATACATGTATGGGTTTTATAACTATACTCTTCCGCCGCTTGCACATATAAACAGTTTGATATTTACTGGTGTTTTATGCTTTCATATTGGATATAAAAGTGTTTGTTTTGTTATTTTTTGTGTATATATGAAGAGATAAGAGATTTAGTAATATATTATATAATAAATTTCATTTTATTGAAACATAATTTTAGGTAAAAATTACAACCACAGCAGTCGCTTCAAGTTAATATCCACATGCCGTGCTTGAGATTACATGAAAAGTCACATTTAATAATCTCATAATGCTAAAGGATACTACAGAAATGGACAATATACGCTTCACTTTTATATCCCATGTCTACAATAGCGCGCGATATTTAATTAAATGTTATATCACCAACGTAATCCATCACAGCATTATCCACTCTATACAGAATAAAAGGAAAAAAATTATATAAGATCCAAAAATGTAATTTCATAATGTCTAATTATATCGAATGTGTGCGGGTAAAGTTAAGAGCGAAGAAAATTAAATTGGAAACGGAAGTGGCGAAGCGCAACACAGGCATGTTTTACATTACTGGCGGATTTGTAAGATTTAGTGGGCGCATTTTACTTCGGAACTTACTTTAATCTCATCTTAATTATAAAACGGACCCTCTCGTTTCGTTTTCGTTCGATATCCCATTCGAATGTAAAGAAGATTTCTCATCGCATTAAGGATGAAATGAATAGGATCTCCGGAAAAGATGTACGCTTCTTGTTGGATAACAAACGATAGTTATTATAGATATTCGAAACTATTCCTTGAATGTGTACAAAGATAACGTTTATATAATCATCTTCAGTTGAAATTGTACAATGAAAACCAACTTAAACGGAAAAGCATTTAATTGTGTAACATGGTTACTTAGATTAGAAAATTAAAAATATTATTTTCAAAAAGAATTCTAAATTTTTTTAAATTAATTTTGAGTCCAGAATTATTTTAGGCAATGCTTAGACTATACCTGATCTATATGTTGCAAAATTATTTTAACAATTGTGGCCTCAGCACGATTATATGCATTAGAATGATTTCTTATTTATTTTAAAAAATTTTAAAAATTGTTTAAAATTTTTTAAATATAATTTTGTGTCTAGAACTATTTTATGCAATGCTTAGACTATACTTGGCTTAAATATTGAATCTTGATTTTGACAAATGTGTCATCAGTGTGATTAGATGCATTAGAATGATTTTTTATTTATTTTTTATTTTTTTATTTTTTTAAATTAATTTTGGGTTCAGAACCATTTTAAACAATGCTTAGAGCATACTTGGCTTTAATATTAATTTTTGATTTTGACAGTTGTGTCCTCAGCATAATTAGATGCATTAGAATGATTTCTTATTTATTTTAAAAAATTCTAAAAATTGTTTAAAAATTTTAAAAATTAATTTTGGGTCCAGAACCATTTTAAGCAATGCTTAGACCATGCTTGGCCTAAATTTTGAATCTTAATTTTAACAATTGTGTCCTCAGCATGATTAGTTGCATTAGAATGATTTCATGATTTTAAAAAAATCTAAAAATTGTATAAAATTTTTTTAAATTAGTTTTGGGGCCAGAACCGTTTTAAGCCAATGCTTAGACCATACTTGGCTTAAATATCAAATTTTGATTTTGACAATTGTGTCCTCAGCATGATTAGATTCATTAGAATGATTTCTTATTTATTTCATGTTTTTAAAAAATTCTAAAAAATGTTTAAAATTTTTCAAAATTAATTTTGGGTGCAAAATCATTTTAAACAATGCTTAAACTATACTTGGCTTAAATATTAAATCTTGATTTTGACAATTGTGTCCTCAGCATGATTATATGCATTAGAATCATTTGTATACTATTTCATAATTTCAAAAAACTCTAAAAAAAACTATTTTTTTTTTTTAGTATTTTTGGGTCTAGAAACATGTTAGACATCGTTAAGACCATACTAGACTTAGATTTTGAATCTTGATTTTGACAAATGTGTTCTCAGCATGATTAGAATGATTTCTTATTTATTTCATGATTTTAAAATTTTTTTAAAAATAATTTTGGTTCTAGAATCATTTTAAACAATGCTTAGACCATACTTGGCTTAAATAATGAATCTTGATTTTGACAGTTGTGTCCTCAGCATGATTAAATGCATTAGAATCATTTCTTATTTATTTTATGATTTTAAAAAATTCTAAAAATTGTTTAAAATTAATTTTGAGTCCAGAAGCATTTTAAACCATCCTTACACCATTTTTGGCTAAATTGTTGAATTTTGATTTTGACAATTGAGTCCTCAGCATGATTAGATGCATTAAAATGATTTCTTATTTATTTCATTATTTTAAAAAATTCTAAAAATAGTTTAAACTTTTTCAAAATTAATTTTAGGCTAAGCAATGCTTAGACCATACTTGGCTTAAATTTTGAATCTAGTTTTTGACATTTGTGTCCTCAGCATAATTATATGCATACGCATAGTTTTTAAATTATTTCATGATTATCAGAAAATTCCAAAATTTTTTTTAAATTTTTTTAAATAATTTGTTGTTAGTCCAGAACCATTTTAGTCAATGTTTAGACCAAATTTGGCTTAAATATTGAATCTTGATCTTGACAATTGTGTCCTCAGCATGATTATATGCATACGAATGATTTCTGAATTATTTTATAATTTTTAAAAAAATTCTAAAAAAATTTATAAAATTTTTTAAATTTTCTTTTGTTCTAGAACCATATTAAACAATTTTGAGACCGAACTTGGCCTAAAAAAGTTGTGTCCTCAGCACCTCAGCAATGACTACATAATTTAAAAAAAATTCTAAAAACAGTTTTAAATATTTTAAATTATTTTTGAGTCCAGAATCATTTCAGGCAATGCTTAAACCACACTTGGTCTGGATATTGAAACATTATTTTGACAATTGTGTCCTCAGCATAATTATATGCTTAAGAATAATTTCTAAATTATTTCATTATTAAATAAATTAGTTTTAATGCGCATTTTGATAATTTTTATGCAATAAATGCATAGTTTTCTGCATTTTTCTTAAGAAATTTACTAAGAAAATCGCTCAATTTTTGCATTATTTAATGCAATAAACTTTTTTTCTGCAATTTTTGATAATTTGCTCTAAATGGTTTTTATAAGTAACTTTTTTCTTTTCTTGCAATAAATGGTGTTTTGTACAATTTTTAATCAATTCTATATAATAATGGGATTTGCAATAAATTTTCATGTAATAAATGTGTTTTCTACGCAATATAAAGACTACTTTATGGATTTTTTATTAATTATAAGCAATAATTGATTTTTTATTGTAAATACTAAGACAAATGATAAAATGCGCAATTTTTAATTTTTAAATTACTTTTTAGATTACTTTGGGCAATAAATGGGTTTTTCTTGTGCATTTTATGATCAATTTGATGTAATAAATGATTTATCTGTAATTTGTTTAATAAATTCATTGAATCAGGTAAGATTCATGCGCAATTTTTGCACTATTTTATGCAATAAACTTGTTTTCTGTGCGGTTTTTGGACTACTTTATGCAATAAATGAATCTATTGTGCAATTTTTAATAGGTTTTATGCAATAAATGTTTTTTGTATAAATTTTTCAATAAGTTTAACAAGGAAAATGGGTTTTGCTTTGCAATTTTTGGTTTATTTTATGCAATACTAACTTTTTTTGTGCAATTTTGCAAACTAATTTGAAAAAAATTGTTATTAAAATTTATCCATAAACTTTTGCAAAGTCTAAATATTGTCATAAAATTTCAAAAACTGCAAAATTCTGTTCAAAATTTTAAAAATCCGGCTTTTAAATTGTTGAAAAGTGTGAAAATTTGTTAAACTATTTCAAAAACAACAAAATCTGGCTATGAAATATCAAAAAACTATTAGAAAATAGCAAAATCTGGCCATAAAATGTCCAAAATAGTAAAATCAGTTTTTGAACATCTAATATTGTAAAAAAGCACTAAAATCCGGCCATGAACTGTTGAAATGTCTAATTTTTTTTATGAAATTTTAAAATCCAGCCAGAAATATAAAAAATCCGGCCTTAAACTGTTGAAAAGTCTAAACATTGTCATAAAACTTCAAAAACTGCAAAATTTTGTTAAAAATATCAAAAATCCGGTCTTTAAAATGTTGAAAAGTGTAAAATTTTGTCAAAATATCACAAAAACATTAAAATCCGGCTATAAAATATCAAAATATTGTTAGAAAGCACCAAAATCCGGCAATAAAATGTCAACAATAGTAAAATCATTATTTAAACATCTAAATATTGTTAAAAAGCACCAAAATCAGGCCATCAACTGTTAAAAAGTCTAAAAAAATTTATGAAATTTTAAAATCTGTCTAGAAATATAAAAAATCCGGCCATAAACTGTTGAAAAGTCTAAATATTGTCATAAAACTTTAAAAACTGCAAAATCCGGTTCAAAATAAAAAAAATCCAGCTCTCAAAATGTTGAAAAATGTATTTTTTTTCTTCAAAATCATACAAAAACAGCAAAATCCGGCTATAAAATATCAAAATATTGTTAGAAAGCTCCAAAATCCGGCCATAAAAGGTCAGAAATAGTAAAATCAGTATTTGAACATCTAAATATTGCTAAAAAGCACCAAAATTTGGCCATCAATTGTTAAAAAGACTAAAAAAAATTATATAATCCGGCCAAAAATATAAAAAATCAGGCCATAAACTGTTGAAAAGTCTAAATATTGTCATCAAACTTTGAAAACTGCAAAATCCGGTTCAAAATATAAAAAATCCGGCTCTTAAAATGTTGAAACATATAAAATTTTGTCAAAATATTACTAAAACAACAAAATCCGGCTAAAAATTATCAAAATATTGTTAGAAAGCGCCAAAATCTGGCTTTCAACTGTTAAAAAGACTAAAAAAAATAATGAAATTTTAAAATCCAGCCAAAAATTTGTTAAAAAGTCTAAAAATTGTCATTAAACTTTTTTGGTTAAAAATATCAAAAATCCTTTAAAATGTTGAAAAATGAAAAATTTTGTTAAAATAATACAAAAACATTAAAATTCGGCTATAAAATATCAAAATATTGTTAGAAAGCACAAGAATCCAGCCATAAAATGTCAAAAATAGTAAAATCATTATTTGAACATCTAAATATTGTTAAAATGCACCAAAATCCGGCCATCAACTGTTAAAAAGTCTACAATATTTTATAAAATTTCAAAATCCGGATAGAAATATAAAAAATCCGGCCATAAACTGTTGAAAAATTTTAATATTATCATAAAACTTTAAAAACTGCAAAATCTGGTTAGAAATATCAAAAATCCGGCCCATAAAATGTTAAAAAGTGCAAATTTGTTTCTAAATATTACACAAACAGTAAAATCCGGCTATATATATATATCAAAATATTATTAGAAAGTACTAAACTCCGGCCATAAAATGTCAAAAATTGTTGAAAAATGTGGATTTTTTTTTCAAAATATCACAAAAACAGCAAAATCCAGCTATAAAATATTAAAATTTGTTGGAAAGCACCAAAATCCGGCCATAAAATGTTAAAAATAGTGAAATCATTATTTAAACATCTAAATATTGTTAAAAAGCACCAAAATTCCGCCATGAACTCTTAAAAAGTCTAATTTTTTTTATGAAATTTTAAAATTTGGCCAGAAATATAAAAGAATCCGGCCATAAACTGTTAAAAAGTTTATATATTGTTATAAAAAATCAAAAACTGTTAAATCCGGTTAGAAATATCAAAAATCCGGCCCTGAAAATGTTGAAAAATGTAGATTTTTTTCAAAATATCATAAAAACAGCAAAATCCAGTTATAAAATTTTAAAATATTGTTAGAAAGCACCAAAATCCGACCATAAAATGTTAAAAATAGTAAAATCAGTATTTGAACATCTAATTATTGTTAAAAAGCACCAAAACCCGGCCATGAACTGTTAAAAAAATCCAAATTTTTTAAATGTTGGCCAGAAATATAAAAAATCCGGCCAAAAACTGTTAAAAAGTTTAAATATTGTTTTAAAAATTCAAAAACTGTTTAATCCGGTTAGAAATTTTAAAAATCCGGCACTGAAAATGTTGAAAAATGTGGAATTTTCTCTCAATATCACAAAAACAGCAAAATCCGGCTATAAAATGTTAAAAATAGTAAAATTAGTATTTGAACATCTAAATATTGTTAAAAAGCACTAAAATCCGGCCATAAAATGTCAAAAATAGTAAAATTAGTATTTGAACATCTAAATATTGTTAAAAAGCACTAAAATCCGGCCATCAACTGTTAAAAAGTCTAAAAAAGTTTATAAAATATTAAAATCTTACTAGAAATGTGAAAAATCCGGTCATAAACTGTTGAAAAATTTAAATATTGTTATAAAACTTTAAAAACTGCAAAATCCGTTTCAAAATATTAAAAATCCGGCTTTTAAAATGTTGAAAAATGTAAAAAAAATCAAAATATTACAAAAACAGCAAAAACCGTCTATAAAATATTAAAATATTGTAAGAAAGCAGCAAAATCCAGCCATAAAATGTTAAAAATAGTAAAATCAATATTTAAACATTTAAATATTGTTAAAAAACACTAAAATCCGGCCATCAACTGTTGAAAATTTTAAACATTTTTATGAAATTTTAAAATTTGGCCAGAAATTTGAAAAATCCGGTCATAAACTATTGAAAAGTATAAATATTGTCATAAATATTCAAAAACTGTTAAATCCGGTTAGAAATATCAAATTCTGGCCCTTAAAATGTTAAAAAGTGTAAAATTTTGTTCTTGAAAAGTCAAACAATCTCAAAAACAAAATTTGGCTATAAAATATCAAAATATTTTTAGAAAACACTAAAATCTGGCAATAAACTGTTGAAAAGTCTAAATTTTTTTATAAAATTTTAAAATACGGCAAAAAACTATTGAGTGCAAAATTTTTTTTATAAAAAGTCGAAAGTAACAAAATCCGGTTTTGAAACATTTTAATATTCTTAGAAAACACCAAAAATTAGACATAAACTGTTAAATGGCTAAAAATATCAAAAATCCGGCCTTCAAAATGTTGATGGATGCAAAATTTTGTTAATTAAAAATCAAACTTTTTTAAAAACAGCAAAACCTGGCTAAAAAATATCAAAATATTGATAGAAAACATCAAAATCCGGCCATAAATTTAAAAAATCAGACCATAAACTGTTGAAAAGTACAAAATTTTGTTTATAAAAATGTTAAACTAAGCAACTGCGGTAATAAAACTAAAATCCGGTCAACAACATTTAAAAAGTGCAAAATTTTAATTATAAAATGTCAAAAGTATCAAAATTCAGTCTTGAAACATTATAATACTGTTAGAAAACACCAAAAATTAGAAATAAAATGTCAAAATGGAAAAATGCTTTTTTAAATTATTAAAATTTTGTTAAGAAACACTAAAATCTAGTCATAAACTGTTAAAAAACCTAAACATTTTTATGATATTTTAAAAAAATGCAAAATCCGGCTAGAAAATATAAAAAATCCGGCCGTAAACTGTTGAAAAATGTCATAAATAGCAGTCCAATCTTTGATATATCAAAATATTGTTAAGAAACATCAAAAGTCTAAATAAACTAACTCACTGCGGTCATACAACATTAAAACAGTTTCAGATAAAACCAAAATCCGGACATAAACTCTTACAAAGTCTAAATATTGTTATAAAATTTGCAAAACCTTGCTACATATATCAAAAATTTGGCCTTTAAAATGTTGAAAAGTGTAAAATGATGTTCATAAAAAGTCAAACTATCTCAAAAACAGCAAAATTAATTAATTAAAAAACCTAAACATTTTCATGAAATTTCAAAAAAATGCAAAATCTAGCCATGAACTGTTATAAAATGCAAAATTTGGTTTATAAAAAATTAAACTAACTAACTGCGGTCATAAAATATTAAATTATTACCAGATAATACCAAAATCTAGCCAACAACTGTTGAAAAATGATTAATTTGATTTATAAAATGTCAAAAACAACAATTTATTCAATAATCAAATATTGCAAAATACTTGCAAGTTTTATTACACTCAGAAAAATATGTTCCTCTACAATCTACATAGTACACAAATATAACATTAGAAGCACTACACGAAAATGTTATCGGATATAAAGAAATTGTGCATTAGCAAACATAACAATGCTCTTAGTGCAAATGTAAAGTAATTTATTACATTAAACTTTATTAATATCAAAGTATTGGTAATTTCGGGCTCACTTTTAACACGTAATAAATCTCTCCCGCTTTTCGACGCCCATTTAAGCTCAACACAATCAATTTCACCCAAACTAAAACTTGATAATCACCCCCTCAGCTACTATTTATTATATATCTGCACGCACTAATTTATTGTTAAATTTATTAATTATTGAGCCGTAAATTTGCACGATCCTATTATTATCTCCCTTGTTTACCTATAATTTGTTTTCTTTGGCTTTATAAATCAAACCATTAATAGAGCAAACTACTTAACGGGTAAATATTTGAAACATTGCATAATCTTCTGAGAGATCTAACTCCCTCACTCACTAATAATTCAGTATTCCGGCAGTGAGTTAACCTATCGATTATATTGTCAATGAAATTCTGTGTGGGGATTTAGATCGGGTCCTGGGAATTTATGGCCGTCTAAATGTCCGCCCAGAGATGTACCGGGATTAACCGATCCAAATTTCCAATCGGAAGAATGCTTCTAACGAGACACTAATGGGTTCGGAATTGTATCGCGATAGTGTTCTCGTTAAAAGGCGACGAAAATATGTCTCGCAATCACAATATTTTGTGGAGAGATGATAGAGAAATGGTTTATTATTGTTGCGAATCAATTTCGATGCTGTCAAAACCAAGTTGGGAAATTAAATATTATTTTGTGATTTATCTTGTCTGTAGCAGATAGAACGACATATTGAGTTATATTTT
The DNA here is from genome assembly GCA_963932245.1 of Tachinus rufipes. Lineage (NCBI taxonomy): Eukaryota > Metazoa > Arthropoda > Insecta > Coleoptera > Staphylinidae > Tachinus > Tachinus rufipes. The sequence continues at coordinate 7,369,094 of OZ010749.1, forward strand.
AGATAGATTCATGTATCATTCAGAGTTTCAAACTAGATTGTATGTTGGTATAATAGGAAGTTACTTTCATTATTCATTGATAACACGTTTGTCTGACTAATTAAAGTCTAAAACCAACCATTAGGGTTCATTTACAATACAGTTTAGATATCTTTGGAGTAATGTTTGATGCTTATTTAACACTTTAAATTTGACATTTTGTTTGACATTATTTCTGGAATTGTGTATAATTATTTTAAACAATTAAAGAATGTAAGGAATATTGCTTAATGTTAATTGACAATAAAAAAACCTTTTTTTGATAATAAAAACATGTTTGACACTTTTGACACGTTTCTAAGCACCTAAAACTTATTAGAACTTTTTATTACATTTTATTTATAATAATATTAGTTTTTTGTACAAATGCAACTACTAAGAATATTTTAACGATTTAAACACATAATATTAGGACACATTTTCTATTCATTTTAGGGTCTATAAAGTTGACAGAAAATCAAGTTTCAGTTATTGGATATTTCTCCCCTTCAAACGAAACTATACCCTTTTTACAGTCCCACTTTTATGCCCACTTCACTCCCAATGTTTTTTTTTTTATTCTCTCTCAGAGTGTGTCGCTTCTTTTCAAACGGATATTAGTTACCATCGCATCTACTCATATGCTCCATTTTATTAGTATTTATTATTTACGATGGATGTAATGTGTCCACTGATTTATATCATCCTCAAAAATTGGAACGCCTAAATGTCTTTATCATTAGACGGTCGACATTTTACTGCCGCTTGTAAATCTTGCCGGTATTAAATTATTTTTAAAATGGGCATGCTTGGTTTACGACGCAGTACTATTATGTGGAAAATTTTATTTGTTATTATATTATATTGCGGTGTCCGTTGAAGAAAATTTTTTGATTGGGGTGGGCCGCTTTTTATAGCTTCCTTTATGTTGCTACAAAATAAGGCAATAACTTAACATATTTAATCCTAATAATTCAACTTTCATTACTATTTCGAAACAAGAATAGAAAGTATTTTTCTTGCAGCTAGGATTACACACACAATTTGTCCGCCGGACCTCATCTCGTGCTACAAAGGGGCGCTTATATCCGGCAGAGTGCAGGAAATTACTGCCAAAGGCGATGTATAATATCCCCCACCGAAAACCGCCCAGTTTTTTATTATTATTCCGCGTTGCGGCCGCGCCGGTGGATTTTACTTCTTCTTCATTTCTCCCCCATCACCGTCGGATCAATCTTGAAACGAGATCCGAGTGTAGATTAGGTTTTGCATTGTTTCACGCCTATATATTCTGACCATGGTTATTTCATTTCCATAGGAATTTTTAATTATGTAATGTAGGTCGAATATTATTTCAATATGGAATACTCATGAAGATAAAGTAATTATTGTAATATCGTAAAAATATTTTTAATTATGAGCAAAAATTTTTTTTAATTCATTTTAATTAAATTTTCAAGCGGCAAATAGTACAATGCATCTGAAAACATTAAAAAAATAATTCAAACTGAACCACCAATCAATCACTAAGGTTTAAATACTAAAAAAAACTAAAGAGCTATTTTCTTTACTTAAATTCTTCTGTTTTAACAATAATATTTATTTTTATTGTTTACACAAAATTTTTGGAATTACTAAAACATTTTTTATACTAAAAAACCGTGAAACTACCAAAATTCTTCTGTCAAAATTTGTCCGTTTAAACTCTAAAAAATGTTTGGCACTACTCTTTTTGATTTCTATTTTGAAAAACTGTAAAAACACTAACATTCATTCTTTGAACACAAAAAACTGTAAACGTTTTGTTTAAACCTTAGACTATACACACTTATAGACACGTCTTTTGCCAACGCGGTGAAGCTAACAAGATCACTGCGTGTAATGTCAGCTGTGAATAAAAACGTTTACTTAGCAAAATACTTAACGTATATGTAAATACATTTTTACGCATCTTTTACTTAGTGTATACAAATACTATATTTTATAGTGTTTATTATTGTTTACCAAAAACTGTAAAATAAAACTTTATTCATAACGCGTGACGTCAGTTGTGGGCATAGAACGTTGTTATGTTGGTTTCACTATGTGACAAGCGGGATATAGCACGTCTATAAGTGTATGGTGTAAGGTTTATACACTAAAAAACCGCTATGAAACTAACAAAACTTCATATTTTTTACACTATAAACTACCAAAATTATTTTGTTTAAACACTAAAATTCTATTACTTTTTTTTAATTTTCTACACTAAAAAACCGCAAAACTATCAAAAATCTGCGAAATATGTTAGAAAACTGAAGGACTACTAACATTTTTCCTTTCAAACACTAAAAATCTGTAAGACTATTATTTTTTTCAGTTTTTTATACTCAAAACTTTAAAATTATCAATAATCTTCAGTTTAAACACTTAAATTCTATAGGAATACCAGTTTATTTTATTTTTCAAACTAAAAATCCTAATAAGTATTAAAATTCTTCTGGTTATACACTTAAAAACCAAAAAACTATTAAATTTTGTCAGTTAAATCAATAGAAAACTAAAAAACTACGTTAAAAATTAATTTTTACACTAACAATTCGTAAAACTACTAAAAATCTTCAGTTTAAACATTAAAACTCTATAAAACTACATTTTTATAATTTTTTCAACTAAGAAACCATGAAACTATTAAAATTCTTTTATATAAACACTAACAAACCAGAGAATTTCTACTTTTTTGTTTGTTTAAATACTAAAAAAGCGCAAGACCAAAATTTTGACGTTCATACAGATTGACTACTAATTTTTTTTTAATTAATTTGAATAAAACCAAGAAACTGTCAAACTTTTTTTGTTTTTAAATTTTTCTACACTAAAAAAGCGTAAACATTAAAAATTATTATGTTTAAAAACTATTTTTTGTTAGTTTCATCAATTATAGTTGTTAAAAATTTTTTAGTATCCTTACTTTCCATTACGTTTTATAAAAACTTTTTCCGTTCAAACACTAAAAATCGAACTGATTTTTTTATTTACCACACATTTTTTTTTTTTTTTAATTAAAAAAAGACTTCAAATTTCTATTAAATTTTTACTGCCATTTTGATAAAAGCAAAAATTAGTTTTTTTTACGTTCTATAACCTAATCACGTGATTTTTTCTGTACTAGTGATTGTTGGTGAGATAATAAACAAGAAAAACTATTGATACACACTTTTTTTTTTAATTTGCTAGTGTAAAGACTATTTTTATGTTTCAAAAAGTTTAGGATGTAACAATTAGATTAAGAAACGTAATAAAAAAGTTTAAAAAATACAGATTGCTTACAAATGCTCAAGGAACATTGGGTGAAACAACAAATCTGAAAAAATGGAGCAAAATTTTGTTTACTGTTTATTCGAAATTTTTCCTTCGGTTTCCAAATAGCTGTCCAAGAATAAAAAAATATTTGGCCAAAGGTTTGCACAGTGGAATATTGTGCCAAGTCTCAGTTTTCGTGGTTGCTCAGTAATGGCATAAAATAGCATTAGCTTGGCATTTTTACCAAGCTAATGCTTGTTAATAGAGGAGTAATGACTACTGACAGGTTTATTAGAGAATTTCTTAATCTAAATGTAGTGCCTTTTGCTTTGGCAATTTGTGTAGAATATTTTGTATTAAAACTACCAAAATGTTTTTGGTTAAACACTAAAAACTGTAAAAATAACAATTTTTTTTTAATTTTTACTCTAAAAACGGTAAGGCTAGCAAAATTTTCAAATTTGTACACTAAAAATAACGTTTAAATATTATAAACTGCAAAACTAATAAAATTTATAATTGTATACACTTAGAAACCGTAGGACTACCAAAACTTGTCATTTTCTACTCTAAACAACTATAAATTTATCAATTTTTTTTGTTTAAACACTGTAAACTGTACAACTAACAAAACCTTTTATTTATGCACTAAAAAACTGTGAGAATATCAAAATTTGTAACTTTTTATAAGCGCAGTAATACCAAAACTTGTCATTTTTTACATTAAAAAAACGTAGGACTAATAGATTTTTTATTTTCCACAATAAAAAATTGTAAAACTACTAAAATTCATTTGTTAAAACACTAAAGAACGCAAAAATTTTCCGTTTAGACATTTAACAATTATAGGACTACAAGAATTATTTATTTTTTACACTAACAAATTGTAAAACTACCAAAACTTTTTCGTTTAAATACTAAAAAACAGTAAAAGTTTGATTCAAATACCAAAAATCTGCGACGCTATTAGATATTCTCAATTTCTACATTAAAAAACCGTAAGACCACCAATTTTTTTTAGTTTAAACTCTAAAAACTGTAGAACTAACAATTTTTTTAATGTTTTTATTAAAAAACCGTAGGACTGCCACCATTTTTTATATTAAAAACACTTAAGACTACAGAAATGTATTAAACCATTAAAAATCCGTACAATTATTATTTTTTTCTATTTTCTACACTAAAAAACCGTACAATTATTAAAGTTTTTTCATTCTTCATTTAAACACTAAATATCAGTAGAACTACTAAAATGTTTAATTTTATACACTAAAAAACCAAGCAACTACTAAAATTATTCTGTTTAAATACTGAATATTTGTAGGACTAATAGGATTTTTATTGTTTATTCTAAAAAACGTGAAACTACCAAAACTATTTTGTTAAATACTAAAAAATTGTGAAACTACCAAAACTCTACAATTTAAACACAAAAAAGCGTAAAGCTATTAAAATTCTTTGGTTTAACACTAAAAAATCTTACGACTAACAAAATTTATTATTTACTGCACTAAAAAAACGTACAACTACAAAAACTCTTCTGTTCAAACACTAAAAATTTGTAAATTTGCTTAAATTTTTCCGTTTAAACAATATAAAATCATAAAAATATTAAAACTTTTTTGTTCAAAAAATAAGTTACTCAATTTCTACACCAACAAAACCGTAAATCTATTAAAACTCTTTTGTTGAAAATGATGTCGTTGTCAAAAAATCAACACAACATATAGCAACTTTAGCAAAAAAAGTTTTCAAGGCTCTGCGCCCAAAAAAAATTGCAAAAGCAAGGCACAACTACGCAGCCTTTTTACCATTTAAAATACTAAACTGTTGAACTACTAAATTTTTTCAATATCTTCATTAAAAAATTGTAAAACTATCAAAATTCTTTTGCTGAATTACTGAAAACCCGTGAAACTACTAAATAATTTTAATTTCTACACCAAAAAACCGTAAAACTACCAAATTTTTTTTGTTAAAACACTAAAATAACGTAGAACTTCTAGAATTTTTATTTTCTACACTAAAAAACCGTAAGACTACTAAAACTTTAAATTTTTGACACAGTTTTACAAAAAAATGTCCTGTTTTTTTAATTATAAGCACTATAAATCCGTAAAACTGCATTTTTTTTTATTTTCTATATTAGAAAACATTAAAACTACCAAAATTCTTCCGTTTGCACACTAAAAATTGTAAGACTAAACAAAATTCCTAGTTTCTACACTAAAAAATGCTGTAAAATTTTTACACTTTTTTGTAACTACACTAAAAACGTGATCTTATCAAAATTCTGACGTTTAAAAACTAAAATACTTTAAGATTACTAAAATTCTTTTATTATTAAACAATAAAAAACCGTAAAAATACCCATTTTTTGTTTGTTTAAACAGAAAAAATCCGTAAGACTACTAAAATTTCTCATTTTTTACATTAAAAAACCGTAAAACATCTAAAATTGTTTAGTTTAAACACTAAAATACCTTAGGTCAACCAAAATTGTTTAGTAAAAACTTTAAAACTATAAGACTACCAAAGTTTTGGCGTTTGAAAAACTAAAACTTTGTAGAACTACCAAAATTCTTCCGTTTAAATGTTAAAAAAACGTAAAACTACTGAAATTCTTTGAATTAAACGTTAAAAAACCATATAACTACTCAAATTTTTCACTTTCTACACAATAAAACTGTAAAACTACCAAATATTCTTATTTTTTACAATAAAAAACATAGAACTATCATTTTTGTTTGTTTTATCATTTAAAATTCGTAAAACTACATTTTTTTTTTGTTTAAACACTAAAATAAAGTACATTTATTAAATGTTTTTTTTGTTTTAACATTAAAAAACTGTAAAACTAACAAAATTTCTCATTGTCTACACTAAAAAACCGTAGGGCAACTATAATTGCCATGTTTTAATACTAAAAAATCGTAAAAATACCAAAAAATGTTTGTTTAAACACTAAAAAATCCGCAAAACATTTCTTATGTTCTACACTGAAAAACCTAATTTTTTTCCATTAAACATTTAAAAAATCTTACTGAGGGGACTGACAAATTATTTTGTTCAAACACAAAAAACCTTGAAACTACCAAAATTATCCGTTCAAGTACTAAATATGTTTGAAACTTTTAGAATGTTGCAATTTTTACACTGAAAAACTATAAAACTACCAAATTTTTAATCTTAGAATACTTACAAGAAAATTAAAACACTGTGCGACTACCAAAACAAACAAAAAACATAAAAATATCCAAATTCTTCTGTTTTAAACTAACATTTTTTAATGCCTACACTAAAAAACTATGGGACTACTAAATTATTTTTAAAAACAAAAAACTACTTAAAATCTTTTGATTAAAGACTAAAAACATTTCTTAAATTCTTTACTTAAAAACCATGAGACTACCAAATTTTATTTGTTCAATTACTATAAATTAGTAGCATTACAAAAAATTATCAATTTCTACACCAAAAAAACTGTAAAACTACCAAAAGTTTTTTGTTTAATTAATCTAACCACACCTCCATCTTTATAGATAATTTAACAATTGATAACTTTGAAACAATTGATTAGAATTTTATACAAATTGGCTACAATAGACTTCAATACCATAAGTACCAACTGTGTAAAATTTAACAAAATCAGTATGCTAAATTTAATATAAGCTCAACATAACTGATCTGACCCACCTCTATCAATAGCCTTAATAGATAATTTAACAATTGATAACTTTACAATAAACAATAAACTTCAATACGTTAAGTACCAACTGTGTAAAATTAAATAAAATCGATACGCTCAATTTAATATAAGTTCAACTTGATTGATCTGACCCACCTCAATCAATAGCTTTTATAGATATTTTAACAAGTGATAACTTTGAAACAATTCATTAGAACTTAATGCAAATTGACTACAATAGACTTCAATACGTTAAGTACCAACTGTGTAAAATTAAATAAAATCGATACGCTCAATTTAATATAAGTTCAACTTAACTGTTCTGACCCACCTCAATCAATAGCTTTTATAGGTATTTTAACAAGTGATAACTTTGAAACAATTCATTGGAATTTTATGAAAATTAACTACAATAGATTTCGGTACTATAAGTACCAACCGTGTAGAATTGAACCAAATTGATACGCTCAATTTAATTTAAGCTCAACTTAACTGCTCAGGCCTACCTCAATCAATAGGTTTATAGATATTTAAACAATTGATAACTTTGAAACGATTTATTAGAATTTTATACAAATTGGCAACAATAAACTTTAATACCATAAGTACCAACTGTGTAAAATTAAACAAAATCGATACGCTCAATTTAATATAAGTTCAACTTGATTGATCTGACCCACCTCAATCAATAGCTTTTATAGATAATTTAACAATTGATAATTTTGAAACGATTCATTAAAATTTTATAAAAATTGGCAACAGTAGACTTTAATACCATAAGTACGAACTGTATAAAATTAATCAAAATCGATACGCTCAATATAATATAAGCTTAACTTAACTGATCTGGCCTACCTCAATTAATTGGTTTATAGATATTTAAACAATTGATAACTTTGAAACAATTTATTAGAATTTTACACAAATTGGCAACAAAAGATTTTAATACCATAAGTACTAACTGTGTAAAATTAAACAAAATCGATACGCTCAATTTAATATAAGTTTAACTTAATTGATCTGACCCACTTCAATCAATAGCCTATAAAGATATTTTAACAAGTGATAACTTTAAAACAATTCATTAGAATTTTATAAAAATTAACTACAATAGACTTTAGTACCATAAGTACTAACCGTGTAAAATTGAACCAAATTGATACGCTCAATTTAATTTAAGCTCAACTTAACTGATCTGACCTACTTCAATCAATAGCCTTTATAGATAATTTAACAATTGATAACATTGAAACGATTCATTAGAATTTTACACAATTTGGTAACAATAAACTTCAATACCGTAAGTGCCAACTGTGTAAAACTAAACAAAATCGATACGCTCAATTTAATATAAGTTCAACTTGATTGATCTGACCCACCTCAATCAATAGCTTTTATAGATATTTTAACAAGTGATAACTTTGAAACAATTCATTAGAACTTAATGCAAATTGACTACAATAGACTTCAATACCATAAGTACCAACTGTGTAAAATTGAACAAAATCGATACGCTCATCTTATTTGATCTGACTTTACCTCAATCAATAGCCTTTATAGATAGTTTAACAATTGATAACTTTGTAACGATTCATTGGAAATTATACTTTTTAGAAAAAGCATATAATTATGCTAAGAACACAATTTTTAAAATAATATTTATATATTTAGGCAAAGTTTGGTTTATACATTGTTTAAAATGATTCTAGATTTAACAATAATTTTAGAATTGTTTTTAAAGTCATGAAACAATTTACAAGTTATTCTTATGCTTATAATTATGCTGAGAACATAATTATCAGAATACTGGTTCAATACTTAGGTCAAGTTAAGTTTGAACATAGCCAAAAATGGTTCAAAAATGAAAATTTATTTAAAAAAATTTTAACTTTTTTTAGAATTTTTTTTAAATTATGAAATACTTCAGAAATTATTCTCATGCATATAATCGTGCTAAGGACACAATTTTAATTTTTTTTAATATAAAGTTGGACTAAGTATGGTTTTAGCATTACTTAAAATGGTTCTAGACCCAAAATTAATTAAAAAAAAAAAATTTAATTGTTTTTTAGAATGTTTTGAAATCATGAAATTTAGAAATCATTTTTATGCATCATGCTGAGGTCAAGTATGGTCTTGTTTGACTAAAATAATTTTGAACTAAAAAATAGTTCACAATTATCATAATCAAGATTCAATATTTAAGCCAAGTGTAGTCTAACCATTGACTAAAATGGTTTTAGACTCATAATTAATTTAAATTTTTTAAAACATTTTTTAGAATTTTTTGAAATTATGAAATAGTTTAGAAATGATTTTTTTGTATATAATCATGCTGAGGACACAATTGTTAAAGTAAAGATTCAGTATTTAGGCCAAGTGTAGTCTAAACATTGACTAAAATGGTTCTGATCTGAAAAATAATTTAAAAAAAATTAAAACAATTTTTAGATTTTTTTTTTATTATGTAGTAATTTGAAAATCATTCTAATGCATATAATTATGCTGAGGACACAATTGTCAAAATATTTTTAAATACATAAGCCAAGTATGGCCAAAGCATTGTATAAATTAGTTCTGGACTCAAAATTAATTTTAAAAAATTTAAAACACTAATTGTTTTTTGAAAATTATGAAACAATTTAGAAATTATTCTTAAGTATATAATCACGCTGAGGACACAATTGTTAAAATATTGTTTTTAATATATTGATTTAGTATGGTATATACATTGCTTAAATAGGTTTTATAACTAAAATTATTTTTTAAAAATTGAAAACATTTTTAAGAATTTTTTTGAAAATTATGAAATAATTTAAAAACCATTCTTATGCATATAATCATGCTGAGGACACAATTGTCAAAATATTTTTTTAATATACAGGTCAAATATGATCTAAGCATTGCCTAAAATAATTCTGGACTCATTTAAGAAAATTTTAAACATTTTTTAGAATTTTTTTAAAACTATGAAGTAATTTAGAAATCATTCTTATGCATACAATCATGCTGAGGACACAGTGTTTAAAATAATTTTTTAATATATAAAGCCAAGTTTGGTCTAAGCATTGCCTAAAATGGTTCTGAACTCAAAAATAATTTTCAAAAATTGTATACGTTTAATTTTTTTTTTAAATCATTCTTAAGTATATAATCACGCTGAGGACACAATCGTTAAAATAATTTTCTAAAATATTGACCAAGTATGGTCTATACATTGCTTAAATTAGTTTTAAAATCTTTTTTTTTTTTTATTTTTTGAAATCATGAAATAATTTAGAAATCATTCTAATGCATATAATCATGGTGAGGACACAATTGTCAAAATTAAGATTCAATATTTAAGCCAACTATGGTCTAAACATTGACTAAAATGGTTCTGGACTAAAAAATAATTTATAACATTTTTTGAATTTTTTGAAAATAATTTATAAATCATTCTTATGCATATAATCATGCTGAGGACACAATTTTGTCAAAATATTTTTTTTAAAATATTGGTCAAATGAAGTCTAAGTATTACCTAAAATGATTGTGTACTCAAAATTTGTTTTAAAAAAATTTAAAACATTTTTAGAATTTTTTTTTAATTTATGAAGTTATTTAGAAATTATTCTAATGCATATAATCATGCTGAGGTCACACTTGTCAAAATAATTTACCAATATATAGGCAAAGTATGTCCTAAGCATTGTATAAATTTGCTCTGGACTAATTTTGAAAAAATGAAAACATTTATTTTTTTTTTTAATTTAAAACAAATTAGAAATTATTTTTATATAATCACGCTGAGGTCACAATTAGTTAAATTAATTTTTAATATATTGACCAAGTATGGTCTATACATTGCTTAAATAGGTTTTATAATCAAAATTATTTTTTTAAAAATTTAAAACATTTTTTAGAATTTTTTTAAAATAAAGTAATTTAGAAATTATTCTTATGCATATAATCGTGCTGAGGACACAATTTTCAAAATCAAGATTCAATATTTAAGTTAAGTATGGTCTAAACATTGACTAAAATGGTTTTGGACTAAAAAATAAATTAGAAAAATTTAAAACATTTTTTTAAATTTTTTGAAAATTATGAAATAATTTATAAATCATTCTAATGCATATAATCATGCTGAAGACACAATTTTTAAAATATTCTTTTAATATATAAGTCAAGTATGGTCTAAGCATTGCTAAAAATGATTCTATACTCAAAATTAATTTTAAAAAAATTTAAACATTTTTTAGAATCATTCTTTTGCATATAATCATGCTGAGGACAAAATTGTCAAAGTTACCAGTCAACATATGACGTTTTAAGAACATTATTTGATATTATTTAACAGTTAAAGACAATTTGTCGAGTTGTTGAGCCTCGAGGATGGTTAAAAGTGAATTTATTTGACAGTTACACTTAATTTTTAAAGAATGAAAACGTATTTGACAATTTTAGATCAATATTTGACGTTTGATAAACAATATTTGAATTATTTGACAGTTAAAAAAACATTTTGTACATAAAGAAACTTTTTTTAGACTGTTAAGTTACTTAAGGTTTGTTACAAGTCCTTTTATTTGATTTATTCTTAAAGGATACATACATGTTTGACATTTTAAATATGTTATGTTCTCTAAATCTATTTTAATGATTAATTTCAGTTACAATAATTAATTTTTAAATCACTGCACTGACATTAGCACATGCGATAACAAGGATACCCAATAAATCAAGCCCAAGTTTGGAGATAAACCAAGAGCGAACACGACCCGATAATTAATGTAACGTTTAATAACAATAGTTCTTGATATTCATATATGCAGTTGTGCGGCCGCGACGGACTCAACAATGCAAACATGCATTAAAATATATCCGCCGTGCTCGAATACGCCGCGCCTCGTCGCCCGTAAATCATCCAGCCATTATTTGCATCCCCTGGTATTAAATTAGGTTACAAATCTATAATAATTACTTAAATTAAAAAAAAGCAATAAGTATTCTAGTTAGATAGTAAATGTTTAATCGCGTTTTCTGGCTCATTCAATAGCAGCAGGAAATGAAATATGTGCGCTGAAAGCTTTCTAAAAGAATAAAGTAGAGATGCGGAAGATTGTATTTGGCTTATCTGAAGACAATCTCCACTAAATAGCTAATACATTGAATCCATTGTGTGTGTGTTTCGGGATCGAAATGTTAATAAACTCCCAGAATTTATCAGAAAATGTAGCACAGTTATTGACCTAGTGATTTTCTTTTGCAGGTTTCATGGGTTCGCCACAGGGATATACATTTATTGACGGTGGGGAGGTATACGTATACGTCGGATCAGAGGTTCGAGGCGATACATTCACCGCACACGGAGGAGTGGACTTTGAGGATACGGTATCCGCAGAGGAAGGATTCCGGGATTTATGAATGTCAGATAAGCACGACTCCGCCGATCGGAACGCCCGTCCATCTTACAGTCGTCGGTAAGTTTAATATCAAACGAGTTGTGTCAATAATTCCTTCAAACAATATGGAATATTTACATTCATTTCCATATTTTAAAATGAAACTGTTTCCGGTAAAGAATGTTATATTAAATTTTCAATAAGCAATATTCTTGAAATCAGAAAAAATTTACTTGTAGCATAATTAGTAATAACACAATTTATTTCAAATTTATTTTTAGTAAAACCTTTTTCTTGCAATAACTCATGCTCGTTGTGATGTAGAAAATGAGGGATGTAAAACAACAGACGTCGCCGAAAATAAGGGTAATGAGACCTCCGGGTCCACCTTAACCTGTCGTTGGGGGGTGGCAGTATTGTGTATTCAGGACGCGCTGATTCTAACGTCATCAAGACGCCCTAACGAACCGGAGCCTGGGCCAGAGTCCCGGCATTCCGTATGCGGAAGGGGACTCATTAATTCACCGCGGTTAAGACGACAGCCATAGCTTATCACGTTTTCGTGAAGAAGGGAGTGGTGTTGTGGAAGAAAAAAGAGAAACATAATGAGTCCGGCCAGAGAAAACGATCGGCCGGAATGGAGCGTGCCGATGTTGGACAGATGCCATTCGCACTAATTCACTCCCAATCGATACATAGAAACTAATCATATTTTATCATGATATGTTTGTATTTACAAGAAGAATTAAATAAATTCATTCCCTGAAAGACTGATTATGTAAATAATGTAAATGGTGGTAATGTGAGTCCCCACCCATGAAGACTAAAAAAAATTACTAAATATGCAAATGCGCGTCCGACAAGGGGAACATCATAACTCACCACGACAGATGCCGCCCCGCCATCAACATCCCCCTCTACACTTTCCGACAAAAGTGCCATTATTTTAACCGTTTTGTAAGTGCCCTCGTTTATCTACTTCCGGATTGGGAGCACACCTAGGACGTGTCACTGGCACCGATTTTTTTACTAATGTAAAACATCCCCGAGCGCAATCTATTACTTATTTATGTGGATACTCAATCGAATGGATTTAAAGGATAAAAACATTTTAGATAAATTGTTTAAAGCAGATTAATACATTGTAGAATATATTCTGAGAGAGATTTATTATTAATTCGGGTGAATGTCGCTATAAAGGGCCAAGCACTCAATGTTTATTAATAATGACAGACAACTTAACAAGTCAACATGTTCAATTATAAATAAATAATTAATACCACATATATCATCAAGTTCTAAAGGTCACAAAATTAACAATTAATATCCCAACAATTACTAATGAAGGTATAAACGTTAACTTAACTCAATTACTACTCAAAATTAGCTAAAAAAATGTGTTCTAAAAATATTTGAAGTTTGTTGACTTTTATTTTGCCAAAAGACAATCAAAGAATGTTCAACTTTAGCCCAATTTGAGTTACAAACTAAAATTTTTAATTAAGCACAACTGATTTAATTAGAAAATTGCTAAAACAATTTTTTGGAAAAAAAAATTATAAATAAATTGCTCTAAAACTGCAGAATTCATCATATTTTGGAAGATTTTGTGGAATAAATTGAATTTAATAAGAAATAGCCAGAAATTTTAAGTTGCAGATCAAAAATTTGCATCAAACACAATTGATTACATTAAATAATTCCATTAACAGTTTTTTGAAAACAATATTTGGTGCAGAAATTGCCTTAATACTACAATATTCATCATATTTTTGATGATTTTGTTGAATAAACTGAATTTAATAAGAACCAGTAAGAATTTTGAGTTGTGGACTACAAATTTAGATTAAACGCAACTGATTTGATTGGAAAAATTATTAAACATTTTTTTTTTTAGTTATTTGATTCAGAAATTGTCTTAAAACTACAGAATTTATAATATTTTAGATGATTTTGTTGAATAAATTGAATTTAATAAGAAACCAGCAAGAATTTTGAGTTGCAAACTAAAAATTTGTATCAAAAACAATTGATTTCATCAACAAATTATATTAACCATTCTTTGTAAAACAATTTGATGCAGAAATTGTCTTAAAACTTTAGAATTTATCATTTTTTGTTGATTAACTTGACTTTAATAAAAAACCAACTACAATTTTGAGTTGCAAATTAAAAATTTGTATCAAAAACAATTGATTTTATTTTAAAAAAAAATAAATCATTTTTTGTAAATTCATTTGATGCAGAAATTGTCTTAAAACTACAAAATTTATAATCTTTTGTTGATTAAATTGACTTAAATATGAAACCAACAACAATTTTGAGTTGCAAGCTTAAAATTTTTATTGAAAACAATTGATTTTATTTAAAAAAATTATTAATAATTTTTTTCGAAAATTATTTGATGCAGAAATTGTTTTAAAACTACAAAATTCATCATATTTTGTTGATTAAATTGGCTTAAATAAAAAACCTACAACAATTTTAAGTTGCAAATTAAAAATTTGAAACAAAAACAAATGATTTCATTAAAAAAATACATTTGCAATTTAAAAAATAATAATTTGATGCGAAAATTGTCTTAAAACTACAGAATTCATCATATTTTAGATGATTTTGTTGAATAAATTAGTTTTAGTAAGAAAAGATCAAGAATTTTGAGTTGCAAACTAAAAATTTGTATCAAAAACAATTGATTTCATCAACAAATTTTATTAACAATTTTTTGTAACACTATTTGATGCAGAAATTGTCTTAAAACTACAGAATTTATCATTTTTTGTTGATTAAATTGACTTTAATGAGAAACCAACTACAATTTTGAGTTGCAAATCAAAAATTTGTATCAAAAACAATTGATTTTATTAAAAAAATTGCATCAACATTTTAAAAAATAACAATTTGATGCAGAATTTGTCTTAAAACTACAGAATTTATCATATTTTAGATGATTTTGTTGAATAAATTGAATTTAATAAGAAACTAGCAAGAATTTTGAGTTGCAAACTGAAAATTTGTATCAAAAACAATTGATTTCATCAACAAATTTTATTAACAATTTTTTGTAACACTATTTGATGCAGAAATTGTCTTAAAACTACAGAATTTATCATTTTTTGTTGATTAAATTGACTTTAATGAGAAACCAACTACAATTTTGAGTTGCAAATCAAAAATTTGTATCAAAAACAATTGATTTTATTAAAAAAATTGCATCAACATTTTAAAAAATAACAATTTGATGCAGAATTTGTCTTAAAACTACAGAATTTATCATATTTTAGATGATTTTGTTGAATAAATTGAATTTAATAAGAAACTAGCAAGAATTTTGAGTTGCAAACTGAAAATTTGTATCAAAAACAATTAATTTCATCAACAAATTTTATTAACAATTTTTTGTAACACTATTTGATGCAGAAATTGTCTTAAAACTACAGAATTTATCATTTTTTGTTGATTAAATTGACTTTAATGAGAAACCAACTACAATTTTGAGTTGCAAATCAAAAATTTGTATCAAAAACAATTGATTTTATTAAAAAAATTGCATCAACATTTTAAAAAATAACAATTTGATGCAGAAATTGTCTTAAAACTACAGAATTCATCATATTTTAGATGATTTTGTTGAATAAATTGAATTTAATAAGAAACTAGCAAGAATTTTGAGTTGCAAACTGAAAATTTGTATCAAAAACAATTGATTTCATCAACAAATTTTATTAACAATTTTTTGTAAAACTATTTGATGCAGAAATTGTCTTAAAACTACAGAATTTATCATTTTTTGTTGATTAAATTGACTTTAATAAAAAACCAACAACAGTTTTAAGTTGCAAACTACAAATTTGAATCAAAAACAATTGATTTCATTTAAAAAAATCTTAAAGAATTTTTTTGCAAAATTATTTGAAGCAGAAATTGTCTTAAAACTACAGAATTCATCATATTTTAGATGATTTGGTTGAATAAATTGGTTTTAGTAAGAAACTATTAAAAATTTTGAGTTTCAAACTAAAAATTTGTATCAAAAACAATTGATTTCATTAAAAAAAATGCATCAACATTTAAAAAAATTATAATTTGATGCAGAAATTGTCTTAAAACTACAGAATTTATCATATTTTAGATGTTTTTGTTGAATAAATTAAATATAATAAGAAAGCAACAGGAATTTTAAGTTGCAAACTGAAAATTTGTATCAAAAACAATTGATTTAATCAACAAATTTTATTAACCATTTTTTGTAAAACTATTTGATGCAGAAATTGTTTTAAAACTACAGAATGTATCATATTTTGTTGATTAAATTGTTTTTAATAATAAACCAACTACAATTTTGAGTTGCAAATCAAAAATTTGTATCAAAAACAATTGATTTTATTAAAAAAAATGCATCAACATTTAAAAAATTAACAATTTGATGCAGAAATTGTCTTAAAACTACAGAATTCATCATATTTTATATGATTTTGTTGAATAAATTGAATTTAATAAGAAACTAGCAAAAATTTTGAGTTGCAAACTGAAAATTTGTAGCAAAAACAATTGATTTCAGCAACAAATTTTATTAACCATTTTTTGTAAAACTATTTGTTGCAGAAATTGTCTTAAAACTACAGAATTTATCATTTTTTGTTGATTAAATTGACTTTAATTAAAAAACCAACAACAGTTTTAAGTTGCAAACTACAAATCTGAATCAAAAACAATTGATTTCATTTAAAAAAATCTTAAGGAATTTTTTTGTAAAATTATTTGATGCAGAAATTGTCTTAAAACTACAAAATTCATCATATTTTAGATGATTTTGTTGAAAAAATTGGTTTTAGTAAGAAACTATTAAAAATTTTGAGTTGCAAACTAAAAATTTGTATCAAAAACAATTGATTTCATTAAAAAAAATGCATCAACATTTTAAAAAATAATATTTTGATGCAGAGATTGTCTTAAAACTACAGAATTTATCATATTTTAGATGATTTTGTTGAATAAATTCAATATAATAAGAAAGCAGCAGGAATTTTGAGTTGCAAACTGAAAATTTGTATCAAAAACAATTGATTTTATCAACAAATTTTATTAACCATTTTTTGTAAAACTATTTGATGCAGAAATTGTCTTAAAACTACAGAATGTATCATATTTTGTTGATTAAATTGACTTTAGTAAAAAACCAACAACAGTTTTAAGTTGCAAACTACAAATTTGATTCAAAAACAATTGATTTTATTAAAAAAAATCTTAAGGCATTTTTTTGCAAAATTATTTGATGCAGAAATTGTCTTAAGACTACAGAATTCATCATATTTTAGATGAGTTTGTTGAATAAATTGGTTTTAGTAAGAAACTATTAAGAATTTTGAGTTGCAAACTAAAAATTTGTATCAAAAACAATTGATTTCATAAAAAAATATAAAAAACCAATTTTGGTAAAATTATTTGATGCAAAAATTGTCTTTAAACTACAGAATTTATCATATTTTAGATGATTTTGTTGAATAAATTGAATTTAATAACAATCCAGCAAGAATTTTGAGTTGCAAACTAAAAATTTGTATCAAAAACAATTGATATCATCAACAAATTTTATTAACCATTGTTTGTAAAACAATTTGATGCAGAAATTGTCTTAAAACTACAGAATTCATCATTTTTTGTTGATTAAATTGTCTTTAATAATAAACCAACTACAATTTTGAGTTGCAAATCAAAAATTTGTATCAAAAACAATTGATTTTATTAAAAAAATTGCATCAACATTTATAAAATTAACAATTTGATGCAGAAATTGTCTTAAAACTACAGAATTTATCATATTTTAGATGATTTTGTTGAATAAATTGAATTTAATAAGAAACCTGCAAGAATTTTGAGTTGCAAACTAAAAATTTGTATCAAAAACAATTGATTTCATCAACAAATTATAATAACCATTCTTTGTAAAACAATTTGATGCAGAAATTGTCTTAAAACTACAGAATTTACCATTTTTTGTTGATTAACCTGACTTTAATAAAAAACCAACTACAATTTTGAGTTGCAAATTAAAAATTTGTATCAAAAACAATTGATTTTATTTAAAAAAAAATATTAATCATTTTTTGTAAATTCATTTGATGCAGAAATTGTCTTAAAACTACAGAATTCATCATATTTTAGATGATTTTGTTGAATAAATTAGTTTTAGTAAGAAACTATCAAGAATTTTGAGTTGCAAACTAAAAATTTGTATCAAAAACAATCGATTTTATTAAAAAAATCTATTAACCATTATTGGTAAAATTATTTGATGCAGATTTTTTTTTTAAATTACATAATTTATCATATTTTGTTGATTAAATTGACTTAAATAAAAAACTAACAATAATTTTGAGTTGCAAACAAAAAAATTGTATCAAAAACAATTGATTTCATTAAAAAAATGCATCAACAATTTAAAAAATAATTATTTGATGCAGAAATTGTCTTAAAACTACAGAATTCATCATATTTTAGATTATTTTGTTAAATAAATTGAATTTAATACGAAAACAACAAGAATTTTGAGTTGCAAACTAAAAATTTATATCAAAAACAATTGATATCATCAACAAATTTTATTAACCATTCTTTGTAAAACAATTTGATGCAGAAATTGTCTTGAAACTACAAAATTTATCATTTTTTGTTGATTAAATTGACTTTAATAAGAAACCAACTACAATTTTGAGTTGCAAATTAAAAATTTGTATCAAAAACAATTGATTTTATTAAAAAAAGCATCAACAATTTAAAAAAATAATAATTTGATGCAGAAATTGTTTTAAAACTACAGAATTTATCATATTTTAGATGATTTTGTTGAATAAATTGAATTTAATAAGAAAACAGCAGAAATTTTGAGTTGCAAACTAAAAATTTGTACCAAAAACAATTGATTTAATCAACAAATTACATTAACAGTTTTTGTAGAACAATTTGATGCAGATTTTGTCTTAAAACTACAGAATTCTTCATATTTTAGATAAATTTTGTTGAATAAATTGATTTTAATAAGAAAACAGCAGGAAATTTGAGTTGCAAACTAAAAATTTGTATAAAAAACAATTGATTTTATTAAAAAAAATTATTAACCATTTTTGGTAAAATTAGTTGATGCAGAAATTGTCTTTAAACTACAGAATTTATCATATTTTGTTGATTAAATTGACTAAATAAATGTGTAGATAACTTCATCAAACTTTATGTGACCCAAATGTCAAAGCACTTTATGTAAAATGACTATGACTTATTTGATCTATGTGCGAGTAACCTTAATCAGCTACATAGTACCTCAATGACTTTAATGTCAATGTACTTTGCTATATACACCCCAAAACCCACTTGGTCTATGTGTGAATAACCTCAACAATCATTCAAAAATTTTATTTGTATGCTTTTTATAATAATTATAATTAAGTAATCAATGAAAAGAAAAACGGAAGTTGTAATATACTATAATATAACATTAAAGTACATGTGGCCAAGAGTATGCATCTCTACATGTTAGAAATTTAGCTTTCCATCGATGCCTTTGTTGTAGCCAGCATTATACAAGTGTAGACGGTTTTTTGCTCCAGAACTCTTACGACTTGTTGAAAGGAGTTGATAACCAACTGCTTATTGGGTGATTTTCAAATCACGCATGTGGTTAAAGAACACGTATTATTTTTATTATATTTTGAGGACTGAACTTTGGACTAAGCATGCTACGCTTTATGATTCTGTTATCTAAATAAAAAGCTATCAACTCTGGTGCAAATGCTTTATGTTTATCCACATATGACCAATTTGGATTAGGGCCAATATGTAAAGGCACGGTAAGACTTAGTTTCAGTCGTGTAATGAAGTAAAGTACAGCAAAGTTACTAATCATACAACAAAATTTTACCAAAATCAATTTATTTGAAATGCAAACAGAGGAGGATTTAGTTTGGGTCGGTTAATGAATTAAAGTATTCTGTGTTCAAATTAAGTTTCAATCATGTAATGAATACAAATGCACAATTGCTAAGATTTAAATGCAATGTTTGCCTTAGAAATAATATCTATTTAATTTTAATTGTCAAATGAATAAAAGTACAAACAAACTACTTGCAACAAAATTGGTTTGTTTGGTTATGCATTTAGTTTTTATCGTGTAATGAATTTAGCTCCTATAAGGTTTTAACTGTAATGCAGACAAATATGATTAAGTCATACACTTTAAACTGAGGTTATAGTACAGGCATATTTTACCAAATGTATTGAATGTTGGTTTTAATTGAGTATTGATTAAAAGTTCATAGTTGCTGTGCTAATTTCAGCAAAGTGCTCCTTTACTCGTTAAAATTCAAAGTTTTTTATGTTGTTGGGGCTGTGATTAAGTAATTTTTAAATTACATTTTTAAATTAAAAAAATACAAAAAAAACACACACTTTGATTATTTTTTTTCTAGTTAGCATTACTGCCTTTGTCTTTTTAGTTGTCAGATCCAGTTTGTAATTTTTTATCTTATCTATCTACTCTGCTTTTTCCTTTCCTAGATGCTGCAAAATGTCAGGTTTTTTTCTTGCGTTTTTTTTTTCTTTGATTATTTTTATTAGTTCCATGACTGCTGACGAGAAATTTCAATTGGAGTGACCCGCCCATCTACCCAAGCGTTGGTGATCTAGAAATTGGATGTTTTTTTTCTTTGCAAAAGTCAATTGGTATTAATTTGAAGACAAAAGTAACAAATCCAATTGTTTGATAACAATCAGTTGAGTAGGTGGTTTTTCCGTACAAAAACTATCATTAAATTTAAGAGAAGAATGACAAATCCAATCTTTTCGTAGCCAACAGTCTTAATTCATTGATTGCTAGAAAGTAGTTTTAACTAGAGAAACCCACCTACCCACTCAAGTGTTGGTGATCAAGAAATTGGATGTTTGTCCTCTCTACAAAAGTCAGCTGTCATTAAATTGGGACAAATCTAACTTTTTGATAACAAACAGTTGGGTGGGTGGGCAGGGAACTCAATTCATTGATTGCTGGCATGTAGTTTTAACTGGAGTAACCCACCCAAGTGTTGGTAATCAAGAATTGAATTTTTTTTCTTTCTATAAAAATAAGCTGTTATTAAATTGGAGAAACAAGTGAAAAGTTTGGCATTCAATTAATTAATTGTCAAGAAGCAGTTTTAGCTGAAATGGTTCTTCTGAATATACAAAATCGCAATTTCTTGCTTTAACTGGAGAGTAGGCAGCCTACGGATTAGTGTTAATTGTTTTTTTTGTAATGCGCAAGACTTCTCCGAATAATTCTTCCAACAAAGATGCTGTGCAGAGTCAGAAAAAATGGGCCAAATGCGCAATTCGATGGCTAACAAGAAATTCTCAGGCCAAATTAAAGATCATGAATCATGAAACGCCAAAACCAAAGCGCTTAAATTAAGCCGCTTCTTCCAAAAATAAGTTAAAGAGAAAAAAAAACATTTTACGTTTGTGCACTTATTGCCACTTTGTTGTCGTCAATCATAGTGTGTTCCAATTTTTTAATCTCAAAACTTTTTCTTTGAACCATAGATTCCCTAAAGGCACAAATGTAGAACCTTTTGGTGCTTATTTTGTCTAAAAAAACGCAAGGTCAAATCTCACAAAACAAAATTTTATATGCTTCTCTACTACCCAAAATTTTATGTTTAATAAACGTCTCTGTAGATAAATAATGGAGAAGGAAGAAAGAAGGAGAAATAAATGCAAAAAAAAACTAAGGCGTAAAGATGAGTAAATTTTTTTTCCAAAAACATGTCAAAAGTAGCGCAAAATAACAGAATGTTTTGTCCCAAGAACAATAAAATTAAATGAAACAATTTAGAGCCTTGTGGAATCTTTTATATGACTTATCAAGGCCCTGTAGAACATATTCATTAATTCGGCGCATAAGTTTAAGCATCAAACTGATGAGCAAAAAATCTTGAGTTCAAATCTTACAAACAAAATATCTGCAAGTTTTACAAAAAAACTTGTCAAAAGTGGAACACCATGCTGGAATAAAAAGATATTTTGTTCTATGTTTGGATGTAGCTTTAGGACCTTGATTACACATAACAAAATTGTATAAAACAATTTACTGCCATAATATGACTGTCAGAACCATGTAGGATATGCTTGACGATTTTAATGCTATAATATTCAAGAGCGCGCAAGCTTGAATAAAAGAAGGATTGCGGTAAAGATCATCAAATCTCAGGATTTTGTGAAACAATTTAGAACCTTGTAAAACCAGTATATGCCTATTATAGCCATGTAGAACATATTTGAATAAAATAATGTTTAAAAGTTAGACAACTTGCTTGAATAAAAATAGTCAAGAAAAGATGATCACATCTTAGAATCTTGTGGAACAATTTAGAGCCTAAACAGGACTTCACATCTCAGGATTCAATAGAACAATTTAGAACTTTATGGTACCATTATCTGGTCTTTCTCGTTCTTTTTTTTGTGATAGATTTTTATGTCGCCTTTTCTGATTTTCCTGATTTTTCTGAGTTTTTATTTTTTATTTTTCATCTTCTTACCACTCTTATCTTGTTTATTTTATAGGTGTAGATGTTGTAGAATTGCTAGTTGCTACATATAAAATATCATAAGTCTTAAGCATTAAAACCTAACCTAACCTAAGATACCAATACAAATTTTACAGTTTTCAAACGCATTTATTTAAATTACTTCAAGAGTCGTTACTTTTGTCAAAGTTTTCATGATGATTGACAAATTGTTTTTAGCTAAATGAGAGAGGTGGCGTCTTAATTTCTTGATAACAATTATACGGGTGAGTGGGCGGTAACACAATTTATGAGTTTTGGGCCGGTAGTTAAAATTGTGTTCCCGCCCACCCATCAAGAAAATTGAAATTACTATCGCTTATCGTGCATCTGCAGCTAACAAACATGACAGATTGATTGGCAGATGTCATTAAGTGAGAAGAAAGAGGTGACGTTATTAATTTCTTAATAACAAACACTTGGGTAGATGGACGGGAACACCGTTTACAAATTTTGGGTTGGTAGTTTAATATTGTGTAGCCGCTCACTCGCTCAAGTGTTTGTTCTCAAGAAATTTGATGTTACTATTGCATATCGTGCATCTGCAGCTAACAAACATGACAGAATGATTGACAGATGTTATTAAGGTAGAATAGAGGGTAATATAATTAATTTCTTGATTACAAATATTTGAGTGGGTGTGCGGAAACACGGTTTATAAATTTTTGGCCGGTAGTTTTGTATTGTGTTCTCGCCCACCCGCCCAAGTGTTTGTTATCAAGAAGTTTGAGGTTATTTTTGCTTGCCGTGTATTTGGAGCTAACAAACAAGACAGAATGTCTGACAGATGTCAATAACTTTGAAGAAGGAAGTGACGTAATAAATTTTTTTGTAACAAACAAAGAACACAGTTTATAAATTTTGGGTCGGTAGTTTGATATTGCGTTCCCGCCCACCTTCCCAAGAATTTGTTATCACAAAATTTGATGTTACTGTCGCTTATCGAGCATCTGCAGCTAACAAACATGACAAAATGACTGACAGATGTTATTAAGTTAGAATAGAGGGTGATGTAATTAATTTTTTGATAACAATCAGATTTTAATGAAATTTTACCTATATTTAACCTTTAAATCTGTAAATATTTTTCTTTGGTTGGATTCAGAAAATTTTGAAAAATAACAAAATGGCGGACGGTTTTCTGATTTTGATAAAATCTGACTTCAACCGAAAAAGTCGCAGAACTTTTAAAATCCAATCTGGATTTTAATAAAATTTAAATTTGAAAATTTGAAAAATATTAAAATGGCGTCATTTTTTTTATATTTTGATACAATTTGGCTCGACTCGAAAAAGTTGCACAACTTTTTAAATACAAATTGGATTTTGATTTAATTTTATTTGCGTTTAATGTTGGAATCACTTAATATAATTCTTTGGTTAGATTTAAAAAATTATATTAAATAACAAAATGGCGGATCTTTTTCATATTTTTGTAAAATCCGACTAAATTTGAAAAAGTTGCACAGCTTTTTTAATCCAAATCGGATTTTAATGAAATTTTACTTATATTTAACCTTCAAATCAGTAAATATATTTCTTTGGTTGACTTCTGAAAATTTTAAAAAATAACAAAACGGCGGACGGTTTTCTGATTTTGAAAACAAATTTTTAAATTTGAAAAAGTTGTAGACCTTTTTTAATCCAAATTGGATTTTAATAAAATTTGAATCACACCTAACCAGTTTATTAGTTAATGTATTTTTTTTATTAAATTTAAATTTTTTTTAAAAAACAACAAAATGGCGCCCGTTTTTCATATTTTGATCAAATTTGGCTTGACTTGAAAAAATTGCACAACTTTTTAAATACAAATTGGATTTTAATAAAATTTTATTTATTATCAACGTATAAATTAATTAATATAATTCTTTTGTTGGATTTAAATTTTTTTGAAAAATAACAAAATGGCGGACGATTTTTTGATTTTGATAAAATCCTTCTGAATTCGAAAAAGTTGCAGAACTTTTTTAATCTACATTAGATTTTAATAAATTTTGATTCAAACCAAATTATTAAATTAATAAATATAATTTTTTTGTTGGATTTTGAAAATTTTGAAAATTAATAAAATGGCGCCAGTTTTTCATATTTTGATCAAATCTGGCTTAATCCGAAAGAGTTGCAGAATATTTTTAATTCAAGTTGGATCTTAATAAAATTTTGTGGATACTTAATTTTTAAATCAGTTATTATAAATCTTTTATTGGATATAGAAAATTTTGAGAAATTACAAAATGGCGGACAATTTTCATATTTTTATAAAATCTGACTTAAACCGAAAAAGTTGCAGAACATTTTTAATACAAATTCGATTTTAATAAAAAAATTATTTCTTATAATGTTTGAATCACTCAATATAATTCATTAGTTAAATTTTGAAAATTTTGAAAAATTGCAAAAATTTGGCTTAATCCAAAAAAGTTGCAGAACTTATTAAATCTGTAATGAATTTTAATAACAATTTATTCACATCTACTCTTTAAATTAGTTAATTTAATTCTTTAGTTAGATTTACAAAATTTTGACAATTAACAAAATGGCGGATGATTTTCATATTTAAATTGTTTACGTCATCACTTTCTTGTATCTTAATGACTTTTATCAGTTTTTCTGTTTGGGTTTTTAGCTGCAAGAACACGGCAGGTAGTAGTAACTTTCAGTTTCTTTATGACAAACATTCGGGCGGGTGGGCGGGAATACAGTTAGAAACCACAGGTCTAATTTTTTTAAACTGAGTTCCAGCCCGCTCAAGTGTTTGTTATTAGGATATTGTTTACGTCATTACTCTCTTGTATCTTAATGACTTCTGTCAGTTTTTTTGTTAGGGTTTTTAGCTGCAAGAACATGGCATGTGGTGGTAACTTTCAATTTCTTTATGAAAAACTTTAGGACGAGTGAGCGGGAACACAGTTAAAAACCACCGGTCCAATTTTTTTAAACTGTGTTATCAAGAAATTTGAGGTTTATATGGCCTGCCGTGTATCTGCAGCTAACAAACAAGACAGAAAAAAACAAAAACAATTGATTTCATTATAAAAATTATTAACCATTTTTGGTAAAATTATTTGATGCAGAAATTGTTTTAAAACTACAAAATTCATCATATTTTGTTAATTAAATTGGCTTAAATAAGAAACCAACTACAATTTTGAGTTGCAAATTAAAAATTTGTATCAACATTTTAAAAAATAACAATTTGATGCAGAAATTGTCTTAAAACTACAGAATTCATCACATTTTAGATGATTTTGTTGAATAAATTGAATATAATAAGAAGCAAACAAGAATTTTGAGTTGGAAACTTAATATTTGTATCAAAAACAGTTGATTTCATTTGAAAAAATTATGCGCAATATAAAAAACAAATATTTAATTCAGAAAAAAATTATTAAGTAAACCATTTATAGCAATTTAATTGGTTTTGATAAGTGCATCTTAACCAGCACGTAGTTAAGTCATATGAAAACAAAAAACAACTTTTTAACGTAAGTTTTGTGAATTAAGAATTTTTTATTTTTAACCAGCACTAGCAAGTATAAGCAATGTATGTACATATATATAATTTAATGGATAAAAAACTTTTTTGAAAAATTTATTAAATGCACTTTAACCAGCATTTGTTCAAGTTATATCAAAACAAAATTTATAATTTTTATTTAGAAATTAACTTTTTCAAGTAACGCTTGAGTGGGCGGGTAAGAACTAAATTTAGATTGTGAGCGAATAGCTATTTCTACTGTGACTCACCTATCCACTTACCCACTTGTTTGACCCACCTCTAGTGTGCTTGTAATATCAGAAATATGTTTAACAATAATTCTCTTGATAACTAAACGCTTGGGCGGGAACTAAATTCAGATTATAAGCGAGTAATTTTTTTCTACTGGAACCCAAATGCTCACCCGCCTACCCGAGTGTTAATTATCAAAAGATCTATTGTTTATCCAATCTCATGTGAGCTTGTACTTAGATATCAGAAACTTGTTTAATAACAAATCCCTTGATAACTAACGCTTGGGTGGGTGGGCGGGAACAAAGTTTAGTTTGTGGGCGATTAGCTTTTTCTACTGTCACCCACCCAAGTGTTTTTCTCACCTTTAGTTTGTTTGCACTTAGTTATCAGAAAATTGTTAAATAATAAATTTCTTGATAATTAACGCTTGGGTGAGTAGGCGGAAACTAATATTAAATTGTGAGCAAGTAGTTTCTCTTACAGTGGCCCATCCCAAAAATCAGTTGTGCTCGGACCACGATCGAGTGCAGTCACGATTTTTGACTGATAAATGTGAAAATATGTTTTCAACACTGAATTATGCGCAAGACAATTAATAACACTAAATGAAGTGAACACAAGACATTATCACCCCTCTAACAGAAGCGGTATCCAGCCTCAAAAGTGCAGTGTGTTAACTTTGAAAACGATCAAGGACCCCAAATGCTTTGTCTCATTTGACTCCAAACAAAAGATCAGAGTAAGTACCAGAATTAAAAGTGCTACGATTCCCAAATTGAGTACACGCGTTAAGTGGCTCTACACTTACTATTCCCCTAATTGCTGGCTGCTTTGCAGCAACTGGACAGCTACACTATGGTTGAATACTCAAATTCAGTCTTAGTAGAAGAAACCCCATTAGACATTCTCAAAAAACAAATTGATGGTAACAATGACAATTTTTATAAAAGAATGACAGAGAACAGGGCCTGCCTGGAATTGTTAATTAGTAACTTAAACACTACTACTAACAATGTCGATAGTTTGAAACAAACTGCAAATACTGCACATAACGACACGCAGAACAAAATCTCCGTGACCAATACAATATATCAATTAAGCAAACAATGTTAGTTGAAAAACTCCTAACTCAAACAACAAAAAATGACGATTCCGGAAAACTATTCGATCCCTAGACAAACACCCCCCCCCCCTCCCCTTCCAACAAAAAAGGTAAGAAAAAGAAGAACCCTAGGGTGGAAAAACCAAGTAAAAAAATTAAAACAAACCCCACGGAAAGATTAGGTTATGCGGAGAGACCCCTTCCCTCCATTGCTATCACAAACTAACACGCAAAATAATGACATAACAGAGAACTTAACGCAAATGGAAACTACATCTGGAGACGCACAAACTCCAAACCATCCCGATTGGCACCTGGCCCACCAAGGTGGAAAACAAACTGGCTATACAACATAAGACTAAACTACCTCCTTCAATTATCTTAAAGAATAAAGATAAATCGAGTGAAGTTAAGTCTGACCTTGAGAATCTGTCAATTCAATTCAAACTAAAAAGCCTCAAGAATGCCGTTAAAATATTACTACTCACATCTTCTGATCACCGCAAAGCCAAAACCTACCTAGACTCCAAAAGCTATAATACTTATATCTAACAGCTGGAGGAAGCCAAGACCTACAAAGTCGTTATGCGTTACATACCTCACGACATAACCACCAAAGAGCATATGAAAGCCCTAACCAACAAAAGAGGTACAAAATTATGTACATTTAATTAAACAAAACAAACAACCACAAAGACATACTAAACACAACTAAAATCCTTGGTTTAAAAGTCAAAGTAAAGAAGAAATTAAGATCAGGCAAACCGGCGCATTGTCACAGATGCCAAGCCTTAGGACATTTGCAACAAATGTGCATGAATAAATGGGTATGCGTAAGATGTGCGGAGAACTTTCTATCCGCACACTGCTACCTCACATCCAACGACAGGGATAAAACCCGCTGTGCCAACTGCCAAGGGGCAATTATCCCTCTTCTTACAGAGGATACACTATATACCAGAAGCACACACAAAGAGGCAAATCTAAACCTTTACCAGAAAAAGCCACGTTTACAATTGACCTTGTATGCAAAAGCCGTGGATCTAGAACAATCAGCTTCCGTCCCCCACTAACACCGATGCCAACATCATGCTGAAAAACCAACTTAAAAATGCTATCAAATTCAGCAATGACCAAGAGCTACTGAAACTCATCTTGACTATCATTCTTAAAAAGAATGAACCAACAAACACACTTACCTACCCAAACCCACAACAAAAATTACGCAGTAAGAAATGAATCACTCACGAAAGTATTCACCAATAACGATGAGGTAGATAGTGGGGTTTTACTCCAAAACTGCCTTGAAAACCAGTCAAAGTACGTGGATTGTTTTTTTTCTTATCGGTTTTTTTTTTAGTAATTTTAGGTTGGCCCTTTTTCTTTATATCCGGATTTTTTTCTCTTTTCCAGGCTAAGTAAATATTTGCGCAAATCCTATCCGACTTAAAAACTTTTTTTAATTTTTAGTTTTGGTTTGTTCTTTACAACTTTTATGCTATTTTATCCGGTATTAGTATTTCCTGTAGTTGTTTTCTTGTCTATGCAATATTTGGCTGTGCTAGCAAAAGTGCTTCTCTTACTTCTTTTTGAAAATTGTTTGTTATATTTATTTTTCCGGTTTTTTATGTTTTGGTTAATATTTTATAACTATCTCTTCATATGTTATCAGCAAGTTTTTTATTGGTTTTTTTTTCTTAGCTACAATAACTTTAATTTTCAAGATTTTTTTATTCACTTTATACTAATTTTGTTTGACTTTTATTGCGTCCTCTATTCTTTTCTTATTTTTGTTAGTTTTTGATTTTTTTGTGTGCATTTTTTTCTTTTTTTTTACAATAATTTTGTTTTACCAGAAAACTTATTTTTTGGCATAGTAGCATTGTATAAGTCCTATAACTATTGTCCTGCGACCTCATACACTTCTAGCTTATCATGTCCTTCTTTTTACTCAACTTGCAAACATTTTATCCTTACTAGTTATATTTTGCTTTTGATTTTGGTGTTTTGCTTGCAATGGCGTACCCTATGTAGTTGTGTAGGCTTACAGTCTCAAAGTCTATCACTTGTCATTTTTTATAAATAAATGTAGTTTGCTTTCTTTTGGTTTTTCTGTTATTTAAAATTATTTTTCTATTTGGAGCCACATTTTGATAATTACAAGTTAAAGTTGAAGATTAATATATTACAAATTGTCTGTACACGTTTTGTGGTATTCATATATAGGTATATACTTCTTGTATTCCCTTATTACTAGCACAAAATCATTCTAATATCATTCATGTCAAAACCTTATCTTATCTCTTGTTTTTGCAGTATTTTTTTTTTTTAGTTTGCTTATTAGATAAACGTTTTTTTTTTAATTTTTTATTTTTTGCTGTAGCTTTGAGTATATTGCTACTGTTTTTCTTAGTTTTATTTATAGCACTTTTATTGATATTAATATTCTCTGTACTCTCTTTTCTTGACTGCTTTGATATGTCTGCTTTTTTGTTGCGTTCTTTGATTTCTCACTGTTTGCTTGTAGCTTTTTGCATACGTAGCACTTAATTGGATTTAGGTCAAGGAAGGCATTTTTTAGCTTCACAAAAATGCAATGAAGACTTTGCGTTTTTGTCTAACCAGTTTTTATAACTTGAATTGATGTGCCTTGTGCTTATATCTTTGACACTAAAAATAATTTTGTGGGTTTAATAATTTTTCCACTTTCTTGGCTTTCTATTTTTTACTTATCTTCATGCTTTTTAACAAAAAGTTTGCGCCGTTGCTTGCAAACGTAACTTTTTCGTACTGCACACTTTTGCTATTTGGTTTTTTGGAAATTGTAATATTGCTTCTGTTGTGTTGTTTATGGTTAGTTTCACTTTGTTTTTGGTGATACTCATCAATCAATGTTTTTTACAAATACTTTTGTCTGCGTTGCAACTATCTTCTCTACAATTTTTGCTTTCTTATATATCTGTCTGCTTGTTAGCTTTGGCGTTCTTTGGCCTTTTCTGTGGATAAACATCTATACTTTTGTTTGTGTATTTATGAAAGCAAATTTAATAATTTTTTTATTCTTTTGCTGGCTAATCTTTCTTTGATGATTTTTGATGTTGGACACTCAGCATGTCGCGATTTTTAAATATTTTGATAATTATTTTTGAATATTTTGGATGTAGTTTTCTTTGTTCTCACTCTCTGATTCTCTTGTTATGTTATTGTATAGTTTCTGTACTGATTATTTTCTTTTAAAGAAATACATTTTGCAGTTATCGTTTTTTTTTTTCATTTTAAAGAGACTTATAATTTTTTTGGTTAGTAAAAAATTCTTGTTCTAATCTGTTTTTGGTGTTACACATAAGTTTTTACTGTTTTTGTCTATTATTGGTATATAAGAACTTGTTTGCTTATGATACTGATTATACTGATACACATAAATTGTTAGAATTGGAATACCTTTTTACAAAACGCGGCAAAATTTTAAGTTTGTTATTTTGCAGCTTTGATACAAGTCACTTTTTTTAAGACATTTGTCTGACAAACTGAGCTTTGTCAAAGGCTTAAGCCACTGGGATAAATAATTATGGATACCCAAACTGGATAAGAACCCCCGTGAGGAAAGAAAGTAAACAAGTTTTTGGCTTGAGTCTACCATTGGCAGAAAAAGAAATTAACAAACAAAAGTGTAAGCTAACGCTAACGCCGTGAAGCGTTTATTAATAGTAGGGTGAGCAAAAGCTTTACACACGACTAGAAGTAGACCTGACTGTCGTTTTACACACGACAAGTGAAGATAAGAAGTGACCCAAGAACTTAAATTTGTAGTTGCCCCCAACTGGAAAAGGAAGTTATATTAGATTACTCTAGGCTATTGGAAAATGATGTCAACATAGCCAAAAATGCTTACATTTTGGACGCCATTACAGTGCTACTGTATATTGGCTACAACTATGACTATGGAAAATCAATTGAAGTACCAGTACCATTACAAGATTTTTGGAATTAGAAACAACTGAAACAATTATTGAGCGAGTTTAACTCAAAATTACTCATAAAATCAAACTAAAAAAACCTAATTATCACACGTGCTCGGCGCTATTGTTATATCGTTAATAAAAAACGTTATCTACTAACAAGTGAAAAAATTTTGCGGCGACTAAGCACAAAGCACTAACTGTATCTTTATAGTGATAGTAAAGAAAAAAGAGTTTTTTGATTTTGATAAAAGTAAGATAAAGAAACCGTAAAAAACTGAAAACAAAATTTTGGCAATTTTTTATAAAAGAAGTCTATAAACACTACACTGCATTACATTTGCTACACCTGACTGAGTTTTGTTTATTATTTAATTTATATATTAGTTACAATTGGGTGGGTTTGTATGCTTCTGCTGCTCATAATTATTGATAAATTGTTAGTGCCGGAGTGTTTGCCTGCCCGCCCAAGTATTTGTAATCTAATCAATAATCAGAAATACTTAGGCGTGTGGGTGGGATTTTCTAGCTCATGATTACTTGATCTAGAGTGCCCGCTTATTCGCCCAAGTGTTTGTAATCCAATCTATAAATTATTTACATTTGGGGCGGGTGACTGGAACACTGTAACTCATGATTTCTGAAAAATTGTTTGAATTGAAGTACATGGCTACTCCCCTAAGTGTGTGTAATTTAATCTATAGATTACTAATAATAGTTTGAACTACAGTGCTCACTTACTAGCTTAAGAATTTGTAATCAAATTTACTTCAGCTTATAATTACTGAAAATGTAATAAGCAATTACTAGTCCAAATATTTCTTATACCATTTATAGATCATCATTACTTGGGCGAGTGTTTGAGATTCTTTATGATTACTAACAAATTGTTTGAACTGAAGTGATCATTTGTTCAAATGTTTGTAATTTAATTTATAGATTACTAACACTTGGGCGGGTGGTTCCGAGTACTGTTTGAACTAGAGTAATTTGCCAACCAGTCCAAATGTTTGTAATCCAATTTTGATGTTTTTTTTTATGAAAAAGCAGGGATTTTAAAAAGACTTTTGTTTGGGAATGAGGCCCAAACTTTGCGTTCTAACTTTTGGCGTTTGACCATCTTTTGCGTGATAGTACGATGTGTTCTGGGGTATCTATGCCTTGTAAGAAACTGTTATGTAAAGTAGTTTATTTTGCTGTGTTTACGAGTTAGCTACGTTGTTGTTCTGTGTATCAGCGTTTTGCATTTGGTTCAATCTATTTTACTTCTCAATTTTTAATGGTACGCTGTTGTGCCGCATTTTTTGTATGAGTTGTTGGCTTTTGGTTTGTAGCACCGTTCTTTAGCTAGTAAATGCTTTGGTACTATTCCGATTTCTACTTGTATATCTTGTGTAGATTTTTTTTTTTTTTTTTTGTGGGTTGGGAGGAGAATCTTCTAAAGACTGAAAGTGTCGGATTCACCCACAAGAGGCAGGCGCCTACCGACTAAACTCCCCCCCCCCCCGACTCGTGTAGATACCGTACCGCAACTTTAATTTATACTTTTTTCCCACTTTGTTAAGCAATTTTCTATACTTTGTTTTGGATAAATTCCTACTAGAACGCTATACAGCATGGTGGACTTTATCATGTTGGTTAGGCATTAGTCGATTGAGGGCGGTTGCTACCTTTTTTGCTATTTTAGAGATTTTTATGATGAGCGTTTCCAGAATTAGGTTTTTACCAAGGATTACATCTTGGTATTTTATGCTGCTTTGACTTGATTTTATTTTGTTTTTACTCTCAAGCTTAATTCTTACCAGTGGGTCTTTTTGTGCTCCAATTCCAGATTTTTTTTTCTAATCCAAATACCTATTTTGACCACAGCCTATTTTGGAACTTTTTTTAGTTGTTTTTCTATTTGGCTTTCTGATAATTGATGACTGAGATTGTTAAAGGATTAATGATAATTTACAAGTAAAAACAGGATCTATGAAGTATAAGTCTACTACTATATACTCTACAAACTTTGACATAAATTTTGGATTTTTCGATAAATCCGAGATTTTTTTATACTATTAGTACGGGCATAATTTGTTATATGTTTCTACCGCCAATTTTAACTTTTTTGATGGCATTAATGTCATACTGATTGCTTAAAAGCCTACCGCAATTTGCTATTTTCTCAGTTAATTGATTAGGTATAGTGGTTTGTACACCACATTTTCAACAGCAGTTTTGTTTTGCTTTTCCAGTAACGGTAGCCAGTTTCTATTTGTACAAAAAAAAATCCTTTGGTTAACAGACTATTGAAGACATCTGCTACTTACTTTATGTTTTTTTCTACTTGTTATTTTTGGTAGATGACTTTCTGGACTATCAGCTGTTTCTGGTTTAATTTTATTTTTGTCTCTACAGCCTCTTCTTCTAAACAAATGGATATTAGTTTTGCTATTATTGGTCTGTTTGGCCAGTTATTTTTATTGTAAAACTGGACCTTCAGTTAATCTTCAACAGTTAGTCTACTGTGTACGCAATTTTAGCTTTTCAGCCATTATTTTGTATACCTTTTTCCATAGATCCTGGCCAATTTATTTGCAAAATATACTCCAGGCTATCTTCTTGCAAACTTTATTTTGCTTTTTAGATCTGTTTTTAGTTCTTGTAATCCTGTCTTCTTTATTTTTTTGCTATTTTCCAATCACATTTGATGGATTCCGTAAACTGCTTCAGTTTTGCCTCGCTAAAGCGCCAACTTTTTCTTGCGTTTTTTGGAGATTGTTTGTTTCTTGTAATCTAGTTTATTTTGTTCTTTTTCCACTTTATGATTACTGACAATTTGTTTGAATTTGACTGCCCGCTTACCCATCTAAGTGTTTTTAATTGAAGTGTTTAATTTCTTACTAATTTTGTTGTCTGCAACCACTTTAACAAAAGAAAAACTTTCAATTTTTTATTAACAAATACTTGGATGAGTAAGCAGAGTTTACGAATGCAAACTATTTTTTCACAATCATGATCTGAATGACTCCCCCAGTTGATTAATTGTTTTTAATACAAGCATCTAATTTGTGCATTTTAATAGCAAATATCTTACTTATTGTTATTTTCCAATTGCTACGAAAAATATCCAATTATTTCAGTTATTTAGTAACCAACACAATCAAAAACTAACTAATTAACAAAATTGTGGTAACTTTGTGCCATACTATCCTGCTTGAAATGAGATATTATTGTTTACACAAAACCTCACCTCCCACAAACATTATGTCACTTTTTATCGCACAATTCGATCCAAATAGCAAACCGGAAACATTTCCGAACATAACAATTTTGATTCCAAATGCCATACTTAACATTAATGTAATAACTACATTCTAAATTGCACAAATTCACGTCATGTTGCGCCCCATAATTCAATTCAATTAAATTCTTAACTTAATATGATATATTTAGAAGATAAACAAAATTATTGTTGATAAAGCCCTAGAATTTCGCAAAGAACATTATTAAAAGCTCAGGCAATTTTGATCCCGTTTATTGGAGTAAATATGTAAATTTTATATTCGAATGGAGCGTGGAAATAGGCGATACTCACACATACGAACGCAGCCTGAAATTACAGTTAGTTTTAAGAAGCTTTTCGCGGTGAGAAAGCGGCTTTAAATTGAAGCAATTTTAGGCAAACGGAGAACGAAGAGAGAATGTATAATGAAATTATTTATAAATGTTATAGATTTATTCAACAAAGGCTAGACCATTAGGATACAAAATTGAGTTGAGCATTATATATCATAAGTGACGCCTTGGAAAGCAAATCGGCTTGTGAAACGCAGTTCAATTCCTCGTATAAATATGCATAGCTCCTTGGTATATTGAAAAGCCTCTCTGCTAGAGACGTTGGGAAATTCTGTCAGTGGCAGCTTATGTCAGATATTGCATGGATCCTTTAAATATTTATAATTTTAAAACTTCGTTAAACTAGTTTCTGGAATATTTCATACATATTCTGCGCGAATTAAGCATTTAACATAAACATTCCAACCTGAACATAATAATAGTTTATAATATATTCAGCCATATTGTATACCGTAACTTTACATTGTGGTTTTAATTCAAATTTTTGTAATAATATTAATTATTTGTTACAGAGCCCGTGACGGAAATCCTGGGCGGACCGGACCTCTTCATCAACATGGGATCGACGATCAATTTAACCTGCTTGGTAAAGTTTGCTCCGGAAGCGCCGCCGACGATGCTCTGGTCCCACAATGCACAGGTTATAAATTTCGATTCACCACGCGGCGGCGTCAGTCTAGTTACCGAAAAAGGCCTAATTACTACTAGCCGTCTGCTGATCCAGAAAGCAGTACAAGCCGACTCTGGTCTATACACCTGTGCTCCATCCAATGCAAACACTGCCAACGTTAGGGTCCACATTTTGAATGGTAGGAAGCAGTGAATTAATAATAATTTAAAATTATTGGTTGCGATTTGTTTCAAAACATCGTGTGATTGTTATGATGAAGCTGAAGGGTCCAGTTGTGGCGCTTCATGTAACACAGTTTGTGGTATTGTATGTAAATCCTCATCCCATATATTGTTTCGTATAGTAAGTAACTTTCAACTCGATTGTTGCTGTGTTTTGTGGATGGGGAGTAGTATCCCTATACACACGTGTTTGTTCTACAAACTGGAACAATTTAAATATCCCTTTTATGATCTCTGTAATCCGCGCACGGAATACAGTTTGGAATTAGACGGAAAGAGTCACGTAGTATTATAATTATTTTACAACACATTAAGATTGCGGTGGAATAAAAAATAAAAGGAGGACAAAGTTGTTGAAGTAAGTTTTAATAGCGATAAAAGTTGCCCTAGGATCTTAAGTTGATGCATTCGCTTGGCGAGGTTGCCGGAAGACATGTTGCTCTCTGTATATCAATGAGGCTGAATGTTCAACAAAAAAATAGTTTCTTTTTAAAGTCAAGTTACAATAAGGTAGTGAACTAAAGACGTTAACTGGGTTATGCTCATTATTTAGACAATTTAAATATAATTGAATTCAACTTTTATGTAAATTTTAAAGTATAGTCAATGGGTGTGGTTCATTATACAACTTACTTTAAAGTCTTTTATGATATTTGCAATATTTTTAAAGCATCTAATTGTAGATTTTAAAGGTTCATAAAAGTCTTTTATGATATTTGCAATATTTTTAAAGCATCTAATTGTAGATTTTAAAGGTTCTATAAAAGCTTACAGCTAAGAACTTAATACAAAAAGTAAAAATGTAGCGTTTTTAGTATTTTTTTTTAAATAAGTAGCAAACTGTCATTATTTACACTTGTTACTACATATGTTGACTACAACTTCTGCAAGTATTATCTAAATTAAGTTACTAAGTTGCTACTTATTGTATTTTAACAGGAAACCCAACAAAATTTTGAAAATGATGACTTTAATTAAGCGTTTTTAGTAACTTTTAGTATTATTAGCAACCTGGGATTATGCACATTTGTTACTACATATGTAAGCTACAACTCCTGCAAATTTTACTTGAATTAAGCTACCTGGTTGCTACTTATTGTGTTTCTGCCAGAAACTTATTTTTTTTTAATTGATTACTTTAATTTAGTATTTTTAGTAACTTTTAAATGAAGTAACAAACTGTCATTATTTACACTTGTTACTACATATGTTGACTACAATTTCTGCAAGTATTATCAAAATTAAGTTACTAGGGTGCTACTTCTTCTAGAAATTCATAGAAAATTTAAAATTTAGCATTTTAGTAACTTTTAAAATAAGTAGCAACTTGTTAATACTTATATTTATTATTATACATATATGTATACTACAATTTTTTTCAAAATATTATCTAATAAATGCTATTAAGTTGCTACTTATTATAATTAAATAATAAAACTCTCAAAAAGAAATTTTGAAATTGATAACTTTATTTATCTGTTTCAGTAACTTTTAATATTAGTAGCAACTTGTCATTTTTCACACTTATTACTACATATGCAGAGTGCAACACTTGAAAATATTGTCAGAATCAAGCTATCGAGTTGCTAATTATTAATTTTTTTCTAAATACTTAAAAAAAAATTGAAATTGATAACTTTAAATTAGCATGTTTAGTAACTTTTAAGATAAGTAGCAATTTGTCATTAATCACACTTATTACTACATATGTAAGCTACAACTTCCGCAAATATTACTAAAATTAAATTATCTGGTTGTTACTTATTGTATTCAACAAAATTTTAATATTGATAACTTTAATTTAGCATTTTTAGTAACTTTTGATATAAATAACAACTTTTTGTTATTTACACTTATTATTACATATGTAAGCTACAATTTTTTTAAATATTATCAAAATCAAGGTACATGGTTGCTACTTATTATACTTCTTCTAGAAATTCATAGAAATTTTAATATTTTGCATTTTAGCAACTTTAAAAATAAGTAGCAACTGGTTATTATTTTTTTTATTACGTATGTTGACTACAGTTTTTGCAAATATTATCTAATAAATTCTACTAAGTTACTACTTATTATAATTTTTCTGAAAACTCTAAAAAAGATATTTTGAAATTGATAACTTTATTTAGTTTTTTTAGTTACTTTTAATTTTAGTAGCAACTTGTTATTACTCACACTTGTTACTACATATTATGCAGAGTGCAACATCTGAAAATATTATTGGGATTAAGCTATCAGGTTGCTAGTTATTGTATTTTTTCTGGAAACTTAAAGAATTTTTGAAACTGATTACATTAGTTTAGCATTTTTAGTAACTTTTTTAAAATAAGTAGCAATTTTTTATTATTTACACTTATAACTAAATATGTAAGTTT
Source organism: Tachinus rufipes (assembly GCA_963932245.1). Lineage (NCBI taxonomy): Eukaryota > Metazoa > Arthropoda > Insecta > Coleoptera > Staphylinidae > Tachinus > Tachinus rufipes. The sequence continues at coordinate 7,407,709 of OZ010749.1, forward strand.
TAATTTTTACAAATATTTTTAAAATCAAGCTATCGGGTTGCTACTTATTATGCATCTTCTATAAATTCAGATTTTTTTTTTAATTTATTATTTTAGTAGCTTTTAAAATATGTAGAGACTTGTTATTACTTACATTTATTACTACATATGTAAACTACAATTTTAGCAAATATTATTGTATAAATGTTACTAAATTCCTACTTATTGTAATTTTTCTGAAAACTCTAAAAAAGAAACTTTGAAATTGATGCCTTTACTTAGGTTTTTTACTAATTTTTAATTTTAGTAGCAACTTGTTATTACTTACACATATTACCTTATATGTAGAGCGCTATATCTGCAAATATTATTAGAATTAAGCTATCAGGTTGCTAGTTATTGTATTTCTTCTAGAAACTTAATTTTTTTTAAATTGATGACATTAATTTAGCATTTTTAGTAACTTTTAAAATAAGAAACAACTTGTCGTTAATCACACTAGTTACTACATATGTAGACTGCAATTTCTGCAAATATTATCAAAATCAGCTTACCAAGTTGCTACTTATTGTATTTCTATTAAAAACTCGAAGTTTTTTTGAAATTAATGACTTTAAATTAGCATTTTTAGTAACTTTTAAAATAAGTAACAACTTGTCATTGATCACATTTAATACTACATATTTTAGATATAATTTTTACAAATATTATCAAAATTAAGCTACTAAGTTGCTACTAATTGTATTAATACTATAAATTCAAAGTTTTTTTGAAATTAATGACTTTAAATTAGCATTTTTAGTAACTTTTAAAATAATTAGCAACTTTTTATCATTTGTATTTATCACTACATATGTAAGATACAATTTCTAAAAATATTATCAAAATCAAGCTACCAGGTTGCTACTTATTGTGTTTCTGCTGAAAATTTTGAAATTGATGATATTAATTTGGAATTTTTATTAACTTTTAAAACAAGTATCAATTTGTCATTATTCACAATTAATACTACTTATGTAAGCTACAATTTTTACAAATATTATTAAAATCAAACTACCAGGTTGCTATTTAATGTGTTTCTACTAAAAACTTAAAGAAATTTTGAAATTGATAACATTAATTTAGCATTTTTAGTAACTAACTACTGAGACTTATTACTACATATGTAAGCTACAATTTACTTACATTTATTACTGCATATATAGGCTATAATTCCTGCAATTATTTCTAAACTTAAGCTTGGTTGCTACTTAGTGCAGCAATAAAAATTTGAAACTGATAACATTAATTCAAAATTTTTAGTAACTTTTAAAATAAATAGCAACTTGTAATTACTTACTTTTGTTACTACATATGTAGACTATTATTTCTGCAAATTTGATTAAATTTAAGAAACCAGGTTTCTACTTATTGAAATTTTTCTGAAAACTAAAAGCAATTTTGAAATTAATGATTTTGATTTAGCTTTTTTAGTAACTTTCAAAATAAGTAACGAATTCTCATTGCTAACACTTATTACTACATATGTAGACTGCAATTTTTGCAAATATTATCAAAATCAACTTACCAAGATGCTATTTATTGTATTTCTACTAGAAACTCAAATTTTTTTGAAATTAATGACTTTAAGTTAGCATTTTTAGTAACTTTTAAAATAAGTAACAACTTGTCATTAATTACTCTTGATACTATTTATGTAAGCTACAATTTCTACAAATAATATCAAAATCAAGATACCAGGTTGCTATTTATTGTGTTTTTACTGAAAACTTAAAGAATTTTTGAAACTGATGACATTTTTTTTAAAATATGTAGCAACTTGTTATTAATTTCACTTGTTAGTACATATGTAAGCTACAATTTCTACAAATATTATCAAAATCATGCTACCTGGTTGCTACTTATTGTGTTTCTGCTGAAAACTTAAGCAAAATTTTGAAACTGATGACATTAGTTTAGCGTTTTTAGTAACTTTTAAATTAAGTACTAATTTGTTATTAATCACACTTATTATTACATATGTAGACTACAATTTCTGCAAATATAATCAAAATAAACTTACCAAGTTGCTACTTATTGTAGTTTCTCTAGAAACTCAAAGTTTTTTTGAAATCGATGACTTAAATTAGCATTTTTAGTAACTTTAAAATTAAAAAAGCAACTTGTCACACTTAGTACTACATATTTAGGCTACAATTTTTACAAATTTTATCAAAATTGAACTACTAAGTTGCTACTTATTGTGTTTCTGCTAAAAACTTAAACAAAATTTTGAAACTGATGACATTAATTTAGCATTTTTAGTAACTTTTAAAACAAGTAGCAACTTGTCATTAATCACACTTGATACTACATATGTAAGCTACAATTTCTACGGATAACATCAAAATCAAGCTACCAGGTTACTATTTATTGTGTTTCTACTAAAAACTTAAATAAGTTTTGAAACTGATGACATTAATTTAGCACTTAACTTAACTTAACTTTTAAATTAAGAAACAATTTGTCATTAATTACATCTATAACTACATTTGAAAGCCACAATTTTTGCAAATATTACTAAATTAGGCTACTTTGTTACTACTTATAGTATATTTGCCGGAATCTCAAAGAAATTTTGAATTTGTTAACTAATTTAGCATTTTTAGTAACTTTTAAAATAAGTAGCAGCTAGACATTACTTATACTTTATACTGTATATGTTGACTACAACTTGAGCAAATATGATCAAAATCAAATTATTAAGTTGCAACTTATCCTACTTTTGCAAGAAATTCAAATTAAATTTCAAATTAATGATTTTAACTTAGCATTTTTTAAATAAATAGTAACTAGTTATTTCTTTAGATTTATTACTACATATGTTCACTACAACTTTTATAATTGTTGAAAAAAATAAGTTGTTAAGTTGCTACTTATTGCATTTTTTCTAAAATCTTAAAATTGATGATTTTATTTAACTTTTTAGTAACTTTTAATTTTAGTAGCAACTTATTATTACTCACACTTACTACTGCATAAGTAGAGTGCAAAAACTGCAAATAGTATCACAATCAAACGATCTGGTTGCTAGTTATTGTACTTTTTCTGGAAACTTATTTTTTTTTAATTGATGACATTAATGTATCATTTTTAGTAACTTTTGAAAATAAGTAGCCATTTATTATTAATTACACTTATTACTTCATATGTAAACTACAACTTCTGCAAATTTTAATCAAATTACGCTTCTTAGTTGCTACTTATTGTGTTTCTGGTAGATACTCAACAAAAATTTGAAATTGATGACATTAATTTTGCATTTTTAGTAATTTTCAAAATAAGTAGCAACTTGTTGTTACTGACATTTTGAACTACATTTATAGGCTACATTTTTTGCAAATATTACTTAAAATAGGCTACATAGTTGCTACCTACTGTGCTTTTGGTAGAAACAAAATTTTGAAATTGATGACATTGATTTTGCATTTTAGTAACTTTGAAAATAAGTAGCAACTTGTAGTTATTAACACATAATACTACAGATATAGGCTACAATTTCTGCAAATGTTAGTTACTAAAATTAAGCTTCTTGGTTGCTACTTATTGAAGCAAAAAAATTTTGAAATTAATGACATTAATTTAGCATTTTTAGTAACTTTCAAAATAAGTAGCAACTTGTAGTTACTGACACTTAATACTACATCTTTAGGCTACAATTTCCGCAAATATTTAAAAAAATAGATTATCTAGTTGCTACTTATTGTGCTTCTGGTAGAAACTCAACAAAATTCTGAAATTGATGACATTAATTTAACATTCTTAGTAACTTTTAAAATAAGTAGCAACTTGTCGTTACTGACAATAATTACTACATCTGTAGGCAACAATTTTCTCAAAAATTATTAAAATTACGCTACTTAGTTGCTACTTATAGTGCTTTTGGTAGAAACTCAACAAAATTTTGAAATTGATGACATTAATTTAGCATTTTTAGTAACTTTTAAAACAAAAAGCAATTAGTTGTTACTGACATTTGTTACTACATCTGTAGACTACAATTTCTGCAAATATTAATAAAATTAAGCTACATAGTTGCTACTTATTGTGCTTCTGGTAGAAACTCAACTAAAATTTTAAATTAATGACAATAATTTAGCATTTTTAGTAACTTTTAAAATAAGTAGCAACTTGTCCTTACTAACACTTATTACTACATATATAAGCTATAATTTTTGCAAATATTACTAAAATTAAGTTACGTAGTTGCTATTTATAGTGCTTTTGGTAGAAACTCAACAAAATTTTGAAATTGATGACATTAATTTAGCATTTTTAGTAACTTTTAAATTAAGTAGCAACTTGTTGCTATTGACAATTATTACTGCATTTATAGGCTACAATTTTTGCAAATATTACTAAAATTAAGATACTTAGTTGCTACTTATTGTGCTTCTGGTAGAAACTCAATAAAATTTTGAAATTGATGACATTATTTTAGCATTTTTAGTAACTTTTAAATTAAGTAACAATTTGTCGTTTCTGACACTTATTACTACATCTGTAAGCTACAATTTTTGCAAGTATTACTATAATTAAGCTACTTAGTTGCTACTTTTTGTGCTTTTTGGAGAAACTCAACAAAATTTTGAAATTGATGACATTAATTTAGCATTTTTAGTAACTTTTAAAACAAAAAGCAACTAGTTGTTGCTGACACTTAAAACTATTTTTATAGGCCACAATTTCTGCAAATTTTGCTAAAATAAAGCTACTTAGTTGCTACTTATTGTGCTTCTAGTAAAAATTCAACAAAGTTTTAAAACTGAAGACATTAATTTAGCATTTTTAGTAACTTTTGAAATAAGTAGCATCTTGTAGTTACTGACACTTATTACTGCATCTATAGGTTTCATTTTTTGCAAATATTTTTAAAATTAAGATACTTATTGTGCATCTAGTATAAACTCAACAAAAATTTTAAACTGTCGACATTAATTTAGCAATTTTAGTAACTTTCAAAATAAGTAGGAACTTGTTGTTACTGACACTTATTACTACATTTATAAGCTACAATTTCTGCAATTATTATTAAAATTACGCTACTTAGTTGCTACTTATTGTGCTTCTAGTAGAAACTTAACAAAAATTTGAAATTGATGACATTAATTTAGCATTTTTAGTAACTTTTAAAATATGTAGCAACTTGTCATTACTGACACTTATTACTACATCTATAAGTTACAATTTTTGCAAATATTACTAAAATTACTTTACTTAGTTGCTACTTATAGTGCTTCTGGTAGAAACTCAACAAAATTTTGAAATTGATTACATTGATTTTTCATTTTTAGTAACTTTAAAAATAAGTAGCAACTTGTCGTTACTCACACTTATTACTGCATCTATAGGTTTCATTTTTTGCAAATATTTTTGAAATTAAGCTACTTATTGTGCTTCTGGTAGAAACTAAACAAAAATTTGAAACTGATGACATTAATTTAGCAATTTTAGTAACTTTCAAAATAAGTAGGAACTTGACGTTACTGACACTTATTACTACATCTATAAGCTACAATTTCTGCAAGTATTACTAAAATGAAGCTACTTAGTTGCTACTTATTGTGCTTCTGGCAGAAACTCAACAAAATTTTGAAGTTGATCACTTTAAATTAGCATTTTTAGTAACTTTTAAAAACAAGTAGCAACTTGTCGTTATTGACACTTTATACTACATCTATAGGCTACAGTTTTTGGAACTATTACTAAAATTAAGCTACCTGGTTGTTACTTATTGTAGCAAACAAATTTTGAAACTGATAACATTAATTTAATCAAAAAAAAAAAAAATTAACAAATTGAATCACTAACACTTGACCGAGTGGGCGGTAACTAAAGTTCAAGCTACTGTCCAGCAATGATAGAACTTAGTGCCCCGCCTACCTACTCAATTGTTTGTGAACAAAAAATTGGATCACGAACACTTAGGTGGGTGGGCGGGAACTAAAGTTAAAGCTACTGTCCCGCAACTTTTGAATTTAGTGCCCCGCCCACCTACCCAATTGTTTGTGAACAAAAAATTGGATTACGAACTTATGGGTGGGTGGGCGGAAACTAAAGTTGAAGCTACTGTTTTGCAATCAATGAAACTAGTGCCTTGCCCACTCACCTAATTGTTTGTATACAAGAATTTGGATTGAAGTTGAAATTACTATCCCGCAATTATTGAACTTAGAGCCCTACCCACCCACCTAATTGTTATTGATCAAGAAATTGGATCAGGAACACTTGTGTGGGAGGGCGTGAACTAAAGTTAAAGTAACTGTCTTGCAATTATCAAATTTTGTGCCCCGCCCACCCACCCAATTGTTTGTGTATAAGAAATTAGATTATAAACACTTGGGTGGGTGGGCGGGAATTAAAGTTTGAACTATTGTCCCGCAATCATTGAACTTAGTGCTCCGCCCACTCACTCAATTGTTTGTAAACAAGAAATTGGATTACGAACACTTAGGTGGGTAGGCGGGAACTAAAGTTGAAGCTACTGTCCTGCAATCATTAAAGATAGTACTCCACCCACCCACCCAATTGATTAAAAAAAAATTGGATTACAAACATTTGGGTGGGTGGGCGGGAACTCCAGTTGCAACTACTGTCATGTAACCAATGAACTGTGTTCCCCGCCAAAACACCCAATCAAGAAATTTAATTGCTAACACTTGGGTGGGTGAGCGGGAACTAAAGTTGAAGTTACTATCCCGCAATAATTGAACTTAGTGCATTGCCTTCCCACTCAATTATTTGTGAACAAACAATTAGGTTAACAACACTTGGGTGGGTTAGCGGGAATTTCAGTTGCAACTACTGTCTCGTAACTAATTAACTGTATTTTCTGCTAATTTACCCAATTAGGAAATTTAATTACTAACATTTGGGTTGGTTGGCAGGAACTAAAGTTGAAATTACTGTCCCGCAATCATTAAACTTAGTGCCCCGCCCACCTACCCAATTGTTTGTTAACTAGAAATTAGATTACAATCACTTGGGTGTGTGGGCGAGAACTCCAATTGCAACTACTGTCTTGTAACCAATGAACTATGTCCCCCGCCATCTCACTCAATTATGAAATTAAATCACAAATTCTTGGGTGGGTGGGCAGAAACTACAATTAAAACTACTTTTGCGCAGTCATTAAACTTAGTGTCTCACCCACCCACCCATTGTTTGCGAAAAAAAACTGGATTACAAACTCTTGGATGAGAGGGCAGGAACTCCATTTGCATCTATTGTCTTGTAACCAATGAACTGTGTCTTTTTGCCAACTCACCCAATTAGAAAATTTAAACTCTTGGGGGAGTGGGCAAGAACTAAAGTTAAAACTACTGTCCCGCAATTATTGCAAATATTGATATATTGGAAGTTAACATTATCAATATTTTGTTGGCTACAATATAATTTTCAAGATTACTTTGATAATTTAATTGGGGTTTATTTTTATTACCGACAACGGCATTTTTATGACCAAAAATATAAAATAAATAGCATAATAAAGTTTTATAGAATAAACAAAGAAATTGTAGATTATAAGATTTATTGTTACAAATAGAGTATTACAAAACAACTCAGGCTAATAATAACTAACCCTCTTTGTATGTATTTGCTGTACAATTAACGGGGACCAATTTTATTCCACACGTTATTTTAGCGTTTAAATATTAATGATCAACAATTTATAATTCTTTTTTGTTGTTTTAATTAATTAAAATTATGTTTTGCTTGAAAATACATTCGCGGCACATTCACTCGTCCATTCTTTTTGTTTCTTTATGAAAGGACGAGAGAAAAATAATTTAAAAAACAACAAAATAAAAATGAGCCAGCCGATTTGCATAGCGTTTTAAATCGCGATTATTTTTGCATAATTAACTCTAGCTCTCGCGCTTGCTTTTAATTCCAAATTTAACGAGCCTTAAAAAAAACTTTTTAAAAACAAGAACGGAATTTTATATATATTTAAATGTACATAAAGTTTCTTTTGTGAATGTAATATTAATCAAACAAAAATAATTGATTTAAACGTATCGATTTCTGATTGAATAAACATTGTGTTTATGAGAACGCAAAGCCTCGGGCTGTACGTATTCCCTGAGATGGAAATATCTCCCAGATTGGATACAATGAAATGAACAGACGCGTATCTTTGAAACAAACAAAGGTCTATTGTAAGCTTCAAAATGCAGAGAATAACGTTGCTTCTGCAAATTGCATTTGATTTGATTAAGATGGGATGCACAAGTAACATTGACCTTTATAGTAATAACTCACAACATTTTTTTGTCCTTATTAATAAATTAAATATGAATTCGCGCGGGGCAGTAAAAAAGCGTGTAGCTAACAATTTATAGGCATTAGGGGTGCACTTACATCTCTGAATATAATAGGTTGAACGTCCTTCGTTTTAAAATACGGCTTAATAAATTCTTTGCTGAAATAATATTTGTCGTTGGCAGAAGTTTAGTAGATTGTTTGTTTCAGGAGAACACCCAGCGGCAATGCACCACGGAAAGGGTTGCTGGTCCGCCGAATCCTGCTTCTTGATCTTGACAAGTCTGCTCATCATCATATTACTACGACAGCCTACGTAGCTATGTAATTAAGTGTGTTATTGACGATTATTGTGTCGCCCTGTACATATCATGGACCCAGGTTTCGCATTTGTAAATAAGATTGATTGCGCGGAGCCTTCTTTTTTCTAAATGTTTTGTATATATTAGTCATTATTCCTGTCCAACATTTACTAATTGTGCGTGCGCGAGTGAAATTTATGCCCTTTTCAAGGGACTAATATATTCAACCCCATGGTTTTATAACTAAGCCGTTTATATCAACTGGATTAGATTTATCTAGATATCCCCCAAAACCCTGAAAAATAAATTTTATAAATTTAATTTAAGATTGTTAAGAAATTTTATTTACAAATATATTGTTGATTAAAAGAATTTTAATAAAAAATATTACTTTAGGTTCTGTTTGGTTGGATCCTTTGTGCTTATAATGCAGGGACATCAAAGAAGAAACTATATGGCCCCCTCAATTAACAATTCCTTTTTCGCTTTTGCGCCCATTTACATATCAAGTTCTAGGTCGTTAATAATGAATCCAGCAGGAAGGAAGTGTTCCAACTAGATTGCTTTATGAGCACATTTTCAGCATAATGTGCAGTCTTCATTGTGACTCTGAGGTAAGTTTATATTGTGTTCTTAAATAAAACATTCGTCGACGACGAGTGTTCTTGCTCTCATGTCCGCTGCAATTACTAAACAAGATCAAACATATTCTCTCAACTTTATATTATATTTTAATCTTCTTTTACTACAACAAAAGCCAGTTTAATATCATTTTATTCTTTGCATAGCGAATCGCTTTATTAATTCATAAACTTTATCTTTACATCAATCTCTTGACTTTAAAGAATTCATTTATGTAAAGAATATTTAATTCATTAAAATTAATCTGATTAAAGAGAATTTTACTAATTAAATGCATTTTTTTAACGAATTTAGTTCTTGTTTATGCTAATTTTGTGCTAGATCAAAATTTCGATATTAAAATATTTTTTTTATATTTTTTGTATAGGTTTATTGAGTATTGTGGTGAGTATGCTTTTTTGAAGTTATATCTAGTTTAGTGTACGGATTTTGATTAAATTTACACAATTTGTACTTAATTTTATGAAATCTGTTGACTTTAAATTTGATCAAATTCTAATGTGTGGTTTAGAAGTTATGAATGTTTGTATTTTTGGTTTAGGTTTATTAAGTATTATGGTGAGTGTGCTTTGTTTGAAACTATGACTAATTCAGTGTATGGATTTTGAATAAATTTACACAGTTAGTACTTACTGTTATGAAGTCTATTAACTTTAAATTTGGTATCATTCTAATGTAGGGTTTAGAAGTTATGAATGTTTGTATTTTTGGTTTAGGTTTATTAAGTATTATGGTGAGTGTGCTTTGTTTGAAACTATGACTAATTCAGTGTATGGATTTTGAATAAATTTACACAGTTAGTACTTACTATTATGAAGTCTATTAACTTTAAATTTGGTATCAATCTAATGTAGGGTTTAGAAGTTATAAATGTATGTATTTTTTGTAAAAGTTTATTGAGTATTATGGTGAGTGTGCTTTATTTGAAGCTATGACTAATTCAGTGTATGGATTTTGATTAAATTTATACAGTTTGTACTTACTAATATGACGTCTGTTGACTTTAATTTTCATTAAATTCCAATGTGTGTTTTAGAAGTTATGAATGTTTGTATTTTTTGTTTAGGTTTATTAAGTATTATGGTGAGTGTGCTTTGTTTGAAACTATGACTAATTCAGTGTATGGATTTTGAATAAATTTACACAGTTAGTACTTACTGTTATGAAGTCTATTAACTTTAAATTTGATATTATTCTAATGTAGGGTTTAGAAGTTATGAATGTTTGTATTTTTTGTAAAAGTTTATTGAGTATTATGGTGAGTGTGCTTTATTTGAAGCTATGACTAATTCAGTGTATGGATTTTGATTAAATTTACACAGTTTGTACTTATTAATATAACGTCTGTTGACTTTAAATTTCATTAAATTCCAATGTGTGGTTTAGAAGTTATGAATGTTTGTATTTTTGGTTTAGGTTTATTAAGTATTATGGTGAGTGTGCTTTGTTTGAAACTATGACTAATTCAGTGTATGGATTTTGATTAAATTTACACAGTTTGTACTTACTATTATGAAGTTTATTAACTTTAAATTTGGTATCATTCTTATGTAAGGTTTAGAAGTTATGAATGTTTGTATTTTTGGTTTAGGTTTATTAAGTATTATGGTGAGTGTGCTTTGTTTGAAACTATGACTAATTCAGGGTATGGATTTTGATTAAATTTACACAGTTTGTACTTACTATTATGAAGTCTATTAACTTTAAATTTGGTATCATTCTTATGTAGGGTTTAGAAGTTATGAATGTTTGTATTTTTTGTAAAAGTTTATTGAGTATTATGGTGAGTGTGCTTAATTTGAAGCTATGACTAATTCAGTGTAAGGATTTTGATTAAATTTACACAGTTTGTATTTACTATTATGAAATCGGTTAACTTTAAATTTGATAAAATTCTAATGCGGGGTTTAGAAGTTATAAATGTTTGTATTTTTTGTTTAGGTTTATTGAGTATTGTGGTGAGTATGCTTTGTTTGAAGCTATGACTAATTCAGTGTATGGATTTTGATTAAATTTTTACAGTTTGTACTTACTATTATGAAATCTGTTAACTTTAAATTTGATATCATTCCAACGTAGGGTTCAGAAGTTATAAATGTTTGTATTTTTTGTTTAGGTTTATTGAGTATTGTGGTGAGTATGCTTTGTTAGAAGCTATGACTAATTCAGTGTATGGACTTTGATTAAACTTACACAATTTTTACTTACTATTATGAAATCTGTTGACTTTAAATTTCATCAATTTCCAATGTGTGGTTTAGAAGTTATGAATGTTTGTATTTTTGGTTTAGGTTTCTTAAGTATTATAGTGAGTGTGCTTTGTTTGAAGCTATGACTAATTCAGTGTATGGATTTTGAATAAATTTACACAGTTTGTACTTACTGTTATGAAGTCTATTAACTTCAAATTTGATATTTTTCTAATGTAGGGTTTAGAAGTTATGAATGTTTGTATTTTTTGTAAAAGTTTATTGAGTATTATGGTGACTGTGCTTTATTTGAAGCTATGTCTAATTCAGTGTATGGATTTTAATTAAATTTACACAGATTGTACTTACTATTATGAAGTCTGTTAACTTTAATTTTGATCTGAATTCAATGATGGGTTTAGAAGTTATGAATGTTTGTATTTTTTGTATAAGTTTATTGAGTAATATGGTGAGTGTGCTTTGTTTGAAGCTATGACTAATGCTTTGTATGGATTTTGATTAAATTTACACAGCTTATACTTACTATTATAAAGTTTGTTAACTTTAAATTTGATAAAATTCTAATGTGGGGTTTAGAAGTTATGAATTTTTATGTTCTGTGTATAGATTTATTAAGTACTAGAGTGAGTTTGCATTATTTGAAATTATGTCTAACTCAGAGTATGGATTTTGATTAAATTTACACAACTCGTAAACACTATTATGGAGTCTGTATAGTTTAAATTTGATAAAATTTGAATGTAAGGTTTAGAAGTTATAAATATTTATGTTTTGTGTATAGATTTATTGAGTACTAGAGTGAGTTTGTTTTATTTGGAATTATGTCTAACTCAGTGTATGGATTTTAATTAAAGTTACACAACTGGTAAACACTATTATGGAATCTGTATAGTTTAAATTTGATAATATTCCAATGTAGGGTTTAGAAGTTATGAATTTTTATGTTTTGTGTATAGACTTATTGAGTACTAGAGTGAGTTTGCTTTATTTTAAATTATATTCAACTCAGTGTATGGATTATGATTAAATTTACACAACTGGTAAACATCATTATGAAGTCTGTATAATTTAAATTTGATAAAATTCTAATGTAGGGTTTAATAGTTATGAATTTTTATGTTTTGTGTATAGATATATTGAGTACAGAGGTGAGTATGCTTTGTTTAAAATTATGTTCAACTTAGTGTATGGATTTTGGTTAAATATACACATTTGGTTTACACTATTATATAGTCTGTGTAATTTAATTTTGATCAAATTGCAATGTAGGACCTAAAAGTTATGAATTGTTATAATTTGTGTATAGATTCAATAAGTACTGGGATAACTTTGCTTTATTCCAAATTATGTCTAACTCAGTGTATGGATTTTAATTCAAATTTACACAACTGGTAAACACTATTATGGAGTCTGTATAGTTTGAATTTGATAAAATTCCAATGTAGGGATTAGAAGTTATGAATTTGTATGTTTTGTGTATAGATTTATTGAGTACTGAGGTGAGTATGCTTTGTTTAAAATTATGTTTAACTTAGTGTATGGATTTTGATTAAATTTACACATCTGGTTTACACTATTATAAAGTTTGCGTAATTTAATTTTGATCAAATTGCAATGTAGGACCTAAAAGTTATGAATTGATATATTTTGTGTATTAATTCATTGAGTACTGAGGTTACTTTGCTTTATTCAAAATTATATTTAACTCAGTGTATGGATTTTGATTAAATTTACACAGCTAGTAAAAACTATTATGGAGTCTGTATCATTTAAATTTGATAAGATTCCAATGTAGGGTTTAAAAGTTATGAACTTTTATATTTTGTTTATAGATTCATTGAGTACTGGGATAACTTTGCTTTATTACAAATTATGTCTAGCTTAGTGTATGGGTTTTAATTAAATTTACACAACTGGTAAACACTGTTATGGAGTTTGTATTGTTTAAATTTTATAAAATTCCAATGTAAGGTTTAGAATTTATGAATTTTTATGTTTTGTATATAGACCTATTGAGTACTGGCGTGTGTTTGCTTGATTTAAAATTATGTCTACTTTAGTGTATGGATTTTGATTAAATTTTTTCTACTAGTAAACACTATTATGGAGTCTGTATAGTTTAAATTTGATAAAATTCCAATGTAGGGTTTAGAAGTTATAAATTTTTATGTTTTGTGTATAGATTTATTGAGTACTAGAGTGAGTTTGTTTTATTTGGAATTATGTCTAACTCAGTGTATGGATTTTGATTAAATTTACTCAACTAGTAAACATTATTATGGAGTCTGTATAGTTTAAATTTGATAAATTTCTAATGTAGTGTTTAGAAGTTATAAATTTTTATATTTTGTGTATAGATTTATTGAGTACTAGAGTGAGTTTGCTTGATTTAAAATTATTTTAAACTCGGCGTATGGATTTTGATTAAATTTACACAACTGGTAAACACTATTATAAAATCTGTATAGTTTAAATCTGATAATATTCTAATTTAGGGTTTAGAAGTTATAAATTTTTATGTTTTGTGTATAGACTTATTGAGTACTGACGTAAGTTTGCTTAATTTAAAATTAATTTTAACTCAGCGTATGGATTTTGATTAAATTTACACAGTTGGTAAACACTTTTATGGAAACTGTATAATTTAAATTTGATAAGATTCTAATGTAGGGTTTAGAAATTATGATTTTTTTAGTTTTGTTCATGGATTTATTGAGTACTAGAGTGAGTTTGCTTTACTTGAAATTATGTCTAACTCAGTGTATGGATTCTGATTAAATTTACAAAACTTGTAAACACTTTTATGGAGTTTATATAGTTTGACTTTGATGAAATTCTAATGTAGGGTTCAGAAGTTATAAAATTTTCTATTTTGTAAATATTCTTATAGGTTAGTGAGATGAGGTTGCTTCGATTAAAGGTAAGTCTAAGTTTGTGTATGGATTTTGATTAATTTTACACACTAAGTACTAACAACAATACTGTTTAGTTTGCATAAATTTAAACTATATTCAATGTAGAATTAAAAAGTTATGATTTTTTTAAATTTTCTATATAGTTTTTACAGCGCTGAGATAAGGTCACTTTGACTAAAGTTGTATTGCATTGACTGTATGGGTTTTGGTAAAATTTACACAACTAGTACTTATTATAGTAGAGTCTACTTGACACAGTTTTAATCAAAATTTGATATAGGGCTAAGAAGTTGCACGTTTTTATATTTTGTGTTTAGTTCTTTAAAGAGCTGAGACAAGATCAATTTGACTAAAATTGTGTCCAATTAATTGTATGGATTTTGATCAAATTTACACAATTAGTACCTACTATAATAGAGTCTACTTGACAGAATTTTGATCAATATTCAATGTAGGATTAAGAAGTTACACGTTTTTATATTTTGGGTATAGTTCTTTAGAGCGCTGAGACAAAATCACTTTGACTTAAATTGTTTCCAATTAATTGTATAAATTTTAGCAAAATTTACACAACTCGTACCTACTATAATAGAGTCTACCTGACAAATTGTTGATCAATATTCAATGTAGTGCTAAGAAGTTACAAATTTTTAATTTTTGTGTATAATTCTTTAGAGCGCCGTGACAAGATCGTTTTGATTTAAATTGTGTTCAATAAATTGTATGGATTTTGGTAAAATTTACACAATTAATACCTACTATAATATAGTCAACTTGACAAAATTTTTATCAATATTCAATGAAAGGCTAAGAAATTACTCATTTTCATATTTTGTGTATAGTTCTTTAGAGCGCTGAGATAAGATCACTTTGACTAAAGTTATCTTCAATTAATTGTAAAAATTTTGGTAAAATTTACACAACTAGTAGTTACTATAATGGAGCCTATTTGACAGAATTTTGATCAATATTCATTGTAGAGCTAAGAAGTTACACATTTTTATATTATGTGTATAGTTCTGTAAAGTGCTAAGACACGCTCACTTTGACTAAAATTGTGTTCTATTAATTGTATGGATTTTGATAAAATTTACACAATTAGTACCTACTATAATAGAGCCTACTTGACAAAATTTTGATCAATATTCAAAGCAAGGCTAAGAAGTTACACATTTTTATATTTTGTGTATAGTTCTTTAGAGCGCTGAGACAAGATTGCTTTGACTGAAATTGTGTCTAATTAATTGTATGGATTTTGGTAAAATTTACACAACTAGTACTTACTATAATAGAGTCTACTTGACAGAGTTTTTATCAATATTCAATGTAGGGCTAAGAAATTATACATTTTTATATTTTGTGTATAATTCTTTAGAGCGCTGAAACAAGATCACTTTGACAAAATTTGTATCCAATTAATTGTATAGGTTTTGGTAAAATTCACACAACTAGTACCTACTATAATAGAGTCTACCTGACAAATTTTTGATCAATATTCAATGTAATGCTAAGAAGTTACAATTTTTTTTTTTTTAATTTTGTGTCCAATAATTTGTATGGATTTTGGTAAAATTTACACAATTACTACCTACTATAATATAGTCTACTTGACAAAATTTTGATCAATATTCAATGCAAGCCTAAGAAATTACACATTTTTATATTTTCTGTATAGTTCTTTAGAGCGCTGAGATAAGATCACATTGACTAAAATTGTCTCCAATTAATTGTAAAAATAGTAGTATTTTAATTAATATTTAATGTAAGGATAAGAAGTTACACATTGTATATTTATTATTATAAAATTTGTTACTGAATTATGCTATGGAAAAATATAATTAATTTTATTAAAATAACAATTCTTAAATTTATGTGAATCATAATATACATATATTTTATACTTATTTTACTAATACGCATTTCATTTTTTGTTAGTTGTCCGGAGGAGCAACAGCCGAGTTGTTGTTCCCACGGACAAACTCCATGATAGGTATACCTGTAGTACTCCCCTCCCAGTATTCTTCGGTTTCTCAGCGTGTTAGTACGTAGCGTTGAGCTCTCAAATTAATTGCAAATTTAGGTTAATTAAAACTATTGTGATGTGTTATAAGTGTGTGGATTGTGTTCTATAATATGAGTAGCGTCTTCAGTGCACAAAGCAGAACTGAAATCCGTAATATGCAGAATTTATGATGATTTACAAGAATTGTGCAATAAAACCAGGATGGATTTAAGGCAAGTGCACATTATACTTAAGTTTATATTGTTAGATTGATTTAATTAATTAGAGTCGTATTTTTTGATTAAGATTTGTTTGCTTTTGTAAGGTTCAAGATTCAAATTTGATGAATAATTAAAAACGTTTAAAATTTTTTTAGGGAGTTATTTTTGTTCAGTATTTGTTAACTAGTATACTAGGTGTAAGAAGTAATTTCAAATGTAAATTTTCAAAAATGTGGTTTCTAGAATTATTTTAGTTTGCTGCGGTTTTTATAAAATTCTCTTCAAGTTTGATGAATAATTAAACACGTTTAAATCAATTTTAAAAGGTTATTATTTTTTTTTTAAGTTTCTTTTCTATTCTAGAAGTTATTTTCTGTAATCTAAAAAATTTTGCAATTTTTTTTTATTTCATAAATCATTTCTGATCTGTTGTGCTTTTTTTCTTAAAGTTTTTGCTGATTTCCTAAAGTTTAGTGTTTTTATTTAGTTTCTTTTGCAGTTTATCAAAGATTTTAAATTTGTTTTCTAAAATTTCTAGATATTTTGACAGTTTTTTAACGTTTTCACATTTTTTGTTGTGCATTGTTTTCTAGATTTTTTTTAGTTTTTAGAGTTTTCTAAATTTTTTTAAAAGTTTCTAAATTTGTTCTAAAGTTTTTTTTTAGTTTTTATAGTTTTTTGAAGCTTTTAAACATTGTATTTATTTATTTATTTATTTATTCATATTTTGGTTTTGTTTTGATGTTTTAGCAATTTTTTCTACATCTTTTTAGATTTGTTTGTCTTTAAGCTATTGTAGTTTTCAAATGTTTCTAGATTCTTTCTGAAACATGAACAGTTTTTCAAAATTGTTTGAAATTTTCAATGTTTTTGATTGTTTTGAAAGTTTTTCAAAAAGTTTTTAGTTTTTTTTTTGTTTGTTTACAGTTTTTTTTAATCTTCTTAAAGTTTTTGTTGTTTTCCTGAAGCTTTACAGTCTTCTTAAAATTTCTTAAGTTTTTTTAAAGTTCTAATATTCTTTTTAAAGTTTTTAGATTTCTTTGAAATTATTAATTTTTTAAAACATTAATTACCCACCCAAATGTTTGTGATAAAAAAAATTGGATCACAAACACTTTGGCGGGTGGGCGGGGAACACTTATCAAAACCACATGCCCCAATAATTTAAATTTAGTTTCCGCCACAAAAACTTTGGTGGTCGAGCGGGGTTATTAATTGAAATCACTTGCCTTCAAAATTTTGAATTATTTTCCTCTCACTCACTTAAATATTTAACTAACACTCTGGCAGGTAGGCTTAAAGTTTTTTTAATTATATTTGTAATGTTTTTAAAGTTTTTGCATTTAATTGTAGGTTTTTGAAAGAACGTAATACTTTTATTGAAATTGATGACCTTAATGTAGCGTTCTTAGTAACTTTTAAAAAAAGTTGCAAACAGTCATTTTTCACACTTGTTACTACATATGACTACAACTTCTGCAAGTATTATCAACATTAAGCTACCAAGTTGCTACTTATTGTATTTCAACTGGAAGCTCTAAGAAAATTTTGAAGTTGATAACGTTAATTTAGCGTTTTTAGTAACTTTTAGTATTAATAGCAGGCTGTCATTAATCACCTCTATTACTACATCTATAGGCCACCAAGTTTGCAAATCTTATTTAAATTAAGCTATTTGGTTGCTACTTATTGTGTTTTTAGTTGAAACTCAAAGAAATTTATGATTTTTTTTTAGTATTTTTACTATTTTTTAAAATAAAAAGCAACTTGTCATTATTCACACTTATTGTTACATATGTATACTGCAACTTTTGTCAATGTGATCAAAATCAAGCTATCTGGTTGCTACTTTTTGTATTTTTTCTTGAAATTTATAGAAATTTTAAACTGATGACATTTATTTAGCTTTATTAGTAACTTTTAAAATAAGTAACAGTTTGTCATTACTCACACTTGTTACTACATATGTTGACTAAAATTTCTGCCAGTATTATCAAAATGAAAAAACTAAGTTGCTACTTATTGTAATTTTTCTGAAAACTCTCAGAAAGAAATTTTGTAATTAATGACTTTATTTTAGTAACTTTTAATTTTAGTAACAACTTGTCATTACTTACACTTGTTACTACATATGTAAAGTACATCATCTACATGTATTATTAAAATCAAGCTATCAGGTTGCTAGTTATTGTATTTTTTCTGAAAACTTAAAGCCTTTTTGAAATTGATGATATTAAATTAGCATTTTTAATAAATTTTAAAATAAGTAGCAACTTGTCATTAATCACATTCAATACTACATATGTTAGCTACCATTTCTACAAATATTATTAAAATCTTGCTACCAGGTTGCTATTTATTGTGTTTCTATTGAAATTTTGAAACTGATGACGTTAATTTAGCAATTTAAGTAACTTTTAAAATAAGTAGCATCTTTTCATTGCCAACACTTGTTAACACATATGTAAACTGCAATGTCTGCAAATAATATCCAAATCAACTTACAAAGTTGCTACTTATTGTATTTCTACTAGAAACACAAAGTTTTTTGAAATTGAAAACATTAAATTAGAATTTTTAGTAACTTTTAAAATAAGTAGCATTTTATCATTACTCAAACTTATTACTACATATGCGGGCTACAATATTTGCAAATAGTACTAAAATTAAACTATTTGGTTGCAACATATTGTGTATCTTCCTGAAATTTTAAAATTGTTAACTAATTTAGCATTTTTAGTAACTTTTAAAATAAGAAGCAAATTTTTATTATTTATTTTTATTACTACATATGTAGGCTACAATTTCTACAAATATTATCAAAATCGAGCTACCAAGTTGCTTTTTATTGAGTTTTTGCTGAAAACTTGAAAAAATTGAAACTGGTAACATTAAGTTAGCATTTTTAGTAACTTTTAAAAATTAACAATTTGTCATTAATCACACTTATCACTACAATTGTAGGTTACATTGTTTCCACTGATTACTAAAATTAAACTAATTTGTTGCTACTTATTGAGCTTTTTGTAGAAACTTTGAAGAAATTTTGAAATTTATGAAATTTATTTTGCATTTTAGTAACTTTTAAAATAAAAGCAGTTTGACATTAATTATACTTGATACTGCATTTGTTGACTACAATTTCTGCAATTATTATAATATTAAGTTACTACTTAGTGTACTTCTGCTGGAAACTTGAAAGAAGATTTTAAATTAGTAATTTTAGTTTAACATTTTTCGTAACCTTTAAAATTAAAAGCAGTTTAATATTACTCAGACTTATTACTTTATGTATGAAGTAAAACTTGTTGAAAAAATCAAGCTATTAAGTTGCTACTTATTTCAATGCTTTTAAAAAATTTAAATTGATAACTTTAATTTAGCATTTTTAGTAACTTTTAAAATAAGTAGCAACTTGTTATTACTTACACTTATTACAACATATGTAGGCTACAATTTCTGCAAATATTACTGAAATGAAGGTACTTGGTTGCTACTTATTGTAGCAAAGAAATTTTGAAACTGATAACATTATTTTAGCATTTTTAGTAACTTTTAAAATAAATAGCAACTTGTTTATATTTACACAACATATGTAGGCTATAATTTCTGCAAATATTTCTGAAATTAAGCTACCTGGTTGCTACTTATTGAAGCATAAAAATTTTGAAACTGATAACATTATTTTAGCATTTTTAGTAACTTTTAAAATAAATAGCAACTTGTTTATATTTACACAACATATGTAGGCTATAATTTCTGCAAATATTTCTGAAATTAAGCTACCTGGTTGCTACTTATTGAAGCATCAAAATTTTGAAACTGATAACATTATTTTAGCATTTTTACTTTTTTCATTTATTAGTTACACATGTAGACTATAATTTCTGCAAATTTGAATAAATTTAAAAAAACCTGGTTGCTACTTATTAAATTTCTGACATTATTTTAGCATTTTTAGTAGCTTTTAAATTAAGTAGGAACTTTTTACCAATCAAATTTTTTATTACATATGCTGACTACAACTTTTGCAAATATTATCAAAATCAAGTTACCAAGTTGCTACTTATTGTATTTTTGCTTTTTATTTAAAAAAATTAGATTAAAAGTATTTTATTTTTAGATTAAGTGTGTGCTGAGACAGATCTTTTTCAATTACAACGCGACAAATTAATTTTTGACATTTTTAAAAGACTTTACTGTACCCACACGCTTACCGACTAAAACCCTTTTATGTATCTAAAAAAGCAGAAATGATGGGATTATTTATGAGTGTTACATTTATCATTTTGATCCGTTTTATGTTTGTGCATTTACTTGCTGTTGGTGGGCTATTTCCTTGTCAATTTTTTTTTCTTTTATCTGCATTATGCTGCGTTCTAGGGTATCAATGATGTTCTAGTCTTCTTTATTTGCAGCATGTTTTCTAGTGCGTTTGTCTTTTAATGGGCAACAGTACGCGTTGGTGAGCAAGGAACGTTAATTGAAACCATAAAATTTGAATTAAGTTTAGTGTCCACTTACTCAAAAGTTTGTGATAATTTTTTTTTATCAATTTTTTAATTATCTAAAGTCTTCTTAATGTTTCTGCAATTTTTAGGTTTGTTTTTTATTTCTTTAATCTTTCTAAAGTTTTTACTGTCTTTCTGAAAGTTTAGCAGTTTTTCTTATTGCTGTCATTCATTTTGGATGTATCTTTTTTAGTTTATAGTTTACATTTTTGACAAGTTTTTGTTGTTTTTTTGATATTTTTGCATTTTTTTTTTAAATATCTGTATCCTTTTTTTAATTTTTAGATGTTTTGGTAGTTTTTACAAAGTTTCTAGATTTTTTCTAAAGTTTTCATAAAATTCTGAAATTAGTTTTTTTAAATTTTTTATATTTTTGGAAGTTTTTGAAACTTTTTCAGTCTAAATGTTTTTGAAGTTTTTTGAAGATTTATGATTCGTTTAGATGTGTTTTTGAAAGTTTTTTAATTAAAAATTTTTAATCTTTTGTTTTTGGATTTTTGTGACGTTTTTGAAATTTTTGCAGTTTTAGAGTTTTTACAGCTTAAAGTTTCTAAAGCTTCTGTAGTTTATAAGTTTCTAAATTTGTTTTAAAGTTTTTGATTTTTTAACTTCTAAATTTTTTAAAATTTGTTTTTTGTTTAAAGTTTCTGAAGCTTTTGCAGTCTTAAAGTTTTTGAAAGGGCAGTTTATTGTAGTTTTCTTTACGTTTTTACTGTTTTCAAGGTTTTAAAGCTTTTGTTTAAAGTTTCTGAAGTTTAGTGTTTTTTGAAGTTTTTTAAATTTGTTTTTAAATTTTTGGCTATTTTTAAGTCATTTAGATTCATAAAATTATTTTTTTGTTTTTTATTTTACTTTTGTTGTTTTCTTGAAACTTATGCAGTCTTTTTAAAGTTCTTAGAGTTTTAGCAAAAGTTTTTGCAAATTTTTTAAAGTTTATACATTTTATACAAGTTTTTTTATGTATTTTAGCATTTTTTCTTACATTTTTGTCTTTAAGTTTTTGTTGTTTTCCTCAAGATTTTTGATTTTTTTTAGAAACTTTAACGGTTTTTTTTAAATCTTTGGATTTTTGCTAGAGCTTTTCTAAAGTTTTTTTGCAGTTTTTGAGTTTTTAATAATTTAGTATCTTTTGAAAGTTTTTCTAAAGTATCTAGTTTTTTGTTTTTTTAAAGCTATAGCAATTTTTCTTTTCACAGTTTTTAAATTTTTTAGTTTCTTGTTTTGAAGTTTTTGATTTTTTTATTGCTCACAAACGCTTGGGTGGGTAGGTGGGCAACACCAACACATATACCAACTTTTTAGTACAATTTTTTTTTTTTATTTTCTATTTTTTTGCAAATAAATTTTAAATGCGGCCCTGATTAGAAATAATTTATTGAATAAACTTCAATAAATTAACAGAATTTAATGGTCTGAATAATAGTGTTTTGTTGTTTAAATTTTATTCAAAAATAACAAAGTTATGTCAACTTTTTATTATTGCAATTTTTTCAGTTTTGTTAGTGTTTTGCAAATAAATCCTGAATTCAGTTCTGAATTGAATATTTTTTTTATTATTAAATAGTAGAATTTAATTTGTTATTAAATAATGTAAAAATTGTTTTTTTAAAACGTTTGGATCAAAGTTATATCAACTTTTTAGTTTTGAGAAAAACTTACTAAAGATAACTTTTTGCTAATAAATCCTGAATAAAAGTATTTTTTTGGTTACTAAATTAGTAAAATTTAACTTTACATTAAATAATTAAAAAAAAATTATTTTTGATACATTGGGAGCAAAGTTATGTCAACTTTTTACTTTGGGAAAAAATCATTGAAGCCAGCTTTCTGCAAATAAATTCTAAATTTGGTCCTGAACCAAAATAATTTATTTTGTAGCTATTTAGTAGAATTTTATTTTCTATACCATAGTGTATTGGTTGTTAACTTTTACCAACAATTAACAAAGTTATGCCAACTTTTCAACAATGTAAACTTTTTTAAATTATTAGTTTTCTAAAAATAAATCCAAAGTTTGGGTTTGAATTAATTTTTATTATTTATTTAATAAATAAAATTTAATTTTCTACGAAATGGTTGTTAAATTTGATTGGTTAACTAAATGTTAGTTAGGGGGATAAGCGAGAACATAAATCTATGATGATCTTTTGGTGGGTGGGCGATTACAAAAGTTTTTAATTACGCGCAAATAGTTTTGATTAAAATGCACTACCTGCTTATTTAAGTGTTTGATATCAAGAGATTGGTTGACCAATACTTGGGCGAGAACACCAGTTTATGATAACGCGCGAGTAATTTTTATTGAAATGCTCACAAAACCTGGCCAAGTGTTTGTTGTGAAAGGATTTTACAACTAACACTTGGGTGGGTGGGCGGGGACACAAGTTTAGGGTTTTGCAAATGTAGTTTTGATTGCAGTGCCCCATACACCCGCCCAAGTGTTTGTTATTAAGAGATTAAGATTCCGCACGAGTAATTTTGATTGGAGTGCACCAACCTTCTTCTTCTTCTTCTCAGCCTTCAAATGTCCACTTCTGGACGTAGGCCTCCTTCATAGTTTTCCACTCACTTCTGCTCTGGGCTATCTGATACCACTTTCTTCCTGCCACCTCCCTGATATCATCTAGCCACCTCTTCTGTGGTCTCCCGATACTGCGTTTGGTTGCTCTTGGTCTCCACATGGCTATTGTTTTTGTCCACTTACTTGTATCATCTCTGGCAACGTGTCCTGCCCAGCTCCACTTAAGTTCCGCTATTCGTTTAATGACGTCTGTTATTCCCGTTCTTCTTCGGATTTCTTCGTTGCGGATTTTGTCTCTTAAGCTTATGCCAAGCATGGCACGCTCCATTGCTCGTTGCGTTGTTCGAAGCTTGTTTGCACTTTGGACTGTGAGGCACATTGTTTCTACTCCGTACGTTGTCACTGGGAGGATGCATTTGTTGTATACTTCTCTTTTTAAGCTGTGTGGGATGTCTCTGTTTTTTAGTATATAACCCAACTTTCCGAATGCAGCCCAGCTGTGTTAGTGCCCCAACCAACAGATTAGATTACAAACATTTGAGTGGGTAGGCGGGAACAAAAGTTTAGGATTCTACGCGAGTAATTTTGATTGGAGTGCCCCACCCACCCGCCCAAATGTTTGTTATTAAAAGATTGGATCACAAACACTTGGGTGGGTGGGCGGGAAAACAAATTTAGGATTTTACGCGAGCAGGTTTGATTGGAATGCCCCACCCGCCCACCCAAATGTTTGTTATTAAAAAATTGGATTACAAACACTTGGGTGGGTGGACGGGAACACAAGTTTAGGATTTCGCGCGAGTAATTTTGATTGGAGTGCCCGACCTACCCGCCCAAATGTTTGTTTTTGAAAGATTGGATTACAAACACTTGGGTGGGTGGGCGGAAACACAAGTTTAAGATTCCACTCAAGTAATTTTGATTAAAGTGCCCCACCCACCTGTCTAAATGTTTGTTATTGAAAGATTAGATTACAAACACTTGGGTGGGTGGGCGAGAACACAAGTTTAGGATTCCGCGCAAGTAATTTTGTAGAAGTGCCCCACCCTCACGCCTAAATGTTTGTTATTAAAAGATCGGATCACAAACACTTGGGTGGGTAGGCGGGAACACAAGTTTAGGATTCCGCGCAAGTAATTTTGTAGGAGTGCCCCACCCACCCGCCAAAATGATTGTTATTAAAAGATTGGATCACAAACACTTGGGTGGGTAGGCGGGAACAAAAATTTAGGATTCCTCACAAGTAATTTTGATTGGAGTGCCCCACCCACCCGCCTCTACGTTTGTTATTAAAAGATTGGATCACAAACACTTGGGTGGGTGGGCGGGAACACAAGTTTAGGATTCCGCGTGAGTAATTTTGTAAGAGTGCCCCACCCACTCGCCTAAATGTTTGTTATTAAAAGATTGGATTACAAACACTTGGGTGGGTGGACGAGAACACAAGTGTAGGATTCCACGCAAGTAATTTTGATTGGAGTGCCCCACCCATCCGCCCAAATGTTTGTTATTAAAAGATTGGATCACAAACACTTAGGTGGGTGGGTGGGCGGGAACTCAAGTTTAAGATTTTGCGCAAGTAGTTTTGATTGGAGTGCCCCAGCCACCCGCCCAAATGTTTGTTATTAAAAGATTGAATTACAAACATTTGAATGGGTGGGTGGGAACACAAGTTTAGGGTTTTGCGCAAGTAGTTTTATTAAAATTTTTTTTAAAATTTTTAGGCTTTTGATTTTTTCTAAAATTCTTTTGTTTTCTTGAAGTTTCTGCAATTTTAAGTTTGCTGACTTAAAGTTTTAGATAAATTTTGTGGTTTTTTTTTGATAGTTTTTGAAAATCTATATTTTGCTTGAGTTGGTCTGCTGATTTTACAATTTTTCTAAAATTTTTTTTTTTTTTATAAACAATAAATACTAGATTTTTTGATGAATACACTTGGCTGGGTGGGTTGGTCACAGTAGAAAAAGCTACTTGCTCACGTTTCAAATTTAGTTTCTATCTACCTACCTAAGCGTTAGTTATTAAGAAATTTATTGTTAAACAATTCTCTTATATCTATATCTAAGCACACAAGAGGTGGGACAAACAATAGATCTTTTGATGGCTAACACTTGTGTGGATGGGTGAGTCAAAGTTAAAAAAGTAACTTGCCCACAAATTAAACTTTGTTCCCGCCCACCCACCCAAGCGTTAGTTATCAAAAGATTTATTGTTAAACAATTATTTCATATCTAAATCTAAGCACACAAGAAATGGGACAAACAATAGATCCTTTAATGGCTAACACTTGTGTGAGTGGGTGAGTCAAAATAAAAAAAGTAGCTCGCTCACAAATTAAACTTTGTTCCCGCCCACCCACCCAAGCGTTAGTTATCAAAAGATTTATTGTTAAACAATTCTCTCATATCTAAATCCAAGCACACAAGAGGTGGAACGAACAATAGATCCTTTGATGACTAACACTTAGGCGGTTCAATTTTATTTATTTACATTATAATTTTCAATATAATAAAAAGAATAAAATTTTATTATTATTTACTATAATAAATTTTAAAATCCACACAAAAAATAAATTATAAAACTGGCTGAAAGCATGTAAATAGTTTTTTATTACAAAGCGATAAGCCCAACAACGTCTTTTTTGTCAATCATCTTTAACATTGCAGTCGCCGCTTATACTCGTTTATGTTAACATCAGTGATTTGTGTTATTGTGGAAACTCTTCTGCTGTGGAAAATTAAGGTAAAACATTTATAATATATAATCTAGTAAATTTATTACGTGTATCTGCAGGAAATCTAATATTTACATCCGTACTCCATTTTCATCTACCTTGGCATGATATTGTGTCATTAAAGGTACTCAACGCGAACACTCATTGATTTTAATGTTATTATTTTAATTTCCAGCATAATTAGCACAAACTGTGGCTGATTATTTAGTAAATTAAAGCCAACCTTAATTATCTCAATCAGTATTTCATTAATTAGGTCATTATAATGAAGTTTACATTAATATTTATAGGAAATATGATCAAATCAGTCATGTTAATAATTACTTTATTAATATAGCAAAACTGTAATTTACGTTAAAATTTTAAATACACAGGCAAGAAAATTTAAAATTATAACTTTGTAAAAATTAAAAATTTAATGTTGATTTGTATAGCATATTTATTGCTTTTATTGCGTATTTTGGAAATATCACAAATTTACAGTTGCAACAAAAAATATTAAAAAAACTTATCACTAATAACGAGTATTACCCCCTCTTGCATTAATAACTGCTTGAAGTCAACGAGGAACACTTTGAATTAAATTAAGGATCACATTTTGGTCGATATTATTTCATTCTTGCAATAGCAACTGTCTTAGCTCTTGAGCAGTTCTTGGAGCAGGTGAATGCTTTCGGATACGTCGTCTCAACTCATTCCAGACATGTTCTGTGGAATTCATGTCCTGGCTGAGAGCTGGCCAATTGAAACGCAAAATTTTCACTTCATTCAGAAAATTTCTGACAACTCTGGCTACGTGAGGTCTAGTATCTTTCATGAAAATGCCGTGCTTGCTCATAGTTGTCATGAAGGGCATAACATAATTTTTGAGAACCTTCATAATGTATCTGTGAGCTGTCAGGGAGTCATTCTCCATAAAGACTAACTCGGTGCGTGCTTTGGTAGAAATTCCTGCACAAACCATAACTGACTCATTGCCAAATGGAAATTGCTTATCAATACAAACTGAAGCGTATCTTTCTTCGCGTCTTCTCCATACTTTCCGACGTTCGTCTGATCCATTGAAGTAAAAGCGCGACTCATCTGAAAACATTAGCCTGCTCCTGTCTTCATTATTCCATGCCCGGTGATTTCGGGCAAAAGCTAATCTTGCAACACGATATCGGCGTTGTAAACTTCATAGAGTTGATTTCCTAGATAAACTGCAAAAGCTGTTCTATTCCGCAAACTTGTAAACACCAAAAACCGGTCATCTCTGTTGGTGGTGATTTTTTTTTGCCCGGTTTCTGATCTTCTAATTATCAAACCAGTATCCAAGTAACGCTGATACACCTTTGGTATAGCACAAAGGCTTTTAATAACAATCCTTGCAGTTTTACGTTTTCCTCGCTCATCTTCGATTGACGATATAATTCTAGAAATTTAAAAAAATGTCTACTATTGAAGCACTAAATTTAAATTATAACAAATATAAACATTCAATATCTGAATATTATTTTGTGATTTGATTTATATTCAGAAAAAAAAAATTTTAATTCAAACAAATGTCGTTTCAATGTTGATCCATGTAGCGTATTGGGGATTCACTTAATATTCAACGCGACCCCCTTGATGGATGTTTAATTTGGTACAGTGCGACGCATCAAAACCTGATGACACATAATTATATTAATGCATCATCCCGGAGAGATTTTTCATGTTTTGTTCGACAAGCCCTGCCCATTAATTATCATACACACTCTCCCACAACCGTCCCGACTGACTCGTGTGTGTGTGCGTGCAACATTTACGTTTCTGTGGGCCATTAGGACCCTCGATTTCCGTATGCATGACATTACATAAAGAGGATACGACGTGCTCTTCATCCCATCAGCTTTGAAAACAAATTAAACTGAGCAATCGATTATTTTTATTCAATCCGGGAATAAATGAAATTTTTTTTTATACGATACTTATCTCAAGAGTCGTTATGTATACAAACACAATAAACACTTAAAAAAAGGATGAATTTTATTGAGAGCAGTAACGGTTTATATTCCAACACGAGAGATTTACCTACAGTTTGCATGAAAAGGGTAGAAATTACATTGCTGAAAACATTCCTGGCGAGTAATTACGTTTTTTTTCGTATAAATCGTGGAAAAATTACATCATGAAAATTATACACATTACCGTAAAACTTATCAGCCATACGTCACACGTATCAAACAAGAAAAGAACAACATGCATGTTGTTATATAATATTAGGTCTTGCTTGCAATCTTAATAATATTTAACTGAATGTGATTTATATTGCTATAAATTTATGCTAGTTTATTATTCTCTTCTTGTTAAGTTTTCAAAAGAAATTATTTATTATTTAAATCAGATTTTTGCAACTATTATGTACATTAAATCGCCTCACTGGATAGTAAAAGGACTAACAAACACCCCAAAGTTTTAAACAAAATTTAACGACTTTGATAATTCTCTTAAAGACTTTCCCTTTTAGTATTCAGGGTATCATAGAAACAAGAATATAAATATTAAAATCCCCTTAATTAGTTCAATAAGAATTTATGTCGAAACTTTCAATGTAATTCAAAATTGTTGTTAATAGCAGCCATTAAATTTGTTTGCAATATTAATTTCCAATTGTTTTATATTAGACAAAAAAGAATTTAAAGTAAGCATTCGAATGGAAATAATTTGTGTTTAAATGCGTGATTGGATTGTGCATTTGCTGTGAACCGTTTATCCGAGCGAAAACCCATCAATGCTGTAATCGGATTTAGCAAAGATACAGGATCGATATCCTTCAAATGTGTGTTTGAATTTCAATGAGAACAAGTCAGTGCAAATAAGGCACGTGTATCATTAAATTCTGTATTATCTTAAAAAGCTTAAATTGATTTTTTAGACACAATTTTTCAAAATTTGCATTACATTTAAAAAGATTGTATTTTTTTCTATTGAACTATATTAAAGTGTAAGTCAATTAAAAGTTTAATATTGAATGGGTTTATATGTAGGTCGTTATTATATAACATCGAATAGGGTTCAAGCACAAAAAGCATCCCGAAACGATCGCCGAAATAAAAAAAAAGCGTTACAAAGAATCAAATGTCAATGAACGACACTCTGCAGAAATTAAATTACCGCTTTTCATCCGTCGCCATTTCTCTTTATTGTTAATTAAATCCTTTTGTGCGAAAGTACCCTTGGCCTTTTCAACCCTTCAACTATTCAATAATTGCCGGTATAATATTGATTAAAACAAATTATATTTACCCTTGTTATGTCGGTATTACATACACACTCACACACTCACATCCGGAAAATATAAACCCCTTGATTCAGTCGCCCCATCTAAATAAATAAAAGGGGTAGATAGTGGATTTCCTTCTCCGATTTTATAAATATGCATGCCGCCGCAATAAAACAAACCTTTTTACGGCGCTTAAATTCGCATCGCGTCATAAATCGTCAAACGATAACGGTTTTATATTTCTCCTAAACACAATAGGGCTTGCAAAACAACAAAAATCGTTGCAATGCTAAAACTGTTCTTATATTGTGCACAATTAGGGGAACGGTTTCCTTATTAAAGAACCGCCAAAGGCTTTTCTTTTACTTTGCACCTATCTCGAGGGAATTTGGGGGAGAACTCAATTAAAATCTTTTTTTATCAGAATGTGTTTGCTGATTTTAATAAAATCAAAACATAGATTCAAATATTTATCATATATTTTATGAATAATTAAGATCTCATCATTAGATTTTTATAAAAATAATAACAATAAGTTATCGATTCATTACTGCAACAACCCTCTTAAACGTATGCATTATTACATTGGCCTGGTGGGATTTTCAGCCAGGATAACGAACGTTGTTTATCGGTAATAAATGTGTGAAGGAGGGAAAAGAGTGTAATCCCCATAAAATGTTATGATAATAATGTGTGCCTGTTTATGTTGGAGTTTACTTTGTTTTAACCTCGATACGTTGTGAAATTTACAATGCGATTAAACGTCTGCTTGTGTGAAATAGTTTGTCGGGTTATAGGATCAGGATGAACATTATAAAATCCTTTTATTAATAAAAAATATTAATAACCTCTTGTGTTTGCATAATTAGATTTTAGCATGTATTATAATAACAATTTAGAAATTTTTAGTAAAACGTGATGCTAAAATTAAATCTTTTAAAAATGTTAATTATGGAATTTTATAACTAACATAGTGGTATAAAAATATACAATTTATAAATCTACTATTAACTAAGTTTTTATTTAAAAATTAGATCTTTAAATGTTAAGTTTGGTAAGTATTGCAACAGTTTACGATGCCATCATCACAAATAATCTATTTTTTTCCAGCGTGTGACTACTCTCTAAAAATATGACAGCTACTTAGAGGTAGCTGACTCTTATTTTTTTTTTTGTTATTGGAAGGGTTAGTTTTGGATTTTTTTGCTTAGATAAACAATTTTTTTTTAAACAATTTGAACTTTTTGGTGACAATTTTGGTGTATTTAAAACAAAATTAGAGCGTTGAAATCAACATTGGAATGTTAAGAACAATTATGAACCTTCTAAAAAAATTTTGGCTTAATTCTGTGCCATTTATAAAATTTAAACACTACAAAAGTAAAAATTGTAAAAATAATGTAAAACCATTCTGAAATATTTTAAAGATTATAGATTAAATTTTGGAACATATGGAACAAAGTTTGCAATATTTGGAACAATGTTGCAACATTTGGGACAATTTTTAAACATTTAGGACAGTTTTGCAATATTTGGGACAATTTTAAAACATTTTGGACAATTTTGCAAAATTTGGGACAATTTTGAATCACTTAGGACAATTTTTGAGACATTTCTGAAACAGTTGGAACGATGCTAAAATATGAGGAATATTTACAAACATTTAGAACAACGGTAAAATATTTGAAACATTGGTGAAACATTTAGAACAATGATGAAGTGAAGAAATAACAACCAAACACTGACAAGACATTCTAAAAATATTTTTGATTATTTATGTAGAAATTGGTATTAATTAGGAGACATTGGCGTTAATTTGGAAACACTGTAAACAATATTCTGAACTGTCTAAAAAGTGTTGAAAGATAAACACATTGTTAGGACAACATTTATAACAGTTTAGACACTACTAAGTAAAAATAGAGTTTTGGCAATAATTTAAAGACATTGTGAACATTGAGAAAATAAAGTAAACATTTGAAAAAAATAGACAAACATGTCAGACAATGGAAAGTTTTGAAACATGTTGTGTACATTGTTGTCTATAGAAAACATTGGAAATAATTTTGGACAGTAGTAGGAACGTCATTGCATTAGGAATTAAGTCTGAAAAATGTATAGAAAAACTCAAAACGTCTGGAAAAACTAAGGACACAATGTAAACATTTTTTGGACATTGGATGGAACCATAACACTTATTGTATCAGTATGGAAATTATCTAAACATTTTTGTAAACACAGTAAATACAATGTTGGGTACATTGAAAACACTAAAAGACATTAAAAACAATTTTGGACATTGGTAGTAATCTGCCAGCTGTTTTTGCAGTCTATCAAGCTTTTTTCTGTACGTCTTTATTTCCAGTGCACTTTTTCATACTTGGGCACCATATAAAATCATCGACTCTACAACTGATGCTAGCATCCTTTTTTAATGGTGCCAGCTTTACCCATCTTAGGCATAAGTTTGTTGACAGCATTCTTTGCCTTTGCTGCTTTAGTATATATTTATATAAGTAATATGCGGTCCTAAGATTAGGCTTAGGTTTGTCAAAAATTATTCCCAGGTATTGTATTTTTTTTGGGGGGTTTTTATAATTTTTTTTCTGGTTTCAATTTTGAACTTCCTATGCTTGTTTTCCCTTGTTAATAGCGCCACTTCAGTCTTGTTTGTGCACAATTTTAGCCCCCTGCCTTCCATTCATTTTATAATCTGCTCGATGCTGTCCTCTACCTTTGCTTTCAGTTGTTCTTTTGTTTTTGTCTGCTACAACAGCCACGTTGTCGGCAAATGCCAATGTTGTAACATTTTTCAGCATTTTCAATCTGAGTAGATTATCGTAGATGAGGTTCCACAAAAGCGGTCCTAGGACCGACCCCTAAGGTACCCCAGCCGTCATCTTTGCTTGCTCTCTCGGTTCTAACTCTACCACTCTGTTTTTTAGATAGTCCTGTGTTATCTTTACCAGATAGTCCAATACTTTTTTTTTTTTTCAGTGCATTAACTATTACTTCTCAAGAAACAGAATTAATCGCATTTTTGAAGTCTAGCGTTGCTAGCGCACAGAACCCTCTAGTTTTTTTTTTTTTTGATTTTTGCTTTTTCTTTTATTGCTATTTCTAGTACCTGTTTGACCGCCCCTATAGTCGATTTATCTTTCCTAAATCTATGCTGGTTATCGGCAAACCCCCAGGTTTCTTCTATTTCTTCTAATAGTTTTTCATTTGTTTAAAAAACTTCCCGAACGTATTCAGCATGCACAGCGGCCTATACAATTTGTTCCCTAGTTTGGGTATCAGTACCAGTCGCGCTACCTTCTACTTTTTGGAGTATTTTCCTGTTTTTAGAACGTTGTTCATCACGTTCAAGATCATTTCTAGCTTCAGTTTTACTACTTTCTTGACTATTTAGGGTAATATTCCGTCAATTCCCGGTGCCTTTTTTAGTTTAATCCTGTCTACTGCATCTTTGAGCTCCGTCATGCTAAATTCTGGTACATCTTTAACCTTTACTTTTGGCCACTGATTTATTTTTCTCTGTATGAATAAGGTGTTCTATATCATTCTCTTCTTTTCCAATTTTATCTTCTCGGGTTCGTCTCTTAATTGGTTTATGACGATCTTGTACCCAAGACCCCATACGTCTTCTTCGATTTTCTTGCATACTTCTGCCATTTTTTCTTCTTACTTTTCCTGATCAAGAGCTTTAATTTTTTTTTGCACTGTTTATATTTAATGTTGGCACTTTCTCTGTCTGTTGTTGTTTTTGTTCCTTTTGTTTTCCGCTATCTCGTCTGTCCACCAGTATACAGTTTTTTTAATTTCTATGAGGTTTCTTTTTGCATCAATTTTTTGCAGCAGTTTGTAACTATGTCTAGGAGTTCCTTGGCATTTTCAACGTTTTTATTTTTTGTTTTTTCTTTCAGTGCACCTAGTACAGCTACTTGTGGTGGCTAAGTGTTTTCTCTTCTAGTACTCTCCAGTTTTTAATTCTGGTGGCCAACTTTGCTGTGCTGAGTGTAATGTCTATTATAGACTATTATCTCTCCTTTTAAACGTTGGCTTGCATTCTTTATTGTTGACTATTAATTTGTTGGCAGCTATCCAGAGTTGTAGCGTTTGTCCTCTGCGGTCTTCCTTTGTGAATTTTCAAGAAGGTCCTTTGGAATTACTACATTTGTTTGTATTCTTTTAAGCATTTTGGTTATTTTTACCTCTTGCTTTATTCTCTTCTGGGAGTATTGTACTTACGCCTTGCCCCCTCTTTTTTTTACTTCTTAACTCTTCCACTGCTATTTTGCAGCTTGGACAGGTTGAATCGCTTGCTTGGTGGTCCCTGCTGTCGCACTTGTAGCAGTGTTTCTTATTTGTACACTCCCTAAAGATATTCCCGTTCTGTCCACACTTGTATCATAGTTTTTTTTTCTTGTTTGTGCACTTCCTAGTCTCATGCCCAAATTACAAACAGTTGTAACACCTAATTGGGTTTGAGAACTCCTTTATTCTGCACCTAGTTCACCTTACCCTAATGCTTTCTTCTCTTAAAAATGCGTTTGTTGAGATTGTCGGAGATTTTTGTGGCTTTTTTCTTTATCATTAGCATTGATTTTTTTTTCTATCTCTTTTCATATTTCTTTTTCCTCTATTTCTTTGTGGATGTCTAGGGTCAGGAAGGCGTTCGTTGCTTTTATCCTCTCTGTCCTAGTTTCTTTGCTCATTTTCTTCTCTATTATTGTTTTTTGAAATCTTTTCTTTTCCTTCCTCTTTGTCCGACCTTTTTATATCTCTTGCTTTTTCTTTATTCTAATCATTTCTCCTACTTCAATTTTGTTTAAAGTAGGTTTTAACTGGGGTAACCTGTCTAGGTGCAACGTGTTTCTAGGTCCTTCTGTTTTAAGCGCATCAGTCACTATAATTGTATCTGTGTCCTCAGTCTCTCAGTGAATTGAGTTTCTCCCCGTCTTGACTTATAGCGTCCTCCGTTTGCGTTCCTACCTTTGTGATGTTATTTTTGCGTTTGCTCTTTTGGTTCAGGGCTTTCTTGTATCTTTTCTATCAGTTCCTCTATAAATGCTGCTGTATTTTTTTCTTTAATTTTTCTTATTATTGCCTCTAGAAAGTGATTTGTATCCTTTATTTCTTTTTTTGTCTTGCAATTTTCTTAAGCAGTTTTTTTGTCAGGTTTTTTGATGTGTCAAGCTTTTATTGTGCAATCATAACTAGCGGTTTAGTTAGTTAGTTTATCAGCGTCGTGTCAGATGTCTTTTTCATGTCTGTTACCGTTTCTTTTGACATGTCCGTTTGCGTATTGTTATCTGTTAGGAGCCGGAGATCTTTACCGGAGTTGTTTTTGATTTGATTTATTGTTGTGTTTTTCCATTTCTTAACGGCTTCTAGAGCAGCCTATAGGGTGTATACATCCCCAACGGCAGAGCTCTATCGGGCCACTACTATCTTCGTGACTTACCGAGAGAGGGCTTAGTGTTTCCAGTATTTGGCTACTGGCGGCCGCGCACTCTGACAGTATTATTTTGTCGGCGTTGAGTTTTGCCAAGGAAGAAGGGTAAGAAAAAAGAAAGATAGAAAGATGTTTGGTTTCCTAGCCCTCGATACCATAATAGCATCGGTTACTGAAAAGTGATTAAGATTAGATTAAAATGTTTAGCCAAAAGAGGCCGATAGTTCAAAGTAGGAAAAGAAGAAGGAAAATGGTAGTCTGATTGCCGTGGCAAGGTTACCGTGCAATGGTGTTGGTCCGCGTGTGCAATCCCCTATTCGCCACTCGGGGACGCGTCTGAAATGGGTTTCACCTTCCGTTGCCCTCAAAATTTGGAGTCCAGGAATCTAACCTAATCTAACCTTTTTTTTTGTGAGAAAAACGCTACTGCTTCCTGGGCACTTGGTTCAACGCGCCTAAGAGTGTGAGACTTTTACCCACTAAAAAACCTCAATTCTTCTCAACGAGTAGGCGGAATACCCCGATAAGGGTTTGCATTACCTACCCATCTGGTCTCAATTAATTTGCCTGTTGTACGGCTTTCTACCTGGCCAGTTCTTCTCGTTCTTTTGTACTCATAGTGTCCCTTACAAATGAGTGTACCTGCTTCCAGTTGTGACAATCGTCGCTCTGGGTCTTTCCAATCCTCTTGGTGTAAGTGCCAAAGCTCCCGTGACCTGTCAGGAATTGTGTCAGGAAGTAGTCGGTGTTTCTGTGCGGGCATCTCACCTATCTTTCTATTGAGGGTATAAGCGTCTTTGTCCACTGCGCCGTGTCATGGGTGTTGTCCCATCTACGCTGCCACTGCTCTACGATGTTGTACGTGGCTTTGCGGCCTTCCTTTCTGGCTTGGGATCGCCGCAATGACGCAGGCACCCTTGCCACTTGTCGTTCGATATGCGCTGATGACTTTTAGTACGCGCTGTCAGGTGCCTGTTTACGCCGAGAGCCCGCCTCCAGACCGGCGCCGCGAACGTCAATATGGATTGGATCACGGAGTGGTAAATCGCCCTTCTTTTAGCGTTTTGTTCGCTTACGTTTGGCATTATCTTCATTAAAGCTATCATGGTCTTTTCTGCTTTGCCGATGGTGTTTTGAACGTGCGGGCCAAAGATCCAGTTTGAGTCCAACCATACTCCCAGGTACTTGACGTTTTTTTTTGGGGTGATGGTTTCACCTCTTAGGACGAAGGCGGTTTCGGTCTTTTTCCTCGTTCCTTTGACAACCAGTGCCTTCGTTTTCTCGGGAGCCAGTTCCAGGCCGCTTCCCGTCGTCTATTCGTCTACTGCCTTTAGGGCGTTGTTTGCAGCTTTCTGCATCTCCTGCATGCTGTTTGCTCTGACTACCACCGATAGGTCGTCGGCGTAGGCAACCGTTTTGCATTCCTTTGGAAGTTGTAGGCTTAGCACGGGGTCATAGACAACGTTCCACAGGGTAGGTCCTAGGACGGAACCCTGTGGAACACCCTGCGTTAAGTTCTTCTTCTTCCCAGCGCATTTAGCCTTTTTCTGATTTGTTTCCAGCTGGCGATGTTGAACGCGTTTCTTACGTCTAGCAGGATGATAGCGGTCCACGCGCTTAAGCTATCCTCACAAAGTTTTCTTCCCTTCATTATGGCGTCGATTCTTGAGCGGCCCTTTCTGAATCCGTATTGGGCGTTGGATATGGCTTCTTTTTCTTCCAGTTCCTTCTCAAGCCTCTTCTTTATCAGGCGTTCGTACAGCTTGCCAGGTGCAGACTAATAGCCCTAAATTTGTCCTCTCCTTTGGGGATCAGCGCTATCTTTGCTTTTTTCCAGGGTTTTGGGAAGATTCTTTCGTCCAGGTGCTTGTTATACGCTTCCAGCAGCACGACGGGAATTACTTCGTGCGCGAGCTTTATGATTTGGCAGTGGATTCCTTCGGGTTCCGTGACTTTTTTTGGGCTTCAGTTTTCAAATGACCTCATTCAACTTGTCGCCGGTAAAAGGAGTTGGGTTTTCCTGCGTCTCCGGTCGTCAGCGGAGCTGCTTTCTCAATAATGTCCGGGAAAAGCTCCTCAATGATCTCCTTCCTCCTGCTGTCCTCTAGTGCTATATGGTTTGGCTTTATTGCTAGCATCTTCACCAGTATCTGGTCGCCCTGTCCAAAAGCATCGCTCTCCAGGTCGTCGACCAGACAAACCTAACCTAACTTAACCTAACCTAACCTAACCTAACTTAACCTAACCTAACCTAACCTAACCTAACCTAACCTAATAAAAAGGACAGGTGGTTGTTGTCCAGCCGCTTGGAGTAATAATAATATTTTTTAGATGTTATTGCTTGCAAGTCCGCTGCAGGAAATAGTAACGAATTCAATCAACCAAGTTGCCCTCTGTCGTTTATTTTTGTGTACACTTGGCCGGTGCGTTTGAGCACGTCAAAAAGTCATTTTGAGTCACAGTAGAAAAAGTTACTCGCTCACAAACTAAACTTTGTTTCCGCCAACCCACTCTTGCGTTAGTTATTAAGAGATTTATTGTTAAACAATTCTCTAAATGCATGCACAGAAGAGGTGGAAGAAACAATAAATATTTTTATGACTAACATTTAAACGGGTGGATGGGTCACAGTAGAAGAAACTACAAGCCAACAATCTAAACTCAGTTCCCGCCCACCTATTCAAGCGTTAGTTATCAAGAAATTTAGTATTTAAATACAAGCACACAAGAGGTGGAAGAAACATAAAATCTTTAGATAACTAACACTTGGACTGGTGGGTGAGTCACAGTAGAAGAAATTACTCGATCACAACTTAAACTTTGTTCCTGCGCACCCACCCAAGCGATAGTTATCAAGAGATTTATTGTTAAACAATTTTCTGGTATTTAGGTACAAGCACACAAGAGGTAGAAGAAACAATAGATCTTTAGATGACTAACACTTAGGTGGGTAGGTGGGTTACAATAGAAGAAATCACAAATCAAATTTAGTTTCCGACTACCCGCAAAAGCGTTAGTGAATAAGAGATTTATTGTTAAACAATTCTCTGGTATCTAACTAAAAGCACACAAAAGTTGGAAGAAACAATAGATCTTTTGATGACTAACACTTGGGCAGGTGGGTGGGTCATAGTAAAAGAAACTACAAGTCTTCAATCTGAACTTAGTTTCTACCTACCCACCAAAGCGTTAGTTATCAAGAGATTTATTGTTAATCAATTCTTTGAAATGTAAATGCAAGCACACTAGAGGTAAAAGAAACAATATTTTTTTAATGATTAACACCTGGGCGGGTGGGTGGGTCACAATAAAAAAGTTACTTGCCTACAAACTAAATTTAGTTCTCGCCCACCCGCACAAGTGTTTGTTATAAAGAAACTAGAAGTTACTATCAACAAACGTGCTCCTGCAGCTAAGAAACATGACAGAATGATTGACAGATGTCATTAAGTTAGAAGACAGAAGTGACGTAACTATTTTTTTGATAAATAAAAAAACACTTGGGCGGACGAGCGGGAACACAGTTTAAACGAATTGAGCCGGTAGTTTTAAACTGTGTTCTTTCCCACCCGCCTACGTGTTTGTTATTAAGAAATTGGTTACGTCTTTTAACATTTTTTTTTATTTGAGAAAGATTTTTGCACTTTTTATTAGTTTACAGCCAAATTTGTTACAATTTTTTGATGTTTTAAGACCAGATTTTGCTATTTTGTATTAAATAATTGGTCACGTCACTACTATCTTGTAATTTAATGACTTTTATCAGTCATTGTGTCATGTTTCTTAGCTTCAGGAACACGGTAGGTGGTATCTTTAAATTTCCTCAACTCTTTTGAACTGTTTCCGCCCGCCCGTCTAAATGTTTGTACTACTTCTACATTAAAATTACAAGACTTAAATTTAAAAGAAAATGCTACAGAATTAATTTTAGTGTTGGTATTTTGTAATCAAATTGCTTCACTTTAATATTTAAATGATTTTCTTATTAATTAAATTGAATTTACTAAAAAAACCAATAAGTATTTTGAATTAGGTATTTTCAGTTAATAAAAATTATTATATCTTTTTTAATTTTTGATTTAAATTATCGTATTCATGATAAAATATGTTTCAACTTATTAAAGTAAACACTCATGTTTGCAATTACATATATTTCTGTAATACTTTAATGGAAACATGAAGATTCTTCTTATAGATCAAACCGATTTTCAGTCAAACACATTTTAATTAGAATGTTGCAGTGTGGTGTATGTGTTTGTGTAATCAACACTGCCGCCGCCGCCTCTACGGTTGCGTCAAGTGTGAAAAGCGAGGGTAGTAAAAACAGGGGGTTATAAAAAGAGTTCCTGTCTGCCTCTGGTGTATAACAGAGTCGTAATTATCTCTCCGTTAGACACATAATTAGCCTGGATATAAACCTTTAATAGTAAAATTTTCACTGGCTTTCTTTACACCTTTCAACACTATTTAGTCATTTCTGTAAAACATTATCAATTTGATAAATGAATTTACTAAATATTTTTCTGCAAGGTGATGTATAAAATGCATATTAATCTTGTTGCTGGCAACTTGCAATCTCTTATATAATGATCTTTTTTGTGGTAGCTACTTGGTGGTTGGTCCGGGGAGGATTTCCGGCTTCGATTTTAATTGAATTGTAAAACTCCTAACTTTTAATTCAATAAGTTTCTTTTTTTGGGTAAAAAGTACAGAAACTGTTAAGTAAGTTCAAAGACAAAAATATATATGTAGGATAAATTATCATGATAAAAATTGCAAATGTTTTGGGATGAAATAATTAGTAAATTCTGGCCTCGCTGGGACGACTACCAATTAACCCGAACTAAATGTGGGTCAACATTTTACGGCCTCATTGTAATAATCAGATGTAGATGCGGTTTGAAACTATTAGGCCCCGATAGTAGTTTCCCCATAATTATAACTTGACCGCTGCATTATTACAAGCAGAGATTAACGCTTTACTACAGATATCATCATTACTTCTATTTTAAACACCGTTAAAGCTAGTGTGGATTATATAAATAAATGTAAATTAGATCCTAGTACAATATGGAGCCTAATTGATTCGTCCAGGACCTCATCAGCAATCAGCATGTTGACCACGATTTACCGACAGGATTAATGCTTAGTTGTAAACTGGCAAATCCCTGGTAACAAGAGCTTAAGTGACGGGCTCTCAGGCGTCTTTGCCCGTATCCTGTCCTCTCAAATTATATCCAAAAAGCAAGAGAACCTACCCTTTAATGGGATCCCAAACCGCAGACACACGTGACGATTTGCACTCCAAACTATTTAACCAAAAATTAATTGAAACTTTGAAAATTAAGATAACTGAATATATATTAAATTCAAATATGTTATTCCAATTTTGTAGTTATGAAATCTGATATTTCCATTCCAACATTTAAAAATAAAATTTCTATTTGATAATTGAATCTAGATAAAGCTGGAATATTAAACAAGGGATCATTGTTTGTACAAGTTATAATAGATTTTCCGCTGGAAATGAACCTTAAGATTATTTGTGTAAATTCTGCTGACCCTAGAAAGGTCCTTTTTTGCTTTTGCACAGCTCGAGGCACGAATAATCCCATCTTTCATGGCGGCAGTTAATGCGATTTGAAAAAAGAACGGACGAGATAATTCAACTCTGATTTGTATTTTTTGCGCGTGCCATGTTAACTATGAAAAATTATTTTAACAGGAACAATAATTAGTTTGTATAATAAATTCAAACAAATAAGTTAAAATAATTCAACCACTTATATTGATGTTAAGAGGATTTATCTATCGTACAAATATAATAATGAATGGAATAAATTATGTATAGAATAGAATAGCTAATTCAAACTCAAAGCTGCTTTGAAATAAATAGCCCACGGATCATTTAAACAAACAAACAAACAAAAAACCCATCCCCTAGTTTATTTATATAAATATAAATTGTGCAATTTCATCGAGGCCAGTCGAGTCTATTGGATTATCGTTATCAGGATTTTATGTACCGTGACGCTGGATAAAAATAACCATTAATTAGACAAACATATAAAAAATTAAATGAAAAATATATGTGCGCATTGTTACTATGCCAGGATAATTATCCTATCGTCTCATGAGATATCCTATGTGCCGCTAGAGGTAACAATACTCTATTTAACTTTGCTAATGATACTACCGTAAATAAGTTTTCGGTTTAGTTTCCGACTTGTTGTTAGCGATGGGGAATGAATTTTGAACATATTGTTGAAATTCACTGATTTTATTTTGAGACTAAACTAATTCAAGTTTGATTCTAAATGTAAATACAGCTGCTGAGGCTTCAATGTCAATATTTCTTTATTTTTCGTAATTACGTAACCCCTCTGTCTGTCACACATCGCATGTGTAACTTTGTCAAACATCGGGGGAATTCATGCTCACCTGAAATTTGTGCTCTGTTTGATGTGCTAGTGCAAACATAGTTTAGAGGCTGTCTTAAACTTAATACCACCAGAAAGCGGTGTCGCCACCCATTGTATAATTAAATTTGATATTTATTTACTGTTTTTTCAATCAAATTTAATTAAAACGTACGGATTATTTTATTTCGGTAAACAAATAGAGTATCTGAATTTATAAATAGACAGAAAACAAAGCTGTGGTGGATTATGATTTTAACAGGTACATGGAAATACGCTCTAATCAAAAAACGTATTGCATTAGCTATAGAATTGAAATTCAAAATTGTTATTAATATTTAAATTTGTAAATGGAATATAAAAGCAAATTATTCAAATTTTAATTATTCTGCAACTTAATGAGCAAAAAATATTATTGTAGTGTCAAAACATTCAACAGCTTTTAAATAATTATTTGTATAAATCCCATCCAATACTAATGTAAGCAATAACAGAATTATTAAGCAAACACTAATATTACCATAAATAAAAATATTGTCGTACAGAGTTCATAATAATCCATTATATAAATAGTAAATACACAGCAAAGCACTAATAAAAAAATTCTTTTATATTACCATAATTTGTATAATATCAAGCTTGTTATACTTTTTTTTGTGAGTAGTAAAATGATTTATGCACATTGTGTGGAGCTATTATTTAGTCTAATACACGTTGTATTCTTGGTATCTAAGAATTATTTTCTTTTCTACTTTTTTATCATCATTATTTTCTTTATACTTTCATCAATGGCTCTTCAGTTGTTTGGTCAGGTTGCCGATTGTCACCTATCATTCTATTGGATTCTATTATTGCTTTTTTATCAAGTTTTTCTCTTTTGCATATGCTTCGTGTGCCAGTTACAGTAAGTTAATGTTTTTTTAGACTTTGGTCATTTAATTTCAACCCAATCTTTTTCGCTTTTATACAGCACCTTCTTTTGCTTACAATATTATCATTCCATCA
Source organism: Tachinus rufipes (assembly GCA_963932245.1). Taxonomy (NCBI): domain Eukaryota; kingdom Metazoa; phylum Arthropoda; class Insecta; order Coleoptera; family Staphylinidae; genus Tachinus; species Tachinus rufipes. The sequence goes on from OZ010749.1 coordinate 7,450,179, forward strand.
ATTTATTGGTTTGTAGTTTACCTTGTTTGTTTAATTGTTTAGAAACTTTTTGCAGGTATTAATTAAATTTTTCTTAGAATTTTAGTGGTGTAAATTATTTCTTTTGTGTTTTGGTCTATATTTATTTTCTCTTTTTTACCTTTTCTTTTCTGGACTCAGTTTCTATATTTATGTTTATGTGGTAACTCTTTTTTCTGGTCCTTGCTTAGTTATGCCACATTTTTGTTTAATTACTTGGTGCTTTAATTTAAGAAGAAGTTAATGGAATACATAACTGCATCGATTCCGTGTCTCTACCCAGGTAAAGTCATCACCTAATGCTTGAAATTTTTTATTGTCTGGAATGTATAATGCTCACTTTCTTGTTTGTCTATGATCCATCTGTTTTTGCTAGCTGCCATTTTTTTATGTGGTTCCAAAACTAAGTCAAACTTTGCTTTTTGGCAATTTTATTCTAATAGGTTCAATGCCGCTATACATGTGTTTACTTGCACTAGTTTTCTAAATGCAGAACATTTTATGCATTCCTTTTTTGTAACTCTCTACCTTGCACAAAAAGCATTCCTGTTAGCTGGAGAACTTTTTCAATTTATGCTTAGAACCTCTACAGTTTTGGCAGGGTTTGTTGTTTGTTTCCCTGCACTGCGTTGCAATGTGACCTAATCTATGGCATTTGTAACATTTTGGCGTAGAAAAAACCTTTATCACTTTCCATTAGCTTGAGTTTATTTACTTTTTTGTTGTAAGGTTTTCCTAAATGGTCACAAAATCATATCTTACTTCATTTTGGTTAGCTTTTTTTAATAATTTTACCATCCCTCAAGACATTAAATTTATTTCTCAAATGTTACTTTTCTTTGTCTTTGTTAGAAACTTTTTTTTGTCTAAAATTTTTATTTTTTTTTTACTTGTACTGGTTTTTGTTTGCAGTGAATTGTCATTTGAGTCTTTGCTAATTATAGCAGCATTCCAGAACTTTCCTGACTATTCCTGCTTCTGCAATTGTGACACAAACTAGTTTTAATTTTCATTTTCTAGATGCTATTTTGTTTAATTCTTGCATTAAGCTAGTTATTTTCCATAGCTCCACCAGTGTAACTTTGTTCTTCTCTTCTTGTTTGCCATTCTGAACAATGATAAAATTTAATGTGACTCCTCACATTTTTTGTTGTTTCTTTGTCATATTAGCTGCTAGTTTCGGGTTTCACACTATTTTTTTGGCTAGTTTATGTATACATAACAACACTTGTACTTCTTTAACCCTTTTTGTGTGCAAGGTATTTTTTAATCGTGTTTTTGAGTTGTAAATTTACCAAATTTCATTCTACATCAGAACTTTGTTTCTCCTGTTTCTATATTAATTTTTCCACAAAGTTTATCCTTGAAGCTATAATGTGTAGCAATACATGTTATATTCTATCGCATTGTAGTGCCAAGTTTCTTAAACCTCTGCTTTTATCAGAAAAATATTCTTAGTAGATTCCTTATAAATTTGTGAATCTACCTACTTTTTTTTAAGTTTGCATTTATTTTTGGAAACTGTCTGCCATCCTCTTGCATTTATTAATTGAAGTTTTTCAACATTGTTTCCTGTCTTGTCTTTAGTTGATCTAGCTGAGTCTTCAATTTGCTTCTCCCGGGTCATAGAGTCAGTTTTTTCTTTCTTGTCTTTTGCTTGCGTTCTGGTTCTGTCTTTGCAGACACCTTCTAATGGTTTTGCCGTAATTCTTAGTCCATTTGAAGATCAAACTAAGCAGTCTTAGATACCGGAAAGCTAAAGCTAGCAGTATAAGATTGTCCATTTCCGGTATCTCCCTAAGAAATTTTATTTACATTTTCTGACGTTTTCATATTTTCAAATTGCATAAATTGGTTCATTTTTGTTGGCAAGTTTGTTGTTAACGTAGTCTATTTAAAAAAAAAAAGAACAAAGAAAGATGTATTTTTAGGTCCTTAACCCTTAATACCTTAGGCGTTGAGAACCAAAGTTTTGATTAAAGAAAATGTTAGTTTAGAAATGAAAAAGAAAAAAAAATAGTAATCTCATTGCCAAAGCAAACGTTACCGTGCAATAATGTTCATCCACAAGTACACTTTCCTATCCGCCGTACTAATAGTACTGCAATAGATCTAAATTTTGCCAAAAGTTTAAAATAATCTAATGTATAGTTTACTAGATACAAAACGTTGAATTGAAAAAAAATTTTATTGTCAGACTTTGTCAAACTCTTCAAAAAATATTGTCGTAAAAAATAATTTAAATTTTATGTATAAAATGTACTATATTTGTACAACTTTGTTTAAAAATTATAAAATTCAAACATTTAATATTTCTGCAATTTGTTGTGTCACAATTGCAACATTCGTTTTTTATTAGCAAACATTTGAATGGGATACACCAGCTCAAACTATAAGTTCATAATTATGATAAAAGAATCGGCGTTAATAGTCTTCTTTGGCTGATACGCTAAAAATCTAAACTAACTAATTCATAATTATGAACTAAGTGACTTGACAAGCTTCCTAAATGTTTGTAATTTAAGAATTCAATTTCTAATCCAAATTATTGACTCATCATCATGATTTAAAGTGCCCCACCCACCCGCACAAGTGTTCGTTATCAAGAGATTGGATGTTTGACTTCTCTAAAGGCGCTAAAAGTCATTTTGGTACAAAAATAGGTTGTGATAATCTTTTGGTAACTAACACTTGTATGGGTACATAGGCCACTTCAGTCCAAACTACACACACAAGAGTCAGTCATTAGGAGATTTTTTGGTTGACCTTTCTGTGAGCGTCAGAAGTCATTCTGTCACAAAAGAAAGTCGTGATTCAATTTTTTAATAACTAACACTTAGAATGAGATGAGTCACTCCAACCTAAACTACTAACTTGGTATCATAGTATGGAGTGGCTTACCCACCCGACCAGGTAGTTGTTATCAAAAAATTGATAGTTTGACTTCTTTATGGAAGTCAAAAGTCATTTTGTCACAAGAGGAGGTTGTGATCCAGGGTTTTGATAACGAGTACTTGAGCAGGTGGGTGAGCCACTCTAATCCAAACTACCAATTTTTTATCTTAAACTAGAGTAACCCAACCACCCACCTAAATGGATTTATTAAGAATATGATAATTTGACTTCTTTGTGGACATCAAAAGTCATTTTGTCACAAGAGAAAGTTGTAATCCAATGTTTTGATAACAAACATTTGAGTGGGTAGGTGAGTCACTCTAATTTAAACTACCAACTCGTCATCATAATATAAAGTGACCCACCCACTCGCCCAAGTGTTTGTTATTAAAAGATTAGATGTTTGACTTTTCGGCGGGCGTTAGAAGTCATTTTGGCACAAGAGTTGGTTGTGATCCAATCTCGTAATAACTAAAACTTGAATGGATAAATGGGCTACTTCAATCTAAATTACTGATTTGGTATCATGTTATGGAGTGATTCACCCACCCACCCAAGAATCAGTCATTAGGTTATTTTATGTTTGACCTTTCTGTGAGCGTCAAAATTCATTTTTTACAAGAAATTGTAATCCAATCTATTAATAACTAACACTTGAAAAGAAGTAAGTAGGTCATTCCAGTCTAAACTACTGACTTGGTAGTATAGTATGGAGTAACCCACGCACCCACCCAAGTGATTGTTATCAAGAAATTGATAATTTGATCTTTTTATGATAACGAACAATTGGGTGGGTGGGTGGGTCACTCTAATCCAAATTATCAACTCGTCATTATGATATGAAGTGTATCTCCTACCCGCCCAAATGTTTGTTATTAAGAGATTGAATGTTTTACTTTTTTGCTGGTTCCAAAAGTTATTGTGGCACAAGAGTAGGTCATGATTCAACCTCTTAACAACTTACACTTAGGTGAGTAGATAGAGCACTTCAGTCCAAACTACTTACACAATATTTGGAGTGGCCCACCTACCCACCCAAGAGCCGGTTATTGGGAGATTTTATGTTTGACATTTTTGCAAGCGCTAGAAGTCATTCTGTCGTAAGAAAAGGTCGTGCTTCAATCTCATAATCACTAACATTTAAACAGAGGTAAGTGGGCCAATCTAGTTCAAAATACTGATTCAGTATTATAGTATGAAGTGGTTCACTTTAATCCAAATTACCAACTTGTCATTATAATATGAAGTGGCTCATCTACCTTCCTAAGTGTTTATTTTGAATAGATGGGATGTTTGACTTCTTTGCGAACGCCAGAAGTCATTTTAACACAAGAGTAGGTTGTAATCAATCTTTTGGTAACTAAAACTTGAGTGGGTGGATGGGCACTTCAGTTTAAACTATTGATTTGGTACCATGTTATGGAATGGCTTACTCACACACCCACCCAAAAATAAATCATTAAGAAGAAGAAATTTTATGTTTGACCTTTCTGCAAGCGTCAGAAGTCATTCTGTCACAAGATAAAGTTGTAATCCAATTTCTTAATAACTAATAATACTTAGGAGGGTAGGTGGGCTACTCCAGTCTAAACTACTGACCCGGTATCATGTTATGGAGTGGCCCACCCATTTACCCAAGTAGCCGTTATCAAGAAATTGACAGTTTGACTTCTTTGTAGACGTGAGAAGTTATTTGGTCACAAGAGAAGATCGTGATCTAATGTTTTGATGACAAACACTTGGGTGAGTGAGTGGGCTAATCTAATCCAAACTACCGACTCGTTATCATAGTATAAAGTAATCTACCTACCCGCTCAAGTATTTGTCATCAAGAGATTGGATGTTTGATTTCTCTGCAAGCGCCAGAAATCATTTTTGCCCAAAGTAGATTGTAATCTAAGATTTTGATAACTAACACTTAAGTGAGTGAACTTGTTATCATACTATGGAATGGTCCAAACAACCACACAAGTAGTTGTTATCAAAAAATTGATAGTTTGACTTCTCTGTGGACGTCATAAATTATTCTATCACAAGAGAATGTCGTGATCCAATCTGTTAATAACTAACACTTGGGGAGATAAGTGAGGCACTCTAGTCCAAACTACTCTATATCATTCTATGGAGATAATTTCACATCTTTGTGGACGTTAGAAGTCATTGTGCCACAAGATAATGTTGTGATTTAATTTTTTATTAACTAATACTTAGGTGGGTGAATGAGCTATTTTAGTCGAAACTAGTGACTTGGTATCATATTATGGAGTGGCCTACCCACCCACCTAAGAATCAGAATTTTTTTTGACCTTTTTGCAAGTGTCAGAAGTCATTTTGTACCAAGAGAAGGTTGTAATTCAATCTCTTAATAACTAACACTTGGGAGGAGGTGAGTGGGTCATTCCACTTTAAACTACTGGCTCAGGTAGTCGTTCTATATAAATTGATAGTTTGACCTCTTTATGTACGTGGGAAGTCATTTTGTTACAAGAACAGTTTGTGATCTAGTTATTTGATAACAAACATTTTGGTTGGTGGGCCATTTTAATCCAAACTACCAATTTGTTATCTTCGTATAAAGTGGCCCACCTACCCGCGGAAGTGTTTGTGATCAATAAATTGGATCTTTAATTTGAAGTCATTTTGGCACAAAAGTAGGTAGTAATCCAATCTCTTGGTAACTAATACTTGGCTGGGGAGCTGTGCTATTTCAGTCCAATTTACGGATTTGTTATTATTTTATGGAGCGGCTTACTTACCCACCCACTCAAGAGTTAGTCATTAGAAAATTTTATGTTTGACCTTTCTGCGAGCATCAGAAGTCGTTCTGTTACAAGAGTTGGTTGTGATCTAATCTATTAATAACTAACATTTAAGAGGAGTTGAGTGAGCCACTTTAGTCTAAACTACTGACTCGGTATTGTAGTATGGAGTGGCCCACCTACCCGCTAAGATAGTTATCAAGAAATTGATAGTATGACTTCTTTCTGTACGTCAGAAAACATTTTGTCACAAAAGTAGGCCGTGATTTAGTGTTTTAATAACAAACACTTGTGTGGGTGGGTAGGCCACTCTAATATGTACTACCAACTTGTCACCTTAGTATGGAGTGGCCCACCTACCCATCCAAATGGTTATCAAAAAATTGGTTGTTTGATCTCTTCGTGGACGTCAGAAGTCATTCGATCACAAGAAAAGATCGTAATCCAATTTCTTGATAAGTAACACATTAGCGGGTGGGTGGGCCACTTCAGTCTAAACTTCTGGATTGGTAGTACTATAGAGTGGCCCACCCACCTAAGTGGTCAGTACCAAGAAATTGATAGTTTGATTACTTCGTGGACGTCAGAAATCATTCTGTCACAAAAGAAGTTTGTAATCCAATTTTTTAATAAGTAACTTTTTGGCGGGTAGGTGGGCCACTTAACTCTAAACTTCTGACACGATATTATGCTATGGAGTAGCCCACTCACCCACCCAAGTGGTCAGTACCAAGAAATTGATGGTTTGACTTCTTTGTAAACGTCAAAAATTATTTCGTCACAAAAGAAGTTTGTAATTCAATTTCTTAATAAGTAACACTTTAGCGGGTAGGTGGACTACTCCAGTCTAAACTTCTGACTCGGTAATATGCTATGGAGTGGCCAACCCACCCACCCAAGTGGTCAATACCAAGAAATTAATAGTTTGATCTCTCCGTAGACATCAGAAGTCATTCGGTCACAAGAGAAAGTCGTGATCCAATCTCTTGATAAGTAACACTTAGCAAGTGGGTGGGCCACTCCAGTTCAAACTTCTGACTTGGTATCATGCTATGGAGTGGCTCACCTACCCATCCAAGTGGTCAGTACCAAAAAAATTATAGATTAACTTTTTTGTAGACATTCTGTATGGTGGGTATGTGATCCATTCCAACTAATCACCCAAGAAATCGTTAACAAAAAATTAATAGACCTTTCTGTGAACGTCAGAAGTCATTTTGTCACAAGAAATAAAAAAAAATTAATGAGCAATTTTTGATAAAGTTAACATTTCTACAAAATATGCGTTTTTCAAGAGTAGTTTATTATTTTTGTATACAAAACATTTGTTGTTTGAAACAATTTTTAATTAAATTTTTACAAAACACATGTTTTGTAAGTTTGAATCAAGTTTAAAATATATGATTTCTATGAGATTTTCATTAAAAATTAGTTTGTACAATTTTTTTGTACAAAAAATGCATTTTTTTAGCGATTTATAGTGAAATTCTTACGAATTATACGTTTTCTGTATAATTTGTTATAAAAAGAAGCGTTTTTGGTCGTTTTTTTAAATTAAATTTTTTTCAATAAAAAAATTTAAAAAATAGTTTACTAAAAACCAATACATTTTTTTTTTCTTTTAATATTGAGCCATTTGTAGTATAAATAATTGATTTGTGAAACGTATTTTGAACTATTTTACACAATTCACAAAATATACTTTTTTCAAAAAATGTTTGTAAATTTTGCTCACAATACTGGTGTTTATTTTGCACAATTTTTATCAAATTTTTACGTAATATACGTTTCTATTAAATTTTTTACAAAAAAACAGGCAAAAACGCATTTTTAAAACAATTTTTTTACAATAAATGCGTTTTTTAGACAATATTAAATAAATTATATGAAGTAAATACGTTTTTAAGCAATTTTAATAAGATTCTACTAAGAAAATGAATTTTTAGAGCAATTTTTTTACATAAAACGCGTTTGTTAAGCGTTTTTTAGACATTTTTAAACAGATTTTGTTTTTGATTTATATGCAGATAATGCGTTTTATTAGACAATAACAAATAAATTTTATGCAAAAAATGTGATTTTTTTAAGCATAATTGCTTTTTTTGGCAATTTCATATATATTTTATGCAGAACTTTTTCTAAGCAGTTTAAAATGCAATTTTTATGCAGAAAATGCGTTTTTTAAATAATTTTAAATAAACTGTATGCAAAAAATACATATTTAGTTATATTTAAATAGATTTCACGCAAAAAAATAATTTTTAGAGCAATTTATATGCATAAATGCGTTTGATAAACAATTTCAAATAAAATAAATGCAGAAAACGCATTATTTGAGCAAAAAATGCAGAAAATGCGTTTTTAAAATCTTTTCAAACAAATTTTATTCAAAAAAAAGGCGAGAAAAGTGCATTTTCTAAGCAATTTAAATGAAGAAAATGGGTTTTATTGAACAATATTAAACATATTTTATGCAAAAAATGCATATTTTAGGCAATTTCAAAAAGTTTTTACAAGGAAAAGGCGTTTTTTAAACAGTAAAACTTTTTTAATTAAAAATTTTGTTCAAAAAATAAGTTTTTTTATAATTTTTAATTAAATTTTTACAAAATTTACATTTTTATTGCAATTTTTGATTATATTCTCACAAAATATACATTTAAGAGCAAATTATATCAGTAAAATTTTTACAAAATATACTTTATACTGAGCAATTTTAATTAAAAATAGTGTATTATTATTATATAAGTATTACAAAATATGCATATTAGTAGCGTTTTTTAGTCAAATATCTACAAAATATACAATCTTAAATGTATAGATTTTAGCATTATTTGAAAGAAATAAGTGGTTTTCAATAAGGTTTTTACTAAATATTTGTTTTCTAGACAATTTTCATTAAAATGTTTACAAAATATAAGTTTTGTGAGTGATTTTCAATCAAATTCCTGCGTTTCTGTGAGATTTTGATAAATTAAGTTATCAAAATATTGAATTAAGTCAATTTATAACAATTTGCTTGTTAAATGTAAAGAATAAAATTGTTTTTGTTGCATTTTCTTCTAAAACTTAAGTATCTAAACTCAAAATGTTAACCTGCAACTCATACAATTTAATTTAATCAATGAAAAAGTTATCAAATTATTGAAATAAGTCAATTTATAGCAATTTGCTGGTTAATTTCAAAGATAAACATGTTTTTGTAGCATTTTTTTATAAAATTAAGTTAATACTCAAAATATTAATCTGCAATTCTAAATTCTTAATAGTTTGTTAGCGAACTCAATTTAATCAATGAAAAAAATGTCAAAAAATTTAATAAATTTAAGATAATTTAGCAGAACACTAGAAAAATTAATTAATAAATTCTTAAAAAGCGTTTAAGACAATTTTCTTAAAGCTCAATTTCAAGCCATTGAAAAATAAATATAATAGCACGCAATAAATTCATGTGCAAGGTAAACTGTATTTATATAATAATCATAAAAAAATAATATAATACACTCTGGCATTATCGCATACTGCTTTAACATAATTTATAGCGTGCAAAAAGCTTGTAATCTTATCAAAAAACGCAAAGTATATTGAGTTATTGTTATGTCAAACGAATTGTAATTAATGTTTACTTGAAATTGTACGAATCCCATTGTCACTATGAGAATCCAATTGAACATTTCATAGTTCTGATTAAATTTGCCAGAGTTTTATTAAAACAACTTTATAAAGTTTCGAATCTGGAAACGCTGTTACCGACTGCTTCCACGATTGGAGTCTATTTTATTTCTTTTATTTTTAATAAAATTTCCGTGTGCATAAAATTTAGTATTACAAATTATGATAACAGTCTCGTTAATTTATTAAAATGCAATGTTATTAATTACGATAGTCTGCCCTCCAATTTGGTTATTGTTGCAATTACTTTCACATCAAGCCCAGCCCTAAAATCCACTAATTAATTAATGAACCGTTTGTGTGTGTTGAACGCATCCATTAACTAACGAAGCTTTAAATGCTGATGTAAATAAGCCAATAATGTTTAGATCTAATTATATATTAAAATTTTATGTTGTTAAAATAATTTTAATTTATCTGCATTTTATGTTAAATCTAGCCCACAAAATTAGTCGTTATATAAACCAAGCAAAGATAAATGCATTAAGATGAACTCTATGCAGATTGGAAGGATTCAAGTAACTTGCAAAATGCAAATTTAAATGTTTTTGCAGGCCCGTTGGCTAGCAATTCGTTCCGGATGACGTTATGACGGACAAACAATTAGTTATTTGTCAAACCGCGCTCGCTAATTAAAGTGCAATTTGCTGGAGTGTGGCGCGAACGGATATGCCGGATTAAAGGTGGGGTGGATTATGCGACGCGCGGAGTAATTACAATATGCGCTGTCCCGACGCCAACTAAAAATCTACCCAATTAACCCATCCCACTTGAAATGGCGTTAATGAGTTCCTGGGACACGTTTCAAACTATAATTAAGCTTCCAAATCAATTATTTAATATTTTTTTAATTGCTGCATACGAGTCGTTTATTAAGTTAATCGTGATGCGACAGTTTGGACTGGATATATTGATGCTTTATTGCATTATCTGTCCATCTAGTTCAATCCAGTTGGGTTACATTAATAATCAAACTAAGCTAACATCTGATACCCCAATAGATTATATAATTGTTTGAATTAATTCAATTTGCGCTTATAATAGAAAAACTTTTTATACTTTTTAATCAAACCATAAAGGAACCAAATGTAATTTTCTCTACATACTTGCACAAAGGAACATTCAATTCGTGTAACATTAAAATTGAAACTGCAATCACGATTCGTCTATTGCATTACAAAAAAGTAATAATTGTTGGCAAAATTAATTTTCTCCGCCGCGATATACATGTCCGTATGAGGCAAACCGAAAATTAACTTAACGAGTTATAGTGTAGGCGAACTTTGTTGTTTCCTTTTATACAGAACTTTGTTGCGATGAAATGCAACGAAATTTTGAGCTGCTGCTGCAGTATGGCCCGCTACACTTTATTTATGAGCTGAATTTCATTTAACTTTGTTTTATGTTTGTTGGTTTTTTTAAAATTATTATAAATTGTATATAATGAGCTTAATTTTGGTCAGAATAGTAATAGTTGATTAGACACATTCAACATAATTTGTAAAAGTTTTTGAAAATGCCATACCACATTAAACAAACTGGTTCTCGTCCGATCATTATGTTTTTTTTTAAGAAGATAAAATTATCATAAAATAACGTATTTTAAAAATCAAAATTTAAACTAATAAAAAGTTGTTTAAAAATATTAAAATTATGTTTATCATGCGCATGCTACCCTCTAAAATAAAGTCAATATTTGTCTATTATTGCTAATTCTGTTTTTAAAGCTGGACTTAGTGCAATGAAAAAACACGGGTAAAAGCGACACGCGCCCCCCGGCTGCGGAAGAGTTACTGACGTGACGTAGCGCATAAGAAACAATACAATATTTTTCCTCCACACTACCTCCCACTCCGCTCCAATTTATTTATTTATATGTTGCGTTGTAAACAGATGCCCTGCCAAACCGTAAGTCCGTGGGTCAAAGGGTTTTCCTTCGGCGATCAATTGAATGTTCGGTTTAATCGCTAGCACGCACACGAGCTCGTGCCGACAGACTAAAATGAGCAAACGCGGATAAACGTTTGTTATTTTTTCGGTTTCTGGGGTAATTCGGTCTCCCGATTACGATTCCGGAATCGGCGTTTCGATATTTGCAACGGTTCACCTTCTAACTGAAACTAACTAAAAGCGGCTTTTTCGGTGCATTTTTGAAACGGAAATGCGTGAAACAAACATACTTTTAGCCGGCGGATGGGGACGCGGATGCTCATGTGGCAAGCCACCGGACCCCGGCAGATGCTGCTGCAAACCGGAAGTACGTAGGTCAAAGGGTTTTCCATCGGCGATCGAAAAACTCAAAACATAACAAAGAGGGGGGTCTTTCTTCTTTTTGGACAAGGATTTTTTCAATTTTAATAATAAAAGGTCGGTTTTTTTGCACTTCTTGACGTAAAATGAACCCCCAATTATGATTTTGGGGATCCGACTCCGGAATTCCTAGCATCTTGGCGGCAATTTTAAAATAACCGCAAAAAACACGTTTTTTTTGCGTTTCGAAGGGCAAAAAGGGCACTAAACGGTAAATGGCAGGGACGCAATTCCTCCTGAGGGTAGTTAACAGACCCATCTGAATCTCCGCCAAACCGGAAGTCCGTAGGTCAATGGGTTTTTTTTCGGCAATCGACGAAAGTTACGGTTTTATTGCCGATACGTACATAAGCTCACGTCGCCGCACTAAAATTTGCAAATGTGGACCAATGTTGGTAATTTTTTGGTTGCTGGGGTAATTTGGACCCCTGATTACGATTCTGGAATCGCCGTTTTGATATTCACAATATTTCACCTTCTAATTTAAAGCGGTTATTTCGGTATATTTTATTAAGGAAAAGTGAGAAATAATCATACTTTTTGTAGGCGGAGGGGGACGCAGATGCTCCTGCGGCAAGCCACAGACCCCGGCAGGTTGCCCGCCAAACCGTAAGTCCGTGGGTCAAAGGGTTTTCCTTCGGCTATCGATTGAATGTTCGGTTTAATCGCTAGCACGCACACGAGCTCGTGCCGACAGACTAAAATGAGCAAACGCGGATAAACGTTTGTTATTTTTTCGGTTTCTGGGGTAATTCGGTCTCCCGATTACGATTCCGGAATCGGCGTTTCGATATTTGCAACGGTTCACCTTCCAACTGCAACTAACTAAAAGCGGCTTTTTCGGTGCATTTTCGAAACGGAAATGCGTGAAACAAACATACTTTTAGCCGGCGGAGGGCGACGCGGATGCTCATGTGGCAAGCCACCGGACCCGGGCAGATGCTGCTGCAAACCGGAAGTCCGTAGGTCAAAGGGTTTTCCTTCGGCGATCGAAAAAGTCGAAACATAGCAAAGAGGGGGGGGGTCTTTCTTCTTTTTGGACAAGGATTTTTTCAATTTTAGGAAAAAAGGTCGTTTTTTTTGCACTTCCTGACGTAAAATGAACCCCTGATTACAATTTTGGAGGTCCGACTCCGGAATTCCTAGCATCTTGGCGGCAATTTTAAAATAACCGCCAAAAACACGTTTTTTTTGCGTTTCGAAGGGCAAAAAGGGCACTAAACGGTAAATGGCAGGGACGCAATTCCTCCTGAGGGTAGTTAACAGACCCATCTGAATCTCCGCCAAACCGGAAGTCCGTAGGTCAATGGGTTTTCTTTCGGCAATCGACGAAAGTTTCGGTTTTATCGCCGATACGTACATAAGCTCACGTCGCCGCACTAAAATTCGCAAATGTGGACCAATGTTGGTAATTTTTTGGTTGCTGGGGTAATTTGGACCCCTGATTACGATTCCGGAATCGCCGTTTTGATATTCTCACTATTTCACCTTCTAATTCAAAGCGGTTATTTTGGTATATTTTATTAAGAAAAAGTGAGAAACACACATACTTTTAGTGGGCGGAGGGGAACGCAGATGCTCCTGCGGCAAGCCACAGACCCCGGCAGGTTGCCCGCCAAACCGTAAGTCCGTGGGTCAAAGGGTTTTCCTTCGGCGATCGATTGAATGTTCGGTTTAATCGCCAGCACGCACACGAGCTCGTGCCAACAGACTAAAATGAGCAAACGCGGATAAACGTTTGTTATTTTTTCGGTTTCTGGGGTAATTCGGTCTCCCGATTACGATTCCGGAATCGGCGTTTCAAAATTTGCAACGGTTCACCTTCTAACTGAAACTAACTAAAAGCAGCTTTTTCGGTGCATTTTCGAAACGGAAATGCGTGAAACAAACATACTTTTAGCCGGCGGAGGAGGACGCGGATGCTCCTGAGGGTAGTCAACAAACCTATCTAAATTTCTGCTAAACCAAAAATCCGTAGGTCAAAGGATTTACCTTCGGCAACCGAAAGAGTCAAAACATAGCAAACCGTAAGTCCGTTGGTCAAAAGGATTTTCTTTTTCGATCAAAAAAATCAAAATATTCAGAATAGGCAACGTTTTATGATTTAATTTTTTTAGTTTTTAAAAACGGTAAAGGGGAGAATTGCAACTGTTCCCGAGGCTAGCAAACAGACCCATTTGGATGCCTGTCAAACCAGAAATTTGTGGACTAATGGGTTTGTGTTTAAATTTTAAAACAATTTAATTTTTTATTCAAAGTGACGATTCTAGCAAAATTAATGACGATGATTTAATGTCAAATTTAAGCATCATTGCAGTTCAAAATGATTTTCCTAACTTATGCTAACTGTGTGCCAATACTTTGTACAAAATTGCTGGCTATAAAACAGCCCTTAAACATTGATGACATTATTACAAAACTCATTCATCAATTATTGTCATTCTTTATTTAATAGCCATTTAAAAGTGATCCGACAGTTAATTAAATTCAACGAAGAGAGAAAAAAGAGATTGGATGCAATTTAATTGAAAAGTCGTTACAGCAGTATAAGTACCTTTTAAGATACACCCCCAGATTGGGTGGTAAATGGGGTGGGCTATCCAATTGAATTTAATGATTTATTTATGGATGCGCAAAGTTCGTTATGCTTAAAGGTGGAGCGGATCCAACGCGAACTGATATTATACGCTACTTACGTTGATTGGGTTAACAAACTTGAACAGTGGCAAACTTGGAGGAAACCTACGAGTCCTTCAGAATAGGTAAATCCTCTTAATAATGCGGTCTGTTTCCGCAAACCCATTTACATAAACTCCTGCTACTGCACTAGATGATGATGACGGTAAGGATGGGTTGTGTTTGACAGAGATTTAACAAATAAATATTCTGATGGTTTTTAAATTGCTACTATGAAATATTAATCAATGAAGAAAGCTTTAATTATTTAATTGAGAGGATTTTTAACTGTTCAATCAATCATAAACATTATAAAACCATTAATTTGATTATAAATTTGCGACGTTTATTTTGTAAATAAATTGTAATGTTTGTAAAGTTTGCTGCGATAGTTTCCTATCTGCTTTTACGAGGATCATAATATAAACTTACCTATTAAATTAAACTCTATCTAATCTAATTATAAATAATTTGTTAAGGTTTAAAACTTTAAAGCTCGAAAATTACATGAAATTTTAACAAGTTGGATGAAATACAATCGTTGCTAAATATTTTTGCTTATATTTTGTACGTTTGCATTAAGTTTGTAACTTTGCGCATAATAAAAAATATTTAAAAATAAAACTTTAGTATTTAAATTAATTAAAAAAGATCTATTTTTTATAATATAATAAACAAGATTTAATTATTGTTTTTGTTTTATAAGATTAATACTACATAAAGGATTGATTGGGGTTGTTGGGTAAACTAAAGAGGCCACGCGATAATATTTATTTAATATTTAATTTAATTTAGCTTTACTGAGCAATTTTATAATTATATTTAAGAAATAATTGTTTAAATAAACTACTCCTTTAAGGGTGGGTGTCTAAATTATTTATTAATTGTAATTATATTAGCTATTTTTATATTTTTTAAACTTATTTTTGTTACAGGGTTGCTTCATATTGATTGCAGAGGGTTGGGATTAACACCACTGGAAAGCTGAGATTTTTCTGTTAGAGATTCATATTAGTCCCTAATTATTAATACATTAATTAAAGAGAATTTGGATCATATGTAAAATATTTTAATCCGGCATGAGAAGTGGAGTAGTGGGGTGATGCCATCTTGCTGTGCACGGCGGCGCAGTAGATCTATGCAGTCCGTCTTAGTACGTCGTGCGCGTATGTTGTGCTCCGGCTTAAATCAATTAATTAATCAAAGTGCTTTAAATTATGAACAAAAGTGAATTAAATCATTTAATAATTAATACAAGTGTCATCATTGAGTAATTGCTGCATTGGTAACACGGGAAAGTAGTAAGAAATGATTTTTATTATTATTATTTGTGTTAAATTTAGAATAATGCGACGCACATTGCATGTGAAGGTCAAAAGGACGATTCGATGCGAAGAAATCGAACCGCCTTATCAGTTTTTACTTGGTCGGCCGGATTTTTTCAATGACGATGCACATTTTAAAGATCTAAATTTAGAACAAATATTATTTCTTATCACAATTGTACTTTATATAAATTTCCATTTTATTATATTGTAATGAATTTTATGCATTTTTTCACAACTAATATATAATTATATACAGTGCAGTCTTTACCGGTGTTGATTATAATACGCAATTATAAGGAATCGAGCTCAGTTAGTGCGACGTAAAGCTGACTTGTTTTCTATTCCGCATACAGTGCGCGTTGATTGTATGCCGTCATTAAATTAAACTATAAATTAGAAGTGTAAGAAGATACATAAAGGAATTAAATTATTATTATAACAAAAGTGATCGACCATCAACGGAGTAGTTGCATTCATTTTATCAAAATTTCAACAATATTTTTTCCATTAATCAATTGCTTTTGCTTTTTTCCATATAGGTTTGAAGTATGACCCAACCTCATCACATTAGAAAAAATCTGTAACCTGACCAGGTTTTTATCAGATTGGATCTAATGTAAGAGTTGAGGCCGGCATACTAAGTCCCCATCATTTTAAACGACGCATTACATTTTAAAGATTAGGTCAATCTTTTCAAAACGCAATGCTATTAGCGTTTAATCTAAAAAAGGGTAAACCCCACATGCACAGAGACACCTTCTACTGTTGCTATTGGTGGTTCGACCTTGATGGCACAGGTTAGCATTTAATAAACTCCGTGGTCATTAATATAAAGTGCCATCCAATAGAGGGGTAAGCAGAAAACCAGTGAACTTCAATCCTCAGCTTTAAGCAAGTTTAAGGTAGGTCCGGCATTGATGGGAGCCCAGAAGACGGGTGCCTTAAGGCATCTCATCTATAAGCAAGTTAATAGTAAGTCCGACTTTGTTCGGGTTATTTATGCGTTAAAATGGGTTGGGTTGGCCGGTTCCCTTTATTGTAAAGTGACCACGATCCGATATCGTGCTCCATCCCCAAATGCGTCGTGATAGGGTTGAACGACTAATCCTTTTGTGTTTCCAACCTTATAGTCCTTTGTTTCCAATCCTTCTCCTGCTTAGGATTGGTACCTCGGTATGGTAGGCAGGCGTATTACATAAAAATTAATTAATTCAAATACAGCATTTTATGTAGAACGAAACCAATCTATTGCTTTAATTCAACCAGAAATTTATGTCTATATTTAAAAGCAAATTTTGTTTCTCAATTATTATTACAGTTGGAGTATAACTATGATCTGCAATATTTCTTCCCTACTCCATTAACAATTAAAGGACTTATTTGTGTTATACATTTTTTGCAACGTATGTTAGAGCAATTCATGTTCAGCAAATAAGTTTTTGAGCAATTTTGAACAAATTTTATGTAGAAAATGCATTTGGGAGCAATTTATGTGCAGAAAATACATTTTAGAACAACTTATGTTAAAAAAAATAAGGTTTTTGGGCAATTTCAAATAAGTTTTGGGGCAATTTTAAATAGATTTTATGCAGAATATACATTTTTGGAGCATCTCATGTGCAGAAAATGCGTTTAATGTGCAAAAAGTGCAGTTTAAATGCAATTTTGAACAGATTTTTGTTTAAAGTAGATTTTCATGTGTTTGAGCAGTTTTAAATAGATTTCATGTCAAAAATATTTTTTGGAGCATCTTATGTTAAAAATAATTAGGTTTTTGGCAATTTTAAATAAATATTGGGGCAAATTAAATGGAAAAAATGATTTTTTTTGATAAATTTTAAATCATTTTTATGCAAAAAACACATTTTAGAGCAATTTATTTGCAAAAAATGTGGTTTTTGGGAAATTTTAAATAGATAATTTGCAAAAAATAAATTTTTATGTGCAAAAAGTGCGGTTTTTAAATAAATTTTATGCTGAAAATACATTTTTGAAAAAAAAAATGTACATAAAATGCGCTTTTTTGGTAATTTCAAATACATTTTATGCAGAAAATAAATGTTTGAAGCCAATAGTGTGCAAAAAAATACGTTCTTTAAAAAAATTTTAATAGATTTTTGACTTAAATTATATTTTGGAGCAAATTTATATACAAAAAACACGTTTTTGGTCAATTTTAAATAAATTAAATAAGATTTTTAGACCAATTTATATACATAATATGCGTTTCTGAGCAATTTATGTGCTTAAAATGCGTTTTTTAAGCAATTTCAATTAGATTTTATGCAGAAATTACATATTTAAAGTAATTCATGTGTAGAAAATACGTTTTTTAAGTCAAATTAAATAAATTTTATGCAGAAAATGCATTTTGAAATCATTTATGTGCGTTTTTTTAAACATTTTTGAAGCAAATTTTAACAGATTTCATGCAGAAAATGCAGTTTTTAGGCAATTTTAAATAAATTTAATACAAAAATTACATATTTAAAGTAATTCATGTGTAGAAATTGCGTTTTTTATGCAAACTTTATGCAAAAAAATGCATTTTTTAAACATTTTAAAGCATTTTATGCAGAAAATGTATTCTTGGGCCATTTAAAACAGATTTTATATAAAAATTGAAGCAATTTATGTGCAGAAAATGGGGTTTTTAAGTAAATTTAATTATATTTTATGCAGAAAATGCATTTTGAAACAATTTATGTGCAAAAAATACGTTTTTAAGCAAATTTCAAATAAATTTTATACAAAAAAATACATTTTGAATTAAATTATGTGCATAAAATGTGTTTTTTGAACAATTTTATGTAAATTTCATGCAAAAAACCTATTTTGTTAAAATTTATGTGCAAAATGTGCAGTTTTTCAAGCAATTTTAAATAAATTTAATGCAGAAAGTACGTTTTGGAGCAATTTATGTGCAAAAAATGCGTTTTTATTAATTTTAAATAAATATCATGCAGGAAACCACATTTTGAAGCAATTTATGTGCAAAAAGTGCGGTTTTTGGGAAATCTTTAATGGATTTTTTGCAAAAAATAAATTTTTATATGCAAAAAGTGGGGTTTTTAAATTACTTTTCTGCAGAAAATGCATTGTTTGAAGCAAATAATGTGCAGCAAATGCGTTTTTTGAAACAATTTAAGTAAATTTTAGACAGAAATTGTATTTTGGAGCAAATTTTTGTACAAAAATACGTTTTTTAGCCAATTTTAAACCGATTATTTGCAAAAAAAAACATTTTTAGAGCAATTCATGTTCATTTTATAAAACGCTTTGAGCAAATATTATCAGATTTTATATAGAAAATGCATTTTGAAACAATTTAGCAGAAAATGTGTTTTAATGTAAATTTAAATCAATTTTATGCATACAAAACTCATAATTGGAGCAGCTCATGTGCAGAAAATGCATTTTTAAGCAATTTTGGCTATAATTTATGAAGAAACTACATTTTTGCAGCTGTTTATTTGCATAAAATGCGTTTTATTGCAAATTTAAATATATTTTATGCTGAAAATGTATTTTGAAACAATTTTTGTGCAAAAAATGCAATTTGTGAGTAAAAATGCGGGTTTAAGCAATTTCAAAGAGATTTTATGCAAAAATACATTTTTAGAGAAATTTATGTATGTTCAAAAAATGCATTTTTAGGCAATTTTAAAAAGATTTTATGTAGAAAATACATTTTTGAGCAACTTATGTTGAAAAATTGCGGATTTTGAGCAATTTCAAATAGATTTTATGCAAAAAATACAATTTTAGAGCAATTTATGAGCAGAAAATGCGTTTTTTGATAATTTTAAATAAATTGATGCAAAAAAACATTTTAGAACAATTTATGTGCAAAAAGTGCGGGGTTTAGGCACTTTTAAATAAGATTTATGCAGAAACTCCACTTGTATAGCAATGCATGGCAGAAAATGCGTTTGAAAGGAAATTTAAGTATATTTTATGCAACAATGCATTTTGAAGTAACTTATGTGCAAACAAATGCGTTTTTTAATTAATTTCAAACAATTTGTATGCAAGAAATGCATTTTTGGAGCAACTGACGTGCAGAAAATGCGTTTCTAAGCAATTTTAAACCACTTTTTTTGTAGAAAATGCATTTTGGAGCAATTTATGTGTAGAAAATGCGTTTTTTAAGCAAATTTAAATAGATTTTACGTACCAACTACATTTTTGAACAACTTATGTTGAAGAAATGCGGTTTTGGGCAGTTTCAAATAGATTTTATACAAAAAATACGTTTTTAGAGGAACCCATGTTCAGAAAATGCGTTTTTGAGCAATTTTATTAAAAAAAAAAAACATTTTTTAAGGTGGTTTAGGTACAATTTCAAATAGAATTCTTGTAGAAATGCGTATTTGTAGGCTACTTTAAATAGATTTTATGCAAAAAAATAAATTTTTAGATTAATTCATGTGCAGAAAATACGTTTTTAGGCAGTTTTAAATCAATTTTATGCAAAAAATTTATTATTTGAAAAAAGTGCAAAAAGTGCGGTTTTTGAGCAAATTTAAAAAGATGTTTAAAGCAATTCATTTGCCGAATATGCGACTTTTAAAAATTTAAAAAATATTAAATTCAGAAAATGCATTTTGAGAGAAATTTTTAACAGATTTCATGTAGAAAATACTTTTTGTAGCAATTTATGAGCAAACAGTGCAGCTTTTGGACAATTTTAAATAGATTTTATGCAAAAAAACATTTTTAGAACAATTTATGTTTAGAAAATGCGTTTTGAAGTAAATTTAAATGATTTTTTTGCAAAAACCATATTATTGAAACAATTCATGTGCAGAAAATGCATCTTTAAGCAATTTTAAACAGAATTTATTTAGAAAATGAATTATATTTTTAGCAATTTTAAATAGATTTTATGCATTAATTGCATTTTGAAACAATTTATATGTAACAAATGCGTTTTTTTAAACAATTTCAAATCAATTTTATTCAAAAAATACATTTTTGAAGCTATTTATGTGCAGAAAATGCATTTTTTTTTAATTTCAAATTAATTTTACGCAGAAAATACATTTCTGAAACAATTTAGATGCAGAAAAAGTTTTTTTAAAGAGTTTTAAACATATTTTACGCAGGAAGTAATTTATGAACAGAGAATGCCTGTTTTAAGCAATTTTAAATTAAAAAAGGATTTTATGTAGAAAATGTATTTTGGAGCAAATAATGTGCGGAAACTACATTGTTGCTGTAATTCATGTACAGAAAAAATGTTTAAAGCAAATTTTAATATATTTTATGCAAAAAATGCATTTTAAAACAATTTATGTGTAAAGTATGCGTTTTTTTTAACAATTTTGAATGTATATAATGCAGAAAATGCATTTTTTGAGCAATTCATGTGCAAAAAATCTATTTTTTAGAGAATTTTAAATAGATTTTGTGCAGAAAATGTATTTTGGAGCAATTTATGTGCAGCAAATGCTTTTTTTAAATCCATTTTAAACAGATTTCTTGCAGAAAATGCGTTTTAAAGAACAATTTATGTGCAGAAAATGGGTTTTTTATTTTTAAACAAATGTTGCACAGAAAACGTATTCCATAGCAAGTTATGTGAAAAAAATGTGTTTTTAAGCAATTTCAAGTACATTTTATTCAAAAAATATATGTTTAAAGCAATTTATGTGCAGAAAATGCTTTTTTTAATTAATTTTATACAGATTTTTTGCAGAAAATGGGTTTTTTATGCAATTTTAAATAAATTTTATGCATAAACTACATTTATGAAACATTTTATTTGCAAAAAAATGCATTTTATGCATTTTTAAACAGATGTTACGCAGAAAATGCATTCCAGAGCAACTTATGTGCAGAAAATGTTTTTTTTTTGCAATTTTAAATAGATTTAATGCAAAATAAATAATTTGTGAAGCAATTCATTTGCAAATTTACACTTGAAGCACTTTTTAATATAATCAATTATGCATAAAATGCATTTTTGGAGCAATTTATGTGTAAAATTTAAGTTTTAAGCAATTTTAAATAGAATTTATGCAGAAACTACATTTTAGAGCAACTTATGTTGAGAAATTGCGTTTCTTGGGCAATTTTAAATAGTTCTTATACAGAAAACACATTTTGGAGTTATTTATGTGCAAAAAATGCGGAATTTTAAATAGATTTTTTACAAAAATAAACAGAGAAAATGCCTTTTTTAACAATTTTAAACAGATTTTGTGTAGAAAATGTATTTTGGAGCAATTTATGTGCAGAAAATGCGTTTTTTAAGCAATTTTAAATATATTTTACGCAAAAAATTGTTTTTATGCAATTTGAAATAGATTTCATGCAAAAGATGCATTTTGAAACAATTTATGTACCAAAAATGCGTTTGTTTAAACAAATTTAAATAAATTAATGCAGAAAATGCATTTTTGAGCAGTTCATGGTCAAAAATTGCATTTTTCAAACAATTTTAAATAGAATTTACGCATTTTTTTTAGCAGTTTATGTGCACAAAAATTGTTTTTGAGCTTGATTTTGATGCAGAAACTTGTTTTTTAAGTTTTAGTTTAATAGATTTTATGCATAATTAGAGATAGCAATTATTGTTTTACTTTAATACAAGAAATACATTGTTTGAGTAATTTATGTTAACATTTATATTCTGTCGCACTAAAATAAATTGTAGCATATTTAAACAATACCAATTTTAAGTTTATTATGACAGATTCTTATATGGGCAATTCCATTTCAAACGGACCAGAGCTAGGCCGGGGGTGCGTTGAGAAAATTGCTTATGTATTTTTTTTTTTTGTTTCTATAACTTATTAGTAGTCTTTTGATCGATATATGAAAGTATGAAACTTATAAAAAAAAATTCTACGATTTTTTAAAGTTTTTTTGACGTTTTTTAACTTAATCACATTTTTTGTTTAAAAACCGCAATTTTAACTCAAAAAAATAAATTTACTAATGAAATCAATCAGAAATTTTCCGTAGAATCCAAATCTGCCGCCATTTCAAGTTTATACTCTGATACTCTGTCTATAAGCCGCAAAAGCCATAAAATCATGTTTTTGTTCTTAGTGGGCTGTGCAAAAAGGAGCATATTTTAATTTTTTTTTAACCGCCATAGTTGACGTATTTTGATGTAAATTAATTGAAAAATATAAATTTGTTCTGTGTATTTGGGTTTTAAGCGTCTAAAACTAAAAAATCTGCAAAGTAGGCCTATTCTTCAACATAAACTCATACAAATGCACGTTTAGCCGCGCTCAGAGGAACAATACACCAAATATTATTAAAAATTTGAATTCTGGGGACAATTTTACATAGAAATTTGTCAGTGTTGTACTCATCGTCTATAGAAAAGTCCATCTAAAAAAATATGTTTACAACATTTTTATGCAAAAAATGCGTTAAAAATTATTATTTTTTTTATTTACAAAAAATATTATAAACACACTAGGGTGTGGTTTAAAACTTTTTTTTAACAAATTTTAAGAAGCGACATGCAGATATATGTTTGATTGCCAAAAATAATAATATTTTTAAATTTTTGCGCCGATAGATTGAGTTTAAATTTGTGCCGCAGGCATTTTGTTTTTTAAACAATTTTAACTAGATTTTGATGCCAAAAATTTGTTTCCTGCGCTTTTGTTTAATAGATTGTATGCATAATTAGAGATAGCAATTATTGTTTTATTTCAATACAAGAAATACATTGTTTGAGTGATTTTGTGTTTACATTTATGTTCTATCACATTAAAATACATTGTAGCATATTTAAAAAAAATCATCAGTTTTAAGTTTATTATAATAAATCCTTTCGTTTTGATTCAAAATTCTTAGCATAATTTGAGAATTATCAGACATTTTCACAACTAAAATTAATACGGTATGATAAACTTTTAACATTTTTGGGCATATTTTAAACAATTATGACACTTTATTTTTATTTTGAGAGTTTGTCATAACTAAAATTAATTGAGTATAACATATTTTAATAGTTTTGGACATATTCTCTTACTTTGAAACAAAATTTTGGCATTTTTAACATCTTTTTAACGTTATCACATTTTTTTATGTTTTGTCAGTTTATCAAAATACATTTTTTGAGCCATTTATGTTTAAAAATTGCGTCTTTTAAGCAATTTTAAATAGATTTTATGCAGAATTTATTTTTAAGCAATTTATGTGCAGAAAATATATGTTTGAAGCAATTTATTTGCAGGAAATGCGTTTTTTAAGCAATTTTAAATGTTATTTATGCAGAAACTACATTTTTGCTGCAATTCATGTTTAGAAAAAGTGTTCTAATGCAAATTTTATTATATTTTATGCAGAAAATGCGGTTTGAAACAATTTTAAACAAATATAATGCAGAAAATACATTTTTTCAGCAGTTTGTTTGCAGAAAATGCGTTGTTTAAGTAATTTTTACAGATTTTATGCAGAAAATGCATTTTAGAGCTATTTATGTGCAAAAATGCATTTTTAAATTCATTTTAAACAGATTTCTTGCAGGTAATGCGTTCTAAAGAACAATTTATGGGCAGAAAATGAGTTTTTCAAGCAATTTTAAATAAATTTTATGCACAAAATACTTTTTTGTGGCATTTTTTTGCAAATAATGCAATTTTTAACCATTTTTAAACAAATGTTACACAGAAAACGAATTCTAGAGCAAGTTATGTGCAGAAAATGTATTTTTAAGCAATTTTCAATAGTCTTAGTGCAAAAAAATGCATTTTGGGGCAACTTATGTTAAAAAAATGCAGTTTTTGAGCAATTTCAAATATTTGATTCAAAAAATACATATTTTTAATTTTTGTGCAGAAAATGCTTTTTAAATTAATTTTAAACAAATTTCTTGCAGAAAATGCCTTTTCAACATTTTTAACAGCATTGACACTTTTCTATGGTTTGACTGTTTGTCACATCAATTAAATTTAATCATTTAAAAAAAATTACAATTTAAATGATGCAAGTTTAATATTTAAAAAAACTAGCAAAGTGTAAAGAAACTTTTGGTTTTTGACGTAATTTAGTCTCTCGATTACAATTTTGGGGTACTTATTTTGATATTCCTAACATTTCTCATTTGATTTAAAAAAATAAAATTGCTGTTTGGTCAATTTATATCGGATCATGGGATGCAAAACTAACATATTTGCTGTTTCTGTGGCAAACGACTTGGTTTTTTTTAGATTAAAAAAAAATTTAGTTTTTAATGTGGTCTAGGTACAATTTGAACGAGATTTCTTGTAGAAATGCGTTTTTAAATTCAATTTTAAATAAATTTTACGCATTTTTGAACCAATTTATTTGCAGAAAACGCGTTTTTAAACATTTTTGAGAAATTTGCATTTTTTAAACAATTTTAAATCAATTTCATGCACATAATAGGTTTTTGAAGCAATTTGTGTTTAAAACTTTAAATAAATTTTATGCAAAGTACACATTTTTGGAGTTATTTGTGTGCAGAAAATACATTTTTTGGAGTAATTCATGTACAGAAAACGCAATCTTATGCAATTTTAAATAAATTTCATGCAGAAAATGCATTTTGTAACAAATTATGTTTAAAAAATTCGTTATCTTTAACGCTAGAGAATTGCCGGGTTTAGTCGCTCCGTCCTGTTGTGATGCCACTACTAGTATTATTATGGAAAAATATTAAATCCTATCACATCTACGAGAATATCGGTGAACCTTTCTTTCTAGAAAAATAATGGCACGTACATCGCCGTTTTTAAATTAAAATATCCAAACGATTAGATTTTAGTCATCACTTTTTTTATATTTTGAACTACATACAATATTCTATGTCTTCATGTTTTTAGATAAAGATTTGAAGTTATATTTAAAAAGTAAAAAAATAACAAAAAACTAATTAAAAATGTCACTTTTTAAAAATTAAATGCAAAGAAACGACCTTATTGCATCAAATTTCTACAAGTTTGAGGACACAGATTGGACTTTCTTCTACAATGTGTGAAAATTTTATTCAATTATATTCAGGCGTTTTCTTGCTGAGTTGGATGCTGTGAACCCTTATAATAGCTCAATAATTCTCCCCCCTTAAATTATATTTTGGAGCAAATTTTAGGACAAATAAACGTTTTTAGGCAATTTTAAATAGATTATATAACATTTTTAGACCAATTTATGTTCATAATATGCGTTTTTGAGCAATTTAAGTTCAAAAAATGCGTTTTTTAAGTCAATTTAAATAATTTTTTTGCAGAAAATGCATTTTGAAATAATTTATGTGCGTTTTTTAAACATTTTTTAAGCAAATTTTAACAGATTTTATGCAAAAAAATGCTTTTTACAGCAATTTAAAACAGATTTTATATAAAAATTGAAGCAAATGATGTGCAGAAAATACGTTTTATGAAATTTTAAACAGATTTCATGCAGAAAATGCATTTTGGAGCAACTTATGTGCAGAAAATGCGGTTTTTAAGCAATTTTAAATAGATTTAATACAAAAATTACATATTTAAAGTAATTCATGTGTAGAAATTGCGTTTTTTAGGCAAACTTTATGCAAAAAATGCATTTTTTTAAACATTTTAAAGCATTTTATGCAGAAAATGCATTCTTGGGCCATTTAAAACAGATTTTATATAAAAATTAAACCAATTTATGTGCAGAAAATGGGGTTTTTAAGCAAATTTAATTATATTTTATGCAGAAAATGCATTTTGAAACAATTTATGTGCAAAATATACGTTTTTAATCAAATTTCAAATAAATTTTATACAAAAAATACATTTTGAATTAGTTTATGTGCATAAAATGTGTTTTTTGAACAATTTTATGTAAATTTCATGCAGAAAACTCATTTTGTTAAAATTTATGTGCAAATTGTGCAGTTTTTCAAGCAATTTTAAATAAATTTACTGCAGAAACTACGTTTTGGAGCAATTTATGTGCAAAAAATGCGTTTTTTATTAATTTTAAATAAATATCATGCAGGAAACCACATTTTGAAGCAATTTATGTGCAAAAAGTGCGGTTTTTGGGAAATCTTTAAGGATTTTTTGCAAAAAATACATTTTTATATGCAAAAAGTGGGTTTTTAAATTACTTTTATGCAGAAAATGCATTGTTTGAAGCAAATAATGTGCAGCAAATACGTTTTTTGAAACAATTTAAGTAAATTTTATACAGAAACTGTATTTTGGAGCAAATTTATGTACAAAAATACGTTTTTTAGCCAATTTTAAACCGATTATTTGCAAAAAAAAAAATTCATGTTCATTTTATAAAACGTTTTGAGCAATTATGATCAGATTTTATATAGAAAATGCATTTTGGAGCAATTTAGCAGAAAATGTGTTTTAAAGTAAATTTAAATCAATTTTATGCATAAAAAACTTATAATTGGAGCAGTTTATGTGCAGAAAATGCAATTTTAAGCAATTTTGGCTATAATTTATGAAGAAACTACATTTTTGCAGCAGTTTATTTACATAAAATGCATTTTATAGCAAATTTAAATATATTTTATGCTGAAAATGTATTTTGAAACAATTTATGTGCAAAAAATGCAATTTGTGAGTAAAAATGCGGGTTTAAGCAATTTCAAAGAGATTTTATGCAAAAATACATTTTTAGAGAAATTTATGTATGTTCAAAAAATGCATTTTTATGCAATTTTGAAAAGATTTTATGTAGAAAATACATTTTTGAGCAACTTATGTTGAAAAATTGAGGATTTTGAGCAATTTCAAATAGATTTTATGCAAAATATACAATTTTAGAGCAATTTATGTGCAGAAAATGCGTTTTTTGATCATTTTTAATAAATTTGATGCAAAAAATACATTTTAGAACAATTTATGTGCAAAAAAAGCGGGGTTTGGGCACTTTTAAATAAGATTTATGCAGAAACTCCACTTGTATAGCAATGCATGTGCAAAAAAATGCGTTTGAAAGGAAATTTAAGTATATTTTATGCATTTTGAAGTAACTTATGTGCAAACAAATTTTTTTAATCAATTTCAAACAATTTGTATGCAACAAATGCATTTTTAGAGCAACCGATGTGCAGAAAATGCGTTTCTGAGCAATTTTAAACCATTTTTTTTTGTAGAAAATGCATTTTGGAGCAATTTATGTGTAGAAAATGCGTTTTTTAAGCAAATTTAAATAGATTTTACGTTCCAAATACATTTTCGAACAACTTATGTTGAAGAAATGCGGTTTTGGGCAGTTTCAAATAGATTTTATACAAAAAGATACGTTTTTAAAGGAGCCCATGTTCAGAAAATGCGTTTTTGAGCATGTTTATAAAAAAAAACATTTTTTAAGGTGGTTTAGGTACAACTTCAAATAGAATTCTTGTAAAAATGCGTTTTTGTAGGCTACTTTAAATAAAATTTATGCAAAAAATAAATTTTTAGATTAATTTATGTGCAGAAAATACGTTTTTAGGCAGTTTTAAATCAATTTTATGCAAAAAAGTGCGGTTTTTTAGCAATTTTAAAAAGATGTTTAAAGCAATTCAATTGCCGAATATGCGACTTTTAGAAATTTAAAAAATATTTGATTCAGAAAATGCATTTTGAGAGAAATTTTTAACAGATTTCATGTAGAAAATATTTTTTGTAGCAATTTATGAACAAACAGTGCAGCTTTTAGACAATTTCAAATAGATTTAATGCAAAAAAACATTTTTAGAACAATTTATGTTTAGAAAATGCGTTTTAAAGTAAATTTAAATGATTTTTTTGCAAAAACTATATCATTGAAACAACTCATGTGCAGAAAATGCATCTTTAGGCAATTTTAAACAGATTTTATTTAGAAAATGAATTGTATTTTGAGCAATTTTAAATAGATTTTATGCAATAACTGCATTTTGAAACAATTTGTATATAACAAATGCGTTTTTTTAAACAATTTCAAATTAAAGCAGAATTTTTTTTTTTTTTTTAATTTCAAATTAATTTTACGCAGAAAATACATTTCCGAAACAATTAAGATGCAGAAAAAGTTTTTTTAAAGAGTTTTTTTAAACATATTTTACGCAGAAAGTAATTTATGCCTTTTTTAAGCAATTTTAAATAGATTTTATGTAGAAAATGTATTTTGGAGCAATTAATGTGCGGAAACTACATTGTTGCTGCAATTCATGTACAGAAAAAGTGTTTTAAAGCAAATTTTATTATACTTTATGCAGAAAATGCATTTTTAAACAATTTATGTTCAAAATATGCGTTTTTTAAACAATTTTGAATGTATATTGCAGAAAATGCATTTTTTAAGCAATTTATGTGCAAAAAATCAATTTCTTAGAAAATTTTAAACAGATTTTGTGCAGAAAATGCATTATGGAGCAATTTATGTGCAGAAAATCCTTTTTTAAATCTATTTTAAACAGATTTCTTGCAGAAAATGCGTTTTAAAGAACAATTTATGTGCAGAAAATGGGGTTTTTAAGCAATTTTAAATAAATTTCATGCACAAAATACATTTTTGTAGCATTTTATTTGCAAAAAATGTAGTTTTTAACCATTTTTAAACAAATGTTACACAGAAAACGTATTCTATAGCAAGTTATGTGAAAAAAATGTGTTTTTAAGCAATTTCAAATACATTTTATTCAAAAAATATATGTTTAAAGCAATTTATGTGCAGAAAATGCTTTTTTTAATTAATTTTAAACAGATTTCTTGCAGAAAATGGTTTTTTTATGCAATTTTAAATAAATTTTATGCATAAACTACATTTATGAAACATTTTATTTGCAAAAAAATGCAATTTTTAAGCATTTTTAAACATATGTTACGCAGAAAATGCATTCCAGAGCAACTTATGTGCAAACAATGTGTTTTTATGCAATTTTAAATAGATTTAATGCAAAATAAATAATTTTTGAAGCAATTCATGTACAAGACTTACACTTTAAGCAACTTTCAATAGACTTTATGCAAAATATGCATTTTTGGAGCAATTTATGTGTAAAAAGTATTAAGCAATTTTAAATAGAATTTATGCAGAAACTACATTTTAGAGCAACTTATGTTGAGAAATTGCGTTTCTTGAGCAATTTTAAATAGTTCTTATACAGAAAACACATTTTGGAGTTATTTATGTGCAAAAAATTCGGAACTTTAAATAGATTTTTTACAAAAATTAACAGAGAAAATGCCTTTTTTAACAAATTTAAACAGATTTTGTGTAGAAAATGTATTTTGGAGCAATTTATTTGCAGAAAATGCGGTTTTTAATCAATTTTAAATAGATTTAATACAAAAATTACATATGTAAAGTAATTCATGTGTAGAAATTGCGTTTTTTGGACAAACTTTATGCAAAAAATGCATTTTTTAAACATTTTAAAGCATTTTATGCAGAAAATGCATTCTTGGGCCATTTAAAACAGATTTTATATAAAAATTGAAGCAATTTATGTGCAGAAAATGGGGTTTTTAAGCAAATTTAATTATATTTTATGCAGAAAATGTATTTTGAAACAATTTATGTGCAAAAAATACGTTTTTAAGCAAATTTCAAATAAATTTTATACAAAAAAATACATTTTGAATTAATTTATGTCCATAAAATGTGTTTTTTGAACAATTTTATGTAAATTTCATGCAAAAAACCTATTTTGTTAAAATTTATGTTCAAAACGTGCAGTTTTTCAAGCAATTTTAAATAAATTTAATGCAGAAAGTACGTTTTGGAGCAATTTATGTGCAAAAAATGCGTTTTTTTTAATTCATTTTAAATAAATATCATGCAGGAAAACACATTTTGAAGCAATTTATGTGCAAAAAGTGCGGTTTTTGGAAAATCTTAAATAGATTTTTTGCAAAAAATACATTTTTATATGCAAAAAGTGGGGTTTTTAAATGACTTTTATGCAGAAAACACATTGTTTGAAGCAAATAATGTGCAGCAAATGCGTTTTTTAAAACAATTTAAGTAGATTTTATACAAAAACTGTATTTTGGAGCAAATTTATGTACAAAAATACGTTATTTAGCCAATTTTAAACCGATTATTTGCAAAAAAACCATTTTTAGAGCAATTCATGTTTATTTTATAAAACGCTTTGAGCAATTATTATCAGATTTTATATAGAAAATGCATTTTGAAACAATTTAGCAGAAAATATGTTTTAATGTAAATTTAAATCAATTTTATGCATACAAAACTCATAATTGGAGCAGCTCATGTGCAGAAAATGCATTTTTAAGCAATTTTGGCTATAATTTATGAAGAAACTACATTTTTGCAGCAGTTTATTTACATAAAATGCGTTTTATAGCAAATTTAAATATATTTTATGCTGAAAATGTATTTTGAAACAATTTATGTGCAAAAAATGCAATTTGTGTGTAAAAATGCGGGTTTAAGCAATTTCAAAGAGATTTTATGCAAAAATACATTTTTAGAGGAATTTATGTATGTTCAAA
The DNA here is from genome assembly GCA_963932245.1 of Tachinus rufipes. NCBI lineage: Eukaryota > Metazoa > Arthropoda > Insecta > Coleoptera > Staphylinidae > Tachinus > Tachinus rufipes. The sequence continues at coordinate 7,481,250 of OZ010749.1, forward strand.
AAATGTATTTTTAGGCAATTTTGAAAAGATTTTATGTAGAAAATACATTTTGGAGCAACTTATGTTGAAAAATTGCGGATTTTGAGCAATTTCAAATAGATTTTATGCAAAAAATACAATTTTAGGGCAATTTATCAGCAGAAAATGCGTTTTTTGATAATTTTAAATAAATTGATGCAAAAAAATTATTTTAGAACAATTTATGTGCAAAAAGTGCGGGGTTTGGGCAGTTTTAAATAAGATTTATGCAGAAACTCCACTTGTATAGCAATGCATGTGCAAAAAATGAGTTTGAAAGGAAATTTAAGTATATTTTATGCAGACAATGCATTTTGAAATAACTTATGTGCAAACAAATGCGTTTTTTAATCAATTTCAAACAACTTGTATGCAACAAATGCATTTTTGGAGCAACTGACGTGCAGAAAATGCGTTTCTAAGCAATTTTAAACCACTTTTTTTGTAGAAAATGCATTTTGGAGCAATTTATGTGTAGAAAATGCGTTTTTTAAGCAAATTTAAATAGATTTTACGTACCAACTACATTTTCGAACAACTTATGTTGAAGAAATGCGGTTTTGGGCAGTTTCAAATAGTTTGTATACAAACAATACGTTTTTAGAGGAACCCATGTTTAAAAAATGAGTTTTTGAGCAATTTTATTTAAAAAAAAAAACATTTTTTAAGGTGGTTAAGGTACAATTTTAAATGAAATTCTTGTGAAAATGCTACTTTAAATAGATTTTATGCAGAAAATAAATTTTTAGATTAATTCATGTGCAGAAAATACGTTTTTAGGCAGTTTTAAATCAATTTTATGCAAATAATAAATTATAAAAAAAAAAAATGCAAAAAGTGCGGTTTTTAAGTAATTTTAAAAAGATGTTTAAACTAGACTTTTAGAAACTTAAAAAATATTTTATTCAAAAAATGCATTTTATATAGATAGACGTTTTTAGAGAAATTTTAAACAGATTTCATGTAGAAAATACGTTTTGTAGCAATTTATGGACAAACAGAGCAGCTTTTGAACAATTTTAAATAGATTTTATGCAAAAAAACATTTTTTAGAACAATTTATGTTCAGAAAATGCGTTTTGAAGTAAATTTAAATGAATTTTTATCATTGAAACAATTGATGTGCAGAAAATGCATTTTTAGGCTATTTTAAACAGATTTTATTTAGAAAATGAATTGTATTTTGAGCAATTTTAAAAAGATTTTATGCATTAATTGCATTTTGAAACAATTTATATGTAACAAATGCGTTTTTTTAAACAATTTCAAATCAATTTTATTTAAAAAATACATTTTTGAAGCTATTTATGTGCAGAAATACATTTTTTTTTTAATTTTAAATTAATTTTACGCAGAAAATACATTTCTGAAACAATTTAGATGCAGAAAAAGTTTGTTTGAAGAGTTTTAAACATATTTTACGCAGAAAGTACTTTATGGAGAGAGAATGCCTTTTTTAAGCAATTTTAAATTTTATGTAAAAAATGTATTTTCGAGCAATCAATGTGCGGAAACTACATTGTTGCTGCAATTCATGTGCAGAAAAAGTATTTTAAAGCAAATTTTAATATATTTTATGCAGAAAATGCATTTTAAAACAATTTTTGTGTAAAGTATGCGTTTTTTTAACAATTTTGAATGTAATTTTTTGAATATAATGCAGAAAATGCATTTTTTGAGCAATTCATGTGCAAAAAATCCATTTTTTAGAGAATTTTGAACAGATTTTAAGCAGAAAATGCATTTTGGAGCAATTTATGTGCAGAAAATGCTTTTTTAAATCCATTTTAAACAGATTTCTTGCAGAAAATGCGTTTTAAAGAACAATTTATGTGCAGAAAATGGGGTTTTTAAGCAATTTTAAATAAATTTGATGCACAAAATACATTTTTGTGGCAGTTTATTTGCAAAAAATGTAATTTTTGACCATTTTTAAACAAATGTTACACAGAAAACGTATTCTATAGCAAGTCATGTAAAAAAAATGTGTTTTTATGCAATTTCAAATAGATTTTATTCAAAAAATACATTTTTAAAGCAATTTATGTGCAGAAAATGCTTTTTTAAATTAATTTTTAACAGATTTCTTGCAGAAAATGGGTTTTTTATGCAATTTTAAATAAATTTTATGCATAAACTACATTTATGAAACATTTTATTTGCAAAAAAATGCAATTTTTAAGCATTTTTAAACAGATGTTACGCAGATAATTAATTCCAGAGCAACTTATGTGCAGAAAATGTGTTTTTTTGCAATTTTAAATAGATTTAATGCAAAATAAATAATTTTTGAAGCAATTCATTTGCAAGACTTACACTTGAAGCACTTTTCAATAGACTTTATGCAAAAAATGCATTTTTGGAGCTATTTATGTGTAAAATTAAAGTTTTAAGCAATTTTAAATAGAATTTATGCAGAAACTACATTTTAGTGCAACTTATGTTGAGAAATTGCGTTTCTTGGGCAATTTTAAATAGTTCTTATACAGAAAACACATTTTGGAGTTATTTATGTGCAAAAAATGCGGAATTTTAAATAGAATTTTTACAAAAATAAACAGAGAAAAAATGCTTTTTTTTAACAATTTTAAACAGATTTTGTGTAGAAAATGTATTTTGGAGCAATTTATGTGCAAAAAATGCGTTTTTTAAGCAATTTTAAATATATTTTACTCAAAAAATGGATTTTGAAGCAATTTATGTACATTAAAATTGTTTTTAAGCAATTTGAAATAGATTTCAAGCAAAAAATGTAATTTTAAACAATTTATGTACAAAAAAATGCGTTTGTTTAAACAATTTTTAATAAATTAATGTATTTTTGAGCAGTTCATGGTAAAAAAATGCATTTTTTGAGAAATTTTAAACAGATTTTATGCAAATTTTTTAAAAATAAATTTAGTTTTTAATGTGGTTTAGGTACAATTTGAAATAGTCTTCTTGTAGAAATGCGTTATTATAGGCAATTTTAAATAGATTTTACGCATTTTTGAACCAATTTATTTGCAAAAAACGCATTTTTAAGCATTTTTAAGCATTTTTGAAAAATTTGCATAAAATATCAATTTTTAAACAATATTAAATCAATTTTATGCACATAATAGGTTTTTTAAGCAATTCGTGTTTAAAAATTTAAATAAATTTTATGCAAAGTATACATTTTAGGAGTTATTTATGAGCAGAAAATACATTTTTTTGGAGTAATTCTTGTACAAAAAAGCGTTCTTATGCAATTTTAAACAAATTTTATGCAGAAAATGAATTTTGAATCAATTTATGTGCAAAAATGTGGTTTTTTAAACAGTTTCAAACAAATTGTGTGCAAAAAATACATTTTTAGAGCTATTTATTTGCAAAAAAATATTTGTTAAGCAGTTTTAAACAGATTTCATGCAAAAAATGCATTTAATAGCAATTTATGTGCAGAAAATGTAGTTTTTTTTAAATAATTTTAATGCAGAAAATACATTTTTGCAAAAAAAAGCGTTTTGGAACAATTTATGGTGCAGAAAATGAGTTTTTTAAGCAATTTTAAATTGATTTTATGCAAAAAATATATTTTTGTAGCATTTTATTTACAAGAAATGCAAGAAATGCATTTTTTAATTAGATTTTATTCAAAAAATGCATTTTGGGAGCAACTTATGTGCAAAAATATGTTTTTAAGCAATTTTAAATAAATTTTATGCAGAAAATGCATTTTGTAACAAATTATGTTTAAAAAATTCGTTTCCTTTAACAATAAATTTTTGAATCAATATATGTGCAGGAAATGCGTTTTTTACGAAATTTTAAGTAGATTTTATTCAGAAATTGCATTATAGACCAATTTATGCACAAATTTCAAATAAATTTTATAAATAATACATTTTTAGAGCAATTGCATTTTGGAGTAATTTATGTGTAATTTTAAGCAATTTTAAATAAATTTTATGCAAAAAAATAATTAATTTATGTTTAGAAAATGCGTTTTGAGCAATTTTAAAAAGATTTTATGTAAAAAATGCATTATAAACCTATTTATGCTAGAAAATGCTTTTAAAGTAAATTTAACTAAATTTTATGCAAAAAATATATATTTTTGTAGCAATTTTAAACAGATTTTATGTGAAAAATACAATTTTGCAGCAATTTATGTGCAGAAAATGCGTTGTTAAGCAAATTTAATGCAATAAATGCATTTTTGAAGAAATTTTAAATAGATTGCATGCCAAAAATACATTTTGAAGCAGAATTTGTTTTTTTGAAGCAATTTTATATAGATTTTATGCAGAAATTACATTTTTTCAGAAAATGCGTTTTAGAGCAAATTTAAATAAATTTTATGCAATAAATACATTTTGAAACAATTTATGTGCAAAAAAATGGGTTTTTTAAAAAGATTCAATAAATTTTTGTGCAAAAATTACATTTTTGTAACAATTTATGTTGCAGAAAATGCATTTTTTAGCATTTTTAAACAGATTTAATGCAGAAAATGTCTTTAAACAATTTTAGTGCAAAAAAATTGTAGACCAATTTATATGTAAAACATGTAAGTTTTAAACAATTTCAATGCAGAAAATGCGTCCTTGAGCATTTTATGTGCAGCAAATGCGTTTTTAAAGCAATTTTAAATACAAATTATATAATTTTGAAGCAATTTTTGTGTAAAAATTACATTTTAGGCAATTTTTAATAGACTGTGCATTTTTTGAGCAATTTATGTAAAGAAAAAGCATTTTTAAATAGATTTTTATGCAGAAAATGCATTTTAGAGCATTTTTGTGCAATAAATGCATTTTTTAAGCAATTTAAAATAATTTTTTTTATCAAATATATTTTTGAAGCAATTTAAGTGCAAAAATGCATTTTTTTAGCATTTTTAATCAGATTTTATGAAGAAAATGTATTATGAAACCATTTTTGTAAAAAAAAAAACCGTTTGTTAATCAATTTTAAATCATTTTTATGCAAAAAATACATTTTTAGAGCAATTTATTTGCAAAAATGTATTTTTTTAAACAATTTTAATGCAGAAAATGCGTTTTGGAACAGATTATGAGCAAAAAATGTGTTTTTAGGCAATTTTAAATATTTATAATGTAATTTTGAAGCAATCTTTGTGTAAAAATTACGTTTTAAGCATGTTTCAATAAATTGTATGCATGTTTGGAGCAATTTATGTGTAGAAAATGCGTTTTTAAGTAGATTTTTATGCAAAAAATGCATTTTAGAGCCATTTTTTTTAATAAAATACATTTTTGAAGCAAAAAAGTATTTTTAATGCAAAAAATGTGCTTTAAGGCAGTTTTAAATCTGCAAAAAATGCGTTTTGTAGGTAATTTTAAATTAATTTTATGCAGTAAATACATTTTTTAAACAATTTAAATGCAAAAAAATAAATTTTGTAGCGAATTATGGGCGTTTTTGTAATTTTTTAAATAGGTTTCACGCACAAAATGAATTTTTAGTGCAATTTATATGCAGAAAATGAGCAATTTCAACTAAATTTTGATGCAAAAACTCACTGTTGTTGTACTTTAATACGAGAAATATTGTTTGAGTGATAGTATAGTTTGAATAAATTGTAGCATATTTAAAAAACGTTTTCAATTTTAAGTTTATTATAACAGATTTTTTATTTTGATGCAAATTTGTGGCATCTTTAGCATATTTTGAGAGTTATTTCATTTATATATTATTGCCAGTTTGTCACACCTAAAATGAATATAGTTTTATCATAATTATAATAAATTTTTGGGCATATTTGAAACAAAATTGTAGCATTTTTAGAAAAGTAGTACAGTTATAACACTTTTTTTTTGTTTTGACTTTTTGTCACACTTTAAATTCATATGGGTTTAAAATATTCTAACAGTTTTGGACATATTCTATCATGCTGTATTTTATGTAAATTGCTTCTCCATCCAGTATGACATACATACATTAGTGTTTTAGGGTATGCTCCTATCATCAGTGTGCCTAGCATCTCACATTTATTAAATTTATATGATATCATATGTTATTACCTTTAAAGTACTAAGAATGAGCTGTCCTATGTGTCCATATATGTTTTTTAATCACATTTTATTTTTAATTTACTAAATATTATTACAAATAATACAAAAACATTTATGTAATAATTGCACAAGTTGGATCAATGCACATGACTCATGGTACTGAGCGCTATCACCTTGCGCACAAAGAGACAAATTGGAGTTGTCCTAAAAGTTTCTAATATTATATTGAAATGTTGACCAAATTCTTAATAGATTAAATTGGCAATTTTGTAAAGTTTAAGAGCTTATAACTATTTATAAAATTCAAATAAACTGCTTAGAAGTTCAGTTACTCATAAGACATAAAATTAGTTAACTAAGTCTAAAAAATTAGTTTTATTAAAGCAAAACTTCCTAACTATAAAGAAATAGTACAATTGTATTTTTTTGTAATCAAAATGTTTTAGTTTAAAAAATGTAACTTAAAAACTAAGTCGACTATATCAACTTTAGTAAATTAAAAAAATATTAGTTTGCAAATTTCAATATATAATACAATTTAACTAAAACCTTGTACCATAATACAAAAGTACCCAAACAATTACATTAGCGTTTCGTTAATGAACGTAAACAACAATTAATTATAGTATTAAGCGGGTTAAGAAAGTGAGCCACACCTTTGCAATGGATCACAATGAAATGGATTAGTGCTGGATTCAATTTGAACAAACATTATTATTATTACCATTATCATAATTACATCCAGAAGTAAATTTTATATAATGGGACATAATTCTCTTACATACGCAAACGCAAAGGAAATGAATTTTTTCTTCATAAATTACAAGATGAAATAACATCACATTAAATTCATGAATAAATGAAAATACGCGTTTATATATAATTTTTTTCCTTCGTTGGCATTCTCCGGCAATTATATGAAGATTTATAATGCTTTGTTTGGTGTTTAAAAAGACTGAGATATTATTTTTGTGTGCGAAGTCATTATTAATAATTTTCTTTTGTGATTATTTAACTAAATATTTAAGTTACTTCTAAAAAGCATATGAATAAAAGCTTTCACTTCCTTAATTCAAATGGCATGGATAGTAATCTACTTTCAGTAAAGTAATTATACATCATTGAGGGTGAAATTTCTAAGAATATTGCAGCTGAATGTAATTTCGCCCTATTTAATCCTTATAAGCATCCCAGACAGGAGTATTATTGAATCGCAGTCTGTATCTCAACAAATAACTAGAAATTCAATGATGCACTCGAAATAGATTGCAACAAATTGTAATTAAAATTACTAATTATTTAATTAAATTCTTATTTAAAAGTTACATCAACCAGATAATAAATAATGGACAAAGTTTCCCTAGTCTGGAAACACGCTTTTCAATTTATTCCGTCGATGACTGGAAAACATCGGAATAGATAATAAGAAAGATGAAAAGTTTTTTGGAAAGGGGGTGCCAGAACTCAGCCGCAGGGGAAAGTAATTCAGCCTTCATTATCTCAATATTTGCATACCGCTACAGGGGGCGCGAGATTCATAACTTAATTAATTGTTATTTTTACCGTGTGCTATCTGGTGGGATTTTGTGCAAGGCAATTTTGTGATGGGGTGCGCAATAAAATATGTAAAGACGAGAAAGAGAAGCTAAGTCGTTCTATGTTTTCGCTTCCCCTTATCGTCGACTCACAGGCCGCGCGGAAAAACTGCTTAATTGTCGGGAAAACTTTAATGTCCGCACTACTATTAAATTTTCAAATATTATTAATCTTCTTTTCTTTCATTGACATGTAATCTTAATCGTCGATGTAATGGTTCGAGAAATTTCAATGCAAATTTACCCGAGGGTGAAATTTAATTTCGCGATAGCGAGACTGTGTGTATTTTAAAATGAATTTGTTCCCTTTCACTTATTCGATATTCATCCCCTTTCATATATTAATAATTATATTAAATCTTATCGGATTAAATAACACGAAAAGTTAGCATCGTTTATTATACTTTTTTGTGTTAAAATTCCTTTTTTATTTATACTCGCGGAAAAGTTTGTATGACGTCGTTATGGGACCACGGGTAAGAAAAAAATGATGATCCCCTTAAAAAGGAGATTATCGCCGAGACTTCCCCTAGATATCATAAATTCGAGTACAATATGTTATGGTTGGGGTGAGCTCAAGTGGTACCAATTTATTCCTAAAAGTTTTGAATAATTTTGCAAAGTTATGCGATCTAATTAATAAATTTAGTCAAGTAGAAAAGAAATTGTTGTACAATAAAAGTGGCTACAAATTCAAATTGCAGTTTGATATTTTAGATTTGCTAAAATTGGTTTCTTAGGTCAACAGAGATTATTTTTGTAGTAATTATATTTGCCCCACATTAAACTTAATTTTTTTTTGTTACAATTATTAAACTTTGAGTTAGCTAAAGAGCAATAAAATCAAAATAGCTTTGAGTTACGGGTTGAAAATTTGTTAGAGTTGGTTTATTAATTTTGACCCAAATTGAAATTTAAAAATTAAATTAATTTAAATTGCTCATAAAAGTATTTTTAAACACAAATTGCTTTAAAAAGTCCATTTATTTAATACTGTTTAGAAAACGTCATTTTTTTGCAATAAAATTTGCTTTAAACTGCATTTTCTACATGAAATCCATTCAAAATTGTTTAAAAAACGCTTTTTTACACATGAATTGTTCCAAAAATAATTTTTTTGTATAAAATGCCTACAAAAACGCATTTCTACAAAAAATTATTTGAAATTGTACCTAGACCACCTTAAAAACTAAACTTTTTTTAGCGAGAGTGGTTTCACTCGTTGAAATTGAAAGCTATTTTTATGATTTAGTGGCATATTATGTGATTCCTAATTATCACATTTTGAAATTTAAATAAATATTTCAATATATTATTAAAAACTTCTAGAACAACTCGATAAATGTATAAATAGCCAAAGAACTTTATCAATTTTATTGTAAATTTTTAAATAGATAAAAAACAAATATTCATATACATAAACAGTTTCTTATCAAGCGTCTTATCTCCAATTTATTTTTCGTGCGCAAAGCGATAGTGCTTAGTACCGTGAGTCATCTGCATTGACCGAAGTTGTACAATTATTATGTAAATATTTCTGAATTATTTGTAAAAATATTTAGTAAATTAAAAATAACAAAGTGCGTAGTGATTGGAATACATAGATGGAAATATGGGACAGCTCATTCTTATTTGTATAAAAATCAGAAACTATGGTTTTAGTAAGAGTATTATTTAAAATTAATTGAAAATTATACATTTTATACTTTTATACTTATAAATGAATTAGAAAAAAAGAACCACAGATCCAACTCTTAATTTATTGATTGATTAATTCTGCTCGAGTCTTAGTAGTTTGAAATGGAGATAAGACAAGTTGATTTTTATCTATTTTGATTTGTAGGCTTAGCCCAGATTCTTATGCCTTCTTTCTAAGCTGCATGTTTGGAAGTGGATGATTAAAACCTTCTTTTTGCTTTTGACGTCTCAAAGGGTTTTTGCCAAATAAAGAAGGTTTGCCAGCTTTGCAGCAGCCAACTGCTTTGTTTGTTTTGATTTTTGGTTTTAACATCTCATAGTTGTTTCTTAAAATGGTTTTGTGGGGCTTGCATCTGACTTGATTTATCGTTGTTTTTTTTTTTATTCAAAGACGTATTTGGTAGAATTGATTTTTTTTTAGTTTTTGTCTTTCATATTTGTGACAATGGTGTTCACTTCTCTTCTCCATGAAGTGAAACATAATTTAATTTATATTGTGGAAAATAAGAAAAGAAGTTATATGGTTATATCAAATTTTTTGGTGACTAATACTTGGGCGGAGTACTGCAGTTTAAGATAATTTGCCCTTGTGTTTTTTTTGTTAAAAAATTATCCTTACTGCAAGCGTTAGAGTCTGTATGTCAGAGAAAACGGTAGTTATATCTAATCTTTTGATGACCAATAATTGGGCGGGTGGATGAGGAACTTCAATTCAAGATTATAGTTTGAGCTGAAGTAACTTGCCCACCCGCTTTAGTGTAAGTTATCAAATTGGATTTTTTTTTTTTGCAAGCATTGCAAATAGTTAGAGGAAAAGAAGGTTAATTCAATCTTTTGATGAGTTTGAACAAGTGTTTGTTAATACGAGATTGGAAATTTGATCATTTTGCAAACGTGAAAAGTTGTAATATTAGAAGCAATGGTTATATACAATTATTTGATAACAAACACGTGGTCAGGTAAATAGGGCACTACATTTTATGATTCTTAGCAAATTGAAAATTGAACTGAAGGGTTTATTATCAAGAAATTGAAAGTTTGTCTTTTTTGCAAGCGTTTTTATGTCAAAAAAAACTTTGCTTTTTAGAGGTGTTTATCACTTTCTTTTTTTGGTTGCTAATATTATCTTTTAAGTCTGCAAGGTTTATCACTAACAACACAAAAAACCAAAGCAAACAATTTTTGAAATCTTTTTGGTAATAAAATCTGCATATTCTGCTTTAGTTTTTAGTATTATTATTTCTTCACTTAATTGGCTATTGTATGGTGCATTATAAATTAATGACCTTAGACATAATGATTTTAAGGTAATCTTAGCGGTGAAATATTTCTGTTTTCAATATTTAGCATAAACGGTTCCTAATAGCCGCATTTTGAGTAAAAACTTATGTTTATTGCGTATAGAGTTTGCGACTTTTTGTGTTTTTTACAGTATTAAGGGATGTTGGTTCCTGACTACAATAATTGGTTAGATTTACTTTTTTATTGGGCCGGTAGTTTTAAACTGTGTTGTAAGAAATTAAAAGTTACTACTACTACCTTTTTTTTTTTTTTTTTTTAGGACGTAGTGAGTTGTTTGGCTCTTAACAAGTGGCCCTTAAGAATAACTTACGCATGGTAATACCTTCCGGTTTTCTTCTCTGCGCAAATCCTGTTGTTTTAATGTCTCTGTCTAAACTAACCTACATTTGGTGCTAGTTTGAGGCGGGCTGGTTTTTGCTTCGAGGATTTTCACGCATCATCTGCGGCACGCATGCTGTCCCCGGCCCCTCTCTCCCTATAGCCCCTACCTTTGTCTGTCTCTTTTGTCATTTTGCCTTTTCTTATCTGCACTGGCATCTACCTCTGCATTCTCTTCTTTCTCCCATCTTTGTGTTATTTACTCTAATTATATAATTTGTTCTCAGATGTGCTCTTAGCTTACTAAGGTCTTCGTTCACTTCTACTTTATCATATCCCCTCTCCTTTATGAATAATTTATGCAGTTCCACCAGTTGTATTCCTTTTGGCAGTCTTAGATTTGTAAGTTTTACCTCCAGTGATATCCTTGTATCTCCATCAGGAATTACTTCTTCATGTCCTCTTGTTGCCAGGTATATTCTGACTATCTGAAAGGTTGCGTTCTCAGTCATCCTCGAGATAGCATATCTACCATTTGGTATATGCCTTGTTATTTCTGTTATTCTGCTTTCCTTCAATATTTCTTTTCTCCTTCTCCTTATCTCTGCAATTTTGTTTGGTATCGTAGTCTCTGTAAATGTTCTTCTTTTTTCTTCTGTTTCTTGGTATGCACAATTGTCATATCCTTTCTTATTTTTTTCTTTTTGATCTTTTTCTCTGTTTTCATGTTTCCATTTAACTTCTCTCATCTCTTTCCTTTCTCTTCTATGGCTTTTAGTTTGTGTGTTTGTTTCCATTGTTTGTTTTTCTATATTCTTCTATTGTCAAACTCTTCAATTTTTTTTTTGTACACTTGTTGCAAAGTTTTTTAACGCCCTCCATTTATTTTCATCTTTTAAGCATTTGTTAATGATTGTTCTTTTATCCACTTTGCTTTCTAGTATATATTCTAGTTTTTTTCTATCTTCCTCCCACGCCTCGCATTCTACTAGAGTGTGTTCTGCGTTATCGTGTGTTTCTTCCTGACAAAATGTACACCTTTCTTCTTCATTTATTTTTTTAATTTTTTGCAAGAATTTTCCAAATGCTCCGTGCTCGGTCAGTATTTGTGTTGTATAATAACACGTCTCGGGTTTCTTCTCTACCCATTTTTTTATGTCTGGGATTAATTCTCTCGTCCATTTCCCCTTTTCTCCTGTATCCCATTTTCTCTGCCATCTTTCCATAGTCTTCTCTCTTGCTCTTATCTTTGCTTCTTTTTTACTCGTTCCTTCTTTTACAAGTTTTTTTTATTTCTATTCTTTTCTCCACCATCATATCCGCTTCTTGCTGCCGTTGCTATTAGCCTTCTGCTTTCTTCTCCTGGACCTCCGTTGTTTGGCATAAGTCTACCAAGCTTTCTCTCAATTTTCTTTGTTCCAATGACCGCTTCCTTAACCTGTTCATTCCATCCCTTTGCTTCGAGTGTCACTCCAAGGTATTTGATTTTTTTTCCTATGGTTATCTCTTGATCTCCCACCTGTATCTTACCTGTTCCTCTATTATTCCTCTTAGTCGATAGCCATGCCGCCTCAGTTTTTTGTGTTGCTAGTTTTAAGCCCTTACTTCTCATCCATATTTGTATCATATCAATTGCCAGCTCTAATCTTCCTTTTCAGTACTTCTATTTCTACGTCTCTACCTACTACTGCTATGTCGTCCGCAAATGCTGTTATTGACACGCCTTCCGGCATCTTCATTCGAAGTAACTCGTTATAGACAAGGTTCCACAGTTTTGGTCCCAGTGCTGACCCCTGCGGTACCCCTCTAGTAAGTTTGAATCTTCCATTTTTGGTCACTAGATTTCTGTCCTGTAAGTAGCTCCATATAATCTTGATTGTTTTTCTGTTCAGTTCTTTCTTCTTTGCCGCCTCTATGATTGCTGCCCATGATACGCTATTAAACGCGTTCTGTATGTCCAACGCTATCATTACACAGTGTTGCCTTTTCCTCTGCGTTCCGCTGTTTGCTTCTTTTGCTATTGCTTTCACTTTGTCAATAGCTCCTAAGGTTGTTTTTCCTTTGGTAAATCCGTATTGTTCTTTTTCCCATCCTCCTTTTTCTTCTATTTCTTGTTCTATTCTCCGTACAATAACTTTTTCCATTATTTTAGCCACTGTGTTGATTAAACATATTGGTCTGTATGATGTTGCTTTTCCTGCTTCTTTTTTTTTTTCTCAATCAGTATTATATATTTCGTCCGGACCTGGTGCTTTGTTGATAGGCAATTCTTTTATGATCTCTTTGATCTCTTCCACTGTTGCCATAACTGTTGCTTCTTCTTCTTTTGTTTCTGGTTCTTCTACTGGTTCTCCCTTGGAAAATACTACTACCTACTCTGTACAAATGTTATTAAGTTACAAGACTGAAGTGACGTAACTACTTTCTTGATTACAAACACTTGGGTGGGCAGGCGTTAACACAATTTAAAGAAATTGGGCTTGTGATTCAAATTATGTTCCCGCCTACCCGCCCAAGTGTTAATCATAAAAAAATTAAAAGTTTACCGTGTTTCTGCATGAATGACTGACAGAATTTATTAAGTTACAATTAAGACTAAAGTGACGTGACCGAATACTATACAAAACACGTAGGCGGGCAGGCGGGAACTCAGTTTAAAAGAATTTGTCTAGTGGTTTTAAATTGTCATAAAGAAATTTAAAGTTAGTACCACCTACTATGTTGCTGCAGCTATAAAACTTAACAGAATGATTGACAGATGTCATTAAGTTACAAGACAGAAGTGACGTAAATAATTTTTTGATCACAAACACTTAAGCGGGCGGGCGGGAAAACAATTTTAAAGAATTGGGTCGGTGGTTTTAAACTGTGATGCCGCCCAAGTGTTTGTTATAAAAAAATTAAAAGTAACTACCACCTACCGTGTTTCTGCACCTAAAAAACATGACAGAATGACTGACAGATGTCATTAAGTTACAAGACAAAAGTAACATTTCTTATTTATTAATCACAAACACTTAGGCGGGCGGGCGGGTACACAATTTAAAAAAAATGGGCCGGTGGTTTCAAACTGTGTTCCCGCCCACCCGTCTAAGTGCTTGTCATACAAAAATTAAAAGTTACTACTACCCATTGTGTTTCTGCAGCTAAAGAACATGACAGAATAATTAATCATTAAGTTACAAGACAGAAGTGACATAAACATTTCCTTGGTAACAAACACTTGAGCGGGCAGGCGGGAACACAATTTTAAAGAATTGGGCCGGTGGTATCAAACTGTGTTCCCGCCCAAGTGTTTGTCATAAAGAAATTAACGGTTACTACTACCTACCGTGTGTCTGCAGCTAAGAGACATGACAGATTGACTGACAGATGTCATTAAATTACAAGACATAAGTGATGTATTCAATTTCTTGATCACAAACACTTGGGTGGGCAAGTGGGAACATATTTTAAAAGAATTATGCCGGTGGTTTCAAATTTGTGTTCCCGCCCACCCGCCCAAGTGTTTGTCATAAATAAATTAAAAGTTACTACCACCTACCGTGTATTTGCAGCTAAAAATCATGACAGAATGACTAACAGATGTCAATAAGTTACAAGACAGCAGTGACGTTTTAAATTTCTTAATCACAAACACTTAAGCGGGCGGGCGGAAACACAATTTTAAAAAATTGGGCCGTTGGTTTCAAACTGTGTTCCCGTCCACCCGCCCAAGTGTTTGTCATAAAGAAATTAAAAGTTACTACTACCTACCGTGTTTTTGCAGCTAAAAAACATGACAGAATGACTGACAGATGTCATTAAGTTTCAAGCCAAAGGGGCGTATCCAATTTTTTGATCACAAACACTTGGGCGGGCTGTGGGAAACACAGTTAAAAAAAATTGGGTTGGTGGTTTTAAACTATGTTCCCGCCCACCCGCCCAAGCGTTTGTCATAACAAATTTAAAAGTTACTACCACATACCGTGTTTCTGCAGCTAAAAAACATAACAAAATGACTGACAGATGTGATTAAGTTACAAGACAGATGTGACGTATTTAATTTTTTGACCACAAACACTTGATCGGGTGGGCGGGAACACAGTTCAAAAGAATTAGGCCGGTGGTTTTAAACTGTGTTTTCGCCCACCCGCCCAAATGTTTGTTATAAATAAATTAAAAGTTACTATTACCTACCGTGTTTCTTTCAGCTAAAAAAGACAGAAGTGACGTGACCAATTATTTAACACAAAACACTTGGGCAGGCAGGCGGGAACACAGTTACTATTACTTATCGTGTTTCTGTAGCTAAAAACATGACAGAATAACTAACATATGTAACAGAAGTGACGGTTTCAAACTGTGTTCTCTTCTACCCGCTCAAGTGTTTGTCATAAAGAACATAAAAGTTACTACCACCTACCGTGTTTGTGCAGGCGGGAATAAGTTTATAAGAATTGGGCCGTTGGTTTTAAACTGTGTTTCCGCTTACCCGCCTAAGTGTTAGACATAAAGAAATCAAAGTTACTACTACCTACCGTGTTTTTGCAGCTATAGACCATGACAAAATGACTGACAGATGTCATTAAATTACAAGACAGAAGTGACGTATCTAATTTCTTGATCACAAACACTTGGGCGGGCGGGCGGGAACACATATAACACATATTAAAAGAATTGAGCCGGTAGTTTCAAATTGTGTTCCCGCCCACCCGCCCAAGTGTTAATCATAAAGAAATTAAAAGTTACTACCACTTACAGTGTTTTTGCAGCTAAAAACATGAGAGAATGGCTGACAGATGGCATTAAGTTACAAGACAGAAGTGACATATCTAATTTATTGATAACAAACACTTGGGCTAGTGGGCGGGTACACAGTTTAAAAGAATTGGGCCGGTGGTTATAAACTATGTTCCTGCACACACGCCCAAGCGTTTGTCTTAAAGAAATTTAAAGGTACTACCACCTACCGTGCTTCTGCAGCTAAAAAACATGACAGAATGACTGACAGATGTTATTAAGTTACAAAACAAAAGTAACGGGTCTAAATTTTTGATCACAAACACTTGGGCGGGCAGGCGAGAACACACTTTAAAAAAATTTGGCCGGTAGTTTTAAACTGTGTTCCCGCCCACCTGCCCAAGTGTGTGTCATAAAGAAATAAGAGTAACTACTACCTACCGTGTTTCTGCACTTAAAAAACATGACAGATTGACTAACAGATGTCATTAGGTTACAAAACAGAAGTAACGTCTCTTATTTATTGATCAAAAACACTTGGGCGAACGGAGTACACAATTTAAAAGAATTGGGCCGGTAGTTCTAAACTATGTTTCCGCCCGCTTGCTCAAGTGGAAACTGTGCATCTTTTAGAACTAGTAAATAGCTAAATATTTACCTAAATATTTGTCATTTTAACTAGAAACGACTAAAATTTTTCAGCATTTTTTTTAGTTTTACTGTAATCAAAATTACTCCCGTGTAATCATAAATTGTGTCCACGCTCACCCACTCAAGTGTTTGTACTCCAATTTCTTGATAACAAACACTTGGGCGGGTGGGTGAAGCTTTTCAAATAAAAACTATTTGCGCGGAGTTTTATACTTGTGTTCCCGCCCGCCCACCCAAGTGTTAGTTATGGAATCCTTTAAGAACAAGCACTTGAGTGGGTGGGCATTTCAATTAAAATTATTTGCGCGTTATTATAAATTGGTGTTCATGCCCAAGTGTTAGTCAACCAATCTCTTTATATCAAACCCTAAGACGGGCAAGAAAAGCATCTTAAATTTGTGTCTGTTAGTTAACAAAACTTTTGATAACAACTACTTAGGAGGGTTTTTATAATTTGGTGTTTCCGCCTACCCACCCAAGTGTTTGTGATCTAATTTATTAATAACAAACATTTGAACGAGTGGGTGGGCATTTCAATCAAAACTACTCGCTCGTAATTATAAATTGGTGTTCCCACTCATCCACCCAAGTCTTTGTGATCCAATGTTTTAATAACAAACACTTGGGCGGGTGGGTGGGTTATTCCAATCAAAACTACTTGCGCGGAATCTTAAATTTGTGTTCCCGCCCACTCACCCAAGTGTTTGTGATCCAATTTCTTAATAACAAACACTTGGGCGGGTGGGTGGGGCACTCCAATCAAAATTACTTGCGCGTAAATATAAATTTGTGTCTCCGCCTACCTACCTAAATGTTAGTTATGGAATCCCTTGACAACAATTACTTGGGCAAAATTAATTGCGCGTTATCATAAACTGGTGTTCTTGCATAAGTGTTAGTTAACCAATCTTTTGATATCAAACACTAAAATGAGTGGGTGGGGCATTCAAATCAAAACTATTCTCGTGGAATTCTAAACTTGTGTTTCCGCCCACTCACCCAAGTGTTTGTGATCCAATCTCTTTATAACAAACACTTGGGCGAGTGGGTAAGCATTTTAATCAAAACTACTTGAACAAAATCTTAAATTTGTGTTTCTGCCCTGGGTGGGTGTTAGTTGTGGTATCCTTTGACAACAAACAATTGGGCGGGTTGTGGGCATTTTAATTAAAATTACTCGCGCGTTATCATTACCTGGTGTTCTCGTCCAAGTGTTAGTCAACCAATCTCTTTATATCAAATACTAAAACGGGCGGGTATGCCTCACTGCGAATCTTAAACTTGTTCTTTCCAACTACTTAAGTGTGTGTGATCCAATCTCTTAATAACAAACACTTGGGCGGATGGGTGAAGAACTTTAATCAAAACTATTTTCGCGTAATCATAACCTTATGTCATAGCCCACCCATCCAAAGATCATCATAGAATTGTGTTCCCGTTCACCCCCTTAACTAACATTAAGTTATCGAATCCAATTGATTCAGGCCCGAATTTTGGGTTTATTTTCAGAATATTGATAAATTGAAAAAGTTTACATTATTGAAAAGTTTGCATAACTTTGTTAACTGTTGTTAAACGTAAACAACCTATACACTTTGGTATAGAAAATAAAATTCTACTAAATAGCTAAAAAATAAATTATTTTGATTCAGGACCGGATTTACGATTTATTTGCAGAAAACTGGCTTTAATGATTTTTTTCTCAAACTAAAAAGTTGACATAATTTTGCTCCCAATGTATCAAAAATAATTTTTTTTTACTGATTAATAAAAAATTAAATTTTACTAATTTAGTAACTAAACAAATATTTTTATTCAGGATTTATTTGCAATAAGTTATCATCAGTAATTTTTTCTCAAAACTAAAAAGTTGACATAACTTTGATCCAAACGTTAAAAAAAAAACAATTATTACATTATTTAATAGAAAATTAAATTCCACTAAATAAATATAAAAAAATTATTTAATTTGGAACCGAATTTAGGATTTATTTGCAAAAAACTAACAAAATTTAAAAGATTGCAATATTAAAAAGTTGACATAACTTTGTTATTTTTGAATAAAATTTAACTATTAATACATTATTATACAGACTATTCAATTCTGTTAATTAAACATAAAATAAATTTTTTTTATTCAGAGCCGCATTTAGGATTTATTTGCAGAAAACTGAAAATTTAAAAAAAATTTCAGTACTAAAAAGTTGGTTTAACTTTGTTATTTTTAATCAAAACTTAACAACTAATACAGAATTTTATAAAAAATTAATCTCTACAAATTAAATAAATTTAAAAAAAAAATAATTCAGAACCTGACTTAGGATTTATTTACATAAAACAGACATTTTTGAAAAAAGTTCAATATTAAAAAAATAGCATAACTTTTTTATTTTCAATTAAAATCAAACAACTATTACTTTAATTTGTAAAAAATTAAATTTTATTATTTAATTAACGAATAAATTATTTTTGTTTAGGTCCGCATTTAGGATTTATTTGCAGAAAACTAACAATTTGAAAATAAAATTAAACTAAAAAGTTGGCATAGCTTTCTTAGAAAAAAAATTTGTTAATTTTGAAAGCTAAAAAAAAAAAAATTTTAAATTGCGTAATTATTTACTGAAAAAAGCACATCAATTACATTGAAAGTGCCGCTTTAATTTGTTTTTGCATCAACAATAAGTACATTCCTTTGTTATTTGTTAGCTTTTCTATTAACACAAAAAACTTGTATTATAGTATTGAAATCGGTGTACACACAAATCCAACCATTATTGTCATTCAATCCCTTTCAAAGCATGATCCGGCAACGAAATCGATACACATTGATCAAATCGTAGTATTATCTTACATTCAGCATGCAGGCGACAACAGTATCCGCAACCAAACACATCAACGACACTTAATTTATGCCAATTTTTTCTTTGTGTTTATTTGCCGTTTTCAAACCGGGCACGCTCCGTTTCACCGGTTGCATTATTAAGTCGCCACTCAGAACCACCACTCGCTCGCCTTCTACTCTACTACTACTACTAGTGCATCGTTTGTGTTTGCGCATAATTTATGTAATAGGTGTAGCCTAATTAGTCTATTTTAAGTGAAATTGATTGAATTAATGTTTTTTTATTTTCATACAAGTTGCGGTCTGAAAGGTAATCTCGTGATGTGGTCGAGAGCACAGTTTCTCAATTTCATGGTTGGAGTAGAGAAGACGAGATTTAGGCTGAAAATTTTCCAACTTTGTTTCGGGTTTATCGTGGACCAAGATACATTTTAGTGTACTTTGTTCTTGGTAATGGTCACTATAAATAGTAACCGAACTCTATTTCCATATCAAATTTATTGATATTGTTTTACAAGATATAAACAGCATGAAAAAGCTTTTGTCATGGATTAGTTCATAGGCTAATAACTAGATGATTAGTAAAGTGTTTATTTAATACAACTATTGTGTTGTAAATTACTTTGTCTTAATATTTGCAATAAAATCGTATCAAAACAAATCGCGCAAATTCACCTTTCACTGTTTAATTAAAATCGCCTAATAAAGTGCCAGTTGTTTCCGTTTAGATTCAAATCCTTAAAACAGATACTCGGATTTTCTCCGCAATTAATAACCCTCAGTCATTTTAATAAATACCCGTTTCCCGTTCTGAACGTGATTTATTCTGCACGCCACGGAATATTAAAAACAACGCGCAACATTATTCATTCGCAAGAAAAAATAAATGGACGTATGGCAATTAGTCGGTTGCATGTTTGACGAAGAAGAGATGAAACAGAACAGAAACAGAAAAAAAGTTGAAATAATGGATGTGTGTGGTGTGGTCCCGGCGGGGATCCCGACGGACACCGGAAGTCCGGTAATTAGAGAGGTTTTGGAAGCACGTGCTGCTGTGGCTCTTCCATCTTGAACTGTGTGTGGAGCCCAGAAGCTGTCTCGTAAAGACGTAGCTTACTTATGTAACTCACGGAATGGACTTTGTGTGGGGAGCTTTATTCATAACAAAGTTTTGATACTACGTCTCGCATATCTTGAATACCAACCAGGATTAGAATAGTTGCAATTAAGATAGAAATTAATTATTTAACAATATAAAGCGACCACTTTTAAATTTTTAAAGTTAAACTTTCTCAAAGAAAAAAGTTTCTACTTTGCAGAGTGCTACATTATTAACAGCTGCATCAATTTTAAATGTGAGTTGCCTTGTTGCCTGTACTTACTCGTAAAGTAAAGTGGAATTACATTCCGTTAGATAATTTTGTGTCCACTTTTATCAAAGAACATGGAAATCAACTCTGCTACTAAAGGTAATAAATCAAGTAACATTATTTGTATGTTGGTATCGAGTGGATTTAGTAGTTATAAATCCGGGCGCAGCACGAGGGGAGAAAATATGTGATTACTAAACTAGAAGAAGCCATAAAAGCAGAGACACGATCCTTAGAAAGCCATAGACGATATCGAGATTTTGTGGCTAAGTAGCTTTCAGTGTAACCGGCTGCGGTTGATGCGATTCAAGGGGAGAATCGGATACCCTTCAATTTGCCATAAATAAAAACAAATAATTTACTTTTAAATATTAATGAAGATCAACAGTTGCCCATCAAAACCGACGAGCATGTGTATCAATATGTAACCCTCGCGCAAACATTGTCGACATTGTATACACAGGCATTAGGGGGACGTGTTCACATGCAGGTTAAGTTCCTGCAGCCCATAAATTTGCCCCGAAACGAAATTACCGTCAGTTCAAATATCGCAATTTGAAATATCGCGACCGGGCTGGGTAATAACACTTTACGACGCCCTAAATAAATAATCTTCTATAATCATATTCAAGAACCTCCCTATAATATATTTTTTATTTACACCACCAATAGCAATCCGCACTTAATTGATTATAATTGTGTAAATTTGAATATCAAAATCGTTAAAACAACTAGAAGTAATTAATTTAGTCGAGTTGCTAGTTGACTTTAAGCAATCAATAACGACTACAAAAATGTGTTTAAGTTATATTTGGTGAATGCGCCGGGCTTTATCGCATCAACATTATCAAATCAAAAATGATTAAAGGACTCCACTGTACAATTAACAAAAGGCATTTAATACCCACCGCATCATTATTGTCTATTTTATCATTTAATAACATTAGTTACTCCCAAACAATCGCTTGTTTGTATACAAGCAAACATGTTAATGCAATTCAATTTATGATCAAATTAGAATCAGCTGAGATATTGTGATTACCTACACTATAACTACATTGTAGGTACAGTCCGCATACACATAAACTCGAGACTTAATCCATTGAAGGGAATGCCGTTTCAATATGTCCCATCTCCGAAGTTTCCTATTAGACAATTTCGTTCACTATGTACGAAACAAGTCATGCAGACGAGAAATTCTAGTGGTGGTTTCAATTAAGTAACCACACATGTTTCCTTCACTCCACAAAGCTATTTATTGACAATTTTTTTATTAATCTGGAAGCCGTGTTTCACTCTATTCATTCCTGTCACTGTTTTGACATATACGTGTACATTTATAGTCCGATTTTACATGATTTTTTTGAACAATAGCCCCCTAAATAGTGCAAACAGTTGGCGTACGAGGGGGCTGGCTCGCATCTAATGGTCCATTATACAGACACAGTCCTGATTTGTTTGTTCCTGTGCACTATTTGTGACGCCGACGCCGCAACACCGACACACAAAGGTAAATTAAAATAGTAAAAAAGAGATTCATTGAATCGGTCTGTGAATTGATGACTAAACTATGCAAATACCGGAGGCTGTAAAGATGGGCAGGTTACAATCGTTTGTAATTGTATTCGGATTTTATTTATTTCAAAGCCAGGATTTTTTTACATGAGCAATGGATTTAAATTTGCTTCTACAATAATTGTTATTCATCATGTTGCAGGTTTGATTGTAATAGTGTTTACTGGGTTCTACAAATTTTATTTATTTTGCTGAAGAATAGTACTATTGTTTATAAATTATACGTTGAATTATCATTAATTATTGGTAAAGTTTTGGAAAAACTATTATACAGTAAATTTGAATTATTCTATTGCTTTGGATTTCTACAAATTATGCTTATTTTAAGATTATTTTGTTTCAATTAACTATTATACCATACTTTGAATTGTTATGATCTTTTAACATAAACTGGTACTAATATGGTACTATACATATAAATTGCTGTCATGTCAAAATTTAGTTGTACTATGGTGCTAATAATGTAAAACAAATTGAATTAATTTTATACAAATAATTTTGTTTCAAAATATTGCAAACTTTAGTGCTTTATAGAATTAGTTTAATTAAGACTGTATTGTACTTACTATTAAAGAATCCATGCATTAGATTTAATTAATTTTTTAGTAAAATATAGTAGTAAGTATTATGGTACTAATTTTGTAAAAAAATTGCTGTTTATTATTCTAAAGTTTTAAGTGCTTTGTTGAATATTTTGGAAAACATGCATTGGATCAATTTGATTTTTTACTAAAATTCAGAAGAACTGATACAGTAAAACATTTGAATCGATTCTATACCATTAGTTCTGTTTAAGATTGTTGTAAACTTTGGTGCTTTGGTTTACAAATTCTAAAAGTTTTCTTAACGTTTTTGAATATTTTGAAAAATTGTAGATATCTTTAAAAGTTTTGCAAAAGGTTTTTTTAAGAGTTTTTAAACTTTTTAAAAAGTTTTTTACACAGATTAGAATTTTCTTATAAGCTCTAAATAATTTTAAAAGCTTTGCAGAAGACTTTCAAACATTAAAAGATGTTTTAAATACTTCTAAAAATTTTGCAAAAGATTTTAGAAAATTTCAAAAATTTTAAGCTCTAAATACTTTTAAAAAGTTTTTAAAGTTTTAGAAATTGTAAAATTGTCTACATATTTGAAAATATTAAAAGATGTTCTAAATACTTTTCAAATCTAAAGTGTTGCAAAAAACTTTTTTAATTTTTTAATTTTTTGTTTAGAAAATCTAATTTTTTTTTCTAAAATTGTTTTACATATTTTGCAATTACTTAAAAAGTCCTAAATATTTTTAAAAAATTTGCAATATTTTTTTTATAAAAAAAATGTTTCCACAGTTTAAAAAAAAATCCGTAAATATTTTTAAACTTTCTACAAGTTCTTTAAAGTTTTTTTACACATTTTAGAATTTTCTGAGGAACTCTAAATACTTTTAAAATTTTTGCAGAAGACTAGAAAAAATTTGTAAATTTTTAGAAATCCTAAAATTTTCTACAAATTTTAGAGTATTAAAAGATGCTCTAAATAATTTTGCAAAAAGTTTTTAAAAAATTTTAGGAGCTTTAATTTTTTTACATATTTTTGAATCTTCTGAGAAGGCTTTGAATATGTTTAAATATCTTTCAAGATATTTGTTGAATTTTTAAACTTTTTACAAATTTTAAAAGTTTTTACAATTTTAGAATCTTACTATACTTTTTTTTTTAGAAACTCTAAAATTTATCTACATTTTTTAGTATGTTAAGAAACGCTTAAATACTTTTGAATCTTTTTAAAAATTAAAAAACTAAACGCTTTTAAAAATTTTGCAATTTTTTTTTTAGAAATTTTAAAAACTTCTGCACCATTTATAGAGTCTTCTGAAAAACTTTGAATACTAAATTTTTTTACACATTTTAGAATCTTTTTAGAAGTTAAGATATTCTAAAATGTTTACAGAATATTTTTGAAAGGTTTTTAAACTTTTTACAAAAGTTTTGTAAATTTTTAGAAATTCAAAATTTTTTTTACATAATTTAGAATATTAAAAAATGCTGGAAATACTTTTCAAAAAATTTTAAAATATTTTTACATATTTTAGAATCTTCTAAGGAAGCTTTAAATATTTTTAAATATCTTGCAAAGTTTTAGAAGAATTTTTAAACTTTTTAGTTTTTTACACATTTCAGAATCTTCTGAAAAGCTCCTAGTACTTATAAAAATTTTGCGGAAATTTTTTTTTACAAATTTTAAAAGTAATCTACTTTTTTTAGTATATTAAAAGACGCTTAAATACTTTTATATAATTTGCAAAAAATGTTATTAAAAAACCTAAACTGTTTCTACATATTTTAGAATCTTCTAAAAAACTAAAACAATGTTTTTAAAAATTTTGCAAACATTTTTTATTCTTTTAAGAAACTTTGAATAATAAAAATTTTGCAAAAAAATCTAAAATTTGTCTACACATTTTAGAGTATTAAAAAAACTCTAAATAAATCTAAAAACTTTTCAAAAAACGTTTAAAGTATTTTTAAATTTCATAACTTATATTTCTAAATTTTTCTATATTTAAAAAAAAAATTGAGAAACTGGCAACTTTTTTTAAATTTTTTTAAACGTTTAAAAAAATTTTTTTTTTCTGAGAAACTCTGAATACTTTTAAAAATGTTTCAATTTTTTTTAATGTTTTTACAAGTTTTAAAACCTTTTGAGAAATTTTCAAAATATTTAAAAATTTTGGATTTTTTTATTTATTTTTTTGAAATCTAAACATTTTCTACTTAGTATAGAGTCTTCTGAGAATACTTCTAAAAAATTTACAAAAAAGATTTAATATCTTTTACAAGTTGTAAAAATTTTCTACACGTTTTGGAATTTTTTTAAAAGTTCTAGATTTTTTAAGTCTTACAGAAGATTTTTTAAAGGTTTTCAAACTTTTAGATGTTTCTAAAAATTTTGTAACATTTCTAAAAACTCTAAAAGCATATATTCATTTTAGATTTTTTTGAGAAATTATAAAAATTTTCTACACATTATAATTTTTTTTAGAAGCATTAGAAAATATAAAAATTTTACAAAAGATTTTTAAAAAAATTTGAAGCATTCTACTAATTCTAAAAGTTTTTAACACGTTTTAGAATATTTTAAAAAGCTCTATTTGCTTTTAAAAATGTTGCATAAAGTTTAAAAAAATTGCTATTTATTTTAGAGTTGTTTGAAAAGTTCTAAATACTTCTAAAAAATGTGCAAAACATTTTTTATTTATCAAAAATGTTCTGCACAAACTGCAACAAACAAATAATACAAGTTTTAACAAATTCTAAAATTTTGCATAAAATCTTTAAAAACTTTTACAAATTTTAAAAGTTTTCTATACATTTTAAAATATGTTTGAAATATATAGATTTAAAAAATGTGCCAAAGATTTTCGAAAGATTTTTTTAAATTTTCTACAAGTTCTTTAAGTTTTATAATTTAGAATTTTAACAAAATTGCGGAAAACTTTTGAAAATCCTTAAATTGTTCTACATGTTTGAAAATATTAAAAAGCTACTTTTGCAAACGATTTTTGAAATTTTTTGAACTTTTTAAAAATTCTAATTTTTTTTATATATATTTTAGAATCTTCTGCAAAGCTATAGAATATTTTTAAAAATTTTTGCAATTATTTTTTAAATTTAAATTTTTTTACACAGTTTTGAATATTTTGAAAAACTTTCTAGAAATTTTGCGATTTTCAATATTTTTTACAAATGATAAAAATTTTCTACACATTTTAACATCTTTTTAGAAGTTTTAAATATTCTAAAAAAATTGCAGAAATTTTTTAAAGAATTTTTACAATTTCTTAAAGTTTTTTACACATTTTAAAAAAATTGCCGAATACTTCTCAAAAATTTTTGAAGTTTCAAAAATTATTAAATTTATCTACATATTTTAGAATTTTAAAAGAAGTTTCTAAAAATTTTGCAAAAAACTTGTGAAAAATCATTAACTTTTTTTTTACATATTTTAGAATCTTCTGAGAATCTCAAAATATTTTTAAAAATTTTTGCAATCAATTTTAAAACATTTTATAAATTTTAAAATTTTTTCTACATAGTTTAGAGTCTGAAAAACTTTAAATACAATATTACATTATCATATATTTATATATATATATATTTTTAATTCTAAAAGTTTATACAAATTTGAATATATTCCTAAAAAAATTGCAAACAATTTTTAATAAGTTTTAGCAAAATCTCAAAATTTTTTGAGAATTTTTAGATAAAATTCATAAAAGTTCTAGATATTCTAAAAGTCTTAGATTTTTGAAAGGTTTCTAAACTTTCTACAAACTACAAAAATTTTAGAAAATACTTTTAAAAATCTTACGGAAAAGTTTTTAAATTATTTAGAAATTTTAAAAATGTTTTATATACTTAGATAGAATTTTTTTTAAAACTTAAAAAAAATAAAATCTTGCATAAAACTGTTTTAATTTATTTAGAAATTCTAATAATTGTTTACAAAAATTATAGTCTTCTGAAAAAAAACTCTAAATCTATTTAAAAGTTTTCTAAGATTTTAGAAACATTTTTGGTTTATTTAGATATTTTAAAAAATGTACATAAAATTTTGAAATTTTTTGAAATTTTCTACAAATTCTAAAAGTTTTCTATACATTTTAGAACGTTTTGAATATCTTAAAATATTTAAAACAAATTTGCAAAAGATTTTTGATGAATTTTTATACTTTCTACAAATTTATAATGCTTTTTATACAATTCAGAATCTTTTGAAAAACTTGAAAAGTTTTTGAACTTTTAGAAATCTTAAAATGGTTAATAATCCGTTTGAAAATTTAAAAAAAAAATTGCATATTTTTAAGTCTTCCTGAAAAACTCGGAATTAAAAAAAAAAGTTTTAAAAGTTTTTCAAATATTTAAAAAAAATCATAGAATATTTTAAAACTTTCTACAAATTTTTAAGTATTTTTAAAAAAGTTGCAAAAGATTTTTGAAAAAATTTCTACAATTTTTAAAGTTTTTCATACATTTTAGAATCTTTTGAGAAACTTTTAGAAAAACATAATATTTTTTTACATATTTTAGAATAATAAAAAAAGATTAAGTACTTTTGTTAACAAATTTTGAAATATTTTTAAACTTTTTAGGAATTCTAAATTTTTTTTACATATTTTAAAACCTTTTAAAAAGCTTTAAATATTTTTAAAAACCTTGCAGTTTTTTTTTTATTTTTTTTTTTAAACTTTAATATTTTTTTTTTACAAATTTTAAAATCTTTCTAGACATGTTAGAATATTCTGAGAAGTCTTAAATAATTTTAAAAATCTTGCACATTTTGAGAAACTTTCTAAAAATGTTGCGAAAGATTTTTGGTATTTTTTTACAAGTTTTAAATCTTATTAAAAGCTCTTAATATTCTAACAATCTTACAGAATATTTTTGGAAGTTTTTTTAAACTCTCTAAAAAGTTTTTTACACTTTTCGTTTGAGAAACATTAAATACTTTTAAAAAATTTGCGGAAGATTAGTAAATTGTTTTTTTGAAGTTTTAAAAATTCTAAATTTTTTAAATTTATTTTAAAACATTAAAAGAAGCTTTAAATACTGGAAATTTAGCAAAAAACTTTTAAAGAACTTAAAGAAGCTCTACTTTTGCAAAAGATTTTTTTTAAATTTTTAGGAATTATTATTTTTTTACATATTTTAGAACCTTTTGAAAAGCTCTGAAAGTTTTAAAAAAATTTAAAAACAATTTTTTTTTAATTTTAAAATTTTTCTGCACAGCTGAGAGTTTTCTGAAAAAGATTTTTGATATTTTTTACAAGTCATAAGAAAGTAAAAAAGTAAAAAAAAGTACATATATAATATTCTAAAATTCTTACAGAAGATTTTTAAACTTTCTACAAATTCTAAATGTTATATATACATTTTAGAATGTTTTGAGAAGTTTTAAATACTTTTAAAAAATTTGCAGAAAACTTTTGAAAGGTTTTTAGTTTTTATAGATATCCTGACATTTTTAGAATATTACAAAAAAAAATTATAAATACATAATTAAAAAAAAAAAAAAATTTGGAATGTTATTTTTTACTTAATTTAGAAATTTCTGAGAAACTATAAATATTTTAAAAAAATTGCATTTTTTTTTTAATTATAAAAAATTTAATTAAATTTGCTTCTACAATAATTTTTATTTATCATGTTGCAGGTTTGATTATTTTATTGGTACTGTAATATTATTTACTGGGTGCCACAAATTTTTTTGCTGAAGAATAGTACCTAGCTTTGTATTGCTTATAAATTATACATTGAATCGTCATTAATTATTGGTAAAGTTTTGGTAAAACTATTAATACAGTAAATTTGAATTAATCTATTGCTTTGGATTTTTACAAAATAAGCTAATTTTACATTTTTTTTTTTAATTAAGTTTTTGTTTTCTAAACCATACATTGGATTGTTATAATTTTTTACCATAAATTGGTAATATTTGTGCAGCAAATTTAAATTACTTTTAGACAATCTAAATTTATCTAAAAAATTGGAAACTGTCATGCCAAAATTTAGTTTCAAACTTTTGCAAGTTTTGGTGCTTTATAGAAATAGTTTAATTAAGTATACTGTATTTTAGAATGTATGCATTGGATTTATTTAATTCTTTAGTAAAATATAGTGGTACTATGGTAATAATTTAAAAAAAAAAAAAATCCAAAACGTTACAAATTTAGTTGTTTTTTTTAATATTTAAATTTTAAAGTTGCTTTGTTGAATATTTTAGAAACTATGCATTGGATCAATTTGATTTTTTAAAACTAACATAGTAAATCATTTAAATCAATTTTTATACGATCAGTTCTTTTTTAGTTGTTGTAAACTTTAGTGGTTTAGTTTACAAAGTTTTTTTTACGTTTTAGAATCTTTTGAGAAACTTTAGATATCTTTAAAAGTTTTCCAAAAGGTTTTGAGGAATTTTTATCCTTTCTACAAACTCTAAAAGTTTTTCACTTATTTTAGATTTTTTTTACAAGTTCTAAATAATTTTAGAAATTCTAAATTTTGCAAAAGGCTTTTGAAGAATTTGAATTTTTAAGCTCTAAATACTTTTAAAAACTTTGCGGAAGACTTTTAAAAAGTTTTAGAAATTGTAAAATTTACCTACATATTTTAGAATATTAGAAAATGTTCTAAATACCATTAAAATCTAAATACTAAAATGTTGCAAAAGACTTTTGTAATTTTTGTATTTTTTTTTTTAGAATTTCTAAATTTTGGAGAAGCTCCAAATACTTTTAAAATTTTGCAAAAAAAAATTTATGAAATTTTAAATTTTTCAACACAGCTTAGAGTCTTTTGAAAAAGTCTAAAGTTTTTTTTGAGTTCCAAAATTGTTGTACATTTTTTAGTTTTTTTTTAAAAGTCCTAAATATATTTAAAAAATGTGCAGTAATTTTTTAATTTTGACACAGTTTTTCAGAAAACTCTATTCTGAAAAACTCTGAATAACTTCAAAATCTTTCAAAAGATTTTTGAAGAATTTTTAAACTTTTTAGACATTTTAGAATCTTCTGAGAAACTCTAAATATTTTTAAAAATTTGCAGAAGACCTGAAAAGTTTTGTAAATTTTTCTACACATTTTAGAATATTAAAAGATATTCTAAATATTTTTGCAACAGATTTTAAAATATACATATTTTAGAATCTTTTGAGAAGATTTTAAACATTTTACCTTGCAAGACTTTTGAAGTTTTAAAATATTTTTTTTACGTTTTTGAATCTTCTGAGAAGCTCTAAATAATTTTGCAGAAAAGTTTCTTTAAAAACTCTAAAATGTGTCTACATATTTTAAAATCATTTGAAAAACTAAAGCTAAATATTTTCAAAAAATGTTTTTTTTTTAGAGTTTTCTGATAAACTTTGAATACTAATTTTTTTTTTAACTTTCTAAAAATTCTAAAAAATGTCTACACTGTTTAGAATCTTCTGAGAAACTGAATCTAAAAATTAAAATTCTAAAAGTTTTCTACACATTTTAGAATTATTTTAGAATTTTTACAATTTTAAATATTTCTAAAAAAAAAATTATTAATTTTGATTTTTAAATTTTTTTTTAATATCTAACAAAAAGTTTTTTGAAAAACATTTAGTTTTATAAAAACTTTGGACAAAATTTTTGATATTTTTTTATTAGTTCTTAAAGTTTTGTTCACATTTTTAATTTTTTTAGAAACTTTCAACATTCTTTTAACTTTACAGAATTTTTGTTTACAATTTTTGAAAAATTTTGAGAAACTTTAATACTTAATGTTGCACAAAATAACAGTTTAGTCTTTTGAGGAACTTTCTAAAAGTTTTGCAAAGTTTTTTTTTTATTTCTAGTTTTTTTAGATATTCTAAAAATCTTACAAAAGATAATTTATAATCTGCTTAGGAGCCTTAAATATTTTTAAAATTTTTCAAAACTATTTTTAAACTTTTTAAAAAATTTAAAAAATTTCTACACACTTTACAATCTTTTGAAAAGTTCTAAATTTTTTTAAAAATCTTACAGACAATTTTTAAACTTTGTGTACAAATTTAAAAAAATTCTTACACTTTCTTTTTGCAGAATTTTTAATGAATTTTTAAACTTTTTACAAATTCTAAATATGTTCTGAGTAGTTTTAAATATTTTTAAATTTTTTGCGGAAAACTTTTTAATCTATTTAGAAATTCTAAAAATTTTGACATTGTTTATAGCTTTTGATATATATATCTTCTTAAATTTTTTTGAA
Organism: Tachinus rufipes; assembly: GCA_963932245.1. Classification (NCBI taxonomy): domain Eukaryota; kingdom Metazoa; phylum Arthropoda; class Insecta; order Coleoptera; family Staphylinidae; genus Tachinus; species Tachinus rufipes. Next base: position 7,512,099 of record OZ010749.1, read on the forward strand.
TAATTTTAAGTATTTATAAAAATTTTCAAAAAAAATGTTGAAGAATTTTTAAATTTTCTACAAATTGTTTAAGTTCTATATATTTTAGGATCTTCTGAGAAACTCTAAATACTTTTAAAAAATTTGAAAAGTTTTTAAATTTTTAGAAATCTTAAAATTCTATGTTTTACATAATATAGAATATCAAAAGAAACTTTAAATTCTTTTACAAAACATTTTGAATATTTTTAAAAATCTTTTTACATTTGACAAACTTTAAATGCTGCTAAAAATTTTGCAGATTTTTTTAATATTTTGTACAGTTTTTAAAAGTTTTTAGATTTTTTTCAGAAATTTTAGATATTCCAAATTTATAACAAAAATTTTTTGAAAGGTATTTGAACTTTTTACAAGTTCTAATAGTTTTATACATATCTAAAAATCTTTTTAGAAGTTTTAGATAATCTAAAAGTCTTACAGAAGATTTTTTAACTAAAAGTTTTCTACACATTTTAGAATTTTCCGAGAAACTCTAACTTTTAAAAAGTTTTTAAAGTATTTAGAAGTTTTAGATTTTTTTTACATACTTTAGAATTTTTTGAAAAACTTTAAATACTTTTAAAAAATTTGCGAACAACTTTTAAATCTATTTAAGATTTCTAAAACTTTTCTACACAGTTTAAAGTTTTTTGAAAAATCTAATCTTCATAAAAAATGTAAGAACATTTTTGATATTTTTTTACAAATTTTAAAAGTGTTCTACACATTTTAAAATTGTTTAAAAAATTAGATTTTTTTTAAAATGTTTGAAAAGATTTTTGAAGACCTAATAATTTTTTTACAAATTAAATGAAGCTCTAAGATTCTAAAAAAAATTAAAGTTTTTTATAATTTTATTTTTTTTTTTACTTATTTTATCTTCTGAAAAGTGCATTTTTATAAATTCTTAAAGTTTTCTACACAATTTTGAGTTTTTTAGAAACTCTAGATTTTTGAAAAGTTTTTAAACTTTCTACAAACTTTTAAAGTTCGAAGAATTCTTTGAGAAACCCTAAATACTTTTAAAAAAATTGCGAAAAACTTTTAAAAAAATTTTGAAATTTCATAAATCTAAAATGCAAAAACATTTGAAAAACCTTTAATTTTTATAAAAGTTCTAAAATATGTTTTAGAATCTCTTGAAAAATCTTATAATTTTTAAAAGTTTTATTTTTTTTTTCTAAACTTTTTTTACATATTTTAGAATATTAAAAAAATTTTCAAAAGGTTTTTTTTTTTAATTTTGAAATTTTAATACTCAGTTTAGTCTTTTGAAATAGAATACATTTTAAAGTTTTGCGGAAAACTTTTGATATTTTTTTACAAATTCTTAAAGTTTTTTACATATTTTAGAATTATTTAAAAAGCTCTAATTATTTTAAAAATAGAAGATTTTTAAAGTCCTAAAAGTTTTCTACACATTATAGATTTTTTTAGAAGTTCTAGATAATCTAAAAATTTTACAGAAAATTTTTAAAGAAACTTTCTACAAATTCTAAGAAGCACAAATTTTAATTTTTTTTATAATCTAAAAATTTTACAAACAGTTTTTCAAAGATTAAAAAAAAAATTAAGTTTTAAAAACTTTCTACACCATTTAAAATCTTTTGAAAAACTTTAAATATTTCTAAAAATGTTGCAATAGATGTTTTAAAAATTTCCAATTTTTTTACACAGTTTAGAATTTTTTGAACAGCTGTAGATGTTTCTAAAAAATTTATAGAAATTTTTTGAAAGATTTTTAATCTTTTTTACACGTTTCAAAATATTTTAAAAAGCTTTAGATATTTATGAAAATGTAGCAGAACTTTCTACAAATTCTTAAATTTATTTTTTGAAAAACTTTAGATATTTTAAAAAAAATTCAGAAGAATTTTGAAAGTTTAAAAAACTTTCTACAAATTCTGAAAGTTTTCTACAGGTTTTAGAAATTTTTTAGAGCTATTTAAGCTTCTAAAAATCTTTCAGTTTTTGAAAAGTTTTTACACTTTCAACTTAACTTAAAAATTCTAAAAAACACGTTTTTTAAATATGAATTCTAAAGTTTTTTTTACAAATTTCTTCTTCTAAGAAGCTCAAAATATTTTAAAAAATGTTTTACCCTTTTAAGAAATTCTAAAAAATTTCTACACAGCATAGTTTCCTCAAAAACTCTGAACTTTCCAAACATTTTTTATATTTTTTTACAAATTTTATAATTTTTCTACACTTTTTAGAATTATTTTAGAAATTCTAAATATTCTAAAAAATATGAAGATAGTTTTTGAAGAATCTTTTAGGAAACTTATTATTAAAGACTTTTAACAATTATAAAAAAAGTTTTACTTTTGCAAAAAGTTTTTTTACATATTTTAGAATCTTCTGAGAATTTCTAAATATTTTTTTAAAATTTTAAATTTTTTTTTACATAGCTTAGTCCTCTGAGAAACTATAAATATTTATAAAAAAAAATTGTGGAGGATTTTTGAAATTTTTTACAAGTCCTAAAAGTTTTTTAAAATATTTTGAAAAACTAAATATTTCTAAAAAATTTAGACAATTTTTGCAGAATCTTTCAAAAAACTTTTTTTTGTTGATTTTTAAAAAGTTTTTTGAAGAAATCCGAGTACTTCTAAAAATTTCTAAAAATCTTACAGAAAAGTTTTTTACACATTCTAATTTTTTTTTTGAACAACTAGATATTTCTAAAAGTTTTGCAGAATTTTTAAAGAATTTTCAAACTTTTTACATTTTTTTACACATTTTACAATAAACTATAAATTTTTCTAAAAGTTTTGCAAAAAACTTTTGAAATTTTAAAAAAAATTTTAAACTTTTAAAAATTTTCTATAGCTCTAAACATTTAAAAAAAATTATTTCTAAAGATTTTTATTTAAACTTTCTACAAATTTAGTTTTTTATACATTTTAGAATCTTTGAAATAACTTAGGTATTTCTAAAAATGTTGCATAAGGTTTTTTTAGAATTTATAAACTTTTTAGAAATTTTAAATTTTGTTTACATATTTTTGAATCTTCTGCTAAACTCTAAATATTTTTAAAAATCTTGTACTTTTTTTTAAATCTTTTTAAAAATTCTAAAATATTTTACGCAGTTTAGAGTTTTTAGTCAAACTTTTCTAAAAATTTTGCGAAATTTTTTTGATATTTTTTTACAAATGCTAAAAGTTTTTACACATTTTATAATTTGTTTAAAAGAGAAGATCTTTGAAAGTTTTTCAAATTTTCTACAAACTTTTAAAGTTTTTTACATATTTTGGAATCTTTTAAAAAAATTGCGAAAGACTTGTAAAAAGTTAGTGAAGTTTTAAAAGTACTAATTTTTTTCTATTTATTTTAGAATATTTAAAAAAGCTTTATATCCTTCTGAAAATGTTTCAAAAAACTTTTAAAACGTTCTAAACATTTTATACATATTTTAGAATCTTATGTAAGCTTTATATACTTAAAAATCTTACAAAAAGCTTTAAATTATTTAAAAAATTTAAAATGTTTTTACAAGCTTAAGAATTTATTAAAAAGTTAAAAAAAATTTACACATTTTAAAATCTTTTTGAAATATTTAGGGATTTAAAAAAAATACAGAACATTTTTGAAAGACATTTTAGAATATTAAAAGAAGCTCTAAAAACTTTTGCAAAACAATTTTTGAAAATTGTTGTATTTTTATTTAAGAATTTTCTAAAAAGCTCTAAATATATTTAGCAAAAATCTTATAAAAGTTTTTAGAATTTCAAAAATATTTCAAAAAATTTTGCGGATATTTTTTGTTCTTTTTTTACAAATTTTAAAAGTTTTCTACACATTTTAAGTTTTTTTGAAAAGCTCTAAATATTTCTAAAACATTAATGAAAAATTTTGGACATTTTTTTGAGAAATTTTAATTTTTTTTTTTGTAGATTTGTAAATAGTTTTTAAATTTTTAAAAATTATAAAAACCTATTTTAGAATATTAAAAGCAAAAGATTTTTAAATTTTTTTAAATATTTTAGAATCTTTTGAGAAACTTTAAATATTTTTAAAAATATTGCATTTTTTTTTTAAATTTTAACCTTAAAGATTTTTTATTTTTTTTAAACATTTTAAAATCTTTTTAAAAGTATATAATGTTTTAAAGGTTTCTAAATTTACATACTTTACAAATTCTAAGTTTTAAAATCTTTTTAAAAGCAATATATATATTTCTAAAAACAAATTAAAAGTTTTTTACACATTTTTTTTTTAATTTTTGATATTTTTAAACTTTCTACAAATTTTTAAATTTTTTTATACATTTTAGAATCTTTTGTGAAGCTCTGAATACTTTTAAAAATTTTGCGAAAAACTTTTTAATCTTTTTAAAAATTTATAAAAAAAATTACACAGTTTATAGTCTTTTGAGATACTCTGATTTTTTTTTAATTTTGCGGAAGATTTTTGATATTTTTGTACAAGTTATAAAATTTTAAACACATTTTAGAATCTTTTGAATAAGTATAGATGTTTTTAAAAAAATTGCAAAAGATTTTTGAAAGATTTTTAAACATTCTACAAATTCTTAAAGTTTTTCATATTTAGAATTTTCTGAGAAACTTTTAATACTTTAAACAATTTTGCGATAGTAAATATTTTTCTACATATTTATTTTAGAATATTAAAAGAAGTTTTTTTGCAAAAGATTTTTGAATCAATTTCAGACTTTTTAGGAATTCTTTAATTTATCTACATATTTTAGAATCTTTTGAAAAACTCTAATAATTTTAAAAAATATTGCAACATTTTTTTAAAGCTTTTTAGAAATTCTAAAATTTTTCTACACGATTTAGAGTTTTGTGAATAAATCTGAATATTCCTTAAAATGTTGTGGATTTGATCTTTTTTTTTAAGTTTTAAAAATGTTCTACATATTTTAGAATCATTTTAGAAAAAGAATTTTCTTTTAAGTTATTATATATATATTTAAGTTATTAGAAATTTTTAAACTTTCTTCAAATTCTATTAGTTTTTTACACATTTTAGAATTGTTTTAGAAACTTTAGATATTTCTAAATATTTGTCATTAAATTTTTGAAGAAACTTTTTACAATTTTAAAAAGTTTATACATTTTTTACAATATTAAAAGAAACTCTTAAATACATTTTGCAAAAAACTTTTAAAATATTTTGAAAAACTTTAGATATTTCTAAAATCTGCTCTTTAGATTTTTAATTTTTTTTTACAATTTTTAAAGTTTTTATTTATTTAAGAATCTTCTGAGAAACTTTAAATACTTTTTAAAATTTTGCGAAAAAGTTTTTAAACTTTTATCAATTTTAAAAAAATTCTACATTTTTTACAATATTAAAAGAAACTCTTAAATACTTTCTAAATATTTTGCAAAAGATCTTTAAAATATTTTTGAAACTCTAAAATGTTTCTACATATTTTGGAATCTTTTGAAAGTTTTAAATATTTTTTAAACTTTTTCAAAATTGTTTTTGGCAATTCTACACACTTTAGAGTATTTATTTATCTTCGGAGAAACTTTACATATATTGGGACTTTAAAAAAAATATTTACAAACTTTAAAAACTATTTACATATTTTAGAATTTTTTTAGAAGTTCTAGATATTTTTAAAAATTTACAGAAAGTTTTTAATTTTTTTTTAAACCATATTTTCAAATCTTTTCAGAAGAACTAAATTTTTTTTTTTAAATTTTGCAAAATTGTTTTTAAAAATTTTACACAGTTTAAAGTATTTAACTATTTTCTGAGAAACTTTGAATACTTTTAAATATTTTGGAGTTTTTTTTACATATTTTAAAAGTTTTCTACACATTTAAGAAGTTTTAAATGTTTTTAAAATCCCACTGAATTAAAATTTTCCTAAACTTTCTACAAATTTTAAAAGTTTTAAAACCTCTAAATACTTAAAAAAAATGCAAAATGTTTTTGACAAGTATAACAAATTCTGAAAGTTTTCTACACATTTTGAAATATTCTGAGAAGCTTTAGATACTTTTAAAAATTATGCATAAAATTATTGAACAGTTTTAAAAAGTTTTGCAAAAGTTTTTACAGATTCTAAAAAGTTTTTACACCTTTTAGAATTTTCTAAAAAACTCTACATACTACTATTTTTTTTTTTTTTAAGTTAGCTAAAAAATGTTTAAGAAATTCAAATGTTTTGACTAGTTTTAGAATTTACTGATGCATTACAGAAGTTCTAAAGCTTTTGACAGGTTTTGAAACTTTGTCTCAACTTTTCTATACATTTTAAAAATATTAATAAAATCTTTCTCAAAAATAGCAAAATCCAGTTATAAATCATCAAAAATGTGAAAATCAGTTTATAAAATATCAAAATATTGTTAGAAATACTAAAACTTTGAAATAATTTGACAAAAAATTTAAAAAAAAATTTATAAAGTCAAAATTGGCAAAATCCGATTATAAACTACAAAATTAAGTTCATAAAATATCAAAATAGCAAAAACTGGTCTTGAAATTTTAAACAATTGTCATAAAGCACCAAAATCCAGCCATAAACAAGATGTAAGAATATTCATGAAATCTCAAAAATAGCAAAAGCCACCTATAAAATATCAAAAATATTATAAATTTTTGTTTTTTTTATGAAAAATAAAAAAAAAGAGTAAAATTTGTTCATAAAAAAATTAAATGTTTTTAAAAACAAAAATCCAGCGGTTAAAAACTGAAAAAATGTTTTTCATTAAATCTCAAAAGTAGCAAAATTTAGCTTTAAATAAAATATCAAAATTGTTATTAGAAAAAACCTAAATTTGGTATAAACTGTTTAAAATGGCAAAATCCGGTCTTTAAGTTTTAAAGAAAGCTTACTGTTCAATCAAAATTGTTTGATATAGAAATTATATTTTTTTTTGTTTTGTGTTTTGCAATATTTCTAGAACTAATAAACTCATTAAAATTTGATGTACTTAATTAGGTACTAAACTTTAAAACTTTAATAAATTTTGGACTAGGTTATTTTAATGACTTGCAACTAAATTTAGTTTTTCTCATGACGTATAAATAATTATTGTTGAAGGAAAGTATGGATTCAAATCAAAGGCCTACGAACTCGTGATACCTACAAAGGTGAACGCTGAGGGTGATTATATATCCCATCGCGTCCATCACCGATCAAAAGGCAGCAAAAGCAACGACAAAATTCACTACCGCTTAGCAATATCCGGCGAGGATCACCACGTCGAGCTCCGTCCCAACTACAACATCATCAGTCCAGGCTTTGTCGTTGAAACCCATTACGGCAGTATCCCATACGACAAAAAAATTAAACGTTCAGACCACGCACAGTGTCACTTTAGAGGATCGATTAGGGGACACGAGAATTCCAAAGCTGCGTTATCCACCTGCGACGGTTTGGTATAATTCTGAAATAAAACTCGAGCAATTTTTAAGTGTGCTATTTTTAAAAGGCAGGCTACATCCGAACGAAAAGGGGTTATTATCTCATAGAACCTACTGACGGTTACGATGAAGACAGCGGCGCCCCGCATCCGCATTTACTGTACAGGCACGAGAAGACAATGCTGAAGGGGGATTTCATGCCGACGCATCGCGTAACAAAAAGAACCGACATCGATTACGCCAACAACAATAACACTCCGGAGGCTTTGCACGTTGAAACGCTGGTGGTGCTGGATCATGCCATCCTCAATTACCACAAGGCCATCGACGTTGAGAATTTCGTTCTGACTGTTTTCAATATGGTAAGTGTTGTCGTAAAAATGTTTTTTTACAGATGTATATACAACTGCTGGGCAATTATTTCCGGTGGAAATGGCGCACCTGCCACATCACAATGTAACTATTTTTTTATTTGTTTGTTATTCTAGGCGGACGACCTGTTCCAGGATGCCTCCCTCAATATAAACATCCATTTGGCCATCGTCAGATTAATACGGCTGGAAATGGAAGAACACGAGGTACTTTTATTGCGACATAATTGGCTTGATTACTAAAAATATTTTTCTATTGTGCGAAAAATTTCTTGCTATAAATTAACCATTTCCTTATTGTTTTGTGCGGTGCTGGCGCTAAATTGAAAATTGAGTGAGGCTGTCAGGGTGGGGCCTTAAGGGTAGATAACGCTGCGGCGGAACATTAATTACAACCCGATAAAAAGGTATATAATATATATTAAAAAAATAAATAGATTTTTACGGCGGAGGTGCGGGAGCAGCAGTTGTTGTTTGGGGTAGGGCGTGAAAAGATGAAAAATGTTCGCCTGTTTGGCAGCCACCCCCCTCTCACTCTTTTGTACGAACGTCACATATAAATTAATCTCGCCGCCAATTAATAACGCGATAAGAAAAATGCGGGATATAATAACAATAAATTTGGCACGGGGCAGGAAAAAATATTTAATAATAATACATCCTCGAAAAATAAAAAAAAACTGGTAGCGGACGAGATGTGTGTTTAAATGGAAACTTTCCACGTGCATGGGTTTTATTAACATTTCGCAATGCTGCAGAAAATGCATGCATTATGATTTTCCTGCATTGGTCTCAGGAGGGCTGTGTGTGTATGTGTGTGGCTTGGATCGATCTCAACAGCTTCATGTTTTTCTAACGGGGAGATGCGATAGGTGTTTATTATTTTATTGGCGTGCGATTAGATTATGTTTTTGTGTGAGAATTTGTTTTTGTCAATTTTTTAGTGAAAATTGTCAACTAAATACAGTTAAGCACAACTCGTTGGTTGGTAGTGAGCAAGTTATAGGATTTTAAAAGTTTGTTCCAAGGTTTTCAACTGATTTAAAATCAAAATTTTTGAAGTTGAAGTTAAATCTATCTAAATAGAAATATATTTGGATTATAGACATTTTTGTAAAAATACTTGCATTTTTTTTTTAAATTACACGCAACTTTTAAGTTTTAGTTTAGGCATCTATTTCAAAACGTTTGTAGCAAAATCTGTAACAAAAATGCTAGCAGACTGGCTAGCTTGAGAGATGTGTTACTGTCAAGGCCCTGATGCTGGTGGTACGTTCGAGAATGGTACTGTGGGTAAACTCTGTAATTTCTCAAAAATCAAAACTGTTGTGGCTCTTCAACGATCAATATTGCGGTAATTTCTCAAAAATTAAAGAAAAGTTTAAACATTTTTTTTTAGTTTCTTCAATTTTTTTCTAAAATCAAAAATTCTGTAGTTTGTGGGAATAAAAAATCTGTTGCTTTTCAAGGATAAAAAAATCGTAAGATCTTCAAGAATCAAAAACTTTTTAGTTTCTCAAGAATCAAAAATTTTCCAATTTTTCAAGGATACAAAATTTTGTGGTTCCTCAAGAATCATAAATGTTGAAGCCTCTCAAAGATCAATAACGCTGTAGTACTTCAAAAGTTAAAAAAAAATAGGTTTCTCAAGGATCAAAATATCCGTAGCTAGTCAAAGATAAAAAAATATTAAGCTCCTCAATGATCACTAATTTAGATTCTTCAAAGATAAACAATTCTGTGAGATCACAAATTCTGCAGTACCCCAAGGATCAAAAATTCTGTATTTTTCATAGATCAATAATATTTGTGGTTGATCAAAAATCTAAACAAATTTTAGATCTCCAAGGATAAAAAAATTAAAGATCAAAAATTTTGTAGAATTCCTTAAGGATAACAAATTTTCCTAAGAACCTAAAATGTCCTAGTTAGTTGCTCAAGTATCAAAAATGATTTTTGTATTACAAGTTTCAATTTTGTCCATCAAGGCCTGATTTACCGTTTTATAAAGCCAGATTTTATGTAAAATTGGTCAAAGTTTGAGTAAATCTAGCTTGATGTTTGGTTTTTGATATAAAATTTAAATTTTAGATCAACTAACCCAAATCCAAAATTTATGGTCAATAGTGCTTTCTAACAATTTTGCAGTGTTCAATTATATATGGTTTTTCTAAAAATATTGACTTTTTACAAATAGAATTTGGTGCTATTTGACAATATTTCTATATTTTGTGAGCGGATGACGGTCAACAGTTTTAATTAGAGTTGAAAGCTTGGAGAACATTAGGAAATCTTTTAGATTGTTATAAAATCTTATAAAACATTATAAAATATTTCAGAAGCTTAGAGAATATTATGAAAGCTTGGAGAACATTATTAAAATGTAGAGAACATTATGAAAGCTTGGAGAACATTATGAAACCTTTAAGATTATTATGAAACTTTTGAGAAGATTATTAAAGCTTTTAGAGGCTTAAAGAACGTTATGAAAGCTTGAAGAACATTCTGAAAGCTTGGAGAACATTATGAAAATTTGATAAACATTATAAAAGCTTTGAGATTATTTTGAAAACATTATAATTTTTTTCAAAAATTTAGAAAAACATTATAAACATTTTCAAATCTTTAGAGAATATTATGAAAACTTAGAGAACATTATAAAAGCTTATAGAAGCTTAGGGAATATAATAAAAACTTAAAGAACAGTATAAAACTTTTCAAAAGCTTAGAGAACATTATGAATGTTTAGGGAACAGTATGAAAGCTTAAAAAACATTAAAAAAGCTTTTAGAAGCTTAGGGTGATTTGTAAATTATTTCAAAATGTTTAAAAAGTCCAAAAAAATGTTTTAAATTAAATTTTGAGTCTAGAACCATTTTAGGCAATGTCTTGACTATACATAACCTAAGTATTGACACATTATTTTGACAACTGTATCCTCAACATGGATATATGTGCGAGGGTGATTTGTAAATTATTTTTAAAGTCCACAAAAATGTTTTAAATTTTCCAAGTTTAGTTTTGAGTTAAGAACCATTTTAGGCAATGCCTAGACCGTACATAACCTAAATATTGAGATATTAATTTGAAAACTGTATCCTCAGCATGGTTATATGTGCGAGGGTGATTTATAAATTTTTTCAAAATGTTTAAAAATTACAAAAAAAATGTTTTTATTTTTTCAAATTTAATTTTGTGTTTAGAACCATTTTAGGCAATGCCCAGACCGTACATAACCTAAATATTGAGACATTATTTCGAAAATTGTATCCTCAGCATAACTATATGTGAGTGGATAATTTATAAAATAATTTAGATTTAAAAAAAAATCCAAAAAAAATTTTAAATTTTTTTAAATTAATTTTGAGTTTAGAACCCTCTCAGGAAATGTCTAGACCGTACACAGCTTAAATATTAAAACATTATTTGGACAATTGGATCTTCAGCATAATTATATGTGCGAGGGTGATTCCTAATGTATTTCAAAAAAATCCAAAAAAATTTTTAAATTTTTCTAAATTAATTTCAAGTTTAGGTCCATCTTAAGAAATGTCTAAACCGTACATAACCTAAATATTGAAACATTATTTTGACAACTGTATCTTCAACATGGAAATCTGTGCGAGGGTGATTTGTAAATTATTTTAAAATATTTAAAAAGTCCAAAAAATGTTTTAAATTTTCCAAATTTAATTTTAAGTCTAGAACCATCTTAGACAATGTCTAGACCGTACATAACCTAAATATTGATACTTTATTTTGACAACTGTATCCTCAACATTGATATATGTGCGAGGGTGATTTGTAAATTATTCCAAAATTTCCAAAAAATCTAAAAAAAATTTTAAATTTTTCAAAATTAATTTAGAATCTAAAGCCTTTTTAAGCAATGTCTAAACCATACATAACCTAAATATTGAAACATTATTTTGACAACTGTTTCCTCAATATGGATATATGCGCGAGGGTGAATTGTAAATTATTCCAAAATTTCCAAAAAATCTAAAAAAAGTTTTAAAATTTTGACTTTAGAACCGTCTTAAGAAATGTATAGACCATACACAGCTTAAATATTATAACATTATTTGGACAATTGTATCCTCAGCATGAATATATGCGTAATGGTGATTTGTATATTATTCCAAAATTTCCAAAAAATCTAAAAAAATTGAAAAAAGTTCATTTAGAATCTAGAACCATCTTGAGCAATGTCTAGACCGTACATAACCTAAAAATTGAGACATAATTTTGAAAACTGTACCCTCAGCATGGTTATATGAGCAAGGGTGTTTTGTAAATTATTTCAAAATGTTTAAACAGTCCAAAAAAATGTTTTAAATTTTTCAAATTAAATTTTGAGTTTAGAACCATTTTAAGCAATGGCTAGACTATACATAACCTAAATATTGAGACATTATATTGACTACTGTATCCTTAACATAACTATATGTGCGAGGATAATTTGTAAAATAATTAAGATTAAAAAAAAAAATTAAAAAAATGTTTTAATTTTTTTTAAATTAATTTTGAGTTTAGAACTGTTTTAGAAAATGTCTAGACCGTACACAGCCTGAATATTAAAACATTATTTAGACAATTGTATCTTCAGCATAATAATATGTGCGAGGGTGATTTGTAAAGTATTCAAAATTTTCAAAAAAATCCAAAAAATGTTTTAAATTTTTCTAAATTAATTTTAAGTTTAGGTCCATCTTAAGGAATGTCTAGACCGTACATAACCTAAATATTAAAACATTATTTTGAAAACTGTATCCTCAACATGGAAATCTTTGCGGGGTTGATTTGTAAATTATTTTAAAATGTTTAAAAAATACAACAAAATGTTTTAAATTTTTCAAATTAAATTTTGAGTATAGAATCAATTTAGGCAATGCCTAGACCGTACATAACTTAAATATTGAGACATTATGTTGACTACTGTATCTTCAGCATAACTATATGTGCGAGGATAATTTGTAAAATAATTCAGATATAAAAAAAATCCAAAAAAATGTTTTGAATTTTTTTAAATTAATTTTGAGTTTAGAACCGTCTCAGGAAATGTCTAGACTGTACACAGCCTAAATATTAAAACATTATTTGGACAATTGTATCTTTAGCATAATTATATGTGCGAGGGTGGTTTGTAAAGTATTCAAAATTTAAAAAAAAAATCCAACAAATGTTTTAAATTTTTCAAATTAATTTCATGTCTAGGTCCATCTTAAGCAGTGTCTAGACCGTACATAACCTAAATATTGAAACATTATTTTGACAACTATATCCTCAACATAGACATATGTGCAAGGGTGATTTGTAAATTATTTCAAAATATTTCAAAAGTCCAAAAAATTGGTATGAATTTTTCAAATTTGATTTTGAGTCGAAAACCATTTTAGAAAATGCCTAGACCGTACATAACCTAAATATTGAGATATTATTTTGACAATTGTATCTTCAGCCTGATTATTATACCCAAAGGTGATTTGTAAATTATTTCAAAACTTAAAAAAAATCCAAAAATTAATTAAAATTTTTCAAAATTATTTTTGAGTTTAGAACTATCTTAGGCAATATTTAGACAGTACGTGGCTTAAATATTAAGACATTATTCTGAGAATTGTATCTTCAGCATTATATATGCGAGGGTAATTTGTACATTATTCCAAAACATACAAAAAAATGTAAAAAATGTTTTTTTCATAATTACTTTTGGGTCTAGAACCATCTTAAGCAATGTCTAGATTCTACATAGCTTAAATATTTAAAAAATATTTTGACAAATGTATCCTCAGCATGGTTATACGCGCGAAAGTATATTGTAACTTATTCTAAAATGTTTAAAAAATCAAAAAAAAGTTTAAAATTTTAAAAAATTAATTTTGAGAATTATTTTGGGCAATGTCTAAATTACGTAATTACGTGGCTTAAATATTTAGACAATATTTTAACAAATGTATCCTCAGCATGGTTATTTCCACGAGGGTGATTTGTAAATTATTCCAACATTTTCAGAAATTTTTTAAAAACGTTTTAAAATTTCCAAATTTAATTTTGTGTTTAAAACCATCTTAGACAATGTTTAGACCATACATAATCTCAATATTAAGACAATATTTTGACAACTGTATCTTCAGCGTGGATATATGCGCAAGGGAAATTTGTAAATTATTTCAAAATGTTTAAAAAGTAAATTTTTTTTTTTTAAATTTTCAATTTTAATTTTGAGTTGAGAACCATTTTAAGCAATGCCTAGACCGTACATAACCTAAATATTGAGACATTATTTTGAGAACTGCATTCTCAGCATGATTATATGCGCGAGGGTAATTTGTAAAGTATTCCAAAATTTCCAAAAAATCTAAAAAAATGTTTTAAATTTTTCAGAATTAATTCAAAATTTAGAACCATTTTAAGCAATGTTTAGATCATACATAACCTAAATATTGAAATGTTATTTTGACAACTGTCAGCTCAACATGGATACATGTGCGCGGGTGATTTGTAAATTATTTCAAAATGTTTAAAAAGTCCAAAAAATGTTTCTAATTTTTCAAATTTAATTTTGAGTTTAAAACTATATTAGACAATGCATAGACTGTACATAACTTAAATGTTGAGGCATTATGTTGACTACTGTATCCTCAGCATAACTGTATGTGCGAGGATAATTTGTAAAATAATTTAGATTAAAAAAAAATCCAAAAAAATGTTTTAAATTTTTTTAAATTAATTTTGAGTTTAGAACCGTCTCAGAAAATGTCTAGATAGTTCACAACCTAAATATTGAGATATTATTTTAACAATTGTATTCTTAGCATGATTAAATATGCAAAGATTGTTTGTAAATTATTTCAAAATTTCCAAAAAATCTGAAAAATGTAAAAAAAAATTTCAATTAATTTAGAGTCTAGAACCATCTTACGCAATGGGTAGACCAGGGGTGGCCAACCCGCGGCCCGCCTAGAACATTTTTGCGGCCCGCGAGATTTATAACACTTTTACAAAATATATTTATTTTATAATGGGCAAAGTAGTGAAAACCAATTTATTAAAAAAATACATTATTAGTGCATCCATATATACAAAAATAAACTGTACAAATGTGCTTTGTGGGCCTGTTTGGATCAGCTGTTTGTTTTTTCCTTGTATTCTCAATTCATGTATTTTCTTGGATATTCTGGTTTTATTCAGTCTGTGTATGAGTCTTAGCCTTCTTAGCTGCCTCTCCTCAACTACTGTTTTTATAGGTTTAATTTTTAGTGCACTTCTTACTTTTGAGCTTTTTACTCCTTTTTTGTTATTCCTTTAATTTTTATTAGAAATCTCATCTCCATTGCATTAATTTTGATTTTATTTCTTTCTGGTGTTTTTAAGATTTGTTCGAATATGTTAGGGCTGGTTTTACTACCTTTTGTATTTTTGTTTTTATTGTTTTTGTTATTTCTTTCTTAACCAATAATTGTTTTTTGAGTGCATTGAATATACTTCTTCTTTTTTAAATTCTTGCATCTATTTCCATGTCTATATTCTCGGTTTCTTTTATTATTGTACCTAAGTAGTTGTAATACTTTACTTGTTCAATTATTTGTCGATCCAATTCTATTTTGTGCCTCTTAGGTTTTGTAGCTACTGCTATTGTCTTTGTTTTACTTGTGTTTATTTCTATGCCTATCTTCTTTAGTTCTTCTTCGTATTTTTTTTAGCTTTTTTGTAGTTTCTCTTCTTTGTCTGCTATTAATATTATGTCATCCGCAAAAATTAGAATTTGAATACTAATTTGTTCCATTTTTTTGTATCCTATTCTTGTGTCTTTGGCTCTTATTTGCCTTATCTTTATTAATGTTGCAAAGAGTATAGAGTTTGCAGAATAATTAAATTTTCTTGTTTCAATTTTTCACTTAAAAAAATGTCTATAGTGAGTCTAAATCTAATATATGGATATATAGTTTTATATGTGGCCCGCGGAGTTATGATGCATTTCCAAAGTGGCCCGCAAGACCATTTGGGTTGGCCACTCCTGGTCTAGACCGTACATTACCTAAATATTGAATCATTATTTTGAAAACTGTATTCTCAGCATGATTATATGCGCAAGAGTGATTTGTAATTTATTCCAAAATTTCCAAAAAATCTAAAAAAATGTTTTAAATTTTTCAAAATTAATTTAAAATCTAGAACCATTTTAGACAATGTTTAGACCATACATAACCTAAATATTGAGACAATATTTTGACAACTGTCAGCTCAACATGGATATATGTGCGAGAGTGATTTGTAAATAATTTCAAAATGTTTCAAAAGTCCATAAAAATGGTATGAATTTTTCAAATTTAATTTTGAGTCTAGAACCATTTTAGAAAATGCCTAGACCGTACATAACCTAAATATTAAGACATTATTTTGAAAACTGTATCCTCAGCATAGTTATATGCGCGAGGGTGATTTGTAAATTCTTCCAAAATTTCCAAAATATCTAAAAATTGTTTTAAATTTTTCAAATTTAATTTTGAGTCTAGAACTATCTTAGGCAATATTTTGACCGTACATAATTTAATTATTGAGACTTTATTTCGAAAACTGTATCTTCAGCGAGGTTGGTTTGTAAATTATTCCAAAATTTTAACATTTTCAAAATTGATTTAGAATCATTTTAAGTAATGTCTAGACCGTATATAATCTAAATACTGAGACATTATTTTGAAAACTGTGTCCTCAACATGGACATATGTTCAAGGGTGATTTGTGAATTATTTCAAAATGTTTCAAAATCCAAAAAAATGGTATGAATTTTTTAAATTTAATTTTGAGTCTAAAACCTTTTTAAGCAATGTCTAGACCATACATAACCGAAATATTGAAACATTATTTTAAAAACTGTATCCTCAGCATGGTTTTATGCGAGAGGGTAATTTGTAAATTATTCCAAAATTACCAAAAAATTTAAAAAATGTTTTAACTTTTTCAAATTTAATTTAAATTCTAGTACCATCTTAAGCAATGTTTAAACCGTACATAACCTTAATATTGAGACATTTATTTGACAATTGTATCCTCAGCATAGTTATATGCGCAATGGTGATTTGTAAATTATTTCAAAATGTTTAAAAAGTCCAAAAAAAAATTTAAAAGTTTTCAAATTAAATTTTGAGTTTAGAACCATTTTAGGCAATGCCTAGACTGTACATAACTTAAATATTAAGGCATTAGGTTGAATATTGTATCCTCAGCATAACTATATGTGCGAGGATAATTTGTAAAATAATTCAGATTTAAAAAAAAAATCTAAAAAAATGTTTTGAATTTTTTTAAATTAATTTTGAGTTTAGAACCGTCTCAGGAAATGTCTAGACCGTACACAGCCTAAATATTAAAACATTATTTGGACAATTGTATCTTCAGCATAATTATATGTGCGAGGGTGATTTGTAAAGTATTCAAAATTTAAAAAAAAATCCAACAAATGTTTTAATTTTTTCAAATTAATTTAATGTCTAGGTCCATCTTAAGCAGTGTCTAGACCGTACATAACCTAAATATTGAAACATTATTTTGACAACTATATCCTCAATATGGACATATGTGCAAGGGTGATTTGTAAATTATTTCAAAATATTTCAAAAGTCCAAAAAATTGATATGAATTTTTCAAATTTGATTTTGAGTCGAAAACCATTTTAGAAAATGCCTAGACCGTACATAACCTAAATATTGAGATATTATTTTGACAATTGTATCTTCAGCCTGATTATTATACCCAAAGGTGATTTGTAAATTATTTCAAAACTTAAAAAAAATCCAAAAATTGATTAAAATTTTTCAAAATTATTTTTGAGTTTAGAACTATCTTAGGCAATATTTAGACAGTACGTGGCTTAAATATTAAGACATTATTCTGAGAATTGTATCTTCAGCATTATATATACGAGGGTAATTTGTACATTATTCCAAAACATACAAAAAAATGTAAAAACGGTTTTTTTCATAATTACTTTTGGGTCTAGAACCATCTTAAGCAATGTCTAGATTCTACATAGCTTAAATATTTAAAAAATATTTTGACAAATGTATCCTCAGCATGGTTATACGCGCGAAAGTATATTGTAACTTATTCTAAAATGTTTAAAAAATCAAAAAAAAGTTAAACATTTTAAAAAATTAATTTTGAGAATTATTTTGGGCAATGTCTAAATTACGTACTTACGTGGCTTAAATATTTAGACAATATTTTAACAAATGTATCCTCAGCATGGTTATTTGCACGAGGGTGATTTGTAAATTATTCCAAAATTTTCAGAAAATTTTTAAAAACGTTTTAAAATTTCCAAATTTAATTTTGTGTTTAAAACCATCTTAGACAATGTTTAGACCATACATAACCTCAATATTAAGACAATATTTTGACAACTGTATCTTCAGCGTGGATATATGCGCAAGGGAAATTTGTAAATTATTTCAAAATGTTTAAAAAGTAAATTTTTTTTTTTTATTTTTCAATTTTAATTTTGAGTTGAGAACCATTTTAAGCAATGCCTAGACCGTACATAACCTAAATATTGAGACATTATTTTGAGAACTGTATTCTCAGCATGATTATATGCGCGAGGGTAATTTGTAAAGTATTCCAAAATTTCCAAAAAATCTAAAAAAATGTTTTCAACTTTTCAGAATTAATTCAAAATTTAGAACCATTTTAAGCAATGTTTAGATCATACATAACCTAAATATTGAAATATTATTTTGACAACTGTCAGCTCAACATGGATATATGTGCGCGGGTGATTTGTAAATTATTTCAAAAAAAAATTTCAAATTTAATTTTGAGTTTAGAACTATATTAGACAATGCCTAGACTGTACATAACCTAAATGTTGAGGCATTATGTTGACTACTGTATCCTCAGCATAACTGTATGTGCGAGGATAATTTGTAAAATAATTTAGATTTAAAAAAAAATCCAAAAAAATGTTTTAAATTTTTTTAAATTAATTTTGAGTTTAGAACCATCTCAGAAAATGTCTAAACAGTTCACAGCCTAAATATGGAGATATTATTTTAACAATTGTATTCTTAGCATGATTAAATATGCAGATTATTTGTAAGTTATTTAAAAATTTCCAAAAAATCTGAAAAATGTAAAAAAAAAATTCAATTAATTTAGAGTCTAGAACCATCTTACGCAATGTCTAGACCAGGGGTGGCCAATCCCCGGCCCGCCTAGAACATTTTTGCGGCCCGCGAGATTTATAACACTTTTACAAAATATATTTATTTCATAATCGGCAAAGTAGTGAAAACTAATTTATTAAAAAAATACATTATTTATGCATCCATATATACAAAAATAAACTGTACAAATTATGAGAAAAAATTAACTTTGATTTTAAAATAATATTCTTGTGCATATATATGACATATTGCCTGTTTTATTTATGAGTTTACAGTTATGAATTTGCAAAATATTATTATTATTTATTCAGTTTATTCTTAGTCTTTAATACCCTCTTAGGGTGTCGGATGTATTATTTTATAACTTCTTTATTCTTTTTTTTAAGCTTGTCTATCTTAAGCCATTTTTGCTATCTTCCTCCACTCTATTCCTTTTTTTTTCTGCTGCTTTGTGGGCTTGTTTGGATCAGCTGTTTGTTTTTTCCTTGTATTCTCAATTCATGTATTTTCTTGGATATTCTGGTTATATTCAGTCTGTGTATGAGTCCTAGCCTTCTTAGCTGCTTCTCCTCTATTACTGTTTTTATAGGTTTAATTTTTAGTGCACTTCTAACTTTCGAGCTTTTTACTCCTTTTTTGTTATTCCTTTCTTTAATTTTTATTAGAAATCTCATCTCCATTGCATTAATTTTGCTTTTATTTCTTTCTGGTGTTTTTAAGATTTGTTCGAATATATTAGGGCTGGTTTTACTACCTTTTGTATTTTTGTTTTTATTGTTTTTGTTATTTCTTTCTTAACCAATAATTGTTTTTTGAGTGCATTGAATATACTTCTTCTTTTTTAAATTCTTGCATCTATTTCCATGTCTATATTCTCGGTTTCTTTTATTATTGTACCTAAGTAGTTGTAATACTTTACTTGTTCAATTATTTGTCGATCCAATTCTATTTTGTGCCTCTTAGGTTTTGTAGCTACTGCTATTGTCTTTGTTTTACTTGTGTTTATTTCTATGCCTATCTTCTTTAGTTCTTCTTCGTATTTTTTTTAGCTTTTTTGTAGTTTCTCTTCTTTGTCTGCTATTAATATTATGTCATCCGCAAAAATTAGAATTTGAATACTAATTTGTTCCATTTTTTTGTATCCTATTCTTGTGTCTTTGGCTCTTATTTGCCTTATCTTTATTAATGTTGCAAAGAGTATAGAGTTTGCAGAATAATTAAATTTTCTTGTTTCAATTTTTCACTTAAAAAAATGTCTATAGTGAGTCTAAATCTAATATATGGATATATAGTTTTATATGTGGCCCGCGGAGTTATGATGCATTTCCAAAGTGGCCCGCAAGACCATTTGGGTTGGCCACTCCTGGTCTAGACCGTACATTACCTAAATATTGAATCATTATTTTGAAAACTGTATTCTCAGCATGATTATATGCGCAAGAGTGATTTGTAATTTATTCCAAAATTTCCAAAAAATCTAAAAAAATGTTTTAAATTTTTCAAAATTAATTTAAAATCTAGAACCATTTTAGACAATGTTTAGACCATACATAACCTAAATATTGAGACAATATTTTGACAACTGTCAGCTCAACATGGATATATGTGCGAGAGTGATTTGTAAATAATTTCAAAATGTTTCAAAAGTCCATAAAAATGGTATGAATTTTTCAAATTTAATTTTGAGTCTAGAACCATTTTAGAAAATGCCTAGACCGTACATAACCTAAATATTAAGACATTATTTTGAAAACTGTATCCTCAGCATAGTTATATGCGCGAGGGTGATTTGTAAATTCTTCCAAAATTTCCAAAATATCTAAAAATTGTTTTAAATTTTTCAAATTTAATTTTGAGTCTAGAACTATCTTAGGCAATATTTTGACCGTACATAATTTAATTATTGAGACTTTATTTCGAAAACTGTATCTTCAGCGAGGTTGGTTTGTAAATTATTCCAAAATTTTAACATTTTCAAAATTGATTTAGAATCATTTTAAGTAATGTCTAGACCGTATATAATCTAAATACTGAGACATTATTTTGAAAACTGTGTCCTCAACATGGACATATGTTCAAGGGTGATTTGTGAATTATTTCAAAATGTTTCAAAATCCAAAAAAATGGTATGAATTTTTTAAATTTAATTTTGAGTCTAAAACCTTTTTAAGCAATGTCTAGACCATACATAACCGAAATATTGAAACATTATTTTAAAAACTGTATCCTCAGCATGGTTTTATGCGAGAGGGTAATTTGTAAATTATTCCAAAATTACCAAAAAATTTAAAAAATGTTTTAACTTTTTCAAATTTAATTTAAATTCTAGTACCATCTTAAGCAATGTTTAAACCGTACATAACCTTAATATTGAGACATTTATTTGACAATTGTATCCTCAGCATAGTTATATGCGCAATGGTGATTTGTAAATTATTTCAAAATGTTTAAAAAGTCCAAAAAAAATTTTAAAAGTTTTCAAATTAAATTTTGAGTTTAGAACCATTTTAGGCAATGCCTAGACTGTACATAACTTAAATATTAAGGCATTAGGTTGAATATTGTATCCTCAGCATAACTATATGTGCGAGGATAATTTGTAAAATAATTCAGATTTAAAAAAAAAATCTAAAAAAATGTTTTGAATTTTTTTAAATTAATTTTGAGTTTAGAACCGTCTCAGGAAATGTCTAGACCGTACACAGCCTAAATATTAAAACATTATTTGGACAATTGTATCTTCAGCATAATTATATGTGCGAGGGTGATTTGTAAAGTATTCAAAATTTAAAAAAAAATCCAACAAATGTTTTAATTTTTTCAAATTAATTTAATGTCTAGGTCCATCTTAAGCAGTGTCTAGACCGTACATAACCTAAATATTGAAACATTATTTTGACAACTATATCCTCAACATGGACATATGTGCAAGGGTGATTTGTAAATTATTTCAAAATATTTCAAAAGTCCAAAAAATTGGTATGAATTTTTCAAATTTGATTTTGAGTCGAAAACCATTTTAGAAAATGCCTAGACCGTACATAACCTAAATATTGAGATATTATTTTGACAATTGTAACTTCAGCCTGATTATTATACCCAAAGGTGATTTGTAAATTATTTCAAAAATTAAAAAAAAATCCAAAAATTGATTAAAATTTTTCAAAATTATTTTTGAGTTTAGAACTATCTTAGGCAATATTTAGACAGTACGTGGCTTAAATATTAAGACATTATTCTGAGAATTGTATCTTCAGCATTATATATGCGAGGGTAATTTGTACATTATTCCAAAACATACAAAAATATGTAAAAAATGTTTTTTTCATAATTACTTTTGGGTCTAGAACCATCTTAAGCAAAGTCTAGATTCAACATAGCTTAAATATTTAAAAAATATTTTGACAAATGTATCCTCAGCATGGTTATACGCGCAAAAGTATATTGTAACTTATTCTAAAATAATTAAAAAATCGAAAAAAAGTTTAAAATTTTAAAAAATTATTTTTGAGAATTATTTTGGGCAATGTCTAAATTACGTAATTACGTGGCTTAAATATTTAGACAATATTTTAACAAATGTATCCTCAGCATGGTTATTTGCACGAGGGTGATTTGTAAATTATTCCAAAATTTTCAGAAATTTTTTAAAAACGTTTTAAAATTTCCAAATTTAATTTTGTGTTTAAAACCATCTTAGACAATGTCAAGACCATACATAACCTCAATACTAAGACAATATTTTGACAACTGTATCTTCAGCGTGGATATATGCGCAAGGGAAATTTGTAAATTATTTCAAAATGTTTAAAAAGTCTAAAAAAATGTTTAATTTTTCAAAATTAATTTAGAATCTAGAACCATTTTAAGCAATGTCTAGACCGTACATAACTTAAATATTGAGAAATTATATTAAAAATTGTATTCTCAGCATGGTTATATGCGAGAGGGTGATTTGTAAATTATTCCAAAATTTCCAAAAAATCTAAAAAAAGTTTTAAATTTTTTAAAATTATTTTAGAATCTAGAATCATCTTAAGCAATGTTTAGACCATACATAACCTAAATATTGAGACATTATTTTGACAACTATATCCTCAACATGGATATATGTGCGATGGTTATTTGTAAATTATTTTAAAATGTTTAAAAAGTCCAAAAAAATGTTTTAAATTTTCCAAATTTAATTTTGAGTCTAGAACCATCTTAAGCAATGTCTATACCGTACATAACTGAAATATTGAGACATTATTTTGACAACTGTATCTTTAACATGAATAATGTGCGAGGGTGATTTGTAAATTATTCCAAAATTTCCAAAAAATTTAAAAAAATTATTTAAATTTTTCAAAATTAATTTAGAATCTAGAACTATCTTAAGCAATGTCTAGACCGTACATAACCTAAATATTAAGATATTATTTTGAAAACTGTATCCTCAGCATGGTTATATGCGCAAGGATGTTTTGTAAATTTTTCCAAAATTTCAAAAAATCTAAAAAAAATGTTTTAAATTTTTTTAAATTAATTTAGAATCTAGAACCATTTTAAGCAATATCTAAACCGTACATAACTTAAACTATGATACATTATTTTGTCAACTGTATCCTCAACATGAATAATGTGCGAGGGTGATTTGTAAATTGTTCTAAAAAATCTAAAAAAATGTATTAAATTTTTCAAAATTAACTTATAATTTAGAAACATCTTAAGTAATGTTTAGACCATACATACTCTGAATATTGAGACATTATTTTGATTACTGTATCCTCAGCATAACTATATGTGCGAGGATAATTTGTAAAATAATTTATATTTAAAAAAAAAATCCAAAAAATGTTTTTAATTTTTTAAAATTAATTCAAAATTTGGAACCATCTTGAGCAATGTTTAGACCATACATAACCTAAATATTGAGACATTATTTTGACAACTGTCAGCTCAACATGGAAATCTGTGCGTGGGTGATTTGTAAATTATTTCAAAATGTTTAAAAAGTCCAAAAAAAAGTTTTAAATATCTTAAATTTAATTTGGAGTCTAGAACCATTTTAGGCAATGCCTAGACCGTACATAACCTAAATATTGAGACATTATTTTAAAAACTGCATCCTCAGCATGGTTATATGCGCAAGGGTGATTTATAAATTATTCCAAATTTTCCCAAAAAATCTAAAAAATGTTTTATATTTTTCAAAATTAATTTAAAATCTAGAACCATCTCAACCAATGTCCGTAAATAACTTAAAAATTGAGACATTATTTTGAAAACAGTACTCTCTGCATGGTTATATGTGCAAGGGTGATTTGTAAATTATTTCAAAATGTTTCAAAAGTCCAAAAAAATGGTATTAAGTTTTTTAATTTAATTTTGAGTCTAGAAGCAATGCCTAGACCGTACATAACTTAAATATTGATACATTATGTTGACTACTGTGTCCTCAGCATAACTATATGTGCGAGGATAATTTGTAAAATAATTAAGATTAAAAAAAAAATCTAAAAAAATGTTTTGAATTTTTTGAATTTTTTTAAATTAATTTTGAGTTTAGAACCGTCTCAGGAAATGTCTAGACCGTACATAGCCTAAATATTGAAACATTATTTGGACAATTGTATCTTCAGCATAATTATATGTGCGAGGTGGTTTGTAAAGTATTCAAAATAAAAAAAAAAAATTGGTTTAAATTTTTCTAAATTAATTTCAAGTCTAGGTCCATCTTAAACAATGTCTAGACCGTACTTAACCTAAATATTGAAACATTATTTTGACAACTGTATCCTCAACATGGAAATCTGTGCAAGGGTGATTTGTAAATTATTTTAAAATGATTAATAAGTCCAAAAAAATGTTTTAAATTTTTCAAATTTAATTTTGAGTCTAGAACTATCTTAGGCAATTTCTAGACCGTACATAACCTAAATATTGAGACATCATTTTGAAAACTGTATTCTCAGCATGGTTATATGCGCAAGGGTGATTTGTAAACTATTCCAAAATTTTCAAAAAATATAAAAAATGTTTAAATTTTTTTAAAACTAATTTAGAATCTAGAACCTTTTTAAGCAATGTCTAGATCATACATAACCTAAATATTGAAACATTATTTTGACAACTGTATCCTCATTATGGATATATGCGCGAGGGTGATTTGTAAATTATTCCAAAATTTCGAAAAAATCTAAAAAAATGTTTTAAAATTTCTCAAATTAATTTTGAGTCTAGAACCATTTTATGCAATGTCTAGACCGTACATAACCTAAATATTTAGACATTATTTTGACAATTGTATCCTCAGCCTAATTATTATACCTAAAATTGATTTGTAAATTATTCTAAAAATTTTCTAATTAAATTTTTAATTCAGAACAAAATGTTTTGATGAAATTCTAGTCTATATCAGCATTTTCTAATGATTTATAAGCTTGAAATTTTTTTTTTTTTTTGGTCTGAAATTGATTGATGTTGATTTTTTTAATTAGTTTTAAATGAAAAATTTATTTTTTTGTACAGTTTCTAGATTGAAGTGGATTGAATATCAACATCTCATCTATGTACATTTAACGTTTTCAAAAAAAAAGGGAATGTTTTGATTTTTTAACAGCAAATTACTGGGCAAGTGGGTTGACACTAAAACTGTATTTATAATTTTGTTTAATCTAAAAACCATTTTCTTTTAATTTTTTATTCAGAAAGAACAAGTTTTAAAACTAAAATTACATGTTTTTAATCCAATACAACGTTTTCTAAAATTTTATAGTTTCTTATTACTTTTTGATCTAAAAAGCATTTTCTATTAAGTTTTTTAGTCAAAAACAAAAAATTCTGAATAGTTTTTAGTTCAAAATTGCGTTTTTAGTTGAGTTTATGATAATGAAATACATTGGTACTAATTTGCATCAAAATCCATTTGACCGTTTCAAATTATGATGATTTTATTTATCATCTAGTCCCTGAATTCAGTTAGCTCATGTTAAATAATTTGAGATCTTATAAAATAGAGCTTGTGGATTTTAATTATTTTTACACAATTGGTATTTAAAATAATAAAGTACATTGGTACTAATTTGCATCAAAATCCAATAAACCAATTCCAAGTTATGATGATTTAATTTATTACCTAGTCTCTGAATTTATTTAGTTTATGTTAAATAATTTGAGATTCTATAAAATTGAGCGTGTGGATTTTAAGTATTTTTACACTCTTGGTACTTATGATAATGAAGTACATTGGTACTAACATTGGTAAATATTTGAGCAAAACTTCAAAATAAAATTCTAAAAAATAAGGTCAGAAAATTGAAATTAGCAAAATAATATCGATTGGGTATAAATGATTATTTAGCTAGATTTTTTATTGTCCGCAAATCATTGATTGATTCCAATTCAACAATCAAGCATCAATCAAACCACTACTAACAGGACATGTAATTGCAGTTGAACCTCGCCTCTAACAAGAACCCGGTGAGGACGCTGGAGTACTTCCGCAAATGGCAGAAACGGATGAACCCGAACGAGGACACGCATCCCAACCACCACGACGTGGCCGTGCTACTCACCAGGTAAAACGACCGCTTTATTCCACCAACCCTTTAGTATTTTTTTATCCACCCTCCCCCATTCCCCACAACGACGACGGCGGCGCGCCCGTGTTTGTGGGTGGTGGTAAATTGCAAGGTTGCAAGTGGATTGTGGATTGCCGGGAGCCGTATTAGGGCCGGGATGATGAGTCGTGTTGATTACGGCCCGGGAAATATGGAGGTAGATTAAAAAAACGTGATAAAATGCGTCTCGGTTTTTCCACCACCGTGTGTGGTCGCACAGCACGCGATCTTGCTGGATGAAAATATGCAATATAATTATAACTTGTTCATGTATTATTTCACGCTTTAAATGTAGTTATTTTTAGAAAATGTTTGAGAACATGTTAATTACTTATTTTTGTTATTGTTAATTTCATGCAAACCGGAAGAACAAACGGCGGAGATTATCACATATATATGTTGGGTCCCTTGTAATGTTTGCCTGAATAATGCCCACCTCGTTCGTTCTGTCTCTTCCCTTTATAACTCAACACTATCCTTCTGCTTCCTCTCTCCCACAGGATTGACATCTGCGGAGATGACAAGAGTTGCGGTCTCATGGGCGCCGCTATGCTATCCGGTATATGCGACCCCGAGAACCAGGCGGCCATATGCCAGGACATTGGATTGCGGATGGGATTCGTCATCGCGCACGAAATTGGACACACGTAATGAATGTTATTATGTTAGGTTTTAATGCTATTAGTTTAAAGTAAATTTGCAATCATTATAATCCTTTATGTGTATGCGGCGGTTACGGTAGGAAAATTGCAATATTGCATAATTTTTATATTGGATTTTCCGATATTGCCGCACTTGTGTATATTTTCCGCGGTGATGGAAAGTCGAATGGGTCCTCCCGCTGTTTGCGGTGTGGCAATTTTCCGCACACTCAGCTCGCAACAATTTCCGCCGCCACATTTGTACCGCAACCGCTTTCCGATTCTGATTGCAGGCTCGGTCTGCAGCATGACGGCACTCTGGACGGTGCAAACGACACGACGGTGATGAGCCCCAACATTTCATCGCACACGATGCAATGGTCGAATTGCAGCAAGACCTTGCTGCGACGATTGATCGAGTAAGTTTTGTTACTTTACAAAATATTGTAAAACAAATTTAATATTGAATTTTCAAAGTTTTAAAAATTGCAAACTGCATAAATTTTGGAAATTGTTTTAAACAATGATCTAAATAAATTTAGAAAAAGTTCTCCCAATTCAATAATTGGTTATTTCAAGTTTGTTCAAAACATTGTTCCGAAATATACGATTAGAAAGTCTTGATGCTGATTGCCTCTTTTAAACCAATTGAAGTCTTCCGAAAGTAATTTATTTCGCATTAATTTATTTTCCGCTCTCTCTCGCAAAGAATATAAACATCTTTGCGTATTTCGAGCGCTAATTAGTTATAAAGTTTGTCAGGAAAATCAGCTGAATTCACCTTTCCGTGATGTTGTAATCCTGTGCGCAGTTGCTTGTTTGTTTGTATAGCGAAATTATAATAAACATGCTCTTTGCTTAGTGCCACAAACCTTCTTTTGCAATCGTTAATGTTAATTAATAATAATTAATGCAAATCCATTTAATCATTGCAGATAATTTCAGTAAACTGTTTTAGTTTAGTTCAGGTTTTGGGGCATGTCTGTACGACCCGCCGACCGACCACAGCTTCCACCTGGCGGACGTTCTGCCCGGCGTCATGTACGATCCCGATTACCAATGCAAGGAGATATTCGGACCCAACGCCGCCATGTGCATGACCGGAGTTGTAAGTAACAAAATTTTATTCAATTTCATTTATTATGGGTTTGTTGCGAAACAAATTAGTACGTGATTTGAATGCAAGTCGATTATATATTTGTAGATAAATGATTAAGGTTACGGGCCGCAAATAAAGTTATATTGAGAGTAAGATTAGATGGAAATTTTTCAATTTGTCTGCATTGCCAAAGTTCCGTGATTGAATGGCGTTTCGCTGAAGGATCTAGCGGAAACCGCAATTTTTCCTTTCCATAACTCCCCGATATGATGAAGCGCGCCGTATTTATTCACATTTAACGATGCACATTAAACTAAATGCCAGTTAAATTATTCCCCAAGGGGGACGAATTGAATGCCTCCCTGCTATTTACGGCGAGCTTCTTTGCTGCAACAGAGCACATTTTATGCACTACATCTATCAATTGAAACAACAAAATCATGTTTCAAGTGGATTTAGACGGAATTTCTTGCTTGTTCAGTTTGCGGTGAATCAATCCGTCGTAATTAGTCTCATGTTGACCCCATACATTCTATCTATAGACATACATCCACTCCATGTTAATTGGGATATATCTTGCATAATTCCTATTTTGAAAGTGTTTTTTCATACAATTATATTAAGTGGACAACCGACAGTTAAGTCACGGTAAGCATCTAACCTCAAAAACTTTTTTTTCAATTTTGTTATAGTATACATAACCCAAAATTACAATCAAAGCTTGAAGTTTTTGTAGTTTTATTTGTTTTTTGACCGACAGATCTGTATGTAAGTGTCACGGTATGCACCTACTTTTGTCATTTTATCTATTGTTTAGCAATTAACAGTTGTCACGGTAATCACTCAACTAAAAAATTTTGTATTTGTTGCTTTGCAATTGATGGCCACAGTACGCTTAGCTCTTTCTACCGTAAATGAGTTGTGTGACGGTATGCACTCTACTGAAAAATCTTATTTTGCGTTTTTTTAATTTGCAATTGACAGTTTTGTTTTGCGTATCTCAAAATATGTTTGCATGTTATCTATCAATTAACGACCGACAGTTGTGTCACGGTAAGCACACTTTAAAAAAATTGTTTTATATTTGCGGCTTTGCAATTGATAACCATAGTATATATACATTGATATTTTTGTTATTCTGTTTAAATTGACAGTTGTGTCACGGTATGCATTTAACTTGAAAATATTGTTTTTTTTTTGTTTTGTCATTAGCAGTCACGGTAAGCACATTTTAAAGTTTACATGTTATTTGTTGTTTTGCAATTGACAGTTGAGTATGCGCTTAACCTTAAAAACAGAATAAGAGTTTTTGTCATTTGCTCATCTATTTTCAGACCGACAGTTTTGTATTTGCGTCATGGTGTCCACTCCACATAATAAAGCTTATTTTTTTTAGATTTTTTAAAATTATTTTTGTTATTTTGCAATTGTTAATTGTGTTACAGTAAGCAGTTAGTTTTGACATTTTATTTGTTATTTTACAAGTTAAGTCACGGTACGCATCTAACCTGAACAGTAAAACATAAAAAAAAACATGAAAAAACCTTAAAATCTCAATAAAAATTTTAGGTTTTTGACATTTTATCTGTTTTTTGACTGAAAGTTCTGCAATTGTGTCACGGTATATACCTGGCTTATAAATGTGCACAATGCTTTTAGTAAATATTGCACAACTCAACATTTTTTTATTGTATTTGTTGTTTTGCAATTGACAGCTGTGTCACGGTAACCACATAACAAAATTTTTGACGATTTACTTGTCATTTTTCAAGTTAAGTCACGGTACGTACCTAACCCAAAAATTGTTGATATTTTATCTGTTTTTTTTTTGTATTATGTTGCATAACTTATCAACATTTTGTTTATTGTATATGTTGTTTTGCAATATACAAATGTGTCACGGTAAGCACATAACCAAAAATTTTTAATTTGTATGTTTTGATTTGCAACGATTTATAGTCACAGTCTATTAAACTTAAATTGTTAGTCATTTTTTTTTGTCAGTTTGCAATTGACATTTGTGTCACGGTACGTGCTCAACTTGAAATTGTATTTTTGTTTTGCAATTGTTACTGTATGCTTAGCTCACTACTTTTGTTATTTTATTTATTGTTTTGCAATTGACATTTGTGTCACGGTAAATACCTTTCTTACAAATTTTGCTTTTTATTTGCCAATTTTCTATTGATAGTCACGGACAGTTGTGTCACGGTATGCGCTCAAGATTCAAATTTTATTTAGCACGTTAAGCATGTTTTAAAGTTTTTTGACATTTTATTTGTTAATTTGCAATTAACAGTTGAGTCACGGTACGCACCTAACTTGAAAAGCTTGTAAATTTTGTCACGGTAAAAATAACTTAAAATTACTTTAAATAAACACGTTTTTAAACCACCGATCTAACATTTATAAACTGAGTGCCCGCCCACTCATCTAATTGTTACTTGTTGTTGGACCACAAACACTTGGGCGGGTGAGCAAGAACACGTTTTTAAACCACGCGTTTAACATTCTTGAACTGAGTGCGCGCCCACCCACCCAAGTGTTCAACCAAACTTGGAAGGGAACTCGTTTTCAAACCACCGCTCTAACATTTTTGAAATAAGTGCCCGCCTACTTACCAAATTGTTTATGTAAAGCTTTTGGACCACAAACGCTTGGGCAGGTGGGCGGGAACACGTTTGTAAACTATCGGTTTAAACATTTTTGAATTGAGTGCCCGCCCACCCACTTAAGTGTTTGTGATTTAACTGTTTAACATAAACAATTTGGTGGGTAGGCGGGCACTCAGTTTATAGGTGTTGGACCGGTGGTTTGAAAACGTGTTCTTGTTCAAGTTTGTGATCTAATTGCTTGACTAGTAACACTTGGGTGGGTGAGCGGAGACTTAGTTTATGAATGTTAAGCAGTTTGATCTCAAATACTTGGGCAGGTGGGCAGGAACATTTTTTTAATAAAACACCGGCCCAAACATTTTTGAACTGAATGATCGCCCACCCACCCAAGTTCTACATGTCAAGCAGTTGAATGACAAACATTTGGGCGGGTGGGCGGGAACACATTTTCAAACTACCGGTCCAACGTTTATGAACTGAGTGCCCGCCCACCTAGACAAGTGTTAGTAAAAGCAGTTTGGTCACAAACACTTGAGCGAGTAAGTAGAAACATGTTTTCAAGCCACCGGTATAAAGGTTTATGAACTAAGTGCCCGCCCACCCATCCAAGTGTTACTAGTAAAGTAGTTAGATTACAAACACTTGGGCGGGTGGGCGGGAACACGTATTTAAAATACCGGTCCAAACATTTTTTAACTGACTGCCCCCTTTTCCTACCAAAGTGTTACTAGTTAAGCAGTTGGACAACAATTACTTGGGCGGGTGAGCGGGAACACGTTTTCAAACCACCAGTCCAACATTTATGAATTAAGTGTCCGTCTACCTACCCAAGTATTACTTGTCAAGCAGTTGGATCACAAACACTTTGGCAGGAACTTTCTTAAATTCTACCCACTCAAGTGTTACTTGTTAAGTAGTTGGATCTATGAACTGAGTGCCCGCTCTTTCACTCATATGTTACTTGTAAAGTAGTTGGTTCACAAACATTTGGGCGGGTGGGCAAATGCACTATTTTAAACCGCCGGTTCAAACACTTATGAACTGTGTACCCACTCATCCACTCAAATGTTACTTGTCAACAGTTTGATCACAAACGCTCGGGCGGAAACAGTTTTTTAAATTACCGGTCTAGAATTCTTAAACTATGTGCCCGCGCACCCACCCAAATGTTACTTGTAAAGTTGTTGGATAACAAACATTTGGGCGGGTGGGCGGGAACACTTTTCCAAGCTACCGGTCTAACATTCTTGAAGTACGTGCCCGCCCACTCACTTGAGAGTTATTTGTAAAGCTGTTGGATTACAAACATTTGGGCGGGTGGGCGGGAACATTTCATCAAACTACTGGTCCGACATACTTAAACTGCATGCTTGCCCACCCACTCGAGGGTTATTTGTAAAGCTGTTGGATTACAAATACTTAAGCGGATGGGCGGGAACACTTTTCCAAACTACCGGTCCAACATTCTTAAACTACGTGCCCGCTCACCTTCTCGAGGGTTACTTGTAAAGCTATTGGATTACAAACACTTTGGCGGGGGGGGGGAACACTTTTCCAAACTACTGGTCCAACATTCTTAAACTACGTGTCCGCCCACCCACTCGAGGGTTACTTGTAAAGCTATTGGATTACAAACACTTGGGCGGGTAGACGGGAACACTTTTTCAAACTAACGGTTTAACATTCTTGAACTATGTGCCCGCCTACCCATCCAAGTGTTACTTGTAAAGTTGTTGGATTACAAACACTTGGGCGGGTAAAAATGAACACTTTTCCAAACTACCGCTCCAACATTCTTGAACTACGTGCCCGCCTACCCACTCAAAGGTTACTTGTAAAGCTGTTAGATTACAAACACTTGGGCGGGTGGACGGGAACACTTTTTTAAACTAGCGGTCCAACATTGAACTATGTGCCCGCCCATCCACCCAAGTGTTACTTGTAAAGCTGTTGGATTACAAACACTTGGGCAGGTGGGCGGGAACACTTTTTTAAAGTACCGGTCTAACATTCTTGAACTATGTGCCCGCCCACCCACTCAAGTGTTACTTGTAAAGTTGTTGGATTACAAACACTTGGGCGGGTGGCCGGGAACATTTTTTTAAACTAGCGGTCCAACATTCTTGAACTATGTGCCCGTCCATCCACCCAAGTGTTACTTGTAAAGCTGTTGGATTACAAACACTTGTTCAGGTGGGCGGGAACACTTTTTCAAACTACCGGTCTAACATTCTTGAACTATGTGCCCGCCCACCCACCCAAGTGTTACTTGTGAAGCTGTTGGATTGCAAACACTTGGGCGGGTGGGCGGAAACACGTTTTCAATCTACCGATCCAACGGTCTTGAACTATGTGCCCGCCCACCTACTCAGGTGTTACTTGTAAAGTTGTTGAATTACAAACACTTGGGCGGGTAGACGGGAACACTTTTCCAAATTACCGGTCTAACATTCTTGAACTACGTGCTCGCCCACTCAGTCGAAGGTTACTTGTAAAACTGTAGGATTACAAACATTTGGACGGGTGGGCGGGAACACTTTTTTAAACTACCGGTCCAACATTCTTGAACTACGTGCCGGCCCACCCACTCGAAAGTTACTTGTAAAGCTGTTGAATTACAAACATTTGGGCGGGTGGGCGGGAACACGTTTTTAAATTACCGGTTCAACGTTCTTGAACTAAGTGAGCGCCCACCCACCCAAGTGATACTTGTAAAGCAAATGGTTTACAAATTCTTGGGCGGATGGACGGGAACACGTTTTCAAACTACCGGTTCAACATTCTTAAACTATGTGCCCGCCCACCTACCCAAGTGAAGTTTTACTTGTGAAGCAGTTAGTTCAAACAATCAAACACTAGGGCGGGTGGGCAAGAATATTTTTTTTAACCCCTTGTTCAAACATTTTTAAACTAAGTACTCGCCCAGTTCTAGTAAAGCAGTTGGATCACAAACATTTGGGCGAGCGGGCGGAAACATGTTTGTTACGCACTAAACCTAAAAATTTAACACAAAATTAAAATGTAACTACAAATTAAAAGTTTTTAATATTTTATTTGATTTTGAATGACAGTTTTGCTTTTGTGTCACGGTATGCACTTAAGTGAACCCTAAAAATCGGTATCATATCTATAGACATTTTGCATTGTATTGGCTATTTTGCAATTGACAGCTTGTGTCACGGAAAACACTTAACTAAAAAAAATTAATTGAATGCTTATTTCAAAACTGTTGTCATGTTATTTTGCAATTGACACGGTGTCACGGTAACTTAAAAATGTAGTTTGTTGCATAACGCTTGACAGTTATGTCACAATAAAATTGAAAAAGTTTTGCATTTACTGTTTTAAGAACAATAGCCACGGTATGCATTTTTGTTTGTTTTGATTCAAATTTGTGTCACGGTATATTTTATCTATTACGGTAAGCATGTTAGATATTTAATTTGTCGCTTTACAATTAACTCATGAAATGCATTTTTTTTTTATTTATTTTGACAATGTATTTTTTTTTTTTTAAATTAATAGTTGTGTCACGGTAAGCATTCAACTTAAAAAAGCTGCAGGTTTCTAATTTGTTGTTTTGCATTTAACAATAGAATTGCAACAATTACAAAATTAATTTTATAACATTTCATCTATTTTCTTGCAATTAAAAGTTGTGTCACGGTAAGCACTCAACCTAAAAATTTCACAGGTTACTAATTTGTTGTTACTAATAACAATAAAATTGCAAAACTTACAAATCCCGTTTGAAGACATTTTATCTATTGTTTTGCAAATGGAAGGTTGTGACACGGTTAGCACTTAGCTTAAAAATGTTGCAATTTATTTTTGTAGTTTTGGAATTAACAGTAAAATTGTAATAATTACAAAATTTATTTATTGTTTTGCAATTAATAGTTGTGTCTCGGTAAGCACTTTTTCTTAAACTGTTGATTTTGTGCTTTACGATTTTCTGCAAAATTTACAAAATTTGTCTTATGACATTTTATTTATTTGTTTGCAATGCACGGTGATGTCACGGTATGCAATTAGCTTAAAAATGTTGCAAATATTTAGTTTGTTATTTTTTAAATTACATTAGAATTACGGCATTTTGAAAACAAATTTTATAATATTTTATTAATTGTTTTGCAATTAATAGTTGTGTCACGGTAAGCAACTTTCTTAAAAGTGTTACAACTTTCTATTGTACCGTTTTACAATTAACGGTGAAATAAAAGAATTAACTAAACTTATTTTATGGTACTTTATCTAATGCTGTTGGACTATGTGTCACGGTAAGCACTTAGCCCAACAATTTTGCAAATATATATTTTGTTACTTTTTAAGTTAGAAAAAAGTTTAGGTATTTACAAAATTTTATAATTTTTTATTTATTGTTTTACAATTTGATAATTGTGTCACGGTAAGCAACTAACAAACAAAATTTGCAATTAATAGTACAATTACGAAATTTACAAAACCTGTTTTATGATAGTTTATTTATTGATTTGCATTTAATAGTTGTGACACGGTAAGCACTTTGCGTAAAAATGTTGCAGTTATCTAATTTGTTGTTTTGCAATTATTATTAAAATTTATAAATTATATTTTACAACATTATATTTATTATAGCACTTACTCCAAAAACGTTACAGATATTTAATTTGTTGCTTCACAATTAACAGTTAAATTTTGGAATCAACAGAATTTATTTAATGATATTTTGACTGTTTTTGTATTAGAAGTTGTGACACGGTAAGCACCTACTCTAAAAAAGTTGCTGGTAACTATTTTGTTGCTTTACGATTAACAACAGTAAAATTGCAAATTAAAACAAGCAAAATTGCAAAAATTACAAAACTTATTTTATGACAATTTATAAATTGTGACACGGTAAATACTTAAATTGCATTTTGCTTAAAAATGTTTCAGATAATTAAGCTGTTGTTTTGCAATTAACAATTAAATAGAAAACATCATTTATAACATTTTGTTCAGTGTATTTTCTAGTTTTTAGTTGTGTCACGGTAAGCACTTAACCAAAAAATGTAGGAAACATTTAACTTAAAAATTTTGCAGGTATTTAATTTGTTGCTTTACATTGAACAGTAAAATTGCGGAATTTACAAAATGTTTTTTGGCAATTAATCTATTAAAATTTGTGACACGGTAAGCACTTAATTTAAAAACGTTAAAGGTATTTTATTTGTTGTTTTGTAATTGACAATAGAATTGCGGCATTTACAGAACATATTTTATAATATTTTATTTATTATTTTGCAATTAATAGTTGTGTCACGGTAAGCACCTAACCTAGAATTGTTGCAAACGTCATATTTGTTGTTAACTACAGGTTTACAGCATTTACAAAATAAATTTTATAAAAATTTTGATATTGTTTTTAATCAAATTGATAGTTGTGTCACGGTAAGCACTTAGCTTAAAAATGTTGTAATTCTAGCTTTGCAATCGACTAGATTTATTGCTTTGACAATAACAACATTTGATTTACAAGATGTACTTAACTTTTTATTTAAATATTGATTTTATTATTTTGCAATTAACAATTTTTAAAATGTAAAATAACTAAAAGTATACTTAAAGTGAAATTTGTACATCTTACTGTATACCCAATTTACTATATTAACTCTTCAAGTGAGTGTTTGGCATTGCCTGTCATCTTTACAATTGGTAGCTCTTGTTATAAAAGTTTTCTGATACCTATCTTCTTTTTCCTGTTTTTCAAGTTTATCTCCCGCAATGGGGAGAATTTATTCTCTAACATAATAGTCGTGTTATTTTCAATGAGCAACTAAAATGTGAAAACGATAAACAAGGAAATCATATAGTAGTGAATTATAATCCTTTGTAGATAATCACAGGTTAGCGATGAGCCCGTATAAATAGACGGCTATTAAAAAAAGCCTAGAACTGCTGCCGAGAGCATACATCCCGCCCCTCGATTGCATTAAAAGCGCCGTAAAATACCTTTTAATGGTCGTTATAAAAGGCCGCGATGCACGCGATTTTCCACCAATATCCACGGAAATCATCACCGCGGGACGGATTGAATTGAGGCCGAAAGCACCCTTCATCCGTGCACACTGCACTGAAGTTCTCTCATTTATCCACCGTAAACGATCACCGGGTCGAGATTAAATCGGCATTATGCACTGGCAACCAGAAGCATCTCATTGAAGCCTAAAAATCCGTCCGGAGCCAGATGAATCGTCCGTTTATACGCCTCTCTGTGCCCGGTTTTGCAACTTGAATTATGCAATCGGGCGTGTGGAGGTGGAGGAGGAGGAGGAGAGAGCTCGTAAAATGTTGAGCCGCGTGAAAATCCTGGTGGGGAAAAACGGTAAACACCGGTGCTGACGAATTCTCATCCGGATTTGTGTTAATTACTTGCAATCAATTCGTAGAGGAAGGAGATTGTTACCACTCTTGAGTTTTAATGATAATGAGTTGTTGTTTAACACAATCTGGTACTGAGAACTGTGCATATTATACACATATCCTGCAAATTTATTTAAAGTCAAAACACAGATTATTTAAATAAACGTTTATGGGTAATTCCACAATAGTTCGGACAATTTGCCTCACATCGATATCTCCGATTTTGCTCAAATTTTGTAGAGATGTTTGGGGTACCAAAGTATGACGATTCCTAAAATTTTAGATTTTAATTAATAAAATAAAATGTGTAAAACTTTGTAAGCATAATTGAATACGTTAATTTTGTAATTAATTAAAGAATGTTTAATCCTTGAGGCCCATCAAACACGACTATAATCAATCGCAATGCATGTGGAAATCATGGGGAATGTGTGAAACTAATTAAATGTGCCATAGCTGATGTTAAAGCGATCGTAATAATTGTATCAATTAAGACCTACCTTGCCTAATAAAATTTGTGGCTCACTATTCTATTTACTAGGAATGTAATAACCTGATATGTTACATAGAAGATAAGGGTTGTGTCGAATCTCATATGCCGCCTGCGGAGGGCACTGCCTGCGGGGAGAACAAGGTTAGATGGTAAGCGAGCGACGTTCTCAGACACCGAAAATGATAGTTTGCTCATTTTTCCAGTGGTGTTTCCATCGGGAGTGCGTTGAGGTTGGCGAACGACCGAATGCCACGGACGGCGATTGGGGCGAATGGTCGGAATGGAGCGAGTGCACCAGGACGTGCGGCTCTGGCGTGAGCAGTCAGGTGCGTTATTGCAATAGTCCGTACCCGTTGCACGGAGGCAAAAGATGCGCTGGGGACGACAAACGCTTCCGCATCTGCAGCACAGAGGTAAATATACAAGCAACATGTTATTTCCCTAAAGTAGTTTACATCTTTTTCATATATAGCCGTGCGAATTAGGGGAGCCAACGTTCAGGGATCTACAGTGCTCCGAATTCAACACTTGGATGTTCCCAGAAGATGGCAAAGTGCATCAGTGGAAGAGTTATCCAGTGCACGACGGTGAATAATAAATGAGTCTCATTTATTGTAGTTGTATTCAATAATTTCGCTGCAAATTGCATATTCAAAGTTTAGCCGGAAGATGTCCGAAAGATTAGTTAGTTTACATGGGTCGGATGAGAAGTAGACATCTTGTACATTGTCATGTTTCCGCATCGTATATCATCAATTCAATTTGCAATTAGAAATTAATCCGGCCAGGTGAACTGAACTTAATTGATTAGAAATGTAAAATTGTTGAATAGAGCTACGATTTGACGTTGTCTGTCAAGTTTTACCTTAAATATGAGATTCGAATCCGCAGAGAATCCGTGCGCGCTCTACTGTGTCAACGAGGCCGGGAATGTGGCGTCGCTGCGGCCGCGCGTGATAGACGGCACGACGTGCTACCGTGGAATCCGCAACATATGCATCAGCGGCCTCTGCCAGGTATTTCCTCCCGCTGCGGCGGCGGAAAACTTTCCTAATAATCAGTTTCGAGCGACTAATAAACGTCAACTCACAGGAAATCCCCTGCGATCTCGACCTGCAATCCGACGCCGTTGAAGACAGATGCGGCGTATGCAAAGGCGACGGAACCTCGTGCAACGTCGTCAGGGGACAGCAGTATTATATCTGTGGAAAAGACATAGGTATATGTTACTAAAAATTTGACTAAAATTGTAATTCTTATTTTCCAAACTAAGGTGATAAGCAGATAATGGAATTGCCGAAAGGGACGTTGAATTTTAAGGTGGAGGAGATGACTCCGTCCGAATCTCTCGTGCAGGTTAGGGATAAGGATGGTCATAATGTTATAATTTCCGGGTACATTACTACTTGACAAGTATTGAATGCATAATGTTTATTTTTATTTTTATTAGGGAAACCCTGGGTGTGTTTGATGTTCTCGGGACTAAAGCTTGGGTCGGAATGATCCGGACTAAGCAGGAAGCCATTAGCGTCTTAGGACCTACATTGAAGGTCATGACTATTTGGGTAATATATTTTGTAATAAATCTACACAACAATTTCCAAATTATTTTTGGTTTGGCTTTTGTTGGCCCGGTTCAAAAGTTTAAAAAAAAAAATGCAAAAAACTATCCAAAAGTGATACTTTGGTACAAAAAAACTTAACGCAGCAAACAAAAACTAGTAACTTGAGTTACTTCAGTTCAAACATTTGTCGCTAGTCAAAGATTGGAGTGTTTTGTGCACTTGCCAAGTGTAACTTAATAAAAAAAATTGATATTACTATAATTTTTTACTTAAAACCGTATTTTTGTAGCCTAAAAATTATTATTTGTAAGTTTTTAATCTCAAAAGCATTTTTAGTCAAAAACAACATTTTTTAGTTTAAAATTTTACTTTTTTGTTTGGTTTCTTGGTTGATAAATTACTTTTTTGCACAAATTATAATTTCTGTAGTAATTTTTCAATCTAAAGTTGCATTTTTGTTAAGTTTTTAATTTGAAACAGTATTTTCTGCAACATTTTCACATAACGTTCTATTTTTTTATTACTTTTTAGTACAGCATTATTTTTTTTAAGTTTTGAGTCCATGATTGCATTTTCTAATAAGTTGTCCATTTGAAGTAACATTTTCTGGTAACTTCTTTGAGTAAAATTGTATTTTTTTAGCATTTCCTATTAAGTAATCAGTCAAATACAGCATTTTGTGATAAGTTTCCAGTTGTAAACTGTATTTCTTTTAAAGATTTTACTTCAAAGTAGTATATTCTGCTGTGCTTTTAATTTGAAATAACTTTTTTGTTTATTTTGCACAAAATCATATTTTTTATAACTGTTTGGTCTTAAAAGCATTTTCTTTCTAAGTTTTTAGTTGGAATCCAAATTTTCGGATTAGTTTTTTATCCAAAATTGTACAAAATTTTATTTACTGACTATCTTTTGGTCTAAAAAGCATTTTTTGTTGAATTTGAAATTTAAAATATTATTTTCTAGTAACTTTTACTGTGTTTTTTATAAAGTTTATAGTCGGAAACCGCATTTTTATTGAATTCTTTTTTAAAAACAACATTTTTTCATAGATTTTTTTAAATTTTTTATTAAGTTTTTAGTAAAAAAACTTTATTTTCTAAACATTTTTTAGTGTAAAGTTTATAGCCTAAAATAACATTTGCTAGTTTTTTTAAAACAAAATTGCTATTTTAGTAAATGAGTATTTTTGAAGTTTACTGTTTGAAACGGCAACCACTTTTTGTTCTAAAAACCTATTTCATTAAATTTTTAGCTGAAACTAGCATTTTCTGATTAGTTTTAAGTCGCATTTAAGTCGCATTTAAGTTGCATTTTTTGTTTAATTTTAAACCATTTTTCTGATAAGTTTTTATAATTTTTTAGCACAAAATTGCATTTTCTAATTACTTTTTGGTTTCAAAATACATTTTCTATTCAGTTTTTACTCAGAAACAGCATTTTCTTATTATTTTTAATTCAAAATAATTTTTTTGATAAAATTCTAGTTTATTAGCATTTTCTAATCATTTATATACTTTTTTTGGTTTAAATTTTTAAGTAAAAAAAGCGTTTTCTAATCAATTCTAAATGCAAAATTAATTTTTTTGTACAGTTTCTCGATTATAGTGGTGTTTTCTGATGAGTTTTCAGTAAGAAATTTTATTTTTTGGTTATATTTTTAATCCAAAATTACATTTTTTTTTGTTGGGTCTCTAAGGCAAAATAGTATTTCATATAAATTTACTGTTTAAAAAACTAATTTTTGGCACAAAATTGTAATTTCTGGACCACTTTTTGGTCTAAGATGCATTTTTATCAAGTTTTTGGACAAAAACAGCATTTTTGAACATTTATAGTCTAAAATTGAATTTTTAGGTAGGATTTTTAAGTTCACACTAATTGCATTATTTGATTATTTTTTTGCATAAAATCATATTTTTAATTTCTTATTAATCTAAAAACCTTTTTTTTTTCTTTTATAGGCAGCAAGAGCATTTTTAAATCAATTTTATATTCAAGTTTTAATTTCTTGTAAATTTTGTAGGTCAATGTGGTATTTTCTAATGAGCTTTTAGTTTAAAATTATATTTTATGGTAACTTTTTTGCTAAGAATTATATTTTTTACTAAAAAAAAAACATTTTCTAAACAGTTTTTAGTCTAAAATTGCATTTTTTTGTTTAATTTTTAAACTAAAGCTATAGTTTTTGTAATGATTTTTTTATTCAGTTTTTAGTCAAATATAGCCAGCATTTTATTAGTTTTTAATCTAAAATTAAAGTTCTTGATAAGTTTTTCTACGCCATTTAAAATTACTTTTTTTGCATAAAATCATATTTTTGATCAAAAACTCATTTTATTTTAAGGTTTTAATCAAATAAAGCATTTTAATTAATTTTAATTCCAAAATTTAATTTATTGTTCAGTTTTTAGTTTAAATTGGTGTTTTCTATTGAACTTTTAGTTTGAAATTATGTTTACTGGTAACTTTTTTGCACAAAACTCATTTTTTTTATTACTTTTTAATCCAAAAAGCATTTTTTTACAGTGTTAAGTCTAAAATTGATTTTTTTTAGTTCACAAAAGCGTTTTTTAATATTTTTTTTTGTTTTTTAACTTTTTTGCATAAAACGATTTTTTTTGAACATCTAAAAAGCAAAAAAGATAGAATATAAGCATTTCTTTGTTGAACATATAGAGTTCTAACGCTTGCAGAGATTCTAAACTTCTAATCTCTTAATAACAAACATTTGGTCAAATAAATGGGACACTACAGCTTAAACTATTTGTTGGTAATCATGTTCTGTAGTGCCCCGCACATTCGCGTGTATGTTATCAAAGGGTTACTATACTCTTTACTCCTAACTTAAACACTAATTCCTTTATAACAAATATGTGCGAGTGGGCCAGCACTTCAGTTTAAACTTTTTGCTGGTCACCCAACCGCCCAAATGTTAATAAATAAAAGACTGATTATCAACATCTCTTTTATAGACATTAACGTTTGTAAAGTAAGAACATTTAAATTTTTTAATAACAAATAATTGAGAGAGGGAGGGTTTACATTAAAACAGTATTTATAATTTCTTTTTGGTCTTAAAAATATTTTTTTTTTTTAATTTTTAATTAGAGAGAGCATTTTCTAACCAATTTTAAATCCAAAATTACATTTTTAGATAAATTTTTAACCCAATACAACGATAGATGAGTTTTCTGCAACTTTTCTGTAAAAATCCATATTTTTTTATTATTTTTTGATCTAAAAAGCAAATACTATTTAGTCTAAAATTGCATTTTTTGTTAAGTTTCTAGTTCAAAGTAGTATTTCTGGTAAGTTTTTGTGTTTGAGAAATTAATGTCTTTTACAAATCATATTTTTCTGAATTATTTTTTGGTGAAAAAGCATTTCTAAAAGAAGTTTTTAGTCAGAAAATGTGTTTTTTTAAATTAAATTCCAAATTTGTTTTTAATTTAAAACAGTAGTTTCTGATAAATTTGATATTATCTTCTGCAACTTTTATGCACAAAAATAAATTTCTTGATTACTTTTTTTGTCTAAAAAACGTTTTTGTAATTATAAGTGAAAATCTTTAATTTTTGAAGTTTTCAGTCCAAAATTGCATTTCTTGTCTAGTTCTTAGCTAACAGTAACATTTTCTAATAAGTTTTTTTTATTGTTTGTTGGTTTAAAAAGCATTTTATGTTTAGTTTTTTATAAATAACAGCAAATTTGTTTAAAAATGAATTTTATGTTAATAAATATAGTTTGTCGAAAGTTTACTGTTTGAAAAATTACTTTTTGGCACAAAATCGTCATCTCTGGCCACATTTGATCCAAATTTGCATTTTTGTATTGAAACAGTAATTTCTGATCACTTTCATCAATTTTTCTGCACAAAATTACATTTTCTAATTACTTTTTTGTCTAAAACGCATTTTCTATTAAGTTTTTAGTAAGAAACATTACTTTCTGAATAATTTTTATTCCAAAATTAATTTTTTTAGTAGTCTACAATAGCGTTTTCTAGTTTGTCATTTATCTGCATAAAATTATATTTTATTATTTTTTTTTTACCAAAGTAGCATTTTTTAAATTTTTTAGTTAGAACCTTTATTTTTAGTTTCTTGTCATGCATTGCATTTTTTGTTGAATCTTTAGTCCACATTAGCATTTAAAAATTATTCCTTTTATAAAGAGTGATTTTTAAACAGTTTCAGTCCAAAATTTTTAATAACTTTGCTGTTTGAAACAGTTAATTTTCTAGTCCGAAACAGTTATTCTAATAACTTTTGGTTATTTTTTTGGTGTAAAAAGCATTTTCTATTAAGTTTTAAGTCAAAAATAGCATTCTCTAAAAACTTTAAATCTAATAAAGTTTTTGAGTTTTTAATTCAAAACAGTAATTTCTAATAATTTTATGTAATTTTCTGCAACTTTTTTACACAAAATCAAAGTTTTGA
Organism: Tachinus rufipes; assembly: GCA_963932245.1. Taxonomy (NCBI): domain Eukaryota; kingdom Metazoa; phylum Arthropoda; class Insecta; order Coleoptera; family Staphylinidae; genus Tachinus; species Tachinus rufipes. The sequence continues at coordinate 7,555,851 of OZ010749.1, forward strand.
ATTACATTTTTGTCTAAAAAGTAGTTTCTTTCAAACTATAAATTGGAATCATTAGCTTCCGATAAGTTTATAGTTCAAAATTGCATTTTTATAAAGTTTTTGAGCATTTTTTTGCACAAAATCATATTTTCTGATTATTTTTTTCATGTAGAAAGCTTGTTCTGTTTAGTTTTTAGTTAAAACAGCAATTTTTGAACAATTAAAGTTTAAAATTGCATTTTTAGTTAAGTAAAAAAATGTTATTTTAGGCTGGAAAAATTGTTCAAAAATGATGTTTTTTGCCTGCCCACTCTGAAAAACAGTTTCTCTCGCTAGGGGTAAATAATATTTTTATTGAATATAATTCTTAATTTTAATTATGCTAAATTAACAGTAATTATTATTAACTAAAAATTTAAATTAAATTAATTTATTACATGATTTAGTAATAATATTTTTTAATATTTGTTTAATTTGATAACATTATATACAAAAGACAGAACTATTGACATGTAGTGTAGAGTGATTGTATTACAAGACTTCTTGGTTACGTTATAACAATATTTGACAATTTAAACACTAACCTTTAAAAAAAAACATTGACACTTGCAGTATTAAACAAATATTTTTTGTAATAATGTTAATGAAGTTGTAACATGTTGTTTTCTTACAGGGGCAGGCAAAAATCAGTCGTAAGCACCACGGGCAAGAAAGCGTTTGCAGCACTTCGCTCTGCCTGCCACCCTCGCTTACTCGGGCGGCGTGCTGCAAACAGTGCTTTTCTGCCCTTGGTGCGTTTTAGACAAAAAAGTAATCAGAAAATATAATTTTGTGCCGACAAATTTTAACAAATTATCAGTTTTGGTCTAAAATTCAATTAAAAAACGCAAATTTGAACAAAAATAATTTTGTGCAAAAAAGTAACTTTTTAAACAGTAAACTTACAAAAAAACTAATTTACTTAACATAAAATGCAATTTTAAACTAAGAACTAGTCAGAAATTGCGATTTGACAAAAAAATAAACAAAAAATGCTTTTTAAACTAAAAAATAATCAGAGAATATGATTTTATGCACAAAAAAAATGCAAAAAGAGAGATAAATTTTGAATTGAAAACTTATCAGAAATTAAAGATTCCTACTTATAATTTAATAGAAATTGCTTTTTAGACAAAAATGTAATCAGAAAGCTTGATTTTGTTTATAAAAGTTGTATAAAATTACATAAAATTTATCAGAAATTCTGTTTTAAATTAAAAACTCAAGCACTTTAGATTTAAAAACTTAAAAAAAATGCTTTATACACCAAAAAATAATCAAAAATTATAATTTGTGCAAAAAAGTAACTTCTCAAACAAAAAACCTATCAGAAATACTATTTTGATCTAAGACTCAACCAAAAATGTAATTTTGAACTAAAAATGATGATGAAAATGCGTTTTGCACTAAAAAATATAATTTTGTGCAAAAATATAGCCAATAAATAAAATTCTAACTAAAACTTCATCAGAACTTTGCATTTAGAATTGATTAAAAAACGCATTTCTGACTTAAAACTTAAAAGAAAATAAATTTTAAACTGAAAAAAATAATTTCTATGCTATTATAGGATTAGAAATTCATAAAAAAAAATTATTTTGGATTAACAATTATAAGAAAATGCTGTTTTTGAGTAAAAACTGAGCAGAAAATTTTTAGACAAAAACATAATCATAGCAAAAAAATTACAAAAACTCATCAGAAAATGTTGTTTTGTTCTAAAAATTTAACAAAAATTGTAATTTTAGACTTAAAACTGAAAAAGCTGGTTTCAACTAAAAATTTTATGAAATAAAGTTTTAAACCAAAAAGTGTTGCAGAAATTGGAATTTTGTAAAGAATGGTAACTTTTTTAAATAGTAAACTTGTCAAAAGTACTAATATATTTACTAAAATAGCAATTTTGTTTAAAAGAATAAAACTAAAAACGCATAAAAAATAAACATTACACTAAAAATTGTTTAGAAAATTATGTTTACTAAAAATTTAATAAAAAATGCAAAAAAGTAATCAAAAAATATAATTTTGTGCAGAAAAATTTCAAAAAATATCAGTTTTGGTGTAAAATTAATTTAAAAAATGCAATTTAAAATAAAATGTAATGGGTTTGTGCAGATTCTTTTTTTTATTTAATTATTTTATTTAACAAAACATGCAATTTTAAACTCAAAACTGTTTAGAAATAGCTGTTCTTGACTAAAGAATAAACAAAAAATGTTCTTTAGACTAAAAAATAAACATAAACTATGATTGTATGCAAAAGAAAGTGAAAAACTTGTTAAAAACTGCCTTTGTGAACTAGAAACTCAACATGAAATTAATCAAAAATTAAGGTTCTAACTAAAAAATTTAAAAAAGTAATTATAAAATGTAATTTAGTGTAAAAAATTGCAAATTTTATTCAAAAAAGTTACAAAAAAATAGTATAATAAACTGAAAACTCAACAAAAAATGCAGTTTTGGACTAAAAACAAGAACAAGAATTTTATCAAAATTAAAACAACTTTGGATTAAAAATTATTAGAAAGTGCTGTTTCTGAGTAAAAACTGAATAGAAAATGCATTTTTGGACTAAAAAGGAATCAGAAAATGTAATTTTGTGCAGATAAATTATAAAACTCATCATTTCATTAAATGTTTTAAATCAAAAATCGCATTTTTAGACTAAAGCAAAGTTTTTTATGACTTTAAAAAACAACAAAATTACCGATGCGCATACATTTTTTTAATAAGTTTGTAGTTAAAAACTAGTTTTTTTTATTAGCTTTTGAGTATTAAATCTAAAATTGTATTTTTTTATCAGTTTTTTTATCCAGTACAATATTTTTTAATGAGTTTTCTGCAACTTTTTTGTACAAAATCATATTTTCTTGTTATTTTTTTGTATTTCTTATTAAGTTTTTAGTCAAAAACATTGATTTCTAAATAGTTATTAGTCGTTAATTACTTTTCTTATTAAGACAAATCAAAATTTTGATAAGTTTACTGTTTGGAAAGTTCTTTTTTTGCAAAAAAATATAATTTCTGGATTACTTTTTAGTCTGAAAACATTTTTATTGAGTTTTTAGTCTAAAGCAAACCTTTTTTGAGTTTTTTGTATAATTTTTAGTACAAATCAGATATTTCTAATGTGTTTTCTGTAACTTTTGGCACAAAAATGCATATTTTTTTTTAAATTTTTGAACTAACATGCATTTTTTTTTAATTTAAGTTTTTGATCTGATTCAGCATTGTTGAACATTTTTAGTGTAAATTTTAGTTTTTTGGTAGGTCTTTAGTCCACAATAGCATTTTCAATTTACTGATTTCTCTATTTGAAATTGCATTTTGGTCATTTTTCTGCAAAAAATAATATTTTTGAGTTTTTGTTAATTTAAAAATTATTTTTTTTTAATTTTTAGTTAAGAATAGCATTTTTTAATAAACTTTAAACCTAAAATTCAATTTCTTGTACAGCCTTTAATTTAAAGTTGCTCTTCAGAAAAGCTTTTAATTTGAAATTATATTTTCTGTTAAGCTTTCTGCGCAAAATTTTATTTTTCTAGTCTTAAACAGTTTTTAGTCTAAAATTGCATTTTTGTTGTGTGTCTAGTCCAAAACTATTATTATTATTTTTTGGTCTAAAAAGCATTTTTTAAGTTTTTAGTCAAAAACATCCATTTTTGAAAAGTTATTAGTTCTATCTTGCTTTTCTTGTTTAGTAAATCAGTATTTTTGATAAGTTTATTGTTTAAAAAGTTTCTTTTTTGCACAAAATTATAATTTCTGGACTACTTTTTGGTCTAAAAACATTTTTATTGAGTTTTTAGGCAAAAACAGAACTTTTGAAATGAGTTTTTGTTAAGTTTTTAGTACAAAGCAGCTATTTTTAATAAATTTTTTCTTTTAATAAGTTTTTTGTCAAAAACAGCATTTTTTAACATTAATAAACTTTAAATCTAAAAATCATTTTTTTTTACAGTTTATAATTTAAAGTGGCTCTTCATAAAAACTTTTAGTTTGAAATTATATTTTCTGATAACTTTTTTTGATAAGATTTTAGTCCAAAATTGCATTTTTGTTGAGTTTCTAGTCTAAAATAGTATCATTTTTTGGTCTAAAAAACATTTTTTTCAATTTTTTAGTCAAAAACAACAATTTTTGAACAGTTTTTAATCTTAACTTTCTTTTCTTGTTAAGTAAAATGGTATTTTTGAGAAGTTTACTGTTTCAAAAGTTACTTTTTTGCACAAAATCCTAATTTCTGGATTACTTTTTTACTTTTACTTTTTTACTTTTCTATGAGGATTTTGTTTAATTTTTAGTACAAAACAGCTATTTCTAATGTGTTTTCTGTAACTTTCCACATAAAAATACATTTTTTTAATTTTTTTTTTAATTTAAAATGCATTTTATTTTAAGTTTATGGTCCGAATCAGCATTTTTGAACAGTTTTAATCTAAAATTGACATTTTTAATAGGTTTTTAGTCTCCAATAAAATTTTCTAATGATTTCTCTACTTAAAAAACTTTTAGTTTAAAATCATATATTCTGGAACTTTTCTGCTCAAAATTATATTTTTTTGATCTAAAAAGCTTGTTTTAAACAGTTTTTAGTCCAAAATTGCATCTTTGATGAGTTTCTAGTCTAAAATCTTAGTTTTTTTGGTCTAAAAACATTGTTTAATAAGTTTTTTGTTAAAACCAGCATTTTGGTGATAAATTTTAAGTTTAAAATTGCATTTTTTGTTGAATTTGAGTTTTTTGTAACTTTTCTGAACAAAATTACGTTTTCTAATTTATTCCATGTTAAACTGTAGATCCCGCATGTTTGTGTAGAACTATTATCGCACACCACAAGTTTTTAGTCTAAATTTAATTTAAAAAAAAAAAAAACTTATTCCTACGCATTTGGCAAAAGCAGAACAATTGTTATTAAGAAAATCCTATTGCAATTTTTAACAAAATGAAAAAATTTTGTACAAATCATAAAACTACAAAAAACAACTCTTTCCATATTCTTTAGATCGATATCCGACAAAACACCACAATAAGATGGTCGTACGCATCCAAAGCCCCGAAAAAACGCGAAGCAGCATTCAGATGGGACAACCTCGATTGGACCCGATGTTCTGCCGAGTGCGGCCCCGGCACGCAATCATCAAAACCAAAGTGTGTTGAAAAAAAATCGGGCCTCGTCGACAACCAGTACTGCTTAAACTTGACGAAACCTAGAGAATTGGTACGGCCCTGCGAGTTAGCACCATGTACTGCAACGTAAATATAAATTTTAAAAAAATCAAATTTGCAAATAATGCGCAAAATATTTATTTCAGTTGGTTTGTCGGCGATTGGTCAAAATGTAGTAAATGTCCTCGCGGTACTCGAACTCGCGTTGTTAAATGCTTTATGCCGGTTGGAATTGGTGAAGGCGAGTTGAATATCATATCGGATTTGTCGTGTGCAGGACCGAGGCCAAGAGTTTCGGAAAGTTGTACGTGTAGACGTACAAGAGACACCTCCCAATCTACAGAGTGTAAGAATTAATAATATTATTTTGTTATATACTAAAAAACAAATTAATCTAATCTTATTTCAGCAACATCAACCGAGTTAGAGTATACGGTACGTATTAATTAATTCATTATCAAATAATTATTTACTTAATATTATCATTTCTTTAGACCGTGCCTGTAAACGTACCTGACGTAGAAGTAGTTGTAGACATACGTAACATCAGAGACATCAAGCTGACCGTTCACACAGAACTCGAATCAAATAAGTACCCAATTGGCCTCCCACATCCTAAAAATACAAACGATACCACTTACGAATTGGAAGGTAAAGAAGCCCTTAAATTCCTCAACTCAGTTCAACATGATTTCTCCAATAATAGGACCAGAATATAATTTTTAAATATAAGTTTTATACAATATATTAATTATAAAAATAGTAAAAACTAAGTGCTTTCAACGTGCGTAGTGTTGCTGTGTGCAATTTCTTTAAATTTCTTGGCGGCTTCTTCGCCCTTAAAGATTTTAGCGTGTTCGAAGTCTAGCGTATCCGGAATGGCGTCTCCCATTGTTTCGAATGATTGATCGGATATGTTGATGGCGTTGTGGGATTGCTTGACTGGGACTTCAATTAGTTTTAGATGTTCTACGTCCACTGGATCCTTGACGATGGAACCGACGTGTAAATTGGGTTTCTTCTTTTTAGCATTGTGTTCGTTGAGTTCTTCATCGCATATGTCTTGACTGCGTTTCAGTTTCTTGAGTCTCCGGATGGTTCGAGCTGCTCTTTGTAAGTTTTTAGTGCTTTCGATTAAATGTAAGACCTGAAAAGAATTTAAATTCAGCTCGGAACAAATTATATATGCAATTTATAAATTATTTTATGATTTATGAAATTTAAAAAAAAATTCAATAATTGAGGACAAATTAAGACTAAATCTAATTTTTGCAACAGAATGAGACACACAATTTAAGACACATTTGAAAACGTGATTGAAGACAAAGTGAAACCGTTTTTAGCACAAGTGAGACATATTGAGAACAAATGAGACACATTGAACACAAGTGAGCCATATTGAAAACAAGTGAGACACATTGTACACAATTGAAACACATAGAACACAAGTGAGACATATTGAAGACAAGTGAGACACATTGAAGAAAGTGAGACACATTGAACACAGATGAGACATATTGAGGACAAGTGAGACACATAGAAAATAAAGTAAATACACAAAACACCTTAAAGATCAAAGGACTTAGGACAATTTGAGATATATTTAAAAGATTAAGAACATGTGAGGACAATTTGAGACTTATTGAGGACATTTTGAGATACTAAAGATAATGAAAAACTAGTTGAAGTCACATTAAAGACATTTTAAGACACTAAAAGAAATAGAAAGCTTATTGACTACAGATTAAAACGTTCAAGAATAATTGAGGTCATTATGAACTACTAAATAGAATGGAAAGTTTGTTGAGAACAATCTAAAACGCATTACAATCATTTGAGACACATTGAGGACATTTTGAGACTCTAAAGACAATGAAAAATTCATTGAGGACAATTTAAAACTTAAAGATCATATCGACGGCTGAGAATTGGAAATTCTTTGAGGACATTTTGTGACACACACTATGAGTTATTACAGATTATTGACAATTGATGCTATTTGAAACGCAATAAAATTTATTTTGAGACATTAAAGAAAATGGAAAGCTTATTGAGGACAATTTGGACTATTTAAGACTCAATTTGGAACCGATTTAAGACTACAAGAACTTCATTAAGAACAATTTAAAATGCATTTAGATCATTTAAGGCTCATTGAGGACATTTTTTGAAACACATTTAAGACAATATAAAGCTCATTCAAGAAAATTTAAGACTCATTGAAGACATTTTGAGACATTGAAAACAATGAAAAGCTTATTGAAGACATTTTTGAAATACTTTTAAGACAAGTGAAAACTTATTGAAGGTAATTTAAGATGCATAAGGATTATTTGAGACTCATTGAAGAATTTAAAACTTATTAGGACATTTTGGGACACTTAAGACAATGAAAAGAGAATTAAGGACAGTTTAAGACAAATAAGATCTTTAAAAACTTATTGAAAACATTTTGAGACACATTTAAGACAATGGAAAGCACATTGAGAACATTAAAGATCATTTGAACTTAATTTGACATTTTGAGACAAGTAAAGATCATCTAGGACTCATTAAAGGTTTTGTGAGACACTAAATTGAAGATAATTTAAGACACATAAAGATTATTTAAAACTCATTGAGGACATTTTAAGACGTTAAAAACAATTAAAAGCTCAATGAGAACAACATAAAACAAATAAAGATCATTTCAGACTTATAGAGAACATTTTGAGTTTTACTTAAGGCAATGGAAAGCTTATTGAGGACATATTAAAACTAATAATAATCATTTGAAATTTATTGAGAACACTGAAGTACTGAACGCAATAAAAAAGCTTATTGAGGACAATTTAAGATGCATAAAAATCATTTCAGACTCACTGAGGACATTTTGAGTTATTAAACAGAATGGAAAGCTTATTGAGGACAATTATTTGAAACATTCTGAGACACGAAAAACAAAGCTTATTGAGGACTCATTAAAGATCTTTCTCAGACACTGAAAACAATGGAAAGGCTTTGTCAAAATTTCAAGTTAATTTTTTAATAATTGTGTTCTTCAGTTTTAGTACATGCAAGACTTAAATTTATGTTAAAATCCAAAATATTTCAAAAAAAATAAGAAAAAAAAATTTTGATTTTTGAAATTTATTTTTGAGCAATTAGGAAATGTTTAAAATTAGTTTTGTAAAAATTTCAAGATATTATTCTAACAAATGTGTCCTCAGTCATAGTAAATGCAAGACAAATTTATATTAAAATCCAAAATATTTCAAAAAAATTTATAAATTATTTTTGGTTGTTGAAATTAATGTCTGAGCAAAGTATTTTGTTGGGCAATGTTTGAAATTAGTTTTGTTAAAATTTCAAGTTAATATTTGAGTATATGTGTCCTCAGCCTTACTCCATGCAAGATTATGATTTATGACCAAATCAAAATTATTTTTGATTTTTGGAATTAATTTTTAAGCAACGTATCTTGTTGGGCAACGTTTGAAATTAGTTTTGTTAAAATTTTGAAACAATATTCCAAAAATTGTGTCCTCAGCATAAAAATCCATGCAAGACTAATTTATGTTAAAAATCAAATAAATTTAAATAGATTTAAAAAATGTTTTTGATTATTGGATTTAATTTTTTGCAACGTATCTTGTTGGGTAATGTTTGAAATTAGTTTTGTCAAAATTTTGAAATAATATTCCAAAAATTGTGTCCTCAGCATAAAAATCCATGCTAGACTAATTTATGTTTAAAACCAAATTGTTTCAAAAAAAAATTAAAAATATTTTTTATTTTTGGAGTAAATATTTGAGCAAAGTATCTTATTAGGCAATGTTTGAAATTAGTTTTGTCAAAATTTTGAAATTATATTCTAAAAATTGTGTCCTCAGCATAAAAATCCACACAAGACTAATTTATGTTAAAAATCAAATTATTTTAAATAATTTTAAAAAATGTTTTTAAAATTTGGAATTAATTTTTGAGCAAAGTATCTTGTTGAACAATGTTTGAAATTAGTTTTGTTAACATTTTAAAACAATATTCGAAAAATTGTGTCTTCAGCATAAAAATCTATGCAAGACTAATTTATGTTAAAAATCAAATTATTTCAATTAATTTTAAAAAATATTTTTGATTTTTGGAATTGATTTTTGAGCAAAAAATCTTGTTAGGCAATGTTTGAAATTAATTTTGTAAAAATTTTGAGATAATATTCAAAAAATTGTGTTCTCAGCATAAAATCCATGCAAGAAGACTAATTTATGTTAAAAACCAAATTATTTCAAAAAAAATAAAAAAATATTTTTGATTCTTGGAATAATTTTTTGAGCAACGTATTTTGTTGGGCATTGTTTGAAATTAATTTTGTCAAAATTTTGAGGTAATATTCCAAAAGTTGTGTCTTCAGCATAAAAATCCATGCAAGACTAATTTATGTTAAAAACCAAATTATTAAAATAAAATTTAAAAATATTTTTAATTTTTGGAATAAATTTTTGAGCAACGTATCTTGTTGAGCAATGTTTGAAATTAGTTTTGTAAAAATTTTAAGATAATATTCCAAAAATTGTGTCCTCAGCATAAAAATCCATGCCAGACTAATTTATGTTAAAAACCAAATTATTTCAAAAATTATAAAAAAATATATTTGATTTTTGGAATAAATTTTTGAGCAACGCATCTTGTTGAGCAATGTTTGAAATCAGTTTTGTTAAAATTTTGAAACAATATTCCAAAAATTGTGTCCTCAGCCTAAAAATCTATGCAAGACTAATTTATTTTAAGAATCAATTTATTTTAAATGATTTTAAAAAATATTTTTGATTTTTAAAATTGATTTTTGACAAAGTATCTTGTTTGCCAATGTTTGAAATTAGTTTTGTCAAAATTTTGAAACAATATTCTAAAAATTGTGTCCTCAGCATTAAAACCCATGCAAGACTAATTTATGTTAAAAACCAAACTATTTTAAATAATTTTAAAAAATATTTTTGATTTTTGAAATTAATTTTTGAGCAACGAATCTTGTTAGGCAATGTTTGAAATTAGTTTTGTCAAAATTTTGAAACAATATTCCAAAAATTGTGTCCTCAGCATAAAAATCCATGCAAGACTAATTTATGTTAAAAATCAAATTATTTTAACTTATTTTAAAAAATATTTTAGATTTTTGAAATTGATTTTTGAGCAAAGAATCTTGTTAGGCAATGTTTGAAATTAGTTTTGTAAAAATTTCAAGATATTATTTTAACATTTGTGTCTTCAGCCTTAATAAATGAAAGTCTGTGATTTATTTTAAATTCCAAAATTTTTCAAAAAAAATAAAAAAAAAATTTTGATTTTTGGAATAAATTTTTGAGCAAAGTATATTGTTAAGCAATGTTTAAAATAAATTTTGTCAAAACTTTGAAATATTTTTCCAAAAATTGTGTCCTCAGCATAAAAATCCATGCAAGACTAATTTACGTTAAAAATCAAATTATTTTAAAAAATATTTTTGATTTTCGGAATTAATTTTTGAGCAAAGTATCTTGTTAGGCAATGTTTGAAATTAGTTTTGTGAAAATTTCAAGATGATATTCCAAAAATTATGTGTCCTCGGCATAAAAATCCATGCAAGACTAATATGCTAAAAATCAAATTATTTTAAATAATTTAAAAAAAATATTTTTAATTTTTGAAATTAATTTTTGAGCAACGTATCTTATTGGGCAATGTTTGAAATTAGTTTTGTCAAAATGTTGAAATATTTTTCCAAAAACTGTGTTCTCAGCATAAAAATCCCATGCAACTAATTTATGTTAAAAATCAAATTATTTTAAATAATTTTAAAAAATGTTTTTGATTATTGGAATTAATTTTTGAGCAACATCTTGTAGGGTAATGTTTGAAATTAGTTTTGTCAAAATTTTGAGATAATACTCCAAAAATTGTGTCCTCAGCATAAAAATCCATGCAAGACTAATTTATGTTAAAAATCAAATTATTTTAAATAATTTTAAAAAATATTTTTGAATTTTGGAAAAAAAATTTGAGCAACGTATCTTGTTGGGCAATGTTTGAAATTAGTTTAATCAAAATTTTGAAGCAATATTCCAAAAATTGTGTCCTCAGCATAAAAATCCATGCAAGATTAATTTATGTTGAAAACCAAATTATTTCAAAAAAATTTAAAAATATTATTGATTTTTGTAATAAATTTTTGAGCAACGTATTTTGTTATGCAGTGTTTGAAATTAGTTTTGTCAAAATTTTGAGATAACATTCTAAAATTTGTGTCCTCAGCATAAAAATCCATGCAAGACTAATTTATGTTAAAAATCAAATAATTTTAAATAATTTAAAAAAATGTTTTTGATTATTGGAATTAAGTTTTCAGTAACGTATCTTGTTGAGTAACGTTTGAAATTAGTTTTGTCAAAATTTTAAGATTATATTCCAAAAATTGTGTCCTCAGCATAAAAATCTATGCAAAACTAATTTATGGTAAAAATCAAATTATGTTAAATGATTTAAAAAAAAAAAAAAAATTTGGAATTAATTTTTCAGCAACGTATCTTGTTGTGAAAAGTTTGAACTTAGTTTTTTCAAAATTTTGAGATATTCCAAAAATTGTGTCCTCAGCATAAAAATCCATGCAAGACTAATTTATACTAAAAATCAAATTATTTAAAAAAAAAATAAAAAATATTTTTGATATTTGGAATAAATTTTTGAGCAACGTATCCTGTTGGGCAGCGTTTGAAATTAATTTTGTCAAAATTTTGAGATAATTTTCCAAAAATTGTGTTCTCAGCATAAAATTCCATGCAAGACTAACTTATGTTAAAAACAAAATTATTTTAAAAAATTTAAAAAAATATTTTTGATTTTTAAAATAAATTTTTGAGCAAAGTATCTTGTTGGGCAACGTTTAAAATTAGTTTTGTCAAATTTTTGCAACAATATTCCAAAAATTGTGTCCTCAGCATAAAAATCCATGCAAGACTAATTTATGTTAAAAACCAAATTATTAAAAAAAAATATATTATAATTAAGACAAGTTAAGGATAACTGAGACACATAAAAACAAAATTGAAAACAAATGAAGATGTTTAAAAACAAATAAATCATATTGTATACAAATGAGACACATTTAAGGACAAATGAGACTCGTTAAAGACAAGTGAGACACATCAAAACAAATTTGAGAACAAATGAAGATGTTTAAAAACAAATAAATCATATTGTATACAAATGAGACGCATTTGAGGACACATAAAACACGTTAAGGAAACTGAGACACATAAAAACAAACTTAAGAACAAATGAAAATGTTTAAAAACAAAGAAACTATATTTTATACAAATAAAATACATTTGAGGTCATATGAGACACATTTAAAGACAAATGAAACACATTTGAGTACAAATGAGATACATTTGAGTACAAATGAGACACATTTGAGGACAAATGAGACACATTTGAGGACAAATGAGACACATTTGAGGACAAATGAGACACATTTGAGGACAAATGAGACTAATTTAAATACAAATGAGACATATTTGAGGACAAATGTGACGTTTTAAGACAAATGTCATATTTGAATACAAATGAAGTATATTGAAAACTATTCAAGACACATTGAGGATTTTTTAAGACTTATTTCAGGTCATTAAACTTTATAAGAGACATTTTGAGACACATTAACGGCAATGAGAGAGAGAGAGAGAGATCACTTAAAAAAAAATGTGACAAACTGAAAACAACTGAAAAACATTTTACACCAATTAAAACACGTTAAGGACAACTGAGACACATAAAAAACAAATGAAATATTTGAGATCATATGATATTGACATTTAAAAAGAGATAAAATGTATTGAAAACAAATGAGACACGTTTAAGAACAAATGAAATGTTTGAAGACAAATTCAATATTAGGGTATAATTGAAACACATTCAAGACTATTTAAGACTTATTGAGGGCTATTTAATATGAAGACACTTTAAGACAAGCGTGACAAGTTTGAAGACAAATATTTGGAGGACAATCAAGACATAAAAAAAAATTTAAACACAAATGAGAGACATTTGAAAAGAGATCAAACATATTGTTGACAAATGAGACACATTTAAGGACTATAAAAAACATTTGAAGGCAAATGAAACACATTTTGAGTTACATTGAAGACAATAAGAAGTTCACTGAGGACACTAAGACAAATGTGATTAGAGGTATTAAACAACAATCGAAACACATTTGACAAACACATTAACAAAATGAGACACATTAAAAATAAGTAAGATATTTAAGAAGAAATGGGAGACATTTAAAAACATATTGAAGACAAACAAAAGACATTAGAGAACATACGAGATATTTTACAACAATTGAGACAGGTTTGACGAGAAATGAGACACATTTGACAACAATTAAAAATAAATGAGCCACTTAAAAAACAAATGAGACACATTTGAGACTCATGAGGATAAATGAGACACATTTGAGACACATCAAGATAAATGAGACACATTTGATGAAAAACGAAACCCATTTTAAAAAATAAAACTTATTTGAGGACTTATGAGACACATTTTATTATATTTTAAGACATCAAAGATTGTGTAATAATGTTTTGAGGCAGTAGTAGGTACATGCCATATTCAACGTATTTTACAATACAATTCCTCCTACTTGCTCGAGCGAGAGAATCCCGCAAAACTTTACAAACTTTATTAATATTCAGTAATATAATGAAATTAAAAATTATCTACATACTCTCTGATCCGGCTCCGGTTCGTGTGCGACAGTCTGCATCCAAATGCGTCTCATCATATCCGCAGGCAAAGCAGGCTCCAAACGTTTGGGACATTTTTGCTTGGAGGTGCACAGCTCCCTAATTCCGGGCTTCTTTTCCAAACACAAAGCATCGTCAACGAGCATATCTTCTTGACCCGCCACCGTAGCTTCGCGCACACATTCCACTGCTCGTATCTTTAAACCAGCTATGTTTTTGCACGCCATGCACTTGCCATATTTCCCAACACGCCATCTAATAACAAATATTGCTTCATAATTTCCAAACAATTTAACCATATATTTTTGGGCAGTGCAAATTATATTAATCCCAGCGACGTAATATCTGTATTAAAGTAATTTTTTTACTCACACGGGGGTTGTTGTTCTGGGGCATTATTTTTCCCGAAAAAATTAATTAATTCCGTTTCCGCCGCGTTACGGGTATTAAAATGTCGTCCATATTTTCGGTATTAAAATTAAACGAAATTACATCTGAGCCGATTACACCGGTTCTAATCCGCATTGTTTGCCTTGGTTTATGTCGAGTTAACGCCCCACCCATAGCATTTTTAAAATGAGTTTCCTACTCGTGAAATAACCTTATTTTTTTGCTGCTGTTTACAAAACTCTGACGCGTATCCGGCTGGCTTTTATGGATTATATTTGTTAATTATGGATTGCAGACACGTTGTTAATGCTCGACGGAAACATGATTTCGCACCCCTAATTTATAAAACGAATCGAAGTGTATTATTTGATTTTTTTTTTATTTACTTTGTAATGCATGGTTGCTCGTTGCATTTTCTTGTTTTTGGTGGTGGTTTTTCGGTGGCTTGGCAGAATGATGTTGAGACCAGTCCGGCTTTTTCTTCAATGCATTTGGGTTCTGATAATTCGACTCCGCCGCCGCATCGCTGTGTGCATTCTTCCCAGTCGACGAATTCCCAATGATATGTTGGTTGGTAATTTGATTTGGATGTTGGTTCCGCGTATTTATATCTGTAGCCTACATTTTCAGAACTGTAAAAGACCACCTACAACAGATAAAAAGATTATTTTATTGTTTTTTTTTATTTCAGCAAATTTTATTATAAATTGTAAAAGATTTAAGAACATTTTTAGTAGAGGGGGAAACCTTTCTACAACAGTGAAGAAAAAATCCATACAAGCTTTTTTCAAATTGGTTTTACCTGATAGAGTCAAGTTCTAAAGACTTTGTTACAGTTAAAAGTAATTTTAGAAAAATTCCTGTCAAAAGCTGCAAGATTTTTTTTGTAAATTAATGCCATAGCCCATTTTTACTCTCAAGAGACACTCTCCAAATTTAATCTTAAATAAAGCGACCACTTAATCTTATCCTATTGCATCTTTATAAGTCCATTTCCCAGTAAAAAAAGTACGTAGTGAGTCATATTTGCTATACATTTTTCTCAAAGATTAGATTAGATAAGTAATTGCTTTCAAAATTAGTGTTTGACAAAATGTTCAGTTTTAAAATTCTTAATTTTAAATACATATTCAAAAGTATATATATATATAAAATAATTTATTTTCAAAATTTGAAACACTTTCACCAAAATTGGTTTTTTTTTTGAGAATTTTTGAAATTTGGTAGAAAAATTTGCTACATTAACTAAATTGCTAATTACATTTCTAAAACAAAAGTAATTTCAACTCCGCCAGCGCCGGTCCCAAGCCCGGGTCAAAAAGGAGGAGGGTTGAGGAATGAGGTGTTTTACAAGAGATAGGTTAATAGCCTCCAATCTTTTGTAAATCACCAGAATCCTCATAAAATTGCTAGAAAAGCTTCAAAAGTACTGATAAACAATGCATTTTTTTGTTGAAAAATTTATAAATAATTTTTCAAAATTTTCAAAAATCCTGAAACAAACTGTTTCATAAAAATTGGTTTTATTGACAGATTTTTTAAATAATGTTATTAAATTTTGCTACACTTATTAACAATAAATTGGAAAATGCTTTCTAAACACTTTTTCTAAATTTTTAAAATATGTTTTCAAAATCCTGAAAAATTCATCAAATTTTGCTTTGAAATACACGATTAAGAATAAGTTTGGTTATGCATTTTCAAAATTGAAATTTTATGTAGTTTTTCTAAATCTTCAAAATATGTTTCAAAAATTCTAAAACAAATTGATCTTATAAACAAAACTTTTGAAACTTTTTGAAATGCATTTTTAACAATTGGATTTTTTTTTAATTATAAATAGTTTTTCTAAAATCTTAAAAAAAAAAATTGTTATAAAATGGTTTTTTTTCAAAAATCATATAAATAGTTTTTAAAATATGATTTCAAACTCTTGAAGTAAACTGTTCCATAAAAAATTAATTAAATAGAACATTTTTGTTAAAATATTTCTCAAAATTCTGAAGCAAATTGTTTTACAAAAACTAATTTCAAAGACAAAATTTTTAATATTCTGTTATTAATTTTACTGCACTGATTGACAATAAATTTATTAATAAATTTACAAAAAATAAAAAATTTCAAAAAATTAGAAATAACTTTTTTTAAAAACTTTAAAATTTGCTGGTTTGGTTTACAGAAATTTTGATACTTTTAAAATTTTGTTATAAAACTTTGCTGCACAAATAGACAATAACATTGTAAATGTATTTCCAAAAATTAGAATTTTAAAGAATGTTTAGTAGTTTTTCTAAATTTCCAAAATCCTAAAACAAACTGTTTTACAAAAATTGACTTTATGGACAAAATGTTTAAAAATTTGTTACAGTAATTGACATTCACTTTTAACTTCTTAATGTATATTTTCAAAATTGTAAAGTCTATTCTACAAAAACACAATTTATTGACAAAATTTTTAAAATTATTATCAAATTTGCTACACAAATTGGCAATAAGCTGGTAAATCCCAATCCAATTTCTTGTAAAATTTGCTACTTTAATTAACAAAATGCTTTAAAATAAATTTTCAAAAAATTAAAAATTAAAAAAAAAGGTATTTTAAATTTCTGAAATTCTGAAGCAAACTTTACAAAAATTGATTATATGGACAGAATTTTTGAAATTTTGATATGAATTTTACTACACTGATTGACAATAAGTTGATAAATAAATTTCTAAAATTGAAAAAAACTTAGTTTTTTAAAAAGTTTTCAAATTTTGTTTTCAAAATTCTAAAACAAATACTTTTACAAAAATTAATTTTATGAACAGATTTTTTGAATTTTTATTATAAAGTTTTGCTATTTTCATAAACAATAAGTTAGTAAAAACAATTCCAAAATTTAGGATTATTAAAAAAAATTTAAGTAGTTTTTCCAAATTTCCAAAATGTTTCAGAAAATCTGCTTTTATGGACAAAATTTTGAAATTTATGCATATATAGCATATTTCCAAAAATAAGGAATTTAAATTAATATAAATTGTTTTTTAAAATTGTTAAAATATGTTTTAAAATCTTGAAGCAAACCGTTTTACAAAAATTGATTTTACAGATAAAGTTTTTAAAGTTTTTGTTATCAAATTTATTACACTGATTAAGATATTGCTTTAAAATGCAAATTAAATTCTTCAAAAAGTACAACCATATATTTTTTACTTTCAAAAAATGTATTCAAATTTTTTTTCAAAAAATTATATGTGGTTTTTCTAAACTTTCAAAATATGTTTTCAAAATATGTTTTCAAAATCTTAAAAAACAAACTGTTTTGCAAAAACTGATTTTATGAACAAAACTTATGTAGTAAATAAAATTATTATTATTTTTTTTTTTTTTCAAAATTGGTCAATGAATCAATTTTTCAGCCAAAAATATTTTTTTCGTAAAATTTTGAAAATTTTGCGGATTTTTTTTTCAATTATTTTTTATCCAAAACCTTGAAGCAATTTTTTTTTACAAAAATTGTTTTTTTTTTAATTTTATGTATTTTTTTTTTTTTAATTTTCAAAATATCCAAAATATTATTTAGACAAAAATTTTAAAATTTTGTTATGAAATTTGCTTTACTGATTGACAATAAATATAAATTAGATTTTCAAAAAATGTTTTTTAAATCTTATAACAAATTCTTTCACAAAAATTGATTTTATTTTTCAAAATATGTTTCCAAAATTTTGTAGCAAACTATTACACAAAAATTAATTTTATGAAAAAAAAATTTTAAATTTTATTATGAAATTTGTTACACTGATTGAAAAAAAATTTGAAATGTATTTCCAAGATTTGAAATTTTTCAAAATAAAGTAAATTTAAATTTATAGCACATTTTATAGAAAAAAGTTTAAAATGTATTTCTATAAAATCAGTGTGATTTTAAAGCAAACTATTTTCCAAAAAATAATTTAGTAAAGAGAATTTTTAAAACTTTGTTATGAAATTTGCCTTACTGATTTACAATAAATTGGTTTTGACTATCCAAAAAATAAAAAAATTCAAAAAACTTAAGTAGTTTTTCAAAATTCTCAAAATATGTATTTAAAACCTTGGAGGGAACTGTTTCACAAAAAGTATTTCCAACAATTGGGATTTAAAAAAGAATTATAAATAGTTTTTCTAAATTCTCAAAATATGTTTCCAAAATCCTAAAGCAAGTTTTATAAAAATTGCCTTCATAAACACATTGATTATAATTTATTATAACAAGTTTGTGTATGCATTTCCAAAAAATGAGATTTAAAGTAGTTTTTATAAATTTCCGAAATTCTGATGCAAGATTTTTAAAATTTTGTTACAAAATTGGTTTTACTAAGTAGTAAATGCATTTCAAAAAAATAAGATTTAAAAAATAATTATTTGTTTCTAAAATGATGAAGCAAACTGATTTACAAAAATTGTTTTTATGGACTAAGTTATTGAAATTTGGTTATAAAATTTGCTATACTGATTTAAAATTAAAAAAAAATTTTACTTGAATTTAGAACAAATTTTATCTAAAATAAGAAACAAAGTATTTCAGAAAAAAATGATTTTATAAACAGAATTTTTGAAATTTTATTATTATTCCAAAATTTAAGATTTTTCAAAAAATTGTAAATACTTTTTAAACAAAATCTGCAACACTTTTTTACAATAATTAGAATTTTAAATTTTGTTATGAAATTGCTACATAGATTGACGATTTGCTGCTAACACATAGAAAAAATAAATTTCAAAAATTTTAAAATTTTGTGAAAAAAAAAATACTACACTGATTGACAATAAGTTGCTATTATTATTATTATATATATTTTTTTTTTGTTCAAAGTAAGAAACAAATTGTTTTCAAAATCTGTAATAAACTAATAAAAAAAAACTCATTTTATGAACAAAATTTTTGAAAGTTTGTTATAAAATTTGCTACATTGAACTGAACTTTTGAATAAAGATTTTCAAAAGCACACTGTTTTACAAAACTTTCTAGTTATGTAATTGACATTTCCAAAATACTGAAGCAAACTGTTTCACAAAAATTGATTTTATTGAAAAAAAAATTGAAATTGATTTTTAGAAAAAAAGAATTAAATCTTTTTATAAAAATTGATAATGAACAATAAGTTAGTAAAAGCAATTCTAAAAATTAGGAACTAGAATCTTGTTTCACAAAAATTGATTTAATAAACAGAATTTGCTGAACTGATTGGCAATAAATTGAAAAATGCAATTACAAAATTGTAGTTTTTCTAAACTTTTAAAGTATTAATTCCAAAATTCTATAGCAAACTGTTTTACAGAAAATGATTTCATAGACACAATTTATGAAGTTTTGTTATGAAATTTGCCACACTAATTGACAATAAATTGTTAAATGTATTTCGAAAAACTGGGATTTATTAAAAAATTATAAATATATATTTTTAAACTTTTAAAAGTTGATTCCAAAATCCAAAATGCATTTACCAACTTATTGTTAAATTGGTATATGCATTTCCAAAAATTGTGATATTTTTCAAAAACATTGATTCTAAAATCTTAATGCAAATTGTTTCACAAACATTAAAAAAATTGCAACACTTACATTTCTAAAAAGTGAAAACTATCAAAAAAATAAAATTTTAAAGTATTTTTTAGTTTTTCAAAGTAAGTATGGAACAAATTATTTCTAAAATCTGAAACAGTGTTTTCACAAAAATTGTTTATTTTAAATAAAAATTGCACATATAAAAAAAGCACGTATTAATTCATATTTGAAAAAAAAGGAAAATACCCGTTATCTTTATAAAAACAATTTTTGGCTGTGAAAACTTATTCTTTGGACAATTTTGATAATAAGTTTTTCCTAAAAATGTAATCCTGGTAAGTTACAAACGATCAAAAAAAGGTAAAAAAACGTTTTTCAAATTTTGATTGCCTATAACTTGGAAATATCTTACTAAAAAAACTGAAAAAAATCGTATAATCAGGATTCATGCAAAGGAAGGCATTTTCAGTTGTTTGACAAAAACAAATTTTTGTTTCGTACACTTGAATCATACATGGCCATAAATAGCTTTTTTAAAATTTAAAAAAATGGTGAAATTTTAAAGCAAACTATTTTACAATAAATTATTTTATTGACAGAAATTTTGAGTTTTTTTTATAAAATTTGCTACACTAATTGAAAATAGAATTGCTAATGCATCTCTAAAAGTTTCGAAACAAATTTGTTGTTTTTCTTAACTCTTAAAATATGATTCTAAAATCTTGAAGTATACTATTTTACAAAATTTGATTTTAAAAACAAAATTCTCAAAAAAAATTTTGTTAAATTTTGAAGTACGGAACAAATTAAATTTGTCAAGAAACGTAAAGTATTTATTTAACTTTCAAAGTTATTTCCAAAAACTGAAAAACGCTGTTTTACAAAAATTGATTTAATAAACAAAACTTTTAAAAAATTGTTATTATATTTTCCAAAATTCAGTATTTAAAAAAAATTGAAAGTATTTGTTGTTAACTTCCAAAGCATAGAACAAATATTTTACAAATATTGTTTTTTGCTCTACTGATTAACAATAAGTTATTACATTTCCAAAAATAATAATTTCTCAAAAAATTGTAAATATTTTTATTATTATTATTATACTTTCAAAGTTAAACATAATATTTCCAAAATCTGAAACACTGTTTCACAAGTTATATTTTTTATATATTAATTTTTGTTAAGTTTAGTTATGGAGTTTGCTACACTAATTGACAATAAGCAATTAATAAATAATAATATCTAAAAAAGTTTCAATTTTTTTAATGAAATTTGGATATTTATAAAAATAATAACTAAAAAAATAAATAATTTCCTAAACTATTAAAGTATGATTCTAAAAAAAATTATAAGTTTTTTTTTTTTTTAATTTAAAAACTCTAAAACAAACTTTTTGAAAAAAAATCTTTATCTTCTTTTGTGACAAAAAGACTTCTAACGTTTGCAAAGAAGAGAAACATTTAATTTCTTGATGATTGACTCTAAATCACAATAACCCACCCGCCCAAGTGTTTATCAAAAAAATTGTTACTATCATTTTCTTTTGGAACGAAAAGACTTCCAACGTTTACAGTGGAAGCAAGCATCCAATTTTTTGATGATGGATGCTTGGGTGGGTAGTTGGGGTACTCTAAATATTGATAACGGGTCAATACTTTGATATAAAGTAGCCCATCTACCCATTCAAGTGTTTGTTATCAAAAAGTTGGATATCTTGTAACAAAAAGAATTCTAACAGTCGCAGAAAAGAGAAACATTTAATTTCTTGATGACCGACATTTGGGTGGATGGGTGGGATACTCCAGATCTTGATAACAAATCAATAGTTTGATGAAGAGTTTGATATTATCATCTTTTCTTTTGTCAAAAAAACTTCTAACGAACGCAAGAAAGAGAAACATTTAATTTCTTGATGATTGACACTTGGGTAGGTGGGTAGGGTACTCTAAATCACAATAACCCACCCGCTTAAGTGTTTATCAAAAAATTGGTTACTATCATTTTCTTTTGGAACGAAAAGACTTCCAACGTTTACAGTGGAAGCAAGCATCCAATTTTTTGACGATGGATGCTTGGGTGGGTAGTTGGGGTACTCTAAATATTAATAACGGGTCAATACTTTGATATAAAGTAGCCCATCTACCCATTCAAGTGTTTGTTATCAAAAAGTTGGATATCTTGTAACAAAAAGATTTCTAACAGTCGCAGAAAAGAGAAACATTTAATTTCTTGATGACCGACATTTGGGTGGATGGGTGGGATACTCCAGATCTTGATAACAAATCAATAGTTTGATGAAGAGTTGGATATTATCATCTTCTCTTGTGAAAAAAAAACTTCTAACATTTAATTTTAACTTGTGTAGGTGAGTGGGTAGGGTACTTTAAATTACAATAACCGATCAATAATTTAATATAAAGTGGCCCACCCACCCGCCCGAGTGTTTGTTATCAAAAAGTTTGATAATATTATTTTTGTTATTTGTGACAAAAAGACTTTCAACGTTTGCAGAAAAAGCAAACATTCAATTTCTTAATGACGCATACATGGATGGGTGGTTGTTCTACTATAGATCTTGATAGAGGGTCAATACTTCGATGAAAAGCCTAAGTGTTTGTTATCAAAAATTTGGGTAATTTTATCTTCTTTTCTGACAAAAAGACTTCTAATGTACGCAGAGAAAAAAAACATTTAATTTCTTGATGATTTGACACTTGGGTAGGTGAGTGGGGTACTCTAAATCACAATAACCGATCAATAATTTAAAATAAAGTAACCCACCCACCCAAGTGTTTGTTATCAAAAAAATTGATTTGAGACAAAAAACTTTCTACGTTTGCAGAAATAGCAAACCTCCAATTTCTTGATGTGTTTATCAAAAAGTTGAATATCATCATCTTCTCTTGTAACAAAAAAACTTTTAAAAGAGAAACATTAAATTTCTTGTTTACCGACATTTTGGTGGATGGGTAGTGTACTCCAAATCTTGATAACAAATCAATAGTTTAATAAAATTTGATGCATTATTTAACAAAATGTTTTAAAAAACATTTATAAAAACTGGAGTTTTAAACTTGAAATGTTTCCAAAATGCTGACGCAACCTATTTACAAAAATCAATTTTATGAACATAATTTCTAATTTTGTTATGACATTTGCTACACTAATTAGCAATAGTTTAGAAAATTTCTAAAAATTGGAGAAAATTATAAGTATTTTTTTCTGTTTCCAAAATTCTAAAACAAACTATTTTATAAACAGTTTTTTTTTTATGCAGTGTTAACTATAACTTGCTTAATGCATTACCTAAAACTGGTTTTTTTCAAAAGCAATTTTACTACATTTTCAAAAAACATTTCAGAAATCCAGAAGCAAACTACTTTACAAAAAATGCTCTAATGATATGAAATTTGCTACAATAATTTGCAATAAGTTGGTAAATGAGTTTTCTATAAGTTTTTTTTTTTAACTTTAAGTAGTTTTTCTAAATTTCAAAAATATATGTTTCTAAAATCCTGAAGAAAACAAAACATAAATTGATTTTATAAACAGAATTTTTAAAACTTTATTGAAATTTGCTTCACTGACAATAAGTTCCAAATTACTAAAGCAAATATTGATTTAATAGACAATTTGTTTTTAATTTTGTTATACAATTTGCTACACCAACACACACACTGACACTGATCTAACCTAACCTAACCTAACCTAACCTTACCTTACCTAACCTAACCTAACCTAACCTTACCTTACCTAACCTAACCTAACCTAACCTAACCTAACCTAACTTAACACACACTGACAATGACAAATTGTTTTAAAATGTATATCCAAAAATTAGAAGTAGTTTTTAAATTGTCAAAATTTGTTTGTAAAATCCTTTTTTAATTTTCAAAAAATGTTTCTAAAATCTTGAAACAAAAAATAAATAAACAATTTTTCCAAACTTTTAAAGTAAGTTTCAACATTTCTAAAATCTTAAATCAAACTGCTTTACAAAAACTGATTTTATGGACAATTAATTTAAAATTTTGTCATGAAACCTTAATTAACAAAATGTTTAGAAAGCTCATTTTCAACACTAGGAGTTTTTCAAAAAATAGTTTATCTCAAATTTCTAAATATTTGTTTGCAAAATCTTAAAACAAACTGTTTCACAAAAATTGATATTATATGAATTTTTAAAAAGTATAAGTAATTTTTCTAAATTCTCAATTTATATTTCGAAAATCCCGAATCAAACTGTTTCACAAAAGTTTTATTACCAGTTTACAGTGTTTAGATTAGAATAAAATCATGTCTAAATGCCTTCCGCACTCATTAACAATATACTCTATCAAATAGCTTGATTGTTAATCTTAATGAACAATATTAGGTTGTTA
Organism: Tachinus rufipes; assembly: GCA_963932245.1. Classification (NCBI taxonomy): domain Eukaryota; kingdom Metazoa; phylum Arthropoda; class Insecta; order Coleoptera; family Staphylinidae; genus Tachinus; species Tachinus rufipes. The sequence continues at coordinate 7,580,109 of OZ010749.1, forward strand.
TGGTAACAGCAGCCATTACGAATTCTCAGAAGCGATTGGACCCGCTGCGGGACACGATACGAAGACGCACGATCCCTCGGTTTAAATATCACGGGGGGTAATTTTAATTAAAACGTCCCGGCCGCCTCGTAATTGCGGGAAATTGCCGCAATGCTTTTTAATTCTTCCAATTAAGTGGCGTTATCTCCGAGACACTCTCCACCACCGCCGCCGTCGTCGACGCAGTTCCCCATGTTGTGACGACGTCCCACAATGAACTCTTGACTGGAGACAATTAAGCAAATAAGTGCGGATTATCCGGCATTAGTTGCGTTTGTGTGCGTCGTGGGGGAAAGGAATGAGAAGATAGAAATATATTATGCAGCAGTAGGAGGATTTGGCCCCAAAAGCGAGCCATATAACATGCAAAGCCGTGAAGGATAAGTGGTTGCATAACGCACCGCTGCGTAAATCAAATTTCGTTCGGCTCTACGTAAATTAAATTAGATTCCTTTTCCGAATTTATTATTACATGTACTAATTGGATTCGTTAATTAATTATTTAATACTTACAAACAGAACAATATTCTCCTTGAGTGGTCCATGTATGATCAGCGTTTCCCTGTTAGGTTCCGGATGGCTGTAGATACCCTCAACGCCGCCCATCGCGTAAGGGCCATCATGATTCTCGGAACTAAACAATAAAGTCAAATCAATCAAGCTATCAGCTTACAACAAAGAATCATTACAAATCTCCGTTCAATAAATAATGCTTCTCGTCGGCTCCGGTCACCGCTATTGTATTAGCGGATGGCTTCAGTTCGTCGATGACTATGTTGCGGCATCCCCTGAATATCACTGCAACTTTCACGTAACCTGTAATGGCACCAACAAAAATACATATATAAAAAAAGGAGGAAGTAAACCCGTGCATGAAATATATCTGATCTATCCCCGCGTAAAGCAGAGATTTCCATTTTTTGAAATTATGGCGAGGCGGAAAGGAAGTCGAGACGATAAAGTATCGGGGAAAAGTGGAGGGCGAAATGCGATCCGTGAGCGGAGGGCGGAATATATAAGAATATTGCGGTGCGTGTATGTGTATGAAGCATGATAATAAGGGATGCTCTTTAAAACCAATTCAAGCAGGATATTAATTATCCTTGTAGAACACACACAGGGGGATTGGTGTATTTGGCAACACTTCAAAGTAACATTAGTGTTGTTAAGCCGGAATTAATTTCAGTTTTACTTAATAGAACCGGATATTAATTTTCAATACTTGAAATTTACTATCTCAGATTGTAAATTACCATAAATTGTTCAAAAGTATACTTCAAATATCTATTAATTGCTTTAATCAATTTTTTTAATAATAATAATAATTTACTAAATTCAATTATTGAATCAAGCTCAAAATTGGTTGGTAATGGAAATAAATTAATGATATTTTCACTAATTTTGCTTTAAGTATCACTTAATTACCTCAATAAATATTCAGTTATAACAATATGGCCGCCAATTTACTAAATCAATCATTATTCAGAGTTTTGAATCAAGCTCAAAATTGGTTTGCAATTTTGTAAATAATGGAAATAAATGAACAAAATTTTTACTAATTATGCTTTAAGTATCACTTAAGTACCTCAACAAAATGCTTAAATAAATTTGCAGTTATAACAAAATGGCCGCCAATTTACTAAACTCAATTATTACTCGGAGTTTTGAATCAAGCTCAAAATTGGTTTGCAACTTTGTAAATAATGGAAATAAATTAATGAAATTTTCACTAATTATGCTTTAAGTATCACTTAATTACTTTAACAAAATGCTTTAATAAATTTGTAGTTATAACAAAATGGCCGCCAATTTACTAAACTCGTTCATTATTCAGAGTTTTGAATCAAGCTCAAAATTGATTTGCAATTTTGTAAATAATGGAAATAAAATAATGAAATTTTTATTAATTATGCTTTAAGTATTACTTAAATACCTCAACAAAATGCATTAATAAATTTGTAGTTGTAACAAAATTGCCGCCAATCTACTAAATTTAATCATTATTATGAAGAAAACTTCGAGCAGTTGCTTTTAGTTTCCCGGCATTGAGTGCTGTGATACTAAAAAGACTTTTATCATGTCCATAGTGATGATCTACTAATCAAGTCCCTTGGGTTTAAAGATTCCCAGGTGCAAGTGAGGTTGCGTTGTTGAACGGCATTAAGGCGGAACTAGATTCGTCCAAGTAGTCCTTCAGAAAAGTCTTAGCGGGAGCAGTGACTACTATGCCTCTGAGCATGTATCTTTCTAAGTAAAAGTGATTGTTGGCCAGCATAAAAGAGCGCGTTTTGGTAAATTATTGCACTAATGGTTGTAGTTTTTTTGTGCTGCGTCTGTAATTAGTTGTAGCTGACTAGCTTTAGGGTCTTTTTATACTTTAGCGAGATAGTTCATAGGCTAGGCTTCATCATCATGCTTGATAGTGATTTTTTTATTGGTACTCAATAGATTTTTTTTCATTGTTATCAATTTCTACTAACTTCATCGTAGTAGGCTGCATTTTCATGGATCTAGCAAGTGGTGCAGTCCGCATATTATCCAAGTGGACTATTTGCAAAACCTTTCGCTCATTTGCGCAGTATAACTTGATTGTCCGGGGCTAGAGTTTTTGCCAGTTGTTGGTTTTGGTTGGGTAGGTTCTCAGTTGGGGCATCCCAGCTTTCGGGTTTTGTTGGGTTCTGTTTTAATAACAGTTAATTTCTTTTGATGGCGGCAAAGATCCTTTTGCGGTTAATGTGGTAAGCCGCAAGTAGCAATAGTATATCCCACTGTTTCATCGTTGCTCAACCGGGTTTGCCTGTTGATGGTAAGTGGCGGTGGTATTCTGCTTAGTTTTCTACTTTTACATGGCGTTCTTAAAAATTTGAGTTTGGAACTATGACTATTGTCAGGCAGGAGTATCTTGAGATGTTCCCAACCCCAACGATGAAGAAGATTAGCTCGTCGCTTTGATCCATCAAGTGCACAAGTCTAGAACTGTGAGATCCATTTATTTCTGGCTTCGGTGGTGTTAAAGAGTTTAAACAAAGTTGATTGCTACTTATATCCAAGAGTTGCTCAAGGGGTGCGACTGAAGCAAAGTATTTTGTTGTTGTAGGAAGTACCAATTTTTTGTTGTTGACATTAGTGTTTCCTGCTTTGCTTTTGGTGGTATGGATAGTTGTTTCTAGCCGGCAAAGAAACTTAGCAAAGCAGTTTACCTTGTTCCAACCCAGTAATAACCCATGACTGTTTCTCGGGGATAGTTTGGGTTTTTGTATCCTTCAATGATGTCTTGGGTCTGAATGCATTTTTTTTGGTACCGGCGTACTATTTCTGCTAAAGTTAGCTTAAAGTGTTTTTTTTTTTAATAGATGAGAGCTGGAGAGTTGATTATTTCATCTTCTGTGTTCCTGGATATAATGTCGAGTAAAATATTTAAGCTTCCGGGCTGTGGTCAACAGTATAAGTACATTTCTATATTAGCAACTATTTTGGCTTTGGCGCCAATAGAATTATTTAGCCAGAATAAGACTCTGCTGTCGGTTTCTTACCGTAAAGAAATCATTTTTTTTAACTCTTTCTCCGCCAATATAATTGCCATACATTCCAATTCAGTTTGAGTCAATTATATTTTGGTGTTTGTTGAGTTTGGTACTGGCATACAATACGACATGTTTCTGGTAGTTTTTTTTTATTATTGTAATACGGCTCCAAGACTACAAGTTTTAGAAAACAACTGACCAAACTCCAACTAGAAATACCAGTCCTCAGCATCAATTTATGAAATACAATAAATTAAGTTAAAATCTAAAATGTTTCAAAAAATTATAAAAAATGTTTATAAATTTTGTAAATTATTTTTGAATTAAGTAGCATGTTAAGCAATGCCTAAACTAAGTTTTGTACAATTTTTGAAATAATAGTTTAAAAATTGTGTCCTCAGCATCAATTTATGCAAAACTATGATTTAGGTTAAAATCCAAAATGATTTAAAAGTTATAAAAAATGTTTTTAAATTTTGTAAATTATTTTTGGATTAAGTAGCATGTTAGACAATGCCTAAACTAAGTTTTGGACAATTTTTGAGTTATTAGTTTAAAGATTGTGTCCTCAGCATCCATTTATGTAAAACTGATTTAGATTAAAATCCAAAATGTTTTTAAAAATTATAAAAAATGTATTTAAGATTTGTAAATTATTTTTGGATTAAGTACCATGTTAGGCAATGCCTAAACTAAGTTTTGTACAATTTTTGAGTTATTAGTTTAAAGATTGTGTCCTCAGCATCCATTTATGTAAAACTGATTTAGATTAAAATCCAAAATGTTTTTAAAAATTATAAAAAATGTTTTTAAATTTTGTAAATTATTTTTGAATTAAGTAGCATGTTAAGCAATGCCTAAACTAAATTTTGTACAATTTTTGAGTTGATAGTTTAAAAATTGTGTCCTCAGCATCAATTTATGCAAAACTATGATTTAGGTTTAAATCCAAAATGATTTAAAAGTTATAAAAAATGTTTTTAAATTTTGTAAATTATTTTTTGATTAAGTAGCATGTTAAGCAATGCCTAAACTAAGTTTTGTACAATTTTTGCAAATAAGAGACCAATCTTTTGCCGACTAATACTTGAGTGGAGGTTTTTCCAGATCATGATTACTATCAAGTAGTTCAAACTGTAACGTCCACTCACTCGATTTTTTTTTTCTTTCAGCAAGTGTGAGAAATTTCTTAGTCAGGGGAGAAGGACGAGGTGATGTTAAATCTTTTAATGATCAACATTTGAGCGGGTAGGTAGGAAATTAAAAGTTTTTTCTTTTTAAAAAGTTTTTTTATTAAAGAGAAAGACGATGAGTCCAATCTTTTGATAGCATTTTTAGTATAATTAACCAATAAATTTGTGACTATTGATGTTAGCCATCAATCAATTTTACAGACTTTACCATGACTGACTGTCGTTATAGAAACAATGTCTTTTGATAAGTTGACACCTTGCTATTGTAATTTTATTTTCAAAACCTCTAAACATTTTTTCCGCCACCACTGACCGTGAAAGATTATGATCAAGCAACCTTTTTTTATATTCATAATAAAAGCAAAAAATTCAAAATTAGGCGGGGGGATGGATCATTCCAGATTCTGATTACTATTGAGTGTGTGTTAGCAAGAAATTGAAAGTTTTTCCATTTTGCAAACATACGAAGCTTTTTTGTTTAAGAAGAAAGAGTTGAAGTTTTTTCTTTTAGAAGTCTTTTCAGCTAGAGGAAGAGTGAATTCAATCTTTTGATAACCAATACTAAGGTAGATATGTGGGTCACTTTTAATCATGATTACCATAGAGTAGTTTAAACTGAAGTGCCTACTCATTGCCTGCATGTTTGTTTTGAAAGAATCAGAATTTATTTTTTTCTGCAAGTGTTAGAAATTCTTTAGTTAATGAAGGAAGTAATGATATCTAAATATGAATACTATTGAGTAGCTTGTTCTGGATTTGTAGAGAAAAATTTGTAATTACTGTGACCCACTCACCCGCCTAAGTGTTAGTCATCACAGGATGTATTGTAGGTCCCACCTCTTGTGTGCTTGGATTTAGATATGAGAGAATTGTTTAACAATAAATCTCTTGATAACTAACGATTTGAAGGGTAGGCGGGAACTAAGTTTAAATTGTGAAGGAGTTATTTCTTTCACTGTGACCCACCCACCCGCCCAAGTGTTAGTCATTAAAGAATCTATTGTATGTCCCACTTTTTGTGTGCTTGAATTTAGATATGAGAGAATTGTTAAACAATAAATCTTGATAACTAATGCTTAGGTGGGTGGGCGGGAACTTAATTAAGATTGTAAACGCGTTTCTTTTTTTACTGTGACCCACCCACCCGCCCAAGTGTTAGTTATTAAAAAATCTTTGTACGTATTGTGCTTGGATATAGATATGACAGAATTGTTTATCAATAAATTTCTTGATAACTAACGCTTGGGCGGGTGGGCGGGAACTAAGTTTAAATTGTGAAAACGTTTTTTTTTCTACTGTGACCTATCCACCCGCCCAAGTGTTAGTCATTAAATAATCTGTTGTACATCCCACCTCTTGTGTGCTTGGATTTAGATATGAAAGAATTGTTTAACAATAAATCCCTTGGGTGGGTGGGCTGGAACTAAATTTAGATTGTGGGCAAGTGTTGGTCATCAAAGAATCTATTGTACGTCCCACCTCTTGTATGCTTGAATTTAGATATGAAAAAATTGTTAAACAATAAATCTCTTAATAACTAACGCTTGGGTGGGTGGGCGGGAATTAAGTTTAGATTGTGGGCGCGTTATTTTTTTTTATTGTGACTCACTTACCTGCCCAAGTGTTAGTCATCAAAGAATCTATTATACGTCCCACCTCTTGTGAGCTCGGATTTAGATATGGGAGAATTGTTTAAAAATAAATCTCTTGATAACTAACACTTGGGTGGGTGGGCGGGAATTAAGTTTAAATTGTGAGCGGATTTTTTCCTCTACTGTGACCCACCCACCCGCCCAAGTGTTAGTCATTAAAGAATCTATTGTTTGACCCACCTCTTGTGTGCTTGAATTTACATATGAGAGAATTGTTAAACAATAAATCTCTTGATAACTAACGCTTGAGTGGGTGGTCGGGAACTGAGTATAGATTGTGGGCGCGTTACTTTTTTTTATTGTAACCTACACACCCGCCCAAGTATTAGTCATCAAAGAATCTATGAGAAAGTTGTTTAATAATAAATCTTTTGATAACTAACGCTTGGGTGGGTGGGCGGTAACTAAGTTTAGATTGTGGACAAATTATTTTTTTTACTGTGACCCACCCACTCGCACTGGTGTTAGTCATCAAAAGATCTATTGTAAATCCCACCTCTTGTATGCTTGAATTTAGATATGAGAGAATTGTTTAACAATAAATTTCTTGATAACTAACGTTTGGGTATGGGTGGATGGGAACAAAGCTTTTTTTTCTGAATAACAAACAATCGGGTAAGTAAACGGTGAAACCCAGTAGAAATCTGCTTACTTTTTAAATAAGAGAAGCAAACCCACCAAACTGTTTGTCATTAAATTTAAGTATTTGGGAAAACCAGTTTTGTAAACCACAATTGTGGTTAAAAATTTTACAAAAATAAAATTGCAAAGAAAATATTATAAACAATTTTTGATTTTTATTATTGTATTTTAATTATCTAGAAAGCGCAATTGTTGGTAGAAGTTAACCTTTCAAGTTTTAAAATTCTTGTTAGGTTTAGTCATATTTTTATTGCAACTACTGTCCTTTGGGTTTAATGATCTAGAAAGATTGGTAGAATTTGTTTTATATCAAAAAGACAATTTTACAAATGAACTCGTTTATTAGTATTGTCTAAATAATGAATTCAACCTCTAACTAAACTAAAAATACTAAATATTTCTAATCTCTACAAACGTCAGTAGCTACTATGTCACAAAAAGAAAAAGTGATATCCAATCTCTTGCTGACAGACACTTAGGTTGGTCTACTACAAACTACAATTTGTTTATGCTCTAGAGTTCCCGCCTACACGTTCCTTCGTTTACCTATCCAAATGTTTTTTATTAAAAAAATATAAATTTTTTGCAAGCGTTTTCTTTGTTTCTTCTCTGCAAACGTTTCTGGAAGATATAATATAATATTTCTTGATGACCAACATTTGGGCAAGTAAGGTGTTTACTCCAAATTATGATTATCATCAAGTAGTTTGATTTGAAGTTCACAAATTGATCAAAAATGTAAAAGTTTTTCCTATCTGCAAAGTTAGTTTTTTTTAGAACCTCCTATCCTTATCTCTTGATAACCAACACTTGTGTAAGTAAATCATTCTAGATTTGGATTACTATCAAGTAGTTTGTACTGAACAGCCCACCAACCCCTGCCTAAGAAATTGTTAACAAAAATTTAAAAGTTTTTTTTTGCAAACTCTTTATTAGAAGAAAATATGATAAAGTCAATCTGTTGGTTATCAACACTTGAGTGGGTAGGTGTACTACTCCAATTTATGATTACCATCAAATAGTTCAATTTGAAGTGCTTACCCACTTGCTTGAAAGTTTGTTATCAAAAAATTGGAAATTTGTTATTTATGCAAGTGTTAAAATTTTTTTTATCAGAAGATAAGGAAGTGATATTCAATCTCTTATCAACCAACACTTGGTTATAAGAGTGGATTACTTACCATCAAATAAATTTAATTGAAGTGCTTATCTACCCGATTAAATCTTTGTTATTAGGAAATCGTAAATTTTGTTTTTTTTTCAATTGTTAGAAGTCTTTTTGTTTAAGAAAGAAGAGATAATATTATATTTTGATAATCAACTTTTGGGCGGGTTGGTGAGTCACTTCAGATTATAATATCCATAAAATAATTGGTACTAAAGTGTCTATCAACCAACCCAAAAGTTTTTGGACAAGAAATTAAAGAGTTTATCTTTTTGCAAATGTTACAAGTTTGTCAAGATAAGTAGATAAGTAGATAATAAATCCAATTTTTTATTAACTAACACAAGGTACCTACCTACCTACCTACTCTAAATTATAATTACGATTAAGTAGTTTAAACTGAAGTACTTAATCTGACCAAAAATTTGTTATCAAAAAATTGAAAGTTTCTCTTTTTTGCTAGCGTTAAAAGTCTCAAGTCTCTTTGTTTAAAAAATAGAAAGTGATATCTTACCTTTTGACTAACATTTGGGCGGGTTGGTAGGTTACTTTAGATCATAGTTACGATAGTTACCTATAATTGAGGTAACAGTTCGATTTCAAACTGCTCGGTTTTGTTTTTGTTTAACACCTCAGCAATGTGTGGAAAAACTTAGTTTGTTATTTGGTGATGAAACACCATCCAAAACTATGGTTTACAAATGTTTTGCAAAATTCAAGCGTGGAAGACCAACATTTGATGACAATCTTTGCAAAGGTGGTGCAAGAAAATGCTAAAGAAATTCGAAAGGGGTCGTTCAAATTCGGTATATAACATCGTAACAAGTAACGAATCTTGGATATATTCATATGAGCCTGAAACTAAACAGCAATCGAGTGTATGAGTGTTTTAAAATGAACCTAAACCCAAAAAAGTGGTGCGTTCACGAAGCGTTTTGAAAAGAATGATTGCTTGTTTCTTCGGAAAAACAAGTCATGTTGCAACTGCATTAGAAGATCAAAGGCCAGTTAATGCTGACTGGTATACTTTAATTTGTTTGCCGGAAGTTATCGCTGAAATCAGAAGGAGCAACCGGCGAATCATTGTTCATCATGACAATACAAACTGTAGAGTTTTTGACCAGTAACAACATCCAATTAATGACTCATTACCCATATTTGCCCAATTTATCGCACAATATTTTGGCATATCAAAAATGTGGCAAGCGTTTTTCATAGCTTGAAGAGGCCGTTGAAGTATTCAAATCACTTGTTTTGGAGGTACCTCGTTCAGAGTGACAAAATTGTTTTGAAGATTGGTTTCATCGGATGCAAAAGTGTATAGATTTTAAAGGAGAATATTTTGAGAAGCAATAAAGCAATTTACATAACTTTTGCTTTACATTTTCCGCAAACTTTGGCAGTAGCTCCATGCAGTTTTATAAGAAGGTTGGCTATAAGTGAAAATTTGGGCACGTATTCTTAGAGTCAAGTGCATATTCTCATATAGCGGCGGAGCTGAGTAGATGTAAATTTTTTTTGGCACTAACTTGGTGTTTTAGATTTTGACGTTGTTGTTTCCAAATTTGCACTTTGACATTTTGCATTTCAATTTATGATTTTGCAACCGTTCAAAAACTTGGCGTTGATGGTACATAAGTTCTTCGTAGTTTTGGGAATACATCATGATATCATCCAATTAAAGCAGGACAATGGTGCTCAGAAGCCCAACCAATTCTCTTGAAATATATTTTTAGAAACTTGTTCTTCAGTCTGAATGGCATTACGGTGAATTGATAGATGCTTCCAGCCAATGCCATGAAAGCGGTGTATGGCTTGTAGCTCATTTTTTTATTGATATCTGCAAGTAGCCGGTGGTCAAGTAAAGTTTGGTAAAAACTTTCTACTTAATTTTAATAAAAAGAATGTTTTGCCCATCCACCCAAGTAATTGTTATGAAAGGGTTGGATCCAAATTTTTCAAAATTAGTAATAAATGATATTTGGAAAGAAGAGAAAATTTTATTTTTGGACAACAAACAGTTTGGTGGGTAGGCGGAAACTTGAATAGAAATTACCCGCTCACTTTTAATAAAATGAACCCACCTACTTAAGGGTTTGTTATCAAAAAATTGGGTCTGTTACTCACTTTTTTCAAGTTTAGTGACAAATAACATTTGCAAAGAAGAAAAATGTGTATTTCTGGATAGCACACAACTAATTGGGTGGGCGGAAACTCTACCCGTTTTCTATAATATAAATTGAGTGCATTGCCCACTCAAGTGTTTATCATCAAAATATTAGATCACGCACTTCTTCAAATAATGACAAAAAAGAGTAACTTTCCCTAGTAGAAACTACTCTTCATTTCTAATCAAATAAGTTCTCCGCCATCCCACCCAATTGTTTGTCATCAAAAAATTTGGATCTATTACTTGTTTCTACTGTGACCTACCCACCCGCTCAAGTGATAGTCATTAAAGATTTTATTGTACGTCCTACCTCTTGTGTGCTTGAATTTAGATATGAGAGAATTGTTTAACAATAAATTTCTTGATAACTAACGCTTGGGTGGGTGAACGGGAACTTAGTTTAGATTGTGGGCAAGTTACTTTTTCTACTGTGACCCACCCACCCGCCCAAGTGTTAGTCATTAAAGATTCTATTACACGTCCCACCTCTTGTCTGCTTGGATTTAGATATGAGAGAATTGTTTAACAATAAATCTTTTGATAACACACGCTTGGGTGGGTGGGCGGGAACAAAGTTTAAATTGTGGGCGAGTTACTTTTTTTTACTGTGATCCACCCACCTGTCCTAGTATTAGTCATCAATGAATCTATTGTACGTCCCTCCTCTTGTGTGCGTGAATTTAGGTATGAGAGAATTGTTTAACAATAAATTTCTTGATAACTAACGCTTGGGTGGGTGGGTAGAAACTTAGTTTAGATTGTGGGCAAGTTACTTTTTCTACTGTAACCCACCCACCCGCCTAAGTGTTAGTCATCTAAAGATTTATTGTACGTTCCACCTCTTGTGTGCTTAGATTTAGATATTAGAGAATTGTTTAACAATAAATCTCTTGATAACTAACGCATGGGTGGGTGGGCGGTAACTAAGTTTAGATTGTAGGCAAGTTACTTCTTCTACTGTGACCCACTAACTTTGATAATCAACACTTGAGCAAAATTTAGATTACCATCAACTATATTGTACTGAAGTGCCTAACCACCCTCGCCTAAAAGTTTGTTAACAAAAAAATCTCTTAGTCAGAAGAAAAAAAGGTAATATCCAATTTCTTATTGACCAACCAACACTTAGGCATATAGTTTAATTTGAAGTGCATATCAACCAGCAAAACTTTGTAATCAGGAAATAGTATCTTTGCAAGCGTTAGAAGTTTTTTTTTGTTTTGTATGTTTTGGCGGATTGGTGGGTCACTTTAAATTATGATTACCATTGAGTAGTTTGTAGTAAAACACCTATCCATCCGCCTAAAATTTTTTAACAAGCAATTAGAAGTTTTTTTTTCTATTTGCACTCATTACAAGTCTTTTTGTTAAAGGAGTAGATGATAAATTTGATAACACTTTTTTAATGACCAACGCTTAAGTGGGTGGGTCACTCTAAATTATAAGTATTTTCAAGTTATTTGAGCTGAGTATCTACCGGTCTGCCTAAAAAACTGTTATCAAGAAATTGAAAGTAGCTCTTCTTTGCAAGTCTCTTTGTTCAAGATGAAGAAGGTGATTCTAGTTTTTTGATGACTAACACTTGGGCGGTTTGGTGGATCACTTTAGATCAGGTTGTTAACAAGTTGTTTAAACTAAAATGCCCACTTACTAGCATAAAAGTTTGTAAAAAAGAAGAAATTAGAAGTTTTTCTTTTTTGCAAATAAAAGTGATTTTTTTGTTAAAGGAAGAAATGAAAAATTTAATCTTTTAATGAATATCACTTGAATGGGCGATTGGGTTATTCCAAGACATTCACTATTACGTATTTGAAGTGGAGTTTTTATTTAGTCGCTTAAGAGTTTGTTATCAAGAAACTAATTTTCAAAAGCGTGAAATTTCTTTGTTTAAGAAAAAGAAACTAATTTCTGATGTTTTGTTGAAAGCAAATCACCCACCCGCTTAATAGTTTGTTAACAAAAAAATTAAAAGTTGAAGGTCTCTTTGTTAGAAAAGAGGATGATAAATCTAATCTTTTAATAATCAAGATTTGGAACAAGATATTAGAAATTTTTCCTTACAGAATCTTTATTTTAGAAAAAAAGATGATGAATCTCTTGACCAACACTTGGATGGTTAAGTTTCTTACTTCAAAGCATGATTACCAACAAAGAGTTTTAAAAAAATTACTTGTCTGAGTAAGTGTTTGGTATTTTTTTTTTTAAGTGGTTGGGTTCTCTAGATTGATTACTATCGTTTAGTTTAAACTAAAGTGTCCATCTACCCGCATGAGAGTTTATTATTAAAGAGTTTGAAGTTTCTACTCTATGCAAGTGTAAGAAATCTCTTAGGCAGAGAAGGAGGAAGTCATATCTAATCTTTTGATAACCTGTACTTAGGCAGTTAAGTAGGTCATTCTAGACTTTGATTACCATCAAATAATTTGAAATAAAAAGCCTACTTACCCGTCCAAGTGTTTGTTATCAAATAATTGAAAGTGTTAGAAGTCTTTTAGTCACAGAAGAAAGTGGTAATATCCAATTTCTTGATGACTAATACTTGAGAAGAAATTAGAGTCTGTTAACAAAAGCTTTTTTTACAAACGTTACAGTTGAGGAGATAATAAATCCAACCTTTGATGACCAACACTTAGTTAAGTGGGCCACATAGATTATGATTTGAATAGTTTGAAATAAAGTGCTCAAACACCCGCCTAAAAAATTGTAATCAAGAAATTAGAAGTTTCTCTTTTTTAAAAGCGTTAGAAGTCTCTTTGTTCATGAAGGAGAATAATTCAGATCATTTTGTTATCAAGAAATATAAAAAACTACTTGGGTAGATAGTTGGGTCACTCCAGATCATGATTACAATTGAGTTTTTAAATTGTCCACTTACAAACTTTTGGGCGGGTTCAAATTATTAAAAAATTTTTTTTTTTAACGCGTTAAAAATCTCATTGTTTAATAAGGAGATATTTATATCCAATATGTTTATGACCAACACCTACTCTTTCGAATCTTTGTTATTAAAGCATTAGAAGTTTTTTTCTTTGTGTTAGAAATCTTTTAGTGAGAAGAAGAAGAAGTGTTGATATCTACTCTTTAGATAAACAACATTTGGGCGGGTTAATGGGTTACTCCAGATTATAATTACCATTATGTAGTATGAACTGTAGTGCATAATCACCAGCCCAAAAGATTGATATCAAGAAATTGAAAGTTTCTCCGCATTAAAAGCATCAGAAGTTTCTTTGTTCAAGAAGGTGATAATAATACCAAGTTTTTAAGTAACTAACATTTGGGTGAGAAGGTGGATTACTCTTTATTTTTATTACTATTGAGTAGTTTAAAAAATGTTATAACCAAACGTGAAGATTGCGTTTGTTGACGCTTGGGACCTCGATTGTTAAGTGCAAAGAATAATTCTTATCAAAATAAATTCGGATTGCTTCATTACAATTTTTAAGCAATCGGCAAAATTTGTTACTGCAAATGTACAACAAATAAAATGGAATTTTTTTTTGTCTTTAACCTCCCAAAATTTTGTTCTAGATACGGCCCTGACTTCATTGTTTTTAGAAAATTTTACAAATCTTCTAAAACTATTGTTTAATGCTCTAAATCTTTTAAGATCTTACAAAATTCTAACTTAAACTTTCATGTATCAAATCGATTTCTTATTGATCTATGCTACTTTTAATCAATTTATAAAATTATAAAATAATTTACTATGCTTTTTATCAGAAATTTATTACATCTGTAGAAGACTCTAGTAGAGCCAAAACTAGTAATGTATTTGTAAGAATAAATTTGTGATAAAAAACATTGTAAATTGCATTTGGATATTATTTAACAATTTCATCTATGTGTTAAAAATGATCCATAACATTTCATTACTTTATAACTACATAACTTTGATCTGATTGCACTCAACAGATTGCAATAACCTCAACCAAAAGAATAACGATTTACTCGTCGAGTGCTCTCCGAGAGCGCACTACAAAACCATTAGAATTCAATTACACACTTTTAATGCGAGTGGAAATGCGTCGCATATTTCCGCTAAACAAATTAGAACGTACTTTTCCTCAATTCTCCACAAGCATGTCCTCACTCACATCAAGCACCAAACAAATTGAAATAGTTTATAATAGACTCAAACTACAATTAATTTGATGCCCGGAATTGTTGATTTATTAGTTGGGGCTGTACTGTAAGGTGCTCAACAACTAGTTCAGGAATGCACGTATGTGCTTGGAGAGATTTAAAAGTCAGATTGATACGGAATAAGTGGCGCCGTATAATCCCAACAATCAATCAATCAATCAATGAAGTTTTACCTTGGATTAATTTTTGCATAAATTTGTTGAAACTTTGTTACAACTCCATATAAACTGATCCGAATAATACCCGTCGTCGGTTTAATGTATACGACAGTGTCCGCCCTCGCAGTGATTTATCCATCGAGAGCCATTATAAAATTTCGAATAATTGCATCCTGGGAGTCACTACTTTAAATTGTAAAAAATGGGGAAAATTTATATACTCGCCTCTCCCGGGAGGCGCCTGGAATACCCTGTCCACCATTTTACACTCCGTTCCGTCGCCCTTGCAGACCCCGCAAACATCATCGACGGCATCTGAATCGATGACAAAATCGCAGCCCACTTTCTGCAGACAAAACATAACAATTGCTCTTGCTCGGGGGATAATTTAGAGACTCACCCGACAGCTGCCGGCGATGCACATATTTTTCGTGCCCGTCTTGCAGGGAGTGCCGTCCTTCGCCCTGGGCGACTGCTTCACAAACATATTGTCCGTATTCAAGCAGTACAAACTGCACACGTCGTCTGTAAAGTAAGGAGTTTCAATCAGGCGGAAACGGATTTATCGCTTTGGTAATTTCGTATTGAATTATCAGATAATAATTGGGGATTGTGTTGATGCGTCCATCTTTAACGCCCGGCTGACTGCCCATGCATTTCGTGAATAATCGCCCGTTAATTATTCACGTGTACACAATGCGCACGTCAAGCGAGGACAAGATAGGCCATAATAGATCATTCAATTTATTCCCCTATTTAGTCGCATCGATTCCGCATACAACAAAAAGGCCGAGCCAGTTTACCTACCTTCCTTAATATACGGCTTCCAGGTGTACAGCTTCTCTTGAAACGGGACGTTGTCGAAGGCGCTGCATTGGGTCGCCCTGTACGTCGGAGCATCTTCCGAGCAAGGCTGTTAATGTTATTCAGAAAGATTAAAATTGATGGGTTAATTAAACGTTACCTCGATGTTGCATATTTTTATTTTTTTGCGATCGCCCATGCAGTATCTGCCCTTGTGTTGCGGTTTCGGATTGTTGCAGTCGCGCTCGGACGTTGATACTCCGCCGCCGCATGTTCGGCTGCACGATGAGAAGCTGCCCCATTCGCCCCAGCCGCCGTTTATTGCATGGGGACGCTCGCCGATCTCGATGCATTTCAAATCGTAACACCACTGAATACATAAAATTTGAATTGCTTTATTTTATCTTCTTTCGCATCCGGCTGTTTCGGTCGTTTGCATATTATTCAGAATTCATTCACAATAGACTCACTTTTACAGGAAGAGTTTGTTATCGTCAGTCAAGAAGTGTTTAATCTGCATAAATTTATGTTACGGACACAATTGTCAAAATAATAATTTTTCTCAAATTTAGTTTGAATATTGACCAATATGCTACTTTGTTTAAAATTAAATTTCAAGAATCAAAAGTATTTTTTATAATTTCTTGAAATACTTTGGATTTTAACAAAAATTGCAGTCTTGGTAGATTTATCTACGGACACAAATGTCAGAATAATAAATTTTGCTCAAATTTACTTTAAACATTGCCCAATATGTTAACTTTATTCAAAAAAAAAATTCAAAAATAAAAAATTGAAATTATATTTTTTTGAAATTTTTTCGATTTTATCAAAAATTGTAAATTTGCATAAATTTATGCTACGGGCACAATTGTCAAAATAATATTTCAATTTTTTGCTCAAATTAAGTTTGATTGTTGCCCAATATGATACTTTGTTTAAAATTAAATTTCAAAAATCAAAAATATTTTTTATAATTTTTTTGAAATATTTTGGATTTTAACAAAAATTGCAGTTTTGCATGGATTTATGCTACGGATACAATTTACAAAATAATAACTCAAAATTTTGCTAAAATTTAGTTTATACATTGCATTGAATTTTTTGAAATATTTTTTATTTTAACAAAAATTGCAGTCTTGCATTAATTTATGCTACGGACACAATTATTAAAATAATAACTCAAAATTTTGCTCAAACTAAGTTTAAACTTTCCCTAATATGCTACTTTGTTCAAAATTAAATTTCAAAAATGAAAAGTATTTTTTTTTTATTTTTAAAACTATTTTGGATTTTATCAAAAATTGTAGTCTTGCATAAATTTATGCTACGGACTCAATTGTTAAAATAATAACTTAAATATTTGCTCAAATTTAGTTTAAACATTGCTCAATATGCAACTTTGTTTAAAATTAAATTTTAAAATTAAAAAATATTTTTTATAATTTTTTGAAATATTTTGGATTTTAACAAAAATATAGTGCTGCATGGATTTATGCTACGGACACAATTGTCAAAATAATAACTCCAATTTTTGCTAAAATTAAGTTTAAACATTGCGTAATATTATAATTTATTCAAAATTAATTTTTTTAAATCAAAAATATTTTTTATAAATTTTTGAAATATTTTAGATTTTAACAAAAATCGTAGTGATGCATAAATTTATGTTACGAACACAATTGTCAAAATAATAATTTTGCTCAAATTTAGTATGCTACTTTGTTTAAAATTAAATTTTAAGAATCAAAAGTATTTTTTATAATTTCTTGAAATATTTTGGATTTTAACAAAAATTGCAGTCTTGGATAGATTTATGCTACGGACACAAATGTCAGAATAATAACTTAAGATTTTGCTCAAACTTAGTTTAAACATTGCCGAATATGATACTTTATTCAAAATTTGATTTCAAAAATCAAAAATATTTTTTATACATTTTTGAACTATTTTGGATTTTAACAAAAATGTACTTTTGCATAAATTTATGCTACGGACACAATTGTCAAATTAATAACTTAAAATTTTGCTCAAACTTAGTTTAAACATTGTTTAATATGATACTTTATTCAAAATTTAATTTCAAGAATCAAAAATATTTTTTATAAATTTTTGAACTATTTTGGATTTTAACAAAAATGTAGTTTTGCATAAATTCATGCTACGGACACAATTGTCATATTAATAACTTAAAATTTTGTTCAAACTTAGCTTAAACATTGCTTAATATGATACTTTATTCAAAATTTAATTTCAAGAATCAAAAATTATTTTTATAAATTTTTGAACTATTTTGGATTTTAACAAAAATGTAGTTTTGCATAAATTTATGCTACGGACACAATTGTCAAATTAATAAGTTAAAATTTTGCTCAAACTTAGTTTAAACATTGTTTAATATGATACTATACTCAAAATTCAATTTCAAAAATTAAAAATATTTTTTATAATTTTTTGAACTTTTTTGGATTTTATCAAAATTGTAGTTTTGCATAAATTTATGCTACGGACACAATTGACAAATTATTAACTTAAAATTTTGTTTAAACTTAGCTTAAACATTGTTTAATATGATAGTTTATTCAAAATTTAATTTTAAGAATCAAAAATATTTTTTATAATTTTTTGAACTATTTTGGATTTTAACAAAAATGTAGTTTTGCATAAATTCATGCTACGGACACAATTGTCAAATTAATAACTCAAAATTTTGTTCAAACTTAGCTTAGACATTGCTTAATATGATACATTATTCAAAATTTAATTTTAAGAATCAAAAATTTTTTTTTATAATTTTTTGAACTATTTTGGATTTTAACAAAAATGTAGTTTTGCATAAATTTATGATACGGACACAATTGTTGAAATAATAATTTAAAATTTTGCTCAAACTTAGTTTAAATATTGCTTAATATGATACATTATTCAAAATTTAATTTTAAGAATCAAAAATATTTTTTTATAATTTTTTGAACTATTTTGGATTTTAACAAAAATGTAGTTTTGCATAAATTTATGCTACGGACACAATTGTCAAATTAATAACTTAAAATTTTGCTCAAACTTAGTTTAAACATTGCTTAATATGATACTTTATTCAAAATTTAATTTCAAGAATCAGAAATATTTTTTATAATTTTTTGAACTATTTTGGATTTTAACAAAAATGTAGTTTTGCATAAATTTATGCTACGGACACAATTGTCAAATTAATAACTTAAAATTTTGCTCAAATTTAGTTTAAACATTGCTTAATATGATACTTTATTTTAAATTTTATTTCAATAATCAAAAATATTTTTTATAAATTTTTGAACTATTTTGGATTTTAACAAAAATGTAGTTTTGTATAAATTTATGCTACGGACACAATTGTCAAATTAATAGCTTAAAATTTTGTTCAAACTTAGTTTAAACATTGCTTAATATGATAGTTTATTCAAAATTTAATTTTAAGAATCAAAAATATTTTTTATAATTTTTGTAACTATTTTGGATTTTAACAAAAATGTAGTTTTGCATAATTTTATGCTACGGACACAATTGTCAAATTAATAACTTAAAATTTTGTTCAAACTTAGCTTAAACATTGCTTATTATGATACTTTATTCAAAATTTAATGTAAGGAATCAAATATTATTTTTATAAATTTTTGAACTATTCTGGATTTTAACAAAAATGTAGATTTGCATAAATTTATGCTAGGGACACAATTATCAAATTTATAACTTAAAATTTTGTTCAAACTTAGCTCAAACATTGCTTAATACGATAGTTTAATCAAAATTTAATTTTAAGAATCAAAAATATTTTTTATAATTTTTGTAACTATTTTGGATATTAACAAAAATGTAGTTTTGCATAAATTCATGCTACGGACACAATTGTCAAATTAATAACTTACAATTTTGTTCAAACTTAGCTTAAACATTGCTTAATATGATGTTTATTCAAAATTTATTTTTAAGAATCAAAAACATTTTTTATAATTTTTTTAACTATTTTGGATTTTAACAAAACGGTAGTTTTGCATAAATTTATGCTACGGACACAATTGTCAAATTAATAACTTAAAATTTAGCTCAAACTTAGTTTAAACATTGCTTAATATGATACTTTATTCAAAATTTAATTTCAAGAATCAAAACTATTTTTTATAAATTTTTGAACTATTTTGAATTTTAACAAAAATGTAGTTTCGCATAAATTTATGCTACGGACACAATTGTCAAAATAATAACTCAAAATTTTGCTTAAACTTAGTTTAAACATTGCTTAATATGATACATTATTTAAAATTTAATTTTAAAAATCAAAAATATTTTTTATAAATTTTTGAACTATTTTGGATTTTAAACAAAAATGTAGTTTTGCATAAATTTATGCTACGGACACAATTGTCAAATTAATATCTTAAAATTTTGCTCAAACTTAGTTTAAACATTGCTTAATATGATACTTTATTCAAATTTTAATTTCAAAAATCAAAAATATTTTTTATAAATTTTTGAACTATTTTGAATTTTAACAAAAATGTAGTTTTGCATAAACTTATGCTACGGACACAATTGATAAAATAATAACTCAAAATATTGCTCAAATTCAGTTTAAACATTGCCCAATATTCTACTTTGTTCAAAACTAAATTTCAAAATTAAAAATATTTTTATAATTTTTTGAAATATTATGGATTTTAACAAAAAATGTAGTTTTGCATAAATTTATGCTACGGATACAATTATCAAAATAATAATTCAAAATTTTGCTCAAAATTAGTTTAAACATTGCCCAATATGCTACTTTATTTAATATTAAATTTCAAGAAAAGAAATATATTTTTTATAATTTTTTAAAATGTTTTGGATTTTATCAAAAATCGCAGTCTTGCATAAATTTATGCTACGGACACAATTGTCAAAATAATATCTCAAAATTTAGCCCAAATTTAAATCAAACATTGCCCAATATGCTACTTTATTGAAAATTAAATTTCAAAAATCAAAAATACTTTTTATAGTTTTTTGAAATATTTTGGGTTTTAACAAAAATTGCAGTTTTGCATGGATTTATGCTACGGACACAATAGTCAAAATAATACTTCAAAATTTTGCTCAAAATTTGTTTAAACATTGCCCAATATGCTACTTTCTTAAATATAAATTTCAAGATCCAAAAGTATATTTTTTAATTTTTTGAAATATTTTTAATTTTAACAAAAATCGCAGTCTTGCATAAATTTATTGTCAAAATAATAACTCAAAATTTTGCTCAAATTTAGTTTGAACATTGCTCAATATGCTACTTTGTTCAAAATTAAATTTCAAGAATCAAAAATATTTTTTATAATTTCTTAAAACTATTTTGGATTTTATCAAAAATTGTAGTCTTCCATAAATTTATGCTTTGGACACAATTGTCAAAATAATAACTCAAAATTTTGCTCAAATTTGGTTTAAACATTGCTCAATATGCTACTTTATTCAAAATTAATTTTTAAGAATCAAAAATATTTTTTATAATTTTTTTTTAAATCTTTCACAATTTGGTTTCAAGTAATCGTATGTCACAATTGGTTGTATATTTTTTGTAAGTTATTTTGTGATATCAAACTTAGTCATAAGTAGCATAACTTATTTACAATTAACTTTTTAAAGTAAGGATATGTTTTTGGTGTTAATTTACTTAGTTACAATTGGTTGTATGGCTCTTGTAAGTTATTATGCAATATCAAACTTAGTCATAAGTTACATCACTTAGTTACAATTGCGTTTAAAGTAAGAATATGCTCTCTGGTGTTAATTTACTTAGTCACAATTGGTTGTATATCTTTTGTAAGTTTTTTTGTAGTATTAAACTTAGTCATAAATTGCATCACTTAGTCACAATTTGTTTTTAACTAACAAAATATTTTTGTAACTTATATAATTAGTCACAATTAGTTGAGAAACTTTCAAAATTTACTTTGGATAGCACACTTAGTCACATTTCATGGCATTACACTTAGTCATGTGTTACACCACTTAGTCACAAACAGTTTTAAGCTAAAACATTATTTTCTTTAGCTTAAAAACTACTTACAAGTCAAAAAGCTTTAGAAAACATTTTGTTATATTACATTTATTCATAATTTGCATTACTTACTAATTTTAAGTTATGACTTATTATTTTATTACTTTACACTTAATCATATTTTGTACTGCTAGTCACAAACAGCTGACAATTTTAAGCTGACAATATATTTTTGTAGCTCATATAATTAACCAAGAAACTTTAGATTTTTTTTTGTTAAATTACACTTAATTATAAATTGCAATCACTTAGTCACATTTTGATCTAAAATGAAAAATTACTTTTTTTAATTTATATACTTAATCACAATAAGTTGTAAAGTTACCAAGTCATTTTTTTTTGTTACACTTGTAAAACCACGTTTAGTCATATGTTGCACTACTTAGTCACTAGTAGTTTTAAACTAATAATTTGTAGCGCTTATATACTTATTTACAGTTAGTCAAAATGTTTTTTTTTATAATACATTTAGTCATATATTGCATTATTTAGTCACATTTGATTTATGCTTAGTCATATATTGCACTACTTAGTTACAAACGATTCTAAACTGACAATTATTATTTTTTATAGTTTGTAGGTTTAATCACAATTAGATTAGTCATAAGTTGTATTCATCAGTCAGAATTAAGTTTTAAGTAACAATATGTTTTCTGGTGTATTTTGCTTAGTCACAATTGGTTATAAAGGTTTTGTAAATTATTTTGTGATTAAACAAAGTCATAAGTTGCATGATTTAGTCACAATTAAGTTTTCTTTCTTTTTACTTAGTCACAATTGGTTGTATAACTCTCCTAAGTCATTTTGTGGTATTAAACTTAATCATAAGTTGCATCACTTAGTCATAATTAGTTGTTGATTTTTAAGTCATTTTGTGACGTCAAACTTAGTCATAAGTAACATCACTTAGTCACAATTGAGTTTAAAGTAACTATATGTTTTCTATTGTTTATTTACTTAGTCACAATTGGTTGTATAGCTTAGTAAGTTATTTTGTGATCAAATTCAGTCATAAGTTGCACTACTTAGTCGCAATTGAAGTTAAATTAATCATATATACTTTGGTGTTTTTTTATTTAGTCATAATTGATTGTACAGCTATTGTAAGTCAATCTCTGATAGCAAACTTTGTCATAATTTACATCACTTAGTCAATATTGATTTTAAAAGTATCAAAATATTCTGTGGTGTTAATTTATTTAGTTACAATTAGTTGTTTAGCTTTTGTAAGTCATTTTATGACAACAAACTTAGTTATAAATAGCATAATTTAGTCATAATTGATATTAAAATAATAATACGTTTTCTGTTGTTAATTTACTTAGTCACAATTGGTTGTACAGCTTTTGTAAGCTATTTTGTGATTTAAACTTAGTCATAACTTAGTCATAACTTAGTCACAAATGAGTTTAAAGTAATCATATGTATTTTGGTAATTTTCACATAATCACAATTAGTTGTATAGTTTTTGGAAGTAATTTTGTGATTGTAAACTTAGTCATGAGTAGCATCACTCAGTCACAATTGAGTTTAAAGTAACAATATTTTTTTTGTTGGTTATTGATTTAACCACACTTGGTTGTATAGCTTTTGTAAGTCATTTTGTAAAATTAAACTTAGTCATAAGTTTATTTACTTTTACAATTGAATTTATAGTGTTAATAAGTTTTCTGGTATTATTTTATTTAGTCACAATTGGTTGTATAGTTTTTGTAAATCGTTTTGTGATTTTAGTCACATTTAGTTAAAATTGAGTTACTTTAAGTAACAAAATGTTCTGGTGTTAAATTATTAAGTCACAATTGGTTTTTGTAAGTCATTTTGTAATATTAAACTTAGTCATAACTTGCATCCTTTAGTCACAATTACGTTTAAAGTAACCACATATATTTTGGTGTTTTTTCACTTAGTCATAATTAATTGTACAGTTTTTGTAAATCAATTTATAGTATCAAACTTAGTCATAAGTTGCAACACTTAGTGACAATTGAAATTAAAGTAACGAATATATTGTATGGTGTTTATTTACTTAGTCACAATTAGTTGTATAGTTTTTGCAAGTCATTTTGTAATATCAAAATTAGTCATAAGTTGCATAAACTAGTTACATTTGGTTGTATAGTTTTTGTAATGTCAAATTTAGTCATAAGTAATGCACTTTAACACATAATTGAATTTAAAGGAACAATTTGTTCTTTGGTATTAATTTACTTAGTCACAATTAGTTGAATAGCTTCCTTAAGTCATTTCTGACATTATACTTAGTCATAATAAGCATTATTTAGTCGCAATTGAATTTAAAGTAATCAAATATTTTCTGTTTTTATTTACTTAGTCACACTTTGTTGTATAGCTTTTGTTTGTCAGTTTGTGCTAACAAACTTGCATTACTTAGTCACAATTGAAAAAACAGTTTGTTCTCTAGTGCTAATGTATTTTTAGTCATAATTAATTGAGAAGTTTTAAGGTTTTTTGTGATTACACACTTAGTCACAACTGAGTTATTAGTTTAAAATAATTTGTTTTATGGTGTTAAATTACTTAGTCACAAATAATTTTATAGCTCTTGTAAGTCATTTTGTAATATCAAAATTAGTATAAAATGCATCACTTAGTCACATTTGAGTTAAAGTAACATAATGTTCTTTAGTGTTAATTTATTTAGTATAATTAGTTGTAGCTTTTATTTTGTAATTCAAAACTTAGTCATAAGTTGCATCTCTTAGTAATTTTGTATAAATAAAGTTATGTAGTTATAAGTTGCATCACTTAGTTATGATTAAGTTTATAAAAACAATATGTTTTAAGTGTTAATTTACTTAGTCACAAATGGTTGTTTGAATTTTGTAAGTCATTTTTTAATATCAAACTTAGTCATAAATTGCGCTACTTAGTCATAATTGAGTATAAGTATCAATGAGTTTCCTGGTTGTAATTTACTTAGTCACAATTAGTTATATTGCTTAAAAATTATTTTTAATGTTAAACTTAGTTATAAGTTGCTTACTCTATGACTGAGTGCGTTTAAAAAAATTATATGTACTTTGGTGTTTTTTTATTTAGTCACAATTAGTTGTATAGCTCTTGTAAGTCATTTTGCGATATTAAACATAGTCATAAGTTGCATCACTTAGTCACAATTGACTTTAAAGTAACAATATGTTTCTTAGTGTTAATTTATTTAATCACAATTAATTGTATAGGTTTTGTAAGTCATTTTGTGATATCAAACTTAGTCACATATGGCACTTAGTCACAATCTGTTTTAAACTAACAAACTCTTCTTTGTAACTCAAATAATTAATCATAATTAGTTGAAAAATCTTTAAAAAACTGTCACAATTTTTTTTAAGTAACAAATTTTTGTTAATAGTTTATGTAATTAGTCACAATTGGTTGTAAAGCTCTATTTAGTCTATTTATGATATCACACTAAGCCGCCACATAATTTACAAACTGTTTTAATCAAAATTATGTTTTGTAACTCATGTACTTAGTCACAATAAGTTGAAAAGTTTTAAAATTATTTTGTGTTAGCACGCTTAGTCACAATTGTTTCTAAAGTAACAAATTAATTTTTTAAATTTATATTCTTAGTCAAAATTGATTAAAATGCTTTAGTCAGTCATTTTAAGACATTATACTTATTTAATTATTTTCATTAGTTTATATACTTAGTCATAATTGATTATAATAATTAAGTTGGTCTTTGTATGACTATACTCTTAGTCAAATTGTTTTCTTTAAATTACATACTTAGTCACATTGTTTGTAAAGCTTTACTAAATAAATTTAAAACATCACACTTAGTCACAATCAGTTCTAAACTAACAATTTATTTTCTGTAGCTTGTATACTTAGTTCCAATTGTTTGTAAAGTCATTTTGTAATACCAAACTTAGTCATAACATATTTTTTGATCTGTTGACACTTTGTAATTTGTTTTTTTTTTCAAAATATGGACAGCAAAACTTGGCATTAGTTTCTTCAACAAGTCTTTCATT
Source organism: Tachinus rufipes (assembly GCA_963932245.1). NCBI lineage: Eukaryota > Metazoa > Arthropoda > Insecta > Coleoptera > Staphylinidae > Tachinus > Tachinus rufipes. The sequence goes on from OZ010749.1 coordinate 7,605,676, forward strand.
AATAAATAAAAATTTAAAAAATTGCAGCGTTGCCAAATTTAAAATAATTTCTTTAAAAACAATTTTGATAACTCGTAACTCATTTATTTTTAAAAATATGGACAAGAAAACTTGGCAACATGGTTTTCAGTATGTTCTTAGTTATAAAACAAAAATGTAAAATTGCAACGTTGCCAGGTTTAGAATAATTTGTTATTGTTTCTTTTAGAATCAATTTTGGTTTGTAAGTAACTTATTTATATTTTAAAATATTGACAACAAAATTTCATTTTTAATATATTCTTAATTAATAAACAAAAATGTAAAATTGCAACGTTGCCACATTTAAAATAATTTATTGTTTCTTTTAGGGCCATCTGGTAAATAAGGAAAAATAAATTTGCAACTTTTTTTTATATGTCCTAAACGTTTGAACAATTTTGTAAAATAGCAACGTTGCCAGATTATTAATAATTTAAGATTGCGTCCGATAAAACTATAATTATTCATTTGGTTTGTATGCTGCTAACACATACATTTTTGTCAATATTTTTTAGCAACGTTGCCATTTTTTTAACTAATTTGTGAATAAGGTGAATCGCTTGCCTAACAAAGGATACATCAACAATGTTAATTGCAATCGTAAGAACGCGTTTGTAAAACTAATCCAAATCTTCCCCAACTTAATGGTGATCCCCACTCGGTTCTCCCCTTACGCAAACATTGAATAAATCGAAGCGCAACCATAAAACATTCCCATCCTCCCGCGACCCTAAATTTCGGCAATCTCCTGCGGATTAAGAGGTTTTCCCGTCGCTTTTTTTTTATGTGCACTGTTTTTTTCTTTGCGATAAAGTGGCGGGATCACACGCACCTTGTTTGCCCCGCAGGGGGTCCCGTCGGCGGGCGGCTCGCCATCCGACTTGCACGTCTCCGGATCCGTCCGGCACATAAGCCTCTGGCAGAACATTTCCGGGTCCGTGCGACATACGTCGGAACCGGGAAAACCGATCTGACACTGGTACTTTGCATCGTAGACACTGCCGGGCAGCATGTTATTATCCGGATAGATTGACTGCTCCGGTTCGTCGTTGAGACATTCACCTAAATCATTGCTAAAAAAGCAAGTTTAAATGCATTCCTTAATTAAATTCAGTGATAAAAACCGATACATATAAACCGAGTTGATTAATTTAATTATATTCTACTCACTCGAATAGCGTCGTAATAAAAGTTTTACTGCAAGTCGACCATATATTCGTGTGCAGATGTACGTACGGCGACATCACGTAGTAGGATTGATCCTCGGCTTGCGGTTTGCAGCCGGAAATCTCTTCGGTGTCGTGAGAGCATCCCATGCTAATAATGATGAAACATAATAAAATAAAATAATAAAATAAAGTGAAGCTTACACGTGGCCCATCTCATGCGCCACAACGATTCCCAAGATCAGTCCTCCGTCTTCGTTAATAGCGCAAGGTTTATCACCAGAACAGGCGGACGCCACGTACGCTAATCCCATGAGGCCGCAGCTCGCCATGTTGTCCGCACATATATCATATCTGCAAAATGTATGTAATTATGTAATGTTCAGGCCACTTTTCATGCCGGCCAACATCATAATTCCACAGAGGAACAACACTTGTGCGATAAAAGTTGTGCGGAGGAAAAAAATAATCGTCGGCCGCGCTCTCGATAAATCCTACAAGCCATCGCTATAAATCGCATCCGGATAATTAATGATTTACGAGGATACTTTATATTGGAACTAATTAATAAAAGGCGACGAGGTATGCTGCATGCTGAAAGACGAACAATTAACAGCCTCTTCATTATTCAGATAAATTAGCAATTGCACGATTGCTTTATTTTAATATTGTTACCTTATTTGGTTACAACAAATTTTCAGTTAATTACAAATTTGTCAGCAAAAAATTTGTTTGAATTAATTAAATATATTTATAACTCAATAATATATAATACAACTCGGGAACACTAGTTTATAATTACGCCCAAAAAGTTTTAATTAGAGTGCCCCGCCCACCCACCAAGGTATTTGTTATCAAAGGATTCTGTTTCCCATCTCTGCAAACGTCAGAAGTCCTTTTAATGGAAAAGGAGATGGTGATAATCAATCCCTTGATGACTAACACTTGGGTGGGTGGGCGGGAACACGAGTTTATAATTACGCGCAAGTAGATTTATTTAGAGTGCCCCGCCTACCCGCCACAGAGTTTGTTATCAAGAGATTCTGTTTCTCGTCTCTACAAACGTCACAAGTTTTTTTAATGGAGAAGGAAATGGTGATATCCAATCTCTTGATAACTAACGCTTGGGTGTGTGGGCGGGAGCATTAGTTTATGACTACGCGCAACTAGCCTTGCTTGGAGTGCCCTGCCAAAATGTTTGTTATCAAAAGATTCTGCTTCCCGTTTCTACATACGTCAGAAATCACTTTGATAGAGGAGGAGATGGTGATATTAAATCTCTTGATAACTAACGCTTGGGTGGGTAAGCGGGAACACTAGTTTATGATTGGGATCGTTAGAGGGTTTAAAGAAAATAGGTTTGCCAAAGCTGTTGGCAATGGCGGTAGCATATTTATCTAAATCAGAAATATAGTCAAGTTTTTGTAAATTTGGAAAAAAATAATAATAAAGTTGTTGGCAAGGGCTTGAAAAAAAGAGTTTTGATACTTAACCAGCAAATAGTTTGAACTGGTGTGCCCATTCGCCCATGTGTTTGTTATCAAAAAATTTAAAGTTACCTTTCTCTACAAGTGTTAAAAGTTCTTTTGCCAGAGGAGAAGCTGTTGATATTCAATCTCTTGATGACCAACACTTGGGCGGGTGGGTGAGTTACTCTAGATTATAATTACCAGCGAATAGTGTAAACTGAAATTACCCGCTCAAGTGTTCGTTATCAAAGAATTAAAAGTTACTCTTATCTACAAATGTTAATAATCTTTATGCATTTTTTTCCTTTTATTGTTTAATTTCAAGTACATTTAAACTGTAAATAATGCGTTATAAGGCAATTTTGTGCAAAATATGTAATTATTCTAAAAGATTTTTTTAATTTTTTTGCGTTTTTATGAAAAAAATACATTTTTAAAAGATTTTAGTTGTTAAATGTGCAATATTTTAATTACAAATACATTTTTTTGTGCAAAAACGCTCATTTCTAAGCAGTTTTATGCAAGATATGTAATTTTTCTGGAAATTTTTTTAAATTTATTTGCGTTTTCATAAAAAAATGCATTTTTAAAAGATTTTATGCGTTTTTTAGCAATTCTAATGATTTTTTAAGATTTTTGTTATTAATTAGACAATATTTTAATTAGAAATGCGTATTTTTGTGCAAAAACGCTTGTTTCTAAGCAATTTTATGCAAAATATGTAACTTTTCTGATTTTGTTAAGTTTTCATAAAAAAATGAGTTTTTTAGAAGATTTTAAGCGTTTTTTAGCAAGTTCTAATGGTTTTTTTAAGATTTTTGTTGTTAAATGTGCAATATTTTAATTACAAATGCATGTTTTGTGCAAAAACGCTAATTTTTAAGCAATTTTATGCAAAATGTGTAATTTTTCTAAAATTTCTTTGCGTTTTTATTAAAAAAATGCATTTTTTAGAAAATTTTAAGCGATTTTTAGCAGTTTTAATGTATTTTTTGAAATTTTAGTTGTTAAATGTGCAATATTTTAATTATAAATGCGTTTATTTGTGCAAAAACGCTTATTTCTGAGCAGTTTTATGCAAGATATGTAATTTTTTTAATAGATTTTTTAAATTTCTTTGAGTTTTCATAAAAAATTGCATTTTTTAGAATATTTTAAGCGTTTTTAGCAGTTTTATGGTTTTTTTAAGATCTTAGTTGTTAAATGTGCAATATTTTAATTACAAATTTGTTTTTTGTGCAAAAACGCTTGTTATTGAGCAATTTTGTTCTAGTTTTATTGACTTTTAACTAATCTCATGCACATTTTAAGTATGAATGCGTATTAAGTCGGCTTTTTAAAAAATATGTAATTTTTAATTAAAAAAATTTAAAAAAAAAATGCAATTTTTGTTTAGAAATCTTATTTTTCTAGAAGTTTTTAGCGTTTTTCTACAGTTATGTTGATTCAATTAAGTTTACTACATGTAATTGATCAAAATTAACACAAAAAAGTTATTTTTAACATCAAACGCGCAGAAAACGTATTTATAGTATAAAATTTGCTGAAAAATTCCGTTTATTAGATAAAATATATTAAAATTGACACAAAAAACTTCTTTTTATGCATAAAACTTATTTACAGCATAAAAAACGCACAAAAAAACTATTTTTAGTATAAATTTTGTTTCGAAATTCCGTATTACATAAAATATATTCAAATTGTCACAAAAACATATTTTGCTGCATAAAATTTGCTTTAAAATCACGTTTACCACATGACAAGTTGAAGCAAAAAACTCATTTAAAGCACAGAAAATGCACAAACAAATAATGTTTTGAATAAAAATTGCTTGAAAACTACGCTTACTTTCTAAATTTAATCAAAATTACTTCAATAAACTTATTTGAAACATGAAAATTGCTTTAAGAATACGTTTACTACATTTATCTAAATTGATGTAAATTGATGCAAATTGATCACACTTACGGTTATTACTATTAAACTTGAGACAGAAAACTTTTTTTCAACATAAAACTTGCTTGGAATTACGTATACGAATTACAAAAATTGAAAGAAAATTTATTTTGAACATAATGTTAACTCTAAAACAACGTTTGGTACATAAAATTGGTCAAAATTGACAAAGAAAATTATTTGGAATTAAGTTGCTAAAATCTTGCTTCTAGTCGACAAAATTTTAATTTACAAAAATCCATCAAATGTTAATATAAGAAAATTTGTTTATAAATTGACAAATCTAGAGTAGTATTTGGCGTCAAGTTGCTAAAATCCGGCTTATAGTCGACAAAATCAGGCCTTTAAATAATAATTTACAAAAATCCGGCCATTAATTGTGATTACAGAAAATTATTTAGAATTTAGTTGCTAAAATTTTGCTTGTAGTCGACAAAATCCGGTCTTTTTAATTGATAATTTACAAAAATTTGTCAATCAAATGTTATTATAAAAAAATTTGTTTATAAATTGACAAATCTAGAGTAGTATTTGGCGTTAAGTTACTAAAATCCGGCTTGTAGTCGATAAAGTCCGGCTATTTATATAATAATTTACAAAAATAGTTACTAAAATCCGGTTTTTAAATGATAATTTACAAACATTTTGCTATCAAATGTTAACCCAGAGTATTATTTTGAGTTTAGTTGCTAAAATCCGGTTTATAGTCAACAAAATCCGGCTTTTTTAATTGATAATTTACAAAAATCCGGCCATCAAACGTTAAAATACATAAAACTATTTATAAGTTGAGTGAAATCTGGTATTTAATTGCTAAAATTCGGCTTTTAAATAATAATTTTAAAAAATCCGTCTATCAAATGTTAATTTACAGAATTGTTTGGCATTAAGTTGCTAAAATTTTGGCTTGTAGTTTACAAAATCGAGACCTTTTAATTAATAATTCACAAAAATCCGGCCATCAAACGTTGATATAAGAAAATTCGTTCGTAAGTTGACAAATCTAAAGTAGTATTTGGCGTTTGGTTGTTAAAATCCGGCTTTTAATTAATAATCTACAAAAGTCCGGCTATTAAATGTTAATTTACAGTATCATTTGGCATTTAGTTGCTAAAATTTGGCTTATAGTCGACAAAATCCGGTCTTTTTAATTAATAAATTACAAAAATCCGGCCATCAAACGTTAATATAAGGAAATTTGTTTATAAATTGACAAATCTAGAGTAGTGTTTGGCGTTAAGTTGCTAAAATCCGGCTTGTAGTCAACAAAATCCGGCTATTTATATAATAATTTACCAAAATAGTTGCTAAAATCCGGTTTTTAAATGATAATTTACAAACATTTGGTTATCAAATAGTAACCCAAAGTATTATTTTAAGTTTAATTGCTAAAACCCGGTTTATAATCGACAAAATCCGGCTTTTTTAATTGATAATTTACAAAAATCTGGCTATCAAACGTTAATATAAAAAAGTCGTTCATAAGTTGACCAATCTTGAGTAGTCTTTGGCATTTAGTTGCTAAAATCTGGCCTTTAAATGATCATTTTAAAAAATCTGGCTATCAAATGTTAATTTACAGTATTATTTGGCATTCAATTGGTAAAGTTTGGCTTGTAGTTGATAAAATCCGGCCCTTTTAATTAATAATTTACAAAAATCTGGCTATCATCAAACGTTGATATAAGAAAATTTGTTTATAAGTTGACAAATCTAGATAGTATTTGGCGATTGGTTGTTAAAATCCGGCTTTTAAATAATAAGCTACAAAAATCCGGCTATTAAATGTTAATTTACAGTATCATTTGGGATTTAGTTGCTAAAATTTGGCTTATAGTCGACAAAATCCGGACTTTTCAATTGATTATTTACAAAAATCCGGCTATCAAACGTTAATTTAAATAAATTTGTTCATAAATTGAGAAATCAAAAATAGTATTTGGCGTTTAATTGCTAAAATTTGGTTTTAAATGATAATTTACAAAAATCCGGCCATCAAATGTTAATTTAGAGTATTTTTTGGCGTTTAATTGCTAAAATCCGGCTTTTTTGATTAATAATTTATAAAAATCCGGCCATCAAATGTTAATATATGATTTTTTTTTTCATGTATTGATAAATGTAGAGTATTGTTTTGCAAAAATTCGGTTTTTAAATAATAATTTACAAAAATCCGGCTATAAATGAGCAAGATTTAGACTGTAAAATGTAAATTTAGCGCTTAATTAGTAAAATTTGACTCATAGTTGGCAAAATCCGGTTTTCAAGTGTTATTATAAGAAAATTCGTTCATAAATTGACAAATCTGAAGTATTATTTGCCTTTTAATTATCAAAATCTAGTTTATAGTCTAAAGTTTGTTTAAGTAAATCCGGTCTTTAACTGACAAATCTGAAATATTAATATGTAAATCTGGATTTAATTGTTAAATTTTAAATCCGGCCATAAGTTGGCTAATCTGAAGTCTAAATCGTAAATCCGGCGAATAATTGTTAAAATCCGGTATTATAGTTGCTAAAATCCGGCTTTTCAGTGATAATTTGAAAGAATCCTGCTATAAACTAACAAATTTAAAGTATTAATATGCAAATCCGGCTTTTAAATGTTAGTTTTTTTTTTAAATTCAGCCATAAATTGACTTAAAACTAAAGTTAGAATAGTAAATCTGGACTTTAAATGTTAATTTTTAAAAAATCCTGCTATAAATTGACTAAATTTAAAGTATGAATAAGTAAGTCTAGCTTTAATTATTAAAATCCGGCATTAAGTTTTCAAAATCCCGCTTTTTAATGATAATTTGAGAAAATCCAGCTATAAACTGACAAATTTGAAGTATTAATATGTAAATCCGGCCTCTAAATGTTGATTTAAAAAAGTCCGGTTATAAATTGACAATAATAATATATGTACAGCATGAAAAACGCGCTGAAAATTTATTTTTATCATAAAATAATATTTTTTTTGTATAAAAATAGCTTGAAAACTTACTAAAATATATCAAATTTAGCAAAAAACATATTTTAAACATAAAAATTGCTCTAAAAACACGGTTACTACATAAAATGTATCTAAATTGTTGTAAATTGATGCAAAAACTTATTTGCAGCAAGAAAGGCGCAAAGAAAACTGTTTTTAGTCAACGCACGGACGGCCGCCGCCGGAACCCCTATAATTTTTGTGAAAATCCGCCGGGTATCGGAGCATTTTCGTAATTTTTTGCGGCCGATGCTCCTCTCTGTTCGCAATTCGATTAGGGGGCGGGGTGCTCGGAAATTTGCCGAAGGCGAACGGAGGGTCGGATTGACAAGCGGTTTTTGGCGTCGGTTTCCTCGCGGCCGTAACTTTTTCGTTGTTGAAGATGGGAAACGGGCGTTTTGATTTACCAAATTGCCGTCTGTTTGCGCTCTTTTAAATGCATAGACCAATTTTTTGACACCCCCGGGAGCGGAGCGGCAATTTTTTGAAAAAAAAAACCGGAAAAACGGCCGTAACTTTGCCGTTTTTGACCGCACAGAGGCGGCAAAAACGTTCCTTTCCGAGAGCCCCGTGTGCTTTTTTTTACCCCGTCACAAACGGTGAGCGGCGTCACCAAAATTTTTTGGCTTAAATTCAACGATCCGCGCGACCCCTGGCAATTGTCGGACGTTAAAATGCCGTTAAACTTATTGAAAGAGAAAGAGCCGAGCCGGGCTTTTAACTGAAGCGATTTTTGAGTTTGACTTTTGTTTCCGACCCGCTGCTCCCCGAAGTAGGTCTTTAAACGCTCACTTTGGAGAGCCGCCCCCAGTCCACCCAGGACCGCAGAAAATCGCGACTCTTCTTCTTCGCGAGATTCGTCCTTGATCTTTTAATTACCCCTCTTACAATTTTTGGATATCTGCTTGCGTTAAATCGCGGCGGCGCGTCGAAGGTCGATAAAAACGCAATTTTTGCCAAAAAGTGGGGTTGCCCAAAAGAATAGAAGTGTTCAGGGTATGCACGTAGAAGATTCCGCTTAGTTTAGTTTGAAAGAAAAAGAGTTTCCCCACAAATTGTTGGAATTAGATTTTTGAGTTTTTGCCCCCCACCCTTTTTACAAATTTTCAAAGTAGGCCAATTTTTTTTTATTTTTAGCTCCAAATTGGGCCGCCGTGACTATAAAATTCTTAAAATTACGTAAAAAACGCGCAAAAAAAAAAAGAATTATTACATAAGATTTGCTTATAAAACCATAAAATTGCACAAAAAAATTAATTTAACAAAATTATAGCATAATATTTGCTTAAAAAAACAGAAAAAAATCCGCAGAAAACTACAATTTACGTATCACCTTTTATGTTTGTCTTAAGGGCCCCAACAAATGCTTTGCACCTGCACCTTTTTAAGAAGGCTGCTCTGGGTTCTTATATAGTGATTTAGTAAGTAACTTAAACTAAATAAACTTTTACTTAAAAACTAGTTTAAAAATTGTATGTAATGTGCTTATCTAATATTTAAATTTATTTAAGTAGCAATACTTGTTGCCAATATAAAACTCGATTGAATGTTCTACAAAACTAATAAAATTGAGAAACAAAATAGCTCGTAATATATTATCAAATCGCTGATCGACACTCAAATTACAATCACGCAAGGTTTGTGTGACGCAATGGCAGCAACTGGATGCGATGTGCTGTGCAGATATTTACAGGAGATAAGCACGCACACCCTTTTCCCCAATCAGAAATCAATAGTTGATTATTAGCTTATTCCATAGCAATTTGTCAATGGTGCTTACGTGTCCATGTAAATGGAGCGCGCGTTTTAATGAGCGCAATATAAACCGGCTGCAGAAGAACCCGGAAATAATCTGATTATAAATTAATACGGTTGCTGCTCGCAGATATTCATTTGCAAACATCATCCATTCACAAAGCGACCTCACCAAATCATAATTAGAGTTATTTTCGATGTTATTGAACTATTGTTAATCCTACCAATTGTTGTTATTGCAAATAATGTATAGGATTGATATTATTGGAAATAATTTTAATAAAAATTGCTTTTGTATGTAGTATATAAAACGGATCGATAGTAATAAATGTTTTATTAAAGTCGCGCGAAACGTTTAGAATGGAGTCATTTGTGTTGGCTGCAATAGGCTTTAGAACACTCTCAAACAAACTTCCAACTTATACGCTCCCGTACTCTGAAATGCGCTGCAGCAATTTATAAAAATAGTTCAATATTTAAAATACAACTCAACAGGAGCTTGTTTAAACTTTAAAAATCTATTTCTCCCTGCACACATTTTTTCCTCACAGCATCATTCCTTTCAGGCAGCTTAATAAAAGAGCTGCTCTCAACAATGGTTTTAAGAGACAAATAATCTTTCAACTTTCAACTGAAACAAATACATTTTCCCGTTCTAATTACTCCGGAGCTGGCAAAAACACGCCCCCTTCTTTTTTACTAAATAATTATTATCCGGGTAATTCCCACTTCGACTAAAAACGCGCCTAATCCAAGACAATGTAATGCTGAAAGCGCTTTTGATAGTGCATTATCTACTCGAAGGAGATAAGCAGAGGGAATTAATGGCATAATACGGGCCGAAATCTTCAAACCGGTGAAATTAAGTGCGACAATAAACATATTACGATTGCTATCAGCGTTTATTAGTGGTCGGAGAAACGTTTACAACTTTCATAAACGCCATTTGTACCGAATAAACCGTCCGGTACTTTTCGCGCCCGGATATTTATGTTCTGTTTTCAAGTCGTGTGTAACGAAATCGCGATAACTAATCGACAACAATAGATGGAAACTCTTGTACCATTTATATCCTTACCGGGTTCTCTCTAGAAAATTTTTATTCTTTTTTGCTTCGTGCCTCGCAGTCTCTTCCTTCGTCTCCTCCCGTGTAACAGATAAATGTGACCTATCTATCATTTCGCAGCCCGATTCAACAAGTATAAAGGAGCACAGACTGTTCTGCGATAAAAAGCTATTTACTGCGAGTTATATAACTTTATATCTGTCGACGCGAATGACAGCCGAGGGGGATAGTATCGCAGTTTATAACTAAAGACAAAAATAAATCAAAATGAATCTATGCCGGTTGTCTTTTTGCTTAGTCCATTAGTGGACACACTGCTATGATAAACCATTCATTTACAACAATATACAAGTTGACAATAGTTGTCAAAATATGAGGCAGAACTTTAATTTCAAAGTAAAGAACATGATATAATTTTGCTATCAGTTTTTTAGCTTAAACAATTTTTTTGTATTTTTTTTAATTTATTGCAAGAAATGTAAAAAAACTTGCTGAGCGTTTTCTAGGCATACATTTTATGCTTTTTATAAGTTTTTTGTGCAAATTTCAAGCAATAAATAAGATTTCTTCACAATTGTTGACATATATTTTGTTAAAAATTGAATTTTTGATCATTTTTTTCAGTTTTTCTATGAAATTTTTAATTAAATTTTTGATCAAATTCAATTTGTTCAATTGGATTTCTAGTTTTGAAGACTAAATTTTCAAATTTGTAGTTTTGAAGTCAAATTAACAGCCAAATATAAGACGTTGATGGCCGGATTTCCAGTTTTAAAAGCCGGATTTACAATTTTAAAGGCCGGATTTTATAAACCGGTTTAACAATTTGACAACTATACTTGAGACATTGATGGCCGGATTTTGTTTTAAGATTAAAATAACAGTTTGACACGTTGGTGGCCGGATTTACAATTTTATAAACCGCATTTGCAATTAAAAAACCGGATTTACGATTTCAAAGCAAAACATTGGTGATTAGATTTGTAAATTTGAACAGTTTGGCAGCAAAACTTAAGCACGTTTGTGGCCGGACACCCTGTTTTGAAGGTCAAATTTACACTTTCACTTTATTCAACTCTAGTTGTTCCCGCCCTTCAACCCAAGATTAGATATTAACATTTTTTTCTTCAACAAAATAACTTGTTCTGTAAAGACGGGAAACAGAATCCTTTCATAACAAACACTTGGGCGGGTGGGCACTGTAAACATAGATATTTGCGCGTAATTATTCACACGTAACCCCACCATTCACCCAAGCTTTAATCATCGAGGGATTGGATAGCACCATTTCTTCCTTTAAGAAAATGGCTTCTGACGTTGGTTTAGATAGAAAACATAGAATCCCTTAATAACAAACACTTGGGAGAGTAGGCAGGACACTCCAAGCAAGGCCACTTGCGTTCAATCATAAATTCGTGTCTCCGCCCACCCACCCAAGCGTTAGTCATCAAGAGATTGGATATTACTATATCTTCTTTTAACAAAATGACTTTTGACGTTTGTTGAGATAAAAATCATAGAATCTTTTGATAACAAACACTTGGGAGGGTAGGCTAGGCATTCCAAATAAGGCTACTTACGCTTAAGCTTGTGTCCCCGCCCACCCACCCAAGCGTTAGTCATCAAGGGAATGGATATCACTGTATCCTCGTTTAACATAATGACGTTTGAAGTTTGCAGAAAACATAAAATCCCTTGATAACAAACACTTGGGCGGGTGTGCAAGGCACTCCAATTAAAACTACTTGCGCGTAATCATAAATTTGTATTCCCGCCCACCTACCAAGCTTTAGTCATTAAGGGATTGGATATCACTATATCTTTCTTTAACAAAATGATTTCTGATGTTTGCAGAGACGGAAAACATCTCTTAATAACAAACACTTGGGCGGGTGGACGGGAAACTCTAATTAAAACTATTTGTGCGTAATCATAACCTTGAGTTCCCGCCCACCCACTTAAGTGTTACTCATCAAGGGATTGGATATCACCACCTTTTTCTTTAACAAAATGATTCTGACGTTTGCAGAGACGAAAAACTTTCCAATCAAAACTAGTCGCGCGTAATCATAAACTTGTGTTTCTCTCTACCAACTCAAGCGTTATTTATCAAGTGATTGGATATCACTATCTTTTCCTACAACAAATTGACTTTTGACGTTTGTATAGACGGGAAACATAAAATGCTTTTATAACAAACACTTTGACAGGTGAGCGCTACTCTAATCAAAACTACTCACGCGTAATCATAAATTTGTGCTTACATCCATCCACCCATATGTTACTCACTAAGAGATTGGATATTACCGTCTCTTCCTTCAAGAAAATGATTTCTGACGTTTATTGAAATAAAAAGCATAGAATCTCTTAACAACAAACACTTGGGAGAGTAGGCGGGGCACTCCAAACAAGGCTACTTGCACTTAATCATAAATTTGTGTCAACGCACACTCACCAAAACGTTAGTCATTAAGGAATTGGATATTACTATATCTTTCTTTAACAAAATGACTTCTAACGTATGCAGAGACGGAAACCATCTCTAATAACAATCTCTTGAGAGGATAGGCGGGACACTCCAAGTAAAGCTACTTGCGATTAATTATGAACTTGTATCCCCGCCTGCCCACACAAGCGTTAGTCATCAAGGTATTAGATATCACCAACTCTTCTTTCAAAAAAATTACTTTTGATGTTTGATGAGATAGAAAACATAGAATCCCTTGATAACAAAAATTGAAAGGGTAGGCGGGGCACTCCAAGCAAGGCTATTTGCGTGTAGTTATAAACTTGTGTTTCCGCCCACACACCCAAGCGTTATTCATTAAGGGATTAGATCTCACAATCTCTTCCGTCCACAAAATGACTTCTGACGTTTGCAGAGACGAGAAACCTAGAATTCTTTAATAACAAACACTTGGGAGGGTAGGCGGGGCACTCCAAGCAAGGCTAATTATGAACTTGTGTTCCCGCCCACCCACCCAAGCGTTAGTCATTAAAGGATTAGATATCACAATCTCTTCCGTCTACAAAATAACTTCTGACGTTTGCAGAGACAAAAACATAGAATCCTTTGGTAACAAACACATGTGCGGGTAGGCGGGGCGTTTCAAGCAATGCTATTTGCATGTTATCATAAATTTGTGTTCCCGCCCACCCATCCAAGCGTTAGTTATTAAGGGACTGAATATCACTATTTCTTTTGTTTACAAAATGACTTCTAACGTTTGCAGAGACAAAAAACATGTAATCTTTTTGTAACAAGCACTTGGGCGGGTAGGCGGGGCACTCCAAGCAAGGCTATTTGCGCGTAATTATAAACTTGTGTTCTTGCTTACCCACCCAAGCGTTAGTCATTAAGGGATAGGATATTACCATCTTTTCCGTCAACAAATTATCTTCTGACGTTTGCAAATACAAGAAACGTAGAATTCTTTGGTAACAAACATTTGGGCGGGTAGACTTCAAACAAGACTACTTGCGCAAAATTAAAAACTTGTGTTTTCGCCCACCCACCCAAGCGTTAATCATTAAAGGATTGGATATCACCATCTCTTCCGTCAACAAAATGACTTCTGACGTTTGTAGAGACGAGAAACATAAAATCTTTTGGTAACAAACACTTGGGCAAGTAGGCGAGGCACTGAGCAAAGTTACTCTTGCGTAATTATAAATTTGTGTTTTTGCTGAACTACACATGCGTTAGTCATTAAGGGATTTGATATGACCATCTCTTCCGTCTACAAAATGACTTCTGACGTTTGCAGAGACGAGAAACATTTCTTGCTTTAAGAAAATGACTCATGACTTTTGTTGAGATAGAAAACATAGAATCCTTTGATAACAAACACTTGGGAAGATAGGCGGGGCACTCCATGTAAGGTTACTTGCGTTTAATCATAAACTTTCCACTCAAGCGTTATAAAAAGATTGAATATCAATATAACGAAATAACTTCTGTTGTTTGCAGAAACAAAAAACATAGAATTTTTTTATAACAATCACTTGGTCAGGTGGGTGGTGTACTCCAAGCAAAACTATTTGCGCGTAACCATAAACTCGTGTTCCCGCCGACCCATCCAAGTGTTAATTATCAAGGGATTGGATATCACTATCTCTTCCTTCAAGAAAATGACTTCTGACGTTTGTTGAGAAAGAGAACATAGAATTCCTTGAACACTTGGGAGGGTATGCACTCCAAGCAAGGCTACTTGCGCTTAACTATAAACTCTTGTCCCCGCCTACCCACTCAAGCGTTAGTCATCAAAGAGATTGGATATCACTAAATCCTCCTTTAACGAAATGTTTTCTGACGTTTGCAGAGACAAAAACATAAAATTCTTTGACAACAATCACTTCGGCAGGTGAGCGGAGCACTCCAAGCAAAACTATTTGCGCGTAACTATAAACTCGTGTTCCCGCCGACCCATCCAAGTGTTACTTATCAAGGGATTGGATATCACTATCTCTTTCTTCAAGAAAATGACTTCTGACGTTTGTTGAGATAGAGAACATAGAATCCCTTGATTACTTGGGATAGTAACTGGGGCATTCCAAGCAAGGCTACTTGCGCTTAATTATAAACTCTTGTCCCCGCCTACCCACTTAAGCGTTAGTCATCAAAAGGATTGGATATCACTATATCTTTCTTTAACAAAATGACTTTTGATGTTTGCAGAAACGGGAAATATAGAATCCTTTGATAACAAACACTTGGGCGGGTGGGGAGGCACTCCAATCAAAACTACATGCACGTAACCATAAAATAGAGTTCCCGCCCACCCACCCAAGCGTTAGTCATTAAGGGATTAGATATTAGCATCTCTTCCGTCAACATAATGACTTCTGACGTTTGCAGAGACGCAAAACATAAAATGCTTTGGTTACAAGCACTTTGGCGGGTAGGCGGGGCACTCCAAGCAAGGTTACTTGCGCGTAATAATAAACTTGTGTTCTCGCCCACCCACCCAAGCGTTAGTTATTAAGAGATTGGATATTACCATCTCTTTTGTCATGTCTTTGATAACAAACACTTGGGCGGGTAGGCAAAGCACTTCAAGCAAGGCTACTTGCGCGTAATCATAAACTCATGTCCCCGCCCACCCACCCAAGCGTTAATTATCAAGAGATTAGATATCATTATATCCTCCTTTAACAAAATGACTTTTGACGTTTGCAGAGACGGGAAACATAGAATCTCATGATAACAAACACTTGAGTGGGTGGGCGGAGCACTTCAATCAAAACTACTTGCAAGTAATCATAAACTAGTGTTTTTGCCCACCCACCCAAGTGTTACTCATTAAAAGATTGGATATCACTATTTCTTCGTCAGCAAAATGATGTCTGACGTTTGCAGAGACGAGAAACATAGAATCCTTTGGTAACAAACACTTTGGCAGGTGGGCGGGGTTTTTTAATTAGAACTACTTGCGCGTAATTATAAACTGGTATTTCCGCTTACCCATCCAAACGTTAACCATGAAAGGATTGGGTATAAGAATATTTTTATTTAAGAAAATGACTTTTGACGTTTGCAGAGACGGGAAACATAGAATCCCTTGATAACAAACGGTTGGGCGGGTGGTCAGCCATTTTAATTAAAGCTACTCTTGCGCGTAGTCATAAAATTGTGTTTTCAATTAGCCACTCAAGTGTTATACATCAAGGGACTTAATATCATCATCTCTTCCTTCAACAAAATGATTTCTGACATTTGCAGAGACGGAAATCTATTAATAATAAACACTTGGGCTAGTGGGTAGGCACTTCAATTAAAATTACATGCACGTAACCATAAAATAGTGTTCCCGTCCACCCACCCAAGCGTTAGTCATTAAAGAATTAGATATCACCATCTCTTCCGTCAACAAAATAACTTCTGACGTTTGCAAAGACAAGAAACAAACAGAATTCTTTGGTAACAAACACTTGGGCGGGTAGGCGCCTCCAAGCAAGGCTACTTGCGCGTAGTTTTAAACTTGTGTTCTTGCCCACCCACCCAAACGTTAGTTATTAAAGGATTGGATATTGCCATGTCTTCCGTCAACAACAAAATGACTTCTGACGTTGCAGAGACGAGAAACATAAAATTCTTTGGTAAAAATTACTTGAGCGGGTATGCAGGGCAGTTCAAGCAAGGCTATTTGCGCGTAATTATAAACTCGTGTTTAAGACTTCTGACGTTTGAAGAGGCAGAAAACCAAATCCTACACTTTGGCGGGTGGGCAGGGTATTTTAATTGACGCGTAATCATAAACTCGCATTTCTGCTCACCCACCCAAACGTCAATCATCAAGGAATTGGATATCACCATGTCTTCTTTCAACAAAATGACTTCTGACGTTTGCAGAGACGGGAAACATAGAATCCCTTGTTAAACTTGGGCGGGCGGGCGGGTACTCTTATCAAAACTACTCGCGCGTAGGCATAAAATTGTGTTTCTAATCACCCATTCAAGTGTTATTCAACAAAATGACTTCTGACGTTTGCAGAGTCGGAAATCCTTTAATAATAAAAAAAAAATAGAAAAAAATATATATTTTGCACAAAAACAATTCAAAAACCTTTTTACAGTTGAAAAGTTGCACAATTTTTTTAGAAAAATGCAGTTTTTACACAAAAAAGCGTATAAATTAAAAAAAATTATTTTGAAAATATACGTTCTTTGCACGAATGCGCTTTTATAGTTTAAATATTAGATGAGATGCTTTTAAAACAAATATGCAACCTAAAATTTTAGTTAATTATAGTTTAAGTATTATAAGATAAAGTATATTTTATAATTTTTAAAATTAACTAAAATTTCCTGCATTAATCAGTCCAACAATACAATATTAAAATTTTAATAATCAGAAAAATAATTTTAAAAAATCAAAATCATGTAAAAGTCAAAATTTTGGTCAATTTTAGTCAAAGCAATTAAGAATATATATTCAAAATAATGCTTATATTGTATTAAAGTTACAATTTTTAAAATATGAATTTATTTATTTGACGCACTTCAAAATTAATATTATAGAAGCGTAAACAACTTTAAAATCTTGAAGCAAACTTTAAGCTTTTAAAGAGAATTGATATCCTTAATGATGGCATAATTACCAATAAGATGGATATTTATTAAAGCCACCACCACCAACAGCAGCAATCTCTAATAATAGCTCCTCGTTTACATCGAAGGGGTATTGTTATCTGAATTATCTTTGATGATGTTTAAGTGTTAACAAGTAGGAAGCCGATCAGAAATGAAGAGATGTAATTACAAAGCTGTTAATTTCGCGGTTATTATCAATTTCCCCGCTCCAGCCCCCGCAGCCCTGCCAATCTTTTCTAATTGGTTTTGCGGCGGCGCCCGCACAGAGCCAATTTGATCTGTCACAAAAATTAAGTATAGAAAGCAATTTACCGGGTCAATAATACAGCAATATCGTGATGATTCGGATTTTTTATGTCCTTCGGATTCACAGTCTGCTGCCACTTGCAGAAGCTCGCCAGCGTTTTATCCCCGTCCTGACTAATCGTCAGATCGATCTCCTCCTCTTCTTTCTCCAAGAACATGACCCGCACGACCACCACGTCCATCTGATTCCCGCTGCTCGAATCGTGGTAGTAATCCGATACCTGATGATTGAATTGTATTTTAGGACAAATAGTAATTGCAATTTATGATATTTAAACTAGTTATTAATTTTTTTTAATTAGCCCGCATGTTTTACACAACTTTAATGCTAATATTGCGAATAAATTGCACATTTATTTCCAACAATTTGTATACTAAACACATGTAAAACGTTCAAATCTGCATAACGAGTGATATAATATAGTATCAGTGTCACTTAATGTGCAGTAGCTTGCTACGCTTATGGCTGGAAATTATTTTATATTTCAGCAATAAACGAATGTTTGCTGCGTTTTATTATAAAGACGAAATGAGTTAAAATGCCTTTTCCTGAGAACTAAAGCAGAATTTATGTACATTCTTGAGGGACTTAACTATTGGTTGTTTAATGTTCTTCATGCATTATTATTATCCCAAGTTTGTTTTTCAACTAATGCCAGTTGATGACCGAGTAGAATTCCGATTGTCTGGGAACTATTATATTTTATATAAGGATATAAGTAGGATTATATCAAATTGTTCAGAATGTATCATAATGGATTCCAATACTGACATATAATAATTGCATTATGCTAAATGTCAATCATGTCAAAAAGTTGTCTAAATTCTTGTCAACAGAAAAGAAGAAACTTATTTTTTTTTTTAAATAAATTTTTTGAAAAAACTCAAGTGTTGGTTTTAAAGAAATTAGATTATAAACACTTAAAGGGGTGGGCGAGAATTATACACATTTACAAATGTTTAATTTTGTTCCTGTTCACTTGCCTTGTGATTAAATAATTGTATCACAAACACTTGGGCGGGTAGACGGGGAACACCAGTTTAAATTATACGGCCATAATATTTAAACTTTGTTCCCGCCCGCCCACCCAAGTGTTGGTGGTAAAGAAATTAGATTACAAACACTTGGGCGTGTAACATAAACGTCCACAAAAGTAAAACTTTAATTCCTCTTACCTCCCAAGTGATTGTAATGAAACAAATGGATTACAAACACTTGGGCGGGTGGGCGGAGAACACTAGTTTAAATTACACGCCTTGAATATTTAAACTTTGTTTTTGCCCGCCTACCCAAATGTTAATAGTAAAGAAATTAGATTACAAACAATTGTGCAGGTGGGCGGGTAACATACACGTCTACAAAATTTTAAGTTTGTTTCCTCCTACCCAAGTGTTTGTGAATAAATAATTGTATCACAAACACTCGGGCGGGTGGGCGGGAAACGCCAGTTTAAATTACACGCCTACATTATTTAAAGTTTGTTCCCGCCCGCCCACCCAAGTGTTGGTAATAAAAGAAAAAAAGAATATTTAAATTATGCAATTGTCATAACTCATCTGTCAATCGCAAAGCGACAAATTAGATTTATTTGGTTATGCGGTTTTGTAGTACACTATTGGCGAACTGACACACCAAATATTGAGCTATAATTCATCTGTCAATCGCAAAGCGACACATTAGATTTATTTATTTAACTTTGTAGGCTATTCGAGTTCTATAGTGCATTAATCGCGTTGTGCTATGACTCATCTGTCAATTGCAAAGCGACAAATTAGATTTATTTATTAATTTTTTAGGTCATACGTGATACTAGAACACTAATTGCAAAGCGACAGACTAAATGTTGTGCTATGATTCATCTGTCAATTGCGAAGCTACAAATTAGACTTATTTTATGACTTTATTGGTTATCCGAAATCTGTAAGACACTAATCACAAAGCGACAGATTAAATATGACTCATCTGTCAATCGCAAAGCGACATATTAGTTTTATTTATAATTTTTTTAGGTTAGGTTAGGTTAGGTTACATGCTATAACTCATTTTTCAATATTTTTGAAAAACAAAATATTTCAATTAAAAAAAAAAACATTTAAAAAACAAATCGATTTTTTTATGATTTTTTTTTTTTTTATTTAAAATTAAATTAATAAATAATTAAAATAAATGTTTAAAATGAAAAAATCTAAGGTCCTTAAAAAAAATCAAGAAATTGCTTTAAATTACTTTAAAAAATAAAATCTAAGCTTTTGAAAAAATAAAACATTTTGATATTATAAAACAAATTTAAAAAAAAGTTTTTTTTATATTTTTTTTTTATATATTATATTTAAAAATATGATCAATTAAAAAATAAAGTTTAGTAAAAAAAATTATTGATTACAAAAAAATTAATTTAAAAAAAATTAATAATATTAAAAATAAAATTTTAATTTTTTAAAACAAAACATAATTTTTTTCAAAAATAAAATTTACAATTTTGAGAAAAAAAACGTTATTAAAAATTGAAACAACCTTTTTGAAAATAATTATCAAACCAAACCAAATTTGTTAAAATTCTTAAAAGATAAAATTTAAATTGAAAAAATTATTTTTATTTGTTGAAAAAATCAACTTTAAAAGAAATAATATAATATAATAAAAATCATATTTAACAAAAAATAAACATTTTCAAGAAAACGAATCAAATATTTGAAATAAAATAATTTTGAACAACAAAACATTAAATCTACATCAAAAATTAATTTATTTAAAAAAAGTTAATTTTTTTTTTAATAAAATATAATATCAATACAATTTTTTTATAAATTAAATAATATTTATTATTTTGAAAAAAAAAATTTAAAAAAAAGATGATAACTTTTTTTTTAATAAATTTGTAAAAGAAAATTTATATTTTAAAAAATAAAATCTATGTTTAAAAAAATTAACAAATTTAAAAAATAAAATTTACATTTTAGTAAAGAAAAATTGTTTTTTTTTAAATAATTTTTAGCAAAAAATTTTAAAAAAATAGTAATAAAAAAGTTAAATTTTCTGAAATATAAAAACAACATTTTTGGTGTGTTTATACTAACATACGATACTTTAAAATGTCTCTTATCTCTCAAACATTGTAAAATATTAAATTAAAAAATAAAATAAAAAAGTAAAACTTAATTTTTTTGAGAAAATACATCGTTTTGAAAAACAAAATTTGTTATTAATGTAACATAACAAATAATTTAAAAAAAAAACTATATTTTAGAAAAAAAATCAACAATTTACAAAAAAAACAAACGATTTAATGAAAATAAAATGAAATTTTAATTTAAAAAAAAACTTACAAGTTGATAAAAAAAATAACTTTAATATTTTTGAAAAAAAAATAACAATTTGATAAAATAAATCAAATTTTTGAAAAATAAAATAATTAAAAAACTTTAATTTCTCAGTTGAAAAAAAAAATATCAGTATTGAGAAATATTAAACTAAACATTTTTTTTTTTTGAAGAAAAATAAATTTAAAAAACAATTTGCTTTAAACGTATCTAATAACATTTATAAAATATTAAATTAAGTTTTTGAAAACTAAATCAATTTAAAAAAAAAAATACGTATTTCCAAAATGTTTAAAAAAATAATTAATTTTTGTTTTAATTTTTTTTTAACTATCAAACAATCTGTCAATTATGTTCTTTAATTGTCAATTTTGTTCTTTAAATAATATTCATGTTTTTTTATTGTCAATCATGTTTTTAAATGTACATAAGATTTTCCTAGATATTCTCTTATAATTTCTAACATGTTCTTTAAATGTCATAATTTTTTTTTTTAAATGTCAGTTATGTTTTCTAAATCATGTTTTATAACTGTCAATCATGCTTACAATGTGTCAATCATGTTCTCTAAACGTAAATAATGTTCTTCTAAATATGTTTTTCTAGATGTCAATAATGTTCTCTAGATACTAATCGCAAGTTTAGATATAAACTATGTTCTCTAACTGTCAATTCAAACCACAGGCCCACAAAGTTTAAACTTAATTCTTGACCACACGCCCAAGTGTTTGAAGTAAAGAAATTGGATCACAAACACTTGGGCGGGTGGGTGGGAAACGCTTATTCAAATTACACGCCTACAAAGTTTAAACTGAGTTCCAGCCCACCCTTCCAAGTGTTTGTAGTCAAGAAATTGGATCACAAACATTTGAGCGGGTGGATGCGAAACGTAAATCTAAACTCCCTCAAAATTTAAATTTAAATGCCGCCCACCCGCCTAAGTGTTTGTAGTAAAGAAATTGTATCTCAAATACTTGGGCGGGTGGGTAGGCATTGCTTATTCAAATTACACTAGAACTTAGTTCCCGCCTACCCACCTAAGTGTTTGTAGTAAAGAAATTGGATCACAAACATTTGGGCGGGTGGGTGTTAAACGCAAACTTAAACCACACGCCCAGTTTAAACTTACTTGCTTTCCACTCATTTAAGTGTTTGTAGTAAAGAAATTGTATTACAAATTCTTGAGCGGGTGGGTAGGCAACGCTTATCCAAGTTACACTCCAACTTAGTTTCCGCCCACCCGCCTAAGTATTTGTAGTAAAGAATTTAGATCACAAACACTTAGGCGGGTGGGTGGGGAACACTTATATAAATGTATGCCCACAAAGTTTAAAGTTAGTTCCTGCCCACCCAAGTGTTTGTAGTCCAAAAATTGAATAACAATACTTGGGCGGGTAGGTGGAAAACGCAAATCTAAACCACACGCTCACAAAATTTAAACTTAGTATCCGCCCACCTTCTCAAGTGTTAGTAGTCAAGAAAATGGATCACAACACTTAGGCGGGTGGGTGGGGAACACACATCTAAGCCCACAATGCTTATCTAAATAACACGCCTCCAAAGTTTAAATTTAGTTCCCGACCACCCGCTCAAATGTTTGTATTAAAGAAATTGGATCACATATATTTGGGTGGGTGGGTGGACAACGCTTATCTAAATAACACGCCCCCAAAGTTTAAGCTTAGTTTCCGCCCACCCACCCAAGTGTTTATTGTAAAGAAATTGTATCACAAATACTTGGGCGGGTCGGTAGACAACGCTTATCCAAGTTACACTCCAACTTAGTTTCCGCCCACCCGCCTAAGTGTTTGTAGTAAAGAATTTGGATTACAAACACTTGGGCGGGTGGGTTGGGAACGCTTGTTTAAATTTTATGCCCACTAAGTTTAAACTTAGTTCCAGCTCACTCACCCAAATCTTTGTAGTCCAAAAATTGGATAACAATACTTCGGCGGGTAGGTGGGAATCGCAAATCTAAACTACACGCCCACAAAGTTTAAACTTAGTTTTTGCCCACCTTCCCAAGTGTTTGTAGTCAAGAAATTGGAACACAAATATTTGGGCGGGCGGGTGAAAAACGCAAATCTAAACCACACGCCCACAAAGTTTAAACTTAGTTTCCGCCTACCCACTCAAGTGTTTGTCGTAAAAAAGTTATATCACAAATACTTGGGCGGGTGGTTAGGCAACGCTTATCTAAGTTACACTCCGACTAAGTTCCCGTTTACACTTCTAAGTGTTTGTAGTAAAGAATTTGAATCACAAATATTTGGGTGGGTAGGTGGACAACGCTTATCTAAATAACACGCCCCCAAAATTTAAAATTATTTCCCTTCCAAGTGTTTGTACTAAAGAATTTAGATGACAAGCACTTGGGCGGGTAAGTGGGCATTGCTTATCCAAATAACACGCTCAAGTGTTTGATAGTAAAGAAATTAGATCCCAAACATTTGGGCGGGTGGGTGGGCAACGCTTATCTAAATAACACGCCCCCAATGTGTAAGCTTAGTTCCCGCCCACACGCCCAAGTGTTTATAGTAAAGAAATTGTATCACAAATACTTGGGCGGGTCGGTAGACAACGCTTATCCAAGTTACACTCCAACTTAATTTTTGCCCACCCGCCTAAGTGTTTGTAGTAAAGAATTTTTTTAGATATAAACTATGTTCTTTAACTGTCAATCTAAACCATAAACCCACAAAGTTTTAACTTAATTCTTGACCACACGCCCAAGTGTTTGAAGTAAAAAAATTGGATCACAAACACTTGGGCGGGTGGGTGGGGAACGCTTATTTAAATTACACGCCCACCCAAGTGTTTGTAGTAAAGAAATTGTATAACAAATAATGGGCGGGTGGCTAGGCAACGCTTATCTAAGTTAAACTCCAACTAAGTTCCTGCTTACCCTCCTAAGTGTTTGTAGTAAAGAATTTGGATCACAAACAATTAGGCGGGTAACATACACGTCCACAAAAGTAAAACTTTAATTCCTCTTGGTTGGCAACGTTTATCTAAAACACGCCCTCAAAGTTTGAACTTAGTTCCCGCTCACCCGCCCAAGTGTTTGTAGTAAAGAAATTGAATCACAAACACTTGGGCGGGTGGGTGGGGAACGATTATCCAAATTAGCTCACAAAGTTTAAACTTAGTTTCCGCCTAACTCTTTAAGTGTTTGCTGTAAAGAAATAGGATCACAAACATTTGAGCGGATGGGAGGGGAACGCTTATCTAAACCACTTGCCAACAAAAACTAAACTTAATTTCCGTCCACCCACCCAAGTGTTTGTTGAAAAAAAAATTTAATCACAAACATTTGGGCGGGTGAGCGGGGAACGCTTATCTCAAATACACGCCTACAAAATTTAAATTTAGTTCCCGCCTAAGTGCTTGTAGTAAAGAAATTGACACACAATCACTTGGGCGGGTGGGTGGGGAACGATTATTCAAATTACACGCCCACAAAGTTTAAACTTAGTTCCCGCTCACTCACCCAAGTGTTTGTAGTAAAGAAATTGGACTAAACACTTGGGCGGATGGGTGGGAAACGTCTATCTAAATCACACACCCACAAAGTTTCAATTTATAAAAAAAAATACATTTTTCAAATAAAAATCTGTTTTTGAGAAATAAAATAATTTTGTTTTGAAAAAACCAACTTTTTAATGAAAACAAATTAAGTATTGGAAATAAAATAGTTTTTGAAAAAAAAAATTAAAATTTTTTAAGTAAAAAATAAACTTTTTTAAAAAAATAAAACTAATAAAAAAAAAATTTAAAAAAAAAAATTATTATTATTATTATTTTTATTATTATTTATTTTGCTTTTTACGGCTATTTTACATCGCCACAGTAAGTCTACGACTTGTTTAAAGAGGTTTGATGGGACCAACAGCTTAAAACAAAATTATTTTCAAACGTTTTAAAAAAAAAATGATATTCAAAAATAAGACATTTTGAAAAAGTTATCTTATTGAACAAAAAATTAATTAAAAAAATCAAATTAAAAAAAAATAAAATTGTTCATTTAAAAAAATAACAACATTGAAAAAACTACATTTAAAAAAAATAATGTTATTAAAATATCAACATTTTTGAAAAAAAAAACATTGAAAATTTGATCTACATTTTTGAAAAATAAAATCTACATTTTTGAGGAATAAAACAATTTTTGTTAAAAAAAATACGCTTTAAAAAAATTACATTAAAACATTTTTTTTTTTAATTAAAACAATTTTTTCTTAAATTATCAAAGTAAACCAAAGTTGTTAAAAAAAAAAATTCAAATTGTTGAAACAAAAAATCGACAAAATTTAATAAAAAAAAAATAATCTTTTATTTGGTTGGATTAATTAATTAATTAAAATAAAACTAAAATACTTTAAAAAATTTAAACAAAAAAACCATATTTAAAAAAAGATGTTTTGTAAAAGTTTAATCTTTATGTTTGAAAAAAACATAATTTGTTTTTAATAAGTCAGTTTTTTTAATTAATAACAAAATTTATATTTAAAAAATGTATTAATTTTGAAAAAAAAAATTAAAGCAAAACATAGTTGAAAAAAACTTTAAAAAAATGTTTTTGCTAAAAAGTTAAAATAATAATAAAACATTTTTTTTTAAATTAAAACAATCTTTTTAAAAAAAATTATCAAATTAAAATTTAAAAAATCAACTTTAAAAGATTAATAATCAAAATTAAAAAAAAAAATTAAAATTGAAAATCATTTATTTAAAAAAAAAAATAAACATTTTGATGAAAACAAATAAAGAATTTGAAATAAAATGTTTGAAAAACAAAGTTAAATAAATAAAAAATAAAATCTACATAAAAAAATTTAAATTAAAAAAAAAAATAACATTTTTGAAAACTAAAATTTTCATTTTTATAAAAAAAATAATTGATATGGTAATAATCGTAAACACAATTTGTTAAAAACTAAAAAAATACGTTTTTAAATAATAACGTTTAAAATAAATTTAAAAAAAAAGTTTTGAAAGAAAACTTAATTTAAAAATATTTTTTTAATCCAATCATTTTAAAAGAATAAATTCCAAATTAAAAAAAAATAAAATCTAGTTTTTTGAGAACAAATCTAACAACAATTTACAAGTTTTTAAAAAATAAATAATTTAAAAAAAAAAACTGTTGTGGTGTCGAAAATCTTTTCTCAAAAACAAATTTTTAGTTACCAAAAATTAGAAATGTTCATTCTAGCATTATTACTAAACCAAATTATTTGCTCAACTTATACCAATTGAGTCTATTTGGAAAATTCTTTACAATTCACTTCCGCGATACGCCAATGTTCTTGCATCATCCCACAACTGTAAACAAGTCTTTATCACGACAACTCGATGTCGCAACATGCATTCCCGGAGATGATTCGCGATATAAAACGTCAGATCGGCGTGAAATTATTCAATTATTGTTAATTTAATATTCAAAGGAAACGATTTACGTCGGATCGCGTGTTTGCGCGGACTTCATCGAAGCCAATTTTCCAGAATATGATCATTGCTTTATTAATAAACGACCTTTAACAATTTAATTTTATATAAATCAAACGCGAATTATAAAAATTCGCAAACTTTTACGAATGCGAAGCAACTTTTGTCGAGTTAATACCGAAACGTAATTAAAACTAATTAATTCACCCGGTAATTATAATTAAAAAAACCTTGCCTCCGCCTCTGAGTCCAACATTATTCTTTCCTTCGATTCGCATACCACCTGTATCGTTAAATAATGGGAAACTAATTAATTCCACCTTTTCAATTATTGCGAGCGAGAGGGAACATAATTAATCGCTCCGACTGTTATTAATTTAAATTGGAATAATCTCTCTGCAATTATAATAAGCGTTTGTGATAAATGGAAGTCGCCATTAATTATTGAAGGCCGGCACCATTATGTATGCCACATTTTTTCTTCATACGACTTGTATGTGTGTGATCTAAACCTATAACTATTCAATTAGAGATAACAATCTCTCAAATACGGATATGGTTGGGTTTTAAATAAGGAATAAATACCATGTTCATGACGGTCAACACATACAGCTCGAAGTCGGTGTTCTTGTGGTGTTCGAGGAATTTCTTGTCGACCACGATGAGGGTCTCAAGGTATCTGTGCACGCTGGTGAGGGCGCGCTTGTTTTCTTTCCTGTCGCCGCCGTTCATTGATTCCCGGAAACGCATTTTCCACGCTTCCTTCCAGTCGTCGCCGACGCCGCAACGAGGGCCGCTGTATTTATCGTCGGGCTTCTGATAGACCATGTGCATTAGTTGGCCCCTTTTATTGGCCTCGTGAGATTCCAGGGGTTCCAAGTAATACCTCTGTCCGTGCATTGTTATATAACCGGCCTGCAACATTCCTTAATTAATGTAATTTATATTTTGTTACTTGGAAATGGGTTAGCTGAATGGATCCTTGATTAAGTTTGTTTAGAAAATTTAATTTGGAAATAAATATTCATTAGGCGGCTTAATCCACGCATTACCTACTACCGTATTAATTTCTAAAATTAGTTTATAGAATTTTAAATTAGTTCTATTAAGTTTTGAAAAAAACCAAAAAAAAAATTGTTAAATTTTAGTTTTATTACAAACTTAAACTCAAGCTGAGGTCACAATTTTAAGAATATTGTTTTGAGTTTTTTGAAAACTTTGTTTAAGCATAGCTTAGACTAGTAATAAACTCAAATTGATGTTTAAAAAATTTAAAGTAATTTTTTTAATTATTTTAATTGTTTCAAAATCATAAGTTTACTTAAACTGTTACTGAGGTTACAATTTTTGCAAGATTGTTTTGAATTTTTTTGAAAACTTAGTTTAAGCATTGCTTAGACTAGTAATAAATTCAAAATTAAGTTTAAAAAATTTAAAATATTTTTTTTAATTATTTTAATTGTTTCAAAATTATAAGTTTACTTACTCTGTTACTGAGGTTACAATTTTTGCAAAATTGTTTTGATTTTTTTTGAAAACTTAGTTTAAGCATTGCTTAGACTAGTAATGAATTTAAAATTAAGTTTAAAAAATTTAAAGTAATTTTTTTAGTTATTTTAGTTGATTTAAAATCATAAGTTTACTTAAACTTTTACTGAGGTTACAATTTTTGCAAGATTGTTTTAAATTTTTTTGAAAATCGAGTCTAAGCATTGCTTAGACTAGTGATAAATTTAAAATTAAGTTTAAAAATTTTAAAGTAAATTTTTTAATTATTTTAATTGTTTCAAAATCATAAGTTTACTTAAACTTTTGCTGAGGTTACAACTTTTAGAAAAATGTTTTATGTTTTTTTGAAAACCTATTTAAAGCATTGTTTAAACTAGTTATAAGTTTAAAATTAAGTTTAAAAAACTTAAAGTATTTTTTTTAATTATTTTAATTGTTTCAAAATTAAAAGTTTACTTAAATTGTTACTGAGGTTACAATTTTTGCAAGATTGTTTTAAATATTTTTGAAAACTTAGTTTAAGCATTGCTTAGACTACTAATGAATTCAAAATTAAGTTTAAAAAATTTAAAGTATTTTTTTTAATTATTTTAATTGTTTCAAAATTATAAGTTTACTTAAACTGTTACTGAGGTTACAATTTTTGCAAGAATGTTTTGAATTTTTTTGAAAACTTAGTTTCAGCATTTTAAAAAATTCAAAGTATTTTTTAAATTATTTTAATTGTTTCAAAATCATAAGTTTACTTAAACTGTTACTGAGGTTACAATTGTTGCAAGTTTGTTTTGAATTTTTTTGAAAACTTAGTTTAAGCATTGCTTAGACTAGTACTGAATTTAAAATTAAGATTAAAAAATTTAAAGTAATTTTTTTAATTATTTTAATTGTTTCAAAATCATAAGTTTACTTAAACTGTTACTGAGGTTACAGTTTTTGCAAGATTGTTTTGAATTTTTTTGAAAACTTAGTTTCAGCATTGCTTAGATTAGGAATAAATTCAAAAATAGGTTTAAAAAATTTTAAGTAATTTTTTTAATTATTTTAATTATTTCAAAATCATAAGTTTACTTAAACTTTTACTGAGGTTACAATTTTTGCAAGATTGTTTTGAATTTTTTTGAAAACTTAGTTTCAGCATTGCTTAGACTAGTTATAAAATCAAAATTAAATTTAAAAAATTTAAAGTATTTTTTATAATTATTTTAATTGTTTCAAAATTATAAGTTTAGTTAAACTGTTACTGAGGTTACAATTTTTGCAAGATTGTTTTGAATTTTTTTGAAAACCTAGTTTAAGCATTGCTTAGACTAGAAATAAATTTAAAATTAAGTTTGAAAAATTTAAAGTAATTTTTTTAATTATTTTAATTGTTTAAAAATCATAAGTTTACTTAAACTTTTGCTGAGGTTACAATTTTTAAAAAACTGTTTTAGGTTTTTTTGAAATATTAATTTAAGTATTGCTTAGACTAGTATTAAATTCAAAATTGAGTTTAAAAAATTTAAAGTATTTTTTTAATCATTTTAATTGTTTCAAAATGATAAGTTTACTTAAACTTTTACTGAGGTTAACAATTTAAAAAAAAATATTTTGAGTTTTTTTTTTAAAACAAAGTTTAAGCATTGCTTAGACTAGAAAATAATTCAAAATAAAGTTTAACAAATTGGAAGCAATTTTTTTAATTATTTTAATTGTTTCAAAATCATAAGTTTACTTAAACTTTTGCTGAGGTTACAATTTTTAGAGGTTTGTGTTGAGTTTTTTTGAAAACTTAGTTTAAGCATTGCTTAGACTAGTATTAAATTCAAAATTAAGTTTAAAAAATTTATAGAATTTTTTAAAATTATTTTAATTGTTTCAAAATTATAAGTTTACTTAAATTGTTAATGAGGTTACAATTTTTGCAAGATTGTTTTGAATTTTTTTGAAAACTTAGTTTAAGCATTGCCTAGACTACTAATGAATTCAAAATTAAGTTTAAAAAATTTAAAGTATTTTTTTTAACTGTTTTAATTGTTTCAAAATTAAAAGTTTACTTAAATTGTTACTGAGGTTACAATTTTTGCAAGATTATTTTTAATTTTTTTGAAAACTTAGTTTAAGCATTGCTAAATTCAAAATTAAGTTTAAGAAATTAAAAGTAATTGTTTAAATTATTTTAATTGTTTCAAAATCATAAGTTTACTTAAACTTTTGCTGAGGTTACAATTTTTATAATATTGTTTTGATTTTTTTTGAAAATTTAGTTTAAGCATTGCCAAGACAAGTAATAAATTTAAAATTAAGTTTAAAAAATTTCAAGTTTTTTTTTAAATTATTTTAATTGTTTCAAAATCATAAGTTTACTTAAACTTTTGCTGAGGTTACAATTTTTAGAAGATTGTTTTTATTTTTTTTGGAAATTTAGTTTAAGCATTGCTTAAACTAGTAATAAATTCAAATTGATGTTTAAAAATTTTAAAGTAATTTTTTTAATTATTTTAATTGTTTCAAAATCATAAGTTTACTTAAACTGTTACTGAGGTTACAATTTTTGCAAGATTGTTTTGAATTTTTTTGAAAACTTAGTTTAAGCATTGCTTAGACTTGTAATAAATTCAAAATTAAGTTTAAAAAATTTAAAGTAATTTTTTTAATTATTTTAATTGTTTTAAAATCATTAGTTTACTTAAACTTTTGCTGAGGTTACTATTTTTAGAATATTATTTTGAATTTTTTTTTTTAACTTAGTTTAAGCATTGCTTAGACTAGTAATAAATTCATAATTAGGTTTAAAAAATTGAAAGTAATTTTTTTATTTATTTTAATTGTTTCAAAATCATTAATTTACTTAAACTTTCGCTGAGGTTACAATTTTTAGAATATTGTTTTGAGTTTTTTTTAAAACTTAGTTTAAGCATTGCTTAGACTAGTAATAAATTCAAAATAATAAAAAATTATATATTGTACGTATTACCAATCCATCACACGTAGAAATTGCCACTCTGCTGTCTTTAATTCCACGTATTCTGCCGGTGAAATGACATAAAGGCTCACTCGCAATTTTCCTCAATTTTAAATCCTGTACCCGGACATTGGGATCGCGCCTTTCGTAAACAGCCTCTGGTGATACCAAATTGTGATTAGGCCATAATTCCATGTGACGATCCGCCCCATCCAAGTATATCCCATAATGAACGCTGTCGTCATCCGTCGATCGCTTTTCCCGCCCCGCAACAGGATCCGGATCGTGCCTATAGTAATGCGGAATCGAATAGGTCAGGAAGTTCCCCTCGTTGGTCAGCTTCCTCGGCACTAGGAGATCGTAATTTTGAACATCTCTGGTGTATCTGCCTTGCAAAAGAATGACCTGATTAATTCATTTCATTATTAAGTCAGCTTAATTCCTGTTTTGTATTATAAATCATTCTTGCCTACCCTTGACGTGAGTTGCGGATGGAAAGACAAGGGTGTTAAGAATCCCCCGAGGTTAAACATTAATTGCTCAAGCGATATATTATCCCAACATGCGTTAAACAGGACGAAAATAAAGTGTCACTTAATTGAATCAGCCACTAAGGGTTGAAGACTTGATTGTTGCACCATCAATCAACAAGCTGTCGAGTTCAATAACCGATTTTCGAAAGTACCCCAAAAAACAAATTGATAATAAAGTACAAACACACCAATTATCCTCAATTAAGTAAATAAAAAAATAATTAATAACAAGTCTTATCTTTTACATTAACGGCCTAATTAGCATACGCATTAATAATGTGATCGCTTCAGGATACTATAAAGCGTCCATTAAGTTCAATATCAATAAATAATTATGGGCATGGATAAAAAATTGTGTGGTGTATTTTTACGTGCTTGCTTATCGTAAGGAGGAAGCGGATAATCCATCAATTTTGCACGTAGCGGATTATTAGAGAAAAATAACCTTACCATGCATAACGGGCGTGGCGCTTCCTCTCGCAGAAACAATCAATAAAATTATGAGCCGATACATTTATTTATACTGGAACTTATCTTGTGTGTACACTGTGCACGTCAAAAGATCTGTCAATAATCATGTGTCATTGTCAACGTACTTTGACGTTACTACAATGAAATGAAGAAAAAAATTTAATTGTTGGAAGTTAGTTAACTTGATAGGTAGATTAGTGACATTGATCAGTGTAGAAATATTAATCAAAATTAAACTAATACTTTATAAAATAGTTCAGAAAAAGTTATTGGAAACATTTTATTATCATTCAAAATAATTTGTGATACATTTAGAGTGATGATTTAGGTATTATTTTCCAAAATTTTAAAACTAGTCTACAAAAATTTTTAGACTGTTCAGAATAAGTTATAGCAGCTTAGGAACAGTTTATTATTATTTTGGCATTTTAGAAAATTTTGTGATACATAAAATTTTCAATTTTCTTGATTGGTTGAGGAACATTAAGAACATTAGTATTCGACTATTGGCAGTTTTTAAACATTTTGTAAACATTATTTTCTGAACATGTTTAAAGTTGGTGAACATTTTAAAACTTTTGACTTAAATATATTTTATTATCTAGATAATTTTGTAATATTTTAGCTTTGATTTTCTCAATTTGCTTAAAGACGGTTACAGTTTATAAACATTTTAAGACAGTTTAGAAATACCTTTACTAATTTAAAAACATTTTATTATTATTTGGGTTTTTTTAGAATGTTTTGTGATACATTTAGACAATTTTGTGATCATTTAACATATTTTTTTAAATTTGTTTAAAATTGGAAAAAGCTTATAAATACTTTGAGACAGTTTGAAAACACGTTTGACAGTTTAGCAACAATTTATTATTATTTTAGTAGTTGTAAAACATTTTGTGATACTTCTAGACAATTTTGTGATAGTTTAACGTTTATTTTTCAACTTAGTTAAAATCTATAAATATTTTAAAACAGTTTAAAAACATTTATCTTTATTTTGACGTTTTTATAATATTTTGTAATAGTTTAGCATTATTTACAAAGTCTGTAATAATTTTCAGATAGTTTAGAAATACTTCTCAAAGTTTATCATTATGTTGGCGTTTTTAAAACATTTTGTGATATATTAAAATAATTTTTTGATAATTTAGCATTATTTTTTAAAAGTTGACAATAGTCTCTAAACATTTAAAAACAATATAAGAGTTTATAAACATTTCGTGTCATTTTGGCGTTTTTAAAACATTTTGTGATACATTTATATAATTTTGTGATATTTTGGCAATATTTTTTATAGTTGGTAACAGTTGTAAAATAGTTTAAAATTACTTCTGTCAGTTTAAAAAACATTTTATTTATATTTTGGCAAGTTTAAAACAATTTGTACATCTAGATAATTTTGTGATATTTAAACATTATTTTCTAAATTTGCTTAAAGTTGGAAGTAACTTTAAAAATTTTAAAACAATTTAGAAATAACTTTGAGAATTTAAAAACATTTTGTTAGCAATTTTGCATTTATAAAACTTTTTGTGATATATCTCAATAATTTTGTGATATTTTAACATTATTTTATACTTATTTTTTAAGTTTTTAATAGTTTATAAACGTTTCAAGGTCGTTTAGAAATACTTCTGACAGTTTAAATACATTTTATCTATATTTTGTCAAACTTAAAACAATTTGTGATACAACTAGATAATTTTCTAAATTTGTTGAAAGGCGGAAGTAGTTGTGAAGATTTTAAAACAATTTAAAAAAAGCTCTTACAGTTTAGAAACATTTTATTAGCAATTTAGCATTTATAAAACTTTTTGTGATATATTTTGATAATTTTGTGATATTTGAACATTATTTGATATTTTTTCTTAAAGTTTATAATAATTAAAATAGTTTAGAATTTTTTTATGTTTTTGTTAAGTTTTATGAAGATTTTATCAGTTTTATTGAGTTTTAAGAACATTTTAAACATTTTGTGATACATCTCAATAATTTTGTGATAAATTAACAATATTTTTTGTATTTTATTTATGTTGACAATGATTTTTAAACATTTAGAGTTGACAGTTTAAAATAGAAACATTTTATATTATTTTCTATTTTTAAGACATTTTGTAATACATTTAAATAAATTTGTGATATTTTAGCATTATTTTCAAAATTTTCTTAAAGTTGGTAATAGTCTATAAACGTTTAAGGTAGTTTAAAAATACTACCGACAGTTTAGAAACATTTTATTATTGTGTTAGCACATTTAAAAGATTTTGTGATACACTTAAATAATTTTAGATAGTTTAGCATTGTTTTTTAAGCTTAAAGTCGAAAATAGTTTGTAAACATCATTTAAAAACATTTGATTATCTTTTATGATACATTTTGATAGTTTTGTGATATTACAAATTTAGAACATTTTGTGATACATTTAAATAATTTTGTAATAAGTTAACATTAATTTCTGAATGTTTTTAAAGTTGATAATAGTCTCTAAATATTTAAAAACGTTTCAGAAATTCTTTGACAGTTTAGAAACATCTTACAAACATTTTGTAATACAATTAGATAATTCTGTGGTACTTACAGTTTTTTTTTTTTATTTTATTAAAGTTGGTAATAGTTTCTAAACATTTAGAAACATTTTCAAAATATCTTTAATAGTAGATACATTTTATATTATTTTGGCGTTTTTAGAACATTTTGTGATACATTTCAATAATTTTGTGATAATTTCGCATTATTTTCCTAATTTAATAATAGTCTCTGAATATATAGAAATAATTTAGCAACATCTTTGATAGTTTAAAATCATTTTATATCATTTTGGCGTCTATAAAATATTTTGTGATATATTTAAAACATTATATAATTTTGTAATAATTAGAATTACTTTCTATATTTTCCCAATGTTGGTAATAGTTTATAAAAGTTCTAAGACAGTTTAAAAAAACTTCTGACAGTTTAGAAACATTTTATTATTATTTTGGCAAAGTTAAAACATTTTGTGATACAGTTTGTAAACATTTAGAAACAGTTTAGAAATATCTCTAACAGTTTAGAAACATTTTATATTGTTTCTGCGTTTTTTTGATACATTTAGATAATTTTACAATATTTAAGAAATATTTTCTAAATTTTCATAAAATTATTAATTGTTTATAAACAAACAGAAATACTCCTCACAGTTTAGATACATTTTATTATTATTTTGGCTACTTTAGAACATTTTGTGATACATCTAAATAATTTAGAGAAGTTGGGCATTATTTTTTTAACTAGTTTAAAGATGATAATAGTTTATACGTATTTTAAGACTATATATTTTTTTGAGAGTTTTAAGACCGGATTTTGACAAATTTTGAAATATTTTGTGATACATTTAAATTTTTTTGTGCATGTTTGTTTTTATTTTTTGCATTTTTTTAAAATTGCTAAAAGTTTATAACATTTTAACAGTATTCTTTTAAAAAACTTGTATTATATTTAAACATTTTTGTGATAGTTTAACAATATTTTTTTTAATTTAAAGATGTTTATAGCCTATACACATTTTAAGGCAATTTAGAAATACTTTTGACGGCTTATGAATCATTTTAGCTTTTTTGAATAATTTGTGATACATTTAAATAATTTTGTGATAGTTAAACATTATTTTTTAAATTTTTATGAACAATTTAAAACAGCTTAGAATTATTTTTTAGAGTTTATTACTATTATAGAATTATTTTTGTCATCTAAGAAATATTTTATTATTATTTCAGTATCTCTAAAACAGTTTGTGATACATTTATAGTGTTTTGTGATAGCTTGATTTTATTTTCTAAAAGTTTTTAAGTGTGTTAAGAGTTTCTAAACATTCTACGACAGTTTAGAATTATTTTAAACATTTTATTGTTATTTTGGTTTTTCAAGAGTATTTTGTGATACATCTAAATTTTTTTGTTATAGTTGAGTTTTTTTTTTAACTTGTATAGGTGTTAACAGTTTATAAACATGTTTTTACAATTTAGATTTATTTCTGGTAACTTATAAATGTTTTTTTATTATTTTGCTAGCTTGAAGACATTTTGTGACACTAGAGTAGTTTGTATATTTTTTTTAGTTTAAAAATTTAGTTTTTCTAAAAATATAAAGAAAAGTTTATAAACATTTTATGACAATTAAAAATTATGTTTAGTAGCTTAAACATTTTGTGATATTTTTAAAGTATTTTGTGATTATATATATTTTGAAAGTTTACTAAAGTGTCAAAAGTTTATGACTACTAAGTTATATTTTAAGCAACTTTTCATGATTGTTTTGGAAATTTAAAATACTTTTTGATACTTCTTTAGCTTAGAAACATTTTAATATTATTTTCTTAGCTTTAAAACAATTTGTGATACATTTAGAGTATTTTACAATGACTAAAGCTAATTTTCTAAATGTATATAAAAGTATCAAAAACTTATGAGCATTTTATAATAATTTAAAAACTTTTCATTATTATTTTGAACGTTCTAAAACGTTTTGTAATACTTATAGTATTTTGTGATAGTTTAACTAAATTTTCTAAAAGTAAGACGTCAACATTTTACAAACATTTTATGACAATTTAAAGTTATTTTTGTGATACATCTAAAATCTGTTGTGATAGGTCACACTTTATAAACTTTACTAGACTTTTAGAATATATTTCTAAAAGTCTAGACTTTTAGAAATATATTCTAAAAGTCTAGTAAAGTACCAAAAGTGTATAAGCAGCATTTTTAGTAACTTTGAAATAATTCAATCTAATTTTCTAAAATTTAAAAATCTGTTATTTTAATTTTTAAAGCTTTAAAATATTTTGTGATACATATAGAGTATTTTGTGATAATGAAGCTAAGTTTTCTTAAAGTTCATAAAGATGTCAAAAATGTCTGAACATTTTAGGCTAGTTTAGAATTATTTCTAGCAATTTAAAAAAATATTATTATCGTTTGGGAAGCTCTAGAACGTTTTGTGATATTTTTAGAGTATTTTGTAATTGTTTAGTTAATTTTTTTTAAGTTTATAAAGGTATTAACAGTTTATGAACATTTATAACAATTTTGAATTATATTTAGCTGCTCAGAAATTTTTAATAATATTTTAAAAGCTCTAAAACAGTTTGTGATAGTATTTTTTAATAATTCAAGTTTTTTTTAAATGTTTTTTGACATTTTATGATAATTATTTTCGGAAATTTAAATTTGTTTTATTACCAGCTTTTTAACATTTTGAATTACGTTTATAAGTATTTTATAAGAAATTAATTAATTTAAAAAATTAAATAAGCCAAATAAAATCCAAAAGTTGTAATAAATTAAAATAAAAAAATAAGTAATTTTAACTTATTTTTTTATTTTAATTTATTACATCTTTTGGATTTTATTTGGCTTATTTAATTTTTAATTAGCAAATAAAACAAAAACCAATCAATGAATTTTGTTCTAATTTACCATGAACAATCTGTGATAAGTACTTTTAAAGTTTACATTATCAAAAATTTGAGTATCATTTAAAAAAAAAATTTTTTGGATTTTTTAATTTTAATTTATTACAACTTTTAGACTTTATTTGGCTTATTAGCAAATAAAACAAAAACAATAAATGAATTTTGTTCTAATTCTGCATGAACAATTTGTGATAAATAGTTTTAAAGTTTACAATATCAAAAATTTGAATTTTATTTCAAAAACATTTTTTTTGGATTTTTTATTTTAATTTATTACAACTTTTGGGCTTTATTTGGCTTATTAGCAAATAAAACAAAAACTAATCAATGAATTTTGTTCAAATTCAGCATGAACATTCTGTGATAAGTATTTTCACAGTTTACAATATCAAAATTTTAAATTTTATTTTAAAAACATTTTTTTGGATTTTTTAATTTTAATTTATTACAACTTTTAGGCTTTATTTGGCTTATTAGCAAATAAAACAAAAACCAATCAATGAATTTTGTTCTAATTAACCATGAACAATCTCTAATAAGTACTTTTGAAATTCACAATATCAAAAATTCGAATTTTGTTTTAAAAACTTTTTTTTGGATTTTTTTATTTTAATTTATTACAACTTTTGGGCTTTATTTGGCTTATTAGCAAATGAAACAAAAACCAATCAATAATTTTTGTTCTAATTTAGCATGAACAGTCTGTGATAAGTACTTTTAAAGTTTACATTATCAAAAATTCAAATTTTATTTTAAAAAATTTTTTTGGTTTTTTTTTTAAGTTATTACTACTTTTGGGCTTTATTTGGCTTATTAGCAAATAAAACAAAAACCAATCAACAAATTTTGTTCAAATTAACCATGAATATTCTGTGATAAGTAGTTTCAAAGTTTACAATATCAAAAATTTAAATTTTATTTTTAAAACATTTTTTTGGATTTTTTTATTTTAATTTATTTCAACTTTTGGACTTTATTTGGCTTATTCGCTAATAGATCAAAAACCAATTGATGAATTTTGTTCTAATTAACCATGAACATTCTGTAATAAGTAGTTTTAAAGTTTACAATATCAAAAATTTAAATTTTGTTTTAAAAACATTTTTGGTTTTTTTTATTTTAATTTATTACAACTTTTGGGCTTTACTTGGCTTATTAGCAAATAAAACAAAAACCAGTTAATGAATTTTGTTCTAATTTAGCATGAACATTCTGTGATAAGTAGTTTCAAAGTTTACAATATCAAAAATTTAAATTTTCTTTTAAAAACTTTTTTTTGTTTTTTTTAATTTTAATTTATTACAACTTTTAGGCTTTATTTGGCTTATTAGCAATTTAAACAAAAACCAATCAATGAATTTTGTTCTAATTAACCATGAACAATCTTTAATAAGTACTTTTGAAATTTACAATATCAAAAATTTGAATTTTGTGTTAAAACCTTTTTCTTTTTTTTTTAATTTATTACAACTTCTGGGCTATATTTGGCTTATTAGCAAATGAAACTAAAACCAATCAATGATTTTTGTTCTAATTTAGCATGAACAGTCTATGATAAGTACTTTAAAAGTTTACAATATCAAAAATTCAAAGTTTATTTTAAAAACATTTTTTTTGAATTTTTTTGTTTTAATTTATTACTACTTTTAGGCTTTATTTGGCTTATTAGCAAATAAAACAAAAACCAAACAATGAATTTTGTTCTAATTCAGCATGAACAGTCTGTGATAAGTACTTTTAAAGTTTACAATATCAAAAATTCAAATTTTATTTTAAAAACATTTTTTTGGATTTTTTTGTTTTAATTTATTACTACTTTTGAGTTTTATTTGGCTTATTAGCAAATAAAACAAAAACCAAACAATGAATTTTGTTCTAATTCAACATGAACAATCTGTAATAAGTACTTTTAAAGTTTACAATAACAAAAATTAAAATTTTATTTTAAAAACATTTTTTTGGATTTTTTTATTTTAATTTATTACAACTTTTAGGCTTTATTTGGTTTACAAATGAAACAAAAACCAATCAATGAATTTTGTTCTAATTAACCATGAACAATCTCTAATAAGTACTTTTGAAATTCACAATATCAAAAATTTGAATTTTGTCTTAAAAACATTTTTTTTTTTTTTTTAATTTTTTACTACTTTTGGGCTTTATTGGGCTTATTAGCAAATGAAACAAAAACCAATCAATGATTTTTGTTCTAATTTAGCATGAACAGTCTGTGATAAGTACTTTTAAAGTTTACAATATCAAAAATTCAAAGTTTATTTTAAAAACATTTTTTTTGGATTTTTTTGTTTTAATTTATTACAACTTTTAGGCTTTATTTGGCTTATTAGCAAATAAAACAAAAACCAATCAATGAATTTTGCTCTACTTTGAAAA
The DNA here is from genome assembly GCA_963932245.1 of Tachinus rufipes. Lineage (NCBI taxonomy): Eukaryota > Metazoa > Arthropoda > Insecta > Coleoptera > Staphylinidae > Tachinus > Tachinus rufipes. The sequence goes on from OZ010749.1 coordinate 7,645,559, forward strand.
TTCACAATATCAAAAATTCGAATTTTGTTTTAAAAACATTTTTTTGGATTTTTTATTTTAATTTATTACAACTTTTGGGCTTTATTTAGCTTATTAGCAAATAAAACCAAAAAAAAATCAATGAATTTTGTTCTAGTTTACCATGAACAATCTGTGATAAGTACTTTTAAAGTTCACATTATCAAAAAGTTGAATTTCATTTACGAAACCTTTTTTTTATTATTATATTTTAATTTATTACAACTTTTAAGCTTTACTTAGCTTATTCGCTAATAGATCTAAAACCAATTAATGAATTTTGTTCAAATTTATTATGATCAAGCTGTGATAAGTACTTTTAAAGTTCACATTATCAAAAATTTGAATTTCATTTTAAAAACCTTTTTTTTGTTTTTTTGATTTTAATTTATTACAACTTTTAGGCTTTACTTGGCTTATTTGCAAATAAAACAAAAACTAATCAATGAATTTTGTTGAACAATCTGTGATAAGTAGTTTTAAAGTTTACAACATCAAAAATTCAAATTTTATTTTAAAAACCTTTTTTGGATATTTTTATTTTTATTTATTACAACTTTTGGGCTTTACTTGACTTATTCGCTAATAGATCTAAAACCAATTAATGAATTTTGTTCTAATTTATTATGAACAAGCTGTGATAAGTACTTTTAAAGTTCTCATTATCAAAAATTTGAATTTCATTTTAAAAACTTTTTTTTTAATTTTTTAATTTTAATTTATTACAACTTTTAGGCTATACTTGGCTTATTTGCAAATAAAACAAAAACCAATCAATGCATTTTGTTCTAATTCAGCATGAACAATCTGCGATAAGTACTTTTAAAGTTAACAATAACAAAAATTAAAATTTTATTTTAAAAACATTTTTTTGGATTTTTTATTTTAATTTATTACAACATTTGGACTTTACTTGGCTTATTAGCAAATAAAACAAAAACCAATCAACAAATTTTGTTCTAATTAACTATGAATATTTTGTGATAAGTAGTTTTTAAGTTTACAAAATCAAAAATTTAAATTTTATTTTAAAAACATTTTTTTGGATTTTTTAATTTTAATTTATTACAACTTTTAGGCTTTATTTGGTTTATTAGCAAATGAAACAAAAACCAATCAATGATTTTTGTTCTAATTTAGCATGAACAATCTGTAATAAGTACTTTTAAAGTTTACAATAACAAAAATTTAAATTTTATTTTAAAAACATTTTTTTGGATTTTTTAATTTTAATTTATTACAACTTTTAGGCTTTATTTGGCTTATTATCAAATAAAACAAAAACCAATCAACAAATTTTGTTCAAATTAACCATGAATATTCTGTGGTAAGTAGTTTTGAAGTTTACAATATCAAAAATTTAAATTTTATTTTAAAAACCTTTTTTTGGTTTTTTTTAATTTAATTTATTACAACTTTTAGGCTTTATTTTTCATATTAGCAAATGAAACAAAAACCAATCAATGATTTTTGTTCTAATTTAGCATGAACAGTCTGTAATAAGTACTTTTAAAGTTTACAATATCAAAAATTCAAAGTTTATTTTAAAAACATTTTTTTGGATTTTTTTGTTTTAATTTATTACTACTTTTGGGCTTTATTTGGCTTAGTAGCAAATAAAACAAAAACCAAACAATGAATTTTGTTCTAATTTAGCATGAACATTCTGTGATAAGTAGTTTTGAAGTTTACAATATCAAAAATTTAAATTTTATTTTAAAAACATTTTTTTGGATTTTTTTATTTTAATTTATTACAACTTTTAGGCTTTATTTGGCTAATTAGCAAATAAAACAAAAACCAATTCTAATTTACCATGAACAATCTGTGATAGTACTTTTAAAGTTTCAAAGGAAACTTATTTTTAAACTACATACATTTAAGAATTAATGTATAAAGTAAATTTAATTGAAATGCAGCAAAACAACTTTTTTTTTGTAAAATGTATTTTAAAATAAAAATTTTAACAAAAAAATAATGATAATAACTACGTTATTATTAGTAATGATAAAATTTAATTCATTTAACATAAAAATTAAGAGTATGAAATTAATTTTTACAAACTTAAGTACCATTATAAAACCCAATGCTGCTAAAATTAGAAATTTATCTAATGCAAGGTTTAGAATTTATGGGAATATTTCCAAGACATGATTAACAAGTGGCTTTTAATTGAAGTTCTCAGAACAATAAAATAATTTATGGTGGAAGATTCAGGTGAAATACCACCTTCAAGGATTGTATTCTCAGTTTCAACTTCTATATACTAAAAATGTATTCTTAAATTGCAATTTATTGAATTATTTCCCAATTATTTTTTTAATGTCATTATAAGTTCATAAAATATTGTCGCGTTCTCAATTCCCGTTTGCAATTTCGTGTCAGATTATCTAAATGTAAAATCTATGAATCATTCGTTCGCGTCTCATTTGAAATGCGCAATAATGATATAATCGAATTGTTCGGTGTCTTTTGATATTAATGTTATAAATATCTTTATTCCGCTTTATTAATCATATATCGAACACCTGCATCCTTCTTAATAATATGCTAATCTTAAAAATTTGAATAAGCCTTTTGGAAAATCACATTTCCGCTTAAAAAAACACATTTTAAATTAGCTAGCTCTAGGGTTCAATTACAAATAGATTTCTATTTGTTTGCATAATTCAATATTAATGGCGACCATAAAGCGGGCGTTTCTTTTTCTTCCTCGCAATTGCAATCAAGACAAATAATTTAAAACGAATCGTGATTTATTTGCCGATACGATAAATGATAAGGCTTGTAATTTACAATTGCTCCGGCTTCAGATGCATAAATCACATACAGTTGAAAAAAAAACATGACAGAGTTATTATTACAGATATCAATATTGTCCGGCTTTAATGGCCATCAATAAATAATTTTTATTCAGAAATTCTACCTGAAAATTAATACTGTAATTTAGAATTAAGTCATAAATTTAATGTTCATCTATAGTAGACTCGATTATGAGTATTTTTTATTAGTGTGAGTATGTAAATATATAGTTTCAGATTAAATTAATGCAAATTTTATGAAGGCAATTAAATTCATTATGAGATGTGCGCCATTCCATGTCGCAAACTGGGGGGTAGGTAATCTACTGAATCAAACATGAGCATTAAGCAAGACACGAATGGCGAAATCATATTAGTAAATTTATCTTAATAACTAGAAAGCGGATTTATAAGCAAAAGAATTAAATTTTAATCATAACAACTGCATTTCTAATATTTACGACGTCCGAAAAGAATAAAACTAAAGCAGATTAATAAGCAACGGTACTTTTGTTTATGTCCCGAAATGGAAACGTGTTTATGCAGCAGGATGAAGTGAAAAAAATATATATTGAGCTGACATTATGTCATATGATGTGTGAGTCAGTCCCGAATACACCTGTCTTTATTTGATAAACTAGGGAGTGTCTTCTGATAGCGACCTTCTATTCCAAATGCTGACTTTGCTCAATATTATTCATGTCAAAAAAAATAAAAGGCTGAACGAAAGTTCAATGTGAAGGATATCGAACGAGATCGTGTTTCCTGCCATCAAATGATAACTTGGTCTTGCCGACCTGAACTATATTTAAAAATTATTTTATTTGTTTAATAAAATTTCATTTCAATCATTTAAATAACCTTATTGGTGTATGAGTAATAGTACTTATTTTATAATAAAAAAAATTTAGACCCAGTTACTTAAAACCTCATTTATGAGTACTATTAAAATAAGCTTTAAACAAAACATATTTTATTTTATATTTAATTTTGGCAACATTTAGTACCATGGTAGTACTAATTACTGTAAAATTTTTAACAAATTCCATACGCTCAATTTTTTTCTAGAGTAAGTAACATTAGATCATTTCTAAAGCTATATTATAGAATACTATTACAATAACTTTTAAACTTATCATTGGAGAAACATAAAATTATGGCAACATTTAGTACCATGGTAGTAGTAATAACTGTAATTTTTTCAATTAATTTCATACGCTCAATTTTTTTTTTTTTTTTTGATTTAGTAACATTAGATCATTACTTAAAATCTTATTAATGAGTACTTATTAAATAAGTTTTAAACGCAACATTGGACAATCATAAAATTTTGGCAACAATTAGTTTCACAGTAATACTAATTACTGTAATATTGTCAAATAATTCCATACGCTCATTTTTTTTTAGATTCAGTTACATTAGATTAGTACGAAAAACCTTATTATTGAACACTATTACAATAAAAGCAACATGGGAAAAACATTATATTTTGGCAACATTTAGTACCAAGGTAGTACTACTTACGGTAAATTTGTCAATAAATTTCATACGCTCAATTAATTCTTAGATTCAGTTACATTAGATTATTTTTAAAAACTTTATTAATAAGTACTATTACGATAAGTTTTAAACGCAACATTAGAGAAACATAAAACTTTAGCAACATTTAGTACCAAGGTAGTACTAAATACTGTAAATTTTTTAATTATTTCTATACGCTCATTTTTTTTTTTTTTAATTACTCATATTAGATCATTACTTATAACTTTATTAATGAGTACTATTAAAATAAGTTTTAAACGCAACATTGGAGAAACATAAAATTTTTGCAATATTTAGTACCAAAGTAATACTAATTACTGTAAATTTGTCAATTAATTCCATACGCTCAATTTTTTTTTAGATTTAGTTAAATTAGATCATAACTTTAAATCTTTTGAAGGAGTACTATTAAAATAAGTTTTAAACGCAACATTGGAGGAACATAAAATTTTAGCAAAATTTAGTACCATGCTAGTACTAATTACTGTAAATTTTTCAATTAAATCCATACGCTCAATTTTATTTTATATCTAGTTACATTAGATCATTACTTAAAACCTAATTATTGAGTACTATTAAAATAAGTTTAAAACGCAACATTGAAAGAACATAAATTTTTGGCAACATTTAATACCATGGTAGTACTAATAACTGTAAATTTGTCATGTAATTCCATACGCTCAATTTTATTTTAGATCTAGTTACATTAGTATATTACTTAAAAGCTTAATAATGAATGGGTACTATTAAAATAAATTTTAAACGCAACATTGGAAAATTTTGGCAATATTTAGTACCATGTTAGTACTAAGTACTGTAAATTTGTCAATTAATTTTATACGCTCAATTTTTTTTTAGACTTAAATTAATTCATTACTAAAAACCTTATTATTGAATACAATTACCATAACTTTTAAATGCAACATTGGAGAAACAGTAAATTTTGGCAACCTTTAGTACCATGGTTATACTAATTACAGTAAATTTGTCGATTAATTCCATACGCTCAATTTTATTTTTGATCTAGTTACATTAGATTATTACTTAAAACCTTAATAAAGGGTACTATTAAAATAAGTTTTAAACACAACATTGGAGAAACATAAAATGTTGGCACCATTTAGTACCTTGGTAGTACTAATTGCTGTAAATTTGTTAACTAAGTTCATACAATCAATTTTTTTTAGATTTAGTTATATTAGATCATACCTTAAAACCTTATTAATAAGTACTATTAAAACATGTTTTAAACGCAACATTAGAGTAACATAAAATTTTGGCAACAAATAGTACCATAATAGTACTAATTACTGTAATTTTGTTAATTAAGTCTATTCGCTCATTTTTTTTTAGATCTAGTTACATTAGATCATTACTTAAAGTTTGATTAATGAATACTATTAAAATAATTTATAAACGCAACATTGGAGAAACATAAATTTTTTGCTACAATTAGTACCATGGTAGTACTAACTACTGTGAATTTGTTAATAAATTTCATACGCTCAGTTTTTTTTTAGATCCAGTTACATTCGATCATTGTTTAAAACCTTATTAATCAGTACTATTAAAATTAGTTTTTAACGCAACATTGGAGAAACATAATATTTTGGCAACATTTAGTACCATGGTAGTACTAATTACTGTACATTTTTCAATTAATTCCATACGCTTATTTTTTTTTTAGATTTAGTTACATTAGATCATTTCTTAAAATCTTATTAATGAATACTATTTAAATAAGTTTTGAAGGCAACATTGAAAAAACATAAAAATTTGGCAACATTTAGAACTATGGTAGTACTAAAAACTGTAAATTTTTTAATTAATTCTGTACGCAAAATTTTTTTTTATCCAGTTAGATTAAATCATTACTTGTAACCAAACTAATGAATACTATTAAAATAAATTTTAAACGTAACATTGGAAAAACATAAAATGTTGGCAACATTTAGTACCATGGTAGTACTGTTTACTGTATATTTGTCAATTAATTCTATACGCTCATTTTTTCTTAGATCCAGTTACATTATATCATTACCTATAACTTTATTAATGAGTACTTATAAAATAAGTTTTGAACGCAACATTGGAGAAACATAAAATTTTGACAACATTTAGTACCATAGTAGTACTAATTACTATAAATTTGTCAATTAATTCTATACGCTCATTTTTTTTAGACCTAGTTACATTAGATCTTTACTTAAAATCTTATTAATGAGTACTTTTAAAATAAGTTTTAATTGCAGCATTGGAGAAACATAAAATTTTTGCTATAATTTGTACCATGGTAGTACTAACTACTGTGAATTTGTTAATTAATTTCATACGCTCAATTTTTTTTTAGATCAGTTACATTCGATCATTGTTTAAAACCTTATTAATGAATACTATTAAAATTAGTTTTTAACGCAACATTGGAGAAACAAACAAATTTGGCAAATTTTAGTACCATGGTAGTACTAATTACTGTAAAATTTTCAATTAATTCCATAAGCTGAATTTTATTTTGGATCTAGTTACATTAGAACATTACTTAAAACTTTATTACTGAATACTACTTTAATAAGTTTTAAACGCCGCATTGGATAAACATAAAATTTTGGCAACATTTAGTACCATGGTAGTACTAATAACTGTAAATTTGTCAATAAATTCCATACGCTCAATTTGATTTTAAATTCAGTTACATTAGATTATTACTTAAAATCTTAATAATAGGTACTATTAAAATAAACTTTAAACGCAACATTAGAAAATATTTTTTTTTTGCAAAAATTAGTACCATGGTAGTACTAAGTACTGTTAATTTGTCAAATAATTTCATACGCTCAATTTTTTTTTTAGACTTAATTAAATCAATACTAAAAACCTTATTATTGAATACAATTACAATAACTTTTAAATGCAACATTGGAGAAACATAAAATTTTGGCAACATTTAGTACCATGGTAGTACTAAATACTGTAAATTTTTCAATTCATTCCATACGCTCAATTTTTTTTTTAGATTTAGTTACATTAGATCATTACTTTAAATCTTATGAAGGAGTACTTTTCAAATAAGCTTTAAACGCAACATTTAAGAAACATAGAATTTTAGCAACATCTAGTACTATAGTAGTACTAAATACTGTAAATTTTTGAATTAATTCCATACGCTCAATTTTATTTTAGATTTAGTTACATTAGATAATTACTTAAAATTTTGTTAATGAGTACTATTAAAATTAGTTTTGAAGGCAACAATGAAGAAACATAAAAATTTTGGCAACATTTAGTACCATGGTAGTACTAAATAGTGTATATTTTTCAATTAGTTCCATACGTTAATTTTTTTTTTAGATTTAGTTACATTAAATCATTACGTTAAATCTTATGAAGGAGTACTATTCAAATAAGCATTAAACGCAACATTGGAAAAACATAAAAATTTGTCAACATTTAGTACCATGGTAGTACTAATTATTTTAAATTTTTCAATTTATTTTATACGCTCAATTTATTTTTAGATTAAGCTACATTAGATCATTACTTAAAACCTTAATAATGAGTACTTCTAAAATAAGTATTAATCGCAACATTTGAGAAACATAAAATTTTAGCAACATTTAGTACCATGGTAGTACTAATTACTGTAAGTTTGTCTATTTGCTCAATTTTTTTTTAGATCTAGTTACATTAGATCATTATTTAAAATTTGATTAATGAATACTATTAATTTAAGTTTTTTGCTCAACATTGGAGAAACAAAAGATTTCAATTAATACCATTGTAATACTAATTACTGTAAATTTGTCAGTTAATTTCATACGCTCAATTTTTTTTTAGATCCAGTTACATTAGATTATTATTTAAAACCTTATTAATGAGTACTATTGAAATAAGTTTTAAACGCAACATTGTAGAAACTTAAAATTTTGGCAACATTTAGTACCATGATAGTACTAATTACTGTAATTTTGTCAATTAATTCCATACGCTCAATTTTTTTTAGATCCAGTTGCATTAGATCATTACTTAAAGCCTTATTAATGAGTCTTATTAAAACAAGTTTTAAACGCAACAATGGAGAAACTTAAATTTTTAGTAACGTTTAGTACCATGGTGGTACTAATTACATTAACTGTGTGATTTAATTCCATACGCTCAATTTTATTTTAGATCTAGTTACATTAGATCATTACTTAAAACTTTATTAATGAGTACGTTTAAAATATGTTTTAAACGCAACATTGGAGAAACATAAAACATTGGCAACATTTAGTACTATAGTAGTGCTAATTACTGTAAATTTTTCAATTATTTCTTTTATTTTAGATCCAGTTACATTAGATCATTACTTAAAACCTTATTAATGAGTACTACTAAAATAAGTTTTAAACACAACACTGGAGAAATAAAAAAATTTGGCAACATTTAGTACCATGATAGTACTAATTACTGTAAATTTTTCAATTAATTCTATACGCTCAATTTTATGTTAGATCCAGTTACATTAGATCATTACTTAAAACCTTATTAATGGGTACTATTTAAATAAGTTTTAAACGCAACATTGGAGAAACATAAAAATTTGGCAATATTTAGTACCATGGTAGTACTATTTACTTTAATTTTTTTCAATTCATTCCATACGCTCAATTTTATTTTAGATTTAGTTACATTAGGTCATTACTTAAAATCATATTAATGAGTACTATTAAAATAAGTTTTAAACGCAACATTGGAGAAACATAAAATTTTGGCAACATTTAGTACCATGGTAGTACTAAATACTGTAAATTTTTCAATTCATTCCATATGCTCAATTTTTTTTTTAGATTTAGTTACATTAGATCATTACTTTAAATCTTATGAAGGAGTACTTTTCAAATAAGCTTTAAACGCAACATTTAAGAAACATAAAATTTTAACAACATTTAGTACTATAGTAGTACTAACTACTGTACATTTTTCAATTAATTCCATACGCTCAATTTTGTTTTAGATTTAGTTACATTAGATCATTACTTAAAATTTTGTTAATGAGTACTATTAAAATTAGTTTTGAAGGCAACAATAGAGAAACATAAAATTTTTTGCAACATTTAGTACCATGGTAGTACTAAATAGTGTATATTTTTCAATTAGTTCCATACGCTAATTTTTTTTTTAGATTTAGTTACATTAAATCATTACGTTAAATCTTATGAAGGAGTACTATTCAAATAAGCTTTAAACGCAACATTGGAAAAACATAAAAATTTGTCAACATTTAGTACCATGGTAGTACTAATTATTTTAAATTTTTCAATTAATTTTATACGCTCAATTTTTTTTTAGATTTAGCTACATTAGATCATTACTTAAAACCTTAATAATGAGTACTTCTAAAATAAGTTTTAAACGCAACATTGGAGAAACATAAAATTTTAGCAACATTTAGTACTATGGTAGTACTAATTACTGTGAGTTTGGTAATTAAGTCAATTCGATCAATTTTTTTTTAAATCTACTTACATTAGATCATTACTTAAAATTTGATTAATGAATACTATTAAATTAAGTTTTTTGCTCAACATTAGAGAAACAAAAAATTACAATTAAAACCATTGTAATACTAATTACTGTAAATTTGTCAGTTAATTTCATACGCTCAAATTTTTTTAGATCCAGTTACATTAGATTATTATTTAAAACCTTATTAATGAGTACATTGAAATAAGTTTTAAACGCAACATTGGAGAAACATCAAATTTTGGCAACATTTAGTACTATGGTAGTACTAATTACTGTAAATTTTTCAATTAATTCCATATGCTCAATTTTTTTTTTAAATTAAGTTACATTAGATTATTACTTAAAATCAAATTAATGAGTACTATTAAAATAAGTTTTAAACGCAACATTGGAAAAACATAAAAATTTGGCAACATTTAGTACCATGGTAGTACTAAATACTATAATTTTGTCAATTAATTCTATACGCTCAATTTTTTTTAGATCCAGTTGCATTAGATCATTACTTAAAGCCTTATTATTGAGTATTATTAAAACAAGTTTTAAACGCAACAATGGAGAAACTTAAATTTTTGGTAACGTTTAGTACCATGGTGGTACTAATTACTTTAATTGTGTGATTTAATTCCATTCGCTCAATTTTATTTTAGATCTAGTTACATTAGATCATTACTTAAAACTTTATTAATGAGTACGTTTAAAATAAGTTTTAAACGCAACATTGGAAAAACATAAAACATTGGCAACATTTAGTACTATAGTAGTACTAATTACTGCAAATTTTTCAATTATTTCTTTTATTTTAGATCCAGTTACATTAGATCATTACTTAAAACTTTATTAATGAGTACTATTTAAATAAGTTTTAAACGCAACATTGGAGAAACAAAAAAATTTGGCAACATTTAGTACCATGATAGTACTAATTACTGTAAATTTTTCAATTAATTCTATACGCTCAATTTTATGTTAGATCCAGTTACATTAGATCATTACTTAAAACCTTATTAATGAGTACTATTAAAATAAGTTTTAAACGCAACATTGGAGATACATAAAACTTTGGCAACATTTAGTACCATGATAGTACTAATTGCTGTAATTTTTTCAATTAATTCCATACGCTCAATTTTTGTTTAGAATAAGTTACAATAGATCATTACTTAAAACTTTATTTATGAGTACTATTACAATTAGTTTTAAACGCAACTTTGAAAAATTATAAAATTTTGGCAACATTTAGTACCATGATAGTACTAATTACTGTAAATTTTTCAATTAATTCTATACGCTCAATTTTATGTTAGATCCAGTTACATTAGATCATTACTTAAAACCTTATTAATGGGTACTATTAAAATAAGTTTTAAACGCAACATTGGAGAAACATAAAAATTTGGCAACATTTAGTACCATGGTAGTATTAATTACTGTATTTTTTTCAATCTATTCTATACGCTCAATTTTATTTTAGATTTAGTTACATTATATCATTACTTAAAATCATATTAATGAGTACTATTAAAATAAGTTTTAAACGCAACATTGGAGAAACATAAAGTTTTGGCAACAGTTAGTACTATGGTAGTACTAATTAATAAACATTTTTTAGTTAGTTCCATACGCTCAATTTTTTTTTTTAGATTTAGTTATATTAGATTATTACTTAAAACCTTATTAATGAGTTCTATTAAAATAAGTTTTAAACGCAACATTGGAGAAACTTAAAACTTTGGCAACGTTTAGTACCAAGGTAATACTAATTACTGTAAATTTTTCAAATAATTCCATATGCTCAATTTATTTTAAAATTCATTTACATTAAACCATCACTTGAAACCTTATTAATGAGTACTACTTAAATAAGTTTTTAACACAATATTGGAGAAGAATAAAACTTTGGCAACATTAAGTACCATGGTAGTACTATTTACTGTAAATTTGTCAATTAATTCCATAAGCTCAATTTTATTTTAGATTCAGTTCTTTAAAATTTTAATAATGAGTACTATTAAATTAAGTTATGAACGCAACATTGGAGAAACACAAAATTTTGGCAACATTTAGTACCATAAAAGTAATAATTACTGTAAATTTGTCAATTAATTTCATACGCTCAATTTTTTTAAGATTTAGTTACATTAGATTATTAATTAAAATCTTATAATAAATAGTATTCAAATAAATTTTAAAGGCAACATTAGAGGAACATAAAAAAATTGGCAACATTTATTACCATAGTAGTACTAATTACTGTAAATTTTTTAATCAATTCTATACGCTCAATTTATTTTAAGATTATTACTAAAAACACTTTTATTTTGGTGCTGCAGTTCTATGCAATAAGTTCTCACTGCAACATAATATAAAATATTAGCAATATTTAGTTCCGGGGTAGTACTAATTGTTGTAAATTTTTCAACTAATTACATACGCTCAGTTTTTTTAAGAATGCGCGAATCATTAATAAAAATGAAGAAATTGAAATTTCATTAATTTTATTTTATTTAATGAATCAATCCACACCTGTTTTGTTTTACATTAACACCCACGCATTAAATAAAAAAAAAACAAATACAGGAAAAATCTGATTCAACAGATGTCTGATCGCTTTTTATTTTTCAATCCAATCGTCCATAAATTTATAAAGGTGCCAGCCAGAACATAAAAGAGGGATAAATTAAAATGTGGACCGATAGAAATTACCATATGTTAATTTTTTGTTCAGTTCAAATTTATTAGAGCCATTCAATTTTGTGAGTCACACACTCACACTGACCTAGCCACCTATAAAATAAATTATACCTGTGTTAACATTTAGAAAAAGAAGAAATGAAAATGATAATCCGGAAAAATATTAAAAAATGATCATAAATAACGAGATTGGCATCGAAAAAATCAGAAGAAAAATAACACCGCACCTCTTTTATATGATCTTCTGGCTCGGTTATGACCTCTGACCTGGCCAGAAGTTGCACATGAATCACGCAAACTATGGGGGGACCACCTTCGAACTCGACCGACCATGAAATCGAAACGCCTGCCTGTTTGGTCCGGGGGGCTCTGATTCATCTTCGGAATCGTAATACGCCCAGGACACTAATTAACGGTGACATCAAAGTCCTGTAAATCATTTTTTTTTTACTTAACCCATTTTTATTTAATTCCATTTATAATTTATAAGGCCAGATGCATTTACGTCAAGTTACGTAGCAATTAATTTAATTATTGTTTACCTTAACCATGCGCGAGGCGTATAATTCCATTTTTTTTTTCTTTGATAGCCATCAAGTAGCTCATTATATTAAATTATAATTATTAGCAATTATTATTATTACAAGATAAGTTGCGATGTATTATTTATAAAGTCAGCAGATTTATTGGTTGGAATATATGAATCTTAAGCGTTTGATTGATGCTCAATTCAAGACTTGGCCGTTTTACTACGATTTAATTTGTAATCTGTCTGCTAGAATTGATTGCAATATCAGATTTTGTAATTGTGGGGTACGTGTAATACAATTATTTATCTTGATTTCAAGAATAAGAAAATGTACACAACATATTACATATAAAGATCTAGTTATAAAGTTCTAAATTTTTAATTTAAAAATGTTTTAATTCCTATAGTAAGTCAATTAAAGTTATGTCTAAGCTATCCGAATTTAATTAACTTGTTAATTTATAATTGATAAAGTTATTCAATCGCAATGGATGTGAGTATGCCGTTAACCATAAATAACTGACCGCACAACTTAGATGCACTTTGTGCATCGAACAATTTCAGAATCGCACCGCCAGTAACCGTTAATTAAAACTAGTTTACGGCCCAACAACATACTGAGCTTAATAACCCCCTTACCTAACTTCCAATAAGTCATAAACGCGACAACGAAACATTCATCAGACGAATGAACGGGCGTTAATTATGAATCGTGTTACACACAACAATGAGGGGCTAAATTTACAATATTTAATTATCGGTTATATTAGCAATGTAGGTTGCCCTCAGTAATAAGCGTAGACCACTTCAAAGTACAACGATGAGATCCACGGTGTATTAGATTAATTACTAATCACTATAGGTTAATTATGGATCGTGTAGAGCGAAATATAATCTGCATTATATTGTTATGTACGTACTAAAATGTTATTATCTCTTAATGTAAATAAATAAACATGTTTAAGCAGGCTCACTTTCATGGGCTATTTTAATTGGACATTAAAAAGAAATTACATAGTTTGGTTAATGTTTGCCTTCTTGAAATTATTATTATCTCACATAATATGTTTTAGAAAGGTTAATGGAAGTTTAACAATTTATTACAGTTTATAAGGATTTTAAGACGTTATATATAAATTATTAATTTGATTTTTAATAAGCATTTTAAGATGCTAAAGACATTACAATTTTTTTGTTTCTAACGTATCAATGAAGCTGATGAGGCTTGGACAATCCGACGCAAAGTTAGACTTTTAAGGCCTCGAGACGATTGAGGTGCGTGTATCTGTACCCGTTCCCCAGACTGGAGACGCAAACGTGGTTTGCAATCCGATGACTATGCTATACATTCGTAAATTTTATCTTTCTCCAATGTAGTACTCGTTAATAAAATTTTAAGTTATGATCTAATGTAACTGGATCTAAAATAAAATTGAGCGTATGGAATTAATTGACAAGTTTACAGCAATTAGTACTACCATAGTACTTAATTTTGCTAAAATTTTATGTTTATCCTATGTTGCGTTTAAAACTTATTTTAATAGTACACATTAATAAAGTTTTAAGTAATAATCTAATAAAACTGGATCTAAAAAAAAATGAGCGTATAGAATTAAATGAAATATTTACTGTAATTAGTACTAACATTGTACTAAATTTTGCCAAAATTTTATGTTTCTCCAATGTTGCGTTAAAAAGTTATTGTAATAGTACTCATTAATAAGGTTTTAAGTAATGATCTAATGTAACTAGATTTAAAAAAAATTGAGCGTATGGATGAAATTGACAAATTTACAACAATTAGTACCACCATAGTACTAAATGTTGCCAAAATTTTATGTTTCTTCAATGTTGTGTTTAAAACTTATTTTAATAGTACTCATTAATAAAATTTTAAGTGATGATCTAATGTAACTAGATCTAAAAAAAATTGAGCGTATGGAATTAATTGACAAATTTACATCAATTAGTACTACCATAGTACTACATATTGCCAAAATTTATTGTTTTTCCAATGTTGCGTTTAAAACTTATTTTAATAGTACTCATTAGTAAGATTTTAAGTGATGATTTAATGTAACTAAATTTAAAAAAAAAGTTGAGCGTATGAAATTAATTGACAAATTTACAGAAATTAATACTACCACAGTACTAAATGTTGCCAAAATTTTATGTTTCTCCAATGTTGCGTTTAAAACTTACTTTAATAGTACGCATTAATTAGGTTTTAAGTAATAATCTAATGTAACTGAATCTAAGAAAAATTGAGCGTATGAAATTAGTTGAAATATTTACAGTAATTAGTACTATCATGGCAATAAATGTTGCCAAATTTTTATGTTTTTCCAATGTTGCGTTTAAAACTTATTTTAATAGTACTTATTAATAAGGTTTTAAGTAATGATGTTATGTAACTAGATCTAAAAAAAATTGAGCGTATGGAATTGATTGAAAAATTTACAGAAATAAGTACAACTAAGGTACTAAATGTTGCCAAAATTTTATGTTTCTCCAATGTTGCGTTTAAAATTTATTTTAATAGAACTCATTAATAAGGTTTTAAGTAATGATCTAATGTAACTAAGTCTAAAAAAAATGAGCGTATGGAATTGATTGACAAATTCACAATAATTATTACTGCTAAGGTACAAAATGTTACCAAAATTTTATGTTTTTCCAATGTTGCGTTTAAAAGTTATTGTAATAGTACTCATTATTAAGGTTTTAAGTAATGATCTAATAAAACTGGATCTAAAAAAAATTGAGCGTAAAGAATTATTTGAAATATTTACAGTAATTAATACTATTATAGTACTAAATGTTGCCAAAATTTTATGTTTTTCCAATGTTGCGTTTAAAACTTATTTCACTAGTACTCATTAATAAGACTTTAAGCGATGATCTAATGTACCTAGATCTAAAAAAAATTGAGCGTATGGAAATAATTGACAAATTTACATCAATTAGTACTACCATAGTATTAATGATTGCCAAAATTTTATGTTTCTCCAATGTTGCGTTTAAAACTTATTTTAATAGTACTCATTAGTAAGATTTTAAGTGATGATTTAATGTAACTAAGTCTAAATAAAAATTGAGCGTATGGAATGAATTGACAAATTTACAGCAGTTAGTACTACTACAGTACTAAATGTTGCCAAAATTTTATGTTTCTCCAATGTTGCGTTTAAAACTTACTTTAATAGTACGCATTAATAAGGTTTTAAGTGATGATCTAATGTAACTAGATCTTAAGAAAAATTGAGCGTATGGAATTAATTGAGAAATTTACAGCAATTAGTACTACCATGGTACTTAATGTTGCCAAAGTTTTATGTTTCTCCAATGTTGCGTTTAAAACTTATTTTAATAGAACTCATTAATAAGGTTTTTAGAAATGATCCAATGTAACTGGATCTAAAAATAAATTGAGCGTATGAAATTAATTGACAAATTACAGTAATCAGTACTACCATGGTACTAAATTTTGCCAAAGTTTTATGTTTCTCCAATGTTGCGTTTAAAAGTTATTGTAATAGTACTTATGAATAAGGTTTTTAGAAACGATCCATTTTAACTGGATCTCAAAATAAATTGAGCATATGAAACTATTTAAAAAATTTACAGTAATTTATACTACTACGGTACTAAATGTTGCCAAAATTTTATGTTTCTCCAATGTTGCGTTGAAAATTTATTGTAATAGTACTTATGAATAAGGTTTTTAGAAATGATCCAATGTAACTGGATCTTAAAATAAATTGAGCGTATGAAACTAATTGACAAACTTACAGTTATTAGTACTACCATGGTACTAAATGTTGCCAAAGTTTTATGTTTCTCCAATGTTGCGTTTAAGATTTATTGTAATAGTACTTCTGAATAAGGTTTTTAAAAATGATCCATTGTAACAAGATCTCAAATTAAATTGAGCGTATGAAACTAATAGACAAATTTACAGTAGTTAGTACTACCATAGTACTAAATGTTGCCAAAGTTTTATGTTTCTCTTTTGTTGCGTTTAAAATTTATTGTAATAGTACTTATGAATAAGGTTTTTAGAAATGATCCATTGTAACTGGATCTCAAAATAAATTGAGCGTATAAAACTAATTGACAAATTTACAGTAATCAGTACTTCCATGGTACTAGATGTTGCCAAAGTTTTATGTTTCTCCAATGTTGCGTTTAAGATTTATTGTAATAGTACCTATGAATAAAGTTTTTAAAAATGATATACTGTAACTGGATCTCAAAATAAATTGAGCGTATGAAACTAAGTGACAAATTTACAGTTATTAGTACTACCATGGTACTTAATGTTGCCAGAATTTTATGTTTCTCCAATGTAGCGTTTAAAATTTATTGTAATAGTACTTATGAATAAGGTTATTAGAAATGATCCATTGTAACTGGATTTCAAAATAAATTGAGCGTATGAAACTAATTGACAAATTTACAGTAATTAGTACTACTATGGTACTAAATGTTGACAAAGTTTTATGTTTCTCCAATGTAGCGTTTAAAATTTATTGTAATAGTACTTTTGAATAAGGTTTTTAGAATTGATCCATTGTAACTGGATTTCAAAATAAATTGAGCGTATGAAACTAATTGACAAATTTACAGTAATTAGTACTACTATGGTACTAAATGTTGACAAAGTTTTATGTTTCTCCAATGTTGCGTTTAAAATTTACTGTAATAGTACTTATTAATAAGGTTTTAAGTAATGATCTAATGTAACTAAGTCTAAAAAAAAGTTGAGCGTATGAAATTGAGTGACAAATTTACAATAATAAGTACAACTAAGGTACTAAATGTTGCCAAAATTTTATGTTTCTCCAATGTTGCGTTTAAAATTTATTTTAATAGAACTCATTAATAAGGTAATAAGTAATGATCTAATGTAACTAAGTCTAAAAAAATTGAGCGTATTGAATTGATTGACAAATTTACAATAATTATTACTGCTAAGGTACTAAATGTTACCAAAATTTTATGTTTTTCCAATGTTGCGTTTAGAAGTTATTGTAATAGAACTCATTAATAAGGTTTTAAGTGATGATCTAATAAAACTGGATCTAAAAAAAAAATGAGCGTAAAGAATTATTTGAAATATTTACAGTAATTAATACTATTATTGTACTAAATGTTGCCAAAATTTTATGTTTTTCCAATGTTGCGTTTAAAACTTATTTCAATAGTACTCATTAATAAGATTTTAAGTGATGATCTAATAAAACTGGATCTAAAAAAAATTGAGAGTATGGAATTAATTGACAAACATTCAGCAATTAATACTACCTTGGTACTAAATGTTGCCAAAATTTTATGTTTCTCCAATGTTGAGTTTGAAACTTATTTTAATAGTACTCATTAATAAGGTTTTAAGTAATGATCTAATGTAACTAAGTCTAAAAAAAAATGTGCGTATAGATATAATTGACAAATTCACAAAAATTAGTACTGCTAAGGTACTAAATGTTACCAAAATTTTATGTTTATCCAATGTTGCGTTTAGAAGTTATTGTAATAGAACTCATTAATAAGGTTTTAAGTAATGATCTAATAAAACTGGATCTAAAAAAAAAATGAGCGTAAAGAATTATTTAAAATATTTACAGTAATTAATACTATTATAGTACTAAATGTTGCCAAAATTTTATGTTTTTCCAATGTTGCGTTTAAAACTTATTTCAATAGTACTCATTAATAAGATTTTAAGTGATGATCTAATGTAACTAAATCTAAAAAAAAATTGAGCGTATGGAATTAATTGACAAATTTACATCAATTAGTACTACCATAGTACTAAATATTGCCAAAATTTTATGTTTCTCCAATGTTGCGTTTAAAACTTATTTAATAGTACTCATTAGTAAGATTTTAAGTATGATTTAATGTAACTAAGTCTAAAAAAAATTGAGCGTATGGAATTAATTGACAAATTTATAGCATTTAATATTACCACAGTACTAAATTTAACTAAAATTTTTTGTTTTTCCAATGTTGCGTTTAAAACTTACTTTAATAGTACGCATTAATAAGGTCTTAAGTGATGATCTAATGTAACTAGATCTAAAGAAAAATTGAGAGTATGGAATTAATTGACAAACTTTCAGCAATTAATACTACCTTGGTACTAAATGTTGCCAAAATTTTATGTTTCTCCAATGTTGAGTTTGAAACTTATTTTAATAGTACTCATTAATAAGGTTTTAAGTAATGATCTAATGTAACTAAGTCTAAAAAAAATATGGATATAATTGACAAATTCACAAAAATTAGTACTGCTAAGGTACTAAATGTTACCAAAATTTTATGTTTATCCAATGTTGCGTTTAAAAGTTTTTGTAATAGTACTCATTAATAAGGTTTTAAGTGATGATCTAATAAAACTGGATCTAAAAAAAATTGAGCTTTAAGAATTATTTGAAATATTTACAGTAAATAATACTATTATAGTACTAAATGTTGCCAAAATTTTATGATTTTCCAATGTTGCGTTTAAAACTTATTTTATTAGTACTTATTAATAAGGTTTTAAGTGATGATCTAATGTAACTAGATCTAAAAAAAAATTGAGTAAATTGATACTACTAAGATACTAAATGTTGCTAAAATTTTATGTTTCTCTAATATTGCGTTTAAAACTTATTGTAACAGTACTCAATAATAAAGTTTTAAGTAATGATCTAATGTAACTTATTCTAAAAAAAAATTGAGCGTATGGAATTAATTGACAAATTTGTAGCAATTAGTACTACTATGGTACTAAATGTTGCCAAAGTTTTATGTTTTTCCAATGTTGCGCTTAAAATTTATTGTAATAGTACTTAATAATAAGGTTTTTAGAAATGATCTAATGAAACTGGATCTGAAAAAAAAATGAGCGTATAAAATTAATTGACAAATTTACAGCAATTAGTACTACTATGGTACTAAATGTTGCCAAAGTTTTATGTTTCTCCAATGTTGCGTTTAAAACTTATTTTAATAGTACTCATTAATAAAGTTTTAAGTGATGATCTAGTGTAACTAAATCTAAAATAAAATTGAGCGGATGGAATTATTTGACAAATTTACAGTAATAAGTACTACTAAGGTACTAAATGTTGCTGAAAATTTATGTTTCTCCAATGCTGCGTTTAAAACTTATTTTAATAGAACTCATTAATAAAGTTTTAAGTAATGATCTAATGTAACTTATTCTAAAAAAAAATTGAGCGTATGGAATTAATTGACAAATTTACAGCAATTAGTACTGCCATAGTGCTTAATGTTGCTAAAATTTTATGTTTCTCCAATGCTGCGAATAAAACTTATTGTAATAGTACACATTAACAAGGTTTTAAGTAATGATCTAATGTAACTAAGTTTAACAAAAAATTGAGCGTATGGAATTAATTAACAAATTTACATCAATTAGTACTACCATAGTACTAAATGTTGCCAAAATTTTATGTTTTTCCAATGTTGCGTTAAAAACTGATTTTAATAGTACTCATTAATAAGGTTTTAAGTAATGATCTAATGAAACTTCTTCTAAAAAAAAAATGAGCGTATGGAATTAATTGACAAATTTACAGCAGTTAGTACTACCATATTACTAAATTTTATCAAAATTTTATGTTTTTTTAATGTTGCGTTTAAAACTTATTTCAATAGTACTAAATAATATGATTTTAAGTGATGATCTAATCTTACCAGATCTAAAAAAAATTGAGCGTATGGAATTGATTAACAAATTTACAATAATTAGTACTGCTAACGTATTAAATGTTGGCAAAATTTTATGTTTTTTTAATGTTGCGTTTAAAACTTATTGTAATAGTACTCATTAATAAGGTTTTAAGTGATGATCTAATGTAACTAGATCTAAAAAAAATGAGCGTATGGAATTAATTGACAATTTTACATCAATTAGTACTACCCTAGTACTAAATGTTGCCAATTTATGTTTTTCCAATGTTGCGTTTAAAACTTAAAGGACAATTTTAAGGTCTTCTAAGTTTTTGTGTTTTTTGCTTTGAGGAACTAGCAATGGTAACTGGTTTAAGTGCAGTCGCTAAAAGCAGAAGAAGGAATTGTTTAGGGTAATGTCTGCAACAGCATTGCAGGTGGATAGGTTTTTTTTTTCTGGTGCGGGAGAGTCTTGGTTTTTCTGCTGGTGAAAAATAAATTTACCTTTATCCTTCAAAAGGAAATCTGTTAAGAGACCAAACCACTTTCACAACTTTTTTTTCCAACTTAGCAAATTCTATGTCTTTGCTGATGATGAGTGTAGAAATGAGGCGGTAGCGGATGAGGATCAAATTTGGCAGCCATAGCTTTTATCATTTTCTTTATCTTTAAGGTCTGGAAAAATAAATTTGTTGTTTTTAATTTAATTCTTTTTTTTTAGAGGAATTTTAATTGACGCCGACGATGACATTCAATGGTTTTTACCAGCTCCTTGATGGTTGAGTTTAAGACCTAGATCTGGAGGTCAATTTGGTGTTTATAGTTTCATTTTTTTTTTTTAGAATTTTTGATGATTAATACTTGGGCGGGTAAGCGGGTCACAGTAGAAAAAGTAACTTGCTCACAAATTAAAATTTGTCTTCACACACCTACCTAAGCGATAGTTATCAAGAAATTTAATGTTAAACAATTCTCTCATATTTAAATCCAAGCACACAAGAGGAGGGTCAAACAATAGATCTTTTGATGTTTAACACTTGGGCGGGTTGGTGGGTCACAGTAGAAGAAATAACTTGCCCACAATTTAAACTTTCTTTTCACCCACCCACCCAAGCGTTAGTTATCAAGAGATTTATTATTAAACAATTCTCTCATATTTAAATGTAAGCACACAAGAAGTAGGTCAAACAATAGATCTTTTGATGACTAACAATTGGGAGGGTGGGTGGGTCACAGTAGATAAAGTAAATCGCCCACAAATTAAACTTTGTTCCCACCCACCCACCCAGGCGTTAGTTATCAAAAGATTTATTATTAAACAATTTTTTCAAATTTAAATTTAATCACACAAGATGTGGGTCAAACAATAGATCCTTTGATGACTAACACTTGGGCGGGTGGATGGGTCACAGTAAAAGAAGTAACTCGTCCGCAACTTAAATTATATTCCCACCCACCCACCCAAGCGTTAGTTATCAAAAGATTTATAATTAAACAATTCTTTCAAATTTAAATGTAAGTACACAAGAGGTGGGTCAAATAATAGATCCTTTGATGATTAACACTTGGGCGGGTGGGTGGGTTACAGTAGAAAAAGTAACTCGTCCACAATTTAAACTTTGTTTCCACCCGCCTACCCAAGCGTTAGTTATCAAAAGATTTATTATTAAACAATTCTTTCAAATTTAAATTTAAGCACACAAGAGGTGGGTCAAACAATAGATCCTTTGATGACTAACACTTGGGCGGGTGGATGGGTCACAGTAAAAGAAGTAACACGCCCGCAACTTAAATTTTATTTCCACCCACCCACCCAAGCGTAAGTTATCAAAAGATTTATAATTAAACAATTCTTTCAAATTTAAATGTAAGCACACAAGAGGTAGGTCAAATAATAGATCCTTTGATGATTAACACTTGGGCGGGTGGGTGGGTTACAGTAGAAAAAGTAACTCGTCCACAATTTAAACTTTGTTCCCACCCGCCCACCCAAGCGTTAGTTATCAAAAGATTTATTATTAAACAATTCTTTCAAATTTAAATTTAAGCACACAAGAAGTGGGTCAAACAATAGATTCTTTGATAATTAACACTTGGGCAGGTGGGTGGGTCACACTAGAAGAAGTAACTCGCCCACAATTTAAACTTTGTTCCCACCCACCCACCCAAGCGTAAGTTATCAAAAGATTTATTATTAAACAATTCTTTTAAATTTAAATTTAAGCACACAAGAGGTGGGTCAAACAATAGATCCTTTGATGACTAACACTTGGGCGGGTGGGTGGGTCACAGTAGAAGAAGTAACGCGCCCACAATTTAAACTTTATCCTCACCCGCCCACCCACCCAAGCGTTAGTTATCAAGAGATTTATTGTTAAACAATTCTCTTATATCTAAAGTTAAGCACACAAGACAAAACACATTAGAAAATGGTTTGACAGTTTGACATTTAGAAAGCATTTTGTACATACTAGAAATATGTTTAATAATCTAAGATAAGAATTTCTATTAAAAACTTAAAATTGGTTTAGTTTACACAGTTGGGGAAATATCAAAGCAAAAAAAAAATTAAAACGATAAGAAACTGAAAATTCCAACTATTGCTGCAAACATTGGGTGGTAAGGGGTGACGGCAACAATATTTAAACAAGCCGGCCCAAACCTCACCTGCACGTGGTACCACCTGCTAGATAACTAACGAGGCTCTGGCGACCGAATTACTTCAGTAAATTAATCTAAACAATTTTATAATTTACTATTAGTTATTAATATCATTGAAACAAACCACAATCTAATAGGAAACCACAATTGCATTATCCGCAAAATTTGGGTAAATCCACTGATACCAATAAAAATTTGGAAGCACAGGAAACGCTTTGTCTTATACATATTATCAAACATAAATTTGATTAAACAATTAACACATTGCAATGTTGATATTGTTGGTAGGTGTGTATTTGTTATGCGACGATTATTCGAGGTGATAATAACGTCCGGACACAAATCTCCGTCGCAGTATAAAGAAGACATTAGTGGTTCAGATGAATTTACAATAGGAAGCCCAAGGCATTTCTTAGTTAGTCATCGTTTTGGTCGGTATGGATGGAGGACTTGCTTGCTGGACCAGAGGCAGACCTAGACACTCGCGACACCGCGTGCTTTAGACAGTTCTGCGCGACCGCTGCTTGCTGCATCTCTCTTCTCTCCGCGAACGACGCCAACAGATAATTAAAATTGTGACTGAAATAATAAAAAAAAAAAAATAACAAGACATCAGTGCAGTGGGTGAGCGAAATACCGAATCTGATTCGGAGATGTGAATGGCATCTAGTGAAATGTCACGGCTTCGTTAATTAAGGTAAATATTTTATTTTAATTGGGCAATGTTTGAAACAACTCTGTTGTTTTGTAATAGTTTATTTATCAGTATGGAGTAATCTGTGAGGAAGCTGATTGTGTTGCTTTGTTAATTAATTCAAAGATTAAATATTAATTATAACCTACTCAATATAAATATTTTGTTGATATTATCAATAACAAAAATATTTATTTTAATGTTATACAATAATAAGTTGTTGCAATTTAATTCAAGTTTAGTTATAATTAGTTGACCTAGAATAATTCATCTGTTATCTAAGTTATCGCTTAGTGTTAGTCATAGAAACATTGTTTCATTAACTAAAAAAATATTGAGAAGTTATTTGGGACGTTATTAATACAATTGATTGAACGCAATAGACCTGCAATATTTCCTTGAAGTATACCTAATATAATTTGTTTATTTTTAAATTATTATTATCAGTTTGAAGGATTTCTTTTGTTTTACAATACAATTAAAATTTGAGCGTACAAAAATAAATCAAATTTTGGAAATAAATACTTTTATAAAAAAGTGCTACTGTAAATTGTTATATTTGCAAATTAAAAAACTACAATTAATTGAGTGTACAAAAATTAATAAAATTTTGGGTTTTAGTACTCTTATAGTAGTACTTTAAGTTGCCATAATTGCAGAAAAGTCCAATGAATGGTACCAGAGCTATTTTAATTATAAATACGCAAAAAAATCTTTGTGCAGATTAAAGAATTTCAACTAATTAAAAAAAATTGAGCGTACAAAACTAAATAAAATTTTGGATTTTAGTACTTTCATAATAGTTCTTTGTATTAGCATAATTAAAAAGAAGTTCAATAAATGGTACCAGAGTTATTGTAAATAAAATAGTTTATACAAATATTGTGCAAATTAAAGATATTACAGTTCTTATAATTAAAAAAAATTGAGCGTACTAAACTAAATAAAATTTTGGATTTGAGTACTTTTATAATTGTACTTTGTGTTAGAATATTTGCAAAAAAGTTTAATAAATAGTACCAGACTTATTGTAAATAAAATAGTACAGAAAATTTTTGTGCAAATTAAAGAAATTACAGTTCTATTAATTTAAAAAAATTGAGCGTACAAAACTAAATAAAATTTTGGATTTTAGTACTTTGCATTAGCAAACTTGCAAAAAAGTTCAATAAATGGTACCAAAATTATTGTAATAAAAATAGTTAAAAAAAAAATTGTGCAAATTAAAGAAACTACAATTCTACTAATTAAAAAAAAAGAGCGTACAAAACTAGATTAAATTTTAGATTTTAGTACTTTTATAATAGTACTTTGTATTAGCATAATTGCAAAAAAGTTTAATAAATAGTACCGGAATTATTGTGAATAAAATAGTACAAAAAAGTTTTATGCAAATAAAAGAAATTACAGTTCTACTAATTAAAAAAAATTGAGCTTACAAAACTAAATAAAAATTTGAATTTTAGTACTTTCAAAACAGTACTTTGCTTTGGCATAATTACAGAAAAATCCAATGATTGGTACCAGAGTTATTCTAATTATTAATTCGCAAAAAAAATTTTGAGCAAATTAAAGAAATTATAATCGTACTTTAAAAAAATTGAGCGTACAAAAATAAATAAAATTTTATATTTTAGTACTTACAATATAGTACTTTGTATTTGCATAATTTAAAAAAAATCCAACGATTAGTACTAGAGTTATTCTAATTATTAATATGCACAAATTTTTTTGTGCAAATTAAGGAAATTTTAATCGTACTTTAAAAAAGTTGAGCGTACAAAAACAAATAAAATTTTGGATTTTAGTACTTTTGATATAGTACTTTGTATTTGCAAAAATAAAAAAAAATCCAACGATTAGTACTAGAGTTATTCTATTTATTATTATGCAAAAAAATTTGTGTGCAAATTAAGGAAATTTTAATCGTATTTTAATAAAATTAAGCGTACAAAAACAAATGACATTTTGAATTTTAGTGCTTTCAATAAAGTACTTTGTATTGGCATAATTACAAAAAAATCATGATTGGTACCAGAGTTATTCTAATTATTAATACCCAAAAAATTCTTGGTGAAATTAAAAAAATTAAAATAGTAATTTAAAAAAATTGATCGTTTAAAAACATATAAAATTTTGGCTTTTTGGATTTTAAAAATAGTACTTTGTGTTGGCATAAATACAAAAAAATCCAATGATTGGTACTAGACCTTATCAAATTTTTAAAACGAAAAAACTCTTTGTGCAAATTTAGGAAACTATAATCGTACTTTAAAAAAATTGAGCATACAAAAATAAATCAAATTTTGGATTTTAGTACTTCCAATATAGTATTTTGTATTGGCATAATTATAAAAAAATTCAATGATTAGTACCAGAGTTATTCTAATTATTAATTCGCAAAAAAATCTTTGAGCAAATTAAAAAAATTATAATCGTACTTTAAAAAAATTGAGCGTACAAAAACAAATAAAATTTTGAATTTTAGTATTTTCAGTTAATTACTGTGTATTATCATAATTACAAAAAAATGTAATAATTGGTACCAGAGTTATTCTAATTATTAATACGCATAAAATTCTTTTTTGAAAATTTAGAAAATTATAATCGTACTTTAAAAAAATTTAGCGTACAAAAACAAATAAAAATTTGGGTTTTAGTACTTTTAAAATAGTACTTTGGCATAATTACAAAATAATTACAAAACAATCCAATGATTGGTACCAGAGTTATTCAAATTATTATTACGCAAAAAATTCTTTGTGCAAAATTAGGAAATTATAATTGTACTTTAAAAAAATTGAGCATACAAAAATAAATAAAATTCTGGATTTTAGTATTTTCAAAATAATTCTTTGTATTAGCATAATTACAAAAAATTCTAATGATTGGTACCAGAGTTATACTATTTATTAAAACGCAAAAAAAATTGTGCAAATTAAGGAAATTATAAACGTACTTGAAAAAAATTGAGCGTACAAAAACAAATAAAATTTTGGATTTAAGTACTTTCAAAATAGTATTTTGTTTTAGCATAACTGCAAAAAAATTCAATGATTGGTACCAGAGTTATATTCTAATTTTTAATACCCAAAAAATTCTTTGTGCAAATTAAGTAAATTATAATCAAACTTTAAAAAAATTGAGCCTAAAAAAACAAATAAATATTTGGATTTTAGTACTTTTAATATAGTACTTTGTATTGGCATAATTACAAAAAAATTCAATGATTGGTACCAGAGTTATTCTAGTTATTAATACACAGAAAATTCTTTGTGTAAATAAAACAAATTATAATTGTAGTTTAAAAAAATTGAGCGTACAAAAATAAATAAAATTTTGGATTTTAGTATTTTTAAAATGGTACTTTGCATTGGCATAATTACAAAAAAAACGAATGATTGGTACCAGAGTTATTCTAATTATTAATACGCAAAAAATTCTTTGTGCAAAATTAGGAAATTATAATTGTACTTTAAAAAAATTGAGCATACAAAAATAAATAAAATTCTGGATTTTAGTATTTTCAAAATAATTCTTTGTATTAGCATAATTACAAAAAATTCTAATGATTGGTACCAGAGTTATTCTAATTATTAATTCGCAAAAAAAAATTTGTGCTAATTAAGGAAAATATAATCGTACTTGAAAAAAATTTAGCGTACAAAAATAAATAAAATTTTGGATTTAAGTACTTTTAATATAGTACTTTGTATTGGCATAATTACAAAAAAATTCAATGATTGGTACCAGAGTTAAACTAATTATTAATACGCAAAAAACTTTTTGTGCAAATTAAGAAAATTATAATCGTACTTTAAAAAAATTGAGCTTATAAAAATAAATAAAATTATAAAATTTAGCACTTCTAATACAGTACTATGTATTGGCAAAATTACAAAAAAATCCAATATTTGGTATCAAAGTTATTCTAATTCTTAATACCCAAAAAAATCTTTGTGCAAATTAAGGAAATATTAATTGTACTTTAAAAAAATTTAGCGTACAAAAACAAATAAAATTTTGGATTTTGGTACTTTAATATAGTACTTTGTATTGGCATAATTACAAAAAAATCCAATCATTGGTATCAGAGTTATTCTAATTAATATTAAACAAAAATTTTGTTGTGCAAATTAAGGAAATTATAATCGTGATTTATAAAAATTGAGCGTACAGAAACAAATGAAATTTTGGATTTTGGTACTTTTAATATAGTACAATAAAGTGGCATAATTACAAAAAAATCTAATGATTATTAACAGAGTTATTCTAATTATTATTACGCAAAAAAAATGTTAGGCAAATTAAAGAAATTATAATCGTACTTTAAAAAAATTGAGCGTACAAAAACAAATAAAATTTTGGATTTTAGTACTTTTATAGTAGTACTTTGTATTGGCATAATTACAAACAAAATCCAATAATTGGTACCAGAGTAATTCCAATTATTAATACGCAAAAAATTCTTTGTGCAAATTAATGAAATGATTCTCGTACTTTAAAAAAAGTGAGCGTACAAAAACAAATAAAAGTTTGGATTTTAGAACTTTTATTATAGTACTTTGTTTCGGCATAATTACAAAAAAATCCAATGATTGGTACTAGAGTTATTCTAATTATTAATACGCAAACAAGTCTTTGTGCAAATTAAGTAAATTATAATCGTACTTTAAAAAAATTGAGCGTACAAAAACAAATAAAAATTTGTGTTTTAGTACTTTTAATATAGTACTTTGTATTGGCACTTACAAAAAATTCAATGATTGGTACTAGAGTTATTCTAATTATCAAAACGCAAAAAATTCTTTGTGCAAATTAAGGAAATTATAATCGTACTTTATAAAAATTGAGCGTACAAAAATAACTTAAATTTTGGATTTTAGTACTTTTAATATAGTACTTTGTATTGGCATAATTACAAAAAAATTATGATTGGTACCAGAGTTATTCTAATTATTAATACGAAAAAATTCTTTGTGCAAATTAAGGAAATTGTACACGTAATTTAAAAAAATTGAGCGTACAAAAATAAATAAAATTTTGGATTCTACTATTTTTAATATAGTACTTTGTATTAGCATAATTACAAAAAAGTCCAATAATTGGTACCAGAGTTATTCTAATTATTAATACGCAAAAAATTCTTTGTGCACATAAGGAAATTAAAATTGTAATTTAAAAAAATTGAGCGTACAAAAATAAATAAAATTTTGGATTTTAGTACTTTCAAAATAGTACTTTGCATTGGCATAATTACAAGAAAATCTAATGATTGGTACTAGAGTTATTCTAATTTTTAATATGCAAAAAACTCTTTGTGCAAATTAAGGAAATATTAATCGTACTTTAGAATAATTGAGCGTACAAATATAAATAAAATTTTGGATTTTAGTATTTTTAATATAGTACTTTGTATTAGCATAATTTCAAAAAAGTCCAATGATTGGTACCAGAGTTATTCTAATTATTAATACGCAAAAAATTCTTTGTGCACATAAGGAAATTAAAATTGTAATTTAAAAAAATTGAGCGTACAAAAATAAATAAAATTTTGGATTTTAGTACTTTCAAAATAGTACTTTGCATTGGCATAATTACAAGAAAATCTAATGATTGGTACTAGAGTTATTCTAATTTTTAATATGCAAAAAACTCTTTGTGCAAATTAAGGAAATATTAATCGTACTTTAGAATAATTGAGCGTACAAATATAAATAAAATTTTGGATTTTAGTATTTTTAATATAGTACTTTGTATTAGCATAATTTCAAAAAAGTCCAATGATTGGTACCAGAGTTATTCTAATTATTAATACGCAAAAAATTCTTTGTGCACATAAGGAAATTAAAATTGTAATTTAAAAAAATTGAGCGTGCAAAAAAAAATTAAATTTTGGGTTGTAGTATTTTTAGTATAGTTTTTTGTATTGGCATAATTACAAGAAAATCTAATGATTGGTACTAGAGTTATTTTAATTTTTAATATGCAAAAAACTCTTTGTGCAAATTAAGTAAATTATAATCGTAATTTATAAAAATTAAGCTTACAAATACAAACAAAAATTTGGATTTTAGTACTTTTAATTAAGTACTTTGTATTGGCATAATTACAAAAAAATCCAATGATTGGTACCAGAGTTATTGTAATTATTAATAAGCAAAAATATCTTTGTGCAAATGAAGAAAATTATAACCGTACTTCAATAAAATTGAGCGTACAAAAATAAAAAAAAATTTGGATTTTAATACTTTTAAAATAGTATTTTGTATTAGCATAATTTCAAAAAAATCCAATGATTGGTACCAGAGTTATTCTAATTATTAAAACGCAAAAAAGTCTTTTGTGCAAATGAAGACAATTATAATCGTACTTTAAAAAAATTGAGCGTACAAAAATAAATAAAATTTTGGATTTGAGTACTTTCAAAATAGTAATTTGTATTGGCATAATTACAAAAAGGTCCAATGATTGGTACTAGAGTTATCTAATTTTTAATACGCAAAAAACTTTTTGTGCAAATTATGGAAATTATAATTTTAATTTACAGAAATTGAGCGTACAAAAACAAATAAAGTTTTGGATTTTAGTACTTTTAATATAGTACTTTGTATATTTGTACCAGAGTTATTCTAATTACGCAAAAAATTTTTTGTGCAAATTAAAGAAATTATAATCGTACTTTAATAAAATTGAGCGTACAAAAATAACTTAAATTTTGGATTTTAGTACTTTCAAAATAGTACTTTGTATTGGCAAAATTACAAAAAGACCTAATGATTGGTACCAGAGTTATTCCAATTATTAATACGCAAAAAAAAATTGTGCAAACTAAGCAATTTATAATCGTAATTTAAAAAAATTGAGCGTACAATAACAAAAAAAAAATTGATTTTAGAACTATAAATAAAGTATTTTGTATTGGCATAATTACAAACAAATCTACTGATTGGTACTAGTGTTATTCTAATTATTAATTCGCACAAAAAAATTTGTGCAAGTTAAAGAAATTATAATAATAATTTAAATAAATTGAGCGTACAAAATTTAATAAAATTTTGGATTTTAGTACTTTTAATATAGTACTTTGTATTTGCAAAATTACAAAAAAATCCAAAGATTGATACCAGAGTTATTCTAATTATTAATGCGCAAAAAAATCATTGTGCAAATTAAGGAAATATTAATCGTACTTTAAAAAATTGAGCGTACAAATATAAATAAAATTTTGGATTTTAGTACTGTTAATATAGTACTTTGTTTTGGCATGATGAAAAAAAACCTAATGATTGGTACCAGAGTTATTTTAATTATTAATACGCAAAAACTTTTTTGCGCAAATTAAGGAAGTTATAATTGTACTTTAAAAAAATTGAGCGTACAAAAATAAATAAATATTGGGTTTTAGCACTTCCAATATAGTACTTTGTATTGGCATAATTACAAAAAAATTCAATGATTAGTACCAGAGTTATTCTAATTATGAATACGCAAAAAAAATATTTCTGCAAATTAAGAAATTTATAATCGTACTTTAAAAAAATTGAGCGTACAAAAATAAATAAAATTTTGGATTTTAGTACTTTCAATATAGTACTTAGTATTAGCATAATTACAAAAAAAATCAATGATTGGTACCAGAGTTATTCTAATTATGAATACGCAAAAAAAATATTTCTGCAAATTAAGAAATTTATAATCGTACTTTTAAAAAATTGAGCGTACAAAAATAAATATAATTTTGGATTTTAGTACTTCCAATATAGTACTTAGTATTAGCATAAATCTAAAAAAATCCAATGGTTGGTACCAGAGTTATTCTAATTAATAATACGCAAAAAAGTTCTTGTGCAACATATAGAAATTATAATCGTACTTTAAAAAAATTTAGCGTACAAAATCAAATAAAATTTTGGATTTAAGTACTTTAAATATTATACTTTGTATTAGCATGATTATAAATAAATCCAATGATTGGTACCAGAGTAATTCTAATTATTAATACGCAAAAAAAATGTTGTACAAATTAAGTAAGTTATAATCGTACTTTAAAAAAATTGAGCGTACAAACAAATAAAATTTTAGATTTTAGTACTTTTAATATTGTACTTTGTATTAGCAAAACTACAAACAGACCTAATGATTGGTACTAGAGTTATTCTAATTATTAATACGCAAAACAAATGTACAAACTAAGGAATTATAATCGAAGTTTAAAAAAATTGAGCGTACAAAGATAAATAAAATTTTAGATTTTAGTACTTTTAAAATAGTTTTTTGTTTGGCATAATTACAAAAAATTTAATGATTGGTACCAGAGTTATTCTAATTATTAATACGCAAAAATTCTTTGTGCAAATTAAAGAAATTATAATCGTACTTTAAAAAAATTGAGCGTACAAAAATAAATGTAATTTTGGACTTAAGTACTTTTAAATTAGTACTTTGTATTGGCATAATTACATAAAAAATTAATGATTAATATCAGAAATATTCTAGTTATAAATACGCAAGAAAATCTTTGTGTAAATTAAAAAAATTTAAGAAAATTGAGCGTACAAAAACAAATAAAATTTTGGATTTTAGTACTTTTAAAATAGTACTTTGTATTGGAATAATTACAAAAAAATCCAATGATTGGTACCAGAGTTTTTCCAATTATTAATACGCAAAAAAAAAATTGTGCTAATTAAGTAAATTATAATCATACTTTATAAAAATTAAGCGTACAAAAATAAATAAAATTTTGGATGTTAGTACTTTCAAAATAGTACATTATATTGGCAAAATTATAAAAAATCTAATGATTGGTACCAGAGTTATTCTAATTATTAATACGCAAAAAATTTATTTGCAAATTAAGGAAATTAAAATCGTACTTTAAAAAAATTGAGCGCACAAAAACAAATAAAATTTTGGATTTAAGTACTTTTAATATAGTACTTTGTATTGGCATAATTACAAAAAAATTCAATAATTGGTACCAGGGTTAATCTAATTATTAATACGCAAAAAACTTTTTGTGCAAATTAAGAAAATTATAATCGTACTTTAAAAAAATTGAGCGTACAAAAGTAATTAAAATTTTAGATTTTAGTACTTTTAATATAGTATTTTGTTTTGGCATAATTACAAAAAAATCCAATAATTGGTACCAGAGTTATTCTAATTATTAATACGCAAAATATTTTGTGTGCAAATTAAGGAAATTATAATTGTACACTTTAAAAAAATTAAGCGTACAAACATTAATAAATTTTTGGATTTTAGTACTTTTAATATAGTACTTAGTATTGGCATATAAACAAAAAAACCGAATGATTGGTACCAGAGTTATTCTATATATTAATACGCAAAAAATTCTTTGTGCAAATTAAAGAAATTATAATTGTAATTTAAAAAAATTGAGTTTACAAAAACAAATAAAATTTTTGATTTAAGTACTTTTAATATAGTACTTTGTATTTGCATAATAACAAAAAATTCCAATGATTAGTACCAGAGTTATTCTAATTATTAATACGCAAAATTTTTTGTGTGCAAATTATGGATATTATAATTGTACACTTTAAAAAAGTTGAGCGTTCAAAAACAAATAAAATTTTAGATTTTAGTACTTCCAATATAAAACTTTGTATTTACATAATTACAAAAAAATCCAATGATTGGTACCAGAGTTATTTAAATTATTAATTCGCAAAAAAATCTTTTGTGCAAATTAAGAAAATTATAATCGTACTTTAAAAAAATTGAGCGTACAAAAATAAATAAAATTTTGGATTTTAGTACTTTCAAAATAGTACTTTGTATTGGCATAATTACAAAAAAATTCAATGATTGGTACCAGAGTTATTCTAATTATTAATACGTAATAAATTCTTTAATTATGGAATTTATAATCGTACACTTTAAAAAAATTGAGCGTACAAAAACAAATAAATTTTTGGATTTTAGTACTTTCAATATAGTACTTTCTATTAGCATAATTGCAACAAAGTTCAATTAATGGTACCAGAGTTACTGTAAATAAAATAGTTTAATTTTTTTTAATATGATAATAAATTATAGAAATTGCAACCAATGTACAGAATAGTTGAGCGGATCAAAATGTTTTAAATTTTTTAAATTAAGTACTACTATATTAGTATACTAATTTGTTTCAGTTAAAAAATATTCCAATGTATAGTACATAAGATTTTTCAATTGTACTACTCAATAATTTTTAATATAAAGACAAATTGAAGAAAGTGAGGCTATTGTACAGAATAATTGATCGTATAGCAACATTCAAAATTTTAAATTTTAGTAGTACTATATTAGTGTACTAAATTGCTACATTTGCAAAAAATTACAATGTATGGTACTTGAGATATTTTAATTAGTACTACTCAATAATTTTTAATATTAAAACAAATTAAAAAAATTGCAACCGATGTACAAAATAGTAGAGCAGATCAAATTTTTTTAAATTGAGTACTACTATAGTACTGTACTAATTTGTTTAATTTAGAAAAATTTCCAATGTATAATATATAAGATATTTCAATTAGTACTACTCATTAATTTTTAATATAAAAACAAATTGAAGAAATTGAGCCCATTGTACAGAATAATTGAGCGTATGAAAACAATCAAAATTTTAAATTTTGGTAGTACTATATTAGTGTACAAAATTGCTACATATTCAAAATTTTCCAATGTATAGTACTTGAGATATTTTAATTAGTACTACTCAATCATTTTTAATATGAAATCAAATTAAAGAATGTTTTAAATTTTTAAACTGAGTAGTACTATAGTAGTATACTAAATTGTTTTAGTTAGAAAAATTTCTAATGTATAGTACATAAGATATTTCAATTAGAACTACTCAATAATTTTTAATATAAAGACATATTGAAGAAAGTGAGGCCATTTTACAGAATGATTGAGCGTATAATAACATACAAAATTTTAAATTTTGGTAGTACTATATTAGTGTACAAAATTGTTACAATTGCAAAAATTTCCAATGTATAGTACTTGAGATATTTTAATTAGTACTACTCAACTATTTTTAATATGAAACCAAATTAAAGAAATTGCAACTAATGTACAGAATAGTTGAGCAAATCAAAATGTTTTAAATTTTTAAATTGAGTACTACTATAGTAATATACTAATTTGTTAAAGTTAGACATTTTTTTAATGTATAGTACAAAAGATATTTCAATTAGTACTACTCAATCATTTTTAATATAAAGACAATTTGAAGAAAATGAGGCCATTGGACAGAATAGTTGAGCGTATAAAATCAATAAAAATTTTAAATTTTGGTACTGCTAAATTAGTGTACAAAATTGCAATAACTGCAAAAATTTCCAATGAATAGTACTTGAGATATTTTCATTAGTACTACTCAACTATTTTTAACATTTTACTCAAGAAATATTAATTATAAATATATTTGTAAATAAATAAATCACATGTGAGTAATTTTATTACAACTATTAAAGCACCATTTTGAACGTCAATAAAGCGTTGAAAAAATATGTAAATTGTTTGTTTGCAAACTGAAATATACTGATATCAGTGTATGCATATATTTTTATAGCATCGAATTACAAACAAAAATTGCAAGCGTAGTTTTATCTTGAAATACTAAAATTAAATTACAACACAATCAATCATTTGCATAATTTACAAATATCATTTGTAAAATTTGCGTTACAATTTGATACACAATATAGCAACCAAAGATAAATCAAAGACGTACATCATCCCATCTAAAGCTTGCAATACATCCACAATGCTTCATACATTTTCTTTTCAAACCGATTGCCATATTTCCATATTCTGTATGGAAACACAACTCTTTGTACAATGCATACAAAGTAATCCGATCTAGAGATTCAACTCATGCACTTATCATTTAAAAAAAAAAAAATATATAAAGCCATTGATTGATGCAACGCGCGTAAAATAAATTGACCCAGTAAAAAATCTACATCTCGCCCACGCATTTATAAAACAGATGGACCATGAATTGATTTTTTGTTTGTTGTTTGTTGTTTTTGCAGACCACTTCAGTTAAGAGAAGTCATGAGGGAGGTTATCGTATGGTTGTGTATGTTGCAGTTAGTTTCATTCGCTGCAACGCAGGATGGAAGCTTTTATAGAGGTGAGTGCGAATTTGAATAATATTTTTTTCTGTCATTGAATTATTATTGTATAATTATCACGCAGAGAAAAAGGAAACGAGATAATGGATACACTCACACACCATGTTTGTTATTAATCGCGTGGAATTATTTTTTTTTTATATAATATATAATCATGTGACTGACTAATGATGTCGGTGGGTTAATTATTATTTCTACTTTTCATGCTGCTTGATAGTGATGATAAACATATCTTGTTACATATAATGCTATTGATGTGGGTTAAATCAGATCTTAATAATTAAATTTGTAAATTACATCAAATTGTAGTAACAGTTTTGGAATAGAGTTGCTTTAGTAGTCTGATTTACAAGCTCCCATTAATCCGGGACACATTGAATTTATCACGTGATTCGTGTAATAAATAAAATTTCAAGATTTTAATTTCCCAGCTTTATAGCTCTATAAAAATGCATTTAATTCAATTTATTAAACAATTAAAAATTTTGTGTTACCCCAAGAATTCTGATCATATATGGTGCGCATTATGTTACGATCGGCTTCGATTAGATTGTCATTGAATTTTTTTAAGTACCGTCCGATGTAAATGATTTATGTCTGTGATGAACCATTAGGAGTTATTTAAATTGCGTTTCATATTCGATTTACTTACCGGATGGACTTTAGTGCTTCATAAAATTTAAACTGATTGGAATAAATTATCAAATTTTGTATTAAAAAAATTAAGAATAAATAGTTCAAGTAGTGACGTAATAATTTTTTGATAAGAAACGCTTGTGTGGGTGGGCGGGAACACAATTTCTATTAGTGTTCTCGGGAACATAGTTTATAAATATTGGATCGAGGGTTTGTATTGGTGTTCCCACCCACCCGCCCAAGTGTTTGTCTTCAAAAAATTAAATGTTACTACTACTTCTTGTACTCCTGTATCTAACAAACATAATAGAATGAGTGACATATGCCATTAAGTTAGTAGAGGTTGGTGACGTTCAATTTTGTTGATAACAAACGCTTGGGTGGGTGGGCGGGAACACAGTTTATGAATATTGAACAGGTGATTTGTATTGGTGTTCCCAACCACTCGCACAAATGCTTGTAATCTAAAAATCAAATGTTAATACTATCTATCGTGTTCTTGCAACTAACAATCATACTAGATTGACTGATAGATGTCATTAAGTTAGAAGAGGTTAGTAACGTATTAATTTTTTTGCTAACAAACGCTCGGGTGAGTGTATTGGACTGGGGATTTGTATTGGTGTTCCCACCCACCCGCCCAAGTGTTTGCCGTTCATAAACTTAATGTTACTACTACCTCTCGTGTTCTTAAAGCTAACAAACATAATAGAATAATTTACAAATGTCATTAAGTTAGAAGAGGTAGGTGACGTATCAACTTGGATAGTATTGGATCGGTGGTTTGTATTGGTGTTTACACCCACTCGTCCGACTATTTGGTAATCAAAAATTAAATGTCACTACTACCTCTCGTATTTCTGAAGCTAACAAACATAATAAAATGATTGACAGATGTCATTAAGTTAGAAGAGGTGAGTGACGTATCAATTTTCTTAATAACAAACGCTTGGGTGGGTGGGCGGGAACACAGTTTATAAATTTTGGATTGGTGGTTTGTATTGGTGTTTACACCCACCCGCCCGACTGTTTGTTAATTAGAAATTAAATGTCACTACTACCTCTCGTGTTCCTGAAGCTAACAAACATAGTAGAATGATTGACAGATGTCACTAAGTTAGAAGAGGTTGGTGACGTATCAATTTTCTTTATAACAAACGCTTGGGTGGGTGGGCGGGAACACAGTTTATGAGTAATGAACCGGAGATTTGTATTGGTGTTCCCACCCACCTGCCCGAGTGTTTGTCATCTAAAAATTAAATGACACTATTACCACTCGTGCCTCTGCAGCTATAAAACATAATATAATAACTAACAGAAGTCACTTAGTTTTAAGAGGTGGGTGACGTAACAAATTTTTTGTTAACAAAGGCTTGGGTGGGTGGGCGGGAACACAGTTTGTGAATATTGAACCGGTGGTTAGTATTGGTGATCCTACCCACCTGCCCAAGTGTTAGTCATCAAAAAATTAAATGTCACTACTTTCTATCGTGTTTTTGAAACTATCAAACATAATTGAATGACTGATAGATCTAATTAAGTTAAAAAAGGTATATGACGTATCAATTGGAGTTCCCACCCACTCGCCCAAGTGTTGGTCATCCAAAAAAATTATGTCATTACTACCTGTTGTGTTCCTGAAGCTAACAAGCATAAAAGAATGACTGACAGATGTTACTAAATTAGAAGAGGTTACTGACGTATCAATTTTCTGGATAACAAACGCTTGGGTGGGTGGGCGGGAACACAGTTTGTGAATATTGGACTGGCGGTTTGTATTGGTTTTCCCGCCCACCCGCCCAAGTGTTTGTCATCTAAAAATTTAATGTCACTACTACCTCTTGTATTCTTAAAGCTATAAAACAAAATTGAATGACTGACAGATGTCACTAAGTTAGAAGAAGTTGGTTACGTATCAATTTTGTTGATAACAAACTCCCGGGTGGGTGGTCGGGAACACAGTTTATAAGTATTGGACCAGTAATTTGTATTGGAGTTTCCACCCACTCGCCCAAGTGTTAGTCATCTAAAAAAATTATGTCACTACTACCTCTCTTGTTCCTGAAGCTAACAAACATAAAAGAATGACTGACAGATCTCACTAAGTTAAAAGAGGTTGCTGACTTATCAATTTTCTTGATAACAAAATCTTGGGTGGGTGGGCGGGAACACGTTTATAAATATTGGACCGGTGGTTTGTATTGGTGTCACCCACCCGCTCACGTGTTAATTATCCAAAAATGTTACTACTATTTATCGTGTTCTTGCAGCTAACATTCATACTAGAATGACTGACAGATGTCATTAAGTTAGAAGAGGTGGGTGACGTATTAAATTTCTTGTTAACAAACGGTTGGGTGGGTGGGCGGGAACACAGTTTGTAAATATTGGACCGGTGGTTGGTATTTGTGTTTCTACCTACCCGCCCAAGTGTTTGTCATTTAAAACATTTTATGTCACAACTACCTCTCGTGTTCCTGAAGCTAACAAACGCAATAGAATGACTGACAGGTGTCACTAAGTTAGAAGAGGTTGGTGTCTTATTAAATTTTTTGTTAACAAACGCTTGGGTGGGTAGGCGGGAACACAGTTTATTAATATTGGACCGGTGGTTTGTATTGGTGTTTCCACCAACCCGCTTAAGTGTTTGTCGTCCAAACATTTTATGTCACTACTACCTCTCGTGTTCTTGCAGCTAACAAACATAATAGAATGATTGACAGATAACACTAAGTTAGAAAAGGTTAGTGATGTATCAATTTTTTTGATAACAAACGCTCGGGTGGGTGGGCGGGAATACAGTTTATGAATATTGGAGCGGCAATTTGTATTGGTGTTCCTACCCACCCGCCCAAATGTTTGTTATTCAAAAATAAATTGTCACTACTTTCTATCGTGTTCTTTCAGCTAACAATCATACTAGAATGATTGACAGATAACACTAAGTTAGAAAAGGTTAGTGACGTATCAATTTTTTTGATAACAAACGCTTATGTTGGTGGGCGGGAACACAGTTTATGAATATTAAACCGGTGATTTGTGTTGGTGTTCTGACCCACCCGCCCAAGTGTTTGTCATCTAAAAATTAAATGTTACTACTCGTTTTCGTCTTTTAGGAGTCATATAGATTTTTGCAAAAAATTTTGGAATTTCTAAAACTTTTGGTTTTTGCAAAGAATTTTTGAAATATTCAATTTGTTTTTTTAATTTTTGGATTCTTTTTGGGATTTTTTTTTTCATGCAAAGATTTTTGCAACGATTTTTTTAGATTTTAATATGAATCTTTAAAGAATTATTTATTTTTGTTTTTCGATTTTATTTTATGGATTTTATTTGCAAAAAGTTTTTAGATTCATTCTGGAGATTATAACGATTTTTAAGTTTACTACGAGTACTACTAATTACTCACATTTTAGAGTATAAAAATTCTTAAAATCAATAGAGTTATTTTAGTTAGATTTTTTTTTCTTGCAAAGAGTCTGTAGATTTATTTTGACTTTAAGGTTTTTTAATATTACTGTGCAGAAATTCCTGAGAGTGATTTTTTTAAACTAATTATTCGATTTTTAGAATTTTAAATTTTTCTGTTTTTTCTTTATTTTTAAAATTTTCTAAAAAGGCTTTGGATTTTTCTACAGAGTAATTTTTTAATTTTATTTTTATTTTGTAAGTTTTTTTTGCATTTTTGAAAATTTTTGGATTTTTTAAAGTATTTAATTTGTAATTGAAGTCTTTTTAAAACTTTTTTTGATGCAAAATTTTTTTGATGCAATTTTTTTTTTTAATTTTTTAAACGAGTTTTTGGATCTTCGGGGAAATTTGGATTTTTTGAAAAATTTAATTTGTAATTGAAGTCTTTTTGAAACTTTTTTTTTATTTTTTAAACGAGTTTTTGGATTTTTGGGAATTTTTGAATTTTTTGAAGTATTTAATTTGTAATTAAAGTCTATTTAAATCTTTTTGTTTATGCAAAAACTTTTTTTTTTATTTTTAAACAAGTTTTTAGATTTTATTATGAATTTTGAAGAAATACATTTTTTGTTTTTGGATTTTTTTTAAGAATTTTTTTAAGAATTTTTTTTTCTTGCAAAGAATTTTTGAACAAAAGGGATCTTTAGAGTTTTGCAAAAAGATTTTGGATGCTCTCAAAGAATCTTTGGATTTATTTTGAAAATTTTATGGTTTTTTAGACGTGCGTAATTTCGGAATCTATAAGTTTTTAAAATTGGTAGAGTTATTGGATCTTTGATTTTTTCTGTTTTTTTTTTTTGTTTATAATTTTTAAAAAAAAATGTTATGAAGGTTTTGAATTTTTTTAAGGAGTCTTTGGACTTTTGCAAAAGTTTTTTTGATTTTTGAAATTTCTTTGTTTCTTGCAAAAGAATCTTTGAAGTATTTAGTTTAATTTGTGAGTATTTAAATTTTTTTAAACTATTTTTATGCAAAGACTTTTTCTTTTGATTATTGCATCAAGTTTTTGGATTTTATTATAAAACTTTGAAGATTTTTTTTAATTTTTTTTTAATTTTTTTTTGCAAAAGTTTTTGTATTTGTATGGAGTTTTTTAGATTTTTAAGAATTTTTGTTTCTTGCAAAGAATCTTTGAAGTATTTAGTTAAATTCATGAGTTTTTGATTTTTTTTAAAGCTTTTTTTATGCAAAGACTTCTTCTTTAGATTTTTGCAACAAGTTTTTGAATTTTATTATAAATTTTTGAAAAATATGTTTTTTTTTTAATTTTTTTTTTTGGATTCTTTTAAAGAGTATTTATTCTATGGGTTTTTAAAGTATTAAATTTGTTTTGAGTTTTTTTATTTTTTTTTTATTTTTTTTTTATCTAAAAAGTTTTTGGATTTTTACAAGAAGTTTTAGTGTTTGCGTTTGTTTAGAAATTTAAGTATTTAATTATTTATTTACAGATTATGGATTCTTTTTTTGCAAAGAGGTTTTGCATTCTTGAAAGGAGTTTTTGAATTTTTCCAAGAAGTTTTTGGGTTTTTGGGTTTTTTTTTAAGTATTTAATTGGTTTTGAGTTTTTAGATTTATTTTTTGTCATGCAAGGAGTTTTTTTTACCTCACTATTGAGATGTGTGATAGCTCAATGGTAGAGCACTTGCATATCATGCGAGCAGTCCGGGGTTTGATCCCCGAAATATGACTGAAATGATAACTTGCTCTTTATCCACCAGCGTGGTTCGGAAGTCACGTTTTAAGCTGTTGGTCCCATCAAACTACTTTAAACAAGTCGTAGACTTACTGTGGCGATGTAAAATAGCCGTAAAAAGCATAAATAAATAAATAAATAAAAAAAAAATTTGAGAATGGATTAGCGCTGATTTGATATAATTTTTGAAAAATCCTTTGTAGACCTTTTCATTTCTAACAAGATGAGACTAGTAAAATTAACAAATCTTTCAGCCGTTTGATCATCAGGTAGTGATCTCTTCTAAGATTAAAAAAAAACACAGATAAGTCAGTTTTGTAGATTAATTTGA
The DNA here is from genome assembly GCA_963932245.1 of Tachinus rufipes. NCBI lineage: Eukaryota > Metazoa > Arthropoda > Insecta > Coleoptera > Staphylinidae > Tachinus > Tachinus rufipes. Next base: position 7,687,981 of record OZ010749.1, read on the forward strand.
CCCTTGTAGATTAATTTGACCCTCTCCTTACTACTGGGCTGTAGTTTGAGGTAAGGTTGTTAATAACCAAAATAATGTCAATGTCATGTCAAGAATAGTGTATTTTGATAAGTTGATATGTCTGGCTCTAGTACATTATATAGAGGTTTCATTTTGATATTTAAAAAAAAACGAGTATTTTTTAGGAGAAATCAATAAATGTTTATTTTATTGTCATGAGGAAGGTAAGCCATTAACATTTGAAAACGATATAAGTCATTTTTTTCATGAAATTTTCCATGACCAATTCGCACATTTGCGGCTATATGTCCTCGATAACTTAACGAATTCCATCTTTAAGGTCTTGAATCGATTGTGAAGCATTGCAATATACCTTATATTTTACGTGGCTTTAAAGAAAACAGTCTAAAGGTGTTAAATCACAAGATCTTGGTGGCCAATTGTGATCACCTTTTCGAGAAATAACACGGTCAGAAAACTATTCTTGCAAAATTGCGATTGTTTTGTTGCTTGTGTGACACATAGCGCCGTCTTGCTGAAAATAAACGTCGTCCACATCGATATCTTCTAATTCCAGCCATAAAAAATGATAAATCATAGCTTGGTAGCGTCATCTATTCACCGTAACAGTTGCACCAGCTTTATTTTCGAAAAAGTAAGGTCCAATTACACCGCTAGCCTAAAAACCGCATCAAACAGTGACGTTGAGGATGAAAAGACTTTTCAACAATCATTCTTGGATTTTCTGAGCCCCAAATGCAACAATTCTGCTTTTTAACGTAGTCTCCGAGGTGAAAATGAGCCTCATCACTGAAGATGATTTTTCGATAAAATTCCGGATCATTTTGATGCATTTGAAGGACCCAATCAGCAAAGATACGACGTTTATGGTGATTGACCGGCTTGAGTTCTTGTGTTAACTGAACTTTAAAAGCCTTAAGATTTAAGCCTTTATGCAAAATACGGTGTAATGTCGTTTGTGGAATGTCTAATTCTAAAGATCGACAAGGAATCGACAAACTTGGGTTTTTTTCAACACTACGGGCTACATCAGCAATATTCTCATGTGTTCTTGAGCGATGTACATGGTTTCGATTCTTCACATCACAAACTTGTCCCAACAGCTCAAATTTTTCCACCAGGTTTACTATTGCCGGCCGAGAAGGTGCTTTACGACGACTAAAAAGTGCTTTAGTTTTGCGAACTGTGACTGATAATTTTTCACCATTTTTATACTAAATTTTAATCATTTGAATGCGTTGTTGAAGCGTGTATCACTCCATTTTTAATAATGGCGTAGGTTTTACTTGTCAAATGTCAAAAGATAATAGCTTCAAAACTGACAGCTGCTTAAATAGCCTGCTATTCAAAATGAAACTTCTTGTTGGAAAATCCTTTATAAAATCTTTCCAAAATTTGTATCTTTTTACGATTAACTGTAAACCATTTCTTAAGATTCCAAGAGCACTCTAAAGTTTTCATATTCTTATAAATTTAAAGACTTTAAACAATAGTTTTTGGCCAAATTTTAGTGTTTTCTATTAATATTTTGATGTTTCAAAGCCGAAATGTCATAAATACATTTTCTAAGTAAAATTTTAGACTTTTTAACCGAATTTTTATCTTATTCCAGTTATTTTTGATTTTTTATAAATATAATATTTCATTTTTAACATTAAAAATATTGACTAAATTTTCATGCTTACTGGCAATATTTTTATACATTATAACCAAATTTTGTTCTTTTAATGATATATTCTTGCACTTTTTATCTGTTTATGGCCAAATTTGGTGTTTTCTGACAGTATTTTGATGTTTTAAAGCCGGATTTTAGTTTTTTTAACATTTTATTGATATTGTAGAACTGGATTTTGTTAATCTAAACATTTTTTTAATTTTTGCGTTTTTTAACAATTTTGTCCTATTTTGGTTCTTTCTAAGATTATTTTTAGCTGGCTTTTACTGTTTTTAAAATTTTATGAAAGTTTTTACACTTTTTATGGTTGGATTTTAGTGTTTTCTGATATTTTAAAAAAAATTTAAGATTGGTTTTTGTTATTTTTGAAGATATTTTATTTTTTTAAGACTGAATTTTGCCATTTTTGACGTTTTATAAATAAAATAATTTTTTTTGACATTGTTTTTATACTCTACGATTGGATTTTGTGTTTCTTGTTTTTTTTATTTTGTTATTTTTAAAATTTAAATTTTGTTTTTACATTTTTTATCAGTTTCTAACAAAATTTTAAAGATTTTCAACAATTTGTTGGTGTTTTAAGGCTAAAAAATATAATTTTGTGCAAAAATATAACCAGAAAATAAAATTTCTAACTAAAAACTTATCAGAAAACATCATTTTAATTGAGAAACTGTACAAAAAAAAATTGCATTTAGAATTTGATTAGAAAACGCTTTTTTTAATTTTAAACCTTAAAAAAATAAATTTTAAATTAAAAATGAGTAGAAAATGCTATTATGGACTAAGATTTTATCAAAAAATTAATTTTGAATTAAAAATAATAAGAACATGCTGTTTCTGCGTAAAAACTAAATAAAAAATGCGTTTTTGGACCAAAAAGTAATCAGAAAGTGTAATTTTGTGCAGAAAAATTATAAAACTCATAAGAAAAATATTGGTTTGGTTTAAAATTAAACAAAAAATGCAATTTTAGACTTAAAACTAATCAGAAAATGCTGGTTTCAGCTAAAAGTTTAATGAAATAGGTTTCTAGAGCAAAAACTGGTCCAAAAACTACAATTTTGTGCAGAAAACTAACTGCTTCAAACAGTAAACTTATCAAAAATACTAATTTATTTACTAAAATAGCAATTTTGTTTAAAAATAAAACTAAAAAATGTTATTGTGGGCTGGAAACTTATAAAAAAACAAACTTTACACTAAAAAGTGTACAGAAAATGATGTTTTTTACTAAAAACTTAATAAAATATGCAAAAAAGTAATCAAAAGATGTATTTTTATGCATAAAAGTTACAAAAAAATATTAGTTAAATATTTAAAAAAACTATTTTACTTAACAAAAAATCTAATTTTAAATTAAATACTGTTTAGAAATAGATGTTTTTGATTAAAAAATGATTTTAAATAAAAAAATAAACATGAACTATGATCTTATGCAAAAAAAATAGAAAATTTGTTAGAAACTAATCAAAAATTAATGTTTTAACTAAGAAATTTAAAAAAAGTAATTATAAAATGTTATTTCTAACTAAAAAGTTAATAGAAAATGCTTATAATATAAAAATTATCAAAAATTATGGTTTGCGCAAAATAAAAGTAATTTTTCAAACAGAAAACTTACTAAAAATACTATTTTGAACTAGAAACTTAACAAAAAATAGCAATTTTTGACTAAAAACTGTTTAAAAATTGCTATTTTTAACTAAATACTTAATAGAAAATGCTTTTTAGATCAAAAACTATTAAAAAACTATAAAATTTTAGCAATTTTTTACATTTTAATAATAAAATTTTGGGTTTTTTGATTATTTTTTGCCGAATTTTCATTTTATTTATAAATATTTAAACATTTTATGACTCGGTTCAGCTATTTTTGGTTTATTAAAGTAATATTGTACACTTTTCAACATTTAATGACTAAATTTTAGTGCTTTCTGGAAATATTTTAATGTTTCAAGGCCAAATTTTAAATCATTCCTACAAAATGTTACTATTTCTTGGCCGGATTTGCTATTTTAATTGGTTTTTAAAAGAATTTTGCATTTTTTTAAGTTTATGCCGGATATTGATAGCTTAATTTTGCTGCTTTTAAGATTTTATGAAAAAAAATTAACAGTTTATGGCCAGAAATCTTAAGGCCGGATTTTATTTATTACCAAAATTTGGAAAGTAAATAAAATGTTGCTGTTTTCAACAATTTACGGAGAATTTTGCTACTTTCTATATTTGTCATTCTATAAATTTTTTAGAATTTTTTTAAATTAGTTAGGCCAATATTAATCATTATTTGGCTTGACTATATTTTGTCCAAATAGTAAGATGTGTTTTCAATAGGCTTAACAATAAATAATAACTTTATAAACAAGAGCAAGCTGGCTATTCTATTCAGATCTAATTTTACCAATTTGTATTGCAAAATATGAATAAACGCCTGCAGCTAATTCCGATCTATTTCATTGAAATTAAGTAAACTTGTTTTTCTAACTAGAATGTAGCATATGTTTATATTTCTTTCGGAAGAATTGTAGGTGTAATGCGGTAGTTAGAATTGATAATTATTTATACTAATAGCGCAACTTGTCAAATGGGTGTTTGTATAACAGTTGTTGGCTCTCACATTTGTTACTTGCTAATATAGTTATGAATGAGAGTTTATGAATAAGAAACCCGTGGAGTGGCCAGCAGGAGGAAGAAGCATAAAATAAAAAGTATAAACAGAGAGGCGTACGATGTATTTTTTTAAGTAAAGTTTTGCATGTGTAGGCCGTCCGTGTCGTAGTAAAAGTTAACTTATCAATTACTCCTCGTAAAAGTCACCAGCTGTAAACAGTTTTATGGAGACCGAGATGGAGAGACAACCTCTTCCGCCTACCATCCCGTGTAGGTAAACACCAATAAAACTTACTAGCGCTGTAGGTAAATTGCTTTTATCATGTAGGCAGCAGCGAGCAATATCATATCTGCAACTATTTACCGAAAGTGTCGCCGATGGCGATTTTAAATTAACGCATTTCTAATTAACCTTTTCTAGAAATTTCATCCCTTAGGTTGGCTTAATACCACCACCAACAAACCATCCTGCTTTTGATCTTGTAATTTCATTTCGGGATTATTTATACTTTTCATTTAATTACCATTCGGAGGAAAATACACACACCACGAGGCAAAATAATTTAAATATTTCACCGGCAAATTACAAAAACCAAATTTACTTTGAGTTTTATTCTTAATTAACAATCTACTTAATTTCATTAGCCTCGCAATTATTTCATGCTTAATGCGCGCAAAAGCCACTTCAATTTTAATATCACATAAACCACTTTTATACCCTCCACTGAATTTAATATACACGGAAAGACATGCAAATGCAACCATATCATTGTATGAGAAACTCTATCTTGTAATTAAAATGTTTCAATTTGTCTCTGCGTTTATGAATTCATTTATGCAACTTTATATTGTGATTCATCATCATCAACATTATTATAGTTTAATTTGAACATTGCATTAACTCAGCAAATGTTAAAAAAGTTGATTTGTCATTGGAATCATTCATGTTTTACTGAAAAACTTGTGTTAAATTATAAAAAAAAGTTGATCAATTTATTTAGTTTTATTTAGGTTCTACGAAGCATTAATTAAAGCAATTGTAACAATTCTTTACATGTAGTTTTAATACAAATTTTAAATTTTAATGAAGCCACTTTTTATTTTAAATATTAGACAAAAAGTTTAATTTTGAATTATACCATGCAATTTCAGATCATGATAACGGGTCAATAGTTTTGAAGTTAAGATAACAGGTCATAACCTTAAATTGAAAATTAAATGACAACATTGCATTTTACAGCAAATTTGTCAATTTTTTTTAAATAAATACATATTTAAAAATCAAATGGAAAAACTTTACTTAAATAAATTAAAGCCAATTAAAATCCTTTTAAAATGACATTTTATTTGTTAAGGTTGTCATTGAATTAAACATAATATAGCAACGTTGCATTTATGCATTAAAACCCAAGTTTGTCAATTTTTTCAAAATAAATATTAAAATAAAGCTCAATTTGAAAAATTTTATTTAAATAATTTAAAAACAATCAAATTTCCTCCAAACTGATGTACAATTTGTTAAAGTTTTCATTGAATTAAACAAACTATGGCAACATTGCATTTTTGGGTAAAAACCAAATTTATCAATTTTTTTAGAATAAATTTAAAATTAACGCTCAATATGAATTTTTTTATTTAAATAAATTGAAACCAATCAAGTTTCCTCTAAATTGACGTACAATTTGATAAGGTTTTCTTTAATTTAAGCAAACTATGGCAACATTGCATTTTTAAGTAAAAACCAAATTTATCAATTTTTTTAATATAAAATTGGAATTAATGCTTAATTTGAATTTTTTTATTTAAATAAATTGAAACCATTTAAATTTTCTTCAAATTGACGTATAAAATGTTGAGGTTATAGTTGCAGTAAACAAACTATGGCAACTTTGCATTTCTGAGCAAAAATCAAATTTGTCAATTTTTTTTAATAAAACTAGTTTAAAAAATAAATTGAAAAACTCTACTTAAATAAACTAAAACCAATTAAATATGTTTTCAAAATGACATATAAATTGTTAAGGTTTTCATTAAATTAAACAAATTATGGCAACATTGCATTTTTGAATAAAAACCAAATTTTTTATAAAATACAAAATATAATTTGTAACTTTTTTTTAATTAGATTTATTATGTAATGGTTGTTCAACTTATGCTGCGGACAATAGTAAAAATATTGTTTTAATATTTTGATTAAGTTTAGTCTAAGCTTTAGTTGATATGGAACTAAACTCAACTAATAACTTAAAACATGTTTTATCAATTTTTTTAATAGTTTTAAATTTATTCTTTAATAATTGCTCAATATAGATGCTGAGAGCACATTAGTAAGACTACTTATCTAAATTTATTAAAACAAAATGTAATCAAATTCCACGAAGCAATGAAGTTCATCCTAAACTCATTCTCAAGTAAATCAAATATGAAACTCGATTTAGATAACTGCTAATGGTTCATCACTGACATAAATCATTTGCATCGGACGGTACTTAAAAAAAATCTAATCGAAGCCGATCGTAGCACTCGGAGACCCATAATGCGCACACACATATGATCCGATTTCTGCAGTTAATGCGGATAGCCGGCAGTAAAATCGGGGCAGCACAATAGTAATGGGTTTCAATGCAGGAAGTAATAATCTCTGTTCATAAAAAAAACGCAGCTCAACAGATTTGTTATGAGTGAATTGTTTTGAAAACAACAATTTTATGTAATCTTGAATTTTTTATTTATTACACGCATCTCGTGATAAATTCAACGTGTCCCGAATTAATGGGCGCTTGTAAATCAGGCCACCGAAACAGCTCAATTATTGCTCAAAAATATATTTATATAATAATCTACCTGCACAATCATAAAGAACATGTTATTAAACATGGATACAAAAGGAAGCTGCCACACAATTTTGTTAGTTATTAAAATCTTATATTAACGATTACTCATGCGGAGGGCATTCTTCTGCAGTTTACCCCAATTTTTGATAGCGCATTTGATTAATGAACGTACACAAAATAAGTCATGCGTGTAATTTCATTAGACACATTCTGTGATATCTTCTTTGACTAGTATGCTTTTTTAGTTGTTTTTGTTTTGCTAGTTAGCTGCTCTCGCCGCTAATTGATTTACACACTGATCGCGGCATAGATTAAAGTGCAGATGTAACTAACTAACTAACAAAGTTGTTGACAACTAAATTAGTTGTAATTGCAATTTTAATAAATTCCTTTTGTTGTTTATCTTTATATAAAAGTGATCGTGTCTATTGGAGCACAAGCAATTCCCTGTTGCGAGTAATAATTCAATAAAACAACAATATGTGAAAAGTAAATACAAGAGCAAGCTCAGAAAGCACGCCACAAATAAATCAATTGAATTGAAAGTTACATCAAGACAATTGTTTGTTTATTTCCAATATTATATTTAGTAAGGCTTTAACAATAACGATTTACGTTAATCGATAAATAAGAAAAAGAAATAGTTAATTGATGTTTGCTGGAAAGCCATAAAATAATTTATGAGACAATTTAGCTTTCCGCCATTAAAGTTTTACTCAAGACCAATAATAATAAAAACATACGTAACACATAACATTTATAAAGCAAGATAGAAACTAGATGTAATTCATAAAGAATGTTAATAACAAGTTGTCTATTGGATACACCCATTACGAGCCATTATTCATTTCTCCCATAATTAAATACAGGATAGACCAATCAATTTTAATTAAATGATGTATACATCAAACAATATTTTAATAATGTGACAACTCAAGTGCACCTGGTTCATTCTTATTTTTCATAAATATTCAGACCGCAATTATTATTCGATCGATTTCGCCTTTCTAATTGATTTGAGGAATGGAGGAAAATGAGAAAAAAAATCTTATATTATAACACCTGGTTGGTTGATTATTCAATGATGGAAAAATTGTAATTGTTCAGTGCTCAGGTGGGAACGATTTGCATTTATTAAAGATTAATGTTAATGCATTCCATACTAATAGCAAAGGGGATAGGGACTTTTTTCTGAAAGAATTTAATTGCGTCTTGGCTACATGATTATGTGTTTAAGAGTACGGAAGAATTTATAACTTGATCTACCCTTCAATAGCGTTAGGTTTATATATTCATGTAAAGTCGTAAATTGGAAAAACAAATTGTAAAGAGCTCAATTTTTAAACAAATTCAATTGGATTATTGATTTCATTAGATTAAGTAGGAAACCTTTTACGGAATTTTAGGAAAACCAAACCCAATGTTATCGGGGGTTTAGTAACAAACACAGGTTTAAAATCTACGTTGATAAAGTTCAGTTTTGTTGGAAGATTGGACATTTATATTTACATTCGATTCGAATTAATTAGTTTGTTGCAAAGTTGGTATTCCATTCTTAACAAAAAATGCAATTTTTGGTTTTGATGCTGAACTGAGTTAGTAATTCGACGCAATGTTCAGTAATGTGTGTGTTGGAGAGTTGCAAAAAACAGAAAATGTATGTGTCAGGAGTTGTTGCTACCTGCAATTTTTTTAGATACTAATGGTACTTTTAAATATGTTGATAAGGAATTGTGTGATGGTAGCAAAGAATCGACGCCATTAATAAAAGCTTGTAAAGATTAAGCTTGTCTTTCACATTAGTAAATTGGCTTTGGCAATCTTGTCTTGTTACATGTAACAAAAAAGTAAAACAGAAGTTATTTATTATTAAAATATTATAGTATTACTTCTCACCCATTTCCTTTTTTTTAATTCTTTTTTAATTGTTTTTTAGTTATTTTTTTTGTAATTATTAATTTAATTTTAGTTATTTTTTTGTCTATTTCATTAAATTTTGGTTTTTTTTTTAGTTATTTTTTTATTAAATATAGACTTACTTTGTTTTTTTTAATTTTTTTGTCAAATGTTAGTATATTTAGTTACTTTTTTATTTTGTATTAATTTTTTTAATTTTCATTATTATTGATTTAACTAATATTAAATTTTGGCCAAATTTTTTTATTTTTTTTGTTGTTTTAGTTTATTTTTTATTAAATATAAATTATTTTTTTTTTACTTTTTAATTTTTGTTTGTAAAATGTGGGTTTATATAGTTACTTTTCTGTCTTTTATTTATTTTATTATTTTTTTTTTTTTTAGTTCTTTTTGTACATTTTAGTTTTTTTTTTGTGAAATATTATTTTTTTGTTACTTTTCTGCCTTTTAAATTATTTTTAGTGTCAAGTATAAGTTTTTTTAGTTACTTTTTTGTCGTTTTAGTTATTTTCTGTCAAATGCCGTTAGGTCTGCTCTTGAAAAACAGTTTTTGATTGGCTTAAGAAAATCTAGTTAACTTTTGTAACTTGCAGCGTACAACCCTTTGCATCGGCGGATGTTACTACATGACTAGACTCTTTTGTCTTATTGCGGTTAGAACTGTAATGGGTTTTAACGCATTTTGCGCAAACATATGGAAAACCCCATTTTAATGTTTTGTGGCCATAATGGAGGCACTGGTGGCGACGGTGACATTAAATAATGTCTGCCGATTTGCGTTTATATTCAACATGAGCCGTGAAGTCACACAACTTAGTGAGAGGCAGAATTTCCCTATTTTTTTTTGTTCTGTAAATAAGTTTCTTATCCGTTTTCAAACGCTTCAAAGTGATGAGTACTCTAGAGCGGTAGGCAGAGCTAGCCTTGTTGTTGCTAAAGGCACATGATGTGGAGCGCCAATGACTATTATGAATTAAATTACCTGAAGAAGACTCTCTCGGTTTATTTTTAGGCTTCTTTGTCATGATGACGGAATAGTTATAACTGGAATTGCCCACCCACCCGCCCAAATATTTGTTATCAAAAGATTAGTTTACAAACACTCGGGCGGGTAACTCCAGACCAAGATGACGATCAATAGTTTTAACTGAAATTGTACTTTTGCTTTTTTATAAATAAATATTTTGATAACTAACATTTTGGGCGGTTGGGTGGCCAACTCCAAACTATGATGTCGATCAATAATTTCAACTGGAGTTGCCCACCCACCTGCCCGAGTATTTATTATCAAAAAATTTGCTCACAAACACTCGGGCGGGTAATACCAAGACCATAATGACGGTCAATTGTTTTAACTGGTGTTGGCCACCCATTTGCCCAAGTATTTGTTATCAAAATATTAGTTTACAAACACTCGGGCGGGTAACTTCAGAGCACGATGACGGTCAATAGTTTCAACTGAAATTGTACATTTACCCTCCTGAGTGTTTTTAAACAAATCTTATGATAAAAAATACTTGCGCGGGTAGAAAGGCAACTTTAGAGCATGATGACGGTCAATAGTTTTAACTGCCTATCTACTAGCTCGAGTGTTTGTTATCAAAAGATTAGTTTACAAACATTTGGATGGGTAACTCCAGAACATGATGACAGTTAATAAATTTGTTTGTTATTAAAATATATTTTACAAACACTCAGGCGGGTGGGTGGGCTACTCCAGTTAAAACTATTAATTGTCATCATGATCTTTAGGACTATGATGACGATCAATAGTTTCAACTGGAGTTGCCCACCCACTCGTCCGATTGTTTGTTATCAAAAGATTAGTTTACAAACACTTAGGCGGGTGGGTGGGCATCTATAGATCATGATGACAATTGATAGTTTTAACTGGAGTAGTCTACCCACCCGCCCGAGTGTTTGTAAATCAATATCTTGATAACAAACAATTGGGCGGGTAGCTGGGCAACTATAGACTATAATGACAATCGACAATTTCAATTAGAGTTGCCCACCCACCCACCTAAGTGTTTGTTATTAAAAGATTAGTTGACAAACACTTGGGCGGGTAGGTGAGCAATTCCAGATGAAACTATTGATTATTATTATAGTTTGGATTGCTCATCCGCCCGCCCGAGTGTTTGTTATCAAAAAATTATTTACAAACATTTGGGCGGGTAAGTCCAGAGCATGATGACGGTCAGTAGTTTCAACTAAAATTGCATTTTTGCACGCTTAAATGTTTGTAAATCAATATTTTGATAACAAACACTTGGGCGGGTAGGTGGGCAACTATAGACCATGATGACGATCAATAGTTTTAACTGAAGTAGCCCACCCACCCGCCCAAGTGTATGTAAATAAATATTTTGATAACAAACACTTAGGCGGGTGGGTGAACAACTATAAACTATGATGACAATCAATAATTTTTGCCCACCCACCCGTCCTAGTGTTTGATATCAAAATATTAGTTTAGAAACACTTAGGCGGGTGGCTGGGCATCTTAAGATCATAATGACGATTAATAGTTTTAACTGGAGAAGCCCACCCACCTGCCAATGTGTTTGTAATTCAATATTTTAATAACAAACACTTGGGCGGGTGGGTGGGTGGGCAACTATAGACCATGATGACGATCAATAGTGTTTGTAAATAAATATTTTGATAACAAACACTTGGGAGGGTAGGTGGGCAAGTATAGACCATGATGACTATTAAAAGTTTTAACTGAAGTAGACCACCCGCCCGCCCGAGTGTTTGTAAATAAATATTTTGATAAGAAACACTTGGGCGGGTGAGTGGGCAAGTATCGACCATGATAACGATCAATAGTTTTAACAGGAGTAGCCAACCCACTTGCCCGAGTGTTTGTAAATCAATATTTTGATAACAAAAACTTGGGCAGGTGAGAGGGCAACTTCAGATTATGATGACGATCAATAGTTTTAAATGGAGTAGCACACCCACCCGCCCGAATGTTTGTAAATAAATATTTTGATAACAAACATTTAGGCGGGTAGGTTAGCAACTATAGACCATGATGACAATCAATAGTTTCAACTGGAATAGCCCACCCACCCGTCCAAGTGTTTGTTATCAAAAGATTAGTTTACAAACACTTAGGTGGGTAGGTGGGCATCTAAAAATCATGATAGTTATTAATAATTTTAATTGGAGTAGCCCACCCGCCCGCCCAAATGTTTGTAAATCAATATTTTGATAACAAACATTTGGGCGGGTGGCTGGGCAACTATAGACCTTGATGATGATTATTAGTTTAGAAACACTTGGGCAGGTAACTCCAGAGCATAACGACGGTCAATAGTTTCTTTCTTGCTCTGGAATACTATTTTTTTTAATAACAAACACTTGGGCAGGTGTGTGGGCAACTTCAGTTTGCAACTATTGACCGTCATCATGCTCTGAAGTTACCCGCCCGAGTGTTTGTAAACTAATTTTTTGATAACAAACTCTTGGGCGAGAGGGTTGGCAACTCCAAAGCATGATGACGGTCAATAGTTTTAATTGGAGTAGCCCATCTACCCGTCCGAGTGTTTGTTATCAAAAAATTAGTTTACAAACACTTGAGCGGGTAACTTCAGAGCCTGATGACGGTGAATAGTTTTAAAACCATAATGACAATTAATAGTTTTAACTGAAGTTGCCCAGCTACCCACCCGAGAGTTGTTATTAAAAGATTAGTAAACAAACACTTGGGCGGGTAGGTGGGCAATTCCAGATGAAACTATTGATTGTTATTATGGTCTGGAGTTGCCCACCCGCCCGCCCGAGTGTTTGTTATCAAAAAATTAGTTTACAAACACTCGGGCGGGTAACTCCAGAGCATGATGACGGTCAGTAGTTTCAACTGGAATTGCCCAGCTACCCGCCCGTGTGTTTGTTATAAAAAGATTAGTTTACAAACACTTGGGCGGGTAGGTGGGCAATTCCAGTTGAAACTATTAATTGTTATTATGGTCTTAAAACTGTTTGTAAATAAATATTTTGATAACAAACACTTGAGCGGGTGGGTGGTCAAGTCTAAAGCATGATTACGGTCAATAGTTTTATCTGGAGTTTTCCACCTACCCGCCCGAGTGTTTGTTATCAAAAAATTAATTTACAAATGCTCGGGCGGGAAATTTTAGAGCATGATGACAATCAATAGTTTAAACTAAAGTTGTACATCAATCCTCTTGAGTGTTTGTTAATAAATATTTTGATAACAAACACCTGAGCAGATAGGTGAGCAACTCTAAACCATGATGACGATCAATAGTTTTAATTGGAGTAGCCCACCTACCCGTCCGAGTGTTTGTTATAAAAAAATTTGTTTACAAACACTCGAGCGGGTAACTCTAGAGCCCGATGACGGTCAATAGTTTTAAGACCATAATGACGATTAATAGTTTCAACTGGAGTTGCCCACCCACCCCCCTGAGTGTATGTTATTAAAAGATTAGTTAACAATTACTTGGGCAGATAGGTGGGCAATTCCAGATAAAACTATTGATTGTTATTATGGTCTGGAGTTGCCCACCCGCCCGCCCGAGTGTTTGTTATCAAATAATTAGTTTACAAACACTTGGGCGGGTAACTCCAGAGCATGATGACGGTTAGTCGTTTCAACTGGAGTTGCCCAGCTACCCGCCCAAGTGTTTGTTATCAAAAAATTAGTTTACAAACATTTAGGCGGGTGGGCGGGCAACTCTAGAGCATGATGACGGTCAATAGTTTCAACTGGAGTTGCCCAGCTACCCGGCCAAGTGTTTGTTCTTAAAAGATTTGACTACAAACACTCGGGCGGGTAACTGCAGACCATGATGACGATAAATAGTTTGAATTGAAATTGTACTTCCGCCCGCCTGAGTGTTTGTAAATAAATATTTTGATAACAAACACTTGCGCGGGTGGGTGAGCAATTTTAGATCTTGATGACGATCAATAGTTTTAACTGAAGTTACCCACTCACCCGCCCAAGTGTTTGTTATTAAAAGATTTGTTACAAATACTTGAATGTTTGTAAATAAATATTTGGATAACAAACACTTGTGTGGTTGGGTGGGCATCTCCAATTGAAACTATTGACTATTATCATGCCATGGAGTTGCCCGCCCAAATGTTTGTTATCAAAAGAATGAATTAAAAATACTCAAGTGAATGGGTGGGAATCTCCAGTAGAAACTATTGACCATCATCATGCTTTGTAGTTGCCTGCCCACCCACCTAAAAGTTTGTTATCTAAAGATTGTATACAAACACTTAGAAAGGTATGTGGGCAACTCTAGTTAAAACTATTGATCGTTGTAATGCTCTAAAGTTACCCGCTCAAATATTTGTGTTCAATTTCTTGATAACCAACACTTGGGTGGGCGGGTGGGAACTCTAGTTGAAAATAGTGACTGTCATCATGCTCTGGAGTAGATTATTGTCACTTGTTTCACAATCTATGGTAGACGAGTTTTGTACATAAAGAACTCAGTCCAAGCATCTAATGAAGCTTAGTAGATTATTTATGAGTAAAATGAAAAGTTTTACGTGCGGAATAATTGAATCCAGAACAAGCTATAATGATAACAATTGCGATTTATACTTACCGCCAGGTTGGGATTAGTAATTATTGTTAATATTTAGCTTAAGAAGTAAGTTTTATAAAAGACAAAACATTCACTAGTTTGTGAAAGCTAGATTTAGCTTCTTTGCGTTAGAATAGTTTGGAGTAAGAATATTTTAGACCACGAATACAAATGTTTGGGTTTCTTGAAAACTGAATCTGTCTACTTGAAGGATTCTGGCTTTCAGTGGCTTGAAATGCCAGAATCCCGGTTTTAAATGCCAATTTTAGTTGCTTTGTGATAATTCTTTTTTTTTTTATTTTGTGGCAGTTAATTGATAAGTTGAAACACAAAAAATAATGAAACATTTATTTGTTTTAATTTTAGACAGTTTACATTGACTTTTTGTGGCAGATGGTCAAACTGTATGCAACAATTATATTTTCTGAAATGAATATCAAAAGTAAAATTAGTTTTGCGTGCAAATGTCATACAAAATAATAAGTTTTTTGCAGTTTTAGACAATTTTTGTGCTATTTTAAGCAATTTAAATATACAAATTGCTATTTTGTGTAAAAAATATGTGTTTTGTGCAATTTTTTTTGCAAAAAATAGAACAATTTTGTGCAAGAAATAAGTTTTGAGCAATTTTATACAAATTTAGTCAAAATTGTCATTTTTTATACTACAAAAATGTTATTTTTTGTTAGTTCTGATAAACTTTAGAAGATAATATGTAAATTTCATTCATAAATGGAAATACAACAATTTTGTGCAACAATTGAGTAATTTTAGTGTAAAAAGTTGTCATAAATCATGAGAAAATAGGTTTTTTTGTGCATTTTTGGCAATTTTTTACAAATTTAGTATAAGAAATGTCAATTTTGTGTAATTTTTAATGAATTTTATGAAAAAATATGTTCTTTTGTGCAAATTTCATGCAAACATTGTCTTTTGTCTTATTTTTGAACAATTTTGTGCTACAGATAGGTTTTTTTGGGCAACTTTGGTGTAAAAAAATTATCATTGTGTAATTTTTGATAAATTTTAAGAAAAAAATATGCATTTTGTGCAAATTTTATGCAAAAAATAAAGGTTTTGAGCGTTTATAGAATAATTTTGTGTAACAATTAGTAAAGAATTGCTATACTATGTAATTTTTGAAAAATTTTCATTACTAAAACAGGGATTTTGTGCAAATTTTATGCAAAGAATTGAGTTTTTGCAATTTTAGAACAATTTGTGCACGATTTTATACAAATTTTAGTGTAAAAACTGTCATTCTGTAGCAGTTTTTGATAAATTTGAGAAAAATAGGTTTTTTGTGAAAATTTCATAAAAAGCAATGGATTTTAAAACATTTTATGCAAAAAAATAAGATTTTGCGCAATTATAAAACAATTTTGTGCAACAATTAGTAAGAAATTGCTATTTGTGTTATTTTTTCATGACTGAATCAAGTATTTTCTTTAAATTTCATGCAAAAAATTGAGTTTTCGCAGTTTTGTAACAATTTGTGCACTATTTTATACAAATTTATTATACAAATTGGTAATTTTTGATAACTTTTATAAGAAAATTTATATGAAAATGAGACTTTTGCTTCATTTAGGAACATTTTTTGCAAAAATTAGGTCTTTTAAGCGATTTTAATATAAAAACTGTTATTTTGAGGCAGTTTTTGACGAATTTCTTCGAAAAAAACAAGTTTTTTGAGCAAATTTTATGAAAAGCAATAAGTCATTATGCAATTTTACAACAATTTCATGCAGTTTGCGCGATTATAGCAAATTTGTGCAACAATTAGTAAGAAATTGCTATTTTTTGTTATTTTTGATGAATTTCTTTTTATTAAAATAATATTTTGTGAAAATGTCATGCAAAGAATAAGTTTTTGCAATTTTGGAACAATTTCTGCACGATTTTATTCAAATTTAGTAAAAAAATTGGTAACTTTTGATAAATTTTATGAAAGAATTGTTTTTGTTTGTGCAAATTTTATGTAAAAATGGGTCTTTTGCTTTACTTAAAAACAATTTTGTGTAACAATTAGGTTTTCAAAGCAATTTTAATGTCATTCTGTGGCAGTTTTTGATCAATTTTATAAGAAAAATAAAATTCTTGTGCAAATTTCATAAAAAGCAATATATTTTTATGCAGTTTTAGAAAAAAATTTTGCAAAATAGAAAGTTTTGCGCAATTATAGAACAATTTTGTGCAACATTTAGTAAGAAATTGCCATTCTGTGTTAATTTTGATGAATTTCTCTTTATTAAAATAGACATTTGTGCAAATTTTTTGCAAAAAACTGAGTTTTTGCAATTTTAGAACAATTTGTGCACGATTTTTGATAAATTTTAAGAGAAAACTGTTTGTTTTGTGCATTTTTTTGTAAAAATGGGACTTCTGCTTTATTTAAGAACAATTTTGTGCAACAATTAGGTCTTCTAAGCAATTTTAATGTAAAAACTGTCATTATGGGCAGTTTTTGATCAACTTTATGAAAAAAAATGGAGTTTTTTGTGCAAATTTATTAAAAAGCAATTGATTTTTATGCAATTTCAAAACAATTTTATGCAAAAAGGATAGTTTTGCGCAATTATAGAACAATTCTGTGCAACAATTAGTAAGAAATTGCTATTCTATGTTATTTTTAGTGAATTTCTCTTTATTAAAATATGCATTTTGTGCAATTTTTATGCAAAAAATTGTGTTTTTGCAATTTTAGAACAATTTGTGCACGATTTTATACAAATTTATTATAAAAATCGGTAATTTTTGATCAATTTTATGAAAAAATTGTTTGTGTTGTGCAAATTTCTTCTAACATTGGGACTTTTGCTTTATTTAAGAACAATTTTGTGCAACAATTAGGTTTTCTAAGCAATTTTAATGTAAAAAATGTCATCATGGGCAGTTTTTGATCAATTTTATGGAAAAATAGAGTTTTTTGTGCAAATTTCATGAAAAGCAATGGATTTTTATGTAATTTTAAAACAATTTTATGCAAAAAAGAAAGTTGTGCAACAATTAGTAAGAAATTGCTATTTTGTGTTATTTTTGGTAAATTTCTCTTTATTAAAATAAGCATTTTGTGCAATTTTTATGCAAAAAATTGTGTTTTTGCAATTTTAGAACAATTTGTGCACGATTTTATACAAATTTAGTATAAAAATCGATAATTTTTGATAAATTTTATTAAAAAATTGTTTGTTTTGTGCAAATTTCTTGTAAGAATCGGACTTTTGCTTTATTTAAGAACAATTTTCTGCAACAATTGGGTCTTCTAAGCGATTTTAATGTCATTCTGTGGCAGTTTATGATAAATTTCTTAAAAAAATTAGGTTTTTTGTTCAATTTTTATAAAAAGCAATGAATTTTTATGCAATTTTACAATAGTTTTGTGCTTTTTGGGGAATTTTATACAAATTTAATATAAAAATGGCAATTTTGTGTAAGTTTCATTAGAAAATTTGTCATTTTGTGCAAATTGTATGCAATAATTAGGTTTTTTGGGCAATTTTAAGCAAAACAAGTATAAAAAATGTTAAATTTTAAATTCAAATTAAAATGATTATTTTTGATTAATTTTCTTGAGTTTTATTAAAAAAATAAATGATTTTACATGAGTTTTGTGCAAATTTTATGCAACGAGTTTAGGTTTTTGCAATTTTAAAACAATTTTGTGCAAATAATTAACTTTTCTGAGCGATTTCATACAAGTTTAATATAAAAAATAGCAATTTTGAGTCATTTTTCAAATTTTCCATTATTTTAGAATAATTTTGTGTAAAAATTAGGTTTTTTGTGCGATTTTATATAAATTTAGTAACAAAAATAGTAATTTTCTTAAAGAAAAAGTTTTTTGTGCAAATTTCATGCAAAAAATGGAAATTTTTACGCATTTTAGAACAACTTTGTACAACTATTAAGTGCTCTGGACAATTTAAGTGTAAAAATTGTCATTCGGAGTAATTTTTTATGAATTTTGTATCTTTTAAAGCGAAAGTTTGTGCTTAAAGCGGATATTGGTTTAATTTAAAAATTTCTTTATTTTTTAATATGGATTACCACATAGTAAATATCTTAAAATAATATTTTATATTTAATAAATATATTGCATTCTTCATATTTAAAACAAAACATCGCAAATACATTTCTAGAAGTTTTTATAATAAATTGATAATAGAATAAAATAAAATAAATCCAAACGAAACAATTTTTTTTTAAGTAAAGTATAAAAATAAAGTGCACGTAGATAAGAACGTCCTCTCCCAATACACATCCCATCTATTTTTGCATACACCGATTCCGCTCAGTCATTAAACTATCAACAAGACGACAACAATGCTTACTAAAACGACATGCTTGCATTACAATAACGCGGTGTATTTAGTGGCTTCCTTGGTGCAATTGTGATGGAATTAATATACAATAAAAGCAGAACACTGGGGTTATCGCGTTTACTAATTACAAGGTAGGATTTCATGATTTATATAAACAAATATAATTTTCACTTATGCATTGCATAAAAAATCAGTGTGCAACCATATAATAACTCAATTTATGTGGTAATTAAGATTTATACAAGTCCCGATGGTCGATAACTAAATCGTGATGTAAATTACGTGTGTAATATACGAGCGGTAATAATCGGTATGTCATGGTTCATCAATTTAGATAAGTCAGATTAAAATGCCATTGTTGTGTTCAGTATGGTTAAAAAATAAATACAAAACGACAGGCCAGAGAGGAAAACGAGAACGGACGGACAAGGCAATGCACGATTCTTTTATTGTGTTTTAAATATTGGTTTGTAATCAGGATTGTGTATTGTTGAATTCGTTCGAGGTTGAGTTTAATATGTTCGTGAAGAACTTCCTAGTTAATTAGTATTGTAATAATTTTGGAAAATTGTAGCTCAAGAATCTATTGCTACAAAGTAAATCAGCTTTCTCATAAGTAAATAATACAGTATCTGAAGGCAATCCAATTTATTTGTAATTACAAATTGAATAAAAATAAATATTACGATTGGCTACATTTACCTACAGGTATAATAAATATTATTTATTTATTTATAAATTGTTATTGCAATTTCAAACAATATTTAAAAAGATATAATTAATAGTCTGCAGTTGAGGCATAAATATTTATTCAGTGCAACAATATTAATAATACTATACTGCGTAATTAACGCTTTCAGTAAATATAATGTACAAACACAGAATGAATTACACTTTAATAAACATGATACATCTCTAAACCCAACAAAAACAATATATAACAATCATTTCTTGCATGGAATGGAATTAATTTTTATTAAATAAAATATGATTGGAGTATAAATTGAGAAGGGGCATTATAAAATATTATTTATAGTCGATACATGCAATGGCTACGCCCTTCAATTACTCCGAGTATGAGAGGCGATAAATTATCATACATATTTTTTTCAAACCAGATTGTAATAACTTTATCAATTAATTTCTGTTGATAAAATTTGCACTTAAAGCTTGCGCAAACTATGTTGCAAGGGGTGAAATATAATAGCAGCAACTATAATATAAAAAATGTTAGTCGTTTCTTGTATGTATGCTAATGTTTATATATTGCCCACATTAGCTCTTAAATTTATGTAAATGATCTGGTAATATCTCTTGAGAGATGGACCGCCCACGAATATAAAGAGTTTATTTTAAAAACACCTACTGACACACAGAGCGAGTCTTATGCTTGAAGATTAAATGATTTAGTTTCTTTTAATTTATTCCTGTTGAATATGTAACGTTTTTCTTAAGTGTTGTTTGGAATTATCTGTTTAAATTAATATTGTAATGCGTGTAATATTATGTTATAAACATTAAATTAATTAATTGAGTTTCATAAACTGCATAATTGCTTAATAAAACTTATTTTATATGCATTTAGGCTACAATTTTCAAAATAATAAACTTTTTTGTCCAACAACAAAAATTGAGTTTTATGGTAATTGTTGATCTTGACGATGTGTATTATGTCCATTACAATAGTTAATAAATAAAACACATTTACTATGTACTATATCACAAATATATTTAGAAAACCGTAACATGTTTCAACTTTTACAAGATCATCATCAGACGGTGATACAAACTTGTTTGTGTGTACTAATTAATGCTGAAGCTAGAATTTTCTATTTGACATAATTTACACCACGCATTAGTATATAATTGAAGAATTTTTCATAAAACCACCCCACGACCCGATTTGCAGCAAAAAAAGTTAAAAAAAGTCAGCTGACTTTGAACATTTGTAAAAATGGTTGAAAACAAAAATTTAAAAATTTGATCTATCAAATTTTATATTTTTTTGTTCTTTTTCGAATGAGACTAAGCTGACGTTTGTATTTCAAAAACTGTGGAAGGAGTAGGCTTTTGCACGACCCCACTTTTTGAGCCAAAAACGTGTTTTTACGACATTTATCGCACGGTAGCGAGTTAACGCGTGCAAATATCAAAAAATTGTAAGAGGGAAAATCGATAGATTGAGGACAGATCTGGCAAATGAGACTAGTCACGATTTGTTGCGTTTGCCGGGCGACCGGTGGCGGACTTACAAAGTAGGCGTTTAAAGGCTAACTTTGGGGGGAAGCCAGTCAAAAACAATTGACAAATTTGAAAATCGCTTTAGCTAAGAAACTGGTTTGACTTTTTTACTATAAAAAAGTTAGACGGCAATTTTGCGTCCGACAATTGCTAAGGGTCGTACGGACCGTCCGCTCATTTTACTTTTGAGAAAAAGTGGTTTTTGCGTTTGACCGCAAAATGTTTAGCGGATAATTAATGACAAACACTTGGAAGGGTGAGTGGGGCACTCCAATGCATAATTCTAGCCAATAGTTTGGAATGGAGTGGTCTACCCACCCACCCAAATGATAGTTATCAAGAGATTGGATCACGGCGCTCTTTTGCAACAAAATGACTTCTAACGTTCGCACATAAGACAAACATTCAATTTTTTTATGTGTGGTGGGGCACTCCATAGCATAGTAACCAGCTAATAGTTTGGAATGGAGTTGCCCGCCCACCCACCTAAGTGTTAGTTATCAGGAGATTGGATCACGACCTTTCCTTGTGACAAAATGACCGCGTAGAAGACAAAGGTAAACTTTTGATGACAAACACTTGGGCGGGTGGGTGGGCCACTTCAAAGTACAGTAACCGGTTAATAGTTTAGAATTGAGTGCTCACTCTCCCACTCAATTGTTAGTTATCAAGAGATTGGATCACAACTCTCTTTTGCAACAAAGTGGCTTCTAACGTTTGCATATAAGACCAACATTCAATTTCTTAATGACAAATACTTTATGGGTCATTCTAAGGCATAGTAAGCAATTAATAACTTGGAATCGAGTGCCCCACCCACCCAACTAAATGTTGTTTATTAAAAGATTGGATTACGACCCTCTCTTGCAACAAAATGACTTCTAACGTCCGCATAGAAGACAAACTATAAATTTCTTGATGACAAACACTTGGGCGGGTGGGTGTGCCACTCCAAAGCATAGTACCCAGTCAATAGTTTGGAATGAAGTGGTCCACCCACCCACCCACCTAAGTGTTAATGGTCAAAAGATTAGATTACGACCTTCTCTTGCAACAACAATGACTTCTAACGTCCGCATAGAAGACAAACATTCATTCAAACACTTGGGCTGTTAGATGAGGCACTCCAAAGCTTTATAACCAACCAATTAATACTGAAGCTAAAATTTTCTAAATTAACTTAACATAACAAAATCAGAAATTTTTGAAGTTAACATAGTTTATCATAACTCAGAAACTGTACATTGGAAATTAGTACAATTTGGTAATAATACAGCTCAATATTATTAGTATCAAATGTGCAAAAGTAATTAAAATCTATACGCTCAATTTGACATAACCTAAAATTAATCAGCATCATTTGCAGACTTTTTTTTGAATTTTTGCAACGAGTTTTTGGATTTTATTATAAATCTGTAAAGAATTATTTTTTTTGTTTTTGGATTGTTTTGCAAACTTTTTTCTTGCAAAGAGTTTTTAGGCTCATTCAAAATACTAAGGTTTTTTAGACTTACTAGGCGTAATTATAAAGTCTGAAAACTCTTAAAATTAGTAGAGTTATTAGATCTTTAATAGAAGCTTTTTTTTGGTTTTTGCAAATATTTTTTAGATTCTTTAATCTAATTCATTTATAATTTGAGTTTTTGAAAACTTTTTGAAACTTTTTTTATGCAAAGATTTTTTTTTTTGAATTTTTTAAAAGGGTTTTTAGACTTTATTGTAAATCTTTTTTCTACCCGCCCACCCAAGCGTTAGTTATCATGAGATTTATTGTTAAACAATTTTTTCATATCTAAATTTAAGCACACAAAAGGTGGGTCAAACAATAGTTCTTTGGATAACTAACACTTGGGCGGGTGGGTGGGTTACAGTAAAAGAAGTAACTCGCTCACAAATTAGACTTTGTTCCTACCCGCCCACCCAAGCGTTTGGTATCAAGAGATTTATTGTTAAACAATTTTCTCATATCTATATCCAAGCACACAAAAGATGGGACAAACAATAGATCTTTTGATGACTAATACTTGGGCGAGTGGGTGAATCACAGTAGAATAATTAACTCGCTCACAAATTAAACTTTGTTTCCACCCACCCAAGCGTTTGGTATCAAGAGATTTATTGTTGAACAATTCTCTTATATCTAAATCCAAGCACACAAGTGGGTCAAACAATAGTTCTTGTGATGACTAACACTTGGGCAAGTGGGTGGGTCACAGTAAAAGCAGTAACTCGCCCACAACTTAAACTTTGTTTCAACCTACCTACCCAAGCGTTTGGTATCAAAAGATTTATTGTTAAACAATTTTCTTATATCTAAACCCTAGCACGCAAGAGGTGGGTCAAACAATAGTTCTATTGGTGACAAACACTTGGGCGGGTGGGTGTGTTACAGTAAAAAAAGTAACTCGCTTACAAATTAAACTTTATTCCCACCCACCCAACCAAGCGTTTGGTATTAAGAGATTTATTGCTAATCAATTTTCTCATATCTAAAGCCAAGCACACAAGAGGTGGGATAAACAATAGTTCCTTTGATGACTAACACTTGAGTGGGTGGGTGGGTCACAGTAAAAAGTAACTTGCCCACAAATTAAACTTTGTTTCCACCCAACCGTTTGTTATCAAGAGATTATTGTTGAACAATTTTCTTATATCTAAATCTAATCACTCAAAAGGTGGGTCAAACAATAGTTTTTTTGGTGATAAACACTTGGGCGGGTGGGTGAGTTACAATGAAAGAAGGAACTCGCTCACAAGTTAAACTATATTCCCACCCACCCACCCAAGCGTTTCATATTAAGAGATTTATTTCAAAACAATTTTCTCCTATCTAAATCCAAACACACAAGAGGTGGGTTAAACAATAGTTTCTTTGATGACTAACACTTGGGCGGGTGGGTGGGTTACAGTAGAAGAAGTAACTTGTCTACAAATTAAACGTTATTCCCACCCACCCACCCAAGCGTTTGATATTAAGAGATTTATTGCTAAACAATTTTCTTATATTTAAATCCAAACACACAAGAGGTGGGTTAAACAATAGTTTCTTTGATGATTAACACTTGGGCGGGTGGGTGGGTCACAGTAGAAGATGTAACTCGCCTACAAATTAAACATTGTTCTCACCTACCTACCCAAGCGTTAGTTACCAATAGATTTATTGTTAAACAATTCTCTCATATCTAAATGTAAGCACACAAGAGGTGGAACAAACAATAGATCTTTTAATAACTAACACTTGGGCGGGTGGGTAGGTCACAGTAAAAAAAGTAACTTGCCCACAAATTAAACTTTGTTTCCACCCAACCGTTTGTTATCAAGAGATTTATTGTTAAACAATTTTCTTATATCTAAATCTAATCACTCAAAAGGTGGGTCAAACAATAGTTTTTTTGGTGATAAACACTTGGGCGGGTGGGTGAGTTACAATGAAAGAAGGAACTCGCTCACAAGTTAAACTATATTCCCACCCACCCACCCAAGCGTTTCATATTAAGAGATTTATTTCAAAACAATTTTCTCCTATCTAAATCCAAACACACAAGAGGTGGGTTAAACAATAGTTTCTTTGATGACTAACACTTGGGCGGGTGGGTGGGTTACAGTAGAAGAAGTAACTTGTCTACAAATTAAACGTTATTCCCACCCACCCACCCAAGCGTTTGATATTAAGAGATTTATTGCTAAACAATTTTCTTATATTTAAATCCAAACACACAAGAGGTGGGTTAAACAATAGTTTCTTTGATGATTAACACTTGGGCGGGTGGGTGGGTCACAGTAGAAGATGTAACTCGCCTACAAATTAAACATTGTTCTCACCTACCTACCCAAGCGTTAGTTACCAATAGATTTATTGTTAAACAATTCTCTCATATCTAAATGTAAGCACACAAGAGGTGGAACAAACAATAGATCTTTTAATAACTAACACTTGGGCGGGTGGGTAGGTCACAGTAAAAAAAGTAACTTGCCCACAAATTAAACTTTGTTTCCACCCAACCGTTTGTTATCAAGAGATTTATTGTTAAACAATTTTCTTATATCTAAATCTAAACACTCGAAAGGTGGGTCAAACAATAGTTTTTTTGGTGACAAACACTTGGGCGGGTGGGTGGGTTACAGTGAAAGAAGGAACTCACTCACAAGTTAAATTTTATTGCCACCCAAGCGTTTTGTATAAAGAGATTTATTGTTAAACAATTATCTCATATCTATATCCAAGCACACAAGAGGTGGGACAAACAATAAAATTTTTGATGACTAACACTTGGGCGGGTGGATAGGTCAAATTTCCTTTTTTGTATATTGGTACAATGTCCGATATCTTAAGCTGCTCTGGAAATATTCCATATTCCATGGATGCATTTATTATATGACACAAAGGAAGTGTAATTTTGTGTATAATATTTTTGATTATTGAGACTGGTATTTCGTCATATCCGGTGCTTTTTTTATTTTTCATGCTGTTAACAATTTCTATGAGCTCATTTTCGTTTAAAGCATGTAAAAATATTGTCTTTTTATTTGATGTAATATAATTACTATGTTCATTTTTTGGTATATGTTTAAGTAAGTTTGTAGCAGCTTCTGTAAAATAATTATTAAATTCGTTTGACAAGTAAACTGGGTTTTTTTCAATTGATATCTGTGTTTTATTTGCACAATTTGTATTAGTTATTGTATTAACTACTTCCCAAGTTGTTCTAGGTATGTTTTCCGATGTTTTAATTTTATTGCAGTAATACTCCCTTTTAGTTTTTTTTAGTACATCGTTGTACATTTTTTTGGTTTTCTTATACGACGCATCTATTGCTGGTTCAAATTGCTTTAATAAGAATAGAAGATCAAGTTCATTTTTAATAGATTGAATTTCCAGCGTTTGAAATTTATTGATTGATTTCATAGTAATTTTAATATGTCGAGGAAAACTTTCATTAAATACTAATAAAAATTGATTTAAAAAACAATTCCATTTTTCATTTACATTACTTTCTTTAATATCATATATTGGATTCCAATTTGTCTTAGATATGCTCTGTTTAAATATTTCTGTGTTTGTATAATTAAAAGTTCTTCCGTAATGTTTTTGATTTTTTTTCTATTAACTGAAAAGATATTTTTGCGCCATAGTGATCTGATATATGGTGGTTTATAACAGTTGCTTTATATTCGTGTGTTAAATGTAGATTTGTTATAATGTTATCTATGCATGTTTGAGACGATCTTGTCACTCTAGTAGGTTCTGATATTGTTAAATTTGCGTTAAACGATTGAAGAAGTGATTTAAATAATTTAACTGGAGTATTATTTACAAGTATATCTATATTAAAATCACCAACTATAAAATATGTGTGATTTTCTTTTGTTAGCAAATCTAACAAAATTTCAAGCTTATTTAGAAATACATCTAAGTCTCCCTCTGGAGGCCTATAGATACATATAATAGTGTAGGTTTTCTTATTTAATATAAAGTCTACTGCAGCGCATTCAAATAAATATTTAATAGATATATTTTCAATGTCACATCTCTTTTGAACATTTATTGACTCCTCACAATAGATGGCTACACCTCCATGAGCGTTCTTGTGTCTGCAATAATACGAAGTTAATTTGAATCTAGGTAATTTGTAGCTAAATAACTGATGTTTATCTTGCCAATGTTCGGTAACAGCAACGAATTTGCACTCTGGATGTTCTTCAATCAGTTTTTCTAATGCTAAGTTACTTGTACTTATACTCTGCATATTTTGATTTATAATAGATATTTTATTTTGATTTGTTAATTTTGACGACAATGATGTATTTGACACTATGTGCGATTTATTATTCATAAAAAAATGTCTGTTTGATTGTTTGATTGTTTGTATCTATTATCTATGTCAAAATCAAACCGTTTGAATCCTACTCCAGCTGGCCAAAAGGTATCTTTGTATAGTTCGTCTTTAAGATTAAAGTTTGCCCCAACTTTAAAACATTTATTTTGGGTTGCACTTGTGGGTAGTTCTGTTATTTCAAAGTTTGAATTTGGTATGTTTTTTTTGTTTAAATAACTTAAT
The DNA here is from genome assembly GCA_963932245.1 of Tachinus rufipes. Taxonomy (NCBI): domain Eukaryota; kingdom Metazoa; phylum Arthropoda; class Insecta; order Coleoptera; family Staphylinidae; genus Tachinus; species Tachinus rufipes. The sequence goes on from OZ010749.1 coordinate 7,715,245, forward strand.
ATTATATTTGAATTCACATTTCTGCTTACCCTGTATATGTAAAGCCATACTTTTCTATCTACGCCTGTAAAACCTTCCTCAATATTTTGATTGCAGTTTCCTATATTTTTAATTCTTTGTTGCTTATTTTTCTTCCGTTTTTCCATAGGATTATTATCTTCATGCTGCTGACTTGAATGTGTGGGTCCGCGCTGTTTATAAACTGTTTTTTTTTCTGTTTTTTTGGGTTTTTCTAATGAGTCTTTTGATTTTTGAAAGTGTTTTTTGAGAATTTTTGTTTTTTTTTAAATATTTAATTTTTAATTTAAATTTCTTTTTTATGCAAAAACTTTTTCTTTAGATTTTATTATGAATCATTGGAAAGAATATTTTTTTGTTTTACATTTTTTTTGGAAATTATTTTTTCTTGCTTGATTTTTTGCGAAGAGGGGGATCTTTAGATTTTTGCAAAAAGTTTTTTGATTTTTTTAAAGAGTTTTTGGATTCATTTCGACGATTTTTAGACTTACTGAGTGTAAATCCTAAGTTGATATTGAATCTTTGGAGTTTTCTAAGAAGACTTTAAATTTTTCTGTTTTTTGTTTATTTTTCAATTTTTTTTAGTAAACTTTGGATATTTTTATGGAGGTTTTGGATTTTTCTAAGGAGTTTTTAGCATTTTGCAAGGATTATTTGGACTCACTAAATCTTTTAGATTTTTGCATGTGTTTAGTTTATTTTTTGAGCTTTTGGATTTTTTTTTCATGCAAAGGTTTTTTTTTAATTTTTGCAACAAGTTTTCAGATAATATTATAAATCTTTGAAGAATTAAATTTTTTTTTTTAAGATTTCTTTTAAATTTTTTTTTTCTTGCAGTCTTTGTATTTATTAAGACTTTAAGGTTTTTTAGACTTATGGTACGTAATTTCTGAGTTTGAATTTTTTTTTCAGTAGAGTTATTGGATCTTTATTCTTAGTTTTCTAATGAGTCTTTGGATTTTTTGATGGAAGCTCTGTATTCTTCAGATTTTTACAAGGGTTTTTTAGATTTTCTAAAACCTTTAGATTGTTCCAAAAAATGTTTAATATTTAATTTTTTTTTGAGGTTTTTTTTATTTCCAAGAATTTTTTTATTTTTTAAATTATTTAATTTGTAATTTATATTTTGAATTGAAATCGTTTTGGAACTTTTATTTTTATCCAAAAACAAAGTTTTTGAATTTTATTATGAATCTTTAAAGAATTTAATTTTTTTTTTTAAGTTTTTATCTTTTTGCAAAAAGTTTTTGAATTAATTTTGAAGATGATAAGTTTTTCTAGACTTACTGTGCGTAATTTTGAAGTCTGAATTATGGATTTTTGGAGATTTCTAAGAAAAAAATTTCTGTTTTTTGGGTTTTTCTAATGAGTCTTTTGATTTTTGAAAGTGTTTTTTGAGAATTTTTCTTTTTTTTTAATATTTAATTTTTAATTTAAATTTCTTTTTTATGCAAAAACTTTTTCTTTAGATTTTATTATGAATCATTGGAAAAAAAAATTTAGTTTTACATTTTTTTTGGAAATTATTTTTTCTTGCTTGATTTTTTGCGAAGAGAGGGATCTTTAGATTTTTGCAAAAAGTTTTTTGATTTTTTTAAAGAGTTTTTGGATTCATTTCGACGATTTTAAGAATTTTTAGACTTACTGAGTGTAAATCCTGTTGATATTGAATCTTTGGAGTTTTCTAAGAAGACTTTAAATTTTTCTGTTTTTTGTTTATTTTTCAATTTTTTTTAGGAAACTTAGGATTTTTTTATGAAGGTTTTGGATTTTTCTAAGTAGTTTTTAGCATTTTGCAAGAATTATTTGGACTCACTAAATCTTTTAGATTTTTGCATGTGTTTAGTTTATTTTTTGAGCTTTTGGATTTTTTTTTCATGCAAAAGTTTTTTTTTAATTTTTGCAACAAGTTTTCAGATAATATTTCTCTTCTCTTTGAAGAATTAATTTTTTTTTTTTTAAGATTTTTTTTAATTTTTTTTCTTCTTGCAGTCTTTGTATTTATTAAGACTTTAAGTTTTTTAGACTTATGGTACGTAATTTCTGAGTTTGAATTTTTTTTTTTTCAGTAGAGTTATTGGATCTTTATTCTTAGTTTTCTAATGAGTCTTTGGATTTTTTGATGGAAGCTCTGTATTCTTTAGATTTTTACAAGGGTTTTTTAGATTTTCTAAAACCTTTAGATTGTTCCAAGAAATGTTTAATATTTAATTTTTTTTTGAGGTTTTTTTTACTTTCAAGAATTTTTTTATTTATTAAATTATTTAATTTGTAATTTAAATTTTGAATTGAAATTGTTTTGGAACTTTTATTTTTATCCAAAGACAAAGTTTTTGAATTTTATTATGAATCTTTAAAGAATTTAATTTTTTGTTTTTGAATTTTTTTTTTTAAGTTTTTATCTTTTTGCAAAAAGTTTTTGAATTAATTTTGAAGATGATAAGGTTTTCTAGACTTACTGTGCGTAATTATGAAGTCTGAATTATGGATTTTTGGAGTTTTCTAAGAAAAAAAATTTTGTTTTTTGGGTTTTTCTAATGAGTCTTTTGATTTTTGAAAGTGTTTTTTGAGAATTTTTGTTTTTTTTTTTAATATTTAATTTTTAATTTAAATTTCTTTTTTATGCAAAAACTTTTTCTTTAGATTTTATAATGAATCATTGGAAAAATTATTTTTTTGTTTTACATTTTTTTTGGAAATTATTTTTTCTTGCTTGATTTTTTGCGAAGAGAGGGATCTTTAGATTTTTGCAAAAAGTTTTTTGATTTTTTTAAAGAATTTTTTGATTCATTTCGACGATTTTAAGAATTTTTTGACTTACTGAGTGTAAATCCTAAGTTGATATTGAATCTTTTGAGTTTTCTAAGAAGACTTTAAATTTTTCTGTTTTTTGTTTATTTTTAAATTTTTTTTAGGAAACTTAGGATTTTTTTTATGAAGGTTTTGGATTTTTCTAAGGAGTTTTTAGCATTTTGCAAGGATTATTTGGATTCACTAAATCTTTTAGATTTTTGCATGTGTTTAGTTTATTTTTTGAGCTTTTGGATTTTTTTTTCATGCAAAGGTTTTTTTTTAATTTTGCAACAAGTTTTCAGATAATATCATAAAACTTTGAAGAATTAAATTTTTTGTTTTTAGATTTTTTTTAAATTTTTTTTTTCTTGCGTAAGTTTGAATTTTTTTTTTTTTTTCAATAGAGTTATTGGATCTTTGGAGTTAGAAGACTTGGACTTTTTTCTTTTTTGTTTATTTTTAGTTTTCTAATGAGTCTTTGGATTTTTTGATGGAAGCTCTGTATTCTTTAGATTTTTGCAAGGGTTTTTAAATTCTCTAAAACCTTTAGATTGTTCCAAGAAATGTTTAATATTTAATTTTTTTTTGAGGTTTTTTTTATTTTCAAGAATTTTTTTATTTTTTAAATTATTTAATTTGTAATTTAAATTTTGAATTGAAATCGTTTTGGAACTTTTATTTTTATTCAAAGACAAAGTTTTTGGATTTTATTATTAATCTTTAAAGAATTTAATTTTTTGTTTTTGAATTTTTTGTTTGAGTTTTTATTTTTTTGCAAAAAGTTTTTGGATTAATTCTGAAGATGTTAAGGTTTTCTAGACTTACTGTGCGTAATTTTGAAGCCTGATTTTTTTTATTAGTAGAGTTATTGGATCTTCTTTAAGAAATTTTTTTTTGTTAGTTTTAAAAAAAATAGACTTTGAGAATTTGACTTTGAATTTTTCTATGGGGTTTTTAATTTGTTTTTTGAGTTTTTGGAATTTTTTTAGGACTTGTGTTTTTTTTTTAATTTATTAAGAAGGCTTTCGAATAAGTCTTTTTATTTTTGCAAGTGTTTTTTGGATTTTTGAAAATTTTTGGGTTTTTTGAAGTATTTTATTTGTAACTTGAGTTTGATCGAAAATTGAATTAAATAGCTTCTGACAGGGTTCAGGAGTTGCAAAACAACATATTTTTATTTTGCGATTTGCCTAGGAGTTTTTTAGTTTTTTTGGGGATTTTTTTTATGCAAAGATTTTTTCTTTGAATTTTTGGATTTTATTATGAATCTTTTTTGGTTTTCTTGTAAAAAGCGTAATTTCTGAGTCTTATTTTTTTTTAATCATTAGACTTAATGGACTTTTGGTATTTTCTAAGAAGACTTTTTTTTCAAATTTTCTAAATAGGTTTCCGATTTTTTTATAGAGGGTTTAGATTCTTTTACAGAATTTTTGGATTTTTGCAAGGGTTTATTGATTTTTGATTCTTGCAAAAATCTTTAAAGTATTTAATTTGTTTTTTGTTGAGTTTTTGGATTGTTTTTGGAACTTTTATTTTTTATGTAAAGGTTCTTTTTTAAATTTATTATTGTATTTTTAAATTTTTTAAAGAAGGCTTTAGATTCTTTTATGGATGCTTTAAATTTTTTTAAGAAGTTTTTAAATTTTTGCAAGGGTTTTTTGGATTTTCTAAAACTTTTGAGTCTTTTTGCAAGGGTTTTTGAAAACTGTAAGTTATTGAAAAAAAAAATTGAAGTAATTAATTTGTTTTTTGCGTTTTTGGATTCTTATTAGGATTTTTTTTCAAGCAAAGATTTTTGCAACATTTTAATTTTTTTTTGGAAAGTTTTTGAATTTATTTCGATAGTTTTTTAGAATTACAGTGCATAATTTCTGAGTTTGATTTTTTTTTTAATCAGTAAATTTGTTGAATCTTTAGAGTTTTCTTAGAAGACTGTAAGGGTTTTTTTTAGTTTTTCCAAAATCCAAAAGTATTTATTTGTTTTTTGAGTTTTTTTTAGATATTCGAGAATTTTTTGATTTTTTGAAGTATTTGTAATTTAATTTTAATTCAATTTTTGGAAGTCTTTTTGGACTCTTTTTTTTTTAATGTTTGAAACGAGTTTTTGGATGTTATTATGTATTTAAAAAAAAATTAAATTTTTGTTTTTTTGCAAGAAGTTTCGGATTAATTTCGGAGGTTTTTAGACTTTTTTTAAATTAATAGAGTTATTGGATTTTTGGAATTTTTTAAGAAGACTTAGGATTTTTTTGTTTTTTGTTTATTTTTTTAATTTTTTTTTTGATGTTTTCTAAAATGATTTTGGGTTTTTGCAAGAGTTTTTTGATTTTTTAGAACTTTTGGATACTTGCAAGGAATCTTTGAAGTATTTAATTTGTATTTTTGATATTCTGAAGTCTTTTTAGGATTTCTGTTTTTATGCAAAGACTTCTTCAGAGTTCTCTAAAGGTTTAGAGGTTTTGGATTTTTGTCTTTTGATTGTTTTATGAATTTTTGAAATTTTTTAGATTTTTTGAAGTATTTAATTTGTAATTTGAGTTTTTTTGAAACTTTTTTTTATGCAAAAACTTTGTTTTTAGTTTTTGGATTTTATTATAAATCATTAAAGAAATTATTTTTTTGTTTTCGGGTAATTTTTTTTTGCAAAGAATATCAAAATTTTTGCAAAAAGATTTTGGAGTATCACAAGAAGTCTTTGGATTAATTTCGAAGATTTTAAGGTTTTTTTAGACTTACTGTGCGTAATTTTGGAACATTTTTTAAATTATTAGAGTTATAGGATCTTTGAGTTTTTAAGAAGACTTTATTTATTTTTTATTTTTTTTTAGTTTTCTAAAGAAGCTTTGGATTTTTCTAAGAAGACTTTGGACTTTTGAAAAAGTTTTTTTGGATTTTTGAATTTTTTTTATTTCTTACAAAGAATTTTTGAAATATTCAAATAAACTAAATTTGGATTTTTTTATAACTTTTTTTTTATTCAAAACTTTTTCTTTGAGTTTTTGCAACAAGTTTTTAGATTTTATTATAAATCTTGGAAAAGTTTTTTTGTTTTGTTTTTGAATTAATTTTTAAAATTTTTTTTTTGTATTTTTGCAAGGAGGGAAATTTTGGAATTTTTTCAAAAAGTTTTTAGATTCTTTCAAGGAGTCTTTATTCTTTGGGTATTTAATTTGTTTTGAGTTTTTTTATTCAAAGAGTTTTTGGATTCTCACAAAGAGTTGTAATGTTTGCGTCTGTTTAAAAATTTAAGCATTTAATTTGTTTGAAGTTTATGGATTTTTTTTTGTTAATTTTTTTTGCAAAAAGATTTTGTATTCATGCAAGAAATTTTTGAATTTTTGCAAGAAGTTTTTGGGTTTTTTAGAAATGTTTGAAGTATTTAATTGGTTTTCAGTTATTGAATTGTTTTTTTCATGCAAGTATTTTTTTTTATCGCACTATTGAAATGTCTGGATCAATTTTGAGAATAGATTAGCTCTGATTTGATCTAATTTTTGGAAAAACCTAGGTAGATCTTTTAATTTCTAACGAGATGAGACTAGTAAAATTAACAGTTCCTTCAGCCGTTTGAATGTCAGGTAGTGATCTTTAATAAAATGTAAAAAACAAAGACTAGTCAGTTTTGTAGACCAATTTGACCCTCTTCTTACTACGGGACTGTTGTTTGAGCTAATGTCGTTAATAACCAAAATAGCAGTTTGAACTGCAATGTTCTTGAAGTAAAGCAATGTCAAGAAAAGTTGGTATGTCTGGCATAGTACAATATATTAGAAAAAATTTCAAAAATTTATATCTCTACGACTAACTGTAAACTATTTTTTAAGATTCTAAGAGCACTCTTGAGTTTGGTTCTTATAAATTCAAGGACTTTTAACAATACTTTTTATATAATTTTTCGCTTCTCGATTGACGTTGTAATAAAATAATAGCATTCACGAATAACTAAACCAATTCTTAAGACCCCAAGATAACCCTAAAGTTTTTTTATTCCTATAAAGTCTTTTACAATACTTTGTATACAATTGGTCGCTTCGCGATTGAATAATATAAAAAGCTCGAACTAACTTTAATACGATAAATGCTTTGATAAATAAAATTAAAGGCCTTTAATATCAAATGCAAGAAGTAAATAAAAAAAAATAAATACCATTTTAATCAAGTTTCTTTTATAAAAATTTAAAAAAAAAAACATTTGTTTCGTATTTATATAATTATGTAACACAAAAGAACGGTATTATTGTTGAATAAATTATGACAAAAATAATTACATTGAGAAAATATTTCCACATTTTATTTCGTTATGTAAATTCTCTTTCGGAATTTTTATTCAGCCCGTACATAAAAGTATAACTTTGCGACACGGCGTGGAAGGAATGTGTTGTTGTGTTGAATTCTGTTGAATCTCGTGGCGCCAATGCATTTCGTGCCTGTCTCTCTCTTTCTTTCATGGTGTATTATTTTATTTTTTTCTTCCTTTCTATACACACACACACACACATACATTTATATAGTCGTCGTGATGCACCGCTGGAATCTTGAATGTGGCGCGACCCCGAACATTATAACTGCCCTTACGTGCCGCGAAACGTCGCACGCTATTTGCATTTTATAAAAGCCAGATAATTGTGAGCTTATTATTATTATAATGTTAAAAGGTATCAAAGAAAATATAGGTGAGTTGGTTTTTGAGGGAAATGCGGGTAAAATAAAATATATATAAATGGGGCGCACTCTGTGAAAATTCCGAGCGCGCTACGTAACGTAATAAAGTAGGGTAAAAATGGGGGTAACATATGTTTTAGGGTTGAAATTGAGATGGGTGAAGTTTAGGAATAACAACTAGATGACATTCTCACATATGTGGTACGGGCATTAATATCTCTTTGTTTATATTTTATTTAAAATAAATATGATGATAACTCATTTTTATTACAATCTATACTGATCTAATGTGAATTATGTTTACATAATTTAGTAGTTTGAATAAACACAAATATGTCTGTATTATGAGCTCAAACGTTAGTTATCATTTATATGAGTGGGGAGGGGAAAATTATAAAGTACTCGATAACTGTTACTTGGGTGAGGGGGCAGTGAAGATTGCTGAAATAATTACGCTCAATTGTTGCAACACTTTAACTTGTAATTGTTTGTTTCCAGGAATTGGCTATCCAATCCTGATAAAATTTCTTTTGATAAAAAGTCTAAAAAATCAACTGTCAGTTGTCTGTTATGTGCACAAAAAGTGGAAAATTATAAACCACCGGATAACTGACACTTAGGTGGGCGGGAAATATTATGTTGAATTGTTGCAATATTTTAGCCTGCCCGCCCACCAAACTGTTTATTGTCCAGGAATTGTGGCTGTTCAAAAAGTCTAAAAGGTCTAATGTCAGTTGTTCCTTATATGCACGAATTACAAACAAACATTTGAATAACTTACAACTGGGCTGGGCGGGCGGGGAACAATATTGAAATAATTATGCCTAGTTGTTGCAACATATTATCCTGCCCTCTCACCCAACTAGTTCGATATGCGATCTTAGATCAAGTTTGGCTTGATTTCAGCTTGAAATAAGCTTAGCATGACGTATTTTAGGTTTTTTTAGACTTTTTTTATATGTCTATTGGTACACATCGTTAGTGGCGCAATCGATGGTAATGATCATTTCTTGAACACTGCCAATCTTTGAAACTTGGTTTTATCCCAAATAACAATAGGAGGTGGGTGTTTTGAGATATCACCTCCTGCGGAGACTTGTTGGAGAGCCTAAGGAGCTAATCGGCTGTCCAGAGGTGGACGCCTTTGTCTTATGGGCAAGCTGGCTTGAAGACCTTTTGACATTACTGACTGGATTGCCTTGATGGAGCTGAAGACGCCTGATTTGCTAGGTGAGATGATTGTTTAATTGAAGAAGAGACTGATAGAGACCTGATGTTATCTTTTTTTTTTGGTTTAGGAGGGGAATCTTCTAAAGACACAAAGTTTTAGATTTACAAGCACTTTCTTCTAATTTTTGAATACCTAGAAATTAGAACTGTAAGGCTTTATCTTTTTTGTTTGAAGATAGAATTGGAAGAAGGAGCATGGGACGCCCTATAGGCTGAGGGATGAGATTGGGGGATGAGGTATTGTCTGGATCAGCCAGTCTGGTCAGATTAGAATTTATGTAGGATTTGAGATTAGCAAAGTACTCTTTGCATAATGCCTCAAAATATCACAAGAGTTAGACTTTGAAATGCCTCGAGACGATTGAGGTGAGTGCTTGCAGTTGAAAACTTGTGTCTATGCAGTTTTAGTAGTAAACCTTTATGCCAGATCTTATCGAAAGCTTTTTTGGCTTCAAAAAAGACCAATTTTGTAGTTTTTCTCAGTCTAAAACCTTTGATAATATGATCTTTCACGCAATTTTGTTGATGAACAATAGCAAATATTTACGCCAAAACTTATGGGCTGGTAGAAGAGAGTTGAGAGTTTACTTTTACGTACGCTATTATGCAGGATTACTCTTTCTATAATATTGTTTAAAGTGAATAGGAAAACTTTTGGTTTTTTCCAGGTTTTAGGATGTAGATTACGTGCGAGCTTTTTCAAGCTTTTGGAAAGTTTCTTGTACGTAAGATGCATTAGCAATATTGGTGGTAGCCATTATTGTTTTGTGCAAGAACGATTTGTTTGGAATACCGTCCGAGCTTGGCGCTGAACGAGCTTTGGGCTTTGAAATATTTTTTTTAAAGCGAGATGGCCGAAGACTGTTCAATTTTTTGGTGCACCTTTTTGACGTGCTCTAGATCTGTGTTTTCTGTAATAGACGGATAGCATAGGAGTTTGAGGCTGTCAGTCAGCAAATGCTTCAGTTTTATTCACGATTGAGTATTAGAGCCCGTTTTCACCATGGATGACTGGTATTGGGATTTTCTTGTTGCGTAAGATCTTTTACATTAGAATGTTATCCTCTGTGGTTGATTTCAAGGTTTTTGGCCACTGATTTTTGTGCGATTTAACTTTTTTATGAAGATTATTAAGAATTTTACGGTGTACGTGGTTGCTATTGGTGTTTAGTCTTTGCTATTGGTGTTTAGAAACATATCATCTTTGAATCAATGTTTTTTATTGCGGGATAGTTTTAAAAGATTATCTGTCCCAACTTGAAAGATTTTAGAAGCTTTCTCTGTGGCTTTGCAAATCAGTTTTGTAAATTGTTCAACGTTTCTTTTGATATTTGCGGACGTTCAAACTGGGACTAGCCTTCTTTCAAGTATTTTGAAGAGAATCTAATTTGTGTAGATAACAAATTGTCTTCCTCTCCCGTTAGATTCTTTTCTATAGAATACCAGTATTACCAGGTTATGGTCGAATCTTAGGTTATTGATTGTCCTAATCTCGATTTGCGGGTTGACGATTTTTAGTATTGCTACATCCAGGATGTTTCTTCAATAACCAGCAAAGATGCTATGCGTGGATTCTTCTGCACTCATGACTCGACAATTTTGTTTTAACGTAGTCTTGCAAAGCTTGACTTTTCACGTTGGTTGTAAGACTTTTTCACGCCGAATGTTTGGAATTAAAGTCCCCAGCAGTTTTGCTGGTGAGGTGAGACAAAAGAACCGTTTTGAAATTTATTATTTTGATTTGGATGGTTGGGTTGACATACTTAGATGCAAGTTTGAGGATACCAGGCTCATTTTGTTTAGGAATTGGCGTTTGCCCTTAGGGAGGAAAGCGTTTTTCATTCCTGGATCATCTTCAGGGACGGTCAGCTCTATCTTGACTTTTCAATGTCGGTTGAAGGTGGAGGAGCGCTGACAATGGTGGCGCCTTGCGTGGCAATGGTGGCGACTTTGGAAAGCTTCAAACTTCTGTTTGAAGCCCTTTGCTAACGTCACTAGTTGATCTAGAACTTTGACGTAGGCTCTAGACCGGGAGTGCGCCTTTTCAATGAGAAGGGTTTGTAAAGCTGGAAGCTAGTTTCTGGCTTGGATCTCACACTGACACGCTCACACAGAGGACTATCACAACATACAGAGTGCGGTCCTTGGAAGAACCTAGAAGATATTTATGTTGTACTTGCGAACATCTATATTTCGACATAAACCCCATGTATCCTGGCCTGCGCACAATTTACGGCATTGGACCTACCGCCGTGGTATGATGTATTTTTCTAGCACCCGGAACACACTACTCGCTCTCAACGCCAACCGTTGTTATGCCTATAGTACCTCTGGATATCAACACACATTGACGAAAGCCTTGGAGGTAACACAACTACTTCTAAGCCCCAAACGCACCCACGGCATTGCACTCCATTCCATGGGACAAGTCCCAAACCTTGGGGACATAATAACAACGTCTTGGGGCGTGCAAATATCTGGCTGCAGGTACGTTACTAACGATGATGATATATGGTTACACTGACCATACCCACCGCGCGCCTTTAAACCATGAAGGACCTTGACACGTCGCTACTAGCAGATAAGCCAATAATTTCATCTCATTCAAGATCCCTTGAAACTTGAGCACCATTTTATCAGGTGGACAAACGAGGCAACTGGCCTTACAACTAAACAAACTATTGCCGCCTTCTCTTCAGCTACCAATCCTTTCTCTTATTATTTTATTATCGGAAAGCCGGTAACACCGAGCTTTGGACTTGCTTCCTTTGGGCGAAAAGTGAGGTTGCTTTAGGTGTGGTCGTGTTGAGTGCTGCTACTTAGAAACTATTCAATAACTGTTACTAGAGTGAGTGGAAGAGATTATTATTGAAATAATTATTCCCAATTGTTGCAACATTTAAGCCCGCCCACTTACTTAATTTTAGTTAAGACTATTGATTGTTATTATGCTCTGGAATTACCCGCTTGAGTGTTTGTAAACTAATTTTTTGATAACAAACACTCGGGCGGGTGGATGAGCAACTCCAGTTGTAACTATTGACCGTCATCATGCTCTGGAGTTGCCCACCCACCCGCCCAAGTGTTTGTTATCAAAATATTTATTTACAAACATTCAAACGGGCGGAAGTACAATTTCAGTTGAAACTACTGATTGTCATCATGGTTTGGAGTGTTTGTAAACTAATTTTTTGATAACAACCACTCGGGCGGGTGGGTGGGCAACTCCAGTTGAAACTATTGACCGTCATCATGCTCTGGACTTGCTCACCCTCCCGCCTAAGTGTTTGTTATCAAAATATTTATGTACAAACACTCAGGCGGGCGGAAGTACAATTTTAGTTAAAACTATTGACCGTCATCATTGAACTTACCCGCCCGAGTGTTTGTAAGCTATTGTTTTGATGACAAACACTCGGGCGGGTGGGTGGGCAATTCCAGATAAAACTATTGACCGTCACCATGCTCTGGAGTTGCCCACCCACCTGCCCAAGTATTTTTATCATAAGATTTATTTACAAACACTCAAGAGGGTGGATGTACAATTTCAGTTGAAACTATTGATCGTCATCATTGAACTTACCCGCCCAAGTGTTTGTAAGCTATTGTTTTGATAACAAACACTCGGTCGGGTGGGTGGGCAACTCCAGATAAAACTATTGACCGTCACCATGCTCTGGAGTTGCCCACCCACCTGCCCAAGTGTTTTTATCATAAGATTTATTTACAAACACTCAAGAGGGTGGATGTACAATTTCAGTTGAAACTATTGATCGTTATCATGCTTTGGAATTACCCCTCTCCCCCGACTGTTTGTAAACTAATTTTTGATAACACACACTTGGGCGGGTGAGTGGGCAACTTTACTTGAAACTATTGACCGTCATCATGCTCTGGAGTTGCCCACCCACCCGCTCAAGTGTTTCTTATCAAAATATTTATTTACAAATACTCAGACGGGCGAAAGGATTATTTCAGTTGAAACTATTGATCGTCATCATTGAATTTAGCTGCGTGGGTGTTTGTAAACTACTTGTTTGATAACAATCGCTTGGGCGGATGGGTGGGCAACTCTAATTGAAACTATTGACCATCATCATGCTCTGGAGTTGCCCATTCACCCGCTTAAGTGTTTGTTATCAAAATATTTATTAACAAATACTCAGGCGGGCGGAAATACAATTTTAGTTGAAACTATTGATTGTAATCATTCTCTGAAGTTATCCGCTCGAGTGTTTGTAAACTATTTTTTGATAACAAACACTTAGGCGGGTAGGTGGGCAACTTTACTTGAAACTATTGACCGTCATCATGCTTTGGAGTTGCTCACTCACCCGCCCAAGTGGTTGTTATCAAAATATTTATTAACAAATACTCATGCGGGCGGAAATACAATTTTAGTTGAAACTATTGATTGTAATCATGCTCTGAAGTTACCCGCTCGAGTGTATGTAAACTATTTTTTTGATAACAAACACTTGGGCGGGTGGGTGGGCAACTTTACTTGGAACTATTGACCGTCGTCATGCTTTGGAGTTGCCCACCCACCCGCCCAAGTGTTTGTTATCAAAATATTTATTCACAAATACTCAGACGGGCGAAAGGATTATTTCAGTTGAAACTATTGATCGTCATCATTGAATTTACCCGCGTGAGTGTTTGTAAACTACTTGTTTGATAACAAACGCTTGGGCGGGTGGGTGGGCAACTTTAGTTGAAACTATTGACCGTCATCATGCTCTGGACTTGCCCACCCACCCGCCCAGGTGTTTGTTATCAAAATGTTTATTTACAAACACTTAGGCAGGTGGAAGTACAATTTCAATTAAAACTATTGATTGTCATCATGCTCTAGAGTTACCCGCCCGAGTGGTTGTAAACTAATTTTTTGATAACAACCACTTGGGCGGGCGGGTGGGCCAACTTTAGTTGAAACTATTAACCTTCATCATGCTCTGGAGTTGCCCACCCACTCGCTCAAGTGTTTGTTATTAAAATATTGATTAACAAACATTTAGGTGGGCTGAAGTACAATTTCAGTTAAAATTATTAATTGTTATCATGCTCTGAAGTTACCCGCTCGAGTGTTTGTAAATTGTATTCTTGATAACAACACTCGGGCGGGTGGGTGGGCAACTCCAGTTGAAAGTATTGACCGTCATTATGTTCTAGAGTTGCCCACCCACCCGCCCAAGGGTTTGTTATCAAAATATTTATTTACAAACACTCAGGAGATCGGAAGTACAATTTTAGTTGAAACTATTGATCGTCATCATGCTCTATAGTTACCCGCGCGGGTTTTTATAATCTACTTTTTTGATAACAAACACTTGGGCGGGTGGATGGGCAACTCCAGTTATAACTATTGACCGTCATCATGCTCTAGAGTTACCCACTCACCTACCCAAGTGTTTATTATTAAAATATTTATTTACAAACACTCAGACGGGCAGAAGTACAATTTTAGTTAAACTATTGATTGTCATCATGCTCTAGAGCTACCAGCCCAAGTTTTTGAATTCTAATTTTTTGATAACAAACACTTAGGCGGGTGGGTGGGCAATTCCAGTTGTAACTATTAATTGTCATCATGGTCTGGAGTTGCCACCCACCTACCCCCAGTTGAAACTATTGTCCGGCATAATGCGGTTGAGTTGAAAGCAACTCAAACCTTAAGTAGATGATTGTAGTAATATTATAGTTTATTAACTATAAAACAATCATTATCATCTTTAAAGCTTTGCAACTATTAAAGTTAATTGCAAGACTCAACTTTGTGTACATATTTATATATTTATCTCAAATAACCGGAACATTTATAAATAGTTGGATGGAGTTGGATAAGTGTCTCTAACAAAGTGATGCAGGGCGTAGCGTTCTTTACAAATAGATTCGTTACCTCATATAGGCATCCAATCATACACATATCTTCTCAGTGGCTCGGTATGCCCAACATCTCGATTGTTTACCCTACTAAGCTTAATTTGGCACTAAAGAGTATTTCTCAAAACTTCACAAGGCTACAAAACGATGATAATTGCTTATTTTATTAATTACTTTACTAGTAACAGTCACGCAATACTTGCAGTTTTGTCTATTGTTGAAGTAAGCTGTAATTATTACCAGCTGCAAGACAACTTAAGATTCTTTTCTTATTTTGTTTTAATGTTTTGTGATTATTTTAAACCTCTAATCTATTGTAATCTATTCTGTTTTATTAATAGAACTAAAACTGTTGATCATATTGACAACAGAAATATTTATTCAATAAATAACTTAAACAAATTGCGACACTTAATTATTTTGAAGTACTTTCAAACTGAATAGATTACAGTTATGAAGAGCACTCGACGACGATGAAAACAGAAATAAAATGAAATGCAATTTCGATCTCCTCTTTAATTTTCCAATAAAACCGATTATCAACTTCTCGTTATACAAATATCGCGATCATTAAATATAATCTACGGCCGCATAAATACCTTGCTAATGCCGTCGGCTGCCTCCGCGGGGCAATTAAAAAGGATTTAAACTTCGCAGCAGCACAATTTGGATATTTATTTATTTCCATCCTTTTCTTGTATATTAGACTAAAATCATCTGCTTCACGCCTCACAAACAAAACGAAACGATTCCATTGCCTTAATTAAAAATAAAACTGCGCAACCATAAATCCTTCATAGTTGTTTCAGCACGTTTACTTCTGTTTGCTTTTTTTTGTTTGTTTGGCTGTTAATGCGAAACGAATAAATTTTATTCGGGAATTTAAAGTGCAGCAGGATTAAATTGAAAATAATTGTAGGACAAGCCGATGGGAATTTATTAATGGAGAAAAGTTTGTTAAATCTAATCGCAAAATGGTAATGTAATTTTATTTTTGTAGGCTAATGAATTATCAGGAGTAATGCGGATGATAAATAAATTACGAAAGCAAACATTTTCTACAAATATTTTGTTTGCTGATATACCCGGTTGTTGTATGTAATTTGGAATTAATTATAATAATTTGCAATTTCAATTTAATTGAAATATTTTCTCTACACATAGCAATTTAAATCTATTTCTCTCGATTGGTCTTAGAAGGATAAACAAAGCTTTGTGTCTCTACAGACTCTCGTAATTATCTCTCAAGCGATAATCGACAAATTTCTGTTGTGTTTCCGATAAACTCTCTCTACAACTGATCCCAAAGCGACAAATAAAACTAGTTAAATCGGAGCACAATAAATGCAGTGTAACTTTGTATTAAGCAATAAGTGAAGCTTGGAAATCTCTGCAGCTTTAGATGGAATGGCATTAATAAAGCTTCTCAACTCTTAAGTTGAGCAGCATTTATAAAATATTGTTTTTAATATAATAATTATGTTGGAAACTATCTATTCTAAGTGAGTCGCTTTTGTAGGTTTATACACGGACGCGATAAATGAAGCAGAAGTAACGACGCCGAGGAAAGTGGCGTGGAACGGAGAGCACATTTCCCACAACGTTACGAATTTCCACAATAACCAACCGGTCCATTTCAACGTAACCATTTCCAATAAAGAGCATCTGTTGGTGTTGCATCCAGCTAAGCACTTTCTGGGCCCTGCTTTGATCATTGAAAGACATAAAAGAGATGCCCATTATAGAGAAAAGCCGCGAACTTTATCAACCGATTGTCATTATCAGGGTCATATACAAGGACAACCGAATTCGAGGGTGGCTATTTCCGCCTGTGACGGATTGGTGAGTATCTGGGTCCTTTTAATTAATGCTTCTTTTACTCTCTAATAATTGAAAAATACTGATTTGATTTTGAAGACCGGTTTAATACACACTGAGAGTGGAAAATACTTTATAGAACCCGTCCGTCATCGCTTTAAAAATGTCGAGCCCGGACATAAACATTTAATATATAAAAGGTCTGCTGTTACGACTAACCACAAGCAACGGAAGCGTAAGAAGAAGAGGAAGAAGTTTTCCAGGAATTGCGGCACCAGGGAACCGAAACGCATGACTGAGTAAGTTGAATTAATCATTTGAATATTATTCAGAGAGATCTATTGTTTTGTTAACATTATTTTAATAAGCTCAAGCTGAAAAAAATGAATAAAACAAAAACTAATCGATCAATTTTGATCAAATTTGCTATGATTGATTTCGAATAAGTGTTTTAAAAGTTGGCAATATTAAAAACTTATAATTAGTTTTTAAATTATTTTTTATATTGACTGAATTTTTTTTTTTTTGATCAATCACTAAATCTTGAATAAATCAAAAACTAATTAATCAATTTTGGTCAAATTTTTTATGATTATTTTTGAATAAATGTTGTAAAGGTTGACAGTGTTGAAAATTAAAAATTAGTTTTTGAACTATTTTTTACAACGTCTGAAACTTTTTTTTTTATTTTTTCTAACCAATCACTAAATATTAAATAAAACAGAAACTATTCAATCAATTTTGCTCAATTTTTTTATAATAATTTTTGAATGAGTGTTTTGAAGGTTAAAAATATTGAAAACTTAAATCTAATTTTTTAATTTTTTTTTTTCAGTCTGAAACTTTTTTTTATTACTTTTTTTTATTACAATCTTGAACAATTCAAAAACTAATCAATCAATCTTGCTCAATTTTTTTATGATTATTTTTGAATAAATATTGTAAAGGTTGGCAGTGTTGAAAATTAAAAGTTAATTTTTTAATTATTTTTTACATTGTCTGAAACTTTTTTTTTCTGCTCAATCACTAAATCTTAAATAAAACAAAAACTAATCAATCAATTTTGATCAAATTTTTTATAATAATTTTTGAATATGTGTTTCGAAGGTTAAAAACATTGAAAAGTAAAAACAATTTTTTTATAATTTTTTACATTGCCTCAAACTTTTTATTCTGATCAATTACTAAATCTTGAATAAAACAAAAACTAATCAATCAATTTTGATCATTTTTTTTTTAATTATTTTCTAATAAGCGTTTTGAAAGTTAAAATTATTGAAAATTAAAAACTAATTTTTTAATTATTTTTTACATTGTCTGAAACTTTTTTTTCTGATCAATCACTAAATCTTGAATAAAACAAAAACTAATCAATGAATTTTGCTCAATTTTTTTTTAATAATTTTCTAATAAGTGTTATAAAAGTTAAAAATATTGAAAACTTAAAACTAATTTTTTAATTATTTTTTACATTGCCTCAAACTTTTTTTTTCTGATCAATCACTAAATCTTGAATAAAACAAAAACTAATCAATCAATTTTGCTCAAATTTTTAATCATAATTTTTGAATAAGTGTTTTGAAGGTTAAAAATATTAATAACCAAAAACTAATTTTTTAATTATTTTTTACATCGCCTCAAACTTTTCTTTTTCTGATCAACCACTAATTCTTAAATAAAACAAAAACTAATCAATCAATTTTGCTTAAATTTTTTATAATAATTTTTGAATAAGTGTTTTGAAAGTTAAAAATATTAAAAACTAAAAACTAAATTTTTAATCATTTTTTACATTGCCTGAAACTTTTTTTTCTGATCAATCGCAAATCTTGAATAAAACAAAAACTAATCAATCAAATTAGCTTAAATTTTGTATAATAATTTTTCAATAAGTGTTGATGGTTAAAAATATACTTATTTTTTAATTATTTTTTACATTGCTTGAAACTTTTTTTTTTCTGATCAATCACTAAATCTTGAATAAAACAAAAGCTAATCAATCAATTTTGCTCAAATTTTTTATAATAATTTTTAAATAAGCGTTTTGAAGGTTGAAAATATTGAATATTAAAAACTAATTATTTAATTATTTTTTACATTGCCTGAAACTTTTTTTTTCTGATCAATCACTAAATCTTAAATAGAACAAATACTAATCAATCAATATTGCTAAATTTTTTTATAATAATTTTTGAATAAAAATTATTTTTTACATTGCTTGAAACTTTTTTTTTTCTGATCAATCACTAAATCTTGAATAAAGCAAAAACTAATCAATCAATTTTGCTCAAATTTTTTATAAAAATTTTTAAATAAGTGTCTTGAAGGTTAATAATATTGAAAACTAAAAACTACTTGTTTTGTCATTTTTTACATTGCCTGAAACTTTTTTTTTTTTATCAATTACTAAACCTTGAATAAAACAAAAACTAATCAATCAATTTTGCTCAAATTTTTAATAATAATTTTTCAATAAGGGTTTTGAAGGTTTAAAATATTGAAAATTAAAATTTAATGTTTTATTTATTTTTTACATTGCTCAAAACTTTTTTTTTCTTATCAATCACTAAATCTTAAATAAAACAAAAATTAAACAATCAATATTGTTCAAATTTTTTATAATAATTTTTGAATAAGTGTTTTAAAGGTTAAAAATATTGAAAACTAAAAATTATTTTTTTAAATATTTTTTACATTGCCTGAAACTTTTTTTTCTGATCAATCACTAAATCTAGAATAAAACAAAAACTAATTAACCAATTTTGCTAAAATTTTGTAAAATAATTTTCAAATAAGTGTTTTGAAGGTTAAAAATATTAAAAACTGAAAACTAATTTTTTAATCATTTTTTACATTGCCTGAAACTTTTTTTTCTTCTGATCAATCACTAAATCTTGAATAAAACAAAAACTAATCAATCAATATTGTTCAAAATTTTTTTAAATTATTTTTGAATAAGTGTTTTAAAGGTTAAATATATTAAAAATTAAAAACTAATTTTTTAATCATTTTTTACATTGCCTGAAACTTTTTTTTTTCTGTGCAATCACTAAATCTTGAATAAAACAAAAACTAATCAACCAATTTTACTCAAATTTTTTATAATATTTTTCAAATAAGTGTTTTAAAGTTTAAAAGTATTGTAAATTAAAAACTATTTTTTTATTTATTTTTTACATTGCCTCAAACTATTTTTTTCTGATCAATCACTAATTCTTGAATAAAACAAAAACTAATTAATCAATTTTGATCAAATTTTTTATAATAATTTTTGAATAAGTGTTTTAAAGGTTAAAAATATTGAAAACTGAAAACTAATTTTTTAAATTGCCTTAAACTTTTTTTTTTTTAATCAATCACTAAATCTTGAATAAAACAAAAACTAATCAATCAATTTTGCTCAAATTTTTTATAATAATTTTTGAATAAGTGTTTTAAAAGTTAAAAATATTGAAAACTAAAAATTATTTTTTTAATTATTTTTTACTTTGCCTAAAACTTTTTTTTTCTGATCAATCACTAAGTTTTGAATAAAATTAAATCTAATCAATCAATTTAGCTCAAAATGTATATAAATTTTTTTGAATAAGTGTTTTGAAGGTTCAAAGTATTAAAAACTAAAAACTATTTTTTTAATTATTTTTTACATTGCCTGAAACTTTTTTTTTTCTGATCAGTTACTAAATCTTGAATAAAGCAAAAACTAATCAATTACTTTTGCTCAAATTTAGTATAATAATTTTTGAATGTGCGTTTTAAAGGTTAAAATTATTGAAAACTAAAAACTAATTTTTTAAATATTTTTTACATTGCTTGAAACTTTTTTTTTTCTGACTAATCAATAAATCTTGAACAAAACAAAAGCAAATCAATCAATATTGCTCAAATTTTTTAAAATACTTTTTGAATAAGTGTTTTAAAGGTTAAAAATATTGAAAACTAAAATTTAATTTTTTAATTTTTTTTTACACTGCCTGAAACGTTTCTTTTTTTCTGATCAATCACTAAATCTTAAATAAAACAAAAACTAATCAATCAATTTTGTTCAAATTTTTTATAATAATTTTTAAATAAGTGTTTTAAGGTTTTAACCTTTTAAAATTTAAAAACTATTTTTTTGTTTTTTTTTTATATTGCCTGAAACTTTTTTTTTCTAATCAATCACTAAATATTGAATAAATCAAAAGCTAATCAATCAATTTTGCTCAAAACTTTTAAAATAATTTTTGAATAAGTGTTTTAAATGTTAAAATTATTAAAAACTTAAAAATAATTTTTTACATTGCCTGAATCTTTTATTTTTCTGATCAATCACTAAATCTTGAATAAAACAAAAACTACTTAATCAATTTTGATCAAATTTTTTATAATAATTTTTGAATAAGTGTTTTAAAGGTTAAAAATGTTGAAAATTAAAAACTAATTTTTTAATTATATTTTACATTGCCTGAAACTTTTTTTTCTTATCAATTGCTAAATCTTGAATAAAACAAAAACTAATCAATCAATTTTGTTCAAATTTTGTATAATAATTTTTGAAAAATTGTTTTAAAGTTTAAAAATATTGTTAACTAAAAACTATTTTTTTTAATTTTTTTACTTTGCTTGAAACTTTTTTTTTTCTAATCAATCACTAAATCTTGAATAAAACAAAAACAAATCAATCAATACTGCTCAATTTTTTTTAAATAATTTATGAATAAGAGTTTGATAGTTATAAATACTGAAAACAGAAATTAGTTTTTTAATTATTTTTACATTGCCTGAAACTTTTTTTTTCTGATCAATTGCTAAATCTTGAATAAAACAAAAACTAATCAATCAATTATGCTCAAATTTTGTATAATAATTTTTAAATAAGTGTTTTGTTGGTTAAAAATATTAAAAACTTAAAACTTTTTTTAATTATTTTTTACATTGCCTGAAACTTTTTTTTTTCTGATCAATCACTAAATCTTGAATAAATCAAAAACTAATCAATCAATTTTGCTCAAATTTTTTATGATTAATTTTGAATAAATGTTGTAAAGGTTGGCAGTGTTGAAAATTGAAAAATAGTTTTTGAATTATTTTTTACAACGTCTGAAACTTTTTTTTTAGATTCTTTCTAATCAATCACTAATTATTAAATAAAACAAAAACTATTCAATCAATTTTGCTCAAATTTTTTATAATAATTTTTAAATAAGTGTTTTAAAGGTTAAAAATGTTGAAAACTAATTTTTTAATTTATTTATTTTTACATTGCTTGGAACTTTGTTTTTCTGATCAATCACTAAATCTTGAATAAAACAAAAGCTAAACAATCAATTTTGCTCAAATTTTGTATAATAATTTTTGAATAAATGTTTTAAAGGTTAGAATATTGAAAACTAATTTTTAAATTATTTTTTACATTGCCTGAAACTTTTTTTTTTCTGATCAATCATTAAATCTTGAATAAAACCAAAACTAATCAATTTTGATTAAATTTGCTTTAATTATTTTCGATTCAACATTTTAAAAGTTGGCATTATTTTGAACATTAAATTAATTTTGCAATTAACAAAAAAAAATTACTTTTTCTTAATCGAAATAAAGTCATTTCAGCCACACAAACAATATCTAACCTAACATAGATTGATTAATTTAATTTGGATCCGGCTTTGCTTCCTTCCTAGTAATAAAGTTTGATTGATAAAGTGATAGCTTTAAGTGAATTAAGGCATTTGATGGATGTGTTTTAACGTTCGCAGAATCGAATGGCAGAGACAAGTGGGGAAGGTCACGGTACAGGAAAAGCGACACAAACATAAAGAAAAGATAAGCTTTCCCACGATGCGCGACTTGAATTTACGGAACCATAAATACAAGAAGATTAAGCGACATAGACACACAAGATCTGTTAGCAGACCTCGTTTCGTTGAAGCCCTACTAGTAGCTGATGTTTCAATGGTCGAATTCCACGAGGAAGGAGATGTTGAGACGTATTTGTTAACTATTATGAATATGGTAATTGTTGCTTATTGTTTAGTATTGTTTGATTAATTGATTAATTGTAGGTGTCTTCATTGTATTTGGATCCTAGTATTGGGAATTTGATTAAGGTAGTGGTGGTAAAAATAATTCTGATAGATGAGCCATTAACTGAGCCCGAATTGAATGTCACGGTGAACGCGGATGTTACTTTGAAGAATTTCTGCAGATGGCAGAGGTCCCTGAATCCCCGTGGAGACGCCCATCCCCATCACCACGATGTTGCTATATTAGTAACCAGGAAGGACATATGCGCGAGGCACAACACCCCCTGTAACACCTTAGGGGTGGCGCACGTCGGGGGCATGTGCAAAACGGACCGGAGCTGTAGTGTTAACGAGGATAATGGAATTACCCTCGCCCACACTATCACACACGAGATGGGACACAAGTAAGGGTCGTCGACAGCGCATTTATCAAAACGCTTTTAACATTTACCTTTTTTTTATTACTCCCAATCTTAATTGCTTCATATAACAATCATTTTGCTAATGATAGTTGATTAAATTATCAATTGGACTGCAAATACGTGTTAATTATTAATTGGTGTTTTTCTGCGCGGAATTAATTTGAAATTGTGTGCAAATTGGTGAACAGCCGCAGTGGATTTAAATATAAATCGTCATTGGGTACTTTTACCTAATTTAATTTGCGTGATGAATGTATTGTGTGTGTTTGTTTAGGGAATGCGTGTCCATGTTTGGTGGGGACACAATGGGTCGCAGATGAATTAGTGCCGATGTATTACAGCATATTAAATGCACGGACAAAGAACCAAATTGTCGAAAATTTGGTTTATAATGGATGCATTTAGTGCATGATGGATTAATTGATATTGCTGAATAATTATATTATGGCAGAACAGAATCAACAATATGGATTAAAATGAAATTTATAATTACTTGATTGTTTTAGAAATACGAGGGCAGCTAAGAAAACAAATTTTGTTATGTCAAGTTTCTCTGACATTTTATAGTGTCATCTACAAGTTTGATTCCAATCACTTAACATTTGTCATTTTTATATCAGTTTAAAGAGGCGAAAATAAGTAATTTGCAACTTGAACACAGAAATGTCATAGTTTTAATAGAATATCTATTAGAAAATGGTGGCAGTGTGTGGAAAAAATAACCCGTCCTATTTTCAAGTCAAATAATATCCATTAATCCATTAATGACCCAAAGTGAAGAGAGCACAAATTGACAAAATTAACAATTTTTAGAAAAATAGGAATATCAAGAACCTGTGTATTTAAAATTCTACATGAAGATTTGGAAATGAGTAACATGTTAAGGAATTTCCAAGCTTTTCAGTCTACAACAAATTTGCAAAAGAATTTGTCTGTTTTGTCCCAAGATAAAATTTTCTTCTATAGAATTGTAACTGTGGATAAGACCTGAGTACATCACTGAGGTTTTTCTACTGAAGAAGAATTCAAGCAATATGTCATTAAGGTTTTTTACCACCCAAGAAGATAATGACGCAATTTTCTGCTCTAAAAGTGATTGCCACAGTTTTTTGAGATGCTCAAAGGATTCTTTTAATTGAGATTATGCCAAAAGAAATTACAATAACAAGGAATGTCTACAAAGACACAATTAAATACTTTTCTTAAAGAAAATTGTTGAAATATGGTTCTTATGTTACGCCCAAGTTTGTTATCAAAGAATTTTTATCTTTTGCGTTAGATGTTTTATGTTGGAGGATAGCATGATGAATCAAATCTTTTGATGACCAACACTTGGGTGGGCGGATGAGTCACCCCAGATCACGATTACTATTAAGTAATTTGAACTGGAGCGGTCACTCACCCGCCCGAGTGTTTGTTATCAACAAATTGGAAGTTTCTCTTTTCTTCAAGTAAAATTTCTTAGTCAAAGAAGGAAGAGTTATTATCCAGTTTTTTTATGACTAACACTTAGTTCATTAATTGTAATTTTGTATTGGAGTTACCCGCTTACCCGCTTTCATCAGCTGGGCACCCACAGATGATGACTTTTAGAGTTGTTTTAGAAATGTTGTCTTCAGCTTAAGCGCAGAGTACGTGTTAGTAGTTCTTTCAAAAACTGCCAAATGATGTCTACTTAGTATTGGACGACATCAAGCTGGTCATCGTGCGGAAGCTGCAGTATGTGATGAGACTAGGGCCACCTGGTGGTGCTAGATGGAAATTGCCATCTATATCTGTGACCAGATGATGTAATAGATGGGTAAAACGCCAGGTATTTACAGCGGGTTGCTCAACAAGAGTCTTGATCTGATTGGGGACCATGTTGTTGTGGTCGCCCAGATTACTAACTAATTTGTCATCATTAGAGATAGTTACGTCAAGCGTGTTGCAGCTAGATACCGGTGGCTACCAAGTACGTAAGATATTCAGACCGTACTGCCTGAAGTCAGCCAGATAGTCTTCTAAAGAATGCTTTTCATTTTTAAGACGTTTCTATTGCCAAGTTTTTTTCTATTTTTACCAAGTATTGACACTTATTTCTTTGGGGTATTTAGTGGAGGTGTTACTACTTTCTCTAGAATACCTGGATTATAATAACAATCTCCAGGTTTGGGGGCAAGTCTATGGCAGGTGGTGCAAAGCTATAGACCCTGAATTAGTTTAGTAGAGTGAAGTGGAGTACGCTCCAGACAAATACGTAGATATTGGAGTCAGGTTTCATCTTATATAATCCAAGATTGTTGCAAGGGTTGTCGTTTACGGTGGGGAGAGCAATACCGTAGAATGGTGTAGAGCCGGAGAACATGTATAATATCCCCGAAACTGTTGTTGATTTTAATGTTATTATTTGGCTTGTGTCCGTGGGCAATTTATATTTGTAGTCTGCGATAGGTATCGAATGTATCTTCTTCATTAGTCATACGGAAAGTCCTTGTTTATAAATAACTAGTCGATTCCAGTAAGTTATCAAAAAATTTGTTATTGTGCCCACCTTTGAAATATTAGTGACATCTGTCATTCAATCTGTCACATTAAAAACAGCAGAAACGCAACAAGTGTGAGAATAAGCAAATTTCTTGATAACAAACACTTGGTGTGGGTGGGTGGGAATACTGTATCAAACCACCGGTTCAATATTTATAAACTGTGTTTCCGCGCACCCACCCAAGTGTTAGTTATCAAAAACATTGTTATTGTAGCTACCTTTGACGTATTAGTGACAACTGTCATTCAATCTGTCAGGTTAAAAACAGCAAAAACGCAACAAGTGTGAGAATAAACAAATTTCTTGATAATAATCACTTGGGCGGGTGGGCGGGAACACTGTATCAAACTACCGGCCTAACATTTATACACTGTGTTACTGCCCACCCGCCCTAGTGTTATTTATTAAAAAAATTGTTATTGTGCTCACCTTTGACGTATTACTCACGTCTGTCATTCAATCTATCAGATTAAGAACAGCAGAAACGCAACAAATGTTAGATTAAGCAAATTTCTTGATAATAATCACTTGGGCGGGTGAGCGGGAACACTGTATCAAACCACCAGCCCAATATTTATAAACTGTGTTCCCGCTCACCCGCCTAAGTGTTAGTTATCAAAAAAAACTGTTATTGTGACCACCATTTACGTATTAGTAACAACTGTCATTTACTCTGTCACATTAAAACAGCAGAAACGCAACAAATGTGAGAATAATCAAATTTCTTGATAACAAACACTTGGGGTGGGTGGGCGGAAACACTGCATTAAACCACCGGCCTAATATTTATAAACTGTGTTCCCGCCCACCCGCCCAAGTGTTAGTTATCAAAAAAAACTGTTATTGTGCCCACCTCTGACGTATTAGTAACAACTGTCATTTAATCTGTCACATTAAAACAGCAGAAACGCAACAAATGTGAGAATAATCAAATTTCTTGATAACAAACACTTGGGGTGGGTGGGCGGAAACACTGTATTAAACCACCGGCCCAATATTTATAAACTGTGTTCCCACCAGCCCGCCCAAGTGTTACTTATTAAAAAAAATATTATGCCCACCTTTGACGTATTAGTGGCAACTGTAATTCAATCTGTCACATTAAAAACAGCAAAAACGCAACAAATGAAAAAATAAGCAATATTTTTTGATAACAAACATTTGGGTGGGTTGGCGGGAATACTGTATTAAACCACCGAATCAATATTTGTAAACTGTATTCCCGCCCACCCGCCCAAGTGTTACTTATCAAAAATTTGTTTTTGTGCCTATCTTTGAAGTATTAGTGTCAACTGTCATTCAATCTGTCACGTTAAAAATAGAAGAAACGCAACAAGTGTTAGAACAAGCAAATTTTTTGATAACAAACACTCGGGCGGGTGGGCAGGAATATTGTATCAAACCACCGGTCCAATATTTATAAACTGTGTTTCCGCCCACCCACCCAAGTGTTAGTTATCAAAAAAATTGTTAATGTGACCACTTTTAACGTATTAGTGACAGCTGTCATTTAATCTGTCACATTATAAACAGCAGAAACGCAACAAGTGTGAGAATATGCAAATTTCTTGATAACAAACACTTGGGCGGGTGGGCGGGAACTCTGTATCAAACCACTGGCCCAATATTTATAAACTGTGTTTTTGCCCACCTTTCCAAAAGTCAGTTAAAAAAAATTTGTTGTTGTGCCTTCTTTGACGTATTAGTGACAGCTATCATTCAATCTGTCTTATTAAAAATAGCAGAAACGCAACAAGAGTGATAATAAGCAAATTTCTTGATAACAAACGCTTTGGCGGGTGGGCGGGAACACTGTATCAAACCACCGGCCCAATATTTATAAACTTGTTTCCGCCTACCCGCCCAAGTGTTGATTATCATAAAAATTATTATTATGCTTACCTTTGACGTATTAGTGACAACTGTCATTCAATCTGTCACAATAAAAACAGCAGAAACGCAACAAATGAAAAAATAAGCAATATTTTTTTGATAACAAACACTTGGGTGGGTGGACGGAAACACTGTATTAAACCACCGGCTCAATATTTATAAACTGTGTTCCCGCCCAAATGATAGTTGTCAAGAAAATTGTTATTGTGTCCACCTTTGACGTATTAGTGACAACTGTCATTCAATCTGTCACATTAAAAACACCAGAAACGCAACAAGTATAAGAATAAGCAAATTTCTTGATAACAAAGATCTGGGCGCGAACACTATATTAAACCACCGGCCCAATATTTATAAGCTGTGTTCTTGCCCACCCTCCCAAGTGTTAGATATCAAAAAAATGTGTTATTGTGCCCACCTTTGACGTAATAGTGGCAACTGTCATTCAATGTGGCACATTAAAAACAGTAGAAACGCAACAAATGTGAGAATAAGCAAATTTCTTGATAACAAACACCTGGTTGGGTGGGCGGGATCAGTGTATTAAACCACTGGCCCAATATTTTAAAACTGTCTTCCCGCCCACTCGCCCAAATGTTAGTTATCAAAAAATTTATTATTGTGCTCTCCTTTGACGTAATAGTGGCAACTGTCATTCTATCTGTCACATTAAAAACAGTAGAAACGCAATAAATGTGAGAATAAGCAAATTTCTTGATAACAAACATTTGGGCGGGCGGGCGGGAACACTATTACAAACCACCGACCCAATATTTATAAACTGTGTACTTGCTCACCCGCTCAAGTGTTAGTTATCAACAAAAATGTTATTGTGCTCACTTTTGACGTATTAATGACAACTGTCATTCAATCTGTCAGGTTAAAATCAGCAAAAACGCAACAAGTGTGAGAAGAAACAAATTTCTTGATAATAATTACTTGGGCGGGTGGGCAGGAACACTGTATCAAACCACCGGCCCAGTATTTATAAACTGTGTTCCCGCCCACCCGCCCAAGTGTTAGTTATCAAAAATTTTGTTATTGTGCTCACCTTTGACGTATTAGTGATAACTGTCATTTAATCTGTCACATTAAAAATACGAAAAACGCAACAAGTGTGAGAATAAGCAAATTTCTTGATAAGAAACACTTGAGCGGGTGGGCGGTAACACTGTATCAAACCACCGGCCTAGTATTTATAAACTGTGTTCCCGCCCACTCGCTCAAATGTTATTTGTCAAAAATTTTGTTATTGTGCTCACCTTTGACGTAATAGTGACAACTGTCATTCAATCTCTCACATTATAAACAGCAGAAACGCAACAAATGTAAGAATAAGCAGAGTTCTTGATAACAAACACTTGGGAGGGTGGGCGGGAGCACTGTATTAAACCACCGGCTCAATATATATAAACTGTGTTCCTGCCCACCCGCCCAGGTGGTAATTATCAAAAAATTTGTTATTGGGCTCACCTTTGACGTATTAGTGACAATTGTCATTCAATCTGTCACCTTAAAAACGGCAGAAACGCAATAAACGAGAGAATAAACAAAAATTTTGATAACAAACACTAGGGTGGATGGGCGGGATCACTATATCAAACCACCGGCCTAATATTTATAAACTGTGTTCTCGTCCACTCACCCAAGTGTTTGGCGAGTATGCCCTTCTTCAGTTTTTTTAAGGTTTTTTGAGGTTTATTTGAGTAAATTCTTTGGGCGGGGTTGAGTAGTTGACAACGACGATCTTCATTTGCTGTTTGTCCCCGAAGGTGACGGATTTGGCCAGGTTGTTGGTAGGTTTTTTGAGAAAGGTTGGGTCGTCTGGAGTCTTTGTGAAGGTTGAAGTCGACACACTTCTCCAGCTGCAGAGAAAGACGTGTGTGGATAGATGTTGTGTCTGGCTAAGATTAACTTCCAGGCGGGTACTTTCTTTGACATTTTTTGTAAAAATCTTTGTTTTCATTATTGTTACATTTCTTGTCGACCAGGTCAATTAATGTTTTTCTTGAGTCTCTTGATCTTATTGGTTTGTTGTTTAAAGATGTTTTTATTGTTCTGGAGGTAAACGTACATCCGTGCTCAGTAGTTGACGGAGTTACTTTGTATCTCGGCGCGTCGCGCCAGGTGTGATTCTGCTCGGTGGTTGATGTTTTGGTGGAGGTTGGCAATGGCACCCTCTAGAAGAAGATTTGTTTTGAATCAGGTAAGTTTACTTGTCACGGCTAGTAGAACAGCTCGGCAGTCGTTTCTTGGTGCGTCAGATGTTTTCGGGTGAAAGCAGAAAAGATGTTGTGTCTTTGAGTGATGAGGTAGAACTGGCGTAGCAAAGTTTTGTGCATTCTGAAGCTACCTACGTTCATGACGGATTTCAGTCAGTCAGTCAGTGACAATTCACTCTACTTTTGCGATTTTGCTTTCTAGGGTTTACTAGTGTTTTTGGCCGGTGTTGGTGTTTAGTCCGGGTTTTGTTCTTGAGTGTTTGCTTAAGTCAAACAAATCAAATACGATCTGATTAAGCTGCAAATAGTATTAACTTGATATGTTTCATCAACGTCACTCATCTTTGCTAGAGTCATTTTTGTTTAAGTTTGTATCCAACAATAAATATCTAGTTAGTTGAATTTTTGAAACTCTTGGATATAAAATTTCTCCTTCTCAAAGTTTTCTTCTGGGTTTTGTTTGGGTTCCTTGAGCTTGAGAAGTTTCCATGCGAGGTAGTCCTCCAGGATTTCTAGCTCAGAGTCGAAATCTTGCTTGACTTTGTAAAATACATTTTGGTTCTTATGATAAACCTAGAACAATTACGGTCTAGACCGTGCTGCAAGTTTAGTAGACAATTTGAACCTGAACTTATGGTAGAACGCATTTAAGCAAACACCCAGACATCTTCTTCATACAAAAAGAATTTGGAAGCTCAGTTTGAGAGCGATGAGAAATGATGCCGCGAGTGAGCAAAGCCTCACGCTACCAATAGCATTACAATTCTTTCTTTCCGACTCTTATAAATATCAAGTTTTTACAATTGCGATTCAGTCCGAGAGCTTAAGACTGGGAAATTTTGTTTAGTCCGACCAGGTGACTATAGATACACTATACTACAGTTTCTGACTACCACTCTGGTGTCGTTAATCACTAAGTAGTAGATATCCTCTTAAGACACCGAGGCTACTACAACTCCATACTCTGAGTTTGCATTGTGATAATGGGTCAGTAATTTAAACTAGAGTGACCCACTTGACTAAATGTTAGTTACTAAGAGATTAGATATCACTATCTTCTCTAGTGTTAAAGTGTCTTCATACATTTGTAGAGTTGAGAATTATCTAAGCTTTTAACGACGGATACTTGGGTGGGTGGGCGGGGTACACCAACATACATAGTTTAGACTAAGTCTGATTGTAGAAGAGAAGCAGTCTAGGGAATAAAAGAATAAATCTTATAAAAAAAAATCCACTAGAGGAGAGCTCAAGAAGTGATTTTAAATAAAACAGAAGTATTCGTAAGCAGATTAAAAGATGAAAACGGTTTCAAAAGTTCAATATGGCTTTGTAGTTAAGCATAAAGGCTTCCTCAATGTTTGTCATAACCTCCGACAAAAAAAAATAATTTAATACTACAACAAACAAGTCTTTGAACTACTAAAGGAAGTTGTTTTGTAAACAAAATAAGAGGTAGAGTGAAAAATGTTTTAATAAAAGCACAAACTTATAGAAATATAAAAATATATATAAAAATATTAATATAATACCATCCTTTTCATAATATTAGTACATCCACTTGTAACCAACCGCATCTCATCTTTCATCTTTCATAACATCAGATATCAGGATATATTTTCCCTCATAACATATTTTCTACCGGCAACAGCATCGTTCTCATTTTTTTATGGAACATACACAAGTACCCTCTACTATTATTACAAGCATATTTATATTACAATATTTTTTTCGATATTCTTGAAAGAACATCTTAACGGGTTATTGAATTTCCTTAGCTTCGGCATGTATCACGACACCGATAAGATTGGATGCAAAGGGAAGGATGGGAACAAATTGCACATTATGACACCGATCTTTGAAGCGGATACTGTTGAAGTCAGCTGGTCGAGATGCAGCAGACGCGCCGTAACGAACTTCTTGGAGTAAGTAAACTTATATATTAAGCCCGATCAATACGAAGTAATAACAAACATGTCATGAAGAGTTTGCATTTCAATTAATAATTTTATACACGAACGAATTAACCCGAATGAAATTTCACTATTTGAATACGCATTAGCGGTGGTGGTTGGTGGGACGTGGAAAATATTGCGACTGCCACCTCTTAATATGTTAAAATGGAGTAACTACCGGCTGGCCGTAATATACGATCGTGTTTTCCTTATTAATGTGTTAATTATGATAAATATGTTTGGTGTGCGAGCGCTCGCGATATCCTGCACAATACGTACATAATATATTTCCCAGCGTTATGTAATAATAAAAGTTAAATCACACATAAATGTCGATTGATGATGACTCCCATAGCAACGGAATATTAAATACGAATTGCTGCAATATTTATCATTACATATATTTTTGAATTTGAATTGATTGAACATTATTAATTGCAATTGTTGGGAAATAAAGTGAGCGATTCGTAGTTTGATGGTTTATTTGCATTGAGAGCGCTTTGTTGACAATTAATATCAAATTAGTATAAAATTTAACTTTTTTTTGTTTGACAATCATGATTAATCTTTAATACTTTAATAATACCAAACTGCTTATGTTCGTTATGTTAAAAGATCCAAGAAATCAAATGTCAGTTGTCACTTATGTACGCGGGGTGAAGGAAATCACAAACTATTTAACAACTAACACTTGGGAGGGTGAGCGGGGAACATTATTGAAATAGTTGCTGTCAAATGTTGCAACTTTTTAGCCCGCCTACCCACCAAACTGTTAGTTATCCAGGAATTAGCATGCGAGGGAGTAGGAAATTACAAAGTACTTGATAATTAACACTGGGTGGTGGGCGGGGATTAATATAGAAACAGTTGCGGTCAAAAGTTGCAACTCTTTATCCCACCCACCCACCTAACTCTTTGTTGTCCAGGAATTAGCATGCGAGTGAGTAGGAAATTACAAAGTACTTGATAACTAACACTCTGGCGGGTAGGCGGGGATTATTATAGAAACAGTTGCGGTCAAATGTTGCAACTTTTTAACCCGCCCGCCCACCCAACTATTTGTTGTCCAGGAATTAATATGCGAGGGGAGTAG
Organism: Tachinus rufipes; assembly: GCA_963932245.1. Lineage (NCBI taxonomy): Eukaryota > Metazoa > Arthropoda > Insecta > Coleoptera > Staphylinidae > Tachinus > Tachinus rufipes. The sequence continues at coordinate 7,747,760 of OZ010749.1, forward strand.
GAAATTACAAAGTATTTGATAAATAACACTCTGGCGGGTGGGCGGGGATTATTATTTAAACAGTTGCGGTTAAATTTTGCAACTTTTTAGCCCGCCTACCCACCCAACTGTTTGTTATCCAAGAATTAGCATGCGAGGAAATAGGAAATTACAAAGTATTTGATAACTAACACTCTGGCGGGTAGGCGGGGATTATTATTAAAACAGTTGCGGTCAAATGTTGCAACTTTTTAACCCGCCCACTCACCAGACTGTTAGTTATCTAGGAATTAGCATGCGAGAGAGTAAGAATATACAAAGTACTTAATAACTAACACTCTGGCGGGTAGGCGGGGATTATTATTAAAACAGTTGCAGCCAAAAGTTGCAACTCTTTAGCCCGCCCACCCACTCAACTGTTAGTTGTCCAGGAATTAGTAAGCGAAACAGTAGGAAATTACAAACTATTTGATAACTAACACTCTGGCGGGTGGGCGGGGATTATTTTGAAATATTTGCGGTCAAATGTTGCAACTCTTTACAAATACAAATCAATTTTACTGAATACTTAAGAAAATACAGTGACTCCTGCACTAAGCTTTTGATGAATTTTTCATTTTTAGTTAAAGACTAATTGCAGTTAGATCTAATTTATAGAATAATTGTTTAATTTTCAGTAAAGGAATGGGTGAATGTCTTCAAGACACCCCATCCGAAGAAGAATTAGATGACTACATCTACCCAGAACTTCCAGCAGGAGCAATATACAACGCCGAATATCAATGCCGTTTACAATTCGGAGCCGATGCCATAGTATGTACGCCATTAAACGAGATCTGTTCCCGTTTATGGTGTCAAGTAAACGGGAGCTGCACGACACAACTACGTCCCGCCGCCCCCGGAACACATTGCGGCAAACACATGGTAAGTGTATCTGGAATGAGCAAACTTTGTCCCTAATTACTACCTTGAAAATGACATTTACAGAACTACATAGGAAACTATTATACTCCTCCGACACATCCTGTGTAATAACATTAAAAAAAAAATGAATATACGCTTGGGGATGCTTTAAATTCCTGAAATAAATATGGCTATAAATATAAAAAGCGGGGACATAAATTTATAGCAAAAAAAAGTCGTGTTTTGTATTCGTGCGTGATTTTCCTGTCGCACGTTTTTATTTTTTTTATTTTTTCCTCTACTGGCATTTTTATACGTCATAAATTTAATGGGAAACTTATTATTTACTGTTTGATTACTAAATTTTCAATTGAATTCTGCAAAGGCAATTAAGGATAATCATGTGGTTGCTTATTAATACAACACAATACCTTGTTTTATCATTAAACGCAATCTCCGCTCAGATATTGGATTTCTATTGGGGTAACGTAACCAGTTACAACATGCAGGAGGTATCTGTTGCGATGCGGTATCAATTGCAATCGGCCTGGGTTCAGGAGGTCTGATTATAATTGGTAAAATATCCAATCGGTATGTAAAGCCGTTGCTGAGAGTTTCATAATGTTCGCATTTAGAAAGTCTGCCCTTAAACAAAGACCCAATTTCACTAATAGCATCATTTCGATTCCATGTTTCATTATTAATCGAGGAATTAAGTTAATTCAGTGTTTATCGCTTGTCAAAGATGTTTTATTGCTGAGCTTTTATGTTCTTAATAAAAATTTAATTGAAATTATTATTTAATCGTTACGAGTTTGAATGGTTATGGAATTACATCTACAATCAGGCAATTTGGCTCGAATAGCATTTTCATTTAGCGACAAATTATATTTTATAGGTCATGTATACAAAGAAATGTAGTAATCGCGAAGCGACAGATACAGTGTTAACGTTTTTATTAGGATATGTTTATGAAATGACGCAACTGTCAATCGCGAAGCTACAAATTATATAGCAATATTTTTATAGGTTATGTACGCACAACAACATGACAATGTTGACGTTTTTATTAAATGATGCAAGTGTCAATCGCGAAGGAACAAGTTATATTACAATATTTTTATAGGTTATGTATGCAAAGTAACGTAGTAATTGCGAAGCGACAATGTTGACGTTTTTATTAAAGACGCAAGTATTAATCGCGAAGCGACAAATTATATTATAATAATTTTGTAGGTTATGTATGCATAGTAACGTAGTAATCGCAAAGCGACAATGTTGACGATTTTATTAAATGACGCAAGTGTCAATCGGAAAGCGACAAGTTATATTACAATATTTTTATAGGTTATGTATGCAAAGTAACGTAGTAATCGCGAAGCGACAGATACAATGTTGAAGTACTAATCGCGAAGCGACAGATACAATGTTACTTTTATAATTAAATGACGCAAAAGTCAATCGCGAAGCGACAAATTATATTACAATATTTTTATAGGTTATGTATGCAAAGTAACGTAGTAATCCCGAAGCGACAATGTTGACGCTTTTATTAAATGACGCAAGTGTCAATCGTGAAGCCACAAATTATATTATAATATTTTTATAGGTTATGTATGCGCAAAGTAACGTAGTAATTGCAAAGCGACAATGTTGACGTTTTTATTAAATGACGCAAGTGTCGATCACGAAGCGATAAATTGTATTACAATATTTTTTTAAGTTATGTATGCAAAGTAATCGGTAAGCGACAGAGACAATGTTGATGTTTTTATTAAATGACACAAGTGTCAATCGCGAAGCGACAAGTTATATAATAATAAATGTACAAGTTATGTATGCAAAGTAACGTAGTGATTGTGAAGCGACAGATACAATGTTAAAGTTTTTATTAAAGTGTCAATCGCAAAGCGACAAATTATATAACAAAAATGTTATAGGTTATGTATGCAAAGTAACGCAGTAATCGCGAAGCGACAATGTTGACGTTTTTATTAAATGACGCAAGTGTCAATCGCGAAGCGACAAATTATATTTTAATATTTGTATAGGTTATGTATGCAAAGTAACGTAGTAATCGCGAAGCGACAATGTTGACGTTTTTATTAAATGACAAGTGTCAATCGCGAAGCGACAAATTATATTACAATATTTTTATAGGTTATGTATGCAAAGTAACGTAGTAATTGCGAAGCAACAATGTTGACGTTTTTGTTAAATGACGCAAGGGTCTATCGCGAAGGGACAAATTATATTTCAATCATTTTATGCGTTATGTATGCAAAGTAACGTAAAATCGCGAAGCGACAGAGACAATATTGACGTTTTTATTAAATGACGCAAGTGTCAATTGCGAAGCGACAAATTATAGTACAATATTTTTATAGGATATGTATGCAAACTAACGTAGTAATCGCGAAGCGACAAAGTGCATTACAATATTTTTATAGGTTATGTATACAAACTAACGTAGTAATCGCGAAGCGACAAAGACAATGTTGTCGTTCTTAGTAAATGACGCAAGTGTCAATCGCGAAGCGACAAAAGATACTACAATATGTTTATAGGTCATGTATGCAAAGTAACGTAGTAATTGCGAAGCGATAAAGACAATGTTTGCAAATACCGCAAGTGTCAATCGCAAAGCGACAAAGTATATTACAATATTTTTATAGGTTATGTATACAAACTAACCTAGTAATCGCGAAGGGACAGAGACAATATTGACGTTTATAGAAAATGACGCAACTGTCAATTGCAAAGCGACAAATTATATAACAATATTTTTATAGGTTATGTATGCAAAGTAACGTAGTAATCGCGAAGCGATAGATACTATGTTGACGTTTTTATTAAGATATGTTTGGTAAATGACGCAACTATCAATCGCGAAGCGACAAATTATATAATAATAAATTTTTAAGTTATGTATGCAAAGTAACATAAAAATCGCGAAGCGACAGATACAGTGTTGACGTTTTTATTAGAATATATTTGCTAAATGACGCAACTGTCAATTGCAAAGCGACAAGTTATATTACAATATTTTTATAGGTTATGTATGCAAAGTAACATAGTAATCGCGAAGCGACAATGTTGACGTTTTTATTAAATCATTCAAATGTCAATCGCGAAGCGACAAATTATATTACAATATTTTTATAGGTTGTGTATGCAAAGTAACGCAGTAATCGCAAAGCGACAATGTTGACGTTTTTATTAAATGACGCAAGTGTCAATTGCGAAGCGACAATTTATATTACACTAATTTTATAGGTTATGTATGCTCAAAGTAACGAAGCGATTGCGAAGCGACAATGTTGACGTTTTTATTAAATGATGCAAATGTCAATCGCGAAGCGACAAATTATATTACAATATTTTTATAGGTTATGTATGCAATGTAGCGTATTATTTGCAAAACGACAGATACAATGTTGACGTACTACTTGCGAAGCGACAGAGACAATGTTTACGTTTATTATAAATGGCGCAAGTGGCAATTGCAAAGCGACCCATTATTGCAATATTTTTATAGGTTATGTATGCAAAGTAACGTAGTAATCGCGAAGCGACAGATACAATGTTGACGTACTAATCGCGAAGCGACAGATACAATGTTGACGTTTTTGTTAAATGACTCAAGTGTCAATGGCAAAGCGACAAATTATATTACAATTTTTTTTAGATTAAGTATGCAAAGTTACGTACTAATCGCGAAGCGACAGAAACAATGTTGACGTTTATATTAAATGACGCAAGTGTCAATTGCGAAGCGACAAATTATATTACAATATTTTTATATGTTATGATGCAAAGTAACGTAGTAATCGCGAAGCAACAGAGACAATGTTGACGTTTATTATAAATGACGCAAGTGTCAATCGCAAATCGACAAATTATATTATAATTTTTTTATAGGTTATGTATGCAAAGTTACGTAGTAATCGCGAAGCGACAGATACAATGTTGACGTACTAATCGCAAAGCGACAGAGACAATGTTGACGTTTATATTAAATGATGCGAGTGTCAATTGCGAAGCGACAAATTATATTACAATATTTTTATAGGTTATGTATGTAAAGTAACATAGTAATCGCGAAGCCACAGATACAATGTTGACGTACTAATCGCGAAGCGACAGAGACAATGTTGACGTTTATTATAAATGACGCAAGTGTCAATCGCGAAGCGACAAATTATATTACAATAATTTTATAGGTTATGTATGCAAAGTTACGTAGTAATCGCGAAGCGACAGAGACAATGTTATTGTTTTTATTAATTGATGCAAGTGTCAATCGCGAAGCGACAAATTATATTACAATATTTTTATAGGTTAAGTATGCAAAGTAACGTAGTAATTGCGAAGCGACAATGTTGACGTTTTTATTAAATGACGCAAGTGTCAATCGCGAAGCGACAAGTTATATTACAATATTTTTATAGGTTATGTATGCAAAGTAACATAGTAATCGCGAAGCGACAATGTTGACGTTTTTATTAAATCATTCAAATGTCAATCGCGAAGCGACAAATTATATTACAATATTTTTATAGGTTGTGTATGCAAAGTAACGCAGTAATCGCAAAGCGACAATGTTGACGTTTTTATTAAATGACGCAAGTGTCAATTGCGAAGCGACAATTTATATTACACTAATTTTATAGGTTATGTATGCTCAAAGTAACGAAGCGATTGCGAAGCGACAATGTTGACGTTTTTATTAAATGATGCAAATGTCAATCGCGAAGCGACAAATTATATTACAATATTTTTATAGGTTATGTATGCAATGTAGCGTATTATTTGCAAAACGACAGATACAATGTTGACGTACTACTTGCGAAGCGACAGAGACAATGTTTACGTTTATTATAAATGGCGCAAGTGGCAATTGCAAAGCGACCCATTATTGCAATATTTTTATAGGTTATGTATGCAAAGTAACGTAGTAATCGCGAAGCGACAGATACAATGTTGACGTACTAATCGCGAAGCGACAGATACAATGTTGACGTTTTTGTTAAATGACTCAAGTGTCAATGGCAAAGCGACAAATTATATTACAATTTTTTTTAGATTAAGTATGCAAAGTTACGTACTAATCGCGAAGCGACAGAAACAATGTTGACGTTTATATTAAATGACGCAAGTGTCAATTGCGAAGCAACAAATTATATTACAATATTTTTATATGTTATGATGCAAAGTAACGTAGTAATCGCGAAGCAACAGAGACAATGTTGACGTTTATTATAAATGACGCAAGTGTCAATCGCAAATCGACAAATTATATTATAATTTTTTTATAGGTTATGTATGCAAAGTTACGTAGTAATCGCGAAGCGACAGATATAATGTTGACGTACTAATCGCAAAGCGACAGAGACAATGTTGACGTTTATATTAAATGATGCGAGTGTCAATTGCGAAGCGACAAATTATATTACAATATTTTTTTAGGTTATGTATGCAAAGTAACGCAGTAATCGCGAAGCGACAGATACAATGTTGACGTACTTATTGCGAAGCGACAGAGACAATGTTAACGTTTATTATAAATGACGCAAATGTCAATCGCGAAGCGACAAGTTATTTTACAATATTTTTATAGGTTATGTATGCTCAAAGTAACAAAGCAATGCAAAGTAACGTAGTAATCGCGAAGCGACAGTTACAATGTTGACGTACTAATCGCAAAGCGACAGATACAATGTTGACGTTTTTGTTATATGACTCAAGTGTCAATGGCGAAGCGACAAATTATATTACAATATTTTTATAGGTTATGTCTGCAAAGTAACGTACTAATCGCGAAGCGACAGATACAATGTTGACGTACTAATCGCGAAGCGACAGAGACAATGTTAACGTTTATATTAAATGATGCGAGTGTCAATTGCGAAGCGACAAATTATATTACAATATTTTTATAGGTTATGTCTGCAAAGTAACGTACTAATCGCGAAGCGACAGATACAATGTTGACGTACTAATTGCGAAGCGACAGAGACAATGTTGACGTTTATATTAAATGATGCGAGTGTCAATTGCAAAGCGACAAATTATATTACAATATTTTTATAGGTTATGTATGCAAAGTAACGCAGTAATCGCAAAGCGACAGATACAATGTTGACGTACTTATTGCAAAGCGACAGAGACAATGTTGACGTTTATATTAAATGATGCGAGTGTCAATTGCGAAGCGACAAATTATATTACAATATTTTTATAGGTTATGTCTGCAAAGTAACGTACTAATCGCGAAACGACAGAGACAATGTTTATTATAAATGACGCAAGTGTTAATCGCGATGCGACAAATTATATTACAATTTTTTTTACGTTATGTATGCAAAGTTACGTACTTTTTTAAGGTTATATTTAGCAACAGATAAAGTGTAGATTTGTTTAGGTTGTGTGTTGTTCAACTGTCAATTGCAAAGCGACTTATTACATAATAATTATTTTTTTAAGGTTATATATGCAAAGTGACATAATAATTAATAATTGCGAAACGACAAATTAAGTGGTAATTTATCTAGGTTGTGTTAGTGTCATAGTTCAGCTGTCAATCGCGAAGCGACTAATTACATAATAATATTTTCTTTAAGGTTATGTATGCAAAGTGACATACTTATTGCGAAGTAACAGATACAGAACTGATTTGTTTATGTTTCATTAGTGTCATGGTTTAACTGTCAATCGCGAAGCGACTAATTATATAATAATATCGTCTTTAAGGTTATGCATACAAAGTGACATATTAATCGCGAAGCGACAGATACAGAATTAATTTGTTTAGTTTATATTAGTGTCGTAGTTTAACTGTCAATTGCAAAGCGACTAATTACATAATAATATTTTCTTTAAGGTTATGTATGAAAAGTGACATATTAATCGCGAAGCGACGGATACAGTACTAATTTGTTCAGGTTTGTTAGTGTCGTGGTGCAACTGTCAATTGCGAAGCGACTAATTATGTATATTTTTTTAAGGTTATGTATGCAAAGTGACATATTAATTGCAAAGCGACAGATACAGAATTGATTTCTTAAGGTTAAATTAGTGTTGTAGTTTAACTGTTAATCGCGAAGCGACTAATTACATAATAATATTATATTTATTATATTTGCAAAGTGACATATTAATTGTGAAGCGACAAATACAGAATTGAATTGTTTAGGTTATGTTAGTGTTGTGATTAAACTGTCAATCGCGAAGCGACTAATTACATAAAAATATTGTTTTTAAGGTTATGTATGCAAAGTGACTTATTAATCGCAAAGTGACAGATACAGAACTGATTTGTTTATGTTTCATTAGTGTCATGGTTTAACTGTCAATCGCGAAGCGATTAATTATATAATAATATTGTCTTTAGGGTTATGCATACAAAGTGACATACTTATCGCAAAGCGACATATACAGAATTGATTTGTTTAGGTTATATTACTGTCGTAGTTTAACTGTCAATCGCGAAGCTACTAATTACATTATAATATTTTCTTTAAGGTTATGTATGCAAAGTGACATATTTGTTGCGAAGTGACAGATACAGAACTGATTTGTTTATGTTTCATTAATGTCATGGTTTAACTGTCAATTGCAAAACGACTAATTATATAATAATATCGTCTTTAAGGTTATGCATACAAAGTGACATATTAATCGCGAAGCGACAGATACAGAATTAATTTGTTTAGGTTATATTAGTGTCGTAGTTCAACTGTCAATCGCAAAGCGACTATAATAATATTTTCTTTAAAGTTATGTATTCAAAGTGACTTATAAATTGCAAAGCGACAAATTAGGTATTGACTTGTTTAGGTGCATTTGTCAATTGCAAAGCGACCAACTATATAACAATACTTTGTTTTAAGTCAAGTATTCAAAGTGACATATTAATTGCAAAGTGACAGATTTGGTATTGAGATGTTCAGATTATGTTAGTGACGTGGTGCAACTGTCAATTGCAAAGCGACCAACTACTAAACAATATTTTTTTAAGGTTATATTTGCAAAGTGACATATTAATTGCAAAGCGACAAAATAAGTGTTTACTTGTTTAGGTTATGTTAGAGTTGTGGTGCAACTGATATTGATTGATTGATTGATTGATATTAATCGCAAAGTGACAGAATAAATGTTGATTTGTTTAGGTAATGTTAGTGTCGTGGTGCAATTGTCAATCGCAAAGCGACCAACTACTAAACAATATTTGTTTAAGGTTATGTTTGCAAAGTGACATATTAATTATGAAGCGACATATTAAATGCTGTTCTGTTTAGGTTATGTTAGTGTTTTTATGCAACTGTCAATTGCAAAGCGACCAACTATTAAACAATATTTTTTTAAGGTTATGTTTGCAAAGTGACATATAAATTGCTTAGCGACAGATTAAGTCTTTACTTGTTCAGGTTATGTTAGTGTCTTGGTGCAACTGTCAATTGCAAAGCGAAGAACTTTTAAATAATATTCTTTTTAAAGTTATGTTTGCAAAAAAGTGACATATTAATTGCAAAGCAAAAGAATAAGTGTTGATTTGTTTAGGTTATGTTAGAGTCGTGGTGCAATTGTCAATTGCGAAACGCGAACTATTGAACAGTATTTTTCTTAAGGTTATGTTTGCAAAGTGACATATTAAACGCGAAGCGATAGATCAAGTGCTGACTTGTTTAAGTTATGTTACTGTCTTTATGCATGTCTTTTAAAGTTATATTTGAAAAGTGACATATAAATTGCGAAGCGACAGAATAAGTGTTGAGTTGTTAACGTTATGTTATAGTCATGGTGAAACTGTCAATTGCGAAGCGATCAACTACTGAACAATATTTGTTTAAGGTTATGTTTGTAAAGTGACATATTAATCGCGAAGCGACAAATTAAGTGCTGATTTGTTTAGGTTAGGTTATTGACAGATTAGTTAGCGCTCTCGGCTATATCGCAAAGATGACAATTCTTCTTAATTGTCAATTGCGAAGCGACAAATTTTAAAGTAATGTAGGTTATGTACATGACTCAGAACACTAATTGCGAAGCGACAAATTAGTTAGCGCTCTAAACAATATCGCAAAGATTACAATTCTTCTTAATTGTCAATTACGAAGCGACAAATGATAAAGTAATTTAGGTTATGTCAAGTACATAAAACACTAATTGCGAAGCGACAGATTGGATAGCTTCCTAGGCAATATTGCAAAAATGACATTTTATCATTATCAATCGCAAAGCGACTATTGTTAAAATGGTTTAGGTTATCTTTATTTCTAAACACAGTAATTGCGAAGCGACAGATTGGTTAGCCTTCTATGCAATAAATTACAATTTTTACTTGTTAATCGCGAAGCGACAAATGTTAAAATGATTAAGGTAATGTACATGACACGAAATAGTAATCTCCAAGCGACAGATTAGTCAGTCTTCTAGACAATATTGCAAAGATGATAGTTTTTACAATTCTTAATTGCTATGCTCAAAAGTTAAAACAATTTAGGTTATGTACATGATCCAGAATTTTAGGTAATATTACAATTTACAATTTCAATCTTGAATTTTAAATTTTGAGATTTTGTAATTTTTTTATTGAATTACAAAGATTTCAGCTTTGAAAAGTAGAACAAATTCGTAAAACTTTGGCAACCCTACCCACTTCTTAATCCCAAAACTACATTATAATCTTGATTAAAGAATCTTGTACCTGTAAACATTGATTTAAACCAGTGTTAAGTTATAGATTGATAATGTGTTTATTTTAAAATTGTGCGATTAGTGTAAAATGTGTGTTAAGCACGCGTCATCGCGTAAAAGATAAAGCAGGTGATAATTGCAAGGTTTCAAGCCTCGCAGCATGAACGGATTTATATCAATTAAGGAAAATGCGAGGTCGCAATTAATGTGTTCGCTAATTGATAATGCGTTTGCTTACTTCCAGTGGTGCCAGGAACAGAACTGCGTGCCTATAATGGAGCCCCCCATCGCCATCGACGGCGGCTGGGGCGAGTGGAGTTCTTGGAGCGAATGTTCGAGAAGCTGCGGTGCCGGTGTTTCGATAATGCAGAGAGAATGCGACCACCCCAAACCAGCAGCGGGTGGTAAATTCTGCGTGGGCGAACGAAGACGATATAAAATCTGCAACACGGATCCATGTATGAACAATCAGCCCACATTTAGAGCATCCCAATGCAGTCAATATGATAACAAAACATACGAAGGGAAGCAATACATCTGGCTACCATACTTTGATCAAGGTAAATTGAAATCTGATTCGATTTAGGATTTATTTTATTGTTTTTATAGAAGAACCATGCGAGTTGTATTGCACTGACGCTAATGATACGGTGATTGTGCCTTGGGGCGAGCACGCACACGACGGGACGCCTTGTAATGTGGGTTCCAGGGACGTCTGCATATCCGGCATCTGCAGGGTAATAACTTTCACATTAACATAAAGATGGTAATAAATAATATTTTCCTTGTGTAGAGAGTCGGCTGCGATTGGGTTGTCGACTCGACGGCGGTTGAAGACGCCTGCGGAATTTGCCAGGGGGATGGCAGCACATGTGACACCATCAAGGGCGTCTACACTAAACAGAGTTCCGGTGCTGGTTACAGGGAGATGCTTATAATTCCAGGTAATTGCTCATTAGCCTTGGGTTATTCTATGTTTATTATCATAACTAGATTGCATAACATTAAAAATTTAATCAATATAATTCTTTCCCTTGTTATAGCCGGTTCGAGGAACATCCGCATCGAAGAGATCGATTATTCAGACAACTATATTAGCATTGGAAGCGCGACGTCCAGGAAATTTTACCTGAACGGAAAGCGGTAAGGCGACGGAGTTTCTGCATTCCGGCGCGAACTTGCGTTAAAATTTCTGTTACAGGCAAATCACCTTACCTGGGGAATACACGGTAGCAGGTGCGCAGACCCTCTATGAACGCGACAGAGAATTGGAGAAGATAAGGATCCCCGGACCCATACAGGAAACCATTCTCCTCTACGTGAGTAAATTCACACTTCGGATGCAATCGTTTAATATAATATAATATTTTCCAGATCATATTCAGGGGAAAAACTTTCAATCCTGGTGTTAAATTTCAATTCACAATGTCTAAGAAGGAGCCTATGAAACAGGTTAAATACAGTTGGGTGCTTGGTGATTGGACGCAATGTTCTGTTACGTGTGGCGGAGGGGTGCAAAGTAGGAAACCGATGTGTCAGGAGTCGTTAATTTCACCGAATTCATCGGTGACTGATGGCACTTCTAAATATGTTGATGAGGAATTGTGTGATGGTAGCGAAGAACCGGCGCAATTGATGAGGGCTTGTAAAGATGAACCTTGTCCTTCACATTGGTGGATTGGACCTTGGCAATCTTGTCCTGTTACATGTAGCAAAAAGGTAAAACAGAAGAAGAATACTGACACAATAGTACTACATCCGGTTTACTTTCCCAGTGCTTACTATTTAAGAATTGGTTAATCAATTACTGTTGATGTTCCTGGCTGACATTAAATACAAAAAGACAAATAACAAATGTCAAAAACATGCGTGATATAATTATTTTTTTTTACAAACACTTGGGCGGGCGGGGAGGTTATGCTTAATTGTTCCCCGCCCACCCGCTCAACCGTGTAGTGTCTAGAAATTAGCTAGAAAAACACTACTAATGCTCATGTGTCTATAAATTACAAAATATCAAATGATAGATGTCAAAAATACGCATAAAGTGGGAAAAATTATAGTTTTCTTGATCACAAACAATTGTTGAACTACTAAGGCTCGAACTTAAGTATTTGTAATCAACAAATTTAATTTGATCCATATTTTATTTCACATATAATTGAACCTCGAATCGACATCTACCATAAAATACAAACACTAACAAAATTTACCCTCTACAATTTCCCAAAGTTGCAGTTAACTTTAACTATTGATTTTTTAGGGTGAGAAGCAATTCCGTCGACGTAGTGTGATGTGCGTCGATGGTTTAGAGATGGCGCTGCCCGACCATTATTGCGCTAATTCCTCTCGTCCCAAAGAAAGAGAACCCTGTAAAGGTCTTCCTGAATGTGTCGACGATAGATAACAACGAGTACTTATTGTATATATAACACGAATCTAATTTTTTATTTTTATTACATTCTTAATCCGTAGCATTATAGGAGGCGATCTCTAATCTCTTTCTCACACTCTAGCAATTTTGTACATAGATACTTAATTTTTTTTAATTGCACTAAAATGTTAACATTAGTAATAAATGTAATTAACTCCCCGTGAAGACTGAATAATAAGTATTTATTTTGTATTGATTGAAATTATATATTTTTTTAGAGATTGATGGATAACAATAGTTTTGTACTAAAACGTATTTTTTTCTATGAATAAATACAGAGATGGTATTGATTTATTTTGTCGATTTTGATATGTTTCAGATTTAGTGTTGTCAAAACAAATCTTGATGGAGTTAGCTTATGTCAATTAATTTGAGGTTAGGTAAAATTTTTATATTTTTTTTACAGTTGGTACTAATAATACTGAAGTGTATGAATACGAATTTGATTAAATTGCAATGAACGGTTTACAAGTTATGATTTATTTAAATTAATAAACCTAGTAGGCTCATTTCAAATAATGTAAGCTTACACAAAATTGATCGAGTTAATTTTTATAAATTTTGCACAGTTGGTACTGATATTAATGAAGTTCTTTGTCAACAATTTGTATCAATTTTCAATGAATGGTTAGCGGGTTATGCTTGTTTTATTAGTCAGTAATTGTCCAGACAGAGTTAGCATATGTCAATTAATTTGAGGTTATGTCAAAACGAGCGTGTTGATTTTTATAATTTTTGTACAGTTGGTACTAATGATACTGAAGTATATTAATGCTAGTTTAAATCAAATTTCAATAAGCGGTTATGATTTTTTTAAGTTTTTTTTAATTAAATCCAGTTTGCTCGTGTCAAATAGTTTAAGATTCTACAAAAGTGAGCGTGTCGATTTTTATGATTTTTTTACAGTTGGTACTAATGATAGTAAGCTCTATTATTATTAACTTACATCAAAATTCAATAAACGGTTTACAAGTTATGATTATTTTTAGTTTTGTTTTAATTACTGATTACAGTTAGCTCATGTCAAATAATTTAAGATTTTACAAAAGTGGACGTGCCAATTTTTATAATATTTATACAGTTGGTACTTATGATAGTAAGCTCTATTATTACCAACTTGCATTAAACTCCAATAAGCGGATTACAAGTTATGATTTTTTTAAATTATTTTTAAATTATTGATTTTTATTTTTTTTATCAAATTTTTGAGGTTATCCAAAAACAATCAAACAAAACTAAACAATAGTTAGAAGCGTAGTGGAGGTTATTGTTATAGAATAGCATTTTAAAAGTCAATAAATCGCAGTTTTTTTATCTTGAATGGTTGAGAAGTTTCTGTCGGTTGATGTGTCGTTGTCTGGGTAGAATAAACCAATTTCTTGATAACAAACACTTGGGCGGGTGGGCGGGAACACTGCATCAAACTACCGGCCCAATATTTATAAACTGTGTTTCCGCCCACCCGCCCAAGTGTTAGTTATTAAGAAGTTTGTTATTGTACCCACCTTTGACGTATTAGTGACAACTGTCATTCAATCTGTCAAATTAAAAACAGCAGAAACGCAACAAATGTGAAAATAAGCAAATTTCTTGATAACAAACACTTGGGCGGGTGGGCGGGAACACTATATCAAACCACCAGCCCAATATTTATAAATTGCGTTCCTGACCACCCGCCCAAGTGTTGGTTATCAAGAAATTTGTTGTTATGCCTATCTCTGATATATTAGTAACAACTGTCATTTAATCTGTCTCATTAAAAACAGCAGAAACGCAACAATTGTGAGAACAAGCAAATTGCTTAATAACAAACCACCAATATTTATAAACTGTGATTCCGCCCACCCGCCCATATGTTAGTTATCAAGAAATTTGTTATTATACTCACTTTTGATGTATTAGTAACAACTGTCATTTAATCTGTCTCATTAAAAACAGCAGAAACGCAACAATTGTGAGAATAAGCAAATTGCTTGATAACAAACACTTGGGCGGGTGGGCGGGAACACTGTATCAAACCACCGGACCAATATTTTATAAACTGTGTTCCCGCCCACCCGCCCAAGCGTTAGTTATCAAGACATTTGTTATTATACTCACTTTTGATATATTAGTAACAACTGTCATTTAATCTGTCTCATTAAAATCAGCAGAAACGCAACAATTGTGAGAATAAGCAAATTGCTTGATAACAAACAGTTAGGCGGGTGGGAGAGAACACTGTATCAAACCACCGGCCCAATATTAATAAACTGTGTTCCCGCCCACCCGCCCAAGTGTTAGTTATCAAGAAATTTGTTATTATAATCACTTTTGATGTATTACTAACAACTGTCATTCAATCTGTCACATTAAAAACAGCAGAAACGCAACAAGTGTGAGAATAAGCAAATAACTTTATAATAAACACTTGGGCGGGTGGGCGGGAACACTGTATTAAACCACCGGCCCAATATTTATAAACTGTGTTTCCGCTTACCCACCCAAGTGTAATTTATTAAAAAGTTTGTTATTGTACCCACCTTTGACGTATTAGTGACAACTTTCATTCAATATGTCACATTAAAAACAGCAGAAACGCAAAAAGTGTGAGAATAGGTAAATTTCTTGATAACAAACACTTGGGCGGGTGGGCGGGAACACTGTATCAAACCACCGACCCAATATTTATAAACTGTGTTCCCGCCCACCCGCCCAAGTGTTAGTTATCAAGAAATTTGTTATTATAATCACTTTTGATGTATTACTAACAACTGTCATTCAATCTGTCACATTAAAAACAGCAGAAATGCAACAAGTGTGAGAATAAACCAATTTCTTGATAACAAAGACTTGGGCGGGTTGGCGGAAACACTGTATCAAACCACCGGCCCAATATGTATAAACTGTGTTCCCGCCCACCCGCCCAAGTGTTAGTTATCAAGGAGTTTGTTATTGTACCCACCTTTGACGTATTAGTGACAACTGTCATTCAATCTGTCAAATTAAAAACTGCAGAAACGCAAAAAGTGTGAGAATAAGCAAATTTCTTGATAACAAACACTTGGGCGGGTGGACGAGAACACTGTATCAAACTACCGATCCAATATTTATAAACTGTGTTCCTGCCTACCCGCCCAAGTGTTAGTTATCAAGAAATTTGTTATTATACTCACTTTTGATGTATTAGTAACAACTGTCATTCAATCTGTCTCATTAAAAACAGCAGAAACGCAACAATTGTGAGAATAAGCAAATTTCTTGATAACAAACACTTGGGCGGGTGGGCGGAAACACTGTTTTAAACTACCGGCCCAATATTTATAAATTGTGTTCCCGCCCACTCGCCCAAGTGTTAGTTATCAAGAAATTTGTTATTATACTCACTTTTGATGTATTAGTAACAACTGTCATTTAATCTGTCTCATTAAAAACAGCAGAAACGCAACAATTGTGAGAATAAGCAAGTTGCTTGATAACAAACACTTAGACGGGTGGGCGGGAACACTGTATCAAACCACCGGACCAATATTTATAAACTGTGTTCCTGTTTACCCTCCCAAGTGTTAGTTATCAAGAAGTTTGTTATTGTACCCACATTTGACGTATTAGTGACAACTGTCATTTAATATGTTACATTAAAAACAGCAGAAACGCAACAAGTGTGAGAATAAGCAAATTTCTTGATAACAAACACTTGGGCGGGTGGGCGGAAACACTGTATCAAACCACGGACCCAATATTTATAAACTGTGTTTCCGCTCACCCGCCCAAGTGTTAGTTATCAAAAAAACTGTTATTGTGCCCACCTTTGACGTATAACACACCCTTGGGCGGGTGGGCAAAAACACAATTTATAAATATTGGGTGGTTTGATACAGTGTTTCTGCCCACCCGCCCAAGTGTTAGTTTTCAAGAAATTTGTTATTAAACCTACCTACGACGTATTAGTGGCAACTGTCATTCAATCTGTCATCCTAAAAACAACAGCAACGCAACAAGTTTGAGAGAATAAGCAAATTTCTTAATACCACACACTTGGGCGGGTGGGCGGGAACACAGTTTATAAATATTGAACCGGTGGTTTGATACAGTGTTCCCGCCCACCCGCCCAAGTGTTAGTTATCAAGAAATTTCTTATTACACTCACCTCTGATGTATTAATAACAACTGTCATTCAATCTGTTACATTAAAAACAGTAGAAACGTAACAAATATGATAATAAGCAAATTTTTTATTTATAACAAACACTTGGGCGGGTGGGCGGAAGCACTGTATTAAACCACCAACCTAATATTTATAAACTGTATTCCTGCCCACCCGCCCAAGTGTTAGTTATTAAAAAAATTGTTATTGTGCCTACCTTTGACGTATTAGTGACTACTGTCATTTAATCTGTCATACTAACAACACCAGAAACGCAACAAATGTGAGAATAAGCTAATTTCTTGATAACAAACATTTGGGAGGGTGGGCGGAAACATTGTACCAAACCACCGGCTTAATATTTATACTCTATGTTGATGCTGACGGATTTGGTGGGCTTTTAAGACGACTTAGGAAACTAGTAGTCGAACCGGAGTAGGTAGACTGCGCCGTATTTGGTAGCCTGGTACAGAACGTAACAGACGTAATAGGGTGGCTAATGGAATGTTTGAAAGAGTAACTGAAGCAAACTTACCCAATTCCTTCTACAGTTTCTTAAAGTTTTTTTTGGGTCAAGGTAAATCTTTTGGACGGGGTTTTGTAGTAGGCAACAATGTTACTGGAAGATTTCTATTTGCTGGTTGTCTTTGGAGGTGACGTATTTGACCAAGTTTTTGAAAGGTTTTTTGATAGAGGTATAGGCCGGGTTGTTTGGAGTATTGTTGAAAGTCAAAGTCAATGCACCGCTTCTGCTGCAGAGGAAGATACTGGGGTTTTTAAAATTTTTATGAAAGGCCGGAGCTCTTTTAGTGATGTATGTGGATAAATGTTGTGCCTGGCTAAGATGAACATCCAGGCAAATTCTTATTTTGAATTTTTTTTGTTAAAAAATGTTGTTTAGAATCTGGACTCATTGCTCAGAAATATAATCTAAACTTCACTACACGCATAAAAAGAAACTGGAAATTTTTTCAATCTTTTACGTTCAACTTCCTGCCGGTTAGCGCTTGTAAGAGTGAATTTGACACTTGCAAATCTTTAGGAAAACTTTCCACTTAGCCTAAAAAATATAGAGATGTAATGTACAAATCATCAACACTTGGCGGGTTAGTGGGGTACTCTAATTTATAAATTCTGGATTAATAGTTAGATTTCTTTTACCCTATCCACCAGCCCAAATATTTGTGATCAAAATTTGTAAATCTACAAATGCCAATAGTTTAAACTAGAGTACTCTTCCTACCTGCTAAAGTGTTTGTAATCAAGAGATTGAAAGTTTCTTTTTTTGCAAACGTTGATAGCCAATAAACTAAAAAAATAAAAAGTAAGACCCAATCTACACCCAGCAACACTTTACGGTTACGTAGGGTACTACAATTTATGATTGAGAACAAATTGCTTAAACTGAGGTACCCTACCGACCCGCCCAAGTGATTGTAATCAAGAAACTAAAAGTTTCTTTTTTTTAGAAACGCCAATAGCCAATAAACTAAAAAATAAGAAAGTGAAATTTAATCTACAAATTACCAACAATTGGCTGGTGGGTGGGGTACTCTAATTTATGATTACGGAATAGTTTTTACTGGTATACTTCACAACAGATTAAAGAACTGTAGCACATTTATCCATTAAAACAGATATAAAAATAACTATTGATTACATTTAACACCGCTCAAGCTGGCAGCACAAATTAAAAACATCTGTCTCTAACAGAATATAAATTTCACATCAAACAATTTTTAAAGAATACTTACTCTATAAATAAAATAAATCACAAAATTTTTTATTATCGTTTGAATGAGAATCGACGCAAACTTACAAATAATGTATACACATAAAAGTAAAAAAAAAAAAGACATTCCGTCTAACAAAATTTAAACTCCCGTCTTGGCATGAAAAACTTTCGTAAACCGCGTCATAAAGTTCGAGTCACATGGAAACGCCGCCCTACAATGTCTCCCATTCTCATTTTCCACCACCACCACTGTTCCCAGTTTTTCCGCTGCATAATACTCATGATCGAAGTGACTCTCCACCGGCTCCTCAGTCGTCGACGGCCTGTAAACACAAACATCTTAAAAAAAACTTTATAAACAAACAAATTTGGGGAAAAATACTCACGTCAAGAGCAGATGCAATATTTCACCCAACAAACCAAAGTTTGTTTCGAATGGAATTGATGCGGATTCGCAAATTGAACGAAGCATACAGGATTTTCCTTCCATATAACCGAATCTAAATAAATATTTGGAGGTAATAATAAAATTGGTTCAAAGCACCATAATAACATCCCTTAACGTCCGCAACATATAAAATTACTTTTATGTTTACAGCGAACGACTTTTTAAAGAATCATCCGTGAAAATAACATTACAACTAGGACATAAAAGTAGTCCGTTTATTACCGCAACCGGGGACGGTAATATTGAAAGTTTTCTAACAATTTTTTATTTTATACAATGTAATTTTTTTTTAATATAGTAAATCTCACCTTTCAGCAAAATGTTCAAGTGCCGAATACAATTCCCATCGCGATGCAGTAGTGGATCGTTTCCTTCTTCTGCGTTCGTAATCGATGCTCGGGTGGGTATAATAAGTGCTATTATTCGGTAACTCGTAATAGCTCTTCACCACGGCTCCCATTGTTATGCTATGATCCTTGATCTCGATTGGTAAACCTATACCCACCACCATCTACAAAAAGACGTAAACAGCAAAATTTCCAAAACTATTATAATATTTATTTAATTATACCTGAACCCAATTAAGACCTTCCTCATATACCAACGTTCGTTTTTGTCTGGATAATAATGCTCCGCTTGTATCTAATATTGTTCCATATGTAGAAATCACAAGAGATGCGAATAGTAGCAAAGTCTTCATCTTGTTCGGTTTAATTATGACGTTATTTTTTTAAACAAGAACTATATATTATTTGTTTAACTGTCCATGATCTGCGTTGAGGTGTTAAATAGATACCTACATAATACTGGTACAAACCTGAATTGTAACACTTAATTAAAATATATTTTTATTTCAAATAAACTAAAATGCAATACAATTTCAATTAATTTTTTAACATCAATTGCCGGACGCTTTGTGATTTATTGGTGTCTATAGAATTCTCAATTCGTTTTACTTGTTTGTTGCTGGTAAAAGGACATTATCAGCCTTGAGGTGTTGAGTCGTTTCCTATCAATTATATTATTTCTTTCAGTTTTATTTTATAAGAGTTTAAAAGCAAATATAATGCAATGCAATACAATTGCATTCATTAATTCTCAACTACATTGACAACGCAAGTGAGAACTTTTTTTGGGTGCAACTAAAATTACATTTATCCACAAATTAAATCAATGTTCGGTTGATTAAGTTGGTTTGTGGAACAAACTAAGTTTAATGTGAGCTTTTTTGCTTTTATCAATGTTGAAGTGTGGCAGAACGAGGATTATAAGATGTGGCATAATTTTTCAAGTAATTTGAGGTGGGAAACGTTAAAAAAACTTATTTTTTACATACAATTTAATTAGAAAACTTTAAAAAAAGTTATATATAAAACAGTCATCACATAGAAAACTCATTTCTAGCATTATATTTATTCATAAGTTAAGTTTTTTAAATAAATAATTCAGAATTGCACAAAAAGAATATGATTATCACACAAAAATTATGATTTTTTCATAAAAAATGACTCAAAAAACTTCAAAAACGTCCAAAACAGATTTAAAACACACAAAACTGCACAATAAAATTACTTTATTACGCAGAAAACTTGTTTTTATCATAAAATTTAATAGAAAAATCACGTTTTCTACATAGAATTTATCATAATTTACGCAGAAAACATATCTTTTGCATACTCTTCGATTAGAAAACTTTAATAGTGCACAAATTTGCTTATAAAACATTAAAATTGTACAAAAAAATAGTTATAACATGATTATCTTACAATAAAATTTAATAAGCATTAAAATCATTAAAAAATCACGGTTTTTACTTGAAATTCCTCAAAATTTACTCATTTTTTTTTATAAAATTTGCTTAAAAACTTTAAAATTGCAAATCTAGTCTTGTTTTTCACATCAAATTTGACGTAAAAAGCGTTCTTAGCAAAAAAAGATATTTTAGCATAAAACTTGTTTTAAAAACCTCAAAAATGCTCAAAAATTTTGTTTTTTACATCAAATTTGACGTTAAAAGACATTTCTAGCATCAAATTTGCTTTAAAAACTTTAAAAATGCACAAAAAAGATATTTAAAACACAGAAAACACCTCAAAAATGTACAAGAAAGATATTAAAAACACAGACAATTTAATTTTAGCTTCAAATTCATTCAAAAATCTTGTTTTTTACTTCAAATTTGACTTAAAAATTACGTTTTTCGCATCAAATTTGCTTTAAATACTTCAAAAACGCACAAAAAAGATATTTAAAACACAGAAGACACTTCAAAAATGTACAAGAAAGATATTTAAAACACAGAAAACTCAATTTTAGCATCAAATTAATTCAAAAACTAGTTTTTCACATCAAATTTGACGTTAAAATATTTAAAACACAGAAAACACTTCAAAAATGCACTAAATTTTTTTTTAAACAGAAAAAATTTAATTTTTGCATCAAACTCATTCAAAAAACTTGTTTTTCACTTCAAATTTGACGTAAAAATTTCATTCTTAGCATTAAATTTGCTTTAAATACTTTAATAATGCACAAAAAAGTTATTTGAAACACAAAAAACACCTCAAAAATGTACAAGAAAGGTATTTAAAACACAGAAAACTTAGTTTTAGCATCAAATTTATTCAAACATTTGGTTTTTTATTTCAAATTTTATGTAAAAAAGATATTTTAGCATGAAACTTGCTTTAAAAACCTCAATAATGCACAAACAAATTATTTAAAACACAGAAAACACCTCAAAATGTACAAAAAAATATTAAATTTATTCAAAAATCTTGTTTTTTAAATCAAATTTGACGTAAAAAAACATTTCTAGCATCAAATTTGCTATAAAAACTTTAAAAATGTACAAAAAATTGATTTAAAACACAGAAAACTCAAGTTTAGCATCAAATTTATTTAAAAAACTTGTTTTTCACATCAAATTTGACGTAAAAAGGACTTTTTAGTATAAAAATTGCTTAAAAAACTCAAAACTGCACAAAAAAATTATTTAAAACACAGAAAGCTTAATTTTAGCATTAAATTTATTCAAAAATCTTGTTTTTTACGTCAAATTTGACAAAAAAAAATTTTAGCATAAAATTTGCTCTAAAAACATCAAAAATGCACAAAAAAGATATTTAAAACATAGAAAATTTAGCTTTAGCATTAAAAAATTTTATTCTTATATCAGATGTGATGTAAGAAATACTTTTTAGCATAAAACTTGCTTTAAAATCCTCAAAATCCACAAAAAAAAACATTTAAAACACTAAAAACTTAATTTTAGCATCAAATTTATTCAAAAATCTTATTTTTTACATCAAATTTGACATAAAAAAGACTTTTTAGCATAAAACTTGCTTTAAAAACCTCAAAAATGCATAAAAAAGATATTTAAAACACAGAAAATTCAATTTTAGCAAATAAATTTATTTAAAACCTTGTTTTTTACATCGAATTTGACGTTAAAAGACATTTCTAGCATCAAATTTGATTTAAAACACAGAAAACACTTAAAAAATGCACTAAAACAATATTTAAAACACAAACAATTTAGTTTTAGCATCAAACTCATACAAAAATATTCTTTTTCACATTAAATATGACATAAAAACGACGTTTTTAGCATCAAATTTGCTTCATATACTTCAAAAATGCACAAAAAAATATTTTAAACACAGAAAACATTTTAAAAATGTACAAAAATTATATTTAAAACACAAAAAACTCAATTTTAGCATCAAATTAATTCAAAAAACTTGTTTTTCACATCAAATTTGACGTAAAAAGACATTTCTAGCATTAAATTTGCTTCAAAAACTTCAAAAATGCACACAAAAAATATTTAAAACACAAAAAACATCTCAAAAATGCACAAAAAAGATATTTTAAGCACAGAAAATTGAATTTTAGCATCAAATTTATTCAAAAAAATTGTTTTTCACATTAAATTTGATGTAAAAAAGACGTTTTTAACATAAAATTTGTTTTTAAAATCTCAAAATTGCTCAAAAAAGGTATTTAAAATACAGAAAACACTTTAAAAATTCACAAAAAGATATTTAAAGCACAGAAAACTTAATTTTAGCATCAAATTCATTCAAAAATTTTGTTTTTTCATCAAATTTGACTTAAAAATTACGTTTTTAGGATTAAATTTGATTTATATACTTCAAAACTGCACAAAAGAGATATTTAAAACACAAAAAACTTAATTTGAGCATCAAATTTATTTAAAAAAATTGTTTTTTACATCAAATTTGACGTAAAAAAGATGTTTTTGCATAAAATTTGCTTTAAAAACCTTAAAAATGTACAAAAAAGATATTTAAAACACCAAAAACTTAATTTTAGTATCACATTCATTCAAAAAAATTATTTTTCCCATCAAATTTGACGTAAAAAAGTTATTTTTAGCATCAAATTTGCTTTCAATACTTCAAAAATGCACAAAAAAGATACTTAAAACACAGAAAGCACTTTAAAAATGCACAAAAAGATATTTAAAACACAGAAAATTCAGTTTTAGCACTCAAAAAATTTGTTTTTTATATCAGATGTGATGTAAAAAACACTTTTTAGCATAAAACTTGTTTTAACAACTACAAAAATCTACAAAAAAAAAATAAAACACTGAAAACTTTATTGTAGTATCAAATTCATTCAAAAATCTTGTTTTTTGCATCAAGTTTTACTCAAAAAATACGTTCTTAGCATAAAATTTAATTTAAAAACTTAATAAATGCACAAAAAAAATATTTAAAACACAGAAAACTTAATTTTAGCAATAAGTTTATTTAAAAACCTTGTTTTTCTCATCAAGTTTGACGTTAAAAACATTTCTAGCATCAAATTTGATTTAAAAACTTCAAAAATGCACACAAAAAGATATTTAAATCACACAAAACACTTGAAAAATTCACTAAAAAGATATTTAAAACTCAGACAATTTAATTTTAGGCTCAAATTAATTCAGAAATCTTGTTTTTTACATCAAATTTTACATAAAATGACGTTTTTAGATCAAATTTGCTTTAAATACCTCAAAAATGCACAAAATAAATGTTTAAAACATAGAAAACACTTGAAAAATGCACTAAAACTTTAACTAATTTTAATTTTAGCATCAAATTCATTTAAAAAATATGTTTTTCACATCAAATTTGACGTAAAAATTACGTTTTTAGCATCAAATTTGCTTTAAATACATCAAAAATGCACAAAATAGATATTTAAAACACAGAAAACACCTCAAAAATATACAAAAAAGATATTTAAAACACAGAAAACTCAATTTTAGTATCAAATTTATTTAAAAAATTTGTTTTTTCATCAAATTTGACATAAAAATTACGTTTTTAGCATTAAATTTGCTATAAAAACTTCAAAAATGCACAAAAAAATATTTACAACACAGAAAACACTTTAAAAATGCACTAAAAAGATATTTAAAACACTGACAATTTAATTTTAGTTTCAAATTCATTTAAAAATCTTGTTTTTTCATCAAATTTGACGCAAAAGAAACGTTTTTAACATACAATTTGCTCTAAGAACCTCAAAATTGCACACACAAAATTTTAGCATTCAAAAAACTTGTTTTTCACATCAAATTTGATGTTAACAAAACTTTTTAGCATAAAACTTGCTTTAAAACCCTTAAAAATAGACAAAAAAGATATTTAAAACACAAAAAACTGAATTTTAGCATCAAATTCATTTAAAAATATTGTTTTTCACATCAAATTTGACGTAAAAAAGACATTTCTAGCATCAAATTTGCTTTAAAAACTTTAAAAATGCACAAAAAAAATATTTAAAACACAGAAAACACCTCAAAAATATACAATAAAGATATTTAAAACACAGAAAACTCAATTTTAGCATTAAATTCATTCAAAAATCTTGTTTATCACATCAAATCTGACGTAAGAATGACGTTTTTGGCATCAAATTTGCTTTAAAAACCTCAAAAATGCACAAAAAAATTATTTGAAACACAGAAAACTCAATTGTAGCATGAAATTCTTGTTTTTTACATTAAATTTGACTCAAAAATACCTTTTTAACATAAAATTTGCTTTAGAAACCTTAAAAATGCACAAAAAATATTTAAAAGACAGAAAACTTAATTTTAGCATCAAACTTATTCAAAAATCTAGTTCTAGGCTTAAAAACAATGTTTTTAGCATAAAATTTGCTTTAAAAATCTCAAAATTGCACAAAAATAACTTTGAAATACAGAAAACTTAATTGTAGCATCAAATTTATTCAAAAATCTTATTTTTACATCAAATTTGATGCAAAAAAAGACTATTTTAGATTAAAATGTGCTTTAAAAACGTTAAAAATGCACAAAAGAAATATTTAAAACACAATAAACTTAATTTTAGCATCAAATTCATACAAAAATTTTGTTTTTCACATCAAATTTTACGTAAAAATACGGTTTCAGCGTCAAATTTGATTTAAAAACTTTAAATATGCACAAAAGAGAAATTTAAAACACAAAAAACTTAACATTAAAAAAATTAAATTTATGAAAAAATATTCTAAACTAAAAAACATCCATAGACGCGTTTCGAGGTTTACCTCTCATCAGTATGGCTTTATTTATTTAAACTAATTGATTTTTAACTTACTTCGTCAACATTGTTCACCATTTTTTATATATTTTTTATACAAAAAACTTAGTTTTAGCATTAAATTTATTCAAAAATCTAGTTTTTTACATCAAATTTGACGTAAAAAAGACATTTCTAGCATCAAATTTGCTTTAAAAACCTCAAAAATCTACAAAAAAGTTATTTAAAACACAGAAAATTCAAGATTGGCATCAAACTTAATAAAAAATCTTGTTTTTCACATTAAATTTGATGTAAAAAAAATTTTTTTAGCATAAAACTTTATTTAAAAACTTCAAAAATGCACAAAAAAGATATTTAAAACTCAGAAAACTTAATTGTAGCATCAAATTCATTTAAAAATCTTGTTTTTTACATCCATTTTGATATAAAAAATACGGTTTTAGCATAAAATTTGCTTTAAAAACTTTAAAAATGCACAAAAGTGATATTTAAAACACAGATAACTTATTTTTAGCATTAAATTTATTTAAAAATCTTGCTTTTTACAACAATTTTGACATAAAAAAAACGTTTTTAACATCAAATTTGCTTTAAAAACTTCAAAAATGCACACAAAAAATATTTAAAGCACTAAAAACTTAATTTTAGCGTCAAATTCATTTAAAAATCTTGTATTTTACATCAAATTTGACTTAAAAAATACGTAAAATGCACAATGTGAAATTTAAAACGCAGATAATTTATTTTTAGCATTAATTTTATTCAAAAATTTTGTTTTTTACATCAAATTTAACGTAAAAAAACGTTTTTAGCATAAAATTTGCTTTAAAAACCTCAAAAATGCACAAAAAAATCATTTAAAACACAGAAAACTAAACTTTGGAATCAAATTAATTTAAAAATCTTGTTTTTTATATTAAATTTGATGTAAAAAGACGTTTTTGATATAAAACAGACTTTTTAGCCTAAAATATGTTTTAAAAACTTCAAAAATGAACAAAAAAGATATTTAAAACACAGAAAATTTAATTTTAGCAATAAATAAATATAAAAGTCTTGTTTTTTACATCAAATTTGATATAAAAAAGACTTTATAGCCTAAAATATGTTTTAAAAACTTCAAAAATGCACAAAAAAGATATTTAAAACACAGAAAACACAACTTTAGCATTAAATTTGCTCAAAAATCTTGTTTTTCACATTAAATTTGATGCAAAAAAAAGTTTTTATCATAAAATTTGCTTTAGAAACTTTAAAAATGCACAAAAAAAGATATTTAAAACACAGAAAACTCAATTTTATCAATAAATTCATTCAAAAACTTTGTTTTTTACTTCTAATTTGATGTAAAAACACTTTTTAGCATAAAAATTGTTTTATAAACCTTAAAAAAGCACAAAAGAGATATATAAAACACAGAAAACTTAATTGTAGCATCAATTTTATTTAAAAATTTGTTTTAAAAACTTTAAAAATGCACACAAAAAATATTTAAAACACAGTAAACTTAGTTTTAACAACAAATTCAGTTAAAAATTACGTTTTTACATAAAATTTGACTTTGTAAACACATTTTTAGCATAAAATTTGTTTAGAAAACCTTAAAACTGCACAACAAAGTTTTTGATAACAAGATTATTACACAGAAAACTTGTTTTTAATATAAAATTTAATGAGAAAATACATTTTTTACATGAAATTTATCAAAATTGACTCATTTTTAGCATAATATTTGATTAAAAAACATCAAAATTGCACAAAAGGACTATTTATAACATGGTTATCCCTCAGAATACTTATTTCTGGCATTGAATTTAATCAGAAATTAGATTTTTTACATAATATTTATTTTGCACAAAATTTGCAAAAAAAACTCAAAATTGCACAAAAAATATATTTATAACATGGTTATTACATAACAACTTATTTGTAGTTTAAAATTTATTTAAAAATTATAATTTTTTTATAAAAAATAACGCAGAAAACTCATTTATAGCATAAGAATTGCTTATTAAAAATAATTTAAAACATGATTATCACACAGAAAACTGATAAAATTAATTAAAAATTTACGTTTTTTATATAGATTTTATTAAAATTTACACATTTTAACATAAAATTAACTTAAAAAAATTAAAAAATTGCACAAGAAAAATTAAAAAAGCACGTCTTAAGCTTAAAGTTTGCTTAGAAAACTTTAAAATTGCACAAAAATGATCTTTATAACATGATTTTCTCAAAAAAACCTCAAAATTGCACTAAACAAACATTAAAAACACAAAAAACTCATTTGTAGCAAAAAAATTATTCTAAAATCTAGTTTTTTACATAAAGTTTGATACAAAAAATACATTTTTGGTATAGAAACCCTAAAAAGTGCACAAAAAAGATTTTTAATCACAGAAAGCTTATTTTTAACATAAAATATTTAAAGGAAAATTATTCTTAGCATAAAATTTGCTTAGAAAACCTCAAAGAAATTAGTTAATCAATCACTGATGTTATAAAACATAAAAGTACAGATGATAGAAGTTACATTATTTAAATCTAATTTGATTATTTGCTCTCAATAAACATCTCTTAATACATTCCAATTTCTATCTCTCCAATTCTTCAAAAAAACATAATTGCTAGTTGGATCCAATAAGAAAATCAAACATCGGCATGTCGCATTGTCTGAAGGTCGTTCCGTTGCAATAACTCAAATATTCATGGCCCAGTTCGTCCTCGGATTCCCTGAAATTCAATCGTTCCAATATGTAGCATTCTTTGCGGGTAAAGAAATAAATAAAAAAAAATGTTTTATATGTAACATAAAAAAGCTCACTTGAATACCGCGGATAAAAGATCTCTTACTAAAGATTTCCCTTTTAATGGAATGTAAGCTCTCGCCTTGCATATCATTCGCTTGATACAAGCATCTCCGTCGAAGCCATATCTGTAAGAAATATTGATAAATTTGATCGAATTGATTGAGTTTAATCTAATACCCTTCTATTGCGGTTGATAATTGATTGAATATGTCTCTGCGTTGTCTATTGTGCATATGTTTGTAATTGCGGAATAGTCTTGTATCGCTAGGCAAACTGAATGGAACATCGCATTCACCAACTACATTTACCCCTGTAGGTACTTCCACCATTACCGATTTTACTCCAGACATTGTCAACTGAAATAATTTGTGGTAAATATTTTATTTCTATTTCTACATCAACCCTCTGATTGAGAGTTTCCGATCGAATTATCCATCTGTCCGCTTGAAATCTAGCATTTCCGTAATTAGTAGATTTCCTGCAAGTTTAAACGAATTTCCCGGTATCGATTGAAACATAAATCAAATATGAAATGTAATTGAAATAAAATAGGATTTTTCTGGTTACGTTTTCCACCCTCCTTCGCATGCAAAATAGTAAAAACCTTCTTATATATTCTGTTCTCCTGTTACGTTTCTGAATATTTCAACCCTCAAAGCGGCTTTAAAACTTTAAAATTTTTGCTTGCTACTTACAACAAAATTGCTGCCTGCAGGGAATGTAAGATATCGTTTTTTTCTAGACAACAACTTATTCTGTCGCCTCGTAACTTGCCCATGGCAACATCCTGTAATTACCAGTAGCCAGATTACTTCACGCCACGACATTGTTTGTAGAACTGTAACTGCTCTGATTACGCGTACATACATAACAAACAAAATCTTCACACCTTTTTTAATAATCACCTCTTAATTTTGTTTGCATTAACTGTACAGGCTACAAATATTTGCGGCTTGTATAGAGAACTAAATGAACTACAGAATGGTCCGAATCGAAAAAATAGTTTCTCTTATTTTATGTTTTTTATTAGTTACTGAATGCTTAGAAATAAATGGACACAGGGTGAAAAGAAAAGTGGTTTTCAGTAAGAATAGCAAAATGTTTGTAAGTATACAATATTATTTCCTTCCTTATAATATCAATTGATTTATTACAGTTCCGTTTAAATGGAAAAGATAATGTAATACCGTGGGTTCAATTCTTTGCTCATGGATGGGCGTTAAGAATAAATTGGGATCTTCCTGATACGTTACATAGAAGGCATAGATTTTTTAAACGTGACGTGTACAGTGAAATTGAAAACATAAGTGGGTGAGTTTTAATTATTTTTTTTATTGGAATGGGATGTTTTTTTATAATTCTTTCAGAGCTGGATTAGGTGGTTATTCCTGCATATTAAATTACATTTGTGAGCAGATTCGGGTAATTTCAACCGGCAGGAGTTGCGGAATGCTTTGCCAAATTGGAAGGATTATTAGTTCGTGAGTTGTAGCCATTTTTTATTCTTTTCATTAACTTTTTTTTAAATTAAATAAATTATTGCTGCGATTTAATAGAATTGCTTGGGATAATTGATGTAATTTTATTTTATTTATTTCTATGTATTAAATTCAATTATGTTTTAGGTCCGATGGAATTGAAGCTGATTTTTTTAAATCGATAGTCTCCAGATGTGATTATTACAGTCATTTATGTTCAGAAAATAATACAATAATATGAGTAATTAAAGAAATGTTGTTTTATTTGTTTTGCTTTTACTTTTTTATCTTCACTTTCTTTATCAGTCAATTGTACATTTGTGTTTTATAACAGCAGAAGCATCAACAAAAATTGATTAGCCAATTCGTGAACTACAAATACTAGGAAAGATACAGTATTTTAACTATTGAACCTTATTTAGTTTATTTGTGTAACCCATCCATCCGTCCAAAAGTTTGTAATCAAAGAGTTACAATAATTTAACAATTTATTTTTGTGACCTAGCTTCCAGTTTTGAGCTTTCTAATTTTGTTTTTTGTGGCACTTACATTGTATAATTTGCACCAACTAAAGTTGATACTGGGTTTTATTTTTCCATTCCATAGTTTTCCAATATTTGTTTTAAATATTACAGAAAATTGCAATAAAGCTTTTTAGTAAGTTTACAAAGATGCTTAAATAGAATTAAAACAATTCTCAATTTTATTAAAATCGATTGTATTGAAATATTTTAAGATTATAATATTCCTTTTATTTTTATTGAAAATACATTTTATATTGTTTTTATGCGATAAGAAGTAAATCTATTTTCGTACATTGATACCATGCGCTCTCGACTCAGTGTCCTTCCCTTCCCCCACTTGCTGTATTCATCTACAGTCTACCTTGTGCGTCGTTACCAGCAACGTATAATTTCCAACGTGCATAGCTTATTGCAATTCTTTGATGCAATTTTGTGTTGTGATTAGTGTAATAGTGAAAATGTGTAGTACCAATGATGTAATTAGTACCGATGATGTTGTAGAAGATGCCATGGACATTAATCAAGGTAACCGTAAAAAATGTAAGTGTGGGCTTAAAAAACGTTACAAATAATTCATCAAATTTAATTACAGTTTGTATAGGAGATGCTCAACTAGTTGATTATAAATTTGTTTTCCCAAAATATGTTTTAGGTTACAATTGCATTTTGCATTAACATTATAAATTGTTATTATATTTATAGCTACCCTAGCCATCAAATATTTAATTTATCTTTGCAATCCAAACACAGGTTATAATATTTTGTTATTTGGTAAAGATATTTTTGCAGTAATTAAAAGCTATACTCTGTTGATTTACATCAATTCTTTATACTTTGCCCAACCTCTCATATATTTTGTCGTGTTTTATTTGTGTTTAATAACAGTAGGAACATTAGCAGTGGTTGATTAGCCAACTTCTAGACAGTAGTTTACATTATATGACAGTTTATAAATACTTTAAGACATTTTTAGAACATTATTTGAAGATATCAGTGACTTAAAAACGTTTTATAATATTTTGAGAACAGTTTATATTATTTGTTGTAGGTTGGGAACATTATAAGACAGTCCATGAATACATTATGACATGTTTGGAACATTATTTAATTTAAAAACCTTTTATAGTATTTTAAAAACAGTTTATATTATTTGTACTAGTTTGGGAACATCATATGACAGTCCATGAATACTTTATGACATTTGTGGAACATTATTTTCAGATATAAGTGACTTAAAAACGTTTTATAATATTTTGAGAACTGTTTATATTATTTGTTGTAGATTGGGACAATTCATGAATACTTTATGACATTTTTAGAACATTATTTGAAGATATCAGTAATTTAAAAACGTTTTATAATACTTTAAGAACAGTTTATGATATTTGTTGTAGATTGGGAACATCATATGACAGTTCATGAACACTTTATGACATTTTGGAACTTTATTTGAAGATATCGGTGACTTAAAAACGTTTTATAATACTTTAAGAACAGTTTATGATATTTGTTGTAGTTTGGGAACATCATATGACAGTTCATGATACTTTCTGACAATTCTGGAACATTATTTAAAGATATCAGTAACTTAAAAACGTTTTATAATACTTTAAGTACAGTTTATGATATTTGTTGTAGATTGGGAACATCATACGACAGTCTATGAATACTTTATGACATTTTTGGAACGCTATTTGAAGAAATCAAAAACTTAAGAACGTTTTATAATACTTTGAGAACAGTTTTTTTTATTTGTTGTAGATTGGGAACATCATATGACTGTCTATGTATACTTTAAAACATTTGTGGAACATTATTTGAAGATATCAGTGACTTGACAACGTTTTATAATACTTTTACAACATTTTATATTATTTGTTGTAGATTGGGAACATAATATGACAGTCTATGAATACTTTATGACATTTTTGAAACATTATATAAAGATATAAGTGACTTAAAAACATTTTATAATACTTTAAGAACAGTTTATATTATTTTTGTAGATTGGGAACATCAGATGACAGTCCATGAATACTTTAACATTGTTGGAACATTATTTGAAGATATCGGTGACTTAAAAACGTTTTACAGTACTTTGCGAACTGTTTACATTATTTTTTGTAGATTGGAACATCATATGACAGTCTATGAATACTTTATGACATTTTTGGAACATTATTTGACTTATTAACGTTTCATAATATTTTGAAAACAGTTTATGTTATTTGTTGTAGATTGAGAACATTATATGACAGTCCATGAATACTTTATGACGTTTTTAAAACATTTTTTGAAGTTATCAGTGACTTAAAAACGTTTTATAATACTTTGAGAACAGTTCATATTATTTGTTGTAGATTGGGAACATTATTTAAAGATATCAGTGACTTAAAAACGTTTTATAATACTTTGAGAACAGTTTATAATATTTGTAGTAGATTGGGAACATCATATGACAATCCATGAATTGCTTGTTTATGACATTTTTGGAACATTATTTGAAGATATCAGTGACTTAAAAACGTTTTATAATATTTTAAAATTAATTTATATTATTTGAACTAGTTTGGGAACATCATATGACAGTCCATGATACTTTATGACAATTCTGGAACATTATTTGAAGATATCAGTAACTTAAAAACGTTTTATAATACTTTAAAAACAGTTTATGATATTTTTTGTAGATTGGGAACATCATATGACAGTTTATGAATACTTTATGACATTTTGGAACTTTATTTGAAGATATCGGTGACTTAAAAACGTTTTATAATACTTCAAGAATAGTTTATGATATTTGTTGTAGATTGAGAACATCATATGACAGTTCATGAACACTTTATGACATTTTGGAATTTTATTTGAAGATATCGGTGACTTAAAAACGTTTTATAATACTTTAAGAACAGTTTATGATATTTGTTGTAGATTGGGAACATCATATGACAGTTCATGAATACTTTATGACATTTTAAAATTTTATTTGAAATTATCGGTGACTTAAAAACGTTTTATAGTACTTTAAAAACAGTTTATGATATTTGTTGTAGATTGGGAACATCATATGACAGTTCATGATACTTTATGACAATTCTGGAACATTATTTGAAGATATCAGTAACTTAAAAACGTTTTATAATACTTAAAGAACAGTTTATGATATTTGTTGTAGATTGGCAACATCATATGACAGTTTATGAATACTTTATGACATTTTGGAACTTTATTTGAAGATATCGGTAACTTAAAAACGTTTTATAATACTTTAAGAACAGTTTATGATATTTGTTGTAGATTGGGAACATCATATGACAGTTCATGATACTTTATGACAATTCTGGAACATTATTTGAAGATATCAGTAACTTAAAAACGTTTTATAATACTTTAAGAACAGTTTATGATTTTTGTTGTAGATTGGGAACATCATATGACAGTTCATGAATACTTTATGACATTTTGGAACTTTATTTGAAGATATCGGTGACTTAAAAACTTTTTATAATACTTTAAGAACAGTTTATGATATTTGTTGTAGATTGGGAAGATCATATGACAGTTCATGAATACTTTATGACATTTTAAAACTTTATTTGAAAATATCGGTGACTTAAAAACGTTTTATAATACTTTAAGAACAGTTTATGATATTTGTTGTAGATTGGGAACATCATATGACAGTTCATGAGTATATTATGACATTTTGGAACTTTATTTGAAGATATCAGTGACTTAAAAACGTTTTATAATACTTTAAGAACAGTTTATATTATATGTGGTAGATTAGAAACATCACATGACAGTTCATGAATACATTATGACATTTTTGGAACATTATTTGAAGATATCATTGACTTAAAAACGTTTTATAATACTTTAAGAACAGTTTATGATATTTGTTGTAGATTGGGAACATCATATGACAGTTCATGAATACTTTATGACATTTTGGAATTTTATTTGAAGATATCGGTGACTTAAAAACGTTTTATAATACTTTAAGAACAGTTTATGATATTTGTTGTAGATTGGGAACATCATATGACAGTTCATGAATACTTTATGACATTTTGGAATTTTATTTAAAGATATCGGTGACTTAAAAACGTTTTATAATACTTTAAGATCAGTTTATGATATTTGTTGTAGATTGGGAACATCATATGACAGTTCATGAATACTTTATGACATTTTGGAATTTTATTTGAAGATATCGGTGACTTAAAAACGTTTAATAATACTTTAAGAACAGTTTATGATATTTGTTGTAGATTGGGAACATCATATGACAGTTCATGAGTATTTTATGACATTTTGGAACTTTATTTGAAGATATCAGTGACTTAAAAACGTTTTATAATACTTTAAGATCAGTTTATGATATTTGTTGTAGATTGGGAACATCATATGACAGTTCATGAATACTTTATGACATTTTAAAACTTTATTTGAAAATATCGGTGACTTAAAAACGTTTTATAGTACTTTAAAAACAGTTTATGATATTTGTTGTAGATTGGGAACATCATATGACAGTTCATGAGTATTTTATGACATTTTGGAACTTTATTTGAAGATATCAGTGACTTAAAAACGTTTTATAATACTTTAAGATCAGTTTATGATATTTGTTGTAGATTGGGAACATCATATGACAGTTCATGAATACTTTATGACATTTTGGAATTTTATTTGAAGATATCGGTGACTTAAAAACGTTTTATAATACTTTAAGAACAGTTTATGATATTTGTTGTAGATTGGGAACATCATATGACAGTTCATGAGTATTTTATGACATTTTGGAACTTTATTTGAAGATATCAGTGACTTAAAAACGTTTTATAATACTTTAAGAACAGTTTATGATATTTGTTGTAGATTGGGAACATCATATGACAGTTCATGAATACATTATGACACTTTTGGAACATTATTTGAAGATATCATTGACTTAAAAACGTTTTATAATACTTTAAGAACAGTTTATGATATTTGTTGTAGATTGGGAACATCATATGACAGTTCATGAATACTTTATGACATTTTGGAATTTTATTTGAAGATATCGGTGACTTAAAAACGTTTTATAATACTTTAAGAACAGTTTATGATATTTGTTGTAGATTGGGAACATCATATGACAGTTCATGAGTATTTTATGACATTTTGGAATTTTATTTAAAGATATCGGTGACTTAAAAACGTTTTATAATACTTTAAGAACAGTTTATGATATTTGTTGTAGATTGGGAACATCATATGACAGTTCATGAATACTTTATGACATTTTAAAACTTTATTTGAAAATATCGGTGACTTAAAAACGTTTTATAGTACTTTAAAAACAGTTTATGATATTTGTTGTAGATTGGGAACATCATATGACAGTTCATGAATACTTTATGACATTTTGGAATTTTATTTGAAGATATCGGTGACTTAAAAACGTTTTATAATACTTTAAGAACAGTTTATGATATTTGTTGTAGATTGGGAACATCATATGACAGTTCATGAGTATTTTATGACATTTTGGAATTTTATTTAAAGATATCGGTGACTTAAAAACGTTTTATAATACTTTAAGAACAGTTTATGATATTTGTTGTAGATTGGGAACATCATATGACAGTTCATGAGTATTTTATGACATTTTGGAACTTTATTTGAAGATATCAGTGACTTAAAAACGTTTTATAATACTTTAAGATCAGTTTATGATATTTGTTGTAGATTGGGAACATCATATGACAGTTCATGAATACTTTATGACATTTTAAAACTTTATTTGAAAATATCGGTGACTTAAAAACGTTTTATAGTACTTTAAAAACAGTTTATGATATTTGTTGTAGATTGGGAACATCATATGACAGTTCATAAATACTTTATGACATTTTGGAATTTTAATTGAAGATATCGGTGACTTAAAAACGTTTTATAATACTTTAAGAACAGTTTATGATATTTGTTGTAGATTGGGAACATCATATGACAGTTCATGAGTATTTTATGACATTTTGGAACTTTATTTGAAGATATCAGTGACTTAAAAACGTTTTATAATACTTTAAGAACAGTTTATGATATTTGTTGTAGATTGGGAACATCATATGACAGTTCATGAATACTTTATGACATTTTGGAACTTTATTTGAAGATATCGGTGACTTAAAAACGTTTTATAATACTTTAAGAACAGTTTATGATATTTGTTGTAGATTGGGAACATCATACGACAGTCTATGAATACTTTATGACATTTTTGGAACGCTATTTGAAGAAATCAAAAACTTAAGAACGTTTTATAATACTTTGAGAACAGTTTTTTTTATTTGTTGTAGATTGGGAACATCATATGACTGTCTATGTATACTTTAAAACATTTGTGGAACATTATTTGAAGATATCAGTGACTTGACAACGTTTTATAATACTTTTACAACATTTTATATTATTTGTTGTAGATTGGGAACATAATATGACAGTCTATGAATACTTTATGACATTTTTGAAACATTATATAAAGATATAAGTGACTTAAAAACATTTTATAATACTTTAAGAACAGTTTATATTATTTTTGTAGATTGGGAACATCAGATGACAGTCCATGAATACTTTAACATTGTTGGAACATTATTTGAAGATATTGGTGACTTAAAAACGTTTTACAGTACTTTGCGAACTGTTTACATTATTTTTTGTAGATTGGAACATTATATGACAGTCTATGAATACTTTATGACATTTTTGGAACATTATTTGACTTATTAACGTTTCATAATATTTTGAAAACAGTTTATGTTATTTGTTGTAGATTGAGAACATTATATGACAGTCCATGAATACTTTATGACGTTTTTAAAACATTTTTTGAAGTTATCAGTGACTTAAAAACGTTTTATAATACTTTGAGAACAGTTCATATTATTTGTTGTAGATTGGGAACATTATTTAAAGATATCAGTGACTTAAAAACGTTTTATAATACTTTGAGAACAGTTTATAATATTTGTAGTAGATTGGGAACATCATATGACAATCCATGAATTGCTTGTTTATGACATTTTTGGAACATTATTTGAAGATATCAGTGACTTAAAAACGTTTTATAATATTTTAAAATTAATTTATATTATTTGTACTAGTTTGGGAACATCATATGACAGTCCATGATACTTTATGACAATTCTGGAACATTATTTGAAGATATCAGTAACTTAAAAACGTTTTATAATACTTTAAAAACAGTTTATGATATTTTTTGTAGATTGGGAACATCATATGACAGTTTATGAATACTTTATGACATTTTGGAACTTTATTTGAAGATATCGGTGACTTAAAAACGTTTTATAATACTTCAAGAATAGTTTATGATATTTGTTGTAGATTGAGAACATCATATGACAGTTCATGAACACTTTATGACATTTTGGAATTTTATTTGAAGATATCGGTGACTTAAAAACGTTTTATAATACTTTAAGAACAGTTTATGATATTTGTTGTAGATTGGGAACATCATATGACAGTTCATGAATACTTTATGACATTTTAAAATTTTATTTGAAAATATCGGTGACTTAAAAACGTTTTATAGTACTTTAAAAACAGTTTATGATATTTGTTGTAGATTGGGAACATCATATGACAGTTCATGATACTTTATGACAATTCTGGAACATTATTTGAAGATATCAGTAACTTAAAAACGTTTTATAATACTTAAAGAACAGTTTATGATATTTGTTGTAGATTGGCAACATCATATGACAGTTTATGAATACTTTATGACATTTTGGAACTTTATTTGAAGATATCGGTAACTTAAAAACGTTTTATAATACTTTAAGAACAGTTTATGATATTTGTTGTAGATTGGGAACATCATATGACAGTTCATGATACTTTATGACAATTCTGGAACATTATTTGAAGATATCAGTAACTTAAAAACGTTTTATAATACTTTAAGAACAGTTTATGATTTTTGTTGTAGATTGGGAACATCATATGACAGTTCATGAATACTTTATGACATTTTGGAACTTTATTTGAAGATATCGGTGACTTAAAAACTTTTTATAATACTTTAAGAACAGTTTATGATATTTGTTGTAGATTGGGAACATCATATGACAGTTCATGAATACTTTATGACATTTTAAAACTTTATTTGAAAATATTGGTGACTTAAAAACGTTTTATAATACTTTAAGAACAGTTTATGATATTTGTTGTAGATTGGGAACATCATATGACAGTTCATGAATACTTTATGACATTTTGAAACTTTATTTGAAAATATCGGTGACTTAAAAACGTTTTATAATACTTTAAGAACAGTTTATGATATTTGTTGTAGATTGGGAACATCATATGACAGTTCATGATACTTTATGACATTTTGGAACTTTATTTGAAGATATCGGTGACTTAAAAACGTTTTATAATACTTTAAGAACAGTTTATGATATTTGTTGTAAATTGGGAACATCATATGACAGTTCATGAATATTTTATGACATTTTGGAACTTTATTTGAAGATATCAGTGACTTAAAAACGTTTTATAATACTATGAAAACAGTTTAAGTTATTTGTTGTGGATTGGGAACATTATATGACAGTTCATGATACTTTATGACAATTCTGGAACATTATTTGAAGATATCAGTAACTTAAAAACGTTTTATAATACTTTAAGAACAGTTTATATTTGTTGTAGATTAGGAACATCATATGACAGGTTATGAATACTTTATGACATTTTGGAACTTTATTTGAAGATATCGGTGACTTAAAAACGTTTTATAATACTTTAAGAACAGTTTATGATATTTGTTGTAGAGTGGAAACATCATATGACAGTTCATGAATACTTTATGACATTTTGAAACTTTATTTGAAAATATCGGTGACTTAAAAACGTTTTATAATACTTTAAGAACAGTTTATGATATTTGTTGTAGATTGGGAACATCATATGACAGTTCATGATACTTTATGACATTTTGGAACTTTATTTGAAGATATCGGTGACTTAAAATCGTTTTATAATACTTTAAGAACAGTTTATGATATTTGTTGTAGATTGGGAACATCATATGACAGTTCATGATACTTTATGACATTTTTGGAACATTATTTGAAGATATCAGTAATTTAAAAATATTTTATAATACTTTGAAAACAGTTTATGTTATTTGTTGTAGATTGGGAACATCATATGATAGTCTCTGAATATTTTATGACATTTTTGAAATATTTATTGAAAATATCATTGACTTATAAACGTTTTATAGTATTTTGAGAACATTTTATATCATTTGTAACAAATCAGAAACATTCAATGACATTTCATAAATACATTTAAACTTAAGGACAGTTTGAAACATTATTACAAAAACTTGAATTCAAATCATTTGTAATTTATTCAATCGCAGTATTGATTTTATTTTAGCAAACACTGGAAACTATTGGAACAAACAAACACAACGTTAAAAAGTTTTTAATTGAGTTTACAACATTAATATCACGATATAAAAGAAGTGAACATGTCGGCAAAACTAGCACTGCAATCGGGAAACGACTTTTCGCAATCACCACGACTTTTTCTTCCGATACTTTGCGCAGCGTAGTACTCATTATCTGCATGATCTCCAACAACCTCATTAGTAGTAGACGGACTAAAACAGAACAATTTAAAATAATATTTAATTAATTAATAAATACTTTGCTTACGTGAAGAGTGCGTGTAATATTTCCTCAATTAATCCACTTTGTTTATCAATTGGGGTTTCAGCCAATTCGCAAATTGTGCGTAAAATGCAACCCTTACTGCCATAACCGTACATTTCAGCATAATTTTGTAATATTTTATAAATATCCCAACGGATAGGAGCAGATAAAGCTCTTTTTTTTCTAGCAAAAATAACATCTGGACTTGTATAATCTGAAGCATTTTGTGGTAGCAAATAGGATGCTTTAATTACAATACCAACAATAACGGTTTCATCCCTTAAATCTACCGGAAAACCAGCACCCATTATAGACTAAAAATTAAAAAATTTAAAACAAATATTGTATAAATTGCAATAACTTACCTGCACTTTGGCAACTCCTTTAGGGTAAACTAAAGTACGCTTATTTCTACCACATTGACAACCAATAATACAAATTAATATAATTAGATGCTTCATTGTAGGAAATTAAACAGTTAATGCGCAAAATACTGCGATCCTTTTGTTTAAGTTGTGTTAATTGAGGCTTGTTTTAAACAAATTAGTACCAACCGTTAAGTGCTAATTAATTGACCTAATTGTTAAAAAAAAAAAAAAAATTATCTCAAAACGACATAAAAAAGTTACACTTGACGTCGCAATCGATACCAGGATAATAAATATCTTTATCATTATAAGACGGTTGATGCGCATCGAAACTTTATTGTCTCATAAATCATCGACAGAAATCCCATTTTGAAAAACATAAATCTTACCATTCCATTCTAAAGATAAATTAATTAAATTATTACAAATTAAAAGAACAAACTTTGGATACCGTAAATTCTAAACGGTAAATGAGAGCATCCGTAATATTTACTTATTTGATGTTAACATAGCGAGACACGATGATGAGGTTTTGCTTAATTTTATTCATAATTTTCCTTAGCGTATTAGCTGATGATTTTAATAAAACAGAGAAAATATTGTCTAGAAAGAAGAGGTATTTAGTGTTTCCTGAAGGGAGTTCTTTGCAATTGGGTAAGTTACACACTTAATTTTATATTAATTAATTAATTTGTTGTTATTACTTTCAGTTTATTGTCTAACAATGCCAGTGTTGGGTAAAAGCAGCATTTTCACAATCGGAGGCACCGCAGCTTTAGCCTGGGAACTTCCACATGACCCATTTCAACCCTATAGAAAACCAGCAGAACTTTTACACAGAGTTGACGACTTTAAAACACAAGAAATACGTCCACCAAATCCCCAAAAATATAAACAAACTTATCCTGTTTACAAACCAAAAATAAGATATTCAACAGTCTACAACTCACCTGCATACAAGCAAGCTATTAAACGAAAACATTACTATTACAATCAACCCATTACAACTTACGTTCATCCAGTTTATAATCAATTCCATAGAAGAAGCAGGAGAGATTTGTATGGAAAGATTGAAAAATTATTCGCAGCGTAAGTATATTATTTTTGTTTTGTTTATATTACAAATATTGTTTTAGGCAACGGTTGGACGGGAAGGCATGTTTACTAAAGGCAGTGTGCGAAGTGAGTCAGGTTGCGTTGGGTAAGGGAACCTTCATGCAAGAGATAATCAAGGCCGTATTTCGGTAGGTAATGATGTGAAATTTTCGTGGGTAGAAATTGTTGAGAGTTGTAATTTTAGGGTGAAGCCGCATGAAGGTTACGCCGACGAGGATGAATACGATGGGGCTGCGGATAAGGGCCACAACTGCTCGGAAATGTATCCATCTTGTCAGGCTTCAGTGTGGAATTATTTCTAAGCGACGTTTTTATCAATAAATTTTATTTAATCTGCTTTTACTTGTTTTTGTTATCGCATTAATCCTATCATGAAGGGAGAAGGTTTAATTTGCCACAAATGCTATAAAATATAATTGAAAAATTACTGAAGTAGCATCAATAACTGTCAAAATAATATTTGACAATTAATTTTTTGTCAAAAGTGCTTAAAATTTTAATAAAATCAATTTTTATTTCAAAAATATTTTTTAATAATTTGAAAATTACTTACGCTCTTAAACTAATTCAATATTTTTAAAAACATTTTCAAGACATTTTGTTAACGTCGGAAAATTATACATTATTTCAGAAATATTTTTTAATAATTTTCAAAATTTATAAATATTGGGTCGGTAGTTTGATACAGTGTTCCCGCCCACCCGCTCAAGTGTTTATTATCAAGAAATTTGCTTATTCTCCCACTCGTTACGTTTCTGCTGTTTTTAATATGTCAGATTAAATGACAGTTGTCACTTATACATCAGAGGTGGGTACAATAACAGTATTCCTGATATGTAACACTTTGGCGGGTGGGCGGGACCACAGTTTATAAATATTGGGCCGGTGGTTTGATTCAGTATTTCCGCCTACCCGCCCAAGTGTTTGTTATAAAGGAATTCGCTTTTTCTTACACTCGTTACGTTTCTGCTGTTTTTAATATGACAGATTGAATGACAGTTGTCACTAATAGGTCAAAGGTGGGTACAATAACAAATTTCTTGATAACTAACACTTGGGCGGGTGGGCGGGAACACAGTTTATAAATATTGAGTCTGTGGTTTGATACAGTGTTCCCGCCCACCCGCCCAAGTGTTTGTTGTAAAAAGTTTGCTTTTTCTCACACTCGTTGCGTTTCTGCTATTTTTAATATGACAGATTAAATGACAGTTGTCACTTATACGTGAAAGGTGGGTACAATAACAAATTTCTTGATAACTAACACTTGGGCGGGTGGGCGGAAACACAGTTTATAAATATTGAGTCTGTGGTTTGATACAGTGTTCTCGCCTACCCGCCCAAGTGTTTGTTGTAAAAAGTTTGATTAAACTCACACTCGTAGCGTTTCTGCTATTTTTAATATGACAGGTTGAATGA
The DNA here is from genome assembly GCA_963932245.1 of Tachinus rufipes. Taxonomy (NCBI): domain Eukaryota; kingdom Metazoa; phylum Arthropoda; class Insecta; order Coleoptera; family Staphylinidae; genus Tachinus; species Tachinus rufipes. Next base: position 7,791,129 of record OZ010749.1, read on the forward strand.
CAGTTGTCACTTATACGTCAAAGGTGGGTACAATAACAAATTTTTTGATAACTAGCACTTGGACGGGTGGGCGGGAGCACAGTTTATAAATATTGGTCCGGTAGGTTGATACAGTGTTCCCGCCCACCCGCCCAAGTGTTTATTATCGAGAAATTTGCTTATTCTCCCACTCGTTACGTTTCTGCTGTTTTTAATATGTCAGATTGAATGACAATTGTCACTTAGACGTCAATGGTGGGTACAATAACAAATTACTTGATAACTAACACTTGGGCGGGTGGGCGGAAACACAGTTTATAAATATTGAGTCTGTGGTTTGATACAGTGTTCCCGCCCACCCGCCCAAGTGTTTGTTGTAAAAAGTTTGCTTTTTCTCACACTCGTTGCGTTTCTGCTATTTTTAATATGACAGATTGAATGACAGTTGTCACTTATACGTCAAAGGTAGATACAATAACAATATTCCTGATAACTATTACTTGGGCGGGTGGGCGGAAGTACAGTTTATAAATATTGGTCCGGTGGTTTGATACAGTGTTCCCGCCTACCCGCCCAAGTATTTATTATCAAGAAATTTGCTTATTCTCCCACTCGTTACGTTTCTGCTGTTTTTAATATGTCAGATTGAATGACAGTTGTTATTTATTTGGTCTAATAACATATTTTTTGATAACTAACATTTAGGCGGATGGGCGGAAACACGTTTTATAAATATTGGTGCGGTGGTTTAATACAGTGTTTTCGCCCACCCGCTCAAGTGTTTGCTATCAAGAAATTTGCTTATTCTCACACTCGTTGCGTTTCTGCTGTTTTTAATATGTCACATTAAATGACTATTGTCACTTAGACGTCAGAGGTGGGTATAATAACAAATTGCTTGATAACTAACACTTTGGTGGGTGGGCGGAAACACAGTTTATAAATATTGGGCCTGTGGTTTGATACAGTGTTCCCGCCTACCCGATCAGGTGTTGTTATCTAGAAATTTGTTAACTCTCACACTCGTTGCGTTTCTGCTAATTTTAATATGTCAGATTGAATGACTATTATCACTTATACGTCAGAGGTGGGTCCAATAACAAATTTCTTGATAACTAACTTTTGGGCTGGTGGGCGGGAACACAGTTTATAAATATTGGTCCGGTGGTTTGATACAGTGTTCCCACCCACCCGCCCAAGTGTTTGTTATTATGATTCTGCTTATTCTCACACTCGCTGCGTTTCTGCAGTTTTTAATATGTCAGACTGAATGACAGTTGTCACTTATACGTCAAAAGTGGGTACAATAACAAATTTCTTGATAACTAACACTTGGGCGGGTGGGCGGGAACACAATTCATACATATTGGTAAGGGGTTTGATACAGTGTTCCCGCTCACCCGCTCAAGTGTTTGTTATCGAGAAATTTGTTTATTCTTACACTTGTTGCGTTTCTGCTGTTTTTAATATTACAAATTGAATAAAAGTTGTCACTTATACGTCAGGTAGAGACAATGGCAAATTTCTTGATAACTAACCAATTTACTTAAAATTAATCTTTATTTTTTATTAATATTGTAATAATAATTCAAAACATAAATGACACACTTTAACAATTGTTAACAATATTAATTAATTTTCCATTTATTAACAGTTCATCTATTATAAATCTTAATTAAAACAAAAATTCCATTAACACAAATTTCGTTATTAACTTAATTGCATCTAATAAAACCTAAACTAATTCATCTTAATATGAAAGGTCGAGATTCCGTACAAAGATCCGTTACACATTAATTATGTTTGCCTCATTGATTAGCATCTCGCATGAAATAAACTTTTAGAGGAAAAAATATTGTAAGCATTCGCTCCATCGTTCCCGCGACAAACAAACCGCAAGAACTATTGATGGGGTCGATTTTCCTAGCTTTACTGCTAGGACTCTTAATGTCCGAAATAAATTGCAGCCCGCAGAACATACTATCACGAAGGAAAAGATACGTGGCCTTCCCCGAGGGTTCCACCCTCTCTGTAAGTAATAATAATAATAAATAATCTTTACAGAAAATTTAACATTCTGCTCTAGAAATCTTATTGATTTTAAATGAAATGTAATTTTTTTAGATAGCAATTTGTATTACGACTCAATCGATAATGAGGCCTGCTGAAATTTGGACTGAGGGTATGAATTGGGGGATATCATACGACCTGCCTAATAATACGTTACTTAAAGAGTATATCTTTCCGAAGCGAGTCATGCAGCGGAGACATCGCAGAGATTTGTATCAGAAGATGGAGCTTATTATGGATTCGTGAGTAATTTCCGCAAGAAGGGATAAAGTTCGAGATCTTGTAAAAGTAATCCATTGATTTATGTCTTTTTACAGGATGGGGTATAACGGTCGCTACTGTATTTACAGAGCACTGTGTGAAGCTGGAGGACTATTTCGTTCTAGAGGTCGGAATGTTATTGAAGAAATTTTAAGAATTGTATTTAGGTAAATATAATCGTTGATAAAACTCGCACGCATTCTTTAATATTATTTATTGCTTTTAGATTTCCTCAGGAGGGTATCACGGAATCAGAACCCGACGTACATAAAGAGTATCAACGCGCCCACGGCATTGGCAAGGATAAGGGAGAAGAGGAATGCTCGAAAATGTTTCCAGGATGTACGTTTTCATTACTAGACATGGCTTTAGGCTACTATTCCAACTACAATTTACCATTCGGTACATAGAAAAATATTCAACAATACTTTTATTTATAATAAATTTTAATTAAAATAATTTTGTGAATATTGATTTAATATATAAACCTTGTAGAGGGGCAACCATATAACCAATTTATCACTGTCTCGCGAAAACTATAAGCTGACAAGTCTTAACAGATCCTCGCGTCGCTTGACACGAGTGAAAGAAGAAAATAATTACCCAGACGCCGCTTGACACTTCGACGTCGAGTTAGGACGATGTTCCGTATCAAATTTACTGTGAATTAGAGGTTGATGGTACACTGATGATAAATATTATTATTTAATATGAAATGCGAGTGTGTGGAAACGAATAGAATCGATTTGATTGTACCGCAGCGATTTATCTTAAAAAATATTGGAAACGTGATGCTATGTTTGAGTTATTATATATAATTACATATTGTGTGGGCAAAACATAGTTTTATTAAATTGCATAACTGGGCGAGTAGGCGAATTATAGAAAGCTTAGTTTTTTTTAAATAACAATTTCTCTTATCTTGCGCAAATTTTTGACATTTGTTATTAGTGTTTTATTAGCCAATGTCTTGGGAGGGTAGGTGAGTTAGTAGCCCACCAAAGGGTCTGCAAAATCTAGTTATAATATTTAAAAAAATTCAAATTTTTGGAAACAACTATTGCCAATTGTGTTTGTCGTCATATTGTTTTAGCAAAAGCTAAAATATTAGTAAAAACGTTGCTTTCAAAGTGTATACTATGACCAATCTTGGATACTTTCTGCATTGTAAATATTGCAAATTTAATTCTACCAGAAAACGTTTTTAGATAGCATCATTTCTTACTTTTGAAAGGGCTTATTTTAAATTCACTGAGCTCAAATTATATGTCTACAAGACAAATAATACGTTATAAAATAAATATATCAAAGCAAAAATATTGATAAAACCCGCAATTTGAGTATAAATAAAAGGTTTTAATGTCACCTATAATTTGCTTGAAGTTATAAGCTTTATAACTTTGCTCTTTCATTACTGTATTATATATCCACGGGCTATAAGAAAAATATTACTTAGAAATATTATAGTAAAGATATGTTTTCTATTAAATTGCATTACAAAACTGTTTAAATATAATTTTAATAATCTTACTAAATTCGATTGCATTGAAATGTTTTAAAATTATATTATCCCTTTCATTTTTATTGAAAATACATTTCTTATTGTTTTTATGAGATAAGAAGTAAATCTATTTTCGTACATTGATACCATGCGCTCTCGACTCAGTGTCCTTCACTTCCCCCACTTCTAACGACTTATTTCCTATACTCGTCTGCAGTCTACCTTGTGCGTCGTTACCAGCAACGTATAATTCCCAACGTGCTTAGCTTATTGCAATTATTTGTTGCAATTTTGCGTTGTAATTAGTGTAATAGTGAAAATGTGTTGTGCCAATGAAGTAATTAGTGCCGATGATGTTTTAAAAGATGCCATGGATCAATCAAGGTAACCGTTAATATTTGAATTGTGGGCTTTAAAACGTTACAACCAATTCATCAAATTGATGTTTTACAATCATGTTTAATTGCAGTTTGTATAGGAGATGCTCAGCTAATTGATTGTAAATTTGTTTTTGCAAATATGTTTTAGGCTAAATGCAGCTATAATTGCATTTTGCATAATTGCTCTTAATTAATATTAAAATTGTTATTATTATGGTATTTATAGTTGTTTGAACAATGTTTTATTATATGTATTCGTACCTTGACCATCAAATAATCATTTTTTTATACTTCTAGGTTATTATATTTTATTTTTTGGTAAAGATATTCTTACTACCAACAATTGAGCATGACTTGATTTATTTATGTATTCCAACCACCCGCTCAGTATTTGTGATTTAGGAAGTTATGATTTTTTTTCTATTTTGCTCATCTTTTTGACCAACGTCATTTGATTTTTTTTAATGTATTAACAGCAGAAGCATCAGCAGTAATTGATTTGCCAATTCCTGGATAATTAAACTTGGACAGGTGCTTCGACCACATTAGCTCCTCATCAATTGATTGAATGTCACCATCACCTCCTTGGACATACATTTTTTTAACGTTTGCATAGAACGAAAACTTCATATTTTTTGATAAGTAACAATTGGGCGGGTGGGCGGAAGCCCAGTTCAAACAATCTGTCTATACTTATGTTTTGTAGTGACCCACTCACTCACCCAAGTGTCCGCTATCTAAGGATTGAAATCACCATCGGCTTCTTGGACATAGAAATTTTTATCGTTTGCGGAAAAGAAAACTACAAATTTCTTGATAATCATGTTGATAACTAACACTTGGGCGAGTGGGCAGGAACCCCAATTACAGTTCAAACCACCTGTTAGTACTTAGATCTAAAATAACCCACCCGCCTGCTCAAGTGTTTATCATCAACAGATTGAATGGCACAATCACTTTCTTTGACATAATGACATTTAATGCTTGCAGACAAAATAAACTTCCAATTTCTTGATAATTAACACTTGGACAGGTGGGCGGAAACCCCAGTTTAAACCACCTGTCCATACTTATCATTAACCCGCTCAAGTGTTTGCCATCAAGGGATTAGAGTCACCATCACCTAATTTGACATAACAACTTTTAACGTTTGCAGAGAAGGAAAACATTCAATTTTATAATAACTAACACTTGGGCCGAAAACTTTAGTTCAAACCACTCATGTTCTGGAGTAACCCATCCACCCGCCAAAGGGTTTGTTATCAAAGGATTGTATATCACCATCACCTCTGTTGACATAGAAACTTTTAACGCTTGCAGAGAAGGAAAACTTCTAATTTCTTGATAACTAGCACTTGTGCGGATGGGTTTGTTTGTCTTTGAGCTGCTATCACTGTCATAAAACGTTTCTAAACTGTCATAAACGTCATAAATTATTTTTGAGCTGTCATAAAAGTTATAAATTGTTACAAAACTGTCACAAACATCAAAACATGTTTTTGAGTTATCAGTAACGTCATAAAACGTTTGGAAACTATCATAAATTTTATAAAATCTTCAAAAACTGTCATAAACGTTATAATACGTTCATAAACTGTCATATCACGTTTAAGATGTTATTAATTGTTTCTTAATTGTCATAAACGTCATAAAATGTTCCTGAGTTGTCATCAAATATTTGTGAACTGCCATAAACGTTATAAAATGTTTGTGAGAAGTTAATAATTGTTTCTGAGCTGTCATAAGTGTCATAAAATGTTTCTAAACTATTAAAACGTCATAAAATGTTCCCAAACTGTCTTAAAATGTTTAAGAGATATCATTAACATCTAAAATGTCTGTTAGCTGTCATAAATGATATAAAATGTTTGTGAGCAATCAATTATTGTTTCATAAACGTCATAAAATGTTTAAAAGATGTTATAAACATCACAACACGTCCGTAAGCTGTCATAAACGTTACAAAATGTTTGTGAGCAGTCAATAATTGTTTCTGAGCTGTCATAAAATGTTCCTAAGCTGTCGAAACGTTATAGAATGTTTCCGAAATATCATAAAATGTTTAATAGATAGCATAAACGTTTAAAATGTTTGTGAGCAGTCAATAATTGATTCTGAGTTGTCATAAATGTCATAAAATGTTTTCAAACTGGCATAAAATATTTAAGAAATATTATAAACGTCACAAAATATCCGTAAGCTGTCATAAACGTTATAAAATGTTTGTGAGCAGTCAATAATTGTCTATGGAGTGTCAAAACGTTATAAAATGTTTTCAAATTGTCTTAAAATGTTTAAGAGATATCATAAACGTTATAAAATGTTTGTGAGCTGTCATAATGTTATAAAATGTTTGTGAACAGTCAATATTTGTTTCTGAGGTGTCATAAACGTCATTAAATGTTTCCAAACTATCATTAAATGTTTTAAAGATATCATAAACGTGATATTATAAATGTCATAAAATGTTCTTAAGCTGTCATAAAATGTTCCTAAGCAGTCATCAAATGTCCGTCTGTCATAAATGTTATAAATGGTTTCTTAGCTAACATAAAATGTTCCTGAAGTATCATAAAACGTTTGTTAGCTGTCATTAACTTTATAAAATGTTTGTGAGTTGTCATTCGCGTCCTAAAATGTTTGGAAACTGTCATAAACGTTATAATATGTTTATGAAATATTATAAACATCATAAAATGTTTGTGAATAGTCATTATTTGTTTCTGACTTGTCATGAAATGTTTGTGAGATATTATAAACGTCATAAAATGTCCGTGAACTGTCATAAATGTAATCAAATGTTCTTGAACTGTTATAAACGTCATAAAATATTTAACAAACACTTTGGCGGGTGGGTGGGGAACTCCAGTCAAAACTACTTGCGCGGTTTCCTAAATTTGTGTCCCCGCCCACCCACCCAAGTGTTAGTTATCAAAACTTTTGATAACAAATACTTGGGCGGGTGGGTGTGGCATTCCAATAAAAATTACTTGCGCAAAATCTTAAACTTTTGATAACTAACACTTGAGCGGGTTGGTGAAGTACACCAATCAAAATTACTTGCGCGTAATCATAAACTTGTGTCTCCGCTTACTAACCTTAGTGTTTGTAATTCAATTTCTTGATAACAAACACTTGGGCGCGTGGGTGGGCCACTCCAATCAAAATTACTTCCGCAGAATCTTAAACTTGTATTCCCGCCCACCCACCCATGTCTTAATGATCAAAACTTTTGATAACAAATACTTGGGCGGGTGGGTGGGGAACTCCAGTTAAAACTACTTGCGCGGATTCCTAAATTTGTGTCCCCGCCCACCCACCCAAGTGTTAGTTATCAAAACTATTGATAACAAATACTTGGACGGATGGGTGTGGCACACAAAATCTTAAATTTGTGTGCCCGCCCAACCACACAAGTGTTAGTTATCAAAACTTTTGATAACTTTTTTTTTTTTTTTTGGGGGATTCATTTTTTCAGGTTGAAATGCCTACCGACTAAAAACCGCCCAATAATGAATGCCAAATGGAAGTTCGAGACCTTACGGCTCATGTACCTTCCTTTAATTTGATAGTTAGTATAAGTTAGATTTAAGCCCTATAGGCTGCGAAAGAGGTGGGTATACCTGATCCCTGTTAGTATTGTTAAAATTTATAGTGCGGCTATTTGGTTAACAGGGCGTTTATAAAAGAAAGTCTCCCTGTCTGGCTCGGCGAGTCGGGCCAAATCGGGGTTTGGATGAAACGCGAGATTATCGAAGTACTTTACGGCTAAAGTTTCGATTTGATGCGCAGAAGAGGCAACCCTAGGTCCGCCCGAATATCTCTATTCCGACAGTACCATGGAGCACCGAGGAGGCTCCTCAAAGTGACACTTTGGAATGCCTCAAGACAATCGAGATGACAGCGCGAGGCCGTGCCCCAGATCGGGGATGCGTATATCAGCATAGGCCTGATGGTGGGTTTTGTTCCGAATCGACATGCCGCTGTTTCGACGCAACATCGGAACAAGAAGATTTTTCACCATTTTGGCTTTATCGAGAATGGACTGCACGTGTAATTTATACGTGAGTCCCTTGTCTAAGATAACCCCAAGATACTTAGCAGAATCAGACCACGGTATGGGAACATTGTTAAGACTGATGTTCTCATCGGGTGTAATTTTCCGGCAAGTGAAGAGAACAGCCTTGCTTTTCTCTGGATTTACTTTGACTCGCCATTCGTCCAACCAATCATCCAGGTCGTCCGTGGCTTTTTGTAATCTTGAAATAATCACATCGGGTGATTTAGAAGAATAGAGAAGAGCTGTGTCATCAGCAAACTGTGCCATTTGAACCCCATGCGTCAATCCCGAAGGCATATCGGCAAAGTATAAGTTAAACAGCAACGGTGATAAAATAGATCCCTGAGGCACCCCTGCCTCTATATTTCGAGAAGTAGATATATGGCCAGAAATTCTGACTGCCAGAGTTCTGCGGTTTAGATATGAAGCAATCAGCCTCACAAGACGCAAAGGGAATTTATCCCTGTACAATTTAAAAAGAAGGCCTTTGTGCCAAACCTTATCGAAGGCTTTTTCGACGTCGAAAAAAACTACTCCTGTAATCTTTCTCAGTCTAAAACCTCCGATAATTTGGTCTGTCACGCGGTTTAATTGATGGACAGCTGAATGGCCCCATCTGAACCCATGTTGGTGGGGGGGGGGGGAGAAGATTGTTAGCTTTTGTGTGATCCTGTAATCTGTCCAAGATCACCCTTTCTATGACCTTACTTAAGGTACATAGTAAACTGATAGGCCGGTAGTTTTGTGGAAATTTCCGGTCTTTCCCTGGTTTGGGGATAGTTATCACCAGTGAGCTTTTCTAATCTGAAGGAAAGTGCCCTGTTTGAAGAGTCGCATTTGCAATATTGGTGAGTGCCATTATTGCTTTGTGCGAGAACGATTTCAAAGCTCTGTTCGTTATCTTATCGGAACCAGGGGCGGTTCGAGCTTTAAATCTTTTGATCATTTCTCGGATTCGTGACGGGCGAACGCTTTCCAGCAGTTCGTCGTCGTCCTCGGCGTTCAGGAAGTTTCTGACAGCCCTGTGGACCCGATCGATATGATCCAAATCAGTGTCCCTTGTGAATACCTCGGAACATTGGAGTTCGAAGCAGTCGGCGAATGCCTCAGCTTTTCCCTCTTTAGAAAATTGAACCCCATTTTTGCCAAAAATAGCTGGAATGGGGACTCGCCTGTTGCGTAAGGCTTTGGAGATCCTCCACATTGGATGATCATCCTCTGTGAAAGATTCCATGGTATTTTGCCAGCACAAATGTTGTGTTCTCACCTCGTTGTGGAGCGCGTTCATAATTTCGCGATCTCTGGGCTCGCGATGCTTCTGCCATTGACGTTTGTTGGCATTTCTGCGTCTTATCAATGCTTTAGCGTCGCGGGATAGTCCTAGAGGATTATCGACGCGAACCTGATGGGTCTTAGAGGCCCTTTCCGTGGCTTTGCGAATTTGAGTAGTAAATGTTTTGACGGCTCTTTCCAGATCATTGACTGTATGTATTGGTGCAAGCCTGCTTATGCTCACTTCCAGAAGACGAGAAAAAAGACGCCAATCCGTACGAGTTACGAATCTTCCTCTCTCACCTGTCCCCATTCCATAGAGCTCCAATAATACAGGGTCGTGGTCGGAGCTCGTTGCATCGACAGCGCGTATATCGTATGTTAGGTTGACGTTCTTGAATATTGCTATGTCAAGAACGTCCCCCATGTGACCTGCACCGCTGTGGAAGGTGGGTTTATCTGGACCCACCACTTGCAAACCGTTTTCCTGCGCGTAATCGAACAACTTTTGACCTTTACAGTTTGTCCTCAAGCTATTCCACGCCGGGTGCTTAGTACTGTCGAGAATCGCATCAAAATCTTCCATTTCAATGCGATTTTGTGGCCTGATGTAGGCAGACGCAATTTTGAGTGTGCCTAACCCAGGCACAGTCACCACTATCGCGTTTGATTCTAGCGAGAGAGTGTCTGGGGTTACCACCTCGGAGTGGTCCAATGATCTTTTAGCTAAGATCATTGTACCCCTCCCCAGTGGCACCGGCGACTTTCCCAAGTACGTGAAAGTATTTGGGATTCTCAGCGCTTTATTGGGCCGGTGAACCGACTCTGATATCAACATGATATCAATGTTCTCATCGAAGAAGAACTCTTCCACCTCGCCCATTTTACTTTGAATGGTATTAGCATTTCTTTTGATAACTAACACTTGGGCGGGTTGGTGGAGTACTCCAATCAAAATTACTTGCGCGTAATCATAAACTTGTGTCCCCGTTTACCCACTTAAGTGTTTGTAATAAAAAAATTTGATAACAAACATTTGGGCGGGTGGGTGGGGCAGTCCAATCAAAACTACTTGCGCGGAATCTTAAACTTGTGTTTCCACCCACCCACCCAAGTGTTTGTGAATCAATCTCTTAATAACAAACACTTTGTCGGGTGGGTGGGGCATTCCAATCAAAAATACTTGCGCAAAATCCTATATTTGTGTCCCCGCCTACCCACCCAAGTGTTAGTTGTGGAATCTTTTGACAACAAACAGTTGGGCGGGTTTTGTGGACATTTTAATCAAAATTACTTGCGCGTAATATTAAACTTGTGGGTGGGTGGGGCATTCTAATCAAAGTTACTTGCGCGAAATCCTAAACTTGTGTTCCCGCTTACCCACTCAAGTGTTTGTGATCCAATTTCTTAATAACAAACACTTGGGCGGGTTTTGTAGTCATTTTAATCAAAATTACTCGCGCGTTATTATAAGTTGGTGTTCTCGCCCAAATGGTAGTCAACCAATCTCTTGATATCAAACATTAAACGGGCGGGTGGGGCATTCCAATCAAAACTAATCGCGCGTAATCATAAACTTATGTTATCGCGCACCCACCAAAAGATCATTATAGACTTGTATTCCCGCTCACCCTCTTAACTAACATTTAGTTATCCAACTAAATTTAACAACCATTTTGTAAAAAATTAAATTTTACTAATTAAATATATTTAAAAAAATTGATTCAGGCTCGAATTTTAAATTTATTTTCAGAAAACTGATAATTTGAAAAAATTTACATTATTGAAAAGTCGGCATAACTTTGTTAATTGTTGTTAAAAGTTAACAACCAATACACTATGGTATAGAAAAAAATTCTACTAAATAGCTAAAAATAAATTATTTTGATTCAGGACCGGATTTAGGATTTATTTTCAGAAAACTGGCTTTACTGATTTTTTTCCAAACTAAAAAGTTGACATAACTTTGCTCCCAATGTATCAAAAATAATATATTTTTTATTATTTAATGATAAGTTAAATTTTACTAATTTAGTAACCAACAAATATTTATATTCAGGTCCGCATTCAGGATTTATTTGCAAAAAGTTATAATTTATAATTTTTTTTTAAACTAAAAAGTTGACATTACTTCGATCCAAACGTTTAAAAAAGAGCAATTTTTACATTATTTAATGGAAAATTAAATTCTACTAAATAAATATTTAAAAAATTATTTAATTCGGAACCGAATTCAGGATTTATTTGCAAAAAACTAATAAAATTGAAAAAATTGCAATATTGAAAAGTTGACAAAACTTTGTTGTTTTTGAATAAAATTTAATCAACAATACATTATTATACAGACCATTAAATTTTGTTAATTAAACATAAAATAAATTATTTCCATTCAGGGCCGCATTAAGGATTTATTTGCAGAAAACTGACAATTTAAAAAAAAAATCTGTACTAAAAAGTTGGTATAACTTTATTATTTTTAATCAAAACTTAACAACCAATACATAATTTTATAGAAAATAAAATTCTACAAATTAAATAAATTAAAAAAATAATAATTCAGAACCGGACTTAAGATTTATTTACAAAAAACAGACATTTTTGAAAAAATTTCAATATCAAAAAAATAGCATAACTTTGTTATTTTTAATTAAAATCAAACAACTAATATCTTAATATGTAAAAAAATAATTTTTACAAATTAATTAAAGAATAAATTATTTCCGTTCAGAGACGCATTTAGGATTTATTTACAGAAAACTGATAATTAAAAAAAAAATCTGTATTAAAAAGTTGGTATAACTTTGTTATTTTTAATCAAAACTTAACAACCAATACATAATTTTATAGAAAATAAAATTCTACAAATTAAATAAATTAAAAAAATAATAATTCAGAACCGGACTTAAGATTTATTTACAAAAAACAGACATTTTTGAAAAAATTTCAATACAAAAAAATAGCATAACTTTGTTATTTTTAATTAAAATCAAACAACTAATACCTTAATTTGTAAAAAAATAAATTCTACTAACTAATTAAAGAATAAATTATTTCCGTTCAGAGCCGCATTTAGGATTTATTTGCAGAAAACTGACACTTTGAAAAAAAAAAATAGTATTAAAAAGTTGGCATAGTTTTATTAGTTTAGAAAAAGTACTTACAGTTTTTTAAAATTTTGGAAATGCGTTTACCAACTTATTTTTAATCTGAAAATTTTGGAAAAAATTTGTTGAAACAATAAAAATTAAATATGTAAATTAAAAATTATTAATAAGAAATATATAAGATGTACCCTTCCGCTGCTCAAATATTTAATCGAGTTAAACACCAGCAAGGGCCAACTAAACTTTTCGACTTTCCAAAGTGAGGGTGATGTTTGATGTAAAGGACAAAACGTTAGCGACCTTTGACATTAGTAAAAATTGCAAAATTCCATCGGGCAATGGACAGTTTAAGTAAGCAGGAAATATTAGTCCCATTCATATCGGGCTCTGGGCCGTTCATACAGTAATTCCGATCCGCCCTCTGAATCGAGCCCGACCCGGTATTGACTGAATCGTTTCGGAACGGCTCGAGCGCCACCGCCACAGCCTGAAGAAGACGAAGGGATGCTGCACCCCAGTAGCTAGGGATGCTAGATCCTGCACGCATCGTCCCTTTATCCTACGTCCTACCAGTGACGGGTGTTACGAATTATGGATATTACACATCTAACACTGTAGAAAATCCAAACATGTAAAAGGTAATCAATCACTTTTTAATGATCAAATTTATTGTTACCATTAATTAGGCTAAAAATAAATTAAGAAATCAAAAGATGAATTGTTAAGGGAAAAGTGGGCGTTCACTTAAGACCTAAATACATCCGCGGCGAGAGCTCTTTGTCATTGCCAGCCGCAGTTTTTAAATGAATTATTTTGCTTTATGCATCAACTTATTTATTAATAATCTTTTTGCTTAAAATTGTTTTAATTAAAAAATTATGCTGTAAGAAATTGGGCGTTTCAGCCATTGCCCCAAAAAATGTTACTGTATAATCATTGGTAAATATTTACCCAAAACAATTCAATCAAACAATCGCCCCATCATCAATTAGAAATATTTTGATTAATTAACTAGTGACAATAGGCGCTTCTTTTATTGTATTTAGTTGATTATTTGTGTTGTGCTAAAGCTGCTAAGTTATAAATTGAACTGCACCAAGCTGTTACCATATTTCCTAACTATAAGCTGATTGAGGAATCATAATACAGATAGATTTGCATTTATTTATTTGTTTGCATTCTTTTTGAGTTTCTAGATAATGACAACAAAATTTGCTTAAATTAGTGTAAATTTATTGAGAATTGAAATGGTCAATAGCCTGTTGCTTGTGTGCTCATTCTTAATTTAAATATTTTGATTCTAATTGTTATTGGTTTAAATGAATCACGAATTAAGACAATGTTTTGTATTGAATTGACATTTTTAGAGATACTGTGCTAGAATTGCTTCAAATTATTTGATGAGATTGCAGAATTCCATACTGCTTACAATCAGTTAAAAGTTGCCGATTGGCTTAAACTAATAAATGTTTATGAGTATTAGTATTAAAATGTGTTTGGAGATACTGTTTTGAATTGTTTAGATTTGGCTCAAATTGTAGAAATCTACAATGTTTTTTGTTATTTCAATCAATTTTTATGGTGATTGTTGATGGTTTGTTAATACCAATTACATCTTTGGATGAATATTAGTATCAAATTTTAATCTATTTAGAGATACTGTATTTAGTTATTCAGAAGCGGTTTATATTAGTTGATTAAATTCCAGAAATTTGCAAACATATTCAAATTTATTTTGTCAATTCTAGCTGATTGGTTTAAATTAATAATAACTTTGAATGATATTGGTATCAAAAGAAGCGCTTTTTAATGTATTTGAAGATACTGTATTGAGTCAACTAAAAATTGTCTAGATTAGTTGATAAAATTGAAGAAATCTGCAATAACTTTTATTAATTTTTATGTTGATTGTTGCTGATTGGTTGATATTAATGTTTACCTTAGATGACCATCAGTATCAAAAGTTGCGCAATTTAATCAATTTAAAGATACTGTGTTTGAACATTTAGAAGTAATCTATTTAGTTGATGAATTTGGCATAACCTCAATCAACTCAATCAAACTTATTTCATTCTACAAGCAAATAGGGAAATAAAATGTCATAACTTTTAATACATACATTGGAATTTATTGAAATTTGGCAACAATGTATTTTGTTATTAGTATTATCAATGATATTAATGTTATTTAAATCCATACGATGAATTTGACATAACCTCAATTAGCTCAATTTAACTTATTTCATTCTGCAAGCAATTGGGAAAATAAAATAAGTCATAACTTTTTATTGGTAAATTGGAATTTATGGATATTTGGCAACAATGTACTTTATTATTAGTATTATTAATATTAATGTTATTTAAATCCTTACGATGAATTTGACATAACCTTAATCAACTCCATCAAACTTATTTTGTTCTGCAGGTGCTTATGAAAATATACTAAGTCATAACTTTTAATCCGTACATTGGAATTTGTTGAAATTTAGCAACAATGCATTTCATTATTAGCAGTACTAACTGTAAAATATTTAATGGTTTTCATACGCTAAATTTGACATAACCTCAATCAACGCAATCATACTTGTTTTATGCTTCAAGCAATTGGGAAAATGAATTAAGTCATAACTTTTAATTTGTACATTGAAATGTGTTGAAGTTTGGCAACAATGCACTTCATTATTAGTTGTACTAACTGTAAAGAATTAATTGATTTTCATACGCTAAATTTGACATAACCTCAATCAACACAATCAAACTTATTTTATTCTCCAAGCAATTGGGGAAATAAATTTAGTCATAACTTTTTATTTGTACATTGGAATTTGTTGAAATTTGGCAACAATGCATTTCATTATTAGCAGTAATAACTGTAAAAATGTAATGGTTTTCATACGCTAAATTTGACATAATCTCAATCAACACAACTAAACTTATTTCATTCTCCAAGCAATTGGGAAGATAAATTAAGTCATAACTTCTTATTTGTACATTGGAATTTGTTGAAGTTTGACAACAATGTACTTCATTATTAGCAGTACTAGTTGTGAAATATTTAACGGTTTTTATACGCTAAATTTGACATAACCTCAATCAACGCAATCAAACTTATTTTATTCTGCAAGCAATTAGAAAAATAAATTATGTCATAACTTTTAATTTGTACATTAGAATTTGTTGAAGTTTGGCATCAATGCACTTCATTATTAGTTGTACTAACTGTAAAGTATTAATTGATTTTCATACGCTAAATTTGACATAACCTCAATCAACACAACCAAACTTATTTCATTCTCCAAGCAATTGGGAAGATAAATTAAGTCATAACTTTTAATTTGTACATTGAAATTTGTTGAAATTTGGCAACAATGCACTTTATTATTAGTTGTACTAACTGTAAACTATTTAATGATTTTTATACGCTAAATTTGACATAACCTCAATCAACGCAATCAAACTTGTTTCATTCTTCAAGCAATTGGGAAAATGAATTAAGTCATAACTTTTAATTTGTACATTGGAATTTGTTGAAATTTAGCAACAATGCATTTCATTATTAGCAGTACTAACTGTAAAATATTTAATGGTTTTCATACGCTAAATTTGACATAACCTCAATCAACGCAATCATACTTGTTTTAAGCTTCAAGCAATTGGGAAAATGAATTAAGTCATAACTTTTAATTTGTACATTGAAATTTGTTGAAGTTTGGCAACAATGCACTTCATTATTAGTTGTACTAACTGTAAAGAATTAATTGATTTTCATACGCTACATTTGACATAACCTCAATCAACACAACCAAACTTATTTAATTCTCCAAGCAATTGGGAAGATAAATTAAGTCATAACTTCTTATTTGTACATTGGAATTTGTTGAAGTTCGGCAACAATGTTTTTTATTGTTAGCAGTACTAGTTGTAAAATATTTAACGGTTTTCATACGCTAAATTTAACATAACCTCAATTGACGCAATCAAACTTTTTTTATTCTGCAAGCAATTGGGAAATAAAATAAGGCGTAACTTTTGATTTGTGCATTAGAATGTATTGAAATTTGGCAACAATGTACTTTATTATGAGTAGTATTAATGGTATAAATTTTATTAAAATCCATACGCTGAATTTAACATAACCTCAATCAACTCAGAAACATTAATGACATCTCATAATTATTTTACAACTGCTCAGGAATATTCTATGACGTTTAGAACAGTTCAAGAACATTTGATAACATTTATGACAGTTCACGGACGTTTCATGACGTTTATGATATCTTTCAAAAATTTTATGACAGTTTGCAAACATTTTATGACGTTTTGACAGTTTAGGAATATTTTATGACATTTATGACGGCTCAGAAAAAATTATTTACTGCTCACAAACATTTTGTAACGTTTATGACAGCATACGGACGTTTTGTGACGTTTATACTAACATTTAAACATTTTATGACAGTTGGGGAACATTTTATGACGTTTATGACAGTTCAAAAACATTTTATGACATTTATAAATTAATAATTAATTGCTCACAATCATTTTATAACATTTATGACAGCTTATAGACATTTTAGACGTCTATGATATATTTTAAACATTTTATGACAGTTTGGGAACATTTTATGATGTTTTGACAGTTTAGAAACATTTTATGACATTTATGACAGCTCAGAAAAAATTATTTACTGCTCACAAACATTGTGTAACGTTCATGACAGCTTACGGACGTTTGTGACGTTTATACAATTTTTTAAACATTTTATGACAGTTCGAGAACATTTTATGACGATTATGACAGTTTCAAAACATTTTATGACGTTTATGGAACAATAATTAATTGCTCACAAACATTTTATAACATTTATGACAGTTTACAGACGTTTTAGACGTTTATGATATTTTTTAAACATTTTATGACAGTTTGGGAACATTTTATGACGTTTTGACAGTTTAGGAACATTTTATGAGATTTATGACAGCTCAAAAATAATTATTAACTGCTCACAAACATTTTGTAACGTTTATGACAGCTTACGGACGTTTGTGACGTTTATACAATTTTTTAAACATTTTATGACAGTTCGAGAACATTTTATGACGATTATGACAGTTTCAAAACATTTTATGACGTTTATGGATTGATTGCTCACAAACATTTTATAACATTTATGACAGTTTACAGACGTTTTAGACGTTTATGATATCTCTTAAACATGTTATGACAGATTGGGAAAATTTTATAACGTTTTGACAGCTTAGGAACATTTTATGATATTTATGACAGCTTAGAAACAATTATTGACTGCTCACAAACATTTTATAACGTTCATGACAGTTCACAAACATTTGATGACAACAAACATATTAGGACGTAAATGACAATTTAAAAAATTTGAGGTTATGTAACTTTTAGCGTATCAAATTAAATGCAATTTGCACAGCTCGTAGTACTTATATGTTACTGCAATAGTAGCGAATTAGGTTATAATCCAATGTTTGGTTTAGAAGTTATTGCTTTTTACAATAAATTTCACTAAATTTAAGGTTATGTAGCTTTTAGCGTATAAAACTAAATGCAATTTGCTCGGCTAGTAGTACTTATATATTAGTGCGATGCTACTAATTTAAGTAACAATCTAATTTGGATAAGAAGTTATTGCTTTTAATATTTAATGTTAGTTAAATAATGTTTTTCAAACAATTTTATATTAATTTTTAACAATTTGCACGTTTTCTGGGCCATTATATGCTAAATTGATGATTGAGTCAACTATTTTAATGGCTTAAGTGAAACTCCAGGCTTTGTCGAGCTTCCTTCCCTTTATTGTTAAACATATTGTGTTGAACCTCTTCTTGTCGCCATGAAATTGTTGCCAAAAATCCAAACTAACTAACTTGTAGGTAATAGTAATTGATGTTGTTGAGTTGGCTCGCTGGTGTAGTGTACTGTGATTCCATTCAGTATGTGGATAGAACAATGGCTTTACTTTCCGCTCATACATTTTGTAAATGAACGCAAGCAATGGTTTGGTTTTATTAGAATATTTTAATATTAAACGACAAACATAAATATCAATTTATAATCATATTACAAACGTCCTTTATCTCAAATAACAAAACAATACTTTCGCAAACTTCAACATTTATTCAGCAATCAATCTTCTAGTTAAGTGAGCTTCAGATATAATATTTCGTCGTCGCATAGTTGGTTGCGAGCCAGTATATCAAATGCATTGAATAAACTCGGCGAAGGACAAATGGCGCTTGAACTCTTTTACACTGCAAAAGTCTGATTGTCTGCCGGCATCCTTTAGAACTCATTTATTCTATTCGCAAAAGGGAATGTTTTATCTCATTTAAATAACAAGCAATTTATTAAATCTTTTAATAATTTAAACAGCAAAATTTCTATATACTAAATTGCTCTTAGTTAACCGTCTAAAAAGCGCTTCAAAGTGCATGTTAAAACATGAGCGGCGACGCTTAGAAATTCTCTCAAAAGAAAATGCATTAAAGCAGGCTTCTAATTCTATATCACTTTCAGGGAGGTTATACAGGAGACGCAACGTAAAACTTCTTCATCTTTCTATTAATTTATATAAAAGTTTTCTCGTCTGAGACAACAAAGTTTTTCTTTGACAAAAATTGCAATTAAAATGTTCATATTTACTATGCAACAGGACTGTATAAAGACCCCGCATAGGATGGGAAGGAATATCCTTCCGCATCAATCAAAACCCAATCAATTATTCCCGCAGAAAATGATATCTCGACGATATTAATATCGGAAGGAGATACGGCTTATATCAAACAGGTCGTCGCCTTCTCTGATGTGTACAAGTGGCAACCAGGAAGCATCATTCAGCTGCTCATATCCTGTTGTCTGCGGCATTTTACTAGGATGAGTAGGAGGGTCGTTGCATAATCTTTTGATCTCAAATACGGGATGGATTATCTATCGAATATCAATTACAACATTTTAATGATTTATTTTTTCCAGTTCCACGCTATGGAGCTGCTGCTCACATGGTTAGTAGTGCTGGGAGGGTTGTTACCTCAGAACGACGCCAATCCCGATGCCAAGCGTCTTTATGATGATCTTCTCTCCAATTATAATCGTCTCATTCGACCTGTCGGCAACAACTCAGATAGGCTCACAGTCAAAATGGGTCTCAAATTGTCGCAGCTCATTGACGTGGTAAGATATTGATTTATTTAATTAAGCTTTGTAATTAGTCTCATTAGTTGAGGTGGCTTTATAAAGTAAAGTAAATTAAAGTAAAGTAAAAACAATTTACAAAATTGATACGTTCAATTTCAAAAGCATCTCAAAACAATTGATAACTCTGAAACGGTTTAATGGAACTAGATACAATTTGGTACTAATAAACCTTAGTATTATAGGTACTTAGAGTAGAAAATTAAACAAAATTGATACGTTCAATTTAATATAGGCTCAACTTAATTGATCTAATCCATTTCAATCAAAAGTATTTCAAAACAATTGATAACTCTGAAACAAATTATTGGAACTTGAAACAATTTGGTACTAATAGACCTTATTATTATAGGTACTCACACTAGAAAACTAAACAAAATTGATACGTTCAATTTGATATAGGCTCAACTTGTTTGATCTAATCCATTTCAATCAAAAGCATTTCAAAACAATTGATAACTCTGAAACACTTTACTGGAACTTGATACAATTTGGTACTAATAGACCTTAGTATTATAGGTACTTACAGTAGAAAATTAAACAAAATTGATACGTTCAATTTGATATAGGCTCAACTTAATTGATCTAATTTATTTCAATCAAAAGCATTTCAAAACAATTGATAACTCTGAAACACTTTATTGGTACTTAATACAATTTGGTACTAATAGACCTTAGTATTATAGGTTCTTACAGTAGAAAATTAAACAAAATTGATACGTTCAATTTGATATAGGCTCAACTTGTTTGATCAAATTTATTTCAATCAAAAGCGTTTCAAAACAATTGATAACTCTGAAACACTTCACTGGAACTTGATACAATTTGGTACTAATAGAACTTAGTATTATAGGTACTCACAGTAGAAAATTAAACAAAATTGATACGTTCAATTTGATTTAGGCTCAACTTAATTGATCTAATTCATTTCAATCTAAAGCATTTCAAAACAATTGATAACTTTGAAACACTTTATTGGAATTTAATACAATTTGGTACTAATAGACCTTTGTATTATAGGTACTCACAGTAGAAAAATAAATGAAATTGTTACGTTCAATTTGATATAAGCTCAACTTAATTGATCTAATTCATTTCAATCAAAATCATGTCAAAACAATTGATAACTCTGAAACAATTTACTGGAACTTGATACAATTTGGTACTAATAGACCTTAGTATTATAGGTACTTACAGTAAAAAAATAAACAAAATTGATACGTTTAATTTGATATAGGCTCATCTTAATTGATCTAATTCATTTCTATCAAAAACATTTCAAAACAATTGATAACTCTGAAACACTTTATTGGAATTCAATACAATTTGGTACTAATAGACTAGTATTATAGGTACTCACAGTAGATAATTTATCAAAATTGATACGTTCAATTTGATATAGGCTCAACTTAATTGATCTAATCCATTTCAATCAAAAGCATTTTAAAATAATTGATAACTCTGAAACACTTCATTGGAACTTGATACAATTTGGTACTAATAGACCTTAATATTATAGGTACTTACAATAGAAAATTAAACAAAATTGATACGTTCAATTTGGTTTAGGCTCAACTTAATTGATCTAATCCATTTCAATCAAAAGCATTTCAAAACAATTGATAACTCTGAAACACTTTACTAGAACTTGATACAATTTGGTACTAATAGACCTTAGTATTATAGGTACTTACAGTAGAAAATTAAACAAAATTGATACGTTCAATTTGATATAGGCTCAACCTAATTGATCTATTTCAATCAAAAGCATGTCAAAACAATTGATAACTCTGAAACACTTTATTGGAACTTGATACAATTTGGTACTAATAGACCTTAGTATTATAGGTACTTACAGTTGAAAATTAAACAAAATTGATACGTTCAATTTGATATAGGCTCAACTTAATTGATCTAATCCATTTCAATCAAAAGCATTTCAAAACAATTGATAACTCTGAAACGATTTATTGGAACTTGATACAATTTGGTACTAGTAGACCTTAGTATTATAGGTACTCACAGAAGCAAATTAAACAAAATTGATACGTTTAATTTGATATAGGCTCAACTTAATTGATCTAATTCATTTCAATCAAAAGCATTTCAAAACAATTGATAACTCTGAAACACTTTATTGAAACTTGATACAATTTGGTACTAATAGACCTTAGTATTATAGGTACTCACAGAAGAAAATTAAACAAAATTGATACGTTCAATTTGATTTAGGCTCAACTTAATTGATCTAATCCATTTCAATCAAAAGCATAACAAAACAATTGATAACTCTGAAACACTTCATTGGAACTTGATACAATTTGGTACTAATAGGCCTTAGTATTATAGGTACTTACAGTAGAAAATTAAACAAAATTGATACGTTCAATTTGATATAGGCTCAAATTAATTGATCTAATTCATTTCAATCAAAAGCATTTCAATACAATTGATAATTCTGAAACACTTCATTGGAACTTAATACAATTTGGTACTAATAGACCTCAATATTATAGCTACTATCTGTAGAAAAATAAACAAAATTAATACGCTCAATTTGATTTAACCTTTGATTAATCAAACCTACCTAAACTAGTTATATGGAATATTATTTAATAATTTTGTTACTGTAAAAAGTATTGATTTTCAATTAAGCAAATATGTTTCGAAACCATCTATAGCTTCACAAGATACAATTGTTTGACTTGGTAATTGAGTAACACCCTAATTGTCACTCAAATGCTTCCCAATTTCAAACCCAACACGGTTTTGAATTACAGATGTATTGACGCAAAGCCCACATAACATGTACTAGCTATATTATAATTAAGTGCGTTGTCATATTCCCATCAAAGTGTATTTAACAGAATTGAATTGAATTGAATTGAATAATTAAATTAATTTTAACAAAATTGATTAAATTTTATTTATGTATAATTGGTTTGAATTGCACTTAAAATTAGTTGTTGTACAAGTACTTTACTTTCGCTAGAGATGTGCAGATGGGAAAACGATTATTTATCAATTGCAGTGATCTCGAGTTGTGAAGGATCCATGCCTCTGGCAGGAGATGAGTAATTATTTAGTTCGGGAACTGGGAATCACTGCGTAATGAGGTGCGGGCAAATGTCTCGACGCCTTCCAATCGATACGCAGATTTTATTATAACGAGATGGATGCGCGGATAAATCACACCGTGAGCTATGTAATTATTATTATTATCGAGTTATACACCCAAAACTTGACGCAACAAGTTCTTCAGATTAAACGGATTTAGTACCAATTAGTAATTTAATAATTTTTAAATAAATATTCCGTATGGTTCAATCAAAATGATTCATTTTATAGAAAATTAGCGTATAGATATTAATCAAATTTACGCAAATAGTTCTCATACTAATAAGATATATTGGTACTAAATTGTAGCAATTTTCAATGCGCCGTTTAAAAGTTATGAAATATGTTATTGTCTCATGCTTTCGGGATTAAATCAACTTAAGTCAAAATGATTTATTTTATAGAAAATTGAGCGTATAGATTTTAATCAAATTTACGCAAATAGTTCTCATACTATTAAGCTATATTGGTACTAAATTGTAGCAATTTTTAATGCGCCGTTTAAAAGTTATGAAATATGTTATTGACTCATGCTTTTTGGATTAAATAAACTGAGGTCAAGTTAATTTATTTTATGGAAAATTGAGAGTATGGATTTTAATTAAATTTACGCAAATGGTACTTGTACTAATAAACTGTATTGGTATTAAATTGTAGCAATTTACA
Organism: Tachinus rufipes; assembly: GCA_963932245.1. Classification (NCBI taxonomy): domain Eukaryota; kingdom Metazoa; phylum Arthropoda; class Insecta; order Coleoptera; family Staphylinidae; genus Tachinus; species Tachinus rufipes. The sequence goes on from OZ010749.1 coordinate 7,814,760, forward strand.
TTTTGCTGTTTAAAAATTATGGTGGATGTTATTGACTCATGCTTTTGGGATTAAATAGACTGAGGTCAAGTTGATGTATTTTATGGAAAATTGAGCGTATGGATTTTAATTAAATTTACACAAATAGTACTCATACTAATAAGCTATACTGGTACTAAATTGTAGCAATTTCCAATGTGCCGTTTAAAAGTTATGAAATATGTTATTGTCTTTTGCTTTCGGGATTAAACAAACTAATGTCAAATTGATTTATTTTATAGAAAATTGAGCGTATGGATTTTAATCAACTTTACGTAAATATTACTCATACTAATAAGCTATATTGGTACTAATTTGTAGCAGTTTACAATGCGTTGTTTAAAAATTATGGTGTATGGTTATTGACTCATGCTTTTGGGATTAAATAAACTGAGGTCCAGTTGATTTATTTTATGGAAAATTGAAGGTATAGATTTTACTCAAATTTACACAAATAGTACTTATACTAATAAGCTATATTAGTACTAAATAGTAGCAATTTACAATGTGCTGTTTAAAAGTTATCGTGTATGTTATTGTCTCATGCTTTTGGGATTAAATAAACTGAGGTCAAAATGATTAATTTTATAGAAAATTGAGCGTATAGATTTTAATCAAATTTGCACAAACAGTACTTATACTAATTAGCTATATTGGTACTAAACTGTAGCAATTTTCAATGCGCCTTTTAGAAGTTATGAAATAGGATATTGTCTTATGCTTTCGGGATTAAATCAACTGAGATCAAATTGATTTATTTTATAGAAAATTGATCGTATGGATTTTAATCAAATTTACGCAAATAGTACTTATACTAATAAGCTATATTGGTACTAAATGGTAGCAATTTCCAATGCGCCGTTTAAAAGTTATGAAATATTTTATTGACTCATGCTTTTATGGATTAAATATACTGAGGTCAAGTTGATTTATTTTATGGAAAATTGAGCGTATGGATTTTAATCAAATTTACGCAAACAGTACTCATACTAATAATCTATATCGGTACGAAATAGTACCAGTTTATAATGCGCTATTTAAAAATTATGATGGATGTCATTGACTCATTCTTTTGAGATTAAATAAACTGAGGTCAAATTGATTTATTTTATGGAAAATTGAACGTATGGATTTTAATCAAATTTACGGAAATAGTACTTATACTAATAAGCTATATTGGTACTAAATTGTAGCAATTTCCAAAACGCCGTTTAAAAATTAAGAAATATTTTATTGTCTCATGCTATTGGGGTTAAAACAATTAAAGTCAAACTAATTTATTTTATGGAAAATTGAGCGTATGGATTTTAATCAAATTTACGCAATTAGTACTTGTATTAATAAGCTATATTGGTACTAAATTGTAGCAATTTCCAATGCACCGATTAAAAGTTATGAAATATTTTATTGTCTTATGCTTTCGTGATTAAATTAACTAAAATCAAATTCATTTATTTTATAAAAAATTGAACTCATAGATTTGACTCAAATTTACGCAAATAGTACTTATACTAATAAGCTATATTGGTACTAATTTGTAGCAGTTTACAATGCGCTGTTTAAAAATTATTTTGTATGGTTATTGACTCATGCTTTTGGGATTAAATAAATTGAGGTCCAGTTGATTTGTTTTATGGAAAATTGAGCGTATAGATTTTACTCAAATTTGCACAAATAATACTTATACTAATAAGCTATATTGGTACTAAATAGTAGCAATTTACAATGTGCTGTTTGAAAGTTATGGTGGATGTTATTGTCTCATGCTTTTGGGATTAAATCAACTTAAGTCAAAATGATTTGTTTTATAGAAAAACAAGCTTATGAATTTTAATCAAATTTACGCAAATAGTACTCATACTAATAAGCTATATTGGTACCAAATTGTAGCAATTTTCAATGCGCCGTTTAAAAGTTATGGAGTATGTTATTGACTTTTGCTTTCGGGATTAAATCAACTAAAGTCAAAATGAAATATTTTATAAAAAATTGGGCGTATGGATTTTAAACAAATTTACGCAATTAGTATTACTACTAATAAGCAGTATTAGTACTAAATAGTAGCAATTTACAATGCGTTGTTAAAAAATTATGGTGGATTTTATTGACTTATGCTTTTGGGATTAAATAAACTGAGGTTAAGTTGATTTATTTTCTGAAAAATTGAGCGTATGGATTTTAATCAAATTTACACAAATAGTACTTATACTAATAAACTATATTGATACTAAATTGTAGAAATTTTTAATGCGCCGTTTGAAACATATTGCTTATGTTTATTGGCTCATGCTTTCTGGTTTAAATCAACTGAGATCAAATTTCTTCATTTTATGGAAAGTTGGGCGTATGGTTTTTAATCAAATTTACGCAAATAGTACTAATACTAATGACCTGTATTGATACTAAACTGTAGCAATTTCCAATGCGCCGTTTAAAAATTATGGAATTTGTTATTGTCTCATGCTTTCGGAATTAAATCAACTAAAGTCAAAATGATTCATTTTATAGAAAATTGAGCGTATGGATTTTAATCAAATTTACGCAAATAGTACTTATACTAATAAGCTATATTGGTACCAAATTGTAGCAATTTCCAATCCGCCGTTTAAAAATTATGGAATATTTTATTGTCTCAAGGTTTTGATATTTAATCAACTGAGACCAAATTGATTTTTTTTATGGAAAATTGAGCGTATGGATTTTAATCAAATTTACGCAAATAGTACTCATACTAATAAACTATATTAGTACTAAATTCTAGCAATTTACAATGCGCCGTTTAAATGTTATAAAATATGATATTGTCTCATGCTTTCGGAATTAAATCAACTGAGGTCAAGTTGATTTATTTTATGGAAAATTGAGCGTATGGTTTTTACTCAAATTTACGCAAATAGTATTCATACTAATAAACTATATTGGTACCAAATTGTAGCAATTTTCAATGCGCTGTTTAAAAGTTATGGAGTATGTTATTGTCTCATGCTTTCTTGGTTAAAACAGTTGAGTCAAATTAATTTAATTTATGGAACATTTTGCATTAACTGCAGGGGCGGATAATCTTCTTGGAATGTTTTTTTTTCTTAGACGTTGCTGGTGAACAATATTGTCATTGGAAACTTTGGAGAAGACTGGCTGGAGAGTTAAGTTGCAGCGATGCTGCTTTGGTTGGTCTCGCACCTCTGTCTAGTTTGTTTTAAATAAGTGGTTTTAGACTCTCGCACTTAAGTTTAACACAATAGGTCGTGCGGTTTCTACTGCGGTCTACCCAGTAATGCGGGTTGCGGTTAGGAATCTTGTCCGGTGGTTTTTTTTTTTTTGGGAGGTTTGTCTGGGAAGTGTACTGTTCCGGTTTATTTGTGTTATCTGGTTGTGAGCTGGTTTCAGATCATCTACGTGGATCTTTACACCTGTTCTTTAACTCAGTGGCAGTGTTCTCCGGCTCATTCAAAGTTGATGGCGGTGTTGCGCTTTTTGGGGTACCGTCGTTAGTGGTCGCTGCCTAGCTTCTTGCAACTTCTGATCTATAGCCTTGGAGTCCTTGCAGACTTTTGCTCCAAGTTTTGTTCTCAGTAGGGTTTTACTCAAAATAAGGTTGGTGACCGCGTTGGTTTGTCAGCGGAGTTGGAAAGAGGCAGCTTGTTTCATAAGGTCACCCGTTGATTTCTATAACTTTGTGTTGGGTTAGTCTGAGGGTGATACGTGGCTGTGATGTGATGATGGTATTTCCATTTTATGGTGGCTTTTTGAAATGTGTGATTTACAAATTGGGGGCCGTTGTCACTCAGCATAATTTTGGGGTACTTAAATTGACGAAGATCTGTTGCTCTGGGACTTTGATGGTGTGTTGCGTGGCAAATGCTTCTACTCAGTGGGTGCACATATCTATAACCGTTAATATAAACCGATGTCTCGTGGGAGTAGTATCTACGTGGCTCATGTTGTCAATTGTGATACTTTCTTAGTAAGACAGTGGCTTCTCGGGCGACACCACCAGTCTTTACCCGTACGCAGGTGATGCACTTTAGGAACGTTTACTTTGACATCCTTTCTGATTCCTGGCCAGTGGTAACTTCTTAGTATGTTGCAACAAGTTTTGTCTTTCACTGAATGTCAGGCCGGCAATTTGGGGCGGAATTCTTCATTATCTCCTTCTAGATTAAGAATAGAACCCTACATCCTTCCAGATTTAGTCAATCTTTGGCGTAGCTTGCCAAAAAGGTTCTGAACCTGCAATAGTCGATAGTAGAGACTGAAGTCGAGACTTATGTGACGTCGAAACCCACCATTTGGTCTAGACTGTTGGCTTTGCTGTCTGCCTATTTACGCCGGGTGTTAGAGATAGCTCGTCCGGTAGATGGTTTTTTGCTTCGAGGGTGTACTCAATATTGAACAAAAATTTGTCAAGAAATGACCACTGCATGAATTTAATGTTTTGGGTGCCGGTCAGCTACATCAATGTTTGATTGTCACTTTTCATCAAGAACGGACAGTCTTTCAGGCAGGCCTTGTATTTCTTGATGGCTGAGAGTTGTGAGCTACCTTAACTGATTATTTGCAGCCATATTTTAGTCTTCTTGGTACAATACCGTTTTCATGTTTACCTTGCACGCATTAATTCTAGAACAAACCGCAGACCAGGTTGTGGGCGTACTAGTATCAAAGACCAAGTAACGTCTTAACCGCCACGTCCTTGTTGGTCCATGAGGGGAACCACGGTTTCTGAAAAGTTGTCAACATATTTTTGAAGCCACATGCAGATACAATTGATTGAGTGGATGGGTCATAGTAGAAGCTTTTCGTCTACAATTTGAATTTGGCGCCTGCCCATCCACCCAAGCGTTAGTTATCAAAGGTTTATTGTTAAACAATTAATTGACATCTAAGTGACATTAAAGGAGGTAGAAATAATGATTTTTTTATTGAACGACACTTGATCGGGTAGATGGGCTATAGTAGAACAAGCTTTCCGTCTACAGTTTGAACTTGGTGCCCGCCTACCTACCCAAACGTTGGTTATCAAGAAATTTATTGTTAAACAAATAGTTGAGACATCTAAGTGACATTTGACATAATAGGAAGGAGAAGCAATGGATTCTTTATTGAAAGACACTTGATTGGGTGGATGGGTCATAGTAGAACAAGCTTTCCGTCTACAATTTGAACTTATGTAGTTGTACCCTGATTCATTCATAACAGTGGGCGGGAGATTTGTTTTTTGTAACTCGCCCTTCCGCCCAAATGTTCTTTAGATTAGATTTGTTGTTTTTTAATTTGAAAGATGAATGTTAGTTTACTTGAAATTCAATAAATAGACCTACTAAAATCTTAGGTCTATGGAGTATAATAACGCAAGTTATATTATTGATTATCTTGTAGAATAAACTCGACAAAGAACTTTTATATTCGTCTAAATAAAAACACATTAGTCTCAGTCCCATTTTCACCTCTTTTTGTAATTCCAATAAAATATATAGCTCTGATTCTTTGACACCCGAATGTATATAAATAGATGAAGAAGAAGAAGGAACGTGTGAGTTGGAAACTGAAAATGGCTTTAAGCGCCCCCTCCTTAACCAGTCAAGTCGAGTCAATTCGATCCTGTTTTAACTGACAGCCACACGACTGATGATTTCCTCCTCCTGTAAAAAACACTGTTGAAAACGAAAATATCGACGAAAATTCCATGTCAGGTGATAACAAGAGAACGGATTACATTATTTTCAATTCATAAACAAAATAAATATTTGCTTGTGAAATTGCGCTAGCTGCTGCTGCTCTCGCTAAACTTTAAATTGCTTATTTGATTTCTCCATAGTTTGCGAAACTCTATTTAAATTCCGACATCGAAACTGTAATTATAAAGTACGTGCTCATTTTCGCAAAGAGAATGATATATGTTGAATTGACAACTTAATTGCAATTTTTATTCAATTGTGTGTGCGGAACAACTTTTAAATTTTCCTTCACTGTATTCTAAGCGCATCGTTGCTTCCAGATCGATTCTCTATATGTGATGCATTTTAATAAGCTATTATGCCAACACCTTATGTCTGCAGCAGGTAACTGATGGAATAAATGTCTTTTATATTATATTATTTCTTACTTTTGGAATACATAAAATAACAATTGGTCACGAAGCAATAACGAAAGTGAAACGAAAAGATTTCCGTTTAAATAATTCAGTGATGTCCGCTGATATTTGTGTTTATTTCCTCTAGATAAATAATTCATTAAATAGTAAAGTATTGAAAATTAAATTAAAAGTTAAGAGCAATTAAAAGGGTAATTGAATGCATTTTATAGTTATTCGAGTGCTGTTAATGATGCCGTTTTAACATTTATTTTTATTTGTTTCAGAACCTCAAAAGTCAAATTATGACTACGAACGTCTGGGTGGAACAGGTAAATCTTGTGAAAAGCGAATATGCTGATTGAGGGTTACTTTTGCGACCAATGAACTGTGTGAACGCATAAACGTTTGATCAAATTGTATGAATTGATTGATAAAATACGTTAAAAGAATTCAATTTTGCTTGTTTTGAATTTTAAATTACGCTAGTTCTCAATTGTTTGACTAAAATAAAATTTAAATATTTTTGATGTTAATTATTTTAACCAACTTTCAAAATTTCCATACAAAATTTTCACAAACAAGTGCTTCTTTGATGAATAATGGATTTTGTAAGCTGACTAAATTTGGTTTTAAATTGCAGTTTTAGTTTCAATCTAAAAATAATTAACATTAATTTCTAAACGTAATTGCTTTATAGGAATGGAACGATTATAAACTGAAGTGGAATCCTGAAGACTACGGCGGAGTTGAGACGCTGCATGTCCCATCCGAACACATCTGGCTGCCAGACATTGTACTATATAACAAGTGAGCATAACATACTAATTAAACCAAATTATTTGCTTAAGAATCCCGAGTGGAGTTTTTTGTAGTTGATGCGAATTATTCGTTTGCGCAGTGCCGACGGGAATTACGAGGTAACGATTATGACCAAGGCTATCCTCCACCATACGGGGAAAGTCGTATGGAAGCCACCCGCCATTTACAAATCCTTCTGCGAGATCGACGTCGAGTACTTCCCATTCGACGAGCAGACTTGCTTCATGAAGTTCGGATCGTGGACGTATGATGGATATATGGTTGGTAATTAATTGTTTCGTGATTGATTGATTAATTGATTTGTTGATAGGTTGATTTACGACATTTATCACAAACCCAAGATTCCAACGACATAGCTGTAGGCATAGATTTGCAAGACTACTACATATCAGTAGAATGGGATATAATGAGGGTGCCAGCTGTGCGTAACGAAAAATTTTACAGCTGCTGCGAAGAGCCATACCCAGATATCATATTTAACATCACTTTAAGAAGAAAAACACTATTTTACACAGTCAACTTGATCATACCTTGTGTGGGAATATCGTTCCTTTCCATTCTGGTGTTCTACCTGCCATCTGATTCGGGGGAAAAGGTTTCATTATCCATTTCAATTTTACTCTCCCTAACTGTGTTCTTTCTACTATTGGTGGAAATTATTCCACCCACTTCCATTACCGTGCCTCTTCTAGGTAAATACCTGCTTTTCACAATGTTGCTCTGCACTCTATCGGTAGTCATCACAATCGCCGTACTCAATGTTAACTTTAGATCACCGGTCACGCACAAGCTGGCCCCATGGGTAAGATTCTTTTTCATCGGTGTGCTTCCTAAATTCCTTTTCATTCAACGTCCTGAAAAGGATGAAGAAGAAGAAGATGAGGACAATAAGGGATCTGAAAGTGTATTAACCGATGTCATACATGTGCCCTCAATGTTGGACAAATGTAAGAGTTCGTTTGATAGTTTCGATCTCGGATTGCCGCCACCTTCGCGTTTCGATGTTGCCGCTGCTGGTGGCATCGGTCCTTGTTTTGGGGAACCTCCTTTTCCAGCGATGCCTTTATCTGGTGGCGATGAGGAACTCTATAGTCCAGCTAGTTGTAGGACGGAAGGGATTAGTGATGGCAGTCCCACCTTCGATAAGATGGGACTGCACGATATGGAGAAGACGATAGCAGACTCAAAATTCATTGCTCAACACGTCAAAAATAAAGACAAATTCGAAAATGTATGTGTAAAAAAATTCTAATCTATAATTGTTTAACAAATCTTATTTTAGGTTGAAGAGGATTGGAAATACGTAGCCATGGTCCTAGACAGACTATTCCTTTGGATATTCACATTAGCATGTGTGATAGGCACATGCATGATCATCTTAAAAGCGCCCTCGTTATACGACAGTACGAAACCGATCGATATATTGATCTCAAAGGTGGCCAAAAAGAAGATGGCATTGCTCAAAATGGTCCCCGAAGAGTTATAATTAATGTATACATTTGTAAGGACTTAAAAAAAACCACACTAATAATGTTACTTGTTACGCGCCGGAAAGGATTAATAAAAAAATATATAAAAAAATGGAATAATGCGATAACGATGATAATCACTAAACATAGAAGAAGAAAAAAATTGTTTTTGTTATCAATAATATTTATTATTATTATGATGTTGATGCTGTTTCATTTTTATTAAATACTGTAGATATTAGTCACAATATTGAATAAATCTTTTACATTAAATGTGTGTGTACTGGAATGATTTGTTTGGAGGAGTAATCATTTCAGGACAATATCGAGATGAAACATTGGGACAATAAATTTAATGGAAATCTGGAAGATATATTGTAATTACCCCAATTTATTAAATTTTCAGAATTATAACGTTCTGACATTTTATTGATTGCATACACATTGATTGTAACTTTTAAATTAACTTATTGGTAAGTTTTTTGCAGTTTAATCGACAATTTTGTTTTCGGTCCAAATAACTAAAATCTTTTAGAGACTAGTTTATAGTTGTACTAAAATTTGTCAAAGATTATTTCTAAAATAATTACTAACTTTATTTTGTAGCATAATTCGTGATAATTCTCCTTAAATTAACTGCAAACTTCATGTTGTAGCACAATTCATTGTTTTCTTTAAAACAATTACTACATACTTCATTTTATAACACAATTCATTGTGTTTTCCCTAAAATAATTGCAAACATAACATAAATCATAACAACTCCTCTTAAATTAACTGCAAACTTTATTTTGTAGCCCTATTCATTGTGTTTCTTCTAAAATAATTGCTAACTTTATTTTGTAGCATAATTCATGACAATTCCCTTTTAAATTAACAGCCCATTTCAATTTGTAGCACAATTCATTGTGTTTCTCCTAAAATCATTGCTAACTTTATTTTGTAGCATAATTCATGACAATTTCTCTTAAATTAACACCGACGTTAAGTTAGCACCCCATTCTGCCGACCCCATTCAAAATCCATACGCGCGCTGTTTCAAAATCCATACAATTGTATAATGCTAAAATAACAATAAATAGAAGTAATTTAAACAATATTAACAAGCTATAATGTTAATAATTAAGTAAGAATATTAAATAAAATAAAATAAGATAACTCTAACAATATTACAGAAGATTAACGGTTTTTTTAGTTTTATAATATATCAACATTTTTCAAAGTGTTCCCGTCGGTAGATTTTCTTGAAAATTTGGATTTAAGCTTTTCAATGCAAAATCAACCTACCGTGAAAATTTCATGAGGGGAGGAAACCGAAAAATGCCATTTTCCTCTTGTTATACTTTTTGGGGTGCTGACATGATTTGATTTTTTTTCAATGTGTTCCCGTCGGTAGATTTTCTTGAAAATTTGGATTTAAGCTTGTCATGTCAAAGCCAATCTACCGTGAAAATTTCATGAGGGGAGGAAACCGAAAAATGCAATTTTCCTCTTGTTATGCTTCTTGGGGTGCTGACATGATTTGATTTTTTTTCAATGTGTTCCCGTCGGTAGATTTTCTTGAAAATTTGGATTTAAGCTTTTCAATGCAAAATCAACCTACCGTGAAAATTTCATGAGGGGAGGAAACCGAAAAATGCCATTTTCCTCTTGTTATACTTTTTGGGGTGCTGACATGATTTGATTTTTTTTCAATGTGTTCCCGTCGGTAGATTTTCTTGAAAATTTGGATTTAAGCTTGTCATGTCAAAGCCAATCTACCGTGAAAATTTCATGAGGGGAGGAAACCGAAAAATGCAATTTTCCTCTTGTTATGCTTCTTGGGGTGCTGACATGATTTGATTTTTTTTCAATGTTTTCCCGTCCGTAGATTTTCTTGAAAATTTGGAAAATGGCATTTTTTGGTTTCCTCCCCTCATGAAATTTTCACGTTAGGTTGATTTTGCATTGAAAAGCTTAAATCCAAATTTTCAAGAAAATCTACCGACGGGAACACATTGAAAAAAAATCAAATGTTATGCCAGCACCCCTAAAAGTATAACAAGAGGAAAATGGCATTTTTCGGTTTCCTCCCCTCATGAAATTTTCACGGTAGGTTGATTTTATATTGAAAATCCTAAATCCAAATTTTCAAGAAAATCTACCGACGGGAAAACATTGAAAAAAAAAATCAAATCATGTCAGCACCCCAAAAAGTATAACAAGAGGAAAATTGCATTTTTCGGTTTCCTCCCCTCATGAAATTTTCACGGTAGGTTGATTTTGCATTGAAAAGCTCAAATCCAAATTTTCAAGAAAATCTACCGACGGGAACACATTGAAAAAAAATCAAATCATGTCAGCACCCCAAAAAGTATAACAAGAGGAAAATGGCATTTTTCGGTTTCCTCCCCTCATGAAATTTTCACGGTAGGTTGATTTTATATTGAAAATCCTAAATCCAAATTTTCAAGAAAATCTACCGACGGGAAAACATTGAAAAAAAAAATCAAATCATGTCAGCACCCCAAAAAGTATAACAAGAGGAAAATTGCACTTTTCGGTTTCCTCCCCTCATGAAATTTTCACGGTAGGTTGATTTTGCATTGAAAAGCTCAAATCCAAATTTTCAAGAAAATCTACCGACGGGAACACATTGAAAAAAAATCAAATCATGTCAGCACCCCAAAAAGTATAACAAGAGGAAAATGGCATTTTTCGGTTTCCTCCCCTCATGAAATTTTCACGGTAGGTTGATTTTATAATGAAAATCTTAAATCCAAATTTTCAAGAAAATCTACCGACGGGAACACATTGAAAAAAAAAATCAAATCATGTCAGCACCCCAAAAAGTATAACAAGAGGAAAATGGCATTTTTCGGTTTCCTCCCCTCATGAAATTTTTACGGTAGGTTGATTTTGCATTGAAAAGCTTAAATCCAAATTTTCAAGAAAATCTACCGACGGGAACACATTGAAAAAAAAATCAAATCATGTCAGCACCCCAAAAAGTATAACAAGAGGAAAATGGCATTTTTCGGTTTCCTCCCCTCATGAAATTTTTACGGTAGGTTGATTTTGCATTGAAAAGCTCAAATCCAAATTTTCAAGAAAATCTACTGACGGGAACACATTGAAAAAAAATCAAATCATGTCAGCACCCCAAAAAGTATAACAAGAGGAAAATGGCATTTTTCGGTTTCCTCCCCTCATGAAATTTTCACGGTAGGTTGATTTTATATTGAAAATCCTAAATCCAAATTTTCAAGAAAATCTACCGACGGGAAAACATTGAAAAAAAAAATCAAATCATGTCAGCACCCCAAAAAGTATAACAAGAGGAAAATAGCATTTTTCGGTTTCCTCCCCTCATGAAATTTTTACGGTAGGTTGATTTTGCATTGAAAAGCTTAAATCCAAATTTTCAAGAAAATCTACCGACGGAAACACATTGAAAAAAAATCAAATCATGTCAGCACCCCAAAAAGTATAACAAGAGGAAAATGGCATTTTTCGGTTTCCTCCACTCATGAAATTTTTACGGTAGGTTGATTTTGCATTGAAAAGCTCAAATCCAAATTTTCAAGAAAATCTACCGACGGGAACACCATGAAAAAAAATCAAATCATGTCAGCACCCCAAAAAGTATAACAAGAGGAAAATGGCATTTTTCGGTTTCCTCCCCTCATGAAATTTTCACGGTAGGTTGATTTTATATTGAAAATCCTAAATCCAAATTTTCAAGAAAATCTACCGACGGGAAAACATTGAAAAAAAAAATCAAATCATGTCAGCACCCCAAAAAGTATAACAAGAGGAAAATTGCATTTTTCGGTTTCCTCCCCTCATGAAATTTTCACGGTAGGTTGATTTTGCATTGAAAAGCTCAAATCCAAATTTTCAAGAAAATCTACCGACGGGAACACATTGAAAAAAAATCAAATCATGTCAGCACCCCAAAAAGTATAACAAGAGGAAAATGGCATTTTTCGGTTTCCTCCCCTCATGAAATTTTTACGGTAGGTTGATTTTGCATTGAAAAGCTTAAATCCAAATTTTCAAGAAAATCTACCGACGGGAACACATTGAAAAAAAATCAAATCATGTCAGCACCCCAAAAAGTATAACAAGAGGAAAATGGCATTTTTCGGTTTCCTCCCCTCATGAAATTTTCACGGTAGGTTGATTTTATAATGAAAATCTTAAATCCAAATTTTCAAGAAAATCTACCGACGGGAACACATTGAAAAAAAAAATCAAATCATGTCAGCACCCCAAAAAGTATAACAAGAGGAAAATGGCATTTTTCGGTTTCCTCCCCTCATGAAATTTTTACGGTAGGTTGATTTTGCATTGAAAAGCTTAAATCCAAATTTTCAAGAAAATCTACCGACGGGAACACATTGAAAAAAAATCAAATCATGTCAGCACCCCAAAAAGTATAACAAGAGGAAAATGGCATTTTTCGGTTTCCTCCCCTCATGAAATTTTTACGGTAGGTTGATTTTGCATTGAAAAGCTCAAATCCAAATTTTCAAGAAAATCTACCGACGGGAACACCATGAAAAAAAATCAAATCATGTCAGCACCCCAAAAAGTATAACAAGAGGAAAATGGCATTTTTCGGTTTCCTCCCCTCATGAAATTTTCACGGTAGGTTGATTTTATATTGAAAATCCTAAATCCAAATTTTCAAGAAAATCTACCGACGGGAAAACATTGAAAAAAAAAATCAAATCATGTCAGCACCCCAAAAAGTATAACAAGAGGAAAATTGCATTTTTCGGTTTCCTCCCCTCATGAAATTTTCACGGTAGGTTGATTTTGCATTGAAAAGCTCAAATCCAAATTTTCAAGAAAATCTACCGACGGGAACACATTGAAAAAAAATCAAATCATGTCAGCACCCCAAAAAGTATAACAAGAGGAAAATGGCATTTTTCGGTTTCCTCCCCTCATGAAATTTTTACGGTAGGTTGATTTTGCATTGAAAAGCTTAAATCCAAATTTTAGAGAAAATCTACCGACGGGAACACATTGAAAAAAAATCAAATCATGTCAGCACCCCAAAAAGTATAACAAGAGGAAAATGGCATTTTTCGGTTTCCTCCCCTCATGAAATTTTCACGGTAGGTTGATTTTATAATGAAAATCTTAAATCCAAATTTTCAAGAAAATCTACCGACGGGAACACATTGAAAAAAAAAATCAAATCATGTCAGCACCCCAAAAAGTATAACAAGAGGAAAATGGCATTTTTCGGTTTCCTCCCCTCATGAAATTTTTACGGTAGGTTGATTTTGCATTGAAAAGCTTAAATCCAAATTTTCAAGAAAATCTACCGACGGGAACACATTGAAAAAAAATCAAATCATGTCAGCACCCCAAAAAGTATAACAAGAGGAAAATGGCATTTTTCGGTTTCCTCCCCTCATGAAATTTTTACGGTAGGTTGATTTTGCATTGAAAAGCTTAAATCCAAATTTTCAAGAAAATCTACCGACGGGAACACATTGAAAAAAAATCAAATCATGTCAGCACCCCAAAAAGTATAACAAGAGGAAAATGGCATTTTTCGGTTTTCTCCCCTCATGAAATTTTTACGGTAGGTTGATTTTGCATTGAAAAGCTTAAATCCAAATTTTCAAGAAAATCTACCGACGGGAACACATTGAAAAAAAATCAAATCATGTCAGCACCCCAAAAAGTATAACAAGAGGAAAATGGCATTTTTCGGTTTCCTCCCCTCATGAAATTTTCACGGTAGGTTGATTTTGCATTGAAAAGCTTAAATCCAAATTTTCAAGAAAATCTACCGACGGGAACACATTGAAAAAAAATCAAATCATGTCAGCACCCCAAAAAGTATAACAAGAGGAAAATGGCATTTTTCGGTTTCCTCCCCTCATGAAATTTTTACGGTAGGTTGATTTTGCATTGAAAAGCTTAAATCCAAATTTTCAAGAAAATCTACCGACGGGAACACATTGAAAAAAAATCAAATCATGTCAGCACCCCAAAAAGTATAACAAGAGGAAAATTGCATTTTTCGGTTTCCTCCCCTCATGAAATTTTCACGGTAGGTTGGCTTTGACATGACAAGCTTAAATCTAAATTTTCAAGAAAATCTACCGACGGGAACACATTGCAAAAAAATCAAATGTTATGCCAGCACCCCAAAAAGTATAACAAGAGGAAAATGGCATTTTTCGGTTTCCTCCCCTCATGAAATTTTCACGGTAGGTTGATTTTATATTGAAAATCTTAAATCCAAATTTTCAAGAAAATCTACCGACGGGAACACATTGAAAAAAAATCAAATCATGTCAGCACCCCAAAAAGTATAACAAGAGGAAAATGGCATTTTTCGGTTTCCTCCCCTCATGAAATTTTCACGGTAGGTTGATTTTGCATTGAAAAGCTTAAATCCAAATTTTCAAGAAAATCTACCGACGGGAACACATTGAAAAAAAATCAAATCATGTCAGCACCCCAAAAAGTATAACAAGAGGAAAATGGCATTTTTCGGTTTCCTCCCCTGATGAAATTTTCACGGTAGGTTGATTTTGTATTGAAAAGCTTAAATCCAAATTTTCAAGAAAATCTACCGACGGGAACACTTTGAAAAATGTTGATATATTATAAAACTAAAAAACCGTTAATCTTCTGTAATATTGTTAGAGTTATCTTATTTTATTTTATTTAATATTTTCACTTAATTATTAACATTATAGCTTGTTAATATTGTTTAAATTACTTCTATTTATTGTTATTTTAGCATTATACAATTGTATGGATTTTGAAACAGCGCGCGTATGGATTTTGAATGGGGTCGGCAGAATGGGGTGCTAACTTAACGTCTTTGTGCGCCGCGTACAGCGGCAATAATCGGGCGGGTTGATCGTCTTCGCGCCGTTCACTTCTTCTTTGGGGCCGGCTTCTTGGGAGAGGCGGCTGGCTTCGCGCGTTTCGGTTTTGGCGCCTTGGGTTTCTTGGTGGGTCCGCCCTTCTTCGCCTTCGACGGCGACTTGGCCGCCTTCGGCTTGGCCGGGGACTTCTTGGGCAACGCGGCGGCGGCGGTTCCGGCCTTCTTGGCCTTGGCCGGAGCGGACTTCTTCTCCGCGGTGGCCTTCTTCGCCTTCGAAGCGGCGGCCTTCTTTGGCGACTTGGCCGCTTTGGCGGGCGCGGCGCGCTTGGCGGCGGCCTTCGGTTTGCCGGCCTCGGCTCCGGACGCCTGTTTGCCGGTGGAGGCGGCGGCCAACTTGAACGAGCCGGATGCTCCCTTGCCCTTGGTCTGGACGAGGGTGCCGCTGGTGACGGCCGACTTCAGGTACTTCTTGATGAAGGGCGAGACCTTCTCGGCGTCGACCTTGTAGTTGCCGGCTACGTACTTCTTGATGGCCTGCAGGGACGAACCGCCGCGCTCTTTCAGATTTTTGATGGCGTTGCACACCATCTCGGAGGTGGGAGGATGGGTGGGCTTCTTCGCCTTCTTCTTGGGACTCGAAGAGGACTTCTTTGTCGCGGCAACCGCGACCGTGCTGGGCGACGTTGCTGCTGGTGTCGCTACGTCCGCCATTGTCGAGATTGGTTTTTTGTTTGTTTGCTTGCTTGGACTATTGCCTTAACGGGAGACAGACACGAAAGTGTTACTACTGTTTCTGATGCGTGTTAAGTTAGCACCCCATTCTGCCGACCCCATTCAAAATCCATACGCGCGCTGTTTCAAAATCCATACAATTGTATAATGCTAAAATAACATTAAATAGAGGTAATTTAAACAATATTAACAAATTATAATGTTAATAATTAAGTAACAATATAAAATAAGATAATTGTGTTGTTACGACACTGCCTATCAATACACCGGCCTGAAGTTGGTCATACTAGCATGTCAAATCTAATAAATAGTAGCACTATCCACAGCAAAACGAAGCTGTCGCCCTCTATGCGTGAAAGGATGAACCAATTAGCGACACGAGCGTTTTGTTTGATAAACGTCAATCAAAACTTCACACAAAAATATCAAGAACGAATTAATTACATTTAAGCAAAAAAAAATGTTGTTTGCTCAATACATAATTACCTAGACCAAGGTTTACGAAACGATATAAGAAAATTACACCAGAAAGCAACCAACAAAACAAATTAATTCGCTTACTACACAGAGAGAAATTGAATGATGACTCATCCACTGTTTTTGCTCAGGTAAATCCATTTTATTGTTTTCACTTTCAACAAATTAACATAACAATTACATTTTTAGATACTCCATCTAACATAATGTACGTGCCTTAAATGTAAAATGAGAATAGTTATTAAGTAAATTACAATGGACGAGAGAAGAGTTGCTGATTATTTCGTGGTGGCCGGCCTGTCGGAGGAACCTGATTTACTCGACGATACTGCTCTATCCGATGCTGGACATTTTAAAAGCGGTTACAATCAGGATCCTATAACTGACGTCGGTATTATATTTCCTTCATTTGGTGAAACCGTACCTCAAGGTTACGAATTGATCGAACGAACACCGACAGGATTAAGTGCGGATTTAAATCATGGCAGCATGCGAAGTGTTGAATGTTATTTATGTTTTCGACGCGGGAGGGATAAACCTCCCTTAGTCGATATTGGTATGTTTGATTTGAATCAATTGATGATTTTATTTAATTATTTAATATTTTAGGGGTTATGTATGAGGGTAAGGAGTATTTAATGAAGGATGCGGGTGTAGTGCACGAAAGTTTCGGTGGTCGGGTGGCTAACGTGAACAATTCTGCAGCCTGCACGTTTATTACATATCGCAGGGGATCGCCGACGATGCCGTGCAATGCTTTGGTTGTTACCGATATCTGTGTTGTGATAGCAAGTAAGGGCGAATCGCCGCCGCACGCTTTCTGCTGTATTAATAAGAATTTGAATAAGGGTATAGTTGGTAGTGACGTTTTCTTATGTTATAAGAAATCCATGAACAGATCTAGATTATTAACCTACAATCCATCCGTTATATGCAGGTAAGAACAAATTTATTTTAAGTTTTATAACATCAACATTCTTTTAAGTGTGCTTGATGGTTATCTTTGATGAAATTTTGTATCTAAGCTTTTCAATGCAATATCAAACTATATTAAGGGCAGTAAATCCTAATGTAACGGTTTTATCTCATAAAATTTATTGTAACTCGATCAGAAAATCATTTTGTTGCATGAAATCAGCACAAAAATTGATTTATTTAAAAAAAATTGCTCATAAACCTCAAATTATTGCACAAAATTAGCACAAAAAACTGATTAACTCAAGAAATGTATCACAAATTGCTTTTTTTATTACAGGAACTTTGCACAAAACATCTTTTTGTTGCTTAAAAATTACACAAAAACTGATTTATTTTATAAAATGGCGCAAAAAACTTCTTTATTGCATTTGTTGCATAAAAGTAGCACAAAAAACTGATTCATTAAGCTGTCATAATGCAGCAAACTTGGTTTTAGATCTAATTTCTTCAAATATATAGAAATCTATTTATATTATCAAAATTATAGAGAAAATATTGTAATTAATTAAATTTATAAAAAATGTTGTTTTGAATATTTTGAAGATAAGCTGTCAAAAGTGCAAAAAACCTTGGTTGGAGCCATGTTCTTACAAAGTTATTATATTTTTCACAAAATTTGTGTTTCTATATTTTGACATTTTAATAGTTAAGCAGTCTTTTAACCCTAGTGGGCTGGCTAGATTTTGGCACTTTTTGACAGTTTATGGCTGGATTTTTCTTTCAATATTATTGAAATTTTATAGCTGAATTTTTGCAATTTTTTTGAATTGTACTTTTCATCAATTTTTGGCTCGATTTTTTACAGTTTAGTGCCGGATTCTGTTGTTTTCTAACAAAATTTTGTTGTTTCATGATCGGAATTGATATTTTTCTACAGTTTATGAAAAAAATTGCACTTTTCATCAATTTGTGGTTTGATTTTTTACAGTTTATGGCCAGATTCTGTTGTTTTCTAACAAATTTTTGATGTTTTATTACCGGAATTGATATTTTTCTCCAGTTTGTGAAAAAAATTGCACTTTTCATCAATTTGTGGCTTGATTTTTTTACAGTTTATGGCCGGAGTCTGTTGTTTTCTAACAAAATTTTGATGTTTTATGACCGGAATTGATATTTTTCTAGTTTATGAAAAAAAAATTGCACTTTTTATCAATTTGTGGCTTGATTTTTTACAGTTTATGGCCAGATTCTGTGGTTTTCTAACAAATTTTTGATGTTCTATGACCGGAATTGATATTTTTCTGAAGTTTTTGAAAAAAATTGCACTTTTTAACAATTTCCGCTAGATTTTTTTACTGTTTATGGCCGGATTCTGTTGTTTTCTAACAAAATTTTGATGTTTCATAACCGGAAATGATATTTTTCTACAGTTTATGGCCGGATTCTGTTGTTTTCTAACAATATTTTGATGTTTCATGAACAGAATTGATATTTTTCTACAGTTTATGAAAAAAAGTTCCACTTTTCATTAATTTGTGGCTTGATTTTTTACAGTTTATGGCCGGATTCTGTTGTTTTTTAACAAAATTTTGATTTTTCATGACCGGAATTGATATTTTTCTACAGTTTATGGCCGGATTCTGTCGTTTTCTAACAATATTTTGATGTTTCATGAACAGAATTGATATTTTTCTACAGTTTATGAAAAAAAGTTCCACTTTTCATCAATTTGTGGTTCGATTTTTTACGGTTTATGGCCGGATTCTGTTGTTTTCTAACAAAATTTTGATGTTTCATGACCGGAATTGATATTTTTCTACAGTTTATGAAATAAAATTACATTTTTCATTATTTGTGGCTCGATTTTTTACAGTTTATGACCGGATTCTGTTGTTTTCCAACAAAGTTTTGATGTTTCATGACCGGAATTGTTATTTTTCACAGTTTATGAAAAAAAAATTGCACTTAATACCAATTTTTGGCTCGATTTTTTACATTTTATGGACGGATTCTATTGTTTTCTAACAAAATTTTGATGTTTCATGACCGGAATTGTTATTTTTCCACAGTTTATGAATAAAAATTGCATTTTAATCAATTTGTGGCTCGATTTCTTACAGTTTATGGCCGGATTCTGTTGTTTTCTAACAAAATTTTGTTGTTTTATGATCAGAATTGATATTTTTTCTCAGTTTATGGAAAAAAATGCACTTTTTATTAATTTGTGGCTCGATTTTTTACAGTTTATGGCTGGATTCTCTTGTTTTTTAAACAAAATTTTGTTGTTTCATGACAGGAAATGATATTTTTCCACAGTTTATAAAAAAAAATTGCAGTCTTTACCAATTTGTGGCTCGATTTTTTACAGTTTATGGCTGGATTTTCTTGTTTTTTAAACAAAATTTTGTTGTTTCTTGACTGGATTTGATATTTTTCCACAGTTTATGGACAAAAATGCACTTTTCATCAATTTGTGGTTCGATTTTGTTGTTTTCTAAGCAAATTTTGATGTTTATGAACAACAAATGTACTTTTCATCAATTTGTGGCTCGATATTTTACAGTTTATGGCCGGATTCTGTTGTTTTCTAACAAAATTTTGATGTTTTATGACCGGAATTGATATTTTTCCACAGTTTATGATTAAATATTGCACTTTTATCAATTTGTGGCTCGATTTTTTACAGTTTATGGCCGGATTCTGTTGTTTTCTAACAAAGTTTTGATGTTTCATGACCAGAATTGATGTTTTTCTACAGTTTATGAAAAAAAAAAGCCCTTTTCATCAATTTGTGGCTCGATTTTTTACAGTTTATGACCAGATTCTGTTGTTTTCTAAAAAAAATTTGATGTTTTATGACAGGAATTGATATTTTTCTACAGTTAATGAAAAAAATTGCATTTTTCATCAATTTGTAGCTAATTTTTGTGCTTTCTGTTAATATTTTGATTTTTTTTTTGTCGCATTTTTGAAAAAATTTTATCTACGCCACTGCGTTTGAAGCTGAAGTTGTAAGGAATTATAAAATTTACCACAAAATTTGTAAAAAAATTTTAAAAGTTGCAAAGTTAGAAAAAGTTGTTTGAAAGTTGTGTTATTTAACCAATTTAAGGGCTTATTTCGACAACATGTGACGTCAATTGTTGGTATAGAAGCGGAAAATATCACGAGGAACGTCTATATGACTGTATGGTCTAAGGGAATGTTTCTTTTATGTATGATAAGTCAAATATTTTCAGAATGAGAACTAATTTATTTGCAAATGTTTTTTTAACGCGTTTTATGTAGAAATTGCATTTTTGAGAGATTTTAACAGTTTTTATTAATTTAAAGAAGTAAATTTGCAATATTTGAGCTTTTAATCGTTTTCTAACAGTTTAGTAAATTTTAAGTACCTGTTACTCTATCATTAAACTCTAAATGCGTTTGTGTTCAAGTCGAAACTACGTTTATATGCAATAAAAAATTGTAAAGCATTTTTGTGTAGCAAAAATAGGCGGTTTTTTACAATGCGGTGATTTAGGAGACATTCTAAAATGTTTTAGGTATCCGATGGGAGATTTGGAACATTTCCCGTTTCCTGATTCCGTTCCACTGTTTTGCCTTCCGATGGGTGCGAGCTTGGAGCTCTGGCCGGAAGAAGCGACTCAACCAAAGCCAATTTTTAGTACGTTTGTGTTGACCGTTTCCGATGCCAAACACAAAGTTTACGGTTCGGCTGTGACGTTCTACGAAAAGTTTCCCGAGGAGAAGTTGACGGAAAAACAAATCGAGCTGCTCAAATACGATCCTGAATCGACCACTTTTAATATGCACACGAGTAAAAGTATCTGCGTGCTATCACACTGGCCGTTTTCCGATACTTTTGAACGATGGCTGTTGTTTTTATATGTAAGTGAGTTTGTATCAACTTAATTTGTTGTGTTTGAGGTTATGGTTACTATTACAATTTTAGGTTATGTTTGAAATTTGAGCTTGTTTGAGTATCAGTTACGAACTCTGTAATTCAAATTATAAACATAACCTAAAATAATTCTAGCGCAAAATAAAATTGCAAATTGTTGCTTCCATAGGATATGGTGTCTAGTGGTGAGTCACAATTCATACCAATCGAACGCTACATTGTCCAACTATTAGACGAGGTGCCGTTTCCTGCACCGAGAACTCTACTTCAATTATCCGCCGACAGTACAGAACGTTTGATAATGACGCAACCTGAAGACCTACCTTTACCTAGAAGCGCCGCTGGATTCAAGCACCTTTTACTTAATCTAGGATCCGAGAACAGTTTACTACTATTACTGCTTGCTCTCACAGAGCAAAAAATCCTGATACATTCGTTGCGACCGGATACATTAACAGCAGTTGCTGAAGCGGTCTCGTCGCTATTGTTTCCGTTCAAATGGCAGTGTCCATACATTCCACTATGTCCGTTAGGTAAGTAATAATAAGTGTTTCAAGGTATGCACTCTTCATCAGTGCGCATGGCATTAACAATTATATTGTTTAGGTCTTGTTGAAGTGCTTCATGCTCCTCTACCATTCCTAATCGGAGTCGATTCGCGTTTTTTCGATATGTACGATCCCCCTTCGGATGTAAGCTGCGTGGATTTGGACACCAATATTATTACGGTAAATTCTGTTCTATTTCGTAATTGGTTCATTACAGTAATCATTGTTTAGGTGTGTGAAATGCAACGAAACATTTTAAACATCAGATTGCTGCCTAAGAAAGCGGCCCGCAATCTGAAAGCGACGCTTGATCGTTTGTACGCCAAGCTGGTTCAGAACACCAAAGTGAATTATAATACGTCCGACGCCGATTTGGAAGTGGAGTTCCAGAGGAGGCGGAGAGAGGTGAGTGATTGGTTATAAATTTAGTTTGTTCTATTTTTGTCAATTTAATTTAGCAAGCGGAAGAGTTGGAGATTCAAGAAGCGTTTCTAAAATTTATGGCGTTGACACTTAAGGGCTACCGCTCGTACTTATTGCCGATTACTAAAGCACCAACAGTCGGCACTACCGATCCTCAAGCCCTGTTCCAATTGGCCGAGTTTCTTCGCTCAAGGGATAAGGCCTATCACAAATTCTTTTCTCTTCTCATGCATACGCAAATGTTTATACGTTTTATTGAAGAGAGGAGTTTTGTAGCGGATGGCGATCAAGGCCTCGCATATTTCGACGAATGCACCGAAAGACTGACACACGAAGATGAAGACATTAGATTATTAGAACCCGACGTTGCACATAAAAGCGAACGAACCGTATTCTTATTACCACCGGAACCGATGAATCACGGTTAGTTGCTTCCCAAAATTGTTTGTGCTTTTATTAATTTTTTTGTTGGGTTGGTGTAGGTAGTCCGTATGTTTATAACGAATTCATTTTGGATCCTATGTTGCTATCTACTAACAGCAAGAAGAGGAATCATCTGTCTTCGTTGTATCAAAGTGTTGCACCTGGATCTCCAATGGCACGTAGAACAAAACACGAGATTAAATCTGCTCAAAAATTAGCTAGGTAAGTTCTGCTTCCCATCGCTACACGGCTGCAACAAAATTTTTAATTGATTTCAGGAAATATGTTAGGGAACCTGATTTGTGGGCCCGCTGTCTGAGCGGAACCTGTTACACTTTGTACTTTATGGCTCTGCCGAGTTTGTTATCGTTAAATGTTGGTAAAGAAAGGGCCGTCCTGCAACAAGCTTACGAATTATTAGTGAGAGCTACACAACAAAAGTTGGCATGCGACGAAGTCTGCTATAGACTGATGATGCAGCTGTGCGGCGAATACTCGAAACCGCTTTTAGCTGTCAAATTATTACTGCTGATGAAGCGGACGGGTATACAACCAAACGCATTAACATACGGGTTAGTTACTGCTTCGAATGCATTGAATTTAAATTAAATTTTGATTTTTTTTTAGGTTATACAATAGATGCGTTTTGGAAGCAGAATGGCCGGCACAATCAAGCTCAAGTCTGTTGCTTTGGAATAAATTGCGTTGCGTTGTCTTAGGTGCAGCCCGATTCCGACGCGCCGCCAAACGACACGCAGCTAGACGCGCTTCGGCATCGACCGAAGGTGCGTTAAATCTATTAGATCCGGGCGATCGGGTCGCATCGCGTTCCTCTTTGGATTCACACGAGGCGGTGCAGACGGACGGTGGTGTTTTCGATAAATTTTGCACGCGGGTTGTTAGTATAGTTAAAGGCGCTGCGACTAACGGTACCGATATTACGGATTTACCGAACGGGTTGGAAAACGAGGAAAATGATAGTCAGGAAGCGATCGATGATATCAATATCACGTTTACGCCGCCCGAAAGTCCCACGGATTATCTGAGGATATTATCGAGGAGCGAAAGCGCCGGTGATGCTTTGATTATCGACAAGTTGCAGCAGAATAATAAGAAGAACTGTTCGAGATCGTTGCAGTTTAATGGGGATGGTGATGATGGGGAAGATAAAACATCACCAAGCAAGTAAGTGAATTTGGTTTCTTTATTTAGGTTGAAACGTACTGCGTTGAGCCAAGCTATGTATGACATCGATTAATGGACGCAGAGGTCGCTTAATATGAGTCATATTAAAATTTAATGTCTGGGGGAGGGGGGATGGTATTAGTCCAGGTTAACTGTAAAACAATATGAAATTTCTATTAATAACACTATACTAGGATATCTTCGAGAACATTGGTGACCGAAAACGATCCATTGGGTGCATTAGACGAACCACTACTAACTCCACCGACAATAACTCCTCCACCAGAAACACAAACACCAACGACGGGCACGCCTTCGATACCAATGTCGGGCGATGAACCGATACTATTCCGTAACACGGTCCAAAGATCGGCAACATTCGAAGGCAGCCCACCGACATCGAACAAATTACATCGCTCGGAAACCGTCCCGGCGGCTACGGTTGCATCAAGCTTGGCCAGTCTGGGATCGAGTCTCAAAATGAATTTCGGGTAAGCGACGCATGTTGTTTGTTGGATCAATGTTGTTATTTTTTGTTTTTTTATTTTATTATACGATGCATGAATTGCCTTGTATAACGAGATAGGCTTGTCGTGCACGTAGCAAAACCGTAGTGCTAGAATTGTTCTTTTAGCCGTTACTCGGCGACCCGCCTATCCCTAAGGAAAACCGATTTCGCAGCAACGCAACGAATTATAGAAACCGCTCTTAATAATTTCAGGTATGTTTTGCATTTATTGTGCTGCTTGATTACGTTTGTTTTTGTGCATGTTAACCGATCAATTCGCTTGGTTTGGTTTTAATATTGGAATATTTTACAGTCCTAGCAGCATAACGGGTAAAAAATCGAATGAATTCATTCAGGGTGGGATCAGTTCGTTAAAGTCGGCCGCTAACACGATGGCGAAGAAATTGGATGAAATTAAGGAGGCGATTTCTACCTCGTCGAATTCGACGCCGGTTAAATCGCAACTTGCTGATCGTCTAGCGGCCGGCGATGTGGGGGAAGTTGAAGGAGAATCGACCGATGGCAGCGAAGGCGGGGAGCGGTATCGCAAGATATCGGCCGAATTTAGCAGTTGTAGGGGCAGTTACGCCAATTTGAGAGATTGCGAGGATTTGCCGGATAGTTTGTTTCCTGTTACAAATGATACTGCTACTGGTAAGTGAAAATTATTAAAGTTTTGTTAGAATTGATTTATTCTTCTAAAGATTGTTTAAGTTTATTTAATTTTCAATTAAGAAGATTTGGTGCATAAAAGTCCGCACTCTTGGTTTTATGTGTTATAATCCGCATTCTTGGTTTCAAATTGATTTTTAAAATACAGTTTCTCCGCCCTCTAATTAAGATTATGCGGACTTTTAATCAAAAATGTGTTTCTGTTAAGTTCACACTCTTTGTTTAGATCATTTAAGTTCATTTTCTGTTTTAAATCGATATTTATAGATAGTGAAATGGATTTATTCCTCACATCCTGTTCGAAATGTCATAATTGTTCGGCGCTGATATACGACGAAGACATCATGTCGAATTGGTCGGCGGAAGACTCCAATCTGAACACGCAGTGTCAAGTATGCAAAAAATCCACCGTCCCTTTCCTCACCATAACCGTCAAACAGAAAGACGAATCACCTTCCGAACCGTTCAGCGTGCCCTATCTCAATCCGCTCGTGTTACGAAAAGAATTGGAAAATATATTGACGCAAGAAGGCGATTTGAGCTTATCCGAAGCGAAATTCGTCGAGGAACATCCGATTATTTATTGGAATTTGGTGTGGGCATTCGAACGGATCAATGTGCAAACGCATTTGCCCAATTTGTGTCTTAAGAATAAGACCAATAGTAAGAACGCCGATTCGCCGACTGTTGCGAAACGGGAGGAGAAGGAAGCCGAGGGAGCTGGAGTGATGCAGCCGGTTGAAGATGGTGCAGATCCGCTCACGCAAGAATTGGCGACGTTAGGTAGGTTTTGGTAATATTTAGTGGCATTTTATTCAATAAATTATTTTTAATTAAAGCTGTGGTTAAGGAATATACAAGTAAGTGGTGTATGCAATTGTATTTTATGTTTTATGTAGGATTTTTTGTCAATTGTTATTTTATTATTTATATTGATTGCCTGTTATTATTCCTTAGAGCTGATAAATCGAGTATTGCTTACAGAACACCTTGTAGCTTCCGTTAATGTGCGTTGTATGTGGGATGATCCCAGATTACACGCAGAAGTACCACCAATGTACATAATATGGACTGACAGCAACAATTCAACAGAAAAATTAAACAGCACCAGGTAATGCCCAAAAAATATATTCAAATTAACAAAAACTAATCAATTCCTTACCAGATTCATGCAGGGAGTCATATCATCGATTCATTGCAACGATCTTTTGGATCCATTAAAAAAATTAGCGTTGGAAAGACAAAAAACTCACAAGGCTCAGGACCGCAACATCTCCATCAGTTCAAATATTTCAATCTACCGCGATATACTATTCCTGATATGTACTGTAGTCGGTAGATCGAGAATCGATTTAAACGAATTCGATCGACAATATTCGTTGGCTTTTGCACGGATACCTGAACGTAGTGCGAAATTATACGGTCCACAAGATATGCCGGTTTCGATCGGTTCGGTATATTGTCGGCAATATTTTAAACCACTGTATATACCGTGACGGGTAATATTTTTTTTAACATACGATCAAATGGCCTTTCGAAACACTCATTGTTTATTATATATTTTTTTCCATAATTTTATTTTTCTCGGTGCACAGTTTGCAGAAGATTTTTAATTGTTTTTATGTTTCGACGATGAGTTACGTTTGGAAAAAAGATTATAAATTGAGTATATTTAGTTATTAATTGTAAAGATGATACAAATAAATTTGTTGGTTAATGAAATTTTATTAAGATATAAGTTAATTATTTACTGCAAAGTGGACGTAAGTAATGGCATGTTTTTTTTTTATTAATCTTATATTGATCGATAATAGGCTGATACCAATACAAAAAGTTTGAACAATTTATAAATTAAAAAATATTTGGGTACGCCTATGTTGAGACAACTTCATTGCATTTGTTTGTATCTATCTTCATTTGTGTATGTTTAGTTGCCTATATTAGATTATATTAAAATTTAAGTAAGGTCTTCTACAGATTTAATAAGTTAACAAAGTTAAACCACAACATAATATATCTAAATTACAAAATCAGAGGGACGGAGTTTAAAAAAGTGAATAGACTGAGAATGACTTAGATTACTGGCAAATGCAGGACATAATTTTGCTGTATATTAAGTTGCCTATTATACCGGCCAAAATTGTTCATACAGTAGCGTCACTAATCGATAAAAAAGGGGGCAATAAAAAGTATTTATTGTATTATTTATAAAATAAGACGCAAACAAAGATAATTTAACATTTTTATTAATAATAAGATGGGATTTCTCATTAGTAAGACATTTTTTCTCTATAACTAAATCGCTATATTTACTTATATATGAAGGCAAATTATATCTAGATTAGTAATAACATTAAGAAAATCTCAAATTGATTATTTTTTTGTATTTTTTGTTTCTCAAAGTAGTCTTCCATTGCATTTGAAATAATTGCTATACGAATATCTTAAACATTATAAAAATTTGTGTGGAGCTTTGAATATATCTAAACTATTAACACAAATACCTCATCACAAGCATTAGTTTATTCATAAGAATAAGTTTTGAGTTAGGAGGAAATGATACAAGCTTATCGCGCATACTGGAGCAAAGCATGGCAACTTATTAATCAAACCACATTGTATTTTATAATGCCACGCTTCCCTCTGTTGGGCGACAAGTTTAATAAAATATATAATTAAAAAAAAAAAAACAATCAAAATGCGTGTGCGTGAACAAATAAAAATTTCCTGAGTTCGTTCTCTGATGCCGGAACGTGGAAGATAACAAACAGCTATACAAATAAATAACATCGTACAATTAGTGTAACGCACACCGATGCCTACATAAATAACCAGGATGATTAGTTTGATTGCATTAACATCCTGGATTTTAAGGTTAGGAGCTTAATTGTTAATCAATATTTACAATTCAAATGATATTGGAATTAAGCTCGGAACCCTTTATTTTTTTTTTAAGAATATCTATCCGTCAAGGTTCGAAAAGGCACAGAATTGTCTCCGCTATGGAAACCAATCGACTACAAAGAACCACTTTTTTTTTGGTGCAATCGGATCGTTTTCCGTTATTGCTGACTTTATAATTATAATTCCCTGAATTACACAACGTTTTAATCGTATGTAGGCATTTTTGTGCTGTAGAGTTTATTTTGTTTTTGAAAGACTACTATCCTCGTAAAAGCTAGAATCAATAATAATAATAATATGCGTATGAAAGAAATAAAAACTATTAAAAAAAATATTTACAATTAAAAAATATATATATATGTGATACGTTTGCGTATCGAAACTTAAAAATGGCCGCGATTTAATTAATCAATTTCCACCGGGCAATTTATTTTTAAAAAATATGGAAGCAAGCAATACGATGATTTATTAATTTTTTTTTACTCACTCTCGATTGTTTTTTTTATATAAAATTTGTTTGAAATGAGCAAAAAACATTTGTAAAATAATCACTTCACAGCGGGCTTTATCTTTTTTTTTTGTTTTTTTTTGTTTTAATTTAATTTAACCTAAAAAGGTAGGTGGATCGGTTCGCAATGCGGGAAGCAAAGCGCGCGCTCACTGAAGTCAGCAATATTTGTTTTGTTTTTTTTTAATGGATAGTAAATTTATTTTTATTTCACCTCTCGTTGTTTCTTCTTCTCTCTTCTTTCGCTCGAAAATTATAATATTAATGTTTAGAGAATCGTGCACTTAAGCTGGAAGGGGCCGCGGCCACGGACGTTCATCAGTTTTCCCGATTTCTTGCCCCTACTCGATTTGTCTTTGCGTATCTCACGGACTAATGTGTAAAATGCATCGTCTACTCCCATCCTCGTTTTCGCCGACGTCTCTACGAATGGGACACCGTATTGCTTTGCGATCTAGAAATTCAAACAAAATCAACTTACATATTTCAGGTTATGTTTTCATATTTCAGTTAAATTCAAACATGGAATATTTATAATAGAAGGCTTAGAGTCTGAACGTTTAAAACGTCGTAGCAAATTTGGCGCCCAATGCGGGAGTGAGTCCAACGGATCAAGGAGATCGTTGAACATTTAAAATCGAGGCAAAGCAAATGTGAAGAAGACGAAACTAGCCACGAGGATACGGCGCCGGGGCCATTGATCAGTAAAATGACCCTCGTAGGTGGCCCAGCTTACAACTTACCAAGAATTGCCGTAATTGACAGCAAGGGACCTAGTTTATGATTCCAAAAGTGGTTAAAATATACCCCGCCCACCAGCCTTGGTTATTATTATCAAAAAACAGACTTCAGCAACCGTCTCTGATGAAACCAACTAGTCATCTGGGTGACCACGGTCATTTACGACTCGGAAACAACAAGCACCGCAATACCTCTCGACGCGTCATGTTTGCAAACCAGAAAGACCTGAACAGCTACCTGGCGCTACATTCGTCCAACACCACACAAAGGTACGGCCCCGGAATCACCGTAACGCATCATGGCGGAATAACTTATCTACAAGGTTGACAGCCTTCGGGCAAATATAGAACGCTACAAAGATATCATATGGTACAAACCAATAAAAGAGTTCCTAAAATAGAATACAGTCTCAAGTTCAAACCGCGACCATCTGCGAAACCACGTTGGAAATAAAAAAGCAGTCTGAAACTCGAACCGGACACCGTCAAAGTGGTCATCAAAGAAGTCGTAGACAAAACAGCGGTCGCCACCACTAACGACCCACAGGAATCCAAACAAAAACTACTGTACCCCGCCCACCCTCCCGAGTGTTTATTGCCCAGAAATTAGCTAATCAATGACAATGACAAATCAAACTTGTCAGAAATATGCGCGAGGTGGGCAAAAATATAGTTTCCTTAAACACAAACACTCGGACGGGTGAGCGGGTCATACAAATAAACCGAGTCACGCTCAATTGTAGAACTACTGTGACCCGCCCACCGGCCCAAGTGTTTATTATCCAGAAATTAGCCTAATCAATCACCGCTGATGTTCCTGCTATTATGAAATGCAAAAGTACAAATGAAACTTGTCAAAAATATGCGCTAGGCGGAAAAAAATATAGTTTTCTTAAACACAAACCCTCGGGCGGGTGGGCGGGCCACAACAATAAACCAAGTCATGGTCAATTGTTGTACTACTGTTGCCCACCTACCCGGCAGCTGTTATAAAATGCAAAGAAACAAATAACAATTTTCAAAAACATGCGAGAGACACGCGGGCGTGTTAGCTACTACTATAATAGCCTGCCCCAGAGGCGTACTTACGGTTACGGTTTCCAATTTGCCGCCTTTTCTAAGTCAATCAAATGGTGGTTTTTATAAATTGATCTCTGTATCTAAGCAAAATTTTTAGAGAAAAACTACTAGATACAAAAAAAGCCCCCCCCCCCTTAGGTACGCCACTGGCCCGCCCACTTCTCCATGTGTTTATTGTCCAGAAAATGTCTAATCAATCACTGATGTTCCTTCTGTTATAAAATACAAAAATACAAATGAGTTCTCAAAAATATGCAGGTGCCCGGGTCACAACAATAACCCAAGTCACAGTGAATTGTTAAACCCACCCACCCAAGTGTTTATAGTGCAGAAATTGGCTAATCAATCACAGCAGATGTTCCTACTATTTGAAATACAAAAGTACAAATCACAATTGTTAAAAATATGCCCGAATGACATGGTGACCGGGTCACAATAATAATCCAAATCACAGCGAGTAGGAGAGTAAACGGGCTTAAAAAAATTGATCATTCTTTTCAAACAATTTGAGATAAAATTATGTCCACAAAACATTTGAAATAGTCAAGTCAGGGTAGAACAAGCAAATAAACAGAATCTAAGTGTGTGGGAGGAAAATAATAATAAGTTGGGGAAACCCATAAATATGAAAAAACTTAAGTGAACAGGATATATACAATTAAAAAACTGAGTGCAGACTATATACTATTAGTCTTAATTTAGTGTCGACTAAGCCTAGATTAACAAATTAATTATTTTTTTTAGTTTCCAACATTTTTTTTATAATTTTACAAAATTTTTATAAAAAATCTTCAACATTATACAAATTGTGATAAATTCAAGGTCTTACTATTGACACATTTATTAAAAAATAACCGACAATTAAAACTAAATTAAATTGTGCACAGAACCGTGTTCAGTCGTGGAATTTAATTGCAAATTTCCCTTAAAACATAAGCCATCCATATTAATAATAATCCATTGATATGACTCACAAGATAACATAATTGAACAAACAAAACAACCACTTCAAAACAATTACATAATATCCTTACCTCACGCGCCTGATTCATATCGACGGCCCACGCCGGCAAATCGCATTTATTTCCAACCAACACCATGGGCACCTCCTCGGCATCTTTAACTCGTTTGATTTGTTCCCTATAGGTGCCGATATCCTCGAAACTCTTAGCCGAATTAACAGCAAAAACTAATAAGAACCCCTCCCCTGTCCGCATATACTGATCCCGCATTGCACTGTACTCTTCTTGTCCGGCTGTATCTAATATATCCAATAAACATGTTTCCCCGTCGATAACCACCTGTTTTCTATAGGAATCTTCAATTGTCGGATCGTATTCATCGACGAAATGGTTTTGTATGAGTTGTATCGTTAAAGCGGATTTGCCCACACCACCCGCACCGACTACTACTAATTTATACTCAGTCATAGTTATATTTAATTAATTTTCTGCCAGGTTTTTTTTATATTATTATTTTTTGTTGTGTTGATTTTTCACCAGTCAACTTAAGCGTTTATATCTTTGCTATCCAAGCATACCGTACCCCGTATTCATTTCATGTAGTGAGAGGCGGACAATTAAACGCATTTATGCTCCGTAAATTAGTTACTTTAATTAAATGTAATCAAGAAAGAAAAAACAGTAACAAAAGTTGTCAAGTCTGTCAAAAAATCTAATGTCAACTGATTCATTTTTACCAACATAAATAATTAAATTTAAACCCACCCTTTAAAGAAAAAACATTTTAACAACAATATTGAATTGCCTAAAATATCATAAATTTTAATACAATAACGTATTAAATATATTTAGAATATTATTAAACAGTTTTTAATGCTAATTCTTTATAAATATACAAAGCTGAAACTTTTTCATGTTGGCCAACATGCGTAGCGCATTTACAAGTCTGAATATAGGCAAGATGCTATGAAGGGGAAAAAATCCCACTACAATTTTAATACAAAAATGTTTAAAATAAATATATTTTTAATGTAATAAACTAAGGCCGTATTTGTAGGGTGCTTTTGGAAGTTTAGAACTCCTCTGAAATGATACAATAGACTTTATATAATGTTTTAATGTAATTTTAAATAATTGAAAAGTGGTCAATGTAATCTAGAATCTTAATTTCTTGGATTTATTGTATAGATGTTTCAATTTGTAACTACTGACAAATTATATTCCAACCTGTCAAAATCTAGCTTTCAAACTATATTTCTAATATATCTTCAACTGTCAAATTAAATTTTCAAACTATAAAAACATTTCTGTTTTATGTTAAATATAAGGTATCAGCTGTCAAAATAAATATTAATCTGTCTAATTATTGCATAGTATGTTTATTGAACAATTAAACAATTGTCATCACTTAATATGTGTTCAATATTAAGTTTATATGCAAACTATGACAGCTTTTGTACAAAATTTTGATAATCTGTGATTAAATTGACATTTTGTAAACATATGACTGTTTGTAAAGTAAGTCCGGTTGGTGGTTGGTTTCCGACCATATTTCCGACTGACAGTTTATTTAAATTTTAACAGTTTCTGAACAAACTCAAACAGTTTGAGCTTAAAAGCCGTCTTACACGAGACTGATTTTAATACAAGTGTCAGTACAATAATTTTGCGCGCCAATTATTTAAAAATTTAATTTTATAATCCAGTGTTCTTGGCGACATATGTATACATTGACGAATTTATGCGTCAATTATTTAGTAAGATTTCATCCAAGAAATTAAAACTTGTTCTAATTTCTTGCTTAAAAGCTTGCTAAATATTTGAAAAATTGGCGCGCAAAATTATTGTACTGACACTTGTAGTGCGTTCCGTATATCAACCGAAGTAACCGGCGGTTAAGTTACGCCTTTGATCGGTTGCTGAAAATCTTGGTTGATTTACGAAACGACAGCGGTTATAGAAACGTCAAAATACAAAACTGAAATATTATAGGCTCAAACTTCATGAATTTATTTATTATTAGCTATAGTGTTATATTTTTTTAAATTTCAGTGCTTAATATTAGATAATTGTATGTATTTATCTACCTGCTAATACAGTAATCCGAGTAGAGGTTGGCAGGTATAACAGGCAACTATACACAATAATAATGTTTGCTCTGTTGCCCTCATGCCTTTGCCCGTTTTAGCATTGACAAGAACATACATATACATTATAACCTATAATTAATAACTTAATAAAATACACGAGCAACATCTGACGCTTTTGTTCACTTTTGATTGTATTTCAAATTTACCGCCATGTATAACCACGATTAATAGAAATTCACCGACGTTAGTTCATGGTGACTGCGGTCGCAACCTTTGTAACCTTTTTCAGGTAACCGCGTTCCGTATATAAACCTGTTTCAGGATAACCGGGATTTCGGTCGCTTCGGTTGATATACGGAACGCACTATTGTATTAAAATCAGTTTCGTGTAAGACGGCTCTTAAATTGACATTTTGTAAACATAATATGACCGTTTGAGGGTATGATGTTTGACAGTTTATATGCAAATTATGACAGTTTCAAAAAAATTAATTTGTTATTTTGTAAACATATTGTGACAGTTTGTAAATAATTCTACTTTTTGACTGTTTGTGGGCATCATCTTTGACAGTTTATATACAAATTATGACAGTTTCAAAAAAATTATAACAGTTTGTATTAAGTTAATATTTTGTAAATATATTAAAAAAGTTTGTAAATAATGTTGGCTTTTGAGTGATTGAGAGCGTTATAATTGGCAGTTTAGTTTAAATGTAAATTGTAAATATATCATGACAGGTTATAAATAATGTTGATTATTGACTAATTGAGGGCATTATATTTGATAGTTTAAACGCAAATTATGAGAATTTTTGAAATATTATATAAGTTTGTGCTTAAATTGACGTTCTGTAAACATATTATGACAGTTGCTAAATGTTTTTATTTGTTATAAATGTATATGTTAAGATATATTTGATTTGCTTTCTATGGATTTTAATTAAATAAATAAAATTAAAACTCTGCTAATAATTTAGTAGGTACTTTATTATTAATAAAAATATATTGAATGTAACAGTAACCATACAATATACGTCATGAATTCATTAGACCAATCACATCATTGTTTAAATTGGCGGCCATCATGGATTCGTTTCGACCAATCACATTATTGTTTATAAATTATAAATATTTATTACGATACTATTCTATTTATTTATATTTAAATAATCATAACTATTGTAGTTTTATAATTTAAATATAAATTTTCAATTGAATTAGGCGCTCAATTAAGATAGCATAGTGGGAGTACTTTCTCCTCCTTAAAAAACAAACTTGAACTAACTTCACTCCATTACTGTCATCTGTCAATGCCAAACTTGTGACGCATAAAATAAGTATCAAAATTTTTCTTCGACATGACAAGAGCAAAAAATCTTAATTTATCATAAAAAAGGAGCTTTCGTCCAATTGACCCTTCATCATAACACAACACGTATAATGCTACAAGTTTGGACAATAATAATCAATTCCATCATCTTATATCAATATTAAAATAACAATCAAGGTAAGGTACACATTTCCTATTGTTCCTTGTAGATGTAGAAAAACACATCTGATTCATATTTTTAATGATTCATCTACAATTAATACTAATTATGCATGTGTCATGCAATCTATTTAGATGAAAATGTTTCTGGAAATATTCTCTCTTTTTTTTTTTTTAATACAGAAACAATTGGGTTCAAGGCTAAAATATGTTTAGTATGAAGAGTAGTCAATGATCAAATAAATCAATGAACCTTGACTATTTTATGTTTTAACCTTACTAATTTTATTATATGTTTACGATTGAATTAATTAAGTTTTTTGTTAAATTTATGTCCAGTTTCAGTCAATTATTATAATCGATGTATAGTTTCGATATTCTTGATTGTAATGTGACTTGATTTAAACAGAAATTGTTAGTCTGCACGAAATTATTACTGCTTTAATTTGAAACTTGTTTTAGTGTAATTTTTAGATATATTGAGGCTTTTTACATTTCAGACTTACTTCACAGCTCAGATTAATCTTTGGCCAATTTGCGATTAAACTTTTTAGGTTTTTTGTTAGATTGAGTATACATCCGAAGTCTTACTTGACTTGTGTTAGTGTATGTAATACATTTCATCTCTAAGGTATTTTCTAAGTGCATCTTGGTGGTTTTGGTCAATTTGAAGAATCTGATAAGAACTCGGGAGCCTTCATAAAATTAATCTTGGAGGTTTGGATACATTGTTTGGGCTTAGACCATTCTGTGAGCAAATTTAGGTTATTTAAGGAATTTTAGGATTGCTTCAGGAGTTTTTGAGGACACTTTAGGAATCTGAGAGATGTCATCAAATTGCTCTCAGAGGTTTTGGTCAACTTGAAAACACATTTACTTAGTTTATGGTGAATCTTTGAACATATTTATGACTTTTTGATTATCCCAGGATTCTTAAACCTTACACGCTTTATTCATTGACCTGTAACACATCTCTGCTTCTAAATCGGTTTGTTACATTGCCTTAAGGTTTTTGATCAATTTTAGATTTTTTGGACGATTTTTTTAACACTTTTGTGTTTTTTGAGCACAGTCCAACTTGATCTGTAGATGACTTTAGGTTTTCATTAATTTGTAGACATATTTCTGGTCTTTAGGTCAATTTCTAAGCTTTGTTGGTGGTTTTGATCACACTGTAGATCTTCTCAAAATTTATTTTATATATTTTTTACGTTTTAGAAATCTGAAAGACTTCAGGAGTCTTTATAAAATTTATCATGGGGGTTGGCCCAAAAAATTGGCATTAGACTATTTTATGAGCAAATTTAGGTTATTCAAGCAATCTTGGGAGATTTGTAGACGCTTCAGGGTCATTTGAGGACATTTTAGGAGTCTAAGAAATTTGAGAGATGTCATCAAGTTTATTTTAGAATGTTTGGGCCATTTGAAATGGTTTTCTTGGTTGTTTTGGGAAAGGAGTTTTTATTTATTGTCTTCTAATACATCTTTAGCTTCTACATCGATTTGTTAGTTCTTTAGATCAATTTCTATTTTTTTTTTTTGAGTATTTTTGATCACATTTTTGGTGCTCTTTTTATATTTTGGACTTTTGGTTAATTTGATGACGCCTCAGGAATTTGATAAGACCTTAGGAAACTTGTAGACTCTTTAGGAGAGTATCATGACAATCTCTGAATATTTATGGGTTTGTTGAATACTCTGAGGATAGTACAGTTTGACCTGTAGATGAGTAGTGTACATCTCTGGTTTTTAGGTCAGTTTTTAAGCTATTTGATGTGATTTTGATCACTATTTAGGTCTTCAGGGCATTGTTTGTCATGTTTTGAAATTTTTGGTCAATTTAAGGATTTTCAAGGAATCTGATAAGACTTTAGGGGTCTTTATAAAGTTTCTCCTAAAGGTTTGGATTAATTGGTGGTGGTCTTCCGGTGGTAGTAGTCTTCTACTGAAGCGGCGATGATTTTATTGCTAGGATGCTTACTGAGGGGTTGGTAGCCTGGAGTATGTTCCATCGTGAAGTCAAATTCTTGCAGGAGTAGATATTGTTTTGTGAATTTTGTCTTAGCGTCGGTCGAGTTCTATATCCAGACTAAGGCTCGGTTGTCTGGTCTTAGCGTAAACGCCTCGTCTTCTACGTAGGCCCTATACTTCTTTACGGTACACATAATGCTCATATATTCCAACTTCAGGTACCACTCGTACCTCTGTCGTAGGAGCTAATGTGCCGTTTAAATCCTTTCTCTTGATATAAAACCAAATTTACGCCGATGTTGCAGGCGTCCGTTTGTTGCACAAATCCGTTCAAAACCTGCGAGTTTGGGAAGGCATGACTAGTAAGGAGATCGCGTGGGGCTGATCTCCGACGTTTATGTTAGTTTTCACTTCCTCAGTAGTTTGTAAAGACGCTATGGGATTGGCTTATGAGATTGCCATGGTCAGAGCCTTGGTTGTTGGCATTTGCATCTTAGTAAAGTTGTGGCCCCTGAGTTGACACTTGCTTCCACCTTCTGTTCGTTGATATTAATGGTGATTTGGGGTAAGTTGTGTTTCCCGCTCACCCGCCCGATTGTTTGTTATAAAGCAATTTATATTCTTCCACTCTTTGCTTGCTTGCTCATAGTGACATCTGACATTTATTTTCTTCTATGTCATAACAAAAGCACCATCAACAGTTAATTAGGCAATAACTGAACATCAAACACGTGGGTGTGTATGTCAACAGAAGGAGAATTAGCAGTTGTTGATTGTCTTTTTTTTTTAATTTGTTACATTAACCATACAGTACTATATATTGACAATGATTTAGCTAATGAAACATTTTTCTTTCTTCAAGATAGAAATGTCTCAGAAGCAAGGTCCCGACATACACAGCACATGCATGGACGGCGTCCGCGTAAAAATTTCAGAGAAATATAAACCCCCGCCACGCATCAATCTAGCCATGACCTATTCGCAAAGGATCTCCCTTAACAAACAAATCCAAGATCACATGCCCCGTTACGATTTCGCTCTTGAGATGTCGATAAAAGAAAAAATGAAGGAATGGCGGACGGCTCGCAACTTAATCGCTTTCGATCGTCGAGAAAAACTTGAAATAATCAAAGAAGAATATCGGAAAAAACAGGAAGAAAAATTGAAGCGCGAACAGGAAATTGTCGAGAATGAATTAACGAGCAATTACGCCGGAGTATTAATACCGACGCAAGTCAATACTAATAATTACACGAATATATTAACACCCACACCGTTACCGAAACAGACTGTAAAGGTTGCAGATAAGAGTCCTATCAATATATCCGATTTCGAAACGGACAATTCAAGTCCGTTTGATAATATGGAATTGAAAACGATTAATGATATGGAGGAACTTAAATTGGTTTTACAGAATGATGATAAGAATTTTGCCAAACAACCCAGCTATCAGTATCCTAGTCAAGATCGTTTTTATGGTTATAATACAGCCGCGCATTCATCAAATCAGACTTACATGTACGCTAACGGTTATAATTATTACACGCCTGAAACGTTGCATCCTACTTATAGTATGTATGATTATAATAATCCTCCGAATTCTAAGACGGAGTATAGTAGTTCCTTCGATGCGCAAACACCGCAGATGACGGCCGTTGCGAACAAAGCTCCATTTAGGAGTGTGCCTGATATCATGCAAGCCTTACAGACCGAATTAAATAATACACATTTAGAACATAAGACTACTCTTCCTAGCCATTCCAGTAAAATAGCTACGAAATCATCGACGACAGATCTTGAGAATCCGTACGATTATCTTCCAAAGAATTTGCAGGACGTTTGTAGGGTTATTTGCTCGATGGGATTTCCACTGCCTAGAGTCGCGAGGGTTTGTAGAGAAATCGGCGATGATCAAAAAAAGGTAATATTTTTTTGCATTCAACGCATTAAACTAATAACTACTTCTTTCAGATTGTCGAGCATTTGTTAGTGCTGTCCGAACTACTAGATCTGGGTTTCAATGAAGAAAAGGTCTCTTCGGCATTATTAAAATGTAATAACGACCGAGACAAGGCATTAGAAATGTTAATCTCATAGCGTCATCAATCGCAACATGGCTGTGCAATTTTTACTACTAACATGTAAATCTGTATTATAACCTAATTTATCATATTTATTTGTAAATAGGAAATTTTATTTTCACTTACCTACCTGCGAGATGAGTGTTTTAGGAGAAAAGAATATGAATATCATTTTTTTTATATAATATGAAAAAAAAATTACATTTTGGCTACGTATTTTTTATATGAAATGTATTTTATGTATGTAGTCCGGTCAATAATGTAAAACAGTATAGGAGCACCAGTTTATTTAGATGTTTTATTTGCAGGTTCCTTAATATACAGGATTTAAAAATTAATCCGATATTTTTGTAAACGAATGTCTTGAAACTGTTGCTTTGTTTGTCCAATTTGTTTTAAGTAATAAAATGCTTAAAAATAAGATTTTTGCAGGAGTTTATTATATTGCAATAAAATGAATTAATTTTACCTTTAATTAAATCCGATAGTACGCCTATGGTAAGACAACTTCATGTATGTTGATGGTTTACAGCTAACTTCAGGTTTGTTGATAGGCAACTAAACTAACACGGCTGATTCAGGAAAGACTATTTTGTAATTGCAGGCAAATGAAAAAGTTGCTAGTTTCTGTGTAATAAATTGATAATTTTTTTTTCAGATTAATGTTTGTATGCACTAACGATAGTTCTCTATTGAATTATATATATATTTATGGATAAAAAATTTAATTACATTATTTGATTAAATTTAAAGTTTTTGCATTTTTAGTGGCGGGTGATTTGTCTACATAGTTTTTCCTTTTTACTAAATTTTTAGATTTGCAGACACGTTTTAACTTTGTTAGTTGTAGAGTTCAGTGCTGCAGTTGAGGTGTATCCGGACTAACAGTTGTTGCTTACAAAGAATATGTATATACCTACAAAGAGTTATTATTATTGAAACATGAATAAAATATGTTTTTCTTGACAATTGCATTAAATAGTTGCATAATACTTGTACGCAATGAAAGTATTAATAGCAAAGTTATCTTGAACTATGAGACAATTTAGGATAACTTTGCTATTAAGACCTCTTTTGCGTACGCAAATATGCAATATGGAATGGACAAGAAAAAATGTATTTTGATCATATGGTAAATGTTACGCAATTTTTCAAAATTGTGCAAGCTTTGCATATTGTCAGGTTCTAAATGGCTAGAGCAACATTGCTGAAGAAAGGGTGATTATAAAGTTCTGGTTTAAGATAGTTTAGGCAGTTATTTATTTTTATTATTTACATTTACTGCTTTTTGTAGTTAAAGTAACATTAGATTTTTATGCAACTTGGTACTAATTTACTTTGTTCTGAGTACCAATTGTGTAAAAAATCGATACGCTTAAACTCAAATAATTTGACAAACTACTTAAATGATTAGTTAAAGTAAAATAACTTGTAAACCGTTCATTGGATTTTTATTCAATTTGGT
Organism: Tachinus rufipes; assembly: GCA_963932245.1. Taxonomy (NCBI): domain Eukaryota; kingdom Metazoa; phylum Arthropoda; class Insecta; order Coleoptera; family Staphylinidae; genus Tachinus; species Tachinus rufipes. The sequence continues at coordinate 7,855,069 of OZ010749.1, forward strand.
ACCAATATACTGTATAAGTACCAATTGTGTAAAAAATAATTAAAATCGATACGATCAGTTTAATATAATCAAAAACTATTTTAACTCCACCGTTGCCGGTCCCAAGTCCGGATGAGAAAGGAGGAGGGGGAGGAGTAACAACCTCGTTAAAAAACCAGGGTTCAACTGGCCCGGTTGATAGTACCTTGTTAGGGCCCCAGCCAAGGGTTACTGGTGAAAAACGACCAACGGTGTACGGACCTTCTCAGATTCAAAAGAACCAATATGGGAGCAATCAATCTAGACGAAGAAAACTACAAAATAAAAATCTCCTAGCGGTAAAAGTTGAAGCAATGGGGTAGTTCCTTTTCATCAATAAAAAAATCAAACATTGGTTTAGAGCACAGGAAAAGTACGCAAGCAAAAAAAAAGAATTATGAATCTAGAGACATAGAATATAGTACTAAATAATGAAAGTGGAAAGAAAGTTTAAAAACTATAATAGACATAGGAAGGCCAAAAAGACAGTAGAAGAAAGAAATAGCAAAAGAGATGAGCGCTAGAGAAATTGGGTATCAAATAAACTATTTTACAGCAGCCGACTTGATTATGTAACAAAAATATAATTAGAATTGCCATAACTTATAAACGCTTCATAGGATTTTTGTGCTATTTGGTACCAATATACAATAAAATCATTAACATCAACTTTACAAAAATAATAAAAATTGATACGCTCAAATTTTTATATAAATTTAATTTTTTTGATACCAGCTGGTTTTTGTCGATAGTGATTAGTTAAAATAACATAACTGGTAAACCGTTCATTGGATTTTTATGCAACTTAGTACCAATATACTTTATTATCATTAGTACTAAATGTGTAAAAATAATCAAAATTGGTACGCCCAATTTTATGTAACTAATAATAGAAAAAATTTAAATTGTACATCCAAATTTGATATTAACTAAAAGATATTTTCAAGACGCAAAATATTTGTTTAATAAAATAATGCATTCTTATTTTATAATAAGTAATAACAATAATAGTTTAGTCTACTACTCTACGCTGCCATGCCGTCGATTCCCCCCACAACAGATCCATTGCAGCTCGCACGGTTCGTACTCCCCACTACTCGCAGTCGTTCGGGTTGTTCGGTCTGAGTAAGGTGTGCGCGAACTGTAATGTGTAAATGGTGCTGCGTATAAGGATAGAACGGTTAAATACGTTAATTCTATTAAGTTATTATTAAATAAATAAAGTAAAGTGTGTACTAGTGGTAAAGAATTAATATGCCCTTCACTCAACGGTGAAATCGACAATTGATACACAAGGACGACGGTTAAAAGGTTTGAATTTTTTTATTAATTTTGCAGTTAATTTCTTGATACCCCAACAGTTTTTTTATTTGATTTTTTTACTTTATTAATTGTATCTTTTGTAAAGTAGCTACTGTTATGAGTAAATTTTACAATAATTTGTTACATTTATTAAAAACAAATGTTTCAGAGTAATTTAACATCAACAAATTTAATATCAAACGAAAAGTAATTTTAAAAAGCACCGTATTTATTTTTATTATTCACATTTAATAAAATAAATTAATTGTTTCAGAAACCTAATTCCTTGCGTTGAGTAAGCGATTCAGATCAGACGGATTGAATAGAGGGGGTAGACTAATCTGGGCCGGCTGGCGTACGTTCAGTTTGGTGCGGGATGTTGTCTCGGTAGCATGTTCTTACGGCGTATGTGTGTGAATAATAACTGTTAAACGTGAAAATTAAAAACGAACGGTTTGGTCAAACTGCCATCAGATTCAATTCAGTGCGGGACTTTAACTTAGTAATAGTAACAGTGTTTGTGAGTTTTTAAATACAATAGTTTAGTGATCCTTATATTGAAATATTGTGTTAACATCAACCCAAACTTCCTGACGTTTCAAAATATAGGCGTTCCAGGAAGAAGGAGGAAATGCATCCATTTAAGGATTAATAGGTAAGAATTATATTCTACAGTACAATTTAATAATTATAACAAAATTCAAGCAAATAAATTTAAATTTTGTAATTTTTTGTTTGTTTCAGATCCTTTTATGGCTGGAGATTGAGTGGTAAGTCATTTTATTTTAATTAGTTGGTGATGTTACTGCTGGTAACATCCCACCTCAATGTTTGCTTGTAGGGTGGATGCTATGATTGTGACTCATTTTTATATAGTAACACTACGCATACGCGGAAGCCTACAAGCTTAAATTGTTGTATAGATGGTGCTTAGTGATTAGTTGGTTGCTACTTGTTTCCGGATCTGTCTGACCAAATATTGGGGCAGCTAAGGTTTTAAGTAATTATGGTAGTTCGCCGGCGTTAAACTTCTGGGCATCGAATTCAGTTGGATTAAACGCGCAGGTTGTAGTTGACTGCTTAGTGTGCCCAAACATTGCTTCTAGGCGAGTTGTCTTGTATTGACTTTCGTCATTATTGTTTGCTAGTTTGGTGTTGTAGGAGGTAGGCTCTTTACCAACGTAAGGAGGTGAGCAGTATTTAGTGCGTCTCCATTAATTGTTCAATTGGTGGTTACGCTGGTGTAACGTAGAGTGTACGCGTCTGTATGAAAGCCCTCTATGATAGGAGCTAATTATAATTTAGATATCCTTCATACTGCCTTTGCATATTGTGGATAACTTTTACAGGTCGGTGCCGTAGGGTAGTTAGAAATCTTTTTCTTCATAAATCGAGACTTTCATTTAGCAGAAACTGACCGTTCCTCGGAATGCTTGCTAGTCTGTTAAATACATGATTGTTTTCGCATAGATGTAGTGGTATTAGATGATGCATTGTTTTGATGTATCTTACATTGCCGAGTCGTTGTGTAATTGCTGTACTGACGTTTACACTTGCTTGCAAGAGTTAGTAGCCAGAATTCAACACGATTGCAAGGTGATGCTTGTTTGGGTAGTTTAGTTACTTCTAGCTGGTTTAAATATGGTATTCTCCAGCAGAGATGCCATTTTTGCGTGATAGTTTGGTTAGTTCTTTTTAGTTGCTTTTCTATTTTAACATTTTCCAAAGTGCCCAAGTGATTGTTTGTTAATTATAAATTTCAATTTGTTTAATAAATTTAATTTTAGTTTTATTATGTCAATCAATATTTTTTTTATGTAAATTTTTAGTTGAGTTATTTAATTTAATCAAACAATATAATAATTTGTTTTTTCCTTAGATTTAAATTCTTTGTTTTTGTATTCTAAATTATTTCACTTGGTTACTTTAAAGCATGCGTAGTATTGAATTTTCCTTTACTAATAGTATTTATACTGAAGTTATCAGTGATTAATTTATTATTATAATGTTTCAGCTTTTTAATACAAAGGAAAAATCTGTTGACATTAACGTTGCGCATACCCAATCGTACATGCCAATTTGTCCCCAATCAACTCGTACCAAATATGTTCAATGTTTTCATGTTGCAATTCCATGCTGCATCACTTAGCCAAAATTTCAATATTAATTTTTAATTAAATAAATTTATTTTTATACAATAAGAGCATGTGAATTGTGGCAATATTTTGACGTGTAATTTTATTTATGACATAATTAGGTTAAACGAAAGCCCAACGTAGTCACATTAGTGATGACTTGTAGCCTGACCAAGGTTTAAGGTTTGATCTAGTGTAAGAGTCGACGCCGGCTTAGTGAGTCCCCACCATTCCAGCTGACGCTTAGTACTTTGAAGAATTTGGTCATTCTTGTCAGTGTTATGCTATCAGCAGTTGGTCTAAAAAAGGGTAAACCCCTCATGCGCAGGGACACCTTCCTCTGTTCTATAGGTGGTTCGACCTTGGTGGCACAGGTTAGATGAGACTGTTAAGTGACTGTTAACTTTAATTTGATTTGAATTCACTGACTAACATTGCTTTATAAAATTTAAAGTTTTTCTTCATTTCAACGTTTGATAATATTTGGTATTGGTTGCGAAATATTTAATTTTTATCATTTTAAATTAAATTTTAATAATATAAAGTCAACAATTTTAAAATTCATTTGTCAATATATTAAATATGCGTGTCCTCCATTCTAACAATTACATGTAATAATATAACTTCTTTCTAATGTTAATTAATTTTAGTTTTTAAATATTTGATCAAATTCATTACAAAAAATAAATTAAATAAGTTTGTAATTACTGTTAATAGTAAATAATAATCTAACATTTAACAATATAAATTCAATAAATAATAACAATCTACATGTAATGTTAAGAATGTATGTTGATAATTTTGAATTGGCACCAACGAATGGGTATTACAAATTTGGCGACTATCAAACATTAACCCCGAATGCAACTTTGCATTCAAGTAATCTTATTTACAGTTCTTGCTCACATTAGTTTTTGGGTAATATATTATTTTCAGTAATTAATAATGCGAAAGCTTTTTCATATTTAATTGTGTATCGGATTTTTTTAAATTTAATGTAAAGTTTTGTTGAAAACATTTCTCTTCAAGAAATCAACGTATTTTGATGCAATGCGGTTTAACGCGATTGAGAATTATTTTTTAATAAATTTAAAATTTGTTATGTTCTTAGTGAAGTCATTTTTCTAAAAATACTAATTATGGATTTAATGTTCGGTAATTTGCCCAAGTATGGCAAAATCAGATTTTTTTTGGTCAAGTAACATCCCAACACTAAAAACGTGTTGATTGTTTTCATATAAAAGTATTCAATATTTTAATGTAATCTCAAGAGATATGTGAGAATAATGTGAGCAAGGATTGTAATATTTTTAATAGTTAAGTCTTTGCTTAAGACATAAGATAAATTAGTATTTAAACGTCAGATAATTAGTAAAGTCGCCAAATTTAATTAAACGCAACTTTAGCTGTTTAATACATCAGATTTTTTCTTCAGCTATATTCTGGATCGGAAGATGCAACCAAAGCAGTCGATTCTTCAAATGTTGGTTGTTTTGGTACTTGCGTGAGCTTGAATTAAGTAAAGCATGCTGGGTTGGGGAAGTTGATTGTTGTCGCCGATCAATCTTCTTCATACTTTGAATGTTTTACTTAATTTGAGATTTGTAAAGACCAATTAACGGCTAATTTTTTAATTGTCGACTGTGTTGGGTCTTGAAGAGTGCTCAAATCGGGGAGCACTTTCCATGTTTGGCCGAGGATGTTTGTCTTGAACGACAAATTTTTCCGGACTTGGAAAGTGTTTATCGATTTGAAACTCTGAAAGACAGCTGAACTCCGAGAAAGAAATAGATGCAAATTTTTGGGTAGTAGAGTAGACCCGGAGGCTCTGGGAGTCTGCCGGAAGGGCTAGAATAGAAAAGTAGGGGGAGCCCGTGTCGCCCGTGCGCGTAAAAACGGGACCCGCCTTCGGCGGGTATATATAACCCGCCTTCGGCGGGTTATTAAGCCGCCTTTGGCGGCTTAATAACCGCCTTCGGCGGTTTAATAACCGCCTTCGGCGGTTATATCCCGCCTTCGGCGGTTATATCCCGCCTTCGGCGGGAACTAATTAATTAGCCGCCTTCGGCGGCTATAATAACTTCATAAACTTACCTTGACAAACTTAAAAATAGTGAACCTCCGTGATGGGGAGGATTCCCCTGTAGAAAGGGGTATATCTTTGGGGGTAAGTTTTGTTGGGGGAGGAGATTAGTAAGGTTGATTGATGATGATATTATATATTTGAAAGATAAATAAAAAATTAAACCCTCCATCCTGAAATTGTTGATAAAAAAGGAAATAATACAAATGTATATTTAAACAAATTGATTTATTCATAAAAACAACATAATACACAACAAACAAACAATACAAAACAATAGATTTTGCTTTCCCTTAAGCTAAGGCAGAGAACGTGAGCAACACGGGGTCTTCCGTGTAGTTCCGTTTTCCCCTAGACCTAAGGTAGAGAGCCAAATCAGCTCTTCTAAGAGCTAATTATTTCACTCTCAGCCTTACTACTAAGGTGGAGAGCAGAATCAGCTCTTCTAAGAGCTAATTAAGTTTACCTCCGGCTAAGCTAGAAAACGTGAGCAACACGGGGACTACCGTGTAGTTCCGTTTTCCCCTAGACCTAAGGTAGAGAGCACAATCAGCTCCTTTAAAAGCTAACTAAACTTACCATTACTTACTTAATAACCACCCTCCCTACATTTCTTTATTTATTTAACAAAACATTAATAAAACAAACAAGCTTTATGTAGAACGTGAGCAATATGGCTCAGTTTTCCTATCCTAAATCTACAATATACATTTGTATTTCAATTTGAACGCAAGCATCAATTGGCAAATATTTATTAATTGAAATTGCAGCTTTCACTACAAAAACTACAATTCCGACCAATAACTTTATCTTGATCGGTGCCCACGCTTACAACCAAAGAAACAACAATTAGATTAAAACAATAAAACTGCGTCCTCATGAAAGTCTGCTTCAACACACAATTACAATGATCATTTTCAAACAGTTCATTCATGTTTGTGTGCATAATTAAACAGTTTGAAAACTGTGTCTTTAAACAGACCTTTTACATAAAACATTATTTAAAACGTTGACTGATGAAACATCATTAGAAAGAAGCGCAAAGTGTACTTGTATGTACAAAGTATAAATGTAGTATCATGCTCACATACAATCTCAGAATCTCTGGACCATTTCGAAATGATTCCCGACATTCAGCGATGGCAAATAGTGCACAAAACAGATACATTTATACTTTGCAAACACTTGCACTCATTGCGCCTATTTGTAACATTCTTTCACTCAACGCTTTAAATTTAAAATTAAGAACGTGAGCAACACTGGTGTTCATTGTGGCTCACTTTCTCTTTGGACGCAATAATAGATACACAAGTAACAGTAAACAAAATCCGCAAATTAAAAAACAGAATCAGCTATAGTAAGAGCAAATTATGTTTACACAGTCCCCATTAATTGCTTAGTAATCCCTCGATTTCCTTATTTATTTAATAAACACTTACATCAAGCTTTATCTGTACCTTATGGAGGACGTGAGCAATACAAGCTGTGTTATATAAATCTTCAGTAAAAATCTTATAAACGCCAGCATCAATTGACAAATATTTATTGATCGAGATTGCACTATAAAAACCACAATTCCGATCAATAATTTTGTCTTGATCGGTGCACGCTTACAAACAAAAAAGCAACAAGCGTTTATTGTAAACGCACAACTAAATTTAACGATGAGAACAAGAATAAAACAATACAATTTACTTAGAAGATTACAACAGTCGTAAACAAGTCAACAAATTTAACTATAAAACAAAACTACAAATGTCCAGTTTTGTTAAATATCTTAAACGTTAGAGCAGTTAAGTTTGTTTTAGCAAAGAGCCAATACACAAATCAATCAATTTATAACACAAAATAATTAGTGTAGTAGTAAAAGTGATATAATCAATTTATTCAATCAATTCAAATATAGAATCTGAAATGAATATGAAAACGCATACTGATGGTACAATTAATCGCGTTTACACATATTAATTTCTTAAATTAAATAAAATTTCAATTATAAATTAAATCATTTTGATATCAAAAATAAATGCTTATAATATTTTAAATTTACAACAATTAATTAAAACTACAAAATCAAAACATTTATAATTCATTTTATATTAAACCTTTTTTAAATTAAAATGACTACGCCTATGTGTACACGAAGTCGCCATCTGTTGCATACATTAACCACTACAAGTTCAACAAATCATAGTAAGATGGCGCTACCTCACAACATAACAAACAAATTAAATTTTTAAACAAATTTAATTATTTCACATTAAAAATACAAAAACTACAGTAATAATGTATTTAATTGCTAATAATAAAACGTATTAACAAATTTAAATAAGCTATGCTAGCGACATCTTAAATTTTAGAACGTTATGAACTATAAGTTCACCGCCATGCATATAGATGACGCAAAAAGCAAGTAAACAAAACGGCGCAAATTTTAAATAAATAAAGCAATTACATAAAACATTGTTCCTTTTGTCTTCTCGTCTTTGAATTGAAGTTGATGAATTATTCATAATTTCTTACTCCAGTTGCTTACGGGTTTGCATCATTGTGCTTCTTCCTATATTGCTTTGCCTATGATGATTCAATTCCATTGAAAATGCGATGTCTGTAAAAAACAAAAATAAAATGACTCATTTCATAAAAGAAGAAATAAATGCTAACTAGAATTACATAAAAAATAACTGTTTTAAATCCAGTAAATATAGTATCTATAAATCCATTAATAATTTCGATTGATCCTCTAACTCAATATAAATTTAAAACTCCAGCTATAGCTCTCTATCCACACATCCTAACTCTTATCCAGGATAATGACTGACTGACAAGACATTATCATTACATTTCACTATGATTCACTTTTTTTAAGTAATAATGCTATATTAAAAGTATATTCACCGTATCAAAGACTAAGATCTATGATTATTTTGATAAAAGTATAAATATGTATCTTAACATTTAATATGTAAAGTAAAATGAATTTAACATTAACTTTTATTAAATAAAAATTTTGTATATATGTATAAGAAAAAAGTATATTTATAATTACTAATTTTGTTTGTAAGTTTTAAACATTTATATTATTTATTTACCTAAAATATGTTTCAAACATGAAGCAGTTCACAGGTATCAGCTTACTTAATGGTAAACAGTAGTTTCAATTTTTATTTCATATTTGCCCCGAATCTTTGTGCTTCATTGCTTGCAATTTCCAGTTGTAGAAATTTCTTCTATCCTTTTTCTAAACTTGCAGCTAACTGGAGGCAGCAAGTTTTTCATTCGTCTATTCATATTTGAATTGAATCTTTGTAGTAAATTGATTATAGCATGGTAGACAACCAATCAATGTCTTTTCTTAAAACTGCAAAAAATAAAACAAAATCTAAAAAGTATTCAAAATATAATCTGTTTGAAGAAATACGTTAAAACTGCTTATTATAGTAGCATTCAAAACTAATTTTTAAGTTATGAACATAGAAGAAATTAAAGTTGCTACACTATTTCCTAACTAACAAATGCTGTAACTTTTTATATACATCGCATTTGAGCGCCCTCGAATGAAATATGTCGAATTCGAGTGCCCTCGAATAAAATACATCGCATTCGAGTGCCCTCGAATAGAATACGTTGCATTCGAGTGCCCTATAAATATAGTTATAGTTACTCTCTAAGTTACAGCATGTCCGAACAGCGCCTCGCGTTTCTGTGATCCTGATAAAAACCTAACAACTTCAAACTTTCGTAAGAAAAGTAGCAAAGATTGTTTGTTGAATTTAAAATTTTAATCAAAATTCATTAAAATATTAGAAGACTTAAGTCACTTTCTAAATCATTAAAAAAAAAATTAGATTGTAGGGAACGAAGTTACAGCATGTCCAAACATCTACTTGCGTTTTAGTGTTCCTGATACAAACCAAATAATTTCAAACTTTTGTAAAAAAAGTGGCAAAGATTGTTAAAACTAAATTTTCAACTAAAATTCATTAAAATAGCAAAAAGACTCTAGTTTATCTCTAGATTAAGGAAAAAATATTAAAAAAATTATCGGACTGCAGGGAACGGAGTTACAGCGTGTCCGAACATCTCCTCGCGTTTCTGTGATCCTAATACAAACCTAACAACTTGAAACTTTTGTAAGAAAATTGTCAAAGAATGTTGAAATTAAAATTTCATCAAAATTTATTAAAATAGCAAAAGAGACTTTAGTTTCGCTCTAGATTAGGGGATTTTTTTTCTTCATTATTGGACTGCAGAAAACGGAGTTATAGCATGTCCAAACATCTCCTCGCGTTTCTGTGATCCTGCTAGTAACCTAACAAATTCAAACCTTTTCAACAAAAGTGGCAAAGAATGATGAAATTAAAATTTTATCCAAAATTTATTAAAATAGCAGAAAAGACTCTTCTTACGTTCTAGATCATAAAAAAAAATATCGGACTGCAAGGGACAAAGTTACAGCAGGTCCAAATATCTCCTCTCGTTTCTGTGATCCTGATACTAACCTAACAATTTCAAACCTTTTCAACAAAAGTGGCAAAGATTGTTGAAATTACAATTTCATCTAAAATTCATTAAAATAGCAGAAGAAACTCTAGTTATTTTCCAAATTACGAAAAAAATTATTGTGATCCTGATACTAACCTAACAATTTCAAACCTTTTCAACAAAAGTGGCAAAGATTGTTGAAATTACAATTTCATCTAAAATTCATTAAAATAGCAGAAGAAACTCTAGTTATTCTCCAAATTACAAAAAAAAATTATTTAAAAAATTATCAGACTGCATGTAACGGAGTTACAGCATGTCCAAACACTTCCCCTCGTTTCTGTGATCCTGATACAAACCTAACAATTTCAAACCTTTTTAACAAAAGTGGCAAAGATTGTTGAAATTAAAATTTCATCAAAAATTCATTAAAATAGCAGGAAAGACTCTAGTTGCTTTCTAAATTACGAGAGAAATATTTAAAAAATTAGCAGGGTACAAAGTTAGAGCTCTCGAATGCGATGTATCAATTAATTTATTTTTTCCTATCTATTCTACTCAATTCTCAACTGTCAAATACTGATGTCACAATCAATCATTTATGCCATACATTTATATACAATTATCTCTTTTGACATCGTTTAATCAGATATTAAAATAAATTGTATCACTTCAATTCAAATTACTCATTAATTGCAATGACCTATCAAAGTATTGGTGATCAAGAAACTGAATATCACCATCTCTTCCTATGACTACTACACTTCCAAAGCTTGCAAAATCAAATCAAACTCCAGTCCTCGCTAGTAATGAACTGGAGTGATCCACCCACCCAAGTATTCCTTATTAATGTATTGCATATCACCATTTTTTTTTTTGGATATAGAGAATTCTACCGCTTTCAAGAAGAAGAAACTTCCAATTTCTTGGTAAGAAACTCTTGTTCAAATTACTCCTTTACAGCACTGGAAAGCTATATATTGATAATTTTATTAAATTATTTGTGGTGTGTAAGTCAAAGTACGTAAATTTGGATGTACTTTGGGAAAGACACAATCACACCACTTAAGTAGATTTAATCTAATTTTGTCATACAAATGCACAAATCAAAGCATTTCATTATTAAACTTAAGTAAATTGACATTTGTAATCAATTTGGTATTAATAAATTGTAAGAATTAATAGTTTTTTGTGTTTATTTTAAAACATAAAATTGAAATTTGAGTGGTGTGACCAAAAGTACGTTCGTCTGTGGCTAACTTCAATTCAGACCGCATCACAACACTAAAAACAACTTTCGCGCCTAAATAATAAGGTTATAAAATTCTATTACATTAGGAAAATGAATCTCATTGATCTTATGAAAAGTCAAGATATGTATATAGAATAGACTAGTAAAGATGATGATGATGAAAATAAAATTGAAGGGGCGGAATCCACCACAGAATCAAATCTTTGTTGTTTGGCCAATTTTCCAAAACTAATTTTGAATTTTCCCAAATGTTATCCAGCACCTGAGATTCCATTACTTTCAAGCATTAATAAAACAGCCCAAGATTTATGTGTTAAAAGTGAACAAGATTTAAAGTACATTTCTGATTATCTAATAGTAAAAAATGCAAAATTTCTTCCTATATATGGAAAAAATGTATGTTTTATAACGAAACATGTATTTTATGAAATATCCAGATTGTTAGCAATGTATGTACTTCCTAGAAATGAAATTTGTGTAAAAACGTGTGATTTTTATAGAGCCCCTAATTCAAACATGTTAATAGATGAAAACTTTAAAATACCCATTAAATTTGTATCAAAAAATAAATAGAATTGAGTACAGTGGCGTTACGTATTTTAAATTTAAACTGTAAAATTACTAAATTTTTAATCAATTCTATTTAATCCTTTAACAGTAAATACAAAAATTACAATTTCTTTTTAATATATGTCTTAATTTTAATTCCTGTAGATTGTTTCCTTTGTATTGATGATAATTCCATTCCATTGAGTGAATTGCCAAGCCAATAATAAGCAAAAATAATTATTAATAAAAACATTTGTGGCAAATTAAAAAAAAAATTATTGAAATGATATAAAATATGTTTAAAAATAATTCCAACAAACTTAAGACTTGAGTTCAACTGTTACCTAGTTAGTCAATAATATTTTTGAACACCTTGTACTATATTAACATTTAATAATTTATTTACCTAAGTTGTAAAGATGTTCACTGGTTCGGTTCTATTAAAGACGACCAAAATTTCCATTCATTATTTCATTTCAAATGGTGACCAATCATTTCAATTATATTCTAAATAAGCTCTTTTAAAGATATCCACTGTTCCAATTCTCTTCAAGACAAGCAAGATTCTCATTAATTATTTCATCTTACATAAGGCTTCAGCAGTGGTTAATTGTTCATAATTTCTAATTGCAGTTACATTCCAGATTAGTCAATGTTGTTTCAAAACTTCATCCATAATAATTTAATTCCATTCCTTTCATTACTCCAAAATAAGTGTAAGATGACCACGACTATAAAAACAAAAATTATTAATAATAAGTAAATATAAATATAAAAGTAGTTTAAATAAGATATATAAAATAACATCAAAAACTTATGGTAATGATTCTTTAATTATGAAATAAATAAATAATTTTTACAAATTTTGTCAGTGTATAACTATAACATCGCATGATGGCGATAGACATTGCTGATAAGTAATAAATCAAATAATTCTTTAACTGATAAAAAAAGTATTACTGAGTTAGCTAGCGTCACTTTAAACACTATAAATTTGATATACAATAAAATAATAATTTATTTACCTAAAAATTTAAATCATAAAGAAGTTCACTAGTATCTGCTTTCTTGAAGACAGACGGGGACATCGAGAATATCTCAATCAAAATTTTATACAGCTGTGGTTTAAGCAATGGTTCCTTATTCATCATTTCCAATTGTCAAATCAATATTATTTCAAGACTGAAATAATCAATCATAAAATTAAAATTCACGGTTAAAACAACGTTCCTACTGTTATTAAATACAAAAATACAAATAACAGTTCTCAAAAACATGCTTAAGGTAAAATAAATCAAGTTAATCTCAATTGTTGAATTACTATAAATTGGAAAAGAAATATAATTTCTTTGCACACAAGCGCCCTAGTGATCAAGTCATGCTCAGTTGTTAAACTACTATAATACAGATATATTTATTGCAAGAAAAATAGTGAATAAACATTTACAATAAACTAAGTTAATAATAAATTTACAAAATAAAAACTGCTTACCAAAATCTATTCTATCTGGAAACATATGAGATTGCATTTATCTACTTGATTACAGCTAATCCATCCAACACAATAATTCTCTTTTAAATCCAATGCACTGAAAGGTTATAATTCCTTATCACTCACACAAGCACAGCGACCACATACTACGGCGACAACCCGGAGCGTACTGAATGAACGTTGACTCGACTTACAATGCATTGCTCGCTTATTAGACCGCTTAAGAGAGGGGGGGGGGGGGGATCCATCCTAAAATGTATAATATTAACATTGGTAATAGTTATATCAAAAAAATCTTTAAATAAACATTGTGCGCCGTCAAATTTACTTTTATTTGATACTAAATGTGTTATAATTAATTAACATTGAATATTAATAATTAAAAAATTTAATTGTTATATTAAATTAATTCTTGTTACAAAGTATTAATTCAATTAAATATATTATGTTTATAATTTACAGTTAAAATAATTCTATAGCACCAAAAAAGCAAAAAAGACGTATAATACTAACCCCTTAATAAGATATTCAGCCAAATAGATCCACCTAAACTGTTGATCGGTCTAGGTTGCTTTTTTTCTTTTTTCTTGACGTGCTCATTTATCAGGTACAAGGTGTCGTGAACTCTTTTTTTTGTAATTCCGTTGTGCTAGTTCCTGCATGCCAAGGTAGTCTTTTTCGTCGTGTATAGACTGTCTCTTAAAAAAAATTGAAAAAAATTGAAAAATTATGTAAGAATCCAAAAAAAGTGTTTTTTACGCGTTTTGCATGCAATCGTGGCTTACAAAATAAAGAAAAATTAAAAAAAAAACTGTTTTTACGCGTTTCGCATGCAATCTGTCACTTTCGAAAAAATTTAATACTTTTGAAAAAAATTGAAAATTTGATAAATCATGTAAAAACCCAAAAAAAATCTGTTTTTCACGCGTTTTGCATGCAATCGTCACTTTTGAAACAAAAAAATTGAAACAAAAAAAATTGAAAAAAAAAATAATCTGTTTTTACGCGTTTCGCATAAAATATGTAAACAAATTTTTTACAAAGTCTAAACATTTCTTTTTTGTTAAAATAACGGGTTCACCATCAAAAATGCAAAAACTAAAAATGTGGTTAAAAACAAAAAAAAAATGTAAAAATGTCAGATTAATCATCAAAAATGCAAAAACTAAAATTTTTGTAAAAAAACGATTTTTTCATTTCAAGTTTACGTAAATAAGTTTGTGCTTATAAATACAATTACTTATCAAAACTAAATAAAAATATATTTATTGCTTAAAAATAGTGAATAAACTTTCCAAACATTTTACGACACTTATTTATGAGCAAATACAATAACTTAAGTTGATGATAAATTTGCAAAATATAAATTGCTTACCAAAAATATGTAGTATCCGGTAACATATCGAACTGCATTTATCTATTAGATTACAGCTAATCCTTCCAACTCAAATTCATTTGTAACGGTTATAACTCCTCATGATCTACACAAGCACAAATAAACTGTCCGGAAACAAATAGAACTGCATTTATCTTCATATAATCCATGATCCATCCAACAATAATTAACTTGTAAAATCAAATGCATTGAACAGTTATAATTCTTAATCCCTACACAGCACAGCGAGCACATGCTACGTCGACATCCCGAAGCGTACTGAATGAACGCAGGCTTGATGGATGCATTGCTCGCTTACTACATAAACCGTGAGAGGAAAGGAGGATCTATTCTAAAATATGTAATAACATTGAAGTACATCATATCAAAAAATAATTTAAATAAACGTTGTGCGCCATCAAGTTTACTTTTATTTTATACTAAATTTGTGTTATTTAATTTATAATTAAAATTTTTAATTGTTATATTGAATTAATTCTAATAATTAGTTATATTACGTTTACAATGTTTTACAGTTAAAATAATTACATAGCATAAAAAAAAGCAAAAATTAATACTAACTCATTAATAAGATTGCTGTATGTAAAATGATTCTTTTCCATGTTGGATAAATGTGTACAAATTTCTTCATATTTTTGTATTGGTTTTGTACAACGCATTGCTTTATTAGTGCGCTGTTAAATCTGCAAGTTTTGTATCAACAAGAATAGTTATTAATAACAATAAATTTTATTTTACTGTTGTGACTAGAAAACAGAATAAAATGTTATGTATTGTAAACACATACTCAATACGGTTTTGGAATAAATTATTCTCTACCACAGCTTATCTTTTCCTACTAAAATCCAGTGGTAAATAAACCTTTACTGTTACTGCTCGACTAGGATGTAAAAACACCTTCATAAAATCCCCATTTGAGACGACTATGCTTTCTACAAAAACGACTGACATGAAGTCAGCTCATTAGCTGTCTTAACAAACCCGAGTAGTAGCCGAGCGAGCATTAACGAGAGTTGAATTAACTTTGTGTAACGGTTTTTCGGTAAATATTATTTTATTACATTATAGCAAGCTATATTAGTTTTTAATAACTAAGCAATCATTTAATTTCTATAATATAAATAAACATTATAAGTGAATGCACTATCATAGTTTTTAATTAAAACTTTTACTAAAAATTAACATAACCTAAAACTTTTTTTTAAATTATTCTTTTTAGAAAATGGCACCAAGAAGAAAATCAAATCCAAATGCAACTACTGATTCATCATCAGAACAATCAACTTCTTCCTCTGAAACTCCTACTCGGCGCTCTGGGAATAAAAGTGCAAATCTAAAAGATGTAACAATCCGTAAAAGAAAAAAAGCTCGCATGGTGGACATCTTTGTTGGAACCAAGAAAGTTACTGTTAGCGTAAAATTAATTAAAGAAATTAAAAAGTTGCAACAATGGACCAAAAATATAATGCCAAAATTACCTTTTGCTAAATTAGTACATGAAATAATGCAAGAACATGGTCAATACCGCGTACAAATGCGAGCATTAGAAGGACTGCAAATAGCTGCCGAGATGTTTATGACACAGGTGTTTGAAGATACTAATAGATGCGCTATTCATGCTAAACGTATTACAATTAAACCAGCTGACGTACAATTAGTAGCTAATTTGGGATCTCGTTATGATCCAGTGTTTCAATGTATATGTAATACGTAATTTTAATGTGTTTAATTGAATCTGTTATATTTATTATTAATGTTGACCATATTGTATTATTTCAAATATATATTCTGATATTTTAGTCGGTGCTTGTGTATTTATTACTCTCTCTAATCTTGTCACTTCTATGATGTTTTCTATTAACATAACCAATAACACAAACTAGCTATGATCCA
This sequence comes from Tachinus rufipes, assembly GCA_963932245.1. Classification (NCBI taxonomy): domain Eukaryota; kingdom Metazoa; phylum Arthropoda; class Insecta; order Coleoptera; family Staphylinidae; genus Tachinus; species Tachinus rufipes. Next base: position 7,871,674 of record OZ010749.1, read on the forward strand.
TATTAATGATTAAAGCCATTGCTGGTACTACTTTACTAACAATGTTATCACCAAGAAATAGTAATACTTTGTTTATATTAATATCTTCAATAATATCCCAGAAGTGTTCTACTATATCTTAAATTGTTTCCTCACAATTCCCTACAGGAAAAAGGTAAGTTAACATTTGATATAAAAATAAATAGTTAAGAAAAGCAACAGCTCCCTTGGAGAAAAATAAATTATTTCACATAATCTCAATTTAATCAATCTACCTTAATTAAGTTCATACTAATAAAATATTTTATAATTTCCTAACTACTTGCTGGATTTTACATAATCTCTACCAAACTGCAAACTTCTATTCTTAATAAAATACTATTCAGTTGTTATGTCAGCCCAAACTGCTGACTAGAATACTATTAGAAGTGGATAAGAATTAAGCAGTTTTAACAAAAAAAAATCATAAGAAGAGATTTCATTTCAGCAATGTAAGAGAAAAAATCTTAGAGGAGATTGTAGAGGAATTTAACTTTACTTTTTGCAACCATAGAGACAAACGGACTTTTGAGGAAGCTCAAAATCACATACTGACATTACTATAGCAACATGGGAAATGGCAAGAATAGTAAATTATATAATACAATTCAAAAGAAAAACATTTATAATAACATTAAATATTTAAACTTAAAAAATATAGGCAACCCACTATACTAGAATAATAAATTAAAAATTAGGTGTGACATTAGCCACAGCATCGTATGCAACCAGCACAACGTAAGTGCAAGAAGTATAACATACTCAACCGATGTGAAGCTAGCAACAAATTCAATTGTTACTAAATTTTAACATACATAATTTAATAAAAATTAACTTTTAATCATTAGTTTCTAAAAGCATGTGTAATAAGTGTAAAGTTATTCAATGTTTGACAGTTTCTTCCACACAAAGTTACTATAAACTTAGAACAGAATCTCCATCAAATTGAGCATTATTATTTTTACAATAAATAAAAAGCACAAATGCAGACATTGATAAAGAATTTCAAATCTTATTTGAAAATATACTACTAGACACATAGAAAGTTATGCTTGTTGAACTTTATTAAACTGAATTTGTATGAAATGTAAACGCATGAAAAATATGCTAAAACGAGAGAAGGCCTATTATACCGACCACGCTGTAGTAGGATTACAGTAAATAAGATAAATCCATTAATATTAATTAAATTGCCTAACTTTTGGGACTGGATTCGTTCAAGCAAACGAGACAAACATTAAAATTACAAAAATGCGACTTACAAAAGTTTTTCTCATTTTATTCAAATAATTCCAATAAACTTAAATATGGAAATAAACTATGTTAAGTTGTGCATCTTTTGATACTAGACTTGCCCCTATTTATCAATATTTTATAGCTGAACAAGATAAACAAACAAAAAGTTCGATTTTCTGACAGTTCTTGCAATTTATTCAAAATATATATGCAAATGACCTAACAGTATCATAAACTGCAGTAATTTGGTTAACTGGTAACTCCAACTCAAACTGTTTGATTGTAATCATAAACTCAAGTAACCCGCCCACACTACATGTGTTACTTATCAAGTGATTGGACAACAAACAAACAGATGGGCGGGAAATTCAATTCAATTGCATGACAAAATCTAAACTAGAGTGACTCATCCACCCACACAATTATTAGTTATCAACTGAGTATACAGTGATTGGATGACAAACAATAGGAGGGGTCGGCAGGCACTCTAAGTCAACCTATTTGTAATTCAACTTACTTGTAATCATGAACTGAAGCTACCCACTCCAATGTTAGTTAACCAATGAGTGCATAGACACGTGTACGAAGCTCGTTCATATTCAGTAAATTTGAATAGAACTATAAGACACAAACTTCGAATTGTTACACAAAAGTGCGATTTGCGAGTTTAATTTATGAATAAACCTATATATGCTAACAAACTACATCTTTTGATACTAGACTCTATTTCATAAAATTTGATAGATTGAACAATGATACAAACCTGCTAAAAATGCGATTTTCTGATACAATTTATGTAAATTTCCATTAAACAGTTTTTTGGTTCCGTCAATTGTTCCCATTTCACTCCAAAGCTTAATGAAGAACCTATCAAAACTAATTAACAATATTACAATAAATTGCACATTTTCATAAACAAACATAAAAATTGCAAGATTCTGGTACTCTTACACATTTTACTCACAAATTTGTATTCTGTTTACTTACACCAATACATGTAACTAATCTGGAATAAATTTCATATTATTTGGTACCCATATCGCTGTAAAACTTTCTTTTTCTGGATCTGAAACTTAAGAACCAAATTTCAAAATGGCCGCCATTTGTGACGTCATTCCTTTGAAAAACCACGCCCATTTCAAAGATGGCCGAAAATTGACTTTCCAAGCCTACTTATAAACAATTAAAACTTAATCAATTTACATAAAATTTACAATAAATATTTATTAGGACAATTTATAAGAAACAATAAATTCACTTATTGCTTTTATTATCACCATAATGGAAAATAAATGTAAAAAAATATATTTAGTTTTGAATAAAATTGTAATTCAATATAACAATTTATTTTATTAATAATCATAATAAATAGCTAAAAAAGACAAAGGGTACTTGAACTATACCCACAATATACTCGTACATATATATTTTATGTAATCATAAATTTGATTATAGGGCAGTCTCTAAAAACGGTTTAAGGCATTTATAAATAATAATAATAATAATAATAATATTCCGTACACATCTAAACTAATAAAAATAACAAAAATCATTAAAAAATAAATAGAAACTTAATAATAATTACAATTTGTAAATTAAAACAAAATAAAATTAATAATTAGAACAAATTAAAAAATATATTTTATACCCGGCTCAAATTCGGATGGATTAAAGATTAAGTAAATAGTTTTAAGCACATCATTTTCTTTCTTTCTAAAAAATATATCTGCAAATTATAATTATGGCACATATTATTGCAATTTAAATGGATCTGAATTATCTGAAATTTCTATAATATCGTGAGTGATTAATGAATTTAATCACCTCTTAACAATTCGTAAATTCTAAATTTTACTTTTCTATGTAACAGTTTGGAATATTGACATGCAAATATTTTAATGAAATAATTATAAAATTTGATTTATTATTTCGACTACTCCCTATTTATATATTTATATTATAATTAATTCTCGGTAAGGTGTGTAGCTCTAGCTTTATTCATTTGCTTAAATGCAATTGAATAAACTAAACGGTTCTACTTACGATATTATTAAGTACAAAAACGAAAAATAATCGCGACTCCTCTTTGATAATTGGGAGCCGATTATTTTTCGTTATGACTTTGGTAATAATGAGACCTCCTCCTCGGTCGCAGCTACTACACCTTCGATATTCCCTGAATGTTTCACAGAACCGTTTAATTCGCGGGAACCGAACGGTCGGAGTCCCGTCGTCGGACTTAAGTGGGATTTTAACGATGACGTCCTTTGCGTTACTGATGTTATTGGGTTTTGTTCGTGGATACCGTTATGTTTCGTGTCTGGTGAATTTAGTCCGCTCCCATCTTCCTCCAACGAATGTAACAACTAAAACATTATTTATTTCACAACATCGATTTCAATACATAAACGAGATCTATTGGAGAGAAATTGGCAAACTATATACTTCAAATAAATAAAGTTTAAACAGATAATTAGGAGTTTCGATTTGTAAAGAATCCATGCTACTGAACGGAATCTATATCGCGGCCATCGCCGACTTTCGACAGATTCCATTAACTTAATCGCAATGTTTAAACGGCGGTCCGTGTACATAATATTATCCAATCAACAAACTAACCTAAATATCGTTTAGAAGGCGGTCCGTGTACACATCACAAATCTTCATAATCAACCGTTTAAACTTAGTCAATATAAAATTCTTACTAAAACTTGTTACCAACTTCTCTCCAACATGTAAATGATAATGAAATGATGAAAATTTATATAAGCATTGATTATTATTATTGCTGATATTTAATGCCTTTGTTAATATCACGTAATCAGTATTGGAACACAAAATCATTAACAAAAGCGTACGTTGGGATACTAATAATACACGCAAACGTGGACTGGAAAAATGTAGAAGGAAATTGGATAGGAAAAGATACATAAATAATATACCTTATCCAAATTGTTCTCAACAATAGCCGACTTTTCAAAGCGCAACTCAAACTCATCCTTTTCCTCATCAAACAACTAAAAAAAAATGGAAGGGAAAGTCAGGGATTAAAAAAATGCAAACTGGCGTAAAAAAAACCCTAAAATAGAATGACTTAATAACAACAATTTTATGGAATTTTGGGGTCGAAAAAACATTGCACGAAATCAAGACATTTTAATAAAATGATTTAATCATTCTAAGCTATTGTTATTGCATGCAAGCTACACGTATGATGTTTTTTATACACTTTTGTTAATTAGTTAACATTATTTGGCCGGATTTATACTTTGATTGACCGGATTTGTGCTTCATGTGGCCGGATTTATGCTTAATGTGGCCGGATTTATGCTTAATATGGCCGGATTTATGCTTCATGTGACCGGATTTATGCTTAATGTGGCCGGATTTATGCGTTGTTTCGCCGGATTTATGGTTTATCAAGCAAAATTTAAAATTTGTTTGTTGTGTTAGTCCGAATTTAAACTATGTTAGATCAGATATTAGTCTTTAATTCAAATAAAGCCGAATTTTTGCATTTTAAAGCCGGATTTATAGTACAATAGGCCAAATTTTCCGCTTAAAAACCAGATTTATATTTTGTCATCTTCAGACAAATAAGCAATGTTAACCAAATATGATTTCTAACCTAAAAATATGGGCAACATTTTTATTAAAACGTGCAGGCAAACGTACTAAAGGGTTAACTTATTATTGCACAATGGGATTAGTTCAATATGATATGGTTCATGCGTCCAATTTAACTTGGATTTCATAGCTCAGAATTGCGGATTCTGTTTTTGTTGATAAAGTATTTACACATCGATGCGAGATGAGTAGCGAATCAATTCAAAACTAAATTTAAAAAAAAAACTATAAACGGTAGCTCTACGTATCTAATTTTAAATTGGAGTAGCGTAATTTGTAGCTTGAAAGTAGCGCTACCAAACTTTTTTTTGAAAAATTATTTTAAACTTTTAGCCTTCGCATACATTTCTAGACAAGTAGCGCTACCGTGATAAATCATAATGATTAAAATAAACCATTACTGTGGTTTCCTACCCATTAATTCTCCAGACCCGTAGCGCTACCGATTTTACCAATAATAAACCTCTAAATAATATATTTGAACATAAATTTATTGATGAGTAGCGCTACCGTGTCCATAGTAACAATTTACTCAGTGATTAAAAAAAAATAGTTAACTCTAAATTAGTATATGATCTTTCAATGCATATTATCGACATGTTACGCAGTTATCCAGTTTTGAATTGTCTTCGCGATGATTTTATTACAATGAAACTAATGACATGATTCGTGTTAATTTTTTTAAGGGCCAACATTTCATCTACGTTCCGCACAACGTTTAAAACACAAACACCACTTACATCGCAAAGGCCTCGAAGAAGAAATCTTCGAGCAGAAGACAAAAGTTAGCCCTTAATCAAACTGATCGCAGAAATTCAACATCTAGAATAATCATTGTTATTAAGTCACAGACATTGGCAAATTTCAAATCAACAATTAATTATGTAAATCAATCAACAAAACATGTAGTAACTAGGGGAAAAGGGGGATAGCCGATAACGGAAAATAAATTACCTTTTCAACCTCGTCGTCGAATTGCTCCGCCGTCGTGGTGTTGTCGCGTTGCGATTTCTCCATAAGCGACGCCCTCTTCGCCGCCATGTACAGGTTTCGTCTTACTTTCATGAAAAGGATCTCGGAACAAGCGCGCACCGTGTAGTCCGGCTGGAATGTGTAGCGTAGCATGCTGTCCATGTTCAGCGATTGTAAGCTTCCGATTGTCGATGGAGACTCCGCTATTGCAAACGAATATAATACACGTGTAAAGTAAAAAAAAAGAAAAATGGCCAAAGAAAAAAAACATAAATAGGATGAGGTCGTAAAGGACCATAATAATAATAAGAGGAAGCTAAAAGAAATTTTGGCCATTCTCTTCCACAACCTCATGTGGTTGTAAAAGAAAAGCAGCCTTGGAAGTGACAAGATAGATTTAAAGCAAAAAGTCCTATTACATATATGGAGTTGATCATACTTATATCAAATAATATTTACCAACACCGATGTTTTGCGTGAGAGCCTGTATACCAAAATAAGTAAACGGACCACTCTCAAATTTAAGATTCTCCTGCCCGACAGTCACCTCAACCCTTCCCTCCAACACAAGAACAAAATAATCGACGGGTTTCGAACGTTGATAAATGATGCTACCCGGATCGCTCTTCCATTCCTTGTTCTTCTTGAAGTGATGCATAATATCCTGCTTCAATAATCGCCGCAATATTGTTTCCGATATGTTGTCCTGCTTGAACAAATCAACACCTAAAAAAGTAATATTTTTTTATTCCCAAAATTTAAAGAATTAATTTGAAATCGCTTACTAGTACTCAGATATTGGTAAGTAGCTAACGTCAACTGAGGACTTATGCGGATTCTATTGTTTTCACCGCGACGTTCAGCAAAAACTGTAAAATCTTGCTTCGTTCTATCAGCGTTTCTTCTTCTCTTAGTTCTATTATCAGCTAAAAATTGAATTGATATAATCAAAATATCCAATCCAAAAATTTTACTTACTAAAAACATCCGTTTCATCCATAATTTCCGCCTGAATCAGCTCCTCAATGACATCCTCCAAAGTAATCAATCCAATAGTTTCATAAAACGGATCTCCTTCTCCTTCACTATTAACACGATAAATAAAAGCCATGTGGCCTTTATTACCTACCAACAAATAATCAGAATAAATTTCACCCCAAAACAGTCAAGACCACTCACTAACCTTCTTTAAACTCCTTAAACATGATATCCAAGGTGACATCATCGTAGACAAAGTTGCACGGATTCTGATAGAACTGACAGAGCGTCTTCAGCGGCGTGTTATCGTCGGGATCGACGAAGGCCAGATCCTTGATGTACAGTGTCGTCACAATGTTTTTCCTGTCGTTTTGAAACACAGGTATACGTGAGTAACCTGAATTTAGAATTACACAATTTGGTATTGCATATTACATAAAGGGATTAGTAAATTTTCGTTTGTGTTACCCGATTTCATGATTTCCGAAACGGTTTCGAAGTCCAATATGGCCTCGTAGTCGAGCATAAAGGCGTCCTCGATTTTCGTCATTACGTCCGACACGGTTTTGCGGCGGAGCTCCAACGCGCCGCTTATTATGTTCACCTCGTCTCTGTCCAGATCGTTCTCACCAGTTGTCACCTAAAAACAATCAAAGAAAAAATTATTTAATAAACGATTTAAAAAAATATAGTAAAAGAGAATAAAATGTCACTAAATAGTCACGTCACAGGTAGGCGCAATATTAAATTTCTTGATGACTAACACCTGGGCAAGTAAGTGGGACACTTTTACAATAATGTACCCCGCCCACCCGCATTTTTACTGTTTCTTAATGACAGATGCCTCGACCCAGCTTATGCAATCTAAAAAAAAGTAGTTTAGGATGGTGTACCCCGCCCACTCGCCTAAGTGTTCGTTCACACTTGCCCATTTCCACAATTTTTCATGTGACAAAATGAATAACAGTTGTCATTAAAACGTCAGAGATGAGCGCTATATTCAATTTCTTGATAACTAACACTTGAGTGGGTGAGCAGGGTACATAGTTTATAAATTCTAGAACGGTAGTTTAGATTGGTGTACCCCGCCCACCCACCAAAGTGTTAGTTATAAAGAAAATTTATATTTCTCACACTTGCCGCATTTCTACTGTTTTTTATATGACAAAATAAATCACAGTTGTCATTAAAACGTCAGAAGTAAGCGTACATCTAATTTATTGATTAAAAATCATTTTAAAGTACCACAAATCGTTTGAAGGCTTATATATCAATTTAACTAATTACAGTTCAATTTAAAAAACTATTCTAAAGTATCACAGATCATTTTAATGTTAACAAGATCACTTTGAAGTATGCCCAAAAGTATCTTAAAGCAGTATACAATATCAATTTGATTAATAACAGTTTAACTTAATGCTTAAAAAATCATTCTGAAGTATCACAGATCATTTTAAAGTTTGCAGATCACTTTGAAGTATGCCCAAAAGTATTTTGAAGTATCATACATCAATTTGAATAAAAGCAGTTCAACTTAATGCCTAAAAGGTCATTCTAAAGTATCACAGATCATTTTAATGTTAACAGATCACTTTTGAAGTATGTCCCACAGTATCTTGAAGTATCATTCATCAATTTGACTAATGACAGATCAACTTAATGCCCAAAAGATCGTTCTGAAGTATCACAAATCATTTTGAAGTTTACAGATCACTTTGAAGAATGACCTAAAGTATCTTGTTTAAAACTTTTTTTTTTGGATCAATCATTCAATCTTGAATAAAACTAAAACTAATCGATCAACTCTGAGAAAAGTAAAGTCACGTCTTAAGATAAACAATTCAAAACGTGTTCCCTGATCAATTTCACATATTTCAAAGTGAAACTATGTTGAGTAAACAAAATTGTTTGTTTTTTTTCAATTTTAATTAAGCACCGAATAATATTCGCTGTGGTTCTTGTTATAGAACTAAATCTAAAATAAGCAAGCCGCATCTATTTCTGGATCTGTTTGGACGGATAATTAAAAGAAATTGCAAGCAGTCGCATGAAAAAACGATACAAATGAATAAAAGCGTCGTCGAATAGCCGCCGAACTGTTGCCAACGAATATTTTCGCCACATAAAACATCTGGCGATTTTATCAATGATAATATATTTTTTAGAATTAAAATATTGAAACAAATATTATTTAAAACCATTCGACCTATTTCATTTCCAGACAATAACATATCAAAGCTGCATTCGCAGAAAATTTCCCTCCCCTAAATCGTGCTCCAGATGACATTTCCATTATCAGTTCGTGGCGATTTGCATCAACATGTTTCACATTTCAGTTTGTTTTTCCCCAGAGCAATCCAACATTTTAGAAAAAAATACAATTTGGATTGTGTTACGTTCTACTTAATCGCAATATTATTATTCAACCTACATTAATAAGACGTATTTTATAGCATTCTAATTAGTTTGCATTTTTATTTTTGGTTTTGCGTCAATTGCAAATTATTTTATATTTGAATCACGCTTCTTCAAACGATTAGTTTGTTTATATATATAGTCATATCATATTTCTAAAAATACCAATTTTAAATTCCGATACTTTATTTATTTTACTTGTTCCGCCTTTGGACAGTCACTCATCAAACATTACAATCTCTCATTTCGACAAGATAAACCAACCGGCGCTGTATTGTTTAATTGGATTTGATCGATGCGGGAATTGAACTCCCAGTTGAATAATTGATAGCACGAGACACATTGTGATTACTGCAATCATCATTCTTTTATGACTATATTCATATTTTTTTTATCGCGGCAATGATTTATTTATAAGATTCAATAATCTTCTTGCGTAGTTTTTTTTATTACTTTATATCATAACTAAGCTAAAATAAATAGTATTTCCGGTAGCGCTACTAGTCGATAGAAATGTGATCCAATTGAGCTATAAGGAAATAGTATATTAAGCAGGAAAAACATTGTTTGCAATTTGTTTTAAAAAAGCAAAGAATTTTCCGCACTAGGTCGGTAAAGCATAAATCCAAACTATTGTTTTTGCAGAACTACATTTTCATTAACAATTATTCATTTCGGTAGCGCTGCCGGGTTTGTAAAACAATAATTAAACTCAATTCTGATTTTATTTTATGAAAATACTTTTATGAGGACGCAATTTATTCCTCACACCAAATGGGGAGCTTTAAATAACATCAACCCAACTGGGTTAGTTAGTTATATAGTAAAATCGTTATTTTCTGCTCCATACTAGTTCAAACCGAAGCTAATCCAAATGAAAGCGTCTCGGATGCCATTCAGACCAGCGCGCCTTCATATATCGAGTTTCCCCACCAAGGTGGAAAAGGTCAATTATTAGTCACGATAGTTTCCACCCCTCCTTGCTTACCATTTCCATTTCCAGACTTTTATATAAATATTTTTCGTAGACGTCGGGTAAATATCGCAATTTTTCCAGATGGTAATAAAGCGTGGCTTGACAAGACTTGAATCTCTCTCTGGCCAAGTTTCAAAATATTGATCTATTAATAACTGTATTTGGGTTGCTTCCTTTTAATAAGTGTGTGTGCTGCTATCCAATAATTCACATAACGTGTGGCGCACATATATTGTTGCATTTTTATTACAACCAATCAAGGCTGCGGAATCGCTTTTCAGGTCATATCCTTTCAATTATGTTCTACAATAGAAAATATCGACGAAAATAATGGAAATTATTTATTTCAACAAAAGAATCTTTAAAAAGTGGAATTTATGTTGCTAATTAATACGTAATTTTAATTAATTTTCTTCTATACGGCGGTAATTGCTCGACCTTCACTTTTATGCACGGAATGACGAATAAAGTTTTCCATTTTATAATTAATCAATACGATTGAAAAATCGTAGAAAAAATAATATTTTTTTTTTATTTCATTTAATAAATTTAGTTAGCGTTCTCACATTGCGTGATTTGATAGTCGTAAAACTGTAATAAATGTCCTTGCGGATTTAAGCGTTTGCTGTCGCTTTTCCCACAACACTATTGTGCATTCAATAAAAAAACAGTAATACCTTTTCAGATTGTTGAAATTAATCACGAATTCAAAGAATTAGTCACTAAGAATCAAGTATTTACTAAACTATCCTTGATAGGAAATTAAAGAGTAGCATTTGAAACTTCATTGACCATTAAAGCAATTGCGCATGCTCTCTTTTGATTGGATGCACTCCATTCAATTTCAAGATAGAGTGCACATCTACCGTTGCATTGCATTGGTCAATGCATGAATACAATGCATGAACAGTAAATAGTAACATTTGTGGTGTGAAAATCCAAATATTTGACTTATTTCCCGTACTCTATCATAGAATTGAATAGAGTATATTAACAATTATTTGCAATAAGTAACAATTAATTCACTTTTGAATAAAATATATCATTCCGCAATTGGAAAATGGTAAATGTCTTTTCACGTTAACAAATATCGCATTCAATCGATTAACAATATTTAATAAATGTAACCCACCCACCCAAATGTTAGCTTTCCAAAGATTGAATGACAAATAACTGGACGGGTGGGCGCAAACTCTAATTCAAACTGTTTGTTCGTAATCATAAACTGAAGTGATCTGATACCACGTGACTGAGCATTGCCAAGTGAGCAACTAATCGGAGCCCATCAGCAAGCAATATTGGACCTAAAAGCAGTCCACCAATAGAAGCTCCAAACAAACTATAAAACTACAATTTTAGTTACCAGCGCCGCAGGAAGAAGAACAAGAATTCTTCAAGACAAGCTCCTCCACCATCATAAGTTCTCTTCAGCGCGTTTCGCATGCGGTCCGCGCACTCAGCCATACTCTAACCAATTTTCTCCGCAGATCTCTCTTAACATTCCAAAACCAGGTAAAGACCGAACGTTTCCTCAAAACTATCGGCCTATCAGTCTTCTCAGCACGATAAGCAAGGTCATTGAGAGGTGGTCTTGAACAGACTCCAGGACCATACAGAATCGATCAACATCCTCCCCCATCACCAGCACGGGTTCAGATGGGGGCACTCGCCAGTTCACCAACTAAACTGCGTGCCGGACCTTATAGTAGAAGGCTTTACAGTCAAAAAGATCTTTTTCGACTTCGACAAAGCCTTCGACAAGATCTGGCACGAAAGACTTATCTTCAAATTGTATAAAGCTAACTATACTCTTCGACTTGTAAGGCTGATAGCCTAATTTCTAGGCAAAACTTTGAAAGTAAAGCTCGGAAACCACATAACTACCCCTCAGGAGATAACGGCAGTAGTTCCTCAAGGCTCCATTCTCTCTCCGCTGCTATTCAACCTATACGTTGCCGGCATGCCTTCAAGATGTAAGCACGGGGTCAAAATGACACAATTCGCTGACGATACGGCTCTTCTATACTCTTCCAGGCCGCCCGAGATAGTCACTTTAAAGCTTCAAAAGACCACCAACGACCTCGAAGAATGGTTGGACAAGTGGCATCACTATTAACCCAAGAAAAGCAAACTGTACTCTTCACAAGGCGACAAATCAAACCCGATAAAAACGTCTTTCTTAATGATGTTCCCATACCGTGGTCCAATTCTGCCAAGTATCTGGGGGTTAATCTTGACAAGGAACTCACGTACAAACTCCACGTGCAGTCCATTCTCAATAACGCCCAAATGAAAAAAAAAGTTCTCGTTCCGATGATAAGTCGGAATAGCGGTCTGTCGACCCGGAATCATATCATTAGACCCATCTTCACTTACGCGTCTCCAATATGGGAAACAGCAGCTAACTGTCATCTTAACAAGCTAAAAGTGTTTCAAAATAAACCTCCATGGTTTGTCCGAAACAGAGAGATTCGGGCAGACCTAGGACTACCCCCGATACGCCAATATATCGAAACTTTGACCGCAAAGTACTTCGAGAATCTCGCAAATCATTCCAACCCTGATTTTGCCCGACCCGCCGAGCCAGACAGGGAGAACTTTTTCTATAAACGGCCGGTAAACCAAGTAGTCGCACACTAACTTACTAACCAACGAAACCAACACCGCACAAGCATATAAGGTGTAGTCTAACCATCTCCAAAAGGAAGGTACATAAGCCGTAAAGTCTAAGGTCTCGAACTTCCGTAGGAACTCACTATTGGGCGGTTTTTAGCAGGTAGGCATTTCAAGCTGAGAAGAAATGAATCCGACACACACAAATTTTCTGAAATACTGGCACTTTTAGAAAATTTTACCAAAAAAAAAAAATCTCTCAGAGATGAGCCCAAACGTCAAATCAGTAAAAAGGACACTATAAGAAGCTCCGTTACAAAAAATGTCTAGAACATCCGCTACCACCGGTACTCGCCGTGCAACACCTCTGCCCTACGACGGACTTGACCACTGCCTTCTGGTTGTGGCAAGCACGAAGCCGTTGGATCTTGTGATGCAAGTGAAGACGGCAGTCTGTGAGGGTCGTCTTAGTAAGTGTGAAGCAAAAGAATGGTTGTGAGGAGAATGGCAGAAGAGTTAGAAGAAATGCGTGTCAAGTGGGGATGGCAGCAAACCGGCATGATCCAGACGACTCATCGCAGATGTGAGGCGTTGGGTGGGTCGGGGCCATGACAAAGTACGCAAGTACTAAGACTAAGATTGTTTTCGGGCGTACCCTTACCAACAGACTTGCTTGCCAAAGACAGCCAGAGATCAACCACGTAAACGGTCCCGAGAGAAGCAAAAGTTGTCCCTGCTAAGTGCATTGGCAAGACTCTAAACTGGACGTCCTCTAAATTAAGACCCTTTCAGAGTACCGCCGGAATCAATCTTTTCAGGTCGACCTCAAGCACCAAAAAACAAAGTACAAGTAGTACGCAAGTACTTAGCCCGCCAATAACCATTACTTTTATGCACAGAAATCAAGAACCCGAAAGCACAATCATCTCCTAAAATTCCATCTGCAATCGAAAACACTAGAAAGAGGGGAGAGGGGAAGGAGGAGAAGTCAGTCAAAGCATTAACTTAAAATCGTAAGCTGGCCGTAGGTCAGGAAAAGTACAAACAAAACTAACTTTACAAAAATGAAAAACAAGTAAATAACAGCAGAAAAGAAAGAAGAAGAAGATGACCCCAAAACCAACTAAATGTCCCATCACCACTGCAGGGTCACAGTGAAAGACCAGACCATCTATTCGACGAAAAACCATCTATTCGACAAAAAACCATCCTCCGCTGCCACACTGCACCTTCGTTCGAATCCCTTGAGTCATCGCCATGCTTACAACCTTCGCGCACACCTGAAGACCTACCACCCCCGTCAACAAAGCTCAATAACCCCGGTCGACGCACAACGACGCCTGTCCCCACCACCTTGCAAAGCAACGCCAGCAACAAATGACGCACAACGTCGGGCAATCTAGAGCATACAATTTTCCCTAACCCCAAAAATCTCTAAGAAAAAAAAAACTTCGACAAAGATAACACAAAGTTTACAAAACCAGATAAAGACAAAGCTGAACCAAGGGCCAAGTGCCCAAAACGAGACAAAGCAGCTGGAAAAACCAAACCGAAAGACGGGTCAGAAGAAATCCCGGGTCCATGCCGCTAATAAACATAACAAAGTGTCTGACAGATGTCATTAATAAAAAAAACATAGATGACGACGTAATCAAACTCTTGAGCGGGCGGGAAACAGTTTATAAATATTGAGCCAGTGGTTTGAAATCGTGTCGCCGCTCACCGTTGCATTCATTTTGTCAGAAGCCACCAAGCCACCATCTACTGTAAACAAAAATGCTTGCTGTAACTCCCGCCTTAAAATAACTTACCTGTGAATTATGGAACCCAAAACAAAGCAGCACTCCTGCCTCGTATGTAAAAAACGTTGAAAGACTTTGATGCCTTTCAGGCTGAAGAACGCCCCGGCAACCTTCCATAGTTCTCACCGGACTGCCAAGCACCTTCGTATTAGTGTACTTGACGATGTTATAGTAACTACAGACCTAAAATGCAATTTGAAGGAACACGCCTTCGAGCTAGAATAGGTAGAATACTTGAGCCATCAGATCCAAAATCACCCTCGGCCTACCAACAAGAAACATGTCCGCCAAGTAGCTAAACCCCTCATAAAGCTACAAGGCACAAAAAACCCTTTGAGTGAACTCCAAAAGCCAAAAAAAGGTTTGAAAATGTGAAAACCTTGATGGACCAACCCTCAAAACTTGCACGCCTATGCCCGGCCTACACTACGTGCTGCAAACTGATGGTAACATTGAAATGGATGCAGTACTATATCAAAAGAACATACTAAGAAAACACATAATATCCTACGCCAGTTCGACGGGTTGCCAGAAGAAGTACCATTCCAATGAGCAGCAATAGTCGGAGCCATCGCCAATATACTAAGGTCATACCACAGGCTAAAGTACGTAAGGACGTACAAATATTTGTTCAAGAAGAACTAAACCAGGTGTCACTTTGCACTCACAACCAGCCACGAAAACGGGTACCACTGCACTACAAGGCACAATCTGCGCATCCACCAACTAAAATGCTCCAAAAGAAAAAGTCGAAGACCAAGACCAGAGGTTGTAGCAAGCCAAAAAAAGACAAGCAGGCTACCGACAACCCTAATAACCCCAAAAAGATGTTGTTCCCAATTACCAACCAGACAACCTCGCAAAAGGTACCGGCAAAAGGTCACACCAATAATCTTCGGTGACCACAAACTTTCAAATAAGCTTGATGCCACGTGACTGAGCGTTGCGAAGTGACATCTGGAGCAACCAATCAGAGCCCAGCAGCAAGCAATACCCAACCAAAAAGCAGTGCAGCACAAATAAGAAGACTTAACTATGTGCAGACCTTCCGTCGGAAAGTACAAAAACGCCATCAAAACCGTAACTTTACAAAAAAAAAAACAAGTAAATAATAGCAAAGATAAAAGAAAAAAAGTCACAGTGGAAGGGCATTTACTCCAATTAGTCGACAAAACGCAATCAGCGGCGGCCCACGCACGTAGGTACCGTCCAAACACACCTAGACAATTCCTCCACCGGTCCCTTCACAAAACTTAAACCTACCGTAGTACCATTCCAACCCCGTTGGAAGGGCTCAATAACCCTCGTCGACGAACAAAGAAGCAGTCCCCACTATCTCGCGAGCGACGCCGACAGCAAACCAGCCCAAGAGTTATACAAAAACTAAATGACAAACTGGACGTAAGATCAAGAACCCTAATTCATAGTGTTAGTTCGTAATCATCAACAACCCCCCCCCCCCCTCCTCCCGCGTAATCATCAACAACCCCCCCCCCCCTCCCGCGTAATCATCAACAACCACCCCCCCTCCCGCGTTATCAGCAACAACCCCCTCCCCCCTACCCCGTTATCGTCAACAACCCCCCCCCCCCCCCCCCATTGTTAGTTATGCAAAGAAACAAACGTGATCTTTTAAATAAAAGTTGCTCGCACGCCGATGTGATAAAAACTGATCACTAATTTTTTACGATTTCATGGTCGAGATTATTGTTTTTGTCAGCTCGAATAAATTATTTTAAGATAATTTCGCAAATATACCAGTGGCGGATCGCCAATTAACAAAAACTGAATTAAAAAAAAAAATTCTAACTCTAAATATCACTACTGCCAATTCCAAACTCAGTAATGTTGACAGAGAGGGCAAAAACACCCCACCAATTGTTTAAAACTAATTTAAAAAATTCTCGATTCCAAATTGTTATTATATTTAACCAACCATACCAACAAATTAATTTTTTTACAAATTTGTCAAAAATATTGTATTAAGAAACTCCAGTTTATATTTTCAACTTAATTAACTACTAATAAATTAAAAACACGTTCGCACGCCGTTGTTTACAAGTTCGCTCCGACCGACTGTGAAGGTATTCGCTTAATTTTACGCCACTAGAGAAGAGCGAAAACATAATAAAAGTCTTGTCGACGCGCAAATAACCAAAAATAAATTTCCACACGGTGAACGTGTGCGTGTGTAACGCGACTTAGAAGCGCTGATAAAGTAGAATCGATCGCGTCGGCGAGAAATCGCAACACACCATCAACCACCCTCTAGTAAACCGCCCCTCATCCCAGATCGTTATGCAAATAAAGCGACACGCGATCGAATAAACGCGTCACGTATCAAAACAATTCAAAAATTGCACAAATCAAATTTGTTAAATTAATAAAATGTTCCTGCTTTGTTGCATATGTTGGTTAATCGTTATCAGTAATTTTATATCAGTCTGACCTACAATATTTTCTATATATATATATTATAATAGAGTGTGAGCGCGTTTACTGCTGTAATAAAAATAAAACGTATAAAGTAACATAACAACGCGCATGTTTATTATCCCATAAAAACTAACTGCCAAATTGAAAGACTATTATTTAATTTTCATTTCAATTATTATAATATGTTTGCGATTTTATATTTGGTTGCGCAACACCACCACAACACAACGTTTAATAATACTTGCGATAAGATAAGGTGATTGTGTTTGCTTTATTTTTTCCTTTAATTAGAAATAATTTAATCCGAAAATAATGAGAAACATTCAGAGTGTAAAACCACCCATTCACGATCCATAATTTCGGGTACCCCGCCCACCCACTCAGTGTTAGTAGACAAAAAATTGGAATAGCGCTCACTTTTGACATTAGTATTGACAATTGACGGTTACTTCTTAAGATTGAGCCAATTTTTAGATCACCAACACTTGGGCGGGTGGGCGGGAGCACAATTCAAAACCACCCATTCACAATCCATGAATTTGTGCACCCCGCCCACCCACTCAGTTATTAACAAAAATTGGTCAAATCCCTTGATCACCAACACTTGGACGGGTAAGCAAAAAGACAATTCAAACCACCCGCCCACAATCCATGTGAACAAAAAATTAGAATTGCGGCCACTTTTGAGATTAATGACAATTGAAGTTCATTACTTAAGATTAAACCAATCTCTTAATCACAGACTTTCGAGTGGGTGAGCAGGAACACGATTCAAAACCAGCCGCCCATAATCTATGAATTAGTTAAATTAGTGTAGCTCGCCCAGAGTGTCTGTGTCGCATATAATGACCCAAAAGACTAAATCCGGAATGACGACAGACAAACCTCTAAAGAGCAAACTTGGTACCGGTCAAGACCATTACACCAAGAGCTAAAGTTCACTAAAATCTATCTCGGCAGAAGACTTGAACAAACTTCAAATTAATCCATTTGGTCAATGTTCCCTTTACCCAAAGAAGAAACTCTGTCTAGATTTAGAGCTGTCGTCACCACCAGAACTCTAAGTGATCGCAAACTTTATAACAAGAGGGACAAATTCGCTGGTTCAAACCCCTTACCGTGTAGATTATTTTCATCAAATATTAAAACCCATTCTTTAATCTATCATTATAATCTAATAATAGTCTATATTAAAACATTTAAAGAATTCGATTAAAAACATGTTTTGATAAACTGCAATTTTAGAATTAAAATAACATTGACCCATATGCTTTATAGGCATATGCGAGAATAATTATAATATAAAACATCGCACACTTCTTAATCTTAATTAATCTAGCAAACTAAATTGTATATACATATTCGTGTAATTAAACTGCTTATACAACAACAAATAATTAACGCTCGGAGACACATGGGAACGAACACAAGTGACTCATTATTCATCTCAATTGAACACAATTGGTCTAATCGAGATGCACCACCAACAAACAAGTTTAAAAATTGCTTTAACCCAAATCGCGCGTCTATTTTCGCTCGCAAAATTATAAAAACAGGAACGCCGCCAGAAGAAATAATTGTTGAAAAAAAAATGCTTAATAATAATTTCGCCAGATGTTGAGACGGTGTTTATTTTTACTTTCATTCATAGTAGGTTTAAATATAAATAAACAAATAAAAAAACTGTGAATAATATTTTCGTCACAGATGTTATGTCGACTGATGTAAATATATTAATTTAATAAAATTGCGGTTGTAGATAGTACGACTTCGTTGGTTTATAATTATTTTATTTTAAATAAACATCTAATAAGCACTTATGACAGGAAACCCCATTGTTTTCACTATTACAGACTATTGACCTTAGCAAAAATTGTTTTTTAGAAATAAAATTCTCACATTTGTTGTCATTGTGTGATTCATTAAATTTTCACCTACCTTAACCAATTCTTTCAGCCGTTCCCTGGTATACACACTGCCAATTTCCTCCCCAAGAAGCACGTCCAATATTTTCGAAATGGGATACGAAAGCGGAAACGTCACCGCCATCACCAATTTGGTGATCATTATAGTCTTGGCTCCTACAGCTAATCCATGCCTAGAACATATAGCTTGCGGCGTAATTTCACCAAACATAACAATAGCCAACGTTGAACACACAACAGCAATTACTCCAGAAGTAAGGTCATCCAGCAATATCGTAAAAGTCGAATTAACCAACACGTTCCCCAACAAAATACTGCAAAGGAGATAATTCCCGTGGTTCCTGACCGGTTGTATGGTTTTCGCGTAGGCCTGTTCTTTTTCCGTACCAGTATTGCAGAGGATTTTCAGTTCGGTTCTGTCGAGCGACATTAGGCCCAAATTCAAGCCCGAAAATAAAGCGGAGAAACATAGACAAACGCATATGATCAGTATGGCCGCCCATAGAGGGACCATTTTTTGGAAACTGTAGACACTAATCCACGGCTCGGTTCCTTGATGAACGAAAGGGAGACTGTCCGAAACCTTTTCAACGGAACTTATATTTCCATTCTTGATGCATACGTAAAATGGATCGGATTCTTCTGCAATTGGTAGTTTAATTTCTACCTGTACGGAATCGTTTTTCAAGGATCCTTTTACAATCTGTAAAGAAGTTGCTGTTAATTGAGTTTGAGTTTGTTGTGAATTATCTTACGCGAAAGACAAGGGTGCCGGGTATTTGGCAGGAGCCTCCGTACAGACCCTTTTGTTGGGTTAGAGTTACGATCATTTGCTCGTTGAAGCCGTAGCCGAAGAGTCGTAACGTGTACATTTTTTCGGCTATTAAGAAAGGCACACCGTCGTCATTTAAGTGGGGTTCTTTGCTGGCGACGTCGATGCGAAGGCCGGTTACTCGGACCGCACCCGGCGGCGCGTCTTCACGTCTGCTTCGGTTGATTATCCTGAAAAAGAATACAAACAATAGTAATCATGTTCTTCCATGCTTAAAAATTTTGAAAAACTAATTAAGAATTTTTGAAAAAATCCAAAAATTAAAACTAAAAATGCAAAAATTAAAGAAAATCAGTTTTATTACAGCAAAACTTATTCCATGCTTTAAAAATTTTGAAAAGCTTTTTAAAAAGAATTTTTGAAAAATCTCAAATTTTGGAAACAACTTATTTTCAATATGTATTGCAGATTTCAAAAGAAAATTGCCAAAACGAAGTCCGGAAAATCCGTTTTATTTAAGCAAAACTTCTTTCATAATTATTTTTTTTTTTTAATTTTTGATCAAAAATCAGCTAACAAAATTGACTGCAACGCCACTGAAAAAAAAACATTACAAAAATTCATCCTTTTCACAGTTAAAAATATGTAAAAAAACAAGGTGAATCGCATTAAAATTATATTAATTTTCTACGTTAGTAAAAGAAAAATATTGTTTTGAAATCAGAAATCAATAATTTTAATGCCTAAATGAAGCATAGATCCAACAAAACAGTGTAAACCATAATTTGAAAAAATATCAAATAAAAATTAATTAAAAAAAAGTTTTGTAAATTGTTTATTTTTTTGTCTTAAATTTGGTCTGTAAATAAAATAAATTAAAAAAAACTGCAAAACTTAAAAATTTGTTCAATACACCGTTTTTCCTTCAGTAGCGTCGCAATAAAACAATATTTTATTAAAAAAATACATTTTTGAGTCTTAAAAACTCTTAAATAGCTTTTCAAAATTTTTAAACCATGGAAAGAAGTTGTGATTTAATAAAACTAATTTTCAAGACTTAATTTTTGCAATTTCCAAAATGTTTCAATAATATTTATATCTTTTCAAAAATTTTAAAAAATAAAAAAGTTTTGCTTTAATAAAACTGTTATTCTGAACTTAATTTTCGCAATTTTCTTTTGAAATTAGCAACATATTTTGAAAACAAGTGTAATAAGTTTCCAAAACTTGGGTGGGCGGGGCACGCATATTATTGATTGCGGGACAATAATTTCAACTTTAGTTCCCGCCCAAATGTTTGTGATTCAATTTCTTGATGACAAACACTTTGGTGGGTAGATGAGCACTCATTTCTTTAATTGCGGGAGAGAAGTTTCAACTTTTGTTCCCACCCAAATGTTTGTGATCCAATTGCATAATCACAAACACTTGGATGGGTGGGCGGGGCACGCAGGTTTTTTTATTGCAAATTGCAATTGATTCCCGCCCACCCGCCCAAGTGTTTGTGGTTCAATTTCCTGATCACAAACACTTGGGCGGGTAGGTGGGTCACGCAGTTTATTGATTGCGAGACATTAGTTTAAACTTTAGTTCCCGCCCACCCGCCCAAGTGTTTGTGATCCAATTTCCTGATTACAAACACTTGAGTAGGTAGATGAGCACTCAGTTCATTAAATGCGAGACAGTAGTTTCAACTTTTGAACCAACCAAGTGTTTGTGATCTAATTTCTTGATCACAAACACTTGGGCGGAGCACGCAGTTTATTGATTGCAAGACATCAGTTTCAACTTTAGTTCCCGCCCACCCGCCCAAGTGTTTGTGATCCAATTTCTTCATCACAAACACTTGGGTGGGCGGGCGGAGCAAGCAGTTTATTGATTGCAAGACAATAGTTTCAACTTTAGTTCCCGCCCACCCGCCCAAATGTGTGTGAACCAATTTCCTGATTATAAACACTTGGGTGGGTAGATGAGCACTCAGTTCATTGAATGCGAGACAGTAGTTTCAACTATTGTTCCCACCCAAGTGTTTGTGATCCAATTTGTTCATCACAAACACTTGGGTGGGCGGGCGGAGCACGCAGTTTATTGATTGCGAGACAATAGTTTCAACTTTAGTTCCCGCACACCCGCCCAAATGTGTGTGATCCAATTTCCTGATTACAAACACTTGGGGGGTGGGTAGACGAGCACTCAGTTCATTGAATGCGAGACAGTAGTTTCAACTTTTGAACCAACCAAGTGTTTGTGATCCAATTTCTTCATCACAAACACTTGGGTGGGCGGGCGGAGCACGCAGTTTATTGATTGCAAGACAATAGTTTCAACTTTAGTTCCCGCCCACCCGCCCAAGTGTTTGTGATCCAATTTGATGATTACAAACACTTGGGTGGGTAGATGAGCACTCAGTTCAATGCGAGACAGTAGTTTCAACTATTAATAATAATACTCTTTATTTTTTACATATGTACAACATCACAACAACAAACAGATTACAATGGGTACCTAGTGTATAAAATAGTGTCAGAGAAGCATTAATAAACAAAAATAGACTTTAAAATTTGTTATTGAGAAAATCTTCTATACAATAAGGTTCTAAATTAATTAATATGAGTGACAGTTTTCTTTTGCACGCCATAATGTTACCTTCAGATTTTAATTCAGGTGGTAGATGATTAAAAAACCGAATGCTGGTATAGTAAACGCCTTTTTCAGTACTGGTTAGCCTATGAATCTCAAACATTAGATCGGTTTTGTGCCTTGTGTTATAGGAATGAGAAATTTGATTTTTCGTATACTTATGTTTATTTTTGAGCAGAAAAAGGACGCAGTCTAAAATATATATTGCAGGAGCAGTAAGTAAATTATTTTTTCTAAAATGAGATTTGCATGATTCATTTGGTTTGAAACCAAGAATGATTCTAAGTGCTTGCTTTTGTAGAATGAATATTTTTTGTAAGTTTGGCATGTTTCCCCAGAATACAATGCCATATCGAAAAATGGAGACAAAATTTGCAGTGTACGCCATTCTCAGTACTTCAAATGTCAAATTTTGTTTTAATACTCTTAATTGGTAGCATATTTTGCAAAGTTTGGTTGACATATACTTTACATGCTCGGTCCACTTTAGTTTGTCATCTATTTGTATACCTAAAAATTTTGTACACTTTTGAAATTTTACCTCATTTCCATCCAGTTTAATACTAACTGGGGTATCAGTATTTTCATTAGTTTTAAAAAGAATGCAGTTAGTTTTGTTCACATTTAATACCAATTGGTTGTTAAAAAACCATTTCTTTATTAGTACTATAAGCCTTGAGCTACTATCGGCTAGATCAACAAAATTAGGCTCGGAGATTAAGAGATTTGTGTCATCAGCGTAACTTATGATATTATGATTAGACTCTTGTGTTATTTTGAAAATGTCATTTATATAGATATTAAAAAGTAATGGGCCCAGAACACTTCCTTGTGGCACCCCCAGATAAACTTCTAATGGTTCCGACAACACTTTACCATTAATTCCGTTAAGAACTACCATCTGACTTCTATTGTGAAGATATGAGGCAAACCATTTGTACGCCGTTCCGCGAATTCCATATTTATGCATTTTTGACAGTAATATTTTATGATTAATGCTGTCGAATGCCTTAGAGAGATCTAAGAATACGCCACAAGGAAGTACTCCTTTTTCCAAAGCTTTTAACACTAGCTGATTAAATTCAAAAAGAGCTGTATCAGTATTTTTCTTTTTGATAAAACCATGCTGTGATGTTGACAATAAGTTAAATTTTGTGAAAAAATCTGTTAATCTAACAGCCATAATTGTCTCAATGATTTTAGAGAAACATGACAATAGACTAACCGGTCTATAGTTGTTAAAATCTAGAGTATCTCCAGATTTGTAGATTGGCTTTACAATGGCTGATTTTAAACAAGAAGGAAATATTCCTTTTTGCAATGACTCGTTTATTAAATATTCGACAGGTCCAATAATACTATATATACATTTTTTTAGAATAAACATAGGTATATTATCTAAGCCAGTACTTCGTTTGCCATCCATTTGGTTAACTGTGTTTAAAATTTCCTGTTGAGTGGCAGGGGATATAAACATGGTATATGGGTTGGTCTCTATATTATTGATGCAGTTGTTTATATTAATGTCACAACTTGAAGTATTCGAATACGTGTCGTTTAATAAGTTAGCTGCTGCGTTTATAAAAAAGTTATTTAAATTGTTAGACTCATTTATTGGATTCTCACTGATAGATTTATTCTTATTTTTTGCACCCGTTAATTCTTTAACCATCTGCCACGCCGTTTTAGTTTTATTATGGGAATTACTTATTCTATTATTATAATATAGTTTTCTACTTGATTCTAGAAGACGGTGATATTTTTGTTTTAGGTATTTTAATACTGGTCCATATTCAGGATTATAAGTACAAATTGTGCAATATAACTGTATTTTTTGTTTACAATCGATTAATTCAGGAGTTGGTATTATCTTAAGTCGTTTACTAGAATTAAGTAATTTTTTCTCAGGAAAAGCTTGATTGTAATAGAAACAAAACTTTGAAATAAATAAGTTAAATTTATTGTCCACAGTGTCTGCAGATCGAATATAATTCCAATCTTCTTCTAAAAGAGTAGTATTGAATGCATTAACATTTTGTTCAGAAAAGTTGCGATATAGACAAGGTTCAGTTGAAGATCTGCCTGCATGTTTAAATTTAACGAGTTGTCCCTTGTGATCAGAAATATATGTATCTATCACAGTGGCCTCTGATACCAATTTAGAATTGCTTATAACATTATCAATGCATGTTTTAGATTTGAATGTAACTCTTGTGTAATCATTAATTAATAAGTTACTACCATAAGATTCGACAAGATTTTTAAATATAAATGTCGAATTAGAATCAAGTCGAACGTCTATGTTGAAATCGCCCGTTACAAAGTATGTATTGTTATCAATATATAATTTATTTAACAGTATTGTTAATTTAGAAAAAAATATGTTTATGTCACTAGTGGGAGTTCTATAAAGGTTTACAATAGTTATCTTTTTGTTACAACCTGTATTGATATCAACGCCGCAGCACTCGAAGTCGGCTAGCACAGATAGACGGTTGATGTCCTCGCGACAGCTATATATTATTCTTTCCCTACAGTAAATAGCCACCCCTCCGTGGGTGTTAGGTTGACGGCAGTAGTATGATGCTAAGTTGAAATTTACAATATTGAGGGTATGTATCTGATCCTCAGACTTCCAGTGCTCCGATAGACAGAGAAAATCAATTTCGCATTCGTCTGTAATTATTGATAATTCCCCCGTACAATTTCCAAGTGATCTAATGTTGTTGTGAAGAAGATAGAAATTCCTTTCAGGTCCCGTTATGTTTGTGCTTTGGGTGTTCATGTTATTGTTAATATTGAATGATGTTAAGTTGTTTCTTGTGAGATTTCCTTTGATCGAAAATTTTTATCAGCTGGATTACTGGGAAAATTATATCTGCGTATTGCAATATTTTGTGGCCATGTGTCCGGATTCATTAACTTGTCCAGGTATGTATAATCTGCTCCCAGTTTAAATGCTTTATTTCTTCCTTTAGTAGATAACTCATCAATTTCTTTAATTTTAATTTCAGGATGTTTAGTTAACATAAATGTTTTAATAGTTTCCACTGATACCGAGTTTGCACATTTTCCAATATATATCCACGCATATTTTTCGGACGCCTTTAATTCATTATTCATATCTTTACAAGAACCAACTACTGTTTTTAATTGTTTGGGTTTCTTTCGTACTACCTTTGTCCATTTTTCGTTAATTTGTTTTAAATCCTTATTTATATAAATAATATCGGTTAGTTTTTCTTCAGATTGTTTCTCTAATAATGTAATATTGTTTTTGTGGGTTATTTCTTTTGATATCTCTTCACATTTATTTGTTTCCATATTTTTATTTATTTGAGGGTCATCTTTCAGAGAACTTATTATCTTAGAGGTTTTTGAACTCTGAATTGGCGGTTTTTGTAAAACTCTATCATTTTGTATACTTTTAAATGAATTAATTTTTTCCACTAAGAGAGCTATTTTGTCGTTTAACCCTTCAATTAATGCATTTTTTGACTCGATAATTATGTCTTTATTTTTAATAATTTCATTTAGATACGTAATTTCCACTTTAAAAACACGCGGGTTTTCACTATCTTCGGTTACACAGCACTTTATATCCAATTCATTAAGAAATTGAACTTCTTTTAACTTCTTAACGCAACTTTGATGATAAATAGTGTTACATGTGACACATTTGAGTCCACTTACTGCAAATACACCACATTTACACTTCTTTACTTCAGGAGCGTTCTCTTTTACGTCTGACCCGACCATCTTGCCGGCCGCCATTGTTCCCAACCAAGTGTTTGTGATCCAATTTGTTCACAACAAACACTTGGGTGGGCGGGCGGAGCAAGCAGTTTATTGATTGCAAGACATTAGTTTCAACTTTAGTTCCCGCCCACTAGCCCAAGTGTTTGTGATCCAATTTCCTAATTACAAACACTTAGATGAGTAGATGAGCCACTCAGTTCATTGAATGCGAGACAGTAGTTTCAACTTTTGTTCCCACCCAAGTGTTAGTGATCCAATTTCTTCATCACAAACACTTGGGTGGGCGGGCAGAACACTCAGTTCATTGAATGCAAGACAGTAGTTTCAACTTTTGTTCCCATCAAAGTGTTTGTAATCCAATTTCTTGATCACAAACACTTGGGTAAGTGGGAGAGCACTAAGTTTATTTATTGCGGAACAATAGTTTCAACTTTGGTTCCCGCCCACTCGCCCAAATGTTTGTGATCCAATTTCTTGATCACAAACACATGAGCGTGTAAGCGGGGCACGCAATTTATTGATTGCGGTAACTTTAATTCTCGCCCAACTGTTTGCGATCCAATTTCTGTAGGCGGGGCACGCAGTTTATTGATTGCGGAACAATAGTTTTAACTTTAGTTCCCGCCCAAATGTATGTGATTTCTTGATCACAAACACTTGGGTGGGTGGGCGGAGCAAGCAGTTTATTGATTACGTGACAATACTTTCAACTTTATGTTACGGCGCTGCTTACCCTAACCAAGCGCCACGTTCCCGCCCCCTTCGAGATCGCGTCAACCAGTGACAGCGGTGCGTTAGAATCAAAACCAGCGCGGCCGAGAAATTCCAGTCAGTCTTACCGAAGCAATGATGAAGACCTCTGTTACGAACCCGGTTTACGCAACCGGACTATCCACGACAATAATGACCCCAAGTGCACCACCCCCACACTCGGCCTTCTTTAACTATGGACCCCCGCAGTGTTGCCCCGACCTCTGTGGGAGATAAAATATTCGATTCACAAAACGATGTGGAATTGGCTCTACCCAACCTTACGCAGATGGTCTCCACCACGTGCCCTCTGCCCCCAATCGGCACTACCCGCTTCCGCTAGAAAGAGGAATCCGATGACATTTAGTTCCCGCCCAAGTGTTTGTAATCCAATTTCTTGATTACCAACACTTAAGTGGGCGAGCGAGGCACGCAGTTTATTGATTGCGGAACAATAGTTTTAAGTTTAATTCCCGCCCACCCGCCCAAATGTTTGTGATCCCATTTTTTTATTACAAACATTTAGGTGAGTAGATGAGCACTCAGTTCTTTAAATGCAGTAGTATCAATTTTTGTTCCCACCCAAGTGTTTGTGATCCAATTTCTTGATCACAAACACTTGGGCGGGCGAGCGGGGCACGCAATTTATTGATTGCGGTAACTTTAGTTCCCGCCCAACTGTTTGTGATCCAATTTCTTGATCACAAACACTTGGGTGGATAGAAAAGCACTCAGTTCATTAAATGCGGGACAGTAGTTTCAACTTTTGTTCTCACCCAAATGTTTGTGATCCAATTTCCTCATCACAAACACTTGAGAGGAAGGGAGGGCGGGCACAAAATTTATTGATTGCGGGACAATAGTTTCAATTTAAAAAAAAAATAGATAACCTACTCATGCTGATAAGAAATAATAGAACACATTTCAAAAATAGTTTATTTTAGAGAAAAAATTAGACAATCTATGTTGATAGAATTCAATAAAAAAATTAAAATTACACAATTTTTATAAAATTATTTTTTTTTGATACGCCACTGGAAGAAAAACGATGCATTGAAAAAAATTATCCAATATACAGTTAAAAATATATCAAAACACAAAGAAAATAATGTTGTCGCGTTGAAATTCTAGGTATCAAAAAAGTTCAGATCCTGAACTAAAAGTTTATGCATTTAAAAAAAAAATTATATGCATTTTTCAAAATAATAAAAGCTGTACTATTTCACATTATATTAACTTTCTACGTTATTAAAAAAAAAAAAAATGTTTTATAACCAAAAATCAATAAATTTGAGATTCCATGCCACTTAAAACTGCGGGGATAATTTGTTTTTAATTTAAATTGAAAGTTGAAAATTTAATGCTTAAAAAAGACAATAAAAATCATCCATTTCACTGTTAAAAATGTACCAAACGCATAAAAATAATGTTGCGTTAAAATTAATTCGCTGTCAAAAAAAATTTTGAAAAACTTTGAATTTTCAAAATTTAATTTTGACTTCAAAAAAATAATTTTGATGATTTTGAGTGTATTTGGGCAAAATTTGGTGAACAAATTCAAAAAATTGTAACCTCAGCGTTGAAAAAACAATTCTAAAATAATCCAGTTTTTGAAAAAATAATAAAAAAATACTTTCAATTTTCAAAATTTAATTTTGACTTCAAACAATTAATTTTGATAGTTTTCAGTATATTTGGGCCAAACTTTATCAACAATTTCAAAAAACTGTAGCCTCTGCGTCGATAGAAACAATTCTAAAATATTTTTTGAAAAATATTTCTCCCAATTTGGTCAACAAATTCAAAAAATTGTAACCTCGGCGTTGATAAAATCATTTCGGTTATTGAAAAATTCATAAAACATACTTCTCCAACCAATGCTGTAGAAAACCAAATAAAAAAATTTTGTGCAAAAAACGCATTTTTCTAATATTTTTACTGGGAAGCCACTGGAGGAAAAGCGGTGCATTTAACAAATTTACCAATTTCACAAATTTATTTCAAGTGCAATCCAAATTCAAAGAGAAAATTAAACAACCAACCCATGCTGATAAAATTAAATTTAAAAAAATTTATCGGGTAACCAAAAAACCGCTGTGACCCGTGTTTAAACTTTGCCAAAAAATGTTTTTTTAGAAACCAAAAAGCAATAATTTTGAGATTTCATTTTTACTTTAAAAAAAACCATTTTTAAAATTGAGTGTTGGAACTTTCCAACAGAACAGAAATTTTCTTTTTTTTTTTATTCGTGTTGAAATTTCCATATACCAATCCCAAAAAATATTGCAATGCACCATTTTCGATCCAGTGGCGTAGAAGTAAAATTTTACAAATTTCCAACAAAACGCGAATAATTTCTCCACACGCTGATCACACATATTATTATTTTCCCGCCATCCACATAAGAATTGACTAGAAAATAGCTTCGTTTACAATTTATGTAAATAGAGCACTCAGATAAATGCTTCAGCTCCGTGAAACCTTTGTAAAACAACCCTGAAGTACAGAGCTGAAACATTATCTGAGTAGAGCCACTCACATAAAAAACGAACAAAGCTAATAAATAACTGAAGTTATAAATAAATTTAAAAAATATCCAAAGATGAACTCAACTACCTGAATGCGACCTTGACCAATTCTAAAGCTGCAATAAAATTTGGGCTCCAGAAGAATATAATTATTTTTAAAGCGACTAAAGAATGTGATAAAGCTCCATCTAAACTTGAAGCTTTATTAAGCCACACAAAATATTGAAAATAAATTTTAAATTACTATGAATCAATACTGAATCATCACAGTCACGTCATTAATTTGAATAATTATTTGTGAAAATGTAGAAAAACACAAAAGAAACGAACAAAAACTATTTGAAATTTAATTAAATTATAATGATAAGATAGTGGTTTAATTGGTTTTAAATTAAGGAAATAATTAAGTAGAAATAAGTAAAAATAAAGTTACTCACTGATTTCGCTTGTATGATAGGTCAGCACCAAGACCAAGATTGTCCATGGTGATGCTGTCATCAATGGAAAGTGCAACGTTTCCTTGATGAAACCAATGATTGTGATTGCTATGCGGATCACCATTATCAAATATAAATCCGGGGGTAATAATTTCATCGTTCACAGCCTTACGAGGTAAACAGAAGTACACTTTGCCTTGTACACTTTGAGGTATTTGTATCACGAAATGTGCAACGTCCGACTTCGTCCAGAGCTCACTCACTTGAAAATCCGTCATGTCCCTGTCGTCGCACAATTTATTTCTATCGCCCGCAATTTTCGTTGTTCTGATTGCAATTCCCCGGTGGATATTGCTTCCGCGCACCTCAAATTCAACTTTGTTGTATTTATTACCATCGTTGTTGTTATCGCGCGTCACTTTTAACACGTTCGCGGATTCGATTCGGGGTTGATTGTCGAGTGTGTACGACGCGGCCACACAAACACTGCCGATCAGTGAAATAATTATCATCTGCGGGATTCGGCGAGGCGCACCGCTCGCCATGTTACACGAAACTGACGAGTGTAAACAGAAATAAGCCTTATAACCATAATCAAACGTCAGGTGACGGCACGAATTCACGCGAACTGTCACTACTCCACCACCTCTCTAAACAAATCAATATTCCCAACTGTAGCTAAGTGAAATTACCAGAACATCCAACCAACCGTGTAGGTAGCTTCACAGCAATAAGCCGTACGAACAATAATCATAGGCAACCAACATTACATCAGTCAGTAGACCATGCTAAAACTCTGACAGATGTTTTTTAAAATGGCGGCTAAAATAACAAATATATTTCTATCTCCGCAATCACTCGCACACATTAATAGCGTTGATTAACATAATTAACAAACGTTAATAGTCATTTCATTACAATTATACTATTTAATAAAAATTTGCAAAACACGCAACAAATAGTAAAAATAGCTTCACAGCAATGCCTGTTGAATCAATAATTGCACATAAATAAATTAAATAACGTTCAATTGTTAAACTACTGTTGCCAACAAACCCGCCAAAGTGTTTGTTGTCCAGAAATTAGCCAAACAAGTACTGCTGATGTTTTTGCTGATATTTAATACAAAAATACAAATGACAGATGTCAAAATATACAAAAGATGGTAGAAATTATAAGTTCTTTGTGCACAAATAAATCAAATCACAATCAATTGTTAAACTTTTGTTGCCTAACCACTCGCACAAATGTTTATAGGCCAGGAATTTTCCAATAAATTATTGTTGAATTTCTTGCAGCTATTTAATACAAAAACACAAATAATAAATGTCAAAAATATGCGCGAAGTGGGAGAAATTATAATTTTGTTAATCACAAACACTTGGGTAAGCGGGTGGATCACACAAATGAATTAAATGACGCTCAATTGTTGAACTTTTATTGCCTAACCACCCTCCCAAGTGTTTATTGTCTAAGAATTGGCAAATCTATCACTGTTTATGTTTTTGGTGCTATTTAATACAAAAATACAAATGACAGATGTCAGAAGTATGCGCGAGGTGAGCAACACTTGGGTGGGCGAGTGGGTCACACAATTAAATCAAGTCATACTCAATTGTTGAACTTTTATTCCCCAACCACCCTCCCAAGTGTTTGTTGTTTAGAAATTGGCTAATCAATCACTGTTGATGTTCCTGCTGCTTTAAATACAAAAATACAAATGACAGATGTCAAAAATATGCTTGAGGTGTATAAAATAATAATTTCGTTGGTCACAAACACTTGAGTGGGCGAGTGGGTCACGCAATTAAATCAAATCACGCTCAATTGTTAAACTTCTCTTCCCCAACCACCCGCTAGAGTGTTTGTTGTCCAAAAATTGGCTAACCAATTACTGCCAATGTTCCTGCTCTTATTAAATACAAAAATACAAATGACAAATGTCAAAAATATACGCAAGGTGGGTTAGTAAGTTGTAAAAATAAATCAAATGTGGCACACCCACCCACACGGGTGTTTGTTGTCTAAAAATTAATTAATAAATCACTGCTGATGTTCTTGCTGTTATAAAACATAAAAGTACAAATGATAGTGCATTGCAAGCGCTCGACCAAGCGGGTGGATCACAAAAATTAACCAAGTGATGGCCAATAACGTTTTTTTAAGCCCACACATATAAATTTTAACCGTTACCTTGATTAATGTCCATTACGTCTTTCACAACATCATCGGTACTAATTACTTTATTTGCACAACAAATTATATCACTATACATTAATCACAACACATAGAATTACAATAAACTAAGCATGTAGGGATTACACGTTGCTGGTAACGACGCACAAGGTAGACTGTGCAAGCGAGACGAGTACAGCATCTAAGTCGTTAGAAGTGGGAGAAGCGAAGGCCACTTGAGTCGAGAGCGCATGGTATCAATGTATAAAAATAGTTTTACTTCTTATCGCATAAAAACAATAAGAAATGTATTTACAATAGAAATAAAAGAAATATTATAATCTTAAAATATTCATTCCAATTGAATTTACAAAGACTGAGAATTATTATAAATATATTTAATCTAGAATTATCGCAAACCAACAAATTATCATTAATTGCAACTTACATATTTCAGTAATAATCGAGTATTGATGTAAAGTACAAAACATATTAATAAAATTATTTAAAAAAATGTAACGCCACTGCTAATTTGAACCAACTTCACGTTACTGCTATCTTGCATGACCTTGAACTTCCCCTCACAATAGCAAACAAGATGGTGGGGGTAATAAAATAATAATCTAGGTTAAATTAATAATTCATTCGAATCTCTGATTTATTACAGTTGCAGACATCTTAGAATAAATAAGGCGTGTCATAAACTACGTAATTACATGTTTTATTTATATTAAGGTATTGGGTATTAATAAAATCATCTGATTCTGACTGTCAAATTAATTAACAATTTTTATCTTGGTGCAGGAGAAGGTTATATTTCTTTTCAAGTGTTACAACATATCAATCATGCTTAGTCGCAAGCTGTTGCTATCAATCTTTAACATATCTACGAGATCCTACTCGTCTAAAGTTCTGCAATCAACTTG
Organism: Tachinus rufipes; assembly: GCA_963932245.1. Taxonomy (NCBI): domain Eukaryota; kingdom Metazoa; phylum Arthropoda; class Insecta; order Coleoptera; family Staphylinidae; genus Tachinus; species Tachinus rufipes. The sequence continues at coordinate 7,904,659 of OZ010749.1, forward strand.
TGTACCAAAATGTAGGTAAATGTATAATTATTAATGAGATAATAGAAAATATAATAAAAAAATTATTGAAAGTGTCATCTGTAAATGTTTAATATTTTAATTTTTGTGATTAAATTAATTAATTATAGTGTTTTTGGTGATTGGTAAGTTGTTGAGTATTGAAAGACTTTTTAATTTTTCTTAAGTTTGCAATGAAGTTAGGTTTATATTATTTTATCATAATTGTTTTAATTACATTAAAGTGTACTAATTCAAGTTTGATAAGATTCAAATTACTTAAATTAACAATTTTTAACGTAATCTGATTTCTATCGCGCTATAATAAAAAACAGGGTTTTTCAGTTTTACTTGTAATGTGTTGGTATTCTTGTACTTGCAATGAAGTTAGATATAAATTGATTGAATTTTGCAATGACTTTAAAGCCTTTTTCATACTAATCCAACTCAAACTGCATTAATTAACAACTTATAACTGATCGTTCTATATTGCTGTCTAAATTCAGTTAGAGAACATTTAAAAAATAAATTATATCCGTTCTGAAGTTGGTACTTAGTGGCGGGAAAGTTTAATTAGTTTAGAATTTAAATTTTGCGCTATTACAAATTAGGACTTTTTAATATTATTAAGTTGTATTTAATATGAATTTAGGTATAAAGTGAAGCTTGTTACAAAGGTTGTACTTGCAATGAAGTTAGATATAAATTGATTAAATTTTGCAATAATTTTTTATACTCATGCAACTCAAATTGCATTAATTAACAACTTATAACTTGCTTGCTTTAAATTGCGTTATACAAAATTAGAAAATTTGATTTATAGCCGTTCTGAAGTTGAAGTGGCTGGAATTAGTTTAGTTCAAATTAGGATTTTTTAATATTATTAAGTTGTATTTGCAATGAAGTTAGTTACAGTTAGACAATTTAATGTTGGTAACATTTAAGCCATCTTGATACTTCTAATAACTAAAATGGCGCCAATTTAAATCTTATTGCTTCTAATAATAATTAACGCTTTTGAATGCAATTCTATTTAATACACTGGTGTAATATTCTAGTGCTATACTTCTTGGGTAAGTGGAATGGTTCTTAATACTAACAAAAATTAAATCTAAAATAAATATTTACATGTTTTTAGTCAGATTCATTATCTAAAAAAATAAAAGATAAGCAAATGATTAGCAATCTGATTTCATACCTGTTGCTACTGCTGATAGCAATGCGTAAGTGTATTAATTTATATATCTTAATTTTATTAATATAAAATAATTGTAGATTCGACAGCATCCGCACCGGGCGATTCTAATGTCATTAAGACAGCATCAATTGATGATGTGAAGTCAGCCAAGGAGAAGAATGTTTTGGTTATTGATGTTAGAGAACCGTCTGAATTAAAAGAAACCGGTGTTATACCAGACAGTATTAATATACCATGTATGTAATTAATTGTATAAAAAGCTTAATTTTATTTCATTTGTAATTTTTAGTATCATCTATTAAAGACACCTTAGAACGAACTTCTCCACAAGATTTTAAGAAGAAATTTGGGCATGAAAAGCCGGATCATGATGGTGATATTATATTTACTTGTAGATCCGGTAATAGATCAGCAAAGGCTTACAAAATAGCTGAAGAATTGGGTTATACAAAGTAATTTATATGATTTTAAGCTTAAAATAAGTTTGTTTTAATTGATTGTTTTTAGTTTGAGGAATTTTGACGGTGGATGGTTGAAATGGGCTGCCCAATCCATGTAGATGATTTAATTTTTGTATATAATTAGGAAATATATATTAGACGAACATTTTAAATATTGTTTTATTTAGCAATTTATTTAATTCTTATCCTGAATCTATATTAAATAATTAATTTTAATATTTCAGGTGCAGTGACAATAAATCGAATGAATATGTCGAGTGGTGGAGATAATAAAGTAGTAACATATGAAGATGTGAAAAATATTGACACTAATACGCTACTAATTGATGTGAGGGAACCAACAGAACTCAAAGAAACCGGAATACTTCCTAGCAGTATAAACATACCCTGTAAGTGCATTAAAATGATCGCGTTTGTATTTTTTGCCCAATGTTTGAACGCACTCTATTGGATTCATGATGGCCGCCGTTGTAAACAATGTTGTCATTGGTCGAAAGGGATTCATGATGGCCGCCGTTGTAAACTAAAACTGCTTTCCAATTACTAAGGCAACTAACCCAGAAACACTTTTCTGTAGCCTTTGTGCATATGTCACGTGATTGATTAAATAAAATTAAGTAATCGGTATAACTACGAGTACGGATGTTTTAAATGCAATTTTCTCAAAATTTCTTCATATAAACCAATTTTTTTTTAACAAAACGTCTTAGAAAACAATTCTATATACGAATTTACCTAATAGTATTGTATAAATGATCAATATAACCTCCAAAATGTCAATTTCTTAGACTAAACAAAAAAATTAATTTTGTCAAAATTTCTTCAAATAAACCAATTTTTTCTTTCATATAAAACATTTTGAGAAGACAATTCTACATATAAATCTTCTTATGGGTATTGTCTAAATAATCAATTCAACCTGCAAACTAAAGAATAAGATATTTCTCATTTGTGCAAACGTCTGTCGCTGTCACAAAAAGATGTGATACCAATCTTTTGATGACTGACACTTGCGTGGATATGCGGGAACTCCATTTCAAACTATTCTCATGTAATCATGCTCTAGGGTTCCGTCTATCCGTCCGATTGTTTGTTTTCAAGAAACTGGAAGTTTTTCCTTTTTGTCCAACAAGAAAGAGGTGAAATACAATCTTTTGATGATTAACACTTGGGTAGGTCACTCTAAATCATGATTGCCATTAAGTAGTTTGAACTGGAGCGTCCGTTCATCCGCCCGAGTGTTTGTTATCAAATAATTTAAAGTTTCTCTTCTTTGCAAGCGTTAGAAGTCTCTTTGTCCAAGAAGGAGGACCATATATCTAATCTCTTGATGACCAATACTTGGGCGGGTGGGTGGGTTACTCCAGATCATGATTACCATTGAGTAATTTGAACTGGTGTACCCAAACATCCGCCCCAGTGTTTGTTATCAAATCATTTAAATTGTCTCCTCTTTGCAAACGTTACAAATTTTTTTTCTAAGAAGGAGGACATTATATCTAATCTCTTTATGACCAACACTTGGGCGGGTGGGTGGGTTACTCCAGATTATGATTACCATCGAGTAATTTGAACAGGAGTGCCCAAACATCCGCCCGAGTGTTTGTTATCAAATAATTTAAAGTTTCTTCTCTCTGTTACTGTTAGAAGTCCCTAAGTCAGAGGAATAAGAAGTGATATATAATCAAGCAACATTTGAACGGGTAGTTGGGTCACTCTACTTCAAACTATTCAATGGTAATCAAGGTTTAGAGCGTCGAGTGTCTCACTCATCCGCTTAACTCATCAAGAGATTGCATATTACCTTCTTCTCTATCTAAAGAACTTCTAACACATCTTATATCTTATACAAATAACACTGAAGTATGCTGTTGCCAATTTGTATCAAAATTCAATTAATCTACTTGCAAATTAATTATAATTTGTTTTTTTTAGTGGGCCAAGTTGAAATAGCGTTTAAAGAATTATCCCCAGAAGAATTTGTAGGTAAATACGGTTGCAAAAAGCCGGATCCCGATAGACCTATTGTGTTTTCCTGTAAGGCAGGCATTAGAAGTGATAAAGCAATGCATATTATTGAAAAATTAGGTTATATAAAGTAAGTATTAATCATTATTAGTAGATTAAGTTAAGACAAATATTTTTTTATTATTTTTTAGTGTCCGCAATTACAAAGGAGGTTGGTTGGATTGGGATGAGAATAGTAAAAAGTAATAATGTATTGGTTATTTAAATAAATGAAAGTTGATGCTTAGTTTCTTTTTGTTAATTAAATTAATGACGATTGACGTACTATCAGCGAGCGATTGTTCGTAAACATTGAATTATTGTTTCAATTAAATTGTTTGTAGATTGATAATTCGAGTTTAGGAGACACGAAAGTGTTTAAAGTTAATGAATTTACAAAATAAAACTGCTTACCAAAAATATAATCTTGTCTGGAAACATATAGAACTGCATCTATGTACTTGATTGCAGATAACAATAATTTACTTGTAATTACACTGCACTGAACGGTTATAATTTGTCATCACTCACATATGCACAACAAGCTCACGCTACGTCGACATCCCGGGGCGTACTGAATGAACGCCGGCTCAATGCATCGCTTGCTCACTAGACACGTGAGAGGAAGGGAACGTTCGTTTTAAAACCTGTAATATCAACATTAGTGTCGATTTGATAAAAAAATTCTTTAAATAAATATTGTGCGCCGTAAAATTAGCTTTTATTTGATACCAAATTTAATATTTAATTCACATAACCAGTATTCGACAAAATTTAAAGCAAACTAAATTGAGGATCACATCCAAATCTTCAAATCAGACTCAGAACAACTCATAACGTGGAAATATCCGAACAGATAGTTAGGAATACACTGAGAAAAAGAAGCCAGCCTAAGACCAAAAAGACTTGTGCAAAAACCTGTTTTAACTCCGTAACACGTAAGGTATCGTTTAAATTTTGCTCTTGAACATGTCGCATGTGAACTAAACGATAAATTTAGTAAGTGGGCGTGGTTTGAAATGTAAGTGAGCACTTACGCTTTCTTATTCAACTTAATGACAATTGTCAGGCATTTTCTTATGTCTGTGAGCTTCAGAAACGCGAGAGTAACATTCAACTTCTTAATGGGTGAGCGGATGATTTCATAAGCTAATTACTATCCAAGTATTGGTTTAGTCTGCTTCTTTTTTAACTTAATATCCGTCAGTTTTTTTTTATGTTTGTGAGTTGTAGGAGAGATTAACATTCAATTTCTTAATGAACTGCTCAGGTGGTGTAGTAGTTAGCGTACGCGACTGATACACCAGGGGTCTCGGGTCCCGTGTACTCCCTCGATGTTGCGTGCACGTAAAAGATCGCAATAACTTAGTTTAGAATTTCTAAATTTACAGCAAAATTCCCAGAAAGGGTCCTCTGGCAACGGTGATTAGCCTTGGCAGCAAAAATAGAACGACGTTAAATAAATGAGTAAATAATATTTTCTTAATGACAAACACTTACCGTTCTAACTTCTTTTTTTAACTTAAAAACATTTGTTAGCTGTAGAAAATTAAGCATACAAGACCTCTGGGACTCACTAAAAATTTTATATGCTTTTGGAGTACGCCACTGCATAGTCCAACTTCATTGCAAATATTTCAGTGGTACCAACACTTATTAAATTTGCGGTAAATTTAAACCTTTTTATTTCATGCATAGATACTCAAATCAAAAAGCATATTAACTTATTAACTAAATGTATATTTTATCATTACAAAGTTTGTTAAAGGAATGTTTTAAATTAAATAGACTTAGTAGAATAACATGCCGATTGTTTGATGAAAGCATCCAACTTAGATTTAAAAAGCTCGGATTGTATGGGTTCATACAGCTTATTCAATGGATTTTTAACAACATATTCCACATAAATCTAAAAAAAAAATAACATTAAACATCACCCACGACTTAAATCCTATACATACCTGATTGTAAATCTGTTGCAAAAGTTCACGTACTCCTTGAGAATGATTATCAGTATTCAAAACAAATTTTAATCCCGATGGTGTTTCCAAATAATGTAAAGTATATTTGGATGTTTTATAATGTTGAAAACCTTCTTTCGTATCAATTGGTGATATTTTATTAACAAATGATTTGATTGAAAACAACATACCATACATTAATTTCGCTTCCTAAAAAAAAACAATTAGAAAGTGGTCGAACAGTTTTATTAATTACTTCATCTTTGGTGATTCCTGATTGTTTTATTCTGTTCCATTCAAAATAATATAATAGGGTGCCTTTTCGGTCAAATATATAAATGTTATGAATGGTCATTTTTATTAAATATTTTAGGTTAGATCAATATGAATTGAAGCTAGCTACAGAAGGGATTAAGGGGAGGTTGCAAAATTTTTAGATTTAATTAAAATATTTTATTTTAAACAATAAATTGCGTCAAATATTCAATCTCCAATGGATGTAAATCCTTTCCAGGTATTATCATGGAATGCAATGGACCTCCCAAATCGAAACCGGACATTTTTTCCAAACTACAAGCAACAATTTGTTGATTATCCGATCCAACTCTAGCAAGACCAATACATTGATTATCAATACTCAATCCTAAAACAATTCTTAGGTTATTATATTACACCAAACATATTTGTACAATATTACCTTCCTTTTTTCTATCAATTATTTGTAAAATTTGTTGCGATGCTTCACTAACAGACATAAATTTAGGAGGCATATATTCTCGCTTCTTTTTCGTCAAACTTTCTAAAGTTGGTTCCTTAACTTTTATATCTAAAAATATTATTTTATTTAAAAAAACATTTCAATATTTTAAAATCACCTAATAAACATAACGTATGTAAATTTCTGTTATAATTCATTAAAATTTTATCATAAAAGCTGTCCGGTTCCCAACCATCCATCCAATAAGGTATGGAAACAGTTTCTCCAAAATTATATAATTGCAATCCGCAACATCCAACAGCATTCATTATTGAAGCATTGTGCACAACTTGAAATTTAATTCCTTTTTCTTTAGCACGCAATATTAAATCCGTATGAGTTGTTGCACCGAATGGATCCCCAACGACTAAGAAAGCAACATCAACTGTATCAGCATCTCGAAGAATTTCTTCATCTCCTTGTTCCACCAATTCTCTATCTGCTATTATTAATTTCTTTCCATAGAAATTTTCCTGTTGATTAATAATTAGGATTTGTGTTTTTTAAGGTTATGTTGTTATTACCAATTTTTCAGTACCACAGGTTAGGATGGATGTGTAAGCTTCTAAATAAATTCGTTCGCATTTTTGAATTATTTCTAATCCTTTTACAGTGATGTCCTTAAAATCGCCTAATCCTAAACCAATTATGTAAAACATATTTTTTTAAGGTTATCTGGAGCATGTGTTTGTGTTATTGTATGACAGCGCGTCACAATGTTTTGATGATAGAAGATTGTACTAAAATGCAATTATAGTAAACTAGTTCACAATTATAAAAACAGAAAACTATTTAATAATATCATATTAAAATACTAGATAATCTTTTTAATAAATATTAGAGTTTAATTAAAAAGACACGATAACATTATTAAATATTAAAGCCAATTTAATTAAAATTAGTCATTTTATTCAAAGTCAATGGATTTTATTCCTGAAAGATCGTAATTTTAATCTGAAACCAATCAGAAGTCTCCATTTGGGATTCAAGATGGCCGCCGATCTATTGACTTTAGGTGTTCTTACATTTGTCAATTTCTTGTTCAATTTTAAGAACTTACTGACCTTGAAGCCCCTATCAGATTAAATTGTCACTTTACATTTGTCAATTTATTGTCAGATTAAAATATCAGATTAAAACATAACCTACTTTGCTTTAATTTATTGATGAAGTTAAGTGTAGCCAACTGCAAAATATATATGATTCAGTCACAGTCTTAGACCATTTACACATATAGACACGCCGTCTGGCGACACAGCGTACCCAACAAGATCGGGGAGTGTGACGTAACGCGTGGGTAAAAACGCATAGATAGATATAGCTGCATTAGGCTTGTTATTGAAAGCGTGAATGAAATAACTTATTTAATCATTCAAATTTAAATATTGATAAAACCTTTAATTGACTATGACTAACTAATTACTCTGTAATTAATTAATATTGTTTATTTTACACAATATTGATTATTTGATAAACAAATTAAAATATATATATATATAATTTTACTTTTTTACCTTATTCTTAATCTTATTCAAAAATTAAATTAAAGCATTACATACAAATTTATTCTATCGAAATAAATAATTATTACAAAATAAAAAATAATTTTATTAGTTTATAAATTTAACATAATATATAATATTATATATAAAGCTTCAAGTAGGTCACGTGATAAAATAAATATTTAACAAATATTGTTTGTATAACACAATATTACAGTTTGTGTAACAAATAAGAATATTAAAAGTAAAAATCAGATAATAATTTTGACAGACATATTTACTGTCTCTTAAAAAAATTGTTTTTAATTTACTACTTACTCTGTTCGAATTTTTATACTGTTATAATACTACATAATATTTGTTGCTTTTATTCTTGCTTCAAATTAATTGATTATTAGTTTTTATTCAAATAATCACTGTAATATGCAATATTTATTGAATGATAATTATAATTACAAATATAAATTGTGTCAATTAAAATAACTTTACAAGTTTAAATTATTATCTTATGTTCAACATTATTTAATTAAATCAATCAATAAACATATAAAAACAAACAATAATAATAACATCAAAAGATAAATTTATGGTTGATCGTATCAAAGTTATCTTATAATTGATTTAATTAATAGCAAAAGGAAAAGGAAGCCAAATTGACCATGTGTTAATAACAAAAGCGCGCCAATCATCAATAAAAGACGTAAGAACATACAGGGGGGCATGCGCAGACTCGGATCACTTTTTAGTTATGGCAACAATTAAACAAAAAGTTAGAAATACGATTAAAAAACGTGTACAAACACAGAAATGGGAAGTTGAAAATTTAAGATGTGAAAAAAGAAAAGAAGCATACGAACAGAGCATGAAGGAGCATATGCAAAATACACTTAATGAAAACAATACCATAGAAAAACAATGGGCGCAAATAAAGGAATGCATAAAAAAGGTGGCAGAAAAAGAAGTGGGAATAACGGAAAAAAGAGAAACTATAGATAGGAAAGCAAACGCGAGGTTAAAATGGATAAGAACAAATGAACATAAAGATAGACAAGATTATGAAGCAAAAAGAAAAGAAAGCAATAAAATACTGAGAAAAACAAAAAGAATTTGGATGGAAAATGAAATAAATGAAATAGATCAAGAAAGAAAAAACAAAAACATAAAAAGATTCTATCAGAAAATTAAAGATCAGCAGACGCACCAAAAAAGAAAAGTAACTGGCATAAAGGACAAAACTGGAAAAATGGCAGAAAACGGAGATGAAGTAAAAAAAATATGGAAAGAGCATTTTAATGAACTATTAAATGAAGTGCAGATAACAGACAAGGAAGAAGAGATACCCGAAGAAGAAGAAAGTTCTAGAGAAAATAGAGAAAATATAGAAAAACCTACTATGGAAGAAATAATGGAAATAATAAACAAATGCAGAAACGGAAAATCGCCAGGAAAAGATGGTTTGAATATAGAACTAATTAAATATGGGGGAAAACATTTACAAAAAACGTTATATAAATTAATACTTAACATTTGGCAAGAAGAAAAGATTCCGAAAGAATGGGAATGTGGAACAATTGTGACTATACACAAAAAAGGAGACCAAAAGGTATGTGCAAACTATAGAGGCATAACACTTTTAAACACAAGTTACAAAATACTTACAACAATAATTAAAAAACGGTTAGCAGAAAAAGCATCTACCTTTTTAGGAGACTATCAGTGTGGTTTTATGCAGGGAAAGTCGACGATAGACGCAATACATACAATTAAGCAAATAATGGAAAAAACTCACGATTACAATATACCAATTGAAATACTATTTAGAGATTTTCAACAAGCTTTTGACACTATAAAAAGAAACCAGCTAATGATAGCATTAAAAGAATTAAAAATTGATAAAAAACTGAGAAGTTTAATTCAGATGACATTAAGTAGAACAGTAGCGAGTGTCAAAACAGAATATGGAGAAACGGATGAATTTTTAGTAAACCAAGGTGTGCGACAAGGAGATTGTTTGTCGGCTATGCTGTTTAATTTAGCACTGGACTACATACTTAGAAAAATAGACAAAGAAGGAACATTAAGAACTAAAGGAGCACAAATAATAGCATACGCTGACGACATAGCTATAGTAACTAAGCAAAGGAATAAATTGACAGCAATCTTACCGCTGGGCCACGAAACAAACGCGCCGCTTGTAGCGTCAAGACGCTGGAAGCGTGTTTTAGCAGCGTCAAAAACACAAGGCCACGAGCCTGTCAATTTTTGTTGGAGCGTTTATTTTGACATTTCTATTTAGGGTTATGATACATTTATATTTGTTTATTTAGACTTTTTAACACTTTTTTTTAAATTTATACATTTATTCTGCCAATATATTCATTAAAGATAAATTATATTAATGTTACTTTTCAAAATATACAAAATTTTAAAAATGTAAATTATTTACATAAACAAAAAATCATAGAATGCGGAAAAAAAAAAATCTTACCGCTTATAGCGTCAAGTAGCGTCAATTCCGTATTATATTTGACATTTCTATTTAAGGTTATGATACCTTTATATTTCTTTATATAAAAATTTTAATATTTTTTTTAATTCAAATTTTATTCATTCTACCAATAAATCTTTTAAAGGTAAATTATATTAATCTTACTTTTCAATATAGGTTGTATGTACAAAATTTTAAATATATAAAAAGTATATTTACAAACAGAAAACTACGAAACGCGGGAAAACTAAATTTATTTTAAAAACTAAATTAATTAACTTTTAAAATAATTTTATTTACTTATTTGTCATTTAGAATATGACATTGTAACAAGCACATTTAAGATGTATAGGTAATAACACTACCCTGTTACTAAGAAGTCCCAAATATATTAATCTGGTTATTTCCCCAAAGTTATATTAACGACATAATCTGGATATTTCCAATAACTAATTAAGCAACGGACGCGACGGATTATAATAATCCGGATATTTCCAGCAGCTGTGCTGGAGTATATTTTATAGTGGGAAAATGTAGTATATAAGTATTTTGTAAAACATTATTTAGGCAGTTAAGATTTCATTCTTGTTACATTGTTAGACGATTATTATTATTTCACTGTTGATTAAACATTATTCACGAAGAACCACGTTATTATTATTATAACCCTACAACACCCTGTTACAATTGGAGCCCAACTTAGTGGCTCGTGATTAAAAAGATTATCAACGTGCTATAAAACGGCGTCTTACAATTTGAGAAGCAAGATGTCCTTATCACAGGAACAGCTCCTAGCTGTAATGGAAAGCATGAAAGGAGTTTTTAGTGATTTGGTAAAATCGGCTCAAACACCTGCACCAGCACAAGAGCAGAAGATGACCCTTGCCACCTGCAGATCGAGATTCGCCGGAGATGAAGCCGATGATGTAGATGCCTTTATCGATGCAGTCAACATATATAAAGATTGCATGAGAATTGACGATGAAAGCGCATTAACAGGATTTCCGATGTTGTTAGATGGTGCAGCGAGAACGTGGTGGAAAGGAATAAAAAGAAGTGTTTCAGGATGGAAAGAAGCACTCGACGCCCTACGCCACGCATATGGGTACAACAAACCTCGATTTATGGTATTCGAGGAACTTTTTTCATGGAAGCAAAACAAAAATATGCCGACAGATTTTTTTGTGAGTAAAGCACGAGCACTACTATCACATTTGCCAAATGATCCAGAGCTGCCCGAGATGTATCAGATAGACATGGTATACTCACGTTTAAACTTGAATATTAGAAAAAGGCTATCACGCGAGTCAGTGAAAACGTTTAACGAGTTGATTATTCAAGCTCGAGCCATTGAAATGATGGAGGAAGATCCACCAAGAAGGAACAATGAAACATTGAATAATGCAAGAACAAGTCGCCCAAGATGCAATTTCTGTAAAAAGTTTGGACACGATGAATTTATTTGTAGGCAAAAACAAAATGCAACAAACCAAGTGCCGCCAGCACCTAACACAACACTTATATGTTTTGGTTGCGGAAAACCCGGACATATCCGCAGTCAGTGCCAGGATGCACAAATACCATCTACAAGTATTAACAACGCATCAAGTTTTGATTTCTCCGCCGCCGATTTTGAAGCAAAATATGGACGTCCAAGTATATATATTACTGCAGCAAACCATACCGATCTGGTAATAATAGATACTGGCGCAAATGGCTGCGTTGCAGGACGACAACTGAATGATCATCTTGAAGAACTTAATTATCCATTCCAGTACGACCAAATTTACATGTCACTTGCGGACGGAGTAAAGAAAAAGCGAGACGTAAGACGTTATGAGTTACCAGTTACGGTAGAAAACAAAACTGTAATGGTTCCGTTTATTGCTGTCCCAGAATTTACCGAAGCAAGAACTCTGATGGGACAAGATTTTATTCGAAAAACAAATATGGTTTTAAATGTTCCCCGAAACAAATTTTATTTTGATGAAAATCCAGAGAACTGTTTTGCATTAATACCTGAAGGTGAAGAAAATGATATAAAAATAGCGGTAGAAGAATCTACCGAAAATCAGATTCAGAAGCTAAGCGACGCTGATCAACAAAAACTAGATAATTTGTTGAAAGAGCACCAGGAAGTGTTCACACGGCCTGATCAAGCAACCCCGTTTGCAGAACACGCAATTCGGCTATCATCAAATGAACCAATTGCTGTTCCGCCATATAGAATGTCTCCTGAGAAAAAGAAGTTTCTCGAAAAAGAAATAGACAGACTACTAGAAGAGGATATTATAGAAGAGTGCGAATCCCCATATGCAGCCCCTGTAGTATTAGTACCAAAAAAGACGGGAGAATATAGGCTATGTGTGGATTATAGAAAACTAAACTCCGTAACTATAGCAGACACCTATCCTCTACCCAGGATTGACGATTTACTTCATACTGCCCCAAAAACTCTTTTTATGACGACATTGGATCTAAAAGCAGGATATCACCAAGTAGCTGTAAAAATAGAGGATAGAGACCGTACCGCTTTCATTTCCCCAGTTGGAACCTTTCGATTCAAACGAATGTCATTTGGTCTTCGCAATGCCCCAGCGACATTTCAACGGCTCATTGACCGATTCCGGAGCGGACTCAAAAACATTATTATTCTTGCCTATCTGGATGATATAATCATCTTGTCCACAACTTTTGAAAAGCACCTACAAGATCTAGATGAAGTATTTCAACGGTTAAAATTGTTTAAACTCCAAGTCAACAAAGAAAAATGTGAATTTGTACGTGATCGAGTAAAATACCTAGGACACATATTAACACCCAGAGGAATAGAACCGGATCCCCAAAAAGTGAGTGCAATAGAAGAAATGAAGCGACCTGGGAATGAGAAACAAATTAGATCATTTTTGCAAACCTGCTCCTGGTTTAGAAGATTTATACCAGATTTTTCAAATATATCTCAACCGCTAAGCAGGCTATTGAAAAAGAATGCAAAATTCCACTGGGACGAATCGCAAGAAATTGCGTTCAAAGAGTTAAAAATGAGACTGATAAATTATCCTATTCTACGATCGGTTGATCCTAGTTTGCCATACACCCTAAAAACTGACGCAAGCGCCTACGCTTTAGGAGCTGTTTTGCTCCAGGGGGAGGGTGCCGACGAGAGACCAATAGAATATGCAAGCCGACTACTGACACCCGCAGAACAAAATTATTCGACAACGGAACGAGAAGCTTTGGCTGTGGTATGGGCCTGCAATAAATATCGAGGATATATAGAAGGAGCCGTAATTAATGTCAAAACTGATCACCAACCATTAAAATGGTTGATGTCATTGAAATCGCCTAATGGAAGACTAGCACGATGGGCATTAACTTTACAATCATATAATCTAGTTATAGACTATTTACCGGGAAAAGCTAATCTAGTCGCAGATACGCTATCAAGACCTCCATGTCATGACGCCGCTGAAATTGACTGCCCTATCTGTTATACTTCGATCGACATGCCCACAGAAATGCTTGCCAAGATTCGAGATAAACAAATTGAAGACCCTGAACTAAAGAAAATTGCTGACTGGCTATCTACCGCTAGAGAAACACAAGAAAAACAGCAAGATAGATGGAAAAAAGTAGCAGACAAAAAAAGAAGAGAAGTATTACCATACGGACCAGGAGATTTGGTATTGGTCAATACACACACCAGAAGCAAAGCAGCCAACAACTACACATCAAAATTTGCTCCTAAACGAGATGGACCATATATAATAAAGCGACTTGTAAGTCCAACAACATATGAAGTGGCTTCTCCAGAAAATCCAGCAGTTTCTTTGGGAACATACCATACAAATGCACTGACTCCATTTAAAGAGGACATTACACCCATACCGATACCTGTAAAGCCAATTCGCAGAAGAGGACGGCCGAGAAAACAATAAAAGCACTTTCGAGGACGTTGAAGCACTTTTAAGGGGGAGTATGTAACAAGCACATTTAAGATGTATAGGTAATAACACTACCCTGTTACTAAGAAGTCCCAAATATATTAATCTGGTTATTTCCCCAAAGTTATATTAACGACATAATCTGGATATTTCCAATAACTAATTAAGCAACGGACGCGACGGATTATAATAATCCGGATATTTCCAGCAGCTGTGCTGGAGTATATTTTATAGTGGGAAAATGTAGTATATAAGTATTTTGTAAAACATTATTTAGGCAGTTAAGATTTCATTCTTGTTACATTGTTAGACGATTATTATTATTTCACTGTTGATTAAACATTATTCACGAAGAACCACGTTATTATTATTATAACCCTACAACACCCTGCTACAACATGTAAAACCCTGTGATTTTTCTTATTCAAAGCTTTCTAGCTTTGTTCTTTTAGCTTTCACGTTAATGATAAAAAATAATAGTTTTAAACTAAATTTTATTTCTTCAAATTTAATAATTAAAAACCCAAAATCTTGGCAGAATTGGCTTTGGCAAACTAAACTTGATAAAAGAATATAATCTATCAAACAATGTAGGTTTCATCCTTTCTAAAATTATGCCAGTAAATTTTGAAAACTGACAAAATGTGTTTTATATGTATAGTGCAAAACCTATACAAACATATCATAAAATTATACATAATTTTTCTTACTTAACTAATAATTTTACAAAAAAAAAATTAATAATAATTTATTTAATTCAATATAGGTAAATAAGTTAAATCATAATAATGATAAAATACAATTTTTTTTATAATTACAATCTAGACAAAATTATCAATTAAAAAGAAAACATTCGGGCGTCTATATTTAGGAGCGTTTGAAACAAACCGATTTATTTCAGACGCTGATGCTCAAATAATACGCTCCAAAGGTATAAACAGTCAAATTTTATTGTGTACGTACTTGATTTTTTGTATTAATTTGTTTTTAAGAGGCTTATAAGATGAGCGTCAAACGCAACGGACGCTCGTGTTTGTTTCGCTAGAAGCAAACGACGCTGCGTCTTGCAGCGCTATTTCGTGGCCTGGTACATATAAACCCATGTATTTGAATTGGACGCTTGACGCTCCTTTTTGCAGCGCCGAGCGTTTACGCTCATAGCGTCATGGCTCGTGGCCCAGCGGTTAGAAGAATTAGAAAAAGAAGCTGAAAAATGGGTCTAAAAATAAACGTAAGTAAAACTAAACTAATGATATGCGGAAGAGAAAGTAAAGAACAGCAAGTAAAACTAGGACAACACAATTTTGAAGTTGTTAATAAGTTTAAGTACTTAGGAGTCACAATAACAAATACAGGAGATAGAAGTACAGAGATTAAAGAAAAAATACAAATAGCAAATAGAGCATTATACGCTAATAAAAAGATATTAAAAAGTAGTGTAGCAACAAAGCAAATAAAAATGGACATATACAAAACTATGATAAGGCCAATTTTGACATACGCGGCAGAAACTATGACAATGACACTAAAAGAGCAAAACATGTTGCTAATAATGGAAAGGAAAGTAATAAGAACAATACTAGGACCTATAAAAATCAACGAAGGCAAATACCGAATTAAAACAAACCAGGAGATTGAAGAAGAAATAAAAGGAGAAAACATAATTAAGCACATAAAACAGCAGAGATTTTCGAATGGAACCCGGGAGGAAAAAGAAGACGAGGAAGGCCCAGATCTAGATGGATTGATGAGGTGGAGGAAGACATGAGGAAAGGAGGAATCAGAAACTGGAAAACAAAAACAAGTGACAGGAAAAAATGGAGAGAAGAAGTGGTAAAATCTATAGCAGTGAAACTAGACAGTAATAATGGGGAGTGATCTACCCCGCAAAATAGATTATGAAAGCTTCAGAAAAGAAGCAGCCAGATTCCACTTGGAATGTAGCGCTTATATATATATAATAGCAAAATAGATACTTACAAGTGAAATAATATATCAGACCCATCGTTCTACAAAATTATATGCACAGCATGATTGCATGATTAAAAATTGTAAAATGAAACGGCTAGATTTAAGATTTAAACCTTATTGTACCTGTAACGGCATTCACATTCTGCTGGCCATTCCCACGCTACACGTCATGCACTTGCTTGGTGTTGGCTTCCCTTCTATGCAAGTGAGATATACTACAGGGCGTGTCTATAAGTGTTTATGGTCTAAGGTCACAGTGCATCTACCACATAACCTGACGATCAGCTGTTCTATTATACAGTTGGCAGTATTGGAAATTGAACAATAAATTGCCAAGTGTAAAGTGAAACAAATCTACAATAAATTGTCGTAAAATTGACGGCAATTAATGAGATAAATAAGTACTTAAAATTGAACAATAAATTGACAAATGTAAAAACACCTTTTTAAAGACTGCTTATTAACATGGAAAAATACGGACAATTCAATCCAAACCGAGCAACCGGCTCTACAAATCAAAGACATGCCATTATGTTGTGATGAACTGCAGTAGCGTCCAGCGATATTATATTCGAACGTCCACCAGCGCTACAATCGCAATCACAAAAAAAAAAGTTCTTACCTTTATTTATACTGAAACGATTGTTGTTTGTTAATGCCTTGAAGATTAAAATTTATAGAAAAAGAAAATAATGATGCGTAGTCATTAAATATAATTATATTTTCAATGTACATGATTTGTAATTTTCAAGACATTTATTTCACTACAAAGATAAACATAAAGCACAATAAAAACATCTCTCGGAGTTGTATGAATTGCTATAATCTACATAAATAAAATAAAATCTGTTTTCTCCTTATGTCAAATAATATCTAAAAATTGATTTCATAACTTAGATTTTTTGCTTTGAATAAAATAAAAAGGGGGTAAATCAAATTACTATATACAAAAAAATTACTTATTAAAAAACACATTTATTTCTGCGGATTCACAGAACTGCTTGAAGTCACCTTCTTGCTCTGCCTTAACTTCTTCACATAGGCTTCTATCAGATTTTGGATCTTCTTTGGATTGATCTCTCCAGATTTATTATGACATATCTAAAATATCAAAGTGTTATATCTTCGGCTCCACCATTGCTGTTAATGAAAAAAAGTTTATAATTGTTACTTACCTTTGGCACAGCCCGTCGCAATATATCCTTGTATTCTTCCTTATTAATATGCTTCTTGTTGTAATGAGGTTTTAAAACCAATTTAACTTCTTCGACTACGCGTTCTTGCCGGTTAAGCTTTTTCAAAAACTGTAATAAATGATCACAATTAAAATATCTCACAAATTTCTTGATTAAATTTGATGTAGAAAGAAGGTTTACGCATTCATCGTCAACGTATATACAGGGTGCGCTAGTAGAACGGGAAATTACGGCAACGCTGTTATTGGTTAAAGTTGATTCACGATTCTAGCCGAAGCAAAACTTCCTTAAATGTAACTTGGTCAGTAGCAATCGTATACTGATAGTGAGTATTAGAACGCGACTGAACAGTTTAAAACTGGTCAAAATGAATCGTGAAACGACAAAACAATGCACTCAGAATTAATCACAAAATGATTAATTCTGAGTGTATTGAGCTTACATCTTTCAGCAACAATCGTGTACTAATACAAAATCACGACAAAATGTAGCCAAATACAAAAATCAACTAGCGCACCCTGTATTTCATCTGTAAAAGTAGTAGGAAAATTTGACACAAACACAACATAGAAACGTCAATGTAATCTGTCAAAACTTGATAAAAAAATATTAAAATGATGAAAATAATTACCAAGCAGCTATGAAGACAAATAATAAATAAGGAACAAGTTTGATTAAGAATGCAAAGTATTAATCTGTAGTAGTAGTGGCACAAATAAATATTACAATTCAATAAAAAATAGAAAAGTGACCACTACACTAAAACAAAATAACTGTCAAATTAAATTTAAATAGACTTTTAAAGAGATTCTTCACTAACAATTATAATAATACAAACTATTTTTACCTTATCTTTTACTTGCATCTCAACTGCAGAATTAGGTACATCATCCAAAATCTTCAAACTATCCTCATCAATTTTAACACCTACCATTTTAGTCTTTGAACCTTTCTTTTTGTTATTCTTGTTCGATTTTGATTTATATGTCGGCGACGATCCAAATAATGTATCAAAAGTGCTTTGCGGCTTGCCAGATTTATTATTATTGCCTTTAGAAGGCTTCAACGGTTTATTTGTTATTGATGTATCGGAAGGCGGTTCAAAGAGATCTTCGTAATCGCTCGGACCGGGTGAGTACGGTGAATCAAACTCCATGTTATTAGAATCGTTGCTATCATTCGCTTTGCGATTTTGTTTGTTGGTATTCTTATTAATGTTTTTAGGCATTGGTTTAATCGGTGTTGATTTGATTGGTGGTTTTGTAGGAGCCACTTTAATAGGACTTGATTTTGTTATTATAGGAAGGACTATTCGTTGAGGAAGTGATGACATTACTGTAGTAGGGGGTAGAATAGTTGTATTTAAAATGTTTATTCGCGGTGGTATCGGTAATGGAGCTGCAACTGTTGGAGCAACATTTTGACTCGCTTTAGGGAAAATTGAGGTTTGCGATTGTATTTGTTGGTTTATAACAACACCGATACTTCTTTCTGGCGTCTTTTTAGCATCTGGAGTATTGGTATTACTTTGGGAATCTGCTGGTTGAATTTCTGTTATTGGAGGTGTATGCGATTTGGTTACATCCGGTGTTTGCATGTGCGGAGTTGATGATTTATCTTGCGTTTCCGAATTTTCATTATTTTCTTGAGTCATGCTAGATTGTACTTGAGATATTTCAGGAGTCGGTGAGCGTGATTTAGTAGGATCGAATGGATCGTACGCATCGGGTGAGCTAGGTGGTGAATTCGGAGGTTCGGGTGGTGTATTGGGCCCTTTATGTAAAGTATCGTTTAATCGCTGCTCTAATTCTTCTTGCGGATCAATATCAGCATCCATATCGTCCGGTTCGTGCAATGGATTGTTGATTGCGCGTAGCTGCGGCGGTTTGGCATTAAGTAAAAATTTAACCTGAGGTTCTGGAGGTGTTTTTGGACCAGTTGCGTAACTATCCGGTTGTTGACTGGAATCGCACGTGTTATTCTTGTGTGTTTCACCATTATCGCTATCACTTAATACGATTACATCTTTAGGTGAAGGCGTTAATTCTTTAAATGGTGATCGATCTAAATCTATAATTGCTACCGGTTTGACTCCAGATAAGTCTTTATTAACCTTGCGTTTCCTTTTAGGACTTCTAGTTTTTTTATCCTTACGCGTACGTTTGGTGCTCACATCATCATCCCTTGTTTTTCGTCTAACAACAGCTTCCCGTTCATCATTTTCTTTATTAAAGCTAACACTGACGAGAATATTATCACCAGATGCAAATACTTCCTTGCTAGGTGGAGGAGTGCGATCCCGCTTCCTCTTCTTTTGTTTTTCCGCATTTTCTTTACGTTTCTTCTCACCTTTTTTCTTATCTTTCTTTTTCTTTCCTGGTTCGTTTGTTAATATCACTGTTAAATTATGCGGTTTAACGCGTTGATTCTCTAATAATCTCGGTGGTGTCCATGATGGAGTCACTTGTCGCTCACGGCTTCTCGATCTTGATAATGAAGGAGTCCAACCGGCTCTTGATCTACGACGTTCCCAATCGCGTCTCCTACGAGGTGAATTTGATCTCGATCGCCGTCTGCTTAAACTGCGATTCTTTCTTTGTTTCGAACGAGTGTTGTCCGATTTTCTGCGTTTAGGTCGGCTCCTACTTAAAGAACGTCGCTTTCTTGAATGGGAGCGTTTGCGTGATTTTGATCTGGAATGCGATCTAGTGCGAGCGCGTCGCTTTCGTGGCTTTTCACGAGGCGACTGTGACCGACCACGACCTCTTGAACTCGATCGACTCGATCTGGAAAAACTCCTTCGTCTTGCATCTCTACCAAATTTATCTTTCATTCGTCTCGGTTTCTCTGCAACGACTGTACGCACATTATAACGTTCAATTTCTTTCCGCTTCTCTTTTTTCTTTTTCTTTTCCTTCTCGTTTTCTTTATTTTTATCTTTGGATGTGCTGCGCCGACTTTCCTTTTCCTTATCACGATAATTCCTATCCTTATTATTTTTACTAATTTTTTTAAACGTGGACTCCTTTGTAGTCGGTTCAGTTTCTTTATTAATCTCCTTGGTTTCCTTCTTATCATCTTCGGTTTTTTTCGATTCCTCAATTTGACGCATTTTATCGACAATTTCGCCCTCCTCGTAATCCTCAGGTTTATTAAATTCTAATTCACAATCTTTAGCATTAATTTCTAATGCATCTCCTGCATCCGATGCGGTTTTCAATTCGTGCGATTCATCAAAATCATTTTTTTCTTCATCGGAAATCGCTTCGGTTTCTAATCCTTCCAAACCTTCACGATGCGGTGCCCTTTCATCCAAACACGGAGTGTAACTACGCTCTTCTTCGCTTATATCTTCAGTAAGGCTTCGTATATCACCGATACCAAACGGCCGTTTCGAATCAACTTTGACTACTTCTTCATCAGAATCACTGTATAATCCTTGATCGCTATCTTTGCGTTTTTTTGTTGGTTTAATTGGTTCAGAACTCGGTTCAATCTCCGAACTCGGTTCAATTTCCGAACTAGGTTCAACTGAACTTTCTAGTTCATCAGGAACTGCTTCTTCTTGAGGGGGATGTTCTTCTTCAATATTATCATTAAGCAGCGGTGGTGTTGGTGGTGGTTCAATAATATCCAAACTTGAACCGACCTCGTTAGTTTGACTGAGTAATTCAACATTGGTAATTTTAGCTAAATTAATACTTTCTGTTGAGTAAATACTGAAATTTGGGCAACCGTCCTCGGAATCCGCATCATCTTCACCCTCCTCACAAACTATATTAGTTTGATGTGAAGTTGAAACCTCTTCTTCTTCCTTTTCAGGAATTACAACGTTCGTTGTAGATGTGACTGTTTCTTCAACCGATTCTTTCTCAATCGGTTTATCTTCTAATTTCTCCGTATCAATAACCAAATCAATATCGCTATTATTGGCCTCATCATCGCTTTGCAGATTTAATTGTGCTTCGACGACAGGTGAATGGGGTTTATCGGATTCCTCCGCTTTACTAGTACTCACCGTTTCAATATCGCTATAAATATCAAGTTCGGATTCGGATTGCTCGTCTGCTTTTTTATTCTCGGCACTATCGGGAGGCTCAAAACTGCTGCAACTTGGTAGTTGGGAATAATTTGAAGTTGATTCAGAATCTCCTCCACCTCCACTGGACGTCGTCACTGAATTATTCGAGATTGTCGTTGAATTGCTGCTAACGGTATTGACGGAATTCCTATATTCATTAGTTTGCGTTGAATTTGCAGGTGCGGAAGTCGATGATGAGGTATTATTAGGATACATCGTATTCTGTCTGACGCGGTATCTATTTTGATCATTTAAATCAACTCTATTGTCATTATTATTATTCGATTTATTCGTATCTATTTTAATTGTGCCATCTTTTTTAACAGACATTACCGCATTTTTTGAATGGAATTTTTCTTGCACGTCTAATATGCTGCCCAAAACATCGGTACTACTAGCCGGTGTTGGTAGTAATATACTTTTCCGACTAGCCGTTCTCCGCATTAAAGAAAGATCGGATAAATTAGGCCTTCGTCGGAATAGAACACTCGTACCCTCGCCCTCATTATCAGCATCCGAACCGGAAAACATATCAATTTCATCCCGATTTCCAAATAAATGTAGTGTGGGTATTCCGGCTTGACTACGTTGAAAACCGATATTGGTATTTGAAGTCGAAACACGTACATCGGGTAAGCTTTGTCCGCTACTACGAGGCGCACACATTCCCAATTGGACGGCCAGACGTTTCTTAACTGTTTTAGGTGGAGCTGCACGTCTTGCCATCCGTCGACTTTTTCGCTTTTTACGTCTCCTATAGCTTCTAGTTTTAGTTTCAATAACAATTTCCTGACCGGTTTCCTCGTCCAATTCGTAAGTGATTTTAATTTTGGGTTTTCTTCTCTTTGTCTTCTTGCGTTTTTTAGTTCTACGACCGACACGATTTGAACGTGAGGTGCTGGGACCTACTTGTTGTACCACAACCTCGATTTGTTCGATTTCGTTAGATCTCTGGTTTCTTGTTTGTGTTCGGTTGGATATTATGGTGGCTCGGACGCGTTCGCTTTGTCTCGTTCTCGGTACCAACCTAAAACGTTAAAATATAAATTGCAAAACATGTCGGAATTATATATTGCATTATACTTAACTTAAGAAAAAGAAAGAAATGTCAAAGTTATTATTGGATTTCATCAATCATTTCTAATTAAACAAGAATTGAAATCAGGTGCAGCATATCTGAACTTAACAAAAATCGTTGCATTAAATCGACCGCGCCAAAATAGTTTTGCTATACAAAACAATCGCTTAAAAAATGACAGATCCAAAATGATATTTTAAAGCAATTATGGCGAACTGTTTGAATATAATTGATAGTTGTGACTTCTGTTTATAAATTAATAAAACAATTTACTATGTTTTGATCACATGACTAGTTTCAGCTCGACTAGAGACTTTTGCAGACGTAATAAAAAGTGATTAAAATTAATCTGTTTTGTAATATAATCCCGATCACGTGAAGCAGAAATATCTTCGAAAACTTCAAATACCGGTTTTTCCCAATTTATCGGTAAACCGAAAAAGTTTCCAGATCCGAACAATAACCCAGGTCCAAGCTCAGACTGACCAGATTTTTATAAAAAAAAAAAGATGTTTTAGTCCAAACCAGAACCCAACAAAATTATTGGTTTTCCGGTAAAGTGCAATAAATCCTTTTCGGGTTTTTCAGAATTATCTCCATTTCGTCGCGAGGTCTGTCTGTAGTGGATTGCAAATATCACTGTCACTTCGACAGTTTATGGTTTTATTAAAACGCCTCTGGCTTTTGAGGAAGTATTCAAAACTTTTTTGAAAGCAAAGACCATGTCATTTAGTGAAAGATGCAAGTTTTTTAGTGTATAGCTAGCTCGCTTACGATTCCAAACGAGAAAGCCCGAACACGAAACTTGCAACATTCCGGTGGTTTTTTGCATTTTGATTGATTCCATATAAACCAAACCAACCACAAAAATCTACATTAAATTGTGCATTTTGAAACTAGTTTTAACTTGATACCATCATATTTAATTGCCGAACGCGAGTGCCAAACACAAAACTTGCAAAAATGTGACTTTTCGAAGGTTTTATGTAATTTATTCAAAAACTTTGTACCGTGTTCCTATAAACCAAACCAACCTTATAAATCTATACTAAATTATGCTTTTTTTAGACTAGTTTTAACTAACTTTGTACCAATCTACCACTGCGCGTAAATAGTTGTGCTATTATATAAACTGCGCCAAAATAGTTATACTATATAGACTGCGCCAAATTTGTTGAGCTATATAGACTGAAATTGTTGGCACTAAATCTTATCTACCAAATAGTTACTTTCGCTTAATTCTTTGAAAAATATCTTTTAACATGCTACACCTATTTCATCATCGATTCTAATTAGAAATGTTTGATTTTAATTAAATTTGATTTGTTAAGTACACTGAGAGATAGAAAGAGAGAGGTAGAATCATGCCTGCACCCTGTATTAAATCCAATGAAATAGATAAGCTGTTTATTTTGAAATTAAAATTTTGCTTGACATTTGCGCTAATACATAAACCAAAATCTTAATTAACAAAAAAAAATCCGACTAGCGTACAATGATTACATTAATTTGTTATAAATTAATAAAGGCACATCAAGGCATGAATAATTTATGAAATAACATAATTAAACAGAGATTCAATAGACTGAGAGAACAAATGAAATATAAATTTCACTTAAAACAAATGTTTTGTAAACTCGTTAAGGGAAATTTATATAAATATTAAAGAATGAAATTCACCTAGTTGTATTTCGTTGTCTGGGTCCTACAGGTCGTTCCATATCTTCCACATCATCAATCAATAGAGCCACTTCATGGTAATATATGTTCCTATCCTGATTGACATCCTCGGGACCGCAATCGGAACAAAACCAAACGCCGCTTGGCACATCATTTAATGGTGGGGTTAAACATTCCAGATGAAAACCGAGATCGCATCCATCGCATAGCAACATGCGATCTTCCCTATCGCATCTACCGCATATTTCACAATAAGTCGGATCTTCCGCAACCACCTCCTCAACATTATCAACATTCGGTGTTTCTATAGGAATCTGTCTAATAATTTTACCCGTATAGCTACCCCTAACTAGGATCAAATTAAACGGTTGCCTATCAACAGGACAAGTATTAACATTTTTCGACCATTCCTGGATACATTCGACACAAAAACTGTGATCGCATGATTCCGGCGAACCGACTTCTTGATTTTTAAATGTTAACAAACATATAGGACATTTATCAGATTGACCATCGCTTTCCGATGATGAACCATCTTCAATAACAGGTACTTTTTCGCCTTTTGTTTTTGTTGATTTTATGCTCCAATCAGAAGAATACGCATCGTCGTCGCTTGGAATTCTAGTGGCGCTTCTTTTGCCACGGACTATGTCAGACCCCGAACTAGTGCTGCCGTCCGATTCGGTCAAAATCGGATGTTGAGGTTGGCTACGGTTAAGGCTGCGTTTTCTTGGTACTATGTCGGAACCGGAATCGCTACTATCCGAGTCTTTAATCATAGGCTAAAAATAATATGTAAAATTAGATTTGCTTCAACTATCAATCAATTTTATTTATATAAATAATCTGTTTATGTTATTATAAGTTAGGTTAACCTCAAATTTTAGATTTAAAAAATAAAATTGCAATTATTATATGATAATTTCATGACCTTAAAGGTCTCCCTATACAAATTTACACAAAAAATGATCAAAATACCCCAAATATGAGCAATTGTCACCCAGGTAGTGCCCGCGGCCGTAACTCAAAACACGCCAATGTTTTATTAAATAATTAATAGAATATAAGTCAATTCAATGATTTGCATTGTTGTTGATAGCTTCAGTATCACATTAACCAAAGCTCAAATTTTTGGCGCAGTCGTTTTAGGACCATATTACTGTATTAAAACGATTGAGCCAATAAAAATATTTCACAATATAAATAAAGTTTTAATGTTTCTAAAACGATTGAAACAACTTCATAATAAGACCATTATGTATGCTAAAGCCAAATTAATGCTTCAGGAGAATAGATCTAGGTATAAGATCAGATTTACGCCCAAATTTAGTATAATAAAGTTAACTTTACATATGTAAAGTGCCGATTTGTGCATATAAAACCAAATTTTTACATAAAATTAAAAAAATTATACCAAACTAGATTTATGTAAACTATGGAATTATGATATAATTTTCCTTTTCTTGAATTGTTATAATATGTTCCCAAGGGCCGGCATTTCAATCATACCTTAATCCTATATTTAACTAAGTTGTGACCTAAAATGATAAAATGTATTTTAAGTTGGTAATAACAAAAGTATCACAAAACAATATGTCTCTGACCCATCACTGGTATCACAAGAAACTGTCCTTGAACTATGATTTATATAACATTATTTCTCACAGAATAATATCATGTTTTTGAAATGACATAAATATCTCAAAATATTCTTAAATAATGTCTAATAAAAGATAGAAAAAAATTCTCGAACTAAGATAAAATTTTCGTCGTTTAAACACCATTTTACAGAACCAGATTTATGTTTAAACTGAGAGAGGATGCTTTCTTTTACTGTGACCATTCCGCACACCCAAGTTTTGATCATCAATGTTTCCTTTCTATTGTTGTTTCCAGTTGTGTAGCTACATGTAAGCAAGAGTCTGCAATGCGAAAGGGCCTACAAGAAGTCAGAGCCGTCTCGACGCCTGTTGCAAAAACTGTTTGTTTTTTTTTTTGACATTCCATGAATAGAACTTAGCACTTTTCGACAGTTTATTAGCAGAACTTGGTTCTTTTTAACAATATATTTTGGCCGGATTTTGCAATTTTTGTGATTCTATGAGGATTTTTACACTTTTGAAGTTTTCAAGGACAAATTTTAGTGCTTTCTGACAATTATATATTGCTATTTTTGATATTTTAGAGCAGAATTTTGCAGTTTTCAAGCGTTTTTGGCCGGATTTTGTCATTTTTATAAATAAAACTTTTTATTTTTTAACAGTTAACCAAATTTTATTGCTTCCTTACAATATTTTGCTGTTAAAAAACAGTTATTACCAAAATATTTTGATACTTCATAGCCGGATTTAGCTGTTATTTAACAGTTTATGAGCGGAATTTGGTATTTTCAGACAATATTTTGATGTTCCAAGGCCGGATTTTGCTACTTTTGACATTCCATGAATAGAATTTTGCTGTTTCTAACAATATTTTGATAAACCATGGCCAGGAATTTGGTAGTTTTCCGATTTTATAAAAACTTTTAGTTTATACCCAAATTTTGGTGCTTTCTAATAATATTTTTATGTTTAAAGACCCAATTTTACTATTTTTGACATTTTATGAATAAAAGTTTGCACTTTTTGCACAACAGTTTATGACCAGATTTTGATAACAATATTTTAATATTTTAAGGCCGGAGTAGTAGAATAGAGTTTTACATTTTTCAACAGTTTTATAAACAGAATTTTAATGCTTTCTAACAATATCTTAATTTTTCAAAGCACAAAATAGCCATTTTTTACATTTCATAAATAGAATTTTGCACTTTTCAAAAGTTTATGACTAGATTTTGTTTCTTTCTAACATTTTCTTGACATTTAATGACCTTATTTTGCTATTCTGACATTTTATGAAAAGAATTTTGTACTTTACAACAGTTTATAGCCTGAATTTTCGATCTTTTTAACAATATGTTATATTTTTTTTTTTGCCACATTTTGCTAAATTTTCAAATTTCTTTAAACAATTTTTGCACTTATAAAAAAATTTATGTTAAATTTTAGTTATTTGCACCAATATTTTAATATTCCATAGCCAGGTTTTGCCATTTTTTATTTTTATATAAAATTTTGCATTTTTCAATTGTTTTTGACATTTCATGGGTAGAATTTTGTACATTTCAACAGTTTATGACTTTATAAAAACTTTTACATTTCTTAATAGTTTATAGCTTTTTTGGTGTTTATATTTTTTTTATAGTTAAGCCGATTTAGAAAATTTGGAAACTGACTTGTAAACCAATACTTGGAGCTCCTGATATAGCTTTCCTCGAATAAATAAGATTTTAATTATTACCACCTCATTATTAATATTAAGACCCAATTTTGCTATTTTTGACATTTTATTAAAAGTTTGCACTTTTCAATAGTTTATGGCCCAATTTTTGATGCTTTCCGATGATATTTAAATTTTATGGCCAGATTTTACTATTCTTGTCATTTCATAAATAGAATTGTACACTTTTCAACAGTTTATAGCCAGATTTTAGTTTTTCTAACAATTTTTTGCAATTTTTGACATTTCATGAATTGAAAACTCAGAAGTAAGAAGTGAACTAAACATAAAACCAATAGAAGCAGTAATAGAGAAGAGACTGCTAGGACACATATGCAGTGAGATTACAGGAGGAAAAACAAAGTAGGACAACCTAAAAAGAGCTGGTGCGAGCAGGCCTACAAGTGGCAGAGAGAAAAGGAATAGAATAGAGCGACATAGAAAAAATGACCCATGCTAGAGAAGCCTAGAAAAAGAAAAAGAATAAGAGACATATAGAATAGTACAGTCAGACTTCAGAAGAGAGTATAAAGAACTAAGGATAAATAATAATAATGACAGGATTTAGTTACTTTTGACTTTTTATGAACAGAATTTTGCACTTTTCAACAGTTTATGGACAAAACTTTGATATTTCATAGCCAGATTTTGTTAGTTTAAGAAATTTATAAAAACGTTTACATTTTTGAACAGTTTATGGCCGAATTTTGGTGCTTTATAACAATATTTTGATGTTTAAAAGACCCAATTTTGTTATTTTTAACATTTTATGAATTAATGTTTGCACTTTTCAGCAGTTTGGTACTTTCTGGCAATATTTTGATAAAATTTTACACTTTTCAACAGTTTATGGTCAGATTTTAGGTTTTTCCAACAATACTTTGATATTTCATGGCCAGATTTTGCTATTTTTGAAATTTTACATTTTTTAACAATTTTATAGCCGAAATATGGTGCCTTCTTAAGTATATTTTCATATTTCATAGCCGGATTGTGCAGATTTAAAATTTCTTGAACATTTTACACTTTTCATCAGTTTATGGCCGAATTTTGGCGCTTTCTAACAATATTTTGAAGTTTCAATACCGTTCTTGCTATTTTTGACATTTGGTAAATAAAATTTTGATTCTATCTACAAATATTTTATTTTTTATGACCGGAGTTAGTTATTTTTGACTTTATGAATAGAATTTTGCACTTTTCAACAGGTTATGGTCAAATATTTGCTATTTCTAACAATATTTTGATATTTCATAACCGGATTTTGCAGTTTTTTAAATTCCATGACAATCTTGGTGCTTTCTAAAAATATTTTAATGATTCAAAGCCGGATTTTGCTATTTTTAACTTTTTAAGATTAAAAATTTACACTTGTCAATTGCCGAATTTTGATGCTTTGAAGTAAGAACATTTTGATGTTTAAAAGACCCCATTTTGCTATTTTTGTCATTTTATGAATAAAAGTTTGCACTTTTCAACTGTTTATGGCCAAATTTGATTTTAACTAACAATATTTTGAAACTTTATGGCCAGATTTTGCTATTTTATGAATAAAATTTTACATTTTTCAACAGTTTTATAAACGTAATTTGATGCGCTTTCTAACAATATTTTGATTAGCCATTTTTTACATTTCATAAATAGAATTTTGCACTTTTCAAGAATTCATGATTAGAATTTGATTTTTTTTACATTTTGTTGACATTTCATGACCTTATTTTGCTATTTTGACACTTTATAAAAAGAATTTTGTACTTTTTAACATAATGTGTTCATATTTCATAGATTTTGCAATTTTTGAACATTTCTTTGCATTTTTCAACATTTTATGCCAGATTTTAATTACTTCTAACAATATTTTAATATTAATATTTTTAACATTTCATAAATAAAATGTCGTACTTTTCAACAGTTTATGACCAAAAATGTTGCAATTTCTAACTATATTTTGATATTTCATGGCAGATTTTATAAAAACTTTTAGATTTTTTAATAGTTCATGACTTTTTTGGTGTTTTCTAACAATATTTTGATGTTTAAAGATCGAATTTTGCCATTTTTGACATCTTATGAACAAAAATTTGCACTTTTCAACAGTTTACGTCCTGATTTAGGTGATGAGGTTTATCGCCGAATCTTGGTACTTTTTGACAATATTTTGATGATTCCAAGCCGGATATTGCCATTTTTGACATTTTATGAACAAAAAATGCACGTTTATGATCCAATTTTAATGATTTTTGATAATATTTAAATTTTATGACCAAATTTTACTATTCTAATCATTTTATAAATACACATTTCAACAGTTTATGGCAGATTTTGGTTTTCAACAGTTGTATAGCCGGCTTTTTAGCAACATTTTATAGTTATATAGTAGATTTTGCAATTTTAAAATTTCTTAAAAAAAATTACACCTTTTATCAGTTTATAGCTGAATTTTAGCACTTTATAACAATATTTTGATGTTTCAAGATCTGTTTTTGCTATTTTTGACATTTTATGAATAAAATTTTACCCTTTTAGACCGTTTTTGGCCGGATTTCGATTGTATCTAAAAATGTTAATGTTTTGGTCATAAAAATTTTGTTTGGATTTAATTTATTTCAACTTTTTAAGAATAGAATTTTGCACACTTTTCAACAGTTTATGCCCAAAATTTTGGCATTTCTAACAATATTTTATTTAAACACCAGATTTTGCTATTTTTGAATTTTATGAATAAAGTTTTGCACTTTTAAACCGTTTTTTGATCTATCCAAATGTTTAATGACAGGATTTAGATAGTTTTGAGTTTTTAACAATAGAAATTTGCACTTTTTAACAGTTTCAAGATGTTTCAAAGCTAGATTAAGAACGGATTTTGGTGCTTTTTGACAATATTTTTGATGTTTCAATGCCATTTTTGTTATTTTTGACATGATACAATTGAATTTTACATTTTCAGCTATTTTTGTCATCTCATAGATGGAATTTTGCACTTTTTACCAGTGAAAATATGAAATATCAAAATATTGTTGAAAATCAAGATTAAATTTATCTTTTCAGCATCTTATGGTCAGATTTTGGTTTTTACCAACAATATTTTGATATTTCATGCTTAAATTTAGCCATTGGATTTAATGAGATAAATCAATTTTGGTGACAACTTCATGCAATAAAATGGTTTTTTGCAATAATTTAGTTTTTTATTTTCATTCCAAGCCTTAAAAAGTTTTCTGTGCAGTTTGTGATGAGTTTCCTGATTGAAACCAGTTTATTTGTGCTAATTTCATACAAAAAATTGTTAATTTATAATGAATTAGCAACATTTAATACCTAATCAGTATTATAATTTCAAAACATTCCAAAGTCTAGAACAGGACTAAAAATAAGATATTTTAATTCTTGTAAGACTCAAAACTTGGTGTTTTAATTTAATTCAAATTTTAGCAACATTTAATACCTAAATAGTATTTGATGTTGCTGAAATTTAAAAATATTTTAATGTCTAGAATGGAAGTTATTAGAATTATAGCAGAAAATGCAATTTTTATAAAAATAAACCATTTTAATTTTTGTAAAACTCAAAACTTAACAATATTTTAATATTTCATAGCAGGATTTTGCTATTTGTGAGATTTCATGAAAATATTCACACTTTTCAACAGTTTATGATCAGTTGATGATTGTGTACACAATTTTTTTTTCTCAATATTTTGCAAAAATTGTAGGTACCCCACTGATGTTTCTCCCACCTCTTATATTCTTGCAGCTATTACATTCAAGCAAATAAATGTTAATTGTCACTTAGATATCAGAGAATTCTTTAACAATGATTCCCTTGGTAACTAACACTTGGATAAGCAAAAGGACACCAAAAGAAATTGTTATATCTGCAAAATTTTAAAACTTACTATAAATAATATATCAAACTTAATATCCAGCACAGATATAATACCAGACATCAGCTCAACATAGAAATTCCTATGCGCAGATTAGAAAAGTATAAATCAAACTATATGAGAACTAAACTTTATAATTTTCCAGATCACATAAGGTCTGAGTTGTCAAAAACTGTTCTCTAAATGTAAAATTATTAAAGCAAATTATAATGTCAAAATGAAAAAAAAGTTATATTTTTGAAATTTTGACAGATAATTCTTTCAATTTTATCATAGAATTTAGATTTCTAATTAAACATTTCATTAACACAATACTACTATTGGCAATGTCAAGTTGACACAACTACCAAAAATTGTAAAATAAAATAGCCGCTTATAACCTATCAACATTACCCAATTACTCACAATAAAAAATAATTCAATACAAATCAAAATGATTCATTAAGAAAATAAGATTATGGCTGTACCAATTACAGATAACATTGAATTCACAAACTGTAAACAAATACAAAATGACATAATAACATAAACATATCAAACAAAAACATTAAAATAATAAGTTACCCGACTCTTTTTCACTCTTGGCACAGCATCGATGGAACTATCCGAATCGGAATCCGAACTGAATATAACCCTTTGTTTGCTTCCACGATTCGACGATGCACCATCATTATCACTGCTCGAATAAGCAGGAGCACGACGTTTCTTCACAGGACAGGGATCACTATCGCTGTCCATCTTTAAATCTAAACAGATGCCGCAATAAAAATTAATGATTTTTTAACAAAAACAATACTTACATTTGCTAAATTTCCTAATGATTCCAAATTGGCATTTTTAACACTCGGGGGGCTTCATCAACAATGCAAGAGTCTCACCACTTGTTACTACTATTACCAGTTACCACCAACGCCAGCTAGCTAACAGTACCGGTGGATGGGGGTATTGCGTTTTCAATAGTTTGCACCAGAATGCATCCACCACTTGTACACCTATTCCTGTACACAGATTGATTTAGTTTTTGATATTTTTGATTATTTGTTGTAGAAGAGATTTGTTTGTGACAGAAGATCTAATTTTTCGTAGCGTAGCGACCAAAACTACGAGGAAGCCATCATGAATTAGCTACGAAATGCCATGTTGCCAACATTGCTTTACCTTAAAATCAATTAATTTACAAATTATTAAATACAATTAAACCTAATTCATTGCAAATTTGTTGTTAATAATATAATATTAATAAAGTTATTATTTATATTATAAATTAATGATTTATGTTGACATGTTGTAATTGCGCATGCGTCGTAGCAAATTCGTAGAAATCAATGGCGACCATTTCTTGAACATTCCTTTTTTCGTAGGCGCTCGTTGTGATTGCGTTATAAGTCTCCCAAAAATATAAAAAATGGGTCGTATGCACGCTCCTGGGTAAGTTTTGAGGCTTTTTTTAATACAATCAACTCTGCTTTTAATGAATTAATATAATTTAGTAATTAATTTAAAGTAAAATAAGAAATATGTTTTGTTGACATGTTGGTCGCATATTGAGGTTAGAATACCTCGTGTTCCCGATGTAAATTCGCATGTTTTCTTTAAATATTATGATTAAATTATATTTACAGAAAGGGTATTGCCCAATCAGCTCTCCCATACCGCCGTACAGTACCAACATGGCTTAAACTTAGTGCGGATGAAGTAGTAGATCACATCAAAAAATTGGGCAAGAAAGGTCTCACTCCTTCCCAAATCGGTATGTTTAATAAAATATTGCTTAATAAATATTTAATTTAAATTATTTTCAGGTGTTATTCTTAGGGATTCCTATGGTGTAGCTCAAGTGAGATTCGTGACGGGTAACAAAATTCTCCGCATCATGAAAGCTAAAGGTTTGGCCCCTGATTTGCCAGAAGATCTTTATTATTTGATCAAGAAGGCTGTAGCGATCCGTAAACATTTGGAACGTAATAGGAAAGATAAGGACAGCAAGTTCCGTTTGATTTTGGTCGAATCACGTATCCACCGTTTGGCCAGGTACTACAAAACCAAGAGCGTGCTCGCACCAAATTGGAAGTACGAATCTAGCACAGCTTCTGCCCTCGTCGCTTAAGTTTATGTTTATTTCTAAGAAAATTCAATAAAAAAATTTATTGATAACAAATTTGTACGATTATTTTGTTATAAAGAAGTTATCTTTATATCACAATTTAAATGTTTTTTTTATTATTTTCCCATAACTTTTTTTAAATAGGTTCATAATTAAGAAGTAGAAGAAGGTAAGTAAAGACCGATATACAAAAGATATCGGTTTGTTGCATTATATATATATAATTTTGAATGAAAATGCACAAATGATCAATTTTATTGTAGATTGAAACACATTTTATGCGATAATTGTAGAAAAAACTAAAACGAGTTCTTAAAACATCAATCTACAATCAAATTGATCATTTGTACATTTTACAGATTCTAAGTACATAGAAATGATTTCAAACTGATTAATGTTCAATAACATGTTTGAAATATGCAAATATCAACTTCACATTACCTTGGTCATTAACTTTGTTCATATTTCTTGAATAAGAAACGTCATTTCTAACAAATTTTAAAATATCAAGTAGCATTCTTGATAAACTAATTGGTCTTGATGTATACAGAAAATGCTGAATTGGAACTTGTTGCGTTAAGCCTTCATGGGCGCAATTGGGACATGATCTTTATGCAAACAAACTTTGATTTTCTTACACTACATTGTATGTTTTCGAACTCTTCTCTAATTATTTTGTTCTAATTCAATTAACATTATTTTTGGCCGGCCATTTTTATTTTAATGACGTAACATGGTGACGTCAGTAAAAGCAACGGCGGCCATCATGAATTCGGCTGGACCAATCAGCGCTGACCTCAACATTGAATTGGTACATTTTAAGAGAAGATTATTAATTTTATTTTTAAAACTGTTCAATTAACATGTAAACATCAAATTTCAGTCTTGATGTATAAATATGCCAAATTGATTGAAATTTACCAGTTTTAGCATAAATATAGCAGACAGTCTAAAAAGGAAGAAAAGGAAAAATAGACAAGAAAACTAATACCAAAAATAAGAGAATAAACGGGCAACGTGCCACTTATACAACACAACTACTCACCCAGACGTATATTCTGTCAAGAAGACACGCATGACGACACAGAACATACGCTAGTAACAGTGCTAAGCGTGAGAAGGAGATAGAAAAGAGTTAAAAGAGACATTGGAAAAACAAATAGAAAGCACTAAGAGTCTATATAATGACAAGTATTGAAGAAAAGATAGAGAAATTTGGAGCTTCAAGGTCTAGATAATCCAAAATGGAAAAACACACAGATTAAAAGGGCACAGAAAACAAAAACAAAAAGCAAAAAACATGGAAAAAAGCAATGCAAAGGAAGAAAACAATAAAGGTCAAGGAGTTTAGAGCTGCAAAGTCTAGATAAACCAAAATAGAAGAACACACAGATTAAAAAGCTACAGAAGACAAAGAAAGGAGAAACGAGAAGCAAAAGAACATGAAAAAAGCATAAAAATAAGAAAGAAAGGAAAAAGACCAAGGAGTTTAGAGCATCAAAATCTAGATAAATCAAAATAGAAAAAAACACACAGATTAAAAACCACAAAAGACAAAAAAAGGAGAAGCTAAATAGAAGCAAAATAACATAAAAAATGCAATGAAAAAGAAATGGTCTGGCAACCAGGAGACACAAAGAACTAACTCCAAATAAAGAAATGTAAAACAGGCAAATCTAGGACTACCAAAAGGGATAGGCCTAATGAAGCTGCATAAAATATTAATGAAGAATAAAGAAACTAAGAAGATACCTAAGGAAAATGCAAATAACTAGACTAAATAACACAAGAATAGAAAAAAAGGAGAGATAGAATTTAAGAAGTAGAACAGAAAAATAGGCCATAGAGAGAGATGGCCGGGGACAGCATGTGTTGCCGCAGCAAACTGTGTAAATTCTGCAAAACCAAAACCAACCCACCTCAAACTAGTACCACATGAGTGACAATGACAAATTAACAGCAGGACTAACGCAGAGAAGAAAACCGAAAAGTATTGTCATAATAGACATTCTCGAGAGCCACATGAGGTCAACACCAAGACCATAAAAATGCATAAATACAGGCAGATAGTGCAATGTGCACAAAAAACAGTGTTAATACAAGTATGCAGTGCCTACTGTATCCAACGCGATACTTTAGGTGTTGGCAAGTTGTCCACCTAATAGACCTAATGATAGGATAAAAAAAACAGAAGATACCAAGAAAAAGTGAATGTAAAGGTACAAGACAGGTCACGGCAAAAGCAAAAGTAGGAGAACCTCGACAGAAAAGCGTAATAGACGCATAGGCTAATCACAAACATACCAAAATAAAGCGAACAAAAGCTTGGCAACGTAAACTTCCATACAACAAACAAATACTAACAGGGAATGGGTGTTTTGCAAAAAGAGATTTAAAATAATAGCAGTAAACGATCAAATAATCAAACAAGTCATGACCTTCAAATATCTCGGCGTAGAAGTAACCGCAAATCAAGATCGAACAGGAGAAGTAAGAGACCAAACCACCAAGAATATCAAAAGGCCCGAGAGATATGATCTGGAATAACAAATACATGACCAGGGAGGCCAAGGTACAAATATAGAAAACATGTGTCCGCCCAGTAATGACATATGCAGCAGAAACCACAAGAACAAAAGCCATACTCAGAACAACAGAGATGCGGGTACTAAGAAATATAACCGGGCACACGCAGAGGGACCAAATACCAAGTACTGACATACGACAAAGATGCGACACACAAGACATCGTTAGATAGATAAGGCAGAGAGTGGAATGAGCACGTGACAAGAATGGAAGACCACCGTGTAGTCAAGATAACAAGAGACGGAAGACCAGGAACGCAAAGGCCACTAGGCAGACCACCAAAGAGATAGAAGAAGTGCTGGACATCAGTATCGCAGGAGAAGTGAGGGTTGGTAAAAACAAGCCAGAGGCTTATTAGAAGAGGAAGAAAAAGATAGTGCAACTGGTACTGCGTAAAAAAACAAGACGATGCTGAACATACGATGTTCCACTGCAGCAGATAGACAAAGCTTTGAAAGCAAATAGAAACAAAAATAGTCCTTTGCCTATTTTCACTGTAAACATATGGTTAATGAAATGTTAAGGCTAGTACACACTAATAGACCATGTTGCGCGATTTGTCTATGAACCGTCTAGTCATCGTTCTTTTCTCGTCTAGCATCTACACTACGATGTAAATTTCTCAGTCTCATCTTTGCAGTGCACCATAGACAACTTTTTTTTTCGCTCCCGGTTGAATAATGTTTTTAAATTATGCATTTTCTTTTCTATTTTCACCACTGTCACATTGTGCTTTGCAGCTAGAGATTCCATGGCCAATTTTTTTATCCAGTTTTTGTAGTCGAGATTCGTAACATTCCACAAACAATAAGACGCATGGTAATCTTCAATTAGTTATAAAACTTTCTTGTTAGACCACATGTTTTCAAAAAAACTCTAAAATTTTAATTCTAATTGGGAGACTTTAGACCTGCGATTTTTAGTCTTGCAACAGGCTCGTAGACAGGGTTTTGTCTATAGACATGTCTACGTAGACAACTTGAGACACGTCTCAGAGACCAAAATCGCGTAACATGTCTACTAGTGTGTACTAGGCTTAAGAGACACAAGAAAAGTAAAAAGCAATATCTCCAACCATCAAAAATATCATAGAGACAAAAAAAAGCAAAGAAAGCAGCAGAACGTCAAACAATTTAAAATATTTTCTTTCAAGAGCAACATGCTCCTGGGGCTTAACGCATAGAACCGTTCTGATGCACCGTCGTGGTAGGTGATGCATGAGGGGAGAGGGAAAAGAAACTCGGATCAAGTTGGAGCGACGCGCTCTCTGTAAAAGGTACATACATGAGACGTCAAGCACAGAATTGTTCGAAACCGTCCAGAACATCTATTTTCAACGCTATAACCTACAAAAAAAAATTAAGAAAACATACAAGTTGAATATTAAATCTGACCATTATTGCAAATTATTACATTACCTTATTAAAAATCTT
Source organism: Tachinus rufipes (assembly GCA_963932245.1). Classification (NCBI taxonomy): domain Eukaryota; kingdom Metazoa; phylum Arthropoda; class Insecta; order Coleoptera; family Staphylinidae; genus Tachinus; species Tachinus rufipes. The sequence continues at coordinate 7,942,305 of OZ010749.1, forward strand.
ACTAACACGCCACGCCACTGAATATAAATCTTACCTTAGTACCAACCTAATAATAAAAAAAAATTATACAAAAATTTTGTAAACAATCTTAAAATTAAATAAACTAACATTTAAGAATGCTTCTATTCTAAAATAAGGAGGTAGCTCAACATTCTTGTAGGATTTTTTTCAATTTATTTATACATTATTAAATAATGACATACGTATTTACAATTTAACTAAACTAGAGCTACAATATCACATACATTTAAAAAATATATGGAAATATATTTTGGAATGCACAAAAGTGCGTGTGTATTATATTATTACAATATTTTTTTCATTTAATATTTATTATCATATTGTCTACCGGATGCCTGTGCAGAATACAAAAAATTCGGTCCACCACAATAAATTCCATTTATTATAAAAATAATACTTGCGTTATTTTCTTTTCTTCTTGTTTGTTTATAGTATTAAAAATGATCATCGCTCGCGCACAAATATATTTCCAATTATAATTATAATCAAATCAGGCTCTATTATTTTTTTTTGTAATAAATAAGCAAGCTAAAATTAATATTATCGACATTTATGCATAAATTAGAGTATATACATGAATAAGTGGCTTAACAGATTTTGATCGATTAAATTATTATATACATATTGGTGATTGCAATTAAATGGTAATAATTTGAATTTATTTTAGGTTAGTATAACAAATTCAAACTTTAAGGTACTTTTAATAAAATATTAATTAATTAATTAAAATATAATTGCAGAAAGTATATTTAAGAACTAACTGGCTGCCATTTTGTTCTTGTACTTAATCAACCCGAATGACGGCTCGAAAATAAATCATTTTTAATATAAATTCTCTCATAAATAATAACATTTTCTAATATAGAATCGATTAATAAATTATTTAATAAAAATATCACACACATAATAATAAAATTAATACAAACACAATTGCGACAATACAAATCACAACCCGTTTGCTTTCTGCAATTACTTCAGTATATCATCTTAAACGATAATAACATAAATAAAAATCTGCATTAACATATTAAGCGTGTAATTAATGATTAAATGCATGGCTTAAAATGTTAATATTCTTTAACAATAAAATAAAAATATGTAAAAATAAAAACTTCGATAAAATATAAATCAATATAAAAGGCGTACGAAACATTGCACAAGTAATATCAACAATTACAGATATACTATTATTTTTTTGTATATATACTATACGGTTGGTATGACAACCAACCCCCTACTATACACAATTATTGTTTCGCTATATATATAATATACTTTTATATAATTTCTTTTTTTTAAACTCTTCATTTGTTTCTACAAATCACACAAACAGTAACACACCGGTCTATTTTTTTTATATATATTTGCTTTGATATATTTAAACCCGGGTGATTCTAAAAGAGGGTTCCATCTAGTGGTTTCATAAGATTTAACAGGGGTGTCTTAATTGGGGATCATTTGTCGATTTTAAGTGCTGCATGACAGCTCTGACATACCCGAACTGGTTTGAGTATGCGCAGGCGCGATATTTCGCTTTCGAAACGGCTGCATTTTGAACAGAACACTTGTCCGCAATTGCGGCAGTGGTGTTTGCGCTCGTAGATTGTGAATTTAACGCTGCAACCTGCGCAGAAATCGGCACCCTCGTCTTTGAGCCAATGATCGGCTGCGCGGCCTGGTACCTCGCATACGCTCCATGAGAAGACGCGACCTCTTGCGTCGCCCACGTAGACTGTACGATGATCTCTGATAACAATTTGTCGTTTATGAGGAGACAATTTATGTTTATTATTACTAGCAGGATGAAGAACGATTTGAGGATCAACATGCGTTAGGTATGGATCGCAGGGTTATCAAAGCATGCAAATACCTACTAAAAATATTCGTCCATCTTAGAACGATGCATTTGAAGACTGAACTAAAAATCTATAACCTGTTAGAGATATAAACAAAAAATCGATAAAGTTCGGCCATAAAATACAAAAAGTTGATTAATAATGCTAAAATCTGTCTTAAATGTCAAAATGTGATCTCGAATTGCTAATATCAGTCTCCAAATTAATAAAATCCGGCCATAAAATACAAAAATTTTGTTAAATGCAAAAAAATTTAGCTTAAATCCTCAAATCTAGATTTTTCATTCAAATCCAGTAACAAACTAATAAAATCCGGCCAAAAAATACAAAAAAATTGACAGATAATGCTAAAATCTGACTTAAATGTCAAATCTGACCTTAAATTGATAAAATCCGGCTATAGAACACAAAAAATTGACTGACAACACTAAAATCTAGCTTTTATGTTAAAATCAGGCTTCGAATTTACAAAATCTGGCCATAAAACACAAAAAAAATGGCTTAAATGTCAAAATCCGACCTTTAACGAATAAAATCTGGTTTCAAATCAATAAGATCCGGCAAACAAATAGAAAAAGTTAACCGATAATGCTAAAACCTAGCTTAAATGACAAAATCAAGCGTTCAATTAATAAAATTTTGTCATAAAATATAAAAAAATTGACCTAAAATACAAAAATCTAGTTTATAAGTCAAAATCCGGCCTCAAATTGATAAAACTCAGCTTCAAATTAATAAAATTCGGCCATAAAATATGAAAAACTTGACTTAAATAACAAAATCCGGACTTGGGTGAATAAAATCTGGTACAAATCAATAAAATCCGGCACAAAACAGAAAAACCTAACTGATAATGCTATAATCTGGCCTTCAATGAATTAAATCTAGCATTTTATCGTTAAAATTTGGCTATAAAATATCATTTTTTTTGTTAAATCGGTCAAAAATTGCAAAATCTTATTTATAGAATGTCAAAAATAGCAAAATCCGGCCATTAAGTATAAAAATATTCTAAGAAACCACGAAAACTTAATCACAAATTGTTAAACATTAAAAAATTCCATTTAATAAAAGGTAAAAATGACAAAATCCGATCATAAAACATAAAAAAACAAAATCCGGCCAAAAAACGGTTCAAAATCCGACCATAATCTGTCAAAAAGTGCAAAATCTTATTTATAGAATGTCAAAAATAGCAAAATCCGGCCATTAAGTATAAAAATATTCTAAGAAAGCACAAAAACTTAGTAATAAATTGTTAAACATTAAAAATTCCATTTAATAAAAGTTAAAAATGACAAAATCCGATCATAAAACAAAAAAAAACAAAATCCGGCCAAAAAACGGTTCAAAACTGCAAAATTCTGTTCATAAAATGTCAAAAACAGAAAAATCAAAACTTGAAATTTTTGAACAATTGTCAAAAAGCACTAAAATCCGGCCATAAACAAACATATTTTTAAAAAGAACCAAAAACTGTTGAAAATTGAAAAATCCCACAATAAAATTTCAAATAATTGTCGGAAAGCTTCAAAATTCGGCCATAAACATATAGGCTACGCCACTGGAATTTAGCTATTTACCAAATAGACCGCATTTAAAGCATACTAACTACAATTAGTGGTTAAGCTATGGATAAAAATGTAATAATAAGCAACAAACAACATGCCAAAATCATAAAACATTAAACAATTAAAATTGACTTACTTTGAAACAGCCAATGATGTTATAGATGCCGGTTCCGCGTTGTCTTTCCTATCGTACGCCGTATGCATGGTCAGCTTGCTTCGGAATACCAACTGTCTCTGCCATTTGAAACCTAACACAAACAGAACCGTGACGTATCAATTATAACAATCAATAAACAAAGAAGTGTACCTGGCCGCAATGCATTTAACGGATTAATGCTTTTCTTTTTCGCATCCGGAACCATCACGAAAGAATCCGTCAAGCTGGTATCCGATTTGCTCGTTCGCATAGCGCCACTGTCATCCACATCCAGACTGGTATTATCAGCACTGTTACCACCTTTAAAAAATGAAAATTGGTGAAAATATTAAGTTTGTACCAACAGTTTTGACATGAACCAAGTTTAAATTGTGAGCGGGTAGCTTCTTCTACTGTGACACGCCCACCCGCCCTAGTTGACTGTCAAAATTTAAAATACTAAGTTTCTACCAACTGTCAAAATTTAGGACATACAAAAGTACTGCCAACTTAAAAAAGTCTTAAAATTGTTTATAAAAATTGAGAAAATATTAAGTTTTTTCATCCTCAACTGTCGACATAAAAATACTGCCAACAAAAACACCAAAAATGGTTCATTGTTGAATGTCAAATGTTTTACCAAGTTTTGACATATGAAACTACTGCCAACAAAATTCAACTGTCAACTTTTTGACAATAATGACAATTACCTTCGCTTTTCCTAAATCCTCCATGTACTCTAGATCTCCGTCGCCTTACCGACGGTACCGGTGGTTTAAGCTCTTCCGTGTCGCTGCACGTTTCCTTTTCGTCTTCCTGTTCGGTGCGCCATTCTTTGGCGCTCCCTTCTAACGATTTCTTGCCGTCTATTGACGATTTCGTGGTGCTATCCTCTGATAAGCTGCTTTCCGATCCAGATTTCATTAGAGATAATGTAGAATCGTTGGATACGTTTATTTGCTTGACGAGCCGAGAGTGAATCGGCAACGGTCGACTGATATGATCGTTCGTTTTTTTGGTCGGTGTGTTGGCTTCCTTCGCTTGCTGAATATCTTTTTCGTCCATTGGAACTTGAACGTAATCTATTGACCACATCTGAGAAGAAATATAAAACAAATAAAATGTTTGGATATAATATAGTTTATGTAAAAAATTTTAGCTGTCAAACTATTAGAATCACTTACCCTAGTTACCCCATCGGTTGATCCGGTCATAATAACATTCGACGAATCCCATTCGTGCGTTTGCGAAAAAGCCACGCACAATATTTGCTGCATCCTGTCGGCCCTCCCAACGCACGTATTGACATTAGCCAATTCATCACCATTAATACTCCATAAATGCAACCAGGTGGCGGCACAAGTCGCGATATCGCCCTAATTAAATCAATTATTATTATGTTATCAATAATTTTACAATTATTACCGTTAAATCATTTACTGCAACTGCAGCTACAGGCCCTGCATGTCCCCTCAACTGACGAACAAAAACACCTCTCGATAAATCCCAAACGATGGCTGTTCCATCACGCGAACCGGATACTATCACATTGTAGGCGGGGCTTACAGCCAAACAAGTCACGGCGTCGGTGTGTGCGTAGAGACTGTGTTTTATGCATAGCTGCTTTTTCCTTGCTTCATATTGCCAGATTGTTACAACCTATAAAAATCATTTAAAAAAAATGAACATATTTAGTTCAAAATATGACTCACAGAACTAGTTCCTGCAGTGACGATTAATTTAGATGATGGGCAAACGCACGCTACAATTTCGCCACTGTTTTGTACAACGGTTTCGCATACAAAAATCGCCTTATCGCTGTCGTAATTTCCCACTCTTAAAGAGTGATCGGCAAAGCCCCATGCTACGTATCTGTTGTATGTAGGTGGCATCAAGACTTTATTTTGTTCTACAGCTAACACCGCCTTGTCCACGTGCAAAATTTGACCTACAGGACTCTTCACTTCTGGAAAATAATGATAGTAATTAGGCAATCAAAACCAAACATTTTTTAGCATTAAAATTGAGGTTAGTTTCTAAAGACATTTGTCAAAAATGACAATTGGCCATAATGTAATAATTCCTACCTTTAATGGGTTGCAGAGATGGTCTAAGGTTGTCTAAATGATGGAAGAATAATCGTTCAGGTTGAGGTAATGTAAAAGCTTGCACTAAAGCTCCGGTATCAATAACAGAAGTCCTGTTATTTCCACCACCCATTTTCTTACAGGGATGCGGTTTCTTAAAAAGTTGTTTTGGGATTTGACCGAAATTGTTAATAAAACCAATTGTTGCGTTCTTTTTTAACGGATCATCAATGCTGCAATTAAAACAAATTAGATTTAAATTTATCAAGTTTTCCATCATAGCTTACTTGTAAATATCAACATTTCCTTCATAGAATAGATGATGAAAAACATTAACAGCATCAACAGCAGCGGCTCCTTGCTGCTTATAACCAAAAATCAAATCAATCCAATGATGCAAATTCTGCGAAACGTAATCGCATTCCAAAGCGTTCCTATGCACTCGAATGAATTCCCTGGGATCCTGTTTGGCCCAAGGAGGCAAAACGGTATCGCCCAAATAAACGCCGCTCTGTTTGGACCCTGAAAACAAATTCAATTAATTCGAAATCGCAAATTATTAAATCAATCAACAAACCTAAATCAAATTTGTTTGAATTCACAAGAAATTCGGGCAGGTAGAAAAATTCAGGTATGAGTTCCTTGACGTCAGCCATGTTATGTTTCGAAGCAGAACACCACGCTTCCTTTATCGAATGAAACATACGATCGGCCAAATCAAAATGGCCGCCTTGGAGGCGCAAAAAGTGTTGGGTGAAGGGTTCCATGCGAACGAGATAGGAGCACACTATCATCGCGCTGGAATAATGAGTACCGTAGTGATAAGGCGGGGTTTCACCATGCGGATCATCCCATTCCTAAAACAAATTAAGTTATGAAACATATTTAATTTTAAGTTTCACTTTTCTAGGTTAGGTTTAGACCACGCCCATTCCCAAGATGGAGCCTTGACCACGCCTACTTCTAGGATGGCGCCATTTATAAACTTCATGTGTGTATTTTTTAATTAACTAAAAGTAAACATAACCTAAAACTATGCAATCTTGCTGTACCTAGAACAAAATTTGGGAGAGTTTTGTTAACAAAAAAAAAGTTGATCTTCTATTTTAGTAATAATTATTGTTGATTTAACCTAAAAATAATTATCCAAACTGTTCTTACCTTAAACCGTTTCTTGAATTGTTCCAACCTGTCAATACTTTGTGCCCCCATTGGCCTAGAAAAATCTCTAAACGTATGCGAATCAGTCAAATCCAATTCTTCGCTATCGTAATCAGCGAGAATCCATGGAAACACAGGGTACTGCATGAGATCATTATAGGAACGACCGGCAAGCGTGTTTAAATGCATTAAATATTGGAAGTTCGATATTTCGCCGCGCTTAAATCAAACAAAAATTAAACATTTGTCAGTGAATTTAATTAGTTCACTTACCACCCATCGTTGAGTTACGCTAGTTTCTCCGATTAAATTTGATAATATTCCAGTGGTTTGTTCAACGTTTGCAGTTCGCTTTTGCCCAGCGACTGATTGTTGAGCGCTGTCTGCGATGCCAGTCGCAGTGGCCATGAATCTTTGGTAAACTTTGTTCCTAATTTTACGCGAAAATGCTAAAAGGTAGTTTCTTCCGTCACCGGAAAACACTTCTAATGCCATCGGTTGAAGTAGGTAACGTCTTTTGTGTACTTCTCTGTAAAAATATTAGGAACTGTCAAAACTGACATTTATTAAATACAAAAGTATTAAAAAGCGTGGAATTTTAGTGAGAACAGAACAGAACTTGATGCGTACATGATACTATTATTATACGGATATGATCGCATGACGGACGCATTTTGGTTAGTACTGCGCATTACGTCACTTTGTGATCTCAAGTTTTAAATAATAAGTTAATAAAAATAATGTAACAATTCAATAAAATCGTATGCGATCACGTGTGCAAGCGTGCAAATACGATCTCCATAACAACGACCAAATAACACAGAACATTTGACATAAAAAATAAACAAATACTTTAAAGCAATATTCGAATAATTGTTTTGTAAACAAACTTACCTAATATCCTCATAAGAAAACTTGCTGCACTGTCGCATAGCTCTGGACCTTCTAGGCGATCCAGGATTTGGTAATATCGGTTCATAACCAACAGGTGGAACACCTTCAATATCCCTAATCTCACGACTCTTCAATAAAGTAAAACCATCGACAACATAACAATGCTCCATTCCAAAAAGCAGCAATCCTTCAGTGGTATCCAATCCCTGTATCCGTGCACACCGGAACATGTAAGTAATTTTTTCATTCTCTTCAAGCAAACGCAATAAAGTCTGATTGTCGGGCGGCGGTTGTTGTTCTTCTTCGGTTTCTGGCTCATCTTGTTGATCCTCGGGATCGCTTTTCAGTCTGGCTAAATGGGGTAAAGCAGCTTGTAACGGCATCGGACTGGCGTCCTCGTTTATGCTATCGGAACGTTCGGGTTCGGAAAGACCGCTGACGCCATTGTGTTGACGCTTTTGTACGGCCGTGTAGTATTCTTTGCTGTGGTGACTAGTCGCAACCTTAAATCAAGTTTATATTAGTTCGATTGTTGTTAAAAAATATTCTGGAATTGCATTTCAATTCTTCAAGTGACATTTAGCAACAAAAAACGATCAAGTAGCTGCATTATTATATTTTTACTGTAAATACGCAAACTGTCAACAATTAAAACTCAATGTTTACCTTATATTTAGGTAATCCTTTTTCGTGTTCCGGTCTGAACGGATAATGTAGATAAAAAAGATCGTTTTTCATGGTTTTCTTGCGCATGCGATGTGGGCCTTCAGTCATATCCAGCATCCATTTATCCAATTGGCAAGGTAAAGGCGATCCCCACAGTCCGCGTTCTCTTGTCAATTCGTTTTCCGTTTGCAACCATTCTTGATGAACGTAACGTTGCGTGTGTTGCGTCGTATTTATGTGTTGATTTCTTCTAAGCTCGGCCAATTCCCTGTAAAGAATATAGTTATGAAAAGTTCATAAATGTCAATTTTCTTAAAGAAATTGACAGTTCTATAAACGTAAAGATGAAAAACATCCGTCAACTTATTTTTCTTCTCGGTAGGAAAATAACATAGAATAATAAAAAATATATTAGATGTATTAACCAAACAGAACCTATTCGTTCTTAAATTTATCTCAAAATCAACTTTTGGGAGCTGTAGAGGATTAAAATAACACTATAAGTAGAAGCAAAACAAAATCTAATCAACCAAAAATTATTGTTAAGACTTTTCTAAAGAAATCACTTTTTGGCGCAGTCGGTAGAAATTAAAACATACAAAAATGATTAAATTAAAAAAAAAACTACTTTTAGGCGCAGTCAGTAAAAGATTAAAACATTTTAGAATGATTATTTAGAGATATGTGCTGTGTAAGCCAAGAAGAATTTGCAAAAAATGCAGTTTGACTTAAATCAATTTTTAGGCGCAGTCGGTAATAGTTGGGTAATATTCTAAACAGAACCAAATTGGTATATTATGCTAAATATATATTTTTCTTAAAAACAACATTTCGGCGCAGTCGGTAGGATATTAATACATATCGAAATGATAACATACAAGACAAGATCATAACCGCGGAATGGGTAGGCAAGCACCAAGCCATTGTGAGCGAGTAACATCTTCTACTGTGACCCACCCATCCGCCCAAGTGTTAGTCATCAAAAGATCCATTGTTTCTCCCACCTCTTGTGTGGATTTTAAACTAGTGTATGTGTAGCTTTGATAGATGTTCCCAGCCCAAGTTTTGGTTATCCAGAAATTGAATATTTCTCCCTTATGCTGATGTTAGTTGTCATAAAGTTAAGGGAGAGAGTGACAGATTCAATCTCTTTACAACAAACACTCAACAAATGCAGAAACCCCAAACGTGACCGAAGAAAGAAACCATGTCCAGACGCCAGGATTAACAGAAAATGAAGAAACAGGAATGGAACTATCGTTCATTGGTCACCCGATAGCTAACCAAGAGGACCCCGTCTAAAAGACCGATTGTTGAGCCCGACCAAGCCCTCGACATAGCAATTGTGGCCCACACAAAAGCAACCAACTGTACGGACGAAGACAACTTTTTGTTAGGAAAACTTAACAAAGAACAAGAGCAGCAGCTCTCCTCCATCAACCGCCTTCACAGGCAACAGGAACAAGTGCTCCACAAGAACAAATTAAGTACAAACTCTTCTCCACGCCCAAGCTTCACTAATACGCCCGTAGGACACCACAAAGCATGCCGGATGACAGTTTCTATCAGACCAGAAGAGACAGCAGAAGAGTTCCTGCTGAAGCACGCAGCCCCAAAACGAATTCACTACCCGCAGACGAACCAGGTCTACATGGCACGTTCGCTTTGATATGTACTCACAATGAACGCCTTGATCGTAGCTGTAAAGAATGCAGAATGCAACTATAGAGAACATCCCCACCGGTTGCCTCGACCACGTCATCTGCTGCAAACGCCCTTCTCATTGCTACGCAAGGTCTTAGGATACGAGAGCTAGAACTCCACCTTTGAGAGCAAGAAGTGGTGGCATAAAACTGTTCCAGAAAAAAGAAGAGGAAAGCCGAAAGAAACACTGAACAAACCCAAGTAGATGGTGGAGGCTAAATCTCAAAGTGAAATTGACCCTTTAGATAGAAAGCCGACTAAAAACGAGAAGTAAGAAGATATCCAACCCAAGGATACCTGCCAAGGAGCAAAGGAAACTCCCAACCAGCAGGTGCCTCTAGATAATTATGAATTAACAGGACCTGGAGAATACAGCTGGTAACACAGAACTATTCCCGATCAAGCCAAGTCAAACCTGAAGGCCAAGCTCCTAATGTCTGGAGGAAAAAGGAAACCTTAGTTTCCAGCAAACCGGAAAAAGACTAAGCCGACAAAACCCAACAGAAAAAAAAAGAACAGAAGGAAGAAGAGGGCAAACCGACTAGACCAGATCAGCAACCGCCAAAAGAAAGAGCTTTTGGGCGGGAATGGTGAGCAAAGCTCCTAATGTCTGGGGGAAAAAGGAAACCTTAGTTTCCAGCAAACCGGAAAAAGACTACAACTAACAAGACCCGAAAGAAGAAGCGGAAGACTAAGTCCTCGACTGATACGATCTGACCGTCCAACACCAGCGTCCCCGAGAAACATCGCGACTACCACCTCGGCACGTAGGCACATGCAACTTCAAAGGAAGATCCCTGGTAAGCTAGGTTAGCCCGCAGCACCATCATCCAGAAGACTGGAACTTGTCGAAGCCGACAAAACCCAACAGAAAAAAAGGAACAGAAGGAAGAAGAGGGCGAACCGACTAGACCAGACCAGCAATCGCCAAAAGAAAGAGCTTTTTTTGGGCAGGAATAGTAAACCTCCAAGCACCGCCTTAGATGGAAGCACCCATCCCAAAGCCATCGGACCCCGGGACCAAAACAACCAAGAGCCCCGCACCACAAAAGCTTCTCGTAGAATCAGAACACCGTGACCACCTCTACCATACTCTAACCAATTTTCTCCGCGGATCTCACTTATTCGTCAACATCGGAGCGTCGTTTTACGTTTTTTAAATTAAGACCTCTTCAGGTCACCACCGGGATCCAGTCCGATAAAAAATACACAATTGATTCATTTCTGATTCAAGACTAGACCAAAAACTACTCCACAACAACGACCCCCTCTACGACTCCGGCCTACCCCATGAATTACTCCGCTACATAAACGACTGCACCAAGAGCACATGTCACGTCCCCGACGCTTGGCACACCCATTCTAAATGTCTAGCCTCCCTTTTGGGGGAAACTCGACGGCTACCAAATCCTCTGTCGCCAAGAAGCACCTACACCCCTTCAGACCAACTCCGGGACCAGCACCGGTGACATAATAAATCTCTTGATAACCAACCCATGTGTGAGCACCAAAAGCGGGTATTTTCTTTAACTATGGCACACCCGCCCGCCTATGTGTTAAGTCATCAAAGAATGCATTACTTCTCCCACATCTTGTGATCTTGCAGCTATTGACAAGCAAATAAGTGACAAGTGTCACTTAGATATCAAAAAAGTATTCAATAATAAATCCTTTGATAACTGACACTTGATTGACAGTTCTATAAACGTCAAAGATTGACAGTTCTATTAATATGAAAGTTGATAGGTTTTATAAAAGTCTAGTTCTATGAATGTCCAACTTGACAGTTATTTAATTATAAACGTTAACAAAAAATTGAAATAAATGTCAAAGTTGATAACATTTGAACTGCATTACATAAACGCCAAATAGTATAAACATAACCTAAAAGATAAAACATAACTGTCAAATATACATAACCTAAATTATATAATCTTAACACTTACTTGACTAATATGATATGATTGATAACCCACGTTAAAACTTGCTGTTTGGTCAATTTGACCCTCACTTTGGTAACATCGTCCTTCCTAACCTTCGTCCGACTGGCCAATCTCGTCAATCCTCCAGTAACTTTATGTATCTTCGATTGAATCTGATTGTGCAACTCCCACGGCACCCTATAAGTAGCTTTCCGTTCAGCGTCGACATAATTCAACCACAATTTAGTGGCCGCTTCGTAAATCTGTTCTCTAACGATCATCAAATCGGGTGCCTTCGTATTAGTAATCGGCATCGCTAGAGTTATCTTAAAAACCTCTTCAATGGCCGGTTTCTTGCATACGTAAAGTTCTTCCCATACGCGAAGCGCCGCCACAGCCATTAGATTCTTTCCTTGATGCGAATTTAATTGATCGTCTCGAGATTCCAAATCCGTGCCTGGATTCACGTGCCATGTTGTGCGCATATTGGTGTCCAGCATGATTTTCATATCGGATGTTAATTGTACTAAACAGTACGTTAAGCAGCCGACGAAATCGAGTTCGTGATTACCGGCTCCGAATACAATCAAACGATTGGTTGTTAGCTTATGTAACGCTTCAAGCACCGACATTTGATCGGCAATATTTTCAGTCGGCCGCGATAAAAGGAATAATATGCTCCGATTCAAACAGTGGTATAAACATTCGAATAATAAATTCCCTGATCGGCGCTTCGCTTGACCGATTAATTTAACAATAAAATCGAACACTTCATGCGGATCTTTATTCAAAATCCCTTGCCATAATTTATCAACGATACGTGCAGTGAGGTAGAATACATTCGGAGCCACATGTTGTACATGAGCGTTAGCCAGAGGTACAATCGGAATCGCCGCTTGATCCCCAACCAACATATCAGCCGCTAATAAGTGATCCATTAAAGTAACCAATATTTCAGTCTGATATGCGGATTGTTGGGTTACAAATGAATTATCCGGGTAGGCATCCAATACTAAATCGATTACAGGCGATGATTTTCCGGATACGTTTAGACTCAGCGAGTCGACCACTATGACTCGAATAAAATCAATTATGAATTGTCTTGCTGGATGATTGGTTAGTGTCGCTTCATCTGTTGGGGATTGAGGTACAAAAACGGAATCGCTTTCGTCTGCTGGAGTCGAAGCGCCGCTACTCTCCGGGCTGTCTGATGTTGATACAGTCGGTGGGAATAGTACGGCTGCTAATGCACCCAATACTTCAGCCGACATGAATATTGGCATGAATTCTGGCATGTTATGGTATAGTTGGAATAAGACCTAAAATAATTGTTAATAGTAAATTAAGATTTATTTAGAATCAAGAAGTACGTTAGCGCTAGTGTGCGGCTACAATGGTATCCGATGCAACCCGTAGCGCTACCGCAAATCTGTTGATAGCAAATTTACAAAATATAAACCAAAACTTACCTGAATTATAGCAATTGAATGGTTCTTCAACCAATCAGCCAATAAATTCTGATCAGAATGCACTATAGCTCTTGCCATTCCAAGCAATACAACAACAGCTTCCATGCACAAATTAACTTTGGGAACAACACTGCTGACGGGTTGATTGTTGACTGATGTTCCCCACAAGAAAGCCCATACAGTATCTAAATCAAATCTCGTTTCTCCGGGTAATAATCGAGCCGGTTGACCCATCATCAGAGCAGTCAATAGAAAATAAATTTCTGGAACCTCTAAATGTGACGGTAGCAACCAACCTAAATGCTGAAATCCCGGTAAATGCAACGCTTCCGATTTGATTTCACCTATATGGGCATTGTTCAGTTGGCAACCAAGCATCAAAGCCATTTTGTTATGAGTTACCAATTCTGTATGTCTTTGCCAACCACCATTACTGCTACCTTCACGGAAGCTAAAATTATTAAATTAATAACAACTTCAATCGATTGAATTGGTGCGTCCAGGAAGGTGGGAGTGAACAGGTACATTGTAGCGGTACTTGTCCGCTACAAACATAACGATTTGCTCCCTCCTTCCTGGTTGCATTGAATATTTACCGATTCATCAGAGGTGGTGTCGAGCACATAACGACCAATATCCGTACACCCCATATAATCGTACTGGAATGTAAATGTGGTTGCATAAATAATAGAACCCAATCGAAACCCAATGTTTTCGCAAGTTCATCGCAAACCATAACACTGACACCGTTTCTACCGGTAAATAGCATTGAATGCATTAGCGATAAACATCGATTACGTAATAGGATATGTTCTCCTTCGCTTTCTCGCTCAGCGTCACCTTCGCGTAGCACAACATTCTTTTCAGATTGTGCCGCACTGCCCGGTAATGTTGACGCTATAAATTGTCCGATCCATAACAAATCGCTTTGTCTAGGTTGACCAGTTAATAGAATCGTAAGTAACGAGAATAATACTTGCCGGGTAGCTACGTGTTTAACGTCGGGAGTTATGTGCAACAATTTTGTTACTAATTGTAAGTCGCGCATTATCCAGGTATTATTACGCTTTTCACTGGATTCAGCAGCTAATTCGTAAAGATGTTCTAAGTGGGATCTTAGTAATTCTCCGGGAGCTTCGTGCCATACTTCCAAATCACATAATAAATCCTACAATTAAACGCATTATTACGCGGTCACACAATGACGTCATCTTCAGTTATTACCTGAAATGCGGTCAAGTTTGGAATCGCAGATGATTCCCTTCCGCTATCTACGGTTCCAACCAGGCTGAATGCTAGATGCAAGATATGCGAGTTGAGTAAAGGTCGTTTGCGTCTTAGCAACATTGCAAGGGTTTGGTATCCGCGTCGTCTATCCATTTCAGCTTGTGCCGCTTTGTTGCTTCTTACAACGCATACTAATGCTTTGACGGCTGCGTATAAACTTTCAATATCTTGAGCCATCGCTATTAAACCTAATAATACTGAACAACCACCAACTGTATTCACCTTAAAATTTTAATTAACGTAAAAACCGGTAATTAGGATCATAATAATCGTTGCCGTCTAACGGGCTTATAATACTTACAACTGATGCCACAGGTCGTGGACAAAACACTCGAACTCCAAGATACCCAATAACAACGCCTCCTAAACTCCTCGATGGTCCGGCCAAATGACCCGCACTGTTGTGGAGGATTCTGATGGGTGTTGCGTTTTCATGACTCGACATGCCCAATTGTTTGGCGATAGATTTGTTATCCATTCGACTGTAAACTTTTCTGATTTTGCTTAACGTTAATTGTGAAACGGCTTTTGCGTTCAAACCAAATATTACTTTCTCTTCATTGACGAGTTGTATGGGATCCGTGGTGCTTACGTTCGGCGCTTGGAATGAACCCATGTAATGCGGTCCTAATTGGTAAATGTAGTTTACTGTAGTTGGTGTTAATACCTGAAAAGATCATTTGTCAAAATGTTGAAAAGTCGCATGTTCGTTGCAAGTTTAGCGTTCGACAATATATGATAGAAATTTTTGAGATTTTTGAATTGTTGGATTCGGTTCTCGATAGTCGCAAAAAATGCAGAATTTGTTGTAGACTAATGTGATTAGTTAGGTTAGAGTACAAAGTTTTCAAATAAAATGCAAAAAACTGCCAAAATGTCGCATTTTTGTTTGAGTCGTAAGCTGTGCAAAGTAGACCCGGCCCTGCATAAGAATTTTCAAAACCCGAGAAAAAATATAACGACATTTGACACTTATTTTAATTTGGCACTACAAAATAATCAACTTACTTCTTCCACTAAATGACAGGGTCCTTGCTTCCAACAAAGTTTCGAATACCTCCTCCAAGCCGGAGGTGTTCCAATAAATCCATAAACAGACGAAGCGACAGTGAGATTCGCACTCCCACCACCCGGATTCTGCGATATGTAATGTAACTTCTGCGTATGCATATGTTGACCATCCAAATATAAAGAAAACGAAGAATTCTTTAAAACCGCCCGATTCAAAACGACAACCAAATGATGCCATTGTCCTTCTTGAAGTATATCGGGACACCAAACGCGTGCACCGTGTTCGCCCTGTCCTTCCGGCTCCCATTCACCTATATCTAACCAAAATTTTTAAACGCATTAAAAAAATAACCTAAAATTCATCAACTCACGGTTGGGTATGTGGGTTTCCTGAGTCGACACAATGATTGCTTTATCTCTCGCCGACAGCACAACACTCAAACAAACGAGATGATCATCACGGGTGGTATTCAGATTCCTCACCAAAGTCAACAAGCGTACGCAATGGGGATCAGTTCTCGGATCCGAGAATTTATCCACGCAAATCCAAGTGGAAAATGTTAGACCCGTTTGCGGTGGAAACATTCGATCACCTACAAATAAGTCGAATTAGAGTGTGAGATGCAAACTGTTTTGCCATGCGCAAACATAACCTAACTTTACTCTACATAAAAAACATAACCTAAAAATGTCCTATATCTTACCTGCTCCAATTCCGCCCAATACGCTATTATCAATATTAACAACGCTCGGTGCATTTGGTGATTGTGGCGCAATGCTCGGTAAATATAAACAACCGAAACCTTCCGCACTCATATCGAATTCAACAAACGGAGGCAAAGTACATATACTTTGCGCCCTAAAATCTTTAGGTGTAGTCATCGATACAATCGTTTTAATTCTTGTTAAGGGTACCGGACCATCACCTGCTTCATCCGATACTAGCGGGATACACGATAACGGATTACCCAATCGTAAAAAGTTTCGCAAATCAATAGGTTCCAATGCTTGAGCGGCCAATCGTTCAAGCATGTATTGTAGTGGAACGTGTAATGGATGATCCTCGTTTTGTAAAGGTGCTGATCCAATTGATAATAAATAACCAACAAATCCGCTATCGCACATTATTTGTTGATTACGTTCACTACGCACCAATGATTTTATTATTTCAGCTATATAATACTGCAGCGCTAAACATTTTTTCGATTCTTCATGCTACAAATTTGATTTTATTAACTGTCATTTTTTTAAGGTTATGTTTTCTTACTTTGACACATGGTAATAGTTGTAACATAGCGACGACGACTCCAGGATGCACAATGATTGGATCCGGTGTTGGTGGATTTAAATTAAGTGAATTGACAGCAGATCTCTTGCCGCAATTGTTACCGTTTAGCTGTAAGTGGAGTTTTATTTATGCTTAAAATTCGATAAGTATAAATAAAATGCATCTTACGTTTGGTTCAGTTGAGGTCTGTCTGGATAGAGAAGGCGATTTGGTCAGATTTCCTACATTTAGATTTGGCTTGTCGAATAAGTCTAAAGCTACATCATAGAGCAGTCTGTATACAATGGTTGCATAAGCTAAGTTCGGCGGAATATCATCGGGTATACTGAAATTAAATCAATGGTCATTTGGTCACTGTCTGATGTTCATGCAACAATCCAAGCCAGCAGTGACGCCCCGCAGATTTTGGTTTATTGCATGAATGATGTAAATAATTCTTACTGAGGATTGATGATATTTCCAATGAATAAATTATGGTAAACATCTTGCAAGTTTGTATTCGGACAATCGTCGTGGCTTTCTTCAAGGGTGTCTATTTTGTTTGGTGTGAAACATCCGAGAAGGCGTAACGTGTCGCATAAACTAGTCGCGCATATGTCGTGGTGGAAAAATTTCGCGTTTGCAGGTTCGAATCGCATCGCCGTGCTTATCGTGTAGAATACAATGTTGAGTAAGGTTAAAGGTTCCGTAGTTTCTTGCAGTGTTATGAATTTTCCTTCCAGTGCAACCAGCACACTGGTTACATAAATAAATCCATTTACCTAAAGAGAATAAAAAATACAATCTCAATAGGTTGTAAGAAAATAAAATCAAGTAAATCTTTGTGCACTTCCAAGTCTGCCGCCCCCTCCCCCCCTTCTTTCACCAAAATGTATAACCCAAAATAAGACCAACCAATTTGACCCTCAACGTGAGGTCGTTGTAGGAACAAATTTTGTTTAACCCACTATTAATCACCCCCGCCTCTAGTATCCTGTCCTTAACAAAGTTGACATTTGCATTTGGAAAAGAAACCAAGTTTATAACGTAAGCAATTTGACACCCAACGTTCTTTTTTTTTAACACTTGGAGGCCGATGTATCAAAATTTTTAAAAACAACAACAACCCCCTTCTTCAACTTTTTTCCCATTACTAATCACCCCCCCCCCCCCTATTACCCTGCCATTAATAAACTTTACATTTGTATTTCTAAAAAAAGCAACAATTTTGACCAAACCAAAGTTTATAACCTCAAAAACAATTACTTGGGATCGTTGCTAGATTAATTTTGAACTTTGCCCCCCCCCCCCATGCATTAAAACTTGTCAGACACCTCCCGCTTCCTCTTGATCTAATAATTTTGAAAACAATTTCATTAAAAATAACTGTCTGTACATAACCCCTCCCTCTCTATCTTATTCCCATTATTAATCACCTCCCCCCCCCCCCCCCCACAAACCTGTCGTAAACGCACATACCCCAACGTAGTTTTTTAAAAATGTATTAAACTATTTTTTTCGGCACTTACCTTTCTAAAAACCGTTCTGGTTCGATGAGAATCCCTAAGACAAAGCAAAAGTGCCTTCAAAATTTCCGTCTTCAATTGCAACGTTGTCCGCGGCGCCGAATGCAACGTTGCCAATAGCTTTCCCATATCATCATCACCGCCAGCCGTTAACACCAGTTCGCGTATTATACCTACAACCAAATCAATCAAAACAACCACAAACAATTGTACAAAACCAACAAACCTAAAGCCGTCTGTCGACATTCCGCATGTATTACCAATCCGTGCACACATTCAGCCCCTCCACATTCCCTCAAAACAGTTGCATTAGCAGCATTACCCGATAATAATGCCGTTAAAGTTTCGATTACCATATTACCCAATTTTTCCTGTCCTGAAGGCATGTTATATTCCTTATTATTATCGAAAGCATATTTTTTAGCTTCCAATAATCCAGCGTATCGTTTTAAACAGGTAACAAACACTTCCAACATACCAACTTCCCGATAAACATCTTTGAATATCACGTTATGTTTCAATATATTCATCAACGTTTGCGTACATTTAATGCTACATTCCACATGATTCATACTGTGCGTTTTTAAGAAAATCGACATAGATATCAGCTCTTTACAAGGTACAAAATTCAATTGAAACACTAAGAATTCAATCAGTTCGTACAATTTTTGTTGAATTTCCGGCGATTTGTAATGGATCTTCTCCATAAATTGACTGAGAGTGTTCTGATTTTCAAGGATGAAATAGTTGGCGTTGTCGGAGTGATAGATGCTCGATATGGCTTCCAGTATTGTACAGCAAAGCATTGGTGAGGTCGATTTTATGAATGTTGTTTGTAGGACGTGAAAGGCTTGAATGTTGCGTACGCTTGTTCCGCGACCGGATGGTTGCGGTAATGAGAAACCTGTCATTTGGAATAAGGAGCCGGTTGATGCTTGCGATGGTTTCAATTCCATAAAGCCGCACATGCATAAGGAGGTTACCATCAGAACAAGGTTTCTTATCGATTCTTGGGATTCATTACATTTTTCATTTTCCAACCTAAAAAAGAGGTTCAAGTCTGAGTCAGAATTATTGCGTCATCAGTGATAGAGCTCTTTGTGAGCGTGTCCGTAGAAAAAACACTCTAGTAGAGTGTGTGTATGCAGTATGAGTGCGTTTGTTAAAACCAACTTTAATTCGTTTATAAACACGATCACCCACACTGAACCTCTTCACCAAGATTGAAGCCGCTCTCGGACTTGTACCGGTCGCCTCCCCCACCCCTTGCGGAGAGACGACGTAACAAATGGCGCCCGAGCAAGGATG
This sequence comes from Tachinus rufipes, assembly GCA_963932245.1. Lineage (NCBI taxonomy): Eukaryota > Metazoa > Arthropoda > Insecta > Coleoptera > Staphylinidae > Tachinus > Tachinus rufipes. Next base: position 7,962,191 of record OZ010749.1, read on the forward strand.
ACCAATATATAAACCATAAACCGCATAAACAGCTTCCAGGCAACATCAAGTATATAGCCAAGATAGTTCAGAAGACTACAATCATACACTCTGTGCCTGCACACCTTGTAATGGTTTCAGAACACACACACGCGCCTCCAACGCTCAGGAAACTACCACCAGGACATCTTCTAATCCCAGACCAGCACCTTCACCCGCGGACGCTCTCTCGACACCGACCTCCTTCGCCATCCCTTGCGGAAAGACTCCGTACACCCCAACAAAAAAACCTGTTTAGAAAAAAAAACTGAAAAACAATTGACTTACTTTAATAAGAAATCCGAGAGAAAAAGATATCCCTGCGCCTGCCTAAAATCATCCAAAAGCGTCGACGACACCTCACTGGAATCTTTAAGAAAGCAGAAAACAGTTACAAACATCTCCACCAATTCCAGCGGCGCCAATTCCGGTATCCTTTGCATGTTATCCATACAAATAGCCACGCAACCCTTAGCTAAAAAACAGAATAAAAGTTTGTACCAAATTGTTAAAATATAATAGCAACAACTTACAATGTATGTAGCCTACAACCGGCGGCGATAAACCGTGACGCGATAGCGTCATAAGTACTTCTGCAGCGCTTTTCCTCCACATTACATTATGTTGCGGACACCACGATGTTATGGCTGAGAATAATAATGTTAAGTCGTCTTTTCGTGCTAATTCTTCAGCCGGGATTCGATGACTGCATAATCTTACCAAAAGCTGCAATAGAAATTGTTAAAAAAAAAAAAAGATAATAATAATAAATTAACAAACCTGAACAAATATTTTCTGCAACAATATCCTCCGTTCTCTGGGAGTAAAATCACTATTAGTATCCTTCTTATTCGCTTCCTGTTCGGACATTTCCGGCAAATCAAAGAAGAGATACAAACATTTAACTAAAGTAGAAGGTACCGACACTTCAGACATGACTTGTACCAACGTGGAATCACCGGCCGCAAGCAAATTTAAAGTGGATAGGAGCATCCAACCATTGCTGGATTCTTCACAATTTTCAATTTCAAGAAACTTAGCGATGGCACAGCTCGCCGTTTCCGTACTCTGATTCGACGCGCGTTTCCGTATTTCGGAAACCATTAATAGAGACACTTGATGACAGAATGCCAGTATGTCCCAGAACTTTTCGTTCATATCACATGACGGACTAGACCCAAATACCTAAAAGAATTGCGTCAAATGAAACAGAGTGTATCGAAATAATATACAAGGTGTTTTAATATAAATAAATCTTGCAATTGATTCCCAGGCTCAACCGTCCCAATACTTATACATGCTTGTTGTTATAGAACACCCATTAATGTTGAAATTTACTTACTTTGCAAAATAGTGGTAACATATTATAAAGTTTATCATCTTTTTCAGCATCGGTGAGTGGATGCGCCGGATGTGTGTACTCAGAGAAGAGTTTCTTGAGATGCATCAGACCGAGTTGCGTGTGTGGTGAGCCCGGTGGTCCGTCTGATGTATCTGTACTGGAGGCCGAGGCGGCGTTCGCCACCCCACCTCGCAGTTTTCGCATTATATTCATCTTAATTAATTTTTACAGCATCTGGAAAACAATTAATTATTCAATCAAATTTGTGTAAAAAAATTTAAATCTCGACGCCTATGACTATTGTGTCGATAAACTTCGTAAACTACGCCTATGACCGAATATATTATTTAACAAAAAAATTTCAATAAAAATCATTAAATTTTCTCAAGTATATTCCTCCAGACAATCTGGGGATTAGTTGTTGAGCCGGGGTATCTTAAAATAGAAATTCCGTCCGATCTCCGCCCACAATTAAGAGACCCTTCAGTTAAATCCAAATACATATTTGATAAGATTGTAAATAATTAAAACTTCAAATGCCGTTTGCATGTCTGCAATGAATTGTATTTCATATTTAATGAATTACGTGTAATTTCAACGCGTTTCATTTAATCAAAATGAATCATGCTAGTTTATGTACTTTTATGATTAAAACTGCAATCAATTTATCAGGAATTGATTCATACACGCTCGCGTCATAAATCATTAGTTTTGTCAAATTCAGAATTTACAAGTGATAACAGACAAGGACAACTCTAAACCGTTAATAACAGCGCAGAAACATGTAAAAACAGATAATAGAAGGTTGGAAACATTGGTTTTAAAACCAATTGCCAACTTTGAACCTTTCTGACAGTAAATGACATTTCAGGAGCTAGCCAATGACAGTTTTTGATAGCTTAATAACATTTTATCACGTTTTGACAGCTTAGGAACATAATTTTCACAAACATTGGCAGATAATAATCCTTTGTAGTTACGACCGTCAATGACAGCTTCAAAAACATCTTTAATAGATTTTAATCATTTTTGATGAAAATAACGCAGTTTGACATCTTGAAAACAATATTTTGCAGTTTTGACAGCAAATGACAGCTTAGAAGCATTTTATCACATTTTGACAGAAAAATCGAAAGTCTTTGACAACTTTTTGTCAGTTTTTTAATATAAAATGTCATTTTGGGAGATTCTTTCATACATTTGATAGTCAATAATAGTCTAAAAACTCCAGTTTTAACAAAACAATGACAGCTCAAAAACAATGTCGTTTTGACAACCATTAACAGTTCTGACACTAATTTTCTAAAAGAAATTACAATTGAAAGCAGTTTTGACAGCTTGTAGTCATTTTTGCAGTTTGGAAACAAAATGTTTGACATCTGACTGTCAAAAAACGTAGATTTGACAGTCAATGAAATAATTTTGACAATAAATGACAACTTAAGATATTTTGTTATGCTCTATGACAGCTGGGAAGCAATATTTCAGACAAATAATTGTCAAAACCATTGTTGCTTGCAATCAACGCAGTTTTGACAGAAAATAAACGTTTGACAAAACATTATTCATTGGTTTTTGATAGTCAATGAAACAATGACAGCTTGAAAACTCTCTTCAGCAGTTTTAACAGTTTTGACACTTTTTTGACAGACAATAAAAGCATAATCCATGTTTTTGGATTTTTGACAGTTCCAATGTCAAAATAACAAAAAAAACCTAACTCTAACTTTCATAACTTTTGTGATGTTTGAAGAAATTAGCTTCAAAACAAGGTTTTCTGCATTTTTTACAAGTCTAAACTAAAAAATTGCAAAACATCAAAATACCTAAAAACGTTTTACTAAATTTTGTAAAAAAATTTAATTTCTTGTAACTTTAATGTAAAAACTTTTTCTCCAACTTTTGTGATATTTGGAGAAATTAACTTCAAAACAGGTTTTTAGCTATTTTGAGTTCTAACGCCAAAATATCAAAAAAACGTTTTTAATAAATTTTGTAAAAAAAATAATTTCTAAAAACTTTAATGATACAAATTATTCTCCAACTTTTAAAATTTTTGAGATATTTAAAGAAATTGGCTCCAAAACAAGGTTTTTGCATTTTCCGACAGCTCCAACGTCAAAATACCAAAAAACGTTTTTAATAAATTTTGTAGAAAATTTAATATCTTACAACTTTAATGTAACAACTTTTTCTTTAACTTTTACAACTTTTGTGATATTTATAGAAATTGACTCCAAAACAAGGATTTTTGTATTTTTGACAGCTCTAACGTCAAAATACTAAAAAAGCGTTTTTATAATTTTTTTGAAAATTTAATTTCTTACAACTTTAATGTAACAACTTTTTCTCCAACTTTTACAACTTTTGTGATATTTGGAGAAATTATCCAAAAACCAAGGTTTTATTGCATTTTTGACAGCTCTAACGCCAAAATACTAAAAAAGCGTTTTTATAATTTTTTTGAAAATTTAATTTCTTACAACTTTAATGAAACAACTTTTTCTCCAACTTTTACAACTTTCGAGCTATTTGAAGAAATTAGCTCTAAACCCAAGTTAACTGCATTTTGACATCTTAATTATCAAAATATTAATAAGCTTAATTTATACCTTATTAAGATAATTAAATTTTGTACAACTTTCATGTTTCAACTTTTGTTCTAACTTTCATAATTTTAGAGATATTTCATAAAATTAGCTCTAGAACCAAGATATCTGCATATTGATAGCTCAATTGCCAAAATATTAAAAAACTTCATTTAAACTTTATTAAAATAATTAAATTCTGAACAACTTTTACATTTAAACTTTTCATCCAACTTTCACAACTTTCGAGATATTTGAAGAAATTAGCTCTAAAACCAAGTTTTCTGAATGTTGACAGTTTAATTGTGAAAGTATTAAAAAACTTTATTAAGATAATTTAATACTGCACAATTTTTATATTTCAACTTTTGTTCCAACTTTCATAACTTTCAAGATATTTGAAGAAATTAAGTTTAAAACCAAATTACGCATTTTGACAGCTTAATTGTCAAAATATTTGTAAACTTTATTTGAATTTTATTAAGATAACTAAATTCTGCATATTTTTTACATTTCATCTCTTGTTCTAACTTTCATAACTTTTGAGATATTTGAAGAAATTAAATAATTAAATTTAAAGTCAGTTCTCTGCATTTTGACAGCTTAATTAGAATATTAAAACTTTATTTGAATTTTATTAAGGTAATTAAATTCTGCACAACTTTTTCAACTTTCAACTTTTGTTCTAACTTTCAACATATTTAAAGAAATTAAATTAAAACCGAGTTATCTGCATGTTGACAGCTTAATTGTCAGAACTTTAAAGAAACTAACTCTTAACACCATATTTATTGCACTTTAGACAGCTTAAATGTCAGAACATTTTAAACACTTTTTAAAAACTGATAAATTGTCCACAACATTCCCATTTCAACTTTTCTCTACTAAATTTACACATTTTGACAGCTCAAATGTCAATTATGAACCATAACAGTTTGTTTAGATTGTTTTTTGACAATTAATGATTGGTCTGAAACAATTTCGAACGCCAATAACATTTTAAGAACAATTAACACAATTTTAACAATCAGTGACAGCTTTATTTTAACTTAAATTGAAAAAAAACTTTCATTTTGACAGATAAATGACAGTTTGCCAACATATTGACAGCTTGACCACAGTTCTGACAGATTATAACTCAGTTTTGATAATTTAAAATTAAAAAAGAAAATAAAACATTATTGAATTGAACGATGGGAAATTAATATCCCAACTAAGAAGTATATAACTCCACGCAAAGCTTCAAAACACTAAATTATCAAACAAAATGTAACTAAATATTGATATTAAATTCCAATAAGAACACCGATTTCACAATCTTATTAAATTCATACAAAAAGCTTTATCACATGCAAATATTTAATTTAATCAAACATCTTATCAATGTAGGCTATTATTTCCTGACAAAAGCAAATAAATAAATTCAAACAAAACTGCATTACCATAACATTGCACAATATTATCAACCTGATGAATGTGTGTAATATAAAACCAATCCAACAAGGAAATTCTTTGCAGTTTTATAAATAATTCAGGACACCATTAAACAAATTCACAGAAACAATAACAAATCTGATGACAATGCACTTGTATTTTGCGCCACTTATGGCACTTATTTGATGCAAAACAACATTGCAACAATTGAATCGGTAAATATAAACAAATGAGTAACGATTTGTAAATTTGTTGTAGGTGAATCCTGTAATGACAGGAGGCAGCCGACGAGTGGGATCGATTGATTTTTCCGCGAATTCACAGATGATTTCGTGGGATTATTACACGCACAGATAATGATTACGTTGTAGTTTTCATTATTATTATTTACCTTGTTATTGAGATTGTCGGTGTATATCATAATTCGGCCGCAATTACGCCCATTAAATATACATGACAACTGACATTGCTTGCTTGCTTGCTGCTACTTCACAACTACACTGACACTAAACTGCACATCGAATTGCAACACTGGATTTTATTTATTTTGATTGATGTTTCGAACGCATGTGCATTCTTATTAATTCCTCGTGGGCGTTTGTTGAATACTCATTTCTCCGACTTTCATCCACACGAATGATTCTTTTGCTTGTATTGACAGTTGCTGACAGGTTTAAAAACAAAAGCAATTGATTGACCGTGTTTTGTTTTCGGACGCGCATGCTTGCGACATCTAGCGGACATTAGCTACACTAAAATAGGATTTAACTTGATCTTATATTGAATTGCGATTAAGAAATTATAATAGATACAAAGAGAAAGTTACATTTTTAATTTAGTTTTTTTTTGAAAAAAATATGTTTACTCTCTCCAATTTTAGAAATGTTAACACTTTCTCTCGCATTCAATTGCATAGTTTTTATTTTATATTTAAGTCATTAGTGATGTTAATATGTTCTTAATCAATTTGTCAGCTTAATGTTTCTAAAATATTTTAGAAAGTTTTTAATTAGTTTCTATTCTAACATAATACAGAGCCGGCTCTAATTACATTGAAAAAATTTAGCCTCCAGAGGCGTATCTAGAAAAAAAAATCGATTTTTCTAAAAAAGTAAAAGCCCGCAACTATTTTTACCAGCGTGTCGACCAGACCAGACATGCACTATTGGCGACGGATCCACGAGTACTTTTTACCCTGTACAGGAGGAATTTTTCCAATGTCTACAAATTAACCAGTAAAGTGGGAATTTGTTTTTTCAAAAAACGGCAAAACGCAAAACCTCCTTTGCAGTTTTTTTTAGAAAACTCAATTTTAATTTTTTTTAACTATCCAATTCTGCAAGTTATGTATTTTTTTCCCCGAAATCGGCTGGTAAACAAGGTCGTTGTAAATTTAAAACTGTTTTTGGACCATTTTTTATTAAGTCATCCCAACAACTAGCGGTTTTCACCATTCCTTTTAAAAAACTTGTAATTTTTTTTGATAAAATTTCACTTTTGATTGCGCTTTAAAAAAAAACCGATCCCGTATTGATACCATTATTTTATTTGGACCACTTTTCAAGACATTTTCTGTATTTTTGACAGGAGGAGGTTGCGGTTTGACCAGATTATTTACAATACGGTGGCGTCACCAAATTTTTTTACTTTAAACTCAAAATTTGTCTTTTTTCAAAAATGCAAAATGGGGCAAGGCATAAGTACCTCTAATATTCATTTCACAACAAAAACTAATAGAAAACAATCGAAAGCTCGCATTTTTTCGCAAAGATTAGGCTAAATACATTTTTGAATTGGGTCTTTAATTTTGAGCAGCGGCGTGCCAAAAATGAAGTTTAAAAGCACTTTTCTAGAGTGCGCCACTGATCAAATCGGCTACAAAAAAAACTGAGCCTAGTCTTGAATGAAAGATCTATTCTTTGTCTACAAATTATTTCCAGTACCTTTTTCAATTATCTGTACAAATTAACCAGGGACGGTTTGTCAAAGTTGCAAAAAACACGATTTTTGGCAAAAAGTAGTGTCGCGCCAAAACTATCTCCTCCTACATTTTTTGAGATAAACAATTGAGCATAGTCTCATTCAAAAGAGAAAAAAATTGCGCAAAAACGTTAGGCAACAATTTTTTGATTTTTTGGTAAAAACCCAACTTAGCGCCTTCTAAAGTTGACCAAATTTTTTATATAAAAAACAAATAAAAAATATAAAAAAAAAATAATTTAAAAGTCAGATTCCCGTTTTTGACATCAAAATTAGTCGGTAAACCAATTTTCATCAAAATCGATCAAGATCAAAAACACCAACTTGGTTAAATATGATTTACTTCAAGACTAAGTTGTAAAAAATGACAAAATTAATGACAATTTGTTTTTAGTTAGTTTAGAGTTTATTTTGCAGTTTTAAGGATTGCAACTCAGATAAATATTGAGTATATCTTGTTTACTTGACATTTAATATAACCTAAAGTAAACAAAATCAAGGAATAAAATAACATTTTTGCATTACTTTATGTTATAAGTGATTTTTTATTTGTCAAAGTGACATTTTATCTGTCAAAGTAACATTTTATTTGTCAAAATAATATTTTATCTCTCAACAAGTAGATTAGTAAAGTAATTTTCAATAAAAGTAACACGTCTGTCAAAACTGACATATCATTTGTAAAATTGATAAAAAAACTAAAATCCGCTCATAAACGGTTAAAAAATGCAAAATTCTTTTATTAAAGTGTGAAAAATAGCAAAAAGCAAAATCCGGCCATAAACTATCAAAAAGTGCAAAATTTTATACATGGAATGTCAAAAATAACAAAATCAAGCCTTGAAACATTAAAATAATGTCAGAAAGCACCAAATTCCAGTGATAAATGTTTGAAAAAAATCAAAATTATCAAAATATTGATAGAAATAGCAAAATCCGGCTATAATCTCTTAAAAGATGCAAAATTCTATTTAAAGAATGTCAAAAATAGCAAAATCCAAACATAAAACATAAAAATATTGTAAAAAACAACCAAAATTAGTTATAAACTGTAAAAAATGCAAATTTTGTTTATAAAAAATCAAAAATAGTAAGATCCGGTCATAAAATATAAAAAAAAAAAACAAAAATCCGGCCAAAAACAGTTGAAAACTACAAACTTCTATTTATAAAATGTTAAAAATAGCAAAATCAGTTTTTTTAATAATTGTCAAAAAGAACTAAAAAACCCAGCCATAAATTCTTAAAAAATGTAAAAACATCTCAAAAATAGCAAAATTCAGCTTTGAAATATAAAAAATAATGTTAGAAAGAACCAAAATCCGGCACAAGTTGTTGAGAAGTGCAAAATCCAGCTATACTATTTTAAACAATTGTCAGAGAACATCAACTCTTAAAAAATGTCAAAATATTTATGAAACTTCAAAAATAACAAAATCTATAATAAAATTTGAAAAATATTGTAAAAAATCTAGTCACAAACTGTCGAAAAGTATGCAAATTCTATTCACGGAACGTTAACAAAATTTGACCCTCAAGTTTTAAAATAGACGTCAAGCTTGTGGATCCTTTTGCATTGCAAAGCTTTGTTTACAGATAGCTACGCCACTGTTCGCTGACTAACATTTAACGTAAAAACTGATTTATAATGTGTTAAATCTATCAAAAATGATATGTTATCTACCTCATTGTTTGTAAAAAAAAAAAATCTATCTGTAAAAGTGACATTTCCTATGCAAAAAGTAACATTTCTTAACTCAAAAGTAAAATTTCATATTTCAAAACTAACATTTCATTATTTTTAAGTACTGACTTGTAAAAACTGACGTTTAATATCATATTGACGCATCATGTGTAAAATCCCATCTATCAAAAGTGACATATTATCATTGTAGTACTTTATTTGTCAAAGTCAAAATGATTAAATTGACTAATAAAAAAGTGACATTTTATATGTCAAAAGTAATTTTTTGATTGTAAAATGTAATAAATGACATTTTAACTGCCAAAGTGACATTTTATCTGTCAAACGTAACATATTATCGTTATAGTACTTTATTTGTCAAAGTGACAGCTATCCAAATTGACATTAGATGTAAAAAGTAGCTAAAAGTGAGCCAAAAATGACATTTCATTTTTAAATTTACCATTTTATGTCAAAAGTGACATTTTGTTTCTCAAATTTGTTTTTCTATTTGTCAAAAACAATATTATATTTGTTAAACTGATTTCATACTTCAAAAATATTGTTTAATATTATAAAAACAATATTTTATTGCTTTTAAATACTGATACGTAAAATCATTTAAAATCAGAACTGGCGTTATTTTGTCAGATTAACGTTTTATATGTCAAAAGAAACATTTCATCTGTCAAAAGTAACATTTCATTTGTCAAAAGTAATATTTAGTGACATTTTATTTATAAATTAGCTAATTTATACTAAAAGTGACATTTTATTAGTCAAAATTGCTTGCCTATATTACAAAACTGATACTTCATCTGTCAAAGTAACATTTTATTTGTCAAAATAACATTTTATATTTCAAATGTGACATTTCATGTTTTAAAAGTGACATTTCATATGTCAAAAGTTACATTTCATGTGATATTTTATTACTTTTAAATACTAAAACGTAAAAACTGACATTTAATGTGTCAAATTATAGTCATAACAAGTGACCTATTATTGACATATTAGTTGTAAAAATTGTTAAAAGTAATATTTTATTTGTCAAAAATAACATTCAATATTTCAAAAGTGACATTTTAACACTTTTAAAATACAATACATACTGACATTTAAAACCAAAACTGACGCATTATATGATCACTTATTTGTCAAAGTTAAAAGTGACATTTCAAAAGTTAAAAATAACATTTCATATTTCAAAAGTGACATTTTAATGCCAAATCATATCTATTTATAAAAGACAAACTATTTATTATTGCAACACTTCAAAAGTGACATTTAATGTTAAAACTAAGACATGTGCTAATTAAAAATTATTTATTAATAAACCCACAAGACATACTAATCCACTTTGATTGCTAGTTAAATAAAATCACGGCGCATAAAGTATTGATTTCTTCTATCCTATTTTTAAATCCGCCAAGAAGTGATACAATATTCATTTCAATATGCAAGCAAAATTGAAATTGAATTATTTAACACTTAAATATTTGTATTATCGCAGTTTTGTATTAAAAGTTGATACTTACTATGAAATTGAATTCCATCGTATTGTCATGTTTGTAAGCAGTCGCTTGGGAACACCGTTTAATACCCGGCGCATTCACCTTGATTGCATTTTAGATAATTCCGATACGCTTTGTCGTTCGTTGCTCTAGAAAATTGCAGTTTTATTGTTTGATTCTCGACAATATGTCTGATAGAAAAAAATTAAATTTTACAATAAAACTGTAATGTCAATAACAACTATTTTGATGGTTACTAATTGATTTATAATATAAACTAATAATAAATTTCAGTTTTTATATTTAAACTTTATAAAACTACTTTGAAAATAATATTTTAATTTTTTTTGCTAAATTAAAGCCTAGATTGGTTTCGTTTTACATAAAAAATGCAATTTTGGATTAAATTATGTTTATGTAATTACGCCTGCTCACCATACCGAGGTACCAATCCTAAGCTGGAGAGGGATTGGAAACAAAGAATTGTAAAGTTAGAAACACAAAAAGATTTAATTGCTCAACCCTATCACAACGCATTTAAATATTGAAGGAATAAATAAAATTTATTTCAATTAATATTAAAATTAATAAAATGTTTAAATTTATACAAATATAAAGTTCAATTGTGATAAGAAATAATATTATTTGTTCTAAATTTAGATTAATACGACGCACATAAAAAAATTCGGCCGAGCAAGTAAGAGCTGATAAGCCGATTCGATTTCTTCGCATCGAATCGTCCTTGTGACCTTCAAATGCATTGTGCGTTGTTTTGTTCTGAATTTAACACAAATAATATTATTAAAAATCATTTCTTACTACTTTCCCGTGTTACTAATTACTCCATAATGGCACTTGTATTAATTATTAAAGGATTTAATTCACTTCTGTTCATAAGAAGAGCACTTTGGTTAATTAATTTAGTTTAATCGAGAGCACAACATACGCGCACTACGTACTAAGACGGACTGGATGAATCTACTGCGCCGCCGTGCACAGCAAGATGGCGTCACCCCACTACTCCATTTCTCCGGCCGGACTAAAATATTTTACATAATACTCTAAATCTTTGTAAATAATGTAATAATAATTAGGAAATGTAATGATTCCCATACAGAAAAATCTCACCTTTCCAATGGTAGCAACACCCACCTTCTAGAACCAACATGAAGCAACCCTGTAACAAAAACAACACAAAATTTAGATTTAAAAATATAATAAAACTGATATAAATATTGCTAAATTAACTTAAATATTAAGCTCAGATCATTTGATGGTATCCCCTGTATTATATGCAGTGATTACTGCAAGGTCCTGGCAAGTATTTTACAAATCTTTAGAATATGAGTTATCCTGGTTTAGATGACTTGGCTCATCGCGGCTAGTAAATGCATCTCAACAATTTATATCTTAATAATGTTGATTAGATAGAAGCAAAGTTGATGTTGTGGCCTCAAATTCTGCTGGCAAGTTGAGCCGGGGCAAAGTTTTATTAACTTTGAATCCTCAAAGGTTCAAAGAAGGTTGTGTGCATTTCTAGTAAGCACTAGTATCTTGCATTTTGCTGGAAAAATAGTTAAAATAATTGTCAATTTACCTGGGGATGTACAATCCAAGTTGAGATCACGATAAATACGCAAAGTTTTCTTATCACTTTAGTTTTGTTCAAAATATACTTTTAGAATTGTTTAAAGTTCAGTGGTTTGACCCCCTAAAGTTTACACGCAATTAGTAATTTACTAGCTTTAGAAGTTTGCAAGCGTCCGACTCGTGTAGCAAGGTCAGAACCGAGTTCCTACTGCGTCGTTGAGACAACGTTTTCCGGGTTCGTGTTCTTGATTCAATTTAGACATAGGTACCTGAGCCTAAAGTATGCCAAAGTCCTCCTAGTGCTGCCCAATAGATTTTATATTACAAAATTTAAAATCCATTAGCAAAGAAACCATGTTGGTCACTGGTAATAGTTGACTTTTGGTGCAATTTGGTTGCTCCAATAAATGCTTTCTTAAATTGATCAACACAAGAGTGAAAGATCAAGCATCTGCAGATCCAGTGTCCATGCAAATATGTTGGTAGTTTTGTTACATAAACCACGTTTAGTATTAACTCGGTACTAGCTTCGGTTTAATACTCTTCTTTAGAATTCATACCAACAAGTTGCAATAATGGTCCAAAACTAGTAGCTAGCTACTCTTTTCAAATCCGCGAAAGTATAATTCTTAGCTTTCTAGCTTCTTTCAGATGTTGTTTGAGTTTCCTAAACTTAAAAGGTTTTCAGGTAACATACTCTTCTAGGGTTTCTTGATCAAAGTCCAAAGTTTTGGTCCAAAACTAGTAGCTAGCTACACTACTCAAATCCGCGAAAGTATAATTCTTAGCTTTCTAGCTTCTTACAGATGTTGTTTGAGTTCCCTAAACATAAAAGGTTTTCAGGTAAGATACTTTTCTAGAGTTTCTTGATAAAAGTCAAACCAACTTTCTCCAACAGGTCTTCAACAAACCCCCAATCTCGATAAACTAATTTATTGCAAAAACTGCGTTATTTTGATAGAATTTGTCATAAAATGTAAAATAATTGAAGAAAATCAAAACCATTTAGTAATTTGCATCCCTGATAACTCAGAGTAGATTGACACATGTCAAAAATGTTACTAAATTGCTGCAAATGCGTTTCGTAAACTGATTTATTGCAAAAATTGCATAATTTTTATGAAATTTGTCATAAAATGTAAAATAATTGAAGAAAATCAAAAACAGGTCAGTAATTGGCATCCTTGATAACTCTCAGTAAATTGACATATGTCAAAAATGTTACTAAATTGCTGAAAACTCGTTTTGTAAACTGAGTTATTGCAAAAATTGCGTTATTTTGATAAAGTTTGTCATACAATGTAAAATAATTAAAGAAAATCAAAACCAATTTAATAGTTTGCATCCCTGATAACTCCAAACAAATTGACGTATGTCAAAAAAGTTACTATATTGCTGCAAATGCGTTTTGTAAACTGATTTATTGCAAAAATTACTTTATTTTAATCAAATTTGTCATAAAATGTAAAATAACTGAAGAAATTCAAAACTAATTTAGTAATTTGAATTCCTGATAACTCCGAATAAATTGACATATGTCAAAAATGTTACTAAGTTGTTGCAAATGCGTTTCGTAAACTGATTTATTGCAAAAATTGCGTTATATTGATAAAAATTTGTCATAAAATGTAAAGTAATTGAAAAAAATCAAAACCAGTTTAGTAATTGGCATCCCTGATAACTTCTAGTAAATTGACAAATGTCAAAATTGTTACTAAATTGCTGTAAATGCGTTGCGTAAACTGATTTATTGCAAAAATGACGTTGATTTGATCAAATTTGTCATAAAATGTAAAATAATTAAAGAAGATCGAAACTAGTTCAGTAATTGGCATCTCTAATAACTCCCAGTAAATTGACATATGTCAAAAATGTTACTAAATTGCAGCAAATGCGCTTTGTAAATTGATTTATTGCAAAAATTACGTTATTTTGATAAAATTTGTCATAAAATGTAAAATAATTAAAGAAATTCAAAACTAATTTAGTAATTTGCATTCCTGATAACTCTGAATAGATTGACATATGTCAAAAATGTTACTAAACTGCTGCAAATGCGTTTCGTAAACTGATTTATTGCAAAAACTACGTCATTTTAATCAAATTTGTCATAAAATGTTAAATAATTGACAAAAATTGAAACCAGTTCAGTAATTGGCATCCCTGATAACTCTCAGTAAATTGACATATGCCAACAATGTTACTAAATTGCAGCAAATAAGCTTTGTAAACTAATTTATTGCAAAAATTACGTTATTTTGATCAAATTTGTCATAAAATGTAAAATAATTGAAGAAAATCGAAACCAGTTCAGTAATTGGCATCCCTGATAACTTCTATTAAACTGACATATGTCAAAAATGTTACTAAATTGTTGCAAATGCGTTTTGTAAACTGATTTATTGCAAACATTGCGTTATTTTGATAGTTTGTCATAAAATGAAAAATAATTGAAGAAAATCAAAATCATTTTAGTAATTAGCATCCCTGATGACTTCTAGTAAATTGACATATGTCAAAAATGTTACTAAATTGCAGCAAATAAGCTTTGTAAACTAATTTATTGCAAAAATTACGTTATTTTGATCAAATTTGTCATAAAATGTAAAATAATTGAAGAAAATCGAAACCAGCTCATTAATCGGTATTCCTGATAAGTCTCAGTAAATTAACGTATGTCAAAAATGTTACTAAATTGTTGCAAATGCGTTTCGTAAACTCATTTATTGCAAAAATTACTTTATTTTGATCAGATTTGTCATAAATTGTAAAATAATTGAAGAAATTCAAATCCAGTTTAGTGTTTGAAACACCTCTACTCTAATTTGCCCTACGTTGGGCGTCAATTGTCATGGTCTAGTTATTGAGTAGGTATTTAACGGCAATTATTCAGCTGAAAGTATGCCTAAGATGTGCATGTTCCCACAGAAAAATGCTTCAAAAATGATTATACAAAAATCAAATTTTTAACTTTAAATGCTGAAAAAGTAGTATTTTTAAGCTAAAAGCCAAATTGATTGCACAATGTGACCATTTTAATACATTAAAAAGCTGGATCCTAATTTCACATCTACATTTTTACAAAAAAACTAAATTTTGACATTGCAAATAAAATTTATTAAACAAAAAATAGAATTTTTTACTATTAAATGTCAAAAAACAGTATTATTACTGCAAATACAAAATTTATTGCATAAACAAACAATTTTATTACAACTAATGACCGGATTTTCAGAAAAATAAACTTTTTTACATTACAAACAAAACTTATTAATTAAAAAAAACAAATTTGTCATTAAAAATTAGATTAATTGCATGGAAAGCCGTATTTTACATTAAAAACCAGATTTATTACAAAAAAAAACATTTTTGTACAAACAACCGGATTTTTACAAAACAGTTTACATTTTATATTGAAATCAAAATTAATTAAACAAAAAATCAATTTTTTTGTCATTAAAAAACAGATTTATTACATAACAGTCGATTCATTGCATTAAAAGCTAAATTTATTATATAAAAATTATATTTTTTTACATAAAAGGACGAATTTTTATACAAATGACCGGATTTTTACAAAACAAAAGTTTATTAAATAAAAAAACCAATTTGTTATCATTACATGACGAATTTGTTTATTAAAAGCAAGTTTGTTGCATACAAAATTTTTATGAACTTTGAATGTTTAATTATGAATTGTATCAAACAAGATTTTAATAAATAACAAAAATTATGTTAAAATATTTAATTGCGCAATAAAGATATTAATTAGATTTCCTTGTCGTCATAAATTGTGTAATAAGTAATTTAACTTTGTCAAAATTAATTAGTCCGTAATTGAAAATTAATTACAAAGCCTGCAGATCGGATCAGAGATTTTTATATAAAAGATGAGTCGTCATGGAATTATGTCGTAATGGGATAATAATTAACTATTGATTTCTGATTTACTAAATGCCGGTGCAGTTCTCTCATATTGACGATATTACAAACTCATCACATCTGCACGTAGATGGCGAAAGGTGGTTGGTTGTTTATCCCAACTATAAATATCTCTACAACACCGCCTCCACGCACTTGCAGTTTGCTATTGCAACGAGGTGCACGCGTTGCACAACCACCATGATGATAACACTCCTTAAACCGATCGTTGTAAACGATACGATCAACAGGTACGCGCTTATAAAAAATCTTGTAATAATTTAATCATTTCTTATATTTCAGATCGGATCGTATAATTTAGCAATGGATTTAATAATATGATTTAAAATTGTGATAAATGTTTTTATTTTTATATTTATAATCTACAGATGAATTAACTGTAGTATCAAGGAATAACACCAAGTAAGTACAATATAAACAATCCTGCCAAAACTTTGTACATAAGGATAGGATGTTTTGTTGGAAATATAACTCGGTGTTCTATTATTATTATAATATGCATGATATACAATAATTTTTGTAACCATATATAATTATAAAATAGCTCAATGTTTGCTACAAATTTAATTTGAGCTTAAAGTGTATCACAAAGCAATAGTTGTAAAATAAATTGTAATATGCATGCTTTAATGTTTTTCTGTAAATTGTATATCATCAAAATAATACTGTGATTGATAATATCAATATATTTACAATATAATAATTAACATGTAAAGCACCAATGTATTTTATGTGAAAATGAAATAAAACTATATACTCTTTATTTGATTTGTTTGTAAAGATTCTTGTAGTGACTTCCAAAGCTTTCTTTCAGTTTATTTATAAGATTTTTAAAAGTTTTGAGCTATCATAGCAAAATAAGAAACATTTATTACTTTTTTATCAGAAAGAAAATATTAATTAACTCCTTTACTGCTCCCAATCAACTTACTAATTAACGGAGATATCGAGTAAACCTGAGGAATAAAATCCGCTTTGTGCCGATAATAAAAATAGAATTTAATTAATAACTTGAAGCAACTCAATTCTTCTGACAATCAATATAGTTGTGTAGTAACATTGATTCATGAATTTAATTTATCTATAATAGTTATAATATTCTATTAAAGTTCTTTGTCTACATTATATATTAATTAATATAATGTTTCAATTGTACTTGTTTGTTCAATTAGCAATTATGTTTGATTTCCATAATACAAGAATATTGATCTGTCGTGATGCAACGTAATTAATTAATTAATTACGTCTATCATTAAAGCAATTTCCGCTTGTCAATAGGATGCGGCTTTACATCGTGGGTTCGAATACCGCAACACCTACATACATACATTTTAATTATCTAACACAATTATAACATAATTGCTTCGTTATTTCGTTGCTAGGATCGATCCTGCAATCAAGTATTTTCAAGTGCCGTTTGAAAGTTTTGTAGTGCTTCATTGACAATAAATTTAATTACTCTTACTACAAAAGTGTATTACATAAATCAATTAAATTTTTGTTTAGTCTACAACAAATAATTATATTCAATCACAAATGTTATAATTGCTTGTTATGCAAGTAGAATTCTGCAAAGTATCTTACAAGGAAAGTTGTTTATGTGCTTGCCTCTCATGCTAAGGGTACTGAGTTCAAATCCTACTCTGCTGTACATTATTTGTAAACTGCTTCGACATTCATAGTTTCAGCAACAAACAAATTTACAAGCATTAATTTCAGACTTGATTCTCAAAATAATCCGACTATTAACAAAGTTTAAACAATTCTTTAAAAAAATCCGGCAATTAATTTACAAAATACGGACAATAATAAACTAAATCTTGCTATAATTAATCCAAATCCGGCCATTATTAATTAAAATTTGGCTACAAAGACTAATTATAAACAAAATTCTAATTATTGACAAAATCTGCCCACTATTAAACAAAATCCGACCATTAATAAGCTAAATTTGGCTAACAAACTCTACTTATAAACAAAATTGTAACTATTAACACAATCCACAGAGACTATTTATAAACAAAACTTTAACTATTGACAAAATCCAGAAACAAATAATCAAATCCGACCATTAATAATTAAAATCTAGTCATTAATGATCAATATCCGACCTTAAATACGGTTTAAAAACAAAATTCAAAAATTAATAAATAAAATCCGGCTATTTATAAATCAAACCTGGTCAATAAACTCTATTTATTACACAATTCAATTCAAATCCAGTTATTAATGATCCAAATCCGGCCACAATCACTATTTATAAACACAACTTTAACTATTGACAAAATCCGGCCATTAATGAATCAAATAATAGGGTTATGTTGTCCTAAATCACTTAACTAAGTTATTTGTCACGTGTCGCTTCGCAATTAATCGTGAATACACTTTTAAATATACGATGTCGCTTCGCGATTAAATCTATCCTATTCTGTCGCTTCACAGTTTATTATAAATCAATTTAATTAAGTTCTGTTGTACTAAGTCGCTTCCCAATTAACCGCCTCAATGTTTGTTATAAATTGATTCAATTAACTATCCTAAGTCGCTTTGCAATTAATTGTGAATCAAGTTAACTAATATTAATTACGATAGTAATTTCATTTGTGCGCTTTAATTTAATTTAAACATTTATTAACGATCCATGCATGAACAATTTTAACATACTTGATTCTCAAATAATCCCTTTGTTACAAGTACAAAGTTCGTTTGCAATAGTCTTAGAAAACGGTTCAATAAACTGAATCAAATTTCCATTCGCAAATTTAATAACAAACTCCCTCAATAGAATTACGGGAAGTATGCGTTCTCGCTTCCCTTTCCATCTATTACGATCCTATCAAATTATATTAATATCTAGGAATCTTCATCTCGTCTACAAACCAGACCTGCAAAATCAATAAGGATGCTGTGATGTTAAAAATTGTGACATTAACCTAGACGGCGATGAAGGAAATCAATAGTAGACAAATATATAAATAAAATCTTAATGGATTGTTTGTAGTAGATTTTAATTAATTGCGTCTATTCTATTTTACATCGCCTCAGAAGTTTTAGGATATATTTGAAGGACGTTGATGGTACAAAAAGTAAGATTTTATTTCGAATATCAAACCTCAGACTGCTAGCTTGTTAAGATAACGCTCTACCACTGAGCTATCTCACCGTTTCACTAATTGATTGCTAATATGTTAACCTAGTGTTAGACAAAAAAGTATAAAACAAGTCAATTCCTGTTACGGCCGCTAGGTAGCGCTAATGAGTTATAACACTGTTTTCTTTGCGATGCGCTCAGTCAACCATAAACAAACATAGTACATAAGAAGAATTTCAGAACTCCAAAGCAATTCTGCACCATCAACCTCTTACTTAAGACCAGAATTCTGTCTTCAACTAAGCTATACACAGCTGTAACCGTTCTATGCAAAAACTGACAGATTCGACAAGCGCTTCATACAAAAGTACCAAAGCAAGTACTTTCAATTAACAAGAAACTCAACAACTGAAATCACTCAGCTTCCGTGACCAACTCTAATTGAAGTAGCTAAATCATAGTTCGCTCCCTTAAAAGGTAAACAACTTAGTCCTAGAAGAACATATGCCTTGGGTTACCCAAGCAACCTCAGAACCACATTAACCGTTTCCTGTTCCATCTAGCGTTAACAATTAGCTACTATACACTACCTTAACTATGGCAATGCAAATAAGCTAAAAAAAACTGCAAAACCTTACTGAACACAAACACATGCATAGAATGGAAATCCAAAATAAAATACCCTATACCGCGGATGCCTGGAGGATGAAGAAACTCCCCTACATCTGCTGAGCAAAAGCGAAGCTTACAATAAGAAATGCAACGGAACTACTATAGTAACAACTAGAAGTGCACAATAGTACCAAGAGATCGCTATGCTGCGGCGACGCCAAACAAACCACCTAATTTATAATTTATATGTTTAGCTTATGTTATTGCAACTCAAATGATATGATTTATAATTATCTTGTTATTTGTAATTTAATTAAAAATTGGGTAGCCCCGTTAATAAATAAATATTTTCAAATTCTTATTTAGACCAAGTTTTACAAAATTAATACAAGAATGTACACTTAATGAATGCCCTCTTGTAAACCGGGGCCCGGATGCCTTGCATCCACAGCACCTCCCTGCATTCTGTAGTACATGATGCAACTGGATGGCCAATATAGCAAGCATGCAAAGTATCATATTTGAGGATTGAAATTTAAACCTTAAAACATTTTTGATAACTGAAGGTTTTAGTTGGGTCCTTTTATCCTGACATCCTGTGTAGATATCATTTTTGAATGTAATGCTGAAAAAATAAAATAAATGTTAAAAAAATATTTCAAAATATTGGGGATGTTATAGTACATAATATACACAAAAAGATTCGTTCGCTCGTTTTAGCATCTTTTTCTGTACTGAGATTACTATAGCAAAGATAATTTTTGAGATTTTGAATTGTTTCAAAAAAATAATTAGCATTTTTTGTAGTTTTGTGCTAATATTTCGTATAAATTTTAATATGGGGTTTCAAAAATACAATTTTCGTAAAATTCAGTCTTTTTTGCTATAAAGAATTAAATTTTATTATTAAATTCGGCTTTTTAAAGTGTAAAAACTATTTTTAAAAATGTATTTCATAATCGGAGAATTTCGGAGCAACTCGTATATGTCGGCCATTTTGCCAAACTTTAGTACTAAGTCGGCTCTTGTTTGATGCGTATGTAATGCATGCGCTCCGTTGATTTTAGTGCCTGGTCGAGGCCCGGGTGTAATTAGTGCTTACTTAATAATTAAACGAACGTGTAATCCGCGAGATTTTCAATCGGAAATTAAAAATAAAGTGAAAAAATGTGATTAAAAAAGTGTTTAAAGCTCGGTATCAAGGTGGTCAGCATAGTAGAAATTCCTAAAATATATTAGTAATATTAAAATGTCAATGTTGGAAATATAATTTAAGTTAATGAAATAAGTTTAATTAATTTGTGAGTAATAAACTAAAATTCGGAAAATTCAGACTTTTTTGCTATCATGAATCAATTTTGGAAAATGCATTTCATAATCGGAGTATGTCGGAGCAATTCGTATATGTCGGCCATTTTTCCAAACTTTAATTCTAAGCCGGCTCTTGTTTGATGCGTATGTAATGCATGCGCTCCGTGGTTTTTAGTGCCTAATTGGAGCCCGGGTGTGATTAGAGCTTATTTAATAATTAATCAAACGTGTGGCCGCGAGATTTTCAATCGAAAATTAAAAATAAAGTGAAAAAAGTGATTTAAAAATGTGTTTAAAATTTAGTATCGAATGAAGTTAGCGTCGATCGGGAAACAGAAGGGAGGCCAAGTCGGTATAGTAGAAATTCCGGAAAACTGTTGGTAATATTAAAATGTCAAATGATTTAAATAACTTGTGAGTAATAAATTAATAAATAAACTAAATTTTTATTGCATCTTTCATTAATTGGTAAAACTTGTTATTTTTTAAATTCTATTATTTCTTGAGTTATTATTGATGAGATTAGAGTTGAATTCTTTTTAAACTTTTTGAAAACTTCCAAATTGTTCAACTTTTCTACTAATTTTTACTCTATAAACCAATTTTTAGTAATTTTAACAACTTAAATCTCGAAATACAAAACAATATTAATAGCTTTGCATAAATGCATGTTAGTGTACTGAACACATTTAAAACTTCAGAGACATGATGAAAACCATGTATGTTTTCAAACATGCTATGTGGACCAAACCACTGTAGTTGAATTTGTGATTCGTTATCTGAATATATGTAATGTATTAGCTTACTAAATTAATTTCGACCTGATCATCCCAACTCTATTACGCGTTTAAACTACGATATAATATTAAGTGAATGGTAATGGTGCCGGAGATTCAACCAGAACTTCACAGCATCTCTAGCAAATCACAAGAATACAGGTAGGCCATCATAGATCAAGACGCCAAGATGAACGAGTAAGTGTTTAAATTGATTACGGCTAAGTCAGGTTAGGATTTGATCAACAGGAAAATTGTAGAATTTAAACCGGTTTCTATATCGGCTGAACATAAAAATTGTTGTTAAAATTAAATTTTCTAAATACTTCATAATCTCAATAAGAATATTTTTCTAAATTTTCACCTTTTTTATGTCCAGTCATTCTCAACTGCCATTGCGTCGCGAGTAGGAATTTGATTTTCAGTCCACATTGTTCCATATCGTTAGGTGTCATATTAGGCAGGGGTTTCAGCTAAGGATTTAGACAAACGAAGCAGCAATTCTGTTGGATTAATAAAAAAATAGAATGATTTACAAATTAATATAAATAATAAGTTTCAGGTTCGTCATGTAAGATTCAACAATCAATTTCAATCTTAAAATGTAATATAATCATAAATGTTTAACTCAATTTTAAATTAAAAAAATATTTTTTTTAAGTTATGTTGAGGGCGCTTTATCGTGAGAAACTGTACATCAGCAAGCAAACAGACTATATTTCCTATTTTGGATGATCGCAGAACTTACAAAAATGTAAAAACCATAAACGTCATTAATAATTTAGTGCACTATTTACAATAATTTATTTCGTTTTAGGATATCATACTTAACAACAAACTAAAATGCCCCCAAAAGCAGTTACAAATTTACTTCTACGATTGGTTAAAAGTAATACAATGCAACCATTCGCAACCACAACATATATGTTATAACGTCAAAATAAAATTAAAAAACTTATTATTAACGCAACTTACCTTTTCAGTTTAAGCCTGGACGATTAAAGATTAATTCAAATATTTTAACTATTTCAGATTTATCCTTTGACAATTCAATAAAAATAAAATGTTTATTTATTAAAACAATTTTTATTTATAGTAACAAAGTTCAGCCTACTAAATTAAACAAAATGCTTGAGGATTTAATCAATTCAATCATAATTTCCACTAATTTTAATTAAGTACGTTATATCAATTTAATGTGATCCATCTTCTTATCATCCTAATTTTTTAAAATCTTATTGATGCCCTCGAAGTCTAAATCACGTGATCATGTCTATAGAAGAAGACTGTGTTAGTATTAATGATAGACATACAATATGAAGAGCGAAGAGGGGAGATGATAATGCAAGAGAAGTGTGCAATGATGGGGCACATCCCCCCAGTAAGTACACTTACCAATTTAATCTTTATGAACTGATTGAGCAGTCTTAAATTTTCTGTTTCATGTTTCCATGGAGAATCATTTATTAATTTCCGTCAAAGAGGTCTTCGTCAATTGGAATGTATTATGTATCACTTCAATATGTTATTAAAATCCATGGTTCACCTAAAAGGAGAAATATTAATACAAATTAGGTAAATAATTCAATAGGTTCTGTGTTAATAGAAATCGTTTCCATTTCATTTCTAATGCTTGTATAGGTTATATCACATTAATAACTTACCTAATTCTTAATACAGCAATTAATATACAATTCGTAACTTTTTATTTATTCTTGTTGACAATAAAGCTTTCCGCAGATTTGCATTGATGAGATTATTCCTTAATCCTTTCACAAATCGCGTAAATGATCTTCAGACACTGTCATTTTGCGGCTTTCTATTTACTACTATTTAGGATTGTAGCAAGCCGGGTATGCAATTATGAATACACATATGCTAAGAAGTTTTATAGCTTCTCATGCTTTTTAATAATAGCTAAACGACAAAAACGTTCACTAAGCAACACATAATTATGTATTTGAAAATAAATTTTCAGTTTGATGCAAAGCGACTCAATATTTCTTGAGCTGCAGAGTATTATTAAATCTTTTCTTTATAATAACTGACTAAGCAATAAATTATATAACTATTTACTCAAACGTGCAATATCAGTAGCATAACATTAAACTTGCGTAAAATCAAAATATTTAAGTGTTTTTTTTTTTTTTTTTTTTTTTTTTTTTTAATTTCTAATACGTACATAAGCTCACGTCGCCACACTAAAACTCGCAAACGTGGACCAATGTTGGTAATTTTTTGGTTACTGGGGTAATTTGGACCCCTGATTACGATTCCGGTATCGCCGTTTCGATATTCTTAACCGTTCACCTTCTAGTTCACAGCGGTTTTTCGGTATACTTTTATTACAGAAACGTGTGAAACAAATATAGTTTTAAGCGGCCGAGGAGGACGCTCCTGTGGCAAGCCAACAGATCCCGGCAGATGTTTTTGCAAACCGGAAGTCCGTAAGTCAAAGGGTTTTCTTTCGGCGATCGATTGTATCGCTTATTACGTACGCATGCTTGTGTTTGTCAGAGTATAATCCACAAATGTAGATGAAGGTTTGTAATTTTTTGTTTTCTGGGGTAATTTGGAGCCCTGATTACGATTTTGCTATCGCCGTTTTGATATTCTCATCACTTCCCCCTCTTATCCAATAATAGCTATTTTCGGTCAATTTGAAAGTTCTAAATGCGTGAAACTAACATACTTCTAGCCGGCCGATGAGGACCCAGATTTTTTTGTGTCAAGCCACAGTCCCTAGTAGGTTGTGGGAGAAAGCGGAAGTCCGTGCTTCAAGGGGTTTTCCTTCGGCGATTGAAAGAGTCGAAACATACCAAAGGTGGGGGGGTCTTTTTTCTATTTGGGCTAGGATCATTATTTCAATGTTTTTTATTTGTTTTTCATAATTTTTTTACTAATTAAAAAACGATAATTTTCTTCTACATTTTGTGATTTTTCATATATTTTCATGCAATTTGTTTTGTTTTTCATTCATTTTCATCAGAGTTTTGTGTTTCTTCATTAAAAATACTTTGTTTTTCGGTAATTTTTATTGTTTTTTATTTGATATTTGCCGTTTTGTACTAATGTATGTAATGTTTTTACCATTTACATCTGCATTTTGTGTATTTTTGTAATTTTTTTTTTGTTTTCATCAAATTTACTTTGTTTTTCGGTAAATTTCATTACATTTTTATTGTTTTTTTTTTCTGATATTTGCCGTTTTTTACTATTTTTTGCAATGTTTTGGACATTTTCATCTGCCTTTTGTGTTTTTTTCTAATTTTAATTAAATTTACTTGTTTTTCGGTATTTTTTTAAATATTTTTTTTTATTTGCGTTATTTTCAATAATTTTAATTTTATTTTCAATGTTTTTTACTGTTATTTTCAATATTTTGATAGTTTTCAACCCAGATTGTTTTTTTTGTACATTTTCATTAATGTAAATTTTCATCAGCATTGTTCATTTGTTTTTCACTCATTTTTATAATGTTTTGGCTATATTTGTTTGCATTTTGTGGTTTTTAGTACGGTTCCATTTAATTTTCTTGTAATTTTTTGACAATTTTTATCTGTTTATTGTTTTTTTTTTCATCAATTTTCATTTTAATTGCAATGTTTTTTATCTGAATTTTAAAAAATAAAAAAATAATATATTATTTTTATCTGCATTTTGTGGTTTTTTATAATTTTTCACAAAATTTGTTCTGTTTTTCATTCATTTTCATTTAATATTTGTTGTTTTTTACTGACTTTTGCAATTTTTTGACCATTTTCATTTGCATTTTGTGTTTTTTTATAAAATTTACGTTGTTTTTCGGTAAATTTTATTTCATTTTCATTATTTTTCTTCTGATATTTGCCGTTTTTTGCAATTTTTTGCAATGTTTACATCATTTTTATCTGCGTTTTATGTTTTTTCGCATACTCTTACACTCCAGACTATGATTACCATTGAATAGTTTGAATTAAAGTGGGTTTTGGTGCTTGGTTTAAAATTTTAAGGCTGGATTTTGCCAGTTTTGACTTTTTATAAATAGATTTTTGCATTTTTTAATAGTTTATGACCAAATGTTGATAATTCCTTACAATATTTTTATACTTTATGACCGGATTTTTCTATTTTAAATGTAAATATTCGATAGTAATCATAATCTAGAGTGACCTACCTAACCGCTCAAAAGTTGGCAATTAAATAATGGGACAATACCTTCCACATTTTGGACTAAGGTACTTCTAAAACTTGCAAAGAGGAGAGACTTCTAATTCTTTAATAACAAACGGTGGGTGGCATAATAAATTCTTTGATCACCAACACTTGGGTGGGTGGGTGGGCCACAGTAGAAGAAGCTACCCGCCCACAATTTAAACATAGTACCCGCCTGCCCACCCGATCGTTTGTTGTAAAGAAACTTGTTGTAAGCTAATCGTCTCTTGTATTGCTGGCAACTTACACAAACGACAGATGGAATAATAAATCTTTTGATTACGAACATATGGGTGGGTGGGTGGGTGGGCCACAGTAAAAGAAGCTACCCGCCTACAATTTAAACTTGGTTACCGCCCGCCCACCCAAGCGTTTGTCATCAAGAAACTTGTTGTACGCTAATTG
Organism: Tachinus rufipes; assembly: GCA_963932245.1. Lineage (NCBI taxonomy): Eukaryota > Metazoa > Arthropoda > Insecta > Coleoptera > Staphylinidae > Tachinus > Tachinus rufipes. The sequence goes on from OZ010749.1 coordinate 7,988,672, forward strand.
TCTATTGTATAGCTAGCAACTTACACAAACGGTGGATGGAGTAATAAATCTTTTGATCACCAACATTTGGGTGGGTGGGCTACAGTAGAAGAAGCTACCGTGTAACAATTTAAACTTGGTTTTCGCCCGCCCATCCAAGCGTTTGTCATAAAATAACTTGTTGTAATCTAATTGTCTGTTGTATTACTAGCAACTTACACAAACGGAAGAGGGAATAATAAATCTTTTGATTACCAACACTTGGGTGAGTGGGTGGGCCACAGTAAAAGAAACTACTAGTTCACAATTTAAATTTAGTTTCCGCCCGCCCACCCAAGCGTTATGGTTATCAAGAAATTTGTTGTAATTGGATGTTACCTTTTCCTTCTTTAGACTAAGAGACTTCTAACGTTTGTAAAGTGAAGAAACTTTTAGTTTTTTGATAACAAACTCTTGGGCGAGTGGGTGGGCACTCCAGATCAAACTACTTGATGGTAATTATAAATTGGAGTAGACACACCCACCCGCTCAAGTGTTGCTTATCAAAAGATTGGATATCACCTCCTCCTTCTTAGATAAAGATACATCTAATGCTTGCAAAGAAAAGAATTTTCAAATTTTTTTTGCAACAAACATTTGCTTGGGTGTTTGGGAGCTCCAGTATAAACTACTCATTGGTAATCATGATCTGGAATGACCCACCAACTTTTTTAAGTGTTGGTCATCAAACTTCTTAGAATAACTCAGCAAAAAGTAAGAATTAACACAATTTTGATAAACCAAACTTGTTAGGAATTTAGTGTTCTATAAAATAGTTTTAGTGAATTTTGTTTGTAAAGTTGGTATTAAGTGAGTTATTTTGAAAAATGCAACAAAAAAAGTAAAATTTTTTAGGTTTTCTTAAAATAACTCTGCAACAAGTAAGAATTTATTAAATTCCAATGCAGCAAGCTTGTTAGAAATTTTGTTTTCTATAAAATAATTTATATGGTTTTTGTTTGTAAAGTTGGTATTAAGTGAGTTATTTAAAAAAATGTAAATTGAATTTTTTTAAACTAATTTGGCAACAACAATGACAAATGAGGTTTGTTTTACTTAAAAATTTGTTTAAAACTGGAGTTACTAATGCAATTTGACAAATTTGTAAAAAAAAATTTAAGGGGGCCCGAGCCCCCTTCTTCTTGTTTTTGATGCTTATAGGCCAAATAAGCAATCATTGAACCACAACCAGATTATCTGTTTATAGTAAGCGATGTATTATGTATGTAGATCAGCTGATGGAGCCCCCTTTCCAAAAATGTATTATTTTTTAAAACACATTTTAAAGGTTGCCTGATTTCAAGAGAACAATAAGAATGTAATCAAACATATACAAATCAAAAATGGGCCCCAAAAAAGCCCTATAATATCTTCAAATTGTGTACTTAAACTGCAACAACAAAATGACAAACTGAATAGATGGGGGCTCAAAATTGTTACTCACCTAACATATCAAACCCGTAAATCACGAATATCGTATTGGTTTTGCCCGATTTGTGCATTTTCATACAAAATTTTGTAAAAGTATTTTTGAGGTTAGCAAATGGGGCCATTCACATACTACAAAATTGGAGCTAGGTAGAGACTTGGTGTTATTAGAATCAAGCATAGATCATACAAGGAATGAGAATATGATACTAATTTGCTAAAAGTAGTCGTTGAGGTTAGTGAAGGGGGCCCTTCTCGTAGCGTGCAAGCGGGGCCAACTAGAGATTTGGTAGTATTAGAATCAAGCATAGGCTATGCCAGGATTGTAAATATAATACTAATTTCCTACTAAGCTTGCTAAATGTACTCATTGAGGTTAGTGAAGGGGGCCCTTCTCATAGCGTAGAAATGGGGCCGAGTAGAGACTTGTTACTTTCAGAATCAAGTATAGGCTATGCCAGGATTACGAATATAATACTAATTTGCAATTAAGTTTGCCAAATGTAGTCATTGAGGTTAGTGAATGGCCCCATTCTCATAGCGCACAAATGGGGCCAACTAGAGACTTGTTACTTACAGAATCATGTATAGGCCATGCCAGGATTGCAAATATAATACCAATTTGCTACCATGTTTGCTAAATGTGGTCATTGAAGCTAGTGAAGGGGGCCATCCTCACAGCGTACAAATGGGGCTGAATGCAGACTTGATTCCTTCAAAATCGTACAAAGTTAACCCCAGGAATGCAAATATGCTATTGCAATTGCATAATTTTTACGTTTTCATACAGTATTTAGTAAATGTCTGAATTGAGGTTAACTAATACTGCAATTGCCGTATCACGAGAATGGGGCCAATTCAAGACTTGCAACTTTCAGAAATGCTTTAACTAAATAAGAAGCATGTTTTCATAAACTTAATTAATCATTTAAAGCTAAAAATTTAATCGTCAAAATTGCATATATTTGCATAATTAATAAACCAACTTCCACTTAATATATTAAAAATCTAATTAATACATTTTGTTCCTAATAATTAAACAATAATTCTGTATTAATTTCAATTTGATTGAAAAATGTTTAATATTTTTAATTAACATTTTTGTTTATATATAATCGGAATCTAATCCAATCGGAATAAGATTATAACCATCTGAAAGCTGAGATTTTTCTGTATCGGTTTCTTTAATAGCGAGTCTCAAAAGTGCCGTTTTCATGATGAAAATGCAATTTGTAATTTAAATATAATAATAATTTTGGTCGTTGGTGTGACGTCAATGCCGAGGGTATAAATTCGAGCACGACGCCGAGCGAGCTCATTCAGAGTTCGATGGTCGAAATGTGCGGATGTGCTGTGTCGGGCTAGACGGATCCTGCCGGTGGATTAAATTTGTGAAGTGCGTTTATTTCGGATTAATTATTTATTAAAGGTAATTGATTTTTATATATTGTGTTTTGATTATGTAATTATTTTGTTAATAATTCTATTTTATTTAATTAATTGCGTCGTATATATATTTTGGGGTTTTTTATCAGTTACATTCTTCCAATAAATAATTTTTTATTTGTTTTTTAAATTTCATTAAATCTTTTTATATTTGTAACCGGATTAATATGCATACATTCATTACTGCTTTTCATAATAATTTTAATTTGATTTCGTGATTTTTCTGAAATATCTAATGTTTTAATATAATGGTTTGTGACCAAGAAAATTATTATTTCTTTAACTTTGCGCATATTTGTGTTAATCTACAATTTTTTTAGCTAATCTTTTGATGATAAACACTTAGGTGGGTGGATGAGCCAAAGTAGTTCAACATTAAATCGTGATTTGGTTTATACTTGTGACCCACCCACCCACCCAAGTGTTTGTGATCAAGAAAATTATTATTTCTTCAACTTTGTGCATATTTTTTTACAAATTTTAATCAACAATTGTTGATTAACCAATTTATCTTTTTATATTTGTATCTTGCCTACTCGCCCAAGTGTTTGTGTTCTAGAAAATTATAATTTTTTTATATTTTTGTCAAATTTCAATCAACAATTGTTGATTAGGTAATCTCTGGATAACAAACACTTGGGTGGGTGAGCGGGCCTAACTATTTCCACTATAAAGTGTGATTTGGTTTATATTTGTGTCCCACCCGTTCACCCAAGTGTTTGTGATTAGGAAAATTTTAATTTCTTTAACATTTTGCATGTTTTTGACAAATTACAATCGACAATTGTTGATTAGTCAATTTCTTGATAATAAACAATTAAGTGGGTGGGCGGGTTAAAGTAGTTCAACAATAAAACGCGATATGGTTTATACTTGTGTCTCGCCCACCCACCAAAGTGTTTGTGATCAAGAAAGTTAGAATTTCTTTAACTTTGTGCATATTTTTGAAAAATGTCGATCAACAATTGTTGATAAGTGAATCTCTGGATCACCAACACTTGGGTGGGTGGGCGGGATAAAGTATTTTAACATTAAAGCAAGACTAAGTTTATACTTAAGTTCATCTTACCCGCGCAAGTGTTTGCAATGAAGAAAATTATAATTTCTTCAACCTTGCACGTATTTTTAACAAATGTTCATCAACAACTGTTGATTTGCCTATTTTTGGATCACCAACATTTGGGTAGGCGGGCGGGACAAAGTATTTCAACAATAAAGCAAGACTAAGTTTATACTTGAGTACATCTCACCGGCCCAAGTGTTTGCGATCAAGAAAATTATAATTTCTTTAACCTTTCTCGTACTTCTAACAAATGCTCATCAACAATTGTTGATTAGTCAATTTCTGGATTACCAACACTGCGCAATATAGTTTAAACTTGTGTCCCATCCACCCACCCAAGTGTTTGTGATGAAGAAAGTTATAATTACCTCAACTTTGTGCATATTTTGACAAATTTCAATCGACAATTGTTGATAAGCCAGTGTTTGCATCACCAACACTTTGGTGGGTGGGCGGGCGGGACAAAGTATTTCAACTATAAAGCTTGACTCAGTTTATACGTGTGTTGCACCCACCCACCCAAGTGTTTGTTATCAAGAAATTTGCTTATTCTCACACTTGTAGCGTTTCTGCCGTTTTTAATGTGACAGATTGAATGACAGTTGCCACTAATACGTCAGAGGTGGGCAAATTAACAAATTGTTTGATAACTAACACTTGGGCGGGTGGGCGGGGAACACAGTTTATAAATATTGAGCTGGTGGTTTAATTCAGTGTTCCCGCCCACCCGCCCAAGCGTCTGTTATCAAGAAATTTGCTTATTATCACACTTGTTGCGTTTCTGCTGTTTTTAATGTGACAGATTGAATAAAGTTGTCACTAATACGTCAGAGGTGGGTGTTATAATTATTTTTTTTGATAATTAATACTTGGGCGGGTTGTCGGGAACACAGTTTATAAATATTGAACTGGTGGTTTAATTCAGTGTTCCCGCCCACCCGCCCAAGCGTCTGTTATCAAGAAATTTGCTTATTCTCTCACTTGTTGCGTTTCTGCTGTTTTTAATGTGACAGATTGAATGACAGTTGTCACTAATACGTCAGAAGTGGGTGCAATAACAGTATTTTTGATAACTAACACTTGGGCGGGTGGGCGGGAACACAGTTTATAAATATTGGGCCGGTGGTTTGATACAGTGTTCTTGCCCACCCGCCCAAGTGTTGTTATCAAGAAATTTGCTTATTCTCACACTTGTTGCGTTTCTGCCGTTTTTAATGTGACAGATTGAATGACAATTGCCACTAATACGTCAGAGGTGGGCAAATTAACAAATTGTTTGATAACTAACACTTGGGCGGGTGGGCGGGGGAACACAGTTTATAAATATTGAGCTGGTGGTTTAATTCAGTGTTCCCGCCCACCCGCCCAAGCGTCTGTTATCAAGAAATTTGCTTATTCTCTCACTTGTTGCGTTTCTGCTGTTTTTAATGTGACAGATTGAATGACAGTTGTCACTAATACGTCAGAGGTGGGTGCAATAACAATTTTTTGATAACTAACACTTGGGCGGGTGGGCGGGAGCACAGTTTTAAAATATTGAGCCGGTGGTTTGATAAAGTGTTCCCGCCCACCCGCCCAAGCGTTTGTTATCAAGAAATTTGCTTATTCTCACACTTGTTTCTACTGTTTTTAATTTGTACAGATTGAATGGCAGTTGCCACTCATACGTCAGAGGTGGGAAAACTAACAAATTGTTTGATAACTATCACTTGGGTGGGTGGGCGGCAACACAGTTTAAAAGTATTGGGCCGGTTGGATATAGTGTTTTTGCTCACCCGCCCAAGTGTTTGTTATCAAGAAACTAAGGTTGTGAAAAAAGTTATAATTCTTTTTTTTTTTAAGATTGTTTAAACCAAAATTCTTGAAAAATGTTATAGGTCATTCTTAATTTTGTTCAAAACTTTGAAAAAAGGTTATACCTTATTCTGGTCTTGTCCAAAAGCTTTAGAAAAAGTTATCTCATTTTAGGTTAAACCAAAATTGTTATAAATTTATATGTTGCCCAAAAGTTTTGAAAATGTCATACCTCATTTCAGGTTTGTCCAATATTTTTGAAAAAGATTATAAATCATTTTGGGCTTGTCCAAAAATGTTGAATTATGTTAGTTTGTGTAAAAGTTTAAAACAATTTTAGATTTGTCCAAAACTTTTGAAAAACGTTATAAATTCATTCATTTAAGAATGGTTCAAAAGATTTGAAAAAGGTTGAAGCTTATTCTAAGTTTAACTAAAATTGTTGAAAAATGTTTTAAGTTGTCCAAAAGTTATGAATGATGTTATAGTTCATTCAAAGTTTGTGGAAAGATTTGAAAGTTATTTTAGGTTAAAACAAAATGATTGAAAACTGTTATAACTCGTTTTAGGTTTAACCAAAATTGTTAAAAATGTTATAAGTTGTCCAGAAGTTTTGAAAGTTGTTATAGTTCATTCTAGGTTTGACCAACATTTTTGAAAAAGGTTATAAATCATTTTAGGCTTGTTTAACATTTTTGAAACAAAACTTATAACTTGATTAAGTTGAAATTTTTTAAAAAATGTCATAGCTTATTCTAGATTTGTCCAAAACTTTTAAAAAACGTTATAAATCATTCCACGCTTGTCCAAAAGATTTGAAAAAGGTTAAAGCTTCTAACTTTTAACTAAAATTATAAAAAAAAACTTTAAATAATTATAGATTATTCTAGAGTTGTCTATAAAGTTATAACACATTCTAGGTTGAGTCGAAATTATTGAAAAATGTTATAATAATAATATTTATTGACGGTTTCACCTTTTTTAGAAACAAGTACATTTACAATAGTTTACATAGTTGTAGTAGGTAATTACAATAATATATAAAAATAAATATAACTAACAAGCATGACACTTAAATACAATTATTTACATTTACAACATTTAATTTCATCTTAAAATCACTTAATGATGATCCTGTAATAATAAATTTACTAAATTGGTTTAGTTGATTACAGTATCTAGTACGTACACCTATTCAGTGGACTATAACTGTGGTAATTGGAAGTAGAATTCGGTTAACGAAACATATTATTACTTCTTGTACTAACTACACACAAATTTACATAAAATGGTAACTCATAGAGAAGTGCAGGACTATCAGTAACTCCGTTTACAAGCTATAAATTATCAAAAATGTTAAAGAAGTTTTTTCTAGGTGTGTCCAAACCTTTTGAAAGGTTTGTAACTCTTTTTAAGTTTGTCCAAAGTTAAAACAAAAGTTATAGCTTAATTTTAAAGTGTTAAAAAGTTATCATAGCTTATTCAAAGTTTGTTCAAAATTTTTGAGAAAGAAATTGCTCATTGTAAGTTTGTCCAAAATTTTTATAAAAAATTATATCTTATTCTGGAAAAGTTCTAGATTAAAGTTGAAGAAAATTGTAATTTATTGTGTAGGTTAAACCAAAACAGTGGAAATATGTCATAACTTATTTTAGGTTTCTCTAAAACTATTAAAAAAGGTTATAAAATATTATAAACTTGTCTGGTTATAAAATATTATAAACTTGTCTAAAATAAAAAAAAAATAGATTATTTTAGGTTTAACCAAAATTGTTAAAAATGTTATAATTTGTCCAAAAGTTTTCGAAGCTTATTCTAAATATATCCAAAATTTTTTGAAAAATGTTATAGATTGTCTAAAAGTTTTGAAAGAAGTCATAGCTTGTTCTAGGTTTGTCCAAAACTTTTGCAAAAGTTGAAATGTTGGTATAGCTTATTCTTGGTTAGGTTAGTTCAAAACTTTTGAAAAAAATAATAGCTTATTCTAAGTTTGTCCAAAACTTTTGAAAACAATTCTAAATTATTCTATATTTGCCCAAAAGATTTGAAAAAGATTATAACTTATTCTAGGTTAAACTAAGTCTGTTGAAACATGTTTTTCCAAAAGTGTAGTTAAGATTTTTTTAAATAATTTTGTAAATATTATAGCTTTCTTTAAAATTGTTGAAAAATAGTTGTCCAAAAGTTTTAAAAGATGTCATATTTTCTTCAGATTTGATTAAAAGTTTGAAGAAAGTTAGTTCATTCTAGGTTTGTCCAAAACTTTTTAAAAATATTATAGATTATTCTAAACTTGTACACAAATCTGGCAAAAACAAATTAAAAATATTTAAGTGCTTCAAACATGTTTGAAAAATGTTTCTTAGTTTTTTTTTAAATACTCTAAAAAACTGATTAAAAAAAATATACAAAAAATACAACATTTTAAAAAAATCATAAATTATATTTTTGATTTTCTGAATCTAATTTTGAAATCCTTGCTACGCCACTGATCGTGAATATAAAGCAAAAATAAATACAAGAAATTATTCAATTTTCTAATACTTATTTCTTTGTTTCAGATAATTCTAGCAGCACAGTGCGACGGAAGCTTTTATGAATTTCTATTACAAATTCATCGCTAAACGGATATACGAACATTATACGTCCATCGCGTCGCAAACTCGTTATTCATTCGTTATAGTAGGTAGTGCGGTCGGACCTACTTTGTTGTGTAATTAATTAAACCTAAATTAAAAGTGTTGGAAGAGGATAGGATTAAACATATTTATAAATTAGTGCTTGGCCATTAGCGGACGTTTGTTTGCATTCAATGATTGAGTTGATCAATCGAGTTTTGAATAAATCCAATCATAAATTAATAATTTTAATAAATAAAATGTTTCGTTTGTTTATGCTGCTTTAATATGGTTAAATTTTGGTATTAGTAGTGTATTAGTGTAGTATTAGTTTTGGTATTAGTTTAGCTTTAATATTAGTTTAGTTTTGGTATTAGTTTTGGTATTTGTTTAGTATTAGTAAAATTGGTGTTATTGTGTACTTGTTTGTAGTAATTAGTGGTTTGTGGTTGAAGAAAAAGAATTAGCCTCATATAAGCAGCATAGGTTTAACGTTTTTCAAAATTTCAAAATTATAAATGTATTTAAAAAAAAATGATTGAATTTTTTCAAATTTTGTTATTAATTTACATTTGTTTGCTCCTACATCGTTTCAGGTATTCATCGCAATAATTTTGGGGTTACTTTCTTTAAAACTGCATTTATTTCTTAATATTTGCAGCAAAACTATAAAAACGCGTTGTTAATTACATCATGATCCTTCAATTTAGCAAATTTTTGTGGGCTATTATAGATTTGAAGTATGACCAACCTCATCACAGTAGTGATGATTTGTAAGCCTGACCAGGTTTTAGAAAAACCGAATCTATTGTAATGTTGAGGTTGGCCATACTGAGTCCCCATCATTTCGGACGACGCATTGCATTTTAAAGATTAGGTCTATCTTTTGAAAATGCATGCTATCAGCGTTCGATCTAAAATGGGTAGACTTCACTTGCACAGGGCCACAATTCCCTGATATGGGGTTCTATCTTGATGGCACAGGTTTGATTTTCAGGTTAGATCTACAAGATTGGGTATGGGTGGTATTATAGGTTGGAAGTATGACCCAACCTCATCACATTAGTGATGATTTTTAAGCCTGACCAGGTTTTCTAAAATCAGATCTAGTGTAAGAGTTGAGGCCGGCATACTGAGTCCCCATCATTTTGGACGACGCATTGCATTTTAAAGATTAGGTCAATCTTTTGAAAATGCAATGCTATCAGCGTTCGATCTAAAAAAGGGTAAACCCCTCATGCTCAGGGACACCTTCCTCTGGTCTATAGGTGGTTCGACCTTGATGGCACAGGTTAATCTTTCACTTTAGATTTACAGGATCGGATGTGGGTGGTATTATTAGGTTGGAAGTATGACCCAACCTCATCACATTAGTGATGATTTTTAGCCTGACCAGGCTTTTTAAAATCGGATCTAGTGTAAGAGTTGAGGCCGGCATACTGAGTTCCCATCATTTTGGACGACGCATTGCATTTTAAAGATTAGGTCAATCTTTTGAAAATGCAATGCTATCAGCGTTCGATCTAAAAAAGGGTAAACCCCTCATGCTCAGGGACACCTTCCACTGGTCTATAGGTGGTTCGACCTTGATGGCACAGGTTAGACTTCAAGAATCTTATAATAATATTTTTTTACAGAAATCTTCATTTTACAATAATTACAAATTTACAACTATTACAACTATTACAACTATTACAACTATTACAACTATTACAAACTATATTGAAAACAATAAACATATAAATTTAAACTTTCTAATTGGGTGTGGGTGCTATTATAAGTTGGAAAGTATGACCAACCTCATCACAGTAGTGATGATTTGTAAGCCTGACCAGGTTTTAGAAAAACCGGATCTATTGTAATGTTGAGGTTGGCCATACTGAGTCCCCATCATTTCGGACGACGCATTGCATTTTAAAGATTGGGTCCATCTTTTGAAAATGCATGCTATCAGCGTTCGATCTAAAAAAGGTAGACTCCACTTGCACAGGGCCACAATTCCCTGATATGGGGTTCTATCTTGATGGCACAGGTTAAATTTTCAGGTTAGATCTACAAGATTGGGTATGGGTGGTATTATAGGTTGGAAGTATGACCCAACCTCATCACATTAGTGATGATTTTTAGCCTGACCAGGCTTTTAAAATCGGATCTAGTGTAAGAGTTGAGGCCGGCATACTGAGTCCCCATCATTTTGGACGACGCATTGCATTTTAAAGATTGGGTCAATCTTTTGAAAATGTAATGCTATCAGCGTTCGATCTAAAAAAGGGTAAACCCCTCATGCTCAGGGACACCTTCCTCTGGTCTATAGGTGGTTCGACCTTGATGGCACAGGTTAGACTTCAAGAATTTTATAATAATATTTTTATTAGAGAAATCTTAATTTTACAATAATTACAAATTTACAACTATTACAACTATTACAAACTATATTGAAAACAATAAACATTTAAATTTAAACTTACTACTTGGGTGTGGGTGCTATGATAAGTTTGAAGTATAACCAACCTCATCACAGTAGTGAAGATTTGTAAGCCTGACCAGGTTTTAGAAAAACCGGATCTATTGTAATGTTGAGGCCGGCCATACTGAGTCCCCATCATTTCAGACGACGCATTGTATTTTAAAGATTGGGTCCATCTTTTGAAAATGCATGCTATCAGCGTTTGATCTAAAATGGATAAACTCCACTTGCACAGGGCCACAATTCCCTGATATGGGGTTCTATCTTGATGGCACAGGTTAGATTTTCAGGTTAGGTCTACAAGATTGGGTATGGGTGGTATTATAGGTTGGAAGTATGACCCAACCTCATCACATTAGTGATGATTTTTAGCCTGACCAGGCTTTTAAAATTGGATCTAGTGTAAGAGTTGAGGCCGGCATACTAAGTCCCCATCATTTTGAACGACGCATTGCATTTTAAAGATTGGGTCAATCTTTTGAAAATGTACTGCTATCAGCGTTCGATCTAAAAAAGGGTAAACCCCTCATGCACAGGGACACCTTCCTCTGTTCTATAGGTGGTTCGACCTTGATGGCACAGGTTTGATTTTCAGGTTTAATCTACAAGATTGGGTATGGGTGGTATTTAGGTTGGAAGTATGACCCAACCTCATCACATTAGTGATGATTTTTAGCCTGACCAGGCTTTTTAAAATCGGATCTAGTGTAAGAGTTGAGGCCGGCATACTGAGTTCCCATCATTTTGGACGACGCATTGCATTTTAAAGATTGGGTCAATCTTTTGAAAATGCAATGCTATCAGCGTTCGATCTAAAAAAGGGTAAACCCCTCATGCTCAGGGACACCTTCCTCTGGTCTATAGGTGGTTCGACCTTGATGGCACAGGTTAGACTTCAAGAATTTTATAATAATATTTTTATTAGAGAAATCTTCATTTTACAATAATTACAAATTTACAACTATTACAACTATTACAAACTATATTGAAAACAATAAACATTTAAATTTAAACTTACTACTTGGGTGTGGGTGCTATGATAAGTTTGAAGTATGACCAACCTCATCACAGTAGTGAAGATTTGTAAGCCTGACCAGGTTTTAGAAAAACCGGATCTGTTGTAATGTTGAGGTTGGCCATACTGAGTCCCCATCATTTCGGACGACGCATTGCATTTTAAAGATTGGGTCCATCTTTTGAAAATGCATGCTATCAGCGTTCGATCTAAAAAAGGTAGACTCCACTTGCACAGGGCCACAATTCCCTGATATGGGGTTCTATCTTGATGGCACAGGTTAGATTTTCAGGTTAGGTCTACAAGATTGGGTATGGGTGGTATTTAGGTTGGAAGTATGACCCAACCTCATCACATTAGTGATGATTTTTAGCCTGACCAGGCTTTTTAAAATCGGATCTAGTGTAAGAGTTGAGGCCGGCATACTGAGTTCCCATCATTTTGGACGACGCATTGCATTTTAAAGATTAGGTCAATCTTTTGAAAATGTAATGTTATAAGCGTTCGATCTAAAAAAGGGTAAACCCCTCATGCTCAGGGACACCTTCCTCTGGTCTATAGGTGGTTCGACCTTGATGGCACAGGTTTGATTTTCAGGTTTAATCTACAAGATTGGGTATGGGTGGTATTTAGGTTGGAAGTATGACCCAACCTCATCACATTAGTGATGATTTTTAGCCTGACCAGGCTTTTAAAATCGGATCTAGTGTAAGAGTTGAGGCCGGCATACTGAGTCCCCATCATTTTGGACGACGCATTGCATTTTAAAGATTAGGTCAATCTTTTGAAAATGTAATGCTATCAGCGTTCGATCTAAAAAAGGGTAAACCCCTCATGCTCAGGGACACCTTCCTCTGGTCTATAGGTGGTTCGACCTTGATGGCACAGGTTAGATTTCAAGAATCTTATAATAATATTTTTATTACAGAAATCTTCATTTTACAATAATTACAAGTTTACAACTATTACAAACTATATTGAAAACAATAAATATTTAAATTTAAACTTACTAATTGGGTGTGGGTGCTATGATAAGTTTGAAGTATGACCAATCTCATCACAGTAGTGATGATTTGTAAGCCTGACCAGGTTTTAGAAAAACCGGATCTATTGTAATGTTGAGGTCGGCCATACTGAGTCCCCATCATTTCAGACGACGCATTGCATTTTAAAGATTAGGTCCATCTTTTGAAAATGCATGCTATCAGCATTTGATCTAAAATGGATAAACTCCACTTGCACAGGGCCACAATTCCCTGATATGGGGTTCTATCTTGATGGCACAGGTTAGATTTTCAGGTTAGGTCTACAAGATTGGGTATGGGTGGTATTATAGGTTGGAAGTATGACCCAACCTCATCACATTAGTGATGATTTTTAGCCTGACCAGGCTTTTTAAAATCTGATCTAGTGTAAGAGTTGAGGCCGGCATACTGAGTCCCCATCATTTTGGACGACGCATTGCATTTTAAAGATTAGGTCAATCTTTTGAAAATGTAATGTTATAAGCGTTCGATCTAAAAAAGGGTAAACCTCTCATGCACAGGGACACCTTCCTCTGTTCTATAGGTGGTTCGACCTTGATGGCACAGGTTTGATTTTCAGGTTTAATCTACAAGACTGGGTATGGGTGGTATTTAGGTTGGAAGTATGACCCAACCTCATCACATTAGTGATGATTTTTAGTCTGACCAGGCTTTTAAAATCGGATCTAGTGTAAGAGTTGAGGCCGGCATACTAAGTCCCCATCATTTTGAACGACGCATTGCATTTTAAAGATTGGGTCAATCTTTTGAAAATGTAATGTTATAAGCGTTCGATCTAAAAAAGGGTAAACCCCTCATGCTCAGGGACACCTTCCTCTGGTCTATAGGTGGTTCGACCTTGATGGCACAGGTTAGACTTCAAGAATCTCATAATATTTTTATTACAGAAATCTTCATTTTACAATAATTACAAATTTACAGCTATTACAACTATTACAAACTATATTGAAAACAATAAACCTTTAAATTTAAACTTACTACTTGGGTGTGGGTGCTATGATAAGTTTGAAGTATGATTAACCTTATCACAGTAGTGAAGATTTGTAAGCCTGACCAGGTTTTAGAAAAACCGGATCTATTGTAATGTTGAGGCCGGCCATACTGAGTCCCCATCATTTCAGACGACGCATTGCATTTTAAAGATTGGGTCCATCTTTTGAAAATGCATGCTATCAGCGTTTGATCTAAAATGGATAAACTCCACTTGCACAGGGCCGCAATTCCCTGATATGGGGTTCTATCTTGATGGCACAGGTTAGATTTTCAGGTTAGATCTACAAGATTGGGTATGGGTGGTATTATAGGTTGGAAGTATGACCCAACCTCATCACATTAGTGATGATTTTTAAGCCTGACCAGGCTTTTTAAAATCGGATCTAGTGTAAGAGTTGAGGCCGGCATACTGAGTCCCCATCATTTTGGACGACGCATTGCATTTTAAAGATTAGGTCAATCTTTTGAAAATGTAATGTTATAAGCGTTCGATCTAAAAAAGGGTAAACCCCTCATGCACAGGGACACCTTCCTCTGTTCTATAGGTGGTTCGACCTTGATGGCACAGGTTTGATTTTCAGGTTTAATCTACAAGATTGGGTATGGGTGGTATTTAGGTTGGAAGTATGACCCAACCTCATCACATTAATGATGATTTTTAGTCTGACCAGGCTTTTAAAATCGGATCTAGTGTAAGAGTTGAGGCCGGCATACTGAGTCCCCATCATTTTGGACGACGCATTGCATTTTAAAGATTAGGTCAATCTTTTGAAAATGTAATGTTATAAGCGTTCGATCTAAAAAAGGGTAAACCCCTCATGCACAGGGACACCTTCCTCTGTTCTATAGGTGGTTCGACCTTGATGGCACAGGTTTGATTTTCAGGTTTAATCTACAAGATTGGGTATGGGTGGTATTTAGGTTGGAAGTATGACCCAACCTCATCACATTAGTGATGATTTTTAGTCTGACCAGGCTTTTAAAATCGGATCTAGTGTAAGAGTTGAGGCCGGCATACTGAGTCCCCATCATTTTGGACGACGCATTGCATTTTAAAGATTAGGTCAATCTTTTGAAAATGTAATGTTATAAGCGTTCGATCTAAAAAAGGGTAAACCCCTCATGCACAGGGACACCTTCCTCTGTTCTATAGGTGGTTCGACCTTGATGGCACAGGTTTGATTTTCAGGTTTAATCTACAAGATTGGGTATGGGTGGTATTTAGGTTGGAAGTATGACCCAACCTCATCACATTAGTGATGATTTTTAAGCCTGACCAGGCTTTTAAAATCGGATCTAGTGTAAGAGTTGAGGCCGGCATACTAAGTTCCCATCATTTTGGACGACGCATTGCATTTTAAAGATTGGGTCAATCTTTTGAAAATGTACTGCTATCAGCGTTCGATCTAAAAAAGGGTAAACCCCTCATGCACAGGGACACCTTCCTCTGTTCTATAGGTGGTTCGACCTTGATGGCACAGGTTTGATTTTCAGGTTTAATCTACAAGATTGGGTATGGGTGGTATTTAGGTTGGAAGTATGACCCAACCTCATCACATTAGTGATGATTTTTAGCCTGACCAGGCTTTTAAAATCGGATCTAGTGTAAGAGTTGAGGCCGGCATACTGAGTCCCCATCATTTTGGACGACGCATTGCATTTTAAAGATTGGGTCAATCTTTTGAAAATGTACTGCTATCAGCGTTCGATCTAAAAAAGGGTAAACCCCTCATGCTCAGGGACACCTTCCTCTGGTCTATAGGTGGTTCGACCTTGATGGCACAGGTTAGACTTACAGGTACAGGGTCAACTTACAGAATCGACTCACAGAATCTTATAACAATATTTTTTACAATAATTACAAATTTACAACTATTACAAACTATATTGAAAACAATAAACATGTAAATTCAAACTTACTAATTGGGTGTGGGTTAAATTATAAGTTGGAAGTATGACCCAACCTCATCACATTAGTGATGATTTTTAACCTGACCAGGTTTTTTAAAATCGGATCTAGTGTAAGAGTTGAGGCCGGCATACTGAGTCCCCATCATTTCGGATGACGCATTGCATTTTAAAGATTAGGTCAATCTTTTGAAAATGTAATGCTATCAGCATTCGATCTAAAAAAGGGTAAACCCCTCATGCACAGGGACACCTTCCTCTGTGCTATAGGTGGTTCGACCTTGATGGCACAGGTTAGATTTTGTTATTAAATTGCGATAATTTTGGGTTTGCTTTCATTAAATGCTGAATAATATTTACAGCATTTACTATTAGAATCACTAAAACGCATTGTTAGTTACATCATGATCCTTTAATTTAACAAATTTTAAAGGAAATTGTTGATCAAACCATGCGTGAGTTACCCTGCATCATAAATAGCTTCCCCCCTCAAATGGAGTGAGCTTGAGGGTCGTATTTGTAGTGCAGGAACAGGGTAGGGTGTGGGTGCTATTATAGGTTGGAAGTATGACCCAACCTCATCACATTAGTGATAATTTTTAACCTGACCAGGTTTTTTTAAAATTGGATCTAGTGTAAGAGTTGAGGCCGGCATACTGAGTCCCCATCATTTCGGACGACGCATTGCATTTTAAAGATTGGGTCAATCTTTTGAAAATGTAATGCTATCAGCGTTCGATCTAAAAAAGGGTAAACCCCTCATGCTCAGGGACACCTTCCTCTGGTCTATAGGTGGTTCGACCTTGATGGCACAGGTTAGACTTCAAGAATCTTATAATAATATTTTTATTACAGAAATTTTCATTTTACAATAATTACAAGTTTACAACTATTACAAACTATATTGAAAACAATAAATATTTAAATTTAAACTTACTAATTGGGTGTGGGTGCTATGATAAGTTTGAAGTATGACCAATCTCATCACAGTAGTGATGATTTGTAAGCCTGACCAGGTTTTAGAAAAACCGGATCTATTGTAATGTTGAGGTCGGCCATACTGAGTCCCCATCATTTCAGACGACGCATTGCATTTTAAAGATTAGGTCCATCTTTTGAAAATGCATGCTATCAGCGTTTGATCTAAAAAGGGTAAACTCCACTTGCACAGGGCCGCAATTCCCTGATATGGGGTTCTATCTTGATGGCACAGGTTAGATTTTCAGGTTAGATCTACAAGACTGGGTATGGGTGGTATTTAGGTTGGAAGTATGACCCAACCTCATCACATTAGTGATGATTTTTAGCCTGACCAGGCTTTTAAAATCGGATCTAGTGTAAGAGTTGAGGCCGGCATACTGAGTCCCCATCATTTCGGATGACGCATTACATTTTAAAGATTAGGTCAATCTTTTGAAAATGTAATGCTATCAGCATTCGATCTAAAAAAGGGTAAACCCCTCATGCTCAGGGACACCTTCCTCTGGTCTATAGGTGGTTCGACCTTGATGGCACAGGTTTGATTTTCAGGTTTAATCTACAAGATTGGGTATGGGTGGTATTTAGGTTGGAAGTATGACCCAACCTCATCACATTAGTGATGATTTTTAGTCTGACCAGGCTTTTAAAATCGGATCTAGTGTAAGAGTTGAGGCCGGCATACTGAGTCCCCATCATTTCAGATGACGCATTGCATTTTAAAGATTAGGTCAATCTTTTGAAAATGTAATGCTATCAGCATTCGATCTAAAAAAGGGTAAACCCCTCATGCTCAGGGACACCTTCCTCTGGTCTATAGGTGGTTCGACCTTGATGGCACAGGTTTGATTTTCAGGTTTAATCTACAAGATTGGGTATGGGTGGTATTTAGGTTGGAAGTATGACCCAACCTCATCACATTAGTGATGATTTTTAGTCTGACCAGGCTTTTAAAATCGGATCTAGTGTAAGAGTTGAGGCCGGCATACTGAGTCCCCATCATTTCAGATGACGCATTGCATTTTAAAGATTAGGTCAATCTTTTGAAAATGTAATGCTATCAGCATTCGATCTAAAAAAGGGTAAACCCCTCATGCTCAGGGACACCTTCCTCTGGTCTATAGGTGGTTCGACCTTGATGGCACAGGTTTGATTTTCAGGTTTAATCTACAAGATTGGGTATGGGTGGTATTTAGGTTGGAAGTATGACCCAACCTCATCACATTAGTGATGATTTTTAGCCTGACCAGGCTTTTAAAATCGGATCTAGTGTAAGAGTTGAGGCCGGCATACTAAGTTCCCATCATTTCGGACGACGCATTGCATTTTAAAGATTAGGTCAATTTTTTGAAAATGTAATGCTATCAGCATTCGATCTAAAAAAGGGTAAACCCCTCATGCTCAGGGACACCTTCCTCTGGTCTATAGGTGGTTCGACCTTGATGGCACAGGTTAGACTTACAGGTACAGGGTCAACTTACAGAATCGACTCACAGGATCTTATAACAATATTTCTTACAATAATTACAAATTTTCAACTATTACAAACTATATTGAAAACAATAAACATGTAAATTCAAACTTACTAATTGGGTGTGGGTTAAATTATAAGTTGGAAGTATGACCCAACCTCATCACATTAGTGATGATTTTTAACCTGACCAGGTTTTTTAAAATCGGATCTAGTGTAAGAGTTGAGGCCGGCATACTGAGTCCCCATCATTTCGGATGACGCATTGCATTTTAAAGATTAGGTCAATCTTTTGAAAATGTAATGCTATCAGCATTCGATCTAAAAAAGGGTAAACCCCTCATGCACAGGGACACCTTCCTCTGTGCTATAGGTGGTTCGACCTTGATGGCACAGGTTAGATTTTGTTATTAAATTGCGATAATTTTGGGTTTGCTTTCATTAAATGCTGAATAATATTTACAGCATTTACTATTAGAATCACTAAAACGCATTGTTAGTTACATCATGATCCTTTAATTTAACAAATTTTAAAGGAAAGTGTTGATCAAACCATGCGTGAGTTACCCTGCATCATAAATAGCTTCCCCCCTCAAATGGAGTGAGCTTGAGGGTCGTATTTGTAGTGCAGGAACAGGGTAGGGTGTGGGTGCTATTATAGGTTGGAAGTATGACCCAACCTCATCACATTAGTGATAATTTTTAACCTGACCAGGTTTTTTTAAAATTGGATCTAGTGTAAGAGTTGAGGCCGGCATACTGAGTCCCCATCATTTCGGACGACGCTTTGCATTTTAAAGATTGGGTCAATCTTTTGAAAATGTAATGCTATCAGCGTTCGATCTAAAAAAGGGTAAACCCCTCATGCACAGGGACACCTTCCTCTGTGCTATAGGTGGTTCGACCTTGATGGCACAGGTTAGATTTTCTTTTAGGTATATGCAGGTGCAAACAAATAATTAAACTCCGTGGTCTATTAATATAAAGTGCAACCAATAGAGGGGGAAGCAGGAAACCAGTGAACTTCAATCCTCAGCTTTACGCAAGTCAAAGGTAGGTCCGGCATTGAAGGGCGCCCAGAAGCCGGGTGCCTCGTTGCATCTCATCTCTAATTCAAGATTTAAGGTTGGTCCGACTTTTGTTCGGTTTTTATATGCGCACAAGTGGGTTGGCCGGTTTTTTATATTTTAGTAAAGTGACCATGGTCCGTTATCATGCTCCATCCCAAAATGCGTCGCGATAGGGTTGGGATCCTTTTGTGTTTTCTACCTTACAATCCTTTGTTTCCGATCCTTCCCCTGCTTAAGGATTGGTACCTCGGCATGGTGAGCAGGCGTTATTACATCAAAAGTTAACATTTTTAAATATTTTTATTGTGTAATTATAAACTTTTTTAGTATTGACATAGAATTTGATGTAAAACGAAACCAATCGATTGCAATATTATCATTTTTTTTCTGTTTAAATTTCTTTATTTAATTGATTATTCAATTAAATAATACCAATATAGATAGATAGATAGATGTTTATTCACAAGATCTAGTACATGTATGTATAAAATAAAGTACAGTATGTGATCGTCAATAAAATAATTACATATAAAAAATAAAACAACAAATTTAAATAATATGCAAACAAGCATTACATAAAAATTACATAATAAAAACTACTACACAGTTTTACTAAAATCTATATTAAAATCTATATTATAAAAATCATTAACAAAATACAAAACATTATTAGTTAGTAATCTTTTAATCGTTATCTTATATGGTTTAAAATTTAGCTTCTTTATTTGATCTGGTAATTTATTAAACATTTTAAGTCCTATATACACGTGACAATTTTCAAACTTGGATGAATTATGTTTAATTAAGAGTAATTGCTGTCCGTGTCTGGTACTGTACGAATGATTTTCTCCAACTGTCGAAAAATTATTTATATTTTCTTTAATAAAACATAAAGTCTTAAATACATATATTGCAGGTACAGTTAACAAATTATTTTCTTTAAATGTATATTTACAAGATTCTATGTAATCAAGATTAAACATAAGTCTTAGAATGCGTTTTTGAATTATAAATATTCTATTCGCTGCTGACGAGTTGCCCCACAAAATGATATTAAAACTAATATGGGAATAAACCATTGCGTAGTAGACATCTATTAGTCGTTTTTTATCAAGAACTGATTTTAGTTGCAATATTGCAAAATATGACTTATTTAGTTTACCACACACCGCATTTATATGATTTGACCAGTCTAATGTATTTTGTATTATCAATCCAAGAAATCTTCGGAAAGTGCATATAACAAATTGTTAATAGATATGGCATTTTCTCTTAACGTTGAACGCTTTTTTTGAAAATACATTAGTTCAGTTTTTGTGTTGTTTAATATTAACCTATTTTGTGTACACTAGTTTGTTATTCTGTTTAATATTATTCCAGCCATTCGATTCAATTCGCTAATATATTTGGATGAACAAGCCATAGATATGTCATCGGCATACATAACTATTTTAAAATTAGGTATATCTTTAAATATTTTTGGTAAGTAATTTACAAATAAAATAAAAATTAGAGGACCGCATACACTGCCCTGTGGAACACCGTGCTCAATTTTTTCAGCATTAGAAATATGTACATCAATCTTAACCCTAATTATCCTGTCTGTTAAATATGACTTTAATAATGATAAAAAAGTGCCACGAAATCCTATGTGTTTCAATTTATCAATATTGAAACTAATATCTAATATGTCAAAAGCTGAAGTCATGTCAAAAAAAAATCCATATAAGTATTCGTGTTGATCCAGATGACGATGTACGAACTCTACATATTCACACGTTGCCGTTTCAACAGTCCTTTTGGTACGATATCCATGCTGAGCTTTGTGTAAAATATTATTTTTTTCTAAAAAAGTTTTCATGCAATCACAAATAATTTTTTCAAATATTTTTGAGATTGCTGGTGCTATTGTGATGCTGCGGTAATTATTTACTAATTGAGTGAGTGTCTCCTTTTTTATGAAGGGGTGTGATTATGCCAGTTTTTAACGCATTTGGATATATGCCTTGTTGTAAAAAGCATTGTTAGTATAGGAACTAGTGTTTTTGAAATTAATTTAATAAGCTTAGTATTTAAATCATCTATGCCTGAAGATGTTGTATTTTTTAAAGAACTAATTGCAGTTATTATATCAGTTTCAATAATAGGCTTCATAAAAAATGAATTAAATGTTTGACATTCAGATACGGTACTTTGGCTTATTGTTGATATAGAATAATATTGATTTATTTTAATTTTTGCTAAAGAAGCATAATATTTAACAAAAGTATTACAAATTTCTTTGTTGTCATTAATTAATACTCCATGGTTTTTTAAAGTAATTTTTTTATTAATTTGATTGTTGTGTGTGGTTGTTTCTCTTATTATTTTCCATGTTTCTTTTACTTTATTATCATTTTTCAAAATACGATTTGAATAGTGCTCTTTTTTTGCAAAACATAAATTAGTATTATGAAGTTTTTTTTTTCTTTTGTAATCGTTAATTAAATTATTATCTTTTAGATTGTATGCCAACCAAAATAAATGTTGTAGCTTCTCAGTTTCATTAACTAACTCTTGAGTAAGCCAAGAACGATGTTTATTTGAAGCTTTAATAGATTTTAAAGGGCATAATAAACATAATTGATTTAAATTTTTATTCTTACTCTAAAAATAATTTATAGTTACGCCACTGGCTTTTGCAAAGCTGCTGCATTAACACAGCCAAGAATTGTTGGTTGCCTATGTTAAAAGTTTTTAAATAATCGATTAACGAATATTTTATGAAGTTTATGACAGTTTAAAAATATTTGATGACATCAAACAAACATATATATTTTACAAACATTTTATGATAGCTTTGGAACATTTTATGACATTTATGACAGCTCAGAAACAATTATTAATTGTTCACAAACCTTTTATAACGTTCATAACACTTAACAAATATTTTATGGCGTTTAGAAACAATTATTGACAGCTTACAATTGTTTTATGACGTTTCTGATAGTTCAAGAAAAAATTTTGACGTTTATAATATCTCTTAAATTATTTATGGCAGTCCGGAAACATTTTATGACGTTCATGATAGCTCAAGAACGTTTTATAATGTTTACGACAGTTCACTGATATTTTATGACGTTTATGATAGTTCAAAAACGTTTAATGATGTTTATGACAGTTCACAAACATTTTATGACGTTTATGATATCTTTTAAATTTTTTTTGGCAGTCCGACAACATTTTATGAAGTTTATGATAGCTCAAGAACGTTTTATGACAGTTCACGGACATTTTATGACGTTTTAAAATATGTCTTAAACATTTTATGGCAGTCCGGAAACATTTAATGACGTTGATGATATCTCAAGAACGTTTTATAATGTTTATAACAGTTCACGGACATTTTATGACGTTTAAGATATCTCTCAAACATTTTATGGCAGTCCGAATACATTTTATGACGTTTATGATAGCTCAAGAACGTTTTATAATGTTTATGACAGTTTACGGACATTTTATGACGTTTTCGACAGTTCACGGACATTTTATGATGCTTATGATATCTCTTAAACATTTTATGGCAGTCCGGAAACATTTTATGACGTTTATGATAATTGAAGAACATTTTATGATGTTTATGATATCTTTTAAACATTTTATGGCAGTCCGGATACATTTTATGATGTTTATGATAGCTCAAGAACATTTTATGATGTTTATGACAGTTCAAGAACGTTTGATGATATCTATGACAGTTCTCAAACATTATTTAATATTTATGACAGTTCATGGACAAGAGGGGATTGTGACGTCAAGAACATGAGTACGGATAGGTGGTTTGTACTAAAAAGTTGAAAGTTTTTTTTTCTGCAAGCATTAAACGTCTCTATGTCAAAGATGCTGGTGATATTCAATTTCTTGATGACAAACATTTTACTCTATATAAGATAAATACAAAAATCCGGTCTTAAATTGATTAAAATCACAAGAATAAGAGCAAAAATACAAAAATCCGCCTTGGTAAGTGAAAAATAATAATCTGGCTTTAAATAATATGAAACTTTGCCAAAATTGATTGAAAATTTAATAAATCCAGCTTTAAAATCATTAAAAACACAGTTATCTGGTTGGTAATACAAAAATCCGGCCAAAAATGATTAGAAATCTCAAAAATTGGGCTTCGTAAGTAAAAAAATAAACAAAAATCTTGCCTAAAAAACTGTCCGACTTTATATTGATTGAAAATACAAAAATCGGGCCACAAATTAACAAAAAAAAAACAAAAATCCGGCCATATTTGATCAAAAAAATGATCCGGCTTGATTAAAAACACAAAAATCCGGCTAAAAAAGGACAAAAAAAGCAAAAATCCGGCCAAATATGTAACCAATAAGCTTGAAATTTGGTCTTTAATAAAATAAAATTTGACAAAATTGACTAAAAATATAATAATCCGGCCTTAAATTAATTGAAAACATAAGAAAGTAGACAAAAACTGTCAAAAATTAATCAAAAAAGCAAAAATCCGGCCTTAAATGTAAATAATAAGTTTTGTTGTATTAAAAAATTCTTAAATAATACAAAACTCTTTCAAGATTGATTAAAAAACAAAAATTTGATTTTAAATTCACCAAAAGCACAATAACCTGGTTTGGAAACTAAAATTCGGCCAAAAATCGATCAAAATCCGGCTTAAGAAGTGAAAAATAACGGTTATTTCTGCATCAAAATAATATGAAACTTTCACTAAATTTAATTACAAAAATTTGCAACAAAATAAAAAATAGAATACAAATCTAGCCTTACGTTGATTGAAATGTATCAAATCTGTTTTTTTTAGAAAAACACAAAAATCCGGTCTCAAATTAATTAAAAATACATAAATTCGATCATACATTGGTCAAAAATGTAAAAATCCGGTCTCTGAAAAGATCAAATTTTGACAAAATTTACTAAAAATGCAAAATTGTATTGTGCGAAGTTGCTTTTTTATTTTAATAAATTGTCTTCGTATATTTTCATTTTGTTATAAGGTTTGCTTGTATCGCGATTATTTATTGTTATAATTAATTAAAACAATTTCCAATATGCTATAATATAAGTAGAATTTGTTTTATTTAATGAAATTTGTGTTAAATTTATTATAATACGGCGCACTTGTAAA
Source organism: Tachinus rufipes (assembly GCA_963932245.1). NCBI lineage: Eukaryota > Metazoa > Arthropoda > Insecta > Coleoptera > Staphylinidae > Tachinus > Tachinus rufipes. Next base: position 8,013,133 of record OZ010749.1, read on the forward strand.
TCCGATTCTTCTTGCGATAAGGTCGAATCGAATGTTGTCTTATCGCAATGCATTAGAGGACGGAGTTTTTTTACAATTGCGTTTTATTCCAAATATAAAATAAAAATATTTTCTTATCATTGCTGGGCTACAATACAAATCATTTCTAAAAATAGATACGTGACTGCTATTACTATTTGAGTTTCGTCGATTTTTGTCGACTTGCGCGATAGCCGCCCCAAATCGGGATCAGGCGAGGCCTTTAGGCCGAGCGTCTACCAAACTTTACCCCTAAATTAAGGGTCTCCACCTCTTTTACCAAAAAAACGACAAACTGTCAGCTATTATGTCCCATCTTTGTCCAACTCTAACCGATCGAGCTGAAATTTTTACCGGAGCTCCATATTAAGATTTTCTACATGGAATTTTTTTTTCGGGGGCGAATTCGGCCCCCTTTACAAATGGGGCCCCCTTAAACATGAAATTTTTTTTTTCATCAATTTTTTCATTTTCAAACTGCTGTAACTTTCTTAATCGTGGAAATATCGCTCTGAAAATTTTGCCCAAAGGTCTGTAGAAAATGTTGAATTTTCAGAATCCACCCTCAAAATCAAGTTTCAACGCCGCCCCTAAAAGCACGAGCGTACATAATAATATTTATTTTTTTTTACCCAAATTTCAAATAATTTTCATTTCGTTATTTATGGGAATAATTTTGTTTTGAATTTTTTTTTAGTTTTCTCCCAACTTTTTACGCTCAGGATAATTTTTTTAAAACCTCTTCTTTAAAAATGCAACCCCTGCGATTTTTGCAAGGGTTGTTTTTTGCCAAAAACGCACTTTTTAATTTATTGCTACCGGATCTTGTGAATAAATAATTTTTTAATAATTTTTTTCGAGTTCCTTGACTCCCCTTACACCCTGATATGCATTCACTTTTTCAAAAACTACCCTTAAACTTTTTCAAAAACCCACCCCCAGGTACCACCAAAATGACCCATGTTTGAGGCCATTTTCCACCCTTTTCTAAAAACGGCCGAGATGGGGCATATGGATTTTCGAAATTAACTACTATTAAACTGCAATTTGAGACTAACCGCGAATTTTTTAAAAAATCAGTAGCGGCGTGAGAATTTTTTTCCCAAAAAACGTAAATTTGTAATAACTCGAGTAAATTTGATCCTAGCAGGGTGAGTTATGAACCAAAAAATTCCTTTTGATAACCTCCTTCTTATATCTAACCCCCAATTTTTTTGTCCAGTGGCGTCACAATTTTTTTTCAGTTCAAAGTTGAAAATTGCGTTTTTCAAAAAAGGCAAATTGGGGCCCCGATCATCTACCCCCAATTTTCATTTTACGTAAAAAACGAATATAGATTTATCGAAAGCCCTCATTGGTCCGCACAGCATAGGCTATCGAGCGCCCCGATTGGTGCTTTTGTTTTCAAGCAGTGGCGTGCCAAAATCGGCGTTTTTTGCTGTTTTTTGAGAGAGAGCCACCGATTAACGCGGCCACGGAAAAAATTGTAGTTTGTCTCATAAGAAAGACCCATCCTTGTACAAAAAATTTTCATTCTTAAATTTTTTCGATATCTCTTAAAATAAACCAGTGGCGGTTTGTCAAAAATTGGAAAAACGCGATTTTCGGCTAAAAATTGGTTTGCGCCAAAGAATAGAAGTGCCTAGGAGTTTAACGTAGAGAGCTGCGCATAGTCTTATTCGAAAGAAGAAGAGTTTATTAACAGAATGTAGTATCAAATTTTTAAATTTTTGCCTACAACCGTTTTTATGAATTTTCAAAAATGACAATTTTTTTTTTTGAAAAAAACAAGAAATTTTTTTTTTTCAGATTTTTAATTATCATATTCGTGTTTCTCATACCCAAATTAGTCAGAAATATGATTTTCATCAAAATCGGTAAAGGTCAAAATTACACCCCTAAATTGCCGATAAATTTTTTCGACAAATTTTCAACTTTTTGCACTAAAAAATTCATAATTCGAGAACGGTTGGTAGTAGAGACTTGAAACATGTTTTATTATCTTTGAAATGATGCAATATAATTTAATAAAAATATAAATTATTTTTCAAAAAATGTTATCCCCTATTTTTAGGGAAAATACGAAAATCGACATTATGGGCTATCATTTCTAAGCGGTTTAACTTTTCTAAATTTTTATTTTTTTGTTAGATAGGGTATGTCAAGAGCTTTCCAACGATGTATAATAAGTTGGTCTTGTGGGTTATTTTGACCCGTTAAAAAAATTATTTAGTTTTTTCAACAATTTTCACGACTATAGCCAAAAAATACTGACAAAAAATAATTTTTAAATTTGCCAAAACTGAACTATAACTTGTGAAAATGCTTTATAAGACAATTTTTCATTATTTTAAGGCTTCTGACCCTTAATTTAAAAACATCCCCTAAAATGATGATTTTTTTTTTTAAACAAGAAGACAATTTTTTACAGATTTTTAAATGGCAGATTCGTGTTTCTGGTACTAAATTCCGTAAAAAATGTGATTTTCATCAAAATCAGCAAGGGTCAAAAATACACCCCTAAATTGCCGATGAAAATTTTCGACAACAAACTAGCCCCGCAGGGACAGTCGAAAAACACTATCCACATGCAACACCCCCCCCAACAAACTAGCCCCGCAGGGACACTGGTATATACTATCCAACCGAGAGGGTGGAGTGATGCGTCCGGCGGGGGTCCTCGCGTGTGCGTAGCTGAGCGAGCATCGCGAGGCCCGGGGGGGCTGTGGGGCCTCGCGGTGCGAAGCGAAGCGGAGCACCGCGAGGACCCCCGTCGGACGCATCACTCCACCCTCTCCAACAAACTAGCCCCGCAGGGACACTGGTATACACTCTCCAATAAAAATATTCCCCAACAAACTTTCCGGTATTATAAAATAATTGGAAAATACTCCCCGACAAACATTCCGGTATTATAAAATAATTGGAAAACACTCCCCACCAAACTTTCCGGTATTATAAAATATTTGGAAAAATATTCCCCGACAAACTTTTTGGTATTATAAAATAATTGGAAAAACACTTTTTGACAAACTTTACGCCATTATAAAATAAATGAAAAAACACTCCCCGACAATCTTTCCGGTATTATAGAATATTTGGAAAAACACTCCCGGACAAACTTTCAGGTGTTATAAAACAAAACAAGAGTTTTTCTGATGCAATATATAAATGTATGTGATTTGAATTTTTTAAATGTAACAGTGTAATGGATAATTGGGTAAATGTGTAATTGTGTAAAAGTTAAAAAAAAAAATAAAAGTGGCAATACTTTTTACATGATGTAACCATGTTACAACAAACTTTTGTTACTCGACCCTGTATTGGAAAACACTTGTCAGAAATCCTAAAAACTGTCTCAACTATTATACATCAAATAAAACAAGGGTTATCTGACCCGATATTTATTCCTATACTGGATAATAGTATGGATATAAAAAATTCCTTTTTTTGTCATTACAATTCCTGTATTGGAACACATTTGACTGAAATCCCAAAAACTGTCTCAACTATTGCGCATCCAACAAAACAAGGGTTTCTTTGATGGAAATTTTTTTATGTACCAACTTAAAATCTATATGTATACATCAATATTTTTGGTTTTGATACAAGACCCTACACTGTCCCAACAATTTTAAAATATATACATCATTTTTTACAGTTTTACATACCCTTATAACACAAGCAATTTTACTTTATTTTTTTCTTTTTACCTTTACACCATTACACAATCACCCAATTACCCAATACACAATTACAAAACCTTAAATAACATAATTTTTTACAATTTTTGTTACCCTTTATCATACAAGCATAAGGATTACATGATAACAAGTATTGCCACTTTCACTTTAATTTTTTTCTTTTTACCTTTACACTATTACACAATTACTACATTACCCAATACACAATTACAATTACAAAACCTTAAATCACATACATTTTTACAATTTCCGATACCCTGTACCACACAAGCATCGGGGTTAGATCATGTCAAATGTATTAACTTTCTTACATTAAATTTTTTTTACCTTTACACAATTACGCAATTACACCTTACACAATTACAATTACATAACCTTAAATCGCATATATTTTTAACATTTCCGATAACCTTAATCACACAAGCATCGAGATTACATCATGTAAAAAGTATTGCCACTTTTACTTTAATTTTTTTTTTTACTTTACACCATTACACAATTACTGAATTACCCAATACACAATTACAATTACAAAAATCTTACATCACATTCATTTTTAACATTTCCGATACCCTTATCACACAAGCATCGGGATTACATTATGTAAAACGTATTAACTCTCTTACATTTTTTTTTTTACCTTTACACACTTACACAATTACCCATTACACTGTTACATTTACAAAACTTTTTATCACATACATTTTTACAATTTCCCATACCCTGTACCACACAAGCATAGAGGTTACATCATGTAAAAAGTATTAACTCTCTTACGTTAATTTTTTTTTTACTTTTATACCATTACACAATTACCTTATTACCCAATACACAAATACAATTACAAAACCTTAAATCACATACATTTTTTCAACTTTTGATACCCTGTATCACACATTCATCGAGATTACATCATGTAAAAAGTATTAACTCTCTTATATTATTTTTTTTTATCTTTACACCTTTACACAATTACCCATTACACAATTACAATTACATAACCTTAAATCGCATACATTTTTAACATTTCCGATAACCTTAATCACACAAGCATCGAGATTACATCATGTAAGAAGTATTGCCACTTTTACTTTAATTTTTACTTTAATTTTTACTTTAATTTTTACTTTAATTTTTACTTTAATTTTTTCTTTTTACCTTTACACCATTACACAATTACTACATTACCCAATACACTATTACAATTACAAAAATCTTAAATCACATACTAGAATGTTTACATCTAATTGAATTTATTTCGTTTACAAATTGAATTGAATTAATATTATTGATGCACTTTTATATACAATAATTTTGTTAATTCTTTTCTTTTTACATTGATTGCACTTTTCAGGTACTAGAAATTCTATGACTTTGTAGATAAATTTAATTACAGTTTTAAGACGGCAATGACAAATTAATGATATTCGTTGCAAACAACAAATTATTTATGTCGATTATAGTAAAAATAGTTCTTTTTCAAGCTATACAACAAAACAATTTTATAAAATTTGCTTTGTAAATTGATTTGAATAATTTTGAATGTGGTAGCTTCCTCATACATATACTGTTGACTATAATAATTATATTTGTTTTCATTTTAACATCTGATAACATAAAATTTAGTTTTAATTAATTTAGGTTGGTAGTAAATTTTACTGCAAATTGACAGCTATGGCGGTTCTAATTTGTGTGCAGAAATTTGTTGAAAATTACTCAATATTTTAATCGTGTAAAGTGTGAAATGTATAAAATCAGTTAGTGATAGTGTTGAACTCAATGTTAGTTAAAGCGGTACGAATGGAATTCATGCCGCTGCTGAAATATCAACAAAAATTTGACTGATCAAAATGAGGTAATTTTGCTATTAAATTTACTTATAATTGATACAAGTTTTAATTATATTGTTATATAATTTGACTGAAAAGCTAATTGTTGGTGATCTTATTATTAATAATTAATAATAAAAATGCGTATTATTATGATTGATACGATAAATGTTCTAAAATAATTCTAAATTTTTTGAGTATTAGTTTCTAGTCGGTAATGAAGGTCACTGTAATGGAGATTGTTGATTTGATGCATTAATCAATCAATATTGTTTTCATGTACTGTAAAAATTAATGAAAACTGTTAATAATAGTGATAGATTCAATGCTAATCACCGCTGTATGAGTAGATTTGGTGTGGCTGCAAAAATATTTGCAAAAATGCCTGAAAAGAAGTGTGATTACACAAAAGTATTATTATATTTTTAAAATACGTTTAATTCCGAGTTATGGATTTGATGCTATAGGCGGCATATTTTTGAAACATTATTAGTATTTAAAGGGAAATAATATACAATCGGAAACATTGTTTGATAAATAATGAACATTTTGACAGTATTGAAACATTTTTTACAGTTTGGGAACGTTTTTGATAATTTGAAAACTCAGACTTTTGTTTAAAAACTCGGGAACATTGTTAATCATTAACTGCAATATTTGACACCTTTGGGATGTTTTTTTTATTTCCGAAACATTATCAGACTATGTTTGCTAGTTTGTGAACATGATAGCTTAATTCATGACAAATAAAGAAGAAATCTGTCAGTCTGGAACACGTTTAACATTTCTTTATTAACAAATAAAGACTTTATGAACTTTTTTGCATCTTAAGAACATATTTGACAACTCTAAAAGATGTTCTTCAAAACTCTGGCACATTTTTGACAATTTGCGAACTAATTAAGTAAGAATTTTGATTTATTTTTTGTTTTGGCTTGTTAAAAATATTTTTGACATCTCTGAACATGTTCTTGACAACCTTGACTTATTTTTGACAACTTGAGAATATGTTTGAACTGTTTAACATTCTTGGTTTTTGTTTGTAAATTTGAATATTTTGACTTGAGTAACACTTTGTGACATTTTTGATTTTTTGTAAGTTTGTGAACATTTTTGACATCTTGAACATGTTCTTGAAAAACTTGATATATTGTTGACAACTTGGGAACATACTTTAGTCAACGAACAAACATTGAAGTGAAATTCTTGATTTTTTGTAAGTTTGTGAGCGGTTTTGATACCTTTGTACAAATTCTTGCAAATTTGTTCCATTTTGGACAATTTGGGTAGGCGAGAACACAGTTTTAGAATACTGTGCCGGTAGTTTGATATTATGTGTCCGTCCACCCACCCAAGTATTTGTCATACAGGAACTAGAAGTAACTACCACCTACCGCATTTCTGCTGTTAACAAACATTGCAGAGTGTCTGGCAAAAGAGAAATCACGTAATAAAGTTCTTGATAACAAACAATTGGGCGGGTGGGCTGGAACACAGTTTTAGAATACTGGTCCGGTAATTTGATATTGTGTTCCCGCCCATCCTCCTAAGTATTTGTCATACAAGAACTAGAAGTAACTACCACCTACCGCGTTCCTGCTGCTAACAAACGTGACAGAGTTTCTGATAGATGTCATTAAGTTACAAGAAAGAGATGACGTAATAAAGTTTTTGATAACAAACGCTTGGGCGGGTGGGCGGGAACACAGTTTTAGAATACTGGGCCGGTAATTTGTTATTGTGTTCCCGCCCACCCGTCCAAGTGTTTGTCATACAGGAACTAGAAATTACTACTATCTACCGCGTTTCTTTTTTTTTTTAATGTTAGAAAGAGGTAAAAAATCTTCATTAATGTTGTGCCGGATTTGTCTGGAACGCTAACCTTGTGCAACTGCCAGACGCCTACCAACTAAAAAACCCCTCCTTCTAAGTATTTCGGTATCACCTTTTGGCATTTCTTCTCAGTTACTTAGACCCATATGTGATTTACTTTGCTTGTCTTATTCTTTCTTCCTCTTCTTTCTTTTTTATGATAGATACCACCATTGCTTCTATCACCTGCCAGTTTTTCGGGCTGTCTAGCATAATTTCGATAATATTATTGGTATTCAAATTTGTTGACAGTTTGATTTGGCGGATTCCCTGGTTGTTGCCCACCTGTTGCAATAAAAGATTGTATGTTCCGGGGTGTCTACTATCATGCAGTAGGCGCATGCATCGCTTTCTATCTTCTTCATCCTTTTTAGATATGAAGCAAAACAACCGTGTCCTGTTAAGAATTGGGTTAGGAAGTATCCTACGTCTCCGTGCTTTTGTGTAATCCACGGTGTTACCTTCTTGATTAGTTGTCGGCTCCACCTAGCAGTGTCTCCTGGGAGACTCCACTCTTTTTCCCAGCTCTCGATGGTCTTTTGTCTGGCGTTGTTTTTATCCTCTTTGCTGGTTTTATCAGATCGCTCTTTTGCCAGAAGGTGTACTGGAATAACCCCTGCTACCACCTGAATAGCTTTGGTAGACGTTGTCCTATAAGCAATGCTGATTTTCGTTGCACTTTTTTAAGTAGTTGCCTGTGGTTGGCCTTTTCAAATTGGTTTCCCCATATTTGAACACCGTAGAGCATAATGGACTCTACCACCGAGCTCACCAATCTTTGTTTTCCCGGTCCTGATTCTACATGTTCATGTTCCTCCCGAGGTGTACTCCGAGATACTTAACGCTGTTTTGGCTTTGAATTTTGTCCAGGCCAACTTTTACCATCACCTGTTTAAGCGTGTTTTTCCCGGCTATAACAACGGCCTCTGTTTTTCGGTGTTCTAAGGTTAAGCGCTTTTCGTCTCTTTCCACTTCTTCGCACAGTTTCAACCAACAATTTTTTTTTTAAACTTTGATTGCTTGTCTAAGCTCTTTCTTTTTTTGTTTGTAAGTTGCGCTTCGTTCAGATGTATGTTGCTCATTTGGCGCTACTTTATTTGCCCTCGTTAAGCTTCACTTTGCTATGATACAGCTTTGACATTTTGTCCACCAAAAGACTGGTCTTCTTCTAACCTTATCGTCTTTTATGCTAAAAGTTTTGTCGCATGCGTTTTTTACAGCGTCCATTAGCACCGCTGCGGAAGTCAGTTTGCCATGGCGACTCATTTCTTGCTCGATGTGTAACGAAAGAATAGTTTTTTGTTCCTCTTTAAAAAGCCAACCTTTAGTAGTGTTGGTTTTTTTGGTTGTTTAACTCTGCTTTGTTTATGTTCATAAAGATGTTTTTATGGTCACTGAGGTTTTCTGTCTCACTTACATACCATTTTTGTATCTTTTTTCGAAGATTTTGGGTGCAGAAAGACACATCAATTTAGGATCTTTTGTTGTTTATTTTATACGTTGTGGTATCTCCTGAGTTGAGCACTGCCAAGTCCATGCTGTTTAATCACTCTGTTAATATTTGCCCTCTTCTGTCCTCAACCGTTGATCCCCAGATGGGCGATTTTGCATTAAAATCGCCACATATAAGAATGTTGGGTCCGTTGGCTTTGATATCTATGCCCATGTCAAGCAAAAAAATTTCGAAGCTTTTGGTCGTTGTGTTGGGAGACAGGTAGCATGAGTAAATAGTTGTGTTACCTACTATTACCCAAACAAAACCTTTGCCGCTGCCTGTTTTAGTGACTTTTATGTGCCTGTCCGGTATAAAAATTGCCACGTCCATGTTTTTGTCGGTTAACCACTTGAGATTGTTTTTTGTTATTTTTTGGTTTGGTTCGGAGACTATGGACAGGTTTATACTCTTTTTCTCACATGTTTGCCTGTGAAGGTCCATAGCTGCCCTACACCTATTTAGATTTACTTGTAATATTTTCATAATGATTGTTTTTGGGAAGGTTTCATTATTTGCCTCCTAACCTCCATTACCGCTTTTCTATACTCTGGACACGCCATGTCGTCAGCCTTGTGACCTTCCTTATCACAAATATAGCACCCTGGTTTTTCCTGACAGTCTTCTGGTCCCTTCTTGCCACATTTAAAACAAGGTTTTACTTTCATTTCCTCCTTGTCGCATTCGTTTGCTTTATGTCCGAAGTTAAGGCATTTGAGGCAACTCATGGGCTGAATAACTTCTTCTATTCGCCATCTTGCTCATCATGTTTTGATGGTACCTTGGTTGCACAGCTTTCTTCCTTCCACGGTTGGTAAAGTGATTACTGCGTACTGAAGTCCTTCTCGGTGTGTCCCTTTTGACATTCTCACTTCTATGTCTTGAGAAGTTTTTGTCTCTTTTGCAATTGCCTGAGTTATTTCATCTTTTGTTGTAGTTTCGTCAATGTTTTTGATAAATAGAGACATCACACGCAGCTGCACCTGTTTTACTGATGATCTCATTCATCAGCTCGTCGCTGCCACTTTTTGTTGTCGCAACTTCAATTAATATGTTTCCGGCCTTTGTTTTCTTTATTGTATTTATTTTTATTCCTATCTACCGCGTTCCTGCAGCTAACAAACATGACAGATTGTCTGATAGTTTGTATTAAGTTACAAAAGAGAAATGACGTAATAAAGTTATTGATAACAAACGCTTGTGCGGGTGGGCGGGAACACAATTTTAGAATACTGGGCTGGTAGTAAGATAAAGTGATTTTGTATTTATTTTGTAATTAGGCAAAGAAGTTACTGTTACTTCTTTGCCTAATTGCTTAGAGTAACCTGTTTTTTCTGCGGATTTTTGCTTCTATATTTATTTATTTTGATTTGTTTGATCTTTCTCATTAAGCCCTTTTTGCCTCAACAGTTTTTTTTTCCGCAACTAGCCCAGTCTGCATTAATCTATCTGGCACAAAGTGCTTACTTATGGGAATATGGTTTCATCCCCCCCCCCTCAGGCAAAGCTGAAATCCTCCTTATTAAATGGATTTGTAGTGTTGTGTGTCTTTACCTCTGCGTTGTTTGCCTGTTGGTAATAATTGCTCTCCCAAGAATTCTTGCCGTTTTTTAAAGGTGGTTCTTGTTGCTTTATATTGGTCGCAAAAGGTAGGCGTTTACACCATTGAAAAAGTGAGATTTTTCTGTATGGGGATCATATTTGTTTTTAATTATTAATGTATTATTTAAATAAATACGGGTTGATACGTAAAACATTTTGATCCGGCCTGGAAAGTGGAGTAGTGGGGTGAAGCCATCGTGCTGTGCACGGCGGCGCAGTAGATCCATGCAGTCCGTCTTAGTACATTGTGCGCGTATATTGTGCTCCGGCTTAAACTAAATTAATTAATAAAAGTGACATAAATTATGAATTAAACCATTTAATAATCAATATAAATGTGTTCATGGAGTAATTACAGCATTAATTACACGGGAAAATAGTAAGAAATGATTTTTATTAATAGTATTTGTGTTAAATTTAGAATAAAACGACGCAAATTGTATTGCAAGGTCAAAAGGACGTTGCGATACAACGAAATCGAACCGGCTTATCAGTTCTTCTTGCTAGCTCGGCCGGTTTTTTTTATGTGCATCGTAATAATCTAAATTTAGAACAAATACTATTATTTCTTACCACAATAGAACTTTATATTTTCTAAATTTAAATATATTATTGATTCTATTATAAATGAAATGAAATTTATTTGTTGGGTCAATAGTTAGTCTTAAATCTTTAAATTTATAGTTTTTGAACAAATTTTAGCTTTTTTATTAATTTAAAATTTCAAACACTTTTAAAAATTACTCAAATTCAATGCAGTTTTTACTGATGTTCCATATTATAAAACGCGATGGTAGGGAATCGAGCTCAACTAGTGCGGAGTCAAGTTGACCGATCTCTATTCCGCATACAATGCGCGTCGTTTGTATGCCTTTTCTTTAAATTAAAAAATAAATTAAAAGTATAAGAAGAACAGAAAAGGATTAAATTATTATAAAAAAAGTGATCGACCATCAACGGAGTATTTGCATTCATTTCATTCATTTAATTTGAATCAAATCAATTTCTTACGGTTGCATTTGTCATATAGGTTTGAAGTATGACCCAACCTCATCACATTAGTGATAATTTTTAACCTGACCAGGTTTTTTAAAATTAGATCTAGTGTAAGAGTTGAGGCCGGCATACTAAGTCACCATCATTTCAGACGACGCATTACATTTTAAAGATTGGGTCAATCTTTTGAAAATGTAATGCTATCAGCGTTTGATCTAAAAAAGGGTAAACCCCACATGCTCAGGGACACCTTCCTCTGGTCTATTGGTGGTTCGACCTTGATGGCACAGGTTAGATTAAACAAATTTATAAAACTCCCTGGTCATTAATATAAAGTGCCATTCAATTGAGGGGTAAGCAGGAAACCAGTGAACTTCTACCCTCAGCTTTAAGCAAGTTTAAAGTAGGTCCGGCATTGAAGGGTGCTCAGAAGACGGGTGCCTTGTGCACTTCATCTTTAAGCAAGCTTAAAGTAAGTCCAACTTTGTTTGGTTTATTTATGCGCTAAAGTAGGTTGGGTTGGCCGGTTCCCTTTATATTAAAGTGACCACGGTCCGATATCGTGCTCCATCCCCAAATGCGTCGTGATAGGGTTGAACGGCAAATCCTTTTGTGTTTCCAACCTTACAATCCTTTGTTTCCAATCCTTCTCCTGCTCAGGATTGGTACCTCGGTATGGTGGGCAGGCGTAATTACATAAAATTTAATTTAGAAACAAAATTTTATTTATTTTATATGTATGTTCAGCATATTTATACGTAAAGTTTAGATGTATTTTCAAATATTTTATGTAAAACGAAACCAATCCATCGCATCAATTCTTTTTTTGATTTTCACGATTTTAAAAAATTTCAATTTTTTTCAAAAGTCAGATTGCATGCTAAACGCGTAAAAAACATTTTTTTTTTTTTTTTGGAAATTTTCCTTTGTTTCAGAAGAAGTGCGTGAAATTTGCGTGAAAATAAGAATTTTTTTGGAGTTCATGATTTTTCAAAAAATCAATTTTTTTCGAAAGTGTCAGATTTCATGCGAAACGCGTAAAAAACAATTTTTTTTTTTTTTGAAGTTTCCCTTTGTTTCAGTAGTGAAATTGGTTGAAATTTGCGTAAAAATAAGAATTTTTTTGGAGTTCATGATTTTTCAAAAAATATTTTTTTTTTCGAAAGTGTCAGATTGCATGCGAAACGCGTAAAAAACAAAGATTTTTTTTTTTGGAAAATTCCCATTGTTTCAAAAGTGAAATTCGCGTGAAAATAGCGTAAAATTGAGAATTTTTTTGGACTTTGACATGATTTTTCAAAAAATCAAATTTTTTCGAAAGTGTCAGATTGCATGCGAAACGCGTAAAAAACAAAGATTTTTTTTTTTTTTTGAAATTTCCCTTTGTTTCAGAAGTAACTTTCCACACTCAAAAATTTAAAATTTTTCAAAACATTCAAAAACAAATTTTCTCAAAATTTTTGTTCAAACACAAAAATGTCAAAGATACCTTTGGATTGTAACCCGACTTGAAACAAAAATATCAATTTTCATCAAAAATTTAAAATTTTTCAAAACATTCAAAAACAAATTTTCTCAAAATTTTTGTTCAAACACAAAAATGTCAAAGGTATATATATACTTTTGGATTGTAACCCGACTTGAAACAAAAATATCAATTTTCATCAAAAATTTAAAATTTTTCAAAACATTCAAAAACAAATTTTCTCAAAATTTTTGTTCAAACACAAAAATGTCAAAGGTATATACCTTTGGATTGTAACCCGACTTGAAACAAAAATATCAATTTTCATCAAAAATTTAAAATTTTTCAAAACATTCAAAAACAAATTTATTCAACACTTTCAAAATTTTTGTTCAAACACAAAAATGTCAAAGGTATATACCTTTGGATTGTAACCCGACTTGAAACAAAAATATCAATTTTCATCAAAAATTTAAAATTTTTCAAAACATTCAAAAACAAATTTTCTCAAAATTTTTGTATTTGGATTGTAACCCGACTTGAAACAAAAATATCAATTTTCATCAAAAATTTAAAATTTTTCAAAACATTCAAAAACAAATTTTCTCAAAATTTTTGTTCAAACACAAAAATGTCAAAGGTATATACCTTTGGATTGTAACCCGACTTGAAACAAAAATATCAATTTTCATCAAAAATTTAAAATTTTTCAAAACATTCAAAAACAAATTTTTTCAAAATTTTTGTTCAAACACAAAAATGTCAAAGGTATATACCTTTGGATTGTAACCCGACTTGAAACAAAAATATCAATTTTCATCAAAAATTAAAAAAATTTCAAAACATTCAAAAACAAATTTTCTCAAAATTTTTGTTCAAACACAAAAATGTCAAAGGTATATATATACTTTTGGATTGTAACCCGACTTGAAACAAAAATATCAATTTTCATCAAAAATTTAAAATTTTTCAAAACATTCAAAAACAAATTTTTTCAAAATTTTTGTTCAAACACAAAAATGTCAAAGGTATATACCTTTGGATTGTAACCCGACTTGAAACAAAAATATCAATTTTCATCAAAAATTTAAAATTTTTCAAAACATTCAAAAACAAATTTTCTCAAAATTTTTGTTCAAACACAAAAATGTCAAAGGTATATACCTTTGGATTGTAACCCGACTTGAAACAAAAATATCAATTTTCATCAAAAATTTAAAATTTTTCAAAACATTCAAAAACAAATTTTCTCAAAATTTTTGTTCAAACACAAAAATGTCAAAGGTATATATATACTTTTGGATTGTAACCCGACTTGAAACAAAAATATCAATTTTCATCAAAAATTTAAAATTTTTCAAAACATTCAAAAACAAATTTTCTCAAAATTTTTGTTCAAACACAAAAATGTCAAAGGTATATACCTTTGGATTGTAACCCGACTTGAAACAAAAATATCAATTTTCATCAAAAATTTAAAATTTTTCAAAACATTCAAAAACAAATTTTCTCAAAATTTTTGTTCAAACACAAAAATGTCAAAGGTATATATATACTTTTGGATTGTAACCCGACTTGAAACAAAAATATCAATTTTCATCAAAAATTTAAAATTTTTCAAAACATTCAAAAACAAATTTTCTCAAAATTTTTGTTCAAACACAAAAATGTCAAAGGTATATACCTTTGGATTGTAACCCGACTTGAAACAAAAATATCAATTTTCATCAAAAATTTAAAATTTTTCAAAACATTCAAAAACAAATTTTCTCAAAATTTTTGTTCAAACACAAAAATGTCAAAGGTATATATATACTTTTGGATTGTAACCCGACTTGAAACAAAAATATCAATTTTCATCAAAAATTTAAAATTTTTCAAAACATTCAAAAACAAATTTTCTCAAAATTTTTGTTCAAACACAAAAATGTCAAAGGTATATATACCTTTGGATTGTAACCCGACTTGAAACAAAAATATTAATTTTCATCAAAAATTTAAAATTTTTCAAAACATTCAAAAACAAATTTTCTCAACATTTTTGTTCAAACACAAAAATGTCAAAGGTATATACCTTTGGATTGTAACCCGACTTGAAACAAAAATATCAATTTTCATCAAAAATTTAAAATTTTTCAAAACATTCAAAAACAAATTTTTTCAAAATTTTTGTTCAAACACAAAAATGTCAAAGGTATATATATATACCTTTGGATTGTAACCCGACTTGAAACAAAAATATCAATTTTTATCAAAAATTTAAAATTTTTCAAAACATTCAAAAACAAATTTATTCAACACTTTCAAAATTTTAGTTCAAACACAAAAATGTCACCTTTGGATTGTAACCCGACTTGAAACAAAAATATCAATTTTCATCAAAAATTTAAAATTTTTCAAAACATTCAAAAACAAATTTTCTCAAAATTTTTGTTCAAACACAAAAATGTCAAAGGTATATACCTTTGGATTGTAACCCGACTTGAAACAAAAATATCAATTTTCATCAAAAATTTAAAATTTTTCAAAACATTCAAAAACAAATTTATTCAACACTTTCAAAATTTTAGTTCAAACACAAAAATGTCAAAGGTATATTACCTTTGGATTGTAACCCGACTTGAAACAAAAATATCAATTTTCATCAAAAATTTAAAATTTTTCAAAACATTCAAAAACAAATTTTCTCAAAATTTTTGTTCAAACACAAAAATGTCAAAGGTATATATACCTTTGGATTGTAACCCGACTTGAAACAAAAATATTAATTTTCATCAAAAATTTAAAATTTTTCAAAACATTCAAAAACAAATTTATTCAACACTTTCAAAATTTTAGTTCAAACACAAAAATGTCAAAGGTATATATACCTTTGGATTGTAACCCGACTTGAAACAAAAATATCAATTTTCATCAAAAATTTAAAAATTTTCAAAACATTCAAAAACAAATTTTTTCAAAATTTTTGTTCAAACACAAAAATGTCAAAGGTATATACCTTTGGATTGTAACCCGACTTGAAACAAAAATATCAATTTTCATCAAAAATTTAAAATTTTTCAAAACATTCAAAAACAAATTTTCTCAAAATTTTTGTTTAAACACAAAAATGTCAAAGGTATATACCTTTGGATTGTAACCCGACTTGAAACAAAAATATCAATTTTCATCAAAAATTAAAAATTTTTCAAAACATTCAAAAACAAATTTTCTCAAAATTTTTGTTCAAACACAAAAATGTCAAAGGTTATACCTTTGGATTGTAACCCGACTTGAAACAAAAATATTAATTTTCATCAAAAATTTAAAATTTTTCATAACATTCAAAAACAAATTTATTCAACACTTTCAAAATTTTAGTTCAAACACAAAAATGTCAAAGGTATATATACCTTTGGATTGTAACCCGACTTGAAACAAAAATATCAATTTTCATCAAAAATTTAAAATTTTTCAAAACATTCAAAAACAAATTTATTCAACAATTTCAAAATTTTAGTTCAAACACAAAAATGTCAAAGGTATATACCTTTGGATTGTAACCCGACTTGAAACAAAAATATCAATTTTCATCAAAAATTTAAAATTTTTCAAAACATTCAAAAACAAATTTTTTCAAAATTTTTGTTCAAACACAAAAATGTCAAAGGTATATACCTTTGGATTGTAACCCGACTTGAAACAAAAATATCAATTTTCATCAAAAATTTAAAATTTTTCAAAACATTCGAAAACAAATTTTCTCAAAATTTTTGTTCAAACACAAAAATGTCAAAGGTATAATATACCTTTGGATTGTAACCCGACTTGAAACTAAAATATCAATTTTCATCAAAAATTTAAAAATTTTCAAAACATTCAAAAACAAATTTTCTCAAAATTTTTGTTCAAACACAAAAATGTCAAAGGTATAATATACCTTTGGATTGTAACCCGACTTGAAACTAAAATATCAATTTTCATCAAAAATTTAAAATTTTTCAAAACATTCAAAAACAAATTTATTCAACACTTTCAAAATTTTAGTTCAAACACAAAAATGTCAAAGGTATATATACCTTTGGATTGTAACCCGACTTGAAACAAAAATATCAATTTTCATCAAAAATTTAAAATTTTTCAAAACATTCAAAAACAAATTTATTCAACACTTTCAAAATTTTAGTTCAAACACAAAAATGTCAAAGGTATATACCTTTGGATTGTAACCCGACTTGAAACAAAAATATCAATTTTCATCAAAAATTTAAAATTTTTCAAAACATTCAAAAACAAATTTTCTCAAAATTTTTGTTCAAACACAAAAATGTCAAAGGTATAATATACCTTTGGATTGTAACCCGACTTGAAACAAAAATATCAATTTTCATCAAAAATTTAAAATTTTTCAAAACATTCAAAAACAAATTTTCTCAAAATTTTTGTTCAAACACAAAAATGTCAAAGGTATATACCTTTGGATTGTAACCCGACTTGAAACAAAAATATCAATTTTTATCAAAAATTTAAAATTTTTCAAAACATTCAAAAACAAATTTATTCAACACTTTCAAAATTTTAGTTCAAACACAAAAATGTCAAAGGTATATACCTTTGGATTGTAACCCGACTTGAAACAAAAATATCAATTTTCATCAAAAATTTAAAATTTTTCAAAACATTCAAAAACAAATTTTCTCAAAATTTTTGTTCAAACACAAAAATGTCAAAGGTATATACCTTTGGATTGTAACCCGACTTGAAACAAAAATATCAATTTTTATCAAAAATTTAAAATTTTTCAAAACATTCAAAAACAAATTTATTCAACACTTTCAAAATTTTAGTTCAAACACAAAAATGTCAAAGGTATATACCTTTGGATTGTAACCCGACTTGAAACAAAAATATCAATTTTCATCAAAAATTTAAAATTTTTCAAAACATTCAAAAACAAATTTTCTCAAAATTTTTGTTCAAACACAAAAATGTCAAAGGTATATACCTTTGGATTGTAACCCGACTTGAAACAAAAATATCAATTTTTATCAAAAATTTAAAATTTTTCAAAACATTCAAAAACAAATTTATTCAACACTTTCAAAATTTTAGTTCAAACACAAAAATGTCAAAGGTATATACCTTTGGATTGTAACCCGACTTGAAACAAAAATATCAATTTTCATCAAAAATTTAAAATTTTTCAAAACATTCAAAAACAAATTTTCTCAAAATTTTAGTTCAAACACAAAAATGTCAAAGGTATATACCTTTGGATTGTAACCCGACTTGAAACAAAAATATCAATTTTTATCAAAAATTTAAAATTTTTCAAAACATTCAAAAACAAATTTATTCAACACTTTCAAAATTTTAGTTCAAACACAAAAATGTCAAAGGTATATATACCTTTGGATTGTAACCCGACTTGAAACAAAAATATCAAATTTCATCAAAAATTTAAAATTTTTCAAAACATTCAAAAACAAATTTTCTCAAAATTTTTGTTCAAACACAAAAATGTCAAAGGTATATACCTTTGGATTGTAACCCGACTTGAAACAAAAATATCAATTTTCATCAAAAATTTAAAATTTTTCAAAACATTCAAAAACAAATTTTCTCAAAATTTTTGTTCAAACACAAAAATGTCAAAGGTATATACCTTTGGATTGTAACCCGACTTGAAACAAAAATATCAATTTTTATCAAAAATTTAAAATTTTTCAAAACATTCAAAAACAAATTTATTCAACACTTTCAAAATTTTAGTTCAAACACAAAAATGTCAAAGGTATATATACCTTTGGATTGTAACCCGACTTGAAACAAAAATATCAATTTTCATCAAAAATTTAAAATTTTTCAAAACATTCACAAACAAATTTTCTCAAAATTTTTGTTCAAACACAAAAATGTCAAAGGTATATACCTTTGGATTGTAACCCGACTTGAAACAAAAATATCAATTTTCATCAAAAATTTAAAATTTTTCAAAACATTCAAAAACAAATTTTCTCAAAATTTTTGTTCAAACACAAAAATGTCAAAGGTATATACCTTTGGATTGTAACCCGACTTGAAACAAAAATATCAATTTTCATCAAAAATTTAAAATTTTTCAAAACATTCAAAAACAAATTTTTTCAAAATTTTTGTTCAAACACAAAAATGTCAAAGGTACCTTTGGATTGTAACCCGACTTGAAACAAAAATATCAATTTTCATCAAAAATTAAAAATTTTTCAAAACATTCAAAAACAAATTTTCTCAAAATTTTTGTTCAAACACAAAAATGTCAAAGGTTATACCTTTGGATTGTAACCCGACTTGAAACAAAAATATCAATTTTCATCAAAAATTTAAAATTTTTCAAAACATTCAAAAACAAATTTTCTCAAAATTTTTGTTCAAACACAAAAATGTCAAAGGTATATACCTTTGGATTGTAACCCGACTTGAAACAAAAATATCAATTTTCATCAAAAATTTAAAATTTTTCAAAACATTCAAAAACAAATTTTCTCAAAATTTTTGTTCAAACACAAAAATGTCAAAGGTATATACCTTTGGATTGTAACCCGACTTGAAACAAAAATATCAATTTTCATCAAAAATTTAAAATTTTTCAAAACATTCAAAAACAAATTTTCTCAAAATTTTTGTTCAAACACAAAAATGTCAAAGGTATATACCTTTGGATTGTAACCCGACTTGAAACAAAAATATCAATTTTCATCAAAAATTTAAAATTTTTCAAAACATTCAAAAACAAATTTTCTCAAAATTTTTGTTCAAACACAAAAATGTCAAAGGTATATACCTTTGGATTGTAACCCGACTTGAAACAAAAATATCAATTTTTATCAAAAATTTAAAATTTTTCAAAACATTCAAAAACAAATTTATTCAACACTTTCAAAATTTTAGTTCAAACACAAAAATGTCAAAGGTATATACCTTTGGATTGTAACCCGACTTGAAACAAAAATATCAATTTTCATCAAAAATTTAAAATTTTTCAAAACATTCAAAAACAAATTTTCTCAAAATTTTTGTTCAAACACAAAAATGTCAAAGGTATATACCTTTGGATTGTAACCCGACTTGAAACAAAAATATCAATTTTTATCAAAAATTTAAAATTTTTCAAAACATTCAAAAACAAATTTATTCAACACTTTCAAAATTTTAGTTCAAACACAAAAATGTCAAAGGTATATACCTTTGGATTGTAACCCGACTTGAAACAAAAATATCAATTTTCATCAAAAATTTAAAATTTTTCAAAACATTCAAAAACAAATTTTCTCAAAATTTTTGTTCAAACACAAAAATGTCAAAGGTATATACCTTTGGATTGTAACCCGACTTGAAACAAAAATATCAATTTTTATCAAAAATTTAAAATTTTTCAAAACATTCAAAAACAAATTTATTCAACACTTTCAAAATTTTAGTTCAAACACAAAAATGTCAAAGGTATATATACCTTTGGATTGTAACCCGACTTGAAACAAAAATATCAATTTTCATCAAAAATTTAAAATTTTTCAAAACATTCAAAAACAAATTTTCTCAAAATTTTTGTTCAAACACAAAAATGTCAAAGGTATATACCTTTGGATTGTAACCCGACTTGAAACAAAAATATCAATTTTCATCAAAAATTTAAAATTTTTCAAAACATTCAAAAACAAATTTTCTCAAAATTTTTGTTCAAACACAAAAATGTCAAAGGTATATACCTTTGGATTGTAACCCGACTTGAAACAAAAATATCAATTTTTATCAAAAATTTAAAATTTTTCAAAACATTCAAAAACAAATTTATTCAACACTTTCAAAATTTTAGTTCAAACACAAAAATGTCAAAGGTATATATACCTTTGGATTGTAACCCGACTTGAAACAAAAATATCAATTTTCATCAAAAATTTAAAATTTTTCAAAACATTCACAAACAAATTTTCTCAAAATTTTTGTTCAAACACAAAAATGTCAAAGGTATATACCTTTGGATTGTAACCCGACTTGAAACAAAAATATCAATTTTCATCAAAAATTTAAAATTTTTCAAAACATTCAAAAACAAATTTTCTCAAAATTTTTGTTCAAACACAAAAATGTCAAAGGTATATACCTTTGGATTGTAACCCGACTTGAAACAAAAATATCAATTTTCATCAAAAATTTAAAATTTTTCAAAACATTCAAAAACAAATTTTTTCAAAATTTTTGTTCAAACACAAAAATGTCAAAGGTACCTTTGGATTGTAACCCGACTTGAAACAAAAATATCAATTTTCATCAAAAATTAAAAAATTTTCAAAACATTCAAAAACAAATTTTCTCAAAATTTTTGTTCAAACACAAAAATGTCAAAGGTTATACCTTTGGATTGTAACCCGACTTGAAACAAAAATATCAATTTTCATCAAAAATTTAAAATTTTTCAAAACATTCAAAAACAAATTTTCTCAAAATTTTTGTTCAAACACAAAAATGTCAAAGGTATATACCTTTGGATTGTAACCCGACTTGAAACAAAAATATCAATTTTCATCAAAAATTTAAAATTTTTCAAAACATTCAAAAACAAATTTTCTCAAAATTTTTGTTCAAACACAAAAATGTCAAAGGTATATACCTTTGGATTGTAACCCGACTTGAAACAAAAATATCAATTTTCATCAAAAATTTAAAATTTTTCAAAACATTCAAAAACAAATTTTCTCAAAATTTTTGTTTAAACACAAAAATGTCAAAGGTATATACCTTTGGATTGTAACCCGACTTGAAACAAAAATATCAATTTTTATCAAAAATTTAAAATTTTTCAAAACATTCAAAAACAAATTTATTCAACACTTTCAAAATTTTTCAAAACATTCAAAAACAAATTTTCTCAAAATTTTTGTTCAAACACAAAAATGTCAAAGGTATATACCTTTGGATTGTAACCCGACTTGAAACAAAAATATCAATTTTCATCAAAAATTTAAAATTTTTCAAAACATTCAAAAACATATTTTCTCAAAATTTTTGTTCAAACACAAAAATGTCAAAGGTATATACCTTTGGATTGTAACCCGACTTGAAACAAAAATATCAATTTTCATCAAAAATTTAAAATTTTTCAAAACATTCAAAAACAAATTTATTCAACACTTTCAAAATTTTAGTTCAAACACAAAAATGTCAAAGGTATATACCTTTGGATTGTAACCCGACTTGAAACAAAAATATCAATTTTCATCAAAAATTTAAAATTTTTCAAAACATTCAAAAACAAATTTATTCAACACTTTCAAAATTTTAGTTCAAACACAAAAATGTCAAAGGTATAATATACCTTTGGATTGTAACCCGACTTGAAACTAAAATATCAATTTTCATCAAAAATTTAAAATTTTTCAAAACATTCAAAAACAAATTTATTCAACACTTTCAAAATTTTAGTTCAAACACAAAAATGTCAAAGGTATATACCTTTGGATTGTAACCCGACTTGAAACAAAAATATCAATTTTCATCAAAAATTTAAAATTTTTCAAAACATTCAAAAACAAATTTATTCAACACTTTCAAAATTTTAGTTCAAACACAAAAATGTCAAAGGTATAATATACCTTTGGATTGTAACCCGACTTGAAACTAAAATATCAATTTTCATCAAAAATTTAAAATTTTTCAAAACATTCAAAAACAAATTTATTCAACACTTTCAAAATTTTAGTTCAAACACAAAAATGTCAAAGGTATAATATACCTTTGGATTGTAACCCGACTTGAAACTAAAATATCAATTTTCATCAAAAATTTAAAATTTTTCAAAACATTCAAAAACAAATTTATTCAACACTTTCAAAATTTTAGTTCAAACACAAAAATGTCAAAGGTATAATATACCTTTGGATTGTAACCCGACTTGAAACAAAAATATCAATTTTCATCAAAAATTTAAAATTTTTCAAAACATTCAAAAACAAATTTTCTCAAAATTTTTGTTCAAACACAAAAATGTCAAAGGTATATACCTTTGGATTGTAACCCGACTTGAAACAAAAATATCAATTTTTATCAAAAATTTAAAATTTTTCAAAACATTCAAAAACAAATTTATTCAACACTTTCAAAATTTTAGTTCAAACACAAAAATGTCAAAGGTATATACCTTTGGATTGTAACCCGACTTGAAACAAAAATATCAATTTTCATCAAAAATTTAAAATTTTTCAAAACATTCAAAAACAAATTTTCTCAAAATTTTTGTTCAAACACAAAAATGTCAAAGGTATATACCTTTGGATTGTAACCCGACTTGAAACAAAAATATCAATTTTTATCAAAAATTTAAAATTTTTCAAAACATTCAAAAACAAATTTATTCAACACTTTCAAAATTTTAGTTCAAACACAAAAATGTCAAAGGTATATACCTTTGGATTGTAACCCGACTTGAAACAAAAATATCAATTTTCATCAAAAATTTAAAATTTTTCAAAACATTCAAAAACAAATTTTCTCAAAATTTTAGTTCAAACACAAAAATGTCAAAGGTATATACCTTTGGATTGTAACCCGACTTGAAACAAAAATATCAATTTTTATCAA
Organism: Tachinus rufipes; assembly: GCA_963932245.1. NCBI lineage: Eukaryota > Metazoa > Arthropoda > Insecta > Coleoptera > Staphylinidae > Tachinus > Tachinus rufipes. The sequence goes on from OZ010749.1 coordinate 8,036,707, forward strand.
AAATTTAAAATTTTTCAAAACATTCAAAAACAAATTTATTCAACACTTTCAAAATTTTAGTTCAAACACAAAAATGTCAAAGGTATATATACCTTTGGATTGTAACCCGACTTGAAACAAAAATATCAATTTTCATCAAAAATTTAAAATTTTTCAAAACATTCAAAAACAAATTTTCTCAAAATTTTTGTTCAAACACAAAAATGTCAAAGGTATATACCTTTGGATTGTAACCCGACTTGAAACAAAAATATCAATTTTTATCAAAAATTTAAAATTTTTCAAAACATTCAAAAACAAATTTATTCAACACTTTCAAAATTTTAGTTCAAACACAAAAATGTCAAAGGTATATATACCTTTGGATTGTAACCCGACTTGAAACAAAAATATCAATTTTCATCAAAAATTTAAAATTTTTCAAAACATTCACAAACAAATTTTCTCAAAATTTTTGTTCAAACACAAAAATGTCAAAGGTATATACCTTTGGATTGTAACCCGACTTGAAACAAAAATATCAATTTTCATCAAAAATTTAAAATTTTTCAAAACATTCAAAAACAAATTTTCTCAAAATTTTTGTTCAAACACAAAAATGTCAAAGGTATATACCTTTGGATTGTAACCCGACTTGAAACAAAAATATCAATTTTCATCAAAAATTTAAAATTTTTCAAAACATTCAAAAACAAATTTTTTCAAAATTTTTGTTCAAACACAAAAATGTCAAAGGTACCTTTGGATTGTAACCCGACTTGAAACAAAAATATCAATTTTCATCAAAAATTAAAAATTTTTCAAAACATTCAAAAACAAATTTTCTCAAAATTTTTGTTCAAACACAAAAATGTCAAAGGTTATACCTTTGGATTGTAACCCGACTTGAAACAAAAATATCAATTTTCATCAAAAATTTAAAATTTTTCAAAACATTCAAAAACAAATTTTCTCAAAATTTTTGTTCAAACACAAAAATGTCAAAGGTATATACCTTTGGATTGTAACCCGACTTGAAACAAAAATATCAATTTTCATCAAAAATTTAAAATTTTTCAAAACATTCAAAAACAAATTTTCTCAAAATTTTTGTTCAAACACAAAAATGTCAAAGGTATATACCTTTGGATTGTAACCCGACTTGAAACAAAAATATCAATTTTCATCAAAAATTTAAAATTTTTCAAAACATTCAAAAACAAATTTTCTCAAAATTTTTGTTTAAACACAAAAATGTCAAAGGTATATACCTTTGGATTGTAACCCGACTTGAAACAAAAATATCAATTTTTATCAAAAATTTAAAATTTTTCAAAACATTCAAAAACAAATTTATTCAACACTTTCAAAATTTTTCAAAACATTCAAAAACAAATTTTCTCAAAATTTTTGTTCAAACACAAAAATGTCAAAGGTATATACCTTTGGATTGTAACCCGACTTGAAACAAAAATATCAATTTTCATCAAAAATTTAAAATTTTTCAAAACATTCAAAAACATATTTTCTCAAAATTTTTGTTCAAACACAAAAATGTCAAAGGTATATACCTTTGGATTGTAACCCGACTTGAAACAAAAATATCAATTTTCATCAAAAATTTAAAATTTTTCAAAACATTCAAAAACAAATTTATTCAACACTTTCAAAATTTTAGTTCAAACACAAAAATGTCAAAGGTATATACCTTTGGATTGTAACCCGACTTGAAACAAAAATATCAATTTTCATCAAAAATTTAAAATTTTTCAAAACATTCAAAAACAAATTTATTCAACACTTTCAAAATTTTAGTTCAAACACAAAAATGTCAAAGGTATATACCTTTGGATTGTAACCCGACTTGAAACAAAAATATCAATTTTCATCAAAAATTTAAAATTTTTCAAAACATTCAGAAACAAATTTTTTCAAAATTTTTGTTCAAACACATAAATGTCAAAGGTATATACCTTTGGATTGTAACCCGACTTGAAACAAAAATATCAATTTTCATCAAAAATTTAAAATTTTTCAAAACATTCAAAAACAAATTTTCTCAAAATTTTTGTTCAAACACAAAAATGTCAAAGGTATATACCTTTGGATTGTAACCCGACTTGAAACAAAAATATCAATTTTCATCAAAAATTTAAAATTTTTCAAAACATTCAAAAACAAATTTTTTCAAAATTTTTGTTCAAACACAAAAATGTCAAAGGTATATACCTTTGGATTGTAACCCGACTTGAAACAAAAATATCAATTTTCATCAAAAATTAAAAAATTTTCAAAACATTCAAAAACAAATTTTCTCAAAATTTTTGTTCAAACACAAAAATGTCAAAGGTTATACCTTTGGATTGTAACCCGACTTGAAACAAAAATATTAATTTTCATCAAAAATTTAAAATTTTTCAAAACATTCAAAAACAAATTTATTCAACACTTTCAAAATTTTAGTTCAAACACAAAAATGTCAAAGGTATATACCTTTGGATTGTAACCCGACTTGAAACAAAAATATCAATTTTCATCAAAAATTTAAAATTTTTCAAAACATTCAAAAACAAATTTTTTCAAAATTTTTGTTCAAACACAAAAATGTCAAAGGTATATATATACCTTTGGATTGTAACCCGACTTGAAACAAAAATATCAATTTTCATCAAAAATTTAAAATTTTTCAAAACATTCAAAAACAAATTTCTCAAAATTTTTGTTCAAACACAAAAATGTCAAAGGTATAATATACCTTTGGATTGTAACCCGACTTGAAACAAAAATATCAATTTTCATCAAAAATTTAAAATTTTTCAAAACATTCAAAAACAAATTTATTCAACACTTTCAAAATTTTAGTTCAAACACAAAAATGTCAAAGGTATATACCTTTGGATTGTAACCCGACTTGAAACAAAAATATCAATTTTCATCAAAAATTTAAAATTTTTCAAAACATTCAAAAACAAATTTATTCAACACTTTCAAAATTTTAGTTCAAACACAAAAATGTCAAAGGTATATACCTTTGGATTGTAACCCGACTTGAAACAAAAATATCAATTTTCATCAAAAATTTAAAATTTTTCAAAACATTCAAAAACAAATTTTCTCAAAATTTTTGTTCAAACACAAAAATGTCAAAGGTATATACCTTTGGATTGTAACCCGACTTGAAACAAAAATATCAATTTTTATCAAAAATTTAAAATTTTTCAAAACATTCAAAAACAAATTTATTCAACACTTTCAAAATTTTAGTTCAAACACAAAAATGTCAAAGGTATATACCTTTGGATTGTAACCCGACTTGAAACAAAAATATCAATTTTCATCAAAAATTTAAAATTTTTCAAAACATTCAAAAACAAATTTTCTCAAAATTTTTGTTCAAACACAAAAATGTCAAAGGTATATACCTTTGGATTGTAACCCGACTTGAAACAAAAATATCAATTTTTATCAAAAATTTAAAATTTTTCAAAACATTCAAAAACAAATTTATTCAACACTTTCAAAATTTTAGTTCAAACACAAAAATGTCAAAGGTATATACCTTTGGATTGTAACCCGACTTGAAACAAAAATATCAATTTTCATCAAAAATTTAAAATTTTTCAAAACATTCAAAAACAAATTTTCTCAAAATTTTAGTTCAAACACAAAAATGTCAAAGGTATATACCTTTGGATTGTAACCCGACTTGAAACAAAAATATCAATTTTTATCAAAAATTTAAAATTTTTCAAAACATTCAAAAACAAATTTATTCAACACTTTCAAAATTTTAGTTCAAACACAAAAATGTCAAAGGTATATATACCTTTGGATTGTAACCCGACTTGAAACAAAAATATCAATTTTCATCAAAAATTTAAAATTTTTCAAAACATTCAAAAACAAATTTTCTCAAAATTTTTGTTCAAACACAAAAATGTCAAAGGTATATACCTTTGGATTGTAACCCGACTTGAAACAAAAATATCAATTTTCATCAAAAATTTAAAATTTTTCAAAACATTCAAAAACAAATTTTCTCAAAATTTTTGTTCAAACACAAAAATGTCAAAGGTATATACCTTTGGATTGTAACCCGACTTGAAACAAAAATATCAATTTTTATCAAAAATTTAAAATTTTTCAAAACATTCAAAAACAAATTTATTCAACACTTTCAAAATTTTAGTTCAAACACAAAAATGTCAAAGGTATATATACCTTTGGATTGTAACCCGACTTGAAACAAAAATATCAATTTTCATCAAAAATTTAAAATTTTTCAAAACATTCACAAACAAATTTTCTCAAAATTTTTGTTCAAACACAAAAATGTCAAAGGTATATACCTTTGGATTGTAACCCGACTTGAAACAAAAATATCAATTTTCATCAAAAATTTAAAATTTTTCAAAACATTCAAAAACAAATTTTCTCAAAATTTTTGTTCAAACACAAAAATGTCAAAGGTATATACCTTTGGATTGTAACCCGACTTGAAACAAAAATATCAATTTTCATCAAAAATTTAAAATTTTTCAAAACATTCAAAAACAAATTTTTTCAAAATTTTTGTTCAAACACAAAAATGTCAAAGGTACCTTTGGATTGTAACCCGACTTGAAACAAAAATATCAATTTTCATCAAAAATTAAAAATTTTTCAAAACATTCAAAAACAAATTTTCTCAAAATTTTTGTTCAAACACAAAAATGTCAAAGGTATATACCTTTGGATTGTAACCCGACTTGAAACAAAAATATCAATTTTCATCAAAAATTAAAAATTTTTCAAAACATTCAAAAACAAATTTTCTCAAAATTTTTGTTCAAACACAAAAATGTCAAAGGTATATACCTTTGGATTGTAACCCGACTTGAAACAAAAATATCAATTTTCATCAAAAATTAAAAATTTTTCAAAACATTCAAAAACAAATTTTCTCAAAATTTTTGTTCAAACACAAAAATGTCAAAGGTATATACCTTTGGATTGTAACCCGACTTGAAACAAAAATATCAATTTTCATCAAAAATTTAAAATTTTTCAAAACATTCAAAAACAAATTTTCTCAAAATTTTTGTTCAAACACAAAAATGTCAAAGGTATATACCTTTGGATTGTAACCCGACTTGAAACAAAAATATCAATTTTCATCAAAAATTTAAAATTTTTCAAAACATTCAAAAACAAATTTTCTCAAAATTTTTGTTCAAACACAAAAATGTCAAAGGTATATACCTTTGGATTGTAACCCGACTTGAAACAAAAATATCAATTTTCATCAAAAATTTAAAATTTTTCAAAACATTCAAAAACAAATTTTCTCAAAATTTTTGTTTAAACACAAAAATGTCAAAGGTATATACCTTTGGATTGTAACCCGACTTGAAACAAAAATATCAATTTTTATCAAAAATTTAAAATTTTTCAAAACATTCAAAAACAAATTTATTCAACACTTTCAAAATTTTTCAAAACATTCAAAAACAAATTTTCTCAAAATTTTTGTTCAAACACAAAAATGTCAAAGGTATATACCTTTGGATTGTAACCCGACTTGAAACAAAAATATCAATTTTCATCAAAAATTTAAAATTTTTCAAAACATTCAAAAACATATTTTCTCAAAATTTTTGTTCAAACACAAAAATGTCAAAGGTATATACCTTTGGATTGTAACCCGACTTGAAACAAAAATATCAATTTTCATCAAAAATTTAAAATTTTTCAAAACATTCAAAAACGAATTTATTCAACACTTTCAAAATTTTAGTTCAAACACAAAAATGTCAAAGGTATATACCTTTGGATTGTAACCCGACTTGAAACAAAAATATCAATTTTCATCAAAAATTTAAAATTTTTCAAAACATTCAAAAACAAATTTATTCAACACTTTCAAAATTTTAGTTCAAACACAAAAATGTCAAAGGTATATACCTTTGGATTGTAACCCGACTTGAAACAAAAATATCAATTTTCATCAAAAATTTAAAATTTTTCAAAACATTCAGAAACAAATTTTTTCAAAATTTTTGTTCAAACACATAAATGTCAAAGGTATATACCTTTGGATTGTAACCCGACTTGAAACAAAAATATCAATTTTCATCAAAAATTTAAAATTTTTCAAAACATTCAAAAACAAATTTTCTCAAAATTTTTGTTCAAACACAAAAATGTCAAAGGTATATACCTTTGGATTGTAACCCGACTTGAAACAAAAATATCAATTTTCATCAAAAATTTAAAATTTTTCAAAACATTCAAAAACAAATTTTTTCAAAATTTTTGTTCAAACACAAAAATGTCAAAGGTATATACCTTTGGATTGTAACCCGACTTGAAACAAAAATATCAATTTTCATCAAAAATTAAAAAATTTTCAAAACATTCAAAAACAAATTTTCTCAAAATTTTTGTTCAAACACAAAAATGTCAAAGGTTATACCTTTGGATTGTAACCCGACTTGAAACAAAAATATTAATTTTCATCAAAAATTTAAAATTTTTCAAAACATTCAAAAACAAATTTATTCAACACTTTCAAAATTTTAGTTCAAACACAAAAATGTCAAAGGTATATACCTTTGGATTGTAACCCGACTTGAAACAAAAATATCAATTTTCATCAAAAATTTAAAATTTTTCAAAACATTCAAAAACAAATTTTTTCAAAATTTTTGTTCAAACACAAAAATGTCAAAGGTATATATATACCTTTGGATTGTAACCCGACTTGAAACAAAAATATCAATTTTCATCAAAAATTTAAAATTTTTCAAAACATTCAAAAACAAATTTCTCAAAATTTTTGTTCAAACACAAAAATGTCAAAGGTATAATATACCTTTGGATTGTAACCCGACTTGAAACAAAAATATCAATTTTCATCAAAAATTTAAAATTTTTCAAAACATTCAAAAACAAATTTATTCAACACTTTCAAAATTTTAGTTCAAACACAAAAATGTCAAAGGTATATACCTTTGGATTGTAACCCGACTTGAAACAAAAATATCAATTTTCATCAAAAATTTAAAATTTTTCAAAACATTCACAAACAAATTTTCTCAAAATTTTTGTTCAAACACAAAAATGTCAAAGGTATATACCTTTGGATTGTAACCCGACTTGAAACAAAAATATCAATTTTCATCAAAAATTTAAAATTTTTCAAAACATTCAAAAACAAATTTTCTCAAAATTTTTGTTCAAACACAAAAATGTCAAAGGTATATACCTTTGGATTGTAACCCGACTTGAAACAAAAATATCAATTTTCATCAAAAATTTAAAATTTTTCAAAACATTCAAAAACAAATTTTCTCAAAATTTTTGTTCAAACACAAAAATGTCAAAGGTATATACCTTTGGATTGTAACCCGACTTGAAACAAAAATATCAATTTTCATCAAAAATTTAAAATTTTTCAAAACATTCAAAAACAAATTTTCTCAAAATTTTTGTTCAAACACAAAAATGTCAAAGGTATATACCTTTGGATTGTAACCCGACTTGAAACAAAAATATCAATTTTTATCAAAAATTTAAAATTTTTCAAAACATTCAAAAACAAATTTATTCAACACTTTCAAAATTTTAGTTCAAACACAAAAATGTCAAAGGTATATACCTTTGGATTGTAACCCGACTTGAAACAAAAATATCAATTTTCATCAAAAATTTAAAATTTTTCAAAACATTCAAAAACAAATTTTCTCAAAATTTTTGTTCAAACACAAAAATGTCAAAGGTATATACCTTTGGATTGTAACCCGACTTGAAACAAAAATATCAATTTTTATCAAAAATTTAAAATTTTTCAAAACATTCAAAAACAAATTTTCTCAAAATTTTTGTTCAAACACAAAAATGTCAAAGGTATACCTTTGGATTGTAACCCGACTTGAAACAAAAATATCAATTTTCATCAAAATTTTAAAATTTTTCAAAACATTCAAAAACAAATTTATTCAACACTTTCAAAATTTTAGTTCAAACACAAAAATGTCAAAGGTATATACCTTTGGATTGTAACCCGACTTGAAACAAAAATATCAATTTTCATCAAAAATTTAAAATTTTTCAAAACATTCAAAAACAAATTTATTCAACACTTTCAAAATTTTAGTTCAAACACAAAAATGTCAAAGGTATATACCTTTGGATTGTAACCCGACTTGAAACAAAAATATCAATTTTCATCAAAAATTTAAAATTTTTCAAAACATTCAGAAACAAATTTTTTCAAAATTTTTGTTCAAACACATAAATGTCAAAGGTATATACCTTTGGATTGTAACCCGACTTGAAACAAAAATATCAATTTTCATCAAAAATTTAAAATTTTTCAAAACATTCAAAAACAAATTTTCTCAAAATTTTTGTTCAAACACAAAAATGTCAAAGGTATATACCTTTGGATTGTAACCCGACTTGAAACAAAAATATCAATTTTCATCAAAAATTTAAAATTTTTCAAAACATTCAAAAACAAATTTTTTCAAAATTTTTGTTCAAACACAAAAATGTCAAAGGTATATACCTTTGGATTGTAACCCGACTTGAAACAAAAATATCAATTTTCATCAAAAATTAAAAAATTTTCAAAACATTCAAAAACAAATTTTCTCAAAATTTTTGTTCAAACACAAAAATGTCAAAGGTTATACCTTTGGATTGTAACCCGACTTGAAACAAAAATATTAATTTTCATCAAAAATTTAAAATTTTTCAAAACATTCAAAAACAAATTTATTCAACACTTTCAAAATTTTAGTTCAAACACAAAAATGTCAAAGGTATATACCTTTGGATTGTAACCCGACTTGAAACAAAAATATCAATTTTCATCAAAAATTTAAAATTTTTCAAAACATTCAAAAACAAATTTATTCAACACTTTCAAAATTTTAGTTCAAACACAAAAATGTCAAAGGTATATACCTTTGGATTGTAACCCGACTTGAAACAAAAATATCAATTTTCATCAAAAATTTAAAATTTTTCAAAACATTCACAAACAAATTTTCTCAAAATTTTTGTTCAAACACAAAAATGTCAAAGGTATATACCTTTGGATTGTAACCCGACTTGAAACAAAAATATCAATTTTCATCAAAAATTTAAAATTTTTCAAAACATTCAAAAACAAATTTTCTCAAAATTTTTGTTCAAACACAAAAATGTCAAAGGTATATACCTTTGGATTGTAACCCGACTTGAAACAAAAATATCAATTTTCATCAAAAATTTAAAATTTTTCAAAACATTCAAAAACAAATTTTCTCAAAATTTTTGTTCAAACACAAAAATGTCAAAGGTATATACCTTTGGATTGTAACCCGACTTGAAACAAAAATATCAATTTTCATCAAAAATTTAAAATTTTTCAAAACATTCAAAAACAAATTTATTCAACACTTTCAAAATTTTAGTTCAAACACAAAAATGTCAAAGGTATATACCTTTGGATTGTAACCCGACTTGAAACAAAAATATCAATTTTCATCAAAAATTTAAAATTTTTCAAAACATTCAAAAACAAATTTTCTCAAAATTTTTGTTCAAACACAAAAATGTCAAAGGTATAATATACCTTTGGATTGTAACCCGACTTGAAACTAAAATATCAATTTTCATCAAAAATTTAAAATTTTTCAAAACATTCAAAAACAAATTTTCTCAAAATTTTTGTTCAAACACAAAAATGTCAAAGGTATATACCTTTGGATTGTAACCCGACTTGAAACAAAAATATCAATTTTCATCAAAAATTTAAAATTTTTCAAAACATTCAAAAACAAATTTTCTCAAAATTTTTGTTCAAACACAAAAATGTCAAAGGTATATACCTTTGGATTGTAACCCGACTTGAAACAAAAATATCAATTTTCATCAAAAATTTAAAATTTTTCAAAACATTCAAAAACAAATTTTCTCAAAATTTTTGTTCAAACACAAAAATGTCAAAGGTATATACCTTTGGATTGTAACCCGACTTGAAACAAAAATATCAATTTTCATCAAAAATTTAAAATTTTTCAAAACATTCAAAAACAAATTTATTCAACACTTTCAAAATTTTAGTTCAAACACAAAAATGTCAAAGGTATATATACCTTTGGATTGTAACCCGACTTGAAACAAAAATATCAATTTTCATCAAAAATTTAAAATTTTTCAAAACATTCAAAAACAAATTTTCTCAAAATTTTTGTTCAAACACAAAAATGTCAAAGGTATATACCTTTGGATTGTAACCCGACTTGAAACAAAAATATCAATTTTCATCAAAAATTTAAAATTTTTCAAAACATTCACAAACAAATTTTCTCAAAATTTTTGTTCAAACACAAAAATGTCAAAGGTATATACCTTTGGATTGTAACCCGACTTGAAACAAAAATATCAATTTTCATCAAAAATTTAAAATTTTTCAAAACATTCAAAAACAAATTTTCTCAAAATTTTTGTTCAAACACAAAAATGTCAAAGGTATATACCTTTGGATTGTAACCCGACTTGAAACAAAAATATCAATTTTCATCAAAAATTTAAAATTTTTCAAAACATTCAAAAACAAATTTATTCAACACTTTCAAAATTTTAGTTCAAACACAAAAATGTCAAAGGTATATATACCTTTGGATTGTAACCCGACTTGAAACAAAAATATCAATTTTCATCAAAAATTTAAAATTTTTCAAAACATTCAAAAACAAATTTTCTCAAAATTTTTGTTCAAACACAAAAATGTCAAAGGTATATACCTTTGGATTGTAACCCGACTTGAAACAAAAATATCAATTTTCATCAAAAATTTAAAATTTTTCAAAACATTCACAAACAAATTTTCTCAAAATTTTTGTTCAAACACAAAAATGTCAAAGGTATATACCTTTGGATTGTAACCCGACTTGAAACAAAAATATCAATTTTCATCAAAAATTTAAAATTTTTCAAAACATTCAAAAACAAATTTTCTCAAAATTTTTGTTCAAACACAAAAATGTCAAAGGTATATATATACCTTTGGATTGTAACCCGACTTGAAACAAAAATATCAATTTTCATCAAAAATTTAAAATTTTTCAAAACATTCAAAAACAAATTTTCTCAAAATTTTTGTTCAAACACAAAAATGTCAAAGGTATATACCTTTGGATTGTAACCCGACTTGAAACAAAAATATCAATTTTCATCAAAAATTTAAAATTTTTCAAAACATTCAAAAACAAATTTATTCAACACTTTCAAAATTTTAGTTCAAACACAAAAATGTCAAAGGTATATATACCTTTGGATTGTAACCCGACTTGAAACAAAAATATCAATTTTCATCAAAAATTTAAAATTTTTCAAAACATTCAAAAACAAATTTTCTCAAAATTTTTGTTCAAACACAAAAATGTCAAAGGTATATACCTTTGGATTGTAACCCGACTTGAAACAAAAATATCAATTTTCATCAAAAATTTAAAATTTTTCAAAACATTCACAAACAAATTTTCTCAAAATTTTTGTTCAAACACAAAAATGTCAAAGGTATATACCTTTGGATTGTAACCCGACTTGAAACAAAAATATCAATTTTCATCAAAAATTTAAAATTTTTCAAAACATTCAAAAACAAATTTTCTCAAAATTTTTGTTCAAACACAAAAATGTCAAAGGTATATACCTTTGGATTGTAACCCGACTTGAAACAAAAATATCAATTTTCATCAAAAATTTAAAATTTTTCAAAACATTCAAAAACAAATTTTCTCAAAATTTTTGTTCAAACACAAAAATGTCAAAGGTATATACCTTTGGATTGTAACCCGACTTGAAACAAAAATATCAATTTTCATCAAAAATTTAAAATTTTTCAAAACATTCAAAAACAAATTTTCTCAAAATTTTTGTTCAAACACAAAAATGTCAAAGGTATATACCTTTGGATTGTAACCCGACTTGAAACAAAAATATCAATTTTCATCAAAAATTTAAAATTTTTCAAAACATTCAAAAACAAATTTATTCAACACTTTCAAAATTTTAGTTCAAACACAAAAATGTCAAAGGTATATATACCTTTGGATTGTAACCCGACTTGAAACAAAAATATCAATTTTCATCAAAAATTTAAAATTTTTCAAAACATTCAAAAACAAATTTTCTCAAAATTTTTGTTCAAACACAAAAATGTCAAAGGTATATACCTTTGGATTGTAACCCGACTTGAAACAAAAATATCAATTTTCATCAAAAATTTAAAATTTTTCAAAACATTCACAAACAAATTTTCTCAAAATTTTTGTTCAAACACAAAAATGTCAAAGGTATATACCTTTGGATTGTAACCCGACTTGAAACAAAAATATCAATTTTCATCAAAAATTTAAAATTTTTCAAAACATTCAAAAACAAATTTTCTCAAAATTTTTGTTCAAACACAAAAATGTCAAAGGTATATACCTTTGGATTGTAACCCGACTTGAAACAAAAATATCAATTTTCATCAAAAATTTAAAATTTTTCAAAACATTCAAAAACAAATTTATTCAACACTTTCAAAATTTTAGTTCAAACACAAAAATGTCAAAGGTATATACCTTTGGATTGTAACCCGACTTGAAACAAAAATATCAATTTTCATCAAAAATTTAAAATTTTTCAAAACATTCAAAAACAAATTTATTCAACACTTTCAAAATTTTAGTTCAAACACAAAAATGTCAAAGGTATATATACCTTTGGATTGTAACCCGACTTGAAACAAAAATATCAATTTTCATCAAAAATTTAAAATTTTTCAAAACATTCAAAAACAAATTTTCTCAAAATTTTTGTTCAAACACAAAAATGTCAAAGGTATATACCTTTGGATTGTAACCCGACTTGAAACAAAAATATCAATTTTCATCAAAAATTTAAAATTTTTCAAAACATTCACAAACAAATTTTCTCAAAATTTTTGTTCAAACACAAAAATGTCAAAGGTATATACCTTTGGATTGTAACCCGACTTGAAACAAAAATATCAATTTTCATCAAAAATTTAAAATTTTTCAAAACATTCAAAAACGAATTTATTCAACACTTTCAAAATTTTAGTTCAAACACAAAAATGTCAAAGGTATATACCTTTGGATTGTAACCCGACTTGAAACAAAAATATCAATTTTCATCAAAAATTTAAAATTTTTCAAAACATTCAAAAACAAATTTATTCAACACTTTCAAAATTTTAGTTCAAACACAAAAATGTCAAAGGTATATATACCTTTGGATTGTAACCCGACTTGAAACAAAAATATCAATTTTCATCAAAAATTTAAAATTTTTCAAAACATTCAAAAACAAATTTATTCAACACTTTCAAAATTTTAGTTCAAACACAAAAATGTCAAAGGTATATATACCTTTGGATTGTAACCCGACTTGAAACAAAAATATCAATTTTCATCAAAAATTTAAAATTTTTCAAAACATTCAAAAACAAATTTATTCAACACTTTCAAAATTTTAGTTCAAACACAAAAATGTCAAAGGTATATATACCTTTGGATTGTAACCCGACTTGAAACAAAAATATCAATTTTCATCAAAAATTTAAAATTTTTCAAAACATTCAAAAACAAATTTTCTCAAAATTTTTGTTCAAACACAAAAATGTCAAAGGTATATACCTTTGGATTGTAACCCGACTTTAAACAAAAATATTAATTTTCATCAAAAATTTAAAATTTTTCAAAACATTCAAAAACAAATTTATTCAACACTTTCAAAATTTTAGTTCAAACACAAAAATGTCAAAGGTATATATACCTTTGGATTGTAACCCGACTTGAAACAAAAATATCAATTTTCATCAAAAATTTAAAATTTTTCAAAACATTCAAAAACAAATTTATTCAACACTTTCAAAATTTTAGTTCAAACACAAAAATGTCAAAGGTATATACCTTTGGATTGTAACCCGACTTGAAACAAAAATATCAATTTTCATCAAAAATTTAAAATTTTTCAAAACATTCAAAAACAAATTTATTCAACACTTTCAAAATTTTAGTTCAAACACAAAAATGTCAAAGGTATATACCTTTGGATTGTAACCCGACTTGAAACAAAAATATCAATTTTCATCAAAAATTTAAAATTTTTCAAAACATTCAAAAACAAATTTATTCAACACTTTCAAAATTTTAGTTCAAACACAAAAATGTCAAAGGTATATACCTTTGGATTGTAACCCGACTTGAAACAAAAATATCAATTTTCATCAAAAATTTAAAATTTTTCAAAACATTCAAAAACAAATTTTCTCAAAATTTTTGTTCAAACACAAAAATGTCAAATATACCTTTGGATTGTAACCCGACTTGAAACAAAAATATCAATTTTCATCAAAAATTTAAAAATTTTCAAAACATTCAAAAACAAATTTTCTCAAAATTTTTGTTCAAACACAAAAATGTCAAAGGTATATACCTTTGGATTGTAACCCGACTTGAAACAAAAATATCAATTTTCATCAAAAATTTAAAATTTTTCAAAACATTCAAAAACAAATTTATTCAACACTTTCAAAATTTTAGTTCAAACACAAAAATGTCAAAGGTATATATACCTTTGGATTGTAACCCGACTTGAAACAAAAATATCAATTTTCATCAAAAATTTAAAATTTTTCAAAACATTCAAAAACAAATTTTCTCAAAATTTTTGTTCAAACACAAAAATGTCAAAGGTATATACCTTTGGATTGTAACCCGACTTGAAACAAAAATATCAATTTTCATCAAAAATTTAAAATTTTTCAAAACATTCAAAAACAAATTTTCTCAAAATTTTTGTTCAAACACAAAAATGTCAAAGGTATATACCTTTGGATTGTAACCCGACTTGAAACAAAAATATCAATTTTCATCAAAAATTTAAAATTTTTCAAAACATTCAAAAACAAATTTATTCAACACTTTCAAAATTTTAGTTCAAACACAAAAATGTCAAAGGTATATATACCTTTGGATTGTAACCCGACTTGAAACAAAAATATCAATTTTCATCAAAAATTTAAAATTTTTCAAAACATTCAAAAACAAATTTATTCAACACTTTCAAAATTTTAGTTCAAACACAAAAATGTCAAAGGTATATATACCTTTGGATTGTAACCCGACTTGAAACAAAAATATCAATTTTCATCAAAAATTTAAAATTTTTCAAAACATTCAAAAACAAATTTATTCAACACTTTCAAAATTTTAGTTCAAACACAAAAATGTCAAAGGTATATATACCTTTGGATTGTAACCCGACTTGAAACAAAAATATCAATTTTCATCAAAAAATTTAAAATTTTTCAAAACATTCAAAAACAAATTTTCTCAAAATTTTTGTTCAAACACAAAAATGTCAAAGGTATATACCTTTGGATTGTAACCCGACTTGAAACAAAAATATCAATTTTCATCAAAAATTTAAAATTTTTCAAAACATTCAAAAACAAATTTATTCAACACTTTCAAAATTTTAGTTCAAACACAAAAATGTCAAAGGTATATATACCTTTGGATTGTAACCCGACTTGAAACTAAAATATCAATTTTCATCAAAAATTTAAAATTTTTCAAAACATTCAAAAACAAATTTATTCAACACTTTCAAAATTTTAGTTCAAACACAAAAATGTCAAAGGTATATATACCTTTGGATTGTAACCCGACTTGAAACAAAAATATCAATTTTCATCAAAAATTTAAAATTTTTCAAAACATTCAAAAACAAATTTATTCAACACTTTCAAAATTTTAGTTCAAACACAAAAATGTCAAAGGTATATATACCTTTGGATTGTAACCCGACTTGAAACAAAAATATCAATTTTCATCAAAAATTTAAAATTTTTCAAAACATTCAAAAACAAATTTATTCAACACTTTCAAAATTTTAGTTCAAACACAAAAATGTCAAAGGTTATACCTTTGGATTGTAACCCGACTTGAAACAAAAATATCAATTTTCATCAAAAATTTAAAATTTTTCAAAACATTCAAAAACAAATTTTCTCAAAATTTTTGTTCAAACACAAAAATGTCAAAGGTATATACCTTTGGATTGTAACCCGACTTGAAACAAAAATATCAATTTTCATCAAAAATTTAAAATTTTTCAAAACATTCAAAAACAAATTTTCTCAAAATTTTTGTTCAAACACAAAAATGTCAAAGGTCTTTGGATTGTAACCCGACTTGAAACAAAAATATCAATTTTCATCAAAAATTAAAAATTTTTCAAAACATTCAAAAACAAATTTTTTCAAAATTTTTGTTCAAACACAAAAATGTCAAAGGTATATACCTTTGGATTGTAACCCGACTTGAAACAAAAATATCAATTTTCATCAAAAATTTAAAATTTTTCAAAACATTCAAAAACAAAATTTTTCAAAATTTTTGTTCAAACACAAAAATGTCAAAGGTATATACCTTTGGATTGTAACCCGACTTGAAACAAAAATATCAATTTTCATCAAAAATTTAAAATTTTTCAAAACATTCAAAAACAAATTTTTTCAAAATTTTTGTTCAAACACAAAAATGTCAAAGGTATATACCTTTGGATTGTAACCCGACTTGAAACAAAAATATCAATTTTCATCAAAAATTTAAAATTTTTCAAAACATTCAAAAACAAATTTATTCAACACTTTCAAAATTTTAGTTCAAACACAAAAATGTCAAAGGTATATACCTTTGGATTGTAACCCGACTTGAAACAAAAATATCAATTTTCATCAAAAATTTAAAATTTTTCAAAACATTCAAAAACAAATTTATTCAACACTTTCAAAATTTTAGTTCAAACACAAAAATGTCAAAGGTATATATACCTTTGGATTGTAACCCGACTTGAAACAAAAATATCAATTTTCATCAAAAATTTAAAATTTTTCAAAACATTCAAAAACAAATTTTCTCAAAATTTTTGTTCAAACACAAAAATGTCAAAGGTATATACCTTTGGATTGTAACCCGACTTGAAACAAAAATATCAATTTTCATCAAAAATTTAAAATTTTTCAAAACATTCAAAAACAAATTTTCTCAAAATTTTTGTTCAAACACAAAAATGTCAAAGGTATATACCTTTGGATTGTAACCCGACTTGAAACAAAAATATCAATTTTCATCAAAAATTTAAAATTTTTCAAAACATTCAAAAACAAATTTATTCAACACTTTCAAAATTTTAGTTCAAACACAAAAATGTCAAAGGTATATATACCTTTGGATTGTAACCCGACTTGAAACAAAAATATCAATTTTCATCAAAAATTTAAAATTTTTCAAAACATTCAAAAACAAATTTTCTCAAAATTTTTGTTCAAACACAAAAATGTCAAAGGTATATACCTTTGGATTGTAACCCGACTTGAAACAAAAATATCAATTTTCATCAAAAATTTAAAATTTTTCAAAACATTCAAAAACAAATTTTCTCAAAATTTTTGTTCAAACACAAAAATGTCAAAGGTATATACCTTTGGATTGTAACCCGACTTGAAACAAAAATATCAATTTTCATCAAAAATTTAAAATTTTTCAAAACATTCAAAAACAAATTTTCTCAAAATTTTTGTTCAAACACAAAAATGTCAAAGGTATATACCTTTGGATTGTAACCCGACTTGAAACAAAAATATCAATTTTCATCAAAAATTTAAAATTTTTCAAAACATTCAAAAACAAATTTATTCAACACTTTCAAAATTTTAGTTCAAACACAAAAATGTCAAAGGTATATACCTTTGGATTGTAACCCGACTTGAAACAAAAATATCAATTTTCATCAAAAATTTAAAATTTTTCAAAACATTCAAAAACAAATTTATTCAACACTTTCAAAATTTTAGTTCAAACACAAAAATGTCAAAGGTATATACCTTTGGATTGTAACCCGACTTGAAACAAAAATATCAATTTTCATCAAAAATTTAAAATTTTTCAAAACATTCAAAAACAAATTTTCTCAAAATTTTTGTTCAAACACAAAAATGTCAAAGGTATATACCTTTGGATTGTAACCCGACTTGAAACAAAAATATCAATTTTCATCAAAAATTAAAAATTTTTCAAAACATTCAAAAACAAATTTTTTCAAAATTTTTGTTCAAACACAAAAATGTCAAAGGTATATACCTTTGGATTGTAACCCGACTTGAAACAAAAATATCAATTTTCATCAAAAATTTAAAATTTTTCAAAACATTCAAAAACAAAATTTTTCAAAATTTTTGTTCAAACACAAAAATGTCAAAGGTATATACCTTTGGATTGTAACCCGACTTGAAACAAAAATATCAATTTTCATCAAAAATTTAAAATTTTTCAAAACATTCAAAAACAAATTTTTTCAAAATTTTTGTTCAAACACAAAAATGTCAAAGGTATATACCTTTGGATTGTAACCCGACTTGAAACAAAAATATCAATTTTCATCAAAAATTTAAAATTTTTCAAAACATTCAAAAACAAATTTATTCAACACTTTCAAAATTTTAGTTCAAACACAAAAATGTCAAAGGTATATACCTTTGGATTGTAACCCGACTTGAAACAAAAATATCAATTTTCATCAAAAATTTAAAATTTTTCAAAACATTCAAAAACAAATTTTCTCAAAATTTTTGTTCAAACACAAAAATGTCAAAGGTATATACCTTTGGATTGTAACCCGACTTGAAACAAAAATATCAATTTTCATCAAAAATTTAAAATTTTTCAAAACATTCAAAAACAAATTTATTCAACACTTTCAAAATTTTAGTTCAAACACAAAAATGTCAAAGGTATATATACCTTTGGATTGTAACCCGACTTGAAACAAAAATATCAATTTTCATCAAAAATTTAAAATTTTTCAAAACATTCAAAAACAAATTTATTCAACACTTTCAAAATTTTAGTTCAAACACAAAAATGTCAAAGGTATATATACCTTTGGATTGTAACCCGACTTGAAACAAAAATATCAATTTTCATCAAAAATTTAAAATTTTTCAAAACATTCAAAAACAAATTTATTCAACACTTTCAAAATTTTAGTTCAAACACAAAAATGTCAAAGGTATATATACCTTTGGATTGTAACCCGACTTGAAACAAAAATATCAATTTTCATCAAAAATTTAAAATTTTTCAAAACATTCAAAAACAAATTTTCTCAAAATTTTTGTTCAAACACAAAAATGTCAAAGGTATATACCTTTGGATTGTAACCCGACTTGAAACAAAAATATTAATTTTCATCAAAAATTTAAAATTTTTCAAAACATTCAAAAACAAATTTATTCAACACTTTCAAAATTTTAGTTCAAACACAAAAATGTCAAAGGTATATATACCTTTGGATTGTAACCCGACTTGAAACTAAAATATCAATTTTCATCAAAAATTTAAAATTTTTCAAAACATTCAAAAACAAATTTATTCAACACTTTCAAAATTTTAGTTCAAACACAAAAATGTCAAAGGTATATATACCTTTGGATTGTAACCCGACTTGAAACAAAAATATCAATTTTCATCAAAAATTTAAAATTTTTCAAAACATTCAAAAACAAATTTATTCAACACTTTCAAAATTTTAGTTCAAACACAAAAATGTCAAAGGTATATATACCTTTGGATTGTAACCCGACTTGAAACAAAAATATCAATTTTCATCAAAAATTTAAAATTTTTCAAAACATTCAAAAACAAATTTTCTCAAAATTTTTGTTCAAACACAAAAATGTCAAAGGTATATACCTTTGGATTGTAACCCGACTTGAAACAAAAATATCAATTTTCATCAAAAATTTAAAATTTTTCAAAACATTCAAAAACAAATTTTTTCAAAATTTTTGTTCAAACACAAAAATGTCAAAGGTATATACCTTTGGATTGTAACCCGACTTGAAACAAAAATATCAATTTTCATCAAAAATTTAAAATTTTTCAAAACATTCAAAAACAAATTTTCTCAAAATTTTTGTTCAAACACAAAAATGTCAAAGGTATATACCTTTGGATTGTAACCCGACTTGAAACAAAAATATCAATTTTCATCAAAAATTAAAAATTTTTCAAAACATTCAAAAACAAATTTTTTCAAAATTTTTGTTCAAACACAAAAATGTCAAAGGTTTGGATTGTAACCAGACTTGAAACAAAAATATCAATTTTCATCAAAAATTAAAAAATTTTCAAAACATTCAAAAACAAATTTTCTCAAAATTTTTGTTCAAACACAAAAATGTCAAAGGTTATACCTTTGGATTGTAACCCGACTTGAAACAAAAATATTAATTTTCATCAAAAATTTAAAATTTTTCAAAACATTCAAAAACAAATTTATTCAACACTTTCAAAATTTTAGTTCAAACACAAAAATGTCAAAGGTATATATACCTTTGGATTGTAACCCGACTTGAAACAAAAATATCAATTTTCATCAAAAATTTAAAATTTTTCAAAACATTCAAAAACAAATTTATTCAACAATTTCAAAATTTTAGTTCAAACACAAAAATGTCAAAGGTATATACCTTTGGATTGTAACCCGACTTGAAACAAAAATATCAATTTTCATCAAAAATTTAAAATTTTTCAAAACATTCAAAAACAAATTTTTTCAAAATTTTTGTTCAAACACAAAAATGTCAAAGGTATATACCTTTGGATTGTAACCCGACTTGAAACAAAAATATCAATTTTCATCAAAAATTTAAAATTTTTCAAAACATTCAAAAACAAATTTATTCAACACTTTCAAAATTTTAGTTCAAACACAAAAATGTCAAAGGTATATACCTTTGGATTGTAACCCGACTTGAAACAAAAATATCAATTTTCATCAAAAATTAAAAATTTTTCAAAACATTCAAAAACAAATTTTTTCAAAATTTTTGTTCAAACACAAAAATGTCAAAGGTTTGGATTGTAACCAGACTTGAAACAAAAATATCAATTTTCATCAAAAATTAAAAAATTTTCAAAACATTCAAAAACAAATTTTCTCAAAATTTTTGTTCAAACACAAAAATGTCAAAGGTTATACCTTTGGATTGTAACCCGACTTGAAACAAAAATATTAATTTTCATCAAAAATTTAAAATTTTTCAAAACATTCAAAAACAAATTTATTCAACACTTTCAAAATTTTAGTTCAAACACAAAAATGTCAAAGGTATATATACCTTTGGATTGTAACCCGACTTGAAACAAAAATATCAATTTTCATCAAAAATTTAAAATTTTTCAAAACATTCAAAAACAAATTTTCTCAAAATTTTTGTTCAAACACAAAAATGTCAAAGGTATATACCTTTGGATTGTAACCCGACTTGAAACAAAAATATCAATTTTCATCAAAAATTTAAAATTTTTCAAAACATTCAAAAACAAATTTATTCAACACTTTCAAAATTTTAGTTCAAACACAAAAATGTCAAAGGTATATATACCTTTGGATTGTAACCCGACTTGAAACTAAAATATCAATTTTCATCAAAAATTTAAAATTTTTCAAAACATTCAAAAACAAATTTTCTCAAAATTTTTGTTCAAACACAAAAATGTCAAAGGTATATACCTTTGGATTGTAACCCGACTTGAAACAAAAATATCAATTTTCATCAAAAATTTAAAATTTTTCAAAACATTCAAAAACAAATTTATTCAACACTTTCAAAATTTTAGTTCAAACACAAAAATGTCAAAGGTATATATACTTTTGGATTGTAACCCGACTTGAAACAAAAATATCAATTTTCATCAAAAATTTAAAATTTTTCAAAACATTCAAAAACAAATTTATTCAACACTTTCAAAAACAAATTTATTCAACACTTTCAAAATTTTAGTTCAAACACAAAAATGTCAAAGGTATATATACCTTTGGATTGTAACCCGACTTGAAACTAAAATATCAATTTTCATCAAAAATTTAAAATTTTTCAAAACATTCAAAAACAAATTTTCTCAAAATTTTTGTTCAAACACAAAAATGTCAAAGGTATATACCTTTGGATTGTAACCCGACTTGAAACAAAAATATCAATTTTCATCAAAAATTTAAAATTTTTCAAAACATTCAAAAACAAATTTATTCAACACTTTCAAAATTTTAGTTCAAACACAAAAATGTCAAAGGTATATATACCTTTGGATTGTAACCCGACTTGAAACAAAAATATCAATTTTCATCAAAAATTTAAAATTTTTCAAAACATTCAAAAACAAATTTATTCAACACTTTCAAAATTTTAGTTCAAACACAAAAATGTCAAAGGTATATATACCTTTGGATTGTAACCCGACTTGAAACAAAAATATTAATTTTCATCAAAAATTTAAAATTTTTCAAAACATTCAAAAACAAATTTATTCAACACTTTCAAAATTTTAGTTCAAACACAAAAATGTCAAAGGTATATATACCTTTGGATTGTAACCCGACTTGAAACAAAAATATCAATTTTCATCAAAAATTTAAAATTTTTCAAAACATTCAAAAACAAATTTATTCAACACTTTCAAAATTTTAGTTCAAACACAAAAATGTCAAAGGTATATATACTTTTGGATTGTAACCCGACTTGAAACAAAAATATCAATTTTCATCAAAAATTTAAAATTTTTCAAAACATTCAAAAACAAATTTATTCAACACTTTCAAAAACAAATTTATTCAACACTTTCAAAATTTTAGTTCAAACACAAAAATGTCAAAGGTATATATACCTTTGGATTGTAACCCGACTTGAAACAAAAATATCAATTTTCATCAAAAATTTAAAATTTTTCAAAACATTCAAAAACAAATTTTCTCAAAATTTTTGTTCAAACACAAAAATGTCAAAGGTATATACCTTTGGATTGTAACCCGACTTGAAACAAAAATATCAATTTTCATCAAAAATTTAAAATTTTTCAAAACATTCAAAAACAAATTTTCTCAAAATTTTTGTTCAAACACAAAAATGTCAAAGGTATATACCTTTGGATTGTAACCCGACTTGAAACAAAAATATCAATTTTCATCAAAAATTTAAAATTTTTCAAAACATTCAAAAACAAATTTATTCAACACTTTCAAAATTTTAGTTCAAACACAAAAATGTCAAAGGTATATACCTTTGGATTGTAACCCGACTTGAAACAAAAATATCAATTTTCATCAAAAATTTAAAATTTTTCAAAACATTCAAAAACAAATTTATTCAACACTTTCAAAATTTTAGTTCAAACACAAAAATGTCAAAGGTATATACCTTTGGATTGTAACCCGACTTGAAACAAAAATATCAATTTTCATCAAAAATTTAAAATTTTTCAAAACATTCAAAAACAAATTTTCTCAAAATTTTTGTTCAAACACAAAAATGTCAAAGGTATAATATACCTTTGGATTGTAACCCGACTTGAAACTAAAATATCAATTTTCATCAAAAATTTAAAATTTTTCAAAACATTCAAAAACAAATTTTCTCAAAATTTTTGTTCAAACACAAAAATGTCAAAGGTATATACCTTTGGATTGTAACCCGACTTGAAACAAAAATATCAATTTTCATCAAAAATTTAAAATTTTTCAAAACATTCACAAACAAATTTTCTCAAAATTTTTGTTCAAACACAAAAATGTCAAAGGTATATACCTTTGGATTGTAACCCGACTTGAAACAAAAATATCAATTTTCATCAAAAATTTAAAATTTTTCAAAACATTCAAAAACAAATTTTCTCAAAATTTTTGTTCAAACACAAAAATGTCAAAGGTATATACCTTTGGATTGTAACCCGACTTGAAACAAAAATATCAATTTTCATCAAAAATTTAAAATTTTTCAAAACATTCAAAAACAAATTTTCTCAAAATTTTTGTTCAAACACAAAAATGTCAAAGGTATATACCTTTGGATTGTAACCCGACTTGAAACAAAAATATCAATTTTCATCAAAAATTTAAAATTTTTCAAAACATTCAAAAACAAATTTTCTCAAAATTTTAGTTCAAACACAAAAATGTCAAAGGTATATACCTTTGGATTGTAACCCGACTTGAAACAAAAATATCAATTTTTATCAAAAATTTAAAATTTTTCAAAACATTCAAAAACAAATTTATTCAACACTTTCAAAATTTTAGTTCAAACACAAAAATGTCAAAGGTATATACCTTTGGATTGTAACCCGACTTGAAACAAAAATATCAATTTTCATCAAAAATTTAAAAATTTTCAAAACATTCAAAAACAAATTTTCTCAAAATTTTTGTTCAAACACAAAAATGTCAAAGGTATATACCTTTGGATTGTAACCCGACTTGAAACAAAAATATCAATTTTCATCAAAAATTTAAAATTTTTCAAAACATTCAAAAACAAATTTTCTCAAAATTTTTGTTCAAACACAAAAATGTCAAAGGTATATACCTTTGGATTGTAACCCGACTTGAAACAAAAATATCAATTTTCATCAAAAATTTAAAATTTTTCAAAACATTCAAAAACAAATTTTCTCAAAATTTTTGTTCAAACACAAAAATGTCAAAGGTATATACCTTTGGATTGTAACCCGACTTGAAACAAAAATATCAATTTTCATCAAAAATTTAAAATTTTTCAAAACATTCAAAAACAAATTTTCTCAAAATTTTAGTTCAAACACAAAAATGTCAAAGGTATATACCTTTGGATTGTAACCCGACTTGAAACAAAAATATCAATTTTCATCAAAAATTTAAAATTTTTCAAAACATTCAAAAACAAATTTATTCAACACTTTCAAAATTTTAGTTCAAACACAAAAATGTCAAAGGTATATACCTTTGGATTGTAACCCGACTTGAAACAAAAATATCAATTTTCATCAAAAATTTAAAATTTTTCAAAACATTCAAAAACAAATTTATTCAACACTTTCAAAATTTTAGTTCAAACACAAAAATGTCAAAGGTATATATACTTTTGGATTGTAACCCGACTTGAAACAAAAATATCAATTTTCATCAAAAATTTAAAATTTTTCAAAACATTCAAAAACAAATTTATTCAACACTTTCAAAATTTTAGTTCAAACACAAAAATGTCAAAGGTATATATACCTTTGGATTGTAACCCGACTTGAAACAAAAATATCAATTTTCATCAAAAATTTAAAATTTTTCAAAACATTCAAAAACAAATTTTCTCAAAATTTTTGTTCAAACACAAAAATGTCAAAGGTATATACCTTTGGATTGTAACCCGACTTGAAACAAAAATATCAATTTTCATCAAAAATTTAAAATTTTTCAAAACATTCAAAAACAAATTTTCTCAAAATTTTTGTTCAAACACAAAAATGTCAAAGGTATATACCTTTGGATTGTAACCCGACTTGAAACAAAAATATCAATTTTCATCAAAAATTTAAAATTTTTCAAAACATTCAAAAACAAATTTATTCAACACTTTCAAAATTTTAGTTCAAACACAAAAATGTCAAAGGTATATACCTTTGGATTGTAACCCGACTTGAAACAAAAATATCAATTTTCATCAAAAATTTAAAATTTTTCAAAACATTCAAAAACAAATTTATTCAACACTTTCAAAATTTTAGTTCAAACACAAAAATGTCAAAGGTATATACCTTTGGATTGTAACCCGACTTGAAACAAAAATATCAATTTTCATCAAAAATTTAAAATTTTTCAAAACATTCAAAAACAAATTTTCTCAAAATTTTTGTTCAAACACAAAAATGTCAAAGGTATAATATACCTTTGGATTGTAACCCGACTTGAAACTAAAATATCAATTTTCATCAAAAATTTAAAATTTTTCAAAACATTCAAAAACAAATTTTCTCAAAATTTTTGTTCAAACACAAAAATGTCAAAGGTATATACCTTTGGATTGTAACCCGACTTGAAACAAAAATATCAATTTTCATCAAAAATTTAAAATTTTTCAAAACATTCACAAACAAATTTTCTCAAAATTTTTGTTCAAACACAAAAATGTCAAAGGTATATACCTTTGGATTGTAACCCGACTTGAAACAAAAATATCAATTTTCATCAAAAATTTAAAATTTTTCAAAACATTCAAAAACAAATTTTCTCAAAATTTTTGTTCAAACACAAAAATGTCAAAGGTATATACCTTTGGATTGTAACCTGACTTGAAACAAAAATATCAATTTTCATCAAAAATTTAAAATTTTTCAAAACATTCAAAAACAAATTTTCTCAAAATTTTTGTTCAAACACAAAAATGTCAAAGGTATATACCTTTGGATTGTAACCCGACTTGAAACAAAAATATCAATTTTCATCAAAAATTTAAAATTTTTCAAAACATTCAAAAACAAATTTTCTCAAAATTTTTGTTCAAACACAAAAATGTCAAAGGTATATACCTTTGGATTGTAACCCGACTTGAAACAAAAATATCAATTTTCATCAAAAATTTTTCAAAACATTCAAAAACAAATTTTCTCAAAATTTTTGTTCAAACACAAAAATGTCAAAGGTATATACCTTTGGATTGTAACCCGACTTGAAACAAAAATATCAATTTTCATCAAAAATTTAAAATTTTTCAAAACATTCAAAAACAAATTTATTCAACACTTTCAAAATTTTAGTTCAAACACAAAAATGTCAAAGGTATATACCTTTGGATTGTAACCCGACTTGAAACAAAAATATCAATTTTCATCAAAAATTTAAAATTTTTCAAAACATTCAAAAACAAATTTTCTCAAAATTTTTGTTCAAACACAAAAATGTCAAAGGTATATACCTTTGGATTGTAACCCGACTTGAAACAAAAATATCAATTTTCATCAAAAATTTAAAATTTTTCAAAACATTCAAAAACAAATTTTCTCAAAATTTTTGTTCAAACACAAAAATGTCAAAGGTATATACCTTTGGATTGTAACCCGACTTGAAACAAAAATATCAATTTTCATCAAAAATTTTTCAAAACATTCAAAAACAAATTTTCTCAAAATTTTTGTTCAAACACAAAAATGTCAAAGGTACCTTTGGATTGTAACCCGACTTGAAACAAAAATATCAATTTTCATCAAAAATTTAAAATTTTTCAAAACATTCAAAAACAAATTTTCTCAAAATTTTTGTTCAAACACAAAAATGTCAAAGGTATATACCTTTGGATTGTAACCCGACTTGAAACAAAAATATCAATTTTCATCAAAAATTTAAAATTTTTCAAAACATTCAAAAACAAATTTTCTCAAAATTTTTGTTCAAACACAAAAATGTCAAAGGTATATACCTTTGGATTGTAACCCGACTTGAAACAAAAATATCAATTTTCATCAAAAATTTAAAATTTTTCAAAACATTCAAAAACAAATTTTCTCAAAATTTTTGTTCAAACACAAAAATGTCAAAGGTATATACCTTTGGATTGTAACCCGACTTGAAACAAAAATATCAATTTTCATCAAAAATTTAAAATTTTTCAAAACATTCAAAAACAAATTTATTCAACACTTTCAAAATTTTAGTTCAAACACAAAAATGTCAAAGGTATATACCTTTGGATTGTAACCCGACTTGAAACAAAAATATCAATATTCATCAAAAATTTAAAATTTTTCAAAACATTCAAAAACAAATTTATTCAACACTTTCAAAATTTTAGTTCAAACACAAAAATGTCAAAGGTATATACCTTTGGATTGTAACCCGACTTGAAACAAAAATATCAATTTTCATCAAAAATTTAAAATTTTTCAAAACATTCAAAAACAAATTTTCTCAAAATTTTTGTTCAAACACAAAAATGTCAAAGGTATATACCTTTGGATTGTAACCCGACTTGAAACAAAAATATCAATTTTCATCAAAAATTTAAAATTTTTCAAAACATTCAAAAACAAATTTTCTCAAAATTTTTGTTCAAACACAAAAATGTCAAAGGTATATACCTTTGGATTGTAACCCGACTTGAAACAAAAATATCAATTTTCATCAAAAATTTTTCAAAACATTCAAAAACAAATTTTCTCAAAATTTTTGTTCAAACACAAAAATGTCAAAGGTACCTTTGGATTGTAACCCGACTTGAAACAAAAATATCAATTTTCATCAAAAATTTAAAATTTTTCAAAACATTCAAAAACAAATTTTCTCAAAATTTTTGTTCAAACACAAAAATGTCAAAGGTATATACCTTTGGATTGTAACCCGACTTGAAACAAAAATATCAATTTTCATCAAAAATTTAAAATTTTTCAAAACATTCAAAAACAAATTTTCTCAAAATTTTTGTTCAAACACAAAAATGTCAAAGGTATATACCTTTGGATTGTAACCCGACTTGAAACAAAAATATCAATTTTCATCAAAAATTTAAAATTTTTCAAAACATTCAAAAACAAATTTTCTCAAAATTTTTGTTCAAACACAAAAATGTCAAAGGTATATACCTTTGGATTGTAACCCGACTTGAAACAAAAATATCAATTTTCATCAAAAATTTAAAATTTTTCAAAACATTCAAAAACAAATTTTCTCAAAATTTTTGTTCAAACACAAAAATGTCAAAGGTATATACCTTTGGATTGTAACCCGACTTGAAACAAAAATATCAATTTTCATCAAAAATTTAAAATTTTTCAAAACATTCAAAAACAAATTTATTCAACACTTTCAAAATTTTAGTTCAAACACAAAAATGTCAAAGGTATATACCTTTGGATTGTAACCCGACTTGAAACAAAAATATCAATTTTCATCAAAAATTTAAAATTTTTGAAAACATTCAAAAACAAATTTTTCAACACTTTCAAAATTTTAGTTCAAACACAAAAATGTCAAAGGTATATACCTTTGGATTGTAACCCGACTTGAAACAAAAATATCAATTTTCATCAAAAATTTAAAATTTTTCAAAACATTCAAAAACAAATTTTCTCAAAATTTTAGTTCAAACACAAAAATGTCAAAGGTATATACCTTTGGATTGTAACCCGACTTGAAACAAAAATATCAATTTTCATCAAAAATTTAAAATTTTTCAAAACATTCAAAAACAAATTTATTCAACACTTTCAAAATTTTAGTTCAAACACAAAAATGTCAAAGGTATATACCTTTGGATTGTAACCCGACTTGAAACAAAAATATCAATTTTCATCAAAAATTTAAAATTTTTGAAAACATTCAAAAACAAATTTTTCAACACTTTCAAAATTTTAGTTCAAACACAAAAATGTCAAAGGTATATACCTTTGGATTGTAACCCGACTTGAAACAAAAATATCAATTTTCATCAAAAATTTAAAATTTTTCAAAACATTCAAAAACAAATTTTCTCAAAATTTTTGTTCAAACACAAAAATGTCAAAGGTATATACCTTTGGATTGTAACCCGACTTGAAACAAAAATATCAATTTTCATCAAAAATTTAAAATTTTTCAAAACATTCAAAAACAAATTTATTCAACACTTTCAAAATTTTAGTTCAAACACAAAAATGTCAAAGGTATATACCTTTGGATTGTAACCCGACTTGAAACAAAAATATCAATTTTCATCAAAAATTTAAAATTTTTGAAAACATTCAAAAACAAATTTTTCAACACTTTCAAAATTTTAGTTCAAACACAAAAATGTCAAAGGTATATACCTTTGGATTGTAACCCGACTTGAAACAAAAATATCAATTTTCATCAAAAATTTAAAATTTTTCAAAACATTCAAAAACAAATTTTCTCAAAATTTTTGTTCAAACACAAAAATGTCAAAGGTATATACCTTTGGATTGTAACCCGACTTGAAACAAAAATATCAATTTTCATCAAAAATTTAAAATTTTTCAAAACATTCAAAAACAAATTTTCTCAAAATTTTTGTTCAAACACAAAAATGTCAAAGGTATATACCTTTGGATTGTAACCCGACTTGAAACAAAAATATCAATTTTCATCAAAAATTTTTCAAAACATTCAAAAACAAATTTTCTCAAAATTTTTGTTCAAACACAAAAATGTCAAAGGTATATACCTTTGGATTGTAACCCGACTTGAAACAAAAATATCAATTTTCATCAAAAATTTAAAATTTTTCAAAACATTCAAAAACAAATTTATTCAACACTTTCAAAATTTTAGTTCAAACACAAAAATGTCAAAGGTATATACCTTTGGATTGTAACCCGACTTGAAACAAAAATATCAATTTTCATCAAAAATTTAAAATTTTTCAAAACATTCAAAAACAAATTTATTCAACACTTTCAAAATTTTAGTTCAAACACAAAAATGTCAAAGGTATATACCTTTGGATTGTAACCCGACTTGAAACAAAAATATCAATTTTCATCAAAAATTTAAAATTTTTCAAAACATTCAAAAACAAATTTATTCAACACTTTCAAAATTTTAGTTCAAACACAAAAATGTCAAAGGTATATACCTTTGGATTGTAACCCGACTTGAAACAAAAATATCAATTTTCATCAAAAATTTAAAATTTTTCAAAACATTCAAAAACAAATTTATTCAACACTTTCAAAATTTTTGTTCAAACACAAAAATGTCAAAGGTATATACCTTTGGATTGTAACCCGACTTGAAACAAAAATATCAATTTTCATCAAAAATTTAAAATTTTTCAAAACATTCAAAAACAAATTTTCTCAAAATTTTTGTTCAAACACAAAAATGTCAAAGGTATATACCTTTGGATTGTAACCCGACTTGAAACAAAAATATCAATTTTCATCAAAAATTTTTCAAAACATTCAAAAACAAATTTTCTCAAAATTTTTGTTCAAACACAAAAATGTCAAAGGTATATACCTTTGGATTGTAACCCGACTTGAAACAAAAATATCAATTTTCATCAAAAATTTAAAATTTTTCAAAACATTCAAAAACAAATTTATTCAACACTTTCAAAATTTTAGTTCAAACACAAAAATGTCAAAGGTATATACCTTTGGATTGTAACCCGACTTGAAACAAAAATATCAATTTTCATCAAAAATTTAAAATTTTTCAAAACATTCAAAAACAAATTTATTCAACACTTTCAAAATTTTAGTTCAAACACAAAAATGTCAAAGGTATATATATACCTTTGGATTGTAACCCGACTTGAAACAAAAATATCAATTTTCATCAAAAATTTAAAATTTTTCAAAACATTCAAAAACAAATTTATTCAACACTTTCAAAATTTTAGTTCAAACACAAAAATGTCAAAGGTATATACCTTTGGATTGTAACCCGACTTGAAACAAAAATATCAATTTTCATCAAAAATTTAAAATTTTTCAAAACATTCAAAAACAAATTTATTCAACACTTTCAAAATTTTAGTTCAAACACAAAAATGTCAAAGGTATATATATACCTTTGGATTGTAACCCGACTTGAAACAAAAATATCAATTTTCATCAAAAATTTAAAATTTTTCAAAACATTCAAAAACAAATTTATTCAACACTTTCAAAATTTTAGTTCAAACACAAAAATGTCAAAGGTATATATATACCTTTGGATTGTAACCCGACTTGAAACAAAAATATCAATTTTCATCAAAAATTTAAAATTTTTCAAAACATTCAAAAACAAATTTATTCAACACTTTCAAAATTTTAGTTCAAACACAAAAATGTCAAAGGTATATATATACCTTTGGATTGTAACCCGACTTGAAACAAAAATATCAATTTTCATCAAAAATTTAAAATTTTTCAAAACATTCAAAAACAAATTTATTCAACACTTTCAAAATTTTAGTTCAAACACAAAAATGTCAAAGGTATATATATACCTTTGGATTGTAACCCGACTTGAAACAAAAATATCAATTTTCATCAAAAATTTAAAATTTTTCAAAACATTCAAAAACAAATTTATTCAACACTTTCAAAATTTTAGTTCAAACACAAAAATGTCAAAGGTATATATATACCTTTGGATTGTAACCCGACTTGAAACAAAAATATCAATTTTCATCAAAAATTTAAAATTTTTCAAAACATTCAAAAACAAATTTATTCAACACTTTCAAAATTTTTGTTCAAACACAAAAATGTCAAAGGACCTTTGGATTGTAACCCGACTTGAAACAAAAATATCAATTTTTATCAAAAATTTAAAATTTTTCAAAACATTCAAAAACAAATTTTCTCAAAATTTTTGTTCAAACACAAAAATGTCAAAGGTATATACCTTTGGATTGTAACCCGACTTGAAACAAAAATATCAATTTTCATCAAAAATTTAAAATTTTTCAAAACATTCAAAAACAAATTTTCTCAAAATTTTTGTTCAAACACAAAAATGTCAAAGGTATATACCTTTGGATTGTAACCCGACTTGAAACAAAAATATCAATTTTCATCAAAAATTTAAAATTTTTCAAAACATTCAAAAACAAATTTTCTCAAAATTTTTGTTCAAACACAAAAATGTCAAAGGTATATACCTTTGGATTGTAACCCGACTTGAAACAAAAATATCAATTTTCATCAAAAATTTTTCAAAACATTCAAAAACAAATTTTCTCAAAATTTTTGTTCAAACACAAAAATGTCAAAGGTATATATATACCTTTGGATTGTAACCCGACTTGAAACAAAAATATCAATTTTCATCAAAAATTTAAAATTTTTCAAAACATTCAAAAACAAATTTTCTCAAAATTTTTGTTCAAACACAAAAATGTCAAAGGTATATACCTTTGGATTGTAACCCGACTTGAAACAAAAATATCAATTTTCATCAAAAATTTAAAATTTTTCAAAACATTCAAAAACAAATTTTCTCAAAATTTTTGTTCAAACACAAAAATGTCAAAGGTATATACCTTTGGATTGTAACCCGACTTGAAACAAAAATATCAATTTTCATCAAAATTTTAAAATTTTTCAAAACATTCAAAAACAAATTTATTCAACACTTTCAAAATTTTAGTTCAAACACAAAAATGTCAAAGGTATATATATACCTTTGGATTGTAACCCGACTTGAAACAAAAATATCAATTTTCATCAAAAATTTAAAATTTTTCAAAACATTCAAAAACAAATTTATTCAACACTTTCAAAATTTTAGTTCAAACACAAAAATGTCACCTTTGGATTGTAACCCGACTTGAAACAAAAATATCAATTTTCATCAAAATTTTAAAATTTTTCAAAACATTCAAAAACAAATTTATTCAACACTTTCAAAATTTTAGTTCAAACACAAAAATGTCAAAGGTATATACCTTTGGATTGTAACCCGACTTGAAACAAAAATATCAATTTTCATCAAAATTTTAAAATTTTTCAAAACATTCAAAAACAAATTTATTCAACACTTTCAAAATTTTAGTTCAAACACAAAAATGTCAAAGGTATATACCTTTGGATTGTAACCCGACTTGAAACAAAAATATCAATTTTCATCAAAAATTTAAAATTTTTCAAAACATTCAAAAACAAATTTATTCAACACTTTCAAAATTTTAGTTCAAACACAAAAATGTCAAAGGTATATACCTTTGGATTGTAACCCGACTTGAAACAAAAATATCAATTTTCATCAAAAATTTAAAATTTTTCAAAACATTCAAAAACAAATTTATTCAACACTTTCAAAATTTTAGTTCAAACACAAAAATGTCAAAGGTATATACCTTTGGATTGTAACCCGACTTGAAACAAAAATATCAATTTTCATCAAAAATTTAAAATTTTTCAAAACATTCAAAAACAAATTTATTCAACACTTTCAAAATTTTAGTTCAAACACAAAAATGTCAAAGGTATATACCTTTAGATTGTAACCCGACTTGAAACAAAAATATCAATTTTCATCAAAATTTTAAAATTTTTCAAAACATTCAAAAACAAATTTATTATTCAACACTTTCAAAATTTTAGTTCAAACACAAAAATGTCAAAGGTATATACCTTTGGATTGTAACCCGACTTGAAACAAAAATATCAATTTTCATCAAAAATTTAAAATTTTTCAAAACATTCAAAAACAAATTTATTCAACACTTTCAAAATTTTAGTTCAAACACAAAAATGTCAAAGGTATATACCTTTGGATTGTAACCCGACTTGAAACAAAAATATCAATTTTCATCAAAAATTTAAAATTTTTCAAAACATTCAAAAACAAATTTTTTCAAAATTTTTGTTCAAACACAAAAATGTCAAAGGTATATACCTTTGGATTGTAACCCGACTTGAAACAAAAATATCAATTTTCATCAAAAATTTAAAATTTTTCAAAACATTCAAAAACAAATTTATTCAACACTTTCAAAATTTTAGTTCAAACACAAAAATGTCAAAGGTATATACCTTTGGATTGTAACCCGACTTGAAACAAAAATATCAATTTTCATCAAAAATTTAAAATTTTTCAAAACATTCAAAAACAAATTTATTCAACACTTTCAAAATTTTAGTTCAAACACAAAAATGTCAAAGGTATATACCTTTAGATTGTAACCCGACTTGAAACAAAAATATCAATTTTCATCAAAATTTTAAAATTTTTCAAAACATTCAAAAACAAATTTATTATTCAACACTTTCAAAATTTTAGTTCAAACACAAAAATGTCAAAGGTATATACCTTTGGATTGTAACCCGACTTGAAACAAAAATATCAATTTTCATCAAAATTTTAAAATTTTTCAAAACATTCAAAAACAAATTTATTCAACACTTTCAAAATTTTAGTTCAAACACAAAAATGTCAAAGGTATATACCTTTGGATTGTAACCCGACTTGAAACAAAAATATCAATTTTCATCAAAAATTTAAAATTTTTCAAAACATTCAAAAACAAATTTATTCAACACTTTCAAAATTTTTGTTCAAACACAAAAATGTCAAAGGTATATATATACCTTTGGATTGTAACCCGACTTGAAACAAAAATATCAATTTTCATCAAAAATTTAAAATTTTTCAAAACATTCAAAAACAAATTTTTTCAAAATTTTTGTTCAAACACAAAAATGTCAAAGGTATATACCTTTGGATTGTAACCCGACTTGAAACAAAAATATCAATTTTCATCAAAAATTTAAAATTTTTCAAAACATTCAAAAACAAATTTATTCAACACTTTCAAAATTTTAGTTCAAACACAAAAATGTCAAAGGTATATACCTTTGGATTGTAACCCGACTTGAAACAAAAATATCAATTTTCATCAAAAATTTAAAATTTTTCAAAACATTCAAAAACAA
The DNA here is from genome assembly GCA_963932245.1 of Tachinus rufipes. Classification (NCBI taxonomy): domain Eukaryota; kingdom Metazoa; phylum Arthropoda; class Insecta; order Coleoptera; family Staphylinidae; genus Tachinus; species Tachinus rufipes. The sequence continues at coordinate 8,071,971 of OZ010749.1, forward strand.
ATTTATTCAACACTTTCAAAATTTTAGTTCAAACACAAAAATGTCAAAGGTATATACCTTTGGATTGTAACCCGACTTGAAACAAAAATATCAATTTTCATCAAAAATTTAAAATTTTTCAAAACATTCAAAAACAAATTTATTCAACACTTTCAAAATTTTAGTTCAAACACAAAAATGTCAAAGGTATATACCTTTAGATTGTAACCCGACTTGAAACAAAAATATCAATTTTCATCAAAATTTTAAAATTTTTCAAAACATTCAAAAACAAATTTATTATTCAACACTTTCAAAATTTTAGTTCAAACACAAAAATGTCAAAGGTATATACCTTTGGATTGTAACCCGACTTGAAACAAAAATATCAATTTTCATCAAAAATTTAAAATTTTTCAAAACATTCAAAAACAAATTTATTCAACACTTTCAAAATTTTAGTTCAAACACAAAAATGTCAAAGGTATATACCTTTGGATTGTAACCCGACTTGAAACAAAAATATCAATTTTCATCAAAAATTTAAAATTTTTCAAAACATTCAAAAACAAATTTATTCAACACTTTCAAAATTTTTGTTCAAACACAAAAATGTCAAAGGTATATATATACCTTTGGATTGTAACCCGACTTGAAACAAAAATATCAATTTTCATCAAAAATTTAAAATTTTTCAAAACATTCAAAAACAAATTTATTCAACACTTTCAAAATTTTAGTTCAAACACAAAAATGTCAAAGGTATATACCTTTGGATTGTAACCCGACTTGAAACAAAAATATCAATTTTCATCAAAAATTTAAAATTTTTCAAAACATTCAAAAACAAATTTATTCAACACTTTCAAAATTTTAGTTCAAACACAAAAATGTCAAAGGTATATACCTTTGGATTGTAACCCGACTTGAAACAAAAATATCAATTTTCATCAAAAATTTAAAATTTTTCAAAACATTCAAAAACAAATTTATTCAACACTTTCAAAATTTTAGTTCAAACACAAAAATGTCAAAGGTATATACCTTTGGATTGTAACCCGACTTGAAACAAAAATATCAATTTTCATCAAAAATTTAAAATTTTTCAAAACATTCAAAAACAAATTTTCTCAAAATTTTTGTTCAAACACAAAAATGTCAAAGGTATATATATACCTTTGGATTGTAACCCGACTTGAAACAAAAATATCAATTTTCATCAAAAATTTAAAATTTTTCAAAACATTCAAAAACAAATTTTCTCAAAATTTTTGTTCAAACACAAAAATGTCAAAGGTATATACCTTTGGATTGTAACCCGACTTGAAACAAAAATATCAATTTTCATCAAAAATTTAAAATTTTTCAAAACATTCAAAAACAAATTTTCTCAAAATTTTTGTTCAAACACAAAAATGTCAAAGGTATATACCTTTGGATTGTAACCCGACTTGAAACAAAAATATCAATTTTCATCAAAAATTTAAAATTTTTCAAAACATTCAAAAACAAATTTTCTCAAAATTTTTGTTCAAACACAAAAATGTCAAAGGTATATACCTTTGGATTGTAACCCGACTTGAAACAAAAATATCAATTTTCATCAAAAATTTAAAATTTTTCAAAACATTCAAAAACAAATTTATTCAACACTTTCAAAATTTTAGTTCAAACACAAAAATGTCAAAGGTATATACCTTTGGATTGTAACCCGACTTGAAACAAAAATATCAATTTTCATCAAAAATTTAAAATTTTTCAAAACATTCAAAAACAAATTTATTCAACACTTTCAAAATTTTAGTTCAAACACAAAAATGTCAAAGGTATATACCTTTAGATTGTAACCCGACTTGAAACAAAAATATCAATTTTCATCAAAATTTTAAAATTTTTCAAAACATTCAAAAACAAATTTATTATTCAACACTTTCAAAATTTTAGTTCAAACACAAAAATGTCAAAGGTATATACCTTTGGATTGTAACCCGACTTGAAACAAAAATATCAATTTTCATCAAAAATTTAAAATTTTTCAAAACATTCAAAAACAAATTTATTCAACACTTTCAAAATTTTAGTTCAAACACAAAAATGTCAAAGGTATATACCTTTAGATTGTAACCCGACTTGAAACAAAAATATCAATTTTCATCAAAATTTTAAAATTTTTCAAAACATTCAAAAACAAATTTATTATTCAACACTTTCAAAATTTTAGTTCAAACACAAAAATGTCAAAGGTATATACCTTTGGATTGTAACCCGACTTGAAACAAAAATATCAATTTTCATCAAAATTTTAAAATTTTTCAAAACATTCAAAAACAAATTTATTCAACACTTTCAAAATTTTAGTTCAAACACAAAAATGTCAAAGGTATATACCTTTGGATTGTAACCCGACTTGAAACAAAAATATCAATTTTCATCAAAAATTTAAAATTTTTCAAAACATTCAAAAACAAATTTATTCAACACTTTCAAAATTTTTGTTCAAACACAAAAATGTCAAAGGTATATATATACCTTTGGATTGTAACCCGACTTGAAACAAAAATATCAATTTTCATCAAAAATTTAAAATTTTTCAAAACATTCAAAAACAAATTTATTCAACACTTTCAAAATTTTAGTTCAAACACAAAAATGTCAAAGGTATATACCTTTGGATTGTAACCCGACTTGAAACAAAAATATCAATTTTCATCAAAAATTTAAAATTTTTCAAAACATTCAAAAACAAATTTATTCAACACTTTCAAAATTTTAGTTCAAACACAAAAATGTCAAAGGTATATACCTTTGGATTGTAACCCGACTTGAAACAAAAATATCAATTTTCATCAAAAATTTAAAATTTTTCAAAACATTCAAAAACAAATTTTCTCAAAATTTTTGTTCAAACACAAAAATGTCAAAGGTATATATATACCTTTGGATTGTAACCCGACTTGAAACAAAAATATCAATTTTCATCAAAAATTTAAAATTTTTCAAAACATTCAAAAACAAATTTTCTCAAAATTTTTGTTCAAACACAAAAATGTCAAAGGTATATACCTTTGGATTGTAACCCGACTTGAAACAAAAATATCAATTTTCATCAAAAATTTAAAATTTTTCAAAACATTCAAAAACAAATTTATTCAACACTTTCAAAATTTTAGTTCAAACACAAAAATGTCAAAGGTATATACCTTTGGATTGTAACCCGACTTGAAACAAAAATATCAATTTTCATCAAAAATTTAAAATTTTTCAAAACATTCAAAAACAAATTTATTCAACACTTTCAAAATTTTAGTTCAAACACAAAAATGTCAAAGGTATATACCTTTGGATTGTAACCCGACTTGAAACAAAAATATCAATTTTCATCAAAAATTTAAAATTTTTCAAAACATTCAAAAACAAATTTATTTAACACTTTCAAAATTTTAGTTCAAACACAAAAATGTCAAAGGTATATACCTTTGGATTGTAACCCGACTTGAAACAAAAATATCAATTTTCATCAAAAATTTAAAATTTTTCAAAACATTCAAAAACAAATTTTCTCAAAATTTTTGTTCAAACACAAAAATGTCAAAGGTATATATATACCTTTGGATTGTAACCCGACTTGAAACAAAAATATCAATTTTCATCAAAAATTTAAAATTTTTCAAAACATTCAAAAACAAATTTTCTCAAAATTTTTGTTCAAACACAAAAATGTCAAAGGTATATACCTTTGGATTGTAACCCGACTTGAAACAAAAATATCAATTTTCATCAAAAATTTAAAATTTTTCAAAACATTCAAAAACAAATTTATTTAACACTTTCAAAATTTTAGTTCAAACACAAAAATGTCAAAGGTATATACCTTTGGATTGTAACCCGACTTGAAACAAAAATATCAATTTTCATCAAAAATTTAAAATTTTTCAAAACATTCAAAAACAAATTTTCTCAAAATTTTTGTTCAAACACAAAAATGTCTGGATTGTAACCCGACTTGAAACAAAAATATCAATTTTCATCAAAAATTTAAAAAATCAATTTTTTTCGAAAGTGTCAGATTGCATGCGAAACGCGTAAAAAACAAATATTTTTTTTTTTTGGAAATTTCCCTTTGTTTCAGAAGTAACTTTCCATCCAAAGTGAGAATTTTTTTGGACTTTGACATGATTTTTCAAAAAATCAAATTTTTTCGAAAGTGTCAGATTGCATGCAAAACGCGTAAAAAACAAATATTTTTTTTTTTTGGAAATTTTCCTTTGTATCAGAAGTAACTTTCCATCCAAATTGACGTAAAATTGAGAATTTTTTCGGACTTTGACATGATTTTTCAAAAAATCAAATTTTTTCGAAAGTGTCAGATTGCATGCGAAACGCGTAAAAAACAAATATTTTTTTTTTTGGAAATTTCCCTTTGTTTCAGAAGTAAAATTCGCGTGAAAATAGCGTAAAATTGAGAATTTTTTCGGACTTTGACATGATTTTTCAAAATATCAAATTTTTTCAAAAGTGTCAGATTGCATGCGAAACGCGTAAAAACAAAATTTATTTTTTTTTAATTTCCTTTTGTTTCAGAAGTAACTTTCCATCCAAATTGACGTAAAATTGAGAATTTTTTCGGACATGATTTTTCAAAAAATCAAATTTTTTCGAAAGTGTCAGATTGCATGCGAAACGCGTAAAAAACAATTTTTTTTTTTTTTTGGAAATTTTCCTTTGTTTCAGAAGTAAAATTCGCGTGAAAATAGCGTAAAATTGAGAATTTTTTCGGACTTTGACATGATTTTTCAAAAAATCTATTTTTTTCGAAAGTGTTAGATTGCATGCGAAACGCGTAAAAAACAGATATTTTTTTTTTTGGAAATTTCCCTTTGTTTCAGAAGTGAAATTCGCGTGAAAATTGAGAATTTTTTCGGACTTTGACATGATTTTTCAAAAAATCTAATTTTTTCGAAAGTGTCAGATTGCATGCGAAACGCGTAAAAAACAAATATTTTTTTTTTTTTGGAAATTTCCTTCTGTTTCAGAAGTAACTTTTCATCCAATCACGTAAAATTGAGAATTTTTTCGGACTTTGACATGATTTTTCAAAAAATCATTTTTTTTTCGAAAGTGTCAGATTGCATGCGAAACGCGTAAAAAACAAATTTTTTTTTTTTTTGGAAATTTCCCCTTGTTTCAGAAGTGAAATTTGCGTGAAAATAGCGTAAAATTGAGAATTTTTTCGGACTTTGACATGATTTTTTAAAAAATATTTTTTTTTCGAAAGTGTCAGATTTTATGCGACAGACTAAGCGTCATTTTTTTTTTAATTAATTTGACTTAAATCATCTTTTATCGCAAAGCAACAAGTTAAGTGTGAATATTTTTTTTAGGTCACGTTCAGCTACGTCATACAAATCGCAAAGCGACAGACTAAGCGTCATTTTTTTAAATAGTTTGACATAAGTTAATTGTCAATCGTGAAGCGAAGTGTCAATATTTTTTTGGGTTACCTTTCAGCTACAACATACAAACCGCAAAGCGACAGACAAAAACACCGTTTTTTGCGTTTTGAAGGGCAAAGAAGGCACTAAACGGTGAAGGGCAGGGGCGCAATTGCTCTTGAGGGTAGCCAATAGACCCATCTGAATCCCTGCCAAACGGGAAGTCCGTGGGTCAAAGGTGCATTTAGTTTAACCGGTGAAGGTGGTAAGCATTGGGCTGTTGTAGTTCAGTTTGATGGAGATGATCAAGTTTATCTAAATGAATTGCATAGAGACCCAACAAACCCTGGAGGCAAAGGTAATTTGAATTAATAAATAAAATATAAATCAAATACTAATTTTGTGATTTGTAGGTTCTAGTGGTATTACTTGGATTTCCAAAAGGATGACCAAAGAAGAAGTACAAAGAGGTAAAAAAGGAGCGAGTGTATTTAATTTTGGAACGGTTGATATTACACCAGAAGAGTTATATAACAAATGCAGTCAAATTAGTTACAATGGGCAGGATTATCATTTGTTTTTAAGAAATTGTCAACATTGGGTTAAGGAGCTGTTGCAAAAATTGGGAATGAGTACTACGTGGTTTAATGTGAAGAAATTCTTGGAGAAAACTACAGGACCTGGATGGATTATTTCTAAATTTGAAAAGAATACGTTGTAGTTTTAAATAAATATTATTTGTTTATTTATATCTTGCATTTGTCTTATCAACGGTGGTGCCAGAAATTTGTTGTTTGCTTTGACAATAACGTTTGTTATGAAGAGATTAGATTCACTCTTACCTCCTATGATTAAGAGACTTCTAACACTTGCAGAGATAAAACTTCCAATTCTTTTATAACAAACGATTGGGCGGGTGGGTTGTTGGGTCATTCTAGTTCAAACTACTCGATGGTAATTATGATTACTTGGTAATAATATATTTCATTATCATTAGTACCAATTGTGTAAAAATAATTAAAATCAATACGCTCAATTTTGTGTATTCTTAAACTATTTAACATAACTGTTTTCTGAAGTCGAATGATTAATTGAAATAACTTGTAAACTATTCATTGGATTTTTATGCAACTTGGTGCCAATATACTTTATTATCGTTTCTCCTAATTGTGTAAAAACAATCAAAATTGATACGTTCAATTTAATATAATTAAAAACTATTTTAACTCCACCGTTGCCGGTCCCAAGTCCGGATGAGAAAGGAGGAGGGGGAGGAGTAACAACCTCGTTAATAAACCAGGGTTCAACTGGCCCGGTTGATAGCACCTTGTTAGGGCCCCAGCCAAGGGTTACTGGTGAAAATCCATCAACGGTGTATGAACATCCACAGACAAAGAACTTCAAAATAAAAATCTTGTAGCGGTATAGATTAAAGTAAGAGGCTGGTTTCATTTACTCATAAAAAAAAATACAAATTGGCTTGGAGTACTTGATCCTGTACTTGAAGCCAATTTTTCATCAAGGAAAACGAAGCAAGCAACAAAAAAGAATTATGAATTTAGAGAATAAAATGTATAAAGTCTGAGTGCATCAGTAATGAAAGTGGAAAAAGAGATTGCAAAACTATAATAGACAGAAGGCCAAGAAGACGGTAGAAGAAAGAAATAGCAAAAGCGATAAGCGCTATAGACTTTTGAAAGAGACAGTAAAACGACAAAGGGAAACGGAAATTGGGTATCGAATAAACTATTTTACATCAGCCGACAGCTGGTTTTTATCAATAAGTGATTAGTTAAAATAACATAACTTGTAAACCGTTCATTGGATTTTTATGTTACTTAATACCAATATACTTTATTATCATTACTCCTAATTGTGTAAAAATAATCAAAATTGATACGCCCAATATTATATAACTAATATAAAAAATTGTTTTGTACATTCACAAATTTGATATTTTTAAGGCGCAAAAAGTTTACTTAATAAAAATAATGCATTGATATTTTATAATAAGTGATAATAATAGTTTAGTTTTCGACTCTACGCTGCCGTGTTGTTGATTACCCCATACAGATCCATCAATTGCAGCTCGCACGGCTCGTACTCCCCCCCCACTACTCGCAGTCGTTCGGGTTATTCGGTCTGAGTAAGGTGTGCGCGTACTGTAGTGTGTAATTCGTGCTGCGTATAATAAAATACGTTGTTAATTCTATTAAAGTTATTATTATATAAATAAAGCAAAGTGTGTGCTAATGATATAGGATTAATATGCTACTCCTCAACGGTGGAATCAACTATTGATATGAAGTCGGTTAAAAGGTTTGAATTTGTAGTTAATTTCTTGATACCCCAACATTATTAGCATTGTATATTTTTAATAATTGTTACACGTTTGATTTGGATAAACTGTTACTAATTTTTGAACCAAAAAATACGTTAGCAATTTTATAGTTTTTTGTCATTGCTGTACAATGTTTGTAATATAGTTTAATACTTATAGATATGAAATAAATTAATAATTTATTTATTCTCAATCCAACGATCATTGATATGTTTTAGGCGAGTAATGAATTAGTCAATTAAACAGTTTATCAGCAATTCATTTAATAGCAATGAGCAAATGATCACTTCCTATTGCGAAAGGAGGATTTTATATTATTATAAAGGATTTGATAAATTATTCAATGAAAAAATGGTAGTGATTTTATTCATCAATTTATACAATGCATCTAATATCTAATTTGAATATTTTGTGTGTTTTCTTAGTTCTTTAAAAGTTGATAATTAATTCAATTAATTAATCCTAGTTTTTGAAGATTTTGCTAAACGGATTTTATCTAAACGTTTTATGTATAAAATGAAAAGCAATTTTAAAGAACTCTATGTTTATTATTCACATCCATTGATATATTAATATATTGTTTCAGAAACAATTTGTCAGGCCTTGCGTTGAGTAAGCAATTCAGATCAGGCGGATTGGATAGAGGGGGTAAAGCGTAGAGCCGGGCTGGCAGGCGTGCGTGCGTTCAGTTCAGTGCGGAATGTTGTGTCGGTAGCATGTTCTTGCTGTGTGTGTGTGAATAATAAATGCACAAAGAGTATAAACGTAGTATTGTAACTGATAGTGCATTATTGTGTTAAGCTGTTGGGAAAATATATTCAATATTTTGGTAAGTAGATTTTAATTTTATGTTAAAAATGTATTTAAATAGAAAGCAAGCAGTGCTCCGGCCTAATTTGGACGTGTTTTTGAGTTGTTTTATTTTTATTTTTATTTGTTTATAATAATTAAACAGTTTCAATAACAAACTAATGATATTTTATTTAAAAATTTTAATTAAAATTTAGTTGTGAATTTATATTTAATACTGAATGAAAGATTAATTTGAAAATCAACAAAGCTTATTTAAAAATTATATGAATTTTATTTGATTGTATGTTTTAGGACGGAACTCCAGTCCTTGCTTTGAGCGTGCTACACTGAACGAGCTGGCAACACATTCAATTCAGTGCGGGATTCTAACGTGTTTTTAGTGGTAAACTATTGTGGAAATTGTGCGATGTTAGTTAATATCAATACAAACTTACGTTTTTAAAGCAGTGTTTCTAAATCCTGACGTTTGAAGATATGGGCGTTCCAGGAAGTAGGAGGAAACGCATCCATTTAAGGAGCAATAGGTAAGAATTATATTCTACTGCAATGGTATAATAAAAATAAACTAATACTTTATTTATAATCATTTCAGGTTCTTTTATGGCAGAAGATGTTTAATGGTGAGTCATTTTATTTTAATTAGTTGGTGATGTTACTGCTGGTAATATCCCACCTCAATTTATGCTTGTAGGGTGGTTGCTATGATTGTGACTCATTTTAATATAGTAACACTATGCATACGCGGAAGCCTACAATCTTAAATTGTTTTATAGATGGTGCTTAGTGATTAGTTGGTTGCTACTTGTTTCCGGATCTGTCTGACCAAATATTGGGGCAGATAAGGTTACAAGTAATTATGGTAGTTCGCCGGCGTTAAACTTCTGGGCATCGTATTCAGAGGGATTAAACGCGCAGGTTGTAGTTGACTGCTTAGTGTGCCCAAACATTGCTTCTAGGCGAGTTGTCTTGTATTGACTTTCGTCATTATTGTTTGCTAGTTTGGTGTTGTAGGAGGTAGGCTCTTTACCAACGTAAGGAGGTGAGCAGTATTTAGTGCGTTTCCATTAATTGCTCGATTGGTGGTTACGCTGGTGTAACGTAGAGTGTACGCGTCTGTATGAAAGCCCTCTATGATAGGAGCTAATTATAATTAGATATCCTTCATACTGCCTTTGCATATTGTGGATAACTTTTACAGGTCGGTGCCGTAGGGTAGTTAGAAATTTTTTTCTTCATAAATCGAGACTTTCATTTAGCAGAAACTGACCGTTCCTCGGAATGCTTGCTAGTCTGTTATATACATGATTGTTTTCGTATAGATGTAGTGGTATTAGATGATGCATTGTTTTGATGTATCTTACATTGCCGAGTCGTTGTGTAATTGCTGTACTGACGTTTAAACTTGCTTGCAAGAGTTAGTAGCCAGAATTCAACACGATTGCAAGGTGATGCTTGTTTGGGTAGTTTAGTTACTTCTAGCTGGTTTAAATATGGTATTCTCCAGCAGAGATGCCATTTTTGCGTGATAGTTTGGTTAGTTCTTTTTAGTTGCTTTTCTATTTTAACATTTTCCAAAGTGCCCAAGTGATTGTTTGTTAATTATAAATTTCAATTTGTTTAATAAATTTAATTCTAATTTTATTATGTCAATCAATATTTTTTGTATGTAAATTTTTAGTTCAACTATTTAGTTTAATAAAGCATAAATTTAATACAATAATTTGTTTGTTTCTTAGATTTAAATTCAGTCTTCTAAATTATTTCACTTGGTCACTTTAATGCATGCGTAGTATTGAACTTTCCTTTACTAATTGTTATATTTTAACACTGAAGTTATCAGTCATTAATTTATTATTATAATGTTTCAGCTTTTTAATACAAAGGAAAAATCTGTTGACACTAACGTTGCGCATACCCAATCGTACATGCCAATTCGTCCCCAATCAACTCGTACCAAATATGTTCTACGTTTTCATGTTGCAATTCCATGCTGCATCACTTAACCAAAATTTCAATATTAATTTTTATTTAAATAAATTTATTTTTATACAATAAGAGCATGTGAATTGTGGCAATATTTTGACAAGCTTTTATAATTATTTATGACATGATTAGGTTAAACGAAAGCCCAACGTAGTCACATTAGTGATGACTTGTAGCCTGACCAAGGTTTAAGGTTTGATCTAGTGTAAGAGTCGACGCCGGCTTAGTGAGTCCCCACCATTCCAGCTGACGCTTAGTACTTTGAAGAATTTGGTCATTCTTGTTAGTGTTATGCTATCAGCAGTTGGTCTAAAAAAGGGTAAACCCCTCATGCGCAGGGACACCTTCCTCTGTTCTATAGGTGGTTCGACCTTGGTGGCACAGGTTAGATGAGACTGTTAAGTGACTGTTGACTTTAATTTGATTTGAATTCACTGACTAACATTGCTTCATCATAAATTATTTTTTTTTTTAATTTTAGCGTTTGATAATATTTGGTATTGGTTGCGAAATAACTTAAACTTAAAATATTTTAATAATAATTAGTTAAAGAAATCAATTTTTTTATATTTTTTTAAACATACGTGTCCTCCATTCTGACAATTACATGTAAAAATCTTTGGTGTAATATTAATTGATTTTACTTATTAATATCGGAAAACAAATTAATTTAATTTAAATAAATTTACTTTTAATTTTGGATTTAAAATTTATCAATAGAAATTAAACAAGTAATAACAATTTACATGTAATGTTTGGAATATATGAAGAACATTTTGAATTGGCATCAACGAATGGGTATTACAAATTTGGCGATTATCAAACATTAAGCACCCAATGCAATTTTGCATTCAAGTAATCTTATTTACAGTTCTTGCTCACATTAATTTATGTTTTTAAATAGTTTTCAGTAATAATATGAATGCTTATTCATAATTTGTTTTTATTAGGATTTTTTAAGGATTTAGAGTTTTGTTAAACCCACTTCTCTTCAAGAAGTGCAAAATATTTTGCACATTGTCAATTTGTTTCAATATTTTATTTCGATTCCAGTTAGGATTTTTTTTTAATTTAATGTATTTTCTTAGTAAAGTTGTTTTCTAAAAAACACTTGTATGTTTTTAAATTATAAAGTTTATTAATAATTAAACTCTTGCTTAAGGCATAAGATGAAGTTTTGTATTAAATTCAATTTTCCTCCTTTTGTTAAATGTTAATTAACTATAATGTCGCCAAATTTATCTAAACGCAACTTTAGCTGTAATACATCAGATTTTTTCTTTAGCTCTATATTCCGGATCGGAAAAGGCAACCAAGGCAGTCGGTTCTTCAAATATTGGTTGTTTTGAGGTATTTACGTGTGCTTGAGTTAAGCAAAGCATGCTGAGTTGAGGAAGTTGATTTGTTATATACGATCAATCTTTTTCAGACTTTGAATGTTTTACTTGGTTTGAGCTTTGTAAAGACCAATGAACGGCTAATCTTTTAATTGTCGACTGTGTTGGGTCTTGAGGAGTGCTCAAATCGGGGAGCACTTTCCATGTTCGGCCGAGGATGTTTGTCTTGAACGACAAATTTTTCCGGACTTGGAAAGTGTTTATCGATTTGAAACTCTGAGAGACAGCTGAACTCCGAGAAAGAAATAGATGCAAATTTTTGGGTAGTAGAGTAGACCCGGAGGCTCTGGGAGTCTGCCGGAAGGGCTAGAATAGAAAAGTAGGGGGAGCCCGTGTCGCCCGTGCGCGTAAAAACGGGACCCGCCTTCGGCGGGTATATATAACCCGCCTTCGGCGGGTTATTAAGCCGCCTTCGGCGGCTTAATAACCGCCTTCGGCGGTTATTATATCCCGCCTTCGGCGGGAACTAATTAATTAGCCGCCTTCGGCGGCTATTGATAACTTCATAAACTTACCTTGACAAACTTAAAAATAGCAAACCTCCGTGATGGGGAGGATTCCCCTGTAGAAAGGGGTATATCTTTGGGGGTAAGTTTTGTTGGGGGAGGAGATTAGTAAGGTTGATTGATAATTGATATATTTTTGAAAGATAATTAAAAAATTAAACCCTCCTTCCTAAAATTGTTAATAAAAAAGGAAAATAATACAAATGTGTTTTAAACAAATTGATTTATTCATAAAAACAACATAATACACTACAATAAACAAACAATAGATATTTTGCTTTCCCTTAAGCTAAGGTAGAGAACGTGAGCAACACGGGTCTCCCGTGTAGTTCCGTTTTCCCTTAGACCTAAGGTAGAGAGCAAAATCAGCTCTTCTAAGAGCTAATTATTTCTCCCCCAGTCTTACTACTAAGGTGGAGAGCAGTATCAGCTCTTCTAAGAGCTAATTAAGCTTACCTTTGGCTAAGGTAGAGAACGTGAGCAACACGGAGTCTCCCGTGTAGTTCCGTTTTCCCCTAGACCTAAAGGTAGAGAGCATAACTAGCTCTTCTAAGAGCTATTCAAGCTTACCCTCCCCATTACTTGCTTAGTAAATTACCCTCCCTAGATTTACCTATTTATTTGTATAAATCAAGCTTTTCCCAAAGTCTAAGGTTGAGAACGTGAGTAACACTCCTGTGCAGTTCCGTTTATCCCTAGACTTAAAGACAAAAGCATAAAACACAAAAATACAAATTTATCTTAAAGTCCAAGATTAAAAACGTGAGCAACCACCTTGTTGTGTAGCTCCGTTTTCCGTTAGACCTAAAGTCAAAACATAAAATTAAACAATGGCCGAATTTACTTAAAACATAAACTACCACCAATAGTAGTCACCACAACAGTCAACAAAATACATAAATAACTTACGACCAATAAAATAAGTATTAAACTATACAACAAATAAAAGTTTTCCTAAAGTCCAAGGTTGAGAACGTGAGCAACACTCCTGTGTTGTTCCGTTTTCCCCTAGACTTAAGGTAGAAAGCAACAAAAAAAACACTTTATTTCTGTGCGATTCAGTTTTCCTAATATCACAGTAAACATATCGTCAAATATTTATAAACTGTAGCAGAAACTCAAAACTACAATTCCAATCAATTTATCTTAAGCTTACAAACAAAGAAGTAACAAGCGTTTACTATTAAACGCACACTTAAATTTAAATTATAAGCAAAACATTAAAATAAATAAAAAAGATTGCAACAGTCATAAAAAGCAACAAACAATAACTAACTTCCAGTAAAGAAGTAAAGTTTAAATCTTTTAAATGACCATTACAAATGTTTACATTATCTTATTCATTGCCATAACAACGTTTTACAAACAATAATAAATAAACATTTACAGATAATTAATTAATCAAATTATCAACAACTTTAAAAAATGATATAACAGCTTTACAATTAACCAAATATAAAATTGGTTGGTGCATTTTATTGCGTTTGCAATTACTTATTAAATATGTTGTATTTTAGATCTTAAATTAAATATATTTACAGTAAAAAGTTTCGATTAAATGTAAAGATTTCAGTTCATTCAAGTTATTTATTTAATTTCACTATAAATTATTTTTTATTCTTATAAAAATGATGAAATTATTATATTGAAATTGATTAAAAATAAAAAATAATTTGTTGTAAAACTGTATAAATAATATTAATTTATAACTATAAAAAAATATATTTAAATTTTATATTAACCCCTTTTAAATATTAAATTAACTACGCCTATGCGTACACGAAGTCGCCATCTGTTGCAAATAATAAGTAGCTACCAACACCACAAGTTGAACCAATTGTGATGAGATGGCGCTAGAATTGCATATAGAGTTTACCATCTGGTTTAACAAGTTATGATGAGGTAGCGCTACAATAGTATATAAAAAATTAAATAACAATTTAAAACAATCATTAATTAATTTACATCTACAACTAATGATATAATTAATTGTTAATAAAGTTACGTTTTAAAAAAAGCATTGAAAATATCACAATGCTATGCTAGCGACACCTATCAGAAAGTAAGCTAATTGCAAATTTACAATACTGCTTACAGATGGCGCAAACAACAAACCGATAAAGTAGAACACTGAATTTAAATATTAAATGGCGCTAATTATTTTAAATTTAAATATAACAATTCCTAGACGTTACTAATAAATAAAATATAACAAACTTCAAATTCCAATTAGATTTAAACATAAATACAATGATGTAATAACATTGTTTATAATATTAATTTAATTACAATTCTATCGCCCACTAGAGCAAAGCACCCCAAGGCAAAGCAATTTTTATCAATGAAAACACATTTTTGTCAAATAAAACTTGCATTTAAATTTGTTGTTGCCTCAGCTCGTTTTGCTATAATGCACAACAGCCTTATCAGTACAAAAACAAATAATTTAATTAGAATTTCATTTTGTTAAAATCGATTAATAAATGTTAATTCTAATTTTGTTGTGTTGTCTTCTTTCTGCATATTTCTGATGTATTCCTTCTGCTCATCATTGTATTCCTTTTGCTCATCATTATATTCTGTCTGCTTATCTCTGTATTCATGCTGCACATCATTGTATTCTGTCTGCTCTTTGTTGTATTTCATCTGCTTATCTGTATGTTCCATATGCTCATCATTGTATTTCTTCTGCTCATCACTGTATTCTTTCTGCTCAATATTGTATTCCTTCTGCCCATCATTCTATTCCATCTGCTCATCACTGCATTCCTCCTTGTCATCATTGTATTCATTCTGCTCATTATTGTTTTCCAGTCTTCATCAATGGTAGCCATTTGATGGGAAATAAAGGTAAGAAACTCAATCCTGTAAAAAGCAGAAATAACATTAAAGTACTTGAAATGTTATTAAGTAATAATTTTTAAATGTTATACAATAAAATTACAATTTATTTACCTTAAATGTGCCTAAAGCATAAATAAGTTCCTGCCATCAGGTTTCTTAATAGTAAAAGTAGAACTTCCATTGATTACATCATTTGTAAACTGAAGGCATTGATTCAACTGCTGTCATCTTTACTTGAATCAGCTTCATTAAAGGTAAGCAACATCATACCATGTTTAAACTGAAGAAGTTCCTCTATATATAAATCTACTCATCTTTGTATTCCGCCTGATCAACATTGCATTCCATCTGCTCATCATTGAATTCCTTTTGCTCATTATTGTATTCTATTCTTCATCAATAGTATCCATTTGATTGAAAATGAAGGTCAGAAACCCAATTCTTAAAAAAAAAAAACAAAAACAACATTAAAGTAATTGAAATGTTATCTAGTAATTTCTAAATATTTAAAAAAATGATTAATTATTTACATAGAAAGTGCTTAAAACATAAACAAGTTCCTGCCCTCAGCTTCAGCATTGATTCTTGTGCTAAGCAGCATCTATGTTTAAACTGAAGAAGTTCTTACAATCAGGAACTCAATAAAATGAAACAAGGAATTTTGAATTTATATAATTTTTTTTAAGATATTGTTATAAAACATCATTCAAACTGTTCAATTATTATATACAAATTAGAATAAAAGTACAACTCCAAAACACGTCAAAATTAAGCCAGAACATTACTTGCTTTCAATTTAAATATAAAGTTTATTCAAATAAAAAACTATTTACCAAAGTATTGAGATCCGGAAAATAGCTTAACACAGTAGTCCATCAGTCACAATACTCTTTTGAACTTTCTTGCGCACTTAATCGTTATTATCCATCCACACACATGCTACCGAGACGACATCCCGCACCGAACTGAATCGCTTACTCATATTACTCTGTACTCGACCAACGCAGGGAGCACAAAATATTTCCTAAAACAAAGTATTAATTTATTAATGAACGTGAATAATAAAAAATGCTTTTAATAAACTGTATACTCATTAAAATAGCTATTCATTTGAAATCGCAAATAATTTCTTCACAAAATCGCATAGAAATGTAAAAATCGTTCAGAAAAATGTCGCATTTAGAATTCAAATATTACCCATACAATGGTTGAAATTAATCAAGATTCAATACAAAATCAGCTTCTAAGAAATTGAATTTTGTTTTGTGAATGTTTTAAAATATTATAACAAATTTGGTACAATTTTAGCAGAAAAAATTTAGAAATTTTCAATTACAAATTAAAAAAGTTTAATTCTGTTAAATAATTTCTATATATGTCTTCCAGTTTTCTGCATTTTTATTCTTTTAAAATTGTAAAAAACTTTATACTACTTAAGCAACCAACATTACTAAATTACAAAATAATTAATTTCGCTATGTAGCAACTGCAAATAAAAGTTGCTATCACTTTTTCCTAACTAAAACAAGTGCTATAAACTTAAATAAAAAATCAAAACTAAAAACAATTGAAACGTTCCAGAAAGAAAGCAAAGTTTCACTTCGTAAACTACAAAATAATTAATTTCGCTATGTAGCAACTGTAAATAAAAGTTGCTATCACTTTTTCCTAACTAAAACAAATGCTATAAACTCAAATAAAATACCAGAACTAAAAAATATTGAAGCGTTCCAGAAAGAAACCAAAGTTTCTCTTCGTAAATTACAAAATAATTAATTTCGCTATGTAGCAACTGTAAATAAAAGTTGCTATCACTTTTTCCTAACTAAAACAAGTGCTGTAAACTCAAATAAAATATCAAAACTAAAAAATATTGAAGCGTTCCAGAAAGAAACTAAAATTTCTCTTCGAAAATTACAAAATAATTAATTTCGCTATGTAGCAACTGTAAATAAAAGTTGCTATCCATATTTCCTAACTAAAACAAGTGCTATAAACCTAAATAAAATATTAAAACTAAAAAATATTGAAGCGTTCCAGAAAGAAACCAAAGTTTCTCTTCCTTAATTACAAAATAATTAATTTCGCTATGTAGCAACTGTAAATAAAAGTTGCTATCACTTTCTCCTAACTAAAACAAGTGCTATAAACTCAAATAAAGTTTCAAAACTAAAAAATATTGAAGCGTTCCAGAATGAAAGCAAAGTTTCACTTCGTAAACTACAAAATAATTAATTTCGCTATGTAGCAACTGTAAATAAAAGTTGCTATGACTTTATCCTAACTAAAACATGTGCTATAAACTCAAATAAAATATCAAAACTAAAAAATATTGAAGCGTTCCAGAAAAAAACCAAACTTTCTCTTCATAAATTACAAAATAATTAATTTTGCTATGTAGCAACTGTAAATAAAAATTGCTATCACTTTTTCCTAACTAAAACAAGTGCTATAAACTCAAATAAAATATCAAAACTAAAAAATATTGAAGCGTTCCAGAAAAAAACCAAACTTTCTCTTCATAAATTACAAAATAATTAATTTTGCTATGTAGCAACTGTAAATAAAAATTGCTATCACTTTTTCCTAACTAAAACAAGTGCTATAAACTCAAATAAAATATCAAAACTAAAAAATATTGAAGCGTTCCAGAAAAAAACCAAACTTTCTCTTCATAAATTACAAAATAATTAATTTTGCTATGTAGCAACTGTAAATAAAAATTGCTATCACTTTTTCCTAACTAAAACAAGTGCTATAAACTCAAATAAAATATCAAAACTAAAAAATTTTGAAGCGTTCCAGAAAGAAACTAAAATTTCTCTTCGTAAACTACTAAATAATTAATTTCGCTATGTAGCAACTGTAAATAAAAGTTGCTATCACTTTTTCTTAACTAAAACAAGTGCTGTAAACTCAAATAAAATATCCACCAGGTTTACTATTGCCGGCCGAGAAGGTGCTTTACGACTACCAAAAAGTGCTTTATTTTGCAAACTGTGACTGAAAAATTTTCACCATTTTTGTAGTAAATTTTAATAATTTCAATGCGTTGTTGAAGCGTGTATCGTTAGCGTAGTTTTTACTTGTCAAATATTAAAAGATAATAGCTTCAAAATTGACAGCTGCCCAAATAGCCTTCTATTCAAAATAAAACTTCTTATTGGAAAACCTTTTATATAATAGCTACAAGAACACAAGAGAAAGAAGAAACATAGGATCCTGTGATGACTAACACTTAGGCGAGTGAGTGGGCCACAGTAGAAAAAGTTACCCGCTCACAATTTGAACTTGGTGCCCACCCACTCACTCAAGCGTTAGATATCAAGAGTTTCATTATATATTGATAATTTTGATTAAATTATTTGTGCTGTGTAAGTCAAAGTACGTAAATTTGGATGTACTTTGGGAAAGACACAATCACACCACTTAAGTAGATGTAATCTAATTTTGTCTTACAAATGCACAAATCAAAGCATTTGATTATTAAACTTAAGTAAATTGACATTTGTAATCAATTTGGTATTAATAAATTGTAAAAATTAATAGTTTTTTGTGTTTATTTTAAAAGATAAAATTGAAATTTGAGTGGTGTGACCAAAAGTACGTTCGTCTGCGGCTAACTTCAATTCAGACCGCATCACAACACTAAAAACAACTTTCGCGCCTAAATGATTAGGTTATAAAATTCTATTAGATTAGGAAAATGAATCTCATTGATCTTATGAATTTAAGTCAAGTTATGTGTATAGAATAGAATAGTAAAGATGATGATGATGAAAATAAAATTGAAGAATTGAATCCACCACAGAATCAAATCTTTGTTGTTTGACCAATTTTCCAAAACTAATTTTGAATTTTCCCAAATGTTATCCAGCACCTGAGATTCCATTACTTCCAAGCATTAAAGCACATTTCTGATTATCTAATGGTAAGGGGTGACGGCAAGAACCATCAAGTAAGTCCGACCCAAATGTCAACCTCCCCTGCACGCGGTGCCCGCTGCTAGATAACGAACGAGGCTCTGGCGACCGAGTCATGGCGGTATAACCATTAAAATGGGAATTAAGGAAATGTAATTCAAACGAGTGGGGTTGTAGGTCCCCCATCGGGCGCCTCTCCAGGTGGCGGATAGGAGATGCCTTCTAGATATAGGTGGTACCGGGGAAATCAAATACCCGGGGCGGACCAAAACCTACAAATGTAGATTGGGCGGCTGCAACAGCGTCTGACCCAGAATGGGCGGCTGATTTAAACCCTGTAAACAGTACTCGCCAACACGCTCGACATGCGTGGCGTTTTAATGCCATAAACCCCTTATATTTGAAGATGAAGACGAATTTCAAACGAAAAGTACCCCAGGTGCGAGGGGGGGGGGGGTATGTAATACCACAGCCCCACACCGTTAACACGGTCTGCCTCAAGGATTCTGGGGGAGGCAAAAATTCGACAACAATATCAGAAATCTCACCAACAACAGAGCAAGCTAATTATTGGCACCTACAACGTTCGCTCACTGAAGAACGATAAAAGACTTCTCGAGCTGGAAGAAGAACTTAAAAAGATCAGATGGGATATATTAGGGCTATCGGAAGTCAGAAGAAAAGACGAACGCGCCACACAGTTAGTATCAGGAAATACCTTCCACCATATGGGGTGCGGACCAAACAGCACCGGAGGAGTAGGGTTTTTAATAAACAAACAACTAGCCACATGCGTAACAATATACAAAGGTATATCAGACCGAGTTGCATATATATGCATAGATATTAAAGTCGGAACTACTCTTAAGGTTATCCAAGTATACGCCCCAACAACAGCATATGAAGATGACGTGGTGGAAACCTTCTACGAAGATATCGCTATGGCCTTAGACAAAAATCCCTGCAAATACACTCTCGTCGTAGGAAACTTCAACGCCAAACTAGGATTAAAACTAGAACCGGACAAAAACAGGGTACGAGGATATGGACACGGAATAAGGAATGAACGTGGGAACACACTATACAATTTTCTGGAACAACAAGAACTATTCGCAATGAATACATTTTTCAAAAAGAAACCCCAGAGGAAATGGACGTGGATTAGCCCAAATGGAAATACCAAAAATGAAATAGACTACATCATATCCTCAAAATTAAACATTATTACAGACGTAACCACACTTAACAACTTTACGACTGGGAGCAACCACAGATTAGTAAGAGCCAAAATAACCCTAAAGCACAAACTCGTAAAAAAAAAATGGATGCCAGCACCACCTAAAATCGACATTCAAAAACTGAAAGAAAACCGAGAACAGTTCAAAGATGTAATTAGAAAAGAATGCCAAGAGAAACTATCAGGAGACCTACGTAACATGAATGCCGTAATAACTAGCATCATCAGAAACACAAGTGAAGGGTTAGCAAAAGACACAAAACCAAGGGATAAAGTAATCTCTAACAATATTAAAGACTTTTTGAAAAATAGAAGGATACTAGCCAATAATGGGAAACAACACACACAAGAATTCACAGAAATCTCCAAAACAATAAGAAAAGCAATCAAACAGGACAGGATAAATAAGAAAGAAATCCAAATAGAGCAAATAATATTAAACAATAAAAATATGAGACCACTAAAACAAGTACTTGGTAAAGCTAAATTAATATCCATTCTCTGATTAACAAAAGAATTGAAAACTTCTATCAAGATCTATACGAATCAAAAGTGAAACCACCCATCAGCACACAGGAAAATCTCAAACGGAAAGTACTCAACGTAGGATCAGAGGACATAGAAGAAATTGACTACTAAAACAAGTACTTGGTAAAGCTAAATTAATATCCATTCTCGACGAAGATGGTATCGAGATACGAGACAAAGTCCTGATTAACAAAAGAATTGAAAACTTCTATCAAGATCTATACGAATCAAAAGTGAAACCACCCATCAGCACACAGGAAAATCTCAAACGGAAAGTACTCAACGTAGGATCAGAGGACATAGAAGAAATTGACAAACATTAAATAGCCCAAGCTCTGAAAGAAGCCAAAAATAATAAAGCACCTGGCAGTGATGGCATTATGATCGAAATGCTGAGAGTAGGAGAGGAAGCGGTAGTAGACGCACTAAAAATCATATATAATAAATGCCTGCAAGAAGGAAATATACCCAACGAATAGAAACAAGCTACAACCATACTACTACACAAGAAAGGAGATAGACAAAACAACTATCGGCCAATAACACTTCTTACGCAAATGTACAAGATATTCGCTAAAATAATTAATAAAAGACTAACCAATAAACTCGAAGCTTATCAAACCAAAAAACAAGCAGGCTGCAGAAAGAGTTACAGCACATCAGACAATAAAAACCGTCTTAGAAAAAGCCACTGAATACCAACTACCAGTGCCAGCTTTCGTAGACTACAAAAAGGCGTTCGACTCCATTGAGTAGTGAGCAGTCGAAGAGGCACTCCATAACAGCAGGATAGACCATAGATATATAACACTACTGCATAATATATACAAAGACGCAACTATGAAAATCAAACTAGAGGAGGAAACAGAACCAATACCAATTAACAGAGGGGTGAGACAGGGAGACACTATCTCGCCGAAATTATTTATATCAGCTATGGAAGACATATTTAAAAAATTGGACTGGGAGAACAGAGGTATTAACATAAATGGACAAAGATTAAGTCACCTCAGATTCGCAGACGATATTGCAATATTTGCTGAAACAAGAGAAGACCTGAAGTTAAAGATCGAAGAACTAGAAACAAGATCGGCTGAAGTAGGACTGAAAATAAACACAGGAAAGACCAAAGTGATGACAAACCAAACAGAAGAACTGCAAATTGAGGTAGCAAATTCGGTCTTGAAACAGGTAGAGGAATATATATACTTAGGTCAAAACATCAGACCAAATAAGGACCAGCAGGAGATCGAAATTCAGAGAAGAATAAAACAAGGATGGAAAGCGTTCGGGCGCCTAACTTTTGTACTGAGGAGTAAAAACATACCGCAACACTTAAAAACCAAAGTGTTTGATCAATGCGTATTACCAGTAATTACTTACGGGGCCCAAACCTGGTCCTTTACTAAAGGCAGCTTACGTAAATTATCAGTAGCACAGAGAGCAATGGAACGAAGAATGCTACACATTACCTTGCAAGACCACAAAAGAAATACGTGGATAAGACAGAGAACAAAGGTGGCTGATCTAGCCGAAACAGTCCTTGGACTGAAGTGGAATTTCGCGGGGCATAATGCATGGAATAACATCATCCAGCAATGGAGACCACGGGGAAGGCCGCAAACTAGGTGGGGTGACGATGTGAAAAGGATAGCTGGATTTGCCTGGATAAGAGTAACACAGGACCGAAAAAGATGGACAGATATGAGGGAGGCCTACATCCGACAATGGATCAAAATGAGCTAATAGAATAGAATGGTAAAAAATGCAAAATTTCTTCCTATATATGGAAAAAATGTATGTTTTATAATGGAACATTTATTTTATAAAATATCCGGATTGTTGGCAATGTATCTACTTCCTACCGATGAAATTCGTGTAAAAACGTGTAGTTTTTATGGGGCCCCTAATTAAACATGTTAATAAATGAAAACTTTAAAGTACCGATTAAATTTGTATCAATCGATTCAATATTGTCGTATGATGACATTCTTTGGAAAATTCAGATTCAATAGAGTCTTATATGAATATTAAATATCAATACTTGATTGTTGATAGAGCTATGAAACAAAGCAGCGATGGAGGAAAATTGTTGGAGGTTGAAGTTTAGAATGCACTATCTGAAGAGAGTATTTTTAATTATAAACATCTTGAAAACATGAAATTCCATTTGTTTTAAAAAAAAAACAATATATGGAACAAGATAGTGGACCTTATTTTACTAATCACTATGCCAACAAGAAAGTGTACCAGAAATGATCATGTTATTTGTTTTATTAAATTAATTTTTTTAATTAAATATCTTAGTTTAATTTTATGACAATTCAAGAATATTTGATGACATATTCAAAACTAATTTGACAATTTGAAAAGCATTTTATGACAATTTAAAAGTAATTGATGACATTTGTGTCATATCCTAAACAATTAAGAATTATTTTAACAATTTGGGAGGCTTTTTATGACAGTTTGAGAGTAGTTGTTGACATCTGTGTACTATCCTAACAATTCAAAACTATATTGACGATTTAAGAAGCATTTTATGACATTTTGAAATCATTTGATGGCATTTGTTTCACATCAAAGTATTCAAAGTACAATTCAAAAACATTTTAACATGCTGTAATTCTGTTCTGTTTCCTGCAGTCCAATTAATTGATTAAATCATTTTCTTATTATCTATACACTAATTATAATAACCTTTACTGCTAATTTAATAAATATTATTTATTGTCAACATTCTTTTTGACTGGTTTATTTTAAAGGTTTTAAATTGTTAGGTTTGTATCAGGATCACAGAAACACGAGGAGATATTTGGAATAATGTAATTCCGTTCCCATTAGTCCGAAAAAAAAATAAATATTTTTCCCGTAATCTAGAGAGTAACTAGTGCATTCGAATGCTTTCTATTTGAATATATCGCATTCGAGTGCTCTCTAATACAACGTATTAGTTACATGTTCAAACACTTCCTCGCGCTTATGTGATCCTGATACAAACCTAACAATTTCAAACTTTTGAGCGAATAGTGACTAAGATTGTTGAAATTAAAATTTTATCCAGAATTCATTAAAATAGCTGGAGAGACTAGTTACTCTCTAGATTATGGAGAAAAATATTTAAAAAATTATCAGACTGCAGGGAACAAAGTTGAAGCACTTAAATGCGATGTATTCGAGTGCACTCGAATGCACTAGTTACTCTCTAGATTACGGGAAAAAAATATTAAATAAATGATCGAACTGCAGAGAACGCAGTTTTAGCATGTCAAACATCTTCTCCCGTTTCTGTGGTCCTGTTACAAACCTAACAATTTCAAATTTAAACTATTAACATGTTTGAATGGACCTCATAAAAACCACACGTTTTTACACAAATTTCATTGGTAGCAAGTACATACATTGCCAACAATCTAGATATTACATAAAATAAATGTTCAGTTATAAAATATATATTTTTTCCATATATAGGAAAAATTTTACATTTTTTACTATTAGATAATCAGAAATGTGTTTTAAATCTTTTTCACTTTAAACACATAAATCTTGAGCTGTTTTATTAATGCTTGGAAATAATAGAATCTCAGGTGCTAGATCACATTTGGAAATGTTCAAAATTAGTTATGGAAAATTGACCAAACAACAAAAATTTGATTTTGTATTGGTGGATTTTGCCTCCTCAATTTTATTTTCATCATCATCATCATTTTTACCATTTCATTCTATACACATATCTTGACCTAAATTCATAAGATCAATGAGAATAATTTTCCAAATTTAATAGAAAAAATCACAGAATTTTATAATCTAAAAATTGATTTATTTAAGCGCAAAAGTTGTTTTTAGTGTTGTGATGCGGTCTGAATTGAAGTTAGCCGCAGACGAACGTACTTTTGGTCACACCACTCAAATTCCAATTTTATGTTATAAAATAAACACAAAAACTATTAATTCTTAGAATTTATTAATACCAAATTGATTACAAATGTCAATTTATTTAAGTTTAATAATCAAATGCATTGATTTGTGCATTTGTAAAAGAAAATTAGATTAAATCTATTCAAGTGGTGTGATTGTACCTTTCCCAAAGTACGTTCAAATTCACGTATTTTGACTTACACAGCACAAATAATTTAATCAAAATTATCAATATAGCTTTCCAGTACCTTAAAGGAGTAATTTGAACTGGTGTCAAAAAATTTGTTACCAAGAAATTAAAAGTTTCTCCTTATTGAAAGCGTTAGATCCAAGAAAGAAATGATAATATGCAATACATTGATGAGCAATACTTGGTGGGTGGATCAATCCAGTTCATTACTAGCGAGAAGCTTGCACTGAAGTCACCTTTTTAAGAGTTTGTTATCAAATAATTTGATTTTGTAAGTTTTGGAAGTGTGTTAGTCATAAGAAGAGATGGTGATATCTAGTTTCTAAATGACCAATACTTGGATGGGTCACTGCAATTTACTAGTTTGAATTAAACTGATACAATCTAAAATAGCAGGAGACTCTCTAGATTTAAAGAAAAATATCGGACTGTAGGGAACAAATTTAAGCACTCAAATGCTATGTATTCGAGTGCACACATGTTAATAAAACTTTAAGTACCGATTAAATTTGTACCAATCGATGCAATAAATATAAACAATCGTCGATAATGTTAGTTTTTATTATAATATTGGAGTAGAATTTAATTCCTACCTATTGTTTCTTAAATGAAAGCATTTCCTCCTTTGTCCTGGAACGCCTATACCTTCAACATGAGCTTCTACAATTGCGTCGACACAAATATTATTTTGAGAAACATCGCTACTTCTACTATGTTGGAATGCTGCACTGAATTGAATTGACTAACATGCCGACTTAACTAAGCTGTTTGCTCAGTATAGCATCAAAGCAAGGAATTTGAGTTCCATCCTGAAACATGCAATGAAATCAAACAAAGAATTTTGCTTTAATATAATTTTAGAATTTAAACTTATTAAAATTATATTTTTCAAAGATATTGTTATAAAATATCATTCAAACTGTTCAATTATTTTAAACAAATCAAAATAAAAGTAAAGCAACTC
This sequence comes from Tachinus rufipes, assembly GCA_963932245.1. Lineage (NCBI taxonomy): Eukaryota > Metazoa > Arthropoda > Insecta > Coleoptera > Staphylinidae > Tachinus > Tachinus rufipes. The sequence goes on from OZ010749.1 coordinate 8,098,026, forward strand.
CAAAACACGTCCAAATTACGTCAGAAAACTGTTGCTTTCTATTTAAACACATTTTTAACAAAGTTAATTAAATAAAAAACTATTTACCAAAACAATGAATTCCAGAACATGTATTATCCAAATAGCTTAACAGAATAATTCACCATCAGTCATAATATTCTATTAAACTTCCTTGTGCACTTAATCGTTATTATCCAGAGGGAGAACATGCTACCGAGACATCCAGCACCAAACTGAACGCACGTCGTCCGGCCCGGCTGTACGCTGTCATCCAATCAGACTGAATTGCTTACTCAACCAACGCAGAGAGTGAAAAAATTTCCTGAAACAAAATATTAATATATTAATGAATGTGAATAATAAATACTTTAAATAAACTTTGTGTTCTTTAAAATTGCTTTTTATTTAATTTCAAATTTGTCCATTAGATTAAATTACTAATATATAAAAATGTCTTTGATTTAGTAGAAATTTCTTTCTAAAAATTGAAACAGATTACAGATATATATAGACAAGGTCCACTTACTACAGCTTTTTAAGTCTAATTTATTTAATTTCTATGTTCTGTGAGACACTCTCACTTTGGAGCCTCAAAGTATACAAATGTTGATCAATTTAGAAAAATTGTTAACATCTGTAGAACATATGAATGAAATATATGTTTTCTTGCTAATTGTATTGCATTACATTAGAGCTATTTTGTACTAGGAAACAATTTTAAGCAAAAACTTTTAATAATAACTAATCAGAAATACACACATAATCCTTGTGGGAATTATAAATGTAGTTTGATAGCAAAGTCTTCAAGAAAAAACTGTATTTATCAGATTCACACCACTCTGAACCGACTGACTAAAGTTTTATTATAGCTAATCAGAAAAAAACATTTTCATTCAATTCATCACAAACAGAAGCAGACAACAAATTTCTACCACCCTTCAGCACCGAATTCTAAAACCAACAACTGAATAGGATGTAGATGCCTCTAGACTAAAAAATACGTTTTCCCAATTAAATTAAAATATAAAAAACCTCTTAGAAAAACGCATTTATACCTAAATTACCGCACATTTAATGTTTGGTATATATGAAAAATCAATAATACTGATAAAAATACTTCACAAATGATTTCTTCAAGAAATGTACAAATCATTTAGAAAAATGTATTGGGAACGCACTCAAATATTACCCATACAATGCTTGAAATTGATCAAAAATATATACAAAATGTCCTAAACTGAGCTTATAAAAAAATATATATTTTGTTTTGTGAATGTTTTAACATATAACAAATTTGATACAAGCAGCAAAAGATTTAAAAATTTGGACAATTTCAATATCATTACAAATTAAAAAGATCCGATTCTGTTACAAATTTTAATTATCAAAAAACTTCATATTACTTATACTTGGAATGCAATCTTGAATATACGCAACTAAAACTGCACCATTTAAATTCCCCAGCGCCATCTCAAACTGTTTGTATGAATTACTAGTTCAATCATATACTAAAAACAAAGATGTCGCTTAGATCGCAACACAAAATCTTTTAATACGCTACAATATTAATAATTAAATTTGTAATTATTTAACAAATGCATTAGAATTGTTAATGATTTAAAATAGGCTTCAATACTATGTTGATTAATAAAATCAGTTGTGAGGCGACATCTTACACAATTATTGTTAACTAAACTTGCATTAGTAAATATTATTGTCACAAGATGACGCAAAGCGACAACATAGGCGTAGGCAGAATATTTTAATAACGGACTAAACTGTATTATTTCAATATTATAGTACAATTTAAGCAAAGTGTAGGGATTTAATCCCGAAACAAATTAAAAAATGATATACCAAAATTACTATTAAATAAATGTTTTGCAGTCTAAAATTATTATATTATTTCCGAGTTCATATTAAATTTGTATTTATAAAGTCAAAATAAAATAACAGAATTAATCAAAATTTACTATCTAAATAATTAATATGTATAAGAATTAGCAAATTTTTGTAAACAATTTCTACCTAAAACAAGTACTATTAAATTAAAGCGTTCCAAAATAAAATCAAAATGTCTCTTTGTTAATTACAAAATAATTAATTTAATGAAGTAGCACTTGTTAAAAAAAGTTGCTAGTACTAATTCCTACATTAAAATTAATTATTTCCGTTGTTGCCTTTACTTGGAAGATGTTATCAAAAATGTAGTAAAATAAAGAACACCAACCGACTCATTTGGGCGCATAAAAAGCAAACAAAATAAAACTTACTACTGACCTACTCAAGTATTAGTTATCAAAAGCTAAAAAAATTCTGTCATTAAACAAATGCACGAAAAAGACAAAACCAATTTTTAAATAACTAACACTCGAGCCCGCCTAAGTGTTCATTGGAAAAAATTCGATTGCAATGTTCCTGCAAGTATGACTTACTAATGTAAGATGCCATTAAATAAAATGCGCGCACTCGCGCAAAAAAGTGAGGGACACAGCTTAGTAATAAGTGTAATAACCCGCCCAAATATTATCCAAAAATTAAAAGTTTTCCCATTAGCAAGTCAGATGTCATAAAATGAAAGCATTAAATAGACAAAACCTTTTCCTTGATAAAAAAAAACACTTGGGAGGATAAGTGGGGAACATAGTTTAACAATTGTGAGAGACTGAAGTGACTGTTATGTTAATTGTCAAAAGATTCTCTTATCTACAATGTTTGGTATACAAGAGAATAATTACCAGATGTCATTATATTAAAGTATGAAAGAATTGAACCCAATTCTTTTATAACAAACCCTTGAGCGGATAGGCGAAAACAGCATTTAATAATTATGATGAGGTGATGCAAACTGAAATAATCCACCCACCTACTCAAATGTTAATTAACAAAAGATTGGAAATTTCTCTCACCTGCAATGTCCATGAGGGTATAACACACAAAAGAATAAATAGCATCCTTTAATTAAGCAAATAACATAATTGAATAATTGTGAGAATATAATGGAAACTGGTAATGCTAAAACCTTTTTAATATTTTCTAATTTAATCAGGGCAAGCAATATTTTAACAAATTTATTCAAAAATGGCAATTTTAAAATAAAACTCACGTTATGCTAATAGTCATCACTTATATTACAATAATGTATTAAATCCACTTCATATTTTCTGGCACTTCTATTTTATACAATTTATTTTAATGAAACGGTTTACACACGACGTGCACTGTATGCCGGTCACTAGTGAAAGAGAGCGAGTCGGCTGCAGCGCAGCATCGGCTTAACTCGCTCCCCACCTTTCCCTTACCTACATTTAGATATTTGCGACGTATTCAATTCCTTCGTTTTATGCAGATAAGAGATTTTATTTAGAAACAAGTAAAGTGCTTTTTTTCTTATCGCGTGGAATGAAATAATTTTTTATTCCGATAAAAAGTTTCAACATGAAACCTTTTTAGAATTTTATTTTATAAAACTTGTGGAATAAATATAAATTATTTTCAACAGCAGAATAATCACGAATACATTTAATATAAAAGTAAATGTATAAAATCATTAAAATCTATTCATTCAGATCATAATTATGAGTAGATAACTTGCATAGAGTACCCCGCCCACTCACCCAAATATTTGCGATTACAAAATTAGATATTGCAGATAAGATATCACTATCTTCTCTTAAGACTAAAAGATTTTTAAGACTGGTAGAAAAGAAAAACTTTACTAATTACTTGATACCAATCACAGAGGTGAGTAAGCAATTACTCCAGTTCAAACTATTTGTGATCTGGTATGCACCCCACCCTCTGAAGTGTTGGTCATCAAGAGGTTGAATATTATCATCTTTCTCTTATGACCAAAAAGTTTCTAACGCTTGCAGAAAACAAAAACCTTCCAGCTTCTTGATAATTAACAATTGAAATTGAGCACTTTATTTAAACTACTTGCAAGTATTAAATAGAATACACGCCCACCCGCCCAAGTGTTAGTCATCAAAAGATTGGATAATATCATTCTATGACTAAGAAGCTTTTATTGCTTACAGAGAGAAAAAACATAATCTTATGATGACTAACACTAACTTGAGTAGGTAAGCTAATACTTCATTTTAAAACTTACTAACAATTTTATCGTTTGAGAGAGTCTGCTGTTCCAAAACGTTCAATATTCAATTAGTTTTGATTTTTTGAAACAAAAATCAATTAAGCTTTCATATACAAATGCAAGTCTATACTGCACACGAGCCTAACTTCTGCAAGTTGTGCCACTAAATCAATGTGTGATAAGTCAATTGCTGCTAATACTTTGACGACTCAAATTTGTTAACTTTTCTAGTTTGCTTATTTTGACAAGTTACAATTTTGATACTTAATACTTAAACAATTGACAGTTGATATTTGATACTGTGGCAGTTTATACTTTGAACTTTGATTTATAGCACTTTGACCTATATACTTTAACCTGTGAGACTTTTGGCAGATTATTTTTTGATTGTGACAAACACTTGGATAGGTGGAGAAGGCACTCCAATTGAAACTACTGTGCATGCCCCACTCACCCACTCAAGTGTTGGTGATCAAAAAATTAGATTACATACAACTCCAGTTAAAACTACTGTCCACTATCAATGAAAACAGGTCTAGGAATGATATTCCAGAATAAACAATTTAATTCATTCTTTATCAATTTTGCTTTAATTAATAGTAATTGTTATAAAATTGTATTTATTCGGTGTGTGTTAAATTGTGCATAGAAATAAATGCAATTAATATTTTCTATTGTAACATTCCCAAATAAAAACCGAAATTGCAACAAATGTGCTTGCCAAATATATGTAAATTATTAACAATAAGTGATCGAAATTTAATGATTCAGCTTCATTATTTTCAATTACAGTAGGAATATCAGTAAAGTCTTTTGACCATTTTTTTATCAGGCCAACCTCTAAAAAAATTTGAATGTATTTATTTAGACCTGATAGTATAGGATGTCTTCCACCAACTGCCATTGATATTAATGTTGTAGCATCTTTAATTCTATAAAATCCAGATAATCCATTAATCTCTAATTCATCAAATTCTGTTGCTGTTCCAAGTATGCTTGTATTTTTATACATTATAACCTGTTTCATTATATTATATAAATCATTATCGAATTGAATCCAAACGTATCTATTATCATATCTACTCGTTTCTACATTTGTAGTATAATATATAGTAATATTTAAATTATTTAATTTTTGTAATTCTTCAATTGTAGTTACTTGATTTTTATATAGAGAATGCATTAGATAGGTAAAAAAGAAACTGGTATAAGTGTTTATAACAATAAATGAGAAAAAGATCCATATGAACAAAATAAATCCAATTATTTGTTGTTTTGGTATAGTAATGCTTTGCATAAAAAAGAAAAATAATGATAAATCGTTATCTTTAGATGTAATAAATCGTAAACACCCATACATTACAAAGAATATGTTGAACGTTGCAAATATTAAAATCCATAACTCTTTATCAAATACATAAATAAATCCAAACCAATTAGAAACATGTTTAGCTAAAAATACTGAGAATATCCTGTCACTTAAGTAGTAAGGATAAGTACATCTTAAAGCATTGTAAAAAGGTCTAGCTTCTATGAAAATCACAATTAATTGTAAAGAATTATTGTAAACTATTGTAGCATTTAACAATTTGGCTGTTTCATTTAATATTTCAAAATCGAGTCCTTTAGTTCCATTCGTAAAAGGTTTCATATTATGCATCACTTTGCATCTAATTTTAGTTCCGTTAAAATTTTGAATATTTCCATAGGATGTTTTAACACGTGGCTGAACTTAGCTACGGCTACGGATTCGTTTAAGGGCAGAGTCTACCCGCGAAACCAAGAAAATTGAAATTTGTCCGACATGTGCTGGCTCCTGTTGCTAAATAGTTGAATTAAGAATAATGCGCAGAATAACAACTTACTCGAGCTAGCGCGCATCATAGCCGATTATATATTTATTTATAAACTACATCCCCGCACCCCTTCATAGTACAAAAACAATTCGTATTTTTACAAAATTATGTTATGTATTTACGTATTTATATAGATTTGCACCAGGGGCGCGCATAAAATATTTAATTTTATTGAATCTTTATTATTGTTTCTATAATTATTAGATATATTTACAAATATATACTTCATAATATTTTAACTAAATTATGTGTGCAGTTTGTATTTAAACAGTAGTGTATAACAATTGCATTTTAACAATTAAATTATTTTTGACTAATAGGTATTGAACAAAAAAACTCTAAATTGCAATTTTTTTAACATTTGTGTGCATCTATTGTGTTTTGTAACAAAGATAAAATTATACTAAACCTTATTGTAACATAATAATATAATATTTTATGATACGAATGTTTAAAAAATATATTGAGAATATTGAAACGTTTTCACCTATGTTTATTTATAGACCTACTACCTCTTACCCCGCGATGTACACCTGTGCAACTTCAAATACAATTTAGATTCGCATGTTTACAAATTTGATTTGTATACTGCTTATTATATATATTATTGTAGCGAGATTAGTTCTTGATTTTCTTTTTATGCTTATACTGTTTTTTTCAAAACGGTATAAGTGTGCGTGTCTGTATTTAGTCTTTTTGCAGAATTGTGCAGAGTTGTCTTTGAAGTGATAAGTAATAACTTTTATAAGATTATTAGAATCAGGGGCGCGCGCAAATAAAATAAAATATTATTCTATACTACATTTCTAAATAATTAAAAATATATCAAGAAGATTTTGTTTTATCATTTTAATCCAGAATAATATATGAACCAAACTGATTTTAGTCATTTATATTTAATTGGTTATGGAAATATAATTGTTTGATTAAATTTGATAATAAGGTTATAGTTTTATAAAAAAGTTGATAATTTAGGTTCAACTTATTGTCATTATTATTTAAATGCAAATAAATAGTTGAATTTATAAATACGTTGCACAATATTGTTGCTTTTGTTTCCACCGCTGCACAGTATGAAATAAATGACCAATGGCAGTAATTGGTAGAAAACAAACAAACGGATTTTTTTATCGTTTTCCTTTTTAATTTTATAAAATTATTAATAATGAAGTATTATTCTTAGTAGCAAGATTTGTGAAAATGTACAAAATACGTTACTAGGAAGATTGCAAACAAGAATTTCTAGAATAACTGAAAATGTTGGCATTAAAATTGTATCAGTTTTATAAATTAGAGCAACCAAAAGTAGGTTTCAAAAAAATTCTTGCTTTATTCCCGTTATTTGTTCTACTAAATCTGTATTTATATACATCGACCGTTACAAATAAACGTTTTTTTTAATTACCTGTAAATTTGTTAGTCTTAACGTTTTTAGAAATAATTAAATTGTGCTTTAGTATAACATTCGTTATTATTATTCAGAACAATCGGTATTAGTTGATTAATTTGTTCAGATAAAAGTTACTAGCAATTTAACAGAGATACCCAAATAAAACATGTTAGCAAATCTTATGACATAAATAACATTTAAAAAGTTTTGAAGAGTTTTTTTTCAAACTTATTGACACTTAGTTGTTTTTTCAATTTCTATTTTGATATTCTTAATATACACCAAATTCCTAATCACATGTGCCATGGACGTCAAAATATCTGACAGTTTAATTCTTCAAAAGCAACAATTAACATTCGGTTTTTTAAGCGAAAGTTTTCTAACGCCGGAAGTTTCAAACGATGAGTAGACCAAATTTATTATTGATTCTGTTTGTGGTTTGGATGAAAATACGCCTATGAATGTTGATTCTAACAAGAAAGGAAACTCTGGTCGGAAAAAAATTGACAGAACAGAAAAAATATTCGATTAGTTGATCACAAAAGAAGAGGGAGATTGCGGTCGTTATCAGTTGCAGTTGAAATACCGCCTTCCTTTTATATCACTAAAGTAAAGCAGAATATCTATCTTCTGCCTGATGAAGTTGAACCATGTCGTCAAGTTCAAAGTAAGTCAAACATGATCAAAGTAATGTTTTTGGCAGCCGTTGCCCGACCGCGGTACGATCGTTACCGTAGCCAGTTCTTTAATGGAAAAATTGGAATATGGCCATTTATAGTACAAGAACCAGCCTCGCGAAATAGCAAAAATTGACCCAAAGGTGCAATGGTAACCAAACCTGTAGAAATCTGTAAAGATGTTTACAAACGTATGTTAATGGATAAATTGATTCCGGCAATTAAAGAAAAGTGGCCAAAGGGTTCCTCAAAAACTTCTAGCAATATAATCATACAGCATGATAATGCAAGACTACATTGCATTATTGAAGATGAGCAACTTCGGACCGAATGTAGGAGGGATGGTTGGAACATTTCGTTTACTTTTCAACGGACCAATAGTCCCGATTTGAATGTGCTTGATCTTGGCTTTTTTTCGTCTATTCAATCATTACAACACCAGCATTCACCGCGCAATATTGACGAATTAATAAGAGTTGTCGAAGAATCTTTTAAAGAGGTGACTAGACATACATTAGGTAATGTGTTTATTACTTTACAAACAGTTATGAAATCGATTATAGATTGTGACGGTAACAATAATTATAAACTTCAACATATTAGCAAGGCAAAGCTTCGTAGGGAAAATCGCTTGCCTACTATTCGTTTATACTAATAGTTTTTATTAGTTATAAGTTATTTTGTAAAAATATAAGTATAAATATAGTACGTTGAAACGAAAACGGCTAACTTATTTTGTAAAAAATAAACTTTGGTAATGGCTCAATCATTATGGAAAAAATATAAAACGGTAATGGCTCACTTATTATGGAACAGAGGTAGTATGTTTAATAATATATTTTAGGTTTAAGAAAAACTGTGATTTAAAACATAAAATTCCGGTCAAAAAGTCATTTTTATACAGGGTGTTAGGTAGACATGTTATTCCTTAGTTTATTCTAAGAATGTTTTGTCCTATGATAATTTCTAAAAAACCCCTATGTTTCGAAAATACAGAGTGAACAAAATATGCGACAACCATATACGATATTTGTTGAAATCATTAATGTAAATAAAAGTATGACGTACGCCAATGAGTATATCAAGTACAAAAAATTAATGAGTTTATTAAGTATAAAAAATTGTTAACGATAACTTGGAACGACTGTTTTATCTACTGTACAAGTGGATTTCATTTGAATGCGTCTCGTTATTGATAATCACATGTATCGGTCGCAGTTGTTTAGATTGAGTGACGTTTGGCTGTTTGACGTGTCTTTTAGTGAATTCCTCTACCATGAATCACTATACAAATGCCGAGATGACTGACATGCATGTCATGTATGGACTTGCTGATGGCAATTTGTTACAAGTTAGACGATTGTACATTGAACGATTTCTTGGCCGCAATATCCTCGACCAAAAAGATTGAATGTTTATATCCAGGCCCCAGCCTGGATACAAACTATTCAATTACGATCATTTTAAATAAAAAACAAATATTATGTTTTTTAAATTTATCAAAAAATTTTGTTATAAAAGTATATTTTTATTTTACATGGTTGTAAAAATACCATAGAGATTCAAAAAATTTAAAAAAAAGTTGGTTGCCATAGCAACTATACTAAAAATAAAAACAAATATGTGTGTACCTGCCTTTATAATACTCAAAAAACCATTTAAAATGGATTTTGAATCATATAAATTGGTTAAAAAATAATGGAGATATTCAGCCGTACGTTTTTTGTCTAACACCCTGTATATATATTTTAAAATTATATATATATAAAAAATATACTTTTATATGCATTAACTTTGTCTTTATTTCGAGTAGACTAGTTTCGGTGGTTGGACCATTAAAGCATATAAAAGTATATTTTTTATAAATATAATTTTAAAATATATATATTATAAATTACATTACAAATATTTTTACGTACATTTTAGACACATACAGCGATAACAATATTAAAAACAAATAAAAGTATAAAATAATAAGAATGACAAACAAAATATAATCTGTGATTTATTTTCACAGTGCAAAATGATTACAAAACTTAAACTTCAATTTAGTTGTCGGTTATTCGAAAAGTGCTGCTATAAATTAAATTAATTTCATTTTTTTTACATTGCTAAGAAAGAACTTAACTTGACAAAAAAAATGCAACTGATTGTTACCACTTTTCTCTATTTTCCACTATAAGCTAAACAACACCATTTACAATTTTGTCATACATTGATTAGTAATTTAATTACATGCTTCTTTTATTTATTAATTTAGAGCGGTTCATATTTACCTCACTTGACTCTAATAATTATGTATACTAATAACAGTAATAACTAACATTGCTGTATATTTATTATAACACAATAATATACTTTATATATTTTTTAATTCAGTAGAACTTATATCAATTATTCATTTTACAATATAATAGTTTCATACTTTTAGTAAATTCAATTCATTTTATACAACAAATAAATAATTAAATAATATTTATCAAAATAAAACTGTATTTATTGGTTTAGTATTTTAAACAAATGATTAGTATTTATTTTAATAAAATATCTATTATAACAACCAATTGCAAAACCCATTTATAATAAAATTTAAAATTAAACCCTTTTTGTTTCTACGTCTCTGTTTATTGTTATCAATTGCCATCAAATATGTGGTCCGCATGTGCCCAAACCGTGTCTTTGCCTAGCGCGACTAGAAAGAAGGGTCCGGGGAGGGATTGTCATAAAAGTAAATATCAATCTCACAAACACATGAGACCACTTGCCCTCTATGACCAAGAGTCCAAACTGCTGGCAGTCGTTTGTACAAGAAGTTGTCTAAAAATACAATTATTTTATAACAAAAATTATTGAAAAGTTGTTTTCAGGTTTATTTAAAAAATACAGGCTTTATTTTTGTGAAAATGATTTTAATTGAAAGATATGTCACTAAGGTCGGGTTTAATATTAGTTAAGTTATCATAAATCAACCAAGAAATTTATTTACGGCGTTAGTTTGTCAAAAATAAGTACAATAGTTTATAATAATTAATATAAAAAAATTTAGTAAACATAAAAAATTGAAAACTTAATTAAAACTTGGCAGATTGTTCAACCTTTCAAAGCACGTATAGCACGATATGATTGGTTTTGTAGTTTGGTTGTGAACGTGAAAAAGGTTACTATGTACTTTTCCATTTACGGCGCATCAACCGACCGTCACCTTAAGAAGCACATTTGTGAATCCGCGCTCTCGCCTCTCACTCAAGCATCGCCCAGCTAAATCATTAACATGCGTACCAGTATTGGAATTTAGCGGCGCTCTTATATTTGTTTTAGATCAATATAAAACTTAATAATTTAAACAAATTGCTCTGTTGTTTAACTAAATAGTATTATTTAGCAATAATTAAAGAAATAATAAATTTAAAACAACTGCGTTGTCAACAAAATATGTAGATATAAATGGGTGTTATTAAATTATAAATATAACATTAAAACAGCGTTCAATATTTTTACATAAAAAATAATTTGTAGCTTTTAAACGTTTTTACATATATTTGCTTCTTATTATTTAACAAATAGAAATAAACTTATTTATGAAACAAAAATCTAAATAATTTGACTAATAATTTAATTTAAGGTTGGATGGCCATTGCTTAAGCTAATAAATATTTAATTAACCAATAATAATAAAACTTTAAACTTCCGGATATCCGAAAAAGATTTGTTTAAAAACGGAAAATGTAAAATATAGCAAAAATAAATGATTCAGTTTTTTGGCTGACACAACCTTATTTATGAACGGATCCGCAATGTTTTTGCTAATAATAATAGAAACAATTATATATATATATATATATAGCTTTCCAGTGCTGTAAAGAAGTAATTTGAACTAGTGTCAAAGAGTTTGTTACCAAAAAATTGGAAGTTTCTCCTCCTTGAAATCGTTAGAATTCTCTATATTCAAGAAAGAAATGGTGATATGCAATACATTGATGAGCAATACTTGGGTGGGTGGGTCACTCTAGTTTATTACTAGCGAAGAGTTTGTACTAGAGTCACCTTTTTAAGATTTATTATCAAATAATTAGATTTTGCAAGCTTTGGAAATGTGTTAGTCATAGGAAGAAGAGATGGCGATATCCAGTTTCTTAATGACTAATACTTGGATGAGTCACTCCATTTCATGAATAGTTTTTGAATTAAAGTGATATAAGCTATTTTGATAATGGCATACGTGATTAATTGATCAGTATTTAACAGTTGAGAATTGAGTAGAATAGGAATAGGAAAAAATAATTGATTATAATTGATACATTGCATTCGAGTGCTGTAACTTTGTTCCCTACAGTCCGATAATTTTTTCAATATTTTTTCCGTAATCTAGAGAGCAACTAGAGTCTCTTCTGCTATTTTAATAAATTTTAGTAGATCTTATTTTAATTTCAACAATCTTTGCCACTTTTGTTGAAAAAATTTAAAACTGATAGGTTTGTATCAGGATCACAGAAACGAAAGATGTTGGACATGCTGCAACACTGTTCCCTGCTATTTGAGTGCACTCGAATGCGACTTGCCAAAAAAACACAACCACAAAGACTCTGTTGAAAACTTGAAATAAAACACAACAACCTGTGGTAAAATTATCAAGTTATAAAGAAGACTAGGCTATTTTATATATTCTATAGACTGATAACTGGATACTGTGACTTGAAGAAACAATGGGAATCTAAAAAAAACTCCTATGCGGGGCATATGTTTGGAGGTAGAAGACTCTACTACATTTGCTGAGCGAGTGCAAGGCTTACAATAAAAAACGCAAGGTATTTTATATAAAAAAAAACACAAGTTAACTAAAGAAAAGTTCAAGACTATCCCCTGGCAAAAGTTTATGGACTTCATCAAAGATACAAAACTACCACATGAGTAACAACCAGAAGTCTCCACAATAAGATCAGCAAGATCACAGTACAAGAAGCAAAAATATTAAAGTGTTTCAGACCAAAATCAAAATTTTTCTTTGTTAATTACAAAACAATTAATTTGAAGTAGTAGCAATTGTTATAAAAAGTTGATACCACTATTTTCTAACTAAAGCAAGTAGATTTAGAACAAGTCATTAAAAGTACTACTAGCACAAGAAGAACAACAAAGAAGAATAAAAATGCAATTAAATTGGCAGAACAAAGCCTCGCCTGTTCCACTAACTAAGTTAATCAACAAAACCCTTACTTAGTTTGTGGCTTAAAAAAAAAATTCTAATATTTGTGGACTAAAAAAGAATTTAAATTTGGTTTATCAGCATCTTGAACATAGAAAACCCCATATATTTTTTTGGTCTGAAACCAAAGTAAATAATAAAGTTCCAGATTGTTTTAATCTAATAGATTCCGATTATCATCTTGAACATTCATTTACTGACATCCACAAATATCAAGCATATTCCAGACTACTCTTCCTATTACTAGCAAACCTAAAACGCACCTCATCTATCATTATTGATGAACAAAGTAAAAATTAAAAAAAATTTAATCATTTTGATTTTGATACTCATTGTTTATTTTCAAAGAATCCACATATTGCAGCAGAAAATCTCACAAAAATGTCATCGAAAAATTTGTTCTATTCTCTGTTATTAAACCAAAACAAAAGTACTTGTTTTCAATTCAGGCAAAACTGGTAGTTAATAAGAAACAAAAAGCATTTAAGAAACAAGTCAGTAATCATTCTGAACAGACTAAACAGGATTATAAGAAAGCTCGTAAACATTGTGACAATCTAATACAATCTGAAAAAGACAGAAAATGAACTAATATTTACATTTATTTTACTGTTAGACTGTTTTATATTTTATGTTTTTATTCCTATTTGTAAGTTTTTATTTATCTATCTAATTTATATATGTATATAAGTAAAGTAGAAAGTGAGTACATGTATAGATGTAATGTTTAAACTTATTACTCAATTTTAAATTTCTATTTATTTATTCATTTTAAATTAATGCAGTAATTTATGCCAAAATAATATTTGATTTTAATTCATTGTGGTTTTATTTTATTTTAAATTTTATTATTATATTTTGTAACTAATTAAGCTTGTTTAAACTTAGATAATTAAGTTAGTCATAAGATAGCTATATGTTAAATGGTTTGGTAAAAGAACTAAATTCCAAAACTTGAACCACGTCATTTCTCCAAAATATCTTGTATGTTTTGCATGTATAGCTGTTAGGGAGAATAAAAATTATTATTATTATATAAACAAAGCTAATCGAATTTCCCAACTTTCTATAAACAATAAAAATGTCTTTAAAACAATAAATTCATTGCAAGGTAGTACAAAATCTCCAATGCCTCCTCTTCAAAATGATCAAAACAATCTAGTTACTAAACCAAAAGAAAAAGCAGATATTTTTGCAAACCAATTTGCATCTTACTCTACTATTATAAATCCTCCTATTGCTGTACCTACAATGCCAGCTAGTAGTAAAATAATTTTAAAAAATTGTCAAAATAAAAACCAAAAAAGCATCAGGTATAGATGAAATTCCACCTATTACTCTTAACCATTTGCAAATAAATTAGCTCCCATTTTGACTAAAATATTTGTGTTATCATACAAAAAAAAAACATACCCAAATTGTTGGAAAATTGCAAATGTTTAACCTATACCTAAAAAGAGAGACAAGTCTGATTCTTCAAATTATAGACCAATTGCATTATTGTCCAATCTGTCATTTTTTTTTTTGAAAAACATTAATTTTCACATTCTCAAGTTCTTAGAACAAAATAACTTAATCTCAGATACTCAATATGATCATAAGTCTATAAATCTTATCAATAGTTTTCTTGACAATAGGAAAACCCCTTGAAACACTGACTTTTTGAATGATATAAAATTCTATTTACAATTTGGAAAATATTTTTATACATTTTTTAAAAAATGTTGAGTTTGATTTAGAATTCATCAGCAGAAAACACAATTTTCAAAATACATAATTTAAATTTTGAAAAACAAATATTGCAAAGAGATTTAAAAACAAAACTTCCATTCACAATCATTAAAAAAATTCAAAATATATTAACTTTAAAAGGTATTATCCAAAGATCTAAAAAACAATTTTAAACATTTTTTGAAAAATGTTAAAAACATTTGATCTTGTATTATGTCAACAGAAAACACAATTTTTAAAAGACATGATTCAAATTTTGACAGAATATTGACAAGAGATCTATAAAACAATTAAATGATATAAAATTCTATTTACAATTATAAAAATATTTTTAAATATTTTTTTTAAATTGTTTGAATTAGAATTATGTCAACAGAAGCCATAATTTTTTAAATAAAAAGTTCATATTTTGACAGAATATTCCCAAGAAATTGAAGTAATTGAATAAAATAAAATTTAATTCACAATTTTAAAAATAATGTTAAAAGTGTTTGAATTAGAATTATGTCAACAGAGACCACAAGTTTAAAAAACTTGGTTCAAATTTTGACAAAATATTGTCAAAAAGATCTAGAAAACAATTTAATAATAAAAGATTTAATTTACAATTTTTAAGTTATTATTTTTAAATGTTGTGAGAGTTTGATTTCGAGGTATGTCAACAAAAGCTACAATTTTCAAAATAAATGATTCAAATTTTGGCAAAATATTGTCAAGAGATCCAGAAAACAATTAATTGATTTAAGATTCTATTTACAATTTTAATTTTTTTTTAAATAACCTTTTAAAAATGTATTATGTGAACAGAAGCCACAATTTTCAAAATAAATGGTTTAAATTTTCACATATATTGTCAATACTTAATATTTTTTATTAAAATTGTTTAACTAAAGCCAAAATTTTAAAAAAAATATATTTCAAATTCTTAGATAATCTCAACAATAGATTTGAAAAATAATTGAATAATTTAGATTAAACAATTTTTTTAATTTTTCTTTTGAATTAAGTCAATTTTCAAATTACAATTTGCACAAAATTTACCCAAAATTGATTCATTTGTAATTAAGTAAAATTTTCCCATAAAATATTGTCATGAAATGTGAAAAATTATTGAATAGACAAATTCTGTATATAATTGAAAACAATAATATTTAAAAAAATGTCTAAATGCATAAATGAGAAGGTTATTTTCCTATAAATATTGCAATTTAATATTTGTTAATCAAGGTCAATAGGTTTAAACACATAAATAAAACACAATTAATTAATCAAATTTATTTGGTCCTAATAAAATGCTTTAAATCAATTTAATTACCTTAATATAATCCATAGATGCTTAATCCAATCCATAAATCCTTCACACTAAACGTCACAAGCACAAAAACACTATCAATTTACTGCACACCACATCACGCACGGGCGACCGAAAACACTGTACTGATCCCGTGATGAGCGCTCACCATTTATATAGCCTCGGCTTCCCCCACTCATTGACCGTTGCTATTTTAAATAATTACAATTTCTACAAATTGCATTTTCGTTAAGAAAATGGCATTTTAGAGACATCCCAATTTAGGGATCCATACAGAAAAATCCCAGCTTTCGTATGGTCTAAACCAGAATTGGCTACGATGCCGCATTCATCCCCTAAGCAACCCTTAAACTTTAAAGATAATAAAAAAATAGTAAACATTTTTTTTTAATTATGAAATTGATACAGAGCAATAGTATAATTATCCTTAACAAGATCTCAATTGAATAATTGCAATTAATTAAGTATTAGTTTAATTATGGACCATGTTTAAATACAATTATTATTGCTACCTTATCAAATCATCAAATGATCTGAAAATATATCAAATCAACATTATTTAATCCCCTGATTACGATTCTGCAAGTTGCAAAGCTTTAAAGTATGTAATTTGGCCAATTCGGCTACATCAACATTATTTAACCTCAATAATTAATTAAGAAAATATTCAATGAAAACGTTTAAATTCAGAAAAACCAATATGATATTCTTGTTGGCGTACTCAAACATGTTATGTTAGCATACATTTCAGCCCCCAAAACGATTACATAATGATTCGGTTTTGTTAATGTACACGTTTCACATTGAGCACTTCTGGGGCTCCTAGAAAGTTCAATTTTCTTTTGTGTACATTTTAAAATACCCCAATCAAATTGGCATAAGCAGGAAAGAGTTTAAATATTGCATAATATAATACAAATTACACAACCTCAATATACACATTTCTGAAAATCCATTTCAAGACCTTTAAATCATTAGCTATTAATACCAAGTTGATTGGGGTAATTTAAAACATATACAAAACAAAATTCGGCTCTCTAGGAGCTCCAGAAACCCCCAATTCGAAACATGTAGATTAACGTAATCAAATCATTTCGTAATCATTTTGAGGCTGAAAATGTATGCTAACATAATATATTCAAGCCCCCCAACACGAATATCATACTGGTTTTGCATTACAATTTTCGATTTTATCAATTCGGTTACATCAACATTGGCTAACCTCAATAATTGTTTAAGAAAATATTTAATAAAAACGCAAGAGTACTGGATTTGTCATTCGATTCAAGAATTCTTTCATTCAAAACCAGGACTTTGAGTAGACACATTTAGTTTTTGAGGCATAGTGTTCTTAAGTACCCGAATTCCCGTATCCTGGGTCCAAAATACCTTATTCCTACCTATTCTAAGCATAGAGAAGCTAAATCTTGCTTTTGAGGGCTGGAACCATAATATTTTGTCTTTTATAAAACTTACTACCTAACCTAATTATTAAGAAAAATTACTAATCCCGATAATATTATATTATAATGGCTAGTTCTGGATTTAATTATTCCGCACATAAAACAGCCTCTCTTTCGGATGTGGGGGCAGAGACTGTAGATTTAAACAAGTCATCAAAAAAACTACTAACGCAAAAGTTTCATTAGATGCTTGAACTGGATTGTGGAACAAGTGGCATTAATCCACAGAGTAAACCGCCCACAATGCCAATCATGGTTTATGATACGATTAAAATAGCGAAACAAGGCCTTGCCAGTTCTACTAACCAATAATTTAATCAACAGTAGAAAAACTAAACTTTGTTCTCACTCACCCACCAACTCAAGCGTTAGTTATCAAAAGATTTATTATTAAACAATTCTCTCGTATCTAAATCCAAGCATACAAGAGGTGAAACAAACAATAGATTTTTTAATGACTAACACTTGAGTGGATGGTTGGGTAACACTAGAAGAAGTAACTCGCCCACACATTAAACTTAGTTCCCACCCACCCATCCCAACGTTAGTTATCAAGAGATGTATTATTAAACAATTCTCTCCTATCTACATCGAAGCATACACGAGGTGGGACAGACAAACAATAGATCCTTTAATAACTAACACTTGGGTGGGTGGGGGTCACTGTAGAAGATGTAACTCTCCCACAAATTAAACTTTGTTCCCACCCACCCCATCGTTAGTTATAAAGAAATTTATTCATTTATTCAGCTTTTGCATATAAAGAGTTTTCCAATAACAAGTTTCATTTTGAATAGCAGGCTATTTGGGCAGCTGCCAATTTTGAAGCTATTATCTTTTGACATTTGACAAGTAAAACCTACGCCATTATTAAAAATAGAACGATACACGCTTCAACAACGCATTGAAATTATTAAAATTCACTACAAAAATGGTGAAAATTTGTTAGTCACAGTTCGCAAAACTAAAGCATTTTTTGGTCGTCATAAAGCACTTTCTCGGCCGGCAATAGTAAACCTGATGGAAAAATTTAAGCTGTTGGGACAAGTTTGTGATGTCAAGAATCAAAACCGTGACACACATGAGAATATTGCTGATGTAGCCCGTAGTGTTGAAGAAAACCCAGGTTTGTCGATTCCTCGACGATCTTTGAAATTAGACATTCCACAAACAAGACTTAAGCCTTAAGGGTTTTAAAATTCAGTTAACACAAAAACTCAAGCCGGTCGATCACCATAATCGCTGATGTAGTCCTTCAAATGCATCAAAATGATCCGGAATTTCATCAAAAAATCATCTTCAGTGATGAGGCCCATTTTCAACTCGGAAGCTACGTTAATAAACAGAATTGTGGCATTTGTTGCTCAGAAAATCCAAGAATGATTGTTGAAAAGTCTTTGCATCCTCAACGTGTCACTGTTTAGTGCGGTTTTTGGGCTGGCGATGTAATTTAACCCTACTTTTTCGGAAATGAAGTTGGTGCAACTGTTACGGTGAATGATTGGCGCTACCGAGTTAAGATTAATGATTTTTTATAGCCGGAATTGGAAGATATTGATGTGGACGACGTTTATTTTCAGCAAGACGGCGCTACGTACCACACAAGCAACGAAACAATCGCAATTTTGCAAGAAAAGTTTCCTGACTGTGTTATTTCTCGAAGAGGGATCACAATTGGCCACCGAGATCTTGTGATTTGACAGTTTTGGACATTTTTCTTTGGGACCACGTGAAAGATAAGGTCTATGCCAATGCTCCACAATCGATTCAAGACCTTAAAGATGGAATTCGTGAAGTTATCGAGGACATATAGCCGCAAATGTGTGAAATAGTCATGGAAAATTTCATAAAGAATGTAGTACTGCAACCGTAACCGTGGCGGCCATTTGACTGATATCGTTTTCAAATTTTAATCGCATACCTTCCTCTTTACAATGAAATAAACATTTATTGATTTCTCTTAAAAAATACCCTTTGTTTTTAAATATCAAAATAAAACCTCTTATTGGAAAACCCTATATATAAAACTTTATTTACTTCTCTTCTAAATTCTATTCAAAAACGAGCTATCCGGATAATTGCTGACCCAAATTTGACTAATGACTTAAATAATTTACAATGTTACCTTTAATATAGAAATAAAATTATTTGTTTCAATAACAAGTCAATGTTAACTCAGTCTAAATTGTTACTTATCACCCGTTATGTAAATTATTCATACTAAAAAATGATTTGAACAAAAGTTTTTGATCAACTTAGTATAAAAATAAAATATTTTATTGTTCTTTTTCTATATTAACTATGCAATGACATTACAATTTTGTCGTACAAATCGGTTAATTAGTTTCTCATTTAAATCAAAATATGTCCCGAGTTTGTCGGTGTGTCTTTTTCAATTAAGCGAGCAGTTGAGAGTAATCGGGCTCAGATAAGAACGTGATATTGCCCAACAAATTTGCAGAAGAATTATTACAATAACTAGATGTTGGCGTAGATGGATTGAGATCAACGGTAGAGATTACAACCTGGACGGCCTAAAACCACTAACGTCAAGATTGGGCTCTTCAGCTTGTCGCTCTCCAAAAACAATTTTTAACTACAAAAGCAATTGTTGATGTCTGGAAAGGCTTAACTAACTAAGAAATATCCGTTCATCAATTGTTTGGTTTCAAGTCGTACCCTTTCCTTTGTTTGCCCTTAACTCTTTACCATAAGAGGTGCCGTCTAGAATGGTGTAATGAAAGACGACAATGGTTTGATAAATAGAAGTATCTTTAGCAACAAGTCGAGATTTTGTTTGTATATCCACGGTGAACGTCGCCGAGAAGAACAATAAAATTTATAGTTTGCTGTAAAATTACAAAGTAGTCGCCATAAATTCATGGCCTACTACATTTCTAAAAACTTCAGAACAAATAAAGTGTGATGCTTTATTAACGTACATGTGCAATTTCAACCCTCTACTTTAATTAGTCTTGCAGTGATATCCTGACAGACGTCGTTAGGTTTCAACTATGCCAGATTTGCAAAAAACTGAGTCATTAAATTCTTCACACCAAAAGGTCAAATTCCTCATTAAATTAAACAAAGATTGAATCGGATATACGGTAAAGATTTACCTTCTTATTCTACCGTGCAAGAATGGGCCAAAAAGTTTGAGTTTTTAGAAGATGACTTACGTTCTAGTCGACCAGTTGAAATGATCACAAAAGAGTCGATCGCCTTTATTGAAGAACTGGTCCTAACTGATCCCCGACTAAAAGTGAGCAAATTATTAACATTGATTTGCCAAATACTCCATGACCATTTGAGTATGAATAAACTGAGTGCAAAATGGGTCCCAAAATTATTCAAAAGCAGCATCAAATTGATGATGCTCAATTTTTTTTAAGCTCTGTTAGTAGGGACAAGAAAAAGTTCTGCAATCTATTGTTACTGGGGATGAAACTATGATCTTATATCATGGTCCTTTGTCCAAAATAGAATCCACAAAATGGCGATAAACCACTACCAAGAAAACCCAGAGTACCCCGTCAACCAAAAAGATCATGAACACAAGCAATTATAAGCGCATCTTGATGATTGATTTTAAAGAAAGAAATACCACGGTAAATGGCGCTTATTATATAAATTGAGGGAAAATATTCGGGCAAACAAACGAGAAAAAATAACAAAAGGAATCAGGTTGTTGTACAATAACGCACCTGTGCACACCGCTGAGGTTTCTCAACTTATCATAAAAAAATGTGGCTTTCAAAAAATCAATTTAGACTTGGTTCCTGGCGACTACTTCCAGTTTTCAAAATTAAAAAAAAACCTTCGGGGTAGACGATTTTGACAACAAATCTTCAGAATATTTTTATGAGTGGATTGAGTTACTAATTAAGCGATGTAATGTGTGTTAAGGGGATTATATTGAAAAATAATAAAATATCTTTCTCATAAGTGCACGATTTGTTAGGTCGAGAATTTGTGGCGGTTACCTCGTGCAAGACAAATTTTGCAACTTTTGAACTAGTTCCGGATCTCTAGAGTAATTTTGAAGATTTGTAGATCACTTTCAGACACTTTTTAGCATTTAACTTAAAAACTTTGTGCTGGGCTAATATAAACCAAGTTAACTACATAAATCTACATCAATTTTGCATCTTTTGAGATTAGTTTCTGCTCTCTTGAATAATATTTGTAGATTTAACATAAGAAAGAACACGACATTTACATTAAAAGTGCCACTTTCCAGCATTTTACTCAAAAACTTTGCCTAGGCTTAGATAAATTAAGTAAACTACATAAAATTACATTAAATTGTGCATGTTTTGAGACTAGTTTCAGCTCTTTAGAGTAATATTTAATGCTTAAACAAGAGAAAGAACAAAGATCAAAATATTATCAATCCTTCAAAAGAAATCCAGTGCATCTCCACTGGTAAACATTTTTAGCATATGCCTAAATAATGTAAGGAAATTATGGATGAAGAAAAAGGTGTGCTAGAATAAAATACAATAAGCATAATGGTTTAAAAAAATCTTCGAACATTAGAATAGAAACAGATTAATTCATTAGCAAGACATGCTAATAAATATAAAGCAAATTTATAAAGTAATATTGGTGCCTACACAAACAGAAATGAAGTATGCTGCATATACAGCTGCTCAACAACGCAGCCAATCGCAAATTCTGAAACAAAAAAACACTAAATTAAGAAATTCTTGAGAAACAGGAATTGTTGTTATTTAATATCATTTATCAACAAAATAAAGGATTTATTTCTTCAATGTTATCGTTTTTGCCAATATATTTATATCAGGAATATATCCATCAATCAAAAATGTGCTAAAGATTGAACACATTTTCATATGTAAATGCAGGCTTAGGATACTATTTACAAATTACTTGCTTTTCTATGCAATCTGCAATTAATAAAGCTTACATAATTCTTGTGTTTTATTATTTCTGTATGTTCAACATCATTTCTAGGATCATTTTTAGCAAATTGTTCAAAAACTATAAAGAATAATGTAAATAATCATATAAATAAAAAAAAGAAGAAGCAATTAATCTATATTTTATTCTTATTAATGTTCCCTATAAAATTTAAGATTAAAAAGTTATATGAAAAAATACATCACATATAAGCAACCAAATTTAATTTAATGATTGTACAAACACAACTTTTCATATATTTATTAAGATTAGGTTAGGTTGTAATTATTTATTAATAAAAACAATTGATTCGTTTATAAGATTATAACCAAATTCAACAAAAGTTTGTAGTTTGCATTTCTATAAGATGACCTAACCTTATTTTCATAAATAAACTTATATTACATGGAAATAATCACTATGCAAACTAAATCGTAACTTAAAATTAAATTTTGTTTATTACTTTATACAATATAATGTGTGATACATGTATTCAAAGCAGTTTTGGCTCAAATTCACTGTGTACTAATCAGATTTTCAAATAATTCAGTAAATTTTGAGTTATTTACAATTTTTTCATTATAAGCAACAACAAACTTACAAGTTGCTCTGTAAAATAGGTATTATATTAAGAAAATCTGATTACACTACTCAATACTACTGTTAATAATATGTTAATTCTGTGTATGGCACACAATTTCATTCATTGGTTTCTATGTATTAAGCATGCAATGAATTAAACTATTGCGAACACCCAATTCTCATATTGGTTTAATCAAACACAATTAGACTGTGTGATAACATACAAAACATTCTATTTGATTCCCAGATTACGATTATAGAGTTTAATCAGGCCAAAATTGCGTTATTAAAATGTAATTTCAATTAAAACTCAGATTTTGAGGTTATAATTACAAAAATTACAATTTTATGAAAAACGCTTGCCCAAGCCATTTAATGCAGCCTAACATGATCTTGGTCATCCAAAACAACCATAAAATGCATTACATTGTCCCAAACTTGCTTAAATTGGTCAAAATTTGAGTTTGAAAATTGTCGATTTTCTCCCATAAGAAATACATGGAAATTTTTTGTTGAAATTATCAAACTAGACTTAAATATTACGCAATTTTGATTATGGCAAACTCATTTTTAATTGTTATATTACTCTTGTAGCAATTTGCAGCCCTTAATTTGAATCTATAATGCCGTTGTGAAGATAAGTACCCCTAACCAATTTTTGAGTTATAAAAGTTAACAAAACCCAAAAATATTTACTTAATTTTGAAGCTAATGAATCAGGCTTTCCAACGATGTATAATAACCTTTAGTTTAAACATTTATAAAGGTTATAAAAAAAAAATCAATTTGAGTTTAATTTCAAAAAAAAAATTTGGAAAATAAATTAATAACTCGAATTGGGTGCAAACTATAATAAAATAAAGTTGATTTTTGAAATCCTTGCGTTTGATTTAATAAGTGTGCAAATTTTGATTAAAAAAAATTGAAAAATAACCTCATGAGGGTTAATTTAAGCCAAATCACTAAAATCAAAATAGAGATGCAAATTTTCAATTTACACAATTCTTTCAAAAACTATTAGAAAGTACACATTAAGGGCTTTAAAATGATGGGTCTATTGCTTAAAATAGTTAAAAATTAAGAGTTGATTTTTTTATTTTAATAAAATTGGTTTTCGAAAAACTTTAGAGGTTTTGTCAAATTTAAAGCTAAAAATTTAATTTTTTCAGAAAAGTTGTATTTAGGTACTTGTAATGTAGGGGTGCTTTAGAATTTTTTTTTAAATAAAAATTGTAAAAGTTATTAAGGGTTCAAAATTTGAAAAAAAATTGTTTTGCTATTATATTTAATTGTGGGACTTAGAATGATTTTTGAAGAATTTTTATAGTTAGGGGTTGTAGTTGGGTCCTTCCTAGATGCACTGTGCAAATTTCACCATCCCCCTTTAAAAAATAAAGCAGGGATGATTTTTTTAAATGTTCACCAACAAACTTGAAATAACTTTGTAAAAAAAAAATTTTGCAAATCGGATTTTTTTGGGATAAATTAGATAATATTAGGGGTAGATTCTGAAAATTTTGTTAATTTTGGAAAATTGTAAATAGTATTTAGAATTTTTTAAACTTTAATTTAGCAAATTTTGAGTTTGAGTAATTTTTACATATGGATTCCATAAATATCGGATTTTGAAAATAAGAAATTCGAAAAATTCAGCTTTTTTTGCTATTATAAAATGAATATAACTGCTTAAATCGCTTTCGAAATAAGAAAAATTAATTTTTGAAAATAATTTAATTTATTTCCTAAATTTAGGAGCATGCGCAGATCGTACGAAAAGGTCGGCCATGTTGCAAAAATCACATGATAATTCAGTAATTCACGGTGCCTTCGACTACGCGCATGTCGGTCTTACGCTCCGTGATTTTAGTGCCTGATTGAGGCACGGGAGTGTTCAAAGCAAAGTTAATCCGTGCCGTGGCCGCGAGTTTTTTGCCGAAAAATTAAAATTAAGTGAAATATTAGTGTTTAAAAAGTCTTTAAAATCGGGATCATTGTGGCATCATAATGAAGTTGGCGTCGGTTCGGATAGGATGAGATTTCAGGTTGGCCAAGTGAAATTTAGTTTCTCGAGGTTGGTACTGTTGAGTGTCAATGACTTGAATTGAAATTTTAATTTTTGTTATCATATTATTATAATATCAAAAATTAATTCGTAATAAAATTGATATTATTAAAAAATAATTTTCTTTAAATATTCTTTAGCTTTTCATAATGTGTGTTGTGTAATAGATCATCTGATACTTCAGTAATCTGATGTAAGCCATGTGTGTCTTGTAACATGCTATGTGGACCAAACTTCTATTGTAGAAGATGTAATCTATTATCTTAAAAATATGCAATGACTAGCTTTCTAAATTAATTTTACTAAACCACCTAAACTTTCATCTTACTTTAAAAAATTATTTAAAAATTTGTGAAATGGAATCGAAATGGTGGCAGAGATTCGGCCAGAACTTCCCAGCAGCTTTAGCAAATCACAAGAATACAGGTAGGCCAACATAGTTCAAGATGCCAAGACAGAAAGAGTAAGTGTTTAAATTAATTACGTGATAAGTCAGTTTAGGGTTTGATCAACAGGAATATTGTAGATTTGAACCGGTTATAATATTCATTTAAAAACTTTACATAAAAATATTGATTAAAGGCTAATTATTATTTCAATTCATTAGTGCTTTAGTTATAATTTTAAATATTTAATTTTTTTAGAACCAGATTAGTTTTTTGCTGATAATTTTTGTTGATAAATTTATGTTCTTATTGGGCCACTTTCTGAACACAGTATTTTGCTTCCAAGACGGATGGATCTCTGGGCTAAGTTTTTGCTAGGAGTGAAGCCGTTGTTAATTGGTTAAGCGTCTATATGCTTGACAGTCTGTGGTTGGCAGGTTTGATTGGACGTGACATAATTGTACACTTGGCCATCAAACCACCTTGCCGATATCTCAATATCATAAACGATAATGAACATTAAATTTAATAATAATTAATATTGGTAAAAAATTAAAACTTGACTACCTCCCTGTTGCGGTATTTGACTGCATCAGTTGGGCCAAGTTATCAAACGTAATATTTTAATAAATTGAGTGACTTATGATGTATCAAGTCACTTGATTAATTCAAATTTGTGTGCACAGTTACAATATTTTTATGTTTAGTTTTATATTAATTGTTATTATTGTGTGCGTCGCGATTAGGAATTTGATTTTCAGCCAACATTGTTTCAAATCGTTAGGTGTCTTGTTAGGTAGGGTTTTCAGATAAGGATTTGGAGGAAGCAGAATTGAAATATAAAATAAGTAATTTAATGCATTCAATAATAATAATAAAATGTTTCAGATTTCAAAAAAACTAATTCAAGAAATGACTATCCTTTTTAATTCCAGCGACTATTGTAAGTAAATTTAAAATATTATCAACAGATTTGTTTTAGAGAACCAGAAAATTGCAAATGAATAAAAATATTTATTTAATTTTTGCAAACTATTTATTTATGGTAACCATAGAAACAATGATTGAATTTATTTTAATCAACATCAGCCTACTCACTACTAATTTTATAAGGTGACAAAATGCTTTAATTTAATTGAATCTTTGGCAATTTTAGCCTCATCTTAATCAATCCAATCAATCAATTTATCTTGACAATATTTCTTCAATAATTTTTTTTAAGATCTCGAAGAAACCAGAACATCTACATAAGGAAGATGAGTTAGCAGATAAGAATGAAGAGGGGGATGATGATGCATCATCCAAGGGGGCACATCCCCCGGTTAGTATACTTACTTATGTATCTTGTGTGAACTGATTAAGCAGTTTCACTTTTATTATTTCATGTCTCCCATTCGATCGAGTCCTCATCATCAATTGGATCGAAGCAAACATTTGGATCGAATCACATCATATTTTAAGTAGGTTCCAATTCATAACTCTTAGATTCCATAGCTCCATTCCACCTAAAATATTATATTTCAGCTTACGTAAATCAATACAACTTTCATCAAACAATTTCAATTTATTGACCTAATACATACATTACAATCAGACTAAAGCTATAAAATATACATTATCTCATCACATCACTACACATATCAGTATTTTATTACATTTCTAAAATGAAAACACACATTACTTTCATAACCTTATTAATGAAGAAAAAATAATAACTATTTACTTACACTATTACTGCTTTCAGTGGCATTGAATATTATCTAAATACAATTGATTATGATGATTATTATGTAGTTTGCAAATGATCAGTGATTTGCAATTGTTTTATTTATCACATCACTTGACGGATTTAGCAAGAGTTATGTTATGTGTAAGTAAAGTTGCTGCTTGCTATGATGAAGGACAACAACAATAACACCATCTATTGTCCTTTATACATAATTGAGTCTGTAAACTCCATATACAGTTTTCTTCTGTAAATTATTTTATTATGTTAATTATATATAATATGCAATACAATATAATTAGATAATTAAAAATATTTTTTTTTAAGTTCGATGCGAAGCGACTCAACAAGTCGCGAGCTGCTGAGTATTATTAAATCTTTATTTGAGTTTTAAACTATATAACTAATTACTCACATGTGCAATATAAATAGCATAACAATAAACTTGCGTGAAATCAAAAAAATTTAGTTCTTTTTTTTTTTTTTTTTTTTTTTTTTAATTTTTAATACGTACATAAGCTCACTTCGCCACGCTAAAACTCGCAAACGTGAACCAATGTTGGTAATTTTTTGGTTACTGGGGTAATTTGGACTCCTGATTACGATTCCGGTATCGCCGTTTCGATATTCTTAACCGTTCACCTTCTAGTTCACAGCGGTTTTTCGGTATACTTTTATTACAAAAACGTGTGAAACAAATATAGTTTTAAGCGGCCGAGGAGGACGCAATTGCTTCTGTGGCAAGCCAACAGACCCCGGCAGATGTTTTTGCAAACCGTAAGTCCATAGGTCAAAGGGTTTTCTTTCGGCGATCGATTGTATCGCTTATTACGTACGCATGCTCGTGTTTGTCAGAGTAAAATCCACAAATGTAGATGAAGGTTTGTAATTTTTTGTTTTCTGGGGTAATTTGGAGCCCTGATTACGATTTTGCTATCGCCGTTTTGATATTCTCATCATTTCCCCCTCTTATCCAATAATAGCTATTTTCGGTCAATTTGAAAGTTCTAAATGCGTGAAACTAACATACTTCTAGCCGGCCGATGAGGACCCAGATTTTTTTGTGTCAAGACACAGACCCTAGTAGGTTGTGGGAGAAAGCGGAAGTTCGTGCTTCAAGGGGTTTTCTTTTGGCGATTGAAAGAGTCGAAACATACCAAAGCCCCCCCCCCCCCCTTTGGTCTTTCTTCTATTTGGGCTAGGATCATTATTTCAATGTTTTTTATTTGTTTTTCATATTTTTTTACTAATTAAAAAACGATAATTTTCTTCTACATTTTGTGATTTTTCATATATTTTCATGCAATTTGTTTTGTTTTTCATTCATTTTCATCTGAGTTTTGTGTTTCTTCATTAAAAATACTTTGTTTTTCGGTAAATTTTATTGTTTTTATTTGATATTTGCCGTTTTGTACTAATGTATGTAATGTTTACCATTTACATCTGCATTTTGTGTATTTTTGTATTTTTTTTTGTTTTTATTAAATTTACTTTGTTTTTCGGTAAATTTCATTACATTTTTATTGTTTTTCTTCTGATATTTGCCGTTTTTTACTATTTTTTGCAATGTTTTGAACATTTTCATCTGCCTTTTGTGTTTTTTTCTAATTTTAATTAAATTTACTTGTTTTTCGGTATTTTTTTAAATATTTTTTTTTTATTTGCGTTATTTTCAATAATTTTAATTTTATTTTCAATGTTTTTTACTGTTATTTACAATATTTTGATAGTTTTCAACCCAGATTGTTTTTTTTGTACATTTTCATTAATGTAAATTTTCATCAACATTGTTGATTTGTTTTTCACTCATTTTTATAATGTTTTGGCTATATTTGTTTGCATTTTGTGGTTTTTAGTACGGTTCCATTTAATTTTCTTGTAATTTTTTGACAATTTTTATCTGTTTATTGTTTTTTTCATCAATTTTCATTTTAATTGCAATGATTTTTATCTGAATTTTAAAAATTAAAAAAATAATATATTATTTTTATCTGCATTTTGTGGTTTTTTATAATTTTTCACAAAATTTGTTCTGTTTTTCATTCATTTTCATTTAATATTTGTCGTTTTTTACTGACTTTTGCAATTTTTTGACTATTTTCATTCGCATTTTGTGTTTTTTTATAAAATTTACTTTGTTTTTCGGTAAATTTTATTTCATTTTCATTATTTTTCTTCTGATATTTGCCGTTTTTTGCAATTTTTTGCATTGTTTACATCATTTTTATCTGCGTTTTATGTTTTGTCGCATACTCTTACACTCCAGACTATGATTACCATTGAATAGTTTGAATTAAAGTGGGTTTTGGTGCTTGGTTTAAAATTTTAAGGCTGGATTTTGCCAGTTTTGACTTTTTATAAATAGATTTTTGCATTTTTTAATAGTTTATGACCAAATGTTGATAATTCCTTACAATATTTTTATACTTTATGACCGGATTTTTCTATTTTAAATGTAAATATTCGATAGTAATCATAATCTAGAGTGACCTACCTAACCGCTCAAAAGTTGGCAATTAAATAATGGGACAATACCTTCCACTTTTTGGACTAAGGTACTTCTAAAACTTGCAAAGAGGAGAGACTAATTCTTTAATAACAAACGGTGGGTGGCATAATAAATTCTTTGATCACTAACACTTGGGTGGGTGGGTGGGCCACAGTAGAAGAAGCTACCCGCCCACAATTTAAACATAGTTCCCGCCTGCCCACCCGAACGTTTGTTGTAAAGAAACTTGTTGTAAGCTAATCGTCTCTTGTATTGCTGGCAACTTACACAAACGACGGATGGAATAATAAATCTTTTGATTACGAACATATGGGTGGGTGGGTGGGTGGGCCACAGTAAAAGAAGCTACCCGCCTACAATTTAAACTTGGTTACCGCCCGCCCACCCAAGCGTTTGTCATCAAGAAACTTGTTGTACGCTAATTGTCTATTGTATAGCTAGCAACTTACACAAACGGTGGATGGAGTAATAAATCTTTTGATCACCAACATTTGGGTGGGTGGGCTACAGTAGAAGAAGCTACCGTGTAACAATTTAAACTTGGTTTTTCCCCGCCCATCCAAGCGTTTGTCATAAAAAAACTTGTTGTAATCTAATTGTCTGTTGTATTACTAGCAACTTACACAAACGGAAGAGGGAATAATAAATCTTTTGATTACCAACACTTGGGTGAGTGGGTGGGCCACAGTAAAAGAAACTACTAGTCCACAATTTAAATTTAGTTCCCGCCCGCCCACCCAAGCGTTATCGTTATCAAGAAATTTGTTGTAATTGGATGTTACCTTTTCCTTCTTTAGACTAAGAGACTTCTAACGTTTGTAAAGTGAAGAAACTTTTAGTTTTTTGATAACAAACTCTTGGGCGAGTGGGTGGGCACTCCAGATCAAACTACTTGATGGTAATTATAAATTGGAGTAGACACACCCACCCGCCCAAGTGTTGCTTATCAAAAGATTGGATATCACCTCCTCCTTCTTAGATAAAGATACATCTAATGCTTGCAAAGAAAAGAATTTTCAAATTTTTTTGCAACAAACATTTGCTTGGGTGTTTGGGAGCTCCAGTATAAACTACTCAATGGTAATCATTATCTGGAATGACCCACCAACTTTTTTAAGTGTTGGTCATCAAACTTCTTAGAATACTTCAGCAAAAAGTAAGAATTAACACAATTTCGATAATCCAAACTTGTTAGGAATTTAGTGTTCTATAAAATAGTTTTAGTGAATTTTGTTTGTAAAGTTGGTATTAAGTGAGTTATTTTGAAAAATGCAACAAAAAAAGTAAAATTTTTAGATTTTCTTAAAATAACTGTGCAACAAGTAAAAATTTATCAAATTCCAATGCAGCAAGCTTGTTAGAAATTTTGTTTTCTATAAAATAATTTATATGGTTTTTGTTTGTAAAGTTGGTATTAAGTGAGTTATTTAAAAAAATGTAAATTGAATTTTTTTAAACTA
The DNA here is from genome assembly GCA_963932245.1 of Tachinus rufipes. NCBI lineage: Eukaryota > Metazoa > Arthropoda > Insecta > Coleoptera > Staphylinidae > Tachinus > Tachinus rufipes. The sequence goes on from OZ010749.1 coordinate 8,129,405, forward strand.
ATTTGGCAACAACGATGACAAATGAGGTTTGTTTTACTTAAAAATTTGTTTAAAGCTGGAGTTACTAATGCAATTTGACAAATTTGTAAAAAAAAATTTAAGGGGGCCCGAGCCCCCTTCTTCTTGTTTTTGATGCTTATAGGCCAAATAAGCAATCATTGAACCACAACCAGATTATCTGTTTATAGTAAGCGATGTATTATGTATGTAGATCAGCTGATGGAGCCCCCTTTCCAAAAATGTATTATTTTTTAAAACACATTTTAAAGGTTGCCTGATTTCAAGAAAACAATAAGAATGTAATCAAACATATACAAATCAAAAATGGGCCCCAAAGAAGCCCTATAATATCTTCAAATTGTGTACTTAAACTGCAACAACAAAATGACAAACTGAATAGATGGGGGCTCAAAATTGTTACTCACCTAACATATCAAACCCGTAAATCACGAATATCGTATTGGTTTTGCCCGATTTGTGCATTTTCATACAAAGTTTTGTAAAAGTATTTTTGAGGTTAGCAAATGGGGCCATTCACATACTACAAAATTGGAGCTAGGTAGAGACTTGGTGTTATTAGAATCAAGCATAGATCATACAAGGAATGAGAATATGATACTAATTTGCTAAAAGTAGTCGTTGAGGTTAGTGAAGGGGGCCCTTCTCGTAGCGTGCAAGCGGGGCCAACTAGAGATTTGGTAGTATTAGAATCAAGCATAGGCTATGCCAGGATTGTAAATATAATACTAATTTCCTACTAAGCTTGCTAAATGTACTCGTTGAGGTTAGTGAAGGGGGCCCTTCTCATAGCGTAGAAATGGGGCCGAGTAGAGACTTGTTACTTTCAGAATCAAGTATAGGCTATGCCAGGATTACGAATATAATACTAATTTGCTATTTAGTTTGCCAAATGTAGTCATTGAGGTTAGTGAATGGCCCCATTCTCATAGCGCACAAATGGGGCCAACTAGAGACTTGTTACTTACAGAATCATGTATAGGCCATGCCAGGATTGCAAATATAATACCAATTTGCTACCATGTTTGCTAAATGTGGTCATTGAAGCTAGTGAAGGGGGCCATTCTCACAGCGTACAAATGGGGCTGAATGCAGACTTGATTCCTTCAAAATCGTACAAAGTTAACCCCAGGAATGCAAATATGCTATTGCAATTGCATAATTTTTACGTTTTCATACAGTATTTAGTAAATGTCTGAATTGAGGTTAACTAATACTGCAATTGCCGTATCACGAGAATGGGGCCAATTCAAGACTTGCAACTTTCAGAAATGCTTTAACTAAATAAGAAGCATGTTTTCATAAACTTAATTAATCATTTAAAGCTAAAAATTTAATCGTCAAAATTGCATATATTTGCATAATTAATAAACCAACTTCCACTTAATATATTAAAAATCTAATTAATACATTTTGTTCCTAATAATTAAACAATAATTCTGTATTAATTTCAATTTGATTGAAAAATGTTTAATATTTTTAATTAACATTTTTGTTTATATATAATCGGAATCTAATCCAATCGGAATAAGATTATAACCATCTGAAAGCTGAGATTTTTCTGTATCGGTTTTTTTATTGGCGAGTCTCAAAAGTGCCATTTTCATGATGAAAATGCAATTTGTAATTTAAATATAATAATAATTTTGGTCGTTGGTGTGACGTCAATGCCGAGGGTATAAATTCGAGCACGACGCCGAGCGAGCTCATTCAGAGTTCGATGGTCGAAATGTGCGGATGTGCTGTGTCGGGCTAGACGGATCCTGCCGGTGGATTAAATTTGTGAAGTGCGTTTATTTCGGATTAATTATTTATTAAAGGTAATTGATTTTTATATATTGTGTTTTGATTATGTAATTATTTTGTTAATAATTCTATTTTATTTAATTAATTGCGTCGTATATATATTTTGGGTTTTTTTTATCAGTTACATTCTTCCAATAAATAATTTTTTATTTGTTTTTTAAATTTCATTAAATCTTTATATTTGTAACCGGATTAATATGCATACATTCATTACTGCTTTTCATAATAATTTTAATTTGATTTCGTGATTTTTCTGAAATATCTAATGTTTTAATATGAGTGTTTGTGACCAAGAAAATTATTATTTCTTTAACTTTGCGCATATTTGTGTTAATCTACAATTTTTTTAGCTAATCTTTTGATGATAAACACTTAGGTGGGTGGATGGACCAAAGTAGTACAACATTAAATCGTGATTTGGTTTATACTTGTGACCCACCCACCAACCCAAGTGTTTGTGATCAAGAAAATTATTATTTCTTCAACTTTGTGCATATTTTTTACAAATTTTAATCAACAATTGTTGATTAACCAATTTATGTTTTTATACTTGTATCTTGCCTACTCGCCCAAGTGTTTGTGTTCTAGAAAATTATAATTTTTTTATATTTTTGTCAAATTTCAATAAACAATTGTTGATTAAGTAATCTCTGGATAACAAACACTTGGGTGGGTGAGCGGGCCTAACTACATATTTCCACTATAAAGTGTGATTTGGTTTATATTTGTGTCCCACCCGCTCACCCAAGTGTTTGTGATCAAGAAAATTTTAATTTCTTTAACATTTTGCATATTTTTGACAAATTACAATCAACAATTGTTGATTAGCTAATCTTTGGACAATCAACAATTGTTAGTTGTTAACTATTTCCACTATAAAGTGTGATTTGGTTTATATTTGTGTCCCACCTGCCCACCCAAGTGTTTGTGATCAAGAAAATTTTAATTTCTTTAACATTTTGCATGTTTTTGACAAATTACAATCGACAATTGTTGATTAGCCAATCTTTGGACAATCAACAGTTGTTAATTAGTCAATTTCTTGATAATAAACATTTAAGTAGGTGGGCGGGTTAAAGTAGTTCAACAATAAAACGCGATATGGTTTATACTTGTGTCTCGCCCACCCACCAAAGTGTTTGTGATCAAGAAAGTTATAATTTCTTCAACTTTGTGCATATTTTTGATATATTTTCATCAACAATTGTTGGTGGGCCAAAGTAGTTCAACAATAAACCGCGATATGGTTTATACTTATGTCCCACCCACCCCCCCAAGTGTTTGTGTTTCAGAAAATTATAATTTTTACAACTTTTCGTGTATTTTTGACATACATCAATCAACTATTGATCATGTGGTTAATAAACACTCTGGTGGGTGGGCGGGCTAAAGTAGTTCAACAATAAAGTGCGTTATGGTTTAACCTTGTGTCCCACCTACACACCCAAGTGTTTGTGATCAAGAAAGTTAGAATTTCTTTAACTTTGTGCATATTTTTGAAAAATGTCGATCAACAATTGTTGATAAGTGAATCTCTGGATCACTAACACTTGGGTGGGTGGGCGGGATAAAGTATTTTAACATTAAAGCAAGACTAAGTTTATACTTAAGTTCATCTTACCCGCGCAAGTGTTTGCGATGAAGAAAATTATAATTTCTTCAACCTTGCGCGTATTTTTAACAAATGTCCATCAACAACTGTTGATTTGCCTATTTTTGGATCACCAACATTTGGGTAGGCGGGCGGGACAAAGTATTTCAACAATAAAGCAAGACTAAGTTTATACTTGAGTACATCTCACCGGCCCAAGTGTTTGCGATCAAGAAAATTATAATTTCTTTAACCTTTCTCGTACTTCTAACAAATGCTCATCAACAATTGATGATTAGTCAATTTCTGGATTACCAACACTTGGGTGGGCGGTTGAGCTAAAGTTGTTCAACAATAAAGCGCAATATAGTTTAAACTTGTGTCCCATCCACCCACCCAAGTGTTTGTGATGAAGAAAGTTATAATTACCTCAACTTTGTGCATATTTTGACAAATTTCAATCGACAATTGTTGATAAGCCAGTATTTGCATCACTAACACTTTGGCGGATGGGCGGGCGGGACAAAGTATTTCAACTATAAAGCGTGACTCAGTTTATACGTGTGTTGCACCCACCCACCCAAGTGTTTGTTATCAAGAAATTTGCTTATTCTCACACTTGTTGCGTTTCTGCTGTTTTTAATGAGACAAATTGAATGACAGTTGCCAATAATACGTCAGAGGTGGGCAAATTAACAAATTGTTTGATAACTAACACTTGGGCGGGTGGACGAGAGCACAGTTTTAAAATATTGAGCCGAAGGTTTGAAACATTGTACCCACCTACCAGCCCAAGCGTTTGTTATCAAGAAATTTGCTTATTCTCACACTTGTTGCGTTTCTGCTGTTTTTAATGAGACAGATTAAATGACAGTTGCCTATAATACGTCAGAAGTAGGCAAATTATCAAATTGTTTGATAATTAACACTTGGGCGGGTGGGCGGGAACACAGTTTATAAATATTGAGCTGGTGGTTTGATTCAGTGTTCCCGCTCACCCGCGCAAGCGTTTGTTATCAAGAAATTTGATTATTTTCACACTTTTTGCGTTTCTGCTGTTTTTAATGTGACAGATTGAATAAAGTTGTCACTAATACGTCAGAGGTGGGTGTAATAACAATTTTTTTGATAACTAACAGTTGGGCGGGTGGGCGCAAACACAGTTTAAAAATATGGAGCCGGTGGTTTGATACAGTTATTCCGCCCACCCGCATAAGTGTTCGTTATCAAGAAATTTGTTTATTCTCACACTTGTTGCGTTTCTGCTGTTTTTAATGTGACAGATTGAATGACAGTTGTCACTAATATATCAGAGGTGGGTGCAAAAACAATTTTTTTGATAACTAACACTTGGGCGGGTGGGCTGGAGCACAAATATTGAGCCGGTGGTTTGAAACATTGTTCCCGCCCACCCGCCCAAGCGTTTGTTATCAAGAAATTTGCTTATTCTCACACTTGTTGCGTTTCTGCTGTTTTTAATGAGACAAATTAAATGACAGTTGCCTATAATACGTCAGAAGTGGGCAAATTATCAAATTGTTTGCTAATTAACACTTGGGCGGGTGGGCGGGAACACAGTTTATAAATATTGAGTTGGTGGTTTGATTCAGTGTTCCCGCTCACCCGCGCAAGCGTTTGTTATCAAGAAATTTGCTTATTCTCACACTTTTTGCGTTTCTGCTGTTTTTAATGTGACAGATTGAATAAAGTTGTCACTAATACGTCAGAGGTGGGTGTTATAACAATTTTTTTGATAACTAACAGTTGGGCGGGTGAGCGCAAACACAGTTTAAAAATATGGAGCCGGTGGTTTGATACAGTTATTCCGCCCACCCGCATAAGTGTTTGTTATCAAGAAATTTGTTTATTCTCACACTTGTTGCGTTTCTGCTGTTTTTAATGTAACAGATTGAATAAAGTTGTCACTAATACGTCAGAGGCGGGTGCAATAACAATTTCTTTGATAACTAACAATTGGGCGGGTGGGTGGGGACACAGTTTATAAATATTGGGCCGGTGGTTTGATACAGTGTTTTCGCTCACCCGCCCAAGTGTTTGTTATCAAGAAATTTGTTTATTCTCACACTTGTTGCGTTTCTGCTATTTTTAATGTGACAGATTGAATGACAGTTGTCACTAATATATCAGAGGTGGGTGCAAAAACAATTTTTTTGATAACTAACACTTGGGCGGGTGGGCGGGAGCACAAATATTGAGCCGGTGGTTTGAAACATTGTTCCCGCCCACCCGCCCAAGCGTTTTTTATCAAGAAATTTGCTTATTCTCACACTTGTTGCGTTTCTGCTGTTTTTAATGAGACAAATTAAATGACAGTTGCCACTAATACGTCAGAAGTGGATGCAATAACAGAATTTTTGATACCTAACACTTGGGCGGGTGGGTGGGAACACAGTTTATAAATATTGGGCCGGTGGTTTGATACAGTGTTCTTGCCCACCCGCCCAAGTGTTTGTTATCAAGAAATTTGCTTATTCCCACACTTGTTGCGTTTCTGTCGTTTTTAATGTGACAGATTGAATGACCGTTGCCACTAATACGTCGGAGGTGGGCAAATTAATAAATTGTTTGATACCTAACACTTGGGCGGGTGGGCGGGGGAACACAGTTTATAAATATTGAGCTGGTGGTTTGATTCAGTGTTCCCTCCCAAGCGTTTGTTATCAAGAAATTTGCTTATTCTCACACTTGTTGCGTTCTACTCTTTTTAATTTGTACAGATTGAATGGCAGTTGCCACTCATACGTCAGAGGTGGGAAAACTAACAAATTGTTTGATAACTATCACTTGGGTGGGTGGGCGGCAACACAGTTTAAAAGTATTGGGCCGGTTGGATACAGTGTTTTTGCTCACCCGCCCAAGTGTTTGTTATCAAGAAACTAAGGTTGTGAAAAAAGTTATAATTCTTTTTTTTTAGGATTGTTTAAACCAAAATTCTTGAAAAATGTTATAGGTCATTCTTAATTTTGTTCAAAACTTTGAAAAAAGGTTATACCTTATTCTTGCCTTGTTCAAAAGCTTTAGGAAAAAGTTATCTCATTTTAGGTTAAACCAAAATTGTTATAAATTTTATATGTTGCCCAAAAGTTTTGAAAATGTCATACCTCGTTTCAGGTTTGTCCAATATTTTTGAAAAAGATTATAAATCATTCTGGGCTTGTTTAACATTTTTATAACTTGATTAAGTTGAAATTTTTTTTGAAAATGTCATAGCTTATTCTAGATTTGTCCAAAACTTTTAAAAAAACGTTATAAATTATTCCACGCTTGTCCAAAAGATTTGAAAAAGGTTAAAGCTTCTAACTTTTAACTAAAATTATAAAAAAAAACTTTAAATAATTTTTTTTTAAATAATTTATAGATTATTCTAGAGTTGTCTATAAAGTTATAACACATTCTAGGTTGAGTCGAAATTATTGAAAAATGTTATAATAAAAATATTTATTGACGGTTTCACCTTTTTTAGAAACAAGTACATTTACAATAGTTTACATAGTTGTAGTAGGTAATTACAATAATATATAAAAATAAATATAACTAACAAGCATGACACTTAAATACAATTATTTACATTTATAACATTTAATTTCATCTTAAAATCACTTAATGATGATCCTGTAATAATAAATTTACTAAATTGGTTTAGTTGATTACAGTATCTAGTACACCTATTCAGTGGACTATAACTGTGGTAATTGGAAGTAGAATTCGGTTGACGAAACATATTATTACTTCTTGTACTAACTACACACAAATTTACATAAAATGGTAACTCATAGAGAAGTGCAGGACTATCAGTAACTCCGTTTACAAGCTATAAATTATCAAAAATGTTAAAGAAGTTTTTTCTAGGTGTGTCCAAACCTTTTGAAAGGTTTGTAACTCTTTTTAAGTTTGTCCAAAGTTAAAACAAAAGTTATAGCTTAATTTTAAAGTGTTAAAAAGTTATCATAGCTTATTCAAAGTTTGTTCAAAATTTTTGAGAAAGAAATTGCTCATTGTAAGTTTGTCCAAAATTTTTATAAAAAATTATATCTTATTCTGGAAAAGTTCTAGATTAAAGTTGAAGAAAATTGTAATTTATTGTGTAGGTTAAACCAAAACAGTGGAAATATGTCATAACTTATTTTAGGTTTCTCTAAAACTATTAAAAAAGGTTATAAAATATTATAAACTTGTCTGGTTATAAAATATTATAAACTTGTCTAAAATAAAAAAAAAATAGATTATTTTAGGTTTAACCAAAATTGTTAAAAATGTTATAATTTGTCCAAAAGTTTTCGAAGCTTATTCTAAATATATCCAAAATTTTTTGAAAAATGTTATAGATTGTCTAAAAGTTTTGAAAGAAGTCATAGCTTGTTCTAGGTTTGTCCAAAACTTTTGCAAAAGTTGAAATGTTGGTATAGCTTATTCTTGGTTAGGTTAGTTCAAAACTTTTGAAAAAAATAATAGCTTATTCTAAGTTTGTCCAAAACTTTTGAAAACAATTCTAAATTATTCTATATTTGCCCAAAAGATTTGAAAAAGATTATAACTTATTCTAGGTTAAACTAAGTCTGTTGAAACATGTTTTTCCAAAAGTGTAGTTAAGATTTTTTTAAATAATTTTGTAAATATTATAGCTTTCTTTAAAATTGTTGAAAAATAGTTGTCCAAAAGTTTTAAAAGATGTCATATTTTCTTCAGATTTGATTAAAAGTTTGAAGAAAGTTAGTTCATTCTAGGTTTGTCCAAAACTTTTTAAAAATATTATAGATTATTCTAAACTTGTACACAAATCTGGCAAAAACAAATTAAAAATATTTAAGTGCTTCAAACATGTTTGAAAAATGTTTCTTAGTTTTTTTTAAATACTCTAAAAAACTGATTAAAAAAAATATACAAAAAATACAACATTTTAAAAAAATCATAAATTATATTTTTGATTTTCTGAATCTAATTTTGAAATCCTTGCTACGCCACTGATCGTGAATATAAAGCAAAAATAAATACAAGAAATTATTCAATTTTCTAATACTTATTTCTTTGTTTCAGATAATTCTAGCAGCACAGTGCGACGGAAGCTTTTATGAATTTCTATTACAAATTCATCGCTAAACGGATATACGAACATTATACGTCCATCGCGTCGCAAACTCGTTATTCATTCGTTATAGTAGGTAGTGCGGTCGGACCTACTTTGTTGTGTAATTAATTAAACCTAAATTAAAAGTGTTGGAAGAGGATAGGATTAAACATATTTATAAATTAGTGCTTGGCCATTAGCGGACGTTTGTTTGCATTCAATGATTGAGTTGATCAATCGAGTTTTGAATAAATCCAATCATAAATTAATAATTTTAATAAATAAAATGTTTCGTTTGTTTATGCTGCTTTAATATGGTTAAATTTTGGTATTAGTAGTGTATTAGTGTAGTATTAGTTTTGGTATTAGTTTAGCTTTAATATTAGTTTAGTTTTGGTATTAGTTTTGGTATTTGTTTAGTATTAGTAAAATTGGTGTTATTGTGTACTTGTTTGTAGTAATTAGTGGTTTGTGGTTGAAGAAAAAGAATTAGCCTCATATAAGCAGCATAGGTTTAACGTTTTTCAAAATTTCAAAATTATAAATGTATTTAAAAAAAAATGATTGAATTTTTTCAAATTTTGTTATTAATTTACATTTGTTTGCTCCTACATCGTTTCAGGTATTCATCGCAATAATTTTGGGGTTACTTTCTTTAAAACTGCATTTATTTCTTAATATTTGCAGCAAAACTATAAAAACGCGTTGTTAATTACATCATGATCCTTCAATTTAGCAAATTTTTGTGGGCTATTATAGATTTGAAGTATGACCAACCTCATCACAGTAGTGATGATTTGTAAGCCTGACCAGGTTTTAGAAAAACCGAATCTATTGTAATGTTGAGGTTGGCCATACTGAGTCCCCATCATTTCGGACGACGCATTGCATTTTAAAGATTAGGTCTATCTTTTGAAAATGCATGCTATCAGCGTTCGATCTAAAATGGGTAGACTTCACTTGCACAGGGCCACAATTCCCTGATATGGGGTTCTATCTTGATGGCACAGGTTTGATTTTCAGGTTAGATCTACAAGATTGGGTATGGGTGGTATTATAGGTTGGAAGTATGACCCAACCTCATCACATTAGTGATGATTTTTAAGCCTGACCAGGTTTTCTAAAATCAGATCTAGTGTAAGAGTTGAGGCCGGCATACTGAGTCCCCATCATTTTGGACGACGCATTGCATTTTAAAGATTAGGTCAATCTTTTGAAAATGCAATGCTATCAGCGTTCGATCTAAAAAAGGGTAAACCCCTCATGCTCAGGGACACCTTCCTCTGGTCTATAGGTGGTTCGACCTTGATGGCACAGGTTAATCTTTCACTTTAGATTTACAGGATCGGATGTGGGTGGTATTATTAGGTTGGAAGTATGACCCAACCTCATCACATTAGTGATGATTTTTAGCCTGACCAGGCTTTTTAAAATCGGATCTAGTGTAAGAGTTGAGGCCGGCATACTGAGTTCCCATCATTTTGGACGACGCATTGCATTTTAAAGATTAGGTCAATCTTTTGAAAATGCAATGCTATCAGCGTTCGATCTAAAAAAGGGTAAACCCCTCATGCTCAGGGACACCTTCCACTGGTCTATAGGTGGTTCGACCTTGATGGCACAGGTTAGACTTCAAGAATCTTATAATAATATTTTTTTACAGAAATCTTCATTTTACAATAATTACAAATTTACAACTATTACAACTATTACAACTATTACAACTATTACAACTATTACAAACTATATTGAAAACAATAAACATATAAATTTAAACTTTCTAATTGGGTGTGGGTGCTATTATAAGTTGGAAAGTATGACCAACCTCATCACAGTAGTGATGATTTGTAAGCCTGACCAGGTTTTAGAAAAACCGGATCTATTGTAATGTTGAGGTTGGCCATACTGAGTCCCCATCATTTCGGACGACGCATTGCATTTTAAAGATTGGGTCCATCTTTTGAAAATGCATGCTATCAGCGTTCGATCTAAAAAAGGTAGACTCCACTTGCACAGGGCCACAATTCCCTGATATGGGGTTCTATCTTGATGGCACAGGTTAAATTTTCAGGTTAGATCTACAAGATTGGGTATGGGTGGTATTATAGGTTGGAAGTATGACCCAACCTCATCACATTAGTGATGATTTTTAGCCTGACCAGGCTTTTAAAATCGGATCTAGTGTAAGAGTTGAGGCCGGCATACTGAGTCCCCATCATTTTGGACGACGCATTGCATTTTAAAGATTGGGTCAATCTTTTGAAAATGTAATGCTATCAGCGTTCGATCTAAAAAAGGGTAAACCCCTCATGCTCAGGGACACCTTCCTCTGGTCTATAGGTGGTTCGACCTTGATGGCACAGGTTAGACTTCAAGAATTTTATAATAATATTTTTATTAGAGAAATCTTCATTTTACAATAATTACAAATTTACAACTATTACAACTATTACAAACTATATTGAAAACAATAAACATTTAAATTTAAACTTACTACTTGGGTGTGGGTGCTATGATAAGTTTGAAGTATAACCAACCTCATCACAGTAGTGAAGATTTGTAAGCCTGACCAGGTTTTAGAAAAACCGGATCTATTGTAATGTTGAGGCCGGCCATACTGAGTCCCCATCATTTCAGACGACGCATTGTATTTTAAAGATTGGGTCCATCTTTTGAAAATGCATGCTATCAGCGTTTGATCTAAAATGGATAAACTCCACTTGCACAGGGCCACAATTCCCTGATATGGGGTTCTATCTTGATGGCACAGGTTAGATTTTCAGGTTAGGTCTACAAGATTGGGTATGGGTGGTATTATAGGTTGGAAGTATGACCCAACCTCATCACATTAGTGATGATTTTTAGCCTGACCAGGCTTTTAAAATTGGATCTAGTGTAAGAGTTGAGGCCGGCATACTAAGTCCCCATCATTTTGAACGACGCATTGCATTTTAAAGATTGGGTCAATCTTTTGAAAATGTACTGCTATCAGCGTTCGATCTAAAAAAGGGTAAACCCCTCATGCACAGGGACACCTTCCTCTGTTCTATAGGTGGTTCGACCTTGATGGCACAGGTTTGATTTTCAGGTTTAATCTACAAGATTGGGTATGGGTGGTATTTAGGTTGGAAGTATGACCCAACCTCATCACATTAGTGATGATTTTTAGCCTGACCAGGCTTTTTAAAATCGGATCTAGTGTAAGAGTTGAGGCCGGCATACTGAGTTCCCATCATTTTGGACGACGCATTGCATTTTAAAGATTGGGTCAATCTTTTGAAAATGCAATGCTATCAGCGTTCGATCTAAAAAAGGGTAAACCCCTCATGCTCAGGGACACCTTCCTCTGGTCTATAGGTGGTTCGACCTTGATGGCACAGGTTAGACTTCAAGAATTTTATAATAATATTTTTATTAAAGAAATCTTCATTTTACAATAATTACAAATTTACAACTATTACAACTATTACAAACTATATTGAAAACAATAAACATTTAAATTTAAACTTACGACTTGGGTGTGGGTACTATGATAAGTTTGAAGTATGACCAACCTCATCACAGTAGTGAAGATTTGTAAGCCTGACCAGGTTTTAGAAAAACCGGATCTATTGTAATGTTGAGGCCGGCCATACTGAGTCCCCATCATTTCAGACGACGCATTGCATTTTAAAGATTGGGTCCATCTTTTGAAAATGCATGCTATCAGCGTTCGATCTAAAAAAGGTAGACTCCACTTGCACAGGGCCACAATTCCCTGATATGGGGTTCTATCTTGATGGCACAGGTTAAATTTTCAGGTTAGATCTACAAGATTGGGTATGGGTGGTATTATAGGTTGGAAGTATGACCCAACCTCATCACATTAGTGATGATTTTTAGCCTGACCAGGCTTTTTAAAATCTGATCTAGTGTAAGAGTTGAGGCCGGCATACTGAGTCCCCATCATTTTGGACGACGCATTGCATTTTAAAGATTAGGTCAATCTTTTGAAAATGTAATGTTATAAGCGTTCGATCTAAAAAAGGGTAAACCCCTCATGCTCAGGGACACCTTCCTCTGGTCTATAGGTGGTTCGACCTTGATGGCACAGGTTTGATTTTCAGGTTTAATCTACAAGATTGGGTATGGGTGGTATTTAGGTTGGAAGTATGACCCAACCTCATCACATTAGTGATGATTTTTAGCCTGACCAGGCTTTTTAAAATCTGATCTAGTGTAAGAGTTGAGGCCGGCATACTGAGTCCCCATCATTTTGGACGACGCATTGCATTTTAAAGATTGGGTCAATCTTTTGAAAATGTAATGTTATAAGCGTTTGATCTAAAAAAGGGTAAACCCCTCATGCTCAGGGACACCTTCCTCTGGTCTATAGGTGGTTCGACCTTGATGGCACAGGTTTGATTTTCAGGTTTAATCTACAAGATTGGGTATGGGTGGTATTTAGGTTGGAAGTATGACCCAACCTCATCACATTAGTGATGATTTTTAGCCTGACCAGGCTTTTAAAATCGGATCTAGTGTAAGAGTTGAGGCCGGCATACTAAGTCCCCATCATTTTGGATGACGCATTGCATTTTAAAGATTAGGTCAATCTTTTGAAAATGTAATGCTATCAGCATTCGATCTAAAAAAGGGTAAACCCCTCATGCTCAGGGACACCTTCCTCTGGTCTATAGGTGGTTCGACCTTGATGGCACAGGTTAGACTTACAGGTACAGGGTCAACTTACAGAATCGACTCACAGGATCTTATAACAATATTTCTTACAATAATTACAAATTTACAACTATTACAAACTATATTGAAAACAATAAACATGTAAATTCAAACTTACTAATTGGGTGTGGGTTAAATTATAAGTTGGAAGTATGACCCAACCTCATCACATTAGTGATGATTTTTAACCTGACCAGGTTTTTTAAAATCGGATCTAGTGTAAGAGTTGAGGCCGGCATACTAAGTCCCCATCATTTTGGATGACGCATTGCATTTTAAAGATTAGGTCAATCTTTTGAAAATGTAATGCTATCAGCATTCGATCTAAAAAAGGGTAAACCCCTCATGCACAGGGACACCTTCCTCTGTGCTATAGGTGGTTCGACCTTGATGGCACAGGTTAGATTTTGTTATTAAATTGCGATAATTTTGGGTTTGCTTTCATTAAATGCTGAATAATATTTACAGCATTTACTATTAGAATCACTAAAACGCATTGTTAGTTACATCATGATCCTTTAATTTAACAAATTTTAAAGGAAAGTGTTGATCAAACCATGCGTGAGTTACCCTGCATCATAAATAGCTTCCCCCCTCAAATGGAGTGAGCTTGAGGGTCGTATTTGTAGTGCAGGAACAGGGTAGGGTGTGGGTGCTATTATAGGTTGGAAGTATGACCCAACCTCATCACATTAGTGATAATTTTTAACCTGACCAGGTTTTTTTAAAATTGGATCTAGTGTAAGAGTTGAGGCCGGCATACTGAGTCCCCATCATTTCGGACGACGCATTGCATTTTAAAGATTGGGTCAATCTTTTGAAAATGTAATGTTATCAGCGTTCGATCTAAAAAAGGGTAAACCCCTCATGCACAGGGACACCTTCCTCTGTGCTATAGGTGGTTCGACCTTGATGGCACAGGTTAGATTTTCTTTTAGGTATATGTAGGTGCAAATAAATAATTAAACTCCGTGGTCTATTAATATAAAGTGCAACCAATAGAGGGGGAAGCAGGAAACCAGTGAACTTCAATCCTCAGCTTTACGCAAGTCAAAGGTAGGTCCGGCATTGAAGGGCGCCCAGAAGCCGGGTGCCTCGTTGCATCTCATCTCTAATTCAAGATTTAAGGTTGGTCCGACTTTTGTTCGGTTTTTATATGCGCACAAGTGGGTTGGCCGGTTTTTTATATTTTAGTAAAGTGACCATGGTCCGTTATCATGCTCCATCCCAAAATGCGTCGCGATAGGGTTGGGATCCTTTTGTGTATCAAACCTTACAATCCTTTGTTTCCGATCCTTCCCCTGCTTACGGATTGGTACCTCGGCATGGTGAGCAGGCGTCATTACATCAAAAGTTAACATTTTTAAATATTTTTATTGTGTAATTATAAACTTTTTTAGTATTGACATACAATTTGATGTAAAACGAAACCAATCGATTGCAATATTATCATTTTTTTTCTGTTTAAATTTCTTTATTTAATTGATTATTCAATTAAATAATACCATTATAGATAGATAGATAGATGTTTATTCACAAGATCTAGTACATGTATGTATAAAATAAAGTACAGTATGTGATCGTCAATAAAATAATTAAATTAAAATAATATGCAAACAAGCATTACATAAAAATTACATATTAAAAACAAACAAAAAAATAATAAAAACTACTACACAGTTTTACTAAAATCTATATTAAAATCTATATTATAAAAATCATTAACAAAATACAAAACATTATTAGTTAGTAATCTTTTAATCGTTATCTTATATGGTTTAAAATTTAGCTTCTTTATTTGATCTGGTAATTTATTAAACATTTTAAGTCCTATATACACGTGACAATTTTCAAACTTGGATGAATTATGTTTAATTAAGAGTAATTGCTGTCCGTGTCTGGTACTGTACGAATGATTTTCTCCAACTGTCGAAAAATTATTTATATTTTCTTTAATAAAACATAAAGTCTTAAATACATATATTGCAGGTACAGTTAACAAATTATTTTCTTTAAATGTATATTTACAAGATTCTATGTAATCAAGATTAAACATAAGTCTTAGAATGCGTTTTTGAATTATAAATATTCTATTCGCTGCTGACGAGTTGCCCCACAAAATGATATTAAAACTAATATGGGAATAAACCATTGCGTAGTAGACATCTATTAGTCGTTTTTTATCAAGAACTGATTTTAGTTGCAATATTGCAAAATATGACTTATTTAGTTTACCACACACCGCATTTATATGATTTGACCAGTCTAATGTATTTTGTATTATCAATCCAAGAAATCTTCGGAAAGTGCATATAACAAATTGTTAATAGATATGGCATTTTCTCTTAACGTTGAACGCTTTTTTTGAAAATACATTAGTTCAGTTTTTGTGTTGTTTAATATTAACCTATTTTGTGTACACTAGTTTGTTATTCTGTTTAATATTATTCCAGCCATTCGATTCAATTCGCTAATATATTTGGATGAACAAGCCATAGATATGTCATCGGCATACATAACTATTTTAAAATTAGGTATATCTTTAAATATTTTTGGTAAGTAATTTACAAATAAAATAAAAATTAGAGGACCGCATACACTGCCCTGTGGAACACCGTGCTCAATTTTTTCAGCATTAGAAATATGTACATCAATCTTAACCCTAATTATCCTGTCTGTTAAATATGACTTTAATAATGATAAAAAAGTGCCACGAAATCCTATGTGTTTCAATTTATCAATATTGAAACTAATATCTAATATGTCAAAAGCTGAAGTCATGTCAAAAAAAAATCCATATAAGTATTCGTGTTGATCCAGATGACGATGTACGAACTCTACATATTCACACGTTGCCGTTTCAACAGTCCTTTTGGTACGATATCCATGCTGAGCTTTGTGTAAAATATTATTTTTTTCTAAAAAAGTTTTCATGCAATCACAAATAATTTTTTCAAATATTTTTGAGATTGCTGGTGCTATTGTGATGCTGCGGTAATTATTTACTAATTGAGTGAGTGTCTCCTTTTTTATGAAGGGGTGTGATTATGCCAGTTTTTAACGCATTTGGATATATGCCTTGTTGTAAAAAGCATTGTTAGTATAGGAACTAGTGTTTTTGAAATTAATTTAATAAGCTTAGTATTTAAATCATCTATGCCTGAAGATGTTGTATTTTTTAAAGAACTAATTGCAGTTATTATATCAGTTTCAATAATAGGCTTCATAAAAAATGAATTAAATGTTTGACATTCAGATACGGTACTTTGGCTTATTGTTGATATAGAATAATATTGATTTATTTTAATTTTTGCTAAAGAAGCATAATATTTAACAAAAGTATTACAAATTTCTTCGTCATTAATTAATACTCCATGGTTTTTTAAAGTAATTTTTTTATTAATTTGATTGTTGTGTGTGGTTGTTTCTCTTATTATTTTCCATGTTTCTTTTACTTTATTATCATTTTTCAAAATACGATTTGAATAGTGCTCTTTTTTTGCAAAACATAAATTAGTATTATGAAGTTCTTTTTTTCTTTTGTAATCGTTAATTAAATTATTATCTTTTAGATTGTATGCCAACCAAAATAAATGTTGTAGCTTCTCAGTTTCAATAACTAACTCTTGAGTAAGCCAAGAACGATGTTTATTTGAAGCTTTAATAGATTTTAAAGGGCATAATAAACATAATTGATTTAAATTTTTATTCTTACTCTAAAAATAATTTATAGTTACGCCACTGGCTTTTACAAAGCTGCTGCTTTCACACAGCCAAGAATTGTTGGTTGCCTATGTTAAAAGTCTTTAAATAATCGATTAACGAATATTTTATGAAGTTTATGACAGTTTAAAAATATTTGATGACATCAAACAAACATATATATTTTACAAACATTTTATGATAGCTTTGGAACATTTTATGACATTTATGACAGCTCAGAAACAATTATTGATTGTTCACAAACCTTTTATAACGTTCATAACACTTAACAAATATTTTATGGCGTTTAGAAACAATTATTGACAGCTTACAATCGTTTTATGACGTTTCTGATAGTTTAAGAAAAAATTTTGACGTTTATAATATCTTTTAAATTATTTATGGCAGTCCGGAAACATTTTATGACGTTCATGATAGCTCAAGAACGTTTTATAATGTTTACGACAGTTTACTGATATTTTATGACGTTTATGATAGTTCAAAAACGTTTTATGATGTTTATGACAGTTCACAAACATTTTATGACGTTTATGATATCTTTTAAAATTTTTTTGGCAGTCCGACAACATTTTATGAAGTTTATGATAGCTCAAGAACGTTTTATAACGTTTATGACAGTACACGGACATTTTATGACGTTTAAAATATCTCTTAAACATTTTATGGCAGTCCGGAAACATTTAATGACGTTGATGATATCTCAAGAACGTTTTATAATGTTTATAACAGTTCACGGACATTTTATGACGTTTAAGATATCTCTCAAACATTTTATGGCAGTCCGAATACATTTTATGACGTTTATGATAGCTCAAGAACGTTTTATAATGTTTATGACAGTTTACGGACATTTTATGACGTTTTCGACAGTTTACGGACATTTTATGATGCTTATGATATCTCTTAAACATTTTATGGCAGTCCGGAAACATTTTATGATGTTTATGATAGCTCAAGAACATTTTATGATGTTTATGACAGTTCAAGAACGTTTGATGATATCTATGACAGTTCTCAAACATTATTTAATATTTATGACAGTTCATGGACAAGAGGGGATTGTGATGTCAAGAACATGAGTACGGATAGGTGGTTTGTACTAAAAAGTTAGTTTTTTTTTCTGCAAGCATTAAACGTCTCTATGTCAAAGATGCTGGTGATATTCAATTTCTTGATGACAAACATTGGACTCTATATAAGATAAATACAAAAATCCGGTCTTAAATTGATTAAAATCACAAGAATAAGAGAAAAAATACAAAAATCCGCCTTGGTAAGTGAAAAATAATAATCTGGCTTTAAATAATATGAAACTTTTCCAAAATTGATTGAAAATTTAATAAATCCAGCTTTAAAATCATTAAAAACACAGTTATCTGGTTGGTAATACAAAAATCCGGCCAAAAATGATTAGAAATCTCAAAAATTGGGCTTCGTAAGTAAAAAAATAAACAAAAATCTTGCCTACAAAACTGTCCGACTTTATATTGATTGAAAATACAAAAATCGGGCCACAAATTACCAAAAAAAAAAAAACAAAAATCCGGCCATATTTGATCAAAAAAATGATCCGGCTTGATTAAAAACACAAAAATCCGGCTAAAAAAGAACAAAAAAAGCAAAAATCCGGCCAAATATGTAACCAATAAGCTTGAAATTTGGTCTTTAATAAAATAAAATTTGACAAAATTGACTAAAAATATAATAATCCGGCCTTAAATTAATTGAAAACATAAGAAAGTAGACAAAAACTGTCAAAAATTAATCAAAAAAGCAAAAATCCGGCCTTAAATGTAAATAATAAGTTTTGTTGTATTAAAAAATTCTTAAATAATACAAAACTCTTTCAAGATTGATTAAAAAACAAAAATTTGATTTTAAATTCACCAAAAGCACAATAATCTGATTTGGAAACTAAAATTCGGCCAAAAATCGATCAAAATCCGGCTTAAGAAGTGAGAAATAACGGTTATTTCTGCATCAAAATAATATGAAACTTTCACTAAATTTAATTACAAAAATTTGCAACAAAATAAAAAATAGAATACAAATCTAGCCTTACGTTGATTGAAATGTATCAAATCTATTTTTTTTTTAGAAAAACACAAAAATCCGGTCTCAAATTAATTAAAAATACATAAATCCGGTCATACATTGGTCAAAAATGTAAAAATCCGGTCTCTGAAAAGATCAAATTTTGACAAAATTTACTAAAAATGGAAAATTGTATTGTGCGAAGTTGCTTTTTTATTTTAATAAATTGTCTTCGTATATTTTCATTTTGTTATAAGGTTTGCTTGTATCGCGATTATTTATTGTTATAATTAATTAAAACAATTTCCAATATGCTATAATATAAGTAGAATTTGTTTTATTTAATGAAATTTGTGTTAAATTTATTATAATACGGCGCACTTGTAAATCCGATTCTTCTTGCGATAAGGTCGAATCGAATGTTGTCTTATCGCAATGCATTAGAGGACGGAGTTTTTTTACAATTGCGTTTTATTCCAAATATAAAATAAAAATATTTTCTTATCATTGCTGGGCTACAATACAAATCATTTCTCAAAATAGAATGTTTACATCTAATTGAATTTATTTCGTTTACAAATTGAATTGAATTAATATTATTGATGCACTTTTATATACAATAATTTTGTTAATTCTTTTCTTTTTACATTGATTGCAATTTGATACAAAAATTGCACTTTTCAGGTACTAGAAATTCTATGACTTTGTAGATAAATTTAATTACAGTTTTAAGACGGCGATGACAAATTAATGATATTCGCTGCAAACAACAAATTATTTATGTCGATTATAGTAAAAATAGTTCTTTTTCAAGCTATACAACAAAACAATTTTATAAAATTTGCTTTGTAAATTGATTTGGATAATTTTGAATGTGGTAGCTTCCTCATACATATACTGTTGATTATAATAATTATATTTGTTTCCATTTTAACATTTAGTTTTAATTAATTTAGGTTGGTAGTAAATTTTACTGCAAATTGACAGCTATGGCGGTTCTAATTTGTGTGCAGAAATTTGTTGAAAATTACTCAATATTTTAATCGTGTAAAGTGTGAAATGTATAAAATCAGTTAGTGATAGTGTTGAACTCAATGTTAGTTAAAGCGGTACGAATGGAATTCATGCCGCTGCTGAAATATCAACAAAAATTTGACTGATCAAAATGAGGTAATTTTGCTATTAAATTTACTTATAATTGATACAAGTTTTAATTATATTGTTATATAATTTGACTGAAAAGCTAACTGTTGGTAATCTTATTATTAATAATTAATAATAATGATTGATACGATAAATGTTCTAAAATAATTCTAAATTTTTTGAGTATTAGTTTCTAGTCGGTAATGAAGGTCACTGTAATGGAGATTGTTGATTTGATGCATTAATCAATCAATATTGTTTTCATGTACTGTAAAAATTAATGAAAACTGTTAATAATAGTGATAGATTCAATGCTAATCACCGCTGTATGAGTAGATTTGGTGTGGCTGCAAAAATATTTGCAAATATGCCTGAAAAGAAGTGTGATTACACAAAAGTATTATTATATTTTTAAAATACGTTTAATTCAGAGTTATGGATTTGATGCTATAGGCGGCATATTTTTGATACATTATTAGTATTTAAAGGGAAATAATATACAATCGGAAACATTGTTTGATAAATAATGAACATTTTGACAGTATTGAAACATTTTTTACAGTTTGGGAACGTTTTTGATAATTTGAAAACTCAGACTTTTGTTTAAAAACTCGGGAACATTGTTAATCATTAACTGCAATATTTGACACCTTTGGGATGTTTTTTTTATCTCCGAAACATTATCAGACTATGTTTGCTAGTTTGTGAACAAGATAGCTTAATTCATGACAAATAAAGAAGAAATCTGTCAGTCTGGAACACGTTTAACATTTTTTTATTAACAAATAAAGACTTTATGAACATTTTTGCATCTTAAGAACATATTTGACAACTCTAAAAGATGTTCTTCAAAACTCTGGCACATTTTTGACAATTTGCGAACTAATTAAGTAAGAATTTTGATTTATTTTTTGTTTTGGCTTGTTAAACATATTTTTGACATCTCTGAACATGTTCTTGACAACCTTGACTTATTTTTGACAACTTGAGAATATGCTTGAACTGTTTAACATTCTTGGTTTTTGTTTGTAAATTTGAATATTTTGACTTGAGTAACACTTTATGACATTTTTGATTTTTTGTAAGTTTGTGAACATTTTTGACATCTTGAACATGTTGACAACTTGGGAACATACTTTAGTCAACGAACAAACATTGAAGTGAAATTCTTGATTTTTTGTAAGTTTGTGAGCGGTTTTGATACCTTCGTACAAATTCTTGCAAACTTTGTTCCATTTTGGACAATTTGGGTAGGCGAGAACACAGTTTTAGAATACTGTGCCGGTAGTTTGATATTATGTTTCCGTCCACCCACCCAAGTATTTGTCATACAGGAACTAGAAGTAACTACCACCTACCGCATTTCTGCTGTTAACAAAAATGGCAGAGTGACTGACAGTTTGTATTAAGTTACAAAAGAGAAATCACGTAATAAAGTTCTTGATAACAAACAATTGGGCGGGTGGGCTGGAACACAGTTTTAGAATACTGGTCCGGTAATTTGATATTGTGTTCCCGCCCATCCTCCTAAGTATTTGTCATACAAGAACTAGAAGTAACTACCACCTACCGCGTTCCTGCTGCTAACAAACGTGACAGAGTTTCTGATAGATGTCATTAAGTTACAATAAAGAGATGACGTAATCAAGTTTTTGATAACAAACGCTTGGGCGGGTGGGCGGGAACACAGTTTTAGAATACTGGGCCGGTAATTTGTTATTGTGTTCCCGCCCACCCGTCCAAGTGTTTGTCATACAGGAACTAGAAATTACTACTATCTACCGCGTTTCTTTTTTTTTATGTTAGAAAGAGGTAAAAAATCTTTATTAATGTTGTGCCGGATTTGTCTGGAACGCTAACCTTGTGCAACTGCCAGACGCCTACCGACTAAAAAACCCCTCCTTCTTATATATCTAAGTATTTCGGTATCACCTTTCGGCATTTCTTCTCAGTTACTTAGACCCATATGTGATTTACTTTGCTTGTCTTATTCTTTCTTCCTCTTCTTTCTTTTTCATGATAGATACCACCATTGCTTCTATCACCTGCCAGTTTTTCGGGCTGTCTAGCATAATTTCGATAATATTATTGGTATTCAAATTTGTTGACAGTTTGATTTGGCGGATTCCCTGGTTGTTGCCCACCTGTCGCAATAAAAGATTGTATGTTCCGGGGTGTCTACTATCATGCAGTAGGCGCATGCATCGCTTTCTATCTTCTTCATCCTCTTTAGATATGAAGCAAAACAACCGTGTCCTGTTAAGAATTGGGTTAGGAAGTATCCTACGTCTCCGTGCTTCCGTGTAATCCACGGTGTTACCTTCTTGATTAGTTGTCGGCTCCACCTAGCAGTGTCTCCTGGGAGACTCCACTCTTTTTCCCAGCTTTCGATGGTCTTTTGTCTGGCGTTGTTTTTATCCTCTTTGCTGGTTTTATCAGATCGCTCTTTTGCCAGAAGGTGTACTGGAATAACCCCTGCTACCACCTGAATAGCTCTGGTAGACGTTGTCCTATAAGCAATGCTGATTTTCGTTGCACTTTTTTAAGTAGTTGCCTGTCGTTGGCCTTTTCAAATTGGTTTCCCCATATTTGAACACCGTAGAGCATAATGGACTCTACCACCGAGCTCACCAATCTTTGTTTTCCCGGTCCTGCTCCTCCCACGTTTGGCATCAAACGGCTTTCCGCTGTTTTTTTCGCCTTTTTGAGGTTTCTTTGAGATGATTCCACATGTTCATGTTCCTCCCGATGTGTACTCCGAGATACTTAACGCTGTTTTGGCTTTGAATTTTGTCCAGGCCAACTTTTACCATCACTTGTTTAAGCGTGTTTTTCCCGGCTATAACAACGGCAAAAGTTAAGCGCTTTTCGTCTAACCAGTTACCAATTTTCCAAATGGCTTATTCCGCTACTTCGTCTATAGCCTCCCTGCTTTTACCGAGAACTACGACAACCAGATCGTTGCCAAACCCAATCAGAGTTACGTCCTCGCCCAGATTCAGTTATCGTAATATAGATTCCACAGCGTAGGGCCAAGAATTGAGCCTTGTGGAACCCCCACACGTCATTTCCATAACGCCTTCTTCTCCTACCTTTACTATCCGGTCCTCCAGATAAGAACAGATGATGTCTTTTAAGTAAGGTGAAATCTTTTTTTTTCTAGCATTTCTATTATGCCTTTCCACGGAACGGAATTAAAGGCGTTTTTTACGTCTAGTGTGAATAATGCGGCAAAGTTTTTTTTGTGGTTTCTAGCTTTTTCCGCTAATTCTTTAACTTGTTTTAGAGCATCTATCGTAGAGCGCTGTTTGCGGAACCCGTATTGGTTGTCTGCTAGTCCGCCTTTTGTTTCAATTTCGTCGTGAAGTCTCTGGTTTATAACGTGCTCAAATAATTTCCCCATAGTGTTGAGAAGACAGAGAGACCTGTATGCAAGTTCTTGTTTCTTTTTTTTGGGGTTTTTCTAGTAACACCAGCTTGGCCGTCTTCCAGATAGGTGGAAAAGTTTTTTTCCTAAACAGTTTACTACTGTTTTCGTGTTTAGTTCTGCTACTGTTTTTGCGATTTCTGGAGAAACACCGTCTGGATCGGCGGCTTTTCCTGGTCTAATTTTTTTTCCGGCTACTCTTACTTCCTTGTCACTGCAGATAGAAAGCTCTTCGTTTGTTGTAGAGCTATACTGCCACTTGGTTTTCTCATGGCATGGAAAGAGTTTTTTGGTTATGTCCAGTTGTTTCTTGTCGCTTAATTTAATTGGGCTCCGTATTCCTAGTTTGCTCGTAACTAGCTTATACCCAGTACATTTTTTTTTTTGAAACTTTGATTGCTTGTCTAAGCTCTTTCTTTTTTTGTTTGTAAGTTGCGCTTCGTTCAGATGTGT
Organism: Tachinus rufipes; assembly: GCA_963932245.1. Taxonomy (NCBI): domain Eukaryota; kingdom Metazoa; phylum Arthropoda; class Insecta; order Coleoptera; family Staphylinidae; genus Tachinus; species Tachinus rufipes. Next base: position 8,153,405 of record OZ010749.1, read on the forward strand.
GTTGCTCATTTGGCGCTACTTTATTTGCCCTGGTTAAGCTTCATCTTGCTATGATACAGCTTTGACGTTTTGTCCACCAAAAGACTGGTCTTCTTCTAACCTTATCGTCTTTTATGCGAAAAGTTTTGTCGCATGCGTTTTTTACAGCGTCCATTAGCACCGCTGCGGAAGTCAGTTTGCCATGGCGACTCATTTCTTGCTCGATGTGTAACGAAAGAATAGTTTTTTGTTCCTCTTTAAAAAGCCAACCTTTAGTAGTACTGGTTTTTTTGGTTGTTTAACTCTGCTTCGTTTATGTTCATAAAGATGTTTTTATGGTCACTGAGGTTTTCTGTCTCACTTACATACCATTTTTGTACCTTTTTTCGAAGATTTTGGGTGCAGAAAGACACATCAACGTAGGATCTTTTGTTGTTTATTTCATACGTTGGGGTATCTCCTGAGTTGAGCACTGCCAAGTCCATGCTGTTTAACCACTCTGTTAATATTTGCCCTCTTCTGTCCTCAACCGTTGATCCCCAGATGGGCGATTTTGCATTAAAATCGCCACATATAAGAATGTTGGGTCCGTTGGCTTTGATATCTATGCCCATGTCAAGCAAAAAAATTTCGAAGTTTTCGGTCGTTGTGTTGGGAGACAGGTAGCATGAGTAAATAGCTGTGTTACCTACTATTACCCAAACAAAACCTTTGCCGCTGCCTGTTTTAGTGACTTTTATGTGCCTGTCTGGTATAAAAATTGCCACGTCCATGTTTTTGTCGGTTAACCACTTGGGATTGATTTTAGTTATTTTTTGGTTTGGTTCGGAGACTATGGACAGGTTTATACTCTTTTTTACTCTGCCCTACACCTATTTAGATTTACTTGTAATATTTTCATAATGATTGTTTTTGGGAAGGTTTCATTTTTTGCCTCCTAACCTCCATTACCGCTTTTCTATACTCTGGACACGCCATGTCGTCAGCCTTGTGACCTTCCTTATCACAAATATAGCACCCTGGTTTTTCCTGACAGTCTTCTGGTCCCTTCTTGCCACATTTAAAACAAGGTTTTACTTTCATTTCCTCCTTGTCGCATTCGTTTGCTTTATGTCCGAAGTTAAGGCATTTGAGGCAACTCATGGGCTGAATAACTTCTTCTATTCGCCATCTTGCTCATCATGTTTTGATGGTACCTTGGTTGCACAGCTTTCTTCCTTCCACGGTTGGTAAAGTGATTACTGCGTACTGAAGTCCTTCTCGGTGTGTCCCTTTTGACATTCTCACTTCTATGTCTTGAGAAGTTTTTGTCTCTTTTGCAATTGCCTGAGTTATTTCATCTTTTGTTGTAGTTTCGTCAATGTTTTTGATAAATAGAGACATCACACGCAGCTGCACCTGTTTTACTGATGATCTCATTCATCAGCTCGTCGCTGCCACTTTTTGTTGTCGCAACTTCAATTAATATGTTTCCGGCCTTTGTTTTCTTTATTGTATTTATTTTTATTCCTATCTACCGCGTTCCTGCAGCTAACAAACATGACAGATTGTCTGATAGTTTGTATTAAGTTACAAAAGAGAAATGACGTAATAAAGTTATTGATAACAAACGCTTGTGCGGGTGGGCGGGAACACAATTTTAGAATACTGGGCTGGTAGTAAGATAAAGTGATTTTGTATTTATTTTGTAATTAGGCAAAGAAGTTACTGTTACTTCTTTGCCTAATTGCTTAGAGTAACCTGTTTTTTCTGCGGATTTTTGCTTCTATATTTATTTATTTTGATTTGTTTGATCTTTCTCATTAAGCCCTTTTTGCCTCAACAGTTTTTTTTTCCGCAACTAGCCCAGTCTGCATTAATCTATCTGGCACAAAGTGCTTACTTATGGGAATATGGTTTCATCCCCCCCCCCCCCCCTCAGGCAAAGCTGAAATCCTCCTTATTAAATGGATTTGTAGTGTTGTGTGTCTTTACCTCTGCGTTGTTTGCCTGTTGGTAATAATTGCTCTCCCAAGAATTCTTGCCGTTTTTTAAAGGTGGTTCTTGTTGCTTTATATTGGTCGCAAAAGGTAGGCGTTTACACCATTGAAAAAGTGAGATTTTTCTGTATGGGGATCATATTTGTTTTTAATTATTAATGTATTATTTAAATAAATACGGGTTGATACGTAAAACATTTTGATCCGGCCTGGAAAGTGGAGTAGTGGGGTGAAGCCATCGTGCTGTGCACGGCGGCGCAGTAGATCCATGCAGTCCGTCTTAGTACATTGTGCGCGTATATTGTGCTCCGGCTTAAACTAAATTAATTAATAAAAGTGACATAAATTATGAATTAAACCATTTAATAATCAATATAAATGTGTTCATGGAGTAATTACAGCATTAATTACACGGGAAAATAGTAAGAAATGATTTTTATTAATAGTATTTGTGTTAAATTTAGAATAAAACGACGCAAATTGTATTGCAAGGTCAAAAGGACGTTGCGATACAACGAAATCGAACCGGCTTATCAGTTCTTCTTGCTAGCTCGGCCGGTTTTTTTTATGTGCATCGTAATAATCTAAATTTAGAACAAATACTATTATTTCTTACCACAATAGAACTTTATATTTTCTAAATTTAAATATATTATTGATTCTATTATAAATGAAATGAAATTTATTTGTTGGGTCAATAGTTAGTCTTAAATCTTTAAATTTATAGTTTTTGAACAAATTTTAGCTTTTTTATTAATTTAAAATTTCAAACACTTTTAAAAATTACTCAAATTCAATGCAGTTTTTACTGATGTTCCATATTATAAAACGCGATGGTAGGGAATCGAGCTCAACTAGTGCGGAGTCAAGTTGACCGATCTCTATTCCGCATACAATGCGCGTCGTTTGTATGCCTTTTCTTTAAATTAAAAAATAAATTAAAAGTATAAGAAGAACAGAAAAGGATTAAATTATTATAAAAAAAGTGATCGACCATCAACGGAGTATTTGCATTCATTTCATTCATTTAATTTGAATCAAATCAATTTCTTACGGTTGCATTTGTCATATAGGTTTGAAGTATGACCCAACCTCATCACATTAGTGATAATTTTTAACCTGACCAGGTTTTTTAAAATTAGATCTAGTGTAAGAGTTGAGGCCGGCATACTAAGTCACCATCATTTCAGACGACGCATTACATTTTAAAGATTGGGTCAATCTTTTGAAAATGTAATGCTATCAGCGTTTGATCTAAAAAAGGGTAAACCCCACATGCTCAGGGACACCTTCCTCTGGTCTATTGGTGGTTCGACCTTGATGGCACAGGTTAGATTAAACAAATTTATAAAACTCCCTGGTCATTAATATAAAGTGCCATTCAATTGAGGGGTAAGCAGGAAACCAGTGAACTTCTACCCTCAGCTTTAAGCAAGTTTAAAGTAGGTCCGGCATTGAAGGGTGCTCAGAAGACGGGTGCCTTGTGCACTTCATCTTTAAGCAAGCTTAAAGTAAGTCCAACTTTGTTTGGTTTATTTATGCGCTAAAGTAGGTTGGGTTGGCCGGTTCCCTTTATATTAAAGTGACCACGGTCCGATATCGTGCTCCATCCCCAAATGCGTCGTGATAGGGTTGAACGGCAAATCCTTTTGTGTTTCCAACCTTACAATCCTTTATTTCCAATCCTTCTCCTGCTCAAGATTGGTACCTCGGTATGGTGGGCAGGCGTAATTACATAAAATTTAATTTAGAAACAAAATTTTATTTCTTTTATATGTATGTTTAGCATATTTATACGTAAAGTTTAAATGTATTTTCAAATATTTTATGTAAAACGAAACCAATCCATCGCATCAATTCTTTTTTTGATTTTCACGATTTTAAAAAATTTCAATTTTTTTCAAAAGTCAGATTGCATGCTAAACGCGTAAAAAACATTTTTTTTTTTTTTGGAAATTTTTCTTTGTTTCAGAAGAAGTGCGTGAAATTTGCGTGAAAATAAGAATTTTTTTGGAGTTCATGATTTTTCAAAAAATCAATTTTTTTCGAAAGTGTCAGATTTCATGCGAAACGCGTAAAAAACAATTTTTTTTTTTTTGAAGTTTCCCTTTGTTTCAGAAGTGAAATTGCTTGAAATTTGCGTAAAAATAAGAATTTTTTTGTACTTCATGATTTTTCAAAAAATAATTTTTTTTCGAAAGTGTCAGATTTCATGCGAAACGCGTAAAAAACAAAGATTTTTTTTTTTTGGAAATTTCCCTTTGTTTCAGAAGTAACTTTCCACACTTTCAAAATTTTTGTTCAAGCACAAAAATGTCAAAGGTACCTTTGGATTGTAACCCGACTTGAAACAAAAATATCAATTTTCATCAAAAATTTAAAAATTTTCAAAACATTCAAAACCAAATTTTCTCAAAATTTTTGTTCAAACACAAAAATGTCAAAGATACCTTTGGATTGTAACCCGACTTGAAACAAAAATATCAATTTTCATCAAAAATTTAAAAATTTTCAAAACATTCAAAAACAAATTTTTTCAAAATTTTTGTTCAAACACAAAAATGTCAAAGGTATATATATATACCTTTGGATTGTAACCCGACTTGAAACAAAAATTTATTCAACACTTTCAAAATTTTTATTCAAACACAAAAATGTCAAAGGTATTTATATACCTTTGGATTGTAACCCGACTTGAAACAAAAATATCAATTTTCATCAAAAATTTAAAATTTTTCAAAACATTCAAAAACAAATTTTCTCAAAATTTTTGTTCAAACACAAAAATGTCAAAGGTATATATATACCTTTGGATTGTAACCCGACTTGAAACAAAAATATCAATTTTCATCAAAAATTTAAAATTTTTCAAAACATTCAAAAACAAATTTATTCAACACTTTCAAAATTTTAGTTCAAACACAAAAATGTCAAAGGTATATACCTTCGGATTGTAACCCGACTTGAAACAAAAATATCATTTTTCATCAAAAATTTAAAATTTTTCAAAACATTCAAAAACAAATTTTTTCAAAATTTTTGTTCAAACACAAAAATGTCAAAGGTATATACCTTTGGATTGTAACCCGACTTGAAACAAAAATATCATTTTTCATCAAAAATTTAAAATTTTTCAAAACATTCAAAAACAAATTTTCTCAAAATTTTTGTTCAAACACAAAAATGTCAAAGGTATAACCTTTGGATTGTAACCCGACTTGAAACAAAAATATCAATTTTCATCAAAAATTTAAAATTTTTCAAAACATTCAAAAACAAATTTTCTCAAAATTTTTGTTCAAACACAAAAATGTCAAAGGTATAACCTTTGGATTGTAACCCGACTTGAAACAAAAATATCAATTTTCATCAAAAATTTAAAATTTTTCAAAACATTCAAAAACAAATTTTCTCAAAATTTTTGTTCAAACACAAAAATGTCAAAGGTATATATATACCTTTGGATTGTAACCCGACTTGAAACAAAAATATCAATTTTCATCAAAAATTTAAAATTTTTCAAAACATTCAAAAACAAATTTTCTCAAAATTTTTGTTCAAACACAAAAATGTCAAAGGTATATATATACCTTTGGATTGTAACCCGACTTGAAACAAAAATATCAATTTTCATCAAAAATTTAAAATTTTTCAAAACATTCAAAAACAAATTTTCTCAAAATTTTAGTTCAAACACAAAAATGACGAAGGTGTATACCTTTGGATTGTAACCCGACTTGAAACAAAAATATCAATTTTCATCAAAAATTTAAAATTTTTCAAAACATTCAAAAACAAATTTTCTCAAAATTTTTGTTCAAACACAAAAATGTCAAAGGTATATATATACCTTTGGATTGTAACCCGACTTGAAACAAAAATATCAATTTTCATCAAAAATTTAAAATTTTTCAAAACATTCAAAAACAAATTTATTCAACACTTTCAAAATTTTTGTTCAAACACAAAAATGTCAAAGGTATATATATACCTTTGGATTGTAACCCGACTTGAAACAAAAATATCAATTTTCATCAAAAATTTAAAATTTTTCAAAACATTCAAAAACAAATTTATTCAACACTTTCAAAATTTTAGTTCAAACACAAAAATGTCAAAGGTATATACCTTCGGATTGTAACCCGACTTGAAACAAAAATATCATTTTTCATCAAAAATTTAAAATTTTTCAAAACATTCAAAAACAAATTTTTTCAAAATTTTTGTTCAAACACAAAAATGTCAAAGGTATATACCTTTGGATTGTAACCCGACTTGAAACAAAAATATCATTTTTCATCAAAAATTTAAAATTTTTCAAAACATTCAAAAACAAATTTTCTCAAAATTTTTGTTCAAACACAAAAATGTCAAAGGTATAACCTTTGGATTGTAACCCGACTTGAAACAAAAATATCAATTTTCATCAAAAATTTAAAATTTTTCAAAACATTCAAAAACAAATTTTCTCAAAATTTTTGTTCAAACACAAAAATGTCAAAGGTATATACCTTTGGATTGTAACCCGACTTGAAACAAAAATATCAATTTTCATCAAAAATTTAAAATTTTTCAAAACATTTAAAAACAAATTTTTTCAACATTTTTGTTCAAACACAAAAATGTCAAAGGTATATATATATACCTTTGGATTGTAACCCGACTTGAAACAAAAATATCAATTTTCATCAAAAATTTAAAATTTTTCAAAATATTCAAAAACAAATTTATTCAACACTTTCAAAATTTTAGTTCAAACACAAAAATGTCAAAGGTATATACCTTTGGATTGTAACCCGACTTGAAACAAAAATATCAATTTTCATCAAAAATTTAAAATTTTTCAAAACATTCAAAAACAAATTTATTCAACACTTTCAAAATTTTAGTTCAAACACAAAAATGTTAAAGGTATATACCTTTGGATTGTAACCCGACTTGAAACAAAAATATCAATTTTCATCAAAAATTTAAAATTTTTCAAAACATTCAAAAACAAATTTTCTCAAAATTTTTGTTCAAACACAAAAATGTCAAAGGTATATACCTTTGGATTGTAACCCGACTTGAAACAAAAATATCAATTTTCATCAAAAATTTAAAATTTTTCAAAACATTCAAAAACAAATTTTCTCAAAATTTTTGTTCAAACACAAAAATGTCAAAGGTATAACCTTTGGATTGTAACCCGACTTGAAACAAAAATATCAATTTTCATCAAAAATTTAAAATTTTTCAAAACATTCAAAAACAAATTTTCTCAAAATTTTTGTTCAAACACAAAAATGTCAAAGGTATAACCTTTGGATTGTAACCCGACTTGAAACAAAAATATCAATTTTCATCAAAAATTTAAAATTTTTCAAAATATTCAAAAACAAATTTATTCAACACTTTCAAAATTTTAGTTCAAACACAAAAATGTCAAAGGTATATACCTTTGGATTGTAACCCGACTTGAAACAAAAATATCAATTTTCATCAAAAATTTAAAATTTTTCAAAACATTCAAAAACAAATTTATTCAACACTTTCAAAATTTTAGTTCAAACACAAAAATGTTAAAGGTATATACCTTTGGATTGTAACCCGACTTGAAACAAAAATATCAATTTTCATCAAAAATTTAAAATTTTTCAAAACATTCAAAAACAAATTTTCTCAAAATTTTTGTTCAAACACAAAAATGTCAAAGGTATATACCTTTGGATTGTAACCCGACTTGAAACAAAAATATCAATTTTCATCAAAAATTTAAAATTTTTCAAAACATTCAAAAACAAATTTATTCAACACTTTCAAAATTTTAGTTCAAACACAAAAATGTCAAAGGTATATACCTTTGGATTGTAACCCGACTTGAAACAAAAATATCAATTTTCATCAAAAATTTAAAATTTTTCAAAACATTCAAAAACAAATTTTCTCAAAATTTTTGTTCAAACACAAAAATGTCAAAGGTATATACCTTTGGATTGTAACCCGACTTGAAACAAAAATATCAATTTTCATCAAAAATTTAAAATTTTTCAAAACATTCAAAAACAAATTTTTTCAAAATTTTAGTTCAAACACAAAAATGTCAAAGGTATATACCTTTGGATTGTAAACCGACTTGAAACAAAAATATCAATTTTCATCAAAAATTTAAAATTTTTCAAAACATTCAAAAACAAATTTTTTCAAAATTTTAGTTCAAACACAAAAATGTCAAAGGTATATACCTTTGGATTGTAACCCGACTTGAAACAAAAATATCAATTTTCATCAAAAATTTAAAATTTTTCAAAACATTCAAAAACAAATTTATTCAACACTTTCAAAATTTTAGTTCAAACACAAAAATGTCAAAGGTATATACCTTCGGATTGTAACCCGACTTGAAACAAAAATATCAATTTTCATCAAAAATTTAAAATTTTTCAAAACATTCAAAAACAAATTTATTCAACACTTTCAAAATTTTAGTTCAAACACAAAAATGTCAAAGGTATATACCTTTGGATTGTAACCCGACTTGAAACAAAAATATCAATTTTCATCAAAAATTTAAAATTTTTCAAAACATTCAAAAACAAATTTATTCAACACTTTCAAAATTTTAGTTCAAACACAAAAATGTCAAAGGTATATACCTTTGGATTGTAACCCGACTTGAAACAAAAATATCAATTTTCATCAAAAATTTAAAATTTTTCAAAACATTCAAAAACAAATTTTTTCAAAATTTTAGTTCAAACACAAAAATGTCAAAGGTATATACCTTTGGATTGTAACCCGACTTGAAACAAAAATATCAATTTTCATCAAAAATTTAAAATTTTTCAAAACATTCAAAAACAAATTTATTCAACACTTTCAAAATTTTAGTTCAAACACAAAAATGTCAAAGGTATATACCTTTGGATTGTAACCCGACTTGAAACAAAAATATCAATTTTCATCAAAAATTTAAAATTTTTCAAAACATTCAAAAACAAATTTTTTCAAAATTTTAGTTCAAACACAAAAATGTCAAAGGTATATACCTTTGGATTGTAACCCGACTTGAAACAAAAATATCAATTTTCATCAAAAATTTAAAATTTTTCAAAACATTCAAAAACAAATTTTTTCAAAATTTTAGTTCAAACACAAAAATGTCAAAGGTATATACCTTTGGATTGTAACCCGACTTGAAACAAAAATATCAATTTTCATCAAAAATTTAAAATTTTTCAAAACATTCAAAAACAAATTTATTCAACACTTTCAAAATTTTAGTTCAAACACAAAAATGTCAAAGGTATATACCTTTGGATTGTAACCCGACTTGAAACAAAAATATCAATTTTCATCAAAAATTTAAAATTTTTCAAAACATTAAAAAACAATTTTTTTCAAAATTTTAGTTCAAACACAAAAATGTCAAAGGTATATACCTTTGGATTGTAACCCGACTTGAAACAAAAATATCAATTTTCATCAAAAATTTAAAATTTTTCAAAACATTCAAAAACAAATTTTTTCAAAATTTTAGTTCAAACACAAAAATGTCAAAGGTATATACCTTTGGATTGTAACCCGACTTGAAACAAAAATATCAATTTTCATCAAAAATTTAAAATTTTTCAAAACATTCAAAAACAAATTTTTTCAAAATTTTTGTTCAAACACAAAAATGTCAAAGGTATATATATACCTTTGGATTGTAACCCGACTTAAAACAAAAATATCAATTTTCATCAAAAATTTAAAAATTTTCAAAACATTCAAAAACAAATTTTTTCAAAATTTTAGTTCAAACACAAAAATGTCAAAGGTATATACCTTTGGATTGTAACCCGACTTGAAACAAAAATATCAATTTTCATCAAAAATTTAAAATTTTTCAAAACATTCAAAAACAAATTTATTCAACACTTTCAAAATTTTAGTTCAAACACAAAAATGTCAAAGGTATATACCTTTGGATTGTAACCCGACTTGAAACAAAAATATCAATTTTCATCAAAAATTTAAAATTTTTCAAAACATTCAAAAACAAATTTATTCAACACTTTCAAAATTTTAGTTGAAACACAAAAATGTCAAAGGTATATACCTTTGGATTGTAACCCGACTTGAAACAAAAATATCAATTTTCATCAAAAATTTAAAATTTTTCAAAACATTCAAAAACAAATTTTTTCAAAATTTTAGTTCAAACACAAAAATGTCAAAGGTATATATATACCTTTGGATTGTAACCCGACTTGAAACAAAAATATCAATTTTCATCAAAAATTTAAAATTTTTCAAAACATTCAAAAACAAATTTTTTCAAAATTTTAGTTCAAACACAAAAATGTCAAAGGTATATATATACCTTTGGATTGTAACCCGACTTGAAACAAAAATATCAATTTTCATCAAAAATTTAAAATTTTTCAAAACATTCAAAAACAAATTTTTTCAAAATTTTAGTTCAAACACAAAAATGTCAAAGGTATATATATACCTTTGGATTGTAACCCGACTTGAAACAAAAATATCAATTTTCATCAAAAATTTAAAATTTTTCAAAACATTCAAAAACAAATTTTTTCAAAATTTTAGTTCAAACACAAAAATGTCAAAGGTATATATATACCTTTGGATTGTAACCCGACTTGAAACAAAAATATCAATTTTCATCAAAAATTTAAAATTTTTCAAAACATTCAAAAACAAATTTTTTCAAAATTTTAGTTCAAACACAAAAATGTCAAAGGTATATACCTTTGGATTGTAACCCGACTTGAAACAAAAATATCAATTTTCATCAAAAATTTAAAATTTTTCAAAACATTCAAAAACAAATTTTTTCAAAATTTTAGTTCAAACACAAAAATGTCAAAGGTATATATATACCTTTGGATTGTAACCCGACTTGAAACAAAAATATCAATTTTCATCAAAAATTTAAAATTTTTCAAAACATTCAAAAACAAATTTATTCAACACTTTCAAAATTTTAGTTCAAACACAAAAATGTCAAAGGTATATACCTTTGGATTGTAACCCGACTTGAAACAAAAATATCAATTTTCATCAAAAATTTAAAATTTTTCAAAACATTCAAAAACAAATTTATTCAACACTTTCAAAATTTTAGTTCAAACACAAAAATGTCAAAGGTATATACCTTTGGATTGTAACCCGACTTGAAACAAAAATATCAATTTTCATCAAAAATTTAAAATTTTTCAAAACATTCAAAAACAAATTTATTCAACACTTTCAAAATTTTAGTTCAAACACAAAAATGTCAAAGGTATATACCTTTGGATTGTAACCCGACTTGAAACAAAAATATCAATTTTCATCAAAAATTTAAAATTTTTCAAAACATTCAAAAACAAATTTATTCAACACTTTCAAAATTTTAGTTCAAACACAAAAATGTCAAAGGTATATACCTTTGGATTGTAACCCGACTTGAAACAAAAATATCAATTTTCATCAAAAATTTAAAAATTTTCAAAACATTCAAAAACAAATTTATTCAACACTTTCAAAATTTTAGTTCAAACACAAAAATGTCAAAGGTATATACCTTTGGATTGTAACCCGACTTGAAACAAAAATATCAATTTTCATCAAAAATTTTAAATTTTTCAAAACATTCAAAAACAAATTTATTCAACACTTTCAAAATTTTAGTTCAAACACAAAAATGTCAAAGGTATATACCTTTGGATTGTAACCCGACTTGAAACAAAAATATCAATTTTCATCAAAAATTTAAAATTTTTCAAAACATTCAAAAACAAATTTTCTCAAAATTTTAGTTCAAACACAAAAATGTCAAAGGTATATACCTTTGGATTGTAACCCGACTTGAAACAAAAATATCAATTTTTATCAAAAATTTAAAATTTTTCAAAACATTCAAAAACAAATTTATTCAACACTTTCAAAATTTTAGTTCAAACACAAAAATGTCAAAGGTATATACCTTTGGATTGTAACCCGACTTGAAACAAAAATATCAATTTTCATCAAAAATTTAAAATTTTTCAAAACATTCAAAAACAAATTTATTCAACACTTTCAAAATTTTAGTTCAAACACAAAAATGTCAAAGGTATATACCTTTGGATTGTAACCCGACTTGAAACAAAAATATCAATTTTCATCAAAAATTTAAAATTTTTCAAAACATTCAAAAACAAATTTTCTCAAAATTTTTGTTCAAACACAAAAATGTCAAAGGTATATATATACCTTTGGATTGTAACCCGACTTGAAACAAAAATATCAATTTTCATCAAAAATTTAAAATTTTTCAAAACATTCAAAAACAAATTTTCTCAAAATTTTTGTTCAAACACAAAAATGTCAAAGGTATATACCTTTGGATTGTAACCCGACTTGAAACAAAAATATCAATTTTTATCAAAAATTTAAAATTTTTCAAAACATTCAAAAACAAATTTATTCAACACTTTCAAAATTTTAGTTCAAACATAAAAATGTCAAAGGTAATAAACCTTTGGATTGTAACCCGACTTGAAACAAAAATATCAATTTTCATCAAAAATTTAAAATTTTTCAAAACATTCAAAAACAAATTTTCTCAAAATTTTTGTTCAAACACAAAAATGTCAAAGGTATATATATACCTTTGGATTGTAACCCGACTTGAAACAAAAATATCAATTTTCATCAAAAATTTAAAATTTTTCAAAACATTCAAAAACAAATTTATTCAACACTTTCAAAATTTTAGTTCAAACACAAAAATGTCAAAGGTATATACCTTCGGATTGTAACCCGACTTGAAACAAAAATATCATTTTTCATCAAAAATTTAAAATTTTTCAAAACATTCAAAAACAAATTTTTTCAAAATTTTTGTTCAAACACAAAAATGTCAAAGGTATATACCTTTGGATTGTAACCCGACTTGAAACAAAAATATCATTTTTCATCAAAAATTTAAAATTTTTCAAAACATTCAAAAACAAATTTTCTCAAAATTTTTGTTCAAACACAAAAATGTCAAAGGTATATACCTTTGGATTGTAACCCGACTTGAAACAAAAATATCAATTTTCATCAAAAATTTAAAATTTTTCAAAACATTCAAAAACAAATTTATTCAACACTTTCAAAATTTTTGTTCAAACACAAAAATGTCAAAGGTATATATATACCTTTGGATTGTAACCCGACTTGAAACAAAAATATCAATTTTCATCAAAAATTTAAAATTTTTCAAAACATTCAAAAACAAATTTATTCAACACTTTCAAAATTTTAGTTCAAACACAAAAATGTCAAAGGTATATACCTTCGGATTGTAACCCGACTTGAAACAAAAATATCATTTTTCATCAAAAATTTAAAATTTTTCAAAACATTCAAAAACAAATTTTTTCAAAATTTTTGTTCAAACACAAAAATGTCAAAGGTATATACCTTTGGATTGTAACCCGACTTGAAACAAAAATATCATTTTTCATCAAAAATTTAAAATTTTTCAAAACATTCAAAAACAAATTTTCTCAAAATTTTTGTTCAAACACAAAAATGTCAAAGGTATAACCTTTGGATTGTAACCCGACTTGAAACAAAAATATCAATTTTCATCAAAAATTTAAAATTTTTCAAAACATTCAAAAACAAATTTTCTCAAAATTTTTGTTCAAACACAAAAATGTCAAAGGTATATACCTTTGGATTGTAACCCGACTTGAAACAAAAATATCAATTTTCATCAAAAATTTAAAATTTTTCAAAACATTTAAAAACAAATTTTTTCAACATTTTTGTTCAAACACAAAAATGTCAAAGGTATATATATATACCTTTGGATTGTAACCCGACTTGAAACAAAAATATCAATTTTCATCAAAAATTTAAAATTTTTCAAAATATTCAAAAACAAATTTATTCAACACTTTCAAAATTTTAGTTCAAACACAAAAATGTCAAAGGTATATACCTTTGGATTGTAACCCGACTTGAAACAAAAATATCAATTTTCATCAAAAATTTAAAATTTTTCAAAACATTCAAAAACAAATTTATTCAACACTTTCAAAATTTTAGTTCAAACACAAAAATGTTAAAGGTATATACCTTTGGATTGTAACCCGACTTGAAACAAAAATATCAATTTTCATCAAAAATTTAAAATTTTTCAAAACATTCAAAAACAAATTTTCTCAAAATTTTTGTTCAAACACAAAAATGTCAAAGGTATATACCTTTGGATTGTAACCCGACTTGAAACAAAAATATCAATTTTCATCAAAAATTTAAAATTTTTCAAAACATTCAAAAACAAATTTTCTCAAAATTTTTGTTCAAACACAAAAATGTCAAAGGTATAACCTTTGGATTGTAACCCGACTTGAAACAAAAATATCAATTTTCATCAAAAATTTAAAATTTTTCAAAACATTCAAAAACAAATTTTCTCAAAATTTTTGTTCAAACACAAAAATGTCAAAGGTATAACCTTTGGATTGTAACCCGACTTGAAACAAAAATATCAATTTTCATCAAAAATTTAAAATTTTTCAAAATATTCAAAAACAAATTTATTCAACACTTTCAAAATTTTAGTTCAAACACAAAAATGTCAAAGGTATATACCTTTGGATTGTAACCCGACTTGAAACAAAAATATCAATTTTCATCAAAAATTTAAAATTTTTCAAAACATTCAAAAACAAATTTATTCAACACTTTCAAAATTTTAGTTCAAACACAAAAATGTTAAAGGTATATACCTTTGGATTGTAACCCGACTTGAAACAAAAATATCAATTTTCATCAAAAATTTAAAATTTTTCAAAACATTCAAAAACAAATTTTCTCAAAATTTTTGTTCAAACACAAAAATGTCAAAGGTATATACCTTTGGATTGTAACCCGACTTGAAACAAAAATATCAATTTTCATCAAAAATTTAAAATTTTTCAAAACATTCAAAAACAAATTTATTCAACACTTTCAAAATTTTAGTTCAAACACAAAAATGTCAAAGGTATATACCTTTGGATTGTAACCCGACTTGAAACAAAAATATCAATTTTCATCAAAAATTTAAAATTTTTCAAAACATTCAAAAACAAATTTTCTCAAAATTTTTGTTCAAACACAAAAATGTCAAAGGTATATACCTTTGGATTGTAACCCGACTTGAAACAAAAATATCAATTTTCATCAAAAATTTAAAATTTTTCAAAACATTCAAAAACAAATTTTTTCAAAATTTTAGTTCAAACACAAAAATGTCAAAGGTATATACCTTTGGATTGTAAACCGACTTGAAACAAAAATATCAATTTTCATCAAAAATTTAAAATTTTTCAAAACATTCAAAAACAAATTTTTTCAAAATTTTAGTTCAAACACAAAAATGTCAAAGGTATATACCTTTGGATTGTAACCCGACTTGAAACAAAAATATCAATTTTCATCAAAAATTTAAAATTTTTCAAAACATTCAAAAACAAATTTATTCAACACTTTCAAAATTTTAGTTCAAACACAAAAATGTCAAAGGTATATACCTTCGGATTGTAACCCGACTTGAAACAAAAATATCAATTTTCATCAAAAATTTAAAATTTTTCAAAACATTCAAAAACAAATTTATTCAACACTTTCAAAATTTTAGTTCAAACACAAAAATGTCAAAGGTATATACCTTTGGATTGTAACCCGACTTGAAACAAAAATATCAATTTTCATCAAAAATTTAAAATTTTTCAAAACATTCAAAAACAAATTTATTCAACACTTTCAAAATTTTAGTTCAAACACAAAAATGTCAAAGGTATATACCTTTGGATTGTAACCCGACTTGAAACAAAAATATCAATTTTCATCAAAAATTTAAAATTTTTCAAAACATTCAAAAACAAATTTTTTCAAAATTTTAGTTCAAACACAAAAATGTCAAAGGTATATACCTTTGGATTGTAACCCGACTTGAAACAAAAATATCAATTTTCATCAAAAATTTAAAATTTTTCAAAACATTCAAAAACAAATTTATTCAACACTTTCAAAATTTTAGTTCAAACACAAAAATGTCAAAGGTATATACCTTTGGATTGTAACCCGACTTGAAACAAAAATATCAATTTTCATCAAAAATTTAAAATTTTTCAAAACATTCAAAAACAAATTTATTCAACACTTTCAAAATTTTAGTTCAAACACAAAAATGTCAAAGGTATATACCTTTGGATTGTAACCCGACTTGAAACAAAAATATCAATTTTCATCAAAAATTTAAAATTTTTCAAAACATTCAAAAACAAATTTTTTCAAAATTTTAGTTCAAACACAAAAATGTCAAAGGTATATATATACCTTTGGATTGTAACCCGACTTGAAACAAAAATATCAATTTTCATCAAAAATTTAAAATTTTTCAAAACATTCAAAAACAAATTTATTCAACACTTTCAAAATTTTAGTTCAAACACAAAAATGTCAAAGGTATATACCTTTGGATTGTAACCCGACTTGAAACAAAAATATCAATTTTCATCAAAAATTTAAAATTTTTCAAAACATTCAAAAACAAATTTTTTCAAAATTTTAGTTCAAACACAAAAATGTCAAAGGTATATACCTTTGGATTGTAACCCGACTTGAAACAAAAATATCAATTTTCATCAAAAATTTAAAATTTTTCAAAACATTCAAAAACAATTTTTTTCAAAATTTTAGTTCAAACACAAAAATGTCAAAGGTATATACCTTTGGATTGTAACCCGACTTGAAACAAAAATATCAATTTTCATCAAAAATTTAAAATTTTTCAAAACATTCAAAAACAAATTTATTCAACACTTTCAAAATTTTAGTTCAAACACAAAAATGTCAAAGGTATATACCTTTGGATTGTAACCCGACTTGAAACAAAAATATCAATTTTCATCAAAAATTTAAAATTTTTCAAAACATTCAAAAACAAATTTTTTCAAAATTTTAGTTCAAACACAAAAATGTCAAAGGTATATATATACCTTTGGATTGTAACCCGACTTGAAACAAAAATATCAATTTTCATCAAAAATTTAAAATTTTTCAAAACATTCAAAAACAAATTTATTCAACACTTTCAAAATTTTAGTTCAAACACAAAAATGTCAAAGGTATATACCTTTGGATTGTAACCCGACTTGAAACAAAAATATCAATTTTCATCAAAAATTTAAAATTTTTCAAAACATTCAAAAACAAATTTTTTCAAAATTTTAGTTCAAACACAAAAATGTCAAAGGTATATACCTTTGGATTGTAACCCGACTTGAAACAAAAATATCAATTTTCATCAAAAATTTAAAATTTTTCAAAACATTCAAAAACAAATTTTTTCAAAATTTTAGTTCAAACACAAAAATGTCAAAGGTATATACCTTTGGATTGTAACCCGACTTGAAACAAAAATATCAATTTTCATCAAAAATTTAAAATTTTTCAAAACATTCAAAAACAAATTTATTCAACACTTTCAAAATTTTAGTTCAAACACAAAAATGTCAAAGGTATATACCTTTGGATTGTAACCCGACTTGAAACAAAAATATCAATTTTCATCAAAAATTTAAAATTTTTCAAAACATTAAAAAACAATTTTTTTCAAAATTTTAGTTCAAACACAAAAATGTCAAAGGTATATACCTTTGGATTGTAACCCGACTTGAAACAAAAATATCAATTTTCATCAAAAATTTAAAATTTTTCAAAACATTCAAAAACAAATTTTTTCAAAATTTTAGTTCAAACACAAAAATGTCAAAGGTATATACCTTTGGATTGTAACCCGACTTGAAACAAAAATATCAATTTTCATCAAAAATTTAAAATTTTTCAAAACATTCAAAAACAAATTTTTTCAAAATTTTTGTTCAAACACAAAAATGTCAAAGGTATATATATACCTTTGGATTGTAACCCGACTTAAAACAAAAATATCAATTTTCATCAAAAATTTAAAAATTTTCAAAACATTCAAAAACAAATTTTTTCAAAATTTTAGTTCAAACACAAAAATGTCAAAGGTATATACCTTTGGATTGTAACCCGACTTGAAACAAAAATATCAATTTTCATCAAAAATTTAAAATTTTTCAAAACATTCAAAAACAAATTTATTCAACACTTTCAAAATTTTAGTTCAAACACAAAAATGTCAAAGGTATATACCTTTGGATTGTAACCCGACTTGAAACAAAAATATCAATTTTCATCAAAAATTTAAAATTTTTCAAAACATTCAAAAACAAATTTATTCAACACTTTCAAAATTTTAGTTGAAACACAAAAATGTCAAAGGTATATACCTTTGGATTGTAACCCGACTTGAAACAAAAATATCAATTTTCATCAAAAATTTAAAATTTTTCAAAACATTCAAAAACAAATTTTTTCAAAATTTTAGTTCAAACACAAAAATGTCAAAGGTATATATATACCTTTGGATTGTAACCCGACTTGAAACAAAAATATCAATTTTCATCAAAAATTTAAAATTTTTCAAAACATTCAAAAACAAATTTTTTCAAAATTTTAGTTCAAACACAAAAATGTCAAAGGTATATATATACCTTTGGATTGTAACCCGACTTGAAACAAAAATATCAATTTTCATCAAAAATTTAAAATTTTTCAAAACATTCAAAAACAAATTTTTTCAAAATTTTAGTTCAAACACAAAAATGTCAAAGGTATATATATACCTTTGGATTGTAACCCGACTTGAAACAAAAATATCAATTTTCATCAAAAATTTAAAATTTTTCAAAACATTCAAAAACAAATTTTTTCAAAATTTTAGTTCAAACACAAAAATGTCAAAGGTATATATATACCTTTGGATTGTAACCCGACTTGAAACAAAAATATCAATTTTCATCAAAAATTTAAAATTTTTCAAAACATTCAAAAACAAATTTTTTCAAAATTTTAGTTCAAACACAAAAATGTCAAAGGTATATACCTTTGGATTGTAACCCGACTTGAAACAAAAATATCAATTTTCATCAAAAATTTAAAATTTTTCAAAACATTCAAAAACAAATTTTTTCAAAATTTTAGTTCAAACACAAAAATGTCAAAGGTATATATATACCTTTGGATTGTAACCCGACTTGAAACAAAAATATCAATTTTCATCAAAAATTTAAAATTTTTCAAAACATTCAAAAACAAATTTATTCAACACTTTCAAAATTTTAGTTCAAACACAAAAATGTCAAAGGTATATACCTTTGGATTGTAACCCGACTTGAAACAAAAATATCAATTTTCATCAAAAATTTAAAATTTTTCAAAACATTCAAAAACAAATTTATTCAACACTTTCAAAATTTTAGTTCAAACACAAAAATGTCAAAGGTATATACCTTTGGATTGTAACCCGACTTGAAACAAAAATATCAATTTTCATCAAAAATTTAAAATTTTTCAAAACATTCAAAAACAAATTTATTCAACACTTTCAAAATTTTAGTTCAAACACAAAAATGTCAAAGGTATATACCTTTGGATTGTAACCCGACTTGAAACAAAAATATCAATTTTCATCAAAAATTTAAAATTTTTCAAAACATTCAAAAACAAATTTATTCAACACTTTCAAAATTTTAGTTCAAACACAAAAATGTCAAAGGTATATATATACCTTTGGATTGTAACCCGACTTGAAACAAAAATATCAATTTTCATCAAAAATTTAAAATTTTTCAAAACATTCAAAAACAAATTTTTTCAAAATTTTAGTTCAAACACAAAAATGTCAAAGGTATATACCTTTGGATTGTAACCCGACTTGAAACAAAAATATCAATTTTCATCAAAAATTTAAAATTTTTCAAAACATTCAAAAACAAATTTTTTCAAAATTTTAGTTCAAACACAAAAATGTCAAAGGTATATACCTTTGGATTGTAACCCGACTTGAAACAAAAATATCAATTTTCATCAAAAATTTAAAATTTTTCAAAACATTCAAAAACAAATTTATTCAACACTTTCAAAATTTTAGTTCAAACACAAAAATGTCAAAGGTATATACCTTTGGATTGTAACCCGACTTGAAACAAAAATATCAATTTTCATCAAAAATTTAAAATTTTTCAAAACATTCAAAAACAAATTTATTCAACACTTTCAAAATTTTAGTTCAAACACAAAAATGTCAAAGGTATATACCTTTGGATTGTAACCCGACTTGAAACAAAAATATCAATTTTCATCAAAAATTTAAAATTTTTCAAAACATTCAAAAACAAATTTATTCAACACTTTCAAAATTTTAGTTCAAACACAAAAATGTCAAAGGTATATACCTTTGGATTGTAACCCGACTTGAAACAAAAATATCAATTTTCATCAAAAATTTAAAATTTTTCAAAACATTCAAAAACAAATTTATTCAACACTTTCAAAATTTTAGTTCAAACACAAAAATGTCAAAGGTATATACCTTTGGATTGTAACCCGACTTGAAACAAAAATATCAATTTTCATCAAAAATTTAAAAATTTTCAAAACATTCAAAAACAAATTTATTCAACACTTTCAAAATTTTAGTTCAAACACAAAAATGTCAAAGGTATATACCTTTGGATTGTAACCCGACTTGAAACAAAAATATCAATTTTCATCAAAAATTTAAAATTTTTCAAAACATTCAAAAACAAATTTTCTCAAAATTTTAGTTCAAACACAAAAATGTCAAAGGTATATACCTTTGGATTGTAACCCGACTTGAAACAAAAATATCAATTTTTATCAAAAATTTAAAATTTTTCAAAACATTCAAAAACAAATTTATTCAACACTTTCAAAATTTTAGTTCAAACACAAAAATGTCAAAGGTATATACCTTTGGATTGTAACCCGACTTGAAACAAAAATATCAATTTTCATCAAAAATTTAAAATTTTTCAAAACATTCAAAAACAAATTTATTCAACACTTTCAAAATTTTAGTTCAAACACAAAAATGTCAAAGGTATATACCTTTGGATTGTAACCCGACTTGAAACAAAAATATCAATTTTCATCAAAAATTTAAAATTTTTCAAAACATTCAAAAACAAATTTATTCAACACTTTCAAAATTTTTGTTCAAACACAAAAATGTCAAAGGTATATATATACCTTTGGATTGTAACCCGACTTGAAACAAAAATATCAATTTTCATCAAAAATTTAAAATTTTTCAAAACATTCAAAAACAAATTTTCTCAAAATTTTTGTTCAAACACAAAAATGTCAAAGGTATATACCTTTGGATTGTAACCCGACTTGAAACAAAAATATCAATTTTCATCAAAAATTTAAAATTTTTCAAAACATTCAAAAACAAATTTATTCAACACTTTCAAAATTTTAGTTCAAACATAAAAATGTCAAAGGTAATAAACCTTTGGATTGTAACCCGACTTGAAACAAAAATATCAATTTTCATCAAAAATTTAAAATTTTTCAAAACATTCAAAAACAAATTTATTCAACACTTTCAAAATTTTAGTTCAAACACAAAAATGTCAAAGGTATATACCTTTGGATTGTAACCCGACTTGAAACAAAAATATCAATTTTCATCAAAATTTTCAAAACATTCAAAAACAAATTTATTCAACACTTTCAAAATTTTAGTTCAAACACAAAAATGTCAAAGGTATATACCTTCGGATTGTAACCCGACTTGAAACAAAAATATCAATTTTCATCAAAAATTTAAAATTTTTCAAAACATTCAAAAACAAATTTTTTCAAAATTTTTGTTCAAACACAAAAATGTCAAAGGTATATATATACCTTTGGATTGTAACCCGACTTAAAACAAAAATATCAATTTTCATCAAAAATTTAAAAATTTTCAAAACATTCAAAAACAAATTTTTTCAAAATTTTAGTTCAAACACAAAAATGTCAAAGGTATATATATACCTTTGGATTGTAACCCGACTTGAAACAAAAATATCAATTTTCATCAAAAATTTAAAATTTTTCAAAACATTCAAAAACAAATTTATTCAACACTTTCAAAATTTTAGTTCAAACACAAAAATGTCAAAGGTATATACCTTTGGATTGTAACCCGACTTGAAACAAAAATATCAATTTTCATCAAAAATTTAAAATTTTTCAAAACATTCAAAAACAAATTTATTCAACACTTTCAAAATTTTAGTTGAAACACAAAAATGTCAAAGGTATATACCTTTGGATTGTAACCCGACTTGAAACAAAAATATCAATTTTCATCAAAAATTTAAAATTTTTCAAAACATTCAAAAACAAATTTTTTCAAAATTTTAGTTCAAACACAAAAATGTCAAAGGTATATATATACCTTTGGATTGTAACCCGACTTGAAACAAAAATATCAATTTTCATCAAAAATTTAAAATTTTTCAAAACATTCAAAAACAAATTTTTTCAAAATTTTAGTTCAAACACAAAAATGTCAAAGGTATATATATACCTTTGGATTGTAACCCGACTTGAAACAAAAATATCAATTTTCATCAAAAATTTAAAATTTTTCAAAACATTCAAAAACAAATTTTTTCAAAATTTTAGTTCAAACACAAAAATGTCAAAGGTATATACCTTTGGATTGTAACCCGACTTGAAACAAAAATATCAATTTTCATCAAAAATTTAAAATTTTTCAAAACATTCAAAAACAAATTTTTTCAAAATTTTAGTTCAAACACAAAAATGTCAAAGGTATATATATACCTTTGGATTGTAACCCGACTTGAAACAAAAATATCAATTTTCATCAAAAATTTAAAATTTTTCAAAACATTCAAAAACAAATTTATTCAACACTTTCAAAATTTTAGTTCAAACACAAAAATGTCAAAGGTATATACCTTTGGATTGTAACCCGACTTGAAACAAAAATATCAATTTTCATCAAAAATTTAAAATTTTTCAAAACATTCAAAAACAAATTTTCTCAAAATTTTTGTTCAAACACAAAAATGTCAAAGGTATATATATACCTTTGGATTGTAACCCGACTTGAAACAAAAATATCAATTTTCATCAAAAATTTAAAATTTTTCAAAACATTCAAAAACAAATTTTCTCAAAATTTTTGTTCAAACACAAAAATGTCAAAGGTATATACCTTTGGATTGTAACCCGACTTGAAACAAAAATATCAATTTTTATCAAAAATTTAAAATTTTTCAAAACATTCAAAAACAAATTTATTCAACACTTTCAAAATTTTAGTTCAAACATAAAAATGTCAAAGGTAATAAACCTTTGGATTGTAACCCGACTTGAAACAAAAATATCAATTTTCATCAAAAATTTAAAATTTTTCAAAACATTCAAAAACAAATTTATTCAACACTTTCAAAATTTTAGTTCAAACACAAAAATGTCAAAGGTATATACCTTTGGATTGTAACCCGACTTGAAACAAAAATATCAATTTTCATCAAAAATTTAAAATTTTTCAAAACATTCAAAAACAAATTTTCTCAAAATTTTAGTTCAAACACAAAAATGTCAAAGGTATATACCTTTGGATTGTAACCCGACTTGAAACAAAAATATCAATTTTCATCAAAAATTTAAAATTTTTCAAAACATTCAAAAACAAATTTTCTCAAAATTTTAGTTCAAACACAAAAATGTCAAAGGTATATACCTTTGGATTGTAACCCGACTTGAAACAAAAATATCAATTTTCATCAAAAATTTAAAATTTTTCAAAACATTCAAAAACAAATTTTCTCAAAATTTTAGTTCAAACACAAAAATGTCAAAGGTATATACCTTTGGATTGTAACCCGACTTGAAACAAAAATATCAATTTTTATCAAAAATTTAAAATTTTTCAAAACATTCAAAAACAAATTTTCTCAAAAGTTTTGTTCAAACACAAAAATGTCAAAGGTATATACCTTTGGATTGTAACCCGACTTGAAACAAAAATATCAATTTTTATCAAAAATTTAAAATTTTTCAAAACATTCAAAAACAAATTTTCTCAAAATTTTAGTTCAAACACAAAAATGTCAAAGGTATATATACCTTTGGATTGTAACCCGACTTGAAACAAAAATATCAATTTTTATCAAAAATTTAAAATTTTTCAAAACATTCAAAAACAAATTTTCTCAAAATTTTTGTTCAAACACAAAAATGTCAAAGGTATATACCTTTGGATTGTAACCCGACTTGAAACAAAAATATCAATTTTTATCAAAAATTTAAAATTTTTCAAAACATTCAAAAACAAATTTTCTCAAAATTTTTGTTCAAACACAAAAATGTCAAAGGTATATACCTTTGGATTGTAACCCGACTTGAAACAAAAATATCAATTTTCATCAAAAATTTAAAATTTTTCAAAACATTCAAAAACAAATTTTTTCAAAATTTTAGTTCAAACACAAAAATGTCAAAGGTATATACCTTTGGATTGTAACCCGACTTGAAACAAAAATATCAATTTTCATCAAAAATTTAAAATTTTTCAAAACATTCAAAAACAAATTTTCTCAAAATTTTTGTTCAAACACAAAAATGTCAAAGGTATATACCTTTGGATTGTAACCCGACTTGAAACAAAAATATCAATTTTCATCAAAAATTTAAAATTTTTCAAAACATTCAAAAACAAATTTTTTCAAAATTTTAGTTCAAACACAAAAATGTCAAAGGTATATACCTTTGGATTGTAACCCGACTTGAAACAAAAATATCAATTTTTATCAAAAATTTAAAATTTTTCAAAACATTCAAAAACAAATTTTCTCAAACACAAAAATGTCAAAGGTATATATATACCTTTGGATTGTAACCCGACTTGAAACAAAAATATCAATTTTTATCAAAAATTTAAAATTTTTCAAAACATTCAAAAACAAATTTTCTCAAAATTTTAGTTCAAACACAAAAATGTCAAAGGTATATATACCTTTGGATTGTAACCCGACTTGAAACAAAAATATCAATTTTTATCAAAAATTTAAAATTTTTCAAAACATTCAAAAACAAATTTTCTCAAAATTTTTGTTCAAACACAAAAATGTCAAAAAACCTTTGGATTGTAACCCGACTTGAAACAAAAATATCAATTTTTATCAAAAATTTAAAATTTTTCAAAACATTCAAATACAAATTTATTCAACACTTTCAAAATTTTTGTTCAAACACAAAAATGTCAAAGGTATATACCTTTGGATTGTAACCCGACTTGAAACAAAAATATCAATTTTCATCAAAAATTTTAAATTTTTCAAAACATTCAAAAACAAATTTATTCAACACTTTCAAAATTTTAGTTCAAACACAAAAATGTCAAAGGTATATACCTTTGGATTGTAACCCGACTTGAAACAAAAATATCAATTTTCATCAAAAATTTAAAATTTTTCAAAACATTCAAAAACAAATTTTCTCAAAATTTTAGTTCAAACACAAAAATGTCAAAGGTATATACCTTTGGATTGTAACCCGACTTGAAACAAAAATATCAATTTTTATCAAAAATTTAAAATTTTTCAAAACATTCAAAAACAAATTTATTCAACACTTTCAAAATTTTAGTTCAAACACAAAAATGTCAAAGGTATATACCTTTGGATTGTAACCCGACTTGAAACAAAAATATCAATTTTTATCAAAAATTTAAAATTTTTCAAAACATTCAAAAACAAATTTATTCAACACTTTCAAAATTTTAGTTCAAACATAAAAATGTCAAAGGTAATAAACCTTTGGATTGTAACCCGACTTGAAACAAAAATATCAATTTTCATCAAAAATTTAAAATTTTTCAAAACATTCAAAAACAAATTTATTCAACACTTTCAAAATTTTAGTTCAAACACAAAAATGTCAAAGGTATATACCTTTGGATTGTAACCCGACTTGAAACAAAAATATCAATTTTCATCAAAAATTTAAAATTTTTCAAAACATTCAAAAACAAATTTTCTCAAAATTTTAGTTCAAACACAAAAATGTCAAAGGTATATACCTTTGGATTGTAACCCGACTTGAAACAAAAATATCAATTTTCATCAAAAATTTAAAATTTTTCAAAACATTCAAAAACAAATTTTCTCAAAATTTTAGTTCAAACACAAAAATGTCAAAGGTATATACCTTTGGATTGTAACCCGACTTGAAACAAAAATATCAATTTTCATCAAAAATTTAAAATTTTTCAAAACATTCAAAAACAAATTTATTCAACACTTTCAAAATTTTAGTTCAAACACAAAAATGTCAAAGGTATATACCTTTGGATTGTAACCCGACTTGAAACAAAAATATCAATTTTCATCAAAAATTTAAAATTTTTCAAAACATTCAAAAACAAATTTTCTCAAAATTTTAGTTCAAACACAAAAATGTCAAAGGTATATACCTTTGGATTGTAACCCGACTTGAAACAAAAATATCAATTTTTATCAAAAATTTAAAATTTTTCAAAACATTCAAAAACAAATTTATTCAACACTTTCAAAATTTTAGTTCAAACACAAAAATGTCAAAGGTATATACCTTTGGATTGTAACCCGACTTGAAACAAAAATATCAATTTTCATCAAAAATTTAAAATTTTTCAAAACATTCAAAAACAAATTTATTCAACACTTTCAAAATTTTAGTTCAAACACAAAAATGTCAAAGGTATATACCTTTGGATTGTAACCCGACTTGAAACAAAAATATCAATTTTCATCAAAAATTTAAAATTTTTCAAAACATTCAAAAACAAATTTTCTCAAAATTTTAGTTCAAACACAAAAATGTCAAAGGTATATACCTTTGGATTGTAACCCGACTTGAAACAAAAATATCAATTTTTATCAAAAATTTAAAATTTTTCAAAACATTCAAAAACAAATTTTCTCAAAAGTTTTGTTCAAACACAAAAATGTCAAAGGTATATACCTTTGGATTGTAACCCGACTTGAAACAAAAATATCAATTTTTATCAAAAATTTAAAATTTTTCAAAACATTCAAAAACAAATTTTCTCAAAATTTTAGTTCAAACACAAAAATGTCAAAGGTATATATACCTTTGGATTGTAACCCGACTTGAAACAAAAATATCAATTTTTATCAAAAATTTAAAATTTTTCAAAACATTCAAAAACAAATTTTCTCAAAATTTTTGTTCAAACACAAAAATGTCAAAGGTATATACCTTTGGATTGTAACCCGACTTGAAACAAAAATATCAATTTTCATCAAAAATTTAAAATTTTTCAAAACATTCAAAAACAAATTTTTTCAAAATTTTAGTTCAAACACAAAAATGTCAAAGGTATATACCTTTGGATTGTAACCCGACTTGAAACAAAAATATCAATTTTCATCAAAAATTTAAAATTTTTCAAAACATTCAAAAACAAATTTTCTCAAAATTTTTGTTCAAACACAAAAATGTCAAAGGTATATACCTTTGGATTGTAACCCGACTTGAAACAAAAATATCAATTTTCATCAAAAATTTAAAATTTTTCAAAACATTCAAAAACAAATTTTTTCAAAATTTTAGTTCAAACACAAAAATGTCAAAGGTATATACCTTTGGATTGTAACCCGACTTGAAACAAAAATATCAATTTTTATCAAAAATTTAAAATTTTTCAAAACATTCAAAAACAAATTTTCTCAAACACAAAAATGTCAAAGGTATATATATACCTTTGGATTGTAACCCGACTTGAAACAAAAATATCAATTTTTATCAAAAATTTAAAATTTTTCAAAACATTCAAAAACAAATTTTCTCAAAATTTTAGTTCAAACACAAAAATGTCAAAGGTATATATACCTTTGGATTGTAACCCGACTTGAAACAAAAATATCAATTTTTATCAAAAATTTAAAATTTTTCAAAACATTCAAAAACAAATTTTCTCAAAATTTTTGTTCAAACACAAAAATGTCAAAAAACCTTTGGATTGTAACCCGACTTGAAACAAAAATATCAATTTTCATCAAAAATTTAAAATTTTTCAAAACATTCAAAAACAAATTTTGTCAAAATTTTTGTTCAAACACAAAAATGTCAAAGGTATATACCTTTGGATTGTAACCCGACTTGAAACAAAAATATCAATTTTCATCAAAAATTTAAAATTTTTCAAAACATTCAAAAACAAATTTTTTCAAAATTTTAGTTCAAACACAAAAATGTCAAAGGTATATACCTTTGGATTGTAACCCGACTTGAAACAAAAATATCAATTTTTATCAAAAATTTAAAATTTTTCAAAACATTCAAAAACAAATTTTCTCAAACACAAAAATGTCAAAGGTATATATATACCTTTGGATTGTAACCCGACTTGAAACAAAAATATCAATTTTTATCAAAAATTTAAAATTTTTCAAAACATTCAAAAACAAATTTTCTCAAAATTTTAGTTCAAACACAAAAATGTCAAAGGTATATATACCTTTGGATTGTAACCCGACTTGAAACAAAAATATCAATTTTTATCAAAAATTTAAAATTTTTCAAAACATTCAAAAACAAATTTTCTCAAAATTTTTGTTCAAACACAAAAATGTCAAAAAACCTTTGGATTGTAACCCGACTTGAAACAAAAATATCAATTTTTATCAAAAATTTAAAATTTTTCAAAACATTCAAATACAAATTTATTCAACACTTTCAAAATTTTTGTTCAAACACAAAAATGTCAAAGGTATATACCTTTGGATTGTAACCCGACTTGAAACAAAAATATCAATTTTCATCAAAAATTTTAAATTTTTCAAAACATTCAAAAACAAATTTATTCAACACTTTCAAAATTTTAGTTCAAACACAAAAATGTCAAAGGTATATACCTTTGGATTGTAACCCGACTTGAAACAAAAATATCAATTTTCATCAAAAATTTAAAATTTTTCAAAACATTCAAAAACAAATTTTCTCAAAATTTTAGTTCAAACACAAAAATGTCAAAGGTATATACCTTTGGATTGTAACCCGACTTGAAACAAAAATATCAATTTTTATCAAAAATTTAAAATTTTTCAAAACATTCAAAAACAAATTTATTCAACACTTTCAAAATTTTAGTTCAAACACAAAAATGTCAAAGGTATATACCTTTGGATTGTAACCCGACTTGAAACAAAAATATCAATTTTTATCAAAAATTTAAAATTTTTCAAAACATTCAAAAACAAATTTATTCAACACTTTCAAAATTTTAGTTCAAACATAAAAATGTCAAAGGTAATAAACCTTTGGATTGTAACCCGACTTGAAACAAAAATATCAATTTTCATCAAAAATTTAAAATTTTTCAAAACATTCAAAAACAAATTTATTCAACACTTTCAAAATTTTAGTTCAAACACAAAAATGTCAAAGGTATATACCTTTGGATTGTAACCCGACTTGAAACAAAAATATCAATTTTCATCAAAAATTTAAAATTTTTCAAAACATTCAAAAACAAATTTTCTCAAAATTTTAGTTCAAACACAAAAATGTCAAAGGTATATACCTTTGGATTGTAACCCGACTTGAAACAAAAATATCAATTTTCATCAAAAATTTAAAATTTTTCAAAACATTCAAAAACAAATTTATTCAACACTTTCAAAATTTTAGTTCAAACACAAAAATGTCAAAGGTATATACCTTTGGATTGTAACCCGACTTGAAACAAAAATATCAATTTTCATCAAAAATTTAAAATTTTTCAAAACATTCAAAAACAAATTTTTTCAAAATTTTAGTTCAAACACAAAAATGTCAAAGGTATATACCTTTGGATTGTAACCCGACTTGAAACAAAAATATCAATTTTTATCAAAAATTTAAAATTTTTCAAAACATTCAAAAACAAATTTTCTCAAAATTTTTGTTCAAACACAAAAATGTCAAAGGTATATACCTTTGGATTGTAACCCGACTTGAAACAAAAATATCAATTTTCATCAAAAATTTAAAATTTTTCAAAACATTCAAAAACAAATTTTTTCAAAATTTTAGTTCAAACACAAAAATGTCAAAGGTATATACCTTTGGATTGTAACCCGACTTGAAACAAAAATATCAATTTTTATCAAAAATTTAAAATTTTTCAAAACATTCAAAAACAAATTTTCTCAAACACAAAAATGTCAAAGGTATATATATACCTTTGGATTGTAACCCGACTTGAAACAAAAATATCAATTTTCATCAAAAATTTAAAATTTTTCAAAACATTCAAAAACAAATTTTCTCAAAATTTTAGTTCAAACACAAAAATGTCAAAGGTATATACCTTTGGATTGTAACCCGACTTGAAACAAAAATATCAATTTTCATCAAAAATTTAAAATTTTTCAAAACATTCAAAAACAAATTTATTCAACACTTTCAAAATTTTAGTTCAAACACAAAAATGTCAAAGGTATATACCTTTGGATTGTAACCCGACTTGAAACAAAAATATCAATTTTCATCAAAAATTTAAAATTTTTCAAAACATTCAAAAACAAATTTTTTCAAAATTTTAGTTCAAACACAAAAATGTCAAAGGTATATACCTTTGGATTGTAACCCGACTTGAAACAAAAATATCAATTTTTATCAAAAATTTAAAATTTTTCAAAACATTCAAAAACAAATTTTCTCAAAATTTTTGTTCAAACACAAAAATGTCAAAGGTATATACCTTTGGATTGTAACCCGACTTGAAACAAAAATATCAATTTTCATCAAAAATTTAAAATTTTTCAAAACATTCAAAAACAAATTTTTTCAAAATTTTAGTTCAAACACAAAAATGTCAAAGGTATATACCTTTGGATTGTAACCCGACTTGAAACAAAAATATCAATTTTTATCAAAAATTTAAAATTTTTCAAAACATTCAAAAACAAATTTTCTCAAACACAAAAATGTCAAAGGTATATATATACCTTTGGATTGTAACCCGACTTGAAACAAAAATATCAATTTTTATCAAAAATTTAAAATTTTTCAAAACATTCAAAAACAAATTTTCTCAAAATTTTAGTTCAAACACAAAAATGTCAAAGGTATATATACCTTTGGATTGTAACCCGACTTGAAACAAAAATATCAATTTTTATCAAAAATTTAAAATTTTTCAAAACATTCAAAAACAAATTTTCTCAAAATTTTTGTTCAAACACAAAAATGTCAAAAAACCTTTGGATTGTAACCCGACTTGAAACAAAAATATCAATTTTCATCAAAAATTTAAAATTTTTCAAAACATTCAAAAACAAATTTTGTCAAAATTTTTGTTCAAACACAAAAATGTCAAAGGTATATACCTTTGGATTGTAACCCGACTTGAAACAAAAATATCAATTTTCATCAAAAATTTAAAATTTTTCAAAACATTCAAAAACAAATTTTTTCAAAATTTTAGTTCAAACACAAAAATGTCAAAGGTATATACCTTTGGATTGTAACCCGACTTGAAACAAAAATATCAATTTTTATCAAAAATTTAAAATTTTTCAAAACATTCAAAAACAAATTTTCTCAAACACAAAAATGTCAAAGGTATATATATACCTTTGGATTGTAACCCGACTTGAAACAAAAATATCAATTTTTATCAAAAATTTAAAATTTTTCAAAACATTCAAAAACAAATTTTCTCAAAATTTTAGTTCAAACACAAAAATGTCAAAGGTATATATACCTTTGGATTGTAACCCGACTTGAAACAAAAATATCAATTTTTATCAAAAATTTAAAATTTTTCAAAACATTCAAAAACAAATTTTCTCAAAATTTTTGTTCAAACACAAAAATGTCAAAAAACCTTTGGATTGTAACCCGACTTGAAACAAAAATATCAATTTTTATCAAAAATTTAAAATTTTTCAAAACATTCAAATACAAATTTATTCAACACTTTCAAAATTTTTGTTCAAACACAAAAATGTCAAAGGTATATACCTTTGGATTGTAACCCGACTTGAAACAAAAATATCAATTTTCATCAAAAATTTTAAATTTTTCAAAACATTCAAAAACAAATTTATTCAACACTTTCAAAATTTTAGTTCAAACACAAAAATGTCAAAGGTATATACCTTTGGATTGTAACCCGACTTGAAACAAAAATATCAATTTTCATCAAAAATTTAAAATTTTTCAAAACATTCAAAAACAAATTTATTCAACACTTTCAAAATTTTAGTTCAAACACAAAAATGTCAAAGGTATATACCTTTGGATTGTAACCCGACTTGAAACAAAAATATCAATTTTCATCAAAAATTTAAAATTTTTCAAAACATTCAAAAACAAATTTTCTCAAAATTTTAGTTCAAACACAAAAATGTCAAAGGTATATACCTTTGGATTGTAACCCGACTTGAAACAAAAATATCAATTTTTATCAAAAATTTAAAATTTTTCAAAACATTCAAAAACAAATTTTCTCAAAAGTTTTGTTCAAACACAAAAATGTCAAAGGTATATACCTTTGGATTGTAACCCGACTTGAAACAAAAATATCAATTTTTATCAAAAATTTAAAATTTTTCAAAACATTCAAAAACAAATTTTCTCAAAATTTTAGTTCAAACACAAAAATGTCAAAGGTATATATACCTTTGGATTGTAACCCGACTTGAAACAAAAATATCAATTTTTATCAAAAATTTAAAATTTTTCAAAACATTCAAAAACAAATTTTCTCAAAATTTTTGTTCAAACACAAAAATGTCAAAGGTATATACCTTTGGATTGTAACCCGACTTGAAACAAAAATATCAATTTTCATCAAAAATTTAAAATTTTTCAAAACATTCAAAAACAAATTTTTTCAAAATTTTAGTTCAAACACAAAAATGTCAAAGGTATATACCTTTGGATTGTAACCCGACTTGAAACAAAAATATCAATTTTCATCAAAAATTTAAAATTTTTCAAAACATTCAAAAACAAATTTTCTCAAAATTTTTGTTCAAACACAAAAATGTCAAAGGTATATACCTTTGGATTGTAACCCGACTTGAAACAAAAATATCAATTTTCATCAAAAATTTAAAATTTTTCAAAACATTCAAAAACAAATTTTTTCAAAATTTTAGTTCAAACACAAAAATGTCAAAGGTATATACCTTTGGATTGTAACCCGACTTGAAACAAAAATATCAATTTTTATCAAAAATTTAAAATTTTTCAAAACATTCAAAAACAAATTTTCTCAAACACAAAAATGTCAAAGGTATATATATACCTTTGGATTGTAACCCGACTTGAAACAAAAATATCAATTTTTATCAAAAATTTAAAATTTTTCAAAACATTCAAAAACAAATTTTCTCAAAATTTTAGTTCAAACACAAAAATGTCAAAGGTATATATACCTTTGGATTGTAACCCGACTTGAAACAAAAATATCAATTTTTATCAAAAATTTAAAATTTTTCAAAACATTCAAAAACAAATTTTCTCAAAATTTTTGTTCAAACACAAAAATGTCAAAAAACCTTTGGATTGTAACCCGACTTGAAACAAAAATATCAATTTTCATCAAAAATTTAAAATTTTTCAAAACATTCAAAAACAAATTTTCTCAAAATTTTTGTTCAAACACAAAAATGTCAAAGGTATATACCTTTGGATTGTAACCCGACTTGAAACAAAAATATCAATTTTCATCAAAAATTTAAAATTTTTCAAAACATTCAAAAACAAATTTTTTCAAAATTTTAGTTCAAACACAAAAATGTCAAAGGTATATACCTTTGGATTGTAACCCGACTTGAAACAAAAATATCAATTTTTATCAAAAATTTAAAATTTTTCAAAACATTCAAAAACAAATTTTCTCAAAATTTTAGTTCAAACACAAAAATGTCAAAGGTATATATACCTTTGGATTGTAACCCGACTTGAAACAAAAATATCAATTTTTATCAAAAATTTAAAATTTTTCAAAACATTCAAAAACAAATTTTCTCAAAATTTTTGTTCAAACACAAAAATGTCAAAAAACCTTTGGATTGTAACCCGACTTGAAACAAAAATATCAATTTTCATCAAAAATTTAAAATTTTTCAAAACATTCAAATACAAATTTATTCAACACTTTCAAAATTTTTGTTCAAACACAAAAATGTCAAAGGTATATACCTTTGGATTGTAACCCGACTTGAAACAAAAATATCAATTTTCATCAAAAATTTAAAAAATCAATTTTTTTCGAAAGTGTCAGATTGCATGCGAAACGCGTAAAAAACAAATATTTTTTTTTTTTGGAAATTTCCTTTTGTTTCAGAAGTAACTTTCCATCCAAATTGACGTAAAATTGAGAATTTTTTCGGACATGATTTTTCAAAAAATCAAATTTTTTCGAAAGTGTCAGATTGCATGCGAAACGAGTAAAAAACAAATATTTTTTTTTTTTGGAAATTTTCCTTTGTATCAGAAGTAACTTTCCATCCAAATTGACGTAAAATTGAGAATTTTTTCGGACATGATTTTTCAAAAAATCAAATTTTTTCAAAAGTGTCAGATTGCATGCGAAACGCGTAAAAAACAAATTTTTTTTTTTTTTGGAAATTTCCTTTTGTTTCAGAAGTAACTTTCCATCCAAATTGACGTAAAATTGAGAATTTTTTCGGACATGATTTTTCAAAAAATCAAATTTTTTCGAAAGTGTCAGATTGCATGCGAAACGAGTAAAAAACAAATATTTTTTTTTTTTTGGAAATTTTCCTTTGTATCAGAAGTAACTTTCCATCCAAATTGACGTAAAATTGAGAATTTTTTCGGACATGATTTTTCAAAAAATCAAATTTTTTCGAAAGTGTCAGATTGCATGCGAAACGCGTAAAAAACAAATATTTTTTTTTTTTGGAAATTTCCTTTTGTTTCAGAAGTAAAATTCGCGTGAAAATAGCGTAAAATTGAGAATTTTTTCGGACTTTGACATGATTTTTCAAAAAATCAATTTTTTTCAAAAGTGTCATATTGCATGCGAAACGCGTAAAAACAAAATTTTTTTTTTTTAAATTTCCTTTTGTTTCAGAAGTAACTTTCCATCCAAATTGACGTAAAATTGAGAATTTTTTCGGACATGATTTTTCAAAAAATCAAATTTTTTCGAAAGTGTCAGATTGCATGCGAAACGCGTAAAAAACAAATATTTTTTTTTTTTGGAAATTTCCTTCTGTTTCAGAAGTAACTTTTCATCCAATCACGTAAAATTGAGAATTTTTTCGGACTTTGACATGATTTTTCAAAAAATCAATTTTTTTTCGAAAGTGTCAGATTGCATGCGAAACGCGTAAAAAACAAATATTTTTTTTTTTTGGAAATTTCCCCTTGTTTCAGAAGTGAAATTTGCGTGAAAATAGCGTAAAATTGAGAATTTTTTCGGACTTTGACATGATTTTTTAAAAAATATTTTTTTTTCGAAAGTGTCAGATTTCATGCGACAGACTAAGCGTCATTTTTTTTTTAATTAATCTGACATAAATCATCTTTTATCGCAAAGCAACAAGTTAAGTGTGAATATTTTTTTTAGGTCACGTTCAGCTACGTCATACAAATCGCAAAGCGACAGACTAAGCGTCATTTTTTTTAAATAGTTTGACATAAGTTAATTGTCAATCGTGAAGCGAAGTGTCAATATTTTTTTGGGTTACCTTTCAGCTACAACATACAAACCGCAAAGCGACAGACAAAAACACCGTTTTTTGCGTTTTGAAGGGCAAAGGGTAGCCAATAGACCCATCTGAATCCCTGCCAAACGGGAAGTCCGTGGGTCAAAGGGTTTTCCTTCGGCGATCGACAAAAGTTCGGTTTTAACCTAACCTAAGCTCACGTCGCCTCACTAAAATTGGCAAACGTGGACCAATGTTGGTAATTTTTTGGTTACTGGGGTAATTCGGACCCCTGATTACGATTTCGGAATCGGAATTCGAAAACAATGGATTAGTTGCCGATATTGTTGGAGGTGCATTTAGTTTAACCGGTGAAGGTGGTAAGCATTGGGCTGTTGTAGTTCAGTTTGATGGAGATGATCAAGTTTATCTAAATGAATTGCATAGAGACCCAACAAACCCTGGAGGCAAAGGTAATTTGAATTAATAAATAAAATATAAATCAAATACTAATTTTGTGATTTGTAGGTTCTAGTGGTATTACTTGGATTTCCAAAAGGATGACCAAAGAAGAAGTACAAAGAGGTAAAAAAGGAGCGAGTGTATTTAATTTTGGAACGGTTGATATTACACCAGAAGAGTTATATAACAAATGAAGTCAAATTAGTTACAATGGGCAGGATTATCATTTGTTTTTAAGAAATTGTCAACATTGGGTTAAGGAGCTGTTGCAAAAATTGGGAATGAGTACTACGTGGTTTAATGTGAAGAAATTCTTGGAGAAAACTACAGGACCTGGATGGATTATTTCTAAATTTGAAAAGAATACGTTGTAGTTTTAAATAAATATTATTTGTTTATTTATATCTTGCATTTGTCTTATCAACGGTGGTGCCAGAAATTTGTTGTTTGCTTTGACAATAACGTTTGTTATGAAGAGATTAGATTCACTCTTACCTCCTATGATTAAGAGACTTCTAACACTTGCAGAGATAAAACTTCCAATTCTTTTATAACAAACGATTGGGCGGGTGGGTTGTTGGGTCATTCTAGTTCAAACTACTCGATGGTAATTATGATTACTTGGTAATAATATATTTCATTATCATTAGTACCAATTGTGTAAAAATAGTTAAAATTGATACGCTCAATTTTGTATAAAATCAAATTATTTGAAATAAGTTATCTCCTTTTTGTAGTTAAATTATTAGTTAAAGTAACATAACTTGTAAACCGTTCATTGGATTTTTATGCAATTTGGTACTAATATACTGTATTATTATAAGTACCAATTGTGTAAAAATAATTAAAATCAATACGCTCAATTTTGTGTATTCTTAAACTATTTAACATAACTGTTTTCTGAAGTCGAATCATTAATTGAAATAACTTGTAAACTATTCATTGGATTTTTATGCAACTTGGTGCCAATATACTTTATTATCGTTTCTCCTAATTGTGTAAAAACAATCAAAATTGATACGTTCAATTTAATATAATTAAATACTATTTTAACTCCACCGTTGCCGGTCCCAAGTCCGGATGAGAAAGGAGGAGGGGGAGGAGTAACAACCTCGTTAAAAAACCAGGGTTCAACTGGCCCGGTTGATAGCACCTTGTTAGGGCCCCAGCCAAGGGTTACTGGTGAAAATCCATCAACGGTGTATGAACATCCACAGACAAAGAACTTCAAAATAAAAATCTTGTAGCGGTATAGATTAAAGTAAGAGGCTGGTTTCATTTACTCATAAAAAAAAATAAAAATTGGCTTGGAGTGCTTGGCCCTGTACTCGAAGCCAATTTTTCATCAAGGAAAACGAAGCA
The DNA here is from genome assembly GCA_963932245.1 of Tachinus rufipes. Classification (NCBI taxonomy): domain Eukaryota; kingdom Metazoa; phylum Arthropoda; class Insecta; order Coleoptera; family Staphylinidae; genus Tachinus; species Tachinus rufipes. Next base: position 8,190,789 of record OZ010749.1, read on the forward strand.
AGCAACAAAAAAGAATTATGAATTTAGAGAATAAAATGTATAAAGTCTGAGTGCATCAGTAATGAAAGTGGAAAGAGAGATTGCAAAACTATAATAGACAGAAGGCCAAGAAGACGGTAGAAGAAAGAAATAGCAAAAGCGATAAGCGCTATATACCGTTGAAAGAGACAGTAAAACGACAAAGGGAAACGGAAATTGGGTATCGAATAAACTATTTTACATCAGCCGACAGCTGGTTTTTATCAATAAGTGATTAGTTAAAATAACATAACTTGTAAACCGTTCATTGGATTTTTATGTTACTTAATACCAATATACTTTATTATCATTACTCCTAATTGTGTAAAAATAATCAAAATTGATACGCCCAATTTTACATAACTAATATAAAAAATTGTTTTGTACATTCACAAATTTGATATTTTTAAGCGCAAAAAGTTTACTTAATAAAAATAATGCATTGATATTTTATAATAAGTGATAATAATAGTTTAGTTTTCGACTCTACGCTACCGTGTTGTTGATTACCCCATACAGATCCATCCATTGCAGCTCGCACGGCTCGTACTCCCCACTGGGCCCACTACTCGCACCTCTACTACTCGCAGTCGTTCGGGTTATTCGGTCTGAGTAAGGTGTGCGCGTACTGTAGTGTGTAATTCGTGCTGCGTATAATAAAATACGTTGTTAATTCTATTAAAGTTATTATTATATAAATAAAGCAAAGTGTGTGCTAATGATATAGGATTAATATGCTACTCCTCAACGGTGGAATCAACTATTGATATGAAGTCGGTTAAAAGGTTTGAATTTGTAGTTAATTTGTTGATACCCCAACATTATTAGCATTGTATATTTTTAATAATTGTTACACGTTTGATTTGGATAAACTGTTACTAATTTTTGAACCAAAAAATACGTTAGCAATTTTATAGTTTTTTGTCATTGCTGTACAATGTTTGTAATATAGTTTAATACTTATAGATATGAAATAAATTAATAATTTATTTATTCTCAATCCAACGATCATTAATATGTTTTAGGCGAGTAATGAATTAGTCAATTAAACAGTTTATCAGCAATTCATTTAATAGCAATGAGCAAATGATCACTTCCTATTGCGAAAGGAGGATTTTATATTATTATAAAGGATTTGATAAATTATTCAATGAAAAAATGGTAGTGATTTTATTCATCAATTTATACAATGCATCTAATATCTAATTTGAATATTTTGTGTGTTTTCTTAGTTCTTTAAAAGTTGATAATTAATTCAATTAATTAATCCTAGTTTTTGAAGTTTTTGCTAAACGGATTTTATCTAAACGTTTCATGTATAAAATGAAAAGCAATTTTAAAGAACTCTATGTTTATTATTCACATCCATTGATATATTAATATATTGTTTCAGAAACAATTTATCAGGCCTTGCGTTGAGTAAGCAATTCAGATCAGGCGGATTGGATAGAGGGGGTAAAGCGTAGAGCCGGGCTGGCAGGCGTGCGTGCGTTCAGTTCAGTGCGGAATGTTGTGTCGGTAGCATGTTCTTGCTGTGTGTGTGTGAATAATAAATGCACAAAGAGTATAAACGTAGTATTGTAACTGATAGTGCATTATTGTGTTAAGCTGTTGGGAGAATATATTCAATATTTTGGTAAGTAGATTTTAATTTTATGTTAAAAATGTATTTAAATAGAAAGCAAGCAGTGCTCCGGCCTAATTTGGACGTGTTTTTGAGTTGTTTTATTTTTATTTTTATTTGTTTATAATAATTAAACAGTTTCAATAACAAACTAATGATATTTTATTTAAAAATTTTAATTAAAATTTAGTTGTGAATTTATATTTAATACTGAATGAAAGATTAATTTGAAAATCAACAAAGCTTATTTAAAAATTATATGAATTTTATTTGATTGTATGTTTTAGGACGGAACTCCAGTCCATGCTTTGAGCGTGCTACACTGAACGAGCTGGCAACACATTCAATTCAGTGCGGGATTCTAACGTGTTTTTAGTGGTAAACTATTGTGGAAATTGTGCGATGTTAGTTAATATCAATACAAACTTACGTTTTTAAAGCAGTGTTTCTAAATCCTGACGTTTGAAGATATGGGCGTTCCAGGAAGTAGGAGGAAATGCATCCATTTAAGGAGCAATAGGTAAGAATTATATTCTACTGCAATGGTATAATAAAAATAAACTAATACTTTATTTATAATCATTTCAGGTTCTTTTATGGCAGAAGATGTTTAATGGTGAGTCATTTTATTTTAATTAGTTGGTGATGTTACTGCTGGTAATATCCCACCTCAATTTATGCTTGTAGGGTGGTTGCTATGATTGTGACTCATTTTAATATAGTAACACTATGCATACGCGGAAGCCTACAAGCTTAAATTGTTGTATAGATGGTGCTTAGTGATTAGTTGGTTGCTACTTGTTTCCGGATCTGTCTGACCAAATATTGGGGCAGATAAGGTTACAAGTAATTATGGTAGTTCGCCGGCGTTAAACTTCTGGGCATCGTATTCAGAGGGATTAAACGCGCAGGTTGTAGTTGACTGCTTAGTGTGCCCAAACATTGCTTCTAGGCGAGTTGTCTTGTATTGACTTTCGTCATTATTGTTTGCTAGTTTGGTGTTGTAGGAGGTAGGCTCTTTACCAACGTAAGGAGGTGAGCAGTATTTAGTGCGTTTCCATTAATTGCTCGATTGGTGGTTACGCTGGTGTAACGTAGAGTGTACGCGTCTGTATGAAAGCCCTCTATGATAGGAGCTAATTATAATTAGATATCCTTCATACTGCCTTTGCATATTGTGGATAACTTTTACAGGTCGGTGCCGTAGGGTAGTTAGAAATTTTTTTCTTCATAAATCGAGACTTTCATTTAGCAGAAACTGACCGTTCCTCGGAATGCTTGCTAGTCTGTTATATACATGATTGTTTTCGTATAGATGTAGTGGTATTAGATGATGCATTGTTTTGATGTATCTTACATTGCCGAGTCGTTGTGTAATTGCTGTACTGACGTTTAAACTTGCTTGCAAGAGTTAGTAGCCAGAATTCAACACGATTGCAAGGTGATGCTTGTTTGGGTAGTTTAGTTACTTCTAGCTGGTTTAAATATGGTATTCTCCAGCAGAGATGCCATTTTTGCGTGATAGTTTGGTTAGTTCTTTTTAGTTGCTTTTCTATTTTAACATTTTCCAAAGTGCCCAAGTGATTGTTTGTTAATTATAAATTTCAATTTGTTTAATAAATTTAATTCTAATTTTATTATGTCAATCAATATTTTTTGTATGTAAATTTTTAGTTCAACTATTTAGTTTAATAAAGCATAAATTTAATACAATAATTTGTTTGTTTCTTAGATTTAAATTCAGTCTTCTAAATTATTTCACTTGGTCACTTTAATGCATGCGTAGTATTGAACTTTCCTTTACTAATTGTTATATTTTAACACTGAAGTTATCAGTCATTAATTTATTATTATAATGTTTCAGCTTTTTAATACAAAGGAAAAATCTGTTGACACTAACGTTGCGCATACCCAATCGTACATGCCAATTCGTCCCCAATCAACTCGTACCAAATATGTTCAACGTTTTCATGTTGCAATTCCATGCTGCATCACTTAACCAAAATTTCAATATTAATTTTTATTTAAATAAATTTATTTTTATACAATAAGAGCATGTGAATTGTGGCAATATTTTGACAAGCTTTTATAATTATTTATGACATGATTAGGTTAAACGAAAGCCCAACGTAGTCACATTAGTGATGACTTGTAGCCTGACCAAGGTTTAAGGTTTGATCTAGTGTAAGAGTCGACGCCGGCTTAGTGAGTCCCCACCATTCCAGCTGACGCTTAGTACTTTGAAGAATTTGGTCATTCTTGTCAGTGTTATGCTATCAGCAGTTGGTCTAAAAAAGGGTAAACCCCTCATGCGCAGGGACACCTTCCTCTGTTCTATAGGTGGTTCGACCTTGGTGGCACAGGTTAGATGAAACTGTTAAGTGACTGTTAACTTTAATTTTATTTGAATTCACTGACTAACATTGCTTCATCATAATTTTTTTTTTTTAATTTTAGCGTTTGATAATATTTGGTATTGGTTGCGAAATAACTTAAACTTAAAATATTTTAATAATAATTAGTTAAAGAAATCAATTTTTTTATATTTCTTTATATTTTTTTAAGCATACGTGTCCTCCATTCTGACAATTACATGTAATAATCTTTGGTGTAATGTTAATTGATTTTACTTATCAATATCGGAAAACAAATTAATTTAATTTAAATAAATTTACTTTTAATTTTGGATTTAAAATTTAACAATAGAAATTAAACAAGTAATAACAATTTACATGTAATGTTAGGAATATATGAAGAAAATTTTGGATTGGCATCAACGAATGGGTATTACAAATTTGGCGATTATCAAACATTAAGCACCGAATGCAATTTTGCTCTCAAGCAGTCTTAATTACAGTCCTTGCTCACATTAATTTATGTTTTTAAATAGTTTTCATTAATAATATGAATGCTTCATTCATAATTTGCTTTTATTATGATTTTTTAAGGATTTAGAGTTTTGTTAAACCCACTTCTCTTCAAGAAGTGCAAAATATTTTGCACATTGTCAATTTGTTTCAATATTTTATTTCGATTCCAGTTAGGATTTTTTTTTAATTTAATGTATTTTCTTAGTAAAGTTGTTTTCTCAAAAACACTTTTTTTTGTAGATTATAGTCTAGTTAGTTAACCAACTATGACAAAAGTAGATTTTTCTTCAAATTTTTAGTCAAGTCATGTGAGAATAATGTGAGCAGGGATTGTATGTTTTTAAATTATAAAGTTTATTAATAATTAAACTCTTTGCTTAAGGCATAAGATGAAGTTTTGTATTAAATTCAATTTTTCTCCCTTTGTTAAATGTTAATTAACTATAATGCCGCCAAATTTATCTAAACGCAACTTTAGCTGTAATGCATCAGATTTTTTCTTTAGCTCTATATTCCGGATTGGAAAAGGCAACCAAGGCAGTCGGTTCTTCAAATATTGGTTGTTTTGAGGTATTTACGTGTGCTTGAGTTAAGCAAAGCATGCTGAGTTGAGGAAGTTGATTTGTTATATACGATCAATCTTTTTCAGACTTTGAATGTTTTACTTGGTTTGAGCTTTGTAAAGACCAATGAACGGCTAATCTTTTAATTGTCGACTGTGTTGGGTCTTGAGGAGTGCTCAAATCGGGGAGCACTTTCCATGTTCGGCCGAGGATGTTTGTCTTGAACGACAAATTTTTCCGGACTTGGAAAGTGTTTATCGATTTGAAACTCTGAGAGACAGCTGAACTCCGAGAAAGAAATAGATGCAAATTTTTGGGTAGTAGAGTAGACCCGGAGGCTCTGGGAGTCTGCCGGAAGGGCTAGAATAGAAAAGTAGGGGGAGCCCGTGTCGCCCGTGCGCGTAAAAACGGGACCCGCCTTCGGCGGGTATATATAACCCGCCTTCGGCGGGTTATTAAGCCGCCTTCGGCGGCTTAATAACCGCCTTCGGCGGTTATTATATCCCGCCTTCGGCGGTTATTATATCCCGCCTTCGGCGGGAACTAATTAATTAGCCGCCTTCGGCGGCTATTAATAACTTCATAAACTTACCTTGACAAACTTAAAAATAGCAAACCTCCGTGATGGGGAGGATTCCCCTGTAGAAAGGGGTATATCTTTGGGGGTAAGTTTTGTTGGGGGAGGAGATTAGTAAGGTTGATTGATAATTGATATATTTTTGAAAGATAATTAAAAAATTAAACCCTCCTTCCTAAAATTGTTAATAAAAAAGGAAAATAATACAAATGTGTTTTTAAACAAATTGATTTATTCATAAAAACAACATAATACACTACAATAAACAAACAATAGATATTTTGCTATCCCTTAAGCTAAGGTAGAGAACGTGAGCGACACGGGTCTCCCGTGTAGTTCCGTTTTCCCTTAGACCTAAGGTAGAGAGCAAAATCAGCTCTTCTAAGAGCTAATTATTTCTCCCCCAGTCTTACTACTAAGGTGGAGAGCAGTATCAGCTCTTCTAAGAGCTAATTAAGCTTACCTTTGGCTAAGGTAGAGAACGTGAGCAACACGGAGTCTCCCGTGTAGTTCCGTTTTCCCCTAGACCTAAAGGTAGAGAGCATAACTAGCTCTTCTAAGAGCTATTCAAGCTTACCCTCCCCATTACTTGCTTAGTAAATTACCCTCCCTAGATTTACCTATTTATTTGTATAAATCAAGCTTTTCCCAAAGTCTAAGGTTGAGAACGTGAGTAACACTCCTGTGCAGTTCCGTTTTTCCCTAGACTTAAAGACAAAAGCATAAAACACAAAAATACAAATTTATCTTAAAGTCCAAGATTAAAAACGTAAGCAACCACCTTGTTGTGTAGCTCCGTTTTCCGTTAGACCTAAAGTCAAAACATAAAATTAAACAATGGCCGAATTTACTTAAAACATAAACTACCACCAATAGTAGTCACCACAACAGTCAACAAAATACATAAATAACTTACGACCAATAAAATAAGTATTAAACTATACAACAAATAAAAGTTTTCCTAAAGTCCAAGGTTGAGAACGTGAGCAACACTCCTGTGTTGTTCCGTTTTCCCCTAGACTTAAGGTAGAAAGCAACAAAAAAAAAAAACACTTTATTTCTGTGCGATTCAGTTTTCCTAATATCACAGTAAACATATCCTCAAATATTTATAAACTGTAGCAGAAACTCAAAACTACAATTCCAATCAATTTATCTTAAGCTTACAAACAAAGAAGTAACAAGCGTTTACTATTAAACGCACACTTAAATTTAAATTATAAGCAAAACATTAAAATAAATAAAAAAGATTGCAACAGTCATAAAAAGCAACAAACAATAACTAACTTCCAGTAAAGAAGTAAAGTTTAAATCTTTTAAATGACCATTACAAATGTTTACATTATCTTATTCATTGCCATAACAACGTTTTACAAACAATAATAAATAAACATTTACAGTTAATTAATTAATCAAATTATCAACAACTTTAAAAAATTTACAATTAACCAAATATAAAATTGAATAAATTTCTTTAATTCATAACAATGAATTAAGAAAGACCTGCAGTTGGTGCATTTTATTGCGTTTGCAATTACTTATTAAATATGTTGTATTTTAGATCTTAAATTAAATATATTTACAGTAAAAAGTTTCGATTAAATGTAAAGATTTCAGTTCATTCAAGTTATTTATTTAATTTCACTATAAATTATTTTTTATTCTTATAAAAATGATGAAATTATTATATTGAAATTGATTAAAAATAAAAAATAATTTGTTGTAAAACTGTATAAATAATATTAATTTATAACTATAAAAAAATATATTTAAATTTTATATTAACCCCTTTTAAATATTAAATTAACTACGCCTATGCGTACACGAAGTCGCCATCTGTTGCAAATAATAAGTAGCTACCAACACCACAAGTTGAACCAACTGTGATGAGATGGCGCTAGAATAGCATATAGAGTTTACCATCTGGTTTAACAAGTTATGATGAGGTAGCGCTACAATAGTATATAAAAAATTAAATAACATTTTAAAACAATCATTAATTAATTTACATCTACAACTAATGATATAATTAATTGTTAATAAAGTTACGTTTTAAAAAAAGCATTGAAAATATCACAATGCTATGCTAGCGACACCTATCAGAAAGTAAGCTAATTGCAAATTTACAATACTGTTTACAGATGGCGCAAACAACAAACCGATAAAGTAGAACACTGAATTTAAATACTAAATGGCGCTAATTATTTTAAATTTAAATATAACAATTCCTAGACGTTACTAATAAATAAAATATAACAAACTTCAAATTCCAATTAGATTTAAACATAAATACAATGATGTAATAACATTGTTTATAATATTAATTTAATTACAATTCTATCGCCCACTAGAGCAAAGCACACCAAGGCAAAGCAATTTTTATCAATGAAAACACATTTTTGTCAAATAAAACTTGCATTTAAATTTGTTGTTGCCTCAGCTCGTTTTGCTATAATGCACAACAGCCTTATCAGTACAAAAACAAATAATTTAATTAGAATTTCATTTTGTTAAAATCGATTAATAAATGTTAATTCTAATTTTGTTGTGTTGTCTTCTTTCTGCATATTTCTGATGTATGCCTTCTGCTCATCATTGTATTCCTTTTGCTCATCATTATATTCTGTCTGCTTATCTCTGTATTCATGCTGCACATCATTGTATTCTGTCTGCTCTTTGTTGTATTTCATCTGCTTATCTGTATGTTCCATATGCTCATCATTGTATTTCTTCTGCTCATCACTGTATTCTTTCTGCTCAATATTGTATTTCTTCTGCCCATCATTCTATTCCATCTGCTCATCACTGCATTCCTCCTTGTCATCATTGTATTCACTCTGCTCATTATTGTTTTCCAGTCTTCATCAATGGTAGCCATTTGATGGGAAATAAAGGTAAGAAACTCAATCCTGTAAAAAGCAGAAATAACATTAAAGTACTTGAAATGTTATTAAGTAATAATTTTTAAATGTTATACAATAAAATTACAATTTATTTACCTTAAATGTGCCTAAAGCATAAATAAGTTCCTGCCATCAGGTTTCTTAATAGTAAAAGTAGAACTTCCATTGATTACATCATTTGTAAACTGAAGGCATTGATTCAACTGCTGTCATGTTTACTTGAATCAGCTTCATTAAAGGTAAGCAACATCATACTATGTTTAAACTGAAGAAGTTCCTCCATATATAAATCTACTTCTACTCATCTTTGTATTCCGTCTGATCAACATTGCATTCCATCTGCTCATCATTGTATTCCTTTTGCTCATTATTGTATTCTATTCTTCATCAATAGTATCCATTTGATTGAAAATAAAGGTCAGAAACCCAATTCTTAAAAAAAAAAAACAACATTAAAGTAATTGAAATGTTATCTAGTAATTTCTAAATATTTAAAAAAATTATTATTTATTTACCTAGAATGTGCTTAAAACATAAACAAGTTCCTGCCCTCAGCTTCAGCATTGATTCTTGTGCTAAGCAGCATCATATGTTTAAGCTGAAGAAGTTCTTACAATCAGGAACTCTGCAATAAAATGAAACAAGGAATTTTGAATTTATATAATTTTTTTTAAGATATTGTTATAAAACATCATTCAAACTGTTCAATTATTATATACAAATTAGAATAAAACTACAACTCCAAAACACGTCCAAATTAAGCCAGAACATTACTTGCTTTCAATTTAAATATAAAGTTTATTAAAATAAAAAACTATTTACTAAAGTATTGAGATCCGGAAAATAGCTTAACATAATAGTCCATCAGTCACAATACTCTTTTGAACTTTCTTGCGCACTTAATCGTTATTATCCATCCACACACATGCTACCGAGACGACATCCCGCACCGAACTGAATCGCTTACTCATATTACTCTGTACTCGACCAACGCAGGGAGCTCAAAATATTTCCTAAAACAAAGTATTAATTTATTAATGAACGTGAATAATAAAAAAAGCTTTTAATAAACTGTATACTCATTAAAATAGCTTTTCATTTGAAATCGCAAATAATTTCTTCACAAAATCGCATAGAAATGTAAAAATCGTTCAGAAAAATGTCGCATATAGAATTCAAATATTACCCATACAATGGTTGAAATTAATCAAGATTCAATACAAAATCAGCTTCTAAGAAATTGAATTTTGTTTTGTGAATGTTTTAAAATATTATAACAAATTTGGTACAATATTAGCAGAAAAAATTTAGAAATTTTCAATTACAAATTAAAAAAGTTTAATTCTGTTAAATAATTTCTATATATGTCTTCCAGTTTTCTGCTTCTTTATTCTTTTAAAATTGTAAAAAACTTTATACTACTTATGCAACCAACATTACTTAATTACAAAATAATTAATTTCGCTATGTAGCAACTGCAAATAAAAGTTGCTATCACTTTTTCCTAACTAAAACAAGTGCTATAAACTTAAATAAAAAATCAAAACTAAAAAAAATTGAAACGTTCCAGAAAGAAAGCAAAGTTTCACTTAGTAAACTACAAAATAATTAATTTCGCTATGTAGCAACTGTAAATAAAAGTTGCTATCACTTATTCCTAACTAAAACAAGTGCAATAAATTCAAATAAAATATCATAACTAAAAAATATTGAAGCGTTCCAGAAAGAAACCAAAGTTTCTCTTTGTAAATTACAAAATAATTAATTTCGCTATGTAGCAACTGTAAATAAAAGTTGCTATCACTTTTTCCTAACTAAAACAAGTGCTGTAAACTCAAATAAAATATCAAAACTAAAAAATATTAAAGCGTTCCAGAAAGAAACTAAAATTTCTCCTCGTAAATTACAAAATAATTAATTTTGCTATGTAGCAACTGTAAATAAAAGTTGCTATGACTTTTTCCTAACTAAAACAAGTGCTATAAACTCAAATAAAATATCAAAACTAAAATATATTGAAGCGTTCCAGAAAAAAAACAAACTTTCTCTTCATAAATTACAAAATAATTAATTTTGCTATGTAGCAACTGTAAATAAAAGTTGCTATCCATATTTCCTAACTAAAACAAGTGCTATAAACCTAAATAAAATATTAAAACTAAAAAATATTGAAGCGTTCCAGAAAGAAACTAAAATTTCTTTTCGTAAACTACAAAATAATTAATTGCACTATGTAGCAACTGTATATAAAAGTTGCTATTACTTTTTCCTAACTAAAACAAATGCTATAAACTCAAATAAAATATCATAGTTAAAAAATATTGAAGCGTTTCAAAAAGAAACCAAAGTTTCACTTTGTAAGCTACAAAATAATTAATTTCGCTATGTAGCAAATGTAAATAAAAGTTGCTATTACTTTTTCCTACCTAAAACAAGTGCTATAAACTCAAATAAAATATCAAAAGTAAAAAATATTAAAGCGTTCCAGAAAGAAACCAAAGTTTCTCTTCAAAAATTACAAAAGAATTAATTTTAAGAAGTAGCAACTTGTAAAAAAATACTATCACTATTTCTTAATTAAAAGAAATTATAAAAGTGCAAATATATCAATAAAATTTAAAAGTATTAACTCATTTCAAAATAAAATCAAAATTTTTAAAAGTAAATTACAAAATATTTAATTGCAGAAAGTAGCAACTAACAGGAGCTGCTACAACTATTTCCAAATCAATATAAAATTAAACTAGGTAGTTCTAATAACAGTAGATAAATTTTAGTCAAATCAACAACTAAAATTTATCAGCAAGTACTGAAAATGTAAAATCTATCAATAAGATGCAGAAGTTATTAGTATGTTCTGGAGTTTTGTAAACTGTCAGCAAATTCTAAATTTAATAAATTAGTTCTGAAACTATATCATCAGTCAATTCAATCTGCTGCCAAATTGTACAACTAATAAGAAGTCAATAATCAATTCTCTACTCTCTTTTTGTTTCCTAATTTCAAATTGTATTTAAACTTGTGAAACTAACAAAATGTATAGTTTTTGTCATTGTTACTAAAAAACCAAAACATTAAAATCTCATCAATAGATGTAAAAAATAATTAATTAACTAAGATTTCAATCAACAATTAATTTTTGGAATTAAATTTTGAAATTACAAGATTTAAATTTGCACAAAATTTAGCAAAGTTGATTGATTTGTAATTATGTTAAATTTTTCCATAAAATATTGTCATTAAATGTGAAAAACAATTGAATTCATAAATTCTGTTTATAATTGAAAACATATGCAAGGTAAATATAATATAAACAAAATAATATTTAAAAGAATACTAAAGGCATAAATAAGAAAGTTATTTTCGTATAAAATTGAAATTTAATATTTGTTAATCAAAATCTATAAGGTATACATTTAATCGGTTGCTTTAAGCACATAAATAAAACAATTAGTTAATCTTTACTGTGACCTAACAAAATACAATAAATCTATTTAATTACCTTAATAGAATCCATCGATGCTAGAAAACCTTAATCCAATACATTAATATGATGCACGTAATATTAGAAGCACCAAAACAATATCACTTTACTGCACAACACATCCTACCAGCGCGACCGAAATCTACGAACTGATCGTACCGAGCGAGTACTGAGCGGACATATACAGCTTCGGTCCCCTCACTCATTAACCATTACTATTTTGAATAACTTTTACGAATTCCATTTACGTTAAGAAAAAGACATCTTGGAGAGATCCCATTATAGAGAACCATACAGAAACATTCTAGCTTTTGTATGGTTTAAACCAAAACTTGCTACGATATCGCATTCATCCCCTAAGCAACCCTTAAACTTTAAAGTCAATAAAAAATAGTAAATGTTATTTAATAATTATGAAATTGATACAGGGCAATTGTATTATTATCTTTAACAAGATCTGAGTCATATAATTGCAATTAATTAAGTATTAGTTAAGTTATTGACAAATAAAATAATTATTGCAACCTATAATAACAAATCAATAGTTTGGATTAGAGTAAGAATATATTTATTTATTTATTTAAACATATGCCATTCTACCTTTCGGTGTATGGCTTTCTACAAGAATATAATATTATTTTAATAGTTGGCAAAAAAATTGTATTTAAAAAAGCAAACATAAGCTAAAGAACATGCACCAACCTAAATCAAAATTTATTTACCATCATGTTCACTTTAATTTAATAATTTTATAACAAATTAAAGTCAATTTCCTAATTATTACTATTAAAACACACAAATGAATAACTTTCAATCAATTTTTATTAATAATCCTATTAAAATAACACATTTCAAAACTAAGCGGGAGAGAAGTGTGGCTGAGCTCTGTCGCCTTGCGCACGAAGAACAGAAATAAGGCGCTTGGTAAAAAAAAACTGTTTATGCATAAAATGCGAGTAGAATATTTACTTCTTATTTCTTTAAAGATTTACATTGAAATTGATAGTGTTCTTTGGCTATTTATACATTTATTGAATTGTACTAGAAGTTTCTAATATATTAAAATATGTAAAGAATTATATAAATAATAAATTGAAGACCAAATTCATTACAATTTTGTTATGTTTTATTAGTTTATATATATTTGTAAAATGCAAATAAATTGTTTAAAGATTCAGTTAACCAAAATACTTTTAGAAACAAATGTTAAATGTTAGAAAAAGTATCAAATGTTTGATATGAAATGCGTAGAAGTCAAAAACTAGATTAAACTATCAATTTTTTTACAAAATTAATCTAAACTGCATAAAAGTCAGTTTCTACTATCAAAAAGATACTTTGAACTGTCAAAAACGGCTCCAAACTAACAAAACATTTTAACGCAGCAAAGCTAAATTTAGCTTTAGAGAATTGGTGACCTCGCGTACCTAAACTCCCTGCCCAAGAACATCCTATTTCATACTTACTTCCTAACCTGACTACTAACAATTTTCTGTAATACTAATGATAGTTTCTTGGCTATTGTTTACATTTATGGGAGTTTATAAATGAATGGGATTATGTAATCACTTTAAATATGCCGCCTTTCTAAAATCGTTTACTATACTACATATATTTTCATACGTTTGCTTGACAGCTGTCAAAGTTGATCTGTCAAAACAAATAGTTTAGTAAACAATTTAAAAAAAGCGGCACATTTAAAGTGATTACATAATCCCATTCATTTATAAACTCCCTGTATTTATAATAAATTTTAACAGCTTTAGTTATGACAAAAACAATTTAATTTATGTTTTTAGTATAGAGTTTTCCAATAACAGGTTTCATTTTGATATTAAAAAAAACGGATATTTTTTTAGAGAAATCAATAAATGTTTATTTCATTGTAAAGAGAAAGGTATGCCATTAACATTTGAAAACAATATCAGTCAAATGGCCGCCACGGTTACGGTTGCAGTAACACATTCTTTTCATGAAATTTTCCATGACCAATTCCTTCCCTCAATAACTTCACGAATTCCATCTTTAAGGTCTTGAATCGATTGTGGAGCATTGGCATAGACCTTATCTTTCACGTTGCCCCAAAGAAAAAAATCTAAAGGTGTTAAATCACAAGATCTCGGTGGCCAATTGTAATCACCTCTTCGAGAAATAACACGGTCAGGAAACTTTTCTTGCAAAATTGCGATTGTTTCGTTGCTTGTGTGGCACGTAGCGCCGCCTTGCTAAAAATAAACGTCGTCCACATCAATATCTTCCAATTTCGGCCATAAAAAATCATAGCTCGGTAGCGCCATCCATTCACCGTAACAGTTGCACCAGCCTCATTTTCAAAAAAGTAGGGTCCAACCGCACCAAACAGTGACACGTTGAGGATGCAAAAACTTTTCAACAATCATTCTTGGGTTTTCTGAGCCCCAAATGCAACAATTCTGCTTATTAACGTAGCCACCGAGGTGAAAATGGTCCTCATCACTGAAGATGAAATTCCGGATCATTTTAATGCATTTGAAGGACCTAATCGGCAAAGATACGACGTTTATGGTGATCGACCGGCTTGAGTTCTTGTGTTAACTAAACTTTAAAAGCCTTAAGACTTAAGTCTTTATGCAAAATATGGTGTAATGTCGTTTGTGAAATGTCTAATTCCAAAGATCGACGAAGAATCGACAAACCAGGATTTTCTTCAACACTACGAGCTACTTCAGCAATATTTTCATGTGTTCTTGACCAATGTTCACGGTTTCGATTCGTCACATCACAAACTTGTCCCAACAGCTCAAATTTATCCACCAGGTTTACTATTGCCGGCCGAGAAAGTGCTTTACGACTATCAAAAAGTGCTTTAGTTTTGCAAACTGTGACTGAAAAATTTTCACCATTTTTGTAGTAAATTTTAATAATTTCAATGCGTTGTTGAAGCGTGTATCGTTAGCGTAGTTTTTACTTGTCAAATATTAAAAGATAATAGCTTCAAAATTGACAGCTGCCCAAATAGCCTTCTATTCAAAATAAAACTTCTTATTGGAAAACCTTTTATATAATAGCTACAAGAACACAAGAGAAAGAAGAAACATAGGATCCTTTGATGACTAACACTTAGGCGAGTGAGTGGGCCACAGTAGAAAAAGTTACCCGCTCACAATTTGAACTTGGTGTCCACCCACTCACTCAAGCGTTAGTTATTAAGAGTTTCATTATTAAACAATTTTCTGATGTCTAAGTGACATCTGACATTCAATCTCTTATATATGATCGCTAGAAAAACACAAAAAGTGGGGAAAACATAAAATCTTTTGTTGACTAAGACTTGTGTAGGTGAATGGCTTGCAGTAAAAGAAGTTACCCGCCCACAATTTGAACTTGGTGCCCGCCCATCCACCCACCCAAGCGTTAGTTATCAATAGATTCATTGTTAATTAATTCTCTGATGTTTAAGTGACATTTGACATTCATCATTTTGCATAGAAAAGCTACAAGAATCAGCTCTTCTAAGAGCTAATTAAGCTTACCTCAGGCTAAGGTAGAGAACGTGAGCCAACACGGGGTCTCCCGTGTAGTTCCGTTTTTCCCTAGACCTAAGGTAGGGAGCACAATCAGCTCTTTTAAAAGCTAACTAAACTTACCATTACTTACTAAATAACCACCCTCCCTACATTTTTTTATTTATTTAACAAAACATTAATAAAACAAACAAGCTTTATGTAGAACGTGAGCAATATGGCTCAGTTTTCCTATCCTAAATCTACAATATACATTTGTATTTCAATATGAACGCAAGCATCAATCGGCAAATATTTATTAATTGAGATTGCAGCTTTCACAACAAAAACTACAATTCCGACCAATAACTTTATCTTGATCGGTGCCCACGCTTACAACCAAAGAAACAACAAGAGTTTATTGTAAACGCACAATTAGATTAAAACAATAAAACTGCGTTCTCATGAAAGTCTGCTTCAACACACGTTTACAATGATCATTTTCAAACAGTTCATTCATGCACACAAACAAAGTTTCTACTTAGACGAACACATCTTGTTTGTGTGCATAATTAAACAGTTTGAAAACTGTGTCTTTTAACAGACCTTTTACATAAAACATTATTTAAAACGTTGACTGAGAAAACATCATTAGAAAGAAGCGCGAAGTGTACTTGTATGTACAAAGTATAAATGTAGTATCATGCTCACATACAATCTCAGAATCTCTGGACCATTTCGAAATGATTCCCGACATTCAGCGATGGCAAATAGTGCACAAAACAGATACATTTATACTTTGCAAACACTTGCACCCATTGCGCCTATTTGTAACATTCTTTCACTCAACGCTTTAAATTTAAAATTAAGAACGTGAGCAACACTGGTGTTCATTGTGGCTCACTTTCCCCTTGGACGCAATAATAGATACACAAGTAACAGTAAACAAAATCCGCAAATTAAAAAACAGAATCAGCTATAGTGTCCCCCCAACACTTGAATATATTATGTTAGCATACATTTTCAGCCTCAAAATGATTACGAAATGATTTGATTACGTTAATCTACATGTTTCGAATTGGGGGTTTCTGGAGCTCCTAGAGAGCCGAATTTTGTTTTGTATATGTTTTAAATTACCCCAATCAACTTGGTATTAATAGCTAATGATTTAAAGGTCTTGAAATGGATTTTCAGAAATGTGTATATTGAGGTTGTGTAATTTGTATTATATTATGCAATATTTAAACTCTTTCCTGCTTATGCCAATTTGATTGGGGTATTTTAAAATGTACACAAAAGAAAATTGAACTTTCTAGGAGCCCCAGAAGTGCTCAATGTGAAACGTGTACATTAACAAAACCGAATCATTATGTAACCGTTTTGGGGGCTGAAATGTATGCTAACATAACATGTTTGAGTACGCCAACAAGAACATCATATTGGTTTTTCTGAATTTAAACGTTTTCATTGAATATTTTCTTAATTAATTATTGAGGTTAAATAATGTTGATGTAGCCGAATTGGCCAAATTACATAATTTAGAGCTTTGCAACTTGCAGAATCGTAATCAGGGGATTAAATAATGTTGATTTGATATATTTTCAGATCATTTGATGATTTGATAAGGTAGCAATAATAATTGTATTTAATGATGGTCCATAATTAAACTAATACTTAATTAATTGCAATTATTCAATTGAGATCTTGTTAAGGATAATTATACTATTGCTCTGTATCAATTTCATAATTAAAAAAAAAATGTTTACTATTTTTTTATTGTCTTTAAAGTTTAAGGGTTGCTTAGGGGATGAATGCGGCATCGTAGCCAATTCTGGTTTAGACCATACGAAAGCTGGGATTTTTCTGTATGGATCCCTTAATTGGGATGTCTCTAAAATGACATTTTCTTAACGAAAATGCAATTTGTAGAAATTGTAATTATTTAAAATAGCAACAGTCAATGAGCAATGAGTGGGGGAAGCCGAGGCTATATAAATGGTGAGCGAGCGTCACGGGATCAGAGGTCTCTATTACAAGCCTCAGGTTCAATCCATCTTGGACAAATCTAAAATGGCTAAATCTCTTCTCTACCCGATGCTGCGACGGAACAGCGGCATGTCGCTCCGGAATAAAATTCGGCTTTACACTTCGACCATCAGACCGATGATCACATACGCTTCCCCATTTGGGGAACGGCGGCAAGTAGCCACCTAAATCGCTTAGAAGCTTTCCAAAGCAAAACTCTTCGGATGCTCGCAGGAGCTCCATGGTACGTTCGAAATGTAGACATTCGAACTGACCTAGAGATTTCTCCACTTCGTCAATATTTTGAAGCTTTGGCCGAAAAGCATTTCAAAAACCTCGCGGTTCATTCCAATCCCAAGCTGGCAAGACTTGCCGAACCAGATCGGGAAGATTTTGTCCACAAACGACCGGTGAACTCAATAGTAGCCGAGTTACTCCTAGCATAGCGTGGGTAAAACCACATCCAAAAACAAAACCCCAACCTGGCCTATAAGGCGACTCCTAAACAACCTCCTACATACACATCTCCAAACGGAAGGTACATGAGCCGAAAGGTCTCGAACTTCCAGGCAATTCTCAGATGGGTGGGGTTTAGTCGGTAGGCACCCTTAAAAAAGTGTATCCGACACGTCCTGGGAGCGAAGTCTTTAGAAAATTCCCCACCTACGCCTAACAAAAAAAAAAAACAGTGTTTTCGGTCGCCCGTGCGTGATGTGGTGTGCAGTAAATTGATAGTGTTTTTGTGCTTGTGACGTTCAGTGTGAAGGATTTATGGATTGGATTAAGCATCTATGGATTATATTAAGGTAATTAAATTGATTTAAAGCATTTTATTAGGACCAAATAAATTTGATTAATTAATTATGTTTTATTTATGTGTTTAAACCTATTGACCTTGATTAACAAATATTAAATTGCAATATTTATAGGAAAATAACCTTCTCATTTATGCATTTAGACATTTTTTTAAATATTATTGTGTTTATTGTTTTCAATTATATACAGAATTTGTCTATTCAATAATTTTTCACTTTCATGACAATATTTTATGGGAAAATTTTACTTAATTACAAATGAATCAATTTTGGGTAAATTTTGTGCAAATTGTAATTTGAAAATTGACTTAATTCAAAACAAAAATTAAAAAAATTGTTTAATCTAAATTATTCAATTATTTTTCAAATCTATTGTTGAGATTATATAAGAATTTGAAATATATTTTTTTAAAAATTTTGGCTTTAGTTAAACAATTTTAATAAAAAATATTAAGTATTGACAATAATATTTTGTCTTTTATAAAACTTACTACCTAACCTAATTATTAAGAAAAATTACTAATCCCGATAATATTATATTATAATGGCTAGTTCTGGATTTAATTATTCCGCACATAAAACAGCCTCTCTTTCGGATGTGGGGGCAGAGACTGTAGATTTAAATAAGTCATCAAAAAAAAAAAAAAAACGCAAAAGTTTCATTAGATGCTTGAACTGGATTGTGGAACAAGTGGCATTAATCCACAGAGTAAACCGCCCACAATGCCAATCATGGTTTATGATACGATTAAAATAGCGAAACAAGGCCTTGCCAGTTCTACTAACCAATAATTTAATCAACAGTAGAAAAACTAAACTTTGTTCTCACTCACCCACCAACTCAAGCGTTAGTTATCAAAAGATTTATTATTAAACAATTCTCTCGTATCTAAATCCAAGCACACAAGAGGTGGAACAAACAATAGATCCTTTAATGACTAACAC
The DNA here is from genome assembly GCA_963932245.1 of Tachinus rufipes. Classification (NCBI taxonomy): domain Eukaryota; kingdom Metazoa; phylum Arthropoda; class Insecta; order Coleoptera; family Staphylinidae; genus Tachinus; species Tachinus rufipes. Next base: position 8,210,095 of record OZ010749.1, read on the forward strand.
TTGAGCGGATGGTTGGGTAACACTAGAAGAAGTAACTCGCCCACACATTAAACTTAGTTCCCACCCACCCATCCCAACGTTAGTTATCAAGAGATTTATTATTAAACAATTCTCTCCTATCTACATCGAAGCATACACGAGGTGGGACAGACAAACAATAGATCCTTTAATAACTAACACTTGGGTGGGTGGGGGTCACTGTAGAAGATGTAACTCTCCCACAAATTAAACTTTGTTTCCACCCATCCCATCGTTAGTTATAAAGAAATTTATTCTTTTATTCAGTTTTTGCATATAAAAAGTTTTCCAATAAGAAGTTTCATTTTGAATAGCAGGCTATTTGGGCAGCTGCCAATTTTGAAGCTATTATCTTTTGACATTTGACAAGTAAAACCTACGCCATTATTAAAAATAGAACGATACACGCTTCAACAACGCATTGAAATTATTAAAATTCACTACAAAAATGGTGAAAATTTGTTAGTCACAGTTCGCAAAACTAAAGCACTTTTTGGTCGTCATAAAGCACTTTCTCGGCCGGCAATAGTAAACCTGATGGAAAAATTTAAGCTGTTGGGACAAGTTTGTGATGTAAAGAATCAAAACCGTGACACACGTGAGAATATTGCTGATGTAGCCCGTAGTGTTGAAGAAAACCCAGGTTTGTCGATTCCTCGACGATCTTTGAAATTAGACATTCCACAAACAACATTACGCCGTATTTTGCATAAAGACTTAAGGGTTTTAAAATTCAGTTAACACAAGAACTCAATCCGGTCGATCACCATAAACACCGTATCTTCGTTGATGTAGTCCTTCAAATGCATCAAAATGATCCGGAATTTCATCAAAAAATCATCTTCAGTGATGAGGCCCATTTTCACCTCGGAGGCTACGTTAATAAACAGAATTGTCGCATTTGTTGATCAGAAAATCCAAGAATGATTGTTGAATAGTCTTTGCATCCTCAACGTGTCACTGTTTGGTGCGGTTTTTGGGCTGGCGATGTAATTTAACCCTACTTTTTCGGAAATGAAGTTGGTGCAACTGTTACGGTGAATGGTTGGCGCTACCGAGTTAAGATTAATGATTTTTTATAGCCGGAATTGGAAGATATTGATGTGGACGACGTTTATTTTCAGCAAGACGGCGCTACGTGCCACACAAGCAACGAAACAATCGCAATTTTGCAAGAAAAGTTTACTGACCGTGTTATTTCTCGAAGAGGAATCACAATTGGCCACCGAGATCTTGTGATTTAACAGTTTTGGACTTTTTTCTTTGGGACCACGTGAAAGATAAGGTCTATGCCAATGCTCCACAATCGATTCAAGACCTTAAAGATGGAATTCGTGAAGTTATCGAGGACATATAGCCGCAAATGTGTGAATTAGTCATGGAAAATTTCATAAAGAATGTAGTACTGCAACCGTAACCGTGGCGGCCATTTATTGATTTCTCTTAAAAAATACCCTTTGTTTTTAAATATCAAAATAAAACCTCTTATTGAAAAACCTTATATATAAAACTTTATTTACTTCTCTTCTAAATTCTATTCAAAAACGAGCTATCCGGATCATTGCTGACCCAAATTTGACTAATGACTTAAATAATTTACAATGTTACCTTTAATATAGGAATAAAATTATTTGTTTCAATATCACCTTGTCTCTACAAGTCAATGTTAACTCAGTCTAAATTGTTACTTATCACCCGTTATGTAAATTATTCATACTAAAAAATGATTTGAACAAAAGTTTTTGATCAACTTAGTATAAAAATAAAATATTTTATTGTTCTTTTTCTATATTAACTATGCAATGACATTACAATTTTGTCGTACAAATCGGTTAATTAGTTTCTCATTTAAATCAAAATATGTCCCGAGTTTGTCGGTGTGGCTTTTTCAATTAAGCGAGCAGTTGAGAGTAATCGGGCTCAGATAAGAATTATTGCCCAACAAATTTGCAGAAGAATTATTACAATAACTGGATGTTGGCGTAGATGGATTGAGATCAACGGTAGAGATTACAACCTGGACGGTCTAAAACCACTAACGTCAAGATTGGGCTCTTCAGCTTGTCGCTCTCCAAAAACAATTTTTAACTACAAAAGCAATTGTTGATGTCTGGAAAGGCTAAACTAACTAAGAAATATCCGTTCATCAATTGTTTGGTTTCAAGTCGTACCCTTTCCTTTGTTTGCCCTTAACTCTTTACCATAAGAAGTGCCGTCTAGAATGGTGTAATGAAAGACGACAATGGTTTGATAAATAGAAGTATCTTTAGCAACAAGTCGAGATTTTGTTTGTATATCCACGGTGGACGTCGCCGAGAAGAACAATAAAATTTATAGTTTGCTGTGAAATTACAAAGTAGTCGCCATAAATTCATGGCCTACTACATTTCTAAAAACTTCAGAACAAATAAAGTGTGATGCTTTATTAACGTACATGTGCAATTTCAACCCTCTACTTTAATTAGTCTTGCAGTGATATCCTGACAGACGTCGTTAGGTTTCAACTATGCCAGATTTGCAAAAAACTGAGTCATTACATTCTTCACACCAAAAGGTCAAATTCCTCATTAAATTAAACAAAGATTGAATCGGATATACGGTAAAGATTTACCTTCTTATTCTACCGTGAAAGAATGGGCCAAAAAGTTTGAGTTTTTAGAAGATGACTTACGTTCTAGTCGACCAGTTGAAATGATCACAAAAGAGTCGATAGCCTTTATTAAAGAACTGGTCCTAACTGATCCCCGACTAAAAGTGAGCAAATTATTAACATTGATTTGCCAAATACTCCATGACCATTTGAGTATGAATAAACTGAGTGCAAAATGGGTCCCAAAATTGTTCAAAAACAGCATCGAATTGATGATGCTCAATTTTTTTCAAGCTCTGTTAGAAGGGACAAGAAAAAGTTCTGCAATCTATTGTTACTGGGGATGAAACTATGATCTTATATCATGGTCCTTTGTCCAAAATAGAATCCACAAAATGGCGGTAAACCACTACCAAGAAAACCCAGAGTACCCCGTCAACCAAAAAGGATCATGAACACAAGCAATTATAAGCGCATCTTGATGATTGATTTTAAAGAAAGAAATACCACGGTAAATGGCGCTTATTATGCTACCTTATTATATAAATTGAGGGAAAATATTCGGGCAAACAAACGAGAAAAAATAACAAAAGGAATCAGGTTGTTGTACAATAACGCACCTGTGCACACCGCTGAGGTTTCTCAACTTATCATAAGAAAATGTGGCTTTCAAAAAATCAATTTAGACTTGGTTCCTGGCGACTACTTCCAGTTTTCAAAATTAAAAAAAACCTTCGGGGTAGACGATTTTGACAACAAATCTTCAGAATATTTTTATGAGTGGATTGAGTTACTAATTAAGCGATGTAATGTGTGTTAAAGGGGATTATATTAAAAAATAATAAAATATCTTTCTCATAAGTGCACGATTTGTTAGGTCGAGAATTTGTGGCGATTACCTCGTGCAAGACAAGTTACCCACGTAAATCTACATTAAATTTTGCAACTTTTGAACTAGTTCCGGATCTCTAGAGTAATTTTGAAGATTTGTAGATCACTTTCAGACACTTTTTAGCATTTAACTCAAAAACTTTGTGCTGGGCTAATATAAACCAAGTTAACTACATAAATCTACATCAGTTTTGCATCTTTTGAGATTAGTTTCTGCTCTCTTGAATAATATTTGTAGATTTAACATAAGACGACATTTACATTAAAAGTGCCACTTTCCAGCATTTTACTCAAAAACTTTGCCTAGGCTTAGATAAATTCAGTTAACTACATAAAATTACATTAAATTGTGCATGTTTTGAGACTAGTTTCAGCTCTTTAGAGTAATATTTAATGCTTAAACAAGAGAAAGAACAAAGATCAAAATATTATCAATCCTTCAAAGAAATCCAGTGCATCTCCACTGGTAAACATTTTTAGCTTATGCCTAAATAATGTAAGGAAATTATGGATGAAGAAAAAGGTGTGCTAGAATAAAATACAATAAGCATAATGGTTTAAAAAAATCTTCGAACATTAGAATTGAAACAGATTAATTCATTAGCAAGACATGCTAATAAATATAAAGCAAATTTATAAAGTAATATTGGTGCCTACTCCACAAACAGAAATGAAGTATGCTGCATATACAGCTGCTCAACAACGCAGCCAATCGCAAATTCTGAAACAAAAAAACACTAAATTAAGAAAATCTTGAGAAACGGGAATTGTTGTTATTTAATATCATTTATCAACAAAATAAAGGATTTATTTCTTCAATGTTATCGTTTTTGCCAATATATTTATATCAGGAATATATCCATCAATCAAAAATGTGCTAAAGATTGAACACATTTTCATATGTAAATGCAGGCTTAGGATACTATTTACAAATTACTTGCTTTTCTATGCAATCTGCAATTAATAAAGCTTACATAATTCTTGTGTTTTATTATTTCTGTATGTTCAATATCATTTCTAGGATCATTTTTAGCAAATTGTTCAAAAACTATAAAGAATAATGTAAATAATCATATAAATAAAAAAAAGAAGAAGCAATTAATCTATATTTTATTCTTATTAATGTTCCCTATAAAATTTAAGATTAAAAAGTTATATGGAAAAATACATCACATATAAGCAACCAAATTTAATTTAATGATTGTACAAACACAACTTTTCATATATTTATTAAGATTAGGTTAGGTTGTAATTATTTATTAATAAAAACAATTGATTCGTTTATAAGATTATAACCAAATTCAACAAAAGTTTGTAGTTTGCATTTCTATAAGATGACCTAACCTTATTTTCATAAATAAACTTATATTACATGGAAATAATCACTATGCGAACTAAATCGTAACTTAAAATTAAATTTTGTTTATTACTTTATACAATATAATGTGTGATACATGTATTCAAAGCAGTTTTGGCTCAAATTCACTGTGTACTAATCAGATTTTCAAATAATTCAGTAAATTTTGAGTTATCTACAATTTTTTCATTATAAGCAACAACAAACTTACAAGTTGCTCTGTAAAATAGGTATTATATTAAGAAAATCTGATTACACTACTCAATACTACTGTTAATAATATGTTAATTCTGTGTATGGCACACAATTTCATTCATTGGTTTCTATGTATTAAGCATGCAATGAATTAAACTATTGCGAACACCCAATTCTCATATTGGTTTAATCAAACACAATTAGACTGTGTGATAACATACAAAACATTCTATTTGATTCCCAGATTACGATTATAGAGTTTAATCAGGCCAAAATTGCGTTATTAAAATGTAATTTCAATTAAAACGCTTGCCCAAGCCATTTAATGCAGCCTAACATGATCTTGGTCATCCAAAACAACCATAAAATGCATTACATTGTCCCAAACTTGCTTAAATTGGTCAAAATTTGAGTTTGAAAATTGTCGATTTTCTCCCATAAGAAATACATGGAGATTTTTTGTTGAAATTATCAAACTAGACTTAAATATTACGCAATTTTGATGATGGCAAACTCATTTTTAAATGTTATATTACTCTTGTAGCAATTTGCAGCACTTAATTTGAATCTATAATGCCGTTGTGAAGATAAGTACCCCTAACCAAATTTTGAGTTATAAAAGTTAACAAAATTCAAAAATATTTACTTAATTTTTAAGCTAATGAATCAGGCTTTCCAACGATGTATAATAACCTTTAGTTTAAACATTTATAAAGGTTATAAAAAAATCAATTTGAGTTTAATTTCAAAAAAAAAAATTTGGAAAACAATTGGTTGCAAACTATAATAAAATAAAGTTGATTTTTGAAATCCTTGCGTTTGATTTAATAAGTGTGCAAATTTTGATTAAAAAAAATTGAAAAATAACCTCATGAGGGTTAATTTAAACCAAATCACTAAAATCAAAATAGAGAAGCAAATTTTCAATTTACACAATTCTTTCAAAAACCATTAGAAAGTACACATTAAGGGCTTTAAAATGATGGGTCTATTGCTTAAAATAGTTAAAAATTAAGGGTTGATTTTTTTATTTTAATAAAATTGGTTTTCGAAAAACTTTAGAGGTTTTGTCAAATTTAAAGCTAAAAATTTAATTTTTTCAGAAAAGTTGTATTTAGGTACTTGTAATGTAGGGGTGCTTTAGAATTTTTTTTTAAATAAAAATTGTGAAAGTTATTAAGGGTTCAAAATTTGAAAAAAAAATTGTTTTGCTATTATATTTAATTGTGGGACTTAGAATGATTTTTGAAGAATTTTTATAGTTGGGGGTTGTAGTTGGGTCCTTCCTAGATGCACTGTGAAAATTTCACCATCCCCCTTTAAAAAATAAAGCAGGGATGATTTTTTTAAATGTTCACCAACAAACTTGAAATAACTTTGTAAAAAAAAAAAATTTTGCAAATCGGATTTTTTTGGGATAAATTAGATAATATTAAGGGTAGATTCTGAAAATTTTGTTAATTTTGGAAAATTGTAAATAGTATTTAGAATTTTTTAAACTTTAATTTAGCAAATTTTGAGTTTGAGTAATTTTTACATATGGATTCCATAAATATCGGATTTTGAAAATAAGAAATTCGAAAAATTCAGCTTTTTTTGCTATTATAAAATGAATATAACTGCTTAAATCGCTTTCTAAATAAGAAAAATTAATTTTTGAAAATAATTTAATTTATTTCCTAAATTCAGGAGCATGCGCAGATCGTACGAAAAGGTCGGCCATGTTGCAAAAATCACATGATAACTCAGTAATTCACGGTGCCTTCGACTACGCGCATGTCGGTCTTACGCTCCGTGATTTTAGTGCCTGATTGAGGCCCGGAAGTGTTCAAAGCAAAGTTAATAGTTAATCTGTGCCGTGGCCGCGAGTTTTTTGCCAAAAAATTAAAATTAAGTGAAATATTAGTGTTTAAAGTCTTTAAAATCGGGATCATTGTGAAGTTGGCGTCGGTTCGGATAGGATGAGATTTCAGGTTGGCCAAGTGAAATTTAGTTTCTCGAGGTTGGTACTGTTGAGTGTCAATGACTTGAATTGAAATTTTAATTTTTGTTATCATATTATTATAATATCAAAAATTAATTCGTAATAAAATTGATATTATTAAAAAATAATTTTCTTTAAATATTCTTTAGCTTTTCATAATGTGTGTTGTGTAATAGATCATCTGATACTTCAGTAATCTGATGTAAGCCATGTGTGTCTTGTAACATGCTATGTGGACCAAACTTCTGTTGTAGAAGATGTAATCTATTATCTTAAAAATATGCAATGACTAGCTTTCTAAATTAATTTTACTAAACCACCTAAACTTTCATCTTACTTTAAAAAATTATTTAAAAATTTGTGAAATGGAATCGAAATGGTGGCAGAGATTCGGCCAGAACTTCCCAGCAGCTTTAGCAAATCACAAGAATACAGGTAGGCCAACATAGTTCAAGACGCCAAGACAGAAAGAGTAAGTGTTTAAATTAATTACGTGATAAGTCAGTTTAGGGTTTGATCAACAGGAATATTGTAGATTTGAACCGGTTATAATATTCATTTAAAAACTTTACATAAAAATATTGATTAAAGGCTAATTATTATTTCAATTCATTAGTGCTTTAGTTATAATTTTAAATATTTAATTTTTTTAGAACCAGATTAGTTTTTTGCTGATAATTTTTGTTGATAAATTTATGTTCTTATCGGGCCATTTTCTGAACACAGTATTTTGCTTCCAAGACGGATGGATCTCTGGGCTAAGTTTTTGCTAGGAGTGAAGCCGTTGTTAATTGGTTAAGCGTCTATATGCTTGACAGTCTGCGGTTGGCAGGTTTGATTGGACGTGACGTAATAGTACACTTGGCCGTCAAACCACCTTGCCGATATCTCCATATCATAAGTGATAATGAACATTAAATTTAATAATAATTAATATTGGTAAAAAATTAAAACTTGACTACCTCGCTTTTGCGGTATTTGACTGCATCAGTTGGGCCAAGTTATCAAACGTAATATTTTAATAAATTGAGCGACTTATGATGTATCAAGTCACTTGATTAATTCAAATTTGTGTGCACAGTTACAATATTTTTATGTTTAGTTTTATATTAATTGTTAAAGCGTCGCGATTAGGAATTTGATTTTTAGCCAACATTGTTTCAAATCGTTAGGTGTCTTGTTAGGTAGGGTTTTCAGATAAGGATTTGGAGGAAGCAGAATTGAAATATAAAATAAGTAATTTAATGCATTCAATAATAATAATAAAATGTTTCAGATTTCAAAAAAACTAATTTAAGAAATGACTATCCTTTTTAATTCCAGCGACTATTGTAAGTAAATTTAAAATATTATCAACAGATTTGTTTTAGAGAACCAGAAAATTGCAAATGAATAAAAATATTTATTTAATTTTTGCAAACTATTTATTTATGGTAACCATAGAAACAATGATTGAATTTATTTTAATCAACATCAGCCTACTCACTACTAATTTTATAAGGTGACAAAATGCTTTAATTTAATTGAATCTTTGGCAATTTTAGCCTCATCTTAATCAATCCAATCAATCAATTTATCTTGACAATATTTCTTCAATAATTTTTTTTAAGATCTCGAAGAAACCAGAACATCTACATAAGGAAGATGAGTTAGCAGATAAGAATGAAGAGGGGGATGATGATGCATCATCCAAGGGGGCACATCCCCCGGTTAGTATACTTACTTATGTATCTTGTGTGAACTGATTAAGCAGTTTCACTTTTATTATTTCATGTCTCCCATTCGATCGAGTCCTCATCATCAATTGGATCGCAGCAAACATTTGGATCGAATCACATCATATTTTAAGTAGGTTCCAATTCATAACTCCTAGATTCCATAGCTCCATTCCACCTAAAATATTATATTTCAGCTTACGTAAATCAATACAACTTTCATCAAACAATTTCAATTTATTGACCTAATACATACATTACAATCAGACTAAAGCTATAAAATATACATTATCTCATCACATCACTACACATATCAGTATTTTATTACATTTCTAAAATGAAAACACACATTACTTTCATAACCTTATTAATGAAGAAAAAATAATAACTATTTACTTACACTATTACTGCTTTCAGTGTCATTGATTATTATCTAAATACAATTGATTATGATGATTATTATGTAGTTTGCAAATGATCAGTGATTTGCAATTGTTTTATTTATCACATCACTTGACGGATTTAGCAAGAGTTATGTTATGTGTAAGTAAAGTTGCTGCTTGCTATGATGAAGGACAACAACAATGACACCATCTATTGTCCTTTATACATAATTGAGTCTGTAAACTCCATATACAGTTTTCTTCTGTAAATTATTTTATTATGTTAATTATATATAATATGCAATACAATATAATTAGATAATTAAAAATAAATTTTTTAAGTTCGATGCGAAGCGACTCAACAAGTCGCGAGCTGCTGAGTATTATTAAATCTTTATTTGAGTTTTAAACTATATAACTAATTACTCACATGTGCAATATAAATAGCATAACAATAAACTTGCGTGAAATAAAAAAAATTTAGTTCTTTTTTTTTTTTTTTTTTTTTTTTAAATTTCTAATACGTACATAAGCTCACGTCGCCACACTAAAACTCGCAATCGTGGACCAATGTTGGTAATTTTTTGGTTACTGGGGTAATTTGGACCCCTGATACGATTCCGGTATCGCCGTTTCGATATTCTTAACCGTTCACCTTCTAGTTCACAGCGGTTTTTCGGTATACTTTTATTACAAAAACGTGTGAAACAAATATAGTTTTAAGAGGCCGAGGGGGACACAATTGCTTCTGTGGCAAGCCAACAGACCTCGGCAGATGCTCTTGCAAACCGGAAGTCCATAGGTCAAAGGGCTTTCCTTTGGCGATCGATTATATCGCTTATTACGTACGCATGCTCGCGTTTTTCAGAGTAAAATCCACAAATGTGGATAAAAGTTTGTAATTTTTTGCCTTCTGGGGTAATTTGGAACCCTGATTACGATTTTGATATCGCCGTTTTGATATTCTCATCATTTCCCCCTCTTATCCAATAATGGCTATTTTCGGTCAATTTGAAAGTTCTAAATGCGTGAAACTAATATACTTCTAGCCGGCCGATGAGGACCCAAATTTTTTTGTGTCAAGCCACAGACCCCAGTAGGTTGTCGGCCAAAGCGGAAGTCCGTGCTTCAAGGGGTTTTCCTTCGGCAATCGAAAGAGTCAAAACATACCAAAGAGGGGGGTCTTTCTTCTTTTTGGACTAGGATTTTTTCAATTTTAAGAAAAAAAGGTCGTTTTTTTTGCATTTCCTGACGTAAAATGAACCCCTGATTACGATTTTGGGGTTCCGACTCCGATATTCCTAGCACCCTGGCGGCAATTTTAAAATAACCGCCAAAAACACGGTTTTTTAACGTTTTGAAGGGCAAAAAAGGCACTAAACGGTGAGGGGTAAAGGCGCAATTGCTCCTGACGGTAGCCAATAGACCCATCTAAATCTCCGCCAAACGGGAAGTCGGTAGGTCAAAGGGTTTTCTTTCGGCAATCGACGAAAGTTTTGGTTTTGTCGCCAATACGTAGATAAGCTCACGTCGCCACACTAAAATTTGCAAATGTGGACCAATGTTGGTAATTTTTTGGTTACTGGGGTAATTTGGACTCCTGATTACGATTCCGGAATCGCCGTTTCGATATTCTTAACCGTTCACTTTCTAATCGAAAGCGGTTTTTTATCGTATTTTTATAACAAAAACGTGTGAAACAAATATAGTTTTAAGAGGCCGAGGGGGACACAATTGCTTCTGTGGCATGCGAACAGACCTCGGCAGATGCTCTTGCAAACCGGAAGTCCATAGGTCAAAAGGCTTTCCTTTGGCGATCGATTATATCGCTTATTACGTACGCATGCTCGCGTTTTTCAGAGTAAAATCCACAAATGTGGATGAAAGTTTGTAATTTTTTGCCTTCTGGGGTAATTTGGAACCCTGATTACGATTTTGATATCGCCGTTTTGATATTCTCATCATTTCCCCCTCTTATCCAATAATGGCTATTTTCGGTCAATTTGAAAGTTCTAAATGCGTGAAACTAATATACTTCTAGCCGGCCGATGAGGACCCAAATTTTTTTGTGTCAAGCCACAGACCCCAGTAGGTTGTCGGCCAAAGCGGAAGTCCGTGCTTCAAGGGGGGGGTTCTCCTTCGGCGATCGAAAGACTCGAAACATACCAAAGAGGGGGGTATTTCTTCTTTTTGGACTAGGATTTTTTCAATTTTAGGAAAAAAAGGTCGGTTTTTTTGCATTTCCTGACGTAAAATGAACCCCTGATTACGATTTTGGGGGTCCGACTCCGATATTCCTAGCACCTTGGCGGCAGTTTTAAAATAACCGCCAAAAACACGGTTTTTTTGCATTCCGAAAGGCAAAAGAGGCACTAAACGGTGAAGGGCAGAGACGCAATCGCTCCTGAAGGTAGTCAACAGACTCATCTGAATTTCCTGCAAACGGCAAGTCCGTAGGTCAAAGGGTTTTTCTTCGGCGATCAACGAAAGTTTCGGTTTTATCGCCAATACGTACATAAGCTCACGTCGCCACACTAAAAATCGCAAATGTGGACCAATGTTGGTAATTTTTTGGTTACTGGGATAATTTGGACCCCTGATTACGATTCCGGAATCGCCGTTTCGATATTCTTAACCGTTCACCTTCTAATTCATAGCGGATTTTGGGTGTATTTTTATTACGAAAACGCGTGAAACAAATATAGTTTTAAGAGGCCGAGGGGGACGCAATTGCTCCTGTGGCAAGCCAACAGACCCCGGCAGATGCTCTTGCAAACCGGAAGTCCGTAGGTCAAAGGGTTTTCCTTCGGCGATCGATTGTATCGCTTAATACGGTACGCAAGCTCGCGTTTGTCAGAGTAAAACCCACAAATATGGATGAAAGTTTGTAATTTTTTGCTTTCTGGGGTAATTTGGAGCCCCGATTACGATTTTAATATCGGCGTTTAGATAGTCTCGTCATTTCTCCCTCTTATCTAATAATGGCTATTTTCGGTCAATTTGAAAGTTCTAAATGCGTGAAACTAACATACTTCTAGCCGGCCGATGAAGACCCAAATTTTTTTGTGTCAAGCCACAGACCCTAGTAGGTTGTCGGCCAAAGCGGAAGTCCGTGCTTCAAGGGGTTTTCTTTCGGCAATCGAAAGAGTCAAAACATACCAAAGAGGGGGGTCTTTCTTCTTTTTGGACTAGGATTTTTTCAATTTTAAGAAAAAAAGGTCGTTTTTTTTGCATTTCCTGACGTAAAATGAACCCCTGATTACGATTTTGGGGTTCCGACTCCGATATTCCTAGCACCCTGGCGGCAATTTTAAAATAACCGCCAAAAACACGGTTTTTTAACGTTTTGAAGAGCAAAAAAGGCACTAAACGGTGAAGGGTAAAGGCGCAATTGCTTCTGACGGTAGCCAATAGACCCATCTAAATCTCCGCCAAACGGGAAGTCGGTAGGTCAAAGGGTTTTCTTTCGGCAATCGACGAAAGTTTTGGTTTTGTCGCCAATACGTAGATAAGCTCACGTCGCCACACTAAAATCCGCAAAAGTGGACCAATGTTGGTAATTTTTTGGTTACTGGGGTAATTTGGACTCCTGATTACGATTCCGGTATCGCCGTTTCGATATTCTTAACCGTTCACCTTCTAGTTCACAGCGGTTTTTCGGTATACTTTTATTACAAAAACGTGTGAAACAAATATAGTTTTAAGCGGCCGAGGAGGACGCAATTGCTTCTGTGGCAAGCCAACAGACCCCGGCAGATGTTTTTGCAAACCGGAAGTCCGTAGGTCAAAGGGTTTTCTTTCGGCGATCGATTGTATCGCTTATTACGTACGCATGCTCGTGTTTGTCAGAGTAAAATCCCCAAATGTAGATGAAGGTTTGTAATTTTTTGTTTTCTGGGGTAATTTGGAGCCCTGATTACGATTTTGCTATCGCCGTTTTGATATTCTCATCACGTCCCCCTCTTATCCAATAATAGCTATTTTCGGTCAATTTGAAAGTTCTAAATGCGTGAAACTAACATACTTCTAGCCGGCCGATGAAGACCCAAATTTTTTTGTGTCAAGCCACAGACCCTAGTAGGTTGTCGGCCAAAGCGGAAGTCCGTGCTTCAAGGGGTTTTCTTTCGGCAATCGAAAGAGTCAAAACATACCAAAGAGGGGGGTCTTTCTTCTTTTTGGACTAGGATTTTTTCAATTTTAAGAAAAAAAGGTCGTTTTTTTTGCATTTCCTGACGTAAAATGAACCCCTGATTACGATTTTGGGGTTCCGACTCCGATATTCCTAGCACCCTGGCGGCAATTTTAAAATAACCGCCAAAAACACGGTTTTTTAACGTTTTGAAGAGCAAAAAAGGCACTAAACGGTGAAGGGTAAAGGCGCAATTGCTTCTGACGGTAGCCAATAGACCCATCTAAGTCTCCGCCAAACGGGAAGTCGGTAGGTCAAAGGGTTTTCTTTCGGCAATCGACGAAAGTTTTGGTTTTGTCGCCAATACGTAGATAAGCTCACGTCGCCACACTAAAATCCGCAAAAGTGGACCAATGTTGGTAATTTTTTGGTTACTGGGGTAATTTGGACTCCTGATTACGATTCCGGTATCGCCGTTTCGATATTCTTAACCGTTCACCTTCTAGTTCACAGCGGTTTTTCGGTATACTTTTATTACAAAAACGTGTGAAACAAATATAGTTTTAAGCGGCCGAGGAGGACGCAATTGCTTCTGTGGCAAGCCAACAGACCCCGGCAGATGTTTTTGCAAACCGGAAGTCCGTAGGTCAAAGGGTTTTCTTTCGGCGATCGATTGTATCGCTTATTACGTACGCATGCTCGTGTTTGTCAGAGTAAAATCCCCAAATGTAGATGAAGGTTTGTAATTTTTTGTTTTCTGGGGTAATTTGGAGCCCTGATTACGATTTTGCTATCGCCGTTTTGATATTCTCATCACGTCCCCCTCTTATCCAATAATAGCTATTTTCGGTCAATTTGAAAGTTCTAAATGCGTGAAACTAACATACTTCTAGCCGGCCGATGAAGACCCAAATTTTTTTGTGTCAAGCCACAGACCCTAGTAGGTTGTCGGCCAAAGCGGAAGTCCGTGCTTCAAGGGGTTTTCTTTCGGCAATCGAAAGAGTCAAAACATACCAAAGAGGGGGGTCTTTCTTCTTTTTGGACTAGGATTTTTTCAATTTTAAGAAAAAAAGGTCGTTTTTTTTGCATTTCCTGACGTAAAATGAACCCCTGATTACGATTTTGGGGTTCCGACTCCGATATTCCTAGCACCCTGGCGGCAATTTTAAAATAACCGCCAAAAACACGGTTTTTTAACGTTTTGAAGAGCAAAAAAGGCACTAAACGGTGAAGGGTAAAGGCGCAATTGCTTCTGACGGTAGCCAATAGACCCATCTAAGTCTCCGCCAAACGGGAAGTCGGTAGGTCAAAGGGTTTTCTTTCGGCAATCGACGAAAGTTTTGGTTTTGTCGCCAATACGTAGATAAGCTCACGTCGCCACACTAAAATCCGCAAAAGTGGACCAATGTTGGTAATTTTTTGGTTACTGGGGTAATTTGGACTCCTGATTACGATTCCGGTATCGCCGTTTCGATATTCTTAACCGTTCACCTTCTAGTTCACAGCGGTTTTTCGGTATACTTTTATTACAAAAACGTGTGAAACAAATATAGTTTTAAGCGGCCGAGGAGGACGCAATTGCTTCTGTGGCAAGCCAACAGACCCCGGCAGATGTTTTTGCAAACCGGAAGTCCGTAGGTCAAAGGGTTTTCTTTCGGCGATCGATTGTATCGCTTATTACGTACGCATGCTCGTGTTTGTCAGAGTAAAATCCCCAAATGTAGATGAAGGTTTGTAATTTTTTGTTTTCTGGGGTAATTTGGAGCCCTGATTACGATTTTGCTATCGCCGTTTTGATATTCTCATCACTTCCCCCTCTTATCCAATAATAGCTATTTTCGGTCAATTTGAAAGTTCTAAATGCGTGAAACTAACATACTTCTAGCCGGCCGATGAAGACCCAAATTTTTTTGTGTCAAGCCACAGACCCTAGTAGGTTGTCGGCCAAAGCGGAAGTCCGTGCTTTAAGGGGTTTTCTTTCGGCAATCGAAAGAGTCAAAACATACCAAAGAGGGGGGTCTTTCTTCTTTTTGGACTAGGATTTTTTCAATTTTAAGAAAAAAAGGTCGTTTTTTTTGCATTTCCTGACGTAAAATGAACCCCTGATTACGATTTTGGGGTTCCGACTCCGATATTCCTAACACCCTGGCGGCAATTTTAAAATAACCGCCAAAAACACGGTTTTTTAACGTTTTGAAGGGCAAAAAAGGCACTAAACGGTGAAGGGTAAAGGCGCAATTGCTCCTGACGGTAGCCAATAGACCCATCTAAATCTCCGCCAAACGGGAAGTCGGTAGGTCAAAGGGTTTTCTTTCGGCAATCGACGAAAGTTTTGGTTTTGTCGCCAATACGTAGATAAGCTCACGTCGCCACACTAAAATCCGCAAACGTGGACCAATGTTGGTAATTTTTTGGTTACTGGGGTAATTTGGACTCCTGATTACGATTCCGGAATCGCCGTTTCGATATTCTTAACCGTTCACTTTCTAATCCAAAGCGGTTTTTTAGCGTATTTTTATAACAAAAACGTGTGAAACAAATATAGTTTTAAGAAGCCGAGGGGGACACAATTGCTTCTGTGGCAAGCCAACAGACCTCGGCAGATGCTCTTGCAAACCGGAAGTCCATAGGTCAAAGGGCTTTCTTTTGGCGATCGATTATATCGCTTATTACGTACGCATGCTCGCGTTTTTCAGAGTAAAATCCACAAATGTGGATGAAAGTTTGTAATTTTTTGCCTTCTGGGGTAATTTGGAACCCTGATTACGATTTTGATATCGCCGTTTTGATATTCTCATCATTTCCCCCTCTTATCCAATAATGGCTATTTTCGGTCAATTTGAAAGTTCTAAATGCGTGAAACTAATATACTTCTAGCCGGCCGATGAGGACCCAAATTTTTTTGTGTCAAGCCACAGACCCCAGTAGGTTGTCGGCCAAAGCGGAAGTCCGTGCTTCAAGGGGTTTTCCTTCGGCAATAGAAAGAGTCAAAACATACCAAAGAGGGGGGTCTTTCTTCTTTTTGGACTAGGATTTTTTCAATTTTAAGAAAAAAAGGTCGTTTTTTTTGCATTTCCTGACGTAAAATGAACCCCTGATTACGATTTTGGGGTTCCGACTCCGATATTCTTAGCACCCTGGCGGCAATTTTAAAATAACCGCCAAAAACACGGTTTTTTAACGTTTTGAAGAGCAAAAAAGGCACTAAACGGTGAAGAGTAAAGGCGCAATTGCTCCTGACGGTAGCCAATAGACCCATCTAAATCTCCGCCAAACGGGAAGTCGGTAGGTCAAAGGGTTTTCTTTCGGCAATCGACGAAAGTTTTGGTTTTGTCGCCAATACGTAGATAAGCTCACGTCGCCACACTAAAATCCGCAAATGTGGACCAATGTTGGTAATTTTTTGGTTACTGGGGTAATTTGGACTCCTGATTACGATTCCGGTATCGCCGTTTCGATATTCTTAACCGTTCACCTTCTAGTTCACAGCGGTTTTTCGGTATACTTTTATTACAAAAACGTGTGAAACAAATATAGTTTTAAGCGGCCGAGGAGAACGCAATTGCTTCTGTGGCAAGCCAACAGACCCCGGCAGATGTTTTTGCAAACCGGAAGTCCGTAGGTCAAAGGGTTTTCTTTCGGCGATCGATTGTATCGCTTATTACGTACGCATGCTCGTGTTTGTCAGAGTAAAATCCACAAATGTAGATGAAGGTTTGTAATTTTTTGTTTTCTGGGGTAATTTGGAGCCCTGATTACGATTCTGCTATCGCCGTTTTGATATTCTCATCACTTCCCCCTCTTATCCAATAATAGCTATTTTCGGTCAATTTGAAAGTTCTAAATGCGTGAAACTAACATACTTCTAGCCGGCCGATGAAGACCCAAATTTTTTTGTGTCAAGCCACAGACCCTAGTAGGTTGTCGGCCAAAGCGGAAGTCAGTGCTTCAAGG
The DNA here is from genome assembly GCA_963932245.1 of Tachinus rufipes. Classification (NCBI taxonomy): domain Eukaryota; kingdom Metazoa; phylum Arthropoda; class Insecta; order Coleoptera; family Staphylinidae; genus Tachinus; species Tachinus rufipes. The sequence continues at coordinate 8,227,311 of OZ010749.1, forward strand.
GGTTTTCCTTCGGCAATCGAAAGAGTCAAAACATACCAAAGAGGGGGGTCTTTCTTCTTTTTGGACTAGGATTTTTTCAATTTTAAGAAAAAAAGGTCGTTTTTTTGCATTTCCTGACGTAAAATGAACCCCTGATTACGATTTTGGGGTTCCGACTCCGATATTCCTAGCACCCTGGCGGCAATTTTAAAATAACCGCCAAAAACACGGTTTTTTAACGTTTTGAAGAGCAAAAAAGGCACTAAACGGTGAAGGGTAAAGGCGCAATTGCTCCTGACGGTAGCCAATAGACCCATCTAAATCTCCGCCAAACGGGAAGTCGGTAGGTGAAAGGGTTTTCTTTCGGCAATCGACGAAAGTTTTGGTTTTGTCGCCAATACGTAGATAAGCTCACGTCGCCACACTAAAATCCGCAAAAGTGGACCAATGTTGGTAATTTTTTGGTTACTGGGGTAATTTGGACTCCTGATTACGATTCCGGAATCGCCGTTTCGATATTCTTAACCGTTCACCTTCTAGTTCACAGCGGTTTTTCGGTATACTTTTATTACAAAAACGTGTGAAACAAATATAGTTTTAAGCGGCCGAGGAGGACGCAATTGCTTCTGTGGCAAGCCAACAGACCCCGGCAGATGTTTTTGCAAACCGGAAGTCCGTAGGTCAAAGGGTTTTCTTTCGGCGATCGATTGTATCGCTTATTACGTACGCATGCTCGTGTTTGTCAGAGTAAAATCCCCAAATGTAGATGAAGGTTTGTAATTTTTTGTTTTCTGGGGTAATTTGGAGCCCTGATTACGATTTTGCTATCGCCGTTTTGATATTCTCATCACGTCCCCCTCTTATCCAATAATAGCTATTTTCGGTCAATTTGAAAGTTCTAAATGCGTGAAACTAACATACTTCTAGCCGGCCGATGAAGACCCAAATTTTTTTGTGTCAAGCCACAGACCCTAGTAGGTTGTCGGCCAAAGCGGAAGTCCGTGCTTCAAGGGGTTTTCTTTCGGCAATCGAAAGAGTCAAAACATACCAAAGAGGGGGGTCTTTCTTCTTTTTGGACTAGGATTTTTTCAATTTTAAGAAAAAAAGGTCGTTTTTTTTGCATTTCCTGACGTAAAATGAACCCCTGATTACGATTTTGGGGTTCCGACTCCGATATTCCTAGCACCCTGGCGGCAATTTTAAAATAACCGCCAAAAACACGGTTTTTTAACGTTTTGAAGAGCAAAAAAGGCACTAAACGGTGAAGGGTAAAGGCGCAATTGCTTCTGACGGTAGCCAATAGACCCATCTAAGTCTCCGCCAAACGGGAAGTCGGTAGGTCAAAGGGTTTTCTTTCGGCAATCGACGAAAGTTTTGGTTTTGTCGCCAATACGTAGATAAGCTCACGTCGCCACACTAAAATCCGCAAAAGTGGACCAATGTTGGTAATTTTTTGGTTACTGGGGTAATTTGGACTCCTGATTACGATTCCGGTATCGCCGTTTCGATATTCTTAACCGTTCACCTTCTAGTTCACAGCGGTTTTTCGGTATACTTTTATTACAAAAACGTGTGAAACAAATATAGTTTTAAGCGGCCGAGGAGGACGCAATTGCTTCTGTGGCAAGCCAACAGACCCCGGCAGATGTTTTTGCAAACCGGAAGTCCGTAGGTCAAAGGGTTTTCTTTCGGCGATCGATTGTATCGCTTATTACGTACGCATGCTCGTGTTTGTCAGAGTAAAATCCCCAAATGTAGATGAAGGTTTGTAATTTTTTGTTTTCTGGGGTAATTTGGAGCCCTGATTACGATTTTGCTATCGCCGTTTTGATATTCTCATCACTTCCCCCTCTTATCCAATAATAGCTATTTTCGGTCAATTTGAAAGTTCTAAATGCGTGAAACTAACATACTTCTAGCCGGCCGATGAAGACCCAAATTTTTTTGTGTCAAGCCACAGACCCTAGTAGGTTGTCGGCCAAAGCGGAAGTCCGTGCTTTAAGGGGTTTTCTTTCGGCAATCGAAAGAGTCAAAACATACCAAAGAGGGGGGTCTTTCTTCTTTTTGGACTAGGATTTTTTCAATTTTAAGAAAAAAAGGTCGTTTTTTTGCATTTCCTGACGTAAAATGAACCCCTGATTACGATTTTGGGGTTCCGACTCCGATATTCCTAACACCCTGGCGGCAATTTTAAAATAACCGCCAAAAACACGGTTTTTTAACGTTTTGAAGGGCAAAAAAGGCACTAAACGGTGAAGGGTAAAGGCGCAATTGCTCCTGACGGTAGCCAATAGACCCATCTAAATCTCCGCCAAACGGGAAGTCGGTAGGTCAAAGGGTTTTCTTTCGGCAATCGACGAAAGTTTTGGTTTTGTCGCCAATACGTAGATAAGCTCACGTCGCCACACTAAAATCCGCAAACGTGGACCAATGTTGGTAATTTTTTGGTTACTGGGGTAATTTGGACTCCTGATTACGATTCCGGAATCGCCGTTTCGATATTCTTAACCGTTCACTTTCTAATCCAAAGCGGTTTTTTAGCGTATTTTTATAACAAAAACGTGTGAAACAAATATAGTTTTAAGAAGCCGAGGGGGACACAATTGCTTCTGTGGCAAGCCAACAGACCTCGGCAGATGCTCTTGCAAACCGGAAGTCCATAGGTCAAAGGGCTTTCTTTTGGCGATCGATTATATCGCTTATTACGTACGCATGCTCGCGTTTTTCAGAGTAAAATCCACAAATGTGGATGAAAGTTTGTAATTTTTTGCCTTCTGGGGTAATTTGGAACCCTGATTACGATTTTGATATCGCCGTTTTGATATTCTCATCATTTCCCCCTCTTATCCAATAATGGCTATTTTCGGTCAATTTGAAAGTTCTAAATGCGTGAAACTAATATACTTCTAGCCGGCCGATGAGGACCCAAATTTTTTTGTGTCAAGCCACAGACCCCAGTAGGTTGTCGGCCAAAGCGGAAGTCCGTGCTTCAAGGGGTTTTCCTTCGGCAATAGAAAGAGTCAAAACATACCAAAGAGGGGGGTCTTTCTTCTTTTTGGACTAGGATTTTTTCAATTTTAAGAAAAAAAGGTCGTTTTTTTTGCATTTCCTGACGTAAAATGAACCCCTGATTACGATTTTGGGGTTCCGACTCCGATATTCCTAGCACCCTGGCGGCAATTTTAAAATAACCGCCAAAAACACGGTTTTTTAACGTTTTGAAGAGCAAAAAAGGCACTAAACGGTGAAGAGTAAAGGCGCAATTGCTCCTGACGGTAGCCAATAGACCCATCTAAATCTCCGCCAAACGGGAAGTCGGTAGGTCAAAGGGTTTTCTTTCGGCAATCGACGAAAGTTTTGGTTTTGTCGCCAATACGTAGATAAGCTCACGTCGCCACACTAAAATCCGCAAATGTGGACCAATGTTGGTAATTTTTTGGTTACTGGGGTAATTTGGACTCCTGATTACGATTCCGGTATCGCCGTTTCGATATTCTTAACCGTTCACCTTCTAGTTCACAGCGGTTTTTCGGTATACTTTTATTACAAAAACGTGTGAAACAAATATAGTTTTAAGCGGCCGAGGAGAACGCAATTGCTTCTGTGGCAAGCCAACAGACCCCGGCAGATGTTTTTGCAAACCGGAAGTCCGTAGGTCAAAGGGTTTTCTTTCGGCGATCGATTGTATCGCTTATTACGTACGCATGCTCGTGTTTGTCAGAGTAAAATCCACAAATGTAGATGAAGGTTTGTAATTTTTTGTTTTCTGGGGTAATTTGGAGCCCTGATTACGATTCTGCTATCGCCGTTTTGATATTCTCATCACTTCCCCCTCTTATCCAATAATAGCTATTTTCGGTCAATTTGAAAGTTCTAAATGCGTGAAACTAACATACTTCTAGCCGGCCGATGAAGACCCAAATTTTTTTGTGTCAAGCCACAGACCCTAGTAGGTTGTCGGCCAAAGCGGAAGTCAGTGCTTCAAGGGGTTTTCCTTCGGCAATCGAAAGAGTCAAAACATACCAAAGAGGGGGGTCTTTCTTCTTTTTGGACTAGGATTTTTTCAATTTTAAGAAAAAAAGGTCGTTTTTTTGCATTTCCTGACGTAAAATGAACCCCTGATTACGATTTTGGGGTTCCGACTCCGATATTCCTAGCACCCTGGCGGCAATTTTAAAATAACCGCCAAAAACACGGTTTTTTAACGTTTTGAAGAGCAAAAAAGGCACTAAACGGTGAAGGGTAAAGGCGCAATTGCTCCTGACGGTAGCCAATAGACCCATCTAAATCTCCGCCAAACGGGAAGTCGGTAGGTGAAAGGGTTTTCTTTCGGCAATCGACGAAAGTTTTGGTTTTGTCGCCAATACGTAGATAAGCTCACGTCGCCACACTAAAATCCGCAAAAGTGGACCAATGTTGGTAATTTTTTGGTTACTGGGGTAATTTGGACTCCTGATTACGATTCCGGAATCGCCGTTTCGATATTCTTAACCGTTCACCTTCTAGTTCACAGCGGTTTTTCGGTATACTTTTATTACAAAAACGTGTGAAACAAATATAGTTTTAAGCGGCCGAGGAGGACGCAATTGCTTCTGTGGCAAGCCAACAGACCCCGGCAGATGTTTTTGCAAACCGGAAGTCCGTAGGTCAAAGGGTTTTCTTTCGGCGATCGATTGTATCGCTTATTACGTACGCATGCTCGTGTTTGTCAGAGTAAAATCCCCAAATGTAGATGAAGGTTTGTAATTTTTTGTTTTCTGGGGTAATTTGGAGCCCTGATTACGATTTTGCTATCGCCGTTTTGATATTCTCATCACGTCCCCCTCTTATCCAATAATAGCTATTTTCGGTCAATTTGAAAGTTCTAAATGCGTGAAACTAACATACTTCTAGCCGGCCGATGAAGACCCAAATTTTTTTGTGTCAAGCCACAGACCCTAGTAGGTTGTCGGCCAAAGCGGAAGTCCGTGCTTCAAGGGGTTTTCTTTCGGCAATCGAAAGAGTCAAAACATACCAAAGAGGGGGGTCTTTCTTCTTTTTGGACTAGGATTTTTTCAATTTTAAGAAAAAAAGGTCGTTTTTTTTGCATTTCCTGACGTAAAATGAACCCCTGATTACGATTTTGGGGTTCCGACTCCGATATTCCTAGCACCCTGGCGGCAATTTTAAAATAACCGCCAAAAACACGGTTTTTTAACGTTTTGAAGAGCAAAAAAGGCACTAAACGGTGAAGGGTAAAGGCGCAATTGCTTCTGACGGTAGCCAATAGACCCATCTAAGTCTCCGCCAAACGGGAAGTCGGTAGGTCAAAGGGTTTTCTTTCGGCAATCGACGAAAGTTTTGGTTTTGTCGCCAATACGTAGATAAGCTCACGTCGCCACACTAAAATCCGCAAAAGTGGACCAATGTTGGTAATTTTTTGGTTACTGGGGTAATTTGGACTCCTGATTACGATTCCGGTATCGCCGTTTCGATATTCTTAACCGTTCACCTTCTAGTTCACAGCGGTTTTTCGGTATACTTTTATTACAAAAACGTGTGAAACAAATATAGTTTTAAGCGGCCGAGGAGGACGCAATTGCTTCTGTGGCAAGCCAACAGACCCCGGCAGATGTTTTTGCAAACCGGAAGTCCGTAGGTCAAAGGGTTTTTTTTCGGCGATCGATTGTATCGCTTATTACGTACGCATGCTCGTGTTTGTCAGAGTAAAATCCCCAAATGTAGATGAAGGTTTGTAATTTTTTGTTTTCTGGGGTAATTTGGAGCCCTGATTACGATTTTGCTATCGCCGTTTTGATATTCTCATCACTTCCCCCTCTTATCCAATAATAGCTATTTTCGGTCAATTTGAAAGTTCTAAATGCGTGAAACTAACATACTTCTAGCCGGCCGATGAAGACCCAAATTTTTTTGTGTCAAGCCACAGACCCTAGTAGGTTGTCGGCCAAAGCGGAAGTCCGTGCTTTAAGGGGTTTTCTTTCGGCAATCGAAAGAGTCAAAACATACCAAAGAGGGGGGTCTTTCTTCTTTTTGGACTAGGATTTTTTCAATTTTAAGAAAAAAAGGTCGTTTTTTTTGCATTTCCTGACGTAAAATGAACCCCTGATTACGATTTTGGGGTTCCGACTCCGATATTCCTAACACCCTGGCGGCAATTTTAAAATAACCGCCAAAAACACGGTTTTTTAACGTTTTGAAGGGCAAAAAAGGCACTAAACGGTGAAGGGTAAAGGCGCAATTGCTCCTGACGGTAGCCAATAGACCCATCTAAATCTCCGCCAAACGGGAAGTCGGTAGGTCAAAGGGTTTTCTTTCGGCAATCGACGAAAGTTTTGGTTTTGTCGCCAATACGTAGATAAGCTCACGTCGCCACACTAAAATCCGCAAACGTGGACCAATGTTGGTAATTTTTTGGTTACTGGGGTAATTTGGACTCCTGATTACGATTCCGGAATCGCCGTTTCGATATTCTTAACCGTTCACTTTCTAATCCAAAGCGGTTTTTTAGCGTATTTTTATAACAAAAACGTGTGAAACAAATATAGTTTTAAGAAGCCGAGGGGGACACAATTGCTTCTGTGGCAAGCCAACAGACCTCGGCAGATGCTCTTGCAAACCGGAAGTCCATAGGTCAAAGGGCTTTCTTTTGGCGATCGATTATATCGCTTATTACGTACGCATGCTCGCGTTTTTCAGAGTAAAATCCACAAATGTGGATGAAAGTTTGTAATTTTTTGCCTTCTGGGGTAATTTGGAACCCTGATTACGATTTTGATATCGCCGTTTTGATATTCTCATCATTTCCCCCTCTTATCCAATAATGGCTATTTTCGGTCAATTTGAAAGTTCTAAATGCGTGAAACTAATATACTTCTAGCCGGCCGATGAGGACCCAAATTTTTTTGTGTCAAGCCACAGACCCCAGTAGGTTGTCGGCCAAAGCGGAAGTCCGTGCTTCAAGGGGTTTTCCTTCGGCAATAGAAAGAGTCAAAACATACCAAAGAGGGGGGTCTTTCTTCTTTTTGGACTAGGATTTTTTCAATTTTAAGAAAAAAAGGTCGTTTTTTTTGCATTTCCTGACGTAAAATGAACCCCTGATTACGATTTTGGGGTTCCGACTCCGATATTCCTAGCACCCTGGCGGCAATTTTAAAATAACCGCCAAAAACACGGTTTTTTAACGTTTTGAAGAGCAAAAAAGGCACTAAACGGTGAAGAGTAAAGGCGCAATTGCTCCTGACGGTAGCCAATAGACCCATCTAAATCTCCGCCAAACGGGAAGTCGGTAGGTCAAAGGGTTTTCTTTCGGCAATCGACGAAAGTTTTGGTTTTGTCGCCAATACGTAGATAAGCTCACGTCGCCACACTAAAATCCGCAAATGTGGACCAATGTTGGTAATTTTTTGGTTACTGGGGTAATTTGGACTCCTGATTACGATTCCGGTATCGCCGTTTCGATATTCTTAACCGTTCACCTTCTAGTTCACAGCGGTTTTTCGGTATACTTTTATTACAAAAACGTGTGAAACAAATATAGTTTTAAGCGGCCGAGGAGAACGCAATTGCTTCTGTGGCAAGCCAACAGACCCCGGCAGATGTTTTTGCAAACCGGAAGTCCGTAGGTCAAAGGGTTTTCTTTCGGCGATCGATTGTATCGCTTATTACGTACGCATGCTCGTGTTTGTCAGAGTAAAATCCACAAATGTAGATGAAGGTTTGTAATTTTTTGTTTTCTGGGGTAATTTGGAGCCCTGATTACGATTCTGCTATCGCCGTTTTGATATTCTCATCACTTCCCCCTCTTATCCAATAATAGCTATTTTCGGTCAATTTGAAAGTTCTAAATGCGTGAAACTAACATACTTCTAGCCGGCCGATGAAGACCCAAATTTTTTTGTGTCAAGCCACAGACCCTAGTAGGTTGTCGGCCAAAGCGGAAGTCTGTGCTTCAAGGGGTTTTCCTTCGGCAATCGAAAGAGTCAAAACATACCAAAGAGGGGGGTCTTTCTTCTTTTTGGACTAGGATTTTTTCAATTTTAAGAAAAAAAGGTCGTTTTTTTGCATTTCCTGACGTAAAATGAACCCCTGATTACGATTTTGGGGTTCCGACTCCGATATTCCTAGCACCCTGGCGGCAATTTTAAAATAACCGCCAAAAACACGGTTTTTTAACGTTTTGAAGAGCAAAAAAGGCACTAAACGGTGAAGGGTAAAGGCGCAATTGCTCCTGACGGTAGCCAATAGACCCATCTAAATCTCCGCCAAACGGGAAGTCGGTAGGTGAAAGGGTTTTCTTTCGGCAATCGACGAAAGTTTTGGTTTTGTCGCCAATACGTAGATAAGCTCACGTCGCCACACTAAAATCCGCAAAAGTGGACCAATGTTGGTAATTTTTTGGTTACTGGGGTAATTTGGACTCCTGATTACGATTCCGGAATCGCCGTTTCGATATTCTTAACCGTTCACTTTCTAATCCAAAGCGGTTTTTTAGCGTATTTTTATAACAAAAACGTGTGAAACAAATATAGTTTTAAGAAGCCGAGGGGGACACAATTGCTTCTGTGGCAAGCCAACAGACCTCGGCAGATGCTCTTGCAAACCGGAAGTCCATAAGTCAAAGGGCTTTCTTTTGGCGATCGATTATATCGCTTATTACGTACGCATGCTCGCGTTTTTCAGAGTAAAATCCACAAATGTGGATGAAAGTTTGTAATTTTTTGCCTTCTGGGGTAATTTGGAACCCTGATTACGATTTTGATATCGCCGTTTTGATATTCTCATCATTTCCCCCTCTTATCCAATAATGGCTATTTTCGGTCAATTTGAAAATTCTAAATGCGTGAAACTAATATACTTCTAGCCGGCCGATGAGGATCCAAATTTTTTTGTGTCAAGCCACAGACCCCAGTAGGTTGTGGGCGAAAGCGGAAGTCCGTGCCTCAAGGGGTTTTCCTTCGGCAATCGAAAGAGTCAAAACATACCAAAGAGGGGGGTCTTTCTTCTTTTTGGACTAGGATTTTTTCAATTTTAAGAAAAAAGGGTCGTTTTTTTTGCATTTCCTGACGTAAAATGAACCCCTGATTACGATTTTGGGGTTCCGACTCCGATATTCCTAGCACCCTGGCGGCAATTTTAAAATAACCGCCAAAAACACGGTTTTTTAACGTTTTGAAGGGCAAAAAAGGCACTAAACGGTGAAGGGTAAAGGCGCAATTGCTTCTGACGGTAGCCAATAGATCCATCTAAATCTCCGCCAAACGGGAAGTCGGTAGGTCAAAGGGTTTTCTTTCGGCAATCGACGAAAGTTTTGGTTTTGTCGCCAATACGTACATAAGCTCACGTCGCCACACTAAAACTCGCAAACGTGGACCAATGTTGGTAATTTTTTGGTTACTAGGGTAATTTGGACCCCTGATTACGATTCCGGTATCGCCGTTTCGATATTCTTAACCGTTCACCTTCTAGTTCACAGCGGTTTTTCGGTATACTTTTATTACAAAAACGTGTGAAACAAATATAGTTTTAAGAGGCCGAGGGGGACACAATTGCTTCTGTGGCAAGCCAACAGACCCCGGCAGATGCTCTTGCAAACCGGAAGTCCATAGGTCAAAGGGTTTTCCTTCGGCGATCGATTATATCGCTTATTAAGTACGCAGGCTCGCGTTTGTCAGAGTAAAATCCACAAAATAACCGCCAAAAACACGATTTTTTTGCGTTTCAAAGGGCAAAAAAGGCACGGTGAAGGGCAAGGACGCAATTGCTTCTGAAGGTAGCCAATAGACCCATCTAAATCCCCGCCAAACGGGAAGTCCATAGGTCAAAGGGTCTAATGTAAGTATTTCAGCCGGTTTTTTTACAGTGTTACTCCTTGTTATTACTCTTATTTGTAAACACCCTGTAAATATTTATTTGCTTACAAATTTCGAGTTCAGAAAACTTTGAGGTAGATTTGGTTTGGTAGACATACTGTATATAATTATTATAAATTCTTAATCTCACATATGTAATTTAAGTTGCATATCTTGAATACTTAAAATACTTTCAACTTCTTCAAATAAATTAACATTTATATTACTTATCTCTGTTTTCATATTCCCCATCCTTCCCTGCATTATAAATAACTGCAACAACCTTCAAAACATCTGATAACAGCTAATTATATAATAAGGATGAATTTTGCTGGAAAAGTAGTGCTAATTACTGGTGCCAGTTCCGGTATAGGAGCCGCCGCCGCCAAACAATTCGCAAAACTAGGTGCAAGTCTTGCATTAACTGGAAGAAATGTAGAAAACCTAAACAAAGTCTCGAGCGAATGCGATCTACCAAAAGATGCCCCAACACCGTTCATCGTAACCGGTGAATTAACAAATGAAACGGACACCAAAAACATCCTCGAAGCAACCATAAAACACTACGGTAAATTAGATGTACTTGTTAACAATGCCGGTGTTATTGAAACAGGTGGCATCGAAAACACAAGTTTGGAACAATATGATCGTATGATGAATATTAACGTACGCTGCATTTACCAATTAACACATCTTGCAGTTCCGCATTTAATTAAAACACAAGGAAGCATTGTTAATGTTTCGAGTGTTAATGGAATACGATCATTTCCAGGCGTATTGGCTTATTGCATGTCGAAATCGGCTGTCGATCAATTTACCAGATGCGTTGCATTAGAATTGGCTACGAAAAATGTTCGAGTTAATTCAGTAAATCCAGGAGTAACTGTTACCAATTTACATAAACGTGGTGGAATGAATGAGGAGCAATATCAGGCATTTTTGCAGAGGACGAAGGATACACATGCAATGGGAAGGCCAGGAAAGGCAGATGAGGTTGCAAATGCCATTGTATTTTTAGCTAGTGATCATGCTAGTTTTATTACGGGGGCTTCGATTCCTGTTGATGGAGGTAGACATGCCATGTGTCCCAGATAATTATTTTAAAGGATTTTAAAGATTTATTTTTGTATATCAATAAATTTTATTATAACTACTATTTCACAACTAATTAAAATTTCATGCTACGAACTCGTTTCTTTTCCCGATACACGGAATCCTTTTGAACTAAAACATAAAAAGGTTAATAAACGAAATCAATTTACAATCGACTTACTGTAAGGGTCGAATCGGATTACTTCCAATTTATCGGCCAATCGTTCCCTAATTTTATTGAATTTGTGTCCGGTGACTAAGCTTTCCATTTGTACCATTATATGTCTACAATCAGCATAAATAAATAAAAATAACATTAAGGTTAGGATTGCTACTTACTTGCTTTTAACTTTTTTTAATAGAATATTTGTGATGAACATGTTGAGGGCTTATTTATATTTACAAATATGCAATTCAAACCAATTAAATTGATTTAATTAATTGATAAGTTTATGAAAATTGTTGCTGGAATTGATGGGGTGAAGTTAGTCAGTTAAGAATTTTTTTGGTTATAATATTTGAAATAGAATTTTATTAAATTAACTAATAAATAAAACAAATTGCACAAAATATAAAAATTTATTAATTTAAGAATTTTCACTTTCTTTATATTTGCATTTAGTACATGTATAAAACACAGTCTGCCCTTCATCAGCCGATCTCAATTGTATGGTAGCATAACTCATTTTATCATTGCTACATTTAGGACATTTTCTTTCGACTACTGGTCCATCGTCTTCATCCTTTTTTCCTTCTTTACGCTTCTTATCATCTAACATATTTTTCTCACATGCTTCCACTGAATTGAAATGGATTGTGTATTGTACTTTAATGTTTTCAAAGACTGAAATAATATAATTTAGTTGTTAATTGTGATGGTTATTTATTTGGACTTACCGCTTATGGGGTAACTTCTATTGCATGTGTAACATGTTACATCTCCTGATGCTGTTAATAAGGGTAGAATTGATCCGCAATCTCGACAAAAGCCGGAATGGGTTTTGAATAACTCATTTTGGTTCATTTTGATTTATTTTATTGAGCACATGTATGATTAAGGGTTTGTTTATAGTTTTGCATGCATGCTTTGCTGGTTGCATATAGTCAACAACTAAAATAAAATAAATTAATTTAATTTATACTTTATAACGTTAATTAATTGAATTTTAACATCTTAAATTGCAACATAGTACGTTAGTACACTTAATTAGATTAATTTATTTTTAACTATAATTTAATCGTATATAAAAGTAATTGTCACAATATTAGTGTATGTTGAGTTGCATCTAGTACAAACTAATTTTATACATTTTAAGCTAAAATAATCATTTGCTAATAATTTTTATTCTAATTATTTTATAACTTATTAAACTGCTTGCAATTAATTAATTAATTATTTAAATTGTTTTGTTGAAGGTGGCTGCAAAATATTTTCGTTATTGATGGTTGCTAGGTTATTTGTGGTTGTTGCAACTGCGACAATACAAAACAAAGATTGTTTTTCTGTAATGTTAATTAATTGTGTTTGAAAGCATTATTTAGAAGCATTTAAAATAAATTAATTAATATCAATTTAATTGTGTTGCAAATTGTTAAAGCAAGGTAAGCAGTTTGATTGCATTCTTAGTGTAGTTAAGTATCAAATTAATTTAATTGTTTGAGAAAAGGCAGTGGCGGGTCCAAAATTTGTTAGCTTTAGGGGAATAAAGGCTTTTATAAAAATTTATTATAAAAAACAGTGCTAGTATCGGCTCTGATGTAACAAATTTAGATAAATGTCATATTTTAGCTTTTACAATTTTTCCAAAGCACTTTTTGGATATTCTGGATACCCGACTTGCATCATTCTTCTGTAGCACGTTTTGAATGCTTCCAGGTCCTTGATGTTTTCTGCCTTTGTTGTCCAGGCTTCTGTTCCATATAATAAAGTGGGAAATATGTAGCACTTCAATACTCTACTTTTTTTTCATTTTTGTGAAAGCTCAGCGGGCTCTATTCTACTTTTAATCTCTTTTGTGTGCAATCAGGTTAAGCATGCTTTCCCATATCATCATCACCACCGGCCGTTAAAACCAGTTCACGTATTATATCTACAACCAAAACAACCACAAACAATTGTACAAAACCAACAAACCTAAAGCAGCCTGTCGACATTCCGCATGTATTACCAATCCGTGCACGCATTCAGCCCCTCCACATTCTTTTAAAACAGTTGTAAAAGCAACATTATCCGATAACAATGCAGTTAAAGTTTCTATTACCATATTATCCAATTTCTCCTTTCCTGAAGGCATGTTATATTCCTTATTATTATCAAAAGCATATTTTCTAGCTTCCAATAAACCTGCGTATCGTTTTAAACAGGTGACAAACACTTCCAACATACCAACTTCCCGATAAACATCTTTGAATATCACGTTATGTTTCAATATATTCATCAACGTTTGCGTACATTTAATGCTATATTCCACATGATTTATACTGTGCGTTTTTAAGAAAATCGTCATGGATATCAGCTCTTTACAAGGTACAAAATTCAATTCAACTAAGAATTCAATTAGTTCGTATAATTTTTGTTGGATTTCCGGCGATTTGTAATAGATCTTCTCCATAAATTGACTGAGAGTGTTCTGATTTTCAAGGATGAAATAGTTAGCTTTGTCCGAGTGATAGATGGCTTCCAGTATTGTACAGCAAAGCATTGGTGAGGTGGATTTTATAAATGTTGTTTGTAGGACGCGAAAGGCTTGAATGTTGCGTAAGCTCGTTCCACGTCCGGTTGGTTGCGGTAAAGAGAATCCTGTCATTTGGAATAAGGACCAGGTTGGTGCTTGCAATAGTTTCAGTTGCATAAAACCTCACATGCATAAGGAGGTTACCATCAGAACAAGGTTTCTTATCGATTCTTGGGATTTATTACATTTTCCAATCTAAAAAAAGGTTTGAGTCAGTCAGAATTATTACGTCATAACTTTAGTTCAGTTTAATTAGTTAAAGCCTATGCAAGGACCACAAAAAAGACATAGGCGCTAGGTCAGACCCTCAATCGCAGGCAAATACAATTAACTTGTTACCTTGATGAAAGTTACTTCTCAGCCGGACCGGACACTTTGGCGACACAAATACCACATGGCAAACAAGGTAAAGTAACCCTAACCTACGAGAAGTAATCTGTTTTGTTAGAAAGTGGCCTAAAGCAAATTACGCAAGAATATAGTTTGGGTGCAAGTTGTTAACTTCTAAGGCGTTGTCGGGGTCAGGTCGTAGCTTGTATAGTCTAGGGACATAACGATGGTCGTTCTAGAAGGTTAGTAGCACAGATCACTCCATGTGCGGGCACTCCACTTCAAACCAGTAGTTAGTAATCATAAACTGGAATGCCTACCCACCCGCCTAAGTGTTTTTCATCAAGAAGTAGGACATCACCATCTCTTCTTACGACTAAGAGACTTTTAACGCCCTGCGGATATAAAATTTAAAAAACATGACCATTTTTCTGTTTACTCAGAGTGGCCGTTGTTCACTGTGCTTTACTACAGACGCTCCACTGAGCTGAGACAATGTATCTTGGTTCTAGTTTATTGTTATTGTTTTTCTGGCTATAGAGTGAGGCCGCTTATTGTAACCAGACTACACGACCCTTCAAAAGATGATTAAAGTGCAGGCCGCCATGCGTGCGGGCGTGTCGTGATGTAGTATGGTAAGCGGTGAATGGTGGAAAAGCGTTGTCGCTTTATTCCCGCACCGATAGTGTTCATACACCTTGGGTGTTCTGCCTCTGGACACCTGGAGCGCCGATAACAAGCTTTACAGCTATTCCTCAATGCCAATCACTTAGATATGAGCAAAACCTAGTACTGGACAAGAAAAAGTAAAAAACGAATCGATTCCTGTCGCTAATCAGATGTGTAACACTGTTTTCTTAGCGATGCGCTCAGTTAACCACACAAACATAGTTCATAAAAAGAATTTGTTTCAAAACTCCAAAGTAATTCTGCAGCATCAACATTTTACTCTAGACGAGAACTCCGTCTTCAACTAAGCTATACACAGCTGCAATCGTTCTTTGCAAGAACTCAACAGATCCGACAAGCGCTTCACGCCCCAACCGTAGCACAATGGTCTAGTGCGAGAACTATTGTTCCCGGCAATATTTAATTTGTCAAATATATTTCGATGCGGTCGTCTCCTTCGCAAGGCAATGGCAAACCAGCAAAGTATTTGCCTAGTAAACACCTCTAGTGGTGTGCTTAGGAATCCACTTTAAACTGCAGATCCCGTATGTTTGTGTGGAACTATTATCGCACACCACAAACATACGAGAGGGGTGCCGACGCTCCTAGCGAGTATGGCACTATAAGAAGAACTAAAGTCACGCCAGTTCCATACACAACTCATACCATTCCTGGTAAACACCCCCAACCACAATCTGTGTTACCAGGAAGTTGGAAATATCACCACTCAACATCCAAACCTTCTGCACCAACATCCAAAACGGACTTCTTCAACTCTTAGACTGTGATGGCTGGAAAACATCTTTTTTTATTCCCCTAAATAGTAATATTCCTGTTGCCTATCACGGTACAACATGCATTTTCTTTTAGTCTCCAAAGCTGCAGTATCAAAGCAAGTACTTCCAATTAGCAAGAAACTCAACAGCTGAAATCACTCAGCTCCCGCCTGCGACCAACTCTAATTGAATGGCGTCTAGCTAAATCATAGTTCGCTCTCCTTAAAGGTAAACATACAACTAGGTCCTAGAAGAACTCCTAAAACCACAATCAGCTCTTTTCCTCCAAGCAACCTCAGAACCACATTCCCGTCTCCTGTTCAATTCTGCCGAACAAAATTGCAAAAGCTTACAGGTCTTATAACTGAACACTGTAGTCTAAACAAACATATGCATAGAATCCAAAAAATCCCCTATGCCTCGTACGTTTGGAGAAGAAACTCCACTACATCTGCTGAGCGAGTGCGAGTGCAATGAGAAACGCAAAGACCAAGAGACCGCAGTGTAGAAACATTGAACAAACCACCTGAAAAGAAAAAAGTTATTTCTAGTTGAATAATTATGCTGTAGCCCTGTTAATAAATAAACATTTTCAAAATTTTATTCAGACCAACTTTTACAAAATGATTACATGAACGTAGTTATTGGGGGGCCTCTTGCAAACCGGGGCCCGGATGCCTTGCATCAGTGGTACATGATGCGACTGCAGGGCCAATATAGCTTCAAGGTTAGAAATTTAAAGCTTAAAACATTTAATAATTGGAGGTTATAGTTGGGCCTTGTCTTGTCATACTGTGTAAATATCATTTTTGAATGTAGTGCTGAAAAAATAAAATAACTTTAAAAAATATTTCAGAATTCAATTTTTTAGGAAATATTGGGGATGTTACAGTACTCTGCGTACAGCGTGACCGATATAATACGCAACTTAATATACATTAAAATAATGTTCGCTTGTTCTAGCATCTTTTTCTGTACTGAAATTACTATAGCAAGGATAAAAATTTTGAGATTTTAAATTATTTCAAATAATTATAATTTGCATTTTGTGTAGTTTTGAGTTTGTGCTAATTCGTATAAATTTGGGGTTGCTGTTATGAATTAAATTTTATTATTAAATTAAGCTTTTTAAGATGTGAAAACTATTTTTGAAAATGTATTTCATAATCGGAGTATGTCGGAGCAATTCGTATATGTCGGCCATTTTGCCAAACTTTAGTACTAATCCGGCTCTTGTTTGATGCGTATGTAATACATGCGCTCCGTGGTTTTTTGTGCCTGATTTAGGCCCAGGTGTGATTAGTGCATGTTTAATAATTAAAGAAACGTGTAGCCGCGAGATTTTCAATCGGAAATTAAAAATAAAGTGAAAAAATGTGTTTAAAATTTCGTATTCCGTAGGCCAGGTCGGCATAGTAGAAATATGTTGGTAATATGAAATGTCAATCTTGGAAATATGACTTAACTTAATAAATTTTAATTTATTTTTGAGTAATATATTATTAATATAAGGTTTCAAAAATATAAAATTTGTTAAATTCAGACTTTTTTGCTATTAAAAATTGAATTTTATTATTAAATTCGGCTTATTAACGTGTAAAATCATTTATTAAAATGTAATTCATAATCGGAGTATGTCGGAGCAATTCGTGTATGTCGGCCATTTTGCTAAAGTTTAGTACAAAGCCGGCTCTTGTTTGATGTTTGATGCGTATGTAATGCATGCGCTCCGTGGTCTTTAGTGCCTGATTGAGGCCCGGGTGTGATTAGTGCAAATTTAATAATTAAACGAACGTGTAGCCGCAAGATTTTCAATCGGAAATTAAAAATAAAGTGAAAAAATGTGATTTAAAATTCGGTATCAAATGAAGTTAGCGTAGATCGGGAAATAGACAGGAGGCCAGGTCGGCATAGTAGAAACACTTAAAATATGTGGGTAATATTGAAATATCAATGTTGAAAATATGATTTAAATTGATTTGTGAGTGATAAATTAATAAATAAACTAAATTTGCATTGCAGTAATAATTGGTAAATATATTTTTTTTAAATTCTGTTATTGGTAAGATTAGAGTTGAAATCTCTTTTTGAAAACTTCCACTTAATATTAAAAAAAAAAAAAACAACTCTAAACCAATTTTTAGTAATTTTAACAACTTAAATGTTTAAATACAAAGAAATATCAATAGCTTTGCATAAAATGCATGTTAGTATACTGAACACATTTAACACTTCAGTGACATGATGTAAACCATGTATGTTTTCAAACATGCTATGTGGACCAAACTACTGTAGTCGAATTTGTGATTCGTTATCTGAATATATGTAATGTATTAGCTTACTAAATTAATTTCGACCTGACCATCTGAACTCTATTATGCGTTTAAACTATAATATAAAATTAAGTGAATGGTAATGGTGCCGGAGATTCAGCCAGAACTTCACAGCATCTCTAGCAAATCACAAGAATACAGGTAGGCCATCATAGATCAAGACGCCAAGATGAACGAGTAAGTGTTTAAATTGATTACGGCTAAGTCAGGTTAGGATTTGATCAACAGGAAAATTGTAGAATTTAAACCGGTTTCTATATTGACTAAACATAAAAATTGTTAAAATTTATTCATTTTCTAATTTTTTTAACTATAATTAACGATATTTTTATAAATTTTCACCTTTTTTATGTCCAGTCATTCTCAACTGCCATTGCGTCGCGAGTAGGAATTTGATTTTCAGTCCGCATTGTTCCATATCGTTAGGTGTCATGTTAGGTAGGGGTTTCAGCTAAGGATTCGGACAAACGAAGCAGCAACTCTGTTGGATTAATCGAAAAATAAAATTATTTACAAATTAATATAAATATTAAGTTTCAGGTTCGTACAGTAAGATTCAACTATCGATTTCAATCTTAGAACGTAATATAATCATAAATGTTTAATTCAATTTTAATAAAATAATTTTTTTAGGTTGAGCGCGCTTTATCATGAGAAACTACTGTACATCAGCAAGCAAACAGACTATATTTAATATTTTTGAATGATCGCAGAACTTATAAAAATGTAAAAACCATAAACGTCATTAATAATTTAGTGCACTAACTATTTACAATAATTTATTTCGTTTTAGGATATCATATTTAACCACAAACTAAACTGCCCCCAAAAGCAGTTACAAATTTACCTCTACGGTTGGTAAAAAGTAATACAATGCAACCATTCGCTACTACAACATCAATGTTAAAACGTGGAAATAAAATTTAAAAAACTTGAGATTATTAACGCAACTTACCTATTCAGTTTAAGTCTGGACGATTGAAGATTAATTCAAATATTTTAACTATTTCAGATTTATCCTTTGACAATTCAATAAAATTAAAATGTTTATTTATTAAAACAATTTTTATTTATAGTAACAAAGTTCAGCCTACTTAATTAAACAAAATGCTTGAGGCTTTAATTAATTCAATCATAACTTCTACTAATTATTATTGGGTATGTTTTAATAATGTAATAATAATCCATCTTCTTATCATTTTAATTTTTTAAATTCTTATTGATGCCCTCGAAGAATAAATTGCAGGATCATGTCTACAGAAGGAGACTGTGTTAGTATTAATGGTAGACATAGAATATGAAGAGGGGGGATGATAATGCAGGAGAAGTGTGCATTGAGCAAAGGGGCACATCTTCGGGTGAGTACACTTACCAATTTAATCTTTATGAACTGATTGAGCAGTCTCAAATTTTCTGTTTTATGTTACCATGGAGATTCATTTATTAATTTGCATCAAGAAGGTCTTCGCCCATTGGAATGTATTATGTATCGCTTCAACATGTTATTAAAATCCATGGTTCACCTAAAAGAAGAAATATTCATACAAATTAGGTTAATAATTCAATAGGTTCTGTACTAATAGAAATGGTTTCCATTTCTAATGCTTGTATAGGTTATATTACATTAATAACTTGCCTAACTCGTAATCCATTTAAAATACAATTCCTAACTTTTTATTTACTCTTGTTGACAATAGAGCTTTCCATGGTTTTATATTGATGAGATTATTCCTTTTATAAATCGCGTACATGATCATGTTACTGCAGGACCATTCTGCGGCTTGCTATTTAGGGTATGCAACTATGAATACACGTATGCATAAGCAGTTTTATAGCATCTCATGCTTTTTAATAAATAAATAATTCTTGAGCTGTTGGGTATTATTAAATCTTTGTTTATAATAAATGACAGAGTTTTAAATTATATACATAACTATTTACACAAACGTGCAATATAAGTAGCATAATAATAAACCTGCGTAAAATCAAAATTATTCAAAATTTGTCATGTAAATTTATTAATTATTTAATAATCAATTAATTTTCAAATTTTTGCAAATTTCAAAAAAAAATTTAAGTTGAACATTTAGAAAAAAAAAAGTAGAAATTAATATTTTTAATTTACTTACCTTAGTTTATGTTTATGGTTACATTTATATGCATGAGATGTATGAAAATACAATATAAAACGTATTGTTTATTTCATAAATAAAAAAGCTCAATATCTGCACAATACTGTATACAAATATTTTCACGAACAATAATTCCTTTCATTATCCCTTCTCATTTGTATTTAAATTACAGATGTAACAAAGAATTCTGCTAATATGTTCAATATTTAAACTATCAATAAAAATACAAATTACAATAAAAATTACACGTAACAATAGATATATAACAAGGATTTAAAGCAAATTGTTGTAACCACTATACCACATTTAATTAGTTTTTTTATTTTCATTTTATATAAATATACCAATTAGGCGTAACAAATACTTTCTGCGAAAGTTTAATTAATTAATTAATTTCTTTGGTAAATGAAATAAGCTTTTGGTTTTGTAAACCAGCACGAAGCGCTATCGATGTTAGTATATAAAATTAATGTCTTTTTGTACATTGTTTAAATTTAGAATCTTTTAGGAATACAACCAACTGAATGGAATGCGTATTTTTATTTTAAAAGTAGATCGGGCTTAAAAGTTACGGACGGCTTTAATCAACCGATACAAAAGAAATAGTTAAAAAAAAACATTTTTCGCGCGCACTTTTTAGATGATGATATAATTTTTCATTCAATTATATGAAAATGTTATGTATTAAAATAATTTTCTTTAATGAAAAATAGGATTCTTATTATTATTATCATAACCATTCATAAGTTTAAGATGCATGATATATTGGCACCGTGTATGGAATTTCTTTTAAAATACTCTTGTCTTTGTTTTGTTTTGGATATGTAATCGATATTGTGGATTATTTGAGCCTCTGTGTGACATTCGCTAAAGCTACTGCAAAAGCTTGTAGTGCCGAAAATGGGTATTGAAAATCCAGGGTATAAGCGTTTCCATCTATTCTTCCAAATTGCATCACCTAAAATAATATGAGTTACAATTTAATTATTTATTTAATAATTAAAATTACCTGTTTCCCTCTAAATTCAATTTGAAAATTCTTGGCCGATTCTTGGGTGACCCTACCACCGAAATCCAGCTGATACACTTGACTATTTTCATTCCACATTGGCGCTTTATTGTGCATAACAAATTCACGTCGTTGAGGCACCACGTGCGTGTTACAATTGCTTCCATTTGGTTCAATTTTGCCTCGCTTTAACTGTAACATTTAGAACAGAACAGACCTACTAGTAATCGGGCGGGGGTAGTGCAATGACGGATAGAACTTACTTTTTGGCGTAGTTGCGCTTTCTGGAACGTTTCCAAATCTTTGTAGTTGGTGCCGTTGAACACTTCGTCACCGGAGGCTGTTATCTCGTCGTCGGAACTTTCCAGGTTTTTGTTTTTTCTACTGCGCCGACCCAGTAATGGTGAGGATAGAAGATTTTTGCGAATTGGGGACGCCGATTGCGGTCGTTTACCTTGAATGGGTTAAAGTTTTAATAGCGGCATTAATTTATTCAGTTTCTTCGCATTTTAAGAAGACATTCATTAAATGTTTAAATGGCACTTCATCAGCTATGCAAACTTATTTAATTAACTTTTCATTTATATTATTCAAATCCACAACTTTGCATTTATTTTTCAAACAGTTGTAATTATGCTAATAATATGTTTTGAAATTATTTTTAAGCATCTCTTCAGATATATATACTGAGGACACAGTATTTGAAATATTATTTACTTATAAAATTAAAAACATGTTTTGAAGTCATTTACTGATGTTTAGGCCAGATTTATAATTTAAAAACTGGATTTACAATAATAAGACCGGATTTATAGTTTAAAAGTTAGATTAACAGTTTGAAAATAGAATTTAACACGTTGGTGGCCGGATTTTCAGTTTTAAAAGATGGATTTACAATATAAAAGCCGGATTTATATTTTTAAATACAAGATTTACAATAAAAATGCAGGATTTATAATTTGAAGAGCAAGCTAACAGTTTGGTAGCAGAGTTTAGTACATTAATAGCCGGATTTTAATTTTTGATGGCCGGATTTACACTTAAAAGGTGGAATTACAACAAAAAAAAGTAGATCTATAATTTGGAGGCTGGATTAACGGTTTGATGGCAGAATTTTATACATTGATGACCGGATTTATAGTTTGAAAACTGAATTAACAATTTGATAACAGAACTTAACGCGTTTTTGGTCAAATTTTTAGTTTTGAAAACTAAATGAATAAAATTTAGCACTTTTTAAAAGTTTATGCCAGATTTTGTTTTGTTTTATCAATGTTTTTTTTTTGTTATACTTGATTTTGCTATTTTTGATAAACATTTTTACACTTTTAAACAGTTTATGGCCGGATTTTGCCATTTTTGGCATTTTAAGAACAAAATTTAGCATTTTTCAACTGTTTTTAGTCGTATTTTGGGTTGTTTTGGAAATATTACAATATTTTATAGCTATTATTGATTTTTATTAAACAGAAAATTGCAGTTTTACCATTGTTTATTAATTTCATAGCCGGATTTTGATATTTTGAAAATTACTTAAATTTGTTTATATTTTTTTGCTGTTTATGGACAAATTTTAGTACTTTCTGACAATATTTTGATAATTTAAGGCCGGATTTTTGTTCTTTTCAACAATATATTGATATTTCATGGCCGGATTTTGCTTTTTTTACATTCCATTAAAAGAAGTTTTTAAATTTACTCCTTCTTATTAGTTTATGAACAAATTTTAGTGCTTCTGGCAATTGTTTGCAACTTCACTGCCTTATTTTGCTATTTTTGACATTTTATGAACAAAATTTTAACCGTTTTTGGCCGGATTTTAGTTCTTTATAAAAATAATTTAATATTTTATGACCATTTTTGACTTTTGATGAACAGAAACAAACAGTTTATGACAAATTTTTATACTTTTGACAATATGTTTATACTTTATGGCCAGATTCGGCTATTTTTGACATTCTATGAATAGAATCTTGCACTTTTTGACCGAATTTTGATTTTTTTGCCAAACCCTGATGGTTCAACGCTGGAATTTGCTATTATTAATATTTATTAAATAAAAGTTTATACTTTTCAACCGTTTTTAGCTAGGTTTTGATTCTACCCAAAAATATTTTTATGTTTTAAGACCGGATTTTGGTTTTTTAACAACATTTTTGATTTTTCTATCTGGTTTTTGTTATTTTAAGAACATTTGTACACTTTTTAAACAGTTTATAGCTAAATTTTGGTGTTTTCTAATAAATTTTTTAAATTTTAAAAGCCTATTTTGCTATTTTTGACATTTTATGAACAAAAATTTGCGTTTTTTAACAGTATTTGGCCGGATTTTGTTTTTTTTTTTAAATATTTTCATATTTAATGACCGAATTTTGACATTTTAGACTTTTCATAAATATAAAGTTGCAGTTTTTAACAGTTTATGGCAAATTTTGGTAGTTTTTGTCAATATTTTTATAATTTATGACCAGGTTTGGCTATTTTTGACATTTTAATAATGGCATTTTTGCACTTTATGACAGTTTATTGCTAGATTTTGATCCTTTCTGGAAATATTTTGACATTTCATAGCTGCATTTTGCTATTTTTGGTGTTTTCAACAATATTTTGATGTTTCAAGATCGGAATTTGCTATTTTTCACATTTAATGAATAAAATTTTATACTTTTCAACCGTTTTTAGCTAGATTTTAAACTTTTATGACCAAATTTTGCTATTTTTAACATTTTATGAATAAAATTTTGCCGGATTTTGACAATATTTTCATGTTTTAAAGTAAGATTTTGGTATATTTGACATTTTATGAACAAAGTTTTACACTTTTCAACAGTTTATGGCCGCATTTTAATGTTTTCTGATAATATTGTACAGCTAGTTTTGAATTTTGCACTTTTCTAACAATATTTTGATATTTTTGGGCCAGATTTTGCTATTTTTAAGATTTTGAATAGACTTTCTGACAATATTTTGATGTTTTAAGGCCAAAATTTTTGTTAGTTTTAACATTTTATAAATAGAATTTTACATTTTTCAACCGTGTTTTTGCTGGCTTTTAAATTTTTTGACGTTTTATAAATAGAGTATTTCATTTTCAACAGTTATTATAAGATTAAATAAAAAAGGCAATTGTGTACGTTTTTTTCTAAAACCGTTGCGGTGAGGTCCAAAAATCGTAGTTACGCCACTGGAACTTTATATATAAAATTTGGTTTGTTGCTGCAATACTGATATACCACCGGTTTCGCAGGCCCGACTAGAATACCAGGTCTACTAATAACCGGGATCATCCTATGGACCTGAACTCTTCAAGGTTTATAACATAGGATGAGTAGAAAGAATTGGGACAGGTCATGGCCGACTAACGGTTCACGCACCAACAAAACCCTTGGCCTCCGGAGATGCCGATCCAAAACCTCTCTTAAGGCCAAAATGGCCAACAACACTGCCAAGCTAAAGGTGTCGTATGCAAAAACTGAAGAACATTCCGTTGCAAAGTTCCTCACCAAAATAAAGCAAGGAACTAACCTAACCTAACAATATTTTATTTCTAACATGAAGATCTCTCAAGACCATTTTTGGGTCTTCCAAGTACCAAAACTGAAGTTGTCTTGTAAAAGCACTGAAAGGCATGGCAAGAGCAAGTGAACGGTGACTTGGAACCCGTATAAGACAAAACTAAACAGACCGTTTTGCAAAAATACGCGGACACAGACTTAATCATTGATCTGAGGCAGCAACTTTGGACGAAAAAACACTCGATTATGTCCGTCACCTCGTTCACTATGTGTGCAAAAGTTGAGAGGTGATTTTTTGCGTTTATCCCTAAACGAAACCTACGACGATACCACTAGCCCAACCATGCCCTTCCATACCGTCCCAGATTTCACCGGCTAGTACAGCTAGCTTTTTTGTGAAGAGTTTAGGACCACCAACTACCAACAAAGTGACGCACCGTATAAGCACTACACTAATATGAATTTGGCCGTACCCGTTTGAAGTAGAAAAGAGCAAGTAGGCGAGGAACTTTCAAAGTCCTTACTACTGCGCCTCGGAAAACTTTGCTTTTGCATCAACTTTTGCGCCTTTAACAAATGAGCAGAGATGAAGCTAAATCCAAAAATCCTAAAGGAAACTGGATTTGACCACTGGGTACTGGAAAATACCCGTACGCAAGGATACCCAACACCTCACCGCCTTTGCCACGTCTGACAAAGCCACCTATTATCTGAAACTTGTAATTTATGGTCTTCCTGATGGCCAAAATGCTGGCGGGGTGGATTGGCAAATTTGTATTGGTGTATCTCAATGACATCGTCGTGTACTCGACCAACTATCACTACCACAAGGGACATCTAAGGCGGGCAATGGAAAAGCTGCAAGAATCTGGGTTGCAGTGCAAACAGTAGAAACGCAACTTTGGGCAGCCTGAAATTGTGTACTTAGAACACAAGGCTACGGCCCAAGGAAACCAGTTTTTGGAATACCATCTCCAACGTATCTGCAACCCCTCACGACAATTGCGCAGTTTCTTGGGCTTCTGCACGTGGTTAAGGGAGTACGTCAACAACTTTGCTTAGGCTGTGTTGTCCCCCCCCCCCCCTCCAAACCAGCGTTAGTAGCCGTTAAGACAATGCGAAACCGGCTTTGGACTTTAGGCCGCCCACGACCTGGTAGCTGCGGTTTGTTCTACAAACTGACACCTGTAAAGTAGGCACGAGAGCCGTACTGTACCAAGAGTAAACGGACAAAAAGCGCATGCTAGCTCCCGGCTTACGGCTACCAAATAAAGATATCACAGTCGGTTTCTGTTGAAAACGGGTAACATAACATTAGTTTGGCTCACCGACACGCAGAATATCAAAAGCAGATTTATGCAATGGTTGTTAGTGCTAACCGAATTTGCTTTTGACATAGAGCACACGCCATGGTACCGAGAACTATATACCCGTTGAGCTATCTCTAACACTCAGCGACAAAGTAGTCGGCAGCAAAGCTAGTATCTCCCAAAGTATTAGCCTTAAAAGCCTCTACCATCGGCTGTAGAGGCAGATCCAAAGCCAACAAAGAGTCATTGCACTACAACTGTTGGGGGTTGAGACTCTGGCCGCCGCCGTATAAACTGGTTACCTTACACCAGCGGCTGGCCAAACTAAGAAACACCCCGGGCGGAAGAAGGATAAAGCTTGAGACTGTCATGGTGCGAGAACTAGAGGCCAATTAGATAAGTCCCAAAAAGTAGTCACCTCTGCCAGTAGACATTGGGTAGAGGACCACCTACGGCAAGATCCAGTGAAGATTCATGCAGATGACTTGCGACCGGCTTCACCACTAGACCAGTCGGAACCGTGTGCCTCCTAGACAGATCTTCCAGGAAGTACACCGGACAAAACACCCGATCGAAACAGTGCAACCTGTATTACCGAGTAGACTGCAACAGTAAGGAGAAACAATAGTGTAACGCTCAAACTTAAGTGTGAACCGGCCGACCGTACAACATATCGTGCTAAAACATCTTAGTCCGCAAATGTCAAAACTCGTACATCTCCCGGAGATTAGACAAACTCTGAACTTTAGAGCGACGAGACTAGACCGTGCAAGACCATGTGTAGGAATAACCAGACCCGCACAATTCTTGCGTTTGGAATTGGAACCATGTTTTGCAATTGGAGGGGATTGTTGAAGACACGTGGCTTCAAGGAGCGTAGCCTTAAAAAATCAAACAAAAAAACAAACAAAACCGCAACTGATGCTTCTTTGTTGGTAGAGCATGAACGCCCAATGTGTGATGAGCTAAGAAGTGTAAAAGTAAAACTTTTGCGTTGCAAAGTAAATGTTATTCAACAACTAAGCCTCTGAACTGACCGGATATCAACCGTCACAACAAAACTACCATGAGACTACTACTTTGTACACGACCACCGCAATGTCCACGAACCTTGACCATGGATCTTACAAAATCCATACTCTATAACAAAAGTTTCTTAATTCCTGGATTGCATAGGCTTGCCCCCCTTTTGTTTTCTTCCGCCGACACCCCTGCTATTCTTCATGACTACGACTACCGAGCTGTTTCTACACAATCGATTGATTGCCTTTTGCGCTTGAACCTTTGCGACCCACCGCCGTGAGTCACGTCCAGCCCTCTGGAGAATATTTTCTTACACGCTGTACCGAGAAACAAGTACGTCGCTCTTACAGCGACCTCTAAACCACTACCCAGCAAATTACTAGGGTGTGCATTCACTTGGCCGCAAGTTTGTCCCTAATCCAACCCCATAGTTGGCCAAATACCATCAGATGCAGATACACTAAAGGGTTACTCAACAAACCTTTTTAGAACACCGACTTGATCAAAAATTACGGTTTTTTATATTAAATTTGTATAAAATCGCTCAGAAAAGTCAATTGTTGCATAAAATTTGGATAAAAAATATTGTTTCTTATAATATTTATCAAAAATTACCGTTTTTTATACTAAATTTGAACAAAGTTGCTCAGAAAAGCTAATTTTTGCATGAATATTGCAGAAAAAACATATTTTCTAATCAGATTTATCAAAAATAACTATTTTGTATACTAAATTTGTACAAAATGGCTCAAAAAAGCTAATTGTTGCATAAAATCTGCACAAAAACCACTTTTTTTTTGTAAAATTTATCAAATATTACAGTTTTTGATGCTAAATTTGTATAAAATTGCTCAAAAAAGCTAATTGTTGCATAAAATCTGCACAAAACTATTGTTTCTTATGATATTTTATCAAAAATTACCGTTTTTTGTACTAAATTTGTATGCGTTTTTATGAAATCTGCACTAAAAACATATTTTCTTCTAAAATTCATCAAAGAATACCATCTGACAGTTGTAACAAATTGTAAAATTGCTCAAAAAACCCAATTGTTGCACAAAATTTTTCTAAAATGAAGCAAAAGTACCATTTTTGCATGAAATTTGCTACAAAAAACATATATTCTTATAAAAAGTAACAAAAACATGAAACGTTTATAGTATAAAAATGACAATTTTGACTAAATTTGTATAAAATCGCTCAAAAGTTTAGTTGTTCCTCAAATTAGTCTAAAATAGCCAAATACATGGGCTTATATGAAGCAAAAATTTATTGTATGCATGAAACATGCACAAAAAACACGTTTTCTCATAAAATTCATCAAAAATTACACAAAATTTCCATTTAAAATGACTATATTTGTATAAAATCGCTCAGAAAAGCTATAAAATTGTTCTAAAATTGCACCAAAAATATATTTTCTTATAAAATTCATTAAAAATTAAACTAAATTGTATTTTTTAATACTAATTTTGCTCAAAAAAACTAATTATTGAATGAAGTTTAAGAAAAAACAAATTTTCCTAAAAAATCATCTATTTTTTATACTAAATTTGTATAAAATTGCTCAGAGCTTTTCTGTAGAATGAAATCTATACAAAAAGCACATTTTTCTTAAAATTTATGAATAAAATCTTTAGATTTATACACTTTATAGATTCTAAAACTAAACTAATTACATGAAAAATATTTTAAAATTATTAAATTTATTTCATTACATTTGAGAAATGCAAATTATGTTGTTGTTTTAAAATAAAATTACTGCAGACTGGCATAATTGACTATTCAAAATGTTTTTTACTTTATAATTCAAATGATTGAAATACCAATCTACGTTGTACACGTCCTTCTAACCCAATTATTATGCGAATTGTGTCATCCCAAACACCAGCTGGTGTTAGAGTATTGATATTTTAGTGTAACTGTTTTCCGGATAATCTGCCAACTGTTTGGACCGGTATTCTAATTGTAGTAATTAAATTTTAGAGGCATTAATAAATCAAAAGTACAACAGCAAATTCAACATATAATTTGTTATTCATTCATAAAAAAAGTTTTTTTTTACAGATAAGGCAGGAGTTACATTGGACGCATACTTGATTGCCAGATACACGTCAGATTAAGACAAGTTTTTATTCATAATAATTTAAATGTTATGCAAACTTTATGAAACATTAATATTAATTGTAAGGTTGTGGTCACATTGGACGTATCAACTCAATAGCTAATAAATAGACACTGCATCTTAAACAAACGCATACATGAAATGGGAATCCAGACAAATTTCATTGCAGATTGGAAGATAAAGAAAAGCACTATAGATGAACTTATTAAGACTGTTTTTTAGTAAAGGTTTATGGGTTTCATTGAAGAAACAAAATTATTAGAAAGGTAACAAGCAAAGGTGAACAATAGTATCAATAACTTACAGTACAAGGACGTTAATAATTACCTTTTTTACTAGGAGCTGGTGATGCTGGTGAACTTCTAGGCAGTCTTGGCGATGAAGGCGGAGTAGACCTTCCATCATCTTCCCGCAACCTAGTTAACAAATTTTCTAAAGTAGCCAAGGCATGCGAATGCAAAGACATTCCGCTTTTGGTATTACTAGGACTATTCTCTACCGATTTCTTCTGTTTACTCCTACTCCTATTTTTACTGGTTTTTTCACTTCCGCTATTTTCTATATCAGATTTTTTCCTACGCATCAATGGCGATTTAGAAACAAAAAAACTAAGTTTGGAAGTTTCTTTTTTGTTAGTAGTAGTAGTAATGATGATGTTATTATTGGTTACTTCTTCAATGGGCGGCGGAGGTGTTTTATTGTTTGCATTAGTTTCTATAATAATTTCCGGTATGATTTCTTCTTTAGGTAATGTTTTTAAACTTAGAGAATCACTTGCTGGAAAAATATCACTGGAGTCTAAACTTTTTGATTTACCACAGCTTTTTAAATTTGGGGTTTTTTGGTTGTTGCGTTCGCGTTCTTGTTGTTGGTGACGCCGCGTTTGTTTTTTGTGACGATTGTTTTTTCTGTTAACCAAAACTAAACGTTTGGGGGCGTCCTTACGTAACATTAATAAAGCAACATCGTTGGGGACCATTTGGGCGTCAACTAAATCTAAATATCCAACGCTGCAGCTTCTAACCATTGAATCTACAACGACGGGTGATGATTTTGGCGCGGATGATGGGCCAGCAGCTGCATCATGCTGGTGCTCTTCATCAATATACAATATTTCCTTAATACCGGAACTACCTTGACTGCTATTGGGATTTATTGTAGCTCCTATTGTATTAGGACTAGGGCGGTTTTTATCTTTCCTCCTATTAGATTCTCCTAAATTATTCCTAATATTTATATTGGAGTATTCGTTTCCATTGTGTAATTTATTATAATTATCTATTACGTCTAATTTTTTCATAACTAAAGGCTTCTGATGACAGTCGCTGTTTAAATTAAGATTTAATGAGATCCCGTTCCTGCTGTGATGGTCATTAATTATGTTTGTTTTAACAGTTTGAACATTATTCGGTGTGTTTGAGTAGTCATTTGTTGAATAAGACATTATTGTTTGTGCCGGTGGACGTTCGAATATAATATCACTGGGCGCTACTGCGTTTTTTGGGGATTGTAATGCGGGCACTGATCCATCACAACATAATGGCGAAATGGCATGTCTTTGATTTGTAGAGCCGGTTGCTCCGTTCCGATTAAACTGTCCGACGAAGCTGGTACTTTGATGAGAATTATTTGTCGGTCGCATGTTGGCCTGGTTGGATGCGTGCGGACGGATAGATTCATTTGTTCTCACCATTTCCGTTAGTTCGACGTATGGAAACTCATCTTCGTATGATTCCGCTTTAGCTAAAGCCGGAATCACCGGTCGCCCATTATTAGGATCCAAGTAATTATTCGCTAATTGCGATTTTGGTCTGTTGAATCTGCTGCCGCGCGGCGACATCGGGGCGATAGGGGGACAGTTATCTATCGAAACCCGTCGCAATCTAGATTTCTCTTCTAATTGGTTTATTTCCTCCTCGTCTTCCGAGAACAGATTTGGATTAAATGTGGGATCAGGACCGACGGGAAAATCGTCCCGTAACTCAGTCATTACAAGCGTCATCTGTCTTGGTTGCAAATGCAATAGAGACGTTTTGTATGTTACTTGACCTAAATTTGCAGGCACCGAATTTACCAATCCGTGAATCTTAAATTTGGTTCCCCATATATTCGATGTTACTTCCACAAGTCGTACGTGCTGAAAAGTATTAAATGCAATTTTCTCTCCAGACAAGTATCACTTAAAAATCGCTTACCTCGGGAAGGGTGTCAACGTACGCTAAATCTTCTGGATCCGCATCGCCGGAGCTTTGTCCCGACTGCCTGTCCGAATAAGGAACGCGATTATGCAATTTATTCCTTCGTTTTCTTCTTCTCTGCATACGCGGCGACCCAGCACCGCATCCGTCTTCTCTATCGCTATCCGATGAGTCGCTTGCCAAATTACCACCACTTGTTGATTGACTCGACGATCCCGAGCTCTTCGTATCCGGCGACCATTGTAAATGCACACTGAAGTCTTTATCTGTAAGAGATTACAAATTTGTTTACATAATGCTAACATGCTAACATGCTTTTTTCACGATTTTTATTATTCTACAGAGATCTATACATCAATTACATTTTTTAAATTTTATTTTAATTATTATTTATCAATATAAGCAGTCTTTTATATGTAAAGTCAATAGAACGGCGGCCATCATGAATCGCAAATAGAAGACTCTGATTGGCTTCCGATTAAAATTACGAGTTTGCACGAAAGAAATCTATTGACTTGAATAAAATGAGTGTTTATTTTTAATTAAACTGATTCTAATATTGAATATGTTTTTGTTTGTTTGTTTAGGTTAGGTTAGGTTAGGTTGACAATGTATGGTTATAGCTTCAATTTTTTAATAATTAAATCGAGCTTGAATGTTTAAGTTTTTTAGCAAAACTTTTTGTTCCCGCCCGCCCGCCCAAGAGTTTTTGTGAACAAGTAATTGGATCACAAACAGTTGGGCGGGTGGGTGGGCAACATTTAAACATAGTTTTAGCACACCCGCCTAAGTGTTTGTGTACAAGTTATTGGATAACAAACAGTTGGGTTGGCAACTTCAATCCAAACCACACGCTCACAACATTTAAACTTAGTTCCGGCTTACCCGCCTAAGCGTTTGTAGAGAAGTAATTATATTTCAAACATTCGGGTGGGTGCGTGGGCAATACCAATACAAACCACCTGTGCTCACAACATTTAATTTAAACTTAGTTTCCGCTCACACGCTCAAGTGTTTGTAGTCAAGTAATTATATCTCAAACACTCGGGTGGGCAACACCAATCCAATCCACCTGCTCACAACATTTAAACTTAGTTCCCGTTCACCCGCCAAAGTGTTTGTGTATATGTAATTGGATCACAAATAGTTGGGTGGGTGGGTAGGTAACTTCATTATAAACCACCCGCTCACAACATTTAAATTTAGTAACCGCCTACCCGCCCAAGTGTTTGTGTACAAGTAATTGAAACACAAACAGTTGGGTGGGTGGGTGGGCAATTCCAATCCAAACCACTCCCTCACAACATTTAAACTTAGTTTTTGCCTACCCGCCCAAGCGTTTGTAGTCACGTAATAGTATCTCAAACACTTGGGTGGGCAAAATTTAAGTAACCCGCTCACATCATTTAAACTTAGTTCTTGCTCACCCCCCCAAGTATTTGTAAATAAGTAATTGGATCACAAACACTCGGGTGGGTGGGTGGGCAACTTTAATCCAAACCACCCGCTCAAAACATTTTAACTTAGTTCCCGCCCATCCACCCAATTTTTTGTGAACAAGTAATTGGATTACAAACACTCGGGTGGGTGGGTGGGCAACTCCAATCCATACCACCCGCTCACAACATTTAAACTTAGTTCCGGCCCACCCGCCCAAGTGTTTTTAGTCACGTAATTGTATCTTAGACACTTGGGTAGGCAAAATTTAAACCACCCGCTCACATCACTTAAACTTAGTTCTTGCCCACCCGCCCAAGTGTTTGTAAGTATGTAAGTGGATAACAAACAGTCGGGTGGGTGGGTGGGCAACTTTAATTTAAATCACCCGCTCAAAACATTTAAACTTAGTTCCCGCCCACCCGCTCAATTGTTTGTGAACAAGTAATTGGATTACAAACACTTGGGTGGGTGGGTGGGCAACTTCAATCCATACCACCCGCTCACAACATTTAAACTTAGTTCCGGCCCACCCGCCCAAGTGTTTTTAGTCACGTAATTGTATCTTAGACATTTGGGTGGGCAAAATTTAAACCACCCGCTCACATCATTTAAACTTAGTTCTTGCCCACCCGCCCAAGTGTTTGTAAGTATGTAAGTGGATAACAAACAGTTGGGTGGGTGGGTGGGCAACTTTAATCCAAACCACCGGCTCAAAACATTTAAACTTAGTTCCCGCCCACCCGCCCAATTGTTTGTGAACAAGAAATTGGATTACAAACACTTGGGTGGGTGGGTGGGTGGGCAACACTTATCCATACCACTCGTTCTCAACATTTAAACTTAGTTCCCGCCCACCCGCCCAAATGTTTGTGTACAAGTAATTGGATCACAAACACTCGGGTAGGTGGGTGGGCAACACCTATTTAAACCACCCGCTCACAACATTTAAACTTTGTTTCCGCCTACCTGCCCAAGTATTTGTGATTAAGTCATTAGATCACAAATAGTTGGGTTAATCCAAATTATCCGCTCACAACATTTAAACTTAGTTCTTGCTTACCCGCCCAAGTGTTTGTGAACAATTAATTGGATTACAAACATTCGGGTGGGTGGGTGGGCAACACCAATTTAAATCACTCGTTTACAACATTTAAACTTTGTAAATTTAAGCATAAACACATTAAATTGTTTAAGAAAGACAAAAAATCTTCAAAAATCAATATTTTGGGCCTAATCATGTCTAGGCATAACAAATTATTAAATTTTAAAGTTTGTTAGGTGTAGTTAAGTTGTATTTAACATAAAAAACCTAAATTCAAGCATGAAGACTTCAAGTTGATTAATAAAAAGACAAATAACCTTAAAAAATTGATAATTTTATGCCTAACCATGCCTAGGCATAACAAATTATTAAGTTTTAATGTATGTTAGGTGTAACTTAACCTAACCTAAATTCAAGCTTGAAGACTTCAAATTAATTTATAAAAAGACTAAAACCTTTAAAAAATGAATACCTTAAACCTAATCATGCCTAGGAATAACAAATTATTAAGTTTTAAAGTATGTATGTTCAAATAATTAAAATAATTGTTTGAATTAAACGAAAAATTCTATTTCTGCATCATAAAACTTTAATAATTGTAAGGGACCGGCCGATTGCCGATATAAGAAACGATTAATGGTCGTATTACCACTCCCGAAGGTGCAGTAAAAAAGTATATCAAGAGAAATGAAATAAAAATATATGAAAGTATCGATATCCTCTACGGCATTGGACTTTGTTAGCACAACTTTGTTCTTGAAAATATTTACTTTGCAATAAAAACAATTTGGAATGATTGATTGGTAACTAAATAAATTTAATTAAATTTTCCCAAAACTAATCAAATATATTTTGTCTGTCTGAAATAAATAAAATTAAATTAAAAAATTTGAAAAAAATTTATAAAAATTATATTTTTTTGTTTTCTGTATTTTTAACGCTCAATTTCGCTTTTAAACTAAGCAAACTAATAAACTTATGCCCGTATTCATAAAAGTCAGTTACAGTAACGGATCGTTAAATTTGACAACCGCAAAATTATTTACACATATTCTACCATAAAAACAAGTTTGGCATAATAAATAACTATCAGAAATGAATGAAAAATAATATTTAATAATAACGCAAAATAAATAACATGTATTTCTATCAAATTTATAAAAATAGTTTTGACGTTTCATCGAATTGTGAGGTTATGTTGTCACATTTAATAGTCATTAAATTTAATCAGTTTTTATGAATACGGGCATTAAGCTATAAGAATATTACTATTATAATATAAAACGTAATTACTCCATACATCCAGTTTAAGATCTCAAACATATTTTATTCATGTTAACTTTTTTTTATAGAAGAAATTTATCTCGAACGCGGCACATTGCACAATATATAAAAAACATAAAAGTGGACATAAAGCGTTCGCAATTTAAATAAGGAAATAGAATATTTTATTTGCACGCTGCTCTCATCCGTGGCAAATAACTTGCGAGTACATACTTAACCTACGTTAATAATAAAGGACGGGAATGGACGATTAACTTCATCCTTTATGTAGATATAGAAAAGTTCAAAAGTTTCAAATTGAATTTCAAATGGGGAGGATATTAAATCTCCTCCCGAACACGTTCTGAAGTTACAATTGTATTCTTGTT
The DNA here is from genome assembly GCA_963932245.1 of Tachinus rufipes. Taxonomy (NCBI): domain Eukaryota; kingdom Metazoa; phylum Arthropoda; class Insecta; order Coleoptera; family Staphylinidae; genus Tachinus; species Tachinus rufipes. The sequence continues at coordinate 8,262,519 of OZ010749.1, forward strand.
AGTTTATACATGGTTTTATAAAAGTGAAATTTATATCATAGTTCAACAGTTGAAAATGTACAACATTTTATGAGAATTTTAAACAATAATATTATAAATTGTAACTTTGGTAGCAAAAAATAAATTTGATAATTTTTGAAAAATTAAAACTATTTTAAAATATATTTTCAAAATTTTTAAATTAATTTTGATTATATCTAATTTATTTCAGATGTGTTTAGAATATATTCTGAAAATTTTAAACAAAAATATTATAAATTGTATCTTTGGTAGCAAAAAATTAATTTGATAATTTTTGGAAAATTAAAACAATTCCAAAAAATATTTTGAAATTATTAAAAATAATTTTGATTAAATCCAATTTATTTCAGATATGTTTAGAACATATTTTGAAAATCTTAAACAAAAATATTATAAATTGTAACTTTGGTAGCAAAAAATAAATTTGAAAATTTTTGAAAAGTTTAAACAATTTTAAAACAAATTTTGAATTTTTTTAAAATAATTTTAATTAAATCCAATTAATTTTAGACATGTTTAGAACATATTCTAAAAATTTTAAACAAAAATATTATAAATTGTAACTTTGGTAGCAAAAAATAAATTTGATATTTTTTGAAAAATTAAAACAATTTTAAAAAACATTTTGAAATTTTTTAAAACAATTTTGATTAAATCTAATTTATTTCAGACATGTTTGGAACATAATCTGCAAATTTTAAACAAAAATATTATCAATTGTAACTTTGGTAGCAAAAAATAAATTTGATAATTTTTGAAAAACTAAAACAATTTAAAAAAATATTTTAGAATTTTTTAAAAATATTTTGATTAAATCTTATTTATTTCATACATATTTAGAACATAATTTGAAAAATTCAAACAAAAATATTATAAATTGTAACTTTGGTAGCAAAAAATAATTTTGATAATTTTTGAAAAATTAAACAATTTTAAAATAAATTTTGAAATTTTTTAAAATAATTTTAATTAAATCCGATTAATTTTAAACATATTTAGAACATATTCTAAAAATTTCAAACAAAAATATTATAAATTGTAACTTTGGTAGCAAAAAATAAATTTGATAATTTTTGAAAAGTTAAAACAATTTTAAAAAATATTTTGAAATTTTTTAAAAATAGTTGATTAAATCTAGTTTATTTCAGACAGGTTTAGAACATATTTTGAAAAATTCAAACAAAAATATTATAAATTGTAACTTTGGTAGCAAAAAATAAATTTGATAATTTTTGAAAAATTAAAACAATTTTAAAAAATATTTCCAAAATTTTTAAAATAATTTTGATTAAATACAATTTATTTTAAACATGTTTAGAACATATTCTGAAAATTTTAAATAAAAATATTATAAATTGTAACTTTAGTAGCAAAAAAAAAAGTTTGATACTTTTTGAAAAACTAAACTATTTTCAAAAATATTTTCAAATTTTTTAAATAATTTTGATTAAATCCAATTCATTTCAGACATGTTTAGAACATATTCTGAAAATTTTAAACAAAAATATTAAAAATTGTAACTTTGGTAGCAAAAAATAAATTTGATAATTTTTGAAAAATGAAAACAATTTTAAAAAATATTTTGAAATTTTTTAAAAATATTTTGATTTAATCTAATTCATTTCAGACATGTTTAGAACATATTTTGAAAGTTTTTGTATAAAATATTATAAATTGTAACTTTGGTAGTAAAAAATAAATTTGATAATTTTTGAAAAATTAAAACAATTTTAAAAAATATTTTGAAATTTTTTAAAATAATTTTGATTAAATTCAATTAATTTCAGACATGTTTAGAACATATTCTAAAAATTTTAAACAAATTGATTTTAAATTGTAACTTTGGTAGCAAAAAATAAATTTGATAATTTTTGAAAAATTAAAACAATTTAAAAAAAAAATTAAAATTTTTAAAATATTTTTCATTAAATTTAATTTATTTCAGATATGTTTAAAACATTTTGTGAAAATTTCAAATAAAAATATTATAAATTGTAACTTTGGTAGCAAAAAATAAATTTGAAAATTTTTGAAAAGTTTAAACAATTTTAAAACAAATTTTGAATTTTTTTAAAATAATTTTAATTAAATCCAATTAATTTTAGACATGTTTAGAACATATTCTAAAAATTTTAAACAAAAATATTATAAATTGTAACTTTGGTAGCAAAAAATAAATTTGATAATTTTTGAAAAATTAAAACAATTTTAAAAAATATTTCCAAAATTTTTAAAATAATTTTGATTAAATACAATTTATTTTAAACATGTTTAGAACATATTCTGAAAATTTTAAATAAAAATATTATAAATTGTAACTTTAGTAGCAAAAAAAAAAGTTTGATACTTTTTGAAAAACTAAACTATTTTCAAAAATATTTTCAAATTTTTTAAATAATTTTGATTAAATCCAATTCATTTCAGACATGTTTAGAACATATTCTGAAAATTTTAAACAAAAATATTAAAAATTGTAACTTTGGTAGCAAAAAATAAATTTGATAATTTTTGAAAAATGAAAACAATTTTAAAAAATATTTTGAAATTTTTTAAAAATATTTTGATTTAATCTAATTCATTTCAGACATGTTTAGAACATATTTTGAAAGTTTTTGTATAAAATATTATAAATTGTAACTTTGGTAGTAAAAAATAAATTTGATAATTTTTGAAAAATTAAAACAATTTTAAAAAATATTTTGAAATTTTTTAAAATAATTTTGATTAAATTCAATTAATTTCAGACATGTTTAGAACATATTCTAAAAATTTTAAACAAATTGATTTTAAATTGTAACTTTGGTAGCAAAAAATAAATTTGATAATTTTTGAAAAATTAAAACAATTTAAAAAAAAAATTAAAATTTTTAAAATATTTTTCATTAAATTTAATTTATTTCAGATATGTTTAAAACATTTTGTGAAAATTTCAAATAAAAATATTATAAATTGTAACTTTGGTAGCAAAAAATAAATTTGATAATTTTTGAAAAATTAAAACAATTTCAAAAAATACTTCAAAATTTTTTAAAATAAATTTGATTATATCCACTTTATTTCAGACATGTTTTGAACATATTCTTAAAATTTTAAATAAAAATATTATAAATTGTAACTTTGGTAGCAAAAAATTAATTTGATAATTTTTGAAAAATTAAATCAATTTTAAAAATAACTTTCAAAATTTTTTAAATAATTTTGATTAAATCCAATTTATTTCAGACATGTTTAGAACATATTCTGAAAATTTTAAACAAAAATATTAAAAATTGTAACTTTGGTAGCAAAAAATAAATTTGATAATTTTTGAAAAATTAATACAATTTTAAAATAAATTTTGAAATTATTTAAAATAATTTTAATTAAATTCAATTAATTTTAGACATGTTTAGAACATATTCTGAAAATTTCAAACAAAAATATTATAAACTGTAACTTTGATAGCAAAAAATAAATTTGATAATTTTTAAAAAATTAAAATAATTTTAAAAAATATTTTGAAATTTTTTAAAGTAATATTGATTATATTTAATTTATTTTAGATATGCTTAGAACATATTCTGATAACTTTAAACAAAATTATTATAAATTGTAACTTTGGTAGCAAAAAATAAATTTGATAATTTTTGAAAAATTGAAACAAATTTAAAAAACATTTTGAAATTTTTTAAAACAATTTTGATTAAATTCAATTAATTTCAGACATGTTTAGTACTTATTCTGAAAATTTTAAACAAAAATATCATAAATTGTAACTTTGGTAGCTATTTTTTGCTACCAAAGTTATTTTGATAATTTTTGAAAAATTAAAACAATTTTAAAATATATTTTTAAAATTTTTAATATAAATTTGATTAAATCCAATTTATTTCGGACATGTTTAGAACATATTTTCAAAATTTTAAACAAAAATATTATAAATCGTAACTTCGGTATCAAAAATTAAGTTTTGATAATTTTTGAAAAACTAAAACAATTTAAAAAAATATTTTTAATTTTCTTAAAATAATTTTGATTATTTCTAATTTATTTCAGACATGTTTAGAACATATTCTGAAATTTTTTAACAAAAAAATTATAAATTGTAACTTTGGTAGCAAAAAATAAATTTGATAATTTTTGAAAAATTAAAACAGTTTTAAAAAATAATTTGAAAATTTTTAAAATAATTTTGATTACATCCGATTAATTTCAGACATATTTAGAAGATATTCTGAAAATTTTAAACAAAAATATTATAAATTGTAATTTTGGTAGCAAAAAATAAATTTGTTAATTTTTGAAAAGTTAAAACAATTTTAAAAATTTAAAAATTTTTTTAAAATTATTTTAAATAAATCCCATTTATGTCAGACATGTTTAGAACACATTCTGAAAATTTTAAACAAAAATATTATAAATTGTATCTTTGGTAGCAAAAAATAATTTTGATAATTTTTGAAAAATTAAAAAAAATTTAAAATAAATTTTTAAAATTTTTAAAATAAATTTGATTAAATCCAGTTTATTTTGGACATGTTTAGAACATATTCTGAAAATTTTAAATAAAAATATTATAAATTGTAAATTTAGTAGCAAAAAATAATTTTGAAAATTTTTGAAAAATTAAAACTTTTAAAAAGTATTTAAAATTTTTTTAAAATAATTTTGATTAAATCCAATTGATTTCATACATGTTTAGAACATATTCTGAAAATTTTAAACAAAAATAATATAAATTTTAACTTTAGTAGCAAAAAACAAATTTGATAATTTTTGAAAAATTAAAATAATTTTTGAAAAATTAAAATAATTTTTAAAAACATTATGAAATTTTTTAAAATAATTTTGATTATATCAAATTTATTTTAGACATGTTAAGAACATTTTATGAAAATTTCAAAATTAAATATTAAAAATTGTAATTTTGGTAGCAAAAAATAATTTGATAATTTTTGAAAAATTAAAAAAAAAATAAAAAATATTTTCAAAATTTTTAAAATAATTTTAATAAAATCTAATTTATTTCAGACATGTTTAGAACATATTCTGAAAATTTTAAACAAAAATATTATAAATTGTAACTTTGGAAGCAAAAAATAAATTTGATAATTTCAGAAAAATTTCTAACATTTTTTTTTTGGTAGATTTATATTTGGCATAACTGAACTAATTTGTTTAAAGAAGATTGATTAAAGTAATGTAAAAATAATCCGATTAATTTTTTGTGCTCTTACCTTCAACTTGAGGATCAAAAATGACGAATTCAGGCCTTATCTTGCTCGTCCGTTTACCCTTCAGCAAAGGCACTAGACCGCCGAGATATTCCAGATACAACGTGTAACACGTCCCAGACGATAAATTGCTGTCTTCGTCGTGTCTTATCATTGTACAATGTAATCTAACCGATCCAACCGGAGGCCGCGAAACAAACTCCCTCAAAGCGCTTGGTTCGGGCACACAGCACTGAAAATTAAAACAAAACGATATATAGCACCAACATAATACAATAAAGGAATGAGATGTTACCCTAATTGTTTGAGCAAATAAATTTCCTATGAGATTCCTAATCCTCGGAGGTAGCGGCAGTGCGGATATCTGCGACTCGCTATGAATGGAATCATGTATCCTTAATCTACATAAAAGTTGCAACGTCGCTATCCGTCGGGACACCCATGCAATGTGGATTTGTGTCCCTGTCGCTAGAAAAAGCCTTTTATCATTATGTCCCCAAGTAAGAGCAGACACAGGTGCCTAAAAAAAACATAATTGGGTCACGTTGCTTTAAAATTATGTTAACACAATTACCTGAGTAAATGGAACAATGATGCAATATAAAAGCGTCCCTTTTTCGTTATAAAATTTCAACATATTCGTGTACTCGGTTTGCGTAGACAGAGTTTTAGTTTCCATTGTCACTCCGGCTACTGCAAGTAGTTCTCTTGAATTGCTCCATTCCATGCAAATAGGACCATGCAATTTTGTGTCTACTTGAATTGGAGATACATCATCAAATGTTTTTAGGAGATATATGAATCCGTTTTGGAGGCTCACAGCTAATATAAATTTCCTTTCAGCTAAAATATTAAAATTTAAGATTTAACAATAAATAAGTTTGTAGTAAGTACCCGCATTAGTAACTCCCGGATCGTTATCATCTCCTTCTTCCATTTTAAACTTTTCGCAAGACCAAGCCATTGAAGAAATCCCAACGTCCGAACTTAATTGCACCTGAGAAACCATCGCGCCGTGTACGTCCATTACTATTATTTGTCCGGATGTTGTCCCGAAATATACTTGTTGGTCGTCGGGGGTCCATATTCCGCATGTTATTGTCGCTTCTAGATTTAACATTGATGACCAGTATCGCTGTCCAGCCACTGAACCCACTAACACAAATCCATCCTGTAAAAAAATCATTTATTAAATTTAAATTGAGTTTTGTTTATGCAAATATAAATTACCTGATAACATATTAAAGCCATTCGACCATCATGCGACCAAGAGAAATGTGTAACTGGAGTGTTCCTATCGTTGATCAACTCAATCGACCAGCGGCCCTCGTATTTAATCCAAACAAAAATAATCCCAGAACTATCACAAGAAGCAAGCTTCTGATAAGGCTCGTTCCACTTTACCAAAATTACCTGCAAAACAACAACAACAATATAACATTTTTCACTTGGAACTAATAATATTATTCGATACTGTTAAAGCGACACATAATTATGAGACGCACAATAAAGCAGCTTTTAATTAAATTTTTAATTAACCCAAAATCGCAACAATCAACGCCTTTTAATTAAGTTTTGGTTTATTTATTTTTTGCTTACCTCGGATCGATGTCCTCGCAAGTTGTAGTTCGTTCTTAGTGGAAATTCGACGTTTTTTTTGCAGTGGCTTGTGGTGAATGTGACTCCAACAATGCCCCTTATATTGCCGGTGGCCAGCCAACCCTCTTGGTAGTAATTCGTTCTGTTTAACTTCCATCCTTCGTCCTGGAAATACAAACAATAGTGGGATTTCAGTGAGGAATTCATAATGGTTGGTTTTAATAAATTCCGAATATGAATAGGTGCTTTGAAATTTAGAGGGAGTTAGTTAAGGTTTATTAAATAGAAGTTAATTTGCGCATCTTTCTAATTAGTTAAGATGATTAATTAATCTATAAACAATTTAGAAAGAAATTAAAAACTTAATAAACTGATTTATTTTGTTAATGGCTTTAGATTAAATTATTTTTTTTCTACTTTGAAAACAATTTTTTGGTTGATGTATGATTTGCAACCCTAGAGCGGGAATGGTGTATTGTGCAATAAGTACGGTTTAATAAAAAATGAGAACAATACTTTTTTGAAACTATTTTGATATGTACCATGTACTTGGGGCAAAATTACTTTTAATTTTGCCCCAAGTCATGCTGACGCTACAATTGATACAATATGAAGTAAAAATTTAAGTCAAACTTAGTTTAAGCATTGCTTTATACAACACTAAACTCAAAAATGAGTTTAAGAATTTAAAAATATTTTTTATAATTTTTTGAAATTATTTTGATTTTTACCAAAATACGACTTTGCTCCAAATCATGCTGAGGCTACAATTGTTACAATATAAAATCAAAATTTAAGTCGAACTTAGTTAAAACATTGCTTTATATAATACAAAACTCAAAACTTAGTTTAGGAATTTAAAAATATTTTTTTTAATTTTTTAAAATTATTTTTATTTTTACCAAAACGACTTTGCTCTAAATCATGCTGAGGCTACAATTGTTACAATATAAAATCAAAATTTAAGTCGAACTTAGTTAAAACATTGCTTTATATAATACAAAACTCAAAATTTAGTTTAGGAATTTAAAAATATTTTTTATAATTTTTTTAAATTATTTTTATTTTTACCAAAATACGACTTTGCTTTAAGTCATGCTGAGGCTACAATTGTTACAATATAAAATCAAAATTTAAGTCAAAATTAGTTAATACATTATTTTATATAATGCAAAACTCAAAATTTAGTTTAGAACTTTATAAATTGTTTTTTATAATTTTTTAAAATTATTTTAATTTTTACCATAATACGACTTTGCTCCAAATCATGTTGAGGCTACAATTGTTACAATATAAAATCAAAATTTAAGTCAAACTTAATTAAAACATTGCTTTATATAACACAAAATTCAAAATTAGGTTTAGAATTTAAAAATATTTTTTTATAATTTTTTAAAATTATTTTGATTTTTACCAAAATACGACTTTGCTCGAAATCATGCTGAAGCTACAACTGTTACAATATAAAATCAAAATTTTAGTCAAACTTAGTTAAAGCATTACTTTATATAATACAAGACTCAAAATTAAGTTTAGGAAATCAAATATATTTTTAATAATTTTTTAATTTATTTTTTATTTTTACCAAAATATGAATTTGCTCCAAATCATGCTGAGGCTACAATTGTTACAATATAATACCAAATAATAAGTTGAACTTAGTTAAAACATTACTTTATATAATGCAAAACTCAAAATTTAGATTTGGATTTTAAAAATATTTTTTATATTTAATTTATTTTTACCAAAATACGTCTTTGCTCCAAATCAAGCTGAGGCTACAATTGTAACAATATAAAATCAAATTTTAAGTCAAGCTTAGTTAAAGCATTACTTTATATAAAACAAAAATCAAAATTCAATTTGGGAATTTAAAAATATTTTTTATAATTTTTTAAAATTATTTTAATTTTTACCAAAATACGACTTTGCTTTAAGTCATGCTGAGGCTACAATTGTTACAATATAAAATCAAAATTTAAGTCAAATTTAATTAAAACATTACTTAATATAATACAATTATCAACATTTAGTATAGGAATTTAAAAATATTTTTTATTATTTTTTTATTATTTTTTATTTTTACCAAAATACAACTTTGCTCCAAATCATACTGAGGCTACAATTATTACAATATAAAATCAAAAATTAAGTCAAGCTTAATTTAAGCATTGCTTTATACAAAACGTAACTCAAAATTGAGTTTAGGAAATTAAAAATTGTTTTTTATAAATTTTTAAAATTGTTTTGATTTTTACCAAAATACGACTTTGCTCCAAATCATGCTGAGGCTGTAATTGATACAATATAAAATCAAAAATTAAGTCAAATTTAGTTAAAAAATTGCGTTATATAATACAAAACTCAAAATTTAGTTTAGGAAGTTAAAAATATTTTTTATAATTTTTTTAAATTATTTTTATTTTTACCAAAATACGACTTTGCTTTAAGTCTTGCTGAGGCTACATTTGATACAATACAAAATCAAAATTTAAGTCAAATTTAGTTAAAACATTACTTAATATAATACAAAAGTCAAAATTTAGTTTAGGAATTTAAAATTTTTTTTAATAATTTTTGAAACTATTTTGATTTTTACCAAAATACGACTTTGCTTTAAATCATGCTGAAGCTACAATTGTTACAAAATAAAATCAAAATTTAAGCCGAATTTAGTTAAAACATTACTTAATATAATACAGAGCTCAAAAATTAGTTCAAGATTTTAAAATTATTTTTTTAAATTTTTTATATTTATTTTGATTTTTACTAAAATACGACTTTGCTTCAAATCATGCTGAGGCTACAATTGTTACAATAAAAAATAAAAATGTAAGTCAAATTTAATTAAAACATTGCTTTATATAACACTAAACTCAAATTTCATTTTAGGAGTTTAAAATATTTTTTTTTAATTTTTTTAAATTATTTTGATTTTTACCAAAATACGACTTTCCTTTAAAGCATGCTGAGGCTATAATTGTTACAATATGAAATCAAAACTTAGGTCAAACTTACTTAAAACATTACTTTATATAATGCAAAACTCAAAATTTAGTTTGGGATTTTAAAAATATTTTTTATAATTATTCTGAGGCTACAATTGTTACAATACAAAATCAAAATTTAAGTCAAACTTAGTTAAAACATGACTTTATATAATACAAAACTTAAAATTTAGTTTAGGAATTAAAAATATTTTTTATAATTTTTTAAAATTATTTTGATTTTTACCAAATTACGACTTTGCTTTAAGTAATGCTGAGGCTACAATTATTTTAATGCAAAATTAAAATTTGAGTCAAACTTAGCTAAAACTTTGCTTCATATAATACAAAACTCAAAACTAAGTTTAAAAAATTTAAAAATATTTCATTATAATTTTTAAAAATTATTTTAATTTTTACTAAAATACGACTTTGCTCCAAATCATGATGAGGCTACAATTGTTACAATATAAAATCAAAATTTAAGTCAAACTTAGTTAAAGCATTGCTTTATATAATACAAAACTCAAAATTTAGTTTAGAAATTTAAAAATATTTTTTATAATTCTTTAAAATTATTTTGATTTTTACCAAAATATGACTTTGTTTAAAATCATGCTGAGGCTACAATTGCTACAATATAAAATCAAAATTTAAGTCAAACTTAGGTAAAACAATACTTTATATAATACAAAACTCAGAAATTAGTTTAGAAATTTAAAAATATTTTTTATAATTTTTTGAAATTATTTTGATTTTTATCAAAATACGATTTTGCTCCAAATCATGCTGATGCTACAATTGTAACAATATAAAATCAAAATTTAAGCCGAACTTAGTTAAAACATTACTTATTATAATACAGAGCTCAAAAATTAGTTTAAGATTTTAAAATTATTTTTTATAATTTTTTAAATTTATTTTAATTTTTACCAAAATACGACTTTGCTCCAAATCATGCTGAGGCTACAATTATTACAATATAAAATCAAAATTTAAGTCAAACTTAGTTAAAGCATTACTTTATATAATGCAATACTCAAAATTTAGTTTGGGATTTAAAATTTTTTTTTTATAATTATTTTGATTTTTACTAAAATACGACTTTGTTCCAACTCATGCTGAGGCTACAATTGTAACAAAATAAAATTAAAATTCAAGTCAAACTTAGTTAAAACTCTACTTTATATAATACAAAACTCAAAATTTAGTTTAGAAAGTTTATTTATTATTTTTACCAAAATACGACTTTGCTTTAAGTCATGCTGAGGCTACAATTGTTACAATATAAAATTAAAATTTAAGTCAAACTTAGTTAAAGCATTACTCAATGTAATGCAAAACTCAAAATTTAGTTTGGGATTTTATAATAATTTTTTATAATAATTTTGATTTTTACCAAAATACAACTTTGCTCCAAATTATGCTGAGGCTACGATTGTTACAATATAAAATAAAAATTTAAGTCAAACTTAGTTTAAGCATTACTTTACATAATACAAATATCAAAACTCAGTTTATGAATTTAAAAATATTTTTTATAAATTTTTGAAATTATTTTGATTTTTACCAAATTACGACTTTGCTTTTAGTTATGCTGAGGCTACAATTGTTACAATATGAAGTCAAATTTTAAGTCGAACTTAGTTAAAACATTGCTTTATATAATACAGAACTCAAAATTTAGTTTAGGAATTTAAAAATCGTTTTTATTATTTTTTGAAATTTTTTTTGACTTTTACCAAAATACGACATTGCTCCAAATCATGCTGAGGCTACAATTGTTACAATATAAAATTAAAATTTAAATCAAATTCAGTTATAACATTGTTTTATATGTTGGGAAAGTAATAATATTATATATACTTGTATGCTTAAATTCAATGTATGCATCTCTGAATAACAACAATAATGTTTAATATATTACAAAACTCAAAATTTATTTACGGAAATTAAAATTAATTTTTAAAAAAATTTAAAATTATTTTGATTTTTACCAAAATACGACTTTGCTCCAAATCATGATGAAGCTACAATTGTTACAATATAAAATCAAAATTTAAGTCAAACTTAGTTAGAACATTACTTCATATAATACAAAATTCAAATTTTAGGTTAGGAATTTAAAAATATTTTTTTATAATTTTTTAAAATTATTTTGATTTTTACCAAAATACGACTTTGTTCCAAATCATGCTGAGGCTACAATTGTGACAATATAAAATCAAAATTTAAGCCGAACTTAGTTAAAACATTGCTTTATATAATACAAAACTCAAAATTTAGTTTAGAAATTTAAAAATTGTTTTTATAGTTTTTTAAAATTATTTTGATTTTTGCCAAAATACGACTTTGCTCCAAATCATGCTGAGGCTACAATTGTTACAATATAAAATCAAAATTTAAGTCAAATTTAGCTAAAACATTGCTTCATATAATACAAATATCAAAATTCAGTTTAGGAATTTGAAAATATTTTTCATAATTTTTTGAAATTATTTTGATTTTTACCAAAATACGATTTTGCTCCAAATCATGCTGAGGCTACAATTGTAACAAAATAAAATCAAAATTTAAGTCAAACTTAGTTAGAACATTGCTTAATATAATACAGAACTCAAAATTTAGTTTAGGAAATTAAAAATATTTTTTATAATTTTTTGAAATTATTTTGATTTTTACCAAAATACGACTTTGCTTCAAATCATGCTGAGGCTACAATTGTTACAATATAAAATTAAAATTTAAGTCAAACTTAGTTAAAACATTATTTAATATAATGCAAAACTCAAAATTTAGTTTGGGATTTTAAAAATTTTTTTTATAATTATTTTGATTTTTACTAAAATACGACATTGCTTCAAATAATGCCGAGGATACAATTGTAACAATATAAATTCAAAATTTAAGTCAAACTTAGTTAAAACATTGCTTTATATAATACAGAATTTAAAATTTACTTTAGGAAATTAAAAATATTTTTTATAATTTTTTAAAATTATTTTGAGTTTTACCAAAATACGTCATTGCTCCAAATCATGCTGAGGCTACAATTGTTACAATTTAAAATCAAAATTTAAGTCAAACTTAGTTAAAACATTAGTTTATGTAACACAAAACTCAAAATTTAGTTTAGGAATTTAAAAATATTTTTTATAAATTTTTAAAATTATTTTGATTTTTACCAAATTACGACTTTGCTTTAAGTCATGCTGAGGCTACAATTGTTACAATATAAAATCAAATTTTAAGACAAACTTAATTAAAACATTACTTTATGCATCATTAAACTCAAAATTTAGTTTAGAAAATTAAAAATATTTTTTATTTTTTTTTTAAATTATTTTAATTTTTACCAAAATACGACTTTACTCCAAATCGTGCTAAGGCTACAATTGTTACAATATAAAATTAAAATTTAAGTCAAACTTAGTTAAAACATTACTTTATATAATGCAATACTCAAAATTAAGTTTGGAATTTTAAAAATATTTTTTATAATTATTTTGATTTTTACCAAAATACGATTATGCTCCAAATCCTGTTGAGGCTACAATTGTTACAATATAAAATCATAATTTAAGTCAAACTTAGTTAAAACATTAGTTTATGTAACACAAAACTCAAAATTTAGTTTAGGACATTAAAAATATTTTTTATAATTTTTTGAAATTATTTTGATTTTTACCAAAATACGACTTTGCTTCAAATCATGCTGAGGCTACAATTGTTACAATATAAAATTAAAATTTAAGTCAAACTTAGTTAAAGCATTACTTTATATAATGAAAAAGTCAAAATTTTGTTTAGGAATTGTAAAAATATTTTTTATAATTATTTAAAATTATTTTGATTTTTACCAAAATACGACTTTGCTAAAAATCATGCTGAGGCTACAATTATCACAATATAAAATCAAAACTTCAGTCAAACTTAGTTAGAACATTACTTAATATAATACAAAGCTCAAAATTTAGTTTAGGGTATTAAAAATATTTTTTTAATTTTATTAAAATTATTTTGAATTTTACCAAAATACGTCATTGCTCCAAATCATGCTGAGGCTACAATTGTTACAATATAAAATTAAAATTTAAGTCAAACGTAGTTAAAACATTACTTTAAATAATACAAAACTCAAAATTAAGTTTAGGAATTTAAAAATATTTTTTTAATATTTTTTAAAAATTATTTTGATTTTTACCAAAATACGACCTTGCTTTAAGTCTTGCTAAGGCTACAATTGTAACAATATATATTCAAAATTTAAGTCAAACTTAGTTAAAACATTACTTCATATAATACAAAACTCAAAATTTAGTTTAGGAAATTAAAAATATTTTTTATAATTTTTTAAATTTATTTTGACTTTTACCAAAATACGACTTTGCTCCAAATCATGCTGAGGCTACAATTGTTACAATATAAAATTAAAATTTAAGTCAAACGTAGTTAAAACATTACTTTAAATAATACAAAACTCAAATTTAAGTTTAGAAATTTAAAAAAAAAATTTTAATATTTTTTAAAAATTATTTTGATTTTTACCAAAATACGACTTTGCTTTAAGTCTTGCTAAGGCTACAATTGTAACAATATATATTTAAAATTCAAGTCAAACTTAGTTAAAACATTACCTCATATAATACAAAACTCAAAATTTAGTTTAGGAAATTAAAAATATTTTTTATAATTTTTTGAAATTATTTTGATTTTTACTAAATTACGACTTTGCTGCAAATCATGCTGAGGCTATAATTGTTACAAAATAAAATCAAAATTTAAGTCAAACTTAGCTAAAACATTGCTTTATGTAATACAAAACTCAAAATTAAGTTTAGGAATTTAAAAATATTTTGTATTATTTTTTAAAACTTTTTTGAGCTTTACCAAAATACGACTTTGCTCCAAATCATGCTGAGGCTACAATTGATACAATATAAAATCAAAATGTATGTCAAATTTAGTTAAAACATTACTTTATATAATAGAAATATCAAATTTTAGTTTAGGAATTTAAAAATATTTTTTATTATTTTTTTATTTTTATTTTTTTTAATTTTTATCAAAATACGACTTTGCTCCAAATCATGCTAAGGCTTCAATTGTTAGAATATAAAATCAAAATTTAAGTCAAGTTTAGTTAAAACATAACTTTATATAATGCAAATATCAAAATTTAGTTTAGGAATTTAAAAATATTTTTTATTATTTTTAAATTTTTTTTTTATTTTCATCAAAATACTTTGTTAATCGTTACAATATAAAATCAAAATTTAAATCAAACTTTGTTAAAACGATACTTTATATAATTCAAATATCAAAATTCAGTTTAGGAATTTAAAAATATTTTTTATTATTTTTTAATTTTTTTTTTATTTTATCAAAATACGACTTTGCTCCAAATCATGCTGAGGTTACGATTGTTACAATATAAAATCAAAATTTAAGTCAAACTTAGTTAGAACATTACTTCATATAATACAAAAATTTTAAATTTAGTTTAGGAATTTAAAAATATTTTTTTATAATTTTTAAAAATTATTTTAATTTTTACCAAAATACGACTTTGTTCCAAATCATGCTGAGGCTACAATTGTGACATTATAAAATCAAAATTTAAGTCAAACTTAGTTAAAACATTGTTTCATATAATACAAAACTCAACATTTAGTTTAGGAATTCAAAAATTATTTTTATTATTTTTTGAAATTATTTTGACTTTTACCAAAATACGACTTTGCTCCAAATTATGCTGAAGCAACAATTGTTACAATATAAAATCAAAATTTAAGTCAAACTTAGTTAAAACATTACTTCATATAATACAAAATTCAAAATTCAGTTTAGGAGTTTAAAAATATTTTTTATAATTTTTTGAAATTATTTTTATTTTTACCAAAATACGACTTTGCTTTAAATCATGCTGAAGCTACAATTGTTACAATATAAAATCAAAATTTAAGTCAAATTTAGCTAAAACATTGCTTTATATCATACAGAACACAAAATTTAGTTTAGGAATTTAAAAATATTTTTTTATAATTTTTTGAATTTATTTTGATTTTACTAAAATACGACTTTGCTCCAAATCATGCTGAGGCTACAATTGTTACAATATAAAAATAAAAAAAGAAATTAAATAAAGCTTAGTTTAAGCATTTTATTAACACATAACTCAAAATTGAATTTAATAATTTGATTTAAAGTGAAATTTTTTGAAATTATTTTTATTTTTACTAAAATACAATTTTGTTCCAAGTCATGCTGAAGCTACAATTGTACAATATTAAATGAAAATTTAAGTCAAACTCAGTTTAAGCAATGCCTTATTCAACACAGAATTCAAAATTAAGCTTAGAGATTTAAAAATATTATTTTATTAATTTGATTTTTAGCAAAAAACTTTGCTTTAAATCTTGCTTTACAATATAAAGTTAAAAAATAAGTCAAGTTTAATTTAAGCATTATTTTATACAATACATAACTCAAAATTGAGTTTAGAAATTTCTAAAAAAATGTCTTAAATCATTGAACATTTTTTTTTAACTTTAAAGATATTGTAAAAGCTTTAACATATTCTATGAGTTAGAACATGCTTTAATAATGCCTTATGGACTATTTTACATATCCCGTATCTAAAATTAGCTATTAATTATTGACAGCAGGAAAGCTTGGTGTGGAGGTTGGGTTACTGAACGTGTGATGCGATAGTTGGTTAAATAGCAAAACGTAACTAATTTTAATGGTTAAATTGTACTTCAATTACTGGCACAATCAATAAAATAAGAAAAAGTTAAATAACTGTAAAATCCGGATGATGGAACGCATTTTGTTTTACAGATAAGAAAATTCAGTTTATACCCATCCGCCCAAGTGTTTGTAATCAAAATTATTATAATTTCATCAGCCTTGTTTTACATAACAGCAAGAATTGTTAAGGTAGTTAAACTTTAAAGCGTGACTCAGTTTATATTTGTGTCCCGCCCCTCAACCTAATTTACCTAATTTTAAATAGTTTAATAGTTACTGTGATCTTATGTAAATTGTCTCTTTGATCAGTGAGATGCTAGGCACACTGATGATGGGTGCATACTCTGAAACAAGTGTATGTGTCTCTTATTGGATGAAAAGGCAATTTACATAAAATATATCATTTATTAATTTTAAATCAAAGCATTTTTTATGCAAATTTTATAAATTGAGATGCATTTTCCAAGCTATTTTTGTAAAATAAAAACATATTTATACAATTTTTATTACATCAATGCATTTTTATAAAATAAATGTGTTTAAAAAAAAAATTTTGTTCAATTATTGAGAAAACATTTGAATTAATTTTTTTTTATCAGATTACTCGTACGCCACTGGGTGGAAAACTGTACATTAAAAAAAATCTGATTTATATTTTGGTATTTGATGCAGTTGTCATGAAATTAAATTCTCTACCTTCATCAAAATTGTAGTAAATTTTGTTGCGGGATTCAAACTTTGAAGTTTAATCACTTTCTTATTAAAGGAGTATGAAACTATCATATTTGTCTCAACGAATACTACAAGCCAATATAGTTTTTGGAGGCTAGCACCCAGTAGATCCAATAATGTTTAACATATTTTGACTTTAGCAATTGATCATATTCATTTATTGATTAATATTTTAAAACAAATAAAATTCAATTTTGCGCCGTCGAATTAAGATCTTATCTGCATTGTGTTTCCCTCGATTTTCATCCACATACGCGCTACATTAATTCCATATACAATATTGCATGTAACCCTCAATTGAAACCCGCACACAGCACCCGCGCGTATCGTTATCAATATTCCACCCTTAACTTTTCTAATTCGATAAGACTCCGGGTACAATAAAAATAGGGTGGGCGGACACGACCTAATCAAGTGTAAAAATAAATGCCACAGATATAATGCTAACGGGATGAAATTTTCAATGGAAGATTGCATCCCCCATCATTTAACAATATTATGAAAGTAGACATTTTAAGACTATGACATTTTTCATCTGGCTTAGAGAAATGCAATGTAAATATTTTATTCCAGAAATGTATTTTGCTTTTCTTACGTCAACATCGCAGATGTCCTTTTTATTCATACATCCACTGAGCGCTATTACTATTTACGGCACGAAAGCTGCGCTTTTTTAAAAACGTTACGGTCCAGACAGTGGGTAAACTATTTACTACTCTACTGCCAGTCTAGCCTACGCCGTTTAGTTGCGGTGTAAAGGGATAAGTGCACAATGCAGTAGTTGTTGCCGCTACAATTCGCACCAGTGATGTTAAAATTAGCTACTGTAAATTGCATGCATGGACTATTTCATTTTATACAAATTCTTGAAATTGGAAACGTGTAACTTCCTTCCTAGCTGCTGCAAAACTTCTTATTAACATTATCAATCCACGTGGCACCGCATGCTCACTAATTGCACCATTTCCTGCACGTAATTCAAGTCACACGGGTCAACACATATCTCGCATCTTATTTCCTTTCACCGATTGCCAATTACTTTTAATTTCCAATTAAAATCCAAATATAGAACTCCCCTACTACAAACTGTACAAAAAAATATAGCGAATTGTTTGCGTCATGATAAATTTATTAAAAAAATAATAATACACCACTATCAGCCTTGAAAAACTTAATAATATCAATTTGAGATACAATGCGGAAACGTATTATATTGTTGTAATGGCACCGCATTCTCATAATACATAGTAAGCGTGACCTATATATATTCATAAACTCTTTTGGAATTTATAATCCATTATTCGCGAATTAAAGTGTCACGTTAGGTTAATGCATTCGTTTAATTAAAAATCTACTGTAAAAGTCCATTATTTCATTAAGTTTTGTGTGGGTAAAAATGACACAATGCAATTATAATATGTTTATGATGTCATTTCAATCATATTAGATTATTATCATTTTTTAACTAAAGAAAATTGCTGTTAGTGATACACCTTTGATGTTGGAATAAAAGTAATGATATGCAGGGGTTGGATAAGATTGTAGATGATTACGTTGATAAGTGTTAAAACAATGTACTTTGTTATAATTTATGGTGCGACCACTTTAACTTGGCCGCCTTAATAGGCAACGTAATATACAAAAACGTCGGACTGTTTTTGCTGCTACGGCTAATCAAAGACTTCAGATGCTAAGACTACCACATCTTGGAATTTGGACGCAAATTTTAACTCAAAAGAAGGCGTACTCATCACATTTTTTTTAACTTAAAAAACTTACTCAAACCCGAAACCTCTGGTGTAGCAGTAAAGTACGCTAACCACTGCACTACTTAAGCGTTCACGTTTTATAGGCCAAGCTAAAGTGTACACACTTACAGAAAGAGTCATTCTTGAAATAAAAAAGGTTTGTGAGGTACAACGTATGAGAGCGCTAGTCAACTACTGTGACTGATTAATATCATTATTTAGCAAATTTTAGTTTAGATTTGATAGGCAAAGTTGTGCTGAATATGAATTGATTAGTGCAGTGGTTGCAGGTGTTCAGGTGTAGACTTTTTTTTATTGGTTTTCATTAGTAACTTGCAGACGAAGTTTCAGTTTTGAGCTGGTTTTGGCTTTCTGTGTGCGTTTTACAGCTATTTTACATTATTTTACGACTTGTTTGAAAGAGGTTAGTTGATTAGACTAATGGGTTATTTGGTAATTTTTAAATTTTGCCAGTGGATAGAAAGTTTTTATTTAGTCATGTTTTGGGGATGAAATTCCAAATTTTTGCTAAGCTAACGCGCTATCACTGAGCTATCGCACCTTAAAGGTTTATACTGTCAAACTGTTTAATCACTTGCGGAAAGGGTTTATCCAGAAACATTTAAGTCACGGATTTGAGAACTGGCTTTACTGTTTTTTGGTAGTACATTTTTTTGACAAGCAATAAAGGGCCGTTGTACACTGCGGTGAGTTGTTGTAGCTTACTGTAGCAACGTTAACGGATAGTATGGTATTTTGTTCAATAATGTTTACTGAGTTAGTGTGAGGTCTTCTTCTTTTTGAAGGTTTTTTTCTGACGTTTCTAGGCGTATGTGTGTATGCAGAAACAAGAACAAATGCTGTTCACAGTAACAAATTAACAAAGTTGTGCGCAGAGTACAACCTTCCGAAGAACAGCAAAGATTCTTACAACAGAACCCTGCAAGTTTCTTAACTCCTCAACACTAACAAACAATATAGTGGCAACAAATGGCGCCCAACGTGGGGCAAAAAATTGTGGTATCTTCACAATACAACAACAATACTTTAAAAAGAAACCATAAAGAAGGCCAGTAAACCCAAGACACCACCGAGCTACGTACATTAAATACAGTAGAATTTTGAAAAGTTTGCCAAGATGCGCAAATTAGTGCTCCAGAGGCGTTGAATTAATTTTTACAATTTATCTGACATTAGCCAACCATTGCATTAAGTAGCTTTACTACTACCGCAACTTTTGACTGTAAAATAAGCAGTCTGATATGATCTACCACCTCAACTGTAGCATGGAATAGTCTGACTAGTACATAAATGTTGATAAGCTGTCTTGGTAACTTTTGAGCTAATATGATTATTACCACTGCAGTATCTAAGTGACATACAGAGCCTAACTATTTTCTGGATACAACTAGTTTATAGAAACCAAAACAATCTTGGAGTATACTTAAGACGAGGTCTACTTCAAAACAGCACAGCCAATTACAAACACACAGGTCACAAAACAGGCAACACGTTTTGGCTCAGCTCTGGAACTAGTCGTAAACATCAAGGACTTTTCTAAACATATCAAAATTGATGAAAGTTGCTTTACGGTCATCATCAAAATACTAGACGCGACCAAAATTAGCCAACTACTTGCATTCAAGAGGTACTAAAAGAGAACCACTTCAAAAAACCAACAAACGGCGCCCAATTAGACCAACAAACTGTCAGTTTACTACCAACAATCGTTTCATCAGTAACAAATGCTGCCCAACGTTAAAGAAAAAACTGACTTTTGGGTCTTGTGACGGATTTTTTTTATCATTAACGACGTTCAGCTAACAAATGGCGACCAACGTTAGGCAACAAACTGCTCTTTGGGTACTGGACACGAAACGGTCAAAAAAAGGGAATTACAGCCACTCACTCTACATATAACATCAAGTACCACAAAGAGGCAACACGTTTTAGTTTGACTCTGGAACTAGTCGCAAATACCGGGAACTTTTTTCAACATTTTCAAAATTTAAACAACGCGTCGGTAATAAATGACGCCCAACGTGGGGCAATAAACTATTTTTTGAGTCCGGTGACGGCTACCGACAGCACTCATAAAATGTTTTTTTGAATCCTGCAACAGTTGCTCCCTAACAAATGACGTGGAACTACAACTGTCTTTCGGGTTCGGTAAAGGCCGTTTGGAAACGAGTAGCATTTAAAGTAGAAACTTTTCCTTGGGTTCTGTAACAGCTGCTTTTTTACCACTGATGGACGGCGAGTTGCTAACAAATGGCGCCCAACGTATGGCAACAAACTGCTCTTTGGGTCTTGTAACGAATAAAATAGGATAAACTGGAACACTTCAAAATCCAACAAATTACTATAGACAAGGTTAATTGCAAAACAGCACAGATGACTGCAGCCGTCTAAATCAAAGCAACACCAAGTGGAACAGATTGTTAACACACTTTGTCTTGGCTCTAGAACTAGTCTCAAACATCAACAACCTTTGCAAACATATCAAAACTAAGAACAGCTTTACGGTCATTTACAGCTTTGCATTTTTCCAAAAGCTACTAAAACCTAAAACCCTCACTTAAACCAGGATCGGAACGCGTTTAAACAAGCTCGTGGTCCATGTGTTCAAACATTTTGAAACACCATGACTTAGTAAGTAGTAAACACCCTACTTTGCTAAAATAGTCCCCTCCCAAACAATAGTTTTTTATAACCAAAAGTTGACATCACCTGGGCATCATCTTTTAACTATAGTCATGATTTTTGACTAAAGAACGGTGAGATAGCTCAGTTATAGAGCGTTAGTGTAGCACGCTAACAGTCCCGGGTTCGATTCCCAAATATAACTAAAATAATAACTTTGCTCTTTATCTACCGGGGTAATTCGAAAGTCACTTAATAAGCCGTTGGTCCCATCAACCCCCTTCAAACAAGTCGTAAGACTTCTGGGGCGATGTAAAATAGCTGTAAAAACGCAAAATAAAGAAGAATTAAAGATTTTTTTACAAAAAAATGGCAACCAGTTACATTTTTTTAAATAATTTAATAAGAGCTTTGGAACTAGTTCCAAACATTAGCATTTTTTTCAATTATATCAAAACCGATAAACAAATTTCACGGCCATTATCAAATAACCGGATCAAAATTAGCTATTTTTTGCGTTCAGGAGACACTGAAAGAGAATCACATTTTATCATTAACGGACAGTACGCCGGTAACAAATGGCGCCCAATAATGAGTCGCGCCAGTGATAAATGACGTCCAACGTGGGACAACAAACTGCCCTATGGATTTGGTGCCGGTTGATTTCTAACCATCGACGGACAGTGCAGTCGTAACAAATGGCGCTCAACGTATGCCAACAAACTGCTCTTTGAGTGTAGGACAGGAAACGGACAAAGAAACTTTGGAGTATAAACTAAAGCACTTTGAGATCTAAGAAATGACTATAGATAAGGTCATTTACAAAACAGATAAGTGCCACAAAAAAAATACAATTAGTTTGGCTCTAGAACTAGTTGCAAACATTAGCAATTCTCTCAAACATTTAAAAACCGATGAAAGTTATTTTACTGTTATAATCAAAATACTTTTGTCACAACGACCAAAAGTAGCCAATTCTTTAATCTGTTTGCCATCAACAGATAGTGCGTTGGTAACCAACAATCACCACCAGCGGACGGAGCGCTGGTAACAAATATCGTTCAACGTAAGAAAACAAACTATTCATCCTTTTACCACCAAACGGCTCAAATGACGTCAAACGTGGGACAACAAATGCCCCTTTGGGTCTGGCAAAAGCCGTTTCCTTACCACTGCCAATTGGGTCCGGTAAAAGCCGTTTCCGTCCACCGACGTAAGGAATTTGTATTAAATTCCGCCCCCGTGAGGTAACAAACTGATTTTTTTTGTCTTGTGACTGCTGTTTTTTTAACATTGATGGACACCACTAAAACGCGCGGAAGTAACAAATGGCGCACAACGTGGGGCAACAGACATTCTTCTTATAAGTCCGATGACGGCCGTTTTCTTATCAGCGTGGTACAACAAACTGCTCTCTGGAAAGAAAGATTGAACTGGCAAAAATTTTTTGCACACTTTGTACTTAGTTAACAAACAACTCCAAAAAAAAAAGTTGGGTACCAACAAGTACCACCTTAGATGAATTTTTTTGAAATTTAATGAAATGTTCTTAAACCCGGACCGATAAAGTCTGCTTCATGGCCATCATCAAAATATCGGGTATAACTAAAGTTAACCAACCTCTTCGCATCTAGGAGGTACCAAAAGAGAACCAAAAATAAAGCTTACTTATTTACGGCAAACACTTAAGAGGATACCAAAAGCAACCAAGTGGCTGATTCTGCAGCAGAATGATTTACATTTGTAATTTTTTTTAACATAAAATTTAGCGGGGGGTTTTATAGTAAGTAGCGCTGCTCTTGCCTTGTACCTAGCAAACAAACAAACTAAAGAAAAAAGTCAGCGGTTACTACCTTAAGTAGATTTTTGCGCTGCCGTGTTGTGAGTTTGGAACTTGTGTGCAGATGTACTGAAGAGCAGATTTTTTCTAAAATTCCTGCCCAAACCATAACCAAAACTTGTGTAGAAGAACTTGTGCCGTAAGTGTTTAAGCTTTTTGGAACTAATCTACTTTACAAAGGATTATTTTGCAGAAACAGAGCATACTAAAACAGTTCAACACAAAAACACAATTAAGACTGCCGTCTCCTATTTTGTATTATTTTGTGTCACAATTTACACAGCAAACGTTGTAGTTTTAATACAATCATTCTTTTTCTACATTGCGGGAAACTTCATTTTAGATTTGCATAGAAGTCCTGTTACGAATGCCTTTTTACCACTAACAAACGGTGCGCCGGTAACAAATGGCGCCCAACGTGTGGCATAAACTACCGCTTGGGGTTTGCGACAACCGCTACCTTAACAACAACAAACCAATACGCACCAATAATAAATGACGCCCAACGTAGGGCAATAAACTACCTCTCGGGTTTTGTAATGACCGCTACCTCACCAACAACAAAGGGCGCACTAGTAAGAAATGGCGCCCAACGTAGGGTAACAAACTGCATTTCATGTGTATGTATGTTTGGATGTCTATATGAAGCAACGGATTTATTAAGAAAGAAGAAGTAAATAGTTTAAGTTGAAGTACCCACTTACTCGCACAAGAATTTATATTTTAATCTTTAAACTACTAATACTTGGGTGGGTAGATATAGTACATCATAGATTGCACCAAAACCATCAGCTTGGTCGCCAATCATTCTATTGCAGCATAACTGTTCCCGGGTGGGTAACAAATGGCGCCCAACGTGGGGCAATAAACTGCTCTTTGGGTTTTGTAATAACGCCGTACCTCACCAACAACAAACGGCTCACTAATAACAAATAGCCTTCAACGTAGGGTAACATATTACCTTTATGGTCCGGTAACGGCCGCTACTTCACCAACAATTAACAGCGCACCGCTAACAAATAAAATAAAACAACAAACTGCTCTTAAGATCCTGTGACAGCCGTTACCAACAAGTAGCACATTGGTAACAAATGGCGCCCAATGTTGGGCTGCAAACTGTTTCTCGGGTTTGTGACTTCAATTTAAACTGTACGCTTACAATCAATGAACCAAGTATCCCATCTATTCAACAATTGTTCATGAGTAAAGAATCGGATCTGTCATTTCTTTCTTGCAAATTAGTGATAATTGTCATTTGCATCTATAAAAACGATCCGATTTCTTGATAACTAACATTTGGGCGGGTTACTCCAATTCAAACAACACCCCTAGAATCAATCAATTAAGTTTTTTGCCCATTTCACCCAATTGTTTGTGAAAAAAGAAAAGAAAAAAAAAGAAAAAAAAAAGAAAAAAAAAAGAAAAAAAAAAAAAAAAAAAAAAAAGAAAAAAAAAGGAAAAAAAAAAGAAAAAAAAAACTAATTTTATATAACTGTATCAAGTCAAAAATTCTGTTAAAAATTAGAAAATGTTATTTTCAGTATCGTTTACAAAAATTAATTAGAGAAAACTTAATTAATTCTATAAGATCTACTTGGGAACTTTACTAAATCCAGTTACTTTAATCTGTAGTGATCTAATTGATAAATGTCTTTACTTATATTAATTTTCTAAAATCTATTATTAACTTAATTCAATTTTAAAGCAAATTACAATTCAATCCTATTTCACTCACAGCATTTTTAATCGAATGAAAATGCAGCAGCACTTTTAATCGACAATCCTGTCTATAATTTCCGATTCGTTTCCTCCACCAAACAAGTTATTTATGCAAATCCACGTTGTATTCCAATAAATATTTTATGAATATTATACACCTGTTCTTCTTTCACGTTTATTTGATAAAATAAATTTAAATCATCTGTGAATTAATTAATGAATAAAATCAATAATGTAATTAAGTTTAATATGCAAGCTGATATTCTTGTAATAAAATGCTTTGATTATATATTCCCTTTTCAATTAAATTGCAACGGATTTATTATGAAAGTAGTTTCATCACCTACAATCACCCATGCATATATGAGCACCTTTTCTACCCACTTTAATATTTAACTTGGGCGCAGTTTTGCAAGCCCCTATACAGTTTCGCACCCTTATTTATTCCCTGCTCCCTAATAATGTTTGACATGATCTTTAATCCTTAATGGAGCTTTCAGAGCAGTCAAGGTCAAAAAAGTTCTTCTCACTAATAGCATAATTTATGATAGAAGAAAAAAAAAACGATACCTATTGATATTTGACCTGAATATGTTTACTCCTAATAAAAATTCAGTTTCTGGAAAGGCTACGGTTGGAAATAGAAAAGGGGAAAAGGTCACCGAGTGTTTTATTGCTGAAAACAAGACAGACATTAAAATTTATTATTGCGAAGATTTTTAAAAGAATATTAATAAAATTATGTCTGCGTTCAAAGCAGACGTTATTATTCCGCTACACTTGCTTCGGACGAATTGCCTTGATTACGTTTCAATTATCTCGTTACACGCAAATTGGTCCCTTTTCAACGCATTCGTTCTGTGATTTGCTTTGCAATTAATATCAAGCCTTCACTTTAGAATTGATTTTTAATATTAGATGATTTATTTCATTTTTTCTTTGTATTGCGTCCGCCATTGATTTATGAAACTTTTAAAGCGGTCGTACTAAAACTCGTTTGAGCTCGGATGATGGATCATGGCAGCACCAATTTTCGCAGTTACGAAAACAAATGTTATTAAAGAACGTAATGCAACTAGTACATGCAAAAAAATCATTTTTATATTAAAAATTGCATAAATTATGAAGTAATTATTCATAAGTTTTGTTGAATTATTTTATAAATCATATAAGTAGCACGCATTTACCACTCTAGCGTCGCAAAGCACTGTTAATTTAGCTTTGAAATTAGAAATATGTTTTTTAAAACTAATTTGGCTTTTAGAAATGTAAATCTACTTTTAAATTACAAATCCGACCACCAACAAATTAAATTTTGCTGCTAAACTAACAAATTAGTTAATTATTACTAAAAAAACAAACATGTTTCTTCCGTTTCCTTTTTAACCTCGTGTATTTCATTAAGTAAGTGCATCTCTCGTTCACCACAACCATCGTGATTAATGTCTTATATATTCTTTGCAGTTTCAGCCTTTACGTGGCACCAAATTAATTACAACGAACGGCTTAGCATACAAATCGTTTTAGCACTATCAATCAATAGTACAGTAACCACTACATTATTTGCAGCCGCCCATCATTCACATCTATAATGTAATTAAATCTTGTTCAGTATAATTTACGTGAATCAAAATTGGAAAAATTGTCAAATATGTTATGGGGAAACCAGAAGATTCATCTTATATATTACCCATATCTATATTAGATATGCGGAATGCAAGGGTGGTTTTGGATGCGAACAGGGTGGCAACAACGAATAAATTTCGCACACATGACGGCGATGCTTGTATTTGTAATATCTCTCGTAAAGGGTGATGAGATTATAATGGACTGCCGATGGGAATTAATGGTTATTATAACTAGATCATACAATTTAATTGATCAAAAATATTAAGAAATCTTTTTCTCTGCCATCCAGCATAAATCTAAAATCGATGCGCATATTTTCCTTTCAAATACTTTTGCCATTGAGCCGACTTGCAAATGTAACATTCATGGTAAATTAAAAACTTTTTTAAGCTTTAAAAATGCATTTCTCAGCAAAGCGGATTTCATCAAACGAATGACGCACCGTCCGTCGTTCAAACTTTGGCTGGAAGTTATCGTTATTAAAATCTTTATTTGATTTCAAAATTTATTATATCATGAAAAAGAGAACTATGGTTCAATTTAATTTTTCATTTCATCAAATAAAAAAAAAAGATTATGCTAATAATATTTATCTTGTAATATCGCAAACATTGATATGATGTTTTATTAATATTTATTGTTCTTAGACGGGACTTAATTTACCTAAACATGGTGCTAATAGTCGTTTGTGGGTGATCCAAATATAAGCGCAACTTTTTGATAGATAATATTGAATACCCACCCAAGTATTCTTCATCAGGAAATTGCATGTTTGCTCTCTCTGTGAGCATTAAAATATATTTTGTCACAAGAAAAAATCGTGATCCAATCTAGTTATCATGCTTTGGAGTATCCCACTCACCCACCTAAGTGCCCGCCATCAAAAGATTGAATGTTTGCCCTCTTTGCGGACAATAGAAAGTATTTTATCATAAAAGAAGGTTGTAATCCAACCTCTTGATAACTAACACTTGGATGGGTGGGTGGCCCACTTCAATCCAAACTACTGACTAGTTATTATGCTTTGTCCCACCTAAACACCTACCCCAGTGTTCGTCATCAAAAGATTGAATGTTTTTCCTCTTTGCGGGCATTAGAAATCATTTTATCATAAGAGAAGTTCGTGATCCAACCTCTTGATAACTAACACTTGGGTGGGCGGGTGGGTAACTCGAATCTAAACTACTAACTAATCATTATGGTATGGAGTATCCCACTCACACACCCAAGTGTTTGTCATCAAAAGATTTAATGTTTTCCCACTCTACGGGCATTAGAAATCATTTTATTACAAGAGAAGGTCGTAATCCAACCTTTTGATAACTAACACTTGGGTGGCTAGGTGGGCCACTCCAATCCAAACTACTGACTAGTTATTATGCTTTGGAGTGTCCCACCCACCCACCCAAGTGTTTGTCATCAAAAGATTGAACGTTTTCCCTCTCTGCGGGCATTAGAAATTACTTTTATCACAAGAAAAGGCCGTGATGCAATTCAATTCCACTTCAATCCAAACTATTAATTAGTAATTATAGTATGGAGTATCAAACCCACCTACCCAAGTGTTAATTATTAAGAAATTGGATTTGTTAAAAGGTTGGATCACAATCATCTTTTGGGATAAAATGACTTCTAATGCCTGCAGAAAGGGCAAACAGTCAATCTTTTGATGACATACTCTTGGGTGGGTATGTGGAACTAGTTATTATGCTTTGGAGTGTCCCACCCACCCACCTAAGTGTTCGTCATCAAAAGATTGAATGTTTTCTCTCTTTCCTGGCATTAGATATCATTTTATCACAAGAAAAGGTCGTGATCCAACCTCTTGATAACTAACACTTGGGTGGGTAGGTGGGCTACTCCAATCCAAACTACTGACTACTCATTATGCTATGAAGTGTCCCACACACCCGCCTAAGTGTTCGTCATCAAAAGATTGAATGTTTGCCCTCTCTGCGGGCATTAGAAGTCATTTTATCACAAGAGAAGGTCCTGATCCAACCTTTTGATAATTAACACTTAGGTGGGTGGGTGGGCCACTCCAATCCAAACTACTAATTAGTTATTATGGTAAGGAGTAATGTTTTAATGAGGAATGTTTTTTTAACAATTTATGACTAAATTTTGGTGTTTTTTGACAATATTTTCATATTTCATGCCCAGATTCAGCTATTATTGACATTTTATGAAAAAAATGTTGCACTTTTCTACAGATTATAGCCGAATTTTGATTTTTCTAACAAAATTTTGATATTTTTGATTTTTTATAATAAGAATTTTGCTTCTTTTACCAGTTCATGACTAAATTTTCGTGTTTTTGACAAAATTTTTATATTTTATGGATAGCTTTAGCTATTTTTGATATTCTACAAATAGGATTTTTTTAGAGATTAAAGCCAGAATTTGCAATTTTTAACAAAATTTGATATTTTTGATTGTTCATAAATAGAATTTTGTTTTTTTTTTTAACAATTTATGACAATAGTATTTTCTGACAATATTTTTATATTCCATGCCAGATTTAGCTATTTTTCACATTCTATTAATAGAGTTTTGCACTTTTCTACAGATTATTGCTAATTCTAACAAAATTTTTGATTTTTTTAAATAGAATTTTGTTTTTTTCAACAATTTATGACTTATTTTTGGTGTTTTTTAACAATATTTTTATATTCCATGGCCAGATTTAGCTATTTTTGACGTTCTATGAGTAGGATTTTGCATTTTTTTAGAGATTATAGCCGGATTTTCCTATTTCTAACAAAATTTTCATTTTTTTGGTAATTTTGACAACATTTTTATATTTTATGGCCAAATTTTGCTATTTTTGACATTCTATAAATAGAATTTTGCACTTTTCTAGAGATTATAGCCTGATTTTGCAATTTCTAACAAAATTTTGATATTTTATAATTAAATTTTTGCTTTTTTAACAATTTATGACTAAAATTTGGTGCAATATTTCAATATTTTTGTATTTCATGTCAGATTTAGCTATTTTTGACACTTTTCGAATAGAATATTGCACTTTTCTGGCCGAATTTTGCTATTTCTAACAAAATTTTGGTGTTTTTTGACAATATTTTTATATTTCATGGCCAGATTTAGCTTTTTTTGACAATCTATGAATAGGATTTTGCATTTTTTTAGAGATTATAGCCGAATTTTGCAATTTCTAACAATAACTTTATATTTTATAAATAGAATTTTGCTTTTTTAAACAATTTATGTTTATATTTTGGTGTATTTTGACAATATTTTTATATTTTATGGGCAGATTTAACTATTTTTGACATTTTATGAATAGAATTTTGCACATTTCTACAGATTATTGCCGGATTTTGCTATTTCTAACAAAATTTTGATATTTTATAAATAGAATTTTGCTTTTTTTACAATTTATGACTCAGTTTTGCAGTTTTTTGACAATATTTTTATATTTCATAGCCAGATTTAGCTATTTTTGACATTCTATGAGTAGGATTTTCCAATTTTCTAAAAATTAAAGCCGGATTTTGCTATTTCTAACAAACATTTTTTATTTTTGATTTTTTATAAATTGAATTTTGTTTTTTTTTTTAACAATTTATGACAAAATTTTGGTGGATTTTGACAATATTTTTATATTTTATGAAAATTTTTAGCTATTTTTGACAGTCAATAAATAGAATTTTGTATTTTTCTAAAGATTAAAGCCGGATTTTGCTATTTCTAAAAAAAATGATTTTTATAAATAGAATTTTGCTTTTTTTAACAAATTGTGTCTAAATTTTGGTGTTTTTTGACAGTATTTTTTGGATAGATTTAGTTATTTTTGACATTCCATGAATTGGATTTTGCACTTTTCTACATATCATAGCCGGATTTGGCTATTTCTAACAAAATTTTGATGTTCTTAATTTTTTTTAATAAAAATTGGCTTTTATTAACAATTTATGACTAAATTTTGCAGTTTTTTGACCATTTTTTATGTTTTATGGCCAGATTTAGTTGTTTTTAACATTCTATTAATAGAATTTTGCACTTTTCTACACATTATAGCCGGGTTTTGCTATTTCTAACAAGTTTTTAACTTTTTTATAAACAGGATTTTGCTTTTTTTACACTATTTATGGCTAAATTTTGGTGTTTTTGTCAATATTTTTATATTTCATAGCCAAATTTAGCTATTTTTGATATTCTATGAACTGAAATTTGCACTTTTCTACAGATTATATCCGGATTTTCCTATTTCTAAATTTTTTTTGTTATTTTTGATTTTTTATAAATAATATATTTGCCTATTTATGACTCAATTTTGGTGTGTTTTTACAATATTTTTATATTTCATAGCCAGATTTAGCTAATTTTGAAATTTTTACAAATTATAGCCCAATTTTGATATTTGTAACAAAATTTTGATTATTTATAAATAGAATTTTGAATTTTTGAACAATTTATGACTACATTTTGGTGATTTTGACAATATTTTTATATTTCATGGCCAGATTTAGCTATTTTTAACATTTTATGAATAGAAATTCCACTTTTCTACAGATTAAAGCAGGATTTTGCCATTTCTAACAAAGTTTTGATATTTTTGATTTTTTATAATAAGTATTTTGCTGTTTTTAAGAATTTAAGTCTAATTTTTGGTGTTTTTTGATAATATTTTTATATTTCAAGGCCCGATTTATTTATTTTGGACATTTTATGAATAGAATTTTGCATTTTTTTGCAGATTATAGCTGGATTTTGCTATTTTATCAAAAATGTTATATTTTTGATTTTTTATAATAAGAATTTTGCTGTTTTTAACAATTTATGACTAAATTTTGGTGTTTTTTGACAAAAAAATTATGTTTTATGCCTAGATTTTGCTATTTTTGACCTTATAAGAATAAAATTTTGCACATTTCTACTGGTTATAGCCAAATTTTGCTATCTATAGCAAAAATTTTATATTTTATAAATAGAATTTTACTTTATTTAACAATTTATGACCAAATTTTGGTGTTTTTTTGACATTTTTTTAATATTTTATGACTAAATTTAGCTGTTTTTGATATAATATGTGTAGAATTTTGCACTTTTCTACAGATTATAGCCGAATTTTGCTATTTCTAACCAAATTTTGCAATTTTTTTTAAAAAAAGTTGGCTTTTTTTAACAGTTTTTGACTAAATTTTGATGTTTTTGACACTATTTTTTGATTTTATGCCAGATTTACCTATTTTTGACATTCCATAAATAGAATTTTGAATTTTTTGCAGATTAGAGCCGAGTTTAGCTGTTTCTAACAAAATTTTGATATTTTTTATTTTTATAAATAGAACTTTGTTTTTTTTTTAACAATTTTGACTAAATTTTGGTGTTTTTTGCCAATATTTTTATATTTTTACAGATTATAGCCGGATTTTGATGTTTCCAACAAAGTTTTGATATTTTAGATTTTTTATAAATAATATTTTTCTTTTTTTAGCACTTTTTGACTAAATTTTGGTGTTTTTTGACAATGTTTTTATATTCCATGGCCAGATTTAGCTATTTTTGACATTCCAAGAATGAAAATTTGCACATTTCTGCAGATTATAGCCGGATTTAGCTATTTCTAACAAAATTTTGATATTTTAAAATAGAATTTTGTCTTTTTTAACAATTTATGACTAAATTTTGGTGTTCTTTGACAATATTTTTATATTTCATGACCAGATTTAGCTATTTTTAACAATCCATGAATAGAATTTTGCACTTTTCTACAGATTATAGCCGGATTTTCCTATTTTTAATTTTTTTTGTTATTTTTGATTTTTTATTAATTTATTTTTGCCTATTTATGACTCAATTTTGGTGTTTTTTTTTTCACATTTTTACAGATTATAGCCCAATTTTGATATTTGTAACAAAATTTTGATTATTTATAAATAGAATTTTGCTTTTTTGAACAATTTATGACTATATTTTAGTGATTTTGACAATATTTTTATATTTTATGACTATTTTTAACATTCTATGAATAGAAATTTTACTTTTCTACAGATTAAAGCAGGATTTTGCCATTTTTAACAAAATTTTGATATTTTTGGTTTTTTATAATAAGTATTTTGCTGTTTTTAAGAATTGATGACTAATGGTGTTTTTTGACAATATTTTTATATTTCATAGCCAAATTTATCTATTTTTGACATTTTATGAATAGAATTTTGCATTTTTTTACAGATTATAGCTGTTTTTTGCTAGTTTATCAAAAATGTTATATTTTTGATTTGTTATAATACGAATTTTGCTGTTTTTAACAATTTATGACTAAATTTTGGTGTTTTTTGACAATTATAAGAATAGAATTTTGCACATTTTTACAGGTTATAGCCAAATTTTTTTATCTATAATAAAAATTTTATGTTTTATAAATAGAATTTTGCTTTATTTAACAATTTATGACCAAATGTTGGTGTTTTCTTGACACTTTTTTTATATTTTATGTTCAAATTTAGCTATTTTTGATATAATATGTGTAGAATTTTGCACTTTTCTACAGATTATAGCCGGATTTTGCTATTTCTAACAAATTTTTGATATTTTTGATTTTTATAAATAGATTTTTTTTTAACAATTTATAACAAATTTTGGTGTTTTTGACAATATTTTCAGATTTTATGACCAGATTTAGCTATTTTTGACATTTTATGAATAGAATTTTGCATTTTTTTGCAGATTATAGCTGGATTTTGCTATTTTATCAAAAATGTTATATTTTTGATTTTTTATAATAAGATTTTTGCTGTTTTTAACAATTTATGACTAAATTTTGGTGTTTTTTGACACAAAAAAATATGTTTTATGGCTAGACTTTGCTATTTTTGACCTTATAATAATAGAATTTTGCACATTTCTACAGGTTATAGCCAAATTTTGCTATCTATAACAAATATTTTATACTTTATAAATATAATTTTGCTTTATTTAACAATTTATGACCAAATTTTGGTGTTGTTTTGACACTTTTTTTATATTTTATGGCTAAATTTAGCTATTTTTGATGTAATATGTGTAGAATTTTGCACTTTTCTACAGATTATAGCCAAATTTTGCTGTTTCTAACAAAATTTTGCAATTTTTTTAAAATAAAATTGTTTTTTTTAACAGTTTTTGACTAAATTTTGATGTTTTTTGACAATATTTTTATAATTTATGCCAGATTTACCTATTTTTGATATTCCATAAATAGAATTTTAAACTTTTTTGCAGATTATAGCCGAATTTAGCTGTTTCTAACAAAATTTTGATATTTTTTATTTTTATAAATAGAACTTTGTTTTTTTTTAACAATTTTGACTAAATTTTGGTGTTTTTTGCCAATATTTTTATATTTTTACAGATTATAGCCGGATTTTGATGTTTCCAACAAAGTTTTGATATTTTAGATTTTTTATAAATAATATTTTTCTTTTTTTTAACACTTTTTGACTAAATTTTGGTGTTTTTTGACAATGTTTTTATATTCCATGGCCAGATTTAGCTATTTTTGACATTCCAAGAATGAAAATTTGCACATTTCTGCAGATTATAGCCGGATTTAGCTATTTCTAACAAAATTTTGATATTTTAAAATAGAATTTTGTCTTTTTTAACAATTTATGACTAAATTTTGGTGTTCTTTGACAATATTTTTATATTTCATGACCAGATTTAGCTATTTTTAACAATCCATGAATAGAATTTTGCACTTTTCTACAGATTATAGCCGGATTTTCCTATTTTTAATTTTTTTTGTTATTTTTGATTTTTTATTAATTTATTTTTGCCTATTTATGACTCAATTTTGGTGTTTTTTTACAGTATTTTTATATTTCATAGCCAGATTTAGCTAATTTTGACATTCTATGAATAGAATTTTCACATTTTTACAGATTATAGCCCAATTTTGATATTTGTAACAAAATTTTGATTATTTATAAATAGAATTTTGCTTTTTTGAACAATTTATGACTACATTTTGGTGATTTTGACAATATTTTTATATTTCATGACCAGATTTAGCTATTTTTAACATTCTACTTTTCTTCAGATTAAAGCAGGATTTTGCCATTTCTAACAAAATTTTGATATTTTTGGTTTTTTATAATAAGTATTTTGCTGTTTTTAAGAATTGATGACTAATTTTTGGTGTTTTTTGACAATATTTTTATATTTCATGGCCAAATTTATCTATTTTTGACATTTTATTAATAGAATTTTGCATTTTTTACAGATTATAGCTGGATTTTGCTATTGAATCAAAAATGTTATATTTTTGATTTGTTATAATAAGAATTTTGCTGTTTTTAACAATTTATGACTAAATTTTGGTGTTTTTTGACAATATTTTTATATTTTATGCCAGATTTACTTATTTTTGACGTTCCATAAATAGAATTTTGAACTTTTTTGCAGATTATAGCCGAATTTAGGTGTTTCTAACAAAATTTTGATATTTTTGATTTTTATAAATAGAATTTTGTTTTTTTAACAATTTGTGACTAAAATTTGGTGCTTTTTACGATATTTCTATATTTCATGCTAGATTTAGTTATTTTTGACATTTTTTGAACAGAATTTTGCACTTTTCCAGCCCAGTTTTGCTATTTCTAACAAAATTTTGTTATTTTTAATTTTTCTAAATAAAATTTTGCATTTTTAAAAATTTATGACTAAATAAATGTGTTTTTTGACAGAATTTTTATATTTCATGGCCAGATTTACTTATTTTTGACATTCTATAAAGAGAATTTTGCATTTTTTTACAGATCATCGGATATAGCCGGATTTTGCTACTTCTAACAAAATTTTGATATTTTATAAATAGAAGTTAGCTTTTTTTAACAATTTAAAACCAAAATTTGGTGTTTTTTTACTAATATTTCTATATTTTATGCCAGATTTAGCTGTTTTTGACATTTTTTAAATAAAATTTTGCACTTTTTTTGCCGAATTTTGCTATTTCAATTTATGACTAAACTTTGGTGTTTTTGTCAATTTTTTCATATTTTATTTCAGATTTAGCTATTTTTCACATTTCACATAAATAGAATTTTGCTTTTTGCTACAGATTATAGCCGAATTTTGCTATTTCTAACAATAACTTTATATTTTATAAATAGAATTTTGCTTTTTTAAACAATTTATGTTTAAATTTTGGTGTTGTTTGACCATTTTTTTATATTTCATAGCCAGATTTAGCTGTTTTTGACACTCTATGAATAAAATTTTGCATATTTTTACAGATTACAGCCGGATTTTGCTATTTCTAACAAAATTTTGATATTTTATAAATAATATTTTGTTTTTTTTTAACAATTTATAAGTAAATCTTGGTGTTTTTTGACAATATTTTTATATTTCATACCAGATTTAGCTGTTTTTGACATTCTATGAGTAGGATTTTGCAGTTTTCTAAAAATTCAAGCCGGTTTTTGCTATTTCTAACATTTTTTATTTTTTATTTTTTATAAATTAAATTTTGTTTTTTTTTTACAATTTATGACAAAATTTTGGGGAATTTTGACAACATTTTTATATTTTATGACAATTTTTAGCTATTTTTGACATTCAATAAATAGAATTTTGTATTTTTCTACAAATTAAAGACGGATTTTGCTATTTCTAAGAAAATTGTTTTTTTATAAATAGAATTTTGCCTTTTTTTAACAATTTATGACTAAAGTTTGGTGTTTTTTGACAGTATTTTTATATTTCATGGATAGATTTAGTTATTTTTGACATTCTATGAATAGGATTTTGCACTTTTCTACAGATCTTAGCCGGATTTTGCTATTCCTAACAAAATTTTGATATTTTTGATATTTTATAATTAGAATTTTGCTTTTTAACAGTTTATGACTAAATTTTGTTGTTTTCTGACAATATTTTTATATTTCATGGCCAGATTTAGCTATTTTTGACATTCTATGAATAGAATTTTGCACTTTTCTACAGATTATAGCTGGATTTTGCAATTTTTATCAAAATTTTGATAATTTTAATTTTTTATAAATAAAATTTTGTTTTTTTTAAATTAATTTATGACTAAATTTTAGCGTTTTTTGACAGTATTTTTATATTTATATTTTACAGCCGGGTTTAGCTATTTTTGACACTCTATGAATAGGATTTTGCACTTTTTTTAGAGATTATAGCCGGATTTTGCTAATTCTAACAAAGTTTTGATATTTTTGATTTTTTATAAATAGAATTTTACTTTTTTTAACCATTTCTAACTAAATTTTGTTGTTTTTTTGACAATATTTTTATATTTCGCGCCAGATTTAGCTATTTTAGACATTTTATAAATAGATTTTTGCATTCTTTTACAGATTATAACCGGATTTTGTTATTTCAAACGAAATTTTAAAACTTTTGATTTTTTATAATAAGAATTTTGTTATTTTAACAATTTATAACTAAACTTTGTTGTTATTTGACAATATTTTTATATTTCATGGCCAGATTTAGCTATTTTTAATATTCTATAAATAGAATTTTACATTTTTTTACATATTATAGCTGAATCTTAATATTTCTAACAAATTTTGATATTTTTTATAATTAGAATTTTGCTTTTATAACATTTTATGACTAAATTTTGGTGTTTTTTGACAATATTATTATGTTTCATGGTCAGATTTAGTTATTTTTGACATGTTATGAATAGGATTTTGCACTTTTCTACAGATCATAGCCGGATTTTGCTATTTCTAACAAAATTTTGATGTTTTTAATTTTTTTTAAATAAAAATTGTATTTTATTAACAATTTATGACTAAATTTTGCAGTTTTTTGACCATTTATTATATTTTATGGCCAGATTTAGCTGTTTTTGACATTTTAATAATAGAATTTTGCACTTTTCTACAGATTATAGCCGGATTTTGCTATTTCTAACAAGTTTTTAACTTTTTTATAAATAGGATTTTGCTTTTTTTTTAATTTATGATTAAATTTTAGTGTTTTTTGACAATATTTTTATATTTCATAGCCAAATTTAGCTATTTTTGATATTCTATGAATTGAAATTTGCACTTTTCTACAGATTATAGCCGGATTTTCCTAATTCTAATTTTTTTTTGTTATTTTTGATTTTTCATAAATTAATTTTTGCCTATTTATGACTCAATTTTGGTGTTTTTTTACAGTATTTTTATATTTCATAGCCAGATTTAGCTAATTTTGACATTCTATAAATAGAATTTTCACATTTTTACAAATTATAGCCCAATTTTGATATTTGTAACAAAATTTTGGTGATTTTGACAATATTTTTACATTTCATGGCCAGATTTAGCTATTTTTAACATTCTATGAATAGAAATTCCACTTTTCTACAGATTTAAGCAGGATTTTGCCATTTCTAACAAAATTTTGGTATTTTTGATTTTTTATAATAAGTATGTTAGTGTTTTTAAGAATTTATGACTAATTTTTGGTGTTTTTTGACAATATTTTTATATTTCATGGCCAGATTTATCTATTTTTGACATTTTTTGAATAGAATTTTGCATTTTTTTACAGATTATAGCTGGATTTTCATATTTTATCAAAAATGTTATATTTTTAATTTTTTATAATAAGAATTTTGCTGTTTTTAAGAATTTATGACTAAATTTTGGTGTTTTTTGACAAAAAAAATATGTTTTATGGTTAGATTTTGCTATTTTTGACCTTATAAGAATAGAATTTTGAACATTTCTACAGGTTATAGCCAAATTTTGCTATTTATAACAAAAATTTTATATTTTATAAATAGAATTTTGCTTTATTTAACAATTTATGACTAAATTTTGGTGTTTTTTTTGATACTTTTTTATATTTTATGGCTAAATTTAGCTATTTTTGATATAATATTTGTAGAATTTTGCACGTTTCTACAGATTATAGCCGGATTTTGCTATTTTTAACAAATTTTTGATATTTTTTATTTTTTATAAATAGAATTAATTTTTATTACAATTTATAACAAATTTTGGTGTTTTTGGCAATATTTTCATATTTTATGACCAGATTTAGCTGTTTTTGACATTCTATGAATAGAATTTTGCATTTTTCTACAGATTACAGCCGGATTTTGCTAATTCTAAAAAAAATTTGATATTTTATAAAAAATATTTTGCTTTTTTTAACAATTTATGAGTAAATTTTGGTGTTTTTTGACAGTATTATTATATTTCATGGATAGATTTAGTTATTTTTGACATTCCTTGAATAGGATTTTGCACTTTTCTATAGATTATAGCCGGATTTTGCTATTTCTAACAAAATTTTGATATTTTTGATATTTTATAATTAGAATTTTAACAATTTATGACTAAATTTTGGTGTTTTTTGACAATATTTTTATATTTTATGGCCAGATTTAGCTATTTTTGACATTTTATTAATAGAATTTTACACTATTCTACAGATTATATTTATATAAAAAAAAATTAATTTTTGATTTTTTATAAATAGAATTTTGCTTTTTTTAACAATTTATGACTAAATTTTAGTGTTTTCTACAATATTTTTATATTTTGTGGCCAGATTTAGCTATTTTTGACATTCTATGGATAGAATCTTGCACATTTTTACAGATTATTGCCGTATTTTGTTAATTCGAACAAAATTTTAACATTTCATAAATAGAATTTTGCTTTTTTAACATTTTATGACTAAAATTTGGTGTTTTTTACAATATTTTTATATTTTGTGGCCAGATTTAGCTATTTTTGACATTCTATGAATAGAATTTTGCACTTTTCTAAAGATTATATCCGGATTTTGCTATTTTTAACAAAATTTTGATTTTTTATAAATAGAATTTTGCTTTTTTTAACAATTTATGACTAAATTTTAGTGTTTTTTACAATATTTTTATATTTTGTGGTCAGATTTAGCTATTTTTGACATTCTATGAATAGAATTTTGCACTTTTCTACAGATTATAGCCAGATTTTGCTATTTCTAACAAAATTTTGATTATTTTGATTTTTTATAAACAGAATTTTGCTTTTTTTAACAATTTAAGACTAAATATTGATGTTCTTTTGACCATTTTTTTTTCAATTTTATAGCCAAATTTAGCTATTTTTGACATTCTATGAATAAAATTTTGCACTTTTCTAAAGATTATAGCCGGATTTTGCTATAAAAAAAAAAAAAATTTATAAATACAATTTTGCTTTTTTTAACGATTTATGACTAAAATTTGGTGTTTTTTACAATATTTCTATATTTCATGCCAGATTTAGCTATTTTTGACATTTTTTGAAAAGAATTTTGCACTTTTTTACCCGAATTTTGCCATTTCTAACAAAATTTTGATATTTTTAATTAAATTATTAAAAAGCAAAATTTTATTTATAAATTTTGCTTTTTTAACAATTTATGAGTAAATTTTGGTGTTTTTGACAATATTTTCAAATTTAATGCTAGATTTAGCTATTTTTGACATTTTATGAAGAAAATTTTGCACAAAAAACATATTTATTGCATAAAGTTATATAAAAATTGCACAGAAAATAATAATTATTGCACAAAGTTTGCGCAAAAAAACTGTTTATAGCATAAAATATGCAAAAATCGAGCATAAACTCTATTTGTCTTTGTAATTTCATTGATTTATTACAAAAAAACTAATCAAAAATTTTAGAAAAACCCATTTATTGCATAAAGTAGTCTAAAATTTTACTATTATTTTTATAAATTAGTCCAAAAATTGCTCATAAACTCCAATTGTTTCTGTAAATTTATTGAAAAATTTAGAAAAAAGCATTTATTGCATAAAAATTATCAAAAATTAAACAACAAAATTTATTTATAGTAATCAATTTAAAAATTGTAAAAAAAACTAAATGACATCAAAAAGTTGTAAAAGTTTTGATGCATAAAACAGTCCAAAAATTGCAAAAAACGTAAATTACATAAAATCAATGCAAAAATTGCTCATAACTTGTTTTAGTAAATTAACCTATTATTATTAATTGCATAAAATAATCCAAAATTTGCAAGTATATTAAAAAAATTATAGAAAAAACATTTATTGCATAAAGTTTATCCAAAACTGTATTACACAAAATTTTATTTATTGCGTAAAACCGTTTAATGTTTAAAGTAGTGCAAAAAATTTGATAGAAGAAACATTTATTTAATAAAGTTTATCACAAGTTGCACAAAAATACATTTATTGAATAAAATAGAACAAAAAGAACTGATTATTGCATAAAACATTGCAAAAATCACCCATAAATTTTATTAATTTTAGTAAATTTATTAAAAAATGTAAAAAATGAAAAAGTTATTACATTACATTTATAAAACGTAGCACACAAAACCTATTTATCCCATAAAGTTTTAAAAATTGAGAAATCCGTTTACTGCACAAAGTAGTGCATAAATTAGGCATACAAATATACAGATAAAAAAATTATTCCATAAAATTTATCAAAATATGCACAACAATCAAATTGATTGCATAAAGTAGTCTATAAATTGCTTATCAAAAAACCATTTATTGCACAATTTATTGCAAAAATTGCACATAAACCACACTTGTTTTCTTAAATTTAATAAAAGATTTACAGTAAAAGCTTTTATTGCATAAAAAACTTATTTATTACATAAAGTAGTCTTAAGTTTGCACAAAAAACCGTTTATTCATTAAAATAGTGCAAAAGACGCGCATAACCTCATAACTAAAATATTTATTGCATAAACTTAATGAAAAATAGCTCAAAAAACTTATTAATTGCATAAAATAGTCTAAAAATGGCTTATAATACCGTGTATTGCATAAAATCATTTTTTGCATAAAATTATTGATAATTGCACAATAACCATATTGTTTGTCATATGTAATTTATTTAAAAAAAATGCAAAAACCTATTTATTGCATAAAATATTACACAGATCGCACTGAAAAACCGTTTATTGTATAAACTATCAAAAACAGCACACAAAATTTGAGCAGAAAAACTGTTTATTGCATAAAATAGTGCAGAAATTGCTATTTGTTCTAATAAATTTATTAAAAAATTTACAGATAAAGTATTTATTGCAAAAAAATATTTAAAAATGCACAAAAAACTTATGTATTGCATTAAATAGTTTAAAATTGAGCAAAAAATCTGTTCATTGTATATAGTATTCAAAAAATTGCACATAAAAACCGTTTGTTGCATAAAGTAATGCTGCTCATAAAATAGATTTGTTTTAGTATATTTAATAAAAAATTAAAGAAAAAACAGTTATTTATTGCATAATCTAGTCCAAAAATTGCACAAAAAACTGCACAAATACACATTTATTATTATTAAAATGTGCGCGTAAAAACCCTTAATTGCATAAATTAGTGCAAAAATTGCATAAATCCTATTTGTCTCAGTAAGTTCCCTAAAAAAAGCATTTATTGCATCAAATTGATTAAAAACTGCATTTCAAACAAAATTTGCGCAGAAAAACTGTTGATTGCATAAAATAGTGCAAAAATAGCGCATAAACTTAAAAAATATAAACAAATAATATATTTATTGCAAAACATTCTTGAAAAATTGCATAAAAACACATTTATTGCATAAAATAGTTTAAAAATTGCACAGAAAAACTGTTGATTGCAT
Source organism: Tachinus rufipes (assembly GCA_963932245.1). Taxonomy (NCBI): domain Eukaryota; kingdom Metazoa; phylum Arthropoda; class Insecta; order Coleoptera; family Staphylinidae; genus Tachinus; species Tachinus rufipes. The sequence goes on from OZ010749.1 coordinate 8,305,008, forward strand.
AAAATAGTGCAGAAGTAGCGCATAAATGCTTATTGTTCTGATAAATTTAATTTAGTTTAATTTAAAATTACGCAGAAAACATGTTTATTGCATAAAGTAGTCTAAAAATTGTGCAGAAACCCCGTTTGTTGCATAAAAAAGGCAAAAATTCCTCATAAACTAAATTTATCTTAATATATTTAATAAATAATTACAGAAAAAACATTTATTGCATAAAATTCAATTGCATAATAGTCCAAAAATTGCACAAAATAACTGTTAAAAATGTTATAATAGTATATAATAGTATAAATGTTATAAACAATTGTGCAGAAAACAAAATAATTCGAATTAAAAGTGAGTGGAAGGACTTTTTATTCAAATTTCAAATACAGTTTGTTCTTTACCACACAAACTTTTAGCCGAATTAAAAATACATTAAACATAGATCAAAATACTAATTTGTGTGTGAAGTTTATTAAAAATAATAATAAAAATTGTTCAAAAACTTATACAAAATTGATAAAACTAGCTCTAATACAAAATAAAATAAATAAAATTTGCTTAAGACACCTATTTTACAAAACCCGTTTAATGCATAAAAAATGATTAGAAAACGCTTGGAAAATGCATTTAATTTATAAAATCTGCGCAAAAACACATTTGATCAAAAATATGAATATTCTCTTGTTTGCCGTTAAAATTCCATGTAAAAGTCTGACAAATCAATCAACATATTTTACAGGGGCGTGCGTAATTTATTCAAAATGTCAACCTATGTTCCCCGTTACATCCCCTTACCCCTTGCAGTTTTTACCATCGATTTTACACTCTTTATTAAATTTATTAAGGTTACGCATTACAATCGATACCCGAACAAAATTATTTAATCTACAGACAATTTTCAAAAAATAAATTTATATTTAACAGTGATTAATTGGTTATATGAGCATATTAATTTGATGTGGATGATAAAATGTTTATAAATCATTGTCAGTATTCATATCGCTTTAATTAATTTTGTTCGAATTTATATTTGTATTCAATTCGCAATGATTTATTAATTTATGTAGATAAAATTGATATATCACAATATATTTAAAACCGTTACTAGTTTCAATTTTTACTAAGTCATTATCGGACGGTGATACAAACAATCAAACTTATTTACATAGCAAGAACAGTTTTGAGTTAATCATTAAATTGAAAATGGAACCATATAAAAATACCAATTGATTTGTTGATTTTACCTGTTGTAAGATTGAGGGCACGCGATATCTACCGATTGAATAATCCATTCGGTTTTAAAATAGATGTCTATTCGATTTCCCGACAATAAAACCAAATATATAAATAAATTTATGTGCAATATAAATTCTGATTGATTTGAAAATGTTGATATTTGATTAACAATATATATGGTTTAATCAGTTTTGTGCAATCCCAACGGTATTGCTTTCGGATTGAAGTAATAATGTATGCATTCACTCTCAATACAATCCTTGCATATCAAATTTCTCAATCGAAAACAATAATTTATTTATTAGTATCAAATAGTTAGACATTATAATTTATTGTAAACTAAATAAATAATATTAAATTATAGTTTATAACTCCAGAGGCACTTTTTTATGAAATAAAGCACTATATCCTTGTTGGGAATTTGTTTGCTTTTTATATAGATACAGAGTACTATGTAACTAGACACTTATAGACCCGCCTTTTGCCCACGCGGTGAAGCCAACATGATCGATGAGTGTGACGTCAGTTGTGGATAAAAACGAGCATTTAATCTACCAAAATGTCAACAGATCTTGTACTTGGTGTCTACTTTGCTAAATTATTTAATAAACTGACATTATTTATTTTACATAAATATTGAATTTTGTGATTATAATAATTAACAATTATAAAGAAAAATTACTTTTGTTTTAAAAATATAATAAATATTTTATTGTGTTGATTAATGTTTACTAAAAATTGTATTAACTACTCATAGGGCATATGTCCACAATTAACACGTGACGTCAGTTGTGGGCAGAGAAAGTTATGTTGGTTTCACTATGCCACAATCAAAAAATAGCACACGACGCGTCTATAAGTGTATATACATAGTTTCATTTACCCGTGGGGTACAAAACTATAAAAAATATAAAAAATGTTTAGCACATCAACAATATAATTATATCAAATTTATTGTATACATAAGGAAATTTTCTACCTCATTCGATGCATTTTTTATGAGCGTTATCATCCATCCGTCCCCTTTTGTCGTCCGACACAATCAATCAAACAATTTCGCCATCAATCTACTTGCGGAGTGGTGCATTAGTCGAATCATTAATTTATAAATTTAATGTTAGAACATTTTAATACATTTCCCATAAGTCATGTCACGCTCTGATGTACCCTTTCAATGTAACTTGAGGGGATAGACACATCATGTTAGAAAATGTAACAATCATGATAATATAATTAAGAAGTTATTGTATGATGACAAATCAATTGAGAACTGCGTGTATTGCATGTTACATATTGATGCTGATCAGTGTTTCTGATGCCTCAACATTGGAAACGGGAACAATACGTACGTGGTTTCCATACGCAATATGTTCATCAGTGTGTTGCCTATTAAGAGGTATTCGAGCATTCACAATACGTATAATATTACTGCAGAGCATGCAATACTGTTGGGAATTATAGCGTAAACTTTTAATGAAAATTATTTCACTTTAAAGGAATTACATTATTTTAGGTACAAAACAAGAGAAAATTAAATTAAATTAAATTTGCTTCATAAGGGAATGCTATCAACAAATGTAAGGCCGGATCTAAAAGAAATTTTGGGGGTTTAAGCCCCCCCCCCCCCTCAAATAAATTAAATAGTTGAGAACCTAAATGATCAATGTAACATTTAGAATGTCATTTTTTTGGATTCAACAAAAAGGACGTTTCAAATTTAATTTTCTCAAAATTTCTTCAAATCAACCAATTCTTTTCTTCATACAAAATGTCTTTAGAAGACAGTTCTACAAATGAATCTATTTATTGGTATTGTCTAAATAATTAATTTAATCTCAAAAATATTATTTTTAAATTTAATAAAAATATTGTTTTCAAAATTTAATCTTGGGTGGGCGGGCGGAAAGTTAGTTCAAGAATGTCTAACCAACTAAATGTTTCTAATCCAACTTTATTTATAAATATTGGACCGGTGGTTTGAAAACGTGTTCCCGCCCACCCAACTAAGTGTTTGTGATCTAACTGCTTTAAAAACAAACACTTGGGTGGGCACTTAGTTTATAAATGTTAGACCAGTTATTTGAAAATGTGTACCCGGCCACCCGCCCAAGTGTTTGTGATCTAACTACTTGGCAACTAACACTTGAGTGAGTGGGCGGACAGTTAGTTTATGAATGTTTGACGAGAAGTTTAAAAAAGTGTTTCTGCTCAAGTGTTTGTGATTCAGTTTCTTGATAACAAATACTTGAATGTGTGAGCGGTACTAAGTTTAAGAATGTTGGACCGGTAGTTAGAAAACGTGTTCCCGCCCACCCGCTCAAATGTTTGTGATTCAACTGCTTGACTACTAACACTTGGGTGAGTGGGCGGGCATTTGGTTTAAAAATGTTGGACCGGTAATTTTGTAAACGTGTTTTTGCCCACCCGCCCAAGTGTTTGCGATCCAATTGCTGGACAACTAACGCTTGGGTGGGCGGGGGGGCACTCTGTTTGTAAATGTTAGACAAATGGTTTGAAAATGTGTTTCTGGCTAAGTGTTTGTGATCCATTTTCATGACACTTAACACTTGGGTGGGTAGATAGGCACTCAGTTTATGAATTTTGGACCTATGGTTTAAAATTGAGTTCCTGCCCACCCGTTCAAGTGTTTGTGATCTAGCTACTTGACAACAAACACTTGGGTGGTCATTTAGTTTATGAATGTTGGACCGGCGGTTTGAAAAAGTGTTTCCGCCCATCAATGCTGTCATTAAATTCACGATGAGGACACAATGGTTAATATATTATTTCAAAAATTAAACCAATGTCCTGTATAGGATCTTTTTTAATGGAATAAATATATTATTATTATTATTATTATTATTATTATTATTATTATGGTCTAAACATTGTCTAAGCTGAATTCAGTCTCAAAATAAATTTTATAAAATGCAAAATATTTTTTGCAGTTTTTGAAAATTTTGTTTTTTTTTTAATAAATTTTTAGGCTCATGTTGAGAACACAATTGTTAACATATTATTGCAAAAATTCAATCAAGTATGGTCTAAACATTAAAGTGTTCACCCAGCCGCCCAAGTGTTAGTCATTAAAGAATTAAATGTTTCTTTTTTTCTGCTAGTCTTTTATCAACAGAAAAAGAAGAAGTGATTCAATATCTTGATGGGCGGGTGGGCCACCCCAGATTATGATTGCTATTAAATAGTTTAAACTGGAATGTCCACCCATCCGCCCAAGTGTTTGTTATTACAAAATTAGAAGTTTCTTTCTTCTACAAGTGTTAGAAGTCCTTTAATCCGAAGAGAAAAAAGTAATATCCAATTTTTTGATGACCAACATTTGGGTGGGTGGCTGGGTCACTTTAGATCATGATTCGCCCAAATGTTTGTTATTAAAACATTGAAAGTTTTTTTTTGCAAGTGTTAGATGTTCTTTGGTCAAAAGAGTAGTTTGAACTGAAGTGTTTGCTCAATTTTTATCTCTCTTTGTTAGAAGCTCCTTAATCCAAGATAAAAAAGGTGATTTTCAATCTCTTGACAACTATCATTTGGGTGGGTGGATGGGTGAGTTACTCTTAATCTTAATTTCTATCGTGTAGTTTGAATATAAAAACTTTTAACGTTTGCAGAGAAGAGATACTTCAAATTTCTTGATTACTAACACTTGGGCGGGTGGACGGGAACCCCAGTTTAAACTATTTGTTCGTACTCATGTTCTGAATGACCCACTCAAATGTTTGTCATCATAGGATTAGATTCCACCATTACCCTCTCGAACATAGAAACTTTTAACGCTTGCAGAGAAGAGATAATTCAAATTTCTTAATAACTAACACTTGAGCGGGTGGGCGGGAACCCCAGTTCAAATTACCGGTCCGTACTCATATTGTGGAGTAAACCAACGCTTGCAGAGAAGAGATACTTCAAATTTCTTAATACCTAACATTTGGGCGGGTGGACGGAAACCCCAGTTTAGATTACTGGTTTGTACTTATGTTTTGGAGTTACCCACCCACCCGCCCAAATGTTTGTCATTAAGGGATTGGATATTACAATCACCTTCTCAAATTGAGAGATTTTTAACGCTTGCAGAGAAGAGATACTTCAAATTTCTTGATAACTAACACTTGGTCGGGTGGGCGGGAACCCCAGTTTAAATTACCGGTTTGTACTCATGTTCTGAAGTTACCCACCCACCCGCCCAAGTGTTTGTCATTAAGTTATTGGATATCACAAACACCTTCTTAAATATAGAGATTTGTAACGCTTGCAGAGATGAGATACTTCAAATTTCTTGATAACAAACACTTGGGCGGGTGGGCGGGAACCCCAGTTTAAATTACCGGTCTGTACTCATGTTCTGAAGTTACCCACCCACCCGCCCAAGTGTTTGTCATTAAGTGATTGGATATCACAAACACCTTCTTAAATATAGAGATTTGTAACGCTTGCAGAGATGAGATACTTCAAATTTCTTGATAACTAACACTTGGACGGGTGGGCAAAAACCCTAGTTCAAATTACCGGTCCGTACTCATGTTTTGCAGTTACCCACCTACTCGCCCAAGTGTTTGTCAATAAGGGATTAGATATCACAAACACCTTCTTGAATATAGAGATTTGTAACGCTTGCAGAGATGAGATACTACAAATTTCTTGATAACTAACACTTGGGCGGGTGGGCGGGCACCCCAGTTTAAATTACCGGTTTGTACTCATGTTCTGGAGTTCCCCACCCACCCGCCCAGGTGTTTGTCATTAAGAGATTAAATATTTCAAACACCTTCTTGAATATAAAGATTTTTAACGCTTGCAGAGATGAGATACTTCAAATTTCTTGATAACTAACACTTGGGTGGGTGGGCGGGAACCCTAGTTCAAATTACCGTTCCATACTTATGTTCTGGAGTGACCCACTCACGCGCCCAAGTGTTTATTATCAAGAGATTTGATATCGCAATTACCTTCTCAAATATAGAGACTTTTAACGCTTGCAGAGAAAAGATACTTCAAATTTCTTGATAACTAACACTTGGGCGGGTGGGTGGGAACCCCAGTGCAAATTACCGGTTTGTAGTTTTGTTTTGGAGTGACCCACCCACCCACCCAAGTATTTGTCATCAAGGGATGGAATATCACAATCACCTTCTCAAATATAGAAACTTTTAACGCTTGCAGAGTAGAGATACCTCAAATTTCTTGATAACTAACACTTGGGCGGGTGGGCGGGAACCTTAATTTAAATTACCGGTCCGTACTTATGATCTGGTGTGACCCACCTACCGCCCAAGTGTTTGTCATCAAGGGATTTGATATCACCATTACCTTCTCGAACATAGAAACTTTTAACGCTTGTAGAGTAAAGAAACTTCAAATTTTTTAATAACCAACATTAGGGCGGGTGGCCGGGAACCCCAGTTCAAATTTCCGGTCCATACACAAGTGCTGGAGTGACCCAGCCACACGGCCAAGTGTTTGTTAATGAGGGATTGGATATCACAATCACCTTCTCGAATATAGAGACTTTTAACGCTTGCAAAGAAGAGATACTTTAAATTTATTGATAAATAATACTTAGACGGGTGGGAGGGAACTTCCGTTTAAATTACCGGTCCGAACTCATGTTTTGGAGCGACCCATCCATCCGCCCAAGTGTTTGTCATTAAGGAATTGGATATCACAATCACCTTTTTGGATATAGAGACTTAACGCTTTCAGAGAAGAGAAACTTTAAATATCTGGATATATAACATTTGGGCGAGTGGGCGAGAACCCCATTTTATATTACCGGTCTGTACTCTGGTTTTGGAGCAACCCACCCACCCGCCCAAGTGTTTATCATCAAGGAATTGGATATCACAACTACCTTCGTGATTATAAAGACTTTTAACGCTTGCAGAGAAAAGATACTTTAAATTTCTTGATAACTAACACTTGAGCGGGTGGGCAAAAACCATAATTCAAACAACCAGTCCGTGCTTATGTTCTGGAGTGACCCACCCACCCGCCCAATGTGAAAACTTTTAACGCTTGCAGAAAAGGGAAACTTTAAATTTCTTGGTAATTAACAAATGGGCGGGTAAACGGGTGGACGGGAACCCTAGTTTAAACCATCCGTTCGTACTTGTGTTATTGAATATCACAACCACAATCACCTTCTCGAATAGAGAAACTTTTAACGCTTGCAGAAAAGAGATACTTCTCCTTTTTGATAACTAACACTTGGGCGGGTGGGCGGGAACCCCAGTGCAAATTACCGGTCTGTACTAATGTTTTGGAGTGACCCATCTAGCCACCCAAGTGTTTGTCATCAAGGGATGGGATAACACAATCACCTTCTCCAATATAGAAACTTTTAACGCTTGCAGAGAAGAGATACCTCAAATTTCTTGATAACTAATACTTGAGCGGGTGGGCGGGAACCCCAATTCAAATTACTGGTCCGTACTTATGTTCTGGTGTGACCCACCTACCCGCCCAAGTGTTTGTCATCAGGGGATTTGATATCACCATCACCTTCTCGAACATAGAAACTTTTAACGCTTGTAGAGTAAAGAAACTTTAAATTTCTTAATAAATAACATTTGGGCGGGTGGGCGGGAACCCCATTTTAAATTACCGGTCCGTACTTATGTTCTGGAGTGACCCACCTACCCGCCCAAGTGTTTGTAATCAAGGGATTGGATATCACAATCACCTTCTCGAGAATGGAAACTTTTAACGCTTGAGGAGAAGAGATACTTCAAATTTCTTGATAACTAACACTTGGGCGGGTGGGCGGGAACCCCAGTTTGAATTACCGGTCCGTACTTAGGTTCTGGAATGACCCAGCCACCCGCTCAAGTGTTTATCATCAAAGAAGTGGATATCACATTTATTTTCTTGAATATAGAAACTTTTAACGCTTGCAGATAAAAGATACTTCAAATTTCTTGATAACTAACACTTGGGCGGGTGGGCGGGAACTTCATTTCAAATTACCGGTCCGTACTCATGTTCTGGAGCAACTCACCCACCCGCCCAAGTGTTTGTAATCAAGGGATTAGATATCACAATCACCTTCTCAAATATAAAGACTTTTAACGCTTGCGGAGAAGAGATACATAAATTTTTTTGATAACTAACACTTGGGCGGATTTGTCGGGAACTCCAGTTCAAATTACCGGTCCGTACTTATGTTTTGGAGTGACCCACCCACTCGCCCAAGTTTGTTTGTCATCAAGAAATTGGATATCACAATCACCTTCTCGAATATAGAGACTTTTAACGCTTGCAGAGAAGAGAAACTTCAAATTTCTTGATAACTAACACTTGGGCGGGTGGGCGGGAACCCTAGTTCAAATTACTGGTGTATACTCATGTTTTGGAGTGACCCACCTACCCGCCCATGTGTTTGTCATCAAGGGATTGGATATCACAATCACCTTCTCAAATAAAGAGACTTTTAACGCTTACAGAAAAAAGATACTTCAAATATTTTAACTAACTCTAATTCAAATTACCGGTTTGTACTCATGTTCTGGAATAACCCACCCACCCGCCCAAGTGTTTGTCATAAAAAGATTGGATATCACAATCACCTATTCAAATATAGAAACTTTTAACGTTTGCAGAGAAGAAATATTTCAAATTTTTTGATAATTAATTTTTGGGCGGGTGGGTGGGAACTCCAGATCAAATTACTGATTTGAACTTATGTTTTGGAGTGACCCACCCACCCGCCTAAGTGTTTGTCATCAAGGGATTGGATATCACAATCTCCTTCTCGAATATAGAGACTTTTAACGTTTGCAGAGAAGCGATACTATAAATTTTTTGATAATTAACACTTGGGCCGGTGGGCGGGAACCCCAGTTTAAATAAACCGGTCCGTACTTATTTTCTAGAGTGACCCACCCACCCGCTCAAGTGTTTGTCATCAACGGATTAAATATCACAATCACCTTTCTGAATATAGAAACTTTTAACGCTTGCAGAGAAGAGTAACTTCTAATTTTTGATAACTAACACTTGGGCGGGTGGGCGGGAACCCCAGTTCAAATTACCGGTTTGTATTTATGTTCTGGAGTGACCCACCCACCCACCCAAGTGTTTGTCATCAACGGATTGAATATCACACTCACTTTCTTGAATGTAGAGACTTTTAACGCTTTCAGAGAAAAGATACTTTAAAATTCTTGATAACTAACACTTGGGCCGGTAGGCGGGAAACCTAGTTCAAATAAATCGGTCCGTACTCATGTTCTGGAGTGACCCACCCACCCGCTCAAGTATTTGTCATCAACGGATTGAATATCATAATCACCTTCTCAAATATAGAAACTTTTAACAACGCTTGCAGAGAAAAGATACTTTTACTTTTTGATAACTAACACTTGGGCGGGTGGGCGGGAACTCCAGTTCAAATTTCCGGTCCGTACTCATGTTCTTGAGTGATCCACTCACCCGTCCAAGTGTTTGTTATCAAGGGATTGGGTATCACAATCACCTTCTCCAACATAGAAACTTTTAACGCTTGTAGAGTAAAGATACTTCAAATTTCCGTCCGTACTCATGTTTTGTGAGTGTGACCCACCCAAGTGTTTGTCGTTATGAGATTGGATATCACAATCACCTTTTTAAATACTAAAACTTTTAACGCTTGCAAAGCAGAGAAACTTCAAATATCTTGATAACTAACGCTTTGGCGTGTGTCAGTCGAAAACATTAGTACAGATCCCTAATTAAATTACCCGTTTGTACTCATGTTCTGGAGTAGCCCACCCATCCACCCAAGTGTTTATCTACAAATAATTGATATAACCGTCACCTCCAGTGATAAAAAACTTTTAACGCGGCAGAAAAGAGTAATTTCTTGATAACTAACGCTTGGGCGGGTAGGCGGGGACCCTAGCTTAAACTAACTTTCCGTACTCATGTTCTGGAGTAGCCCACCCACCCACCCAACTGTTTGGCATCCAAGGATTAGATACCACTATTACCTTTAGTGATTAAGAGACTTTTAACGCAGCAGAAAGAAATAATTTTAATTTTTTTGATAATTAATATTTGGGCGGGTGGGCGGGTACCTAAGTTTAAACTATCTTCCGGTACTCATGTTCTGGAGTAGCACACCCATGCACCCACCCAAGTGTTTGCCATCCAAGGATCAGATACCACTATCACCTCTAGTAACTAAGAGACTTTTAACGCTGTAGAGAAGAGTAATTTTAAATTTATTGATAAATAACACTTGGGCGGGTGGGCGGGAACCCCAGCTTAAACTATCCGCTTGTACTCATGTTATGGAGTGACCCACCTACCCACCCAAGTGTTAGTCATCAAAGTATTGATATAACCATCACCTCTAGTGATAAAGAGACTTTTAACTTAACAGAAAAAAGAAAATTTAAATTTTTTGATAACTAACACTTGGGCGGAAACTCCAGTTTAAACTATCCGCTAGTTCTGGAGTGGCCCACCCACCCAAGTGTTTGCCATCCAAAGTTTGGATATGACCTCTAGTGATTAAGATACGCAATAAAAAAAGAAATTTTAAATTTGTTGGAAACTAACACTTCATTCAAACTATCGCCCGATACTCATGTTCTAGAGTGGTGAAGCTTTGCGTCAAATTTGAAAGCTTTGTCTTAAGATTAAAAGCTTTGTAACGTGTACTAATTTGTAAAATAGTTGGTAGTTATTTTATTAAATTGACAGTTCACAGTTTAAATGTCAAACGTGTTTGTAAGACAGTTGCTTTGTTAAATTGACATTTGATATTACATAATAATAATCTGAAATCTGAAATATAAAAATAGAATTTTCCACTTTAAAACAAAATCATTTGATACAAATCAAACGTGGCTCGGAATAAAATTAAATGTTCTCTCAACGACGGCAACGCAAATCAATTGAATTTGTGCAGAAAAAAGAATCCCCGCCGTAACTACATTCGAAAATCTAGGTTAGATGCTTATCTCTAAATAGCTCGTATATCATTTTTTTTTTTCGTTCGTTCCGGATCTATTTCGATACATCACGGCATAAAAATTACTTTTAGCAAATTTCGAGTTTGCCAGCTGAAATTGCCGACCTATTTGCATAACGATTTATTTTGCGATAATATATTCGTCGCAATTTGCATTTTTGGGCTGTATACAGTGTTTATTTTTTTGGAATAATCATTATTTTCTGAATAGGGATGATGAATGATGTAAAGGCATTAGCATTTATATGTTTACATTAATTGCTTTTCATTATTATACTTACACAATATTAAGGAATTCAAAGCTTACCTAAAACAAGAAAAATAAATTATTAAATTCTCTCATCTTAACCAATTGTCTCAATTATAATTATAATTTGTGTTTTGAGAAGTTTACTGTATGCAAGCTGGAAATATTCAGATGCAGCGGAATTGCGGAGACTTGATTCAATTCCGTTACTCGATTAAATTGCTAATTAAATAATTTTGAAGGATATTCCCAAGATGATATTAGAGCTAATTGAAACGGGTTTGCAATCTGGTTTACTATTCATTATGGTTAAAATTTCTGATTCTGATGAAACTAGCAGAGATAATTGTTTTGGTAGAAACTAAAATAATATTTAATTGCCCTAAAACTACAATAAAGTTAAAAACTTTTTATCATTATTTTTAATTTATGATAAAATTAATATTTTATATTAAGAAAGTAACATTACCTTGACTTTATATAGAAATATGTAAAGTGCATGTAAAAGTAGCGCTTTTTAAAATGTTACACAATCGTGTATGGTATATGTAAGCACACTCATGTAGAGCTTGGAATAAAATTCATGCACCATAAATTCACAACCTGTGTCTAGACGAGCTTTATATATTTTTGTTACAAGTTTAAGTTATTTTGTACGGAGTAATAAAGCATGCCGCTGACATTTGCATAGATATGCGCACAGATTTATATTCAATACGTGTACCTACTTCATATTTTTAGAATGCAATTTTTGCAATAATATACTTTCTTTTACCGCAATAATTTAGTAATTTAATAAAGAGCAGGTCACAGGTTACGTCGGAATAAAGTTAAATAATTCCTATAAAATTTATACGCTTATAAAATTTATTGCAAACGCAATAAAACGTAGCTGGAGAATGTTATCGAGCAGGTGCAAATTTTCTATAAAATATTACAGTACGTTACCGCGTTTACCCTTCATTAAGATCGTCGCTAGGATATTATCACGTAATAGCCGAACACGTTATGTATTTATAAAAAAAGGTAAGTATGTGCACGACATGTGTGGTATTGTAAATAATAATAACAAATTGCAAATTTACATGCATAATATCGTTAGTTTTAATAATAATGGATGTTAGTTATATAATTCATAATAATTAATTCAATATTAGTAGAAGGTACTGAAAACGTTATTAAATGTTCCAATGTTCCATTAAGGATGTTATGGACAAATTGCTTAATTTATGGATAATAAATGAACGTATGGATTTGATTTAAATGTATACAACATTTGAACCAATCTTAGTACTAATTACTGAAAAAAATATAAAATGTTCCAATGTTCCGTTTAGGAAATAGTGCATTTAGTTAGAATTATTTAATTTATTTTGAAGTTATGGATGAATTGTTTAGTTTATAGATTATAAATAAACGTATAGACTTGATTTATATATTCACAATATTTATTTCAATGTTAGTACTGATAATTGATAAAATTATGAAATGTTCCAATGTTCTGTTTAGGATTTAGTGTAGTTAGTTTGAATTATTTAATTTATTTTGAAGTTACGGACGAATTGTTTAATTTATAGATAACAAATTAGCGTATGGATTTGATTTAAATTTTCTAAATATTTAACTCAATATTAGTACCAAATACTGACAAAAGTATAAAATGTTCCAATGCTCCGTTTAGGAATTAGTGCACTTAGTTTGAATTATTTAATTTATTTTGAAGTTATGGACGAATTGTTTAATTTATGGAGAACAAATGAACGTATGGATTTGATTTAAATTCTCACAGCAATTAACTCAATGTTAGTACTAAATTATGACAAATTTTAAAAATGTTCCAATGTTCTGTTTAAGAGTTAGTGCACTTAGTTTGATTTATTAATTTATTTTGAAGTTATGGACGAATTCATTAATTATTGGGGAACAAATGAACGTATGGATTTGATTTAAATTCTTACAACAATTAACTTAATGTTAGTACTAAATTATGAAAACTTTATAAAATGTTCCAATGTTCTGTTTAGGAGTTAGTGCACTTAGTTTGATTTATTTAATTTATTTTGAAGTTATCGACAAATTGTTTAATTTATGAAGAACAAATGATTGTATGGACTTGGTTTAAATTTTTACAACAATAAACTCAATGTTAGTACTAAATTATGACAAATTTATAAAAAGTTCCAATGTTGTGTTTTAGAATTAGTGCACTTAACTTAAATTTTTTAATTTATTTTAAAGTTATGGATGAATTGTTCAATTTATGGATAATAAATGAACGTATGGATTTGGTTTAAATTTACACAATACATAGGTCAATGTTAATACTAAACACTGTAAAAATTATATAATTTTCCAATGTTCCGTTTAGGAATTAGTGCACTTAGTTTGAATTATTTAATCTATTTTGAAGTTATGGACATATTATTTAATTTTATTGATCACAAATGAACGTATGGATTTGATTTAAATTTTTACCATACTTAAATCAATGTTACTACTAAATTCTGACAAAATTATAACATATTCCAATGTTCTGTTTAGGAGTTAGTGCATTTAGTTTGATTTATTAATTTATTTTGAAGTTATGGACGAATTGTTTAATTTATGGAGAACAAATGAACGTATGGATTTGATTTAAATTCTCACAGCAATTAACTCAATGTTAGTACTAAATTATGACAAATTTTAAAAATGTTCCAATGTTCTGTTTAAGAGTTAGTGCACTTAGTTTGATTTATTAATTTATTTTGAAGTTATGGACGAATTCATTAATTATTGGGGAACAAATGAACGTATGGATTTGATTTAAATTCTTACAACAATTAACTTAATGTTAGTACTAAATTATGAAAACTTTATAAAATGTTCCAATGTTCTGTTTAGGAGTTAGTGCACTTAGTTTGATTTATTTAATTTATTTTGAAGTTATGGATGAATTGTTTAATTATTGGAGAACAAATGAACGTATGGATTTGATTTAAATTCTCACAAAAATTAACTCAATGTTAGTACTTAATTATGACAAATTTATAAAATGTTCCAATGTTCTGTTTAGAATTTAGTGCACTTAGTTTGAATTATTTAATTTCTTTTAAAGTTATGGACAAATTGTTGAATTTATCAAGAACAATTGAACGTATGGATTTGATTTAAATTTTCACAACAATTAATTTAATGTTAGTAGTAAATTATGACAAATTTATAAAATGTTCCAATGTTCTATTTAGGAGTTAGTGTACTTAGTTTGATTTATTTAATTTATTTTGAAGTTATGGATGAATTGTTTAATTATTGGAGAACAAATGAACGTATGGATTTGATTTACATTCTTACAACAATTAACTTAATGTTAGTACTAAATTATGACAAATTTATAAAATGTTCCAATGTTCTGTTTAGGAGTTAGTGCACTTAGTTTGATTTTTTTAATTTGTTTTGAAGTTATGGACGAATTGTTTAATTATTCTAGAACAAATGAACGTATGGATTTGATATAAATTCTCACATCATTTAACTCAATGTTAGTACTAAATTATGACAAATTTATAAAATGTTCCAATGTTTTGTTTAGGAGTTAGTGCATTTAGTTTGATTTATTTAATTTATTTTAAAGTTATGGACGAATTGTTTAATTATTGGAGAACAAATGAACGTATGGATTTGATTTAAATTTACACAAAATTTAAATCAATATTAGTACTAAATATTGAGAAAATTATAAATTGTTCCAATGTTCCGTTCAGGAATTAGTGCACTTAGTTTGAATTATTTAATTTATTTTGAAGTTATGGATGAATTGTTTAATTTATGGAGAACAAATGTACGTATGGATTTGATTTAAATTTTAACAACATTTAACTCAATGATAGTACTAAATTATGACAAATTTATAAAATGTTCCAATGTTCTGTTTAAGAGTTAGTGCACTTAGTTTGATTTATTAATGTATTTTGAAGTTATGGACGAATTCTTTAATTATTGGAGAACAAATGAAAGTATGGATTTGATTTAAATTTTACAACAATTAATTCAATGTTAGCACTAAATTATGACAAATTTATAAAATGTTCCAATGTTCTGTTTAGGATTAAGTGCACTTAGTTTGAATTATTTAATTTATTTTGAAATTATGGACGAATTGTTTAAGGTATGAAGAACAAATGATTGTATGGACTTGGTTTAAATTTTCACAACAATTAACTTATTGTTAGTACTAAATTATGACAAATTTATAAAAAGTTCCAATGTTCTGTTTAGGAGTAAATGCACTTAGTTTGAATTATTTAATTTATTTTGAAGCTATTGACGAATTGTTTAATTTATGAAGAACAAATGATCGTATGGATTTGGTTTAAATTTTCACAACAATTAACTTAATATTAGTACTAAATTATGACAAATTTATAAAATGTTCCAATGTTCTGTTTAAGAGTTAGTGCACTTAGTTTGATTTATTAATTTATTTTGAAGTTACGGACGAATTCTTTAATTATTGGAGAACAAATGAACATATGGATTTGATTTAAATTTACACAACAATTAATTCAACGTTAGTACTAAATTATGACAAATTTATAAAATGTTCCAATGTTTTGTTTAGGAGTTAGTGCACTTAGTTTGATTTATTTAATTTATTTTGAAGTTATGGATGAATTGTTTAATTATTGGAGAACAAATGAACGTATGGATTTGTATTAAATTCTCACAACAATTAACTCAATGTTAGTATTAAATACTGACAAATTTATAAAATGTTCCAATGTTACGTTTAGGAATTAGTGCACTTAGTTTGAATTATTTAATTTATTTTGAAGTTATGGATGAATTGTTTAATTTATGGATAACAAATGAACGTATGGATTTGATTTAAATTGTCACAATATTTAACTCAAATTAAGTACTAAATACTGACAAAATTATAAAATGTTTCAATGTTCCGTTTAAGAATTAGTGCACTTAGTTTGAACTATTTAATTTATTTTAAAGTTAGGGATGAATTGTTTAATTTATGGATAACTAATGAACGTATGGATTGGATTTTAATTTTCACAATATTTAATTCAATGTTAGTACTGAATACTGAGAAAATTATAAAATGTTCCAATGTTCCGTTTAGGAATTAGTGCACTTAGTTTGAACTATTTAATTTATTTTGAAGTTATAGACGATTTGTTTAATTTATGGAGAACAATAGAACGTATGGATTTGATTTAAATTGTCACAATATTTAACTCATATTAAGTACTAAATACTGACAAAATTATGAAATGTTCCAATGTTTCGTTTAGGATTTAGTGCACTTAGTTTGAATTATTCAATTTATTTTGAAGTTATGGACGAATTGTTTAATTTATAGAAAACAAATAAACGTATGGATTTGATTTGAATTTTCACAATATTTATATTAATGTTAGTACTAAATTATGACAATTTTTTAAAATGTTCCAATGTTCTGTTTAAGAGTTAGAGCACTTAGTTTGATTTATAAATTTATTTTGAAGTTATGGACGAATTGTTTAATTATTGGAGAACAAATGAACGTATGGATTTGATTTAAATTCTCACAACAATTAACTTAATGTTAGTACTAAATTATGACAAATTTATAAAATGTTCCAATGTTCTGTTTAGGAGTTAGTGCACTTAGTTTGATTTATTAATTTATTTTGAAGTTATTGACGAATTGTTTAATTTATGAAGAACATATGATCGTATGGGTTTGGTTTAAATTTTCACAACAATTAACTTAATGTTAGTACTAAATTATGACAAATTTATAAAATGTTCCAATGTTTTGTTTAGGAGTTAGTGCATTTAGTTTGATTTATTTAATTTATTTTAAAGTTATGGACGAATTGTTTAATTATTGGAGAACAATTTAAATCAATTTTAGTACTAAATATTGAGAAAATTATAAAATGTTCCAATGTTCTGTTTAGGAGTTAGTGCACTTAGTTTGATTTATTTAATTTATTTTGATGTTATGGACGAATTGTTTAATTTATGAAAAACAAATGATTGTATGGACTTGGTTTAAACTTTCACAACAATTAACTCAATGTTAGAACAAAATAATGACAAATTTATAAAATGTTCCAATGTTCTGTTTAAGAGTTAGAGCACTTAGTTTGATTTATAAATTTATTTTGAAGTTATGGACGAATTGTTTAATTATTGGAGAAAAAATGAACGTATGAATTTGATTTAAATTCTTTCAACAATTAACTTAATGTTAGTACTAAATTATGACAAATTTATAAAATGTTCCAAAGTTCTGTTTAGGAGTTAGTGCACTTATCTTGATTTATTTAATTTATTTTGAAGTTGTAAACGAATTGTTTAATTTATGAAGAACAAATGATTGTATGGACTTGGTTTAAATTTTCACAACAATTAACTCAATCTTAGAACTAAATTATGACAAGTTTATAAAATGTTCTAATGTTCTGTTTGAGAGCTAGAGCACTTAGTTTGATTTATTAATTTATTTTGAAGTTATGGACGAATTGTTTAATTTATGAAGAACAAATGATTGTATGGACTTGGTTTAATTTTTTACAACAATAAACTCAATGTTAGTACTAAATTATGACAAATTTATAAAAAGTTCCAATGTTCTGTTTTAGAATTAGTGCACTTAACTTAATTTTTTTAATTTATTTTAAAGTTATGGATGAATTGTTTAATTTATGAAAAATAAATGAACGTATGGATTTGGTTTAAATTTACACAATACATAAGTCAATGTTTATACTAAACACTGTAAAAATTATATAATTTTCCAATGTTCCGTTTAGGAATTAGTGCACTTAGTTTGAATTATTTAATCTAATTTGAAGTTATGGACATATTATTTAATTTTATTAATCACAAATGAACGTATGGATTTGATTTAAATTTTTACGATACCTCAATCAATGTTAGTACTAAATTCTGACAAAATTATAACATATTCCAATGTTCTGTTTAGGAGTTAGCGCACTTAGTTTAAGTTTTTTAATTTATTTTGAAGTTATGGATGAATTGTTTAATTATTGGAGAACAAATGAACGTATGGATTTGATTTAAATTCTAACAACAATTAACTCAATGTTAGTACTAAATTATTACACATTTATAAAATGTTCCAATGTTTTGTTTAGGAGTTAATGCACTTAGTTTGATTTATTTAATTTATTTTGAAGTTATGGACGAATTATTTAATTATTAGAGAACAAATGAACGTAAGGATTTAATTTAAATTCTCACAACAATTAACTCAATGTTAGTACTAAATTATGACAAATTTATAAAATGTTCCAATGTTCTGTTTAGGAGTTACTGCACTTAATTTGAATTATTTAATTTATTTTAAAGTTAAAGATGAATTGTTTTATTTATGGATAACAAATGAACGTATAGATTTAATTTAAATTTTTACATTATTTAAATCAATGTTAGTACTAAATACTGACAAAATTATAAAATGTTCCAATGTTCCGTTAAGGAGTTAGTGCACTTAGTTTGATTTATTTAATTTATTTTGAAGCTATGGATGAATTGTTTAATTTATAGATAACAAATTAGCGAATGGATTTGATTTAAATTTTTTCAATATTTAATTTAATATTAGTACCAAATACTGACTAAAGTATCAAATGTTCCAATGCTCCGTTTAAGAATTAGTGCACTTAGTTTGAATTATTTAATTTATTTTAAATTTATGGATGAATTGATTAATTTATAGATAACAAATGAACGTATGGATTTGATTTAAAATTTTACAATATTTAAGTCAAAAGTAGTACTAAATACTGAGAAAAGTATAAAATGTTCCAATGTTCCGTTTAAGATTTAGTGCACTTAGTTTGAATTGTTCAATTTATTTTGAAGTTATGGACGAATTGTTTAATTTATAGAAAAAAAATGAACGTATAGATTTGATTTAAATTTTTTACAACAATTAACTCGTTGTTAGAACTAAATTATGACAAATTTATAAAATGTTCCAATAATCCGTTTAGGAATTAAAGCACTTAGTTTGATTTATTTTATTTATTTTTAAGTTATGGACGAATTGTTTAGTTTATGAAGAACAAATGAACGTATGGATTTAGTTTAAATTTTTACAATAACTAACTCAATATCAGTACTAAATTATTTCAAATTTATAAAATGTTCCAATGTTCCGTTTAGGAATTAGTGCACTTAGTTTGAATTATTTAATTTATTTTGAAGTTATGGAAGAATTGTTTAATTTATGGATAACAAATGAACGTATGGATTTGATTTAAATTTGTACATTATTTAACTCAATGTTGGTACTAAATACTGACAAAATTATAAAATGTTCCAATGTTCCATTTACGAATTAGTTCACTTAGTTTGAATTATTTAATTTCTTTGAAGTTATGGATGAATTGTTTAAATTATGGATAACAAATGAACGTATGGATTTGATTTAATTTTGTACCTTATTTAACTCAATGTTGGTACTAATTACTGACAAATTTATAAAATGTTCCAATGTTCCATTTACGAATTAGTGCACTTAGTTTGAATTATTTAATTTTTTTTAAGTTATAGATGAATTGTTTAATTTATGGATAACAAATGAACGTATGGATTTGATTTAAATTTCTACATTATTTAACTCAATGTTGGTACTAAATACTGACAAAATTATAAAATGTTCCAATGTTCCATTTACGAATTAGTGCACTTAGTTTGAATTATTTAATTTTTTTTTAAGTTATGGATGAATTGTTTAATTTATGGATAACAAATGAACGTCTGGATTTGCTTTTGATTCACACAATATTTAAATCAATGTTAGTTCAAAATACTAAAAAAAATATAAAATGTTTCAATGTTCCGTTTAGGAATTACGGCACTTAGATTGATTTATTAAACTTATTTTTGAAGTTATGGACGAATTGTTTAATGTATGGAGAACAAATAAAAGTATGGATTTGATTTAAATTTTCACAACAATTAATTCAATGTTAGTACTAAATTATGACAAATTTATAAAATGTTCCAATGTTCTGTTTAGAATTTAGTGCACTTAGTTTGAATTATTTAATTTCTTTTAAAGTTATGGACAAATTGTTGAATTTATCAAGAACAAATGAACGTATGGATTTAATTTAAATTTTTACAATATTTAACTCAATGTTAGTACTAAATACTGACAAAATTATGAAATGTTCTAATGTTCTGTTTAGGAATTAGAGCACTTATTTACTACGTAATTTTTATTTTAGTAAAAAACTTATTCGATTTAATCCACCAATTCAATCTTTATAGCTCGAACCACAATATGCACGGTCCATTTTCCTTGCACAATCTCGCAACCGCAATATCGCTATTTTACATAGGGGTTGTGATACCACACCCGGAGGCCAAAGGGGAAACTTTTACCCCGCACTTAATTTCCCATACATGTTCCCCTTTTGTGTTCAACCAAATTACATTACATCTAAAGTAAACATGCTAATCCCCACATTTCTAATTTCACAACTAGATTCACCACCAGAACTTTCTTTATAAGAATAAAACACCTTGGGCGGTATCTTTATTTTTTTGTAATAGCTTTCGTGTGTTATTTCTGTATAGAAATAATATTTCCATTGTATGTTTTGATTAGAACAGAATTCAATTGCTTTATGCAATTAGTGCAGCGTAAATTGAATTTTGTTAAGATAATATAAATGTTTTAAAAACTTTTTGGAAAATAATTAATTAATTTTGATTATAACTTTTCCATTACCATATATGTGTTCATTAATTAAATTACTTTAATATTCCAAAACTTTTCATCATTATTAATTAATTCAGTGGAAAAGCATATGATAACGAGTACCGACAATAACAGTTTCTTTTACTTTGATCGCTATCTTACTTGTTAGAACCTTTCCTGTAGATTTTCTTGTTGAATTAAGCCTCAAATCGCTTTGTTGCCTGTTGGCGTCTTCACCACTTCAATCTCTCCACGCCTATCAGCTCCCAACCACACTATTTATTCAAGTGTACTTATGTACAATGCCTATTATGTAATATAATTGGATGTTAGTAACAGAATTTTTAATATATTTTTCAAATAAATAAAACAATTTGTTAAAAATAAAAGGAATGATTTAAACTAAGTGCATTAATTGTTAAACAGAATATTGGAACATTTTATAAATTTTTCAGTAAATAGTACCAACATTGATTTAAATATTGTGTTAATTTGAATCAAATCTATACGTTCATTTGTAATCTATAAATTAAACCGATCATCCAAAACTTTAAAATAAATTAAATAATTCAAATTAAGTGCACTAATTCCTAAACGGAACATTGGATCATTTTATTATTTTTACAGTTTTTAGTACTAACATTGATTTAAGTATTGTGTGAATTTAAATAAAATCCAAACGTTTATTTGTTATCCATAAGTTAAATAATTCATCCATAACTTTAAAATAAATTAAATAATTCAAACAAGTGCACTAATTCCTGAACGGAACATTGGAACATTTTATAATTTTCTTAAAATGTAGTACTAACATTGATTTTAATGTTGTGTAAATTTAAATCAAATCCATACGTTCATTTGTTATCCATAAATTAAACAATTCATCCATAACTTCAAAATAAATTAAATAGTTCAAACTAAGTGCACTAATTCCTAAACGGAACATTGGAACATTTTATAATTTTCTAAATATTTAGTGCTAATAATAATTTTAATATTGTGTAAGTTTAAATCAAATCCATACGTTCATTTGTTATCCATAAATTAAACAATTCATCCATAACTTCAAAATAAATTAAATAGTTCAAACTAAGTGCACTAATTCCTAAACGGAACATTGGAACATTTTATAAGTTTTTAAATATTTAGTGCTAATAATAATTTTAATATTGTGTAAGTTTAAATCAAATCCATACGTTCATTTGTTATCCATAAATTAAACAATTCATCCATAACTTCAAAATAAATTAAATAGTTCAAACTAAGTGCACTAATTCTTAAACGGAACATTGGAACATTTTATAATTTTCTAAATATTTAGTGCTAATAATAATTTTAATATTGTGTAAGTTTAAATCAAATCCATACGTTCATTTGTTATCCATAAATTAAACAATTCATCCATAACTTCAAAATAAATTAAATAGTTCAAACTAAGTGCACTAATTCTTAAGCGGGACATTGGAACATTTTATAATTTTTTTTAAATTTAGTACTAACATTGATTTATAGATTGTGTAACTTTAAATCAAATCCATACGTTCATTTGTTATCCATAAATTAAATAATTCATCCATAACTTTAAAATAAATTAAATAGTTCGAACTAAGTGCACTAATTTTGAAACGGAACATTGGAACATTTTATAATTTTCTCAATATGTAGTACTAACATTGATTTAAATATTGAGTAAATTTAAATCAAATCTATACGTTCATTTCTTATCCATAAATTAATCAATTCATCCATAACTTAAAAATAAAATAATAAATTCAAACTAAGTGCACTAATTCCTGAACGGATCATTGGAACATTTTATAATTTTTTTAGTAATTAGTACTAACATTGATTTAAATATTGTGTAAATTTAAATCAAATCCATACGTTCATTTGTTATCCATAAATTAAACAATTCATCCATAACTTCAAATTAAATTAAATAGTTCAAACTAAGTGCACTAATTCCTAAGCGGAACATTGGAACATTTTATAATTTTTTTAAATTTAGTACTAACATTGATTTATAGATTGTGTAACTTTAAATCAAATCCATACGTTCATTTGTTATCCATAAATTAAATAATTCATCCATAACTTTAAAATAAATTAAATAGTTCGAACTAAGTGCACTAATTTCGAAACGAAACATTGGAACATTTTATAATTTTCTCAATATGTAGTACTAACATTGATTTAAATATTGAGTAAATTTAAATCAAATCTATACGTTCATTTCTTATCCATAAATTAATCAATTCATCCATAACTTCAAATTAAATTAAATAGTTCAAACTAAGTGCACTAATTCCTAAGCGGAACATTGGATTATTTTATAATTTTTTTAAATTTAGTACTAACATTGATTTATAGATTGTGTAACTTTAAATCAAATCCATACGTTCATTTGTTATCCATAAATTAAATAATTCATCCATAACTTTAAAATAAATTAAATAGTTCGAACTAAGTGCACTAATTTTGAAACGGAACATTGGAACATTTTATAATTTTCTCAATATGTAGTACTAACATTGATTTAAATATTGAGTAAATTTAAATCAAATCTATACGTTCATTTGTTATCCATAAATTAAACAATTCATCCATAACTTCAAAATAAATTAAATAGTTCAAACTAAGTGCACTAATTCCTAAGCGGAACATTGGAACATTTTATAATTTTTTTTTAAATTTAGTACTAACATTGATTTATAGATTGTGTAACTTTAAATCAAATCCATACGTTCATTTGTTATCCATAAATTAAATAATTCATCCATAACTTTAAAATAAATTAAATAGTTCGAACTAAGTGCACTAATTTTGAAACGGAACATTGGAACATTTTATAATTTTCTCAATATGTAGTACTAACATTGATTTAAATATTGAGTAAATTTAAATCAAATCAATACGTTCATTTCTTATCCATAAATTAATCAATTCATCCATAACTTAAAAATAAAATAATAAATTCAAACTAAGTGCAATAATTCCTGAACGGATCATTGGAACATTTTATAATTTTTTTAGTATTTAGTACTAACATTGATTTAAATATTGTGTAAATTTAAATCAAATCCATACGTTCATTTGTAATCCATAAACTAAACAATTCATCCATATCTTTAAAATAAATTAAATAGTTCTAACTAAGTGCACTAATTTCTAAACGGAACATTGGAACATTTTATAATTTTATCAATATGTAGTACTAACATTAATTCAAATGTTGTGTAAATTTAAATCAAATCCATACGTTCATTTGTTATCCATAAATTAAACAATTCATCCATAACTTCAAAATAAATTAAATAATTCAAACTAAGTGCACTAATTTCTAAACGGAACATTGGAACATTTTATAATTTTTTCAATATGTAGTACTAGCATTAATTTAAATGTTCTGTAAATTTAAATCAAATCCATACGTTTATTTGTTATCCATAAATTAAACAATTCATCCATAACTTTAAAATAAATTAAATAGTTCAAACTAAGTGCACTAATTTCTAAACGAAACATTGGAGCATTTTATAATTTTCTCAGTATTTAGTACTAATATTGATTTAATTATTCTGTAAATTTAAATCAAATCCATACGTTCATTTGTTATCCATAAATTAAACAATTCATCCATAACTTTAAAATAAATTAAATAGTTCAAACTAAGTGCACTAATTTCTAAACGGAACATTGGTACATTTTATTATTTTCTCAATATTTAGTACTAACATTGATTTAAATATTCAGTAAATTTAAATCAAATCCATACGTTTATTTATTATCCATAAACTAAACAATTCATCTATAACTTCAAAATAAATTAAATAGTTCAAACTAAGTGCAGTAATTTCTAAACGGAACATTGGAACATTTTATAATTTTTTCAATATGTAGTACTAACATTGATTTAAATGTTGTGTAAATTTAAATTAAATCAAATAAATTAAACAATTCGTCCATAACTTCAAAATAAATTAAATAACTCAAACTAAGTGCACTAAATCCCAAACGGAACAATGGAACATTTTATAATTTTGTCAGTAAGTGGTACTAATATTTTCTTGACTATGGTAATAATTTAAATCTAATCCATACGTTCATTTGTTCTCCATAAACTAAACAATTCATCCATAACTTCAAATTAAATTAAATAATTCAAACTAAGTACACTAAATCCTAAACGGAACATTGGAACATTTTATAATTTTCTCAGTATTTAGTACTAATATTGAATTAATTATTGTGACATTTTAAATTAAATTTATACGTTCATTTGTTCTCCATAAATTAAACAATTCATTCATAACTTTTAAAATTAATTAAATAATTCAAACTAAGTGCACTGATTTCTAAACAGAACATTGTAACATTGTATAATTTTGCCAGTATTTAGTACTAACATTGATTTAAGTATTGTGTAAATTTAAATTAAATCCACACGTTCATTTGTTATCCATAAATTAAACAATTCATCCATAACTTCAAAATAAATTAAATAATTCAAACTAAGTGCACTAATTCCTGAACAGAACATTGGAACATTTTATAATTTTCTCAATATTTAGTACTAACATTGATTTAAATATTGTGTAAATTTAAATCAAATCCATACGTTCATTTGTTATCCATAAATTAAACAATTTATCCATAACTTCAAAATAAAGTGAATATTTCACACCATTTTATTCCATTAAATAATTAAACATTTCTCATCAACTTAAAATAGATACATGCAATACTGTGCAATACATTAAAGTTGAATTAATACATTGAAACTCATTGAGCGATTACGGTTTCATCATCCGTAATTAATTAATTAACAGCAATCGATGGTTGGCTTATAATTTTATTATATTTGTCTGTTAATTCATTACGGAATGCACGCACTGACAGTCCTAATGCTAATTACCACCCATTTAGGAAGTAGATTATAATTCCAATTGGAGTAATGAGTTTCTGCTAAAAGACATTTCAAATATTGATGATTAAATACGAAAAATCAATGGTATTGCATTTTTATTAACAGCCAATTGAATCATCACGCAAGTGTCTAACAACAGGTGTTTCTCATAATATTATTATTATAAATTAATTTAATATTTAACTAGTTTAAGTGGTAATTTTCTCACATTTGCAAAAATCTTATTTACCAGACGTTCTCGTTACATTGTGATTGAATCGATCCATCGTTGCATGCGAGGCTCAATACATTACTGCCAATAGGGTAATAACCCTTCTACGTGTAATTATTTCATAATGCATCACGTGCTGAAAACTCTATACTTTCTGAATTATGCCATAAAATCTGACATAAATGTAGTTAGAACTGATTACTGCTAACACCACGTTACAAAATATATTAATATTGCAAAGTAACTAAACGCAATCCCAACATATGCTGAACGATAAATCAACCAGTTGGAAACAATGTAAGGATGGCCAGAAATAGAAATAACAAGTGATCACCCCCTGCTACAACTGCAAGCAAGGGTGGACCCTATTGTGTAGTAATTGGTTTGGATTGAAAGACTCTACTCTGTCCGCTCTATTTCCAATGTATTCTCCCGGAAAAATAATAAATATTGCGGGGATGGACGTTTATTTAGTAGCAAATACGTGCATTCAATGTGACATAACAATGTGCAAACATCGTCCCTCGTTAAATGTAATAGATTGGATTGCGAAAGAAGCGCACTCCGATCACGTTAATTTGTTTTTGTTGGTTGGGAATTGTTTTTTAAATTCTTTTTTTATTTCAAAAGCAATGACAATGAAGCCATAATAATGTTTTTGTGTGTGGGTTGCATATTGCAGTCTCCTACGCGAATATTTCTACGTACCTTTGCTTACAAAGAAAATAATCACTACAAAATATCCTTTTTATTCGTTTTGTATTGTAGACATTAATTATGATATTGAAACAGCATTTATTTTTTTTAATATTGAGGCTTTGATCTTGACTATGACCTATATTTAAAAAAGTTGCTACTGCTTTAGTTTAAAATATATTGAATATGCATCAAAGTGAATACATTATGTAGGAGTGCAGAATACTTTATATGTGGAGCATTAAATATTCTTTGTCAATGTAGTTTTATGGGACATTGGAATATATTACCAAATAAATAGAGGAGAAAATAAAAGGGACACAAGGAATTGAAGAATCAATATATATAAAATAAAGTAAATACGCGAACACCGCATACAACAAGTGGTACGATATGCATTATATACAAATAATCTTCATTCAATCCAGAACAATTATAGGAGTATTTGGTTAATGAAAACTGATTATAAATTTAAATTTATTTTATAAAAATCATTTGGAAAGTACTTATGAAAATTATAACTAACACTTGGCTGGGTGGATGGGCCACTCCAGATCATGAGAACTTGTCAATAGTTTAGATCACAAGTGTTAGTTATTAAGAGATTGGAAATAATTAAGAAGGTTTTAAATCTTGAAGAAAATAACAAAATAATTTTTTTGGGCATTGGTTTTTTTTATAGAATTTACAAAACTTTGTTCTATTTTTGATGAGTTTAAATCAAATTAGTTTTAAATTATTAGGGAAGTATTAGACATTAATGAAAAAACAACATAAATTGACTGGAATTTAGTGCACTAAGCACTAATCAATTTTTGTTATCAAAATTTACAAAATTTTATAAAATTTTTGTTTGATTTTTGACCAAACTGTTTCTAAAGTATTGGGGAGGTTTTGGTCATTGATGAAATGACAAAATAAATTTAATGAAATTTAGTGCATTACGCACCAATCAAGATTTTCAAATAAAATATACAAAATTTTATAAAAATTTTGTCTAAATTTTAACCAAAGTAGTCTCAAATGATCAAAGAAGACTTAGGTTCTTAAAAAATATCAATATTAATTTTTTGGGCATTGGTTTTTATACAAAATTTTATATTTTTTTTTTTTTGATTCAACCAAATTGATTTAAAAGTTTTGGGAAGGTCTTGGACATTGATGAAATTACTACATAACTTTATTGGTATACGCAGTTTTTATTTTCTTTGTACTATTAGGGTTTTCTAAACAAATTTTATGCAATATTTAGGTTTACTACGCAAATTTTAATAAATTGTATGTATGCGAGTTATTTCATCTACTGTGTTCCACCCACTTGCTCAAGTGTTAGTCATCAAAGGATCTATTGTAAGTCCCACCTTTTGTGTGCTTGGATTTAGATATGAGAGAATTGTTTACCAATAAATCTCATGATAACTAACGCTTGGGTGGCAACAAAGTTGAATTTGTGGACGAGTTACTTTTTCTACTGTGACTCACCCACCCGCCCAAGTGTTAATCATCAAAGGATCTATTATTTGTCCCGCCTTTTGTGTGTTTGGATTTAGATATGAGAGAATTGTTTAACAATAAATCTCTTGATAACTAACGCTTGGGTGGGTGGGTGGGTGGGAACTAAGTTTAATTTGTGGCCGAGTAACTTTTTCTACTGTGACCCACCCGCCCGCCCAAGTGTTAGTCATCAAAGAATTTATTGTACATCCCACTTCTTGTGTGTTTAGATTTAGACATGAGAGAATTGTTTAACAATAAATCTCTTGATAACTAACGCTTGGGTGGGTGGGTGGGAACAAAGTTTAATTTGTAGGCGAGTTACTTTTTCTACTGTGACCCACCCACCCGCCCAAGTGTTAGTCATCAAAGAATTTATTGTACATCCCACTTCTTGTGTGTTTAGATTTAGACATGAGAGAATTGTTTAACAATAAATCTCTTGATAACTAACGCTTGGGTGGGTGGGTGGGAACAAAGTTTAATTTGTAGGCGAGTTATTTCTTCTACTATGACCCACCCACCCGCCCAAGTGTTAGTCATCAAAAAATTTATTATTTGTCCCACCTCTTGTGTGCTTGGATTTAGATATGAGAGAATTGTTTAATAATAAATCTCTTGATAACTAACGCTTGGGTGGGTGGGAACAAAGTTTAATTTGTGGGCGAGTTATTTTTTCTACTGTGACCCACCCACCCGCCCAAGTGTTAGTCATCAAAGAATTTATTGTAAGTCCCACCTCTTGTGTGTTTGGATTTAGATATGAAAGAATTGTTTAGCAATAAACCTCTTGATAACTAACGCTTGGGTGGGTGGGTGGGAACAAAGTTTAATTTGTGGGGGAGTTATTTTTTGTAATGTGACTCACCCACCCGCCCAAGTGTTAGTCATCAAAAAATTTATTATTTGTCAAACCTCTTGTGTGCTTGGATTTAGATATGAGAGAATTGTTTAGCAATAAATCTCTTGATAACTAACGCTTGGGTGGGTGGGTGGGAACAAAGTTTAATTTGTGGGCAAGTTACTTTTTTTACTGTAACCCACCCACCCACCCAAGTGTTAGTCATCAAAGGATCTATTATTCGTCCCACTTCTTGTATGCTTACATTTAGACATGAGAGAATTGTTTAACAATAAATCTCTTGATAACTAACGCTTGGGTAGGTGGGTGGGAACAAAGTTTAATTTGTGGGGGAGTTATTTTTTGTAATGTGACCCACCCACCTGCCCAAGTGTTAGTCATCAAAGAATCTATTATTTGTCAAACCTCTTGTGTGCTTGGATTTAGATATGAGAGAATTGTTTAGCAATAAATCTCTTGATAACTAACGCTTGGGTGGGTGGGTGGGTGGGAACAAAGTTTAATTTGTGGGCGGGTTATTTTTTCTATTGTGACCCACCCACTCGCCCAAGTGTTAGTCATCAAAGAATCTATTATTCGTTCCACCTCTTGTGCGCTTGGATTTAGATATGAGCAAATTGTTTAACAATAAATCTCTTGATAACTAACGCTTGGGTGGGTGGGTGGGAACAAAGTTTAATTTGTTGGCGAGTTTATTCTTCTAGTGTGACCTACTCACCCGCCTAAGTGTTAGTCATCAAAGGATCTATTGTTTGTCCCACCTCTTGTATGCTTGGATTTAGATATGAGAGAATTGTTTAGCAATCAATCTCTTGATAACTAACGCTTGGGTGGGTGGGTGGGAACAAAGTTTAATTTGTAAGCGAGTTATTTCTTCTATTGTGACCCACCCACCCGCCCAAATGTTAGTCATCAAAGGATCTATTATTCGTTCCACCTCTTGTGCGCTTGGATTTAGATATGAGCGAATTGTTTAACAATAAATCTCTTGATAACTAACGCTTGGGTGGGTGGGTGGGAACAAAGTTTAATTTGTTGGCGAGTTTATTCTTCTACTGTGACCTACTCACCCGTCTAAGTGTTAGTCATCAAAGGATCTATTGTTTGTTCCACCTCTTGTGTGCTTAGATTTAGATATGAGAGAATTGTTTAGCAATAAATCTCTTGATAACTAACGCTTGGATGGGTGGGCGGGAACAAAGTTTAGTTTGTGAGCAAGTTACTTTTTCTACTGTAACTCACCCACCCGCCCAAGTGTCAGTCATCAAAGGATCTATTATTCGTCCCACCTCTTGTGTGCTTGGATTTAGACATGAGAGAATTGTTTAGCAATAAATCTTTTGATAACTAACGCTTGGATGGGTGGGTGGGAACAAAATTTAATTTGTTGGCGATTTTTTTCTTCTACTGTGACCCACTCACCCGCCCAAGTGTTAGTCATCAAAGAATCTATTATTCGTCCCACCTCTTGTATGCTTGGATTTAGATATGAGAGAATTGTTTAGCAATAAATCTGATGATAACTAACGCTTGGGTGGGTGGGTGGGAACAAAGTTTAATTTGTGGGCGAGTTATTTCTTCTACTGTGACCCACCCATCCGCCCAAGCGTTAGTCATCAAAGGATCTATTGTTCGTCCTACCTCTTGTATGCTTGGATTTAGACATGAGAGAACTGTTTAGCAATAAACCTCTTGATAACTAACGCTTGAGTGCGTGGGTGGGAACAAAGTTTAATTTATGGGCGAGTTAGTTTTTTTATTGTGACCCACCCACCCGCCCAAGTGTTAGTCATCAAAGGATTTATTATTTGTTCCACCTCTTGTGTGCTTAAATTTGGACATGAAAGAATTGTTTAACAATAAATCTCTTGATAACTAACGCTTGGGTGGGTGGGTGGGTGGGAACAAAGTTTAATTTGTGGGCGAGTTATTTCTTTCTACTGTGACCCACCCACCCGCCCAAGTGTTAGTCATCAAAAGATCTATTGTTTGTCCCACCTCTTGTGTGCTTAGATTTAGACATGAGAGAATTGTTTAGTAATAAATCTCATGATAACTAACGCTTGAGTGGGTGGGTGGGAACAAAGTTTAATTTGTGGGCGAGTTATTTTTTCTATTGTGACCTACCTACCCGCCCAAGTGTTAGTCATCAAAGAATCTATTATTCGTTCCACCTCTTGTGTGCTTGGATTTAGATATGAGAGAATTGTTTAACAATAAATCTCTTGATAACTAACGCTTGGGTGGGTGGGAACAAAGTTTAATTTGTTGGCGAGTTTATTCTTCTACTGTGACTCACTCACCCGCCCAAGTGTAAGTCATCAAAGGATCTATTATTCGTCCCACCTCTTGTGTGCTTGGATTTAGATATGAGAGAATTGTTTAACAATAAATCTCTTGATAACTGACGCTTGGGTAAGGGGGTGGAAACTAAAGTTTAATTTGTGAGCGAGTTACTTTTTCTACTGTGACCCACCCACCCGCCCAAATGTTAGTCATCAAAGGATTTATTGTAAGTCCCACCTCTTGTGTGCTTGGATTTAGATATGAGAGAATTGTTTAGCAATAAACCTCTTGATAACTAACGCTTGGGTGGGTGGATGGGAACAAAGTTTAATTTGTGGGCAAGTTATTTTTTCTATTGTGACCCACCCACCCGCCCAAGTGTTAGTCATCAAAGAATCTATTATTCGTTCCACCTCTTGTGTGCTTGGATTTAGATATGAGAGAATTGTTTAACAATAAATCTTTTGATAACTAACGCTTGGGTGGGTGGGTGGAAACAAAGTTTAATTTGTGAGCAAGTTACTTTTTCACCCACCTGTCCAAGTGTTAGTCATCAAAGAATCTATTGTTCACTTCTTGTGAGCTTAGATTTAGACATGCGAGAATTGTTTAACAATAAATCTCTTGATAACTAACGCTTGGGTGGGTGGGTGGGTGGGTCACAGTAGAAGAAATAACTTGCCCACAAATTAAACTTTGTTCCCACCCACCCACCCAAGCGTTAGTTATCAAGAGATTTTTTATTTATGCATCTATTATTTGTCTCACCTCTTGTGTGCTTAGATTAAGATATAAGTATTG
The DNA here is from genome assembly GCA_963932245.1 of Tachinus rufipes. Taxonomy (NCBI): domain Eukaryota; kingdom Metazoa; phylum Arthropoda; class Insecta; order Coleoptera; family Staphylinidae; genus Tachinus; species Tachinus rufipes. The sequence continues at coordinate 8,337,441 of OZ010749.1, forward strand.
GTAATTAAAAGATTAGTTATAACTTCTTCCTCCTCTGACTGAAGAACACTTGCAGAGAGGAGAAATTTTCAAGTCTTTGATATCAAACACTTAAACGGGTTATTGACAAATCATGTAAATTAAGTTGTTATTTTATAACTTAAAGCATTTTTGCAAAATTGATCTTAAAGCATTTTTCCGTTAGTACAAGATGCAAAAAGTTGACATTTTGACAAAACTTGCTAAATAAGTTGTTGTTTTTATAAGTAAAAGCATTTTTGGAGTTTTGCTTTTTTAGTATTTTTCAAAATTGATTAATTTGATCAAAATCATTCTTTCACAATTTGCTTTGTACAAGATGGAATTTGTTATGAATTTAGTTGAAATTTTGACAGAACATAGTTAATTAATGTTATTTTGATAACTGAAAGCATTTTTGCAAATTTTGTTTTTAAGCATTTTTCAAAATTTATTGAATTTGATCAAAATAATTCTTTTACAATTTGCTTTGTACAAGATGGAATTTGTTAATAAATTAGTTGAATTTTTGACAGAACATAGTTATTTAATTGTTATTTTGATACCTGAAAGCATTATTCTAAATTTTGTTTTTTAAGCATTTTCCAAAATTTATTGAATCTGATCAAAATAACTCTATCACAGTTTGCTTTGTACAAGATGGAATTTGTTAATAATTTAGTTGAATTTTTAACAAAACATAGTTCAATAATTGTTATTTTGATAATTGTATCTGATCAAAATAATTCTTTTACAATTTGCTTTGTACAAGATGGAATTTGTTAATAATTTAGTTGAAATTTTGACAGAACATAGTTTAATAATTTTTATTTTGATAACTGAAAGCATTTTTAAAAATATTTTTTTTAAGCATTTTTTTAAATTTATTGAATCTGATCAAAATAACTCTTTCACAATTTGCTTTGTACAAGATGGAATTTGTTAATAATTTAGTTGGAATTTTGAGAGAACATAGTTTAATAATTGTTATTTTTATAATTAAAAGCATTTTTGAAAATTTTGTTGTTAAGCATTTTTCAAAATTTATTGAATTTGATCAAAATAATTCTTTCACAATTTGCTTTGTACAAGATGGAATTTGTTAATAATTTAGTTGAAATTTAGACAGAACATAGTTAATTAATTGTTATTTTAATAACTGAAAGCATTTTTGGAAATTTTGTTTTTACGCATTTTTTTAAATTTATTGAATCTGATCATCACAATTTGCTGTGTACAAGATGGAGTTTGTTAATAATTTAGTTGATATTTTGTGAGAACATAGTTAATTGATTGTTATTTTGATAACTGAAAGCATTTTTAAAAATTTTATTTTTAAGCATTTTTCAAAATTTATTGAATTTTATCAAAATAATTCTTTTACAATTTGCTGTGTACAAGATGGAATTTGTTAATAATTTAGTTGGATTTTTGACAGAACATAGTTGATTAATTGTTATTTTAATAACTGAAAGCATTTTTGGAAATTTTGTTTATAAGCATTTTTCAAAATTTATTGAATCTGATCAAAATAATTCTTTCACAATTTGCTTTGTAGAAGATGGAATTTGTTAATAATTTAGTTGAAATTTTGACAGAACATAGTTTAATAATTGTTATTTTGATAACTGAAAGCATTTTTGGAAATTTTGTTTTTAAGCATTTTTTTAAATTTATTGAATGAAATTTGTTAAAAAATCAGTTGAAATTTGACAGAACATAGTTAATTAATTGTTATTTTAATAACTGAAAGCATTTAAAAAAATTTTGTTTTAAAGCATTTTTTTAAATTTATTGAATCTGATCACTTTAACTTGCTTGTTACGAAACACCTACGTCCGTCAACCCGGGCAGTTAAATTAAAACGTCCCAATTTTGTTGACTAAATTACTGGACTAAATAACAACTGTCGCTTTATCGGTGAAAACACACACACACTCACAAATATAAAAACATAAACTCATCCCAAAAATTCCATTTACCAGCTTGAAATAATTCAATTCCACAAGTTGACGCGCTGTATAAACCAACCAGTCGGCTATAAAAAATACACGTAATTTTTATGAAATCGATATCGACAAGGGGGGAAGCAAAAGCAAAAATGTTTCCCGATACACATACATGCACGCCTGAAGGCATGAACATCCCTTAACCCCCACACACAGAAAACCCATGTTTTATTTTCTTCATTTCACCACGGTGTATAAACGTTTTCAATAAGGTTTTATAGCGAGCACTCGGTTATATTATTTGCCCGCCTTATTACTTACAGGAAACTCAACATTTTTTTTATTATTATTTTTTTCTTGTTGTTTAGTACCTTGTGAAAAAGCGTGTTTACTTACAAACCAGAAGTAATAAGAAATATTTTTCTACGAATTTAATAAATTGTTTTTATTAAAAGGAAATCATTTTATGTTATTAGATTCAATACGATAATAAATACAAAAGAAATTTTTAATAATAATTCGTGCTTTTAACACATGTGCACTTCCGTGCAATTTTATTACTCCTTTGTGGCGTTTTATATTAATTAATTAACAGTATGCGTGCGTTTAAATAATGTGTGATGTATCCGTGAGGGCATCGGAGATGGATTCTTTCGTGTTGGGAGACAATAAAAAGGTAGACACGTTGTATTAATAATGCAATTTGATTGATTGGACACTATAGGGGAATATGTTTTGTTTAATTATTTATTCTGGATAATTTATTTGTCAGTTGTAATTATTGTACTTCAATGCGTAGTAAAAATGATAAAATTTTACGATTTTCTAAAAGTCTTAGTTACGCCAATGATTTCTTAAGTTCAATCGACAATTTTATAAATGATTAACAAATATATCGCTTTAAAGTGTAAGAAATAATTGATAATTAAATCAATTGCAAAATTGTCTTTGGTTCAATTTTTTTTTTTCAGCTTATTTTTAAGATTTTATCTTACATATCTTGCAGTGGCGTAGCTACTAGCTAAAAAAATAAAATCCTACCTACACAATTGGTTACTGATCATTACTGATTGTTAGTCAAAATTATGCGGAAAAATGTATAATAAATTCTAACAAGAAACAATTATTTTCTGAATAAATCTTTTTCAATTTATAGTCCGCAATATCCGATTCGAACGTAGGATGTATGGTATTTCCCGTTCATGTTTTCTATACGATTGGCCGTAGGGGTTGATCGCCTATCTGAATATAATGCACTCGAAAATGGATTAATATAATATGCTGGGGTTTGAATATGAATTCGCCTTTGTCGTCGTAATAGCATTTTGATTTACTATCCGGGGGGGACGGTTTTTAATATACCAATGATAGTTTTATAATGCCCCAGATAAACAACCGGTTGCTGATTTTATAGTCTTCTGTATGTATGATATAATGCAGGAGGTAAATTATAAACTTGACTGGATTTCTATTATAGATTATATTTATATTTATGTATGCTTCTATAATAATTTAAAAAATACAAACAAATTTCAATTATGTAATTAATATCAATTCCAATGCAATTAATGAAGTAGGTTATCCTTTTAATACCTCGTATTTTTCTTTCATTTCATTTTTTTGTTGTAATTTTAATTTGTGAGCTGTGTTTGCGTAATGTGGGTGTGTCCGTCCAGCGCTCCTTTTATCAATATTTTCTTTGTATTATGTGCAAACATATGATTATTAATGGAACACAAAGCTTTGAAATGCTTTTGATCATTCATTATAAATGTCAAAGATTTAATTAATTGAAATATTATTTTGCAAAAGTGAAATATATTTTTACTTAAATAAAGGACTTGAGATTTATACCCAGCCACATATAAGAATAGAATTAAGTGAGCACGTCATTCCAGCATTGGTCTTTGTATACATATTTACTCTACGTGCGGAGAGTTGAAGCAGTCTGGAAGTAACGTGACCATTTTTATTCTTATTTGCACCACTTGTAAGACAAACACGTATTTATCTATAAATTGTACAGACGCGTTTTTATTTTAGTACAACTACGACGAAACACTTTACCCAAAAAAAACGGAATCCTTTGGTTATATAGATATTTATAATAGGTCTGTTCCAATCTTAGATCATATACACTTATAGACACGCTGTTTGCCAACATGATCGGTGCCTATGACGTCAGTTGTGGACAAGAACGCGCATATAGCAAAAAGCTGTGTGTAAAACTCGTGTAGGTTACTTAATTATTTAATTACTAAATACTGAATTTTGTGGTACAAACGAGTGCTATTGATATTAAATACTCTTAATATTAAATTATTTCTTAAGGATATAACGTCAATAAAAATCTTTTCTTTTTAAATAATAATAATTAATATTGAAATATACTTTTGTATTTTATTGTGTTTCTTAACGTTCACTAAAATTGTAAAATTAAACCATTAACGGGCTTGTGTCTACAACTAACGCGTGACGTCAGTTGTGGGCATAAAACATTGTTATGTTGGCTTCACCATGCAACGAGCGACAGATTAGATTTATAAATTATGATAGTTTAGTGATCACAAATTGCAAAGCTGTATATTAAAAAATAATAATTTTAAGTTATATGAGTGCCGTTGTACATCTGTAAATTACAAAGGAAATTTTTTAAATTTTGTTAATTTTCAGCTTAAACTAAAAAGTTGCCAAATTATTTAGTCTATGCTGAAATTTAATGAAATTTAAATTTGTCTGTAACTTTTAGATATGCAAATATTACGCCTGTTTTGAATTGAAAATATTTTAAACAAAAACAAAAAGGCAAAGAATTTTAGAATTTTGTTAAATATTAGTTTAATCCAAAAAGCTGGATAACATTTTAGTTTTAAGTTGAAATTCAATGAAATTTAATTTTTTCTTGTGCTATAAGTAAACAAACATGATGCTTTTTATGAATTTAAAATATTTGAAACAAAAACAAAATGGCGGAAGATTTTTGACTTTTCTTAAATTTTGGTTTGAACAAAAAAGTTGTATAACTTTCTTATTATAAACTAGAATTTAATGAAATTTAAACTTTACGTAACTTATAAATATGCAACTAAAAAAAGCGTCTTAAATTTAAAATATTTTTAACAAAAACAAAATGGCGGAAGATTTTTGAATTTTGTAAAATTTTATTTTAAACAAAAAAGTTGCATAACTTTCTTATTATAAGCAGGAATTTTATGAAATTTAAACTTTAGGTAACTTATAAATATGCAACTAAAAAAAAGCGTCTTAAATTTAAAATATTTTTAACAAAAACAAAATGGCGAAAGAATTTTGAATTTTGTTAAATTTTAGTTTAAACAAAAAAGTTGCATAACTTTCTTATTATAAGTTGGAATTCTATGAAATTTAAACTTTACTTAACTTATAAATATGCAACTAAAAAAAGCAATTTAAATTTAAAATATTTTAAACCAAAAAAAATGGCGGAAGAATTTTGAATTTTCTTAAATTTTAGTTTAAACAAAAAAGTTGCATAACTTCCTTATTTTTAGCTGGAAATTAATTAAATTCAAGTTTTGCGTAACCTATAAATATACAAATATGACACTTTTTTCAAATTTAAAATATTTTAAACAGAAACAAAATGGCGGAAGATTTTTGAGTTTTGTTAAATTTTAGTTAGCGACAAAAAAGTTGCGTAACTTTCTTATTCTAAGCTGAAATTTAATAAAATTTAATTTTTAGGTAATCTATAAATATACAATTATGACACTTTTTTTATATTTAAAATATTTTAAACAGAAACAAAATGTAGGAAGATTTTTCAGTTTTGTTAAATTTTAGTTAGCGACATAAAAGTTGCATAACTTTTTTATTCTAAGCTGGACTTTAATGAAATTTGATTTTTACGTAACATATAAATATACAATTATGACACTTTTTTCATATTTTAAATATTTTAAACAAAAACAAAATAGCGGAAGATTTTTTAGTTTTGTTAAATTTTAGTTAGCGACAAAAAAGTTGCATAATTTTCTTGTTCTATGTTGGAAATTAGTCAAATTTGATTTTTACGTATCCTATAAATATATAAATATTACACCTTTATCAAATTTAAAATATTTTAAACAGAAACAAAATGGCGAAAGATTTTTCAGTTTTGTTAAATTTTAGTTAGCAACAAAAAAGTTGCATAACTTTCTTATTCTAAACTGGAATTTAATGAAATTTGATTTATAAGTAACTTATAAGTATACAAGTATGTCACTTTTTCCAAATTTAAATATTTTGAACAAAAACAAAAAGGCGGAAGATTTTTCAGTTTTGTTGAATTTTAGTTAGCGACAAAAAAGTTGCATAACTTTCTTATTCTAAGCTGGAATTTAATCAAATTTGATTTTTACGTAGCCTATAAATATACAAATATGACATTTTTTTCAATTTAAATTTTTTTAAACACAAACAAAATGGCGAAGGGTTTTTGGATTTTGTTAAATTTTTATTCAAACCAAAAAGTTGCATAATTTTCTTATTCTAAGCTGGAATTTAATAAAATTTGATTTTTACGTAACCTATAAAAATACAAATATTACACTTTTATCAAATTTGAAATACTTTAAACAGAAACAAAATGCCGGAAGATTTTTGAGTTTTGTTAATTTTTAGTTAGCGACATAAAAGTTGCGTAATTTTCTTATTCTAAGCTGGAAATTAATCAAATTTGATTTTCACGTAACCTATAATTATAGAAATATGTCACTTTTGTCAAATTTAAAATATTTCAAACAGAAACAAAATGGCGGAAAATTTTTGAGTTTTGTTAAATTTTAGTTAGCGACCAAAAAGTTGCATAACTTTCTTATTCTAAGTTGGAAATCAGTCAAATTTGATTTTCACGTAACCGATACATATACAATTATGACACGTTTTTTATATTTAAAATATTTTAAACAGAAACAAAATGGCGAAGGATTTTTGAGTTTTGTTAAATTTTAGTTAGCGACAAAAAAGTTGCATAACTTTCTTATTCTAAGTTGGAAATTAGTCGAATTTGATTTTTACGTAACCTATACATATGCAAATATGACACTATTTTCAAATTTGAATTTTTTTAAACAGAAACAAAATGGCGGATGATTTTTGAGTTTTGTTAAATTTTAGTTAGCGACAAAAAAGTTGCATAACTTTCTTATTCTAAGTTGGAAATTAGTCGAATTTGATTTTTACGTAACCTATACATATGCAAATATGACACTATTTTCAAATTTGAATTTTTTAAACAGAAACAAAATGGCGGATAATTTTTGAGTTTTGTTAAATTTTAGTTAGCAACATAAAAGTTACATAACTTTCTTATTCTAAGCTGGACTTTAATGAAATTTGATTTTTACGTAACTTATAAATATACAAGTATGTCACTTTTTTCAAATTTAAAATACTTTGAACAGTAACAAAATGGCGGAAGATTTTTGAGTTTTGTTAAATTTTAGTTAGTGACAAAAAAGTTGAATAACTTTTTTATTCTAAGCTGGAATTTAATCAAATTTCAGTTTTACGTAGCCTATAAAGATACAAATATGCCACTTTTTTCAAATTTAAAATATTTTAAACAAAAACAAAATGGCGGAAGATTTTTGATTTTTGTTAAATTTTAGTTAGCGACAAAAAAATTGCATAACTTTCTTATTCTAAGTTAAAAATTAATAAAATTTGGTTCGTACTTAACCTATAAAAGTGCAAATATGATACTGTTATTAAATTTTATTTATTACAAAAAACATTAAAATGGCGGAAGGTTTTTGAATATTCTTAAATTCCAATTTAAACCAAAAAGTTGCATAGCTTTCTTATTCTAAGTTGAAAAGTAATAAAATTTGGTTTGTACTTAACCTATAAAAGTGCAAATATGATACTGTTATTAAATTTTAATTATTACAAAAAACATTAAAATGGCGGAAGGTTTTTGAATATTCTTGAATTCCAATTCAAACCAAAAAGTTGCATAACTTTCTTATTCTAAGCGGGAATTTAATACAATTTTACATTTATTTAACTTATAAATATACAAATATGACAATTTTATAAATTTAAAATATTTTTAACAGAAACAAAATGGCGGATGATTTTTGAATTTTGATAAATTTTGATTTAAACCAAAAAGTTGCATAACTTTCTTATTCTAAGCTGGAATTTAATGAAATTTGATTTGTACATAACCTATAAAAGTGCAAATATGATACTGTAATTGAATTTTAATTATTACAAAAAACCTCAAAATGGCGTAAGGTTTTTGCATTTTGTCAAATTCCATTTCAAACAAAAAAGTTACATAACTTTCTCATTGTAAGCTAGAATTTAATAAAATTTTAAATTTATTCAACCTATAAATATACAAATATGACACTTTTTTTAAATTTAAAATATTTTAAACAAAAACAAAATTTTGGAGAATTTTTGAATTTTGTTAAATTTTGATTTAATCGAAAAAGTTGCATAACTTTTTTATTCTAAATTGGAAGTTAATAAAATTTGATTTGTACATAACCTATAAAAGTGCAAATATGGTGCTGCAATTGAATTTTAATTATTACAAAAAACATCAAAATGGCGTAAGATTTTTGAATTTTGTCAAATTCTAATTCAAACAAAAAAGTTGCATAACTTTTTTATTTTAAGCTGGAATTTAATAAAATTTCAATTATATTTAACCTATAAATATACAAATATGACACTTTTTTTAAATTAAAAATGATTGTAACAGAAACAAAATGGCGGAGGATTTTTGAATTTTGTTAAATTTTGATTCAAACCAAAAAGTTGCATAACTTTCTTATTCTAAGTTGGAAATTAATAAAATTTGACTTGTACATAACCTATAAAAATGCAAATATGGTACTGTAATTGAATTTTAATTAATACAAAAATCATAAACATGGCGGAAGATTTTTGAATTTTATCAAAATCTAATTCAAACAAAAAAGTTGCATAACTTTCTTATTCTAAGCTGAAATTTAATAAAATTTTAAATTTATTTAACCTATAAATATACAAATAAAACTTTTTTTTTGAATTTAAAATATTTTGAACAAAAACAAAATGGCGGAGGATTTTTGAATTTTTTAAATTACCATTTAAGAAAAAAGTTGCATAACTTTCTTACTCTAAGCTGGAATTTACTGAAATTTTATTTTTACATAACCTTTAAATATACAAGTAATCAACTTTATTTAAATTTAAAATATTTTAAACCAAAACAAAATGGCGGAAGAATTTTGAATTTTGTTAAATTTTAGTTTAAACAAAAAAGTTGCATAACTTTCTTATTATAAGTTGGAATTCTATGAAATTTAAACTTTACTTAACTTATAAATATGCAACTAAAAAAAGCAATTTAAATTTAAAATATTTTAAACCAAAACAAAATGACGGAAGAATTTTGAATTTTCTTAAATTTTAGTTTAAACAAAAAAGTTGTCTAACTTTGTTATTCTAAGCTCGAATTCAAACAAATTTGATTGTTTTTTTATATTATAAATATGCAAATATACCGCTTTTTTTAATTTGAAATAATTTAAACTAAAACAAAATGGCGGAAGATTTTAGAATTTTTGTAAATTTTAGTTTAAAGAAAAAAGTTGCATAACTTCCTTATTTTAAGCTGGAAATTAATGAAATTCAAGTTTTACGTAACCTATAAATATACAAATATGACACTTTTTTCAAATTTAAAATATTTTAAACAGAAACAAAATGGCGGAAGATTTTTGAGTTTTGTTAAATTTTAGTTAGCGACATAAAAGTTGCGTAACTTTTTTATTCTAAGCTGGACTTTAATGAAAATTGATTTTTACGTAACCTATAAAAATACAAATATTACAATTTTATCAAATTTGAAATACTTCAAACAGAAACAAAATGCCGGAAAATTTTTGAGTTTTGTTAAATTTTAGTTAGCGACATAAAAGTTGCGTAACTTTCTTATTCTAAGCTGGAAATTAATTAAATTTAAGTTTTACGTAACCTATAAATATACAAATATGACACTTTTTTCAAATTTAAAATATTTTAAACAGAAACAAAATGGCGGTAAATTTTTGAGTTTTGTTAAATTTTAGTTAGCAACATAAAAGTTACATAACTTTCTTATTCTAAGCTGGACTTTAATGAAATTTGATTTTTCGTAACCTATAAATATACAATTATGACACTTTTTTCATATTTTAAATATTTTAAACAAAAACAAAATGGCGGAAGATTTTTGAGTTTTGTTAAATTTTAGTTAGCGACAAAAAAGTTGCGTAACTTTCTTATTCTAAGCTAAAATTTTATAAAATTTGATTATAAGGTAATCTGTAAATATACAATTATGACACTTTTTTTGTATTAAAAATATTTTAAACAGAAACAAAATGTAGGAAGATTTTTCAGTTTTGTTAAATTTTAGTTAGCGACATAAAAGTTGCATAACTTTTTTATTCTAAGCTGGACTTTAATGAAATTTGATTTTTACGTCATTTATAAATATACAATTATGACACTTTTTTCATATTTAAAATATTTTGAACAAAAACAAAATGGCGGAAGATTTTTGAATTTTGTTAAATTTTAGTTAGCGACAAAAAAGTTGCGTAACTTTCTTATTCTAAGCTGGAATTTAATGAAATTTGATTTTTAAGTAACTTATAAGTATACAAGTATATCACTTTTTTCAAATTTAAATACTTTGAACAAAAATAAAATGGCGGAAAATTTTTGAGTTTTGTTAAATTTTAGTTAGTGACAAAAAAGTTGAATAACTTTTTTATTCTAAACTGGAATTTAATCAAATTTTAGTTTTACGTTTCATATAAATATACAAATATGACATTTTTTTTAAATTAAAAATATTTTAACAGAAACAAAATGGCGGATGATTTTTGAGTTTTGTTAAATATTAGTTAGCGACAAAAAAGTTGCATAACTTTCTTATTTTAAGTTGGAAATTAGTCAAATTTGATTTTTACGTAATCTATAAATATACAATTAAGACACTTTTTTTAAACTTAAAATATTTTAAACAGAAACAAAATGGCGGATGATTTTTAAGTTTTGTTAAATTTTAGTTAGCGACAAAAAAGTTGCGTAACTTTCTTATTCTAAGCTGGAAATTAATCAAATTTGATTTTTACGTAACCTATAATTATAGAAATATGCCACTTTTGTCAAATTTAAAATATTTCAAACAGAAACAAAATGGCGGAAAATTTTTGAGTTTTGTTAAATTTTAGTTAGCGACAAAAAAGTTGCATAACTTTCTTATTCTAAGCTGGAAATTAGTCAAATTTGATTATTACGTATCCTTAAAATATACAAATATTACACTTTTATCAAATTTAATATACTTAAAACAGAAATAAAATGGCGGAAGATTTTTGAGTTTTGTTAAATTTTAGTTAGCAACAAAAAAGTTGCATAACTTTCTTATTCTAAACTGGAATTTAATGAAATTTGATTTTTAAGTAACTTATAAGTATACAAGTATGTCACTTTTTTCAAATTTAAATATTTTGAACAAAAACAAAATGGCGGAAAATTTTTCAGTTTTGTTAAATTTTAGTTAGCGACAAAAAAGTTGCATAATTTTCTTGTTCTAAGTTGGAAATTAGTCGAATTTGATTTTTACGTAACCTATACATATGCAAATATGACACTATTTTCAAATTTGAATTTTTTTAAACAGAAACAAAATGGCGGATAATTTTTGAGTTTTGTTAAATTTTAGTTAGCAACATAAAAGTTACATAACTTTCTTATTCTAAGCTGGACTTTAATGAAATTTGATTTTTACGTAACTTATAAATATACAAGTATGTCACTTTTTTCAAATTTAAAATACTTTGAACAGTAACAAAATGGCGGAAGATTTTTGAGTTTTGTTAAATTTTAGTTAGTGACAAAAAAGTTGAATAACTTTTTTATTCTAAGCTGGAATTTAATCAAATTTCAGTTTTACGTAGCCTATAAAGATACAAATATGTCACTTTTTTCAAATTTAAAATATTTTAAACAAAAACAAAATGGCGGAAGATTTTTGATTTTTGTTAAATTTTAGTTAGCAACAAAAAAGTTGCATAATTTTCTTGTTCTAAGTTGGAAATTAGTCAAATTTGATTTTTACGTAACCTATACATGTACAAATATGACACTTTTTTCAAATTTGAAATATTTTAAACAGAAACAAAATGGCGGATGATTTTTGAGTTTTGTTAAATTTTAGTTAGTGACAAAAAAATTGAATTACTTTTTTATTTTAAGCTGAAATTCAATATAATTTGATTTTTAGATAACCTATAAACATACAAGTATGATGCTTTTTTTGAATTTTAAATATTTTAAACATAAACAAAATGGCGTAAATTTTTTGTGTTTTGTTAAATTTTAGTCAGCGATAAAAAAGTTGCATAACTTTTTTATTTTAAGCTGGAATTTAATCAAATTTTAGTTTTACGTAGCCTATAAATATACAAATATGTAACTTTTTTCAAATTTAAAATAATTTAAACAAAAATAAAACGGCGAAAGATTTTTGATTTTTGTAAAATTTTAGTTAGCAACAAAAAAGTTGCATAACTTTCTTATTCTAAGTTGAAAATTAATAAAATTGGTGTGTACTTAACCTATAAAAGTACAAATATGATACTGTTATTAAATTTTAATTATTACTAAAAACATTAAAATGGCGGAAGGTTTTTGAATATTCTTAAATTCCAATTTAAACCAAAAAGTTGCATAGCTTTCTTATTCTAAGTTGAAAAGTAATAAAATTTGGTTTGTACTTAACCTATAAAAGTGCAAATATGATACTGTTAGTAAATTTTAATTATTACAAAAAACATTAAAATGGCGGAAGGTTTTTGAATATTCTTAAATTCCAATTCAAACCAAAAAGTTGCATAACTTTCTTATTCTAAGCTGGAATTTAATAAAATTTTCATTTATTTAACCTATAAATATACAAATATGACACTTTTTTAAATTTAAAATATTTTTAACAGAAACAAAATGGCGAATGATTTTTGAATTTTGATAAATTTTGATTTAAACCAAAAAGTTGCATAACTTTCTTATTCTAAGCTGGAATTTAATGAAATTTGACTTGTACATAACCTATAAAAGTGCAAATATGATACTGTAATTGAATTTTAATTATTACCAAAAACCTCAAAATGGCGTAAGGTTTTTGAATTTTGTCAAATTCCATTTTAAACAAAAAAGTTACATAACTTTCTCATTGTAAGCTAGAATTCAATAAAATTTTAAATTTATTCAACCTATAAATATATACAAATATGACACTTTTTCTAAATTTAAAATATTTTGAACAAAAACAAAATTTTGGAGAATTTTTGAATTTTGTTAAATTTTGATTTAAACCAAAAAGTTGCATAACTTTCTTATTCTAAGCTGGAATTTAATGAAATTTGATTTGTACATAACCTATAAAAGTGCAAATATGATACTGTAATTGAATTTTAATTATTACAAAAAACCTCAAAATGGCGTAAGGTTTTTGCATTTTGTCAAATTCCATTTCAAACAAAAAAGTTACATAACTTTCTCATTGTAAGCTAGAATTTAATAAAATTTTAAATTTATTCAACCTATAAATATACAAATATGACACTTTTTTTAAATTTAAAATATTTTAAACAAAAACAAAATTTTGGAGAATTTTTGAATTTTGTTAAATTTTGATTTAATCGAAAAAGTTGCATAACTTTTTTATTCTAAATTGGAAGTTAATAAAATTTGATTTGTACATAACCTATAAAAGTGCAAATATGGTGCTGCAATTGAATTTTAATTATTACAAAAAACATCAAAATGGCGTAAGATTTTTGAATTTTGTCAAATTCTAATTCAAACAAAAAAGTTGCATAACTTTTTTATTTTAAGCTGGAATTTAATAAAATTTCAATTATATTTAACCTATAAATATACAAATATGACACTTTTTTTAAATTAAAAATGATTGTAACAGAAACAAAATGGCGGAGGATTTTTGAATTTTGTTAAATTTTGATTCAAACCAAAAAGTTGCATAACTTTCTTATTCTAAGTTGGAAATTAATAAAATTTGACTTGTACATAACCTATAAAAATGCAAATATGGTACTGTAATTGAATTTTAATTAATACAAAAATCATAAACATGGCGGAAGATTTTTGAATTTTATCAAAATCTAATTCAAACAAAAAAGTTGCATAACTTTCTTATTCTAAGCTGAAATTTAATAAAATTTTAAATTTATTTAACCTATAAATATACAAATAAAACTTTTTTTTTGAATTTAAAATATTTTGAACAAAAACAAAATGGCGGAGGATTTTTGAATTTTTTAAATTACCATTTAAGAAAAAAGTTGCATAACTTTCTTACTCTAAGCTGGAATTTACTGAAATTTTATTTTTACATAACCTTTAAATATACAAGTAATCAACTTTATTTAAATTTAAAATATTTTAAATAAAAACAAAATGGCGACAATTTTTTGAATATTGGAGGCATTTTATGAAAACTTAAAAAATCCATAACTTTCTCAATACTATGAGGAATTTACTGAAGTTAGATGTACATATAACCTATACAAGTCTAACTATGATGCTTTTATTGAATTTTAATTATTTTAATTATTATTAAACAAAACAACAAAATGGCGGAATGTTTGTTAAATTCCAGATAGATTTTTGATTTTTTTTAAATTACAGTTTAAACAGAAAAGTTATATGACAAATTAACTTTAAAACATATTTTTTAGGTTATGTTAGGTCCATAGAACACAAATTAAAAAGTGTCGTGTTGTAATTGTCAGTCGCAAAGCTACAGATTAGATTTATAAATTATTATGATAGTTTAGTGATACACAAATTGCAAAGTGACATATTAGGAAATAAGATTTTTAGGTTATGTGAGTGCCATGGTGTATTTGTCAATCCCAAACCGACTGATTAGATTTATAACTTTTTTTTTAAGTTAAGTTAGCTTCATAAAACACAAATTGCGAAGCGACATAATAAGAGACAATATTTCACACAAATTGCGAAGCGACATACTAAAAGTTAATATTTTAGGTTATGTTAGTGCTGTGGTGTATTTGTTAATTGCAAAGCGACAGATTAGGTTTATAAGTTATTTTTTTTTTAGATTATGTTAGCTCTATAAAATACAAATCGCAAAGCGACATACTAAAAATTAATATTTTTAGATTATGTGAGATTTGTAGTGTATTTGTCAATCTCAAAGCAACATATTATTTTTTTAGGTTATGTTAGTTTCATAAAACACAAATTGCAAAAGCAACATATTAAAAGTTAATACTTTTAAGTTATGTGCCGTGATGTATTTGTCAATTGCAAAGCAACACATTAGATTTAATTATTAACATTTTTTAGGTTATGCAAGATCCGTGCTACACTAATTGCAAAGCGACAGATTGAATGTTGTTTTTTTTAGGTTATGAAATTACCTCAAATCATCTGTCAATTACAAAGCAACAAATTAGATTTAATCATTAATATTTTTTAGGTTATCTAAACTTTTAAATTAAATTTAAATATTAACATTTTTTTAGGGTTATGCAAGATTCGTGCTACACTAATCGCAAAGCAACAGATTCAATTTTTAATTTTATTGTTTTCAGGTTATGCAACTACCATGATTTATCTGTCAATCACAAAGCGACAAATTAGATTTAGTTATTAATATTTTTCAGGTTATGTAAGTCTTGTGCTACATTAATTGCAAAGCGACAAACTAAATATTGTTATTTTTAGGTTATGCGACTACTACTATCAATCACGAAACGCCACTTGAAAGAATTGCAAAACGACAGATTAAATTTGATCATTTTTAGGTTATGCAACTATTACAAGTTATCTGTCAATCACAAAGCAACAAATTAGATATATTTATTAATATTTTTTAGGTTATGTGAGCCCCGTGATTCAAAACATATTTTCAAGTAAAAATTCTTTTTCTTTTGCTTATTTTGA
This sequence comes from Tachinus rufipes, assembly GCA_963932245.1. NCBI lineage: Eukaryota > Metazoa > Arthropoda > Insecta > Coleoptera > Staphylinidae > Tachinus > Tachinus rufipes. The sequence continues at coordinate 8,353,397 of OZ010749.1, forward strand.
AACACCCTATATAATAGTAAGTACAATTTCCTTTAATCCCCTTTGATAATTTGATAAAAGTTATATGATATTAATGCCAGTCGGAAAGAAGGGGGCGTACGATTTGCATTCGTAATGTTACAACACATTTTCTTACGAAACTTCAAAGACTCTCCTCGAACGACAAACAACTCTTTCGTTAGCTATTGATTTCCGAGTAAAAAAAGGAAGGAATAAAATACATGTACAAGGTTCCTCTCCACACAAAACAAACAGAAACTTTGCTATTAGAAGATAAAAAAAGTGATTTATATTTGAGAAAAATTGGAACGCATTATGCTTTGCGGCTATTTACATTCGATTTATTTTAAATTAATATTTATAGTATTGAATTATGATTTTTGAAGATCATGTTATTTGTATATATTGCATTTAAGAAACTAATAAATTAAACCCATTAATTATAATTTACGAGTAAAAACAAACAATAATTAACGCAAACCTTGAATGTTGTAATAACATAGAAATACGAGCTCGGTTATCTCGCTTGCTTATAAAATATAAGTCACGACAACATGCGATCCGTAAATTTTTCAATCACACCACCTCGCGTTAAATTCGTATAAATTATTTCCCAACTAAAAGCGTTTCCTTCTAGATCATTCGAATTTTTAGTAATAATAATAATTTAATTCAACAGAGATGATTTCCATTTAAATTCAACATAAACAATTATGAATTAACTGTAGCGTTACTATTGTCTTGAAATTGCGGGTGGTTTTGTTTAACGATGAATAATTTGCACATCTTGAATAATTCAGCATTTGAAACAATGATGATCTTTTTGCACCCGATACATAAATAAATAATTGTTTCTTACTGACTTAATTAAATTACCCTGAAGCAAATTTTAAATTATTTTCAAGCAAGTTATGTTATGTGTAAGTAGTCTATACGGGGGAAAGCCACCATTATCTCAACATCAGACACAATTAAAGTCACGCTGCACTTAGAATGCATCCACGAACACCCATTGAACATCACTTGAAAAGATTTTATAAAGGGTGAGAAGTGAAATACGGGGGGAGAATGGGAAACGTAGTGTGAATGCGAATTTTGCATTAGAATGAAGTAAAGTTTTTTTTTATTTCAAAGAACTTCAATTGTATACGTGCAGGAAAGAAAATGTTTGTTGCTTTGACAATAAAATTTACTCTTAATTTGTATGTAATATTTGTAAATGTATTTCCTTAGTTAATCAGTTGTATGTATAGAGAACTAGTGTTGTGTGATCATTAATCCCTCAGGATAAGGAAGAATAGCATCGTGGAGAAAATAGGGGATAAGAGGGTCCTTGAACATGCCACAACGGATGCGGGGTGGATTTGACACCTAATGATCAAAATCCGTGAAGAAGGGTAATCTATACAAAAGGGGTGGCAAATTGTCTTCATTTACAATTACAACAATTTTTTTCAATATTTTGAATGTTCCACTTGATATTCCAGTGCACTCAAAGTGGATTTCCATGCTTGATATAACATATGCAGAGCTTTTTTAGTCTCCCCCAATGGAGATAAGGGGAACGTATATTAAATTCGTCGTCGTGTGTACGATTTCAGTCGGGGATTTCAGCTGGTTTGAATATCTGTAAATCGGAAAAAGGAACGTATTCGGTTGTTATCCTCTTACAAGATAATAACATGAAGAGTGAATATACATTTCTATTGATGAATAGTATAAAGCTTTATAAGAAGCTTTTATTCATTAGTTTTTAATATACCTAATTATAAGGGATTTACTTTGATGTAGTAAAAGTGCATTTGCGTCGACGGCAATTTGAAAGACGAGTATTGATTTTTTTCTTTTTTTATTGACAATGTGTACACCTGATATTCAACGCTTTTTGCTTTTTATATGCAAATTTCAAAGGAACTTTGTAACAAGAAGTATCTGTAATTATAGTAATTGGGTATTAGTAGAAAGTCTATAGAAAAATTCTGGTTTCACGTTACTCAATCGTAAATTGTTTGAAAATTTATGACTGCTTTGCCATGTTTTTTTTGCAGTTTAATGCTTATAAAAACTATTTTAACAGAATTAAAGATTTAAATTTGTTTCAACATTTTAAGCTATGTTGGCCTATTAAACAGCAAATTTTATAAAAATTGTTTGATTGGTTTTTGTTTTAGAATGGATTACGTCAGAATTCTATCGTTTTTTGCAGTTTAAAGTTAATAAAATTTATTTTACCTTAACAATATTGCGGTTTTTACTTTTTTTTTACATTTTATAACAAGTTGGCTCACTAACCAGTAAAAATTATAAAAATTGTTTCATTAGTTTTTGTTTTACGGCAAATTTTGTTAGAATTTTGCCGTTTTTTGCAGTTTAAAGTTAACAAAAACTATTTTACCATAACAATATTATTGTTTTTAATTTTTTTTACATTTTTTAACATGTTGGCTTACTAACCAGTTAATTTTATAAAAATTGTTTGGTTAATTTTTGTTTTACGGCAAATTTTGTTAGAATTTTACCGTTTTTTGCCGTTTAAAGTTAATAAAAACTATTTTACTTTAACAATATTACGGTTTTTACTTTTTTTACATTTTATAACATGTTGGTGAACTAACCAGTAAAAATTATAAAAATTATTCTATTAGTTTTTGTTTTACGGCAAATTTTGTTAGAATTTTACCGTTTTTTGCAGTTTAAAGTTAACAAAAACTATTTTACCATAACAATATTACGGTTTTTATTTTTTTTTTACATTTTCTAACATGTTGGTCCACTAACCAGTAAAAATTATAAAAATTATTTCATTAGTTTTTGTTTTACGGCAAATTTTGTTAGAATTTTACCGTTTTTTGCAGTTTAAAGTTAACAAAAACTATTTTACTATAACAATATTACGGTTTTTAATTTTTTTTACAATTTTTAACATGTTGGCTTACTAACCAGTTAATTTTATAAAAATTGTTTGGTTAATTTTTGTTTTACGGCAAATTTTGTTAGAATTTTACCGATTTTTGCCGTTTAAAGTTAATAAAAACTATTTTACTTTAACAATATTACGGTTTTACCTTTTTTTACATTTTATAACATGTTGGTGAACTAACCAGTAAAAATTATAAAAATTATTCTATTAGTTTTTGTTTTACGGCAAATTTTGTTAGAATTTTACCGATTTTTGCCGTTTAAAGTTAATAAAAACTATTTTACTTTAACAATATTACGGTTTTTACTTTTTTTACATTTTATAACATGTTGGTGAACTAACCAGTAAAAATTATAAAAATTATTCTATTAGTTTTTGTTTTACGGCAAATTTTGTTAGAATTTTACCGGTTTTTGCAGTTTAAAGTTAACAAAAACTATTTTACCATAACAATATTACGGTTTTTATTTTATTTTTACATTTTCTAACATGTTGGTCCACTAACCAGTAAAAATTATAAAAATTATTTCATTAGTTTTTGTTTTACGGCAAATTTTGTTAGAATTTTACCGTTTTTTGCAGTTTAAAGTTAACAAAAACTATTTTACTATAACAATGTTACGGGTTTTATTTATTTTTTACATTTTCTAACATGTTGGCCTATTATCCAGTAAATTTTATAAAAATTGTCCGATTAATTTTTGTTTTACGGCAAATTTTGTTAGAATTCTATCGTTTTTTGCAGTTTAAATTTAATAAAAATTATTTTACAATAACATTATTACGGTTTTAATTTTTTTTAACAAATAATAGCATGTTGGCCCACTAATAAGTAAATTTTATAAAAATTGTCCTATTAATTTTTGGTTTACGGCAAATTTTGTTAGAATTCTACCGTTTTTTACAATTTAAATTTAATAAAAACTATTTTACCATAACAATATAACAGTTTTTATTTTATTTTAACATTTAATAATATGTTGGCCTACTAACCAGTAAATTTTATAAAAATTCTTTGATTAGTTTTTGTTTTACGGCAGATTATGTTAGAATTCTACCGTTTTTTGCTATATTATGCTTCTTAAAACCATTTGACTGTAACAATATTACGGTTTTAACATTTTTTTACATTTAATCACACGTTGCCCTATTAACCAGCAAGTTTGATAGAAAGTGTCTGATTGGTTTTAGTTTTACGGCGGATTATGTTAAAATTTTACGTTTTTTGCTATATTATGCTTTTTAAAACCATTTTACTATAACAATATTACAGTTTTTATATTTTTTAACATATAATAACATGTTGGCTTAATAACCAGCAATTTTGATAGAAATTGTCTGATTGGTTTTAGTTCTTCAGCGGATTATGTTAGAATTTATCCGTTTTTTCCTATAATATGCTTCTTAAAACTATTTTACTACAACAATATTACGGTTTTTACATTTTTTTAACATTTAATAACACGTCGGCCTTTTAACTAGCAAATTTGATGGAAATTGTTTGATTGGTTTTTGTTTTACGGCGGATTATGTTAGAATTCTACCGTTTTTTGCTATATTATGCTTCTTAAAATCATTTTACTTTTACAAAATTACGGTTTTTACATTTTTTTTTACATTTAATAACACGTCGGCATATCAAACAGCAAATTTTATAGAAATTGTCTGATTGGTTTTTGTTTTACAGCGGATTATGTTAGAATTCTACCGTTTTTTGCTATATTATGCTTCTTAAAACCATTTTACTATAACAATATTACGGTTTTTACATTTTTTTACATTTAATAACACGTCGGTCTATTAACTAGCAAATTTGTTAGAAATTGTTAGATTGGTTTTTGTTTTACGGCGGATTATGTTAGAATTCTACCGTTTTTTGCTTTATTAAGCTTCTTAAAACCATTTTACTATAACAATATTACGGTTTTTACATTTTTTTACATTTAATAACACGTCGGCTTTTTAACCAGCAAGTTTGATAAAAAATGTCTGATTGGTTTTTGTTTTAGGGCGCATTATGTTAGAATTCTACCGTTTTTTGCTATATTATGCTTCTTAAAACCATTTACTATAACATAATTAGGGTTTTTACATTTTTTTTTACATTTAATAACCCGTCGCCCTATTAACCAGCAAATTTGAAAGAAATTGTCTGATTGGTTTTTGTTTTAGGGCGGATTATGTTAGAATTCTACTGTTTTTTGCTATATTATGCTTCTTAAAGCCATTTTACTATAATAATATTACGGTTTTTAAATTTTTTTTAACATTTAATAACACGTCAGACTACCAACCAGCAAATTTGATATAAATTGTCTGATTGGTATTAGTTTTAAGGCGGATTATGTTAGAATTCTACCGTTTTTTGCTATTTTATGCTTTTTAAAACCATTTTACTACAACAATATTACGGTTTGTATATTTTTTTACATTTAATAACATGTCGGCTTAATAACCAGCAATTTTGATAGAAATTGTCTGATTGGTTTTTGTTTTACGGCGGATTAAGTTAGAATTCTACCGTTTTTTGCTATATTATGCTTCTTAAAATCATTTTACTTTAACAATATTACGGTTTTTACATTTTTTTACATGTAATAACACGTCGGCATATCAAACAGCAAATTTTATAGAAATTGTCTGATTGGTTTTTGTTTTACAGCGGATTATGTTAGAATTCTACCGTTTTTTGCTATATTATGCTTCTTAAAACCATTTTACTATAACAATATTACGGTTTTTACATATTTTTTTTACATTTAATAACACGTCGGTCTATTAACTAGCAAATTTGATAGAAATTGTTAGATTGGTTTTTGTTTTACGGCGGATTATGTTAGAATTCTACCGTTTTTTGCTATATTATGTTTCTTAAAACCATTTTACTATAACAATATTACGGTTTTTACATTTTTTTTTTACATTTAATAACACGTCGGTCTATTAACTAGCAAATTTGATAGAAATTGTTAGATTGGTTTTTGTTTTACGGCGGATTATGTTAGAATTCTACCGTTTTTTGCTATATTTTGCTTCTTAAAACCATTTTACTATAACAATATTACGGTTTTTACATTTTTTTTACATTTAATAACACGTCGTCCTATTAACTAGCAAATTTGATAGAAATTGTTAGATTGGTTTTTGTTTTACGGCGGATTATGTTAGAATTCTACCGTTTTTTGCTATATTATGCTTCTTAAAGCCATTTTACTATAATAATATTACGGTTTTTATTTTTTTTTTAACATTTAATAACACGTCAGACTACCAACCAGCATATTTGATAGAAATTGTCTGATTAGTATTAGTTTTAAGGCGGATTATGTTAGAATACTACCGTGTTTTGCTATATTATGCTTCTTAAAACCATTTTACTACAAAAATAATACGGTTTTTATATTTTTTTTACATTTAATAACATCTCGACCTAATAACCAGCAATTTTGATAGAAATTGTCTGATTGATTTTAGTTTTACGGCGGATTATGTTAGAATTTATCCGTTTTTTGCTATAATATGTTTTTTAAAACTATTTCACTATAACTATATTACGGTTTTTACATTTCTCTTACATTTAATAACACGTCGGCCTATTAACTAGCAAATTTGATAGAAATTGTTAGATTGGTTTTTGTTTTACGGCGGATTATGTTAGAATTCTACCGTTTTTTGCTATATTATGCTTCTTAAAGCCATTTTACTATAATAATATTACGGTTTTTATTTTTTTTTTAACATTTAATAACACGTCAGACTACCAACCAGCATATTTGATAGAAATTGTCTGATTAGTATTAGTTTTAAGGCGGATTATGTTAGAATACTACCGTGTTTTGCTATATTATGCTTCTTAAAACCATTTTACTACAAAAATAATACGGTTTTTATATTTTTTTTACATTTAATAACATCTCGACCTAATAACCAGCAATTTTGATAGAAATTGTCTGATTGATTTTAGTTTTACGGCGGATTATGTTAGAATTTATCCGTTTTTTGCTATAATATGTTTTTTAAAACTATTTCACTATAACTATATTACGGTTTTTACATTTCTCTTACATTTAATAACACGTCGGCCTATTAACTAGCAAATTTGATAGAAATTGTTTGATTGGTTTTTGTTTTAGGGTAGATTATGTTAGAATTCTACCGTTTTTTGCTATTTTATGCTTTTTAAAACCATTTTACTACAACAATATTACGGATTTTATATTTTTTTTACATTTAATAACACGTCGGCCTATTAACCAGCATATTTGATAAAAATTGTCCGATTAGTTTTTGTTTTACGGTGGACTATGTTAGAATTCTACCGTTTTTTGCTATATTATGCTTCTTAAAACTATTTTACTATAACAATATTACGGTTTTTACATTTTTTTACATTTAATAACACGTCGGCCTATTAACCAGCAAATTTGATAGAAATTGTCTAATTGGTTTTTGTTTTAAGGCGGATTATGTTAAAATTTTACCGTTTTTTGCTTTATTATACTTTTTAAAACCATTTTACTACAACAATATTATGGTTTTTAAATTTTTTTTACGTTTAACAACATGTTGGCTTATTATCCAAAAAAAATTGTATAAATTGTTTGATTAGTTTTTGTTTTACAGATGAATACATCAGAATTCTTTTGTTTTTTGCAGTTTAATGTTTATGAAAACCACTTTACCATGAATAAAATTGTTTTGTCTCAAACATTTTGGTGTAGTTGGTGTAGGCGGGTTACATCAACACAAATCACCCATGAACTAAGTGACTCAACCACCCGCTCGAGCGTTTGTTATCTAAGAAATGGTTGCCTATATTTCCGTTCTTAGTTAAATGACAATTGACATGCAAAAACATTTAAATTTGTAATCACAAACATGTTGGTGGTAGGACGGGTTACATCAACACAAATCACCCGCCCACAATCATGAACTAAGTAACTAAACCACCCGCTTAAGCTCTCAGTTTAATGACAACTTACATTCCTTACATGTTGTATCTGCAAGAAACATTCAAACTTTTAATCACAAACATTTGGATGGGTGGTTGAGTACACAATCGCAAACCACTCGCTTAGGGTTACTTCAATGCAAATCAAGAAGTATTATTTTGTAGGCATACTTTATCCAACAAACCAACAGTAAAGGTTTTGTTTGAATACATAAATTCATGCACGAATAAGAAGAAAAATGAAGGAATTTGAACTAAATTGATCATGTACAAATTATTCATCTAATACTAAAGTATAGAAATGAATTTTGATGAGGACATGGGGGAACTAAATCAAATGATTACTATTTGATAACAATAACGGTAAATAAAAGAGCATTCAATAAGTAAACTAATGTATACATTACATAAATACTGCATTTGTCTTGTAAAGGGGTTTTCTGTTGAGCAAATAAAAAATATTATTAACGAGGAGATGAGACTATAAAATAATCTAATCACTAACAACTATCTAACTATTACTAAACACTAATAACATAATGATATTTTGAATTGATGCGGCGTTAGTTATTTTCTCCATACATTGCCACTATTTTCTTGTGAATATTTGTTTGAAACTTAGACTATATACACTTATAGACGCGCCGTGTGCTATTTTTCGCACATTACATAGTGAAGCCCACATAACAACGTTTTATTGCCACAACTGACGTCACGCTTTTAATGTTATATTATTAATAAATGATTTAATACTAAGAATATTTATTGTCAATTATTAAATAGCACTTTATGTGAAGTTATATTTGATAATTAAATAACTCAAGAAATTATGCGCCTAATGCCCTATACAAGATTGATGCCATTTTGGTAGATTAAATGCCTAAAAATGTATTTTTGTACACGCGCTTAATACCAAGTCTCTTGCTATACGCGCATTTTTGCCCACAGCTGACGTCACACAAAGCAATATCTTGGCTTCACATAGTCGGCATAAGTCGTGTCTATAAGTGTATATAGTCTAAGGTTTGAACAAAACATTGCTTCTGTGTTACAATTTTTGTTTATTTAATCCAAACCAAACTTGCAGATGACACTATACAACAGAAACTTGACATAAGAATATGTTAGCAAAAGCAGTTTGTTGTCATAGCTAAGTAGAAAACATAACAAACTTGATCAGAACCTTATTATTTATAGATAAAACAATTTTTAAATTTATAAAATATTTGTTATTACCCATATCAATGTCTTTATATTAATAATTAAACATCAATTAAAATTTCCAACATATTAAACTTTAAATTGGTATAGAAATCGATCGATACCCGGCGCCTCCATAGAAATGTCACCGGGTTAAAGTACTCTGAATATCTCAAATTCCAGAGAAAGCGAATCCATTTTAATCCAATCGTAATATGCAAATTGTTTAATTAAAGTTTACCTTAATATTTTTATTTTTTTCAAATTATTTTTTAATTCAAATATTTTAATTTGTTTTGCCCTAAATTACCGCCGTTTTCTAGAAACGTTATTATTTTACGTTTGATTAAATCAGCGCGAGAGCTAATGGTTTCTTATCGTGATGGCCTGCTCGAACTTTCATTTTTATAACCTTGTAATAAAATTTAATTAATTAAAAGAAACCTTCGAATTAATCCTATTTTTGTTTTGTGTCGACTAATTGAAGCACAACAAATATAAACACCTTTTGTAATGGTATTAGCATTTATTATAGAAAATGTTAAATTATGTTTTTAATTATTACAATAACAATAGCACAATTTAATATATTTTGAAATGTAAAAGATTTTGTAAGTAATTTTGTCAGTATATTATAAAATAATATTAGTTGCTTGGACGGAACAAAGTTCTACTCTTAGACCATATACACTTATAGACACGTATTTTGCCAACTCTGTGAAGCCTGCATGATTGGTGCCTATGACGTCAGTTGTGGACAAGAACGCGCAAATAGAAAAACTTACTTACTTAATTGTTTAATTACTAAATATTAAATTTTGTAGTACGAACGTCAATAACAAACTTTTTTTAATAATAATAATTAATATTGAAATATACTTTTGTATTTTATTGTGTTTCTTAACGTTCACTAAAATTGTAAAATTAAACCATTAACGGGCCTAAGTCTACAACTTACGCGTGACGTCAGTTGTGGGCATAAACATTGTTATGTTGGCTTCACCATGCTACGAATGGAAAATAGCACACGGCGTGTCTATAAGTGTATATGGTCTAAGGTTCCCAAGGTACCCAATTTAATTTTAATTTGTGCCTTAAAAATAAATTTCTAAAAAAAAATCAAATTTTGTTCATCAGCATCTTGAACATAGAAAACCCCTCATTATTTTTTTTTTTTACAGAAAACAAACTTAACAACAAAAAAAATGTTGCAAGTATTGTTAAAAATGTAGTTTAGTTATATTAAAAAAATTTAAATTGTCGTAATATACTCAAGAATGTATTGTTGTATTCGAAGTGCTTAAATATAGATAGCACAGAAATTGCTATTTTATGTGTAAGAAAAGAATACAAGTATCATGGGTAGATGTAATAATCGGATTAAGGTCTTTATTTATTCTTTGAACGCTTCCATATATGTAATAAGGGAAACCACAAAGGACGTAATATCGTCGCACTCTAAATGGCTTTAATGCACGCAAACTGCGAGATGTGAAATGAATATTGGAACAGTAATCGCTTGAAATATTCATTTGACATACTAAAACTTATATCTGCAATATAATCTACTTTGCATAAAAAAAGAATTTTTATAAAACTTTAAATTGTTTCAAGGATATTAACTGAATAATCAAAGCATCTTGAATTTTAGTTTTATGTAGTGGTTTTGATTGGGCTTTAGTTATTTTAATTATAAAAACAAAATTGAATAGTAGTAGAAATTACCCGCTTACAATTTGAACTTGGTTTCCGCCCACCCACCCAAGCGTTAGTCATCAAAAGATCATTATTGAACATTTCTTTGATGTCTAAGTGATATCTGACATTAAATTATTTTTTAGGGATTTTTTTATTACAGGGTTGCATCATATTAATCGCAGATGGTTGGCATTAATACCATTGAAAAGGTGAGATTTTTCTGAACAGAGATCATATCATTTCTTAATTTTTAATACATGAATTAAAGAGAGTTGGAATGATATGTAAAATATTTTAATCCGGCCTGAGAAGTGGAGTAGTGGGGTGACGCCATCTTGCTGTGCACGGCGGCGCAGTAGATCCATGCAGTCCGTCTTAGTACCTCGTGCGCGTATGTTGTGCTCCGATTTAAATCTATTAATTAATCAAAGTGCTTTATATTATGGACAAAAGTGAATTAAATCATTTAATAATTAATACAAGTGTCATCATGGAGTAATTGCTGCGTTAATAACATGGGAAAGTAGTAAGAAATGAATTTTATTAATATTATTTGTGTTAAATTTAGAATAGCACGACACACATTGCATTTGAAGGTCAATAGGACGATTCGATTCGACGCAATTGAATCGGCTTATCTCGCTTGCTTGGCTGGTGCAATGTTTTAATCGAAATTTGAAACAATTAGGGCTGGTATTTCAATAAAAGCAGAATTTATTTTACATTGTGATCTCAGATTAAAATAATAAATGTTTTTTTAGGTTGGTAGTAAAAATATCTAAAATTTCTTTTATTTCGAACTTACTGCATTATTACTACGTTTTTGAAAATATTGATAATTATAAACATTTTTAACAACAAATCCTATTATCACAATTTTACCAACTTTTATTTTAATTTTAAATGTTTAAGTCAATTTTGACGTTTGGGTGTAATAAGCGGTTTGTTTCCTATTGACTTTGTGACAATCTTGATGTTTATGTTAAATCTGTAGTTCGTTTACCATTAAATTTGTGATAATTTTGATGTAAACATCAAAGTAATTTTGTCACAAGAGAAGGTCGTGATCTAACCTCTTGATAACTAATACTCGGGTGAGTGGTTGGGCTACTCCATTCTAAACTATTGGCTCATTTTTATGTCCTGAAGTGTACCATCCACCCACTCAAGTGTTCATCATCAAGAAATTAGATGTTTGTTTTCTGTTCGGACGTCAGAAGCCATTTTGTCATAATAGGAGGTCGTGATCTAACCTCTTAACGTTCATTCTTTTGTATATAATACCTACAAGAACACAAGAAGTGGGGGCGTGTGGAAAACATTGAATTCTTTAATAATTAACACTTTGGTGGGTGAGTGGGTCACAGTATAAAAGCCCACGATTAAAATTTGGTGACCACCCATCCACCCAAAACTTACTTATCAAGGGATTCATTGTTAAACAATATTTTCATGTCCGCCCGCCCGCCCAAGTGTTTGTTATCAAAAATTGTTTAAGTCATCACTCTTTTATATTTTCATAACTTCTGTCAGTCCTTTTGTTAGGTTTTTTAGCTGCAAAAACAGGGCAGGTGGTAATAACTTTAAATTTTTTAATAAAAAACACTCGGGCGGGTAGGCGGGAACACAGTTTGAAACCACCGGTCCAATTTTTCTGAACTGTGCTCCCGCCCGCCCGCCCAAGTGTTTGTTATCAGAAATTGTTTACGTCATCCTTCTTTTGTACTTTAATGACTTCTGTCAGTCTTTCTGTTAGGTTAGGTTAGGTTAGGTTCCCGCCCACCCGCCCAAATTTTGTAGCTGCAGAAACACGGCAGGTGGTGGTAACTTAAATTTTTTAATGACAAACACTCGGGCGGGTGGGCTGGAACACAGTTTGAAACTATTGGTTTAATTTTTCTAAACTGTGTTCCCGCCCGCCCGCCCAAGTGTTTGTTATTAAAAAATTATTTACGTCATTACTCTCTTGTATCTTAATGACTTCTGTCAGTCCTTCTGTTAGGTTTATAGCTGCAGAAACACGGTAGGTGGTGGTAACTTAAAATTTCTTAATGACGAACACTCTGGCGGGTGGGCGGGAACACAATTTAAAACCACCGGTTCAATTTTTTTAAACTGTATTTCCGCCCACCCGCCCAAGTGTTTGTTATCAAGAAATTGTTTACCTTATCACTTTCTTGTACTTTAATGACTTTTGTCAGTCCTTCTGTCGGGTTTTTTAGATGCAGAAACACGGCTGGTGATGGTATCTTCAAATTTCTTAATGACGAACATTCAGGCGGGTGGGCGGGAACACAGTTTGAAACTATTGGTCCAATTTTTCTAAACTGTGTTTTCGCCCGCCCGCCTAAGTGTTTGTTATCAGAAATTGTTTACGTCATCTTTCTCTTGTACTGTAATGAGTTCTGTCAGTCTTTCTGTTAGGTTTTTAAGCTGCAGAAACACGGCAGGTGGTGGTAACTTAAATTTTTTAATGACAAACACTCGGGCGGGTGGACGGGAACACAGTTTGAAACTATTGGTCTAATTTTTCTAAACTGTGTTCCCGCCCGCCGGCCCAAATGTTTGTTATCAAGAAATTATTTACGTGATCACTCTCTTGTACCTTAATAACTTCTATCAGTCCTTCTGTTAAGTTTTTAGCTGCAGGAACTCGGCAGGTGATGGTAACTTCAAAATTCTTATTGACGAACACTCAGGCGGGTGGGCAAAAACAAAGTTTGAAACCACAAGTACAATTCTTCTAAACTGTGTTTCCGCCCGCCTGCTCAAGTGTTTGTTATCAAGAAATTGTTTACCTTATCACTTTCTTGTACTTTAATGACTTTTGTCAGTCCTTTTGTTGGATTTTTTAGCTGCAGAAACACGGCAGGTGGTGGTATCTTCAAATTTCTTAATAACGAACACTCGGGCGGGTGGGCGGGAACACAGTTTAAAACCAACGGTTCAATTCTTCTAAACTGTGTTTCCGCCCACCCGCCCAAGTGTTTGATATCAAGAAATTGGTTACCTTATCACTTTCTTGTACTTTATTGACTTTTGTCAGTCCTTCTGTTAGGTTTTCTAGCTGCAAGAACACGTCAGGTGGTGAAAACTTTCAATTTCTTAATGAAAAACACTCGGGCGGGTGGTCGGGAATACAGTTTGAAACCACCGGTGCAATTCTTCTGAACTGTGTTTACCCCCGCCCGCCCAAGTGTTTGTTATCAAGAAATTGTTTACGTTATCACTTTCTTGTAACTTAATGACTTCTGTCAGTCTTTCTGTTAGGGTTTTTAGCTGCAGAAACACGGCAGGTGATATTAATTTCTATTTTTTTTAAAACAAACATTTGGACGGGTGGGCGGAAACACAATTAGAAATTACCGGTCTAATGTTTCTAAACTGTGTTCCCGCCCGCCCGCCCAAGTGTCTGTTATTAAGAAATTGTTTACCTTATCACTTTCTTGTAACTTAATGACTTCTGTCAGTGCTTCTGTTAAGTTTTTTAGCTGCAGGAACCCGATAGGTGGTAGTACCTTCTAAATTCTTAGGTAGTGGTAACTATACATTCCTTAATAAAAAACACTCTAGTGTTTGTTATTAAGAAATTGTTTAAGTTATCACTCTCTTGTATCTTAATGACTTTTGTTAGTCCTTCTGTTAAGTTTTTTAGCTGTAGGAACGCGGCAAGTTTTGGTAACTTCAAATTTCTTAATGAAAAACACTTGGGTGGGTGGACGGGAACACAGTTTGAAACCACTGGTCTAATTTTTCTGAACTGAATTGTTTACCTGATTACTTTCTTGTACCTTAATGACTTTTGACAGTCTTTCTGTTAGGTTTTTTAGCTGTAGGAACACGCCAGGTGGTGGTAACTTTAAATTTCTTAATGACAAAAATTTTGCCGGGTGGGCGAGAACACAGTTTGAAACTACCGGTCCAATTTTGAACTATGTTCCCGCCCGCTCGCCTGCCCAAGTGTTTGTTATCAAGAAATTGTTTACGTTTTATGTTAGTGCTTCTGTTAGGTTTTTTAGCTGCAGGAACAAGATAGGTGGTAGTACCTTCTAAATTCTTAGGTACAAACAATCGGGCGGGTGGTCGGGAACACAGTTTGAAACCACCGGTGCAATTCTTCTGAACTGTGTTCCCGCCCGTCCGCCCAAGTGTTTGTTATCAAGAAATTGTTTACGTCATTATTCTCTTGTACCTTAATGACTTCTGTCAGTTCTTCTGTTAGGTTTTTTTTAGCTGCAGGAACACGGCTGGTAGTAGTAACTTAAATCTTTTAATGAAAATTATTCAGGCAGGTAGGCGGGAACACAGTTTAAAACCACCGGTCCAAAAAAAATATTTTTAAACTGTGTTTTCGCCCGTCCGTCCAAGTGTTTGTTATCAAGAAATTGTTTACGTCATCACTCTCCTGCACCTTAATGACTTCTGTTTGTTTTGTTGTTTGTTAATTTTGAGAATTTTTTTTAATTAATTTTTTGACGATTGTCAGAATTAACATTAACATCAAATATATCAATTCTGACAAATTTTGCAGTTTGTTTTCCATTAATTTTGTTACAATCTTGATGTTTATGTTAAATTTGACGTTTGTTTTTCAATGAGTTTGTGATAATTTTAATGTTTATGGTAATTCTGACAATTATTTGTGACAAATAAACGTCATAATTGATATAAACATAAATTATGCTAATTTTGACATTTTCAAATCTGATGTCAATTCTGCAATTAAGCTGATTGAATTTGTAACAATGGATGTTAATGTCAATTTTGACGTTTGTTTTTTATTTTTTATTTATGTGCACACTGGTTAGCCGCGGCCGCTTTTCAGATTGCGCCAATATGAGGAGATTATAAGGCGCCTGAAAATTGCAACAAGTTCCTAAATCTGAACGCACTCTTAAATTTAATTTGATAATATATGTAACATTAACCACTGATGCATTGTTGGTTGCCTACAATGTTATGAAAACTAGTTGTGGTTACTGTCACAGTTAGTTTAAACTTATTCTAGTGCAAATAATTTTTAAGCACAGAAATATTTATTAAAATTTGTTTTTTTGCTATCATGCAATTCCGTAGTCATACAAGGTACACTGACGAGGTTTGTAGAAACGAATTGGTGTTCCTTGCCTTAAATATTTCACTCGTCTGCTGGTGCTGTCAAAAAATTAAGAGAGATAATGACAAATTCAATGTCTTAATAATAAACACTCGTGTTGGAGAGCGGGAACTAAGTTTGAAACTTGTAAGCGGATAGCATAAAACTAACTTTCGGGCAAGTTACTCAAAAATTGCATATTTTCTTTTATTGCTGATGAAAGTTCTCGTAAAGTTAGGAAAGTGAGTGATAGATTTAATCTTTTGGGTAAAATTGCATTGGCTAACGATTCCAGATAGACACAAAATAAGTTAAACTAAACTGAAAGCTCTAACTCTATACAAAATATAGTTTTTTGTAGCAAAAAAAAAATTATGCTAAACTTAGGAGAAGTTCTTGAAATGTTTACTATTCAGATGCTAGTTTAAAAAATGTTTTATAAACTACTGGAATTTTGTTAAATTTACTGGAATCATCTACAAAATATTTTTAAAACATTGACAATTATGTTTTGGCATTTTAACACTCGATTGGGTAAACGGAAAACATTTTTTCATAAAACAATTGTTAAAACACTTCTGTTTAATATTCAGCAAATTGGCTATTCAACAACCACTGATGTTTTAATAGATTCAATACATCAAGTGTCAGATGTTAATAGTATGCTCGTAATTATAAATTATTTGATAAGTAACACTTTGATGAGTGGGCGGATTATTAAAATAATTCCTATCAATTGTTAAAACACTTTAAACAACCTGCCCACCTAACTGTTTGTTGTCTAAAAATTGCTTATTCAAACACTATTAGTATAATTTTTTGTATCTGTGAATAAACTATGTTTTAAGTAATACTTGAGTGGTTTAAATAAATCATGCCAGTTGTTGAACTTAAATCATAATAATTACAAACACTTAAGATTTATAAGCACTATTACAATCTAATTGCTCTCACTGGAAGCACTTAATATATAAGAACATCGATTAGATTGCATAAACACATACAGCCATGGAGATGGTATTCTATATAATAAAAATAATTCTTAAAGACGTCAGACGCTTTTTCTGGGATGCTTTTAGCCGCCGGGATTTGGGTCAAGGGTAACATTGTCCTCTGATACGAAGCGACTCCCTTAACCGTGTATTTAAAATCATGTTACAATCGTATTTTTAGCAACGACAACAATGGGGACATGAATTGATTATTATTAGCTTCGACATTTCAAGGTGAAGAATTTTTATTTATATATTTTCAAACAATTAAAATTTAGTTTGGAGTTTGAATATAATTAAGGTTAGTAAATTGATAGTAGCGTAGGTAGTTAGTAGTGAAATTTATGCTGATTACAGTGGAGGCATTTAACACCGTGCGGCATAAAATCTTATTAGAACAATTAGATGAGAACAACGGCTAAGAAAATTAATTTGCTTTTGAAATAGTTTGCAATTAAACCTTGGCCTACTTTATTTTATTATCTTTTGTTGTTTGGTTGGGATTTTTTTTTCGATATAATTTATTCCTGACATGATTTATAGAGCTTGTGTTACATCATATTTCAGTTTTATGTTTATTATGTGGAAGAAAGGAAGGTGGATCATATGTTATGGTGAGATATTACATATCAGATTGAGTGAATTGATTATATTGATTTTAATTGCTTTCTAAAATATTGCGATATTAATATAATTTGAAGTTATATATATTTAGTCATGCTTTAATAAAAATACATCGGACGCCCTAAGTACTGTTTCATAAATGTATATATTAATGTGTAGTATTTTATGGTGAATGCGCCGGGCTACAGTTGCATTTCTTGTTACAAAAATGCAAATTGTATTTTAACATGTGCTAGTTAGTAGCTCAGAATGTTTTCAAACGTAATGGAGTAATAAAAATCTTAATATTATTTCAATAAAAGTGAAAAAAACGTTGAAAATCTTGCGTAATTGATCGTAAAACAAAAACGAATCGGGTGATTTTAATAAAATTTGTTGTTTAGCATTTTAGAATAATAAAAAATGTAATATTTTTTTCAAAATATGCGTTTTGCGCACTTTTAATTGAGAAAAACGGTAAAAATCTTGCGTAATTAGTCGTAAAACATAAACCAATCATGCGATTGTGATCAAATTTGTTAATTAATAGCACAGAATATTTCTAATCATATTGAAATAAAAAATATTACAATATTTTCACATTAATACGCTTTTTGTGCGCTTTAAAGTGCAAAAAACGGTAAAAATATTGCGTTTTTAATCGTAAAACAAAAACCAATCGGGTGATTTTAATCAAATTTATAGGTTAGTAGTACAAAATGTTTTCAAACATATTAGAAAAATAATTTTATAATATTTTTAAGAAAATATGCTTTTTGAATTACAATGATTTTACAATAATATGCTTTTTGTGCGCTTTAAAGTGCAAAAAACGGTAAAACTAAAGCGTTTTTAGTCGTAAAACAAAAACCAATCGGGCGATTTTAATCAATTTTATAGGTTAATAGTACAAAATGTTTTCAAACATATTAGAGTAATTTTTTTAATTCTTTTGTAAAAATGTTTTTTTTGTGCACTTTTGACTGCAAAAAACGGTAAAAATATTGCGTTTTTAGTCGTAAAACAAAAACCAATTAAGCAATTTGAATCAAATTTATAGGTTAGTAGTACAAAATGTTTTCAAACATATTAGAGTAATTTTTTTAATTCTTTTGTAAAAATGTTTTTTTTGTGCACTTTTGACTGCAAAAAACGGTAAAAATATTGCGTTTTTAGTCGTAAAACAAAAACCAATTAAGCAATTTGAATCAAATTTATAGGTTAGTAGTACAAAATGTTTTCAAACATATTAGAGTAATTTTTTTAATTCTTTTGTAAAAATGTTTTTTTTGTGCACTTTTGACTGCAAAAAACGGTAAAAATATTGCGTTTTTAGTCGTAAAACAAAAACCAATTGAGCAATTTGAATCAAATTTATAGGTTAGTAGTACAAAATGTTTCCAAACATATTAGAACAATAAATTTATTTTATATTTTTATAAAAATTTGCTTTTTGTACATTTTTGAGTGCAAAAAACGGTAAAAATCTTGCGTAATTAGTCGTAAAACAAAAACATATCATGAGATTGTAATCAAATTTGTTAATTAGTAGCGCAGAACGTTCCGAATCATATTGGAATAATAAAAGTTACAATATTTTCACAGTAATATGCCTCTTGTGCGCTTTAAAGTGCATAAAACGGTAAAAATATTACGTTTTTAGTCGTAAAACAAAAGCCAATCAGGCGATTTTAATCAAATTTATAGGTTAAAAGTACAAAATATTTCTAAACGTTTAGAAAAATTAAATAAACTAATATTTTTTATAAAATTGTGCTTTTTGTATACTTTTGAGTGCAAAAACGGTAAAAATTTGTTAATTAGTAGCACAGAATGTTTCTAATCATATTGAAGTAATAATAATTACAATTTTTTTACAATGATATGCTTTTTGTGCGCTTTAAAGTGCAAAAAACGGTAAACATATTGCGTTTTTAGCCGTAAAACAAAAACCATCCAGGCAATTTTAATCAAATTTATAGGTTAGTAGTAGAAAATGTTTCTAAACATATTGAAAAAATAAAAAAATAAATATTTTGATAAAAAATGTGCTTTTTGTACACTTTTGAGTGCAAAAAACGGTAAAAATCTTACGTAATTAGTCGTAAAACAAAAACTAATCATGCGATTGTAATCAAATTTGTTAATTAATAGCACAGAATGTTTATAATCATATTTGAATCATAAAAATTACAATAATATGCTTTTTGTAAGCTTTAAAGTGCAAGAAACGGTAAAAATCTTGCGTAAATAGTCGTAAAACAAAAACCAATCATGCGATTGTAATCAAATTTGCTAATTAATAGCAAAGAATGTTTCTAATCATATTGAAATAAAAAAATTTTAAATATTTTTACAATATTACACTTTTTGTGCGCTTTAGAGTGAAAAAACGGTAAAAATATTGCGTTTTTAGTCGTAAAACAAAAACGAATCATGCGATTGTAATCATATTTGTTAATTAGTAGCACAGAATGTTTCTAATCATATTGGAATAATAGTAATTTCAATCTTTTTACAATAATATGCTATTTGTGCGCTTTAAAGTGCAAAAAACGGTAAAATACTGCGTTTTTAGTCGTAAAACAAAAACCATCTGGGCAATTTAAATCAAATTTATAGGTTAGTAGTACAAAACGTTTCTGAACATATTAGAAAAATAAAAAATTTAATATTTTTATAAAAATTTGCTTTTTGTGCACTTTTGAGTGCAAAAACGGTAAAAAATTTGCGTAATTAGTTGTAAAACAAAAACTAATCATGCTATTGTAATCAAATTTGTTAAGCAATAGCACAGAACGTTTTTAATTATATTGAAACAATAAAAATTACAATATTTTTACAATAATATGTTTTTTGTGCACTTTAAAGTGCAAAAAACGGTAAAAATATTGCGTTTTTAGTTGTAAAACAAAAAACAGTTGTGCAATTTTAATCAAATTTATAGGTTAGCAGTAGAAATTGTTTCCAAACATATTAGAATAATAAATTTATTTTATATTTTTATAAAATTGTGCTTTTTGTACACTTTTGAGTGCAAAAAACGGTTAAAATCTTGCGTAATTGATTGTAAATCAAAAACCAATTCAACAATTTTAATCAAATTTGTTGATTGGTAGCTCAGAATATTGCTAATCATATTGGAATAATCAAATTTACAATATTTTTACAATGGTATGCTTTTTGTACGCTTTAAAATGCAGAAAACGGTGAAAATATTGCGTTTTTAGTCGTAAAACAAAAACCAATTGGGGGATTTTAATCAAATTTATAGGTTAGTAGTACAAAATGTTTTCAAACATGGTAAAATAATAATTTTTTTAATATGTTTACAAAAATATGTTTTTTTTGTACACTTTCGAGTGCAAAAAACGGTAAAAATCTTGCGTAATTAGTCGTAAAACAAAAACGAATCATGCGATTGTAATCAAATTTGTTAATTAGTAGCACAGAATGTTTCTAATTATATTGGAATAATAATAATTTCAACATTTTCACAATAATATACTTTTTGTACTCTTTAAAAAGCAAAAAACGGTAAAAATATTGCTTTTCTAGTCGTAAAACAAAAACCAATTGGGCGATTTTAATCATATTTATAGGTTAGTTGTACAAAATGTTTTCAAACATGGTAAATAATAATTTTTTTAATATGTTTACAAAAATATGTATTTTGTACACTTTTGAGTGCAAAAAACGGTAAAAATCTTTCGTAATTAGTCGTAAAACAAAAACCAATCATGCGATTGTAATCAAATTTGTTAATTAATAGCACAGAATGTTTTTAATTATATTGGAATAATAAAAATTACAATGATTTTACAATAATATGTTTTTTGTGCGCTTTAAAGTGCAAAAAACGGTAAAAATATTGCGTTTTTAGTCGTAAAACAAAAACCATCTGGGCAATTTAAATCAAATTTATAGGTTAGTAGTACAAAACGTTTCTGAACATATTAGAAAAATAAAAAATTTAATATTTTTATAAAAATTTGCTTTTTTGTGCACTTTTGAGTGCAAAAACGGTAAAAAATTTGCGTAATTAGTTGTAAAACAAAAACTAATCATGCTATTGTAATCAAATTTGTTAATTAATAGCACAGAATGTTTCAAATCATATTGGAATAATAATAATTACAATTTTTTTTACAAAAATATGCTTTTTGTGCGATTTAAAGTGCAAAAAACGGTAAAAATATTGCGTTTTTAGTCGTAAAACAAAAACCATCTGGGCAATTTTAATCAAATTTATAGGTTAGTAGTAGAAAATGTTTCTAAACATATTAAAAAATAAAAATTTAAATATTTTTATAAAAATGTGCTTTTTGTACACTTTTGAGTGCAAAAAACGGTAAAAATCTTGCGTAAATAGTCGTAAAACAAAAACCAATCATGCGATTGTAATCAAATTTGCTAATTAATAGCAAAGAATGTTTCTAATCATATTGAAATAAAAAAAAATTAAATATTTTCACAATATTACACTTTTTGTGCGCTTTAGAGTACAAAAAACGGTAAAATATTGCGTTTTTAGTCGTAAAACAAAAACCAATCGGGCAATTTTAATCAAATTTATAGATTAGTAATACAAAATGTTTCCAAACATATTACAAAAATTTAAAAAAACTATATTTTTATAAAAATGTGCTTTTCGTACACTTTTGAGTGCAAAACACGGTAAAGATCTTACGTAATTAGTCGTAAAACAAAAACTAATCATGCGATTGTAATCAAATTTGTTAATTAATACCACAAAATGTTTCTAATCATATTGAAATAATAAAAATTACAATATTTTTACAATAATATGTTTTTTGTGCGTTTTAAAGTGCAAAAAACAGTAAAAATATTGCGTTTTTAGTCGTAAAACAAAAAACAGTTGTGCAATTTTAATCAAATTTATAGGTTAGCAGTAGAAATTGTTTCCAAACATATTAGAATAATAAATTTATTTTATATTTTTAAAAAATTGTGCTTTTTGTACACTTTTGAGTGCAAAAAACGGTTAAAATCTTTCGTAAATGATTGTAAATCAAAAACCAATTCGACAATTTTAATCAAATTTGTTGATTGGTAGCTCAGAATATTGCTAATTATATTGGAATAATCAAATTTACAATATTTTCACAATGATAAGCTTTTTGTATGCTTTAAAATGCAAAAAACGGTAAAAATATTGCGTTTTTAGTGATAAAACAAAAACCAATCTGGCGATTTTAATCAAATTTATAGGTTAGTAGTACAAAATGTTTCCAAACATATTAGAATAATAATTTTTAAAATATTTTTATAAAATTGTGCTTTTTGTACACTTTAGAGTGCAAAAAACGGTAAAAATCTTGCAAAATTAGTCGTAAAACAAAAACCAATCATGTGGTTGTAATCAAATTTGATAATTAATAGCATAGAATGTTTCTAATCATATTGAAATAACAAATATTACAATATGTTTACAATAATATACTTTTTGTACTCTTTAAAGTGCAAAAAACGGTAAAAATATTGCGTTTTTAGTCGTAAAATAAAAACCAATTTGGTGATTTTAATCAAATTTATAGGTTAGTAGTACAAAACGTTTCCAAACATATTAAAATAATAATTTTTTTAAGATTTTACAAAAATGTGCTTTTTGTACACTTTTGAGTGCAAAAAACGGTAAAAATCTTACGTAATTAGTTGTAAAACAAAAACTAATTATGTGATTGTAATCAAATTTGTCAATTAATAGCACAGAATGTTTATAATCATATTGGAATAATAAAAATTACAATAATATGCTTATTTTGAGCTTTAAAGTGCAAAAAACGGTAAAAATATTGCGTTTTTAGTCGTAAACAAAAACCAATCGGGCAATTTTAATCAAATTTATAGGTTAGTAGTACAAAATGTTTCCAAACATAATAGAATAATAATTTTTTTAATATTTTTATGAAACTGTGCTTTTTCTACACTTTAGAGTTCAAAAAACGGTAAACATCTTGCAAAATTATTCGTAAAACAAAAACCAATCATGCGATTGTAATCAAATTTGATAATTAATAGCATAGAATGTTTCTAATCATATTGAAATAATAAATATTACAATATTTTGACAATAATATACTTTTTGTGCTCTTTAAAATGCAAAAAATGGTAAAAATATTGCGTTTTTAGTTGTAAAATAAAAACCAATTTGGTGGTTTTAATCAAATTTATAGGTTAGTAGTACAAAACGTTTCCAAACATATTAAAATAATAATTTTTTTAATATTTTTATAAAAATGTGCTTTTTGTACACTTTTGTGTGCAAAAAACGGTAAAAATCTTACGTAATTAGTCGTAAAACAAAAACTTATGCGATTGTAATCAAATTTGTCAATTAATAGCACAGAATGTTTCTAATCATATTGAAATAATAAATATTACAATATTTTTACATTAATATACTTTTTGTGCTCTTTAAAGTGCAAAAAACGGTAAAAATATTGCGTTTTTAGTCGTAAAACAAAAACCAATCGGGCAATTTTAATCAAATTCATAGGTTAGTAGTACAAAATGTTTCCAAACATATTAGAATAATAATTTTTTTAATAGTTTTATGAAATTGTGCTTTTTGTACACTTTTGAGTGCAGAAAACGGTAAAAAACTTGCGTAATTAGTCGTAAAACAAAAACCAATCATGGGATTGTAATTGAAGTTGTTAACTAATAGCATAGAATATTTATAATCATATTGGAATAATAAAAATTACAATATTTTTACAAAAAAAAAATTTTTGTGCGTTTTAAAGTGCAAAAATCGGTAAAAATATTGCTTTTCTAGTCGTAAAACAAAAACCAATCGGGCGATTTTAATCAAATTTATAGGTTTGTAGAACAAAATGTTTTCAAACATGGTAAAATAATATTTTTTTTAATATGTTTACAAAAATATGTTTTTTGTATACTTTTGAGTGCAAAAAACGGTAAAAATCTTGCGTAATTAGTCGTAAAACAAAAACGAATTTTGCGATTGTAATCAAATTTGTTAATTAGTAGCAAAGAATGTTTTTAATTATATTGGAATAATAATAATTACAATCTTTTTACAATAATATGCTTTTTGTGCGCTTTAAAGTGCAAAAAACGGTAAAAATACTGCGTTTTTAATCGTAAAACAAAAACCATCTGGGCAATTTTAATCAAATTTATAGGTTAGTAGTAGAAAATGTTTCTAAACATATTGAAAAAATAATTTTTTTAATATTTTTATAAAAATGTGCTTTTTGTACACTTTTGAGTGCAAAAAACGGTATAAATCTTACGTAATTAATTATAAAACAAAAACTAATCATGCGATGTAACCAAATTTGTTAATTAATAGCACAGAATGTTTATAATCATATTTGAATAATAAAAATTACAATAATATGCTTTTTGTAAGCTTTAAAGTGCCGTTTTTTGCACTAAAAATATTCCGTTTTTAGTCGTAAAACAAAAACCAATTGGGCGATTTTAATTAAATTTATAGGTTAGTAGTACAAAATGTTTCCAAACATATTAGAATAATAATTTTTTTAATAGTTTTATGAAATTGTGCTTTTTGTACACTATATAGTGCAAAAAACTATAAAAATCTTGCGTAATTTAGTCGTAAAACAAAAACCAATCATGCGATTGTAATCAAATTTATTAATTAATAGCACAGAATGTTTCTAATCATATTGGATTAATAAAAACTACAATATTTTTTCAATAATATGCTTTTTGTGCGCTTTAAAGTGCAAGAAACGGTAAAAATATTCCGTTTTTAGTCGTAAAACAAAAACCAATCGGGCGATTTTAATCAAATTTATAGGTTAGTAGTACAAAACGTTTCAAAACATATTAAAATGATAATTTTTTTAAAGTTTTTATAAAAATGTGCTTTTGAGTGCAGAAAACGGTAAAAATCTTACGTAATTAGTCGTAAAACAAAAACCAATCATGCAATTGCAATCAAATTTGTTAATTAATAGCACAGAATGTTTCTAATAATATTGGAATAATAAAAATAACAATATTTTAACAAAATATGCTTTCTGTGCGCTTTAAAGTGCAAAAAACGGTTTAATCACAAAAACTTCAGAATACCTATGACATTTAAACGTCAAATACTTTTACAAAAGTTGTTTAAATTATTAAAAAATATTGTTTGTAGTAAATATAATCTAAAATGTTACTAAAAACATCACAAAAATTAAACTTAATTTTTAAAGTTATTTTCCAGTATGAGAGAATATGGCAACTTAAATACTATTATTGTAATTATAAATATAATATTATTTTGGATTACCAAAATTTATTTAACAGAGTAATCAATATTATGTAAATACGCCATCGTATTAATAGACTAATTGTTTGTGCATGTATTTCGGGACATAAACACAAATTGTATACACCGACCTGAATTTAATCCATATCTAAATAATTAATTAAACGCATAATACACTACATGTTATACATTAATAATGATCAATTAACCATTATTAATGAAATATTGTGCTAAAAAATAACATAAATTAATATTAAAAAACCTTGAAGAGGATTAGACATTAGAAACATTTATATATTGTAACAATTTATAAAGAAAGCCAGCCCCAACCCTAATTTCTAATTGCATTTACAACAGCTCTTATACCTATATATATATAAAATGTGTCAACCGACTTGATAAATTACATCCTCAAACATTATCCCCCAAATATTGATTTATAATTTCTTCCTTAACTTATATTTTCTCCCCATTTCGCAAAGTAATATACAAGTAAAAAAAACCGCAGATAAAACAGCCCAATTTAAAGTTGGCGACCTCGTTTTTATTTTTCTAATCAAACTTTGCAAACTTTTATTATTATGTATGTACTACTTATGCAAAAAACTAGGTAATTGCATGCAATTAAAATTTGAAATTAATTATAATAAAATGTTAATTAAATGCAATATAATGTTGAGTGGTTCTATAGAAATTGTTTGTAGTTTTGGCCGGTAAACTAGAAAGTCACGTTTAATGAGCGCGCGGGACCCTTTTAACCCTTCGCACACCGCAAGGATCAAGTTTCAACACTTGGATTAAAATAAACATTATAAACTTTCGGCATACAAATGGAAATTTTGATAATTAATATGCAGATGTTTGTTGGTTTTGTTTTCGTTTATTATTTTTTGTTTGATGAGTTTTATAGTTGACGTAATTGAAATTTTAAACGATTTTTAGAGTAGAGTTGATTCAACTAATGGAATATATAATTGTTACAAATTTAAACGTAAAAAATATAGATTATATTAAAAATAGTAATTTTTTAAAAGTATTTTTTTAATTAAAGCAAAAAACAGTTGTTAAGTAAAACTTAGAGATTTTACAATCACTTCTTAAAAATTAAGTCTTACTTAAATATTTAAGTAATGTTTTACAAATAGTTTAAAAAAGCTTTTAAAGAGTAAATATGATTCAAATATAAGTAGTAATACAGCCAGACACGAATAGAGTGGCCCCTATATAGGCAACTTTATGTATACACCAAAATTATGTTGAATGTGGTTAAACTTTTGCTTTTGCCCGTTTTAGCATCTTTCAATAACAGAACCACGTTGCCCGTGGAATGTTTAAAATGTAAGCGTAAATGAAAAATGCTAAAACGGGCAAATGCATTAGTTTAACCACATTCAACATAATTTTGGTGTATACTAAGTTGCCTATATAGAGGCCACTCTATTCGTGTCTTGCTGTACTTAACTTTATAATTTGAAAAACATTACTTAATTAAGTTGTACTTAAGTAAAATTTAAGGATTTTACAATCACTACTTAAAATTAAGTCTTACTTAAATATTTAAGTAATGCTTTACAAATTGTTTAAATTAGCTTTTAAAGAGTCAAAATGACTTATATATAAGTTGTTGATATTGATAACTTAAATTTAAGTAATACTTTTAATTTATTTAGTTGTAAGTAATGTTGATCAGACTGGTCAATATAGTTTGTGTGAGTCATATTATTATTTAAATTTATCCAAAATTAATTATTATTTAACCAATACTAGAACAATTTTGTTTTAACTTTGATTAAAATTTTAAACAAAATGACTAATTAATTCAGTATTTAGGTAAAAAATTTGATCTTTTTTTTTGAGCTCTTTTTTATAATTTTATGCTGAAGAAACCAGAAATTTATCCAAGTATCAAATAATTGTTCAACCATGAATCCTTTGATAACTAACACTTGGGCGGGAACCAAGTTCAAGTTGTCAGCGCGTAGTTTCTTCTACTATAGCCCATCCACTCAATTTAATGTTTTTTCCATCGTTTGTGTTCTTTAAGCTTTTATATAAAAACAATGAATGTCAGATGTCACTTAGACATCAAAAAATTTTCAACCATGAATCCCTTGATAACTAACGCTTGGGTGGGTGGTCGGGAACCAAGTTCAAATTGTGGGAGGGTACTTTTTTCTACTATGGCCCACCCGACAACCCAAATGTTAGTCATCAAAGGATTCAATATTTCTCCCACCGCTTGTGTTCTTGCATATTTTATACAAAAAACAATAAATGTCACTTAGACATCAGAGAATTGTTCAACCATAAATTCCTTGATAACTAACGCTAGGGTGGGTGGGCGGGAACCAAGTTTAAATTGTGGACAAGTAGTTTCTTCTACTATGGCTCACCCACCCACCCAAGTGTTAGTCATCAAAAGATTCAATATTTCTCCCACCGCTTGTGTTCTTGCAGGTTTTATACAAAAAACAATAAATGTCAGTTGTCATTTAGATATCAAAGAATTGTTCAACCATAAATCCCTTGACAACTAACGCTTGGATGGGTGGCCGGTAACCAAGTTCCAATTGTGAGCGGGTAGTTTCTTCTACTATGGTCCACCCACCCATTCAAGTGTTAGTCATCTAATGATTCAATGTTTTTCCCATCTCTTGTGTTCTTCCAGCTTTTTTACAAAAAACAATGAATGTCAGGTTTCACTTAGACATCAGAGAATTGTTCAACCATAAATCCCTTGATAACTAACGCTTGGGTGAGTGGGCGGAAACCAAGTTTAAATTGTGGGCCGGTAGTTTTTTTACAATGGCCCACGCACTCACCCAAGTCTTAGTTATCAAAAAAAATTATGTTTCTCTCACCGCTTGTGCTTTTGCAGCTTATATACAAAAAAACATGAATGTTACATGTCATTTAGAGATCAAAGAATTGTTCAACTATAAATCCCTTGATAACTAAGGCTTGGGTGGGTGGGCGGGAACCAAGTTCAAATTGTGGGCGAGTAATTTTGTCTATTATGACCCACCCACCCACTCAAGTGTTAGTCATTAAAGGATTCAATATTTCTTCCATCGTTTGTGTTCTTGCAGTTTTTATAGAAGAAACAATGTATGTCAGTGTCATTTAGACATTAAAGAGTTGTTCAATCATAAATCCCTTGATAACTTACGCTTGGGTGGGTGGGCGGGAACCAAATTCAAACTGTGGGCTGGTAGTTTCTATTACTATGGCCCACCCACCCACTCAAGTGTTAATCATCAAAGAATTCAATATTTTCTACAAAAACAATGAATGTCAGATGTCATTTAGACATCAAAGAACTGTTCAACCATAAATCCCTTGATAACTAACGCTTGGGTGGGTGTCCGGGAAGTAAGTATATTTTTGTGGGTTTGTAACGTTTGCCCAACTGTTGGTTATCCAAAAATGAGATTGTTCTTATTTCTGCTGTTATTAGTTGTTTAAGTTTGGTTTTTTGGGCGTGTAACATTTATTAGCGTTACCTACCCACCCGCCCAAGTGTTGGTTATCCAAAAGTTAAATTACTCTAACTTCTGTCGGTGTTGGTTATCATAATGTTAAGAGAGAGAAAGTTACATATTCAATCTTTTGACAACAAACACTTGGGTGGATGGATGGGAACTAAATTTGATTTTGTAGGCGTGTAATATTTTTTGGTAGAAGCAGAATTCAATTTTATTATTCAACTACGATTTGGACTATAGACTTAGACATCCGCTACTAAATCCAACAGTTAGACAACTTAGGCCCACGCTACTGATAAAGACATTCAGAATGACTACAGCAGGGAACCACATAACAAAACAATGCCCACATATACGTGTCTAGAGATTTAAGGTTTTGATTATGCTCAACTTGCGACTGTCGTGGTTCCAGGCAACGAGTTTGGTAAAATTCGTTTGATATTGGAACCAGACAACAGGTACGAATCTTTTCTTAGCAATCTGTTGGTTATAACTAATTTGTGCAAAAGGATCGAAAACGATAAAGTAGGTCGCAGCATACATTTATGGTTTGCAGTGTTATTTCTGCACCATCTTGGTTAGTTGGTTTTGACTCAAGGTCATCAAGAGTAGAAGAATTTTTCCGCTCTTTGAGGTATTTTTGTTCCCACAAAAATATTACGTTCGAAAACCCAAATTTGTAAATGAAGAGGTTAAATAAAAAATTAGAAATTGTTGACAAATGGTTCGACGTTACTCTGCACTTTCAAAAATCTTGCGGCGGTTTATCAAAGTTGTACAGTATGTATTGTGACTTTTAATTTGGCTGGAGTGTGAACAAAAACCAATCTCTGAAGTTTTGTCTTTAAATTAAAACGCACTTCAATCTAAATTACTCGCCCGTATTTATAAACTGAGGTTCCCGCCCACGCACCCAAGAGTTAGTGATCAAGGGATTGAATATCTCATCTCTTTCTCCAACCTAATGACTACTGACGACTGCAGAGAAGAGAAATATATACTCGCCCGTAATCATAAACTGTAGTTTCCGCCCACCCAGCCAAGTGTTTGTTATCAAGGGTTTGAATATCACCATCTTTTTTTCTAACATAATGACTAATGACGACTGCAGAAAAGAGAAATCTCAATCTTTTGATAACAAACACTCGGGTGGGTGGTTGAAGCACTCCAATCCAAACTACTCGCTTGTAATTATAAACTGGGGTTCTTGCCTACCCACCCAATTGTTAGTGATCAAAGGATTAGATATCCCATCTCTTCCTCTAACATAATGACTATTAACGACTGCAGAGAAGAGAAATATGTAAGCTTTTGATAACAAACACTTGGGTGGATATGGCACTCCAATCCAAACTATTTGCCCGTATTTATAAACTGGGGTTCCCACCCACCCAAGTGTTTGTTATCTAAAAGTTAAATTACTCTAACTTCTGTTAGCGTTAGTTTTCATAAAGTTAAGAGAGAATGACAGATCCAATTTTTTGTTAACAAACACATTGTGGGTGGGCGGGAAATAAATTTGAAATTTGTGAATGTGTAGCATTTATTACTGTTCCCCGACCACCCGTCCGAGTGTAGATTGTACAAAAGTTAAATTATTTTTACTTCTGTTGCTGTTAGTGGTCATAAAGCTAACATATAGAATAGAGATTGACATATTCAATTTTGTGATAACAAACACAGTTAGATTTAGTTTCTTGATAATAAATACTCTGGTTACTAGGTGGGTAGAAACTAAGTTGTGGGCTTGTAGCATTTATTGATGTTTCCCGCCCATCCACAACTTAGATTATTACTTCTGCTAGTCTTAGTTATCATAAAGTTAAAAGAGAGAATGACCGATCTAACCTCTTGATAACAAACATTTGGGTGGGTGGGATTTAATCAAATTTAAAACTTGTGAGCATATAGCATTTGTTTGTGTTTTTCTGCCTACCCTCTCCAGTGTCATTTATTCAAAAGTTGCATTTTTGTTTCTTCTGCTAAAGTTAGTTGTTATAAAATTAAGAAAGGACGTTGCAGACCCAATCTCTTTACATTTATCAATTTACTTTTATAGTTGAGATAAGCCAATTCTTTGTAATTAATAGGACCAGGATGCATATTTTATTAGTTGTTATCCGAGGTTGGATACAAAGCAGATGTATTGTCATCAAGCACAATATAAAATGTAATTATCTCAACATATGGACTAGTCGTCAAGAGGGTAACTGCCGAGTAGTAATGGTAAACTGATAAAATAGATGTTAGATGCGCACACAACAGTTGTCGTGACTCTATTCCAGGTGCTATCTTCTATGTTGTCATAAGACAGCATACATTGTAGACCAAGTAGGGTATAGCTTTTGTGTAATCTCTTTACAATTACTATTTTGCAAATCTTACTCTGATTTAGAAAATAACATTTGATAAAATAGCCACATTAGAGATGCTGTAGTAACTACAACTTCGTCAATCTTATCCCATTGCAAAATTGATTCTTTATAG
The DNA here is from genome assembly GCA_963932245.1 of Tachinus rufipes. NCBI lineage: Eukaryota > Metazoa > Arthropoda > Insecta > Coleoptera > Staphylinidae > Tachinus > Tachinus rufipes. The sequence continues at coordinate 8,385,100 of OZ010749.1, forward strand.
TTTTATTTATCTTCCAGTAATTTTACCTAGCAATTGAGGCTAAGTTTCTCTAAGCTTCCAATAAAAGTCTTAGTTTATTCTGTTGTTGAGGTCAAATTTCAAACATGTGTTTTAAGATTAGCAAAGAAATATTATTGTAAGATTAAAACCATTAGATTAATTAATTCTTTGTTAAATTTTTAGATACTTGGCTTTGCAACCTTGACTAATTTTAGTATATTCATTTGTAAACACAATTTTGATCTCAATTTCTTTACCTTTAATAAACCATTTTCAAGACAATTATTATTAAATCAACATGCATCTAAACTGTATGAAGGAATTTCGTATTAACTGTAGGGAATGTTTAATATAACCATCGTAAATCATGCCCAATTCCACATAAAGCCGCATGGGCTTTCAAAAACAACATGCTCTATATAATATTTCTTAATATTGCTCGGAATTTACAATTCTATGCGTGCCTAGTGCGGAAGGAAATATATTTTAGAATCGTGTTTACGTTATGTGAAATTTTGTAATTATGCCAATATGTGATCGATAGAATTAAAAATGCATTACCTCTGGCAATTCGTCGGGTACTTTTCCCATCCACGTGAGGGACAGGATGGAGCAGTCACTCTTCGCATTCACAGTTCTTTCAAAATGCAGATGCATTTTAATTGATTTGTTTTTTTTTTCTATCAATCACACACTCACTCACATGTTAAGTTAAATTAAAATTGTTAATTAAATTAATATTTGATTCCGATACCGGGATTTCATTTGTGTTTGTTTTTGTAAATTAATAATTAATTTAAGTTTTTGACTGGACGTTACAGGCCGCGGCACACGTCTGCACCACGAGAGCTGCTCGCGACTTCTATTGATTTTGATATTCGGGGTAAAATCAGCAGGAAAAGCTTTCAGCAGTGGCGCAATCCTGCTGCACATGGCGCGCATAGCGCAGGCTTACACATTCCCTCACAAGGAATATTACTTCATTACATTGCCTTTTCGCCCCGTGCGAACAATTATTTTAATTTATGCGCATCCATTTCATCTTGTTATATTGTAAATAGGTGGAATGTACGTTGATTAAGCTTTCGATCATTTATAAATTCGAATGGGCCAGCTTCCGAGCTTTATGAATCGCAGCACGATTTAAATTTCGTTTGGAATCTTGTATTAAATCATTCCGAGGATATTTAATAAATGGAATTTGATTTTAGATATCAATTTTATTCAGAATTTATATTGCCACGATTAGAATTATAAAATGTTTTATAACAAATGTACAATATGGTAACAATATTTGCATAATATAGTTTGTATTCGGGTCTTATGTTTGTTTGTCAATACTAATCAAATAGTGATCATTTTGGTATCAAAAGATGCGTAATTTAATGCAAATTCTTTTACTAGTATTGGTGTATACAGGAAGAGTTTTTTAGTAAAATTGAAAATATTATGATAAAGTTGCATTTTTATTACTATTTTTGTGTTTACCTTGTGTTTGACCATCAAAATTTGTTAATAGATGATAATTTCAGTATCAAAAGATGCGTCGTATAATGTTATTCTTGTATTGGTTTATAGTAAGTTTCTGAGTACAATAGAAAAAACTGTAATAAAATCGTACATTTTTGTGTGTGTAGCATTTATTTATGTTCTCCGCCCACCCGCCCGAGTGTTGGTTATTCAAAAGTAGGACTATTCTTTCTTCTGCTGGTATTACTTATTATAAAATTAAGAAAGAAAGAGTATAAATAAATCCAATCTTTTAATAACAAAAACTCTGGTGGGTTCTTCTCCGATTTTAGTTCAAGTTTTGTGGGCGTGTTGGTGTTTCTCGCCCACCCGTTTGACTGTTACTTATCCGGAAGTTGGATGCTTCTCTCTTGCTGTTAATTGTCATAGAGTAAAATAAGAAAGTGATAGATCCAATCTCTTAATAACAAACAATCGGTTGCGTAGGCTTGAACTTGGTTCAAGTATTGTGGTCGTGTGGTTTAAATTGGTGAAAAGAAGTAACTGGTTCAATCTCTTGGCAAGAACCACTCGGGTAGATGAGCGGAAATCTTTAGTGCTTCTCACCCAATCGTTCGAGTTTTGGTTGTGTAAATCTAATATTTTGATACAAACACTTGAGTTGGTGGGCAAGAACTTAGTTTAAGTATTGTGGGCGTGTAGTTTGAACTGGTGTTCTCTTTCCATTCATCTGAGTTTCAAAAGTTGTATTATTATTTCTTCTGCTACGATTAATTGTCATAAAGTTAAGAGAGAGTGATAAATACCATGCTCAAGTCGCAAATTTTGTCTTTGTTTTTGATATAAATTGTGGTTCTAAAAAGAACAGATATTTTTTTTTACAGGAACCAGCGGATTCTTTTTTTGGAACCAATAGGATTTGGAGGCTATGATGTCCATGATGTTCGCTTCAACCACGACAATGAATCAGATGCCGCTAGATGCTCACTAGAGCCATAGATAAACTGCAATCAAGAAAAAGTATTTTTTTTAATTTTTGCATTTCTTACAGAATGTCATAAGACTTCTAGTTCACCGTAACGAATCCATGAAAATAAAAGTAGTTGGTGACCAATAGAACGTCGTCGAAGATATCAAACAACATTGATTCCAAGGAGTGATTACCAAAGAATAATAATCTGCAAGATCCTGCATAAAAGATAACGGTTCTTCTCAGAACCAAAATATTATCAGAAACAAAGTCAAAAAGTACGATTTATAGTTATAATTTGTATGTACCATTTTGACGAGTAGGCGTGGTTTACAGAATCCGAAGACGTGTTTTAGTAGTTTCAGGGCGTGGCCAACAAACATGTGGACGTGGTTTAGTAAAATTATTTCCAGGCCACGCCCTCCGATTTTGTAAATCACGCCCATTCGTCCGCACAATCGATAGAAAAATCCTTTTTTTTGGTGTTTCCCGTGTACCATTTTAACTAGTGGGCGTGGCTTATAAAATCTGGAGGCGTGGTTTAGTAATTTCTAGGCGTGGCCAATGAAAATGTGGGCGTGGTTTAGTAAAATTATTACCAAGCCACGCCCTCCGATTTTGTAAACCACGCCCATTTGTCCGCACAATCGATAAAAAAATCATTTTCGTGTTTTCCGTGTACCATTTTGACGAGTAGGCGTGGCTTACAAAATCTGGGGGCGTGGTTTAGTTACCTTATTGGCAAGCCACGCCCCCGATTTTGTAAACCACCCCCCTGATTTTGTAAACCACGCCCATTCGTCCGTACAACGCATTTCCATTTTAGGTTTTGACGAGTAGGCGTGGCTTATAAAATCTGGGGGCGTGGTTTAGTAAAAATATTTCCAGGCCACGCCCTCCGATTTTGTAAACCACGCCCGTTCGTCCGCACAATCGATAGAAAAATACTTTTTTCGTGTTTTCTGTGTACCATTTTAACTAGTAGGCGTTTCCATTTTAGGTTTTGACGAGTAGGCGTGGCTTATAAAATCTGGGGGCGTGGTTTAGTAAAATTATTGACAAGCCACGCCCCCTGATTTTGTAAACCACGCCCATTCGTCCGTACAATTTCCATTTTATGTTTTGACGAGTAGGCGTGGCTTATAAAATCTGGGGGCGTGGTTTAGTAATTTTTAGGCGTGGCCAAGGAAAATGTGGGAATGGTTTAGTAAAATTATTGCCAGGCCACGCTCTCCGATTTAGTAAACCACGCCCATTCGTCCGCGCAATCGATAGAAACATTCATTTTCGTGTTTTCTGTGTACCATTTTGACGAGTAGGCGTGGTTTACAAAATCTGGGGGGTGGTTTAGTAAAATTATTGGCAAGCCACGCCTCCCGATTTTGTAAACCACGCCCCCTGATTTTGGAAACCACGCCCATTCGTCCGTACAATGCGTTTTCATTTTATGTTTTGACGAGTAGGCGTGGCTTACAAAATCTGGGGGCGTGGTTTAGTAAAATTATTGACAGGCCACGCCCCCTGATTTTGTAAACCACGCCCATTCGTCCGTACAATTTTATGTTTTGGCGAGTAGGCGTGGCTTATAAAATCTGGGGGCGTGGTTTAGTAAAATTATTTCCAGGCCACGCCTTTCGATTTTGTAAACTACGCCCATTCGTCCGCAAAACCAATAGAAAAATACTTTTTTCGTGTTTCCAGTGCACCATTTTGACGAGTGGGCGTGGCTTACAAAATCTGGGGCGTGGTTTAGTAATTTCTGGGCGTGGCCAAGAAAAATATGGGCGTGGTTTATTAATTATATTGGCAGGCCACGCCTCCTGATTTTGTAACCACGCCCATTTGTCCGCAAAATCGATAGAAAAATCCTTTTTTCGTTTTTCCTGTGTACCATTTTGACGAGTAGGCGTGGCTTATAAAATCCGAAGGCGTGGTTTAGTAATTTCTGAGCGTGGGGGCGTGGTCTAGAAAAATATTTGCTAAGCCACGCCTTCCGATTTTGTAAACCACGCCCACTTGTCGGTGCAGTGCCGCCGTTGCAAAAATACTATTTTTAATGTGTTTTTATTTTAAATAAAAAAAAATCGTGCTTTGTCTTTGTTTTTGATAATATTGTAGTTCTGAAAAGAACCGTTATGTTCTTGCAGATTATTCTTTGGTAATCACTCGTTGTTCCAAGGAACAACGTTTGATTTTTGCTATTTCGTTAAAATTTGGAATCATTTGACCTGGCTGGAGTTTGATATCCTCGATCCTATGAGAACACCAGCAGCTTTAATAGATCCGGGGAGATCCGTTGCCTTAGGCCAGAAGTATATATTCTGAAACTGAAAAATTAAAACTCACAATTGACTAACATCAATGTTGAATTTAAAAACAATATTATTCTGCTACAAACAATACTCAATACTTTATTTTATAGCTGCTCGCATATTCTATTCAAAATTACTGCTGACATGAAACTAAATTTTGCACGCTTTTTTTACCTTTATTTGAATGCTTTTCTCTCCATTGAATTAACTTAGTCTTTTTTTTACTACTCTTTTTGTGCTAGAGACAATGGAACACCGGAATGGTACCAAAAGTTTGAAAACTTCGACCTTACCACAAGCTTCAAGTCCTAGGGATCAAATCGGCCAAAACTATCGGAAATAAGGCATATGCGAGCTGTAAACAAACAACAAAGCTTCCAGTTCTGGAGATCAAATCGGCTGAGACTACTAAAAAGAAGCAACTGCAAACAATTCTATAAATACATGCAGAATTTGAATCCAAACATACCATAATATAATGTTATAAACTTTGATACACACTAAAAAAATATTATTATTGTATTTTACTTATGTAGATGCTGTTTGTGTGCTTGTTTGAATAAAGAACATTCGTTACCACAAAACATAGTTTGATTATGATTCCTTTTCAATTTCAGAATTATTAAACACATTGTTTGTGACAAGGCTAAGAACTGCCAAGCACTTGAGAGAGATGTGACACAAATATAGGCAGATGAAAGTTCTGATGCGCACAGAACCAGAACGACGACATAAATCTATATCAACAGACACTATCAATTAGAATAGACGCCAAATCCCAAAATTATCATCTTTGGCATCTCAAGCTCTCAGAAGCCATAAGGTCTAGAGGACAGAACTAGTACGACGACATAATAGAAACCTTATATTGTTTCTGGGCAAGTTGTAATTGCCTTCGATTAGTTGTACAGTAAGTCAATATCTACGGGCACAATCAGATACAATAGACTTGAACCACAACGACTGAACCAAAATCCAAGAAACCCATAATAATTGCCACCATATAAAAAGATCATAAATGAATTACAGAACACGATCTGACCATCTAGTTGCTGGTAAACTATAACACACCAAAGTAGCTGCCAAGGACTCCAAAATAAGTTAGAAGCCACATCAACAAATGATGCATAAAGTTTTTGACTTCAATAAGATCCAATAACTGGAATCCATACAACGGAAAGAAAAGATTTGCTGCACAAGCAGCAACACCATAACAATAACCTCCCAGTGCTTTAAACCTTTTAAACCAAGCGTGTGTGAGCCCATAAACTCAACTCTTTAGCTGCGCCACTCCGATATCTTAACTAAAGTTTCAGAAATGCTAAATCAAAGAAAAAAACTGGATCAAACCAAGACAGTTATACTAACGCCAATGGAAGCAAACTTGACTGAGATCTGCCTCACCCAAAAATAGACCCACTGTCCGACTACAGAAAACAAAAAGGTAAACAAATCTCTTTACATCTCATCACCCATAAACCAGGTCTACGATGACCAAGACCATCCATGTTTCTAAGGACCGACAACGTTTCTTATCAAGTAGCAATTAATGAAAAAGCAGATAAAAATGCCGCAAAAGTACATTGCCCGCAAAACTTTAGTGTCAAATAACCGCAAATTTTGTAACAAAACTATAATGAGTAGCTCCACAACCTTTACCATTAATCGGACTTAACTTTCTTAAAATTAACTTTGATACGTAAATGCGGCCTGTTTAAGAGGGTTTACCTGACTGAATTTAAGTGCATAAACTACAAAACCTATGCGGACCAAACTTGGGTACCCGGATGACTTAAATTTTGCTAAACCATAAGAGCCCATCCCAAGAAAACTGTTTAATGCGCGTGATTCCATAATCAAATTGTGTTCCCCACGGAGATCGGCACTCGTTTATAGTACTTTTGCGTTTTAATCAAACCATTCTTTAATTGTTTCCAAAAGTGCAAAACAATGGGTATTGTATCCTACTCATCCACCCAAGAAGCAAGGCCGAGGAATAAAACACCGCCGCAACCAAACCTTACTCTCAATCTGCACAGCTGCACCAAAGAATCACTCCCAACAACAACTTCTAAATAGCCCAAGAACCGCCGGCCTGACACAGGTCAAGAAGACCGGATCTACCAACACTCCAATACGCTTGGAGAGCCAGATTATTCACCCGATACTACAGTTACCTTCTAGTACGCCTGGATTAGGCACCGTAGGGAGGACGAGTATATTAAAGAGTACTGCAAGGTTTATTCAAAATTAGATAAAGGATGCAAATACAGAAAAAAAATCAAATCCGACTCATTGCTTCTTTCTATATTTTGCAAGAGTGCCCAAAAATCCTAGCTACGCCACTGCTTAGACATTTCTCAACAAAGATCCACAATACAATACAATAATTATATTTATAAGATCAAACAATAATGTTAAATAATGACCTCTTTCGTTGAAAAATCTTTGTAATAAAAAATAATCGACCTCATAGAATATACGAGCGGAAAAAAGAATGCTAAAAGCATAAGAACATTAGTGCAAGGAAACGAACAATATTTTCGTATATATTAAGTTGCCTATCATGGTGTCCAATCTATAACTATACGTTATAAAAATTTGTTATCAAGCCCTAAACCTCAAGCCGTCCCTGACAATATTATACAAAAAATATCGAGAATGCGCACTACAATGACGTCAAAACATGAAAAAATAGGTAGTGGAGATGCTTACCCCTCAATTATCCGTAGTAGATTAATCGACTAACTTCATTTATGTTTATATCTGTGAAGTTGTAATCGAATGCAGGATGTGGCTACTGCTACAGTACAATATATTAAATTTAGATAATAATTTACAAAATTTGCTATCACAGAAACGCCATCTAAACACACCTCATGCTAGCTCTTATATTATACGAAAAGTATCAAAAATGCGCACTGCAATGACGTTAAAATATAGAAAAATGTGTAGTGGAAATGCTTACCCTTCAATTATCCATAGTAGTTTAATCGACTAGCTTCACCCAAGTTGCATTCGAATGAGGGATGTGGCTACTGCTCAATATTTACAATGGCTGCGTTCAGTACAACTCATCAGTTGCCCGCGCTGACCTATTAATCAATCAATAAGCGCTGAGCCCGTCTAAACGGTATATTTTGCCACTGTTGCCAACCGTGCAAACTTTTATCAACTACATAAACATAAAGCTCAGAGTTTTGAATTTAAATAAATGATTTAATTAGTTTATGAATTAATTAAATTAACGAGATATAATATATTCTCAATAAGTAATGCCATCTAAGGTGAAGGTGTAGGATAAGATAACCTTGAAGTTGGCAACGAAGTACGGCAATTGATTATCTTTATCATTTTTTTACTTCTCTCATTACAAATTATTACAGCGTTAATAGGCGCGTTCGTTTTGCCAATATCACTGAAATTTTGATCACTTGGTGATGACCCAAAATATTACTTAATTATTGTTTAACATAATACATAACAAAGAACAACCAATTTCACCTTATCTCAACTTGTTTTATTCATAACTCGCCATATTTTTAAATTTATGTCACCGAATTCGTTTAATTTATCATCGTGATCAAAATTTCAGTGATATTGGCGAAACGAACGCGCATAATATTACGTTGTAATCTCATTTACCTATGTTGCTCCTTTTCCCGTTTAAAAACAGATATAACTGGTATGTAGTTTGGTTTTGACATGATGAATTTATTTTTCAAATAAAAGCGCGAACCTAGATGTATGATGAGTAAAACGACAAGCGCTGCCAGCAAACGATAGTCATCAAGCGCGTTCAGTACGCATGATGAGTCGTCCTGAACGCGGCCAATAATTTGTCATCACAGGAACGCTATTCACCTCCGAGATTATACAAAAATTTGCACTGCAATGAAGTCTAAAACATAAAAAAATAGGTAGCGGGGATGTTTTCCCCTCCATTATCAATTTAATCAACTAATCCATGTTCATAGAAGTGAAGTTGCTTTCGAATAAAAGATGTGGCTACTGCTACTGAACATTTATAAATAATTTATCAGCCAAATTGTATATTTATTAACAAACTATATATGTTTACAAAATATTTTAAATTTATTATTAAACGAACATAAATATAAGTAGATAAAATTATTCGCCGCGTTCGACAGCAACTTCAGTGACAGTATGAACATAATGCGGACCTTCCTTAATAAAAGCCAACAATTGCGTCTTTGAAGCATTAGTAAAAACACCCATATCTTTGTCATAGATATTTTTAACTATGCTATACTTCTTATCTTTAGCAGCCTTACTGGTTTCAGCAGTACGATCCAAAAGATATTCAATTAATCCTGAAAATATTTTATTAATAATATAATTTGCAAAAGTGTCAACATTTTGTATTGAATATGTCCAAAGTTGTTTAAAATCTGTAGAGTAAATGTAAACTGACAAAGATTATTAAAAACTGTCAAATAGCCCAGTCTGCTGTTACATAAAACTGTCACATATTCTATTAAAATGTAAAAAAACTGTATAAAGTTGCAGAAACTTCTAAACATTGTTTTAAACTGTGAAATATAATGCAAAACTGTAAAACTTTGTTTAAAAACTATTAAACATTGTATAAAAACAATAAAGAAGTTTAGAAAACTTCCAAATGTTTCAAAAAAACTGATAAGAAATCTAAAAACAGTCATAAATTAAAGCAATCTGTCAAAGAAAAATGTCATTTATTGTACAAAACTGTCAAACATTGAATTGAAATTGTTAAACATTGTAGTAAACTGTCAAACATTATAGAATAGAATAAACTAATTTTATTATTAATACCAGGAGTGTTTTTAATTTCCTCATGTCCCCATTTATGCAAACTGATTGAATTAAGAACTCCCAATCCTGCCAGGCGTAATTCTTCAAAGGGATTTCTAGCATGATGCATAACAAGCTCCATTGGATTCGAGCCAAAAGCACGAAACCATTTTCGTGAAATACTCGAACTGTTATCATTAGTCGGATTGTTCAATAATTCTTCCATCCATATTAGTATTTGAATTTTTTCAGGTGTTGGATATGTTTGTATCTTTTCCGATATTGTGTTTATTACTTGAATCATTTTATTACCGACTGGAATTAATTAATATTAGAAATTATTTTTAAATTTTCATTTAATATTACCGAATGAATCCAAAATCGATTTGTCGACTGTTGAAATATAAGAAATTGTTTCTAAAGATACTTTCAAAATTGTGTAATCAGAGCTCTCCAAATTAGCAAAAACACGGTCGATTATTTGAGGATACTTATTAAAAACTTCGTTTGGTTTCGAATGTGCCATATGCCCAAAGAATTTTAAAATACCTTAAATTAAATAATTAAATTAACAAAATAAAATTAATTAAAAAAAATTACCTGGTTCACATAATTTTCTAAACATTGGATCTGCATCATCAACAAACTGCTTGAATAATTTATCAATAAATCCTTCAGATTCTAAATAATCATAACCATAATCACGTTCCACCAATTTGTACAACATTTCAATAACATTCAAACGCAATAAAATATCATTACTTCCAATTTCATGAATCATTGGATTTAAAAGCCCAGTTGAAACAATTTTATTATGTGCATCTTTACGATAAACACAAATATCAATAAGAACCTTAAATTAAAATACAAAATCAATCAATTAACTAATTAATTTAAATTACCTCATAACATCTCAAGCGAACAACTTCATTTATATCCATTACTTCCTTAACGATTTTTATTATAGGTGCTGTTGAAACAACATCAATATTAATGGCAGCAAAACTGGTTACAATCGTACAAGCTGCAGTCGCTACCTTTAAATCTGAATCGCCAATACATTGGAGAACTTTTGTAAACAACGAATGCTTGCTTAAATCGTACACCATTTGATTCTTCAATGCCATATCGCATTTTAAAATACGTGACAATTCATCTAATGCCATTAATTTGACTCCAGCATTCGGATGAGTTAAAGCACGCTCTAATGGAATGCTGTAGCGAGTCGTGGTTTCAGCTATATCCAATTTTTCCATGCATAACGATAAGACTTCGCATGCCAAATCGACTTGTTCCCTACATATTTTGTTAATTAGTATTGGTAATGTGAATATATTTAATTGCTTACTTATTCGAATCATTCAAGCAGTCGAAAACTAAAGGAAGTTCTAATAATTCTGCTGTTTGTGTGGCTTCAGTGTTGGAGATTTCACTGAAGTGATCCTTAATTTCGTTTAGAGTTGATATTCTTAAATCTTCGTTTAATAGTTTTGATAATTTATCGGCGCACCATTCCTCTTTAGAACCCATTTTTGTGTAATATTGTGAATCGGTGATTCAGCTTATTTTGAAAATATGTTTGTTGTCAAAATATATGACGAAGATTATTGGCAACTGAACATACACCATACTATTAACATGAAGTTAGCAGTTGTTTAATTAAGGGGAAGTTAGAAGTGCGTTCAGAGTATGGAAATATTTTACAAACTAGGGTGTGTTCAGAATAAAATCAAATTTATACCTAATTTAAAGCTGCTTTCTTATGCCCGTACGACACTGACAATAATTCTCTATTGAATTATATATATAATTATGAATAAAACTATGTAAAATGCACTAATGATCATGAAATTTATAGTAGATTTAAGTACAGTTTTAGTTTTTCTTTATAATTAACAGAGCAGAAGCCAAAACAAAAAACTCTCACAATTCCTTTGTCTGCTTCTTAGACTTCTTGCTAAGCACCACGGCCATAAATCTTTCTTGTTGGGGCGGGGTTACCTTGTGGGCGGCAATTTTGCTGTCCGGCTGTTTTTTTTTTCGACTCTTCGTCTTCGAAACAGTAATTTCCAGTGGCGTGAGTAGCTGGTAGATCTGCTTAGCCACAAATGACATCATGAAAGCGGTGAAAGCGGCTATACTTATTTCCTTACAGAGGATTTACTTCAGGTTCACCATACTCAGCCTCAGCTAGTCTTCCTTGTTGACGATGCGGTCTGACTTATCGTCAATCAATTGAATGACGTAACTCAAGTCCTCTAAGCTTCTGGAACTGGACGTACATTGCCCCTACAATTTGGCCATCGCTCAGGTTTAAAGTCCATACTAAAAGAGAAACTGAATTAATTAATTACTTAACTAGTTAATTTGAATAAGTTATTATTAGTAAGATGATATGGTAATTAAACACAATCAAATCATATGGGCTACGGTCTTGATTCCTTCAGAGTGGTTTGTTCTTGGTGATGACGTGTCGGCTGCAGGCAGTCGACTCTTTCTGTCTAATATCTAATCCTTTTTTTTTTTAATGTCTGTTAACGGCTTGTGTCCAGCAGTTGTCCATTCGGAGCGTTCTTATTTGTAGACTTCTTTTAGTCGGTTATTGCTTTCTGCTGGGCTCTAACTGGTTGACCCTGATGTCACCTAGATCAGGATCAATCAATAAGAACCCAGCAAAAAGCAATAATCCTCTACTGGCCCCCACACAAAATACAAATACACCGGAGTTTCAACCCACCTCCATCTGTCACGGTCTAGTTTTTGTTGGAAGCGGTTGCTGACGGCGGTTCTCGGCTGATGTTAAGCCTTTTCGCTGTTTCTAAAGTAATAATGGGGTTAGTGCAATTTTAAGAATGCTCCAGAGAGTGGAGCGCACGCTCTGGGGGCTGTCAGTCCAGGGGAATGCGTCCTGGATGAAGACATAGTAACCCTCCAAGGTACCACAATGTTTCAGAGGAGGTCAACAGAGGCTTTCCTCCCCGTAGATGCAAGACTAGATTATCTCAGAACCGTCGCGGCCGATAGTCGTGGTAATAGTGCTGCTGGGTCTTGGCGGAGGTCGTCAAGTCACCTTCTAGGTGATCCTGGAACGGGTGACTGGCCCATCGCGGCCAAATGATGCAACGCAGCAGTGGAACTGGCTGACAGATTCTGGCGCGGCTGTGTTGCCGACTAGCTCTGCAGTGATAGCCTGGAAGGCAATGATCCGAGTAATGAAGTCGATGATTCGCCCCAGAAGATGTCAATGTTGGTTTGTTGAGGGTCCCTAGGTAATGCTTCCAGAGTTTATGCAATTATTCAATAGTCGGACTCAGCTTCGACTCCGCGGGTCGGTCAATGACGATTGACGGAGTGCGGTTGGTCGATGTTGCCTTTGCAAAGGTTCGGAGAAGTCTGCCGGTGCGCCGAGTCGCGGCGAGTTTTGTTCGTATCGAGGCCACGCCCCTTTAAGTCGCGCGCCTGCAACAATCCCCCCCTTTTTCTCGACATCGTTCCGTCCGACGGGAAAGGTGTGTGCAACGCCCGGGAAAAATCATGCAATTATCCGGCACTTGCGCACTGAAGTTTAGCACAATGGCGTGCGGTTTACCGGTCAGATTAAAGTTTTTTTTGGGGTACATTATTGTCACGTCTGATTTTTTACTGCTGTACACCCGGTGGTGCGGGTTGGGGACGTGCGTCGTCACGTTCGGGATTTTGGTCTGGTGGTGGGTGGAGCCGGTCGGATGTCAGAAGGGTGAACAAAGCACTCAAATCCAGAAATTGATTATTTTTTAATTTTTGTACAAATGTCAGCTATCAGTAAACTACGAGAGAAAGATGACAAATCCAATATGTGGATAAGAAACAGTTGGGTAGGTGAGCTGAGTACTTAGTTTGTCGATTGCACACACAAGTGCTTCACCCACCCACTCAAGTGTTAGTTATCCAGAAGTTAAACATTTCTCCTCTTTTCAAATGTCATGTGTCATTAGATTTGTAAATCAAAACTGTCCAATCCAATTTGTGGATAACAAACAACTGTAGGCGGAGCACTCAGATCGTTATTTGCCGCGTTCCACCAAGAGCTTTAGCCCCCACAGTCAGTCAGCTCATAGAATCCAAGCAGATAACAAGAGAAAAGACTTCACCTAGCCTACTTCTGACCAGAAACTTCTGTCTAGTGTTACCGAGTGGCCCACATCACACTCTGCACCTTTTGCAAAACATACGGAGTTTCCAAGACTACTACCACCATTGCGGTAATAACCCCAAGCCCAGCCGGTAACACATAGCGCTCAACGTAGAGCAAAAAAGAGCATGGTGCCTTTACAATCCAAGAACAAGAAAGAAAAAAAAGAAAACCCGACAACAGAGACGTTCGGAAGAAGAAGAACAGTTACAGTCACAGCAAATATCTCTAATAATAATAGAACAACCAGTCATCCAAGTGACCATACAACCAAAGTCCCCAACCAGATTAAAAACTCAGTCAACCAAACAGCTGTGACCCCAGTTGCACCTGTAGGGAACGGTCGGATCACCATAAACCACCACCCACACAATCTCTCCAGTATGATAAATCACCTAAAATTCCTGATTGGCAACTTCCTAACGCGAGCAGAACGTCACAAATACTATGAGGTAGTAACGTAATACCCGAGCTAAGTCTGCAACAGATCAATAAAGCGAAATGCTTTTATAGACCTAGAAAACGTTTTGCAAGATCTGACGGACAAGTACAAATGGCCGATGCTACAAGATCAGTTACGCCATGTTGGCATTAACGTCATAACGTGCCAGAACTGATCAAAGAGCAACAGATGATGGTGAGTCACCTCTAGGTAGTTTGTCGGTAGTGTTATGTATCTAGAGTGTCACATAGCGGTGGTCGGCGTCCAGCGGATTGAAACCAAATCCAAGACCGGATCTAACCGAATCCGGCCAAATCCATAATAATATAAAAAATAATCAATATTTATCAGCGCCGGTATCCAGCGTCTTCAACAAAAGACTATTTTCTCAAACTGGCAATGTTTATAAAAATAAAAAGAACCTCCTATCATGGAGAAAAACTAATATTCTTATGTTTTATTATTTTTTTGTTTACATTTTATTAATAAATTTCACTTGTTTTTTTTTACATATTTATTCTACTTTTATTAATTTCGTTTATTTAAAAAAATGTTACCAAGATCCGGCCGGAACCAAATCTTCCCAATATTGGTTGCCGGAACCGGATCCAGATCCGGTATCCGGCGGCATCACTAGTTGAAATAGATTTGTGGGTTGTTACTGGTAGTTCGCATTTTAAGTTCTTTGACACACTAAATTTTACATAATCTCAATTCAACCAATCTACACTAACCAAGCTGGAAACTCTTAGTCTTAATAACCTAACCTAACCTAACCTAGCCTAACCAAGCTGGAAACTCTTATTCTTAATAAGATATTTTTTAATTTCCAAACTACTTAATAAATTTTGAAACAAACTAAGAACAACATACCTTAATGTTATTAGTATAAGCTGTATTAATTTCTTTTAATTCAACACGCTCAATTTTAAATAATCTTAAGATTTCTTAATTCAGGCTATCATCAACGCCATCTTTAAAATATTCTGACAGTGTTTTGGTTATCTTTATTGATTCTAATTTAAGGGGAAGGTTCCCCCACCATTATTAAATATTTTTTAGTTGGCACCAAATTGCTAGTTGCCAACACAAAATAATAAAAACAAACCCATGTGTTTCTGTTATAATTTTAAAACTTTCATATATTAAAAATGCAATTAAAAGACGATAAAAGCAAAGTGCATTTTGATTTAAAGGCAGTTGAAAATTTCCTAGTTAAAGAAAATAAATTCATCACAGATATATTTTCAATAGTAGCATTTCCAGAAAGATATGGTAAGTTAACCTAAAAATAAATTAAAAAACCAATATTAATCTCAATCTGCAATACCATAGATGAAGCGAGCGATGAAGAAGAAGATGACGAAACTCAATCATCAAAAGTCCCCAAATTAGCCGATAAAAAATCCCGTGCAACATGTATAGCTGACTTGCAACAACGACTCGGCGATTTACAAAGTAAAAAGAAATTAAGCTACAAAGAAAAGAAACAGAAAAAAGGATTAAAAACCAAATTACAAAAGAAGAAAAATAAAGATAAAAATGCACAGGAAAAAATGGTCCGTGCACAAAAAATCATAGATAAAAAAGATGTCAAAAAAGAAGAATCGGAAGCAGAACCCATTGAAACAAAACCTGAATTACCACCACCCAAACCGATTTACAATAGTGAAAATAAAATGGTATTTTCGAAAATCGATTTCACCGGATTGGGACAACAAAAGAAAATCCATAATATTAAAAAATTGAAAAAACTTAAAAAAGAAAAAGATCCTAAAACGATACTTGAAAAATTGGAGAAGAATAAACAAATATTGAAGCAATTAGAAGCAGATGGGGAGGTTGAAAAGGTGGCTTTAATTAAAGAGAAGACTGCTTGGAAAAATGCTTTAGCTAAAGCACAAGGTGAGAAGGTTAAAGATGATCCTATGTTGTTGAAGAGGACGGTTATGAGGATGGAAAATAAAAAGCGAGCGAGTTCCAAGAAATGGGAGAAGCGTGTGGAAGGTGTTAAACAGGCTAAGGATGAGAGGCAGAAGAAGAGGTCTGATAATTTGGATAAGAGGAAAACTGATAAGAAGAAGAGTAAAGTTAAGAGGGCTGTTAAACGAGGACGTATTATACCTGGACATTAATAAATATTTATGTTTTTCAATTTATTAAATAATTAAATATTTTAATAATTGTTTGATTTGACCTTTGTTCTATTAGGTTTGGTTATTTCAGATTTAGGATTATAGATAATTAAATTTTTGTTAAAAATTGTGAAAGACTGATTTTTTTTAAATCTTGAAGATTGGAAAATGGGTTGCATATAAATGTCAGATAATGTTAAAAACTGTCAAATATTATAGAAAATGGTAAAATATTGTGTAAAAATAATGTAGAAAACTGTTGAAGTTGCAAACAACTGTAAACATTGTTGTAAACTGAAATATTATGAAAAACTTTAAAATTTTGTCTGAAAACGGTCACATTGTATAAAAACTTTAAAATGCTTCAAAAAACCTGCTGAAAGTTCTGAAAAACATAGGCAACTACATAATCTTCTTCTAATTACTGTACAAAAAAACCAACAAATATTGTATGGTAAACTGTCAAATATTCAAGAAGTTTCCAAATGTAGAAAACTGTCAAAGATTGTAAGAAACTATTAAACATTGTTGGAAACTATCAAACATTGTGATATAAAAACTGAAAGATTGTAGGAAACTTGCAAAAAAACTTTAATAGTTTTTAGAACTATATATAATTAACGGTCAAAAATTGCAGAAAGCTAAAATATTATAAAATACTGTCAAACACCTTTTTCATTAACAACTGTTGTTTTCTACAACTGTAAAGTAATGTAGAAAACTGTCCAATGTAACAAAACACTGTCAAAAATATTGTAGGAAACTGTCAAATTATGTAGGAAACTGGTAAATTATGTAGTAAACTGTCAAATATTATAAAATAATGCATTAAAATTTCAAACATTCTAGTAAACTGTTAGACATTGTATGAAAACTATAAAAAAGTGTAGAAAATTGCCAAACATTGCAAAAAAACTGTTAAGAAATTAATAAAAAACAGTCAGAAATAGAAGCAAACTGTAAAATATTGTTTTAAAGTGTCAAATATTATATTTAAAAATTGTTCCATATAAGAAAACAATGTGAAAAGTTCTAAAAAATATTAAAAAGTTCCAAAAATCTGTCAAAATATTCTAGAGAAGTGTCGTTTATTGTATAAAACTGTCAAACATTGTAGAAACTATCAAATATTCTGTCAAACATTGTATTGAAATTGTCAACATTGTATAAAAACTGTAAAGTAATGTTGTTGTTGATATATGAATGATGCATGATATTTGACCCGTACGTTGTAGCCGTCGACTTTTTTTAATTACATGTACATAACAGGTTGATTTTTTATGGTTAATGGCCGGTGTTTAGCTATTAATAGACGGATTTTGTTATTTTATTGAATTTTGGTCCAAATTGTGTAATTTTGTTTATTAAAAGTCAATTTATGGCAGAATTTTTGTGATTTATGACCGAATTTTGTAGGCACATTGTTATAAATGACCGGATTTTAATCATTTACGGCCGGATTTTCTTATTATTTTATTTGATTGATTGATTTTCATATAAATTGTATAGTTTTAATAATAAAGTGCCGACTTTGATGATTGATGGCCGGATTTTGCAATTTTATTAAAAAAATTTGGTATAAATGATAGAATTTTGTCTTAAAAAATTGGTTTTTAATAATTAATGGCCGGATTCTAACAATTAATAAACTAATTTTGGCATTTTATTGACGGGTTTTACTATAATTGTAGAATTTTATCTATAAAATATCAATGTTTGATAATTTATAGCCGGATTTTGAAAATTAAAGATGATTTTAATGATCTATTTTAGTAAATTGTAAAATGTTGACAATAAATGGCTGGATTTTGGCGATTGATGGCCAATTTTGAGCATTTTAAAAACAGATTTAAATAATATAATGAATTGTTTTTGATTATTTATTTATAGATTTTGCTATAACTGTAGAATTTTAATATTCAATAAATGTAGTACGAGCGGTCACGATTTGGATAAGTGTCCCTAACAAAATGATACAGAGCGTAACGTTATTTCTAAATAGATATGTTACCAGATATAGACATCCAAACATACACGTCTTCTCTGTGGCTCAGTGTGCCCGACACTTCGATTGCCTACCCCAAAAGGAAACGGCGTGACTAGGTATAAGTCAAAGTGTTTAGTAGAGAACATGCAAGTGGCTACATTACTTAAATAAAAGGAAGAAAGTGACATAGAGACAGAACAAAACTCTTCTCGAGCCGAAGCTCCGACGGCTCTGTCACATCACAGAGAGAGCCTCGATTGGAAGGTGTTAGTACTTGTTGGTTTATGGTGAGTAAAAAATAATACAGAGTAATTTTTGTTTCTCCGACTAATCAATATGCGCAGCGTATACTTTAATCTGATTTTAGGCAATCAGTACTTCTATGAAAGTTGCTAGTTCCAGTTCAAAAATAGTTGATTTTATAAATTTTATAAATTATGTATTTTATGTAAATTGCCTTTCCATCCTGTGTGAGAGACATACATTAGTGTGCCTAGCATCTCGCTGAGCAACGAGACAATTTACATAAAATTACATTAACTATTATACATTTTATGTATAGAAATGTGTGAGAGATTGTGACGAAATTAGGTTTGTCAAAGTTTGAGATGTTTGAGTATAAATCTAGCCTAATGTGCCTACTTACCACAAAATTGTTTATTCTGTACCAATGCCATGGAGATCTAAGGCGTCCTAATATTATACGACTTAATAAGCCTTCCTTCGCTTTGCTATTAAAAGGAGTTTTTTCTTGGTCAAACTGGTTGTATCAAATTGTTCCTGCCAAGCTTGCATTATTTTTTGCACAAAACTGGCATAGGCAAGGTCGGTGTAATTGATGATTCCTATGTGGCTCGGTACCCGGCAAAGTTCTACCATATATTCCTTGTTTTGCGGAAAGATTAATTGGTTTTTAATATGAAAAACTGCATGCCGAGGAGCATACCGCATCAAGAACACTCCGGGAATCTGTAAAAATTGCTGCTTTAGACAAATTGTTCATCAAAATCAAGGCTTAGTGAATATCAAAGAATGTAAAAAAAGATTCTTTTAAGTGCTATGAGGGAATGTTGACTCCATAAGCAACCAAACGCGGGCTTAGTTTCACGAAACCGTCTGTAAATATATAAAGATATTCTGACCAACGTTTATAAATAAAATTCTGAAAAGCAATGTTTGTGCCTTTGATACAAAAACTGATTCTTATGTTGGACAAGATTCCATGCAACAAGCAATTCAAATAAAAGTATTAGCTTTAACGAGCCAAGAAAACAAAACATTTCACCTACGGACTGCGAAATTTTGATTTCTATGCCAAACACAATCAAAAAATATCAGCTTGAACGTACAAGGACGCAAGTCTGACTTATGGCAACATAATTTTTGTTCAATAAGTAGCAGCTATCGTTTTTATAGTTGAGTTAAGTTTCCATTTATTGTCTGCGTTTTCTATATAATTTCCTTCAAATAACAAATTAAAAAGCTAACATAAAGCGGGCATATGTCCATCAAAGATTCTCAAAACTCAATTTAAATACATTTTTGTTCGTCGTGTGCGCCCCACACAACGCACAATAGGTTGCGATGGCCTTGGTTGCTCCTGTGATAAATATGGAAAGTTACGGTAACTTTCCACTAATTAGATTATGCGATAGAAATATTTAGTGTTAGCTTACAATACGATTATTAGTTACGCACACTGAGTATCTGTTATCAAGTATTTATATTATCTGATAAGATTAAAACGTTTGTTCTTTCCTAGCTACTAAAATTTGGTCGTATTTTTCATTCTAGACTTATTGGACACTCTGTATATTCTTGAAATGTTTAAATTAATGTTTGAACACTCTGTATATCAAATTGCTAATCTTTTTGGGTCGCGTTTTTGTATACAAACTATTTTTTTGTTTTTGATTAGAACTGAAAAATAACTGTTTCCTCTAGTTACACTTATCCGTGAACACACTGTATATAAGTCATAATCAAAATTATTAATAGGATTTTTTGTTTTCTATAATATCAAAATTGAAATTCCGAAAAGATTATATTCAAACAATTTTATTAATATTCGCTTTTGTTACTAGACAGCTTTTATTTGAAAGATATTTTATTTTGATGCAAATTGTGTTTGCAATCACAACTCTTATTAAAATTAGAATTAATTTATATTACCTACATTTGGGACAATAATTACTGAAAATTTTAAATAAATAATTGTTGACTAGCTTTGCAATGCAGAATTTAATAAGAAAGTATGACGTCATGCTACATTTACGTCATACATTGGATGGTTAATAAATATCGTTCGGAACCTCGCTAATCCAATTCCTATTATTAAATTATCAAATCTTTATTCGCAAAAAGTGGAAATGTGCTCATTGTATCTATACACATTACGATGTAAACTTATGACAAAAGTATGTAACCGCAACGTCGGGAACTGTTGAATTACTTAGTACTGATAAATCTTACCTTTTATTTGTTCCAAAATCTTTCCACTTGAATTTTCTTTGATCACTCAAACACTATAAACGTCTTCAACTTGACTCCCTTTGTCACTGTATAGAATGATTTATGCTGCCAACCTAAATATTGCCAACTTAAAAATTGATTTTAAATTAAAATATCATTTACATATTATTTTATACAAGAATTAAATTATTTCATTAATAAATAAAAATCCGGTAAAAGTGGTTTTTAAAGTAAAATAATTAATATATTAAAATGATTTTTTTTTTAAATTGATTTTAACCTAAATAAATAAATATTATTTGCAAATTTTATAATACACATTTCCAACAAGAAAAATATTCCAAAAAGTAGACAATAGAAAACTATGACACAAAATGTAATAAGTCATTTGCAAAGGTCTTGATAATTTTTTCAAATTGGGAAATTTCATTAAAGGCAGAAATAATCAAAAGCCATACCTCCTCTCATCTCTTCTTCTTCTTGGTTTATCCTATTTGCACAGAAGATTCGTAAAAGAAGTTCACTTGCTTGTTGCTTTTCTTACAATATTGCGCCACCTTTCACGGTTCCTGGACTCTCTTGCTGCTTGTGAGGCTGTTTGGTTCTTTATAGAGTCGATTCATCTTTTTGGCGTGCAAAAAACGGTAGAAATTTTGCGACTTTGATCTTAAAACAAAAACCAATCGAGCAATTTTAATCAAATTTATAGGTTAGTAGTAGAAAATGTTTCCAAACATATTAGAATAATAATTCTTTAAATATATTTATGAAAATGTGCTTATTGTACACTTTTGAGTGTAAAAAACGGTAAAAATCTTGCGTAATTAGTCGTAAAACAAAAACCAATCATGCGATTGCAATCAAATTTGTTAATTAATAGCACAGAATGTTTTTAATCATATTGAAATAATAAAGATTACAATATTTTTACTATAATGTGCTTTTGGTGCGGTTTAAAGTGCAAAAACGGTAAAAATATTGCGTTTTTAGTCGTAAAACAAAAAACAGTCGGGCAATTTTAATCAAATTTATAAGTTAGTAGTACAAAATGTTCCCAAACATATTAAAATAATAGTTTTTAAAATATTTTCATGAAAATTTGCTTTTTGTACACTTTTGAGTGTAAAAAACGGTAAAAATATTGCGTAATTAGTCGTAAAACAAAAACCAATCATGCAATTGTAATCAAATTTGTTAATTAATAGCACAGAATGTTTCTAATTATATTGGGATAATAAAAATTACAATACTTTTACAATAATATGGCTTTTGTGCGCTTTAAAGTGCAAAAACGGTAAAAATATTGCGTTTTTAGTCGTAAAACAAAAAACAATCCGGCGATTTTAATCAAATTTATAGGTTAGTAATACAAAATGTTCCCAAGCATATTAGAATGATAAAAAATTTAATATTTTTGTAAAAAGGTGCTTTTTGTTCACTTTTCAGTGCAAAAAACGGTAAAAATTTTGAGTAATTAGTCGTAAAACAAAAACCAATTATGCAATTGTAATTAAATTTGTTAATTATTAGCATTTAATGTTCCTAATCTTATTAAAATAATAAAATCTATAATATTTTTACGATAACACACACTTAAATGCAAAAAACGGTAAAAATCTTGCGAAAATTAATTGTAAATCAAAAACCAACTGGTCAATTTTAATCAAATTTGTTGATTGGTAGCACAAAATGTTTCTAATCATATTAGAATAAAAAAAATTATGCTTTAGAGTGGCCCACCCATCCACCCAAGTTATAGTTATCAGAAGATTAGATCACAACCTTTTCTTATGACAAAATCATTTCTGACGTCCGCATAGAAAACAATTATTAAATTTTTTGATAACAAACACTTGGGTGGGTGGATGGGCCACTCCAATCCAAATTATTGGGCCGTTATTATGCCTTAGAGTGGCCCAACCATCCACCCAAGTTGTAGTTATAAAAAAGTTGGATCACGACCTTCTCTTGTGATAAAATGACTTCTGACGTCCGCATAGAAGACAATTATTAAATTTCTTGATAACGAACACTTGGGTGGGTGGGTGGGCCACTCCAATCAAAATTATTGGGCCGTTATTATGCCTGAGAGTGGCCCACCCACCCACCCAAGTTGTAATTATCAAAAAGTTAGATCACGACATTGTCTTGTGATAAAATGACTTCAGACGTTCGCATAGAAGCCAATTATTAAATTTTTTAATACCGAACACTTGGGTGAGTGGGTAGGTCATTTCAATCTAAATTATTAGCCGTTTATTATGCCTTGAAATGGCCCACCCACCCGCCCAAGTTGTAGTTATCAAATGGTTAGATCACAACCTTCTCTTATGACAAAATGACTTCTGACGTCCGCATAGAAGACAATTATTAACTTTTTTAATAAGAAACACTTGGGTGGATGGGTGGGCCATTCCAATCGAAATCATTAGCGCGTTACTATGCTTTGAAGTAGCCCACCCACCCACCCAAGTTGTAGTTATCAAAAAGTTAGATCACAACCTTCTTTTGTGATAAAATAACTTCTGACGTCCGCATAGAAAAAAATTATTAAATTTCTTGATAACAAACACTTAGGTGGGTGGGTGGTCCACTTCAATCTAAATTATTGGCGCGTTAGTATGCGTTAGAGTGGCCCACCCACCCACCAAGTTGTAGTTATCAAAAGATTAGATCACGACCTTCCCTTATGATTAAATAACTTTTGACGTCCGCATAGAAGACAATTAATAAATTTCTTGATAACGAACACTTGGGTGGGTGGGTGGACCACTCCAATCCAAATTATTGGCGCGTTTTATGCCTTGGAGTGGCCCATCCAAGTTGTAGTTATAAGAAAATTAGATCACAACATTCTCTTGTGACAAAATGACTTCTGACGTTCTTGCTTCATGATTCAAACGCCTCAGTAACTCTCTACTATTGATACTGACTATACGATAGTTAGTAACTCTAACTTTTATATACCACCAATTCCATGCATACACGCCGAGTAGAAGATTCTTGGATTTGAAAATGGGTTCAATATTCAATTCTTATTAATTTGTATCTACAGATTAGAAAGGAGTCTCAGTTTCTTTTCCGCAGTAAAGTGATGCAGCCAAATGAATTGGTAGTAGATGACAGTTTGGCAATAAACGGCAATGTGTTCCAAAATAAATTAATTAATAAACAACATGAACGCACAGTGTGGTGGATGGGTATAATATCCAACAACGAACCTATCAGACAGCAGTTGATAGTACAGCAAAAGACTTCTACTTTATAAAAGTTGATCTAAAAAAGGCAAAAATTATGCCTCTGGACGTTTGAATGCTTTCAATTCAATATCGCAAAAAGAGTTCTACTCTAAAAATAAAAGTGTCTAGTTAGGCCTAAACTCATTAAAAAAAGAAGGATATGCACAAAATGCAATTTTTTTTTTAATTTTTGCCTTTAACTGTGAAAAAAAATAATCTCAAATTTTGTTTCATTATTTTACGGCCAACAGATTTCTTTTCAGACGCTTCAAAAAAATGCCTCTCAGTAAAATTATCTGCTATATTATTAATTTTAAACTGTTTAAACTAGCTGCGTTTAAACTAGATTAGAAAATCTTAGTTTGAATCATGTACTAATCTCGTGGTTTACTTTCTAGTTTCAATATTTACTTTATTATCAAACTTAGTAATTAGATTGTTTTGTTATTACTTTAATTTACATAATCGTAGCCATGAACCAAGACCTCGGTACCATATACAGAAGGCCTGTGCTGTCGACCCAGAAGGTGATAAGAATATATTTATTCTTCACAACAATTAAAATTTCTTAATTTTTCTGTTTTCAATTTCTTCATTTATTTATAAAAAAATATAATCTTTGATAACCTATCGATTTGTTAAATCAATAATGCGCCTGATTTAGTGTAATTAATGAATTTGTTGATTTATTAGATTGTATTGAAGTACCATCAATCATTTTTTTGTCGGATGTATCAACTTGAAGTATCACGTATTAATCCAATGCAATATTTAGAAAATATGATTTAATTTTGATTTAATTCAAGGGCAAATATACATTAAAAATTGTAGATGTCTTAATTGGGGTCGGTTTGGTATCGGATGTTTACTCTTATTCTACTCTATCCATGTGCTTAAGCTTTATTTCTAAATGAAAGTAAGCAAAACTTGTTGAATTGAATTGAACTAAATTTATAATTATTACATCAATGCGCTTATCTGGAATGTTTAAAGACAATTATTTTAACAATTTAGAGTAAGGTACAACAACGTAAGCCACCCGCCCACAATCATAAACTCTATTACCCAAAAAAATGCCAATAAATCTTTTACTTAGTGTATACAAATACAATATATTTGATTGTGTTCATTATTGTTTAACAAAAACTGTAAAATAAAACTTTACTCATAAGGCATATGTCCACAATTAACGCGTGACATCAGTTGTGGGCATAGAATGTTGTTATGTTGGCTTCACTATGTAACAAGCGGGATATAGCACACTATTAGTGTATATGGTTTAAGGTATAGACGCATGTAAAGTCATTTTTTCTTCTTTCATTTAAGCAACCGTTGATATCAATATATAATTAAGTACGCCTTTTATGAGCCATTAATGTTGAATAATACTCGTTTATAATTACGTGTTTTATGATATCATTAGCGATACGTATTTATATTTTTAATTGTGTAAACAATTGTACATTTGTGCTGAATGTTTAAAAAAAAACAAATTTCAATATTAAATTATATAAAAAACTTAAAGTTAAAAAAAAATTGAACATAATTTGTTGGGCAATAAAAGATTATTATAAAAAAATTGTTTAACCATTAAAATTCATTCGAACAATAAAAATGAACTGTATCCTCCACCTTATGTTAAAACCATTTAATATGCATCCATAAAATATAACAGAATCTCGCCGTTAAGATAACACGATAAAAAAACACTTCTCTATCTAAATTAGTTAGCGGCCAATAAGTATATAAATCCACGAGCAGTGCAGGATTTATTCGCGCTCTAAGTCAGTACAAGTTCGTCGTCCAACGCTGTAGGTCAAAATATTTATACAATCACAGCAGACAACGATTAATACAAACATGATTCAGCGCATGCTGGTAAGATGATTTTTATTTTAATAAATTGTTTATAAACTTAATGAAAGTGAAACTTTCTATGATAAATTTGCATAAAATTATCCTGGTTTGAATAAATGTCAATAGTTAAGCAATCGAAATTGTTGCATTTAATAATAAAAACATAATTTACAATATGTTAATAGTATCGTTAAAAATTTGTTGGAATTTAATGGAATATTATTAATTCGATTTTAATTGTTTTTTATTTATTTCTTCAAACTAATTATGTTGATGCTTATTGAAAAGCTGTTAGTAATAATACATTAAAATAATTCCAATGTTATCAGTAACATATTTATGCAGAAATATTTTTAAAAGATAAAATAGTATGTTTGTTTACTATGATTAACATTGACGCATTTTTAACTTGTGGATTTTTATTAATTAGCATTTGTATTATATAATAATTTGCTAACATTAAACAATTCAATAAAATTATGTTTTTTACTTTATAACTATATTATTAAACTTGTTGTTGTTGTAAATTGTTATTATTTAGTTTGTTCTTTTATTGTTTATAGTAATCAGTGATGCGCAACGTTGCAATTTTCCATAGGAAAATTACAGGAAAAAAGTACTTCAAATCACAGTAACATAACAAAATTATTTATTTATTTTTAATTCACAAGTCATAAGTTGATTCTGTTAAAAAATATAAGTTAAATGATAAAACCAAAAATTTATATTTTTAATATTTTTTATTAATTTTTGAAAATTTGGATTAAAAAATAAAATTCAATTTTTTACTAAATATATTTGAACCTATTTTCTATTAAATGATAAAAAAAATTTTTTTCCAAAAGCTTCAAATTTTTTTTTTTTATTATTCAAAATTTCTGTTAAAAAAATTCCAATTAATTGGTCATAAGTTGGCTCATTTTTAAAAAATCAAATTCAAATTTTTACAAAATATATTTGAACCTATTTTCTATTAAATGGTAAAACCAAAAATATTCCAAAAAACTTAGAAATATATTTTTTTAATTATTCAAAATTTGTGTTCAAAAAATTCCAATTAATTGGTCATAAGTTGGCTCATTTTTAAAAAATTGAATTCAAATTTTTCCAAAATATATTTGAACCTATTTTCTATTAAATTGTAAAACCAAAAATTTTCCAAAAAATTATAAATTTTTTGTTTTTTATTTTTGACAATGTGTGTTCAAAAAATTCAAATTAATTGGTCATAAGTTGACTCATTTTTGAAAAATCAAATTCAAATTTTCACAAAATATATTTGAACCTATTTTCCATCAAATGGTAAAAGCAAAGATTTTCCAAAAAACTTAAAAATATTTTTTTTAATTATTCAAAATTTGTGTTCTAAAAATTCCAATTAATTGGTCATAAGTTGGCTCATTTTTGAAAAATCAAATTCAAATATTTACAAAATATATTTGAACCTTTTTTCTATTAAATGGTAAAACCAAAAATTTTCCAAAAAACTGAAAAATATTTTTTTTAATTAATCAAAACTTGTGTTCAAAAAATTCAAATTAATTGGTCATAAGTTGGCTCATTTTGAAAAATCAATTTAAAATTTTTACAAAATATATTTGAACCTATTTTCTATTAAATGGTGAAACCAAAAATTTTCTAAAAAACTTAATAATATTTTTTTTTATTATTCAAAATTTGTATTCAAAAAATTCAAATTAATTGGTCATAAGTTGGCTCATTTTTGAAAAATTAAATTCAAATTTTTACAAAATATATTTGAACTTATTTTCTATTAAATGGTAAAACCAAAAATTTTCCAAAAAACTTAAAAATATTTTTTTTTAATTATTCAAAATTTGTGTTCAAAAAATTCCAATTAATTAGTCATAAGTTGGCTCATTTTTGAAATATTGAATTCAAATTTTTCCAAAATATATTTGAAACTATTTTCTATTAAATGGTAAAACCAAAAATTTACCAAAAAACTTGAAAATATTTTTTTTTTATTTTTCAAAATTTGTGTTCAATAAATTCCAGTTAATTGATCATAAGTTGGCTCATTTTTGAAAAATCAAGTTAAAATTTTTACAAAATATATTTGAACCTATTTTCTATTAAATGGTAAAACCAAAAATTTTCCAAAAAACTTTAAATTTTTTTTTTAATTATTCAAAATTTGTGTTCAAAAAATTCTAATTAATTGGTCATAAGTTGGCTCATTTTCAAAAAATCAAATTCAAATTTTCACTAAATATATTTGAACCTATTTTTTATTAAACGGTAAAACCAAAAATTTTCCAAAAAACTTAAAAATACTTTTTTTAATTATTCAAAATTTGTATTAAAAAAATTGTTTAACATTTTAATAAAAAAAAAAACAAATTATGGAACCTTGAAACACAATTTTATCACATGATTTAATGATAAATATAATTCAAAGATAATTTAGATCTAACAATCGATTGTGATTTGTATAAATGTATGGCAATAAGAATTAGCTATGAATGATTTAATAATTACAATCCTAATTAATTAGCAACATCAATCAAGTTACACTTCAATTTGCATTAACATTGCACGGATCTAATTCAATAAAAAAAACCGAGACTAATCAATCAAAACAATTTACCTTTATTACCCAACAAAAAACCATTATTAACAAATTCGATCCAATTATTTTGCAAACGCATTGTTTATTAATGTAAATTTTGCACAAAACAATTTTTATTAAAACTAGACACAAAACCAGTTTATTTTATTAGTTATTATTATTGCAGAATATTAAGAAACAAAACTAGAATTTGTTTACAAAAACAATTTTTTTTATTTCAGATATGCACATGCATGTGCGCACTATTTATATCCGGAACTAAAGCCGTCCATACCGTTGAAGAATTGACCGAATTTGTTAAAAATACTTTTGAAACTGAAACATCGAAATCATTCTACGATCAAAATGTTGCTGAATGGGCTTACGCTACTGATATTACTGATGCGAATAATGAAAATTTGGTAAATATTATAAATTGAAACAATTTGTTTGCTTTATTTTGTATGTTTAAGGTTAATGTAACTTTGGCTAGTTCTAAGAAGAGCAAGGAGATCTACGATGAATGGTTCAAGGATGCAAATTTGGATGATATTGAAGATGCAACTATTAAGAGACAGGTTAAGAAGGAGAAGAATATTGGAAAGTCTGCTTTGGATGAAGCAGATTTAGAAAATGTAAGATTTTTTTTAAATTTAAAATGTGATATTTAGGAATTACTTAATACGTCACTTTTCATAACAAATACATGGGCGGGTGGGTGGCCCATTCCAATCAAAACTACTTGCGCAGAATCCTAAACTAAACACCCACCCAAATGTTTGTGATCCAATCTTTTAATAATAAACACTTGGGTGGGTGGGTGGGGCACTCCAATTAAAATTACTCGCGCGGAACCATAAACTTGTGTCCCCGCTCACCCACCCAAGTGTTTGTAATTCATTTTTTTGATAACAAACACTTGGGCGAGGCATTCCAATCAAAACTACTCTCGCAAAATCCTAAATTTGTGTCCCCGCCCACCCACCCAAGTGTTACTTGTGGAATCCTTTAACAACAAACACTTGGGCGGATTTTGTGGGCATTTTAATCAAAATTACTCGCACGTTATCATAAACTGGTGTTCCCGCCCAAGTGTTAGTCAACCAATCTCTTGATATCAAACACTAAAACGGGCGGATGGGGCATTCCAATTAAAACTATTTGCGCGTAATCATAAACTTATGTCATCGCCCACCCACCAAAAGATCATCATAGATTTGTTTCCGCGTACCCCCCTAACTAACATTTAGTTATCCAATCAAATTTAATAACCATTTTGTAGAAAACTAAATTTTACTTCTTAAATAAATAATAAAAAATTAATTCAGGCCAAATTTTGGATTTATTTTCAAAAAAACTGATAATTTGAAAAAGTTACATTATTGAAAAGTTGGCATAACTTTGTTAATTGTTGTTAAAAGTTAACAAGCAATACACTATGGTATAGAAAATAAAATTCTACTAAATAGCTAAAAAAAAAATTATTTTGATTCAGGACCGGATTTAGGATTTATTTGCAGAAAACTGGCTTTAATGATTTTTTTTCAAACTAAAAAGTTGACATAACTTTGCTCCCAATGTATCAAAAATAATATTTTTTTTAAATAATTTAATGAAAAATTAAATTTCACTAATTTAGTAACCAAAAAAATATTTCTATTCAGGATTTATTTGCAAAAAGTTATCATTAGTAATTTTCTCTAAAAACTAAAAAGTTAACATAACTTTGATCCAAACGTTTAAAAATAAACAATTTTTACTTTATTTATTAGAAAATTAAATTCTACTAAATAAATATAAAAAAAAAAAATTAATTCAGCACCGAATTCAGGATTTATTTGCAAAAAACTAACAAAATTAAAAAACTTGCAATATCAAAAAGTTGACATAACTTTGTTATTTTTGAATAAAATTTAACCAACAAAACACTATTATACAGACCATTAAATTCTGTTAATTAAACTTAAAATAAATTATTTTCATCCAGGGCCGCATTTAGGTTTTATTTGCAGAAAACAGACAATTTAAAAAAAAATTCTGTACTAAAAAGTTGGTATAATTTTGTTATTTTTAATCAAAACTTAACAACCAATACACCATTTTATAGAAAATTAAATTCTACAAACTAAATAAACTTAAAAAAAATAATTCAGAACCGGACTTAGGATTTATTTACAAAAAACAGACATTTTTGAAAAATTTTCAAATTCAAAAAAATAGCATAACTTTGTTATTTTTAATTAAAATCAAACAATTATTACCTTAGTTTGTAAAAAAATAAATTCTACTAACTAATTAAAGAATAAATTATTTTTGTTCAGTGCCGCATTTAGGATTTATTTGCAGAAAACTGACAATTTGAAAAAAAAATTAGTACTAAAAAGTTGGCTTAGCTTTTTTTAGTTTAGAAAAAATACCTACAGTTTTTTAGAGTTTTTGAAATGCATTTACCAACTTATTCTCAATCAATGTAGTAAATTTTATAACAAAACTTCAAATTTTAGAAACCCTTTTCCCTTTTACTATTTAAAAGCAAAATTAAATATGGGCAATTCTCTGTAGGGGTTAAAAGTCTCGATGTCAAGGGAGGTGGTGGTGATATTCAATCCTTCAATGACAAACACTTTAGCGGGTGGGTGGGTCACTTTTGAACATAAAAGCAACTGTTAGTTATCAAAAAAATTACACTTTTTTTCTTTGCAAGCGTTAAAAGTCTCTATGTCAAAGGAAGTGATGGTGATATTCAATCAATTGATGACAAACACTTGGGTGGGTAGGTGGGTCACTCTAAAATTTAAGTACGAATAACTTAAACTAAGGTTCCCGTCCACCCACCCAAGTATTAGTTATCAAAAAATTAAAATTTCTTTTCTGTACAAGCGGAAACACAGATCAGAAAAATTGGACCGGTAGTTTCTAACTGTGTTCCCGCCCACCCGCCCGAAAGTTTGTCATAAAGAAATTAGAAGTCACTACCACCTGCCGTGTTCCTGCTGCTAAAAACCCTAACAGAAGGACTGACAGAAGTCATTAAGGTACAAGAGAGTGATGACGTAAACAATTTCTTGGTAACAAACACTTGGGCGGGCGGGCGGGAACACAGTTTAGAAAACTTGGACCGGTGGTTTCTAACTGTGTTCCCGCCCACCCGCCCAAATGTTTGTTATACAGAAATTAGAAGTTACCACCAGCTGCCCTGTTCCTGTTGATAAAAATCGTAACAGAAGGACCGACAGAAGTAATTAAAGTACAAAAGAATGATGACGTAAACAATTTCTTGATAACAAACACTTGGGCGGGCGGGCGGGAACAAAGTTCAGAAAAACTGAACCGGTGGTTTCTAACTGTGTTCCAGTCCACCCGCCCAAATGTTTGTTATAAAGAAATTAGAAGTTACCACCACTTGCCGTGTTCCTGCTGCTGAAAACCCTAACAGAAGAACTGACTAAAGTCATTAAGGCACAAGAGAGTGATGACGTAAACAATTTCTTGATTACAAACACTTGGGCGGGCAAGCGGAAACACAGTTTAGAAAACTTGGACCAGTGGTTTCTAACTGTGTTCCCGCCCACCCGCCCGAACGTATGTCATACAGAAATTTGAAGTTACTACTACATGCCGTGTTCCTGTTGCTAAAAACCCTAACAGAAGGACTAACAGAAGTCATTACGGTACAAGAAAGTTATGACGTAAACAATTTCTTGATAACAATCACTTGGGCGGGCGGGCGGGAACACAATTCAAAAAAATTTGATTGGTCATTTTAAACTGTGTTGGAAGTTACCACCACAACGCGACATGCTCGTTACTCAAAATTTCTTGAAACAAAATTTTTTTTTTATCCCATTCCATACTTTTGATTAAATTATTTATATATTCCAGCTAACAAAAATTGGTAACAAAATGACAGACATCTACAGCACAGGAAAAATTTGTCCCTACAACAAGCAAGACTGTGATTTAGAAAAAGAAGGATTAGGTTTAGAACCAAGTAATATATACAACAACAACACCAACCAATAAAATATTAATCAAAATTAATTACAGGTATTGAAACCATTATGTCATCATCAAGAAATTTCGACGAATTAACCTACGCTTGGAAAGCATGGAGAGATGCAACTGGAGCTAAAATACGCACCGATTACAAAACATATGTTGAATTAGTAAACAAAGCAGCCAAACTTAATGGATTTGAAGATAACGGTGCTATGTGGAGAGCTGATTATGAAACTGAATCGTTTGTTGAAGATATGGATAATAATTGGGAGCAAGTTGTTCCTTTGTATAATTGTCTGCATGATTATGTTAGGACTAAATTGATTGATGTTTATGGGGCTGATAAAATTGGAGATGATGGTTTGATTCCTGCTAATGTATTAGGTAAGTTGATAAATAAAATGCTTTAAAAATTATTTAAATTTGATGTGACGAGCTCACCGAGCCACAAAAAAGACGTGTATGTTTGGTTGCCTATATATAATATATTATTTTAGGTAATATGTGGGCACAAACATGGCAAAATTTGGCTGACATAATAAGGCCATTCCCTAATGCATCCAAAATTGATGTAACAGCAGCTTTGAAGGAACAAAATTATACAGTTTTAAAAATGTTTGAAACTTCAAACGAATTCTACATGTCTCTCGGTTTACCTACAAATGAAGTTTCATATGGAGAGGGTAGCATGATTCAGAAACCTGATGATAGGGAAGTTTTATGCCATGCTTCTGCTTGGGATTTCAGTGACAAAAAAACCTACAGGTAAATTTTAAAATCTACAATTCTTTTTTAAATTAATTAATTTTTGTTTGTAGAATTAAAATGTGTACCGAAGTTGATTACGAATATTTCGTAACAATTCATCACGAAATGGGTCACATTCAATACTTTATTTTATACAAAGATCAACCAGTAACATTCCGCGATGGTGCTAATCCAGGTTTCCATGAAGCGATTGGTGATACAATTGCTTTATCCGTTGCAACACCAAAACATTTAGAAAAGGTTAACTTATTAACCGATTATGAAAATACAGAAGAAGCCAGAATAAATTCATTAATGGATATGGCTTTGGAAAGGGTTGCTTTCTTACCTTTCGGATTATTAATTGATAAATTCAGATGGGATGTATTCTCAAATAATGTTACTGAAGATAAATGGAATGAACATTGGTGGAATTATAGGTAATTATTGGTATTATTGATGGAAACGGTTTGTAAGTTAATTTATTTTAGGAAACAATATCAGAAGGTTAAACCACCAGTTGAGAGGAGTGAGAAAGATTTTGATGCTGGGTCCAAATACCATGTAGCTGGAGACTCACAATATATTAAGTAAGTTAGTTTTAAAAAATGAAATTTTAATTGTTGGAGAAAGTAAATTCAATTTTTTAACACAAACAGAAATAAGAATGATCTAATTTTTGGATAAGCAACACTTGGCCGGGTGGGCGGAAAATACCAATAAATACTAGATGCCCAAAAGTTTCAAACTTAGTTCCCGCCCACCCACCCAAAAGTTTGTTATCAAGAGATTAGATCGCCACTCTCTCTCAGAACTTTAGGACAACTAATACCAACAAAAGTAAAGATAATTTAACTTTTAACAACCAACACTTGGGCGGGTGGGCGGGGAACACCAATAAATGCTAGACGCGCACAAGTTTTAAACTTAATTCCCGTCCACCCACAAAAGTGTTTTTATCAAGATTAGATTTGTCACTCTCTCTCTTAACTTTATGTTATCTAACACCAACAGAAGCAATGATAATCTAACTTTTAAACAACCAACATTAGGGCGGGTGGGCGGGGAATACTAATAAATGATACACGCCTACAAGTTTCAAACTTAGACTGGATCTATGACTCTCTCTTTCTTAACTTTATGTCAATTAACACCAACAGAAGTTAAAATAGTTCAACTTTTAAACAACCAACACTCGGGCGGGTGGGCGGGGAACACCAATAAATGCTACACGTGCACAAGTTTCAAACTCAGTTCCCAGCAACCCACCCAAGTGTTTCTTATCAAAAACCTGGATTTGACACTTTCTATCTTAACTTTATGACAATTAACACCAACAAAAGTAAAGGTAATCTAACTTTTGGACAACCACCACTTGAGCGGGTGGGCGGGGAACATTAATAAATAACAACAAATTTATTTGAACCTATTACTTATTGTCTATCTTTTTAGCTATTTCGTCGCCCACGTATTGGAATTCCAATTATACAGAAGTCTTTGCATAACTGCCGGTCAATACAATCCCGATACTAAAGATCCCCCACTACACGAATGTGATTTCTTTGAGAATACAGATGCTGGAGATAAATTGAAGTAAGTTTGCATAATAAAAAAAAAATTAAAACTAATTATTGTTCAATTTAAGGGCTGGATTATCATTAGGATCAAGTAAACATTGGTCTGAAGTATTGATGGCTATGACTGGTGAAGATAAATTGGATGCATCTTCTGTTATGGAATATTTCGATCCTCTTATGAAATTTTTCTTAGATAAGAATGGAAATTGCAAAGCTTAGTGATTTGTATTAGAATTATTAGTTTAAGATTATAGTAATAAATTATTTACTTAATTTTTTTTAATTTATGCAATTAAAACGCTTGTAATGGCTGAATAGTCGTTCGATTATTTGCAATTAATAGTTTGTAATGATTGTGTTCCGGGTTCATTCGCATCGTGGGGTTGGAGGTCAGAACTTGCATAACATAATATTCTCAAGCATTGTGGATACGAAAATGACTAGCAACTTCGTAGATGTAAATAAAAAAAATAAGCTGTCGTCTTGAATTGATGGATTGGTATATAAGAAATCATACAAATGTTTAAGTAAATTGAATAGCAAAATAGTTTGAATTATTCAAATGTAAAAAACCGAATGATTTATAATACTTAAAAAAATAAACAAAACTTTATTAATTAATTGTCAAACTCCGGCCATTAATGATCAAAAATCATTTTTTTATAACAAAATTATTTAATTTATACTAAAACCAGTCAATAAAATGCTAAAATCCAAACATCAATGATTGAAAACTAGTAAAAAAGTTAAAATTCTACAATTTTACCCAATAAAATTTCAAAATCCATTCTGCAAAACTCAAAATCCGGCCATTATTTACTAAAAATTGATCAAAGATTATCAAAATGCGGCACTTGATAATAAAATCAGATTATAGATTCCAATAATCCGGCCATTAATCATCAAAATCCGGTTAAAAAAATCAAAATTTAGTAATAAAATTGTAAAAATCCGGCCATTAACTGTCTAAACCTGGTAATTAATACTCTAATCCGGCCATTAAACGTTTAAAATTAAAATTTAATAATAAAAATGTAAAAATCCGGCCATTAATTGTCTAATCATAAAATGTCAAAACCCGGCCAAAATAATCAAAAACTGACTATGATTCTACATTTTATTCCAAATCTGGTCGATAAATAACAAAATCCGGCTATTAATCCCGAATGACTATGTTTAATAATTTATAACAAAATACTTCATTTGTATCAAAAATTCGTTCATAAATTTACAAAATCCGGCCATCAATAATCAAAAACTGAAAATTCAATAATTTATACCAAAATCAATCAATAAAATGACAAAATCTAATCTTTAAATCTTATAATCCGGCCAGTTATTCCCATATGTCAACCTTTTACAATCAAAACCCGTCCATGAAATGTCAAAATCCGGCCAATAATTATCAAAAACTGGGCAAAAAAAAACAAAATCCAACCAATAATTACAAAATAACTTTAATAGTCGTTTATGACAAAATTCTGTTATTAATACCAAAATTAGTTCATGAAATGACAAAATCCGGCCATTAATAATCAAAAACTTTTTTTTTTAAATTATTTATAACAATATCCTTAAAAAACGCCAAAATCCGGCCAAAAATGATCAAAAACCAACATTTTATTGTCAAAACACACAAAATTATTCAGTTTTGTTGTTAAAACTTTTATGATAAATTTCATTTATACAAAAATCCGTCAATAAATTGTCAAAATTCGGCCATCAATAGTCAAATCCGGCCTTTTATTGTAATTTTTTTATAATTTATACCAAAATCGGTCAATAATATAACAAAACTCAACTTTAAAAACCCAAAATCCGGCCATTACAATACTTTTTTATAGCTATGTAGTCAAAATTCCACACCTTATATTAAATCCCGACTATTAATGATCAAAAATGAACTTTTTACAACAAAATTTAATGATTTATACTAAAATCCATCAATAAAATGCCAAAATCCGGCCATCAATTATCAAAAACCGGTAAAAAAAGAGTGAACATTTTACAATTTTATCAAAATCAGTCAATGAAATTCCAGAATCTGAAAGTCCGGCCATTATTTATCAAAAACCTGGCCATTTATGACAAAATACTATTAAATTTTATGACTGTTAAGCACTAATTGACGTTTTATAGTCATTTATGACAAAATTTTTATCCAAAATTTGTTTATTAAATGTCAAATGTTATTTATATCAAAATAGGTCAAAAAAATAACAAAATCTAAATTTCAAATTCTAAAAACCCGTCAGTTATAACTAAAAACAACTTTTTATAGTCACAATTCCACAATGGCTAAATCTATGTCGATAAAATTCAAAATCCGTCAATAAAATTGTCAAAATCCGGCCATCAATAACCAAAATCCGGCTTTTTGTTGTCAAAAATCTACAATTTGTACCAGAACAAGTCAATAATATGGAAACGTACAATCTTTAACTTTCAAAATCCAGCCATTAATCTCAAAAAACGGTATTATTTATTTTTGACTTTTTTTTCATAAAATAGCAAAAAACCGGCCATCTATGATCAAAAATTCAATCATTATTACTAAAAATAAACGTTTTATAGTCAAAATTTTAGAATATCTACATTACTAACTACTAATTCTATCATTTATACCAAAATCCGTTGATAAAATATCAAAATCCGGCCGTCAATAAAAAAAATCCATAACTCAAAAATGGCACATTGAAATTTAATGTAATATAGTACCAGTATACCTGAATATTATTACTACCAACTGTTAAACATTTATAAAAATTTATACGCTCAATTTGCCATAACCTCAATTCAATCAGAATTACATACAAAACTCAAAATTGTTAAAAAAACATGTTTGTAGAATCCATTTGCTTAGTTTGTTTTTATGCAAAGCTAGTAATCATTAAATTAAGCCATAAATATGACTTAAAATAATAAAAAATTGCAAGCAGTGGACCAAAAAGTTTCCCTGATTAAATTTTATTATCCTTAATTTGCATTGTAGTTTTGAATTGATCACATCTTCCAGATGTAATCAAATTATGTAAGTTCCATTAAAGTTTGCCTTAAACAATTAAAAAATCTTGCAATATCCAGAAGCAAAAAATGTTCTACAAATTATTTTATTATTACAAAAAATTAAAAAATAAAATTTAATTTAGTCTAATCCGGCTTTTAATTGTCAAAATCCGGCCACAAACAATCAAAATCCGGCTATTAATTAATGAAATGTGACCATTTATCCCAAACTTCGTCAATATAATGTTAAATCCGGCCATCAATTATCAAAACCCAACTATTAATTATAAAACAAACAAATTTTTTATGACAAAACAGTGGCACTTTTGGCCATAAGTTATTAAAAATTGCCATTTTGATGTCAAATTTCTACAATTTATACCAAAACTAATCAATAAATGTCAAAATCAGGCCAATAATCACAAAAATTTATCTTTAAATGAAGGAATTTTGTCATAAATGACTATATTTATGACAAAATTCCTTCATTTATACCAAAAATCTGTTTATAAATATTAAAATCTAGTCTTAATTTTAAATTTCAGTTTTAAAACCAGTCAATGGATATCAAAAAAACGTCATAAACTACTAAAATCCGGCCAAAATAATAAAATCCGGCCTGTAATTGCTAAATTTATAACAAATCAGTCTATAAATGTTATTAAAATCAAGACATAATTTTAAATTGCAGTTTTGAATTAAATTAAAGAGTAACAAAAAACGTCAATGGATGTCAAAAAATTGTCATAAATGACTAAAATGCGGCCAAAACCATAAAATCCGGCCTGTATTTGCTAAATTTATTAAAAAATCGGTCTGTAAATGTTAAAATTAAATCTTAATTTTGAATTGCAGTTTTGAATTTAATTAATGAGTGTCAAAAAACGTCAATGGATATCAAAAAACGTCATAAACTACTAAAATCCGGCCAAATTAATAAAATTCAGTCTGTATTTGCTAAATTTATTAAAAAAATTGTTCTATAAATGTTAAAAACAAGTCTTAATTTTGAATTGCAGTTTTAAATTTAATTAATGAGTGTCAAAAAAGTCAATGGATATCAAAAAAACGTTATAAACTACTAAAATCCGGCCAAAATCATAAAATCCGGCCTGTATTTGCTAAATTTATTAAAAAATTGGTCTATAAATGTTAAAATCTAGTCTTAACTTTGAATTGCAGGTTTGAATTTAATTAATGCGTGTCAAAAAAACGTTAATGGATATCAAAAAAAACGTTATAAACTACTAAAATTCGGCCAAAATGATAAAATCCGGCCTGTATTTGCTAAATTTATTAAAAAAATCAGCCTATAACTGTTAAAATCAAGGCTCAATTTTAAATTGAAGTTTTAAATTTAATTAATAAGTGTCAAAAAATGTCAATGGATATAAAAAAAAACGTCATAAACTACTAAACTCCAGCCAAAATCATAAAATCCGGCCAGTATTTGCTAAATTTATTAGAAAATAAATCTATAAATGCTAAAATCAAGTCTTAATTTTAAATTGTAGTTTTGAATTTAATTAACGAGTGTCAAAAAACGTCAATGGATATCAAAAAACGTCATAAACTACTAAAATCCGGCCAAAATAATAAAATCCGGCCTGTATTTGCTAAATTTATTTAAAAATCAGTCTATAATTGTTAAAATCAAGTTTGAATTTTAAATTGCAGTTTTGAATTTAATTAATGAATGTC
This sequence comes from Tachinus rufipes, assembly GCA_963932245.1. Lineage (NCBI taxonomy): Eukaryota > Metazoa > Arthropoda > Insecta > Coleoptera > Staphylinidae > Tachinus > Tachinus rufipes. The sequence goes on from OZ010749.1 coordinate 8,424,551, forward strand.
AGAAAAGTCTATAAAAATTAAAATATGTCATAAACTACTAAAACCCGGCCAAAATCACAAAATCCGGCCTGTAATTGCTAAATAACTTATTTATTACACCAAATTTTGCAAAAAACTTTTTCCTTACTCAAAATCTATTAAAAAAAACTTTTTTTAATCAAAATTAATTTAAGAATTGCTTAATTTATTGCAAAAAATACATAAAACTTTTTCATTGCACAAAGTGTATCGGAAAACGCTCAAAAAAGCTATTTCTTAAACAAAATTCATCGGAAAGCATTTATTTTAAAAACAAATATTGCTCAAAACTTTTAAATTGCTCATTTATTTCTCATAAAATTTGATATTGTACAAAACGTATAAAAAAGACCCAGAAAAAACTTTTTGCAAAACAAAATTGATTAAAAATGGCTGAACAAGAGTAATTTATTCAAAGAACTTCAACAAATATTGCTCTAAATTTATAAATTGTTCATTTATTACATAAAACTCTTTTAATGCATAAAATATAACCAGAAAAACTAATTGTTAAACAAAACTCATTAAAAATTGCTCAAAAATGGTTTAAGGTTAGATTTTGTTACTTTATCGTGATAGACAGTAAGTTTTTATTACATTTTTAAGTTTTATGGCCGGATTTTTGTATTTTATTGTCAAATTTTAACATTTTATTGCCACATTTTGTGATTTTATAGCAGAATTTATCATTTAAAGTTCATAATAGATAATTAAATTTTTGTGTTTTTTGCTAAACTTTTAAGTTTAATTTTTTTTTGAACTTAATGGCCGGATTTTAATATTTTTGCCACATTTTAATTTTTTATTGCAGTATTTGATATTTAAATTTAGATTTTATCATTTTATTATGATAGAAATTCAATTTTTTGTATTTCTTGTTCAGTTTTTAAATTTTATGGCCGGATTTTTGTACTAATGACCGGATTTTAATATTTTATGGTCACAGTTAAGTGCTTTATTGCAGTTTTTATTATTTAAAATTACATTTTGCTATTTTATTACAATATAAAATCAAAATTTTGTACATTTACTTAATTTTTTAATTTTATGGCCGGATTTTTGTATTTAATGGCCGGATTTTAGTACTTTATTGCTTCATTTTGATGTTTTCTTGCAGGTTTTATCATTAAACGCCAGATTTTGTCAATTTATTGTGTTTGAAAACTAAGTTTTTGTTTTTTTCCTTGGTTTTTGAGTTTTATAGTTGGATTTTTTTGTTCATGGACGGATTTTAATATTTTATTGCCTTGTTTTGGTGTTTTATTGCAGGATTTATAATTTAAGGTTAGATTTTGGTATTTTATCATGATAAAAATCATTGTTTTTGTATTTTTTTGCTTAATGGCAGAATTTTTGTAATTAATGGCCGGATTTTGATCATTTTTCAATACATTTTAATGTTTAATTGCAGTATTTATCAATTGATCAAAGTTTTTTATTTAATTTTAACAGTTTATGGCCGGATTTGTTTATTTTATGGCCGGATTTCAAATTAATGTTACTTTTTGCTATAAATTTAATAATTTTAAGCCAGATTTTTGTATTTGATGGCCGGAATTTAATTGTTTAACAACTATTTTTAATGATTTTTACATGTTAGAACCGGATATTATTACTTTTTGATATAATTTTAAGTTTATGGCCGGATTTGATTATTTTATGGCCGGGTTTTTGTATTTTAGAACCAAATTTTAATCAGGACTCAATTTTACTTTTTGCCATAAATTTAATAATTTTTAGCCGGCTTTTTGTAACTCATAGCTAAAATTTACTTTTTTAACAACATCTTTTATAATTTTAACATATTCTGGCCGGATTTTATTACTTTTTTGTTATAATTTTAACAGTTTATGGCCGGATTTCATTATTTTCTGACCTGATTTTTGTATTTTAAAGCCGGATTTTAATTTAATGTTACTTTTCCCCACAAATTTAATAATTTATGACCGGATTTTAGTATTTTTAGCCGGGTTTCTGTGTTTTATAGCCAGATTTGTTTATTTTGTGGCCGGATTTTAACTTATTGTTACTTTATGCTATAAATTTATTATTTTTTAGCCAGATTTTTGTATTTCATGGCCGGAATTTACTTTTTCAGCAATTTTTTTAATGATTTTAACGTGTTAAGGCTAAAATTTATTACTTCTTAATATAATTTTAGCAGTTTTTCTAGCCGGATTTTGTATTTTATGGCCGGATTTTAATTTAATGTTACTTTTCGCCACAAATTTAATCATTTATGACCGGATATTAGTGTTTTTGACCGGGTTTCTGCGGTTTATAGCCGGATTTGTTTATTTTATGGCCGGATTTTAAATTTTCGCTATAAATTTAATAATTTTAAGCCAAATTTTTGTACTTCGTAGCTAGAATTAAATTTTCTAATGATTTAACGTAATAGAGCCGGATTTTCTTACTTTTTAATATAATTTTAATAGTTCATGGCCGGATTTCATTATTTTCTGGCAAAATTTTTGTATTTTATGGCCGGATTTTAATTTAATGTTTCTAACAAATTTAATCATTTATGACCGGATTTTAAAATTTTTGGCCGTGTTTCTGCGTTTTATAGCCAAATTTGTTTATTTTATGGCCGGATTTTAACTAAATGTTAGTTTTTGCTAAAAATTTAATAATTTTTGGCTAAAGTTTTGTGTTTCATAGCCGAAACTTACTATTTTAACATTTTTTTAACGATTTTAACATGTTAGAGCCAAATTTTATTACTTTTTAATATAATTTTAACAGTTTATGGCCGGATTTGATTATCTTTTAGCCAAATTTTGACTTTTTGCCATAAATGTAATGATTTTTAGCCGGATTTTTGTATTTTATAACCAAAATTTACTTTTTTAACAATTTTTTTTATAATTTTAACATGTTGCGGCCGGATTTTATTATTTTTTGATATAATTTTAACAGTTTATAGCCGGATTTCATTATTTTCTAGCCGAATTTTTGAATTTTATGGCCGGATTTTAACTTAAAGTTACTTTTCGTCATAAATTTAATAATTTATAACCAGATTTTAATATTTTATAGCCGGGTTTCTATGTTTTATAGCAGAATTTAATTATTTTAACCCAGTTTTATTTTTTGACTTAAATTTAATAAACTATGGCCGGATTTTAAAATTTTATGGCCGGATTTCTGTGTTTTATGGTAGAATTTGATTATTTTCTAAACAGATTTTTATATTTATGCCCAAATTTTAACTTTATTTATCCGAAAGTGCCAAACTCGTAACACATAATGTCAAAATAAACTATCAGAAACAGACTCAATGCTCAAACTGTCAATTCCAAATCTCAAAATGTTTTAATTGACAAAAATGTATTGTAAACTGTCAAAGCGTATGTCCGGTAAAAGCACCCAGCCCTAAACATTATTTTTAGAAACATATAAAATTTGAGTAAATTGATGGAACAAAGCCTAGTCTGTTCCACAAACCAATTTAATCAACCAAACATCAAACTTTTAGCTATCAAGTTTCACAAATACTTATTGAACGCATTCAGGACTTCAAGCCATTATATAGTTTATAAAAAAGCCTAGTTTATTAAAATATGGCTTCATAAAACTTGCAACAATTGCTAGTTAAACAAACTAATTAATAACAGAAAAACATGACAAATAATTGCTGCTTCGAGCAGTTTTGATTTGACTGAAATTCTCTAATTACAAAATTGCAATGATGCAATTGCATATAGACAATCCAACACTATTTTGTAAATGAATGAATTCCGCTGTAAACAAGATACACAATTGAGGAAAAACGGTAGGAAAAGTACAATTAGTTGAAATGGTAATAGGTCCGAGCAATTCGTACGATATGAAATAATTAATATTTGCTAGTTCGCATTTAGTTTACCTAGCAGACGGCGGACCTTCCTCATCGTCTTCCGCCGCACAAGAACAATTTACACCAATTTACTACTTGACTCAGTGTCACTAGTGGGCGGATATTCCAGCCAGGGACCTCGTTTTTTTTTACTTACTTCATATATCAAGGTACAGTTAATGATGAATATACCCTTCAATACAATTTAGTAAAAAAAATAATTATTATAAAAAAAATCAATTAAAACTAGGCTTCCAACATAGCACCGATGCAGTGGTTTCCCCTATTTTTAGAATTATTATTATTAGATTATAATCAATTTTTATCAATCATTGCCTAAATTGGCTTAATTCAATTGAAGTGAACTTAATGCTTTAATATGATATATTACATATTTTATTGTATTTAACCCTGGCACAATTATATAAAATGACAGTGAAAAGTCCCGTCGGTTAGTTAGCAATTTGCGTCACAGGATGGACGCGCCATTATGCCGAATCTAACTAAAATAGTCTTGATCTTGATCACAAACGATGCGAACATGCTAACGGTTTGTTCTCTTCTCTTTATTGACGTTCATCTGTATTAATGTGTTTATAAGTAACGCCAGTCAAGTGTGTCTGTACATCTATAACTGTATCTAGGGCTGGACTATGCTGGGAATTACTGATATTATTCTAATGGAAAATATAATGAAAGGTAAAGTTGCTATTTATTAGGAAATTTGTATTTTAATGAATTCAGGAAATACCAATGCAAATGATTTCAAGAATTTGTTTTTTAAATTTTTATTCTTGTAAACAAATTATGTAATTGTTTGTAAACAAATCTATTTTAATCAATTTTAGAGGTTTTAGATTAAGATAAATGTGTTCTTGTAAGTATGAAGCCAATTTGGAATTATTGTTAGTAGATTTGAGGGTTTTGTTTTGAAAGGTGCTGCTTTGCTTCATATAAATAAATTTTCTCTGATAGTTATTTGCATTTTACACACAAAAATAGTACTAGATCTATGAATACCGTTATAAATTTTAAATTTTTTTAGTGATAACTTGGTAAAATTAATTTTTCTGAAAATTTTACTGAAAAACTGCAGCTTATTTTGAAATTTTTTGAAAAAAACATTTGTATACAATTAACAACAAATTTTAATTCCCCAAAAAAAAAAAAAAAATTTAAAATTTCCAAAATTTTGTAGAGTAACGATTTATTTTAAAAAAACCCTACTCAAATCTAGAAAATTGTGAATAACTCGCTCATTTTCAAAATTTTTAAAAATTCATATATAAAATATTTTAAGCAGAATTAAAATCTCTATAAAATTTATTTAAAGCATTTTTTTAAATTTTCAGTGATAACTTCATAAAACTATTTTTTTTGAAAATTTTACCAAAAAACTGTACTTATCTCGCTTATTTTGAGAAATTATGAAAAAACATTCATATACAATTAATAACAAATTTTAATTCCCCACATTATTTCAAAAAAAATTTTAAAAATTTTATAAAGTAACTTTTTATTTTGAAAAAAACCCTAATCAAAACTAGAAAATTGCGTATAACTCGCTTGTTTTCAAAAAAAATTAAAATTCATTTATAAAATATTTTAAGCAAAATTAAATTCTCTATAAAATTTATTTAAGGCGTTTTTTCGAAATTTTTAGTAATAATTTAGTAAAACTGATTTTTTTGAAAATTTCCTAAAAGCTGTAACTAACTTGCTTATTTTGAAAAAAAATAAAATACATTTATTTATAATTAATTACAAATATAATTTCCAAAATTTTATAAAATAACTTTTTATTTTTAAAAAACCCTACTCAAATCTTAAAAATTGTTGATAACTCACTTATTTTAAAAAATTTCAAAAATGCACTTATAAGATAATTTAAGCAGGATTGAATTTCCTATAAAATTTATTTGAAGCATTTACTTAAATTTTTAGTGATAAGTTAATAAAACTAATTTTTTTGAACATTTTTCCGAAAAACTGTACTTATCTCGCTTATTTTGAGAAATTTTTAAAAAACATTTAAATACAATTAATAACAAGTTTTAATTTCCTACAAAAATTATTTAAAAAAAAATTAATAAATTTCATAAAGTAACTATTTATTTGAAAAAACTCTATTCAAATCTAGATAATTGTGTATAAATTGCTTATTTTCAAAAATTTTGAAAATGCGTTTATTAAATATTTTAAGCAAAATTAAATTCTCTTTAAAATTTATTAGAAGCAATTTTAAATTTTTTTAATAATAATTTATTATACTGATTTTTTTGAAAATTTTACTAAAAAATTTTGAAAAATTTTGATTTTAAATTTGTATACAAATAACAACAAATTTTAATTCCTCACAAATATTATTTAAATAAAAATTTAAATTTTTTATAAAGTAAAAATTTATTTTGAAAAAATCCAAGCCCGCCCACCCACCAAACTGTTTGTTATTCAATTTCTGAATCACTAACACGTGAGTGGGTGGGTGAGACACTCCAACTGAAACTATTCGCCTATAATCAATAAAGTAATTGCACCGCCCAGTCAGCCAACTGTTTGTTATTAAAACAATGAATTTATCAACCTCTTCCCCCAATTTAATGACAAATTATATTCCTAGACAAGAAAAATGTCTGAATCACTAACACTTAGGTGGGTGGGTGGGGCACTCCAATTAAAACTACTTGCCCACAACTAATATACTGAGTGCCCGCCCACCCACCAAACTCTTTGTTATCACTAAATTGAATTTATCAACGTCCTGACAAATTGCATTTTCAAAGAATAAAAATATTTAATTTCTGAATCACTAACACTTGAGTGGGTAGATGAGGCACTCCAACTAAAACTACTTGCCCACAATCAATAAATTAATTGCACCGCCCACTCACCTAACGGTTTCTTATTAAAAAAATGAATTTATCAACCTCCTCCCCCAATTTAATGACAAATTGCATTCCCAGACAAGAGAAATATCAAAAGTCTGGATCACTCACAATTAGGTGGGTGGGTGGGCGGGGCACTCCAATTGAAATTACTTGCCCACAATTAATATACTGTGTAGTAAGAGCCCGCTTACCCACCAAACGGGAACTAAAGTTAAAATAACTGTCGCGTATTCAATGAACTAAGTGCCCCACCCACTCACCCAAGGGTTTGTAACAAAAAATTGATTACAAAGACGTGGGCGGGTGGGCAGGAACTAAAGTTAAAACTACTGTCGCGTATTTAATAAACTAAGTGCCCCACCCACCCACCCAAGAGTTTGTTACAAAAAAATTGATTACAAACACTTGGGCGGGTAGGCGGAAACTAAAGTTCAAACTACAGTTGCGCATTGAATGAACTGAGTGCCCCACCCACCCACCCAAATGTTTGAGAGCAAGAAATTGAATTACAAACACTGGATGGGCAAAAAATAAAGTTAAAACTACTGTCGCGCATTCAATGAAGTAAGTGACATATCCACCCATCTAAGTGTTTGTGAACAAAAAAGTTAATTACAAAACACTTGAGCGAATGGGCAAAAACTAAAGTTAAAACTACAGTCGCGCATTCAATAAACTAAGTGTCCCACCCACCCACCCAAGTGTTTGTGAACAAGAAATATAATTACAAACACTTGGGCGGGTGAACAAAAACTTAAGCCGAAACTACTATCGCGCATTGAATGAAGTGAATGCCCTACCCACCCACCCACCCAAGTGTTTCTAAACAAGAAGATTGATTACAAACACTTGGGCGAGTAGGCGGTAACTAAAATTTAAACTACTGTTGCCCATTCAATAAACTAAATGCCCCAATCACCCACCCAAGTATTTGTTAACAAAAAAATTTATTACAAACACTTGGGCAAACACTAAAGTTAAAACTACTGTCGCACATTTAATAAAATGAGTGTCCCACCCGCCCACCCAAGTGTTTGTGAACAAAAAAGTTTGATTGGGCGGGTGGGCAGGAACTAAAATTAAAACTAGTTTGCGCATTCAAAGAACTGAGTGCTCCACCCAAGTGTTTGAGAACAAAAAATTTGATTACAAACACTTGGGCGGGTGAGCGGGAACTAAAGTTAAAAGTACTGTCGTGCATTCACTGAACTGAGTGCCCCACCCACCCACCCAAGTGTGTGTGAACAAGAAATTTGATTACAAACACTTGGGCGGGTGGGCGGAAACTAAAGTTGAAACTACTGTCACGCATTCAATAGACTGAGTGCCCCACCCACCCACCCAAGTGTTTGTGAACAAGAAATTTAATTACAAACAATTGGGCGGGTGGGCGGAAACTAAAGTCAAAACTACTGTCGCGCCTTCAATAAACTAAGTGCCCCACCCACCCACCCAAATGTTTGTGAACAAAAAATTTGGGCGGGTAAGCAAAAACTTAAGTTGAGTAACTACTATTGCGCATTGAATGAAGTGAATGCCTCACCCACCCACCCAAATGTTTGTAAACAAAAAATTTGATTGCAAACACTTGGGAGGGTAGGCAAAAATTAAAATTTAAACTACTGTCGCCCATTCAATAAATAAATGCCTCACACACCCACCCAAGTGTTTGTAAACAAAAAATTTAATTACAAACACTTGGGTGGGTGGGCGGGAACTAAAGTTACAACTACTGTCGCGCATATAATAAAATGAGTGCCCCACCCGCCCACCCAAATGTTTGTGAACAAAAAATTTGATTACAAACACTTCGGCAAGTGAGCGGGAACTAAAGTTGAAATTAATGTCGCGCATTCAATGAACTTAGTGCTCCACCCACCCACTGAAGTGTTTGTAAACAAGAAATTTAACTGACAGTTTTGACAGATAAAAAATATTTTTAGAAAATTGAGACATTGTAGGAATATTTTTGACAGCTTAGAAATGTTTTAGACGCTTAATAGTTTGATTAAAATTGAGCAGAACTTTTGACAGTTAACATTTTTGACAGTTGATCAAATCTTTTAAATATGTATGCCACTTAGTAACTTTTTTAGACAGTTGGTTACATATCAGACAGTTTTAACACACTTTTGACAGTTGATCAAATTTGTTGAATGCTTATGACACCTTGGTAACTTGTTTTGAACAGTTTAGACACAGTTTTGACAGTCAATTAAGATTTTTGACAACCCAGAAACGTTTCAAACATTTGATTGAAATTGATCAAAACAGTTTAGAAAATTTAGATAATTTATTCAATATTTTGGCAACTTGAATACATATTAGACAATTTTATCAAAATTTGGCTTTGAAATATCAAAATACTGACTTAAATTATAAAAATCCGGCCAATATTGCATAAAAATCCGGCCTTTAGTATCAAAATTGAGCTTTGTAGTATCAAAAGCTGGCTTTAAATTATAAAAATTGGGCTATTTTATATAAAAATTGTCTTTAATGTAAAAATTTGTCCTTAAATTATTAATAATGTATAAATATCAGACAAAAAAAAGCATTCAATAAAAAAAATACGGTCATAGGAACAAAGGAAATTGAGAAAAAGCTCGGTAAACTCATGCCAAACAACGGAGGTCCAGAAGAAGAAGCTAGAAAGCTAATACCAACAGTAGCAAAAAGCAATTTGTTATATGCCAAGAAACATAGAAATGAAATAAAAGAAACTAGGAGAACAAGCTCATTAAGGATCAGCAGAGCTTATAATACAATGTCACAGGAGACAGTTGAAGATATGATGGTGAGAGGACCAGTAAAAAGGAAGCAGAGATAAAAGCAAGAGAAAAGACGATGGAAAGATGGCAGTGGAATAGAACAAAAAAACTAAAAGAATTAGTAAAGAATAAACCCGAGACGTGCTATTATACAACACAAAAAAATCTAAGAAGAAGAAAGTTGTATATTCTATCAAGATAATGCAGAGCACACTCTAGCAGAATGATAGAAAGCACTGCAAAAATCCGGCGCAGGTTTTAAAATAGACTTTAATTGGCCCTGCATCCTGGCGGGATAGCTACGCCACTGCATTTAGGTATATTGCTACTGAATTATATTTAATTCTAACATTTGATAATATTTTAAAATAAAAATAGCTAATTTTGAAGCATTAAGAAACTTTTTCTAACATTTGCTCATTTATATTTGACAAAATTTATTGATATTAATGATCAATCACTTTCATCTACATTCTTATACTTTCCATTTAATATCATAAAACATTATATGTGGGGCATCAATAACCTAGGATTCCAATCAATCAATAAAACAATTAACCTTTAACCACTACAGATTTTTTGTTTACAATCAAATTAATAAATAATTCGCAACTCATTATGCAAATGTGAATCATTAGACTGTAAAATTGAAGATGTAACGTGTAAACAACAATTATTCTCCGAAATAAATTTAATTTTAAGCGAATTGTTTGAATTTTATGCACATTTTTTTTAAACTCGTAGTTATGATTAAATTTTATTATTATTATTTTGTTTGGATAATGCTACCTACACCTTGACCTGAAATTGTTTGTTTATGAACATGCATTTTGTAAATAAAGCATTGAATTTATTATAATATAAACTAGACTGAATTGCTTTTTTAATAAAATTTTTTTTGTTTAAATTTGATATACTAATTCCTAATTGTAACTATTAGTTCTTGTTGTAATTATCACACACGTAAGTTGCAAATTGTATCTTATTAAACTATTTTTAGATGTTAATAGTCAATTAAAACTAACGATTTGATGAAATACTTTTTATTTTTTATTTTTATAAATATTTCATATTAAATATTGGCCTATAAAATTTTTATAACAAACTCAGTGATTCTAAATTATGAGATTAGTACTTAGAAACTATATTTATATATATCGCAACTCTAATGAATTGATGACGGTAAATGATCTGTTAAATTATGTGTTTTGTTGACAGTAATAATTAAAATTAATGCTAATTTAATAGCAGTATTAACAATAATATAAATATCTTAGTACCTTTTGTGTGTAAAATGATGAAAGCAAATATTTATCTATTCATTCCATTACAGTCATAATACGCATCCAGGGGGACCTTGACTATTTTTATTGTCTATTATTATTAAACAGGAAAACGATTATATACAGAAAACATATAAATTTGTATTGTTTGTCTTAATCCTGGTATTTTATAAATTAACTGATTTGTTTAATGAGTACATTAACGTTTTACTACTATTTATTATATAATATTCAAGTAAGAATAATTAAAATTCAAAATGATTTGATGGTTTATACAGGAGCTTTGTACGTTTTAGTTGGCTTAAAGATTTTTTACAAAGACTGAAAAATGTTTGCTTCTTTTGGTTTTTTTTAACAATATTTTCAATATTTTTTTGCTGGATTTAATATTTTTTAAATTGTTTGACAGTTTTTGGCCGTAATTTGGTGCTTTGTGATAATTTTTGAAAAGGACGGACCACCACCTACCACCCATCTAAGTGGTCACCATCGCTTCCTCTCACATATTATCTCTTAATAACAAACAATTGAATGGGTGGGCGGAAACCCTAATGTGGGCAAGATCTCCAAACCTCAATTTAATCAGAATTATTATAAAATATTATAAACAACTAAAAATTCAATAATTTATACCAAAATCAATCTATAAAATTACAAAATCTAGTCTTTAAACTTTAAAATCCGGCCAGTTTTTTCATAAGTTAACCTTTTACAGTCAAAACCTGTCCATGAAAATGTTAATGTCAAAATCCGGCCATTAAAGTTACTCTTTATACCAAAATCCGTAAATAAAACGCCAAAACCTGTTCATTAATTGTTCAAAACTATTGGATATGGGATTAAATAATAAGTAAGATTTAATAATATGTATATATTTATTATAAGTACGTTACTCAACGAGAGCCAGACTAATACTAATATATATTTACATGGTTGGTTCGTATAGCCGGTTGGTCCTTTGTTAAGAAAAGGTTAAACATAAATAGGGGAATTCCCTATTGTATTTATTTTGGTACGAGCATCTCATATAACAATATACAATACTCCCCCTCAAAATAAATCAACTTTACAAAAAAATAAAATATTCTCAACTTTACAAAAAAAAATAAAATATTCTCAACTTTACAAAAAAAAATATTCTCAACGTCTATTATTAGTTTTAATATTTCGTGAGTAAACATAGGGGTACATTAATATTAATATGATTCAACATTTGTTGCTAGGATTTAGGAAAAACCCCTTTCTTTTTAAAAACCTAAATCAAATCATTATTACAGTGTTAAATATAATTATCTATTGATAATTAAATATACAAAAACAATAAACAAAATACAATAAAATTGAAACAAAAAAAAAACTTCATTTTTCCAGACCAAGTTTGAAGCAGAATTCCTGGAATCTTGGACCTGGTACTTGCTTGGTGAACATATCTGCCAATTGTTGATCTGTTGGCATATATTTAAGAATTATTACTTGTTTATCAACTTGTTCTCTGGTAAAATGGTACTTTATATCGATATGTTTGGAACGTTTATGATCTACAGGTTTATTAGCCAACGAAATACAACCATTGTTATCTTCATACATGGTTATTGGTTTTTTTATTTCTATATTAATGCTTGATAATAGAGATCTTAGCCATAATACTTCTCTGACCCCTTCAAACATAACCATATATTCAGCTTCAGTTGATGATACTGCTACTGAATTTTGCCTTTTTGTATTTCAACAGATCAAATTTCCAAATAATTTAAAAATATAGCCTGTGGTGCTCTTTCGATCAGCTTCATTACTACCCCAATCGGCATCCACAAAACCAATTAATATTTCTTTATTTTCTGTTCTTTTATAAATTAACTTAAAATTAATTGTTCCTTTAATATATCTCAATACTCTCTTTAGGCACTGCCACAGTTCTTTATTATTTTTATTCTGATATCTACTTAGAAAATTAACAGCTGTACATAAATCTGGTCTTGTGCATAGCATGGTATACATTAGACACCCTATAAGATTCCTACAAGGTTTATTATGGCTTTCATCTGAATTCAAAGCCACGTAATCTAACTTGATTGGAAGTGGTGTACTAACAGCATTGCAATCAGTCATATTGAATTTAATCAAAATATTATTTAAATAATTTATTTGACTAATAGATATTTGATTCTCGTTTCTTTCTATCTCAATACCCAAAAAGAGCTTAACCTCATTTAAATCTATCATTTTGAATGTATTCATTAAATATTCTTTGAAATTTGACATTGTATCCATTTTACCAGTGACTATTAATAAATCATCAACATACAAAACTACATAAATATTTTCGTATATATGACCTTTATCTAATAAGTACAAACATCGGTCACTTGAAGAATTTTTAAAACCGTGTGCTTTTAACACTTCATCAAAACGTTCAAACCAGCATCTAGCTGACTGTTTTAAACCATACAAAGCTTTATGTAATTTACAAACTAAATTTTTGTTTTCAGTTTTTATACCATCAGGTACACGCATATAGATTTCTTCTTTTAAACAACCATTTAAAAATGCTGTTTTGACATCCATTTGATGTATTAATAAATTATGTTGGTTAGCAAAAACTATCAATATTCGAAAAGTAGCAATCCGGGCTACTGGTGCAAAAGTCTCATTGTAATCTGATAAATATTGTTGACTGGAACCTCTGGCAACTAGTCGCGCTTTATACCTTGATGGTATTCCATTAATGTTATTTTTAATTAAAAATACCCATTTACAATCTACAATATTTTTGTTTGGTTGCTTTGTAACTAAAGACCATGTGTTATTTTCTCTGAGAGAACTAATTTCATAATTAATCGCTTCTTCCCATTTATCTTTATCATCCCTTTTATTTATTTCATCATATGTTTTAGGAATTTCATTTAATAAAGATTGTAAACATATGAGAATTTCAGTATCACTTTCATTGAATGATATTTTATTGCGATTTTTTTTTAATCTTTCACTTCTTCTGGGTTCAATATTCTCAGACTTATTACTGGTGTTTAACTGATTTGTATTATCGGTTTCACTGACAGTTTTATTATTTTCTGTCATTTTGTGTATATCCTCATTTATATTTGAGGAATCGGTTACCGATTTATTATCAGATTTTAAATTAATAACACCATCTGAGTTTTTATTTGGAATCCCTTCTTCAAGTTTCAATATTGGTTTTGATGTTTTTGAATTATTATTTTTGTTCTTGTCACTGAACAGATTGCTATTTTGTTTAACAATTTTAATTCTTTGGTAGTTTTTATATTCAACTCCTTCATCAATTTCCAATAATGGTCTTGAATTTATGAAATCTGTCTCGTCAAAAATAACATCACGAGCTGTGATAAATTTATTATTTTCTAAATTAAAAATTTTATATCCATTTGGTACATATCCAAACAGTATACCTTTAAAAGATTTTTTATCAAATTTTGTTTTTCGGTTTTTATCATGTATATACACAGTAGAACCGAATATTCTTAAATGGTCTATTTTTGGCTTTTTATTATGCCATAGTTCATAAGGTGTTTTACCTTTTTTATTTGATTTTGTGGGGCTTATATTTATTAATTGTGTAGCAGTTTAAATTGCTTCACCCCAAAAATGTTTTTCTACATTTGCTCCATGGATCATTGCACGAGCCTTTTCTGTCAACGTTCTATTCATACGCTCCGCAACTGAATTTTGTTGCGGTGTGTATGGTACGGTTACATGAAAACTTATACCTTTATTCATGCAAAAGGTTTTTAATTCATTTGACATATATTCACGCCCATTGTCACAATATAAATTAACAATTTTTAAATTGAAATGGTTTTCACTTTTAATTACAAAATCTTGAAAATTTTTGGTAACATCTGATTTATGAATTAGAAGATATGTTACAGTATAATGAGTATATTCGTCAATAAATGTTAAAAAAAAAATAATTTTTATTGTCGATTGTGGTTGGAGTAATCGGCCCGCAAACATCTGTGTGAACTATAAATAAGGGCCTCTGAACATGTGTTTTATCTTTAGATTTAGAAAAAGGTAGTTTTGTTTGCTTTCCATATATGCAAGCTTCACATAATTCATTTGAGGGATAAATATTTTTTAATTTAGTAATATTACTTGCCATTTCTTTACTTTTTTAATTCCAAAAATTTATTTTTACTTATATGGCCTAAACGTTCGTGCCAGATTTTATAGCTCTCATTATTAATATTAATATTGTTAATTTGGTGAAAATGCTTTTCAACTTTCTTATTAATTTTGAATTTTATTTTTATTAGATGGTTTAAACACTCACCTTTTACAATCACCTTACCACCATTTTTAATCGTTACTCCGCCATTTTTCTTAAATATAATTGTCATACCAGCCTCTTGCATTCGGCGTACCGAAAGCAAATTATACGGTACATCAGGAACGTACAACACATTTTGTAAAGATCCTTTGATTCCCATATTCGAGGTAACATCTATGGTTCCTTTACTTATAGCCATAACTGTAGTATTGTTTTTAGCTACTGATATTTTTAAAGGTGTATTCAATTTCTCATATGTCGTAAAGTAGTCTGAATTATTAATTATATGATCCGTTGCGCCAGAATCTAGTAAGAACATAATTTCATTTAGTTTATTCAACTTTGTTAACGTGCCATTATGGAGCATAAACGCAAAACTTTGTTCACTGGTTGAGCATGTTAAAACAGTTTGTGCTTGTCTGTCTTTGTGTGAATTAACAATTTTCTTTTTATAATAAAAACAATCCCTTTTTACGTGATTTTTTCTTCCACAAGAGTCACATTTTAAAACACGCCGGTTGTCAAATTTTTTATTACTTTTAAAATGAGGAGCCCTTTGTTTCTGTTTATAATTTCCATTATATTTCCAATTTTTCTTTGTTGCCTTATTTCTGTTGTAAACCACTTCCGTTTGTAGAATTTTACCACTTGTATCTCCACTTTCATTTCTTAATTTTATTTCATGATCTAGCAGCCTAGTTTTCACAAACGCCAGATTTAAATTATCTTCGTTTAATGTTTGTATAGCTGTAGCAATTCCATCATAAGCCGGGGGTAATGTTAATAAAATGTGGGCAATTTTTCCCATTTCATTTAGAGGGGCTCCAGCTGCTGTTAATTCTATGAGCATATTGTCGAATTCGTTGAAATGGTTTATAAGTGAAGTTTCTCCTTTCAATTTAAAACTTAACAGTTTCTTTTGTATTGAAAGTTGCGTAGCCAAACTCTTGCGTTCATAAATTGCATCGAACTTTTTCAATATGTCCCTCGCCGTCGCATCCTCGGTGACAATGCTAATTAATGTATCGCTCAAATGTTCTATGATACATCCTTTAGCGGACGTCTCTTGTTTCCGCCATTCATTGTCAACTGTTTCAGGGGGGGTCTTGAGTTAGAACCCGAAGAGCACCTTCCTCGTCAATTAACGCCTTTAATCGCAATTTCCAGATACTATAATTTTCTCCATTAAACGGTTTAATATTACGTTTAACCTTTTGATTGTTCGACATTTTCACTTTTATTTCATTTATATTTATTAATCACTCTTAGTTTATAATTAGTTTATTTATAGAAAGAACTTTGTTATTAGTCACTTTACACATGCACACAAATAACGTTCTGGGCCCATAACCTATTGGATATGGGATTAAATAATAAGTAAGATTTAATAATATGTATATATTTATTATAAGTACGTTACTCAACGAGAGCCAGACTAATACTAATATATATTTACATGGTTGGTTCGTATAGCCGGTTGGTCCTTTGTTAAGAAAAGGTTAAACATAAATAGGGGAATTCCCTATTGTATTTATTTTGGTACGAGCATCTCATATAACAATATACAATAAAAACCGGCCATTAGTTACCAAAAACTAATTTATTATTACAAAAATATCTTATTCATATTTAATCTGTCAATAAAATGTCAAAATCCGGCCATCTATAATTAAAAATCAACTATTTGATGTAAAAATTCAATAATTAATACCAAATTGGTTCCATAAATAACAAAAACTAAACTCAAATCTTAAAATCCGGTCAGTTATTATCAAAAATTAATCTTTTATAGTCAAAATTCTTAACCTTGTTCTATAATTGTAAAAATCCGGCCGTTTAATAAAAAAAATTGACATTATACAACAAAACTTTATCAGTTATGACATAATCCGTCAAAAAAAAAGCCAAAATCCGGCCATCAGTAATCAAAAACCAATCAATAGTCAAAACCCGGCCATTTCATGTAATTTTTTTATAATTTATACCAAAATTGGCCAATAATATAACAAAACTCAACTTTAAAAACTCAAAATCCGGCTATTACAATACTTTTTATAGCTATGTATTCAAAATTCCACAATTTATTTTAAATCCCTGCTATTAATTATCAAAAATAAACTTTTTACAACCAAATTCTATGATTTATATTAAAATCCATTAAAAAAATGCTAAAATCCGACCATCAATTGTCAAAATCCAAAAATGTTATAAAAAACTAAAACTTTACTAATTTCTACCAAAATCAATCTATAAAATAACAAAATCTAATCTTTAAATTTAAAAATCCGGCAAGTTATTTCCATAAGTTAACCTTTTACAGTCAAAACCTGTCCATGTCAAAATCCGGCCATTAAAGTTACTCTTTATACCAAAATCCAAGAATAAAATATCAAAACCTGTTCATTAATTGTCAAAAACCGGCCATTAGTTATCAAAAACTAACTTTTTATGACAAAAATATATCATTCATACTTAAATCTGTCAATAAAATGTCAAAATCCGGCCATCTCTAATTAAAAACCAACTATTTGATGTAAAAATTTATTAATCAATCCCAAATTGGGTCCATAAAGCAAAACTAAACTCAAATCTTAAAATCCGGTCAGTAATTAACCTTCTATAGTCAAAATTTTAAACCTTGTTCTTTAATTGTAAAAATCCGGCCGTTTATTAAAAAAAATTGACATTATACAACAAAACTTTATCATTTATGGCATAATCCGTCAAAAAAAATGCCAAAATCCGGCCATCAGTAATCAAAAACCGGTTAATCATCAATAAATGACCTTCTATAGTCATTGATAATCAAATTCTTTCTTTTATAGCAAAAATTTGTTCATAAAATAACAAAATCCGGCCATCAATGATTAAAAACTAGCCTACTATTTTCAAAATTTAAGAATCTATACAAAAATTGATGAATAAAATAAGAAAATCTAACCTTATTTTAAAATACGCCCAGTTATTGCCAACAATTAATCATTTCCGTCAATTAAATGCTAAAATAATCAAAAATTAGCTTTGATTCTGCATTTTATTCCAAATCTGGTCAACAAATAACAAAATTAGGCTATAAATCACAACCGAATGACCATGTTTAATTATTTATAACAAAATATTTCATTAGTACCGAAAAAATTGTTCATAAATTTCTAAAATCCGGCCATCAATAACCAAAAACCGGCAATTTATTGTAAAAACTCAATAAGTTATACCAAAATCAGTCTATAAAATGACAACATCTTATAATCCGACCAGTTATTCTCATAAGTTAACCTTTTACAGTCAATTTTCCACAGTTTCTACCAATATTTGTTGATAAAATGCAAAACCCGTCTTATTTGATGTAAAAATTCAATAATTAATCCCAAATTGGTTCCATAAAATAACAAAAACTAAACTCAAATCTTAAAATCCAGTCAGTAATTAATCTTTTATAGTCAAAATTTTAAACCTTGTTCTTTAACTGTAAAAATCCGGCCGTTTATTAAAAAAAAATTGACATAATACGACAAAACTTCATGATTTATGCCATAATACGTCATGAAAATGCCAAAATCCGGCCATCAGTAATCAAAAATCGGTTAATTATCAATAAATGACCTTTTATAGTCATTGATGACCAAATTTTTCATTCATAGCAAAAATTTGTTCATAAAATAACAAAATCCGGCCATCAATGATTAAAAACCAGCCTACTATTGTCAAAAATTAAGAACCTATACTAAAATTGATGAATAAAATAAGAAAATTTAACCTTATTTTAATATACGCTCAGTTATTGCCAACAATTAATCTTTTATGATTAAAACTCTACAATATCTACCAAAATCCGTCAATAAAATGTAAAACACTATCCATTAGTTGTTAAAATCCGGCCATTTATGACAAAATTTTATCATTTATATAACAATATCCGTCAATAAAATACCAAAATCCGGCAAAATTGATTTTTAGTTTTTATACCCAAACTTTAATAGCGGTTTTTAATGTTTTATGGTCGATTTTATTATTTCAAGTTTAGAATTTCTGATTTTTTTATTAGAAAAGTATTGTTTTTGTGTTTTTAATCATTTTTTGTTGGTTTTATGGTCAGATTTTATTATTTGATGACCGGATTTTTATATTTAATGGCCGGATATAAGTGTTTTGTTTTTTATAAATAAAATTTTGTTATTTTATTATAAAAGAATTAGTTTTTTGTATTACAAAATTGGTTTTTATCTTTTATGGCCGGATTTTATATCTTATTACCATATTTTGGTGTAGGTTAACCTTATATTGTCTTTTTTATGATAGAAAATCAAAGGTTTTGGCTTTCATAGTTGGATTTAGTGTTTAATGACCGGACTTATTATTTAATAATAAGATTTTGTCATTTTATTATAATATAAAATCAAATTTTTGTATTTCTTTGTGAATTTTTGAATTTTACTGACGGATTTTTGTATCTGATGGCCGGATTTTATTTGTTTTTGCTTCTGTATTGTTTTATTGCAGTATTTATCATTTAAAACCAATTTTTGTCATTTGATTAAGGTAGAAAATAAAAATTTAGTATTCCTTAGTTAATTTTGGCTTTCATAGCCGGATTTTAGTGTTTAATGGCCGGATCTTAATAGTTAATAAAAGAATTAAATGTTTAATGGTCGGATTCAATATTTAAAGGTTTAATATTGTCATTTTATTAGAAAATCAAATTTGTTAATAATACGCCAAAATCCGGCCATTAATAATAAAAATCAATCAAGATTCTACAATGTATACTAAAAAAAATACAATAAAATAATATCAAACTTTTAATTTTCAAAATCCGGCCATTAATCGACAAAAATTAATCTTTTAAAGGTAATTTATGGTTAATTTTTTTAATTTATAACAACAAATTGTTTATAAAATGTCAATATTCTATTATTTATATCAAAATCAATCAATAAAAACATAAATTATAACCTTTAAATCTTAAATCCTGTTATTAATCACCAAAAACTGATCAAAATTCCAGAATTTATACCAAAATCCGTCAATTAAACGCTAAAATAGTCAAAATTTGGCTACGATTCTACATTTTATTCCAAATCTGGTCGATAAATAACAAAATCAGGCTATAAATCACAACCAAATGACTATGTTCAATCATTTATAACAAAATATTTTATTTGTACCAAAAAGCTAGTTCATAAATTTCTAAAATCCGGCCATCAATAATCAAAATCCGGCAATTTATTGTAAAAACTCAATAATTTCTACCAAAATCAATCAATAAAATGACAAAATCTAATCTTTAAATCTTAAAATCCGGCCAGTTATTCCCATATGTTAACCTTTTACAGTCAAAACCCGTCCATAAAGTGTCAAAATCCGGCCATTAATTATCAAAAACTGGGAAAAAAAACAAATTCTAACCATTAATTACAAAATAACTTTAATAGTTGTTTATGACAAAATTCTGTCATTAATACCAAAATTTGTTCATAAAATGCCAAAATCCGGCCGTCAACAATCAAAAACTAGCTATTTATTGTAAAAACTCAATAATTGATACCAAAATCGGTCAACAAAATGACAAAATCAAATTTTTAATTTATTAATTAATCTTATATAGTCAAAGTTCTACAATTTCTTCCAAAATCTGTCAATAAAATAGAAAACCAGTTCATTATTTATAATATAAATATAAAAAATTGATTATTTATGATAAAATCCATCAAAAAAAGGCCAAAATCCGGCCAAAGATAATCAAAAACTAGCATTTTATTGTCAAAACACAAAAATTATTTAGTTTTATAGTTAAAACTCGTTGATTAATTATTAAAAATCAACTTTTTATAATAAATTTCATTTATACAAAAATCCGTCAATTAATTGTCAATATTCGGCCATCAATAGTCAAAATCCGGCCATTTCTTGTAATTTTTTTATAATTTATACCAAAATCGGCCAATAATATAACAAAACTCAACTTTAAAAACTCAAAATCCGGCTATTACAATACTTTTTATAGCTATGTAGTCAAAATTCCACAGCTTATTTTAAATCCCGGCTATTAATTATCAAAAATAAACTTTTTACAACAAAACTCTATGATTTATACGAAAATCCATTAATAAAATGCAAAAATCAATTATCAAAAGCCGGTAAAAAGAGTCAACATTTTACAATTTTACCAAAATCAGTCAATAAAATTTCAGAATCTAAAAATCCGGCCATTATTTATCAAAAACTGGCCATTTATGACAAAATACTATTAAATTTTTATTACTGTTAAGCACCAATTAACCTTTTATAGTCATTTATGACAAAATTTGTATCCAAAATTTGTTTATTAAAAAATTACAAAATCTAAATTTAAAATTTTAAAAGCCGGTCAGTTATTATTAAAACCAACTTTTTATAGTCACAATTCTAAAATGTCTACATATATGTCGTTAAAATTCAAAATCTGTCTATAAAATAGTCAAAATCCGGCCATCAATAATCAAAATCCTGCTTTTTGTTGACAAAAATCTACAATTTATACCAGAACAAAGTCAATAACATGAAAATATACAATCTTTAATTTTCAAAATTCGGCCATTAACCACAAAAAAATGTTTTATAGTCATTTGTGACAATTTTTTTCATAAAATAGCAAAATCCGGCCATCAATGATCAAAAATTGAATAATTATTACCAAAAATTAACGTTTTATAGTCAAAACTTTACAATATCTACATTAATAACTACTAATTTGGCATTAATTATCAAAAATTAACTATTAATTAAAAAAGTCTATCTTTTATACCAAAATCCGTTAATAAAATACTAAAATCCGGCCGTCAATAAAAAAAAATCCATAACACAAAAATGGCACATTAGAATTTAATGTAATTTAGTACCAACATACCTAAATATTATTACTACCAACTGTTAAACATTTATAAAAATCTATACGCTCAATTTGCCATAAACTCAATTCAATCAGAATTACATACAAAACTTAAAATTCTTAAATAACATAAAACCTTTTTCTATATTTGTTGTTGTTACAGAATCCATTTGCTTAGTTTGTTTTTTTATGTAAAGCTAGCATCATTAAATAAAACCATAAACATGACTTAAAATAATAAAAAAATGTAAGCATTAGACCAAAAAGTTTCCCTGATTAAATTTCATTATACTAAATTTGCATTGTAGTTTTAAATTAATCACATCTTCCAGACTTAATCAAATTATGTAAGTTCCATTAAAACTTTAATTAAATGCAATAAACAAATTAAAAAGCAAAAAATATAATTGTCTACAAATTATTTTAAGCAAATAATTCAATTAGCATATAAAAAAAAGTAATAAACATAATTATAGCTCATAAAATCTTACTATTAATTAGATATTCTTCCTCTAGCAAAGTCCATCATAATGAACACCTGAAAACGAATGTCTCTAGGTATATAGTAATAACATTCAGGTGGGGGCGCTTGCCACACTCCTTGCGACCGGCACTCATCGAAACTTAAATAGTGGGATTGTCCCAATCAAAAATTTACTATTGCATTTTAATTTTACCGGTTCGACTATCAGTTGCACTTCGAATTAAGGTGGCGCGCAATCCAAGCAGCAAATCAGATAATTTTGTGCGTGTTTCAGTGAATATTTCAAGACATTTCGGTTTAAAAAATATGTATTAAATAGTGGACTGAGGAATTAATTGGTATGTTAATTAGAATAATAATTTAAAATTTGTTTTGTTGAAATAAATAATTTATTTAACGAATACCAAGGATTTAATTTGATTTAAAATTTTTATCATGAACTGCTGCATCATAATATCTTCATTATAGTTAACTATTAAAAATGTTTAGATTTTATCAAGTGAAGGTTTTGCAGTTGTAGTACAAGAATTTTTAATTAGTATAAAATTTATTTAAAGAAAATTTATAATCCGAATTGATTTAGCCAATGTAAATTATGTTCCGGCTATAAAACATAAAAATTCCGCTATGTAAACCAAAAATACTAAATTGAATTTAAGTAAAACTTATTTTTAAATTTAAATATAAAGCCAGCAATAAATTCTATTCTTTAATCAAAATATTGAATTATGTATGCATAATTTTATGTAAATTGTCTCTCTGACCAGAGAGATGCTAGGCACACTGATGAAGGGTTCATACCCTGAAACCCTAATATTTAATTTAATTAACAATTTCTAATTAGAATTAAATTGTTTTGTAGTAAACCATAAACAAGAATTTCAGTTTGTGTCATTAATTTTGAAATTCAAAAATTTCCAATGCCAATTGTTATACATATTTAATAATTCTTATCGTCTAAATTGCTTTACATATTTGTTTGCAAATAAGATTTTGAAATGAACTATTTGCCAATCTCATATCTCTCATTTTATTCTTATTGCTGATTATTTTTTTATTGCAAATCGTTGGTGGAATATTATTACCATATAAAAATAGCATAATTTATTGTATTTTGATCGTAATTCCGATTAATGCGCATTGAAATAATACGAAACTGTTCGGAAATTTCCGATATTGTAATTACCAATATTTTTATTGTTTATATTTAATTTGTAGTTGATATGAGTGATTTGAGTTGTACGATATTTGATTTATCGACAATTAAAATTGTAATAAAAAGTATTGTAAAGGTGGCTACAGATTAATGCAACATATTTTATGATAGAACAAATAATAGCTTCTATAGCTGAACTAGAAGTGTTTGATTTGTTTTACAATTCATTGCGCAAAAATGTTTTTTTGTAATAATTTCTGTTGTTGTACTTATTTGCAATGTGTCAATAACATTGTGAAAATTTAACAATAAATTAGTGCCCACCTGCTCAAGTTTGTGATTCAATTATTTGATCACGAAGACTTGGGCAAAAACTAAGTTTAAATTTTGTGGGCGTATGGATTGATGTTCATCGCTTTTCCGCTCAAGTGTTTGTGATCTAATTACTTGATTACAAACACTTGGGTGAGTGGTCGGAAACTATGTTCACATTTATTGGACGTGTGGTTTAGATTTGTGTTACCCACCCGCCCGCCCAAGTGTTTGTGATTCAATTATTTGATCACGAACACTTGGGCAGAAACTAAGTTCAACTTTTGTAGACGCGTGGTTTGAATTTTTGTTGCCCACCCACCCGCCCAAGTATTTGTAATCCAATTTTTTTTATCACAAACACATGGGCGGGTGGGCGGAAACTAAGTTCAAATTAAACAGACGTGTGGTTTGGATTTGTGTTGCCAACCCACCCGCCCAAGTGTTTGTGATACAATTATTTGATCACAAACACTTGGGCGGAAACTAAGTTTAAATTTTGTGGGCGTATGGATTAATATTCATCGCTTTTCCGCTCAAGTGTTTGTGAGCTAATTACTTGATTACAAACACTTAGATGGGTAGTCGGGAATTAAGTCTTAATTTAGTAAATGTCTGGTTTAGTTTTGTGTTGCCCACCCACCAGCCCAAGTGTTTGTGATTCAGTTATTTGATCACAAACACTTGAGCAGAAACTAAGTTTAATTTTTGTGGGTGTATGGATTGATCTTCATTGCTTTTCCGCTCAAGTGTTTGAGATCTAATGACTTGATCACAAACACTTGGGTGGGTGGGCGGGTACTAAGTTTATTGGACGTGTAGTTTGGATTTGCAATGCTCACCCACCCACCTAAGTGTTTGTGATTCATTTTTTTTATCAAAAACACTTTGGCGAGTGGGCGGAAACTAAATTCAAACTAATCGGTCGTGTGGTTTGAATTTGTTTTTCCCACCCACCCGCCCAAGTGTTTGTGATTCATTTATTTCATCACAAACAGTTAGACGGAAACTAAGTTCAAATTTTGTGGGCGTATAGATTGATGTTTATCACTTTTCCGCTCAAGTGTTAGTGTTAAGTTCACATTTAGTGGACGTATGGTTTGGATTTGTGTTGCCCACCCACCCACCCAAGTGCTTGTGATCCAATTTTTTTTATAAAGAACAATTGGGCGGGTGGGCGGAAACTAAGTTCAAATTTAGTAAGCGTGTGGTTTAGATTTTTGTTGACCACCCACCCGCTCAAATGTTTGTGACTCTATTATTTGATCACAAACACTTGGGCGGAAACTAAGTTTAAATTTTGTTGGCGTATAGATTGATAAAGTGTTTGTGATCTAATTACTTGATTACAAACACTTAGGCGGAAACTAAGTTCAAATTAAACGTTCGTGTTGTTTAGACTTGTATTGTATTTGATCACAAACCCTTGGGCGGAAACTAAGTTCAATATTTGTGGGCGTATGGATTGATGTTCAACGCATTTTCGCTTAAGTGTTTATAAGCTAATTATTTAATTACAAACACTTAAGTGGGTGGGCGGGAATGCAGTTCACGTTTAGTGGACGTATGGTTTGGATTTGTGTTGCACACCCACCCGCCCAAGTGCTTGTTATCCAATTTTTTTATCAAGAACAATTGGGCGGGTGGGCGTAAACTAAGTTCAAATTTAGGGGACGTGTGGTTTAGATTTTTGTTACCCACCCACCCGCCCAAATGTTAGTGATTCAATTATTTGACCACAAAAACTTGGGCGGAAACTAAGTTTATATTTTGTGAGCGCATGGAATGATGTTCATCTCTTTTTCGCTTAAGTGTTTGTGATCTAATTACTTGATTACAAACATTTGGGCAAGTGGGCGAGAACTAAATACAAATTAAACGAACGTGTAGTTTAGATTTATGTAGCCCACCCACCCGCCCAAGTGTTTGTGATTCAATTTTTTTATCAAGAACACTTGGGCGGGTGTGCGAGAACTAAGTTCAAATTTAGTGGACGTGTGGTTTAGATTTTTGTTGCCCACCCACCCGCCCAAGTGTTTGTAATTCAATGTTTTGATCACAAACACCTCTGCGGGTGGGCGGAAACTAAGTTCAAATTTAGTGAACGTGTGGTTTGGATTTGTATTGCCCACCCACCCGCCCAAGTGTTTGTGATCCAATTTCTTGATCAAAAACAAAATGACAAATTAGCAAATTGTGGAAAAGCCTCAGAAAAAATGGTTAAATAATATCAAAACCATCACTAAAAAAATAAAGGCACTAAAAAGCACAAAATAAAAAAAAAGTTTAGCTACTAAATCATCCGCCATTTTGTTATTTCTAAAGTTGGCAACATGTAATTTTAATATATTAAAAACACTCTTTATTAACATAAGTAGACTAAATTTTAATTAATTTAAACAAAAAACAAGTTAGTTACGAGCAAAACTTTGATAAAACTAAAAAATTGTTTAGCTACTAAATCATCCGCCATTTTGTTATTTCTAATGTTGGCAACATGTAATTTTAATATATTAAAAACACTCTTTATTAACATAAGTAAACTAAATTTCAACTGATTTAAACAAAAAATAAGTGAATCACAAGCAAAACTTTGATCAAACTAAAAAAATTGTCTAGCTACTAAATCATCCGCCATTTTGTTTTTTCTAAAGTTGGCAACATGTAATTTTAATATATTAAAAACACTCTTCATTAACATAAGTAATCTAAGTTTCAACTAATTTCAACAAAAAGCAAATGAATTACAAGCAAAACTTTGATAAAACTAAAAAATTGTTTAGTTCTTAAATCATCCGCCATTTTGTTATTTCTGAAGTTGGCAACATGTAATTTTAATATATTAAAAACACTCTTTATTAACATAAGTAAACTAAACTTCAATTAGTTTAAACAAAAAATAAGTAAATTACAATCAAAACTTTGATAAAACTAAAAAAAAAAAAAAATTTGCTACTAAATCATCCGCCATTTTGTTATTTCTAAAATTGGCAACATGTAATTTTAATATATCAAAAACATTCTTTATTACATAAGTAGACTAAATTTCAACTAATTTAATCAAAAAATTAGTGAGTTACAAGCAAAACTTTGATAAAACTAAAAAAATGTTTAGCTACTAATTTATCCGCCATTTTGTAATTTTTAAAGTTGGTAACACCAAATTTGTCTTAAATTTACTCAAAACCATCAAAATTAAGTATTTTTTATAAATTTTTCAAATATCAAAATATTTTAGAATTTAATTTTATGAGCGCTGAGGTTACAATTTTTTAAATTTGTTTTTCAAATTTAACCCATATATACTTAAAAGCATCAAAATTAATTGTATATAGTCAAAATTAAATTTTAAAAGTTTAAAGTATTTTTTAAAAAAATTTCAAAAACTGAATAATTTTAGAATTGTTTCTATCAACACTGAGGTTACAATTTTTTGAATTTGTAAACCAAATTTTGCCCAAATATACTCAAAACCATCAAAATTAGTTGTATATAGTCAAAATTAAATTTTGAAAATTTTAAGTATTTTAAAAAAAAATTCAAAAACTGAATAATTTTAGAATTGTTTCTATCAACGCTGAGGTCACAATTTTTTGAATTTGTTGATCAAATTTGGCCCAAAATATACTCAAAACCATCAAAATTAATTGTAAATAATTAAAATTAAATTTTGAAAATTGAAAGTATTTTTTATTAATTTTTCAAAAATCAAAATATTTTAGAATTGTTTCTAGCAACGCTGAGGTTACAATTTTTTAAATTTGTTGACCAAAATTAGATCAAAAATACTCAAAACCATCAAAATTTATTGTTTAAAGTCAAAATTAAATTTTGAAAATTTAAAGTATTTTTTAATTTTTTTTCAAAAACTGAATAATTTTATAATTGTTTCTATCAACACTGAGGTTACAATTTTTTGAATTTGTTAACCAAACTTGTCTAAAATATACTCAAAACTATCAAAATTAATTGTATATAATCAAAATTAAATTTTGAAAATTTAAAGTATTTTTTATTTTTTTTTTCAAAAACTGAATAATTAGAATTGTTTCTATCAACACTGAGGTTACAATTTTTTTAATATGTTGACCAAATTTGGCCCAAATATACTCAAAATTATCAAAATTAATTGTATAATGTCAAAATTAAATTTTGAAAATTGAAAGTATTTTTTACAAATTTTTCAAAAACCGAATAAATTTAGAATTGCTTCTATCAACACTGGAGCTACAATTTTTTGAATTTGTTGGCTAAATTTAACTCAATTATACTCAAAACCATCAAAATTAATAGTTTGAAGCCAAAACTAAATTTTAAAAATTAAAAGTATTTTTTCTGAATTTTTCAAAAATCAAATCATTTTAGAATTGTTTCTATCAACGCTGAGGTTACAATTTTTTGAATTTGTTAACCAAATTTTGCCCAAATATACTCAAAACCATCAAAATTAATTGTATATAGTCAAAATAAAATTTTAAAAAGTATTTTTTAAAAAAATTTCAAAAACTGATTAATTTTAGAAATGTTTCTATCAGCGCTGAGGCTACAATTTTTTTAATTTTTTGATCAAATTTTGTCCAAATATAATCAAAACCATCAAAATTAATTGTTTAAAGTCAAAACTAAATTTTGAAAATTGAAAGTATTTTTTATAAATTTTTCAAAAATCAAAATGTTTTAGAATTGTTTTTTATCAACGTTGAGGTCACAAATTTTTGAATTTGTTGAACAAATTTAGACCAAACATACTTAAAACCTTCAAAATTAATTTTTTAAATTGTCCTAAATTAATAAATGCCACAACTTCTTAAAATGTTCTACTAGATCTGGGGCTCGAACCTGCAATTCGAGTGCTTTACCCAACTAAGCCGTAACTAATAAAATAATACTTAACTGACCATAAAACAAAAACTAATCAAACAATTTTGATTAAATTTGCTATGCTGTAGCACAATATATTGCCAAATATAATAAAATTATAAAAAAATTACCGCAAAATTAGAAAAAATATTACATAATTGACCATAAAACAAAAACTAATTAAAGTTTTTAATTAAATTTACTATATTGTAGCACAATATGTTGCAAAATACAATAGAATTCTAAAAACAGCAAAAATAGATAAATATAATACATAAGATCATAAAACAATGCATGCAATATTATTATTATTATTAGAAACTGCACCATACAGTGTAAACAACTAAATCAATTATTAATACGTGAATACACATCAAATCATAACACGTACATGTCAGTAATTTAATCGCTAAAATTAATCACAATTTGTTTATAAAACATAACTTCTGTTCACATTCAGATGTAATTACAAACGAAAACAATGCATGTTTTTATTATTCTTAACATAAAATATTTATATAATTAAAGTCGCACAAAAGCGGAATTCATTTCCTAGTTATATATGACTTTGGGAATTGAACATACGTGTCCTTGCAAAGTTA
This sequence comes from Tachinus rufipes, assembly GCA_963932245.1. Lineage (NCBI taxonomy): Eukaryota > Metazoa > Arthropoda > Insecta > Coleoptera > Staphylinidae > Tachinus > Tachinus rufipes. Next base: position 8,453,943 of record OZ010749.1, read on the forward strand.
ATAAAAAAAAAACAAATTATTACTCAAAATTGCTGCTTAAATTTCTATTGTTTGATTTAAAGCGTGCATTATTGAGTTACATGCTTGTGCGTTAATATAATTTGTTGTAATATACATTGTAAAGTGCATTTTTTTATTATTTTAATAATTAAGAAAATGCCAAATAAGGCCAGAACGAAGCAGAAAGATTTATTTTAACTTTGCTTCTACAAACCTCATCAGTGTGCCTTGTATAACCAACGCAAAATGTTATTAAATAATTTATGAAATAATTTAATTTATTTCATAAATTTAATCTTAAATAAAATAATTTTATGTTTACAATATAAGAAAAAATGGGTTTTTGCATAAAAGTAGAATAATATGAAACACATTTTTTTAGAAGTTATGAATAATTCTTTTTATCATAAAAGTTTACATTCTATTGTAAATAATATTCCTTCCATTTTTTATATAACATTAACATGATCAAGCATTTTTTCTTCTTTAGATTGTTGATTTTTTTTATCGCTGTTAATTAGCAATAAAAAATATTCTATAAATAATTTATCACTGCTATTCCTCTTTGTAGTAATAATTTATGTTAGCAACAAGCATATATCTTTTCTTATAAGTCCTTGACTTTTTCAAATAAATCAAAGCTGTAATTACTGGCATAATTAGAATTAATATTGTTCAAAGAAATTATCAAGGAAATTAATTATAACTTGTTATTATTATTGTATTGGTCAAGAAGTTTGAAATGGTTTAAAAGAGGTCAACAAAGCTTATAATAAATTTATTTACAAATTTAAGATCTATAACTGAAAGTTTGTTGTTTGGTTGATAACTAAATTGCAATTTTACGGAAAAACTAGTCAAACAATTTTTATTAAATTTGCTATATTGTAGCAGAATATGATGTGTCAAACATTAAAAACATAGGTGGGTGGAACATTCCAATTAAAATTACTAGCGCGGAATCATAAACTTGTGTCCCCGTTCACCCACCCAAGTGTTTGTAATCCATTTTTTAACAACAAACACTTGGGCGGGTGGGTGTAGCATTCCAATCAAAACTACTCGCGCGGAAACCTAAACTTGTGTTCCCTCCCGCCCACCCTAGTGTTTGTGATCCAATCTTTTAATAACAAACACTTGAGAGGGTGGGTGGGGCACTCCAATTAAAATTACTCGAGCGGAATCATAAACTTGTGTCTTAATAAGAAACACTTGGGTAGGTGTATGAAGCACTCCAATCAAAAAAATCGTAAATTTGAGTCCCCGCCTACCCAACCAAATGTTAGTTGTGGAATCCTTTAACAACAAACACTTAGGCAGATTTTATAGGCATTTTAATCAAAATTACTCGCGCGTTATCATAAACTGGTATTCCCGCCCAAGTGTTAGTCAACCAATTTCTTGATATCAAACACTAAAACGAGCAGGTAGGGCATAACAATCAAAACTATTTGCGCGTAATCATAAACTTATGTCATCGCCCACGCACCAAAAGATCATCATAGACTTGTCTTCCCGCTCACCCCCCTAACTAACATTTAGTTATCCAATCAAATTTAACAACCATTTTGTAGAAAACTAAATTTTGCTAAATAAATAAATTTAGAAAAATTGATTCAAGCCCGAATTTTGAATTTATTTCCAGAAAACTAATAATTTAAAAAAGTTTACATTATTGAAAAGTTGGCATAACTTTGTTAATTGTTGTTAAAAGTTAACAACCAATACCCTATGGTATAGAAAATAAAATTCTACTAAATAGCTAAAAAATAAATTATTTTGATTCAGGACCGGATTTAGGATTTATTTCCAGAAAACTGGCTTTAATGATTTTTTCCCGAACTAAAAAGTTGACATAACTTTGCTCACAATGTATCAAAAATAATATTTTTTTCATTATTTAATAAAAAGTTAAATTTCACTAATTTAATAACCAAAAAAAAAATTTTATTCAGGATTTATTTGCAAAAAGTTATCATTAGTAATTTTTTCTAAAAACTAAAAAGTTGATATAACTTTGATCCAAACGTTTAAAATAAAACAATTTTTACATTATTTAATATAAAACTAAACTCTACTAATTAAATATAAAAAAAATATTTAATTCAGAATTGAATTCAGGATTTATTTGCAAAAAACTAACAAAATTGAAAAAATTGCAATATTAAAAAGCTGATATAACTTTGTTATTTTTGAACAAATTTAAACAACAATACACTATTATACAGACCATTAAATTCTGTTAATTAAACATAAAATAAATTATTTTCATTCAGGGCCGCATTTAGGAATTATTTGCAGAAAACTGACAATTTAAAAAAAAAATCTGTACTAAAAAGTTGGTATAACTTTGTTATTTTTAATCAAAACTTAACAACCAATACACCAATTTATAGAAAATTAAATTCTACTAATTAAATAAATTTAAAAAAAATAATTCAAAACCGGACTTAGGATTTATTTACAAAAAACAAACATTTTTGAAAAAAATTCAATATCAAAAAAATAGCATAACTTTGTTATTTTTAATTAAAATCAAACAGCTATTATTAGTTTGTAAAAAAAATAAATTCTACTAACTAATTAAAGAATAAATTATTTTCGTTTAGTGCCGCATTTAGGATTTATTTGCAGAAAACTGACCATTTGAAAAAAAAATAGTACTAAAAGGTTGGCATAGCTTTTTTTTAGTTTAGAAAAAGTAGCTACAGTTTTTTAGAGTTTTGAAAATGCATTTACCAACTTATTCTCAATCAGTGTAGTAAATTTCATAACAAAACTTAAAATTTTGGAAATTAATTTAGCAACTTTATAACTTTGCACTTGGGTGGGTGAGTCACTCCAAGACGTAAGTACGGACTGATAATTTGATCAAACATTCCCGTGTACACGCCCAAGTGTTAGTTATCAAAAAATTAAAGTTTCTCTTCTCTGTAAGCTTTACAAACCTCTATATACTTAAGTGGGTGGGTGGGTCATAACATAAGTACTGACGGATAATTAAAAATTGAAAAACTCTGAAAGCGTTATAAGTCTCTATGTCCAAGGAGGTGATAGTGATATCCAATCCTTTAATAAAAACACATGGGCGGATATGTGGTACATTCCAGAACATAAGTACAGCAAATGGTATAAACTTGAATTCATGCCCACCCGCACTAGTGTTAGTTGACAAGAAATCAAAAGTTTTTCTTTTCTGCAAGCGTTAAAAGTCTCTATACCAAAGAAAGTGATTGTGATATTCAATCAATTAATGACAAACACTTGGATGAGTAGGTGGGTCACTCTAAAACTAGTACGGATGAATAACTTAAACTGTGGTTCCCGCCCACCCACCCAAATATTAGTTATCAAGAAATTAAAATTTCTCTTCGGTACAAGCGGAAACGCAGTTCAGAAAAATTGGACCGGTGGTTTATAACTATTTTCCCGCCCACCCGCCCAAATGTTTGTCATAAACAAATTGGAAGTTACCACCACCTTCCGTGTTCCCGCTTATAAAAACCCTAACATAAAAACTGACAGAAGTCATTAAAGTACAAGAGAGTGATGACGTAAACAATTTCTTGATAACAATCATTTGGGCGGGTGGGCAGGAATACAATTTAAAAAAATTGGACCGGTAGTTTCTAACTGTGTTCCCGCCCACCCGCCCAAAAGTTTGTTATGAAAAATTTAGAAGTTAATATCACCTGCCGTGTTCCTGCTGCTAAAAACCCTAACCGATAGACTGACAAAAGTCATTAAGGTACAAGAGGTGATGACATAAACAATTTCTTGATAACTAACATTTGGGCGGGCGGGCCGGAACACAGTTTAAAAAAACTAGATCAGTGGTTTCAAACTGTGTTCCCACCACCCGCCCAAATGTTTGTCATAAAGAAATTAAAAGTTAATATCACCTTCCGTGTTCCTGCTGCTAAAAACCCTAACAGAAGGAGTGACAAAAGTCATTAAAGTACAAGAGAGTGATGACGTAAATAATTTCTTAATAACAAACACTTGGGTGGGCGAGCGGTAACACAGTTCAAAAAAATTTAATTGATAGTTTCAAACTGTGTTCCCGCCCACCGCCAAAATGTTTGTTACAAAGAAATTGGAAGTTAATATCACCTTCCGTGTTCCTGCAGCTAAAACCCTAATAGAAGCACTCACAGAAGTAATTAAGGTACAAAAAAATGATGGCGTAAACAATTTCTTGATAGCAAACACTTGGGCGGGCGGGTGGGAACACAGTTTACAAAAATTGTAACGGTGGTTTCTAACACCGTTCTCCCCCACCCGTCCGAATACTTGTTATAAAGAAATTAGAAGTTAATATCACCTTCCGTGTTCCTGCAGCTAAAAACCCTAACAGAAGGACTGACAGAAGTTAAGGTACAAAAGAGTTATGACAAAAACAATTTCTTGATAACAAACATTTGGGCGGGCGGGCGGAAACACAGTTCAGAAAAATTAGACCGGTGGTTTTAAACTGTGTTCCCGCCCACCCGCCCAAATGTTTGTTATAAAGAAATTAGAAATTAATAGCACCTGCCGTGTTTCTGCAGCTAAAAACTCTAACAGAAAAACTGACAGAAGTCATTAAGGTACAAGAGAGTAATGACGTAAACAATTTGTTGATAACAAACACTTGGGCGGGCGGGCGGGAACACAGTTCAGAAAAATTAGACCGGTGGTTTCAAACTATGTTGGAAGTCAATAGCACCTGCGGTGTTCCTGTAGCTAAAATTCTAACAGAAGGACTGACAGAAGTCATTATGATGCAGAAAATGCTGCATAAAATTTGTTGTCTAAAATTGTCTTTTCTGTATAAATTCTAATTGAAATTGCCTAAAAAATGCATTTTTTATATACAGGGTGTCCGGAAAATACGTGTACAACGTATGACAACAAACTCCTGACGTCAAAATAGGTCGATCTAAGCCGACTTAGTTATATCCAAAATTGTCTCGTAAATATTAAAAAGAAATTACCTGTAACAATAATTTTTTAAGTGACCTTGTTGCTATGGCGTTTAATAATTTGACAATTATTGACAAATTGTCACCAGTCTATGAAATTTACTCAAGTATACGATCAACATTCTTGAATTACAAGTTCATTTTACCATTAAAAATGGAAAATTATACAAACTCTCAGAAAGTTGACATGCTCCTAGTATACGGGTTTTGTGAAGGAAATGGGCGTCAGAGTGTTAGGGTTTACATGGAGAGGTTTCCTAACCGTCGAATACCAAACCACCAAACATTTGCCAATATTGAGCGTCATCTTCGGGAAACGGGCAGTTTTGAGAAAAAGTTTGAAGGCAGGGGTCGTATGCGAACAACTCGAACTGTGGAAACAGAAGAGATAATTCTGGAAAGAGTTGAAGAAGAACCAAGTACCAGTACCCGTCTCTTAGAACGTGAGTTAAATGTTCCTAAAACGATTGTCAATGAGGTTTTAAGAGAACAGTTGTTACATCCTTACCACATACAAAAAGTCCAGGAACTTTTACCGACTGATCCCCCCATGCGGCTTACATTTTGTCAATTTATTAGAAACAAAAAAATCCTTGTTCCAAATTTTTGTAGAAAAATTATGTTTACTGACGAGGCATGCTTTACAAGATCTGGGCTAACCAATCTGCACAACGAACATATTTATTCCGATGAAAATCCACATGCCATTAAAGTTGCACATCATCAGCATCAATTTAAAATTAATATTTGGGCAGGTATTATTGATCACTACCTTATTGGTCCCATTGTTATTCCAGACAGGTTAGATGGAAATATTTATTTAAATTTTTTGCAAGACACATTACCAATTCTTCTGGAGAATTTGCCCCTTTTACTTCGGAGGGAAATGTGGTATATGCATGATGGTGCCCCGCCCCATTTTTCCGTTGCCGTTCGGCAATACTTACATCATCAATATCCCAACCGATGGATTGGAAGAGGCAATGATGCACCAGTAAAATGGCCACCACGTTCTCCTGAGTTAAATATGTGTGACTTCTTTTTGTGGGGCGCTATTAAAACAGAAGTTTACAAGACTCCGGTAAACACACGCAATGATTTATTGCAGCGGATTTTAAATGCAGGCAACCATTTTAATAATCCCGAGACATTAGATAGGGTCCAATATCATTTTTTAAAGAGTGTTAATAAGTGTATTCAGCAAGATGGCGGTCATTTTACACATTTGCTTAAGTAATGTTTTTGTTTTACTTAGTTTCTTACAATAGATACTTTCAACTTTGTTATACTTTTGTTTTTTTTTGACGCCCTCTACCGGCTAAACGAGACAATTTTGGATATAACTAAGTCGGCTTAGATCGACCTATTTTGACGTCAGGAGTCTGTCGTCAAACGTTGTACACGTATTTTCCGGACACCCTGTATAAATTGGTCTAAAAATTCATTGAAATAATCAAAATTGTTACAACAAATTATATTTCAAAACATTTATTATCGTAAAAACGGTAAAAATGTTAAAAATTTGTCCGCAAAACAAAAACTAGTCAAACAATTTTTATAAAATTTGTTCTTTGTAGCAAAATATAATGTTAAACACATTGAAATTATTAAATCAACAAAATTGTTATTTTTGCATCATTTATTACCGTAAAAACGGAAAAAATCTCATAAATTTGAACGTAAAACAAAAAGTACCCAAACGATTTTTGTAAATTCTGCTACGTTTTAGCAAAATTGATTGTTAAACAGATAAAAATTATCAAATCTACAATATTGTTACAAAAATGTTATATTTGCATCGTTTATTACCGTAAAAACGGAAAAAGTTTCATAAATTCTTTCGTAAAACAAAAAACAGTCAAACGATTTTTATAAAATTTGCTATGTTATAACAAAAAATAATGTTAAACACATTGAAATCATTAAATCGACAAAATTGTTACAAAAATGTATATTTTGTAACGTTTATTAACGTAAAAACGGAAAAAAATGTTATAAATTTGTGCGTAAAACAATAACTAGTCAAACGATTTTTATAAAATTTGCTACGCTATAGCAAAATTGAATGTTAAGCACATTGAAATTACCAAATCAGCAAAATTGTTACAAAAATGTATATTTCAAAACATTTATTACGGTAAAAACGGAAAAAATGTTAAAAATTTGTCCGTAAAACAAAAACTAGTCAAACGATTTTTATAAAATTTCCTACGTTATAGCAAAATATAATGTTAAACACATTGAAATCATCAAATCAACAAAATTGCTGCAAATTTTTTATTTTTGCATCGTTATTACCGCAAAACGGAAAAATACTTATATAATTGGTCGTAAAACCAAAACTAGTCAATTAATTTTTATCAAATTTGTTATTTTGCATGTTGTTAAGTTGATAAACCCATTAAAATAATAAAATTTGTAAAATTATTACAAAAATATAATTTTTAAACAGTTTTAATTACAAAAAACGGAAATTTTGTTTGCATAATCGATCGTAAAACAAAAATGAATCAATAAATTTTTATCAAATTTGTTATTTAGTAGCATAATAAGTTTCTAAACTAATTAAAGTGATAAAACTCTGCTATAGTATTACAATAAAATAATTTTTAAACAATTTATTATAAACGAAACGGAAAAAAAATTGCGTAATCTACCATAAAACAAAAACTAACCAAAAGATTTTAATTAAATTTGACATTAATTATAATATAATGTTACAACTAAATTAAAATATAAAAAAAGTCGTAAAAGTTACGTTAATTGTCGCTAAAACAAAAAAAAAACATTAAAAAACCAGTCATAAAACTAAGACGAGTCAAGCAGTTTATATAAAATTACAAAAATTGTTATGATAATATCACTTTATTACGTATGAACAAAAAAATATTGTAATTTTGGTAACAAAACAATTTTTTTTAATTTACTATTTTGCAATTTAAATTCAACACTTCATATGAAAGTTAAATAAAATAACATCAATTAACTCAAGATAGCAAATACTTGATTGAAAAACAAATCAAACAATTTATCCTAATTGATTATTAAATTTGTGTGCTATGTCAATATGATTGCCTTTTTAAATTATTTAAAATAGTAACATAAAATAAGGAAGAACGCAAACAATATTTTCTTAGTAAAAGCAAACAAATTAATAGTTCAGTTATGCGCAAATTAGTTTCCCATAATAACTGAAGGAAAGTGTTTGGTTGGTCACTCATCTGTTTACAATAAAAGTATAAACAACGGTAAATCAAGTTTACTTATGAAATCGCACTTATACAAGCTACTTATAATCGAATTTGTTTAAACATACATCATTAAATTATATAATATTTATAAAATTATGACTCAAATTATTTTATTGAGTCAAATTAGATTAGAATTTATTTTTGTTTATTTAACAGGAATGTGAATTGATTCATTGTCGATTGATCGATTAACAACGCACAAGGCGCGGTGTAATGTTTCCTGGTCTTTGTCAATTATGTAATGCTTAAATTCAAAAATTGAATTAAAAATAATTAAATTATAATTATTATCAGTACGTGAGCATTGCAATAATTTTAATTATCATTGATGATATTTTCTGCAATGTAATGGTACATTCAAGGTTTAATAATATTTTCTTCCATTTAAAATAGAAAGGTTATTTAATCGAATTGAATACAGCATTGAGAAAGTGAACATTTCCTTGCACTTGAACTTGGCAACTGTTGTAAAAATACAGTCAAGGGCGCCCACATATTACAATTATTTATGTTAGTATTGCTCTTATTAAAAATCCGCTTACAATATGCAACGTGTTATCTAATAGTTGCTCAAGTGCAATCTTCGCTTGAAGCAGGAAGTGATATTACAATTGCACGCTTCTTTAGGTTACCTAACCAACATTTAACTCGAACGTTAATGTTTTTATTATCATACCAATTTTATGCCTTGGTTTCATATTTTATTTGCTGACATTTATTCGTTTCAATTCTATTATTTATTGCTCAAGATTTTTAAAGAAAATTAATTCAGCAAAGTATTGATTACTGCTAATTAATAACAGCATTGGTGTTTCCTTTCATAACTACAATTGCAGTTATAGAAGACATAAAAGAATAATTAGATCAAAATGTTGGTGCTATTTATTTAAAGGTGATAAATTCACTTGTACTTATAACAATTATTAGAATTGAACGTTTAATTCTAAACTGATTGCAAACAAATTAAATTGCATATTTAATTTAAATAAATTATTATTTTAGAAATATAAATGTTAGCGTAATCAAGGAAAATTCCATAATAATACAATTTTCCCCTTGAAACACGAAACATTTCCTTGGCGTTCTCGAAGAGTACGTGTTATCATTATATTATTTCAAGTGAAGGATATACAAATTAAAATAAGTTGCTATAAATAAATGTAAACAAATTCAATGAAAAGGTAAGACAAAACATAAGAACTAATACATTTTTATAAAAATTTATTATTAAGGGTGCGGTTTAGAGAATCAAATTTCCTGTGTCATGAAGTATATGAGAATAAAAAATCTTTAATTGTTTATAAAATTATAATTTTTTTTGTCAAAATATTTGCTTAATTTTTAAGAGCCGGTCTTTCATTTTCCGCTTAAACTAAGATTGGAGTTTAAGCTTAAAAAAATATTTTTAGTGTAATATGTCTAATGCATTATTAATTTTTATCATGCTTTGAAGCAAGAAAAAGCGAGACATTTAAATTTAAAATAAAAAAGTGAAGTTAGACTAACCTAAGATCACAATGTGAAATAAACAAAGGATTAATTAAAATAAAGTTGTCATTATTTTAGGAAAAATATAATTAATTTCATGCTGCAAAATGAAGTTTGCAATTAATTCAAAGGGAATTGTCATGAATTATGCTACAAAATGAAGTTAGTAATCGTTTTAGGAGAAACACAATGAATTGTGGTACAAAATGAAGTTTGAAGTTAATTCAAGGGGAATTATCATGAATTAAGCTACAAAATGAAGTTAGTAACTATTTTAGAATAAACACAATGAATTGTACTACAAAATAAAGTTTGCAGTTAATTCAAGGAAAATTATCATGAATTAAGCTACAAAATGAAGTTAGTAATTATTTCAAGAAAAATATAATAAATTAAACAACAAAATGAAGTTTGCTGTTAACTTAAGAAGAATTATCATAAATTATGCTGCACAATAAAGTTACTAATTATTTTAGGGAAAACACAAAAAATTGTTCTATAAAATAAAGTTTGCAGTTAATGTAAAGAGGATTGTCATAAATTATGCTACAAAATGAAGTTAGTAATTATTTAAAAAAAATACACAATGAATTGAGCTACAAAATAAAGTTTGCAATTCAAAGAAAACAATCATGAATTATGCTACAAAATGAAGTTAGTTTTAAGAAAAACACAATGAAGTTAGTAATTATTTTAGAAGAAACACAATACTTAGCGGTTTTCCATTTGACAAAATAGCTTTTGGTGGCACTAATTCAGTATTTTATTAATTTATTTGTCACACGCTTTTTACTTTTTTGATGTTTGTCAAGGTAGAGAACGTCCCACAAACGCCAAATATTTTCTGGTGCGCTTGTCAAGTGTGAAACACTGCTGTCCGAAAATTTTAAAAATGTAAAAAATGTTCAATTTGAAAATAGTCGCACTCAAAATAAGTAGCAACTTCTCATTACTCATATTTATTACTATATATGTAAGCTACGATTTCTACAAATATGATCATAATCAAGCAACCTGGTTGCTATTAATTGTGTTTCTACTAAAAACATAAAAAGTATTTGAAACTGGTGACATTAATTTAGCATTTATAGTAACTTTCAAAATAAATAGCAGCTTATTACTACATCTATAGGCTACAATTTCTACAAATATTACTAAAATTAAGTTACTTAGTTGCTACTTATTGTGCTTCTGGTAGAAACTCAACAAAATTTTGAAATTGATGACATTGAATTTGCATTTTAGTAGCTTTTAAAATAAGTAGCAACTTGTCGTTACTGACATTAATTTAGCATTTTTAGGAACTTCTAAGCCTTTCTTTAACAGTGCGCTTAAAGTCATTGTGCAGAACTTTGCGTTTTTATCGACAAAGTATTTTGATACTACCGTCCCGCAACCAATAAATGTGTTTTCCGCCCACCCATCTAATCAAAACATGAAATCACTAACACTTGGATGGGTGGGCGGAAACTAAAGTCAAAGCTACTGTCTCACTATCATTGAGATTAGTGCTCTGCCCACCCAGCCAATTGTTTGTGAACAAAAAATTAGTTTACAAACACTTATATGGGTAGGCGGGAACTAAAGTTGAAATAACTGTTCCGCAATTAATAAACTTATTGCCCCGCCCACCCATTTAATTGTTTGTAAACAAGAAATTGGATCACGAACACTTGGGTGGGTGGGCGGGAACTAAAGTTGAAGCTAGTGTCCCGCAATAATTAAACTAAGTGCTTTGCCCACCCACCCAATTGTTTGTGAACAAAAAATTGAATCACAAACATTTGGGCAGGCGGGCGAGAACTAAAGTTAAAGCTACTGTCTCGCAATTATTAAACTAAGTGCCTCGCCCACCCCCCAATTGTTTGTAAACAAAAAATTTAATCACAAAGATTTGAGTGAGTGGGCGGAAATTAAAGTTAAATCTATTGTCCCGTAATAATTGAACTTAGTGCCCTGCCCACCCACTGAATTGTTTGTAAACAAGAAATTGGATCACAAACACTTGGGTGGGCGGGCAGGAACTAAAGTTGAAGCTAATGTTTCGCAATCTTTGAACTTAGTGCCCGCCCACCCACCCAATTGTTTGTAAACAAAAAATTGATCACAAAGATTTGAGTTTGTGAGCAGGAATTAAAGTTAAATCTACTGTCCCGCAATAATTGATTAATTGGATCACAAACAAAACTAAAGTTGAAGCTACTGTCCCAAAATAATTAAACAAAAAGCATCGCCCACCCATCCAATTGTTTGTAAACAAGAAATTAAGTCACAAACCCTTGGGTGTATGGGTAGGGACTAAAATTAAAGCTAGTGTCCCGCAATCATTAAACTAAGTGCCCCGCCCAACCCCCAATTGTTTATAAACAAGAAATTTGATCACACACATTTGGGTGAGTGGGCGGGAACTAAAGTTAAGACTACTGTCCCGCAATCATTAAACTAAGTGCCCGCCTAACCCAATTGTTTGTGAACAAAAAATTGAATCACAAATACTTGGGTGTATGGGTAGGAACTAAAGCTGAAGCTACTGTCCCGCAATAATTGAACTTAGTTCCCCGCCCATTCACCCAATTGTTTGTGAACAAAAAAAAAACTAAAGTTAAGGTTATTGTCTTGCAATCATTGAACTTAGTGCTTAAATAAAAAACACTTAATAAAAGAGCTTTTTACATTTTTAAACCGAAAATCAAAATTCATTTTTGATTTTTTAAACCAAAAAATCAGTCGATTTTGAAAACTCATAAAAATAGTTGTAGGCAAAAATTTAAAAATTTGATCCAACAAATTGTGAATTTACTTTTCTTCTTTCGAATAAGACTATGCGCAAATCTCTACCTTATAAACTGTAGTAGGAGTAGGCTTTTGCGCGACACTATTTTTAGCCTATTTCTCAACCCTTCACGAACCTTCAATGAATTAATTGTACAAATTTTTAAAAACTAAAATTTGTAGACAAAGAAAGGATCTTTCATTTGAGACTAACCCCATTTTTTTACGTGGCCGGATTAAGCAGTGACGTACTCTCAAAAAGTACTTTTAATCAGTACATTTGGGACGCCACTGCTCAAAAACTAAAGCCCAAATCGAAAATCCGTTTTACTACATCTACAAAAATAACTTTCAGTTTTTTTATTAAAGCAAATTTGAATCTAAAATCTTTTAACCGCTTTGATTAAAAAACGACAAAAAAATTACATGAGAAGAAGCTCAAAAAAAAAACTTTTAAATTAATTACTTAAACTATTGTAAATTTAAGTTTTTTATAGAAAAATTCTCTCGCCGCCACTGTTTTTTTTTTAATCCGTGTTTTATAGCCAATCTATTTATCTAATAGAGGACATTTTTAAAATAATTATGTAAGATGCAAAAAGTAAAAAAAATTTACAAACTTCAACAAATTTTTTGAAATTTTTGTAAAACAAAAAACTCTTTCTACGCCTATGCTTACAGTGACGTAAACAAAAATAATTTTTGATAAAAAATTTAAAATATTTTATGTTTCTCTAAAGTTTATCGCAATTCGATATTTACAAAAATAAAAAAGAAGTAAACTTTTAAAAATTTGCAAAAAAAAAATCTTCCCATTGATCGGACTGGAACTTGACAAAATAATCAATAACATTTTTTACATTTTGTATCTTATTACATAGAAACAAGGGGATAAAGATGCGGGTGTGTAGCTCAAAATGTAGGTTTTAATAAAAGCTTTAAGAAAATGGGTTTACCAATTTGGTTTCGCTTATAAAAGCGTCCATAAAATCAAAAAAAGTTGAACGGCCCAAAATTTTCAAAAAATGTTTCCAAAATTAAGATTTTTGCATCAACCTTTTTCTTTTTAAATTCATAAATTATTTAGAATTTTTGAAAAATATCCAAATATTAAAAATAAATTAAAAAACTAAAAAAAATTGCAAAAAACAAATTTTTTTTTTTATTCTTTAAACATAGATTTTTGAATATAATTATTAAGTTAAAAATTTGCTTTATTTTAACAAAAATATTTCAAAAATTGTTTCCAAAATTGAAATTTTGACAAAAAACAAATTTTGAAAATAAATTAAAAAACTACATTTACAATCTGTGTGTTATATTTTAACCAAAAAAAAATCAAAAATTGTTTTCAAAATTGAGATTTCTACAAAAAATTTGTTCTTTTTTGGAATTTCATAAAACATTTTTAAGATTTTTCAAAAAATTTTGAATTTTGAAAATAAATAAAAAACTAGTTTACAATTTGCGTGTTAAAATTTAATCAAAAAATTTCGAAAATTGTTTCCAAAATTGAGATTTCTACAAAAAACAAATTTGTTCTTTTTTGGAATTTCATAAAACATTTTTAGAATTTTTCAAAAATATCCAAATTTTGAAAATAAATTAAAAAACTACATTTACAATCTGTGTGTTATATTTTAACCAAAAAAAATAAAAAAATTCCAAAATTGAGATTTCTACAAAAAAATTGTTCTTTTTTTGGAATTTCATAAAACATTTTTAAGATTTTACAAACTTTTTTGAACTTTAAAAATAAATTAAAATACTAATTTACAATCTGTGTGATATAATTTAACCAAAAAATTACAAAATAGTTTCCAAAATTGAAATTTTTACAAAAAACAAATTTGCTTTTTTGGAAATTCATAAAACATTTTCAGAATTTTTCAAAAATGTCTAAATTTTAAAAAAAGTAGTTAACAATAAAGATGTTATATTTTAATCAAAAATTTTTCAAAAATTGTCTTCAAAATTAAAGTTTTTCAAAAAACAAATTAGTTCTTTTTATGAAAATTTTAAAACATATTTATCATTTTTGAAAAATATCTAATTTTTAGAAATAAGTTAACAAACTTCTAAACAATAAGTGTGTTATATTTCAATCAAAAAAATTTCAAAAATTGTCTCCAAAATTAAGATTTTTGCAAAGAACAAATTTAATCTTTTTTTGAAAATTTATAAAACATATTTAGGGTTTATGAAAATAATCTAAATTTAAGAAATAAGTTAACAAACTAGTTGACAACAAGTGTGTTATATTTTAATCAAAAAAATTTCAAAAATTGTCTTCAAAATTAAGATTTTTGCAAAAAACAAATTTAATCTTTTTTTGAAAATTCATAAAACATTTTTAGGATTTTTAAAAAATACCTAAACTTTAGAATAAGTTAACAAACTAGTTAACAATAAATGTGTTATATTTTAATCAAAAAAATTTCAAAAATTGTCTTCATAATTAAGATTTTTGCAAAAAACAAATTTGTTTTTTTTTTCGGAAACTTATAAAACATATTTAAGATTTTTGAAAAATTTCTAAATTTTAAAAATAAGTTAACAAACTAGTTAACAATAAGTGTGTTATATTGTATAAAAAAATTTAAAAAATGTTTTTTTAAATTAAGATATTTTCAAAAAACAAATTTGTTCTTTTTTTGAAAATTCATAATACATATTTAGGATTTTTGAAAAAATACCTAAACTTTAGAAATAAGTTAACAAACTAGTTAACAATAAGTGTGTTTTATTGTAATCAAAAAACTTTCAAAAATTGTCCTCAAAATAAAGATTTTTTCAAAAAACAAATTTGTTCTTTTTTGGAAATTCATAAAACACATTTAGATTTTTTTTAAATAATCTAAATTTTGGAAATAAGTTAAAAATTTAGTTTACAATAAGTTTGCTATATTTTAATCCAAAACTTTCAAAAATTGTTTCCAAAATTAAAATTTTAGCAAAATCAAATTTATTCTTTTTTTGAAAATTCATAAAACATATTTAGAATTTTTAAAAATAAGTTAAAAAACTGGCCTACAATGTGTGTGTTATATTTTAAACCAAAATTAAGATTTTTGCTAAATGCGTACTTGTTCTTATATTGATCAATTGCAATAATAATTAGATTTGACTGAATTATCGCAAAACATAAAGTTTATTAGTAGCATTTTGATTGGCGCAATAAAACCGAGAATGAAATATGATTGTATTAATGTAATCTCATTATATCCAGCTGGTTAATGAGGGCACATACATAAATTAAATCCGTTGTATTTGTTTCGATAAATATAAGTGTAGTGAAAGTATCAGAAAATTAATTTACTTTTACTTTTATAGATAAAAGGAGAAAATATCAAAAATGGCACAAACAACCGAAGTAGTGAGCTCTGAGAAAGAAAAAGAAGCGAACGGTGCGAAGCAGGACGTGCAGAAGCCATCGAAATGGGACGGAATGGGATGGGGAGAGAGGTACAATTACGTGATGGCACACATCACCGTGGAACCGATGATGGCTTGTTATGTGATGCCCTGCGTTTTTGCCTCCCTTGCTACACAAAATTTAAGTATAGAAAAGGCATGCAGGGTGAATTTAGCTTACAGCGATGTGATTTGCGACGCGTTGAGTGCGAGGAATACAGCAAATTACACGAAGGAAGAGGCGGAAGTGCAACAGTTGGTGGCCTCTATGACCGTTTGGAAGACCGTATTGCAAAGCGCCCTGCCGGCATTTCTTATATTATTCGTGGGAGCTTGGAGCGACCGCTGGGGCTTGCGCAAGCCCTGCATGCTTCTACCCATCGTCGGAGAGTTCGTAACAGTAATTGGACTCATGCTGTGCACATATTTCTTTTACGAACTGCCGATGGAAGTGAACGGTTTCATTGAAGGTATTTTCCCAGCGCTAACTGGTGGATGGTTTACCATGTTCATGGGAATTTTCAGCTACATCGGCGATGTCACCACTTTGGAAATGAGGACGCTACGTATAGGCGTAGTTAACGTTTTCTGTTCTTTAGGAATACCAGTCGGGTTAGCACTAAGTGGAATTTTATTCAAAAAGATTGGTTTCTATGGTGTATTCTCGATATCGGCCATACTATATATAGTGGCTTTCGTTTACGGCTATTATAAAATTGAAGAAAGGAAGAAAGTGGATGTGCCAGTGCTGCCAGACAAACCTTGCGCCTTCCTCAGAGACTTCTTCGACGTAAACCATGTCAAAGAGACCTTCCGCGTTGCGTTCAAAAAAGGCGAAAACAACAGGAAAATGAAAGTCATGCTCCTCATGCTAGTCGTCATGGTTGTCATCGGACCGATGCACGGTAATGTACCAATTACATGTTATTATCGCATAGATTTTTTTACAGATTTATGTCATGGTGCATGTCATAATTATGTTTGATTTTCATGTAACGCCGGATTAAACAATGCGATTACTATACTTAAACAAATTATCACTTTCATTATAATTTTATGGATCGTCAAACTAGTTCCATCAAATTCTTTCCGGCTTAATATTTACAATTTAATAGCAATAAAGTCATATTATATGCAAAGAGATTAAATCAAATTGTGTGAATATTGCACGGTATGATGCTCATTTTCCACTAGTCTGCTTTTTCTACAAAGTAAGTCTACTTATGACGTATACAAAAAAGGGGAAAGTGAAATGATATTAGAAACAATTATCTTGACCAAAGTTTTTATTTTAAATTCCTTTAAATTGATTTACTTTTAATCAGTCGAAGGTGAGATGCTAGGCACACTGATGATGGATGCATACCCTGAAACACAAGTATATATAATTTCTGGTCTCCCAAGATGTTTTAATGTTACTTCAAAGTCTTATAAATTAATTCAGACTACTTTGCATTAATTCAAATCTGTTGTGCCAATTACAACCAAATAGAAACGATGTCAATTGTTGTAGTACTATATGAATTCACCTTAATCTAAATACTGGTTACGTTTTGGTTTCTACTACGATTTTGAAGTTTTTATTTATAGTCTAGCTGGGGACATTGTTTTTAATGATTTAGATAGTATACACATTGATCTGAAAATATATAAACAGCTCTAAGGTAATAGTTAAACAAATTTAGGTTTTCCAAAATATTTTTGCAGTTTTATTAAAAGTCTTTGCACTTTTTTAGAAGTTTTGAGTAATTTTTTGAAAGCTCTGAAGACATTTATTTTGGAGCAAATTTGCAGTCTCAGAAATGTTGACAATATTTTCTGTAGTCTTTGAGAAACGATTGCAACTATACTTAAAGTCTCCAGTTGTTCTGAACACTTTTAAAGCTATTTGTAAGCTCTGAAGGTCTGTTGGAGACTAATAAAATAACACCGACATTTTTTGAAAATCTTTTGCAGTTTTGTAAGCTCTAGAGGTCTTTAGAAGACTGATAAAACTTTTTTGGAAACTTTGAATGCTTTTTGGAAGCCTTTCTTTAAGACGGTGGCAATGTTTTGCAAAATTTCTAACAGTTTCTGAACACCGTTTGAATTCTTTGCAAACATTTTTGGAAACATCGAACGCGTTTTGAAAGCTGCAAAAGTTTTTTAAAGATTGGTAATGATTTGCAACATTTTCTACAGTTTCTGAGAAAAGACTGTTTGGTTTTTTGCGACCATGAATGCTTTTTATATGACATTTTATAGCAAAATTGTAACCTCAAAAATGTTTGTAACATTTTCTTTAGTTTAGAGAACCCGTTTCAAATGTTTGCGGAGTTTTGGTAATTATTTTGGAAACTTTGGGAAGCCTATTGTAGATTGGTGCAGAAGTTGTTTGAAACTTAATTTTTTTTTAAAGCTTAATAATAGTTTATGAAGTTTTTGAGTTCTTTTTTATAGCTTCTTGAAGATTGAAGTATTTTTACACTTACTCTTAAAGCTCTGACGTTTTTTGACGGTTTCAACTTTTTTTTGAGCATGCTAATAATTTATTGAAATGTGTTCTATAGTCTCTAAAAACAATTTAAAACATTTGCAGTCTTTGGAAGCCTGTTGTAAGTTTGATAATGTTTCCAAGAATTTCTGATAATTTTTACTGCTTCTTGAAACCTTTAAAGCTTTTTGAGTTTTCCTGTTTTTTTATTTATATTTTGTAATTTTTCAAAGCTTTCAGTCTTTTTACATTTTATAATTACCAGCCTATAATTAGAATTAAAATTCGCGGCCACCTAAAAGTTTGTTATTAAGTTTCTTCTCTTTGTAAGTCTCACTGAAGTGCCCAGCCACTCGCCCAAAAAAATTTGTTTTAAAAAAATTGATAATTACTCCTCCTTGTAAACATTAGAAGTTTTAAAGTCGGAAGAGAAGATGGTAATATCCAATCTTTTGATGATTAACATTTGGACAAGTCAATGGTCCAGTTTATGATTACCAGCAAGTACTTTAAACTGTGGTGCCTATTTATTGGCCCAAAAGTTTGTTATCAAAAAATTAAAAGTATCTCTTCCTTGAAAGCGTTCCAAGTCTCTAAGTCAAAGTAGGAGATAATGATATTTAATCTTTTGATGACCAAGAACTAGGCTGGTGGGTGGCTTACTCCAGTTTATGATTACTAGCCAGTAGTTTCAACTAGAATGCCCATCTAATTGCGCAAAATAATTGAAAGTTTCTTCTCCTTGTAAGCATTGGAAGTCTAAAAGTCATAGAAAGAGGAGGCAATATCAAATCTCTTAATGACCAACATTTGGGCGGGTGGGTGGGCCACTCCAGTTTATGATTTCCAGCCAGTAATTTAAACTGCTCAAGAATTTATTATCAAAAATTAAAAGTTTCTCCACTTTACAAGCGTTAAATGTCTCAAAGTCAGAGCAGGGAATAGTATTATCCAAATTCACTGACCCAATTTTTATAAACTGTGTTCCCACCCACCCGCTCAAGTGTTAGTTATCAAGAAATTTGTTAGTGCGCCACCTTTGACGTATTAGTGACAACTGTCATTCAATCTGTCACACCAAAAACAGCAGAAACGCAACAAGTGTGAGAATAAGCAAATTTCTTGATAACAAACACTTGGGCGGGAACACTGTTTCAAACCACTGACCTAATTTTTATAAACTGTGTTTCCGCCCATCCGCCCAAGTGTTAATTATCAAGAAATTTGTTATTGCGACCACTTTTGACGTATTAGTGACAACTATCATTCAATCTCTCACACTAAAAACAGCAGAAACGCAACAGGTGTGATAATGAGCACATTTCTTGATAACAAACACTTGGGCGGGTGGGCGGGAACACTATCTCAAACCACCGACCCAATTTTTATAATCTGTGTTCCCGCCCATCCGCCCAAGTGTTAGTTATCAAGAAATTTGTTATTGTACCCACCTCTGAAGTATTAGCGACAACTGTCATTCAATCTGTCACACTAAAAACAGCAGAAACGCAACAAGTATGAGAATTAGAAAATGTCTTGATAACAAACACTTGGGCGGATGGGCGGAAACACTGCCTCAAAGCACTGACTCAATTTTTATAAACTGTGTTCCCGCCCACCCGCCCAAGTGTTGGTTATCAAGAAATTTGTTATTGCGCACACGTTTTATGTATTAGTAACGACTGTCATTCAATCTGCTACATTAAAAACAGCAGAAACGTAACAAGTGTGAGAATAAGCAACTTTCCTGATAACAAACACTTGGGCGGGTGGGCAGGAACACTGTCTCAAATCATTGACCCAATTTTTATAAACTGTGTTCCCGCCCACCCACCCAAGTGTTAGTTATCAAGAAATTTGTTATTGCCCCCACCTTTGACGTATTAGTGACGACTGTCATTCAATCTGTCACACTAAAAACAGCAGAAACGCAACAAGTGTGAGAATGAGCACATTTCTTGACAACAAACAGTTGGGCGGGTGAGCGGAAACACTGTCTCAAACCACCGGCCCAATTTTTACAAACTGTGTTCCCGCCCACCCACCCTAGTGTTAGTTATCAAAAAATTTATTATTGTACCCACCTCCGAAGTATTAGTGACAACTTTCATTGAATCTGTCAAATAAAAAACAGCAAAAACGCAACAAATATGAGAATAAACAAATTTCTTGATAACAAACACTTGGGCGGGTGGGCGGGAACACTGTCTCAAACCACCGACTCAATTTTTATAAACTGTGTTCCCGCCCACTTGCGGGAAATTGTTTCTTGTACTTGTAAACGTCTCAAAGCCAGAGAAAACGATGGTAATATCCAATCTCTTAATAAACAACACTTGGGCCAGTGGATGGGTCACTCCAGTTCATGATTGCCATCGAGTAATTTGAACTGAAGTGCCCACCCACCCGTCCAATAGTTTGTTATCAAGTTTCTCCTAATTAGAATCGTTAGAAAGTTAAAATTGGAAGAGGAAATGATAATACCCAATCTCTTCATGACTAACACTTGGGCAAACGGGTAGGTTACTCCAGTTCATGATTTCCACAAAGTAGTTTGAATTGAAAAGCCCACCCGCCCGCCCAATAGTTTGTTATCAATAAATTGAAAGTTTATCCTCTTTGCAAACATTAGAAGTCTCAAAGTCATAAAAGGATATAATCTTTTGATGACCAACACTTGGGCGGGTGGGTAAACCACTCCAGTTCATTATTACCATCAAGTAGTTTGAACTAGGGTGTCCACCTACCCTCCCAAAAGTTTGTTATCAACAAATTTGCGTATCTCTTCCTTGCAAGCGTTAAAAGTTTCTAAGTCTGAAAAGAAAAAGTATCAAATTTCTTGATAACCAACACTTGGGCCGATAGATGGGCACTCCAGTTCATGATTACCATCAACAAGTTTCAACTAGAGTAATCACCAACCCACTTAAGAGTTTGTTATCAAGAAATTCTAAGTTTATCTGCTCTGCAAGCGTCAAAAATCTCTTAATCAGAAGAGGCAATGGTAATATCTAACTTCTTGATGACCGGGTAAGTGGGTCACTCCAGTTTACCATCGAGTAGTTTGAACTGGAGTGCCCACCTACTTGCCCAAAAGTTTGTAATCAAGAAACTGAAAGTTTCTCTTCTTTAGAATTATTAGAAATCTCAAAGTCAGAAGAGAAAATGGTGGAAATCCAATTTCTTAATGTCCAATACTTGTTACTTCAGAACATGATTACTAGTAAACTGGAGTGCACACCCACCCGCCCAAAAGTTTGTTACCATGAAGTTTTTCCTTCTTACAAGCGTTAGAAGTCTCAAAATTAGTGAAGGAAGTGGTTATATCTAATCTCTTAAACAATTGGTTGTTTACTTCAGTTCATGATTAACATAAATAGTAAAGCAAGGAGAAGTATACGACAAAAATTGAATATATCAAAAAAAATTAAACAGACCAAAAAGTCTAGCAAAAAGCAAAATAAATGTAAAGACCGCTTTGCGACTTGAGGAAAGATGGAATTCCCAACAAAAGCCCCGCACTTCCGGAGCGTATCGTACTCATTGCAAGCTGAAAGGCATAAAGAACGCAGACGTTGATACCCAAAAACTGGTGAACTATGTCTAGATAATCAGTACAAAGTCAGAAGAAACCCTAATAGAGGTCCGTAGCAATTCTAACAAGCAAATCGTAGCTGGTTTCTTCTAAAGTAAGCGACTAATCACAACACAACCAAAAAAACTAACTATCCAGATAAGGGACTCAAACCCAAGACTCCTGGTGCAGCAGTCGAGTACGCTAACCACTACACCACCTGGGCGGTCCATTAATAAAGAAAGTGATTCAAAAAGAATTGAACGAGGGCAAACAACTGACAATCTAAAGCAGCTCCACAGCAACCCTTCTTTAAACCATTTCCAATCACATTAAGATATTCCGTACACTTTTATCCAAAATCTTTAGACAAATCCCAAAACTCATGCACTGGCCGCCAATAAAACAAATTTTGCAAAGCTACAAGATGCGGCACAGAAGCATTGTCCAAAATGATAAAAAAAAGGTTTTAAATATCGGGTCCAATACCAGATTTTTTTCAACTTTATCAAACCCAACATATTGGTTTTTCTTCTACTTTCATGCGATCAAAATTACTCAAGATATTGCCAATCAACGTTGTTTTAAACAAATCTTTTTTTTTTATTCTTTGTTGACCTTTTCATGTGTTTAAGAGAATATCTTTCCTTGTAATTTCTGAAAGCTATAGTTCCAAAAATCTTGGTAATTTTTTTTTCTTATACCTTCTCTCACCCACAGTTGATTAATTTATTTTCTACACAAACAAAATCCAATTATTTTTGAGTTAACCGCCCACCCATCCAATTTCTGATTCTTAAAAAAAAAACTTCCTGACTCGTTGAGCATTATAATGACATTTAACATTTGTTTTCTTGTATGTCATAATAGGAGCAACATTAACAGTGCGTAATTATTTTAAAATTGTTTTTCGCCCAAATATTGATCAGAAATTTATACTTTTATACTCTTTGCGCATTGTAGTAACATTTATTTTGGCCCATTCTAAAGTGAAGAATAAGCCCAAGCCCAATCTAGCAAAACTTCCAATTTCATGCGTCCAAAAGAATAGAATCAACATTATTATTTTGCGGAAAAGAATTTTAAGCAAAAAAAAATTGCAAACTGGGATTCGATCTCAAGTTGGTTTGGGTATTATGCTGTAGAACTTGGAAAGCCCATTATCAAATTTT
The DNA here is from genome assembly GCA_963932245.1 of Tachinus rufipes. Taxonomy (NCBI): domain Eukaryota; kingdom Metazoa; phylum Arthropoda; class Insecta; order Coleoptera; family Staphylinidae; genus Tachinus; species Tachinus rufipes. Next base: position 8,477,051 of record OZ010749.1, read on the forward strand.
TTGAGCGTATTTTTATTTATTCATCAAAGATAGTTGCAAACGGAAAACTAAGACAATGTGGCGCTACCGGATTCAACAATTTATTAAATATAAATTTACACAAATATTCTTTTTAGAAATCCTTCAAAGTAATTGACCACATCATTTTGGGGGTCGATTAGATAAAAGACCTCAATTAAATCCATTTCAATAACTATTGCAATATTCTTAATCTCGATTAACCTTATCAAAATTGCATGGGTGATTTTGTTAGCGAGAGCGCATATAATTAATGTCATTGCTGAAAGCAATCGACTATTACACAAACATTAATTGCTTATGCGGATAATAGTTTTCTTTACAATTTTCCAACGCGTGAAATGAGCTGAACATTTATTTATTATTACCAAAGCATAAACCTTGAAATACATTCTGCATAAATAAGAAGGTTTGTTGACATCTGAGATGGATTAAAATTTTGCAATTGAATTATAAAATTATATAAGCTAGCAAAAATACCAATACTAATTAATTAATGTTGACAGTGATTTGAAGTTATGTAATTTTGCAATTACTTAAATATTTTGTTTATCTCTTCAAAAGATTACATTTTAATTTGTTTTGAATTGAAAAGCAATATTGTTAATGGGCTTAAAAGTAAATAATAGTTTAATTTGATTTTATTAAATTATATTATAATTACATATATATATTATATAACCAAGTAATTTGATTTGCAATATGTGGATATAATTACAACTCGATTTAATAATAACACAGGTTTCCTTTTTGTTGATGTTAACATTGAAAACATTTCCCCGTAATCAAAGATACCAGAAATACGAGTAGGACTTGTCAAGGTGATAATTATTTTTAAATTAAATTAAAAAAAAAATCAATAGAGTGATTAAGCAATATTTTTTTAAAATCCTATCAACAAAAAGTTTTCAGAAACCAATTACTGAACCGTCAAAAATATCGAACTTGTCAACATCGTTTTATAACTGTCAAGCATTTTTAAAAATAATATAATAGTAGCATCTTGATGAAATCTAGAGATTAAGCTAAACAAAATAAATTATTTCAATTTTATGCAAATTATCTGGTGAGAATCACTATTGTTTCAAGTTATGCAGTGTTCCTTGGATTTTTCCAATTGCTAAAATAATTTGCATAATTTTTTTAACATAATAATAAATAAACCGTATTAGTTTGTCAGAACTAATAGATTAAGAGTGAATTGCAAATGTGCAGTAATCTGAAGCGTCCACAAAGCCTCAAAAGCAAGCAAATGATCTAGATCGGAAACACAATTGAAGCGCCTAACTCAAATCTTGGAGCATAATTTGTCGCAGGTTCGAGCCCCTAGCTCCGGCCAAAAAATTTAAGAAATTTATTAATTCAGAACGTCTAATATATTATTAGTGTCCATTTAACTATAATTATAATTAATATGAGTGTGAGTGGATACTAGGCGCCTTCATCCTCTCATTTAACGGATGCGATAGTATATATCTATGTTTTCAGGTACATATTCAAAGACAACTCATTTGATAAAAGATCGTAGCGTTGCCTAACCTAACTTAAATGGAAACAACTTGGGCAGAAACTCTATCAATCTTTTTTTGCTAATTTTATGCAATAACTAATTTTTCTGCACGTTTTACAATCAATTTTATTAGATAATTAAGTTTATTGTGCTGATTTTATGCAATAAGTAGCTTTCTTCTTAAATCTATTCCTAATTTCATTGTACTTCCCTTAAAACCAGATGCTAACTTCAATTGGTTTTTCCTTAAATTTAATTTCATTTTATTTCTCCTAAAATCAGTTGCTAACTTCAATCCGCATCCCCTTAAATTAATTTCTTACTTCATGTTGCTTCCCAAAGAAATAAATTAATTGCTAACTTCAAGTAGCTTTGTCCATCAATCTATTCCTGACTTCATATAACTTCTACTGCAATCATTTACTATATTTAATATAATTACTAACTCCATCTGACATTTATACTAATAACCGTTTTTGTTTTACAATTTATGCAAATGGGATTACTTAGATAAATGCTTATTTAGGAGCCAATCTAAAACAACAACCCTGAAGCTCACAGCTAAAACATTATCTGCAAATTCTACTCAGATAAATTGTAAAACAAACACGGCTATCTAACTTTAAATTAAATCACAACTTCACATCAATTGAAAAACTCGATTCTCCTTTAATTGATTGCTAACTTCATTTAACTTTCTTTTTAAACCTATTCCTGCCTTCAGCTTACTTCTTTTGAAATCAGTTGCTAACTTCAATGCAGTTAATAATTTTAATCTATTCCTTACTTCATGTTGCTTACAAAAAACAAATTGATTGCTAACTTCAAGTGGCTTGCTCCTTAAATCTATTCCTAACTTCTTATTACTTCCACGACAATAAATTTATGAATTTTTAGGTTATTTTAATTAATTTACAGTTGCTTTTGGCTATTAATCCGGTATAAAAAAATTGAGTAGAGTTTTTGTCACGTGATCAAAGAGTGAAGGAAGTCAAACATAGCCGAACGCTAACAAAGTTTGTCACATTTGTCAGATACGTTAGTATAAAGTAATGTTTTATCCAAAGATTAATATTTATTCACATATTTCAATAAAAATGTCATTATTTGAAGCAATGCGCATTCTGATTCATGCCCGTATGACACTGGTCTATAATTCTTTATTGAATTATATATATAAAAATATTTAAATCTTAAAAAGTCTGTAAAATGCACAAATAATCATCAATCTTATTGTAGATTGAAATTTTAAGAATATTTTTAGTTTTTCTTTAGAATTAACACAAAAAATGTACAAATTAACAGTTTTTAAAAAATAGTTAGGTTATATTATAAATGCTATTACTCACATGTTATGTGTTAATTAAAAAGAAAACCTAAAAATATTCTTAAAATTTCAATCTACAATAAGATTGATGATATTTTGTGCATTTTACAAACTTTTTAAGATTTAAATATTTTTATATATATAATTCAAGATATAATTATTGACAGTGTAATACGGGCATTAATCCACGCACAGCAAGGTAGAGTAAATGGAGTTAACTCTATTCACTCCACTTTGTAAAGCCGAACGGCAAAAAATTGACTCCGTCCACTCCAAAAGTGTAGGATATCCAAATGCAGTTTATGTTTGAAGAACACGGATCTCCTTTAATTATTAATTAGTTGCTAACTTCAATTAATTTCTCTTTAAATCTATTCCTAACTTCATTTTACTTCTCCTGAAATCGATTACTAACTTCAATGTTATTGATAACTTTAATCAGCTTCCCCTTAAATTAATTCCTAACTTCATATTGTTTAAATCTTATACTTATTGGGTGAGTGGGCGGGAACACTATAAACATATTCACTCCCAATTGTAGAAATACTGTAACCCACCCATCGCACACCCGCCCAAGTGTTAGTGATTCAGTGATTAGATAATAAACCACCGATAACGTTGATTTTGCCAAAAAAACACAAAAGATCAAATGTCACTTATTACTAATATGCGCGGGGAAAGAGAACGTACAAATTCCTTGATAACTAACACTTGAGCGAGTGGGCGGGAGCACTATAAATATAATCACGGCCAATTCTTAAACTACTGTGGCCCACCCACCCGCCCAAGTGTTAGTAATTCAGTGATTCCATAATAAATCACCGATAATGTTGTTTCTGTCAAAAAATACAAAAGATCAAATGTCACTTATCATTAATATGCGCGGAGAAGGGGAACGTACTAATTCCTTAATAACTAACACTTGGGTGGGTGGGCGGGAACACTATAAACATAGTCACCTCCAATTGTTGAAATACTGTGTACCACCCACCCGCCCAAGTGTTAGTGATTCAGTGATTGGATAATAAACCACCGATAATATTGCTTTAGTCAAAAAAAACACAAAAGATCAAATATCACTTATCACTAATATGCGCGGGGAAGAGGAACGTATAAATTCTTTGATAACTAACACTTGGGTGGGCGGGCGGAAACACTATAAACAAAGTCACGCCAAATTGTTTAAATACTGTAGCCCACCCACTCAAATGTTAGTGATTTAGGGCCAGTCTTTCATTTTGAGTTTAAGCTAAAGTTGGAGTTTAAGCTCTTTTTAAATCAGTTTAACTGAGTTTGTCAATGTAATCTGTCATAATGGATTATTTGTAAATAGGTTATGTGTCATGCTTTGAGTCAGAAAAATGCGGGACATTTAAATTTAAAATAAATGTTGATAAAATTGTGATAATAGGATTGTCGTTTAAAAATGTTGTGCATTACATGTTTTAATTAACAATATTCTTAAAAACGTAGTAATAATGCAGTTTAAATATGTTTATTTTATCATTTCACTGCGAACATTTCACAGAATAAAAAGTCATAAATAAAATGAAGTTAGAAATAAAAGATATTTCAGAAATTTTACTACCAACTTAAAATACATTTATTTTATTAATCTCAGGTCACAAACTGAGTTAAACAAAGGATTAAACTATGATTGAAATATCAGGCCTTAGTGGTTTAATATTAAACCACCGGTGATGCTGCTTCGGTAAAAAAAACACAAAAGATCAAATATTACTTATCACTAATATGCGCGGGAAAGGAAAACGTACTATTTTCTTGATAACTAACACTTGGGTGGGTGGGCGGGAACACTATAAACATAGTCACGCTCAATTGTTGAAAAACTGTGGCCCACCTACCCACCCAAATGTTAGTAATTTAGTGATTTGATATTAAACCACCGGTGATGTTGCTTCTGTCAAAAAAAACACAAGAGATCATAATAGATAATCATTAATATGCGCGGGAAGAGGGAACGTACTATAAGCATAGTTACTCCCAATTGTTGAAATATTGTGGCCCACCCACCCACCCAAATGTTAGTGATCTACTGATTTTATATTAAACCACCGGTGATGTTGCTTTTGTCAAAAAAACATAAAAGATCAAATGTCACTTATCACTTATATGCGCAGGGAGAAGAAAGGTACTAATTCCTTGATAAGTAACACTTGGGTGGATGGGCGGAAACACTATAAGCACGCCCAATTGTTGAAATATAGTGACGGAGTAGAAAGTATATGGTAAATCAATTTAGGACGTAAAGTATATTAAAAATGTATTTTATGGCAAGATACATTAAAAATTGTTAAAATCCCATTCGTTGCGCAAAATTTGCAATTTTATTGTCCAAAATTTGTGCTGCAAATTATGTTATTACAATGGATTAATTAAAAACTGCATAAAAACATAAAACTTGCATAAAATTAATTAAAAATTACATAAAAAATCAATTTATAGCAAAGAATAAGTCAAAAATTGCATAAAAACTCATTTATTGCGGATGAATTTACACAGAAAACCAATTAACTTCCAAAAATTCATCAACATTGTTGCACAAAAGTTATTTATTGCATTGAATTAATTATTACCTGAACAGAAATTTAATTTGTGACAAAAATACTTTAAAAACTACACTAAACATCAATGTATAGCAATAAATAAACTTTTTCTCATGCAATCAGTTACCAACTTCAATGCAGATCATAACTTCAATTTGTTTCCCCTTAAATTATTTCTAACTTCATGTTTAATGAGTAAACAATTCTCCGTTAATTGGTTGCTAACTTCAATTAGCTTTCTCCTTACATCCATTCCTGACTTCATTTTACTTCACCTGCAATCAGTTACTAACTTCAGTACAGTTTATAACTTCAGTTTGCTTCTCTTTAAATTAATTACTAACTTCATGTTTATTGAAGAAATCAATTATCCGTTAATTGGTTGCTAACTTCAATTAGCTTTCTCCTTACATCTATTCCTGACTTCATTTGTCTTCTCCTGCAATTAGTTACTAACTTCAATACAGTTTACAACTTCAGTTTGCTTCTCTTTAAATTAATTACTAACTTCGTGTTTATTGAAGAAATCAATTATCCGTTAATTGGTTGCTAACTTCAATTAGCTTTCTCCTTACATCTATTCCTGACTTCATTTTACTTCTCCTGCAATTAGTTACTAACTTCAATACTGTTTATAACTTCAGTTCGCTTCTCCTTAAACTAATTTCTAACTTCATGTTTATTAAAGAAAAAAAATCTCCGTTAATTGGTTGCTAACTTCAATTAGCTTTCTCCTTACATCTATTCCTGACTTCATTTTAATTCACCTGCAATAAGTTACTAACTTCAATACAGTTTATTACTTCAGTTCGCTTCTCCTTAAATTAATTTCTAACTTCATGTTTATTGAAGAAAACAATTTTCCGTTAATTGGTTGCTAACTTCAATTAGCTTTTTCCTTACATCCATTCCTGACTTCTTTTTACTTCTCCTGCAATCAGTTACTAACTTCAATACAATTTATAACTTCAATTTGTTTCCCCTTAAATTAATTTTGCTATTTGGCAAGTTTTCAGTTCTAATTTCAAGTTCACAATTATAGCAAAAAATATTTAAAACATATTCTATTTGTTTTACTATAATCTACCTTGAAATTACTATGTTTTACACGCAAAAGCAGTTTTTATAATTACAATTATGGTAACAATTATAAACCGTGTAAAACATGTTACGACTGAGCTAATATAAATTGAACAGCAATTTTTATAATCGTTTCATAACTTCATATTACTTCCTGTTTATTTATTTGATAAATTTATTTACTTTTTTTTATAAATTTTAAACTTCCTAATAATAGATTATGCGGGAAACCTGATAAAATGATTGCCAAGATTCATAGATTTCTTTAAAATATTACTAAACACTAGCACGTAATTCGACATTACGTGCAAGTTGTATACTATACTTTAAAGACAAATTAACAATTTATGAAAACTTTGTGCAGGTTATTCACATTGTTTTTTATGACTAAAATACTTATAATGTATACAAAAAGAATTAAATTATTTATTAAATATTATAATGTGACATTTGGCAGGTGATCTGTCACTTTTTGATGAGTAATCACTTTTCGCAAGCATACTATTCCGTAGCAATAACATTTGCACAATGTACATATTACAGTAAGAATTAGAAAAAAATATTTTAAATATTCATTTGAGTGTTGCTAATTTGAAAATATTGGCCCTTTGACATTCGCTATAAAAACTAGACAAATTACAATAAAAAAATAACAGTTATCCAATTAAGGATGTTCCTTCAAATAAAAAATAAATAAACAAGTTTGATGGATTACCGATAGTTTGATGGATATCAAATTATTGAAAGTTATTACATAATACATTTTAGTATTTACCTGACACCGATAAAATAAATGCAAAAAAAAAAATTGCTACTTTCCAATCAAATTTGGGTCGATAACATTTGAATTTATAATTATTCAAAACAATTTTTTGTGCTCTCATATCATATTCAAAATCAATTAATAAATTTTCCATAATTTGATATAATATAGTATGATACATTCCAGCACAGCACGTGCTTTTGTTTACATTTATAAAACGTAGATATGAACTTTCACCCATTAAAAAGTCGCTTTAATTTATTTCATTAATAATATATTTAATTAATTCGATGTTTCTTTCTTTATAGGTGAAATGGTGGTCCTTTACTTGTTTACAAGATACCGGTTTAATTGGGATGAGCTCGACTACAGTATATTCTCTACTTATAACATGGTGACAAGTTTAATTGGTAAGTTTTTAATAAATATGACCTACATTGAAAAATTACAAATTATATTTAAAAAAAATTATATATTTTTTAGATTATTACAATATTTGTATGTAAATACTAAAAAAAAAATGAATTGACGTCAAAATAAGCGTTACTAGCAAAATGTTTATACAGCACGAGGAAGTGAACGATAGTAGCAACGCTTATCAAAACTAATATTAAATTTTACTGTTGAGATAATAAATATTAATTCTAATACATAAAATTTGATCGTAAATTTACTTATTAAAATTTATTTAAAATGTTACGACCATGAATTGTCAAAATTCGGCCACAAATTATCAAAATCCGGCGATTGGTTAATAAAATATAACGCTTTATAGCAAAATCCGTAAAAAATGGTAAAACCCGTTCATTAATTGTCAAAATCCAGCCATTAGTTACCAAAAATTAACTTTTTATGACAAAACTCTATAATTTATACTAAAATCCGTCAGTAAATGCCAAAATCCGGTCTTCGACTATTTAATTTAAAAATTCAAAAACTAATATCAAAATCGGCCAATAAAATTACAAATACTAATCTTATATCTTAAAATCCGGCCAGTTATTACCAAAAATTAACCTTTTATAGTCAAAATTCCAAACCATTAATCGTAAAATCCGGCCGTTTATTAAAAAAAAATTGACATAATACGACAAAACTTTATCATTTATGCCATAATCCGTCAAGAAAATGCCAAAATCCGGCCATCACTAATCAAAAACCGTCAATAAATGACTTTTTATAGTCATTGATGACCAAATTCTTTCATTTATAGCAAAAATTTGTTCATAAAATAACAAAATCCGGTCATCAATAATCAAAAACCGGCCTATTATTGTCAAAATTTAAGAATCTATACCAAAATTGATGAATAAAATGAAAAAATCTAACCTTATTTTAAAATATGGCCAGTTATTGGCAAAAATTAATCTTTTATGGTCAAAACTCCACAATATCTACCAATATCCGTCAATGAAATGTAAAACACTATCTATTAGTTGTTAAAATCCGGCCATTTATGACAAAATTTTATCATTTATAACCGTCAATAAAATACCAAAAGCCCGCAAAACTGGTCATTAATTTTTATGATCAAATTTTAATAGCGGTTTTTAATAGTCTTTTTTATAGTCAATTTTATTATTTCAAGTTTAGAATTTCTGATTTTTTTATTAGAAAAGTATTGTTTTTGTGTTTTTAATTATTTTTTTGTTTGTTTTTATAGCCAGATTTTATTATTTGATGACCGGATTTTTATATTTAATGGCCGGATATAAGTGTTTTATGGATTAGTTTGTTTTTAATAAGTAAAATTTTGTTATTTTATTATAAAAAATCAGTTTTTAATTTTTATGGCCGGATTTTAATATTTTACTGCTACATTTTTGTGTTTTATTGCTGTATTTATTACTTAACGTTAAATTATGTCTTTTTTATGATAGAAAATCAAAGGTTTTGGCTTTCATGGCCGGATTTTAGTGTTTAATGGCCGAATTTTAATTATTATTTAAAAATTAGATTTTATGTCAATTTTTATTTTAATATTTTGTCTCTGTATTGTTTTATTGCAGTTATTTGATTATAAAAAATAATACAATTTTTGTGTTTCTTGGTAAGTTTTAGATTTCATGGCCGGATTTTAGTGTTTAATGGCCGAATTTTAATGTTTAATGGTTTTATTCAATGCTTAAAGGTTTAATATTATCATTTTACTATAATAGAAAATCAAATTTGTTAATATAACTCCAAAATCCGGCCATTAATAATAAAAATCAATCATATTATTATCAAGTATACTAAAAAAAATCAAACTTTTATTTTTTTAAATCTGGCCGTAATGATGACTAAATTCTTTTATTTATAACAACAAATTGTTCATAAAATGTCAATATTCAATTATTTATACCAAAATCGATCAGTGAAAAAACAAATTATAATTTTTAAATCTTATATCCTGTTATTAATCACCAAAAATTGATCAAAATTCCAGAATTTATACCAAAATTTTATTCCAAATCTGGTCGATAAATAACAAAATCCGGCTATTAATCACAACCGAATGACTATTTTTAATCATTTATAACAAAATATTTCATTTGTACCAAAAATTCATTCAGAAATTTCCAAAATCCGGCCATCAATAAACAAAAACAGACAATTTATTGTAAAAATTCGATAATTTATACCAAAATTAATCTATAAAATGACAAAATCATCTTTAAATTTTTAAATCCGGCTAGTTATTCCCATAAATTAACTTTTTACCGTCAAAACCCGTCCATGAAATGTCAAAATCCGGCCATTAATTATCAAAAACTAAGCAAAAAATGACAAAATTCAACCATTAATTACAAAATAACTTTAATAGACGTTTATGACAAAATTCTGTCATTAATGCCAAAATTTGTTAATGAAATGCCAAAATCCGGCCGTTAATAATCAATAACTGGCTATTTATTATAAAAACTCAATAATTGATACCAAAATCGGTTAAGAAAATGACAAAATCAATTTTTTAATTTAGTAATTAATCTTTTATAGTCAGTTCTACAATTTCTTCCAAAATCTGTCAATAAAATAGAAAACCAGTAAATTAATTATATTACAAATATAAAAAATTGATCATTTACAAAAAAATCCGTCAAAAAAACGCCAAAATCCGGCCAACGTTAATCAAAAATTGACATTTTATTGTCAAAACACAAATTATTCAATTTTATAGTTAAAACTTGTTGATTAATTGTTAGAAATTAATTTTTTATGATATACTTCATTTATACAAAAATCCGTCAATAAATTGTCAAAATTCGACCATCAATAGTCAAAAACCGGCCTTTTCTTGTAAATTTTTTATCATTTATACCAAAATCGACCAATAATATAAGCAAAGTCAACTTTAATGTAGTCAAAATTCCACAACTTATTTTAAATCCCGGCAATTAATTATCAAAAATAAACTTTTACAACAAAATTCTATGATTTATTCTAAAATCTATCAATAAAATGCAAAAATCCGGCCATCAATTATCAAAAACCGGTAAAAAAGTCAACATTCTACAATTTTACTAAAATCAATCAATAAAATTCCAGATTCTAAAAATCCGGCCATTATTTATCAAAAACTGGTTATTTATGACAAAATACTATTCAATTTTTATTAGTGTTAAGCACCAATTAACCTTTTATAGTCATTTATGACAAAATTCTTTCATTTGTGTCAAAAATTTGTTTATTAAATGTCAAATATCATTTATATCAAAATAGGTCTGAAAAATGACAAATTCTAAATTTTAAATTCTTTTAGCCTGTGAGTTATTGCTAAAAACAACTTTTTATAGTTACAATTCCACGATTTCTACATACATATCTGTCGTTAAAATGCAAAATCCGTCAAAAAAAAGTCAAAATCCGGCCATCAATAATCAAAATCCAGTTTTTTGTTGTCAAAAATCTACAATTTATACCAGAACAAGTCAATAATATGAGAACATACAATCTTTAATGTTCCAAATCCGGCCATTAATTACAAAAAAACGTTTTATAGTCATTTATAACAATTCTTTTTTATTTAAATCAATTTTTTGTCATTTGTACCAAAATTGCTTTTATAAAATGCCAAAAACCGACCATCAATCCGACAAATTCTATCATTTATACTAAAATCTATCAATAAAATGCTAAAATCCGGCCATCAATTATCTAAAACCGGTAAAAAAGTCAACATTTTACAATTCAAAATCAGTCAATAAAATTCCATAATCTGAAAATCCGGCCATTATTTATCATAAACTGGCCATTTATGACAAAATACTATTTCATTTTTATTACTGTTAAGCACCAGTTGACCTTTTATAGTTATTTATGACAAAATTCTTTCATTTGTATATATATATCAAAACAAAAAAATCCGAATTTCAAATTCTAAAAGCCTGCCAGTCATTACTAAAAACAACTTTTTATAGTCACAATTCCACAATGTCTACATGTCTGTCGTTAAAATGCAAAATTCGTCAATAAATTGTCAAAATCCGGCCATCAATAATCAAAATCCGGCTTTTGTTGTCAAAAATCTACAATTTATACCAGAACAAGTCAATAATATGAAAATATACAATTTCTAATTTTCAAAATCCGGCCATTAATCACAAAAAAAACCTTTTATAGTCATTTATGACAATTTTTTTCATTAAAATCATGTTTTTTTTTATTTAAACCAAAAATGCAAACATAAAATGCCAATCAATGATAAAAAACGGTCATTTATTGTCAAAATCCGGTCATTAACTATAATACCTTAATATTTATTAGTAAAAATTCCACAATTATTTATTTATACTGAAAAATCCGGCTTTTTATTATTAAAATCCGGCCGTAATTATTGATGGTAAAAAATCCACAATTATAGCAAATAAAATTCCAAATCAGTTAATTAATTGTCAGAATCTCGTTAGTAATTATTAAAAACTCCTTTTTATGACTAAAATAAATAAAAAAAATCTAAATCTAAAATATGTTATTAAAATGCTAAAATCACAAAAAAATTATTTTTTGTAGTAAAAAAAAAATCATTCATATCAATTTTTTTTTCATAAAACGCCAAAATCTTAACATCAATGATCAAAAACCGGCTATTTATTGTCAAAACTCAATAATTTGAACCAAAATCGGTCAATAAAATAACGAAATCCCACTTTAAATCTTAAAATTCAACCAGTTATTACCAAAACCTCTTCATTAATTGTTAAAATCTGGTAATCAATAATTAAAAATTGACAATTAACAAAAAAAATCCATTGATAAAATACTAAAATTTGACCATCAATAATCAAAATCCGTCAATAAAATGCCAAAATCATTGAAACCAGGTCATTTATTGTCAAAATTTAATAGTTTATACTAAACAGGTCAAGACTACCAAAAACTAACTTTTTAGACAAAATTCTAAAAAAAATACCACTATCCGTCAATAAAATGCATAATACGTCCATTAATTGTCAATATCCGGCCATAAATTATCAAAAATCAAGAAAATTCCATCATTTATACTAAAATTTGTCTATAAAATTTAAAAATCCGGAAATCAATAATTAAAAACCGGCATTTTATTGTAAAAATTCTACAATTTATACCAAAACAAAACAAAAAATGACAAAATTTCACCTTTAATTTTCAAAATCTGGCCTTTATCTCCTCCAAAATTAACCTTATTATAAAATTATATCATTTATATCAAAATCCGTCAATAAAATGCCAAAATCCGTCTATTAACAATAAATATCTGTCTTTTTATTGTCAAAATTTTTCAATTTCTAGCAGAACAAGTTTAAAAAATGTTAAAATGTCTCCTTTAATTTTTAAAATCCGGCCATTATTATCAAATTGATGTTTTATAGATCAAATTCTACAATTATCGTAAAATTCGTTGATAGAATGGCAAAACCAATTTAATAACTATCAGATTTCGGCCATTTTATCAAAAACTAACCTTTTATAACAAAATACTTATCATTTATACATAAATCCGTCAATAAATTGCAAATAAAAATAAACAAAAATCAAAACCAATTTATTAATCAACAAAATCCGGCTATTAATAATTATTCTATTATTTAAATCAAAATCTGTCAATAAAACCTCAAAATCCAGCCATCAATCACCTAAATCTAGCCTTTCAATGTCAAAATTTTACTATTTATACAAAAACAAATTAATAAAATGACAAAAAAACACCTCTAATTTTTAAAATCCGGCCGTTAATCACTAAACATTAATGTTTTGTAGATAAAATTCTACAGTTATAGCAAAATCAGTCAGTAAAATGCCATTAATTATCAAAATCCGGCCATTAATAATCAAAAATCAACTTTTTAAGACAAAATTTTATCATTTATACTAAAATATGTCAATAAAATGCCAAAATCCGGCCGTCAAACATCAAAGGCCGGCATTTTATTATTAAAACTATGCAATTTATACCAAAATCAATTAATCAATCGAAAAATAACTAAAATCCGGCCGTAACTTATCAAAATCCGGCCATAAATCACCAAAATCTGGGCATTATTTACTAAAATCCGGTTTTTATTTACAAAACATTACACAATTTGTACCAAAATCTAATAAAATAACAAAATCACATCTTTAATCTCAAAACCAGTTCATTTTATCAAAATTCGGCCATTAATAATCAAAAATTTATTATTTATGACAATATTCTATCATTCATACTAAAATGTGTTTCTAAAATGCTAAAATCCGGCCATCAATCACCAAAATCCGGCCTTTTAATGACAAAATTTTACAATTTATACCTAACAAATTATTAAAATGACCAATAATGAATTTTTAAACAATGATAAAATGATGATAAAATGATCAAATTCTACTGTTATGGCAAAATCAGTCAGTAAAATGCCTTTAATTGTCAGAATCCGGCCATTAATGATCAAAAACCAACTTTTTAAGACAAAATTCTATCATTTATACTAAAATATGTCAATAAAATGCCAAAATCCGGCTATCAATAATCAAAAACTATTTTTTTGTTGACAAGATTCTACAATTAATACTAAAACAAATGATAAAATGACAAAATCCCACATTTAGTTCTTAAAATCCGGCCACTAATTATCAAATATTGATTTTTGCATAAATAAAAGTGCATATTTATAGCAAAATCCGTAAATAAAATGCCAAACCAATTTATTAACTGTCAAAATTCAGCTATTATTAATTATTTTATTAATTAAATCAAAATCTGTCAATAAAATTTCAAAATCCAGCTAACAATAATCATAAACTGGTCTTTTATAGTCATAATTCTACAATTTATACCAGAACAAGTCCATAAAATGACAAAATCACATCTTTAAATTCAAATATAATTCATTATAAATCAAAATCCGGCCATTAATTATGAAAAATTTAATATTTATGACAATATTCTCTCATTTATACTAAAATCTGTTGCTAAAAAGCCAAAATCCGGCCATCAATCATCTAAATCTGGCCTTTTAATGTAAAAATTTTACAATTTATACCTAAACAAATTAATAAAATAATAAAAAACATCCTTTAATTTTTAAAATCCGGCCATTAATCACTAAACATTGATGCTTTGTAGATAAAATTCTACAGTTATAGCAAAATCTGTCAGTAAAATGCCATAAATTATCGAAAAAATCAACTTTTTAAAATGTGTTTCTAAAATGCTAAAATCCGGCCATCAATCATCAAAATCCGGCATTTTATTATCAAAACTATGCAATTTATACCAAAATCAATTAATCAATAAAAAAATTAAAAAACAAAATCCGGCCGTTAATTATCAAAATCTGGTCATTATTTACTAAAATCCGATTTTTATTTACAAAAAATTACACAATTTGTAATAAAATCTTTTAAGATAACAAAATACGTCCATTAATAGTTAAAAAACCAGCCATCTATGATCAAAAACCAACTTGTATAACAAAATTTCAAATTTATGCCGAAATCAATAGTGAAAATTTTACAATTTGTACCAAAATTCGTCAAAAATGCAACAGTTCATTCGTTGTCAAAATCCGGTCATTATTTACCAAAACTTACTTATACAAAATTTGAAACGTCAATAAAATCACAAAACGCGTCTAATAATATTTAAAATCCGGCCATCACGTATACCAAAACCTGTCATTAAAAGCAAAAATCCGGCCATCAAGCTCTATCAAAAAATAACAAAATTTGCGTTTACAAATTAGAAAAATCCGGCCAAAAATCCTCATAACCCAACTATTTATATCCAAATTTATCATTTGTTAAAATTCGATTAAATGTGCCAAAATAAATTTTCAAATATCTAATTATTTCCGGCCAAAAATGTATTTTTCCAAAACTATACACTGAAAACATTAACAAATTTTCAAAATCTCACAGTTTGTACCAACATCCGGCCATAAACAACTAAAAACTAATTAAAAATCCGGCCTAAAAACATAAAAAATTCATAACAAAATTCGGCTATCAAATACAAAAACGCGGCCATAATGATAAATTTCTCAAATTTAGCCAGTTTTTTTTTTAATTAATAATACTTTATTCACGGTATATACAAAACCATTTACATCTACATCATTATATACATAAATAACAATGAATTACAAACAATATTACAATTACACAAAAATATATAAAAGAATATTGAAAAATAAAAGCATGGAAAAAAGTATACATAAATAAAAACAAAATATAAAATTATTCATCAACACATTTTAATTGACACTTAAAACTACATTTTGAAACACAAAATAAATCAATATTATTAGAGAAACTATTAGCAATTCTACACATTCTACCAATTGGATTATTAAATCCATAATTGGTAGAATGTATAGATTCTCTAAATAATGGAGACTGTCTGGTTCGGCGATTATTGTTGGGGACTTGAAATGGAAGAGTTACAAGTAGCTCTTGGCAATCAATCTCAGACATCATTAGTCCACGTAAAAATGATAAATCGGCTCTTTTGCGCCGAATTTTCAGCGGCGGAAGATTATATTGCAATGCAATGAGGTTAAAATCGTAATTTTCGGATGAAATGCCTAATTTGTACGATAATAAACGAAAAAATTTGTTTTGAATACGTTCTATATTGCATATATGAACGCTGTAGTATGGACACCAAACTGACGGAGCGTACTCTAAATGAGAACGTACTAAAGCGCAATAAAGTAATTTGAGTGTGCTAGGAGATAGGTCAGTAGACATTCTGTAAACAAATCCTAACATTTTCATAGCACGGTTGCACATATAGTTTATATGCTCAACAAAAGTTAGGTTTGAATCAAAAATTACGCCCAAATCTTTTATTTGTGTAACATGCTCCAAAACATTATTATCGATAGTATAGTCAAACGATACTTTACTTAAAGTTCGGTTGAAGCTTATCGAAAAACATTTATTTGCGTTAAACAACAAGTTATTAATAAGACACCATGATTGAACAGAATCTAAATCATTTTGCAAACTAATGCAGTCCTCGATAGATGACATTCTTTTATAAATTTTAAGATCGTCAGCAAATAAAAGATAAGACGAAGAATTAATAGAATAAACAAGATCATTAATAAAGAGTAAAAACAGAATTGGTCCACAATGAGATCCTTGAGGAACCCCAGAAGGAACAACAATTGGTTAAGATAAAAAGTTATTAATTTTCACACACTGTGTACAATTTTCCAAAAAGCTCGACAACCACGCAACAACAGATTCATGAAAACCAAAAGCCCGAAGCTTAGCAATCAAAATACTATAATTCTATCTATAAATCATTAAAACCCGGTCATAAATAGCTAAATCCGGCCATAAATAACTAAATCCGGCCATAAAAAGCTAAATCCGGCCACTATTATAAATTCTATTAAATATTTTTGTTTGTTTCAGGAACTACAATTTCCGTTGGACTATTCAGCCACGTCTTAAAAATCGACGATGCATTAATCGGAGTGATATCATGCAGTAGCAAAGTATTATCAAGTTTAGTCTACACATTCGCTTCTACTGCCTTAGTATTTTATTTAGGTAATAATAACTTACAAGAAATATAATTAACTAATTAAATTTCCTTTCATAATTCAATCATAATTAATAGATTTGATTGCGCTTACATTACATAGAAAAGGTTGTAAATAATGTAATTAAACTGGTACACAATGAAAGTTACCACAACCTTCAGATTTTATTCAATTTTACTATGAAACGGATCGCTAATCACAATTTATTGAAAATATAAAAAATCCATTGTGCATGGCGTATTATCCAATCGTTGCATAACAGATTTAATTGGAAAAAATGTTTTTGTTGATCAACAAGTAATTTTTCAGGTTCCGTGGTGGAAATTTTCAATGGTACTTCATTTATTGCAATGCGATCAATTGCTTCCAAATTAGTACCAGCTGAAGAATTAGGTACAATTTTTTTAAATTAAGTAGAAAGTAAAAAATTATAAAAAATCAAATTGTAGGTAAAGTAAACTCATTATTTGGAGTATGCGAAGCACTGATGCCATTAGTATATGGACCAATGTATAGTGCAACCTATGCAGCTACAATGAATACCATGCCTGGGGCGTTTTTGTTACTTGGAGGCATCATGACCATACCAGCAGTTGTTATATTTGGGTAAGTAGACTCACATTTAAACCAATTTCAAAAATTTAATTTATTTATTTTTAATTATAGTTGGATGTATGTACAACATAAAAAAGATAAAAAACTGGCATTAACTAATAAAAACGTGGATCAAGAAAAACAAAAAGAGACACCGACTGAAAATGATGGATCTCAAAACTTAGGAAAAATCAACGCAGCGTTCGAGATTGAGAAATCTAAATGTTAAGTGATTAACATTAGCAATATGTGATATTACATAAGTATTCTAATCTATGTACTTTTTATAATAAATTAATTTTTTAATTTTAATTAAGTTTTTAATAAGAAATGTTGTCAATTGAGGGAAATACTCGGATGAAGAGATACTTACAACTTTTTAGTGTAAATAGCTCTTTGTATACTTTATCACACTTTAACATATTTTATATTTATACATACGTTTGTTATGTGATTACAGATATTTATTTATGTTTGCGATTGTTAATTTTTATTTAAATAAATTGCAGACCAAAATTTAGTTTTTATTTAACAGTTATTACCACAATTGTAGGTTACAATTCCTGAATACGATAACCTCTAATAAGTAAGTTTTAACTTTTTTTGGAAATATTTTGGTTTTACTATTTTATAAGAAATAGGTTTCAAATATATTTAATAAAAATTTGAGTTTGATTTTTCAAAGATTAGCCAACTTATGACAAATTAATTGCAACATTTTTAATACAAATTTTCAGTAAAAATTAAAAAATAGATTTAGTAACGTTTTGGTTCTATTATTTAATAAAAAATAAGTTCAATTATAATTAATAAAAATTTAAATTTAATTTTTCAAAAAGTCTTGCTCTGACTTACATTTTGGTCTAAACGGTTGCGCATTTACGGCGTCGCTAGTATAATCTAACCGGATATTTTTCGGCTTTTCACTCGATTTTAAAAAATATATAAAATTTTCAAAAATCAAGTCAAAATTCGAATTTTTTTTTGTTTTTTTACGCGTTTTGCATAAAAATAATAAATCTTGAAAAAAAAATAAAATTTCCAAAAATCGAGTGAAGAGTCGAACATTTTTTGTTTTTTACGCGTTTCGCATAAATATAATAAATCTTGAAAAAAATTGAAATTTTAAAAAATCGAATGAAAAGTCGAAAATTTTTCGTTTTTTGCGCGTTTCTCATAAAAATAATAAACCTTGAAAAAAATTGAAATTTTCAAAAATCGAGTGAACAGTCGAAATTTTTTTTGTTTTTTACGCGTTTCACATAAAAATAATAAATCTGGAAAAAAAAATGAAATTTTCAAAAATCGTGTGAAAAGTCGAATTTTTTTCGTTTTTTACGCGTTTCGCATAAAAATAATAAATCTTGAAAAAAATTGAAATTTTCAAAAATCGAGTGAAAAGTCGATTTCTTTTTGTTTTTTACGCGTTTCGCATAAAAATAATAAATCTTGAAAAAAAATAAAATTTTCAAAAATCGAGTGACAAGTCGAATTTTTTATGTTTTTTACGCGTTTCGCATAAAAATAATAATCTTGAAAAAAAATGATATTTTCAAAAATCGAGTGAAAAGTCGATTTTTTTTTGTTTTTTACGCGTTTCGCATAAAAATAATAAATCTTGAATTTTCAAAAATCGAGTGAAAAGTCGAAAATTTTTTGTTTTTTACGCGTTTCACATAAAAATAATAAATCTGGAAAAAAAATGAAATTTTCAAAAATCGTGTGAAAAGTCGAAAATTTTTCGTTTTTTGCGCGTTTTCATAAAAATAATAAACCTTGAAAAAAATTGAAATTTTCAAAAATCGAGTGAAGAGTCGAAAATTTTTCGTTTTTTACGCGTTTCGCATAAAAATAATAAATCTTGAAAAAAAATGATATTTTCAAAAATCGAGTGAAAAGTCGATTTTTTTTTTGTTTTTTGCGCGTTTCTCATAAAAATAATAAATCTTGAAAAAAATTGAAATTTTCAAAAATCGAATAAAAAGTCGAAAATTTTTCGTTTTTTACGCGTTTCGCATAAAAATAATAAATCTTGAAAAAAAATGAAATCTTCAAAAATCGAGTGAAAAGTCGATTTTTTTTGTTTTTTACGCGTTTCGCATAAAAATAATAAATCTTGAAAAAAAATGATATTTTCAAAAATCGAGTGAAAAGTCGAAAATTTTTCGTTTTTTACGCGTTTCGCATAAAAATAATAAATCTTGAAAAAAAATGAAATTTTCAAAAATCGAGTGAAAAGTCGAAAATTTTTCGTTTTTTACGCGTTTCGCATAAAAATAATAAATCTTGAAAAAAAAATGATATTTTCAAAAATCGAGTGAAAAGTCGAAAATTTTTCGTTTTTTACGCGTTTCGCATAAAAATAATAAATCTTGAAAAAAATTGAAATTTTCAAAAATCGAGTGACAATTCGATTTTTTTTTTGTTTTTTACGCGTTTCGCATAAAAATAATAAATCTTGAAAAAAATTGAAATTTTCAAAAATCGAGTGAAAAGTCGATTTTTTTTTGTTTTTTGCGCGTTTCGCATAAAAATAATAAACCTTGAAAAAAATTGAAATTTTCAAAAATCGAGTGAAGAGTCGAAAATTTTTCGTTTTTTACGCGTTTCGCATAAAATTAATAAATCTTGAAAAAAATGATATTTTCAAAAATCGAGTAAAAAGTCGATTTTTTTTTCGTTTTTTACGCGTTTCGCATAAAAATAATAAATCTTGAAAAAAATTGAAATTTTCAAAAATCGAGTGAAAAGTCGATTTTTTTTTGTTTTTTGCGCGTTTCGCATAAAAATAATAAACCTTGAAAAAAATTGAAATTTTCAAAAATCGAGTAAAAAATCGAAAATTTTTCGTTTTTTACGCGTTTCGCATAAAAATAATAAATCTTGAAAAAATTGAAATTTTCAAAAATCGAGTGGCAAGTCGAATTTTTTTTTGTTTTTTACGTGTTCCGCATAAATATAATAAATCTTGAAAAAAATTGAAATTTTCAAAAATCGAGTGGCAAGTCGAATTTTTTTTTGTTTTTTACGCGTTTCGCATAAAAATAATAAACTTTGAAAAAAAATAAAAAATATTTTCTTCAAAAATCGGGTAAAAAGTCGAAATTTTTTCGTTTTTTACGCGTTTCGCATAAAAATAATAAATCTAGAAAAAAAAATTTTTTTCAAAAATCGGGTAAAAAGTCGAAAATTTTTCGATTTTTACGCGTTTCTCATAAAAATAATAAATCTTGAAAAAAAATTATATTTTCAAAAATCGAGTGGCAAGTCGATTTTTTTTTTGTTTTTTACGCGTTTCGCATAAAAATAATAAATCTTAAAAAAAAATGAAATTTTCAAAAATCGAGTTGAAAAGTCGAAATTTTTTCGTTTTTTACGCGTTTCGCATAAAAATAATAAAACTTGAAAAAAAATGATATCTTCAAAAATCGAGTGAAAAGTCGATTTTTTTTTTGTTTTTTACGCGTTTCGCATAAAAATAATAAATCTTGAAAAAAAATATTTTCAAAAACCGAGTGAAAAGTCAAAATTTTTTCGTTTTTTACGCGTTTCGCATAAAAATAATAAACCTTGAAAAAAATTGAGATTTTCAAAAATCGAGTGAAGAGTCGAAAATTTTTCGTTTTTTACGCGTTTCGCATAAAATTAATAAATCTTGAAAAAAATGATATCTTCAAAAATCGAGTGAAAAGTCGATTTTTTTTTGTTTTTTGCGCGTTTCGCATAAAAATAATAAACCTTGAAAAAAATTGAAATTTTCAAAAATCGAGTGAAGAGTCGAAAATTTTTCGTTTTTTACGCGTTTCGCATAAAATTAATAAATCTTGAAAAAAATGATATTTTTAAAAATCGAGAAAAAAGTCGATTTTTTTTTCGTTTTTTACGCGTTTCGCATAAAAATAATAAACCTTGAAAAAAATTGAAATTTTCAAAAATCGAGTAAAAAATCGAAAATTTTTCGTTTTTTACGCGTTTCGCATAAAAATAATAAATCTTGAAAAAATTGAAATTTTCAAAAATCGAGTGGCAAGTCGAATTTTTTTTTGTTTTTTACGCGTTTCGCATAAAAATAATAAACTTTGAAAAAAAATAAAAAATATTTTCTTCAAAAATCGGGTAAAAAGTCGAAATTTTTTCGTTTTTTACGCGTTTCGCATAAAAATAATAAATCTAGAAAAAAAATTTTTTTTCAAAAATCGGGTAAAAAGTCGAAAATTTTTCGATTTTTACGCGTTTCTCATAAAAATAATAA
Source organism: Tachinus rufipes (assembly GCA_963932245.1). Taxonomy (NCBI): domain Eukaryota; kingdom Metazoa; phylum Arthropoda; class Insecta; order Coleoptera; family Staphylinidae; genus Tachinus; species Tachinus rufipes. The sequence goes on from OZ010749.1 coordinate 8,499,154, forward strand.
ATCTTGAAAAAAAATTATATTTTCAAAAATCGAGTGGCAAGTCGATTTTTTTTTTGTTTTTTACGCGTTTCGCATAAAAATAATAAATCTTAAAAAAAAATGAAATTTTCAAAAATCGAGTTGAAAAGTCGAAATTTTTTCGTTTTTTACGCGTTTCGCATAAAAATAATAAAACTTGAAAAAAAATGATATCTTCAAAAATCGAGTGAAAAGTCGATTTTTTTTTTGTTTTTTACGCGTTTCGCATAAAAATAATAAATCTTGAAAAAAAATATTTTCAAAAACCGAGTGAAAAGTCAAAATTTTTTCGTTTTTTACGCGTTTCGCATAAAAATAATAAACCTTGAAAAAAATTGAGATTTTCAAAAATCGAGTGAAGAGTCGAAAATTTTTCGTTTTTTACGCGTTTCGCATAAAATTAATAAATCTTGAAAAAAATGATATCTTCAAAAATCGAGTGAAAAGTCGATTTTTTTTTGTTTTTTGCGCGTTTCGCATAAAAATAATAAACCTTGAAAAAAATTGAAATTTTCAAAAATCGAGTGAAGAGTCGAAAATTTTTCGTTTTTTACGCGTTTCGCATAAAATTAATAAATCTTGAAAAAAATGATATTTTTAAAAATCGAGTAAAAAGTCGATTTTTTTTTCGTTTTTTACGCGTTTCGCATAAAAATAATAAATCTTGAAAAAAAATGAAGTTTTCAAAAATCGAGTGCAAGTCGAAAATTTTTCGTTTTTTACGCGTTTCGCATAAAAATAATAAATCTTGAAAAAAATTATATTATCAAAAAACGAGTGAAAAGTCGAAAGTTTTTCGTTTTTACGCGTTTCGCATAAAAATAATAAACCTTGAAAAATAAAAGAAATTTTCAAAAATCGGGCGAAAAGTCGAAAATTTTTCGTTTTTTACGCGTTTCGCATAAAAATAATAAACCTTGAAAAAAAATAAATAATTTTTTTTTAAAAATCGGGTAAAAAGTCGAAAATTTTTTGTTTTTTACGCGTTTCGCATAAAAATAATAAACCTTAAAAAAATAAAAAATATTTTTTTCAAAAATCGGGTAAAAAGTCGAAATTTTTTCGTTTTTTACGCGTTTCGCATAAAAATAATAAATCTAGAAAAAAATTGAAACTTTCAAAATTCGAGTGAAAAGTCGAAATTTTTTCGTTTTTTTTACGCGTTTCTCATAAAAATAATAAACCTTGAAAAAATGAAATTTTCAAAAATCGAGTGAAAGTCGAAAAATTTTCGTTTTTTAAGCGTTTTTCATAAAAATAATAAACTTTGAAAAAGATTGAAATTTTCAAAAATCGAGCGAAAAATCGAAATTTTTTCGTTTTTTACGCGTTTCGCATAAAAATAATAATCTTGAAAAAAAAATTAATTTTTTTAAATCGGGTAAAAAGTCGGAAATTTTTCGTTTTTTAGGCGTTTCGCATAAAAATAATAAATCTTGAAAAATTTTTTTTTTTTCAAAAGTCGGGTGAAAAGTCGAAAATTTTTCGTTTTTTACGCGTTTTGCATAAAAATAATAAATCTTGAAAAAAAAATTTATTTTTAAAAATCAGGTAAAAAGTCGAAAAATTTTCGTTTTTTACAAGTTTCTCATAAAAATTGAAAAACAAAGAAATTTTCAAAAATCGGGCGAAAAGTCGAAATTTTTTCGTTTTTTACGCGTTTCTCATAAAAATAATAAACCTTGAAAAAAATTGAAATTTTCAAAAATGAAGTGAAAGTCGAAAAATTTTCGTTCTTTACGCGTTTCGCATAAAAATAATAAATCTTGAAAAAAAAATGAAATTTTTAAAAATAATAAACCTTGAAAAAAAATGAAATTTTCAAAAATCGGGTAAAAAAGTCGAAAATTTTTCGTTTTTTACGCGTTTATCATAAAAATAATAAACCTTGGAAAAAAAAAAGAAATTTTCAAAAATCGGGCAATAAGTCGAAATTTTTTAGTTTTTTACGCGATTCGCATAAAAAAAATAAATCTTGAAAAATAATGAAATTTTCAAAAATCGAGTGAAAGTCGAGAATTTTTTGTTTTTTACGCGTTTCTCATGAAAATAATAAACCTTGAAAAAAATTGAAATTTTCAAAAATCGAGCAAAAAGTCAAAAAATTTTTGTTTTTTACGCGTTTTGCATAAAAATAATAAACCTTGAAAAAAAAATAAAATTTTCAAAAATGGAGTGAAAGTCGAAAAATTTTCGTTCTTTACGCGTTTCGCATAAAAATAATAAATCTTGAAAAAAAATGAAATTTTCAAAAATCGAGTAAAAAGTCAAAAAAATTTCGTTTTTTACGCGTTTCTCATAAAAATAATAAACCTTGAAAAAAATGAAATTTTCAAATTCGAGTGAAAAGTCGAAAAATTTTCGTTTTTTAAGCGTTTTTCATAAAAATAATAAATCTTGAAAAAAAAAATAATTTTTAAAAATCGGGTAAAAAGTCGAAAAATTTTCGTTTTTTACGCGTTTATTATCAAAATTATAAACCTTGGAAAAAAAAAGAAAATTTCAAAAATCGAAATTTTTTCATTTTTTACGCGTTTCGCATAAAAATACTAAATCTTAAAAAAAATGAAATTTTCAAAAATCGAGTAAAAAGTCGAAATTTTTTCGTTTTTTACGCGTTTCGCATAAAAATAATAAATCTTGAAAAAAATTAAAATTTTCAAAAATCGGGTGTAAAGTCAAAAATTTTTCGTTTTTTCCGCGTTTCTCATAAAAATAATGAATCTTGAAAAAAAATTAAATTTTCAAAAATCGAGTGAAAAGTCGATTTTTTTTTGTTTTTTGCGCGTTTCGCATAAAAATAATAAACCTTGAAAAAAATTAAAATCTTCAAAAATCGAGTGAAAAGTCGATTTTTTTTGTTTTTTACGCGTTTCGCATAAAAATAATAAATCTTGAAACAAAATGATATTTTCAAAAATCGAGTGAAAAGTCGAAATTTTTTCGTTTTTTACGCGTTTCGCATAAAAATAATAAATCTTGAAAAAAAATGATATTTTCAAAAATCGAGTGAAAAGTCGAAAATTTTTCGTTTTTTACGCGTTTCGCATAAAAATAATAAATCTTGAAAAAAAATGAAATTTTCAAAAATCGAGTGACAACTCGAATTTTTTTTGTTTTTTACGCGTTTCGCATAAAAATAATAAATCTTGAAAAAAATTGAAATTTTCAAAAATCGAGTGAAAAGTCGATTTTTTTTTGTTTTTTGCGCGTTTCGCATAAAAATAATAAACCTTGAAAAAAATTGAAATTTTCAAAAATCGAGTAAAAAATCGAAAATTTTTCGTTTTTTACGCGTTTCGCATAAAAATAATAAATCTTGAAAAAAATTGAAATTTTCAAAAATCGAGTGGCAAGTCGAATTTTTTTTTGTTTTTTACGTGTTCCGCATAAATATAATAAATCTTGAAAAAAATTGAAATTTTCAAAAATCGAGTGGCAAGTCGAATTTTTTTTTGTTTTTTACGCGTTTCGCATAAAAATAATAAACTTTGAAAAAAAATAAAAAATATTTTCTTCAAAAATCGGGTAAAAAGTCGAAATTTTTTCGTTTTTTACGCGTTTCGCATAAAAATAATAAATCTAGAAAAAATTTTTTTTTTCAAAAATCGGGTAAAAAGTCGAAAATTTTTCGATTTTTACGCGTTTCTCATAAAAATAATAAATCTTGAAAAAAAATGATATTTTCAAAAATCGAGTGGCAAGTCGATTTTTTTTTTGTTTTTTACGCGTTTCGCATAAAAATAATAAATCTTAAAAAAAAATGAAATTTTCAAAAATCGAGTTGAAAAGTCGAAATTTTTTCGTTTTTTACGCGTTTCTCATAAAAATAATAAAAAAATTTTTTTTCAAAAATCGGGTAAAAAGTCGAAAATTTTTCGATTTTTACGCGTTTCTCATAAAAATAATAAATCTTGAAAAAAAATGATATTTTCAAAAATCGAGTGGCAAGTCGATTTTTTTTTTGTTTTTTACGCGTTTCGCATAAAAATAATAAATCTTAAAAAAAAATGAAATTTTCAAAAATCGAGTTGAAAAGTCGAAATTTTTTTGTTTTTTACGCGTTTCGCATAAAAATAATAAAACTTGAAAAAAAATGATATCTTCAAAAATCGAGTGAAAAGTCGATTTTTTTTTTGTTTTTTACGCGTTTCGCATAAAAATAATAAATCTTGAAAAAAAATATTTTCAAAAACCGAGTGAAAAGTCAAAAAATTTTCGTTTTTTACGCGTTTCGCATAAAAATAATAAATCTAGAAAAAAAATTTTTTTTCAAAAATCGGGTAAAAAGTCGAAAATTTTTCGATTTTTACGCGTTTCTCATAAAAATAATAAATCTTGAAAAAAAATGATATTTTCAAAAATCGAGTGGCAAGTCGATTTTTTTTTTGTTTTTTACGCGTTTCGCATAAAAATAATAAATCTTAAAAAAAAATGAAATTTTCAAAAATCGAGTTGAAAAGTCGAAATTTTTTCGTTTTTTACGCGTTTCTCATAAAAATAATAAAAAAATTTTTTTTCAAAAATCGGGTAAAAAGTCGAAAATTTTTCGATTTTTACGCGTTTCTCATAAAAATAATAAATCTTGAAAAAAAATGATATTTTCAAAAATCGAGTGGCAAGTCGATTTTTTTTTTGTTTTTTACGCGTTTCGCATAAAAATAATAAATCTTAAAAAAAAATGAAATTTTCAAAAATCGAGTTGAAAAGTCGAAATTTTTTCGTTTTTTACGCGTTTCGCATAAAAATAATAAAACTTGAAAAAAAATGATATCTTCAAAAATCGAGTGAAAAGTCGATTTTTTTTTTGTTTTTTACGCGTTTCGCATAAAAATAATAAATCTTGAAAAAAAATATTTTCAAAAACCGAGTGAAAAGTCAAAAAATTTTCGTTTTTTACGCGTTTCGCATAAAAATAATAAACCTTGAAAAAAATTGAGATTTTCAAAAATCGAGTGAAGAGTCGAAAATTTTTCGTTTTTTACGCGTTTCGCATAAAATTAATAAATCTTGAAAAAAATGATATCTTCAAAAATCGAGTGAAAAGTCGATTTTTTTTTGTTTTTTGCGCGTTTCGCATAAAAATAATAAACCTTGAAAAAAATTGAAATTTTCAAAAATCGAGTGAAAAGTCGAAAATTTTTCGTTTTTTACGCGTTTCGCATAAAATTAATAAATCTTGAAAAAAATGATATTTTCAAAAATCGAGTAAAAAGTCGATTTTTTTTTCGTTTTTTACGCGTTTCGCATAAAAATAATAAATCTTGAAAAAAAATGAAATTTTCAAAAATCGAGTGCAAGTCGAAAATTTTTCGTTTTTTACGCGTTTCGCATAAAAATAATAAATCTTGAAAAAAATTATATTATCAAAAAACGAGTGAAAAGTCGAAAGTTTTTCGTTTTTACGCGTTTCGCATAAAAATAATAAACCTTGAAAAATAAAAGAAATTTTCAAAAATCGGGCGGGCGAAAAGTCGAAATTTTTTCGTTTTTTACGCGTTTCGCATAAAAATAATAAACCTTGAAAAAAAATAAATAATTTTTTTTTAAAAATCGGGTAAAAAGTCGAAAAATTTTTGTTTTTTACGCGTTTCGCATAAAAATAATAAACCTTAAAAAAATAAAAAATATTTTTTTCAAAAATCGGGTAAAAAGTCGAAATTTTTTCGTTTTTTACGCGTTTCGCATAAAAATAATAAATCTAGAAAAAAATTGAAACTTTCAAAATTCGAGTGAAAAGTCGAAATTTTTTCGTTTTTTTTACGCGTTTCTCATAAAAATAATGAACCTTGAAAAAATGAAATTTTCAAAAATCGAGTGAAAGTCGAAAAATTTTCGTTTTTTAAGCGTTTTTCATAAACATAATAAACTTTGAGAAAGATTGAAATTTTCAAAAATCGAGCGAAAAATCGAAATTTTTTCGTTTTTTACGCGTTTCGCATAAAAATAATAATCTTGAAAAAAAAATTAATTTTTTTAAATCGGGTAAAAAGTCGGAAATTTTTCGTTTTTTAGGCGTTTCGCATAAAAATAATAAATCTTGAAAAATTTTTTTTTTTTCAAAAGTCGGGTGAAAAGTCGAAAATTTTTCGTTTTTTACGCGTTTTGCATAAAAATAATAAATCTTGAAAAAAAAATTTATTTTTAAAAATCGGGTAAAAAGTCGAAATTTTTTCGTTTTTTACGCGTTTCGCATAAAAATAATAAATCTTGAAAAAAATTAAAATTTTCAAAAATCGGGTGTAAAGTCAAAAATTTTTCGTTTTTTCCGCGTTTCTCATAAAAATAATGAATCTTGAAAAAAAATTAAATTTTCAAAAATCGAGTGAAAAGTCGAAATTTTTTTGTTTTTTACGCGTTTCACATGAAAATAGTGAATCTTGAAAAAAATTGAAATTTTCAAAAATCGGGTGTAAAGTCGAAAATTTTTCGTTTTTTCCGCGTTTCTCATAAAAATAATGAATCTTGAAAAAAAATTAAATTTTCAAAAATCGAGTGAAAAGTCGAAATTTTTTCGTTTTTTACGCGTTTCGCGAAAAAAAATTAAATTTTCAAAAATCGAGTGAAAAGTCGAAAAATTTCCGTTTTTTACGCGTTTCGTATGAAAATAGTAAATCTTGAAAAAAATTAAAAATTTCGAAAATCGAGTAAAAAGTCGAAAATTTTTCGTTTTTTACGCGTTTCGCATAAAAATAATAAATCTTGAAACAAAATGATATTTTCAAAAATCGAGTGAAAAGTCGAAATTTTTTCGTTTTTTACGCGTTTCGCATAAAAATAATAAATCTTGAAAAAAATTGATATTTTCAAAAATCGAGTGAAAAGTCGAAAATTTTTCGTTTTTTACGCGTTTCGCATAAAAATAATAAATCTTGAAAAAAAATGAAATTTTCAAAAATCGAGTGAAAAGTCGAAAATTTTTCGTTTTTTACGCGTTTCGCATAAAAATAATAAATCTTGAAAAAAAAATGATATTTTCAAAAATCGAGTGAAAAGTCGAAAATTTTTCGTTTTTTACGCGTTTCGCATAAAAATAATAAATCTTGAAAAAAATTGAAATTTTCAAAAATCGAGTGACAATTCGATTTTTTTTTTGTTTTTTACGCGTTTCGCATAAAAATAATAAATCTTGAAAAAAATTGAAATTTTCAAAAATCGAGTGACAACTCGAATTTTTTTTGTTTTTTACGCGTTTCGCATAAAAATAATAAATCTTGAAAAAAATTGAAATTTTCAAAAATCGAGTGAAAAGTCGATTTTTTTTTGTTTTTTGCGCGTTTCGCATAAAAATAATAAACCTTGAAAAAAATTGAAATTTTCAAAAATCGAGTGAAGAGTCGAAAATTTTTCGTTTTTTACGCGTTTCGCATAAAATTAATAAATCTTGAAAAAAATGATATTTTCAAAAATCGAGTAAAAAGTCGATTTTTTTTTCGTTTTTTACGCGTTTCGCATAAAAATAATAAATCTTGAAAAAAATTGAAATTTTCAAAAATCGAGTGACAACTCGAATTTTTTTTGTTTTTTACGCGTTTCGCATAAAAATAATAAATCTTGAAAAAAAAATGATATTTTCAAAAATCGAGTGAAGTCGAAAATTTTTCGTTTTTTACGCGTTTCGCATAAAAATAATAAATCTTGAAAAAAATTGAAATTTTCAAAAATCGAGTGACAATTCGATTTTTTTTTCGTTTTTTACGCGTTTCGCATAAAAATAATAAATCTTGAAAAAAATTGAAATTTTCAAAAATCGAGTGGCAAGTCGAATTTTTTTTTGTTTTTTACGTGTTCCGCATAAATATAATAAATCTTGAAAAAAATTGAAATTTTCAAAAATCGAGTGGCAAGTCGAATTTTTTTTTGTTTTTTACGCGTTTCGCATAAAAATAATAAACTTTGAAAAAAAATAAAAAATATTTTTTTCAAAAATCGGGTAAAAAGTCGAAATTTTTTCGTTTTTTACGCGTTTCGCATAAAATTAATAAATCTAGAAAAAAAAAATTTTTTCAAAAATCGGGTAAAAAGTCGAAAATTTTTCGATTTTTACGCGTTTCTCATAAAAATAATAAATCTTGAAAAAAAAATGATATTTTCAAAAATCGAGTGGCAAGTCGATTTTTTTTTTGTTTTTTACGCGTTTCGCATAAAAATAATAAATCTTAAAAAAAAATGAAATTTTCAAAAATCGAGTTGAAAAGTCGAAATTTTTTCGTTTTTTACGCGTTTCGCATAAAAATAATAAAACTTGAAAAAAAATGATATCTTCAAAAATCGAGTGAAAAGTCGATTTTTTTTTTGTTTTTTACGCGTTTCGCATAAAAATAATAAATCTTGAAAAAAAATATTTTCAAAAACCGAGTGAAAAGTCAAAAATTTTTCGTTTTTTACGCGTTTCGCATAAAAATAATAAACCTTGAAAAAAATTGAGATTTTCAAAAATCGAGTGAAGAGTCGAAAATTTTTCGTTTTTTACGCGTTTCGCATAAAATTAATAAATCTTGAAAAAAATGATATCTTCAAAAATCGAGTGAAAAGTCGATTTTTTTTTGTTTTTTGCGCGTTTCGCATAAAAATAATAAACCTTGAAAAAAATTGAAATTTTCAAAATTCAAGTGAAAAGTCGAAATTTTTTCGTTTTTTACGCGTTTCTCATAAAAATAATAAACTTTGAAAAAAATTGAAATTTTCAAAATTCAAGTGAAAAGTCGAAAAATTTCCGTTTATTACGCGTTTCGTATGAAAATAGTAATTAGAATAGAAAATAATAAATCTTGAAAAAAAAATGAAATTTTCAAAATTCGAGTGAAAAGTCGAACTTTTTTCGTTTTTTACGCGTTTCGCATAAAAATAATAAATCTTGAAAAAAAAAATTATTTTCAAAAATCGGGTGAAAAGTCGAAAAATTTTCGTTTTTTAAGCGTTTCTCATAAAAATAATAAACCTTGAAAAAAATTGAAATTTTCAAAAATCGGGTAAAAAGTCGAAATTTTTTCGTTTTTTACGCGTTTCGTATAAAAATAATAAACCTTGAAAAACATTGAAATTTTCAAAAATCGGGTGAAAAGTCGAATGTTTTTTTGTTTTTTTACGAGTTTCGCATAAAAATGATAAATCTTGAAAAAAATTGAAATTTTCAAAAATCTGGTGAAAAGTCGAAAATTTTTCGTTTTTAACGCGTTTCTCATAAAAATAATAAACTTTGAAAAAAATTGAAATTTTCAAAATTCAAGTGAAAAGTCGAAAATTTTTCGTTTTTGACGCGTTTGGCATAAAAATAATAAATCTTGAAAAAAATGAAATTTTCAAAAATCGGGTAAAAGTCGAATGTTTTTTTGTTTTTTTACGAGTTTTGCATAAAAATGATAAATCTTGAAAAAAAATTGAAATTTTCAAAAATCGGGTGAAAAGTCGAAAATTTTTCGAATTTTAAGCGTTTCTCATAAAAATAATAAACCTTGAAAAAAATTGAAATTTTCAAAAATCGGGTAAAAAGTCGAAATTTTTTCGTTTTTTACGCGTTTCGTATAAAAATAATAAACCTTGAAAAACATTGAAATTTTCAAAAATCGGGTGAAAAGTCGAAAAATTTTCGAATTTTAAGCGTTTCTCATAAAAATAATAAACCTTGAAAAAAATTGAAATTTTAAAAAATCGGGTAAAAAGTCGAAATTTTTTCGTTTTTTACGCGTTTCGTATAAAAATAATAAACCTTGAAAAACATTGAAATTTTCAAAAATCGGGTGAAAAGTCGAAAAATTTTCGAATTTTAAGCGTTTCTCATAAAAATAATAAACCTTGAAAAACATTGAAATTTTCAAAAATCGGGTGAAAAATCGAAAATTTTTCGTTTTTTAAGCGTTTCTCATAAAAATAATAAACTTTGAAAAAAATTGAAATTTTCAAAATTCAAGTGAAAAGTCGAAATTTTTTCGTTTTTGACGCGTTTCGCATAAAAATAATAAATCTTGAAAAAAACCGAAATTTTCAAAATTAGAGTGAAAAGTCGAAATTTTTTCGTTTTTTACGCGTTTCGCATAAAAATAATAAACCTTGAAAAAAAATTGAGATTTTCAAAAATCGAGTGAAAAGTCGAAAATTTTCGTTTTTTACGCGTTTCTCATAAAAATAATAAACCTTGAAAAAAATTGAAATTTTCAAAAATCGGGTGAAAAGTCGATTTTTTTTTCGTTTTTTACGCGTTTCGCATAAAAATAATAAATCTTGAAAAAAAAATGAAATTTTCAAAAATGGAGTCAAAGTCGAAAATTTTTCGTTTTTAAGCGTTTCTCATAAAAATAATAAACCTTGAAAAAAATTTAAATTTTCAACAATCGAGTGAAAAGTCGAAAATTTTTTGTTTTTAACGTGTTTCTCATAAAAATAATAAACCTTGAAAAAAATTGAAATTTTCAAAAATCGGGTAAACAGTCAAATTTTTTCGTTTTTTACGCGTTTCGTATAAAAATAATAAACCTTGAAAAACATTGAAATTTTCAAAAATCGGGTGAAAAGTCGAAAAATTTTCGAATTTTAAGCGTTTCTCATAAAAATAATAAACCTTGAAAAAAATTGAAATTTTCAAAAATCGGGTGAAAAGTCGAAAAATTTTCGTTTTTTAAGCGTTTCTCATAAAAATAATAAACCTTGAAAAAAACTGAAATTTTCAAAAATCGGGTAAAAAGTCGAAAATTTTCCGTTTTTAACGCGTTTCTCATAAAAATAATAAACTTTGAAAAAAATTGAAATTTTCAAAATTCAAGTGAAAAGTCAAAATTTTTTCGTTTTTGACGCGTTTCGCATAAAAATAATAAATCTTGAAAAATAATGAAATTTTCAAAAATCGGGTAAAAGTCGAATGTTTTTTTGTTTTTTTACGAGTTTTGCATAAAAATGATAAATCTTGAAAAAAACTGAAATTTTCAAAAATCGGGTGAAAAGTCGAAAATTTTTCGTTTTTTAAGCGTTTCTCATAAAAATAATAAACCTTGAAAAAAATTGAAATTTTCAAAAATCGGGTAAACAGTCAAATTTTTTTCGTTTTTTACGCGTTTCGTATAAAAATAATAAACCTTGAAAAACATTGAAATTTTCAAAAATCGGGTCGAAAAATTTTCGATTTTTAAGCGTTTCTCATAAAAATAATAAATCTTGAAAAAAACTGAAATTTTCAAAAATCTGGTGAAAAGTCGAAAATTTTTCGTTTTTAACGCGTTTCTCATAAAAATAATAAACTTTGAAAAAAATTGAAATTTTCAAAATTCAAGTGAAAAGTCGAAAATTTTTCGTTTTTGACGCGTTTCGCATAAAAATAATAAATCTTGAAAAAAAATGATATTTTCAAAAATCGGGTAAAAGTGGAATGTTTTTTTGTTTTTTTACGAGTTTCGCATAAAAATGATAAATTTTGAAAAAAACTGAAATTTTCAAAATTCAAGTGAAAAGTCGAAAATTTTTCGTTTTTTACGCGTTTCGCATAAAAATAATAAATCTAGAAAAAAATGAAAATTTTCAAAAATCGAGTGCAAGTCGAAATTTTTTCGTTTTTTACGCGTTTCGCATAAAAATAATAAATCTTGAAAAAAATGATATTTTCAAAAATCGAGTGAAAAGTCGAAAATTTTTCGTTTTTTACGCGTTTCTCATAAAAATAATAAGCCTTGAAAAAACAAAGAAATTTTCAAAAATCGGGTGAAAAGTCGAAAATTTTTCGTTTTTTACGCGTTTCGCATAAAAATAATAAATCTTGAAAAAAAATATTTTCAAAAACCGAGTGAAAAGTCAAAAATTTTTCGTTTTTTACGCGTTTCGCATAAAAATAATAAACCTTGAAAAAAATTGAGATTTTCAAAAATCGAGTGAAGAGTCGAAAATTTTTCGTTTTTTACGCGTTTCGCATAAAATTAATAAATCTTGAAAAAAATGATATCTTCAAAAATCGAGTGAAAAGTCGATTTTTTTTTGTTTTTTGCGCGTTTCGCATAAAAATAATAAACCTTGAAAAAAATTGAAATTTTCAAAATTCAAGTGAAAAGTCGAAATTTTTTCGTTTTTTACGCGTTTCTCATAAAAATAATAAACTTTGAAAAAAATTGAAATTTTCAAAATTCAAGTGAAAAGTCGAAAAATTTCCGTTTATTACGCGTTTCGTATGAAAATAGTAATTAGAATAGAAAATAATAAATCTTGAAAAAAAAATGAAATTTTCAAAATTCGAGTGAAAAGTCGAACTTTTTTCGTTTTTTACGCGTTTCGCATAAAAATAATAAATCTTGAAAAAAAAAATTATTTTCAAAAATCGGGTGAAAAGTCGAAAAATTTTCGTTTTTTAAGCGTTTCTCATAAAAATAATAAACCTTGAAAAAAATTGAAATTTTCAAAAATCGGGTAAAAAGTCGAAATTTTTTCGTTTTTTACGCGTTTCGTATAAAAATAATAAACCTTGAAAAACATTGAAATTTTCAAAAATCGGGTGAAAAGTCGAATGTTTTTTTGTTTTTTTACGAGTTTCGCATAAAAATGATAAATCTTGAAAAAAATTGAAATTTTCAAAAATCTGGTGAAAAGTCGAAAATTTTTCGTTTTTAACGCGTTTCTCATAAAAATAATAAACTTTGAAAAAAATTGAAATTTTCAAAATTCAAGTGAAAAGTCGAAAATTTTTCGTTTTTGACGCGTTTGGCATAAAAATAATAAATCTTGAAAAAAATGAAATTTTCAAAAATCGGGTAAAAGTCGAATGTTTTTTTGTTTTTTTACGAGTTTTGCATAAAAATGATAAATCTTGAAAAAAAATTGAAATTTTCAAAAATCGGGTGAAAAGTCGAAAATTTTTCGAATTTTAAGCGTTTCTCATAAAAATAATAAACCTTGAAAAAAATTGAAATTTTCAAAAATCGGGTAAAAAGTCGAAATTTTTTCGTTTTTTACGCGTTTCGTATAAAAATAATAAACCTTGAAAAACATTGAAATTTTCAAAAATCGGGTGAAAAGTCGAAAAATTTTCGAATTTTAAGCGTTTCTCATAAAAATAATAAACCTTGAAAAAAATTGAAATTTTAAAAAATCGGGTAAAAAGTCGAAATTTTTTCGTTTTTTACGCGTTTCGTATAAAAATAATAAACCTTGAAAAACATTGAAATTTTCAAAAATCGGGTGAAAAGTCGAAAAATTTTCGAATTTTAAGCGTTTCTCATAAAAATAATAAACCTTGAAAAACATTGAAATTTTCAAAAATCGGGTGAAAAATCGAAAATTTTTCGTTTTTTAAGCGTTTCTCATAAAAATAATAAACTTTGAAAAAAATTGAAATTTTCAAAATTCAAGTGAAAAGTCGAAATTTTTTCGTTTTTGACGCGTTTCGCATAAAAATAATAAATCTTGAAAAAAACCGAAATTTTCAAAATTAGAGTGAAAAGTCGAAATTTTTTCGTTTTTTACGCGTTTCGCATAAAAATAATAAACCTTGAAAAAAAATTGAGATTTTCAAAAATCGAGTGAAAAGTCGAAAATTTTCGTTTTTTACGCGTTTCTCATAAAAATAATAAACCTTGAAAAAAATTGAAATTTTCAAAAATCGGGTGAAAAGTCGATTTTTTTTTCGTTTTTTACGCGTTTCGCATAAAAATAATAAATCTTGAAAAAAAATGAAATTTTCAAAAATGGAGTCAAAGTCGAAAATTTTTCGTTTTTAAGCGTTTCTCATAAAAATAATAAACCTTGAAAAAAATTGAAATTTTCAAAAATCGGGTAAACAGTCAAATTTTTTCGTTTTTTACGCGTTTCGTATAAAAATAATAAACCTTGAAAAAAATTGAAATTTTCAAAAATCGGGTGAAAAGTCGAAAAATTTTCGTTTTTTAAGCGTTTCTCATAAAAATAATAAACCTTGAAAAAAACTGAAATTTTCAAAAATCGGGTAAAAAGTCGAAAATTTTCCGTTTTTAACGCGTTTCTCATAAAAATAATAAACTTTGAAAAAAATTGAAATTTTCAAAATTCAAGTGAAAAGTCAAAATTTTTTCGTTTTTGACGCGTTTCGCATAAAAATAATAAATCTTGAAAAATAATGAAATTTTCAAAAATCGGGTAAAAGTCGAATGTTTTTTTGTTTTTTTACGAGTTTTGCATAAAAATGATAAATCTTGAAAAAAACTGAAATTTTCAAAAATCGGGTGAAAAGTCGAAAATTTTTCGTTTTTTAAGCGTTTCTCATAAAAATAATAAACCTTGAAAAAAATTGAAATTTTCAAAAATCGGGTAAACAGTCAAATTTTTTTCGTTTTTTACGCGTTTCGTATAAAAATAATAAACCTTGAAAAACATTGAAATTTTCAAAAATCGGGTCGAAAAATTTTCGATTTTTAAGCGTTTCTCATAAAAATAATAAATCTTGAAAAAAACTGAAATTTTCAAAAATCTGGTGAAAAGTCGAAAATTTTTCGTTTTTAACGCGTTTCTCATAAAAATAATAAACTTTGAAAAAAATTGAAATTTTCAAAATTCAAGTGAAAAGTCGAAAATTTTTCGTTTTTGACGCGTTTCGCATAAAAATAATAAATCTTGAAAAAAAATGATATTTTCAAAAATCGGGTAAAAGTGGAATGTTTTTTTGTTTTTTTACGAGTTTCGCATAAAAATGATAAATTTTGAAAAAAACTGAAATTTTCAAAATTCAAGTGAAAAGTCGAAAATTTTTCGTTTTTTACGCGTTTCGCATAAAAATAATAAATCTAGAAAAAAATGAAAATTTTCAAAAATCGAGTGCAAGTCGAAATTTTTTCGTTTTTTACGCGTTTCGCATAAAAATAATAAATCTTGAAAAAAATGATATTTTCAAAAATCGAGTGAAAAGTCGAAAATTTTTCGTTTTTTACGCGTTTCTCATAAAAATAATAAGCCTTGAAAAAACAAAGAAATTTTCAAAAATCGGGTGAAAAGTCGAAAATTTTTCGTTTTTTACGCGTTTCGCATAAAAATAATAAATCTAGAAAAAAAATTTCTTTTCAAAAATCGGGTAAAAAGTCGAAAAATTTTCGTTTTTTACGCGGTTGAAATAATAAATCTTGAAAAAAAATAAAATTTTCAAAAATCGGGTGAAAAGTCGAAAAATTTTCGAATTTTAAGCGTTTCTCATAAAAATAATAAACCTTGAAAAAAATTGAAATTTTCAAAAATCGGGTAAAAAGTCGAAATTTTTTCGTTTTTTACGCGTTTCGTATAAAAATAATAAACCTTGAAAAACATTGAAATTTTCAAAAATCGGGTGAAAAATCGAAAATTTTTCGTTTTTTAAGCGTTTCTCATAAAAATAATAAACCTTGAAAAAAACTGAAATTTTCAAAAATCGGGTAAAAAGTCGAAAATTTTTCGTTTTTAACGCGTTTCTCATAAAAATAATAAACTTTGAAAAAAATTAAAATTTTCAAAATTCAAGTGAAAAGTCAAAATTTTTTCGTTTTTGACGCGTTTCGCATAAAAATAATAAATCTTGAAAAAATGAAATTTTCAAAAATCGGGTAAAAGTCGAATGTTTTTTTGTTTTTTTACGAGTTTTGCATAAAAATGATAAATTTTGAAAAAAACTGAAATTTTCAAAAATCGGGTGAAAAGTCGAAAATTTTTCGTTTTTTAAGCGTTTCTCATAAAAATAATAAACCTTGAAAAAAATTGAAATTTTCAAAAATCGGGTAAACAGTCAAAATTTTTTCGTTTTTTACGCGTTTCGTATAAAAATAATAAACCTTGAAAAACATTGAAATTTTCAAAAATCGGGTAAAAAGTCGAAAATTTTTCGATTTTTAAGCGTTTCTCATAAAAATAATAAATCTTGAAAAAAACTGAAATTTTCAAAAATCTGGTGGAAAGTCGAAAATTTTTCGTTTTTAACGCGTTTCTCATAAAAATAATAAACTTTGAAAAAAATTGAAATTTTCAAAATTCAAGTGAAAAGTCGAAAATTTTTCGTTTTTGACGCGTTTCGCATAAAAATAATAAATCTTGAAAAAAAATGAAATTTTCAAAAATGGAGTGAAAGTCGAAAAATTTTCGTTTTTTACGCGTTTGAAATAATAAATCTTAAAAAAAAATTTAAATTTTCAAAAATCGAGCGAAAAATCGAAATTTTTTCGTTTTTTACGCGTTTCGCATAAAAATAATAATCTTGAAAAAAAAAATTATTTTTTTAAATCGGGTAAAAAGTCGGAAATTTTTCGTTTTTTAGGCGTTTCGCATAAAAATAATAAATCTTAAAAAAAATTTTTTTTTTAAAAGTCGGGTGAAAAGTCGAAAATTTTTCGTTTTTTACGCGTTTTGCATAAAAATAATAAATCTTGAAAAAAAACTTATTTTTAAAAATCGGGTAAAAAGTCGAAAATTTTTCGTTTTTTACGCGTTTCTCATAAAAATAATAAACCTTGAAAAACAAAGAAATTTTCAAAAATGGAGTGAAAGTCGAAAAATTTCCGTTTATTACGCGTTTCGTATGAAAATAGTAATTAGAATAGAAAATAATAAATCTTGAAAAAAAAATTAAATTTTCAAAATTCGAGTGAAAAGTCGAACTTTTTTCGTTTTTTACGCGTTTCGCATAAAAATAATAAATCTTGAAAAAAAAAATTATTTTCAAAAATCGGGTGAAAAGTCGAAAAATTTTCGTTTTTTAAGCGTTTCTCATAAAAATAATAAACCTTGAAAAAAATTGAAATTTTCAAAAATCGGGTAAAAAGTCGAAATTTTTTCGTTTTTCACGCGTTTCGTATAAAAATAATAAACCTTGAAAAACATTGAAATTTTCAAAAATCGGGTGAAAAGTCGAAAAATTTTCGTTTTTAACGCGTTTCTCATAAAAATAATAAACTTTGAAAAAAATTGAAATTTTCAAAATTCAAGTGAAAAGTCGAAAATTTTTCGTTTTTGACGCGTTTGGCATAAAAATAATAAATCTTGAAAAAAAATGATATTTTCAAAAATCGGGTAAAAGTGGAATGTTTTTTTGTTTTTTTACGAGTTTCGCATAAAAATGATAAATCTTGAAAAAAACTGAAATTTTCAAAAATCGGGTGAAAAGTCGAAAATTTTTCGTTTTTAACGCGTTTCTCATAAAAATAATAAACTTTGAAAAAAATTGAAATTTTCAAAATTCAAGTGAAAAGTCGAAATTTTTTCGTTTTTGACGCGTTTCGCATAAAAATGATAAATCTTGAAAAAAACTGAAATTTTCAAAAATCGAGTGAAAGTCGATTTTTTTTTTGTTTTTTTTCGCATAGAAATAATAAATCTTGAAAAAAATTGAAATTTTCAAAAATCGAGTGAAAAGTCGAAATTTTTTCGTTTTTGACGCGTTTCGCATAAAAATAATAATCTTGAAAAAAAAAATTATTTTTTTAAATCGGGTAAAAAGTCGGAAATTTTTCGTTTTTTAGGCGTTTCGCATAAAAATAATAAATCTTGAAAAAAATTTTTTTTTTCAAAAGTCGGGTGAAAAGTCGAAAATTTTTCGTTTTTTACGCGTTTTGCATAAAAATAATAAATCTTGAAAAAAAAACTTATTTTTAAAAATCGGGTAAAAAGTCGAAAATTTTTCGTTTTTTACGCGTTTCTCATAAAAATAATAAACCTTGAAAAACAAAGAAATTTTCAAAAATCGGGCGAAAAGTTGAAATTTTTTCGTTTTTTACGCGTTTCGCATAAAAATAATAAATCTTGAAAAAAAATGAAATTTTCAAAAATCGAGTGCAAGTCGAAATTTTTTCGTTTTTTACGCGTTTCGCATAAAAATAATAAATCTTGAAAAAAATGATATTTTCAAAAATCGAGTGAAAAGTCGAAAATTTTTCGTTTTTTACGCGTTTCTCATAAAAATAATAAGCCTTGAAAAAAAAAGAAATTTTCAAAAATCGGGCGAAAAGTCAAAAATTTTTCGTTTTTTACGCGTTTCGCATAAAAATAATAAATCTAGAAAAAAAATTTCTTTTCAAAAATCGGGTAAAAAGTCGAAAAATTTTCGTTTTTTACGCGTTTGAAATAATAAATCTTGAAAAAAAATGAAATTTTCAAAAATCGGGTAAAAAGTCGAAATTTTTTCGTTTTTTACGCGTTTCGTATAAAAATAATAAACCTTGAAAAACATTGAAATTTTCAAAAATCGGGTGAAAAATCGAAAATTTTTCGTTTTTTAAGCGTTTCTCATAAAAATAATAAACCTTGAAAAAAACTGAAATTTTCAAAAATCGGGTGAAAAGTCGAAAATTTTTCGTTTTTAACGCGTTTCTCATAAAAATAATAAACTTTGAAAAAAATTGAAATTTTCAAAATTCAAGTGAAAAGTCAAAATTTTTTCGTTTTTGACGCGTTTCGCATAAAAATAATAAATCTTGAAAAAAACCGAAATTTTCAAAAATCGAGTGAAAAGTCGAAAACTTTTCGGTTTTTACGCGTTTCGCATAAAAATAATAAATCTTGAAAAAAAATGAAATTTTCAAAAATGGAGTGAAAAGCCGAAAATTTTTCGTTTTTTAAGCGTTTCTCATAAAAATAATAAACCTTGAAACAAATTTAAATTTTCAAAAATCGAGTGAAAAGTCGAAAATTTTCGTTTTTTACGCGTTTCGCATAAAAATAATAAACCTTGAAAAAAAATGAAATTTTCAAAAATGGAGTGAAAGTCGAAAATTTTTCGTTTTTTAAGCGTTTTTCATAAAAATAATAAACCTTGAAAAAAAATGAAATTTTCAAAAATGGAGTGAAAAGTCGAAAATTTTTCGTTTTTGACGCGTTTCGCATAAAAATAATAAATATTGAAAAAAAATGAAATTTTCAAAAATCGAGTGAAAAGTCGAAAATTTTTCGGTTTTTACGCGTTTCGCATAAAAATAATAAATCTTGAAAAAAACCGAAATTTTCAAAAATCGAGTGAAAAGTCGAAAACTTTTCGGTTTTTACGCGTTTCGCATAAAAATAATAAATCTTGAAAAAAAATGAAATTTTCAAAAATGGAGTGAAAGTCGAAAAATTTCCGTTTATTACGCGTTTCGTATGAAAATAGTAACTAAAATAGAAAATAATAAATCTTGAAAAAAAAATGAAATTTTCAAAATTCGAGTGAAAAGTCGAACATTTTTCGTTTTTTAAGCGTTTCTCATAAAAATAATAAACCTTGAAAAACATTGAAATTTTCAAAAATCGGGTGAAAAGTCGAAATTTTTTCCTTTTTTAACGCGTTTCGCATAAAAATAATAAATCTTGAAAAAAACCGAAATTTTCAAAAATCGAGTGAAAAGTTGAAAATTTTTCGGTTTTTACGCGTTTCGCATAAAAATAATAAATCTTGAAAAAAAATGAAATTTTCAAAAATGGAGTGAAAGTCGAAAAATTTCCGCGTTTCGCATAAAAATAATAAACCTTGAAAAAATTGAAATTTTTAAAATTCGTGTGAAAAGTCGAACTTTTTTCGTT
Organism: Tachinus rufipes; assembly: GCA_963932245.1. Lineage (NCBI taxonomy): Eukaryota > Metazoa > Arthropoda > Insecta > Coleoptera > Staphylinidae > Tachinus > Tachinus rufipes. The sequence continues at coordinate 8,518,624 of OZ010749.1, forward strand.
TTTTACGCGTTTCGCATAAAAATAATAAATCTTGAAAAAAAAATTTATTTTCAAAAATCGAGTGAAAGTCGAAAATTTTTCGTTTTTTACGCGTTTCGCATAAAAATAATAAACCTTGAAAAAAATTTAAATTTTCAAAAATTGAGTGAAAAGTCGAAAATGTTTAGATTTTTAGTGTATTGTTAGGCAAGTTTAGTTCTGATCGAAAATTTCATTTTTGAGCAGTGGCGTTCCAAGTATTGCAATTAAAGACACTTTTTAAAAACCCGCCACTAGTTAAAAACTTAAAAAAATGGATTTTCCAACTAATTTAAATGCAATGATGCAGAAAATGTGTTCTGTAAACCTATTCAATTAGGTTTCATGCAAAAAAAAGCGTTTGTTAGGCGATTTCAATTATAATTTATGCAATTTTAGGTAATTTTAAATAGATTTCATGCAAAAAATGCATTTTCCAACAAATGTAAATGCAAAACATGTATTTTTTGAGCAATTTATACGCAAAAATGCGTTTGTTCAGCTAATTTAAACAAATTTTTTGAGCAATTTCAAATAGGTTTTGTGCCTTAAATGCGTATTTTGTGCAATTTTAAATAAATTTTATTTACTAAGTAATTTTAATGCAGAAAGTGTATTCTTTAAGTGATTTCAAAATCATTTTGCAATTTATATGCATAAGATGCGTTTTATAGACGATTTAAAATAGAATTTATGCAAAAATCGTAATTTCTAAGCAATTTTTTTCTAGAACTTGCTGGTATTGTTATGCAAACAAACATTGCATAACTGTAAGAAAATAAGCGTACAACAACATACTGGCATGAAGCTAGATATATAAATATAATCAAGCCAGAGCCGGACAAATACCTATTTAGTATAGGAACCTGATACAGATATTAAAACTTTTCATTTTATTTAAATAAAAAAACTAATTTAAGATAAACAAAACGAGAGAATGCCAACATTGCTATACGCCTACAACGAGGCAATATTGTGTCTGTCGCCCATCAACGTTTACGTCGAGAAGATGGCGACAATAGCAGCTTTGCGTCTAAATGCAGTTGGACTTTGACACACTGCAGAGAAGGCTAGCAAACACTGCACCCTTCTGAAAAAGACACTGTGCTTCACTTTCAAAGACCTTACAAAGTGGGCACACATAAACAAGAAGATCAGAATGTGGTCAATAATTCGATTAGAATCTACACGAATGAGTCAAAAACCAGTAAAGATTCTTTACCACTAGAAACGCACACAACTATCTTCCAAGCAGAAGTAGTTGGAATAACCTATGGCGTTATGAAAATAGTGAACCGCAAAACATCTGACAAGAGTTCTTCTCTATATACTCTTTCAATCAATGCTCTAAATGCTAGAAATCTAAAATTCCTTATAAAACTTAGAAATAGAAAAATTAATATAATCAATTTCACAAATTCTACAAAATAAAATAACTTTATAAAATATGTAAAAAGCAAACGGCCCTGCATAAATTCAAACCAAAAATGGCGGCAAAATCATAAAATGCAACTTCATTCTATTCTATCAAATAAGTTATGCAACTAAACATACATCCTGAGAATATTGTTTTTAAAAGAATTAAAAAAAATATATTTATTAAAATAAATCAGCCTTTACATAATATAATAATTCATCAATCATATAGGTGAAGATGCACTAACATTGTTACACTGAAACGTATTCATAAAACTATTTTCAGATAAAACTGACCTCCTCTGTCGACGTTCAGGATTATTCGAAGCCATCACTCTCGAATCTACAAAAATTTAATCAATTCCAACAAAAAAATAAATAAATAAAAACTCACAATCATCATTAATTTTATTATTATTAGCCTGAAACTCTTTAACATTCGTTAATAAAGTTTGGCAATTACTTAAAATCCGTTTAGATTCCTCAATCGATTTATTAACACTCTTCGGAAATTCCTTGTATTTACTACAATCCAATCCATCAAAATCTGTTTCTCGATTCGCATGCGAGAACAAATCATTAATATGGGAAACCATTTCACAGAATTGCTTTGCATTTTCAGAAGACATCGGAATGTGTGGTTTATCAAAACTACACAATTCTTCAATCCGTTCTTGATTTTGTATTATAACATCAGCGGATGTGCAAATTCCATTCAAATTTTCAGCAAATTGATTCGATAATGAAGTTACTTTATCCAGTGTGGTTGTTAGTTCTAACATTTTCTTTTTATGTTCGAGTTCAGCCTTGCGTCTACGCAATTCGGCTAATTGTTCCAATTTTTTTGAATATTCGGATCTCTCCATTATTGTTTATAGTTTGTTAATTTGAGGTTATGAAATTGACCAGTAAATTCAAATTATTTCATAACCTCAAAGTATAAATAATGGATGGAAAATATTTTTTATTAATCATTTTTGTTAGTGAATTAGAATTAATTTTTATTAATTCGTTTAAATTATTAAAAAAAATTATTTTATTTAAAAAATATATTTATTTAAGTTAGGCAACCACATATACAACTGGAGGCGTTTACAATGTGAAGCTAGCTGCATAGATAAGTTACTCATGAACTGCATCTAACTGCTCCCAAACTGTACCATGAGTGAAGTGAAATTTGGATGAAAGTTTGTAATTTTTTGCTTTCTGGGGTAATTTGGAGCCACGATTCCGGAATCGCCGTTTTGATATTCTTAATATTTCACCTTTTAATTAAAAAGCGGTTTTTTCGGTATATTTTTATTACAGAAAACTGCAGTTACATCCTGACATATACTTTTAAAAAAAACAAAACGCAGCTTTAAAATATTTAAAAAAAAATTACGATTCATTCCTCCAAAATCAAAATTGTCAACATGCTTGAATAGTCTAAAAAATTACCCCTCATTTCAATCTGGTACTGTTACAAGCGTGAAGTTAGAAACACAAGAACTGATATTGAACTGTACTTGGAACAGTACCATTTGCACCAAATTGTTTTTAATTGTGTACTGAAGTGATGATTCAAAATTAATTTTTTTTGCAACAAAATTGTTCCAAATTACGATGGAATTATCCAATGATGAAATACTGGATAAATTCCCAGAAAAAATCAAACGAAACATAAAAACTTTACTGCTGGGTACACCTCTTGGTAAATTTTAGGTTATCTCTATCAAAAACAAATTAACAAATTAATTAACCTCCTTAGGTCTATCTTGCTTGAATTTGCGAGTTAATTTAAACAATTCCAAGCTATCCTACGATGCCGATCTATTAAAAGGCAATAGCTTCATATTGGAAATTCCATTCGCTGGTAAACATCTAAATTGGGAAGTTATTTTCAACGATGAGGATCTTAGCTTTGCACCCGATTTTGATTTTCTTAATGATCTTTTCCTTATGGATCCTGATATTGATGTAATTGAAAAAGAAATACCCAGCCTAGCCGATTGGAATATTGATGATAAAAATTCATTATTGAAAGTGATAAAGGAATTCCTCGTTTTATACAAGAAGTATCAGGTTGGAAATTTTTTCTTTTTATTAATTTACGCTTTAAATTAATGAAATTCCAGATAGAACGCTTAGAAGAAGATAAATTCCAACGACAACTAACGGAATATACGTTATTAAAAAATGAAACTGAAATTGATGAGGAATGTATTGAAATATTTATCGATCACAATGATTTCGTCCATTTTTTAATATTAATCAAAGCCGATTATACGAATTTACCACCGTATTTACAAACGTATGTTAATTAATTCGAATTATCATAATATTAATCGCCTAATTTTAGCGAATATTTCGAAAATGGAGTCATATTAAATCCGTCTGATGATGCGGCTACTTTAAAGGTTTCCTTTGCCGGTAATAGAGTAACTCCTAATTTGCAACTATCGCCTAAATTGGAATCTCTTGTTGGAAGTACGGCTCATTTACATATTCCCGCATATAATAAAGAAAGTGGATTAGTTGAATATGTCCCGGTCGTAGCGACTTTAATTAAAGATAAAATCGATGCCATTACAAAGAGTTATAATATGCGAAACGAATTCATCAGCACGTTACTTGCTATTCATGGGAATGGAATATTGGAATACGATAATATTTATTTTTATAAAATTTCGTTTCTAGTTGAAGTCGATAATGTTCACTCCATTGTTTCGATTAGTTTAAGTAATTATTGGTTGAGCTATTTTATTATAAATGATTTAATAATTTGTTTTTAGGTAAACAATTTCCGCAAGATCGTCCGATTATACAATTAAATTCGATTTGTCATGAAGATAATGGACAGGCGAGGACAGATACTTTTCCCAATTTTCCCTACGGTCCTAAATGGAGTATAGAGAAAATTGTAACGGAAATTTTGACTTATTTAACGAAGGCTGTCCCTAAATTTAAGTACGAATGTGTCAATTTTACTAAGTGAATGTTATGTTGATATTTATGTTTTGTAAAGATTATTGTTGTTAAGTAAAATATATAGATTTTCTTAATTTGTTAATTGCTTCATATATACCATGTGATTAATTCGCTCATAAAATATGTTCACTAATACCGTTTGTAATGCAGACTTATAAATATATTTTTATATTTATTGTGTATTTGAATAAATGATAAGTTGTATTACGCAAAATTATTGATGAAATGTTCCTGAAATGATTTTTAAAGTAAAATTACTCACCACTTTCGTCTTGGAGTCATCTCTTGCAGAACTAACCTTGAAGCAATCGAAAGCTTGCTTTTCTTTTGGAGCATGCTGATTGAATCCATTGCTCTTTGAAGAACTGCGTTGCTCCTCCATTCCATATCCAACAGGATTCCAACCAATATGCACTAATCACTCACTGAAAATAAATGACACAATTATTAAAATTATGCAAGTACAATTAGTGTTTGTGATAATTTATATATTTATTTATTATATTTACTACTACTAAACAATTACTTAAATAAAATTCTTATTTTCAAGTTGTATAGGCTTATTTAATACTGGGGACGTACGTCGTAACTTGTTGCGCATGCTTTTATCCCTGTTCAAAATGATGCAAATTTCAATCACTGAAAACTTTTTATACACATTGTCCCCAGCTGAGATAACGTTTACACACCTTCACGGATGTCCGGGTAACAGTTTGGGCACCAACAACACGCACAAAACACTATGAATATTAAATTATTCAAGTAAAAACTTTCATGATTTTAGAAAAGTACGAAATTAAAAGATGGCCGCCGACTATATGACGCTGCCAACCTAACTGGTGCCAACTTAAATCTTTAAAATTAAATATTAAATTGCTGTAATAAATTTATAAAATTAACTCGTTAGTTAATATAAAATGAAGTTACATTCAGTGGCGTAGACAAAGGTAATTATAAATTGAATACCCACATTAGCGTAGACAAGAAAATTCTGTTTTAATAATAAATTACATACAGTGTCGTAGATAATAGTAATTGTTAATTAAACATACACATTGGTCTAGATCTAAACCAAGAGAAGTTGATATAATAAGTTACATACAGCGGCGTTGACAAAAATAACTGTAAATTGAGTATACACATTAACAGGGTCGTACCTCAAACCAAACTATTGAAAAGAAAGTTTATATACAATTCTTCATTACTAACAAAAAAGGGAGGCAGCAGTTCATTCTGATAACCAATTAATATTCGTAGTTAACAATCCGGATCCTTTACGTTTGGTTAAACATTTTTCTAACTATTTTTTACGTAAGTACAATATTTAAGGGCTTATACTTGTGTTACTACCTTACTACTGCCTTTTTAATATGTACCTGTAAATTAATTACATAATATATGCTGCAGATGCTAATAAAGTTTAGTATCTAATCCACCCACTCTCTCATTTAACAATCAATTCGCGATTAGTATGTCACTGTACTAACATAACCTAAAATACTCTTGACATTTAATCTGTCGCTTTGCGATTGATAAAAATTCTTGACGTCAATTACCACAGGGCTCAATTCTTGGCCCTACATTACAGAACTCCTACTACGACGGGGTGCTCAAAGGAACCATGCCGGAGGATACAACAAGTAAGGTACACGGATGATCTCGCTATAGTGGTGTGCAGGCCGTGCAAAGCAATCATCGAAGAGAATGCTGAGTACGCCGCAAATTGTTTAGAAATATGGCTGGCAAGAACTGGAACTGGTCCCTCACACACAAAATTGAAGCGGTTGTACTGGTAAAAAGTAACTCACTCAAATCTGTGTCCGTAAAAGTAGGGAATGTCATCGTCACCAAAAATAGCGCCAAATACCTTGGAGTCCTTCTTGGTAGAAATCTACACATAGGAGCTCACATTGCAAAATTTACCAGAAAAACTATATAAGCGGTAGCAGCTTTTGCAAAAACTGATGTCCAATATTGGAAGAGCCAAAGCGGGCTATTAGCGGTGGCCAACTCCATCGTACTATACGGAGCCCCAAGTGGAACAACTGTGCACAGATCCCAAGGTACAAAAAATTTTTAAAAGGGGTACAGCAAAAAATGGCAATACGTGTGGCAAGCGCGTACCGGACCGTGTCCACCAGAACCATGCAGGTGGTAGCAAAGGCCATCCCCACACACTTGATGGTTCTAAAAAAGAAATACACGGCTAGTACAAACCAGAATGCGCAAAAAGACGGTGACCAGAGCTGAAACTCGGTTGAAGTGGGAAGCTGAATGAGACGTGGAAAATGACAGAGAAAGATGAACAAAGAAGCTAATCCAAAAAGTGATTCCACCTCATCCAGATCCTGACAGGTCACAACTGCTTTCAAGCCTACCTAAAAAAAAATGAAGAGTGATCGATGCGTATACTGTGACGAAGTGGTTAGTTAGTTTAGATTTTTGGCGTATCAGCCTAATAAGACTATTAACGCCGCGTGACAAAGTGAATACACCTAAACACATCATGTTTCAATGCAATAGGTGGCAGAACACAAGGCAGAGGACCACTGAAGGCTTAGTTCTGACAGCCAAAAATATGACAGAGTATATGATGATAGAGAATCAGACTACGAAAATCATCAAGAAGAAAGGGACCATCAAAACAAAGTCAGGCAGGCAAGGGTCTAATAATGAAGTCTATACGATGAAGTAATGAATAAACAAAACGGAAAGCCGCTGCGACAAAATACTTAACGGTGATTTCACAGTGACCTACAATAGTGTAAGGAGAGTTTTTTTAGTCGGTAAGCGTCTGGCGGTTGAACGGGCCATGGGAGATAGAAAGCATGCTTCATAAGTAAAACTTCTCAGAAAAGCTGCGATCACCTCTGTCTTCTATCTTAATAACATCTGTCAGTCAAACTGCCATGTATTTTAGCTGCAAGAACACGGTAGGTAGTAGTAACTTCAATATTCTTGATAACAAACATTTGGGCGGGTGGCCGGGAACACAGTTTGAAACCACCGGTCCAACTTTTTTGAACTGTGATACCGCCCGCCCGCCCAAGTGTTTTTTATCAAGTAATTAGAATGTCACTTTTGTCTTGTAACTTAATGACATCTGCCAGTCATTCTGTCATGTTTCTTAGTTGCAGAAACACGGTAGGTGGTAGTAAGTTTTAAATATTTTTATAAAAACACTTGGGCGGGTGGACAGGAACACAGTTTAAAACTACAGGCCTAATTCTTATAAACTGTGTACCCGCCCGCCCGCCCAAGAGTTTGTTATCAAGAAATTGGTTACGTCACTTCTGTCTTGTAACTTAAGGACATCTGTCAGTCATTCATATTTTTTAGCTGCAGGAACACGGTAGCTAGTAGTAACTTGTATATTCTTGATAACAAACACATTGGCGGGTGGGCGAAAACACAATTCAAAATCACCGGCCCAATTCTTTTAAACTATGTTCCCGCCCGCCCGCCCAAGCGTTTGTTATCAAGAAATTAGTTACGTCACTTCTGCCTTGTAACTTAATGACGTCTGTCAGTCATTCTGTCATGTTTCTTAGCTGCAGAAACACGGTAAGTGGTAGTGATTTTTAATTTATTTATGACAAACACTTGGGCAAGTGGACGGAAACACAATTTAAAACCACCAGCCCATTTTTTTTTAACTGTGCTTCCGCCCAAGTGTTTTGTATTAAGTAATTGGTCACGTCACTTCTGTCTTGTAACTGAATCTGTCAGTCATTCTGTCATGTTTCTTAGCTGCAAGAACACGGTAAGTAGTAGTAACTTCTAATTTATCTTTATTACAAACACTTGGGCGGGAACACAGTTTAAAACCACCGGCCTAATTTTATTAAACTGTGTTCCCGCCCTCCCGCCCAAGTGTGTGTTATCAAGCAATTGGTTACATCACTTCTGTCTTGTAACTTAATGACATCTGTCAGTCATTGTGTCATGTTTCTTAGCTGCAGAAACACGGTAGGTGGTAGTAACTTTTAATTTCTAGATAAACAGTTGGGCGGGTAGGCGGGAACATAGTTTGAAACCACCGGCCCAATACTTTTAAACTGTGTTGTGATCAAAAAATTAATTACATCACTTCTGTCTTGTAATTTAATGACATCTGTGAGTCATTCTGTCATGTTTCTTAGCTGCAGAAACACGGTAGGTGGTAGTAAGTTTTAAATATTTTTATAAAAACACTTGGGTAGGTGGGCGGGAACACAGTTTAAAACCACCAGCCCAATTTTTTTTAACTGTGTTCCCACCCAAGTGTTTATGATAAAAAAATTGGATAAGTCACTTCTGTCTTGTAACTTAATGACATCAGTCAGTCAATCTGTCATGTTTTTTAGCTGCAGGAACACGGTAGGTGGTAGTAACTTCTATATTCTTGATAACAAACACTTGAGCGGGAACACAGTTTAAAACCACCGGCCCAATTATTTTGAACTGTGTTCCCGCCCGCCCGCCAAGTGTTTGTGATCAAAAAATTGTATACGTTACTTTTGTCTTGTAACTTTATGACATCTGTCAGTCATTCTGTCATGTTTCTTATCTGCAGGAACACGGTAGGTGGTAGTAACTTTTAATTTCTAGATAACAAACAGTTGGGCGGGTAGGCGGGAACATAGTTTGAAACCACCGGCTCAATTCTTTTAAACTGTGTTCCCACCCGCCCGCCCAACTGTTTGTGATCAAGAAATTGATTACGTCACTTCTGTCTTGTAATTTAATGACATCTGTCAGTCATTCTGTCATGTTTCATAGCTGCAGGAACACGGTAGGTGGTAGTAACTTTTAATTTCTTTATGACAAACACTTGGGCAAGTGGGCGGAAACACAGCTTAAACTAACTCAACTTAAAATTAACATTTAATCTGTTGCTTCTCGAATGATAAATAATATTCTTGACATAAAGCCACACCCGGTGGGTGGCCACTCCAGTTCAAACTACTCGATGCTAATAATGGTCTAGAGTAACCCACCCGCCCAAGTGTTGATCATTAAAAGATTGAATATCACTTCTACCTTCTTAAACAAAAAAACTTCTAGCGTTTGCAAAGAAGAACAATTTTCAATTTTTTGTCAACAAACTATTTAATGGTAATCATAATATGAAGTAACCCCATGCCCGCCCAAGTATTGATTATTAAAAGATTAGATATCACCTCTTCCTTCTTGTACAAACAAACTTGTAACGTTTGAAAAGAAGAAAAACCTCCAATTTCTTGTTAACAATCTTTTGGGCGGGTAAGTGAGCATCCCAGCTTAAACTACTCGATAGCAATGATAATCTGGAGTAATCCACTCACCCGCCCAAGTGTTGGTCATCAAGAAACTAGATATCACCACCTTCTCCTCTGACTAAAAGACTTCTAACACTAACAGAGAAAAGAAACTTTCAATTCTTTAATAACACACTTGGTTGGGCAGGTGAGAACTTCAGTAAAAACTACTCACTAGTAATAATGATCTAAAGTGACCTACCCACTTTCCTAAAATTGAATATCACCTCCTCCTCCTCTGGTTACAAAAGTTTCTAACACTTGCAGAGAGGAGTAACTTTCAATTGTTTGTTAACAAACACTCGGCCGAGCAAGTGGGCACTCCAGTTAAAGAAAAGTTTGAGAAAATTAAATTTGAATCAGCTTTACTGAGTATTTTTATTAAATTTATAAAGTAATATTTTGTAGAATTGCCCTTTAAAAACATTTTGTATAAAAGAAAAAAATAGTTCATTTAAAGAAATTTTGAGAAAATTGGATTTAAAACGTATACTAATACATATTATTGTTAAATTCAACCACTAAACTCCCCACCCTACATATACTTATTTAATATTGAATATACATACGTCGTAACTTGTTGCGTATGCTTTTATCACAGTTCAAAGTGATGCAAATTACAATCACTGAAAACTTTTTATGCAATTTGTCAGTTGAAATAACGTTTACACACCTTCATGGACGTCGGGGTAACAGTTTGGGTACCAACAACACGCACAAAACACTATGAATATTAAATTATGTACGTAAAAACACTCCCGTGATTTTAGAAAAGTACTAAATTAAAAGATGGCCGCCGACTATATGATACTGCCAACCTAACTAGTGCCAACTTAAATCTTTAAAATTAAATTGTTGTTAAGTATTATAATGATAATTAATATAAAATTAAGTTACATGCAGTGGCGTAGACACAGGTAATTGTAAATTAAATGTACATTGACGTAGACAAAAGAAAAGTTAAACATTATTCAAAAATTGCAAAGAAAAGTCATTTATCACAAAAAAATTATCAAACATGCTTAAAAAATATATAGAAAATTAATGTATAACTTAAAATATTTTAAAAATTAAGAGAATTTTATTTTAAAGCAGGAACAACATTAAAAATAGCATAGAAAGTTAATTTATGGCTAAAAATCTAATTTGTATAAAAAACCGCCGTGACTTTAACCACCATTTCAAATTTTCAGAAATGTTTTAAACATTTAGTTCACAATCAGTTAATCTTAAAATTGTATTTAATTAAATTTCCAATTTGCACGTTTATTTGCGCTGCTAGTTGCATAAGCTGTGTGGTTGCTGCCACCCTACACTTAAACAATTGTTAAACTAATTTAAGTTATTACTCTTGTATCTTTTGATCAATAAATTGCTAATCAATTAACGTCTAGATAAAAAGAGATTTATCCGCAAAAATTATTTACAATCACTCTGTATATATCTTCAAAGAATACCAATACAAACAAATCATGATCTAAAGGTTATCTATCTTAACCTACAATACTCAATTCACACAGACATAAAATATTCATATTCTAATTAACAGTTCATCATAAATCAATATGTCGGTCGCCACATATGAAGATGTTAAAAACGTACAACCCGATACCCTCTTAATTGATGTACGTGAAAAATCCGAATTGGAAGAAACCGGTGTTTTACCAAACAGCATCAACATACCTTGTAAGATTTCATTTGTTTTTTAATAATTTACAATAAATACAGTTAAAGTGAGCAGACAGAATATAATTAAGTTTTCATTTGATATTAATTATTTCAGTGGGGCAATTAGAAAATGCTTTAAAATCACTCTCAACAGAAGATTTTAACACTAATTATGGACACCCAAAGCCACAAATTGATGAACCGATCATATTTTCCTGTAAAATGGGTGGTCGAGCACAGAAAGCAGTTCAGATTGCTTCAAATGCTGGATATAACAAGTATTTTATATTTTCTTTTTATATATTTTGTAAAATATGTTACAATATCGTTGTCAATTCAATTCTACATTGATAATGATTGTAAGATTTTAAAAGATTCAATTGTCATTCATATGTCAACTGTCTTACTACCATTTATAATCTTGTCAAATCATTGAATGTCATTTATAAGCAAGGTTATGTACATAATAGGAAAATGTAACTGTCAAACTCTTAAACAAATATTTATTCTTTTGTTTCAGTTTGAGCTATTACAAAGGAAGCTGGATGGATTGGGCGCAGAAATCACAACAATAAATAATAAACAAAACTTTTGTAGTTATTAATTAATATTATTAAGATTAATAAAAATTTATTTATTTTTATCAGCTAATTTGGAGCTAATCATATCTTTGAACTGTCCTAAAATCAGATTCTCTCTCTTGCTACGTTCCTCCTTGCTGAACATGGCCAAAGCGCGTTTCTCATCTGCTGAATAGATTTGGTTTTCTTTACGTATACGTACCGCCTCCATGCGGCGATGTCTGCTACCCGACATTACGTAACCTTGTGATTCGTAGCTTTCTATTTCATCTGATGTTAGGCCGATTTCACCTCTTCTGGGTATACGTTTGCCTTCAGCCACATATGCTGCCATTGCTGCACCTTCACCTGGTAGTAAAGCTTTACCCATTTCTTTATGTGTTAATGTGCTGTGGGATTTCATTTGAGGGCCTACTAGACTGTCATCCAAGTCATCGCTTTCGGAATCGTCGGATATTATTGTTTTCTTTGATGTAGCTAAAAAAAATAAATATTAAAAAATATATTTGCTTCGCCCACTCACTTGGCGCCTGCGGTCCGTTTATGCGTGCGGTATAAAAGTAGCGCATTTTTTACGAGAGATCAATTAAAACGTGGCCAAGATCCAGAGTGGAAAAATATAGATAGATCACCATTTCTACCGACAATCAAGAATATCGATGAACTGGAAATAAGCCATTCTATTCATATTCTACGAACAAAAAAAAAGTCCAGCAGTTAGGTAAGAACCCAACCAGAGGTGTCAACTACATCACCACCGAAACGACCATAAGCAACTCTGCCAGTGGTTTAAAAAAGTTGGATGTTACTCCCTCCAGCAGCGTTCCTGCAGCTCACAAACATAAGAGAATGACCAATTCCTTGATAACCAACACTCGGGCAAGTGGTCGGAGCAGTTAAATTATGAAATCAGATCGCGTCTTTCCTATCCCTCTTCCTATAAAGTTCCGACTTTTGCGTTTTCGATTTAGTCGAGCCCAAGCCATTAAGAGGAAGACAGATCTTCAGCACCGTCATTAGACAAAATTGTCCGTCTCCGACCCCCGTACCGATCTACCCATCGCAGCTACAGCTTCCAGGTAAACTGCGCCTTATGTGGTCGAGTTAGTAGTGCTCTGAGTGAGCGTGTTTGAAGCCCTCTGTGCGAGAGAGTTGATCGGAACTTCTAGTTCGTTTAAACTATGCTAAACACCACCACATCAACCTCCGATGGCCCGGAGAACACCATCAGGAGTTATTCCATCGACCTCGGACCCCCTGCGACTGCGAGCCGGTAACAAATCACAATTGTCTTCATTACGATTCGAGATCCAAACACCACAAGCCACATCGTCATACTTTTTTTATTTTTTATTTATTTTCGCGTTTTACAGCTATTTTACATCGCCCCAGAAGTCTTACGACTTGTTTGAAGGGGGTTGATGGGACCAACGGCTTATTAGGTGACTTCCGAATCACCCCGGTGGATAAAGAGCAAAGTTATTATTTTTAGTCATATTCGGGGATCGAACCCGGGACTGTTAGCGTGCTACACTAACGCTCTCTAACTGAGCTATCTCACAGTTACTGAAAAAAACATAACTCTAAAGCACTAAAATCCGGCAATAAACGGTTGAAAGGTGCGAAATTCTGTTCACAGGATGCCAAAATAGCAAAATACTGTTAGAAAGCATCAAAATCCGGCCACAAATAGTGCAAAATTTTATCATAGAATGCCAAAATAGCAAAATCCGATCTTAAAATATAAAAAAACTGTTAGAAAGCATCAAAAACACGGCCATAAACAGTTGAAAAGTGCAAATGTCTGTTCATAAAATGTCAAAAATAGCAAATTCCGGCTTTGAAACATCAAAATATTGTTTGAAAGCACCAAAATCCGGCCACAAACTGTTAAATATTGTAAAATTCTGTTCATAAAATGTCAAAAATAGCAAATTCCAGCCTTGAAACATTAAAATATTGTTTGAAAACACCAAAATATGGCCACAAACTGTTAAATAGTGTAAAATTCTGTTCATAAAATGTCAAAATAGCAAAATCCGGCCTCGAAATATCAAAATACTGTTAGAAAGCATCAAAATCTTGCCATAAACAGTGCAAAATTCTATTCATAAAATATCAAAAATAGCAAACATGTTTAAAATTCCATAAAATTTACCAGATTTTTCAACCCACTTCTCTCCATCAGAAGACGAACTCTCACCACCCGAAGACACCTTCTTCTTTTTCTTCTTCTTCTTTTCCTTTTTATGCTTCTTTGATTTTTTACTTTTCTTATCTTTTTTTTTCTTCTTCTTATCTTTCGACTCCTTTTTGCTTTCTATTTTAACCTCATCGTCATCATCATCGGATCTAAAAAATCAATCAAGTAAGCTTCCATCAAATTTGTAATAAATTCAACTTACAATACAGGTGGTGGTGACGGTCCCCATATATTAGCATCTTTCAGTCCCAACAATTCCCTTTCTTGTCTCCTCGCTTCCATAAACTCTTCTTCTTGTGTAAGACTTTTATGACTCCTTTTGTGCGGAGTATGATTCCCATGGCCTCTATTAAAATCATCCTTTTTATACCGATTATTATGCTGACCACCTTCTTTATGCCTATGTTGTGTTGGTGATCTTGATCTCGATCGATGATGCTTGCGTTCAGGTTGTCTACTATAAGATTTTGATCTATCTCTAGAATGTGATCTCTTACGTCTAACATCTGGTGATCTATCAGCCCTTCTCATCATTGTGTGCTTAATAAATTAATAATTATATATAAAACTTAATTATGGTAGGAAGATGCAACTGCTAATGTTTAAGGTTATGTTGTTAGAATTACACAAACAAAATTAACCTATAATTTAGTCCAGAAGAAAAATATTTATTAATTGATTTTAATTATGTCCGAATATGATAATGTGCGTGTTAGTAGATTAGTATTAAAAGGTGATAAGAAAAAGTAAGTATTATTTGATTTAATTTAGAAACTACTTATACTTTATCAATTTTTTGTTCAGAGGTAAAAAACGTAAACATAAAAGCAAAAAAGATGAAGTAGAAAAAATCGAAGTAGATAAAGATGCTATTGAGCATGCTAATTGGTGGAAAATAACAAAAGTCGAAGAGATGAGTGGACCCGTTGCTATTGAATTCGGCAAACATACATATGTAAAAGCATTAGATAATGGTTTGTTTACATTAGGAGCACCTCATGCTGATTACGAAGGTCCTTCACCTGAAGAAATATTAACTGCGGTTACTATAAATGAACGAAAAATTGCTTTTAAATCCGGTTATGGGAAATATTTAAGGGTTGAAAAAGATGGAGCTGTTACTGGACGATCTGATGCTAT
This sequence comes from Tachinus rufipes, assembly GCA_963932245.1. NCBI lineage: Eukaryota > Metazoa > Arthropoda > Insecta > Coleoptera > Staphylinidae > Tachinus > Tachinus rufipes. Next base: position 8,533,899 of record OZ010749.1, read on the forward strand.
CGGTGCTATGGAACAATGGGAACCGGTTTTTCAAGAAGGAAAATTAGCAATTCAAGTGAGTAAATAGTTACATTGATATTTAGATGAGAATTTGAGATCGGTTTCAGCTCTCTAAAGTAAAATTTGTAGATTAAGAAAAGAAAGATCAAATGTCACATTAAAAGTTCCACTTTCTCCCAGTTTTTTTCATTTTAATCAAAAACTTTGTACTGGCCCTATTTAAGCCAAATCAAGCACGCGAATTTACATTAAACTGCGCATCTTTTAAGACTAAATTCAGCTCTCCAGAGTGAGATTTGTATATTTGAGAAGAGAAAGTTAACAACATTTGCATTAAAAGTGCCACATTCTGACATTATTACGCATTTTACTCAAAAACTTTGCATTGGGCCTATATAATCCAAGCCAAGCACACGATTCTTCATTAAATTGCACATCTTTTGAGACTAGTTTCAGCATTCTAGAGTGAAATTTGTAGTTTTAAAAAAAGAATGTTAAAAATGCCACTTTCTGAAATTAGCGAAATTTTTAATAAATTGTTGAATGTTCAAATTGATTCAATATTTAACACTTTGTTGTTTGGAACTGATTGATGCATTCGTTTTGTATTTATTTATTTATTTGTTGTAATTATTATTTCGGCGGCCATTTTGAATTTAATGACGTAAGCAATAGCAACGGCGGCCATCATGAATCGCAATCGACCAATCACAACGTTGTTTACGTCGGCGGCCATCATGAATTTAGTTTAACCAATCACAACATTATTCAGATAACTCGATGTTAAATTTGAACAGAAACCTTCAAAAATCGCACACAGAAAATAATTATAGCGAAAAAATTGTAAAAATATGGTATAGAAATTCATTTATTGCATAAAATTTGCACAAAACCCATTTTTTTTCATTTAAAAATATGGAAGAAAAGCCAAAAAAGTCATTTATTGTACCAAAAACCGGTTTAATGCATAAAAAGTATCAAAAATTGCTACAGAAAACTGATTTAATGCATTAAATTGATTAAAAATGCACAAAAAAGCAATTTAAGGGAAGAATTACATCAAAAATCGCGCAGGAAATCTATGTTTTGCATGAAATTCACACAGGAAAGCTAAATTTTGTTTGAAATTTATCAAAAAGTATTGCAGATAATCCATGTATTGCATTGAATTGAATAAAAACTGCATAGAAAATTAATTTTTAGTGAAAAATATGCCAAATCTGCTTGAAAATTATCAAAAAATACCCAGAAAGCCCATTTATTGCATTGATTGAATTGAAATTGCATAACAAATTAAGTTAGGGTAAGAAATACATCAAAACTTGCTTAAAATACACAAAGAAAGCTCAAGTTTTGCTAGCAATTCATCAAAAATTGTCGCAGAAAACCTATTTATTGCATTAACAACTAAAGTTGTCACAAAAATGCAATTTTTGCATGAAATTCATCAACAATTGTTTCAGATAACCCATATATAGCATAAAGTTGGGAGAAAAACCCCAATTTTTGCATGAAATTCTTTAAAAATTGTCTTAAAAAACTCATTGACTGCATTTAATGAATAAAATTGGCACATACAACTCAATTTCTGCATGAAATTCATCAAAAATTGTTGGAACATCTCATTTCAAGGAGAAGTTTATCAAAAATTGCACAGAAATTCCATTTATTGCATAAAATTGGCGTAGAAACTTCAATTTCTGCATGAAATTCATCACAGAAAACCCGTTTATCACATTGAATGAATCAAAATTGCTTAAAAAATTGATTTAAGATAAGTAATCACCCATTTATTGCATAAAATTCGTACAGAAAACACAATTTCTGAATGAAATTTATCAAAAATGGTCTCAGAAAACTCATTTATTGCATTAATTGAATTGAAATTGCATAATCAATCAATTTAAGACTAAAATACATCAAAAATCGCACAGGAAATCCATTAATTGCATAAAATTAATCAAAAATCACACAGGAAATCATTTATTGCACAAAATTCACACAGAAAACCTAAGTTTTGCAAAAAATATAGCAGAAAATCCATTTAGGCAAGTATTACATAAAAAATCGCTCTAAAAACCCATTTATTGCATAAAGTAGTTACAGAAAACCCAATTTCTGAAATGAAATTTTTAAAAATGGTTGCATAAAACCCACTAACTGCATTAAATGTATCAAAATTGCATAAAAAATGTATGTGAAGGCATAAAATTTTTCAAAAATTGTCACAGAAAACTCATTTACTGCATTAAATGAATCGAAATTGCATAGAAAGTTAATTTAAGGTATAAATGTATCAAAAATCGTTCAGGAAATCCATTTATTGCTTAAAATTGGCACAGAAAACCGAATGTTTGCTTGAGATTTATCAAAAATTGTTGCAGATAATCCATTAATGTATAAAATTGGCACAGAAACCCTAATTTCTGCATGAAATAGATCAAAAATTGCATCAAATTAATCGAAATTGTAGATTTACTGCATTATGTTCAATAAAAATATCAATTTGAGGCAAGAAATGCGTCAGATGCAAACAGAAAACAAATTAATTGCATTAAATTCGCACAGAACTCATTTATTGCATAGAAATCAGTTTGTATTATTAAAAATCGCTTAGAAAATCTATTTGTTGCATGGAAACAGTCAAAAATTGTTATTTGTCGCATGAAATAGAACAAAAACTTATTAAAAACCATTTATTGATTGAAATTTGTCAAAAATCGCTCAGAAAACGTTTGTATTACACGAGAATAATGAAAAATCGTTCAGAAAGTTTAGATTCTATATAAAAATATATGAAACTGGCGCAGAATGTAACCTGTATCTGATAAGAGTTGTACAACTTAGTCTACGCCCCTGTGGCTTTCTATAGCTTCACTAGAGGTTATGGTTACAGTAATCCCACTTTAATTTGGCTAAATGAATGTGCGACATATGAGCATAAGTGCAACAGAGCACACAATATTTTGTGTATATTAAGTTGCCTATTACAGCGGCCAATTTGGGTTTGGAGTAGTATAATTGTCGCTTATTTAAAGAAAATTCAATTAATAAATATATTTTCAACCTACTAGCAGCCACTTTGAACTCCATTCAACCAATCAAGACATTATTTGGTCTTCTTATCTTCTCTCAATAATCTTAGAAATATAACGTCAAATTTAAACTTACCTTAACAGAAATTTACTTACCTCAATCAAATAAACGATACCAACATAAAATTTTAACCTCACTATTTTTTTCAGTCCTATACCGAATGTTTCCTATCCATCGATGATGAAGACGACGCTGTTGTAGCTCTAAATAAAATTGCAAAGGAAGGTAACTTCGTCAATATCAGATGTCAATCAATTAAACAGGATACATCAGCTAAGGAAATTCCAGCCGAGGAACAAGGATCATTGGAACAAGTCGAAATAAATTATGTGTAAGTAATTTTTATTAAATTAAATCCGGAATATTTGATCTTTTTTTTTGTAGAAAAAAATTCCAAAAATTTCAAGATAAGAAAATGCGCATCTGTAAGGAAGACAAGGGTGCTTTGGATAAGGCAAAAACCGAAGGAACATTCCATGAAACAATGTTAGATCGTCGAAGCAAAATGAAAGCCGACAGATATTGCAAATGATTACCTTCTGCAATTAACATTGTTTGTTTTTTTTTTATTTAGACTAATGTAAAAGATCAATTATACAGCAAGAAAAAGAAATACAAAATAAAATTTAATTATTCTAATGGTTTCATTCAAGGACACAAGATCCACTTGTATTTTTTTATATATATATATATATATATGTATATAAATTAAAATATTGGGGAGGGGGATGTGTTTGCGCAGGAACCCACAAATACACTACTCTTTTTATACTTAGTAACATCGTTTGTGGGTTCCATCCTGGGCGTGAATTGGTTACTCAGTCCGCACTTAACTATAATACGGTTATGCACATATCACTCAACTGCCGTCCTCACTTTGTTTGGCTCTGTTCGCTTTGAGCCAATCGACAAACTCATCTAACATAACTGGCCCTAAATAAATAAAAAAAACAATCAAAATCAGTACACTCAAACAATTTGGGGTTAGGTCTACAGGATTTCTAAAGGAAGCATTACATTAAGTATCACAAGCAACAGGATTTCAGCGAATCGACAAACTAGCCTAACATAACTGGCCTTAAATAATTTAAGGTTAGGTACACTCAACCAAGTTGAGGTTAGGTAGCAGTGGAAGCAGAAAAAGTGGAATCCCAATTAAATGATATGAGCAATATGAGGTTATGTAAACATGCGACACAATAAGCTGGAAAAATATTTGAGGTTATATAAAATAATTTTAAACTTACATGCGCCATCAACATCGTAATTCGACAGCTCGATATTAATGGTTCTCGAAAATTCCAATATATTACACCACTGATCTTTATTAATTACTTTATATTTAGATTGATCGAGAAAATGACTGAAGTGTGAGTATAGTGGCCAGTGTTTCCCCAGAAGGAGGCCCAGCATCGCCTTCGCCGTTTCCATATCCATACTGCGCTGATCCTTATCCTAACGAAAAAGAATGAATTAAAATTAATAATAATTAGTAATTGATTCAAACTTACTCTGGCGAAATCGTAAGCGTATCTATAAATTGCTTTAAAATGATTCTGATCGTTGAGTAGACATTTTAAATGATCTAATCTGGCCTGTACTTTGCTAATAGAGTCGCATTGTAGATCCGAAAGACCCCTAAGCCATTCTTCTTGTGTGAAAAAACCCATTTGACGCGCCTGCATTCTATAGGCTAGTACGAGCATTACGACATTTTCCGGTTCGACTCCGATGTCTTCGCAGAACTTTTCCATACCTTCGGGACCTAATGTGTCCGGATCGTCGGGAGTTGTGTATTCCCTGAACCAAGTCAGACATCGCTTTTGACTGAACTGAGCCGCCTCGTCCACCCGACTTCCGTATCTTCTTGAACTGCAAAAATAAGATTAATGTTTCAATTGTCAAGAATTGTAATCAAAATAGGTTTGGAGGCAGAAGAAAAAATCGTGATAATCAAGACAGAAAGATTACGTGAATATCGGGAAAGGATTGGAAAGATTGAGATGGTATTGCTGCACTTGAGCATGGGAAATTCATAACAAATTAATACAAAGTAAGACATTTATCAAAAATCACACAGAAAATCCTTAAATTGCATAAAATTTACAGATAAAGTCAATTTTTCAATAAATTTTGTCAAAAATTGTCACAAAAGACCAATTTATTGCATTAAATTAATCAAAATTGCATTAAAAATCGAAGAGAAAACCCATTTATTGCGTTAAATCAATCAAAATTGCATAAAAAAATTATTAAAAAATGCACAAAAACTCCATTTATTGCATGAAATTGATACAGAATACCAAATTTCTGCATGAATTTCATCAAAAATCGTCGCAAAAAAACCATTTATTGTATTGAATGAATCAAAACTGCATAACAAATGAATATAAGGCAAGAAATACATCAAAATTTCACAAAAAAGGCCATTTATTGCATAAAATTTGCGCAAAAAAACAAATTTCTGCACAAGATTCATCAAAAATTGTCCCAGAAGAAGACCCATTTATTGCATTAGATCAATCGAAATTGCATACAAAACTAATTTAAGACAAGAAATTTATTAAAAAATGCACAAAAACTTCATTTATTGCATAAAATTGGTACGGAATACCCAATTTCTGCATGAAATTCATCAAAAATTGTCGCAAAAAAACCATTTATTGCATTAAATACATCAAAAACTCACACAAAAAGCCATTTGTTGCATGAAATTCACACAAAAAGCCAAAGTTTTGCAGAGAATACATTTATTGCATTAAATGAAGCAAAATTGTGTACAAAAATTGATTTAAGATTAGAAAATTATCAAAAATCACACGGGAAATCCATTTATTGCAGAAAATTGACTCAAAAAACCCTAATTCTGCATAAAATTCATCAAAAACTGTCATCAAAATTTCACTTTTTGCATCAAATAAATCAATATTGCATTAAAATTAATTTAAGGTAAAAATTTATCAAAAATCTCACCAAAAAAACCATTTATTGCATCAAATTGGCATAGAAAACCTAATTTCTGCATTCATTTTAGCAAACATTGTTGCAGAAAATCCATTTATTGCATAAGATGATTCAAAATTGAATAAGAAACTAGTATAAGGCCAAGAATCGCACAGAAAATTCATTACAGCATAAAATTAGCACTTTTATGCATAAAATTCATCAAAAATTGTAGAGAAAAAGTCATTAATAAATCAAAAATGCATAAAAAATAATTAATAAACCTATTTTATGAATAAAATGAATTGAAATTTCAGAATCAATCAATAACAGGGTTGGGTTAAAATTGAAAAACTACAATTGTGATACTTAAGAGTTTGTAAGTGTAATAGTAAGGTTATGTTCATTAATAAGTGAGGTTATGTCAATAAACTGTCTCAAGTCAGTCAATAAACTGATTATTGTACCTAAAAACCAATGTAATGACAAGCAAGGTTAACAAATGATGTTAAGTAAATAATCATTTTAATGAATCAATAAGCACAGGAGAGGAGGGTAAAGCTTGATATAGGACAATTTCAGAATTTCCAGAGATGCAGAAGATAAACAAAGATTCTATAAATTGAATTAATAAGTGAAGTTATATCCATAAAAAGAGCAACAACTAATGTCAGGTTCATAAACAACCAAAATGAAACAAAACATATCCTTAAACTGTAGAAATAAGTAAGGTTATGTATGCAAATTAATAAATTGAAGTTATTTAGTTCTATGAGCCGCTTTTGTAAGTTCCACAAACTATCTTTTTATTTATAAATTGAGGTTATGTCTAAAAACTGTAATAATTTAGGTTATATGAGCAATTCAACTTAAAAACTCCATAAACTTAAGCAAAACACAATACATAAAACAAATAGTCGTTGCTTTCATCAAATTAAGTATAGTCACATCCATAAATAGATCAAATAATCAAGGTTATGTCCATAAAAACTTAAAATTATTGTTAACTATAATCTAATGTAATTGTTTACCATATTCAAGCCTAATAATAATTTAAATTAAACAACACACACTAAAACCAATTGCACAATGATCTGTTGATTGTTTCAATAAACTACACACTTTTGATATTAAACGCAAACTACTCACTTTGATATTAAACGGATGGTTTGTAAAATTGAAACAAAATATGACATATCAAGATTGGAGGTTATGTTCTATACATTCTCCAATCGAAATTTCATGCAATACTAATAAATCTTAGAAGCACTCCACAAGCAACAAACATCGACCTTGATAAATTTTTAATAGTATTAATTATAATGATATTAATTGAAGCCTTATTATTATTAATAATCATTTTAATGGCAAATTAAATGTAATTAATAATCACACATACTAACTCATCCATGGTGGTGCTGAAACACTACTGTGTGCGTGTGTAAAACTGTTCTAATTATAGCCCATCAGCGGACTAAAAATAAATATCTCAACCAATATCAATCACAACTTGGATGGGATGAGATAATTAAATAATTGCTAACATATTATGGTAATTATTATAATAATAACTTACCTGTTATAATTACGTATTCGTTTCGATGCGTATCTGTCCTCTTCGGCAGAGTTCATTTCTGTTGTAGCCCTGCGCTTGCTGCGAGGCATCGCACTTTAAGCCACGCGTATGAAATTTTCTGTAATAAAATGTTAAAATTGTATCAATTGAGATTAAAATTAATCGACATTTGTCAAAGTGATTGTAACTTGGTGATAGTTTTGTAAATATTAATAGTTAGAGAAGGCGATGTAGGCAACCAAATTTACATTATATTTTGCAAAAAAACAGAATTGTATCAATTTTTTTAGAATTTAAGGTTTGTTTATTAAAATAAACACTTTAAATAATATGAAAAAGCAATCAGATATAAATTAAGCACATACATAAATTAGTCTAAAAACATAATTTACAGATCAAGATCATAAAAAATCTCGTACAGATCATACATAATATAAAAATAAAATCATTTAAAATATCTAAAACAAAAATGATTTAAAAACATCAAAAAAATCACAATATATATAATACACTAAAATCAAGAAATGCGAATGATCTATATCTTTAAATCACAAATCACATATAGTTTAAATCAGTATGATCAACTATTTTCTAGATCAAAAATCATTAATATCATAAAACAATAAAAAAAAATGCAAAATATAATTTGAAAAACAAAGAATTTTAAAAATATAATAATCAATAATCTTCAGATCTGATCTACAAACAAAAAATGCATAAATGTCTTTGAAATAGAGCATAAATATTATGATAAACATATTTTAGATCAAAAATAGCATCAAGATCATAATTAACAATCTTCAGATCAAGATCTAAAACCAAAGATTACAAAACAATCTACAGATCAACTTAAAAAAACAAAGATCACAAAATATTACATAAATAACTTTAAAATGGAGAATGAAGTTAATGATCAACAATCTCTAGATGAAAAATCAACCTTTAATATCACTTTCAGAGAACAAAAATTACAAAAAACTTCAAATATATGAAATAGACTTCAAGATCATGATCAACCATCTCTAAATAAAAGATCATTAAACAACTATAAATATACCAAAACAATATCAAACAAAATGTCAAAGAAATAACAGAATACAATTTAAAAAACAAGAAATAACATAAAGATCATAATCAATAAACTTCAGATAATTAAAAATTTGAAGCCAAAAATTCACAAAACACAATCCACAGATCAACTTGAAAAAACAAAGATAACAAAAATGCTTTAAATATCTTTGAAATTTGCTCTGAAAGCAAGATATAGCATAAAGATCATTACCTAGATCAAAGATCACAAGAAACAGCTTGGAAATATCAAATATAATATAAAAATAAACTAATATCTAGAGGATCAAAATCTAAAACTTAAAGATCACAAACAATATTCTGCATATCAATATCAAAATCAAGAACCATCTTTCAAGAACATTAAAAAAATCATAAATTAGTATCAAGATCATGATCTATAATCTCCAAAACTAAATTTAAACAAATATTTATACAAATCACACATATAATAAAAGATAATAAATAAAGATCATCAAAAACAGGACACAAAACACAAAGAAATCAAATGCAGATCACGATCTATAATCTCCAAACTCCTCTCAAACAATTAATCTCTAAAACATAAAAAAAATTGTCAAACAAGGAATAAAATCTGCTTTAAAGATCAAACTATATCACAAATATTATCTCTTATCAAGAAAATCTAATGATCAAAAAACATAACCAACAGATCAAGTTCAAAGTCTATAAATCAAGATTAAAATTTAAAACTGATCTAGATCATAAAAAAACTCATTTCATATTTTTTCATAAATCATTCATTATGAAAATCATAATCAACAATCTCTAGATCAAAGATCATTAAATAACCATCAAAATCACAAAAATATCATTAAAAAATTCATAAAGATGACAAAACATAACTTGAAAATCAAGAATATGCATCAAAACCATAATCAATGATCTTCAGATCATTATCTAAGGCCAAAAGAGTACAAAACAATCTACAGATCGATTTAAAAAAACAAAGATCACAAAAAATACATATGTACATATGTATAAAGATTATGATCAACAATTTCTAGATGTCATAAAAAATGTTATTTAAAAATGTGAAACAGCATCAAGATCCTAATAAATGATCTTCAGAGAAAGACCTAGAACCAAAAGGTTACAAAACATAATCTGCAGATCAACCTAAAATAATAATGATCACAAAAAATCCTTAAATGCCTTAAAAATTAAGAATAAAGATCAAGATCAACAATATCTAGATAAAGATCATTAAACAACCAATAATATTCCAAAAAACATCTCCAGATCAAGAGCAAAAATACATATGTACATATTACAAAACATAATCTGAAGATAAACTTGAAAGATCATAAAAAGCCATAAATGTCTTAAAAATAAAGTTGAAGATCATGATCAACAATCTCTAGATGCAATAATATTTAGATGAAGATCTGAAGCCAAAATATTACAAAACATAATCTTTAGAACAACTTATTATCTCAGACCAATATCTAGATCAAAGATTACAAAATATAATATAAAAATAAAGTAATATGATGAAGATCTATCCCTAATATCACAAACAATAATCTACAGATCAAGATTAAAATCTAGAACAGATCAAGATCATTAAAAATCATAAATATCACTACAAAATTTAACTGTTAAATAAAAATAATGAAATAGTATTCAGATCATGATCTATAGTCTCCAGATTTAGATTTAAAACAAAGATCACAAAAAATTTTACACAAGTGATGCGTATAAAATGAAAATAAAGTATAAAGATCATAATTAACCACAATAAGATCATAATCTAAAACAGATCAAGATCATTAAAAAACTATTAGAATCACAATAATGTAATGTAATCTACAAAAAAAAGATTAAAAATAACAAAATATAAAAAATAAAATACAGATCATGATCTATAACCTTCAGATCAAAGATTAAAACAAACTTCACAAAATATGTAGATAAAAGATCATAAAAAATGCAACAAAAATCACAAAATATATTATAATAATCAGAAAATAGCAAAGAGATCATAATCAATGATCTTAAGATAAAGATCTAATGCTGAAAATCACAAAATATAATCTACAGATCAACTTAAAAGCCAGATACAGCATAAAGATCATTACCCTTAATTCAGACCAATAACTAGATCAAATATCACATAAAAAAGCATCCAAACCACAAAATATAAGATAAAAATAGAGTAACATCATAAACTTCAAAGTCTGAGACTTAAATATCACAAATAATAATCTATAGATAAAAATCATAATCTAAAATAGATCAAGATCACTATATATAAATAGAATGCAGATCATGATCTATAATCTCCGGATCAAAGACTAAAACAAACATCACAAAATATAAAAATTAAACATAAAGATCATATAGATCAAAGATCATTAAACAACCAAAATGGTCTAGACCAAAGACCACAGAAAAATCACAAAATATAATATGAAAATAAAATAATATCATGAAGATCAAAGTCCAAGACTTAAAGATCACAAACAACAATCTACAGATCAAGATCAAATCTAAAGCCTATTAAACAATCATAGATATCACGAAACTATTAAATAAAAACCATAAAATAGTATCCAGATCATGATCTATAATCTCTAAAAATTAAATTTAAAACAAATGTCATACAGATCACGCATATAATATGAAAATGAAGCTAATCAATCTCTAAACACTATCAACAAAACTACCACAAAATAAAATCACTAGAAATGAAAAACAAAACTAACCTACAAATATTGCAATGATTCGTGCAAGAAGCAACAATTTTTTGATAACAAAAATGATCAACATTTGTGTCATAGTCGGATTATATAAATCATAAACACAACACAACCAATCTTTTCGGCAACGACCTTATTCGATACATTCTTTCAAAGTGTACTCAACAAAACCACTCGAAGGTTAATTATTGTAAATATTTAACTTATTAAACGGCAACAATTAATTTGCATTGCAAATTTAATTAAATTTAATTGACATATCTAGGACAAATATGAAAGGGGTGCCATCTTCGAAGATGAATCAATCGAAACAATAAAATAAAATAAAAATTAAATTAATATTAAATCAACTGAAATAATAAATGATCTAAAATTAAATAGAAAAACAGTTACCTGATTAATTTACCCTGTGTTGGTTAATGTGTAATGGAAACCACCCTCCCAACATGAGATCTTAAATTCTTGGATGTATGTAGACTTAGATGTTCCAGGTCGTTCCCTATACTGGATACAAGATCCCTTAGGGCTCCCTTTGATCCGCACTACTATTATAATTCACCTAGAACTTGACTCGTGCTGTGTTTGTCTACTGGAAGCATCAGCTGGGAACATGGTTTAACCTTGAACTAAAACTGGGGATTTTTGCTCGCGTTATGTTGGTTACAGTGGAATTTAAGACAATGTTGCCAACGCACTAATAATAAATAGTACTGGAGTTTTTGTCAATATTTTTTTAATTAATTTAATTAAAATTATGCAATTAATTTTGAATTATGTTATAATTATTATTAAATTAATTATTAATTTTACTTTAATCAGCAGCGTGGTTGTTTTATGAAAAGGTAAAGTTTATTATAATTATCTGAAAACTGCTGTTTTATTATGCACTTAATTAAATTAATTATAATATTAAATTATAAATATAAATTTGTAATATCAAAGTAAGCAACCGTCTTGACATAGCTGCTAGTGGAGTGATCTCAACTAACAAGCGCTGCCATCTTACAATAGTAATGACAACTAAAATTATTTATTTTTAAATAAATTATTAATTTAGCTAACATTATTGTTTAATTAATATTAAAACAACCTTTAAAAGATAGTGCAGGTGTTCTTGTTCATACAAATGCTTTTAGTCGGTTACTGCTACACAAATTCACATAAGCTTTGCTTTTGACACTAATTTTAATCAATTAATAGAGCGCCCTATTTGTAATTAGCAAGTAAGCAATAAAGTTCTATTTCGTTGTACTTACATTGAATTTCAAATAGGTAAGATTTCAATTCCTGCTTTTTCTAGTGTTTGTTATATTCAATCCATTGTTGACATTATTATTAGTGGCCATTTCAACTTTAATGACGTAAGCAATAGCAACGGCGGCCATCATGAATCCGGTTCAACCAATCACAGCGTTGCTAACGACGGCGGCCATCATGAATTTTGATCGACTAATCACAGCAATGTTTACTTAAATAGGTTTTATTTCATAAATCTTAATAGATTAACAAAATGTATACCAGATTTTATTAATGTGAATAATGCAAAAATCTGCAAATTTAATTAAAAAATACTCAAGAATTGTTTAAAAAATCAAGATATCATCCAATATGGGCGCATAAAATACATTTATTTGTATGAAATTTGCACAAAAAGCCCTTTGCTGCATTCACTTCATTCAAAAGTAGTACATTAGAATATCGTAAGGTACCAACGGCGGGATTCGTATGCAGGCAATTGCAAGTAGAAATACATCTTCAACGATACACATAATTTAGAAAAGGTATCGGTTGCTCTCAGTTCCGCAAAAAGGCAAACGTCTTCGAATGTAAGCTTTAAAACATAACAAGATATACACTGAATGACCGCCTGCAAAGCATCAAGCGTCTTAACGTCAACACCAATTAATGCTACACGCCCACAAGTTTCTTTCCAACTTAGTTCTTGCTCAACCACCCGAATGTTTGTTATCAAAAGATTAAATCTGTCACTCTTAGTACAAATAATCCAACTTCTGGATAATTAGCACTCAAGTGAACACCTAACTCAAACCACACGTCCACAAAACTAAATTAAGAGGTTGGCTGTGTCACTCCCTCTTTCTTAACTTTATCACAACTTACCTTAGCAGAAGATACAATAATCCAGCGGGAAAAACCAATAGATCTTAGACGCCCACAAGTTTCAAACTCAGTTCCAGCCCACCATGTATTCCCCCCTCCCCAGTCAATTTGTTAAAGCTACCTGTTAGTACGTTAAGACGTCTTAAGATATAATATTGTGGAAAGTTGCGCGCACTGGAACAAATTAAACATAATACATTGCTTATAAATAATATTTATTTACTAAAAATAAAAACTAATACTAAACATAACAAAAAAAAAGTTGTAAATATATAATTATATAACAAGTGAGGATTTAAAAAGCTATTCAAAAAAATCTTTGGCACCTATTTCGGTTCGACTAGAGAAAATATCAACTGGAGATATTTTAGGTGCTCACAGGAAATATGTAGAGAACAAAAAAAGGTGTATATGAGAGACAAATGCATAATTCGACGAATAAAGGCACTAAATGGCTCTTTTCTTTGGTTAAAATATAATATTTTGGAGATTTCATTTTTCTCAGAAAAAAATATATATGTATATATAAATTATAAATAATTGGAAATATCTTAAACAATATTTAGAGTAATTGATTAGTATATTATATAATTAAATGTAACATTGTTCTGATTTGTTTGATTCAATTGTGAATTGAATGGTTGGAATTGATATGATTCAGAATATTGCAATAACAATCATTCCTGGAGCCGGCTCTGTATTTGTAATAGTGTAAATGCGACAAACAACGTCTCGTCTTCGAGAGCCCGTCCGTCCGCGAAAAATCGATCTTTCGAAAAAAACGCGATTTTGACGAGACCGAGTGAAAGAGTAAGTGATCAGGGGTTTCACGAAAAAAAAAACCGGACTTTGTGTTTCGTTGAAAAGGAAAAGAGTGCCCGTACAAAACGATGAAACGAATTTTGGCTCCTAATCTAATTTACAAATTTTCAAAGCCATTGGATTTCAATTCTTTTTTCTCTAGCGGCCATTTTGTTTTTAATGACGTAAGCAGTAGCAACGGCGGCCATCATGAATCGGATTCGACCAATCACAGTGTTGCTAACAACGGCGGCCATCATGAATTTTGATCGACCAATCACAACGTTGTTTAGATTTATTTGCTTAAATGAAGTTTATTTCATAAATAATAATAAAAGTGGAATTGCGCAAAATAATGGAGAGATTTCACGCATTCAATCGAGCTTGGTCTCGTTCGAAAGAAGAAGAGTGCCTGCATAAACTGATTGAAATTATTTTGGCACAAATCGAACTGCGGTGTAGAAGTTGAACGTTTTCAGGCGATTTGGTTGTCGAATTCAAACTTTGGAGACAAAATCTTCGAAGCGTCGACCGGTTAAGAACGATTTTCGAAAGTATTCCCGAAGCAACACAAACTATTATAAAGCTGACTAAATGTTTATAATTAATGGAGAAGCGACAAACAATCTTCCGGACGTTGTTTAAATGGATAATGTTCATCGCAAAGCAACAAAGAACATAATTAATCGATAAGAGACAACAAAGCTTCCCAAAGTTGCTTAGATAATCTACACTTATCGCAACGCGTCAAGATGTTATTTGACGTTAAAAATTAATCGTAAAGTGATAAAAGACACTTTTAAAGTTGTCCAGATGTTTAGAATTAATCACAAAGCAACAAATACCAACCGAAAGTGGATTAGTTACTCAATTTATATCGCAAATCGATTAAAATTAAACAACAAAAGACTTTCCACAGTTGCTTACTTGGTCAACGTTCATCGCCAGGCAACATAAGCTTTCTGAAATTGACTAGAATAGCAAAATTTCGGCCGTAGAGCCGCTGAATCATCGTTTCAGTTCGCATTTTAGGATCAAAACAGATCATTTCGGTAGAGGCAAGCAAAAAAAACTTTCGTGAAAGTTGCTTAAATAGTCTTTGTTCGCTTTAAATGCAACCCAATCTGTTTTAAAGTTATCAACGTCAATTACAAAATGACACAAATTGTTATACATTTTTTACTTAATCGTCGAACAAAAAAAAAGTTGCCCAAGCTTTTAAAATCAACTGTTAAGACTTTCCAAGTTGATCAGCGCCAATCGCAAACCAACACAAAGTTTTCTACACATTTAGAATCAATGACGAAGTGATCAAAGACTTTCTAAAGTTGCCCGAGCGTTTAGAATCAATCGCGACTTTCTTCATCATCGTACGACAACCAAACATCATAAAAGTTACGAAATGGTTAATGACTTTAGTCAACAGTTCTGCAAATATCAATATTGTTTCCAGTTGGTGTCGACTAAACGTAATTCGCCTGTAAAGAGCGCTGTATACGCCCACTTAATATTTTTTTGAAAGTTTGCAATTATCACAGGTATGTGGTCCTTAAAATTTGTTGTCTCGTCTTTACTCAAATTACAATTCGAATTATAAATAGGTCTTCATTGTTTTGCAAGCTCCAAGAACTTAATTGGTTACAAGAGCCGGCGCGAGGGGTTCAGAGTGACGCTAAAAACCTTTTTATGGTCATTAAAAACTATCTTACATAATTGAATAAAATCTTTGATTTGGTCATTACAAAATTGAGTTAAAAAGCTTTTTTGTGCTTTCTTTCTTTCGAGTTTGAAGCCGGCCCTGCAAAATGTTGGTTACAATACATGCGCGCGCACCATTTATGCAACTGTCCTAACAACCACCAACCTTAACAATTTTCGATCATCAGAACAATATTACATTTGCATATTTATATCAAAAAAAGACTAATTTCCAATTATCTCACTGTATCAACAAGGCACTCGGTTAATTCCTAGATCTAAGTAAAAATGAATGAGATTCATTACAAAAAGATTCTGATTATAAAAAACAAACTCAAACAATATCAATTTATCTTTCAAAATTGTATCCTGAATTTACTTGAAGCAGAATCGGTACTGCTCTTGCTATCCCTAGCAAGACTTGAACCTCTACGTGTCGGTCCGCTATAAAAACGAACCTTATTCGGATGCGGTAGACTGCTAGCAGAATTCTCGCTGAAAGTCGAAGCGGAATCCCGCTCGTTACTTCTCATTCGAGCAGCCGGTTTACGTAACGATACACTCGAACCACCGCTTTCTGAAAGCCTACCGTACTCACCTAATTTACGAGGCGATGGTATTAATGATCGAGCTGGTGATCCGTTACGACTACTAGCGTTTGAGCTTAACGAGTTACCGCCGTCTGATTTTTTGCGTGTTGGTATTTCGGTATCGGGAAGTCGATTGTATTCGCCTAATCGACGATTATTACGATGTGCTGGACGTGGTGGTCTTGGAAGACTGCTTGGTGGAAGATTTTCCGGATGTGGTGATGGTGATTCAGGAGTTGTTGTTTCTTGCATGCGTTGTTGTTGTGAACTTCGGCCTTGTTTTTCCAGTAGGAGCATCTCACCGGATTCATGGCGTGATTGGGATGATAATACGAACGGATGATTCGAGTCGAATGTAGGAGTGTTGATTGTATTCATGTTGGTCACACCCACCAATAGTGGTTTGGGTATTTTTCCTTTTCTCTGCGCAGCGACAGGATTAGTGAATCCTGGAAAACAGCAAAGTGCCCGCTGAAATGGAGAAGAGAGAGACACAGTTGGGACATGTCGGGATCTGCCTGATGAAGAGTGATTAGTCTCACGGCACACCACTCCACTGGCACTACATGCAGGATCAAAGGATCGGGACAATACAAAAAAAAAGGAGACTAACACTAACATGCGTTAGGATTTGAAGCAATTAGTAAAATTTTGCGAAATAACAATGACAGCTAAGTTCTTTTTAAGCGGGGTTATCATAGAGATTTTTAATTATTTTAAAAATTGGAAAATGTTATTTTAAAGATACTACAAAAACAAAAAAATCTCTAACTGAAGAGTAAGCAAACATGGGCTAGGGACGAGGTATAACAAGGTAATTTATAATTTAAATAAAAATAAAAATAGTTTGGGCTTTTTATTGTCTAAATTTGATAACTATGATAACTTCACTTAAAATAATGTAGCGATGTCATGCTATTAAATAAAAGTACAAGAAAACAAAAATAAAAATAAAGCTTAGCCCATTAGAGCAAAGCAACATAATAGCCTTATTCCAGCACACGCTCAGGACAGTTCTAGAGCTGTACAAACCATGCATACTAACAAAATAATGTTTGTGTGCATAGCAAGGACAGCTTTAGAACTATTCTGGTTGGAAAAAGCCTATTGTTTATGAAATAATAAAACAAGTTACTATGTTTATTATCACAAATTTATTCTTTGGTCAATTAAAAGGAGTGCTAATTAGATTTAATATGTTCCTCAGATTTAAAGGCATATCTAAACTACAACATTAGAAAGAGAAAAATGTACTAATGATGATGAGATTATATTACAAAATAGATTAACACTCTTTTTTAGATAATCCTCCCCATTTTTAATCTGTTTTGTAATATAATCCCTTTACCATTAATACCGCATGCTCATTACTGTAATCTCCAAGTCATTTTCTCTTAATTCTTATAACCCTATAATTTTGTAGTTTAGATATATATTATTACTTTTTTGTTCATTTCTTAACTCGGTTAACTTATTACATATTCATAAGAATAAACTTGTCATAAAAAATATTTTTGTTTTATTATTTCATAAACTATCACGTAGTAGAGCCCACAATTCCGAAGCGACGCGAAAAAGTCGCTCACGGTCGCTCGCCATAAGAATCAATATATTTTGTATTGCTTTGCTCCAATGGGCCACGAGCCTAAAACAGTTAGTCAAAAAAATATTTCAAACATAACCGTACTAATACGATTATGCCATAAATATATCAAGTCACAATCAATCAAAAATAATTAAAAAATTAAAAACATTACTGTGACTCACATTTGTAAACTGCGAAATAGATCTTTATACAAAAAATAAAAATATAACCGACTTGTTCCGTAAATTAATATTATTTGATTATATAAGATGTAGTAAATAAAGGAACAGAGGTCTTAAATAATATTCACGAAAGTCAATAGAATGTTTCTGTCTCGCCTACCTTGCTGAGCAGCTGTGTGTCCAGCTGATTATCAATCTCTTTGATTTGATTGTCGAGTGTTTTCTTTGTTGAATCAAAACTTTTACTTTCGTATTTATAGGACGGCATGTAGGATGAATCGCTACCTGTATACGAATTGCCTGATCCGAAACTTGTTGAACTCGTCAAAACGCTGCTCACTAAAACCAAATCACAGTTTAGTACTAGCATGATCGTTTTTCATTAGTTCTATTGATTTTTGGTAAATTTGAAGCATTAAAAGGGAGACATTTAAGTTGAATATGCATTTTCAAAGCATTTTTGTGCAGAAAACGTAATTTTCTAAGCGATTTTTTACAATTTTCTTGATTATTTATTCATTTCAGTCATTAGAAGTGCGATACTTGAAGAAATTTAAAGCTTAACTTGATTCTATTGATTTTTGGTAAAATTGAAGCATTAAAAGTGAGAATTTAAAAAGTACAAAGCGATTTTGTGCAGAAATCCCAATTTCCTAAGCGATTTTTTTTATTAATTTCAATCATTTCATAGTTTCATTTATTTTTGTTGAATTTCAAGCATAAAATGTGCAATATTTCAGTTGTAAATGAGTTTTCAAAGCATTTTTTGCAATATTAATGTAGCTGGCTCTGGTCTTACCTAATTCTTCTCTAGAAACGCCAGCTCCTAGAACATGATCCAATTCTGAACCGGCCAAACTGGGATGCGGAGTGTGATGTGGCGATCGGCTTAGCATACTGGTAACGTCTTTATCGTATGTGTGCTTCTGTAGAACTCTGATCATCGCGTCACGCTCGGCTAACTTCGATTCCAAATCTTTTAATCTAAAAATATAACCAAATTAGACTAAAGTCTATTCAATTCTGCAACAATTTACATACAACTAGCTCATTTAGCAGTCATAAATAGTGAGCAAATTATGCGTGGAACTGAATAAAGTATAATTTCACCAATAAAATAGTAGTTTTATGCACTTAAACGCCCTCCAGATTAAATTTATTCAACTTACTTAGATTCCAAATCAGCC
The DNA here is from genome assembly GCA_963932245.1 of Tachinus rufipes. Classification (NCBI taxonomy): domain Eukaryota; kingdom Metazoa; phylum Arthropoda; class Insecta; order Coleoptera; family Staphylinidae; genus Tachinus; species Tachinus rufipes. The sequence continues at coordinate 8,553,469 of OZ010749.1, forward strand.
ACTTTCTTCTGAGCAGCATGCGCTTCATCCATATGCCGAATTTTTTCATTCCTTGCTTCCTGAATGATTTTCTCAGTTTCCTGACTGGTCTTTTCCAATGCAGCTATTTTGGCATCCCTTAAAAAGTTTAAAAACTATAAAAAAGTGTAGAAAAGTGCCAAAAAAGCCAAATATTGTTGTAGAGTGTCAAATATTACCTTAAAAACTGTCAACAATTGTATAAAAACTGTAAACTAATATAGAAAACTGTCCATTGTAACAAAAAACACTGTTAAACGTTCTAAAAACATATAAAAGTTGCAAAAAACTGTCAACATATTGTATAAAAGTGTCAAACATTGAAATAAACTGTCAAACATTATATTAAAACTGTTAAACATTGTATTGAAACTGTCCAATTTTGTATAAAAGCTGGAGTCATAATGAGGGACTGTTAATGCAAATGTTAACTTGAAACTAGTAACTAGTCTCAAAAATGCACAATTTAAAGTACATTCTTGTGCTTAGCTTGGCGCATGTAGGTCCAGTACACAGTTATTGAGTAAAATGCGAAAAACTGTCAGAAAAACTGTAAAGTAAATGTAGAAAATTGTCAAACATTGTTGAAAACCATAAACTGTTGCATAAAAATGTCAAATATTGTAAGAAGCTGTTGAAATATTATAGAAAACTGTCAAATATCATAGAAAACAGTAAACTGTTGTACCAAAATGTCAAATATTGTAAAAAAACTGTCAAAAATTCTATAAAATAATGTAAAAAACTGTTCAAAGTTGCAGGAAACTGCCAAACATTGTTATATAACTGTAAAATATTATGGAAAACTGTAAAACTTTGTTTAAAAACTGCCCAACATTATTTAAAAATTCTAAAATAATGTAAAAAACTGAAAACTGTCCAATGTAATAAACATTGTCAAAAGTTCTAAAAAAAACATTCAAAAATTGCAAAAAAAACGTCAAAATATTGCAGGAAACTGTAATTTGTTGTATAAAATTGTCAAACATTGTAGTAAACTGTCCAACAGTATAGTAAACTGTCAAACACTGTAGGAAATTGTCAAACATTGAATGAAAACTCTAAAAGATAGCAACAAACTGTCAAATGTTGCAAAAAAATAAATATTCTAAAAAACAGTCAAACATTGCAGAAAACTAAAATATTATAAAATACTGTCAAACATCCTCTATCCTGTGTAGAAAACTGTCAAAAAGTCATTATAACTAACACACAAATAAAATCTTACTTTGGAATACTTGCTGCATCAATGGCAGCTTGTCTGAGAGCACTTTCCTCCAAATACCGTTGCTCCCATTTAGAACATTCGCCTTCCAATCGCATAATTTTCTCTTCGCGATCACGCAATCGCTTCTTCAATTCCGCATTTTCACCATTAGTAGTGATCGGTGCGTCCCAGTTTTTACCTTCATCAACGTTACCACTTTTAGTGCGCTCTAATTCCATTTCAAGTTGTTGTCTGAGTTGTCGCTCAGTTTGCTCTCTTCTATCGCTAGCTAATTGTAGCGATGAGAGTGCTCTTTGTAATTGGACGACTCTTTCAACGTAAACTTGCTTTTTACGACTCTGAAATAATCAATGAAAAGTTAGGTTAGATTTTGAAATAAAATTGCCGTCGCTAACAGCACGCACGAATTGTGACGCTATTAATATCATCAATTCAATTTATGGCAGTAAAACTGATGCATACATAACTATGACGCGTTTAACGTGCCTCTATTCAGTCAATTGGCATTAAATTAGTGTATTGGTCGCTAGGTGCGTACAGGAAGGCTGCTATATTTGGAGCGGTTATCGCTCAACAAAAACGGAATCAATCAGGAGCAAGCGCTAAAAATGTAGCGGAGACTAAGCTGTTTCTGCTCCGGCCTTCCTGTAAGCACCCATCGCCAAATACAATTAAATAAAGTAAGAAGAATTAACTAACCTCTTCTTCTAAACGAACGACATTGCCCTGAGCATTAGTCAAAGCAGCTTCTAGTATATCAATATGAGTTCTTTGTTCCTGTAAGGTTGCTCTCTGTGCGGCCAGCTCAATTTCCTGTCTCTCTTTAGCAGCAACTAACTCCTTATCTATTAAAACCAATACATTTTATAGATTTTTGCAGTTTTATTAAATGTTTGAGGTTAGGTTAGGTTAGCCAAAATCGGTCCAGTATAAAATTTAATTTATTATAAACATAACCTCAAACAATCAATTTTAATAAATCAGAATCAAATTTATAAAACTTACTCTGAGTTATAAGTTGTGTAATCAAAACTTCTCTTTTGTTAAATTCGCGCCGCACATTGTCACTCGAAAGTCGATCAATTTGTTCCCTAAGTCCCCTATTGACCTCCTGCAAACGTCGACAATCATTTTGCAAACGAGTCCTAGCAGCCCGTTCCAATCGTTCTCTTCTCTCGCTCATTTGAACCAGTTCTTCGTGTGATTTGTGAATTTTTAAAACTTCTTGTTCCAACTGAAAATAATTCTAACTTTTAATTAAAAAACAATTAAAATAACCTCAATTACCTTTTGTGATTTGGCAACTTTCGAATAGCACGTTTCCAAATCAATCTTCAAAGCACTATTTTCTTTAATCAATATTTCAACCATTTCAACTGAAGGCCAAACATCCTCCTTCTCGACGCTTTCTTCTCGTCCCTTAGTTCTGGGTCGTGGTACCGAACTATCCCTCTGAAACCGTTCCATTTTCTCCAAACCAACTTTCGATAAATCCGGTTGTGATTTCGATAAACTGAATTTTTTCGTCCCTTTATTTCGTGCTGCCAATGCAGGCAATCGCGATTTCATGTAACTATTATATTCGGGTGGTTGACGTAAAGCATACATATCAGGTCCTTTCACTTCTTTAGCAAGATGTTTGAGGACTGAAGATTGATTTAAATAGTCATCAGGTATGTCGGATATTTCTTGTACACCGTTATCGTGTTTACTTGTGGACGGATCGTAGGTGTAATCTTTACCACTTGATGCGGATGGTGATGGAGATGGACTTTGTTTCGATAGAGATGATAATAGACTGGCGTTTTGTAGTTGATAAGTTTCGTTATCTTTTGGTCCCGAATTTCGTCCTAATAATAAAAAATTATCAATTATTTTGAGGTTAGATTGCATAAATAGGATTTAAAAATGAAATATTTTGAGGTTAGATGACAAAAACTATGTGTAAAGTAAACAAAATACAAGATTTTAAATACAAATTAAAAACATAATAAGATTAAAGTACAATATTTTAAAGTTAAGTGGCAAAAGTAAAGCTAGATTAAAATAATTTGAGGTTAAGTAACAAAAGTAAGAATAGGTTAAGTTTAAAGTAGAAAAAATAAGATAGATGAATAATATATTTTAAAATTAGGTAGAAAAGTAAGGTTACTTTGGGTTTACAAAGAACAAAGTTGGATAAAAGTGATTTGAGGTTAGAAAACAAAAATTATGTTTTAACGTTAAACCAAAATACAATAATATAAGTTTAAAACTAAAAAAATTACATAAAAGTAAAATATTTTAAGGTTAGGTATCAAAAGTAGAGCTAGGTAAAGTTTAAAGTAGATAAAATGAAATAAAAGCCAAATATTTTGAGGTTAGTAAGCTTAAGTAGGGCTAGTTTAGATTTAAAGTGAACAAAACTAGAAAAAAGTAAAATAATTTGAGGTTACAAAATAAAAATTATCATTTAATTTTAATAATTGATGTATTGCTGTATAAAACTGTCAACTGTCTACATAATTTCCACAAACTGTCAAAATGATCCCATAAAATACATTATTTTAAATTTTAAGTTAAAAAAATGACTTAAAAGTAAAACAATTTAAAGTTGATAAGAAAAGTAGAGCTAGGTTAAGTTTTATATACATATATATATAAAATGAAATAAAAGTGACATATTTTGAGGTTAGGTATCAAAAATAATGATAAGTTAAGTTTAAAGTGAAAAAAATAAGGTAAAACTGAATTATTTTTACATTAAATGCCAAAAAATATGTCAAAGTACAATTTAAGTTTAAAAGTTGAAACAAATACATTTTTTTTTATATATTTCAAATAATTCATTGTAAATTTAAGCAACAAACTCAAGAAGCTACAATTTGAAAATATGAAAATTAAAATGAAGTCAGTTACAAATTTAAGTTGGCAATTTTATAATTCTCTAATGTTGGCATAACTGAAATTTGACAGATTCAAATTTGTTTTGTTAATTGTTTGCAATATAAACATTTTGTTATTTTAAACAATTTAAACAAAGAAAAAATGTTTCCTACCTGTCCATGATTCGTCTCCGATGCTATGAATAATGAGTGTATTATAAGAAGATGAGGAAACATCTAAGGAACTTCGATTACTTTGTAAACTATCTCTCAAAGAATTCCGATTGGAAGACGATTGAAGATTTTCCTGCCCTTGCGGTTCCTGTCTAGCGGTATGTCGAATCACATATTTCTCTTCATTTGATAAATTTTCATTTGAAGTTGAAACGTCCGTTTCGCTGCCGCTTAAACTTTGCGGAAACATATAAGGCCTATATTGTTTGGGTGAGCGCAGGGAACTCATTTGTTATTTATCGGCGAATTATTAATTCACCGTCGTCAAATTGAATACATCTGTAAAAAATAAAAATAATAATAATAAGCAGCTGTTTACAAAACAATAGAAAATAATTAAAAAATACCAAAGTAGGCTGAATTGATATGTTCACACAGCTGCAGTCAATAAATTTCAAGCAAATGCTGTCCTTGTTGTCTGGTGCATTAAATGATGACTAACATATAAACAATTTTATCTTACATAAGGTAATAGTTTTGTTGTTTACTATGGAATGCGATGTCTAAATTATTTATCTGGGTGGGTTGCACATTTTTCATTCTCTTACTTACGTGTTTGTAAATAATCGGAGGGCACTGTACGGATGTAGGCGAATGTTAGAAAAAAGCACTGAGGAATGTGTCACGAAAATAAAGTTGCGTTTCGGGATGTTAGTTCTTGAGTTTAGCAGATTATTACAGTCTCATCGCCCATCGTTATTCGCCATACTGTACGCTCGCTCTGTGTGTAAATGCGGGCGACATCTGTGATTGGAATTTAGCGAAATATTTCACACAACTTTTTCATTCCTTAAATGTTTATAAATAGATTACAAGTTGATAAACTATGTGGTCATTTATTATCTGCCTTGACATTAATATTTCTACAATATAATTAATAAATTAAGTTTCGATGTATTAAAAGCAAATTAATTAATTAATTTAAATTAAATAATTGTTTACTACTAATTACTATATGCAATTTGTAGTAAAGGAAATTTTATTTAATCAATAATGTAGCAAATTATAAAGAAATTTAATTAAATTACGCTATTTAGTTTACAATTTTGCGCACAGATGGCGCTATAGGTATTATAATTAAATTAATTCCACTTTGTTGATGCCACAAGATGGCTCCCAAGTATTGAATTACGAATAAATTTATTTACTAGGTAAACTATTTAGAATTCTTGTATCAAATCAAATTGTACTACAATTAATAAATTTGCAAATTAAAATGATTTACAAATCTATTGTTTTATTGTTCTATGATTGGTGCACCTGTCACATGTAGTGGCCATACCTAAAATGTTTTCGAAACGTCAGTGAAAAGTTAAGCAAAATGTTTAATTGAATCGAATTGAATTGAAAAGTAAAGTGTTAATTAATATAATGAAGCCGCTGATATAATTATATTAGTGAGTATTGAGATTGCAATCGAATAAGTATAAACTTGATGCGTTGTAGATGTAAGTCATATTAAAGTGTTAATGCAGAATCTATATTGTTGCATTCATTGCTTAAATAAAATAGAATAAATTATTTATTTATTAAATTATATTTTTGGTTATGCACGATTAGAAAATTTGATTGACGTTTAGTTGAGATGAAGTTAAGGCCAACTTGTCTTTTTGCCGTGATGTGATTGTTAATAAAATTATTATGCATGAGTTGTGTTTGAGCTGTTGCTGCATGCTGTGAAATAAAATATCAATAAAAAGCAAACATGTTAGTAGTAAATATGATTTTTGATTAAATAGTAAAATTTATTAATAACATTAAAACATTCTCTGATTGGTACCGCTGCTGCATATTTTGATTATCTACAATTGGTACACCTGAATCTGATACGGCCATTTTGTTTAAACTTTATTAAACGTCACAAGCTTGTGTAGCCGTATTCTGAACATTTTTTACATCGATGTTAATTAACATTTTGAACGTTGCTAGGCAATATTTAATAAACTCAATACCTCATTGGTTAAAAATCAATTTCTACAGCGATGTTAGCTAACATCGATGTTAAAATATGTTCAGAATAGACCTATTAAGTTGTTGAATGCAGTAATTGTTTGGTGAGTGTTGAAATTTGTGTTTTTAATTTATTGTAGTGCATGTTGGTGGTATAGATTACGCTGTACATACAAGCAGTGGCAAGAGTTGCGCGAGTGGCGTAGCAACTGCAGAGCAACGTGAAGGATTTGCGAGATCAGTGCCCCGAAATCTTTATTTTAAAACTTGGGTTGGGGATCTTAAATACAATTTACAATTCACTGCTTTTATCAAGATTGATGTAAACTGATATCGTTTTTAAACTATTGCAGCCGCACTCTGCGCAACTTTATTCACATAGATTTTTTTCTAAATTGACAGTATTACCAGTGGCGTAACTATTTGCAAGGGTTTTCCAACGCCGAAGGGCTCTCAAGTATACAGGGCCCTCTCGATGTCCATGGCAAAACCTGGAAGGCCGGATTTGGGTATTTTTGACATTTTATTAATAAAATGTTGCATTTTTGACAGTTTATGTCCGGATTTTAGTTGTTTTTAACAATATTTTTTATACTTTATAGCTGGATTTTGCTATTTTTGAGGTTTAATAAAGATTTTTAGACTTTTTTGAGACAATTGTTTAAAATGTCATTGCTACGTATTGCATTTTCAAGAGTTTAAGGTAGATTTTGGTACTTTTTAACAATATTTTTGATATTTCAAAAATTAATTTTGATATTATTGATATTTTATAAAAGTTTTTACACTTTTCAACAGTTTATGGCAATATTTTGATGTTTCAAGACCGAATTTTGCTGCTTTTGACATTTTATGAGTAGAATTTTACATTTTCAACCGCTTTATGGTCGGATTTTGGTGCTTTCTAACAATATTTTGATATTCCTTAGCCAAAATTTGCTATTTTAAATTTTTTTATAAATTTTTATTTTTTTTAAACAGTTTATGGCTGAATTTTGAAGTTTTTTGATAATTGCTTAAAATTTAAGACTAGATTTTGCTATTTTTGACATTTTATGAAATGAATGTTGTAGTTTTTCAACAGTTTTTGGCTAAAATTTGCATTTTTTAACAGTTGATAATCAAATGTTAATGCTTTCTTAAAATATGTTTATACTTCAAGGCTGGATTTTGCTATTTTTGACATTTTATGAGTAGAATTTTACATTTTCAATAGTTTCATGGCCGGGTTTTGGTGCTTTCTAACAATATTTTGATATTCCATAGCCGAAATTTGATATTTTTGAAACTTCATTTGTTTTTTTAACAGTTTATGGCTAAATTTTGATGTTTTTTGATAATTGCATACAATTTTAAGACTGGATTTTGGTATTTTTGACATTTTATGAACCAAATTTTGTAGTTTCTCAACAGTTTTTGGCCGAAATTAGCAATTTTTAACAGTTTATGGTGCTTTTTTAGAATATTTTTATACTTTATGACCGGATTTTGCTATTTTTGACATTTTATAAGTAGAAGTTTACATTTTCAACTGTTTTCTGGCCGAATTTTGGTGCTTTCTAACAATTTTTTGATATTTTATAGCCGGAATTTGCTATTTTTAAGATTTTATGAACTAAATTGTGTAGTTTCTTAACAGTTTTTGACTTAAATTTGCATTTTTTAACAGTTCATGACTGAATGTTGGTGTTTTATGACCAAATGTTGGTGTTTTTTAGAATATTTTTATACTTTATGGCCGGGTTTTGCTGTTTTCGACAATATTTTGATTTTAAATAGGCGGATTTTGCTATTTTTGACATTTTATGAATAGAATTTTGCATTCTTTAACGGTTATATTAAAAGTTTTACTATTTCTAACAATTGTTTTAAACTTTATAGCAGGATTTTGCAATTTTTGGGGTTTTGTTTTATTAATTTTTACAACTTTTAACAGTTTGTAGCTGGATTTTGATGCTTTCTAGCAATGTTTAGGTAATTTAAGGACGAATTTCTGACATTCTATAAATAAAATGTTGTCTGCTTTGACAGTTTATGGCCGGATTTTAGGTTTTTAAAAAATGTTGATAGTTTTAGGCTGTTTTTGAAAGATTATTAAAATAGTTTTGCAGAATTCAACAGTTCGAATTTTGGCGCTTTCTATTCTATTCTTTCTATTTTAATGTTTTTGATATTTTATAAATAAAATTTTGCTTATTTAAACTGTTGTTGGATCAATTTTGATCTTAGCTGAAGTTTTTTTATTGTTTTATGACCGCATTTAGTTATTTTTGATTTTTTATGAGAATTTTATTTTTTTCAATTGTTTTTTGGCCGGATTTTGGTGCTTTTTGACAGAATTTTCATATTTCATAGCCGGATTTTGGAGTTTTAGAAATGTATTAAAAATTTTTACACTTTTTGGCAGTTTATTTCCTATTTTTGGTGCTTTCTGACAATATTTTGTATGTTTCAAAACCGGATTTTGCTATTTTTAACATTTTATAAACAAAGTTTTGCAGTTTTTGGCCGGATTTTTGTTCTTTTTTAAAATATTTAAACTTTTATGACCGGATTTTATCATTTTTTTGCTGTTTTATAGCCAAATTCTGCTTGTTTGACATTTTATAAATAGAATTTTATTTTTTTCAACCGTTTTTTGGCCAGATTTTGGTGCATTTTAACAGTATTTTCATATTTGATAGCCGGGTTTTGGAATTTTAGAAATATATTGAAGTTTTTTACACTTTTTGGCAGTTTATTTCCAATTTTTGGTGCTTTCTGACAATATTTTGTATGTTTCAAAACCGGATTTTGCTACTTTTGACATTTTATGAACAAAGTTTTGCAGTTTTTAAGAGTTTTTGGTCGTATTTTTGTTTTTTTTTTTAATATTTAAACTTTTATGACCCGATTTTTGCATTTTTAACAGTTTTTGGTGTTTTCTGACAATATTTTATATACTTTATAGCCACATTTTGCTATTTTTGACATTTTATAAATCAAGTTTTGCACTTTTTGATAGTATATGGCTGGGTTTTGCTACTTTTGACATTTTATGAACATAGTTTTGCAGTTTATAACAGTTTTTGGCCGGATTTTTGTTTTTTTATATTTTAACTTTTCTTACCGGATTTTACTGTTTTTTGTTTTTATCAATAGAATTTAGGATTTTCAAACAGTTTTTAGTGTTTTCTGACAATATTTTATATACTTTATGGCTACATTTTGCTATTTTTAACATTTTATAAATCAAATTTTGCACCTTTCTATAGTTTATGGCCGGATTTTGCTATTTTCTAACAAAATTTTTGATATTTTGTGGCTTGATCTTGCTGTTTTTAAGATTTTATAAAAACTTGTACACTTTTTGACAATTTATAGTTAGATATTGGTACTTTTGTGGGGACAAAAATCCAAACTACACGCTCAAAAATTTTAAACTTAGAAATTGACGCACAAACACTTGCTCACATAATAGAAACGTAGTTCTTGTGTCACTTTGCAATTGACAGTTAAGTCATGTCAAATAATAAAAAAGAATTCTTGAAAAAAACTAAGCACGTGTAGAGGCGTATAATCTGTACGTTTATACGATGTATGAAAAAATAGTCATTGCGTAAAACTCTAGCTGAGGCATATATACCAATTGAGCTGAGCAAGTTACGACAATCATTAATTATACTATGCACTTTAAAAACTAGTGTAACGTCAAAGATTGAATGTTGCTAATATATAGTTATTTTAAAATCAACTTTTTTAACCAATGTTTCTTTTGTTTCAGTGAGTGATAGTGCCAGGACTGCCAGGATATGGAATGGAGGAGCACCGCAGATCTTCAGTGAGCAATGTAGCAATGCTCTAGAAAAAATGCAGGTTTTCGACTGCATTTAAGGTCAGTTCTGCAAGAGATGACGCCAAGACGCAAGTAGTGAGTAATTTTTGATTCCTTACTAAAGTGAAAACAATTTAAGTGAGTGTTATAATATATTTAGTAATTGTAAAATGAATTAGTCAAACTAATTCACTTACGATTGGTTTAATTAATTAATTGTTAGTTGAGGTAAGTTACATCGATTTGTATAATTAAATTAAATATTTGTTTTGTTGATGCCAATTGATGAATGTTTCAGGCGACGTAGATTGGATTAGTTGAAGCAGATTATTAGATTATATATTAAGCATTTGTTGAGGTTGCATCGCAAAATGTAAGCTGCGGCATTGCATGACGCAGTACAAAAACTGTGGACATCGTGTAGATTTTGTAGTGAATATATCAATAAAAAAAAAGGAAGGAATAAAAATTTTTTTTTTTTTTGCATTCTGTTTGAATATGAGTATAACGATACAAACAGAACAAATTTGGTGTATCAGTAACATATACTTACAACAAAATAATTAAATTATTTTTTTAACATTTTAGGCTATTTTGAGGAATTGAACTTTTAAATTTAATAAATTATGCATTTTAAGTAATTCCATTTTTAAACAGTGTTACAAGGTATGCATCCTTTATCAGTGTGCCTAGCATCTCAGTCAGAAAAAAAAATTACACAAAATTACAATTAATAAGAGGTAATAGAGATATTAATTACTATTTACTAATATTTATTTTTTAATTTAAGTTTTTAGATTGAATGCTGTAATTGAAAAAAAAAATTAAAAGATGATGGTAAATGGCAAAACAAATTTTATAACAAAAATATAAATTGATTTATTTATAGCTAAATAAAAATGGAAATTCCAGTCGCAGTACATCCTCAAAAGATACGGAAAACACAAAGGTAAACAAATTTGTAGTATATTAAATTGAGAATAACCACTAACAACTTATATATAAATATATTCTAGAATTATAAACCTTTTTTTTTCAATTAATATTCAACAAGTAAACCAGCAGGTTAAACTCGGCACATATTAAAATATTTCGTTTGGGAATAAATTTACTTAAATTTAAAATGTAGGTGTACAACGGTTTAATCTAATAAACAAGCTTGTGCTCTTTATATTATAATAAACAAATATTAGCAGAAATAAATATGAATGTAATAATATTTGCTCATAGTTTGTAAATGTTGTTTGCGTTTGGCAATTTTTCCTCATTTAATTGCAATTATCGCTCAAATCGGGTTTCATCTAAATGGATTTAAATTCGTCAAGAGTTTAATCTGATTTCAAGCGACTTGTTGCTTTTCGGTGGAGTTATTTAAAGACTAAAATGGCAAACACTGATTGTAGATTTATTTTATATTTATCGTATTGATATTTTCAAGCTTATCTTAACAATATCAATTATAAATGTTATGAATTTGATTATTATATTTAATCTCAAACGAATGTCTGGGAATAAATTGGATTTTTTTATCATTTTTAAAGAATTTGTGCAATAAATGGATTTTCTATGTAATTTTAATATATTATCTATGAGTTTTTGTTTAAATTTCATGTTTAAATCATATATGTGCAATTTTGGCGGGGTCTTTAACAAAAATTATTGTTTTATGCTATTTTTATGCAATTTCATGCAGTAAGTAAGTATTTTCTGCAAACTTTATTTAACAAGTATGTTTTCAGCTCAATTATTGATCTATTTCTTGCTATAAATTAATTTTTGTGCACATTTTAAGTTACAAATGAATTTTCTGCACTATTTTTGACTAATCTTTTGCCATAACTTGATTTTCTATGCAATAAATGAATTTTATGAAACAAGTTTTTTGACTTTTTAATAAATAGGTTTTGTGAAAAAAATTTGCTATAAATTGGTTTGATTTACATTTTTAATGAAGTTTTTAAACTACCGAAACGGTTTTTAAAACTGTGTTCCCGCCTACCCGCCCAAGTGTTTGTTATCAAGAAACTTGTTACGTCACTTTTCTCTTGTAACTAAATGACATCTGTCAGTCATTCTCTAGTGTGTGTTAGTTACAAGAACACGATAGGTAAAATTAACATTTAATTCTTGGATAACAAACACTTGGGTGGGTGGGCGGGGAACACGTTTTTAAACTACCGGCGCAAAATTTAAAAGCTGTGATTCTGCCTACCAGCCCAAGTATCATTTTTTTCTTCTAACTATGTGACATCTGTCAGTCAATCTCCTGTGTATATGATAGCTGCAGGAACACCACCGGTAGTACTAACATTTAATTCCTGGATAACAAACATTTGGGCGGGTGGGCGGGGAACACGTTTTTAAACTCCCGGCGCAGATTTTAAAAGCTGTGTTTTTGCCCACCCGCCAAAGTATTTGTTATCAAGAAACAGAATCTTTCTCCGACATTTTTTGATCAATTTTATGTACGTTTTCAAACTACTGATGCAGAATTTAAAAATTGTGTCCCTGCCCACCCGCCCTAATGTTTGTTATCAAAAAGCTTCTTACATCACTTTTCTCTTGTAACTAAGTGACATCTGTCAGTCATTCACCCGTGCGGGTGGGCGGGGAACACGTTTTTAAACTACCGGCGCAGAATTTAAAAGCTGTGTTCTCGCCCACTCGCCCAAGTGTTTGTTATCAAGATGCTTTCTTCGACATTTTTTGATCAATTTTATGTATTTTTGTGCAAATTTTAACCGATAAATAATTTTTTTGCACTGTTTTTGATCTATATTTTGTCATAAATTAATGGTTTTTTACACAATTTTTGATATTTTTCTTGCTTTAAATTAATGTTTTATGCATTCTTTTTGATGAAGTTAATGCTTGTTCCAAAATGTCGTTGCAATAATTGAGCTTTCTCTGTAAATTTAATGCAATACATACGTTTTCTACGACAACATTTGGCATATTTAATGCAATAAATTATACTTTTGTTTAAATAAAAAGGTTTTCTGGTTGGTTTTTGATTAATTTTGAACTATCTGCACTAATTTTGACGCATTTCTTGTCATAAATTTACTTTCTGTGCAATAAATGGTTTTTTTGCAGCATCTTTTGATAAATTTCTTTTAATAAATGAGTTTTACGTGCGAATTTTATGCAAATACGTTTTCTGCAACAAATGTTAATAAATGTCATGCAGTAAATGAGTGTTTTGTTCAAATTGTAAGCAATAATGATTGATTTTTTGTGATAAATTAATTTTTCATACAACAATTCGGTTTTACGTGCAAATTTGATACAACAAATGATTTTTTCTTCCTTAAAATTGATTTTTTATACAATTTTTAAGGTATGAATGCTATAAAATTCTTCTAGAGCTCTCACTATTGTTCTAGAACGGTTATAAGTGTTTTAAAACTCTCAAAAATGTTTTAGAACTGTTAAGAATGTTTCTAGATTTCTAAAACTTGCTAAACAGTTTAATTCAACTGACAAAAAATGCTTCTAAACTGTCAAAAATGTTCTGGATCTGTCATAAGTGTTCTAGAGCTGTCATAAAATGTTTTTAGTTTACCAAAACTTGTTTAACAGTCTAATTCAACTAACAAAAAATGTTACTAAACTGTCAAAATGGTTCTAGAACTGCCACACTTGTTCTAGAACTGTCATAAATATTTTAGAACTGTCATAAGTGTTCTAGAACTGTCAAAAATGTTTTAAAACTGCCAAAAAAAATTCAAAGCTACAAAACTTTTTTAACAATCTAAGTCAACTGTCAAACAATGCTATTAAACTGTTTAAGAATTTCTAAAACTGTCATGAATCTTTTAAAATTGTCATAAGTGTTCCAAAACGCTCAAAATTTTTCTAAAACTGTTAAAAATGTTTTTAATTTACCAAAACTTGTTTAACAATCTAAGTCAACTGTCAAACAATGCTATTAAACTGTTAAAGAATTTTTAGAACTGTCATAAATGTTTTAAAACTGTCATAAGTGTTCCAAAACAGTCATAAATTTTCTAAAACTGTCGTAAGTGTTCCAAAACGGTCAACAATGTTTTAAAAGTGTCAAAACTGTTTCTAGGCTACCAAAACTTGTTTAACAATCCTAAGTCAACTTTTAAACAATGCTATTAAATTGTTAAAGAATTTCTAGAACTGTCATAAGTGTTCTAAAACTGTCATAAGTGTTCCAAAACGGTCAAAAATGTTCTAAAACTTTCAAAAATTTTTCGAAGCTACCAAAATTTGTTTAACAATCTAAGTCAGCTGTCAAACAATACTATTAAACAGTTATAAAATTTCTAGAACTGTCATAAGTGTTCTAAAACTGTCATAAGTGTTCCAAAACGGTCAAAAATGTTTTAAAACTGTCAAAAATGTTTTTAAGCTACCTAAACTTGTTCAACAATCTAAGTCAACTGTCAAACAATGCTATTAAACTGTTTAAGGATTTCTAGAACTGTCATAAATGTTTTAAAACTGTCATAAATGTTCTAAAACTGTCATAAGTGTTTCAAAACGCTCAAAATTGTTCTAAAACTGTCAAAAATGTTTTTAAGCTACCAAAACTTGTTTAACAATCTAAGTCAACTGTCAAACAATGCTATTAAACTGTTAAAGGATTTTTAAAATTGTCATGAGAGTTCTAAAGCTGTTATAAGTGTTCTAAAGCTGTCATAAGTGTTCTAAAACGCCCAAAAGTTTTCTAAAACTAACAAAAATGTTTTTAAGTTACCAAAACTTGTTTAACAAACTAAGTCAACTGTTAAACAATGCTATTAAACTGTTAAAGAATTTCTAGATCTGTCATGAGTGTTCTAAAATTGTTATAAGTGTTCTAAAACGGTCAAAAATGTTCTAAAACTTTCAAAAATGTTTCTAAGCTACCAAAACTTGTTTAACAATTTAAGTCAACTGTCAAACAATGCTATTAAACTGTTTAAGGATTTCTAGAACTGTCATAAATGTTTTAAAACTGTCATAAGTGTTCTAAAACTGTCATAAGTGTTTCAAAACGCTCAACAATGTTCTAAAATTGTCAAAAATGTTTCTAAGCTACTAAAACTTGTTTAACATTCTAAGTCAACTGTTAAACAAGCTATTAAACTGTTACAAAATTTTTAAAATTGTCATGAGTGTTTAAAAACTGTTATAAGTGTTCTAAAGCTGTCATAAGTGATCTAAAACGCCCAAAAGTTTTCTAAAACTGTCAAAAATGTTTTTAAGTTACCAAAACTTGTTTAACAATCTAAGTCAACTGTCAAACAAAGCTATTAAACTGTTAAAGAATTTATAGAACTGTCATGAGTGTTCTAAGAAAACTGTTATAACTGTTCCAAAACGGTCAAAAATGTTCTAAAACTGTCAAAAATGTTTCTAAGTTACCAAAACTTGTTTAACAATCTAAGTCAACTGTCAAACAATGCTATTAAACTGTTAAAGGATTTTTAAAAATGTCATGAGAGTTCTAAAACTGTTATAAGTGTTTTAAAGCTGTCATAAGTGTTCTAAAACGCCCAAAAGTTTTCTAAAACTGTCAAAAATATTTTTAAGCTACCAAAACTTGTTTAACAATCTAAGTCAACTGTCAAACAAAGCTATTAAACTGTTAAAGAATTTATAGAACTGTCATGAGTGTTCTAAAAAAACTGTTATAACTGTTCCAAAACGGTCAAAAATGTTTTAAAACTGTCAAAAATGTTTATAAGCTACCAAAACTTGTTTAACAATCTAAGTCAACTGTCAAACAAAGCTATAAAACTGTTAAAGAATTTATAGAACTGTCATGAGTGTTCTAAAAAAACTGTTATAACTGTTCCAAAACGGTCAAAAATGTTCTAAAACTGTCAAAAATGTTTCTAAGTTACCAAAACTTGTTTAACAATCTAAGTCAACTGTCAAACAATGCTATTAAACTGTTAAAGGATTTTTAAAATTGTCATGAGAGTTCTAAAACAGTTATAAGTGTTCTAAAGCTGTCATAAGTGATCTAAAACGCCCAAAAGTTTTCTAAAACTGTCAAAAATGTTTTTAAGTTACCAAAACTTGTTTAACAATCTAAGTCAACTGTCAAACAATGCTATTAAACTGTTAAAGGATTTTTAAAATTGTCATGAGAGTTCTAAAACAGTTATAAGTGTTCTAAAGCTGTCATAAGTGATCTAAAACGCCCAAAAGTTTTCTTAAACTGTCAAAAATGTTTTTAAGTTACCAAAACTTGTTTAACAATCTAAGTCAACTGTCAAACAAAGTTATTAAACTGTTAAAGAATTTATAGAACTGTCATGAGTGTTCTAAAAAAACTGTTATAACTGTTCCAAAACGGTCAAAAATGTTCTAAAACTGTCAAAAATGTTTCTAAGTTATCAAAACTTGTTTAACAATCTAAGTCAACTGTCAAACAATGCTATTAAACTGTTAAAGGATTTTTAAAAATGTCATGAGAGTTCTAAAACTGTTATAAGTGTTTTAAAGCTGTCATAAGTGTTCTAAAACGCCCAAAAGTTTTCTAAAACTGTCAAAAATGTTTTTAAGCTACCAAAACTTGTTTAACAATCTAAGTCAACTGTCAAACAAAGCTATTAAACTGTTAAAGAATTTATAGAACTGTCATGAGTGTTCTAAAAAAACTGTTATAACTGTTCCAAAACGGTCAAAAATGTTTTAAAACTGTCAAAAATGTTTATAAGCTACCAAAACTTGTTTAACAATCTAAGTCAACTGTCAAACAAAGCTATAAAACTGTTAAAGAATTTATAGAACTGTCATGAGTGTTCTAAAAAAACTGTTATAACTGTTCCAAAACGGTCAAAAATGTTCTAAAACTGTCAAAAATGTTTCTAAGTTACCAAAACTTGTTTAACAATCTAAGTCAACTGTCAAACAATGCTATTAAACTGTTAAAGGATTTTTAAAATTGTCATGAGAGTTCTAAAACAGTTATAAGTGTTCTAAAGCTGTCATAAGTGATCTAAAACGCCCAAAAGTTTTCTAAAACTGTCAAAAATGTTTTTAAGTTACCAAAACTTGTTTAACAATCTAAGTCAACTGTCAAACAATGCTATTAAACTGTTAAAGGATTTTTAAAATTGTCATGAGAGTTCTAAAACAGTTATAAGTGTTCTAAAGCTGTCATAAGTGATCTAAAACGCCCAAAAGTTTTCTAAAACTGTCAAAAATGTTTTTAAGTTACCAAAACTTGTTTAACAATCTAAGTCAACTGTCAAACAATGCTATTAAACTGTTAAAGGATTTTTAAAATTGTCATGAGAGTTCTAAAACAGTTATAAGTGTTCTAAAGCTGTCATAAGTGATCTAAAACGCCCAAAAGTTTTCTAAAACTGTCAAAAATGTTTTTAAGTTACCAAAACTTGTTTAACAATCTAAGTCAACTGTCAAACAAAGCTATTAAACTGTTAAAGAATTTATAGAACTGTCATGAGTGTTCTAAAAAAACTGTTATAACTGTTCCAAAACGGTCAAAAATGTTCTAAAACTGTCAAAAATGTTTCTAAGTTACCAAAACTTGTTTAACAATCTAAGTCAACTGTCAAACAATGCTATTAAACTGTTAAAGGATTTTTAAAATTGTCATGAGAGTTCTAAAACTGTTATAAGTGTTCTAAAGCTGTCATAAGTATTTTAAAACGCCCAAAAGTTTTCTAAAACTGTCAAAAATGTTTTTAAGCTATCAAAACTTGTTTAACAATCTAAGTCAACTGTCAAACAATGCTATTAGATTGTTAAAGAATTTCTAGAACTGTCACAAGTGTTTTAAAACTGTCATAAATGTTCCAAAACGCACCAAAATTATCTAAAACTTGTTTAACAATCTAAGTCAACTGTCAAACAATGCTATTAAACTGTTAAAGAATTTCTAGAACTGTCATGAATGTTCTAAAACTGTCAAAAAAATTCTAAAACTGTCAAAAATGTTTCTAAACTACATCAAATTGTCAGAAATGTTTATAAATTAAAAAAAAAATTAAACTGATAAAGAAAAAGATATTTTAGAACTGATGTAAGTGTTCTAGAATTATCAAAAATGTTTTAAAACTGTCAAAAACGATCTAGAACTTTCAAAATTTATTGATTCTGAAAACCTGGCAAACAATAGTATTAAACTGTCAACTGTTTTCTAAAACTGTCAAAAATGTTTTACAACTGTCAAAAATGTTGTAAATTTGTCAAATAAAGTCTAGATTCTGAAACTCTGTTAAACGATGCTATTAAACTGTCAATAATTTTCAAAACTGTAATAAATCAAAAGGCCATAAATTGACTACTAAACTGACAAATGTTCTAGGACTGTCAAAAATTATTTGTCACATCAATCAAACTGTCAAAAATGTTCATAAAATGATTTTTAAAATGCCAAAATACAAAAAATATTAAAAGACCTAACTGTAAAACATAGAAGAGTAAAAATGTTACTACATTCTTCGAAACTGTTTAGCAGTCTAACTCAACTGACAAAAAAATCTACTAAACTGTCAAAAATATACAAAAATTAATTTTTGAAATGTTAAAATACAAGAAATGTTAAAAACTAAACTTTAAAACGTTCTATAATTATCTAATATATTTCTAAATTCTTGAAAACTGTCAAAAAAATGCTGCTAAACTATTATTGTAGTAGAACTGTCAAAAAAGTTTCCAAACCACAAAAAGTTGTAAAATATGTATTGGATTGATTTGTCAAAATTCAGAAAACGTTAAAAATCCAACTGTAAAACATTTTCAATTGTCAATTGTTGTATCTTGTTCTTGTTCTAGATCTACTTTCAAACATGTTCTTAGATTTTTACCTGTTCAATCAAACTCAACTGTCAAAATATGCTACTGAACTGTCAAAATTATTCTAGAGCTGTCACTATTGTTTGGTTATAAGTGTTTTAAAACTGTCAGAAATGTTTTAGAACTGTTAAGAATGTTTCTAGATGCTAAAGTCCGCTTAACAATCTAATTCAACTGACAAAAAATGTTATTAATCTGTCAAAAATGTTCTAGATCTGTCATAAATGTTGTAGAACTGTCAAAAATATTTTTAGATTACCAAAACCTAATCAATCTAATTCAACTAACAAAAAAATGCTACTAAACTGTCAAAATAGTTCTAAAACTGCCACAATTGTTCTAGAACTGTCATAACTGTTCTAGAACTGTCAAAAATGTTTCTAGGTTACCAAAACTTGTTTAGCAATCTAAGTTAACTATCAAACAATGCTATTAAACTGTTAAAGAGTTTATAGATCTGTCATGAGTGTTCTAAAACTGTCATAAATGTTTTAAAATGGTCAAATATATTCTACAACTGTCAAAAATGTTTTCAAAAGACATCAAATTGTCATATTATGTTTATAAAATAAAAAAATAATCATAAATTGAAAAATATTATTTTATTAAACTGTCAAAGAATTGTCAAAAATGTTCTAAAACTGTCAAAAATGTTCTAAAACTGTCAAAATTATCTAGAACTGTCAAAATTTATTGATTCTTAAAACCTGTCAAACAATGGTATTAAACCGTCAACTATTTTCTGAACAAATGTATTAGAACTGTCAAAAATGTTCTAAAACTGTAAAAAAATTCTAGATTTTCAAAACTTGTCAAACGATGTTATTAAACTGTTTATCATTTTCTAAAACTGTCAGGAGTGTTCCATAACTGTCATAAATCAAAAATAATGGTCATAAATTGATTTTGTAAAAACACAACAAATATTAAGAATCCAATTGTAAAACAAAAAAAGTATTACAAAACTGACAAATTGTTCTAAAACTGTCAAAAATTATTTAAAACAGTAAAAAAAATTATTGTCTAAAATATTTTTAGATTCTCAAAAACTGTTTAGCAATCTAATTCAATTGTCATTTGTGATTTGTTCAAAAATATTCTAGAACTACTTTCAAAAATGTTCTTAGATTTTCAAAACTTGTTCAATCAAACTCTGTCAAAATATGCTACTAAACTGTCAAAATGGTTCAAATAGGTCAAAAACTGTCATAAGTGTTCTAGATATGTCAAAAATGTTTTTAGTTTACCAAAACTTGTTTAAAAATCTAACTCAATTATCAAAAATGCTATTAAACTGTCAAAATGGTTCTAGAACTGGCACAATTGTTCTAGAACTGTCAAAAATGTTTGTAGATTACCAAAACTGTCAAACAATGCTATTAAACTGTTGAAATTTTTTAGAATTGTTTCTAGAGTGTTCTAAAGTTGCCAAAAAAATTACTAAAACTGAAAAAATGCTTCTAAATTGTCAAAAATGTTCTAGAACTGTCAAAAACGATTTAAAACTGTTGACAAACTGCTATTAAACTGTCAACATTTTTTTAGAACTGTTTTGAGTGTTCTAGAACTATTATAAGTGTTCTAAAACTGTCAAAAATGTTTCCAAACTACATCAAATTGTCAAAAAAGTTTATAAATTGATTTTTGAAATTTAAACTATCAAAAATTGTTTAGAAATCTAACTCATCTGTCAAAAAGTACTACTAAACTGACAAAATTGTTCTAGGACTGTAAAAAAACCACATCAATCAAACTGTCAAAAATGTTCTTAGATTCTTAAAAATTGTTTAGCAATCTAATTCAACTGTCAGAAAAATGCTACTAAACTGTCAAAAATGATCTAGACCTGCCAAAATTGTTCTAAAACGGTCAAATATGTTCTAGAACTGTCCTAAAAAATCCCAAAAATATGTTTATAAATTGATTTCTAAAATGTGAAAATAGAAGAAATGCTGAAAATCTACCTGTAAAACGTTTTATGACTGTCAAAAATGTTTGTAGTTTATAAAAAATTGTTAAACAATCTCAAATGTTAAAAAGTGCTATCAAACTATTAAAATAGTTCTAGTTTTCTGCAACAAACGTTGACAAATTTTATGCAGTAAATAAGTTTTGTTGTGTTTTTTGTCAGAAGTTGATTTTCTATGCAATAAATGAGTATTATAAACAACTTTTGATGAGTTTTTTGAGATACATGAGTTTTACAAGCTATTTTTTTGCAACAAATGGATTCTGCTTAATTAATTTTTAATCTATTACTATTGGTTTTCTATACTAATGTTAGTTAATTTAATGCCATAAATGGGTTTTCAGCAGCAACTTGATGAATTTATTGCGATTTACGTACGAAGTTTATGCGACAAATATGCAATCGTTATCAATATTATGCAATAAATAATTTTTTTTTGTAAAAAAAATAATGAGTTTCATTCAATAGATAAGTTTTTTATGCAAATTTTAATCAATAAATAGGTTTGCTCTATTTCTTGCTATACATTAATTTTTTATACAATTTTAATGATACATTTCATAACCTTTTATATTTCTTGAATCTGAAACTAAATTACTATACAATTTCATGCGGTAATTAGCTTCGACCACATACCGTATTTAGATAGCACGGAACTAAAGCGTCTTTTAATCTCTTGAGCAAAACTTTGCCCGTGGGACTAAAAACATGCATTTTAATCTCTTGTTATATAATATACTATTGTTATTGGTTATTAAAAATTAACAAATCGTTTTAAAGCCCACAAAAATTGAGTTTTAATTGGAGTTAGTTGGGAAAGGTTATGAGAAGCGGCATAGATCATAGTGTTGAGTGTAAAACAATATTTATTTATAATCAAATTTAAATTTTAGTAAATTAATTTGTGGAATTCCGTGTAATCCATCAAGGACGAGATTGTGATAATCTAGTGGGGGTTTATATGCGGCAATTGTGTAACGGTAGGGTTGTGAGATTGATATTGAGGCCATTCGCCTCGTTCCGTGCGGATCTTGAACTAGATGGCCTAAATTGAACGTGAGAAGTGGGATGGACGGACGACACTTTGAAAGAAAAAAAAAGTTAACGGTCACAAGTTGAGTTTAGATTTAAAAAAATTTAAAGTTGTAAAATGAAAAGTGGCTCCAAAGAAGCCGCTCGCTGCGCTTTCTTTCCTTTCAAGAGACGACCGTGGGGGCCGGTGTAGCAGCCGCGTAACGAGCCGACCGATCCCGACGCGTTAATAGTGCGCGGCAACCTCGCACCGTTTTTGACTCATTCCGTTTCGAGCGTTCTTAGTAGCAGGGCGCTCGCTGCGGTCGTGTCCGCCACCGCTCATTTAACGAGCCGCGCCTTTCGTCGCAGTACCCCATTCGAGACCCAAATTTAAGATAAATATATATAAAAAAATAATAGAGTTGTGAAAAAAGTGACGAGAAATAAACGTGCCGCATCCACCCGGTGACGTCGCGCATTGAGCCGAGAAAACGATAAGTCTTTGTGTAAACCTCCCAAGTTGTGCGAGCCAGTGTTGTTTGTGCATACTCGAAAGTGTGTGTATATGTGTGTGATTCTTTAATAATAATCGTCTTTTTGGTGCCACGTAGTTGTAGCTGTCTGTGTGCTATATTTATAGCTGGCGAGCGTTTTGCGACCATTGAAAACAATATCCCGGTTAGCTCTCACTCCGAGCAACTCTGCGACGTTTCCAGCTATTTTAGAACGCGCCGTTGCTGCAAACACTGATTATTTACAAGCCAGTTAACAAAACGCTAATTGTCTCTCATACAGTGCATAAATGTTAAAAAAGTTTCAAGTTTAAGTGATTTCTTTCAAAACTTTTTTGGATTACACTCATAGGGAGCCACTTCTTAGATTTCACTACTAGGTAAGCATTAAAAAAATAAAATGAAAATCAATACGTTTTCATTGTCCCCATTTTTCTTACTTATCGCATTTCGTAATTTCGAATCTTATCTTGAAGTAAAAATAGATTCTGCTTTATTATAATGTTTTCGAAACATGTTGACTAGTCATCTTTTGTTTTGCAAAACAATTCCCTTACCGCTGGTTAATTCATCTCTATCGATTGAACGAGATCAAATAGATGTTTCTGTTTGATCGTGAATAATACGATACGACCATCAATCACTTAATTATTTCCAATTACCTGATTAATAATCTGATGGACGTTAATAATAATTACAGCAAGGGTAACATATTAATACTTTTATATAGATTGAAAGCATTTTGTAGCTTTTGGGGAAACTGTCCCCTTATAATAAATATTAAAACCCGACTTTTTGAAACCCCTACCTGACTGGATCCGTCCCTAAATCTTTGTGCGGTCTGAATAGTTTATTTAGCACTTGTAATGGTAACCCTTCATTTCTAATTGGATTTATTTTTCAACAATTTGCAGGTGTGTTTGTGATAATTAAGATCAGTTGTAAACTTTACGCTCATGAATAATAACTGCCGTTAACCACTCGTTGAACAATATACTGTTATCTATTAAATAATGGCTTAATTATCATTGATTTAATAATGGCGTTAGTCAATAAAGGTAATGAAAAGTTATTATTTTATTGATTTTGTTATTATTTTCTAGTTTTGTAAGGTAAATGTTACGTATGAAAAAGTAATAGGTGATAAAAGTCAGTATTCTACTTGCATGTAATAATGTTTTATTCTTGTTTGTTGAACAATATGCTATTATTATTAAATTGGTTCAATAATGGCGTATTATTGAAACTAGTGGATAATGATATTAAAAAGATATTGTTTTATCAATGTTTTCTATGATGAAATAGCAATAGATGATAAAATTTAGTATTCTACTCACGTGTAATTGTTTATTCACTCTAAAGCTTATGACAGTAAAACTAAGTAAATAATGAAATAATAAAACAATTTACTATGTTTATTTTTACGAATACATTACTAGTTTTGACTTTACTAGAATCTTCTACGATGTAATAAGTTAACTTACGAATACATTACTAGTTTTGGCTCTACTAGAACCTTCTTTTTTCTTAATTTTGTCAATGTTTTTTAGTTTTATAAGGTAATTGCAAATGTTACATATATGAAATAGTAATAGATGATAAAATTCAATATTCTACTTTCGTGTAATTGTTTATTCACTCTGATTTCTAGAATAATGGCGTTGTCAATAAAGGTGATTAAAAGTTATTATTCTATCGATTTTGTTCTGTTTTCTAGTTTTATAATGTGTTTTCAAATGTTACATATAGTCAATGGTTTATTTATTCACTCTGATGGTTATGTAAATGCGAATTTTACGTTTTGTGCAAATCTTTTGCTGCCGAACGGTTTATGCGTTTCTATTTACAAAACGATATGATTTTTTTGTGACGACGATCTGCTACTCGTTTGTTTGTTTAATTAATGATTAAAATTTTAATACCATAGATTCTTATATATATATTATCGGTACGCCTTATTACCTTTCGGTGTAGGCTTTTCTTACCATAGCTTTTTTAATTATTTACGAATAAAAATGTCTACGCCACTGGCTGGAAAATTGTTTATTGATTTTTTTTAAATTAAATTATATGTGAAAATGTTTTTTATTCGGTCCACATGATTAATTGTGACTAAGTGCGGAAGACTGGAATACATTCTGTCGCATTGTAATTTATTATACCACAATTGAGGAACATCTGAGAAAAGGCTTACAAACTTTGTATCGCTTTATAATTTATTGTGATTAAATGCAAGAAGACTAAAATACATTTTGTCGCTTAAGAGAAGAATTGAAATTTGGTGTGCTATCTGTATTTTAAACAAAACACTGCAAGCAGAGTCTTTGCCAGCTCTCACACTCAACTAGAAATTTGCAAAGTTCTCTACTTTCAACATTTTCAGAATTGACAAAACGAAGAACATAGGATGACCTATCAGACTAACCACACAAGAAACGACAGCTTTTGGATTAAAAGACAAACTTTGTTGCTCAAATTCTGGAACAAACGTCAAAACCTGCCGCGCCTGTTTACAAGAAAAACCACAATTCGTAAACTGTTCCTGTTCATTACACCCAAATTGTTGCAGATTTTTCAACGAAAATACTATACCGGCTCTATACCCTAATCGGAAGTCACGTGACCGTTGCGCCTGGGAAACTTTTAGTTTTATATAAATGCTAGGTTGGTGATTGCTGCAATAAGGTATCTAAATACGAATATGAAGAATGTAGCAATAAAATCTATCAGCGTCTTTATATCGTCAGAATATGCAGTGCTTGTGAATGATTTCAAAAAGTACATTCCAAATTGTCTAGCAAAGAAAGTTGCTTTTGGAGCAATACAAAAGTTGCATGGTTGATATATGCTTGGGGACGCATTTATGTCTCATGTTTTAAAACCAATGCCAGCTACAAAAAAGTAATTAAAACAAAAAGAAAGCTTTTGGTGGTAAAATACAAAAATTCTCTGAAAATACGGAGGAGCATGGGTTTGGGAAAAAAGAAAATAAAAACACCCAAACTTTTCTAGTCTATTTCACAGATATCCAAAAATGTTAATCGATAGTTTGTAGTACTTAAAGTGGTATATCATTTAAACTTAATAAATCATTGGCGCTCTCTAAAAAACTTTTTAGGACGCCACTGCTTGAAAACAAGAATTAAATATGCAAAATGAATCATTTTGATTTTAACATAAAATAATCTGTCACATTAGTAGAGTATGTTAATACGTTTTGCAAAGAATATATTTCGGTATCAATTTTGAACAGTTTAGTTTTTTTTGCAAACGCTAACTGTCAAGTTGTCAAAGATTCTACAAAAAATAAATCCGGCTCTGGTTGGAGTGTACAGCATTGTTTGATCTTAAAATCCGCAATTTGATCTTATTTCAAACATTTTTACGATTTAACAAATTGTAAAATGGGTGATTCTTGCGTTTTGCTGTATTTAGTTTATTTTCTTCCACGCCACTGGCTGGAAAATTGTGCATAGAAATTTTTATTTTTTTTACATTTGATGCAACAAAGATGAGTTCTGCGCGATGTTTGATGAGTGTCATTTAAATGGTTTTTGTGCAATTTGATGAATTTTGTGGAATAATTTAGTTTTATGGGCAATTTATAATTAATTTTGTGCAATATATGAGTTTTCTGTGGTGTAAAAGCAGTTTTTAATGTTTTTTATTGCGTTTTGTTGCTTTGTATGGGTTTTCTGCAATGTTTTTGATACATTTTACGCGATGTTTAATGTTTTTTTAGTTTTTTACACGATTCTTTTCCATTAAGTGAATTTTTTGATAAATATTGCACAATAAATTGATTTTTTGAACAATTTTATGAAAAAAATTTTGGTTGTTTGTACATTTGAGGCAATAAACATGATTTCTGTGCGATGTTTAAAGAATTTCAACTTTTTTGTGCAATAATTTATTTTTTCGAGCGATTTCGTATTAGTTCCTTAAGCGATTTTTGTTTTAAATGAATCATTGATAAATGTTGTGCAATAAATTGAGTTTTGAATCAGTTTTATGAAATAAAAGTTTGGTTTTATTCAATAAAGATGACTTTTGCGCGAAGCTTAAAGAGTTTTATACAATAAATGGCGTTTTTGCGTGATAATTGTTGAATATGCAACAATTTAGTTTTCTAGGCGATTTTAGATGAATTTTGTGCAATAAATGCAATTTTATGCAATAAACAGGTGTGCTTGAGCGATCTTTAATGAGTTTTTTTACGACTTATTGCTTTGAATGGGTTTTTGCACATTTTTTTATGAATTTACTCGATCTTTATTGATTTTTTCATGCGACAAATAAGTTTCTTGCACGATTTTTTGCATTAAATAAATTTTCTACATAATTGTTGATAAATATTGCACAATAACTCGATTTTTTAACAAATTTTAATTTTTTAATGTTAGAGTTTTCAGTTAAAAAAACGGCAACATTTTTCTGTAATTAGTCATAAAACAAAAACAAGTCGGACGATTTTAATAAAATTTGCTAATTGGCAGCAGTAAATGTTGGTTAAAATAATAAAATTACAAAAGTTGTAAAATTTTGATAATTAAATAATTTTGAGACGTTTTCAGTTCAAAAAACGGAAAAGTTCTTCCGTAATTAGTCATAAAACAAAAACAAGTCGGACGATTTTAATAAAATTTGCTTATTGGTAGCACAAAATGTTGGTTTAAATAATAAAATTGCAAAAGTCATAAAATTTTGATGATTAAATCATTTTGAAACGTCTTCAGTTCAAAAAACGGCAAAATTTTTCCGTAATTAGTCATAAAATAAAAACAAGTTGTACGATTTAAAACAAAATTTGCTAATTGGTAGCAGTAAATGTTAGTTAATATAATAAAATTAGAAAAGTCGTAAAATGTTGATGATTAACTGGTTTTTAAACGTTTTCAGTTCAAAAAACGGCCAAATTCTAGCGTAAATAGTCATAAAACAAAAACATGTCGTACAATTTTAATAAAATTTGCTAATTGGTAGCACAAAATGTTGTTTTAAATAATAAAATTACAAATGTCGTAATATTTTGATGATTAAAGGGTTTTTAGACGTTTTTAGTTAAAAAAAACGTCAACATTCTTGTATAATTAGTCATAAAACAAAAACAAATCGGACGATTTTAATAAAATTTGCTAATTGGTAGCACAAAATGTTGCTTAAATTAATAAAATTACAAAAGTTGTTAAATTTTGATGATTAAATAGTTTTTAGACTTTTTAGTTCAAAAAACGGAAAAATTCTTGCGCAATTAGTCATAAAACAAAAACAAGTCTAACGATTTTAATAAAATTTGCTAATTGGAAGCACAAAATGTTGCTTAAATTAATAAAATTACAAAAGTAGTAAAACTTTGATGATTAAATGGTTTTTAGACGTTTTCAGTTAAAAAAAACGGCAAAATTCTTGCGTAATTAGTCATAAATCAAAAACAAGTCGGACGATTTTAATCAAATTTGCTAATTGGAAGCACAAAATATTGCTTAAAATAATAAAATTACAAAAGTAGTAAAACTTTGATGATTAAATGGTTTTTAAACGTATTCAGTTCAAAAAACGGAAAAATTCTTGCGTAATTGACCTTAACATAAAAACAAATCAGACGATTTTAATAAAATTTGCTAATTGGAAGCACAAAATGTTGCTTAATTTAGTAAAATTACTAAAATTGTAAAGATTTGATGGATAAATGGTTTTT
This sequence comes from Tachinus rufipes, assembly GCA_963932245.1. Taxonomy (NCBI): domain Eukaryota; kingdom Metazoa; phylum Arthropoda; class Insecta; order Coleoptera; family Staphylinidae; genus Tachinus; species Tachinus rufipes. Next base: position 8,581,560 of record OZ010749.1, read on the forward strand.
AGACGTTTTCAGTTCAAAAAAACGGAAAAATTCTTGCGCAATTAGTCATAAAACAAAAACAAATCGGACAATTTTAATAAAATTTGCTAATTAGTAGCACAAGATGTTGATTTATTTAATACAATTACAAAAACCGTAAAACTTTGATGATTAAATAGCTTTTAAACGTATTCAGTTCAAAAAACGGAAAAGTTCTTGCGAAATTGACCATAACATAAAAACAAATCAGACGATTTTAATAAAATTTGCTAATTGGTAGCACAAAATGTTGTTTAATTTAATAAAATTAGTTGTGAAATTTTGATGATTAAATGGTTTTTAAACTTTTCAGTTCAAAAAACGAAAAAATTCTTGCGCAATTAGTCATAAAACTAAAACAAATTGGACAATTTTAATAAAATTTGCTGATTAGTAGCACAAGATGTTGATTTAAAGAATACAATGACAAAGTCCGTAAAACTTTCATGATTAAATGGTTTTTAAACGTTTTCAGTTCAAAAAACGGAAAAAAAATTGCGTAATAGGCCATAACATAAAAACAAATCAGACGATTTTAATAAAATTTGCTAATTACTAGCACAAGATGTTGCTTAAAATAATAAAATTACAAAAGTCGTAAAATTAAATGATTTTTGTAAGTTTTCAATTCAAAAAACGGAAAATTCTAGCAAAATCGATTATAAAACAGAAACCTTGCATTTTAAGCACCTTTCAATATTTTTTTCAGGCGACAAATAAATTAAACAATTTTAATTAATGCAGACCATAACATGATAGTTTTTTTAAATTATACTGAATAGAAGCCAAAGAGCCAGAGTTCTTTTTTAAATCTCACGGTTGTATAGAGATACTCAACATATGAATTGAAATAAATGATGTGATACGAGTATATGCTCGCATATTTTTAATAAAATTGATGCCAACTAAATCCGTCCAATTTGCTTATTGATGTGTCGAGATAGAATAGAATCGACATCGTCTACAAATCGAACGTATTACATGGAAATATTTCCGTTGCAGAATAAATTAGATTCTATGCGCGTTACCGTATTTCTATGAAAAATATCTGTTATATTTCTACGAAATGATTTCCTATTTCTTCATTCAATATGTCTAGGGTATGATGAAATCAACATACGTAATTTTATATTTTTTTTGCTTTTATAAAAATATATCAACATATGCCTTCTTATTATTGGTATTGTGGGAATGATACAGAATTGAAAGAAACGTTATGCTTGGGTAATTTCAATCAGAGATTAAAGCGAAGTGACCGGAATTAATCAAAACACATTGATTGTTATAGAGAAACGCCCACTATGCAGAAGCAACCGGAAGGGAATTAAAAAATGCTTACAAGATAATTTGATGCATTAGACGAATAAATAAAAATCTTAAATTTTAATAACTTTTGCATAAAATTCTCAAGGATTTTTCTACACTTAATATGTGATGCATACAACCTTGATTTATATTATTTTGAAAGAATATATTAAGCATACTAACTAATAAGTAAAAACATCTTAAAATTCATCCACAATTTAATATTTATTTTTATCCCGTCCATATGTTAACATATTGTGTGGGTTGGATATAACCGATTTTTAAAATTGGAACGCATCACATGTTTCAACACAAAAGCAAAACTAACAAAAAAATATTTTTATATAAAGAATTCTTGGCAGAGATAAAACAATAATAACAACAAATTACCCAATTTTGTTGTTATTAATAATAACATATAAATATAATCGATTCTATTTATGTGAATTAAATAAATTACAATACAGTGGGAATGTTGATTTAATGCTATCTATCTTTGGAATTCAATACAAAGCAATATTATGTAATAAATGAAGCATTATCCTTGAGTACATTTTTTTTATATGAAGTCGTTTATATTATTCATAATAGTACTATATAATTTCTATACTTAACTTTTTTTTTATATTTAATTATTGTAATATTTTATTATTATTATGTTAAATAGTTTATTGATGAAATCAATGAATACAAATAACATTACCATTGCAAAATAAAATACTACACGATACTCAATTCAAAACTTTATTATTGAGTGTATCGGAACACCAACTTTTTTACAAACATAACTTTTTAAATCAATTGCATTTTAATATTTGTTTATTATATCCAACGATTTATCTTAATGACACTTGACGTTTAGGTAAAACCCAGTAGTTAGTAAAACCAAACCTCTCTAAATTCGTAGAAATTTCAATTAGCCCTTAACTAGACTTCGCACTATTATGTGCTCACAAACAACAAATACGTGATACGTAAACAAAATGCTCAAATGCACATGACATTGCAACGCAGTTTACACTCCAAACTGTTTGCACGGTTCGAGAAAGATATACGAACAACCCACAAATCGATTAGAATGCATTTTGCACTATTCAGTGTACGATCCATTTGACTCTATATTTTTTTTTATATTTGTTGCTATTACATCAATGAAATAATGTAATAAAACCTGTAACTTTTCCTTATAATTATTCACTGGTCGCCATAATAATAAAATATTCAATTGAGCCATTGTTTAATGATAATAGTTATTTACAAAGATCTGTGTGCAAGTGAATAAACCATTACACACGAGTAGAATATTATACTTTATCTATGAATATTTTATAATTTACGAAGATCTGAGCACAAGTGCAGCAACCACCCTATACTATTACACGCTAGTCAAATACTATACTTTATCTATGACTATTTCATAATAATATCTTGCAAAATTATGTCATTATAAAAAAAATAAAATTTATTCAAATAAATTAAAATTAAAAGTTAGTTTTAGCTCAATGATGACAAGACGTTTGTTTGTATAATACTCCAATATACTCCAATTAGTGGTTAATGTGACCAAAAACTATATCTTTCTGGTAATGATAAAAACATCTTATAACCATTACATCTGCTTCTTAAAAATGATTAAACTTCAAAGTCGGGATGGTGAAACTCTAGATCTTACTCTTTTATTTAACGCGCACACGCAAAATTGTCAATTATATGCAGTTAAAACAAACAGTACAAATCTTATAATTTGTTGCTATTACATCAATAGAATAATGTGAAAGGCTTTAGCCTGTGACTTTTCCTTATAATTATTCACTGGTCTCAATAATAATAAAATACTCAATTAAGCCATTGTTTAATACTCACAGATAATAGTTATTCACAAAAATCTGTGTACAAGAGGTTATAACTATTACACGCAAGTAGAATACTATACTTTATCTTTGACTATTTTATTATTTATGAAGATCTATGTGCAAGTATAGTAACCAACAGAGAGAATAATGCATTACACGTGAGTCGAATACTATACTTTATCTATTTCATATTTCCTCAGCTCTAAAATTCTAACTGTCATTTTGAAAAAATTAAATTCAATAAAAAAATTAAATCTTTTATAAAATTTCTGAATTATAACCCAACATAAATTGCAAAAAAATGACTCATTAAACCTGTTTATTGCGTTAAATCAATTTAGAAAACAAATTTATTAAAGAAATTTTTCAAAAATCACATTTATTGCATAAAATTTGCACAAAAATCTCATCAAAAGCTGTAGTACAAAACAATTTATAAACATTAAAAATAATAACTTAAATGACAATCAATCCTTAAAAACCACGAAAAAAAAACTGATTATTGCATACAAAAACCCAATTACATCAGAAAATTCCATAAAGACTTATGTATTAGACAAAATTCTGCTAAAATCCCATAGAAAACTAAATTGTTGCACAAAATTCTACAATTATCGCACAAAAAAACGATTTAAAAAAAAATTGAGTTGTGCAATATTTATCAACAACAATTATGCAGAAAACTCATTTAATGCAAACAATCGTGCAAGAAACTTATTTCTTTTGAATTGCAAACTTACGGAAATCATTTAATTGTTATAGTTTTACGACTTTAGTAAATTTAATATTTTTGTTTTATGACGATTTACAGAAGAATTTTGCCGTTTTTTGAACCTAAATGTCTAAAAATTATTTAATCATCAAAATGTTACGACTTTTTTAATTTTATTAGTTTATGCAACCTTTTGTGCTACCGATTAGCAAATTTTATTAAAATCTTTTTATTTGTTTTTGTTTTATGACTAAATACGCAAGAATTTTGCCGTTTTTTGAACTAAAAACGTCTAAAAACTATTTAATCATTAAAATATTACGACTTTTGTAATTTTATTATTTTAAGCAACATATTGTGCTTCCAAATAGCAAATTTTATTAAATTTGTCTGATTTGTTTTTGGTTTATGACTAATTACGCTAGAATTTTGCCGTTTTTTTTACATGAAAACGTCTAAAATCTATTTAATCATTAAAATTTTACGATTTTTGTACTTTTATTATTTTAAGCAGCATTTAATGCTATCGATTAGCAAATGTTATTAAAATCGTCCGACTTGTTTTTGTTATATTACTATTTACGCTTGAATTTTGCCGTTTTTTTAAATGAAAACGTCTAAAAATGATTCAATCATAAACATTTTGAGTCTTTAGTAATTTTATTATTTTAAGCAACATATTGTGCTTCCAAATAACAAATTTTGATTAAATTTGTTCAATTTGTTTTTGTTTTATGACTAATTAAGCTAGAATTTTGCCGTTTTTTTGAACTGAAAACGTCTAAAAACCATTTGTTTATCAACATTTTACGACTTTTGTAATTTTATTAATTTTAGCAACATCTTGTACTACTAATTAGCAAATTTGATTAAAATTGTTTGATTGTTTTTGTTTTATGACGAATTACACAAGAATTTTGCCGTTTTTTTTGAACTGAAAACGTCTAAAAACCATTTAATCATCAAAATTTTACGACTTTTGTAATTTTATTAATTTAAGCAACATCTTGTACTACTAATTAGCAAGATTTATTAAATTTGTTTGGTTGGTTTTTGTTTTATGATGTATTACGCTAGAATTTTGCCGTTGTTAAACTGAAAACGTCTAAAAACCATTTATTTATCAACATTTTACGACTTTTGTAATTTTATTATTTTAAACAACATCTTGTGCTATCAATTAGCAAATTTTATTAAAATCGGCTTGTTTTTATTTTATGACTAATTACATAAGATTTTTGTCGTTTTTTGAACTGTAAACGTTTCAAAATTATTTAATCATCAAAATTTTACAACTTTTGTAATTTTATTACTTAAACCATCATTTTGTGCTACCAATTAGCAAGTTTGATTAAAATTGTATTACTTGTTTTTGTTTTATGGCTAATTCTCTAGAATTTTGCTGTTTTTTGAACGGAAAACGTTTAAGAACTATTTAATCATCAAAGTTTTACGACTTTTATAATTTTATTACTTTAACCAATATTTAGTGCTACCAATTAGCAAATTTGATTAAAATTGTCCGATTTGTTTTTGTTTTATGACTAATTACGGAAGAATTTTTCCGTTTTTTTTGCTGAAAACTGAAAACCATTTAATCTTGTTGTGCAAAAACTCATCTGATTAATGCATAAAATTGCATTTATTCTACAAAATGTATCTAAAATTGCCTAAAAAACTTAATTGTTGCACGATATTCAACATTATTCACACAAAACTCCATTTATTGCATAAAATTTTTCAAACTTTCGCAGAAATTGTATTTATTGCATCAAATGTATACAAAACCTAACATTTATTTTATATAATGGACCAAAAACTCATTTTACTGCTCAAAATTTATCAAAAATTCATTTAATGCAAAAAACGCAAAAAAAAATTTATTACACACAACTTATTTGTCGCATGAAAAGATTATTAAAATTGTGCAAAATTACTAATAAAACTATATTGTTGCACAAAATTTTCTTGAGTTTTTTGTGTGTTTTGGAGTCCTATAAGTTATAGATTCTTTAGGAGTTTATTTGTTTTTGGTGTTTTTTTTTTGGAGGTTATCGAGTTTTTTCTGTGATTTTTTTTTTGTAGTTTTATAGGGTTCTCAAAGAGTCTATTGTTTTTCCAAATTTTTGGTGTTTTTTTGGGGTTATAGCGTTTTTGAGAAGTTTATATTTTAATCTTCTTGAGTTTGTGGTACATTTTTGGAATAAGTGCCGGTTTCTTGGCGGCGTCTAGTATGTCTACATGAAGTCTGTGGCGTCTTTATTGGAGGTTATTGCTTCTTTTAGGAGTTTATGTTTTTTTCTAGAGTTTCTAGTGTTTTTTAAAGGTTACAACATTTTTTGGGAGTCTATTTTGTTTTTCCACATTTTGTGGTGTTCTTTTGGAGTCTTTCAGGAGTTTGTGTTTTTTTCTTTAATTTGAAGTGTTTCTGGAGTGTTTTTTTTTTAGAGTCTGTGTTGTTTTTTCAAGGTTATAACATTTTCAAGAGTATTTTTTAGCTTTTTTTAGGAGTCTATTATTCTTTTCTAGAATTTGGTGTGTTTTTGGGTCTGTTGTGGTCTAGTTTTTGGAGTTTTTAGTGTTTTTTTTTAAGGTTATAACATTTTTTGGGAGTCTATTTTGTCTCTTTAGAGTTTGTGGTGTTCTGTTAGAAGTTTTGCTTCTTTTAGGAATTTTTTTTTCTGGAAATTTCTGGAATCTGTGGTGTTTTTTTAGCTTATATTTTTTAGGAGTCTATTTTGTTCTTCCAGAATTGGTGGTGTCTTTTTGGAAGATATAATAACGTCTTTCAGATATTTTGATCTTCTTGGGTTTGTGGTGCTTTTCCGGAATCTGCATCGGTTTTTTGGCGTCATTTTGTACTTATTGTTGCGTTTTTCAGAAGTTTGTTTCTTTTCCTGAATTTGTTTTGTGTTTTTGGAGTCACAATCTGGAGAATCTGTGTTTGTGAATTTTTTTTAAGGTTACAACATTTTATAAGAGCAAGAGTTTATTTTGTTCTTTTAAAGTTTGTGGTATTTTTTTTGAATTTGTGGAATTTGTGATACTTTTTTGGAGATATATCATGTTTGGCGTTTTATGTTGAGGGTAATGAAGGTCTTTGGATCTTTGAATTTGTGGCGTCTTTCCGTGGTACTTTTTTTTGAGAACTATGAGTTTTGTTTTATTATTCTTTATTCATTACAAACTGCTAAAAATGTGTGCAACAACGTTTATACTTGTGGGAGTGGGAAATGGGTGTCATTACGTGCTAGATGTACAATATACTATTACAAACGTGGTTTTCAAGCAACAACAATTCATCAAAAGTAGCTCACAACACCTATTGATTGCGTAAAATTGATCAAAAATTGCGCAATCCATTTAAGGTTAAGGGCGCGGTTTACGCAAGTTAACATCTTTTTTGCAACGTGTAGAGAATGAAATTTCCAGTCTTATTATATATGAAAATTTAAAACTTTCAATTGTATTTTTTTGTCGAAATATTTGCTACAGACTAAATAAAAGGTTGTTATTATATGTATAAAAGAATTTATATAAAGCACGTTCATAAGATTTAAAAAATGTAATATAGCGAGCAAAAATGTCTATAGTGCAGGTACAAATATTTTTATATTAAGGTAATTTTTATAGCAAAATAATTTAACAGATTACATACTAATATAATATATTAATGTTTGTGTATAACATTCACGGCATGACAAAATAATTCCGGTATAATCGTCGTGTCCGATTGATATTCCATACCCGGTTTAATTATTTTATGCACAATTAATTATAATATTATATTTCAATGCAATGTTATTACCAGAACAATGCTGTGAATTATATAAAATGATGTGATTATTATAAAATAACGCCACATTTACGAGTGCACTAAAACAATATTATGTAATAGCCACGGAGAGCGCGCATTGTTCATTCAAAGTGTTTAAGCGAAATTAATTTTGTTTAAAAAATATTAACATATTTATTATACTCCATCGACCTTGGGCTCAAGCAGGTTGAGGTCTTTTAGAATAGGAACAATTATTTTGGTACATGAATTTTGTCAGAAGTTATAATGATGAAACCCAATATCAACAAATTTATAACTTTATAATTCAGCGATAAAATTAAAATGGTTGTAAAAATTAGGATCGCTTAAAACACGTTTATATTTGCAATAATGCTAGAAGACAAGGTTTCTTTCCTTCCATTCAAGGTGATATTTTTTCTAATAAAATTTCGAAATAAGTCACGATTTAAATGGAATTACCGATTGAATGGGGGAATTATAATGCAAGGTAGGGAATTTTACAGCAAATATGAAACGTAAAGAGTATTAATAAAATCCGATAAAATGCCGTAACATAAAATAATTTGCTGATTGTGCAATTGGTTTGAAATGTGTTCGGTGCATTTCATTACTTTTATGAGTAACGTGTATTGTTTTAATACATAATTACTGTGTTAATTAAGTATTATATTAAATTAATTACTTTATATATCTAAATATTATTACACTGAAGAGTGGAGTAGCGGTAATAAACAGATTTTATAGTCATTTATTTTATAAGTCTGGTAAGTTCAACCTTACAGTACGAATATTGAAATGAGTACTGTAAGAGACTTACCGGATGTATACTTAATGTAAGCAATTATTTTTATTACATGTGACGTTTATTCAATTTGTATTAAATTATTATAGCAACTATGTTTGTTTATTATTTTTTTATATTAATGTGTTAAAAATAAACGCGATAGTCGTAACTATGTTTTGTGATGAAATTTCTTCAAAGCAACAAAATTTGCAATTCTATACTAAAGTTTTAACAATTTTGTGTCAAAAATAATTTGGAGCTTATGTATGCCGGGTTACATAACTTATTAATTTACTGTTAACATTAATCAATTAAAGAATTAGTTAATTAACTGTGTTATCTGGAAACCAGGTAACTATATTTTACAATTTTAATTTAATCCGGACTTGTTTTGTATATGTTGTAGAGGTTATGTCATTTCTTTTTTGGCTTTGACACCGTTCCGATCGGATCGTTCTTTCTACAAGTTCAATCAACTCATTTCTGACAAATTTATTTATTACAATAAAGACTTGTTGTGCTTGTTTTGGAAATACAGCAGGAAGTTTTTGATGATTTTTTTCTTATATTTGGATCATTTTGGACGACGTCTCCGTGCTCGCAACATTAAAAGGTGCTTATTAGCAGCTTTGCGAAAGTTGTTTTGTTGGCGGTCCGTGCATATTTCATAAGTGAATTAATGGACTTGTGTCTATGTTGCATCGATGTGATTTTGATCTACATATTGCTTGCTTGGGCTTTAGAACTTGACTATAGATTTTGGGGAAAGTATAACGGAGTATTTTATGGTTTAAATCGGGGGAGCTGCCCTGGATTGTCATTTTGCACTCGTTATATTGTTCTTGAATCACTTGATGGAGAAATAAGTGCAAAATAATGATATTTTTTAGACATCAGTCCTACGGTGGTTTATAGTTATTCTCTCATGAACGAAATGTTGTCGAAAACTCATTTACATATTGACTGTTGTGGCTAAAGCTTATTATCTTTTAGGATTTGTCAAGCGTAACTCTAAGGAGTTTTGACATCTTTGTATTATAATTATTCTTTATAACGCTATAGTACGTTTCCATGTGGAGTATTAGAGCTTAAATGTGTGGTCTCCGTACACTGCCGCCAGCAAACGAAAAAGTTTTATTATTTTTTGACGTATAAATGCCACATTGCTGGCAGCTACACGGAACTGCTCTATACATCAGTCTTGAGAAAACACGTTTTGATTTTGGCGTGACACTAGTTTTAAAAGTGGTTTGTTGGATTATGATTGTACTTTCTTGGCTCAATTGGTATTCATGTTTCAGCTTGAGTTTTACGCAATTTATTATATATACCGTATAAACGTACAGATTATGCGCAGCACTCTGCTTCTACACGTATTTTTTGCGTTATGCCAACAAAGTTAAAGTATTTTTTTAAGGATTCTTTTAATACCCTGCGACGTGCACTCTTATTTCCGTAGACTAGTGAATAAATAAATAAGGAACTGTTGATTTCGACTTTGTTCAGTAGATAATGGCTCTTGGTGTTTCCAATTCTTGTCGTATACTTCTTTTTGTTCAGTTTTTTTTTAATTATTTTATCTTGGGGGACAAGCTTCCTCATGCTTTTTTAAGTTTCTCCCATTTCTGTCTGTCGTGTTTATTGAGCATCCGCACGTTTGGCTTTGTTATCTTTAGACCACATCTTTGGTTTGCCTACCGACGCTTTGTTTCGCTTTCTTTCTGGGTCTTCATATGGTTGCTCTCTTGGTTCACCTTTTACTCTTATTATATGGCCCGCTCATTTTTTTTTGTGCAAACTTCGATATTGTAGGGTTTACGCTCGTGTTACTACTCCACAGCTGCTTTTGAATATGTACCTGTAAATTAATTACTTAATATATACTACCGAACCCGTTAATACAGAGAATGGAGGCTAGTATCTGGTTCATTCACAGTCTCATATTAAATGTAATTATGGTTACATGGACACTAATTATGTATTAGATTAATGTTCAACCCAAAACAATTTATTGGCCGAGATTTGAGCTAGGCGCTTCACCTAACTGAGCCACATTTATTACCTCTGCTTCAGATCGTATATCTGTGTTTGTTTACCTCTCTGCCAGTGTTTTGCCCAACAACTTTTTGTCCATTCCTCTTTGAGATGCTCTTATTGTCTCAATGTTGCTCTTGGTTAGGGTTTGTATGTGAGGGTGGGGAGGATGCATTGGTCGAAACTCTGGTTTTGGGGTATTGCGGATAGTCGGCTTTGAATACATTTAAAGAGTTTGCCAAATGCGGTTCATTGCAGTTCATTATTCATCTGTTGATTTTTGGTCTGTTTTGAAGGAGAGGCAGTGGCTAAGGTAAACATATTTTTTGACCATTTTGAAGATGTTTTGCTGTTTGTCTGTTGGCCATGATTTTATATTTGTTGTTATTTATCTTCAATCACACATTCCTAGTGCAGAGACTAGCTCTTGTACTGCTTCTCTACTTGAGGCTAATCATGAACTGGAGTGCCTACTTGCCCTCCTAAGTTTTGGTTATTAATAGATCGAATATCACTTTTTTCTTCTTTGACTTAAAGACTTGCAACGTTTGCAAGGAGAAGACTTTCAATTTCTTGATAACATATTGTTCACTCTAGTTTAAACTACTCAATGGTAATCACGAACTGAAGTTTTTATCTGTTCGTTCAAGTGTTGATTGTTAAGAAATTTTATATCATCTTCTCCTCCTTGGACACAGAGTCTCTAACGCTTGCAGATAAGAGAAACAATTAATTTTTTGATAACAATTTTTTGGGCGACTGTATGGGCATTTTAGTTGAAACTACTACCACTCGCCCAATTGTTGGACATCAACAGATTTTATATCATCATCTCCTTGGAGACTTCTAACACTTGAAAAGAGGAGAAACTTCAATTTCTTTACAACACTTGGGTGGTTATTCCAATTTAAATTACTCGATGGCAATCTTGAACTGGAGTGACTACTTACCCGCTCAAGTGTTGGTTGTCAAAAGATTGAATCACTATTTTCTTTTCTGACTTGGAGACTTCTAATTTGCAAGGAGGAAAAAGACTTCTGACGTCTACAAGGAGGAGACGCAATTAATTTTTAATTACAAATTTTTGGGCGGGTGGTTGGGCATTTTTGTTGAAACTACTTGATGGTAATTGTGAATTGGAGTAACCCACCCACTCTCTCAAGTGTTGGTCATTAAGAGATTTTATAACATCATTTTCTTTTCTGGCTTTGAGACTTTTAATGCTTGCAAGGAGGAGAAACAATTAATTTTTTGATAACAAACTTTTAGACTGGTGAATGGGCACTTCAGTTGATTTTTTTTGAAAAGACTACCCCCTTTCGCCTGAGTGTTGGTCATCAAGAGATTGGACATTACCACCTCTGACTTAGAGACTTCTAACGCCTACAAGGAGGAGAAATATTTAATTTTTTATAACAAATTTTTGGGCTGATGGTGGGGCATTCTAGTTGAAACTACTTGATGGTAATTGTGAAATGGAGTGACCCACCCACCCGCCCATGTGTTGGTTATCAAGAGATTTTATGTCATTATTTCCTCTTTTGACTTGTGACTTCTAATGCCTGCAGAGATGAGAAACTTTAAATTTTTGGATAACAAACTTTTGGGCGGATGGGTAGGCATTTCAATTTAAACTACTGGCTGGTAATTATAAATTTGAGTAACCCGCTTACCCGCTCAAGTGTTGGTTATCAAGAGATTGAATATTACTATCTCTTTCTTTGACTTAAAGACTTCTAACGTTTGCAGAAAGGAGAAACTTTGAATTTTTTGACATTAAACACTTGGGTGGTTAGTCTAGTATAAATGACTTGATCGTAATCATGAACTGGATTGACTACCTACTTGCCCAAGTATTGGACATCAAAAGATGAATATATCACCATTTTCTTCTCTGACTTAGAGACTTCTAATTAATTTCTTGATAACAAACTTTTTGGCAGGTCCTATCCACCTGCCCAAAAGTTTCTAGATGACAATTCTTGTTGGTAATCATAAACTGGAATGACTCATCTACCTGCTTATGTGTTAGTCATTAAGAGATTGGATATGATCATTTTCTTCTATAACTTGGAGACTTCTTGCGCTTGCAAAGACAAAAGACCGTGAGTGCAGGTGGCTGACCTATTTTGAGTTTATAGGATGGTTATAGGCTGAAGCCTTTTTCTTTGGCTTGGCAAGTCGTGCCAGATCAGGATTAGGATGAAACGCGAGATTATAGAAGTAGTTTTTGGCCAAGTTTTGATATGTTGGTGCAGCGGCAAAATCTCGAGATTTGTCCGAAGTTTCCTATTTTGGATAAACCATCCTGACACTGCTTTGCAAAAGTTTGATATTTATAGGGAGGATTTGCGTTTGCGTGCTTTGATTGGTCCGTTGATGTTTCGCTTCTGCGCAGTAGCGTGCTCTGGGTCAAAAGTTTGTAATGGATAATTTAATCCACCAAAGGTTAAAAAAATATTTGTTTTTTTGAAAAAGCAAATATTTAACGACTTTAAAAATGAAGTTATTATTTGTCGTAAAATTGCATAATTTTTTTGTACGCCACTGGATCAAATAGGGTGCATTGAAACTTTTTGGAGATGTTATATAAAAATTGCATGGTAACAATGGAAACCGTGTTTTGTTTGATTAAAATTGACATTAAATTTCTTATTTGACTACGCCCCTGCTCATTACTCTGCACAGGTTTTAACAAAATGGATAACCTACCCATTGGTTGGTGAAATTATGGAAAAAAATAGATCACATCCATTGGAAAAGCTTTTTTTAACCGAGTTATAAATTCAAACAATTATTTACCGTAAAATTGCAAAATTTTATTTCTACGCCACTGGATCAAAAAGGGTGCATTGGAAACTTTGCTTCTTTTGCTGTGGAAGTTAGATAGTTTGCGAGTTAATAGTAAATTATATTAAACTAAAAAATAGAGCTTTTTGAAATTATTGCAGTTTAAACTAAAGTTTATTTGAATATAAATTTGTCAGAAAATTATTTATACCAAAACATGATCAATATGATGGACGCTACTAATACTTATCCCACTAACAACATAATTAGAACGCGAGTAATTGCAGACATTCTCAACCTGTCCGCCTCCACATAGTAATTTATAAGCTTCACTAAACCGCTTTACTTGAAATTGTATTCTCATATGTTCTTTTTGTTTCAGGTGAGTCATCCCATGATTATTATTATTCCTCGTGGTCGATCTTCTCAATTGCTCCACTTTTTACCAAACACAGACTGCTACAAGTAAGGTCGTACCGTTATGTTAACAACTACAAACAAACTAGATGCGAAACTGTTTTAAAGGAGATGATAATCGTAATTTATTCAGAGTTAATTAAATTATTATATGAGAATGAAATTGCGTGATTATTTATAACAGAATTGTTTGTTTTAAATCTGTAAATAGTTTAAAATAATTAAACTGTTTTTATTTTTACGAACTTATTGCTAGTTTTGACTCAATTAGAGTCTTCTACGAACGATACAAGTTAATAGTTACAATTTTTTTAATTTTAATTGAATTGAAGCTAGTAAATAAATAAAAAATTGTTTTGTTAAGACACCCATCAATCAAGCGCCACCCATATTTTTCTTGTTTCTGCACACTTAATGTATTCCTTAATCAACGGTTATATGCGGTAGGTAGTCATAATATCCGGCCATTACAACGTAACGAAGGAATCATTATAATGTTAATGATCCAACTAACGTAAAACCAGAAAGTGCCATTGAATGTTCATTCTAAATAGAAATTAAAAAGTCCCGAGAAATTCAATCCACCACGTATAACATTACATGCGGTCAGACTGTTGGCTGCTAACTGGGACGCTTGTATTGTCGATGGCTGGCATTAGATGATAAAAAAAAGACAGAACCAGACGCGTTATCGTTCTGCTAAGTTAATTTTAATATCGCGGCAGCGTTTCCTTCGAAAAGTATGTAGAATGGAGTCATTAACCTGCCGGTTGAGTCAGCCGATTATCATCCGTCCCAAACTTTCACCCTTGACGTAGGGAGAGCAGAGCGAGTGAGGGTCCCCAGTCGTAGCAGGTAGATGGTGTATAAGGTGCATAACACATATTATGGTTTTCAGTATGGTGCACAGCGGGGGATGCACGACTATAAATAACGTCAACAACGAAACTAATGTCATGGAATGTTCAACCTGATCCATTATACGCTTCAATATGAGACCGTTGTGGTTGTGACACATTTTATTTCTTTGTTGAGATTTTACTGCATACTGTTATACATTTTAGTAGATATATATATATATATATATATATAACGTATTACAATAGTACTCATTACAAACTAATTAATTTTTTTAATTAACAAATATGCCTACAGACGAGACGAACTATTTGTTAAAGGTGGCAATGAATACCTTGTACTTGTTTACGGATTTGTTAATAAATGTCAGCATCAATGATCAACTTTGACGTGTGTAATATTTGTCAAATAAATTATATTACTTAATAATAGTGATGCAAGGGACAATGATGAAGGTTGCACAACCTGAAACACTTCTGAAAATTGTTTATTATTATTATTAAGTTTTACAGTCAATAAGTCGGCAAAGGCTATTCTAAAGTGTGTAAGATTCTGAAGTATTATCGATTTATTTCGCTTGCGATAAGTTATTTTGTATGACAGATGACATAGTTTTGAAGTATGACAGATTATTTTAAAGTATTATAGATCTATTCGGCTAATGATAGATCATTCTGAAGTACAACAGATTGTTCTGAAGTATGACATCATTTTGAAGTATGACAGATCATTCTGAAAAATTATGGACTGTTTATAGTATTATGGATTTATTTGGTTTACGATAGATCATTCTGAAATCTGACAAATTGTTTTAAAGTATGATATACTATTCTAAAGTATCTTACATTTTTTTGCCTTACGATAGACCATTCTGTAGTATTTTAAAGTATGTTAGATTATTCTGAAGTTGCACGGAATATTTTGAAGTATGACAGGTTGTTCTAAAGTATGATCAATTATTCTGAAGTATCAATGATTTATTTGGCTTACAATAGATTATTTTGAAGTCAGATTATTTTAAAGTGTGACAGATCATTCTGAAATATGATTGATTTATATGGCTTACGATCATTCTGAAGTAGAACAGATTTTTCTAAAGTATAATGGGCTATTCTGAAGTATGCCAGAATGTTTGAGATTTATTAGGCTTACGATAAAAAAATCCGAATTATTATAGATCTATTTGATTCAGGATAGATCATTCTGAAGTATAACAGATTATTTTGAAGTATGACCGTTTTATTTGGCTTACGATTATTTTGAAGTATTATTGATTTATGAGGCTTACGGTAAATTATTTTGAAGTATGACAAAGTATTTCAGGTTATTCTGAAATATTATAGATTCATTGGGCTTTCGAAGTTTGACAGATCATTTGGAAGTATTATAGATTTATTGTTTTAGGATAGATCATTCTGAAGTATGATGAATTTTTCTAGATTTATTTGGCTTCCGATAAATCATTCTGAAGTATCATTGATCTATTTGACTCACGGTAGATTGTTTTGAAGTATAACAGATTCTTTAAAATTAGCTTTATTTGGCTTACGATATTCTGAAGTGTGACAGATTAGTCTGAAGTTTGGCGCATTAACATTCTGAAGTCAGATTATTTGGAATGTATGATTATTCTAAAGTAAGACAAATTATTTTAAAGTATGACACGTTATTCTAAAGTATGACTCATTATTCTGAAGTATTATTTCTTTTGTTTTTGGCTTGCGATAGATTATTCTGAAGAATGACAGATGATTTTGAATTTTGATAAATGTTTTTGAATTATTTTGTACTATTCGGCCTACGATATATTATTTTGAAGTATGACAGTATATTCTATTCTTCTCTATTTGACTTACGATAGATCATTTTGAAGTATGACAAATTGTTCTGAAGTATCATAGACCTATTTTATTTACGGTAGCTTATTATGAAGTATGACAGATTATTCTAGAGTATTATAGATCTATTTGACTTATGATCAATTATTCTGAAGTATGCCAGCCTGTTCTGAAGTATGCCAGTATGCTCTGAAGTCTTGACAGATTATTTGGAATGTGTGGCAGATTATTCTAAAGTATGACACATTATTTTGAAGTATTATTTATTTTATTTGGCTTGCGATAACTTGATCTGAAGTGTGACAAATTATTCTGAAGTGTTTTAGATCTATTTGATTTACGGTAGATTATTCTAAAGTATAACAGAGAAGTCTAAAGTCTGACAGATCAGTATAAAGTTGTGACAGATTATTTAGAATATTTGACTGTTTATTCTAAAGTATGACAAATTATTCTGAAGTATTATTGATTTATTTGATTCATGTAAGTAAGTATCAGAGATCTATCTGGCTTACGATAGATCAATTTGAAATATTACTAAACTAATATGGTTCTATTTGGCTTACGGAAGATCATTTTGAAGGTATCATAGATCTTTTGTTTACGATAAATCATTTTGAAGTATGACTTGTTGCTTCAAAGTATAACACTGTTTTCAAGTATGACAGATGATTTAGAAACATTATAGTTCTATTTGGCGTATGGTAAATTATTTTGAAGTATGGCAGATTGTTCTGAAGTATGATTTAAAGTATTATAGTTTTATTTAGCTCACTATAGATTGTTTTAACGCATGACAAATTGTCTTGAAGTATGATAGATCATTCTGAAGTATGACAGTTTGTTATAAAGTATGATAGATTATTCCGAGATTGTGCTAAAGTATGAGAGTTCATTTTAAAGTATAATAACATGTTACGGTAGATCTTTACTAACTATAATAGTTTTGAAAAATTATAGTTATATTTGGTAGCATACAATAAATGAAGTATGATAGATTAGTCTGAAATATGATGGATCGTACTGTTTTAGTTTCATTTAGCTTACGATTTAACAATTTGAAGTTTTATAGAGTATTCTGAAGTACGACAAATTATTTAAAAGTGTTGTTGTAAAGTATGATAGATTATTCTGAAGTATGACTGATCATTTGGAAGTATGACATTGTTGTAAAGTATGATAGATTGTTTAGTAGTATGACAGATTGCTCTAACGTTTTATTGTAGTTTTATTTAGCTCACAATAGACCATTCTGAAGTATGATGGAGTATTCTGAATTACGACAAATTATTCAAAAGTATGACATTATTCTAGAGTATGATAGATTGTTTTGAAGTATAACAGATTATTGTAAAGTATTATAGATTATTTTGAAGTATGACGTTTAATGTTCTTTTGTGATTTTATTTAGATTACAATAGATTATTCTGATGTATGATAGATTGTTTTGAAGTACGATAGAATATCTGGAAGTATGATAGATTTTTTGAAGCATGACAGATGATTTGTAAAGTATGATAGATTATTCTGATCTATTACAGATTGTTCTGAAGTATGATAGATTATTCTGAAGTGTGACAGATTAGTCTTAAGTCTGACAAATTATTCAGAATGTTTGAGAATTTATTTTAAAGCAAGACAGATTATTCTGAAGTATTATTGATTTATTTGGTTTACGATAGATTATTCTGAAATATGACAGTAAGTATCAGAGATCTATCTGGCTTACGATAGATCAATTTGAAGTATTACAGATTATACTAATTTGGAAGATCATTTTGAAGTATGACAGATTGTTCTAACATTTTATTGTAGTTCTATTTAGCTCACAATAGGTTATTTTGAAGTATCGTAGAGTATTTTGAAGTACGACAAATTATTTAAAAGTATGACATTATTTTATTATGGAGTACGATAGATTGATCTAAAGTATGGTAAATCGATCTAACCTTGTATTGTGGTTTTATTTAGCTTACTTTAGATTATTCTGATGTGTGATAGATTGTTTTGAAGTACGATAGAATATCTGGAAGTATAACAGATTATTTTGGAGTTTGCTAGATTTTTATGAAGTATGACAGATTGTTCTAACGTTTTATTGTAGTTTTATTTAGTTCACAATAGATTATTATGAAGTATGATAGATTGTTTTGAAGAGTTATAGATCTACTGTTTTACGATAGATTATTCTGTAGTATAACAGATTATTTTGAAGTCTGACAGATCGTTGTACTTTAATTTAACTTACGATAGATTATTCTGAAGTCCGGCAGGTTATTTGGAAGTATGATAGATTATTCTGAAGTATGGCATTGTTATGAAGTTGTATAGTTTTTTTTAGTTTACGATAGATTATTCTGAAGTATGACAGATTATTCTGAAGTATTAAAGATCTATTGTTTTATTATAGATTATACTGTGTATGACAGATTATTTGGAAGTATGCGAGATTGTTGTAAAGTATGATAGATTATTCTTAAGTATGATAGATTGTTTTAAGATTTCATTGTAGTTCTATTTAGTTTACGATTAACCATTCTGAAGTATGGCAGATTATTTTGGAGTATGATAGATTATTCTGAAGTATGAGGTCATTCTAACGTTCTATTGTATTTATTTAGTTCAAGATAGACTATTCTGAAGTATGATAGATTGATCATAATATTTTGAAGTATGACAGATTATTTTGGAGTATGATAGATTATTTAGAAGTATGGTAGAAGTTCTATTTCGTTCACGATAGATCATTATGAAGTATGACAGATTATTCTGAAATGTTATAGTTCTATTATTAGCTTATGGTAGATTATTTTGAAGTATGATAGATTGTTTTAAAGTATGGTAGATTATTCTGGAGCATAAAAAATTGTTCTGAAGTATGATAGATTGTTTTAATGTATTATAGATTGTTCTGAAATGATATAGTTCTATTTGTAGCTTATGGTAGATCTTTTTGAAGTGTGATAGATCGTTCTAAAGTATGGTAGATTATTATGAAGTATGATACATTGTTCGGAAGTATGACAGATTGTTCTGAAGTTGACAGATTGTTGTAAAATATTATAGATTTTTTTTAAGTATGATAGATTGCTGTAATGTATGATAGACCATTCAGAAATACTGTAATTTTGTCATTAGATCACGGTAGATCGTTCTAAAGCATGACAGATTATGTTGAAGTATGATAAATCGTTCTGAAGTACGACAGATTGCTATAATGTATGATAGATCATTCTGAAGTATAATAGATTGTTTTAAAGAATGACCGATTGTTGTAAAGTATGGTAGATTATTCTGGAGCATGACAAATTGTTCTGAAGTATGATAGATTGTTTTAATGTATGACAGATTGTTTTGAAATGATATAGTTTTATTTGGAGCTTATGGTAGATCTTTCTGAAGTGTGATAGATCGTTCTAAAGTATGGTAGATTATTTTGAAGTATGACACATTGTTCGGAAGTATGACATATTGTTTTCAAGTTGACAGATTGCTTTAAAATATTATAGATACTTCTGAAGTATGTCAGATTGCTGTAATGTATGATAGATCATTCTGAAGTATGATAGATTGTTGTAAAGTATGGTAGATTATTCTGGAGCATGCAAAATTGTTCTGAAGTATGTATGATAGATTGTTTTAATGTATGATAGATTGTTCTGAATCGATATAGTTCTATTTGTAGCTTATGGTAGATCTTTCTGAAGTGTGATAGATCGTTCTGAAGTATGGTAGATTATTCTGAAGTATGACACATTGTTTGGAAGTATGACAGATTGTTCTGAAGTTGACAGATTGTTGTAAAATATTATAGATTCTTTTTAAGTATGATAGATTGCTATAATGTATGATAGACCATTCTGAAATACTGTAATTTTGTCATTAGATTACGATAGATCGTTCTACAGTATGACAGATTATTTTGAAGTATGATAGATCATTCTGAAGTATGGTAGATTATTTTGAAGTATGGTAGATTATTCTGAAGTATTACACATTGTTCGGAAGTATGACAGATTGTTCTGAAGTTGACAGATTGTTGTAAAATGTTATAGATTTTTCTGAAGTATGATAGATTGCTATAATGTATGATAGAACATTCTGAAATATGATAGGTTATTCTGAAATATAGTAGTTTTGTCGCTAGATTACGATAGATCGTTCTAAAGTATGACAGATTATTTTGAAGTATGATAGATCATTCTGAATTATGACAGATTGCTATAAAATTATGATGGATTATTCTGAAGTATGATAGATTGTTTTAAAGTATGACAGATTGTTGTAAAGTATGGTAGATTATTCTGGAGCATGACAAATTGTTCTGAAGTATGATAGATTGTTCTGAAATGATATAGTTCTATTTGTAGCTTATGGTAGATCTTTATGAAGTGTGATAGATTGTTTTAAAGTATGGTAGATTATTCTGAAGTATGGTAGATTATTCTGAAGTATTGCACATTTTTTGGAAGTTTGACAGATTGTTCTGAAGTTGACAGATTGTTGTAAAATGTTATAGATTTTTCTGAAGTATGATAGATTGCTATATTGTATGATAGAACATTCTGAAATATGATAGATTATTCTAAAGTATAGTAGTTTTGTCGCTAGATTACGATAGATCGTTCTAAAGTATGACAGATTATTTTGAAGTATGATAGATCATTCTGAATTATGACAGATTGCTATAAAATTATGATAGAATATTCTGAAGTATGATAGATTATTTTAAAGTATGACAGATTGTTTTAAAGTATGGTAGATTATTCTGGAGCATGACAAATTGTTCTGAAGTATGATAGATTGTTCTGAAACGATATAGTTGTATTTGTAGCTTATGGTAGATCTTTCTGAAGTGTGATAGATTGTTTTAAAGTATGGTAGATTATTCTGAAGTATGGTAGATTATCTGAAGTATTGCACATTGTTCGGAAGTATGACAGATTGTTCTGAAGTTGACAGATTGTTGTAAAATATTATAGATTTTTCTGAAGTATGATAGATTGCTATAATGTATGATAGAACATTCTGAAATATGATAGATTATTCTGAAATATAGTAGTTTTGTAGCTAGATCACGATAGATTGTTCTAAAGTATGACAGATTATTTTGAAGTATGGTAGATTATTCTGAATTATGACAGATTGCTATAAATTTATGATAGATCATTCTGAAGTATGATAGATTGTTTTAAAGTATGACAGATTGTTGTAAAGTATGGTAGATTATTCTGGAGCATGACAAATTGTTCTGAAGTATGATAGATTGTTCTGAAACGATATAGTTCTATTTGTAGCTTATGGTAGATCTTTCTGAAGTGTGATAGATTGTTTTAAAGTATGGTAGATTATTCTGAAGTATGGTAGATTATCTGAAGTATGGCACATTGTTTGGAAGTATGACAGATTATTCTGAAGTTGACAGATTGTTGTAAAATATTATAGATTTTTCTGAAGTATGACAGATTGCTATAATGTATGATAGAACATTCTGAAATATGATAAATTATTCTGAAATATTGTAGTTTTGTTATTAGATTACGATAGATTGTTCTAAAGTTTGACAGATTATTTTGAAGTGTGATAGATTATTCTGAAGTATGACAGATTGTTTTGAAGTTGACATTGTAAAATATTATAGATTTTTTTGATATGTATGATAGATTGCTATAATGTATGATAGAATATTCTGAAATATGATAGATTATTGTGAAGTATTGTAGTTTTGTTATTAGCTCACGATAGATGAAGTATACAGATTATTTTGAAATATGATAGATTATTCTGAAGTATGACAGATTGTTTTGAAGTTGACAGTTGTAAAATATTATAGATTTTTTTGATATGTATGATAGATTGCTATAATGTATGATAGAATATTCTGAAATATGATAGATTATTGTGAAATATTGTAGTTTTGTCATTAGCTCACGATAGATGGAAGTATACAGATTATTTTGAAGTATGATAGATTATTCTGAAGTATGACAGATTGTTATAATGCAAGATAGATCATTCGGAAATATGGTAGATTATTTTGAAATATTATTGTTTTACTTAGCTCACGGTAGATTATTGTGAAGTATAAAAGAGTATTTTGAAGTTAATTTAAAATGTTATAGATAGCTTCTACAAACAGTTTTTGACCTGTGATTAAGATCATTCTATCTGTCAACATTTGAGATGTGCTTAATTGGAGACAAAGTTTTAAAGTGTATCTACTATTGTTTTGAATTGAAGCATCTAGAGCTTTAGAGCCCTGGTCTTGGCTGCAGGTTTTGTTGCAAAAATAAATTTTAGGGTTTATTTGATTTGGAGTATTTAGAAGTTTTAGAAGTAGTTTAGTTGGGAGAGTGAGGAAGCATATAAACATGAAATTTTTTTTTAATGAGGTTTGAACTTAAAATTCTTTGCATAACAGTCGAATACTTAGACGTCTGCGCTAGCTTTTTGTTTGCAAGCTGGGTTGGGGAAGCGTATAAAAGTGAAAAAGTTTTTTTTTGTGAGATTTAGAACTTAAAATTCTTGGCATAACAGTTGAATGCTTAGACGTCTTCGCCAAATTTCTAGCTTTAAAGCTGGGTTGAGGATTTGGGAAGCGTATAATTGGTAAAATTATTTTTTTTTTTTGAGATTTGAACTTAAGATTCTTAGCATAATAGTTGAATGGCTAGCGACAAGCTTCTCACTCACTTCAGTTTTTTGTTAGCAACGTTTCTGCGTGGTGGACGTTGTTTTATAGAAACTAACTAGTTTTAATTTTATTCCGGGCAAATGATCTAGTTAAACGTATGATAACGCGTTCAAGCCTAAGAGAACGAGAAGGTCAGTTATTTATGAATGCAAACTAAGACCAACTAGGTATTAATAGAATACACGTGCTTTGGCATGATAGTCTTTTTCAGTGAATTTAAAAACTAAATCATTTTTGCTTGCAGTTCACTGAAGAGGGTTAGACACCTGAAACCCATGGCTTGATTAGCATCTATTATTAAGTTTGTAATATAAACTGAGATTCTACGTATTTCAACTAATTTATTCCTCAGAATCCATGACTTGATTAATAATTAACCACCGGACAAATATGCAAACATCCAACACGATACATTTACAATCAAACATAACGGAATCAAATATTGATGTCTATAAATTGGTTCACAGTGTAACGATAAATTTAATATTTAACAGTATACACTTGGCGCTATTTTCAACAAAAACCTTTAACAATTCCAATTTAACACGGATACTTTGTTTTTATTTATTCAGCCAGTAATAAAGGTCGTTTCGAGTCACAACAGCCAATAAAAGCCGCTTTTATTTCTAATAACATTCCAACATGAAACTGCTAATAAAACGTTATTATTATTATTATTATTACTCATCAGCTTTGTTTATTTTTTAATATGGATTTAATAAAAAAATCATTAGTTAGTTTCAATTACTGGATCGTGTAAAGACTGTTTAATGAGACTTTTAGAATCTTATGTCAATAACATAATTTAGCATAATTCAATTAATTTTGATGGCAATACAAGCGTTTTTATTTGTAAGACCAGGGGCGTCCGCAGATTTTATTTCGAGGAAGAGGCTGAAAATTTTCTAGGGGTGTAAAATTTGCTATTTTAACATTTTTGCTTAATATATAGTCACCGGATGGGGCTACTTGACAATTTTAGAGTTGGGGGGGGGGCACTGTACCCCCCCCCCCCCATTCTCCAATCTAAAAAGTAACATTTTTCTATTTAAAATTTAAATTTATTACAGTTTGTATAAAAAAAAATATAATTAAGTAAATGAATGTCATTTACATTATTAATGGCAAACAAGTTTGTGTTAATTTAAAATAATTAACATTATAAATTTAATTTGAATAGTAGTAGTAGAAATGTAATTAAAAAATTGCGTACTATTTTTTAATATTAATTGCGAAAATCTCATTTTAGCAATAATTAATTTTTAATTATTTCGCGCGTGGGATAATTTCCAGGAAAGGAGGCGGATTATTAATTAAAATATATTCAGAAAACAACATTTTCCTTTTATAATTAATTAAAATTATAGATTTGTTCAGTTTATTGTGGGAAAACATGATGAAGCGACATCAACCATTTATCATATTCGCTGCACTCATCTTAAATAGACATGGAGGGATACAATTTAATCGCGTTACACAAACTAAAAGGTTTTAAACGACCGACGTAAATTAAGCGCAACTTTGAACATAGGTTGAGTAAACACAATTATTATGTATAAACATTTGATAAGTTTTTTGTTAATTCAATCTCACACTTGACTAGTATATTTAATTAATTGCAACAGCAATTTGGTCGACCTTAAATTATTACTCCAATGTAAATCGTTCGGCTTCATGCATGAGCCACGAATTTATCGATCCGAGTTTGCGAACCTTAATGGCATTGTTACCTCGAGAGGTAATAAATATTTCAACAAACCACACGATGTTTTTTGTAAACAGTCTAAATCCGTGTAGTTTAAAAATTGCAAATTAATACAAAATAGTTAACAGTATGCATTCGTGAATTATTAATCGGTATAATTCAGTCGCATATGTAAACTGCAGCTTTATTTGATTGTACTTCAGTTTTAATTGTTTTATTACTATTTAAATGCCGCAATGCAGTTGTTAGGTTTTTATATTTGTGTTAGCGTATAAAGAATTAATCATTTTTGTCAACATTATTTAGAATACACATTTTAATCGTATAATGTATGAAAATAGTAAAGTTTATTGAGCGCATGCGTGCAATGAATTTGTCAGCGCATAAAGAATCAATAATTTAACATTATTCAATACGCGGTGTGATCTTATTTAGTTCAAATCGTATAATGAATGAAACTACTAATTGAAGCTGCTCTTGGATGTTTGAAGGTTAAGATCAAATATAATGAACGAAAACAATAAATGGTTATTAAGCGCATGCGTGCAATGATGAAAGAATGAAATATCTTTTGTCGCATGCGTATAACGCTAGAACATTGTTTTCTGTTACTTGTGTTGGTGTGAGGTTTGTGGATGTTGAATTTTCACTCGTTACAAATTTAGGAGTTGGTGAAGTTGCCCTTAGATTGGAAGTCTATTCTTAACGGAAACAGTAAATGTGTATTGAGCGCATGCGTGCAAAACAGTTCCAATCGTGTAATGAACGAAGATGGAATTTTTTTATTGAGTTTGAGGTTGTTTTCTACTACTACTTATTACTGTTTTGCAGTTTGTGTATGTTGAATTTGCAGCCTCTACAAATTCAAGAGTCGGCGAAGCTGCTTGAAGGTTAGGATCAGATGTGGTTGCACTAGGTATAGTTCTTTTGATACACTAGAAGTTGTGTGGTGATTTGGGCCAGTGATAGACTGGTCGTTGGCGTGCTTTTGGATGGTGTTTTTACAGTTATTGTATCTTGTCTTGAAGTTGGGTGTGACGGTCAGAGCTAGAACAAAATGTTGAAGGGGTTTGATGACAAAAAAGCTTTCCGTCTTGTTTCCGCAACATTTGCAATTTTAATTACGATAAGTGGCACTACCAAATGACGAATCTTGTATTAACCTACATAGTTATTTTTGATCGTAACATGCTGATTAACCCACCCACTCATCAAAAGATTGGACATTATCTTTTCTTTTTTAGACAAAGACACTTCTGACGCTTGCAAGGAGGAGACACTTTCAATTTTTTTTTTACAAACTTTTGATTGGCTGAGTGGGCGGCACTTTAGTTTGGGGGGGGGGGGGTATTACTGTTTTTAAAATAATGATGATTTGGCGTTACCCAACTCACCCATTCAAGTGTTGGTCATCAAAAATTGGATATTGCTTTTTCTTTTTTGGACAAAGAGACTTTTACGCTTGCTAAGAGGGGAAACTTCTAATTTCTTGATAACAAACTTTTGGGTGGGTAGGTTAGACCATAAGCTCAAACTACTCGATGGTAATAATGATTTTGAGTGGCCCACCCACCCGCTCAAGTGTTGGTCATCAAAAAATTGGATATCACTTTCTCTTTCTTAGGCAAAGAGACTTTTGACGCTTCAAAAAGAAGAAGTTTTTTATTTCTTGTTAATAAACTCTTGGGCGGTGAGTGGGGACTTTAGTTTATACTACTCGATAAGTAATCATAATCTTGAGTGACCCACCCACTAACCCAAATGTTGGTCATCCAAACATTGGGTTTAACTTCTCTTCCGACCAAGGGACTTCTAGCACTTGCAGAGAGGAAATTTCTAGTTTTTTTATCTGGAGTGATCAACTTATTCACTCAAGTATTGGTCATTATGTGATTGGATTCATCATCCTCTTCTCTTCTGATATAAAGAATTCTTAAACTTGCAAAAATGAGAAATTTTTGATATAACAAACTCTTCAGCGGGCGAGTGGGCACTCTAGTTTGAACAAATTAATGGTGATCATGGTTTGGAGTGACCTATCCACCCGCTCAGGTGATGGTCATCAAAAGATTGGATATCTTTCTTTTGAAGCTTCAAAGAGAAAAAACTTCTAATTTCTTGTTAATAAACTCTTGGGCGGGTGGGTGGGTATTTTAGTTCAAAATACTTGATAGTAATTATGATCTGGAGTGACCCACCTATCCTAAGTGTTGGTCATCAAAAGATTGGATATCACTTCTTTTTTTTTTTAGGCAAATAGACTTCTGACGCTCCAAAGAAGAGAAACTTCTAATTTCTTCTTAATAAACTTTTTGGCGGGTTGGTGGGCACTCCAGCTTAAACTATTTTATGGTAATGATGATCTGGAGTGACCGACCCACCCGTCAAAGTTTTGCTTATCAAAAGATTGGATATCTCTTCTTTTTTCTTAGGCAAAGAGACTTTTGACGCTTCAAAAAGGAGAAACTTTTAATTTTTTGTTAACAAACTTTTGGGCGGGTGGATGGGCATTTCAATTTAAACTACTTGATGGTAATCATGATTTGAAGTGATCCATCTATCCGCCAATGTGTTGGTCAACAAAAGATTGGATATCAACTCTTCTTTCTTAGCCAAAGGGACTTTTGACGCTTGTAAAGAGGAGAAACTTTCAACTTCTTGATAACAATCATTTGGGTCGGTGGGCGGGCACTATAGTTCAAACTACTTGAAGCTATTTTTGATCTGAAGTGCTCCACCTACCCGCCTAAGTGTTGGCCATCAAAAGTTTGGATTACTTTTTTTTTCTTAGGCAAAGAGACTTTGACGCTTCAAAGAGAAGAAACTTCCAATTTCTTGATAACAACCATTTGGGTGGATGGGTGGGCACTTCACTTCGAACTACTTGATGGTAATTATAATCTGGAGTGACCCACCCACCCGCCTAAGTGTTGGTTATTAAAAGAATGGGTATAACCTCTTGTTTTTCTGACTAAAGAACTTCTAAAACCTAAAATGAGGAGAATTTTTTAATTAAAAAAAACGGGTGGGTGGGCACTTTAGTTTGAAATAATTGCTGGTATTCATGATCTGGATGGTATTTATGATCTGGAGTGACCCACCTACTTGCCCTAGTTTTGGTCATCAAAAGATTGCATATCACTTTCTCTTTTTTAGGCAAAGATACTTATGACGCTTCAAAGAGGAGAAATTTCAATTTTTTGTTAGCAAATTTTTGAGCGTGTGGGTGGCTACTATTTGGAGTGATCCACCTACCCGCCCAATTGTTGGTCATCAAAATATTGGATATCACTTCTTTTTTTTTTAGGCAAAGAGAATTTTGTTGCTTTAAAGAGGAGAAATTTTCAATTTTTTGTTAACAAATTTTTTGGCAGGTGGGTGGACACTTAAGTCCAAACTACTCGATGGAAATAATGATTTGGAGTGACCCACCAACCCGACCAAGTGTTGGTCATCAAAATATTGAATATCATCTTCTCTTTCTTAGGCAAAGAGACTTTTGACGCTTCAAAGAAGACAAACTCCTAATTTTCTGTTAACAAACTTTTGAGCGGGCGAGTGGGCACTCCAGTCTCAACTACTTACTAGTAATCATGCTCCGGAGTGACCCACGTGTTGGACATCGAAAGATTGGATATTACCTCTTCTTTCTTGGACAAAGAGACTTTTGAAGCTTGTAAAGAGGAGAAACTTTCAATTTTTTGATAATAACCTTTTGGGCGTGTGGGTGGTATCTCAAGTTTAAACTACTCGATGGTAATAATGATTTGGAGTGACCCACCAACCCGCCTAAGTGTTGGTCATCAAAAGATTGGATATCACCTTCTCTTTATTAGACAGAGTTACTTTTGATGTTTCAAAGAGGAGAAACCTCTATTATTTGGTTAACAAACTTTTAGGCGGGTGCTTGGGCACTTTAGTTCTTACTACTTGATCGTAGTCTTGATCTGGAGTGACTCATCTACCCGCTCAAGTGTTTGTAATCAAAAGATTGAATATCATCTTCTTTTTCTTAGACTAAGATTCTTTTGACGCTTGTAAATAGGAAAAACTTCTAACTTTTTGATAACAAACATTTGGGCGGGAGAGTGGGCACTCCAGTTTAACTTAACCTCTGGTAAACACGATTTAGAGTTACCCGTCAACCCGCCCAAGTGTTGGCTATTAAAAGATTGGACATCACTTTTTTCTTCTTGGACAAAAGACTTTTGGAGCTTGTGAAGAGGAGAATCTTACAATTTCTTTATAACAAACTATTGGGCGGGTGGGTTAGGATTCTAGATGAATGTTGGTCATAAAGAGATTGGATTTATCATCCTTTTCTCTACCATAAAGACCTTTAACGCTTGCAAAGAAGAGACACTTTTTTTTTCCATAACAAATTTTTGGGCGGACGGGCGGGCACTTCAAGGCAGTTCAAGAGAGAGAGAGGGAATTTTTTAAATTTTTTGATTAGAAATATTCGAGTGGGTGGGGCTGGTAGTCACTTCAGTTCAAAACTACTAGTAATCATGATCTGGAGTAACTAACCCTCTCATCCAAGTGTTGGTCGTCCAGAGATAGGATTTATCATCCCCTCTTCTAACATATGGACTTCTAACACTTGCAAAAAGGAGAAACTTTTTATTTTTGATAACAAACTTTTGAGCGGGTTAGTGGGTACTCTAATTTAAACTGCTTGATGGTAATCATGATTTGGAGTAGCCCACCTACCCGCCCAAGTGTTGGTCATCAAGAGGTTGGCTATAACCTCCTTCTCCACTGACTAAGGAAGTTCTAACAATTACAGAGAGAGGAGGTACTTCTAATTTTTTGATAAAAAACATTTGGGCTGGTGGGTAGACATTTCACTTTAATCAAAAGATTGGAAATTACTTCCTTTTCTTGGAAAAAAGATTTTTAAAGCTTGCAAAGAGGAGAAACTTGCAGTTTTTTTATAGCAATATTTTGGACAGGTGAGTGGGCACCTTAGTTCAAACTACTTGGTAGTAATCATGATCTGGAGTGACTCATCCACCCGCCCAAGTGTTGGTCATCAAGAGATTAGAGATAACCTTTTTCATCTCCGACTAAGGGACTTCTAACACTTACATAGAGCAGATACTTTTAATTTGATAACCAAACATTTGGGTTGGTGGGTGGGCACTCTAGTTTAAACTAATTGCATGATTTAGAGTTATCCACATTTCGTGCCTAAGTGTTAGTCATCAGAAGATTGGATATCACTTCATCTTTCTTCAACAAAGAGACTTTTTGAATTTTTGTTTTTTTGTTAACAAAATCTTTGGGCTAGCACTCCAGTTTAAACTATTTGTTAATAATCATGATCTAGTCCCGATCGTATAATGCACGAAAACTTAACTGTTTACAGATTAAATAACAAATTTAGCATTGATCGTGTATTGAAGACAAAAATATATTTCACATACGTACGTGCATTATACGACTGAAACTAATAGTTATCAATTTTTTTTTTAGTTCTGGTCGTATATAGCACGAAAAGAGAAATGTTTAGAGATTAAATAACAAATTTAGTTTTGATCGTGTATTGAAGACAAAAATATATTTCACATACGTGCATTATACGATTGAAACTAATTGTCCTCAATTTTTTTTTTAGTTTTGATCGTATAATGCACGATAACGCAACTGTTTAAGCATTAAATAATCAATTTATTTTGATCGTATATTGAAGGCAAAAATGCAATTCACATACTTTTGAAACTAATAGCTATCTATGTTTCCTTAGTTCTGATCGTGTAATGCACGTAAACGCACGCATTAAAGTTAATTTTTAAATATTTTGCGTACATTCTGTTTACAACATTCTTAACATATTAACTATAACTAATATTACTATTTCCGATACGTGTCTCACTACTATATATATATGACAATCGCTGATAATTACAAATACTCTACATTCAACACAACATGCAATGGAACTAATTGACCTATTTATTTATATACACACCGAACTAATCAAATCGGTGTTTGTGTGCCATATTTGTTATCATCAATTAT
Source organism: Tachinus rufipes (assembly GCA_963932245.1). Taxonomy (NCBI): domain Eukaryota; kingdom Metazoa; phylum Arthropoda; class Insecta; order Coleoptera; family Staphylinidae; genus Tachinus; species Tachinus rufipes. Next base: position 8,612,391 of record OZ010749.1, read on the forward strand.
GAAAGTGTAGGTTGAAAAAACTTTAGACAACAAATACAGACGATATGGCGACCTTCAAATATTATTACCTATGGATGACCCATTTACTTTTACAAGCTAATAAAATGTGTGACTATAAAATGGAGCAAGAAATTCATTTTTTTTATTGTAATAGTTACTGTCTGCTCTTTTAATTGTTAGTATTATTAAAAAATATTTCAGGAAGCTCGCAATATCAATTAGTGTCCGCTGCAATTCATTTCAGTTATTTGTTCTGTGAAGGAATTCATATATTTAATTAAATGCGTATTATGTTCTCGAGTCTCTAGATATCTCTTTGATTAATTATCCGAATAATGTAGCGTATTGTACGAGAGCAGGTTTTGTAATGTTTTATTTATGGTTACAGTTTTTATATCGACTTTAATTGCTTGTGCTTTTAGTAAAAATTCTGACGTAAATTGATATAAACTGAGGACAAAAATATTTACCTGGAAAATTGTTTTTTTAGTTTGTAAATTATAAACAACATTTTGGTCCTTCGAATAGGAAAAAACAAAGAATGTTCTAAAAACAAATTTTTAATTACTTCATATCTGACGTTGATTTAGGCACACCCAAGTGAATAAAAAAAAGGGGAACACGGAGAAGTCGAATACTACTTGACTCAATTCTTAAGTGATGAACAGATTTTGTCATAAAGAAACTGCAAAAATATTTTCCTGGACATTTTTTTTTGGCTTTGCTCAAAGCCGGCTCTGCACATAAGATCATATGTTAGATAATTTTAAGTTTAGTAACTCATAAGTGAAAACTATTTGCATCAACATTTTGGTCCTTCAAATAGGATATCACAAAAAAATTGACATTTGACAAACAATTTTGTTTCAAAAGCAAAACTTTACGTGCACAGAAGTAACTTATTAATGATTTAACTATTTGCGTCTATATATATTGGTTCTTCGAATTGGATATAACAAATAATCATTAAACAAACAAAAATTAACCGAAGTTGACACTTCTTATCTGTTTTAAAAAAGATTGGGACGCGGATTCGGGCTAATTCAGGTTGTTCTTCGAAGTGGATATACAACAAAATCAAAAATTGTGTTTATATTGCCAAAAAAACTGCACAGAAGATCAATAGTTTAGATAGCTTTTATTTGCAACAATATTTGGTCCTTCGAATAGGATATAATGGTCAAAAGTACGATGCCTACGTAAAATTAATTAATGTTGACCCAACGCCAATTTATTAAAAAAAACAATGATTTTTAACATTTTTACACAAAAAGCCTTAAGCTGAATGGAAGCAAACATTTCTGCAACCACAATTGATGCTCCGCCAAAGCCCGGGTTTTAAACGTTAACATTCAATCAAACAAAGTTTAATTAAACTAGTAGCGCTACCGCATATTATAATACAAATATTATAGTATGCGGTAAATGAACTAAAACAATTTCCTCCTAAATGTATTGAAATAATTGCAAATTGTTTAAATAACACGAATTCTATTATATGAATACATCCTTATCAATCAAATGAAAACAACGACGATTTAAATAGCTAATGACTTATTTACTCGAGTTTGGGATCGTTTGATGTGCGACGAATTTATCGACGTGGAATGCGGACTTTGCTATTAATGTTCCGGGAAATATTATTATGTTACAATCATGAAAATTCTGTTTGCGTTTATTTTTATGTAACGAGTTAATTAAGCCAATGATTGATTTATATGGTAATTGGATTCCAATCAAAAGCATGTTGACTTCACTTCGAAATCAAATATTGAATGTTTTTGTATGCTTTAATAAATTTTTCTTTGATTTAATCTTTGTTAAAATTAAAATATTTATTTTTTGGGATTCGATCTCGAGCTTAAATTTTATTAATGCATTTAAAAATAAATCCACACGTAATTTAAACTCAATTAGTTTGGACAAAAAAACATGCGAAATAAAAAGAGGTTCTCTTATTAACTCGTCGAGTGGGAGAGCAGATTATCCGCACAACTTTCACGAGCACATTGAAACTCCGACGCGCGCACAATTTAATCTCGTCTCTATCTAGGACGAACGGAGCTCACTCACTGTACATATATTATTTTTTTTATATATTGCCGCCGGCTTCTCCAGCTCCTCATATTGCGGCAAGTGCGAGTGTGTGTGACGCCGGGTATTTATAATCGGTCCGGTCTTTTTACTTCTACCTGAAGATGTTGGTTGTTGTTGAATGTGTGTGTGGCGGGGGACTTGGAAAGTCTGTAATGTTCTTTCGCGGCCGGGTTGCCACATATTTAGTACGCCCAGTCAGAACCTTGACCTTCATAAGACCGATAATATTTAATTGCAAACATATTGTGTATGCTGTGCGTATTTTTGAGAGATATTTAAAGCTTAATTAAATTAATTGATGATGGTTCATAGTATTATGTATTAATAAAATGCGTGTGCAAAACATTTGCCTTATCAGCTGGTTCTAATAATTAATTGAACTTTAACTCAGTTTGTACTAATTATAACTTGTTTTGCTTCAAAATTTGATTGAGCGTGATGATTTTTACTAGCAATTTCTGCTCTAAACCTTTTTTCTAACTTAAACAAATCTTTATCAAGCAAACCAAGGGAAATGTGTACCTTGTTAAGCCTGTCTAATGTAATTATGATGTACCTTTTCATCTTTATTACACAGCAACAGCAGGAATTGTTGTTCCTACAATAGCACCGTACCCTCGCTCATCGCTTGAAACACTGGAGCTTTGATTCTAGCTTGATACCCAATAAACTTATGTTCTGAGCGATTTTTATTGCGGCAAGTAAGCCTTGCGCGGTTTTTTCTTTAAAATTGGTTTTACTACTATTTTCAATCAATTTTATTCAATAAACTGGTGTTCTGGGTACAGTTTTTAATAAATTTATTACTTTAAATTGGTTTTGGTACTAGTTTCAATCAATTTTACACAATAAACTGGTGTTTTGAGCGATTTCTTGAGCGATTTTTTGCTTTAAATGGATTTTATAGGAAATTTTTGCTAAATTTATTACTTTAAATTGGTTTTACATTTGAAAGCTGTTTGTTACCCAAATTCTGGATCACTAACACTTGGGTATGTGGGAAGGCACTCCAACTGAAAGTATTGACCGGCAACTAATAAAGTAACTCATCCAATTGTTTGTTATCTAATTTTTAGATCATTAACAATTGGGTGGGTGGGCACTCTAGCTGAACTAGTCACGGGCAACCAATAAATTGAGTGCCCCGCCCACCCACTCGGTTGTCTGTTATCCAATTTTGGGGGTGGACTGAAACTACTGACCGGCAACTAATGGACTAAGTACCTCACCTACTCATCCGACTGTCTGCTATCCAATAAGTAAATAACTAAAACTTGGGTGGGCACTCTAGCTGAAACTACTGACCGACAACTAATAAACTGCGTGTTTTGCCTACCCCACACTTCTGTTTGTTATTCTATTTCTAGATCACTAACATTTGGGTGGGCTGGTGGGCACTCCAACTGAAATTACTGACCGGCAACTAATGGGATGAGTTCCCCTCTACCCGCATAACTAACACTTGGGTGGGAGGGTGGGCACTCCGATTGAAACTACTGACCGGCAACTAATGGACTAAGTAACACATTCACCCACGCGACTGTCTGTTATCCAATTAGTAAATAACTAACACTTAGGTGGGCACTCTAGCTGAAACTACTGACCGGCAACTAATAAACTGCGTGCTTTGCCTACCCCACACTTCTCTTTGTTATTCTATTTCTAGATTACTAACACTTGGGTGGGCGGGTGGTCACTCTAAATGAAACTACTGACCGGCAATTAATGGCATGAGTTTCCTGCCCACCCGCCCGACTGTTTGTTATTCAATTTCTAGATCATTAACACTTGGGTGGGCGGGTGGGCACTCCAATTGAAACTACTGACCGGCAACTAATGGACTAAGTAACACACTCACCTACGCGACTGTCTGTTATCTATTATATGAATAACTAACACTTGGGTGGGCACTTTAGGTGAAATTACTGACCGGCAACTAATAAACTGCGTGGCTTGCCTACCCCACACTTCTGTTTGTTATTTTATTCCAAATGAAACTACTGACCGGCAACTAATGGAATGAGTTCCCCGCCTACCCCCTTGACTGTTTGTTATCTAACTTTTAGATCACTAACATTTGGGTGGGCGGGTGGGCACTCTAACTGAAACTACTAACTGGCAACTAATGGACTGAGTTCCTCGCCCACCCGTCCGATTGTTTGTTATCCAATTTCTAGGTCACTAACACTTGGGTGGGCACTCCAACTGAAACTACTAACCAGCAACTAATGGACTGAGTGCCCCGCTCACCCGCCCGACTGTTTGCTATTCAATTTCAAGATTACTAACATTTTGGTGGGCACTTCAGTTAAAACTACCGATTATCGACAAATAATGGACTGAGTGCTCCGCCCACCCGCCTTACTGTGTGTTCTCTAACATGCTTAACTAAAACTACTAACCGGCAACTATTGGACTGAGTGCCTCTCTCACCCCCCCGACTGTTTGTTATCCAATTTTTAGATCATTAACACTTTAGTGGGCACTCCAGTTGAAACTACTGATTGACAACTAATGGACTGAGTGCCCTTCTCACCTGCTCTACTGTTTGTTATTTAACTTCTAAATCACTAACACGTGGGCGGGTGGGCGCTTCAACTGAAACTACTGACCGGCAACTAATGGACTAAATACCTCACCCACCTACTCGACTGTCTGTTACTTGGGTGGGCACTTCACCTAAAACTACTAACCGGCAGCTAATGGACTGAGTGTTTTGCCTACCCGTTTTACTGTTTGTTATCTAATTGGTGGGCGGGTGGCACTCCAAATGTAACTACTGACTGGCAACTAATGGACTACTTTGTGCAATTTATGATAAATTTTTACTTCAATTTAGTTGGATACTAATTTCAAAAAAAATTACTCAATTAACTGGTATTCTGAGCGATTTTCATAGCGTTAAGTAGGTTTCTTGCGCGATTTTTTGCTTAAAAACAATTTTATGCACACATTTATTAAAACAAATGCTTTAAATTAGTTTTTTGCACTATATTTGGTCAATTTTACTGAATCAACTGGTGTTCTAAGCGATTTTTATTGCATTAAGTAGGTTTCTTTGGCGATTTTTTTACTTGAAAAGATTTTATGCACAAACTTACTGTAAAAAAATTCATTAAATTTACTAAATAATCTGGTATTTTGAGCGAATTTATAGCAGCAAGTGATTTTTTTTCAGAATTTCTTGCTTTAAAAAGATTTCATCTACAATTTTTGATAATTAATTACTTCAAATTCGCTTTACTAACATTTTTAATTTATTTTACTGAATAAGCTGGTGTTTTGAGCGATTTTTATGGCAGCGAGTAAGCGATTTTTTGCACTTTATTTGATCAAGTAAGTAACTTCTTGCGCGATTTCTGGCTTTGAAAGTATTTTATGCACAAACTTATTGCAACAATTTTTTTTTTAAATAAGTTTTTACGCTACTTTTTATAAATTTTACTTAATAAACTTGTTTCCTGAGCGATTTTTATAACAACGAAAAAGTTTCTTACGCGTTTTCTTGTCTTGAATGGATTTTATGCACAACTTTTAATAAACTTATTGCAATATTGGGTTTCTTCATTATTTTCGATCAATTTTATTGAATAAACTGTTGTTTTGAGCGATTTTTATTGCAGAAAATATATTTCTTGCCTTGAAGAAAAATTATGCTTCATTTTTGATAAAGTTATTGCTTTATATTGCTTTTCTGCACTATTTTAGATCAATTTTACTGAATAGACTGGTGTTCTGAGCGATTTTATAGCAGAAAATATTTTTTTGCGCGTTTTTTTGCTTTGAAGAAAAATTATGCCCAGTTTTTCATAAAGTTATTGGTTTTTTGGTTTATTTTTGATGAATTTTACTGAATAAACTGTTATTCTGAGCGATTTTAAAGCAGAAATTAAATTTCTTGCGCGATTTCTTGCTTTTTCTGAGCGATTTTACAGCAGTAAATAGATTTCCCGCGCAATTTCTTACTTTAAAAGGATTATATCTAGTTTTTGATTAACTTATTGCTTTAAATTGACCTTCTGCACTACTTTTTTAAGTATCTCAAGATATGTAGTTAATCAATAAATCTCTCAGAATATTGAAATCGCTTAGAAAATGCTTCTATCAAATCATTAAGTACGTAATGGGCCACGTTCAGCCAGATATTCATAATCAACCTAGCACAATCTGTGACAGTCACATTTTGATCCTTTAAACCAGATCTAGTCATTGGTTATGATGGTCTCTGACTAGATCTGGTTTGAAGGACCAGAATGAAGTATACAAAAATAAATAAAAAGTAAACTTTTAGTATCAATATTTGAGTTCTTCGCATCGGATATAACAAAAAATGTATTTAATTGCTTAAAAACAATATCAGAGCACATATAGAAACAAAAAGATCTGCTGACGACTAGATCTGGTTTGAAGGACCAGAATGTAGTATTTTGTGGTCGATTAAAAATTGAATGTGTTCAAATAGATAGTGGAGTGGTACAATTAGCTAATCAATTGTATCAACATTTGATTAGTTAGTTAGTTTAGATTTTTGGCATATCAGCCTAAGAAGACTATTAATGCCGGTCCTTCGCATCGGATATAATAAAAAAATGTATTTAATTTTTTAAAAAGAAAACCAGAGCACATATAACGAAGCAACACGATCGAATCAGTAGTTCTGATGGTTCTTGACTAGAATGTAATAATATTTTACTAGATCTTGTTCGAAGGACCAGAATGTAGTAATTTTGTGGTCGATGTATGAAAAAAGTAAAAGAAATTAGGTTTAAAACCAGATTTTTTGCATTTAAATATTCAAAAAAACCTTACAACTTTTTAGATATTTGAAGACATTAACTTGTTAGACTAAAGCATTTCCAGTATTAGCCGCTACCAGAAAAAGACTTCTGGAGCACAAGTTTTTCTACCGCTATGGGTGCCAACGCTTCCACTACAACAGCGCCAAACAAACCCGATAGGACGGGAGAACAAAGAACTAAAAAAGAACTTTTGAATTCTCCACAAAAAGATTGGAACAAATTTGCTCTATTTCAGCACTAACAAAGCTACCAACCCTTTCACTCATCAAAGTTTTATTAAGAACAAACCTAATTGCATTGGAGACCTGAAGCGATCTCAAAAGAGATGTAGAAGCAGTTGTTACTTTAACTTTGAAAAGTTAACGCGCATATGCAGAAACAACTTATCAAATGTAAACTGTTTATATCAACATTTTGGTTCTTCGCATCGGAACAAATAAATTGTGGAAAATCTAAAGAAGTTGATCTGTCTTGCTCTGTTTCAACACAAACAAAGCTACCAACCTTTCACCCACTAAGGCCATACTACGAGCAAACCTAAGTGCACCAGAAATCTACCTAGAACAAAAACTGTCAACAATTGGGTCCTTCGCATCGGATATAACAAAGAATCTTCAAATGAATGTATTTAATTGCTTAAAACAAAACCAGGCATAGCCAAAGCACATATAAAAAAATCTAAACAATAGTTCTAATGATTCCTGACTAGATCAGGTTCGAAGGACCAAAATGTAGTATTTTTGTTTGTTTGTTATTTAAGTAGTAGAGCGGTATTCGGCGATGATTTATTGTTGAAGTTTTTATTTTATATTAGAAGATACGACATTAAACTGACGACTTGTTTAACGCATGGCTTGTCTACAAACAATTTTCAATTAAATAACAAATCCCTCGGCAAGTTCTCCAACAAATATTGATCAATTCAATCAAAACTGAAATAAGGCGAACGCTGTTTACCGATGCAGTATAACGTGCAAACAACTGTGTATGTGTCCGTCGTCTACCTGAAAATTCTGTAAACAGGTGTGAACGAAATAACAAGATTATGTGTGTACGAGTCGGTGCAGATCCGCAAGTAGTCGTGCATCTGGGAAAACAGCTCGATGCGGTGCGCCATTCCATCTACTAGAATCGTCGAGGCAATCTAACGTGACGGAGCACAGTGAATGTTACATGAAATTTCACTGGACGTCTACAATTGGACAGACGTGACCCCACAGAAAAATATATTTTATTTACTTAATAAAGTAAACAATCGAATTAAAAGTACGAACGAAAATAAAATTAATGAAACGAAATAATAAAACCGTCCGATGATGACCTTGTAAAGGTTGAAACTAGTTACTGTTTTTAAATATATTCGTGGTATATTATAATTTAACTAATTATTTAAATTGGTAAATTTTGATTGTGATACTTTAAATAGAAAATGTTTAGTTTTCTGAGCTCTTAAAATATCAATAAATTATTTAGCAAATGATTTGTGGTGCATTTTCTCATAACACTCGTTCGGTACTTACTAAATAAGATTAACAACCAATAAAGTTATTTATAATCGAGTAAGTTGCTCTAAAAATACTTTATTAATAAGAACATAGCAAATTTGTTTTGAGGAATTTCATTGAACGCTACCACACACAATGGCTTTACATTCACAAACATTCTATAATTGGCTAGGAATATTAAAATCGATTTCCGTTGAAAACAATTATAAGTATAAATGAATCATTAATGAGATTCTTTAATATGGCAGATTATGCACCAGCAAAAATGATTTTTTATGATTCAGAAAGCACAGTTGAACCGACAATAATAAAATAAAAGGAATTCTCAAATGCAGTTCGCCGCGAGCGCCGAACAATCAAATTAATGATTTTTTAATGGGGGAAGACCATTTCGTGAATGAGATACGTCCGCATTTATATTTTATCCGGGGAAATTGTAATTGTCCGCTACTTACGATGCCCTTGCTTGCATTTCTTCCTTACATTTAAAATGTAATTGTTTTTATTCTTTATCAGCCCTCATTTCATTCCATTGTAATGCAATGCAATTTAAATATTCTCAGTTACCATTGTGTTCGTGCCGACGGCTTTAAATACAAAGGGAATATTCATTCTGACAATACGCCACAGGTGCGAACTACTTTTAAGTGCAGAATTGAGTTTTCAACATTTTATAAATTTAGAACTAGAAACTTATTTCATCATAAATCTAATAATTTAATGAAAGAAAATTGTTTTAATATAAAGCATAATAAATCTATGTAATGATGATTTAATATCACATCCATTAAGTCTTCATGTGCTTACTATTGTTACACATTTTAACAATATCCGCCGGTAAATAATGATGCGCATCGTGTACGTGTTAAAAATAGCTTTTCCTGCAGGATAAAAGCTTTTATATATTTTTCCTATTTCATTGAATGAATTTATAGGCGAAAGGGGAATCTAGAATGTTTTCTTCATTCCCAACAATATATATATTGTAGCCAACTTTAATAAAATAAATATAACACATTTACTATGTACTTATTTGTATCACCGTCCGATGATGACCTTGTAAAGGTTGAAACTAGTTACGGTTTTTTAATATATTTGTGATATAGTACATAGTAAATGTGTTTTATTTTATCACTTAATAACGGCCAAATAGATTTAGAAAAACAATCAGAGCTTTTTATCTTTCAAAATAGGTAGGAGCTTTGGTAAACAATTGAATCTAGCTTTGTGTAGGAGCTTTAGACAGATTATTTTCAGATCTGGAAAGTATGCTTAAGGTATGACAAAACTTGTTTATCATAATGCTTTTGGGAAGATTCCGAAGCTTTGAGCTGAACGAGCTTTAAACCAAAATTGTTAAATGTGTTCGGTATTTTATCCAAATCTGAACATAAATGCTCCAAAGTTGATGTTTGATTTTAGAAAAGTTTTGCAGAATATGGCAGAGCTTTGGGGAACTGTTTCGTTACAGAACGTGTCAAAAATCTGTACGGTGATGTTTAAGCTTTTAGCTCAAAGTTTTTTAAAATGCATTTGTGCTTTCAGAGCTTTGGCCAGAAAATTTAAACAGTATTTTGGAAAATTTAATAAACAAATCTATTAAACCTTTAACAAAAAACTACAAAATTAATGTTTGAGCTTTTTTATCTAAAATACTGCTTAAAGCTCTTTTTAGTTTTCAAAAATTCTAAAAAGTATTTTTTGATCTTCAACACAGTTCCAAAAGGTTCAAATTTATTTCTGAATTTGAAGTTGCAGAGAGTTAGTTTAAAAATTTGCTATGCGAAAGCTTTTTAAAATGTGCTTTCAGGGATGATTTAGAGCTTTGGGCAAAAAATATGTACAGTATTTACGACAATTTTCTTAACAAATTTGTTAAAGCTTGAACAAAATACTGCAAAATATTTTTTTGAACTTTAAGTTTGGAACTTTTGAAAGTGTCCCAGAGCTTTGAGCAACTTTTTTGAAATGTTTTTATGTTTTTAATAATGCATTAGAGCTTTGTACAAAAAATGTGTACGGTATTTAGAAAATGTGAGCTTTGGAAATTATTTGAAAGCCTTTGAGGATTATGTCAAAATTTTTGCAATTATTTCAGAGCTTTTAGCAGTATTTCAGGGCTTATAAGGTGTTTTTGTTTAGAAAAATTGTCACAGCTTTGAACTAAAATTGATAGAAACTGCGTTCAAATTTCCAAAGAAGTCTATCAAAGATTTTAACAAAGAAGTTGCATTTTGAAATTAATTTGGACTTTTTGGAATTATGTCAAAGATCAAAATTTTTCTTTTGCTTAAAGCTCTTAAAGTTTTGAGCGTTTGTCAGAGCTCTAGGGAAATGTGTTCTTGATATAGAAAAGTACTATAAATCTGTAGAGATTTAGAAAATCATTCATTAAACAAATCTATCAAAACTTTTACCAAAAAATTTGCAAAATTATTTTCAATTTCTCAACAAAATCTATTAAGACGCAGCTAAACTATGCAAAAGCTTTAAACAGTTTTTTTAAATCTTAAAGAATGTGTTTTTGTATTTAATATTTAGATCTCTATGCGGACGTCAGAAGTTATTTTGTCTCAAGAGAAGGTCGTGATCTAACTTTTTGATAACTAACACTTAGATGGGTGGGTGGGCCACTCCAATCTAAACTATTGACACGTTATCATGGTCTGGAGTGGCCCACCCACCGTCATCAAGAGAATAGTGGTTAGACCTCTGTGCGAACGTCAGGAGTTATTTTGTCACAAAATAAGGTCGTAATCTAACCTCTTGATTAGTAACACTTGGGTGGGTGGAAGGGCCACTCCATTCTAAATTATTGACATGTTGTCTTGGTCTGTAGTGGCCCACCCACCCACCTAGGTGTTCGTCGTCAAGAGAATAGTAGTTAGATCTCTGTGCGGACGTCAGAAGTTATTTTGTCACAAGAGAAGGTCGTGATCCAACCTCTTGATAACTAACACTTGGGTTGGTAAGTAGGCTACTCCAATCTAAACTATCGACAGGTTAACATGGCCTGGAGTGGCCCACCCACCCACCCAAGTATTTGTCATCAAGAGAATAGTAGTTAGACCTCTATGCGGACTTCAGAAGGTATTTTGTCACAAGAGAAGGTCGTGATCCAACCTCTTGATAACTAACACTTGGGTGGGTGGGTGGGTGGGTGGGTCATTTCAATCCAAACTATTGACACGTTATCATGGTCTGTAGTGGCCCACCCGCTCACAACCTCTGTACGGACGTCAGAAGTTATATTGTCGCAAGAGAAAGTCTTGATTCAACTTTTTGATAACTAACATTTGGGTGGGTGGATGGGCCACTCCAATCTAAACTACCAAAACCTTATCATGGTCTGTAGTGGTCCACCTACCCACCCAGGTGTTCGTCGTTAAGAGAATAGTAGTTAGACCTCTGTACGGACGTCAGAAGTAATTTTGTCACAATAGAAGGTTGTGATCCAACTTCTTGATAACTAACACTTGGGTGGGTGGGCGGGCTAGTCTAATTTAAACTATTGACACGTTCTTATGGTTTGTAGTGGCCCGCCCACCTACCCAATTATTTGTCATCAAGATAATAGTAGTTAGACCTCTGTACGGACGTCAGAAGTTATTTTGTCACAAGATAAGGTTGTGATCCAATCTTTTGATAACTAACCCTTGAGTGGGTAAGTGGGCCACTTCAATCCAAACTATTGACACGTTATCATGGTCTGTAGTGGTCCATCCACCCACAACCTCTGTACGGACGTTAGAAGTTATATTGTCGCAAGAGTAGGTCTTGATTCAACCTTTTGGGTGGGTGGGCTAGTCTAATCTAAATTATTGGCACGTTATCATGGTTTGGAGTGGCTCACCTACCCACCCAAGTATTTGTCGTCAAGAAAATAGTAGTTAGACCTCTGTACGGACGTCAGAAGTTATTTTGATGCAAGAGAAGGTCGTGATCCAACCTCTTGACAACTAACACTTGGCTAGGTGGGTGGGCCACTCCAATTTAAGCTATCGACACGTTATCATGGTTTGTAGTGGCCCACCCGCCCACCCAAGTGTTCGTCATCAAGAGAATTGTAGTTAGACTTCTGTGCGAACGTCAGAAGTCACTTAATCACAAGAGACTGTCGTGATCCAACCTCTTGATAACTAACACTTGGGTGGGTGGTTGGGTGGGCTACTTCAATTTTAACTATTGACACGTTATCATGGTTTGGAGTGGCCCACCTACCAATCCAAGTGTTCGTCATCAAGAGAATAGTAGTTAGACGTCAGAAGTTGTTTTGTCACAAGAGAAAGTCGTGATCCAACCTCTTGATAACTAACACTTGGGTGGGTGAGTGGGCCACTTCAATCCAAACTATTGACACGTTGTTATGGTCTGTAGTGGCCACTTTTGGTAATCATAGTAGAGCTTTAAGCAGCATACCAGAGCTTTTGAAAAATGTGTTCTTGCTTTAGGAAAAGTTTAGACACAAAATTTGTAATAGAAATAAGAAATTTATTTGATCAAATTTTTTTAAGAAAAAAAAGGCAACTCAATTGTCAGCTTTTTAAAAATAAGACTGAGCTTTTGAAATTGTGCCAGAGCTATAGGCAGTATTCCAGAGCTTTAATGAATGAATGTGTTTTTGGTTATAATATTAAAACTTTTAACAAAAAAGTCCAAACAAGATCTTTTAAGCTTTAGAAATTAATATAAAGTTTTTGGAAGATATAGTAGAGCTTTAAGCAGCATTCCAGAGCTTTAAATAAATGCATTCTAGTTTTGGAAAAAGTGTTAGAGCTTTGAACAAAAATTTGTTTGATTTTCCAAACAATCTATCCAAAACTTTAACAAAAAAAATAGTTAGGCCAATTTGTGAGCTTTTTGGCTATAAGTTTTGAAGAGCTTTAAGAAATGTAATTTGGTTTAATCTATCAAAACTTCTTGTAACAAAACAGCAAAATATATGTTTTGAGCTTTAGAAAGTAATTTAAAGCTTTTGGAAGATATAGTAGAGCTTTCAGCAGCATTCCAGAGCTTTTGGAAAATGTGTTTTTGATTTAACAAAAGTTTTTGTTAAAACTTGGAAAAAATTTTTTTAAAGAAAAAACCAAATTTGTAAGTTTTTATTATATAAAACAGAGCTTTTGAAACTGTGACAGAACTTTAAACAGTATTTCAGAGCTTTATGAAACGTGTTCTTTGTTAAATCTATGAAAACTTTTAACAAACATATTTTTTGAGCTTTAAAAATTAATTCAGAGCTTTTGTAAATTATGGCAGAGCTTAATGTAGCATTTTAAGAGCTTTTAGGAAATAGGTTTTTGCTTTAAGAAAAGTTTTAGAACTTTGGTCAAAAATCGTAATAGAAATTTGATTGAAAATGAGACAGAGCTTTTGATAATGTGCCAAAGCTTTGAAGAATGTTTTTGATTAAATCTATCAAAATTTTTAACAAAAAATCTGAAAAATGATTTTTTGAGCAAAAAATAAATAATTCAAAGCTTTTGGAAAATACAGTAAAGCTTTAGCAGCATTCCAGTGTCATAGAAAAATCTGTGCTTGCTTTGGAAAAGTGTTTGAGCTTTGGACAAACAATTATAAAAGAAATTTAATTAATTTTCCAAACAAATCTGTCAAAACTAAGCTTTTTGAAAATAAGACAGCATTTTTGGGACTGTGCCAGAGCTTTAAGGAATGTATTTTTGGTTAGATCTATAAAAAATTTGTTTACAAAAAAACTGAAAAATAAAGTTTGAGCTTTTTCCAGATCTTTTGAAAAATGTGTTTTTGTTTTGCGCAAAGTTTTAGAGCTTTGAACAAAAAAACTATAAGAGAATTAGGAAATTTTTCAATCAATTCTGTCAAATCTTTTAACAAAAAAAAGCTGCAAAGTCAATTTTGAGCTTTAGAAACTAATTTAAAGCTTTCGGAAAATATGGAATTATTTCAGAGCTTTTTTAAGCAACATTTCAGAGATTTGGAGAAGTGTGTCATTGCTTTAAAAGAAATTATTTGATTTTTCATAGAATTTTGTCCAAAACTTTTAGCAAAAAACTACAAAATTAATGTGTTTTTGCTTTGTTAAAGTGTTAAAGCTTTGAAAAACGTTTCGGAGCTTTCAGGCATGTTTGATACCATTGGCAGAATGGTTTTAAATATTTACCAGAAGTTTTTTAATGTTTTAGAGTTTAAAGCTTTAGAATCAAGAAGCTTCAGAAAATAATTGCAAGCTTTTATCATGGGCGCCGACTTTTGAAAATGTCAATGGGGGCAGGGTTAAATGTGCTTAGATATTCGGGCTGTATGGCCACATTAATTATGCAAATTGAAAATATTAAATCAAAATTTGTATTTTGTATGCATATAAGCCAATATTCCAATGGGGGCGCCACCCCCATAGAATATGTCAATGGGGGCACGCGCCCCGAACCCCCATGTACTCGGCGCCCATGGCTTTTATGCATCTGCCAGATTTTTTAGAAATATTTTAAAATTGCAAAAAACATGTTAGACATTTTGTAGGGCGTCTAGAATGTTTGAGTAATTTTTCTAAGCTTTCAAATTTACTGCAGTTTTATGTAAAAAGCTTCAGGTTCCTTATGCATACAGCATTAAAATGCGAGAATTGTCAAATCCGTTTCGAAGGACTATCATTTTGATACGATTAGTCTATAACTAAGCGGCAATCAAAGCGAGACAGTCAGTTTGGGAAATGTTTCTGTGAAATCCTATTCGAAGGACCAACATTTTGATGCAATTATTTAAAATTAAAAAAAATCCGGTTTGTTCTTATTGCGAGATTTGTACACCGATATTATAAGTCTTAAATAGGGAAATATTCGAAGGACTGTGCTTTTATCAAATCCTATTCGAAGGACCAACATTTTGAAGAATTATTGCAAGCTGTTAGTTAATTGGTGTGCTCTTGTTGCGAGGTCTTTTTATTCTGCTAAAATATATTTCATTTAATCACATTGCAATTAAATAAACATAAAAATGATTTTATGCCACTTTCTCGTTAGCAAATAGAGAGCGCCAATTCACTGTGTTGATAATAAATTCAGATTTATACAAACGACGCATTCCATTCCAATCCAATTCTATAAAACATGATTCACAAATGAATCAACCAAATTAACTTACTCGTTGTTAAGAGATGCATATTATACAATTATCCTAAAACACGCACATAATATTTTATTGCGACCATAAATGCCATTTGCAATTAAAAGCGAGAGAATCATAAAAAAATGATTGATAGTTTAATGATAACTTTTACTAGCAGTTTAATCGAAAATTTAACTTGGTTTATTTACTTAATAATTAGCTGATACGTTGCGCGTTTATTTTTCATTAGTATCCACTCATGCCATCCCTTGTAACTGTGTACTCTCCTGCGGGGATATCTAACCAGGACCTCAATTTATTTTAATGTGTCTATGTTGCTCCGAACAATATCGATTCGGTCCGAAAATAATGGTTGTTTGTGCGTAATCAATATTTCTAGGCAATGGGATTCTAATTATTTTTATTTTGTTTCAGGTGAGTTCCATTCAATATCTGCAATATGTAAGTATATATTTGGAACGCGTCCTAAAAAATTGAATCAATAAAGGTGTTCGCATACAATAAAGATAATAATAAAGGCTTGTTTACACCGAGTGAACGAAATTTTTATTAAGGCCTGTACAGATGTTATTCTTTTGATCAAAATTTGATTTTTTTAAATTTTTTTTTAATAACTAAATTTGATTGAGTTATTTTTTTTTTGTAAAACGGTTTGTGTGCTCTATGACGTAGTAGCATGCGCGTGGGCATTATTACGGCCTAATTGGCTTTAAACCTCGCTAAATTCCTTGCTCTACACATCACAATCATAAAGCACATTTAAATCCCGACAATATAATCGTGCCAGATGTTGTAGATATAATTTTGGTATCAATGAAATGGGTCAATTAATAATCTCTAATGACACACAAATCCCACTTTTGGCAATGCCTCAAAAATCCACATGAATACTCAATTAAATCAAACTATTTTTGCATAAACTCTCCTGAATCAGTATGCTTTCATTATGCGCGATGTAAACATGTGTTTTAATAAAACGAGTCGCGCTAGTTGAATTGGGTCAAATCAAGGCCAAGATATCTCGAGCGCAAGCAGACCCACTTTCCAGCACCGACTCGGTGTTGTGGTGATTACATAAAAAAATTGTGTGTGTATATAAAATGTGTTTTGCGCTCGAAATTCGTAACACGCGAGAAACACAATGGTTCGAGAAAGCGGCCGTAATATAATATCCGATTTACGATACCGATCACGCATCATGCAAATAATCGTATTTTGTTATATTACGCAATTTATTAGCTTATTTCAATTAGTTTAAAATGTCTACATTAATAATGCACATGATGTATGATGACGAATGTTATTTATTTTTTCTAAAATGTGCCGACGCGTGTTGATAACGCATTGTTTGATGACGTGTCGAATTGATGATTGTTGACAATTAGTAACTGCTCACTGTTATTGATAATTTACACGTGCAATTCTGCCGCCGTCTCCTACGTCCGCAATGTCAACAAACAAGTGACGGATTATTTCTTAATTGCGTTTATTTTCCTACAGCTACATAACAATTTGATTTAATTATTAGTTGGAATATAAAATAATCTATGCATTGGGTGTTAAAATAGTTATTTGTAAACCTGTAGACTGCTACGCCAATAGCACGAGTTTGGTGAAATTGGAGGAAAAAAAATGTGTTTTGTTTTTAATCAATTACGTTTTTTGAATTTTTGTATCCTATTCGAAGGACCAAAAATATTTATAATGGATTATTTATCCAAACTAATATTTTTTTGTGCAGGGTCCGAGTTAACTTTTTTGAGGTTAGGTTAAAAAATTGCTGCTATATGTGCGCTGGTGATGCTTGGTTTTGTGGAGGCGTTTTTATGCTTTTATTTTTTTCTTTTGGGTTGTTCCCTGTGCTCCTACTAAGGCTTTGGTGGACGTAAGGTAGCTTTGTTGGTGCTGAAATAGAGAAACACAGATAATTTTGTTTCTATTGCAGTTTTTCTTCAGCTCTTTTTGTTGTACTTTAGTTGTATGCTGTTCTTCCTTGTTTTTTTTTTCTTTGCCAAAATTTGTTTGATTATTTTGTTATGTTTGAGTTCATCTCACTTTGAAGGTCTACCATTTATTGAATTCAAAGATTGTGTGTCAACATTTTTGCACTCTTTTGGAGTTTTTTTTTAAACTAAACTTGTTAAGGTGGTCATTTAAGTATCCGTGACTACTTGGGTTAGTTATTCTTTGACTTCTAAGTAGATTTTGTTTGTTTAAAACGTTTTAACTGTCCGCTTTAAGGTGTAATTTTTATTTTTTGTATTATCCGATTCGGAGGACCAAAATGTTTGAATTGAATGTCTTTGTCTAGCAGGAGTCGATGGCGAACGCAGCTGATGACACTGGCGTCTGAAGTCTTGGTTTTTAGTTTTTGTTGTTTAAGAATTAGTTTAAGGATTGAAGCTGTGTTTGGGGTTTGGAAAATTTTAATATTTACGGGCACGGGTTTGTCCTAAAGCCTTAAGGTCTCCACACATTGTCGCGATTTGAGTAACGGCTACGGGCTTGTTCGAAGGCCTTAAGGTTTTTGCAAATTGGGGGCAATTTTAGTGAAGGTCACGGGTTTGCTCAACATTTTTAAGGTCTCTACACGTTGACTTGATTTGAGTAACGGCCTTTGGGCTTGTTCGAAAGCAGATTTCAGAGAAGGTCACTAACTAGTCCGAACGCTTTAAGGTCTCCACATATTGAATGACGACTACCGCTACCTACGATCTAACCTAATACACAGAGCACGTGGGTGACACTTTTGGATAGGTTAGGTTAGATTGCGCCAATGTGTGGGGATCTTTGATTTTTGAGCACTTTGAATTGAGGTGGACTAGTTTTTGACGTTACTACGAAGAACATCTTTGAAACTTTATCGTGGGAGGAAAAAGGTGTCAACATAAATGGAGTTTACTTAAGCAACCTACGCTTTTTGGACGATGTAATCCTTATAAGCCATGACATCTGGGAACTAAGAACAATGCTACAAGAACTCATAGAAACTTCAAGCGCGGTAAGCTTGGAGATGAACTTACCAGAACAGATTATCAAACTAGATAAAGCCAATCAAACAACTGAAATATCCAGAAGAATTAGACTAGGATGGGCTGCGTTTGGGAACTTAGGATGTATACTAATTAATTCAGAAAGCTCAAAAAAGTTGAAATGCGCAGGCGCAGTAAAGTAACTGATATATTGGAATGGTAGCTAACCTCAAATGGAGCTAGGTAGGACACGTCGCAATACCAAATCCTACAAGATCGACAAATAAAATTGTTCATTGGCGAACAAAACTAAACACAGCGTGAGACCACAAAAACGAAGGTTGGATGATGTAAAGATCATAGCTGGGCAAAAATCGCATCAAACAGCAAAAAACAATGGACGAAGACAGGCTGAAAGAAGTTTTTGAAGTTTTGGGTACGCTCACTGGATACTATAACTCGTTGGTGCAAAGGTTAGTTCAGGATATTGTGCCGAATCCGTTTTCCAATTCTACTTCCGCATGGACATTGTCGTCGCCGTTGGTGACGATGATGGAGGTGTTGGGTGCAATGGTTTGGGCCACAGGTGTTGTGCTAAGGGTTAGAACGGACTCAACTGCAGGTCTTTCTGATCGGTTACTTTAGGCTTTTAAGCGTTGCGGGGAATGGGTTTTGCTCATTATGCTGCAACACTAATTTTGCTGATCAACCTTAAGTCACAACCTAAACATTGGTCTACTTCTGCTGCGAGGGGCTAATCATCGACGTCAGAGGTTAAGATTACCAAATCTGAAAGTTTTGCCGCAAGATTAAAGGTTCTAATCTAAATTATTGGGTTCTTTAAAGTGCAAGTGCAACATTGAGGCAGCACCTACATGAGGCCTAAATTTTTTTATCTGAATGAAACTCGAGGAAGAACTTTCTAAATGGGAGATTTGAAGCTAAGATCCTTGATAAACCTCTACCTACCGCAACTGTTTTGATTGGATGTTGGTATCTAGAAATATGGATTAGTGAGACTTGATCTGCCAAGACCTCAAAAACGGCACCAAGGGTTTGCCGTATGAAGAGTTGTTGGTTCATTCTAGCATAGGCAAGTTTTGTTTTTTTTTGTTTAGTTTACCATTGCTCAAAAGTATAAGGATTGTATGAGCTTTCAACGTTTTTTGAAAGTTGTGATGGGCTTAGTATACTTAGAGGTCTGGAGCACTTTACAAGAGTGCTTGTTTTGCGGCAAGGGACAAATTGAATAGAGGAAGGGTTTTGATGTACATTTTTGAGCTTCTGAAGCTATAAGTGGGCTTGCAAAAACTAGAAAGAGGTTAAAAACTAAAGATCTAGGACAGCTTAATGGGTTTTTGGACATTGAAGAGTTGGAGTGGAGTTGGTGATTGGAGCATGGAAGGGTCTAGTCTGCATTAGGCAGGATTTGGAAGACTTTGTAGTTCTGATTTTTGATGGAATTGGCTTTGCTTGGATTTAGAAATCTTGGTAGTAGTACTAGAAAGATACTGGGACTATTTTTTATCTTTTATGGTAGCTCTGCTTCTGATGTATGATGGAGTTGGCGTCGACATCTATAGCTGGTTGGCCATATTCTTAGATTTGGAAGATTTTGTAGTAGTACCTCAGAAAGATATTGGTACTTCGAAAAACTTTTTTATTTCTTGTAATGCCTCTAGTTCTGATGTTTGGTGGAGTTGGCTTTGACAGTGAGTTGGTTGGCAAAATTTTTGGACTTGGAAGAGTTTGTAGTAGTACTTTTGAAAGATTTTTTTAAATTTTTTGTATTGTCTGTGGTTCTAATATCTGATAGGTTTGCTCAAAATTGGTTTTATGTAACAGCGACAAGGTTTGCACCAGTTACCAGTCTAGATTTTAGGTGTGGTTGTAGGGATTTATGTCAAATCAACAACATTTGTGGAGTGGTTTTATTTGTTCTGTAGTTGCTCACAGGCACGTATGCTTGCATGGCATGCGCCTGAACTAATCATCAAATTGATCAAATTTTCTGGTTCTATCATCAATTAAGTGGGTACACTCTTTCTTCACTTTTAATTGATACATGTTTTTTCTTCTCCGATAAAAGCAACGACCAAGGAATTTTTCTGAATGAAAAATCGGTCTTTATTTTTTTTTTGTCAATTTTGACTTGGCCCAAACAGGCTAAGACTTTTTTGTCTGCAACAGTCTTTTACTTTAATTTTGCTTCTATTAACAATTCTGCGTTAATGCAATAATTTTGTCATGCTATTATTAATATCATTTCCACTTTTAAACTTTAAATTTTGATACAAAAATTGTCAAATTTGCTTTAGGCTAAGACCTATATAATTTTTTTTTAGTTTGATTTTAAGATTTTTGTTATGTTTGTGTTTGGTTTACTACTATTGATATAGTTTTAATTTTTGAATTTTAAATTTTTTATTCATTTTTTGTCAAATTTGCTTCAGGCTATGACCAATAGGATTTTCTGTAGTTTGATTTTAATTTTTTGTTATATTTGTGCTTGGCATGCTACTATTGATTATATATTGAATATAATTCTAATGTTTGGACTATAAATTTTGATAATTTTGTTGTCAAATTTGCTTGAGGCAATGACCAATAAGATTTTTTTTTAGTTTAGTTTTAATATTTTTGTTATATTTGTGTTTGGCATGCTACTATTGATTTAATTCTAGTTTTTGGACTTTAATTTTTGTTTGTCCAATAAGTGCTTTTTTTAATAAACATTTGGTAAATTTTGCGTCAAGTCTACTTTTTTGAGTGGTACATCAAACGCTGACGTGTCTCATTTATAATTTCTAAGTACTAATAAGATTTTTTTGAAGACTCATTAAGAAACTAGTTAAGTCTTGCCCAACTATTAATGGCAAACCAAAGCTCAAAGAATTATGAGCAAATTTTAATGATAAACTAAGGCTTTTGTGTACCAGTATGACTTTCTCAAGCAGTCATTAAGAAACTCAGTGAGTCATAAAAAGTTTTTAGAGACTATTAAAGAGTCCTGTTCAACTTTTAAACCAAGACCCTCTGTCAAGCGGGTTCTATAAAACGATCTCAAACACTTATTAAACATTTTATTGAGTCATAAAAAACTCTTTGGATAAAGTAAACTATTGGTGATTTATAAAGCTTACTCAGTAAGTCATAGAAAGGTTTTGGTAACTCTTGAAAGCTTATGTGACTCATGAGCAAATTTGAATCTAAAACTTTCCAAATCATGCAAATACTAATAAGTTTTTGAAAACTTATTAAAAAGCTTAGTTAGTCAACATACCACTTTGAGTCACTCAGGCTTTAATAAAACCTGATAAACCTCATTGAGTCATAAAAAACTCATTAAAGTAAATTAAACTTTTGATCATTAAAAACTCAGTAAGTAATAGAAAGATCTCAGTGACTCTAAGAAGTTTATATGACGAGTACTGAGAAACTCATTAAGAAACTCAACGAGTCATAAAAACCTCAAGTTTGACTGAGTCACGCGGGATCTAATAAAACGTTTTCAAAAATTTATTGAAAAACTCGCTGAGTTATAAAAAACTCATTAAAGTAAGTTGAACTCTTGGTGGTTAATGAGGGTTTCAGTAAGGCTTTTTTAAAGATTCATTGAGTAACTCGGTAAGTAATAGAAAACTTTCAGTGACTCCTGAAAAGTTTATGCGACTGTGGACAAATTTTAGTTATAAACTAAGGCTTTCCAAATTATGCAGTTACTTCCAAAACTAATTAAAAAACTTATTGGGTCATAAAAAACTCTTAAAGAGTAATGTATTCTGAGTCATAAAAGGATTTCATTAAGGAAAATAAGTTTACGAGACTCAGGATTTTAATAGTTAATGACTCATTGAGAAACTAGGGAAGTCATAGATAGCTTTCAGTGATTCTTGGAAGTTTGAACAATATTTAATAACAAAAAAATTTGAGGTCTGTTATAGACAAAATTGGAGAGGACCAAAAAGAGTTTGGATCTATTTGGAGTTTTTTTGAGTTTTTTAATGGTCTTTAGAACATCTCAAGAGTTCGATAATCTGAATAGATTGATTTTAGATCTCCTTAAGAGGTTTCTTGAGTTTTCCAATGATTTTTAGAGCATCTTAAGACGTGTTATAGTTGTAAGAGGTTTTTTGAGTTTTTCAATTATTCTTAGAACAAGTGAAGACGCTCTACAATGAATTTAAAGGAATCTTGAGTTTGGCATTCTAGTACTACTTGCAGTTATTTTTATTTGCTATGAATACAGCGCTAAATAATGCCTATTGTTGCCCAAAAATGCAAACATTTAAGTGAACAGGAACATAACATATTTACTTTGTTTTCTAGTACTCTATCTTGGAATTGAATAGAAAATATACAATTAATTTCGTATATAAATCCGGTCAGTCAATTAAAGCAACTATAAACTTTCTTGTCTAACATGAGGGATACTGCTTTAGTACTTAAATGTTTATAATAATAATAAATAAAATCTATTAAACAGTCAATATTGTGTAATAATTTTCAGGGAATCGTAATCGCAGCTTATCTAATCGCCAAGTTATCGCGTTCATTCATTGCAAACGAACGAACGATCAAGAATTAGAAATTTGCTTTGATGAGCGCGCGGTGGTAATCGTGTGTCGCACAGCGGAGAGTGGAGAGAGCGCAAGCAATCCCTGCTTGCCACCATATCTGTGCTATTTGCTGCCTATTTTAACGAGTCACCAAGGACTCGGTACACATACTACGTGCACTATAAATATATCTCTCAGCACTATAAATACGAGCCATGTGAAAATGAAATGAACGCTATTTAGAATGGAATTACATCCTGATTCTGTGATAATGCGATTAATTACAATACTCAATTGTATAACGCTTACATTTTAATCGGTGTTATCTCTCTATTCGCACGACAATGTGTTGTAATTGTTTATCTCTCGTGCTATATTTAAAACAGCTGTCGGCTAATATGATTTAATTGTATAACGAGAATTCTATTATCTTCTATTGGCTTTCTTAAAATAGAAAATATTTTTTTTAGACAACAGCAACTTCTTTGTTGCACAATTTTATCCTTATCTAATCTTAACATACACAAAAAAAATGTACTGAACTAATAGACTTCAAGATCATGATCAACCATCTCTAAATAAAAGATCATTAAACAACCATAAATATACCAAAACAATATCAAACAAAATGTCAAAGAAATAACAGAATACAATTTAAAAAATAAGAAATAACATGAAGACAATAATCAATAAACTTCAGATAATTAAAAATTAGAAGCCAAAATTCACAAAACAAAATCTACAGATCAACTTGAAAGAACAAAGATAACAAAAATGCTTTAAATATCTTTAAAATTTGCTCTGAAAGCAAGATATAGCATAAAGATCATAATCTAGATCAAAGATCACAAGAAACAGCTTGGAAATGTCAAAATATAATATAAAAATAAACTAATATCTTGAGGATCAAAATCTAAGACTTTAAGATCACAAACAATATTCTGCATATCAATATCAAAATCTAGAACCATCTTTCAAGAACATTAAAAAAATCATAAATTAGTATCAAGATCATGATCTATAATCTCCAAAACAAAATTTAAACAAATATTTATACAAATCACACATATAATAAAAGATAATCAATGAAGATCATCATAAACAGGACACAAAATACAAAGAAATCAAATACAGATCACAATCTATAATCTCCTAAACAATTAATCTCAAAAAACATAAAAATGTTAAATAAAATCTGCTTCAAAGATCAAACTATATCACAAAAATTAGTTTCTTATCAAGAAAATTTAATGATCAAAAAACATAACCAACAGATCAAGTTCAAAGTCTATAAATCAAGATTAAAATCTAGAACAGATCTAGATTATAAAAAAACTCATTTCATAATTTTTCATAAATCATTCATTATGAAAATCATAATCAACAATCTTTAGATCAAAGATCATTAAATAACCATCAAAATCACAAAAATATCATTAAAAAATTCATAAAGATGACAAAACATAACTTGAAAAACAAGAAAATGCATCAAAACCATAATCAATGATCTTCAGATCATTATCTAAGGTCAAAAGATTACAAAACAATCTACAGATCGATTTGAAAAAACAAAGATCACAAAAAAATACATATAAATGTATAAAGATTATGATCAACAATTTCTAGATGTTCTAAAGAATTGTAAAAATGTGAATCAGATCCTAATAAATGATCTTCACAGGAAGACCTAGAACCAAAAGGTTACAAAACATAATTTGCAGACCAACCTGAAATAATAAAGATCACAAAAAATTAAGAATAAAGATTATGAGCCAACAATATCTAGATAAAGATCATTAAACAACCAATAATATCCTAAAAAACATCTCCATATCAAGAGCAAAAATACATATTACAAAACATAATCTGAAGATCAACTTGAAGGATCATAAAAAGCCATAAATGTCTTAAAAATAGAGTTGAAGATCATGATCAACAATCTCTAAATGCAATAATATTTAGATGAAGATCTGGAGCCAAAATATTATTAAAGTAAGGCAAAATAATGCAGTTTTGTTTTTATTGATGTTTCTAATAGGAAATGTTGATTTTTTTGGAACAAACTTTCTGAAAAGTTTTACAAAAATGAAATCTTATTTTGTAAATTTATCAGTCACGCGGGTTCAAGTAAGACTATCAGTTTTGAAAGTTTATCTGATTTATAAGCAAATTTTGTTGATAAAGTAAAGCTTTTTAAATTATGCGAGTACCAATTTTTCAAAAAACACATTAAAAACTCAATGAGTCATAAAAACTCCTAGTAACTCTTAAAGATTTAGGTCTAAATTTTAATAACGAACTAAGGTCTTCTGAGTCACGTGGGTTTCAGTAAAACCTGCTGAAACACTCAATGAGAAACTCATCGAGTCATAAAAAACTCATTAAAGTAAAATTCAGTACAGACCTTATTAAAGACTCATTAAAAACTCGGTACGTAATAGAAAGCTTTCAGTAATCAAATTTTAATAACAAACTTTTTTTCTAAATTATGTGAGTACTCAGAAATTTATTAAGAAACTCAATGAGTCATAAAAAGATCCAAGCTACATGAATCAAGTCCAACTGAGTCACGCAATTACTTCAAAAACTAATTAAAAAAAACTTAAAAGAGTCATGTTCTGTGAGGTTGCGGGTTTTGATGACACTTCTTAAGAAAGCTCTCAGTAATAAACTAAGATTTTTCACTAGTAAGACCTTTTTAAAGACTCGTTAAGAAAGTCATAAAAAACTCTCAGTGACTCTTAAGAGTCATGACTGACTGTTAATGACAAACCAAAGCAAATTTTAATGATAAACTAAGGCTTTTTAAGTATCAATAAGACCTTCTCAAAGAAACCCAATGAGTCATAAAACGCCTTTTAATGTTTAAGTCATAAAAAACTTATATAGGCTCTTATTGTGAGAAAGCAAACTCTCTGTAATTTATGAGAATCGAGGGTTCAAGTGAGTGAATCTTAAAAAAAATTATTTGAATCGTTTGCTGATTCTATTAAGGCTTTATAAGTCTTGAAAGCTCCGGTAAGACCATTTCAAAGAAAAAAACATTTATCGATTAATTTTGTAGAATACTTCAGTCTATTAATATTTTAAACTTCAATATAAATATCTTCTTGTTGACCTTTACATTAATTAAATAACACGATCAAAAACAAAACTTCTGTTTTGATTGCAAAAGTATTTTTATTTCTTACTCAACATTATAAAATAGCTTCACTATTTGTTTCCTTTAAAAGAAAAAAAAAATCGCAATCATTTCTCAGTCGAGTAGAAGAAAAGAAAGCGGGATCCACGCGCTGGGGGTCACGGACCGACCCGAATTCGTTTCGCAATTTTCGGTCGAGTGTAATATTTTTTTGCACGCGTCGACAACAATCGTATTGCGCAATGTTGGAGACCTTTGTTTTTATTTTATTTTATTTATTTTTTAAATAATAATTGCATTAAACATTTAAAGCTCGTATCGAATAAATGTCAGTGTCAAAAAAGCCTTGACTAATGGACAAACACGTGCTGCTTAAATTACCAAAACTCTTGGCAAGCGAATGTAAATATTATCGTAACATATAAATTTTATATTTACCCTATAAATAACACGAGTGTTTTATAAATTTCAAATGGAATTCGTTTGCTATGAATGAATTAATTAATGACAAATCTCTTCTTCCGTGTGTGCAGTAAATTATAACAATTTTAATAAACTTTCACTGGCTGGCTTATTTTCATATTTACAGCTACTTAAATGGTAAAATGTATACAAGTTGCGCAATATTGATATCTATTCGGGATTAAGTGTAATGCAATAAAAATAAAGGAGAAGCAGAGATCGGTGCTGATTTCGGGATCGAGAATAACTTTGTAAATCGTGACCTAGATAGGAATTACATTATTTCTCTCTCAAGGATATTGAAAGTTTCACCAGATATTCTGTTTTGTGTTAAATTATATTTAGTAATTAGCATTTAATAATGGGATTTTATATATTAAGCCGATTGGAATTATAGGAAGAGCTTATTGAAATATTCTCCGTATAATATAAGAAATTATTTGTATTACAAATAATGACATTATAGTCGATAGGAAAATAACAAGAGATTATTATACAATTCATTTGAATAATAGATGTTTGGATTATAATATACTAAGGACTCAATTAATTAATTGCAAAACTTTTAGTCTTATATTAGGCCGTGGTTGCGTTGAGTGCGTGGTTGTATAGCCGCGGTTACATTGAAAGCATCAAATGTGTACATGGTATAGTTCAGCATTAATTCGTTACAGTATATGCATCAAACTACATCCACTTTAATCAGATACGTAACGAGTTTGATTATTCTACCGAGCAGGCTACCCATTACGTACTTGAAAATGAACTGTGGAGTAGCGACCGTACAAAAAACTAATCGCTTACAATTTCAATTTGGTGCTTGCCCGCCCACCCAAGCGTTAATTATCAATCGATTATTTGATAAATAATTTTCTGATATAATAGCAGCAGAAACATAAAGAGATTAGAGAAACATAAATTCCAACAAATTGGGCGGGCGCTTACAATTTAAACTTGGAAAAAGCCCGCCCACATATTTTATTAAATAATGTTCTAATTTAATGGCAGCAAGAACATAAGATGGAGAAAAATAAATCTTTTGTTTACCAACAATAAAGCGCGTGAGTGGATAACAGAAGAAAAAACTACTGTCTTAGAATTTAAGTTTAGTGCCCGCCCACCCACCCATTTTTATGATATAAACATAAACACTAGATTGGAAAAACTTAAAATTTTTGATAGCTAACAATTGGGCGGGTGGGTAGAGCTACTCGTTTATAATTTAAATTTGATGTCCGCCGCCCACCCAAGCGTTAATCATACAAATATTCTTTGTTAAATAATGTTCTAATATTCTAGATTCTTTGATTATCAACAATTGGGCGGGCGGTTTGATCGCAATAGAAGAAAGTACTTGTTTATAATTTAATCTTATTGTCCCCGCTCACCCAAGCGTCATCAAAAAGTTTTTTGTTAAATATTTTTCTGATATTACAGCTGCGGGAATATAAGAGATTTGAGAAACATAGATCTTTAGGTGACCAACAATCAAAAACCTACTCGCTTCCAATTTAAACTTGGTGCCCGCCCGCCCTCCATACATTAGTGATCAAAAAGTTTATTGTTAATTAATTTTCTGATATAATAGCTGCAGGAACATTAAAGATTGGAGAATCATATTATTTGATGACCAACAATTGAACTGAACGAGTGAGTGGGTCACAAAAGAAAAAAATGCTTACAATTTAAACTTGATACCCGCTCACCCACCCGTTGATCATTAAAAGATTCAATTTTAAATAGGTTTATGACTCATTGAAGAAATTACTTACTGAGTTTTTTAATGATTCTTTAAAAAGGCTTTACTGGAATCCTAAGCATCACCAGTCATCAAAAGTTTATCTTATCTTAATGACTCACTGGTATTTTCAATGAATGTTTGAGAACGTTTTATTGGATCAGACGAACTTGATTCTTTAAGTGTCACTTGGAGTTTTTATGACTGATTGAGTTTTTTTAATATAATTCTGGAACCTTGAGTCTCATGAATTACTAGGAGTTTGCTTTACTTTAATTAATGAGAGCTTGAGCATGTTCTAATTAAACTCGCTTGACTTATAGGATCATGGTTTGTTAACAAAAGTTGGATTTGACTCTTTAAGACTCACTGGGAGTTTTTTTATGATTTATTGAATTTCTTAATGAGTTTTAATTGCATGATTTTGAAATTTTTAATTTATTGATAGAATTTACTTATGAGTCGCATGAACTTCCGAGAGTCACTGAAAGCTCTATTACTTACTAATTTAATGAGTTTTTAATAAAGCCTCACTGGAACCCTGAGTTTCATTGATTATCAAGAATTTACTTTACTTTAATGGGAGTTTTTTATGACTCATTCAGTTTTACTGAAATTCGTGTGACTCAGAGGGCATTGGTTTGTTATTAAAAGTTAGACTTTACTCTTTAAGAGTTACCGGGAACTTTTTATAACTCATTGAGTTTTTTTGAGGACTTATTTCTACTTGTATGGTTTGGAAAGCTTTATTTAGTTTATCATTAAAATTTGCTCATGAGTCACATAAACTTTAAAGAGCCTTTCTATAACTTACTGAGTTTCTCAATGATTTTTTAAAAGGTTGTAATGGAACTTTAAGCTATGTGAATTACCAAGAGTTTGCATTATCTCAATGGGAGCTTATTATGACTCACTGAGTGGTTGAGAATGTTTTATTGGAACTCGCGGGGCTTGGAGGGTCTTGATTTATTTTTAAAAGTCAGATTTTACTCTTAATGAGTTTTTTTATACGGTTCTATTGGAACCTTGAATTTTATTATTAATCAAGAGTTTACTTTATTGAGAGTTTTTATGACTTGCTGAGTGTTAACAAAGTTTTATTGGATCTTGTGTGGCTTGGAAGGTCTTGATTTGTTATTAAAAGTTGGACCTGATTCTCAATGAGTTTTTCTATAAGACTCCAAGACAAAACCTTGCGCTTTATAAATTTTCAAGAGTTTATGACTTACTGAATTTTTTTGTGAGTTTACTCGAACCTATGCGAGTCAGAGGGTTTCTTTGTTTGTTATTAAAACTTGGATTTGATTTTTTAAGAGTCACTGTTTGCTTTGTATGACTTAATATTAGTTTATCATTAAAATTTGTTCATGATTCACATGAGAATTTTTTAAAGCTTTCTTTAGGTTTTCAATGAGTTTCTAAAAAAGTCTCATGTATCACCGAGAGCTTTTTTATCGTTTTATGACTTATTGAGTCTTTAACACGGTTTTATTGGAACCGGCGTGACTCAGACGGAGTTTCTGAGAGTTTTTTATGACTTAATGAGTTTTGAAAAGGTGTTTGTGGTACTTGATTGGCTCGGAAAGCCTTAGTTTATTATTAAAATTTGGACATGAGTCACATGAACTTTTAAGAATTACTGAGGGCTTTCCGTGACTCACCGAGTTTCTCAATGAGTCTTTTTAATGTTCTAACGAGTTTTATGACTTACGAAAAGTTTTCTTTGTCTTAGTGAGAGCCCAAATGAGTCTTTTATGACTTTTATAGCTTAAAATTGTTATTAAAAGTTTAACATAAGTTTTCAAGAGTCATTGAGTGGCTTACTGAGTTTTTTTGAATGGTTTATTGGATTCTCAGTAAGTCTGAGACTCTCCGCTTATAATAACAGCTACACATTTGTCACTGGAGTTTCTATTAGTCAATGAGAGTTTTTATGACTTAATTGGATCCTGAGTAAGTATTTGACAGTTTTTTGAGTTTCTGAATTTGTTTAAACGGAATTTGTGTTATGAGTAGGCTCTGAGTAGTTGTAGGGTCTTACCGGAACTAGAGTGATTGAGAGGGCTTTGGGTTTATTATTTAATTTGTTAATAAAAATTGGACTTGACTCTTTTAAGAGCCACTGGGATCTTTTTATGACTCATTGAGTTTTTTTTTAAGTTTTTTAAGAAAAGTTTTGTATGCTTTCAATTGATAAAATCTATTCAGTGTCAAGGTAAAGTGCGTGAAAACAAATACACTAATTTTCCAGTAAATAGCTACTATTAGCAGTGGCGTAGCTAAGCTACTTCTACCAGCAGTGGCGTAGCTAAGATTTTTTGACAATCTATTACTCTTAAGTAAAAAAAATATCTTTTAGATAACATTTGGCATATGTAATATCGTGTGTAGTCTGACTAATATCGTCCAACAGTAGAGTTAACTTCAAAACAATTAAAGGAAACATTTTAATAGATCACTATGACTTGCCGAGTTTTTCAATAAATCTCACTTAAAACAGCCTGAATTGAGAGAGCCTCCGTTTAGTTTAAAAGTTAATAAATTGTTCAAAAATTACAGATTTCTCTCCATACGATCGTAAGCTTGCTTTACTTTAATGATAGCCTACATGAGCATTTTATGACTCATGGCTGTGAAAACTTTTTATGACTCATTTAGTTTCTATAATAACTTTACTGTTGCTTGCATGATTTGAAAACTTTAGCTTATTATTAAAATTTGCTCATGTGTCACATAAATGTCTAAGAATTACTAAGAGCTTTATATAAGTCTTATAAATCACAAAAGAATTACTTTACTTTAATGAGATTTTTTTATGACTCACTAAGTGTTTGAACCCTACCATATCATTCAAATTTGCTTATAAAACACATCAACTTTTAAAAGCTACTAAGAGTATGATTTACAGAGTTTCTCAATAATTGTTTGAGAAAGTCTCACTTTTTTAGTTTATTAAATGTCAGATTTGACTCTTTAACACTCACTGGGATCTTTTTGTGACTCATTGAGTTTTTGAAAAGGTACTTTGGTATAAAAGTTTATTATTAAAAATTCGCCATAAATCACATAAACTTTAAAGAGTCACTGAGAGCTTTGTATGACTTACTGAGTTGTAGAATAAGTCTGTAAAAAAAGCCCCACTGAAACCCAAAGCCTCATAAATCATCAAGGGTTCACTTTGTTTCAATTAGATCTTTTTATGACTTACAAGAGTTTCTTGAATGTTTGAAAACACTTTATTGAAACTCGAGTGACTCAGAGTGTCTTTGTTTGTTATTAAAAGTTGGACTTAATTTCAAGTGATTAAGTGTCATTTGGATCTTTTTATGACTCATTGATTTTTTTCACTTTAATTCAATAAAAGTCTTTTATGACTCACAAGAATTTCTCAATGAGTTTGAGATCGTTTTATTGGAACTTGCGTGACTCAGAAGGCCTTTGTTATTAAAAGTTCTACATAACTTTTAAAGAGTCTCTGAAAGCTTTTTATGAGTTTCTGAAGATATATTGTACACGCATGATTTGGAAAGCTTTAGTTATCATTAAAAATTGCACAAAAACTGTCAAGAATCATTATAAGCTTTCTATGACTTACTGAGTTTTTCAATGATTTTTTTAAAAAGCTTTACTTTAATCCTAAGCTTTATAAATTACCAAGTTTACTTTACCTTAATGAGACCTTTTTATGACTGGTTGAGTGTTTGAGAACGTTTTATTGGAACTCGCGTGACTTTGAGAGTCTTTATTTGTTATTAAAAGTCGAACTTGACTCTCAATAAGTTTTTCTTTAAGGTTCCACTGGAACCCTGAGCTTTATGAATCTCCAATCACTTTATCTTAATGAAAGTTTTTTTATGAAAGTATTTTACCAGAAGCTGCATGAATCAGAGGGTCTTTGTTTGTTATTAAAACTCGGATTTAACTTACTGACATTAAGACACCATTTATCCTAATCGAAGGACCAATGCCATTTGTAAAAAGGACACGAGCTACAAAGTCAACCAAATTAGCAACTAATTAAAAACGGTCCCTAAGTAAAGGTGAAAGATACAAAAAATCTGATGTTGATTACAATTGAAAACGTGCTCAAGTGTAGTTTTTAAATCCTCCAGCTATATTTAATTATATTGTCAGAATTATATCTTTTAAAATAATCTGACAAGTTTTTTTCTTTTAGGATAAAATTCTCTCCCCTTCATGATTGGGCAATTTTGAGCCCCATCCAGGCATCATAATAACAAGGGTGTGCGTAGATCTTATCAGTGTTTAAGAATTGAGAAGCGTTAAATATGAGCAATTTTATTGAAGCGATAAATATAATGTTAATAAACAAAATTTTGCATTTGATTCAAAATTACACATCCGGTGATAGAGTAAGCTATAATTTAGATTAATAAATCGGTGTTGATATAACGCCGAGTCAGTCATACAATTACACGAACTGTTTATTTAATAAAATGGCGATAACAATTAATAAATGTAACTTGATTAACAACTTTATTGTTTTTATTATGAGATCAAAAGCATCTACTTGCTTTCAATCTAATTGCAGAGTCGGCGAAACGAGCAAAGGATCGAAGTTATATATTGATGGGGGACCCTTATGTTGCACACGTTCTTGAAAGTTTCTTACAAGTAAACTAAATAATTGATCAAATGATACTGCTGAGGAATTCTTTTGCAATTAATGCAAACGATATTTGGTGTTCTTTTTGTGTGGGTTGCCCTACAACGGAGGGAGAGCTGCTAGTAGTGTTCTCTTTGTCGAGCGTTCAGTACCCCGCATCGTTCCGCTTTTGCGCCCAGAAATCAATATTAACTAGCAACTTTTACGAGATCATTGATCACAAGGCCGCTCGCACACACGCGGCGCGCTACAAGGGAGGACTACTGCTAGCGAGTCGGTGTGGTGGGAGGGAATCATATGTTCTGGGAATAACAACCCCCGAAAAACACAATAGAAAGTGAACGAGGAATTTATGGTGTTGCCGTCAGGGGATTCTTCTTTTTTATATTTATATTATTATTTCGAACGAGTTCTTTTCCTACAAATTGAGTGATGTATTCTATCAAATGTAAAACCGTAAACTACAGTTAGTCGAATAAATCAGTTTAGAAATGTGGTTGAAGATTGATACAGTAATAATGCAGTTTTATAATATTTTGTAACAAGTTGAAGCAGACAACTGTGACTAAGCTTCTAATTCGGCTTGCATTAAACGAGTCATAAATTTTTACTTCAAACTATTATGACTACAATTTTTAACAACAATTTATTTCCATTAATTTATTAGTGCTACAACTTGTTACAAAATAGAAGCAATGAGTCAGTGAATCTCTATACTGAATTAATTGGAAAAACCATCTGTGAAAGATGTAATTTATGATCGGCTTTAGGGCGATGGGGACTGTGCTGTATTGTAATCAGTATATCCATAGAGATTTGTCCTGGACAATGAGGGATTCCGTTATGCGATACATGCAGGAGAACCAGCGGAAAATCAATATTTAATGGCACAAGTCGAATAATATTGTGATTCACTGGATGTTAACTATCTTTAATAATTAATTGTGTTAATGTTCATTCATAAAAACTTGTATGCTATTGTGTGAATGTTTTTTATGTTTTTTTATTAATTCACATGTGATCGTTCAGGCGGCAATTGAATAGCTGTGCACTTAACCCTTCCACACATTGGATTGTATGTCGGCCTAAGGGCGCGTGTATTGAGTGTCGCAGGATTTATCGCTGAAGGGTTATATGTTTCGATTCAATTCAAGTTTTGTAAAGTTATATTATCTTGAAATAATATTGAGAGATATTCTTTTTATATTCAAATACCTTTAGAGTTATTAGAGATAAACATTTTTAACTGTTAGGTGAGTTCTGTTACTAAATATTTAACGCTTTTCATCGACTCATAGGGCATAGGTGAAGAGAAGAATCCTGGTATTGTTTCAGCCGATTGATAAGATGCAAAATAATTAATGATTTTTCTCTAAGTTTTGTTTTTAATAGTACCCTGGGATTGTCTCAGAATATTTAATGTTTTTTCTACAAGTTTTGCTTCCCCGCCCCCCCCCCCCCCTTTCTCCTTTTTTTTCCCCTCCTCCTAGAAGAATTGCTATAAGTGTTTTATGATTCAGTGACTCGTGGAAAGCTTTAAATAATAATGGGTATTTTGAAATTGTCAAGCTTTGCCTCTCCCCTCACTAGAAAACTGCCTCTTTTCCCAATAAGCAAATTTGTAATAAAGGTTTTATGACTCAGTGACTCCTCGAAAGCTTTATATAATAATAATCTAAAATTGTCTCTAAGCCGGTGATAAGACTTAAAATATTTAAATATTTAATAACTCTCCTACAAATCCCCTCTTCTCCCCTTCAGAAGCAAATTTGCAATAAGTGTTTTATGACTCAGTGGTTTGTCGAATGCTTTAAATAATAATGTTAGGAGTCTTTTCTTAACTTGACTGATTTATTAAGTAATGTAACATTTTACAATCATTTCTCTCTTGAATCATTTCAGTAATTTATGAATCTGCTAAGTAATTCATAAAAAGTGGTCTGGTTTGCGCTTGTTGCATGGTAAAGCCAACATAATAATGTTCTATGCCCACAGATGACATCACGCGCTAATTGTATACATAAGCCCTTACTTAACAAATTTATAGCTTTGCCATTAATAGTTTTATTATTAATAAACAAATGTTTTGCACTTATAAACATTTTCAATTACAAAACTTTCTGCTACAATAAATGTCAATTGTCAATTATCAGTTATCAAATAACATTTGTTTGTACTACAAAATTTAATATTTATGTTAAAGAGCTCTATTCAACATTTTGGTAAATTTAGTGCGTAAAAATGTGTTTTTATACACGCCTTTAAGACTAAGTCTTTGGTCGTTTGCGCTATCTTGCCCACAACTGACGTCATATGCTCCAATTATGTTGGCTTTGCCGAGTCAGCAAACGGCGTGTTTATAAGTCTATATGGTCTAAGCTCGGGGTTTACATTGAGGCTTTAGTGACTCATCAGATACTTTTTCCAATTCTTAAAAATGTTTCAACTATTTGGATAATCTTTCAGTAAGTGCAACAAATATTTACATATTTTAGGGCGTACTTTGACTTATGAATCACGCAAGTTTGGGTGAGTCCTTCTAAAACACTCGGTGAGTCATAAAAGGCCCCATTTCGGCTCTTATTAAAGTAAAGCAAAGTTTTGGTGATTTATAAAGACTTTTATTGAAGTAAAGTGAAGAAACTCAATGAGTCTTAAAAAACTCCAAATGACACTTGAAATTAAGTCTAACTTTTAATAACAAACAAATACTCTCTGAGTCACTCGAGTTTCAATAAAGTGTTTCTAAACACTCAAGAAACTTTTGTGCGTCATAAAAGACTCCAATTGAAGCAAACTGAACTCTTGATGGTTTATGAGGTTTAGGGTTTTAGTGTTTTTTTTACAAACTTATTCTAAAGCTCGGTAAGTTATAAAAAGCTTTCAGTGACTATTAAAACTTCATGTGGCTTGTGCGCAAATTTTAATAATAAATTAAAGCTTTTCAAACCATGTTTAGTTATAACAACCTTAATTAGTCATATAAAGCTTTTAGAGACTCTTAAAGTAATAATACGAAACGCGTACAGATCAATTAAATAAAAACTAATTTTGAGGTAATAATAAGGCTCTATTGATTACCTTATCTTATTAAGATGCCTCATCAAAATGGATTTAGATCTTTAACTTTTAAAGAACTCATACGATCTCATTACGTTAATGCAAACTTTCGGTAAGACATAAAG
Organism: Tachinus rufipes; assembly: GCA_963932245.1. Classification (NCBI taxonomy): domain Eukaryota; kingdom Metazoa; phylum Arthropoda; class Insecta; order Coleoptera; family Staphylinidae; genus Tachinus; species Tachinus rufipes. The sequence goes on from OZ010749.1 coordinate 8,648,584, forward strand.
CTAACAAGCTCTCAGTGACTCTTAAAAGTTTATGTGATTCATGGCCAAGTTTTAAATGTTTTAATAATAAACTTTCATACGAGTACCAAAGTATCTTTTCAAAAACTCATTAAAAACTTAATGTGTCATAAATAGATCTTAGTGAGTCTTAAAGAGTCAAATATGACATTTAATGAAACTAAAACTCATAGAAAGATCTCAAATACTTATTCATACTTTAATTAAGCCATAAGAAACTTTTAGGGGCCCCAATCTAACTTTTAATTGATAAGGAGGGTCTTTGATTTAGGAAGATTGCAGTGAAATCTTAGAGACTCATTGAAAATCTAGTGAAATGTTTTCAAAGAAACAGATTATATCCGACTCTTAATATCAAAACTAGAGCCCCATGAGTCCACGCGGCTTTCAGTAAGAACTTCTCAAACAATCACGAGTCATAAAAGACTTATTTAAGCTCGTATTAAGGTAAAGCAAATTTTCGGTGATTTATTAGGTTTGCGGGTTTCAATGAGACATTTTTGAAGACTCATTAAGTATTATAGTTTAAAAGTTTATATTGACTTATTGCCAAGTTTTAATGATAATGGTTTTCTGCAACTGAACGGTATTGTATAGTCTTTTAAACTTTCTCTTAATTGTTTTGAAGTTAACTCTACTGTTGGACGATATTAGTCAGACGACTCACGATATTAAAAGATAATTTTTTTACTAGGGGGTAATGGATTGTCAAAAAATCTTAGCTACGCCACTGGTAGTAGAAGTAACTTAGCTACGCCACTGCTAATAGAAGTAGCACTTTACATTTACACTGAATAGATTTTATCAATTAAAAGCATACAAAATTGTTCTTAAATAAGTTTAAAATGTTCACATATTATGAAAGATGTGACTAATGTTGCAATGATACATTATGATTGATATTTATATGATTTCACATAATCGTTAATAGGTTAATAATAATCAATCATAATTACGGCACTGAGGACTTTTATTCAAATGTATTTAATAATGAATTAAATAGCAAAAATTTAATAAAAGCACTTACAATATATTAATATTTATTACCAATTTATATTGATATATTATTCTCAACATCATTATTGTTTTCGTATGCCTCGTTGCTAATCGGCCGGGTTCTTATCAGTCACTCCAATGCCGCCCGGTACGGTTACTTTAGACGGGGCGAGTCGAAACTACAAACAAGCACTCGCTAACATCAGTCGAGTAGAGATGTTTGACCGGTGCGGTCGCGTTAACATTTACATGCACAATTTGCAGTACGCTTTGTTGTTGTACATTCTAGTTTACCGGTGTTTGTGAGTGAGTGAGTTTAGTTATTGATTGTGTAATTGTGATCATCAGTGTGATAAGGATAACATTATAACAATAATAAATATAAGTAAGGTATGAGTTGATCGTAATAACCTAACTTCTATTATTGAAATTAAAATTAATTAATAATTACAAATGGTTGTTTTGTTTTCAGAGAAATTATATTTGAAGGTCATGTTTTGTATTATTTATCTTAATTTATTAAGCAAATGCTTTCTTGAGATCTTATTTTTAGTTCTTTTGGCCTTGTTGCGTCGTAGTGCATCGCTTATTTATACTGACATTGAAATGGAACACTCATTGAAGGTTGAAATATTTTAGGTGTAATAAATTACAAACTGGATGAGTTTGTTGCATTGTACAAACTGTTTTGTCGTAAAATTAATTAAAATTTTATCATAATTAGTACAAAACAATTTTATCCTATCGAATTCAAGTTTTACCATAATTTTAGTAAGATTTGTTCAAAATTCTTATGTCTTAAATCTTTTAAGATCAAATATTATTACAAGGACAATTTTGTTGTACCGAATTGATTAAAAATTTTGCCATAATTAGTACTAATTCGTGGATTTTTTTTTTCACTAAATTTTCAATGTCTAATTTAGGAGATATTAATGTTTCAATAAATAACATTATTTACAAATTTTTAGAAACTAATTTCTATATAGTTTGCCTAATTGACGTAGTTTCAAAATTGCAATTACAATTGCTCAAAAGCTCATTTTCCACTTAAAATCGCATATAAAACGCATTTTTTGCATCAAAATTACACAGATTATGCACCTTCTTCATAAGATTTTATTTTTGGCATAAACGTTGCTTAGAAAGTATTGTATGCATGAAATCTGTTTGAAACTGACCAGAAGACAACCTTTTCGCTCATAAAATACATTTTTTGTATGAGATCTATTTCAATTCTCATAAAAACGAGTTTTCTGCATAAAAATCGCTCAAAAATTGTATTTTTTCCATGAAATCTATTTAAAATTGCTCAGATAACAATTTTTTGCATGAAATCTATTTGAAATTGCATAAAAACGTGTTTTCTGCATATTAATTCTTTCAAATTGTTTAAAAAATGCATTTTTCATTAAATCTATTTGAAAATTGCAAAAAAATCGCTCAGAATGAACAATTTTTATAAAAAGTAATATAAAAAATCGCGTAGAAATTGTATTTTTTTGCATAAAATCTATTTGAAGTTATCTAGCTGCGTCTTGCTGCATAGAAACTTTTCATAAAATGAATAAAAACCGTATTTTTTATGAAATTTATTTCAAATACCTTAAAAACGCATTTTTTTAGATATTTTACTTTTCAATTGCTTCAAAAATGCGTTTTATGCATAAAAATTGTTTAAAAATGACTTTTTTTTTATCAAATTTGTTTGACATTGCCTAAATTACTCAGAAAATAAAATATTGGCATCAAAATTGCAAAGAAAATTTTAAAAATTGCATAAAAATCGCTCAGAAATTTAAATGTTGGCATAAAAATTGCTCAGAAAATAGATTTTGCATAAAATTTATTTGAAATAGCTTAACGACTTTTTCTAGCATCTTTCAAGACCAAACTAGATCTTAAGCTACGTCTTAAGACGCAAGCTGAGCTTATTCCGTTGCTGGTGCAAAGCAAACAAAATCTTATCTCATTTGCATTAAGCAGAGCTTAAATATAGATGCCTATTTGAGAGCTCGTAACCTTAATGACTGTCATTAATATTATAAGTTTTAAACAATTGTTTTCGAATACTTCTATTCGGAAACTGTAACGCTTGTTTGGCGAATTAGAACATAGTCAAATCTGCAATACAAACTTGACATAAGCTAGGCTTGAGTCTGAGCTGAGCTTGGTCAAGCTACGTCAGGCATAAAAAAACGCTCAGATTATGCATTTTTTTATTAAATCTACGAAATTTCCTAAAAAGGCGTATTCTGCAAAAAATCTATTTAAAGTTGTTATTTACTGCATAAAGAATTTTTACAAAATAGAATTTTGTCATCAAAATTGCTCAGAAATATTCGAAATTGTCTAAAAAGGCGTTTTCTGCATAAAATTTGTTTGAAATTTTTATTTTATGTGTAAAAAATGGTTAGAAAATAGAATTTTGGCATCAAACTCGCTCAGAAAATAGAATTTTGGCAAGAAATTTGCTCAGAAATTTACGAAATTGCCTAAAAAAGTGTTTTCTGCATGAAATTTATTTGAAATTGCTAATTTCTGCATAAAAATTGCTTTGAAAATAAAATTTTGGCATCAAAATTGCTCAGAAAATAGAATTTTGGCATCAAAATCGCTCAGAAATATACGATATTCCCTAAAAAGGTGTTTTCTGCAAAAAATCTATTTGAAATTGCTATTTTCTGCTTAAAAAATGCTCAGAAAATAGAATTTTGGCATCAAAATCGCTCAGAAAATAGATTTTTGGCATCAAAATCGCTCAAAAGTATACGAAATTGCCTAAGTAGTCGTTTCTGCATAAAATTTATTTGAAATTGCTATTTTCTGCATAAAAGTCTGTTAGAAAATAGAATTTTGGCACCAAAATCGCTCCGAAAATTTAATGTTAGCATCAAAATCGCTCAAAAATATACGAGATTTCCTTAAAAGGCCTTTCTGCATAAAATCTATTTAAAATTGTTCAATCAGCGCATTTTCTGCATAAAAATTTCTTACAAAATAGAATGTTGTCATCAAAATCGCTCAGGAAATAGAATTTTGCGTCAAAATCGCTTAGAAATATATGAAATTGTCTAAAAAGGAGTTTTCTGCATAAAATCTTTTTGAAATTTCTATTTTATGCATAAAAAATACTTTTGGCAACAAATTCACTCAGAAATTTACGAAATTTACTAAAAAGCGTTTTCTGCATAAAATCTATTTAAAATTGACATTTTCTGGATAAACATTTTTTATAAAACAGAATTTTGTTATCAAAATCGCTCAGAAAATTGAATTTTGTTATCAAAATTGCTCAGAATATAGAATTTTGGCATCAAAATTGTTCAGAAATATACGAAATTGCTTAAAAAGGTGATTTTTGCATAAAATTTATTTGAAATTGCTATTTTCTGCATAAAAAATGCGTAGAAAATAGAATTTTAGCATCAAACTCGCTCAGAAAATAGAATTTTGGCCTCAGAATTGCTCAGAAAATAGAATTTTTGCATCAAACTTGCTCAGAAGTAGAATTTTGGCATCAAATTTGCTCAGAAATATACGAAATTGCCTAAAAAAGCGTTTTCTGCATAAAATCTATTTAAAATTGACATTTTCTGCATAAAAATTTCTTACAAAATAGAACTTTGTTATCAAAATCACTCAGAAATATACGAAATTGCCCTTTTCTGCATAAAATTTATTTGATATTGCTATTTTCTGCATAAAAATGCTCAGAAATTAGAATTTTGGCATCAAAATCGCTCAGACGTATACGAAATAGCCTAAAAAGACGGTTTCTTCATAAAATTTATTTGAAATTGCTATTTTCTGCTTAAATATGCTTAGAAAATAGAATTTTGGCAGCAAAATTGCTCAGAAAAGTAAAGAAAGAAGAAAAGTAATTTGAAAATTGCTTTGATATCGCGTTTTTTGCATAAAATCTATCTGAAATTGCACAAACAACGCATTTTCTGCATATAAATTGCCCAGAAAATGCATTTTTTTAATGAAATTTGTTTAAATTTCTTTAAAACGTATTTTTTGTATTAAAAATCGCTCAGAAAATGAAATTTTGGTATCAAAATCGCTCAGAAATATATATGTTTTAAGAAGAAACTAAAAATTGCATTTTCTGTAATCTGTAATCGCATTTTTTGTCAAACTTATTGATATCGCCTAAAAAGCGCATTTTTTCGCATATGAATTGCTCCAAACAAGCATTTTTGCATGAAATCTATCCAATATTGCTTAAACCCATTTTCTGCTAAATTTTTTTCAGAAAAAGGTATCAAAGTCATTCAGAAAATACAATTTTTATAAGAAGTAACTTAGAAATCGCATAAAATCTATTTGAAATTGCCTAATTTTTGCATAAAAATTGCTTAGAAAATAGATTAATTTTGGCATCAAAATCGCTCAGAAAATAGAATTACTGTAAGTAATTAAAAAATTTGCTTAAAAAATGCATTTTATGCATAAAATTGTTTATCACAATCGCTCAGAAAATAGAATTTTGGCAACAAATTCACTCAGAAATGTACGAAATTTACTAAAAAGCGTTTTCTGCATAAAATCTATTTAAAATTGACATTTTATGCATAAACATTTTTTACAAAATAGAATTTTGTTATCAAAATTGCCCAGAAAATAGAATTTTGGCATCAAAATTGTTCAGAAATATACGAAATTGCTTAAAAAGGTGATTTTTGCATAAAATTTATTTGAAATTGTTATTTTCTGCATAAAAATGCGTAGGAAATAGAATTTTAGCATTAAACTCGCTCAGAATATAGAATTTTGGCCTCAAAATTTGCCTAGAAAATAGAATTTTTGCATCAAACTTGCTTAGAAGTAGAATTTTGGCATCAAATTTGCTCAGAAATATACGAAATTGCCCAAAAAGGCGTTTTCTGCATAAAATCGTATTTAAAATTAACATTTTCTGTATAAACATTTTTTACAAAATAGAACGTTGTCATCAAAATTGCTCAGAAATATACGAAATTGCCCTTTTCTGCATAAAATTTATTTGAAATTGCTATTTTCTGCATAAAAATGCCCAGAAATTAGAATTTTAGCATCAAAATCGCTCAGAAATATACGAAATTGTCTAAAAAGGTGTTTTCTGCATAACATTTATTTGAAATTGTTATTTTCTGCATAAAAAATGCTTAGAAAATATAATTTTGGCATCAAACTTGCTCAGAAAATAGAATTTTGGCATCAAAATCGCTAAGAAATATACGAAATTGCTTTTTTCTGCATAAAATTTATTTGAAATTGCTATTTTCTGCATAAAAATGCCCAGAAATTAGAATTTTAGCATCAAAATCGCTCAGAAATATACAAAACTGCCTGAAAATGTGTTTTCTGCATAAAATTTATTTGAAATTGCTATTTTTGCATATAAAATGCTTAGAAAATATAATGTTGGCATCAAAACCGCTCAGAAAATAGAATTTTGGCATCAAACTCGCTTAGAAAATAGAATTTTGGCATCAAAATCGCTCAGAAATATACGAAATTGCTTAAAACGGCGTTTTTTTTGCATAAAGTCTATTTAAAATTGACATTTTCTGCAAAAAAATTCTTACAAAATAGAATTTTGTCATCAAAATTTCTCAGAAAATAGAATTTGGCATTAAAATCGCTCAGAAATATACGAATTTGCCTAAAAAAGCGTTTTCTGTATAAAATTGATTTGAAATTGCTATTTTTTGCATAAAAATGCTTAGAAAATAGAAATTTGGCACCAAACTCGCTTAGAAAATACAATTTTTATAAATAATTTGAAAATTGCTTTGATATCGCGTTTTTTGCATAAAATCTATTTGAAATTGCACAAACAACGCATTTTCTGCATATAAATTGCCCAGAAAATGCATTTTTTTATGAAATCTGTTTTATATTTCTTTAAAACTTATTTTCTGCATCAAAAATCGCCCAGAAAAGGAAATTATGGTATCAAATCGCTCAGAATATATAAGTTTTATTGCTCCAAAAAAGCATGTTTGCATGAAATCTATGCAAAATTGCCCAAACCCATTTTTTGCTAAAAATTGTTCAGAAAATGGCATCAAAGTCATTTAGAAAATACAGTTTCTATAAAAAGTAACTGAGAAATCACATTTAAATTTGCGTACAAAAATTTCTGCATAAAAATTGATTAGAAAATTGAAAAATTTTGCCATCACAATCGCTCAGAAAATACAATTTCTATAAGTAACTTTAAAATTGCTTAGAAATTGCATTTTATGCATAAAATTGTTTGAAAATGTATTTTTTTTAATGAAGTTATTTGAAATTGCCAAAAACAAGTATTTTAGCATAAAAATTGCTACGAAAATGAATTTTTAGCATAAAAATTGCTTCAAAAATGAGTTTTTAGCATAAAAACTGCACCTAAAATGAATTTTTTGCATGAAATTTATTTGAAATTGCCGAAAAACACACATTCTGCATCAAAATTGCTCAAAAAATGCATATTTTGCACAAAAAAATGCTTCGTAAATGCCTTTTGTGCAGCAGTTTTTATGTTAGACTATATACACTTATGCGCCATGTGCTATTTCCGCTAATCGCATGGTGAAGCCAACATAACAATATCCTTTATCCACAAATGACGTCACGCGCTACCTGCGAATGTAATGTAAATAATTTTGCAAAGCCGTACGCCAAAGTGCCCTATACAAGATTCATAAACATTTTGGTAGATTAAATACGTAAAAGTTTGTTTACGTACACGTTTTAACACCCAAATCTCTTCTATCTTGTCCACAACTGACGTCACACATACCAATCATCTTGGAGCAAATCGTTGTCAAATGGCGTGTCTATAAGTGTATATGGTCTATGGTTTTTATATTAAATAAAGTCATTTTCTGCATAAAATGGTCTAAAACGCATTTTTAGCATAAAAATTGCTCTAAAAATGAATTTTTAAAATAGAAATTTTATGGAAAATAAATTGTTGGCATCAAAATCGCTTAGGAAATACAAAGTAACTTAAAAATTGCATTTTTTTCTTAAAATTTGCTCAGAAAATGCATTTTTTTGCATATGAATTGATTCAAAAATGCGCTATAATGCTCTGAAAGCGCATTTTTTGCACAAAATCGCTTAAGCACGAGTTTTTAACAGAAAAGTTGCTCAGATAAAGCATTTTCTGCTAAAAAGAATATTTAAAATTACCAAACAATACATTTTCTGCACGAAATCTATTTAAAATTGTCTGAAAACTCATTTTCTGCATAAAATCTGCTCAGAAAATCCATTTGAAATCAACTAAAAACGCATTTTCTACATGAAGACTATTTGAAATTGTCTATAAATCGCATTTTTAGTAGAAATATTGCTCCGAAAGTGCATGTTCTGCACAAAATCACTTACAAACGCATCTTCAGCAAAATTGACAAAGTGCTCAGGTTAACTAGAAGCAAACTGTCAATACCCACTTTTAACAATTGCTACTTTTGGAGCGCCACTGCTAGAAAACATAATGCCTAACTCAAAATTGTAACAGGTGTACTCTCTGAACAAAGTATTAATTTTCATGTAAAATAAATTTTTGGATTTTTCGACTTTAAGTTGAAAAAATTTTGTTACGCCACTGAACAAAAAATAGTTAAGTATGAAACATAGCTCATCAAAAGGAATTTTTTAGTTCATATCCTATCTTTGCAATCAAAATTACTCTTAAAGTTATTTTCATTCCACGTTCATTTGGAGAAAAATTTTGGAGCCGCTACTGATTTTTTTAAAAACTTGAGCGTGGTCTTTGCGCAGGGTATGCGGCAAAGGTCATGGTTTTTTTTTTTAGATCTGTCATGGATTGTCAGTAGTGCTTCGCACTGGTTGTTGATGTTTTCTTTGAGGTCACTCAAGTTGTTGGTCAACTTGTAGTCTGCTAAATGGAGGTTTATAGGCTGCGAACCACAAACGGTCTTTGTTTGGAGTGCTATGCGGAAGTTTCAAACTGTTTTAATAAATAAAATTATTTAGGTACTACTCATAATAACACGTTTTTGGTATATTTGTAACATTCTTTCAATTTGGTTTAGCGTAAATATTACTTTACAGCCCTAGTACGGTAAAGTCATGTTGCTTTGATAATATTATTTATTGCTTCACTATTATCAAATTAACAGAGAATTACATAAATAACTACTGTGTTGAGCTAATTGTCAAGTCATTATTTAAACATTTACCTACTAAAACAACAATTTAATCTTTCAAAATAATAGCTTACAATTTCTATTTATACCGCGCTATATTTATTATGATTTGTTTACTCAGCGTAGTTTATTTTTGCTTCAATTATATTTAGAAAAGGCTTCGTTCGGACATACAACTAAATATTTAATAAAATAAACGAAACTAAAAATAATAATATGTGACTAGACTAGATTCCAATCAATACCAGACGTAATGGAACATAATTATGTAGAAACAAAATGTTAATTTATGTGACAAATAATAATGAACAAATAAATCTTATAGTATAGGGACTAATTAATTCACAACAAAGTGACATTGTGTTATTTTAACAATACAGATGATTTATTCACCATTGGAAATGAATTACTCACGGCCAAACAATCGCCGGAGATTTTATCGTGGATAATTTAATAATTAATCTTTCTACATATTTAAACGATGCAATGATGTCAAATATATTTGTTTCTAATAGTATAATCTATTATACTTTGTCTACAGTTATCAACATATTTAAACGAATAATCTATTTTTACTCACTTGTGTTATAAGCCTATAATTTATTCCGCATGCTTTTATTGTATTAATAATTAGCTTTCATCAATAAACATGTTTATTTAATACGTATATGATTAACATAATATAATTTCAATTATAATATTTGATTCCTGATATGTGTGGCCAATTAAACATTTCGTGAGCAATATAAATTGTTGATTGGCATTTGATGTGATTGAATTTATCGCAAGGTTCCGCAAGCTAAATGCGAGTCATTATTAACAACAATACGCTATTAATAAATGTTTTGGATGTTGTGTCGACTTTTATTCATATTTTATTAAACAAACTGGTTTACCTGATTGGGTTTTAGTACCGTAACATTATTAACAAAATTGTTTGACAGATTAACTGTGATATTTAAAAAACAATTATTGCTTTTTTTACGGAAAAAACTTAAATTAAGTATCGAATTTCTCGACTCAACGGTAGCGCGCTTCATGGATTGATAGGTAGCGCTACTTGTAACTATTAATTAATTTTAGAAAATGACTTGAGAATATTGGGACTTGAAAATACTTCAAATACAAGCGATTTTGGAGGATTTTGAAAGAGATCTCTAAAATTTTTTGAGATAATTTTGGCGTTGTTTAATTTGATTTGAAGTCCCCTGCATATTTTGGTACTTAGGGCAAGCTTAAATAGTTTTACAAAAGCCCGGGAAAGTCTAGAAAGGCCTAAACGTGTTTGAAAGACTTTAGGCGAATTTGTTACTGTTTGGGAGCGGTTTAAGAGTACTTATTCTATATTATTTTGACGTTTTTCTGAGAATGGAAGATTTTTAACGATTTTGGGGTATTTTGAAGTTAGAGATTTCTAAAATGTTTGGGACACTTTGTAAGGAGTCTAAAGCATTTCTGAAGAACAATAATTTTTAAAATATTTTGCTCAATTAAAAACGAATCTAAAGCATTTCTGAAGAATTTTTGACATTAAATGGGATAATTATGGCGTTGGTTTAACTTGGTTTGAAGTTTTCTGAGAATTTTGATACATGGGATGAGCTTACATTGTTTTGGAAAGGCCCTGCCTAAAAAGGCATCAAACTGACTCTGAAAGACTTTGGGTGAACTCGTTACTGTTCGGGAGCAATTTTAGAGAATTTAAGACATTATTTTGAGAGAATTGGGAGTTGAAAAAACTTCAAATCGAAGATCTTCAATGAATTTGGGAAATTTTGAAAGTCTGAGAAATTTAAAATGTTTTAAAGACACTTCGAAATGATTCTAAAGCATCATGGAAGAACTTTTGATAATGTTGGCATTGTTTAATTTGTTTTGAAGTTTTTGGAGTTTGGGCCGACTTTAAATAGTTTTGGTAAGACCCAGGAAAGTCTTAAAATGACTTCGAAAGTAACTTGTAAAGACTTCTGGTGAATTCGTTAATGTTTGAGATCAGTTTTAGAGTACTTAACAAGTTTAAGACATAATTTTTACGTTTTTTAAGAGTATTGGGACATTAAATAGTAAATCTTCAGTGAATTTTGGAGATTTTGAAAGTCGGAAATATCTAAAATAATTTGGACACTTTGAAAAGAGAACTTTTGACAATAAATGGGATAATTTTGGCGTTGGTTTAACTTGATTTGAAGTTTTTTGAGAATTTTGATACTTGGAACGACCTTAAATAGTTTTGGAAAGGCCCGGGAAAGTCTAAAAAGGCTTCAAAGTAACTATGTAAGACTTCTGGTGAAATTGTTACTGTTTGGGAGCGTTTTTAGTGTTTTTAACAAATTCAAGACATAATTCTGACATTTTCTGAGAATATTGGGACTTGGGTCGACCATAAATAGTTTTGGAAAGTCTAAAAAGGTCTTAAAGTGACTCTGAAAATCTTTGGGTTGACTTGCTACTGTTTGGGAGCGATTTTAGAGTTTTTAACAAATTTCAGACATAATTCTGACATTTTATGAGAATATTGGAACTTGAATAGACTTCAAATGGAAGATCTTTAACGAATTTGGGAGATTTTGAAAGTCTGAGATCTCTAAATTGTTTTAGACTTCTCGAATGGAGTCTAAAGCATCTCTGAATTTTTTGGCAATAAATGGGACTAATTTGGTGTTGTTTAACTTAATTTGAGGTCTTCTGAGAATTTTGGTACTTAAGTAGACCTTAAATTGTTTTGGATAGGCCCGGAAAAGTCTAAAAAGGCCTTAAAGTGACTCGAAAAGAGCTTACTTACTTTTCGGGAGCGGTTTTAGAGGTTTTAACAAATTTAAGACATTTTGACATCTTCTGAGAATATTAGGGTTTGAAAAGACAAAAAGTTTTGAGATCTCTAAAATATTTGGAACAACTCGAAAAGAGTCTCTTTTGAAGGTACATGGGGTAATTTTGTTGTTGTTTAACTTGACTTGAGGTCTTTTAAGAATTTTGTTACTTAGGACGACCTTAAATAGTTTTGCAAATGCCCGGGAAAGTCTAAAATGGACTTATACGTGACTCGGAAAGACTTTGGGCGAACTTGTTACTGTTTGAGATAGTTTTTAGAGTTTTTAACAAATTTAAGACATGATTTTGACGTTTTCTGAGATTATTGGGACTTAAAATCTTTTTTAACGAATTTGGAGGGTTTTGAAAGTTAGAGATCTCTAACATAATTGCAATATTTTGAAAAGAGTAAACCATCTCTGAAGAACTTTCGACAATAAATGGGGTAAGTTTTGCGTTGTTTAATTTGATTTGAGGTCTTGAAACGACCTTAAATAGTTTTGGAAAGGCCTCAAAAAGACGCGAAAAGTTTTTGGGTGAACTTTTGCTGTGAGCGATTTTAGAGTACTTAACAAATTTTGGCACTTTTTCTTTTCTTAAAATTTACATTTTGTTTCAATCATTCTGCTTGGGGTGCTTAGGTTAGGCGACCTTGATTGGGTTTTTGAATGATCTTGAAAGACTTGAGAGTAACTTTTTGCGGTGATTTGAAATGATAACAAGATTCTGGGTTTTTGTAAAATTTTGTTAGAAGATCTTAAAGAAAACTCTATAAGATTGCTGGTAGGTTTCAAATTGATATAGATGTTTAAAGAACTTCTGGAAAGTTTTAGAAAACTTGGGAGTACCTAATTTTTTTAGAAAACACTTTGGAGAGTGCCTTCAGATGATTTTAGAAACATTTGGGACAACTTGAGACTATTTTTTGGGGCATGAGCTTTTCTTAAATAAAGAGTTTTGAAACTTGGGAAGATCACAAATAATTTAGTAAGGCATTATATTTCTTGAGAAGAATTTTTAGAAAATTCTGGAAGATAAAATGGAATGTTTGGAGCAATTTAGAAAATGCATTTTTGAGGCGATCTCAAATAGATTTTATACAGAAAATACATTTTCTAAGCAATTTTTATGCAAAAAATGAGTTTTTTATGAGTTTTAAATTAAATTATGTGCGGAATGTGCGTTTTTAGGCGATTTCGAGTAGGTTATATGCAAGAAATGTATGTTCTGAGCCGTTTATATCCTGAAATTAAAATTTTCTGCAGTTTCAAATAGATTTGATTCAGAAAATGCATTTTTTTATGAAGTTACATGCAGAAAATGCGTTTTTTAGACAATTTCAAACAGACTTTGTGCAGAAAATGATATTTTAGAGCAGTTATATGCAGAAAACGCGTTTTTATGCGATTTAAAATAGATTTCATGTAGAAAATGGATTTTTGAGCAATTTTGTATCCAAAAAAACGCGTTTTTAGCGATTTCCAGAAAATTTGATGCAGAAAATGCATTTTTTGAGCAATTTATGTGCAGAAAATGCACTTTTCGGAAGATTTTAGACAAATTTTATGCATAATGTATAATATAATGTTTTTGATGATCTATTAGAGCAAATTATATGCATAAAATGCGTTTTTAAGCGATTTCATATAGATTTTACACAGAAAATACGTTTTTAATAGATTTTATGCAAGTCATGCGTTTTCAATTAGATTTTTTGCAAAAAAAAACGCCTAAGTTACCTTCCACCTACCCAAGTTTTTGTAGTGAACAAATTGGATCACAAGCATACCGGCGGGTGGGCGGGGAACACCAATCTAAACCAAGCTCCTACAAAACTTTAATTAAGTTCTTGCCCAACCACCCAAATGCCTGTAATTTAGAAATTAGATCACATAAACTGAGTGGACCATACAAATCTAAATCACAAAACTTGGAACTAAGTTTCTGCCTATCCACCCACATGTTTGTAGTGAAGAAATTGGATCATAAACACTCGGGCGGGTGGGCGGGGAACACCAATCTAAATTACACGCCTACAAAACTGAAACTAAGATCCAGACCACCCAACCAAGTCTTTGCAGTCAAGAGATTGGATCACAAACATGCGGACGAGTGGGCGGGGAACATTAAATCTAAACTACACGCCCACAAAACTTGAACTAAGTTCTGCTTACCCACTCAAGAGTTTGTAGTGAAGAAATTTGGTTAGAAGCATAGTGCGCGGGGAAAACAAACTCAAACCACACGTCTACAAAACTTAAACTAAGTTTTTGCCTACCCACCCAAGTGTTTGTAGTGAAGAAATTGGATCATAAACACTAGGGCGGGTGGACGGGGAACAACAACCCAAACCACACGCCCGCAAAACTTTGGACTACGAAACACTTTGGGGGGGGGGGCACAAAGTTTAAACTTGCAATTTATATACAGAAAGTTCGTTTACTGATCAATTTTTATGCAAAATATGCGTTTTTTAGGCAATTTTAAATAGAAACTAATGAATCTGTAAAACTTTACACTAAGGGAAGATTATAAGACTAAAAGATCTTAAAGGACCAAACAAATGTTTTACAAAACTTTGAGAAGCTTTTGAGCTGTTAGTGTTTAGTAATTTTAGAATAAGACTGAATTACCTTGATTTTAACTTTCTACGGAAAGAGGTGGGAGACTACGTTAAATATAATTACTGCTCTTCTGAGAATGTTGAAAAGATTTCGTGAAGATCTCAAACGAATATCGAGGACTTTGAAAGTCGGAGAAACTTTTTATGACTTTGGAAGTTTGGAGTATTCTCAAACCTTGTTAGGAGTCTGGGGAACTTTTGTAAGATTTAAGAATAAATGGGATTATTTAGTTGGCTTTACTAAATATGATTTTGAGAGTGACTTTAAAGCAAATATGTTCAACGAATTTGTTTAGATTTAGAGATACTTTGGGGGAAATCTCCGAAATGTTTTGGACACTTTTTGAAAGGATTCTTAAATTTTTTGGACGAGTTCAGAAGAAATTGGATCATTTTGGCTTTGTTCAACTTGATTATTTGAGAATTTTGGGAGTTCTAAAGCCAAAAAGTGTCGGAATGGCTCGGGAGACTGAAATGTATTTAAAAAGGCTTCAAAATGATTTGGGAAGCGTACTCGACTGCTATATATATATCTAGATTTTGAGTCCTTTATCTGGAGGGTCAGTTTTTCTGGTTAAGAACAAATGTGTTGTGATGAGTATGTCTTCTGTCGGATAAATTGGAAAAACTTTAGGTTAGGTTAAAGATGTGGAAGTCTTAAGCTCTGGCGTTGGTGATAAGCCTTGTCAGCAGAAATATACCGACGTTAAATAAGTAAAACCATTATAGGATTTGAGAATAGATTAGGTTTGGCCTCACTAAAAATGATTTTGATTGTGCCTGGACTTGAATAGGCTTTAAAGCAAATATTTCCAGTTTGTTAGTTTAGAATTAGAGATACTTTGGGTGATCATGAAATGTTTTGGACGCATTTTGAACAGGTTCTGAAACATTTTGGAAGAGTTTAGAACAAATTTGATCATTTTGGCTTTCTTCAATTGATTTTTTGTTATCTGAGATTGTTGAAAGTTGGGATGTCTTTAAAAATTGTTGTAAAGGCCTGGGAAATGGGCTTAAAACGTTTTAAAATTACTTGTGAAGCCTTTGGGCGAACTAATTAGTGTTTTGAAGGATGATGGCTTTAAATAGTTTTGGAAAGGCTTGAAGAAACCTGAAATGGACTTAAAAAGGCTTCAAAATTATTCGGAAACAGTTTGGGCTTTGCTAAATATGGTTAAGTTATTTTTAGAGACTTTTTAAATCTTGATGGTATTGGAAAGGTTTTTGGTATATTTCAAACTGGTTTAGGAATATTTTAATTCAGAATTACTTTGAGCGATTTTTGGTACAGTTGACCTTCTAAGGCTCTCTGAAAATGTTGAAAGGGTTTTATTAAGATCAAACGAATTTCGGGGACTTTTAAGTCGGAGAGACCTATGTAGGTCTGAATCTTGTAAGGTTTTCTTAAACATGATTTTGATCATTTTTGGGACTGAAGAGACTTCAAAGGAAACGAATTTTGGAATTTTGAAAGTTAGAGATATCTTCGGTGATTTTTGAAATGTTTTGGACATCTCGAAAGGAGTTTAAAGCGTTTTGGATGATTTGAGACTAAATGGGGTAATTTAGGCTTTCTTAAACTATATTCGGGGTTTTTTGAGATGTTTGGGACTAGTGACGATCGTAAATAGTTTGAAAAGGCCCGGTAAAACTTAAAATGAACTTAAAAAGGTCTCAAAGTAGGTCATAAAGAATTCGGGCGAACTCGTTTATGTTCGGGAAAAATATGTCTCAAACTTTTTTATATGTTTATATATAAATACTTTGTTTTAATAAGGCCAAATAATTTCGTACAGTTATTGTGACATTGTCAATTTAACATTCAAACATCGTATGTTTATTATCAATTTATAATGCTAGATTCCCCCTTAGAGTATAATTTATAAAGATAAATTACGTTGTAGGTCGTTAATTAGGTTAAATTTAATCGTCACACTACGTGTTTGTTTTGCTCGCTTTTGCGCGATAAGATGTTGCTGTAGGTCGTTGAGAATAATTTAACTTTGCCCGAAGGAAAAATATAAATCAAATTTAATAATTCCTTATCTGTATAAACAAATATTAAATAATCTCTCACCATTTGCAAAACGAATAGATTATGTGGGTCAGGTCTAATCACAAAAGTGCATTTTTTTTTAATTAAACAATTTCACATCCAAATTCGAGTATGTTAATTCTAGCGAAATATTTACTTTCTCCTCGGTGCACTCTCATGCGAAACATTCCTGACACACTTCGAAGATACTTATGGTATCAATTTACATACACAATTTAACCATCAATCAATCAATCATGACCGACCAATGGATTTTAAATTAACAGCTTTATTAATATTTCTTTGATGACATTTATAATTACATATTTATAAGACAACTTGAGGATGATTAATACGTTTATTTATTAAACTGTATTTATAAATTGAAGCTATAAAGCTTATTTAATTCAAAAAAAGTCTCATTAATTCAATTCATGTTGCGTGTCGACTACGGAACCTCATTTAAGAATCTGGCACACAAATTCACAACTAAAAATAATACACATACATAATAAATGATAGTACTACGATATATATTTTATGAATCACAAACTGTATCGATTCACATCATCGCTAATAATAAAATATTTTAGCGCAAACGAGGGAGTGCTTTTATTTTCATTTCCCTCTTTGATGTCACGGTAATTGTTTGCATTTACCTTGAACTTGATCAAAATAAATTTGTGTGAAGTAACATGTTTATATTATTTATGGGAGGTCTAAAATTTAAGGGTCCTATCCCTTGTAGTTTTAAGGGCTGGGTTCTAGGAATACGCCTGTAACCATTTCCAACCTTTTCAGTTCAGAACAGCATGTATTTCAACCCTTTAGTAAATATATTATTTAGTTAACTTATCTATTATTGAAACCTTGAGATTATTAATCATTGTTTTGTAAGAATGATGATTCAAGTTCATTATGATAACGTAATCGATAAATGCTTTGCTTTAATATCTACATTTGCGAGGTTAAATGTTGAATCTTTCTTATTTATGCACACTTGTACAGTAAAATCAACTTTCACTCACAAAATGTTTAATTTAATATAAAGCTGGCGTCACATTGTCTTAATAACGCAATTTTTTTCTAATTAAAGTTTATTATACTAACTTTATTTTTATTGTTTCAGGTAAGGATTTTCCATTCCAAGTTTATGTTTCATTAACAAATAGTTTGGTGAGTTAATATTTAATAACAAACATAGGTTTTATTATTAATGATGCAAATTTAACTTATGTACTCAGCTTATATATAATGAATACCTAACTTACCTTAGAAATAAATGTTATACAGAAACCGATGTTAGTTAACTCACAACGACGTAAGTTGACTCACCTTGAAGTTTTAAAACTAATTATTACTTAGCTAAGACATGAAAATTATGTACTCAGAATTTGTTTAACACCTTTACGATGCTCAATAAATAATTGATTTGCAATTTGCTGGACTGATTATATACACTTATCTATACGCCGACAAGGCAAACCCAATATGATTGGTGCCTGTGACGTCACTTGTGGGCACGTACGTGCATATATTAGCCTAATCTCTGGTGTTAAAGGAGTTCATGAAACACATTTATACGCTTTTGATCTATCAAAATGTCTATGAAATTTTACAAGTTGGTAATTGAAAATGTGTATTGGCACAGCAAACATCAATTTGTTAGCTATTAATAAAATGAAAAATTTATAATTTATTGATTTATTAAGTAAGATTTTACTATTCGTAGAGCTTATGCTCACAATTAGTGCGTGACGACATTTGTGGGCATATAATGTTATGTTGGCTTTGCTATACTGCGAACGGAAAATAGCAAAATAGTCTATAAGGCCCAACTTGATTTGCAAAACTCTTTTTATCATTCACAGAACATTCATTCATGGAAACCTAAGTTAGCCAGATACGATTCAGGAACAATTACCGTGTATTGTATAGACCAATAAAGTATTAACTACAATGAATGTTAGCAAAAAGTATAAATACAGTTTTCAACATACAAGGTCTCGGTCAATAAACTTTATAATTAGCATTGTTGTTATTGTCATTAAACTCCTTGCATTATATTGATCACCGTTGAGTAAATTTAAATATTATTTATTTTAATTGCATTTCAATCACGTTTTAAATTACTATTAATAATGAACAATTATTGTTTAAATATAGGCGAGTGAGTTTAGTTGTTATTACTGGAAAACGAGTTTGTTCAATAAATAATAGTAATATGAAACTTTAATCGAATAAAATAGTTAATTCTGTTATTTGAATATGTTTATTCAGGTGTTAAAATTAATATTGTGAGCATTTCATTTCAGTAATTTTTTTAATTCGATTTTGGAATTATTAAAATAATGTTTTATCAGAATTGGGCAAACTATTAATTTTATTAAATTTGTCGATATAAATTAAATAATTTTGTCTTTTCTTAGCCTGGAAGCCATTGCGTTAATGCGTGTTACAAATTTCAAAAGAAAATTTTAATTAATTATGTCCGGAAAATCAATTTTATTGAAACGCAATTAGCAACTTATTTTCAATGCGTTTTGAAAATTTCAAAAGAAAATTTTAATTAATTATGTCCGGAAAATCAATTTTATTGAAACGCAATTAGCAACTTATTTTCAATGCGTTTTGAAAATTTCAAAAGAAAATTTTGATAATTATGTCTGGAAAATCAATTTTGCTAAAACAAAATTTGTTTCATTTTGAAATATTCTTAAAAAGTTATTTAAATTTTTTTGAAAATTTTGAAATTTTGGAAACGCATTTAGCAACTCATTTTTAATGCGTGATGTAAATTTCAAAAGAAAATTTTAATAATTATGCCCGGAAAATCAATTGTATTAAAACAAAGATTGTTTTATTTTTTAAAATTTTGAAAAAGTTATTTAGAAATTTTTGAAAAATTTCAAATTTTGGAAACGCATTTAGCAACTTATTTTTAATGCGTGGTGTAAATTTTAAAAGAAAATTATAACAAAATTTGTTTCATTTTGAAAAATTCTGATTAGGTTATTTAGAAATTTTTGAAAAATTCAATTTTTGGAAACGCTTGTAGTAACTTATTTTTAATGCGAGGTGTAAATTTTAAAAGAAAATTTTGTTAGTTATATCCGGAAAATCAGATTTATTGAAACAAAATTTGTTTGAACAGTTTTGAAAAGTTATTTAGAAATTTTTGGAAAATCTCAAATTTTGGAAACACTTTTAGCAACTTATTTTTAATGCGTGGTGTAAATTTCAATAATTATGTTCCGAAAATCAATTTTATTATAAAAAAAATTTGTTCCGTTTTGAAAAATTCTGAAAAAGTTATTTAAATTTTTTTTGAAAAATCTCAAATTTTGGAACCGCATTTA
This sequence comes from Tachinus rufipes, assembly GCA_963932245.1. Taxonomy (NCBI): domain Eukaryota; kingdom Metazoa; phylum Arthropoda; class Insecta; order Coleoptera; family Staphylinidae; genus Tachinus; species Tachinus rufipes. The sequence goes on from OZ010749.1 coordinate 8,668,582, forward strand.
GCAACTTATTTTTAATGCGTATTGCAAGTTTCAAGAGAAATTTTTTATAATTATGCCTGGAAAATCATTTTTATTGAAACAAAATTTGTTTCATTTTGAAAAATTCTGAAAAGTTATTTAGAAATTTTTGAAAAATCTCAAATTTTGGAAACGCATTGAGCAACTTATTTTTAATGCGTGATGTAAATTTCAAAAGAAAATTTCAATAATTATGTCCGGAAAATCAATTTTATTAAAACAAAATTTGTTTCTTTTGAAAATTTCTGAAAAAGTTGTTAAAAAATTTATGAAAAATTTCAACTTTTGGAAACGCATTTAGCAACTTATTTTGAATGCGTGATGTAAATTTCAAAAGAAAATTTTTATAATTATGTCCGGAAAATCGGTTTTATTGAAACAAAATTTGCTGCATTTTTAAAAATTATGAAAAAATTATTTAAATTTTTTTTTTAAATTTCAAATTTTGGAAACGCATTTAGCAACTTATTTTTAATTCGTGATGTAAATTTCAAAAAAAAAATTTAATAATTATATCAGGAAAATCAATTTTATCAAAACAAATTTTATTCCATTTTGAAAAATTCTGAAAAAGTGATTTAGAAATTTTTTAAAAATTTCAAATTTTGGAAACGTTTTTAGCAACTTATTTTTAAAGCGTGGTGTAAATTTCAAAAGAAAATTTTAATTTTTAAGTCCGGAAAATCAATTTTATTAAAACAATTTTTTTTTTATTTTGAAAATGGTATTAAGAAATTTTTGAAAAATATCAAACTTTAGAAACGCATTAAGCAACTTATTTTTAATGCGTGGTGTAAATTTGAAAAGAAAATTTTATTAATTATGCCTGGAAAACCAATTTTATTGAAACAAAATTTGTTCCATTTTGAAAATTTCTAAAAAAGTGATTTAGAAATTTTTGAAAAATTTCAAATTTCTTATTTTCAATGCGTGGTGTAAATTTGAAAGGAAATTTTTGATATTTATGCTCTGAAAATCAATTTTATTGAAACAAAATGTGTTCTATTTTGAAAAATTCTGAAAAATAATTTAGAAATTTTTGAAAAATGTTAAATTTTGGAAACGCATTTAGCAACTTATTTTCAATGCGTTTTGAAAATTTCAAAAGAAAGTTTTGATAATTATGTTCTGAAAATTAATTTTATTGAAACAAAATTTGTTCCAATTTGAAAAATTCTGAAAAGTTACTTAGAAATTTTTGAAAAATCTCAATCTTTGGTAACGCATTGAGCAACTTATTTTTAATGCGTGATGTAAATTTCAGAAGAAAATTTTGATAATTATGTCTGGAAAATCAATTTTATTAAAGAAAAATTGTTCCTCTTTGAAAAACTCTGAAAAAGTGATTTAGAAATTTTTGAAAAATTTCAAATTTTTGAAACGCAATTAGCAACTTATTTTTAATGCGTTTTGAAAATTTCAAAAGAAAATTCTAATAATTATGTCAGGAAAATCAATTTTATTAAAATAAAATTTGTTCCATTTTGAAAATTTATGAAAAAGTAATTTTGAAATTTTTGAAAAATCTTAAACTTTGGATACGCATTTAGCAACTTATTTTTAATGCGTTTTGAAAATTTCAAAAGAAAATTTTGATAATTATGTCCGGAAAATCAGTTTTATTGAAACAAAATTTGTTCCATTTTGAAAATTTATGAAAAAGTAATTTTGAAATTTTTGAAAAATCTTAAACTTTGTATACGCATTTAGCAACTTATTTTCAATGCGTTTTGAAAATTTCAAAAGAAAATTTTAATAATTATGCCCGGAAAATGAATTTTATTAAAATAAAATTTGTTCCATTTTGAAAAATTATGAAAAGTATTTAGAAATTTTTGGAAAATTTCAATTTTTGGAAACGCATTTAGCAACTTATTTTTAATGCGTGTTGCAAATTTTAAAAGAAAATTTTAATAATTATGTTTTTCAAAATGGAACAAATTTTGGTTCCATTTTGAAAAATTCTAAAAAAGTGATTCAAAAATTTTTCAAAAATGTTAAATTTTTGAAATGGCTTTTGCAACTTATTTTTCATGCGTGATGTAAATTTCAAAAGAAAATTTGAATAATTATGTCTGGAAAATCAATTTTATTGAAACAAAACTTGTTCTATTTTAAAAATTCTGAAAAAGTTGTTTAGAAATTTTTGAAAAATCTCAATTTTTGGAAACGCATTAAGCAACTTATTTTTAATGCGTGGTGTAAATTTCAAAAGAAAATTTTGATAATTATGTCCGGTAAATCAATTTTATTGAAACAAAACTTGTTCTATTTTGAAAAGTTCTGAAAAAGTGATTTAGAAATTTTTGAAAAATCTCAAATTTTTTAAACGCAATTAGCAACTTATTTTTAATGCATGTTGCAAGTTTCAAAAGAAAATTTTAATAATTATGCCTGGAAAATTAATTTTAAACAAAAACAAAATTTGTTCCGTTTTGAAAAATTCTGAAAAAGATTTAGAAATTTTTGAAAAATATCAAATTGGAAACGCATTGAGCAACTTATTTTTAATGCGTGATGTAAATTTCAAATGAAAATTTTAATAAATATGTCCGGTACATCAATTTTATTAAAACAAAATTTGTTTCATTTTATAAAATTTTGAAAAAGTTATTTAGAAATTTTTGAAGTGTCTCAAATTTTGGAAACACATTTAGCAACTTATTTTTAATGCGTTTTGAAAATTTCAAAAGAAAAATTTGATAATTATGTCCGGAAAATCAGTTTTATTGAAACAAAGTTTGTTCCATTTTGAAAATTTATGAAAAAGTAATTTTGAAATTTTTGAAAAATCTTAAACTTTGTATACGCATTTAGCAACTTATTTTTAATGCGTTTTGAAAATTTCATAAGAAAAATTTGATAATTATGTACGGAAAATCAGTTTTATTGAAACAAAGTTTGTTTCATTTTGAAAATTTATGAAAAAGTAATTTTGAAATTTTTGAAAAATCTTAAACTTTGTATACGCATTTAGCAACTTATTTTCAATGCGTTTTGAAAATTTTAAAAGAAAATTTTAATAATTATGCCCGGAAAATGAATTTTATTAAAATAAAATTTGTTCCATTTTGAAAAATTATGAAAAGTATTTAGAAATTTTTGGAAAATTTCAATTTTTGGAAACGCATTTAGCAACTTATTTTTAATGCGTGTTGCAAATTTCAAAAGAAAATTTTAATAATTATGTAATTATAATAATTATGTTTTTCAAAATGGAACAAATTTTAGTTCCATTTTGAAAAATTCTGAAAAAGTGATTCAAAAATTTTTGAAAAAATTTTAAATTTTTGAAATGGCTTTAGCAACTTATTTTTCATGCGTGATGTAAATTTCAAAAGAAAATTTTAATAATTATGTCCAGAAAATCAGTTTTTTTGAAACAAAATTTGTTCCATTTTGAAAAGTTCTGAAAAAGTGATTTAGAACATTTTGAAAAGTTTCAATTTTTGGAAACGCATTTAGCAACTTATTTTAATGCGTGATGTAAATTTCAAACGAAAATTTGAATAATTATGTCTGGAAAATCAATTTTATTGAAACAAAACTTGTTCTATTTTAAAAATTCTGAAAAAGTTGTTTAGAAATTTTTGAAAAATCTCAATTTTTGGAAACGCATTAAGCAACTTATTTTTAATGCGTGATGTAAATTTCAATAGAAAATTTTTGTAATTATGTTCGGAAAATCAATTTTATTAAAACAAATTTTGTTCCAATTTGAAAAGTTCTGAAAAAGTTATTTAGAAATTTTTGAAAAATTTCAAATTTTGAAAACGCATTATGCAACTTATTTTTAATGCGTGATGTAAATTTCAAAACAAAGTTTTAATAAGTATGTCCGGAAAATCAATTTTATTAAAACAAAATTTGTTTTATTTATTTGAATTCTGAAAATGTTATTTAAAAATTTTTGAAAAACCTACCTTAAACTTTGTAAACGCATTTAGCAACTTATTTTTAATGCGTTTTGTAAATTTCAAAAGAAAATTTTAATAACTATGTCCTGAAAATCAATTTTATTGAAACAAAATTTTGTTTCATTTTGAAAATTTCTAAAAAAGTTGTTTAGAAATTTTTGAAAAATCTCATATTTTGGAAACACATTTTGCAACTTATTTTTGATGAGTTATGAAAATTTCAAAAGAAAATTTTATTAATTATGCCCGCAAAATGAATTTTATTGAAATAAAATTTGTTCTATTTTTTTTTTAAATTTTCAAAAAGTTATTTAGAAATTTTTGATAAATCTTAAATTTTGTAAACGCATTTAGCAACTTATTTTTAATGCGTGGTGTAAATTTCAAAAGAAAATTTTAATATTCATGATCGGAAAATCAATTTTATTGAAACAAAATTTGTTCTATTTTGAAAAATTCTGAAAAAGTTATTTTGAAATTTTTGAAAAATCTTAAACTTTGTAAACGCATTCAGCAACTTATTTTCAATGTGTTTTGGAAATTTCAAAAGAAACTTGATAATTATGTCCGGAAAATCAATTTTATTGAAACAAAATTTGTTTCTTTTTGAAAAACTCTGAAAAAGTGATTTAAAATTTTTTAATAAATCTCAAATTTTGGAAAAACATTTAGCAACTTAGTTTTAATGCGTGGTGTAAATTTCAAATGAAAATTTTAATAATTACGTCCGGTAGTTCAATTTTATTAAAACAAAATTTCTTTCATTTTATAAAATTTTGAAAAAGTTTTTTAGAAATTTTTGAAAAATCTCAAACTTTAGAAACGTTTTAAGCCACTTATTTTTAATGTGTGGTGTAAATTTGAAAAGAAAATTTTAATAATTAAGCCTGGAAAATCAATTTTATTGAAACAAAATATGTTCCATTTTGAAAATGTCTAAAGAAGTGATTTATAAATTTTTGAAAAATCTCTAATTTTGGAAACACATTTAGCAACTTATTTTGAATGCGTGATGTAAATTTTAAAAGAAAATTTTAATAATTATGTCCGGAAAATCAATTTTATTGAAAGAAATAATTTTTTATTTTGAAAATTTTAGAAAAAGTTATTTAAAAGTTTTTAAAAAATCTCAAATTTTGAAATCTTATTTAGCAACTTATTTTTAATGCGTGATGTAAATTTGAAAACAAAATTTTAATATTTATGTCCGGAAAATCAGTTTTATTAAAACAAACTTTGTTCCATTTTGAAAATTTCTTAAAAAATCTTAAACTTTGCAAACGCATTTAGCAACTTATTTTTAATGCGTTTTGTAAATTTCAAAAGAAAATTTTAATAATTATATCCGGAAAATCAATTTTATTGCATTTGCAGTTTTCCTTTTTGGAAATTATTGTAGAATCTATTAATGAAATTACTAAGCAATTATATACATTTGTTGGGTTGAACTAAATTTAAATTTATTTTACAAACAATTTTAAATTAATAAAACTCGACAAAGGTGCTAATTTAATTAATCAATTATAAAGAACTCCTATAATGGAATAAATTCAATTTTACATTAGAAATATTTCAATATATTAGAAACTTGTAGAACAATTCGATAAATGTATAAAAATAGCCACACAAGAACACTATCAATTTTATTTTAAACCAATAGATAAGAAAAAAAAAATATTCGACTCGCATTTAATCACAAACAATTTTTTACCAAGCGGCTTATCTCCAATTTGTTCTTCGTGCGCAAGGCGATTGCGCTCAGCCGCACTCTTCTCACACACATCCAGTACCGTGAGTCACCTGCTTTGATCGAACGTGTTTGATTATTAAGTGAATATTTGTACATTATTTATATAATAAATAGTTAATTAAAGTTAAAAATGAGTGCACAGTGATTGGAATAGATGGGTGGAAGTATAGGACAGGAGAAATAAGCTTAATAAGGTCAGAAAATGTGATTTTAATAGGAGTATTAATAAAATTTATTGAAAGGTTTTTATTTGTGTATTTTAATAATAGTAATCAATTTTAGTTTATTATAAAATTGACAGTATATGTGTGAATATAATGGTCATCAATTTTTTTTAAGCGTCAACTTATGTAGACTGTCAGCTAATAAAATCTATTGTTTCCTTATGGAGCCAGCAAATGATAATATTTGTCACATTGTTTGGTAGTTTTAACAGAAGTTAATTTTGTTTGATAGTTTTGCTCTTTTTTTTTCAACTGTTCATATACACATTATGTGATTTGTTTGGTATATTTTGTATTTTGTTGACAGTTGCTAAGATCTTTTACACTTTTTGTCATTTATGTTTTACGATTTTTGTTACTTTTTAACAGCTTTGCTACCTTTTTCGTGATTTTTGACAGTTCAAAATCTAATACATTTCTGTCAAATTACGATATTATTATAAACTGGTTTACAGTTTTAGTAACACTTTAGAATACAATTTGACAGATCTGTTATATTTCTGTCAACATAAATATTGTTACTGTAACTTGTTTGAAAGTTTTAGTAGCTTTTTGACAGTTATAATACAATTTGACTGATGTGGTACAGATTTGCCAACCTATTAAATGTTTTCTTAATATTTTGCGGTGGGTTTCAACAATCCTAGCTCCGCCACTGCTATAAAGTTTTGGTATATAGAAAAACTCAGAACTCTTGTGTTACAAGAAGATAAATGATTCAGGAAGTACTCTATAGTCTGCAGAAAATGCCACATACTGGAAGTTGTATATAGTTTTCAAATAAGATTATTAAATCGATGTATACTCATCTTACCACCAGCTCAAAAGCCATACATTCATTTTTCTATCGATGTAATTAAGAAAGAAATATTAATACAAATAATCGGACTACTTTGTTGTTTTAATTTATACCGAATGGTTATAATAAATTTCGGCAATTAAATTAAAATATACGACTTGTACTTAACTGTGGGAAATATGATTACGTATTCATCCACACATGTAAATGGATTTGCTGCGGCGAAGAGAAGCTTAAATAAAAAAGAACGGCCACATTTTAAAAGTGAAAGCACTATGAAATATTATGTCAATGTCAAAATCACATAATCCAGCTCCAACGAACGTTTGCTTGCTTGGTTGCTCGCTAGCTCGCTTGCTTGCTGCGCGCAACATGCGCACAATTGGTAAAATCATAAAAATCCATTCCATTCAAACGCATATCAATATACATAATACGAGTGAGTATGTTTGCATTTCGTGCAAGGGCAACGTATATAAACATGGCATAACATCGCATGGCAAGATAAAGTCGGAATTTATTTGCGCGAGATAAAAAAATACGCCTGCGTTTGACATGATGGGGATCGAATTTTTATTTGTCTCCGCTAACATTATTTTAAATATAAATAAATCCGGAAAGTACACGCGCGCAAACATTTCAATTAAAAAAACCGAGCAGTCTAGTCTCAATGGGAATCGATACTACTACTAACATCCGATGAAAATATTTCCCGCGGTTTTAATTTTAGCGCGCGTTATAAATAGATAGCGATAATTTCGTGTTGAAACGCATCAGAAATTAAAAAAAGAACAACAATGCCCACAGTTTATTTATGTTAAAACACCTGATTTCGTAGCGGCTGTTTGCCAACTCATCCATTAAAAATAGAACTCGTTTATTAAATAGAAGGCAAATGTGGAGATTCATTTATTTAGTCTGTGATTTATTGAGAGCAATGTTTATGTTGTGATTTGAATAATGTTTTTGTAAACAATCGAAATCATTTAAATCAAATTACGGCGATGCTAATACACTTTTCGATATAAAATATTCAATATGAGAACGAATAAAATACATTTTATTATTACACAAACAGTTCAACGTTTCTTCTAATAGGGGACAATGCGTTAACACCTTCGACACATTAGTAAACATAAATTGTTTAATAGTTACTGTGATTTTATGTAAATTGTTTCTTTGACATATGAGATGCTAGGCACACTGATGATGGGTGCATACTCTGAAACACGAGTGTATGTGTCTCTTACTGGAAAAGGCAATTTACATAAATACATCATTTATTAAGAGCGTACCGACCGCTAACTTGATTTGTAGTATTTTAACAAAAACGGCAACTCTGACTTCATTGCAGCTTCTACAAATAATTTGATAATCGATTTATTTTTGTACATTAAGAAAGGATTAAACTATGATATGTCGAAGTCTTTTAGTCCAATAATAGTTAGGAAATAGCTCAAAAAACCCATCAAATATAGAAATAAATGCGTTTTTCTGTATTTTTGAATGCATTTTGTTGCTATTTGCAAATATAATTTCACAAAAAAGACTTTGACATTTCATAGTTTAATCCTTTCTAAATGTACTGATAAAAAAATAAATCGATTATCAAATTATTTGTAGAAGCAGTGATAAAGCCAAAGTTGCCGTTTTTGTTAAAATACTACAAATCAAGGTAGCGGTCGGTATGCTCTTAATTTTAAATACATTTTATTACATAAAAATTGCTTTAAAGCTGCTTTATTATAAATTTAAGATAATTTACAACATAAAATAGTTAAGAAAATCTTATTAGATATAAAAATTGCCTTTTGTTACATAAATAAATTAAAAAATTGCTCAGAATTGCATTTATTGCTTAATCCAACTGAAAACCTTCTTACAAATGCATATAATTTGTTAAATAAATCTAAGAAAATGCATTTATTGTATGAATTAGTTAGTATAACCTAATTAGATTGAAAAATATGCTTTTTATTACATAAAAATATAAAAATCGCTCAGAATTTTGTAGTTTTAAAAGGTATGAATAAAATTGCTCAGAATTGCATTGGTCTCTTGAATTATCAGGAGATTGTGTAGCAAATGCATAAAGTTTGTAAAATACATCTAAGAAAATGCATTTTTTTGTGCAAAATTGCTTATAAAATCTTATTACGTTTGAAAAATGCACAAAATCGCTTAGAAATTGCATTTATCTCTTGAATTATCATATGATTTTGTAGTTAATGCATACATTTCTTGAATAAATTTAAGGAGTACATTTGTTATGTAAAATAATTTAAAAAAATCTTATGCGTAGAAAACATTGCAGTTTTGTTGCATGAAATAAATAAAAAATTGTTCAAAAATTAGGCTAAGTGCTTAAAATTTAAAAAAGAAATAGCAAATGCATAAAACAGTCCAGGGAATTAATTAATTTTGAAAATTTACAGTTTATCACTTGAAAATATTTAAAATCGCTCATGAAATGTAATTATTGCGTAAAATCGACTTTAAATTTTGACATTTCTAATGTTTGAAGTATTTGTTAAAGAATATAAATTATGTGATGTAGATTGTAAATTTTATTTTAAACTGCCAAAAAGTTACTAGACTGTCAAGAATATTACTACAACTGTTAAGAAAAAGTTACTAAAACTGTGAAACAATTTATAGTAATGTAATAAAATGCATAGAATCTGTCATGTCAAATTGCATTTTAATCTATTTTTTACATTTTTGGAATGTTTTTTGAATAACGGTTTTTTACAATTTTAAAATCAGCAGATTTGAGAAACATTTTTGACAATTTTAGAACATTTTTGACAATTTTGGAATATTTTTGATTATTTTAGAATGTTTTAGACAATTTTGGAACATTTTTGACAATTTAATAACATTTTTAACAATTTTAGAATATTTTTCTACAGTTTTAGAACATATTAACAGATTTTTGACAATTTTGGAACACTTTTGAAACCTTTGCGTTCTACTGTTGTTTTTTTGTTGTATAAAATGGGTAAACCGTTAATTAAGATAGTTTTAGAACATTTTTGACAATTTTAGAATATTTTTGACGACTTTGGAAAATGTCTACAGGCTTGAGAAAGATTTAAGGACAATTTTGTAACATTTTTGATAATTTTAGAATTTTACACGATTTTGGAAAATATCAATAGACAATTTTAGAACATTTTTGACAATTCTAGAATATTTTTGCGACTTTAGAACATGTCTACAGACTTGAGAAAGATTTTTGACATTTTTGATACTTTTAAAGCATGTCAACAGATTTAAGAAAAAAATTTGGAATATTTTTGTCAGTTTTCGACAATCTTGGGATATTTTAGACGATTTTGCAAAATATCAACTGACTTTAACATTTTGAAACTTTTTGACGGTTTTATGAACATTTTAGAACATTGTTGGCAATTTTGTTTTTTTTTTACGTTTTTGGATTGTTTTTGAAATTGATAAGAAATGTTTCGACAATTTAACAAAGTTTTTAACAATTTTAGAATGTTTTTGACACTTTTGAAACATTTTTGAAGATTTTATAACAATTTCAGAAAATTGTTGGCATTTTTTGGCTTTTTTAACATTTTTTGATTGGTTTTTGAAACTGATATAAAATGTTTTGACGATTTAATAACGTTTTTATTTTTGACAGTTTTAGATCATATTATTAGGTTTGAGAAACATTTTTTACAATTTTGGATAATTTTTTACAGTTTTGCATTTTTTTGACGATTTTATAACGTCTTTGACAATTTTATAACGTTAACAGATTTGAGAACTTTTTTTATAGTTTTGGTACATTTTTGATAGTTTTAGAACATTTTTTGACAATTTTGGAATATTTTAGAAAAACATCAACTGGCTTGAGCATTTTGTTTTACACATTTATAGCATTTTTGACACTTTTGAAACATTGTTAAAAATCAAATTTTTAACAATTTTTGAACATTTTTGCCAATTTTTTTTTACACTTTGGAATGTTTTTGAAACTGATATGAAAGGTTTTGACGATTTATAATGCTTTTAACAATTTTAGAACATTTTTGGTCATTTTAAAATACATCAACTGACTGGAGTTGGGAAACATTTTTAACAATTTTGAATATTTTTGAAGCAATATAAAATTGTCATATTTTATAACAATTTTGACAATTTTAGAACATATTTGGAATATTTTAGATGATTTTGGGTAATATCAACAGACTTGAGAATTTAAACATTTTTTACTTTATTAAAACGTTAAAACATTTCATAAAAGTTCAAAAACATTACAAAAATGTATTATAACATTTTTGTAATGTTTTTGAACTTTTTATTATAAATTCTAAAATTTTAAAAATGTGTTAACATTTGTTGTTTTTGAAAGATTTAATATTTTTTTGGAAAATATCAACAGACTTGAGAAAGGTTTTTGACAATTTGGAATCATTTGTGACATTTTCAAATTTTTTTGAAGTGATGTTTTAAAATTGTTAAAAATTATTTATTTTTAACAATTTTTGAACATTTTTGACAATTTTGGATAATTCTAGACAATTTTGGAAAACATCAACAGACTTGAGAACGATTTTTGGCAATTTTTGAACATTGTTTACACTTTTTGGAACATTTTTGACGGTTTAAAAACATGTTTAACAATTTTGGAAAACATCAAAAGGCTTGAGAAATATATTTAACAATTTTTGGACGAATTAATAACACTTTTAACTATTTTAGAACATTTTTTCTACAGATTTAGAACATTAGCAGATTTTTGACAATTTTAGAACGTTTTTGACACTTTTGAAACATTTTTGACACATTTAAAACATTTTTGACTATTTTAGAATGTTTTAGACGATTTTGGAAAACTTTAAGAGACTTGAGAATTTTTTTGGACATATTTAGAACACTTTTGAAACATTTTTGACATTTTTGGAATGTTTTTGAAACTGATACGAAATATTTTGACGATTTTATAATGTTTTTAACAGTGTTAAAACATTTTTGGTACTTTTAAAATACATCAACTGATTTGGGAACATTTTTAACAATTTTGACAATTTTAGAACATTTTTGGAATAATTTAGATGATTTTGGGAAATATAAACAGATTTAAGAAAAAAATTTGATCATTTTGGAACATTTTTGATACTTTTGAAACATTTTTGATTTTTTTGATTTGATAACAAATTTTAAAATTGAGGAACATTTTTGACAAAAATAACAATGACAATGTTGGAATATTTTTGACGATTTTGAAAAATATTAACAGACTTCAACATTTTGCAATATTTTCTACAATTTCTGAACAATACAACAGACTTTGAAACTTTTGGATAATTATGAAAGGATTGACGACTTTTTAACAGTTTTAGAAATATTTTTGATAATTTAAAAATATCAGCAGATTTGAGAAACATTTTTGATCATTTTGAATCATTTTTTACACTTTTGAAACTTTTTTGACAGTTTAAAACGTTTTTGACAGTTTTTGAACATTTTTTAGAATTTTGGAAAATATCAACCGTCTTGAGAATGATTTTGGAGTTTGATTGGTTTGTTTTTCATTAAAAAGAATTTTTTTTTGCACTATTGAAATTCTTTCGACGATTTTGAAACATTTTTAGAACATTTTGACGATTTTGGAAAATATCAACTGACTTCAAATATTTTTGACAATTTTAAAATATAACAACAGGCTTGAGGAACATTTTTGACCAATTTTGGAACTGACTTAAGGAACTTTTTTTATAATCATGAAAGGATCTTGACGATTTTTGCACTTTTTTGACATTTGGTAATCATATGTATTTGTTTGTGAAAATATTTTTACAATTGTAGAACATTTTCCACAATTATAGAACATGAAATACACTTTAAGAATGTTTTTGAGATTTGTCAATCAGTTCTTACATTTGTGGTCTATTTTTGACATTTTTATAACATTATTGACATTTGTTAATCATATTTACATTTTTGACATCTGCGGAACATTATATTATTGTGACAATTGTGGAATATTTTTTACCATTTCAAGAAAACACCAAAACAGTTTTTATAATTGGAGAACATTTTGTGACAATTGAAAAACATTTTTTAAAAGATTGGAACTTTATTTTTTTTTTTTAATTGGAATATTTTAGACATTTACTAAAATTTACTAGTTTATGAAAGATTTTTGAGAACTTTTGAACATTTTTGAAACTGTCGGAAAATTACTCAAATAACAAAAAAAAATGCTAAAATGTTAACGTTGGAATAAATAACTAAAATCTGCCAAAGTCAAAAAATATTTGAGCCTCATCCTTAGACCATATACACTTATAGACGTGCCGTGTGTTATTTTTTGCTTGTTAGGTTGTGAAGCCAACATAACAACGTTTTATACCCACGATTGACGTCACGCGCTAATTGTGAGCATATTTGGCAATTATCAAATATTTATCTAAAACAAATAATAAATGGCCAAGTGTTCTATAACAAGATTTATTGACATTTTGGTAGATTAAGTTCATAAAAATGTATTTTTATTCATGCACAACACTTTATCATAGCCCGCAAGTGACGTCACACGCACCGATTATGCTGGCTTGACTACGTCCGCAAAAGATGGTCTAGGGCCCCACTACACAAAAAAACGTCCTTTCAGAGACGGCTTTGAATAAAGCGTACAATTTTGTGATATTACTTAATTTTGTAACATAGACTCTTGCTTACTACAGGTAGCTTTGCCACTGACTGTTTCAGTCTATAAAGAGCTATTTTACAAACTCAATAAATCAAATAATCCATATTTACACTAAATGATGTGAAATAATAAACACCTGGCAAAGGAATGTCTATTTCCTAAATACAGTCAATATTCTCTTCATAAAATATTACTGAATAATTCTTAAACAGTAATAAATGATTCAATCCTTCATCATGCATAATTGCTTGCTTAAAACTTTTACTTTGATGTTTCTTATTATTAAAGTTTACATTAAAACAAACATATTCATATCTCAAAAACACTGTGTTATGAGTAATGAAAGCTCCTCGAGGCAATTTGTAGAACAATGGGAGACAACAGTTTTGTATTTATAGGAGCAGCAGCAGCAGTGTTTTCACATCTAAATTTAGGTGGGGGCTACCCATTCCCGTAATAAAAAAAAGTACACTTCACGACCTTGCCACTTTAAATTGTAATATGCAAAACAATAACACGTTATGTGATTTACAATAGAATTAATTGATTAATGATTTATGTTAAAATAAACAAACTAATTTGCAATATTTTTGTGGAACTCTAATTTCATTATGAAACTAAGTTAAATTAATTTCCACTGCACGTTTACACGGAATTAATCAAATGCAGCCGCGTAAATATTATTATTACGTTGTTGCGAACGCGTTGGACTGAATACAGCCAGCGATGGATGGTTTTAATCAATAGATTTGCAACAATCGGTAATAAGAAATGGGGTCAGGAAAATATATACCTAAAGATTAGATTTGCCGCTTCAAATATATTTAAGTGAAATATATTCGTTATCGATTTTGCTTCAATTGCGTTTCTACGGAGGGGAAAACACTTGGTCGAGACGTGAATAGGGAATTAGGTTTAGTTGAGTTAGCAAGTGTATCAGCAACGGCTATAAATTGATTCAATAATATATTAAGTTTGAAAATTCATGTTAATGCATCACATAAATTGGTACTATCTTAAAAAAATGTTATCTGCATGTATAATTTATGTCAAATGGTTAGGAATCGGCATAATTTTCCAGGCGATACGTCTGCCATTACAATGTAATTAGCAAAAGTCGGTTTTAGAAACGCATTAAGCAACTTATTTTCAATGTGAGTATTAAATATCAAAAGAAAATTTTAATAATTATGTCCGGTAAATCAATTTTATTGAAATAAAATTTGTTCCATTTTGAAAAGTTCTGAAAAAGTTATTTAGCAATTTTTGAAAAATCTCAAATTTTGGAAACGCATTAAGCAACTTATTTTCAATGCGTTTTGAAAATTTCAAAAGAAAACTTTGATAATTATGTTCGGAAAATTAACTTGATTGAAAGAAAATTTGTTCCATTTTGAAAAATTCTGAAAAAGTTATTTAGAATTTTTTGAAAAATCCCAAATTTTGGAAACACATTAAGCAACTTATTTTTAATGCGTGATGCAAATTTCAAAAGAAAATTTTAATAATTATGTCCGGAAAATCAATTTTATTCAAATAAAGTTTGTTTCATTTTGAAAAATTCTGAAAAAGTTATTTAGAATTTTTTGAAAAATCTCAACATTTTGAAACACATTAAGCAACTTGTTTTTAATGCGTGATGTAAATTTCAAAAGAAAATTTTAATATTTATGTCCGGAAAATCAGTTTCATTGAAATAAAAATTTGTTCAGTTTTGAAAAATTCTGAAAAAGTTAATTAGAAATTTTTGGAAAAATCTCAAATTTTGGAAACGTATTTAGCAACTTATTTTTAATGGGTGATGTAATTTTCAAAAGAAAATTTTAATATTTATGTCCGGAAAATCAGTTTCTTTGAATCAAAATTTGTTCAGTTTTGAAAAATTCTGAAAAATTGTTTAGAAATTTTTGAAAAATCTCATATTTTGGAAACACATTTAGCAACTTATTTTTAATGCGTGATGTAAATTTCAAAAGAAAATTTTGATAATTATGTCCGGAAAATCAATTTTATTGAAACAAAATTTGCTCCATTTTGAAAATATTTGAAAATGTTATTTAGAAATTTTTGAAAAATCTCATATTTTGGAAACACATTTAGTAACTTATTTTTAATGCGTGATGCAAATTTCAAAAGAAAATTTTGATAATTATGTCCGGAAAATCAATTTTTGGAAACATAAATTTGTTTAGATTTGAAAAATTCTGAAAAACTTATTTAGAAATTTTTGAAAAATCTCATATTTTGGAAACGCATTTAGCATCTTATTTTTAATACGTGATGTAAATTTCAAAAGAAAATGTTGATAATTATGTCCGGAAAATCAATTTGATTGAAACAAAATTTGTTCCATTTTGAAAATATTTGAAAATGTTATTTAGAAATTTTTGAAAAATCTCATATTTTGGAAACACATTTAGCAACTTATTTTTAATGCGTGATGTAAATTTTAAAAGAAAATTTTAATAATCATGTCCGGAAAATCAATTTTATTGAAATAAAATTTGTTCCATTTTATAAAATTCTGAAGAAGTTATTTAGAAATTTTTGAAAAATCTCAAATTTTGGAAACGCATTTAGCGACTTGTTTTTAATGCGTGATGTAAATTTAAAAAGAAAATTTTAATAATTATGTCCGGAAAATCAATTTTACTGAAACAAAATTTGTTTCATTTTGAAAAATTCTGAAAAAGTTATTTAGAATTTTTTGAAAAATTCCAAATTTTGGAAACGCATTTAGTAACTTATTTTTAATACGTGATGTAAATTTCAAAAGAAAATTTTTATAATTTTGTCCGGAAAATCAATTTTTTTGAAACAAAATTTGTTCTATTTTGAAAAATTCTGAAAAAGTTGTTTAGAATTTTTTGAAAAATCCCAAATTTTGGAAACGCATTTAGCGACTTGTTTTTAATGCGTGATGTAAATTTCAGAAGAAAATTTTAGTTATTATGACCGGAAAATCATTTTATTGAAACAAAATTTGTTCTATTTTGAAAAATTCTGAAAAAGTTGTTTAGAAATTTTTGAAAAATCTCAAATTTTGGAAACGCATTAAGCAACTTATTTTTAATGCGTGTTGCAAATTTCAAATGAAAATTTTAATAATTATGCCCGGAAAATCAATTTTATTGAAACAAAATTTGTTTCATTTTGAAAAATTCTGAAAAAGTTATTTAGAAATTTTTGAAAAATTTCAAATTTTGGAAACGCATTAAGCAACTTATTATCAATGCGTGTTGCAAATTTCAAATGAAAATTTTAATAAGTATGCCCGGAAAATCAATTTTATTGAAACAAATTTTGGAAACGCGTTTAGCAACTTATTTTTAATGCGTGATGTAAAATTGAAAAGAAAATTTTAATAATTATGTCCGGAAAATCAATTTTGTTGAAACCAAAATTTGATTCATTTTGAAAACTTCTGAAAAAGTTATTTAAAATTTTTTGAAAAATTTCAAATCTTGGAAACACATTAAGCAACTTATTAACAATGCGTGTTGCAAATTTCAAATGAAAGTTTTAATAATTATGCCCGGAAAATCAATTTTATTGAAACAAAATTTGTTTTATTTTGAAAAATTCTGAAAAAGTGATTTAGAAATTTTTGAAAAATCTTAAATTTTGTAAACGCATTAATCAACTTATTTTTAATGCGTATTGCAAAATTCAAAAGAAAATTTTGATAATTATATTCGGTAAATCAATTTTATTGAAACAAAATTTGTTCTATTTAGAAAAATTCTGAAAAAGTTATTTAGAAATTTTTGAAAATCTTCAAATTTTGGAAACGCGTTTAGTAACTTATTTTTAACGAGTGATGCAAATTTTAAAAGAAAATTTTAATAATTAAGTCCGGAAAATCAATTTTATTGAAACAAAAATTGTTCCATTTTGAAAAATTCTGAAAAAGTTATTTAGAAATTTTTGAAAAATCTTAAATTTTGGAAATGCATTCATCAACTTATTTTTAATGCGTGATGTAAATTTCAAAAAAAAATATTGATAATTATATCCGGAAAATCAATTTTATTATATATTTATTTTGAAAAAATTTTAAAAAGTTATTTAGAATTTTTTGAAAAATCTCAAATTTTGGAAACGCATTTAGCAACTTGTTTTTAATGCGTGATGTAAATTTCAGAAGAAAATTTTAGTAATTATGACCGGAAAATCATTTTATTGAAACAAAATTTGTTCTATTTTGAAAAATTCTGAAAAAGTTATTTAGAAATTTTTGAAAAATCTCAAACTTTAGAATCGCATTAAGCAACTTATTTTTAATGCGTGGTGTAAATTTGAAAAGAAAATTTTGATATATAAGTTCGGAAAATCAATTTTATTGAAATAAAAATTGTTCCATTTTGAAAAATTCTGAAAAAGTTATTTAGAAATTTTTAAAAAATTTCAAATTTTGGAAACGCATTAAACAACTTATTTTTAATCCGTGATGTAAATTTCAAATGAAAATTTTAATAATTATGTCCGGAAAATCAATTTTATTAAAACAAAATTTGTTCCAATTTGAAAAGTTCTGAAAAAGTGATTTAGAAATTTTTGAAAAATCTCAAATTTTGGAAACGCATTTAGGAACTTATTTTCAACTCGTACTGCAAATTTTAAAAGAAAATTTTGGTTATTATGTCTGGAAAATCAATTTTATTGAAACAAAAATTGTTCTATATTGAAAAATTCTGAAAAAGTTATTTAGAATTTTTTGAAAAATCTCAAAATTTTGAAACACATTAAGCAACTTGTTTTTAATGCGTGATGTAAATTTCAAAAGAAATTTTTATTATTTATGTCCGGAAAATCAGTTTTATTCAAACAAAATTTGTTCAGATTTGAAAAATTCTGAAAAAGTTAATTAGAAATTTTTGAAAAATCTCAAATTTTGGAAACGCATTTAGCAACTTATTTTTAATGCGTGATGTAAATTTCAAAAGAAAATTTTAGTATTTATGTCCGGAAAATCAATTTTATTAAAACAAAATTAGTTCCTTTTTAAAAAAATTTGAAAAAGTTATTTAGAAATTTTTGAAAAATCTCAAGTTTCGGAAACGCATTTAGTAACTTATTTTTAATGTGTGATGTAAATTTCAAAAGAAAATTTTGATAATTATATCCGGAAAATCAATTTTATTGAAACAAAATTTGTTCCATTTTGAAAAATTTTGAATGTTATTATGAATTTTTTGAAAAATTCCTAATTTTGGAAACGCATTTAGCAACTTATTTTTAATGCGTAATGTAAATTTCAAAAGAAAATTTTAATAATTATATCCGGAAAATCAATTTTATTGAAACAAAATTTGTTCCATTTTGAGAAATTCTGAAAAAGTTATTTAGAAATTTTTGAAAATTTTCAAATTTTGGAATCGCATTAAGCAACTTATTTTCAATGCGTTTTGAAAATTTCAAAAGAAAATTTTAGTAATTATGTCCGGAAAATCAATTTTATTAAAACAAAATTTGTTTCAGTTTGAAAAGTTTTGAAAAAGTTATTTAGAAATTTTTGAAAAATCTCAAATTTTGGAAACGCTTTTAGCAACTTATTTTTCATGCGTGATGTAAACTTCAAAATAAAATTTTAATAATTATGTCCGGAAAATCATTTTTATTAAAACAAAATTTGTTCCTTTTTAAAAAAATTGAAAAAGTTATTTAGAAATTTTTGAAAAATCTCAAATTTTGGAAACGCTTTTAGCAACTTATTTTTAATGTGTGATGTAAATTTCAAAAGAAAATTTTGATAATTATATCCGGAAAATCAATTTTATTGAAACAAAATTTGTTCCATTTTGAAAAATTTTGAATGTTATTATGAATTTTTTGAAAAATTCCTAATTTTGGAAACGCATTTAGCAACTTATTTTTAATGCGTGATGTAAATTTCAAAAGAAATTTTTAATATTTATGTCCGGAAAATCAGTTTTATTGAAACAAAATTTGTTCAGTTTTGAAAAATTCTGAAAAAATTATTTAGAAATTTTTGATAAATCTCATATTTTGGAAACGCATTTAGCAACTTATTTTTAATGCGTGATGTAAATTTTAAAAGAAAATTTTAATAATTATGTTCGGAAATTCAGTTTTATTGAATCAAAATTTGTTCCATTTTGAAAAATTTTGACAAATTTATTTAAATTTTTTTTTTTAATTTAAAATTTTGGAAACGCATTTAGCAACTTATTTTCAATGCGTGATGTAAATTTCAAAAGAAAATTTTGATAATTATATCCGGAAAATCAATTTTATTGAAACAAAACTTGTTCTATTTGAGAATTCTGAAAAAGTTGTTTAAAATTTTTTGAAAAATCTCAATTTTTGGAAACGCATTTATCAACTTATTTTTAATGCGTGATGTAAATTTCTAAATAAAACTTCAATAATTATGCTCGGAAAATTAAGAACAAAATATCAGAATCAGCGTATTGCCTGTTGCGTCGAGTTTATGTAGATGGCACAAATGTAAATAAAAATTATTTTTAAAATTAGTTTAAATAATTCTTTTATTATTATAGCCGACAGCAATCAATATGATCCACAAAACCAATATTTTTTTATCCGATAGTCCGTACGGATTACAAACCGAATATAATTGAATTTTAAATTAATTTAATAAAAAATGTTTTTCTAATAGAATATATTTAAACAGAAATTGCTTCATCAGATAGTTTTAGTAACGTGATAATGTACTGAAATTCAGGTCACTAATTAATCGTACGCGCACAATGAACTACTAGTAAGCCGATTATATTATATTCCATGAAAACACAACTGGACAAAATAATAATAAAGCCCAATTTAATGATGTCACGCTTAATTAAACATTCAAAAAAAATCACACAAACACAATCCCTCTGATGTTTAAATACTTTTAATATTCAATTAAATTTTGCACAAAGCACACATGCGTTTTATTTAAAAATAATACTAAAATTGTCGGAATGTTTTTGATGAAAAAAATATATTATTTAATCTCTTTTCGTATTCCTCATAAATTTTCTCTATTCAGAAAATATCCACTCCTTCCATTATGTTGACTTTATCAAAAGTTCAAAAGAATTACGCTGCATACAGCATTCGTTTGTGCAGGATAATAATTTAATTAACAGGCTTTAAAAGCGCTTTCCTGTAAACGAATAGCGCTTTATCAAAGAATTACAAATAATTATTTAGCAATTTTTCTATCACGCGATGTCGTAGTCATCCAAGGCACACTGACGAGGTTTGTAAAACCGAAACAATTCTCAATAATCTTAGAATTGAATAGACTATCAGAATATATTACAAGAATTATTAATTAAAACATCAATAATTTATTATCAAAGTGTGAGGTGCATTGCTCCGCTTAGAATTCCACTTCAGCATTTGTGGGTCAATTAAGCTTCCTCAATCGTCGCAGGAATTTATAAACTCTGTTCATATACACACTCACACCAATGCCACAAATTCTAAAAATATTCATTCCGAGCACGATTCATTTAGCTCAATTAATACAATTTGTATTTGGAAAAGCATTCGGTTGAATTATTACATAAATCATTTTTCAACCTCGACGGTATTATTACATTTTGCAATATGGCACGAATTACATTTCTAAATATATAACATAACATCTTTGTTGTTGGCAATTCCAACTGAGTGCTAACGACCCGAGACATTTAAAATATTACAAAATATATTAATTTGATCAAACTAAAAATGCGGTCTCTCAGACCAAGGTGAGCAACCGTGTTACAAATTTTGATTATTTGGACTAAATAATGTAGTATTCGGAAAAATTTCCTAAACATGTTTTGTTTTGAATATTTAATAAAATCAATACTGAGAATGAAAAGAATGTGAAAGGTCAATGACAACCCTAGAGACTGCTCAAATCGTCCAATGTTATTCGTTAAATTTCTCGAAGGAACTATATATCTGTCCGTCCATCTATTAATACCCGGCTCGCTATATATGTGTAAATATGTTAGTGTGTGAAGTGGTATCCTATATGTGGAAACATAAAAGTGTGATTTGAAATGGTGTCGGTTGTGTGTGTTAAACGAGCGCTGCGGAATAATATCGTACCGTTCGGACATTGAACTTGTACTTGCTCGCGCCTCTCCGCACGTAGATATGTGTGACGAAGTATAAAAAGTATTCTATACTTTAGTTTAGAGTCCCCCACACGCGGCAGTACTATCTGTTCTGAGTACTACGAGACAATACGACTGAGAAGTTTTGTTGCTGCTGCTGCTGCGCCTCTCTCGCGGCGATGTTTCGTTTCGCAACCGAGGCTAGACCCCGGGACCTTGAATATGTTAATCAAGGTGTAAATATCAACAGACGCGAGACGAACGTGCATTTTTAATAATCCCGACCTTTACCTTATTAATAATTATTGCGCACCCGAAACGTACGCTACGAGATCTGTCGAAATCGCCTCTGAATTGTTGTTAGAATGGAAAGCAATCAAAATTTATCATTTTATGTTTCAAAATACTGCTGACCCTTTAATAATAATAGGTTGTAACTATAGCGATTCGCCCCATCTCTTAATCCCATCGGGATTGCATGCCATCAATCATTAGGGTGGAAACTCATATTTCAGTATTAATAGTTTATGATGAAGAGTAGGAGGCGCAATTCTGTTTATTTTTAAATAGTTTATCGATAGTGAATTTAAAGTTATTTCTAGTGAAAATCAGATCGGCTGACGCTCGCTCGATTAAGTTGAACAGCGTTTCTATTTATTTAGGAGACGGGCGAGACGTATTGATAGACAAATTGATTGGATTATTGAAAGGGTTGTGTAGTTAAAATAAAGAGACAGTTTGATAACAAAAATAGAAAGATTGAAGAATATTGATTGTCTGTGTCTCAGATTCCACGACGTTTATTCTAAAAGTTGGGAGGGTACGAAGGAAAGTAAAATGTACATTTACTATGTACAGTGTAACCTTTAACAATACTTGTTTGTATTACCATCCGATGATGGCCGTGTAAAGATTGAAACTAGTTACGGTTTTTAAATATATTTGTGATATAGTACACAGTAAATATGAATAACTAACACTTGGTACAATGTTTTCGCCCACCCGCCCAAGTGTTTGTTATCAAGAAATTTGCTTATTCCTACATTTGTAGCGTTTCTGCTGTTTTTAGTGTGACAGATTTAATGACAATTGTCACTAATACGTCAGAGGTGGGCACAATAACAAATTTCTTGACAACTAAGACTTGGGCGGGTGGGCGGGCACACAGTTTATAAATTTTGAGACTGTGGTTTGATACACTATTCCCGCCCACCCGCTCAAGTGTTTGTTGTCAAAACATTTGCTTATTCTGACTTTTGTTGCGTTTCTGCTGTTTTTAATATGACAGAGATGGAAACAATAACAAATTTCTTGATAACTAACGCGTGGACGGGAACACAGTTTATAAATATTGGGCCTGTGGTTCAATATACTGCTCCCGCCCGACTGCTCAAGTATTTCTTAACAGGAAATTTGCTTATTTACACACTTGTTGCGTTTTTGCTGTTTTTAGTATGACAGATTGAATGACAGTTGTCACTAATACGTCAGAGGTGGGTACAATAACAAATTTCTTGACAACATACACTTGGGTGGGCGGGCGGGAACACAGTTTATATATATTGGGTTGGTGGTTTGAAACAGTGTTTCCGCCCACCCACCCAAGTGTTTGTTATCAAGAAATTTGCTTATTCTCACTTTTTTCATATGACTGATTGAATGACAGTTGTCACTTAAACGTCAGAGGTGGTTACAATAACAAATTTCTTGATAACTAACGCTTGGGCGGGTGGGCGGGAACACAGTTTATATATATTGGGTTGGTGGTTTGAAACAGTGTTTCCGCCCACCCACCCAAGTGTGTGTTATCAAGAAGTTTGCTTAGTGACACTTCTTGCGTTTCTGCTGTTTTTAGTGTGACAGATTGAATGACAGTTGTCACTAATACGTCAGAGGTGGCACAGTAACAAATTTATTGATAACAAACAGTTGGGCGGGTGAGCGGGAATACAGTTTATAAATTTTGAGCCGGTGGTTTGATACACTATTCCCGCCCACCCGCCTAAGTGTTTGTTGTCAAGAAATTTGCTTATTCTGACTTGTTGCCTTTCTGCTGTTTTTAATATGACAGCAGTTGTCATAATACGTCAGAGGTGGGCACAGTAACAAATTTATTGACAACAAACACTAGGGCGGGTGGGCGGGAACACAGTTTATAAATATTAGGCCGGTGGTTTGATACAGTGTTTCTGCCCACTTGTCCAAGTGTTTGTTATCAAGAAATTTGCTTATTCTCACACTTGTTGCGTTTCTGCTGTTTTTAGTGTGACAGATTGAATGACAGTTGTCACTAATACGTCAGAGGTGGGCACAGTAACAAATTTATTGATAACAAACATTAGGGTGGGTGGGCGGGAACACAGTTTATAAATTTTGAGCCGGTGGTTTGATACACTATTCCCGCCCACCCGCCCAAGTGTTTGTTTTCAAGAAATTTGCTTATTCTGACTTGTTGCGTTTCTGCTGTTTTTAATATGACAGCAGTTGTCATAATACGTCAGAGGTGGAAACAGTAACAAAATAAATTCTTGATAACTAACGCTTGGGCGGGAACACAGTTTATAAATATTAGGCCGGTGGTTTGATACAGTTTTGCAAAAGCCCGGGAATGTCTAGAAAGGTCTAAACGTGGTTGAAAGACTTTAGGCGAACTTGTTACTTTTTGGGAGCTGTTTTAGAGTACTTATTTTATATTATTTTGACGTTTTGCTGAGAATGGAAGATTTTTAACGAATTTGGGGTATTTTGAAAGTTAGAGATTTCTAAAATGTTTGGGACACTTCGAAAGGAGTCTAAAGCATCTCTGAAGAACAATAATTTTAAAAATATTTTGAACTAGAAACGAACGAACTTTTGACATTAAATGGGATAATTTTGGCGTTGGTTTAACTTGGTTTGAAGTTTTCTGATTTCTGATTTTGATACATGGGATGAGCTTACATGGTTTTGGAAAGGCTTTGTCTAAAAAGGTCTCAAACTGACTCTGAAAGACTTTGGGTGAACTCGTTACTGTTTGGGAGCAGTTTTAGAGAATTTAAGACATTATTTTGAGAGTATTGGGAGTTGAAAAAACTTCAAATTGAAGATCTTCAATGAATTTGGGAAATTTTGAAAGTCTGAGAAATTTAAAATGTTTTAAAGACACTTCGAAATGAGTCTAAAGCATCTTGGAAGAACTTTTGATAATGTTAGTATTGTTTAATTTGCTTTGAGGTTTTTGGTGTTTGGGCCGACTTTAAATAGTTTTGGTAAGATCTGAGAAAGTCTTAAAATGGCTTCGAAAGTAACTTGTAAAGGCTTTTGGTAAACTCGTTAATGTTTGATATCAGTTTTAGAGTACTTAACAAGTTTGAGACATAATTTTTACGTTTTTTGAGAGTATTGGGATTTTAAATGGAAAATCTTTAGCGAATTTTGGAGATTTTGAAAGTCGGAGATCTCTAAAATAATTTGGATACTTCGAAAAGAGAACTTTTGACAATAAATGGGATAATTTTGGCGTTGGTTAAGCTTGATTTGAAGTTTTCGGAGAATTTTGATACTTGGAACGACCTTAAATAGTTTTGGAAAGGCCCGGGAAAGTCTAAAAAGGCTTCAAAGTAACTCGGAAAGACTTTGGGTGAAATTGTTACTGTTTGGGAGCGCTTTTAGAGTTTTTAATAAATTTAAGACATGATTTCGAAACGCTTGGGCGGGAACACAGTTTACAAGTATTTGGCCGGTGGTTTGATACAGTATTCCCGCCCACCTGCCCAAGTGATTGTTATCAATAAATTTGCTTATTCCCAAACTTGTTGCGTTTTTGCTGTTTTTTATGTGACTGATTGAATGACAGTTGTCAGAAATACGTCAAAGGTGGGCACAGTAACAAATTTCTTGATAACAAACACTTGGGCGGGTGTGCGGGAACACAGCCGGTGGTTTGATACACTGTTCCCGCCCACCCGCCGAATTGTTTGTTATCAAGAAATTTGCTTATTCTCATATTTGTTGCGTTTTTGCTGCTTTTAGTATGACAGATTGAATGACAGTTGTCACTAATACGTCAGAGGTATAAACAATAACAAATTTTTTGATAACTAACGAGTGGGCGGGAACACAGTTTATAAGTATTGGGCCGGTGGTTTGATTCAGTGTTTCCGCCCACCCGACCAAGTGCTTGTCGTCAAGAAATTTTCTTATTCGCACACATGTTGCGTTTCTGCTGTTTTTAATATGACAGTTGTCGCTAATACGTCAAAGATGGGCACAATAACAAGTTTCTTGATAGTTAACACTTGGGCGAGTGGGCGGGTACACAATTTATAAATAGTGGGCCGGTGGTGTGATACGTCTGTTTTCGCCCACCCGTCCAAGTGTTTGTTATCAAGAAATTTGCTTATTCTCAAACTGGTTGGGTTTCTGCTGTTTTTAATATGACAGATTGAATGACAGTTAAAATTAATACGTTAGAGGTGGGTACAATAACAAATTTCTTGATAACTAACACTTGGGCGGGTGGGCGGGAACACAGTTTATAAATAGTGGGCCGGTGGTTTGATACACTGTTCCCGCCCACCCGCTCAAGTGTTTGTTATCAAGAAATTTGCTTATTTTCAAACTTGTTGCGTTTCTGCTGTTTTTAATATTTCAGATTGAATGACAGTTGTCACTAATACGTCAGAGGTCTGTACAATAACAAATTTTTTGATAACAAACACTTGGGCGGGTGGGCGGGAACACAATTTATAAATATTGGGTCGATGGTTTGATACACTGTTCCCGCCCACCCGCCCAAGTGTTTGTTATCAAGAAATTTGCTTATTCTGTTTTTTGTTGCGTTTCTGCTGTTTTTAATATTACAGACTGAATGACAGCTGTCACTAATACGTCATAGGTGGGTACAATAACAAATTTCTTGATAACAAACACTTGGGCGGGTGGGCGGGAACACAGTTTATAAATATTGGACCGGTGGTTTGATACTCTGTTTCCGCCCACCCGTCCAAGTGTTTGTTATCAAGAAATTTGCTTATTTTTACACTGCTGTTTTTAATATGACAGATTGAATGGCAGTTGTGAATAATACGTCTGAGGTGGGCACAATAACAAATTTCTTGATAAGTAAGACTTGAAAACTTCTGAAAAGAAAAATAGAAAACTGAAAGCGTGCTAAGCTAGCGTTTTATCAGCGTCATCTTTATCGGATTCAAGCTGCTAATACAAACATATATTTTGCAATATTATTCAAGATATAATTGAATGAGCATGCAACAATTTTATCTATTAACACAAGCAACGCATTATAATACTATTATTCTTACGTCACCATTAGTTTTGATTATATTCTGAACAACAGTAAATAATTACTCAGTAATCATAACAAACAAGAGATTATAAATAATCATTTTGATTATAAATTGATATTAATCACGCTTTTCTTACGACAAAATTATCGCATTTTTATACAAAATTGAGATATCAATCTTCTATTAATGTCGCAACATTGCTGGCTGGGGAGAAACAGGAAAATAAGAAGAACGGAGAGAAAGTAAAATGAAGATAATATGTAATTTTATCATATTGGATATAAAACAAAAATTGAGATAAATAAATGTTAATAAAGATGCGCATATTTATAAAATGTTTTGTTAGTTTGAAAGTTTCTACCCTAACAGAATATGCAAACTTGTCTAGCAAATAGTATTGAACCCATAACCTCTAGCGCTATTTCAAACTACAACAGTCACGAAGGTCAACTAAATAAAACGATATAATTGCCTCATTATAATTTATGACAGGAAACTAAAAAGATGACATAATTAATCCATATTTGAAGGACTAAATCTTGTAAATTATTTTATATTACGATGTTAGAAGCATTTCAACTAACTTGATAAACTTTTGAAATGTAATCGTAAAGATACGTTTAAAATATTCCCTTGATTCGCATGCAATTTGACGCCGCTTCAAGCAAGCAAAAGCGATTTACTTCGGGTCATAACGCCGGGGCTGTTTAAACTTGTGTCCTTAAAATTTATATTCAATGCGGAATGCAACAACATTTTCACGTTTTGTTAATCGTTGATAAATGAATTGTTTGTATTCGTTGACAGTGTGCCGATAAATACGATTACAACAACTGTAATTGATAAAATCTATGTTTGTTTTGAATTAATTTTACATTAATTATCATAATTATTATTGCACAAACATTAATTGAATTTGATAAGAAATTGCTATTACTTTCAATAGCAATAGATTTGATTAATGCTTAAATTCAATTTTAAAGTAGTTGGTGTACATGTATGCAAATTAATTGTTACAAAATCTTCTACTCTATTCAATTTAAAGATAGCGAAAAATGAATATTACTCACGGGGCCATAAAACAATGATAGATCAAATGTCATATTATAGTAGTCGCAAAAAAAGTATAGTATACAACTTGCACGTAATGTCTTCGTACACTTCGTGCAACAACCTTTATACTCGTGGGAAATGGATATCATTACGTGCTAGTTGTACAATATACTATTACAAACGTGGCCTTTTTAATCAGCTGTGCTCTTGCAAAGGAAACAATTTTAATGAAGTATGCGTAATTATGTGTAGCTGACATTTTTTCAATCGATGTGATTTCGTTGAAGCCACGGAATTTAATTAATGTGTTCTTGTTTCAGGTCGGGCGATGTGAGGAATTCGCGGCGTCTGCCAACACCATGAGGATTTTCTCAGTGCGTACGCCCGAGGGGAAGGTGAGTTTCAGCCCTGCCTTGTAATCGTAATCGTTGTTCTCTCCCTCCTTATAGTAGTTGCGCGCATATCAACCAACAACGTCTTTCCATCCATCCATCCCTCGCGTGCCACCGATCGTGAGCTGCGAACGGGAAATTCGCGTTTCTTTGTCAGCGCGCTTCTTGCTGCTGCTCTCCTCTCGTTCCGGAAATCTGCGAGGGAGTGAGTGTGTGCGAAGAGCAGCAAGTGAGTGTGCGAAGAGCGAGTGCGAGTTTTCTACTGCAACGTTGCCGACTTAGCGTTCTCTTCGTCGTCCGTGCCGTTAGCCCACTTATCCCGCTATGTTTACAGTTGCTTTCCGGTCATTTTACTTATGCTACTCCCATCGAATTGGCATAACATTAAAAAATTACTCAATCGTTGCGGATGTTATAAAATAATAAGCGAAAAGATTTATAAAAGAAAACGAAATTAGTTTGAACGATTTAGTAAACATTAAGATAAAATCTTATTGGATTTTTTATTGCGCATTAAGCTTCATTAATATTAAAAGTGTTATGGGAAATCAAAAGTTTTATGGTTCAACTGGTTCTAAAATTTGGCAAAACATCCACCAGACGAAATTTTAATCTTTCTTGAGTGATTTTTTAGAAATCAAACAAAATAAAACTAAAATTACACTTTAAGAAAGACATCTATAACAGAACTGATAATCGGCATTAAATGATTAAAAGGAGCCTACATGTTTGCGCACATGTATGCGCACAAGTACGCGAACATGTGCGCTCACATGCACGACAGTGTGGACACAAAATATTAATAAATAGTCGTTGAAACGTGCGTGTGTTTTGTTTTTGCTTGAGTTTATGATTGGGCGAACTTTTTACAGAGAGTGTGTACACATTTTTGTGTACTAAAGCTGCGTACAAGTTCGCGCACATGCACGTGTGGACGAATGATTTTTACAGAGTTTTGTCTTCACACTGGGGTACCAGAGCGCGGACATGACATTACTTATGTCTGTAGATACCTTAACTTTGGTCACAAAACAGATTTCTGGGAATTTAAAAAAGGTTTTCAGTTAACGTTTTTTGGAATGCTGGAGTAATTTAAAAAGATTTTATGAGATTATCTATGATTTTTTTTTAATTACTAAAAAATTCTGATAATTTGTAGGTCTAGGTTATGTTTTTTAGCTGAGACTAAGCACAGTGCCGTGCGTGCTTAGATTAACCTGAAGCGCACTTTTTAGTTAACGTTTTTGGGACGCTTTTGCTCAAAAACGGAAGCAAAAATTAAAAATGTGTTTGGCCTACCCAAAATATATCTACAAGGGCTTTCTATTATTCGTAGTATGCTTTTTTTGGTTTGCACTTAGTGAATCATAAAACTTAAAATTGAAATTTAATAGATTTTGAAGCTTGGTTGAATTTGAAAATTATTGGGAATGCTTTCAGACATTTGAGGCAATTTGATTCCGAGGTCATTGAAGAATCTTGAAATTTGGGAAGGTTACATTTTTTGAGAAGACTTTGTATGATTTTCAAAAAATTCTGGAAGACAAAATAGAATATTTGAACAATTTTTATGCAGAAAATACGTTTTTTTATGATTTTAGATGAAATTCATGCAGAAAATGCGTTCTTTGAGCTATTTCAAATAAAGTTTATGCAGAAAATGATTTTTTTAGACAATTTTAAGCAGATATTACGCAGAAAATAAATTTTTAGAGCAATTTATATGCAGAAAATTCATTTTTTGGGCGATTTCAAATAGAATTCATGCAGAAAATGCGTTCTTTGGGCGATTTTAAATAGAATTCATGCAGAAAATCCTTTTTCTAGACGAAAATTTATTGTCAAAAGAAGTTTATATGCAGAAAATGCGTTTTTTGGGTAATTTCGAAAATAATTCATGCAGAAAATGCGTTTTTTGGTTGGTTTTAAACAGAATTTATGCAGAGAGTGAGATTTCTGTGCAATTTATATGCAGAAAATGTGTTTTGGGGGTAATTTCAAATAGAATTCATGCAGAAAATGCGTTTTTTGGTCGATTTCAAATAGAATTCATGTAGAGAGTGCGTTTTCTCAGCAATTTTATACAGAAAATACTTTTTCTAGGCGAAAATTAATTGATAAGAGCAGTTTATATGCAGAAAATGCGTTCTTTGGGTGGTTTCAAATAGAATTTATGCAGAAAATGCGTTCTTTGGGCGATTTTAAATAGAATTCATGCAATTTTATGCAGAAAATACTTTTTCTAGGCGAAAATTAATTGCTAAGAGCAATTTATATGCAGAAAATGCGTTCTTTGCGTGATTTAAAAAAAAAAATTTTGGGCGATTTTAAATAAAATTCATGCAGAAAGTGCGTTTTCTGAGCAATTTTATGCAGAAAATACTATTTCTTGGCGTAAATTATTTGTTAAGAGCAATTTATATGCAGAAAATGTGTTTTTGAGGTGATTTGAAATAGAATTCATGCAGAAAATGCGTTCTTTGGGGATTTCAAATAAAATTCATGCAGAAAGTGCGTTTTCTGAGCAATTTTATGCAGAAAATATTTTTTGGGCGAAAATTAATTGTTAAGTGCAATTTATATGCAGAAAATGCGTTCTTTAGGTGATTTAAAAAAAATTATGCCGAAAAAGCGTTCTTTAAGCGGTTTTAAACAGAATTCATGCAGAAAGTGCGTTTTTTGAGCATCTTTATGCAGAAAATACCTTTTTAGGCGAAAATTAATTGTTAAGAGCAATTTAAATGCAGAAAATACGTTTTTGATGTGATTTCAAATAGAATACATGCAGAAAATGCGTTCTTTGGGCGATTTTAAATAGAATTCATGCAGAAAATGCGTTTTCTGAGCAATTTTGTACAGATTTTTTTTTTAAGCGAAAATCAATTGTTAAGAGCAATTTATATGCAGAAAATGCGTTTTTGGGTGATTTCAAATAGAATTTCTACAGAAATGCGTTCTTTGGGCGATTTCAAGTAGAATTTATGCAGAAAATGATTTTTTTAGACAATTCTAAATAGATTTTGCGCAGAAAATAATTTTTTATAGCAATTTATATGCAGAAAATGCGTTCTTTGGGCGATTTTAAACAGAATTTATGCAGAAAGTTTGTTTTCTGTGCAATTTTTTGCAGAAAATACTTTTTCTTGGCGATTTCAAATATATTTAATGCAGAAAATGAATTTTCTGATTTAATAATATGCAGAAATTGCATTTTTTAGATGATTTCAATCAGAATTCATGCAGAAAATGCATTTTCTTGGCAATAAATATGCAGAAATTGCATTTTTGGGCAATTTGTATAGAGAAACTACGTTTTTTAGGCTATTTCAAATAGATTTCATGCTAAAAATGATTTTTTGGGGCAATTTATATGCAGAAAATGCGCATATTTTTAGCATCTTTGGCGCATAATATTTTTGTGCCATTTTGCATCTTATTTTTGATTCTTTACGCATTTTTTGGCGTTTGAGCATTTCTTTGTGCTTTTTAGAACAAATTTTTAGTGTTTTTGATGCATAACATTTTTGTGTCATTTCTTCGTTTTATTTTTGTGCATTTTGCGCATTTGTGTGTGTCTTTTGCACATACCGACTGCAACACGTGACTGATGTTTAGTGAAAGAATAAAACGGGGTCTCGGGTTATGGTTTACAGTTTATGGTTTACGGTTTACGGTTTTATATGAACTTTGCGCAGCGGCATCTTTGATCTAATTCTTGTTTATTTTGCGTTTTTTTAATGTTTTTGTGTGCTTTATGCGCACATTTTTGTGTTTTTTGCGCATAATATTTTTGTAATTTTTGTTTTATTTTTGTGCATGTATTTTTGGCTTTTGAGCATTTTTTTCAGCTTGAGCATATTTTGTCTTTTCTACATTTTATTTTTGTTTCTTTTGCTCTTTTTTTGTGGCATTTGAGCTTTTTTTGTGTTTTATTGCGTTTATTTTTGTGTCTGTTGCGCAAAATATTTTTGGTTCTTTTTCCGCATATTATTTTTGTTTTTTTGCGCATTTGAGCACTTTTTTTACGGCATTTTAGCAATTTATGTGCTATTTTGCGTATGTTTTTGTGCCTTTTTTGCATTATATTTTTTTGTTCTTATTTTTGCGCATCTTTTTTGTAATTTTTGAGCATTTTTTAGTGCTTTATTGCGAATATTTTTGTGTCTTTTGCGCATAATATTTTTGTGCCTTTTCTGGATCTTATTTTTGTTTTTTTTTGTGGCGGTTGGCATGTTTTGTGCTTTTTTGCACATTGTACGAAACAACATGCGTCAAAGTTGTTTCATGGTGAATATGTGTTGTGTTAGGAGTATTACTGAACAAGACTAGCTACTAGAGGTTATTAAGACTGTCTTGGAAGACTTTGAGATAGCTTTAGGAGAGTCTTCAAAGTTTAAGAAGTTCTGAAAGGTTTTAACGAGTTTGCAATTGGAGTTACTATGGACTACCAAGAGATTGAAGATTAGAAAACTTTAAGAGATTAGAGAAATCTTAAAGCATATTGTGAGAATTATAGAAGACCTTAGGAGCTAAGTAGACTGTGGTTCGAAGTTAAATCAGGATTGCCTACAATCGTAGCGAGTATGGCACAATAAGTTTTTCTGCGACTTTGGAAGGCAATCTTTATTGGTTTTTGTGTGAATTTTGAAAGGGTTTGAACTTGAAACGACTCGGATATCATTAACTGTTTTGAAAAGATGCTGAGAGGTCAGTTATAGGAGATTTTGAGAGGTATTGGGAGGATTTACACATTTTTTTCTGATAGTAGAAGAAATTTACTACTATTAGGAAATCTTTAAGCTTATAATGGAAACTAGAGAACTTTTAATGCTTTATTTTTTTTTTATATTTTAGAACATTATAAGCTGTTGTGCTGGTTTGAGTGCCGATTTATTTACATTTCAGTAAAGTGCTTAGTAGCGTTACTAATAAGATTGCCACGAGTAAACGTCTATTCATCTGTCAATAGTGTAAGTAAACTGTACTACCCGTATAAAAACTGTAAGCATTCAGTAATTACGTGAAATATAAACTGGGATTGATATTGATCATAAAATAACTTACTGATCAGATGAATAAACCGGTCTTCAGCAGACTTTGTGAGGTTTTAGAGGACACTGAAGTTTTTTTTAGAATAAATTATAAAGGTTTTGGAATGCTTATCTTTTTCTGAAAACTAAAATAACTTAACGATTTGTAAGCTGAAAAATCGTTGGTACGCCACTGGATGTATTGACTATAAATAAACTTACAGGAAGTGCGAAGAGATTGGAATTTAATATAATCCGATAAAAGATTTATGTACAGTTTTTTCTTGTAAAATCGAAATAATTTCATTAATCATTTCCAAACATAGCACAGGAAAATACTCGTGAATTGAGTACGCACGCAATTACACTAATAGATTGAAATAATATCGACACGACGTTAATTTAAAAGTCAAATAAATTCCAACAAACTGCCTCGCCAAGCATCAAACAGCATAATCTCACAAAACACTTGAATTATGCATTTGATTTAGTTGTTTACCTATGATATGTTGCAATGTTTATACACCGTCAAAGGCTGTAATCATATAGTTCGCTGTAGCACGACCTGGCGATTCTAAAAATATGTTATAATGATACAGTTAAAATATTTAAAGGGGGATCATTACACGCATGCATTATGCATGCCAGCCAGCCAACAATATGCAAAATTTAACATTGTTTTACAACTGTATTTATTTTACGATTTAATAATTGTTTAATAATGTGGAAACAATAATCAATCAAATGGAATATTATTTTATATTGATCAAAGCATAAATATAATTAAAATTAAATTTCGGTAATTTTTGTTTAACAAGGTGATAACAAAAATAGGCTTTTGCGATAATAATGATTGAGTTGATATGAAATTAGGTCAAAGTATTATTGAGCAATGCGAGATTTTTTTTTCACCGACCGTTAGTGATTGCGGGCGGCTCTACTGAAAATAAAAGTTGGCCGGAAGTTTTAGTAAAAGTTTTTAGATAATGAGTTTCTTATTCGGGTTTTGTTAGCGAAAGTTTATCATTCGAATTGTTATCTGTTTTTGATTTATAAATTTGAATAGTTTTCGAATCTATTTAATCTTTTAATGTGAATATTATTCTTGCATTAGTTTTTTTATTATTCTGGGGGTATACTGACATTATATATAATGCCAGTTGATGTACATATAGTTACAGTGGCGTACCTAGTATTTTTGGACCTTGTCACAAAATCTAATTCAGAGACGGTTTTTTGAATTGATTGAATAAATTGAATTTTTTTTAGTACATTTTGTTTTTACCAGGTTTTGAAATAAACGTCGAGGGGGAGGGGGGGGAGACTTCATACGTAAATCTTCAGAAACCTAGGCTGGATGCGCTACAGACGTACATTTGTATATAATGTAATCAAAGGTTTTTACAAAGAAAATTATTTAGTATTGTGTTCTTGGTCTTGCATGGGAAATGCTTCCCCCCCCCCCCCCCTCACGAGTGTATCTGTCTTGACGTACTGGGGTGGCGATAGATCCGTTTTTCCTGTAATGGATGAGATCGGCCGTGCTGGGGCCACTGGGTTGTCGTTGGGTAGTGATTTGTTGGTACAGTACACTGCTGGCAGCGGATTTTGAGGTCAAGTTTTCTATTCTGTTTTGTAACGTTTTTCTTACGAGGCAAAGGGAGTGTTGTAGGCCTAGGCATATGTAAAGCTGTTTAACTTTTTATTTTTTTAAATTTTTTGTTGGTAAGCAGTACTTTGCTTGCGGGCGGTTTCTTTGTGCCTACTGTTGTTGGACACTGGCCACTGGTTGCATTTTTAAGTGAAGGTTCTAAAATCTCTGAAGTCTTTGTTTTTGCTAAGCCCAGCATGTTTTTGTAAGACAACGGCGATTTGTCAGGAAAAGGCTTTTGGTTCACCTTCTGCTGATGTGGGTTTTTTTTAATTTAAGAGTTTTTGGGGCCGGCTATTACACTAGTGGTCCAGAATTGATACAATGTTTCTATTTTTAGTACGTCATTTTGTTGTGGTCAGTTACTACTAAATATCATTAGAATTGTCAGATAATCTATCACTTAGATTATCGGCGAGCGATTTGGTGAGCGGGTTACCCGTGTTTCTCATCAAAAACCAAACCAGACATGTATCTCCTTCTTCTTCTTTTTTCCATGCCTTAT
The DNA here is from genome assembly GCA_963932245.1 of Tachinus rufipes. Lineage (NCBI taxonomy): Eukaryota > Metazoa > Arthropoda > Insecta > Coleoptera > Staphylinidae > Tachinus > Tachinus rufipes. Next base: position 8,703,963 of record OZ010749.1, read on the forward strand.
CCGTTGCGAATATTGGCGATCATCATGGCTATCTTCACTTTATCCACGGCTCTTTGGAACAGTTGTATTGAGGTCACTCCATACCACTGGCGCAGATTTTTAAGCCAGGATATTCTTCTCCTCCCCGGACCTCTCTTTCCCAGCACCTTTCCTTCCAGAATAAGTTGGAGTATTCTGTACCTTTCTTTGTGCCTCATAACATGCCCAAGGTATTCTAGTTTTCTAACTTTTACTGTAGTCATTATTTCTCGATCCTTCCCCACTCGCCGAAGAATCTCCTCGTTCGTAACATGATCTATCCACGTTACCTTTAGTATACGTCTGTAGGTCCACAACTCAAACGCTTCTAGCCTGCTTTCAAAATCCTTGGTAAGAGTCCAGGATTCTGCGCCATACAGAAGAGTGGAAAATACGTAGCATCGTAGAATTCTGATTTTAAGTTGTAGAGTCAGGTCTGGACTGGTGAATATTTTTTTCATTTGTATGAATGCAGCTCTTGCTCTCTCAATTCTGCATTTTATTTCCACAGAATGGTCCCATTGTTGGTTTATGCAGGTACCTAGGTATGGATATTTATCTACCTGTTCGATAGGCGTATTGTCAAGAAACAGGTTCACCGGTGGCGGGTTATTTTTGCTCACTACCATATGTTTGGTCTTTTTTTATATTTAAACAGATTCCGTATTTCTCACTAGTGGATTTGATCTTTTCCATCATAATTTGGAGTCCTTCAGCACTGCTGCTCATTATGACGGAGTCGTCTGCATATCTGATGTTATTGAGTAGTTCACCGTTGACTATGATTCCCTCCTCTACACTATCCAGTGCTTCTTTGAAGATTTGCTCTGAGTATATATTAAATAGCATAGGCGAGAGCACACACCCCTGCCGCACCCCTCTACATATTTTTATTTTCTTAGTTTTGTGGTCTCCTACTCGAACTTCTGCTGTTTGTTGCCAATATAGATTTGCTATGATACGGATATTTTTGTCGTCGGCTCCCGTCTTCCTAAGTATACTGATCAGCTCTTCATGTTTCACCCTATCAAATGCTTTGCTAAAGTCTATAAAACATAGATATACATCGCAATTGATGTCTCTACATTGCTGAATTAGAACGTTTAATGCAAAAAGTGCTTCCCTAGTACCTACGGCATTGCGAAATCCGAACTGCGTTTCCTCGATGTTTGCTTCACATTGTTGGTATATTCTAGCGTGTATGATTTTTAGAAATATCTTTAGTGTATGACACATTTTTTTGATGTTGGTTTTTTAGGAATAGTGACAAATGTTGAGTGGAGCCAATCCGTGGGTATTTCTCCCGTATCATACACCATATTATACAGGCGGGTAAGAATGTTTATTCCTTCTTCACTAAATAATTTTAGGATCTCTGCTGGTATTTTATCTGGACCTACAGCCTTTCCATTTTTCGCTGTGTCTATTGCGTTCTGGACCTCTTCCTTCGTAATATGAGGCCCGATATCTGTGATATTAATGCCATGATGTTCTGGGCGATCGTCTTCGAATAACTGTTGGATATACTCTTCCCAGGTCGCTAGTTTTTCTTCGATCTCTGAGATCTCATTTCCATTTGCGTCTATTAATCTACCGCTTTGCTGTTTCTTATGTGTGCCTGCAGCTTCCTTGATTCTTCGGTGCATATTGAACAGGTCATACTTTTTCTGCAGATTTTCTATTTCGAGACATTTCGTTTTCATTTCGTCTTCTTTAGCTTTTCTTATGCTGTTTCTTATTTGTCTGTTTAGTTCAGTATACATGTATCTCCAACACCGGGAAATACACTGTATACTCCCTTTCTCGACACCGATGTCCGCTATGTACCTGGTACATTCTGGATACCGACAAATGCACCTACCTCTAGGCCTCATCTGCGCCCACTGCATTGCACACTTTGCCATGGGACCTTCCTGAACCTTGGGGAAACTCTGGCGACTACCTGGGACGTGGAAATACCTGGCTGCGGTTACGTACCTAATTAGGTTGCACTAACCTCCGCAAGTTTCTACATGGTTTGTCAGGTACTTTACAATTCTTGACGAAGTCCGGAATGTTGTCATCTCCGATAGTTTAAAGTTGGGGACTTTTTCTTGAAGATATCTTAATCACCGGGTGCTGTGGGAGTTTTTATGAACCGTTTAACTTCTGGCATAGTTGCTTTGAAGTCGTTGTTGAGTAATGATTTCTCGGTGCGGTGGTATAGAAAGCGAGCGCCTGCAACAGTTATGCAAAATGTTTGAACTCGGTTCCATTAGTTTTCTAAAGAAACAATGCGAGAGTTGCGTGGTTGCCTTTTCTACCACACACGCAACTGCATACAAGTACACATGAGATTGAAGTTTGATCGAGTAAATTTGTTTGCAAATTTTAAGGTTAAGTATCAATATCATTCGACACACGGTCAAGTTTACTTGATCAATCAATCAAAAAGTTTTACAAACATTCCTCTGAGTGGTTCCACTGCCTGTACTTTGATCTGCCTTACTGCATGTATTTTTGCTGGTGCTTATTTGTTGCAGTGGAAAGAAATGTTTTCTTTTTCTTGTAGTATCTACATTTATTCGACTGGAAATATCTATCTCCAAACAAGAGTTGGTTGAATTCGTATGTCGTCAACACCTCGAGGCTATTATTGGGAATAAATTTTTGATGGGCGCTTTGTCGATTTTCCACCTCATGCTGTTCCTCTATTGCGGCTTACTTTTGTTGCAACTATTTTCCATTATTAGAAGGTTCACTGGTGATGTATGATACCTAGAAAAGTCGGTTTACAGTAATAATCGCAAGAAGGTTTAGCACCAATGAGCTCAAATTTATGCCAATTTATGTTATTGCATCGCGTAAATTTATTTTCATTGTACGATCTTTACAAAAAAGGGAATGCATTGATTTAACCTTCCTGCGATCTCGCTACAATAACACTCGCACACACACATATACAGTTTCGAAACAGGCTACATTACTACAATAATAACACAAGGCCTCCTCGTTCAGGCGGCAGATTATTAACGAAACTCTCCGCAAGAGAGATATGCCTTTAACATTGGATGCACGCTCGCATCAGATAAACGCCTCGTATAATTACACGCCGTTTATTATGCAACTTATTACCCGGAGTGAACCAACCTGCACGCCCGCTCCGTGCAGAATAAATTACGCGATTAATTTTCATTGCAGCTTTTTTTTCTTTCATTATCATGCGATCGAATCAATTTCTGGACAAAAACAATAATAAGCATAATTGGATTGCTGCTCGAATACACCGTTGCTTTTGATCACGGATTGCCATCGTTATCTTTAGATGATACAATGGAAGGTTGTTAGATTAGATTCCGATGTCCATGAAAAACATAATAGGTGAATTGACATTGAAGTGGGAATTTTATTTTATTTATTATAATTTTAATTGCGGTAAAATAAAGTTGCAATTATTTCATCTCTTTTCTGGATTAACCACTTGGGTATCTGTGCCAGCCGCGCGGTTACAGCAACATCGATTTAACTTTCTCCGCAAGTAACGGCTGTTTCAAGTAGAGGATTGACAAACTTTTATTATTTTTCCGTTGGAAAAATTCTGCCACGAAAATAGGACGCGCCTTATAGTATATGGGGTCAGATGTAATAAACTATTTATAACATTAACATCATTATTTATTTGCGCGCTCTTGTTTACGGTTAATTGAAAATGTACGCGCCGCGCCGCCTGCTGCTAATAAACGGGAGGCATCGTAAATGTTATGAATATTTTAAAATGCAACCTTTCATCAAGGCGATAACTTTTTTAAAAGCACACTTTACACTGAATGAATCACGGAATATAAATAAATATATTGTCTGTATTTACATACATCATCATCAATTTAATAACATAATTTATAATCAAATAACTTCTTAATTGAATTAAATAGTTTTATATCCATTTAGTACACAAATAATCATTATCTATTAATGACAATTGAATGAAATATTTAACATGGTTCAAAATAATTTGCATACTATTTGTCACAAATAATTAATAATTTTGTCACTTTTTTTTTTGTTATTAAAGGGAGCAAAGATTTGAGCGTAGAATTCAAAATAGGCTAATAAATAAATAAAGTGGTTGGGTGCGTGACCTTCTCGTATTATCAAGTTTATCTGTACGTCGGCTTATCCGAGTCTGAAATAGAGATTCGACTGTAAATACCGCCCCCTACTCTCTCAATATTGTTTGTGTAATATGAATTGATTATATTTCAAATATTTACTGAACTTTTTTGAGTACTAATGAATTATTTACTTTAATCTTTTTTATTTTTTTATTAATTTGTTTGCACAATTTAGCATTATTATTATTATTATTTAACATGCTTTTAATTATTTATTAAATCATTATAATTTTCCTTGTTAGTATGATATTCTATTAGACGCGGCAACGTTGCATTATAACTGTAGAATATTCGCAGTGTAATCGAGTCGGTTTTCCTTCAGTTCGTGGGTGTTTACATAACCTACAACGCTGGCGGATTGTCAAGAAAAATAGTTTATTAAATGTTTGTAAACAATTCGAGTGTCTGAAAGCAAAATATGTGATAAATTTAATAGACGCCTCCGGGCGTTAAACCGTGAGTGCATTCGATGTTACCAGTGCACCCCATTTTGAGGTTGATGTGTTGTGAATGGAATCCCAATTAATCACATTAAAAAGTTTGTTATTGAACTAAAAGTTTATATATATTAATTGATTTTATTAGTATTAAGCTGTTTTTATTTGTTTTCTTTAATTTGTTATATGTGGTGAAATAGTTTGTAGTTTATACGTAAATTGAAACGTTTTAAGTTATCAAGCATGAGTATTGCTAATTCTACATATACTATGATCAATATTAGTTTAATAATACTAGTAGATGCTTGTTGTTTTTCATCTAGGTTGTGCAGTTTGATAATTTACTTGAGTTTAGGCTAATTAGATCGATAGTATATACGACATACTTAAATCTAGTTGTGCGAATTTGCAAATATGCAATTGAGGGGTTAGCATGATTTGTTTTATTATATTCTTTTCATTGATAATGTTTAGTTCTAGAAGTGAGAGATAAATGTCCTCATATAGTGAAATAGTTGTGAAATAATGAGTTAACTCAATCATAGAGTACTAGCTTAGCATACTAGCAGTTCAGGGTTTGTTTCCTGGAGTATGAATAAATAGAATTTTGCTTTTTTCCACCGTGTGGTTTGCAAGCTATCATTTGGGCGCCTATTTCAACTGTTAAGAAGTTAAGAAATTGTGAAATGTTTGTTTAAATTAACAGTTAACATAATAAATATTCTTTAATTTATGCACGATAAAGTGGTCAAAGTGTTTTTGAAATGTTGTCAAATGTATTTTTTTAAATTCAATGTTGATAATCTGTCAAATTGTTTTGACATTTTTAAAGTGTTGCCAACTTTAAAAATGTGAATAATTAATCTTATATTTATGGAAAAAGTATTGATTCATTGTTGACAACTGTCAGAAAGTGCTAAAGTATTGTTTGTGAATGATTTGACAGATCAACTTTTGTCAAAATGTTTTGACAGTTTTAAAGTGTTGCCAACTGTTAAAATGTGAATAAATTATCTTATATTTATGGAAAAAGTATTGATTTATTGTTGACAACTGTCAAAAAGTGCTAAAGTATTGTTTGTGAATGTTTTGACAGATCAACTTTTGTCAAATTGTTTTGACAGTTTTAAAGTGTTGCCAACTGTTAAAATGTGAATAAATTATCTTATATTTATGGAAAAAGTATTGATTTATTGTTGACAACTGTCAAAAAGTGCTAAAGTATTGTTTGTGAATGTTTTGACAGATCAACTTTTGTCAAATTGTTTTGACAGTTTTAAAGTGTTGCCAACTGTTAAAATGTGAATAAATTATCTTATATTTATGGAAAAAGTATTGATTTATTGTTGACAACTGTCAAAAAGTGCTAAAGTATTGTTTGTGAATGTTTTGACAGATCAACTTTTGTCAAATTGTTTTGACAGTTTTAAAGTGTTGCCAACTGTTAAAATGTGAATAAATTATCTTATATTTATGGAAAAAGTATTGATTCAACCTTTTCAACATCTGTCATTGTTTTAAAATGTTGCCAACTGTCTAAATGTGAATAAATTATCAAATATTTGTCAAAAAAGTCTAACAAACTAAAAACTGTCAAAATGTTGTAATGTTGGACATACATTGAGATGAATTGCTGCTAATTACTGCTAGTATGATAGTTTAGGTATAATTTTGACAGTTGCAAGATAGTATATAATTTTTTTGACAGCTGAGGAGCATTTTATGTTATTTATGACAGCTCAAGAACGTTTTAGGGTATTAATGACAACTTAAGGATATGTTATGGCATTTATGACAGTTTAAGTATCATTTTGACAGTTGAGAAACTGTTTACAACTTCTATGACAGTTGAGGAACAATTATTATTGTTATTTATGACAGTTACTAAATATGATATTAGTGACAACTTAAGAATGTGTTATGGCATCTATGACAGTTTATGAATAATTTTGACAGTTGAGGAACATTTTATGGCATTAGTGACAGTTTAAGAATATATTATGCAATTTATAAATCTTTAGGAATATGTTTTGGGAACAATTAATGGCAATTGTAACAGTTCAGGAACATGTTTTGAGTTATTTTAGCAATTTAATACTATTTTGACATTTAGGTCACATCAGAAGCACATTGACATTTATGACAGCTCAAATATTGTTGTTATTATGATATTTTTTAATTTGTTGGTAGCTCAGGAACAGTTATTGATATTTATAATAACTTAAAAACATTTATGACAGATTGAGAAAATTTAATAATGTTTTGACATCTATGATAGATTAAGAACGTTTTATAATGTTTATTTAAGTTGTTTACAAGTTATATTGACAGTTATGAAATTTTTTGACATTTGTGGCATCTCGGGACGTTTTATGACGTTTATGACAGCTTGCAAACATTGAGAACATCTATGACACATTAAGATTGTTTTATAATATTTATGAAATATTATTGACAGTTTATGTAAATTTTTTGACGTTTGTGGTAGGTTAGGAACATCTTATGACTTGTATGACTGTTCATATAAAATAATTAACCTTTTGCAATGATTGTAGACTGCAAATTTTGCAGGAGATTTTCTTCATGAAATCTTGTTGGTGTAACCTAGAAAATGCGTTTTCTGCATAAAAGTTGTTCATAAATTGTTTCAAAAATGCTTTTTAGCATAAAAATTGTTTATAAAACGCATTTTGTGCATGAAATCTAATTGAAGTTGCTCAAAGAACGCATCTAAATTGCTACACAAATGAATTTTATGCAAGAAATCTACTTAAAATCGCACAAAAAACGTTTTTTCTGCATACAAATTGTTTAAAAAATACAAATCTACTTGAAATCGCATAAAATACGCACTAATAATTGCTCAGAAGTTTAATTTCTTTATGAAAAACGCGTAATTTATCTTGAGTTGCCAAAAACCAAATTTAAAATTTCTTATAAAATGAAATTTTGGCATCAAAATCGCGTAGAACATACAATTTTGATTAGAAATAACTAAAAATAGGCTATTTATTGCATAAAAATTGTTCAGCAAATGCATTTTTTGCGCAAAATTGCCTTTAAAACGCATTTTATGCATGAAAGTTGCTCAGAAAATGAAATTTTTGCTTCAACACCGCTTCGAAAATAGAATTTCTATTAGAATTATCTAAAAATTGCTTAAAAGTTCATTTTCTGCACAAATTTGCTTAGAAAACGCATTTTTTGCATAAAAGTTGTTCATAAAATGCATTTTCTGCATCTAAATTGTTCCAAAAGTGCGTTTTTTACATAAAAATTGTTTATAAAATGCATTTTGTGCATGAAATCTGTTTGAAGTTGCACAAAATACGCATTTTCTGCATCTAAATTGCTTTAAAAATGAATTTTATGCAAGAAATCTACTTAAAATTGCATAAAAACGCTTTTTTTGCATACAAATTGTTTTATAATTGCATTTTGTGCAAGAAATCTACTAGAAATTGCATAAAAGATTGCACTTTCTGCATAATAATTGCTCAGAAGTTCAATTTTTTATGAAATTTATTTGAAATAGCTTACGAACGCGAAATTGATCTTAAAATTGCTAAAAAACGAATTTTATGATTTATAATTGCTTAGAAAAAGAAATTTTGGCATCAAAATTGCTTTAAAGTTTCAATTTTTTTATTAGAAATAACTAAAAATAGGCGATTTTTGCATCAAAATTGCTCAGAAAATAGAATTTTTATTAGAAATAACTAAAAAATTGCTTGAAAATGTATTTCCTGCACAAAATTGCTTAGATAATGCATTTTCTGCATAAAAACTGCTCAAAAAATTTTAGGTTTAAAATTACTTAGAAAATACAATTTCTATGAGAAATAATTTAAAACTGCTTGGAAATAATTAAAAATTGCTTTTTTAGCATAAAAATTGTTCAGCAAATGCATTGTATGCACAAAATCGCCTTTCAAACGCGTTTTCTGCATAAAAGTTGCTCAGAAAATAAAGTTTTGGCTTCAATATCGCTTGGAAAATACAATTTTTTATTAGAAATAACTAAAAATTGCTTAGAAATTACATTTCCTGCACAAAATTGCTTAGAAAACGCATTTTCTGCATAAAAGTTGCCTAGAAAATGAAATTTTGGGTTCAAAATCGCTTAGAAATTACAATTTTTATTAGAAATAACTGAAAATTGATTACAAATTACTTAACAATACATTTTTAGCATAAAAATGATTCAGCAAATGTATTTTCTGCACAAAATTGCTTAGAAAATGCATTTTCTGCACAAAATTGCTTAGAAAACGCATTTTTTGCATAAATATCGCTCAGAAAATGAATGTTAGGATTCGAAATCGCTTAGAAAATACAATTTCTATTAGAATTAACTAAAAATTACCTAAAAATACATTTATAGCATGAAAATTATTCAGCAAATGTATTTTCTGCACAAAATTACGTAGAAAATGCATTTTTTGCATAAACATTGCTCAGAAAATTGAGTTTTGGCTTTAAAATCGCTTAGAAAATACAATTTATATGAGAAGTAACTGAAAATTGCTTAGAAATTACCGAAAAATACATTTTTAGCATAAACATTGTTTAGCAAATGTATTTTCTGCACAAAATTGCGTAGAAAACGCATTTTCAGCATAAAAATTGCTCATAAAATGAAATTTTGGCATCAAAATCGCTCAGGAAATACAATTACTATTAGAATTAACTAAAAATTGCTTAGAAATTGCCTAAAAGATTTTTTTATGCAGAAAATGTGCAATTTCGAGTAGATTTTATGCAAACCATGCATTTCTGAGCAATTTATGCAGAAAATGCATTTTCTGACTTATACTTATACTTATACTTTTCCTGAATGAATTTATGTTTAAATAAAAAAAAAAAAAACTTATTTTGATGTAAAATCGTAGCATTTTCAGCATATTTTGACAGTTATAAACCTTTTCTCATGTTTTGGCAGACAGCCTGTCAAAAATGAACATGGTTTTAGCATATTTGATCAGTTTTGGGCATATTCTGTTACTTTGAAACAAAGTTTTGGCATTTTTTTACAATATTCATAAGTAACACTTATTAATTGCGATTTTATTACTCTTTCTACAGTTTTGAAATAGAGACTTGCTTATAGTTTCACTGATGATGGTGGAAAATAACTCTTCTCTCCATCCAGCTCGGTCAGACTCAGAACATTCAGGACGTTAGTCTAATACATTATTAGTGTCCATGTAATCATAATTATGTTTAAATATGAGAGTGCGGAGCGCCTCCATTTTCTTAATTAACGGGTTCGGTAGTATATATTGTGTAGTTAATTTACTGATACATTTTCAAAGGCAGCTGTGAGTTGAAAAAAACTATTAAAGCTGTAAAATCTGCATAAACTATCAAATTACGCTTAAAGTTGTGGACAAATTTCAATGTTTCACTGTCAAGTTAAAAACCTGTCAAAATATAGCCAAATGTAAACAAACTGTCAAATCACTGAGAAACTGTTTAAAATATTGATATACATAGAAGCGTTCATAAAAAGTTATGGTTTCATTAGATGTGTACAGATGCGCATGCGCATACGAGAGTCTAGAGAAAAATATAGTGCGCATATGGTAACACGAGATCACTCATTCAAGTAAACTGGTTTAGTCTTGATTTACCTGAGGCTGAAGACATTTCGATTACGTGGAATCTATTTTTTTGTTTCATCGGGTAGATGCGAGTTGTGTTCGAGTACTCGACATGATTACTCGAGTACAACTTACTTACCGCCTAGTCTACGTAATAGCCGGTTTAAGATTGATTGCTACCTCATGTATACTTGAACTTATGTTGACAGTTATGACAGTTTTCATGTTTTGACAGTTTTTACACTCTTGAAACGAATAATTATACTTGTTTTGATTTTTGAACTCTCATCAGTAATAGTAATTAATTTGTCTTTTCTGTTTGTTTTCAGAGTGCCCGATAGCAGGTGAATCCCCTGCGTGTCATGGATATTTCTTACAATAACGTATTGAAGGGGGCGAGACAATATTTCCAGGGATTACCAGCGGCCTCAAGTTCGACGGGTAATCCAGCCCAATTACCGCCGTCATCTCAGCAACAAAATGATGGTTCGGTGCATTCCGAGCAGCATTCCGCGGTGCCGTACTGGGACCAGCAGAACGAGGGGCAGGGCACGAATCTTAGCAATCGTGACATTATGAATCCACCACCGTCAGGACACGGAGGGCAGGGTGGTTACGGGTACACGAATTACCCTGCCACGTCCCAGGTGCAGCAACAACAACAAACTCACCAGTATCAGCAGCCACATATCCCTTCCAGTAGCACGTATTACGAAGTCCCTCAACAAAAAGCTTCGTATGTAAACGTGTCTACAGCCCAACAACAACAACAACATCATCAACAACAACAACAACAACAGGGGAGTAGCAGCCAAATTTATAATTATCAAACCCCCTACCCGAGTTATTCGCAGCAAACTACTTCTACTCCTTCTAGTCAACCACAGGAAATCCATTATAATTACAAGGTGTATAATCAGCAAGCAACAAGTAGATCGCAACAGCAGAGTTACCAAAATTATTATCAAGCACCGACTTCCGTGCCACAACAACAACAACATAGGACTCAAGTTGCTCCAGCAGATTATCATAAAAAGTTGCAACATGTTAATATTCCCGTCTATCAGAAACCAGTGGTAAATCCGATAGTCGAACAGCGTATACCAAACGGTACCTCTTATCCCGAACAGTACAAGTACTATCAAAATGCTGTAAAATATACCCAATCGTCATACACTAATGTCACTTCGACGACAACATATTCCAATCAATATGGTAATCAAAATTATGTCGACTCTCGTGTTAATATGCAGCCGAGACAACAACAATCAATTCCGCAACCAACGAAATATATTATGCATACTGAGAAATCAATAAATCCCGCCCAGAAAATCTTGCAAATTCCGAAACAAAAACGCGAGTCACCTTTAGATTTATCGGTGAAAACTGTCAAATCATCAGCGGATTCAACGTTGGGTGATTATGATGAGCGTAATATGCGCGCGATGCATAATCATTACGAAATGTATAAAACATACAACACAGCCCGAGCGCCGAAAGTTGATTTTCTTCCGAATTTTAGTGTGCCAACAAAAGAAGAGCCGCGTAAACAAAACAAACCGTATTATAATTACGCACCTCCAACTACCTCAAACACAAATTCACCGTTACCTCGCGTCGATTTTCCTTCGTTGAGTAAAAACATATCGACTGATCTACAAAGAAAACGTCCGCAAGAACGGTTACCTCCTGTCGTTCCTGAAAAAATGCCTAAAGTTGATACATGGCGACAAACTATCGATAAACAAATTGAACAACGCTTATCATCGTATACGAAATCACGACTGGAGGATCCTAAAGTATCCAATGGTACCAAAGTAATGTACAACGAAACCATGGGGGGTTATAAAACACATTCCAATACTTATCCGTATCCACCCTATCAACCATATCAGCAACCGGTTAGGGTCAATAAACCGTTACCTCCACCACCTCCTCAACCTAACATTAAACAACAAACAGCCAACAAAAAGGTTTTAAGTTTGTTGCGGAATAGTTTACAAATTAAAGGAGCCAAAGAGGCACAGAAAAAGATGGAGCAGGAATTAATGATGCGACAGAGTTACCGTGAAATTCAGCAACCGTCAACCGATGTAATGGCTCCTTTGCAACCCAAACCGGGTATTATAGGTCGACGCAATATTTCTCCATTTACGGCCGCAAGTTTGGAAAGGAATTCAAATACACCACCTGCCTATAAGCTACATATACCTAAAGCAATCGATTCGGTTATATTTTCCGATTCCGAAAAAGAACAAGAAGCTTCAATGGGAAATCAATCATCGACCGATTTAGATGGACTTGCCGCATTCCTTGCAGCACGAATCCGTACCAAAGCTGAATTAAAACAAGTCGGCACCATCGAACAAACTGGTAATAATAATTTCACAATACACAGTCCACCGAAATTGAAAAAAGAACCGATTCCCAAAAAACTATTCAGTGATCGCATCGATAAACAACGAACGGAAATAGGTGGAATCAGAAGCTCTTCCGAAACAAGTGTATTCGATTTTCCGGATTCCGATAATGAAACTGAAATGCCCGTATTGGAACGACAGAGTTTGGTTGAGATGCGTAAAGATAGAAAAACTATTCCGACACAATTTACCGGTAAAGTTGAGGATAGAGAAAATGAAAGGCCGTTGAGTCCATTCGATTCCATGTTTAGTCAAACGTGCGATACTTTTATGGAACAATTGAAGCAAGGTAATGGGAAGAAACGTGGTCGCAGGAAAAAGGATTCATTACCACCACTCATTAACAATATAAAAACTGAACCTGATGAAGATGATGATGCTAAAGTTGCTGAACTTAATACGGAGTTGGCGAAAACAATTGAAGAAATTAAGGACGATATAGCGGACGAAACAATAATTGAAGTTAAATTGGAAAACCCACCAAGTGAGGTTAAATTAGAAACAGGTAGTGAGGTTAAGTTGCTAGAAGAAGTTAAGTTGGAAAAAGAAAGTGAGGTTAAGTTGGAACAAGAAAGTGAGGTTAAATTGGAACCGAAAGATGAACCCATTGTAATCAAATCAGAGCCTCATAAGGATGATTCGGATTCCGATACTCCGTTAATTATATGCAAACAAAAAATACAAAATAAAATAGTAAAAGACGAGCCACCGAATGAAATAAGTAGTGATAGTGAAATCGAAAGCACTCTAAAAAACGTCCGCATTAAAAAGATCGATTTGAAAGATCCTCATCCGTTGGGTAAACCCGGTCGCAAACCAACATTTGGTGATGGCTCTGATTTCCAACCCGGATGGGAAGAAGAATTATTTAAGTACAAACAATCCATCCGCATGCCGCGCATGTTAATCCAAGTAACCCGTCCCCCTAATTGTCAACGCTTATCCACATCCCTTCCCGACCTCGATCCGTGTCCTGCATCTCCAGCATTCTCATCCGCAACCGATGCAGATTACAAACGTAAATATAAAACTGACAGTTTGGATTCGGATATGGATTCAAATTGCAGTTTTAATTTCTCCTTAATACGCAACTACGATTCCGAAGAAGGCAGCTCATCCGTTAAAAGCCTAAACATGAAATCTAATTCCATACTCGATAAACTCCTCGAAAGATACGGCGGAAAGAAGCGGAAACGTCTTAAGAAAACCGAAGAAATTCCGAAAATTATTCCAAAATCCGATAATCAACTCCTACCTACACCTAACCTCCCTAACAGTCCGGACAAATCCGAATCGGTACTTCTTGGGTTTAGGAAGAAAACCGTCGAAAACTTCAAAGATGCCTTCGTTAATAACAGCAATACAGCCGTTGATGAATTCACAACCGTTGTTCTTAAATCTCGAACGCGAAAAGAAAATCGGGTTCTTAAAGAAAAAGCAACGATACGCGAAGTATTCGGCGAGGATCGACCCGCTTCCGCACCGCCCGTTACATGTCTTGATGAAATGGAAACCGAAGACGGTAAAAATAAATTCTTTTTAAAATCAGAAACTAAAATCAAAATCGAATCTCCCGACGATTCCGAAGTTACCATCAAAAAGGAATCGATAAGTCCGGAAGGTGGAGAGACGGTTAAAAAACGTAGCAAGTTGCGGAATATGAGGAGGAAATTCAGTTCTGGTTTTGACTATATCCGGAAGAAAAAGAAGCAGATTAAGAAGGAGGACGTTGAAACTAGTGAGGTTAAGATTGTTAGGAGGAGGGGGGCTCCGTCGAAAGCGTCTCCCGAATCGGTGCAGGATATTCAGAAGGAAATTAAGATGTGGGTGCTCAATAAGGGAGTCGGAGAAACGCATCTGCATCGAGCGTCCAGATCAGGATTTACTGTAAGTGAATTAGGTTAGGTTTGTGTTCCAACTCACACCTGAGACAATTTATGAAAGAATCAAAATAATGTACAGTGAACAAATAAATCTGGGACAACTCTTATTATAATAATTTTGTTGCTTTTTGCATGTTACTTAAGTTTATTAAACATTTTAGTAAGTAAAAAAGAATTTATTATGCGTGCGGGGGTCATCGCTCAGGATTTACGACTCGGTCTTGAATGAAAAAAATAATATCGATCTTCAAGCGTACTATAGCAAAAGTTGCGTCCTATCTCTCTATTCAAAGCAATCCGACGGCTGTCGGGAATAAATTCAGTTCAATATATTTGTCTGCAATCGTAAGTTGAATTACCCCGCTCGCCCGCAAACTGTCTGTGATTCAAAGATTGGATTATTATAAGAAACGGCCAATCCTTTGGTTACAATCATTCGAGCGGGTGAGCAGGGCGAACTGGAAAACATGATATCCATGGAAACATTGTTTACTATTTAACCCAAATTACATTGATAAATATAATTGTCCCAGATTTATTTGTTCATGACTGTGCTTTAAAGGTTGCCTAAATATTATTTTCTTTTTTCTTGTTCTGGGTGGGTGCGGGAACATGAGACTATTATGATTTTGTTCAAATTTTACTCATGCTTATATGTATTGCAGGATATTGCCGCTTATTGTTTGGAAAAAATGACATGTAATCCTTCACCAAAAGACAACGCCGGATACACACCTTTACATGAAG
The DNA here is from genome assembly GCA_963932245.1 of Tachinus rufipes. Taxonomy (NCBI): domain Eukaryota; kingdom Metazoa; phylum Arthropoda; class Insecta; order Coleoptera; family Staphylinidae; genus Tachinus; species Tachinus rufipes. The sequence continues at coordinate 8,719,222 of OZ010749.1, forward strand.
CTTGCTCCAAAGGTCATTTAGACATTGCAAGATTATTGCTACAATATGGAGCACATGTTAGCGAATCTGCTCAAGGTGGAATACGGTAAGTTGTTAGAATCAGTGGCGTAGAAGACAGGAATATCTCTCTTCATCTCCTGAATTTCTAAGCTTTATAAATAATTTTTCGGCAAAAATTGTAAACCGCAAATAGTCCTTTTTATGGCTAAGACTTTCAAACCACTGCCACTTTTGACGTGAAACAATTTTATTTCAAAAATCATAGTACGACTTTAAAGAGCATTGTCGCCTGGCACAGTCGGTGGTTTACTCACTTACTTTCATTTTTTTTTTAAGTGAATCTCAAATCGCCTTTGCTAAGATCAAATTTCACCCAAGATTGTAATTATTTTTGGATTTAACTTCCCTAGAAACTGATTTCTGTCTACCGCTTATTAGAATTGTAGTAATACGCATGCGCAACTATTCAATATTTGTTAAATATTATGTAATACACGTTCTTTTTTTGTAAATAGGCCACTACACGAGGCTGCTGAAAATGGTTATGTTGAAATCGTACGTCTGCTTTTATCCTACGGAGCAGATCCAACATTAGCCACATATTCAGGAATAACCCCGTTGCAATTGGCTGTCGATGAAACGACAGTGAAATTATTAAAGCAACATTTGGCTGAACTACAAGGGAAACCGACGGAAACGTGGCGATTCAATGGTCCTTCCAATGATTTCGGTAATAATAATAATAAAATAAAACAAAACAAATTTAATTAATTATAATTATTTAATTTAGATACTCCCGAAGTTGGTTTCAATCCTCTAAGTGATATACCAGAGGCTGATTGTCTTCCAGATGAAGAAGATGTTGATATGGAGGTGAGCGAGCAGCTGCTACCTAACCTATATACTCTACCGGATTCGAAAACGGATCGGTGGATGTTGCTGCAGGATCTCTCGAATATACTCAAAATAAAATCAAAAGAGACATTATTAAGACAGTTAAATGTGACATCGTCGACCTCGAACAGAAGTGATGTGGTGAGAGAACTAAAGATGGTGGACTTTTTAGATCAGGCTAGTTGTTGTCAGTTCTTAAATGCGAATGAAAAACTGAACACTCGTTCGTCAAAGATTTTTTTAGTGAAATATTCGGAAAAAGTGAAAGAATTGTTGCATATAGAAGAAGTTGTCATAAACGTGAGGTGACCTCCATAATCGTAAAAACTTCTTGTTATTTTTATCTAATTTCTATTTTGTGTAATTTTATATAAGGTGCATATTACTTTCAATAATTTATAGATATGTTATTTTAATTATAGTGAAATATTTTATTTGTTATGTTCTTTTTTTTTAATTTTTTTTATATAAAGATGGTTCCTAAAGAAATGGAATCATATATCATCACGTTTCTTCGTCAATACTCAAAATGTACAGAGACGAAGAGACGGATAAGTTCAATTTTGTATAATGTGCAATTTTTATTATTCATTTCGTACCTACCTACAGAAGTTCAATAAAAAATAAAAAAATTTAAAGAACTGTATGTCGAGAATGTTGTTTTTTGAAACTACTTCATCTGCCTTGTGAGTGAAACGTATCTTTGTGAAATGTAATTTGTAGATAATATAAACACAAAATGCCTCTATGTACGAGGTGAGATGCTTTATTCGTACATTAATCTTTATTTATGTATTCCTAAATTTTGTTTCAATTGCATGGATGGTAGGTATTGAAAATTACAATAAAAATTTTTATATGTTTTTGTATTTTATAGCTAATTAATGCAACTGTACTTACTAACAGATTGAGGTAAGGTTTGGCTAGAGTTGGGCGCCATTTTGCTCATTTTTAGCGAAAATACTCGATTTCACGCGATTCGGGTCAAAGCGAAGGAATTTATTGAAACAAAATATATATAATTTAAAGGCGCGATTGCTACCGGATAGATATATAATGAAAAGTCGACAAACTTACAGGTTTGGTACGTATCAGTCGCCATTTTAAGGAGCGTACTTTTCTACCTTTATTTTTATTTTACAGTCTTTATTCTCTTTATGCCATGAAAACGCAAAGATTATGTTTAATTCTTTTATATGTAAATTTCTATAATTTTGTAAACGATTATTTACGGTCTTATGGTGATGGTCTGTCAAAGACAACACGTTTGTGGTGGTGGTTATTCCATCTAATGATAAGCAATTCCCTGAAGAGGTTGTCCAGGTGTGGGTATGTAGGCACCGGAAATGCCTCTACAGCATCGATTATGTTGTGTAGCTATGAAATGAAAAAGTTGCAGGACAAACAAAATTTTATTTTTCAACTAGTGACACTAACACACTTAATGGGTGCGTTCAGGAAGGCGGTAGCAGGCCGCTACATTTGTGTATCTGTTGCTATCGAAAATAAACAATAAATTCGATTTGCAAAGCGGAACTAATCTGAAGCTACTGACGTAACGGGGACTGCTATAAATGTCGCGATTTGCTTGCGCTTTCCTGGACGCAACCATTCCAACGTTTTTCTAGAAACACCATGACTCGACGTTTTCCAAGTCGTCATTCGATAAAAAGCGACATTCGAGTGTTTTTTGAGTTTTGGAAAGAAATAATAGCCACAGTAATTCCTTAAAGCATTTAGTTGCTACTTCTTTGTGCTTTTTTCAACTTTGTTTAAGTTTTGTGTTTTCTATTTACCGGTCTAAGTGTTAGTGTTCCAGTAGTTGGACAGTTCTTTCTTCTGCTGGTGCTAATTGTCCCAAAGTTAGGTTAGAGAGTGACTGATCCAATCTGGTGGGTGGGCGGGAACTAAGTTTGAAATTTGTGAGCATGTAGCTTTTTATTGTTCCTCGCGCACCCGCCCGAATATTTGTTCTGCTGGTGCTAGTTGTCAACTGTATGAAAGAGAGTGACAACAAACACTGGTGACTCTTGCCAGATGTTCTCCAGGAGGGAGGGCACTTTCACCAAGGTGCATACGGGCACCAGATGAACGCTGGACGGCAATATCAACCACAAGTCACGTTTGAACAACTTGCATCCTATATGACTTCCGAAATAATTTGCTCCAACCAAGTTCAGAGTAATTACATTTATCTACTCCAGACTTGCAAAGATATATTGAAAGGTTTTAGAAAAACACTATACAACTACCATGCGACACAGGAACCGGTAACAAATGGTGCCCAACGTGGGGCTTGTGAATAGCATAGTGTCTTTACAACCCCGATTAGATCTGATAAGACTCGCATACAAATGGAGTGCAAACCGGAAGGGCAAGCCACCAGAAGCTCTGACGAAGCAAAGGGAGCAACGACAGAGTGGAAACGGAACCACCGAGGACCGTCTGCTTTCCCTCAGACTACAGCAACTCCAGGTTCACGAAGCGATGTTAGAACACATTCTGACCCAGACGGCTTTTTTTAAGCAACTGCTTAAATGTTGCTGCACAGTCCAAGTGGTAATTATCTATAACACCTCGAACTACCTCAGTTTAGCGGCAAACCTCACGAGGATTTGCACGGGTATGTTTTTTAGTTTGAACCGCGTCCTCCACACAGCTTACCACTGCGTCCTCTTGCAGAGTTTGACAGCAAAAGTTCTCCGGTTTGAACGACATGAGCCAGAACCAGAAATCATGGTCGACATAACACGTTGGAGATGGCATAAATAGTGCGCCACCGCCTCTAGAGCTTCCACTCTGCAGGGTTTGTTGGTGGTGGCTTGCTGCTTTGCTACCAAGTGTCCACTTTACTTCTAGGTGGAGGTTGTTGATGCTATCTGTGGGCAGACACCTTATGTGCTTACTTTGTTCTTCAGAGTTGGTTTAAAAAAGTTTTGCTGCCAAATAAGTGGCAAGATTGCCTGTGTAATCTAACAGAGGCAACTTTTGCTTCTTGTGGTAGTCTTCTATGAATAACGGATCAAATATGAAGCGGTTAGTTCAAGTTCTTCGTGGAAGAACTGTGCTGTGGAAATATTTTGACGGTTTTGCACAGATAGTTCTTTTTTTGGCAGGCATGGGCGTCTGCTTCAGTCAGGGATTTTTATATTCTGTCGTCATGTTTGGACTTTACGAGTATTCTCTCTATGCTAGGTTGACACTCCGCAATGCCGACGTCATTACGATTGGTATGACAAAGTGTCAGCCCTGGTGATTGATTCTTGGTTAGGTTTGGTCGGTTTGCAGCCTGCTTCTTTCGGGATTGTTGGTCTTGACAATTTTTTTGATTGCGATGTAGGGGTCCGATATTATGAGTTTTGAAATTACTTTACAAGAAATTGAATATTTCTCACAATTGTTGCATTTCTACTGTTTTTAATATGACCAATGACGGTTGCTACTAAAACGTCGGAGGTGGGCGCAATATCAAATTCTTTAATGACTAACACGGAGGCGGATTACCTAGTTTGTGAATTTTGGAAAGATGGTGTAGAATGCTGTACCCTGCCCACTCGCCCAAGTATTAGTTATCAAAAAATTGAATATTTTTTGTACTTGTTGAATTTTTACTGTTTTTTAATGACAGATGTCACTAAAACCTCAGCAGTGGGAACTCTTCCTTCTCTCAGGAATAACGGATCGAATGAAGACGTTAACGTCTGCTTCTGTCTGAGACCTTTGCACTTTTTCTATGCGGGCTTGCTGCGTTTACTGGTGAACTAGCTTGAGGGAGACCCTTGTTTTATTGCTCCTCAGGTTAGCTCGTAGTTTTTGGAATTTGTCGGCCTTGAGGATTGAAGATGAAAAATGGCATTCTCTAACCTAAAACTGACCATTGGTTACGATTTAAGAAAGTTGATCAGCTTTGCTCGGTCAAAAAAGCATTGCAAACCGGAAGATTGTGATGCGGTTTCTTTTAACAATCACAGAAGTTTACTGTTTATACTTTTGTTACGAGTCCAAAACAATAAAGCATTGAAACAAAAATGAAAAATGCGTTTTTTCAATAAATTTTTGTGATAACGGTATGTGACTTTACGCAGCGGACGGAGATGGAGTTGCCTGGCAAAGCGCAAGTTCGTCTTTTAAGGAGGTTTTCTTTGACGATATGACAGAATGACAGGTATTACTAAAACGCTAATAAAACTGGGCGCAATATCCTATGTTACCGGTTTTATAGTAGCAACCTTGCACCTTGATGCCGTGTGCTCATAACGCTGGCAATGGTGGCATTGTACAATATAAGCCAATTTGTATTCAAGCGGACGGTGAAATTACACAACTTGGTAAGAGACATACCTTCTCGACTTTTTGCGTAGAGCATGGGGAAGAGTTTTCCATCTTTTTTCATGCTTTTGGTCTATAAGGGGGTGTATACTAGAGCGGTTAACTCAACTTGCACTGTATCAGCTTTGAAGTAGTCGGGTACGTTCTTTATGGCGTATTTGAGTGTCTTTTTAAGCTTTGATTGGAATGTCTAGTAGTGAATATCATTTCTTTTGCAATAGGCAATCGCACTACAAAGATCCGAATGAAAAAACATTTGAATTTAATGTTCACTTTTACGCCGGTCGATGGTTATGTTCATGTTCTTAAACGACAGCCCTTAAAGTACGGTTTTATCCCGTAAAACAATGGGGGGCAAGTGTCTTGTGACAGCATTTTTTATGGGTGCTAACGAGATTGGAGAGCTTGTTGGGAGGCTCAATGAGCTTGTAGACTGATTTGATTGGTTGCCTGAGCATCATGTTCTAGACGTGAAGCGGTTGATGGTCTGTTGGGCATGTTACTAGAAGAGGACACACCTGATCTTTTCGTCTGTTTCTTAATTTTTATTTTATGGTATACTAGCGATAATCCTTTTTCTAAGGGCGGGATTTTGGGGTAGACTGTGTTGATAGTGTCCAGCTGAACTCATCACTTTTTCAACCTTAGGGTGGGGACACAACGGCGATCCTAGCTCTGATGATCGAACAGCGCTCCGAGCATAGAACACTAGAAACTGTTCTAAGCTCCGACCCTCGCACATTGCTCTGATTTGATAAATAATGTGTCTTACACACTTAGAAGTTGAGGACTTGATCGGGTTTTTGGCAGGTTTCTTGAGCAAGGTCTGGGCCGACAACAAGGCTGGCTTGGTTTTGCGACTGCGGCGGAAGAAGATATGGTTTTCGGCGTCTTTTTGGAAAAAGTCAGAGCCGGAACTTCTGGTAACGTGTGTGGCTGGGATGCTTTACTTTTCTTGATGTTATTGGCGATGTCTTGCCTTATTTTGTAGAGGATTTTTAACAATTAACATTTGGGCGGGTGGGCCGGTCATCTAGTTTATGAATCCTGGAAGGGTGGTTTAGAAAAGTGTACTCTGCTCACCTACCCAAGTGTTAATTAACAAGAAATTGTATTACTGCACGTGGGAGAAGCCGCGCTCTACCAACCAAAATGAGCGCGCTCTTACAAAGATCTGGATTTTACTCCTACACCTCAGTCGAGTCCGAGAGAATAACACAGTCCGACTGGTGCCTTTAGGTGACCTGTTTATAACACACAGTAGCTTTCACAAGACTTTTGGTATTATCGACCTCCAGCAAGTAGACCCAACGGCATATTCCGAGACTACTCCGCAACCTCGTAGTATCAAACTTCTGACTTCTTCGCGTAATTACACATCAACCATCCTGTGCCAGGGTTTCAGGATGGCTACTGATAGCTGCCACGGCACTTTTTTGTTAGTCCAACAAAACCATAATCCTAATGGACACGCTGTGTGTGAACGCGTATGCAGGAACTTGGTTTGTCTATAAAAATGACCACAGGACACATCTTGACACGAACCAGTTGCTTTCGTCTGCAATTACTGAGCTCAACCGGTGACAATTGGGTATTTCTTACATTTGTTGCATTAATGTTTGGTTTTTAATATGACAGAATGAATGACAGTTGTCACTAAAACATCAGAAGTTGTCGCAGTATCCAATTTCTTGGGCGGGCGGTCGTGGCATTTAGGTTATGAATTTTGAAAGGGTTTGATATTATGTGCACTACGCGTTTTTATTTTTTTTAATATGACATAATGAATGACAGTTGTCACTAAAACGTCAATTTCTTAACATTGAATGGTTCTTTCAGTAGGATTCAGAGAGTTTGACATTGATATTTGTAACAAGTTTCAAGAAAACAATCACAAAAATACATTTTTTGCGTTTTGGACGACATAAAAGGCACTATTTGGTTAGAGGGAAACACGTAATTGCTTCTGCGATTAGATAACAAACTTAGCAGATGCCCATGTACATATGTTTGTGTTTTAAGTGATGACGGGGTTTGAAACATTGAAACTAATTTATTTATTGGTGAGAGACGGGGATGCGGTAGCTTCTGCTGCAAGCCACCGACCCCGCTACGTGCTCTGCCAAAACGGAAGTCCGTGTTTAATTTAGTTTTTATCAATTTCATAAAAAAGTAGAAGTTTTGCATTTTAAAATTGACTTTTGATTACAATTCTGAGGTTCGACTGATATTCTCAAAATTAATCTGTCAGTTCTATGAAAACAATAAAAAATGCTTTATTTGGTGGTTGGGAGGAACGCAATTGCTTCTGCGGCTACCTAACAAACCCAGCTAATGCCTTGCCAAACCGGAAGGTCCTGAGTCAAAGAGTTTTCTTTCGGCGATTAATTGTTTAAAATATTAATAAACTTTCCGGGGTTGTCTTTTTGTTCTTTTTAACATTTCTTTGCGGCGATGTAGATTTGCTTTGTAGATGCCGTGTAGATTGTAATAGTTTGAATATGTCCATGGAGGTTTTTTTAGAAATTGGGCCACTCAAAAAGTTCTAGGATTTTCTGGTTTTTTGTAGTTTTTTTTATGTGGAAAAGCTTTAAAAAATTGCCTATATTGATATTTTTCAACAAATAATTTTATACTTTAATTTAATAAGCAATAAATTGTATGTGTTTGGAAAAAATCAAATATTTAATAATAAAATTAGTTTGGCTCTTATTTTCCATTTCAACTGAACGCCACTGGGATAGCTTGTTTTAGAAGTTTCTGTCTTTGTTTATGTCGATAATGCAGGTACCATCTTAACCTAGCATTATGCGAAACGATCGTAAACGATTCGCTGGGTTCGCCCGCCATTGTGGTTATTGATTTTATTGAAACATTGCGGGAGCTTGCACATTTTATTAATAATTATTATAACATTACACGGCCAATATGACGACGTTTCAGCAGGAACACGTAATATTAAACGGAGTATTAAAAACGGTACGTATGAAAGGCATGCGTTTGTTGTTGTATTAAAATGTGTTTCTTAGGAGGATCTTATGGAAGAGGAGCCGCCTGCGCCGGGTACTGAAGAACCACCACCTGTGAAAAAAGTGAAGTTGATGATACCATTGATACCAGGTAAGTCTTTACACCTTCCTGGATTGTGCATAGCGATAGATTGTTTTAATAAAGGGGAGCCTAACTAATGTGAGATGTTTCGGTCTGCTTGAGATGTTGCAGAGGTTGAACTCGACTGGTTCGGTACTGTCTCCAGATGTGCTTGTGCCGTAACCGTATCCTCCACGGTTACATGGTAGGAATTTATATGACATTCAGTTCAGAAACATGTGCCAGTATATGTAGCGGAATATCGGGAGAATAAGAGAGAGAAAGAGAGAGAGAGACAAGCACGCATATATATTGGGTCATGTTTTTTTTTTATTTATTTTATTATTTTATTAATTAATAATTGGGGTTTGTGTCGACATTTCTATTTTCTTTGTGTTTACAGATATACAGTTAGGTGCAATTATATGAAACGAAATGGCTTGATATTATCGACCGATGCTGATTGTTTCAAACAAATAAAAACCAACCCTTATTGTGTGAAATAATGATTGTAGTAACATCTCGTTAAATAAATTCAGATTTGTTTTATGATTTCAGGTATCCGCCATTTACTCATGGTTAAAAAGCCGTTTTCTGTCTCTCGAAACTTTTGTTACTTGATACTTGATCTAAAATTTATTATGCTGCAGAATAAATTTGCTTTAAAAAAAATTATACGATTCTTAAATTTATTTATTATTAGTCTCCTGCAGCATTGTCAATTAACTTATATTTTATATTTCGTGTTTCAATTTTTTGCTTGGGTAGTAATTGTTTTTAAAACTTTTAAGAATATGATGAATTTTAGATCAAGTTTTGTTCTATTTATTGTATGCATTTATTATATTCCATACTTTGTTTTAGATGTTTCATCAAATGGTGCTACTTATATCATCGATGTGATTCAAACGGGGGAGGTATTACCTGGTAAGCATTTCTTATATTTATTTCTAATTGTGTATCAATCAATGTTTCCCATTTCTGAACAATTTTTAATAAGTTTTTTTTGTTTTTATTGGATATTATTAGTTTTGTGTGTTCTTAAATAGTTTTTTACCTGGATTTGTATTAATTTTTATATTTTATGAGCGATTTTGTGTTTTTTTAACAATTTTTACTTTGTTTTATTTAGGAAATGCATTTTTTATGCGATTTCTGTAATAAATTGTTTGTCAAATGCATTTTAAGCTTGATTTGGTAGAATTCAGATGACAAATTTGTTTCCAGTGTGGTTTTTTTTATATCTTTTATGCAATATGTGCTCGATATTTGTAAAACAATTTTGGGCCAGCTTTACCAAGGAAATGCTATTTATGAGCAACGTAGTGTTAGTCAAAATTACCAGGACACCTTAATAACTCCAAGCAATTTTAAACAAAAGTTTTTTGGTTTATTTGTTGATTTTATTAGGGAAATTTGGATTTTTTTTAACTTTCTGTATAATTTTACACTTTTTAATTCTATGATGATTAGTTCTAATAGTTTTTCATTGAAATTGAGCAAACTGTCAACTTTATAAAACGATTGACAAATTTTCATTGAAATCATTGTTTTGTTATTTGTTTTTGGTGTTTTTATAAATTTTTTATAAAAAAATTCTCAGAATTAATCTTATCTTAAATTATATATATATATAATTATAGATAATACATACTTAATAATAATCTAAAATGCACAAATGATGAATGTTATTGATTAAAATTTTAAGAACATTTTTCAATTTGATTTATGAGCGATTTTTAAAGTGTTTCATTCAATTTCAAACAAAGGATTTATTTCCATTTTCGGCTTTAGGCGATTTCAAGTAGATTTCATGCAGATAATACATTTTGTGATCGATTTTTATGCAGTAAAGTGTTACTTTACTACTTTAACACAGAAAATGATTTCAGAGTTATTCATGAATTAAAATTTAATGAAGGCTTTATTATTTATGTGCAATTGTTCTGCCACACTGAAATAATTGTAGCATTTAAAAAAAAGTTTTGACAGTTATGACACTTTCTATGTTATGACAGTTTATCACATCCAAAACCGATATAGTTTTAGCATATTTTGACAGTTACGACACTTTTCTATGTTTTGACAGTTTATCACATCTAAAATTAATATAGTTTTAGCATATTTTAACAGTTTGCACTTATTATGTCACCTTTGAACAAAGTTTTGGCGTTTTTAGCATATTTATACAGTTTTGGTACTTTTTTTACATTTTGAATGCATTTTTTGAACAATTTTTATTCAGAAAATGCGTTTTCTAAGCAATTTTTAAGTTACTTCTTATAGAAATTGCATTTTATGAGAGATTTTGATGACGAAATTCCATTTTCGGAGACTTTTTTATGCAGAAAATGCGTTTTTATTCAATTTTAAACGAAGAAAATGCATTTTCTAAGCAATTTTGACATTTTTTTACTTATGATTAGGAAATGCATTTTCTGTTCGATTTGTGTAATATTCTTTGCATAAATTTGTATATTTCAGATAATAAATTTTATTGCAGTATGTCTTTTTATTTAATAAATTAGTTTTATGGGTAACAAATAAAGGATTATTTCCATAAATGTGGTTTTTGAGTAATTTTTATTTTAGGAAGTTTCATATGATATAAAAACGGTATTTTCTGAACAATGTTAATCTCTTAATTCTGTTTTCTAGAGAATTCATATAAAAAATATGTTTTAGGCGATTTCATGCAGAAAATGCATTTTTTTGGCAATTTCAAGTGACCTTCAAAAAAAATGCATTTTAGGAGCAATTTACTTGCATAAAATGCGTTTCTTTAGGCAATTTCAAATATATTCTATAAAGAAGATACATTTTCTGAGCAATTGATATGCAGAAAATGCGCTTTTTAAGAGATTTTATGCTATAAATGCATTTTTGGAGCAATTTTTATGCAGTAAATGAGTTTTTTAACAAGATTTCATGCAGGAAATGCGATTCTTAAGCATTTGGTAATTTAGTTCTGATAGAAATTGTATTTTATCAGCGATTTTGATGCCAAATCATTTTCAAATGATTTTTATGCAGTAAATTTGTTTTTAGATTTCAAGTAGCCCATTTCAAATAGATTACATTCAGAAAATGCAATTTTTTGAAGTTACTTTTTATAGAAATTTTATATTTTCAGCGATTTTGATAAAGAAAATCAATTTTCTGAGCAATTTTTGCTTTGTTTTAAACAGGAAATACGTTTTCTATGCGATTTGTGTATATATTGTTTGCAAAAATATTTTTTAAGATTATTTTAATGGATTTCAGATAATAAATTTGTTTCATAATGTATTTCTGAGCAATTTTGTGCTAAATGTCATTTCCGAGTAATACTTTAATTTATAACACATTTTCTGGGTTCTTAAGTTCTTTTTTTAATAAATTTTATGTAGAAAATTTTGGTCTATTTCAAATTGGAAATGGCATTTTTGAGCGATTGTGGTTGAATTTTGTGCAGCAAATTTGCTTTACGAGTGTTTTATACAATAAATTTTTATTTTCTGAGTAATTTTTATGCAGAAAATGCGTTTTTTATGTGAACTTGTGCAGGATATGCATTTTTAGCCAATTTCAAGTAGAATTTATTAAGAAAAATGCATTACTGGAGCAATTTATATGCAGAAAATGCGTTTTGAGGCAATTTCAAATATATTTTATGCAAAAAATGTGATTTTATATAAATTTCATGTAGAAAATTAATTTTTATGAGATTTTAAATACATTTTATGCAGAACATACGTTTCTTTGGGCAATCTCATGTAGATTCCATGCATTTTTTATGATATTTCTTGAAGAAAATGCATTTTTTGAACAATTTATATGCAGAGAATGCGTTTTTAGTGTGATTTCATGCAGAAAAAGCGTTTTCTGAGTAATTTATGGGTAGAAAGATTGATTTCTAACCAATTGTAACTTTATAGAAATTGTATTTTGTTTGTTTGAGCAGTTAGTATGCAGAAAATGCAATTTTAAAGCAATTATTACGTTACTTTATATAAAAATGTATTTTTTTATCGATTTTAATGCCGAAGATTGGTATTCTAGGCAATTTTTATGCAGAATATGCGTTTTTTAGGCAAGATGCAATTTCTAAGAAATTTTCTGGACAATTTTGATGCCGAAATTTCATTACAGAAACCAAGTTCAAATTGTGGGCGGGTAGTTTCTTCTACTATAGCTCACCCATCCACCCAAGTGTTAGTAATCAAAGGATTCAATGTTTTTTCCATCGCTTGTGTTCTTGCAGTTTTTATACAAAAAACTATGAATGTCAGATGTCACTTAAACATTAGAGAATTGTTCAACCATGAATAATTTGACTTGTGGGTGGGTGGGCGGGTAGTTTCTTCTACTATCGCCTACCCAAGTGTAAGTTATCAAAGGACTCAATATTTCTTCCATCGTCTGTGTTCTTGCAGCTTTTATACAAAAAACAATAAATGTCAGATGTCACTTAGACATCAGAGAACTGTTCAACCATGAATCTTTTGATAACTAACACTCAGGTGGGTAGGTGGGAACCAAGTTTGACTTGTGGGCGGGTAGTTTTTTCTACTAAAGCCCACCCACACACCCAAGCGTTAGTCATCAAACGATTTAATGTGTCTCCCGTTCCTTGTGTTCTTGCAGCTTTTATACAAAAAACAATAAATATTAGATGTCACTTAGACATCAACTATAAATCGGGAACTAAGTTCAAATTGTGGGCGGGTAGTTTCTTCTACTATGGCCCACCTACCCGCCCAAGTGTTAGTCATAAATAGATTCAATATTTTTCCCATCACTTGTATTCTTGCAGCTTTTATACAAAAAACAAAGAATGTCAGATGTCATTTAGACATCAAAGAATTGTTCAATCATAAATTCTTTGATAACTAACGCGCGGGTGGGTGGGCGGTAACTAAGTTTAATTTTGTGGGCGTTACCCAGCCACCCGCCCAACTATTGGTTATCCAAAAATGAGATTGTTCTTACTTCTGCTGGTATTAGTTGTCATAAAGTTAAGAGAGTGAGAGAGTGACAGGTCCAATCTCTTGATAAGACGCACTTGGGTGGGTGGGCGGGTACTAAGTTTGATTTTGTAGCAAGTACTATTTATTGGAGTTACCCACTCACCCACCCAAGTGTATGTTATCCAAAAATTGTTACTTCTGTTGGTGTTAGTTATTATAAAGTTAACAGAGAGAGTCTTACAGAAAATTTCACTTAGATTTTATGCAGAATGCTTTTTTTGGGCTATTTGAAATAGATTTTATGCAGAAAATACAATTTTTAAGCAATTTTTAATTGATTTCTTATAGAAATTGTATTTTCTGAGCGGTTTTTTGATGCTAACATTTTATTTTCTGATCAATTTGTATGAAGTAAACGCGGTCTTTAGGCGATTTTAGTTTTTTCAAGTATATGCATATATGCAAAAAATGCTCGAAACAGCGTAATTTCATGGAGAAAATACAATTTCTGGGCAATTTTTATACTTAAAATATGTTTTTATGTGATTTCAAGTAAATTTTATTTCAAAAATGCATTTTATGCGAAAAATCTTTTTTTTTGGGCAATTTCAAATAGATATCATGTGGATAATACATTTTCTTAGTGATTTTTATTCAGAAGATTCATTTTTTTGAGTAATTTTGATGCAGAAAGTGTGTTTTATAAGATTTTAAATGGATTTCATGCAGAAAATTATTTTTTTGTAAGTAAGCTGAAAGTTAATTTCCTGAGTAATTTTAATGATGAGATTGTGAAAGACATTTGTTTTGGGCGATTTCATGCATTTTTGTAACAATTTTTATGGATTTTCTTAGTAAGTTTGATAAGTTGATTTTTTTGCAGTTTTATGCAGAAAATATATTTTTTTTGGCAATTTTGATGCAGAAAAAGCATTTTTTGGACGATTTTAAGTAGATTTTGTACCGAAATTGCATTTTCTGAGCAGTTTTTATGCAGAAATGCTTCTTTGAGGCGATTTCATGCAGGTAATACATTTTCTGAGCGATTTTTATGTTGCAAAAGCGTTCTTTTGCATAATATGCATTTTCTGTAAATTTGTATGCCGAAAATGCGTGATTTTGTGCAGAAAATAAATTTTTAGAAACATTTTTTGATGTTGAAAATGAGTTTTCTGGTAAATTTCATGCAGATGATGTATTTTTTGAGCAATTTTTATGCAGAAAATGCGTTTTTAGGCAATTTCAAATAGAATTAATGCATTTTCTGAGGAATTTTTATTTGAAATTGCATAAAAAAAGCACATTGTCTGCATAAAAATCTTTAGCAATTAGCTTAGCTTTACTTTACTTTATTTCTGAAGCATTTAAAAGATATCAGTTTTGATCAAATGACATTTTTTTTATTTTGAAGAAGAATATTCTGCTTATCTTCAGCATATTTTGACAGTTATGACACGTTTTTAATGTTTTGACAGACACACTTAATATAGTTTTAGTATATTTTAAGAGTTTTTAGCATATTATCTCACTTTTGAACAATGTTTTGGCATTTTTATCATATTATTGACAATTATGACATTTTCTATGTTTTGAAAGTTTGTCATACCTAAATTGAATACGGACGGTTTTGTCATTTTGAAACAATATTTTGGCATATTTTTAGTTATGACACAGTTTCTATGTTTTGACAATTATCACATTTAAAATTACGCATCCTGCATGTAATGTAGTTTTTACCTATAAACTCCTTTTCATATCAGATTTTTGTTTATTGCTGATTGAATTCTTTTATTATGTTCCAGGTCCAGGTGCAAGAAGTAATACAATAGCTGGCATATTAGGTGGAGTGTTACCAAAATTAACATCGGATCAAACAGACACTGTCAGCAAAGCGAAGAAGTATGCAATGGAACAAAGTATAAAAATGGTCCTAATGAAGCAAACGCTGGCACATCAACAACAGGTAAAACATCGTAAAAATCGCTTACCATTTATGGTACGATTACTTTTATAATTACAAATTGAAATATTAATAGGGCCACCGTATACTCGTGATAAATGAAATGTTTCCAGGTATAATATAACACAAATGACACTCTTTTGGTGTGGTTTAAATGTTTATAGATAGTAAGTTGTATTAATATCTATATCCTTCACAGAAAAATAAGACCTTCCAACGCCATCAAGTCCTTGTGTTGATGTGCAGGTTAGTGGGCTCATGTGGTGTTGGTGGCCCGCTCAGGGGGCGAGAGCTCGCCCCCCGTGTCGTGCCTTTCGATTGTCATTTGTCCTCTGTTGCAGCAAATGGCTAGTCAGAGGACGCAGGTCCAGCGGCAGCAGGCTCTCGCCCTCATGTGCAGGTTAGCACGCACCTAATATTATTACTTAAACTAATCCTATTATTAACAATGATGAAAACTTATCAATTGATGTTGTTGAGGTTAATTTAATCTCCAACAGGTGAACATTTGCTGATAAGATCTGATTAATTAACTAAACTAACCCAATATAATAATAATAAATAATATATAAATAAACAGTGGGTTAAAAACGTAATGGGTTTAGGGTGTACGTGGGCAGCATCAGTTTTGAATTGAAGGAGGACACCATCCGCCAATCGTTTTTACCGTTCGGACCAATCAAATCCATCAACATGTCATGGGATCCAGTCACGCAGAAGCATAAAGGATTCGCATTTGTTGAATACGAAATTCCCGAAGCAGCTCAACTCGCATTGGAACAGATGAACGGAGTTATGATCGGCGGACGCAACATTAAAGTGGTAGGTAGACCTAGTAACATGCCTCAAGCACAGACTGTCATTGATGAAATACAAGAAGAAGCTAAAAATTATAACAGAATTTACGTCGCTTCCATACATCCCGATTTAACCGAAGATGACATTAAAAGGTAATTAATTTTAATCAATCTAAATTGTTTTATGAAATAATAAAACTACTATACAAAATGTAATAGTTATTGTGATTTTATGTAAATTGTCTCTGATCAGTGAGGTGCTAGACATACTGCTGACCTTGAAACGCCAGTGTATGTTTATCACACTAGGTGTCGACGCAATTTACAAAAAATACATTACACATTATTAGTTTTGGATCAACTAGTAGCAATTAAGAAAGATATTACTGTAATGGGCATGCAATGCAACTAATGTAAAAAAAAGAGATTATGGCTTTAAGTAATTGTTTTATTATTTCATTATAATGAATAAATTTTTTTGTAGTAAATGATGTCACAATCATAAATTATATTAATATTAATTTTTTGCAGTGTTTTTGAAGCATTCGGTCCTATTATTTATTGTAAATTAGCTCAGGGAAGTTCAGCCCATAAACATAAAGGCTATGGATTCATAGAGTATGAAACGACTCAAGCTGCTAATGAAGCCATAGCCAGTATGAATTTATTCGATTTGGGCGGTCAATTTTTGCGCGTCGGTCGTGCCATAACACCACCCAATGCATTAATGGGTCCATCAACTGGATCAAGCATAATGCCAACTGCAGCGGCCGTTGCGGCAGCAGCAGCGACTGCTAAAATACAAGCTATGGACGCAGTCGCTTCGAATGCAGTTGCGTTAGGCTTATCCAAATTAGCACATCAAAGTCCCCCCGTTACAATACCAACGATACAACAACCATTACCCGGCTATATACCTCCACCGGGTGTTACTATTCCCCAATTAACACAACCAACTGTTGTTACAACAGCTCCAATTTTATCAACACCGGTCGTACAACCAACGATAGCGATACCTCCGCCTGCCGTAGTAACACCTGTATTAGCCAATCCTCAGCAGGAAGCGATGAAGCGAGCACAGGAAGCACAGCTTAAACAACAAGAAGAATTGCAGAAGAAATTATTAGATCAAAACGAACCCCAAACGTTACAACAACAAGAAAATATGTCGATAAAAGGACAAAACGCGCGGCATTTAGTAATGCAGAAATTAATGCGCAAAGTTGATTCCCGTGTTGTTATCTTACGTAATATGGTGGGGCCTGAAGATGTCGATGAAACGTTGCAGGAAGAAATTCAAGAAGAATGTACGAAATTCGGAGCTGTTGATCGGGTTATTATTTACAACGAAAAACAATCGGAAGATGATGATGAGAATATAATCGTGAAAATATTTGTAGAGTTTGCCGAAACGAGAGGTTTGTTATTATTAGATCATTTTTGCTTAAATTATTGATTGATTGAATTATATTTTAGAAGCTGAATGTGCAAGAGATGCCTTAAACGGACGTTATTTTGGTGGTCGAATGGTACGAGCGTCCTTATACGATCAAACGTTGTTTGATCACAGTGATTTTTCAGGATGAGGAAAATAATTTATTTGATTCTTTCTTTTCTACTGTGTAGGACTGTAATTAATTATATTTTTAATATTTGTAAATAGAAAGACAATTCGTGATTCCGTAATCGGTTTTATTTAATTTGTAATAATGAAACTTGTTGTAAATTTCTATTTCATTTTTTTGGAATTAAAATTTATCAAATTTATTAATTTTGAACTTTAATATTTTTTTGTAATAAAGTAGAATATTACTAGTTTCATCAGGGAGAATGGACAAAACTAGTAGCTGACCTACCAATAAACGAGGGTCTACAATGCGGAAAGGCTCGCAAGTACGGGGGGCATTTATCCTAGGGGTTAGAAAAGTTATAAAATTTCAAAATGATTATCAAAATGTGTTTTTTAATTTAATTATTAGGTGATTGCCAATAGAAACTAGTTGATTTATCAGTCTTTTCGCGAGCACGATGTTTTTAGTGCGATGTCGTACAGGTATGTATTTGTGAGGCAAATGTATATAAATATAATCTAATACCCCTAGGCTTTGAGGTGTCTGGCACACCGAGCCACAGAGATGACGTGTATGTTTGGATGCCTATATTAGGTAACCAGTCCATTTGGAAAGAACGTTACGCTTTGCATCACTTTGTTGAGTCGCCCATCCAAGTCGTTGCTCAACATTTTCGTTAGTGCTGTTAATCATGTCATCAATGCCGACTACGATGTATTTGTGAGGCTAAAGTAATTGGCAATTCTAAGAAGCGTCTTTGAATTGAATATCAAAATGTTTTGATAATTTTCAGATTTTCTGCGGCCAGGCGTCTCGCGGGATTATCCGAATTTGCTAGCTATTAAAACAAAACTTTTGTTTGTTTGTTTAAATGTGCCCGGCCGCATTACTTTAATTCAAAAGAATGTGATTAAAAATCGTTCTTCTGGGTGTTCAAAATTCAAACCTATAAACGCTTAGTTAATTATTAATTGTTAACTTTAAATAATGATAATAAATTGAAACATTGAATGATTTCATTTAAATATAAAATGTAGCTATTAAATAGTTAATTTTTACAATTTTTTGGTGCTTAACTGCCTATTGAAATAGCAACAAAATATCATCGTGCAATTAGATACGTCATTAAAAGCCATTCGATACGTAGTGTTGCATATGATGCAATAAGCTATTGAAGATATCGCCATATTACAGTATAACCCCCATCTTTGTTTATATATTATATAACTATTTACTCAAACGTGCAATATAAGTAGCATAACAATAAACTTGCGCAAAATCAAAAATGTTGATTCTCTTTTTTTATTTGGCATTGAGCATTTTTCCTGACATAAAATAACCCCTGATTACGAATTTGGGGGTCCGATCTAGATATTCTTAGCATTTATCTGTCAATTTTAAAATAACACCTAATACATGGGTTTTTTGCGTTTTGAAAAAATTAGATTTAACTTGTCACTAGGTAGGTGCACTTACATCTTACTCGAGTATGCAGAAACTTAATAGAATCTTCCTGAGCTGTCATAAAATTTTAATATATATTTGTTATAAACGACATCGTCGGCAGTACGGCAGAGAGGGCATGTACAAATACCAGCGCTAACGAAAGTTAAGCAACGGCCGCTCTGGTCACAACTTGGATGGGTGAACCCAAAGTGATGCCGAGCGTAGCGTTCTTCCCAATATGGGTCCGTTACCTCATATAAGCATCTATACATGTCTTCTCTGTGGCTCGGTGTGTCCGACACCTCGACACCTAACGGTACTAAGAGGTTATTGAATATATGTATATATATATATAAACGACATAACATGATTGAGATGTCATTAAATGTTTGTGAGATGTTATAAAGGTCATAAACTGTAGGTGAGCTGTAAGAAATGTCATAAAGTGTTTCTGAACTATTTCAAACGTCATTAAATGTTCTTAAGTTGTCATAAAATGTTCCCAAACTGTCATAAAATCTTCAAAAGATGTCACAAACGTCTTAAAATGTAGTTTAAACGACATACAATGTTTTTGAGATGTTATAAACGTCATAAAGTTTATAAAATCTTTCTGAGCTGTCATAAACTGTCATAAAATGTTTGTGAGATATTATAAACGTCATAAAATGTTCGTAAGATGTCAAAAACGTCATAAAGTATTTGTGAACTGTTGATAATTGTTTCTGAACTATTGTAAACTTGTTTGTGAATTTACCTTTATCTAATTACCACACAGAGTCTTATTTACCATCTTGTTTATGTAACATTTGAAGTGGAAATGCTTAATTACTTTCTGAAGAATGTCTTGAAATTCTTTAAATCTGCCAGGAGCAAGGTCTTGAGTTGAGGTTTTTTTGGAGACTGGTGAGCCAGGGAAGACGAGTATTGCATGTTTTAGGTTTGATGAATAATCCTGCTTGGCGTGTTTTCGAGTATCGTTCAAGCAGTTGGTGTCGCAAGGTAGATTCTTGAATGACACCGATTCCTACCTAAGTATCTTGACAAGGCAAAACTATTCCTAAGATATAAAGTATTGTAAGCTCGTTGATCAAACGTTGATTATTGATGTCTACCAAAAGTCCATAATGAATTAGAAAATCTCCATAGTCTGGCTGTGGAAACACGCAGATATTGGCTCCTGTATTGATCAAATATTATATTTTTGTTTGTTTATCAGAGACGAGACTATGGGCAAATGTCGCTTGTTTCCTGATACATGATTGCATTTCTTAGCATCTGCATCAAAACTCGAATGACATCAAACCCATACCATATTGAGGTGTACTGCGTGAACGGCTGCGGTTATTGTATCTTAATCGACTGCTGATTGAATACAGTTAATTGTTAGAACATGGATTCAATGACTAACAAAATTGATATTTCATGCGTCTAGGATAGCGTCGGTGAGATGGGTTAATTGATGAAGTTGATCATCTTTTTGTGTGACGAGAATGGCTTGCACCGATTTTGGCAATTGCCCGATCCAGAATGATTGTAGTGCGTTGTCTGCAAAAATACTTTTGGCTGATCCTTGAAGGTGACGTAGGAATTAGGATGGTTCCAAAAGCCTGCGAATCTATTCCGTTTTTAATTTTGTATATTTGATAGGGAAGTCACAAATTTCAAGTGCGAATTTTGAAATTGTGTAAAAACAATCAAAATCGATACGATCAATTTAATATAATCAAAAATTATTTTAACTCCACCATTGCCGGTCCCAAGTCCGGATGAGAAAGGAGGAGGGGGAGGAGTAACAACCTCGTTAAAAAACCAGGGTTCAACTGGCCCGGTTGATAGTACCTTGTCAGGGCCCCAACCAAGGGTTACTGGTGAAAAACGATCAACGGTGTACTGATTTTTACAGATTTAAAAGAACCAATAAGGAAGCAATCAATCTAGACGAAGAAAACTACAAAATAAAAATTAGCGATAAAGGTTGAAGCAATGGGCTAGTTCCTTTTCACTCATAAAAAAATTAAGCATTAGGCTTAGAACACAAGAAAAATACGCAAGCAGCAAAAAAGAATTATGAATCTAGAGACATAGAATATAGTACAAAGTAATGAAAGTGGAAAGATAGATTACAATTTTTGTCGATATTGATTAGTTAAAATAACATAACTTGTAAACCGTTCATTGGATTTTTATGCAAATTAGTACCAATATGATTTAATCATTAGTACCGAATATGTAAAAGTAATCAAAACTGATACGCCCAATTTTATGTAACTAATAATGCAAAAAATTGTTATTATACATCCAAATTTGTTATTAACTGAAAGATATTTTTAAGGCGCAAACTATTTGTTTAATAAAAATAATGCATTCATATTTTATAATACGTAATAACAATTATTTAGTCTACTACTCTACGCTGCCGTGTCGTCGATTCTCCCACAACAGATCCATCCATTGCAGCTAGCACGATTCGTATCCCCACTACTCGCAGTCGTTCGGGTTGTTCGGTCTGAGTAAGTTGTGCGCGCAGTGTATTGTGTAAATGGTGCTGCGTATAAGGATAGAACGATTAAATACGTTAATTCTATTAAGATATTATTAAATAAATAAAGTAAAGTGTGTTCTAGTGGCAAAGGATTAATATGCCCATCAGTCAACGGTGGAATCAACAATTGATACACAAGGACGACGGTTAAAAGGTTTGAATTTTTTTAATAATTTTGCAGTTATATCTTGTTACTCCAACAGTTCTTTTATTTGATTTTTTTACTTTATTAATTGTATCTTTTGTAAAGTAGCTACTGTCATGAGTTTAAATTTTACGATAATTTGTTACATTTATTAAAAATAAATGTTTCAGAATATCAGAATATGTAGATCTACGTATTAGACAAATTTAATATCAAATGAAAAGCAATTTTAAATTATTCATATTTAATAAAATCAATTAATTGTTTCAGTAACCTAATTCCTTGCGTTGAGTAATGGTAGAACATAGAACCGGGCCGGCTGGCGTACGTTCAGTTTGGTGCGGGATGTCGTGTCGGTATCATGTTCTTGCTGAGTATGTGTGTGAATAATAACTGTTAAACGTGGAAATTAAATAGGCTATAGTGACCGACAGTGGACTTTTGTGTTACCTATTTAGGAGTTTCTATTTTCCGGTATTCAATATTTTGGTAAGTAGTTTTAATTTGATAAACTATATGTTACAAATGTATTTAAATTGAAAGTAAGCAGTGTTCCGACAAAATCTGGACGCATTTGAAATTTGTTTTACTCTTATTTTGAATTGTTTATAATATTTAAATAGTATTGGTAATATTTTATAACAATATCTTTGAGGAACATAAATTAAAATTATTATTTAATAGCAAATGATAATTTAAGAATCAATAAAATTTATTTTAATTCAAAAGTTTTTGATTTATTTTATTGTATGTTTTAGGATGGAACTCCCGCCTCTTGCTTTGAGCGTGCTACTCTGAACGAACGGTTTTGTTGAGCTATCTTTAGATTAAATTCAGTGCGGGACTTCAATGTAAATACAATAGTTTAGTGTTTCTTATATTGAATTATTGTGAAAATTGTCAACTTAGTTGTGTAATGTTAACATCAACCCAAACTTCCTGACGTTTCAAGATATAGGTGTTCCAGGAAGAAAGAGGAAATGCATCCATTCAAGGATCAATAGGTAAGAATTATATTCTTTAGTACAATATAATAATTATAACAAAATTAAAGCAAATAAATTCAAATTTTGTAATTTTTTTTATTGTTTTAGGTCCTTTTATGGCTGAAGATATTGAGTGGTGAGTCATTTTATTTTAATTAGTTGGTGGTATTACTGCTGGTAATATCCCACCTCAATTTATGCTTGTAGGGTGGTTGCTATGATTGTGACTCATTTTAATATAGTAACACTATGCATACGCGGAAGCCTACAAGCTTAAATTGTTGTATAGATGGTGCTTAGTGATTAGTTGGTTGCTACTTGTTTCCGGATCTGTCTGACCAAATATTGGGGCAGCTAAGGTTTCAAGTAATTATGGTAGTTCGCCGGCGTTAAACTTCTGGGCATCGAATTCAGTTGGATTAAACGCGCAGGTTGTAGTTGACTGCTTAGTGTGCCCAAACATTGCTTCTAGGCGAGTTGTCTTGTATTGACTTTCGTCATTATTGTTTGCTAGTTTGGTGTTGTAGGAGGTAGGCTCTTTACCAACGTAAGGAGGTGAGCAGTATTTAGTGCGTCTCCATTAATTGCTCGATTGGTGGTTACGCTGGTGTAACGTAGAGTGTACGCGTCTGTATGAAAGCCCTCTATGATAGGAGCTAATTATAATTAGATATCCTTCATACTGCCTTTGCATATTGTGGATAACTTTTACAGGTCGGTGCCGTAGGGTAGTTAGAAATCTTTTTCTTCTTAAATCGAGACTTTCATTTAGCAGAAACTGACCGTTCCTCGGAATGCTTGCTAGTCTGTTATATACATGATTGTTTTCGTATAGATGTAGTGGTATTAGATGATGCATTGTTTTGATGTATCTTACATTGCCGAGTCGTTGTGTAATTGCTGTACTGACGTTTAAACTTGCTTGCAAGAGTTAGTAGCCAGAATTCAACACGATTGCAAGGTGATGCTTGTTTGGGTAGTTTAGTTACTTCTAGCTGGTTTAAATATGGTATTCTCCAGCAGAGATGCCATTTTTGCGTGATAGTTTGGTTAGTTCTTTTTAGTTGCTTTTCTATTTTAACATTTTCCAAAGTGCCCAAGTTATGTTTGTTAATTATAAATTTCAATTTGTTTAATAAATTTAATTTTAGTTTTATTATGTCAATCAATATTTTTTTATGTAAATTTTTAGTTGAGTTATTTAATTTAATCAAACAATATAATAATTTGTTTCTTCCTTAGATTTAAATTCTTTATTTTTGTATTCTAAATTATTTCACTTGGTTACTTTAAAGCATGCGTAGTATTGAATTTTCCTTTACTAATAGTATTTATACTGAAGTTATCAGTGATTAATTTATTATTATAAAGTTTCAGCTTTTTAATACAAAGGAAAAATCTGTTGACATTAACGTTGCGCATACCCAATCGTACATGCCAATTCGTCCCCAATCAACTCGTACCAAATATGTTCAACGTTTTCATGTTGCAATTCCATGCTGCATCACTTAGCCAAAACTTCAATATTAATTTTTAATTAAATAAATTTATTTTTATACAATAAGAGCATGTGAATTGTGGCAATATTTTGACGTGTAATTTTATTTATGACATGATTAGGTTAAACGAAAGCCCAACGTAGTCACATTAGTGATGACTTGTAGCCTGACCAAGGTTTAAGGTTTGATCTAGTGTAAGAGTCGACGCCGGCTTAGTGAGTCCCCACCATTCCAGCTGACGCTTAGTACTTTGAAGAATTTGGTCATTCTTGTCAGTGTTATGCTATCAGCAGTTGGTCTAAAAAAGGGTAAACCCCTCATGCGCAGGGACACCTTCCTCTGTTCTATAGGTGGTTCGACCTTGGTGGCACAGGTTAGATGAGACTGTTAAGTGACTGTTAACTTTAATTTGATTTGAATTGAATTCACTGACTAACATTGCTTCATCATAAATTTTTTTTTTTTTAATTTTAGCGTTTGATAATATTTGGTATTGGTTGCGAAATAACTTAAATTTAAAATATTTTAATAATAATTAGTTAAAGAAATCAATTTTTTTATACTTTTTTATATTTTTTTATATTTTTTTAAACATACGTGTCCTCCATTCTGACAATTACATGTAAAAATCTTTGGTGTAATATTAATTGATTTTACTTATTAATATCGGAAAACAAATTAATTTAATTTAAATAAATTTACTTTTAATTTTGGATTTAAAATTTATCAATAGAAATTAAACAAGTAATAACAATTTACATGTAATGGAATATATGAAGAACATTTTGAATTGGCATCAACGAATGGGTATTACAAATTTGGCGATTATCAAACATTAAGCACCCAATGCAATTTTGCATTCAAGTAATCTTATTTACAGTTCTTGCTCACATTAATTTATGTTTTTAAATAGTTTTCAGTAATAATATGAATGCTTATTCATAATTTGTTTTTATTATGATTTTTTTAAGGATTTAGAGTTTTGTTAAACCCACTTCTCTTCAAGAAGTGCAAAATATTTTGCACATTGTCAATTTGTTTCAATATTTTATTTCGATTCCAGTTAGGATTTTTTTAATTTAATGTATTTTCTTAGTAAAGTTGTTTTCTAAAAAACACTTTTTTGTAAATTATAGACTAGTTAGTTAACCAACTATGACAAAAGTAGATTTTTCTTCAAATTTTTAGTCAAGTCATGTGAGAATAATGTGAGCAGGGATTGTATGTTTTTAAATTATAAAGTTTATTAATAATTAAACTCTTTGCTTAAGGCATAAGATGAAGTTTTGTATTAAATTCAATTTTCCTCCTTTTGTTAAATGTTAATTAACCATAATGTCGCCAAATTTATCTAAACGCAACTTTAGCTGTAATACATTAGATTTTTCCTTTAGCTCTATATTCCGGATCGGAAAAGGCAACCAAGGCAGTCGGTTCTTCAAATGTTGGTTGTTTTGAGGTATTTACGTGTGCTTATATTAAGGAAAGCATGCCGAGTTGAAGAAGTTTATTGTTATTGACGATCAATCTTCTTACAACTTTGAATGTTTTACTTGGTTTGAGCTTTGTAAAGACCAATGAACGGCTAATCTTTTAAATGTCGACTGTGTTGGGTCTTGAGGAGTGCTCAAATCGGGGAGCACTTTCCATGTTCGGTCGAGGATGTTTGTCTTGAACGACAAATTTTTCCGGACTTGGAAAGTGTTTATCGATTTGAAACTCTAAGAGACAGCTGAACTCCGAGAAAGAAATAGATGCAAATTTTTGGGTAGTAGAGTAGACCCGGAGGCTCTGGGAGTCTGCCGGAAGGGCTAGAATAGAAAAGTAGGGGGAGCCCGTGTCGCCCGTGCGCGTAAAAACGGTACCCGCCTTCGGCGGGTATATATAGTATATATAGCCCGCCTTCGGCGGGCTATTAAGCCGCCTTCGGCGGCTTAATAACCGCCTTCGGCGGTTATTATATCCCGCCTTCGGCGGGACCTAATTATTTAGCCGCCTTCGGCGGCTATTAATTACTTCATAAACTTACCTTGACAAACTTAAAAATAGTGAACCTCCGTGATGGGGAGGATTCCCCTGTAGAAAGGGGTATATCTTTGGGGGTAAGTATTGTTGGGGGAGGAGATTAGTAAGGTTGATGATTGATATATTTTAGAAAATAATTAAAAAATTAAACCCTCCACATCCTGAAATTGTTGATAAAAAAGGAAAATAATACAAATGTATTTTTAAACAAATTGATTTATTCATAAAAACAAAATAATACACAACAAACAAACAATACAAAACAATAGATTTTGCTTTCCCTTAAGCTAAGGTAGAGAACGTGAGCAACACGGGGTCTCCCGTGTAGTTCCGTTTTCCCCTAGACCTAAGGTAGAGAGCAAAATCGGCTCTTCTAAGAGCTAATTATTTCACCCCTAGCCTTACTACTAAAGTGAAAGGCACAATCAGCTCTTCTAAGAGCTAATTAAGCTTATCTCCGGCTAAGGTAGAAAACGTGAGCAACATGGGGTCTCCTGTGTAGTTCCGTTTTTCCCTCGACCCAAGGTAGAAAGCAAAATCAGCTCTTCTAAAAGCTAATTATTTTACCCTCAGCCTTACTACTAAAATAGAGCAGAATCAGCTCTTCCAAGAGCTATTAAGCTTACCCTCCCCATTATTTGCTTAGTAAATTACCCTCCCTAGATTTACCTATTTATTTGTTCACAAAACAAAATAAATAACAAATACATCAAGCTTTTCCCAAAGTCTAAGGTTAAGAACGTGAGCAACAGTCCTGTATAGTTCCGTTTTCCCCTAGACTTAAGAACAAAAGCATAAAACACAAAAATACAAATTTGTCTTAAAGTCTAAGATTAAAAACGTGAGCAACCCTGTTGTGTAGCTCCGTTTTCCGTTAGACCTAAGATCAAAACATAAAATTAAACAATAACCAAATTTACTTAAAGCTACTAATAGTAGTGGCCGCAACAGTCAACAAAATACATAAATAACTTACGATCGATGACGTAAGTATCAAACCATATAACAAATACAAATTTTCCTAAAGTCTAAGGTTGAGAACGTGAGCAACATTCTTGTGTTGTTCCGTTTTCCCCTAGAGTTAAGGTAGAAAACAAAAAATAAAGTTCAGTTTTTTTATATCACAGTAACATGTGTTGCTTGCTTAAATATAAACACCAATATCATCAAATATTTATAAATTGTAGCTCAAAACTACAATTCCAACCAATTATTCTTAATCAAAGCTTACAAACAAAAAAGCAACAAGCATTTACTGTTAAACACATTTAAATTTAACATCAAAAGCAAAAATAAATAAAAAACATTGCAACAACCATAAAAAATCAATACCAACAAGCTAAGCATCAAAATTACGACTTCCAAATAAAGAAGACAAGTTTAAATCCTTTAAATGACTGTTACAAATTTCACTTATTCATTGCTTTTTACAAACAATAATTAATAATAAATAAACATTTACAGTTAATTAAATAATCAAATTATTAACAGCTTTAAAAAGTGATATAACAGCTTTAGAATTAGCCAAATATAAAATTGAATAAATTTCCTTTAATTCATAACAAATGAATGGTGCATTTAAATCTATTACAATCACTTCCTAAATTTGTTGTATTCTAGATATTAAGTTAAATACATTTACAGTAAAAAGCTTTGATCAATTAAAACTACAAATGTAAACATTTCAATTTATTCATGTTATTTATTTAATTTCACAATAAATTATTTTTTATTCTTTTTAAAATGATATTATTATATTGATATCAATTACAAATAAAAAATAATTTGTTATAAAACTGTATAAATAATATTAATTTATAACAATAAAAGAATATATTTTATATTAAACCCTTTTAAAAATCAAATTAACTACGCCTATGCGTACACGAAGTCGCCATCTGTTGCAAATAATAAGTAGCTACTGACACCCCAAGTTGAACTAATTATGACAAGATGGCGCTAAAATAGCATATAGAGTTGCAAGCTCAACAAATTGTCATAAGATGTCGCCACAATAGCATGTAAATAATAAAGTAAAATTTTAAATCAAACATCAATTAACTTTTATCTACAACAGGAAAGATACAATAATGACGTAATTAATTGTTAATAATGTTACGTATTAACAAATATTACAATGCTATGCTAGAGACACCTATCAGAAAGTAAGCTAACTAATGACAAATTCACAATACTGCTTACAGATGGCGCAAACAACAAACCGACAAAGTAGAAGACTAAATATAAAACAGCGCAAATTATTTAACTTCTAATTAATAAAATATAACAAATGTAAAATTCCAATTAGATTTAAATATAAATACAATGCTGTAATAACATTGTTTATAATGAAATGAATTAATAATTTATTCAAAATCAGTCAATCGAATCACAGCGGCCAAGGGTCAAGCATAGACAATTGTTTCGGTTCTACAAACCTCGTCAGTATGCCTTGTACGACCACGGCATCGCATGATAGCGAAGACAATTTTGAATAAATATTTCTGTGCTTATGAACACAATTGATATTATAAATAATCAAACGAAAGACTGGTTTGCCATCTAGTTGCAACTAGATGGCAAACCAGTCTTTCGTTTGATTATTTATTGTTTATAATATTAATGAAATTACAATTCTATCGCTCATTAGAGCAAAGCGCACCTTTATCAAATAAGGCTTAAAAATAATGCTTGTTCCGCAGATTCGCAGACTTATCAGTACAAACAGAAATAACTTAATTAGAATTTCATTTTGTTAAAATTAATTAGTTATAATAAAATGTTAATTTTTATTTTGTTGTGTTGTCTTCTTTCTTCATATTTTTATTGTATTCCTGCTATCATTGTATTCCGTCTGCTCCTCCTTGTATTTTTTCTACATATCCTTGTATACAGTCTGCTCATCATTGTATTGCTTCTGCACATTGTAGTCCTTCTGCTCATTATTGTATTCCAGTCTTCATTAATAGTATCCATTTGATGGGAAATAAGAATAAGAAACTCAATCCTATAAAAAAAGAAATTGGCATTAAAGTAATTGAAATGTTATTAAGCAATATTTTTTAAAATGTTTTACAATAAAATTACGATTTATTTACCTTGAATGTGCCTAAAGCATAAATAAGTTCCTGCCATCAGCTTTCTTAATAGTAAAAGTAAAACTTCCATTGATCACATCATTCGTATACTGAAGTTTCGGCATTAATTCAACTCCTATCATATTCACTGGCATCAGCTTCCTTAAAGATAAGCAGCATCATACTATGTTTAAACAGAAGAAGTTCCTCCATGTATAAATCTACTTCTACTCATCTTTGTAGTCCGTCTGCGCATCATTGCATTCCATCAGCTCATCATTGTATTCCTTCTGCTTATTATTGTATTCCAATCTTCATCAATGGTATCCATTTGATTAGAAATGAAAGTCAAAAACCGAATCTTATAAAAAACAAAAACAACATTAAAGTAATTGAAATTTTGTTATGTATAGTCATTTTTAAATATTTAATAAAATTATTATTTATTTACCTAGAATAGGCCATCAGCTTTCTTGATAATAAGTAAAACTTCTATTGATAACATAATTTGTAAACTGAAGTTTCGGCATTGATTCCTCTACTATCATTTCACTGGCATCAGCTTCCTTAAAAGTGAGCAGCATCTGTAAAAGCAAAAATCATAAAAGTGATTGAAATGTTAATACTGTAAATTTTTAAATATTTAAGTCGTCGTGGTTTTAGTCGGGAGGTTCCAGACTAATTACAACCACCTTCGAATGCAATCTGTCACTTTCGAAAAAATTTGATTTTTGAAAAATCATGTCAAAGTCGTAACTAAATAAAAAATGTAATATTGTGTAAAAAATAGTGAATAAATTTTCCAAACATGCATACACGTTTTCCGACACTGAGCAAATACAGCTAATCCATCCAACACAATAAATTCACTTGTAAATCTAATGCACTAAACGGTTATAATTCCTAATCACCTACACAAGCACATCTAGCACATGCTACGTCAACATCCCGGTGCGTACTGAATGAACGCAGGCTCGATGCATCGCTCGCTTACTACTTAGACCGTGAGAGGAGGGGAGGATCTATCCAAAAATATGTAATATTAACATTGAAGTATGTTATATCAAAAAAATCTTCAAATAAATATTGTGCGCCGTAAAATTTACATTGATTTGATACTAAATTTGTGTTATTTAATTATCGTTGAATATTTATAATTAAAAATTTTGAATTAATTCTTGTTACAAAATTAAATATATTACGTTCATAATCTTATGTAGTTAAACTAATTACATAGCATCAAAAAAGCAAAAAAGTCGTATCAATTACTAACCATTTCTAGCTGTTGGCCGCAATGAGCCTTAGTCCTGGGCATCTTCGTCAAAATATACAAGACGTAATTTCCTGGACGAGCAGCCCCATAGCATCGTTTCACTCCCTAAGAGAACAAAGCCCTAATCGCACCAGCCCCATTATTTCTTACTAATAGCTAATCAATCCAAAAAAACGCAGTAATCAAACAAGAGAAAAAATAGACCGTAACAAACCAGAATTTTCAACCAGTCATTCCGCAGCCTCGAAACGACTCACTTTTCTTAGACTACAACAGAAATTTCGTCTGAAAAATCGAGCCATGTCAAAGCCTCAACCCACTTCAATGATAAATTATAGATACCCAAACTCAATAACAAATATAGATAACGCAGCGATAACGACAACCTTTGCTACAAACCCAGCTTACTCTACTGGAGATTGCCATTTAATGCCCCCCCCCCCCCCAACTGCCCAAGTGTTTATAAGTGAGCGAGGTACTCCAAGTCATAATTACTAACAAATAGTTTTAACTGAAATGCCCGGTCCAACCATCCAATAGTTTAAACTAAAATTTCCTGCCCAATCTATAAATCACTTATGCTTGAGCGGGTACTGTAGTGCCTCGACCACCCGCCCAATTTGTATTCTAATCTACAAATCACTAACATTTGAGCGGGTACAGTATTGTGATTTGATACTGATCCCATATTAATCAAAACGCGTTTGATAATCTTTATCAAATTCATACAAAAAATAAAGTTCAGTTTTCTCATCACAGTAAATATTTGTTGCTTGCTTGAATATAAACACCAATATCGTCAAACATTTATAAATTGTAGCTCAAAACTACAATTCCAACCAATTAATCTTGATCAGTATTCAAAGCTTACAAACAAAAATGCAACAAGCATTTACTGTAAAACACACTTAAATTTAACATCAAAAGCAAAAATAAATAAAAAACATTGCAACAATCATAAAAAAATCACAAACAATACCAACAAGCTAAGCTTGATGCTTAGCTTACGACTTCCAATAAAGAAGTCAAGTTTAAATCATTTAGATGACTGTTACAAATTTTTAGTTAAAACAACTTTTTACAAACAATAATTAATAATAAATAAACATTTACAGTTAATTAATTAATCAAATTATTAACAGCTTTACAATTAGCCAAATATAAAATTGTATAAATTTCCTTTAATTTATAACAAGTGAATGGTGCATTTAAATCTATTACAATACTTCCTAAACTCGTTGTATTCTAGATCTTAAATTAAATACATTTACAGTAAAAAGTTTTGATTAATTAAAACTACAAACGTAAAGATTTCATTTTATTCATACTATTTATTTAATTTCACAATAAATTATTTTGTATTCTCTTTAAAATGATATTATTAAATTGAAATCAATTAAGAATAAAAAATAATTTGTTGTAAAACTGTACAAATAATATTAATTTATAACAATAAAATAATATATTTAAATTTTATATTATCCCCTTTTAAAAATTAAATTAACATCTGTTGCAAATAATACGTAGCTACCGACACCACAAGTCGTACCAATTATGATGAGATGGCACTAGAATAGCATATAAAGAAATAAATAACATTTTAAAACAATCATTATGCGCGTTCGTTTTGACAATATCACTGAAATTTTGATCACTTGGTGATGACCTAAAATATTACAATTCTAATTAGATTTACATATAAATACAATGATGTAATAACATTATTTACAATATTAATTGAATTACAATTCTATCGCCCACTAGAGCAAAACAATTTTTATCAATCAAACCACATTCTTATTGAGTAAAGCATTCCGCAACAGCGCGTTTTGTTATAGGTTAGCGACAGTCGTTACAGTACAAACATAAATAGTTTAATTTGAATTTCATTTTGTTAACTTTGATTTATTAATAATAAAATGTTAATTCTTATTTTGTTGTGCTGTGTCTTCTTTCTGCATATTTCTATTGTATTTCTACTGCATTTATTCTATTCATTTTGTACATCATTGTATTCCTTATGCTCATCACAGTATTCCTTTTGCTCATCATTGATCTTCATTTGCACATCATGTAATCCTTCTGCTTATCTTGTATTCCATATCCTCATCATTGTACTCCTTTTGCTCACCGCAGTATTCTATCTGCCCATCATTGTATTTTTTCAGCTCATTATTGTATTCCAGTCTTCATCAATGATGTCCATTTGATGGGAAATAAGGGTAAGAAACTCAATCCTATAAAAAGCAAAAATAACATTAAAGTAATTGAAATGTTATTAATTAAGTAATAATTTTTTAATGTTTTACAATAAAATTACGATTTATTTACCTTAGCTTTCTTAACATCAATGCAAGCTCTACTTTTAAGAGCTTGCATTGATCACATCATTCGTAAACTGAGGTTTCCGACATTGATTCAACTGCTGTCATCTCCACTGGCATCAGATTCCTTAAAGGTAAGCTGCATCATACTACGTTCAAACTGAAGAAGTTCCTTCATGTATAAATCTACTTCTACTCGTATTCCGTCTGCGCGTCATTGCATTCCATCTGCGCATCATTGCATTCCATCTGCTCATCATTGTATTCCTTTTGCTCATTATTGTATTCCATTCTTCATCAATGGTATCCATTTGATTAGAAATAGAGGTCAAAAACCCAATTCTGTAAAAAAACAAAAACAACATGAAAGTAATTGAAATGTTATGTAGTAGTTTTAAAATATTTATTAAAATTGTTATTTATTTACCTAGAATAAGTTCGTGCCCTCAGCTTCGGTATTAATTTTCCTACTATCATCTTCTGGCATCAGCTCCTTTG
Source organism: Tachinus rufipes (assembly GCA_963932245.1). Taxonomy (NCBI): domain Eukaryota; kingdom Metazoa; phylum Arthropoda; class Insecta; order Coleoptera; family Staphylinidae; genus Tachinus; species Tachinus rufipes. The sequence goes on from OZ010749.1 coordinate 8,752,630, forward strand.
AAGGTAAGCAGCATCATACTATGTTTAAACTGATGAAGACATTGCATTTCATCTGCTCATCATTGTATTCCTTCTGCTCATTACTGTATTCCATTCTTCATCAATAGTATTCATGTGATTGGAAATGAAGGTCAGAAAGCCAATTCTGTAAAAAAAAAAAAACAAAACAACATGAAAGTAATTGAAATGTTATGTAGTAATTTCTAAATTTTTATTAAATTATTATTTATTTACCTAGAATAAGCTCCTGCCCTCAGCTTCGGCATTGATTCTTCTGCTATAACCTTCTGGCATCAGCTCCTTTGATGGTAAACCATGTTTAAACTGAAGAAGTTCTTCTATGTATAAATTCAGACATTCTGCAATAAAATGAAACAAGGAATTTATATAACTTTTTTATTTTAAATATTTTTAAAAATATTGTTACAAAATATTATTCAAACTGTTCAATTATTATAAACAAACCTTATCAAAACCATTTTTATTGTAGTTATGTTCTAAGTCTTAGTCTGCCGCTGGACTCAAAAATTACGTTATTCCAACAAAAATACGTTGCAATAAATTAAAATGTAAAAATCCTCTGAAAAAACGCATGTATATCTAAATTACAGCACATTTAATGTTTGGTATTTAGAAAAAAATCAATAAAACTTAAAAATACTTCAAAATCGCTTAAAATCACTAATAATTTCTTCACAAAAATGTATAAGAATGTAAAAATCGTTTAGAAAAATGTCAACCAATTACTGTGTCTTGTATTGCCTAAAGATGACAAATATTTGTTTGTGTTATATATCTTCTGCTTTTTTTATTTTCTTAAAATTATAAGAAACTTTATACTACTTATGCAACCAACATTACTTAGTATAAAATCTTAAAGATATGCAACTAAAATTGCACCATTAAAATCACCAACATTACAGCAATCCATTTCATCTAGCGCCATCTCAAACTGTTTCTATGAACTACTAGTTGAATCACGTTCTAAGAAAAAAGATGTCGCTTAAATCGCATTACAAATTCTCTTAATACGCTACAATATTAATAATTGAATATATAATTATCCTACAAATACATTACAATTGCTAATTATTTAAAATAAGCTTAGGTATTGTATTGATTTATAAAATTAATTATGAGGCGACATCTTACGCATTTCTTATTAACTAAGCTTGCATTAATAAACAATATCGTCACAAGATGACGCCAAGCTACAACATAGGCGTAGGCAGAATATTTTCATAACAGACTAAATTATATTATAATTAATTTGAATCTAATTTTGTACAATTCCAATAATAAATTATTGTTTGTATGTAAATAATTTAATTTTCATAAAGCCATAATGTATTCAATTTAAATATTAGTCCAAATTTTAGTTTAGCAATAAAGTAATTAAAAAAAAGTTGAAAATGTTGGATTGTGTGGGTAAAAATTCAAAGCCAGGCTTCCGACTTTAAGCATACACATTTAGATTTGAGGAATAGTGTTCTTGCATACCCAACTTCTCGTATCCGGGATCCACCTTATTAAGCACAAGGAAGCTAATTCTTCCTGTTGATGACCATAATACTTTGTCCTTCATAAAACTTACTACCACACCTAATTATTAACAAAAATTTCTAATCTCGATAATATTATATCATGATAGCTAGTTTTAAAAACTACTAACGCAAGAGTTTCATTAGTTGCTTGGACTGGATTGTAAAACAAGTATAAATTAATTAAAAAAGTTTGGTCACAATATTAGATTAAGAATAGCCAAAATAAGCAATAAGAATGTAATGGTTATTTGCTGTAAATCAATGAGAAAATAATATTATTTTAATAGCTGACAGACTACATAGCTAAAAATAATAAGCTTAATAAAATTGTTTCTAGAACAGCAAACAAAAGAATATGCATCAGCCTAATAATACATTTTTTTAATTTTTATAATCAATACGAAAAACCGGAAGATCTATAGAAGGAAGATGAGTTAGTAGGAAAAAAAAAGAGAATAATGGTGCATCAGCAAAGGGGGCACATCCCCCGGTTATTATACTTACTATTTGTATCTTGAGTGAACTGATTAAGCAGTTTCACTTTTATTATTTCATGTCTCCTATTCGATTGAGTCCTCATCATCGATTGGATCGCAGCAAACAATCACATCATATTTTAAGTAGGTTCCAATTCATAACTCCTAGATTCCATCGCTTCATTCCCACCTAAAATATTATATTTCAGTTTACGTAAACCAATACCATTTTCATCAAAAACTATTTCAATTTATCAACCTAATTCATACATTACAATCAGACTAAAGCTATAAAACATGCAATGTCTTATCACATCACTATACATATTAATATTTTATTACACTTCTAAAATAAAAACAAACATTACTTTCATAACCTTATTAATTATTTACTTACAGAATTACTGCCTTCAGTGGTATTGTTTTCAATCTTCAAAATAGAACTGATTATTTTCAAATACAATCTTCACACAGTTTGCAATTGTTTCATTATTTATCGCATCACTCAGCTGATTTAGCAGTAGTTATGTGTAAGTAAAGTTGCTGCTTGCTTGCTGTGATGAAGGGGAACAACAATGATACCATCTATTGTCCTCTGCACATAACTGAATATTCTGTAATCTCCATATCAGTTTTCTTCTGTAAATTGATTCTTTATGTTAATTATATATAATAAGCAACACAATATAATTAGATATTTGAAAATAAATTTTTCGAGCTCGATGCGAAGCGACTCAATCAGTCGCGAGCTGCTGAGTATTATTAAATCTTTATTTGAGGTTTAGACTATATAACTATTTACTCAGATGTGCAATATAAATAGCATAACAATAAACTTGCGTGAAATCAAAATGTTTTAGTTCTTTTTTTTTTTTTTTTTTTTTTTTTTTAAATTACTAATTCCTGAATCGCCGTTTCGATATTCTTAACCGTTCACCGTCTAATTCATAGCGTTTTTTGGGTGTATTTTTATTACGAAAACGCGTGAAACAAATATAGTTTTAAGAGGCCGAGGGGGACGCAATTGCTCCTGTGGCAAGCCAACAGACACCGGCAGATGCTCTTGCAAACCGGAAGTCCGTAGGTCAAAGGGTTTTCCTTTGGCAATCGATTGTATCGCTTAATACGGTACGCAAGCTCGCGTTTGTCAGAGTAAAACCCACAAATGTGGATGAAAGTTTGTAATTTTTTGCTTTCTGGGGTAATTTGGAGCCCCGATTACGATTTTGATATTGGCGTTTTGATATTCTCATCATTTCTCCCTCTTATCTAATAATGGCTATTTTCGGTCAATTTCAAAGTTCTAAATGCGTGAAACTAACATACTTCTAGCCGGCCGATGGGGACCCAGATTTTTTTGTGTTAAGCCACAGACCCCAGTAGGTTGTCGGCCAAAGCGGAAGACCGTGCTTCAAGTGGTTCTCCTTCGGCGATCGAAAGACTCAAAACATACCAAAGAGGGGGGTCTTTCTTCTTTTTGGACTAGGATTTTTTCAACTTTAGGAAAAAAAGGTCGGTTTTTTTGCATTTCCTGACGTAAAATGAACCCCTGATTACGATTTTGGGGGTCCGACTCCGATATTCCTAGCACCTTGGCGGCAATTTTAAAATAACCGCTAAAAACACGGTTTTTTTGCATTCCGAAAGGCAAAAGAAGCACTAAACGATGAAGGGCAGAGACGCAATTGCTCCTGAAGATAGTCAACAGACCCATCTAAATTCCCTCCAAACGGCAAGTCCGTAGGTCAAAGGGTTTTCCTTCGGCGATCGACGAAAGTTTCGGTTTTATCGCCAATACGTACATAAGCTCACGTCGCCACACTAAAAATCGCAAATGTGGACCAATGTTGGTAATTTTTTGGTTACTGGGGTAATTTGGACCCCTGATTACAATTCCGGAATCGCCGTTTCGATATTCTTAACCGTTCACCGTCTAATTCATAGCGTTTTTTGGGTGTATTTTTATTACGAAAACGCGTGAAACAAATATAGTTTTAAGAGGCCGAGGGGGACGCAATTGCTCCTGTGGCAAGCCAACAGACACCGGCAGATGCTCTTGCAAACCGGAAGTCCGTAGGTCAAAGGGTTTTCCTTTGGCAATCGATTGTATCGCTTAATACGGTACGCAAGCTCGCGTTTGTCAGAGTAAAACCCACAAATGTGGATGAAAGTTTGTAATTTTTTGCTTTCTGGGGTAATTTGGAGCCCCGATTACGATTTTGATATTGGCGTTTTGATATTCTCATCATTTCTCCCTCTTATCTAATAATGGCTATTTTCGGTCAATTTCAAAGTTCTAAATGCGTGAAACTAACATACTTCTAGCCGGCCGATGGGGACCCAGATTTTTTTGTGTTAAGCCACAGACCCCAGTAGGTTGTCGGCCAAAGCGGAAGACCGTGCTTCAAGTGGTTCTCCTTCGGCGATCGAAAGACTCAAAACATACCAAAGAGGGGGGTCTTTCTTCTTTTTGGACTAGGATTTTTTCAACTTTAGGAAAAAAAGGTCGGTTTTTTTGCATTTCCTGACGTAAAATGAACCCCTGATTACGATTTTGGGGGTCCGACTCCGATATTCCTAGCACCTTGGCGGCAATTTTAAAATAACCGCTAAAAACACGGTTTTTTTGCATTCCGAAAGGCAAAAGAAGCACTAAACGATGAAGGGCAGAGACGCAATTGCTCCTGAAGATAGTCAACAGACCCATCTAAATTCCCTCCAAACGGCAAGTCCGTAGGTCAAAGGGTTTTCCTTCGGCGATCGACGAAAGTTTCGGTTTTATCGCCAATACGTACATAAGCTCACGTCGCCACACTAAAAATCGCAAATGTGGACCAATGTTGGTAATTTTTTGGTTACTGGGGTAATTTGGACCCCTGATTACAATTCCGGAATCGCCGTTTCGATATTCTTAACCGTTCACCGTCTAATTCATAGCGTTTTTTGGGTGTATTTTTATTACGAAAACGCGTGAAACAAATATAGTTTTAAGAGGCCGAGGGGGACGCAATTGCTCCTGTGGCAAGCCAACAGACACCGGCAGATGCTCTTGCAAACCGGAAGTCCGTAGGTCAAAGGGTTTTCCTTTGGCAATCGATTGTATCGCTTAATACGGTACGCAAGCTCGCGTTTGTCAGAGTAAAACCCACAAATGTGGATGAAAGTTTGTAATTTTTTGCTTTCTGGGGTAATTTGGAGCCCCGATTACGATTTTGATATTGGCGTTTTGATATTCTCATCATTTCTCCCTCTTATCTAATAATGGCTATTTTCGGTCAATTTCAAAGTTCTAAATGCGTGAAACTAACATACTTCTAGCCGGCCGATGGGGACCCAGATTTTTTTGTGTTAAGCCACAGACCCCAGTAGGTTGTCGGCCAAAGCGGAAGACCGTGCTTCAAGTGGTTCTCCTTCGGCGATCGAAAGACTCAAAACATACCAAAGAGGGGGGTCTTTCTTCTTTTTGGACTAGGATTTTTTCAACTTTAGGAAAAAAAGGTCGGTTTTTTTGCATTTCCTGACGTAAAATGAACCCCTGATTACGATTTTGGGGGTCCGACTCCGATATTCCTAGCACCTTGGCGGCAATTTTAAAATAACCGCTAAAAACACGGTTTTTTTGCATTCCGAAAGGCAAAAGAAGCACTAAACGATGAAGGGCAGAGACGCAATTGCTCCTGAAGATAGTCAACAGACCCATCTAAATTCCCTCCAAACGGCAAGTCCGTAGGTCAAAGGGTTTTCCTTCGGCGATCGACGAAAGTTTCGGTTTTATCGCCAATACGTACATAAGCTCACGTCGCCACACTAAAAATCGCAAATGTGGACCAATGTTGGTAATTTTTTGGTTACTGGGGTAATTTGGACCCCTGATTACAATTCCGGAATCGCCGTTTCGATATTCTTAACCGTTCACCGTCTAATTCATAGCGTTTTTTGGGTGTATTTTTATTACGAAAACGCGTGAAACAAATATAGTTTTAAGAGGCCGAGGGGGACGCAATTGCTCCTGTGGCAAGCCAACAGACACCGGCAGATGCTCTTGCAAACCGGAAGTCCGTAGGTCAAAGGGTTTTCCTTTGGCAATCGATTGTATCGCTTAATACGGTACGCAAGCTCGCGTTTGTCAGAGTAAAACCCACAAATGTGGATGAAAGTTTGTAATTTTTTGCTTTCTGGGGTAATTTGGAGCCCCGATTACGATTTTGATATTGGCGTTTTGATATTCTCATCATTTCTCCCTCTTATCTAATAATGGCTATTTTCGGTCAATTTCAAAGTTCTAAATGCGTGAAACTAACATACTTCTAGCCGGCCGATGGGGACCCAGATTTTTTTGTGTTAAGCCACAGACCCCAGTAGGTTGTCGGCCAAAGCGGAAGACCGTGCTTCAAGTGGTTCTCCTTCGGCGATCGAAAGACTCAAAACATACCAAAGAGGGGGGTCTTTCTTCTTTTTGGACTAGGATTTTTTCAACTTTAGGAAAAAAAGGTCGGTTTTTTTGCATTTCCTGACGTAAAATGAACCCCTGATTACGATTTTGGGGGTCCGACTCCGATATTCCTAGCACCTTGGCGGCAATTTTAAAATAACCGCTAAAAACACGGTTTTTTTGCATTCCGAAAGGCAAAAGAAGCACTAAACGATGAAGGGCAGAGACGCAATTGCTCCTGAAGATAGTCAACAGACCCATCTAAATTCCCTCCAAACGGCAAGTCCGTAGGTCAAAGGGTTTTCCTTCGGCGATCGACGAAAGTTTCGGTTTTATCGCCAATACGTACATAAGCTCACGTCGCCACACTAAAAATCGCAAATGTGGACCAATGTTGGTAATTTTTTGGTTACTGGGGTAATTTGGACCCCTGATTACAATTCCGGAATCGCCGTTTCGATATTCTTAACCGTTCACCGTCTAATTCATAGCGTTTTTTGGGTGTATTTTTATTACGAAAACGCGTGAAACAAATATAGTTTTAAGAGGCCGAGGGGGACGCAATTGCTCCTGTGGCAAGCCAACAGACACCGGCAGATGCTCTTGCAAACCGGAAGTCCGTAGGTCAAAGGGTTTTCCTTTGGCAATCGATTGTATCGCTTAATACGGTACGCAAGCTCGCGTTTGTCAGAGTAAAACCCACAAATGTGGATGAAAGTTTGTAATTTTTTGCTTTCTGGGGTAATTTGGAGCCCCGATTACGATTTTGATATTGGCGTTTTGATATTCTCATCATTTCTCCCTCTTATCTAATAATGGCTATTTTCGGTCAATTTCAAAGTTCTAAATGCGTGAAACTAACATACTTCTAGCCGGCCGATGGGGACCCAGATTTTTTTGTGTTAAGCCACAGACCCCAGTAGGTTGTCGGCCAAAGCGGAAGACCGTGCTTCAAGTGGTTCTCCTTCGGCGATCGAAAGACTCAAAACATACCAAAGAGGGGGGTCTTTCTTCTTTTTGGACTAGGATTTTTTCAACTTTAGGAAAAAAAGGTCGGTTTTTTTGCATTTCCTGACGTAAAATGAACCCCTGATTACGATTTTGGGGGTCCGACTCCGATATTCCTAGCACCTTGGCGGCAATTTTAAAATAACCGCTAAAAACACGGTTTTTTTGCATTCCGAAAGGCAAAAGAAGCACTAAACGATGAAGGGCAGAGACGCAATTGCTCCTGAAGATAGTCAACAGACCCATCTAAATTCCCTCCAAACGGCAAGTCCGTAGGTCAAAGGGTTTTCCTTCGGCGATCGACGAAAGTTTCGGTTTTATCGCCAATACGTACATAAGCTCACGTCGCCACACTAAAAATCGCAAATGTGGACCAATGTTGGTAATTTTTTGGTTACTGGGGTAATTTGGACCCCTGATTACAATTCCGGAATCGCCGTTTCGATATTCTTAACCGTTCACCGTCTAATTCATAGCGTTTTTTGGGTGTATTTTTATTACGAAAACGCGTGAAACAAATATAGTTTTAAGAGGCCGAGGGGGACGCAATTGCTCCTGTGGCAAGCCAACAGACACCGGCAGATGCTCTTGCAAACCGGAAGTCCGTAGGTCAAAGGGTTTTCCTTTGGCAATCGATTGTATCGCTTAATACGGTACGCAAGCTCGCGTTTGTCAGAGTAAAACCCACAAATGTGGATGAAAGTTTGTAATTTTTTGCTTTCTGGGGTAATTTGGAGCCCCGATTACGATTTTGATATTGGCGTTTTGATATTCTCATCATTTCTCCCTCTTATCTAATAATGGCTATTTTCGGTCAATTTCAAAGTTCTAAATGCGTGAAACTAACATACTTCTAGCCGGCCGATGGGGACCCAGATTTTTTTGTGTTAAGCCACAGACCCCAGTAGGTTGTCGGCCAAAGCGGAAGACCGTGCTTCAAGTGGTTCTCCTTCGGCGATCGAAAGACTCAAAACATACCAAAGAGGGGGGTCTTTCTTCTTTTTGGACTAGGATTTTTTCAACTTTAGGAAAAAAAGGTCGGTTTTTTTGCATTTCCTGACGTAAAATGAACCCCTGATTACGATTTTGGGGGTCCGACTCCGATATTCCTAGCACCTTGGCGGCAATTTTAAAATAACCGCTAAAAACACGGTTTTTTTGCATTCCGAAAGGCAAAAGAAGCACTAAACGATGAAGGGCAGAGACGCAATTGCTCCTGAAGATAGTCAACAGACCCATCTAAATTCCCTCCAAACGGCAAGTCCGTAGGTCAAAGGGTTTTCCTTCGGCGATCGACGAAAGTTTCGGTTTTATCGCCAATACGTACATAAGCTCACGTCGCCACACTAAAAATCGCAAATGTGGACCAATGTTGGTAATTTTTTGGTTACTGGGGTAATTTGGACCCCTGATTACAATTCCGGAATCGCCGTTTCGATATTCTTAACCGTTCACCGTCTAATTCATAGCGTTTTTTGGGTGTATTTTTATTACGAAAACGCGTGAAACAAATATAGTTTTAAGAGGCCGAGGGGGACGCAATTGCTCCTGTGGCAAGCCAACAGACACCGGCAGATGCTCTTGCAAACCGGAAGTCCGTAGGTCAAAGGGTTTTCCTTTGGCAATCGATTGTATCGCTTAATACGGTACGCAAGCTCGCGTTTGTCAGAGTAAAACCCACAAATGTGGATGAAAGTTTGTAATTTTTTGCTTTCTGGGGTAATTTGGAGCCCCGATTACGATTTTGATATTGGCGTTTTGATATTCTCATCATTTCTCCCTCTTATCTAATAATGGCTATTTTCGGTCAATTTCAAAGTTCTAAATGCGTGAAACTAACATACTTCTAGCCGGCCGATGGGGACCCAGATTTTTTTGTGTTAAGCCACAGACCCCAGTAGGTTGTCGGCCAAAGCGGAAGACCGTGCTTCAAGTGGTTCTCCTTCGGCGATCGAAAGACTCAAAACATACCAAAGAGGGGGGTCTTTCTTCTTTTTGGACTAGGATTTTTTCAACTTTAGGAAAAAAAGGTCGGTTTTTTTGCATTTCCTGACGTAAAATGAACCCCTGATTACGATTTTGGGGGTCCGACTCCGATATTCCTAGCACCTTGGCGGCAATTTTAAAATAACCGCTAAAAACACGGTTTTTTTGCATTCCGAAAGGCAAAAGAAGCACTAAACGATGAAGGGCAGAGACGCAATTGCTCCTGAAGATAGTCAACAGACCCATCTAAATTCCCTCCAAACGGCAAGTCCGTAGGTCAAAGGGTTTTCCTTCGGCGATCGACGAAAGTTTCGGTTTTATCGCCAATACGTACATAAGCTCACGTCGCCACACTAAAAATCGCAAATGTGGACCAATGTTGGTAATTTTTTGGTTACTGGGGTAATTTGGACCCCTGATTACAATTCCGGAATCGCCGTTTCGATATTCTTAACCGTTCACCGTCTAATTCATAGCGTTTTTTGGGTGTATTTTTATTACGAAAACGCGTGAAACAAATATAGTTTTAAGAGGCCGAGGGGGACGCAATTGCTCCTGTGGCAAGCCAACAGACACCGGCAGATGCTCTTGCAAACCGGAAGTCCGTAGGTCAAAGGGTTTTCCTTTGGCAATCGATTGTATCGCTTAATACGGTACGCAAGCTCGCGTTTGTCAGAGTAAAACCCACAAATGTGGATGAAAGTTTGTAATTTTTTGCTTTCTGGGGTAATTTGGAGCCCCGATTACGATTTTGATATTGGCGTTTTGATATTCTCATCATTTCTCCCTCTTATCTAATAATGGCTATTTTCGGTCAATTTCAAAGTTCTAAATGCGTGAAACTAACATACTTCTAGCCGGCCGATGGGGACCCAGATTTTTTTGTGTTAAGCCACAGACCCCAGTAGGTTGTCGGCCAAAGCGGAAGACCGTGCTTCAAGTGGTTCTCCTTCGGCGATCGAAAGACTCAAAACATACCAAAGAGGGGGGTCTTTCTTCTTTTTGGACTAGGATTTTTTCAACTTTAGGAAAAAAAGGTCGGTTTTTTTGCATTTCCTGACGTAAAATGAACCCCTGATTACGATTTTGGGGGTCCGACTCCGATATTCCTAGCACCTTGGCGGCAATTTTAAAATAACCGCTAAAAACACGGTTTTTTTGCATTCCGAAAGGCAAAAGAAGCACTAAACGATGAAGGGCAGAGACGCAATTGCTCCTGAAGATAGTCAACAGACCCATCTAAATTCCCTCCAAACGGCAAGTCCGTAGGTCAAAGGGTTTTCCTTCGGCGATCGACGAAAGTTTCGGTTTTATCGCCAATACGTACATAAGCTCACGTCGCCACACTAAAAATCGCAAATGTGGACCAATGTTGGTAATTTTTTGGTTACTGGGGTAATTTGGACCCCTGATTACAATTCCGGAATCGCCGTTTCGATATTCTTAACCGTTCACCGTCTAATTCATAGCGTTTTTTGGGTGTATTTTTATTACGAAAACGCGTGAAACAAATATAGTTTTAAGAGGCCGAGGGGGACGCAATTGCTCCTGTGGCAAGCCAACAGACACCGGCAGATGCTCTTGCAAACCGGAAGTCCGTAGGTCAAAGGGTTTTCCTTTGGCAATCGATTGTATCGCTTAATACGGTACGCAAGCTCGCGTTTGTCAGAGTAAAACCCACAAATGTGGATGAAAGTTTGTAATTTTTTGCTTTCTGGGGTAATTTGGAGCCCCGATTACGATTTTGATATTGGCGTTTTGATATTCTCATCATTTCTCCCTCTTATCTAATAATGGCTATTTTCGGTCAATTTCAAAGTTCTAAATGCGTGAAACTAACATACTTCTAGCCGGCCGATGGGGACCCAGATTTTTTTGTGTTAAGCCACAGACCCCAGTAGGTTGTCGGCCAAAGCGGAAGACCGTGCTTCAAGTGGTTCTCCTTCGGCGATCGAAAGACTCAAAACATACCAAAGAGGGGGGTCTTTCTTCTTTTTGGACTAGGATTTTTTCAACTTTAGGAAAAAAAGGTCGGTTTTTTTGCATTTCCTGACGTAAAATGAACCCCTGATTACGATTTTGGGGGTCCGACTCCGATATTCCTAGCACCTTGGCGGCAATTTTAAAATAACCGCTAAAAACACGGTTTTTTTGCATTCCGAAAGGCAAAAGAAGCACTAAACGATGAAGGGCAGAGACGCAATTGCTCCTGAAGATAGTCAACAGACCCATCTAAATTCCCTCCAAACGGCAAGTCCGTAGGTCAAAGGGTTTTCCTTCGGCGATCGACGAAAGTTTCGGTTTTATCGCCAATACGTACATAAGCTCACGTCGCCACACTAAAAATCGCAAATGTGGACCAATGTTGGTAATTTTTTGGTTACTGGGGTAATTTGGACCCCTGATTACAATTCCGGAATCGCCGTTTCGATATTCTTAACCGTTCACCGTCTAATTCATAGCGTTTTTTGGGTGTATTTTTATTACGAAAACGCGTGAAACAAATATAGTTTTAAGAGGCCGAGGGGGACGCAATTGCTCCTGTGGCAAGCCAACAGACACCGGCAGATGCTCTTGCAAACCGGAAGTCCGTAGGTCAAAGGGTTTTCCTTTGGCAATCGATTGTATCGCTTAATACGGTACGCAAGCTCGCGTTTGTCAGAGTAAAACCCACAAATGTGGATGAAAGTTTGTAATTTTTTGCTTTCTGGGGTAATTTGGAGCCCCGATTACGATTTTGATATTGGCGTTTTGATATTCTCATCATTTCTCCCTCTTATCTAATAATGGCTATTTTCGGTCAATTTCAAAGTTCTAAATGCGTGAAACTAACATACTTCTAGCCGGCCGATGGGGACCCAGATTTTTTTGTGTTAAGCCACAGACCCCAGTAGGTTGTCGGCCAAAGCGGAAGACCGTGCTTCAAGTGGTTCTCCTTCGGCGATCGAAAGACTCAAAACATACCAAAGAGGGGGGTCTTTCTTCTTTTTGGACTAGGATTTTTTCAACTTTAGGAAAAAAAGGTCGGTTTTTTTGCATTTCCTGACGTAAAATGAACCCCTGATTACGATTTTGGGGGTCCGACTCCGATATTCCTAGCACCTTGGCGGCAATTTTAAAATAACCGCTAAAAACACGGTTTTTTTGCATTCCGAAAGGCAAAAGAAGCACTAAACGATGAAGGGCAGAGACGCAATTGCTCCTGAAGATAGTCAACAGACCCATCTAAATTCCCTCCAAACGGCAAGTCCGTAGGTCAAAGGGTTTTCCTTCGGCGATCGACGAAAGTTTCGGTTTTATCGCCAATACGTACATAAGCTCACGTCGCCACACTAAAAATCGCAAATGTGGACCAATGTTGGTAATTTTTTGGTTACTGGGGTAATTTGGACCCCTGATTACAATTCCGGAATCGCCGTTTCGATATTCTTAACCGTTCACCGTCTAATTCATAGCGTTTTTTGGGTGTATTTTTATTACGAAAACGCGTGAAACAAATATAGTTTTAAGAGGCCGAGGGGGACGCAATTGCTCCTGTGGCAAGCCAACAGACACCGGCAGATGCTCTTGCAAACCGGAAGTCCGTAGGTCAAAGGGTTTTCCTTTGGCAATCGATTGTATCGCTTAATACGGTACGCAAGCTCGCGTTTGTCAGAGTAAAACCCACAAATGTGGATGAAAGTTTGTAATTTTTTGCTTTCTGGGGTAATTTGGAGCCCCGATTACGATTTTGATATTGGCGTTTTGATATTCTCATCATTTCTCCCTCTTATCTAATAATGGCTATTTTCGGTCAATTTCAAAGTTCTAAATGCGTGAAACTAACATACTTCTAGCCGGCCGATGGGGACCCAGATTTTTTTGTGTTAAGCCACAGACCCCAGTAGGTTGTCGGCCAAAGCGGAAGACCGTGCTTCAAGTGGTTCTCCTTCGGCGATCGAAAGACTCAAAACATACCAAAGAGGGGGGTCTTTCTTCTTTTTGGACTAGGATTTTTTCAACTTTAGGAAAAAAAGGTCGGTTTTTTTGCATTTCCTGACGTAAAATGAACCCCTGATTACGATTTTGGGGGTCCGACTCCGATATTCCTAGCACCTTGGCGGCAATTTTAAAATAACCGCTAAAAACACGGTTTTTTTGCATTCCGAAAGGCAAAAGAAGCACTAAACGATGAAGGGCAGAGACGCAATTGCTCCTGAAGATAGTCAACAGACCCATCTAAATTCCCTCCAAACGGCAAGTCCGTAGGTCAAAGGGTTTTCCTTCGGCGATCGACGAAAGTTTCGGTTTTATCGCCAATACGTACATAAGCTCACGTCGCCACACTAAAAATCGCAAATGTGGACCAATGTTGGTAATTTTTTGGTTACTGGGGTAATTTGGACCCCTGATTACAATTCCGGAATCGCCGTTTCGATATTCTTAACCGTTCACCGTCTAATTCATAGCGTTTTTTGGGTGTATTTTTATTACGAAAACGCGTGAAACAAATATAGTTTTAAGAGGCCGAGGGGGACGCAATTGCTCCTGTGGCAAGCCAACAGACACCGGCAGATGCTCTTGCAAACCGGAAGTCCGTAGGTCAAAGGGTTTTCCTTTGGCAATCGATTGTATCGCTTAATACGGTACGCAAGCTCGCGTTTGTCAGAGTAAAACCCACAAATGTGGATGAAAGTTTGTAATTTTTTGCTTTCTGGGGTAATTTGGAGCCCCGATTACGATTTTGATATTGGCGTTTTGATATTCTCATCATTTCTCCCTCTTATCTAATAATGGCTATTTTCGGTCAATTTCAAAGTTCTAAATGCGTGAAACTAACATACTTCTAGCCGGCCGATGGGGACCCAGATTTTTTTGTGTTAAGCCACAGACCCCAGTAGGTTGTCGGCCAAAGCGGAAGACCGTGCTTCAAGTGGTTCTCCTTCGGCGATCGAAAGACTCAAAACATACCAAAGAGGGGGGTCTTTCTTCTTTTTGGACTAGGATTTTTTCAACTTTAGGAAAAAAAGGTCGGTTTTTTTGCATTTCCTGACGTAAAATGAACCCCTGATTACGATTTTGGGGGTCCGACTCCGATATTCCTAGCACCTTGGCGGCAATTTTAAAATAACCGCTAAAAACACGGTTTTTTTGCATTCCGAAAGGCAAAAGAAGCACTAAACGATGAAGGGCAGAGACGCAATTGCTCCTGAAGATAGTCAACAGACCCATCTAAATTCCCTCCAAACGGCAAGTCCGTAGGTCAAAGGGTTTTCCTTCGGCGATCGACGAAAGTTTCGGTTTTATCGCCAATACGTACATAAGCTCACGTCGCCACACTAAAAATCGCAAATGTGGACCAATGTTGGTAATTTTTTGGTTACTGGGGTAATTTGGACCCCTGATTACAATTCCGGAATCGCCGTTTCGATATTCTTAACCGTTCACCGTCTAATTCATAGCGTTTTTTGGGTGTATTTTTATTACGAAAACGCGTGAAACAAATATAGTTTTAAGAGGCCGAGGGGGACGCAATTGCTCCTGTGGCAAGCCAACAGACACCGGCAGATGCTCTTGCAAACCGGAAGTCCGTAGGTCAAAGGGTTTTCCTTTGGCAATCGATTGTATCGCTTAATACGGTACGCAAGCTCGCGTTTGTCAGAGTAAAACCCACAAATGTGGATGAAAGTTTGTAATTTTTTGCTTTCTGGGGTAATTTGGAGCCCCGATTACGATTTTGATATTGGCGTTTTGATATTCTCATCATTTCTCCCTCTTATCTAATAATGGCTATTTTCGGTCAATTTCAAAGTTCTAAATGCGTGAAACTAACATACTTCTAGCCGGCCGATGGGGACCCAGATTTTTTTGTGTTAAGCCACAGACCCCAGTAGGTTGTCGGCCAAAGCGGAAGACCGTGCTTCAAGTGGTTCTCCTTCGGCGATCGAAAGACTCAAAACATACCAAAGAGGGGGGTCTTTCTTCTTTTTGGACTAGGATTTTTTCAACTTTAGGAAAAAAAGGTCGGTTTTTTTGCATTTCCTGACGTAAAATGAACCCCTGATTACGATTTTGGGGGTCCGACTCCGATATTCCTAGCACCTTGGCGGCAATTTTAAAATAACCGCTAAAAACACGGTTTTTTTGCATTCCGAAAGGCAAAAGAAGCACTAAACGATGAAGGGCAGAGACGCAATTGCTCCTGAAGATAGTCAACAGACCCATCTAAATTCCCTCCAAACGGCAAGTCCGTAGGTCAAAGGGTTTTCCTTCGGCGATCGACGAAAGTTTCGGTTTTATCGCCAATACGTACATAAGCTCACGTCGCCACACTAAAAATCGCAAATGTGGACCAATGTTGGTAATTTTTTGGTTACTGGGGTAATTTGGACCCCTGATTACAATTCCGGAATCGCCGTTTCGATATTCTTAACCGTTCACCGTCTAATTCATAGCGTTTTTTGGGTGTATTTTTATTACGAAAACGCGTGAAACAAATATAGTTTTAAGAGGCCGAGGGGGACGCAATTGCTCCTGTGGCAAGCCAACAGACACCGGCAGATGCTCTTGCAAACCGGAAGTCCGTAGGTCAAAGGGTTTTCCTTTGGCAATCGATTGTATCGCTTAATACGGTACGCAAGCTCGCGTTTGTCAGAGTAAAACCCACAAATGTGGATGAAAGTTTGTAATTTTTTGCTTTCTGGGGTAATTTGGAGCCCCGATTACGATTTTGATATTGGCGTTTTGATATTCTCATCATTTCTCCCTCTTATCTAATAATGGCTATTTTCGGTCAATTTCAAAGTTCTAAATGCGTGAAACTAACATACTTCTAGCCGGCCGATGGGGACCCAGATTTTTTTGTGTTAAGCCACAGACCCCAGTAGGTTGTCGGCCAAAGCGGAAGACCGTGCTTCAAGTGGTTCTCCTTCGGCGATCGAAAGACTCAAAACATACCAAAGAGGGGGGTCTTTCTTCTTTTTGGACTAGGATTTTTTCAACTTTAGGAAAAAAAGGTCGGTTTTTTTGCATTTCCTGACGTAAAATGAACCCCTGATTACGATTTTGGGGGTCCGACTCCGATATTCCTAGCACCTTGGCGGCAATTTTAAAATAACCGCTAAAAACACGGTTTTTTTGCATTCCGAAAGGCAAAAGAAGCACTAAACGATGAAGGGCAGAGACGCAATTGCTCCTGAAGATAGTCAACAGACCCATCTAAATTCCCTCCAAACGGCAAGTCCGTAGGTCAAAGGGTTTTCCTTCGGCGATCGACGAAAGTTTCGGTTTTATCGCCAATACGTACATAAGCTCACGTCGCCACACTAAAAATCGCAAATGTGGACCAATGTTGGTAATTTTTTGGTTACTGGGGTAATTTGGACCCCTGATTACAATTCCGGAATCGCCGTTTCGATATTCTTAACCGTTCACCGTCTAATTCATAGCGTTTTTTGGGTGTATTTTTATTACGAAAACGCGTGAAACAAATATAGTTTTAAGAGGCCGAGGGGGACGCAATTGCTCCTGTGGCAAGCCAACAGACACCGGCAGATGCTCTTGCAAACCGGAAGTCCGTAGGTCAAAGGGTTTTCCTTTGGCAATCGATTGTATCGCTTAATACGGTACGCAAGCTCGCGTTTGTCAGAGTAAAACCCACAAATGTGGATGAAAGTTTGTAATTTTTTGCTTTCTGGGGTAATTTGGAGCCCCGATTACGATTTTGATATTGGCGTTTTGATATTCTCATCATTTCTCCCTCTTATCTAATAATGGCTATTTTCGGTCAATTTCAAAGTTCTAAATGCGTGAAACTAACATACTTCTAGCCGGCCGATGGGGACCCAGATTTTTTTGTGTTAAGCCACAGACCCCAGTAGGTTGTCGGCCAAAGCGGAAGACCGTGCTTCAAGTGGTTCTCCTTCGGCGATCGAAAGACTCAAAACATACCAAAGAGGGGGGTCTTTCTTCTTTTTGGACTAGGATTTTTTCAACTTTAGGAAAAAAAGGTCGGTTTTTTTGCATTTCCTGACGTAAAATGAACCCCTGATTACGATTTTGGGGGTCCGACTCCGATATTCCTAGCACCTTGGCGGCAATTTTAAAATAACCGCTAAAAACACGGTTTTTTTGCATTCCGAAAGGCAAAAGAAGCACTAAACGATGAAGGGCAGAGACGCAATTGCTCCTGAAGATAGTCAACAGACCCATCTAAATTCCCTCCAAACGGCAAGTCCGTAGGTCAAAGGGTTTTCCTTCGGCGATCGACGAAAGTTTCGGTTTTATCGCCAATACGTACATAAGCTCACGTCGCCACACTAAAAATCGCAAATGTGGACCAATGTTGGTAATTTTTTGGTTACTGGGGTAATTTGGACCCCTGATTACAATTCCGGAATCGCCGTTTCGATATTCTTAACCGTTCACCGTCTAATTCATAGCGTTTTTTGGGTGTATTTTTATTACGAAAACGCGTGAAACAAATATAGTTTTAAGAGGCCGAGGGGGACGCAATTGCTCCTGTGGCAAGCCAACAGACACCGGCAGATGCTCTTGCAAACCGGAAGTCCGTAGGTCAAAGGGTTTTCCTTTGGCAATCGATTGTATCGCTTAATACGGTACGCAAGCTCGCGTTTGTCAGAGTAAAACCCACAAATGTGGATGAAAGTTTGTAATTTTTTGCTTTCTGGGGTAATTTGGAGCCCCGATTACGATTTTGATATTGGCGTTTTGATATTCTCATCATTTCTCCCTCTTATCTAATAATGGCTATTTTCGGTCAATTTCAAAGTTCTAAATGCGTGAAACTAACATACTTCTAGCCGGCCGATGGGGACCCAGATTTTTTTGTGTT
The DNA here is from genome assembly GCA_963932245.1 of Tachinus rufipes. Classification (NCBI taxonomy): domain Eukaryota; kingdom Metazoa; phylum Arthropoda; class Insecta; order Coleoptera; family Staphylinidae; genus Tachinus; species Tachinus rufipes. The sequence continues at coordinate 8,770,909 of OZ010749.1, forward strand.
AAGCCACAGACCCCAGTAGGTTGTCGGCCAAAGCGGAAGACCGTGCTTCAAGTGGTTCTCCTTCGGCGATCGAAAGACTCAAAACATACCAAAGAGGGGGGTCTTTCTTCTTTTTGGACTAGGATTTTTTCAACTTTAGGAAAAAAAGGTCGGTTTTTTTGCATTTCCTGACGTAAAATGAACCCCTGATTACGATTTTGGGGGTCCGACTCCGATATTCCTAGCACCTTGGCGGCAATTTTAAAATAACCGCTAAAAACACGGTTTTTTTGCATTCCGAAAGGCAAAAGAAGCACTAAACGATGAAGGGCAGAGACGCAATTGCTCCTGAAGATAGTCAACAGACCCATCTAAATTCCCTCCAAACGGCAAGTCCGTAGGTCAAAGGGTTTTCCTTCGGCGATCGACGAAAGTTTCGGTTTTATCGCCAATACGTACATAAGCTCACGTCGCCACACTAAAAATCGCAAATGTGGACCAATGTTGGTAATTTTTTGGTTACTGGGGTAATTTGGACCCCTGATTACAATTCCGGAATCGCCGTTTCGATATTCTTAACCGTTCACCGTCTAATTCATAGCGTTTTTTGGGTGTATTTTTATTACGAAAACGCGTGAAACAAATATAGTTTTAAGAGGCCGAGGGGGACGCAATTGCTCCTGTGGCAAGCCAACAGACACCGGCAGATGCTCTTGCAAACCGGAAGTCCGTAGGTCAAAGGGTTTTCCTTTGGCAATCGATTGTATCGCTTAATACGGTACGCAAGCTCGCGTTTGTCAGAGTAAAACCCACAAATGTGGATGAAAGTTTGTAATTTTTTGCTTTCTGGGGTAATTTGGAGCCCCGATTACGATTTTGATATTGGCGTTTTGATATTCTCATCATTTCTCCCTCTTATCTAATAATGGCTATTTTCGGTCAATTTCAAAGTTCTAAATGCGTGAAACTAACATACTTCTAGCCGGCCGATGGGGACCCAGATTTTTTTGTGTTAAGCCACAGACCCCAGTAGGTTGTCGGCCAAAGCGGAAGACCGTGCTTCAAGTGGTTCTCCTTCGGCGATCGAAAGACTCAAAACATACCAAAGAGGGGGGTCTTTCTTCTTTTTGGACTAGGATTTTTTCAACTTTAGGAAAAAAAGGTCGGTTTTTTTGCATTTCCTGACGTAAAATGAACCCCTGATTACGATTTTGGGGGTCCGACTCCGATATTCCTAGCACCTTGGCGGCAATTTTAAAATAACCGCTAAAAACACGGTTTTTTTGCATTCCGAAAGGCAAAAGAAGCACTAAACGATGAAGGGCAGAGACGCAATTGCTCCTGAAGATAGTCAACAGACCCATCTAAATTCCCTCCAAACGGCAAGTCCGTAGGTCAAAGGGTTTTCCTTCGGCGATCGACGAAAGTTTCGGTTTTATCGCCAATACGTACATAAGCTCACGTCGCCACACTAAAAATCGCAAATGTGGACCAATGTTGGTAATTTTTTGGTTACTGGGGTAATTTGGACCCCTGATTACAATTCCGGAATCGCCGTTTCGATATTCTTAACCGTTCACCGTCTAATTCATAGCGTTTTTTGGGTGTATTTTTATTACGAAAACGCGTGAAACAAATATAGTTTTAAGAGGCCGAGGGGGACGCAATTGCTCCTGTGGCAAGCCAACAGACACCGGCAGATGCTCTTGCAAACCGGAAGTCCGTAGGTCAAAGGGTTTTCCTTTGGCAATCGATTGTATCGCTTAATACGGTACGCAAGCTCGCGTTTGTCAGAGTAAAACCCACAAATGTGGATGAAAGTTTGTAATTTTTTGCTTTCTGGGGTAATTTGGAGCCCCGATTACGATTTTGATATTGGCGTTTTGATATTCTCATCATTTCTCCCTCTTATCTAATAATGGCTATTTTCGGTCAATTTCAAAGTTCTAAATGCGTGAAACTAACATACTTCTAGCCGGCCGATGGGGACCCAGATTTTTTTGTGTTAAGCCACAGACCCCAGTAGGTTGTCGGCCAAAGCGGAAGACCGTGCTTCAAGTGGTTCTCCTTCGGCGATCGAAAGACTCAAAACATACCAAAGAGGGGGGTCTTTCTTCTTTTTGGACTAGGATTTTTTCAACTTTAGGAAAAAAAGGTCGGTTTTTTTGCATTTCCTGACGTAAAATGAACCCCTGATTACGATTTTGGGGGTCCGACTCCGATATTCCTAGCACCTTGGCGGCAATTTTAAAATAACCGCTAAAAACACGGTTTTTTTGCATTCCGAAAGGCAAAAGAAGCACTAAACGATGAAGGGCAGAGACGCAATTGCTCCTGAAGATAGTCAACAGACCCATCTAAATTCCCTCCAAACGGCAAGTCCGTAGGTCAAAGGGTTTTCCTTCGGCGATCGACGAAAGTTTCGGTTTTATCGCCAATACGTACATAAGCTCACGTCGCCACACTAAAAATCGCAAATGTGGACCAATGTTGGTAATTTTTTGGTTACTGGGGTAATTTGGACCCCTGATTACAATTCCGGAATCGCCGTTTCGATATTCTTAACCGTTCACCGTCTAATTCATAGCGTTTTTTGGGTGTATTTTTATTACGAAAACGCGTGAAACAAATATAGTTTTAAGAGGCCGAGGGGGACGCAATTGCTCCTGTGGCAAGCCAACAGACACCGGCAGATGCTCTTGCAAACCGGAAGTCCGTAGGTCAAAGGGTTTTCCTTTGGCAATCGATTGTATCGCTTAATACGGTACGCAAGCTCGCGTTTGTCAGAGTAAAACCCACAAATGTGGATGAAAGTTTGTAATTTTTTGCTTTCTGGGGTAATTTGGAGCCCCGATTACGATTTTGATATTGGCGTTTTGATATTCTCATCATTTCTCCCTCTTATCTAATAATGGCTATTTTCGGTCAATTTCAAAGTTCTAAATGCGTGAAACTAACATACTTCTAGCCGGCCGATGGGGACCCAGATTTTTTTGTGTTAAGCCACAGACCCCAGTAGGTTGTCGGCCAAAGCGGAAGACCGTGCTTCAAGTGGTTCTCCTTCGGCGATCGAAAGACTCAAAACATACCAAAGAGGGGGGTCTTTCTTCTTTTTGGACTAGGATTTTTTCAACTTTAGGAAAAAAAGGTCGGTTTTTTTGCATTTCCTGACGTAAAATGAACCCCTGATTACGATTTTGGGGGTCCGACTCCGATATTCCTAGCACCTTGGCGGCAATTTTAAAATAACCGCTAAAAACACGGTTTTTTTGCATTCCGAAAGGCAAAAGAAGCACTAAACGATGAAGGGCAGAGACGCAATTGCTCCTGAAGATAGTCAACAGACCCATCTAAATTCCCTCCAAACGGCAAGTCCGTAGGTCAAAGGGTTTTCCTTCGGCGATCGACGAAAGTTTCGGTTTTATCGCCAATACGTACATAAGCTCACGTCGCCACACTAAAAATCGCAAATGTGGACCAATGTTGGTAATTTTTTGGTTACTGGGGTAATTTGGACCCCTGATTACAATTCCGGAATCGCCGTTTCGATATTCTTAACCGTTCACCGTCTAATTCATAGCGTTTTTTGGGTGTATTTTTATTACGAAAACGCGTGAAACAAATATAGTTTTAAGAGGCCGAGGGGGACGCAATTGCTCCTGTGGCAAGCCAACAGACACCGGCAGATGCTCTTGCAAACCGGAAGTCCGTAGGTCAAAGGGTTTTCCTTTGGCAATCGATTGTATCGCTTAATACGGTACGCAAGCTCGCGTTTGTCAGAGTAAAACCCACAAATGTGGATGAAAGTTTGTAATTTTTTGCTTTCTGGGGTAATTTGGAGCCCCGATTACGATTTTGATATTGGCGTTTTGATATTCTCATCATTTCTCCCTCTTATCTAATAATGGCTATTTTCGGTCAATTTCAAAGTTCTAAATGCGTGAAACTAACATACTTCTAGCCGGCCGATGGGGACCCAGATTTTTTTGTGTTAAGCCACAGACCCCAGTAGGTTGTCGGCCAAAGCGGAAGACCGTGCTTCAAGTGGTTCTCCTTCGGCGATCGAAAGACTCAAAACATACCAAAGAGGGGGGTCTTTCTTCTTTTTGGACTAGGATTTTTTCAACTTTAGGAAAAAAAGGTCGGTTTTTTTGCATTTCCTGACGTAAAATGAACCCCTGATTACGATTTTGGGGGTCCGACTCCGATATTCCTAGCACCTTGGCGGCAATTTTAAAATAACCGCTAAAAACACGGTTTTTTTGCATTCCGAAAGGCAAAAGAAGCACTAAACGATGAAGGGCAGAGACGCAATTGCTCCTGAAGATAGTCAACAGACCCATCTAAATTCCCTCCAAACGGCAAGTCCGTAGGTCAAAGGGTTTTCCTTCGGCGATCGACGAAAGTTTCGGTTTTATCGCCAATACGTACATAAGCTCACGTCGCCACACTAAAAATCGCAAATGTGGACCAATGTTGGTAATTTTTTGGTTACTGGGGTAATTTGGACCCCTGATTACAATTCCGGAATCGCCGTTTCGATATTCTTAACCGTTCACCGTCTAATTCATAGCGTTTTTTGGGTGTATTTTTATTACGAAAACGCGTGAAACAAATATAGTTTTAAGAGGCCGAGGGGGACGCAATTGCTCCTGTGGCAAGCCAACAGACACCGGCAGATGCTCTTGCAAACCGGAAGTCCGTAGGTCAAAGGGTTTTCCTTTGGCAATCGATTGTATCGCTTAATACGGTACGCAAGCTCGCGTTTGTCAGAGTAAAACCCACAAATGTGGATGAAAGTTTGTAATTTTTTGCTTTCTGGGGTAATTTGGAGCCCCGATTACGATTTTGATATTGGCGTTTTGATATTCTCATCATTTCTCCCTCTTATCTAATAATGGCTATTTTCGGTCAATTTCAAAGTTCTAAATGCGTGAAACTAACATACTTCTAGCCGGCCGATGGGGACCCAGATTTTTTTGTGTTAAGCCACAGACCCCAGTAGGTTGTCGGCCAAAGCGGAAGACCGTGCTTCAAGTGGTTCTCCTTCGGCGATCGAAAGACTCAAAACATACCAAAGAGGGGGGTCTTTCTTCTTTTTGGACTAGGATTTTTTCAACTTTAGGAAAAAAAGGTCGGTTTTTTTGCATTTCCTGACGTAAAATGAACCCCTGATTACGATTTTGGGGGTCCGACTCCGATATTCCTAGCACCTTGGCGGCAATTTTAAAATAACCGCTAAAAACACGGTTTTTTTGCATTCCGAAAGGCAAAAGAAGCACTAAACGATGAAGGGCAGAGACGCAATTGCTCCTGAAGATAGTCAACAGACCCATCTAAATTCCCTCCAAACGGCAAGTCCGTAGGTCAAAGGGTTTTCCTTCGGCGATCGACGAAAGTTTCGGTTTTATCGCCAATACGTACATAAGCTCACGTCGCCACACTAAAAATCGCAAATGTGGACCAATGTTGGTAATTTTTTGGTTACTGGGGTAATTTGGACCCCTGATTACAATTCCGGAATCGCCGTTTCGATATTCTTAACCGTTCACCGTCTAATTCATAGCGTTTTTTGGGTGTATTTTTATTACGAAAACGCGTGAAACAAATATAGTTTTAAGAGGCCGAGGGGGACGCAATTGCTCCTGTGGCAAGCCAACAGACACCGGCAGATGCTCTTGCAAACCGGAAGTCCGTAGGTCAAAGGGTTTTCCTTTGGCAATCGATTGTATCGCTTAATACGGTACGCAAGCTCGCGTTTGTCAGAGTAAAACCCACAAATGTGGATGAAAGTTTGTAATTTTTTGCTTTCTGGGGTAATTTGGAGCCCCGATTACGATTTTGATATTGGCGTTTTGATATTCTCATCATTTCTCCCTCTTATCTAATAATGGCTATTTTCGGTCAATTTCAAAGTTCTAAATGCGTGAAACTAACATACTTCTAGCCGGCCGATGGGGACCCAGATTTTTTTGTGTTAAGCCACAGACCCCAGTAGGTTGTCGGCCAAAGCGGAAGACCGTGCTTCAAGTGGTTCTCCTTCGGCGATCGAAAGACTCAAAACATACCAAAGAGGGGGGTCTTTCTTCTTTTTGGACTAGGATTTTTTCAACTTTAGGAAAAAAAGGTCGGTTTTTTTGCATTTCCTGACGTAAAATGAACCCCTGATTACGATTTTGGGGGTCCGACTCCGATATTCCTAGCACCTTGGCGGCAATTTTAAAATAACCGCTAAAAACACGGTTTTTTTGCATTCCGAAAGGCAAAAGAAGCACTAAACGATGAAGGGCAGAGACGCAATTGCTCCTGAAGATAGTCAACAGACCCATCTAAATTCCCTCCAAACGGCAAGTCCGTAGGTCAAAGGGTTTTCCTTCGGCGATCGACGAAAGTTTCGGTTTTATCGCCAATACGTACATAAGCTCACGTCGCCACACTAAAAATCGCAAATGTGGACCAATGTTGGTAATTTTTTGGTTACTGGGGTAATTTGGACCCCTGATTACAATTCCGGAATCGCCGTTTCGATATTCTTAACCGTTCACCGTCTAATTCATAGCGTTTTTTGGGTGTATTTTTATTACGAAAACGCGTGAAACAAATATAGTTTTAAGAGGCCGAGGGGGACGCAATTGCTCCTGTGGCAAGCCAACAGACACCGGCAGATGCTCTTGCAAACCGGAAGTCCGTAGGTCAAAGGGTTTTCCTTTGGCAATCGATTGTATCGCTTAATACGGTACGCAAGCTCGCGTTTGTCAGAGTAAAACCCACAAATGTGGATGAAAGTTTGTAATTTTTTGCTTTCTGGGGTAATTTGGAGCCCCGATTACGATTTTGATATTGGCGTTTTGATATTCTCATCATTTCTCCCTCTTATCTAATAATGGCTATTTTCGGTCAATTTCAAAGTTCTAAATGCGTGAAACTAACATACTTCTAGCCGGCCGATGGGGACCCAGATTTTTTTGTGTTAAGCCACAGACCCCAGTAGGTTGTCGGCCAAAGCGGAAGACCGTGCTTCAAGTGGTTCTCCTTCGGCGATCGAAAGACTCAAAACATACCAAAGAGGGGGGTCTTTCTTCTTTTTGGACTAGGATTTTTTCAACTTTAGGAAAAAAAGGTCGGTTTTTTTGCATTTCCTGACGTAAAATGAACCCCTGATTACGATTTTGGGGGTCCGACTCCGATATTCCTAGCACCTTGGCGGCAATTTTAAAATAACCGCTAAAAACACGGTTTTTTTGCATTCCGAAAGGCAAAAGAAGCACTAAACGATGAAGGGCAGAGACGCAATTGCTCCTGAAGATAGTCAACAGACCCATCTAAATTCCCTCCAAACGGCAAGTCCGTAGGTCAAAGGGTTTTCCTTCGGCGATCGACGAAAGTTTCGGTTTTATCGCCAATACGTACATAAGCTCACGTCGCCACACTAAAAATCGCAAATGTGGACCAATGTTGGTAATTTTTTGGTTACTGGGGTAATTTGGACCCCTGATTACAATTCCGGAATCGCCGTTTCGATATTCTTAACCGTTCACCGTCTAATTCATAGCGTTTTTTGGGTGTATTTTTATTACGAAAACGCGTGAAACAAATATAGTTTTAAGAGGCCGAGGGGGACGCAATTGCTCCTGTGGCAAGCCAACAGACACCGGCAGATGCTCTTGCAAACCGGAAGTCCGTAGGTCAAAGGGTTTTCCTTTGGCAATCGATTGTATCGCTTAATACGGTACGCAAGCTCGCGTTTGTCAGAGTAAAACCCACAAATGTGGATGAAAGTTTGTAATTTTTTGCTTTCTGGGGTAATTTGGAGCCCCGATTACGATTTTGATATTGGCGTTTTGATATTCTCATCATTTCTCCCTCTTATCTAATAATGGCTATTTTCGGTCAATTTCAAAGTTCTAAATGCGTGAAACTAACATACTTCTAGCCGGCCGATGGGGACCCAGATTTTTTTGTGTTAAGCCACAGACCCCAGTAGGTTGTCGGCCAAAGCGGAAGACCGTGCTTCAAGTGGTTCTCCTTCGGCGATCGAAAGACTCAAAACATACCAAAGAGGGGGGTCTTTCTTCTTTTTGGACTAGGATTTTTTCAACTTTAGGAAAAAAAGGTCGGTTTTTTTGCATTTCCTGACGTAAAATGAACCCCTGATTACGATTTTGGGGGTCCGACTCCGATATTCCTAGCACCTTGGCGGCAATTTTAAAATAACCGCTAAAAACACGGTTTTTTTGCATTCCGAAAGGCAAAAGAAGCACTAAACGATGAAGGGCAGAGACGCAATTGCTCCTGAAGATAGTCAACAGACCCATCTAAATTCCCTCCAAACGGCAAGTCCGTAGGTCAAAGGGTTTTCCTTCGGCGATCGACGAAAGTTTCGGTTTTATCGCCAATACGTACATAAGCTCACGTCGCCACACTAAAAATCGCAAATGTGGACCAATGTTGGTAATTTTTTGGTTACTGGGGTAATTTGGACCCCTGATTACAATTCCGGAATCGCCGTTTCGATATTCTTAACCGTTCACCGTCTAATTCATAGCGTTTTTTGGGTGTATTTTTATTACGAAAACGCGTGAAACAAATATAGTTTTAAGAGGCCGAGGGGGACGCAATTGCTCCTGTGGCAAGCCAACAGACACCGGCAGATGCTCTTGCAAACCGGAAGTCCGTAGGTCAAAGGGTTTTCCTTTGGCAATCGATTGTATCGCTTAATACGGTACGCAAGCTCGCGTTTGTCAGAGTAAAACCCACAAATGTGGATGAAAGTTTGTAATTTTTTGCTTTCTGGGGTAATTTGGAGCCCCGATTACGATTTTGATATTGGCGTTTTGATATTCTCATCATTTCTCCCTCTTATCTAATAATGGCTATTTTCGGTCAATTTCAAAGTTCTAAATGCGTGAAACTAACATACTTCTAGCCGGCCGATGGGGACCCAGATTTTTTTGTGTTAAGCCACAGACCCCAGTAGGTTGTCGGCCAAAGCGGAAGACCGTGCTTCAAGTGGTTCTCCTTCGGCGATCGAAAGACTCAAAACATACCAAAGAGGGGGGTCTTTCTTCTTTTTGGACTAGGATTTTTTCAACTTTAGGAAAAAAAGGTCGGTTTTTTTGCATTTCCTGACGTAAAATGAACCCCTGATTACGATTTTGGGGGTCCGACTCCGATATTCCTAGCACCTTGGCGGCAATTTTAAAATAACCGCTAAAAACACGGTTTTTTTGCATTCCGAAAGGCAAAAGAAGCACTAAACGATGAAGGGCAGAGACGCAATTGCTCCTGAAGATAGTCAACAGACCCATCTAAATTCCCTCCAAACGGCAAGTCCGTAGGTCAAAGGGTTTTCCTTCGGCGATCGACGAAAGTTTCGGTTTTATCGCCAATACGTACATAAGCTCACGTCGCCACACTAAAAATCGCAAATGTGGACCAATGTTGGTAATTTTTTGGTTACTGGGGTAATTTGGACCCCTGATTACAATTCCGGAATCGCCGTTTCGATATTCTTAACCGTTCACCGTCTAATTCATAGCGTTTTTTGGGTGTATTTTTATTACGAAAACGCGTGAAACAAATATAGTTTTAAGAGGCCGAGGGGGACGCAATTGCTCCTGTGGCAAGCCAACAGACACCGGCAGATGCTCTTGCAAACCGGAAGTCCGTAGGTCAAAGGGTTTTCCTTTGGCAATCGATTGTATCGCTTAATACGGTACGCAAGCTCGCGTTTGTCAGAGTAAAACCCACAAATGTGGATGAAAGTTTGTAATTTTTTGCTTTCTGGGGTAATTTGGAGCCCCGATTACGATTTTGATATTGGCGTTTTGATATTCTCATCATTTCTCCCTCTTATCTAATAATGGCTATTTTCGGTCAATTTCAAAGTTCTAAATGCGTGAAACTAACATACTTCTAGCCGGCCGATGGGGACCCAGATTTTTTTGTGTTAAGCCACAGACCCCAGTAGGTTGTCGGCCAAAGCGGAAGACCGTGCTTCAAGTGGTTCTCCTTCGGCGATCGAAAGACTCAAAACATACCAAAGAGGGGGGTCTTTCTTCTTTTTGGACTAGGATTTTTTCAACTTTAGGAAAAAAAGGTCGGTTTTTTTGCATTTCCTGACGTAAAATGAACCCCTGATTACGATTTTGGGGGTCCGACTCCGATATTCCTAGCACCTTGGCGGCAATTTTAAAATAACCGCTAAAAACACGGTTTTTTTGCATTCCGAAAGGCAAAAGAAGCACTAAACGATGAAGGGCAGAGACGCAATTGCTCCTGAAGATAGTCAACAGACCCATCTAAATTCCCTCCAAACGGCAAGTCCGTAGGTCAAAGGGTTTTCCTTCGGCGATCGACGAAAGTTTCGGTTTTATCGCCAATACGTACATAAGCTCACGTCGCCACACTAAAAATCGCAAATGTGGACCAATGTTGGTAATTTTTTGGTTACTGGGGTAATTTGGACCCCTGATTACAATTCCGGAATCGCCGTTTCGATATTCTTAACCGTTCACCGTCTAATTCATAGCGTTTTTTGGGTGTATTTTTATTACGAAAACGCGTGAAACAAATATAGTTTTAAGAGGCCGAGGGGGACGCAATTGCTCCTGTGGCAAGCCAACAGACACCGGCAGATGCTCTTGCAAACCGGAAGTCCGTAGGTCAAAGGGTTTTCCTTTGGCAATCGATTGTATCGCTTAATACGGTACGCAAGCTCGCGTTTGTCAGAGTAAAACCCACAAATGTGGATGAAAGTTTGTAATTTTTTGCTTTCTGGGGTAATTTGGAGCCCCGATTACGATTTTGATATTGGCGTTTTGATATTCTCATCATTTCTCCCTCTTATCTAATAATGGCTATTTTCGGTCAATTTCAAAGTTCTAAATGCGTGAAACTAACATACTTCTAGCCGGCCGATGGGGACCCAGATTTTTTTGTGTTAAGCCACAGACCCCAGTAGGTTGTCGGCCAAAGCGGAAGACCGTGCTTCAAGTGGTTCTCCTTCGGCGATCGAAAGACTCAAAACATACCAAAGAGGGGGGTCTTTCTTCTTTTTGGACTAGGATTTTTTCAACTTTAGGAAAAAAAGGTCGGTTTTTTTGCATTTCCTGACGTAAAATGAACCCCTGATTACGATTTTGGGGGTCCGACTCCGATATTCCTAGCACCTTGGCGGCAATTTTAAAATAACCGCTAAAAACACGGTTTTTTTGCATTCCGAAAGGCAAAAGAAGCACTAAACGATGAAGGGCAGAGACGCAATTGCTCCTGAAGATAGTCAACAGACCCATCTAAATTCCCTCCAAACGGCAAGTCCGTAGGTCAAAGGGTTTTCCTTCGGCGATCGACGAAAGTTTCGGTTTTATCGCCAATACGTACATAAGCTCACGTCGCCACACTAAAAATCGCAAATGTGGACCAATGTTGGTAATTTTTTGGTTACTGGGGTAATTTGGACCCCTGATTACAATTCCGGAATCGCCGTTTCGATATTCTTAACCGTTCACCGTCTAATTCATAGCGTTTTTTGGGTGTATTTTTATTACGAAAACGCGTGAAACAAATATAGTTTTAAGAGGCCGAGGGGGACGCAATTGCTCCTGTGGCAAGCCAACAGACACCGGCAGATGCTCTTGCAAACCGGAAGTCCGTAGGTCAAAGGGTTTTCCTTTGGCAATCGATTGTATCGCTTAATACGGTACGCAAGCTCGCGTTTGTCAGAGTAAAACCCACAAATGTGGATGAAAGTTTGTAATTTTTTGCTTTCTGGGGTAATTTGGAGCCCCGATTACGATTTTGATATTGGCGTTTTGATATTCTCATCATTTCTCCCTCTTATCTAATAATGGCTATTTTCGGTCAATTTCAAAGTTCTAAATGCGTGAAACTAACATACTTCTAGCCGGCCGATGGGGACCCAGATTTTTTTGTGTTAAGCCACAGACCCCAGTAGGTTGTCGGCCAAAGCGGAAGACCGTGCTTCAAGTGGTTCTCCTTCGGCGATCGAAAGACTCAAAACATACCAAAGAGGGGGGTCTTTCTTCTTTTTGGACTAGGATTTTTTCAACTTTAGGAAAAAAAGGTCGGTTTTTTTGCATTTCCTGACGTAAAATGAACCCCTGATTACGATTTTGGGGGTCCGACTCCGATATTCCTAGCACCTTGGCGGCAATTTTAAAATAACCGCTAAAAACACGGTTTTTTTGCATTCCGAAAGGCAAAAGAAGCACTAAACGATGAAGGGCAGAGACGCAATTGCTCCTGAAGATAGTCAACAGACCCATCTAAATTCCCTCCAAACGGCAAGTCCGTAGGTCAAAGGGTTTTCCTTCGGCGATCGACGAAAGTTTCGGTTTTATCGCCAATACGTACATAAGCTCACGTCGCCACACTAAAAATCGCAAATGTGGACCAATGTTGGTAATTTTTTGGTTACTGGGGTAATTTGGACCCCTGATTACAATTCCGGAATCGCCGTTTCGATATTCTTAACCGTTCACCGTCTAATTCATAGCGTTTTTTGGGTGTATTTTTATTACGAAAACGCGTGAAACAAATATAGTTTTAAGAGGCCGAGGGGGACGCAATTGCTCCTGTGGCAAGCCAACAGACACCGGCAGATGCTCTTGCAAACCGGAAGTCCGTAGGTCAAAGGGTTTTCCTTTGGCAATCGATTGTATCGCTTAATACGGTACGCAAGCTCGCGTTTGTCAGAGTAAAACCCACAAATGTGGATGAAAGTTTGTAATTTTTTGCTTTCTGGGGTAATTTGGAGCCCCGATTACGATTTTGATATTGGCGTTTTGATATTCTCATCATTTCTCCCTCTTATCTAATAATGGCTATTTTCGGTCAATTTCAAAGTTCTAAATGCGTGAAACTAACATACTTCTAGCCGGCCGATGGGGACCCAGATTTTTTTGTGTTAAGCCACAGACCCCAGTAGGTTGTCGGCCAAAGCGGAAGACCGTGCTTCAAGTGGTTCTCCTTCGGCGATCGAAAGACTCAAAACATACCAAAGAGGGGGGTCTTTCTTCTTTTTGGACTAGGATTTTTTTCAACTTTAGGAAAAAAAGGTCGGTTTTTTTGCATTTCCTGACGTAAAATGAACCCCTGATTACGATTTTGGGGGTCCGACTCCGATATTCCTAGCACCTTGGCGGCAATTTTAAAATAACCGCTAAAAACACGGTTTTTTTGCATTCCGAAAGGCAAAAGAAGCACTAAACGATGAAGGGCAGAGACGCAATTGCTCCTGAAGATAGTCAACAAACCCATCTAAATTTCCTCCAAACGGCAAGTCCGTAGGTCAAAGGGTTTTCCTTCGGCGATCGACGAAAGTTTCGGTTTTATCGCCAATACGTACATAAGCTCACGTCGCCACACTAAAAATCGCAAATGTGGACCAATGTTGGTAATTTTTTGGTTACTGGGGTAATTTGGACCCCTGATTACGATTCCGGAATCGCCGTTTCGATATTCTTAACCGTTCACCGTCTAATTCATAGCGTTTTTTGGGTGTATTTTTATTACGAAAACGCGTGAAACAAATATAGTTTTAAGAGGCCGAGGGGGACGCAATTGCTCCTGTGGCAAGCCAACAGACACCGGCAGATGCTCTTGCAAACCGGAAGTCCGTAGGTCAAAGGGTTTTCCTTTGGCAATCGATTGTATCGCTTAATACGGTACGCAAGCTCGCGTTTGTCAGAGTAAAACCCACAAATGTGGATGAAAGTTTGTAATTTTTTGCTTTCTGGGGTAATTTGGAGCCCCGATTACGATTTTGATATTGGCGTTTTGATATTCTCATCATTTCTCCCTCTTATCTAATAATGGCTATTTTCGGTCAATTTCAAAGTTCTAAATGCGTGAAACTAACATACTTCTAGCCGGCCGATGGGGACCCCAGTAGGTTGTCGGCCAAAGCGGAAGACCGTGCTTCAAGTGGTTCTCCTTCGGCGATCGAAAGACTCAAAACATACCAAAGAGGGGGGTCTTTCTTCTTTTTGGACTAGGATTTTTTCAATTTTAGGAAAAAAAGGTCGGTTTTTTTGCATTTCCTGACGTAAAATGAACCCCTGATTACGATTTTGGGGGTCCGACTCCGATATTCCTAGCACCTTGGCGGCAATTTTAAAATAACCGCTAAAAACACGGTTTTTTTGCATTCCGAAAGGCAAAAGAAGCACTAAACGGTGAAGGGCAGAGACGCAATTACTCCTGAGGGTAGCCAACAGACCAATCTGAATCCCCGACAAACTAAAAATCTGTGGCTGAAAGGGTTTTCTTTAGGCGATGAACGAAAAATTCGGTTTTATTGCCGTTACGTACATATTGTGCAAACTAAAAAAGAACCAGTTTAAATTTTTTTTGTTGTAGTGGAAGTGGCTAGGCCCTTTTCGCCAATTTAAATTAATTTAAAATAATGCTAAGTCGTCAACAGATTTTGATTTTAGCTGCCCACCATCGCTTCGGCTTAAAATATTCAAGTAAGGCTTAATTTTTAAGTTTAATATTGAAGAAATAATATAAATAAATAAATTTCATTTAAAATATAATAGGAATGTTTAAATTTGGAAAATATATAGTTCTATTGTGATAAGAAATAATATCATTTGTTCTAAATTTAGAATAATACGACGCACAATAAAAAAAATCCGGCCGAGCAAGCAAGAGAACTGATAAGCCGATTCGATTTCTTTGTATCGAAACGTCCTTGTGACCTTCCAATACAATTTGCGTCGTTTTATTCTAAATTTATTAACACAAATAATATTAATAAATTAACAATACATGACTAATATGCTCTTTAATTATAATTGCAATTGCTTTGATGATCAGACAAATTAATTTATTACTACTTTCTTGTGTAACTAATTCAGCAATTACTCAATCATACTGAAGATTTAATTCACTTCGATTTAATAATATAAAATGTAAAGATTTTTATATTAGAAATGATTTGTATTGTAGCACAGCAATGATAAGAAAATATTTTTATTTTATATTTAGAATAAAACAAATTGAAAAAAACTCCGGCCTCTACTGCATTGCGATAAGACAACATTCGACTCGACCTTATCGCAAGAAGAATCGGATTTACAAGTGCGCCGTATTATAATAAATTTAACACAAATTATATTAAATAAAACAAATTCTACTTATATTATAGCATATTGGGAATTGTTTTAAATAATTATAACAATAAATAATGGATTGTTTAAAGACTTCTAATATAGGCAACCAACAATACAATTGTGAGAGTAGCAACTTTGTAGTTGCCAGTGGCGTAACTATAAATTAATTTTTGAGTGAAAATAAAAATTAAATAATTTATGTTTATTATATTGTTATTATTTAACTGAATAATCAATTAAATAAAGAAATTAAAACAAAAAAAAATAATAATATTGAAGCAAAAAATAAATAAACTAACGCAATAGATTGGTTTCGTTTCACATCAAATTCTATGACATGTAATGTACTCCTGCTCACCATGGTGAGGTACCAATCCTTGAGCAGGGGAAGGATCGGAAACAAAGGATTGTAAGGTAGAAAACACAAAAGGATCCCAACCCTATCGCGACGCATTTGGGGATGGAGCATGATAACGGACCATGGTCACTTTACTAAAATATAAAAAACCGGCCAACCCACGCATATAAAAACCGAACAAAAGTCGGACCAACCTTAAATCTTGAATTAGAGATGAGATGCAACGAGGCACCCGGCTTCTGGGCGCCCTTCAATGCCGGACCTACCTTTAACTTGCGTAAAGCTGAGGATCGAAGTTCACTGGTTTCCTGCTTCCCCCTCTATTGGTTGCACTTTATATTAATAGACCACGGAGTTTAATTATTAGTTTGCACCTACATATGCCTAAAAGAAAATCTAACCTGTGCCATCAAGGTCGAACCACCTATAGACCAGAGGAAGGTGTCCCTGAGCATGAGGGGTTTACCCTTTTTTAGATCGAACGCTGATAGCATTACATTTTCAAAAGATTGACCTAATCTTTAAAATGCAATGCGTCGTCCGAAATGATGGGAACTTAGTATGCCGGCCTCAACTCTTACACTAGATCCAATTTTAAAAAACCTGGTCAGGTTAAAAATTATCACTAATGTGATGAGGTTGGGTCATACTTCCAACCTATAATAGCACCCACACCCTACCCTGTTCCTGCACTACAAATACGACCCTCAAGCTCACTCCATTTGAGGGGGGAAGCTATTTATGGTGCAGGGTAACTCACGCAAAGTTTGATCAACACTTTCCTTTAAAATTTGCTAAATTAAAGGATCATGATGTAACTAACAATGCGTTTTAGTGATTCTAATAATAATTGCTGCAAATATTAGAAAATATTTAGCATTTAATGAAAACAACCCAAAATTATCGCGATGGTTAAATGTACCATTAACAAAATCTAACCTGTGCCATCAAGGTCGAACCACCTATAGACCAGAGGAAGATGTCCCTGAGCATGAGGGGTTTACCCTTTTTTAGATCGAACGCTGATAGCAATACATTTTCAAAAGATTGACCCAATCTTTAAAATGCAATGCGTCGTCCAAAATGATGGGGACTTAGTATGCCGGCCTCAACTCTTACACTAGATCCGATTTTAAAAAGCCTGGTCAGGCTAAAAATCATCACTAATGTGATGAGGTTGGGTCATACTTCCAACCTATAATAGTACCCACACCCAAATAGTAAAGTTTGAATTTAAATGTTAATTGTTTTCAATGTTTTGTAATAGTTGTAAATATGTAATTATTGTTAGAAATTTTATTTTAAGATTCTGTGAGTCAATCCTGTAAGTTGATCCTGTACCTGTAAGTCTAACCTGTGCCATCAAGGTCGAACCACCTATAGAACAGAGGAAGGTGTCCCTGCGCATGAGGGGTTTACCCTTTTTTAGATTAAACGCTGATAGCATTACATTTTCAAAAGATTGACCTAATCTTTAAAATGCAATGCGTCGTCCAAAATGATGGGGACTTAGTATGCCGGCCTCAACTCTTACACTAGATCCGATTTTAAAAAGCCTGGTCAGGCTAAAAATCATCACTAATGTGATGAGGTTGGGTCATACTTCCAACCTATAATACCACCCACATCCGATCCTGTAAAAAAAGTAAAAGATTAACCTGTGCCATCAAGGTCGAACCACCTATAGACCAGAGGAAGGTGTCCCTGAGCATGAGGGGTTTACCCTTTTTTAGATCGAACGCTGATAGCAATACATTTTCAAAAGATTGACCCAATCTTTAAAATGCAATGCGTCGTCCAAAATGATGGGGACTCAGTATGCCGGCCTCAACTCTTACACTAAATCCGATTTTAAAAAGCCTGGTCAGGCTAAAAATCATCACTAATGTGATGAGGTTGGGTCATACTTCCAACCTATAATACCACCCATACCCAATCTTGTAGATCTAACCTGAAAATCAAACCTGTGCCATCAAGATAGAACCCCATATCAGGGAATTGTGGCCCTGTGCAAGTGGAGTCTACCCTTTTTAGATCGAACGCTGATAGCATGCATTTTCAAAAGATGGACCCAATCTTTAAAATACAATGCGTCGTCCGAAATGATGGGGACTCAGTATGGCCAACCTCAACATTACAATAGATCCGGTTTTTCTAAAACCTGGTCAGGCTTACAAATCATCACTACTGTGATGAGATTGGTCATACTTTCAAACTTATAATAGCACCCACACCCAAATAGAAAGTTTAAATTTAAATGTTTATTGTTTTCAATATAGTTTGTAATAGTTGTAAGTTTGTAATTATTGTAAAATGAAGATATTTGTAATTATTGTAAAATGAAGATTTCTGTAATAAAAATATTATGAGATTCTTGAAGTCTAACCTGTGCCATCAAGGTCGAACCACCTATAGACCAGAGGAAGGTGTCCCTGAGCATGAGGGGTTTACCCTTTTTTAGATCGAACGCTGATAGCATTACATTTTCAAAAGATTGACCTAATCTTTAAAATGCAATGCGTCGTCCAAAATGATGGGGACTCAGTATGCCGGCCTCAACTCTTACACTAGATCCGATTTTAAAAAACCTGGTCAGGCTAAAAATCATCACTAATGTGATGAGGTTGGGTCATACTTCCAACCTATAATACCACCCACATCCGATCCTGTAAAAAAAGTGAAAGATTAACCTGTGCCATCAAGGTCGAACCACCTATAGACCAGAGGAAGATGTCCCTGAGCATGAGGGGTTTACCCTTTTTTAGATCGAACGCTGATAGCATTACATTTTCAAAAGATTGACCCAATCTTTAAAATGCAATGCGTCGTCCAAAATGATGGGGACTTAGTATGCCGGCCTCAACTCTTACACTAGATCCGATTTTAAAAAGCCTGGTCAGGCTAAAAATCATCACTAATGTGATGAGGTTGGGTCATACTTCCAACCTATAATACCACCCATACCCAATCTTGTAGATCTAACCTGAAAATCTAACCTGTGCCATCAAGATAGAACCCCATATCAGGGAATTGCGGCCCTGTGCAAGTAGAGTCTACCCTTTTTAGATCGAACGCTGATAGCATTACATTTTCAAAAGATTGACCCAATCTTTAAAATGCAATGCGTCGTCCGAAATGATGGGAACTCAGTATGGCCAACCTCAACATTACAATAGATCCGGTTTTTCTAAAACCTGGTCAGGCTTACAAATCATCACTACTGTGATGAGGTTGGTCATACTTTTCAACTTATAATAGCACCCACACCCAATTAGAAAGTTTAAATTTATATGTTTATTGTTTTCAATATAGTTTAGTTGTAATAGTTGTAATAGTTGTAAATTTGTAATTATTGTAAAATGAAGATTTCCGTAATAAAAATATTATTATAAGATTCTTGAAGTCTAACCTGTGCCATCAAGGTCGAACCACCTATAGACCAGTGGAAGGTGTCCCTGAGCATGAGGGGTTTACCCTTTTTTAGATCGAACGCTGATAGCATTGCATTTTCAAAAGATTGACCTAATCTTTAAAATGAAATGCGTCGTCCAAAATGATGGGAACTCAGTATGCCGGCCTCAACTCTTACACTAGATCCGATTTTAAAAAGCCTGGTCAGGCTAAAAATCATCACTAATGTGATGAGGTTGGGTCATACTTCCAACCTAATAATACCACCCACATCCGATCCTGTAAATCTAAAGTGAAAGATTAACCTGTGCCATCAAGGTCGAACCTCCTATAGACCAGAGGAAGGTGTCCCTGAGCATGAGGGGTTTACCCTTTTTTAGATTGAACGCTGATAGCATTACATTTTCAAAAGATTGACCTAATCTTTAAAATGCAATGCGTCGTCCAAAATGATGGGGACTTAGTATGCCGGCCTCAACTCTTACACTAGATCCGATTTTAGAAAACCTGGTCAGGCTTAAAAATCATCACTAATGTGATGAGGTTGGGTCATACTTCCAACCTATAATACCACCCATACCCAATCTTGTAGATCTAACCTGAAAATCAAACCTGTGACATCAAGATAGAACCCCATATCAGGGAATTGTGGCCCTGTGCAAGTGGAGTCTACCCTTTTTAGATCGAACGCTGATAGCATGCATTTACAAAAGATCGACCCAATCTTCAAAATGCAATGCGTCGTCCGAAATGATGGCGACTCAGTATGGCCAACCTCAACATTACAATAGATTCGGTTTTTCTAAAACCTGGTCAGGCTTACAAATCATCACTACTGTGATGAAGTTGGTCATACTTCAAATCTATAATAGCTCCCACAAAAATTTGCTAAATTGAAGGATCATGATGTAACTAACAACGCGTTTTTATAGTTTTGCTGCAAATATTAAGAAATAAATGCAGTTTTAAAGAAAGTAACCCCAAAATTATTGCGATGAATACCTGAAACGATGTAGGAGCAAACAAATGTAAATTAATAACAAAATTTGAAAAAATTCAATCATTTTTTTTAAATACATTTATAATTTTGAAATTTTGAAAAACGTTAAACCTATGCTGCTTATATGAGGCTAATTCTTTTTCTTCAACCACAAACCACTAATTACTACAAACAAGTACACAATAACACCAATTTTACTAATACTAAACAAATACCAAAACTAATACCAAAACTAAACTAATACCAAAACTAAACTAATACCAAAACTAATACTACACTAATACACTACTAATACCAAAATTTAACCATATTAAAGCAGCATAGACAAACGAAACATTTTATTTATTAAAATTATTAATTTATGATTGGATTTATTCAAAACTCGATTGATCAACTCAATCATTGAATGCAAACAAACGTCCGCTAATGGTCAAGCACTAATTTATAAATATGTTTAATCCTATCCTCTTCTAACACTTTTAATTTAGATTTAATTAATTACACAACAAAGTAGGTCCGACCGCACTACCTACTATAACGAATGAATAACGAGTTTGCGACGCGATGGACGTATAATGTTCGTATATCCGTTTAGCGATGAATTTGTAATAGAAATTCATAAAAGCTTCCGTCGCACTGTGCTGCTAGAGTTATCTGAAACAAAGAAATAAGTATTAGAAAATTGAATAATTTCTTGTATTTATTTTTTGCTTTATATTCACGATCAGTGGCGTAGCAAGGATTTCAAAATTAGATTCAGAAAATCAAAAATATAATTTATGATTTTTTGAAAATTTTGTATTTTTTCTATATTTTTTTTAATCAGTTTTTTAGAGTATTTAAAAAGCGTTAGGGAACATTTTTCAAACATGTTGGAGCAATTAGATATTTTTTATTTGTTTTTGCAAAATTTATGTACAAGCCTAGAATAATCAATAATGTTTTTGAAAAGTTTTGAACAAACCTAGAATGAACTATAACTTTCTTCAAACTTTTAATAAAATCTGAAAAAAATATGACATCTTTTAAAACTTTTGGACAACTATTTTTCAACAATTTTAATGAAACCTAGAATAAACTGTAATATTTACAAAATTAAAAAGAAATCTTAGCTGCACTTTTGGAAAAACATGTTTCAACAGACTTAGTTTAACCTTAACCTCAAATTTTTTGGGCAAATATAGAATAATTTATAATTGTTTTCAAAAGTTTTGGACAAACTTAGAATAAGATATTATTTTTTTCAAAAGTTTTGAACTAACCTAACCAAGAATAAGCTATACCAACATTTCAACTTTTGCAAAAGTTTTGGACAAACCTAGAACAAGCTATGACTTCTTTCAAAACTTTTAGACAATCTATAACATTTTTCAAAAAATTTTGGATATAGTTAGAATAAGCTTCGAAAACTTTTGGACAAATTATAACATTTTTAACAATTTTGGTTAAACCTAAAATAATCTATAATTTCTTTTTAATTTTAGACTAGTTTATAATATTTTATAACCTTTTTTAATAGTTTTAGAGAAACCTAAAATAACCTATACAATAAATTACAATTTTCTTCAACTAATCTAGAACTTTTCCAGAATAAAGTATAATTTTTTATAAAAATTTTGGACAAACTTAGAATGAGCAATTTCTTTCTCAAAAATTTTAGACAAATTTTGAATAAGCTATGATAACTTTTTAACACTTTAAAAATAAGCTATAACTTTTGATTTAACTTTGGACAAACTTAGAAAGAATTACAAACCTTTCAAAAGGTTTGGACACACCTAGAATAAACTTCTTTGACATTTTTGATAATTTATAACATTTTTCAATAATTTTGACTCAACCTAGAATGTGTTATAACTTTATAGACAATTCTAGAATAATCTATAATTTAATTTAAAAAAAGTTTATTCAAAGTTTTTTTTAACAATTTTAGTTAAACTTAGAAGCTTTAACCTTTTTCAAATCTTTTGGACAAGCGTGGAATAATTTATAACGTTTTTTAAAAGTTTTGGACAAATCTAGAATAAGCTATGACTTCAACTTAATCAAGTTTTGTTTCAAAAATGGTGGACAAGCCTAAAATAATTTATAACCTTTTTCAAAAATGTTGGTCAAACCTAGAATGAGCATTATAACAATTTTGGTTAAACCTAAAACGAGTTATAACAGTTTTCAATCATTTTGTTTTAACCTAAAATAACTTTCAAATCTTTTCAAAAACTTTGAATGAACTATAACATCATTCATAACTTTTGGACAACTTAAAACATTTTTCAACAATTTTAGTTAAACTTAGAATAAGCTTAAACCTTTTTCAAATTAAAAGTTTTGAACAAATCTAGAATAAACTATGACATTTTTTAAAACGTTTACACAAACTATAACATAATTCAAAATTTTTGGACAAGCCCAGAATAATTTATAATCTTTTTCAAAAATATTGAACAAACCTAGAATGAGGTATGACATTTTCAAAACTTTTGGGCAACATATAAAATTTATAACAATCTTGATTTAACCTAAAATAAGATAACTGTTTTCTAAAGCTTTTAGACAAGGCTAGAATAAGGTATAACCATTTTTCAAAGTTTTGAACAAAATTAAGAATGACCTATAACATTTTTCAAGAATTTTGGTTTAAACAATCCTAAAAAAAATATATATCACAACCTTAGTTTCTTAATAACAAACACTTGGGCGGGTGAGCGGGAACACTGTATCAAACCGGCCAAATATTTATCAAACAATTTGTTAATTTGTCCACCTCTGACGTATTAGTGACAACTGTCATTCAACCTGTCACATTAAAAAAAGTAGAAACGCAACAAGTGTGAGAATAAGCAAATTTCTTAATAACAAACGCTTGGGCGGGTGAGTGGGATAACTGTATCAAACCACCGGCTCAATATTTTTAAACTGTGTTTGCGCCCTCCCGCCCAACTGTTAGTTATCAAAAAAAAAATGTTATTGCGCCCACCTCTGACGTATTAGTAACAACTGTCATTCAATCTGTCACATTAAAAACAGCAGAAACGCAACAAGTGTGAGAATAAACAAATTTCTTGATAACAAACACTTGGGCAGGTGGGCGGGATAACTGTATCAAACCACCGGCACCGGCTCAATATTTTTAAACTGTGTTCGCGCCTACCCGCCCAACTGTTAGTTATCAAAAACATTGTTATTGCACCCACCTCTGACGTATTAGTGACAACTTTATTCAATCTGTCACATTACAAACAGCAGAAACGCAACAAGTGTGGGAATAAGCAAAATTCTTGATTACAAACGCTTGCGCGGGAGAGCCAAAACACTGTATCAAACCACCGGCTCAATATTTTTAAACTGTGTTCCCGCCCAAGTGTTAATTATCAAACAATATGATAATTTGCCCACCTCTGACGTATTAATGGCAACTGTCATTCAATCTGTCTCATTAATAACAGCACAAACGCAACAAGTGTGAGAATAAGCAAATTTCTTAATAACAAACACTTGGGCGGGTGAGCGGGAACACTGTGTCAAATTATTATAATTTTCTAGATCACAAACACTTGGGCGAGTGGGTGCAACACACGTACAAACTGAGTCACGCTTTATAGTTGAAATACTTTGTCCCGCCCACCCACCGCAGTGTTGGTGATGCAAATATTGGCTTATCAACAGTTGTCGATTGAAATTTGTCAAAAATATGCACAAAGTTGAAGTAATTATAACTTTCTTGATGACAAACACTTACGTAGGTGGGTAGGTGGGTGGGTGGGACAAAAATATAAACTATATCGCGGTTTATTGTTGAACTACTTTGGCCCGCCCACCCAACCAAGTGTTGGTAATTTAGAAATTGAGTAATCAATAATTGTTGATGAACATTTGTTAAAAGTACGAAGAAGGTTGAAAAAATTATAATTTTCTTGATCGCAAACACTTGGGCCAGTAAGATAAACTCAAGTATAAACTGAGTTTTGCTTTATTGTTGAAATAATTCTTCCCGCCCACCCACCAGAGTGTTGGTTATCCAGAAATTGCCCAATCAACAATTGTTGATAGACATTTGTTAAAAGTACAAGGAAGATTGAAAAAATTATAATTTTCTTGATCGCAAACACTTGGGCGGGTGTTGAAATACTTTGTTCCGCCCGCCCACCCAAGTGTTGGTGATTCAAAAATTGGCTAATTGACAATTGTTGATGGACATTCATTAAAAGTACGAGGAAGGTTAAAGAATTTATAATTTTCTTAATCGCAAACACTTAGGCCGGTGAGATGAACTCAAGTATAAACTTAGTCTTGCTATATTGTTGAAATACTTTGTCCAGCCCACCCACCCGGGTGTTGGTTATCCAAAAATTGCGTAATCAACAATTTTTGATAGACTTTTGTTAAAAATACGAGGAAAGTTGAAGAAATTATAAATTTCTTGATCGCAAACACTTGGGCGGGTAGGATGAACTCAAATATGAACTGAGTCTTGCTTTATTGTTGAAATACTTTGTCCCGCCCGCCCACCCAAGTATTGGTGATCCAGAAATTAGCTAATCAACAATTATTATTGTTGATAAACTTTTATTAAAAGTACAAAGAAGGTTGAAGAAATTATAATTTTCTTGATCGCAAACACTTGGGCAGGTGAGATGAACTCAAGTATAAACTTAAACTTGCTTTAATGTTGAAATACTTTGTCCCGCCTGCCCACCCAAGTGTTTGTGATCCAAAGATTGGCTTATCATCAATTGGTAATGGACGTATATCAAAAATGTGCACAAAGTTGAATAAATTATAACTTTCTTGATCACAAACACTTTGGTGGGTGGCTGAGACACAAGTATAAACCATATCGCGTTTTATTGTTTAACTACTTTGACCCGCCCACCCACTTAAATGTTTATTATCAAGAAATTGGCTAATTAACAATTGTTGATTGTCCAAAGATTGGCTAATCAACAATTGTTGATTGTAATTTATCAAAAATATGCAAAATGTTAAAGAAATTAAAATTTTCTTAATCACAAACACTTGGGTGAGTGGGCGTGACACAAATATAAACCAAATCACACTTTACAGTAGAAATAGTTAATAATTAACAATTGTTGATTGTCCAAAGATTGGCTAATCAACAATTGTTGATTGTAATTTGTCAAAAATATGCAAAATGTTAAAGAAATTAAAATTTTCTTGATCACTAACACTTGGGCGGGTAGACAAGATACAAATATAAAATGTATAAATTGGTTAATCAACAATTGTTGATTAATGTTTGTCAAAAATAAGCACAAAGTTGAAGAAATAATAATTTTCTTGATCACAAACACTTGGGTGGGTGGGTGGGTCACAAGCATAAACCAAATCACGATTTAATGTTGAACTACTTTGGCCCATCCACCCACCTAAGTGATTATCATCAAAAGATTAGCTAAAAAAATTTTAGATTAACACAAATATGCGCAAAGTTAAAGAAATAATAATTTTCTTGGTCACAAACACTTATATTAATTCATTAGCTATTTCAGAAAAATCACGAAATCAAATTATAATTATTATGAAAAGCAGTAATAAACGTATGCATATTAATCCGGTTACAAATATAAAAAGATTTAATGAAATTTAAAAAACAAATAAAAAATTATTTATTGGAAGAATGTAACTGATAAAAAACCCCAAAATATAAATACGACGCAATTAATCAAATTATTAACAAAATAATTAATTATATAATCAAAACACAATATATAAAAATCAATTACCTTTAAAAAATAATTAATCCGTAATAAACGCACTTCACAAATTTAATCCACCGGCAGGATCCGTCTAGCCCGACACAGCACATCCGCACATTTCGACCATCGAACTCTGAATGAGCTCGCTCGGCGTCGTGCTCGAATTTATACCCTCGGCATTGACGTCACACCAACGACCAAAATTATTATTATATTTAAATTACAAATTGCATTTTCATCATGAAAACGGCACTTTTGAGACTCGCCATTAAAGAAACCAGTACAGAAAAATCTCAGCTTTCAGCTGGTTATAATCTTATTCCGATTGGGTTAGATTCCGATTAAATATAAACAAAATTGTTAATTAAAAATATTAAACATTTTTCATTCAAATTGAAATTAATACAACATTATTGTCCAATTATCCGGAACAAAATGTATTAATTAGATTTTTAATATATTAAGTATAAGTTGGTTAATTAATTATGCAATTTTGGGTGAAATTTTTTTGCTTCAAATGATTAATTAAGTTTATGAAAACATGCTTCTTATTTAGTTAAAGCATTTCTGAAAATAGCAAGTCTTGAATTGGCCCCATTCTCCTGATACGGCCATCGCAGTATTAGTTAACCTCAATTCGTACATTTACTAAAAAGTGTATGAAAACGTAAAAATTATGCAAAGCCAATAGCATATTCGTATTCCTGGGGTTAACTTTGTATGATTTTGAAAGAATCAAGCCTGCACTCAGCCCCATATGTATGCTGTGAGAATGGCCCCCTTCACTAACTTCAATGACCACATTTAGCCAACTTGGTAGCAAATTGGTATTATATTTGCAATCCTAGCATAGCCTATGCTTGATTCTGAAAGTAACAAGTCTCTACTCGGCCCCATTTGTACGGTATGAGAATGGGGCCATTCACTAACCTCAATGACTATATTTGGCAAAAATTGTAGCAAATTAGTATTATATTCCTAATCCTTGTGTTGGCTAAGCTTGATTCTAATAATACCAAGTCTTTAACTGGCCCCATTTGAACGCTATGAGAAGGGCCCCCTTTACTAACCTCAACGATTACATTTAGCAAACATAGTAGCTAATTAGTATTATATTCGTAATCCTGACATAGTCTATGCTTAATTCTAAAGGTAACAAGTCTTTACTTGGCCCCATTTGTACGCTATGAGAAGGGCCCCATTCACTAACTTGAATGACAACATTTAGCAAACTTAGTAGCAAATTAGTATTATATTCCCAATCCTGGCATAGCCTATACTTGATATTAACAATACCAAATCTCTAGCTGGCCTCATTTGTACGCTATGAGAATGGCCCCCTTCTTTAACCTCAACGACTACTTTTAGCAAATTAGTATCATATTTGCAATCCTTGTATGACCTATGCTTGATTCTAATAATACCAAGTCTCTACCTAGCTCCATTTTTGTAGTATGGGAATGGCCCCATTTGTTAACCTCAAAAATACTTTTACAAAATTTTGTATAAAAATGTACAAATTGGGCAAAACCAATACGATATTCGTGATTTACGGGTCTGATATGTTAGGTGAGTAACAATTTTGAGCCTCCACCGACAAAATTACCAACTTTATTACGTACATAATTTGAAGATGTTGTAGGGCTTCTTTGGGGCCCATTTCTGGTTTGCTTATGTTTGATTACATTCTTATTGTTCTCTTATATTTGAGTAACCTTTATAATGTGTTTTAAAAAAAATTGAATTTTTAGGAAGGGGGCCCCATCAGCTGATCTACATAATTCATTGCGTACTATGAACAGATAATCTGGTTGTGGTCTAATGATTGCTTATTTGGCCTATAAGCATCAAAAACAAGAAGAAGGGGGCTCGGGCCCCCTCAATAATTTTTTTTTACAAATTTTTTAAATTGCATTAGTAACTCCAGTTTTGAACAAATTTCTAAGTGAAACAAACCTCATTTGTCATTCTTGTTACCAAATTAGTTTAAAAAATGTTAATTTACATTTTTTTAAATAACTCACTTAATACCAACTTTACAAACAAAAACCTTATAAACTATTTTATAGAAAACTAAATTCCTAACAAGTTTGCTAAATCAAAATTTTATTAATTCTCACTTGTTGCAGAGTTATTTTAAAAATAATCTAAAAGTTTTTACTTTTTTGTTATATTCTTCAAAATAACTCACTTAATACCAACTTTACCAACAAAATTTATAAGAAGTATTTTATAGAACACTAAATTTCTAACAAGTTTGTTTAATTAAAGTTGTGCTACTTTCTACTTTTTGCTGAGTTATTGTAAAAAAACTAAGAAAGTTCAACTTGATGACCAACATTTAGAGAAGTAAGTAGGTCATTTTAGACCATGATTACAAATGAGTTTATAGTGAAGTGCCTAACCACCTACGCACAACGTTTGTTATTAGAAAATTTTGTAAATTCTTTTCTTTACAAGCGTTAGAAGTCTTTTTGTCCAAAAAGGTGATATTCAATTTCTGAATCACCAACACTTAGGCGAGTGGGTGGGTCACTCCAACTTATGATTACTATCAAGTAGTTTAAACAGAGTACCCACCCACCCGTTCAAGTGTTTGTTATCAAAAAACTAAATTTTTTTACATTTTGCAAGCGTTAGAAGTCTCTTTGTCCAAAGAAGGAGGAGGTAGTATCCAATTTTTTAGTAAAAAATTTTTGGGTAGAAAAGTGAGTGGTTTACTCCAACTTCTAAAGGGCCTACTTACCCGTTCAAGTGTTTGTTATCAAATAATTCGTTTATTCTTTCTGCAAGTTTTAGAAGTTCTTTAGTCCAGAGAAGAAGAAGTGATATAAAATCTTTTAATGACCAACACTTGAGCGGGTGGGTGGGTTATTCCAAATTATAATTACCATTGAATATTTTAAACTGGAGTGCCCACCTACCCACCCAAGTGTTAGTCATCAAAGATTTAATGCTCTTCCCACCTCTTGCGTACATACAGTTACAATAAACAAGTGAATAAATGTCAATTGTCACTTTGATATTAGAAAATTGTTCAACAACATTGTGAGCGGGTGATTTCTTTTACAGTGGCCCACCCACCCGCCCAAGTGTTGGTGATCAAAAGATTTATTATTCCATTCACCGTTTGTGTAAGTTGCTAGCAATACAACAGACGATTAGCTTACAACAAGTTTTTTAATGACACACGCTTGGGTAGGCGAGCAGGATCTAAGTTTAAATTGTGGGCGGGTAGCTTTTCTACTGTAGCTCACCTACCAACAACAAATTTTTTGATGACAAACGCTTGGGTGGGCGGGCAAAAACCAAGTTTAAATTGTGGGCGAGTAGTTTTTTCTACTGCGGCCCACTCACCTACTCACCCAAATGTTGGTAATCAAAAGATTTATTATTCCATCCACCGTCTGTGTAAGTTGCTAGCAATACAACAGACGATTAGTTTGCAACAAATTTCTTGATGACAAACGCTTAGGTAGGCGGGCGGAAACCAAGTTTAAATTGTAGGCGGGTAGTTTCTTCTACTGTGACCCACCCACCCACCCAAGTGTTGGTGATCAAAAAAATTATTATTGTATCTACCGTTGGTATAAGTTGATAGCAATACAACAGACGATTAGTTTGCAAGAAGTTTCTTAATGACAAACGCTTCGGTGGGCGTGCGGGAACCAAGTTTAAATTGGAAGCGGGTAGCTTCTTCTACTGTGACCCACCCACCTACCCAAGTGTTGGTGATCAAAAAAATTATTATTCTATCCACCGTTTGTGTAAGTTGCTAGCAATACAACAGACGATTATCTTACAACACAACAAGTTTCTTGATGACAAACGCTTAGGTGGGCGGGCGGAAATTATGTTTAATTTCTGAGCGAGAAGATTCTTCTACAGTGGGCCACCCACCCACCCAAGTGTTAATGATCAAAAGACTTATTATTCCATTCACAGTTTGTGTAAGTTGCAAGCAATACAACAGACAATTAGCTTACAACAAGTTCTTTAATGACAAACGCTTGGGTGGGTAATTTCTTTTACATCCCCCCAAGTGTTGGTAATTAAAAGATTTATTATTCTATCTATCGTTTGTGTGAGTTGCTAGTAATACAACAGACGATTAACTTACAACAAATTTCTTGATGACAAACGCTTGGGCAAGCAGGCAAAAACCAAGTTTAAATTGTGGGCGGGTAGCTTCTTTTACTGAGGCCCACTCACCGACCCAAGTGCATTATTACCAAATCAACATTTGGGCGGGCTGGTGGATTACTCCAAGTTATGATTACCATTAAGTATTTTTAACTGGAGAGCCCACCCACTCGCCTGAGTGTTTGTTATTAAAGAATTGTTTCTTTTCTCTGCAAGTTTTAGATGTCTATTAGTACAAAAAAAGAAGAGGTGATATCCAATCTTTTAATGACTAACATTTGGGAGAGTGGGTGGGTCATTCCAGATCATGACTACCAGCAAGTAGTTGAGAGTAGACAACAACTTTAATAAGCTGATAGTACAAGAAAAAATAGAAGGCATAAGACCAAGAAGACGTTCCCCAAAAAGATGGTCTGACCAAATAAAAGATTTAACAAGCTCTACTCTAAATAAGACTACCAAGGACGCCAAACATAAGAGCCGCTGGCGTGATATAGTTTGCAAAGCCACTGCTCCTACTCAATAGCAAAACATGACCACGACTCTTCTGCTAAGTGGAAACCAAAGAAGAAGCCCATCTACCCGTTTAGTGTTTATTAACAAGTCTTTCCTCTCTTCAAGTTTTAGAAGTCTTTTAGTCCGAAGAGGAGGAAGTAGCTACCAATCTTTTAATGATTAACACTTGAGCAGGTGGGTGGATTACTCCAAATTAAAATTACTATTGAGTACTTTAAATTTCCAACCCGCCTTGCCAGCGTGGGGTTTTACGGCTAAAACCTTCTCTGAAGAGTGATAAATTCTCTCCAGTGGTTCGGAATCCACTTAAAAACTGTAGGTCCCTTGTAATGTAAGTTGCCAGCATTACAAGCAGAGAAAAGACTAAAACGCCAGCAGTGGCGTATGAATGGCTGACAAAGAAGAAGACTTTAAATTAATGTGCCCATCTACCCGCCCAAATGTTTATTATCAAAGAATTAAAAGTCTCTTTTCTCTGCAAGTTTTAAATGTTCCTTAGTACAAATAGGAGGAAATGATATCCAATCTTTTCATGACCAACATTTGGGCGGGTGGGTGGGTCACTTCAAATTATGATCACCATCAAATATTTTAAATTGGAGTACTTACTCATCCACTCACCTACCTACCCAAGTGTTTGTTATTAAAAAGCTGGAAGTCTCTTCTCTTTGCAAGTTTTAGATGTCCTTTAGTACAAAAAAAAAGAGGAGGTATCCAATATTTTTATGATCAACCCTCGGATGGGTCACTTTAGATTATAGCATATTAGCATCAAATACTTTAAACTAGAGTGTACATCCACCCGACTAAATATTTGCTATCAAAGAATTAGAGGTCTTTCCTTTCTGCAAGTTTTAGATGTTCCTTAGTACAAGTTCCTTAGTAAAAGGAAGAGGTGATATCCAATCTTTTAATGACCAACATTTGGGCGTTTAGGTGGGTTAGTTGGAGTGCCCACCCACTCATCCGAGTGTTTGTTATTAAAGAACTGGAAGTATCTCCTCTTTGCAGGTTTTAGATGTCTTTTAGTACAAAAAAGAGGAGGTGGTTTCTGATCTTTTAATGACTAACACTTGGGTGGGTTAGTGGGTTACTCCAGATTATGATTACCATCAAATACTTTAAACTGGAGTGTACACTCACCTGCCTGAACATTTGCTACCAAAAAAATAGAGGTTTTTTCTTTCTGCAGGTTTTAGATGTCCCTTAGTACAAAAAGGAAGCGATGATATTCAATATTTTGATGATCAACACTTGAGCGGGTGGGTGAGTCATTCTAAACTATGATTACCATCAAATACTTTAAACTGAAGTGTTCATCTACCAGCCCAAGTATTTGTTATTAAAAAAATAAAAGTTTCTTGTTTTTGCAAGTTTTAGAAGTCTCTTAGTCTGATGAGGAAAAAATGATTAACAATTTTTTAATTACCAACACTTAGGCAAGTAGATGGTTCACTCCAGATTATGATTACCATTAAGTACTTTAAACCACCCACCCGCTCAAATATTTGTTGACTGAAATTTTTTTCTCTTAGCAAAAAAATAAAAGTTTATTCTCTTTGCAAGTTTTAGAAGTCTTTTAGTACAAAAAAGAAAATGTAATGTACAATCTTTTGATAACCAACACTTAGGCGGGCGAGTAGGTTACTCCAGATTATGATTACTATAGAGTGATTTAAACTTGCCGAGGTACGATAAAAAACCTGCTGTCTTATAGTCTTGGATTAGTTTGCAAAAAAACTAGCAGAAACAAATCTCAAACAAACACGAGAGTACAACCCCAATTTTATTTATGTAATCAAACCACTAATGGAGCTACAAGGCACAAGAAGTACTTTGAATAATGCCTGCCCGGAAGCAGGCAAAACATTTGAAAACCTTGATGGATTAACCCCTAAAACTTGCACGCTTACTCCCAGGCAAACTAATGCATGTAACACCGGAATAAGCGTGGTATTATATCAAGAGAAAAAACTAAAGTTCTACATAATTTCATATGCCAGTTTAGGACAAACTGCCAAAAGAGGTATCATTTTAACGAACTAGAATGCATGTAAATAGTCTGAACCATTAAAAAATATAAAGTCTATTTAAAAAACAAAGCTTTTACTTTAAGAACAAAAAATTTAACGTTGGTATGGTTGAAGAATTCTCCGAATAATTACACAGTAGAACATGTACTCAGCACAATAAATCTACTACCTGAAACCCTACACTCATAATCACAAATCAAGACCTGAAAAACGCTGATAGGGGGGTACTACCCATCTCTTTAAACATTAATAAAAACTTTGTTGCTGGCACGTGTCCGCAAAGGGCGTGGCCTTTAAGTTAACAAAACTTTGCAGCGCCAAAAGATGCCAGCCAGTTCTACCGCAAGCTTTGAGGCCTTAAAATCTCTAAAACATTAGGATCCAAAACTGCTGCAATGGAATGACCCATTTCCTGAAAGGTAACTCCAACAACTTCTGCTAAGACCCAGCAGTACAGTCACGTTTTAAATAGTTTAGTTCCGTTAATACCCGAGAAGACATATTTGCTGACCTCCACCAAGAACTTATTCTGCTCCAGTATCCAAGACGTAAAACCCTAGACGGGCAACCCCATAGCATTATCCTACTTCCTGAGATATTTCCTAAAGAAGACAAAGCTTGAATTGCACTAACCCCATTATTTTTTACTAATAACAAAACTAGACCGTGACAAAAGGTCTATGCCAAACATACCATCTTAATCCTGGGAACTAAAACGCTGACAAAAGCAGTGAGACGCGCAGAACAAAAATGCCTACAAACTCAAACCTTAAAAGCAAGGTAAAAAGATGCCAATAAGCCACTGAACTTGGGTTACCAACTCCGCAAAGGTGTTATTCCAAATCTCCGACGGTCACGGCAAACTAGTAGTAGGACCAGCAACAAAGCAAATTGTTATCGCACAACATCAAAGACACAAAGACGTGCGGAGAATGTGTGATCTGCTGCAAAAGAAAACCAAGAACTACCCAACCAAAAACCACTCTCGGCTTATTGTGCATACATTTGTGCTCAAGGTGAGTCAAGGCAATCTCCGTACCGGCATCCACCAGCAAAACCATTGTCAAAATTATAAAAGATTGCTTGTTTTACTGACATGGCTATCCAAAGATAATCTTGATTGTCAATGGCCTTTAGTTTATCAACGAAATAAAAAGCTAATTACTATTGCATTTACTATTTACTATTTTAACGGCACCTATCATCCACAAATCAACTTTGTGGAAAGAAAACACGCAAAATTGAAGAAAAGTTTTCAGTCCTTAACAGAAAACAACGCGTAAAAACATTGGGACAACAACCGTCCCCCAAACGCCAAACAGAAAGCCAACTGATGCTACGGTACAACTTGTCTAAGCCCGGCAACTAAAATGTTTCCAAGAAATAAATTAAAAATTAAGACCAAAGGCTGCAGTAGGCCAAATTAAACTAGTGGGCTACCAACAACGCCACTACCTTCCAATGAAATGTTGTCCCTGAATACCATTAACCCCTTTCAAATAAGTCAAAAGATGTAAAATAGCTGTAAAAAATAAAGAAGAATACCAGCCAACAAGTAGATAAACCCAAAAAAAGATTATCACATTGGTAGAAACCCACTGTTATTTGATAGAGAACTAGTACTACAGACTACCGGCAAAGATCCACATCAACGATCTTTGGCCACCACTTTTAATAATGCCAATAGTTATCTTTAAGTGTTTTTTTATCTCAAGATTTAGTTAAGACCAGTTGAGTGGTTTCCTGGAAGTAGTTTTTATGGCAGATAAAGAAATTTTTGTTTTCCTCTCGTTGGGCGTCAGTTGTTAATTGTTTAGTTTTGATGGTGTTTTCTTGTGATAGTTTTTTTTATTGTAGTAAATAAGACACTATTTAGTGACCCTTTTATTGTTACGCCACTGTAAAAGAAATTTTGTTCCTAAACTTTCTTGTTGGCAGCATTGGTACACCTGTTCTTAATAAATGTCAAACTTCATACAACCAAGGTGACAGCTAGACAAAGTTTTGGCAGCCGGCTATCATACCGTTCTAAAAAAATGATAATTCGGCTAATAAAAATGAATTTTATAAATTTTCTATTACCTTTAATTATAATCATATGTGATGTATCTTGCTCGGAAGTACCGAGACCGCGTGGAGTTTCTTTATCAAGAGCCTCCATGTATGCACCTGATAAAGATTTCACATGTTTTGATAACAGTTTAACAATCCCATTTATACAAGTAAACGACGATTATTGTGACTGCCCAGATGCTAGTGATGAACCGGGAACGGCTGCATGTCCCCACGGTATATTCCATTGCACAAACGCCGGCCATAAACCGTTAAATATAGCTTCTAGTAGAGTAAACGATGGTATTTGTGATTGCTGCGATGCATCAGATGAATATCTTACCAATAAATGCAAAAACGTATGTAAAGAATTAGGTAGAAGTGCACGTGAGGAAGCGCAAAGATGGGCAGAACTCGTAAAAGCCGGAAAACAATTAAGAGCTGAATTAAGTGAGAAAGGAATCAAATTGAAACAAGAAAAGAAAGAAAAGTTAATAGAATTACAGAAACAAAAGGCTGAAGCTGATAAGGTACTTAAAGAAAAGGAAGATATTAAAAAGGATGCGGAAGAATTGGAATCGGCCGCATTGGAACAATATAGGAAAATCGAGGAAGAGAACAAACGAAGGAAAGATGAAGCTGAAGCAGCAACAACACTTGTTGAAGCTACGGAAGTATTCCATAGATTTGATAGCAATTCTGATGGGGTACTAGAAGTTTCCGAATTGCAAACTAGGCAGAGTTTTGATAAGGATCGAAACGGAGAAGGTAATATTAATTAAATGTCTTAATCGAATATTAATTTAATAAAAAATTTAGTATCTGAAGAGGAAGCAAAATTTTTCCTCAATGAAAAGGATTCGGTTTCTTTGGAGGAATTTATAAGCGAATCCTATCCAAGAATTAAACCATTTTTGATGATGGATTCTGGTGTTTTTAAGCCACCTGTGGGTGAAGGCACTGCTGAGGAAGTTAATTTAGATGGATCTAAAGAACACGAGGAATATGATGAAGGTAATTTCAATTAATTTCTATTGAAAGCAATTAAATTATTAATTTATAGAAGAAGCAGCTCAAGAAGAAGAAGAAGATAACGTAAATCCCGAACAGGAAGAAGAAGAAGAAGAAACACAACAAGAAGAGTCGGCTACTATTACATACGACGATGAAACCCAAGAATTAGTAAATAAAGCAACTCAGGCTCGTAGTGAATTTACAGATTCCGAGCAAGCCGTACGTAATATACAGAATGAAATTAATGATATTGAATCGTATATGAAGAATGATTTCGGTCCTGATGAAAGCTTTGCTGCTATTATAAATAATTGTTTCGAGTATACAGATTACGAATACATTTATAAATTGTGTCCGTTTGATAAAGCAACTCAGCAGGCGAAATCGGGTTCTGCTGAAACTAGGTTAGGTACTTGGAGTAAATGGACTGGTCCTGATAATAATAAATACGAAACTATGTTATACGATAGGGGACAATCGTGTTGGAACGGTCCTACACGTACAACTACCGTGAAAGTTAATTGCAATAGTGAAAATAAATTGACTGCCGTTTCGGAACCGAATAGATGTGAATATTTATTCGAATTTTCTACACCGGCGGCATGTTTCGATAGTGCCGAAGATCAACAAGCCGAGGATCATCATGACGAACTTTAACATTTGCTCATATAAAATTTTTGTAATTTATTTTTAGGGAAAGAAAATCCATTTTGTTTAATTTTATTTACATTCCTATTTACTATGTGTAATTGAATTTTGAAACGTTCAAGCCAGTTCGATGTTATAAGTGACATTTTGATTTTCAAACATACAGTAATCCATTATAAAACTTTGAAATATACTGTTTTTTTTTTTAATATAATCGTTTTTAATTTATTAATAATGTTGAGAAAATTATTTAAATTTGGGATATATTTCTAGCCCTTGGTAACGAAACGCCACTGGAATTAGCAAAATTAAGTGTAAGTTTAGTTGTCTATCTTCAATTCGTCATTAATATTTACCAATGCAAATTCAATAATTGCAAGGAGTTATTGATTACTATTTGTTGTGTGTAAACCTGGACATTAATACAAATTTTAAAATCAATTTCATTAAAAAGCACTTTAGAGAACACAACTATTGACTTGAAGTGCAATTAGTTTACTGTCAAAAGTGGAAAATTTACTTAAAACATAAAATCTTACCGCCGATTATATATTCGATGCATTTGTTGTCAACGTTTACGTTCCTTAAAGGCGCCCATTGCTTCAAACTTTAATTTAAAATCAAAATTATTCAGTGCTGGTAACAATAAAGTAACCTAACTTCACTTCATTAGCTGGTAACCAGTTAAAAAATGACAAATTTTAAACTGCGTGTGTGGGCTAGTGGCGGTCTTAATCGCAATCAATCTTTTTTATAGCATTCTGCAAATTAATTTCAATTTTGTAAACATATTTTTAAATAAAGTTGCTATGCAAGTTCATTCATTGATCTTTAAGTTCTTTGTTCGTGCCGGTGCGAAGCTTTTATGCAACTAACTATACACGAATACCATAGGCGTAGACATTTCAGTTTTAACAAAGGTACTTACTCAATGCTTTTTAATTAATTGCTTAAATTATTATTGTTCTAAACTGGTTTAAACGTTCATTGTTAATGATAAGATTTTTATATTATAAGTGTATGTTTGCAACTAATTACACATAGGACATTTTTTATTGTGCGTTTTACATTGCTCCAGAAGTTTTACGGCTTGCATTGGTGATTTAAATAAAAAAATAATGTAATGGGTTATTTACTTGCTTGCTCAAGTGTTTGTTATCCACAAATTGTTATACAGAAGTTATAAAAGAATTAAACGGTGAACGCTTAGAGCAGGTGGATGCAACATCACCTGAAATTCATCACCGATTTCAAAGTTTCCAAGATCTGCACGTGGTTTTGCAAATATGTGCCAAATTTTTCGAAAGTGGCCGGGCCAATCATGGACTTACAAGGGCCCAAGAAATCTTACCGAAGGCGCTGACAAAACATTCCAGGAAGTGAAGGAGCTAATAAACCGACCGATGAGACTTGCTCGCCCGAGACCTGACTTGCCATTTGTGTTGCAGACAGATGCGTGTAACACTGGATTAGGCGCTGTGTTGTACCAAGAAAAAGGTGAAACAAAACACATAATTTCTTACAGTACGCCAGGTCAAATTTCATTCAAACGAGATGGAATCTATGGCCATCTACTAGGCAGTTAAGAAATACAGGGCTTACTTAGAGGATGCTTCTTACCTGATAACAAACTGTTGGTTTGGCTAGAAAAGTCGACTGACGCTAACGCCAAGTTTACCAGGTGGTCGTTGCTTTTGCAAGAATTCTTCTTCAAAGTGGCGCACACCCCTGGGTTCCTCAACCACCTGTCCAAGAAATACGTGTTAGTCAGAGATAGTGGAGGAAGAAATAGAGAACATCGAGAGGTTACTGCCCCCAAAAGGCGACAAGGATAAAACGGCCCACAGCTTAAACCACCTATACAGCAGACTGGGCAGGAAACACCAGGTCACCAAGGGTAAAATCTCTGTCCTAGGTGAAAAGACTGTGGCTGCTTTAGTGCGAAGGGCACAAGTCGATTGCCCTCAAACGCAAGAGATAATACGGCAATATCGAGCCACGCTAGATGACCCCGATATCCCAGACGGGATCGACGTAAAGTACAAGATAGGCTAAACGGGAGAGCTTCTAACTACGCTCGTAGGGCATAACCAGCTAGTCGTACCACCTGCAGCTCAACAGGAGGTATTGAATACCACTCCAGTGAGACATACTGGCAGCATATTACTGGCCACTCGTCCGACGAGATGTGCGGATTTTCATCCGAGGTTGAGTAGTGTGCGCCCGAACTAAAACAGGCCACGTCGGACCTGGAAATCTTTTACAGTTGCACCCATCAAGCGCACCCTGCGAGAAATGCGTGCACCAGACGACGGCTACGTATCATCCACAAGCCAACGCGGAGTCGGATAAAAAGCGTAAGAGCGTTGCTGGAGCAGAACCCTCACAAACACTGGGACAAAGTTATTACCCTGGCCGTCTTTTACAACAACCGGCAAAACATTGCCGCCATCGTAGTCAATTGTTACTGGGACAAGCTTTAAAGTAACCAAGAGGCTGGGACAAACCTGACCAAGACAGAAACAACAAAGACCCAAAGAAAAGGTTGCAATTGACAAAACAACGCCAAGCAATCTACCGACAACTACGCTACCCACGATAGGAAAACGCAGCCAGGATTTATCAACCTGGAAATATGGTGATGAGAGGTAAAGCACGGGGACTTACAAATAATTGGCTAAGCCCCAAGAAACTAATAACAGCTGCAGGCAGTCACTGTTATTGGATCGAAAATTTGCCATACCGACCACTATGCAAATTGCTTATCAACGACCTCAGACTCGCTTTCACAACAGACAAACCACCTCTTCAAGCGACAATTCTAGCAGACGTTTCCTCCGTCGAGAAAATAGGGGGGAATTATTACGGCTACCAAGTGGCGTTAATTGCCGAAATAAATCCTTTTGAGAAATTTCAGTCAGTCGATCTCACGCTCGCAAATCCACTCTACTCCTGATTGGAATTAAACCATCAAGGTAGTAATCATGCAACGTTACAACGACAACTCGCCGCTTTCTCACTACTTGATGCCAACTCACGCTAATGTCTCTGGATTCTCTACTGGACCTTTGCCGACGCCTCCCGCTATGCCTTATGAACCTTCTGTCCGCACGATAACAACTCACGCTACTGAATATCACCACTTTTTGAAAACTCCGGCTTATGCAAACTGAAACCTTACGTACGCTACGACGACACCGGAAGCACTAGCTTTGCTTCCGCTTTTCTACCGCCGTGTTGGAACCAAACCGATACGGGACGGTGAATATTTAGATACCTAGCTATCTTTAGAGAGCTCCGACCTTTGGTGGAAAATTATTATTAATTGGCAGTGGAAACGTAGAGACGCGGAGACCGCAACTCCCACGCAAAACTACCTCCACAATAAACATTATTAGTGGTCAGGTGGCCACATACGTCACAACTATTGTCCAGCCTCCTTCTCTTCTACTTTGAGTGGGAAACCGATAAGAAAGCGTTACTTAACAACAAATTTATTGATAACAATGTTCTCATATCTAAATCTAAGTACCCAAGAGGTAAAACAAACAATGAATTTGTTGATGATTAACACTTGGGCAAGTGAGTAGGTTACAGTAGAAGAAGTAACTCGTCCACAAGTTAAACTTTGCTGATTTATTGTTAAACAATTCTCTCATTCCTAAATCTAAGCACACAAAAGGTGAGACAAACAATAGATTCTTTGATGATTAACACTTGAGCAGGGTGAGTGGGTCAGAGTAGAAAAAGTAACTTGCCCACAAGTTTAACTTTGCTCTCACCCACTCACCCAAGCGTTAGTTATCAAGAGATTTATTGTTAAACAATTCTCTCATGTCTAAATCTAAACACACAAAAGGTGAGACAAATAATAGATCTTTTGTAAGACGGATGAGTGGGTCACAGTAAAAAAAGTAACGCCTACAAATAAAACTTTGTTTCCACCCAAAAATTACTTATTATTTTGCGTTTACAATTGATGTTCCGGTTTATTGATTAATATTGTTAGAGACGAGAACAACTTAATATTCAGAAGTGTCCAAAACACATATGTTTTTGTGGCACGGTGTTAAACATTTTAAATCACTTGCGACACGGATTTGTCCAAAAGCAGTTACGTCTTGAGTTTGGGTGGAAGTTTCTCATTTCAGTTAAAACTACTGGCCCGCAATGATTGAAATAAAAACACCACCCACTCACCTGACTATTTGTAATTAAGGTTAAAGCTATATTTTTCTTAATTTAGTGACAAATGACGTATGTAGAGAGAACAAACATTCAATTTCTGGATGACCAACACTAAGGTGGGTAGGCGGGCATTCCAATTGATACTACTGGCTAATCAGGGGCGCTGCTACCAACTATAGCGCCCCCTGCAAATGTCAAATATGTTGCCCTTATCATTTTAGACGTTAAAAAACATAAATATTACAAAAAAACTGTATATGCACTTTGTGCACTTGCTTTGAGATTACATATATTGCTCAAAGTGAAACAAAAATAGCCGACTTGATTTGTGTCGTTTGTTCTAAATCGGTGTTGATGCTTGAGAAAATAAGAATTAATGTGGGTTTTCAGGCTAATTTCTTTAAAAATAGCTATAAAAAGTAGTGACCCTTGCGAGGGTGCAGCAGTTACCTTCTGGGGTACTACTAGGTTTTGGCGGAGGTTGTCAAAAATATCTTCTAAGGTTATAGGCGTGGTTTTGGCCCATTGTACCAGGTAGATTGTTTTCAGTAGTTGATTGGTGACGAAGAGTTCTAGCAGGGTTCTTTTTGATAATAAGTGTGTGGCCATGTGTGCTCTTAAAAGAAGGTTGTGTCTTCTAAAGACAAAAATCCCGGCTTATAAAGCTTTGCGGTTTGGTCGGGGTTGTTCTCTTATGTAGGTTTGTTTACTGCACTATTGTTCCGGACGTGAGTAACTCATTTTTTAATAAAAGTGTTTATTAAAGTTTCACTAGAAGTTTAGGTGTTGCGGTACGGGTTAGTTCAAAATTGTTGCAGGTTTTGGCAGTGATTTCTGCGCTGTTCTATACTGTAGAAACATATAAAGTCAAGTTCAATCTCTCGCGCACAAAGTCTTATGTCACTATGCGGTAGTTTTGTGCCTCACAACATCTACCTAATGTGGTGATAAGTTACCTTCTTTTTTTTGCAAGTTGCTACGTTCTCTTTTGCGGGTCTGGTGCGTTGGTTTTAGAATATTTTGTGTGCCAAAATTGTCTTCTTTGTTGTGATAGACGGTAATATGTATATGGGCTATGCATGCGTTGAAGGCTTTGGCAAGTTCAATTACAGATTGTTCTAGTGTGATTTGTTAGGTTTTTTTTTGGAGGTCGGATATGAAAAAACTTGGTTCATTTCTGGTTTGAGTATCTTTTGATCTTTCCGCGTGCATAGAAACAAGATGGGTCTTGTTTTGATGTTGGCCGTGAAGCAAAAGTGTATTACTTTTTTGTGGTACTTTTCT
Source organism: Tachinus rufipes (assembly GCA_963932245.1). Lineage (NCBI taxonomy): Eukaryota > Metazoa > Arthropoda > Insecta > Coleoptera > Staphylinidae > Tachinus > Tachinus rufipes. Next base: position 8,812,392 of record OZ010749.1, read on the forward strand.
TTGACGCCCCACATTAGGCGTCATTTGTTACTGGTTGGGTTTTTGTAGGTTATGAGTGTGCGGCCGTGTATTCCTTTAAAAAAAAGTTGTTCGGCAAAGGAGGTTTTTTCTAGACGTTAGTACCTTAGCCTTAAGCAAAGTATTATCATGCTGAGCCAGTATTGTTCTATAATATTCTAAGATCGCGTTTAGTAATAAATTTGGGTTCAGTTGCTAGGTGCTCTTGTGATTTGATGTCGGAGCGGGGCGCAGCTGGTTTTACCCAAAGTTGATGGAGTTTGACAGTAAGGTACGATTTTTTTTTGCTGAAAGTTGTTTTTGAGGTGCGGAATGAGACGGTTACTTTTTTAGCTTAAAATTGCTTTACGTTGGGAGCTAATGGTTGCGGTTTAGCTTTGTCGTAGGTGGTGACAAGCTACGGTTCTGGCTAGTGTTAATGCCTGAGAAGATACGAATTAATGTGTCTACCACAAAAAGTAGAATAATAAACCAAGAAGAAGATAGTACTTGAATCTTACTTTTTGAAATGTCTTAGCGGGGTAAGACATTATCGGCATTACAAAAATCTGTTCTTTAATCAGCACTGTACTCTGAAAGAGTATGTATAAGCAACTCGGACTTTGTGTAATTAGATTTGAAAACAAAATGTGAGCTACGGTGCCGTCTCTGTAGCCCATAATTATTAAATTAAGCGCCACGTCTACCTACTTGACTGTTTGTTATTAAAAAGTTGAATCTGTCATCTTATTTCTTCAAATTGGCGTCAAATGACATCTGCGAAGAAGACAAGGGTGGTTGGAGCACTTCAGTTGAAAGTACTAGCACGCAATCATTGAACTGAGTGTCGCGCCTAACTACATTACTTTTTGTTATCAAAAAGTTGGATTTTTTATTTTATTTCTTTAACTTGGTGACAAAGAACATCTGCAAAAAAGACAAATTTTCAAATTTTGAATAAGGAACACTTGAGTGGATAGATCTAATTACTAGCCCGTAATTATTAAAGTTTTCTACCCACCCATCCAACTGTTTGTTATCAAAAAGTTTGATTTGTTATCTTCTTTCTTTAATTTAGTGGCAAATGACATCTGCAGATAAAAAAAACATTTAGTTTCTAGATGACCACTTACTTAGCGTATTTTAGTTAAAAGTACCAATTTTTAATTATTGCATTGATTCCTTTGCCTACCCACTCACCTGTTTGTTATCAAAAAGTTGTATCTGTAATCTTCAATTCAATTTGCAAAGAAGCAAAACGTTTTACAACAGTTCTGGGTGACCAACACTTGGGTGGGTGGGCGTGCACTAAGTTAAATAATTTTAATCTAGTAGTTTTAATTGAAGTGCACTGTGTGTTCAAAAAGTAAAATTTTTTTTTATAAATATTATTTATCATTGAGTTGGCGCAGAAAGTTGACAGATTCAACTTTTTGATAACAAGCAGTTGGTAGGTGAGCGGAGCACACCGTTTATTGATTGCGGGTTAGTAGTTTCAACTGAAGTGCCCCGCCCACTCACCTAAGTGTTAGTCATCTACAAATTGAATGTTTGTTTTCTCTCTCAGAGAGCGACGAGTCAAAGAGCTTGATCTTCACGTTTTGTAGTGTTTCTAGGGCGTCTAGTTTGTAGTCTTTGCCGGTATTTTTGTCTTTTAATTTATCTTCGCCAACATTGATCTATTACACTTTTACAAATTTGGTGTAATAGCTCAATGGTAGAGCTCTTGCAAATCATGCGAGCAGTTCGGCATTTGATCCCTGACATAACTAATTAAGAACTTGCTCTTTTATCATCTAATAAGCTGTTGATTTTATCAAACCTTTTTAAACAAGTTGTAGATTGTAAAATAGCCGTAAAAAGCACAAATTGACAAACCTTTTTTCTGCGCCTAATACACTACACGTTCGAAATTGTTTAATTGTTGACAAACTCGGGACATATTTTGATTTAAATGAGTAACTAATCAACTGATTTGTACGATAAAATTGTAATGTCACTGCACAGTTAATTTAAAAAAATAACAATAAAATTTCTTTTATTTTTATTTTCCAAGGTAAATCGATTTTACGTAAATACTTATTATGCAATGCATTTCGTTAACATAAGGGTTGAGATATTTATATTCAATTTGAATTATGAAAGGAAATAGTTGCAAAAATACCGTAACATTTCTTGCCAGTCTAGTTTTTATTCTTTAATTGAAAAGGTTCTTGAAATAGGGTGCAAGTTGCACCTATTGCAAATTTTAATAAAAGACTAGGGGAGCGTGCACAATGAGATGGACCGAACAGGCAGACAGAATATCGTTTAAATAATAACAAATATGTTATTAAATTTTTATATTTTTAATTTGTTTACCGACATATAGATGGCGCTAATAATTTATCATATTTTATTTTATGCCAAGATTAGATTACAAAATATATTACAACTGAGATGAGAAGAAAAAACTGAAATCAATACTTAATTTAAAATTACAATTAAATTTCTTTAAAATCATTATTTACGTTTATTATTAAATAAAATCGATATTTATATTAATATCTTTACATAATATTAAATCGGCGCTCCTGGGTTTTACCAGTATTTTATCAACTTCCGCTTTAAGTTGCCACCTTAATCAACACAAAAGTAACTGATTTAATAGCTTTGAGCTACGCAAATCCAATCGCGCGATTAGCACACGCTGCCTCGATTGTATCGAATTTGACCCTAAATAACATTTTAGAAAGTACGCCAAGATTATTATAAATCCAGACATCATTTTTATCTAACACGAATAACATCCTTTCACATTTTGACCTAAATATAAAACTCAATATAAAATAAATGAATTCTATTGTAATGATTTTTTATTTATTGCAATTAATATTTGGCGGGATGAAAATGTGAAAGTACCATCTGGCTATTTTAAAAAATACTATTACAGGTTTCTTTGGTGCCATTTCCGCCGATTATGAGTGTACAGTGTTGACATATTGATTATTGGAAAATGTTTATTTTGTTATTAGTGGTTATTTGTTTGATTTTAATTAATGAATTGATTTGTTGATTGGTATAATATGTGTTGTTTAAAGTTTATTAAATATGGTTATTTGGTTTAGGAAATAATTGTTGAATTTTTGATCGCCATCTTTGGTCGAATGTCGTAATTATGGGATTTTAGTGTTGTTTGTTTGTCACGGGTTGTATATTGGCAGTGCGCGCACTGTTTACCGCTCCCCTCCTGGTATGTCATGACCGTGTATTCCTACTGTAGTTGTTAATTAGGATAGTTCTTAACGTTTAGTTATAATATAATTTTAAGTTTAGTGTAAGGAATTAAAGTAGTTATGGAAGAATATGAATACGGGTACGTATTACTGTAGTTTTTGGTTGTGAAAACAAACTCGGCGGGGTGAGACAGTGGTGGCGCCTGGATCTGTCTCATTTCACTGATCTGACGGAAGTCGGCGAGCTGCCATTGTAGTTTGGTAGCTTTTGTACGTCGTGTCTGTTTGTCGGCGAAAATAATTAAAATTGTGATTGCGGGGCTGCAGGCCTATTATGCGAATGTTGCGAATTCCACAGCAAGAGATGGACGACGACGAGAAAGGGTATTTATTTATTTATATACGCCGTGGTTTTAAGGGTTTTCGCTTGTTTTGCAGCATTTTTTTTTAGGTCACATCGTGTTAAATTTTTTTCGGTGCGTAATCGGGGGCCTTGCGGGTATTTTATTTACATTTGCACACGTTTCCCGTTGGGCTTTTTTCCGATTTTTATTTTCGGGGAAAATTAATGGGATTGACAGTGTAACCGGCTATAGCATTAGCGGCAGCGTTCACCGACCCCAAGCGGGTTAGCTTTAGCGGTCAAGGAACAGAACTTGCACCCGTCCTATAGTTCCATCAACCATTCACAATCACTTGGGAAATTTCCATTAAAAAAAATAAATTACATGCCAAATTTTTAGTCATCCATTTGCATACACAACAAATATGTATTTACCCATTATTTGCATAAACAATGCCATATTTCATTATTTTTATTATTCATATTTTTATTCAACATTTATTACATCTTATTATTAACAATTTAATTCAGCAAATTTCTAAATTCATTTTTAATATATTATGATCCACCATTTTACTTTTTTGCCATACTTGTATTAATTATGCTTTGCTCAAATAACCACTGTCAAGCGTAAATTATTAAACCCACCACCAAGAGTTCAACCATTAAATTATAAATTAATTCACTTAAACGAATTAAAAATAAAATTTAATACATATGGCGCTCGAATTAATGCGATTTTTATAATATTTAATGCTTATAATCGTATAAACTTAAGTTTCCATCATGTAAACGTACTTAAATTTTATAAATAACCATATATTTGTTATTTTTAATTATTTTAATACGTTTACTTTGTCACCTATTTAATTAACTCTACATGTGTAGTTTGGGGTTAGAAAATTGTATCAACTAATCTAACAATTGTTATCATACAGGGTGAGATAATAAATTAGATTTTAATAAAGGTGGGTGTGTCGGAATCAACTCATGTGTATTAGAAATTTTATTGGGAGGCATCGGATTATTTGACTTTCATAAAAGTGATTGTTAGGATTTTGCATTTACAGTTATTTTTGTGTTATTTGAAAATATTGTTGTATTATAAAATCATACTGAAGATTGGGGACTTGAAACACAAGAAATTTGTTATATATTTAACGCTTGATTATGTTACTATGGTTAAGTGAGACACGCTAGTTAAAATCTTAACATAACCAACAATTTAATGAGTATAAACTACTTTGTCATGTGTCAAACAATTAGCATTCCAAATAAATATCATAAAGGCGCAATATCCTAATAAACTTTTAGCAGAATAACCTAACATTTAATTTAAATTAGTTTATATAATTAACACTTCTGAGCAGCTAATAAATTATTTGTTATAAATGTCCATATTAAGCATATAGTCATTAACTATTCACAAGTTTTAATAAAATAAATTAAAAGTTAGGTTATTCTGTCAATAATTTATTAGGAGTTGGATATCACAAAAGCAAGTTTAGCATAATAGAACAGAAATAATATTTGATACTAATGCAAAGTAAATAACAAGTATTTCTATTGAATTAATAAAAATATTTTTTAAATATTGAGGTTATATTGTTACATTTAACGTTAATCAGCTTTCATGAATACCAACATAACTGTGTAAAATATTTTACATGGGTTAGGTGATCAATCGTTATAAAAGCAATGTCATTTATTCTTAACTGATTTTTTATATTGATATGTTTCAATTATTTAACTTTTTCAGTTTGCATAAAGATCAAAATTTATTTATTGTAACATTTGTGCTTTACATTTTATAGGGAGATACTGATTAGGGTTAGTAATCAGAAACACATAATTTGTTTGATGAAATACTAATGTTAACAACAAATTACTTCTTTTATTTCAAGCAGTACACTTGTACAGGGTGAAGCAATGTTTTCCACATTTTGACAGTTTTGGGGAACAATCTGATTATGTAGAGGTTTAATTTGGCAGCTTTGGGAAAAAGCTTTGACAGTTATTGCTATTAGGATTTTTCTGACATTTTTAGCCTTCATTAACGATTAGTTTCTTAGAGCATTTTCAATATTCTTTAGTTTTTTTCTCTGGAAATGCTATTAGTGGGGAGCGGAATGGGAAACGCGGAAAAGGTAAAATTAATTGTATGTACATCTTAATGCCTACTGGGACAATCTTAAGATTTATAGGGCGTTCTCACAATAAACAAGAGTTTCTAGAAGGGGGGGATTTAACCAAGTGGAAAACTTAGAAAAATCATTTTGGTTTGCATAATTTAGGTTAGCCTACAGAATGGGATTATAGATAATGGGGGGGGGGGGGGGTACATTAAAATACTGGGTGATGATGATTTAGGTTAGTTAACAATGCTAAATTATTTCTTGGCGGGTTTTTAAAATTTGTAAATGGTTTGCGATCAGGCCAAGGAGGGAAGATTTTTGCACAATATAGCTTAGTTGAGACATTTTAGTTTGGAGGGGGTCTTTCCAAAAATTAAAATTTGTGCGGTCAATTAGGAAAAACTTGGAAAGCTTAACAAATTGGGTATTTGAGGTAATGTTTGGGTGGGGGGGTACAATTTTCTGAAATTTTTAGTCTTTATTGATAGGGGAGGGGCAACAAAGATATAATCAATTATTTTTACATCTTAACAGCAGCTACTGGGACAATCTTAAGATTTCTATGTTCAGCAGTATTATATATCAGTGGTTTCCCCACAAGAGTTTCTGAAGGGGCGGGGGGGAAAATTTAGAAAAACGTAGGCTTACCGAATGGTATAATTATAGGATGGGGGGGGGGGGGGGGTGTTGGATTATAATTGATGAAATGTTTAATATAAGTTAATTAACAATGTTAAAAAACTTTGAAATTAAGTTTGCAGAAAAAGTAAGGGGGGGGGGGAATTTTATTTTTATCAAGGAAATGTTAACAATCCTAAATAATGTTAAAACTTTGACAAAGAATATCTCGGCGGATTTCTAAAATTTGGGAAAGGTTTGCGATATTTGACGGCCGCTGTAGGGGGGGAGGGTGAAGATTTTTATTTACCAATGGAAAAACTTGAATTTCTTGGTGAAGTTTCTAAATTTGGAGAAGATTTGCAATATTTTCTGTATTAAGTATCAGGGCGCTCTCTGAAAAGTAAGTTTTTTTATTATGTGAGGGGGAGGGGGACGCCGAAGCGTGAAGATCAAGCGGGCAAACTTGGAAAGGTTATTTATATTATTTTTTTTAACATTTTTGCATCATATTTACTGCTTTCCTTTCAAGAGCAACATTCTTCCGGTGCTTGGCGCACACAACCGTTCTGAGTACCGTCGTGGTAGGTGGTGCTTGAGGGGAGAAGGGAAGGAAACTCGGAACAAGTTGGGGCGTCGCGTTTTCTGTGAAAGGTACATGGGGCGTCAAGCACAGAATTGTTCGCAACTCTGAAACAGTGAAAGGAAAGCATCTATTGCTTACTAGATGAGACCATTTCTGTTGGAAAGGGGGGGAGGGGATTTGATCAAAGTAAAAACTTTATTGATTTTCTTGGCGGATTTCCAAACGCGATATTTTTTGGTTGGGGGTTTCCAAGATTTTTATTAATATTTTTTTAGCAAAGTTTTGAGGGGGGGCAAGGCCCGAAAATTTGAAAATATTATTATGAAAACATTGAAAAACCAACACTTTGGGTTGCAGGATTTTTCTAATGTTTTTACTCTTTATTGGTGATTAGTTAGTAGATTTAAAATTTGTTAAGATTTTTGTTTGGCCTTGCGTTTTTTAACCTGCGTTTTTTAAATAGGTTAGGGGGGGGGGGGGGAATTTAGGATGATGTTTTTAGGTTTTTAGCTTTTATTGGCGATCAGTTTGTTAGTGGATTCAAAATTTTGTAATTTTTTTGCTGTAAATACTTCCCCCCTCCCCCCTTAGCAATTTTAAGTTTTTTGTTGGAGGGGGGGGGGGGAGCTAAGGCAACCAATAAGTTAAAACTTTGACATGTGTGTTCTGTATTAAATATCAGGGGCGTCGTTAGAAAAGTTTTCATAAAGGAGATAACTAAAACGCAATTTTTTTAATGTATTTTTTAGGTTAGGGGGGGGGGCATTTAGGTTGATGTTTTTAGCTTTTATTGGCGATTAGTTTGTTAGTGGGTTCAAAGTTTTGTAATTTTTTGCTGAAAATACTGCCCCCCTTTGCCAGCAACTGTTTAACTGTTTTTTGCTCTCACGGGGATGGGGTGGAGGTAAGGCAACCAATATCTTAAAACGTTCACATGTATGTTTTGTGTTAAATATCAGGGGCGTCCTTAGAAAAGTTTTCATAAAGGAGGTAACTAAAACGTAATTTTTTTAAACCTGCATTTTTTATGTTAGGGGGGGGGGGAGATTTAGGATGATGTTTTTAACTTGACGATCAGTTTGTTAGTGATTCAAAGCTTTGTAATTTTTTTGCTAAAAATATTGCTCTCCTCTCAGGATTTCTAAGTTTTTTGTTTTCACGGGTGGGGGAGGTGGGGGGGGGTGTAATATGTTAAAACTTTCTCATGTATGTTCTGAATTACATAACAGGGACAAAAGTTTTCCGGTTAAGGGTGTCTAAATTTCATCAAGGAGGGAACTTGAAAAACGCAATTTTTTTCAAACATTTTTGCTTATTGAACAGGTTGGGGGGAGCGCACTTTTTCTGATGTTTTTAGGTTTGAGGGGGAGGAGTTGTACTTCTGGATGATTTTATTGGCGACCAGTTTGTTAGTAGATTCAAACTCTCGGGGGTGCCTGCAGAAAATGTTGTAATTCTAAGATTTTGTTCTCTCGCACGGACGCCCATGTTCTGTATGCATTAGCTTTAGATATTTTATCCTTTTAATAAGTGCAGTGACATATTAAAGAGGGTTAGATTTGCGAAACGCGCGATATGTTTAGTATTAAATACTAGAGGCGCTTGCGAAATCATTTTTTTTGCAACACAGTTTACCGGATGGGACATTTTAGGTTAGGTTAGGCAATATAATACAAACCTTTTCAAAGTTTTCAAAATAAAAGGGAAGATTTTTGCACAATATAGCCTAGATGAGAAATGTTATGTTGGAGGGGGGGGGTACTTGTTTGTTGTTTGGTCTTTTAAAAAAATAATACAGCTTCCCAAATGGGCTTAAAATAAAATATTTTTTTGCACAATATAGCTTATGTATTTGGGGGGGGGGGGAATGATGATAAGCATGGAAATCTTATTTTTGCATCATTTAAGTTTACCGGTTAGTAGTGGGGGAGGGGGCTATATTATACAGAGTGAAACTTTGACAAATATTTTGGATTTGCACAATACAGCTTACCGGATGGGACTTTTTAGGTTAGGTTGGGGGTTGGGGGGGCATTGTTTAAATAAAACTTTGACAATGAAAAATAATTTTTAAAATTTGAGGGTCATTGTTAAAACTTTGACAATAAATGGCTTGCTTATTTCCCAAAAAAAATTGTGTTTTTAAACAAACACAATTAGTTTCTTAGTAAGTAATTTCAATATTTAAGTTTTTTGTTTCTAACCTTCTTCAGTATGAAAACCAGTGGGGTCCGCTGATTTTTTTTTAAAACGGGTGCGCAAAAAATATTTTAACTTACTGTTTTGCAGCTATTGTTGATTCGGGATGCGCTTTTTTTGGAAAATTGGAAAACTATTTGTTTACATATTGGCATAATATAGCTAGGTTGGGGGGGGGGTGTTTTTATTTTTTAAGTTAGCGTTGCTAAATAATGTAACAATTTTAACAATGAGTACCAAGAGAGTATTAATTACCACTGGCATCCGCAGAAATGTTTTTTTGTGTGTGCCCCCTCCTTTCCCCATTGTTTGGTTTTTTCGAAAACATCTTTTATCAGGAATGCATTGTTTTGGATTTCTAACCTACCTCAGTAAATGCATGTTGTGTAGGAGAGTTTGCAGAGCAGAAAATTCTACGAAATTTATTTTGGCTTTTTTTTCGAATTTGGCCCGATTTTGATTTTTAATCGAAACAATTTTGAATTTTGGTACTGTCCGACCAAACCGATGGACGCGTTTGTTTCTGCGGATAATCACCAGGCCCCACAATAAATGTTCTACCGAAGCGGAAGTCCGTCTTATATAACGATGCGTTGCTATTCGATACAGTAGCATAGCAACGCAACATCGTAATGACGTTGCTGCAACGTCATTAAAATTCGAGTGTGCTGCAATTGGCATGGCGTAGTGTCAACCTACATTCGACTCTTGTGATCGCGCATACTTTCAATGAGAATTTGAAAAATTGCGGGCGCAAGTTTGATATTTTTCAGTCTCATGTAAAATTGACACCAGATTTCGATTTCGTAGCTCTCGCTTTGAATTTTTACCATTTGTGAGATCGCCGATTTATTGATTTTTTTACTTTGCGGATTTGCAATGCCATCGTCATGTCGGAATATCATCAGCTCAGGGGCGAAGACTATTCCCAGTTTACGGAATAAAATAGTTACTTTTTTCACGTTTACTGTTTAATTTACAAAAAAAAATTGTTCGGATAATATTTCTAGTTTACGGAATAAAATAGTTGATTTTACCGTTTACAGCACTAGGTTGGAAATAGGCTACTTTCAACCCGAGACAAAAACGATTTTTTTGTTATTAGTATTGTTAACTAATAGTAATGTGATTAAGATTTATAATTCTTAATGTTTGTGTCTAAAAGTTAATGATATTTTAACGATTTATAATTAAACAAAATAAATTGCTTCAGCATAAACGATTAGGGGTGCATTAGCGCAGGTAATATTCTTGCGGTGATACAATTCATGGAATTAAACAGATGTCTCTGTAGTTGTATTGTAGTATCAGGTAGTGAGTCCGTTATCATTTGCATTTGTATAGCCCAACAAATACTATAAACGGTATTTTTAAAAAAAGTAGATTGAATTTTGTATTAGTAACTTAATAAAAACTCCTCGTATGAGATCCGGAAACGATTTGTTCCGAATAACCCCGAACATCCATAGCAGCATCCAACTTTGTTAATTAAACTGCGACAACTTAGTATTTACTAACGAATTGTTACGAATGCTTCCGAACATCTTAGTAGAAGCCATGTTACGATTACGTGAACATTTACGTACGAGGTACGTAAGTACCTCGGAAGTTACTAGGCAACCTATACCGATTAGCCAGATATTTGCTAGCTACGTAATTTGTGAACAATTGAAAGCCGAAAAATCAGTACTGTTGTTGAATAAGTATGTAAATTCAAATATGTTTAATTATTGATTTTTGTTGCGCAATATTGTGTTTTTTTTATTGATTAAAATCTATTTTAATTCACGTTTTTGCAAAGTTTGTTAATGATTGAGATAAGAATATTAGCATGAATCACGTAAAAACGTGAAAATGAAAAATATGTAATGCTGTGTTTTTCCATAAAAAAAAACATAATGCGCATATTTTAATCTATTGCGTTCGGAAAGAAATCGTAAGGTTTGGTAAGTTTGTCCTCAGTTGCAACTCGCGACACAATTTTACTAAAGTACTAAAATTCATAATTGTAGGTTGATTGTTCTATATGCAACTCGAGTAATTTTTAGATTAGTTGGTTTTTTTTTATTTGCAGACTAGTAGTACCGGGTTCGATACTCGAAATGATTAATAAAATCTTCGTTTAACATCGGGGCGATTCGGAAGTTACCTAATAAGCAGTTGGTTTCATCAACCTAATTAAAAAAAATCGTAGATTATTATTGGGGCAATGTAAAATCAGTCAAAGCTTAACAAAAAATGGGCTCTACCTTAAAGTTGAACAGAGTAAAATATATTTTACAAAACATCAACTTTATAAACCTTAACTCTGGGATGGGCTAAATAACAGTCGAAGTTTAACAAAAAGTAAAGTAAAGTCTATTCAATTCTAAGATAGAGTGCGGGAACATAAGCTCAGCTTATTTGTACATGAGTTAGTATGAGCTAATATAATTGTTTGCGCACTCTACCTTAAAATTGAATAGAGTAAAATATTGCACAAAACATTAACAATAATAAGCCTTAACTCTGGTATAGATAAAATAGTAGTCGAAGCTTAACAAAAGATGTATTATAGTCTATTCGATTGTAAGATAGAGCGCGGGAAATTGATAACATCGGATTTTTACGTGAATTAGTATTTTACAGCAAGTTATGGTACTAAAACCGTTTGTGGGCTCTACCTTGAAGTTGAATTGAATATGTGTGTTATGTTTTCAATTAAACTGTAATTAGCTTTTAGCTTTTTAAATCTGTTTAAACAAATTGAATGCAAAACAAAAACTTAAAGGTCATTAACATGATGCTCATAACACGTATTCGCGATGATGATATTATGATCACAACAAATTTATCAACACAAATGAACATTTTAATAAATATAATCAGTTCCATTAAATGTTATACGACCGACGAGCTATAAACATACATTTTTTTACGCTGTGTTTGGAGTGAAGTATTTAAAATATGTCAAGGTTGCTTAATCACTTGATAATTCATTGCTTAACCTTTTTCTGCGACCTATATTATTCTTTAGATTCCTCAATATGTGTTAACTAATGCAAAATATTTATTAGTTATTGAACATTGTTTTTACAATTATTTTTTTTCTAAATCATTAAATAATATTACAATTATTTAGAATAGAATTAGTTATAGTTGGCTAATCACTATGGATTTCTGTAAAAGCTAAATCAGAATTTGCGTTTGGCGACTACTGAGATTTTGTCTTCTAACGTTCGTACATGTGCGCGTGTATGCACGTCTGTGTGTAGGCACTACATTTCGAAGTTGAGTAGTTTCAATTAATACGATACTAGTTTTGTCTTTATAACCATAAGTAGCATATAGTGAGTAGCCGGCATAATATTGACTACTCGCTAATCACGAAGAGCGCGTTTTTTTCATGGCTCGTTACTTCTACTCTCGACGTAGAGCGCTTTAATATTTCACTGGACACGTAATAAAGTGCAAGAATTTGCCATAACAACTCTAGTTCAATAAAGCACACAGCTTCTATTCTGTACCGCTTTTTATTCGAAGCTAATTATTGTAAAGCCGGCTACTCACTGTTTGCTAAACACATTACAAATAACGCTTTTTAACTTTACACAATGGCGTGTCGCGTGCTTTTTATAAAGCTTGCTACTGGCTGCTACTACTACTCATCCGCTGTCAGTAAACAGTCCGTTATCTTGGATTTTTACGTCACTTTCTGCAACCGGTTTAACCGACCAGTGTGGAGCAGATATCTGTTCACTATTGGTACTAGTCGTTCCTTGTAAAGGGGCGTGTTCTATATCACGTGAACGCAGCGCCATCTAGCGGCCGTAATCGGTTAACACTGATCAATAAAAAAAAATATTTGTAAATAATTTAATGAAGGGTGGGGGGCAGTTTTAAAAGCAATTGTAACTAATATTAATGGTCAAAAATCATTTCGCGTGCACCAAGGCCCTAACATTTAGTCAATTATTGTAATAACTTTCGCTTTATCTCAATCTTCTTAAGTTATGGATACATTAAAATTTCGCTAGTTAGTAGAACCTCGCTCTGAATTGTACCTATCTCTTGCTGTTGGTTTGATTTTTTATTATTATTTTTCAGCAATCACAATTATTACACATTCGATGATGATGATGAATCCAAAAAAACAAACATTCACTCGGCAAGCCAACTTCTGAATTGTTTAATGATACTATAACCAAATGTATTTTTGCAATTTTTATTACATGGTTTCTTTTTTGCCTAGCTTGTCCGGATTATCTCCAAAACCAGAGGATCCTTCCCACCATTTAGTCCGAACTAGCGAGGTTTTACTGTACATACATTTTTATTTTATAATTAATGTCGTTAAAGCTTTTTTTATTTATTTTATATTTATTTATTTAAAAACAATTTTCTAGTTTTTTTTTTATTTAACAAATAATTTTTTGTTTCAATAACAAAATGATTTATTAATTGAACATTTTCTCTTGTTACAGGAAACTGTTTGTTGGCGGTTTATCTTGGGAAACATCTCAAGATAATCTGAGTAGATATTTTCAGCGATATGGCGAAGTTATTGATTGTGTTGTTATGAAAAATGCCGAATCAGGTCGCTCCAGAGGATTCGGGTTTGTTACATTTGCTGATCCGACAAACGTTTCTGTTGTATTGCAAAATGGCCCTCATACATTGGACGGAAGGTAACAAATCATCTTTCAATTTTTTTTAAATTAATTAATTTATTTTAAATTTTAAGAACTATTGACCCCAAGCCTTGCAACCCCAGAACATTACAAAAGCCGAAAAAGGGGGGTGGATATCCCAAAGTATTCCTTGGTGGTTTACCATCGAACGTCACTGAAACAGATCTGAGGACTTTCTTTACTCGCTTTGGTAAAGTGATGGAGGTTGTTATTATGTACGATCAGGAGAAGAAGAAATCTAGAGGTGAGTTGTTGTTGATGAATTGGTTTGTTTGAATTGATTTAATGTTTATTGTTGTGTGCAGGCTTTGGTTTCTTATCATTCGAGGATGAGGAGGCGGTTGATCGTTGCGTCTCTGAACATTTTGTCAACTTGAATGGAAAACAGGTAAGGATTTGAGTTACAGGTTTTGTTTACAATTAGCGCCTATTTAGCTCGTGACTCAGTTGTTCTAGTGGTTTCCAATGCGCCGAAAATAAAAAGAGAACGGTTTTGTCCGGATCCGGTAAAGTGCGAAAAATCGGTTCTTGGTTTTTTGAAGGTATCTCCGCTTCTTGCTATTTAACGAGTCAAAATTTCGTGACGCTGGAATGTTTTTTACACTTTTTTTAAGGTTTTGCATTGCATGAGCCGTGTTTCTCCCCGACACTACAGTTTTGAGATATCGGCGTTACTTCGGATCACCGATCGGACCGGTTCGGGTCCCAATCGCAAGGTTCAAACTTCACTTCGGCGATTTCAAATAGATTTTATGCTGAAAATATAATTTTTAAGCAATTTTAAAGTTGCTTATGGAAATTGTATTTTTTAAGCGGTTTTGGTGCCGAAATCCCATATACAAGCAATTTGTATGCAGAAAATTAGTTTTTAGGTGATTTTGTGCACAAAATGCATCTTTTATGCTGTTTTTTAAGCATATCTAATAAATTTATGGAGAAAATGCGATTTCTAAGCAATTTTGAAGCTACTTCTTATAGCAATTGCATTTCTGAGCGATTTTCATGCTGAAAATGTGTATTTTAGGCGATTTCAAGCAGATTTTATGCAGAAAATGCATTTGTTAAAGCAAATTATGTGATGAGAATGCTATTTCAAATAGATCTCATGCCGAAAATACAGTTTTTGAGCAATTTTTTTATGCAAAAAATGCGAGTTTTAGGCGATTTTATGCAGAAGATGAATTTTCCGAGTAATTTTGATGCAAAAAATGCGTTTTTTAGTCGAATTTATATGGATTTTATGCTGAAAATGCATTTTTGAAGTAGATTTTAAGCTGAAAATGCACTGTATAAGCGATTTTATGTAGAAAATAGGTTTTTTGAGCGATTTCTAAGCAAATTTTAAGTAATTTCTTATAGAAATTGTATTTTTTGAACGACTTTTATGCAGAAAATGCCTAAGCAATTTTTATGCTGAACATGCATTTTGTAAGCGATTTTATGTAGAAAATAGGTTTTATTGAGCGATTTTGAAGCAGTTTGTTCTTATAAAAACTGTATTTTTTGAACGACTTTTATGCAGAATATGCTTATTTTAGGCAGTTTCAAATAGATTTTATGCGAAAAATTTATTGGCTAAGCAGTTTTTATGCTGAACATGCGTTTTGTAAGCGATTTTATGTAGAAAATGCATTTTCTGACCAATTTATATGCAGAAAGTGTGTTTTTCTGGCGACTTATGCATTTTCTGAGCGGTTTTTATGCTGGAAATACGGGTACAGGGTGCCTTCTTGCAAAATTGGAACTTCAGTTTCAGGGTGTTCTGCTGTACATTCTTGATTATGGCGGAGTCGGGTTTACGGATGTGGGCCAGACATATCGTACTGAGGAGGCTATGCCGGGCATGGTTGCTGGTTTTGCTGCAGCATTGGGTTCTATCTGCGACTGTTATTTTTCGGCGAGTAGTTAAGATTTTGTCGTGAAGCGGTTTTGTTATGTGAAAAAGGCGGTTCGGAAATTCGCGCACTTTCCGAATCAAATGCGGATTTGCCAAAACGATTCTCTCTGAGATCGGTGGACGGCGCTACCGACAATTTTGCTATCGAAGTCTCAAAGGTCTCAAAAGTGTTCTATACTGAAGCAATTTTTGAATTTTTGACCAGCCACGAAAAAGCCTTTAGAGAATTTCTACGGTGCGCCGCTGGTTTGTCTGGGCTCGTGGAAAATTGTGACTGCTTTGGAACGTTAGATCATACACACTTATAGACATTGTAGCTTTTTGCCGGCGCGGTGAAGCCAACATAATCGGTGGGTGTGACGTCAGTTGTGGGCAATAACGCGATGCAGCAAAATACTTAGTCAAAATGTCAACGAATTTTGTGAATAGGGTTGCAAACAAAATTGTAAAATTAATCGATTTAACTACCTGTGAGGTATATGCGTACAATTAGCGGATGACGTCAGTTGTGGGCATAGAACATTATGTTGGCTTCACTATGCGACAAGCGGAAAATAGCACATGGCGCGTCTATAAGTGTACATGATCTAAGTTTGGAACGCAGGATCCGTCCTCGATTTTTTGTTATCTTTGCGCGCAACCGAGTTTTTGGGAACAAGCCGCGAAAGAATAGAAGTGCTCAACTTTTTAACGCTGAGGATCGGGTGGGCGGGAGGTCTTGAATGCGTTGATTGCGGGATAGAAGTTTCAACTGAAGTGTCCGCCTATCCGCATTGTGGCGCAGTGCAGGACAGGTTGATACAGTGCAGGAAATTTACATACGGCATAGAGAGAGATACAGTGTAGAACTATGTGAGACATGTGTAACGCAAAAGAAAATTGCGTTGCACGTGTCAAGTAAAAACTGTGTCCGGGACAACAGTACACAGGTTCTGCCTTACACTGCATCTCTCTCTCTCTCTGTCACACGATAATTTCTTGCACTATGTTAGGGTGGTCGGGGCACTCGGTGCGTTGATTGAGAGGCACGCGACGCGGTGCTAGCTGACGCAGTGCGGAAAATTTACGACTCGAATGTGCAATATGCAGGGTTAACACTTTTTTTGAATCGGCAGACCCAGAGTTAAAGAAAGTAACCCAGTTCTAAAAACCACAAAAAGGCCTAACTTTTTAAAGACCAGAAAAAAGTCTTTTAGAGATCAAATAATTTACACTTTTGAACCATTCTAAAGCGTACAAAAATGTGTGGAATAGTGGAAGTGTGAAATTTGCTCGCGCGGTTTTTGAGATTTATGGCCGACACTCGATTCATTGATTGTGGGCATGTGGCCAAGTAGTTTGAATTAAAGTGCTTTGTTACCTAAGTGTTATTGCGAATGTAATTTGTCATTAAGTTGGGGGAGCAGGTTGATAAATCCAACTCAGTTCAGCGCCGTATCTAAGCTTTTTTCAATATTTGTGGGGGGGGCTACAAATCCTAGCTACACCACTGACCCAGTTCATTGATTGTTCTTGCCCATTTCTAATAATTGCACTTGTCTTGTTAAATCACTAAATCATTCAGGGTGAGATGTTCGGGCACTTTTTTAATCAGCTTTTTGGTGCAATTTTGTCACAGAACTTCAATCTTGATTCAAACAGGCAGCTTTTTGGCAAACAATTTTTGGAGCTGTTAATTTGATGCAGTTCTAACAATTGTTTTACCACAATTAACCAATATTGTTTTGCTGCATATCTTAGCAAGGCAGAGCCCGGTGCAAAACGTTTTTGGGGCTTCGGTGTATAACATTTTTGCTCGAATAGTTATTTATTCTTAGTTTGTGTTTGGAGCTTTGTGAAGAAAAGTTATAAAGTCCAAATTGGCCAAAATATAATTTGTTTGGTTTACAAACTGCTTTAAAAAATTGACCTGGAGGGTTGGGTTGTTAACGCCACCATTTTGATTTATATCATGCGAAGATTTAAGTAAAATTTTTAATTAAATAAATAATAATACGTCGATATCATACCAAGATGACGTCTAGTTTGAGTTTGCTATATGGTTTTTTTTGTTTTTTAGGTTGAAATAAAGAAGGCGGAACCACGCGATGGTTCGGGTGGTGCTAAGATGACAGACCCGGGTTCAGCTTGGGGACCACCGCAAGCACCATTGGGTATGATGCAAGGACCGAATGGACAAATGGGTGGGCCACCTATGAATTTGGGTGCACCAATGGGTCCGAATATGATGCAAAGTTATCAGGGTTGGGGAACATCTCCGCAACAGCAAAGTTACGCGGGTTATGGAACACCGAGCGGTCCGGGTTCGTACCAAGGATGGGGTGCCCCACCGGCACCACAAGGTCCACCACATCAATGGGGTAACAATTATGGAGGTCCACCACAACAACAAGGATACGGATCGTATGGTATGTAATAATCGAGTTTAAATTAAAGAATGATATTAATGTGAATTGATGAAAGGCAATGGACTTGTCGCAGGTCCGGGTACGGGAAGTGGAGCTGCAAGTTGGAACAGCTGGAACATGCCGCAGAATAATCAATCGACAGGCCCATCAGGTATGTGTTGTAATACGATGGCGGTTATACAGAGTTAATCATAGTCCCATGTGTGCTGACAGGGTATATTGCAGGAGACATGTATTCCCGCCAGCAGTCCGGTCCGGGAGGTCCAACAACACCGAACGCCCCTCCGAATTCCAATACCAACTCGAAGCCCCCTTCCGATTACAACTACGGTGGTTACGGATCGTATTCAGCTGATGGGGGATATGGTGCACCGCCTCGTTCGTATGGAAGCGATGCCGGATCTCAAGTCGGAGGTTACACATCACAGCCGCCCAACGCAGGTGCTAAACATTTCAATGATTATAAAGAGTGGCCCAGTTCTTGACAACCTTTTGATAACAACGCCGTCAACAGTGTGACTCCCACACATAATCCGCATGATAGTCTCGTTCCTTCGAATGTGCGCATTTTTTTAAAATCATTTTACGAGGAACGTGGCTATCAGGCGACTCAAGGGCCAGTGGGGATCACACTTAAGCATGTCGGTAATTTAAGTAATGTGGGTGTATGTTGTAACAGTTGGAAACGTATTGGCTTGATAGACGTGAAGAGAGGAGCCGGCCTGGTCACTACCAATTACTCTGATTAGACAGACATAATGGCGCGTCCCGTCCGCACCCATGGCACGGCACGAGACTTCACACATCAATTTTAACACTCTCTCTCTACTACAACAGACAGACAGAAGTGTTGACTATTTTTAAGCACCGCTCAACTTGTTAAGATATATTTAAATACTACAAACCTAGTGTAAAATAATTCAATTGAAATTTACCTCATAAAATGGCATGTGTGCGGAGCATCTGCCGCGTCGCAACTGACTGATGGCTAAAGGCATCGCATTCAATCGGAACGGAACATCCCCCAAACTATATTAATTAATTAATTAAATAAATATCTCTACAATGTGATTCATTTAGTTGTGTAAGTATATAAGTCGATATATGCATTTACATTTTATTAAACATTTTAAACATAAGTTCATCCTGCTCTAGTCTAATAATAATATTTCCACTTAATTTGTGAAATTTAAGTAATTAGAAAACTCCTTGTACATATATAGTATATATCTATATAAGTGTTTTTGTATTTTTTATCTAAGTTATTTAAATTTATATACATATATATAGAAATAATATATACTGTTGCCGCTTTTTGCATGATTTAGCTGCAATTATACGATGCTATGCTTCCGGCAGATGCTCCCCCCACTGCGCCAATTACTTTCTTTCGTTTTAAGGGTAATCTTATAAATTTTTTAAATGATTGTTATTATTTTAAGGCCACTATTTATAGTAAAATATCGGTGCACAACCACAAGTAAGTAGTCCGCACTTGTTGCGCCCAATCACGATGCGCGCGCATCGTGATATGCGCAACAATGTAATTTTTTATTAAGTTTGGTTGCAATTGTAAAATTAAGGTCAGGCTGTGCTGACTTAAACTTGATATTATTAATTTTAAATTAAGTACTTTTTGTTTTTGTATATGATGAACATTTTAGAAAATAATTTATTTATTCTCATTTAGTTACAGCTTAGAAGACTAATTAATTAATTAATTGATTGATAAAAAAATAATGAAAATGTTATCTAGTATAAGGTTTACATAGTCGTAATTATTAGTAGTGATGTGGTTGTGATCAATAGGCAGCTAAACTTGAGAAATTTTAACATGTTAGACATTGTATAGACGTGTGTCGGAGCGATTTAATTTTTTAACATTCATAATAAAGACATATAGCACACACACACACGCATACACACCCATGTATTAATTATAAGGTAATTAGAGAGTAGTGACTCGGTATATAATATATAAAACGGTGGATTCGAATTCATCTAAATTATAATCCGCCACTTTAATATATTATATCCTCCTGGTGATTTACATATTAGTTAGAAATATTCTGTCTGTCTGGACTTTTTTCCTGTGTCTATCTAATCAACGGGTAATTGGGGTTTTGTTTGTTTCTTTCACTCTATTGTCATAAATATATTTTAACTTCTTGTCTGACAATCTACATTAATAAGCAATGTTTGATTCATAGTACATTAAGATAACTTGTTTTCTAGTTTTAATTGTATAATAATTCCTTGGGTTGCAATGACCAATTTAACAAAACGGTTATCAAAATAATTAAAAAAAAGACACATAGTTCGTGTTATTCTGGGGGTGTGACCAAACAAAGCAAAATATATATATATAACATCAATTATATTAGCATATTCTAATCAGTAAATAAAATCATTTATTCTAAAAAAAAAAGTATAAAAGTGGAATTCTGCACTGTGCAGCCGCCTTATTTCAATCTTAGATAGTATAAATAGAGTTATAATAGCTTTCGGCAAGAGCTCCATTTCTAGTAGTTGCACTTGTCTTGTTAAATCACTAAATCGTTCAGGGTGGGATGTTTGGGCACATATGGTTTTCAAACAGCTTTTTGGCGCAAAAAAAACTTCAATCATCCTTAGTTTTGGTGGAATTGTTCAATCTTTTGGTGTAATTAGTGCAACCTAATTTGGTCCAACATTTTCACTAAATAGTTTCAAATTTTGGTGTAGTTTAGGTGCAGTCGTTTTGTTGCAGCATAACTGTTTTGGGAATACAACCATTTTGATACAGTTTTGATTGTAGTAGTTTACCTATTTTGGTGGCTAGAAAGTTGGCTAATATTGTTAAGTTGAGGCTGATTCATTTTTGATTATTTTTCCATATCGACTGTGCCTATTATCGAACTGGATTGATTCTTTGGCGGAACTTACTAATTTGTGCACATTGTGAGTATTTTTTTAAATTTATTTCTTGGCTTGAACTGCCTAATTGCGTTTTCTTCTGATTGCACCATACGATTTTTTTCAAACTGCATTACAATTGTTCCAACATGACTATGCTACAAACAGACTACACTTTAAATAATTTCAATATTTCTAATTTTCAAGATGCCCTTGCATTACTAACAACTGGACAGATTTGATATCTTCAAAACTGTTTGCTTAACGATTGTTGATTCTGTAATCAACATTTTGTTCAAAACTGACCTCGAATTGATTGTTCCAGATGACTATGTTGATTTTAATTCTCGAAACTGAATGCATTTATTCGATTGCTCCAAACCAACTGCGCCGATTTTATTGTATGGAACTAGTAGCTGGGCCCAAACATCGTATTCTGAATATATATGTAACTGTAATCTTCCCGGGGGAAATTAATATAATTTAGAAACAAACAAGAAAATCTCATCAGTTTTAATTTGAAGTGGTTACAAGATGGAGTTTAAACCTAGAATTTATTGTAGATATTCTCTATTTTATTATCAATTAAATCGATTTGTCCCTACACACGCATATATTTATATACATTTAAAATAATTTTAAATTTAAAAATGATGATGGAAAAAATAGTTGTAATTAACTTAGACTTAATACACTAATAACAAAATGACTACAAATTAATATATAGTTAATTATGTATTTTCTATTTACAATATCGCGCGCTGATTAATTAAATAGTTAATTGAATTGTTAGTATTATATAATAATAGTGAAGTATAAATTTAGAACAATTTGACTGATGTACAGTAAAAAAACATACAGGATAAGTTTTAAATTAAAAGAAATTATACAATAAAACTATGATTAGGGCCTTTTTAATAAACAAAATAGTGCAATTCACTTGTGGTTTTTTAAATATTAAATAATAAAAAGATCTAGTTAAAATCTGTGTAATTTTTATGTAAGGAATAAAAATTGAAAGACATTTCTGTACCCGAATCATACAACCGAGAGATAAAAAACAAAAATGTATGAATTATATTTTATAAATTAATTAGTGAACAATTTGTTGCTCAAATGATACTATTAATTAATTATTACGCTGTATTAAGTTAAGTATATAAAAACCGTATTAAGTAATTGACTAACTGAATTGTATATCTAATATATGAGTGTGATTTAGGTATTTTGTAAATTTGTTTTTAATTGTAAGTAATTATGAATAGTGGTATCCACTGATGAACATGTTAACTATTTGGAATTATGTCTAGTTAAGTAACCCGTTACTTAAATATAACTGTCCCTCTTCTAACTTCCTCGTAGCCTTACACCACTTAGCTTTGTTAGTGAAAAAAATTAATAATAATATAAACGGCCGGATGCAAAACTTTCAAAACATACCGTGTAGACTTAGATGTAAATTAGTACATTTTGCACCGACCTAAAACGCATTATAATAATTAATAATTAAAACATACATATTCCTGCATTATAAATGAGAGATGCGGATAATAGACACATAGTATTTGTCAAGGTTCGAGGTCTACTTTTAGTGTAATTGTTATTGAAATGGATATAATATATTAAATAATAAAAGAGACCTGGTTTTCAAAATAATGTTTTTTAAGGAGTTTATAAATATTAGTGCATTTTGGGGTAGTTAACTTAATAATATTAATATATTTAGCGTGAATTATGATGTCTATTAAATTAGTATAACAATGAATACTTACAAAATATGTACCTATCATTATCTTAAATGAATGAATTCTGATAATGATTAAAGTATGATACTGAAACTTGGCGTTTATTAATGTCTTTATCTTTTTTTTTTTTTTCTATGTCTATTTCAATAATAAATTCCCCCCCTCTTAATTCCTAACAGAGTCCTTTGTTGATCCACAGTGCCGAAGAGTCCACCCGATCCTGCTATAATCCCATTGTATAGAACTGTGGTCAAGGGTAAATGTTCAAATTTGAATAGTTCATCTCTCGTAGGTGATTACCCCTCAGCCGGAGGAGATTCCTACTCTGGAGGACCACAACGAGGATCCGGTTATAATACAAACCAACAGCAATATCATCCATACAAACGATAGGATCATTCCGTACTATATTTTACCCATCATAACTTCTTTTTTTTTTGTACTAAATTTAGGTTCTCAATAATTTTTTTTTGTAATGTTAAATTAAAAATATATGCCAAAGTTGACTTAATGGTATATAATAATAAGCTATTATACATAATAGATTATTTTTTTATAAATTAAATCATCAATTGCTAATAATAGCAACATTTAGTATTAGATTCCAAAGAACAATTGTATTATGCTGACCAACAGAAATCGGATCAAATATTATTTTAAGATAACAAGTCATTTTGTAAATCAAGGTAATTTATTTTATCATTTTTTAGCAACTTATTAATTCTATTTTCTTCTAGGTTTATAAGTTTGAACTTCAAGTGGCAACTCTAACACTATTTCATTTATTTAATGGAAAAGTAAGTCACACTATATATCATTTCAAATGTAATTAGTTTTTTCAATATATTTTGTGTTCAAGTTTACGTTTACTACAGATCCTTCATAATCAATTTAAAACCTCAATATTAATTTCAAATAAAAAAAAAATAATTGTTACGCCACTGAAGTAGCTTAAGTTTTGGGTGAACAAGCTTTTCTCCCACTATTTATAATCTTATGGGTTGGTTCATGCACTAATCTCACTTTCTTGCATTAACACAAAACTAGACAGTATAGATGTTGGGGTTACTTAAGTGTAAGCATGGCGCTTACCAATAGTGTTGATGTAGAAGTAAGTAAATTTATTCAATAATTATATTGATTAACGTAAATTTCCTTGTGTATGTCCAGTTAATCTAGTTTATGACATGCACATGGGTATACAACAATATAGAGGCTTCTTTTATATTTAAAAGCAATTTAAAGATTATTTTAAATGTCCAATAAGTTGATATGTTTGAACAGTGCAGACGTGACTTGTGAAAAATTTCAACATCGGCTTGTTGACAAATTTGCCGCTAGGTAGCGTTATTCTTTGCTGCGATCGCCAATACGACGGTTTGCAAGATAATAAAACAAATAGAGTTTTTGGATTCAACTAAGAAGCAACTTTAATAAAAATATCCTGCACAATGACTGAGGTACCTGTAAGCAAAGATCTGCAATGTGGGAGAACTTGCAAGAATAAGGGAATCTGACGTTTTATTTCAAAACCTGGGGGTTATAAAATAAAATTAAAAATTACAATATTGTCAGTGTAGGGTTTTACGACTAAGATTCTTCTCTGGTTCGGAGTAGATTAATAATCTCTTCAGTGGTTCGGAATCTACTTAAAACTGTAGGTCTACCCGTGACGCAAGTTGCCAGCATTACGGGCAGAGAAGAGGCCGAATATGACTAATGCGCGCGCGATGTAGCTTTTGTTAAAAAAATTAATATCAAATGTTGGTTGTCACTTATATGCGCAGGGAGCGAAAATTTACAAACTAAATAACTTTATTGAAGTAATCACAATTAATTATAACACTTTGCCTAATCAACTTCTGTTGTACTTGTGAAGTTTGAAGTAACTGTGTCAAACATGATACAGAGTGCACTAAACACTGTAGAAAGGTGGTGTGAAAAGAAAGGGCATCAGTGAATTAGTAAAACGGCGATTGAATCGTTCATAAGACGGCGGAAAACCACAGACTTAAAAAACCTAACTCTTCCGATGTCAAACTAACTGAACTTCGCCACACATTAGGATAATATAACTACCCATTTGGGTGCTTTTTGCAATTAATATGAAAGTTGGACGCACATAGGGACTGACACCTTTAATATGACCAGATGGCTATATACGGTGATGACAAGACCCATCATTACATGTAGGGGAAAACCCAAATGTATGGCCAGCAAACTAGGTAAAGGTTAGCATGTCTGCCAATAACGGGGGCAATAACAACCCACAGCAGCTATAGAAGTATTACTATCGTTACTACTACTTAACAGTGAGATAGCTCAGTTATAGAGCGTCAGCGTAGCACGCTGACAGTCCGGGGTTCGATTCCCGAAATATGACTGAAATATCCACCGGGGTGATTTGGAAGTCGCCTAATAAGCCGTTGTTCCTATCAAACCTTCTCAAACAAGTCGTAAGACTTCTGGGGCGATGTAAAAAGCTGTAAACGCACAATAAAGACTGCATATAAATGAACACACTCTAAACCTTCGGACTAGCAGACCTAGCATAACAAATATGTTGCATGAGGAAAAAAACTAATGATGAGGTTGGACACGTGAAGGGTTATTGCATTAAAAATACATTTGATGTGATAATACTACAGCGAAACGAATGGACTAACAAAAGTTACCTGGGAACTGCCTGGTACACAGATAGGGCTAAAGACTAGAATGGCTCCAGAGCTGGAATCTACAAGGACAAAGACCTCGGTTTTCCATGCGGAGGTGGTTGCCATCAAGGCGGGATTATTCTTAGACCGATAATCATGAAATAGTTAAGCGGCATTGTATTTGCCAGCAATGAAATCCAAACTGGTTATGGCAGTCTGGAAGCAGTGGCCACAATCTGCTGAGTTTGCCTGCTCTGGATAACATAGAACCAGGGGATATAAAAAAAAACTTCATGGAGTATCAGCTTGCCAAAAAGGGAGCAAATGAGACGTTTACTGGACCATAATCAGCATTTGGAGTCTCATACGAAATCGAAAAGGAAATAATCCACAGCAGCCTTGAGGCGGAACATGTGGGAAAGCTTTAACACTCAAAAATATTTGTATAATACCAAAACCTTTGCAACACAAATGAGTCGAATCAGACTGCGAAGGCTCACAGGATTCCGGATTCCATATCTCGCGGGTGTATGGATATGGGACTTTGCTACACTTGCTGAGTGAATGCAAAGCTTATAAAGAGCAACTCGCAGCTTCTTTTGGCAAACAACCTAACTAAAGTAGAGCTTCTCTTGGCAAAAGACTGGATTTTCTTGAAGAGACAGAGCTGCTAAAGATGTAAGACATCAGAGGTGTACAACAGATCTAACGGGACTACAATGCAAGAAGCGCCAAGCGAACTTCGAAAAATGGGAGAAAAGTGGGGTTAAAAATCTGACACTACTGGACAGTACGGGCAACCCAGTGTTGTAATTTTTTTACGCAACCTAACCTAACTGTATATTGTGCAGTAATTACCTTATCAATCACTGTTGACGTTATTTTTGTTAAAAAATTTAATAGATCAAATGTCAGTTATTACTAGTATGCTCTACACACACAGTCGGGCGGACGGGCGGGGAACATATTGAAATAATCTCGGCCAATTATTGTAACACCGTGTTTCGCTCGCCCACCGAATGTTCTTTTTGTTTAAAAATCCCAACAGACAAATGTTAATGGTTACTACAATGCGCAAAGATTACAAACTACTTGATAACTAACATTTGGGTGGGTCAGCGGGGAATATTATTGAAATAATCGCGGCCAATTATTGTAACACTTATTACCCACCCAACTGTACTGTCCAGGAATTGGCTAATACTCGGTATATAGATAATGGGTATGTGGTTGAGTCGGTTGAACAAAAAAAAACAAAGAAAAAGGAGAGGTCGAGATAAGAATCATGGTACTCGGTGTTATTTCGCCAACAGATTCCTCGTAAACTCAAAGATCCTGAGCAGAACGTGCAAGCTTAAAATCTACAAGACCCTCATTAGATCTGTGGTCACTTACGCTAGCGAAACTTGAATGCTAAATAAAAAAGAGGAAAACTCCCTTAGGATCTTTGAAAGAAAAATTCTGCGAAATTTTTTTCGGTCAAGATGGAAGCTGGCGCATAAAAGCAAATTACGAGTTGGCACATCTAATCAACGAAGCAGATATAGTTAGGTTCATTAAAGGATTTGTTGATTAGGACACGTCATCAGAATGGATGAGGGAAGAAGCGCCAAAGTAATAACCGAATGAAGACCCAGAGGGACGCCTCGCAGAAAATGGATTTCTGCAGTAGATGAAGACCTTAAAAAGATGGGCATTAACAACTGGAGGAGAGATGCCCTATACCGGAAGAGCTGGAACGAAGTCGTAGAGGAAGCCTAAACCCACTTAGGGTTGTAGAGGTCAAGGAAGAAGAAAGAAGAAGAGGTTGAGTCAGTTAAACACGGACCCTCACAGCGGCAACGGAGAAGATTCTAAGCAAATTTGACAGTGCAACCGCAAGACCACTAATAGCCGTAAGATGATGACACTAGCAATGGTTGACGAGACAGTTATCAATCCTCACACAAACGCCAGGACCGCTTCCTCGCATTGTGGAAGCGGCTAACCACAAACCTCACGAGGTAAGACACACGCTCGAAGGTATTGCATCTACCACCCTTGTTGACGCATTTTAGAACGGACCTTGTCTACGTCGTTTGACTCCGCAAGCTCCGGTTGTACCCCGATCTCTGAGGGGCTTGACCAGCAGTTTTATACTATAGCGGCTTTTTCGGTGTTATTACATTCGATGCCGGGAAATCGAGGCAACCGTAGCACAATGGTCTAGTGCGAGGACTGTTGTGAGGCAGCCCGGGTTCGATTCCCGGCAGCGGCAATATCTAATTTGTCGAATATATTTCGATGCGGTCGTATTCTTTGCAAGGCAATGGCAAACCAGCGAAGTATTTGTCTAGTAAACCTCTAGTGGTGTGGTTCGGATTCTACGTTAAACTGAAGGTCCCGTATGTTTGTGTGGAACTCTTATCGCACACCACAAACATACGAGAGTGGTGCCAACGCTTGTAGCGAGTATGGCACTATAAGAAGAAGCCGTGAAATCAGTCACACTTGTCTCGAGGCCACTCTACGCTCGGAAACAAACACACACACACACAAATCTCGAGAAAGTATCCCACTTGCGGGCAGACACCATTTGGCCGGAGCTGGTGCAACTACAGCCTTTTTCCGGGTTGTCTTCAGAGCGGGAGGATGATGACACCCGCCTGAGTGTCTGGAATTTAAGATTGGATGTTTCTCTACTTATTTAGAGAAGGGGAGAAAGTTGTTACTAGCTGGTATTTGAAGAGGCTTATGGAAGCGGCTGGTCTAAGTCCGAGAGCGGTTGGGAGGCTCTCAGTGAAGGGTGTCCCGTACTAAGTTGAGTTGTGCGTTTTAGTAAACAAACCAGAAGTTTTCTTCTAACGCTCTTACATAGAAGGTTTACACTAACATACGCACTCGCTTATTTTTAGAAAACTTACCAAAAGGTTAGAAGGGGCATCTGACACGTTTTATAAATGTTGCTGATTTGTCAGCTAACTTGTTGAATTGTTTACGACGTTAGTTGAAAATTTTGGACAACTACATCAGTACTCGCATACGAACTTGCCTAGAGTGCTAGTTCAACAAGAAATAATAGTGTTTAGTTTGAATCGACGTGAAAGTGCATATAGCAGCTATTGGTAGTCATCCTGAAACCCTGACGAAGTGTGCATGCAGACGGTATATATAGATTGTGGAGCCTTGGAATCTTCAGAGGATATCGAACGTATTGCCGCGCTTGAGAGTGTTGGCACCTTAGACAATATACACTTATAAACACGCCGTGTGCTATTTTCCGCTTGTTGCATGGTGAAGCTAGCATAACAACGTTTTATACCTACAACTGACGTCACGCGCTAGTTGTGAGCATAAATTTAAATCTTACTTCTGACGTTACATGTCTTTTCATGTTGGCTTAACTGCGTCGGCAAAAGGCGTGTCTATAAGTGTTATGGTCTAAGGTTGGCACTAGGTAGCAGCAAAAGGAAGTTCCTGTTTCTTTTGTTTCTAGTGGTGTCTTGTCCGATGTTGGTTTGTTGGCTTCTGTGACTTGATTCACTGTGAATATAAAATTTTAGTATTTATAGGACCTGGATGGGATGTCACGATGCTATTGGTTGGTGTTGCCTTGTCCACTGGCTGCAATATTCAACACTTGGGCGGGGAACTCGTATAAGTGTGGGGTGCTCAATTGTTGGGTGTCAAGGGATTGAATGTTTTTCTACTCTGTAAATATCAATTATTACTTAGTTATAAGTGGTGGAGATATTTGCCAACTTTTGGATGACCAAGACTTGCCGGGGAACTCAGATTATCAGATGAATTTGGTTAAAAACTAAAAAAAAGCCAAAAAGAGCGGAAAGGTTAGATCAAGACAAACCTTGGATTTGTATCCGGTTTCAAAACCGTTCAAAAACGACTAACTTTAAATTTTTTTTATCATAATTAAAAAATACCTCACCACATTTTTGGGTTTCCCGAGTTTTGACGTAAGAGCAATAATATCAACTTTGCCGGTGCATCTGTCTATCCAAAACCGGTATTGAATAATTAAAAAACCTAAACCTGCACTTTAAAGTATAAAATATATTTAACATACACTTCAAATATAATTAAATTTTTTTATAATACAAATTAAATTAAATATTAATTTTTAATAGTCATACTTTAGTAGTTCAATAGTGCATGAACGCACCTATATAAAATATTCAACAACCTTCCCCTCCCAATATTGAACCAACTTCAATCGAATTGTGACAGCTGTCAATTGCAGTATCGATTTCTCTCAGGTGTTGGGTGTTATTATTATCAATTATCATCAGTATTTCTCAATTAATTAATTAATCAAACAAAGGTGTTGTGTACTAGTGTTACCCATTAAAATAAAAAATGCTTTTATTAAACCATTATATAATTCTAATATTTATTTGTATCATTTCTACTTATGGTTAGTCATTAAATAAACAAACAAAAATCTTTAATTTTGTAAACATAAATTATTCTAGGTTCAATACATAAAAATCTCAAATATTTTGAGATGCTACATGCAGATGATTTGCAACACAAAATAGTTAAACGTGGTCTAAAAGAAAGCGATCATCCTTATAATAAGATAAAGGAAGTTACATTTACAACATTGGGTCGAGATTTTCGACTTATTTTAACACAGAAACGTGGTGTTTTACATTCAAAATTTAAAGCGTATTCTGTTGATAGTGAAGGCAAAGAGACCACTGTACATTTGGGTTGGTATTTATTGTTAATAAGTTTAATTGTTATTAGTTAACATGTATTTTAGATCATGATCAATTCTATGATGGTCGTGTTTTCGGTGAAATAAGTTCGCATGCCAATTTACATATTGAAGATGGTGTTATGACCGGTTCTATTCATTTGCCGGAGGAAACATATCATATTGAGGTAATTCAAACAGAATTTTGTTGATTCATTTTTAATTTTGTTCAATGTTGCTAACCTTTTGTGTTGATTTATTTTTGATTTTATTAAGGATTTATTAGGTCTGTTCCAACATACGATTTGGACAGTTTGCAAACCATTCAAACTATGCACACAAACAAATTACTGTGTATAAAAGATTGCCTAATTGCAAACCACCGTCCAAATCGTATGTTGGAACAGACCTATAGATATCTTTTTTTGGTTACACCAATGATTTATGTAACTACATTTTACAGGCTTCAGTATTGCCAACCTTTTGTGTTGATTTATTTTAAATTTTATTAAGGATTTATTGATATTTCTTTTGGTTACGCCACTGATTTATATAACCTACAATTTGGAGATTTTAGTGTTGCCAACCTTAAGTTAAACGGTTGGCGACACTGAGTAATGCAGTGGCGTGTAGCCCGTGCAGGTTAAACAGTGGCGTAACCGTAAATTTCAATTTTAATAGATCTGATTTCTATTTAATTAATAGCCATCATGGAGACATATACCGGAACACGGCAATCGCTCAATGATAGCATACAAATCATCCGATATAAAATTCAGTTGGGATCCAGCGAATTACAATCCCCGCGAATTTGCACCAAAAACATGCGGATACGTAAAAGAAGGTAAAGAATTAGAGGGGGAAGACGAAGAGGACGATGAAGAACCAAACGCATGGACCAAAACACATAGACAAAAGAGACAAATCGATCAATACGAATATACGCCGACTAAAACTAGATGCCCGTTGCTACTGGTAGCCGATTATAGATTCTTTCAAGAAATGGGAGGCAGCAATACGAAAACAACTATCAACTACTTGGTAAAAATTAAGTGCTGCTCTGCGATGACGTCATAAGCTACCACTATCAACAAGTTATTGTTAGCTTGTGACGCCAACATAGCATCTATTTCATTGTTTAAATCAATGATCTGCAGTGACACGTCCTCAATTCTTTTTAGATAAGTTTGATTGATAGAGTACATAAAATCTATAACGATACAACATGGCAGGATCGTCAAGAAGTTGATGGTTTTAAGGGAATGGGATTTGTTATTAAAAAAATTGTAGTTCATAATGAACCGACGCGTGTACGAGCCGGTGAAGCTCACTATAACATGGTGCGGGAAAAATGGGACGTCCGAAATCTCTTGGAGGTAATCCGCTTAATAATATTTTTGAATGCATTTGTTTTATTTTTATTTTTTTTATTTAGTTATTTTCCCGACAATCTATGAATAAGCAGTATTGTTTGGCGCACTTGTTAACACATCAAACTTTTAGAACGAAGAATTCTGTAGTATTAGGGCTCGCTTATATTGCATCCTCGCGTTCTGGTTCACATGGAGGGATTTGTACTAAGGGTTATTATTTTTTAATTTTTTTTACTAATATACTAATTTTTAATTGTGTGATTACTAACTTAATGCTTTAATGGTGGCAGGTCTTTAGTCGGGAATATAGTCATAAAGATTTCTGCTTGGCACATCTCTTCACCGATCTTAAATTCGAAGGTGGTATACTCGGATTGGCTTATGTAGGTTCGCCGCGGAGGAACTCCGTTGGCGGCATTTGTACACCAGGTGATTAAAATTAGTATCAATCAGAAATTTATGCTTACTCCTAACACAATTGCCATTTTTTAATAACCCAATTCTTCTCTAGAGTATTTCAAAAATGGTTACACCCTATATTTAAATTCCGGATTAAGTTCGAGTCGTAACCATTACGGACAACGCGTCATTACACGAGAAGCTGATTTAGTTACAGCTCACGAATTCGGACATAATTGGGGTTCTGAACATGATCCCGATATCCCCGAATGTTCACCAAGCGCAAGTCAAGGTGGATCGTATCTAATGTACACTTACAGTGTTAGTGGATATGATGTCAACAATAAGGTTTGTTTTTGTTCTATTTTGATTGATTGAAAAATATTAATTTATTTTATCTGTAGCGTTTTTCGCCCTGTAGTTTGAGGTCTATTAGAAAAGTATTGCAAGCGAAATCTGGTCGATGCTTTTCGGAACCTGAAGAAAGTTTCTGCGGTAATTTACGCGTGGAAGGGGATGAGGAATGCGATGCTGGGTTGTTGGGTACTGAGGATAATGATGCTTGCTGTGATAAGGATTGTAAATTGAGGAGGAATCAAGGTGCTGTTTGCAGGTAAGATTGATTAAGTTGAGATTGTGTAAAATGAATACAGGTTATACTAATAACATTGAAGTACGTTGACGAAAATTTGTATCAAAATTCAATAAGTAGTTATAAAATATTTAGTTAAGAATAGGAATTCTCAGTTTGGTTAGGGTAGATATATTAAATTGAGATGGGTCTCTAGATTATGATTATCAGCAAGTAGTTTGAAGTGAAGTGCACACTCATCTGCCGGAGTGTTTATTATCAAAGAATTCAAAGTTTTTGCTTTCTGCAAGTAGTCAGAGGAGTAGGAAGATATCCAATCTCTTCATGAAAAACACTTGGGTGGGAATGTGTGCTTTCTAAGAGTTTGTTAACAATTCCCACCGGAATGGATGTTTAGTTTCTTGTAGGTCCGTGAGGGGAGCTACGGTCTTTGCAAAGTTGTCAACACATCCCGGAGCTACGTGCAGATGCCCATTAAGCTGCGTAGTTGATTGCGGGTTCTGGTGCACTTTTTTTGGTTGCAACGTGGTCCATATTCTTGTAACCTTTCTAACACTCCCCTTAAATGTTTCATGTCGTCTTGGTTGAGTACACGACAATATTGTTGAGATACACCAACACAAATGTACCTATTCAACTTGCTAGAACAGCTTTTGGAAGGTAGCTGGGGCATTTTTAAGGCTTAAAGTGGTAGGTGGCGGTCAGATCCTGGCTATCCGGGTATCTGCCAGTACCCGGTGGTTAAGCCCAATTTGGAGAAGACAGCAGCCACCCCGAAAACCTTCAGCGTCTTTTGGATTTTTGTTAACGGCGCTTCATTTTGGGCGCCTAAGTCGACGCAAACCGCAGAGATTGTCGTTTTTCTATTAGATAATAACCACCTGGGCACAGTAGTCGCTGCTGGGGGTTCTATTACGCTCTTGGCAAGCATCTTGCCTACTCCTTTGTAAATTAAGGCTTTCTTTTTGACGTTGTATGCGTACGGTCGGATCCGTATGGGGGGGTAGTGTGCTGCAGTTTGTGGTGGATGGTTTCAGACCTTACATAAACAAAGGTTTGCAAATTTTCATTGTTGGGGGGTACGCTCAATAGATTACTTCTCGAGTCACACTCAAAATGAACAAGGTTTTGAACGTAGTTGGGAGTGGCCTGTTTATTGTGGCTAGGTGAAGTTCTGATGATATTTGCCGACTACTTCTACTTGAGCAGGGATTGATGGTCGAGTCGTGCTTAAGCAGGGTTAGTTTGGTTTCTTTGTAGATAGGCTCTAAGTCTTCACCTGTTTGTTTTTGCCACTTTTTTGCTTTGCCTTTCAATGCCTTTACTAGACATCTGTGGTGTATCAGCTCGGGCACACACAAGTTTGGCAAAACAACGGTGAAGGTCTTTGTATTCAAGCCCCTGGAACTTGATAGAATTTTGCACTTGGTTGTCCGTGGGTCACTTGCGCAGCGGCTTCGACTGGTGGTTTTTTTTTTCTAACCGAGCCACGAGGTGGCTGAGTCGGTTTTGGCATGAGTGCTTGGTATTCCTGAAGGCTAAGACGCGTTGAGGTTAAGGTGGAAAGTGCGTGGATCGTTAGTTGGCCAAGCATCCAACGTTATAAGCTTATCAACTTGGGGGGGGGGGGGGGGTCCAGGTCTGAGATAGTTCGGGCTTTTGGTAGGCCTGGTATTCCATCCAGGCCTGCACAACCGGTTCCTTTCAGTTTTGTTAATTTTTTTTTACCTGATTGACAAGTTTTATTATAGACTAAATTTTGTTTGCAACAGTGGTACCCGTTTACAGGTTTAAGGTTTTTTTACTATCAATCAGGTCTACCTACGTTACTACTCGGTGGTAGGAGCGTCCGGTTTGATTTCCAATCGAAACTGTGCATTCCTTGAAGAAGTATTCCCAGGAGTCGAGAGGGTTTTCGGTGACGGGTCAGTGGGGTTGGGGCGCCAATTGTTACACTGTATCAAACCACCGGCTCAATATTTATAAACTGTAACTGTGTTCCCGCCCACCCGCCCAAGTGACAGTTATCAAGAAATTTGCTTATTCTCACACTAGTTGCGTTTCTGCTGTTTTTAATGCGACAGATTGAATGACATTTGTCACTAATACGTCAGAGGTGGGCACAATAACAAATTTCTTAATAACTTACACTTGGGCGGGTGGGCGGGAACACAGTTTATAAATATTAGGCCGGTGGTTTCTTACCAGTGTTCCCGCCCACCCGCCCAATTGTTTGTTATCAAGAAATTTGCTTATTCTCACACTTGTTGCGTTTCTGCTGTTTTTAATGCGACAGATTGAATGACATTTGTCACTAATACGTCAGAGGTGGGCACAATAACAAATTTCTTAATAACTTACACTTGGGCGGGTGGGCGGGAACACAGTTTATAAATATTAGGCCGGTGGTTTCTTACTAGTGTTCCCGTCCACCCCCCCCAAGTGTTTGTTATCAAGAAATTTGTTATTGTGCCCACCTCTCACACTTGTTGCGTTTCTGCTGTTTTTAATGTGACAGATTGAATGACAGTTGTCACTAATACGTCAGAGGTGGGTACAATGGAGGCGGTGATCCGGTTTCTGGGGTTGATGAGTCACCGTAGGTTGGTTTTATTTTAGCGTTGTTGGGGAGCCCTTGTGCAGTGCTTCTAGGGTTATTCTACTATTCTGCTTCAACTCGGTAGGACTTAGCTCGAAGTCCGCAGTGTCTAATATGGGTATATTGGGGTAACTGTGAGGAGGGGGTTTTTAGTGTCGAGTCGGTGGGGTTGGGGCGCCTTGTCCCATGTTGTACCATCGAATAGTTTAAACTGGAGTGATTACCCACTTGCCCATGAGCTTGTTAACACGAAATTGGAAGTTTTTCCCATTTGCAAGCCTTAGTAATCTAGAGGAGGGGTAGATGAATCTAATTTCTTTCTAAACACTTGGGGGGTGGGTGGGTTACTCCAGATTATGATTACCAGCGAGTAGTTTGCATTGGAGTGCCCACCCACCCGCCCAAGAGTTTGTTCAAAAGAAATTGAAAGTGTCTTCTCGTTGCAAGTGTTAAAAGTTCCTTAGTCAGAGGAGGAGGAGGTGATATTCAATCTTTTGATGACCAACACTTGGGTGGGTCACTCCAGATTATGATTACCAGAGAGTAGTTTGCACAGGAGTGCCCACTCATCCGGCCGAGTATTTGTTGTAAAAAAATCGGTAGTTTCTATACTCTCTGCAGGTGTTAGAATTCCTTTATTCCGAGAAGGAGGAAGTGATTTTCAATCTCTTAATGATCAACACTTGGACGGGTCACTCCATATAATGATTACCAGCGAATAGTTTGGACTGGAGTGCCCAACCTTCCATCCGAGTGTTTGTTATCAAATATTTGGAAGATTCTTCTTCCTTAGTCAGAGGAGAAAGAAGTGATTCAATCTTTTGATTACCAACTTTTGGTTTGGTCACTCCATATTATGAATTACCATCGAATTGTTTGAACTGCAGTTCTCACCGACTCGCCCAAGTGTTTGTTGATAAGAGTTTGGAGTTGTTTTCTTTTTACAAGCGTTACAACTCTCTTTGTTCAAGAAGGGGGAGGTGATATTCAATCTTTTGATGACCAACACTTGAGCGGGTGGGTGGGTCACTCCAGATTCTGATTATCAGCTAGTAGTTTGAACTGGAGTGAAAACCTACCCGCTCGAGTGTTGCTCATCAAAGATTTAGAAGTTTTTTTTTGTGCAGGTGTTAGAACTCCCTTAGTCGGAGGAGGTTTTATCCAATCTTTTGATGACCAACACTTAGGTGGGTACCACCCGCCCCCATGATCATGCTTACCAGCGAGTAGTTTGAGCTGTAGTGCCTATCAAGCCGTACAAGTGTTTGTTATCAAAGAATTGGAAATTTCTCCTTTCTGCAAGTGTTTGAAGTTCTTTAGTCAGAGAAGGAGGTGCTATCCAATATCTTGATAACCAAAACATGGGTGGGTCACTCCAGATCATAATTATCATTGAATAGTTTGAACTGGAGTGCCTAACCACTCAAGTGTTTCTTAACAAGAAATTGGGAGTTTCTTTTCTTTAGAAGCGTTAGAAGTTTTTTTGTTCAATAAGGAGGACGTGATTTCCAATCTTTTGATGACCAACACCTGGGTGGGTGAGTGGCTCACTCTAGATTATGATTATCAGCTTAGTTTCAACTATAGTGAACACCCACTCGTCCGAGTGTTTGTTATCGAAGAATTGAAGTGTTAAAAGTTCTTTTAGTCAGACGAGGAGGTTGTGATATCTAATCTCTTGATAACCAACAACCAACACATGGATGGGTTAACAAGAAATTGGAAGTGTTTTTTTAAAGCGTTTGAAGTCTCTATGTTAGAGGAGGGGGGTGATGAATCTAATTTCTTGATGACCAAACACTTCGATAGAAGCTTTACAACTCTCTTTGTTCAAAAAGAAGGAGGTGATATCAAATCTTTTGATGACCAATACTTGGACGGGTGGGTTACTTCAGATTATGATTACCACCCACCTACCCTACTCACCCAGTGGTGGCGCTACCAACTATAGCGCCCCTTGCAAATTCACATACGTTGCCTTCTTTTTTATATGTGGGGTTTGTAGCTATTGGAAATTATTAAAGGAAGTTAAAACCTTTGCTGGAATGACTGTCCCGCCAGCGAATTGCGTCCTGAAGATTGGGCTGGGGTTACCTTCTAGGGTGCCACTAGGTCATGGGTTAGATTGTCGGAGAAATCCTCCAAAGTTAGGCGTCTTGGAATGGGTGTTCTCGGCCTATCGCAGCAGTTAGATTTCTCTAAGTGGTTGACTGGTGACGCAGAGTTGAATGTTATTGCTTTGAAGCTGGCGGTAAAACTGGCTGTGGAGTTCTGCCTGTTACCGGCTCGAGTCCGCAAAGGGTTGCGGGGGAGTCAGGTCCAAGTTCGGGAGTGACGCGGCTGCTCTCGGGAGTTGTTCTCCGGTGATTGGAGTGCATTTTTTAGTATCGACGGACGTATTCACTTAGAATACTCACGACACACATAGTATGTGCAAGTTCACTAGGACTATAGGTTTTAGTTTGGATCGACGTGAAAGTACTTATAGCAGGTACCAGTGGTCGTTTTGAATAGGGGTGTGCAAGCACAGAGTTTAGGTGGAAAATGTTTGCCCCGGAACTTCCATCTGTCGTGAAGGTTCACCACACTGTGGTGGTTATCGCGGAAGTTGCCGGTTGGACGGTTTGATTTTAGGTGGATGCAGCAGGCGGAAAATCCAGCCCTCATGTCCGCTCTAGATGATTTGGTCCGGTCCAATCTTTATAGTAGTTAGCTCCGTTCACTTGCTGCATCAGGGCACGGCAGGTTTTGTTCACTTACAACAATTCTCCCCCTCCCCCTTCTCTTGCGTTTTTGTTTTACCATCAAGGGTATCAGAAAATGGTAAACGTAATGTTTCCCGAAAACTTACGTCCAAAAATGGATCACGTAATGAGTGTAGTTCTGGTTAATTACATTAATGTTATGTTCAAGAGTCGTGTTTTGACTCACTATAGTTTGCACTCGGTTCACAGTCACTGGGCATTGGAGCTGTGGCGTCGCGAACGTCTGGCTCGCGTAGCACGTTTGGGTGCGCTGAGGAGCCGGTGTTGACAACTGCTCGATTTTGCCTCGGTATTTGCTGACAACGTTTGACGGTTTGGAGAACATGATTCTTTCTAGACGTTAGTACCTGAGCCTTGGGCAAGGTAAGGTCATTGTGGTGCTGCCCCATGACTATCGTCCGATAGTATTCCAGGTCCACGAATAGTAGTAAAGGAACCATGTTGGCCAGTAGTGGTGGTTGACTTCAGCTAAGTTTGTGTTCAGTTCCCGGGTGCTCTTGTGATCAGATCAAATCCCTGCAGATCTGCTGTCGGGGCCAAAGCTGATGTGGTTTGACAGTAAGGTGTAGATTTGTTTTTGTTGGAAGTCGTTTCGAGGGTATGAAACGGGACGCTTACATTTGTAGCTAAAAATTGCCTTACGTTGTGCGCTAATAATGGTTGCAGTCTAGCTTTGTCGGAGATAATGTCTAGCAACGGTTCTGAGCTGGTGTTGATGCTTGAGAAGGTACGAATTAATATGTCGTTGTGCTTGGCTTCTGGTTTTGCCTAGAAATTGCCACAAGGAGTGAACTAATCATTCGAATCTCAGCGCTTGTACACCTCGCCAAGGCTTTTCTGCACGGCTACTGTAGCTTGTACGTATGTATATGCGACCCGCACTTTGTAAAATGAAATATGTTTGACAATAATCATCGTGAACCACGGCGTCTCTTGACGTATTGCGCCCCGAAGCGGCGCTTACCTCGCTTACCACCGTCCTAACCAATCCACCAAAGAGTTTGTTTTCTCTTCTTTACATGCATTATAAGTCTATGTTAAAAGAAGGGATGATTAATCCAATTTCTTGATATTCAACACTTTGGTGGTTGGCTGAGTCGGTCGTTTGGGGAAAGCTGCTGTCAAAATATATATAGAAGTTTCTAGCTTGGTTAGACTGATTAAATTGAGATTACATTAAATCAAAAGTGACAATACGCTTCTATACCTCATACTTAAACGATGCTATTTACTACAAATTCTATTATTTCAGTGATAAAAATTCACCATGCTGTCAAAACTGCCAATATATGCAAAAAAGCGCAAAATGTCGCGACGCACAATACGCCACATGCGAACAAGAATCGAGATGTACGGGTACTCAAGCCGAATGTCCCCGAAGTCCGCCGATGCCGGATGGCACCGACTGCCAAGAGCGAGGAAAATGCAGAAACGGTAAATGTACTCCTTATTGCGAAACGCAAGGACTACAAAGCTGCATGTGTGATATCAGTAAGTTAATTAAATTAGAAAAAGAATTAAAAAGCTAATTGATGATATTTCAGTCGAAAATGCCTGCAAAAGATGCTGCAGAACGAGCATGAATGAAACCTGTTTTCCCGTAGAACCAGCAGATATACTACCGGATGGAACACCCTGTATTCAAGGCTTTTGTAATAAGGTAATATAACTGAATTTATAAATATCAAATATTGTTAACTTACCTTTTTTTTAAGGGAAATTGTGAGAAAACAATTCAAGATGTAGTAGAACGCTTCTGGGATATAATCGAAGATATTAATATAAACAAAGTTCTACTATTTCTTCGTGATAACATTGTTGGTACAATAGTACTAGTAACAGCTTTAATATGGATCCCAGCTAGTTGTGTTATTGGTTACGTCGATAGAAAACGTCGTAAAGAAGAATGGAAGCGACAAGATTGGAGACACAAAACAGAATTAATACATCCTTCCGACAATCGCAGAATCATACACATACGAGTACCGAAACAAAGAGTAATGGATAGACAAGCACCGACTAGAATATCAGAATAATATATATTTGAAATAATACAATATGGTCAACATTAATAATAAACATAACAGATTTAATAAATAAAACATTAAAATTACGTATTACATATGCATTGAAATACCGGATCATAACGAGATCCCAAATTTGCTACCAATTGCATGTCAGAGGGTTTAATTGTGACACGTTTGGCATGAATAGCGCATCTATTAGTATCTTCAAATACTTGCGTCATAAACATCTCTGCAGCTATTTGCAGTCCTTCTAATGCTTGCATTTGTATGCGAAACTGACCACGTTCTTGCATTATTTCATGCACTAATTTAGCAAAAGGTAATTTTGGCATTATATTCTTGGTCCATTGTTGCAATTTCTTAATTTCTTTAATTAATTTTACACTAACTCTAACTTGCTTGGTTCCAACACTGATGTCCACCATTCGAGTTTTTTTTCTTTTACGTATAGTTATATCTTTTTGTTGTTTACCTGATCGTCGAGTAGGAGTTTTAGAAGAAGCAGCTTGCGATTGTTCTGATGAATCATCACTAGAATTTGGAGTTATTAGGCGACTTTTATTTCCTGATCGGCGAGTAGGAGTTCTAGAAGAACGCAGTTCTTCTGATGATGAATCATCACTAGAATGTGGTTCCACTATTCGACTTTTTTTTGTTTTGGAGATAGTTACAATTTTCTTTCCTGGGCGCCGAGAAGGAGTTCTAGATGCAGTCGATTCTTCTGATGATGGATCAGCAGTAGTATTTGCTTTTAATTTCTTTCTTGAAACCATTTTCTAAAATAATTAAAAAAATGTTGGGTTATTTTCATTTTTAATAGTTTAAACTTTTATGTAAACTTAATTATAATACTTACAATGTTTGTTTATATTATAGGAATCAAATGATTGCTTTGTTATTAAAAGATGAAAGATTGCGATAATTTAATCAAAATATTTACCTAAAAACCGTTACAAACAAGAAAACAAGTTGAATAGACGTTATTCAATTCATAGATTTAATTCTCGGTAATACTCGGCTGACATCGGTTTTGTTAAGCAGCTAACTTCACGTCAGTTGTTTATGTAGAAAGCATAGTCGTCTCAAGTGGGGGTTTTAAATTAGTTTAATATTTTGTTAAAAACATTTGATGCATTAGTTTTATATTGAACAGTATTTGTCAAACGTTCAATTTACAATAGTGTCTTGATTTTAAGTTATTTTATTTGTAAGTGTGTTTCAAGTAAGTTTAAAAATAAGTCTTTGCTACATACAAGTTAACTCTCTTCTATTCATTCTGAAAACGGTAAGTTTGTTTATTTACTAAGAGGGACAAATCTAGTATGAATTTGATGAAGATTATCAAACGCGTTTTGATTTATATAGGATCAGTATCAAATCACAATACTGTACCCGCTCAAATGTTAGTGATTTGTAGATTAGAATACAAATTGGGCGGTTGGTCGAGGCACTACAGTACCCGCTCAAGCATAAGTGATTTATAGATTGGGCAGGAAATTTTAGTTTAAACTATTGGATGGGTGCACCGGGCATTTCAGTTAAAACTATTTGTTAGTAATTATGACTTGGAGTACCCCGCTCACTTATAACCACTTGGGCAGTTGGGGGGGGGGGGGGCATTAAATGGCAATCTCCAGTAGAGTAAGCTGGGTTAGTAGCAAAGGTTGTCGTTATCGCTGCGTTATCTATATTTGTTATTGAGTTTGGGTATCTATAACTTATCATTGAAGTGGGTTGAGGCTTTGACATGGCTCGGTTTTTTGGACGGAATTCCTGTCGTCGTCGAAGAAAAGTGTGTTGTGTCGAGGCTGCGGAATGACTAGTTGAAAATTCTGGTTTGTTACGGTCTATTTTTTTTCGGAGTTGTTTGATTACTGCGGTTTTTTGGCTTGATTAGCTATTAATAAGAAATAATAGGGCTGGTGCGATTTGGGCTTTGTTCTTTTAGGGAGTGAAACGATGCTATGGGGCTGCCCGTCCAAGAAATTACGTCTTGTATATTTTGACGAAGATGCCCAGGACTAGGCCCATTGCGGCCAATAGCTCAAAAAGGTTAAAATTTACGCTTTTTTTGCTTTTTTGATGCTATGTAATTAGTTTAACTTATTTTTTATTTAATTTTGTAACTAGAATGAATTCAAAATTTTTAATTATAAATATTCAACGATAATTAAATAACTTAATTTAGTATCAAATCAATGTAAATTTTACGGCGCACAATATTTATTTGAAGATTTTTTTGATATAACATACTTCAATGTTAATATTACATATTTTTGGATAGATCCTCCCCTCCTCTCACGGTCTAAGTAGTAAGCGAGCGATGCATCAAGCCTGCGTTCATTCAGTACGCTCCGGGATGTCGACGTAGCATGTGCTAGATGTGCTTGTGTAGGTGATTAGGAATTATAACCGTTTAGTGCATTAGATTTACAAGTGAATTTATTGTGTTGGATGGATTAGCTGTTATTATGAAGATAAATGCAGTTCTATTTGTTTCCGGACAGTTACTCTGTGCTTGTGTAGGTGATGAGGAATTATAACCGTTACAAATGAGTTATTGCGTTGGAAGGATTGGATGTAATCTAGTAGATAAATGCAGTTCGATATGTTACCGGATACTACTTATTTTTGGTAAGCAATTTTTATTTTGTAAATTTATCTTTGGCTTAATTTATTGTATTTGCTCAGTGTCGGAAAACGTGTATGCATGTTTGGAAAATTTATTCACTATTTTTTACACAATATTACATTTTTTATTTAGTTACGACTTTGACATAATTTTTCAAAAAAATCAATTTTTTTCGAAAGTGTCAGATTGCATGCGAAACGCTTAATAAACATTTTTTTTTTTTTTAATTTCCCTTTGTTTTTAGAAGTGACGATCGCACGCAAAACGCGTTAAAATAAGTATTTTTTTGGACTTTGACATGATTTTTCAAAAATTCATTTTTTTTCGAAAGTGTTAGATTGCATGCGAAACGCGTAAAAACAGATTTTTTTTGGATATTTCTAAATTTCTGTAGAATTGACTTAGCCACTAAGTTTGTTACATTTTTTTGCGGGTCTTCTTTACGGCACAAATACGCTATTAGTCATTGCATAGACCCACAACACTACTACTACGTTGCAGGGTGGTTGTAATTAGTCTGGAACCTCCCGACTAAAACCACGACGACTTAAATATTTAAAAATTTACAGTATTAACATTTCAATCACTTTAATATGATTTTTGCTTTTACAGGTCTGGCCAACTTACATCATTTTCAGAAAACTTAAATTTGTATATGGCGGGACCGATGCTGCTTACTGTTAAGGAAGCTGATGCCAGTGAAATGATAGTAGAGGAATCAATGCCGAAACTTCAGTTTACAAATTATGTTATCAATAGAAATTTTACTTGTTATCAAGAAAGCTGATGGTCTATTCTAGGTAAATAAATAATACTTTTATTAAATATTTAAAAATGACTATACATAACAAAATTTCAATTACTTTAATGTTGTTTTTGTTTTTTATAGGATTCGGTTTTTGACTTTCATTTCTAATCAAATAGATACCATTGATGAAGATTGGAATAGAATAATAAGCAGAAGGAATACAATGATGAGCTGATGGAATGCAATGATGCGCAGACGGACTACAAAGATGAGTAGAAGTAGATTTATACATGGAGGAACTTCTTCTGTTTAAACATAGTATGATGCTGCTTACCTTTAAGGAAGCTGATGCCAGTGAATATGATAGCAGTTGAATTAATGCCGAAACTTCAGTTTACGAATGATGTGATCAATGGAAGTTTTACCTTTAAAGCTGATGGCAGGAACTTATTTATGCTTTAGGCACATTCAAGGTAAATAAATCGTAATTTTATTGTAAAACATTTTAAAAAATATTGCTTTAATGCCAATTTCTTTTTTTTATAGGATTGAGTTTCTTATCCTTATTTCCCATCAAATGGATACTATTAATGAAGACTGGAATACAATAATGAGCAGAAGGACTACAATGTGCAGAAGCAATACAATGATGAGCAGACTGTATACAAGGATATGTTGAAAAAATACAAGGAGGAGCAGACGGAATACAATGATAGCAGGAATACAATAAAAATATGAAGAAAGAAGACAAACACAACAAAATAAAAATTAACATTTTATTATAACTAATTAATTTTAACAAAATGAAATTCTAAT
Source organism: Tachinus rufipes (assembly GCA_963932245.1). Classification (NCBI taxonomy): domain Eukaryota; kingdom Metazoa; phylum Arthropoda; class Insecta; order Coleoptera; family Staphylinidae; genus Tachinus; species Tachinus rufipes. The sequence continues at coordinate 8,856,401 of OZ010749.1, forward strand.
TAAATTATTTCTGTTTGTACTGATAAGTCTGCGAGTCTGCGGAACAAGCATTATTTTTAAGCCTTATTTGATAAAGGTACGCTTTGCTCTAATGAGCGATAGAATTGTAATTTCATTAATATTATAAACAATGTTATTACAGCATTGTATTTATATTTAAATCTAATTGGAATTTTACATTTGCTATATTTTATTAATTAGTAACGTTCAGAAGTTAAATAATTTGCGCTGTTTTATATTTATAGTCTTCTACTTTGTCGGTTTGTTGTTTGCGCCATCTGTAAGCAGTATTGTGAATTTGTCATTAGTTAGCTTACTTTCTGATAGGTGTCTCTAGCATAGCATTGTGATATTTGTTAATACGTAACATTATTAACAATTAATTACGTCATTATTGTATCTTTCCTGTTGTAGATGTAAGTTAATTGATGTTTGATTTAAAATTTTATTTTATTCTTTACATGCTATTGTGACGACATCTTATGACAATTTGTTGAGCTTGCAACTCTATATGCTATTCTAGCGCCATCTCGTCATAATTAGTTCAACTTGGGGTGTCAGTAGCTACATATTATTTGCAACAGATGGCGACTTCGTGTACGCATAGGCGTAGTTAATTTGATTTTTAAAAGGGTTTAATATAAAATATATTCTTTTATTGTTATAAATTAATATTATTTATACAGTTTTATAACAAATTATTTTTTATTTGTAATTGATATCAATATAATAATATCATTTTAAAAAGAATAAAAAATAATTTATTGTGAAATTAAATAAATAACATGAATAAATTGAAATGTTTACATTTGTAGTTTTAATTGATCAAAGCTTTTTACTGTAAATGTATTTAATTTAATATCTGGAATACAACAAATTTAGGAAGTGATTGTAATAGATTTAAATGCACCATTCATTTGTTATGAATTAAAGGAAATTTATTCAATTTTATATTTAGCTAATTCTAAAGCTGTTATATCACTTTTTAAAGCTGTTAATAGTTTGATTAATTAACTGTAAATGTTTATTTATTATTAATTATTGTTTGTAAAAAGCAATAAATAAGTGAAATTTGTAACAGTCATTTAAAGGATTTAAACTTGTCTTCTTTATTTGGAAGTCGTAATTTTGATGCTTATTGTTTGTGATTTTTTATGGTTGTTGCAATGTTTTTTATTTATTTTTGCTTTTGATGTTAAATTTAAGTGTGTTTAACAGTAAATGCTTGTTGCTTTTTTGTTTGTAAGCTTTAAATACTGATCAAGAATAATTGGTTGGAATTGTAGTTTTGAGCTACAATTTATAAATATTTGATGATATTGGTGTTTATATTTAAGCAAGCAACACATGTTTACTGTGATATAAAAAAACTGAACTTTGTTTTTTGTTTTCTACCTTAAGTCTAGGGGAAAACGGAACGACACAAGAATGTTGCTCACGTTCTCAACCTTAGACTTTAGGAAAATTTGTATTTGTTATATGGTTTGATACTTACCTCATCGATCGTAAGTTATTTATGTATTTTGTTGATTGTTGCGGCCACTACTATTAGTAGCTTTAAGTAAATTTGGTTATTGTTTAATTTTATGCTTTGATCTTAGGTCTAACGGAAAACGGAGCTACACAACAGGGTTGCTCACGTTTTTAATCTTAGACTTTAAGACAAATTTGTATTTTTGTGTTTTATGCTTTTGTTCTTAAGTCTAGGGGAAAACAGAACTACACAGGAGTGTTGCTCACGTTCTCAATCTTAGACTTTGGGAAAAGCTTGATGTATTTGTTATTTATTTTGTTTTGTGAACAAATAAATAGGTAATTCTAGGGAGGGTAATTTACTAAGCAAATAATGGTAAGGGTAAGCTTAACAGCTCTTGGAAGAGCTGATTCTGTTCTATTTTAGTAGTAAGGCTGAGGGTGAAATAATTAGCTTTTAGAAGAGCTGATTTTGCTTTCTACCTTGGGTCTAGGGGAAAACGGAACTACACATGAGACCCCGTGTTGCTCACGTTTTCTACCTTAGCCGGAGATAAGCTTAATTAGCTCTTAGAAGAGCTGATTGTGCCTTTCACTTTAGTAGTAAGGCTAGGGGTGAAATAATTAGCTCTTAGAAGAGCTGATTTGGCTCTCTACCAATAAATTTGATACTGTACTTATTTCTGACGTATTAGTGACAACTGTCATTCAATCTGTCAAATTAAGAACAGCAGAAACGCAACAAATGTGAGAATAAATAAATTTCTTTATAACAAACACTTGGATGGGTGGGTGGGCGGAAACACTATATCAAACCACCGGTCTAATATTTTTAAACTGTGTTCCTGCCCACTTGCGCAAGTGTCAGTTATTAAAAATTTTTATATTGTACCTACTTTAGACGTATTACTGACAACTGTCATTTAATTTGTCAAATTAAAAACAAGCACTTGGGCGGGTAGGCGGGAACACTGTATCAAACCACCGGCACAATATTTACAAACTGTGTTCCTGCTCACCCGCCCAAGTGTTAGTTATCAAGATATTTGATACTGTAGTTACTTCTGACGTATTAGTGACAACTTTCATTCAATCAGTCATATTAAAAACAGTAGAAACGCAACAATTTCTTAATAACAAACATTTGGGCGGGTGGGCGGGAACACTGTATCAAACCACCAGCACAATATTCATAAACTGTGTTTAAGCCCACCCACCCAAGTGTTGGTTATCAAGAAATTTAATATTGTATTTACCTCAGACGTATTAGTGACAACTGTCATTCAATCTGTCAAATTAAAAACAGCAGAAACGCAACAAGTGTGAGAATAAACAAATTTCTTGATAACAAGCACTTGGGCGGGTAGGCGGAAACACTGTATTAAACCACCGGCATAATATTCATAAACTGTGTTTCCGCCCACCCGTCAAGTGTTAGTTATCAAGAAATTTAATATTGTACCTACCTGAGACGTATTAAGTGACATCTGTCATTCAATCTGTCACATTAAAAACAGCAAAAACGCAACAAGTCTGAGATCAAACTAAATTCTTGATAGGAAACACATGGGCGGGTGGGCGGGAACACTGTATTAATCTACCGGCACAATATTCATAAACTGTATTCCCGCCCACCCGCCCAAGTGTTGGTTATTATAAAAATTGTTACTGTGCCCACTTTTGACGTATTAGTGACAACTGTCATTTAATCTGTCATATTAAAAATAGCAGAAACGCAACAAGTGTGAAAATAAACAAATTTCTTGATAAAAATACTTTAGCGGGTGGGCGGGAATACTTTATCAAACCACCGGCACATTATTCATAAACTGTGTTCCCGCTCACTCTCCCAAGTGTTAGTTATCAAGAAATCTGATATTGTACCTACCTCAAAAGTATTAGTGACAACTGTCATTAAATCTGTCATATTAAAAACAGAAGAAATGCTCAACAAGTGTGAAATTAAGCTAATTTCCTGATAACAAACACTTGGGCGGGTGGACAGGAACACTGTATTAAACCACCGGCACAATATTTTCAAATTGTGTTCCCGCTCACCCACTCAAGGGTTAGTTATCAAGAAATCTGATATTGTACTTACCTCAGACGTATTAGTGACAACTGTCATTTAATTTGTCAAATTAAAAACAGCAGAAACGCAACAAGTATGAGAATAAACAAATTTCTTGATAACAAGCACTTGGGTGGGTGGGCGGGAACACTGTATCAAACTACCGGCACAATATTTATAAACTGTGTTCCCGCCCACCCGCCCAAGTGATTGTTGTCAAGAAATTTGTTATTCTACCCACTTCTGTCGTATTAGTAACAACTGTCCTTCAATCTGTCACATTAAAAATTGCAGAAACGCAACAAGTGTAAAAATAAGCTAATTTTTTGATAACAAAAACTTGGGCGGGTGGGCGGGAACACTATCTCAAACTACCGGCTCAATATTTATAAACTGTGGATTTTGTACTAGTAATGATGAAGTATATCAGTACTAAATTTCATTAAATTATAATAAAAGGTTTAAAAATTATGTCATATTATAACTTTATTAGTTTATAAATTTTTATCAGATAAGAAAGCTTTAATTCAATTTGCTACAAACTGGACGTATGAATTTTGATCAAAACTTTATTAATTGTACCAATGATGATGAAGTACATTACTACATAGTTTGATTAAATTCCAATAAACGGTTTGGAAGTTATGCTATATTATATCATGACTAGCTTATACATTTTTATTAGGTGAGAACAGATTAATTCAATTTTCAACAAACTGGACGTTTGGATTTTGATCAATTTTTCACAAATTGTACCAATGATGATGAAGTACATTAACACCTAACTTGATTAAATTTCAATAAACGGTTTACAAATTATGTCATTCTATAACATGACTAGCTCATACATTATTGTTAGGTGAGATCAATTTAATTTTAATTGCAATAAATTAGACGTATAGATTTGATTAAAAATAATTGAATTTTGTACTAATAGTAATGAAGTATATTAGTACCAAATTTTATTAAATTCCAATAACTGGTTTAAAAGTTATGCCATATTATATCATGACTAGCGCATACATTTTTATTGGGTGAGAACAATTTAATTTAATTTAATTTAATTTGCAATAAATTTTCTATTAGTTCTACACATTTTATTGAGGATAAAAACAATTTTTGGTTTAAAAAACATTTTTTTATATTTTTAAAGGCTAATTTTGTTATAAGGGTTGCTTAATAATGCTTGTATTATGTTGGGGGAGATTTTTCTGTATAGTAATCATATTATTATCTAATTATTAATATAAAATAAGCTTGCTTAAATTGAAATAATTCAATTTGCAAATTTAATTCTGGTTGGAGTAGAAGGGGAAGTTGGCCGTTGGTGTACCTGCCCTACCTGCTAGCCGGCTTGCAGTCCATGTGAGTAAGTCGTGCGCGTATGTTGTGCTCCTGTATTACTTAAATTGCGTCGTAATTAATTAAAAATTATTATAAAACAATGGATTGGTTAATTAAATTGTGTTAATTGTAGTGTGTGATCATTAGAGGATACAGTAATTTGGAAATAATGAGTAGTAAGTTGAATTGCGTATTATTTTATTGAATTCGGGTTATCTCTACATTCTTCTTATCGGAATTGTGTCTTTTCTTATTGACTTGCTTTCAAATGCTCATTGTAATATTAATTTTACTTTTCTGTATTGTTTGTTTGGGTCATAATATTATATATTAAGCCGGTTTGCAATTAATTTGATAATTATGCTTGATCTAAATTATAAATTAAAATATTTTACAATCAAATCAATATAAATTTTAGGTTGCAGTCATGCAGGTTTGGATGATAAAGTGCTATGACTAGATGATTTTGTTCATGACAATTTATTTGCTTCAAAATAAATTTGATTCAAACTTTGTCTTTGTTATTATTATTGCTCTAATACTGTTAGTACTGTTTTTTGGGTTCCTTAAATGATTGATTATTATTTAAATTTAATAATTTTAATAACACTTATTACCTAAGCTTAAATTTTTAGTATTGGTGAGATTAAATTTTATTTTTGTTTTATTTTTTTATAAAAACGTATACTATATTTATGTACTCTGCTTTTGAATTTCTTCAATTATTTTACATTTTATGACAAATTCCATATAAGTTTATCGAGATAAGGGGCTTGTTGTATGCAAGTACAACGTTTGTAGTGGTCTTCTTTATACTGACCATGTCAACTCTGCAATTTCTCAATATGAACTCTATCGTATGTATGAGAAAGCCGAGCACGTGCTCGATCTTCTACACGTTGGACTGTTTCCAATACTAATTGTGTGCATGTAGTTTCTTAGTTTGTAGTGTCTTGTCAAGATCCCTGTTATAGTTTGCAAGTTCTTTCTAGACAGTCGCAAGTAGTAGTAGCTGTCTTGTGTATAGCAATTAGGACCGCTCTACTGTTGCTTAGAATTTGGACGTTTTTGCTAAATATTTTGTTGTTTTCTATTTCTAAAACTTTATAGGTATCTCAACTACTTTTGCTTGGAAAATAGTAGTGTGCGTTTCTAGTAATAAAGATATTTTGAGGTCTAGGTTTTGGGAAAAGACTTTCACTCTAGAACTTTTACTGGTTTTTGAGCCATTTATGTAGATTCTAATTGATTTGTTGACCACGTTTTGCTGCTCTTGTTTATGTGTGCATAACACGTCAAAGGTCTTTGAAACGCAAAAAAGGGTGGTATGTTATTTGTTTGCACTCTCAAGAAAAAGAATTTGTAGACGCAAAGCTGCCATTGTTGCCATCTTTTCAACAATTTATAGCATTACAGATTCGATTTTATACTTTGGTGACCGGATTTATACTTTTATTTTTATTGGTTTTCAACTAGGAGATAGTGCTTACGGTCCTTTAATAATCCGCCAACCTATAGAATCCGATCTCCATCACAAACTATATGACTACGACTTATCAGAACACATTATGGTCGTGACTGATTGGTATGTTAACATAAGCAGATTCCATTATTTCGATCTCTTCAGCAAAAGAAGATTCGATTTTGATGCAATAGGGTCAGTATTAACAAACGGGGTAGGTGCCACTAATGATAATGGCGTCACCCCAAATAAATTCACTGTGGAAAAGGTACTAAACAAATTAATTATATTTCTTAAATTGTAATTAATAATTTGTTTTAGGGGAAACGATATAGATTCAGAGTAATAAATTCTGCATCCGAAGCATGTTCACATAGTATAACAATTGAAGGGCATCAAATAACAGTTATTAGTTCCGATGGTTTTAATATTCAACCTCTAACTGGTATTTAATTTAATCTTATATTTAAATATACTATATTCAATTTTAAGATATAGTAAATGGGGTATCATTTCTCATCCGCATATTGCGTTGACTAAGAAGAAAATTACGAAAAAGTTTGTGCTCTATCTTGAAATTGAATAAAGTATAATTTTATAGTATAATTAAAATTACAGGTTTAGTGTCTAAGTGTCTAGTGGTGCTAATAATAACAATATTAATTTTAGTCGATACATTAAATTTACTCAGCGGAGAGCGTTATGATTTCATCTTGGATGCCAATCAAAGCCCGGGTAGTTATGCAATACAACTTCTCGGCGGAGTAGCTTGCATCAATCACACCACATATTCAATATTGCAATATAAAGAAACAACTGATACTCAAGTTGATTTTGATAGTGCTGAATTTCCGGATGAAAATGGATTGGTTAGTTTGTATTTATTAGCATAAACTCTTGCAAATTGTTCAATATTTTTGTTCGATTCTGATTTAAATAGCATTTTGTCTTAGTTAAATTTATAAATTCTTTTTTCTTAAAGGGTGTGAATTGTATTAATCAATACAATAATAAAAATTGTTACAATTACGTTAATATGACATCCTTGGAACATATTGAATCAAGATTGAAATCAACACCAACACACAAATATTACATTGTTTTGGATATCAATTTCTACGTCAGGCCAAATTTAAGAGGTGTGAACGATTCACAATTTGCTGAACCATTTATAAATAACATTAGCAACATCCAACCCTCATCTCCACTACTATTAAATCCACATGATAAAAACAATAGATTTTGCAATTCTGATAATTTGAAAGAAGCAGTTTGTAATGGGCCGTATTGTTCATGCAATCATCTTTATGCTGTTAGTAGTTTTTTATATTGCAATTTATTAAATTAATTTAATTTAATTTGTAGGTACCATTGAAATCAGTTATTGAATTAATTTTTGTTGATGAGGCTCAGGTATTCAGTCTTACACATCCTATGCATCTTCATGGGCATAGTTTTAGAGTATTGAGAGTTCAGAAATTGGGTGAACATACAACAATAGATTATGTGAAGCAATTGGATAGAGAAGGAAAGTTGATTCGGAATTTTAATAATCCGCCCGTTAAGGATACAGTTTCTGTTCCTTCTGGTGGATATACAATTGTTAGATTTTATGCTGATTCCTGGTAAGAATAAACTTTAAAAGTTGATATTTAACAACACAAGAAAGGAAGTTTAATACTATTTATTTTTTAGGATATTGGGCTTTACATTGTCATATTGATTTCCACATGAACGATGGTATGCTGTTGGTGATCAAAGTTGGTTCAACACCACCTGTACCAAAAAATTTTCCAAATTGTGGAAACTATTTGCGAAGTAACAGAATATAATAATATAATAATTAGGTAATGGTTGAAAAAAATAGGTTTAATAAAGTACAAATATTATAAAATTGTTATCAATAAACTTTAAATATTTTAATGTTAATCTTGTATTGATTTAATTTTTGTTGATTTTTTGAAGTTTATTCTAATACATTTCAACTCTATTGATAAAGTTTTTTAGTTAGGTTATGTCTGTGTCGCAATGTAAGTGTAAGTCTGTGAGAACTCGTTAAGATGTAGAAAGCGATACAGGGGGGTTATTCTGGCATGTATCGCATATCGCTTATCGCAATTAATGGAGGTGACATTTGAATCATAATTTTGTAATTAATAATACATATACACGTTAAAAAATTCAATTAACATGAAGCTTGGTATTGAGTTTATATTACTAGATGGTCCTGTAGAACAAAAAAAGATTACCGGCAGATTTTTTAATTAATGATGACGTCATTAATTGCGATAAGCGATATGCGATACATGCCAGAATAGGGGTCCAGTAGATTTTAATTTTAAGGTTTTGATTAATCACAATTGCAACTGTCATAATAAGCACGAAACGACTTACTTAGTTGTTTCGTCATTTTTTTAAGGTTATGTTTGTGTTGCTAAGCAACTGTTAATCACAAAGCGACAAAGTAGATGTAAAATTTATTTTGTAGCTTATGTGTAAAGTCTGCTATAATAATCGCAAAACGAGTAAAAGTAAAAGTATTTTGTTTTAAATTATGTCTGTGACAATGCTACAACATTTTTTTAAGGTTATGTCTGTGACGCAATGCAACTGCCAATCGCAAAGTAGATGTCAAATTTATTTATTAAATGTGTGTATCTGACATAATAACTGCGAAGCGATAAAGTAAATGTAATTTTTTTTATTAATTAATTATAATACATATTTATTAACAAATCAAAGCAAATTTTATAGCGCACTATTCTAAAGATTTCAAATTTCAGATTGAACTCTCCCCTCTTTTATGCGTCGAGAGTGCGATGCAGACCGAGCGACTCGAAAGCAAACGAGCTAGTTCAGTGCGGAGTGTCGTGGTGGTAACGTGTGCTCCCAACGCGTGTGTTTCATAAATGAAAACGTGCAATTAAATGTGATGTAAAGAGTTAACTGATAGTGAACCAGCTGTGTTCTGGATGCAGTATGAAATGTTCATAAATAATAATTAAATGCAGTATGAAGAAGATTCTGTCCGGTTACATCCTGAATGCAGAACTATAACAGGAGGATTATATTTTTGGTAAGTGGTTTTATTTTTTGATTAAATTGTTACAATATTTTAGAATAATTTGATTTATATTATATACCAAAATGTTAGTTGTGTGATAACTACAAAAATGTATACAACATTTTACAAAAATCTTATGATGAAAAATTATTTCAAGAATTTTCTTAGCTTTTATAAAATTTAATCCAACTTTAAAGATGAATTAAAAACATTTGTAGTTTTTTTAGTGGGTCTTCAATTTGTGTAACTTCCAACTACTATACTAGGTGTAAGCGAATATTTAAATCTTAATTTTAAAAAGTGTGGCTTTTAGAATTATTTGTTTGCTGCGATTTTCATAAAATTTAATTCAAGTTTGATGAATAATTAAGAACGTTTGGAATTTTTTCAGTGGGATATCTTTTTTTTTAAGTAGTTGTCAACTAGTATACTAATTTTAAATCAAAATGTTAAAAATGTAGTTTTTAAAATTATTTTAGATTGTTTCGGTTTTTATAAACTTAATTCAAGTTTGATGAATAATTAAAAACGTTTTAAATCATTTTTAATAGGTCATCAGTTTTCTTGAAGTTTGTTTTGTTTTTCTAAAATTTTTTTTGTCCTTTTTCTTCTCTTCTTGAAGATTTTGTAGTTTTTTTTCAAGTTTATATATTATCTCTGAACTCTTTTTTAAAGTTTCTAGTTTTTTTATAGTTTTTTTAAAGTTTTTGACTTTTTCTAGTGTTATTTTAACAGTTTTTTAAATCTTTTAGATTTTTTGTAGTCGTGCTTTTTTTTCTTATTTTTTTGGTTTTTTTAACTTCTTTTGCACTTCTTTAAAGGTTATAGTTCTTTTTGTTCTTTGCGGTTTTTATGAAGTTTTTTTGGGTTTCTTTGTCTTCGTCTTTGTCTTTTTGCAGTTTTCAAGAATTTTTACATTTGTTTTACAGTTTATGCAGCTTTTTTTAAGTTTTTAAAGATTGTTGAAGTTTCTAGATTTTTTTAATTGAAATTTTAGGTTTATTTGTATATCTTTGCAATTTTTTCTTAAGTTTTTACATTTTCTTCAAGTTTTTGTCTTTAAACTATTGCAGTTTTTTTTAAATTTTTAGATTTTTGCTAACATTTTAGCAGTTTTTAGAGTTTTTTGCAGTTATTGGATTTGTTGGAAATTTTTCTAGTTTTTTCCATCTTCCTAGAGTTGTTGTAGTTTTTCTAATGTTCTTGGAGTTCTTAAACTGTTTAGTTTTTTTTTTAAGTTTTTAGTTTATTTACTGTTTATTTTGAAGTTTTATTTTTATCTTTTTAAGATTCTGCAGACTTCTTAAAGTTTTTTTATGTTTTTCTAAAATTTTTATATCTTTTTTAAAGTTTTTAGGTTTGAAATGAATTAATAATTTATTCAAAATCAGTCAATCAATTAGGTTTGGTTTAAAGTTTCCAATTTTTTGTTAGTTTTTTTAAGTTTCTAATTTTTTTCTAAAATTGTTTTTGTCTTCTTGAAGTTTTTGCTATCTTCCAAAAGTTTTCAAAGCTTTTGCGGACTTGAATTGTTGGTTTAATATTTTGGAAAGTTTCTAGATTTGTTCTAAAACTTATTTTGTTTTGTTTTGAAGTTAATTTTTAATTTTTGAAATTAATCTTTTTAAAGTTTCTGTAGTTTTATCAGTGTTTTTAAAATTCCCATTTTTTTTTCTATTTTCTTAAAATATCTGATGTTTTTTTTAAAGTTTTTGAAATTTATAGGTTTGTTTCAAAGTAGTTGCAATTTTAGCTTCTAGATTTTTTTAATTTTTTACTGTTTTCCTGAAGCTTCAGTAATTTTTTGTCTGTTGTCATCTGTTTTGGATGTGTTTTTCAATTTTTTGGTAGCTTTTTTAGATTTTCTCTGAAGTTTTTGCTGATTTCTGAGGTTTGTGCAGTCTTTTTTTTTTTATTTTTTGAAAGTTCTTGAATTTGTACAGTCTATCGGTTTAAACGTCCTTCAATTTGATACATGGGTACACCAGATATAAATATAAATAATATTAAATGTGTTCTGTACTTTTGAGTTTTTTACAAAGTTTCTAGATTTTTTTTAAATTTTTTAGTTTTTGCTGTCTTGATTTAAAGTTTCTGAAATTCTTTTCGAAGTTTTTAAATGTTTGATTTTATTGAAAGAAAAAAACTTTATTAAAGATTTCAAGTCTTAAACGAGGTCTTAAAGTTTTTGAAAGATTATGTTTGGTTTTGTAGTTTCTAGATTTTGATTTTTTTTAAAGCTTTCAGATTTATTAAATTTTTTGAAGTTTTAGCAGTATTACAGTTTCTGAAGTTTTTAGATTAGTTTGTACAATCTTCCTAAGGCTTCTGCTGTTTTAAAGTTTCTGAAGCTTTTGCAGTCATCTATATCTGTTTTAAAGTTTTTTGGAGTTTTTTTTTTAAAGTTTTGATTTTTTATAAAATTGTTTTTGTTTTCTTGAAGTTTTCAAAGCTTTTGTGGACTTTTTTAAGTTTCTAAATTTGTTTTGAAGTTTCTAAAACTTTTTTTTTGTTTTGTTTTTGAAGTTAAATTTTTGTTTTTGAAGATTGTTTTTTTCAAGTTTCAGTAGTTTTATAATTGTTTCTAAAATTCTAAAAAATTTTCTTTAATTTTCTTTAAGTATTTTATGTCATTTTAAAATTGAAGTTTTGGCTTCTAGATTAAAAAAAAAAAGAATCTTTCTGAAGTTTTTACTGTTTTCTTGAAGCTTGAAGTAGTTTTTCTTTTTTTTTTTGAATTTCTAAATTTATTGTTAACTAAAGTCTCTGAAGCTTTTTAATTTTTTGTCAGTTTTTTAAAGATTTTATATTTTTTTTGCTGTTTGTCCGAGGTTTTTAAAGTCTTTTTAAACTTTTAGGATATATTTTAAAGTTTTTAAATTTGTTTTGTAATTTTTGATTTTTTTTATATAGTTTCTAATGTTTTTCCAAAGTTTTTTATGCTTGATGCTTTTTTAGCTTTTTTAAAATTTCTTACTTGTTTTGAAGTTTTCAGTTTTTTGAGTTCTGAAAAGTTTTTTAAAGTTTTTAAAGTACTTCTAATATTTTTTGGATTTTTTGTTGTTTTTTAAGTTTTTTAAACTTTTGCAGTTTTAAAGTTTTACAAGTTTTTGCAGTCTTAAAGTTTCTGAAATTTTTAGTTTGTTTTTGATTTTTTTGGCAGTTTTTTTGAAGTCTCTACATTTTTCAAAATTTGTTTTTTGTTTTTTAAAGTTTCTGAAGCTTTTGCAGTCTTAAAGTTTGTACAGTTTTTCTGAGGCTATTGCTGTCTGAAGTTTTTGATTTTTTTGCAGTTTTTAGAGTTTTCAAAGTTTGTTTTTGTTTTTAAGGTTGTTGCTGTCTTCTTGAAGCTTTTGCAGTTTTTTTGAAGTTTTTGTAGTCTTCTTAAAGGTCTTGGAGCTTTAGCAAAAGTTTTTAAATTTGTTCTAGATTTTTTTTCTTCTTCTTTTCTTCTAAAGTTTTTTAATATATTTTTGCATTTTTTTCTAAATTTTTTCATGTATTTTTGTCTTTAAGCTATTGTAGTTTTTTTCAAGTTTCTAGTTTTTTTTTTTAATGAAATTTTTAATGTTTTTAAATTTTGAATGTTTTTCTAAAGAATATAGTTTTTGGTTTTCTAAAGCTTGTGACGAAGTTTTTAATTTTTTTACATTTTTTTTTTATCTTCTTGAAGTTTATGTTGTTTTGCTGAAGCTTTGCAGTTTTCTTAAAGTTTCTTAAGTTTTTTTAAAGTTCTAAAGTTCTAATTTTCTTTTTTATGTTTCTTTGAAGTTTTTGATTTTCTAAAACAATTTTAGAAAAAAAAATTAAAATTGTTTTTTGTTTTCTTGAAGTTTTTTTTGTTTTTTTTTCTTAAATTTCTAGATTTGTTTTGCTTTTACAATTTTTCTAATATTTATACTTTTTTTTGGTTTGGCTTAAAGTTTTTGAATTGTTTGGCAGTTCCAAAGCTTCTTAATGGTATCTATATAAGTTTATTTAGATTCTACTATCTACCTGAGAAGTTTAAGTAATTTTTCTTATTGCCGTCATATGTTTTAGATGTTTTTTTAAGTTTCTTCTAAAGTTTTCTGAATTTTGGCAGGTTTTTAAAGCTTCTATTTTTTTATTTTCTTAAAGTTTTTACGGTTTTTCTAAGGTTTTTGCATCTTCTTAAAGTTTCTAGATTTTTTTTGAAGTTTTTAGTTTTTTGGCGTTTATTTAAATTAGTTTTTGAAGTTGTTTAAAGATTCATTCAGAAATGTTTATCTTTTTTGTTAAAATTATAAAGCTTTTGTTTTTGGATTTTTATTATGTTTTTGAAATTTTTAAAACTTTTGCAGTTTTAGAAGCTTTTACAGTCTTTAAGTTTCTAAAGCTTCTGAGGTCTTAAAGTTTATGAAGTTTTTTGATTAGTTTTGATGTTTTTGGTTTTTTTGGCAGTTTTTGAAGGATTTTTTAAAGCTTCTAGATTTTTCAAAGTTTGTTTTTTGCAAAAATTATATTTTTTCTGAAGTTTTTTTTTTGCAAAGAAACGATTAGAGAAAAGGCCGAGAATGGTTTGTTTGCTTTAAATGGTGATACTAGCTTAAACGACAAGCCAGGAAAGGGTCGATATTCGGATGTTGATAACCAGTTCTTTCTGGCGGGTAGAAAATAAGACAAAAGTTGCACCACTGGCTGAGAACTTTAACACCGACCAGTATATAACTGTTTGTCATCTGTGAGAACTCGTTCGAATGTGTTCTTCATGAGTTTTTAGACAACTACATGGCCATCCAAATCCAAATTGTTACCAATTTGCTTAAGAAAAATGAGCAAAACCTAAAAATGACAGATAATATGCATTAAGGGGGGCAGTTTGATAAGTGTCATAAAACTACGAGTAGAACTCACGTAGTTTAGCTCCTTTTTAAAATCGATTTTTTTGCATCGTGTAGAGAATGAAATATCCAATCTAATGAAATATATAAAAATCCAAAACTTTCAATTGTTTATTAAATTTTGAAATTAATTTGTAATTTTTCTGTTGAAATATTTGCTTAAACTTTAAGAGTTATACTTCATTGAACATTAAACGTAGTAGTCTTTTTATTGTGCTATAAGTTATTTTTATAAAATAACAATTGTTATAGTTCTGCTCGTAGTTGTGAATGTACAATAAAATGTGAAATTTAAAATTCCCGTGTGTATTAATTTTTCTAACAGTTTGGTACTGCTGCCACATTAATTCAAATCGTAATAAATGAATATAGTCATATTATAAGTTAAGAGATTATGGCGGACTGTAACTTGATATTATTGTAATCGCAATTATATTATATTATCAAACCACTATCTGCTATAACCTATAAATTTATAATATATTTTGTAAGTCACGATTGCACGCAAAACGCGTGAAGAATAGAAATTTTTTGGATTTGCACATGATTTTTTTTTTTTTTTTTTTTTTAAGTAACAGATTGCGTGCGAAACGCGTAAAAAACAGATTTTTTTGGATATTTCAAAATTTCTGTAGAATTGACTTAGCTACTAAGTTTGTTACATTTTTCTTTGAGGGTTTTCTTTACGGCACAAATACGCTATTAGTCATTGCATAGACCCACAACACTACTACTACGTTGCAGGGTGATTGTAATTAGTCTGGAACCTTGTCGCATGCTCCTGATTAAAACCACGACGACTTAAATGTTTAAAAATTTACAGTATTAACATTTCAATCACTTTAATATGATTTTTGCTTTTACAGGTCTGGCCAACTTACATTATTTTCAGAAAACTTAAATTTGTATATATATGGTGGCTGCTCACTTTTAAGGAAGCTGATGCCAGTAAAGATGATTGCAGAGGAATCAATGCCGAAACTTCAGTTTACAAATTATGTTATCAATAGAAGTTTTACTTATTATCAAGGAAGCTGATGGCCTATTCCAGGTAAATAATTAATAATTTTATTAAATATTTGTAAATTACTATACATAACAAAACTTCAATTACTTTAATGTTGTTTTTGTTTTTTTATAGGATTGGGTTTCTGACCATCATTTCCAATCAAATGGATACCATTGATGAAGATTGGAATACAATAATGAGCAGAAGGAATACAATGCTGAGCAGATGGAATGCAATGATGCGCAGACGGACTACAAAGATGAGTAGAAGTAGATTTATACATGGAGGAACTTCTTCTGTTTAAACATAGTATGATGTTGCTTACCTTTAAGGAAGCTGATGCCAGTGAATATGATCAATGGAAGTTTTACTTTTACTATTAAGAAAGCTGTTGGCAGGAACTTATTTAAGCTTTAGGCACATTCAAGGTAAATAAATCGTAATTTTATTGTAAAACATTTTAAAAAATATTGCTTAATAACATTTCAATTACTTTGCCAATTTCTTTTTTTATAGGATTGAGTTTCTTATCTTTATTTCCCATCAAATGGATACTATTAATGAAGACTGGAATACAATAATGAGCAGAAGGACTACAATGTGCAGAAGCAATACACTGATGAGCAGACTGTATACAAGGATATGTAGAAATAATACAAGGAGGAGCAGACGGAATACAATGATAGCAGGAATACAATAAAAATATGAAGAAAGAAGACAAACACAACAAAATAAAAATTAACATTTTATTATAACTAATTAATTTTAACAAAATGAAATTCTAATTAAGTTATTTCTGTTTGTACTGATAAGTCTGCGAGTCTGCGGAACAAGCATTATTTTTAAGCCTTATTTGATAAAGGTGCGCTTTGCTCTAATGAGCGATAGAATTGTAATTTCATTAATATTATAAACAATGTTATTACAGCATTGTATTTATATTTAAATCTAATTGGAATTTTACATTTATTATATTTTATTAATTAGTAACGTTCAGAAGTTAAATAATTTGCGCTGTTTTATATTTATAGTCTTCTACTTCTACTCACAGTACTGTGAATTTGTCATTAGTTAGCTTACTTTCTGATAGGTGTCTCTAGCATAGCATTGTGATATTTGTTAATACGTAACATTATTAACAATTGATTACATCATTATTGTATCTTTTCTGTTGTAGATGTAAGTTAATTGATGTTTGATTTAAAATTATATTTTATTCTTTATATGCTATTGTGACGACATCTTATGACAATTTGTTGAGCTTGCAACTTTATATGCTATTCTAGCGCCATCTCGTCATAATTAGTTCAACTTGGGGTGTCAGTAGCTACTTATTATTTGCAACAGATGGCGACTTCGTGTACGCATAGGCGTAGTTAATTTGATTTTTAAAAGGGTTTAATATAAAATATATTTTTTTATTGTTATAAATTAATATTATTTATACAGTTTTATAACAAATTATTTTTTATTTGTAATTGATATCAATATAATATCATTTTAAAAAGAATAAAAAATAATTTATTGTAAAATTAAATAAATAACATGAATAAATTGAAATGTTTACATTTGTAGTTTTAATTGATCAAAGCTTTTTACTGTAAATGTATTTAATTTAATATCTAGAATACAACAAATTTAGGAAGTGATTGTAATAGATTTAAATGCACCATTCATTTGTTATGAATTAAAGGAAATTTATTCAATTTTATATTTGGCTAATTCTAAAGCTGTTATATCACTTTTTAAAGCTGTTAATAGTTTGATTAATTAACTGTAAATGTTTATTTATTATTAATTATTGTTTGTAAAAAGCAATAAATAAGTGAAATTTGTAACAGTCATTTAAAGGATTTAAACTTGTCTTCTTTATTTGGAAGTCGTAATTTTGATGCTTATTGTTTGTGATTTTTTATGGTTGTTGCAATGTTTTTTATTTATTTTTGCTTTTGATGTTAAATTTAAGTGTGTTTAACAGTAAATGCTTGTTGCTTTTTTGTTTGTAAGCTTTGAATACTGATCAAGAATAATTGGTTGGATATGTAGTTTTGATCTACAATTTATAAATATTTGATGATATTGGTGTTTATATTTAAGCAAACAACACATGTTTACTGTGATATAAAAAAACTGAACTTTATTTTTTGTTTTCTACCTTAAGTCTAGGGGAAAACGGAACGACACAAGAATGTTGCTCACGTTCTCAACCTTAGACTTTAGGAAAATTTGTATTTGTTATATGGTTTGATACTTACCTCATCGATCGTAAGTTATTTATGTATTTTGTTGACTGTTGCGGCCACTACTATTAGTAGCTTTAAGTAAATTTGGTTATTGTTTAATTTTATGCTTTGATCTTAGGTCTAACGTTTTTAATCTTAGACTTTAAGACAAATTTGTATTTTTGTGTTTTATGCTTTTGTTCTTAAGTCTAGGGGAAAACGGAACTACACAGGAGTGTTGCTCACGTTCTCAACCTTAGACTTTGGGAAAAGCTTCATGTATTTGTTATTTATTTTGTTTTGTGAACAAATAAATAGGTAAATCTAGGGAGGGTAATTTACTAAGCAAATAATGGGGAGGGTAAGCTTAATAGCTCTTGGAAGAGTTGATTCTGCTCTATTTTAGTAGTAAGGCTGAGGGTGAAAAAATTAGCTTTTAGAAGAGCTGATTTTGCTTTCTACCTTGGGTCTAGGGGAAAACGGAACTACACAGGAGACCCCGTGTTGCTCACGTTCTCTACCTTAGCTTAAGGGAAAGCAAAATCTATTGTTTTGTATTGTTTGTTTGTTGTGTATTATTTTGTTTTTATGAATAAATCAATTTGTTTAAAAATACATTTGTATTATTTTCCTTTTTTATCAACAATTTCAGGATGTGGAGGGTTTAATTTTTTAATTATTTTCTAAAATATATCAATCATCAACCTTACTAATCTCCTCCCCCAACAATACTTACCCCCAAAGATATACCCCTTTCTACAGGGGAATCCTCCCCATCACGGAGGTTCACTATTTTTAAGTTTGTCAAGGTAAGTTTATGAAGTAATTAATAGCCGCCGAAGGCGGCTAATTAATTAGGTCCCGCCGAAGGCGGGATATAATAACCGCCGAAGGCGGTTATTAAGCCGCCGAAGGCGGCTTAATAACCCGCCGAAGGCGGGTTATATATATACCCGCCGAAGGCGGGTCCCGTTTTTACGCGCACGGGCGACACTGGCTCCCCCTACTTTTCTATTCTAGCCCTTCCGGCAGACTCCCAGAGCCTCCGGGTCTACTCTACTACCCAAAAATTTGCATCTATTTCTTTCTCGGAGTTCAGCTGTCTCTCAGAGTTTCAAATCGATAAACACTTTCCAAGTCCGGAAAAATTTGTCGTTCAAGACAAACATCCTCGGCCGAACATGGAAAGTGCTCCCCGATTTGAGCACTCCTCAAGACCCAACACAGTCGACACTTAAAAGATTAGCCGTTCATTGGTCTTTACAAAGCTCAAACAAAGTAAAACATTCAAAGTTGTAAGAAGATTGATCGTCAATAACAATAAACTTCTTCAACTTGGCATGCTTTCCTTAATATAAGCACACGTAAATACCTCAAAACAACAAACATTTGAAGAACCGACTGCCTTGGTTGCCTTTTCCGATCCGGAATATAGAGCTAAAGAAAAAATCTGATGTATTACAGCTAAAGTTGAGTTTAGATAAATTTGGCGACATTATAGTTAATTAACATTTAACAAAAGGAGGAAAATTGAATTTAATACAAAACTTCATCTTATGCCCTAAGCAAAGAGTTTAATTATTAATAAACTTTATAATTTAAAATCATACAATCCCTGCTCACATTATTCTCACATGACTTGACTAAAAATTTGAAGAAAAACCTACTTTTGTCATAGTTGGTTAACTAACTAGACTATAATCTACAAAAAAAGTGTTTTTTAGAAAACAACTTTACTAAGAAAATACATTAAATTAAAAAAAATCCTAACTGGAATCGAAATAAAATATTGAAACAAATTGACAATGTGTAAAATATTTAGCACTTCTTGAAGAGAAGTGGGTTTAACAAAACTCTAAATCCTTAAAAAATCATAATAAAAACAAATTATGAATAAGCATTCATATTATTACTGAAAACTATTTAAAAACATAAATTAATGTGAGCAAGAACTGTAAATAAGATTACTTGAATGCAAAATTGCATTCGGTGCTTAATGTTTGATAATCGCCAAATTTGTAATACCCATTCGTTGATGCCAATTCAAAATGTTCTTCATATATTCCTAACATTACATGTAAATTGTTATTACTTGTTTAATTTCTATTGTTAAATTTTAAATCCAAAATTAAAAGTAAATTTATTTAAATTAAATTAATTTGTTTTCCGATATTAATAAGTAAAATCAATTAATATTACACCAAAGATTTTTACATGTAATTGTCAGAATGGAGGACACGTATGTTTAAAAAAATATAAAAAAATATAAAAAAATTGATTTCTTTAACTAATTATTATTAAAGTATTTTAAGTTTAAGTTATTTCGCAACCAATACCAAATATTATCAAACGCTAAAAAAAAAAAAATAATAATTTATGATGAAGCAATGTTAGTCAGTGAATTCAAATCAAATTAAAGTTAACAGTCACTTAACAGTCTCATCTAACCTGTGCCACCAAGGTCGAACCACCTATAGAACAGAGGAAGGTGTCCCTGCGCATGAGGGGTTTACCCTTTTTTAGACCAACTGCTGATAGCATAACACTGACAAGAATGACCAAATTCTTCAAAGTACTAAGCGTCAGCTGGAATGGTGGGGACTCACTAAGCCGGCGTCGACTCTTACACTAGATCAAACCTTAAACCTTGGTCAGGCTACAAGTCATCACTAATGTGACTACGTTGGGCTTTCGTTTAACCTAATCATGTCATAAATAAAATTACACGTCAAAATATTGCCACAATTCACATGCTCTTATTGTATAAAAATAAATTTATTTAACTAAAAATTAATATTGAAATTTTGGCTAAGTGATGCAGCATGGAATTGCAACATGAAAACGTTGAAAATATTTGGTACGAGTTGATTGGGGACGAATTGGCATGTACGATTGGGTATGCGCAACGTTAATGTCAACAGATTTTTCCTTTGTATTAAAAAGCTGAAACATTATAATAATAAATTAATCACTGATAACTTCAGTATAAATACTATTAGTAAAGGAAAATTCAATACTACGCATGCTTTAAAGTAACCAAGTGAAATCATTTAGAATACAAAAATAAAGAATTTAAATCTAAGGAAGAAACAAATTATTATATTGTTTGATTAAATTAAATAACTCAACTAAAAATTTACATAAAAAAATATTGATTGACATAATAAAACTAAAATTAAATTTATTAAACAAATTGAAATTTATAATTAACAAACAATCACTTGGGCACTTTGGAAAATGTTAAAATAGAAAAGCAACTAAAAAGAACTAACCAAACTATCACGCAAAAATGGCATCTCTGCTGGAGAATACCATATTTAAACCAGCTAGAAGTAACTAAACTACCCAAACAAGCATCACCTTGCAATCGTGTTGAATTCTGGCTACTAACTCTTGCAAGCAAGTTTAAACGTCAGTACAGCAATTACACAACGACTCGGCAATGTAAGATACATCAAAACAATGCATCATCTAATACCACTACATCTATACGAAAACAATCATGTATATAACAGACTAGCAAGCATTCCGAGGAACGGTCAGTTTCTGCTAAATGAAAGTCTCGATTTAAGAAGAAAAAGATTTCTAACTACCCTACGGCACCGACCTGTAAAAGTTATCCACAATATGCAAAGGCAGTATGAAGGATATCTAATTATAATTAGCTCCTATCATAGAGGGCTTTCATACAGACGCGTACACTCTACGTTACACCAAACGTAACCACCAATCGAGCAATTAATGGAAACGCACTAAATACTGCTCACCTCCTTACGTTGGTAAAGAGCCTACCTCCTACAACACCAAACTAGCAAACAATAATGACGAAAGTCAATACAAGACAACTCGCCTAGAAGCAATGTTTGGGCACACTAAGCAGTCAACTACAACCTGCACGTTTAATCCTTCTGAATTCGATGCCCAGAAGTTTAACGCCGGCGAACTACCATAATTACTTGAAACTTTAGCTGCCCCAATATTTGGTCAGACAGATCCGGAAACAAGTAGCAACCAACTAATCACTAAGCACCATCTATACAACAATTTAAGCTTGTAGGCTTCCGCGTATGCATAGTGTTACTATATTAAAATGAGTCACAATCATAGCAACCACCCTACAAGCATAAATTGAGGTGGGATATTACCAGCAGTAATACCACCAACTAATTAAAATAAAATGACTTACCACTCAAAATCTTCAGCCATAAAAGGACCTGAAACAATAAAAAAAATTACAAAATTTGAATTTATTTGCTTTAATTTTGTTATAATTATTATATTGTACTGTAGAATATAATTGTTACCTATTAATCCTTAAATGGATGCATTTCCTCTTTCTTCCTGGAACACCTATATCTTGAAACGTCAGGAAGTTTGGGTTGATGTTAACATTCCACAACTAAGTTGACAATTTTCACAATAATTCAACATAAGAAACACTAAACTATTGTATTTACATTGAAGTCCCGCACTGAATTTAATCTAAAGATAGCTCAACAAAACCGTTCGTTCGGAGTAGCACGCTCAAAGCAAGAAGCGGGCGTTCCATCCTAAAACATACAATAAAATAAATCAAAAACTTTTGAATTAAAATAAATTTTATTGATTCTTAAATTATCATTTGCTATTAAATAATAATTTTAATTTATGTTCCTCAAAGATATTGTTATAAAATATTACCAATACTATTTAAATATTATAAACAATTCAAAATAAGAGTAAAACAAATTTCAAATGCGTCCAGATTTTGCCGGAACACTGCTTACTTCAATTTAAATACATTTGTAACATATAGTTTATCAAATTAAAACTACTTACCAAAATATTGAATACCGGAAAATAGAAACTCCTAAATAGGTAACACAAAAGTCCACTGTCGGTCACTATAGCCTATTTAATTTCCACGTTTAACAGTTATTATTCACACACATACTCAGCAAGAACATGATACCGACACGACATCCCGCACCAAACTGAACGTACGCCAGCCGGCCCGGTTCTATGTTCTACCATTACTCAACGCAAGGAATTAGGTTTCTGAAACAATTAATTGATTTTATTAAACGTGAATAATTTAAAATTGCTTTTCATTTGATATTAAATTTGTCTAATACGTAGATCTACATATTCTGAAACATTTATTTTTAATAAATGTAACAAATTATCGTAAAATTTAAACTCATGACAGTAGCTACTTTACAAAAGATACAATTAATAAAGTAAAAGAATCAAATAAAAGAACTGTTGGAGTAACAAGATTATAACTGCAAAATTATTAAAAAAATTCAAACCTTTTAACCGTCGTCCTTGTGTATCAATTGTTGATTCCACCGTTGAGTGATGGGCATATTAATCCTTTGCCACTAGAACACACTTTACTTTATTTATTTAATAATAACTTAATAGAATTAACGTATTTAATCGTTCTATCCTTATACGCAGCACCATTTACACAATACACTGCGCGCACAACTTACTCAGACCGAACAACCCGAACGACTGCGAGTAGTGGGGAGTACGAATCGTGCTAGCTGCAATGGATGGATCTGTTGTGGGAGAATCGACGACACGGCAGCGTAGAGTAGTAGACTAAACTAATATTGTTATTACGTATTATAAAATATGAATGCTTTATTTTTATTAAAGAAATAGTTTGCGCCTTAAAAATATCTTTCAGTTAATAACAAATTTGGATGTATAATAACAATTTTTTGCATTATTAGTTACATAAAATTGAGTGTATCAGTTTTTGATCACTTTTACATATTCGGTACTAATGATTAAATCACATTGGTACTAATTTGCATAAAAATCCAATGAACGGTTTACAAGTTATGTTATTTTAACTAATCAATATCGACAAAAATTGTAATCTATCTTTCCACTTTCATTACTTTGTACTATATTCTATGTCTCTAGATTCATAATTCTTTTTTGCTGCTTGCGTATTTTTCTTGTGTTCTAAGCCTAATGCTTAATTTTTTTATGAGTGAAAAGGAACTAGCCCATTGCTTCAACCTTTATCGCTAGGAAATTTTTATTTTGTAGTTTTCTTCGTCTAGATTGATTGCTTCCTTATTGGTTCTTTTAAATCTGTAAAGATCAGTACACCGTTGATCGTTTTTCACCAGTAACCCTTGGTTGGGGCCCTGACAAGGTACTATCAACCGGGCCAGTTGAACCCTGGTTTTTTAACGAGGTTGTTACTCCTCCCCCTCCTCCTTTCTCATCCGGACTTGGGACCGGCAATGGTGGAGTTAAAATAGTTTTTGATTATATTAAATTGATCGTATCGATTTTGATTGTTTTTACACAATTTCAAAATTCGCACTTGAAATTGGTGACTTCCCTACCAAATATACAAAATTAAAAACGGAATTCGCAGGCTTTTGGTACCATCCCAATTCCTACGTCACCTTCAAAGATCAGCCAAAAGTATTTTTGCAGACGACGCTCTACAATCATTCTGGCTCAGGCAATTGCCGAAATCAGTGCAAGTCATTCTCGCCATACAAAAAGATGATCAAATGCTTCAATTAACCGATCTCGCCGACGCTATCCTAGACGCATGAAATATCAATTTTGTTAGCCATCGAAGCCATGTTCCAACAATTAACTGTATACAATCAACACCACTCCCGCTTTTGCAGTCGATCAAGATACAATAACCACAACCGTTCAGGCAGTACACCTTAATATGAAATGTGTTGATGGAAATGCTAAGAAATGCAATTAAGTATCAGGAAACAAAATAAAGAGCCCAAAGTCTCGTCTCTGATAAAGAATCAAAAATACAATATTTGATCAATACAGGAGCCAATATCTGCGTGTTTCCACTGCCAGACTATAGAGATTTTCTAACTCATCATGGACTTTTCGTAGACATCAAAAATCAACGTTTGATCAACGAGCTTAAGACACTTTTTATCTTAAGAATAGTTTTGCCTTGTCAAGATACTTAGGTAGGTGTCATTCAAGAACCTACCTTGCGGCACCAACTGCTTGAACGGTACCCAAAGACACGCCCAGCATTAATATTCATCAAACTAAAACATGCAATACTCGTCTCCCCTGGCCCATCAGTCACCAAAAAACCTGAACTCAAGACCTTGCTTCCGACAGATTTAAAGAATTTCAAGACATTCTTCAGATAGGTATAGCAAAACCTCCTAAAAGTAATTAAGCATTTCCATTTCACATGTTACCTAAACAAGATGGTAAATGTGACTCTGTGTTTACAATAGTTCAGAAACAATTATTAACAGTTCACAAATATTTTATGACGTTTTTGACATCTTACGGACAGTTTATGACGTTTATAATATCACACAAACATTTTATGACAGTTCAGAAATATTTGATGACGTTTATGACAATTCACGAATATATTATAACGTTTATGACAGCTCAGAAAGATTTTATAATTTTTATGACGTTTATAACATCTCACAAACATTGTATGACGTTTATAATGGCTCAACTACATTTTAAGACGTTTGCGATATTTTTTGAAGATTTTATGACAACATTTTATGACAGTTTACAAACATTTAATGACGTTTGAAATAGTTCAGAAACAATTTGACATTTCTTACAGTTCACCTACATTTTATGACCCTTATAACATCTCCCAAACATTCAATGACAGCTTAGAAACAATTAATTACATCTCAAACATGTTATGACGTTTATAACAAATATATATTAACGTTTATGACAGCTCAGGAAGATTTTATTAAGTTTCCGCACTCAAGTAAGGTGTAAGTGCAACTACCTAGTGATAAGTTATATTTTGGACCAGTGGTGTAACTATAATTGGGCAAAACTATATTGAACATACTTACCCAAAAAAGATCAAATGGCAAAACAATTAAAACATTTAATTAACAAAAAAAATCAAGTATATAAATGCAAAAAAAAGGAATACATAAACAGCATTCAATATATTTACATCAATAAAAAAATAATCTAACTATCATCACTATTATAATTATTAGGATCGAAATCTTCATCATCCTCATCATCCAAATCAAGATCATCGAGATCTTGAAACAAGGATTCATCAACCTTAACAGCAACATCACCTAAAAAAAAATTAAATCAACAATTTCAATTTTAAAATAATAAACAAACCTTCAGCTAAGAATTTAAGATCCGATTCATTCAATGTAGTATCGGTTATGAATAATTCCCTTCCTGTCAACTTCTTTCCTTCCTTTTCAATCAACTCTCGTCTTTTAGCAATCCCCATTTCATCCTCAAATTTCAATTTCCATTTCATGAATGTTTCCACTGTTACACAAGTTCCTTCAAACCGTTTCTACAAAAAACAATTTATTTAAAATTGTCTTGCCGCTCTAATTGTTGAAATGAGTTTAAATAAATTATTTAATTTAATATAACAAACCCTTTCAGCTTCCTCATCTTCTCGAAGCTTTTTCTCCTGTGCTTCTTCCTGATTTTTTTTAAATTCATCCCATTTAACATTTAACCATTCTTGAGCAGCTGATACTAATGTAAATACCATTACCATACCTAACGTTTCTTGCACCTGTTCTTGTAGATGCGATAATAAATCAATTTCATAATTATCTTCAAAGTTAACGGCATCTTCAATTTCTATAATTGGTGATTCATCGGGATACTTTGCGGTGTATGTAAAAACAAGTGCGCATGTTAGGCCTTCTTCGGTATCTGGATCGTATTCCTCTGATTTGATCGGTATTGAAAATTTATGATAAGGCTCAGACGATAGAACTATAAAAAATTTTAATTAAATTAGATCAAATCAAAAAATAATATTATTATGCTTAATTATTCTAAATTTCATTGAAATTCGATTGATTGAATTTATTGAGGTTAGGACACATGTTAGAAACTTACTGGCTACATCTCCATAGTATATTGCTTCTAGTGCTTCGACTTCGTTATTTTGCTCTTCTTTGTAGTCCATTTTGGTGTTGTTTTTGTTAAGAATTCTGTATTATCACTTAAAACTAATAAAGCGGATTTATTATTTTGACTTGCTTTGCTCCATCGAGGTTGATTCAATGCAACCAAAGTTGCACGAATTTGTTGACTGGATTAGCAGTGGCGTAACATGTGTTTGGTAATAATAATAATTAGATTTATTAACTCATACAATTATAAGTTTGTAATATTTTAAATATTATACTAAGCTAAACATAAAAACACAGTTATAATAGCTTTATTTAACAAATTTGAATTTAGGGATTTCATATAAAATATACTACACGCATTTTAATATTTTTACTTCTTCTTTTTATTTTTAACTAATGTTGAATATAAGCATCTTTTAAGTCTTTCCATGTTGTCCTATCCCTGGCAGTCTTTATCCAGTTCCTTCCGGCAATACAGGTGATATTGTTTCTCCAACGCTTTCGTGGTCCCTATTGTTCTTTTGCTTTTCTTTAGTCTTCAGGCTGCTATCCTTTGTGTTCACCTATCATCCAGCGTTCTTGCAATGCAACCACCCCATTGCAATCTGATACTTACGACTTTCCTCATAATATCCGTTACTCTCGTTCTACTTCGGATTTGTCGTTTTGCACCTTATCTCTTAGTGTAATCCCCAGCATGGCCATCTTCATAACTCTTTAGTTGGTTCTAAATTCTTCTGCCATGGTCTTGGTCAGTGCCATAGTTTCTAGGCCGTATGTGGCCACTGCCAGTATATTTTCATTTTTAGATATATTGGTACATTTTTGTCTTTAAGTAGTAGCTAATTTTTCAAAATGCTGCTCATGCTGGCTGTATACTTCGATTAAGCTTAGCAGTCTAGTTCTCTTTCCTTGCTTTTGATATTGTAGCCTAGATATACATAATGATCTGTGTTTATACAGTTATTCCGCCGTGACTCGGTCGCCAGAGCCTCGTTTGTTATCTAGCAGGGTGCACCGGATGAGTTTTATCTCTCGTGCAGGTGAGGTTGACAATTGAGCTGGCGTATGACTAAAAAGCCTTTGCCCCTTACACCCCATTATTTTTTAATAAATTTAAAGTTTTTACTTTAAACTGGCAAAATTAAAACCCAAAATAGGCCCCGACTGGAGTACAAAACGCTACCAGTCAACATATCAACATTGTCAGCAAAGCTATCCTTAACTTCACTCGCTTTAACTTGCCCAAACCAGAGATCTTTTGTGCAAGCGGACTAATTATGCTTTGTCATCTCCAGAATGACTGAAGCAAAAAGAAGTTTAAGTCTCCTTCTTTATAGTTCCAGAGTTGGGAGAAGAAGTAATTCTGCAAAATTCCTGGCTGGATGAAATGCCTAACAATGCTTTTACGCAGGAAATAGACACAAAATTAACATTACACCACAAAGCTCGTAGTAAATATTATTGAGCTTAGCACAAACTAGTACTGTGCGTCACTTGTACTTGTAAAAAAAAAATGGCTAGCTCCAATTTTGCGTAAACGAATAAAAGTTGAAGATCGCTACAAAAGACAAGAGAAGTTTACTCAGCTTGAAGATGAACTTAAAGATTGGGTATTGGCACCTTCTTTATGAAAAAAAGTGCAGACATTTAGTCACAGTGGCTCTAAGAATACGGATTAGCCTGCATGCTATACAAAAGCAAGTTTGAAACAGCCTAAAATTAAATATCTAACCATATTAACACTTAACCCTAGTTTGGAATTACCTAAAGTCTATCACCAAAAAACAACTGCAAAGCTTTTTAGACGTCTGGCTGCTTGAGAATGTGCTTAGATTAAACAAGGTTATTATCTCGTTGACTAGCCTATAAAAAAAGAAGAAGGCTTTTTTATTAGACAAGACCAAGCTTTCAAAAAGATAAAAGCCGCTTTTGACATCATCCAGGTCTGAAGTTTGTATTGGAGACATATATCAGTTAATTACCATGTTTTGGAGTGTCCCACCCACCTTGTTATCAAGGAACTGAATGTTTGTTAAAAAATATTTTTTTCCAAGAGAAGGTCTTGATCCAACCTCTTGATAACTTACACTTGGGTGGGTGGGTAGGTCACTTTAATACAAAGTATTGCGCTTTACTATGCTTTGGAGTGCCACACCCACCCACCCACCCACCCAAGTGATTGTCATCTATAAATTGCATGCTCATCTACTATTTGGACGTTAGAAGTCATTTTGTTGCAAGAAAGAGTCGTGATGCAATCTCTTGATAAGTAAAACATGGGTGGTTGGGCCACTCCATTTTAAACTATTGGCTAGTTACTATGCTTTGAAGTGCACCACCCACTCCCCTAAGTGTTTGTCATCAATAAATTGCATGCTCATCTTCTATTTCAACGTTAGAAGTCATTTTGTTGCAATAGAAGGTTGTGATCCAATCTCTTGATAATTAACACTTGGGTGGGTGGGTGGGCCACTCCATTCCAAACTATTAGCTAGTACAATGGTTTGGAGTTCCACCCAAGTGTTTGTCATCAATTAATTGCATGCTCATTTTTTATTTGGGCGTTAGAAGTCATTTTGTTGCAAGAGAGGGTCGTGATCCAATCTCTTGATAACTAACACTTGGGTGGGTGGGTGGGCTACTCCAACTATTAGATAGTTACTATTCTTTGAAATGCCCCACCTACCCATCCAAGTGTTTGTCATTAAGAAATTGCATGCTCATCTTCTATTTGGACGTTAAAAGTCATTTTGTTGCAAGCAAGGGTCGTGATCCAATCTTTTAATAACTAACACTTCGGTGGGTGGGTGGGCCACTCCATTCCAAACTATTGGTTAATACTATGCTTTGGAGTACCCCACTCACACACCCAAGTGATTGTCATCAATAAATTGCATGCTCATCTTCTATTTGGTTAGAAATCATTTTGTTGCAAGAGAGGGTTGTGATCCAATCTCTTGACAACTGACAATTGATTGGGACGGTGGGCCACTCCATTCCAAACTATTGGCTAGTTTCTATGCTTTACAGTGCCCCAACCACCCACCCAAGTGATTGCTATCAATAAATTGCATACTCATCTTCTATTTGGACGTTAGAAGTCATTTCGTTGCAAGAGAGGATTGTAATCCAATTTCTTGATAACTAATATTTCGGTGGGTGGCTGGGCCACTTCAATCCAAACTATTGGATAGTTACTATGCTTTGAAGTGCCCCACCTACCCACCCAAGTGATTGTCATTAATAAATTGCATGCTCAACTTCTATTTGAACGTTAGAAGTCATTTTGTCGCAAGAGAGAGTCGCGATTCAATCTCTTGATAACTAACATTTGGGTGGGTAGGTGGGGTACTCCAATCTAAACTATTGGATAGTTACTATGCTTTGGAGTACCCCACCCACCCACCCAAATGATTGTCACCAAGAAATTGCATGTTCATCTTCTATTTGGACGTTAGAAGTCATTTTGTCACTTACGTTTGTGGACACTTTGCATTCTTTTGAGATAATTATTTTACTTTAAAGATACTTTATACTACTTTGAGGACACTATGATGTTTGGAGGAAATTATTAAACAAGCTAACAGCTATTCAATGTAACTTCCAATCCAATCTGTTTTGGATTGAGAGAAGATCATAAAACTGAGCTACAAGAATCAAAGTCGATGCAAACCGAAAGACCCTTTTGCAAACGATATACTGATTTAAATCAATTGGTTTGCTAAAATGATTTGTTCAAATCAAATAAATCGTTTGCAAACAACACATCACTAACCACTACACCTTTGCTCACAATAACAGTTTAAAATTTGTATTGTTAGCGAGTGGTAGCTACTTGGGAGTAAGACAAGTAGGAGAAGATAAAAAGTGGTTTTCTATACCAACTGCCGTCTAAACAGTGTAACTATTTTGACTTATATTTTAGCGTAATCGCATACAAAACTTATACTTGTCTATAATCAATTGATTATAAATAGAATTGTGTTTCAAGAAATATTAAAATCAAGATAAAAACATAATATTGCAATAAAAATATTACGTTAGTATGACGATACGATCAACATATTTTTGATATGAATCATTAGTTTCAAGTGTTTGTTTGCTACATAGACTGTTTGGTGCCATATATTTATCTTGCTTTTTATATATTTGTTAGTTATATAGGAGATTAAAACTGAGCATAATTTTCTATGCCAGATCTAGTTTCTTTAAAAAAATACCACTGTCAACTTGTATGAGGCATCTGTGAAATTGTCAAAACTTATGTTTAGCTGCAAAGTTGGCATTATGCCAAAATAACCGAACCAATTTTTCTGAAATTTTTAGATTAGGTGTTAGTGGTATTGGAGTAAATTAATACCAAGTTTTATTAAAATCCAATAAACCGTTAAGAAATTATGAATTATATTAATTGACCCAATAGTTCTAGTTTTGGGTTCATGGAGATCAATTAAATTGCCATTATGCCAAATTCACCGTACCAATTTTACTAAAACTTTCAGGATTAGTACCAATAATATTAAAGTCAATTAGTACTAAATTTTATAAAAATCCAATGCACCGTTAAGAAGTTATAAATTTTATTAATTTGCCCAATAGTTCTATCTAAAATTTGAAAAGATCAATTAAGTTGGCATTATGCAAAAATCACCGTACCAATTTTTTTGAATTTTTTAGTTTAGGTATTAGTGGTATTGAAGTAAATTAATACCAAGTTTTATTAAAATCCAATAAACCGTTAAGAAATTATGAATTATATTAATTGACCCAATAGTTCTAGTTTTGGGTTCATGGAGATCAATTAAATTGCCATTATGCCAAATTCACCGTACCAATTTTACTAAAACTTTCAGGATTAGTACCAATAATATTAAAGTCAATTAGTACTAAATTTTATAAAAATCCAATGCACCGTTAAGAAGTTATAAATTTTATTAATAAGCCCAATAATTCTATCTAAAATTTGAAAAGATCAATTAAGTTGGCATTATGCCAAAATCACCGTACCAATTTTTCTAAAATTTTAAGGTTAGATATTAGTAGTATTGGAGTAAATTAATACCAAGTTTTATTAAAATCCAATGAACCGTTAAGAAATTATAAATTATATTAATTGACTCAACAGTTCTAGTTTTGAGTTCAAGGAGATCAATTAAATTGCCATTATGCCAAATTGCCCGTACCAATTTTACTAAAATTTCATGTATTGTACCAGTAATATTAAAGTCAATTTTTACTAAATTTTATAAAAATCCAATGCACTGTTAAGAAGTTGTAAATTTTATTAATTTGCTCAATAGTTCTATATAAGATTTAAAAAGATCAATTAAGTTGACATTATGCCAAAATCGCTGTACCAATTTTTCTGAAATTTTTAGGTTAGGTATTGGAGTAAATTAATACCAAGTTTTATTTGAATCCAATGAACCGTTAAGAAATTATGAATTATATTAACTGACACAATAGCTCTAGTTTTGGGTTCAAAGAGATCAATTAAATTGCCATTATGCCAAATTTACTGTACCAATTTTATTAAAATTTTTAGGTTTTATACCAGTAATATTAAAGTGATTTAATACTAAATTTTATAAAAATCCAATGCACCGTTAAGAAGTTATAAATTTTATTAATTTGCCCAATAGTTCCATCTAAGATTTGAAAAGATCAGTTAAGTTGGCATTATGCCAAAATCGCCGTACCAATTTTTCTGAAATTTTCAGGTTAGGTATAAGTGGTATTGGAGTAAATTAATACCAAGTTTTATTAAAATCCAATGAATCGTTAAGAAACTATGAATTATATTAATTGACCCAATAGTTCTAGTTTTGGGTTCATAGAAATCAATTAAATTGCCATTATGCCAAATTGCCCGTTCCAATTTTACTAAAATTTTCATGTTTTGTGCTAATAATATTAAAATCAATTAGTAATAAATTTTATAAAAATCCAATGCACCGTTAAGAAGTTATAAATTTTATTAATTTGCCCAATAGTTCCATCTAAAATTTGAAAATGTCAATTAAGTTGACATTATGCCAAAATCACCGTATCAATTTTTTTTAAATTTTTAGGTTAGGTATTAGTGGTATTGGAGTAAATTATTACCAAGTTTTATTAAAATCCAATGAACCGTTAAGAAATTATGAATTGTATTATATGACCCAATAGTTCTAGTTTTGGGTTCAAGGAGATCAATTAAATTGATATTATGCCAAATTGCCCGTACCAATTTTACTAAAATTTTCAGGATTGGTACCAGTATTATTAAAGTAAATTATTACTAAATTTTATAAAAATTCAATGCATCGTTGAGAAGTTATAAATTTTATTAATTTGCTTAATAGTTCTATCTAAGATTAGAAAAGATCAATTAAGTTGGCATTATGCCAAAATCACACAGGTGTTAGTGGTATTGGAGTAAATTAATACCAAGTTTTATTAAAATCCAATGAACTGTTAAGAAATTATGAATTACATTAATTGACCCAGTTCTAGTTTGCTTCTACTTGCGTATTTGATCAACTGTTCGAGGTTTGCAAAGCACAGTAGTTCTAAAGCTTGCTGGGTTCTGCGTTCAATAATTCCTAAATATTCTAAATAAAATCGATAAATTTGTAAACAAAATTTTTGTAATAAATATAATGAATCATAGCCTTAATTTAATTTATAAAATAAGCTTATGATTTGAACAGTAACTAAAGTTTTTTATGAATATCAATGTTTATATAACTGAATCAATAATTAATAGAAATTTTATTTACATTTTATTTTTGCGCGGTAAATCACTACAGCCCATGTGTTCGGCTACTGATAAGGTATCAGATAAGATAAGTTTTTAATATAAACGAATACTGCACAGTTGCACAGTTACTGGTGAATAAATAAGTTGAAATCAAATTATTTAAAAAAAATCCAATTTATTGTAAATAATCAATTTTAAATATAAAAAAATCAGTATGCCCTTACTAGGAGTAGCTATGGCCCAACCGATTAATCGAAACAGTGAGGTTTATATATTCCCAAACGATCTGGAAATGAAGAAAATGCAAAAGAAGTATTTGTATATGAAGGGCTTTGAATTGGTAAGTAACTAATTTGCTTTAAAGTGTAAGAAATAATTAATAATTAATTAAATCGATTAAAAAATTGTGTTTGGATCATATAAATTTTTTGCATAAAATACTGTGGACGGACGAAGCTACATTTACCAAATCAGCACAAAACACGACCACTCTTTTCAAAATAAATTTAGTGTTAATGTTTGAATTAGTAAAATACAAAATACTTATTGCGGTTCTTTTTTTAACCTCCCAAAAACAATCTGACATGAATGCTTTCTGTAGCTTCAAATTTGTATGATAAATATTTCCATCATTGACAATAGTTTCTTTGTTTCAGGTGTTCATAATAATTGCAATGATTCTATTCACATTATCCGTCAATGCCAGTGAATGCTCGATAAGGGAAATGTTTATTTCTGGTATATTCGGAGCATTACTCATATATCCAATACTTATGTTAATTCTATCAATAAACATCAAGGAAAATGTTGAAATGGTAAGCAATATGATTTAGAAATAGATTAGATAATAATTTAATCAATTAGTAATATTATGAAACGTTTGTTTTAGTTAATTCTAAGTTCTTTATGTGCTGGCGCTTTGTTGACTACTGGATTTATAATATTTTCCTCCTGGTATGAAATGCAAGCCGGTTTACTAGCAGAAGATGATGTTATTTATAGAAAGATTAAAACTGCAGCGACGCAAAAATTAGCTTCTGCTATCACTACATTACTTACTGGAATATTTTATTTATCCGAAGCTTTCGTTATACTTTTAGAAAAGCTTGGTTATATTAGGGATTAAAATATATGCTTAGAAATAGTACAAATTGTGATTGATTTTTTTATATTATATTCGAATTTATATTATCTAAATGATCTGTGAATATTCTGATCTCTATAATGTTAATCTTGTGTAATAAATTATTATTAAATTTGTTGAATTATTAATTTTGTGACAAATAGCACGTAGCTAATGTTGTTTTGTTCCAAAGTGCCAATTGTAGATATTGAATATTATTATAGTTTGTTAACAATCTATAAAAGGTGTAGACATATGGTGTATCGATCTGACGCTATTGATAAGATAATATTTAGTAATTACGATAACTATTTATAATTAATTATTAAAATATAGTTTGTCAAAGTTAAATATTAATCTGATAAAGTTTATTAATACATTTTTAATATGTAAACAATGTAAACAATTCTTTATTACTAACTAAGATGATAATTTTTCCACTTGATTTCTGAGATACAACAAATGCAATCTTTACATTTGTTTTTCAATGAGTCTCAAATTGATTGCGAAGAAGAAGAAGAAGAAGAAGAAGAAGAAGAAGAAGAAGAAGAAGAAGAAGAAGAAGAAGAAGAAGAAGAAGAAGAAGAAGAAGAAGAAGAAGAAGAAGAAGAAGAAGAAGAAGAAGAAGAAGAAGAAGAAGAAGAAGAAGAAGAAGAAGAAGAAGAAGAAGAAGAAGAAGAAGAAGAAGAAGAAGAAGAAGAAGAAGAAGAAGAAGAAGAAGAAGAAGAAGAAGAAGAAGAAGAAGAAGAAGAAGAAGAAGAAGAAGAAGAAGAAGAAGAAGAAGAAGAAGAAGAAGAAGAAGAAGAAGAAGAAGAAGAAGAAGAAGAAGAAGAAGAAGAAGAAGAAGAAGAAGAAGAAGAAGAAGAAGAAGAAGAAGAAGAAGAAGAAGAAGAAGAAGAAGAAGAAGAAGAAGAAGAAGAAGAAGAAGAAGAAGAAGAAGAAGAAGAAGAAGAAGAAGAAGAAGAAGAAGAAGAAGAAGAAGAAGAAGAAGAAGAAGAAGAAGAAGAAGAAGAAGAAGAAGAAGAAGAAGAAGAAGAAGAAGAAGAAGAAGAAGAAGAAGAAGAAGAAGAAGAAGAAGAAGAAGAAGAAGAAGATATCGCTCTTGATTGCACCGTCCTTGGGCAAAGAGCTCATCCTCGGACACTTTTGAATGAACAAAATCGGCGTAAACCTCGACTACGTCCAAAAGTGCCTACATGAAAATGACAAACGGGTTCACTATCTATTGCAAGACGATCAGTCACCACATCAAAC
Source organism: Tachinus rufipes (assembly GCA_963932245.1). Taxonomy (NCBI): domain Eukaryota; kingdom Metazoa; phylum Arthropoda; class Insecta; order Coleoptera; family Staphylinidae; genus Tachinus; species Tachinus rufipes. The sequence continues at coordinate 8,891,930 of OZ010749.1, forward strand.
TGGTAGACTAGACACCCATTAGGTCCGCGCGTTACAGCTGTAACGCATACAAGAAGGCCACTTGGCAGAACTCCTGGCAACAGAAATTATAGAACGCAACTCCAGTAGCTACTGCGACCCGGTAGTCTTGATAAAAAAAAAAACGGTCGACGGTTCTGTGTGGACTACCGAGCTCTGAAACTCTGAAAGATTTCGGATTGGCTCAAGTCTTCAGCAAGATTGACTTGCAAGCCGGGTGGTATTGGCAAATACCAATGGCGGAACAGCACAAGCATTTGACAGCAATTCATGCTATTTGGGTTAAAAAATGCGTCGGCCACTTTCAAAAAGCTCATGTCACGCGTATTGGCCGGACTACTGGGGAGCAACGTCCTTGTACATTTGGACAACATCTTGGTGTACTTTGACAACCACGAGGAGCACATAAGACGACAAGTGCAAAAATACAAACACAAATGCCACATAAAGAAGTGTGAATTCGGGCAAACTTCAGTGGAATACTTAAGTCCTCTAACACATCACCTGAAAAATATTAAAGAACAAGCAGTACCCAAAAACAAGAAACAACTACGACGCTTCTTGAGCGTATGCTCGTGGCTGCAGGAATACATCCCCGAATATACCAAAATGGCAACGCCTTTGATGGAACTGCAGGGAAGTATGAAACCTTTTATCTGGACGCAAAGTGAAAAAACCGCATTCGAACAAGTCAAAAAGCTATCGACTAACCGTTACAACTCTTCCGCCCACAAATCTGGAATACCATTCGTACTCCAAACAGACGCCAGTAACAAGGGCGTGGGTGCAGTGCTGTACCAGGAGATAGACGGTTAACGGCACCATCTCTTTTACAAACGCCAAGCTAACACCCTGCCAGTCTCGAGCTAAAGTGTTATGCTATTATATGGGCCATAGGAAAATACCGAGCGTATATAGAGAACAAACCGTTTATACTAAAAACGGATAACAAGGCCCTCGTCTGGCTGGGGAACTCGACGGACGCCCGCTGATCGCTTCAGTTACAAGAATATGACTTCACAGTAGAGCACATCCAGGAGAAATAAACCTATGCTCCGACCTGATTGCACCAAACGTAGATTACCCGGAAAAACTCATGCCCCCGGAGAATCCGGGCAAACAAGACGCCCCTACTCTTAGTTGCCTATACACAAATCTGGCCAGAGCCTACCAAACAGACTTTGCCAAAATAGGTCTACTCGAGGGAGAAACTCTAGCGACTATGGTCAGACGTGCTCAGACAGAAAGCACAAATATTCAGGACATCATCACCAAATACCACAAAATGGTTAATGACCCAGAACGCCTAGAAGGCGAAAATCTGGGATACAGAATTGGTGAATAGGGAGAACTTCTAAGGACAAGCTCGGGAACAGTGCTGAAACACCATCACGCTACAGAAACGGCAGGACACCCAGGCCAGGACGAGACAACAGCAGCCATACTGCAAGTGTACCACTAGCCAGAAATTAGATGGGACGTCAAAACATTCATCAAACAATGTTTGACGTGTTTGCGAGTAAAAACGGGTCACCAGCACCCCAAAGCACCGCTGAAAGCACAACCGTCCGGCAAACCATGGGAAAGAGTGGCAATAGACTTTGTGGGCCCCATAGACATCACAAAAGCAGGCAAGAAGTTTATCCTAACTATGATGGACACATGCACTCGATAGTTAGAAGCCGTACCGGTAGCCGCTGCCACTAGCAAGACTACCACCATTGTGGAGTTGGAAAAACACTTGTTCCAACGATGAGGTTACCCCAAGGCAGTGCTGTCCGTCAACGGCAGCCATTTTACCAACCAGCATTTTCAACGGGCAGTAAAGCAATGGAAGGCAGTGCATCACACCACGACAACGTATTACCCACAGGCAAATCCAATGGAATGCCGTTATGCCGACCTTAAGAAAAGCCTCCGTAAAAAAATTCCTCTACGTCTTATAAGGCTAATAGCCTCATATCCAAACCGTAGAACCTTGGTTGTTAGAATTCAGAAACACGTTTTTACCACGCAAAATATCACGGCAGGGGTCCCTCAAGGCTCCATTCTCAGGGTTAAAATGGCACAATACGCGGACGATACAGCGCTCTTGTACTCGTCAAAGTCACCTCTAGTAATCACCTCTAGGCTACATAAAACCACCAACGATCTGGAATGCTGGATAGATGACTGGTTAGTAAAGGTCAATCCGGAGAAAAGCAAAGCCGTTTTCTTCATTCGGCGACGGAAAGCACTTCATGGGAACGGTGTGGGACACACCGTGGTCCGACTTTGCAGTATCTGAGGATTATCTTTGACAAGGGGATCACGTACAAGTTGCACGTGCAGTCAATTCTTGATAAGGCTAAATTTGCTAAAAATCTTCTGGTTCCAATGCTGCGGCGGAACAGTGGTCTCTTTCTCCGGAATAAAGTCCGGTTATACAAGTCTACCATCAGACCTATAATGACGTACGCGTGCCCCGTCTGGGAAACCGCCGCAAATACACATCTAGATAGGTTAGAATTGTTCCAAGGCTCGACCTTGCGGTGGCTCACTGGAGCTCCATGGTTTGTCCGGAATTGCGATATTCAAAGCAATCTCGGATATATATCGAAGCTTTGGCCGCAAAGTACTTCGACAACCTCGAGGTTCACTCCAATCCTGATCTGGCCCGACTTGCAGAGCCAAATAATGAAGTTTTGCGACACAAGCACACAGTTAATCAATCTATTAACGTTTTCTAAAATTTCTTTCCTCTTCTCTCAGCCTATAAGGCGCATATGTTCCCTCTTTTTTGACACTGTTTTGTCTAATTAACTATCAACTGAAGGTTTATGAACTTAAGGTCTCGAACTTCTAAGTATTTCATCGGGGGGAAGTTTAGTCGGTAGGCGCCTGCCTCTTGTGGGTGAATCCGACACTTTCAGTCTTTAAAAGATTCTCCTCCCAAGCCACAAAAATAATTAAAAAAAAACAACCAGACAACTCCTCGATCATGACAACCTCCACACCGACAAGCGCACCAGAGAGGTTTACCATACTCTCCGGCATTGATACTCCGGCTGGACTTGCACCCCACGCCACCGAGTATCCCCAAACTCCTTATGGTACTGCACCACCCGCCGTAAGGTCAAGAACCAACTGGTTAGAAGAAGTGATGGTACACTCACCACCACAGCTGAAGGTGTACTCAAGAAGGAAGCCCCAACACCTGGACCTCATCTCCGAGGCATAACCACGCACCGGGTAGTGCCAACTCTTCCAATGTGTGTCACTACTGACATGCACCCTGAAGCTCCAACCCCCGAGAGTCTACCAACAGGATATCCAACCCCTAAGCTGTCATATGACGGCGCCTGTGTGGCATGACCGTCGGAACCTTCGGGTTCGAGCGTCAGTGGGACGTGTGTGTTGAGGCCTGCGGGTTCGTGCGCTCGTGAGACGTGTATTTCGGGGCTTTCTGATCCATGCGTGTTTGTCGGAACCTCCGGGTTCACGCGCCTGAGTGGCGTGTCTGTCAGAACCTCCAAGTTCACACATAAATAACCACTGGTACTTAGGTACCAAAACCTGTCCGGGAATCACTCTGAGACTTGGAGCGGCGTGCCGGTAACAGGACTCCAAGTAATCCAAGTAATTTGTTTCCGACATGTTCATAAGTTCATATTATTCGGAATATCTCCGCCAATCTCTTTTAATGTTTTTTATTGGTTCGAAATGTATTTTACTCGTGCTTTTAATTAATTCTGCATATTGCCTATGGACACTGTGTTATGCTTGATAATCGTATGTATTATGTTTTTGTCAATCGTTTCTGATTAAATACTTCGTAGGATAATATGAGATGATTGATTAAGACAAATATTTATTTCAAAAGATCAAATTGTTTACGCTCCGCCACTGTCATATAGCGTGAAGTTATCTGCATACGGAATTACAGTTTATTATTAAAGAAAACTGTAATACTTTTTATTAATAAAGAAAACTGTAATATCCTTTAAACTGCAATAAAATCTGTAAAGTAGCAAACACAACAACTTTTACAAACAACAATAATGTAAGTAACAGTATGTCTTTAAACAAATAAAAAAATTAATTCAAATAGAACTACAATATTGTTTGTGGGTGTCGGTGTTTATGTTTGCATTAATTTAAGGATTACAATATGTAAGTTCTTGCATAAACTGAAGATAATCCTCAGTCTACATGAAAACATTTTTGCATAAAATGAAGATTATTACTGAACTAAAGTTGATTATGATTGCATCAATTTGAAGATTATTGCAGTAATAATCATGATTGAAATGTAGATTATTACTGGACTAAAGATGATTATGTTTGCATCAATTTAAGGATTATTGCAGTAATAATCTTTATTAAATAGAAAATTATTACTAAATTTAAAACTGAACCTCAGTTCAAATAAAGACATTTTTGCATAAAATGAGCATTATTGGGGAGTGTTTGTTTTTATATATTTTCACAAATGTAGTGAGTGTCTGTAGGTGTCTGTGGGTGTCTGTAAGTGTCTGTAGGTGTCTGTAAATATATGAAAAATAATAAAAAAAAATCTAAATTTTTTTTTTAACTTTTTGATAGCGCACTCTTTTGGACTCAAATAATTTACTTGTCATAAATGTGGCTCAAAATGTCAATAAGTATTAAATAATCTTTATAAGCTTTAAATTCTCCTCAATGAGTTTTTTATTATTTTCAATGTTTCAAAATTTTGCCAATAAGACTCAAATGATTTTTTGTCAAAATACCCCAACCAAGCAACACCGTATAATGCTTCTTTTAAATATAATTAAGTATTATTGACAATGCGTAAATACAAGCCAAATATTCTTAACAATACAATCTACTGTACTATTTATAATGCTTCAAATATTTGCAAAAGCATTACCACCTAAATCCCGATAATAACTAAATAATAGCTGACATTGAAATGCAGTGAGTTAACGCACCTCATCATGGATCCAGAGCAGTCCGAATTTGATAAAATTATAGAGGCTGTTGGGAATCATGGCTATTATCAAAAGCGATTCAATTTTATATTCAATTTTATATTGGTTATATTGGCATCGATGCCATTCATCAATGTTGTAATCGCTTTAGCAGTACCGGATCATTGGTGTCATATACCTGGACGCGAATTAACAAATTATAGTTTGGAAGAATGGAAGGAATTACATATTCCGATGTAATTAATTTTGAGGTAATTATGTTAAGCTTATTACTTATTTTGGTTTAATTTTAGGGAGAATGATAGTCGAGGGAAGTATAGTTTTAGCAAATGTAAAATGTTTGATTTTTCGGAACGTTATACTAAGATGAAAGAAAATGTTGTGGGTAAGATATTGTTATTTTTTAAATTAAATTTTATTAAGTTTTAATAATTTTCAGATTGTAAATTTGGATGGGATTTTGATAGAACTTGGTATCAAGAAACGGTGGCTACTCAGGAAGAATGGGTTTGTGATAAAACTCTACATGTAACTAATACTTTTGTATTTACAAGATTAGGTGAAGTATTTGGAGCATTTGGATTAGGACATTTAGCTGATTCGTAAATATTTTAAATTGTTAAAGCCAAATTTTTGCATTTTTTATTTTAGGATTGGAAGACGGCCGGTATTCTTCATTAGCATACTTCTAATAACAATTGGGCGCATTGCAACAACTTTTACTTCGCACCAAGTTTATCTATTTTTTGCTGCAATATTTATAGGAAGTATGCCAACAACTACGGTTTTTCAAGGACCTTTAATTATATCAATGGAAATATCAAGGAGTGAAGATAGAGCCAGCATTGCAATGATTCAATTAAATGGCTGGACTGTTGGGATTTGTATAATTCCATTTATTATGTGGCCACTTGCACATTGGATGCCTTTTATGTGTATTACTTCAGCACCATTAGCACTATTTTTATTTTCAAAAAGGTATATATTTTTTAATTTACTCAATTACATATTTAATTATTAATATTCAGATACATTGTGGAATCTCCAAGATGGTTAGCAAGCAAAGATAAAATATCAACTTGTATCAAGCAACTCAATATAATAGCTAAAGTTAACAAAACACGCGTACCGGAAGATACAGCTATAAGGCTTGCAAAATCAAAAGAATCTGAAAAATCTAAAGGAGTTTTAAGCCTTTTTTCAAGTTGGAGATTGGCTAAAAATTGTTTTCTTTTGGTCATGGCATGGTAATTATTAAAATTAATTTTAATCAATCATTAAAACAACATTTTAGGTCCATTACTGTTATTGTATACTATACAATAACTTTAAATATTAATAATTTAGGAGGAAATCCATTTATAAATTATTTCTGGCAAGGATTGGCAGAATTTCCTGCTTATATTATAGGAAGATATATTAGTGATAGGTTTGGGAGGAGATGGACTAATATATTTTCATTTGTTGGGACCGCTATTGGATGTATTCCTTTAATATTAATAATTCAAGGTAAATAAAAATATTAATTTAGAAACCTAATTTAAGTTTAAATTTACAGATGAGACCAAATCGTTCCAGATAACAATAGTATCAACATTTTTAAAATTCTGCATATGCTTTGCTTTCTACGTAGTTCAATTACAATCGTTGGAAATTTATCCAACTTGTATTCGCCAAACTGGAGTTGCAATTGGTGGAATTGTTGCAAATTTTTTTGCAATATTAGGACCTTATATTGTTTATATAGTAAGAAGTTTTTTATTAAATTTATATTGGTTATTTAAATATTTTTTTTAGGGTACTGAGGTTAATGCAACATATCCTTACGTTTTATCAGGAGGTTTATGCGTTGTGGGTGCAATTATGGGTATTTTTTTGCCTGAAACTCAAAATAAAAAGTTGCCGGAAACTTTGGCTGATGCTGCTGTTTTTGGAGCTGATCAAAATTTGTGTGGGACTGTTAAAAGGAAGATTGTTGAAGAAACTGAAGTACCGCTTAAATGTACTAAAGTATGAAATATTGATATTAATAAAGCAAGTTATCTATATTATTTTATTAATTTAAGTTAAACTTATGCATGACTTTTTCATAATCATTTTTGTTTTGTTTAATCTTAGATTTTGTGCTCATTTGGTTTCCTCAAAACCAAGTTTATGGTATTGCACTACCCGCCATAAGCTTATTTCAGTACGACCACTGTTGCAAACAATCTCTGTATGAGTGAGAAGTCAGTAATTAACCAAATTAAATAGTGGAGATTGAATACAGGATCAAGACTAACTTTGGTGTTTTGGAGGCTCAATTCAAAGAAACCAAATTGTGGCATTATTAATCCCTTTTCCAAATTTTATAAAAAATAACAAAGAAGAAAAATATCCACTATCACTTGGGACATTTTGATTAAAACTACTCGCCAAGTGTCCCGCTCACCCAACCAAATGTTAAGTTAGGATAGGCGGAGTACTTCAGTTTATGATTGTAAACAAATGTTTAAAACTAGAATATTTTACCCTCCCCCCACCCAAACACGTGCAATCAAAAGAATAAATTACTAACAATTAGCGGGTGAGCGGGGCACTACAGTTTATAATTACAAACAAATGTTTTAAACTAGACTAATCTGTTCAATATTTGTAATTGAAAGATTAAATCATTAACATTTAGTGTGCGGGGCACTTTAGTTTATGATTGCAAGTACAAATTTTAATCTGTCCATCTACAAGAGTATTTGCAATTAAAAGATTATATCACTAAAACTTGGCAAAAGGAGGCGGGCGGGTTACTTCAGCTTATGATTGCAGACAATTGTTTTAAATTAGACGCCCAAACACCCGGTTGTTTGTAATTAAACCCCGCCCACCCACTAACACTTATTGGGTGAGCGGGGCACTCCAATGTTTTGAACTAAAATGCCTCAAAAATTTTGTAAAAAATCCAGTTTATGATTGCAAACAATTGTTTAAAACTGGCGTACCCTGCCCACCTACTTAAGTGTTTGTAATTAAAGAATTGGATCACTAACACTTGGCGGGTGAGCAAAGCATTCAATTTTATACAAATAATGAATACCCCAACCACCCACTCAAGTGATTGTAATCAAAGGTTTGAATCACTAATGCTTAAAGTGTGGGCGGGGCATTCTAGTTTATGATTGCGGATAATAATTTTGAACTGGAGTGCCCCGCCCACCCACCTCAACGTTTGTACTAACACTGAAAGTTGATAGATGGGGCACTACAGTTTATAATGTTGCCGGCTCTCTTTTTGCTTAAACGGAGGTTGTTACATACACATCTCCAAACAAAAGGTACATAAGCTCTCAAACTTCTAGACAAATCCCAGATTAGGTGAGGTTTAGTCGGTAGACACCTTTAGAAAGGTGAATCCGACATGTCCTAGGAACAAAGTTTTTAGAAGATTTTCCAATCACGCCTAACAAAAAAAACTCTTTTTGCATAGTAGGAGAATCAATAGTTGCGAAGAAGGTGGCGTTGCTTTTTCCTATATGGTGTTGATAGTTTTGGAACATATAAATTCAGTTTTCTATCTGGAGCAGTATTGCATGTTGTCCCGTTGGAGTCAAGTACGTAGGTACTCGGTTTACCAAGAGGTCGTAAGTTTGGTTTACTTGCAAGTCAAAAACAAATTGATCCACGGCCGGAAGTGCAATGCCAAAGATGCAGATGATGCTTAAAAGTAGGTGTTGTTTCATATTTAGAATATCTTGTGGCCATAGCAGTGTTTGGCGTAAAAAGTAAATATAAAGCATTCCTAGTAATCAAAAGTTAAGTGTATCTTAAAATGCTAGAAAACGACTTACGGAGGAGGTGCAGGCCAGGATTAAAATTAAAGATCCAATAGAGCGGTCAGTGGACATAGCAGTGTTGAAATCGATTCATAGACGGTTAAAATCCCGTGTGCTAGTTACTAAATGAGGTATGCTTTTTTTGGGTTAGAAGAGAAATCTTCCTAAAAAATCACAAAATGTCGGTTTTACTTTCCGACCGCCAACCAACTAAACTCCTTCTAATAATGAATGCTGGCTGAAAGTTGAACAAATGTCTTGTGTAAATATCTTTCTGTGTAACCTTACTTTTTTTTTGTGTAGTTGGTTGTTTGCCTAACTTTAGGCGCGCACATATTTTACATATTTTTGACAAAACATACATAACAACTGAAGTAGCTACGGCCCCACCCCACTGCCCGCTTCATTTACACCACACCATGGAGCTAACTCCCTCTCTTCTTCCTCTTTCATACATAGCATGGACTCATGGTGGCCACAATGTCCCAATTGGACACCAAAGACAGCATTACTATCATCATCCGGGTTCAAGCTCTCTTTTGTCAGTTTCACTCTTGCTCTTTTACGCGTCTCCAACCATTTCTCGCAATGAAACACGGTGTGCTCAGCCGTATCCTTTTGCCCACAGTACAGACATTCATCACTATCAATCAATTTCATCCAATGCAGGTACGGCCGAAAACAACCATGTCCCGTTAGTACCTGCGTGAGATAGTAAGTTATCTCACCTTAGCCCCGATTCATTCAACGCCTCACGTTTGCAATGAGCCGTCTGGACTATGCCGTTTTGCTACCACCTCCACTCGACACGCATTTCTCCTAGCTCTTCTGCCATTCTCCCCACATCCATTTTTCCGCTTCACACTTAGTGAGGCGACCTTCCCAGACCGCAGTCTTCACTTGCACCACAAAATCTAACGGCTTCGTGCCTGCCACCAACTAGAAGGCCCGCCGTCGGCGCTGTCCTGTATCCTGGCAACAACTCCTCTGAGTCCGCAAAATTAATTTCCTGAGCCCTTTGTTGTTGCACACAGCATCCCCCCCATATTTTGGCCCCATGGAACACTATGGAAGAGACTACCGAGTCCATCAGGTGGAAGATCACGCTCCCCAGGTTTGATATTAGCCCTGCTAAGGACCGAGCCGCCTTTTCCGCTTTCTCACACACTTCTCTTACATGCATACCCCACTCTAAGTTTGTGCATAACGTAACCCTTAAGTATTTTACGCGCTTTTTAGACCAGACGGTAATCTCCAAGACGGTTAGTTTCATTTGCGGTACTCTTCTTGGGCAGAAGAGCACTACAAGTCTTTTCTGGGGCCAATTCTAACCCTAGCTCAGTAATTTTCCGCTCTATGAGAGCATGATCACAATTCTCCCCTAGAGCGCTTTGTACCTCGTCGGCATAAGCCACCCTTTCCACCCCTAGAAGCAGCTCTAAGCTTACCACGTCGTCGTACAAAACGTTCCACAACGTGGGGCCCAGAACTGATCCCTGTGGTACCCCCAGTTAAAATTACCTCCTCCTTTTCCTCACCATCTCCCACTAACAAAACCCTATCCCACAAATAACTACTGATAATATTCAGCAGTTATTTAGGAACACCCCTGTTCTCCAAAGCCTTTAAAATCCCTCCCCAATTGGCCGTGTTAAAGGCGTTTATAAGGTCAACGGCAACCAAGAGTCAGAGTCAAACAGCCTTTTCTAAATCCGTACTGGCGCTCGCTGAGAGCTTGGTCACTCTGAAGTGTCTCTGGCAGCCTTCCCACTATCAGGTGCTCAAGAAGCTTTCTAGCTACATCCAAAAGACATATGGTATAACGTACGCCTGCCCTACGCCTATTGACAGACATATGTTCTTCTTATGTGGATGGGAAACGGGTAAATGATAATGCGGGATGCATTATACTAAGTAGCGTTTATTTATAATTAATTGATATAATTAGATTAACAATATAATACGCTTGCTGGCACGGGCATTATAAGTACAATGACTTATGTTAAGTAGTATTGACTTACTTATCTCTGCCTCAACTCTGCCTTAACTCTGCCTTCTGGCTGTAGGTGGATCCGGATATATATACCATCTTTGGCCGGATTCACCTTCCGTTGAATGTCATGTTTATATTTTATTATCATTGACTTTTTGCCGTGCTAGCAAGGTTAGTGAGACGGTCAATTGCGTAATGCGCTCTTGACAGTTTCACTACAATAATATTTAACATTTTATAATAATATATAATATTTTAATAATAATCTAAAAAGAGTGTATACCTTTACAATGGGCCAAAAAGCTCTTGCACCCACTCTACCCTTTTCTTTGTCTGGAAGAACAAGGCTTGCCTTTTTCCATACTTCCGGGAAGTCTCCGTCCTCTAGGCATTTGTTAGCTGCTGCTAACCACACCTTGGAGCATGGTTCCACCAAGGCTTTTACAATTTCTGCGGGAATTTCGTCAAGCCTTGGTGCCTTCACAGAACGTTTTTGAGCCTTGCCCACCCTCACAGGCCACCTCCTACAAACCCTTTTCTCTTGATTTGGAAAGAGTTCCCCCACAACTGCCTTCTGCACCTCTGCCGATACCTTTGGTGGTGTTCTCCCGACTTTCTATACTGGTGGAGGTGGAGGTGCAGAAGACTTAACCTAACCTAACCTAACCTAACCACGTTTACTACGCGGTCAACTGTGATTTTTTTGACTTGGGCCAACACCCACTGTCTGCGCCTTAGAAGCTGGCCGGGTTGAAGACCCTTTAGCCTTAGTAGTTGAAGACCCTTGGTGGTTGAAGACCCTTTTGGTGCTGAACGTAGATTGGCTGAAAGCTTAGAAAAACAACTAATAAAATAAAATTGATCCGTATCTTTCCTTGGTTTCTTTGCCTTTTTCTTGACTACTACTTGTGTATATCTAGGGCAAGGTTTCCATGTAAGCTGCAATATTATTCTCCAGCAGAATCTCCATTGGCTTTTTGATCTCGGAGGGGCTGAAGACCAAATTCTCAACTGGACTCTTAAGAGAAACCTGGACCTAATGCTCCGGATTCTTAGTAGGGTATGGCTCGGCTGGCAGAAAAAACTTTACGACTTCCTTGGGAAAAGTCTGAGCTGGAGCTGGTGCTTTCGGTAACTTGGTTGGCCGTTTGAAATTTTCAATAAGAAAATACATGGCCGCAATACTGAGCCTTCACTCATCCTTATCTCCTTCACATAGTCCTTATGAAGAGCAATGAGGGTATTGTTGAGCAATTATTTATTGTGTTTGACGTCATCAGTTCTTCATTCTCAATCATATTTGAGAGGAACTTGTCAAGCTGGTTTGTTTTGGTGTTAATTTTTGACAGCTTCTGCGGTTGGGCGTAAACAAGCTTTAGGATTTGGCTATCGGACAGGTCAGGTTCGGAACCTTTGCTCAATTCTGTCATGTGTGGCGGCTACTGATCATTTTTTTTACATAAAATCGCCAATAACCGATGGGTGAAGAGCGTTGTGTGCCAGCACCCTCTGTGGGTGCGTCTTAAAAACTGACTGGGTTGAAGACCCTTTAGCCTTAGTGGCTAATCTCCATCGTCTCTTTAGCGTCGGAAGAGCTGAATTTTTGACCAGATTTTTGGTAGAGAATTATACCTGGTGTTCCGGGGTTTTAGCGGGGTGGACCTTGGCAGACTGAAAAAACTTTACAATCTCCTTGGTGGAGGTCTGGCATGGAGCTGGTGCTTCCGGTGACGTGGTTGGCCATGCAAGTTTTTGAAAGAAAAAGAAGTCTTAAGATTTGGCTATTGGACAAGTCAGGCTTGGGGCCCTGGCTGGTCATGTCTGGAGGTTGTATAATTCTTGGCGTAACTTTATCTAATATCTTGCACGCAATTCTTTCTTCAATTTTGAGGTCTGCTCCGTAAAAGTTTAATACTTTTAGAAGGACCCGCGTTGGTAATGCTCAAATTGGTTAGCAATCCTCCGCTCACTAGACGGCTTCAATGATTGCAAATAACTATTTTGAGCTGTACTGCTCCGCCCACATACCCAAGTGTTTGTAATTAAAGGATTAGATTACTAATACTGGGTAGGCGGGGTAGTTTTTATAGCAAACAAATGTTTTAAACTGAAGTGCCCCGCTCACCTACTTAAGTGTTTGTGATGAAATGATTAGATTACTAATACTTTAAGCATATACGAGGCACACCAGTTTATAAAATGTTTTACATTGAAGTACCTCGCCCAATCACATGACGGGTGGGCGGGGAACTCTAGTTTATAATAATCAGTTAGTACTATTTAGATGTACTACATTTTTAATGTACCAACTTTGAGTTATAATAATTAATAAATAAACAATTAATCAATCAGTATTTTTATTATAATTTTTTCAATTAAAATAAACGTACACTGTTCTTAATCCATGTTACGTAATTTGAAATATCAACGTAAACACCTGGATATTGTTCTTGAGCACATCCAATTCCCCAAGAAACCAATCCCATTAATTTCTTGTTGCAAACTAATGGACTACCAGAATCTCCCTAAAATTAAAATAAATTTATTTAGTAACTTAATAAAAAGAACAAAATTGATTATTACCGAACAGGAATCTTTTCCTTTAGTACCAGCGCAGATCATTCCTTGGTAATAAATGTTGCCATAGATGTTTTTGCATGTTGTGTTGCTGATAAAGTTGATGTCTGCTGCACGTAATACGCTACTACCGGCACCACCCTAAAATTGTAATAATTTTTACAATTCAAAACGTTTTTTTAATTTTATCTATACTTACAGATGCAGTAGATCCCCATCCAGATACAACACACATGGTTTTATTTGCAGGATGTACAGTTTCCCAAAGAGGAATTGTTGAAATGTTTGCATTTAAAGCAAGAGTTTCCTTCAACTAAAATTAAATTTGTTTCAAATAAATAGCAATTTTCAATATGAGTCGTAGATCAATAGTTAAATTTATAAATTTATAAACTTATATCTTATTGCGTACCGTTATCATGGCAATATCGTTCTGGAAAGTTGTCTTGTTGTATTTTTCATGTATTTTTGCAAGGAGTATAGTTGTGTTTACTGTCCATTTCTCTGGTTTGGCTACATTTAAATCGCCTAAAACAACTGTGACTTGTGAAAGGTTTTTGATATCAGCAAGGCAATGAGCTGCAGTAAGAACATGACGGGTATCGTATAATACTCCTCCACAATAATGACTCTTGTTGACTCTCACTGAAACCTAAAAATCAATTAAATTTTACATTACATAATTTATAGATGCATATCAATAATTTAGAACCAATTTTATTAATCACCAAAAATAAGTTTTAAAATTAATAAATAAATATTTGTTTAATCTACTTACTTGGTATGAGAAGTTGCTTCTATTCTTTACTTCATATCCTCCAACAATTCTTGGTTTATAATATTCCCCATCAGAATTGGCGTAAACCAATCCGAATGCGAAAACTGTAATTAAATCAATAAATTAATTTTAAATATGTTACAATTTTGTTAATAACTGACTTGCAAAACATAACTGTACTGCGTTCATGTTGATGCCGGTTTGGTATAATTTGATTAATCGGTGGAATATATAGGTTGAGATAAGATCAATCTAAGTAGCTGGAATTAGTATTTAGATTATTGATTGAGATCATGGATGATAAACAAGTTATTTTGTAGAAAAAATGATTCAAGCAATTCAATGTTATGTAATAATTTATTATAGATACTATCAAATTGTTTGTTTGATTTATAAACTTGTTTTTATACTAAAAAAGGTGACTGTTTGACCATATTGCTCCGATTGAAGCTATGTTAAGTTTTAATAGTTAATATATATGTTTGTGGCAAATTTCATAAAATTTGAAAGATATCAATTATATTAATTTTTATGTCAAATTGAGCGTATGAACTACTAATCTAATATTTATAAATTGTATTCTTGTCCACTCGCTCGAGTGTTATCAAAAAATGTGTTACGTCGCCTTTGTTTTCTAATTTAGTGACATTTGTCAGTTATTTTCTTTTGTTTGTTAGCTACAAGAACACAAGAGGTAGTAAGAACATCTAATTTCTTGATTATCAACAATTGGGTGGGTGGGCGGGAATACGTTTTTTAAATTACCGGCCCAATACTCATAAACTGTGTTCCCGCTCACCCACCCAAGTAGTTGTTAAGAAATTAGTTACTTCAACTCCTTCTTCAAACTTAATGAAATCTGTTAAGTCATTTTATTTTGTTTGAAAGCTGCAGGAACGCAGATGTAGGTAGTAACATCTAATTTCTTGATTATCAACACTTGGGTGAGCGGGCGGGAACACTTTTTATTAAATTACCGGCTCAATACTCATAAACTGTGTTCCTGCTTACCCACCTAAGTTTTGTTATTAAAAAATTAATAAATTCTCTGCTAATTTAGTAACATTTGTGACTCATTTATTCTTGTTTGTTAGCTGGAAGAACACGGAAGGTGGTAGTAACATTTAATTTCTTGATCATTAGCACTTGGGCGGGTGGGCGGGCACACTTTTTTAAATTGCCAGCCCAATACTTATAAACTGTGTTCCCGCCCACCCGCCAAGTGTTTGTTATCAAGATATTGGTTACGTCACCCTTCCTCTTCTAACTAAATGACATCTAATTTCTTGACCATCAACACTTTATTAATTATTAGTTAATTATTCATAAACTGTAATTCCGCTCACCCACCCAAATGTTTGTTATCAAGAAATTGGTTACGTCATCTTTCTCTTTTAATTTAGTAACTTGAATGAAGAGGGGCGGAATTGGTAGTAGTGATAAAGTGTATTTGGTACCTTTGCAGTGTCTCTACGTTAGCAGAGGATAAATAATTATTTACCTGGTGATAAGGGCAGAAGTTTTTGAGAGTTGTATACAACAGCGTTTGGTTTGATGCATTTACTCAACCTTTATAATGTGCTTGTGAGCATTTTGGTTGAAGAGTCCTTTAAAGATCCATGATTAAGGACAAACCCGCATCCAAAAGAATGCACACCCCAGTAGTTTGCTGAGTGGTGATTGGAAGGTCGTTGTTTAAGCGACGTGTTTGTCTTTTGTAAGATTGTACAAAAATATAAGTTTCTAGGAAGCAATGTCCTTGCCTTGGGCCGTTGACAGGGTAGAAGTAGTCATAAAGAATAGCGAGAATCGGCGTGATTCTATAAGATTCATTAATCTGTGGACATTGCGATGGTTGAGTAGGCTAAGAGACGGTTATTGTTACGGGCTTGCATGGTGGCTTTGGTTTAGATTTAGATCCAGTCAATTCTAAGGCTTACTTTAATTTGTGAATTGGGTTCCGTTGTCCAATAGCAAAACCTTAAGGTAACCTCAACAAAAATTGTTCCAAGATTTTGGTCGTTTCTTTGCTAGTAGCCGCTGATGCTCTCACTGCTTTGACCAACCTTGTGCATCATGGTCAACGTGTATTGTGTTCCCGTTGACGTGATGTCCATTGGGCTTACATAATCAATGGATCCTATGGTTTGCTTAGCGGGTGTGGGTTTAAAGATGTAACAGACTCGTTCTAACTTTGGCTTAGAAGATGACCACTGTGGTTTTATCTCTTTCCAAATGTCTAACCGTGACTGTCAAAGTTTCCTGGCTACCTCTTGTTGCATGGCAGAGAGTACCACTAGTTGGTTGTAGCCGGCATTTGTTTTTATGAGTTTGTCATTTTCCCTTCATTTGTATCCCAGGTTTGCTGCAGTCTGCATCTTTGGTACCTTTGGCACAGTTTGACTTTGTTTGAATTTTTTGGTACTAGATTGGTAGTATCAGGAAGGTATGCTATACCTTGAAATAAAAATTCTGCAAAATCAGCGCTCACCTGATGGGTTTTCCAATCATACTAATGCTTGGTTTTTAGTCCAAAGCGTACATGTCTTCCAAGTAAGCTCTACACTTTGTGGTAGCCCAAAGAATTGCAAACATTTGCAGTACAAAGAGTAGGTCTGGTTTTGGTTGCGTAAGCATTAATGGTTGGTCCAGAATAGTCTTAGTCAAAGTGTCTTCAACTTTGGTTACCAACCGTTTCTTAGAACCTTGTGGTGCCATAAAAGGAAGTGCTTTTTTTTAATAATCGTGGACATCTAGCAACAACTTTTTGCTTTGGGGTGGTGCCTGTTCTTTTATCAAGTAGTGTGTCAGCAGCTATTTTTGTCGGAGCTGATTTGATGGCCTAAATACTCAACTAAAACTTTACCAAACTTGCATTTTTTGATAACAACGCAGTTGGTACTCTTGAAGTTTCTCCAGAAATAGGCGGAGACCAAGTGTTTATTGTAATCTTTAGAGTAGACTAAAATGTCATCTAAGTACACTAGCACAATGTTTCCTAATAAGCCTACCAGCACCTAAGACATCAGCTTTTGAAAATTGGCTGGTGCGTTTTGTAGCCCAAAGGAAATTACCTTAAAATGATATGTACCACCGTTGGAGGCAGTAAAGGCAATCAAATCTATAAAAAAAATCAGTAACCTGTCTTTAGATTAATCTTACTGAAGACTTTGGCGTCACTAAAATTTGAAGGTCTTTTGTATTTTGGGCAGCGGGGTTACTTCTTTCCACATAATTTTAATGAAGGCAAAGTAATCCAAGCAAAATTTTGGTGCGCCGTCCTTTTTCTTGACTATTATTACTGAAACACAATAGCTGCTGGTGTTCCGTTTGATAATGCAGGTAGCGAGGAGTTTGCAGACTTAGTCAAAGATTATTGACGGAGGCGCTACCTCAACATTCTTGGCTTGACCTGCCAGTTTTGCAGGTCTCTCTACTATCAACTTTTGCACAAAACCAAAGCTACCAAAGAGTCATTGCTCTACAATCTTTAGGAGTTAAGACTCTGACCATCACCGTAAAACAAAGCCAAAGTAATGTTTGCAAGTGCAGAACATTTTTGACAGGATTCTCCAAATTTGGAAGAAGCAAAACAAGGACGGGAAACAATACCGACCCTAGCAAGTTCAGACTAGCTAGCAGTCCCACCGGCAAAGCAGAAAGAGACTAACCTGCCGCAACATACTAAAAAGTTTCCACTGTCCAAGAGTTAGAAAAGACATTAAAGCCTACTTTTAGAAGTATATTACTTGTAAAAACTGGTGCCGCCTTACAGCTTTATCCTGTCAGAGCAGCTACTTCGGCTCCCCTTGGTACAAGTTGCTACTTGGCCATTTTCCACTTCAAATAAAGCTTGGGTCACACCACGAGGGAACCAGACAGCAACAAACCACGTACTGCTAACGACAATACCCCAAGCAAAACAACGCCACCATCAACCGTTGACTCAACGACCTGATCATGATACAGGAAAAAGAGAAAGAGAAAAAAGACAAATGGATGGGTCCAAAACTCCTAATCAAAGCTGAGGGTGGTCTTTAGACTTAGAGGCAGTCCAAAGACCATGCAGATGATATGAGGCTAGCTGCCACCAACAAACCGGAACAGTGCACTCCTTGTACAAACCTACCGGGCACCACCAGACAAAATTCCCGACCTTAACCCGCATTACCGGTTAAATTGCAGTAGTAAGTAGAACAATAGTGTAACCACAAACTGTAGTCTAATTAAGCAAACCGCACCTATTGTGTGAAAACTTTATCTACTGTCAGAACGGGAACTATGTCGAAAAAGTAGAGAGGAGGGATTGATGCAGGTGCGCGCGATTCTAATAGACAAATTGCAGAAGCATCATTTGTGGTAATACACCGACCCCAGCACCCGGAATGTTTTATCTACTTTTGATAGTCTTGTTGCTAGATAACAGACATTTGGGCGGGACATACTAATGCAAACCACCTGCATACAATTCCCTTCCCCACAATTGTGTAGGCAAGTGGGCCACACCAATGCAAACTATCCACCAACAATTATAACCTAAGTGTCCGCCCACCCACCTCACTGATTTTGCATTTGTGATCAAAGAATGTTTTACCCACTTTTGATATTTCTGTTTCTGTGGGCAACAGAAACTTAAGCAAATGAGCAGGTCACCGGTTATGATTATGTGTTGGTGGTTTGCATTTGTGTGCCCCGCCTACCCACCCAAGTGTCTCTAATTAAGAGATTGAATGTAGAAGTGTATGAATCTGATAGTTCTAATGCTAAATAACATTTGGATGGGTGGGGTGACATTAAAGTTATAATTGTGTGCAGGTTGTAGATTGCATTCGTGTACCCCGCTCACCCACTCGAGTAATTGTGATCTAAAAAAGATCAATTTAATTGAGGTTATGTCAATTGACTCATACTATAATAAAATCAATTTAAGACAATGAATGGTTCAAAAACTATAGTATATTTTTGTAAAATTCTTCAAATAAATTCAACAATAATTTATGTTGACTTTATACTATTACGCAATTATTTGGGTTTTCACGGGCATGCAAGTTCACTTTTATGTATTTATTATCATAACATTGTTATCACAATGACAAAAACGTAATTCATATGTAAATACTATTAATTTTTTTATTATTGTTTCAAGTTTAACAAACCAGTACATTACCCTTTTCCCTGATATAAATTTTCCACCAAAAACTTCCATTAGAAGCTAGTTCAAGGGAATGTAATAGTTTTTTTAAATTAATGTAGGTTTTATTAACAATGATATTTTTATTAAGCCAAACATTAATATAAGATTAAAGTAACTTAAGTATACTTACAATATAATATAAAAAAATATAATTTTCCACTAATTCTATATCACATAAATTCTCAGTACTCAAGTGTTAATTACAATTATCGTTTTTAATAATTAGATATTAATTCTTATCTTGATTTATTTACTACGACTGTTATCATCATTGCCTTTAGAATAGTTAGAATTAAATGATGATGTTTGATAACGCAAATTTCATTGAGAACAACAATAGATAGCGCAGAGATTTCACGTATAAAAATAAGTATTTATCTCAACATTAGCAAGTATGTCGTATCTGGTGTTGTGTCTTATTATTGCATCGTTGCAAATCGGTAAGTAAATTGTACCATTCTTAAAATTAATCAAAATAGTTTGAATTAAATTTGTTTTTAGATTTGAATGTTGCTATAGACGATCATAGAATCGTTGGCGGCAGGCCAGCTGAAGATGGAGAGTTTCCTTATCAGGTGCGTGCTAATTGCATTGATAATGTTATAATTGCTCAACAAATAATCAATTATAAACAAACAATATTAACTCGTTTGCAGTAATTATATTCTGTCTATTAAAGATAAGATCATAATCAGAATAATATTTACTTATAATTTTGTTTTGTTGCTAAGCAATACATTTTTTTTTGTAGGTTTCACTGAGGAGATCTTATAATGATAATCACTTTTGTGGGGGTTCATTAATTGGGCCATCGCATGTACTCACTGCTGCTCATTGCATGTTTTATGTGTGGGGAGGTGTGCTTCCTCCTATAGTGGTTTCAGTTATCGCAGGCCAACTTAATATTACCATAACACCAGATACTGTTTTTAGGAATGCGTCGAAAATTATAATACATCCTGAGTTTGATCAAAAGTCTATGAATAATGATATTGCTATTATTGAGGTAAGTATATTGTATATAAAAAAATTCTAAATTATAATTAGAATTTTATTAAATTTATACTAAATATAATTGATGTCTACAAACGCTTAATTTGATATAAACTAAATTAAATCAATTTATTTTACTTTTAATATAAATAATCTAAGCATACATTAGAATTTTATGAAATTTATTCCAGATATAATTCATTATATTGTACACTAATTGTATAAAGTTAATTTGAACCTATACGCTCAATTTGACATAACCTCAATTAAATTGATCTCATATACTTTAGCTTTATGTATAGAAAGGAAACTGATTTAACAATAACTTTTGAATCATACATTAAAATGTTATGAAATTTATAGAAGATATACTTTATTATTGTCTTTACCAATTGTATAAATTTTATTTAAATCAATACGCTCAATTTGACATAACCTCAATTAAATCAATCTTACTTACTTAAACTTCCAACATAGGAAGAAATGAAATTAAGCAATAACTTCCAAACCGTAGATTGAAATGTTATGAAATTTATACAAAATATACTTAATTATAGCGTTTACTAATTGTATAAATTTCATTAAAATCTATACGCTCAGTTTGACATAACATCAATTAAATCAATGTTACTAATTAAACTTCCAACAAATAAAGAAATTAAATTAAGCAATAACTTCCAAACCGTACATTGAAATGTTATGAAATTTATACAAAATTTACTTTATTATAGTGTTTATTAAGTGTATAAATTTCATTAAAATCTATAAGCTCAGTTTAACATAACCTCAATTAAATCAATCTTAGTTACTTATATTTCCAACGTAGAAAAGAATCAAAATAAGCAATAACTTCCAAACCATACATTGAAATGTTATGAAATTTGTACAAGATTTACTTTATTATAGTGTATACTAATTGTATAAATTTCATTAAAATCTATACGCTCAGTTTGACATAACCTCAATTAAATCAATCTTACTTGCTTAAACTTCCAACATAGAAAGGAATCAAATAAGCATTTACTTCCAAACCATACATTAAAATAATATACAAGATATACTTTATTATAGTGTGTACTAATTGTAAAAATTTCATTAAAATCTATACGCTCAGTTTGACATAACCTCAATTAAATCAATCTTACTTGCTTAAACTTCCAACATAGAAAGGAATCAAATAAGCATTTACTTCCAAACCATACATTAAAATAATATACAAGATATACTTTATTATAGTGTGTACTAATTGTAAAAATTTCATTAAAATCTATACGCTCAGTTTGACATAACCTCAATTAAATCAATCTTAGTTACTTAAACTTTTAACATAGGAAGAAATCAAATTAAGCAATAACTTCTAATCCATAAATTGAAATGTTATGAAATTCATACATGATATATTTTATTATAGTGTTGACTAATTGTATAAATTTCATTAAAATCTATACGCTCAATTTGACATAACCTCAATTAAATCAATCTTAGTTATTTAAACTTCCAACATCGGAAGAAATCAAATTTAGCAATAACTTCTAATCCATACATTGAAATGTTATAAAAATTATACAAGATATACAAGATATACTTTATTATAGTTTTTACTAATTGGATAAATTTTATTGAAATCTATACGCTCAGTTTGACATAACCTCAATTAAATCAATCTTACTAATTAAACTTTCAACAAAGGAAGGAATCAAAGTAAACCATAACTTCCAAAACATACATTGAAATGTTATGAAATTTATACAAGATATACTTTATTATAGTGTTTACTAATTGTATAAATTTCATTAAAATCTATACGCTCATCTTGACATAACCTCAATTAAATCAATCTTAGTTACTTATACTTCCAACATAGGAAGGAATCAAATTAAGCAATAACTTCCAAACCTTATATTGAATTGATTTGAAATTTATACAAAATTTACTTTATTATAGTGTTTACTAATTGTATAAATTTCATTTAAATCTATACGCTCAGTTTGACATAACCTAAATTAAATCAATCTAACTTACTTAAACTTTCAACATAAGATGAAATCAAATTAAGCAATAACTTCCAAAGCATACATTGAAATATTATAAAATGTATACAAGATATACTTTATTATAGTGTTTACAAATTGTATAAATTTCATTAAAATCTATACGGTCAGTTTGACATAACCTCAATTAAATCAATCTTACTAATTAAACTTCCAACAAAGGAAGAAATTAAATAAAGCAATAACTTCCAAACCGTACATTGAAATGTTATAAAATTTATACAAAATATACTTTATTATAGCGTTTACTAATTGTATAAATTTCATTAAAATCTATACGCTCAGTTTGACATAACCTCAATTAAATCATTCTTACTAATTAAACTTCCAACAAAGGAAGAAACTAAATTAAGCAATAACTTCGAAACCATACATTGAAATGTTATGAAATTTATACAAGATATACTTTATTATAGTGTTTACTAATTGTATAAATTTCATTAAAATCTATACGCTCAGTTTAACATAACCTCAATTAAATCAATTTTATTTACCTAAATTTCCAATATAGAAATGAACCAAATTCAACAATAACTTTCAAACCATACATTGAAACGTTAGAAATTTATACAAGATATACTTTATTATAGTGTTTACTAATTTTATAAATTTCATTAAAATCTTTACGCTCAGTTTGACATAACCTCAATTAAATCAATCTTACTTACTTAGTAAACTTCAAACAAAAAAAGAAATAAAATTAAGCAATAACTTCCAAACCATACATTGAAATGTTATGAAATTTATACAAGAGCTCCTTTATTATAGTGTTTACTAATTGTAAAAATTTCATTAAAATCTATACGCTCAGTTTGACATAACCTTATTTAAATCAATCTTACTAATTTAATTAAACTTCCAACAAATGAAGGAATCAAATTAAGCAATAACTTCCAAACCATACATTGAAATGATATGAAATTCATACAAAATATACTTTATTATAGAGTTTACTTATTGTATAAATTTATTTAAAATTTATACAATCAGTTTTACATAACCTCATTAAATCAATTTTACTTACTTAAACTTTTAACAAAGAATGGAACCAAATTAAGCAATAATTTCCAAACCATACATTAAAATGTTATAAAATTTATACAAGATATACTTTATTATGGTGTTTACTTATTGTATAAATTTCATTAAAATCTATACGCTCAGTTTGACATAACCTCAATTAAACCAATCTTACTTACTTAAACTTCCAACAAAGGAAGAAATCAAATTAAGCAATAACTTCCAAACCGTACATTGAAATGTTATGAAATGTATACAAGGTATACTTTATTATAGTGTTTACTAAGTGTATGAATTTCATTAAAATCTATACGTTCAATTTGACATAACCTCAATCAAATCAATCTTAATTACTTAAACATTCAATACAGAAAGGAACCAAATTAAGCAATAACTTTCAAAGCATACATTAAAATGTTATAAAATTTATACAAGATATACTTTATTATAGTGTTAACTAATTGTATAAATTTCATTAAAATCTATAGGCTCAGTTTAACATAACCTCAATTAAATCAATATTAGTTACTTATACTTCCAACGTAGGAAGAAATCAAATTAACTAATAACTTCCAAACCATACATTAAAATATTATGAAATTTACACAAAATATACTTTATTATAGTCTTTACTGATTCTATAAATTTCATTTAAATGTATACGCTCAGTTTTACATACACTCAATCAAATCAATCTTGCTTACTTAAATTTTCAAAACAGAAAAGAATCAAATTAAGCAATAACTTCCAAAGCATTCATTGAAATGTTATAAAATTTATACAAGATATATTTTATTATAGCTTTTACAAATTGTATAAATTTCATTAAAATCTATACGCTCAGTTTGACATAACCTCAATTAAATCAATCTAACTTACTTAAACTTTCAACATAAGATGAAATCAAATTAAGCAATAACTCCCAAAGCATACATTGAAATATTATAAAATGTATACAAGATATACTTTATTATAGTGTTTACTAATTGTATAAATTTTATTTAAATCTATACGCTCAGTTTAACATAACCTCAAATAAATCAATCTTAGTTACTTATTGTACTTCCAACATAAAAAAGAATCAAATTAAGCAATAACTTCCAAACCGTACATTGAAATGATATAAAATTTATACAATATATACTTTATTATAGTGTTAACTAAGTTTATAAATTTCATTAAAATCTATACGCTCAATTTGTCATAACCTCAATTAAATCAATTTTACTAATTAAACTTCCAACAAAGGAAGGAATCAAATTAAGAAATAACTTCCAAACCATACATTGAAATATTATGAAATTTACATAAAATATAGTTTATTATAGTCTTTAATAATTGTATAAATTTCATCAAAATCTATACGCTCAGTTTGACATAACCTCAATTAAACCAATCTTACTTACTTAAACTTCCAATATAAAAAAGAATAAAATTAAGCAATAACATCCAAACCATACATTGAAATGTTAGAAATATTATACAAAATACACTTTATTAAAATGTTTACTAATTGTATAAATTTCATTAAAATCTATACGCTCAGTTTGACATAACCTTAATTAAATCAATTTTACTAATTATACTTCCAACAAAAGAAGGAATCAAGTTAAGCAATAACTTCCAAACCATGCATTAAAATGTTATGAAATTTATACAAAATATACTTTATTATAGTGTTTACTAATTGTAAAAATTTCATTAAAATCTATACGATCAATTTGACATAACCTCAATTAAATCAATCTTAGTTATTTATACTTCCAACATAGGAAAGAATCAAATTAAGCAATAACTTCCAAACCATACATTGAAATGTTATGAAATTAATACAAGATATACTTTATTATAGTGTTTACTAATTGTATAAATTTCCTTAAAATCTATACGCTAAGTTTAACATAACCTCAATTAAATCAATTTTAGTAAGTTATGCTTCCAACGTAGGAAGGAATCAAATTAAGCAATAACTTCCAAACCATACAGTGAAATGTTATGAAATTTATACAAAATACACTTTATTATAGTGTTTACTAATTGTATAAATTTCATTAAAATCTTTGCGCTCAGTTTGACATAACCTCAATTAAATCAATCTTATTTCCTGAAACTTCCAACGTAGAAAGGAATCAAATTAAGCAATTACTTCCAAACCATACATTGAAATATTTTAAAATTTATACAAAATATACTCAATTATAGTGTTTACTAATTGTATAAATTTCATTAAAATCTATACGCTCAGTTTGATATAACCTCAATTAAATCAATCTTACTTACTTAAACTTTCACATAAGAACGAATCAAATTAAGCAATAACTTCCAAATCATACATTGAAATGTTATGAAATTTATACAAAACACACTTTGGTATAGTGTTTACTAACTGTATAAATTTCATCAAAATCTTTACGGTCAGTTTGACATCATTTCAATTAAATCAATCTTAGTGACTTATACTTCCAACATAAGAAGGAATCAAATTAAGCCATAACTTCCAAACCATACATTGAAATGTTATGAAATTTATACAAGATATACTTTATTATAGTCTTTATTAATTGTATAAATTTTATTAAAATCTATACGCTCAGTTTGACATAACCTCAAATAAATCAATCTTAGTTACTTATACTTCCAACATAAAAGGGAATCAAATTAAGCAATAACTTCCAAACCATACATTGAAATGTTATGAAACTTATACAAGATATACTTTATTATAGTGTTTACTAATTGTATAAATGTTATTAAAACTTTTACGCTCAGTTTAACATAACCTCAATTAAATCAATCTTACTTACATAAACTTCTAACATAGAAAGAAATCAAATTATGCAATAACTTATATACCATACATTGGAATGTTATGAAACTTTAACTAAAATTACATTTTTATTATTTTTACTGACTGTTTAAATTTGATCAAAGTTCATACGCTTAATTTGACATAACCTCAATTAAATCAATTTTATTTACTTAAGCTACCAACCTAAAAAAGAATTAAATTCAGCAACAACTTTTAAAGCCTACATTAGAGTTATATTAAATTTAACAAAAACATACTTTATTAAAGTATTTACCAACTGTAAAATTGTCACTTAAATTCATACGCTCAATTTGACATAACCTCAAATAATATGATCTCATCTAGACGACTCTAACAGTAGTAAGGAACAAAAATAAGCAATAAATACAGAACTAATCATTAAAAATTTATAAAAATTGCATCAGACATACCTTATTATATTGTTAAATAACTGTAAACATTTGATTAAAATCTATACGCTCAATTTGACATAACCTCTAATAAGTTGATCTTATCCAGCTTAACGTAGCAGTATAGATAATTCAAAATATGCAATAACTAATAAATCAATCATTAAAAGTTTGTAATAATTAAATCAAATATACATTATTATATTGTTTGATAACTCTGAAAATTTGATTAAAATCCTCAATTTGTCATAACCTCAAATTAGTTAATCTTGTTTAGCTCAACTTGACAGTATGGAGAAAACAAATTAAGCAATAACTGCTGAACCAATCATTGAAAAATTATGAAAATTGCATCAAATATACCTTATTATATTCTTAGATAACTGTAATAATTTGATTAAAATTTATACCCTCAATTTGACATAACCTCCAATAAGTTGATCTCATCCAGTTTAACGTAGCAGTATAGAGGATTCAAAATATGCAATAATTACTGAACCAATTATTAAAAGCTTATGATAATTAAATTAATTAAACATTATTATATTGTTAGATAACTGTAAAAAATTGATTAAAATTTACACGCTTAATTTGACATAACCTCAAATTAGTTGATCCTGTTTAGCTCAACTTAACAATATGGAGGACACAAAATAGGCATTAACTGCTGAACTAATCATTGGAATTTTATGAAAAATGCATCAAACATACCATATAATAGTGTTAAATAACTGTAAAAATTTGATTAAAATTTACACAGTCAATTTGACATAACCTCAAATAGTCTGATCTTATCTAGCTGTATAGAAGAATCAAAATAAGCAATAACTGCTTAACTAATCATTAGAATGTTATGAAAATTTGAATAAATTTACTATATTATGCTGTTAGATAACTTTAAAAATTTGATTTAAATCCATACGCTTAATTAGACATAACCTCAAATTAGTTGACCTAGTTTAGCTCAACTTAACAATATGGAGGACACAAAATAGGCATTAACTGCT
The DNA here is from genome assembly GCA_963932245.1 of Tachinus rufipes. NCBI lineage: Eukaryota > Metazoa > Arthropoda > Insecta > Coleoptera > Staphylinidae > Tachinus > Tachinus rufipes. Next base: position 8,919,538 of record OZ010749.1, read on the forward strand.
GAACTAATCATTGGAATTTTATTAACATTGCATCAAATATACCATATTATAGTGTTAAATAACTGTAAAAATTTGATTAACATTTACACGCTCAATTTGACATAACCTTAAATAGTTTGATTTTATCTAGCTGTATAAAAGAATCAAAATAAGCAATAACTGCTTAACTAATCATTAGAACGTTATGAACATTTGAATAAATTTACTTTATTATATTGTTAGATAACTGTAAAAATTTGATTAAAATATACGCTCAATTTGACATAACCTCAAATAATATAATCTCATCTAGCTGAACCTAATAGTAATAAGGAACCAAAATAAACAATAAATACAAAACTAATCATTGAAAATTTATGAAAATTGCATAAAATATACCTTATTATATTATTAGATAACTGTAAAAATTTGATTAAAATCTATCTGCTCAATTTGACATAAACTCTAATAAGTTGATCTCGTCTAGTTTAACGTAGCACTATAGAGGATTCAAAATATGCAATAATTACTGAACCAATCATTAAAAGCTTATGATAATTAAATTAAATAAACATTATTATATTGTTAGATAACTGTAAAAATGTGATTAAATTTCATACGCTCAATTTGACATAACCTCAAATTAGTTGATCTTGTTTAGCTCAACCTAACAAAGTAAGCATTAACTGCTGAACTAATCATTGAAATTTTATAAAAATTGCATCAAATATACCTTAATAAGTTGTTAAATAACTGTAAAACATTGATTAAAATTTACACGGTCAATTTGACATAACCTCAAATAGTTTGATCTTATCTAGCAGTATAGAGAAATCAAAATAAGCAATAACTGCTAACTCAAATAAATGTTAAAAACAAATTAAATTTATTTTATTTTATCTTTCAGGTTGAAGAAGCTTTTCCAATCTATATAAACCCACGCATAGCAATCGTACCTCTAAAATCAAACAAAGTTGGTGATGAAAGTTGCATTGTAACTGGCTGGGGAGTAGAAGACTTCGTAAGATTACATTCAAACAATCAAATCAAATCTTAATATTAAATTAAATTACAGAAATCAAAAAATATTAGTGAAATATTATTAGCAGCTCAAGTAGACATCATAGATAGAAAAAAATGCGACCAATTGTATGGAGGTGAAGAAGCCATCATGGAAAGTATGATATGTGCTGGAGTAGAAGAAACCGGAGAAAGGGATGCCTGTCAGGTAATGGATTATTTATAAAATTAATTTATATTTAATACAATATTTTTAGGGCGATTCTGGTGGTTCTTTATTATGCAACGGATTCTTAACAGGTGTAGTATCAACTGGTAAAGGTTGTGCAGATCCTGAATATCCAGGAATCTATGCAAATGTTGCAAATTTATTGAGTTGGATTGAAGATAATGCAAATGTGACTGCAATAGAATTTACTAAAACTACAGCTACTCCTCTAATAAATGCTACTACAACTAGTAAAAGAAGCACCGCATTTACTAATTTTACAACAACTTCTACGGTAGTTATTGGTCCTGATAAAAATATTAGTGATTCAGCATTTATTATAAAAGTTTCTGCTTTGTTGTATGTTGCATATTTAATAAATTTTATATTGTAATTGTAAGTAAATTGTTTTTTTTTTTAAATCATTTAATTTGAATTAACATTTTTAGCGTTTACTTTGAAAGTGTTGTTAAAGATCTACAATAGGACATGATTTACAATTTTTATATTACTAACTCAGCAATGAGTGCATAATATCTGTGATAAGCAACACACTTTTTAAAATAATGTAATATTCCCAGCATTAATAACACAATCAAGACAATATTTTTATCAATTTACTGATAATCAAATTCGAATTGAATCAACACAATTAATTGTATTAATTTGATGACACGCGCAGTACTCCATTAGAGTTCAAACAAGACACAATGGGCGGAGAAGTAATTTTCACAAATTACATAACCATTTATTTAGTTTAAATTGTATATATCCGTATTACTGAAAGCAGCTACATCACCTAGGTTAAGCTTAATATTTCTTTTAACAACGCTATTTTAGATAACGCGGATTAGAATTTATCCATTTATAATAGTAATTGTTTGTTTTTAAAGACACATGTCATGATTAAAACGGATATAAAATTTATTATTAAGATTTAGTTTGATCATTAAGTGCCGCGAGTAAACATGATTTTGGACGAATCTGCTTTTGATAAAGTCATTAGAGCTGTTGGTAACTATGGCAAATTTCAGAAGAGATTTAATTTTTTATTTAATTTCATACTTGTCATGTTCTCCGCAATGCCGTATTTGAATATAGTTTTTGCGTTGTCAGTGCCTGAACATTGGTGTAAAGTGCCGGGAAGAGAGAATAGTAATTATTCAATTGATGAATGGAAAGAATTGCATATACCCAAGTATGTCGTCATAAAATTATTTTAAAGTTTAAATTTAATTAATTTTAATTTCAGGGAAAATGATACGAGAGGAAAAGCAAGTTTTAGTAAATGCAGCATGTATAATGAAAGCAACGCTGCAATTGTTGGTTTGTATTTATTTCAAAGCGTTTATCAATTGGTTTTTTTAAATATTTATGTTTTAGATTGCCAATATGGTTGGGAATTTGATACAACTTGGTACAAGTTAACGGCTCCTTCACAAGAACAATGGGTTTGCAATAAAACTCTTTATGTAACCAATGCATTTGTTTTTGTTAGGATTGGTGAACTTGTTGGGACTTTTATATTTGCTCAATTGGCAGACACGTAATTATCCTTACAATAATTTGCTCAAACTAAAACTGAAACCAATTTTTAATGTTTTTTAGATATGGAAGAAGGCCTGTTTTATATGTAGCAATCACTATGACAGTAATTGGTAGAATTTTAACAACAGTAACACCAACATGGATATACTTATTCTTCCTTGCTTTATTTGTTGGAAGCTTATCATCGACATCTGTATTTCAAGGTCCTTTAGTTATAGCAATGGAAATATGCAGAAATGAAGATAGAGCACTTATTGCAATGATGCAGTGTATTGGATGGACGTTTGGTTTGTGTTTGATGCCTCTATTGATGTGGGCCGTTGGTGATTGGGTCTATTTTATGTGTGTCACCACGTTACCATGCATCATATTTCTATTCGCATTTGCTAAACGGTAATATATTTTAATTATTTAGTAATTTCTAAAGTTTGAAAAACAGTTTTTATCAATTTTTCAAAGCAAATCAAAAAAATTTAAAAAAACTAAACTTTTCACACATCTTCTCAAATCATTATTTAGAATTATTAAGATTTTTTTTTTCAAAAACCAATGACCAATTTTACTTTATGTCACACCTTATTAAAGACCTGCATTAAATCCAAAATTATTGCAAAGCGGACTTTTTTTTCTTTTAAGCACTTCTTTATAATGCTGATAATTCTATAAACTTGTTTGATAGTCAAAAACTGATGATCTTTTCAGCAGCAACTTTTCGATTAGTTTTATAATTACAGCAAAATGAGCTTGTACGATAAAACGTCATAAAGTGGCCTTTTGGGTTTTGGGATCATGATGACCTATGCAATGCAAATCTGAAAATATTTTGATAACATTTTGTGGCCAAATTTTGGTGTTTTCTGAAATTATTTTGATGTTTCAATAAATGTTGCATTTTCAATTGTTTTTGGCCGGGTTATGGTTCTGTTTCACATAATTTTATTATTTTATAACCGGATTTTAAATTTTTGACATTTTATAAACAGAATTTTGCGCTTTGTACCAGGTTTTTACCAAATTTTGATACTTGAACAATAATTTGAATTTTTATTGCCGAATTTTGCCAGTTTTGAGAATTTTATTTTTAAGAATTTTTAGTTTTATTCCAAATTTTGATGCTTAACAGTACTTTGGTGATCAAAAACGGGATTTTGTTGATTTAAATATTTTATGAATAACATTTTGCAGTTGAGCTGAAAATGATTTTATCTATCAATATTTCAATGTTTTATGACCAAACTTAGTTATTTTTGACTATTTATGACCTGAAGCTTAAAACCTAATTTCCGGACTGAATTTTGCAATTTTTGACACATTATGAATAGAACAAACACTTGGACGAGTAGGCGGAAACAATGTATCAAACCCACTGAACCAATTTTTATAAACTGTGTATCCGCCCACCCGCCCAAGTGTAAGTTATCAAAAAATTTGTTATAGTACTCACCTCTGACGTATTAGTGACAACTGTCATTCAATCTGTCATATTAGAAACAGCAAAAACGCAACAAGCGTGAGAATAAACAAGTTTCTTGATAACAATCACTTGGGCGGGTGGGCGGGAACACTATATCAAACCACCAACCCAATAATTATAAATTGTGTTCCCGCCCACCCGCCAAAGTGTTAATTATTAAGAAATTTGTTATTGTACCCACCTCTGACGTATTAGTAACAACTGTCATTCAATCTGTCATATTAGAAACAGCAGAAACGCGACAAGTGTGAGAATAAGCAAATTCCTTAATAACAAACACTTGGGCGAGAGGACGGGCACACTGAATCAAACCACCGACCCAATAATTATAAACTGTGATCCCGCTTACCCGCCCAAGTGTTAATTATCAATAAATTCGTTATTCTACCCACTTCTGACGTATAATTGACAACTGTCATTCAATTTGTCATATTAAAAACAGCCGAAACGCAACAAGCGTGAGAATAAACAAGTTTCTTGATAACAAACACTTGGGCGGGAACACTGTATCAAACTACCAACCCAATAATTATAAACTGTGTTCCCGCCCACCCGCCCAAGTGTTACTTATCAAAAAATTTGTTACTGTACCTACCTCTGACGTATTAGTGACAACTGTCAATCAATCTGTCATATTAGAAACAGCAGAAACGCAACAAGTGTAAGAATGAGCAAATTTCTTGAAAAAAAAACACTTGGGCGGGTGGGCGGGAACACTGTATTAAACCACCGACCCAATAATTATAAACTGTGTTCCCACCTACCCGCCCAAGTGATACTTATCAGGAAATTTGTTTATGTACCCACCTCTGACATATTAATGACAACTGTCATTCAATCTGTCATATTAGAAACAGCAGAAACGCGACAAGTGTGAGATTAAACAAATTTCTTGATAACAAACACTTGGGCGAGCGGGCGGGCACACTATATCAAACCACCGACCCAATAATTATAAACTGTGTTCCCGCCCACCCGCTCAGGTGTTACTTATCAAGAAGTTTGTTATTGTACCCACCTCTGACGTATTAATGACAACTGTCAATCAATCTGTATAATTAGAAACAACAGGAACGCGACAAGTGTGAGAATAAACAAATTTCTTGATAAACACTTGGGCGGGTGGGCGGGCACACTATATCAAACCACCGACCCAATAATTATAAACTGTGTTCCCGCCCACCCGCCCAAATGATACTTATCAAGAAATTTGTTATTGTACCCACCTCTGACGTATTAGTGACAACTGTCATTTAAGCTGTCATATTAGAAACAGCAGAAACGCAACAAGTGTGAGAATGAGCAAATTTCTTGATAACAAACACTTGGGCGGGTGGGCGGTAACACTGTATCAAACCACCGACCCAATAATTATAAACTGTGTTCTCGCCCACCCGCCAAAGTGTTAATTATCAAAAAATTTGTTATTGCACTAACCTCTGACGTATCAGTGACAACTGTCATTCAATCTGTCATATTAAAAACAGCAAAAACGCAACAAGTGTAAGAATAAGCAAATTTTGTGATATCAAATATTGGGCGGGTAGGCGAGTACACTGTATCAAACAACCGACCCAATAATTAAAAACTGTGTTCCCGCCCACCCACCCAAGTGTTAATTATCAAGAAAATTGTTATTGTATCCACCTCTGACGTACTAGTGACAACTGTCAACTAATATGTCATAATAAAAACAGCAGAAATGCAACAAGTGTGAGAATGAGCAACATTTTTGATACCAAACACTTGAGTAAGTGTGCGGGAACAATGTATCAAACCACTGACCCAATATTTAAAAACTGTGTTTCTGCCCAGCCGCCCAAAGGTTAATTATCAAGAAATTTGTTATTCTACCCACTTCTGACGTATTAGTGATGTTTGTCATTCAATATAACATATTAAAAACAGCAGAAACGCAACAAGTGTGAGATTAAGCAAATTTCTTGATAACAAACACTTGGGCGGGTAGGCAGGAACACTGTATCAAACCACCGACCCAATAATTATATACTGTTTTCCCGCCCACCCGCCCAAGTGTTACTTATCAAGAAATTTGTTATTGTACGTACCTCTGACGTATTAGTGACAACTGTCATTCAATCTGTCATATTAGAAACAGCAGAAACGCAACAAGTGTGAGAATGAGCAAATTCTTTGATAACAAACACATAGGCGGGTGGGCGGTAACACTGTATCAAACTACCAACCCAATAATTATAAACTGTATTCCCGCCCATCCGCCCAAGTGTTACTTATCAAGAAATTTGTTACTGTACCCACCTCTGACGTATAAGTGACAAACGTCATTTTAAATGTTATATAAAAACAGCAAAACCGCAACAAGTGTGAGAATAAGCAAATTTCTTGATAACAAATACTTGGGCGGGTGGGTAAAAATACTGTATCAAACCACCAACCCAATTTTTATAGACTGAATTTCCACCCATCCGCCCAAATGTTTGTTATCAAAAAATTTGTTATTGTACCCACCTCTGACGTATTAGTGACAAATGTTGTTCAATCTGTCATATTTAAACAGCAGAAACGCAACAAGTGTAAGAATAAGCAAATTTTTTGATACCAAACATTTGGGCGGGTGGGCAAGAACAATGTATCAAACCACTGACCCAATATTTATAAACAGTGTTCCCGCCCACCCGCCTAAGTGTTACTTATCAAAAAATTTGTTATTGTACCGACGTCTGACGCACTAGTGACAACGGTCATTCTAACTGTCATACTAAAAACAGCAGAAACGCAACAAGTGTAAGAACAGGCAAATTTTTTAATAGCAAACACTTGGGCGGGTGGGTGAGAACAATGTATCAAACCACCGACACAATATTTAAAAACTGTGTTCCCGCCCACCCGCCCAAATGTTACTTATCAAAAGATTTGTTATTGTACCTACCTCTGACGTATTAGTGACAACTGTCATTTAACCTGACATACAGCAAAAACGCAACAAGTGTGAGAATAAGCAAATTTTGTGAAACTAAACACTTGGGCGGGTGGGCGGGAACAATGTATGACTCCACCGACCCAATATTTATAAACTGTGTTCCCGCCCCCTCCGCCCAAATGTTAGATCAATAAAATTGTTATTGTACCCACCCACTGTCCCAATATTTATAAACTGTGTTGTTGCCCACCCGCCCAAATGTTAATTATCAAAAAAATTTAAATTGTACCCACTTCTGACGTATTAGTAACAACTGTCATTTCAGATATTTAATAGAATCTCCCAGATGGTTAGCAAGCAGAGGCAAAATCAAATCATGCATCAAAGAATTAGAAAAAGTAGCCAAAATCAACAAAACTAAAGTACCAGAAAATGCAAATGAATTGCTATCAAAGAAAAGCCAAGACGAACCGGATCAAGTTTTTGGTGTTTTAGGTTTATTTTCCAGTTGGAGATTGGCTAAAAATTGTTTAATGCTGGTTTGCCAATGGTATGCATACCTCAAATTTGTTAATTTATTTTAATTAATTTTAATTGTAGTTCAATTACAAGTTTTGTTTATTTTATTTTGATATTAAATACAACTAATTTGGCTGGAAATCCATTTATGAATTTCTTCTGGCAATCGTTTGCACAATTGCCTGGTTATGTTCTTGTTAAATATGCTAGTGATAGATTCGGACGTAGGATAACAAGCTTTATGGCATTTGGGGGAACATTTATTGGTTGCGTACTTATTACATTTATTATTGAAGGTAAACAAAGTTACGGTTTGACTGTGGTTTCACTCATGCCTTTGACTGTTTTAGCATTTTTCATTTGCGTTTACATTTCACACATTCCATGGGCGACGTTGTTTAGGGATTGAATGATGTTAAAACGGACAAGGCATTAGTTAACTAATCATATACACTTATAGACACGCCTTTTGCCAATCTAGCAAAGCCAACTTAATCGTACCAAAGTGACGTCATTTGTGGGCAATTTTTTTTGATGAAAACACACTTTTATAAATTTAGTTTATTAAAATATTTATAAACCTTATATAAGTAAAGCGCACAAATGGCGAGTGACGTCAGTTGTGGGTATAAATTGTTATTATGTTGACTTCATCATGCGACGAGCAAAAAATAGTACATGGCGCGTCTATAAGTGTAATGATGAAACAAAATTTGTTATTGTTTAAATTGTAAATTTAATTTAAATTAAATTTTAGATAAAACCAAAGTAATAGGAGTAACTGCAATATCAGTATTTTTAAAATTCACAATATCATTCGTCACTTACGTTATCCACCTACAATCAATAGAAATATATCCAACTTGCATACGACAAACAGGGATGTCAATTGGAGGAATCGCTGCCAATGCTTTCGGTATTCTGACACCTTACATCATCTACTTAGTAATTTTATTAATTTGTTTACATACAATTATGATTATTACTATTTTTTAGGGAACTGAAATTAACGCAACGTATCCTTACATTTTTGCAGCAGCGATGTCATTTATGGGTATTATTTTTGCCTTCTTTGTACCTGAAACGTTGAATCAAAAATTATCAGAAACTTTACAAGATGCTGCTGTGTTTGGTGCCAATCAAAATTGGATGGGAGTTGTTAAAGAAGATAAAAAAATAACAGAAGCTGAAGTGCCTTTAAAAAATATTATTAAAGATTTTTGAATTGTTGTAAATTATTTGTTGTGATTTTTAGAAGTAAATGTGGAAGGTTAGTTGCTGCCCATGAGTTATGTTGATGAACACTGTTTTAAAAATATATTATTGTTGTTCAACTAAATTTTTATTATTCTTAGTATGTGAGATTGTTAATATAGCTCTGTAATATGTCAAAAAATGAACAATTATACAAGTTTGCTTTATTTTATTAAATTTTTGTTAAAGATTGAGTTAACATATTTTATAATTTAATAAAATTTTAGTTCTATTTTTTGCAAATGAAGTTTTTCTTATTATTATATATTTCTTTACCAGTCTATAAGACAATCCTAAAAAACTTCCCGTGCCAAACTTGCAGTGTCGGTAAGCGCTACCGGAAAGGTGAATCCAACATTTGCCACTTGTGACGTATGTTTTCAGAAAACTCTCCACTAAAATGCCCCGCCTGTTTTTTTTTTTTAAATAATTTAATTTTTATAATACTAACACTTGCCAGATGAGCTGAGTATCCCAATTTAAAACTGCTGACAACTAATCAGTGACCAACCTGATGATTTAGAATAAAAGAATCATTAAATTAACAGAAAAGAAAGTGACATTCAACCTTGGGCAATTGCAGTTAATAATTTTTGGCAAATATTTAGAACTGTATGTAATCAACGGAATATTTAATAGTAAATATTTTTATTATTGTCTTATTTTTACTTGTAATATTCTTATATAGTCAACATAAATTGTAACCATTCAGTTTAAATTAATTTCTTGATGATCCATTCAATTCTAAATGAAATTCAACGCATTCGCATGAATAGTATACATCCTTATATAGAAATGTTACAGCTCACAAAAGTTTGCATAATTTTCATTAATTTTTATTTCGCTAATAAATATAATATTAGATAACACGGATTATAATTTACAAATCCGTTTTTTATTATTCGCATATTCTTAAACCACACGCATTAAAACATTAATTCTTTGTTTTTCAAAATCTTGTCGAACAAACAGTGATAAGTATATTTACTTGTTCTGATATCAATACGAAAACTATTTTTGATTCAGTTTCAGTTTCATAGTTAAGTGTAACGCATAATAATGACCTTACAAGAATCTGCTTTCGATAAGGTTATTAAAGCGGTTGGTAATGATGGCAAATTTCAGAGAAGATTTAATTTTTTATTCAATTTTGTACTTGTGCTATTTGCCGCGATGCCGTATTTGAATATTGTTTTTGCTTTGTCAGTGCCTGAACATTGGTGTGAAGTACCAGGAAGATATGATAGTAATTATACAATAGATGAATGGAAGAAAATACATATACCTAAGTAAGTTTTTTAAAAATTTTATTAAAATTAGTAATAATGATTCATTCAGTTAATGATAAAATTATTATATGATTATTACGTCAATTGTTTTATCTTAAAGCCTTTGTAAATAAAGCATTTCTGGCTCTTTTGTTAAACCACTGATAATATAGTTGTCTGCTTTCATTAAGCAAACTCAATATTTGATCAATTTTTTTTTGGAATTTCAAGACCAGACATTAGTAAATAATTTAAATTACCATTTTGAGTTTCTTTATTACTAATCATTGAAACACTGATTAAGGAAAATACTAAACAAATTTAAACAATTTATTGCATTTAGTTAAGCTTCCATAAAATGATTAGTAAGTAGAGGCTTAAAAAAGCTTAATACATATTTTTAAATTAATTCTATTTTAAAATTAATATTTTAAACACTTATTTAGGATAGTGCACAAAAAAATTGATCAAATTGTAGTATTTAGTTTAGTTTTAATAAAGCATTTTGTAAAAAAAGCAAAAAAAAAATTATACAATTTCAATAAATTATTAAAATTACTATTTTTTATTTCAATAATATTATTGCACTTATTCAAAATAGTGCACAACAAATTTGATCAAGTTATTGCATTTGGTTTAGCTTGGAAAAGGGAAACCTAGTATTGACTCGACTACACCTAATCCAGGGTAGTGCTAAAAAAAATATAAAAAAATTATTTGTTTTTCTTTGTTTTTTTGTTTATTTTTTTTATACTCACAGACACCTACAGACACTCGCAAACACGCACAAACACCTGCAGACACTTATTTTATCATCTTCAGTTCAATAATAATCTTCATTTTAATCAAGATTATTGCTGCAATAATCTTCAAATTGATGCAAACATAATCCTCTTTGGCACTGTAATAATATTCATTTTAAGCAAGATTATTACAGTAATAATCCTTAAATTAATGCAAACATAATCATCTTTAGTCCAGTAATAATCTTTAATTTATGCAAAAATGTTTTCAAGTGGACTGGGGATCATCTTTAGTTTATGCAAGAATTTTCATATTGTAATCCTCAAATTGATGCAAACATAATCACCGAGAGGTCCGACCGCTACGAAACTCGAGTTCTCAAAGGAAGTCGGTCCGGCGGATTTGAATTTGCAGTCGAAACGACTCTAAAATATTCCCCCTTCGCACCGGTTTTGCGGCAAAAAAAAAAATTGGCCGACTTCAAAAATTCGTAAAGAGGCCCCCAAGCAAAAATTCAAAAATCTAATTCCAACAGTTTGTGGGGAAACTCTTTTTCTTTCGAATGAAACTAAGCGCAACCTTCCCAGTGCAACCCCTGGGCACTTATATTGTTTTTTGAAACCCCACTTTTTTGCAAAAAACGCGTTTATTCGACCTTCAACGCACAGCCGCGGGTCAACGAGCAGAGATATCAAAAAACTGTAAGAGGGGTAAACAAAAGATCAAGGACGGATCTCGCGAAGGAGAGAAGTCGCGATTTTCTACAAGCCTGGGGAGACCGGGGGCGGATCCTCAAAATGAGTGTTTAAAGGTCTTCGTCGGGGGCGGCGGATTTGAAACAAAGATCAAACTCAAAAATCGCTTTAGCCTACTGCATTTTCGAATCCTTTCTCTTTCGAAAACTATTAAAATATTTTTGCGCCGGACTGTTGCTAGGTGTCGCACGGTGGTAAGCCAACTTTCACCTCGGCAAAAACTCGATTTTTGACTTTGAACGCAAAGTTTTAGGTGACGCAGCCTTGCGATCGGGACGGGATAAAAAGTGGCAAACGGGAGGAACGTTCTGACGTATCTGCCGCCCCCATGCGGTCAAAAACGGCAAAGTTATTGCCGTTTTTCCGTTTTTTTTCAAAAAATTGCCGCGTCGCTCCCGGGGAATTGAGAGTCGGGCGGCGCATTGAAAGAAACGCAAAAAGAAAAAGCGGTTTCTCATCTTCAACGACAAAAATGTTAGTGCTCCTTAAATGCAGAATCCCCGTTTTATGATGACGGCGTTTTTTCGGAATCAAAACGGTGGCTTCATATTTTTATCCCAAAGAGGGACAGTCGAGAGGAAGCCAACTCCAAAAACCTTTTGTCGATCCAAACCTTCGTTTGCCCCAGGCAAATTTCCAAGCACCCTGCCTACTAATCGACGGACGGCTGGCAAACGAGGAGTGGAGCATTTAATTTTTGTTTTATACTTACAGTAATCTACAGGCACTCACAGACACCTTCAGATACAAGATTATTACTGCAATAATCCCCAAAATGATGCAAACATAATCATCTTTAGTCCAGTAATAATCTTCATTTTATGCAAAAATGTTTTCATGTAAACTGAGGATCATCTTTAGTTTATGCAAGAATTTTAATATTGTAATCCTCAAATTAATGCAAACATAATCACACCAGGAGGCCCGATCGCGACGAAACTTAGGTTCTTAAAGGAAGTCGATCCGGCGGATTTAAAATTGCAGTCAAAACGGCTCTAAAATATCCCGCCCCCCCGCGGCAAAAATGAAAAATAAATCGGCCGACTATAAAAATTCGTAAAAAAGCCCCCAAGCAAAAATTTAAAAATCTAATTCCAACAGTTTGTGGGGAAACTCTTTTTCTTTCGAATGAAACTAAGCGCAACCTTCCCAGTGCAACCTCTGGGCACTTATATTGTTTTTTGTAACCCCACTTTTTTGCAAAAAACGTGTTTTTTCGACCTTCAACGCACAGCCGCGGGTCAACAAACAGAGATATCAAAAAACTGTAAGAGGGGTATTCGAAAGATCAAGGACGGATCTCGCAAAGAAAAGAAGTCGCGATTTTCTACGAGCCTAGGGAGACTTACTTTATCATCTTCAGTACAATAATAATCTTCAATTTAATCAAGATTATTGCTGCAATAATCCTTAAATTGATGCAAACATAATGTTCTTTAGTACATTAATAATCTTCATTTTAAGCAAGATTATTACTGTAATAATCCCCAAATTGATGCAAACATAATCATCTTTAGTCCAATAATAATCATTTTATGCAAAAATGTTTTTATGTGAACTGGGGATCATCTTTAGTTTATTTAAGAATATTCATATTGTAATCTTCAAATTAATGCAAACATAATCACCGATCGCGACGAAACTTGGGTTCTCAAAGGAAGTCGGTCCGGCGGATTTGAATTTGCAGTCAAAACGGCTCTAAAATATCCCCCCTCCGCACCGCAACCGGTTTTGCGGCAAAACATAGAAAAAATTCGGCCAATTTTGAAAATTCGTAAAAAGGCCCCCAAGGAAAAACTCAAAAATGTAATTCCAACAGTTTGTGGGAAAACTCTTTTTCTTTTGAAATGAAACTAAGCGCAACCTTCCTAGTGCAGCACCTGAGCACTTATATTGTTTTTTGCAACCCCACTTTTTTGCAAAACTCGCGTTTTTATCGACCTTCAACGTACAGCCGCGGGTCAACGAGCAGAGATATCAAAAAAACTGTAAGAGGGGTAATCAAAAGATTAAGGACGGATCTCGCGAAGGAGAGAAGTCGCGATTTTCTACGAGCCTGGGGAGACCGGGGGCGGATTCTCAAAGTGAGTGTTTAAAGGCCTTCGTCGGGGGCGGCGGATTTGAAACAAAGATCAAACTCAAAAATCGCTTTAGCCTACTGCATTTTCGAATCTTTTCTCTTTCAAAAACTATTAAAGTATTTTTGCGCCGGACTGTCGCTAGGTGTCGCACGGTGGTAAGCCAACTTTTACCTCGGCAAAAACTCGATTTTTGGACTTTGAACGCAAAGTTTTAGGTGACGCCGCCATGCAATCGGGACGGGGTAAAAAGTGGCAAACGGGAGAAACGTTCTGACGTATCTGCCGCCCCCATGTGGTCAAAAACGGCAAAGTTATTGCCGTTTTTCAGTTTTTTTTCAAAAAATTGCCGCGCCGCTTCCGGGAAATTGAGAGTCGGGCGGCGCATTGAAAGAAACGCAAAAAGAAAAAGCGGTTTCTCATCTCCAACGACAAAAATGTTAGTGCTCTCTAAATGCAGAATCCCCGTTTTTTGATGACGGCGTTTTTTCGGAATCAAAACGGTGGCTTCATATTTTTATCCCGAAGAGGGACAGTCGAGAGGAAGCCAACTCCAAAAACCTTTTGTCGATCCAACCCCCCGTTTGCCCCAGGCAAATTTCCGAGGACCCTGCCTCCTAATCGACAGACGGCTGGCAAACGAGGAGTGGAGCATTTAATTTTTGTTTTATACTTACAGTAACCTACAGGCACTCACAGACACCTACAGACACAAGATTATTACTGCAATAATCCCCAAAATGATGCAAAAATAATCATCTTTAGTCCAATAATAATTTTCATTTTATGCAAAAATGTTTTCATGTAAACTGAGGATCATCTATAGTTTATGCAAGAATTTTTATATTGTAATCCTCAAATTAATGCACACATAATCACACCAGAAGACCCGATCGCGACAAAACTTGGTTTCTCAAAGAAAGTCGGTCCGGCAGATTTGAATTTGCAGTCAAATCGGCTTTAAAATATCCCCCCTCCGCACCGCGGCCGATTTTGCGGCAAAAAATGTAAAAAATCGGCCTATTTTGAAAATTTGTAAAAAGACCCCCAGGCAAAAATTCAAAAATCTAATTCCATCAGTTTGTGGAAAAACTCTCTTTCTTTCAAATAAAAGTAAGCGCAACCTTCCTAGTGCAACCCCTGAGCACTTATATCGTTTATTGCAACCCCACTTTTTTGCAAAAAACGCGTTTTTGTCGACCTTCAACGCACAGCCGCGGGTCTACGAGCGGAGATATCAAAAAACTGTAAAAGGAGTAATCAAAATATCAAGAAAGGATCTCGCAAAGGAGATAAGTTGCGATTTCCTACGGGCCTGGGGAAACCGGGAGCGGATCCTTAAAGTGAGCGTTTAAAGGCCTCTTTTGGGGGGCGGCGGGTAGAAAACAAAGGTCAAACTCAAAAATCGCTTTAACCTACTGCAATTTCGGATTCTTTCTCTTTTGAAATGTATTTAAGTATTTTTGCGTCGGACTGTCGCTAGCTGTCGCACGGTGGTAGGTCGACTTTCACCTCGGCAAAAACTCGATTTTTGACTTTGAACGCAAAATTTTAGGTGACGCCGCCCTGCGATCGGGACAGAGTAAAATGTGGCAAACGGGGCTCTCAGAGAAGAACGTTCTGACGTATCTGCCGCCGATTTCCGTTTTATTTCAAAAAATTGCCGCGCCGCTCCCGCGGAGTTTGAGAGTCGGGCAGCGTATTAAGACGGCGGTTCTGAAAATCAAATTCCGGATTCAGATTCCGCCGTCTTTTCCGGTGAAAAACTCAGCTGGTCGCGTCGGGATTGGACGGCGGGCGCCGGAGATGCGGACCGACAAAGGAGCGGCCGAAAGGGTTCCGAATTTCCCAAAAAAGCGTAAACTTCATCAAAGATGGACCTAAAAAAGAGGCCAACGCGACGTTAAAATTTTGTTTTAATTTTTTTGCTCACAGGGAGTAGAGATAATTCAAAAAAACGCAAAAACCGTTTTTTGTACATCGCCGGAGAACTGGGAAAGCTTTTGGGTTCCGGTTTTCGCCGTTCTCATTTTTTTTGGGGTACAATTTTGGTCGGTGAAACCGCCTCTTTGCCCGCATCACACCGTTTCGAATCCAAAATAGTAATGGGGGGGGGGGGCAAATAGTAATCTGGGGGCTAAAACACATTTTTTAAAATTAAATAACTTATTTAGAACAAATTTTATTAAATTATTTTAATTCCAGAGAAAATGATACAAGAGGAAAATTCAGCTTCAGCAAATGCAGCATGTACAACCACACGCATACCAACTACAGTTACTCATCACCTGAAATAATAGGTTTGCACGACATTATATTGATTAATAATTCACTAAAAACTATTTTTTTAATTCCAGACTGCCAACATGGATGGGAATTTGATAGCACTTGGTATAAACTAACAGCTCCTTCACAGGAACAATGGGTTTGCGATAAGACTCTCTACGTAACCAATGCATTTGTGTTTGTAAGAGCTGGTGAAGTTGTAGGAACTTTTATGTTTGGACAACTAGCAGATATGTAAATATTATTATTTAATTTAAATTTAATATTAAAGTTTTGTCAACATTTTTAGATTTGGTAGAAGACCAGTATTTTATATGACCGTCATAACAACAGTAATTGGAAGACTTTTAACAACAATAACTACGCAATGGGTATACGTATTCTTCATTGCTTCATTTATTGGAAGCTTGCCATCAACATCTGTATTTCAAGGGCCGTTAGTAATAGCAATGGAAATTTCTAAAAATGAAGACAGAGCACATATTGCAATGATGCAATGTATTGGATGGACTTTCGGTTTATGTGTAATGCCACTAGTTATGTGGGTTGTTGGTGATTGGGTCTATTTTATGTTAATTACCACTTTACCATGTGCCATATTTTTATTTTCTAAAAGGTAATTATAAAAAATTAGATTTTAAATTAGTTAACAAAATTTGAAAATTTTAGGTATTTAATAGAATCTCCAAGATGGTTAGCAAGCAGAGGTAAAATCAACGCATGCATCAGAGAATTAGAAAAAATTGCAAAAACTAATAAAACTAAAGTACCAGATGATGCCTCAATAATGCTATTAAAAAAATCCGATAAACTGGATCAAGCTTTTGGTATTTTAGGTTTATTTTCCAGTTGGAGATTGATTAAAAATTGTTTAATGCTTCTTTGCGGATGGTTAGTATAAATATTGTTTAAAAATAACTCCTAATTAATGTTTTTGTAGGTCAATCACAGTTATTGTTTACTTTATTTTAATATTAAATACAACCAATTTGGGTGGAAATCCTTTTATGAATTTCTTTTGGCAATCGTTGGCTGAATTGCCTGGTTATATTATAGGAAAATATGCCAGTGATAAGTTTGGAAGAAGGATTACAAGCTTTATGGCGTTTGGAGGAACCCTTATTGGTTGCATACCTATTATATTTATTATTCAAGGTACGCAAATTGTTTAAAATTTTAATTCTAATTTAAATTATTAACAATTCTAGATGAAACCAAAGTAATGGGCGTATCTGCAATATCAATTTACCTAAGATTCACAATATCATTTGCGTTTTATGTAATCAATTTACAATCATTAGAAATATATCCAACCTGCATACGACAAACAGGAATGTCAATTGGAGGCATTGCTGGTAACGCTTTTGGAATGTTGGCTCCTTACATTGTTTACATAGTAAATTTATCTATTTTTTTGCCAACAAATATAATAAATTTTATTTTTAGGGAACTGAAATTAATGCAACGTATCCTTACATCATTTCAGCTGTATTATCATTTTTGGGTATAGTTTTTGCTGTTTTCTTGCCGGAAACGTTGAATCAAAAATTACCAGAAACGTTAGCAGATGCTGCTGTGTTTGGGGCCGATCAAAATTGGTTGGGTGTTGTTGAAGAGGATAAAAATATACCAGAGGTTGAAATACCATTGAAAGAGATTATAAATTAATTTTTTTTAATTTAATTTTATTATTAGGCTTTTTTGTATTTATTATTGTAAATAATATAAAGAATTTTGATTTTTTTTAAGTTTTGTAGTTCTAACATTAAAAAAAATAACCACTTGTGAACCGATCTAACTATTTTGACACTCCAGTCAATGATTATGATTATAAGCGGGTTAGTTTATATGATTAGCTTTGTCTTTTGTGTAGAAATAAATGTAAAAAAACGTATCTACTGCAATATAATATTCAACGCAGAAGCAAAATAAAAACTAAAACATAATTTTTATAATCACCTAAATATTCTGATAATTGCTATAAATAACTAATCAATCAAAATGTTTACCGAGTTAATAATTTATCTTCCACGATCCAAATCAGTGACTAGTTATAACTGATTTTATCTTCACCTATATATTCCACCGATCAAACTAAAATTACATAAAACCAACATGAATCTACTACACGCATGTTTTGCAAGTAAGTTACTAACAAAATTTTTATTTATTTATAATTAATATAATGATTTGCTTACAGTTTTTGCATTCGGTTTGGTTTATGCCAATTCCGATGAGGGATTAGTTGAATCAAAAATTTTTGGAGGATATCCAATATTTAATAGAAGTTACTTTTCTTATCAAGTAAATAGTAATTTTTAATTCTTGTTCAAATTTGGTTAATAAACATTTTATAGGCTTCCATAAGGTACCCCAGCGATGTACATCATTGTGGAGGTGTATTATACGATAATTTACATGTTCTTACTGCAGCTAGTTGTTTTGTTGACGCAACAAACCTGTCGCAAATTACAGTCGTTTTAGGAAATTTGAATAGATCCAATGCAGTTGACCATGCTGTAGTCAGATCAGTAACTAAAATGAAATTACACGAAGAATTCGATAAGACGACAACTTATGAAAATAATATTGCTATACTAACGGTATGCAAATTTGATTTAATTCTACAACTTATTAATTTTATGTTAAATTTTTAGTTGAACGAAACTGTTACTTTTAATGCTAATATTTCATCTATTCCACTTTGGGATGATGTTCATCCACCAAATGAAACCTTGTGCGTTATATCTGGATGGGGACTTGGTGGAAGTGTAAGTTATTATAAGGATAAATTGATAAATAAAATTGAAATCATTTATATTACAGCCACAATATAGTACATGGTTAGTTGGACTTGACGTCAACTACATCAGCAATACTACATGCAAAAGCATATACGGTGACCGTTTCAATAATGGAATGATTTGCGCTGCTGTTGAAGGAGATAAAGGTCCTTGCAGAGTAATAATATAACAATAGTTACGCAAATTGAATTATTTTAACATTGGCTTTTATTTTAGGGTGATTATGGTGGTCCATTGGTGTGCAATAAGCAATTATTGGGATTGATTTCTTGGAGTAATGGATGCGGTGCACTAACTGATCCAGAAGTTTACACTGATATTCCTTATTATATATCATGGATTAAGGACAATACACGTTTGTGATTTAAATTGATAAAAGATATAAATAAAAATACCTACATTAAAAGCTTTCTTAGTCATTCTTAGTAGCTTCTAATGTCTTCTAAAATACTCTAAAAAATGTTTTCTAAAACTTTTAACTATAGTAGCTTTAAACTTGATGTTTTTTTAAACTTTTTAGATTTGTTTTCTAACAATGCTTATTGTTAGTAACTCTTAAATAAGAAGTTATATGATTTTTTAAAAGTTAATATCATTATTCTATAACTTTGAAAATTATTAGTTGATATGACAAACGCTTGGTTGGGTCTGAGGGAACCAAGTTTAAACTATGGGCGGGTAGCTTTTTCTACTGTAGCTCGCTCACTCAAGTGTTGATAATCAAAAACATTTATATTCTACCCACCTTTTGTGTAAGTTGCTAGCAATACAATAGACGATTAGCTTACAACAAGTTTTTTGATGACAAACGCTTGGGTGGGCGGACGGAAACCAAGTTTAAATTGAGGGCGGCTAGCTTTTTCTACTGTAGCCCAACCACCCACCCAAGTGTTGGTGATCAATATATTTATTATTCCACCCACCGTTTGTGTAAGTTGCTAGTAATACAACAGACGATTAGCTTACAACAAGTTTTTTGATGACAAACGCTTGGGTGGGCGGCGAGAACCAAGGTTAAAATATGGGCGGGTAACTTCTTCTACTGTGACCCACCCACCCAGCCAATTGTTGGTAATCAAAAGATTTATTATTTCACCCACCGATTGTGTAAGTTGCTACCATTACAACAGACAATTAGCTTACAACAATTTTCTTGATGACAAACGTTTGGGTAGGTAGGCGGAAACCAAGTTTAAATTCTGGGCAGGTAGTTTCTTGTAGTGTAGCCCACCCATTTGTTGTTGCCAGTACATGTTTGTAAAGATACGTATGTAAGTCTTTGTAATCTATACCTACTCATTGCAAATTTTTAATTAACTTATCAAAGATTTTCTTGAAATCTACGAAGCAGAAATAAACTGGCTGCCCTATATCTCTGCATCTTTGTACCAAAACCTGTACTACAAACAGCGTTTTCCTGCTTCCTAAGTTGTTCTAAAAAGCAAATTGGGTATTACTAATTTGCTCTTCGACTTTTATTTCTATCTTGACTCTTTTATCTGAAAATAAAACTTCAACGTATTCCTTCTACTTGTTTAACTTGTCCTTTTTATCCACAATGAGCTTTTCATCGGTCTGCCATGTAGTTTGCTACGTCCACCAAATACATGCGAGCTTGTTGTGCCGTTTGCAAATTTCAGATCTATTAGGGATTTGTCATCATCGTTACTATGTCGTCTTAGAAGCTCATTTATTACGTCGTAACTTGTGGTATCTTTGTAAATTTCTGCATCTACCTGGAAGGTTCACCAGATAGATAAGGTGTCTCTTCATGTTGTAAAAATCAATTAATTAGATCACAAACGCTTGGGCAAACGCACGATGAACATCAATCCATAATCTTACAAGATAAACTTAGTGTTTGATTAAGTGTTCTTGATCAAAAATTGAATCACAAACACTTGAGCGGATGAATGGACAACACAAACCCAAACTACACGCCCCTAAATTTGAACTTGGTTCCCGCCCACCCGCCCAAGTGTTTGTGATCAAAAAATTGAACCACAAATACAAGTAGGCAACACAAATACAAACCACACGTTTGCCTGATTTGAACATAGTTCCCACCCTCCCCCAAGTGTTTGTGATCAAAAAAAATAATCACAAACATTTGGGCGGGTGGAGGACAACACAAATCCAAACAACGCACTCCTAAATTTAAACTTAGTTCCCGCCCAAGTGTTTGTGATCAAAAAATTAAATCACAAACACTTGGGCGGGTAGGCAACACAAATCTAAACCACATTTCCGTTTAATTTGAACTTACAACAAGTTTTTGTAATCAAAAAATTAGATCACAGACATTTGAGAGCGTGAGTAGGCAACACAAATCCAAACCACACGCCTTTAAATTTAAATTTAGTTCCCGCCCACCCGCCCAAATGTTCGTAATCAAAAAATTGAATCACGAACACTTAAGTGGGTAAATGGGCAACACAAATCCAAACCACATGTCCGCTTAAATTAAACTTAATTCCCGCCCGCCCAAGTGTTCCTAATTGAAAAATTAGATCACAAACACTTGGGTAAGTAGTGAGCTAAATAAATCCAAACCACACGTCCGTTTAAATTAAACTTAGCCCAAGTGCTTGTAATAAAAAAAATTAATCACACACACTTGGGTGGGTGGGTTTGTAGGCAACACAAATCCAAACCACACTTCCGCCTAATTTAAACATAGTTCCTGCCCGATATCCAAGTGTTTGTGATCAAAAACTTATATCACAAACACAAATACAAACCACACGTCCTCCTCATTAGAGCTTAGTTCCCGCCCACCCCCCCAAGTGTTTGTAATCAAAAAATTGGATCACAAACACTTAGGCGGGTAAATGAGCTACACAAAACCAAACCACACGTCTGCTTAAATTGAACTTATTTCCCGCCCAAGTGTTTGTGATAAAAATAATTGAATCAAAACAATAGGGCGGGCGGGTGGGCAACACAAATCCAAATCACAAGTCCGCTTAAAATGAACTTAGTTCCCGCCCACAAACCCAAGTGTTTGTAATCAATTTTTTTTATTACAAACACTTGAGTGGATGAGTAGTTTGCACAAATCGAAACTACAGGTTTGCTTAATTTAAACTTAATTCCCGCCCATTCGCCCAAATGTTGTAATCAATTATTTTTTTATCACAAACACTTGGGCGGGCGGGTGGGTGGACTACACAAATCCAGCCCACATGTCCTCTTAATTTGAACTTAGTTTGCGCTCACCTTCTCAAGTGTTTGTAATTAATTTGTTTTATCACAAACACTTAGGCGGGTGGGTGGGCTATACAAATCCAAACCACAGGTCCGCTTAAACTAAACTTAGTTCCCGAACACCCGCCCAAGGGTTTGTAATCAAAAAATTAGGTCACAAACACTTGGGCGGGCGGGTGGGCAACACAAATTCAAACCACAACTCCGCTTAATTTAAATTTAGTAATAAATTGACCATCGTAGCAGTAAACATCTGCTGACACTTTCCAGAAATAGTAAATAAATTCTGAGTCACGTCTGAGGCTATTTACCCCTGAACTTTGAGCTACATACATTGCCAGATTGCAACAACAACAAAGAAACCACTATCATAATAGAACATCCTCATAGCAACTCCCAAGGCCTCCTTTACCAAACGTCTTTGACCTTAGGCTACACAAACCTATCTTCAAAAACACACACAGTCGCACCTTTTACATCAGCAAGTGCCCAGCCGGTGACAATAAACATTTTAATTTAGAGTCTTCAATCACAAGATCACGTGCTTGTAATCACCGGATTGGATGTACAAATACTTTAAACTAAAATGTCCTTCCGACTCACTCAAGTGTTTGTAATCAAGGGATTAGATGTTTTTCCTCTTTAAAAAAAAATAAGGAAAAGCTCCTCGTAGATGAAAGGGACAGTAAGGATTAAGTAAGTGGAAGAATTACAATAAATTTTGTTATTTGGATAAAAGAGCCAAGATAGAAACAAAAATAAAATCGAAGAGCAAGTTAGTAATACCCAATTTAGTTTTTGGAACAACTTATGAAGCTGGGAAGCAATGTTTAGAATACAGGTTTTGGTACAAGAAGTACAGTAAAAGTAACTACCCGCCCACAATTTAAACTTGGTTCCCGCCCGCCCACCCAAGCGTTTGTCATCAAGAAACTTCTTGTAAGCTAATCGTCTTGTATTGCTAGCAACTTACAAAAACGGTTGGTGGAATAATAAATTTTTTGATCAGCAACACTTGGGTGGGTGGGTGAAACACAGTAAAAAAAGCTACTCGCCCACAATTTAAACTTAGTTTTTGCCCGCCCGCCCAAGTGCTTGTAAACGGTGGGTAAAATATTAAATCTGTTGATCACCAACACTTGGGTGGGTAGGCTACAGTAAAAGAAGCCCACAATTTAAACTTAGTTTCAGCTCGCTCACCCAAGCGTTTGTCATCAAGAAATTTGTTGTAAATTAATCGATTTTTGTGTTACTATCAACTTACACAAACGGTGGGTGGAATAATAAATCTTTTGATCACCAACACTTGGGTGGGTGGGTAGGTGGGCCACAGTAAAAGAAGCTACCCGCCCTAAATTTAAACATAATTCCCGCCCGCCCACCCAAGCGTTTGTCATAGAAAAACTTGTCGTAAGTTAATCGACTATTGCATTGCTAGCAACTTATACAAACGGTGGGTGGAATATTAAATCTTTTGATCACCATCACTTGGGTGAGTGGACCACAGTAAAAGAAGTTATCCGCCCACAATTTAAACTTAATTTCCGCTCGCTCACCCAAGCGTTTGTCATCAAGAAATTTGTTGTAAATTAATCGATTTTTGTATTACTATCAACTTACACAAACGATGGGTGGAATAATAAATCTTTTGATCACCAACACTTGGGTGGGTGGGCGGGTTACAGTAAAAAAAGCTACCCGCTCACAGTTTAAACTTGGTTTCCGCTTGCCCACCCAAGCGTTTGTTATCAAGAAACTTGTTTTAAGCTAATCAACTATTGTATTGATATCAACTTACACAAACGATGAGTGGAATAATAAATCTTTTGATCACCAACACTTGGGTGGGTGGGTGGGCCACAGTAAAAAAAGCTACCCGCCCTAAATTTAAACATAATTCCCGCCCGCCCACCCTAGCGTTTGTCATAGAAAAACTTGTCGTAAGTTAATCGACTATTGCATTGCTAGCAACTTATACAAACGGTGGGTAAAATATTAAATCTGTTGATCACCAACACTTGGGTGGGTAAGCTACAGTAAAAGAAGTTATCCGCCCACAATTTAAACTTAGTTTCCGCTCGCTCACCCAAGCGTTTGTCATCAAGAAATTTGTTGTAAATTAATCGATTTTTGTGTTACTATCAACTTACACAAACGGTGGGTGGAATAATAAATCTTTTGATCACCAACACTTGGGTGGGTGGGTGGGTCACAGTAAAAAAAGTTACCCGCCCACATTTTAAACTTGGTTTCCGCTTGCCCACCCAAACGTTTGTTATCAAGAAACTTGTTTTAAGCTAATCAACTATTGTATTGCTAGCGACTTACACAAACGATGGGTGAAATAATAAATCTTTTGATCAACAACACTTGGATGGGTGGGTGTGACACAGTAGAAAAAGCTACCCGCCCTAAATTTAAACTTGGTTTCCGCCTGCCCACCCAAGCGTTTGCCATAGAAAAACTTGATGTAAGTTAATCGAGTATTGCATTGCTAGCAACTTACACAAACGGTGGGTGAAATATTAAATCTTTTAATCACCAACACGTGAGTGGGTGGAACACAGTAAAAGAAGTAATCTGCCCACAATTTAAACTTAGTTCCCGCCTTCCTACCCAACCGTTTGTCACCAAGAAACTTGTTGTAAGCTAATTGTCTGTTGTATTGCTAACAACTCACACACACGATGAGTAGAATAATACATCATTTGATCACCAACCCTTAAGTGGGTGGGTGGGTCACAGTAGAAGAAGCTACCCGCCCACAATTTAAACTTGGTTTTTGCCTGCTTACCCAAGTATTTGTCATCAAAACACTTAAACTAATCGTTTTAAAAAACATTTCTTAGAGTACTTTAGAAGACATTAGAAGCTACTAGAAATGACTAAGAAAGCTCTTAATGTAGATATTTTTATTTATATCTCTAATCAATTTAAATCACAAACGTGTATTGTCCTTAATCCATGATATATAATAAGGAATATCAGTGTAAACTTCTGGATCAATTAGTGCACCGCATCCATTACTCCAAGAAATCAATCCCAATAATTGCTTATTGCACACCAATGGACCACCATAATCACCCTAAAATAAAAGCCAATGTTAAAATAATTCAATTTGCGTAACTATTGTTATATTATTACTATGCAAGGACCTTTATCTCCTTCAACATTAGCGCAAATCATTCCATTATTGAAACGGTCACCGTATATGCTTTTGCATGTAGTATTGCTGATGTAGTTGACGTCAAGTCCAACTAACCATGTACTATATTGTGGCTGTAACATAAATTATTGAAATTTTATTTATTTATTTTATATATCAATTTATCATTATAATAACTTACACTTCCACCAAGTCCCCATCCAGATATAACGCACAAGGTTTCATTTGGTGGATGAACATCATCCCAAATTGGAATAGATGAAATATTAGCATTAAAAGTAACAGTTTCGTTCAACTAAAAATTAAACATAAAATTAATAAGTTGTAGAATTAAATCAAATTTGAGTACCGTTAGTATGGCAATATTATTTGCATAAGTTGTCGTCTTATTGAATTCTTCGTGTAATTTCATTTTAGTTACTGATCTGACTACAGCATGGTCAACTACATTAGATCTATTCAAATTTCCTAAAACGATTGTAATTTGCGACAGGTTTGTTGCGTCAACAAAACAACTAGCTGCAGTAAGGACATGTAAATTGTCGTATAATACACCTCCACAATGATGTACTTCGCTGGGGTACCTTATGGAAGCCTACAAAATGTTTATTAACCAAATTTGAACAAGAATTAAAAATTAATATTTACTTGATAAGAAAAGTTACTTTTATTAAATATTGGATATCCACCAAAAATTTTTGATTCAACTAATCCTTCATCGGAATTGGCATAAACCAATCCGAATGCAAAAACTGTAAAGAAATTAATATATTAATTATAAATTAATTAAAATTTTGTTAGCAATTTGCAAAACATGCGTGTAGTAGATTCATTTAGATTTTATGTAATTTTAGTTTGATCGGTGGAATATATAGGTGAAGATAAAATCAGTTAGATTATAAAAATTATATTATAATTTTTTGGCCGTTTCCGCATTGAAATGAATTAATAAACTACTTAACATTTGTAGAGAAAAGCTGCAAGAATGTTGTTTACAAAGTGTTTTCAATTTCTGCAATTTGCCCAACACTATTTACAAATAGCACCAACCAATTGATGGTGTTATGAGTAGAAATATCCGAGTCTACTACACCATATTATAAAATGATTCACAATGTTTTCCCAAATTAATCTTAAATAATCTCAATCAACAATAGTCATAAAAAATCTTATCTTTATCTATATATTCCAACAATAAAAAAAATGCACCAAATCAGCTTCAACATGAATCTTCTACACATCTGCTTTGCAAGTAAGTAGCCAACAAACTTTTAAAAATTTTACAATTAATTTATTAATGCAGTTTTTACGTTCGGATTGGTGTACGCCAATTTTGATGGAGGCTCATTTCAAACAAGAATTGTTGGTGGATACGAGGTGCAGAATAGAAGCAACTTCTCCTACCAAGTAAGTATTAATTTAATAGTTTTGTTTGTACAAAGCAACCTTCAAACACTTATCTAAAATTATCAATTAATATTTAATCAATTTCCAGGTTTCCATAAGAGGCAATAATAGTCACTATTGTGGAGGAGTATTATATGATAATCAACATGTCCTAACTGCAGCTAATTGTGTCGCTAATGTAAAGAACGTTTCAGAACTTACAGTAGTTTTAGGAGATTTGAATATAATTAAACCGGATAAATCTACTGTGAATAAAACTGTAATATTAATTAAAGTACATGAAAAATACAATAAGACATCTCATGAGAATGATATTGCTATATTAACTGTAAGCAAATTAAGTATGAATTGAATAAAATATTATTTAAAACAAATTTTAGTTAAAGGATAGCGTTACATTAAATGCTAACATTTCAACTATTCCATTGTGGAACCAGAAACATCCCGAAAATAATACAAAATGTTCTGTTTCTGGATGGGGAACTACTTCAAATGTGAATCAATTTTATATATACATTTTGATGTTTATAATATATTTTATTTTTTTAATTTTAGAATGGAGGATTTAGTACTTCCTTACGTGCAGTTGATCTCAATTTTGTTAATAATACAATTTGCAAACAAATTTACGGTAACGTTTACTATCCAGGAATGATTTGCGCAAGGAGCAAAGGAAAGGATTCCTGTTTGGTAATAATGCATGATTAATTTAAAAATTTAAATTTTAAAATGAATTTATTTTAGGGTGATAATGGTGGTCCATTAGTATGCAAGAATAAATTAGTGGGATTGGTTTCTTGGTCTTTTGTATGCGCTCATGAGCAGTTTCCAAGTGTTTTTACTGATATTTCTAATTATATTGCATGGATTAAGAACAATACACGTTTGTTTTAATCTTAATTGATTATTAAAAAAAAAATATTACTATTTTATTAATAAAAAAGTTCTGCAACTTTTTTGAATTAAGAAAATGTTGATCAAAATATGAAATTTATTTTTGTTATTTTCCAAAATTTCCTAAATCTAACAAAAGAATTATATTTATTGATTTATAGGTTAATTGTGAATGAAATTTTAATTAAATTCGTTTTGAATTAAAAAAGTTCTGCAACATTTTCGATTTAAGCCAAATTTGATCAAAATATGAAATTTATCAGACATTTTGTTATTTTCCAAAAAAATTTAAAACTAATTGAACAATTATTTTTATTGATTTTAAGGTTAATTGTATATCAAATTTTACTTAAATCCATTTTAAATTAAAAAAATTCTGCAAATTTTTCGAATTAGACCAAGTTTGATCAAAATATGATTTTTATCCGCCATTTTGTTATTTTTCAAAATTTTCAAAATCTAGCAAAAAAATTATATTTATTGATATTCATGTTAATTGTAAATAAAATTTTATTAAAAATTGAATTGGGTTAAAAAAATTATAAAGCTTTTTCGAATTAAGCTAAATTTGATCAAAAAATGAAATTTATCCGTCATTTTGTTATTTTCCAAAAAAAATTAAATCTAACTAAACAATTATTTTTATTGAATTTAAGGTTATTTGTAGATCACATTTTACTTAAATCTATTTTGAATTTAAAAAGTTCTGCAACTTTTTCGAATTAAGCCAAATTTGATCAAAATATAAAAATCATGCGCCATTTTGTTATTTTCTAAAATTTTCTAAATCTAGTGAAAAAATTATATTAATTAATTTTAAGGTTAATTGCAGATAAAATTTTATTCAAATCCATTATGAATTAAAAAAGTTCTGCAACTTTTTAGAATTAATCCAAATTTGATCAAAATATGAAATTCATCCGCCATTTTATTATTTTCCAAAAAAAAAAAATCTAACTGAACAATTATTTTTATTGATTTTAAGGTTAATTGTAGATAAAATTTTATTCAAATCAATTATGAATTAAAAAAATTCTGCAACTTTTTCGAATTAAGCTAAATTTGATCAAACTATAAAGATTATCCGCAATTTTGTTATTTTGCAAAATTTTCTAAATCTAGCAAAAGAATTATATTTATTGATTTTATGGTTAATTGTAAATAAAATTTTATTTAAGTCCAAATTGGATTAAAGAAGTTCTGCAACATTTTCGAATTAAGCCAAATTTGATCAAAATATGAAATTCATCCGCCATTTTGATATTTTCAAATTTTTTTAAAATTTAACAAAAGAATTATATTTAATGATTTTGAGATTAATTGTAAATTAAATATTATTTAAATCCATTTGGGATTAAAAAAGTTATGCAACTTTTTCGAATTAAGCCAAATTTGATCAAAATATGAAAATCATCCGTCATTTTGTTATTTTCCAAAATTTTCTAAATCTAGTAAAAAAATTATGTTTATTAGGTTTAAGGTTAATTGCAGATAAAATTTTATTCAAATCCATTATGAATTAAAAAAGTTCTGCAACTTTTTCAAATTAAGCCATATTTGATCAAACTATGAAGTTTATCGGCCATTTTGTTATTTTGCAAATTTTTCTAAATTTAGCAAAAGAATGATATTTATTGATATCAAAGTTAATTGTAAATAAAATTTTATTTGAATCCATTTTGGATTAAAAAAGTTCTGCAACTTTTTCGAATTAAGCCAAAGTTGAGCAAAATATGGAATTTATCCACCATTTTGTTATTTTTCAAAATTTTAAAAATCAAACAAAAAAATTATATTTATTTATTTTAAGGTTATTTGAAAATAAAATTTTATCTAAATTCGAATTGGATTAAAAAAGTTCTGCAACTTTTTTGAATTAGGCTAAATTTGATCAAAATTAAAATTTATCCGCCTTTTAGTTATTTTCCAAAATTTATTAAATTTGACAAAAGAATTATATTTACTAATTTTAAGGTTAATTGCAAATAAAATTTTGTTAAAATCCAAAATGGATTAAAAAAGTTCTGAAAGTTTTTCGAATTAGGCTAAATTTGATCAAAATTAAAATTTATCCGCCATTTTGTTGATTTTCAAAATGTTCTAAATCTAAGAAAAGAATTATATTTAATAATTTTGAGGTTAGTTGTAAATAAAATTTTATTAAAATTCAAATTGGATTAAAAAGTTCTGCAACTTTTTCGAATTAAACCAAATTTGATCAAAATATAAAATTCATACTCTATTTTGTTGTTTTCTAAAATTTTCCAAATCTAACAAAAGAATTATGTTAACTAATTTTAAGGTTAGTTGTAAATAAAATTTTATTAAAATTCAAATTGGATTAAAAAAGTTCTGCAACTTTTTCGAATTAAGCCAAATTTGAGCAAAATATAAAATTTATCCGCCATTTTGTTATTTTTCAAAATTTTCAAAATCTAGCAGAAAAATTATGTTTATTGGTTTTTAAGTTAGTTTTAACTGAAATTTTATCTAAATTCATTTTGAATTAAAAGAGTTCTGCAACTTTTTTGAATTATGCCAAATTTGATCAAAATATAAAGTTTATCCGCCATTTTGTTATTTTCCAAAATTATCTAAATTTAGCAAAAAAATTATATTTATTGATTTTAAGGTTAAATGTTATTAAAATTTTATTAAAAACCGAATTGGATTAAAAAAGTTATGAAACTTTTTCGAATTAAGCTAAATTTGATCAAAAAATAAAATTTATTCGCCATTTTGTTATTTTCCAAAAAAAATTTAAATCTAACTAAACAACTATTTTTATTGATTTTAAGGTTAGGATAGGTTAAAATTTTATTTAAATCCATTTTGAATTTAAAAAGTTCTGCAACTTTTTCGAATTAAGCCAAATTTGATCAAAATATGAAATTTATCCGCCATTTTGTTATTTTCAAAAATTTTCAAAATTTAACAAAAGAATTATATTTAATGATTTTAAGGTTAATTGTTAATTAAATATTATTTAAATCCATTTGGGATTAAAATAGTTATGCAACTTTTTCGAATTAAGCCAAATTTGATCAAATTATAAAGTTTATCCGCCATTTTGTTATTTTCCAAAATTTTCTGAATCTAACAAAAGAATTACATTACGTAATTAAAAAGTTAAAAGAAAATAAAATTTGATTAAAATTTAAAATGGATTAAAAAAGTTCTGCAACTTTTTCAAATTAAGCCAAATTTTATGAAAATATAAAAATCATCCGCCATTTTATTGTTTTCTAAAATTTTCTATCTCTAGCAGAAGAATTATATTTACTGATTTTAAGGTTAATTGCAAAAAAAAAATTATTAAAACTCAAATTGGATTAAAAAAGTTCTGCAACTTTTTTGAATTAAGCCAAAGTTTATCAAAATATAAAATTTATCCGCCATTTTGTTATTTTCCAAAATTTACTAAATTTGACAAAAGAATTATATTTACTAATTTTAATGTTGATTGCAAATGAAATTTTATTAAAATCCAAAATGGATTAAAAAATTCTGCAACTTTTTCGAATTAAAGCAAATTTGATCAAAATATGAAATTTATCCGCCATTTTGATATTTTCCAAAATTTTCTAAATCTAACAAAAGAATTATGTTTACTAATTTTAAGGTTAGTAGTATATAAAATTTTATTAAAATTCGAATTGAATTAAAAAAGTTCTGCAACTTTTTCAAATTAAGCCAAATTTAATGAAAATAAAAAAATCATCCGTCAACACTAGCAGAAGAATTATATTAACTGATTTTAAGGTTAATTGCAAATGAAATTTAATTAAAATCCAAAATGGATTAAAAAAGTTCTGCAACTTTTTCGAATTAAACCAAATTTAATCAAAATATAAATTTTATCCGCCATTTTGTTGTTTTCTAAAATTTTCTAACTCTAGCAGAAGAATTACATTAACTGATATTAATGTTAATTGCAAATAAAATTTTATTAAAATTCGAGTTGGATTAAAAAAGTTCTGCAACTTTTTTTCAAATTAAGCCAAATTTTATGAAAATATAAAAATCATCCGCCATTTTGTTGTTTTCTAAAATTTTCTAACTCTAGCAAAAGAATGATATTTACTAATTTTAAGGTTGATTGCAAATAAAATTCTATAAAAATCCAAAATGGTGTAAAAAAGTTCTGCAACTTTTTCGAATTAAAGTAAATTTTATGAAAATATGAAATTTATCCGTTATTTTGTTATTTTCCAAAATTTTCTAAATCTTACAGAAGAATTATGTTTACTAATTTTAAGGTTAGTTGCATATAAAATTTTATTAAAATTCGAATTGGATTAAAAAAGTTCTACAACTTTTTCGAATTAAGCATAATTTGAGCAAAATATGAAATTTATCCGGCATTTTGTTATTTTTCAAAATTTTCAAAATCAAACAAAAGAATTATATTTATTTATTTTAAGGTTAATTGAAAATAAAATTTTATTTAAATTCAAATTGGATTAAAAAAGTTCTGCAACTTTTTTGAATTAAGCAAAATTTTATCAAAATATGATGCTTATCCGCCATTTTGTTATTTTGCAAAATTTTCTAAAACTAGCAAAAGAATTATTTTTATTGATTTTAAGGTTATTTATAAATAAAATATTATTAAAGTCCAAATTGGATTAAAGAAGTTTTGCAATTTTTTCAAATTAAGCCAAATTTGATCAAAATATGAAATTTAACCGCCATTTTGTTATTTTGCAAAATTTTCTAAATCTAGCTAAAAAATTATATTTATTAATTTTAAGCTTTATTGTAAATAAAATTTTATTAACATCCAAAATAGATTAATAAAGTTCTGCAACTTTTTCAAATTAAGCCAAATTTGATCAAATTATAAAAATCATCCGCCATTTTGTTATTTTCAAAATAATTCTAAATTTAACAAAAAAAATATAGTTACTGATTTTAAGGTTAATTGTAAATAAAATTTTATTAAAATCTATTTTGAATTAAAAAAGTTCTGCAACTTTTTCAAATTAAGCCAAATTTGTTCAAAATATTATTTTTATCTGCCATTTTGTTATTTTCCAAAAAAATCAAAATTTAGCAGAAGAATTATATTTACTGATTTTAAGGTTCATTGCATATAAAATTTTATTAAAATCCAAAATGGATTAAAAAAGTTCTGCAACTTTTTCGAATTAAACAAATTTTATCAAAATATAAAATTTATCCGCTATTTTGTTATTTTCCAAAACTTTCAAAATTTAACAAAAGAATTATGTTTACTAATTTTAAAGTTAGTTGTATATAAAATTTTATTAAAATTTGAATTGGATTAAAAAAGTTCTGTAACTTTTTAGAATCAAGCTAAATTTAATCAAAATATAAAATTTATCCGTCATTTTTTTATTTTTCAAAATTTTCTAAATCTAACAAAAAAACTATATTTACTGATTTTAAGGTTAATTGTACATAAAATTTTATTTAAATTTGAATTAGATTAAAAAAGTTCTGCAACTTTTTCGAATTAAAGCAAATTTTATCAAAATATGAAATTTATCCGCCATTTTGTTTTTTTCAAAATTTTTCTAAATCTAACAAAAGATTCATGTTAACTAAAATTTGATTAAAATCTAAAATAGATTAAAAATGTTCTGAAACTTTTTTGAGTTAAGCCAAATTTGATCAAAATATGAAATTCATCCGCCATTTTGTTGTTTTTCAAATTTTTCCTAATCTAGCAGAAGATTTATTTTTACTGATTTTAAGGTTAATTGTAAATAAAAATTTATTAAAATTTAAATTGGGTTAAAAAAGATCTGCAACTTTTTCAAATTAAGCCAAATTTGATCAAATATGAAATTTAACCACCATTTTGTCAATTTTCATTTTTTTTTAATCTAACATAAGAATTCTATTAACTGATTTAAAGGCTAAATGTAAATAAAATTTTATTAAAATCTATTTTGAATTAAAAAAGTTCTGCAACTTTTTCAAATTAAGCCAAATTTGATCAAAATATGATTTTTATCCGCCATTTTGTTATTTTGCAAAATTTTCTAAATTTAATATAAGAAATATAATTATTGATTTAAAAGTTAAATGTAAATAAAATTTTATTAAAATCCAAAATGAATTAAAAAAGTTTTGCAACTTTTTCAAATTAAGCCAAATTTGATCAAAATATAAAAATTATCCGCCATTTTGTTATTTTCCAAAATTTTCTAAATCTAACAAAAGAATTTTATTTATTGATTTTAAAGTTAATTGTAAATAAAATTTTATTAAAATCCAAATAGGATTAAAAAAGTTCTGCAATTTTTTCGAATTTAGACAAATTTGATCAAAATATAAAATCTATCCGCCATTTTGTTTATTTCCAAAATTTTGCAAATCTAACAAAAGAATTATATATCCTAAAGTAAATAAAATTTTATTAAAATTAAAATTGAATTAAAAAAAGTTTTTAAAAAGCATTTTTTATAATTTAATTTAAATTATTACACACATTTTAGATTAACGTTTTAAACCTGTATTGCATTTTATTAATTGTCTTAAACTAATCAATCAATTTTTTACCAAATTAATAATCATCCATGATCTCAATCTATTGCTATTTATAACTAACCTTATCTTTACCTATATATTCTTCCAATCAAACTAAAACAACACAAAATCAAAATGAATCTACTACACGCATGTTTTGCAAGTTAGTATTTGCAAAATTTCAACCAATTTACAATTACAAACTAATTTTTTTACAGTTTTCGCATTCGGATTGGTTTATGCTAACTCCGATGAGGTATTACCTGAATCAAAATTGTTTGGTGGACTTGGGGTGTTTAATAGAAGCAACTTTTCTTATCAAGTAAATATTATTTTTTTAATTAAATCAATTTTAATAATTTTTTAGGCTTCTTTAAGATACGGTGCTGTAGCCCGTCATGAATGTGGAGGAGTATTATACGATAACCTTCATGTCCTTACAACCGCTCGTTGCGTTGCTAATAATTTATCAGATTTAACAGTCGCTTTAGGAAATATGAATAAAACATTTGCGGATGAATATACTGTAATTAGATCAGTAATTCAAATCAAATTACATGAAGAATTCAATTCAACATCATTCTCTGGGGAGAATGATATTGCCATATTAACGGTAAGCGAATTAAATATAAATATTGCTTTGTTAAAAAAAAAATGTTTTTAGTTAAACGAAACTGTTACTTTTAATGCTAACATTTCATCAATTCCACTTTGGGATGATGTTCATCCACAAAATAATACCATGTGCGTTATATCCGGATGGGGATATAGTTATGCTGGTGTAAGCATAAATAACTTTCATTGATTGATTGATTAAATAGTATTATTAATTTTAGGCACATTTAACCGATTGGTTAAGTGCACTTGACGTAAATTACATCAGCGATACTACATGCAAAAGCATATACGGTGACCGTTTATATGACGGAATGATTTGTGCTGGTGGAGGCGGTAAAGGTCCTTGTATTGTATGTAATATAATGTTATGTTGTAAACAAATTCTAATATTGGTTTTATTTTAGGGAGATTATGGTGGTCCTTTAGTGTGCAATAAAAAGTTATTAGGATTGATTACTTCGATAATTGGACAATGCGGTCCAGAAAATCCACCAATTTATACTGATATTACTAGTTACATAACATGGATTAAGAATAATACACAATTATTGTTTTAATTTAAATCGATTATAATATAAATAGTTTTTAAAAATTTGTTTAATGTTTTTGAAACTATACATTAGATTAGATGGCGTTTGCTAACTGTGAGACGCTCTTAACGCAAAATTTAAAAATGTAAAAACTAAAAATAATCTCACTCGACCTTTAACGCACCGGGTGCACAAAGTACTCAAATGGAAATATATATATATATATATATATATATATATATACATATATACATATAAAAACTATTTAAAAATCTATTAAACTGTCAAAATAAATCTTGATCTGTAAAAAATTTTTTTAAATGTTCTCAAAACTGTTAAAATAAATTCTAAAATGTCAAATTGTTTTATTGAAGTTCTGAATGTTCTTAAAACTGTCAAAAGATTGTCTAAATATTCTCAAAACTCTAAATGTTCTCTAAAGCGTCCTAAGATTTTTTAAATGTTCTAAAAACTGTCAAAATAAATTCTAAAATGCCAAAAAATGTTTCTTAATGTTCTTATCTGTCAAAAACTAAATTTCTAAAAATTCTTGACACTGCCTAGGAAACTTTTGAAATGTTAAAATAAATCTTCATCAACTTTTCTAAATGTTTTCAAAAGTGTCAAAATATTCTCTAAATGTTGTCAAACTATCAAAATAAAATCTAAAATGTCAATTTTTTTTTTCAAAAATGTCCAAAAACTTGTGACCTGTCAAAATATTTTCTAAATGTTTACAAAACTTTTAAAAAATTGTCCAAATATTCTCAAAACTATCAAAAATAGTTTCTGAACTGACCAAGATATTGAAAACTGTCAAAATATTTCCTTAATGTTCTCAAAACTTTATTTATTGTTGTCAAAACAAATTTTTAAAAATTCTTGAAATTTTTGGACTGTCAAAAAAAAATCCTAAACTTGCTAAAAATTATTTTGTCTTAATGTTTTTTTTGAAAAATGTCCAAAAAACTTCTTAATGTCAAAATATTTTCTAAATCTTCAAAAGATTTTCAAAAAATTGTCTAATTTACAATTAAACAAAGTTTTTTAAGTCAAAAACTTGTTTGCAATTTTGTGCGCTATTTTGCGGTCTACATTAAATCTTACTATGGCTTAGGTAGCCGCTCCCACTCTTTAAACCCAAGACCTAAAAAAATTGATGAAATGAGCAACTAGTTTTGAACTAAAGTTAAACTTAAGGCAATGATTTTATGGTACCAACCACCAGCGCCCTCACACCACCACCCTCTACAGGCAAAGAAGTCATAAACCTGGCCAATTTTGATAAAAAAGAAGAAGCCAAAGCTAGGTACAAACGACCAACCACGGACTCACTCTCAAAAAAACAAAAAAAAAACTTTTACTACCCCTCCAGGTTCCCAAAGAGAACACTGCCTCCGCAAAACTTCCTTGACTTTGCCGTTCCAGCAAAGACAAGCTAACTCCCAATTAACGCTACGGCAAGCAATCCTAAAAACAACAATTAATACATCTTCGTCCAAGAAAACAGAAACAGAAAAAAAACACTTTGGGGTAAGTTTTCTTTTCTTTCATCCAATAACGGGCCATCAGTCAACTCCATGCCTTTAGCAACTGCTGCACAACAGCCATCAACGGTTAATCCTTCCGATCCTTCAAGCTAAATAGCATCTGCCCCAAAAACAAGATAATGCCAAAAAGGCATTTATCAAGGTGAGATTTAAGCCTACTGCCGTAGATCTCAACCCCGTCAGTGACAATGCCTCCAACCTTACTCAACCTCTTAACGAGTCATCAAACTTCCGCTCCCCGGTATTTGCCTTGACTACAAAAAATAAATTCTTAGGCGTTTCAAAATACTTCAGCAACAACAAAATTGCTATACCTTTGAGTGTATTTGCATAATTTTGGCCACCAGCACCAATAATAGAAAAACAATTGCTATTCTAAAATTCAAAGGGCCAACTAACAAAAGCAGAAAAATTAAACACTGGATTTGCTCCAACTAATATCCATAGAATGAGAAACAAATTTGTTTGTTTCCCATTGATTTTTGTACAACTCCCGAATGGAGCAAAAAGCGCAAAGATCAAGGACCTAACAAAGTTATAGTTGAGCTAAAAAAAACGGGACGGTAGCATACCCCCAAAAAGCTTTAAAAGTTCTGTCAACTACGGCAACTGTTCAGACCCTCACCAATCGGTAAATTGCTCCAATAGGACTTCATTAAAATGTGCATTTAGTTAAAGCCTTCATCCAGCTAACTTTAAAGGATAAAAAACACTAGGGCGGGTGAGCGGGAACACAGTTTATAAATATTATTGAGCCGGTGGATTTCACTTATACGTCAGAGGTAAGTACAATAACAAATTTCTTGTTAACTAACACTTGGACGGGTGGCCAAGAACATTATATCAAACCACCGGCTCAAAATTTATAAACTGTATTACCGCCCACCCACCCAAGTGTTAGTTATCAAAAAATTTGTTATTGTACTCAAGTCTGATGTATAAGTGACAACTGTCAATAAATCTGTCATATTAAAAACAGCAGAACCGCAACAAATGTTAAAATAAGCAAATTACATAATAACAAACACTTGGGCAGGTGGGCGGGAACACTGTATCAAACCATCGGCCCAATAATTATAAACTGTATTCCCGCTCACCCACCCAAGTGTTGGTTATCAAAAAATTTGTTATTATACCCACCTCTGACGACAAATGTTTATAAATTGTGTTCCCGCCCACCCACCCAAGTGTTAATTATCAAGAAATTTAATAGTGTACCCACCTCTGACGTATAAGTAACAACTGTTATTTAATCTGTCATAATAAAAACAGCAGAACAACAAGTGTTAAGAGTTAGAAAATGTCTTGATAACAACTACTTGGACGGGTGGGCGGGAACAATGTATCAAACCACCAACCCAGTTTTTATAAACTGTGTTACCGCCCACCCGCCCAATTGTTAGTTATAAAGAAAAAAATTGAACCCAACTCTGACGTATAAGTGACAACTGTCATTTAATCTGTCATATTAAAAACAGAAGAACCGCAACAAGTGTAAAAATATGTAAATTTCTTAATAACAAACACTTGGGTAGGTGGGCGGGAACACTGTATCAAACCACCGGCCTATTATTTATAAACTGTGTGCCTGCCCACCCACCCAAGTGTTACTCATCAAGAAATTTGTTATTGTACCCACCTCTGGCGTATAAGTGACAACTGTCATTTAATCTGTCACATTAAAAACAGCAGAACCGCAACAAGTATGAGAATAAGCAAATTATTTGATAACAAACACTTGGGCGGGTAGGCGGGAACACTGTATCAAATCACCAGTTTAATATTTAAAAACTGTATTCCCGCCCACCCACCCAAAAGTTAGTTACCAAGAAATTTGTTATTGTACCCACCTCTGACGTATAAGGAACATATGTTATTTAATCTGTCATAATAAAAACAGCAGAATCGCAACAAGTGTAAGAATATGTAAATTTCTTGATAACAAACACTTGGGCGGGTGAGCGGGAACACTGTCACAGAACACCGGCCTAATATTTTTAAACTGTGTTCCCGCCCACCCACCCAAGTGTTAGTTATAAAAAAAAATAGTATTGAACCCACCTCTGACGTATAATTGACAACTGTCATTTAATCTGTCACATTAACAACAGCAGAACCGTAACAAATGTAAGAATAAGCAAATTTCTTGATAACAAACACTTGGGCGGGTGGGCGGGAACACCGTCACAGACCACCGGCCTAATATTTTTAAACTGTGTTCCCGCCCACCCACCCAAGTGTTAGTTATAAAAAAAAATAGTATTGAACCCACCTCTGACGTATAATTGACAACTGTCATTTAATCTGTCATATTAAAAACAGAAGAACCGCAACAAGTGTAAAAATAAGTAAATTTCTTGATAACAAACACTTGGGTGGGTGGGCGGGAACACTGTATTAAACCACCGGCCTAATATTTATAAACTGTGCGCCCGCCCACCCACCCAAGTGTTACTCATCAAGAAATTTGTTTACCTCTGACGTATAAGTGACAACTGTCATTTAATCTGTCATAAGAAAACTGCAGAACCGTAACAAGTATGAGAATTAGTAAACTTCTTGATAACAAACAATTGGGCGGGTGGGCAGGAACACTGTATCAAACCACCGGCCCAATATTTTTAAAATGTGTTCCCGCCCACCCACCCAAAACTTAGTTATTAAGAAATTTGTTATTGTACTCACCTCTGACGTATAAGTGCCAACTGTCATTTAATCTGTCATATTAAAAACAGCAAAACCGCAACATGTGTGAGAATTAGAAAATTTCTTGATAACAAACACTTGGGCGGGTGGGCGAGAATTGTATCAAACTACCGGTCTAATAATCATAAACTGTGTTCCCGCCTACCTGCCCAAGTGTTAGTTATAAATAAAGAAATTTGTTAAAAAACCCACCTCTGATGTATAAGTAACAACTGTCATTCAATCTGTCATATTAAAATCAGCAGAATCGCAACAAGTGTAAGAATGAGTAAATTTTGTGATAACAAACACTTGGGTAGGTAGGCGGGAACACTGTTTCAAACCACTAGCCCAAAATTTGTAATCTGTGTTCTCACCTACCCGCCTAAGTGTTAGTTATTAGGAAATTTGTTACTGTACCCACCTCTGACGCATAAGTGACAACTGTCATTTAATGTGTCATATTAAAAGCAGCAGAACCGCGACAAGTGTAAGTATAAGCAATATTCTTGATAACAAACACTTGGGTGGGTGGGCGGGAACACTGTATCAAACCACCGGCCCAAAGTTTATAAATTGTTTTCCCGCCCACTCACCCAAGTGTTAGTTATCAAGAAATTTGTTATTGTAGCCATCTCTGACGTATAAGTAACAACTGTCATTTAATCTGTCATATTAAAAACAGCAGAACCACAACAAGTGTTAAAATTAAAAAAAGTCTTTATAACAACTACTTGGGCGGGTGGGCGGGAACACAGTATCAAACCACTAACCTAGTTTTTATCAACTGTGTTCCCGCCCACCCGCCCAATTGTTAGTTATAAAAAAATATTATTGAACCCACCTCTGACGTATAAGTGACAACTGTCATTTAGTCTGTCATATTTAAAACAGAAGAACCGCAACAAGTGTAAAAATAAGTAAATTTCTTGATAACAAACACTTGGGTGGGTGGGCGGGAACACTGTATCAAACCACCGGCCTATTATTTATAAACTGTGTGCCCGCCCACCCACCCAAGTGTTACTCATCAAGAAATTTGTTATTGTACCCACCTCTGACGCATAAGTGACAGAACCGTGAGAATAAGCAAATTATTTGATAACAAACACTTGGGCGAGTAGGCGGGAACACTGTATTAAATCACCAGTTTAATATTTAGAAACTGTATTCCCGCCCACCCACCCAAGAGTTAGTTATCAAGAAATTTGTTATAGTACCCACCTCTGACGTATAAAGAACATATGCCATTTAATCTGTCATAATAAAAACAGCAGAATCGCAACAAGTGTAAGAATATGTAAATTTCTTGATAACAAACACTTGGGCGGGTGGGCGCGAACACTGTCACAGACCACCAGTCTAATATTTTTAAACTGTGTTCCCGCCCACCCACCCAAATTATAGTTATCAAAAAAAATTGTATTGTACCCACCTCTGACGTATAATTGACAACTGTCATTTAATCTGTCATATTAAAACCAGCAATACTACAACAAATGTAAGAATTAGAAAATTTCTTAATAACAACTACTTGGGCGAGTGAGCGGGAACATTGTATCAAATTACTGGCCCAATAATTAAAAACTGTGTTCCCGCCCACCCGCCCAAAGGTTATTTATCAAGAAATTTGATTTTGTACCCACTTCTAACGTATAAGTGACATCTGCCAAATCTGTCAAATTGTTTTTTAAACTGTCAAAAAGTTACTGTTTTTAAAATTATCAAAACATTACAAAAACTGCAATTTTATATATTTAACTGTGTTTTAAACTGTCAACAAAGTTACTGAATCTGTCAAAAACCTATTCAAAATGTTAAAAGTTATTAAAATTTTCAAACAGTTTACAGCAGAAAGATAAAACGCATATAATCTGCCAGATGTGTCAAATTTGATCAAATGCGTTACTATATCTGTCAAAAAGTTACTAAAATGTATCAGATCTGTCAAATAATATTTTAAACTGTCAAACAGTTTGCAGTAACGTAATAAATCATTATAAATTTGCAGATCTGTACAAAATTTGTCTTAAATACAAAGATTATTAAAAAAGTTACTAAAAC
The DNA here is from genome assembly GCA_963932245.1 of Tachinus rufipes. Taxonomy (NCBI): domain Eukaryota; kingdom Metazoa; phylum Arthropoda; class Insecta; order Coleoptera; family Staphylinidae; genus Tachinus; species Tachinus rufipes. The sequence goes on from OZ010749.1 coordinate 8,960,996, forward strand.
TGTCAAATAGTTTATATGTAAATATATATTAAAAAAAACGTATTGTGATCAAAATCACTAACGGAAAATTAAAAATTAACCTAAAGACCAGAGATGTATCTACAATTTGACGAGAATCCCAGAGTAATTTACAGGTCAACTTAAACTTTCCTCAAAGTGTTCAAAAAATCCAAAATTGTTCAGAGATTATTTTGAATATTTCTTGAAGCATTTACAAGTCTAATAAAATTCCTTGAATAACCTAAATTTGCTTACAGAATAGTGTAAGCCCAAAAAAATGGACCTAAAGTTTTAAGATTAATTTTATGAAGACTTCTGAGGTCTTATCAGATTTTGAAAACGTCCTCAAATAAATTAAAACATAAACAAAAAATGCTCGGAAGACTGAAACGTCTTCAAATTAAATAAAAATCCAAAATATTTAACAAACATGGCTAAAAATGGGTTCAAATTTGACAAAAACCCCTAAAATGCAAATACAAACACCGTAGAAATGGAATGCAATACATACATTTACCCAAGTCAACTAAAACTTCAAATTTAACAGAAAAGCTAAAAAGTTTAATTGCACTTTGACCAAAATTCTAACCGTAAAACTAATACGCACCAAAATAAAAATTATTTTAAGTTTAAGCTAATCTCAATACTACCCATACAGTCATCAATGCTGATTTATAAATTGAACAGATTTGAAATTTTTTTTTGAAACTGTTTTGACAATTTTTTTTTTTTTTTTTTTAAATTTTGCAGGTTAATTCCACGTTAGTTTGGACAAACGTCCCCACATCGACATCTCTGATTTTGCTCATCTAAAATTTTAGAAATCGTCATATTTTGGTACCCCAAACATGTGTACAAAATTTGAGCAAAATCGAATATGTCGATGTGGAGATGTTTGTCCGAACTATCGTGGAATTATCCTGCAACATTTTTGTCAATTTTAGATGAATTTTGTAACATTTTTGACAATTTTGAAACATTTTTGACAATTTTGGAATCTTTTTGAACAATTTTGGAACATTTTTAACAATTTTAAAACATTTTTGACAAATTTGAAACAGTTTTGATAATTTTGGAACATTTTGGATAATTTTTGAACAATATTACAGGCTTGAAGAATATTTTTGATAATTATAAAAGATTTTTGACAATTTTTGTACTTTTTAACAATTTCTTCTTTGATATTTGGTAATCAAATTTATTTGTTTGACAGCATTAGAAATATTTTTACAATTTTGAAACGTTCTCAACAATCGTAGACGACATAAAACAATTTATGAATAATAATATAACTTGTCAATCAGTTATTACATTTTGACAGTTTTTGAATACTTTTGACAGTTTTAGAACGTTTTATCAGCAAAATAAAAAAAAATTTGACCGTTTTAGAGAACATTTATGACATTTGTTAATTATTTTTATATTTTTGATTTCTGCAATACTTATTTTAATGTTTTAGACTAATTACTGGTTTGTGAATAATTCTTTGCTGATCTAATTTGCTTGCTTGTGGATTAATATTGACAAGTAAAGAACGTTATTTACAATTATAGATCATTTTTGACAATTGCAAAACATTTGAAGAAAACAACAAAATAGTTTCTATAATTGCATTTTTTGATTGTTTCCATGTATCGGTGATGTCACTATCACCAACCTTGAAATTATTTATCATTAATCATCAATACCAATAATATTTTATTCACAAATTCCCAATATGCTGAATTGATAACTTTTTTATCGCAAATCTCTCTTATATCAAGGTATTTACACGAGCACCACTCATTACCTTATCATCTTTATATAACGCAACACACGTTAAAAAGTATTCAGTTAAAAATCAATATGAAACTCATTCAACTCTATATTGCCGGTTTGTTTTTATTATATAATAATTAATAAATAAATTTAATTAAATTTAATTTTCAGTATTAGCGTGCGGTTTACTTTGTGTAAATGGAGAAGACAAATTAAACACCAAAATTGTTGGTGGAGTGATTGTGACTGATCGAAGTAAATTTTCGTACCAGGTAAATTAATATATAAAATTTTAATTACTTAATAACATAATTTTATAGGCATCTTTGCGGGCCAGTGGAAATAGGCATTTCTGCGGTGCTGTAATTTACGACGCAAATCATATACTCACTGCTGCTCATTGTGTGGTCGATGCTAAACCATCGGATATAACTGTAATAGCTGGTGATTTGACTCTATACGCATCGTCCGGAACAACCAAACGCTCAGTCAAATCAATCAGCGTACATAAAGAATATAGTAGAAATACATTTCAAAATGACATAGCTGTACTTAAGGTAAGCAAAATTAATTTGCATTATTATAAATTCTAAATGATATTTTTGTAGCTCGATAAAGATTTTTCATTAACTAGAGATATTGCCAAAATTGATTTGTGGAATAAAACGGAACCAATGAGTAATAGTAAATGTGTGATTTCTGGATGGGGCACTATGTATTCTGATCCGGTAAGCTTAGTATTATTTTAGAAGTTTTTTATAAATTTAATTATAAATTTACTTTAGCAAGCTTCATTAAGCCAATATCTCCAATCTGCTGAAGTAAATTATATTTCAAATGTTACATGTAAGAAGGTGTTAGGCTCAAAGTTGTATTCTGGAATGATATGCGCTGGAAATCAAGGAAAAGATTCTTGCTCGGTACTGATTTATTCAAGAATTTATAATTGATTTTAATAATATAATTAATTAATGTTTTAGGGTGATTCCGGTGGTCCTTTAGTTTGTGAAAACAAATTGGCTGGTTTGGTATCTTGGGGATTCGGTTGTGGTACTATAGGGTTACCAGGTGTTTATACTGATATAAAGTATTACGAGTCATGGATTAAAGCAAATTCTTCAGCAACTTTACCAACATTTACAGTTATGACTTTGTTGTTAACTTTATATGCAATTTTTATGTAAATTATTGCTAATTTGTAATTAAATATGATAAAAATAAATGATTAGATAGTAGTACTTGTATTATGATTTGTTTTTGTATTAGTAGAACACTCATAATTTTAATATAAGATACAAAAAATAAGCGAACAAAGTCTATTATATGTACCCAGTACAATGTACTAATCTTACAAAAATATTTAAAATAATCTATAACATTTTTCTAAACTTAAATTGTAAGATTACACTAGAAAACAATAAGCTCATGCTTCTTTTTACATCAGTTCACCAATGAACAAGAAAGCAACTGCCAGCAATCCAAAAGGCGTTCAAACTATTTTCTGGTAATCATAAACTAAAGTATCCTACCCACCCATCTACCTAAGTGTAGATCAACAAGAGATTTAATTTTATCATCACTTTCTCTGATATAATAATTCCTAATGTTTGCAGCAATTGTGACTAAGTTTATGGCTATTTAGGTTAGGTTGGTCGTTAACAGAATTTAAGTTAAACTTAATTAACTAGTCAGTAGTTTAGATTGGAGTGGCCCACCCAAGTGTTAGTTATTCAGAGATTGGACTGTCTCAAGTGACAAAATTACTTCTGACGTTCGTAGAGAAGTCAAACATCTCTTGATAACACTTGGGTGGGTGGAATACTCCATACCATAATAACAAATCAGTAGTTTGGATTGGAGTGGCCTACCCACCCACCCAAGTGTTAGTTATCAAGAAGTTAAATCACGACCGTCTCTTGTGTCAAAATAACTTCTGACTCTTGCAAGAAGGTCAAACATTTAATCTTCTGATGACCAACAATTGGATGGTTGGGTGTAACACTCAATACCATAATAACAAGTCAGTAGTTTGAATTGGAGTGGCCCACCCACCCACCCAAGTGTTAGTTATCAAAAGATTGGATCACTACCGTCTCTTGTGACAAAATAACTTCTGACCCTTGCAGAAAGTTCAAACATCTAATCTCTTAATAACAAAGACGTGGGTGGGTGGGTAGAGACACTCGATACTATGATAGAAAATCAATAATTTGGATTGGAGTGGCCCACCCACCCACTCAAGTGTTAGTAATGAAGAGATTGATGCCCGTTTGCACCGCTTCTACTTATCTCGGCTTATTTATTGAGTTCCACTTAAGTGGACCTTAAAGTTTTAAACGGTTTGCACGGCACACAAAGTGATACTTATGTATTACCCAAGTTAAGCCTCAGAATTGTAAGGCTTAAGGTGCACATAAGCATAACCTATTATGAAATGTCAGTTTAACAAATGCAAAAGATGGTTTTTAGGCTTGATTTTTATAATGATATAAGTCTGCTTGCATTAGAATTAATTGAATATTATTATTGAAATCCTTGTCAAATTGAAATTTTAAACAATTATATTGAAAACTTGTAATATCGAAACAAATATTAAAGTCAATAATCAACATTCAAATTAAGTTTATTCAAAACATTTTATTAATTTTTTATACTACATATTATTATTTATTATAGCTTTTGGCGTCTCTTTTTTTAATATTCAATTCTGTTCCATAATACAATGCCGATAATAATGGAAACTATAAATAAGAGTGAAGTTAGGCACATATACTATCTAATCGAAAACAGTTGTTGTTTTTCCTGAAACCACGTCGTAGCTAAGAAAGCAAACTTGTTTACACGTGCAAACCAAAAACTTTAAACTTAAGTGTAACCTACGAAAGAGTAAGATAAGCAACAAAACGGTGCAAACGGGAATAAATCACGACCGTCTCAAGTGACAAAATTATTTCTGACGTTTCCAGAAAGATCAAACATTCAATCTTTTAATGACCAACAATTGGGTGGGTGGATGAGGATACTCCATACCATAATAAGAAATCAGTAGTTTGGATTGGAATGGCCCACCCACCAACCCAAGTGTTTGTAATCGAGAGAATAAAGACAAAATTATTTTTGATGTTTGCAGAAAGTTTAAACAACTAATCTCTTGATAACAAACACTCGGATATGTGGGTAGAATACTCTATACCATAAAAACAAGTCAGTAATTTAGATTGGAGTGGCCCACCCTCCTACCCAAGTGTTAGTTATATGAAATTAAATCACGACCGTCTCAAGTGACAAAGTGACTTTCGACAGAGAGGTCAAACATCCAATTTTTTGATAACGAATATTTGGATGGGTGGGTGTGACACTCAATACCATAATAACTAGTCAGTAGTTTAAACTGGAGTGACCCACCCATCCACCCAAGTGTTAGTTATCAAAAAAATAGATCACGACCCTCTCAAGTGACTAAATTATTTTTGACGTTTGCAGAAAGTTCAAACATCAAATCTTTTGATAACAAACACTTGGGTGGGTAACTGGGACACTCCATATTATAATAAAAAGTCAGTAATTTTGACTGGAGTGGTCTACCTTTCCACCCAAGTGTAAGTTATCAAGAGATTAAATTACGACCGTCTCAAGTGACAAAATTATTTTTGATGTTCGCAGAGAGTTCAAACATCCAATTTTTTGATAACAAACACTTGACTGGGTGAGTGGGACACTTTGTATTTTAATAACAAGTCAGTAGTTTGGATTGGAGTAACCCACCCACCCAATCAAGTGCTGGTTATCAAGAGATTGGATCAACACCGTTTCTTGCAACAAAATAACTTCTGACTTTGCAGAAAGATCAAACATTCAATCTCTTTATGACCAACAATTGGGTGGGTGGGTGGGACACTCCGCACCATGATATCAAGTCAATATTTTAGATTAGAGTGGTCCGCCCACCTACCCACTCAAGTCAACTGCCTTAAATGACAAAATAACTTTGACGTTTGCAGTGACAGTCGACTACCAGCAGCCAAAAGAAAAGGTCAGGATCCTGGAGTGTCAGCTGATGGAGCTCCAGCAGCAGTTGAAGACCATGGCGGAGAACTTCGAGAGCGTCGCTAACCGCAACCAACGCGGAACAGGCCGCCACAGCCGCCCTGGCCCCCACCGCTTCTCCGCCGCTATAAGAGAACAAAAACCAGGACAAAAAAGTCCCTCAGGAAAAACAACAAATCTAAGAAGAAGGAAACTTCTAATTTACTTGTTCCCAAGCAGGTACAGCCGCACCCATTTCCGCCCCCACTTCACCAGCAAAAAGCAAAAGCAAAGTGGAATTGATAGAGGAAGTCAGCAACAAGAACGAAGACGTCACCTGTAGCACTCAGTCTGCAGAGACCATCACCATACTTCCAGCCGCCATGGACCTCACAATACCCTCGACACAATCTTGCTTGAGTCAAATGCAATATTGGTGAATGTGCCCGGGTTAGGCACATTCAAGCTCGCATCGGCATATATAAAACCGACAAGTCGCATCAAAACAGCGGATTTCGATGCAATTCTCGCTAATCCCCACCCCACTATCATAGCAGGGGACTTCAATTCCAAACATCCGGCCTGAAATAGGCGGGTAAAAAACGCTAAAGGTCGAGCGTTGTTTGACTACGCCGAACAAAAAGAACTCCTGATACTGGGTTCAAACAAACCCACTTTTCATAGAGCCGCGGATCACGTAGGGGACGTTCTAGATGTAGCTAAAGAACGTCAAATACCAGTATCCCATATCCGTCGTCGAAGGTCTTTATGCAATTCCTAAAAAAGAGCATTGAAAGACTTGCCCCAGTACAAACGTCAAACATTTCAAGCGCCAAATCCACTAAGCCACAAAAATTATCAAACATTTTAAATCTTACACCGCCCGGCCCTGACAATATCTCTAACAAGACTTACCGTTCTCGCATAAAGCAATAATGACGCTCACCAACATTGCTAATGCGATTCTTAGAACATTTTCCTACAGATTGGAAAAGCTCTCTGGTAATTAACATTCCGGAACCTGGTAAAGACCAAACGTTTCCTCAAAACTATTGGCCTATCAATCTTCTCAGCACAATAAGAAAGGTTATTGAGAAGGTGGTCTTAGACAGACTCCAGGACCACACAGAATCGATCAACATCCTCCCACATCACCAGAACGGGTTCAGAATGGGGGCACTCGTCAGTTCAATAACTGAACCGCGTGACGGACCTTATAGTCAAAGATTTTAGAGTCAAAAAGTTCACAGGGGTAATCTTTTTCGACGTCGACAAAGCTTTTGACAAAGTCTGGTACAAGGGACTTATCTTCAAATTGTATAGAGGTAACTATCCTCTCCAACTTGTAAGGCTGATTTCTAGACAGCAGAACCTTGAAAGTATAGCTCGAAAATCACATATCTACTTCTCGGGAGATAACGGCAGAAGTTCATCAAAGCTCCATTCTCTCTCCGCTGCTATTTAACCCATTCGTTGCAGACATGCCAAAATGGCACAATTCTTGTGGTTTGCCCAAAACAGAGAAATTTGGGCAGACCAAGGACTATCCCCGATACGTCAACGCATCAAACCTTTGGCCGCAAAGTACTTCAAAAATCTTGCAAATCATTTCAACCATGATCTGGCCCGACTCGCCGAGCCAGACAGAGAGAACTTTTTCTATAAACGACCGGTGAACCAAGTAGCCTCACCCTAACTTTACTAACCCACTAACAAAACAAAACCAATACCGCACAAGCCTATAGGGCGTTGTCTAACCATCTACTAATCTATAAAAGAAAGGTACATGAGCCGTAAGGTCTCGAACTTCCGTAGGCACTCATTATTTGCCAGTCTTTTAGAAGATTTTACCGCCTAGCCCAAACAAAAAAAAATCTGACTTCTGCAGAGAGTCATCTCTTGATAACGAACACTTGGGTAGTTGGTTGGGACCCTCCATACTATGATAAAAAATCATTAGTTTAGGTAAATAGACAAAAAGGATAAAAAACGTAAAAAATACTTGACGGTATTTTGGACTATAGACACGGGACATGAAAGTTGGTTACTACTCCATTAAAACTATATCAGTCTACTCAAAATTAGAATTTTAATTTAAAGTGCCAGTCTTTCTGCAGTTTCCAGTTTCCCTGTTATATATAGTACAGTGTAGTAGACACCTGTACATTTCCCACAACAAAACCTCTATTCCAGAAAAAACCCAAAGTTAACATTTAATGAACTAGTCTTTAAACATTTTTTTTTAGTACAAAAAGTGAAATATTTTATGCCTTTGTTACCGAACACGTTAATTGAAAAAATAGAAGAGTTGTAGAAACTGACGAGACCTAATATCTAATCTACCTACACTCTGAATTTAAATATAATTATAGTTACATAAACATTAATCATGTATAAAGCCTAGTACACACTAGTATACATGTTGCGCAATTTTGGTTTTTGATACGTCTCTCAGGTTGTTTACGTAGACATGTATATAGACCAATCCCCGTCTACGGGCCTGTTGATAGATTAAAAATTGCAGTTCTAAAGTTTTCCGATCGGAATAGACATTAGACATGTTGCGCAACATTTTGACAGTATGGACACTCGGCGTCTGAAGGCAAGACACGTCCCAATCTGTCTCCAACTACCAAGTGGTGCGGTTTGGCTGTTTACAGTTATTTTCCAAAGTTTTACAGTTTTTTTTTGAAAACATGTGGTCTAACAAGAAAGTTTGACGCTAGACAAGACAAAGAACGGTGTCTCAAAACTACAGCCAACAATGCCTCTATGTCGGAAAATGCCCATGTCCAACATCTACTGTAATATAGCTCAACAAACTAATTTTCCAAAAAACGGGTTTCCGGATTTGTGACAACAAATTGCACACACAAATCACTAAAACCAAGATCCAAATAGCGTACATCATATTCAACTAATAGAAAACACCTTTGTTTAAAGTCCGACAAAACTTACCGCCGAGATAATGTAGTGGTTAGCGTACTCGACTGCTACGAGGTCTAAAGTTCAAGTCCCCTATCTGGAGGGTCAGTTTTTCTTGTTAGATTAGATTAATTAATTAATTAGATCAAACTTTGAACATCACAAAACTTTTTTAGGGTTCAAATTACAAACTCGGCAAATGCTCCCACAAAGATCTAGAAATTCTCCTTAAGATGATACACAAAAAAAGTCAAAAGAAGAATCGTAAATCGCCTAAACTAACAAATTTGTCAAAAAACTCCAGAAAGCCAACACTTTTCATCCAGGCACGCACAAGCTTCTTAGAAACCTTTCAAAAATTACAAAAAAAATTATCAAAACCAACTACAAACTACCCAACGTTTGCCCAAAATCAATGTACATAATCCAAGCAGACAATACCCTCCTAGTCTATCTTAGAACAAAAAACTACTATGACATCTTTTTTTGTTATCTGACAGAAGAGGACTAGTTATTTTATCATACCCCTGACTACAATAGTTCAAGTTACAGTCAACAATGCCTCCATATCAAAAAGTTTAAATTATTTGCTAGTAATTAAATGTGCTCTCTTCCCCGTACAAGTACTGGTCATTAAAAGATTTATTATCAACATCACCTCCTCTAACATAATGGTTCCTAATGTTTGCAACAACAAAAAAACTCAATATTTTGATTGCAAATGGGATGAGTGGGCAATCCAGTTCAAACTTCTTCCTGGCAATTATAAACTGGGACACTACACAAAAATTTATTAACACAGCAGGAAGCACCTTCTAAAGACTCAAATGGAAGCCAAGATAAAGAAGATACTAAATCTGTCACTTTATCAAGCGCAACCGTTTCCCCCATCACCAAAAAGGCAGCTATAAATTTATCTACCACAGCCGACAGAATATTGGGAAAAAAGCAAATCCTGTCAAAGGTCTTCTTCAAGACAAGTCGAGTCCTATATAACCTCATCCAAAGAAAAAGAAGGCATAGAGATTCACCAGGACATCAATGATGCTGACCGGTACAAAACCGCGTCCCCAAAAAAGTAGTTTACTCCGGTCTTGAATAAGAAAAAGACAAAAAAGGCAGCGGGTGAGTCTTCTTTAAACTCTAATACTAGGCCAACAACCGGCCCTTCAAATAAGGTACCTTCAGCATCCCCAGGACAACTAGCCAGCACGGCCAAAGAGTCCTTGACTCGGCAGGCTCTTAAGGCCAACTTTGGCACAACTAGCTCCCAAGACCCAAACTCGCCAGCACCCACAGAGGTTTAAAGTTTTGAGAAAAAACAGTTTTTTTTTAAAGATGACAGGTATTTTCTTTTTTTTTCAAATATAAATAAAAACGTGCTTTTATATGTGTAAGATATCTTGTTGCGTAGTGCACGACACTTTCTAAAATTTTTAGAGTATCTTTTGCACATATAAAAGCACGTTTGCATAAATATTTGAAAAAAAAACGTAATCTTTTTTTAAGAAAAAAGAAAAATTCTTTTTTTTGTTCAATACTCGGAATGGCTAACTAAAAAAATCTGAAAAAAATCACATAATCAGGATTCGTGTAAAAAAAGGCATTTTCAGTAATTTGAGCAAAACATTCATTCCGTACACTTTACTCATACAAGGCCATATATAAATAAGTTCTGCTGTATAAAAGACATTACTGGTATTCCTTTGCTTAGTAAACATATAAAACGTTCATCACTTTAATAATAATAATGATATAGACTTCAATCATAACATTTTATAAATAGGTCGCTGCAAACCCTATTATATATATATATATATATATATATATATATATATATATATAAATATAAATTTGTTAATTTTTATGAGCGTCTAGCTGAACTATGTTACAATACTAAAAAACAGTGCTTATAGATTGAGTCCAAATAGTGTCGCAAGCACTACCAAAGAAGAGATAAAACTACCCAAAACCAACATGAAACTTTTAAAATAATTTTTTGTGATACTATTTTGTTTTCTACTAGATTTTATGTTTTCAAATCAATTGTTATTAGTTAGAAAATAATTCAAAACATAGAAAAAAAGATTTTTTAAATAATAAATAATTATGAAATGAATTAATAATTTATTCAAAATCAGTCAATCGAATCACAGCGGCCAAGGGTCAAGCATAGACAATTGTTTCGGTTCTACAAACCTCGTCAGTATGCCTTGTACGACCACGGCATCGCATGATAGCGAAGACAATTTTGAATAAATATTTCTGTTCTTATGAACACAATTGATATTATAAATAATCAAACGAAAGACTGGTTTGCCATCTAGTTGCAATTTTTAATACTAAAATGTCCGCATTAATCGGTATCATTTTAGCATTTATGCAATTGGCAGTCATTTCGCGGCTATAAAATCTTTGAGATTTCAAGTGACGAGACTGACAGTACTCATGTTTGTTTTGTTAATTTTGTGCAAAAAATTATTATTATTACTATCAGTTTGATTTTTTCCAAAATATACAATCAGTAAATAAGATTATTTAACATATCTTTTTTTCTACACATTGTATGACCTTCTAGTTGATGTCATTCAATTTAAAAACATCTAGTAGAAAAGCAAATACAAATTTATGAATTTTCAATAAGTAGATTTGGAGATGAGCAACAATCCTAGACTATCAGTTTTTAATGATTTATTATTCTTATCCAAATTTAATATAAAAATTGACTTAACAACAATTGAATTCTAATTTTTATTAATAATTCCAACAATATTTACGCTCATATCTAATTTATTGCACGAGTACCTCTTATCAATATCTTTATATAAAGCAACATAAATCAATAACATTCAGAACTAAAACGATATGAATCTAATACATATCTGTATTGCCGTTAAGTTTTTATTATATAATAATTAATAAATAAATTTAATTAAATTTAACTTATAGTATTTGCGTGCGGATTGATTTGTGTAAATGGAGAGAAAAATTTAAACAGCAAAATTATTGGTGGTGTAGTTGTAACCAATCAAACTAAATTTGCTTATCAGGTAATTATTATATAAACTGCAAATTAATAAAAAATATTAATAAAACAATTTTGTAGGCTTCTTTACGTCGCAATGGAGGTAAAGTACATTTTTGTGGAGCTGTAATTTACGACATAAATCATGTACTCACAGCTGCTCATTGTGTTAGCTCAATAACAAAGCCATCAGATATAACTGTAGTCGTTGGTGATTTAACTTTATCAGAAACTAAAAACACAACATAACGTACAGTCAAAACCATTAAAGTACACACTGGTTATGATTACGCTTCACGTAACAATGACATAGCCATACTCAGGGTAAGCATTATACAGGGAGTTTATAAATGAATGGGATTATGTAATCACTTTAAATGTGCCGTTTTTTTTAAATTGTTTACTATACTATTTGTTTTGACAGATCAACTTTGACAGCTGTCAAGCAAACATATGAAAACATATGTAGTATAGTAAACAGTTTTAAAGAGGCGGCATATTTAAAGTGATTACATAATCCCATTCATTTATAAACTCCCTGTATTACTTATTTTCGTGTACATATCTAATTTAATTTATTGTAGCTCGATACAGATTTTGTTTTTAATAAAAATATTTCCAAAATTGTTCTATGGAATACAACGGAACCTGCGAATAATACTAAATGTGTGGTATCTGGTTGGGGTAGCATGGTAGCTGCGGTAAGTTAAGTTTTATTTTAAAATTTAGATTTAATTATAAATTTATTTTAGGAAAGTCCACTAAGTCATAATCTTAAATCGGCTGAAGTTAATTATATAGTTAATGCTACATGTGCAAAATTAATAGCTTTAAATTGGAATCAAGGAATTGTATGTGCTGGAAATCAAGATCCGTGCACGGTATATATAAATTTAATTTAATTAGTTATACTATTTTTATAATATCAATTAAATCTGGTTTTTAGGGTGATTCCGGTGGACCTTTAGTATGTGATAATAAATTGGTTGGATTAGTAGCTTGGGGTTATGGTTGTGGTAATAAAAATTTGCCAGGAATTTATACGGATATAAAGTACTACGAGCCATGGATTAGAGCAAATTCTGCAGCCACTTTACCAACATTTACAGTTATGGGATTGTTGTTAACTGTATATACTATTTTTATGTAAACAATTTATTTCGAAATGTAGATAGTAATTTTAATGCAAAAAAATTAAATGTTTTGTCGAATAACAAAATTTTCAAAAATCAAATACTTTGATAAATTGAGTGTATAGATTTTGATCAAATTTGCACGTTTAATATTTAACATATTAAAGAGCATTACTGCAAATTTTCATTAATTTACAATAAACAGTTTAGAAATTATTGCAAAATTTATTTTCATTCAGCTTTTAGGGTGCTACCAAGTAAGATTGAGTTGATTGTAATAAAGTTAAATTGAATGTATGGATTTTAATAAAATTTACACGTTCTATACTAAACATAATGAGGAATATTATTGCAAATTTTCATTAATTTCCATTGACCATTTTAGGATTTATTTTATTTTCATGCAGTTTTTAGGCTGCTACTGAGTGAGATTGAGTTGATTGTGATAAAGTTAAATTGAATGTATGGATTTTGATCAAATTTGCACGTTTTATACTTAACATATTAAGGAGCATTACTGCAAATTTTCAATAATTTCCAATAAACAATTTAGAATTTATTGCAAAGTTTATTTTCAAACAGCGTCTAGGGTACTACCAAGTGAGATTGAGTTGATTGTGATAAAACTAAATTAAATGTATGAATTTTGATCAAATTTGCATATTTAATATTAAACATAATGAGGAGTATTACTGCAAATTTCCATTAATTTTCAATAAACATTCTAGGATTTACTGCGAATTTTATTTTCATGCAGCTTTTAGGGTGCTACCAAGTAAGATTAAGTTAATTGTGATAAAGTTAAATTGAATGTATAGATTTTGATCAATTTTGCACATTTGATACTAAACATAATGGGGAGTATTACTGAAAATTTTCATTGATTTCCAATGAACATTTTAAGATTTATTGCGGATTTTATTTTCATGCAGTTTTTAGGGTGATACCAAGTAAGATTGAGTTGAATGTGATAAAGTTAAATTGAATGTATGGTTTTTGATCAAATTTGCACATTTGATACTAAACATAATGAGGAGTATTATTTCAAATTATCATTAATTTCTAATGAACATTTTAGAATTTAATGCGGATTGTATGTTCATGCAGTTTTCAGGGTGCTAGCAAGTGAGATTGAATTAATTGTGATAAAGTTAAATTGAATGTATAGATTTTGATAAAATTTGCACGTTTTATACTTAATATAATAACGAATATTGCTGCACATTTTCATTAATTTTCAATAAACATTTTAGGATTTATTGCGGATTTTATTTTCATGCAGCTTTTAGGGTGCTACTAAGTAAGATTAAGTTGATTGTGATAAAGTTAAATTGAATGTATGGATTTTGATCAATTTTGCACATTTGATACTAAACATAATGAGGAGTATTACTAAACATTTTCATTAAATTCCAATGAACATTTTAAGATTTATTGCGGATTTAATTTTCATGTAGCTTTTAGGGTTCTACCATGTGAGATTGAGTTGATTGTGATAAAGTTAAATTGAATGTATGAATTTTAATCAAATTTACACGTTTGATACTCAACATACTGAGTAGTGTTGTCGCAAATTTTCATTTATTTCCAATAAACATTTTATGATTTGTTGCAGATTTTATTATCATAAAGCTTCCAAGTAAGATTGAGTTGATTGTGATAAGGTTAAATTGAATGTATGGACTTTGAGCAAACTTGCACCATTGATACTAAACATAATAAAGAGTATTTCTGCAAATTTTTATTAATTTCCATAAAACATTTTAGGATTTATTGCGGATTTTATTTTCATGCAGCTTTTAAGGTGCTACCAAGTGAGATGGAGTTGAATGTGCAAAAGTTAAATTGAATGTATGGATTTTGATCAAAATTACACATTTTATACTAAACATAATGAGGAGTATTATTGCAAATTTTCACTAATTTCTAATAAACATTTTAAGATTTATTGCGGATTTTATTTTCGTGCAGCTTTTAGGGTGCTACCAAGTAAGATTGAGTTGATTGTGATAAAGTTAAATTGAATGTATATATTTTGATCAAATTTTGCACATTTTATACTAAACAAATTGATGAGTATTACTGCAAATTTTCATTAATTTCCAATAAACATTTTAAGATTTATTGCGGATTTTATTTTAATGCATCTTTTAGAGAGCTACCAAGTGAGATTGAGTTAATTCTGATAAAGTTAAATTGAATGTATGGAATTTGATAAAATTTGCACATTTGATACTAAACAAATCGAGAAGTATTACTGCAAATTTTTATTATTATCCAATGAACATTTTAAGATTTATTGCGAATTTTACTTTCATCCAGCTTTTAGGGTGCTACCAAGTAAGATTGAGTTGATTCTGATAAAGTTAAATTGAATGTATGGATATTGATCAAATTTGCACATTTGATACTAAACATAATGAGGAGTATGTATTACTGTAAATTTTCATTAATTTCCAATAAACATTTTAGGATTAATTGCGGATTTTATGTTCATCCAGTTTTCAGAGTGCTAGCGAGTGAGATTGAGTTGATTGTAATAAAGTTAAATTGAATGTATGGATTTTGATCAAATTTGCACATTTGCTACTTAACATAATAAAGAGTATTACTGCAAATTTTCATTAATTTCCAATGAACATTCTAGGATTTATTGCGAATTTTATTTTCATGCAGCTTTTGGGGTGCTACCAAGTGAGATTGAATTAATAGTAATTTAGTTAAACTAAATGTATAGATTTTGATTAAATCTAAAGTATCAATTTTTATAAAATTTGCACAATTAGTACTCATCACAATGAAGTATATTAGTTTTAAGTATAATAAATTTCCAATGATAGGTTTAGAAATTATGACACTTATTGCATTAACTGATGATAAAAATTGTAAATAGACTTAAATCCTTAAATGTTTCATCATTCAATTCATCTGAATAACCTAACCCAGTTTATTTCTAATTCATTTTAATCCTTTATTAATAATAATGATTATTAATCTGATAACAAATGCACGCCATAAAATAAATTTTTCTTTGATCAAATTACATATATTTGCACAAACTAACTATCTAATCTTCACATACATTAATATATATATACAACAACACCTTTCAATATCATTCAAACTGAAAATCAACATGCATACAATGTATATTTACTTAAACGGTAATATAAAAAAAAAATAGCTAATTTATAAATTGATTACACATTTTTATTTTTAGTGCTATTATACGTGTTAGCATGTGTGTATAGTGACGATTCGCTAGATACAAAAATTGTGGGTGGAACTGTTGTTACAAACCGAGCTAATTTTGCTTATCAGGTGAGTTTTGTCTGCTTTTAAGCATATTTTTTTATTGTCACTAAATTAATTAATTATAATTTCAATTTGGTTACTAAAATTTAATCTGAAAGCTTAAGTTAATACTAAAATGTAAGATCTACAAAATTAATATTAAAAAAACTAAGCTCACTATTTATTATTCTCAGAAATTTTGGTACTATATAAGATCATCATTTTCTAAAAACTACATACAATTCCAAAAAATAGTTTTAAAGTTATTTCAATTACTACAAACCAATAATTTGTACATTTGAATATTTAGACCAAATTTTGAAATTATATATAAAAAAACTGAGCGTATCAAAATATTTATTATTTTCAGACATTTTGGTACCATATAAGATCATAATTTTCTAAAAATTATTTAATTTTCCAATGAGTAGTTTTAGAGTTATTTCAATTACTACAAACAATTAATTTTTAAATTTAAATATTTATACCATATTTTGAAAAAAAAAACTGGACGCATCAAAAAATTTATTATTTTCAGAAATTTTGGTGCCATATAAGATCATCATTTTCTAAAAATTACATAAATTTTCAATGAAATAGTTTTAGAGTTATTTCAATTACTACAAACTAATAATTTTTAGATTTAAATATTTAGACCAAATTTTGAACTTTCGATTAAAAAAACTGAGCGTATCAAAATAATAATTATTTTTAGAAACTTTGGTACCATATAAGATCATCATTTTCTAAAAATTACATAATTTTCCAATGAGTAGTTTTAGTGTTATTTCAATTACTACAAACTAATAATTTTTAGATTTAAATATTTAGACCAAATTTTGAAACTTTCGATTAAAAAAACTGAGCGTATCAAAATAATAATTATTTTTAGAAACTTTGGTACCATATAAGATCATCATTTTCTAAAAATTACATAATTTTCCAATGAGTAGTTTTAGTGTTATTTCAATTACTACAAACTAATAATTTTTAGATTTAAATATTTAGACCAAATTTTGAAACTTTTGATTAAAAAAAACTGAGCGTATCAAAAAATTTATTACTTTTAGAAATTTTAGTACTATATAAGATCATTATTTTCTAAAAATTACAAAAATTTCCAATGAGTAGTTTTAGAGTTATTTCAATTACTACAAAAAATTAATTTTTAGATTTAAATATTAAGACCAAACTTTAGAAGTTTTGATTAAAAAAAAATTAACTGAGCGTATCAAAATATTTGTTATTTTTAGAAGTTTTAGTACCAAACAAGATCATCATTCTCTAAAAATTACATAAATTTCCAATGAGTAGTTTTAGAGTTATTTCAATTACTACAAAAAAATAATTTTTAGATTTAAATATTAAGACCAAACTTTGAAATTTTTGGTTAAAAAAAAACTGAGCGTATCAAAATATTTGATATTTTTAGAAGTTTTAGTACCATACAAGATCATCATTTTATATTTTAATTACTACAAACAAATAATTTTTAGATTTAAATATTCAGACTAAATTTTGAAAAAAAAAAACTGAGCGCATTAAATTTTTTATTATTTTCAGAAATTTTGGTACCATATATGATCATCAATTTCTAAAAATTATATAAATTTCCAATGGGTAGTTTTAGAGAGTTATTTAAATTACTACAAACTAATAATTTTTAGATTTAAATATTAAGAACAAATTTTGAAACTTTTGATTAAAAAAAAAAAAAACTGAGCGTATCAAAATGATTATTATTTTCAAAAGTTTTAGTACCATATAAGATCATCATTTTCTGAAAATTACATAAAATTCCAATGAGTAGTTCTAGAGTTATTTCAAATACTACAAACTAACAATTTTTAAATTTAAATATTAAGACCAAATTTTGAAACTTTTGATAAAAAAAAAAATAAGCGTATCAAAATATTTATTATTTTTAGAAGTTTCAGTACTAGAAAAGATCATCCTTTTCTGAAAAATCCCATTAATTTCCAATAAGTAGTTTTAGAGTTATTTCAATTACTACAAACTAATAATTTTTAGATTTAAATATTAAGACCAAATTTTGAAACTTTTGATTAAAAAAAAAACTGAGCGTATCAAAATATTTATTATTTTTAGAAGTTTTAGTACCATATAAGATCATCATTTTCTAAAAATTACATAAATTTCTAATGAGTAATTTTACAGTTATTTCAATTACTACAAACTAATAATTTTTAGATTTAAATATTTAGACCAAATTTTGAAACTTTTGTTTAAAAAAAAACTGAGCGTATCAAAATATTTATTATTTTTAGAAGTTTTAGTACCATATAAGATCATCATTTTCTGAAAATTACATTAATTTCCAATGAGTAGTTTTAAAGTTATTTCAATTACTACAAACTAATAATTTTTAGATTTAAATATTTAGACTAAATTTTGAAACTTTAGATAAAAAAAAAAAAAACTGAGCGTATCAGAATGTTTTTTTTTTAATTTTGGTACCCTAAAAGATCATTATTTTCTAAAAATAACGTTAATTTTTAATGAGTAGTTTTAGAATTATTTCAATTACTACAAACAATTAATTTTTAGATTTAAATATTTTGAAAATATTGATTAAAAAAAACTGAACGTATCAAAATATTTATAATTTTCAGAAATTTTGGTACTATATAAAATCATCATTTTCTAAAAATTAATTAAAGTTTCAATGAGTAGTTTTAGAGTTATTTTAATTACTACAAACTAATAATTTTTAGATTTAAACATTTAGAATAAATTTTGAAATTTTTGATTAAAAAAAACTGAGCGTATCAAAATATTTGTTATTTTTAGAAGTTTCAGTAACATATAAGATCATCATTTTCTAAAAATTATATAAATTTCCAATGAGTAGTTTTAGAGTTATTTCTATTACTACAAACTAATAATTTTTAGATTTAAATATTTAGACCAAATTTTGAAACTTTTGATTAAAAAAAAAACTGAGCGTATCAAAATAATAATTATTTTTAGAAATTTTGGTACCATATAAGATCATCATTTTCTGAAAATTACATTAATTTCCAATGAGTGGTTTTAGAGTTATTTCAATTACTACAAACTAACAATTTTTAGATTTAAATATTAAGACCAAATTTTGAAACTTTTGATAAAAAAAAAAACTAAGCGTATCAAAATATTTGTTACTTTTAGAAGTTTAAGTACCATACAAGATTATCATTTTCTAAAAATTACATTAATTTCCAATAAGTAGTTTTAGAGTTATTTCAATTACTACAAACTAATAATTTTTAGATTTAAATATTAAGACCAAATTTTGAAACTTTTGATTAAAAAAAACTGAGCGTATCAAATAATTTGTTATTTTTAGAAGTTTTAGTACCATACAAGATCATCTTTTTCTAAAAATTACATAAATTTCCAATAAGTAGTTTTAGAGTTATTTCAATTACTACAAACTAACAATTTTTAGATTTAAATATTGAGACCAAATTTTGAAACTTTTGATTAAAAAAAAACTAAGCGTATCAAAATATTTGTTAATTTTCGAAGTTTAAGTACCATACAAGATTATCATTTTCTGAAAATTACATTAAATTCCAATGAGTAGTTTTAGAGTTATTTCAATTACTACAAACTAATAATTTTTAGATTTAAATATTTAGATCAAATTTTGAAACTTTTGATAAAAAAAAAAAAACTGAGCGTATCAAAAGATTTGTTATTTTTAGAAGTTTTAGTACCATACAAAATCATCATTTTCTGAAAATTACATAAATTTCCAATAAGTAGTTTTAGAGTTATTTCAATTACTACAAACTAATAATTTTTAAATTTAAATATAAAGACCAAATTTTGATTAAAAAAAAACTGAGCGTATCAAAATATTTGATTGCTTTAGAAGTTTTAGTACCATACAAGATCATCATTTTCTGAAAATTACATAAATTTCCAATGAGTAGTTTTAGAGTTATTTCAATTATTACAAACTAATAATTTTTAGAATTAAATATTTAGACCAAATTTTGAAACTTTTAATTTAAAAAAAAACTGAGCTTATCAATATATTTGTTATTTTTAGAAGTTTTAGTACCATACAAGATCATCATTTTCTAAAAATAACATAAATATCCAATGAGTAATTTGAGAGTTATTTCAAATACTACAAACAAATAATTTTTAGATTTAAATATTTAGACCAAATTTTGAAACTTTTGATTAAAAAAAACTGAGCGTATCAAAATATTTATTATTTGTAGAAGTTTTAGTACCATATAAGATCATTATTTTCTGAAAATTACATAAATTTCCAATGAGTAGTTTTAGAGTTATTTCAATTACTACAAACTAATTATTTTTAGATTTAAATATTAAGACCAAATTTTGAAACTTTTGATTAAAAAAAAAACTGAGCGTATCAAAATATTTATTATTTTTAGAAATTTTAGTACCATATAAGATCATTATTTTCTGAAAATTACATTAATTTCCAATGTGTGGTTTTAGAGTTATTTCAATTACTACAAACTAATTATTTTTAGATTTAAATATTAAGACCAAAGTTTGAAACTTTTGATTAAAAAAAAAACTGAGCGTATCAAAATAATTATTATTTTTAGAAGTTTTAGTACCATACAAGATCATCAGTTTCTAAAAACTACATAAATTTCCAATGAACAGTTTTAGAGTTATTTTAATTACAACATCTCAATAAGTTTTAAATTTAAATATTAGAACCAACTTTTGAAATTTTTGATTATAAAAAAAAAAACTGAGCGTATCAAAATTTTTGTTACCTTTAGAAGTTTTAGTACCATATAAGATCATTATTTTCTGAAAATTACATAAATTTCCAATGAGTAGTTTTGGAGTTATTTTAATTACTACAAAAGCAATTTTGAAACTTTTGATTTAAAAAAAACTGAGCGTATCAAAACATTTATTAATTTTCGAAGATTTAGTACCATATAAGATTGTCAATTTCTAAAAATTATATAAATTTCCAATGAGTAGTTTTAGAGTTATTTCAATTACTACAAACTAATAACTTTTAGATTTAAATATTTAGACCAAATTTTAAAATTAAAATTAAAAAAAAACTGAGCGTATCATAATATTTTTTATTAAAAAAAAATTTAGTACTATAAAAGATCATCATTTTCTAAAAATCACTTTATTTTCCAATGAGTAGTTTTAGAGTTATTTCAATTACTATAAACTAATAATTTTTAGATTTAAATATTTGGAGCAAATTTTGAAACTTTTGATTAAAAAAAAAAAAAAACTGAGCGTATCAAAATAATTATTATTTTCAGAAATTTTAGTACCATATAAGATCATCATTTTCTAAAAATTACATTAATTTCCAATGAGTAGTTTCAAAGTTATTTCAATTACTACAAACTAATAATTTTTAGATTTAAATATTTAGACCAAATTTTGAAACTTTTGATTAAAAAAAACTGAGCGTATCAAAATATTTATTATTTTTAGAAGTTTTAGTACCATATAAGATCATCATTTTCTAAAAATGACATAAATTTCCAATGAGTAGTTTTAGAGTTATTTCAATTACTACAAACTAATAATTTTTAGATTTAAATATATAGACCAAATTTTGAAATTTTTGATTAAAAAAAACTGAGCGTATCAAAATATTAATTATTTTCAGAAGTTTTAGTACCATATAAGATCATCATTTTCTGAAAATTACATAAAATTCCAATGAGTAGTTTTAGAGTTATTTCAATTACTACAAACTAATAATTTTTAGATTTAAATATTAAGACCAAATTTAGAAATTTTTGATTTAAAAAAAACAGAGCGTATCAAAATATTTGTTTTTTTTAGAAGTTTTAGTACCATATAAGATCATCATTTTCAAAAATTTATATAAATTTCCAATGAGTAGTTTTAGTATTATTTCAATTACTACAAACTTATCATTTCTAGATTTAAATATTTAGACCAAATTTTATAACTTTTGATTAAAATAAAAACTGAGCGTCTCAAAATATTTATTATTTTTAAAAGTTTTGGTACCTAATAAGATCATCATTTTCTAAAAATTGCATATATTTCTAATGAGTAGTTTTAGAGTTATTTCAATTACTACAAACTAATAATTTTTAGATTTAAATATTTAGACCAAATTTTGAAACTTTTGATAAAAAAAAAAACTGAGCGTATCTAAATATTTATTATTTTTCGAAGTTTAAGTACCATATAAGATCATCATTTTCTGAAAATTACATAAATTTCCAATGAGTAGTTTTAGAGTTATTTCAATTACTACAAACTAATAATTTTTAGATTTAAATATTTAGACTAAATTTTAAAACTTTTGATTAAAAAAAAATTGAGCGTATCAAAATATTTATTATTTTTAGAAATTTTGGTACCATATAAGATCATCAATTTCTGAAAATTATATAAATTTCCAATGAGTATTTTTAGAGTTATTTCAATTACTACAAACCAATATCTTTTACATTTGAATATATAGAACAAATTTTGAAACTTTTGATTAAAAAAAACTGAGCGTATCATAATATTTTTTATTATTAGAAGTTTTAGTACTATAAAAGATCATCATTTTCTAAAAATCACATTAATTTCCAATGATTAGTTTTAAAATTATTTCAATTACTACAAACTAATAATTTTTAGATTTAAATATTAAGACCAAATTTTGAAACTTTTGATTAAAAAAAAAACTGAGCGTATCAAAATATTTATTATTTTTAGAAGTTTTAGTACCATATAAGATCATCATTTTCTAAAAATTACATAAATTTCTAATGAGTAATTTTACAGTTATTTCAATTACTACAAACTAATAATTTTTAGATTTAAATATTTAGACCAAATTTTGAAACTTTTGTTTAAAAAAAAACTGAGCGTATCAAAATATTTATTATTTTTAGAAGTTTTAGTACCATATAAGATCATCATTTTCTGAAAATTACATTAATTTCCAATGAGTAGTTTTAAAGTTATTTCAATTACTACAAACTAATAATTTTTAGATTTAAATATTTAGACTAAATTTTGAAACTTTAGATAAAAAAAAAAAACTGAGCGTATCAGAATGTTTTTTTTTTTAATTTTGGTACCCTAAAAGATCATTATTTTCTAAAAATAACATTAATTTTTAATGAGTAGTTTTAGAATTATTTCAATTACTACAAACAATTAATTTTTAGATTTAAATATTTTGAAAATATTGATTAAAAAAAACTGAACGTATCAAAATATTTATAATTTTCAGAAATTTTGGTACTATATAAAATCATCATTTTCTAAAAATTAATTAAAGTTTCAATGAGTAGTTTTAGAGTTATTTTAATTACTACAAACTAATAATTTTTAGATTTAAACATTTAGAATAAATTTTGAAAGTTTTGATTAAAAAAAACTGAGCGTATCAAAATATTTGTTATTTTTAGAAGTTTCAGTAACATATAAGATCATCATTTTCTAAAAATTATATAAATTTCCAATGAGTAGTTTTAGAGTTATTTCTATTACTACAAACTAATAATTTTTAGATTTAAATATTTAGACCAAATTTTGAAACTTTTGATTAAAAAAAAAACTGAGCGTATCAAAATAATAATTATTTTTAGAAATTTTGGTACCATATAAGATCATCATTTTCTGAAAATTACATTAATTTCCAATGAGTGGTTTTAGAGTTATTTCAATTACTACAAACTAACAATTTTTAGATTTAAATATTAAGACCAAATTTTGAAACTTTTGATAAAAAAAAAACTAAGCGTATCAAAATATTTGTTACTTTTAGAAGTTTAAGTACCATACAAGATTATCATTTTCTAAAAATTACATTAATTTCCAATAAGTAGTTTTAGAGTTATTTCAATTACTACAAACTAATAATTTTTAGATTTAAATATTAAGACCAAATTTTGAAACTTTTGATTAAAAAAAACTGAGCGTATCAAATAATTTGTTATTTTTAGAAGTTTTAGTACCATACAAGATCATCTTTTTCTAAAAATTACATAAATTTCCAATAAGTAGTTTTAGAGTTATTTCAATTACTACAAACTAACAATTTTTAGATTTAAATATTGAGACCAAATTTTGAAACTTTTGATTAAAAAAAAACTAAGCGTATCAAAATATTTGTTAATTTTAGAAGTTTAAGTACCATACAAGATTATCATTTTCTGAAAATTACATTAAATTCCAATGAGTAGTTTTAGAGTTATTTCAATTACTACAAACTAATAATTTTTAGATTTAAATATTTAGATCAAATTTTGAAACTTTTGATAAAAAAAAAAAACTGAGCGTATCAAAAGATTTGTTATTTTTAGAAGTTTTAGTACCATACAAAATCATCATTTTTTGAAAATTACATAAATTTCCAATAAGTAGTTTTAGAGTTATTTCAATTACTACAAACTAATAATTTTTAAATTTAAATATTAAGACCAAATTTTGATTAAAAAAAAACTGAGCGTATCAAAATATTTGATTGCTTTAGAAGTTTTAGTACCATACAAGATCATCATTTTCTGAAAATTACATAAATTTCCAATGAGTAGTTTTAGAGTTATTTCAATTATTACAAACTAATAATTTTTAGAATTAAATATTTAGACCAAATTTTGAAACTTTTAATTTAAAAAAAAACTGAGCTTATCAATATATTTGTTATTTTTAGAAGTTTTAGTACCATACAAGATCATCATTTTCTAAAAATAACATAAATATCCAATGAGTAATTTGAGAGTTATTTCAAATACTACAAACAAATAATTTTTAGATTTAAATATTTAGACCAAATTTTGAAACTTTTGATTAAAAAAAACTGAGCGTATCAAAATATTTATTATTTGTAGAAGTTTTAGTACCATATAAGATCATTATTTTCTGAAAATTACATAAATTTCCAATGAGTAGTTTTAGAGTTATTTCAATTACTACAAACTAATTATTTTTAGATTTAAATATTAAGACCAAATTTTGAAACTTTTGATTAAAAAAAAAACTGAGCGTATCAAAATATTTATTATTTTTAGAAATTTTAGTACCATATAAGATCATTATTTTCTGAAAATTACATTAATTTCCAATGTGTGGTTTTAGAGTTATTTCAATTACTACAAACTAATTATTTTTAGATTTAAATATTAAGACCAAAGTTTGAAACTTTTGATTAAAAAAAAAAACTGAGCGTATCAAAATAATTATTATTTTTAGAAGTTTTAGTACCATACAAGATCATCAGTTTCTAAAAACTACATAAATTTCCAATGAACAGTTTTAGAGTTATTTTAATTACAACATCTCAATAAGTTTTAAATTTAAATATTAGAACCAACTTTTGAAATTTTTGATTATAAAAAAAAAAACTGAGCGTATCAAAATATTTGTTACCTTTAGAAGTTTTAGTACCATATAAGATCATTATTTTCTGAAAATTACATAAATTTCCAATGAGTAGTTTTGGAGTTATTTTAATTACTACAAAAGCAATTTTGAAACTTTTGATTTAAAAAAAACTGAGCGTATCAAAACATTTATTAATTTTCGAAGATTTAGTACCATATAAGATTGTCAATTTCTAAAAATTATATAAATTTCCAATGAGTAGTTTTAGAGTTATTTCAATTACTACAAACTAATAACTTTTAGATTTAAATATTTAGACCAAATTTTAAAATTAAAATTAAAAAAAAACTGAGCGTATCATAATATTTTTTATTATAAAAAAATTTAGTACTATAAAAGATCATCATTTTCTAAAAATCACTTTATTTTCCAATGAGTAGTTTTAGAGTTATTTCAATTACTATAAACTAATAATTTTTAGATTTAAATATTTGGAGCAAATTTTGAAACTTTTGATTAAAAAAAAAAAAAAACTGAGCGTATCAAAATAATTATTATTTTCAGAAATTTTAGTACCATATAAGATCATCATTTTCTAAAAATTACATTAATTTCCAATGAGTAGTTTTAAAGTTATTTCAATTACTACAAACTAATAATTTTTAGATTTAAATATTTAGACCAAATTTTGAAACTTTTGATTAAAAAAAACTGAGCGTATCAAAATATTTATTATTTTTAGAAGTTTTAGTACCATATAAGATCATCATTTTCTGAAAATGACATAAATTTCCAATGAGTAGTTTTAGAGTTATTTCAATTACTACAAACTAATAATTTTTAGATTTAAATATATAGACCAAATTTTGAAATTTTTGATTAAAAAAAACTGAGCGTATCAAAATATTAATTATTTTCAGAAGTTTTAGTACCATATAAGATCATCATTTTCTGAAAATTACATAAAATTCCAATGAGTAGTTTTAGAGTTATTTCAATTACTACAAACTAATAATTTTTAGATTTAAATATTAAGACCAAATTTAGAAATTTTTGATTTAAAAAAAACAGAGCGTATCAAAATATTTGTTTTTTTTTAGAAGTTTTAGTACCATATAAGATCATCATTTTCAAAAATTTATATAAATTTCCAATGAGTAGTTTTAGTATTATTTCAATTACTACAAACTTATCATTTCTAGATTTAAATATTTAGACCAAATTTTATAACTTTTGATTAAAATAAAAACTGAGCGTCTCAAAATATTTATTATTTTTAAAAGTTTTGGTACCTAATAAGATCATCATTTTCTAAAAATTGCATATATTTCTAATGAGTAGTTTTAGAGTTATTTCAATTACTACAAACTAATAATTTTTAGATTTAAATATTTAGACCAAATTTTGAAACTTTTGATAAAAAAAAAACTGAGCGTATCTAAATATTTATTATTTTTCGAAGTTTAAGTACCATATAAGATCATCATTTTCTGAAAATTACATAAATTTCCAATGAGTAGTTTTAGAGTTATTTCAATTACTACAAACTAATAATTTTTAGATTTAAATATTTAGACTAAATTTTAAAACTTTTGATTAAAAAAAATTGAGCGTATCAAAATATTTATTATTTTTAGAAATTTTGGTACCATATAAGATCATCAATTTCTGAAAATTATATAAATTTCCAATGAGTATTTTTAGAGTTATTTCAATTACTACAAACCAATATCTTTTACATTTGAATATATAGAACAAATTTTGAAACTTTTGATTAAAAAAAACTGAGCGTATCATAATATTTTTTATTATTAGAAGTTTTAGTACTATAAAAGATCATCATTTTCTAAAAATCACATTAATTTCCAATGATTAGTTTTAAAATTATTTCAATTACTACAAACTAATAATTTTTAGATTTAAATATTAAGACCAAATTTTGAAACTTTTGATTAAAAAAAACCGAGCGTATCAAAATACTTATTATTTTCAGAAACTTTGGTACCATATAAAATTATTAATTTGTAAAAAAAATTATAAGTTTCATAAAAGTGGGTCAAGGAATGATTGCTAACTCATTTGTACATTTTTTCAGGTTTCATTGCAAATGAATCAAAAACACATATGCGGTGGAGTAATCTACAATAAAAAGCACATACTAACAGCAGCTCACTGTGTATATGACATAAATAATCTAAAAAACTTACAAGTTGTTTCAGGCATGCTAACTCTAAATGATTCAAAGTACAAACAAGTATTACTAGTAAAATCTGTAAAAGTACATGAAAAATATAACTCAAAAACAGTTCAAAATGACATAGCACTTATCAAGGTAGGTTTAAAAATATTATAATAAAATTGTAAATCATTATTGCCATTATAGCTGTCTAGTGAAATAAATATTAATGCAAATAGTTCTGGAATTAATGTTTGGAATAAAAAATTACCGGCTGCTCTAACTATATGCACTGCTTCAGGTTGGGGATCTACAAACAGTCAGGTAAGTTTTGATTAAAAATAATTAAATTAATTAAATTAATTCTCTTTAATAAAAGAGAGGACTGAGCAACAACCTTCTCTACGCTGATGTTAAGTATGTTAACACTGCTACGTGTAAAAGTATATATGGACAGAATTGGTTACCAGGAATGATATGCGCTGCAAGTACAGGAAAAGATTCTTGCCAGGTAAATAAATTAATTTATTACATATAAAAATAGTTTAATAAACTAAATTTTAGGGTGATTCTGGTGGTCCATTAGTAATCAACAAAACATTGCTCGGTTTGGTTTCTTGGGGATATGGTTGTGCTAACTCTTTATATCCAGGAGTTTATACTGATGTATCCTATTATGAAGCATGGATTAAGAAAAACGATGCAACTCTTCCAGTTGTTACTCTTATAGCATTGATGTTAAATTTTTTAGTTGTTTTTGTGTAATATAATATATTTATTTAAATATAAAAGCTAAAACCTACTAAATCCTTTAAACACAATTCGGAAAATTCAATAATTTAATCTGCACTTTTATTATAATTAGTTGATAACAAATTTGAAAAATTATCTCAATTGGTTTTCTTCAATCAAAATATTTACATAAACTATCTTATCTTTATCTTTATATACAATAAAACATTTTAATATCATTTGAATCAAATACAAACATAAATGTAATGTATATCTACGTAATTGGTAATATTTAAATAATAGTTAATTTAATATATGTAAAACTGGGCGTTTAAATTATTGAAATTTCAAAAAAATCATAACAATTCATGATAAGTGTATTAAGAGTTATTGCAAATAAAAAAACAAAATAAAATTGAAACAAATTTCAAAAATTTCTATAAAAAAACTGGTCGTATAAAATCAAATCAAATTAACAGCAAAATTAGAACCAAATTAATTCCCTAATTTTCCAAAATCTCATAGTGATCCAATAAGTAATTCTCTTATTGCAATTAATACTAAATATAATTTTTTGAAATTTAAAATTTATACAAATATCATTTTTTTTATAGTTTCCCTGGTTGTATAAAATTAAATCAAATTTTCGGCAAAATTAGAACCAAATTAAATCCTTAACTTTCCAAAATTTTATAATAATCCAATGAGTAACTCTAGAGTTATTGCAATTTATACCAAACATAATTTTTTAAAATTTATTTAAATTTCATAATTTTCTATAGAAAAACTGGTCGTATAAAATTAAATCAAATTTACAGCAAAATTAGAACCAAATGAGATCCCTAAGTTTCCAAAATTTCATAATGATCCAATGAGTAATTTTGGAGTTATTGCAATTAATATAAAACATAATTTTTTAAAATTTAATATTTATACAAATTTCAAAATTTTCTATAGAAAAACTGGTCGTATAAAATCAAAATTAACAGCAAAATTAGAACCAAATTAATTCCGCAATTTTCCAAAATCTCATAGTGATCCAATAAGTAATTCTAGAGTTATTGCAATTAATACTAAATATAATTTTTTGAAATTTAAAATTTATACAAATTTCATTTTTTTTATAGAAAAACTGGTTGTATAAAATTAAATCAAATTTTTGACAAAATTAGAACCAAATTAAATCCCTAATTTTTTGAAATTTCATATTGATCCAATAAGTAGTTCTAGAGTTATTGCAATTATTACAAAACATAATTTTTTAAAACTTAAAAACTATACAAACTTAAAAAAAATTTATAGAAAAACTGGTCGTATAAAATTAAAGCAATTCTACAGCAAAATTAGAATCAAATTAGATCCCTGATTTTCTAAAATTTCATAATGATCCAATGAGTAATTCTAGAGTTATTGCAATTATTACAAAACATAATTTTTTTAAATTTTAAATTAAGACAATTTCAAAAAATATTATAGAAAAACTGGTCCTATAAAATTAAATTAAATTTACAACAAAATTAGAACCAAATTAGATCCATAATTTTCCAAAATTTCATAATATTCCAATGAGTAAATCTATAGTTATTGCAATTAATACTAAACATAATTTTTTTGAAATTTAAAACTAATACAAATTTCAAATTTTTTTACAGAAAAACTGGCCGTATAAAATTAAATCAAATTTACAGCAAAATTGGAACTAAATTAGATCCCTAATTTTCTAAAATTTTATAATAATCCAATGAATAGTTCTAGAGTTATTGCAATTAATACAAAACATAATTTTTTAAAACTTAAAATCTATACAAATTTAAAAATTTTCTATAGAAAAACTGGCCGTATAAAATTAAATAAAATTTACAGCAAAATTAGAACCAAATTAAATCCTTAATTTTCCAACATTTCATAATGATCCAATGAATAGTTCTAGAGTTATTGCAATTAATACAAAACATAATTTTTTAAAATATAAAATTTATACAAATTTCAAAATTTATTATAGAAAAACTGGTCTTACAAAATTAAATCAAATTTACAGCAAAATTAGAACCAAATTAGATCCCTAATTTTCCAGAATTTAATAATGATCCAATGAGTTAATCTATAGTTATTGCAATTGATGATAAACATAATTTTTGGAAATTTAAAATATATACAAATTTAAAAATTTTCTATAGAAAAACTGGTCGTATAAAATTAAATTAAATTTACAGTAAAATTAGAACCAAATTAGATCCCAAAATTTCCAAAATTTCAAAATGATCCAATGAGTAATTCCGGAGTTAATGCAATTAATATTATACATAATTTTATGAAATTTAAAAATTATACAAATTTCAAAATTTTCCAAAGAAAAACTGGTCGTATAAAATTAAATCAAATTTACAGCAAAATTAGAACCAAATTAGATCCTTAATTTTCCAGAATTTCATAATGATCCAATGAGTAATACTAGAGTTATTGGAATTATTACAAAATATAATTTTTTTAAATTTAAAATTTATATAAATTTCAAAATTTTCTATAAAAAAACTGGCCTTATAAAATTAAATCAAATTGACAGCAAAATTAGAACTAAATTAGATCCTTAATTTTCAAAAATTTCATAATGATCCAATGAGTTAATCTATAGTTATTGCAATTAATATAAATCATATTTTTTTGAAATTTAAAAAATATACAAATTTCAAAAATTTCTATAGAAAAACTGGTCGTATAAAATTAAATCAAATTTACAGCAAAATTAGAACCAAATTTTGTCCCTAATTTTCCAAAATTTCATAATGATCCAATGAGTAATTCAAAAGTTATTGTAATCAATTCAAAACCTAATTTTTTTTAATATAAAATTTAGAAAAATTTCAACATTTTCTATAGAAGAACTGGTAGTACAAAATAAATCAAATTTACAGCAAAATTAGAACCAAAATAGATCCATAATTTTCCAAAATTTCATAGTAATCCAATGAGTAATTCTAGAGTTATTGCTATTAATACAAAACATATTTTTTTGAAAATTATAATTTATACAAATTTAGAAAAACTGGACGTATAAAATTAAATCAAATTTACAGCAAAATTAGAACCTATTTAGTTCCCTAATTTTCCAAAACTTCATAATGCTCCAATAAGTAAATCTATAAAATTAATATAAAACATAGTTTTTTTAAATTTAAATTTTATACAAACTTCAAAATATTTTATAGAAAAAATGGTCGTACAAAATTAAAATAAATTTACAGCTAAATTAGAACCAAATTAGATCCCTAATTTTCCAAAATTTCATAATGATCCAATAGGTAATTCTAGAGTTATTGCAATTAATAAAAATCATAATTTTTTGAAACTTAAAATTTATACAAATTTCAAAATTTTCTATAGAAAAACTGGTCGTATAAAATTAAATCAAATTTACAGCAAAATTAGAACCAAAGTAGATCCCTAATTTTCTAAAATTTCATAATAATCCAATAGGTAATTCTAGAGTTATTGCAATTAATACAATATATAATTTTTTTAAATATAAAATTTATACAAATTTTAAATTTTTCCATAGAAAAACTGGTCGTATAAAATTAAATCTAATTTACAGCAAATATAGAAACAAAATGAATGCCCCTAATTTCCAAAATTTTATAAAGATCCAATGAGTATTTCAAGAGTTATTGCAATTAATACAAAACATAATTTTTTTTTATTTAAAATTTATACAAATTTCAAAATTTTCTATAAAAAAATTAGTTTTATATTATAGAAAAACTGGTCTTACAAAATTAAATCAAATTTACAGCCAAAGTAGAACCAAATTAGATCCCTAATTTTCTAAAATTTCATAATGATCCAATGAATAATTCTAGAGATATTGCAATTAATACAAAACAAAATTTTTTGAAATATAATATTTATACAAATTTCAAAATTTTCTATAGAAAAACTGGTCGTATAAAATTAAATCAAATTTACAGAAAAATTAGAACCAATATAGTTTCCTAATTTTCCAAAATTGGATAATGATCCAATGAGTAATTCTGGAGTTATTGCAATTATGACAAAACATAATTTTTTGAAAGTTAAAATTTATACAAATTTTAAAATTTTCTATAGATAAACTGATCGTACAAAATTAAATCAAATTTACAGCCAAATTAGAACCAAATTAGATCCCAAATTTTCCAAAATTTCATAATAATCCTATTAGTAACTCTAGAGTTATTGCAATTAATACAAAACATAATTTTTTTTAAATTTAAAATTTATACAAATTTCAAAATTTTCTATAGAGAAATTGGTCTTATAAAATTAAATCAAATTTACAGCAAAATTGGAACTAAATTAGATCCCTAATTTTCTAAAATTTCATAATGATCCAACGAGTAAATCTAAAAATATTGCAATTAATACAAAACAAATTTTTTGAAATTTTAAATCTATACAAATTTCTATAGATAAACTTGTAGTATAAAATTAAATTAAATTTATAGCAAAATTAGAACTAAATCAAATCCCTAATTTTCCAAAATTTCATAATAACCCAATGAGTAATTCTAGAGTTATTGCAATTAATAAAAAAACAATTTTGTTAAAATTTATACAAATTTAAAAAAATTCTATAGAAAAACTGGACGTACAAAATTAAATTAAATTTATAGCAAAATTAGAACTAAATTAGATCCCTAATTTTCCAAAATTTCATAATGATCCAATGAGTAATTCTAGAGTTATTGCAATTAATACAAAACATAATTTTTTGAAATTTAAAATTAATACAAATTTCAAAATTTTCTATGAAAAAACTGTTTTACAAAACTAAATAAAATTTACAGCAAAGTTAGAACTAAATTAGATCTTCAATTTTCCAAAAACTTATAATGATCCAATAAGTAATTCTAGAGTTATCGCAATTAATACCAAACATAATTTTTTGAAATTTAAAATTAATACAAATTTCAAAATTTTCTATAAAAAAACTAGTCGTATAAAATTAAATCAAATTTACAGCAAAATTAGAACCAAATTAGATCTCTAATTTCCCAAAAATTCATAATGATCCAATAAACAATTCTAGAGTTATTGCAATTAACACAAAACGAAATTTTTTGAAATTTAAAATTTATACAAATTTCAAAATTTTCTATAGAAAAACTGGTCGCAAAAAATTTAATCAAAGATACAGCAAAACTAGAACCAAATTAGTTCACTAATTTTTCAAAATTTTAAAATAATCCAATGAGTAATTCTAGAGTTATTGCAATTAATATAAAACATAATTTTTAAAATTAAAAATTTATTCAAATTTCAAAATTTTCTATAGAAAAACTAGTAGTATAAAATTAAATCAAATTTACAGCAAAATTAGATCCCTAATTTACTAAATACTCATAATGATCCAATAAGTAATTCTGGAGTTATTGCAATTAATACAGAACATAATTTTTTAAAATTTTAAATTTATACAATTTTAAACATTTTCTATAGAAAAGTATAAAATTAAATCAAATTTACAGCAAAATTAGAACTAAAATAGTTCCCTAGTTTTCCAAATGTTCATAATGAGCCAATGTTTAATTCTAGAGTTATTGCAATTAATACAAAACAAATTTTTTTTAATTTAAAATTTCTACAAATTTTAAAAATTTCTATAGAAAAACTGATCTTATAAAAATAAATCAAATTGACAGCAAAATTAGAACCAAATTAGATCCCAAATTTTCCAAAATTTTGTAATAATCCAATGAGTAATTCTGGAGTTATTGCAATTAATACAAATCATAATTTTTTGAAATTTCACATTTATACAAATTTCAAAATTTTCTATAGATAAACTGATCGTACAAAATTAAATCAAATTTACAGCAAAATTAAAACCAATTTAGATCCCTAATTTTCCAAAATTTCATAATGATCCAATAAGTAATTCTAGAGTTATAGCAAATAACACAAACTATAATTTTTTGAAATTTAAAATTTATACAAATTTCAAAATTTTCTATAAAAAAACTGGTCGCATAAAATTAAATCAGATTTACAGCAAACTTAGAATTAAATTAGATCCCTAATTTTCTAAAATTTAATAACAATCCAATGAGTAATTCTGGAGTTATTACAATTAATACAAAATAATTTTTTTTTTTAAATTTAAAATTTTGTATAAATTTTAAATTAAAAAAAAAAATTAATTTCAAAATTTCTATAAAAAAACCGGTTGTATAAATTTAAATCAAATTTACAGCAAAATTAGAACCAAATCAGATCCCTAATTTTCCAAAAATTCATAATAATCCAATAAGTAATTCTAGAGTTATTGCAAATAAAACAAAACATAATTTTATGAAATTTAAAATTTATACAAAAATTTAAAAATTTTCTATAGAAAAACCTTTAAAATAAAAATATTTCATATTAGATCATAAGATTTAAATAAATCAATTGACAAAATTATATTAAAATAGTGAAAGCATGCGCCATCTATGTGCAAACAACTAAAACTCTCTTAAAAAGTATTAGAGCTACTATACGCTAGTTGCTTAAATATTAAACATATTTAAATATAATTCAATTATTTATATTAATTAAATTAAATAAAACAAATAAATTCAATCAAAATTTTGTAAATAAAATTATTTCTGGCAATATGAAAACCAGAATAATGATTTATAAAAAAACGATTAAAATAATTAAACAAATAAAAACAATTTTAATTACAATTTAAATCTAAAAATACTTAAAATAATCATTTGAATGCGCTGCCAGCAATTTCCGTCAACAGTCGACAGTATTCGCAGACGATCGATACACAACCTGCTTGTAGCAGGAATAAAATAAAATCACTCTCCGATAAACAGTAGCTTTATAAACTTCCAACACAAAATATATAAACAAAAGTGATGCATTAAATAATTGTGACCTACATTATGTCTTTACTGAAATCATTAATATTGGTATCAGAGAAAGCAGCAAATGTGGCTAGAATATGTCGTCAGAATCAACACTTATTCGAGTTATTAATTGAAGAAAAGAAAAGCGATGAAAAGAATCCTCGTTTTGTACAGGATTTTAAAACATTGGCTGATGTTCTCATACAGGAAACAGTGCGTCATGATATAGGAAATGAGGTAAATTATAATTTAATTTATTATAATTCAATAATTTATTATTAGTTTCCAGATATTAAAGATGAGATAAAAGGTGAAGAGAGCAATGTGTTTTGTAATACGCTTGGTGAAAGTATTGCAGTACGTGTTTTATCATCTCGTAATGAAACGTCTGAATTATTAGCCAAAGTATTGAATGGTGATAATGAAGCTGCTGTATTGTTAGCTGATGAGGTGCATAGAGATATTGAATTGGTTGATGTTGCGACTGGTAATGTTCCTGATGATGATGTTGAGGTTGATTATAAACAAGTTGGAATTTGGATTGATCCTATTGGTATGTTATTGTATGGTAAATTATGATTGTTGTCATGAGTTAAAAATAGTTCATTGTTAATTAAATTTTTATAATGTGCAGTGTAAACATTGATAACTTATTTCAAAACAAGTGTAATAATTTTGTACATTATGTTGTGGTATGATGATATAGGGCTTCAGATTAACTTGTATCCTTTTAATTTGATTTGAATGGATTTGAAAATCGTTATTTTGTTAAAAACATTGAGTATTTGCTTTTATGTTAGAACTAAATTTCAAGGTGAAATAATAAGTCATAAATTACCAATAATGAGAAAAGCAATAATTATCAAACAAACGTTAATTCGTAAAAGATTTAATAAAATTTTAATTGCACTAATGGTAATAAAGTACATTAGTACACAAATCCATCAGTTAGCAATGAGTGGTTTAGAAATTATAACACATTTTATGTCCATACTTCTATTACACCAATTTAGAGTAGATCAATTTGATTGAGATTGCGCAAAATCTAAAGTATGGATTTTTATTAAATTTGCACAATTGGTACTTATAACAAAGAAGTATATTAGTACTAAGTTTGATGAAAATCTAAAGTATGGATTTTTATTAAATTTGCACAATTGGTATTGATAACAAAGAAATATATCAGTATTAAGTTTGATCAATTTCCAATAAATTGTTTAGGAATTATAACACATTTTATGTCCATACTTCTATTACAGTAATTTAGAGAACATTAATTTGATTGAGATTGCGCCAAATCTAAAGTATGGATTTTAATCAATTAGTACAATTGGTACTCCTAACAAAGAAGTATATTAGTACCAAGTTTGATCTATTTCCAATGAATAGATTAGGAATTTTAACACATTTTATGTCCATACTTCTATTACACTAATTTAGAGAAGATCAATTCGATTGAGTTTGCGACAAATCTAAAGTATGGATTTTTATTAAATTTGCACAATTGGTACTTATAACAAAGAAGTATATTAGTACTAAGTTTGATCAATTTCCAATAAATAGTTTAGGAATTATAACACATTGTATGTCCATACTTCTATTACACCAATTTAGAAAAGATCAATTTAATTGAGATTGCGCTAAATCAAAAAGTATGGATTTTTATTAAATTTGCACAATTGGTACTTATCACAAAGAAGTATATCAGTACTAAGATTGATCAATTTCCAATGAATAGTTTAGGAATTATAACACATTTTATGTCCATACTTCAACTACACCAATTTATGTAAGATCAATTTGATTGAGATTGCGTCAAATCTAAAGCATGGATTTTTATTAAACTTGCACAATTGGTACTCATAATAAAGAAGTATATTAGTACTAGGTTTTATCAATTTCCAATAAATAGTTTAGGAATTATAACACATTTTATGTCCATACTTCAACTACACCAATTTATGTAAGATCAAATTGATTGAGATTGCGCCAAATCTAAAGTATGGATTTTTATTACATTTGCACAATTGGTACTCATAACAAAAAAGTATATAAGTACTAAGTTTAATCAATTTCCAATAAGTAATTTAGGAATTATAACACATTTTATGTCCATACTTCCATTACATCAATTTAGAGAAGATCAATTTGATTAAGATTGCGCCAAATCTAAAGTATGGATTTTTATTAAATTTGCACAAATGGTACTCATAACAAAGAAGTACATCAGTACCAAGTTTGATCAATTTCTAATAAATAGTTTAGGAATTATAACACATTTTATGTCCATACTTCTATTACACCAATTTAGAGAAGATTATTTTGATTGAGATTGCGCAAAATCTAAAGTATGGATTTTTATTAAATTTGCACAATTGGTACTCATAACAAAGATGTATATCAGTACTAAGTTTGATCAATTTCCAATGAATTGTTTAGGAATTATAACAAATTTTATGTCCATACTTCTATTACACCAATTTAGAGAAGATCATTTTGATTGAGATTGCGCAAAATCTAAAGTATGGATTTTTAATAAATTTGCACAATTGGTACTCATAACAAAGAAATATATCAGTACTAAGTTTGATCAATTTCCAATGAATAGTTTAGGAATTATAACACATTTTATGTCCATACATCTATTACACCAATTTAGAGAAGATTAATTTGATTGAGATTGCGCTAAATCTAAAGTATGGATTTTTATTAAATTTGCACAATTGGTACTCATAACAAAGAAGTATATCAGTACTAAGTTTGATCAATTTCCAATGAATAGTTTAGGAATTATAACACATTTTATCTTCATACTTTTATTACATTAATTGATGCAAGATCAATTTGATTGAGATTGCGCTAAACCTAAAGTATGAATTTTTATTAAATTTGCACAATTACTACTCATCATAATGAAGTATATTAATATTAAATTTGATTAAATTCCAATGAGCACTTCAGGAGTTATTTAATGTTGAATTTTTATGCACTTTCTAGAGTAATATAAAATTAGATCAAGTTAGTTGTATTAGGAGCAAATTGAATGTATGGATTTTGATCAAAATTGCACATTTTATACTAAACATAATGAGGAGTATTATTGCAGATTTTCATTAATTTTCAATAAACATAGTTTAAGAACTATTGCTTAATTAATTTCCATGCAGCCTCAAGAGTTAAATTAAGCAATATCAATTTAAAAGACGTAGCGACAATTTTTATTTTTTTCTAGATTCAACAGCCGAATATATAAGCGGAAAAGAGCAACAGGGCAAAAATAAAATAGCAATATCCGGACTAAAATGCGTCACAGTATTAATCGGAGTATACGATCTACAAACAGGAAATCCGCTAATCGGAGTCGTAAATCAACCGTTTGTGGAAAACGTTGACGACAAGTAAATCTTGATACCTTTTTAATATAATAATATATTAAAAAAATATCATTACAGATGGCGAGGAAGATGCTATTGGGGAACACCAAAATCAACCTCATTACAACTAAACCCAATACGCAAATCAAATAACATAGTATGCATAAGCAGTAGCGAAACTGCAACAATTAAAAATAAATTAGAAAGCGCAGGATTTAAACTGGTGGAAGCTGCAGGAGCAGGGTATAAGATACTGACAACAATAACAGGATCAGCAGATGCATATTTATTATCAAAAGATTCAACTTTCAAATGGGATACTTGTGGTCCACAAGCCATTTTGAAGAGTTTAGGTGGAGATATTGTGATTTATAATGCGGCACTGGAAAACCGCATACTTGGGATTAATTATGTAGACGTTGAGGGTGGAACTAAGATTGAGGGCAGCTGTAATCGTGGTGGGATTATTGCGTACAGAGATGGGGATGTATTAATGCGATTATTGGACGTGCTGAGATAATGTTAACATGGAATGAATCTCAATGTATTTTATCATAGCAGTATTATGCTAATATTAATAAAAGGTTTTATTATAATAAAAGTTATTTTTGAAAATGAGGGAATGAAATGTGATGAATATTCAAGTTACAATTAATGTTTGATGTTAAATTTATATTCATCCCCTTTTTGTTTTTGTTTCTAATTATGTATTTAATATTTATAAATTCAGCTAGAAACTGTTTAAACAACCCTTTGTTTCATGTTTATGATAGGGATGGATCGTGTTTAATTTTTAATGAAGAAAATATTAAGTTGGAACTGAACAAAATGTTTTCATTAGTCTATACTTTGAAAATAAAATTGATATTTTAGCAATTAATTCATTAATTTTTGAATAAAATATAAACTAACCTATCAATATTGTTCAAATTATGTATGAACAATCTTCAATGAGCGCTTTTAAAGTTGACAGTATTAAAATGTTAAACTTCTTACTAAAATATTTTTTTTTAGTATTTTGAAAATAAATTTTGATATTTTAGCAATTAATTCATTAAATTTTGGTTAAAACAAAAATTAATCGATAAATATTGTTCAATTTGTGTATGAACAATCTTCAATGAGTGCTTTAAAAGTTGACTATATTTGAAAGCTAAATTTTTACTACAATATTTTTTTTTATATTTAGAAAATAAAATTTTATATTTTAGCAATTAATTCATTAATTATTGAATAAAACAAAAACTAATCGATATATATTGTTCAATATGTGTATGAACAATCTTCATTGAGTGCTTTAAAAGTTGACAGTATCAGAGAATTAAATTTCCAACTACAATTTTTTTTTTAAATATTTTGAAAATAAAAATTGATAATCCAGCAATTAATTAATTAATCTTTGAATAAAACAAAAACTAATCGATAAATATTGTTCAAATACTGTATGAACAATCTTCAATGAGTGCTTTAAAAGTTCACAGTATCAGAAAGTTTAATTTGTAACTATAATTTTTTTTTTAATGTTTTGAAAATAAAATTTGTTATTTTAGCAATTAATTCATTAAATTTTGGATAAAACAAAAGCTAATCGATAAATATTGTTTTAATTGTAAATGAACAATATTCAATGAGTGCTTCAAAAGTTGACAATATCAAAAAATTAAATTTTTAACTGCAAATTTTTTTTTTTTAATATTTTGAAAATAAAATTTGATATTTTAGCAATTAATTCATTAATCTTTGAATAAAACAAAAACTAATCGATAAATGTTGTTCAAATTCTGTATGAACAATCTTTAATGAGTGCTTTACAAGTTCACAGTATCAGAAAGTTTAATTTGTAACTAAAATATTTTTTTTAATGTTTTGAAAATAAAATTTGTTATTTTAGCAATTAATTCATTAAATTTTGGATAAAACAAAAGCTAATCGATAAATATTGTTTTAATTGAGAATGAACAATATTCAATGAGTGCTTCCAAAGTTGACAATATCAAAAAATTAAAGTTCTAATTGCAAATTTTTTTTTTTAATATTTTGACTATAAAATTTGATATTTTAGCAATTAATTTATCAATTTTTGGATAAAACAAAAACTAATCGTAAAATATTGTTCAAATTGTGTATGAACAATCTCCAATGAGTGCTTTAAAAGTTGTCCTACCAGAAAATTAAATTTCTAACTACAATATTTATTTTTTTAATATTTTGAAAATAAAATTTGATATTTTATCAATTAATTCATTAAATTTTGTATAAAACAAAAACTAATTGATAAATATTGTTCAAATTGTGTGTGAACAATCTTCAATGAGTGCTTTAAAAGTTGGCAGTATCAGAAAGTAAAATTTCTAACTAATAATTTTTTTTTAATATTTTGACTTTTTAGCAATTCATTCATTAAATTTTGAATAAAACAAAAGCTAATTTATAAATGTTGTTCAAATTGTGTAAGAACATTCTTCAATGAGTGCTTCAAAAGTTGACAGTATAAAAAAGTTAAATTTCTAACTACAATATTTTTTTTTGTATTTTGAAAATGAAATTTGTTATTTTAGCAATTAATTCATTAAATTTAGGATAAAACAAAAACTAATCAATGAAAATTGTTTAAATTGTGTATCAATCTTCAATGGGTGCTTTAAAAGTTGACAGTATTAGAAAATTAAATTTTTACTACAATATATTTTTTAATATTTTGAAAATAAAATTTTAGATTTTAGGAATTAATTCATTAATTTTTGAATAAAACAAAAAGTAATCGACAAATATTGTTCAAATTGTGTATGAACAATTTTCAATGAGTGCTTCAAAAGCTGAAAATTTAAAAAGTTAAATTTTTCACTACAATATTTTTTTTTTAATATTTTCAAAATAAAATTTGATATTTAAGCAATTAATTTATTAAATTTTGAATAAAACAGAAACTAATCGATAAATATTGTTCAAATTGTGTATGAACAATCTTCAATGAGTGCTTTAAAAGTTGACAGTATCAGAAAGTTAAATTTCAAACTACAATACTTTTTTTTTTTAATACTTTGAAACTAAAATTTGATATTTAACAATTAATTTATAAAATTTTGAACAAAACAAAAACTAATCTAAAAATATTGTTTAAACTGTGTATGAACAATCTCCAAAGAGTGCTTTAATAGTTGACAGTATCAAAGAGTTAAATTTCCAACTACAATAATTTTTTTAAATATTTTGAAAATAAAGTTTTATATTTTAGGAATTAATTCATTAATTTTTGAATAAAACATAAACTAATCAATAAATATTGTTCAAATTGTGATTGAACAATCTTCAATAAGTGCTTCAAAAGTTGACAGTATCAGAAAATTAAATTTTTAACTTTAATAAAAAAAAAAAAATATTTTGAAAATAAAATTTGATATCTTAGCAATTAATTCATTAAATTTTGGATAAAACAAAAACTAATCAATAAATATTGTTCAAATTGTGTATGAACAATCTTCAATGAGTGCTTTAAAAGTTGACAGTATCAGAGAGTTAAATTTCCAACTACAATATATTTTTTTTATATTTTGAAAATAAAGTTTTATATTTTAGGAATTAATTCATTAATTTTTGAATAAAACATAAACTAATCAATAAATATTGTTCAAATTGTGTATGGACAATCTTCAATGAGTGCTTTAAAAGTTGACAGTATCAAAGAGTTAAATTTCCAACTACAATAATTTTTTTAAATACTTTGAAAATAAAGTTTTATATTTTAGG
Source organism: Tachinus rufipes (assembly GCA_963932245.1). Classification (NCBI taxonomy): domain Eukaryota; kingdom Metazoa; phylum Arthropoda; class Insecta; order Coleoptera; family Staphylinidae; genus Tachinus; species Tachinus rufipes. Next base: position 9,003,406 of record OZ010749.1, read on the forward strand.
AATTAATTAATTAATTTTTGAATAAAACATAAACTAATCAATAAATATTGTTCAAATTGTGATTGAACAATCTTCAATAAGTGCTTCAAAAGTTGACAGTATCAGAAAATTAAATTTTTAACTTTAATAAAAAAAAAAATAATATTTTGAAAATAAAATTTGATATCTTAGCAATTAATTCATTAAATTTTGGATAAAACAAAAACTAATCAATAAATATTGTTCAAATTGTGTATAAACAATCTCCAATGAGTGCTTTAAAAGTTGATAGTATCAGAGAGTTAAATTTCCAACTACAATAATTTTGTTTTTTTATTTTGTAAATAAAGTTTTATATTTTAGGAATAAATTCATTAATTTTTGAATAAAACATAAACTAATCGATAAATATTGTTCAAATTGTGTATGAACAATCTTCAATGAGTGCTTTACAAGTTGACAGTATCAAAGAGTTAAATTTCCAACTACAATATTTTTTTTAAACATTTTGAAAATAAAGTTTAATTAATTTCAAAAATAATTTATTAATTTTTGAATAAAACATAAACTAATCGATAAATATTGTTCAAATTGTGAATGAACAATCTTCAATAAGTGCTTCAAAAGTTGACAGTATCAGAAAGTTAAATTTTTAACTTTAATAAAAAAAAAAAATATTTTGAAAATAAAATTTAATATTTTAGCAATTAAATCATTAAATTTAGAATAAAACAAAAACTAATCTATGAATGTTGTTTAAATTATGTATGAACAATCTTCAATAAGTGCTTTAAAAGTTGACAGTATTAGAAAGTTAGATTTCTAACCACAATTATTTTTTTTAATATTTTAAAAATAAAGTTTGATATTTTAGCAATTAATTTATTGAATTTTGAATAAAACAAAAACTAATCGATAAATATTGTTCAAATTGTGAATGAACAATCTTCAATGAGTGCTTCAAAAGTTGACAGTATTAGAAAATTAAATTTCTTACAATTAATTTTTTTTTTAATATTTTGAAAAGAAAATTTAATTTTTTAGCATATAATTCATTAAATTTTGAATAAAACAAAAACTAATCGATGAATATTGTTCAAATTGTAAATGAACAATCTTCAATAAATGCTTCAAAAGTTGACAGTATCAAAAAGTTAAATTTCTAACTACAATAATTTTTTTTAAATATTTTTATCATCAAATTTAATATTTCAGCAATTAATTTATTAAATTTTGGATAAAACAAAAACTATTCAATAAATATTGTTCAAATTATGTACGAACAATCTTCAATGAATGCTTCAAAAGTTGACAGTATTAGAAAGTTAGATTTCTAACCACAATTATTTTTTTTAATCTTTTAAAAATAATATTTGATATTTTAGCAATTAATTTATTGAATTTTGAATAAAACAAAAACTAATCGATAAATATTATTCAAATTGTGAATGAACAATCTTCAATGAGTGCTTTAAAAGTTGACAGTATCAGAAAGTTAAATTTCTAAATTTAATAAAAAAAAAAATATTATGAAAAAAAAAATTGATATTTTAGCAATTATCTCATTAAATTTTGAATAAAACAAAAACTAATCGATAAATATTGTTCAAATTGTGTATGAACAATCTTCAATAAGTGCTTTAAAAGTTGACAGTATTAGAAAATTAAATTTCTAACTACAATAATTTTCTATTAATATTTTGAAAATAAAATTTGATTTTTTAGCAATTAATTCATTAAATTTTGAATAAAACAAAAACTAATCGATAAAGATTGTTCAAATGGTGTATGAACAATCTTCAATAAATGTTTTAAAAGTTGACAGTATCAGAAAGTTAAATTTTTACTAGAATAATTTTTTTAAATATTTTGAAAATAAAATTTTATATTTTAGCAATTATTTCATCAAATTTTGGATAAAACAAAAACTAATCAATAAATATTGTTCAAAATGTGTATGAACAATCTTCAATAAGTGCTTTAAAAGTTGACAACATTAGAAAGTTAAATTTCTTACTACAAATATATTTTTTTTAATATTTTGGAAATAAAATTTGATTTTTTAGCAATTAATTCATTAAATTTTGAATAAAACAAAAACTAATTGATAACTATTGTTCAAATTGTGTATGAACAATCTTCAATAGGTGCTTTAAAAGTTGACAGTATCAGAAAATTAAATTTTTACTAGAATAATGTTTTTTAATATTAGGAAAATAAAATTTTATATTTTAGGAATTAATTCATTAAGTTTTGAATAAAACATAAACTAATCGATAAATATTGTTCAAATTGTGTATGAACAATCTTCAATGAGTGCTTTAAAAATTGACAGAATCAGAGAGTTAAATTTCCAACTACAATATTTTTTTTAAATATTTTGAAAATAAAGTTTTATATTTTAGGAATTAATTCATTATTTTTTGAATAAAACATAAACTAATCAATAAATATTGTTCAAATTGTGAATGAACAATCTTCAATGAGTGTTTTAAAAATTGACATTATCAAAAAGTTAAATTTCTAACTTTAATATTTTTTATTTTAATATTTTGAATATAAAATTTGGTGTTTTTGTAATTAATTCATTAAATTTTGAATAAAACAAAAACTAATCGATAAATATTGTTCAAATTGTGTATGGACAAACTTCAATGAGTGCTTCAAAAGTTGACACTAACTTAGATATGAGAAAAGCTCCTCAAAGGAAACTCGTTTGTTTATATTCTGAGATTAAAGCTACTCCAGTTATTTCTTGGAAAAAACATTCTCAGGCCGCAACTGACTTAAAAAAAATCTGTGTTTAGTTCCAAATCTTGAGCGTTTAAGAGTAAAAAAATGCTTCAAACATGGATAATTTTGAAAATACTTTGAAGTAAATTTTGGACAAGCTTAGAAATTGATGAAAACTAAAAAAAAAAAAAAAAACAAAAATTATTAACTACATGTTGCAATTAAAAAAGGCGTTTTAAAAAAAAATAGCAAGGGTATTGTATTTATGAGAAATAAAAAAAAAATTATAAATTAAAAATTTTAATTTTTTTAAAATTTTTATAAAAAAATAATAGGAACAGAAATAAACATAACTTTTAAAAGAAGATACAAAAAACTAAAAATGACATTTCAAAATTTAAAAAAAAGTTATAAAAAAGTACCAAACTCACTTTCTATGCAGAAAAAATGTTGTAAATGAGTCTCTTAGTTGATTAAAAATTAATTTGTTAAAAACTGTCGGAGCTGTAGTCGTTAAGGATAGAAAAAAGTAACAATAAAACAACCTTAATTTTATCTTGCACATAAACAACAAATTGGCAAGAATCGCCTACAAAATAAAACTGCTTGGCATAAAAAAATTAGTTGTCTGTTTTTTTGACATAAAAAATTAGATGTTTGTTTATGGTTTGTTTTTTTAATAGCAACCAACATTTTCTTCTTAAATGTAATATAAACAAGCTCAATAACTAAACTAAAAAAAACATCCAATTTTTTGATGACACACTTTTGGACAAGAATCGCCTACTAGCCTAAATACTTGTCATCAAAAAATTGGTTAAATGTTTTTTTTGCTGTAATTTAATAATAACCAATATTTGCTTTTAAAAATAAAACCAACAAGTACGTCAAAAACTTAAAAAAATATTTATTTATTTGATGACAAACAATTGGGCAAGAATCGCTTACTAGCCCAAAAGTTTGCCATCAAAGAATTGATTGTCTATCTGTCCTGGTGGATGTTATCAACAGCCGGTATTTGCCTCTCAAATTTAATAGCAAACACTTGAGCAAGAATCGCCTACTAACCCAAGTGTTTGTTATTAAATTTTTTATTGTTTTACTCTTTTCTGCTGTGAACTAATAATAACTACCGACATTTGCCCATCAAATATAATATTAGCACGTACATCAAAAACTAAAGAAGATCCAATTTTTTGATGACAAAAACTTGAGCGGGTATATCAATACAAACCTTTAGTTTACAATCATAAACAAAATGAAGAGTTTTTCATCAATTTCATCAATTTCATCAATTAAGGTCGGATTTTTGCATTTTTAGTAAATTTTGTCAAATTTTATTTACTAGTCCAAGTGCTTGTTCCAAAATCCAAAAAAAAAATTTTTATTTTATGACCAATACTTGAGCAAGAATCGCTTACTAGCCCAAGAGTTTCCCATCAAAGAATTAGTCTAATAACAACTCACATTTGCATTTTAAATGAATACCTGTTGTACATCAAAAAGACAAAAAATTTCAATCTTTTGATAACAAACACTTGAACAAGAATCGCCTACTAGTCCAAACACTGTTCATCAAAAAATTGGTTGTCTGTCTCTTTTGATGTAATTTGAATATATCCAACATTTGCTTTTAATGTAATAGCATCAAATATATCAAAAACTAATTGAACTATTCAATCCCATCTTTTGATAACAAACACTTAAACAAGAATCGTAAGTTAATAATAACGGATAGTCGCTCCTCAAATGTAATACCAACAATAAAAATAACCCTTGTTTTATTAGATGCGCAATGATTGAAACAGTTTTTTAGGATTTCTGCCAAGTGTTTTTCAAATTTGAGTTGCATATGGAGTGATTCATGTCTGTTTCTGCAAGGCTAGTTTGTTAGAGTAAAGAATGATGAGTCTAAAATATTTTTTTAACATGTTAAAATGATCTGCAAGACCTACTTATTATAGATCGTTCAAAACCTCTTACTAAACCCTATTTAAAACAAAAAAATTGAAGTTAAACCGTTCAGAAAAAGCGGCCGCCAAAATAGAAGTATTTTTTTTTTTTTAATATTTGTTGATTCTTTTAATTAATACATTGCATTATTCCAAAAGAAATTAAATTTTGTCTAAAGTTTTTACTATCAACCGTTCTTAATTATTAAATTTTGAGTGCAAAAAGTTGGAAATCTGTCAAAACAGTTTACTGACAATTTCGAAAGTATTTTGGTCGCCCGCCGATTTTGACTCATTTTGAAACCAGAAATAATTTCCAGAATTTTTTCAAAAAACTCCTGGATACTTTTATTCTTTGGCTTTTTCAAACTTTGACAAACCGTCACTGTTTTTTACATAAAACACAATTTTTGACTTAAAGTTGAAAAATTTTAATGACGTTACTGCACAAAAAAACTACGATATAACAAAAAATCCTGAATAAAATTTGTTGGCACACACAACAAATACACGTTTTATTGGAAAAAAGTCTCACGCCAAAACTGATCTGTGATTAGTTCTAAATTGTAGTTAAAAGTAATAAAATATGAAAATGCTTATGGCCTATCTAAACGTTTTAAGAAAAGAGTAAAAAATGACTTCAAACTACCTTAGTTTGAAGCCATTTTTTACTCTTTTTTTGAAGGACTTTTGAAGTAAATTTTTAGACAAGTTTATATAACAAAATTGAAAAAAAAAAACATAAATTTATCAAAAAAAAAACGTTGAAAAACAGCCATCGCAAAAATAGCATAAGTTGTATTTATTGCAAGAGCGGGGTTAATTAAAAAAATCATTTAAAATAAAAAAAAAAATAGAAAATAGAAAAAAAAAAAAAAAAAATTAAAAAATTCCTATAAATAATAAAATAAAACTTTCTACGCCCATGTTGACAAAGACAAAAAATTATTATTAAAACAAGATTTTAAAAATTCAATGTCTTTCTTTTTTTTTTAATTCAGTTCCATAACTTGTGAAACAAAAAGTTTCAAAATTTTAGAAAAAAAATCTTTTCAGAGGCCGTAATTAAGGAGGAAGCCAAAACCGCCTCCAATGCTAGTATACTTTTATGTTCTAAATGAGTCGTTCTAGCTAGAATAAAAAAAATAAATCAATTTGTAAAAAAATGTCAGATTTGGTTGTAGCCGTTTATCAAGATTTTTGGGACTTGGATGTCGCGCACTTAATCAAAATTACCAAACTCATTTAGTAATAAATCCAACATTAAAAATATGACAAAAATTTGGGCTAAAATCGCCTACTAGTCCAAGTGCTTGTCATAAAAGAATTGGTTGTCTATCTTTTCTGCTATAATTTAATGACAACCGACATTTGCCCTCAAAAATAATAGCAACAGTTACATAAAAATTTAAAAAAAATCTTATTTGATGGCTAACACTTGAGCAAGAATCGCCTACCAGCCCAAAAGTTTCCCATCAAAAAATCAGTCTAATAACAACTTACATTTGCATTTTAAATGTAATACCTGTTGTACATAAAAAACAAAAAAGTTTAATCTTTTAATGATAAACACTTGAACAAGAATCGCCCATTAGTCCAAATGCTTTTATAAAAAAATTTATTGTCTGTCTCTCTTGATCTGATTTGAATACAAGCAAAATTTGCTTATCAAATGTAATAGCAACTAATTGAACTATTCAATCCAATCTTTTGATAACAAACACTTAGACAAGAATCGCCTACCAGCCCAAGTGTTGGTTATTAAAGAATTGGTTATCTGTCACTTCTGCAGAAAATTATTAACATTAAACACACCAAGAACTAAATAAACTTAACAATTTTTTGATGACAAACATTTGAGCAAGAATCGCCTACTAACCCAAGTGCTTGTCATCAAAGCATTGTGTGTCTGTCTTTTTTGCTGTAATCAAGCATCAAACATTATAAAAAAACTGAAGAAATATCCAATTTTTTTATAACAAAATACAATAGCGGATGAGTGGAGTAAACCCAATACAAACCTACAGTGCATATGCCTTCAAAAAATTAGTTAAATTGCAAGAGAAAGTAAAGCTGCCGACAAATAAAAATTATTTTTTTTTATTACTTTTAATAATAATATAAATAATGCATTTAAAAAAAAAGTAATTTAACAGTAAAAAATAACTCGTCCCTGAAAATAAAAAAATGCAAGAAAAGTGTTGAATCTGATAATATTCGTAAAATCGTAAAGTATTTATTAAGATATGAAAATCAAAAATATCGAGTGTGAAAAATTAAATTTAAAATATCCTAATATATATCGTTCATTATCACAATCACCGAGAAGAAGGCCAAAAATGTAAAAGTTAATAGTTTTCCAGCCCCTTAAAAAGACAATAGATACTTTATAAATTATTTAAAATTAAATATACAATTGCTCAAACTAAATTAGAATAAAATAGAGATATTGTTTTGAGGTCTTTGTTTAGATTCTAATCTAGCAATTTCAGCCATATTTGTCAATATGGTCTTTGGAAAGTATGAAAGTGTGCTATCATCTGCAAAACTATAAATAGAACTTAGTTATTTTAAGAAGTTCATTAATGTAAATCAAAAATAAAGTTGGAAAAAGAGCAGAATCTTGAGGAACAGCAGCATTTATGATTTTGGGGTCAGAAAAACATCAATTCTAACTATAATTTTTCTATTGTCAAGAAAACTATTGGTAAGATTTACAGATTTATGATCTAAAACCTATACAATGAAGCTTATTGATAAGATTAGGATGCCATACCCTATCAAATGCTTTAAAAATGTCTAGAACTACTGCAATATTTTCTTCTTGTTTGTGGTCCAAGAATTGCTTACTAGCCCAAGTGTTTGTTACTAAAAAATTATTAACACTTGGGAGAGCAGTCGGGAAAGTTTTACCAACACAAACCTTTTGTCTACAATCATTAACTAAGGGCCCAAAATTACAATAGTGGTTTAACCCACACATGAGTGGATTAATGCTAACTGTAGATTAAAATATCTGGAAAGCTAACTAGCAATTGACGATTTAACTAGCAGTTTGTATAACCTTAAATTATATGAGCTATGACAGTTGTTACTTATTAGAAAAATGTGTATTATATTAACAGTGAATAAGGAAGTGTCCATATTTATTGATTTACAATTTTTTTGTTTTTAGATATTCAATATAGTTAATTTATTAACGGATTTTTTGCATTTTTAATGAATTTTGTCAAAAGCCAAATTCAATACAATAAACTCATTCTTTTGCTTTTACTTTTTTAAATATTTCATGACAGTATTTTTGTATTTTGCACTTTTTTGTAATTTTTTATCAATTTAATTTAATTTGCATTTTTAGTAAATTTTGTCTAAATTTTATTTTGTCAAAAGCCAAATTTAATACAATCAAACAAACTTATTTGTCTCATACTAGGCCGGATTTTTAATTTTTTTAACCAGCTGACCGAAGTTTTTGTGATTTTTTATTAATTTAAGACCGGATTTTTAATGAATTTTGTCAAACTCTGTATTCAATACAATAAACACATTTTTTATATATTAGGCCGGATTTTACTTTTTGAACAGTTTATGGCTGGAATTTTGTTTTTTCACACTTTCTTGTGATTCTTCATCAATTCAAAGCCGGATTTTTGCATTTTTAGAGAATTTAGCTGTAGTCAATACAATAAACTAAATTTTTTCTAAATTAAGCAGAATTTTAATTTTTTTAACCAGTTTTTGACAAATTTTTGTGATTTTCCATTAACTTAAAGCCGAATTTTTGCATTTTTAGTAAATTTTGTCAAAATTTGATTATGTTAAAGGCCGGATTCAATGAAATAAATCTTATTTTTCCCATATTAAGTCGGATTTTTATTTTTTTAAATAGTTTATAACCGGATTTTTATATTTTGCACAATTTTTTGTGATTTTTTTATCAATTTTTGCATTTTTAGTAAATTTTATTGTGTTTAAGACCGGATTCAACACAAGAAAACATATTTTCCCCTAGTTATAACTGGATTTTTGTATTATATATATATATATATATATATATATAACTTTTCATCAGTTTTAGCATTTTTAGTAAATTTTTTCAAAATTTTATTGTGTTAAAAGGCCGGATTCAATGCAATAAAACTTATTTCTTTTACATTAGACCGGTTTTTTACTGTTTTAACCAATTTATAGCGGGATTTTAGTATTTTAAATCAATCTGAGGCAAGATTTTTGTATTTTTAATTAATTTGAAAACGGATTTTTATGTTTTTCTAAAAAAAATTATATTTGATAAATTTTAATCAAACTTTGACAAACCTTTACTAGTTTTTTTACAGATATATTCATATATAAAAATAATAATTCGTTTTTAAAGTATATGCACATTTTTTTGGAAGCTTTGGTTAACCAGTTTGTTTTCCCGTTTTACTTTCAAAAGTTTTGCTTAGTTTTTGGCTCAGATAATCGCCAGGGGTCCCTCTATTTGGTTAAAAAAATTTAGTGCACAAAAAAACATAAATTGATTATTTTTTTTTTTTTAATATTCTTTGTACTTAATCTCTCCTGAGAGAACTACTTTTTGAAAAAAACATTCTCACGCCGCTACAAATTATAAAAAAATGTGTTTAGTTTCAAATTGTAGTTAAAAAGTGGTACAATTCAAAAATCTATGAGGCATACAGATTTTTGAATCAATAGTTTTTAGAAAAGAATACAAAATGTCCTCAAACATGGGTAATTTTGAAAGTACCTTTAATAGTAGAACGAGTTTTAAAAAAAATTTAAGAGTTGACAAAAGTTGTTAAAAAAAAATTACTAAAATTACTGTTTGTCATTAAAGAATTGTTTGCGAGTCATCTTTTATGTAATTAATTAATAACAACATTTGAATTTCAAAAAGCACATTAAAACTAAAAAATATTAATTATTTAATGACAAACACATAGCCAAGAATCGCTTACTAGCCCACGTGCTTGTCATAAAAAAATTGAGTTTTCGTCTTTTATGCTGTAATTTAATACCAAACAAAGGTCATCAATTATAATAGCTACAAAATCATTAAAAACTGAAAAAAAAAGTTCAATGTTTTAATGAAAAACACATAAACAAAAATGCATACTAGCCTAAATGTTTGTTATCAAAAAAATGATTATTTGTATTTAATGCTGTAAATTTATAACAACCAACATTTGCCATAAACAACACTTGAGCAAGAATCGCCTACTAACTCAAGTGTTTATTATCAAAGAATTGATTGTTTATCTAGTTTTCTGAAATAAAATAAAATCCTGCCTTGCCTCTCAAATGTAATAGTAACAAGTACATTATGAACTGAAAAATTAATATCTATTTTTTTGATAAACACTAAACGGCCGAGCAGGTTACACCAGTACAAACTTCTTGTACATAAAAAAAAAGTTCAATCTTTTGATGACAAACACTTGGAGAAGAATCGCTTACTAATCCAAATGCTTTTCATCAAAAAGTTTATTGTCTGTCTCCCTTGCAGTAAATTAATAATAAGCAACATTTGCTCCTCAAATGTAATAGCAACAAATATATCAAAAACTGGGTCCAATTGTTTGATAACAAACACTTGGTAAGAATCGCCTACTAACCCAAATATTTGTTATCAAAGAATTGGTTGTATGTTTCTATAGCTGTCAAGAAGCAAAACAAACTGATAAAAATTGTACAATTTTTTTGATGACAAACACGTTGGCAAGAATCGCTTACTAGCCTAAGTGTTTGTCATCAAAAAATTGGTTCTGCTATATAAATTAAAAACAATTGACATTTGCCCCTTCATATGTAATAATAGCACACACAATAAATATTAAACTTTTTAATGATAAACATTTCAGCAAGAATCGCTTACAAGCCCAAATGTTTAACATTAAAAAATTGGATGCCTGTTTCCATAAATGTAATAGCAACAAAAACATTAAAAATTAAAAAAAACTATCCAATTTTTTGATAACAAACACTTGGGCAAGAATCGCTTACTGACCTAAGTGTTTGTTATTAAAAAATCGGTTGTCTCTTTTTTGTTAACGTTAATTAATAATAACGACATTTGTGTTCAAATATAATAGAAGCAAACACATCAAAAACTAAAAAAAAAATATCCAATTTTTGATAAGAAACGCTTGAGCGGGTGGGCGCGGTACACCAATACAAACCTTTTGTTTATAGTTATAAAATAAATTACCTTTCCACCCGCCCAAGTGTTTGTATTTTAAGAATTCTTTGGTCGGTCGTCTGTCTTTTTTAATGTAAATTATTAACACCGACATTTGCGTAGTAGAAGCAAACACATCAAAAACTAATTTTTTACTAATTTTTTGATAACAAACATTTGGGCAAGAATCGCTTACTAGCCTAATTGCTTGTTATTAAAGAATAAGTTATCCGGTTCTTTTGCTATAATTGAATAATAAACTAACCGCTCAAATGTAATATCAACAAACTCACCAAAAACTGTAAAACATCAAATATTTTGATGAAAAGCACTTGAGCAAGAATCGCCTACAAGTCCAAGTGTTTATCATTAAAGAATTGATATTGAACAAGTTAATAACTTTAAGATCCTTGGTTATTATTTTATTATTAATAATTATTTGATGACAAACATTTGGACAAGAATCGCCTACTAGTCCAAGTGCTTGCTTGTCTTCAAAGAATTAATCAAAAACTGAAGAAACTATTTTAATAAACACTTGGGTAAGAATCGCTTACTAGCCCAAGTGCTAAAGTATTATTGCAAATTAACCGGCGCAATTTCATTATTATAAAACAAATTAAATATTATAGACATATGAGCTGGCATTGTCGACTATTTAACCACAACTGAAGATTAAATATAAAGTACATGCATTCTTTTCTGCAACTGATAAAGCGGTTTTCGAGTAAACAACTTTTTATGCAGCAAAAAATATTTATTCTTTCATACAAATCAAATAGAATAAAATATTTTGTCATAATAATTTATGGAAAATATATATTATTTCGGAAATAACAAATTATTAAATTGAATGATGCAATTTCATACTCTATCGTACCTTTTTATTATTCTAGAACCTTGCGCTACAGTTGCGAAAAGAAAAACTGATTGATTAACAATTATTTTATAAAATCAATTAAATTTGATTGATTGTGATAAAGTTAAATTGAATGTATGGATTTTGATCAAATTTGCACATTTGATACTAAACATAATGAAGAGTATTATAGCAAATTTTCATTAATTTCTAATAAACATTTTAGGATTTATTGCAGATTTTATTTTCATTCAGGTTTTAGGGTGCTACCAAGTGAGATTGAGTTGATTGTGATAAAGTAAAATTGATTATATGGATTTTGATCAAATTTGCACAATTGATACTAAACATATTGAAGAGTATTATTGCAAATTTTCATTAATTTCCAATGAACATTTTAGGATTTATTGCGGAATTTATTTTCATGCATCTTTTAGAGTGCTACCAAGTGAGATCGAGTTGTTTGTGATAAAGTTAAATTGAACGTATGGATTTTGATCAAATCTAAAGTATCAATTTATATTAAATTTGCACAATTAGTACTCATCACAATAAAGTATATTAGTTTAAATTTAATAAATTTCCAATGATAGGTTTAGAAGTTATGACACTTTTATTGCATTAACTGATGATAAAAATTGCAAATAGACTTAAATCATTAAATGTTTTATCATTCAATTCATCTGAATAACCTAACCCAGTTTATTTCTAATTAAATTTAATCCTTTATTAATAATAATGATTATTAATCTGATAACAAATGCACGCCATAAAAAAACTTTTTCTTACTAATTATCTGATCTTCACATACATTAATATATATACAACAACACCTTTCAATATCATTCAAACTGAACATCAACATGCATACAATGTATATTTACTTAAACGGTAATATAAAAAAATAGCAAATTTATAAATTAATTACACATTTTTATTTTTAGTGCTATTATATGTGATAGCATGTGTGTATAGTGACGATTCGCTAGAAACAAAAATTGTGGGTGGAACTGTTGTTACAAACCGAGCTAATTTTGCTTATCAGGTGAGTTTTGTATGCTTTTAGGCATCTTTTTTATTGTCTTTAAATCAATTAATCATAATTTCAGTATGATTACTAAAATTCAATATGAAAAAGTTAATACTAAAAGGTAAGATCTAAAAATTTTAATTTAATAATATTAAAAAAAAACTGAGCTCACTGGTACTATATAAGATCATCAATTTCTAAAAATTATATAAATTTCCAATGAGTAGTTTTAGAGTTATTTTAACTGCTACAAACTAATAATATTTAGATTTAAATATTTAGACCAAATTTTGAAACTATTGATACAAAAAAACTGAGCGTATTAAATAATTTATTATTTTCAGAAATTTAGATACCATATAAGATCAGCAGTTTTTAAAAATTACATAACTTTCTTATTTCAATTACTACAACTCAATAATTTTTAAATAAAAATTTTGAAACTTTTAACTAAAAAAAAAAACTGAGCGTATCAAATTATTTATTATTATTAGAAGTTTTAGTACTATAAAAGATCATAATTTTCAAAATATTACATAAATTTTCATAGAGTAGTTTTAGTATTATTTCAATTACTACAAACTAATAATTTCTAGATTTAAATATTTAGACCAAACTTTAAAACTTTTGATTAAAAAAACTGAGCGTATCAAAATATTTATTATTTTTAGAAGTTTTAGTACCATGTAAGAACATAATTTTCTACAATTTACATAAAATTCCAATGAGTAGTTTTAGTGTTATTTCAATTACTACAAAGTAATAATTTCTAGATTTAAATATTTAGACCAAATTTTAAAACTTTTGATTAAAAAAACTGAGCGTATCAAAATATTTATTATTTTCAGGAATTTTGGTATTATATAAGATCATCCTTTTCTAAAAATTACATAAATTTTCATTGAGTAGTTTTAGAGTTATTTAAATTACTACAAACCAATAATTTTTACATTTGAATATTAAAACCAAACTTTGAAATTTTTGATTAAAAAAAAAAAACTGAAAGTATCAAAATATTTATTATTTTTAGAAATTTTGGTACCATATAAAACCATAATTTTATAAAAATTACATAAGTTTCCATTGAGAAGTTTGAGAGTTAATTCAATTTCTAGATTTAAATATTTAGACCAAATTTTGAAATTATTGATAAAAGAAAAAAAAACTGAGCGTATCAAACTTTTTATTATTTTTAGAAATTTTGGTACCATATAAGATCATCATTTTCTAAAAATCACATTAATTTCCAATGAGTAGTTTTAGAGTTATTTCAATTACTACAAACTAATAATTTTTAGATTTAAATATTAAGACCAAATTTTCAAACATTTGATTAAAAAAAACTGAGCGTATCAAAATATTTATTATTTTTAGAAATTTTAGTACCATATAATATCATCAATTTTTAAAAATAACAGAAATATTCAATGAGTAGTTTTAGAGTTATTTCAATTACTACAAACTAATAATTTTTAGATTTAAATATTTAGACCAAATTTTGAAACATTTGATTAAAAAAAAACTGAGCGTATCAAAATATTTATTATTTTTAGAAATTTTGGTACCATATAAGATCATCATTTTCTAAAAATTACAAAAATTTCCAATGAGTAGTTTTAGAGTAATTTCAATTACCACAAAATAATAATTTTTAGATTTAAATATTTAGACCAAATTTTGAAATTTTTGATTAAAAAAAACTGAGCGTATCAAAATATTTATTATTTTTAGAAATTTTGGTACCATATAAGATCTTAATTTTCTGAAAATTACATAAATTTCCAATGAGTAGTTTAAGAGTTATTTCAATTACTACAAAATAATAATTTTTAGATTTAAATATTTAGACTAAATTTTAAAATTTTTGATTAAAAAAAACTGAGCGTATCAAAATATTTATTATTTTTAGAAATTTTGGTACCATATAAGATCATCATTTTCTGAAAATTACAAAAATTTCCAATAAGTAGTTTAAGAGTTATTTCAATTACTACAAAATAATAATTTTTAGATTTAAATATTTAGACTAAATTTTGAAATTTTTGATTAAAAAAAACTGAGCGTATCAAAATATTTATTATTTTTAGAAATTTTGGTACCATATAAGATCATCATTTTCTGAAAATTACAAAAATTTCCAATGAGTAGTTTAAGAGTTATTTCAATTACTACAAAATAATAATTTTTAGATTTAAATATTTAGACTAAATTTTGAAATTTTTGATTAAAAAAAACTGAGCGTATCAAAATATTTATTATTTTTAAAAATTTTGGTACCATATAAGATCCTCATTTTCTGAAAATTACAAAAATTTCCAATGAGTAGTTTTAGAGTTATTTCAATTACTACAAAATAATAATTTTTAGATTTAAATATTTAGACCAAATTTTGAAATTTTTGATTAAAAAAAACTGAGCGTATCAAAATATTTATTATTTTTAGAAATTTTGGTACCATATAAGATCATCATTTTCTGAAAATTACAAAAATTTCCAATGAGTAGTTTTAGAGTTATTTCAATTACTACAAAATAATAATTTTTAGATTTAAATATTTAGACCAAATTTTGAAATTTTTTATTAAAAAAAACTGAGCGTATCAAAATATTTATTATTTTTAGAAATTTTGGTACCATATAAGATCATCATTTTCTGAAAACTACATAAATTTCCAATGAGTAGTTTTAGAGTTATGTATTTATAATTACTACAAACTAATAATTTCTAGATTTAAAGATTTTGACCAAATTTTATAAATTTTGATTAAAAAAAAAAAAAAAATTGAGCGTCTCAAATTATTTATTATTTGAAGAAGTTTTAGTACCATAGAAGATAATCATTTTCTAAAAATTACATAAAATTCCAATAAGTAGTTTAAGAGTTATTTCAATTACTACAAACTAATAATTTTTAGATTTAAATATTTAGACCAAATTTTGATTAAAAAAAACTGAGCGTATCAAAATATTTATTATTTTTAGAAATTATGGTACCATATAAGATCATCATTTTCTGAAAATTACAAAAATTTCCAATAAGTAGTTTTAGAGTTATTTCAATTACTACAAAATAATAATTTTTAGATTTAAATATTTAGACCAAATTTTGAAATTTTTGATTAAAAAAACTGAGCGTATCAAAATATTTATTATTTTTAGAAATTTTGGTACCATATAAGATCATCATTTTCTGAAAATTACATAAATTTCCAATGAGTAGTTTAAGAGTTATTTCAATTACTACAAAATAATAATTTTTAGATTTAAATATTTAGACTAAATTTTGAAATTTTTGATTAAAAAAAACTGAGCGTATCAAAATATTTATTATTTTTAGAAATTTTGGTACCATATAAGATCATCATTTTCTGAAAATTACAAAAATTTCCAATAAGT
Source organism: Tachinus rufipes (assembly GCA_963932245.1). Taxonomy (NCBI): domain Eukaryota; kingdom Metazoa; phylum Arthropoda; class Insecta; order Coleoptera; family Staphylinidae; genus Tachinus; species Tachinus rufipes. The sequence goes on from OZ010749.1 coordinate 9,019,535, forward strand.
AGTTTAAGAGTTATTTCAATTACTACAAAATAATAATTTTTAGATTTAAATATTTAGACTAAATTTTAAAATTTTTGATTAAAAAAAACTGAGCGTATCAAAATATTTATTATTTTTAGAAATTTTGGTACCATATAAGATCATCATTTTCTGAAAATTACAAAAATTTCCAATAAGTAGTTTAAGAGTTATTTCAATTACTACAAAATAATAATTTTTAGATTTAAATATTTAGACTAAATTTTGAAATTTTTGATTAAAAAAAACTGAGCGTATCAAAATATTTATTATTTTTAGAAATTTTGGTACCATATAAGATCATTATTTTCTGAAAATTACAAAAATTTCCAATGAGTAGTTTAAGAGTTATTTCAATTACTACAAAATAATAATTTTTAGATTTAAATATTTAGACTAAATTTTGAAATTTTTGATTAAAAAAAACTGAGCGTATCAAAATATTTATTATTTTTAAAAATTTTGGTACTATATAAGATCCTCATTTTCTGAAAATTACAAAAATTTCCAATGAGTAGTTTTAGAGTTATTTCAATTACTACAAAATAATAATTTTTAGATTTAAATATTTAGACCAAATTTTGAAATTTTTGATTAAAAAAAACTGAGCGTATCAAAATATTTATTATTTTTAGAAATTTTGGTACCATATAAGATCATCATTTTCTGAAAATTACAAAAATTTCCAATGAGTAGTTTTAGAGTTATTTCAATTACTACAAAATAATAATTTTTAGATTTAAATATTTAGACCAAATTTTGAAATTTTTTATTAAAAAAAACTGAGCGTATCAAAATATTTATTATTTTTAGAAATTTTGGTACCATATAAGATCATCATTTTCTGAAAACTACATAAATTTCCAATGAGTAGTTTTAGAGTTATGTATTTATAATTACTACAAACTAATAATTTCTAGATTTAAAGATTTTGACCAAATTTTATAAATTTTGATTAAAAAAAAAAAAAAAATTGAGCGTCTCAAATTATTTATTATTTGAAGAAGTTTTAGTACCATAGAAGATAATCATTTTCTAAAAATTACATAAAATTCCAATAAGTAGTTTAAGAGTTATTTCAATTACTACAAACTAATAATTTTTAGATTTAAATATTTAGACCAAATTTTGAAACTTTTGATTAAAAAAAACTGAGCGTATCAAAATATTTATTATTTTTAGAAATTTTGGTACCATATAAGATCATCATTTTCTGAAAATTACAAAAATTTCCAATAAGTAGTTTTAAAGTTATTTCAATTACTACAAAATAATAATTTTTAGATTTAAATATTTAGACCAAATTTTGAAATTTTTGATTAAAAAAAACTGAGCGTATCAAAATATTTATTATTTTTAGAAATTTTGGTACCATATAAGATCATCACTTTCTGAAAATTACATAAATTTCCAATGAGTAGTTTAAGAGTTATTTCAATTACTACAAAATAATAATTTTTAGATTTAAATATTTAGACCAAATTTTGAAATTTTTGATTAAAAAAAACTGAGCGTATCAAAATATTTATTATTTTTAGAAATTTTGGTACCATATAAGATCATCATTTTCTGAAAATTACAAAAATTTCCAATGAGTAGTTTTAGAGTTATTTCAATTACTACAAAATAATAATTTTTAGATTTAAATATTTAGACCAAATTTTGAAATTTTTGATTAAAAAAAACTGAGCGTATCAAAATATTTATTATTTTTAGAAATTTTGGTACCATATAAGATCATCATTTTCTGAAAATTACAAAAATTTCCAATGAGTAGTTTTAGAGTTATTTCAATTACTACAAAATAATAATTTTTAGATTTAAATATTTAGACCAAATTTTGAAATTTTTGATTAAAAAAAACTGAGCGTATCAAAATATTTATTATTTTTAGAAATTTTGGTACCATATAAGATCATCACTTTCTGAAAATTACATAAATTTCCAATGAGTAGTTTAAGAGTTATTTCAATTACTACAAAATAATAATTTTTAGATTTAAATATTTAGACCAAATTTTGAAATTTTTGATTAAAAAAAACTGAGCGTATCAAAATATTTATTATTTTTAGAAATTTTGGTACCATATAAGATCATCATTTTCTGAAAATTACAAAAATTTCCAATAAGTAGTTTAAGAGTTATTTCAATTACTACAAAATAATAATTTTTAGATTTAAATATTTAGACTAAATTTTGAAATTTTTGATTAAAAAAAACTGAGCGTATCAAAATATTTATTATTTTTAAAAATTTTGGTACCATATAAGATCATCATTTTCTGAAAATTACAAAAATTTCCAATGAGTAGTTTTAGAGTTATTTCAATTACTACAAAATAATAATTTTTAGATTTAAATATTTAGACCAAATTTTGAAATTTTTGATTAAAAAAAACTGAGCGTATCAAAATATTTATTATTTTTAGAAATTTTGGTACCATATAAGATCATCATTTTCTGAAAATTACAAAAATTTCCAATGAGTAGTTTTAGAGTTATTTCAATTACTACAAAATAATAATTTTTAGATTTAAATATTTAGACCAAATTTTGAAATTTTTTATTAAAAAAAACTGAGCGTATCAAAATATTTATTATTTTTAGAAATTTTGGTACCATATAAGATCATCATTTTCTGAAAACTACATAAATTTCCAATGAGTAGTTTTAGAGTTATGTATTTATAATTACTACAAACTAATAATTTCTAGATTTAAAGATTTTGACCAAATTTTATAAATTTTGATTAAAAAAAAAAAAAAAATTGAGCGTCTCAAATTATTTATTATTTGAAGAAGTTTTAGTACCATAGAAGATAATCATTTTCTAAAAATTACATAAAATTCCAATAAGTAGTTTAAGAGTTATTTCAATTACTACAAAATAATAATTTTTAGATTTAAATATTTAGACCAAATTTTGAAATTTTTGATTAAAAAAAACTGAGCGTATCAAAATATTTATTATTTTTAGAAATTTTGGTACCATATAAGATCATCATTTTCTGAAAATTACAAAAATTTCCAATGAGTAGTTTTAGAGTTATTTCAATTACTACAAAATAATAATTTTTAGATTTAAATATTTAGACCAAATTTTGAAATTTTTGATTAAAAAAAACTGAGCGTATCAAAATATTTATTATTTTTAGAAATTTTGGTACCATATAAGATCATCATTTTCTGAAAATTACAAAAATTTCCAATGAGTAGTTTTAGAGTTATTTCAATTACTACAAAATAATAATTTTTAGATTTAAATATTTAGACCAAATTTTGAAATTTTTTATTAAAAAAAACTGAGCGTATCAAAATATTTATTATTTTTAGAAGTTTTAGTACCATATAAGATCATAATTTTCTAAAAATAACATAAATTTCCAATGAGTAATTTTAGAGTTATTTCAATTACTACAAACTAATAATTTTTTAATTTAAATTTTTAGACCAAATTTAAAACTTTTGATTTAAATAAAAAAACTGAGCGTATTAAAATATTTATTATTTTTAGAAGTTTTAGTACCATATAATATCATCATTTTATACTTAACATATTGAGGAGTCTTACTGCAAATTTTCATTAATTTCCAATAAACATTTAAGGATTTATTGCGGATTTTATTTTCATACAGCTTTAAGGTGCTACCAAGTGAGATTGAGTTGATTGTGATAAAGTTAAATTGAATGTATAGATTTTGATCAAATTTGCACGTTTTATACTAATTATAATAAGGAGTATTATTGCAAATTTTCATTAATTTCCATTAAACGTTTTAGGATTTATTGCAAAATTTATTTTCATGCAGTTTTCAGGGTGCTACCAAGTGAGATTGAGTTGGTTGTGATAAAGTTGAATTGAATGTATGGATTTTAATAAAATTTACACGTTTGATACTCAACATAATAAGGAGTATTATTGCAAATTTTCATCATTTTCCAATAAACATTTTGGGATTTATTGCGGATTTTGTTTTCATGCAGCTTTTAGAGTGCTATCAAGTGAGATTGAGTTGATTGTGATAAAGCTGAATTGAATGTATGGATTTTAATAAAATTTACAGGTTTGATACTAAACATAATTAGGAGTATTATTGCAAATTTTCATCATTTTCCAATAAACATTTTAGGATTTATTGCGGATTTTATTTTCATGCAGTTTTCAGGGTAGCACCCTGAAAACTGCATGAGATCAAGTTGATTGTGATAAAGTTAAATTGAGTGTATAGATTTAGATCAAGTTTGCAAACTTTATACCAAATATAATGTAGAGTATTTAAGCAAATTTACATTAACTTCTAATGTTCAATAAAGTATGACTTTTAAAGTTTAAGCAAACATTTTGTCAACAAAATTACAATTTAGTTTCAATTTTTTTTAAATTTTCATATATTTCATTCTTTACACATTGCAAAAAACCGATAATAATTTTATGACACTCCCCAAACCACGCCTTAATAATTTCTAAATTAAAAAAATAAAATTTTGTTTCTCCCGTAACTCCTTGTAGAAATTTCCCATGCAGTTTTAAAATTAATTTTTGCATACATCTTAAACATAAACATATATTGTGACAGTTATTTCACCTTATGACATTTTTACAGTTATTAATAATCAGTTACCTAATTACATCAAAAAACAACGCAGCACACTGTAATTTAATTCAAAGCTTTATCAATTCATCCTAAGATGTCGCTAACTGCATGAAACGTACAAAAAATTACAATTCAAACATTATTTAATTAAAACTGTTAATGTAAGCAAACAATTTATTTAGAAAGTAATAATCTTTTAAAGTTTGCATGGCAATTAGAAACAGTATTAATTGAGAAAATTTGTAATCCCTTTTAATACTTTATAAGCCCTGAAAATAGTTAGAGGAAAACTTATACTTAAAACGATAGTTATAAATTATGAATTTCAATCAGAAATAACCTGAAACGAGCATTTATTTAGTGGTTTGTGGAAGTATTTATCTACGAGGGTAAATTGAAAAGTTTGCGGATAGACTATTCAATTTAAATTAAACGTTTAAATCAATTTTACAATTGAATTAATTTGATGGATTGGTTTCGTTTTACATAAAATATTTTTTTAAATTTATTTTATGTAATTACGCCTGATCAACCATACCGAGGTACCAATCCTTGAACAGGGGATGGATTGAAAATAAAGGATTGTAAGGTTAGAAACAAAAAGGATTCGTCGCCCAATATCTTAAAATTAAATTTAAAAAATATGTTTAAAATTTTAATTAAAATTGAAGCAAATATTATTGTAATATTCGTGAATTAATAATAATATTGGCAAAGCTATAATAAGGGTTTAATTTTAAGTAGTATTTGTGAGAGGGAAGCGCATTAATGAAATAAATAAAATGTTAAAATTTATACAAATATAAAGTACAAATGTGATAAGAAATATTTGTTCTAAATTTAGATATTAAAAAAAATCCGGCCGACCAAGTTAAAGCTGATAAGCCGATTCGATTTCTTCGTATCGAATCGTCCTTGTGACCTTACAATGCGATGTGCGTAGTTTTATTCTAAATTTAACACAAATAATATTAATAAAAATCATTTCTTACTAGTTTCCCGTTTAATTAAAGCTGCAATTACTTCATGTGGACACTTATATTAATTATTAAAAATATTAATTCACTTTGGTTCATTATTTGATGCACTTTGATTAGTTATTTAATTTTAACCGGAGCACAACATACACGCACGATGTACTAAGATGGACTGCATGGATCTACTGCGCCGCCGTGCACAGCAAGAGGGCATCACCCCACTACTCAAGCCGGATTAAAATATTTTATAAATCACCCCAATTTTTATTAATTAATGTATTAACAATTAGGAAATAATATATTCCTCATACAGAAAAATCTCAGCTTTTTAATGGTGTCAACCCCAACCCCCTATAATCAATATAAAACCACCCCCTACAAAATCAACCCTTAAAAATATATTAAAGTTAAAAAATACAACACAAAAAGAGGAAAAATATTTAGGTTAGGTTAGTTTAGACAAATAACAGAGTAGAGCCTAACAAAAAAACGTAAAAGAAAAAGATCTTAAGATCATTTAAAAATAAGGTTAACAAATCAATAGAATAGAGAGGATTCCTGGGTAAAAATTAAATGGATAAGAAAAAATGTAGACATGAATGCCCACCTACCCAAGATTAACATTAGAAGAAGAATGAATAATCCAATCTGTATAACCAACGCTTAGGGGGTTAGATAAGAAACACAAATGAACTGATTTCCCTGTACACCTACCCAAGTGTGCTACTGAAAAAGCAAAAGAAGCAGATTAATGGGCTAAAAAAGTTAATAGTCTTAAGAGTCAAAACGGACATTCACAAAAAGTTGAAGCAGATCAGGCTAGACCACAAAGAACTCGTTTTAGAGATGCAAAAGAACATATCCAAAAAAATTATGTTCTCCAAGCAATCTATACAGCAGCTGCAGCACTATTCCAGCTCAACAAAGCACCGGACACACCAGCCAGGTTCAATCCTATTTTAAGAAGTCTGCCAAAAACCCAACCAAGTCTGCAAAACTCTGCCGATAGAAGGATTAATCTTGGTAGGCAACAACAAAAAGATAAAGAAGCAAATTAAGGAACCAAGTGAATCCTTTCAGTTATCTTATCTAATAAGTCATTAACCGGTTCATCACAGCAGGTGTTTTTAACACCATCAAGGTTATCAGCTACAAAGTCCAAAAGATCCTCAACCTAGCCAATCCCTAAGGCTTAAACAATAACTTGTTTTGATAGAAATTGCCATTAAATAAATGAAGAAATTTAAAACAAAATTAGAAATTTGCATACTGACAGCTCCTTGTAAATTGACATAAGTCAAAATTGTTACTAATTTGCAGCAAATGCGTTTTGTAAACTAATTTGTTGCAAAAATTGCGTTATTTTGTCATAAAATGTAAAACAATTGAAGAAAATTAAAACTAAATCAGTAATTGGCATTCCTGTTAACTTTTAGTAAAATGGCATATGTCAAAAATGTTACAAAATTGCTGCAAATGCGTTTCGTAAACTGATTTATTGCAAAAATTATGTTATTATGATCAAATTTGTCATAAAATGTAAAATAATTGAGGAAAATCAAAACCAGTTCAGTAATTGACATCCTTGATAACTCTCAGTAAATTAACATAAGTCAAAATTGTTACTAATTTGCAGCAAATGCGTTTTGTAAACTAATGTGTTGCAAAAATTGCGTTATTTTGATATAAATTGTCATAAAATGTATATTATTTGTAAAGAATCGAAACCAGTTTAGTAATTGGCATATCTGATAACTCTTTGTAATTTGACATATGTCAAAAATGTTACTAATTTGCAGCAAATGCGTTTTTCAAATTAATTTGTTGCAAAAATTGCGCTATTTTGATGAAATTTGTCATAAAATGTAAAATAATTGAAGAAATTTAAAACCAAATCAGTAATTGGCATTCCTGTTAACTTCTAGTAAATTAGCATATTTCAAAAATGTTACTAAACAGATTTATTGCAAAAATTGCGTTACCAATTGGCATCCCTGATAACTCCCAGTAAATTAGCATATGTCAAAAATTTTACCAATTTGCAGCAAATGCGTTTTGTAAACTAATTTGTTGCATAAAATTGCGTTATTTTGTCATAAAATGTAAAACAATTGAAGAAAAATAAAACTAAATCATTAATTGGCATTCCTGTTAACTTCTAGTAAAATGACATATGTCAAAAATGTTACTAAATTGCTGCAAATGCGTTTCGTAAACTGATTTATTGCAAAAATTGCGTTATTTTGATAAAATTTGTCATAAAATGTAAAACAATTGAAGAAATTCAAAACCTAGTCAGTAATTGGCGTTCCTGCTGATTTCTAGTAAATTGGCATATGTCAAAAATGTTACTAAATGCTGCAAATGCGTTTCGTAAACTAATTTATTGCAAAAACTGCGTTATTTTGATAAAAAATTATTATAAAATGTAAAATAATTAAAGAAAACTCAAACCAATTCACTAATTGGCATCCCTGATAACTCCTAGTAACTTGACATATGTCAAAATTGTTACTAAATTGCTGCAAATGAGTTTCGTAAGCAGATTTATTGAAAAAAATGCGTTAATTTGATAAAATTTGTCTTAAAAAGTAAAACAATTGAAAAAATTTGAAAACCAGTTTAATAATGTGCATCCCTGATAACTCCCAATAAATTGCCAAATGTCAAAAATATTACTAAATTGCTGCAAATGCGTTTCGTAAATTGATTTATTGCAAAAATTACGTTATTTTAATTTAAAAAAAATCATAAAATGTGAAATAATTAAAGAAAATCAAAACCAGTTAAATAATTAGCATCCCTGATAACTTCCAGTAAAATGACATATGTCAAAAATGTTATTACATTGCTGCAAATGCGTTTTGTAAAATGATTTATTGCAAAAAAATGCGTTATATTGATTAAATTTGTCATAAAATGTAAAATAATTGAAGAAAATTAAAACTAGTTTAGTAATTAACATCCTTGATAACTCTCAGTAAATTGACATATGTCAAAAATGTTACTAAATTTGTGCAAATGCGTTTTGAAAACTAATTTATTGCAAAAATTACGTTATTTTGATCAAATTTGTTATAAAATGTAAAAAAATTGAAGAAAATTGAAATCAATTCAGTAATTGGCATATCTGATAACTTTTAGTAAATTGGCATAAGTCAAAAGTGTTACTAAATTACTGCAAATGCGTTTTGTAAACTAATTTATGGCAAACACTGCGTTATTTTGATTAAATTTGTCATAAAATGTAAAATAATTGAAGAAATTTAAAACCAAATCAGTAATTGGCAATTCTGTTAACTTTTAGTAAATTGGCATATGTCAAAAATATTACTAAAATGCTGCAAATGCGTTTTGTAAACTAATTTATTGCAAAAATTGCGTTATTTTGATAAAATTTGTCATAAAATGTAAAATAATTGAAAAAAATCGAAACCAATTCAGTAATTGGCATCTCTGATAACTCTTAGTAAAATGTCGTACGTCAAAATTGTTACTATATTGCTACAATTGCGTTTCGTAAACTGATTAATAGCAAAAATTGCGTTAATTTGATAAAATTTGTCATAAAATTTAAAATAATTGAAAAAAATCGAAACCAATTCAGTAATTATCAAGGATGCCAAATCCTTGATAATTCCCAGTAAATTGACATAAGTCAAAATTGTTACTAATTTGCAGCAAATGTGTTTTGTAAACTAATTTGTTGCAAACATTTCGTTATTTTGTTAAAACTTGTCATAAATTGCAAAATAATCGAAGAAAATTGAAACCAAATCAATAATTAGAATTCTTGATAATTCTCAGTTAATTCCCATAAGTCAAAGTTGTTACTAATTTGCAGCAAAGGCGTTTTATAAACTAATTTGTTGCAAAAAATTGCGTTATTTTGATAAAATTAAAGTATTAAACAATTGAAGAAAATTAAAACCAGTTCAGTATCTGACATCCCTGATAACTCACAGTAAATTAATATAATTATTATATATAAAATTGTTACTAAATTACTGCAAATGATTTTTGTAAACTGATTTATTGCAAAAATTGCGTTATTTTGATAAAATTTGTCATAAAATGTAAAATAATTGAAGAAAATTGAAAACAATTCAGTAATTAGCATCCTTAATAACTCCCAGTAAATTGACATAAGTCAAAATTGTTACTAATCTGCAGCAAATGCGTTTTGTAAACTAATTTGTTGCAATAATTGCGTTATTTTGATAAAAATTTGTTTTAAAATGTAAAATAATTAGAGATAACCCAAACCAATTCAGTAATTGGCATTCCTGTTAACTCCTAGTAACTTATCATATGTCAAAATTGTTACTAAATTGCTGCAAATGCGTTTCGTAAGTTGATTTATTGCAAAAAATGCGTTATTTTGATCAAATTTGTTAAAAAATGTAAAAAAAACTGAAAAAAATCGGAACAATTCAGTAATTGGCATTCCTGTTAACTCCTAGTAACTTGACATATGTCAAAATTGTTACTAAATTGCTGCAAATGCGTTTTGTAAATTGATTTATTGCAAAAAATGCGTTATTTTGATCAAATTTGTTATAAAATGTAAAAAAATTGAAGAAAATTGAAGAAAATTGAAACCAATTTAGTAATTGGCATCCTTGATAACTCCTAGTAACTTGACTTATGTCAAAAATGTTACTAAATTGATGTAAATGCGTTTCGTAAATTGATTTATGGCAAAAATTGAGCTTTTTTGATAAAATTTGTCATAAAATGTGAAATAATTGAAAAAAATCAAAACCAATTCAGTAATTGGCATCCCTGATAACTCCCAGTAAATTGACATTTGTCAAAATTGTTACTAATTTGCAGCAAATGAGTTTTGTAAACTAATTTGTTGCAAAAATTGCGTTATTTTGATAAAATTTGTCATAAAATGTAAAACAATTGAAGAAATTTAAAACCAAATCAGTAATTGGCATTCCTGTTAGCTTCTAGTAAATTGCCATATTCCAAAAATGTTACTAATTTGCTGCAAACGCGTTTCGTAAATTGATTTATGGAAAAATTTGCGTTATTTTGATAAAAATTTGTTATAAAATGTAAAATAATTTAAAAAAAACCAAACCAATTCAGTAATTGGCATCCCTGATAACTCCCAGTAAATTGACATATGTCAAAAAAGTTACTAAATTGCTGCAAATGCGTTTCGTAAACTGATTTAATGAAAAAATTGCGTTATTTTGATAAAATTTGTCATAAAATGTAAAATAATTGAAGAAAATCAAAACCAGTTTGGTAATTAGCATCCTTGATAACTTCCAGTAAATTGACATAAGTCAAAATTATTACTAATTTGTAGCAAATGCGTTTTGTAAACTAATTTGTTGCAAAATTGCGTTATTTTAATAAAATTTGTTATAAAATGTAAAATAATTGAAGAAAATCAAAACCAATTCAGTAATTTTCATCCCTGATAACTCCTAGTAATTTGATATATGTCAAAATAGTTACTAAATTGTTGCAAATGCGTTTCGTAAACTGATTTATTGCAAAAAATGCGTTATTTTGATCAAATTTGTCATAAAATGTGAAATAATTGAAGAAAATCAAAACCAAATTAGTAATTGGCATCCCTGATAACTCCTACTAACTTGATATATGTCAAAATTGTTACTAAATTGCTGCAAATGCGTTTCGTAAATTGATTTATTGCAAAAAATGAGTTATTTTGATCAAATTTGTCATAAATTGTAAAACAATTGAAGAAATTGGCTTGCCAAAGTCCGACAACACTTGTCATTTTTCCGTTTAACTTTAAAACATCAACAAGAATAAAAAAATAAGTGGTTGGGTGAGAAACACCTATAGAAGCTAATCACCCGCACAAGTTAAACGTAGTTGCCGCCTACCACCCAAGTGTTTGTAATCAAGAGCTGAATCTGTGACTATTTTTTTAACTTTATAACATTAGCAAAAGAATCAATAATGAAAATTCATTTTCTTGATTACTTACACTTGGATGGGTGGGCAGAGTACACAAATGTAATAAGCATTAATTAAATAATTTTATTTAAAACATTTTTATCAAAATTAAAATTTAATCTCACCAATACTACTTAAAATTTAAGCTTAGCGGTAATAAGTATTATTAAAATTATTGAATTTAAATAACAATCAATCATTTAAGGAACCTTGAAAACAGTATTAACAGTATTAGAGCAATAATAATAAGAAAGACGAAGTTTGAATAAAAATTATTTTGAAGCAAATAAAAGTCATTAACAAAATCATCTAAACATAGCCTTTAACATCCAAACCTTCACGACTATGTAGCCTAAAATTTGGAACATAATTTAGAATACAAATATTTTAATCTATAATTTAGATCAAGCATAATTACCGAATTAATTGCAAACCGACTTAATATATAACATTATGACCCAAACAAACAATACAGAGAAATAATATTTGAAAGCAAATCAATAAGAACATGTTTAAATTTAGAAAAGACACAATTCCGATAAGAAAAATGCAAAGAGATAATCCGAATTCAATAAAATAATACGCAATTCAACTTACTACTATTATTTCCAAATTGCTATATCCTCTAATGGTCACACACTACAATTAACACAATTTTATTAACCAATCCATTGTTTTATAATGATTTTTAATTAATTACGACGCAATTTAAGTAATGCAGGAGCACAACATACGCGCACTACGTACTCACATGGACTGCAAGCCGGCTAGCAGGTAGGGCAGGTACACCAACGGCCAACTTCCCCTTCTACTCCGACCGGATTTAAATTTGCAAATTCAAATAATTCAATTTAAGCAATCTTATTGTATATTAATAATTAGAAATTAATATGATTACTATACAGAAAAATCTCAGCTTTGCAATGGTATAAATCCCAACTTGATACAAGCATTATTAAGCAACCCTTATAACAAAATTAGCCCTTAAAAATATAAAAAAACGGTTTTTAAATCTAAAATTGTTTTCATCCTCAATAAAATGTGTAGAATTAATAGAAAATTTGTTGAAAATTAAATTAAATTGTTCACACTCAATAAAAATGTATGAGCTAGTCATATTATAATATAGCATAACTTTTAAATTGAAATTTCATCAAATTTGGTACTAACATACTTCATTACTATTAGTACAAAATCAAGAAATTTCAATAAAATCCATGGACGTATGGATTTGTTGCAACTAAAATTAAATTGATCTCATCTAACAATATTGTCATGTTATAGTATGACATAATTTTTAAACCTTTCATTGGATTTGAATCAAATTAGGTACTAATGTACTTCATCATCATTAGTACAATTTGTAAAAATTTGATCAAAATCCATACATCCAATTTGTTGTAAATTGAATTAAACTGTTCTCACCTATTAAAATTTTATAAGCTAGTCTTGTTAGAAGATGACATAACTTTTAAACCGTTTATTGGAATTTATTCAAATTTTGTAGTAATGTACTTCATCATCATTAGTACAATTTGTAAAAAATTAATCAAAATCCATACGTACAGTTTGTGGCAAATTAAAGTAAACTGTTCTTATTTAATAAAAAAATATAAGTCATGTTATAATATGACGTAGTTTTTAAACCGTTCATTGAAATTTAATCAAATTTGGTAGTAATGTACTTCATCATCATTGATAAAGTTTTGATCAAAATTCATACGTCCAGTTTGTACCAAATTAAATTTAACAGTTCTTATCTCATAAAAATTTATAAGTTAGTCATGTTATATGATGACATAACTTCTAAACCATTTATTGAAATTTAATCAATGTAGGTAGTAATGTACTTCATCATCATTGGTACAATTGGTGAAAATTTGATCAAAATCCATACGTCCAGTTAGTGGCAAATTAAATTAACAGTTCTTATCTAATAAAAATGTATAATCTAGTCATGTCATAATATAACATATTTTTTAAACTGTTTATTGGAATTCAATCAAATTGGGTACCAATATACTTCATTATCATTAGTCCAGTTTGTTGCAATTTGAATTAAATTAGTCAGGATTTTAAATGCAAGACAACTGTTTTATTATCAAATATATAGCATCAAAGCATAAACACTGTTAACTATTTTTTGTGATTTAGATAAACTAATATATTTAGTTATTTTCCTTTAGTGCAATTAGTAAACCGGGACTACCGTGTGAAAGTGTATGTATAGTGCCTGTTTTATTTCCCCTGGGTGCTCTTTCTCACGATGCCACCCGAAAACATCCTAGTTTTAGGAAGAAACTGCGACCGATTTACTATCCGAGCGTAGGGATTAAAAACTTTCATTATTTACGATCACCCAACTATCCCATAACACCTTTCCACCCACAACTACCTAATGCAAATTGAATTAAAACAGAATAGATTAAGGGGCGTATTATTTATTACACAATGCAAAAAATGGGTCAATACTTACACCATCAATTTTTATATCACACTTAATTTGCATGCGAGAAGTATAAAAAAAATCGCTTTGCTTCAAATCACAAAAAAATACATTATATTTTATTGCGTCCATATAATAAAAAAAATACATATAAGATCAGGCCCTTTTAATATTTTTAATATGTATTTATTGTTGTAGCCAGCGGAAATGTTTGTTCTGCAGTTTTATTTCCTGCAATGAAACACGTCGATGTGTGTGACGTTACGATGAAATGGGTCCAGTAAAAATAAAAAGGAGTAATAAATTTTTGAGAATATCATAGATGGACTTTTCATATCTTGTTATATATGTAGGTGATTAACTCTTTTATATGAAATCTTTATTTTAATTGCATTCAAGATTGATGTCAATCGGTAACTAAAACGAATTGTTGATTAAGGTCTATTGTGTATATCTTGATAAACACACACATTTAAACCTGTCTGTGAGGGCCTTTTCGGCTCCCTACGAGATTGTCGTGATAAATCCCTTGTCATCCCATCTCATCGGATTTTGTTTCTTTATTGGAAATAACAATGTGTGTAATCCGATCGTTGGCGCGGATGCGTGAAGAAAGTTTGATGTATAAATATGGGACAATTCTTTTCTCCCATTCCTTATTTACAGAATTAAGTTAGAATTTCATTAAATTCTAGCTAATAATTTATTTTGTTAAACGTAGCAAACAGTAAATTTATAAAATGCGCGAGATACAGCATCATATTGTCTCGGCTGCGATGATTGCATGCATTTTGAACATGTAAATCCAGCTCACTGTCTGGCTAAATGGAAATAGAAAATCGCTGATATTATATGGAATGTGTACGATGATTGCGAAAAGTATTATGTTAAGTTGAGATGCTTATTGTATGCAATCAACTGTATTTCTGTATGCGACATGTGTGTCTGCATTTATTATATCAGTATAACAATAAAAAGCAGGAATTTTTACTATCAGAGAGTTGGAGTAATCTACTGCTCAATTAATTTAAATTGCTACAAATTGGACGTATGGATTTTGATCAAATTATCACAAATTATACCAATGATGATGAAGTACATTAGTACCTAATTTAATTAAATAGTCTAACAATGGCCAAAGCGTTTGCTGACAACCTCAAACTCCAATGCTCCTCTATATAAGAGAGGACATGAATTTGGGGCACGTCAAAAAAGTCCACTTTGACCGTCTCTATTCAGAGAAGTCATTTCAAAGCTCAGAGCTTGATCTGCACTAGGCCCTAACGGAATTCCCTCTACAGCATTAAAATCCTTTTTGCACAAAACAATAATAGTGCTAACCAATATTGCAAATGCAGTATTACGTACAGTCCAACCTTGTATTGGATGGTTGCGATAGCATTTTGAAGCTTTGGCCAAAAAACAGTTCCCAAATCCCAAATACCACCCAAACTCTAATCTCTTTAGTTCTTTTTAGCAAGGAATGCAATTGCTGGGTCGTCGGTTGGCAAGCTGGTGGCGGAGGAAGGTGTCATAGGCAGAATTCCAGCCCCAGAACTTCTTTGTTGTTTTACGGAAATCTAGAATTGGCAAATTTTATGCTATTGACCAATGGCGCCCAACGTGAGGCATTTGAAAAGCATAGTGCCTTCACAACCCCGACACAAACGTGTATTTAGATCGAACTGGAATAGCAAACAGCAAAAGATCTTGCAACCAAAAGCTGATTGATTACCTGATGGAAGTGAAACAACCGACCCGCTCCTATGTGGGACCAAGTGCCAAATGCCAATCTTATCCAACAAAACCAAATCCACGAAGCGATGCTGAGCCAAACTGCAGGCAACCGCAGAAACGCTAATGCACAATACTTATACTACCCAAAACTGCTGCTTTTTAGCGGCGAGCTATACGAGGACTCGCACATATTCTTCTACAAACTGGAACAGTGTACCAAATGTTTGTGGTAAAAAAATTAGACCACAAACACTTGGGCGGATAAGCAATAAACATCAATCCATACGCCCCCAAAATTTAAACTTATTTTCCGCCCAAGTATTTGTGATCAAAAACTTGGATGTGCAACACAAATCCAAACCACACGCCCTAAATTTGAACTTAGTTTACGCCCACCCGCCTCTAACTTTGAACTTAGTTCACGCCCACCCGCCAAAGTGTTTGTGATCAAAAAATTAAATCACAAACACTCGTGCGGGTGGGTGGTCAACACAAATCCAAACCACACGCCCCTAAATTTAAACTTAGTTCTTGCCACCCGCCCAAATGTTTGTGATCAAAAAATTAAATCACATGTTACGGCCCCCAGGCGGCGCTGACTACGCGTTCAACCAATCGCGGTAGACTGCGTAGCATAAAAGAAACGCGTTTCAGAATTTTGGGACAGTCTTCCAGAATCATCCGACCAAGCAACATCACCCCAGAGGGCTCACCAGAGGCAGCATAGCAGACATCTCCAAAGAGGCCGCTGTTGGCCTTCAGGCAGACTGGAATTCCGTCTTTCTTGATTTCTCCAGCTAACTCCTACGACGACAACAACACTCTGCCAATCCTGGCAACCCCTAACCTTCACATTCCTAACATCCTTCATCTTACGCACTTTTCCCCCAAAACAATAATAACATCTGCACCCAAGACATTGCACACGCCGCCACAGGACAAGCACAGCACCGTCCTGCTTGGAAGCGTGATCACGCCACGCGTGCGACCGACCAAGTTGGGTATCCGCCTCAAGGACAAACGCCAGATAAGTCAAGACTTGCATCAAGACACGTGCTAACACAAACAAAAACGTGATAGAGAAGAGGATGAAGTCAAATGATGGATGGTATGCTCAACAATACTTACGGCCCAACATCGAACTTGGCTATCGGTTTCAACTTTGCCGGAGATAGAACCGGTAACATACAAACACTTGGACGGGTGGATGGGCAACACTAATCCAAACCACACGCCCTTAAATTTGAACTTAATTCCCGCCCAACCGCCCAAATGTTTGTAAACAAAAACTTGGGCCACAAACACTTGGGCGGATGGGCAATAAACACCAATCCATACGCCTACAAAATTTAAATTTATTTTTGGCCCAAGTATTTGTAATCAATAAATTTAATCACAAACATTTGGGCGGGTGAGTGGGCAACACAAATCCAAACCACAGGTTCGCTTAAATTAAACTTAACTTACGCCCACCCGCCCAAGTGTTTGTGATAAAAACATTGAATCACAAACACTCGGGCGGGTGAGTGGGCAACACAAATTTAAACCATACGTCCCCTTAATTTGAACATAGTTCCCGCCCAAAAATTTGTGATTAAAAAATTGGATCACAAACACTTCCACCAATCCATACGCCCACAAAATTAAAACTTATTTTCCGCCCAAGCATTTGTGATCAAAAACTTTAATCACAAATACACGTGGGTGGGTGGGTGGGCAACACAAATCCAAACCACACGCCCTTGAATTTGAACTTAGTTCTCGCCCACCCGCCCAAGTGTTTATGATAAAAGAAATAAATCATAAGCACTTGAGTAAGTGGGTGGGCAACACTAATCCAAACCACACGCACCTAAATTTAAACTTAGTTCTCGCCCACCCGCCCATGTGTTTGTGATCAAAAAATTGGTACACAAACACTTGGGTGGATGGGCAATAAACACCAATCCATACGCCCACAAAATTTAAACCTATTTTCTGCCCAAGCATTTGTGATCAAAAACTTTAATCATAAATACTTGGGTAGGTGGGTGGGCAACACAAATCCAAACCAAACGCACTTAAGTTTGAACTTAGTTCTCGCCCAACCGCCCAAATGTTTCTAAACAAAAACTTAGACCACAAACACTTGGGCGGATGGGCAATAAACACCAATCTATACGCCTACAAAATTTAAATTTATTTTCGGCCCAAGTGTTTGTGATAAAAACATTGAATCACAAACACTTGGGCGGGTGGGTAGGCAACACAAATCCAAACCACACATCTGCTTAATTTGAACTCAGTTTCTGCCCACCCGCCCCAATGTTTGTGATCAATAAATTTAATCACAAACATTTGGGCGGGTGGGTGGCAAACACTAATCTAAACCACACGCCCCTAAATTTGAACTTAATTCCCGCCCAACCGCCCAAATGTTTGTAAACAAAAACTAAGACCACAAACACTTGGGCGGATGAGCAATAAACACTAATCCATACGCCTACAAAATTTAAATTTATTTTCGGCTCAAGTACTTGTGATCAAAAAATTTAATCACAAACACTTGGGCGGGTAAGTAAAAACACAAATCCAAACCACACTTCCGCTTAATTTGAACGTAACTCACGCCCACCCGCCCAAGTGTTTGTGATAAATTCATTGAATCACAAACACTTGGGCGAGTGGGTAGGCAACACAAATTCAAACCATACGTCCGCTTAATTTGAACTTAGTTTCCGCTTACCCGCCCATAAATAAACACTAATCTATACGCCTACAAAATTTAAATTTATTTTCGGCCCAAGTGTTTGTGATAAAAACATTGAATAACAAACACTTGGGCGGGTGGGTAGGCAACACAAATTCAAACCATACGTACGCTTAATTTGAACTTAGTTTCCGCCCACCCGCCCATAAATAAACACCAATCCATACACCCACAAAATTTAAATTTATTTTTGGCCCAAGTGTTTGTGATAAAAACATTGAATTACAAGCGGGTGGGTGGGCAACACAAATTCAAATTATACGTTTGTTTAATTTAAACTTATTTCTCGCCCACCCGCCCAAATGTTTGCGATCAAAAAATTAGACCGCAAACACTTGGGTGGATGGGCAATAAACACCAATCCATACGCCTACAAAATTTAAACTTATTTTGTGCCCAAGCATTTGTGATCAAAAATTTTAATCACAAATACTTGGGTGGGTGGGCAACACAATTCCAAACCACACGCCCTTAAATTTGAACTTAGTTCTTGCCCACCCGCCCAAATATTTGTGATAAAAAAATAAATCACAAGCCCTTGGGCGGGTGGGTGGGCAACACTAATCCAAACCACACGCCCCTAAATTTAAACTTAGTTCCCGCCAATCCGATCAAGTGTTTATAATCAAAAAATTAAAAGACAAACACTTGGGCGTATGGACAATAAACACCAATCCATACGCCTACAAAATTTAAATTTATTTTCGGCCCAAGTGTTTGTGATAAAAACATTGAATCACAAATACTTGGGTGGGTGGGTGGGCAACACAAATCCAAACCACACGCCCCTAAATTTGAACTTAGTTCTCGACCACCCGCCCAAGTGTTTGTGATAAAAAAAATAAACACAAGCACTTGGGCGGGTGGGTGGGCAACACTAATCCAAACCACACGCACCTAAATTTAAACTTAGTTCTCGCCCACCCGCCCATGTGTTTGTCATCAAAAAATTAGATCACAAACACTTGGGTGGATAGGCAATAAACACCAATCCATACGCCCACAAAATTTAAACTTATTTTCTGCCCAAGCATTTGTGATCAAAAACTTTAATCACAAACACTTGGGTGGGTTAGTTCTATCAACACCGAGTCCCCTACACAGCTCACTACCAACTTTTGGTCAAAAACCTGAAAGGGAACAGCTCAAGCTACTAGATTTGAGCAACGCTATAAACTGTAATCTTTCTATTTGTATAAAAACACAAAAACAGAATACTAAGACAATGGCAATGGCTAGGCCGAGCTATATCAGCAAATATGTTCACATCACACAGAAAAAACTTTGGCAAATGTCCTAGCTACCTTGGTTGAACCTAGAATACAAAAGTCCTTAGATGTATTACATTTCCAAACAGCTAGTGCTTGGAATGGCATCAAATTGCAAAACCAATATTGTCCTCCCGCGAGCAGGAACTGGCAATAAAAACGAAGCACCAGGTTCCTCCCGAAACAATTGGAAAATGGACCAAAGTCCGGTCAGTCACGATCAATATTAAAAAAATTTACACATTCAACGGCCTTGGGGACTTGCACCTTTGCCCCAAGTCCACAGCTGACCCACGACACTGCACAATCTGCCGAAAGTCACGTCCTGAACTCCGGGGATTATTGTTGTATTAACCAGAACGAGACCAACATGTCGCTTTCACAGCAACACCACGATCGGCAAACTACTGGGGCACGCATTCTCTTAAGCTGCGGGTTCGCCCTTAACAAAGTTGCACTAACTACTGCATGATCCCGCGAGGGCGCCTCCACTAAGATGCTTTGTAGCACAAGGTGGACGCCAAGGATCAAACCAACCAGATAATTGGAACAGTACAGTCGTTCGCAACACCCAGAGACGTCAACTCTCATCACCAACTGAATAATTTATTTGTAAGCCAACTTATTTTTGTAGATTATAAGATGTAACTTAAAACTGTTTTAAATAAATTGCAAATATTTTTGATAAAACAAATCAATACTGTTTTTGTCTGTTACAATTATTGTATATAAAATAAGCTTGAACTATTTCCGTTATGAACTCCACTAGCCATACATCAGAAGTAGATAGATATCTGATTTTCAACTCAAGATGAAATATGATGTTGGACGTGATGAAAAATGTGCTAGCAACACATAAAAATCAATATGAAAATGCATTTTAATCAAGATATTAATATCTTTTGAAAAATAAACTTATATGAAATATTACCGTCAATAAAATGTTTTCGTTTTATTTATTAGTTTGCCCACTTCTGATAAACGATTATTATTAGTTTGGTTCTTATTTATAGCGCGTTTCGTTGGAAATTATTAATATTGTTTGTAGTAGTTTCGTTATGCCATCTTTTAAAATACGCTGATCGTGAGATTATATTCGCTTCGTTAACGGTTTTAGTTTTAGCAAATCGATGATGTTGGCCTCGTAAAAATCTGGAATGATGTCCGTCCAACCATCTAATTTAATACGATGGAATAATACTTTAAAGTATTTATATTTGTTCTATTAAATCCGTGTTAAGCTTATGTGTAAATTATACTACTAATCAATAACAATACTATTTACGCTTTTTTCCAGATTCAAATTTAATTAATTTTCAGCATTAAGCATTAAAGCAAAATCAACAATCTGAGGAAACCCGACACACTGAGCTAGACTGTTGGTTACTGTAATTTCAGATTCATAATATTTGTAATGACTATTATATAAATGTAAATGTATAAATTCATTTCCCCAGACATTTGCAACATGAAAACAATGCAGCTTTAAACGTATGTAGATTATAACACAAATAGAGTGGCTTAGATATACCTCCAAAATGGAAATTGCAAATTAGCATATCGTTTGTGTACGTTGATATGGATGCGTTTGAGGTGGACATGTTTGCAATTAAAAGATAAATCTATTTTTTATTCCATCATTCCTTTTTATATTTCTGTGACGTATGTTGCGCGATATATAATACTGAAACGGCGTTTATCAAGCAACTTTTTCTGTGTGTTGTGGGGAAATATGATGTAGTGATCTTCCATTCCATAGAACAAATTTTTACCAGTCCAGTTTTGTATTATAAAAAGAAAACGTATTTTTTTTTATTTTCATTCGTTATGGAAACAAAAGAGCATAAATATTTCTCCCCAATTTTATTTGCATATCAATTTTTATTCCGAATTTATTTCATAATAATAATAGCACGTATATAAAATATATTTGAAACAATACGCTTATATGTGTGGTTGCCGGATCATATAACCATCGAGACACCAATTTCAGAAATAAGCCACACGTGTAACATTATCATTACTCTTTCAAGACAGACTTCATCAGAAATACATTACGGTACGCGATGAGAAAGTCGAATGTGTTTGTTTCCCTTTTTCTTATATATTGTATTGTTTGCTTAAAACTAAAATTCTAATTAAAGTAATAAACAAAAGAATCGGAATCATTGGGTGTGGAAAATTTAACAAATTTTCTAAAGAACTAAATGATAATGAAAGTCTGCTGCGGACGACCGCAACTGTGAATCAACTCGAGCGTAATAATGTCGAGTGATGTGACTTGAGTTCAACTTTACAATTAGAAAATCAAGATGATTCCATTGTGGAAAATAAGATAATTCAATAACCATTGATCGACATAGAAGTTTTGGATTCAGTGCTAATTAAATTTAGTTTGATTATAATGCATTATTTTTATACTGCAACTTCAACATCTTATCCATTGAGATTACGGAGGATATTGACTGGAGAGAATGTTAATCTAGTCGAGTAATTTATCACTGCCAACGTGACGTTTCAAATCCTTCGTGTTCTGTGAAACATTGTGAAGATTTTAGAGTTTATAATTTTTAATAGATCAATAATTCCATTACGACATGTGTTACATTATAATTACTTCAAGATAATCTAATTAGATGAAACAGTGTGATTCAGTTTGATAGTTTATTATAAATTCATTAAAGTAAGTAGGGAAAATGGATCAGTTATAATCAACCAAAAAATTAATCTCAATAAATAAGCTTTAATTTTTTTTTTAAATCAATTACTATGCATTGATCAATAGATTAGTTTGTAAATAATTGCAAACTTCTAAGATCAAAAAATTGTTTCACAATTAGTCTGAAAGCAACAAACTTTGAATTAGTTAGTAATCAATTGTAAGCCATAAATTATCTTCAAACAAATTGTCTTACAATCAATCGCAAAGCGACATACCAAGTCCTGCGCCATTCAAACTAGTTAATTATAAATTTTAAAGCGCCAAATTAAGTTGTGTAGTCAAAAAATTAATTTAGTCTAAATTGCAAAGCAAAAATTCAAAACTTTGTTTTAATATCTATAAGCGACAAACTAACTTATGTGATTATAAAATTGTTTTACTATAAATTGCAAAGACAACAAACTAAACTCTGAGGTCATAAAATTAATTTGTATTCAATTGCAAAGCGACAAACTAACTTTTAAAGCAACGAACTGAGTCATGAGAATATAAAATCTTATCAAACTTAGTTCCCGCCCACCTACCCAAATATTTAAAAAAGGATTACAAACACTTGGGCGGGTGGTTGTAGAACACGAATCTAAACCGCACGCCTACTTAATGTAAACTTAGTTGCCGCTCACCCACCCAAATATTAATGAATTAATAAATTGAATAACAAACATTTGAGCTGGTGGGTGGGAAGCACAACAACATGGTTCTCGCCCACCCACCTAGGTGTTTGTGGTTAAGACATTTGTTTACAACCACGCGCCCACTAAATGTAAACTTAGATGAGTAGTGAGCACGAATCAAAACAACGCGCCCACTAATTGTAAACTTGGTTCCCGCCCACCCACTTAAGTGTTTGTGGTCAAAAAACTAATTTACAAACACTCGGGCGGGTAGATAGAAAGCACAAATCCAAACCAAGCGCTTAATAAATGTAAACTTGGTTCCCGCCTACCCACCCTAGTTTTTGTAGTCATAAGATTAGTTTACAAACATTAGAGCGAGTGGGTGAAGAGCGCAAATCCAAACCACGCGCTTACTAAATATAAACTTAGTTCCCGTCCACCCATCCAACTGTTTGTGCTTGAATTCATACCTCGCGCCCAGTAATTGTAAACTTAATTTCCGCCCACCCACTAAAGTGTTTGTAGTCAAAAAAATAGATTACAAACACTCGGGCGGGTAGGTGAGAAACACAAATCCAAACCAAGCGCCCAATAATTGTAAACTTGATTCTCGTCTACCCACCCGAGAGTTTGTAGTCAAGAAATTAGTTTACAAACATTTGAGCGGGTAGGTGAGGAGCACAAATCCAAATCACGCGCTTACTAAATATAAACTTAGTTCCCGTCCACCCACCCAACTGTTTGTGCTTGAATTCAAACCTAGCGCCCGCTAGTTGTAAACTTGGTTCCCGCCCACCTACTAAAATATTTGTGGTCTAAAGATTAGTTTACAAACACTCGAGCGGGTGAGTGGGGGAGCACGAATCCAAACCACGCGCCTACTAAATATACACTTAGTGTTATCTACTCACTCAACTGTTTGTGCTCGAATCCAAACCACGCGCCCATTATTTGTAAACTTGGTTTCCGCTTACCCACACAAGTGTTCGTAATTAACAGATTAGTTTACAAATACTCTGGCGGGTAAGTGGGAATCATAAATTCAAACCAAGCGTTTACTAACTAAAACTTAGTTCCTGCCCACCCACCCATGTATTTATGGTCAAGAAATCAGTTTACAAACACTCGGGTCGGTGGTTGGGCAGCACAAATCAAAACCACGCATCTACTAAATACAAACTTAGTTCCCGCCCACTCACCCATGTGTTTGTGATCAAGAGATTAGTTTACAAACACTCGGGCAATTGGTGAAAAGCACAAATTCAAACCGCGCGCCTACTAAATACAAACTTAGCTCCCGCTCACCCATCCATGTGTTTATGGTCAAGAAATTAGTTTACAAACACTCGGGCAGGTGAGTGGGCAGCACAAATCCAAACCATGCATCTACTAAATATAAACTTAGTTTCCGCCCACTCACCTATGTGTTTGTGATCAAGAGATTAGTTTACAAATACTCGGGCAATTGGTGAAAAGCACAAATTCAAACCACGCGCCTACTAAATATAAACTTAGTTACCGGCCACCCACCTATGTGTTTATGGTCAAAAAATTAGTTTACAAACACTCTGGCAAGTGGGTGGGCAGCACAAATCCAAACCACGCGTCTAGTAAATGTAAACTTAGTTCACGCCTACCCACCCATATGTTTGTGGTCAAAAGATTAGGTTACAAACACTCGGGCGGATAAGTAAAAAGCACGATTCCAAACCACGCGCCCACTCATTGTAAACTTGGTTCCCGCCCACCCACCCGAGTGTTTGTAGTCAAGAGATTAGTTTACAAACACTTGGATGGTGGGTGGGGAGCACAAATCCAAAAGCGTCTACTAAATAAAAACTTAATTCCCGTCCACCCACCCATGTGTTTATGTTCAAAAAATTACTTTACAAACACTTGGGCAGGTGGGTAAAGAGCACAAATCCAAACCACGCGCTTACTAAATATAAATTTAGTTTCCGTCCACCCACCCAACTGTTTGTGCTTGAATTCAAATCTAGCGCCCACTAGTTGTAAACTTGGTTCCCGCCCACCTACTTAAGTGTTTGTGGTCTAAAGATTAGTTTACAAACACTCGAGCGGAAGAGTGGGGAGCACAAATCCAAACCAGGCGTCTACTAAATGGAAACTTAGTTCCCGCCCACCCACCCATGTGTTTATGGTCAAGAAATTAGTTTACAAACACTCGGGCGGGTGGGTGGGCAGCACAAATCCAAAGCACGCGTCTACTAAATATAAACTTAGTTCCCGCCCACCCACCCATATGTTTGTGGTCAAGAGATTAGTTTACAACCACTCGGGCGGATAGGTGAGAAGCACGAATCTAAACCACGCGCCCACTAATTGTAAACTTTGTTCCCGCCCACCCACCCGAGTGTTTGTAGTCAAGAGATTAGTTTACAAACACTCGGGTAGTTGGGTAGGGAGCACAAATCTAAACCACGCGGCAACAAAATATAAACTTCTACCCACACAAGTGTTTGTGATCAAGAAATTTAATCACAAATATTCGGGCAGATGGGTAGGAAGGAAGTAATTGAAAACTAGTTCCCGACTACTTACCCAAGTGTTAGTGATCAACAAGTTAGATCACAAACACTCGGGCAAGTAGACAGGCAACACCAATCCAAACCATGCACCCACTAAATGTAAATTTTGTTTCAGCCCACCCACCAATATGCTAGTGATCAAAAAATTGAATAACATTCACTCGGGCAAGCTGGTTTACAGCACAAATCTATACCACGCGCTCACTTATGCTAAACTTAATTCTCGCCCACCCACCCATATGTTAATATTCAAGAATTTAGATTACAAGCACTTTGGCAAGTGGGCTAGAACACAAATCTAAACCACGCGCCCACTAACTGTAATCTTAGTTCCCGCCCACTCACCGCGTGTTTGTAGTCAAGAGATTAGTTTACAAACAATTGGGCAAGTGGGTGGGGAACACAAATTCAAATCACGTGCCCACTAACTGTAATCTTGGTTTTCGCCCACCCACCCAAGTGTTTGTGGTCAAGAGATTAGCTTACAAACACTCGAGCGGGTGGGTGGAGAGCACAATAGCAAATCACGCGCCCACTAACTGTAAACTTGGTTACCGTCCACCCACCCAAGTGTTTGTGGTCAAAAGATTAGTTTAAAAACACTCGGATGGGTAAGTGGGGAGCACGAATCCATACCATGCGCCCACTAAATGTAAACATAGTTTCCGCCTACTTACTAAAGTGTTAGTGATCAAGAAATTAAATAACAAACACTCGGGCGGGTTGGTTTAGAGCACGAATCCATACTATGCGCTCACTTAATGTAAACTTAGTTACTGCCCAGCCAACAAAATGTTTGTAATTAAAGAACTGAATCAAAAACACTTGGGTGGGCGGGCAGGGAACACAAACTTAGTACATACTTACCCAAGTGTTAAAAAAAATTAATTACAAACACTCGTGCGGGTGGTTGGGGAGCATGAATCTAAACCACGCGCCCACTAAATGTAAATTTAGTTTCCGCCCACCCACCCAAGTGTTAGTGATCAAAAGATTTGATCACAAAAACTTGAGCGGATGCTTGGGAAACACAAATTCAAACCACGCGCCCACTAATTGTAAACTTGGTTCCCGCCCACTCACCCGAGTGTTTGTAATCAAAAGATAAGTTTACAAACACTTGGGCGGGTAGGTGAAAAGCACAAATCTAAACCACGCGCCTACTAAATATAAACTATGTTTCCGCCTACCCACCCAAATGTTTGTGATCAAAAGATTTGATCACAAACACTCGGGCAGATGCTTGGGAAGCACAAATTCAAACCACGCACCCACTAATTGTAAACTTGTTTTTCACCCACCCACCTAAGTGTTTGTGATCAAAAAACTTGATCACAAACACTCGGGCGGGTGGGTGGGAAACACAAATCCAAACCACACGCCCACTAAATGTAAACTTAGTTTTTGCCCATCCACCTAAATGTTTGTGATCAAAAGATTTGATTCCAAACACTAATTGTAAACTTGGTGTTTGTAGTCAAGAAATTAGTTTACAAACACGAGGGTGAGTGAGTGGGGAGCACAAATCTAAACCACGCGCATACTAAATATAAACTTCCACCCATACAAGTGTTTGTGATCATAAAATTCAATCACAAACACTCTGACAAATGAGTGGAAAGCAAGAATACAAACCAGGCGTCCATTAATTGTAAACTTGGTTCCCGCCCACCTACCCAAGTGTTTGTGGTCAAGAGTTTAGTTTGCAAGCAGTCAGACGAGTGGGTGAGGAGCACAAATCTAAACCACGCGCCCACAAGTTGTAAACTTGGTTTCCGCCCACCTACTAAAGTGTTTGTGGTCAAGAGATTAGTTTACAAACTTTCTGGCGGGTGAGTAGAAAGCACAAATCCAAACCACGCGCCTACCTAATGTAAACTTAGTTCCCGACCACCCACCCAAGTGTTTGTTATCAAAAGATTCAATCACAAACACTCGGGCAAGTGGGTGGAAAACACAAATACAAACCACGCGTCCACTAAATGTAAACTTTGTTTTTGCTCACCCACCCTAGTGTTTGTAATCAACAAAAAATTTGATCACAAACACTCGGGCGAGTGCGTAGGGAACGCAAATCCAGACCACGTGCCCACTAATTGTAAACTTAGTTCCCGCCCACCCACCCAAGTGTTTGTCGTCAAAAGATTAGTTTAAAAACACTCGGGTGGGTAAGTGAGGAGCACGAATCCATACCATGCGCCCACTAAATGTAAACTTAGTTTCCGCCTACTACCAAAGTGTTAGTGATCAAGAAATTAAATAACAAACATTCGGGCAAGTTGGTTTAGAGCACGAGTTCATACTACGCGCTCACATAATGTAAACTTAGTTACTGCCCGGTCAACAAAGTGTTTGTAATTAAGAAACTGGATCAAAAACACTTGGGTGGGCGGTTGGGGAACACAAACTTAGTTCCCGTCCACCTATCCAAGTGGTAAAAAAAATAAATTACAAACACTTGAACGGGTGGGTGGGGAGCACAAACCCAAACCGCACGCCCTACTTAATGTAAACTTAGTTCCCGAATGATTTGATTGAGGTTACGTCAAAGTGAGCGTATAAATTTAATTAAATTTTCTGCAGTTACTGTAGGCTATAGTGTAGCATATTTATACAAAAAATAATAAAATTCCAATTAATAGTTTAAAAGTTATTGCAAATTTAGGTATCTTTAATGTTTCAAGCTAAGCTAGATTGATTTAATTGAGACTATGTTAAATTGAGCGTATAGATTTTAATAAAATTTATACAATTAGTTTAAAATGTAACAAAGTATATCTGAAAAAAATTTAATCAAGTTTCAATGAATGACTTATAAGTTATTACATATTTGATTTCTCTCTATTTTTTAGGTCAAGCTAAACATGATCAGTTTGACTAAGATTACATTAAACTAAACGTACAAACTTTAATCAATTTTATACGATTAGTTAATAACATAATAAAGTAAAACTGGTACAAATTTCAGAAAGTTCCAATGAATGGTTCAAAAGTTATTGCTTATTTTGTTTCTTCAACAGTTTCATAGCTAATTTAAATGAGATCAATTTAATTAAGGTTATGTCAAATTGAGCGTATAAATTTTAATGAAATTTATACAATTAGTAAACACTATAATAAAGTATATTTTGTATAAATTTCATAACATTTCAATGTTTTGGGAGTTATTGCTTAATTTGATTACTTTTTATGTTGAAAGTTTAAGCAAGTAAGATTGATTTAATTGAGGTTATGTCAAACTGAGCGTATAGATTTTAATGAAATTTATACAATTAGTAAAGACTATAATAAAGTATATCTTGTATAAATTTCATAACATTTCAATGTATGGTTTGAAAGTTATTGTTTAATTTAATTCCTTTCTATGTTAGAAGCTTAAGTAAGTAAGATTGATTTAATTAAGGTTATGTCAAAGTGAAAGTATAGATTTTGATAAAATTTATTAAACAAGTAAAGACTATAATAAAGTATATTTTGTATAAATTTCATAACATTTCAATGTATAGGTTAAAAGTTATTGTTTAATTTGATTCCTTCCTATGTTGAAAGTATAAGTAACTAAGATTGATTTAATTGAGGTTATGTCAAATTGAGCGTTTAGATTTTAAATTTATAAATTTTAATTAAAGACATTGAAAGAAAAATTGCAAAAAAATTAACATGGTAACTACGGGAATACCAACGACATACAAGATGACATGGTATCTACGGAATAAAATAGAAAAAGAAGAAAAGCTGCATGGAAATAAAATCCAGAATAAATCCTAAAATGTTTATTGAAAATCAATAAAAAATTGCAATAATACTCCTTATTATGTTTAGTATAAAATGTGCAAATTTGATCAAAATCCATATATTCAATTTAACTATATCACAATCAACTCAATCTCACTAAGTAGCACCTTAAATGCTGCATAAAAATAAAATCCGCAATAATTCCTAAAATGTTTATTGGAAATTAATGAAAATTTGCAATAATACTCCTCATTATGTTTAGTACCAAATGTGCAAATTTGATCATAATCCATAGAATCAATTTAACATTATCACAATCAACTCAATCTCACTTGGTAGCACCTTTTAAGCTGCATGAAAACAAAATCTGCAATAAATCGTAAAAAGTTTATTGGAAATTATTGAAAATTTGCAATAATACTCCTCATTATGTTAAGTATATAATGTGTAATTATGATCAAAATCCATACATTCAATTTAACTTTATCACAATCAACCCAATCTCACTTGGTAGCACCTTAAATGCTGCATGAAAACAAAATCTGTAATAAATTCTAAACTGTTTATTAGAAATTAATGAAAATTTGCAATAATACTCCTCATTTTGTTTAGTATAACATGTGCAAATTTGATCAAAATCCATACATTCAACTTAACTTTATCACAATCAACTTAATCTTACTTGGCAGCACTCTACAAGCTGCATGAAAATAAAATCCGCAATAAATCCTAAAATGTTTATTGGAAATTAATGAAAATTTGCAACAATACTCCTCATTATGTTTAGTATAAAATGTGTAAATATGATCAAAATCCATATATTCAATTTTACTTTATCACAATCAACTCAAGCTTACTTGGAAGCATCCTAAAAGCTGCATGAAAATAAAATCCGCAATAAATCCTAAAGTGTTTATTGGAAATTAATGAAAATTTGCAATAATACACTTCATTAAGTTTAGTATAAAATGTGGAAATTTGATCAATTTAACTCAATCTCATTTGGTAGCATCCTAAAAGCTGCATGAAAACAAAATCCGCAAATGATTATTATAAACTATCAGAATAAACAAAGTGTTTTGTTCGAGTAATAGTTTTATAGTTTTATTTATGAATATAACTTAATTAAAGCTGACAATCACACACATTTAATTAAGAGCCAAAGCTTAGTATTTAATTCACAATGTAATTACATGGACACCAAAGCATTTTCCGGATATTACAATAAAAATGATCTGAAATTATCTTAAATAAGATTACTTACCTCTATTGCGACCATTAAATTTGATACAATGTAACAATGAAATAGTTTTAAAGCAAATTAATTTCAATTTTAAAACCACAACTATCCATTAATTAGTTCAATTATACATCCAGTAAATGTGAAGTGGTTTCAAATCATGAAATGACCCCTTATCACTCCATGACTATTATTTCAAGCTCTTCAGCATACCATTTTAGAACTTTAATTAGTTCAAATTGTAATTAATCCAAATAACTATTCAGCCGGAATTTGCCAATTGTATTGGTGAAGAATTCCACTTACCTTTTCTTATAAATCTGAAAAATACAATATGATCAGTAAAACTCGCATGGAAAATTGAAATATATTTAGATACGATAAATAAAATTCATAATACATTTGTGTTACTTTAACTAAAAATTAATTTGATTGGGTTAGTAAAGCTTTGCTGTTTCTGTCATCCAACATTTCCAATTTTTGCGTATTTTTTTTGTAACAATGTTTTAAACTTTTAGTCAGTCTTAGATATGATGTGTTGCTTTAATGTGTGTGTCTCTAAAAAACATCGATTTAAACACAAGCAGTTTTTTTTAAAGGGATTTGAAATGAATTGAACACTTTTTGTTTAATTGAAAATGATTGAATCAACAAACAATTATCAACACTGCCGATTCCAGGAATGTCGACACAACGTTTTAAATTATTTATTTAGGCACAATTGAATCAAGTTTTAATCGAAAACTCCGCCGTTTTTAAACTGCAGACATTTGGGTATATGGCCGGGGCTGTTTTTCATTTGCTGATCAACTAAAATGTAGGGTAACGTTGTGTTGCGTTCCTGAGTTGTGACGTTAGTTATTTCCACATCACTCGACACGTTAATACACTCGAGTTGTTTCTTCTTAAACGTACCCGTCGTTGAGTCTCCTTCCATTTCTCCACCGCGGTCGTTCACGGCAGACGTTTCATTATCATTTACTTCCGTACGTGATTTGTTAAATTTTCCAGACTCGACAATCTCATGCAATATCCTTTTGTGTATTGAGTCATTAGATTGATCTTCAGACGAGTGTTGAGACGTGTCTGTTGATTGCTGGTTGTTTTCAACTATAATTCGGGTTTCAGGCTGCGCCGATATTTGGGCCGAAACATGGGCCAGTCTATAAGCTACACGCTGCTGGGCAGCATACCGACGCTGTACACTCAGATCCGAAATGAGCCTGCCTTCACCCGAGACGCGCAAAAACTCAAACAGAAACACAAAAGAAGGAGGAGGACGGCACTGGCCAGCAGGTACACCGACCAAGACAGCTCACATGTTCCTGAAAAAATAAAATCAATCAAATATTTATTTACTCTCACTAAAAGCAACAGCTTAAGAAGCGACCCATCCAATTGCTCTCCACACGTTCCTGACCTTTATTTATTTCACAGGGGGATGAATAAAACAGCGCAAACATAAATCAGAAATATAAATCTTTACTGGCAAATATATATAAAGTGATAATAAAAGTGCCACCTACGTTTCACGCTCGCTACATAAAATTTTAATGCAATAATCTATTACGGTGCCCAAAACATAAAACTATTCATTAGCTGTTGCGATATTTCAGCTTTAATATTAAATTTACCCCCACAAACTTTTTAAATCGCTTTTAAACTTAACATTTATTATTTATAAAAATTTAGTTAATATTGCACTAAATTTTTGATCAAAATAGTGCAGCGAATAAATTTTTCCTTTATTGGAAAACTTTTCTAATAACGATGGGCCGAGATAAATCTTTTTCGCTCGCTAATAGAATGACAACTGGATATATATATATTATTACACTTCGATGCATTTTTAATATTACTATTTAATCGAGCCAATATGTATGTTAATATTAAAGTATTCTTTTTTATTCCAACATGCAGAACAAAACGATTTGCACACTCACACAGTTTGAAAACCTTAAAGGACTCTTACGAATCAATGGGTCTCAGCCGTGCCGTATTAATACACTCAACTGAAGCCACTCGCACTAATACCGGCATTTCCCCTGAAACTCTCATCAACACGTTTTGTTCTCGGGGTTGCACTTTATCTGTATCAGAACTAAATGTACCTTTCAATTTTTCTAATGTCTTTTTTATTATTATTATTTATAAATGTTTAGGAAATTTACAGGAAATATTTTCCAATTTTATTCAATTGAGCTTTTTTGCTGCATGAGCTGCCTGCGGCTCTTTTTTACTCCTATTTTATTTGCTTTCGTGGACAGAATAATTCTACCGCTTCATAAACTATTTTGATAAGAAGTGTACTGGAACATCCTTTCAGATCTAAGTTCAATGCTCCGTGAAATATGAAACGTTTTATACTATTCGGTCGCAGCGAGAATACAAAACGACAGATACAATAGGAAAATGTAAATATTTATAAGGACACATTGTTTAATCAGCATCGACGCTTTTAAATTGATAGGTAATGACAAAATGAGCAGATATTGTAAAATCATTTGCGGAATAATTCATTTTTCTTTGGAAATCAATACAATTATTAATTACCTAAAGGGCAACTTAATTGTTACAATTTTTAATAAACTTAAAATATCAAGCATCACTTCAAATCTAATCATTGGAAAATTGCGGTTGCAATAGGGTACTTAAATGTTCCATAACTTTAATTAATTTCAAACAACTTGATACGACTATTTTACTGGAAGACTACTTGAATATCAATTTATATATTAATAAATTTCAAATATGAAGCAAACTAATTGGCCTATAACTTCCAACCCAATCATTGGTAAATTTTAAATCTTAGAATTTTTGTTTTTTCAAACTGCTTCAATGGCTTCTCTGCTGGAGTAGCAGCTCCAAAAATTACTAAAGGACCTGGCCTTAAAATAATTTTTTTTTTTTTTTAAAGAAATTTGAGTTGAGAACGATTGTCATTAGCTATCAGGTGTAGTAGATAAAGAAGTTTATGGAATCTATAGTTTCCAAATTCAAACTCTATTTCCAGACACCAAAAGCCACCATCTAGGAACTAGTGGAATCCAACAGTTTAATGGCCTACACCAATCATGACCAAAAAGATGGACGTTGCAAATATAAAAAAATAAAAGGTTGAGAAAGTCCAGTCGCAGTCTCTCCCTCGGAAGACGAGGACAACTGCATCTACCACCAAATGCCTGCACAGAACGTCATTGACGCGGCCATCCAGAATTTACCCTCACCCAACATCACAGTCCCAGATACCGAAACCAAAAATAATAAAGGATTCACCACCGTTCAGCAAAAGCAGAAACGGAAAAAGTTGTCCCTCATCCTACTTAGAATGCAAACAAGCCTTCAGCCACCCAAAGCAAGCCATCAGCGGCTATCAATGCGTTTCCGTCCATTAGACCAAAAGGCACAAGGACCCTCCGTCAGCAAAAAACACGCGAATCATGGAACTCACAGAGCTCTTCAATCTAAAAGGTAAAACCAAGAAATCGGAAAGTTGGCATAGCTCAATACCACAAGTGCCAACGTCACGAATACACCGCCAAGAATTGCTTTGTAGCCCCCACAAATCGGTGGACTGCCCTAAAAACACATCACCTTAGTGTAGTCTATTCGCCAAACCTCATCCCCCAAACTTTCAAAAATGCTAAATATTTCTAAAAATGATCACCTCACAATGAAAAAAGCTGCTAAACCTACGACTGAAACCGTGTCAGCCCCAACCACAGCTTTCTAAAATACTTCAATTTCCCGCAAACCAACCTCTGTGACTACAAACAAAACTTTTCCTCTTCTCGCAGAGTTCAATGTTTTCAACAAAAAATCATGTCTACCATCCTTGAACTCAAAAACTACTACTTGGAAACGTCGGAGGCAAATTAAAGACGTAAGACCAACCCTATCATCATCATATTTCAACTTGTATCTGCTTATATCAACCCATCTAACCTCATCAAATTTGCAGATATCAATACAATTTTCAGGGACTTCAATTCTAAGCAATCTAATCAATTGCAAAATTATGTTAACTAAAAAGCTAAAGTGCTGGGTTCAAAAAATTTGTATCTTTTCATAGCAATGCACCACTTTTCATAAAAAGGTACTACTCAACAACGTTCCTATTCCGTGGTCCAATTCTACTAAATTTCTGGATATCACTTTTTACAACAGACTTACGTACAAATTGCATGGACAATGCTTTGGTGGAACAGCAAATGTCGTTCCAAAACAAAATCCGGATATACACTACTATCATCAGACTAAAAAACCCAGTCTGGGAAACAGCTGCAAAAATGTACTTTAATTGTTTCAAAGCCTTCCAAAGTCTAATATTGTGTTGGATTGTCAGAGCCCCATAGTATGTTAGAAACAAATCTCTCCGTTGCGGCAACATATCAGGACCTTGGCCAAAAAATACTTAATTCTGCTCTTGCCAAACTGGAAAGTATACTTCTATAGAAGACCAATTAACCTTATTAATCCCCAAACTAACTCCACAATAAGCCTTATAGTCTTGAACATCCAGGTATTCAACACTAAAGAAGTTGGGGGTTTAGTAAGTAGCACTTTCCTCTTCAAAGTGAATCCTACACGTTTATTCTTTAATTCCTTCTAAACCACAAAACAATTTTTATTGATGATCTAGGTGGGTGAGCAAGAACTCCAATTAAGACTACTGTCCTTTAATCAAAATTGTGCAAAAGTGCCCCTTGCCCACCCAACTTTTTACTATCAAAGCATAGTACTAGTCATACTAAAGACAATCCAGTTTTTAGATCAATAACACTTGAGTTAAAGCTATATATTGTCCCTCAATCATAACTTGAGTGCACCCACCCACCTGATTGTTCATCTAGTTTAGATGGGTTTACCCCACACCCTTTCAATCTTACCCTACAGCCTATATGGCTTCCTATCTCAATTATCCCCTTAATTTTCTCCTAATGGAAGGTTTATGAGCTGAGTTCTCAAACTTCCCGGTAGTCAAAATGGGGCGGTTTTTAGTCAGTAGGCACTTTCTTCGTAAGAGTGAATCCAACCCTTTGAATCAGTCTTTTGAACATTTTACCGCCCAAACCACAAAAAAAATCAATTTTTGGATCACTAACACTTGGGCGGGTGGCCAAAAACACAAGTTAAAACTCCTATTCTTCAATTCAATAATCTAATTGGATCTGTCACTCTAAAAACCATTCAATTTTTAGATCACTAAAATTTGGGCAACCATTAATCTATGTGCCCTGCCCACTTACTTGACTGTTTGTTATCAAAGGCTTGAGTTACACTTAAGATGATCCAATTTTTGGATCACTACTACTTGTTACCGATTTTTGTCCTGCATGATGAAGAGAAAAGGGTGATCGGTGGTTGTAAAAAGATTTGTTTGGTTACTACTAATCCTTCAGTGTTTCTGCTTCGAAGGAATGTGGATAACCATAGCTATCCACCTTGTTTTGGGGATTGTTGACTCACCTAGAACCAGTCGATAATGGTAGTTGGCCAATCATTGAGTTTGATTAGTATTTCTACAAAGCGTACGTCCACCTAGTGCCCACAGGCATCTTAGTTCCTTCCTCAGAAGTCAAAAACCCTAGCAAACATATGGGGTTGCTTCATAGCGTGCAAGAGTTCGTGCAACTTGGTTAGAGACTAAGTAAATGCACGCCCCCGTAGTTGGCTGGATGGTGACTTGGAGGTTACTGTAGAAGCAAAGAAGTAATCTCCTAGCGCATCATTTATGAATAGTGCTGTAGATTATTTCTAGACTTAGCACTAAATTCAATAATTTTGGGACAGTAATTTTAACTTTAGTTCCCGCCCACCCACCCAAGTGTTCGTAATCCAATGAATTAATCACAAACAGTTGGGTAGGTGAGCGGAACACTAAGTTTAATAATTGCGGAACAATAGTTATTTATCACAAACAGTTGGGCGGGTGGGCGGGGCTCAAAATTCAATAATTGCGGGACAATAGTTTCAACTTTAATTCCCGCCTGCCAACCGAAGTGTTCGCAATCTAATTTATTAATCAAAAACAGTTGAGCGGGTAGGTGGAACACAAAATTCAATAAATGCGGGACAGTAGTTGCAATTTTAGTTCCTGCCAGCCCACTCAAATGTTCGAGATCCAATTGATTAATCACAAACAGTTGAGCGGGTGGGCGGAACACTGAATTCAATAATTGTGGGACAGTAGTTTCAACTTTAGTTCCCGCCCACCCACCCAAGTGTTCGTGATCTAATTTATTGATCACAAATAGTTTGGCGGGTATGCGAAGAACTAAATTCAAAAATTGCAAAACAGTACTTTCAATTTTAGTACCCGCTCACCCACTCAAGTGTTTGTGATGAAAAAATAGCAAATCAAGCAAACTTTACAACTAGATCCCTGAAGAAAACTTTTAGTAGAATTTAACGTCCTTTAATGAAGATCTTTTTCAGTCAATGCCAAGCGCAATATTTTCAATTGCAAACCCAAACACCTTAAACAAACTACAAGTACCAAAGTACTAAACATATGCACCAACTGCCACCGCCGCCGTCACCCTGACCACGTAACGGATTTCGCCGAGGACACTCTTCTCAAGCAAGCTGTTAGAATTCTAGAACTAAACACCTAACTGTTTGTGGTTGACAAATTGAATCACAAACACTTGGGTGAGTGAGTGGGGCACTAAGTTCAATGATTGCGGGACTATTGTTTTAACTTTAGTTCACGCCCACCCACCCACGTGTTTGTGATCCAATTTATTGATCACAAATAGTTAAGCGGGTGGCCGGGGCACTAAGTTCAATAATTGCGCACAGTAATTTCAACTTTAGTTCCCGCCCACCCACCCAAGTGTTCGTGATCCAATTTCTTGACCACAAACAGTTGGGCGGGTGGGCGGGGCACTAAATTCATGATTGCAGAACAGCAGTTTCAACTTTAATTCCCGCCCACCCGCCCAAGTGTTCATGATCAAATTTTTGAACTACAAACAGTTGGGCGACCCAAGTGTTTGTGATCAAATTTATTATTCACAAACAGTTGGGCGGGCGGGCGGGGCTTTAAATTCAATAATTGCGGGACAGTAATTTCAACTTTAGTTCCCGCCCACCCACCCAACTATTTGTGATAAACAAATTGGATCAAGCAAACTCCACCACTAGACCCCTGAAGAAAACCTCTTAGAATACTAGAACTAAAACACAAACAGTTGAGCGTGTAAGCAAGGCACTAAATTCAATTATTGCGGGACAGTAGTTTCAACTTTTTATTCCCGCCCACTCACTAAGTGTTAGTGATTAAATTTCTTGATGACATACAGTTAGGCGGGTGGGCGGGGCACTAAATCAGATCAAGCAAACTCCACAACTAGATCCCTAAACAAAATCTTTAGCAGAATTTGTCTAACAACCCTTAATTTTTTTTAAGACCTTTTTAAGTCAATGCCGCCGCCGCCGCCGTAACCTTGACCTCCTAACGGATTTCCGCTACCAAGGTAATACGCCGCGGATACTTTTCTACTTCCACGCAAGCTCTTAGAATACTAGATCTAAAACCCAAGTTTGTAATCCAATTTCTTAATCAAAAACAGTTGAGTGGGTGCGCGGAGCACTAAGTTCAATGATTGCGGAATAATAGTTTTAACTTTAGATCCCGCCCACTCACTTAAGTGTTCGTGATCAAATTTATTGACTACAAACAGTTGGGCGGGCGGGCGTAGCATTAAATTCAATGATTGCAGAACAGTAGTTTCAACTTTAGTTCATGCCCACCCACCCAAGTGTTTGTGATCAAATTTATTATTCACAAACAGTTGGGCGGGCGGGCGGAGCTCTAAATTCAATAATTGCTGGACAATAGTTTTAACTTTAGTTCCCGCCCACCCTCCCAAGTGTTCGTAATTTAATTTATTGATCACAAACAGTTAAGCAAATGGGCGGGGCATTTAGTTCAATGATTGCAGAACAGTAGTTTCAACTATAGTTTCCGCCCATCGACCCAAGTGTTTGTAATCAAAAAATTGGATCAAGCAAACTCCACAACTAGACCCCTGAAGAAAACCTCTTAGAATACTAGAACTAAATCACAAACAGTTGGACGGGTGGGCGGAGCACCAAATTTAACGATTGCGGGATAGTAGTTTCAACTTTAATTCCCGCACACCCACCCAAGTGTTATTTATTAAATTTCTTGATCACAAACAGTTAGGCGAGTGAGCGGGGCACTCAAGTGGATCAAGCAAACTCCAAAACTAGATCCCTCAAGAAAACCTTTAGCAGAATTTATTTAAAGTCCCTTAATTAGGACCTTTTTAAGTTAATGCCAAACGCAATCTTTTCAAATGCAAACCCCAAGCATCTTAAACAAAGTACCAAAGTACTAAACATATGCATCAACTGTCAATGCAGCCGTCACCCTGGCCACCTAATGAATTCCCGCCACCACGGCACACCTCTTCTCATTGCTACTCAAGCTCGTAGAATACTAGAACTAACCCAAGAGTTTGTAATCCAATTTCTTGATCGCAAATAGTTGGACGGGTGGGCGGAGCACTAAAATCAATAATTGTGGGACAGACACTTTAATTCCCGCCCACCCTCCCAAGTGTTCGTGAGTTGATTTATTAAACACAAACAGTTGGGCGTGTAGAGGGGCACTAAGTTCAATGATTGCGGAACAATAGCTTTACTTTAGTTCCCGCCCACCCACTCAAGTGTTCGTGATCCAATTTATTAATCACAAACAGTGAGCAGGGCACTAAATTCAATAATTGCGGTCAAGTAGTTTCAACTTTAGTTCCCACCCACCCACACAAGTGTTTGTGATCCAATTTCTTGATGACAAACAGTTGGGTGGGTGGGCGGGGCACTAAATTCAATAATTGCAAAACAGTAGTTCTAACTTTAGTTCCCGCTCACCCACCCAAATGTTAGTAATTCAATTTCACTAACAGTTAGGTTAGGTTAGGTTAGGTTAGGTTACTGAATTCAATTATTGCAGGCCAGAAGTTTCAACTTTAACTCCCGCCCAAACGTTTGTGATTAAAATTTTGGAATGGATGAATGGCAGGAAGACACAGTTTAATAATTTTGAGAATGTAGTTTCAACTTTCCCGCCAACCTACCTAAATGTTAATAATTAAATTTCTTGATCACAAACCGTTGGGTGGGCGGGCGGGGCACTAAGTTCAATGACTGCAAAACAATAGTTTCAAATTTAATATCCGCCCACAGTGTTTGTAATTAAATTTATTGATTGGATGGGTGGCCGAGGGACACAGTACAATGATTGCAGAACACTACTTTTAACTTTAGTTCCCGGCCACCCACCCAAGTGTTCCTGCTCCAATTTTTTGTTCACAAAGTATTGGGTGGGTGGGCGGAGCACTAAGTTCAATTATTGCGGGACAGCAGTTTCAACTTTAGATTCCGCCCACCCGCCCAAGTGTTACTGATTACATTTCTTGATCACAAACAGTTGGGTGGGTAAGCAAAGCATAAAGTTTAACGATTGCAGAACAGTATGTTCAGATTTAATTCCCGCCCACCCACCCAAGTATTTGTCATAAAAAAATTGAATCAAACAAACTCCACAACTAGACCCTTAAAGAAAACTTCTTAGAATACTAGAACTAAATAACGGGTGATCCAATTTCTTAATCACAATCAGTTGAGTGGGTAGGCAGGGCACTAAATTCAATAATTGTAAAACAATAGTTTTAACATTAGTTCCCGCTTACACACCCAAGTGTTCGTGATCCAATTAATTGATCACACACAGTTGAGAGGGTGGGCGGGAAACTAAGTTCAATAATTGCGGTCAAGTAGTTTCAACTTTAGTTCCCGCCCGCTTACCCAAGTAATAGTGATTAAATTTATTGATCACAAACAGTTGGGCGGGTGAGCAAATCACTAAATTCAGTAACTTCAACTTTATTTCCCGCCCACCCACCCAAAAGTTTGTGATCAAAAAATTGGATCAAGCAAACTCCACAACTAAATCTCTGAAGAAAACTTTTAGCAAAAATCCTTTAACGTCCTTTAATTAAGACCTTTTTAAGTCAATTCCAAGCGCAATCTTTTCAAACGCGGACTCCAAGCACTTTAAACAAAGTACAAATACCCAAGTACTAAACGCAAGCTCTTAGAATACTAGAACTAAAACCCAAATGTTTGTGATCCAATTTCTTGATCACAAACAGTTGGATGGGTAGACGGGGCACTAAATTCAATGATTGCAGGACAGTAGTTTTAACTTTAGTTTCCGCCCACCCACCCAAATGTACACTGCACAACTAAAGCCCTGAAAAAAAAATTTGTTTCATGTCCTTTAATAAAGACTTTTTTAAGTCAATGCTAAGCGCAATCTTTTGAATTCGGACCCAAACACCTTAAACAAAGTACAAGTACTAAACATATGCACCAACAGCCGCCGCCGCCGTCACCTTGACCATTTAACAGATTCCCGCTACCACGGCATTTGCGGGTGAGCAGGGCACTAAATTCAATGATAGCGGGACAGTAGTTACAACTTTAGTTCCCGCCCACCCACCCAAGTGTTAGTGATTAAATTTCTTGATCACGAACAGTTGGGTGGGTGGGCGTGGCATAAAGTTTTATAATTGCAGGTCAGCAATTTCAACTTTAATTCCAGCCCAAGTGTTTGTGATTAAACTTTTTGATTGGATTGGTTGCTGGGAACACAGTTCAATGATTGCGGAACAGTAGTATCAAGTGTAGTTCTCGCTCACCCACCCAAGTGTTAGTGATTAAATTTCTTGATCACAAATAGTTGGGTGGGTGGGCGGGGCATAAAATTCATTGATTACAGGACAGTAGTTTCAACTTTAATTTCCGCCCACCAGCTTAAGAGTTTGTGATTAAATTTCTGTATTAGATGGGTGGCCGAGAGACACAGTTTAATGATTGTGGGACAGTAGTTTCAACTTTAGTTCCTGCCCACCCACTCAAGTGTTAATGATTAAATTTTTTGATCTCAAACAGTTAGATGGGTGGGCGGGGCACTAAGTTCTATGATTGCATAACAGTAAGTTTAATTTTAATTCCCCCGCTCACCCGTCCAAGTGTTTGTAATTAAATTTATTGATTGGATTGTTGGCCGGAGGACACAGTACAATGATTGCGGAACAGTACTTTAATCTTTAGTTTCCGCCCACCCACTCAAATGTTCGAATTTTTTTGTTCACAAAGTATTGGTTGAGTAGGCGTGGCACTAAGGTCAATTATTGCAAAACAGTAGTTTCAACTTTAGTACTCGCCCACCCGCCCAAGTGTTTGTGATTAAAATTCTTGGTTGGATTGGTTGCCAAGGGACACAGTTTAATGATTGCAAGACAGTTTTAACTTTAGTTCCCGCTCACTTATTTAAGTGTTTGTGATTCAATTTTTTGTTCAGAAAGTATTGGATGGGTGAGCAGGGCACTAAGTTCAATTATTGTCAATTATTGTGGGACAGTAATTTCAGCTTTAGTTCCCGCTCACCCAATCAAGCGTTTGTGATTCAATTTATTAATCACAAACAATTGAGCGGGTAGGCGGTGCACTAAATTAAATGATTGCAGAATAGTAATTTCAACTTTACTTCCCGCCCACCCGCCTAAGTGCTTGTGATTAAACATCTAGACAGGATGGGTGGCCGGGGAGAGACACAATTCAATGATTGCGGAACAGTACTTTCAAATTTAGTTCCCGCCCACCCACCCAAGTGTTCGTGATCCAATTTTTTGTTCACAAAGTATTGGGTGGGTAGGCGGGGCACTAAGTTCAATTATTGCGGGACAGCTGTTTCTACTTTAGTTCCCGCCTACCCACTCAAGTGTTTGTGATCCACAAACACTTGGGTGGGTAGGCGGGGGACACAGTTCATTGGTTGCAAAATTGATTGGACCAAAAAATGATTGTCGCAGCAGAAAGGAATTGTTACTGAGTAGAAACTTTCAAACATACCCCCAACAAAGATCCACATAGACAGCCTGAGGCCGCCCTCAAACAAACAAGAAAAACCACCTCAAGGCTCTGCCAACAAAGTAGGGGGAATTGTTGCTGTTGAGGAGGCATTGGTTGCTCGGCCAAAATACGGCCCTCCAAAATCCAGATGATAACATAAGCGCATTCACCATCAGAAAACCCAACGTGAAAAGATAAACTAAGTCAGTTTGACAAAGACGCCGCCAATTTTCACTAATCCACCGCAACCCCCAGAGACAACTAAAGCCTTGAAGAGAACTTATAGTAGAGTTTGCCTTTGCTCAAGTGTACAGGCACCAGGACCACTTATTTGGCAGTTCCCGGGCGTCGTTTATTGTCCCCCAAATAAGCAATAACACCAAATAAGTGTAATTTGTCACTCTGAAAAGAAAATCTAATTTCTAGATCAATAATATTTGCAAAAAGGATTAATAATTTCAGTTAATTTCAAGCATTTTGATACAACTTATTTCACTAAAAGAGTTTAAAAATCAATATATTTATCAATAAACTTGGATTTATTAATGAAATTCAAATACTAATTAATTGCAGACTATAATTTTCTACACATCACGTTCCTATAAACAAAACCAGATTGCGTGAAATTGCTTTAAATCCCCACATCTACAACCATATAATTATATTAAAACGTTCAAAGTTAATCACGCGTTTGGTTTCCGAATAACAAACATTTTTCAACGCACGTTTTGTGAGCAAAACAATTCCGTTTTAAAAAGCAGGAAACACAGTCGGAACAATCCCCCGAAAATCGCCTTGTAACCCAACACTGCATGCATGCAAAGAGGGAAAAAGGAGAAAATCCGATTATATTTAAGTATCTTCATTTCAGTTAAAGCTTTCCTTTGACATAGATATAATATAAAAAAGCAACACGGAACATTTTTGCAATTTAAACGAATTGTAAACAAAGTAAATTTAATTATATTTTAAGTTAATACGTAACTATTGTTCACAGCATTACCAATAATGTAAACCGAGCTTTGCTAAATATGTTAAGACTTAAAGTAACTAAACCAAGGCAATTAAAGTCAAGTGGCACTGGAAAGTTTTAGATGTACGATACAAATCCCCATTGTAAACTTTGACAATTAATAAACAATTTACATCTAAATTTTAAAATATATTTGCGAACATTTTAATTAAATTTTTGTTATTATGGGAGAAATACTGAGAGCAACAGTGGGAGCAATCACATCATCATAATATAATTGATGGCATGGATGCGCCATAAATTCAATGCATGCCATGAATCAAACATGTTTTCCTGTTTGGTTATGAGTTTTAAATGCATAATTTATGTATTTTGGAGGTTTATAAACATACGGGGAAGTTTAACGCACAGCGACACGAAGATGTAATATTTGCAGGCTATTTTGTGTATTCCCGCTACGGACATTAGTTTATATACTGACCTAGCCGATAGATATGGCTCGCATTCCCGCAGGACTCCCTCACTTCCCGGTTATCCCATCCTATTGGGTATATTGCAGCCCCCACTATCACCAGCAAACCTGGAACAAGCACAAAATATATAACACCAGAATAAATTGCATGTTTATTGCTTTACTTTCCATCAAGTTTTAGAAAGTTTTACCTCAATTTAATTTTCACATTTTGTAAAGAATTGATGCGAACGCAATAGTCCCTAAAGACATTTAAGTTTAAACTTATTTAGTTTCAAATAAGCATTGTTTGGTGCTGTAACTACTTGATGTATGGAATCAGATCACACCTTCAATCAATCCAAGTCACAACAAAATATTCGGCGTTAATGATCAATATTCTTGCAAAGGGAAACCCATTTCTTTCTCCCCGAAACGATGACGATTTCCACAGGAAAGAAACTAATAAATCTCATAGAAGCACAATACATTTCCCTTTATTTTGACCATAAATTTCTTTATACATATAGTTTCCACAATCATTCTCTCAGCTTGACAATAAATTAATAATGTTATGCATCCAAAATGTAATAAAT
The DNA here is from genome assembly GCA_963932245.1 of Tachinus rufipes. Taxonomy (NCBI): domain Eukaryota; kingdom Metazoa; phylum Arthropoda; class Insecta; order Coleoptera; family Staphylinidae; genus Tachinus; species Tachinus rufipes. Next base: position 9,064,107 of record OZ010749.1, read on the forward strand.
TAATTCCAAATTATGTTATAAGCATTGTTGTCTCTTCCAATTGATTCCAGTTGGAATATGTTTGCAAAGTTAGATATGCAATAAATCCATCAAGCTTCCAAAACATATTATTCTCTCCGAGTTTTCCCAAACACAATTATAAAAACAAAGGAAAATGTATGATGGAACGCTTTACTTTTACAAATTTAATTTATTTAATATTGAATCAACTCAATAATGCTTCCGTTATTAAGATGACGAAGATTTATAGCATATTAAAAAAATAATATCCGAAACATGTTGCTGGTATATTTTTTGAACTCATTTAGATGGGCTTAATATTTATAAATAAGTTAGGCTGAAGAAACAAGGCATCTAATGGAGGCTCCACTCGCAAAATAGGCAACAGCTGCTCTTACATTTAAAGTGAAACACAATTTTCCTAATGAGCCTCTGGTGCACTACCATTCCTCTGCTCTGTTCTGCTCTCTTCCAGGTTCTGTCCGCTTGTTTAGCAACTACATAAAGCCGGCATTTTATTACACGCAGTTTAATTTCAATTACCATAATAATAGATATTTAAATTTCGCACAGCGGTCCCCCTGAATATACATGAATACTTGTTGGTTCATATCTGGGCATCCGTTTAATTCTTGTTTGTTTTTAATTTTCGCCAAAGTGAAGAGGGGCCTCTCTCTGCTGCGCGCGATACTTTTCCTTTTGAATTTCAATTCGGTGTAATTTCAAATTTGTTATAATCCCGACCCGTAGCGTATATTTTAGTTCTAAATCAACGCATATTCATAAGACTTTGTAATTGAATATTTTCAGATTAAATATTTGACATTTACTTTGTCACGTATATCAAATTAAATTGAAGAACTCCATGCTTTTTACTTACTTAAAGTTGTAAGTCAATAATTTCAAAACAGTATCCACAGCACACTACGAAGCTGCTTTAATGAATTAAGTTATAAAATATCAAATTTTATTTTAAAAATATAAAAAAAAAATTATTATAGTTAGAAATTTAACTTTCTGATACTGTCAACTTTTGAAGCACTCATTGAAGATTGTTCATACACAATTTGAACAATATTTATCATTTAATTTTTGATTTATTCAAAAATTAATGAATTAATTGCTAAAATATTTATTTAATTTTAAAAATATTTAAAAAAATTATTGTAGTTTGAAATTTAATTTACTAATGTCAAATTTTGAAGCATTCATTGAAGATTGTTCATACTTAATTTGAACAATATTTATCGATTAGTTTTTGTTTTAATCCAAATTTAAAGAATTGCTAAAATATAAAAATTTATTTTTCAAAAAATTCAAAAAAAAATTATTGTATTTAGAAATTCAACTTTTTGACATTGTAAACTTTTGAAGCACTCATTAAAGATTGTTCATACACAATTTGAACAATAATCATCGATTAGATTTTGTTTTATTCAAAATTTAATAAATTAATTGCTAAAATATTAATTTTATTTTGAAAATATTAAAAAAAAATATTGTAGTTTGAAATTTAATTAACTGATACTGTCAAATTTTGAAGCATTCATTGAAGATTGTTCATACATAGTTTGAACATAATTAATTGATTAGTTTTTGTTTTGTTCAAAATGTAATAAATTAATTGCTAAAAAAACAAATTTTATTTTCAAAATATTAAAAAAAAAATTATTGTAGTTAGAAATTTAACTTTCTGATACTGTCAACTTTTAAAGCACTCATTGAAAATTGTTCATAAACAATTTGAACAGTATTTATCAATTAATTTTTGTTTTATTCAAAAGTTAATGAATTAATTGCTAAAATTACAAATTTTATTTTCAAATTATTAAAAAAATATATTTTAGCTAAAAATTAAACTTTCTGATACTGTCAACTTTTGGAGCAATCAATAAAGATTATTCATACACAATTTGAACAATATTTATCGATTAGTTTTTGTTTTATTCAAAAGTTAATGAACTAATTGCTAAAATATCAAATTTTATTTTCAAAATATAAATATTATTTTTTAATTTAGATATTAATCTTTTTAATACTGTCAACTTTTAAAGCACTCAGTGAAGATTGTTTATACACAAGTTGAACAATATTTATCGATTAGTTTTGTTTTATTTAAAATTTAATGAATTAATTGCTAAAATATCAAATTTAATTTTCAAAATTTTTATACAAAAAATGTGTAGTTTGAAAATTACCTTTCTAATACTGTCAACTTTTGAAACACTCATTGAAAATTTTTCATACACCATTTAATCAGTTTTTATCGATTCGTTTTTGTTTTATTCAAAATTTAATGAATTAGATCAACTTTGAGTACTGAATCAGTTTTTTGAACATAGTTTGATAAATTGCATAAGGTAAATAGTTTTTGTGTGCAAAATTTTATACAATTTAATGGTTTCTTGCACAACAAATGACTTTTATGTGCAATTTTTGATTAATTTTATGAAATAATTGCTTTTTTGAGCAATGTTAAATCAATTTTGAGTAATAAATCAGTTTTTTGCACATATATTGATGAATTACATAAAGTAAATAGTTTTTTTTGTGCAAATTCTATACAATTTATTGGTTTCATGCACAATAAATGACTTTTCTGAACAATTTTTGATAAATTTCATAAAATAATTGCTTTATTTGGGCAATTTTAGATCAATTTTGATTAATAAATCAGTTTTTTGCACATATTTTGATAAATTACATAATGTAAATAGTTTTTAAGTGCAAATTTTATACAATTTCTTGGTTTCTTGCACAATAAATGATTTTTCTGTGCAACTTTTGATTAATTTTATGAAATAATTCCTTTTTTTAGGAAATTTTAGATCAATTTTGAGTAACAAAGCAATTTTTTTTACATATTTTAAAGAAATACATAAGATAATAAGTTTTTTTAAGCAAATTTTATAAAGTTTATTAATTTTTTGCACTATAATTAACATTTCTGTGTTATTTTTGATTAATTTAATGAAATAATTGTTTTTTTGGGCAATTTTTGATAAATTTCGGGTAATAAATCAGTTTTTTGCACAGTTTTTTTTTAAAAATTACATAAAATAAAGAATTTTTTGAGCAAATTTTATACTACTACAATTTATTGATTTTTTGCACAATAATTAATTTTTTTGTGCTATTTTTGACAAATTTCATAAAATATTAGCTTTTTTTAAGTAATCAATTTAAACTTTTTAATAATGTAACCTTATAAAGCACTCATTGAAGATTGTTCTTGCACAATTTGAATAATATTTATTGATTAATTTTTGTTTTATTCAAAAATTAATAAACTAATTGCTAAAAAACAAATTTTATTTTCAAAATATTAAAAACAAAAATTGTAGTTTGAAATTTAATTTTCTGATGCTGTCAACTTTTGAAGCACTCATTGAAGATTGTTCAAACACAATTTAAACTATATTTATCGATTAGTTTTTGTTTTATTCAAAATTTAATGAATTAATTGCTAAACTTACAATCTTTATTTTAAAAATATTAAAAAAATAATTATTATAGTTACAAATTTAACTTTCTGATACCGTCAACTTTTAAAGCACTCATTAAAAATTGTTCATGCACAATTTGAACAATATTTATCTATTAGTTTAAGTTTTATTTAAAATTTAATAAATTAATAGATAAAATATCAAATTTTCGTTTAATAATATTAAAAAAAAAAAAAATTATTGTAGTTAGAAATTTAACTTTTTGATACTGTCAACTTTTGAAGCACTTATTGAAGATAATTTATACACAATTTAAACACATTTATTAATTAATTTTTGTTTTATTCAAAATTTAATGAATTAATTGCTAAAATATCAATTTTTTTTTCAAAATATTAAAAAAAAAAATTTGTGCTTAGAAAATTAACTTTGTAAAACTGTAAATTTTTAAAACACTCATTGAAGATTGTTCATACAGAATTTGAACAATATTTATAAATTAGTTTTTGTTTTATTCAAAATTTAATAATTTAATTGCTAAAATATGAAATTTTATTTTCAAAATATTAAAAAAAAAATTATGTAGTTAGGAATTTAACTTTCTGATTCTGTCATCTGTTAAAGCACTCATTGAAGATTGTTCATACACAATTTAAACAATATTTATCAATTATTTTTTGTTTTATTCAAAATTTAATGAATAATAATATGCTGAAATATCAAATTTTATTTTTAAAATAATAAAAAAAAAGAAAAAAAAAAAAGAAATTTAACTTTCTGATATGATACTGTCAACTTTTAAAGCAGTCATTGAAAATTGTTCATCCACAATTTGAACAATATTTATCAATTAGTTTTTGCTTTATTTAAAATTTACTAAATTAATTGCTAAAATTACAAATTTTATTATCAAAATATTAAAAAAAAAAAAATTAAAAAATTTAGATCTCTGATACTGTCACCTTTTAAAGCACTCATTGAAAATTGTTCATACATAATTTGAACAATATTTATTAATTAGTTTTTGTTTTATTCAAAATTTAAAATATCAAATTTTATTTTCTAAAATAAAAAAATTGTATTTAGGAAATTAATTTTTTTGATAGTGTCAACTTTTAAAGCACCTATTAAAGATTGTTCATACACATTTTAAACAATATTTATTGATTAGTATTTGTTTTATTCAAAATTTAATGAATTAATTGCTAAAATATATAATTTTATTTAAAAAATATTAAAAAAAATTGTAGTTAAAAATTTAACTTTTTAATAGTCAACTTTTAAAGCAGCTATTAAAGATTGCTCATACACATTTTTAACAATATTTGACGATTAGTTTTTGTTTTATTCAAAATTTAATGAATTACCATGCTAAGATACCAATTTTTTTTCTTTAAAATATATATAAAAAAAAAGTTGTAGTTAGAAATTGAACTTTCTGATACTGTCTACTGTTAATGCACTCAGTGAAATTTGTTCATACCTAATTTGAACAATATGTATTAATTACTTTTTGCTTTATTCTAAATTTAATGAATTAGTTGCTAAAATATCAAATTTTATTTTCAAAAACTTAAAAAAAAATTATTGTAGTTAAAAAATTAACTTTCTGATACTGTCAACTTTTGAAGCACTCATTAAATATTGTTCATACACAATTTGAACAATATTCATCAATTAATTTTTGTTTTATTCAAAATTTAATCAACAAATTAATTGCTAAAATAACATATGTTATTTGAAAATATTAAAAAAAATATTTGTAGTTAAAAATAAACTTTCTAATAGTGTCAACTTTTAAAGCAATCATTGGAAATTGTTCATATACAATTTAAACAATATTTATCAATTAGTTTTTGTTTTATTTAAAATAAATTATTTGCTAAAATTACAAATTTTATTTTCAAAATATTTAAGACAATATTATTGTAGTTAGAAATTTAACTTATTGATACTGTTAAGTTTTAAAGCATTCATTAAAAATTGTTCATACACTATTTGAACAATATTTCATGATTAGTTTTTGTTTTATTTAAAATTTAATAAATTAATTGCTAAAATAACAAATCTTATTTTCAAAATAATAAAAAAAAATATTGTTGTTCAAAATGTACATTTCTGATACTGTTAACTTTTAAAGCACTCATTGGAGATTAGCCATTCACAATTTGAACAATATGTATCGATTAGTTTTTGTTTTATTCAAAATATGATAAGTTAATTGCTAAAACATCAAATTTTATTTTGATAATATCAATTTTTTTAAATTATAGTTAAAAATTTAACTTTCTGATACTTTCAACTTTTGAAGCACTTATAGAAGATAGTTCATACATAATTTAAACAATATTCATTAATTAGTTATTGTTTTATTCAAAATTTAATGAAATATTTGCTATTAATTGCTAAAATAACAAATTTTCATTTCAAAAAATTAAAACAAAACATTTGTAGTTAGAAATTTAACTTTCTGATACTGTCAACTTTTGAAGCACTTATTGAAGATTGTTCATAAATAATTTGAACATTAATCAACGATTAATTTTTGTTTCATTGAACAAATTGTTAAAATTACAAATTTCATTTTCAAAATATTAAAAAAAATATTGTAGTTAGAAATTCAATATTCTGATACTGTCAACTTTTGAAACACTTAATGTAGATTGTTTATACACATTTTAAATAATATTTGTTATTTGGTTTTTGTTTTATTCAAAATTTAATGAATTAATTGCTAAAAAGTCAAATTTTATTTTCAAAAAATTAAAATAAAATTGAAGACATAAATTTAACTTTTTGATACTGTCAACATTTATACACAATTTGAACATTATTTATCAATCAGTTTCTTTTTTATTTAAAATTTAATAATTTAATTGCTAAAATATTAAATTTTAGTTTCAAAATATTAAAAAAAAAGGATTGTAGTTAGAAATTTAACTTTCTGATACTGTCAACTTTTAAAACACTCATTTAAGATTGTTTACATATATTTTAAACATATTTTATCGATTAGTTTTTGTTTTATTCATATTTAATGAATTAATTGCTAAAATTGAGAATTTTATTATCAAAATATAAAAAAAAAATGTTAGTTAAAAGTTTAGCTTTCTAATACTGTCAACTTTTAAAGCACTCATTGAAGATTGTTCATACATAATTTGAACAATATTTATCAACTAGTTTTTGTTTTCTTTAATATTTAATGAATTAATTGCAAAAATATCAAATTTTATATAAAAAAAAAATTAAAAAAAATTAAAAAAAAAAATTAGTGTAGTTAGAAATTTACATTTCCGATTTTGTCAACTTTCAAAGCACTCACTGTGGATTGTTCATACAGATTTTGAACAATATTTATCGATTAATTTTTATTTTTTCAAAATTTAATGAATTAATTGCTAAAATATAAAATTTTATTTTCAAAAACTTAAAAAAAATATTATTGTAGTCAAAAAATTAACTTTCTGATACTGCCAACTTTAAAGCACTCATTGAAGTATATTTATACACCATTTAATCAATATTTATCGAATGGTTTTTGTTTTATTCAAAATTTAATAAATTAATTGATAAAATATCAAATTTTATTTTCAAAATAATAAAAAAAAAAATGTTGTAGTTAGCAATTGAACTCTCTGGTACTGTCAACTTTTAAAGCACTTATTAAAGATTGTTCATACACAATTTGAACATTATTCATCAATTAGTTTTTGCTTTATTCCAAATTTCATGAATTAATTGCTAAAATATCAAATTTAATTTCCAAAATATTTAAAAAAAATAGTTTGTATTTAAAAATTAAACTTCATTAAATACTGTCAACTTTTGAAACACTCATTGAAGATTGTTCATACACAATTTGAACAATATTTATCTATTAGTTTTTGTTTTAATCAAAATTTATTGAATTAATTGCCAAAATATCAAACTTTATTTTTAAAATATTATTAAACCAGATTATAGTTAGAATTTTAACTTACTTATACTGTCAACTTTTGAAGCACTTATTAAAGATTGTTCATAAACAATTTGAACAATAATCATCAATTAGTTTTTGTTTTATTCAAAATTTTATGAATTAATAGATAAAATATCAAATTTTATTTTCAAAATAAATGTAGTTAAAAATTAAATTTTCTGATACTGTCAACTTTTAAAGCACTTATTAAAAATTGTTCATACACAATTTGAACAATATTTTTTTTATTAATTTTTGTTTTATTCAAAATTTAAAGAATTAATTGCTAAAATAATAAATTTTACATTCAAAACAGTTTAAAAAAAATATTGTGGTTAAAAATTTAACTTTCTGATATTGTCAACTTTTGAAGCACTTATTGAAGATTTTTCATACAAAATTTAAAAATATTTATTGATTAGTTTTTGTTTTATTCAAAATTTAATAAATTTATTGCTAATATATAAAATTTTATTTTCAAAAACTTAAAAAAAATTATTGTAGTTAAAAAATTATTTTTCTGATACTGTCATCATTTAAAGCACTTATTGAAGTATATTTATACACAATTTAATCAAAATTTATCGATTGGTTTTTGTTTTATTCAAAATTTAATAAATTAATTGATAAAATATCAAATTTTATTTTCAAAATATTAAAAAAAAATGTTGTAGTTAGAAATTGAACTCTCTGGTACTGTCAACTTTTAAAGCATAAGCAATGTATGAACAATCTTTAATAAGTTAAAGATTGTTCATACACAATTTGAACATTATTCATCAATTAGTTTTTGCTTTATTCTAAATTTCATGAATTAATTGCTAAAAAATCAAATTTAATTTCCAGAATATTAAAAAAAATAGTTTGTATTTAAAAATTAAACTTCATTAAATACTGTCAACTTTTCAAACACTCACTGAAGATTGTTCATACACAATTTGAACAATATTTATCTATTAGTTTTTGTTTTAATCAAAATTTATTGAATTAATTGCTAAAATATCAAACTTTGTTTTTAAAATATTATTAAACCATATTATAGTTAGAAATTTAACTTACTTATACTGTCAAATTTTGAAGCACTTATTAAAGATTGTTCATAAACAATTTAAACAATAATCATCAGTTAGTTTTTGTTTTATTCAAAATTTTATGAATTAATAGATAAAATATCAAATTTTATTTTCAAAATAAAGGTAGTTAAAAATTAAATTTTCTGATACTGTCAACTTTTAAAGCACTTATTAAAAATTGTTCATATACAATTTGAACAATATTTTTTTATTAATTTTTGTTTTATTCAAAATTTTAAGAATTAATTGCTAAAATAATAAATTTTACTTTCAAAATAATAAAAAAAAAATATTGTGGTTTGAAATTTAATTTTCTGATACTGTCAGCTTTTGAAGCACCCATTAAAAATTATTCATACACAATTTGAACAATATTTATTTATTAATTTTTGTTTTATTCAAAATTTAAAGAATTAATTGCTAAAATAATAAATTTTACATTCAAAACATTTAAATAAAATATTGTGGTTAGAAATTCAACTTTCTGATTACTGTCAACTTTAAAGCACTCAATAAAGTATATTCATACACAATTTAAACAATATTTATCAAATAGTTTTTGTTTTATTCAAATTTTAATGAATTAGTTAATAAAATAACAATTTTATTACCAAATTAAAAAAAAAATTATAGTTGTTAGAAATTTAACTTTCTGATACTGTCAACTTTTAAAGCACTTGATAAAGATTGTTCATACATAATTTGAACAATATTTATTAATTAGTTTTTGAATTATACAAAATATAAGGAATTAATTTCTAAAATATCAAATTTTATTTTCAAAATATTGAAAAAAATATTTATAGTTCAAAATTTACCTTTCTGATAAAGTCAACATTTAAAGCACTCGTTGAAGATTGTTTATACACAATTTGAACAAAATTTATTAATTAGTTTTAGTTTTATTCAAAATTTAATAAATTAATTGCAAAAATATCAAATTGAGCAGTTCGTGTATATTTGAAAGTGTGGTTTTATTTGTTGAAATTATTTCTGTTGCACGTTCTTGCCACCAGTTGTTCTTAGTGGCTCGACATACTGTTCTGAGGTTCGAGTCACATCCAGTTTATGGTTTATTACGGGATTTTGACTATTTTCAATACTAATAGACTAATTTCAATTACTGTTGTAAGTGGTCAATATTGTCATCAAACAAAAAATAGTGTCTAGTGGACCGTGACACTCATGCCACGTTGTCTACTCTGTATTTAGTTATAGTTGTTTGTTCTTTAGTGATGGCTTTACTTAGGTTTTTAGCATCTTTATGAAGAATTTTGGAGTTGTTTATTTTTTTAAATCCAATTTTGTTTTTCTTTGGTTTGGACATGTAGCTGCATATTAGATACGAGTTGTCTGTGATTGGTTTAGCAGTTTGCTTTTTTTTGCTTTTGTTAAGTGGACATCAGCATCATTTTGTTGCCAAATGATTATATAGTTAAGAATGTGCTGCTGCTTAGAGCGAGATGTTGCTAAGTTGTTTTCAGCTTGTTTCTTTGCTTAAACACATTGTTTGTGATGCAGAGGTTATATTGTGAGTATAGTGTACGCTGTTTTAACCCAGTTGCATTTTCTTGTCCCAAACTATGTCTATCAATCATTCTAGGCCATTAAAATTACCCATCACCTATACAGTTTGGTAACTTTTGAGTATTTTTGAGGTTTGGGAATATAGATTCTCATAAAGGTGTCTATCTGGATGCAATGGAAGACGGAGGTTATACTGTCGGATATACTATACCCGAAAATAATAACAGGGGTTCTGAAAGAGCATTGCTAACTTAGGAAGCACATCCATAAGTTTCAGATTGAAAACATCTCAACAAGTTGAAGATGTATTATGCACATGCCTGGCTTTCTCCTACCCAAAGAATATGGAATATCTGCTTAGATATGGCCAATATTAAGATAATCCTTTTCAGCCCTATCATCATACGTCAATCATGTAAGTTGATTGTAAGTAGAGGCAGCGAAGTAAGTATAAAAAGCCTATTGAGACCTAAGTGCAGTAACTTTGTGGAGGGTTATGAAGGCTGAGTTTGGATGCTAAGAGTATGGAGAACCAGTCCAGCATAATTTTTTTGTGATTTGTATAGTATCTTCATGGTGAAGAAGATTTTTACTGATGTTTACTTTTACCGCAGACAATCAAGTGCTTTGGTATTTAGTACGTTTGCGGCCTTGCTTTTAAACTAGAATTTCAGAAGAAACATGAAAACAAGAGCAACTGGGTTGCTTTTTTTATTTTATGCACCACTACTAAACAACTGGCTAACTGCACACGGTTGCCTTTTATAAAACTCAACTAATTAAAGTTTGTTCATATCTTGTTATTGCTTCATGTACGTGTAATATAGGTAAAGGTTTTTTGTGAAGAAAATTGACTTACAAAATTGACTATTAGTCGTCTTTTCTCCTTTCTCTATATAGGACTAGGTCTCGTTTTTTTACTGCTGTGTAATCTCTTGTAATGTGGATCTTTACAAATTCATACATTGTTTTGTGGTCTTATTGTTACTCGTTTAATGGTTTGTAGTGTTTGCATTTCAGTTGTTCTATCAAGTTGTTTTGTCCGGGTTATTTATGCAGGTTTTATAGATGCAGATCTTGTTGTCATTACTAAGGTGTTCTTCCATGCTATTTAGTTCAGTGCGCCGGATGGTTGAGCTGCTTTGTTGGTTGCTTTCCTAGTTTTTTTGTTTTTTTGGCAGCTGCTGGATATGCCGACTCCTAAGTATGAAAACTCCATGACTTGCTCAATAATCTTTCTTCTCGTCTTTATTCTTTGCTATTAATATTTTGTCATTTGCAAAGCGCAATATGTTTCTGTATTACATTTAATTCAGTAGCCTATTTCTGTTGACTTTACTTCTCTTATTATTTCGTCCAATTAAACGTATATACAAATTACAAATTTACTATTAGTACAATAAGAAATGTTATTACAAGATATTTTGCCAATGTGGAAAGTGTTTGATAGTAGTTGTAGTTATTAGTTTTAGGCTTTTGTCCATAATACCCTCAAATGTATTAAATTTCTTTTTTTTAAGTGCCATTTTTGTTTCAAAAGTTAACAATTATTTAATCTTTGAGAATGCTGATCTAAACAACAGATTATTTGTGCAGTTAAGCTACTCGCGTAAGATTGTATTTTACTAATTTCTACAACAACATAAATTTCTAACTGTCATATTGAAGACTACATTTAAACGGTCTGTGAACATTAATCTTAAATATTAGCGGCTTATAGTTTCAGGAAATAATGAATTTGAAAGTTTATTCTATTTGTTTATTTTCCAAAATTAATAAAAAAAATATTGTAGTTAGAAATTTATTTTTCTGATTTTGTCAACTTTTGAAGCACTCACTTTGGATTGTTCATACAGATTTTGAACAATATTTAACAAATAGTTTTTATTTTATTAAAATGTTGATGAAGTAGTTGCTAAAATATCAAATTTTATTTTCAAAAAAACTAAAAAAAAAAATTTGAAGTTAAAAATTTAACTTTCTGATACTGTCATCATTTAAAGCACTTATTAAAGATTGTTCATACACAATTTCAACAATATTTATCGCTTAGTTTTTGTTTTATTTAAAATTTATTGAATTATAAGCTGAAATATCAAATTTTATTTTTAAAATATTTAAAAAATATTATTGAAGTTAGAAATTTAACAGTTTAATACTGTCACCTTTTGAAGCACTCATTGAAGATTGTTCATAAACAATTTGAACAATATTTATTGATTAGTTTTTGATTTATTCTAAATTTAATGAATTAATTGCTAAAATATCAAATTTTATTTTCAAAACTTAAAAAAAAAATGTAGTTAGAAATTTAACTTTCTGATATTGTCAACTTTTGAAGCACACATTGAAAATTGTTCATACTTAATTTAAACAATATTAATCAATTACTTTTTGTTTTAATTAAAATTTAATGAATTAATTGCTAAAATATCAAATTTTATTTTCAAAATATTAAAAAAAATATTTTAGTTAGAAATTTAACTTTCTGATTCTGTCAACTTTTAGAGCACTCATTAGAGATTGTTCGTACCCAATTTGAACAATATTTATTGATTAATTTTTGTTTTATCCAAAAATTAATAAAATAATTGCAAAAATATTAAATTTTATATTCAAAATTATAAAAAAAAACATTTGTAGTTGGAAATTTAACTTCCTGATACTGTCAACTTTTGAAGCATTCATTAAAAATTGTTTATACACAATTTTAACAATATTTATCAATTAGTTTTTGTTCTATTTAAAATTTGATAAGTTATTTGCTAAAATAACAAAATTTATTTTCAAATATTAAAAACAAATTCTTGTAGTTAGAAATTTAACTTTCTGATACTGTCAACTTTTAAAGCACTCATTGAAGATTGTTCATGCACAATTTGAACAATATTTATCGATTTGTTTTTGTTTTATTCAAAATTTAATGAATCATATACTATAATATCAAATTTTGTTTTCAAAATATTAAAAAAAATTATTGTAGTTAGAAGTTTAACTTTCTTATACTGTCAATTTTTAAAGCACTCATTAAAGATTGTTCATACACAATTTGAACAACATTTATCGATTAGTTTTTGTTTGATTTAAAACTTAATAAATTAATTGCTAAAAAATCAAATTATTTTTGAAAATATTAAATATTGTAGTTAGAAATTTAATTTCTGCTGCTGTCAACATTTGAAGCACTCATTAAAAATTACTCATACACAATTTGAACAATATTTATCGATTAGTTTTTGTTTTATTCAAAATTTAATGATTTAATTGCAAAAATATCAAAATTTATTTTAAAATGATTAAAAAAAAAAATTGTAGTTGTAAATTTAACATTCTGATACTGTCAACTTTTAAAGCACTTATTAAAGCATGTTCATATACAATTTGAACAATATTTAAGAATTAATTTTTGTTTTATTCAAAATTTAATGAAATAATTGCTAAAATATCAAATTTTATTTTAAAAAAACTAAAAAAAATTATTCGTAGTTAGAAATTTAACTTTTTGATACTGTCAACTTTTAAAGAGTTCATTAAAGATTCTTCATACACAAATTGAACAACGTTTATCAATTAGTTTTTAGTTTTATTCAAAACTTAATGTATTAGTTGCTAAAATATTAAATTTTATTTAAAAAAATAAAAAAAAAATATATTTGTAGCTAGAAATTTAACTTTCTGATATTGTAAACTTTTGAAACACTCCTTAAAGATTGTTAATACACAATTTGAATAATATTGATAGATTAGTTTTTGTTTTAATCAAAATTTACTTAACTAATTGCTAAAAAATCAATTTTTACTTAAAAGCATTAAAAAGAAATTAATGTAGTTAAAAATTTGACTTTCTGATACTGCCAACTTTTGAAACACTCATTAAAGATTGTTCGTACACAATTTCAACAATATTTACCGCTTAGTTTTTGTTTTATTTAAAATTTAATGAATTATAAGCTGAAATATCAAATTTTATTTTAAAAATTAAAAAAAAAAATGTTGCAGTTAGAAATTTAACTTTCTGATATTGTCAACTTTTGAAGCACTCAATGAAGATTGTTTATACACAATTTGAATAATTTTTATTGATTAACTTCTAATTTATTCAAAATTTAATAAATTAATTGCTAAAATATCAATTTTTATTTTAATAATATTAAAAAAAACTTATTGTTGTTAGAAATTTAATTTTCTGATACTGTGAACTTTTAAAGAACTCATTGAAGATTGTTCATACACATTTTGAACAATATTTATTGATTAGTTTTTGTTTTATTTAAAATTTAATGAAATTACTGCTAAAATATCAAAATTTATTTTAAAAATATTAAAAAAAAATTATGTTTTAGTTAAAAATTTAACTTTCTGATACTGACAACTTTTGAAGCATTTATAGAAGATTGTTCATTAACAATTTGAACAATATATATCGATTAGTTTTTGTTTAATTCAAAATTTAATAAATTAGTTTTTAAGATATCAAACTTTATTTTCCAAAAACTCAGAAAAAAATATCGTAGTTAGAAATTTAACTTACTGATACTGTCAACTTTTGAAGCACTCATTAAAAATTGTTCATACACAATTTGAACAATATTTATCAATTCGTTTTTGTTTTATTCCAAAATTTAATGAATTAATTGCGAAAGTAGGAAATTTTATTTTCAAAACATAAAAAAAAAATTTGTAGTTAGAAATTTATTTTTCTTTCAAAAATTCGACTTTTGAAACACTCAGTAAGAGTTGTTCATGCTCATTTTGAATAATATTTATCTATCAGTTTTTGTTTTATTCAAAATTTAATAAATTAATTGCTAAAATATTAAATTTTATTTTCAAAATATTTAAAAAAAATTAGTTTAATTAAAAATTCAACTTTCAGATATTGTCAACTTTTGAAACACTTATTGTAGATTGTTCATATACAATTCGAACAATATTTATGAATTAGTTTTTGTTTTATTCAAAATTTATGAATAAATTGCTAAAATACCAAATTTTATTTCCAAAAAATAAAAAAAAATATTTGTAGTTAGAAATTTATTTTTCTGATACTGTTAACTTTTGAAGCACTCATTAAAGATTGTTCATACACAATTAGAACAATATTTATCGATTAGTTTTTGTTTTAACCCAAAATTAATGACTTAAATGCTCAAATATCAAATTTTAGTTTCAAAAGTTTTCAATAAATTTTTTTAGTTATGTCTAAAAACGTTTAAAAAATGCATTCTAAATGTCAAAATTGTCAGAAAATGTTAGAATAACTTTAAAACGGACCTAAAAACTAGTAAAAACTATCAAACTTTATCTATAAAAGTCATTAAATTGTTTAAAGTTGTTTAAGCTGTCAAAAAAGTTTTCTAAATGTGTCTAAAACTAATAAATGAAGTCTAAAAACGTTTATAAAATGCATTGTACATGTCAAAATTGTCAGAAAATGTTAAAATAACTTCAAAATAAACCTAAAATTTGTTCAAAACTATCAAATTTTATCTATAAATGTCATTGAATTGTCTAAACAGTCAAAAACTAATAAATGATGTCTAAAAACATTTAAAAGATGCAATTAAAATGTCAAAATTGTTAGAAAAAGTTAGAACAACTTTAAAAAGTTCCTAAAAATTAAAAAAACTATCAAACTTTATCCATAAAGGTCATTAAATTGCCTAAAGTTGTCTATACTGTCAAAAAAGTTTTCTAAGTGTGTCTAAAACTAATAAATGATGTTTAAAAACATTTAAAAATGCTTTGTAAATGTCAAAACTGTCAAAATATGTTAGAATAACTTCAAAACGGACCTAAAAATTGTTAAAAACTATCAAACTTTATCTATAAATATTATTGGCTTGTCTAGAGTTGTCTAAACTTTCAAAAAAGTTTTCTAAGTATGTCATAAACTAATAAATAATATTTAAAAAAGTTTATAAAATGCATAAACTGATTATCAAAAACTGTCTAAATAGTCAAAAATTTTACTAAATGTATTTAAAAACAAATATTTTGTAAATGTCAAAACTTGTCAAAAAACCGTCAGAAAATGTCAAAATAACTTTAACACGGACTTAAAGATTAATAAAAACTGTCAAACAATATCTACAAAAGTCATTGAAATGTCTAAAAATGACTAAACTGTCAAAAATCTTTCTAAATGTCTCTAAAACGTTAAAAAATGTTAGAGCAGAGTAGAAACTAAGTGCACTTAATCAGAATTATTAAAATATTTTTGAATTGTATAGTGGGTTTTAAATGGTTTATTATGAACAAGTTTATTGTGTAAAGTAGAAAAAATCCGTACAAGTTTTACTATATTACTCCAACCCTTCCATGATTGCCATAGCATATCTGAGGCCGATTGCCCATCCTCCCTAAATTGATACAACATTCAACGCTGTTTATTATGCTTAAAATCAAGCCAAACAGATACAAAATATTTAACTTTCAAATATAACTCTGACATAATTCATCAATAAATCTTTTCATATCATTTTTATTTACTACATTCAGTAGCTATTAAAAAAGCTTTCAAGAAACTGGGAACAAGAAGCATTAATGTGTATTGATTATATTTTCCTCAATGGAACTAATGTATTGTAAATTCCATTCTATATGCATTTTATTCTTCACTAAAAAATATATTTCCTGTTGAAAAGATATGAGCGCACTGAAATAACTCATTTACCTTTGATGAACAAGGAATGGGCATCCATATGAAACGTGAATATTTGATTTAAATCATATTTTTTATTGAAGTACGTGCGCTAAATTATTATGAACGGGCGCACCGAGATCAAACAGCCAATCGAATAATTTTATACGGTCGTTGTGTTCGGCAGTTTACGAGGCTATCTATCCCCCATGTGCGATTCGGGGACACCTCTCTCACCTCCATACGTTCGAATTATCCTTCCTGTTGGATATCCTGTTCCGTATATCACAATTTTTTCTTTTGCAACACGACCCCTCCGAGGAAAAAATCTTATACAGTAGTACTTTACAGGAATTTTTATTTCATGGCAGTTTTGCATTCTAAATAGGCCAGGCAAAAGGGGATTTACTCCACTCGGAACAGATTGCCGGGATGTAATGTTGCGCTGGAAACATTATATGCAATAATTTTAAAAGTGAATGGGAATTTATATGACTTTAGGATAGTTTCGTCTGGGAAATAATAAAACTTTACTGGTTTTCTTTAGAAAAATGATTCTGAGTAATGGATTTTAGGCGCTGAATTTATTATTACTATAACAAAGCAGCATATTTCAACCTTTAATAGCTTAATTGGCTTCAATCAATAATTTAAATTTTTCGTTTATGTGAAGCAGGATATCATTTCAAATATTTGCAGATGTGATGACTTCAGTCTATATGAAATGTTATGCATGAGTGTGCATTTATTACAGCATCTTCCTGTTTCATCTTTTCCGCATTCTAAGATCATGCATGCACTTTGTTTCCATTATGTTGAATGCATCTTATGTAGCGTGTAGGAAGTGAGTGTAAATATTGATGAATATTGCAAATATCATTATCATTTTTCTGGAGGATATTCAGGAATCAAAATTACAACAGAATGCAGGCTTATAATTTAATTATGATTTTTTAAATTAAATTTTGAAATCTTATAATTGTAATATAATAATATAAAAAATCGACCCACTTGCTCGCTACAAATAAATCAAAACAAACTTGATAATTGAGATTGCTTCAGTATATAAATAAAACTGACAAAATTCCAATTTCTCTTTATCCTTTTTAATCGAACGCCGACACACAAGTGTCCCTTAAAATATAGACAAACTTTTCCAAACATCCTCCTACAGACTTTCGCAAAGTAAATTTATTTTTAATTCGATCCAGTTGGGCCCTCTTGAACAAAAAAAAAGGAAAAACTTTCCATATTGATGTCCGCAATCGAGGGCACGTGCTGCAACTCCGATTTTAATAACCGCGGCCATTTACAAATCACATTATTGTTAGTTATAAAATTTACATAATATGTTAGCTAATATTTTTTTGTTTGGGTTAAATGTCAGCAGACTGGAGAAAAATGTTACATTGTTTTGTCAATAATAAAAGGACTTGGTGTATGTTCACCGAAATGTGAAGACTGATATGCAATATAGAATTCAGTGGGTTTCATGAAAAGAGAAGTATTCAGACGACATCATAACGAAATTAATCTTTTGAAACTTCTTTAAATATTCAGTGCATATACAAGAACAAACAAATAAAAATTTAATTTAAATTATGCTAATTTGGAAATTCTTAATCATTTCTCTGCCATGCAACTAGAATATCTTGCTTAAAATACAGAATATTGATGTTAAAACGTTCCTGATACTAATTATTCGTTTTTAAGTATTCTAACATTTTCTGATAATTTTGACATTTACAATGCATTTTTTAAACGTTATTAGACATTTAGTAGTTTTAATATTATAAAATCTGTCATTAAAATGACTAAATCCGTCCATCAAAGCCTAAATCATTAAATAAAATAACTAAATCCGGCCATAAAAGCAAAAAAATCGACGACTAAGTCAATAAAATTATTAAATTCACCTAAAATAGACTAAATCCAGCCGCAAGAAGCATAAATCCGGCCACAAAAGTTTAAATCTATACATAAAATCAATAATTAAGCAAAAATTGGTTTTAAATTATATAATCTGGCTTAACAATATAAAATCTGTCATTAAAATAACTAAATCCGCCCATCAAAGCCTAATTCATTACATAAAATTACTATATACGGTCATTTATGATAAATCCGGCCATAAAAGCAAAAATCGGCCACTAAGTCAATAAAGTTATTAAATTTACCTAAAATTGGCTAAATCCGGCCGCAAAAGGCATAAATCCGGCCACAAAAGTCTAAACCTGAACATAAAATCAATAAATAAGCATAAAATAATTTGCAAATTACATAATCTGGCTTAACATAATAAAATCTGTCAATAAAATGACTAAATCCGCCCATCAAAACCTAATTCATTACATAAAATTACTAAATCAAGCCATAAAAGTAAAAAATTGGCTACAAAGTCAATGAAATTGATAAATTCCCCTAAAATTGACTAAATCCGGCCGCAAAAAGCATAAATCCAACCACAAATGTCTAAATCTGGACATAAAATCAATAAGTAAGCAAAAAATAGTATGTAAATTACATTTGTGACTTAAAATTATAAAACCTGTCATTAAAAGGACTAAATCCGCCTATCAAAGCCTAATTCATTACATACAATTACTAAATTCGGCCAAAGATAATAAATTCGGCCATAAAAGCAAAAAATCGGCCACTAAGTCAATAAAATTATTAAATTTACCTAAAAATGACTAAATCCGGCCGTAAAAAGCATAAATCCGGCCACAAAAGTCTAAATCTAAACATAAAATCAATAAATAAGCAAAAAATAGTTTGTAAATTACATAATCTGGCTTAACATTAAAAAATCTGTCATTAATATAACTAAATCCGCCTATCAAAACCTAATTCATTAAATAAAATTACTAAATCCGGCAATAAAAGCAAAAAAATTGACGACTAAGTCAAAAAAATTATTAAATTCACCTAAAATAGACTAAATCCGGCCAAAAGAAGCATAAATCCGGCCACAAAAGTTTAAATCTATACATAAAATCAATAATTAAGTAAAACCTGGTTCTTAAATTATATAATCTGGCTTATCAAAATAAAATCTGCCATTAAAATGACTAAATCCGCCCATCAAAGCCTAATTCATTACATAAAATTATTATATACGGTCATTAATGATAAATCCGGCCATAAAAGCAAAAATAGGCCACTATGTCAATAAAGTTATTAAATTTACCTAAAATTGATTAAATCCAGCCGCAAATTGCATCAATCCGGCCACAAAAGTCTAAATCTAAACATAAAATCAATAAATAAGCAAAAAATAGTTTGTAAATTACATAATCTGGTTTAACATTATAAAATCTGTCATTAATACAACTAAATCCGCCTATTAAAACCTAATTCATAAAATAAAATAACTAAATCCGGCCATAAAAGCAAAAAATCGGCTACAAACTCAATAAAATTATTAAATTCATCTAAAATTGACTAAATCCGGCCGCAAAAAGAATAAATCCGGCCACAAAAGTCAAAAGCTAAACATAAAATCAATGAATAAGCAAAAAACAGTTTGCAAATTACATAATCTGGCTTATTACTATAAAATCTGTTCTTAAAATGATTAAATCTACCCATCAAAACCTATCTCATTACATAAAATTACTAAATCCGGCCATAAAAGCAAAAAATCGCCAATCAAATTATTTAATTCAACTAAAATTGACTAAATCCGGCCGCAAAAAGCATAAATCCGGCCACAAAAGTCTAAACCTGAACATAAAATCAATAAATAAGCATAAAATAATTTGCAAATTACATAATCTGGCTTAACATAATAAAATCTGTCAATAAAATGACTAAATCCGCCCATCAAAACCTAATTCATTACATAAAATTACTAAATCAAGCCATAAAAGTAAAAAATTGGCTACAAAGTCAATAAAATTATTAAATTCCCCTAAAATTGACTAAATCCGGCCGCAAAAAGCATAAATCCAACCACAAATGTCTAAATCTGGACATAAAATCAATAAGTAAGCAAAAAATAGTATGTAAATTACATTTGTGACTTAAAATTATGAAACCTGTCATTAAAAGGACTAAATCCGCCTATCAAAGCCTAATTCATTACATACAATTACTAAATTCGGCCATAGATGATAAATCCGGCCATAAAAGCAAAAAAATCGGCTACAAAGTCAATAAAATTATTAAATTCACCTAAAATTGACTAAATTCGGCCGCAAAAAGCATAAATCCGGCCACAAAAGCCAAAATCTGGACATAAAATCAATAAATAAGCAAAAAATAGTTTGTAAATTACATAATCTGGCTTAACTTTATAAAATCTGTCATTAATATAACTAAATCCGCCTATCAAAACCCAATTCATTAAATAAAATAACTAAATCCGGCAATAAAAGCAAAAAAAATCGACGACTAAGTCAATAAAACTATTAAATTCACCTAAAATTGACTAAATCCGGCCGCAAGAAGCATAAATCCGGCCACAAAAGTTTAAATCTATACATAAAATCAATAATTAAGCAAAAAAATGGTTTTTAAATTATATAATCTGGCTTAACAATATAAAATCTGTCATTAAAATGACTAAATCCGCATAATTCATTAAATAAAATTACTAAATCCGGCCATAAAAGCAAAAAATCGGCTACAAACTCAATAAAATTATTAAATTCACCTAAAATTGACCAAATCCGGCCGCAAAAAGAATAAATCCGGCCACAAAAGTCAAAAGCTAAACATAAAATCAATGAATAAGCAAAAAACAGTTTGCAAATTACATAATCTGGCTTATTACTATAAAATCTGTTCTTAAAATGACTAAATCCGCCCATCAAAACCTAATTCATTACATAAAATTACTAAATTCGACCATAAAAGTAAAAAATTGGCTACAAAATTAATAAAATTATTAAATTCCCCTAAAATTGACTAAATCCGGCCGCAAAAAGCATAAATCCGGCCACAAAAGTCTAAACCTGAACATAAAATCAATAAATAAGCAAAAAACAGTTTGTAAATTACATTATTTGGGTTAACATTATAAAATCAGTCGATAAAATAACTAAATTCGCCCATCAAAACCTAATTCATTAAATAAAATTACTAAATCCGGCCATTAAAATAAAAAAATCGGCCACTAATTCAATAAAATTATAGTTTTAGACATTTGGAAAACATTTTTGACAGTTTAGACACTTTTAGATAATCCAATGACCTTTATGGATAAAGGTTGATAGTTTTGAACAATTTTTAAGTCCAATTTAAAGTTATTCTAACATTTTCTGACAATTCTGACATGTTCTTTTTCTTCGAGTGCCCTATCCACATCTTGTTGGCTATCATCACTATATTGACCGCTGCTCTAAACAGCGACTCTGTTGTTAGTCTAAACCACTGTCGGAGGTTCTTTAGTCAGGATGTTCTCCGTCTTCCCACACCTCGCTTTCCCTTGATCTTTCCCTGCATAATTATATGTAAGATATTGTATGTTTCAGGGTGTCTCATTACGTTTGCAAAATATGCAAGCTTTCAGGTCTTTACGGTTCGTACTAGTTTGGATTCTTTCTTAAGTGTTTCCATAACCGTGGTATTTGTAACGTGCTGCGTCCAGCTGATGCGGAGTATCCTCCTGTAGCACCACATCTCAAAGACCTCTATTCTTTTAAGGTTTGCTTCAGTTAGTGCCCATGCCTCCACTCCATACATAAGGACTGAGAACACATAACATCTAAGCATTTTTATTCGTAGTGCTAGGTTCAGATTTTTCCCACATAATACTTTCTTCATACGTGTAATCATCACTCAGGGTGCATCCGAAGTATTTTATCTTATTAGTGTATTCAAGAGGAACGCTATCAACCTGAATATTATGGTTGCCTACTAGATCCTTACTTACAATCATGTACTTTGTCTTTTTTATATTCAGTTTCATACCGTACTTTCCGCATACTACATGTACCCGGTTAAGCATTGCTTCTATACTCTCTGCAATGAGTACTGTATCATCTGCATATCGCAGGTTATTTATTGAAATTCCATTTATCGATAGGTCTTTTTCACTTCTCCCTTCAAGAGCTTCTTTGATTATTTGCTCTGCGAAAATCTTTGTCGTCTATTCCAGTGTTTCTTAATATTGGTAGCATTTTGTTGTGTTGTAGCTTGTTAAACGCCTTTTCCAGGTCAATGAAGCATAGGAATATTTTCCGGTTTACATCTCTACATATTTGTGTTAGGCTAAATAAAGCCCAGTCCTTTGTGGAACCCAAATTGTGTTTCGCCTATGTGTTCTTCTATTTTTCTGTATATTCTTTGATGTATTATGTGTAAGAAAATCTTTAAGACGTGGCTCATTAGATTAATTGTACGGTGGTCGCTACATTCCTCTGCCTTATTCTTTTTTAGTATTACTACTAAAGTAGATTTGTGCCAGTCATTTGGAATTTCCCCTGTATCGTATGCTGCATTAAACAACTGTGTTAGGATTGCAATGCCCCTAGCCAGGAGCACTTTTAGTATTTCATCTGGCCCTGTGGCTTTTCTGTTCTTCGCGTTCTTGATTGCTCTCTTCACCTCCTCTTTAGTTATTGGAGGGCCAGTCGAAATATTTTGCATGTCTGCTGTGCGTGTGTCCGCGAACAGTTCTTCTACGTATTCTTTTCATCAGGTCAGTCTGCCTTCGATGTTCATAATCAGTTTTCCATTGCAATCTCTAAGTTTGTCCTAATCTCCATTTTGTTTGAAGCCTGCTGCTTCTTTGACTTTTTTGTGTAGGTGGAACATGTCGTGCTTCTTGTCGTAATCTTCTATTTCTGCACATTCATGGGAGAACCATTCTGCCTTGGCAAGTCTTATTTTGCTTCTAATTTCACTGTTTTTGTTCCGGTTTTGGTTTTGGTTTTTATGTTCTGTTTTTGGTGGTGTATTTGCTCTGCGCTAGGGTTTCTTCTTTTATCTTGTTCACCGTTGTTTTCTCTAGCCTCTCTCCTATATCTTGTCTTGTGTCAGGGTCTTTAAGCTGCTCCAAGTCAATATTTTGTTTCTTTGTGGTTTTCGGCGATATTTTACGGATTTGGGCCACTGAGAAGTTATGGTCTGAGTTCACGTCCGCTCCGGGGAACGTTTTAACTAATTTTATAACGTTCTTATCCCATCTACAAAGCATTTTTTATTGACCAATGACCTTTATAGGTAAAATTTAGAAGTTTATCAATTTTTAGATCCGTTTTGAAATTATTCTAATATTTTCTGACAATTTTGACATTTACAATGCATTTTTTTAGCGTTTTTAAACATCATTTATTAGTTTTAAACTCATTTAGAAAACTTTTTTGACAGTTTAGACAACTTTAGACAATCCAATGACTTTTATAGATAAAGTTTGAAAGTTTTTTAATTTTTAGATCGGTTTTGAACTTATTCTAACATTGTCTGACAATTTTAACATTTACAATGCATTTTTAAACGTTTTTAGACATCATTTGTTAGTTTTAGACATATTTAGAAAACTTTTTTGACAGTTTAAACAACTTTAGACAATCCGATAACCTTTATAGATAAAGTTTGATAGTTTTTAACAATTTTTAGCTCCGTTTTAAAGTTATTCTAACATTATCTGACAAACTTTGACATTTACCATGTATTTTTTAAAAGTTTTTAGAAATCATTTATTAGTTTTAGACACATTTAAGAAAGTCTTTTGACAGTTCAGACAACTTTAGACAATCCAATGACCTTTATAGATAAAGTTTGATAGTTTTTAACAATTTTTATGGCCGTTTTGAAGCTATTTTAATATTTTCTGACAATTTTGACGTTTACAATGCATTTTTTTAAACGTTTTTAGACATTATTTATTAGTTTAAGACACATTTAGAAAATTTGGACAACTTTAGACAATTTAATAATCTGTATAGATAAAGTTTGATGGTTTTTAACAATTTTTTGGTCAGTTTTGAAGTTATTCTAACATTTTCTAACAATTATGACATTTACAATGCACTTTTTAAACGTTTTTAGACATCATTTATTAGTTTTAGAAACATTTAGTAGTGAACTCTGAAAGTGTATCAAAAAAGTCATATTTTAAATTATGTTACTCTTCAAAGTAGTCAAAAATAAAACTTTTATAGACAAAATTCAATCAAAGTAAAGCCAGATTTATTCATTAAAAGTTAAATTTTAAAACGATTTTTTTATAGCAAAATAGCTGGAATTTATTAATTTGTGCCCGAATTTTAAGATATGGTAGAAGATTCCAGCTCAAAATATATTTAAAGCATAAATAAATAATTGCTTTGCAAAGATTAAGTAAAGTCTATAGTAAGTTGTTGGTAAAATCTAATCTACACAAGAAAGATCAATCGATAAAACGTCCGCTGTTCTCGGTGTAATCCTTCCAACGCATTACTCTACTCCATCAAGAACATACAACCCATTGAGAGAGAAAAACCGCAGCAAAAATTCAAACTGGACTGAGCGCTGACAAGACAAAGAAGATGGCAAATTTACGCCGTAGACATTATATGAAAAGGCATTTACATTTGCAGACTGTGCTTTTCTTTTTATTCATTCATTGCACTCTCAACAAATTGCATTTATTCAAAAAATTAAATTAAAAGTAAAATGTAAAGCAGACAATTTGATATTCTGTCAGGATATCTAAGTGGGCATCCAATACTCCTCTTACAACATTGTATATGGATGTTTTATTATTCCAAGTAGTACATCAGCTTCCATTCTTGTATACCGTTGGGATGTGTGTACTTTTCAACAAGTTGAAAGTTCCATCAGTTAAAGGAATATGAATGCATGACTGAAGCACGTCGACGTTAATATTAAATATCAACTTGTTGCAACCAACAATGTAAATAATTTTATATTTCATATCTTGATTTGCATGCGTTACTCCACGCATAACATGTAACCGCAACAATAGACAGTTAAGTTCATTAAAGCCTCACAAATGGTGAACTATTTCCGTAATATTTTGGGCAAAGTTCATGTATGCAAGGACAATTTACTACTATATATATATAACTGTTGTAATGTATGGAGCAAAGTTAACGCGGAACGTGCAGTGTTGAAGTTTCCGCATGGGTTTTCTCTTTGAGATTTCCGCGAATTGTCTTTAGATTTCCATGCATAAATGAAGTGCTCGACTTAGCATGTGTAACGGCAGTTGTTGCCAACGGACTTGGTGGGCCTATACTTTAGCAACCCCCCGGAATGACCCTTATTCTAATTAAGTTTTCATTTAACAAATATTATTCATTCATTTGCGACGCCGCATTCATACAATTTACGTTTTAATTGTGGCGCAGGGTAAACACTTCTGTTACGCGTTACACGCTTACTTGCTTATATTATATTATATAACTCTATATTTATTATTACATTTTCCTTCAGTACATTTTAATATTCAATTTCATAACTTTCAACAAGAAAATAGAGAATATAAAATGCTTTTATAAAAGTTATTATTCTTATTAATTTAGATTACTAAAGTTATTCAACAAAATTTATTTTGGAATATACATTCTGCATTGTTCATGAGAGAGTAAACGGGGCACTATATTCTGAGGCACACACTGATATGAAGTTCTACAGTGCAATTTAAAATAATGTAAATCCTTACCAAATATTTTAAATCCTCGCAATATTCAAAAACATGCACAATTAATCTAAAGCTATACAAAACAATATAAGACCTTAAAAATAATCACAAACTTTGCAATAGAGAAAAATGATTTTCAAGCTTCATAGATTAATCTAACACTTACATAAATCCGCAATAAAACCTAAAATGTTCATTAGAAATTAATAATATAATACTCCTCATTATGTTGAGTATAAAATGTGTAAATTTAATCAAAATCCATACATTCTAATTAACTTTATCACAATCAACTCAATCTCACTTGGTAGCACCTCAAAAGTTGCATAAAAATAAAATCCGCAATAAATCCTAAAATGTTTAGTGCAAATTAATGAAAATTTGTACTAATACTCCTTATTATGTTATGTATCAAATGTACTAATTTGATCAAAATCCATACATTCAATTTAACTTTATCACAATCAACTCAATCCCACTTGGTAGCACCTTAAAAGCTGCATAAAAGTAAAATCCGCAATAAATCCTAAAATGTTTATTGGAAATTAATGAAAATTTGCACCAATACTCCTTATTATGTTAAGTATCAAATGTACTAATTTGATCAAAATCCATACATTCATTTTAACTTTATCACAATCAACTCAACCTCACTTGGTAGCACCCTAAAAGCTGCATGAAAATAAATTCCGCAATAAATCCTAAAATGTTTATTAGAAATTAATGAAAATTTGCAATAATACTTCTCATTATGTTAAGTATCAAATCTGCAAATTTGATCAAAATCCATACATTCAATTTAACATTATCACAATCAATTCAATCTCACTTAATAGCACCCAAAAAGCTGCATGAAAATAAAATCCGCAATAAATCCTAAATGGTTTATTGGAAATTGATGAAAATTTGCAATAATTATTATGTTAAGTATCAAATGTACAAATTTGATCAACATCCATACATTCAATTTAACTTTATCACAATCAACTCAATCTCACTTGGTAGCACCCTAAAAGCTACATAGAAATAAAATCCGCAATAAATCCTAAAATGTTTATTGGAAATTAATAAAAATTTGCAATAATACTCCTCATTATGTTTAGCATAAAATGTACAAATTTGATCAATATTCATACATTCAATTTAACTTTATCACAATCAACTCAATCTTACTTGGTAGCACCCTAAAAGCTGCATGAAAATAAAATCCGCAAAATGTTTATTGGAATTTAATGAAAATTTGCGATAATACTCCTCATTATGTTTAATATCAAACGTTTAAAATTGATCAAAATCCATACATTCAATTTAACTTTATCACAATCAACTCAATCTCACTTAATAGGACCTTAAAAGCGGCATGAAAATAAAATCCGCAATAAATCCTAAAAGACTTATTGGAAATTAATAAAAATTTTCATTAATACTCCTCATTAGGTTTAGTATAAAATGTGCAAATTTGATAAAAATTCATAAATTCAATTTAACTTTATTACAATCAACTCAATCTCACTTGGTAGCACCTTAAAAGCTGCATGAAATTAAAATCCGCAATAAATCCTAAAATGTTTATTGGAAATTAATGAAAATTTGCACTAAAACTTGGGCGGGTGGGCGGGGCATTCCAATTTTAGACTGAACTCCGCTCACCCGTCTAAGTGTTTGTGTTGTAAACAATTAAATATTTCTATTTATATCCAATTCCTTGGTAACAAACACTTAGGAAGATGGGATAATCAATCCAATTTATTATTATTGGCAAACACTGCTTGTGCCGGAAGCCATTTTCTTACGGGCTTTTAGGATGTTGGATAACGCCACGTATAAATATCAGATAATGTTTTTAAAAGTCTAGAGAACACGTCCAATTCGAGAGAACGACTACTTCACCACCCGACTGAAGAGAACCCGCATCTCGGAACCAATGCAATTTTCATTGCAACCAAAAACAATACAAGAACGACTATTGATGACCTGATTGCGTTTAATTACCGATGAAGCCGTCTAATAATTAATTTAATTTTCTAATAATTTAATTTTTTTTTGATTGAATGAATTAATTAATTCATCTTATTCCAGCATGGATCCATCATCCGTTCAGATTATTATTATTTCTCTTCGCCAAATTAAAAAAAGATGCATTTGCATCTAAAGAAGCAAGATGTGGAATTCAGAAGCTTGGAAGGCAAGGTTATAAAGATGGTCAAAACTGAGTCACACCGGGTAGATTGCTTAAACCGGCAAAACCTTGCCAATACTCTTCTCTCCATCTGCATAGATATCACCAAGGAGATTAAGAAAAGCGTAGCCAACATAAGCGCAGACTTCATTTCGCTCTTAACTCCAATCTTCACCGTTGCGGCTGCAAAGTCCCAGCCCATCAAGAGTCATCCAAACCCTCCCTCAAGAAGCCTACCAAACCAAATCCAGTTCTTTGCGCGTAATTATAAACTGTTGTTCCCGACCAACCACCAGTTTATGATTTTGCGCGAGAAATTTTGATTAGACAGTCTCACCCACCCGCCCGTTTGTTGTTAAGGGATTCCATAACTAACACGTGAGTGGGTGGTCGGGAACACCATTTTATAATTACGCGCAAGTAGTTGTGATTAAACTTCCCCGCCCACCCGCCTAAATGTTTGTTGTCAAAAGCCGGGGAAACAAGTTTATAGTTACGCCTCATTCACCCGTCAAAGTGTTGGTGTCAAATTTTTTTATATCTAACACTTGGGTGGGTGGGCGGGAACAGAAGTTTATGGTTACACGCAAGTTATTATAATTGGAGTGCCCCACCCACCCGTTCAAGTGTTTGTTGTCAAAAGACTGGATAACTAACACTTGGATGGGTGGGCGGGGACACAAGTTTATTGTTACGCGCAAAGAGTTTTGATTAGAGTGACCCACCCACTCGCCCAATTGTTTGTTGTCAAAAGATTCTATAATTAACACTTGGGTGGGTGGGCGGGGACACAAGTTTATGGTTACGCGCGAGTTATTTTGATTGGAGTGCTTCATTCACCTGCCCAAGTGTTTGTGTCAAAAAAATTTATATCTAACACTTGGGTGGGTGGGCGGGGACACAAGTTTATGGTTACGCGCGAGTTATTTTGATTGGAGTGCCTCATTCACCTGCCCAAGTGTTTGTGTCAAAAAAAATTATATCTAACACTTGGATGGGTGGGCGGGAACAGAAATTTATGGTTACACGCAAGTTATTATGATTGGAGTGCCCACCCACCCGTCCAAGTGTTTATTGTCAAAAGACTGGATAACTAACACTTGGGTGGGTAGGCGGGGACACAAGTTTATGGTTACGCGCACAAAGTTTTGATTGAAGTGACCTACCCACCCGACCAAATGCTTGTTGTCAAAAGATTCTATAATTAACAATTGGGTGGGTGGGCGGGAACACAAGTTTATGGTTACGCAAGAGTTATTTTGATTGGAGTGCCTCATTTACCCGCCCAAGTGTTTGTGTCAAAAGATTTATAACACTTGAGTAGGTGGACGGGGACAGAAGTTTATGGTTACACTCGAATTATTATGATTGGAGTGCCCCACCCACCCGTCCAAGTGTTTGTTGTCAAAAGATTACATAACTAACACTTAGATGGGCAGATAGGGACACAAGTAGTTTATAATTACAAGCAAGTTATTTTGATTGGAGTGCCAACCCATCCGCTCAAGTGTTTGTGTCAACAAATTTTATAACTAATACTTGGGTGGGTAGGCGGGGGCAAAAGTTTATAATTGCCTTACCCACCCGCCCAAGTGTTTGTTGTCAAAAGATTATATAGTTAACACTTGGGTGGGTGAGCGGGTACACAAGTTTATGACAACGCGTGAGTTATTTTGATTTGAGTGCCCCACCTACCGGCCCAAGTGTTTTTTGTCAAAAGATTGAATAACTAACACTTGGGTGGGTAGGCGGGGACAGAAGTTTATAGCTACGCACAAGTAATTTTAATTAAAGTCCCCCAGCCACCCGCCCAAATGTTTGTTGTCAAGAGATTAAATAACTAACACTTGGGTGGGCGGGTGGGGACACAAGTTTATAATTACTCGCGAGTAATTTTAATTGGAGTGTCCCACACACCCGCCCAAGTGTTTATTGTCAAAAGATGAAATAACTAACACTTGAGTGGGTAGGCGAGTTATTATGATTGGAGTGCCCCACCCACCCGTTCAAGTGTTTGTTGTCAATGGACTGGATAACTAATACTTGGGTGGGTGGGCGGGGACACAAGTTTATGGTTACGCGCAAAGAGTTTTGATTGAGTGACCCACCCACCCGCCCAATTGTTTGTTGTAAATAGATTCTATAATTAACACTTGGGTGGGTAGGCTGGGACACAAGTTTATAATTACGCGCAAGTTATTTAGATTGGAGTGCTTCACCCACCCACCCAAGTGTTTGAGTAAAAAGATTTTATAACTAACGCATGGGTAGGTGAGCAAGGACAGAAGACACCCGATAAAGTGTTTGTGTCAACAGATTTTATAATTAACAATTAGGTGAGTAGGCGGGGGCAAATGTTTATAGTTGCCCTACCCACCCGCCCAAGTGTTTGATGTCAAGAGATTATATAGTTAACACTTGGGTGGGTGAGCGGGTACACAAGTTTATGATAACGCGTGAGTTATTTTGATTGGAGTGCCCCACCTACCGGCCCAAGTGTTTATTGTCAAAAGATTGAATAACTAACACTTGAGTGGGTAGGCGGGGACAGAAGTTTATAGCTACGCACAAGTAATTTTAATTAAAGTCCCCCACCCACCCGCCGAAGTGTTTGTTGTCAAAAGATTAAATAAGTAACACTTGGGTAGGGACACAAATTTATAATTACTCGCGAGTAATTTTGATTGGAGTGTACCACTCACCCGCCCAAGTGTTTGTTGTCAAAAGATTGAATAACTAACACTTGAGTGTGTGGGCGGGGACAAAAGTTTATGATTACGCGCGAGTAATTTTAATTAGAGTGCCCCATCCACCCACCCACCCGCCCAAATGTTTGTTGTCAAGAGATTACATAGTTAACACTTGGGTGGGTGAGCGGGAACACAAGTTTATAATCACGCGCAAGTTATTTTGATCGGAGTGCCCCACCCACCCGCCCAAGTTTTTGTGTCAAAAGATTTTATAACTATCATTTGATTGGGTGGGCGGGAACAAAAGTTTATGGTTATGCGCGAGTAGTTTTAATTGGAGTGCCCCACCTAATTAAACAACTAACACTTAGGTGGGTGAGCGGGGACACACATTTATGGTTACGCACAAGTATAAGTATTTATCCTAATTTCAAAAAGTTTGTAACAGTTTTTGCACATCTCCTAGATTGATTCTAGATTCCGACTAAATGCCCGCTAGTCTGACAGCAGACATAGTCAAGGTAAAAGTTCTCCTCCAGTCCAGTTCATTATTATTGGCAAATACTGCTTGTGCCGGGAGCCAATCTCTTACGGCTTTTACAATGTTTGATAAAACCACGTCTAAATTTAAGATAATGTCTTTAAAGTGTAAATTTCAAATATTGATAATAAAACTACTATTCGGGTACTACCAAGAATTGTTAGAAAATTGTACTAAACTATCACAAATAATTCAAAATGTATCAAAAAATTTCTAGGATTTATCAAAATAACAGTAAAATGTTTATAAATTTGTCAAAAATTATTCTAAATTGTCTTAAAAAATTTAAAAGCTCTTTATACTTTTATAAACTAAAAAAATAAACAAACTATGCTAACATAAAATATTCCAGATGTATCATAAATTGTTCTAAAGCTTAACAAAATGACAATAAAACTTCTAAAAGACTTCTTCTCCGACTAAGAAACTTCTAACACTTCCAGAGAGAAGAAACTTCAGATTCTTTAATAACAAACACTCGGGCGGGTGGGTGTGTACTCTAATTCAAACTACTACCGGGTTTTTATAACCCGCCCGCCCGCCCAAGTTTTAGTCAACAAAAAAATAAACATTACCTTCTCCTTCTCCGAATAAGGGACTTCTAATACTTTCAAAGAAAAAAAACTTTTAATTCTTTGATAATAAACATTCGGGTGGGTGGGTGGGCACTCTATTTCAAACTACTCGCGGGTTTTTATAGTCTGGAGTGACTCACCTACCCGCCAAAGTGTTAAACATAAAAAAATTAAATATTACATTCTCCTTCTCCTACTAAGAAAAGAGAAATTTCCAATTCTTTGATAACAAACATTCGGGCGGGTGGATGGGCATTTCAATTTAAACTACTCTTAGGTTTTTATGATATGAAGTGACCCATCGACCAACCCAAATGTTGGTCTTCAAAATATTGATTATTACCTCCTACTCCTCTGACTAAGAAACTTTTTACATTTCCAGAAAAGAAAAACTTCAAATTTCTTGATAACAAACACTCAAGCAAGTGGGTGGGCACTACAGTTCAAGCTACTTGCTGGTAACCATAATCTAAAATAAGTAGATTGAGCTGGAGTGCCCACCCACCCGCCCAAATGTTGGTTATCAAAAAATTAAGTATTACCTCGTTCTTCTCCAACTAAGAGACTACCTAACACTTCAAGAGAAAAAAAAATCAAATTTTTTGATAACAAATACTCGGGCAGTTGGGTGGGCATTCTAATTCAAATTACTCACGGGTTTTTATAATCTGGAATGCCCCAACCACCCGCCCAAGTGTTAGTTATCAAAAGATTAAATATTACTTCCTCCTTTTCCGACTAAGAGACGTCTAACACTTCCAGAGAGAAGAAACTTTAAATTATTTGATAACAAACACTCACTCAGGTGGATGGGTGGGCACTCCAGCTCAAACTACTCGCCGATAACCATAGCCTAGAAGGACCCACTTACCTGCCCAAGTCTTAGTCAACAAAATATTACCTCCTCCTTCTCCAAATAAGAAAATTCTAATCCTTTCAGAAAGAAGAAACTTCAAATTATTTGATAACAAACTCTTGGACGGTATAGTGGGCACTCTAATTTAAACTATTTGCGGATTTTTATAATCTAGAGTAACCCATCCACCAACTCAAGTGTTTGTCATCAAAAGATTGAATATTATCTCATCCTTCTCCAACTCTCCGACTTTCAGAAAGGAGAAACTTTGATTTCTTTGATAACAAACACTCGGGCGGGTGGGAGAGCACTTTAATACAAACTACTCTCAGGTTTTTATGATCTAAAATGTACTAAAAAAATAAAATATTAGCTCCTACTCTTCTGACTAAGAGACTTTTGACACTTCCCAGAAATAAAAAACTTCAAATTCTTTGATAGCAAACACTCAGACGGGTAGGTGAGCACTATGGTTCAAACTATTTGCTGGTAACCATAATCTGGAGTGACCCACTTACCTGTCCAAGTGTTGGCCATCAAAACATTAAACATTACCTCCCCCTTCTCCGACTAAGAAACTTCTAACACTTCCAGAGAAAAAAAAAAGTTCAATTCTTTGATAACAAACATTCGGGCGGGTGGTCGGGCACTTTAATTCAAACTACTCGTGGGTTTTTATAATCTGGAATGACCCATCAACACGCCCAAGTCTTACTCATAAAAAATTGAATATTATTTCATCCTTCTCTGACTAAGAGATTTCTAACACTTCCAGAAAAGAAAATTTTTCAATTCTTTGATAAAAACATTCGAACGGGTGGTGGGGCACATTAATTCAAACTACTCGCGGATTTTTATAATCTGGAGTTACTCACCCACCCTCCCAAGAGTTAGTCATCAAAAAATTAAATATTATCTCATTCTTCTTCGACTAAGAGATTTCTAACACCTCCAGAGAGAAGAAACTTTGAATTTTTTGATAACAAAGACTCGGGCGGGTGGGTGTCACTCTAATTTAAACTACTCGCAGGTTTTTATAATCTGGAGTAACCCACCCATCCACCCACCCAAGTGTTAGTCATCAAAAGATTAAATATTATCTCATCCTTCTCCGACTAAGAAATTCCTAACACTTTCAAAGAAGAAAAACTTCAAATTTTTTGATAACGAACACTCGTGAGGGTGGGAGGGCACTCTAATTCAAACTACTCGCGGGTTTTTATAATCTGAAGT
Organism: Tachinus rufipes; assembly: GCA_963932245.1. Taxonomy (NCBI): domain Eukaryota; kingdom Metazoa; phylum Arthropoda; class Insecta; order Coleoptera; family Staphylinidae; genus Tachinus; species Tachinus rufipes. The sequence goes on from OZ010749.1 coordinate 9,098,426, forward strand.
AACCCACCCACCCTCCCAAGTGTTAGTCATCAAAAATTAAATATTATGTCATCCTTCGCCGACTAAAAGATCTCAAACACTTCCAAAGAAGAAAAATTTCAAACTCTTTGATAACATACACTCGGGCTGGAGAGTACTTACTCTAATTTAAAGTACTCGCGGGTTTTAATAATATGGAGTAACCCCCCCCCCCATGTGTTACTCATCAAAAGATTAAATATTATCTCATCCTTCTCCAACTAAAAGATAACACTACCAGAGAGAAGAAACTTCTTTGATAACAAAAACTCGAGCGGGTGGGTAACACTCTAATTTAAATTACTCGTAGGTTTTTATAATCTGGAGTGACCCACCCGCCCGCCCAACTGTTAGTTATCAAAAGATTAAGTATTATGTCATCCTTCTCCGACTAGAAGATTTCTAACACTTCCAGAGAAGAGAAACTTCAAATACTTTGATAACAAACAGTCGGGCGGGTGGGTGTGCACTTTAATTCAAACTACTAGCGGGTCCCGCCCAAGTGTTAGTCATTAAAAGATTGAATATTATCTCATTCTTCTTCGACTAAGAGACTTCTAACACTTCCAGAGAAGATTAATTAGTTAGTTTAGATTTTTGGCGTATCAGCCTAATAAGACTATTAACGCCGAAACTTCCAGAGAAGAGAAACTTCCAATTCTTTGATAACAAACATTCGGGCAAGTGGGTAGGCATCCAATTTAAACTACTTTTCAGTTCTTATGATCTGAAGTGATCCACCCTCCAGCCCAAATGCTGGTCCTCAAAAAATTGAATATTACCTCCTACTCCTCTGACTAAGAAACTTCTAACATTTCCAAAGAAGAAAAACTTTAAATTTCATGATAACACGTGTGCACTAAAGTTCAAAATACTTGCTGGTAACCATAATCTGAAATGACTCACCAACCCGCCCAAGTGTTGGTTATGAAAATATATAATATTATCTCTTCTTCTCCAACTAAGGGACTTCTAACACTTAAAAAAATTAATTCTTTGATAACAAACAATTGGGTGGGTGAGTGGGCACTCCAGTTTAAACTACTCGCATGTACTCATAATTTAGAGTGACCCACCAACCTGACCAAGTGTTGATGATCAAAACATTAAACATTACATCTTCCTCCTCTGGCTAAGGGACTTCTAACACTTCCAGAGAGGAATAGTTTAAATTTTTTGATAACAAACACACGAGTGGGTGGGCATTCCAGTTTAAACTACTTGCAAGTAATCATAATCTAGAGTGAACCACCTACCTGCTCAAGTGTTAGTCATCAAAAGACTAAATTATTTCTAAAAACATCATTTAATCATCAAAGTTAAAAAATGGTGTAGAAAACTGTCAAACATTGTAGGAAACAATCAATCATTGTACTAAATGAAATATAAAAACTATAAAAAATGCAGCAAAGTGTCAAAAGTGCAAAAAAACTATTCAAATTTTTCAAAACATTTTAGAAAACTGTCAAATATTATTAAAAAACTGTAAAGTGTTAATCAAAACTGTCAAAAAGTCTACGAAACAGATCAGTGTTGTATATAGCTTTAAAATATTGAAAAAAATGTCAATCATTGTAGAACAGTCAACTCTTGCAGAAAATTAACAAATAAATATTATAAAATATTGTAAAAATTAAATATACAGCGCAAATGTGCTTATTTGAAATAATAATATAAATACTTACTTTTTCACCAATTATGATGTTTGTTACCAATTTTAATTTCAATGTATTTGCATAACATGCAAATATTTATAAACCCAAATCAAATGGATTTTGCGTGTAAACAATTTTTTTATATAAACATTACATTCATTACAAAAATAATAAATATTTTTAATTAATTTTGGATATTGCAAAACACCACCAATGCATTTTTCATGTAACGCAGAGGTTTTGTAACAAAACAATTGTCAGATCCGAACGTTTCAATTCTGCACCTTTCAAGAATCCTTTTAACCCCTGAATGCGACCTAACATGGCTCCTTCGGTTCCATGTCCCCCCTTTACCCTCAACCCGTGTGCATACGTTATATGTATGGAGTTTCACTGGCAGCAGCACATTCCAAATACCCGCGGGAGAGATTTACCTTAACGTGCAGAATAGGATAAAGAAAGGCTTTATAAAACATTCACACATCATGCTTATAGATGCTTGAAGGGCCTAACGAGGGGCCCACGGCAATTCATTTCTTTGTGAGCGATATTTTTATGGAGTCACTTTCTTCTTTCCTACACCGTCGTGGTATTATTAAAGTGTTTGTGATGCGACGCGCTAGCTAAATGATCAATTTCGTTTATCTGAGCAGTTTTAAACCGTAGATTGCAATTGAAGACTTCATTAAAACTTATTCAATATACGTTCGTTTTCAATCATTCATTCGTCAAAATATATCACTTTGATCTCGGACACGTCAGCCTTTTTTTTATATATTTTTCTTCCTTCACCAATAAGTTGCTCGACTTTTTTATTTTTATTTCACCCTCGATTCGTTAACATCAAACACTTTCACGCGTAAATTACTCAGAACTTTCGGCTGCACCTCGTTATCTGATTAGTGTCCAATCGATAGAAAGCCGCAAGGGTTGTGGGGAAAGGCATAGAAAACCAATATTGAATTAGCACAATCACACTACCGGTTCTATTTAATGTAGTTTTATTCCTTTTAGACCTCCTAAATATTTGAAGCGTACAATTCGAATTCCTTTATAACTATATTATCGAATCGTAATTTTTAGTTTAAATATTAAAGTTCTAGAAATTTATGTGATTTGGTCGCCTATTGAGTTTTGGCGCAGCGTGTTTAAAATTAATTATTCAGCATTAATGCATTTCTGCGGCGAAGACAATGAGGTCTCTAGGAACTTCTACCGATATACTAACCTGCCACAAGTTGTAATGAACCGGCGATCCGTGCCGATCCAGTATGAACTACATATGTTATACAGCAGGCGGCTGTCGCAGTCACCGCTACTAATAAACTTAGTGCGCTGCCGGTTCCAACCAGCACTGTACTCGCCTGCCACCAAGGACTCGGTATATCCCAAAACCTGAAACAATTTATTCAAATTTATTAACAATGTATAATGAGCACGTAATACCGTGCACTCGTAATAATGGCAAAATTAAAACGATAACTCATTAATGCAAGAGATGAGTGCGAATATAAAATTTGCGCCATTAAAATGCATTTAATTAATTCAAACTGTTGGTCGTAATTTAAATATGTCATATTTATTACTTTCGAGTAGCTCTTTTTTCACTCATTACAATTTCAAACAATTTTGCTTCAATTAACAGTGGCGAATACTTTGATTGACAATTTTATTATTTTATCCGATCCGTACTATAGTCGTTAAGCTAACTAATAAAAACAGTTGCGGATTTTTATCGTCTCAATTTTACAATTCCCGTGTTTTACAACGCAGTGTGAATAATGTAATTCTTAATGTAATTTGTTCGTGTAGCTTGGTAGCCCGGCGCCTCCACCATTATTTTATTTCCATCTGCGGTCCCATTCATTATGCAATAATGGGGCCGCATATTATAATTTTATGCGAGAATGCTAATTTATTTTCTATTACATTGGTTTTATAAACAAAATACTTCAAGTAATATTTGTTTAAATCAAACTTTCATTAGCAAACAAAAAGCGGGTTCCTTTTAAATCAATTTTTCGACTTTTAATCACTAGTTTATGATTGTGGGCGAGTAATTTGTATTGGTGTAGTCTACCCACCCACCCAAGTGTTGATAAAGTATAAAAAATCAACTTTAATATAAGAAATTTGACATAACCTCAATTTAATCAATCTTAATTGATTCATTCTTTGAAAGATAGCATTGAAATAAATTCATAACTTTCAATCCTTACATTGGATTTTGACGCAAATTATTGACAATGTGCTTTAATACTATTACTAATAACTGTGCAAATTGTAACTACTTTGATACGACTGATTTGACATAACCTATATTTAATCAATGGCAATTCATTCATTCCTTGAAAGCTGACATTTTAAAATAAATTCATAACTTTCAACTCATACATTGGATGTAGATGCAATTTATTGACAATATGCTTTAATACCATTACTACCAACTGTATAAATTGTAACAATTTTGATAAGACAAATTTGACAAAACCTCAAATTAATCGATCTCAATTTATTCATTCCTTAAAAGCTGACATATTAAAATAAATTCATAACTTTCAATCCATACATTGAATTTGGATGCAATTTATTGACAATGTGTTCTAATACCATAACTACCAACTGTGCAAATTGTAACTACTTTGATATGACAGATTTTACATAAACTTAATTTAATCAATCTCAGTTAATTCATTCCTTGACAGTAAGCGTAATAAAATAAATTCATAACTTTTAATCCATACATTGGATTTGGATGCAATTTATTGACAATGTGCATCAATACCATTAACATAAACTGTAAAAATTTTAACAACTTTGATACGACAAATTAGACATAACCTTAATTTAATCTATCTCAATTGATTCATTGGGCGGGAACACAAGTTGAAATCATACGCTCACAAAGTTTGAACACAAGTTCAATTCATACGCCCACAAAATTTGAACTTAGTTCACTCTATCCAGTTAAGTGTTTGTAATAAGAAAATTGGATCACAAACACTTGGGTGGGTGGGCAGAAACACAAGTTCAAACCATACGCCCACAAAGTTTGAACACAAGTTCAATTCATACGCCCACAAAATTTGAACTTAGTTCACTCTATCCAGTTAAGTGTTTGTAATAAGAAAACTGGATCACAAACACTTGGGTGGGTGGGCGGGAACACAAGTTCAAATCATACGCCCACAAAGTTTGAAATTAGTTCACAATATCCAGCCAAGTGTTTGTAATAAGAAAATTGGATCACAAACACTTGGGTGGGTGGGCGGGAACACAAGTTCAAATCATGCGCCTACAAAGTTTGAACACAAGTTTAATTCATACGCCCACAAAATTTAAACTTAGTTCACTCTGTCCAGCCAAATGTTTGTAATAAGAAAACTGGATCAGAAACACTTGGGTAAGTGGGCGGGAACACAAATTTAAATCACACGCCCACAAAGTTTAAATTAGGTTTCCTGCTGCCTACCCAACTGTTTGTACAACAAAAATTGGATTACAAACACTTGGGTGGGTGGGCGGAAAGACAAATTCAAATCACACGCACACAAGGTTTGAACTTAGTTTCCCGCTACCTACCCAACTGTTTGCAATACAAAAATTTGATCACAAACACTTGGGTAGGCAGGCGGGTACACAAGTTCAAATCACACCACATAGTTTGAACTTAATTGCCCCTGTCCAGCCAAGTGTTTGTAATATAAAAATTAGACAAAAAACACTTGGGTGGGTGGTCGGGAACACAAGTTTAAATCACACGCACACAAAGTTTGAACTTAGTTTCCTGCTGCCTACCCAACTGTTTTGTACCACAAACACTTAGGTAGATGGGCGAAAACACATGTTCAAATCACACACCCTCAAAGTTTGAACTTAGTTCTCCTTGCCCAGCCAAATGTTTGCATTAATAAAATTAAATCACAAACGTTTGGGTGGGTGGGCGGAAACACAAGCCTACAAATTTTGAACTTAGTTCCCTCTGTCAGCTAAGTGTTTGTAATGAAAAATTTGGATCACAAACACTTGGGTGGGTGGGCGGGAACACAAGTTCAAATCACACGCCCCCTCAAGATTTGATTTTAGTTTCCCATTGCCTACCCAACTGTTTGTAATACAAAAATTAGATCAGAAACACTTGGGTAGCTAGGCGAGAACACAAGTTCAACACGCCCACAAAGTTTGAACATAGTTCCCCTGTCCAGGCAAGTGTTAGTAATAAAAAAATTGGATCACCAACACTGGGTAGGTGGGCGGGAACACAAATTTAAATCACACGCCCACAAAGTTTGAACTTTTGTTACCTCTGTCCAGCCAAGTGCTTGTAATAAAAAAATTTGATTACAAACACTTGAGTGGGTGAGCGGGAACACAAATTTAAATCACACGCCCACAAAGTATGAACTTAGTTCCCCTGTCCAGTCAAGTGTTTGTAATGAAAGTATTGGATCATAAACACTTGGGGAAAAAAAGTACAAATCATAAGCCCACAAAATTAGAACTTTGTTCCCTTGTTCAAATCATACGTCCACAAAGTTTGAACTTAGTTTCTTCTCTCCAGTCAAGTGTTTGTAATAAAAAAACTGGATCACAAGCACTTGGGTAAATGGGCGGGAACACAAATTTAAATCATACGCCCACAAAGTTTGAACTTAGTTCCCCTGTCTAGTCAAGTGTTTGTAATGAAAAAAATTTGGGTGAGTGCGCGGGAACATAAGTTCAAATCATACGCTCACAAAGTTTAAACTTAGTTCCCCCTATCCAGTCAAATGTTTGTATTAAAATAATTGAACTACAAACACTTGGGTGAGTGGGCGGAAACACAAGTTAAAATCATACGCCCATAAAGTTTGAACTTAGTTTCCTCTGTCCAGTCAAGTGTTTGTAATGAAAAAACTGGATCACAAACACTTGGGTCAATGGGCGGGAACACAAGTTTAAATCATACGCCCACAAAGTTTGAACTTAGTTCATCCTGTCCAGTAAAGTGTTTGTAATAAAAAATTAGATTACAAACACTTAGGTTGGTGGGTGGAAACACAAATTCAAATCACACTCCCACAAATATTAAACTTAGTTTCCCCTGCTCAGCCAAGTTTTTGTAGTAAAAAAATTGGATTACAAACACTTGGGTGGGTGGGCGGGAACACAAGTTTAAATCACACGCTCACAAAGTTTGAATTTAGTTCTTTCTGTCCAGCCAAGTGATTGTAATAAAAAAACTGGATGACAAACACTTGGGTGGGTGGGCGGGAACACAAGTTCAAATAACACCTCCACAAAGTTTGAACTTAGTTCCCCTTGTCCAGTCAAGTGTTTGTAATGAAAAAATTATATCACAAACACTTGGGTGGGTGAGCGGGAACACAAGTTTAAATCACACACCCACAATATTTGAACTTAGTTTCCCGCTACCTACCCAACTGTTTGCAATACAAACATTGAATCACAAACACTTGGGTGAGTAGGCGGAAACACAAGTTTAAAAATTAGTAGCCATATACGCGGCAATAATTTAACAAATAGATGAACAAATCGTGACACGTAATATCTGACTATAAGGCGGCACTTCATGCATTTATATCAACCAAAAACCCGACAGAATAAATTGTAAAAATAAAGCAAATAATAGTTTAAGACAGAGCTTGAAAATCGTATCAAAACTTGGTAAATGTTTCAGAATTTTAAGCAGTGCTTTTGCTCTAAAGAAAAGTGTCAAAACTTTAATTAAAAAAATTTGTCTTGTGATATTAAGGTTTTTAGTTAAGAACTTTGAGCAGGATTACAAAGCTTTTTAAAAGCTTTGACCAAAAAATGTGTACTGTATTTTGGAAATTTGTTTAACTGTAAAATTAAATTTGATTTTAAGAAATATATCATTTTTACAATTTAGAATTCAATGTTAATTTGGTTGCAAAATATTTCAATTTATAATTTAGATAAAGCATAATTACATAATTAATCACAAACAGGCTTAAAATAATGCATTATGACCCAATAAACAATACAAGAGAAATAAATTTAATATTACAATAAGTAATTAAAAGCAAATCAATAGAAAAGACACAATTCCGATAAGAATTATGTAAAAAGATAACCTGGATTCAATAAAATAATACGCAATTCAACTTACTACGAATAATTTCCAAATTACTGTATCCTCTAATGGTCACAAACTACAATTAACACAATTTATTTAACCAATCCATTGTTTTATAATCATTTTTAATTAATTACGACGCAATTTAAGTAATACAGGAGCACAACATACGCGCACGACTTACTCACATGTACTGCAAGCCGGCTAGCCAGGTAGGGCAGGTACACCAACGGCCAACTTCCCCTTCTACTCTGACCGGATTTAAATTTGCAAATTTAATTCAATTTAAGCATGCTTATTGTGTATTAATAATTAGAAAATAATATGATTCCTATACAGAAAAATGTCAGCTTTGCAATGGTGTAAACCCCAATTTGATACTAGCAATATTAAGCAACCTTTATAACAAAATTAGCCCTTAAAAATATTAAAAAAATGTTTTTAAACTAAAAATTGATTTTATCCTTAATAAAATGTGTGAAATTAATAGAAAATATGAACGTCCAATTTGTTGAATTTAATCAAACTTAGTACTAATATACTTCATCATTATTAGTACAAAATCTACAGTATCAAAATATTGAGCCAATAGTTTGATACAGTGTTCCCGCCCACCCGCCCAAGTGTTTGTTATCAAAAAATTAGCTAATTTTCACACTTGTTGCGTGTCTGCTGTTGTTAATGTAACAGATTGAAAGTCAGTTGTCACTAATACGTCAGAGGTAGGTACAATATTAAATTTATTGGGCTGGAGGGCGGGAACACAGTTTATAAATATTGAGCCGGTGGTTTCATACAGTATTCCCGCTTACCCGCACTAGTATTTTTGTTAAAAAGTTTGTTAATTCTCACACTTGTTGCGTTTCTGCTGTTTTTAATGTAACAGATTAGATGACAGTTGTCACTAATACGTCAGAGGTGAGTACAATATCAAATTTCTTAACAAGTAACACTTGGGCGGGTGGGCGGGAACACAGTATATAAATATTAAGCCATTTGTTTGAAACAGTGTTCCCACCCACCCGCCCGAGTGTTTGTTATCAAGAAATTAGCTTATTCTCACACTTGTTGCGTGTCTGCTGTTTTTAATATGACAGATTGATTGACAGTTGTCACTAATACGTCAGAGGTAGGTACAATATTAAATTTATTGGGCGGGAGAGCGAGAACACAGTTTATAAATATTAAGCCGGTGGTTTCATACAGTGTTCCCGCCCACCCGCACAAGTATTTTTAATAAAAGATTTGTTAACTCTCACATTTGTTGCGTTTCTGCTGTTTTTAAAGTGACAGATTGAATGACAATTTTCACTAATACATCAGAGGTAAGTACAAAACCAAATGTTTATGAATATTGGGCCGGTGTTTTGATACAGTGTTCCCACCCACCCACCCAAGTGTTTGTTATCAAAAAATTATCTTATTTTTACACCTTGTTGCGTGTCTGCTGATTTTAATGTGACAGACTAAATGACAGTTGTCACTTATACGTCAGAGATGGGTACAATATTGAATTTTTTTTTAAGTAACACTTGGGCGGGTGGGCGGGTACACAGTTTAAAAACATTGAGCCGGTGGTTAGATACAGTGTTCCCACCCACTCGCCTAAGTGTTTGTTATCAAGAAATTATCTTACTTTCACATTTGTTGCGTGTCTGCTGTTTTTAATGTGACAGATTGAATGACAGTTGTCACTAAAACGTCAGAAGTAGGTACAATATTAAATAACTTGATAACTTACACTTGGGCGCGTGGGCGGGAATACAGTATAAAAACATTGAGCCAATAGTTTGATACAGTGTTCCCGCCTACCCACCCAAGTGTTTGTTATCAAGAAATTAGCTTCATTTCACACTTGTTGCGTGTCTGTTGTTTAAAATGTGACTGATTAAATAACAGTTGTCACTAATACGTCAGAGGTAGGTACAATATCAAATTTCTTGAAAACACAGTATTTAAATATTGTGCCAATGGTTTGATACAGTGTTCCCGCCCACCCGCCCAAGTGTTTGTTATCAGAAAATTAGCTAATTCTCACACTTGTTGCGTGTCTGCTGTTTTTAATGTGACAAATTGAATGACTGTTGTCAGTAATACGTCAGAGGTGAGTACAATATTAAATTTCTTGATAACTAACACTTGGGCGGGTGGGCGGGAACACAGTTTAAAAATATTTAGCCGGTGGTTTGATACAGTGTTTCCGCCCACCCGCCCAAGTGTTTGTTATCAGAAAATTAGCTAATTCTCACACTTGTTGCGTGTCTGCTGTTTTTAATGTGACAAATTGAATGACTGTTGTCAGTAATACGTCAGAGGTGAGTACAATATTAAATTTCTTGATAACTAACACTTGGGCGGGAACACAGTTTAAAAATATTGAGCCAATGGTTTAATACAGTGTTCCCTCCCACCCGCCCAAGTGTTTGTTATCAAAAAATTAGCTAATTTTCACTTTTGTTGCGTTTCTGCTATTTTTAAAGTGACAGATTGAATGACAATTTTCACTAATACATCAGAGGTAATTACAATAACAAATTTCTTGACAACAATCACTTGGGTGGGTGGGCGGAAACACAGTTTATGAATATTGGGCCGGTGGTTTAATACAGTGTTTCTACCCACCCACCCAAGTGTTTGTTATCAAGAAATTAGCTTGATTTCACACTTGTTGCGTGTCTGCTGTTTTTAATGTAACAGATTATATGACAGTTGCCACTAATACGTCAGAAGTAGGTACAATATTAAATTTCTTGATAACTAACACTTGGGCGAGTGGGCGGAAACACAGTATGTAAATATTGAGCCAATGGGCTAATAAACAAACACTTGGGCGGGTGGGTGGAAACACTGTATCAAATCATTGGCTCAATATTTAGAGCCAATGGTTTGATACAGTGTTTCCACCCACCCTGCCTACCCAACTATTTGTAATACAAAAATTGGATCACAAACACTTGGGTAGGTGGGTGGGCGGGAACACAAGTTCTAATTACACGCCCACAAGTTTTAAAATTCATTGCCATATTAACGGCAATAAATTAACAAACAGACAAAAGAATCATTGTTGCCAATCGCAGAAGCAACAATGTCTAATTCTAAAGTCAAGAGAAAACCTAATTCTCAAAGCTTTAACCTCGACGATAAGTACAACGACGAAATGGACCTATCGAACCAATCCATTAAGTCCCCAACTCTTCCGACCAACCGACACCGACTTTCGACAACATCCAGCTTCATCTTTTCCGCCGACGCCGCAGAGGATGGTTCTTCGGGATCTTCCTGCGGTGCCGAGTTTTCAGCCTCCGAGACAACCCAACACCTGGACCACGCAGGAGACAACGCCCACGATGACGACTTCCAAATACAGAGACACCAACGCAAGGCCACTCAAAAGCGACAGGCATCCATGTCCCCCATGCAAGCGCCACCCGAAAAGAAGACCCAGGATACAGCTAAGTATCAATTCACCCTATCTCCTCTCCCAAAAACCCTTCAGGAAACAAAAGCCTTATTCACTGCCCTCCAACCGGTTAACAACGAAATCGCGTCGTTCTACATATTCAAAAACACCGCGTATATAACCTCCATCAGAGCTGACTTCGACCGACACGCGCCCGCCATTGCTGACCTCTTTGGAGAACCGCGTACAATTAAACCGGCAAATAAACGTGATCGCCCCCAACCCACCACCCAGCCCTCCACATTTTCTTGCGTTCTTCGGAATGTATCGCATAACATTACCGACGCCGATGTAACAGAAGCCCTAGTGGAAGCCGGGCTGAACGTTACAAAAGCACTAAGAATCAGATCCCGAGCCACCGACAAACTAACAACCCTAGTAAGGGTAATTTCATCCGTCGCCGACACCATTGAGCACTTATTATCCAACGGCCTAATCATATTTAAAACCATTCACCGCGCCGAAGCCTCACTTCCCTCCGCGCCCCAACCTCTTCAATGCCCCCGATGCCACAAATTCCACCCGACACTGGAACATTGCAACAACCCCACCACATGCGGCACATGTGCCGGCAACCACCCCACCCACACCTGCACGTCTACTACACTTAAATGCACGCTATGCGGCTCCACGGACCATGCGGCATGGTCTCACAAATGTCCCTCTCGCCCCAAAGTCCCTCTATCGGAAGCCACCGTCGTCCCACTCAAAACTATTGATAAGCCAACAGACTCCATCGAAGTTAATTGCACTCGATTCGTAACGATGGCCCTCCTGGCGTTCTTCCCCAATGACCGCGAACGGGTTGCCCAAACCGTTAACCGCTACGCCGCGCTCAGATTCGGGATACAGACCCGGATTCTATACACGGGTAACACCGTCCACATCACTTGCGAACCCAACCAGTAATGGCAGCACACCCGGGATTGATCGCGACCCTAAACACCCAAGGATGGACGCGCAAGCGTCCATTCATCCAAAATCTAATTGAAAGAGATAATATCTCCATAATAGCCCTTCAGGAAACAAAGTCGTCCGCGAAAACCAAGCAGCTGACACTCCCTAAATGCATTATTCACCACAAAAATGCAGTAGCTAGATCAGGGGGCGTGGCAATAGCCTACAATGCCCTCCTGCCTATCTCTCCCATCACCACCCCCGACCCTACCTGGGAGAACCTCGATGTGGTGGCGGTTGCGCTCCAAAGCGCGATCGGCAGCATATCCATCTTCTCCATATACATAAACCCTAAAAACCCATTCCCGTCAAAATTTTTCGAATACGTCGCGAAAAATACCAAATCTATAATACTGGGTGACATGAACGCCCGTCACACCTCTTTCGGCGACCGCACATCAAACCCCAGAGGCATCGCTCTGGCGGACCTCCTAATCAACCATCCCTTATTCCGACTCAGCTACACGGACCCCACTTTCGCAAACCACGTAGGCACCTCTATTATTGACCACATAATAATCACTCTCGACCTCATCCCTTACTTCGAACTTGCTTCTCAAGTTTCGACTACCTGCGCCACCAGCGACCACATGCCCCTCATCGGTTTTACCTCGTTATTCAATCCCCCGCCGCCCCCGCCAACCCACATTACATACACAAATTATAGAAAAGCAAACTGGCCCGCGTTCCAGCGCGACATAGAACAAAAACTAGCTGAACCACCCGCGATTAACTCCTTCCGCAACATCGACTCGTCGATCGACACGTTCTTCGACGCTGTCAACACCGCCGCCGCCGCCCATATACCTACCAAAACCAAAGCCATTAATACCAACACAATTCCGCCTCCTATTGTCTCTCTGATCAAAGAAAAACACCGTACCTACAAACTGTTCCTCCGGACTCGCGACCCCACAATAAAAACCCAATGGAACAGACTAAACGCTAAAATCCGTCGTGACCTTATATGTTTCAGAGAGAAAAAATGGATAGAAGACACAGCAGCCCTTGATTACCGAGATGGAAAAAAATTCTGGAACAAATTCTACTCCCTCACCGGCCGCAGAGCAGCCAAGCAACACCCCCTCACGAAGGACGGGAGGACCTACTCAACCACGCAAGAGAAAGCGGACCTGTTTGCAGAACATCTGAAAGCAACATTCATCACCCCCCAGGACCCGCTGTTCCAGAAAAACCAGACTCGAATCTGCGAAGAGGCTTCCAACCACCCGACACTGCAACCGAGCTTCAGGCAGCATCCCCACGAACCTGACGAAAACTTCCCACCAACAACGGAGGAAGAAATCCAGGAGCTGCTCAACGCCCCATGCAGAAGCACCGCCCCAGACCCAGACGGCATCAGGAAACTGGTACTTAAAAAACTGCCCCCCCTTGCACTAGCTTACTTGGTCCCCATTTTTAATTGTTGCATGTATTCCGGATACTTCCCCCCGCGGTTCAAACACGCGCACACCGTTTTAATCCCGAAACCCAAAAAACCCCCCGACGACCCCTATTCGTACCGGCCTATCTCTCTCATAGACACCACGGGAAAACTCCTCGAAAGACTTCTCCAAACGCGCCTCCAAATTTTCTGCGACGACAAGGATGTCCTCCCTCAATCCCAATTCGGATTCAGGAGGGGCATCTCGACCCGTCACGCGATATTCAATCTACTGTCTGACCTGTCCCTTGCTTCCAACACCACAATGTGCTCCCTGGCAATATTCCTGGACATAACCAGAGCCTACGACCGACTGTGGCACGACGGTCTCATTTATAAACTAATTAGTATTAACACCCCCCCTTACATAATAGCTTCAATAAAATCTTTCTTGGCTAACAGAGCAACCCAAACCCGATGCGGAAATTCACTTTCAGACCCCTTTTCTCCCACCGCAGGGGTACCGCAGGGTTCCGTACTCTCCCCCACACTGTTCAACATTTACGTGATGGACATCCCCCAACCTTCAGACCCACGGATCAAACTCCAACAGTACGCGGACGACACCGCGGCGTGAGTATCCCATCGCTCCCCCGAGGTCGCTCGGAAACTCCTCCAAACCTTCCTCTCTTCCCTCCAACGCTGGCTCCAGAAATGGAAGCTCACCGCTAACCCACTCAAAACCCAACTCATTCTTTTCCATCACCCCAACCTCCACATCAAACACAACAATCCTCACATCCGCATTAACCTCTGGAACCAGGCCATCTCCCCCATAAACAAAATTACTTATTTGGGCATCACCCTCTCCTCCACCCTCAACCCGTCAGTCACCAGCTCGACAACGTGTAACCAGGTCAGGCAACGTTTCAACCTCCTCAAGGCACTCCGCGGTACCTTCAAATTTCAGCAAAAAACCCTCCTTCATACCTATAAAATGTTCATCCGTCCTATAATAGACTACCAGGCAATCACCCTGACCCTGGCACGGAACACCCACATCTCTCCAATCGCGAGCCTGGAGAGAAAAATAATTCGTCGCGTCCTCAACCTCCCCCTTAAGCACCCTTCTTCGGCCCTTCCGGCACTCTCTAAAATCCCTCCCATCACCCAACGCCTTCAGCACCTCCAGGGCAAGTTTGCCACCTCGGCTAGCTTCCGGTCGTCGCCCAGCCACGCGGCTATCTCCAAACCCATCAGGTATATCCGGCACCCTAAGAAAAAATTTCCTTACCCCCCCGTGGTTACACTCCAACACTCGGACACTGAGAAGCTCCCCCGTCACCTCCAGGAACTCCTGGAAAAGGCACTAGCCTACAACCACATCCACCTATATGTAAAACAATCTGTATATATACCAAATTGAATAAATGCTTTAAAAAAAAAAAAAAAAAAAAAAAAAAAAACAAACAGACAAACAAATCGTGACACGCAATATTTTACTATAAGATGGCATGCATTTAGATCAACCTAAAAACGACGGAAAAATTGTAAAAATAAAGCAAATAATGGTTCAAGACGTGTTGAAGCTTGAAAATCAATTTGCTTTTGCGCTAAAAAAAAGTGTCAGAACTTTGATAAAAAAAATCTGTATTGTGAAATTAAGGCTTTAGTTCAGAGCTTTGAGCAGTATTACAAATCTTTTTAATTTTAATAATTTTTTTGACTTTTAATCACTAAATAGACATAAAACAGAAAGTAACAAATAAATCTTGTTAATAATTGCCACAAATGACCATCAATTGATGCTTTAATAGTAGAAAATATAAAAATATTAAATTTTCATTTAAATTTTTTTTTCTAATTATTAAAAATTGCTTAAATCGATTTTTCGACTTTTAATCACCAATTGGGACATACAGCAAAAAGTAACAAATGAATTTTGTTAAAAATTGCTACAAATTGCCATCAATTAGTGCATTAATAGTAGAAATAATAAAAACATTAACTTTTCTTTCAACAATATTTTTTCTAAACATTTAAAATTGCTTAAATCAATTTTTCGACTTTGAATCACTAATTGGAACATAAAACAGAAAGTAACAAATAAATCTTGTTATAAACTGCTACAAATGGCCATCAATTAGTGCTTTAATAGTAGAAAATAAAAAAAAAAAACATTAAATTTTCGCTCAACAATATTTTTTCTAAACATTAAAAACTGCTTAAATCAATTTTTTGATTTTTAGTCACTAATTCAGACATAAAACAAAAAGTAACAAATGAATTTTGTTAAAAATTGCTACAAATGACCAACAATTAGTGCTTTAATGATAAAAAATATAAAAACTTAACTATATTTTTTTCTAAACATTAAAAATTGCTTGAATCAATTGATTGAGATTTTGTAAAAAATAGAAACAAAATTTCCAACTAATGAATTGGCCACAAATTTGATAACCTATACGTAATATATAAATGCTTGCACTAACATCTTCAAGTAAAACAATATTGTTAAAATTGTATCTATAACTAAACGTGTGCGACAAAGTACGTCTTAACTGTCGCAACTAAAAAATAATTCCAACATAAATTTTCTTGTTGTTGGCAGTTAAGGACGCAGCCTGTTTATAATTGCTCAACCGAGGCAGAAAAATTGTTAAATCATGACTTCCTCTTATCCTTCGCACCTTGAAATTTAAGAAGCCTCCTTAT
This sequence comes from Tachinus rufipes, assembly GCA_963932245.1. Classification (NCBI taxonomy): domain Eukaryota; kingdom Metazoa; phylum Arthropoda; class Insecta; order Coleoptera; family Staphylinidae; genus Tachinus; species Tachinus rufipes. Next base: position 9,114,715 of record OZ010749.1, read on the forward strand.
TCCACCACCTCTCATATTTCATCCGAAAAAACAAAACCTCTCGAGTCTATTTACTGTTTTAATCATATTCGCTTTTATTAATCAGAATTTTCCACTTGATAATTTTGTTGAGGGGCTGGAATTAATCGGCCAGATTACTCTCGGCACAGGATATGTATTAATGAAAACCGTGGTAATAAATTTATATACAGGGTTCATTCGGGACCGAATGGTTAAGTGACCCTTCCGACTAGAATTATTTAAATAAATAGCCCACTCTATATTTGCATCTTAATTAGTACCTTAATGGGAAACCGTTGATAAGTGCGGATAAGATGTGCTTTGATACCCCACTAGGGTTACACTTCACTTAATTAAACTATATACTGATGGACCTAACTTAGTCTATTATCTGACCGAGATTATTATTATTCACGTAATAAATCTCAACAACACAATATTTAAATCTATGAATTTCTAATTAAAATTCTGCATTACTCAACTGAAATTATTTTGTGCACTCACGTACAAGCTCGCTTTAATGCTCGTCGAGTTTCAAGCGTGTCACCTGTTTACTAGTATTTTTTATATTCCCCAAGCTTTTTTTATTATAATTTTTATAGTGCCTATTAAAAGTAGTCACTGAGTGGAGAAAAAAGGGCTGGAAGTTAAATGCACGGGAGACACTTGAATTAAAACTAGTGTTACGTTTTTTTTTTGCTTGCAATTAGAGTAAAAAGTTTGCAGGTACAAAAGAATCTGCAGTTTACATGTTAATATGATACAATATATTTATCTTATGAGCCATTTCTGCAGCTTCTAGTAGAGCCAAATAAAATTAAGTTAAATAGATCAATTCAATCAACTTTCATTATGCATGAAAATGAAAACTCATAAATTAAAATTTTACTTCAGTCATAAACATAATATAAATAAATTCTGTGTGAAAACCTTCACCCCATTACTAGCAAAGGATTGAATTTTTATTAAACTAAAAAGAAAATAAAATAAAACCGGATCTCGTAAAAAAAGTGGCATCGTAAACTTGCAGGGTTAAAAGGGTAAATAAATCCGCCCCCAAAAGTTTACTACAAAAATAAACAACGTAATTTATTAATAAAAAAATAGCATTGTAGAACATAAATCAAAAAATTATCTCCCTGCAGCGCTGAATTAATTACAGTTGCAAGTTAATCCACGCGCTAGACATCGCCCCTTCTAAAGTAACTTTACCGAAATTATTACACCGTATTTGTAAAAGATTACAAGTGCAATAAATAAGTGTAAAGCTTTCAACCGAATTATAACACTCGAATGCTTCATAATCCCCTGAGGGTAAGTACGAAAATATTGATTGGGTGGAGTCGAGTTTTATATTGTTTGTTTGTTCGCAAAGTCTTTTGATTGTGTTTGTTTTGTTGACAGCTAGTTGCGAATTTGATTATTTTTAATTTGTTGTTTAATAAATAATATGTTTCAATTGAACCGCAATCGGCGTTGTTCCTTTCCACAAATTGCCGGTATTTGAAACTGTATTCCATTTCAAAACAATGTTAAATTATTTATTCATGCCAGCGCAATGTATTATTACGTAACAGCTGAGTTTTAATTAAATTTTGCAAATAATTTATACCTTAACAGTCCGGCGCAATTTCATCGATGTGTGATAATTTAATAATGATGATGCATCCTCCATTTATATGCATTGTTGTCAAGGATATTATAATACACTGAAATGGCATAGGTTGAATAAATATTTTGAAATAACTTCAAAGCATTGATACTTTGATTCTGCTTTTTTGTAATAAACATCTTATGACATTAACTAATCAGTAGTATATAAAAAAATATTTGTAGCAAATTTTGAGTTATGTTCTTAATATACTAATAGCGAGCAAAGTTTAAATAAAATGATTTAATGATTTCTATTTACTAATGCTTCTTGGTAGTAAATCTAAAACCAAAACACAAACCAATTGGGCAATTTTAATAAAAATTGCTGAAAATTAACACGTATTATAAAAATTGTACGGTAAAATACTTTCCAAACGCTTTTTAGTGCAGATACCGGTGAAATTCTAACGTAATCGGCCATAAAACAAAAACCAATCTAGCAGTTTTATTCAAATTTGCTGGAAAGTAATACAAACTAGTTTGAAACAAAATTTAAACATTTGTACGGTAATATACTTTCTGAACGCTTTTCAGTGCAAATATTGGTAAATTTCTAACGTAAACGGTCATAAAACAAAAATCAATTAAGCAATTAAATTCAAACTTGCTAGAAAGTAATATAAACTGTTGTGAAACAAAATGATACTATAAAAATTTTAACAAGTGTACGGTAAAATACTTTCTGTACGCCTTTTAGAGCAAATGCCTGTAAAATTCTAACGTAATCGACCATAAAACAAAAACCAATCAAACAGACTTAATCAGATTTGCTGGAAAGTAATACAAACTAGTGTGAAACAAAATAGTACTAAAAAAATTAATCATTTTGTACGGTAAAATACTTTCTGAACGCTTTTTAGTGTAAATAGCGGTAAAATTTTAACGTAATAGGCCATAAAACAAAATCCAATCTAGCAATTTTGTTCAAATTTGCTGAAAAGTAATACAAACTGTTGTAAAACAAAATGGTGCTATAAAAATTAAAACATTTATACGGTAAAATATTTTCTGAACGCTTTTTAGTGCAAATACCGGTAAAATTTTAACGTAAACGGTCATATAACAAAAACCAATTAAGCAATTTAGTTCAAATTTGCTGGAAAATAATATACACTGTTGTGAAACAAAATGATACTATAAAAATTGTAACAATTGTACGGTAAAATATTATCTGAGCGCTTTTTAGTGCAAATATCGGTAAAATTTTAACGTAATAGGCCATAAAACAAAATCCAATCTAGCAATTTTGTTCAAATTTGCTAAAAAGTAATACAAACTGTTGTAAAACAAAATGGAACTATAAAAATTAAAACATTTGTACGGTAAAATATTTTCTGAACGCTTTTTAGTGCAAATACCGGTAAAATTCTAAGGTAAACGGTCATAAAACAAAAACCAATTAAGCAATTTAGTTCAAATTTGCTGGAAAATAATATAAACTGTTGTGAAACAAAATGATACTATAAAAATTGTAACAATTGTACGGTAAAATATTTTCTAAGCGCTTTTTAGTGCAAATATCGTTAAAATTCTACGTAATCAGCCATAAAACAAAAACCAATCAAGCAATTTTGTTCAAATTTGCTGAAACGTAAAACAAACTGTTGTGAAACAGATTGGTATTTTAAAAATTGTAACATTTGTACGGTAAAATATTTTCTGAATGCTTTTTAGAGCAAATACCGGTAAAATTCTAACGTAATCGGTCATAAAACAAAAACCAATCAAACAATTTTGCTCAAATTTGCTGGAAAGTAAAAGTAACTGTTCTGAAACAGAATGGTACTTTAAAAATTGTAACAATTGTACGGTAAAATATTTTCTGAGCGCTTTTTAGTGCAAATACCGTTAAAATTCTAACGTAATCGGCTATAATATAAAAACCAATTAATCAATTTTATTCAAATTTGCTGGAAAGTAAAACAAACTGTTCTAAAACAGATTACTTCTATAAAAATTAAAACATTTGTACAGTAAAATACTTTCTGAACGCTTTTTAAAGCAAATACCGGTAAAACTCTAACGTAATCGACCATAAAACAAAAACCAATCAAACAATTTTGTTCAACTTTGCTGGAAAGTAAAAGAAACTGTTCTGAAACAAATAAGTACTATCAAAATTGTAACATTTGTACGGTAAAATACTTTTTGAACGCTTTTTAGTGCAAAAACCGGTAAAATGTTAACGTAATCGACCATAAAACAAAAACCAATCAAGAAATTGTTTTCAAATTTAGTGGAAAGTAATACAAATTGTTCAGAAACAGATTAGTACTATAAAAATAGTAACTTTTCTACTGTAAAATACTTTTTAAACGCTTTTTAGTGCAAATACCGGTAAAATTCTAACGTAAACGGTCATAAAACAAAAACCAATTGGGCAATTTTGTTCAAATTTGCTGAAAAGAAATACAAATTAATCTGAAACTGATTGGTTATATGAAAATTGTAACGTTTGTACGGTAAAATACGTTTTGTACGCTTTTTAGTGCTAATACCGATGAAATTCTAACGTAATCGACCATAAAACAAAAACCAATCAAGCAGTTTTGTTCAAATTTTTTGGAAAGTGATATAAACTGTTCAGAAACAGATTGGTACTATAACAATTGCAACTTTTGTTTTGTAAAATACATTCTAAACGCTTTTTAGTGCAAATACCGGTGAAATTTAAACGTAAACGGTCATAAAACAAGAACCAATTAGGCAATTTTGTTCAAATTTACTGGAAAGTAATACAAACTGTTCAGAAAGAGATTGGTACTATAAAAATTGTAACAGTTGTATGGTAAAATTTTTTCTGAACGCATTTTAGTGCAAATACCGGTAAAATTCTAACGTAATCAAACATAAAACAAAAACCAATCAAGCCATTTTTTTAAAAATTTGCTAGAAAGTAATACAAACTGTTGTAAAAAACGATTAGTACTATAAAAATTATAACAATTGTACGGTAAAATATTTCCTAAACGCTTTTTAGTGCAAATACCGGTAAAATTTTAACGTAATCGACCATAAAACAAAAACCAATCAAGCAATTTTGTTTAAATATACTGGAAAGTAATATAAACTGTTGTGAAACAAATTGTTACTATAAAAATTGTAACAAATGAACGGTAAAATTTTTCTAAACGCTTTTTAGTGCAAATACCGGTAAAATTCTAACGTAATCGATCATAAAACAAAAACCAATCAAGCAGTTTTGTTCAAATTTGCTGAAAAGTATAACAAACTGTTCAGAAACAGAATGGTACTATAAAAATTGTAACATTTGTATGGTAAAATACTTTCTGAACGCTTTTTAGTGCAAATACCGGTAAAATTTTAACGTAACCAACTATAAAACAAAAACTAATTAAGCAGTTTTGTTCAAATTTGCTGGAAAGTAATACAAACTGTTCAGAAACAAATTGGTACTATAAAAATTGTAACATTTGTACGGTAAAATACTTTCTAAATGCTTTTTAATGCAAAAACCGGCAAAATTCTAACGTAATCAACCATAAAACAAAAACCAATCAAGCAGTTTTGTTAAAATTTACTGAAAAGTAACACAAACTGTTGTGAAACAGATTGGTATTATAAAAAAAGTGAAATTTGTACAGTAAAATACTTTATGTACATTTTTTAGTGCAAATACCGGTAAAATTCTAACGTAATCGACCATAAAACAAAAACCAATCTAGCAGTTTTGTTAAAATGTGCTGGAAAATATAACAAACTGTCCAGAAACAGATTGATACTATAAAAATTTCAACATTTGTACGGTAAAATACTTTCTGTACGTTTTTTAGTGCAAATACCGGTAAAAATCTAACGTAATCAACCATAAAACAAAAACCAATCAAGCAATTTTGTTCAAATTTGCTAGAAAATAATACAATTTGTTGTAAAACAGATAGGTACTATAAAAAATATAACATTTGTACAGTAAAGTCCTTTTTAAACGCTTTTTAGTGCAAATACCGTTAAAATTCTAACGTAACCGACCATAAAACAAAAACCAATCAATCAGTTTTGTTCAAATTTGCTGGAAAGTAATACAAACTGTTCAAATACAGAATGGTACTATAAAAATTGTAACATTTGTATGGTAAAATACTTTCTGAACTCTTTTTAGTGCAAATACCGGTAAAACATTAACGTAATCGACCATAAAACAAAAACCAATCAAACAATTTTGTTCAACTTTGCTGGAAAGTAAAAGAAACTGTTCTGAAACAGATTAGTACTATCAAAATTGTAACATTTGTACGGTAAAATACTTTTTGAACGCTTTTTAGTGCAAAAACCGGTAAAATTCTAACGTAATCGACCATAAAACAAAAACCAATCGAGAAATTTTTTTCAAATTTAGTGGAAAGTAATACAAATTGTTTAGAAACAGATTGGTACTATAAAAATAGTAACTTTTTAACTGTAAAATACTTTTTGAACGCTTTTTAGTGCAAATACCGGTAAAATTCTAACGTAATCGACCATAAAACAAAAACCAATCAAGCAATTTTGTTCAAATTTGCTGGAACATAAAACAAACTGTTGTGAAACAGATTGGTATTATAAAAATTGTATCATTTGTACGGTAAAACACTATCTGAACGCTTTTTAGTGCAAATACCGGTAAAATTCTAACGTAACCGACCATAAAACAAAAACCAATCAAGCAGTTTTGTTCAAATTTGCTGGAAAGTAATACAAACTGTTCAAATACAGATTGGTACTATAAAAATTGTAACATTTGTATGGTAAAATACTTTCTGAACTCTTTTTAGTGCAAATACCGGTAAAACTCTAACGTAATCGACCATAAAACAAAAACCAATCAAACAATTTTGTTCAACTTTGCTGGAAAGTAAAAGAAACTGTTCTGAAACAAATTAGTACTATCAAAATTGTAACATTTATACGGTAAATGACTTTTTGAACGTTTTTTAGTGCAAAAACCGGTAAAATTCTAACGTAATCGACCATAAAACAAAAACCAATCGGGAAATTTTTTTCAAATTTAGTGGAAAGTAATACAAATTGTTCAGAAACAGATTGGTACAATAAAAATAGTAACTTTTCTACTGTAAAATACTTTTTGAACGCTTTTTAGTGCAAATACCGGTAAAATTCTAACGTAAACGGTCATAAAACCAAAACCAATTGGGCAATTTTGTTCAAATTTGCTGAAAAGAAATACAAATTAATCTGAAACTGATTGGTTATATGAAAATTGTAACGTTTGTACGGTAAAATACTTTCTAAGCGTTTTTTAGTGCAAATACCGGTAAAATTCTAACGTAATCGACCATAAAACAAAAACCAATCAAGCAATTCTGATCAAATTTGTTGGAAAGTAATACAAACAGTTGCAAAACAGATTAGTACTTTAAAAATTGTAACATTTGTATGGTATAATACTTTCTTATAGTTTTTTAGTACAAATACCGGTAAAACTCTAACGTAACCGACCATAAAACAAAAACCAATCAAACAAATTTGTTCAAAATGCTGGAAAATAAAACAAATTGTTCTAAAACAGATTGGTACTATAAAAATTGTAACATTTGTATAGTAAAATACTTTCTGAACACTTTTTGGTGCAAATACCGGTAAAATTCTAAAGTAATCGACCATAAAACAAAAACCAATCTAGCAATTTTTTTCAAATTTGCAAAAAGTAATAGAAGCTTTAGTGAAACAAAATGGTACTATAAAAATTGTAACATTTGTACGGTAAAATTCTTTCTGAACGCGTTTTACAACAAATACCGGTAAAATTTTAACGTAATCGATCATAAAACAAAAACCAATCAAGCAATTTTGTTCAAATTAGCTGAAAAGTAATACAAACTTTTATAAAATAGATTGGTACTATAAACATTAAAACATCTACACGGTAAAACACTTTCTGTGAGCTTTTTAGTGAAAAAACCGGTAAAATTTTAACGTAATCGACCATAAAACAAAAACCAATGAAGCACGTATGTTCAAATTTGTTGGAAAGTAATACAAACAGTTGTAAAACAAATTGCTATTATAAAAATTGTGACATTTGTACGGTAAAATACTTTCTGAACGCTTTTTAGTGCAAATACCGGTAAAATTTTTACGTAACCGACCATAAAACAAAAACCAATCAAACCATTTTGTTTAAATTTGCTGGAAAGTAAAAGTATCTGTTTTGAAACAAATTGGTACTATGAAAATTATAACAATTGTACAGTAAAATACTTTCTGTTCGCTCTGTATTACAAAAAACGGTAAAATTCTAACGTAATTGTTTGTAAATCAAAAATTAATTGGGCAATTCAGATCAAATTTGCTGGAAAGTATCTTAAACTGTAATTGGAATTATAAAAATTAAAACATTTGTTGGGTAACATACTTTCTGTACGCTTTGTAGAGCAAAAACGGCAAAATAATTTGGGTTTTGCGCGGTTTTTATAGGTTTTGTGTTGTAAACATGATTATTTTTTTTGTTGTGTTTGTGCAATTTTTGATGTTTTTTGACCAAATGCGTTTTTTAGCTGGTTTTTTAAATAATTTTTACTTAACAGTTATTAGTTGTGCGCATAAAACATAAATTTGTGTCCACGACCACCCTCCCACAACAACAACATTTGAGCGGATGGTTGGGGCACTCTAATCAAAATTACTTGCGCGTAACCATAAGCTTGTGTCCCCGCCTACCTAAATCTTTTGACAACAAACACTTGTTCGGGTGGGTGGGGCACTTTAGTCAAAACTACTTGCGCGTAATCATTACTTAAGTGTTAGTTATGTCTTGACAACAAACACTTAGGCAGGTGGATAAGACACTCCAATCAAAACTACTTGCGCGTAATCATAAACTTGACAACAAACACTTGGGCGGGTGGGTGGGGCATTACAGTCAAAATTACTTGCGCGTAATTATAAACATGTGTCCCCGCTCACCCACCCAAGTGTTAGTTATTGAATCTTTTGACAACAAACATTTGGGCGGACGGGTAGGTCACTCCAATCAAAACTACTCAAGCATAACCATAAACTGGTGTCCCCGCCTACCCACCCAAATGTTAATTATAATATCTGTTAGCAACAAACACTTGAGCCAATCAAAACTACTCGCGCAAAATCATAAACTTATCTTTCCACCCACCCACCCAAGTGTTACTTATGTAATCACTTGACAACAAACTATTGGGCGGTTGTGTGGGGCATTCCAATTAAAACTCCTCGCGCGTAACCATAATCTTGTGTCCCCGCCCATCTACTCAAGTGTTAGTTATTCAATCTTTTGACAATAAACACTTGGGCGGGTATGTGGGGCATTCTAATCAAAATAACACGCGCGTAATCATAGACTTGTGTCCCCGCCCACCCACCCAAGTGTTAGTTATGTAATCTCTTGACAACAAACACTTGGGCGTGTAGATGGGGAACTCCAATCAAAACTACATGCGCGTAACCATAAACTTGTGTCCCCGCCCACCCACCCAAGTGTTAGCTGTTCAATCTCTTAAAAACAAACGCTTGGACGGGTGGGTAGGGCGTTCCAATCAAACCTATTAGCGCAAAATCATAAATTTGTGTCTCTTGGAAAATGTATTCTAAGATGATTTGGGTCTGACGAACTAAATGCTTCATTAAAGCTAAACTAAATGCAATAATTTTATATTATATATTATTGATATTGGTAGTTTAAAAAAAAGATTTTTTTAAATGTTTTAAAATTTAATAAATATTTTAATAAAGTTAATAACAAGTTAAAACGAAAACATAGTTTTATAACATATTTGATTTGATTTCCGTATGTAATAAACTTGAAAGCACTTAGTATCAAGTGCCTTGATTAAATAAAGCACTTTATTTACCTTAATAATTCAATTTTGCTATCAAATTTATGAATAATTCAATGAGTAATCAAAAATATTTTTTTTGGAAAAAGTGATTAATTATTTTGAAGTGTAACGCGGGGGTCCCTTAATGCATTATTACCGGGATGAAATATGGGTTGCCGTAAAAAAAAAACTTTTGCGGCTGTAAAGCATGGGTCCGGGATTAATATATGGAAATTTTTTACGAACACGACGACTCGCGGCACAGAAGTAGTGGCGCCCATAACTCACCTCATTTCCGAGGTGAAAAATAAAGAAATTACGCAAAGCGACCTACAAACTGTAGTAAATCTCGAAAAGTGTGTCCCCGAATCCAGTAGACAGGCTTGATGAAACTTAACCTTATCTGTGTGACAAGCGCTGCAAGTTGTGAAGAGACATTCATCAAGTTTTAATCCGGCATCTCAGCCGTTTTAGCGATCTTTCATCTTCACAGCCGCGAATGAAATCTACGAACCCGAATGAACTATATAAACAAGGATTTGATAAGTGTTGGAATTAAATATACGAAAGAATTTTTCTGTTTGTAATATAGGTGCCTGGTCAATCGATAAAATACTCGTATAAGTTTGAAATCGCCGGGAAAAGTTTTAATGCAGTTCGCGCCAAATGTTGCAAAGCAAACACATTTCAGTTTGCAATAACAATGTAATTTAAAAATGTTTTTTGCATCTTTTCTATTAAAACTCGTCTACTTTAAGGTGATTTGGGTTCATAAAAACATTTATATTATATACAAAACTTTAATTAGTTTTAGTTTCAAACCTAAACTAATATTATACAACAAATAACGTTTCATATTACCAATGAATAATACAAGCAAGTCATGCAAATTACAAGATATTATATGTATCTGATAATTTGCTTTTAATGAAACTCAACTAATGTCAGCAGCAGACAAGCTTGTCACTAGTTGTTGAGACAATAGTAACTCGAGTAAACAAACACAATTATATTATATTCAAATTGATAAAAGGAAATACAAGCATTCCTACGTGACAGAAACTGCACTAAATTTAATAGTTTTTCAATTTATAGAAACTACTTAAGATTGATATATCTCCACGTATATTTTGACTAATCCGTAAACAGCACAACCGCATTACCCTCAGGAGTATAGAAGTTTAACTTTGCTGCAAACAAGACTTGTTTAAATGAATACAATTAGTTCAGCGGAATGTGTATATGTATATAGAAGGGAGAGAACACGTTTTTCGCGGGCATTAATTCTAATTACCTTTTACGAACAAGATTGTATTACATTAATTTAACAAGAGAATTAAAGATGTTTCAATTTTTGTTTTGTAAGTAATAGCTTTTATAATTTGATTCTTAACTGCTTAATAATATTTGTGAATTATTTAAGTTTAAAATATGCAAATTTAACAAAAAAATATAAAATGTTATAAAAATAAATTATAATATACGTATTAGTGCAGGTTTTTGTTTCAGAAACAGTTTTAACATTATAATAACATATTTTTATTATTGTTTAGCTAATGGAGTGATATTTCTGAATGATCTTGTCATGAGTAATATACTATAAATCAGAATTACATATCATCTATTAAATTGATCTATTAGATTCCTCAAAGATCAAAATTTTTATTCACAATGTTTATTGTTTACTTTACAAATCTTAAAGTATTAATACAGCTCAAATGTATTATTATTATTTTAGTTACTTTTGTACAAAATGTAAAATTACTAATTAGATTAATCACAAAACAATAATTAATTATCAACGGATTTAAAGATGAAATTATTACTCTAAATAATAAATTTAAACGGAGTGGTTTCATCTATAACTAGTGCCAGTTAATAGAAATGCTTCCGGCTTAGTAAGGATTTCCCATTGTACACGCAAATCCATCAATGCAATCAAATGAAGCACTTGAATGATTCAAGCAAGTCCTACTCATACTAATAAGCTGCAGATTATTATTAGAATCGCTTACTTTGTAAAAGAAGTTTGAATTATATTCTCATAATAACTTATTCAATTTTTAACTTAAACTTATTTCGTTTTCTTTTTAAATATTTATAAAAGCATGTAAGTTTAAAACAGTTTTAATTAACCCCAACAAATTCCAATTACATGAAAACTGCATGTAATTACTTTTCGTCCTACTTTAACTAGACGTAACTCTTTAGCTAATGTGTACTCGCTTCTAGTTACATGAAAATAATTTATAGTTTAAAAGATAATTATTTTCAAACAAATTATTAATTAATTTAATTAAATGAAAATTGATGCGTTGTCCATTCTAGTAGTTGTCATGTTTCAAACACATTTAAAAAAATGATTCAGCTCATATTTTGTGGAATATAAATATCGCACGAACATAAACTAATTATAGTTTCATACGAATTCACGTCATTTTTCAAATATTGAAACAAATTAAATTGTAATGCGATATAAAATTCAATATTCAGCATAATTGTCAATGTGGGATTTACATAATATGCAGATTGTTAATAGAATATGTTACACAATTAGTTGCTGTATGGCAATTATGGTAATGTCTTTAATATCTGAGTATTTATGTGTGAACGGGTTTTACGACAAGAACCCTGCAGTTGTATTGGGGATACGAGATAAGCTTCATATCAGCAAAGGAATGTGTCTTATCTAACCCAATCTTACCCCAACAGTGGTAACATATTGCTAGAGGAAAGTCGTAAAGCTTTGCTCTCTCTACCAGTATATGAATGCACCGCAAAATAAACAAGTTCATTAAAGCTTATGAATTCATATGAGTTCTTTGATGTTTTTTATGTTTGGTTTGGTTTTACTGCATTTTAAATTAGTTTAATTTATTCCTTTTGATTTTAGTTTAAATATTGCACTAGACAGGTACATATATAAAGAAGTGTCATAGCAAATAGTTTTTAGCTGCGCGTTCACAAACAAATAGATTTAACTCTCATTAGTTCTAAATTTTTACTGCAATTAAATTTATCCATTTTGCTTTAATTATAAATAAAAACTAAAGGTAAATTTAAAATATTTTTTTATAATTTTTTTATAATTATGACTGTGGGCGGTTAGTTTGTATAAGTACACCTCGCCCGCCCATCCAAGTATTTGTAACTCAATAGTTAGATAATTCTTTCACTTTTGATGTATCTGAAGTTAATACAAAAAAAATAATTGTCAGTAGTCATTATAACACAAGAAATGTTAATTAATCAATTGTTACAGTCTGTACGGTTCTGCTGTTTTTAAAATGGCAGATTAAATGACAGTTGTCACTTATACGTCAGAGGTGAGTGCAATAACAAATGTCTTGATAAGTAACACTTAAGCGGGTGGGCGGGAACACCAGTTATAAATATTAGGCCAGTGATTTGATACATTGTACCCGACCGCCCGCCCAAGTGTTTATTAACAAGAAGTTTGCTTGTGGGTAGGGACACAGTTTATAAATATTTAATACAGTGTCCCCACCCACCCGCCCAAGTGTTTGTTATCAGGAAATTTGCTTATTCTCACTCTTTTTGCGGTTCTTCTGTTTTTAATATGACAGATTAAATAACAGCTGTCACCTATACGTCTGAGGCGAGTACAATAACAAATTATTAATAACTAACACTTGGGCAAGTGGGCGGGAACACAGTTTACAAATATTGAGCCGGTGGTTTAGTACAGTATTACCGCCCACCTGCTCTAGTGATTGTTATTAAGAAATTAGCTTATTCGCACAATTGTTGCGGTTTTGCTGTTTGTAATATGACAGATTCAATAACAGTTGTCACTTATATAAGTACAATAACAAACTTCTTAATAACTTACATTTGAGCGGGTGGGCAAAGACATAGTTTATAAGGATTGAGTCAGTGATTTAATACAGTGTTCTCGCCTACCCGCCCAAGTGTTTGTTATCAAAAAACTTGCTTAATCTCAAACTTCTTGGGGTTTTGCCGTTTTTAATATGACAGATTAAATGACAGTTGTCACTTATACGTCAGAAGTGGGTACAATAACAAATTTCTTAATAACCAACACTTAGGCGGGTCAGCGGGAACACAGTTTATAAATACTGCAACGGTGGTTTAATACAGTGTTCCCGCCCACCCGCCCAAGTGTTTGATATTAAAAAATTTGCTTGTTCTCACACTTGTTACGATTCTGCTGTTTTTAATATGACAGATTAAAAGACAGTTGTTGCTTATACGTCAGAGGTAGGTACAATAACAAATTTCTTGATAACTACCACATGGGCGGGTGGGCGGGGACACAATTTATAAGTATTGGGCCGGTGAATTAATACAGTGTTTCCGCCCACCCGCCCAAGTGTTTGTTATTACGAAATTTGCTTATTCTTACACTTGTTGCGGATCTGCTGTTTTTAATATGACAGATTAAATGACAGTTGTCACTTATACGTCAAAGGTGAGTACAGTAACAAATTTCTTTATAACTAACACTTAGACGGGTGGGCAGGAACACTGTTTATAAATAGTGGGCCGGTGATTTGATACCCGCCCAATTGTTTGTTATAAAGAATATGCTTATTTTCACACTTTTTGCGGTTCTGCTGTTTTTAATATAACATATTTAATGACAGTTTTCACTTATACGTCAGAGGTGGGTGCAATAACAAATTTCTTGATAACAAACACTGGGGCGGGTGGGCGGGAACAAAGCTTATAAATATTAGGCCGGTGGTTTGATACAGTGTGCCTGCCCACCCGCTCAAGTGTTTAATATCAAGACATTTACTTATTTTCACACATGTTGCAGTTCTGCTGTTTTTAATATGACAGATTTAAATGACAGTTGTCACTTATACGTCAAAGGTGAATACAGTAACAAAATTCTTTAAAACTAACACTTAGGCGGGTGAGCAAAAACACAGTTTATAAATATTGGACCAGTGGTTTGAAACAGTGTTCCCGCCCACCCGCCCAAGTGTTTGTTATAAAAAAATTGCTTATTTTCACACTTTTTGCGGTTCTGCTGTTTTTAATATACCATATTTAATGACAGTTTTCACTCATACGTCAGAGGTGAGTGCAATAACAAATTTCTTGATAACATACACTTGGGCAGGTGGGCGGGAACAAAGTTTATAAATATTAGGCCGGTGGTTTGATCAGTGTTCCCTCCTACCCGCCCAAGTGTTTGTTATAAAAAATTTACTTATTCTCACACTTGTTGCAGTTCTGCTGTTTTTAATATGACAGATTTAAATGACAGTTGTCACTTATACGTCAAAGGTGAGTACAGTAACAAATTTTTTATAACTAACACTTAAGCGGGTAAGCAAAAACACAGTTTATAAATATTGGACCAGTGGTTTGAAACAGTGTTCCCGCCCACCCGCCCAAGTGTTTGTTATAAAAAAATTGCTTATTTTCACACTTTTTGCGGTTCTGCTGTTTTTAATATACCATATTTAATGACAGTTTTCACTCATACGTCAGAGGTGAGTGCAATAACAAATTTCTTGATAACATACACTTGGGCAGGTGGGCGGGAACAAAGTTTATAAATATTAGGCCGGTGGTTTGATCAGTGTTCCCTCCTACCCGCCCAAGTGTTTGTTATAAAAAATTTACTTATTCTCACACTTGTTGCAGTTCTGCTGTTTTTAATATGACAGATTTAAATGACAGTTGTCACTTATACGTCAAAGGTGAGTACAGTAACAAATTTTTTATAACTAACACTTAAGCGGGTAAGCAAAAACACAGTTTATAAATATTGGACCAGTGGTTTGATACAGTGTTCCCGCCCACCCGCCCAAGTGTTTGTTATAATTTTTTTTCTCATTTTCACACTTTTTGCGGTTCTGCTGTTTTTAATATAACATATGTAATAACAGTTTTCACTTATACGTCAGAGGTGGGTGTAATAACAAATTTCTTGATAACAAACACTAGGGCGGGTGGGCGGGAACAAAGTTTATAAATATTAGGCCGGTGGTTTGATAGTGTGCCTGCCCACCCGCCCAAATGTTTAATATCAAGAAATTTACCTATTTTCACAGTTGTTGCAGTTCTGCTGTTTTTAATATGACAGATTTAAATGACAGTTGTCACTTATACGTCAAAGGTGAGTACAGTAAGCAATTTTTTTATAACTAACACTTAGGCGGGTAAGGAAAAACGCAGTTTATAAATATTGGACCGGTAGTTTGATACAGTGTTCCCGCCCACCCGCCCAAGTGTTTGCTATAAAGAAATTGCTTATTTTCACACTTTTTGCGGTTCTGCTGTTTTTAATATAACATATTTAATGACAGTTTTCACTTATACGTCAGAGGTGGGTGCAATAACAATTTTTTTGATAACTAACACTTGGGCGGGTGGGCGGGAACAAAGTTTATAAATATTAGGCAA
The DNA here is from genome assembly GCA_963932245.1 of Tachinus rufipes. Lineage (NCBI taxonomy): Eukaryota > Metazoa > Arthropoda > Insecta > Coleoptera > Staphylinidae > Tachinus > Tachinus rufipes. The sequence continues at coordinate 9,130,584 of OZ010749.1, forward strand.
GTGGTTTGATACAGTGTTCCCGCCCACCCGCACAAGTGTTTGTTATCAAGAAACTTGCTTAATCTCAAATTTCTTAATATGACAGATTAAATGACAGTTGTTACTTATACGTCAGAAGTGGGTGCAATAACAAATTTCTTGATAACCAACACTTGGGCGGGTCAGCGGGAACAGAGTTTATAAATATTGGGCCGGTAGTTTGATACAGTGTTTCCGCCCACCCGCCCAAGTGTTTGTTATCAAGAATATTGCTTATTCTTACACTTTTTGGCATTCTGATGTTTTTAATATGACAGATTAAATATCAGTTGTCATTTATATGTCAGAACAAATTTCTTGATAACTAACACTTGGGCGGGTGGGCGGGAATAACGTAATAAAGTTTATAAATATAGTATATTTATAATTGAAAAAATTTACTGAGGGGAGTTAATCAATAAGTTGCACCCCCCCTCTACCTAAAATTGTTTAAAAATCATATTTACAGATAAACGCATACATTTTTTTTGCAGCGCATAAGAGCGCATTACGAGCGCATTAATTTGATATTTTCAATTTTATAGTTTTTTTTCCCGAACGACTAATTTTATAAAACCGGCTAATCATTAAGTTGCCCCCTCCCCCCCCCACCTAAAACTGTTCAAAAATCATATTTACAATTGAGCGCATAAACATTTTTTTTTGCGGCGCATGAGAGCGCATATCAAGCGCATTTATATAGTATATTCATAATTAAAAAATGTTACTAGGGGTGGCTAATCATTAAGTTGTCCTTCCCTCAAACAAAATAGTTCAAAACTCATATTTAGAGATAAGCGCATAATTTTTTTTTGCAGCGTTTAAGAGCGCATTACAAGCGCATTAATTTGGTATTTTCAAATATTTTTTTTCCTAGAGGCCCATTTTATAGAACCGGCTAATCATTAAGTTACCTAAAACTGTTCAAAAATAATATTTACAATTGAGCGCATAAATTTTTTTTGCGGCGCATAAGAGCGCATATCGAGCGCATTAATATAGTATATTTAAAATTAAAAAAATTTAATAACGGGGGAGGGAGGGCTAATCATTAAGTTGCCCCCCCACTAAAATTGTTCAAAAATCATATTTAAAGATGAGCGCATAATTTTTTTTTGCAGCGCATAAGAGCGCATTAATTTGGTATTTTCAAATTTTTTAGTGAAGGAGGGGCAACTAAATGGAGCCAGTTAGATGTCCGCCGCGTCGCAGCAACTGGAACTGGACTGGCAGAAAAGGACCAGGAGCAAACAACATTCCAGGGAGGGGTCGCTCAAGCAAAGCTACTCTAACTCCAAGGCCGAAGTCAAAATCCTGAAGGGCCAGGTGACGGAATTGTAGCAGCAGATAAAGACCATGACTAGTTAGTTTAGAATTTTGGCGTATCAACCTAAGAAGACTATTAACGCCAACTAAAAAGACCATGGCAAGAAACTTCGAGAAGAAGCTCGAAGCGCTGCAGGAGACAATCGCGTCACTTACCGCAACCAAGGTGGAACAAACCGCAACCATCAAGGCCCTGTCAGTCGCCCAGGCCCCCACCGTTTTGCTGCCGCAATCAAAGGACAAAGACCTGGATCAACCCGCCGCTTTCAAAAAGTCAAATAAAAAAAAAAAAACAACTAAAACTTTTAATTCACTTTTCTTTCAAACAACAACAACCGCACCCCTCTCCGCCCCCGATACATCAGCGGAAAGCAAAAACAAAAGGGAATTGATGAAGAGAATTAGCAGCGACAACAAAGATGTCACCTGCTGCACTCAATCCACCGATACCACCACCGTACTTCCAGACGAGGCTCCAGCAGCACCCGCCAACTCCAACTCCAAAAGACCCATCGTCGACGCCGATGGATTCCAGCCGGCAGGAGGAAGAAAGAGAAAAAATTTCAGGAGTGACCTTTAGAACTAATCAAAGAGCAATCAGCCACCCCCCAGCTGCCATTAGCAGCTGCGTCTAAAAAGCCACCAGCGGCTAATTCTGCCGGCTCTTCAAGCCAAAAGGCAACAAAGCTTAAAGTCACCAAGGGCGCCGCCTCCGCCAAAAAAAGAAAGATATCACCGAGATGAAGTTTAGGCCTGCTGCCTCAAACCCTAACTTCGACGGTGACGATTCCAAGACCGACAATCCACCGGCAGTTCGACATCGCGTCCCCCGCCAATCATCCTCAAACAAAAAGAAAGATTTACATCCAACCCGCGACAAAGCCAAGCATCACACTTGAACAACTTCCGTTGTTGATTCTCAAGGTGCCGACCTACCTCACCAAGGACGACGTCGGCAAAACGTTGGAAAAACTGGGCTTCAAACACACAAACGTACATCAAATGAGGAACCCATTCATCAGGTTTTCCATGGTATCCGTGCAACTCCCAAAAAGGGCAAAAAGCGCGGAGATCCTAAACCTTACAGATTTACTTGGCTTGAAAGTTGCTGTAGAGCACAAAAAAAATCTAACGGCATCCTACAATGTCAGCTTTGCCAAAAGCACGGACATACAGCCAACAAATGTAGCGCAGACCAGGTCTGCAGAATATGTTCGGGGCCTCACCGATTGGTGGCCTGCACTAACAAATTAACGCCAAAATGCGCTCTATGTTCAAGCCTACTTCCAGCCAACTGCAAGGAATGCAAAGCATATCTGAGTGCAATGGCCGCTCATGGAAAGGTAACCAAATCCAGACCGACAGTCAAATCCGCGCAGGTCCCCGCAATCCTGTAGAAAACGGCAGATCTTTTGCAACGGCTGTTGCTCCTCCAACGAAACAAAAACTGCAAAAATAGCCAAAATCTTGAAGGAGTAGGGCAAATCTGAAATGAGATTCATGGGCAACCTCTTGTCTACGCTCATCGATTAAAATGAATAATACACTAAAAGTAGTGTTACTCCAAACCTGTTTCTGGAATGCCAATGGAATTACAGAAAAATTGGGGGAAAAGGAAGAGTTCTTCTTTGATTAGATCTGGACATCTTGTTGGTGTTAGAGTTGATCCACAAACCCAATCAAGCATTGAGAATTCCAAATACATTTACGTATCGGGGCCGCCGGTGGTGCCCACAAAGCATGGAACTTTAATCTTTGTAAAGAAATCATTAGACCACTCTGAAGTGGATACTCCCGACCTAGTCTTCCTTGAATCAAACGCAATAGTGGTAACCGTGCCAGGGCTTGGCACGGTCAGGATCACTTCCGGTTACATTTGTCCGCAAAACCTGATCAAAACAGCGGATTTTGATAACCCACATCCCACAATAATTGCGGAAGACTTCAATTCAAAACACGAATTGTAGAATAATTGAGTAACTAACGCCAAAGAGTCAAGCTTTGTTCGATTATGATGAGCAAAAAGATTTGCAAGACTTTGGTCCGGACAAACCCACTTTTTACAGAGAGGACGTTCTTGAACAATACTAAAAAACGTCAACTCGCACGCAGTGGTAACTACGCTCAACGGCCTAAACTCTGACCACAGCCCAGTACTACTAGAGCTACTTGGAAGGGGGTCCGAAGAAGGGGAAAAATTTGTCACACAGACGGATTGGACTCTCTTCTCTCAATGCTTGGAAGATAACATTGGTAGTCTGACTCCAGTACAAACGACTAAGAATATCAAAAAAACCGTTGCATTTTTGACTGCTCAATTCCAAAAAGCGTCAACAATCCTCTAGGATTGTCACAAGAAACATAGGCGTTAATCCAATCAAGAAATGCCGCCAAACATCAATGGCAAAGACATCGCAACCCCAGAGATCGTGAGATCTTAAATCAAGTTCACAATTAAGTTCGAACGGCCATAAAGGAGCATCCAATGTGGAGGATCTCTAAAGCCCTTAGGAACAGACGGGTTCCCATTTCCGCCATTCATGGAGAAAGAGGGATGAAATACACTACTGAGGAAAAAGCCGATGCATTCGCAGACAGCCTGGAACTCCAATGCTTCAATCTGTATACCAATTATACGGATCTGGAGCACATCAAAAGGGTCCGCAGAGAAGTCAACATTTTTTTAAAAACCGCTGACAATGACACTACACTTGAAAGCGTTAAACCTTCTCGAATCAGAGAAATCATTAGAAAATTCAAATCCCGTTCTGCTTCTGGCCCGGATAAAATATCTAACAAAGCATTTTCTCATAAAACAATAATGGCCCTAACTAATATTGCAAATGCCATTCTTCGCACTGGGCATTTCTCGTCAACCTGGAAAGACTCGGACGTGGGAAAAAGAAGTTGTTTTCCCAAAGTTATCGGCCTATAAGTCTATTATGCACTTGAGCAAGATTATAGAGAAGGTAATCTTGGATATCATTAAAGAGCATACGGTTATGAACAATCTTCTCTCTTCCTACCAACATGGGTTCAGATGGGATTAAGCTTACACCAACTCAACCGAGTGGCGGACCACATTGTTAAAGGTTTTGGACAGAAAAAAACCACGGGTGTGGTCTTTTTCGACGTCAAAAAAGCCTTCGACAAAGTTTGGCACAAGAAACTGCTTCTAAAGCTAATCAGACAACAACTTTCTCTGCGTATTATAAGGCTGCTAGCCTCATATCTAAAACGCAGAAGTCTGGCTCAAACTCGGTAACTACATCTCTACTTTTCGGCAGATAAAGGCTGGGGTTCCTCAAGGCTCCATTTTCTCGCCGCACATTTTTAATTTGTAATACGATGACAATACAGCATTTATCTTCTCCTCAAGGTCGACCGAAATGATCACTTTACGTCTTCAAAAAGCCACTTCAATCTGAAAAATTGGAAGAATAAATGACATTTTAGAGTAAACCCAGAGAAAAGCAAAGCCGTACTCTTCACTTGACGTTGGTCACTCAAACCGCATGAAAACGTCACCTTTAATAACGTTCCCATACCGTGGTCAGACACTGCCAAGTATCTTAGAGTAATCTTGGAAAAGGGTCTTTAAATTGCTTAGAAGCTTTCCAAAGCAAAACTCTCCGAATGCTCACAGGAGCTCCATGGTACGTTTGAAATCTGGACATTCGGACAGACCTAGAGATTTCTCCACTTCGTCAACATACTGAAGCTTTGGCCAAAAAGTATTTTAAAAACCTCGCGGTTCCAAAAGAATTTGTCTACAAATTTAATAGTAGCCCAGTTACATCTTACATAACGTGGGTAAAACTTCATCCAAAAACAAAACCCCAACCTGGTCTGTAAAACGACTCCTAAACAACCTCCTACATACACATCTCCAAACGGAAGGTCTCTCTCTCTCTTATAGTGCCATACTCGCTACGAGCGTCGGCACCCCTCACGTATGTTTGTGGTGCGCGATAATAGTTCCACACAAACATACGGAACCTACAGTTTAAAGTGGAATCCAAACCACACCACTAGAGGGGTTTACTAGGCAAATACTTTGCTGGTTTGCCATTGCCTTGCAAAGGAGACGACCGCATCGAAATATATTCGACAAATTAGATATTGCCGCTGCCGGGAATCGAACCCGGGCTGCCTGCACAACAGTCTTCGCACTAGACCATTGTGCTACGGTCGCCGGAAGGTACATGAGCCAAAAGGTCTCGAACTTCCAAGCAAATCCCAGATGGGTAGAGTTTAGTCGGTAGGCTCCCTTAGAAAGGTAAATCCGACACGTCCTAGATGCAAATTCTTTAAAAAAAAAAAAAAAAAACTCACATTTGTTGCGGTTCTGCTGTTTTTAATATGACAGTTGTCACTTATACGTCAGAATTGAGTACAATAACAATTTTTTTTAATAAGTAACACTTGGGCGGGTGGGCGGAAACATAGCTTATAAATATTAGACCCTTGATTTGATAAAGTCAAAGCTCGTTATTATTTTTTTTTTTAATTTGTTTGAATCCGTATTTCCTAACAATACAACGAGATGTGAAATGTGTTAATGAAATAGTATTGCAAAATTATTGATAGTTTAATTAAATTTCGCACTAATTTAATATTTCATTTGTGATATGGGCAGTAATGGATGAGTAAAATATGGCGGCAATCGAGCTAGTGACCGGTAATTATCATGTGATCGAGTGTGTTCCATTTGGCAGTGATGCTGATTTATCGCCACATCAATCAAGCCAACAAACTGCCCTTTCCTCATAATTACTTGACTTACACATAACTTAATATTTCCCACATTCACAATCATTAACACCATTATTATCATCTACTAATTACTTTATTAAAATCAAAGCGTGTAATTGGATATAAATTATTGATTTACATGTTCATCAAAGCAATATTTTTAGTGAAATTTGATGCTCTTTGTGATAGATATTATTTGATTTGTGCTATACTGAATATTTTTAATCAAATTTATTGCATGGATGAATATTTGAAATTCTATTTTGTAGAGTAATATTACTCTTCAACATCACAATGAATACATTAATATGATTTCTATGGTTTCAACACTTTTTTAACTTTGTCGAATGCGATTAGATAAAACAAACTCTGGAATAGTTGCTTCTAAATGGAGTCCGGAGTATTGTTTTTCTATCGGCTTGCATTGTCAGTCTGCAGCATTGTAAAGTTGTAGAAGCTAACAACATGCATAGTAAGTAAGTTTTTGTTTGTAACCCTTTTAGGATCGATTGTTTAATTTAAATTTAAGCAGACTAAGAGGTATTTTCTACAATTCGAATCTGCATTATTTGCATACAAAAATATTTTAAAGTAAGAGTATTAATTATTATTAATTAAAATTGCTTAGTTTATTTTGTATAAAACTTTTTGACACAATTTTTCTATGCATCGGGTAATATTTTCATTTGCCTCAGAATCGTAAATAGTACATTTAATGAATTTACGGAGGCAAAGATAAAAAAAATTTAACGGTCGTATTTTATATTATAAAATCGCAGTTTTTTGCGATTATAAATTCAGATTTTTCCTTGTTCAACTTAATGATAATAGATGGATTTTTTTACTTTTTTTTCCAGTGGCTTTTAAGACAAATATATCTATTTGAATGGTTAATTTATCTTTGCTTGATTTAAATGTTTTTATAATTACACCAATTAATATTTTTATTATGTCTTTACAAATCCTTTTTCAACAATCATTTCTGTAGACAACTCTAAGCATCCGGCGTAAAATAGCTTTAGTACAAACAAAAAAATCAAGCGTTGGTTGATTGTGTGAAGCAAAAAAGATTTCAATTAGTAACACTGGACAAACCCTTACATTACAGTTTTGCTAGTCACTAAGAGGACGTTCTTGACGTAGCGATACTTAAGAACGTCAACTTCCAAGTCTAAGTAATCAATGGCTTCTGACCACAACCCAGTATTGCTGGAATAGGATCAGATGAAGAGAAAAAAAAAAATGTGGAACATATAGAAATTATCCTCTCTTCTCACAATCCCCGAATATGACCATTGGCAACCTGGCCCCAATAAAAACATCTGAAGACATAAAAAAAGTAGCACTTTTGACAAACCAAACCCACCATGTAAAGACTTCTACAGCCCATCAGGTTTGCGCTGAAAATCCTCTTGGATTATCTCAAAACACAAAAAATGGCACCAATGGCATGGGCATCGCAACCCCAGAGATCGAACAATCTTAAACTCGCTTCACAAAGAAGTAACGGCCACAAAGTTGCGCAAAAATTTGTCCAAAAGACCAAAGCATTTGCAGACAGCTTCCCACTCTAATGCGCCTCCTCAATAATCAAGAACACAGTTCTAGAATGTGTCCAAAAAATTCACCGAAAAGTCAACAACTTTCCGGAAATCGCTGACAACAACGCGCTGCTAAGCGTTCGAACTTCTCAAATTAGAGAAATTATCAATAAAAATCGGTTTGCTCCTGGCTCCAACAAATACCAAATAACGCTCTAAAAAGAATTCTTAACCATACTTCTATCTCACAGCAAATCACGGCAGAAGTTCCTCAAGGCTCTATTCTTTCTCCTCTGCGTTTTAACCTGTTTGTTGCAGACATGCCTTCAAGATGGACTCACGGAGTAAAAATACATTCTCAATAAAACCAGATTGGCAAAAAATCTTCTTGTTTTAATGTTTCAGCGGAACAGTGGCTTGTCGTTCCGAAACAAAATTTGGCACATTTCTACCATCAAACCAACTGTCACTTATGCGTCGCCCATAGAGAACTGCCGCATAGTCGCAACTCAATCGTCTGAATCTTTCCAAAGTCTGACTTTGCGGATGCTCCTCGGAGCTCTATGTTTCGTCCAAAATAGTAAAATTCCAAACAATTTTAGATTACTGCGCTAACACATCAAAACTTTGGCCAAAAAGTATTTCAAAGATATAAATGTAACCATTGACTGCTTGCAACCTCATTCTTATGCAAATTTAGAACAAACCCAAATGCATCAAGACTGATGTGATCCAAACTGAGCTAACCGCTCTAGCGTCTGTAAAACACATAAAAAAGAATGGAAAACCGTTTCCAGTATGCGTCGCGTGCGATTGGCCGTACTTATCTAAAACTGAAGGCAAACCATTTTTTTCAAAAGCTCAACCCAAACTACCTGCTTCTCAAAAACAAACTTTATTTTAACTCTAAGCACCCGACGTGGAACAGCTTGAGAACTAACGCCAAAGATCAAGTGTTGTTCGAATACGTTGAACAAAAAGGATTGTTACTAGAAGAAACTAGTACGTCACCTCTTTTTTCTAACTAAGTGACATCTGTCACTCAATCTCTCGTGGATGTTAGCTGCAAAAACATAACCGGTGGTAGTAACATTTAATTTTTTAATATCAAAGACTCGGGCGGCTGGGTGGGGAATTTTTTTTTAAACTACCGGCGCAAAATTGTATTTCCGCCCACCAGCCCAAGTGTTTGTTATCAAGAAACTTGTTACGTCACTTCTCTTTTCTAACTAAGCGACATCTGTCAGTCAATCTCTTGTGTGGGTTAGCTGCAGAAAAAGGGCCGGTGGTAGTAACATTAAATTCCTGCACAACAAGCACTCGGGCGGAGGGGGTGGAAAACACATTTTCAAACTACCGGCGCAGAATTTAATAACTGTGTTCCCGCCCACCCGCCCAAGTGTATGTTATTAAAAAACTAATACGTCACCTCTCTCTTCCAACTAAGTGACATCTCTCAGTCAATCTCGTGTATGTTAGCTGCAAGAACACGACCGGTGGTAGTAACAATTAATTCTTGCACAACAAACACTTGGGTGGGCGGGCGGGAAACACGTTTTCAAACTACCGGCGCAAAATTTAACAAACACTCAGGCGGGCGGGCAAGGAACAAATTTTTAAACTACCGGCGCTGAGTTGTGTTTCCGCCCAACAGCCCAAGTGTTTGTTATCAAGAAACTTGTTACGTCACTTCTCTTTTCTAACTAAGCGACATCTGCCAGTCAATCTCTTGTGTGGGTTAGCTGCAGGAAAAGGACCGGTGGTAGTAACATTAAACTCCTGCTCAACAAACACTCGGGCGGAAGGGGCGGGGAACACATTTTCAAACTACCGGCGCAGAATTTAATAACTGTTTTAACGCCCACCCGCCCAAGTGTGTGTTATCGAGAAATTAATACGTCACCTTTTTCTTCCAACTAAGTGACATCTGTCAGTCAATCTTTCGTGTATGTTAGGTGCAAGAACACTACCGGTGGTAGTAACATTTAATTCTTGCACAACAAACACTTGGGTGGGCGGGCGGGGAACACGTTTTCAAACTACCGGCGCAAAATTTAACAAACACTCAGGCGGGCGGGCAAGGAACAAATTTTTAAATTACCGGCGCAGAGTTGTGTTTCCGCCCACCAGCCCAAGTGTTTGTTATCAAGAAACTTGTTACGTCACATCTCTTTTCTAACTAAGCGACATCTGTCAGTCAATCTCTTGTGTGGGTTAGCTGCAGGAAAAGGACCGGTGGTAGTAACATTAAATTCGTGCACAACAAACACTCGGGCGGAGAGGGCAAAAAACACGTTTTCAAACTACCGGCGCAGAATTTAATAACTGTGTTCCCGCCCACCCGCCCAAGTGTATGTTATTAAGAAACTAATACGTCACCTCTCTCTTCTAACTAAGTGACATCTGTCAGTCAATCTCTTGTGTGGGTTAGCTGCAGGAAAAGGACCGGTGGTAGTAACATTAAAAATCTGCACGCGCAGAATTTAATAACTGTGTTCCCGCCCACCCGCCCAAGTGTGTGTTATCGAGAAATTAATACGTCATCTTTTTCTTCCAACTAAGTGACATCTGTCAGTCAATCTCTCGTGTATGTTAGCTGCAAGAACACGACCGGTGGTAGTAACATTTAATTTTTGCACAACAAACACTTGGGTGGGCGGGCGGGGAACACGTTTTCAAACTACCGGCGCAAAATTTAACAAACACTCAGGCGGGCGAGCAAGGAACAAATTTTTAAACTACTAGCGCAGAGTTGTGTTTCCGCTTACCAGCCCAAGTGTTTGTTATCAAGAAACTTGTTACGTTACTTCTCTTTTCTAACTAAGCGACGTCTGTCAGTCAATCTGTTGTGTGGATTAGCTGCAGGAAAAGGATCGGTGGTAGTAACATTAAATTCCTGCACAACAAAGACTCGGGCGGAAGGGGCGGAGAACACATTTTCAAACTACCAGCGCAGAATTTAATAACTGTGTTTCCGCCCACCCGCCCAAGTGTGTGTTATCGAGAAATTATTACGTCATCTTTTTCTTCCAACTAAGTGAAATCTGTCAGTCAATCTCTCGTGTATGTAAGCTGCAAGAACAAGACCGGTGGTAGTAACTTTTAATTTTTGCACAACAAACACTTGGGTGGGCGGGCGGGGAACACGTTTTCAAACTACCGGCGCAAAATTTAACAAACACTCAGGCGGGCGGGCAAGGAACAAATTTTTAAACTATCGGCGCAGAGTTGTGTTTCCGCCTACCAGCCCAAGTGTTTGTTATCAAGAAACTTGTTACGTCACTTCTCTTTTCTAACTAAGCGACATCTGTCAGTCAATCTTTTGTGTAGGTTAGCTGCAAGAAAAGGACCGGTGGTAGTAACATTAAATTCTTGCACAACAAACACTTGAGCGGAGGGGGCGGGGAACACATTTTCAAACTACCGGCGCAGAATTTAATAACTGTGTTCCCGCCCACCCGCTCAAGTGTTTGTTATCAAGAAGCTTGTTACGTCACTTTTTTTTTCCAACTAAGTGACATCTGTCAGTCAATCTCTTGTGTGGATTAGCTGCAGGAAAAAGACCGGTGGTAGTAATAATAAATTCCTGCAGAACAAACACTTGGGCGAGGAACACATTTTCAAACTACCGGCGCAGAATTTAATAACTGTGTTTCCGCCCACCCGCTCAAGTGTTTGTTATCAAAAAGCTTGTTACGTCACTTTTCTTTTATAACTAAGTGACATCTGTCAGTCAATCTCTTGTGTGGGTTAGCTGCAGGAAAAAGACCGGAGGAAGTAACATTAAATTCCTGCACAACAAACACTCGGGCGGAAGGGGCGGGGAACACATTTTCAAACTACCGGCGCAGAATTTAATAACTCTGTTCCCGCCCACCCGCCCAAGTGTTTGTTATCAAGCAGCTTGTTACGTCACTTCTCTTTTCTAACTAAGCAACATCTGTCAGTCAATCTCTTGTGTGGGTTAGCTGCAGGAAAAGGAGCGGTGGTAGTAACATTAAATTCCTGCACAACAAACACTCAAGTGGAGGGAGCGGGGAACACATTTTCAAACTACCGGCGCAGAATTTAATAACTGTGTTCCCGCCCACCCGCCCAAGTGTGTGTTATCGAGAAATTAATACGTCACCTTTTTGTTCCAACTAAGTGACATCTGTCAGTCAATCTCTTGTGTGGGTTAGCTGCAGGAAAAGGACACCTGGTAGTAATATTAAATTCCTGCACAACAAACACTCGGACGGAGGAGGCGGGGACACATTTTCAAACTACCAGCGCAGAATTTATTAATTGTGTTCCCGCCCACCCGCCCAAGTGTATGTTATTAAAAAACTAATACGTCACCTCTCTCTTCTAACTAAGTGACATCTGTCAGTCAATCTCTCGTGTGTGTTAGCTGCAGCAACACGATCGGTGTAGTAACATTTATATCCTGAACAACAAACGTTTAGGCGGGTGGGCAGAAAACACGTTTTTAAACTACCGAAGCGGATTTTAAAAGTTGTATTCTCGCCCAGATGCTTGTTATCAAGAAACTAGTACGTCACCTCTTTCTTCTAACTAAGTGACATCTGTCAGTCAATCTCTCGTGTAGGTTAGCTGCAGCAACACGATCGGTGGTAGTTACATTTAATTCCTGAACAAGTAATACTCGAGCGGGTAGGCGGGGAACACATTTTCAAACTACCGGCGCAGAATTTAATAACTGTGTTTCCGCCCACCTGCCCAAGTGTATGTTATTAAGAAACTAATACGTCACCTCTCTCTTCCAACTAAGTGACATCTGTCAGTCAATCTTTCGTGTGTGTTAGCTACAAGAACACGACAGGTGTAGTAACATTTATTTCCTGAACAACAAACGTTTGGGCGGGTGGGCAGGAAACACGTTTTTAAACTACCGAAGCGGATTTTAAAAGTTGTATTCCCGCCCAGGTGCATGTTATCAAGAAACTAGTACGTCACCTATTTCTTCCAACTAAGTGACTTCTGTCAGTCAATCTCTCCTGTAGGTTAGCTGCAGCAACACGATCGGTGGTAGTAACATTTAATTCCTGAACAAGTAATACTCGAGCGGGTAGGCGAGGAACACATTTTCAAACTACTGGCGCAGAATTTAAAAACTAATACGTCACCTCTGTCAGTTAATTTCTCGTGTGTGTTAGCCGCAGGAACACAACCGGTGGTAGTAACATTTAATTTCTGGATAACAAACACTTAGCGGGTGGGCGGGGAACACGTTTTCAAACTACCGACGTAAAATTTAGAAAAACTTTATATTTATATTTTTATGAATTTACACCAAAATAAACCGTTCAGAGAGCCTCATCGCCTGCAACTGATAAAGTCGTTCTGGACACAGCCATTGATTGAAGTCCAATTGTGGCCAATTCATAAATTAGTTTCTGTTTTATGTCACAATTAATAACTTAAAATAAAAAAAAAATATAGAACTTCGGCCAACTATATATGTCATATTGTATATAAAATGTAAATATGTAGTAAATAAGAATTAAAAAAAAAAAAAAAAAAAAAAAATTAATTTTGAAAGTTCTAAGAAAAATAATACAATACATATGTATCAATCTTTTTATGTATTTTTATAATGCTGCTTTCTGTGACCTTCTTAATGTAATTGAATTATATCCTTCACCCTCAAAGTCCCCGCAAGAAAGTACTCAGTTGATCTGGAATGTAATTCCGGGATCACACGTATTATTGAGACGGAGCCCCTGAAATGTTCCAAGTTATGTCGGGGTTATTAAACTGTCTTGGAAGTGTATTCGCGGCCCACGGATCCGTATCTTAACATGAAAGGGAAACTTTAATACCTGAACCGCACATGAATAGCAGGGACGCGATAGACGGCCTGGAAAAATTTAATCCTATAACAATACCAAATAATTGGACATATTTTCTTATTGCTTTTATTTAATAAAATAAAATTATAATCTAAAGCAAATTCTGCAGAGTTGTTGAATAAATATAATCGATTCACAATTAATAATAATCCGGGCAAAGTAAATAGCAATAACGCGCTGTATTATTGGCGTTGCAGTGCTATTTAATAACAAGGCAAACATGCAATTTAAAATATAAATAACGGGGATGCATTATATAGCAACTATGATATATACAAACGACCACTTTACGCCACCGATTCCCTATGGGAATGCATGAAAATGTAAAATTATCATATTTGGGGACGTGAATGTACCCGGCCTAAAAGCGATATTGATTTTAAACATGCTAATTGTTTGAATTTTTATTTTTTTAGTTACGACAGGTATCAGGGATTTAATTTTGTCATTGTATGATGATGATGTTGATGGGAGAGTGTTGATTGCAATTTAATGTATACTTAGGTTATAAATTATAAATCTAATTATGCAAATAAAGATATGTATAATAAAAATAAAATACAAGAACCTTTCTTTGTATCAATCTTTTACACACGTATTATACAATACGATTTGTATAATTTTGTTAGACTTTGAGTTTATTATTTTAAATTAAAAAATAAATTATATTTTTTTATATAATCTTATTATTGGAGTAAGAATTAATTCTTTAAATTACTTTTACGCTTAGTACAAAGAACATTTATTTTTTCCACCCTCTCGGAATAATTCAAATCGTAACAAACACCTGTTTTATAATCTCACTACATTTTCTTTATTAAAACGTCTGGATTAAGTTAATTAAATGTACTGAAAATTCAGTTAACAAATTGAGTAATTAATTACCGTTTTCATTCCATTGCGCTGCAATGTTAATTAAATAGTAATAAGTAGTAGATTCATTAAATACCAATCACTAAAAGTTGTTTAAATTATTTCATAAAATTTAAAATGCTGATTGGCAAGTATTTAATTGCCCTTAAAGGTTTTGCGGATTCCTTTGTAGTTGTGTTTATTCTGTGGCATTTGTAATTTAAAATGTAATATTTAGAAATTACTTTATATGTCATAACAATATAAAAATACCTTTGAATTTCACAGAGTGAAACCAAACTCATTTAAATGATCAAATTGAAAACAAGATTTAGGTAAACATTGACCATGAATATTTGCAGCTTACAAGTCTCAAAAAGTACTGAATTTAAAAGTTTATTCAATGTGTCGGTTAGCCAGGACGGAATTCCTTAACAAGTCTGTTTCATGGATGTAAAGATAAATTTCCTTGCATTGCTTTAAACCTGCCTGCAAGGTTGGTCGTCAACAGAAATCAAGTTGGATGAGGTAGAGGACGGAGGAGATAAAAAAAGCAGAAAATCTTTTTTTAAGAGATTTTTTCCTTCTATGTTGACAAGAAATAAAAATAAAATTCGGGTACGCAAGGACCCTACTCTTCAAAAACTGAAACTGTCTACTCAATACCAAAATACTGACTTCAAATGACAGATTCAGTCCCTTGCGAACAAATGTGGCACACATATGAGAACAATCCAGCACGCAATCCAAAATTTTAAAAACAGCAACTTTGACTAGCTACCAGCCAGCAGAAACTTGCATTTATTAAAAATTAAGTAGTAACCAATAATAATGCAACAAAACAACTTAAATTGTGTCAAATTATAATTCTATTAGTAGTAACAATACTAAATATTCCAGACTCCTTGCAAAAAAATTCTAAAAATATTTAAAAATTCCTTACAAAACTCAAAAACTCTATGCAAAAAAAATCTTAAAGCAACTCAAAAAATCCTTTGCAAAAAACTAAGAACAAATAATATATTTTAAAGACTACTTTGCAAAAAAAAACTTAAAAAAAATCCAAAAAATCAAAACTAATTAAATACTTCAAAGCTTTGTAAAAAAAATTATTTTGCAAAACACCAAAAACTGTTGCAAGAGAGACATAAATCCTCAAAAAGAATATAAAAACTTAAAGCAAATATTTACTTCAATTTGTACAAAAATTCAAAAAAAATTTTAGAAACAAATTAATTTTTTTGCAAAAATCTAAATATTTTTTGTAAAAAAAAATTTCCTCCAAAAGTAATTTAAATATTTTAAGACTCTTTTGTAGAAAAAAAAATTCTTATGCAAAATTCAAGACTCCTTTGCAAGAAACTTAAAATTTTTAACAAATTAAATACTTTAAAAATTCCTAAAAAATTCTTTTGCAACAAATTTCTCGGAAAAAATTCCCAAAAAGAATTCAAAAACTGAAAATAAATTAAATATTTTAAAGAATTCCAAAAGTCTAAAAATTTCTTGCAAAAAAAAATTAGAAAAAAAATACTCAAATAAAAAAAAAACAAAAAAAAACTAAAAAAAATCAAAATAAAAACTCTTTGCAAAAATCCAAATACTTCTTGAGAAAAAAAAAACCGCAAAAAAAATTCAAATACTTAAATAAAGAAAACTCAAAACAAATTAAACAGTTGAATAATTTCTAAAAAAATCTAAAAATTCCTTTGCAAAGCAGACTAATAAATCCATAAACTTTTTGCTTACAAAAATTCTCAAAAACAAAGCCTCCTTGCAAGAATTCAAAAAAAAAACATAAAAAAAAATAAATGTTTTTAAAAGATCTACTAAGTCCTTTGCAAAAATCATAAAATTTAGCATTTTTTTTTTCAAAAACCAAAACCTACTTTCAAATATTCAAAACATATCCTCACTTAAATCTTCCTTTTAAAAATACAATTTTTTTTTTAAATAAAATAAAACTAAAAACTTTTTGCAAAAATGCAAAAACTCTTTCCAATAGTCCAAAATTTATTAAAAAATTTTTTTTAATAAAAATAGAAAAAAAATCGAAACAAATTAATTACTTCCAAAAAAATGTAATCCAAAAACTCCAATGCAAAAAACTAAAAACTTCTTGCATGTATCCAAAAACTACTTGCAAAAAAATCTTTAAAAGAAATGTAAAAACTAAAAATAAATCAAAAAAATTAAAAAATCTAAAAAAAATTGTTACTTTGTAAAAATCCAAAAATTCCATAAAAATAAATCTAAAACTTCAAAGTCTTCTTACAAAAATCTAAAACTTTTTTTGCAAGATACCAAAGATTCAAAAAATTTAAAACAAAGTAAATACTTCAAAAATTCATAAAACAATTCAAATTTTGTTTTCAAAAATCTAAAACTAAGAAAATCCAAAACCTTTCAATAATTCAAAACTTGTTTTGAAAATACTCTTTCTCGAGAAACCAATGACAAAGACTTTCCAATAAACAAGAATTTACTTGCAAGAAACCAAAGACTAGCAATAAAAAAATAAAAAAAATCAAAACATATTGCAACAAACTTAAAACTTCTGCACAAACATTTTTTTCAAAAAATGTAAAGATGCAAAAACTTAAAAACTTAATGCAAAAGCGGAAAATTCTATACAAAAAAATCATCCCAAAAAAATTCCTTGCAAGAAAAAACATGCAAAAATCAAAAACTTACTTGCAATAATCTAAAACCTCCTTGCAAAAAAATCCCTAAATCCAAAAACTCAAAACAAATTAAATTCTTCAAAGATTTCTAAAAAATTTGAAGACTTTTATAAAAAACTAAAAACTTCTTAAAATAAAAAAATGCTTAACTCATATTAAATCTAATATGTTTAAAGTACATTTCAAAAACTCTTAAAAAAATTAAAAAAAAACAATTTTAAATAATTCTCCTTTAAAAAATCCAAGTATCATTTTGCAAATCTTTATATTCTTGCAAAAAAAAATAAAAAAACTCAAAACATTAAATATTTCAATAATTTCTAAAATATTCCAAAAACTCCTTTGCAAAAATCTAATAAATCCTTTCAAAAATCCAAAACTTTTTTTTCAGAATCTAAAACCTATTTTAATCTAAAATCTTCTTTCAAGAATCCAAAACCTTCTTTTAAAAATCCAGAACCTCATTTTCTAAATCAAAAGCCTTATTTGATAATTCAAAACCTTCTTTCAAACTCCAAAACCTCTTTTCAATAATTCAAAACCTCCTTTAAAGAATACAAAGAAACTTTGAAGAATCCAATAACAATAAAAAACTCTACTACTAAAAAAATACCTAAAACTCCAAACAAATTAAATACAAAGAATCCAAAATTCCAAACAAATTTCTAAAAACTCTCATCTTCGTAAGATCTAAAAAAATTTTGCAAAAACATTAATCTTAAAAAAAAATTCAAAACCTTTAAGCAAAAAACTAAAAACTTGTTGAAAAAACTTAAAAACTATGCAGGAATTAAAAAAAAACTAAAAACTTACTGCAAACAAAAATTAAAAACATTAAACAAATTAAATATTAAAAAAAAAAAAAAATTTTTTTGCCAAAAACCAAAAACTCCTTGCAAGAAAAAAAATCCTAAAACTCAAAACAATACAAAATGTAAAACTATTTTGCAAAAAAAAAACAATTTATAGCAGAAAAATAAATTAAAGATAAAGCAAAAATCTCAAAAAAATCATAAAAACTCTAAAAAAAAAAAAAATGTTTTTTAAAAATTTCCAAAATAAACCAAGAACTTGTTTGCAAAAACTAAAAACTTTTTGAGAGAGTCCAAAATCTCTTAAAAAAAATATAAATTTAAAAAAATTGTAAAAAATCTAAAAACTCCATTGCAAAAAGATTCTTTTCGAGAATCCAAAAACTACTTTAAAAAAAAATTCCAAGCTCAAAACTAAGTAAATACTTTAAACTCTTTACAAATGTTTACTAATTCAATACTTCTTTTCCAGAGTACAAAGTTGCTTTTTTAGGAATCCAATAAAAAAATCAATATAAAAACTCTTAAACAAATTAAATACAAAGAATTTAAAACCTAAAAAAAATAAGAAATTCTTGAAAAAATTCCAAAAATCCGAAAATTCAAAACAATTTACTTGCAAGAATCTAAAAACCTTTTGCAAAAACTCAAACCTACTTGCAAAAAAACTCCTTTGCAAGAGAATAAAGACTTTTAATAAGAATTTAAACCTCCTTTCAAAATCTAAAACCTTTTTTTTGATAATTTAAAACCTCCTCTTAAAAATACAGATTTAACATAAAAATTGATAAAAACCCTAAAACTCATTGGAAAAATACAAAAAAAAATCTTTAAAAAAACTCAACACAAAAAAACCAAAAACTTTAAACAAATTAAACAATGATACTTTAAAAAACTTAAAACATCCTTCGTAAAAATCCAAAAACTCATGCACAAATCTTATAATTTTTTGCAAGAAAAATCTTTAAAGAGAATCCAAAAAACTTCATTGCAAAAAACTTAAAATTAAAAAAAAAAATCTGAAAACTTGATACTAACTCCGAAAACTCAATACAAAAATCTTACAAAATAATTCAAAAACGGCATTCCAACAAACTATAGATTTGTAGTATCCAAAAACTCATTGAAAAAAAAATCATTAAAAAGAAAATAAAGATTAAAAATTGAAAAAATCCAAATTGCAAGCTTCCAAAGATTATTAAAAAACTCAACATTTTTTTTGCAAAAAATCCAAAACCGCCTTTCAATAATTTAAAACTCGTTTCAAAAATACTTTTTCTCAAGAAACCAAATACGAAAAAAGAATAATATACCCTAAAAGAATCCAAAAACTCCAAATCAATTAAATACAAAGAATTCTAAAAAAAACGCTAAAAACTTGCAGGAAACTTTGCAATAATCAAAAATTTCTGTGCAAAAATAATTTTTTTTGGCAATAAACAAAAATCTTTTTCAACCAAAGTTGCTAAAAATTTTAAAATAAATTATTTACTTCTAAAAATCTCAAAATTCTTTTGCAAAAACTAAAGTGAAATCAAAATAAAAAACAAATACACAAAAAATAAAAACTCTGTTAAAATCCAAAAACTAAAAAAAAATCTCAAAATTTAAAACAAAATTTTCAAAAATTCTTAAAAATATATTAAACCTTTTTTTCAAAAATCCAAAAATTTCCTTTCAATAATTCAAAACCGCTTTTTATGTATAGAATCTCCTTTTCAAAAATCCAACTACAAAAAACTTTAAAAAATCTTTTTTTCAACCAAATTATACACAACATTTTTTTAAAAAACACAAAAATTCATTTTTAAAAATTCAAAAACTTATTGCAAAAAATTTTTTTAAAAAAGAATCTAAAGATTTCATTGCACAACGCTAAAAACTTATTGCAAAAACCCTCTCCAAGAAAAAACATATTAAAAATCTAAAATTTCCTGCAGAAATCAAAAACTTATTTGCAAAAATCATGAATTCTTAAAAAAAATCCTAAGACTCAATACAAATTGAATTCTTCAAAGATTTCTAAAAAATCTAAAAACTATTTTGCAAGAAACTCCTTTCAAGAAAAAAAAATCGCTAAACAAAATTCTTAAATTTATAATAAACCAAATGCTTCAAATATTTCAAAAACTCTTTACAAGAAAAAAATCCAAAAACAATAAAAAAAAAAAAATATTTCAAAAATTTTCCTTGCAAAAATTTTAAGTTTCATTTTGCAAGTCTTTATATTCTTCAAAAACTCCTAAAATATTTCAAAAACTCTTTTGCAAGAATCTAAAGCCTCCTTTCAAAAATCCAAAACTTTTTTTTTAGAATCTACTTTAATCCAAAACCTTTTTTCAAAAATCCAAAACCTCTTTTATTTGATAATCCAGAACCTTCTTTTAAAATCTAAAACTCTTTTCAATAATTCACCTTCTTTCAAGAATACAAATTTAACACAAATATTGCTAAAAGAACTCAAAAACTGTTTTGTAAAAACCAAAAAACTAAAAGTAAATATTCAAAAAATTCAAAAACTTTTGAAACTATTGCAAAAAACTAAAAACTTGTTGCAAAAACTTAAAAACTTTATGCAACAAAAAAATCCCCAAAAAACTTTAAACATCTTGTAAAAAAAATGCCTTTTTTTCGAGAATCCAAAACCACCTTTCAATAATTCAAAACCACCTTTCAAGAGTGCAAAAAATCCAAAAACTTTATACAAACCAAACAAACTCACTGCAAGAATCCAATAATTTTTTGCAAAAAAAATCTAAAAACTATACTACAAAAGTAAAAAAACTTTTGGCAAAAAAAAATCTTAAAGATCAAAAACTCAAAACAAATTAAATGCTCGTTTCGTTAACAAATCTAAAAACTATTTTAGTCCAAAAACTCTTAACAAAAAAAAATCCTAAAAATTTTAGAAATGTTTTGCAATAAACTAGAAACACTTTGCAAAAATTCAAAAACTTGCAAGACAAAAATTCTCAAAAAAAAAAATCAAAAATCACTAAAAACTTAAAAACTGAATAAAAAAAAAACCCAAAAAAAAATCCAAAAACTCATACAAAATTAAATATTTCAAAGAACCCCAAAAACTGAAGACTCATTGCTAAAAGAAAATGTTTTAATAAAATTCCAAAAACTCAAAACATATTAAACACTTAAAAAAATGCAAAAAAATTAAAACTCTTTGCAAAAAAATTAAAAACCTCAAAACAAATTAAATACTTTAAAAGATTTCCTAAAAAATCCAAACATTCCTTTGCAAAAATCTAAAAACTTATGCGAGAATTCAAACTTATTTTTTAAATCCCAAACCTCCTTTTAAGAATATAAAAACTCCATTCAAAAATCTTTTTTCAATAATTCAAAACCGCCATTCAAAAATACATAATCTTTTTATCAAAAATCCAGAGACATGAAACAAAAAATACTTAAAAAAATCTAAAAACTTATTATACTTAAACATTTCTAAAAAAAACCAAAAGTTTTTTCGTAAAAATCCAAAAACTCATTGCAAAAATTCAAAAACTTTTGTTTGCAATAAACTAACAACTTGATGCAAAAGCCCCAAGACTCTATGCAAGAAAAAAATCTCAAATTTTTTTTTTTGGAAAAAATTACAAATTTCCTGCAGGAACAAATCTCTAAAAAGACTCCATAAGACTAAAAACAAATTAAACAGTTTATTTTACTATTTTGCAAAAAACTAAACAATTCCTTAAAAAAAATCTCTAAAAAAACCGTAAAACTAAAATGCTTTAAAAAATTCCAAAACAATTTGATACAAAAAACTCTTTGCAAGAAAAAGAAATTCCAAAAAAAATCCAAAAACTAAAAAAAAATCCGAACCTTGTTGGAAGAATCCAAAAAAGCATGATTTGTCTTTGGTTTCTTGCAAAAAAAACTTAACTTAACCTAACCTAAAAGATTCGTGCAAAACACTAAAACCTTTTTTCCAAAATCCAAAACCTTCTTTCAAGTATCCAACTTGCTTTTAAAAGTCCAAAACAACTTTTCAAAAACCGAAAACCTCTTTTATAAAATCCAAAACTTCATTGCAAGAATCTAAAGATTCCTTGCAAGAAAAAAAATCCAGAAACTCTATTGCAAAAAAAAAATTGTTGCAAAAATTTCTATGCAAATAAAAATTTCTTGAAAAAACCTTAAAAAGAATCTCAAAAATTTAAAACAAATCAGTTATTTCAAAAACTTCTAGCAAGAAAACAAAAACTTCTTGCAAAAACCCAATAATTAAATGCAAAAATCCAAAGACTCTTAGAAAGAAATTAATCCTCAAGAAGATTCCAAAAATTCAAAACAAATTAAATACATCCTTATAAAAATCCCAAAAACTTAAAAAAAAACTTCAAAACTTCTTTGTGAAAAACTGAAGACTCCTTGCAAAATTCCAAAAATTTGCAAGAGCAAAATATCTTTAAAAAAAATCTAATATTTTGTTTGCAAAAAATAAAAACTCACAAAAAACATTCAAAACAAATTTAATATTTCAAAAATTCAAAAATAATTCAAAAGCTAAAAATGCTAAACAAAATTCAAAAACTCAAAATTGATTAAATATTTAAAAAAAAATTAAAATTCTGTTGCAAAAAACTAAAAACTTTTTGCAAAAAGAAAAATTTTCAAAAAAAGTTTAAAAAACTCAAAACAACTAATACCTAAAAAAACAAAAGTTCCTTAAAAATTTTTTTTGTAAAAATCCAAAAACTCTTAAAAAAAAAACTCAAAACAAAATATTTTAAATCCTAAAAAAATCCAAAGTTTCTTGCAAGAATTCAAATCCTTTATTTGCAAGAATCCATAAATTTCTTGCAAAAAAATTAAAAAATCCAAAACAAATTAGTTATTTCAAAGATTCCTAAAAAAATCCAAATATTTCCTTGCATGAACTGAAAAAACTCGTTGCAGAAATCTCCATTAAAAAATCCAAAAACTCTTTTGAAAAATTTAAAATTTCCTGTAAATAAACAAAAACCCTTTTTTAAAAATCTAAAACTTCCTTTCAATTTGTATAAAAAAATCTAAATATAATAATCCAAAATCTTCCTAAAAAAAAAATTAAAGAAAATCCATAAATTCAAATCAAATTAAAAACTATAAAATTTTGGCAGGTATCCAGACTGCTTGCAAGAAAAACAACTCAAAAAGATTCTAAAAACTTATTTGCAAGAAAAACCGCAAGACTGCAAGAAAATAAAAAAAAAATTCTAAAAAACATTTTAATTTCAAAATTTCTTAAAAAATTCAAAATTTTTTTGTTAATCCATCAAAGATTCCTTGCAAAAATCCACATTTTTTTTGCAACAATCCAAAAATTCTAGAAACTTGCATAATCTAAATCCAAAAGTCCATAAAAAAACTATATTAATATTTCAAAAAATCCTAAAAAAATCGTCAAAAACCCAAAATCTTCATGCAAAAATCCAAGAACAGTGCTTTCAGACTTTAAATTTGCATACAATCCAAAATAGAAAAAAAAAAAAAAAGATTTATAAAGCTGGAAATGATTCATCGCTTGACGTAAAGCTAAAAAATGTATTCAGAATTGCGCTTTAATTCTTAAAAATTGTTTTCATAAATTTTAACAAAATTTTGGAAATATTTAGTACCTTAAGGCATTTAATCATTGGCATAAATTAAAAATATTGTAATGCTAGGTTTATTTGTATAAAAACCTAATTTAATAGTTTCAGGAAATTATTCAAAATTGGATTTGAATTTCTCTAAAATTTCTAGTATAAATTTTAACAACATTATTTTCAGAATTCTGATACACATTTCATTTTAAGATTTTTGTAACAAAAGTATCTTAACGCAATTTGAATGATCTGTTAACAAATAATCATCCACAATAACTTATTTATGTAATAAAAAATATTTATAATAAACTATACAAAAAAGCACTTCCTCTAATCATGCAAGTAAATGCTCAATACATAAAAAAGTTAATTTAAAATTTGGTTTAATCTATGAGAAGTTTAAACATAATGATAAAATTATGATCACTATTACCGTAAAAGAACTTTATATAGCTCAACAAACTTTTTATGAAACCGTTTAGAAAATCAAACAACAAATTTGATATAAATGCTAAAGCTTAATAAATAACAGATCATTTATGTTTTTATTAGCACTTACTTTAGTTAAAAACTGCATTGGATATTTATTGTTGCAAGAAGCGCATTCTTCAAGTTTACTTACATCAAATGGAGTCACAATAGGTTGCCATAGATTTTATAGTTGAGAAACGTAGAGAACACGCTCATTACGAAAAGATGTAGTAGTAGCAGGTCAATATTAAAGTGTTCTTACCTCGAGTATCGTCCGCATTCCTCCACGATCTCGACCGCCCCCTGGGGACTAACCCGGGGGTAGTTGCAGCGTCTGAACGAACTGAAGTATGCATCCACCTTCCCCAACAGCCGTCCCTGCGAACAATATTACTCTATTAATAATATAACCACGCCTATATAATAAAATTGATTAATTAAAAGTAATAAATAAATTATCCCCGAAATTATCCAGTACGTGCCGGCACAAAGAGAAACTTAAAGCGCTGAATTAGCTCAATATAGTTATTTCTGGAGAGGATTTGACGAGATTAAGAAACAATGGAGTATTTTTTCCATCCCATAGGAGCGACTTGGATTTTTTAATCAGGACAAATGAAGAAGGCTCGTGGATAAAAAATTCTTTCATGTTTCCTGCCCGAAAAAGGGACTTTTAATCGCAATCAGGCGCGGTATTATAAGAATGTGTAATATCTCTTTGAGCTAGCGATGCGCTCGGTTTAAAGTTGACAAAGTCGAAAGTTGTGTAATGCGGCCGCATTTTAATGAGGGTAAATTATTCAAAAATTGAAATGGGTATAGTCTCGATGAAATTTGCCGTGAGTGGAATCGCGCAGACTTTTATTTTGAAAATTCTGAATTGCAAATAAGGTGCTTACATTGAGCGTTCCAAATGCCGGTTGTAGCAAACATAATATGTTGTTAGTTGTAATGATGTCTCCAATTATGTAGTTTAAAGTTGAGTAGGTATTTTAATGTTTATTTACTTATCACTAGTGAAATGTATGTTTTTATTAAAAATACAACGAATTGGCATTGTAACTACCAACAATAAAACAAGTTTGTTAGGGAATATTATTTTAATAAAATTACTTTGCGTTGCGTTGAAAAGCTTTAAAAGCTCCTTTTCCGCGTCACCAAATGCATTTAAAATATTATGCCAAAATTTATTGATTCTTTTACATTGCATTAGTAAGCATAAAATGTTGCAAAATACATTACAATTATAAATTTGCAACATTTTAAAAGTTTCCATTTGATATTATTTCAACTGAAAACAGAATTTTTAACATTTTGTGCTAAAAATAACACAATTTTGTTTCAAAGTAAAAGAAATTATTATAATAGGCTCAACACTATTTTGTGTGTGTGCATTATTTGATTATTAGGCAAAAAAATTGCTCAAACAATGCAAAAAATCTATTTTAAAAACGCATTTTCTGCATAAATATTAAAAAAAAATGTACGAAATCTATTTGAAATTGCTTCAAAAAACCATTTTCTACATAAAATTGATTAAACAACAACCAAGTGACAGTGACAAACAAAAAAAATTATCAAAAACTACTATATGGTCACGATGAACAGTTTAGTAGAAAATTAGTTACGTTGAACAGTTTAATTTGATTAACATTGAACAGGTTAGAACAAGTTTGAGCAACGTTGAACAGTTTAGAATCAGTTTGGGCAATTTTAAGAACATACAGAAGAACAAACAAACAATGTAAAACTACCATATAATAAGTTTAACAATTTAGAATTAGTTTTGGCAACGATGAACGGGTTAGAAAGAGTTTTGACAATGTTGACACAGTTTAAAAGAAGTTTGGATAATGTTGAACAGTTAGAAATAAGTTTGGACAACTTTACAAACATGAAGAAAAACAAACAAACAATGTAAAGCTACCATATAATTACCTTGAACAATTTAGAAGTAGTTTTTTTTAATATATTTTTTTTAAATTAAAATGTTGTTAATTAAAGCAATTTATATGCATAAAAAGCTTTTTTAAGTAATTATTATACAGAAAATGCTTTTTAGACAATTTTCAAATAAATTTCATGCAGAAAATGTATTGTTTGAGCAATTTATATGCCGAAAATACGCTTTTAAGGCAATTTTAAATAGATTTAAAAAAAAAAAATTTACAGAAAATGTATTATTTATGTGATTTCAAGTAGATTTGCATTTTTTGAAGAGTTTTTATGCAGAAAACGCGTTTATTAGTCATTTTCAAATAAATTTTATGCAGAAAATTTATTTTTTAAGTAATATTTATGCTGAAAATGCATTTTTTATGCAGAAAATTAGTTTTTTAATTAATTTTGATGCAGAAAATGCGTTGTTTAAGCGATTTTATGTAAAACATGTGCTTTTTGGGCTATCTCATTTAGATTTCATGCAGAAAACGCATTTTTATGCTAAAGGGTTTTCTTTAAAAAAAAACTGTTTTTTTTGATGTAGAAATTGTTGTTTTTTTGACGATAACAAATAGATTTTATGCTAACATTATATTTTCTGAGCAATTTTTCAAGTAAATTTTATGCTTTTTTGGCAATGTGTTAACTAGTTTTTATCTGAAAAATGACTTTTGGTAGCTCTTTATATGCAGAAGTTACATGTTTCAGGCTATTTCAAATAGATTTTCACAAAATTTCATGCGCAACGTCTATTTTTGAGCAATTTTGATGTAGAAATTGTTTTTTTATGCCAAAATTGCATTTTTTGATTAATTTTGATGCAGGAAATGCTTTTTTAAGGCGATTTTAAATAGATTTTATGCAGAAAATGCAATTTTTTTAACGATTTTTATGCCAAAGTTCTAGTTGCTGAGCAATCTTTTGGAGAACATTTTATTTTACATAAATTTTATAAGGAAAATGAATTTTTAAATCAATTTAAAAAAAGCATTTTGTTAGCCTAGTTTAAATAGATTTTATGCAAAAAATACAATTTCTTATAGAAAAATTGTATTTTCTGAGTTATTTTGAAGCCGAAATTTATTTTTTAAAGCAATACAGAATTGTATACAGAAAAGGCATTTTTTAAGAAATTTTAAATAAATTTTATGAAAAAAAAGTTTTTAAATAATTTTAATGCATAAAGTGCAAATTACGCCATTTTAAACATAATTCATAAAGAAAATATATTTTTGCAGCAATATGTATGTGTATAATGCGTTTTTATAATGCTATTTCTAATAGCATTTATGAACAAAATACATTTAGAGTAGTTTTAATGCATAAGATGCCTTTTTATCAATTTTTAAATTTCAGAGCAATTTTTTTGAAATTTTGTTTTTAGGCAATTTCATAAAGTATTTATAAAGAAATTGCATGTCCAAAATTGGGTTTACTGACAAGTTTTATGCAAAAAATGCGTTTTTTAGATCATTTTTTATAGATTTTATGTACAATATGTATTTTTTGAATAATTTAAAATTGAAAACGCATTTTCAGCATAAAAATTGCTGAAAAAATGTATAATCCAAATAAAATTTGTTTGAAATTTGAAAAATACGCATTTTCAGCAGACAAATTACAATATAGGTGCAAAATTGCATAAAGAAACGCATTTTCTGCAAATAAATTGCTTCAAAAATTTATTTTTTTTATGATATATACTTGATATCGCTTAAATTTTTTTTTGAATAACATTGTTCTGAAAATGCATTTGTATTTATAAAATCTGTATGAAATTGCTTAAAATAAGTATTTTCTGCTTAATACAAATATGCATTTTATGCATGAACGTTACTCAAAAACTGTATTTTCTGTGTAAATATTTCATCAAAATTGCTTGGTAAAAACAATTTTTATAAAATGTAACTTAAAAATTGCTTAGAAAATAAATTTTCTTCTTAAAATTTATTTGAAATACATTTTTTCCATAAAAATTGCTAAAAACACGCGTTTTCTTCATGAAATCTTTAGAAAATTACCTAAAAGCAAAATTTCTGCTTGAAATCTAATTAAAATCTTTTTAAAAACGCATTTGCAACTGCTCAGAAAATGCATATTTGGCAGGAATTGTACTTGAAATCAAATAAATAACATTATCTGTATTAAATCTATTTAAAAACACATTTTCTGCATATTAAATGTTTCAAAATAAATCAAATTCAAAATCAAAATTGTTTAAAAAACATTTTTTTATAAAATCTACTTGAAATCGATGAAAAAACTTTCTTAGAAAATGTATTAAATTATTAATTAAAAATTGATTAAAAATCGCTTATAAAACGCGTTTTCCGCATATGCTCCTAAAATGCAATTTTGGCATAAAATTTACTTAAAATCGCATTCTCTGCATATAAATGACCCTAAAAACGCATTTTGTTTATGAAATAAACTTTTAAATCGTATTTTATACCAAAAGTGGTTTCAAAATGCAAACATTTTTTATAAAATATTTTTGAAATTACCTAAAATATGTGTTTTCTGCAAATAAAATTCATTTGCTAAAATAAAATAAGTAGATCGCCTAAAAAACATTTTTTGCATGAAATCTATTTGAAAAGAAAGCATTTTTTGCATATGAATTGCTCCAAAAACGCGTTTTTTCTGATAAATTTTGAAGCATCTTTTAAAACAAATGGATTATTTTGCACAGTTTAGAAGGTCAGTTAGTGATCAAAATAATATTCAACAACAATGGTTTATTACCCAATCTCTGAACAACAAACATTCGGGTTCAACAATTAAGCGTATACTTCAAAAGGAAAAGTTTGGACAACGTTTAACTGTTCAGAAGCAGTTTGGATGACGTTACCTGTTTAAAAGGAGTTTGGACAACGTTGAACTGTTTAGAAAAAGTTTTGACAATGTTGAACAGTTTAAAAAAAGTACTCCTTCATCAAAAGTATTCGGAAAACGCATCTTCTGCATACAAATTGCCCAAAAAAATATTTATTTCATAAAATTTATTTGTAACAGCTTAAAACGCATTTTCGGTAAGAAAATTGGCCTAAAAATATATATTTAAAAAAAAATGTACATGAAAACAACTAATTGCATTTTATGCAATAAAATTGTTCAAAAACGCATTTTTTTATAAAATTTTCTGCATAAAATCTATTTATAATCGTAAAAAACGCAAAAAGAATAAAAATAGCTCAAAATATGTGCTATCTAAACAAAATCTAATTCCAATGACTGAAAAACGTGTTTGCAGCATAATGAAAAATTTATTTATTTTCTCGATCAAAAATCGCATTTCCAGCATATAAATTTTTCCAAATTTTTTTTTTTTAAATATATTTAAAATCGATTTTTCTGTTTAAAATCAGTTTGAAAAATTCATTATTATTATAAAATCTATTTAAAATTGCTAAAAATACAATTTTTTTTCATAAAATCTATGTAAAATTGCCTAAAAACGCATTTCCTGCGTAAAATTGCTCAATAAATGGAATTTCGGCATCAAAATTGCTCAAAAAATTATAAAATTTAAAAAAAGTAACTTTAAAATTAAAAATCATATTAAATCTTTCAAAGCAAAGCAATTTATGCATCAAAATTACATAAAAATACCATTTTATGCATAAAACCTATTTGAAATTGTCTAAAAATGCATCAAAATTACTCATTTTCTGCATCAAAATTACTCAGAACATGAATATTTTGAATAAAAACTTAATTTTAGCAAAAAATCATTTTTTAAATAGATTTTATAGAAAAAATACAATTTTTAATTTTGATGCCAAAATTCTATTTTCTAAGCATATTTTATATAGTAAATGAGTTTTTTGGCCTAATTTAAATAAATTTTATGCAAAAGGTTTTATTTTCTAAGAATTTTATAAATTACTTCTTATAGAAATTGTTTTTTTTGAACGGTTTTGATGCCGAAATTATATTTTTACATAGTTTTTATGTAAAAACGCGTTTTTGGAGCAATTCAAATGCAAAAAAGGCCCTCTTTTCAAATAGATTTCATGCAAAAAAATGTTTTTTAGGCGATCTACTTATTTTATTTTAGAAAATGCATTTTATTTGCAAAAAACACATATTTTAGGTAATTTCAAAAAGATTTTATAAAATATTTTTGCATATTTTAAACCACTTTTGGTATAAAATACAATTCAAACGTTTTCTTATTTCATAAACAAAATGCGTTTTTGGAGTAATTTATATGCGACTTTATGCCAAAATTGCATTTTATAAACATATGCGGAAATCGCGTTTTATAAGCAAATTTAAATCAATTTTTATGCACAAAATGCGTTTGTTTGGCAAATTTCAAATAAGTTTTATTTAGGTAATACATTTTCTAAGAAAGTTTTTGATTAAAAATTTGTTTTTATGTAGAAAATGCATTTTCATTTTGACGAAGAAAATGCTATTTTATTTGTCTAAGCAATTTTTATGCAGAAAAAGCAATTTTAAATAAATTTTATGCAAAAGATACAATTTTTATATTCTATTTTCTAAGCATTTTTATGAAGAAAGTGCATTTTCTAATCATTTTTGTATAAAAATCTGTATTTTCTGTGCGATTTTGATAATTTTTGGAGCAATTTGTACAAAGAAAATGCGTTTTTCAGCATTTTTTTAGGCGATTTCAAATAGATTTTATAAAAAATGTTTTTTAAACTATTTTGATTTTGAATTTGATTTATTTTGAAACATTTAACATGCAGAAAATGTGTTTTCAAATAGATTTAATAAAGATAATGTTATTTATTTAATTTCAAGTAGAATTTCTGCCAAATATGCATTTTCTGAGCAGTTGCAAATGCGTTTTTAAGAAGATATTAAATAGATTTCAAGCAGAAATTTTGCTTTTAAGCAATTTTCTAAAAATTTCATTAAGAAAATGCATGTTTTTAGCAATTTTTATGCAAAAAATGTGTTTCAAATAAATTTTAAGCAGAAAATTAAATTTCTAAGCAATTTTTAAGTTACTTCTTATAAAATTTTTACCAAGCAATTTTGATGAAATATTTGTATTAAGCAGAAAATACGCATTTTAGGCAATTTCATACAGATTTTATAAATATAAATGCATTTTCAAAACAATTTTATTAAAAAAAAGAAATTGATTTACGCGATATCAAGTATACATATATCATATAGAAAATAAATTTTAGAAGCAATTTATTTGCAGAAAATGCGTTTTCTTATGCAATTTTGCACCTATATTGTAATTTGTTTGCAGAAAATGCGTTTTTTTTAAATTTCAAACAAATTTGATTTAGATTATACATTTTTTCAGCAATTTTTATGCTAAAAATGCGTTTTCAATTTTTAATTATTCAAAAAATTTATATTGTACATAAAATCTATAAAAAATGATCTAAAAAACGCACTTTTTGCATAAAACTAGTCAGTAAACCCAATTTTCGAAATGCATTTTCTTCATAAATATTTTATGAAATTGCCTAAAAACAAAATTTCTAAAAAATTGCTCAGAAAACTAAAAATTGATAAAAAGGCATCTTATGCATTAAAACTACTCAGTAAATGTATTTTGTCCATAAATGCTATTTGAAATAGCATCATAAAAACGCATTATAAATTTATGAATTATATTTAAAGTTGCGTAAATTTTATGCATTAAAACTTTTTTTTTTCATAAAATTTAATTAAAATTCCTTAAAAAATGCAAAAAAATACAATTTTTCTATAAGAAATAACTTGAAAATTATTTAAAAAATAAATTTTCTGCATAAAATCTATTTAAATTAGACTAACAAAATGCTTTTTCTAAATAAAATGACTCAATACGTGCATTTTCCTAATAATATCTATATAAAATTGCCTCAAAACGCATTTTAAGCATATAAATTGTTTTATAAAATTTATGTAAAATAAAATTTTCTCCAAAAGATTGCTCAGCACATAGAACTTTGGCATAAAAATCGTTAAAAAAATTGCATTTTCTGCACAAAATCTATTTAAAATCGTCTTAAAAACGCATTTTCTGCATAAAAAAATTAATCAAAAAACGCAATTTCGGCATAAAAAAATAATTTCTACATAAAAATTGCTCAAAAATAGAAATAGTGAAAATCTATTTGAAATAGCCTGAAACATGTAACTTCTGCATATAAATAGTTACCAAAAGTCATTTTCCAGATAAGAACTAGTTAACACATTGCTAAAAACGCATAAAATCTACTTAAAAAATTGCTCAGAAAATATAATGTTAGCATCAAAATTGCTTGAAAAATACAATTTTTATAAGAAATATCTTAAAAATTGCTTAAAAATCGTAAACACATGTTCTACATCAAATCGCTTAAATAACGCATTTTCTGCATCAAAATTAATTAAAAAAACTAATTTTCTGCCTAAAAAATGCATTTTCAGCATAAATATTACTTAAAAAATAAATTTTCTGCATTAAAACTTCTCAGAAAATGCAAATCAACTTGAAATCACATAAATAATACATTTTCTGTAAAAAAATTGTTTAAAAAAATCTATTTA
The DNA here is from genome assembly GCA_963932245.1 of Tachinus rufipes. NCBI lineage: Eukaryota > Metazoa > Arthropoda > Insecta > Coleoptera > Staphylinidae > Tachinus > Tachinus rufipes. Next base: position 9,162,940 of record OZ010749.1, read on the forward strand.
AAATTGCATAAAAAGCTTATTTTCTGCATATAAATTGCTCAAACAATACATTTTCTGCATGAAATTTATTTGAAAACTGTCTAAAAAGCATTTTCTGTATAACAATTACTTAAAAAAACATTTTATGCATATAAATTGTTTTAATTAACAACTTTTTAATAAAAAAAAAAATATTAAAAAAAATTGATGAAAAATAAAGAAATTAAAGAAATACTTTTTAGTTTTTTTTTTCAAAAAGGGTATTGATTATTGTATTTTATAGTTTGTATTATTAAAAAGTCTATAAACTTTATATAAAAAAAAAAATTGGTTTATTTGAAGAAATTGCAAGAAAAAACAAGAAATTAGAGAAATGCATTGTTTTCATACTTTTAATTGTTAAATGTTAGTATATTGCAAATAAAACAAACAGTTTAAACAACACCAATAGACTCCAATATTAACAAAATTTAATATAAAATAACTTTTATAAAAAAAAAAAAATGAAGAAACCTAACATATTCTGCATTTAAGTTGCTCAAAAAATTCATTTTTTGAATAAAATCTACTTGCAATTATCTAAAAATGCATTTTGTGTATATAAATTCTTTAGAAATTTTTTTTTTTAATCAAAATTAAAAAACACATTTTGTATATAAGTATTTTAAAATTGCTTTTTTTGCATAAAACCTAGATCTAAAATAATTTCCTTTTTCAAAAACTATATTTATTGTAATAAATCATTTGAATTTCAACAACAAAACTAATATAATAAATAAAACATTTTAAAAATCCCTCATAAATACATTTCCTCTATAACATTCCAACCACAATCACTCAAAAATGTCTTCAATTTATTATTTGTTTATGTATCATCAAGTTTATTAAAACAAACTTAAAACATCATAAATCCTTAACAAAACAAAGCAAAAAAAAACATAAAAATTATATTTTGATGCCAAATTTTAGATATGCAGAAAATACGTATTTTTGGCGATTTCAATAAAAACATTTTATGAAAAAAATGCATTTTTTAAACAATTTTTATTGCAAAATATGATTTAGGAGGTTTCAAATGTATATCATAAAGAAAATGCAATTTATGTATTTAAGCTACTTCAAATAGATTTTTAAGCAATTTGTATGCGATTTTAAGTAAATTTCATGTCAAAAGTGCATTTTCTTAGCAGTTTTTATGCAGAGAATGCATCTTTGTGACAATAACAAGTAGATTTCTTGCACAAAATGTATTTTTTGATAAATTTGTATGCATAAAATGCGTTTTTAGGCAATCTGAAATACAAAATGAAATACATTTTCCGAACAATTTTTATACTCAAAACGAAATTTATTCAGACGATGCATTTTCTGGGTAGTTTTAATGAAATATATACGTTTTAACACGATTTTATTCAGAAAATTTATCTCATATAAACTTCAAATAGAAGATGCAATTTTGGAACATATTTAATACATTTTCTAAGTAATGTTGATGTAGAAAATGCGTTGTTTAGGCAATTTTATGAAGAAATTGGAATATTTGGACGATATCAAATAGATTTCATGCACAAAATACATTTTTTGAATAAAAATGGTTAAAAAATCGATTTGAAATCGCCTAAATAAAATACGTATTGGTTGGACAATACATTTTGTGCATGAAATCTACTTACCGCCTATAAAAGCATTTTCTCCAAAAACCTATTTAAATTTGACCAAAAAATCGCGCATATTCTGCATATAAGCTTTTTTACTTTGCAATAACTTTTATAAAGAAAAAACACTTTTTATTATAAAATTGCTCAGAACGTTAATTTACCTAATAATATTTATGAAATCGCAAAAAAACAAATTTTTGACATAAGAATTGCTCTGAAAATGCATTTTCCTTATGAATTTGATGTGAAATTGCCTAAAAAAGCATTTTATCTTAAAAATCGTTCAACAAATGAAACTTTGACATAAAAATCATTCAGAAAATTGTATTTTCTGCAATTAAATATCTTTAAAATTGCATAAAAAACGCATTTTTTGCATTAAAATTGCATATAAAATAGAACTTTAACATCAAAATCGCTTAGAAAACACATTTTTAGGATGAAATCTTTTTGAAATTGCTTAAAAACAAATAATCAACAAAAAAAATCTTTTAATAAATGTATTATCTAATTGAAATTTCTTTGAAATCGCTTAACAAACGCATTTTTTGAATATAAATTGCTCACAAACTGCATTTTGTACGAAAAATCTATATAAAATCGTCTAAAAAACGCATTTTCTGCATAAAAACTGGCAAAAAAGCGTAATGTTGGCATTGAATCTATTTGAAAACGCGTACAAATCTATTTGAAATTGCATAAAATACGTAACGTCTGTGTATAATAGCTACTAAAAGTAATTTTCTAAATAAAACCTACTTAAAATCACGTTTTTTGTATAAAAGTTGCTTAGAAAATAAAATAATAACTTAAAAATGGCTTTTTCTGTATACAAAATTGCAAAAATGTTGGCATTACAAAACATTTTTTCAGAATAAAATTGCTCAAAATGTCCATTTTCGTAAAAGTATCTTTATGAAATCGCTTAAAAACACATTTTTGGCATATAAATTGCTTTGAAAATAGACTTTCCTTAAGAAATTTACGTGAAATCGCCAAAAAAGCATTTTCTCTAAAAAAATTGTTTAGCAAATAAAACTTTGGCATCAAAACCGTTCAGAAAATCGCATTTTCTGCATGAAATATATTGAAAATTGCCTAAAAAACACATTTTTTGCATTAAAATTGCATATAAAATAGAATTTTGACATCAAAATTGCTTAAAAAATACATTTTCTGCACGATGTCTATTTAAAATCGCCTTATCTTCTGCATAAAATCGCTTTTTCAACAAAGAAAATCGCTTACAAAATGTATAATTTAAATAAAATCTTTTTAAAATCGCTAAACAAACGTTTTTTTGCAAAAAAATTACTCTAAAAGTGCATTTTGAACCAAAAATCAAAATGAAATTGCCTAAAAATTATTCAAAAAATAGATTTTGCACATGAAATATATTTGAAATTGCTTAAAAACAAATTTTCTGCATAAAAACTGGTCAAAAAACGCAATTTGAGCATAAAATCTATTTTAAATCACGTAACTTCTGCATATAAATAGTTACCAAAGTAATATTTTTGATCAAACCTAATTTAAAATTGCCTAAAAAACAATTTCTGCATAAAATATACTTGAAATTGCTTGTTCTTTATATAAATTGCTTAAAAAACAAACATTTGGCATAAAAATTGCTTAAAAAAAAAAAATAATTATAAGAATCAACTTAAAAATTGCTTAAAAGTCGTATTTTCTGCATAAAATCTATTTGAGATCGTCCAAAAACCCCAATTTCTACTTGAAATAGCTTAAACAATGCATTTTCTACATACATTAAAATTACTTATTATTAGTATTAGATGAATAAAATCTATGTGAAATTGTACTTTTATCATAAAAATTGGTCCAAAAGTGCATTTTCTACATAAAATCTATCTGAAATTGCCCAAAAAACACATTTTCTGCATCAAAATTGCTCAAAAAAAACCTTACAAACTGCTTAAAATTGTTTTTAGGTGCATTTCATGCATCAAAATTACTCAAAAATGTATAAAAACGCATTTTTAACATAAAAATTGCTTAAAAAATGTTTTATCTAAATGAAAATAGTTTAAAAATTCATTTTCTGCATACATATTTATCAAAAAACTCATTTTGTGCATAAAATCTATTTAAAATTACTATCCCTATATAAAACCGTCTCAGCTATTTTGGCATAAAGTCTATTTAAAATCAGATAAAAAATGTATTTTCTCTATGAAATCTATTTAAAATAGCCTCAAAGCACATATAAATTGCCCCAAAAATGCATTTTCTTTATAAAATACATCCAAAATCACATTTTTAGCATAAAATTTTTATTTTTTTTTATAAAATTTATGTAAAATCGCCCAAAAAACGTATTTTCTGCATATAAATTGCTCAAAAATGCATTTACTGCATAAGATCTAATTAAAATTGCATAAAAACACACATTTTCGGTATACAAATTGCTCAAACAATAAAACTTCGGCAACAAAATCGCAAAAAATTCAATTTCTAAAAGAAAAATCTAAGTAATATTGCCCAAATACTCATTTTCTGCAAAAATTTGTTCAGAACGTAGAATTTTGGCATCAAAATTGTTCATAAAATACAATTTTTTTAAGAAATAACTTAAAAATTTATTTTAAAACGCCTAATAAACACATTTTTTGCATAAAAATTGCACAAACAATGTATTTTATATGTCAAATCGCCTAAACATTACAGTTTCTTGATCAAAATGACTTAAAAAGTGCATTATCTGCATAAAATCTATATAAAATTGCTTAAAAACGCCATTCCAGTACAAAAATGGTTCCAAGAATGCATTTGCTACATGAAATCAATTTGCAATCGTCTAAAACACCATTTAAAATCGCATATAAACGCATTTTATGCATTAAAAACACGCATAAAATTTTATTTTTGCAATAAATATTAAATTTTCTGCATAAAATCCAATTAAAATTGCCAAAATAACGCATTTTTGCATTAAAATTACTCAAAAATGCATAAAAACTCGTTTTTTGCATAACAATTTCTCAGAAAATGTATTATCTAAATGAAATTGCTTAAAAACCCATTTACTACTGCATACAAACTGCATTGCCAAAAATGCATTTTGTGCATAAAATCTATATAAAACTGCTAAAAGACGCTTTTTCTGCATAAAAACTGACTAAAAAATTTTGGCATAAAATCTACTTGTTTACAAAATGCATTTTTCTCATAAAATTGATTTGAAATTGCCTAAAATAAGTATTTTCTGCATTAACTAATCCGAAAATGCATTTTTTGCATAAAGTTTGCTTGAAAACTGCTTTGTTTGTATAAATATTGCACACAAATTGCCTAGAAATCATATCTTCTGCATTAAATCTATTTAAAGTCGCTTAAAAAATACATTTTCTGCATTAAAATAGCTCAGAAAATGCACATATAAATGCATTTTTAACATCTTTTAGAAAATGTATTACCTGAATAAAACTCCATTTATGATTTAAAATTACATTTTGCTACTTTAAACATTAACAGCTTTAAGTTAAGAATTAGCTTTAAATCATTAAAAATCTTTTAACTATCCTTTACTGTTGTAAATGTCCCATAAACATTTTTATATTTAAAATATGCGTAAAATATATGCCAACTCCTTAACAGTAAAAAGAATTAAGTGCCTGTAAACGTTATGACTCGATGTAATTGCATTAAAGGATTCCTTAAAGTCTTCATTAAGGTCCTGTCATTGCACCATTACAATTTGTAATTTCGGTTTATTTCCATTTACAGTTTTATTATCATTTTCCATGTTTTATGCTATGCAAAGCAATTTATTTAACAGTTGCATTGATGCAGCAAAATTTTTTGATAATAACTTAAACCGCATTGATTGAAGCTATGTGCTAATGAAGTTCCAGTCAAAGCTTTGATGATACGCAATGGATTAATTGGAAGCAAGCAAAAAATATTATTAATCTAAATTAAATTGATTTGAAACCACTTTTTAACTCTTCCAATAAATAATTCCATCGAAGATAGAAATGTCACTTGCAAAAATTATTAAAGAAAAATCTCTGTATTGCAGAGGGATTGAAATTAAAAGTGGAATTGGGCCAAGAGGGGTTTCAATGCGGATCGTTAAAATATGCTTAGCCGTGCTCGTGCGGCGATTTTGAAGAGGAAATTGCTCTTTATTGTGTAAGTGGATCGCTTCGACATTATAAAAAAAGTTTGAGGCAGATTTAACTTGCTAGAAAATTGCATTGACATCAATTATAGGGGAGAAATTGTAATATTAATATTAAATGAATCAATCAATCAATCAATTTCAATCGTTCCCAAGAGACCTATTTAATGCAAATACAAGATTACATGCATGTTTCCATGAAATAACCATTAGCCAAACTATTCAATTTCAAGCGTATGGTACTTAATTGTTTGTACGTTAAATTCAATTCTAATTACTTCTGAACGCATTGATTACGCGGTTTAATTATATCTAATCTATATATTCAGTTGTGTTGGTTGGTTCGTTATAGAGTAAGGGTATCGCTCGCAACTATTACTTTTAAAGTTGCAGATTGCGTTTCGAGATGGATTTTATTGACTCTTGCTACGGAAAGTTTTTTCTTTTGCGTCAACAATGGTGATTTATGCAATTGCACTCGATTAAACTATTTTATTCTCAAGTTGAATTTATTTTGTTAGTTTGTGTTTCATCAAATTTAATGATAAAAGTGACAACTTTTTTTTTAACTTTCAAAACTGTTTACTTCAATTTATTGACTTTTTATCACTAATTCAGATATAAATCAAAAACTATTTGATGAATTTGGTTACAAATTGCACAGATAGTCAACAAATTACTGCTTTAATAGTAGAAAATACAAAAACAATCAATTTCCCAGAAAGGCATTTTTTTATACTTTCAATAAGGTTTACATCAATTTTTCAACTTTTTATCACAAATTCTGTGATAAAACAAAAACTATTTGATGAATCTTGTTATAATTTGCAACAGATAGTCATCAATTAGTGCTTCATGAGTAGAAAATACAAAAATAATAAATTTTCAATTAACAATATTTTTTTTTTAAATTTCAAAATTGTTTACATACATTTTTCAACTTTTTATCACTAATTCTGTTATAAAACAAAAACTGTTTGATGAATTTTGTTATAAATTGCAACAGATAGTCATCATTTAGTGCTTTATTAGAAGAATATAAAGAAACATAAAATTACCCATTAGAATTTTTTTTTTAAACTTTCAAAACTGTTGACATCAATTTTTCGACATTTTATCACTAATTCTGTGATTAAACAAAATTTGTTAGATAAATTTTGTTATAAATTGCCACAGATAGTCATCAATTAGTGCTTTAATAGCAAAAAATACACAAACAAAAAAAATCCTATTAACAACTTTTTTTTTAAACTTTCAAAAAAGTTCACATCAATTTTTCGTCATTTTATCACTAATTTTGTGATAAAACAAAAAATATTTGAAGAATTTTGTTATAAATTGTTATATATACTCATCAATTAATGCTTAAATAGTAAAAGAATACAAAAACAATAAATTTCCCTTTAACAATATTTTTTTTTAATTTTCAGAATTGTTCTTATCAATTTTTCAACTTTTTATTTTTAATTCTGATAAAAAACAAAAACCATTCAATAGATTCTGTTAAAAATTGCCACAAAAAGTCACCAATAAGTGCTTTACTAGTAAAAAATACAAAAACAATAAGTTTTTATTAAAAATATTTTTTTTTAGTTTTCAAATTTAATTACATCTATTTTTCAACTTTTTTTTACTTATTCTGTGATAAAACAAAAACTATTTGATGATTTTTGTTATAAATTGCCACAGATAGTCATCAATTAGTGCTTTAATAGGAAAAAATACAAAAATTAAAAATTTCCTATTATCAATATTTTTTTAAATTTTTTTAAAAAGGTTCAACCCTTTTCAAATTTGTATCACTAATTCTGCGAATAAACAAAAACTATATAAAGAATTTTGTTATAATTTACTACAGATAATCATGAATTAGTGCTTCAGTAGTAGAAAAAATAAAAACATTAAAATTCCCATAAACAATATATTTTCAAAATTTTCAAAAAAGATTACATCAATTTTTTGACTTTTTATGACTGATTCTGAAATAAAACAAAAACTATTAGATAAATTTTGTTATAAATTGCCACAGATAATTATCAAATAGAGCTTTATAAGTAAAAAATACAAAAATTAATACAAAAATAATAAATTTCCCATTAACAATATTTTTTTTTTAAATTTCAAAAAGGTTTACATCAATTTTTCAACTTTTGATCACTAATTCTGATGTAAAACAGAAACTATTTGATGAATTTTGATATAAATTGCCACAAACAGTCATCAATTAGTGCTTCAAAAGTAGAAAATACTAAAATAATAAATTTCCTATTGGCAATAATTTTTTTTTAATTTTTAAAAAAGTTTACATCAATTTTTCGATTTTTTATCACTAATTTTGATATAAAACAAAAACTATTTGATGAATTTGGTTACAAATTGCCACAGATAGTCATCAATTAGTGCTTTAATAGTAGAAAATACAAAAACAATAAATTTTCTATTAGCAATATTTTTTTCAAAACTTTCAATAAGGTTTACTTTAATTTTTCGACTTTTTATCACTAATTCTGTGATAAAACAAAAACTATTTAAAGAATTTTGTTATAAATTACCACAGATAGTCATCAATTAGTGCTTTATTAGTAGAAAATACAGAAATAATAAATTTCCCATTAGCAATGACTTTTTTCAAAACTTTCAAAATGTTTAACATAATTTTTATGAATTTTTATCACTAATTTGGTGATAAAACATAACAAATTAAAGAATTTTGTTAAAAATTGCCACAGATAGTCATCAATTAGTGCTTTATAAGTAAAAAATACAAAAACAATAAATGTCCGGTAAACAATTATTTTTTTTTAATTTTTAAAACTGTTTACATCTTTTTTTTTTAACTTTTTATCACTAATTCGGTAATACATCAAAAACTAATTGAAGAATTTTGTTAAAAATTGTCACAGATAGTCATCAATTAGTGCTTCAATAGTAGAAAATACCAAAACAATAAATTTTCCACTAGCAATGATTTTTTCAAAAATTTCAAAAAGGTTTACATCAATTTTTCGTTGTTTTATCACTAATTCTGTAATAAAACAAAAACTATTTGATAATTTTTTTTATAAATAGTCACAAATATATATATACAGGGTGTAGGTTAATTGGCGGATAAACGCCAGGTAACTTTATAGATCGTGCCAAAAGAAAACGAAAATCTTAATTCCAAAATGCTGAAAAACTTTTCGTTTGGCCTCACGAGGTCTTCAAAGTTTTGTTACGATTGGCAACGTTGCAAACTTTCTAAATTCAAACCTATAATGTAGGCAACTTAATACACATAAAATAGGCAATTTAATACACATATCAAATTTTATTTTTTATTATAAACTACAAATGTTCAAATTGGCCACCGTTTACTTCTAAACACTTTACAGCACGTATCGATATCGAATTTATGACGTTCCCAAGCATCGCCGGCGTTAAATATTAAATCTGTCAGAGTTGCTATATTCATGTCAATTATTTTAAATATATTTTCAAACAATCAATTGTGCATTGAAATAATTAATATTTTTATTTATGACAGAATCTAATAATTTATAATAGTTGTATCAGCTGCAATGTATAAATTGTTCTATAATTCAATAATAATTATAGTACCTATTTGCTGGATTCACACATTTATTTTGAAAACGCATTTTAGCCGCATGGTGAAACGACAAAAGTCACCGATGGTTTTTGTCAAGGGTGGTCACGGGATTGACATGGCAACGTAGTAGTTGTTAATCCGAGACAGACATAAGGCAGACCGCCGCATACTAGACGAACGCAACATAATATATTTCGCAAATGCATCAAAACACCATTCATAATTTAATAATGCGGTATGTGTCGTCAATGTGCAACCTCACACAATTTTAAATTAATGATTAACAAAAGAATAAAGTATATCATAATATTTAAATTGAATTTTATTTGAATTTAAAAGTCACTGATGACAAAAGTCACCGGAGATCAGAATTGACCCCCTGGCATTTATTGCATTGCCTACTTTATAATTTGAATTTTATTACAAATTTTGCTACGTTGCCAAGCGTATTTTTAATTTAAATTTGATTTATTCTTCAAAAGTAATTTGCACATTTTTCAATGTTTTTTATTATTAAGTTTCAATAAACCTTGTAATTTTTATTATACTAAAAAAGAAAGCAAATTGGTACTTAATATACGCAATTAAAACAATATTTGTATTGACAAAATTGAAACTTTGAGGACCTCGTGAGGCCAAACGAAGAATTTTTCAGCATTTTGGAATTAAGATTTTTGTTTTCTTTTGGCACGATCTATAAAGTTACCTGGCGTTTATCCGCCAATTAATCTACACCCTGTATATATATATAAAGTAGTGTTTTAATAGTATAGAATATAAAAACAATAAATTTCTGATTAGCAATATTTTTTTTAAATTTTCAAAAATGTTTACATCTATTTTTCATTTTTTTATCACTAAGTCTGTGATAAAACAAAAACTATTTGAAGAATTTTGTTATATATATTGCTACAAATAATCATCAATTAGTGCTTTAATACAAGAAAATATAAGAACAATGAATTTCCAATTAGCAATATTTCTTTCAAAACTTTCAAGAAGATTTACATCAATTTTTCAACTTTTTATCACTAATTCCGTTATAAAACAAAAACTGTTTGGTAAATTTTGTTATAAATTGCCACAGTCAGTCATCCATTAAAGCTTCAACAAGTAGATAATAAAGAAACAATAAATTTCCAATTAATAATAATTTTTTTTAACTTTCAATAAAGTTACATCAATTTTTCGACGTTTTATCACTAATTCTGTAATAAAACACAAACTATTTAAATTTTTTTTGTAAATTGCTACTGATAGTCATCAATTAGTGCTTAATTGGTAGAAAAGGCATGAACAATAAATTTCCTATAAACAATATTTTTATCAAAATTTTTAAAAAGGATTACATCTATTTTTCGACTTTTTATCACTAATTCGATGATAAAACAAAATCAATTTGATAAATTTTGTTATAAATTTCCACAGATAGTCATCAATTAATGTTTAAATAGTAGAAATAAAAAGAACAATAAATTTCTTATTATCAATTTTTTTTCAAAACTTTCAAAATTGTTCACATCAATTTTTCAACTTTTTATCACTAATTCAGATATAAAACAAAAACAAGTTGATAAATTTCGTTATATATTGCCACAAATAGTCATTAATTAGTGCTTCAATAGTAGAAATTACAAAAAAATTAATTTCCTATTGGCAATATTTTTTTTTTAATTTTTCATAAAGGTTCACATCAATTTTTCGTCTTTTTATCACTAATTCTGTTATAACACAAAATCTAATTGAAGAATTTTGTTATAAATTGTCACAAATAGTTATGAGTTAGTGTTTCAACAGCAAAAAATACAGAAACAATAAATTTCCCATTAGCAATATTTTTTTCAAAACTTTCAAAAAGGTTTAAATCAATTTTTCGACTTTTTATAACTAATTCTGTAATAAAACAAAAATTTTGTTATAAATTGCCACAAATAGTCATTAACTAGTGCTTTAACAGTAGAAAATACAGAAACAATAAATATCCCATTAGCAACAATTTTTTCAAAACTTTCAAAAGGTCTTACATCAATTTTTCGTTTTTTTATCACTAATTCTGTAATAAAGCAAATACTATTTGTTAAAATTTGTTATAAATTGCTAAAAATATAGTCATCAATTAGTGCTTTATTAGAAAAAAATACAGAAACAAAAAATTTCTTATTAACAATTTTTTTTTTTAAATTTTTAAAAAGGTTCACATCAATGTTTCGTCTTTTTATCACTAATTCTGTGATAAAACAAAAACTATTTGATGAATTTTGTTATAAATTGCTACAGATAGTCATCAATTGGTGCTTCAAGAGTAGAAAATACAAAAACAATAAATTTCCTATTAGCAATGTTTTTTTTTTAACTTTTAAAAAGGTTTACATCAATTTTTTGACTTTTTATCACTAATTATGTGATAAAACAGAAACTATTTAAAGAATTTTGTTATAAATTTCTACAAATAGTCATCAATTAGTACTTCAATAAAACAAATTACAAAAACAATTCCCATAAACAATTTTTTTTTTATAATTTTAATAAGGTTTACTTCACTTTTTCAACTTTTTATCAATAATTCTGTGATAAAACAAAAACTATTTGATAATATTTGTTATAAATTGCCACAGATAGTCAAAAATTAATGCTTTAATAGTAGAAATACAAAAACAATAAATTTTCCACTAGCAATGATTTTTTCAAAAATATCAAAAAGGTTTACATTAATTTTTCGTTTTTTTATCACTAATTCTGTAATAAAACAAAAACTATTTGATGAATTTTGTTATAAATTGCTACAGATAGTCAACAATTATTGTTTTAATAGTTGAAAATACAAAAACAATAAATATTCCACTAGCAATGATATTTTCAAAAATATCAAAAAGGTTTACATTATTTTTTTGTCTTTTTATCACTAATTCTGTGATAAAACAAAAACTATTTAAAGAATTTCGTTATAAATTAACACAGATAATCATCAATTAATGCTTTAATAGTAAAATTTACAAAAATAATAAAGTTCCCAAAAGGGCATTTTTTTAATACATTCAATAAGGTTTACATCATTTTTTCAACTTTTTATTAATAATTCTGTGATAAAACAGAAACTATTTGATGAATCTTGTTATAAATTGCTACAGATAGTCATCAATTTGTGCTTCGTGAGTAGAAAATATAAAAATAATAAATTTCCCATTATCAATTATTTTTTTTAAAGTTCAAAATTGTTTACATCAATTTTTTTACTTTTTATCACTAATTCTGTGATAAAACAAAAATTATTTGATGAATTTTGTTATAAATTGCTACAGATAGTCATCAATAAATGCTTTAAAAGTAAAAAATATAGAAACAACTAATTTCTTTTTAAAATTTTTTTTTTTTAAACTTTCAAAAAGATTTACAACAATTTATCGACTTTTAATCACTAGTTTTGTAATAAAACAAAAACTATTTGATAAATAATGTTAGAAATTGCCACAGATGGCCATTAACAAATGCTTTATTAGTAAAAAAATCAGAAACAAAATATTTCCCATTAGCAACAATTTTTTCAAAATTTTCAAAAAGTTTTACATCAATTTTTCGTTTTTTTATCACTAATTCTGTGATAAAGCAAAACTATTTGTTAAAATTTGTTATAAATTGCCAAAGATGGTCATCAATTAGTACTTTATTAGTGAAAAATACAGAAACAAAAAATTTGTTATTAACAATTTTTTTTTTAAACTTTTAAAAAGGTTCACATCAATTTTTCATCTTTTTATCACTAATTATGTGATAAAACAAAAACTTCTTGATGAATTTTGTTATAAACTGCTACACATAGTCATTAGTTAGTGTTTTATTAGTAGAATAGACAGAAACAATAAAATTCCCATTAGCATTTTTTTTTTTAACTTTCAAAAAGGCTTACATCAGTTTTTCGTCTTTTTATCACAAATTCTGTGATAAGACAAAAACTATTTGTTAAATTTTGTTATAAATTGCTACAGATAGTCATCAATTAGTGCTTCATGAGTAAAAAATACAAAAATAATAAATTTCCCATTAGCATAATTTTTTTTTTAAATTTTAAAATTGTTTACATAATTTTTTCAACTTTTTATCACTAATTCTGTAATAAAACAAAAACTGTTTGATGAATTTTGTTTTAAATTGACACAGGTAGTCATTAATTAGTGCTTTAAAAGGAAAAAATACAGAAACAAAAAAAAAATCTTATAAGCAACTTTTTTTTTAAACTTTCAAAAAAATTCAATTTCTTGCCATTTTGTCTTTAATTTTGTGATAAAACAAAAATTATTTGAAGAATTTTGTTATATAAACTGTTACATATAGTCATCAATTAGTGCTTTAATAGTAAAAAATACAAAAATAATAAATTTCTTAATGGAAATATTATTTTAAAAACTTTTAAAAAGGTTCATTCTCCTTTTCAAATTTGTATCACTAATTCTGTGATTAAACAAAAACTATATAAAAAATGTTGTTATAATTTACCACAGATGGTCATGTCATGAATTAGTGCTTCAGTAGAAGAAAATACAAAAATATTTAAATTCCCATATTTTTTCAAAACTTTTAAAAAAGTTTATATCACTTTTTCGACTTTTTATGACTAATTCTGTGATAAATCAAAAACTATTAAATAAATTTTGTTATAATTTGCCACAGATAATTATCAATTAGTGCTTTATTAGTAAAAAATTCAAAAATAATAAATTTCTTATTGGCAATGATTATTTCAAAACTTTCAAAAAGGTTTACATCAATTTATCGACTTTTTATGACTAATTTTGTGATAAAACAAAAAGTTATTGATGAATTTTGTTATAAATTGCTACAGATAGTTATCAATTAGTGTTTCAATAGTAAAAAATACAGAAACAATAAATTTCCTAATAGCAATGATTTTTTCAAAAGTTTCAAAATGGTTTACATATAATTTTCGTCTTTTTTTCACTAATTCTGTGATAAAACAAAAACTTTTAGTTGAATTTTGTTATAAATTGCTACAGATGGTCATCATATAGTGCTTCAATAGTAAAAAATACAGAATCAATAAATTTCCTATTATCAATGATTTTTTCAAAATTATCAAAAAGCTTTACATTAATTTTTTGATTTTTTTATCACTAATTCTGTGATAAAACAAAAACTATTTAATGAATTTTGTTATAAATTGCCACAGATAGTTATCAATTAAAGCTTCATTAGTAGAAATTACAAAAACAATAAATTTCTCTTTAACAATTATTTTTTTAAACTTTCAAAAAGGTTCACATCATTTTTTCGTCTTTTTATCACTAATTCTGTGATAAAACAAAAACCATTTAAAGAATTTTATTATAAATTGCCACAGATAGTCATCAATTAGTGCTTTAATAGTAAAAAATACAGAAACAATAAATTTCCTATTAGCAATGATTTTTTCAACATTTTCAAAAAAGTTTTACATCAATTTTTCGACTTTTTATCACTAATTCTGTGATAAAACAAAAATTATTTAAAGAATTTTGTTATAAATTACCACAGATAGTCATCAATTAGTGCTTTATTAGTAGAAAATACAGAAATAATAAACTTCCCATTAGCAATGACTTTTTTCAAAACTTTCAAAATGTTTAACATAATTTTTATGAATTTTTATCACTAATTTGGTAATAAAACAAAAACACAATAAAGAATTTTGTTAAAAATTGCCACAGATAGTCATCAATTAGTGCTTTATAAGTAAAAAACACAAAAACAATAAATTTCCGGTAAACAATTGATTTTTTTTAATTTTCAAAACTGTACTACATCTTTTTTTTTACTTTTTATCACTAATTCGGTAATAAATCAAAAACTTATTGAAGAATTTTGTTAAAAATTGTCACAGATAGTCATCAATTAGTGCTTCAATAGTAGAAAATACCGAAACAATAAATTTTCCACTAACAATGATTTTTTAAAAAAATTCAAAAAGGTTTACATCAATTTTTCGTTGTTTTATCACTAATTCTGTAATAAAACAAAAACTATTTAATAAATTTTTTTATAAATTGCCACAAATATATATATAAAGTAGTGTTTTAATAGTATAGAATACAAAAACAATAAATTTCTGATTAGCAATATTTTTTTTAAATTTTCAAAAATGTTTACATCTATTTTTCATTTTTTATCACTAAGTCTGTGATAAAACAAAAACTATTTGAAAAAATTTGTTATATATTGCTACAAATCAATTAGTGCTTTAATACAAGAAAATATAAGAACAATGAATTTCCAATTAGCAATATTTCTTTCAAAACTTTCAAGAAGATTTACATCAATTTTTCGACTTTTTATAACTAATTCCGTTATAAAACAAAAACTGTTTGGTAAATTTTGTTATAAATTGCTACAGATAGTCATCAAATAAAGCTTCAACAAGTAGATAATAAAGAAACAATAAATTTCCAATTAATAATAATTTTTTTTAACTTTCAATAAAGTTACATCAATTTTTCGACGTTTTATCACTAATTCTGTAATAAAACACAAACTATTTAATTTTTTTTTTGTAAATTGCTACTGATAGTCATCAATTAGTGCTTAATTGGTAGAAAAGGCATAAACAATAAATTTCCTATAAACAATATTTTTATCAAAATTTTTAAAAAGGATTACATCTATTTTTCGACTTTTTATCACTAATTCGATGATAAAACAAAATCAATTTGATAAATTTTGTTATAAATTGCCACAGATAGTCATCAATTAATGTTTAAATAGTAGAAATAAAAAGAACAATAAATTTCTTATTATCAATTTTTTTTCAAAACTTTCAAAATTGTTCACATCAATTTTTCAACTTTTTATCACTAATTCAGATATAAAACAAAAACAAGTTGATAAATTTCGTTATAAATTGCCACAAATAGTCATTAATTAGTGCTTCAATAGTAGAAATTACAAAAAAAATAAATTTCCTATTGGCAATATTTTTTTTTAATTTTTCATAAAGGTTCACATCAATTTTTCGTCTTTTTATCACTAATTCTGTTATAAAACAAAAACTAATTGAAGAATTTTGTTATAAATTGTCACAAATAGTTATGAGTTAGAGTTTCAACAGCAAAAAATACAGAAACAATAAATTTCCCATTAGCAATATTTTTTTCAAAACTTTCAAAAAGGTTTAAATCAATTTTTCGACTTTTTATCACTAATTCTGTAATAAAACAAAAATTATTTTATAAATTTTGTTATAAATTGCCACAAATAGTCATTAACTAGTGCTTTAACAGTAGAAAATACAGAAACAATAAATTTCCCATTAGCAACAATTTTTTCAAAACTTTCAAAAGGTCTTACATCAATTTTTCGTTTTTTTATCACTAATTCTGTAATAAAGCAAATACTATTTGTTAAAATTTGTTATAAATTGCTAAAAATATAGTCATCAATTAGTGCTTTATTAGTAAAAAATACAGAAAGAAAAATTTTTTTATTAACAATTTTTTTTTTAAATTTTTAAAAAGGTAGGATAAAACAAAAAATATTTGAAGAATTTTGTTAAAAAATGCCACAGATAGTCTTTAATTAGTGCTTTATTAGTAGAAAGTACAAAAACAATAAATTTCCTATTAGCAATATTTTGTTTTTAGATTTTAAAACTGTTCACATCAATTTCTTAACTTTTTATCACTAATTCTGTGATAAAACAAAAACTATTTAAAGAATTCTGTTAAAAAATGCCACAGATAGTCTTCAATTAGTGCTTTAATAGTAAAAAATACAAAAACAATAAAAATCCCATTAACAATTTTTTTTTTTAACTTTCAAAAAGGTTTACAATAATTTTTCGACTTTTTATCACTAATTCTGATATAAAATAAAAACTTTTTGATAAATTTTGTTATAAATTATCAATTTGTGCTTTAATAGTGAAAGATACAAAAAAAAATTTCCCATTAGCAATGATTTTTTCAAAACTTTCAAAAAAATGTACATAAATTTTTCGACTTTTTTAAATTAATTTTGTGATAAAACAAAAACTTATAGATGAATTTAGTTATATATTGCCACAGATAGTCATTAATTAGTGTTTCAATAGTAAAAATTACAAAAACATTAAAATTCCCATTAGCAATATTTTTCTCAAAACTTTTAAAAAAGTTTACATCATTTTTTTGACTTTTTATCACTTATTCTGTGATAAAACAAAAACTAATTTATTAATTGTGTTATAAATTGCCAAAGATAGTCATCAATTAGTGCTGTAACAGTAGAAAATACAGAAACAATGAATTTCTTATTTGCAATTTTTTTTTTTAAAGTTTTAAAAAGGTTTACATCAATTTTTCGACTTTTTATCACTAATTCTGTGATAAAACCAAAACTGTTTGATGAATTTTGTTATAAATTGCCACAGATAGTCATCAATTAGTGCTCCAATAGTAGAAAATACAAAAATAAAAAATTTCCCATTAGCAAAATTTTTTTCAAAATTTTTAAAAAAGTTTGCATCAATTTTTCGACTTTTTTACACTAATTCTGTGATAAAACAAAAACTATTTGATAAATTTTGTTATAAATAGCCACAAAAAGTTATCAGTTAGTGCTTCAATGTTAAAAAATAGAAAAATTATAAATTTCCTATAGGATATATATTTTTTTATCTTTCAAAAAATTTTATATCAATTTTTCGACTTTTTATCACTAATTTGGTGATAAAACAAAAACTGATTGAAAATTTTTGTTATAAATTGCCACAGATAGTCATCAATTAGTGCTTCAATAGTAAAAAATACAGCAACAATAAATTTTTTATTAGCAATTTTTTTTTCAAAACTATCAATAAAGCTTACATTAATTTTTCAACTTTTTATCACTAATTCTGTGATAAAACAAGAACTGTTTAATAAATTTTGTTATAAATTGCCACAGAGAGTCATCACTTAGTACTTCAATAATAAAAAATACAAAAACAATAAATTTCCACTAACAATTTTTTTTTCTTATTTTCAAAATTGTTTACATCAATTTCTCAACTTTTTAACAATAATTCTGTGATAAAACAAAAACTACTTACTGAATTTTGTTCTAAATTGCCACAAATAGTCATCAATTAGTACTTCAAAAGAAAAATAAAACAAAAA
This sequence comes from Tachinus rufipes, assembly GCA_963932245.1. Lineage (NCBI taxonomy): Eukaryota > Metazoa > Arthropoda > Insecta > Coleoptera > Staphylinidae > Tachinus > Tachinus rufipes. The sequence continues at coordinate 9,181,429 of OZ010749.1, forward strand.
CATTAAAATTCCCTTTAGAATTTTTTTTTTCAAAACTTTCAAAAGGTTTACATCAATTTATCGACTTTTTATCACTAATTCTGTGATAAAACAAAAACTTATTGATGAATTTTGTTATAAATTTCCACAGAAAGTCATCAATTAGTGCATCAATAGTAAATAATACAAAAAGAATAAATTTCCCATTAGCAATGTTTTTTTCAAAATTTCCAAAAAAGTTTACATCATTTTTTCGACTATTTTACACTAATGTAATAAAACAAAAATTTATTAATGAATTTTGTTATAATTTGCTACAGGTAGTCATCAATTAGTGCTTCAATAGTAAAAAATACAAAAACATATAAATTCCCATTAGCAAACTTTTTTTCAAATCTTTCAAAGAGGTTTACATCAATTTTTCGTCTTTTTATCACTAATTCTGCTATAAAACAAAAACTGTTTGATAAATTTTGTTACAAATTGCCACAGATAGACATCAATTAGTGCTTTAATTGTAGAAAATACAAAACATTTAAATTCCCATTAGCAATATTTTTTTCAAAACTTTCAAAAAGGTTTACATCAATTTTTCGACTTTTTATCACTAATTCTGTAATAAAACAATAACTGTTTGATGATTTTTGTTATAAATTGTCACAGATAGTCACCAACTAGTGCTTCAATAGTAAAAGATACAAAAATAATAACATTTATATTAGCAATAATTGTTTCAACAGTTTTAAAAAAGTTCAAAACAAATTTTCAAATTTGTATCACTAATTCTGTGATTAAACACAAATTATTTACAAAAGTTTGTTATATATTGGCACAGATAATCATCAATTAGTGCTTAAATAGAAGAAACAACAAAGACAACAAAATTCTCATAAGCAATTTTTTTTTTTAATTTTCAAAATTGTTTACATCAATTTTTTGACTTTTTATCACTAATTCTGTGATAAAATAAAAAATATTTGAAAAATTCAGTTATAAATTGCCACATATAGTCATCAATTAGTGCTTCAACAGTAAAAAATACAGAAACAATAAATTTCCCATTAGCAATTTTTTTTTCAAAACTTTCAAAAAGGTTTACATTATTTTTTTAAATTTGTATCACTAATTCTGTAATTAAACAAAAACTATATAAAGAGTTTTGTTATATATTGCCACAGATAGTTTTGTATTTTCAAAATTGTTTTTATCACTAATTCTGATATAAAACAAAAACTATTTGATGAATTTTGTTATAGATTGCCACAGATAGTCAATAATTAGTGCTTTAATAGTAAAAAATACAAAAACAATAAATTTCTCATCCCAAGATTTAAAGATTAAAATTTCAATGAGTAATGTCTTTGAATTGCAAAGAGTTAGTAAAAGTCGATAATTTGTTTAAAAGCAAAACCATTTCACTTATAGCATAGCAGAACTATGCAACATTTTGCTTATTTAGTATAAATAATCGATTGAATCAAATCCTGACAACATACATGGAATCAAATAGCCCTTAATCTACGTGTTTGACGACAAAGGCTCTAGTCACCCTTGATATGCTGATTACAGGTTGCAAATACAATTTCAATTAAGTGCTTGATCAAATGTAAGTCAACTATTGTCGAGTAAATACACTAATCAAACTTCCACGTTATGAATATTTTAAAAATAATGTTAGTTATTTAGATAGAGCAAATAAAATGATTCTCTAAACACTATTTACTTTATTTATCAGGTAATAGCTGGAGATATATAAAACATGCTCTTGCATTACAAACAAGTGTTAATATAATTCCCACTCAACGCTGCACAATTTAAAACAATAAACGGTAATTACAAGGCGTCTACTTTTAAGCATTTAGTAGGTGTATGTGTGGTCCGTAAATCTTACCATTTTACAGGTCGAATAAAACCATTTTATGCCACTTTGCACCAGCCACTCGCGAGCCACACAGTTTTCACGAATAAATTTGGAATCCTGTCAACCTTCAACGTATAAATTTTCTTATCTAACCCGCAAACTAAATTTCTTAGAGGTGGGCAGATTTATAGCTTCGATCCTGACCGCCCTTTAATTGATTGAATTTTTATTATTGCAACATTGTTAATATTGCAAGAGAGTTTAGTTTCCTTTTATATTCTGCATGAATAAAAGGCGAAACGCTCGTTATATATTTTGTAGCGCGGAAATTAAACTATAAAACATAATACGTGTTTCGGATGATAACAGCGACACAATATAACCCGCGCCTATATTAATGTTTGTTAGCTACTTGTATGGGAAAAATATTATAAAATTTCCACACGATTTTTCATCTCTGGGAATTTTCATAACATCGACAGGGTAGAAAAAAGAGGTGGTTTTATCTTAATGTTTGAATGGTCGACGGTGTTGCAGCCGGCGAGGCCGGATTTACTACTCGTATATTTTATAAAGTGCTCTCCATTTTTGTAGATAATGCTGTGAATTTATGGTGGAGATGGCAATAATGCACGTCATATTTTTTATGCCAGTATCTAAATGATTGTAATGTAATTAATTAGATGATTTGACGGGAGAATTAATCATGCACAATTTATTACTTTTTTTTGTTTGTGTTTGGTTGGAATGGTGCCTTCATCGTTGTAATTATGGTGGAATTATACACCCTAATTTGTGAATTGTGGTTAAGCCAGTGAAATGATTTTTTATAATTCTGTCTATAAAAAAAAAAAAAAAAACATTAAATAATATCTATAAAGACATGTTTTAGTTTTTGAAAAATTACCAATTTTTGAAAATGATTAAAAATTTTATTCTCAATATTTGTGACAAAACTTGGATCAAAATTTTAAAATTTGTTGCTATAATTGCAATTTTTATAAAATTAAAAAATTTAAAAAATTTGATAAATGAAAAAATATGTTTTAAATTTTTGAAAAATTACTAAATTTTGGTAATTGATTAAACATCCTATTGACAGTATGTATGACAAAATTTAAATTAAAATTTTAAAAATTGTTGCTATAATTGCAATTTTTGTAAATGAAAAATTAAAGAATTTTGATAAATCAAAAAAAATGTTTTAATTTTTTTTTAATTACCAAATTTTGAAATTGATTAAAAATCTTATTGACAATATGTGTGACAGAATTTAAATTAAAATTTTGAAAATTTTTGCTATAATTGCAATTTTTGTAAAATGAATAAAATCAAGAAATTTTGTAATTCAAAAAACATGTTTTAAATTTTTGAAAAATGACTAAATTTTGGTAATTGATTAAGAATCCTATTGACAGTATGTGTGACAAAATTTAAATTAAAATTTTAAAAATTGTTGCTATAATTGCAATTTTTGTAAAATAAAAAAATTAAAGAACTTTAATAAATAAAAAAAAAATGTTTAAATTTTTTTTTTAATTACCAAATTTTGCAAATTGATTAAAAATCTTATTGACAATATGTGTGACAAAATTTGAATTAAAACTTTGAAATTGTTGCAATAATTGCAATTTATGTAAAATTACAAAGTTACACATTGTTTCTAAAAAGCGCTTGACCAATTTAGTATCAATTACGAAGCGACACATTGTCTTTAATCTAGAACTTTTCAAAATGAATCGTCAAGTAAAATTGTATCTATTAAGTTGCTTCAACAATCTATAACTAATCGCAAGTAATAAAATAAATAACTAGTGCTAAATTCACTATACAGTAATTGATTACAAATTAACAAACGTATTTTATTCAATTTAAAATAAATATAATTTACTTCAATTTAATTCGTATTTAATCAAAACATTTTTAATGCTCATTTACATTTAAAATCCATTAAATATTATTTATTATAAATCTACAATGTAATTAAAAGTAGCCTAAAACACATAATGTGTTATCTTTAGAATGTACATTACACGATGTCCCTTTCATGTATTGTTCTCGTATCCGATTTTGGCTGCAACGTAAATAGCCAATGGGAAACATCACGTTGAGGGAGTTTAGAGCACCTGTCCTCAATGTAATGTTTCACAACACAAAGCCTTTTCGTAAACAAATAATGTTGACAGGTTACGGGACACATCAAATGGCAATAAACATGAAGAAATAAACAATTTAGGCTATAGATCAAACGATATTAAATTTTAATCTAAACTACAGTATACTCTAATTGGTTATTATTACAACAAAATTACTTGCAATAATAGTTAATTAGATCTAATTAAATCCTCAGGCCGTATTACATTAATGTACTATATGACATAATTAATTAATTAATGTAATTATCTTGAGCTAATAATTGCCTCAACGCGTTATTTGTATATGAGCACCTGTAAATTGGACAATTAATCTTAATGCAATTAGGTTATTATAAAGAGCAAATATTTTTCTTGAAAATATTATCTTCACTTCACAGTTTCATGATTTTAATTCATCGTATTACAGCCGGGAGAGTGATTTGCAGGAAACCATATATTTATCTCTGAGAGGTATATTGTGTTCGCGTAGACCTTTGCTGCGGTGTATTTGCACTTTATTGTTTGATAACCGCTAGTGTGTATATGTAGTTTGATATGCATATGCTACAAATGCATTATATCAGTGCTGCTAGTGCAGAAGGGTGCACAGATATTAAAGGTTTAAATTTCATAACACTATTGTGGGCGTAAAGTTTAAAGTAAGGAAGCAATGTAAATTAGAAACAGAAGTAGCTACAAATAGAGAGATGCAAATAACTATACATTAATGCGTAATTAATTGTAAAATTATTATATACAAGGTGGCTCAAAAAATATTGATTAAGGACAATCTTACGTTATTTGTTTTCCAAAATTTGATTTACTTTTGTACGCTCAATTTTTTTTAATTAGTAGAACTGTAATTTCTTAAATTTGCACAATTTTTTTGAACTATTTTATTTACAATAACTCTGGTACCATTTAATAAACTTTTTGCAGTTATGCTAGTACAAAGTACTATTATGAAAGTACTAAAATTCAAAATTTTATTTATATTTGTACGCTCAATTTTTTTTAATTAATAGAACTGTAATTTCTTAAATTTGCACAATTTTGTTTGAACTATTTTATTTACAATAATTCTGGTACCATTTATTAAATTTTTTTGCAATTATGCTAATACAAAGTACTATTATGAAAGGTTTAAAATCCAAAATTGTATTTAGTTTTGTACGCTCAATTCATTTTAATTAGTAGAACTGTAATTTCTTTAATTTGCTCAACATTTTTTTGAACTATTTTATTTACAATAACTCTGGTACCATTAAGTAAACTTTTTTGCACTTATGCTAATAAAAAGTACTATTTTGAAAGTACTAAAATCCAAAACTTTATTTAGTTTTGTATGCTCAATTTTTTTTTAATTAGTAATATTGTAATATCTTTAATTTGCACATTTTTTTGAACTATTTTATTTACAATAACTTTGGTACCATTTAATAAACTTTTTGCAATTATGCTAGTACAAAGTACTATTATGAAAGTACTAAAATTCAAAATTTTATTTATATTTGTACGCTCAATTTTTTTAATTAGTAAAACTGTAATTTCTTTAATTTGCACACAAATTTTTGAACTATTTTTTTTACCATAACTGGTACCATTTTTTATTTTGCAATTATGCTAATACAAAGTACTATTATAAAATTTGCTAAATAAAAAAATGTATTAGAGGGAAGTTTAGTCGGTAAGAGCCCATACGCCCAAATGTTTAAAACCTAATCTACAGATTACCAAACGATAATTTGGGTTATTGAACAGAATACTTCTTCTTTATTGCGCGTTTTACAGCTATTTAACATCGCCCCAAAAGTCTTACAACTTGTTTAAAGAGGGTTGATGGGACCAACGGTTTATTAGATGACTTCCGAATCACCCCGGTGGATAAAGAGCAAGTTATTATTTTAGTTATATTCGGAGATCAAACCCTGGACTGTTAGCGTGCTACGCTAACGCTCTATTACTGAGCAAACTCACCATCTTTAGTTTATGGTTACTAACAGACAATTTAAGCTAAAATGCCCGTCCGTTTAACCAAGTGTTTGTTATTTAAACTTCAATCCACTAACACTTGGATGCGTGGATGAGTAAGTGAGCTACTTCAGTTTATAGTTGCTGACAAAAAGTTTAAAGTGAATGGACTACTTCAGTGTATAATTACAAAGAAATAGTTTATACTGAAGTGCTCGCTAGCCCGCCCAAGTATTTGTAATTCAATCTACAATTAGTTACAATAATTAAGTAAGTGTTTGTAATCCCATATATAGTTCACTTAAACTAAGGAAAGTGAACAAACTGTTCTAGTTTATGATTACAGACATATAGTTTAAAAAAAAGTGGCCTCTCACCCAACAAGTAACACATGCGTGCGTAGGCAAACTATTCCAATTAATAATTACAAACAATAAGTATAAACTGCAGTGTTTGTAATCTAATATACAAATTAGTTTTATAAAGAAAATGCATTTATGTAGCAATTTATATGAAAGTAATGCATTTTTAGGCATTAAAAAAAAATACACTTTCGGATGCAGAAAATGCGTTTTTATGCTTTTTTTTAGTAGTATTTCATGCAAAAATTGCATTTTCTGAGCTGTTTTATTAAAAAAAATGCGTGTTCTTAGCAATTTTAATAAAGTTTTAAAGTTACTCCTTATAGAAATTGTCTTTTTTGAGCAATTTTGATGCAATATTTATGCAAAAAGGCAGTTTTGAATATAACATCAATCAGAGAATGCATTTTTGGTTCAGTTAAAGCAAAAACACGTATTTTAGTCAATTTCAAATAAATTTTATTGAAAAAAAAAAATGCATTTTTTGAAAATACAAGTTTTTAAAAATAATTTAATTAATAAAATAAGTTTTTATGCAATTTTAAATCAATTTTATGCCCAAACTGTATTTTCTGGTGATTTTTTTTGGTAATTTCATTCGGATAATAAATTTTTTAAGAAATTTTTATGAGGAAATGGCGTTTTTATGCAAAAGATGCAATTTCCAAGTCATTTTCAAGCATAAAATACGTTGTTAAGAAATTTTATGCAGACAATAGGTTTCTGAGCAATTTTAAATTAATTTCATTCAAAAAATGTATTTTATGAACAAGTGTTGTGCTGAAAATACGATTTTGAGCAATTTCATTCAATTTACAATTTTTAAGTTACTTTTATTGTAATTTCTGAGCAATTTTGATGATAAAATTACATTTTCCGAGTCATTTGTATGCAAAAGATGCGATTTCTAAAAAAGTTATACAATACTTCTTATAGAAATTGTATTTTCTGATCGATTTTGAAGCCAAAATTTAACTTTTTGTGCAATTTGTACAAAGCAAATGCGTTTTTAAACAATTTTACGTCACTTTTGTTTTGTAACATAATGACATTCGTGAGTCATTCTGTCATGTTTTTTTAGCTGAAGAAACACAGTTTGAAACCACCGGCCGAATTCATTGAACTGTGTTCCTGCCCGCACACCCAAATGTTTGTGATCAAGAAATTGGATACGTTATTTCTGTTTTGTAACTAAATGACATCTGTAAGTCATACTGTCATGTTTTTTAGCTGCAGGAACACGGTAGGTAGTAGTAACTTCTTTATTACAATTATTTGGGCGGGTGGGCGGGAACACAGTTTGAAACCACCGGTCCATTTCTTTGAACTGTGTTCTCGCCCGCCCACCTAATGTTTGTGATCAAGAAATTGGATACGTCACTTCTGTCTTGTAACTGAATGACATCTGTAAGTCAGTCTGTCATGTTTTTTAGCTGGAGAAACACGATAGATAGTAGTAACTTCTAATTTCTTTATTACAAATACTTAGGCGTGTGAGCGGGAACACAGTTTGAAACCATTGGCCCAATTCTTTAAACTGCCCCCCCCCCCACGTGTTTGTGATCAGGAAATTGGTTACGTTACTCTGTCTTGTAACTAAATGACATCTGTAAGTCATTCTGTCATGTTTTTTAGCTGGAGGAACACGATAGGTAGTAGTAATTTCTAATTTCTTTAAAACCACTGGCCCAATTCTTTAAACTGTGTTCCCGCCCGCCCACCCAAGTGTTTGTGATTAAGAAATTGGATACGTCACTTCTGTCTTGTATCTAAATGACATCTGTAAGTCATTCTGTCATGTTTCTTAGCTGCAAGAACACGGTAACTAGTAGTAACTTCTAATTTCTTTATTACAAACATTTAGGCGGGTGGGCGGGAACACAGTTTAAAACCACCGGCCCAATTCTTTGAATTGTATTTTTGCCCGCCCACCCAAGTGTTTGTGAACAAGAAATTGGATACGTCACTTTTGTCTAGTAACTAAATGACATCTGTAAGTCATTTTGTCATGTTTTTTAGCTGCAGGAACACGGCAGGTGATAGTATTTTCTGATTTTTTGATAACAAACACTTGGGTGGGTGGGCGGGAACACAGTTTGAAACCACCGGCCCAATTTTTTTGAACTGTGTTCCCGCCCGCCCGCCCACGTGTTTGTGATTAAAAACTAAGATACATCACTTCTGTCTTGTGACTAAATGACATCTGTAAGTCATTCTGTCATGTTTTTTAGCTGCAGGAACACGGCAGGTGATAGTATTTTCTGATTTTTTGATAACAAACACTTGGGTGGGTGGGCGGGAACACAGTTTGAAACCACCGGCCCAATTCTTTAAACTGTGTTCCGCCTGCCCACCCAAGTGTTTGTGATCAAGTAATTGGATACGTCACTTCAGTCTTGTAACTTAATGACACCTGTAAGTCATTCTGTCATGTTTTTTAGCTGGAGGAACACGGTAGGTAGTAGTAACTTCTAATTTCTTTTTTACAAACATTTGGGCGGGTGGGCGGGAACACAGTTTAAAACCACTGGCCCAATTCTTTTAAACTGTGTTTCCGCCCGCCCGCCCAAGCGTTTGTGATAAAAAAATTAGATATGTCACTTCTGTCTTGCAACTTAATGACATCTGTAAGTCATTCTGTCATGTTTTTTAGCTGCAAGAATACGGCACGTGATAGTATTTTCAAATTTTTTGATTACAAACACATGGGCGAGTGGGCAGGAATACAGTTTGAAACCACCGGCCCAATTCTTTTAAAATGTGTGCCCCAGAATTTTATTTTTGGATCAATATCTATGCTAAAAATGAGTTTTTAGACGATTTTATTTAAAAAATAAATTTTCTGGGTAAATTTAATTTAGAAAATGCGTTGTTGACCACTTCAAGTCAATTTAGGTGCAATTTTTATGTTAAAAAACGTTTTTTAAACAATTTTATAAAAAATGCAGAAAATGAGTTTTTAAAGCAATTATTTCCAGAAAATATGTATTTTTTATTTAATTTCAATTAAATTAGATAAAATAATTTTTGAGCAATTTTAATGCAAAAAATGCAATTTAATCGTTTTCATATAATTTTAATTTAAAAATATACATTTCTGGGTCAATTTATCTACAGTTTTAGGCTATTTCAAATAGATTTTATAAAAACAATCAATTTTTGGGCAATTTTTATGCAGAAAATGTATTTTTTGATGCAAGAGATACATATTCCGAGCAGTTTTGATGTAAATTTCAAACAATATTTATGATAAAACTGCAATTTCAATAGATTTCATGCAGAAACGCACTCTGGGTGAGAACGTTTGTAGTGATAACGCTCTTAGTAAATATTAATTTGTTCCTAAAATGCTACTTGCAACCATCCCAATGAACCTCATCATAAAAAAATGACAAAGAAACTCAAAATTTATTGTTTAAAACTTGTGTACAAATTCTATTTAAAGCAAACAATAATGCAAGAAAGTCAAAAATAACAAACTTTGGTCATAAAATATTAAAAAACTTCATTAATAACTAAAATCCGGCCATAAATTGTTGAAAAATGTAAATCTACTAATTAAATATTATAAATAACTAGCAACCTAGTCTTAAAATATCAAATTGTTGTTTAAAAGCTCACAAAATCGGCCAAAAATAGTTTAAAAGTGCAAAATTTTATTTAAAAATGTCAAAAATAGCAAAATCCTGCCTTAAAACACTAAAATATTGTTAAAAAGTAACAAAATTTGGCTATAAACTATAAAAAAATACAAAATTTCTTTTATAAAAACTCAAAAATTGCAAAATATTATCACAAGAAACCAAAACTTGAAAAACTGTCAAAAACAGAGTCAAAATGTATAAAAATTTTATCAAAAAATACAAAATTTACTATTCATAAAAAGGCAAAAATAGCAAAATTTATAAATTGTTAAAATATTTTTAAAAATACGACCAAAAACGGTTGAAAAGTGCAAAATTTTGTTTATAAAACATCAAAAATAACCAAATTTGGCTTTAAAATTTCAAAACATTTGTTTAAAAGTACTAAAATCCGGCTATAAACTGTTAAAAAGTACAAAATTCTAACTATGGATTGTCTAAAATAGGAAAATCCGGCCATAAAAAATAAAATATTGTCATAAAGCACAAAAACTTTGTCACTGTTAAAAGTGCAAATTCTATTAATAAAATGTCAAAAATAGTTAAATTTAGCAAAAATCAGTTAAAATGTCTAAAATTGTATTTCTAAAAAATCATTCATAGCAAATTCTGGCTTTAGAAAAACAGTTTATTGCAAAACGCATAAAAACTTGCTCAAAAATTGTCAAAAAATGTCAAAATTGGAAAAAAACAAGTTAACATCAAATGTTAAAAAGCGAAATTTGGCAAAATTAGTTCTAAACACCATTCTATTGACTGCAATTTAACAAAAATATAAAAAATGTACAAAAATAATCTGAACCACCAGCCCACCCAACTATTGGTAATCCAGAATTTAGACGCATCTTCCCAGCTTCTAACATAAACACTTCAAACGCTTACAAAAAAATTTCCAATTTTATGTTATCAAACTCTTAAACTACTTATTGGTAATCATGATTTAAAGTGACCCACCCACCCGTCTAAGGTGATCAAAAAGATTAAATATTACCTCTTCCTTCTTAGACAAACAAACTTCTAACGAGGAAAAACGTTAATTTTTTTATTAACGAACGTTTGAGCTAGTAGATAAATAGACACTCCAATTTAATTCGACCGTAATCATGATTTGGAGTGATCAACCCACCTGCCCACTTGTTAGTCACCAAAAAATAGCTATCACTTCCCCCTTTTTGGATAATAAGTCTTCTAAGAATTGCAAATAAAAGAGTTTTCTAATTCTATAATAACAAACACTCGGACGGGTGAGCCTCCAGTTCAAATTATTTGCTGGTCATCATAATCTAAAGTACTCCATGTGCTTCCCAAGTAGTACAATTAAACGTCATAACAAAATAAAATATTTTAAGCAAATATTAGCAAGGTCAATGACTTATACAAATAATTAAAAATAAAATTCATTAAACAAATCAAATTGCATACCTATTTATTAAAGTAAAGCAACAAATCTATCATTAATCTGTTAAATATGTTGCAAAGATTTGCATTTTTAGTAAATGCGTAGTAGCATAAAGCTCACCTCATAGTTTGATTCGTTTCCATTCCATTGCGTCTACAATATGTTGGAATATCTCAGCATACACACATTTTCAACACTTCACTTTACTTAAAATCCGTAATATGATAACAATAAAATGCAAACTACGCATTAAACTAAAAACCATCCATTTTGTGTACATAGAAATAAAGAGGACGAGCACGACTGAGCTGAAGCTGCGTGATCTACTTAAAACACGAAGGTTTGCGACGCCATGCGATCGAATCCGAATACTATACCTCATATCAATTCCCACTCCTGCTGCAGAAATATTTTCATGGAGCAGGAAAAATTATACTATAAATATTATATTAACCAAAAACAAATTCATTTACAAGAAGCCGTTCTTAGTATGTTTTAATTAAATATTAAGTTAATATTTTATTAATTAATAATCTTATTAACTTTTGAAAACAGCAAACAAACTTTTTATAAAGTATTAATGAATATATTTTGATCTTCATAATAATCTTACGAAAGGTAGTTTACAAACATTACGTAGCATGATAGTCTTGGCATGGAAGACGAATTTTATTACTTCCTGATCGCCCCTAACGCCATTACACCTATCTACCGTGGATGCGTATATAAAGCCATCAATCAACCCCTTTGTTCGCATTATACCCTTTCAATATATTCAAAGCACTGAATATATTAGTTGATGTCCGTTTATCAGCAAAACGAAAGACATTGTTAAAGAAAAAAATCAATCAATCCAAGGTGAGAATAATAATTTGTTTAATTCAAACAATAAAACCGATTCGCTTAATACAACAATAAAGATTCCAAGCTGGGGATTGTATTTCATTTTAAATTGATTGGCTTTGTGAGTGAACGAATGAATGTAGTTTAAATTCAATTCCAATGTAATGTACTTTCAATTCAATTAAGAATTACAATGGAAATTTATAATGTATGTATTAAATAGTTTTTTGGTAGAATTACAGTAAATAATTTCCTTCATGTTTATGAAATAATTTCTGTAAATGAACTGGAGCGTAAAATATTATTTATGGTTGGTAGAACACATGCAGATTGGTTGCAACGAGCTTCAAGCTCTCGGGGAGTTTCAAGTGTGGAATAATAGATAAGATTGCAATGATTGATTCTATTGAAGGGTACTGTAATCGAGTATCTCTGTGCGAGGACGATGAATAGTTTCAATTCCGCCGCTGGGGGAGTCTTTGTTTAGTCTGTTACTGACCACACCCGGGTTATATTTACAATATTTAGAATGTAAATTATCTAACAACGATGTTTAGAGTAAATATGCAATGATATCGAGTGAAATTAATCACTGCAGGGTAAGGCCGTATCTAGAATAAAATGTTGAGAGGGATTTGATGACTTAAAAAAGCTTTTCACACTTCGTTACAACATTTTTTCAATTAATGCAAGATATTAAAGCCGCATCTCATAATTTCAAAATTTTCTATATACAAAACTACAATTTTAATTTTAGTAAAAAAAATTGTAAACTACGTCTTTTGGAAGAAATTACGAATGCAGATTTGACTGATATTGTGGCTTCTGATGGACGACAAAAAATAAAAACGTTAAAGCAAAAGAAAAAGCTATTAATAATGTAAATAATGTAAACTATTTGTATTTTGTGCGATTCTTAAGTCCAGTTCAAAGTACTAGTTACATAAATTAGAATGACCCAGCCACCGATTTAAAAGTAAATCATGAAGAAATTGAATTCATCACTCCCTCCTTTACAAAGAATACCATGATGGTCTGGAGTGGCCCACATATCCACCCAAGTGTTGATCATCAAAAGACTAGATATTACCTTCTCTGTTTTAAATTTTTTTTTTTTAAATAAAAAATCCAATTTTTTGATAACAAATCTTTGTGCGAGTTTGAAATGGATTGGGTTCATGGTTTGAAATGACCCAAGCAATTGTTAGTCATTAAGACAATTAAATGTCACTTCCTCCTCCTCCTCCTCTGACTAAGAGACATCTAACACTTGCAGACAAAAGAAACTTACTTACTTCATGAAAAAAATTATATCATCCTCTACTCTAATAACGAGATTTCTAACGGTTGCAAAGAAAAGAAACTTCCATTTCTTTAAACAAATTCTTGGGCGGGTGGATGGGCACTCTAGCTTAAACTACTAGACGACAAGTAAGATTTGAAATAAACAAACCACTTCTTCAAATGTTGGTTATCAAGATATCCATATCACCTTCTCCTCTGACTAAGGAACTTGCAACACTTGCAGATAGGACCAACTTCTAGTTCTTGGGCAAGAGGGTAGGTAATCCAGTTCTGTTTTTGGGCAAATGGTCTTTTAACACTTGCAAAAAAGGAAAAAAAATCAATTTAGTTAACAATCATTTAAGCAAGTGGATGAGTACTTAAGATTTGATTTATCATTCCCTTAAACCCTCTAAGTAGGCATTGCCATGTGACAGAATCAACTAATCAAAACCCAGCAAAAAGCTATACCTGACCAAAAAGAAATCCACAAATAAGAACGCTTAAAGACAAATCCTACTCTTGAGTCGCCGTAGGTACACACCAAGTCCAGAAACTGAAATTGCAGTTAAACCAAATGGCAACCAGCTTTAATCAAAAATTCTTTGACCTAAACAACAATATTAAAGCATTGACCAAGACCATCGCCCCCACACCACCACCTTCCATAGCAGAAACTATAAAGCTTTACAAAATCAAAAAATCAAAAAATCCAAGAATAAAATTTCAACCACGGATTCAAGCCTTATGACAGAATTACTTCTGACGCTCAAAGAAAGATCAAACTATAAATTATTTTATAACAATCACTTGGGTGGGTGAGTGGGCCACTCCATAGCACAATACCAAATCAGTATTTTAGACTGGGCATGCCCACCCACTCAAGTGTTAGTTATCAAGAGATTAAATCACGACCTTTTCTTGTAACAGAATGACTTCTGACGTCCACAGAAAGATCAAAAAATAATTCTAATAACAACCTTTTGGGTGGGTGGGCCAATTCGTAGCATGATACCGAGTCAGTAGTTTTGACTAGAGTGGCCCACCCACCCACTAAAGTGTTTGTTATCAAGATACTGGATCACGACCTACTCTTGTGACAAAATGACTTCTTGACGCTCGAAGAAAGATCACACATCCAATCTCTTGATGACGGACACTTGGGTGGGTGGCTCGCTTCATAGCAAAATACCAAGTCAGTAGTTTAGACTTAAGTCACCCACCCACCAACCTAAGTGTTAGTTATCAAGAAATTGGATCACGACCTACTCTTGTGACAAAATGACTTCTTGATGCGCAAAAAAGGTCAAATATCTAATTTCTTGATGACGGACACTTCGGTGGGTGGGTAAGCCACTCCATAGCATAATACTAAGTAGGTAGTTTTTACTAGAGTGGCCCACCCACCCACTAAAATGTAAGTTATTAAGAAATTGGATCACAACCCACTTTTATGACAAAATGACTTATTAATGCTCAAAAAGAGGTCAAACATCCAATTTCTTGATGACGAACAATTGGGTAGGTGGGTGGGCCAGTCTATAGCATAAAACCAAGTCAGTAGTTTTGACTACAGTGGCCCACCCACCCACCCAAATGTTAGTTATCAAGAGATTAGCTCACAACCTACTCTTGTGACAAAATGACTTCTTGACGCTCAAAGAAAGATCACACATCTAATATCTTAATGACAGACACTTGTTTGGGTGGTTGGGTCACTTCATAGCAAAATACCAAGTTAGTAGTTTTAACTTAAATCACCCACCCACCCACCTAAGTGGGTGGGTATCAAGAATCTTGTGACAAAATGACTTTTTGATGCTCGAAGAGAGGTCAAACATCTATTTTCTTGATGACGGACACTTCGGAGGGTGGGTGAGCCACTCCATAGCATAATACTAAGTCAGTAGTTTTTACTAGAGTGGTTCACCCACCCACTAAAATGTAAGTTATTAGGAGATTGTATCATAACCTACTCTTGTGACAAAATGATTTCTTGATGCTAAAAGAAGGGTCAAACATTCAATTTCTTGATGACGGACACTTGGGTGGGTGGGTGGGCCACTCCAAAGCATAAATCCAAGTCAGTAATTTTGACTACAGTGGCCCACCCACCCACCCAAGTGTTAGTTATCAAAAGATTAGATCACGACCTACTCTTGTGACAAAATGACTTCTTGACGCTCAAAGAAAGGTCACACACCCAATATCTTAATGACGGACACTTGGGTGGGTTGGTAGGCCACTTCATAGCAAAATACCAAGTTAGTAGTTTAGACTTAAGTTACCCACCCACCCACCTAAGTGTTAGTTATCAAGAATCTTGTGACAAAATAACTTCTTGGTGCTCGAAGAGAAGTCAAACATCCAATTTCTTGATGACGGACACTTGGGTAAGTGGGTGGGCCACTCCATAGCATAATACCAAGTCAGTAGTTTTGACTACAGTACCCACCCACCCACCCACCCAAGTGTTAGTTATCAAGAGATTAGATCACGACCAACTCTTGTGACAAAATGACTTCTTGACGCTCAAAGAAAGATTACACATCCAATATCTTGATGACAGGGTGAGTGAGTGAGCCATTTCATAGCAAAATACCAAGTCAGTAGTTTAGACTTAAGTCACCCACCCACCTACCAAAGTGTTAATTATCAAAAATCTTGTGACAAAATGACTTCTTGGTGCTCGAAGAGAGATGAAACATCTAATATCTTGATGAAAGACACTTGGGTGAGTGGGTAGGCAACTCCATAACATAATACCAAATCAGTAATTTTGACTAGAGTAGCCTACCCACCCACTAAAGTGTTAGTTATCAAGAGATTGGATCACGACCTACTCTTGTGACAAAATGACTTCTTAATGCTCAAAAAGAAGTCAAACATCCAATATCGTGATGACGGACACTTGGATGGGTGGGTGGGTCACTCCATAGCATAAAACCAAGTCAGTAATTTTGACTACAGTAGCCCACCCACCCACTTTAGTGTTAGTTATCAAGAAATTAGATCACGACCTACTATTGTGACAAAATGACTTCTTAACGCACAAAGAAAGATCACACATCCAATATCTTGATGACGGACACTTAGGTAGGTCAGTAGGCCACTTCATAACAAAATACTAAGTTAGTAGTGTAGACTTAAGTCACCCACCCACCCACCTAAGTGATAATTATCAAAAATCTTGTGACAAAATGACTTTTTGATGCTCAAAGAGAGGTCAAACATCTAATTTCTTGATGACAGACACTTGGGTGGGTGAGTGAGCCACTCCATAGCATAAAACCAAGTCAATAGTTTTTACTAAAGTGGCCCACCCACCCACTAAAATGTAAGTTATCAACAGATTGGATCACGACCTGGTTTTGTGACAAAATGATTTCCTGATGCTCAAAGAGTAGTCATCCAATTTCTTGATGACGGACACTTGGGTGGGTGAGTGAGCCACTTCATAGCAAAATACCAAGTCAGTAGTTTTGACTTGAGTCACCCACCCACCCACCTAAGTGTTAGTTATCAAGAATTTTGTGACAAAACGACTTCTTGGTGCTCGAAGAGAAGTCAAACATCCAATTTCTTAATGACGGACACTTGGGTGGGTGGGTGGGTGGGCCACTCCATAGCATAATACCTAATCAGTAATTTAGACTGAAGTGCCCACCCACTCAACCAAGTGTCAGTTATTAAAAGATTGAATCACAATCTTTTCTTGTAACAGAAAGACTTTTGACATCCACAGAAAGTTCAAATTATCTATCACTTGGTGACGGCACTTGGGTGGGTGGATGGGCCACTCCGTAGCATAATACCAAATCAATAGTTTAGACTGGAGTAACCTTACCACCCTTACACCCAAGTGTTAGTTATCAAGAGATTAGATCACAACCTATTCTTGTATCAAAATGACTTCTTGACGCTTGCAGAAAAGTCAAACATCCAATTTCTTAATAACAACCTTTTGGGTAGGTGGGTGAGTTACATTATAGCATAATACTAAATCAGTAGTTTGAACAGGAGTGGCCCCAACCTTCTATTAAATGAATTTGTTTGTTTTCCACCTATCTCTGTAAAACTTCTAAAAAGAGCAAATCGCGCAGAAATTAAAGATCTAACTGAGCTTTTTAGCATAAAAATCACTGATAAACCAAAAACAAGACGGTAACATACTTTAATGCCAAAATGACGGTAGCAAGATGCTTCAAAGCTTCTGCCATCTGATGGATAGTCCACACATCAACACCGTTGCAGACAATGCTTCCAACCCCACCCAACCTTCTATTAAATAAATTTGTTCGTTTCCCACTAATCTTTGTGCAACTCTAAAAGAAAGAAAAAAGCACACAGATCAAAGATCTAACTGACTTCTTAAGTCTGAAAGCCACTGTTAAGCCAAAAAAAAAAAAGAACGAATCAATAGCAGACTTTAAAGCTTTAACTATTTGATCCTCCACCTTTTAGTGAACAGTTCCAAGAACACACCTTTTAAGTTGCTTTCTGCTCTGGTCCTCATCATGCCAATTAAGAAAATGCAAGATACCAGACCTACGCCTAAATCTACGACCGCCCCAGCCTCGTTGTCTTCTCAATGTTCAGGTTCTTGCAAACCTGCTACTGCTTTTACAAAAAAAAAAAACAAATTGAGCCACTAACACCAATAAATCTTTTGATAACTAACTCTTAAGTGGGTGGGCAAAAACTAAATTAAATTATAAGCCAATAGCTTCTTTTACTCTAACTAACTTTTTTTACTGTAATCCACCCACCCACCCATTCAAATGTTAGTCATCAAAAGATCTACTGTTCCTTTCAACTTTTTTGTGCATGTACTTAGATATCAGAAAATTGTTTAACAATAAATTTCTTGATAACAAACTAGTGAGTAAGTGGGCGAGAACTAAGTTAAATTTATGGGCCAATAGCTTCTTTTACTGTGAGCCACCACCCGCTTAAGTGTTATTCATCAAAAAATCTACTGTTTTTTCCACTTCTTGTGTGCTTATACTTCGATATCTGAAAATTGTTTAACAATAAATCTCTTAATAACTGACGCTTGGCGGGTAATACAAAATTGAATTTGTGAGCCAGTACCACCTACCCACCCAGGATCTACTGTTCTTTCCACATTTTCTGTGCTTATGCTTAAATATCAGAAAATTGTTGAACAACAAATCTCTTGATGACCAACGCTTGAGTGGGTGGTCAAAAACTAAATTCAGATTGTGAGCAAGTAGCTTTTTTTACTGTGTTCCACCCACCCGCCTAATTGTTAGTAATCAAAGAATCTTCTGTTCCTTCCACCTCTTGTGTGCTTATGCTTAGATATCTGAGAATTGTTTAACAATAATTCTTTTGATAACTAACGCTTGGGTGGGTGGGCGGGAACAAAGTTTAATATGTGGAACAGTAGTTTCTTCTACTCTGACTAACCTACCCGCCCAGGTGTTGATCATCAAAAAATGTACTATTCTTTTCACCTCTTGTGAGCTTGTACTTAGATATCAAAAAACTGTTTTAACAATAAATCTCTTGATAACTAGCGCTTGGTTGGGTAGTCGGAAACAAAGTTTAATTTGTAGAACAGTAGCTTTTTTTACTGCAACCCACCCACAAAGACATTTCAACTACAAAGATCACAACTTCTTCCAGAACAAAATAAAAAAGCCAAAAAGTTGTACAAAAATTAGTGTTAGAAAAATACTTCAAAATACATACAATCAATCACAGAAGACACAGAAAACAATAATCCAATGTGGAAGATCGCCAAAACTTTACAAAACAGTAGTTTCCTTTAGACATTGAGAAGGTGATCTTAAATTAGACATAATCTAAGACCACAATAATTCAAGAAATTTTCTCCCCGCCCATCAACATAAGTTCCAAAGAGGCCACTTTTAAAGTCCATCAACTAATCTGTATGCCTAAACACAAAGTCAATGGTTTCAGAGTAAGGAAAACTACAAAAATAAGCTTTTTCAACTTATATAAGGTCTACTTCTAAAACAGCACAGACAAAATTTCTTTCTATGTTTTTACAACTGATAAAACTTTTAAATCATATTTATACCTCTCGGCAAATCACGAGAAAAGTTTCTCAAAGCTCCATCCTTTGCAATTTAACCTGTTTGTCGCCGACATACCCCTATAGAATAGACTCAAGAGGTTAACATGACACAACATGTTGACAACGCAGCATTAATCTACACTTCAAAAGTCACCCAAAATAGTCACTTTATGGAACCAATAATCTTCAAAACTGGCTAAATAAATGGCGCTTCAAAGTAAACCCAAAGAAAAACAAAGTTCTTGACACAACAACAAACCACTCCTTATAATAACGTCTTCTTAAATGATTCCATAGACAAAGTTGAACTGGAAAACAAATCTTTTAGTTCCAATGCTTCGTCTGAAATGTGGTATGTGACTTCAGAACAAAATTCGGATGTACACTTCCAAAGTCTGACTTTGTAGATGTTTGTTGGAGCTTTTGATAAGTATCAAAACAAATAAATTAGTAAAGTTCAGTTCAAAATTTTGGTCAAAAAGTATTTCAATAATCTTGCCATCCACCCCAACCCTAAACTAGTAAAACAAAAAAAAGATTTTTTTGTAAAAGACTAATCAATCAACTGCAAACCTAAAATACCTTAAAATTTCATCTTCAAACGGAAAGTACATAGCCACATAGTCTCAGAAGCCTTAACGTTAGTCTTTTTAAAAATAAATCTAAGACGTTAAGTCTTTAAAATATTCTTCTCCCCTAAGCCAAAATAAAAAAATCTAATCCAAAGCAGAAAACAGCAAAAAGCTTCCTAAAGAGGTCAACACTCGCAAGCAGAAGCACTTACTATTTTGACAGTTTGATAACATTTTACATTCTAAACTCAAACATTTTTTGTCAATTTCTAACAAATTTGGAAAATATATGATAGTTTCTAAATTGTTTAGAAAAGTTTTTTAATTGTTTCATGTTAATTTAGATCCAGTTTTGACAATCTGTAAAATATTTTGACTATTTGGTAAAAGTTATAAAAGTTTTGAGTTCGTTTGACAATTTTGGAACAGTTTTAGAACATTTTTTGTCAATTTTCAACAGTTTTGGAAAATATTTGACAGTTTCTGAATGCGTTGAAATGTTTGAGGGAGTGTTTTGTTTATTTAGCTTTTCCCGGAACTGCACTAAACTAAGTCAACAAATAGAAATCAATTCAAATAGCAACAAAAAAGTAGTTTAGATGACTGCAAAAAAAAAAATATCACCATTTCCAACAAGTCATAATAGAAAACATTGCTACTGCATCACCAAGAAAACAAAACCAACGTGGAGAACAGACCATTTCACCTCCTCCGCGGCCAGCAATTTTTTAAGATTTTTGCCATACATACAGCCTTATACCACGTATGCAAGATTATTCCGTTCACTCTAAAAAAATTCCTCTATAAAGCCCGGCACAAAATTTTACTCCAAATCTCTGATTACACACAACGCACTAACAACATATAACGCCCAACGTAAGGCATTTGAAAGGATTCTGCTTTCCCTTACTCTAAAACCAATCTTTTAGAAAAAAAATAACACAATGGAAGAAGCTGGACCTAAAACCCAAATGTATCCAGCAAACCAAAGAGCACCCAGCATAGAAAAAAAGCAACCAACATCTTCCTAAAAAGGTTATACTCTCGTGCAAACGTAACTTAGAAATCACTATCTCAACTAAACTGAGAAATAATTTACTAGGCAGATATAGCTTATCCTCACCTAGCAAACCAGAAAGGTACACTCGGTTTTTATAGTACCTTTGATCAAATCTGGGTTCAACCTTTTCTCGTTCTTTGCAGGGATACCACAAGGTTCCGTTTTTACCCACCCTCTTTAATATTTATGTTATGGACATTCCCCCACCCAAAAACCAAAGGACAAAGTTCCAACAGTACACGGATGACAACGCTGCATGGTTAATCCATCACTCTTCACGCCTAGTGATCAAAAGTCATCAAAAAATTCTTAGACCAAAAATTAAAGTTTCTTTTGCAAAAAAGAAAACTTCTAATTTTTTCATAACAAACTTTTGAGCGGGTAAGTAGATACTCTAGGTAAAACTACATAATCATAATCATGATCTGAAGTGACCCACCCACCCGCTTAAGCGTTGGTCATCAAGAGATTAGATATCACTTCCTCCTCCTCTGACTAAAAAACTTCTATCATTTGCAAAGAGAAGAAACTTTTAATTCTTTAATAACAAACACTCCAGCAGATGGATATGCACTCCAATACCAACTACTAGTTGGTAATTATGATTTGGAGTGACCCAACTACCCGCCCAATTGTTGGTCATCAAGAAATTATATTTATCAAACTCTTCTCTAACAAAAAAACTTTTTGTTAACAAACTCTTAGGCAAAAGAGTAAGCACTTCAGTTCAAACTGCTCAATAGTAATCATGATTTGAAGTAATCCACCCACCCGCCCAAATGTTACTCATCAAAACAATGAATATCACCTCCTCTTTCTTAGACAACAAAACTTTTAACGCTTAAACACAGTTTTTGGAATGCTTTATGGTTATTGTGCAAAATTTTTTAAATTTGAAAACAGTTTATTTTGGAAATTATAATCAACTTAAAGTAAAATTGCAAATAATTTTTTTTTAATGTATTCAATAGTACTTTAAAATTAAATAAGGTGTTTAAGATGCTTTTATTATAGTCAATAATGAAATGTAAATATTTAAACAGTTTTTTTTTGTTTTAATTAATTTTATTAACAAATGTAAATTATTTTTTAATAATTTAAAATAATATTTCTGACTAACTGGTAATATATAATCTGAATTATTTTGCGAGACATTAAACGAAACCAATAGTCGTTTCAATGTATATTCTATGCCCTAATTCCAAACTCATAATTTCCAATAAACTAATACTAAAGCTTGAGCGTTGGCAATTTTCCCAGCAATAACCATTACACACCACACATTGAAGGGCACTTATACGATCTACAATGTTGGTAATTGGAAGCCAAGTACTGCTTTAATTAATAACAATATAATAACATAATTAAATTTAAACCAATTCAATGCAAAATATTAAATCAGTTTAATGTAATGTAATATTTTCTATGGAAACTTTTCTCGCGAATATTTTATCACAGCACTTTGAAAATAAAACTTTTTAAGTTCATAATTTAATGGAATCACCGTCAAGAATCTTATTATTATTATTATTATTAAAAACTTTGTTATCTTAATAATGTTAAGGAATTGATAGTGTTTGTATGCAAATTAATTAGATAAAATATGAACCCTACAATTGTTTTAATATAATGACATAATTTAAGTATTATGATAAGCAGAAAGCGCTTCTACCATTCTTTATAATTAGGGCATTGCGAGTGTCTCCCTTTTATTCCAATTGTTAACAATTTATTAAACTTATCTCCCAATTGTGTTACTCGGCATTTCTAAACGTAATTATTATATTAGCATAAAGGGAATTTTCAGAGTAAATATATTACCACCGATATAAATAATATTTACAATTAACTTAATTTGAATTCGTGCATTCTGTGGTAATCTTAAAGTGCGCCTCTTAATGTATTTTGTGGATCATAAAGTTGCGGCAAGGAAAATTACATTATGTAAAGTATTAAGTGTGTGCCTTGTGGAATATTAAATTTGCAAACTTATAATTTACTTTTCTTTAAATTAATAAGATGTAATCTTGTTAATGCCCTCTGGGTGGACTTAAAGTTTTTTATAATTATACATAGAAGGTGTAATTAGTTGATTGAAGTATTATGGTTTGATCCCGAATGCATTGTGTAAGTTTTAATAATTAAATTGGTGGTAAGCTGTTTGTCTTTGTAAATAATTTATAGATTATGTAATTGATTACATCAGTATTTTTAAAGAAATTTATAATTTGTTGATATGACTGCTATTTTTAAAAATATCAAACAGTCTTTTAAGCTCATTTCTAAGGATTTTACGATTGTTTTACGATTGCTCATTAATGGTAACATTTATTTTTGATCTACTAGAGCTGTTTAAAATATTTAAAACTTTACTTTTCAAACATTAATTTTAATTTACAAAATAAATGGTTTTGAATTTACTCCATTTTACTTGCCTGTGTGTTAGTAATCAAAAAATTGGTGTTTTCCAACCAATTCACCAATACAGTAATAAGCCAATAGTTTAACATGGCATGACCCATAATGCCTTAGAACGTACTGAAAGTTCTGCAAATATTTTTGTTTCATGATGCGTATTGAACATTTATTAGAGTTTTGGAAACATTTCAAAAGTATTGACATGATCTATCTTAAAGTTTTCTTTCTGATACTTTCGGATTTTTTGTTTAATAATATATATTGAATATTTAAAGCTTTGAAAACTTTTTAAAAACTTTTGGAATATTTTAAAAGACTTGGGAACCTTTTCAAAACTTAAGACATAAATGCATTAAGCTCTATAAACACTTCTAAAGTTTTGAAAAAAAATTTAAAACTTGATTTAATTTATAAAAGCTCTGAAAATGTTCTGAAAGCTCCAATTATATGCATAAAGCTCTACAAATGTTTTCAAAAATTAGTAAACATTTTAAAATCTTTGGACTTTTTGTTTTATAATATTTACTGCACATTTAAAGCTTTGAAAGCATTCTAAAAGCGTTAAGATCATTTTAAAAACAATCTAAAAGCTTTGAAAACATTCTTAAGGTTTTGAATACATTCTAAAAGTTTTGGGAACATTCTGAAAACTTAGTTCGGGGCACTATTGTTTACTTTAAGAACATTTTGAAAGCATTGAGAACATGATCTATTTTAAGGTTTTCTTTCTTATACTTCAAAACTGGCTTTATTAAAATTTCAAAAGCTCTAAAGTTATTTTGATAGCTATAAGCTTATGTTCAAAGCTTTATCAAAGTTTCGTTAACATTTTCAAAGTTTAATAAAAATTTCTTAAATGTTGAGAACATTTCTAAAGTTTTGTGAATATTTTCAAAGCTTGATTGAAGTTTGAAAAGATCAAAAAATATTCTGAGAGCTTGCAGGACATAAATAAAAGTTACAAATTTTGCAAATGTTTTCAAATATTTAATTTTTTTGTTTTATAATAAATATTAAACATTTAGAGCTTATAGAACATTCTTAAAGCTTTAAAAACTTTCTAATAGTTTTTGAAACATTCTAAAAATTTTGAAAACATTTTAAAAACTTTTAAAGCATTTTAAAAGCTTTGAAAACAATTTAAAAGCTTTGAAAACATTTTAAAAGTTTTTGGAACATTCTAAAAGCTTTAAAAACCTTCTCAAAGCTTTAGTTATGAATGATTCAAGCTCTACAAATATTTTTAAAATTATTTTTGAAGCTTTATTTACATTTAAAAAGTTTGCAGAACATTTAAAAACTTTGAAAACATTCTAAAAACCTTAGAAATATTCTGAAAGCATTAGGCATAAACGCATTAAACTCTACAAACAGTTTTAAAGTTTTGAAAAAAAAATTTGATTGAATTTTCAAATGCTCCGGGAATGTTCTGAAAGCTCTAAGTATATGCATAAAGCTTTACAAATGTCTTTAAACTTTTTGTTTAATATTATTTATTAAACATTTTAAGCTTTAGGAGCATCTAAAAACTTTAAAACCATTCTAAAAGCTTTGGAAACATTCGGCAAGCTTCAAAATAATTCAAAGTTTTATGAAAATTCCATAAACATTTTCAAAACATTTCTGAAGTGTTGAAAATATTTTTAAAATTTTGTAAACATTTTTAAAGTTTGATTAAAATTTGAAAAAGTCAAACAAAATTCTGAAAGCTTGCAGGACATGAATAAAGCACTACAAATTTTGCAAATATTTTCAAATCTTCGAATTTTTTGATTTATAAAATTTATTAAACATTTTGAGCTTTGGAAACATTCTGAGAAATTTGGAAACATTATAGAAGCTTTGAAAACATTTTAAAAGCTTTTAGAACATTCTAAAAGCTATACAAACTTTCTAAAAGCTTTAAAGCATTTTAGTAGCTTTTGGAACAATCTAAAAGCTTTTGTAAAGATTTTAAAAGCTTTTGAAATATTCAAAAAGCATTAAAAACCTTTTCAAAATTTTAGGTATAAATGTTTCAAGCTCTATAAACACTTTTAAAGTTTTAAAAACATTTTTGAAGCCTAATTAAAACTTCAAAAGCTAGAAGAACATTCTGAAAGCTTTGGAAACGTTTGAAAAACCTTAGAAATCTTCTGAAAGCCTTAACTTTTAAATTGCATATAACGGCTAAAGAAAACTAAGATAACACTGATCGGTCAAAGCCGCAATAGAGAACAAAAGGCTCACATAGTAGAACAGAAAAAAGCAAAAAACAACCGCCGCAGTTACACCGACTGCGCCAAACCGCAACCACGTCCACTGCTGCAAATTGCCACGCAAGTTCTTGGAATATAAAAACTAGAATTAAAACCTTAAGAGCAAGAAATGGCAGCACAAGACTGCTCTTCTTCTAGAAAAAAAAAAAAAACAAAAAACTAAAAAACTATGAACAAACTTAAAGAAAACGTAGAATCCCAGCCAATGTTTGAGACCAAACCTCAAAGTAATAATTACCCTTTAGCAATCAAACCAAATAAAGATAAAAAATAAAAGGAAGCTATGCAACCTGAAAAAACAGAAAAATCCTTCAGCCAACCAAGGCCAAAACCTATTCAAGAACCTAACGACGACTCTATAGATAAACACAATCCAGTTAAAGCTAATGAAACAGGACTACTCTCATTTGAGCCAAGCCAAATCCAGAAGTTAACTTCAAGCAAATTCCTGGACATTGAGAACAGTTGAGAGAAGAAATCCGACCAAAAACTACATCAATTAAAACTTAAAAAAGCAAAAACGTTCCTGACTTAACCAATCCAATTGTCTAACAATCAATTTGACATAACCTTAATTGAAATTAAAACTTAAAAACTAAAAACTTACAAAACTAATAATAACTTCCAATTCGTATATTAAAAATTAAGTAAAATTAAGCTTAATATACTTTATAATTAGCAACATTGATTGAGTAAGTTTGATCAAAATTCATCTGATCAATTTGGCATAACCTTACTAAAAGCAATCTTCTTCAATCTTAGTCCAAAAACAATAACATTACAAAATATTAAATAAGTTCTAATTTATTTATTGGAATTTGATTAAATTTTGCTTTTAAATACTTTATTATAACAATTAAATACTGCGTAAATTTTATGAAAATCCATACGATCAATTTGGCATAATCTTACAAAAAGCAATCTTCCTCAATCTTAGTCCAGAAACAATAACATTACAAAATATGAAATAAGTTCTAATTTATTTATTGGAATTTAATCAAACTTTGCCTAAAGAAACTTTATTATATTAATTAAAAACTGAATAAATTTGATCAAAATCCATACGATCAATTTGGCATAACCTTACAAAAAACAATCTTCCTCAAACTTAGTCCAGAAACAATAACATTACAAAATATGAAATAAGTTCTAATTTATTTATTAGATTTCGATCAAATTTTGTCTTTATATATTTTATTAAAACAATTAAAAACTGAGTAAATTTGATCAAAATTTATACAATCAATTTGGCATAACTTTACAAAAAGCAATCTTCTTCAATCTTAGTCCAGAAACAATAATATTACAAAATATAAAATAAGTTCTAACTTATTTATTAGATTTTGATCAAATTTTGTCTTTATATTCTTTAATATAACATTTAAAAACTGAGTAAATTTGATCAAAATTTATACGATCAATTTGGCATAACCTTACAAAAAGCAATCTTCCTCAATATTAGTCCAGAAACAATAACATTACAAAATATGAAATAAATTCTAATTTATTTATTGGAATTTAATCAAATTTTGCTTAAAGATACTTTATTATAACAAATAAAAACTGAGTAAAATTGATCAAAATCCATATGATCAATTTGGCATAACCTTACAAAAAGCAATCTTCCTCAATCTTAGTTCGGAAACAATAATATTACAAAATATTAAGTAAGTTCTAATTTATTTATTGAAGTTTAATCAAATTTTGCCTATAGATACTTTATTATAACAATTAAAAACTAAGTAAATTTGATTAAAATCCATACGATCAATTTGGCATAACTTTATAAAAAGCAATCTTCTTCAATCTTAGTCCGGAAACAATAATTTTACAAAATATAAAACAAGTTCTAATTTATTTATTGGAATTTAATCAAATTTTGCTAAAAGATACTTTATTATAACAATTTTTAACTGAGTAAATTTGATCAAAATCCATACGTTCAATTTGGCATAACTTTATAAAAAAACAATCTTCCTTAATCGTAGTCCAGAAGCAATAACCTTACAAAATATGAAATAAATTCTAATTTATTCATTAGAATTTAATAAAATTTTGCCCTAATTTTTTATAACAATTAAAAACCAAGTAAAATTGATCAAAATCCATACGATCAATTTGGCATAACTTTATATAAAGCAATCTTCTTCAGTCTTAGTCCGGAAACAATAATTTTACAAAATATAAAACAAGTTCTAATTTATTGATTGGAATTTAATCAAATTTTGCTTAAAGATACTTTATTATAACAATTATTAACTGAGTAAATTTATTCAAAAACCATACGTTCAATTTGGCATAACTTTATAAAAAACAATCTTCCTTAATCTTAGTCCATAAGCAATAAAGTTACAGAATATGAAATAAATTCTAATTTATTTATTAGAATTTAATAAAATTTTGCCCAAATATATTTTATTATAACAATTAAAAACCAAGTAAAATTGATCAAAATCCATACAATCAATTTGGCATAACTTTATAAAAAGCAATCTTCTTCAATCTTAGTCCGGAAACAATAATTTTACAAAATATAAAACAAGTTCTAATTTATTTATTGGAATTTAATCAAATTTTGCTAAAAGATACTTTATTATAACAATTATTAACTGAGTAAATTTGAGCAAAATCCATACGTTCAATTTGGCATAACTTTATAAAAAGCAATCTTCTTCAATCTTAGTCCGGAAACAATAATTTTACAAATTATGAAACAAGTTCTAATTTATTTATTGGAATTTAATCAAATTTTGCTTAAAGATACTTTATTATAACAATTATTAACTGAGTAAATTTAATCAAAATCCATACGATCAATTTGGCATAACTTTATAAAAAACAATCTTCCTTAATCTTAGTCCAGAAGCAATAACCTTACAAAATATGAAATAAATTCTAATTTATTCATTAGAATTTAATAAAATTTTGCCCAAATATACTTTATTATAACAATTAAAAACCAAGTAAAATTGATCAAAATCCATACAATCAATTTGGCATAACTTTATAAAAAGCAATCTTCTTCAATCTTAGTCCGGAAACAATAATTTTACAAAATATGAAACAAGTTCTAATTTATTTATTAAAATTTAATCAAATTTTGCTAAAACATACTTTATTATAACAATTAATAACTGAGTAAACTTTATCAAAATCCATACGTTCAATTTGGCATAACTTTATAAAAAACAATCTTTCTTAATCTTAGTCCAGAAGCAATAACCTTACAAAATATGAAATAAATTCTGATTTATTTATTGGAATTTAATCAAACTTTGCCTAAAGATACTTTATTATAACAATTAAAAACTGAGTAAATTTGATCAAAATCCATACGATCAATTTGGCATAACCTTACAAAATGCAATCTTTCTCAATCTTAGCCCAAAAACAATAACATTACAAAATATTAAGTAAGTTCTAATTTATTTATTGAAGTTTAATCAAATTTTGCCTATAGATACTTTATTATAACAATTAAAAACTAAGTAAATTTGATCAAAATCCATACGATCAATTTGGCATAACTTTATAAAAAGCAATCTTCTTCAATCTTAGTCCGGAAACAATAATTTTACAAAATATGAAACAAGTTCTAATTTATTTATTGGAATTTAATCAAATTTTGCTAAAAAATACTTTATTATAACAATTATTAACTGAGTAAATTTGATCAAAATCCATACGATCAATTTGGCATAACTTTATAAAAAACAATCTTCCTTAATCTTAGTCCAGAAGCAATAACCTTACAAAATATGAAATAAATTCAAATTTATTTATTAGAATTTAATAAAATTTTGCCCTAATATACTTTATTATAACAATTAAAAACCAAGTAAAATTGATCAAAATCCATACGATCAATTTGGCATAACTTTATAAAAAGCAATCTTCTTCAATCTTAGTCCGGAAACAATAATATTACAAAATATTAAGTAAGTTCTAATACATTTATTGGAATTGAATCAAATTTTGCCTAAAGATACTTTATTTTAACAACTAAAAACTGAGTAAATTTGATCAAAATCCATTCGATCAATTTGGCATAACTTTATAAAAAACAATCTTCCTTAATCTTAGTCCAGAAGCAATAACCTTACAAAATATGAAATAAATTCAAATTTATTTATTAGAATTTAATAAAATTTTGCCCTAATATACTTTATTATAACAATTAAAAACCAAGTAAAATTGATCAAAATCCATACGATCAATTTGGCATAACTTTATAAAAAGCAATCTTCTTCAATCTTAGTCCGGAAACAATAATATTACAAAATATTAAGTAAGTTCTAATACATTTATTGGAATTGAATCAAATTTTGCCTAAAGATACTTTATTTTAACAACTAAAAATTGAGTAAATTTGATCAAAATCCATACGATCAATTTGGCATAACTTTATAAAAAGCAATCTTCTTCAATCTTAGTCCGGAAACAATAATATTACAAAATATTAAGTAAGTTCTAATACATTTATTGGAATTGAATCAAATTTTGCCTAAAGATACTTTATTTTAACAACTAAAAACTGAGTAAATTTGATCAAAATCCATACGATCAATTTGGCATAACTTTATAAAAAGCAATCTTCTTCAATCTTAGTCCGGAAACAATAATATTACAAAATATTAAGTAAGTTCTAATACATTTATTGGAATTGAATCAAATTTTGCATAAAGATACTTTATTTTAACAACTAAAAACTGAGTAAATTTGATCAAAATCCATACGATCAATTTGGCATAACTTTATAAAAAGCAATCTTCCTTAATCTTAGTCCAGAAGCAATAACATTACAAAATATAAAATAAGTTCTAATCTATTCATTGAAATTTGATAAAATTTTGCCCCAATATACTTTATTATAACAATTAAAAACTGAGTAAAATTGATCAAAATCCATACGATCAATTTGGCATAACCTTATAAAAAGCAATTTTTCTCAATCTTAGTCACTACACCAAGTGACGCAACTAGGTCATCTGTAACAAATGCCTATCTCATTGCAAATTCTATAAATACAAAAGCTAAAATTCCAGCTTTGAGAACAAGAAGTTGTAGCACAAAAAAAACAAAACCAAAAAAAAAAAGCTGAAAAAAACCAATCTAAGGAAGAGGCAAAACCCCATCTGATGTTCAAGACCAAAACTCAAGGTAATATTTACTGTACCGGTTGCTGCCGCCGCTGCACCAATTTAAGCCGCCAACGCACCAATAGCCACCATTGCACCAACAATTATCACAACCACATCATCTGTTGCATACGCCATCCTCATTGCACAAAAGCTCTTAGGATTTCCAGTTTAGAGAGGAAGAAAAGCCAGCACAACAAAAGCAAGTCCAGAAAGAAGAGAAAAAAAAACTTAAAAAACCATAAACAAATTTAAGAAAGAAGCAGAACTCTAGGCGATGTTCAATGCCAAACCTCATGGTAATATTTACTTTTTAGCAATCATACCAATCAAAAACATAAAAAATATCCAACCCAAAAGTACCTTCCAAAAAGCAGAACCAAAGCCAAAACCTATTCAGAATCTTCTAAACGACTCAATAAATAACAAAACTCAAAAAATAAAGCTGATAACACAGGACCATTTCCAATCAAACAAGCCAAGTCAAACCCAAAAACCAAGTTCCAGCAAATGGCTAAAATCTGAAAACAGTTGAGAAAAATGAATCCTTAACCAATTCCAGCAACCCGTCCAGACACTACACCAAACAAGATTCTGTCCGTCCCCAAGCAATCGTTTAACATCAACGTTAGCCTGGGTCTTCTTAAAAACGTCAAAAAAACAATAAAGTTTCCAAAAAGCATTCACCCCAATACGTATTCATATACGACTGAAGAATATGGCGACTGAGAAACATGGTAACTTCCATCCCAAATTTTTACCTCAGAACGTAATCATCTGCAATCGAAGAAAAGCGTAAACCAACCAAACTGAACCAGCAATCAACGATAAATTTCTGGTAAGCTGAGTTACCCACAATGTCTGCCGGGCAGCGTTATTATCAAGACGGAAACTTGTCAATTTTTTGTTTTATAATATATATTGAATACTTAAAGCTTTGGAAACATTCTAAAAGCTTTGGAAACTTTTTAAAAACTTTTGGATCATTTTAAAAGACTTGGGAACCTTGTCAAAACTTAAGATATAAATGCATTAAGCTCTATAAACACTTCTAAAATTTTGAAAACATTTTTAAAACTTGATTGAATTTTTAAAAGCTCTGAAAATGTTCTGAAAGCTCCAATTACATGCATAAAGCTCTACAAATGTCTTCAAAGTTTAGTAAACATTTTGAAATCTTTGGACTTTTTGTTTTATAATAGTTACTGCACATTTAAAGCTTTGAAAGCTTTCTAAAAGCTTTGGGATCATTTTAAAAGCTTTAAAAACAATCTGAAAGCTTTGAAAACATTCTTAAGGTTTTGAAAACTTAGTTCGGGGCACTATTGTTTACTTTAAGAACATTTTGAAAGCATTGAGAACATGATCTATCTTAAGGTTCTCTTTCTTATATTTCAAAACTGGCTTCATTAAAATTTCAAAAGCTCCAAAGTTATTTTGATAGCTATAAGCACATGTTCAAAGCTTTATCAAAATACCTTTAACATTTTCAAAGTTTAATAAAAATTTCTTAAATGTTGAGAACATTTCTAAAGTTTTGTGAATATTTTCAAAACTTGATTGAAGTTTGAAAAAATAAAAAAAAAATATTTTGAGAGCTTGCAGGACATAAATAAAGGTTACAAATTTTGCAAATGTTTTCAAATCTTTGAGTTTTTTGTTTTATAATAAATATTAAACATTTAGAGCTTTTGGAACATTCTAAAAGCTTTGAAAACTTTCTAAAAGTTTTTGAAACATTCTAAAAGTTTTGAAAACATTTTAAATTTTTTTGGAGCATTCTAAAAGCTTTTGAAACACTCTAAAAGCTTTGAAAACATTTTAAAAGCTTTTGAAACACTCTAAAAGCTTTTGGAACACTGTTAAAGCTTTAGAAACTTTCTCAAAGCTTTAGTTATAAATGTGAAACATTTTTCATAAATATTTTTAAAATTTTGAAATTATTTTTGAAGCTTTATTTACATTTTAAAAAGCTTGCAAAACATTCTAAAAACTTTGAAAATATTCTAAAAACCTTCTGAAAGCTCTAGGCATAAACGCATTAAACTCTACTTCTAAAGTTTTGAAAAAAAAATTGAAACTTGATTGAATTTTAAAATGCTCCGAAAATGTTCTGAAAGCTCTAAGTATATGCATAAAGCTTTACAAATGTCTTTAAAGTTTAGTAAATACTTTGAAATCTGTAGACTTTTTATTTTATATTATTTATTAAACATTTTAAGCTTTAGGAGCATCTAAAAACTTTAAAACCATTCTAAAAGTTTTGAAAACATTCTGAAAGTTCCAAAATCATTCTCAAAAAATTCAAAGTTTTATGAAAGTTCCTTAAACATTTTCAAAAAATTTCTTAAATGTTGAAAATATTTTTAAAATTTTGTAAACATTTTTAAAGTTTGATTAAAATTTGAAAAAGTCAAACAAAATTCTGAAAGCTTGCAGAACATGAATAAAGCACTACAAATTTTGCAAATATTTTCAAATCTTCAAATTTTTTGTTTTATAAAATTTATTAAACATTTTGAGCTTTGGAAACATTCTGAGAACCTCGGAAACATTATAGAAGCTTTGAAAACATTTTAAAAGCTTTTAGAACATTCTAAAAGCTATACAAACTTTCTAAAAGCTTTAAAAACATATTAATAGCTTTTAGAACAATCTAAAAGCTTTTGGAAACATTCTAAAAGCTTTCGAAAAACTCAAAAAGCTTTAAAAACCTTCTCAAAATTTTAGGTATAAATGTTTTAAGCTCTATAAATACTTCTAAAGTTTCAAAAACATTTTTGAAGCTTAATTAAAACTTCAAAAGCTAGAAAAACATTCTGAAAGCTTTGGAAACGTTTGAAAAACCTTAGAAATCTTCTGAAAGCCTTAACTTTTAGATTGCATATAACGGCAAAAAAAACTAAGATGACACTGATCGGTCAATGCCGCAATAGAGAACAAAAGGCTCACACAGTAAAACAGAAAAAAGCAAAAAACCAACCGCCGAAGCTACACCGACTGCGCCAAACCGCAACCACGTCCACTGCTGCAAATTGCCACGCAAGTTCTTGGAATATAAAAACTAGAATTAAAACCTTAAGAGCAAGTAATGGCAGCACAAGAAGAGCAGATCTAGAAAAAAAAAACAAAAAACTAAAAAACTATGAACAAACTTAAAGAAAAAGTAGAATCACAGCCGACGTTTGAGGCCAAACCTCAAAGTAATAATTACCCTTTAACAATCAAACTTAACAAAAATAAAAAATAAAAGGAAGCTATGCAACCTGAAAAAGCAGAAAAATCCTTCAGCCAACCAAGGCCAAAACCTATTCAAGAACCTAACGACGACTCTATAAATAAACACAAACCAGTTAAAGTTAATGAAACAGGACTACTCTCATTTGAGCCAAGCCAAATCCAGAAGTTAACTTCAAGCAAATTCCTGGACATTGAGAACAGTTGAGAGAAAAAATCCGACCAAAAACTACATCAATTAAAACTTAAAAAAGCAAAAACGTTCCTGACTTAACCAATCCAATTGTCTAACAATCAATTTGATATAACCCTAATTGAATTTAAAATTTAAAAACTAAAAACTTACAAAATTAGTAATAACTTCCAATTCGTTCATTAAAAATTAAGTAAAATTAAGCTTAATATACTTTATAATTAGCAACATTGATTGAGTAAGTTTGATCAAAATCCATACGATCAATTGACATAAACTTACCAAAAGCAATCTTCCTCAATCTTAGTCCAAAAACAATAACATTACAAAATATTAAATAAGTTCTAATTTATTTATTGGAATTTGATTAAATTTTGCTTTTAAATACTTTATTATAACAATTAAATACTGCGTAAATTTTATGAAAATCCATACGATCAATTTGGCATAATCTTACAAAAAGCAATCTTCCTCAATCTTAGTCCAGAAACAATAACATTACAAAATATGAAATAAGTTCTAATTTATTTATTGGAATTTAATCAAACTTTGCCTAAAGAAACTTTATTATATTAATTAAAAACTGAATGAATTTGATCAAAATCCATACGATCAATTTGGCATAACCTTACAAAAAACAATCTTCCTCAAACTTAGTCCAGAAACAATAACATTACAAAATATGAAATAAGTTCTAATTTATTTATTAGATTTCGATCAAATTTTGTCTTTATATATTTTAATAAAACAATTAAAAACTGAGTAAATTTGATCAAAATTCATACAATCAATTTGGCATAACTTTACAAAAAGCAATCTTCTTTAATCTTAGTCCAGAAACAATAATATTACAAAATATAAAATAAGTTCTAACTTATTTATTAGATTTTGATCAAATTTTGTCTTTATATTCTTTAATGTAACATTTAAAAACTGAGTAAATTTGATCAAAATCCATACGATCAATTTGGCATAACCTTATAAAAAGCAATCTTTATCAATCTTAGTTCAGAAACAAAAACATTACAGAATATGAAATAAATTCTAATCTATTCATTGGAATTTAATCAAATTACGCCCTATAATATTTTAATATAACAACTAAAAACTGACAAAATTTGATCAATATCCATACGATCAATTTGGCATAACTTTATAAAAAGCAATCTTCCTTAATCTTAGCCCAGAAGCAATAACATTACAAAATATGTAATAAGTTCTAATATATTCATTGGAATTTGACAAAATTTTGCCCCAATATACTTTATTATAACAATTAAAAACTGAGTGAAATTGATTAAAATCCATACGATTAATTTAGCATAACATTACAAAAAGCAATCTTCCTTAATCTTAGTCCAGAAACAATAACATTACAAAAAATGAAATAAATTCTAATCTATTCATTGGAATTTGATCAAATTACGCCTTATTATATTTTAATATAACAACTAAAAACTGAAAAAATTTAATCAAAATCCATACGATCAATTTGGCATAACATTACAAAAAGCCATCTTCCTCAATCTTAGTCCAGACGCAATAACATAACAAAATATGAAATAAATTTTAATCTATTTATTGGAATGTGATCAAATTACGCTTTAATATAATTTAATATAACAACTAAAAATTGAGAAAATTTGATCAAAATCCATACGATCAATTTGGCATAACATTATAAAAAGCTATCTTTCTCAATCTTAGTCCAGAAACAATTACATTACAAAATTTGAAATAAGTTCTATTCTATTCATTGGAATTTGATAAAATATTGCCCCAATATACTTTATTATAACAATTAATAACTGAGTGAATATGATCAAAATCCATACGATCAATTTGGTATAACCTTATAAAAAGCAATCTTTCTCAATCTTAGTCCAGAAACAATAACATTACAAAATATGAAATAAATTCTA
The DNA here is from genome assembly GCA_963932245.1 of Tachinus rufipes. Lineage (NCBI taxonomy): Eukaryota > Metazoa > Arthropoda > Insecta > Coleoptera > Staphylinidae > Tachinus > Tachinus rufipes. The sequence continues at coordinate 9,217,772 of OZ010749.1, forward strand.
ATCTATTTATTAGAATTTGATAAAATTTTGCCCCAATATTCTTTATTATAACATTTTAAAACTGAGAAAAGTTGATCAAAATCCATACGATCAATTTGGCATAACCTTATAAAAAGCATTTTTTCTCAATCTTAGTCCAGAAACAATAACATTACAAAATATGAAATAAGTTCTAATCTATTTATTAGAATTTGATAAAACTTTGCCCCAATATTCTTTATTATAACATTTTAAAACTGAGTAAAATTGATCAAAATCCATACGATTAATTTGGCATAACCTTATAAAAAGCAATCTTTCTCAATCTCAGTCCAGAAATAATAACATTACAAAATATGAAATAAATTCTAATCTATTTATAAGAATGTGATCAAATTACGCCCTAATATAATTTAATATAACAACTAAAAACTGAAAAAGTTTGATCAAAATCCATACGATCAATTTGGCATAACTCTATAAAAAACAATCTTCCTTAATCTTAGTCCAGAAGCAATAACATTACAAAATATGAAATAAGTTCTAATCTATTCATTGGAATTTGATAAAATTTTGCCCCAATATACTTTATTATAACAATTAAAAACTGAGTAAATTTGATCAAAATCCATACAATCAGTTTGGCATAACATTATAAAAAGCAATCTTTCTTAATCTTAGTCCAGAAGCAATAACATTACAAAATATGAAATAAGTTCTAATCTATTCATTGGAATTTGATGAAATTTTGCCCTAATATACTTTATTATAACAATTAAAAACTGAGTAAATTTGATCAAAATCCATACAATCAATTTGGCATAACTTTATAAAAAGCAATCTTTCTTAATCTTAGTCCAGAAGCAATAACATTACAAAATATGAAATAAATTCTAATCTATTCATTGGAATTTGATCAAATTACGCCCTATTATATTTTAATATAACAACTAAAAACTGAAAAAAATTGATCAAAATTCATACGATCAATTTGGCATAACTTTATAAAAAGCAATCTTCCTTAATCTTAGTCCAGAAGCAATAACATTACAAAATATGAAATAAGTTCTAATCTGTTTATTGGAATTTGATAAAATTTTGCCCCAATATTCTTTATTATAACAATTAACAACTGAGTGAAATTGATCAAAATCCATACGATCAATTTGGCATAACCTTATAAAAAGCAATCTTCCTCAATCTTAGTCCAGAAACAATAATAATACAAAATATAAAATAAGTTCTAATTTATATATTGGAAATTGATCAAATTTTGCTTTAATATATTTTAATTTAACAATTAAAAACTGAATAAACTTGATCAAAATCCATACGATTAATTTGGCATAACCTTACAAAAAGCAATCTTCCTCAATCTTAGTTCGGAAACAATAATATTACAAAATATTAAATAAATTCTAAATTTTTTTATTGAAATTTAATCAAATTTTGCCTAAAGATACTTTATAATAACAATTAAAAACTAAGTAAATTTGATCAAAATCCATACGATCAATTTGGCATAACATTACAAAAAGCAATCTTCCTTAATCTTAGTCCAGAAGCAATAACATTACAAAATATGAAATAAGTTCTAATCTATTTATTGGAATTTGATAAAATTTTGCCCCAATATTCTTTATTATAACAATTAACAACTGAGTAAAATTGATCAGAATCCATACAATCAATTTGGCATAACCTTATAAAAAGCAATCTTTCTCAATCTTAGTCTAGAAACAATAACATTACAAAATATGAAATAAATTCTAATCTATTCATTGGAATTTAATCAAATTACGCCCTATTATATTTTAATATAACAACTAAAAACTGAAAAAATTTGATCAAAATCAATACGATCAATTTGGCATAACTTTATAAAAAACAATCTTTCTTAATCTTAGTCCAGAAACAATAGCATTACAAAATATGAATTAAATTCTAATCTACTTATTGGAATTTGATCAAATTACGCCCTATTATATTTTAATATAACAACTATAAACTGAAAAAATTTGATCAAAATCCATACGATCAATTTGGCATAACCTTATAAAAAGCAATCTTTCTCAATCTTAGTCCATATACAAAAACATTACAAAAAATGAAATAAATTCTAATCTATTTATTGGAATTTGATCAAATTACGCCATATTATATTTTAATATAACAACTAATAACTGAAAAAAAAATGATCAAAATCCATACGATCAATTTGGCATAACTTTATAATAAGCAATCTTCCTTAATCTTAGTCCAGAAGCAATAACTTTACAAAATATGAAATAAGTTCTAATCTATTCATTGGAATTTGATCAAATTACGCCCTATTATATTTTAATATAACAACTCAAAACTGAGAAAATTTGATCAAAATCCATACGATCAATTTGGCATAACATTACAAAAAGCAATCTTCCTTAATCTTAGTCCAGAAGCAATAACATTACAAAATATGAAATAAGTTCTAATCTATTCATTGGAATTTGATGAAATTTTGCCCTAATATACTTTATTATAACAATTAAAAACTGAGTAAATTTGATCAAAATCCATACAATCAATTTGGCATAACTTTATAAAAAGCAATCTTTCTTAATCTTAGTCCAGAAGCAATAACATTACAAAATATGAAATAAATTCTAATCTATTCATTGGAATTTGATCAAATTACGCCCTATTATATTTTAATATAACAACTAAAAACTGAAAAAAATTGATCAAAATTCATACGATCAATTTGGCATAACTTTATAAAAAGCAATCTTCCTTAATCTTAGTCCAGAAGCAATAACATTACAAAATATGAAATAAGTTCTAATCTGTTTATTGGAATTTGATAAAATTTTGCCCCAATATTCTTTATTATAACAATTAACAACTGAGTGAAATTGATCAAAATCCATACGATCAATTTGGCATAACCTTATAAAAAGCAATCTTCCTCAATCTTAGTCCAGAAACAATAATAATACAAAATATAAAATAAGTTCTAATTTATATATTGGAAATTGATCAAATTTTGCTTTAATATATTTTAATTTAACAATTAAAAACTGAATAAACTTGATCAAAATCCATACGATTAATTTGGCATAACCTTACAAAAAGCAATCTTCCTCAATCTTAGTTCGGAAACAATAATATTACAAAATATTAAATAAATTCTAAATTTTTTTATTGAAATTTAATCAAATTTTGCCTAAAGATACTTTATAATAACAATTAAAAACTAAGTAAATTTGATCAAAATCCATACGATCAATTTGGCATAACATTACAAAAAGCAATCTTCCTTAATCTTAGTCCAGAAGCAATAACATTACAAAATATGAAATAAGTTCTAATCTATTTATTGGAATTTGATAAAATTTTGCCCCAATATTCTTTATTATAACAATTAACAACTGAGTAAAATTGATCAGAATCCATACAATCAATTTGGCATAACCTTATAAAAAGCAATCTTTCTCAATCTTAGTCTAGAAACAATAACATTACAAAATATGAAATAAATTCTAATCTATTCATTGGAATTTAATCAAATTACGCCCTATTATATTTTAATATAACAACTAAAAACTGAAAAAATTTGATCAAAATCAATACGATCAATTTGGCATAACTTTATAAAAAACAATCTTTCTTAATCTTAGTCCAGAAACAATAGCATTACAAAATATGAATTAAATTCTAATCTACTTATTGGAATTTGATCAAATTACGCCCTATTATATTTTAATATAACAACTATAAACTGAAAAAATTTGATCAAAATCCATACGATCAATTTGGCATAACCTTATAAAAAGCAATCTTTCTCAATCTTAGTCCATATACAAAAACATTACAAAAAATGAAATAAATTCTAATCTATTTATTGGAATTTGATCAAATTACGCCATATTATATTTTAATATAACAACTAATAACTGAAAAAAAAATGATCAAAATCCATACGATCAATTTGGCATAACTTTATAATAAGCAATCTTCCTTAATCTTAGTCCAGAAGCAATAACTTTACAAAATATGAAATAAGTTCTAATCTATTCATTGGAATTTGATCAAATTACGCCCTATTATATTTTAATATAACAACTCAAAACTGAGAAAATTTGATCAAAATCCATACGATCAATTTGGCATAACATTACAAAAAGCAATCTTCCTTAATCTTAGTCCAGAAGCAATAACATTACAAAATATGAAATAAGTTCTAATCTATTCATTGGAATTTGATGAAATTTTGCCCTAATATACTTTATTATAACAATTAAAAACTGAGTAAATTTGATCAAAATCCATACAATCAATTTGGCATAACTTTATAAAAAGCAATCTTTCTTAATCTTAGTCCAGAAGCAATAACATTACAAAATATGAAATAAATTCTAATCTATTCATTGGAATTTGATCAAATTACGCCCTATTATATTTTAATATAACAACTAAAAACTGAAAAAAATTGATCAAAATTCATACGATCAATTTGGCATAACTTTATAAAAAGCAATCTTCCTTAATCTTAGTCCAGAAGCAATAACATTACAAAATATGAAATAAGTTCTAATCTGTTTATTGGAATTTGATAAAATTTTGCCCCAATATTCTTTATTATAACAATTAACAACTGAGTGAAATTGATCAAAATCCATACGATCAATTTGGCATAACCTTATAAAAAGCAATCTTCCTCAATCTTAGTCCAGAAACAATAATAATACAAAATATGAAATAAGTTCTAATTTATATATTGGAAATTGATCAAATTTTGCTTTAATATATTTTAATTTAACAATTAAAAACTGAATAAACTTGATCAAAATCCATACGATTAATTTGGCATAACCTTACAAAAAGCAATCTTCCTCAATCTTAGTTCGGAAACAATAATATTACAAAATATTAAATAAATTCTAAATTTTTTTATTGAAATTTAATCAAATTTTGCCTAAAGATACTTTATAATAACAATTAAAAACTAAGTAAATTTGATCAAAATCCATACGATCAATTTGGCATAACATTACAAAAAGCAATCTTCCTTAATCTTAGTCCAGAAGCAATAACATTACAAAATATGAAATAAGTTCTAATCTATTTATTGGAATTTGATAAAATTTTGCCCCAATATTCTTTATTATAACAATTAACAACTGAGTAAAATTGATCAGAATCCATACAATCAATTTGGCATAACCTTATAAAAAGCAATCTTTCTCAATCTTAGTCTAGAAACAATAACATTACAAAATATGAAATAAATTCTAATCTATTCATTGGAATTTAATCAAATTACGCCCTATTATATTTTAATATAACAACTAAAAACTGAAAAAATTTGATCAAAATCAATACGATCAATTTGGCATAACTTTATAAAAAACAATCTTTCTTAATCTTAGTCCAGAAACAATAGCATTACAAAATATGAATTAAATTCTAATCTACTTATTGGAATTTGATCAAATTACGCCCTATTATATTTTAATATAACAACTATAAACTGAAAAAATTTGATCAAAATCCATACGATCAATTTGGCATAACCTTATAAAAAGCAATCTTTCTCAATCTTAGTCCATATACAAAAACATTACAAAAAATGAAATAAATTCTAATCTATTTATTGGAATTTGATCAAATTACGCCATATTATATTTTAATATAACAACTAATAACTGAAAAAAAAATGATCAAAATCCATACGATCAATTTGGCATAACTTTATAATAAGCAATCTTCCTTAATCTTAGTCCAGAAGCAATAACTTTACAAAATATGAAATAAGTTCTAATCTATTCATTGGAATTTGATCAAATTACGCCCTATTATATTTTAATATAACAACTCAAAACTGAGAAAATTTGATCAAAATCCATACGATCAATTTGGCATAACATTACAAAAAGCAATCTTCCTTAATCTTAGTCCAGAAGCAATAACATTACAAAATATGAAATAAGTTCTAATCTATTTATTAAAATTTAATAAAATTTTGCCCCAATATTCTTTATTATAACAATTAAAAACTGAGTGAAATTGATCAAAATCCATACGATCAATTTGGCATAACCTTATAAAAAGCAATCTTTCTTAATCTTAGTCCAGAAACAATAACATTACAAAATATGTAATAAGTTCTAATCTATTCATTGGAATTTAATAAAATTTTGCCTCAATAAACTTTATTATAACTATTAAAAACTGAGTGAAATTGATCAAAATCCATACGATCAATTTGGCATAACCTTATAAAAAGCAATCTTTCTCAATCTTAGTCCAGAAACAATAACATTACAAAATACTAATCTATTTATTGAAATTTAATCAAATTTTGCCTAAAAATACTTTATTATAACAGTTAAAAACTGAGTAAATTTGATCAAAATCAATACAATCAATTTGGCATAACATTACAAAAAGCAATCTTTCTCAATCTTAGCCCAAAAACATTATCAATACTAAATATGAAATAAATTCTAATCTATTCCTTAGAATTTGATCAAATTACGCGCTATTATATTTTAATATAATAACTAAAAATTGAGAAAATTTGATCAAAATCCATACGATCAATTTGGCATAACCTTACAAAAAGCAATCTTCCACAATCTTAGTCCAGAAGCAATAACATTACAAAATATGAAATAAGTTCTAATCTATTCATTGGAAATTGATAAAATTTTGCCCAAGTATACTTTATTATAACAAATAAAAACTGAGTGAAATTGATCAAAATCCATACGATCAGTTTGGCTTAAACTTATAAAAAGCAACCTTTCTCAATCTTAGTCCAGAAACAATAACATTACAAAATATGAAATAAATTCTAATCAGTTCATTGGAATTTGATAAAATTTTGCCCTAATATACTTTATTATAATAAAAAAAAATTGAGTAAATTTAGTCAATATCCATACAATCAATTTGGCATAATAAATTACAACAATTTCCTAATTTTGTTACAGCTCAACTAAAGCAAACTAAAAAATTGTGTAAAAGGTATTTGATGTAATTAAAACGTCAGTGGAAAGAAAAAGCAATCTATTAATAAGTAACACTTGGGCGGGTGGGCGGAAACATAAGTTTGTAAATTTTAAATCCATAGTTTTATCTACTGGCCAACAACTCTTACTCCAGCACATAGTCACGTGCAACTGAGAAACATGCCAACTTCCATCCTGGCATATAAGCACGTGCAACTGAGGAACATGACAACTACTACCTCAGAACATAGTCATGTGCCACCGACAGCACAAACCAACTAAACCAATCAGAAATCAACAAAAAATCTCTAGTAAGGTGGGCAAGTGTCATCATCAAGAAGTGCAAAATATAAAATAGAACTCTACGTATTCTCCAGTTTCTTCTCCAAAAACTGCCGCTATGGTACATCCAAGCACAATTTCCATAGTAAAAAATGAGATGGAAAATCTAACAATTGCCGCAACAACAAAAAATCCGAATAATTAGTCCATGCCGCAATAGAAAACAATAGACCCACTTTGTAGAACACAAAGAATTAAAAAAACAGCACCACTGCCACTACACCAATTGACGCAACTAGGTCATCTGTTACAAATGCTTTTCTCATTGCAAATTCTATAAATACAAAAGCTAAAATTCCAACATTAAGAACAAGAAGTGACAGCACAAAAAGAGCAAGACCAAAAAAACCAATCTAAAAAAGAGGCAAAACTCTATCTGATGTTCAAAACCAAATCTCAAAGTAATATTTACTGTACCGGTTGCTGCCGCCGCCGCCGATAGCCACCATTGCACCACAACCACATCATCTGCTACATACGCCATCCTCATTGCACGAAAGCTTTTAAAATTTCCAGTTTGAAAAGAAAGAAGTACCAGCACAACAAAAGCAGGTCCAGAAAAAAAAACATAAACAAATTTAAGAAAAAAGTAAAACTCTAGGCAATGTTCAATGCCAAACCTCAACTTAATATTTACTTTTTAGCAATCATACCAATCAAAAACATAAAAAAGATATCCAACCCAAAAATACCTGCCAAAAAACAGAAAAAACCTTCAGCCAAACAAAGCCAAAACTTATTTAAGATCTTCTAAACGATTCAATAAATTAACAAAACTCGAAAAATAAAGCTGATAACACAAAACCACTCCCAATCAAGCCAAGTCAAACCCAAAGACCAAGTTCCAGCAAATGCCTAAAATCTAAAAACAATTGAGAAAAAAGAATCCTTAACCAATTCCAGCAACCCGTCCAGACACTACACCAAACAAGATTCTGTCCGTCCCCAAACAATCGTTAAACACCAACGTTAGCCTGGGTCTTCTTAAAAACGTCAAAAAAACAATAAAGTTTTCAAAAAGCATTCACCCCAATACGTATTCATATACGACTGAAGAATATGGCGACTGAGAAACATGGTAACTTCCATCCCAAATTTTTACCTCAGAACGTAATTATTTGCAATCAAAGAAAAGCATAAACCAACCAAACTGAACCAGCAATCAACGATAAATTTCTGGTAAGCTGAGTTACCCACAATGTCAGCCGGGCAGTGTTATTATCAAGACGGAAACTTGTCAAAGCCAACAAAACACAAAAAAAAGAACTAAACCGACAATAAATCTTTGGCAGGTGCGGTTGCCTACTAAGAAAAAAAAAGGCCAAACAAACCCGAACCAAGCAACAACGCTACTAAGATGGACGGGCCACTGGGTCAACTGCTAAAAAAAAGAACAAAAAATAGTTTATTATATGTTATAGTTGCTGGAACTTTAAAAGTGGGTAAAACCTTTATTTCTTAATCACAAACACTTAAATGGGTAGGCAATGCGAGTGCTTTGTTTGCCCTCCCTAGTGTTTTTATCCAAGAATTAGATTCTATTTTCCCCTCTTAGTTGCAGCATCAATTCTTTGATTACACAGACTAGGGTAGCTGTGCGAAGCACACTAATAATAATAATAATAAAAAGTACTATATTAAAAGAGAGTTTTAGTTGAAACATTTGTTTAAAAACCGTATTATTTTTTCATTTCTTTGTATTTATTATTAAACATTTTTATAAATTATGAGTAATGCTGCATAAATTATTTATTAATAACACTAAATGGGATTTTAATAAAAACATTTTTTTTATAAAACTTCCATTAAAAGCTTTGATAAAAATCTTAAACAATTATTTTAGAAATTATGAGAATTATTGATGTGAAATAGCCAAGTTATAGGGCGCTAGCTTAGCATACTGGGTTTATTTAGTCATATTTCGGGGATCAATTAAAGTGGCTTAACGGCCTCCTTCAATCAATGTAAAATAGCTGTCAAATGCACCATAATAAAAACAAATTAATAATTAGATTTTTTGATAATTTATGAAAATATATACAAAATCAAGTAATAATTTCCATATCAAATGTATTTTATTTTAATCTCTAGGGTAAAAGTATCCTAACAAAATATAGCATAAAATTAATGCCCAAACAAAATCCTTTATATATATTTAATATTCACCCAAATCCGCAAGATAAAATTGCTTGAAAAAAACATACACAAAGTGAATAAACCTTTAGCAAACCGTTTGAATTTAAACATAGTGCCGAAAATTGATCCTTATCCAGGCAACTCGTTCGTGTGAATATAAACAATGAAAAGGATTGAATAAATAAATATTTATTCGGTGGAAGTATATTTGCCTATACAAATATTTGGGGCCGGTCCTTTCTGTTTGGATACGATAAGGGTCGTAGAAGGGCACCGTGCGCGTCGTATCCGAACACTTCGGGGATCTCCTTACCTGTATACAGATACCGATGCGGGGTTTGTTTAATGGAAAACACATTTACACACTTTGTTGTTGCACGCATTCATTGCAATCATTCATGAATAATTTACAAAACTTTATAAACAATAAACACTATTGGATAACGCACAAATTGAGAGATCACGTACGAAGTAAGCAAAGAGGAAAAAATCGATTCCAAACATATTCAGCAATTACTCTTAATATATCCCTATATTAGATCAACATGAATATAAATTAAGTAATATATCTTCTCCCTGATCTAACGATTTTATTTAAGAGTACACCTTGTACCCACAGACAGTAAACTCCGTCCATTATTTACAAAACTCTCGAAACTAGCAACCCATCCGGCACCCGTCTTAGCCCCCAAGCGTGCATTAAATCGGACCAGTATCAATACCATTAAAGCCAAAGCCAGCACATACAGTCTCATATCCTCCATCCACATACGTTAAGCACGTTAACAATATGTTATTGCAACATCGTGTCTAGTCATCCGACAGGAACTTTGATGGAGCTCTCTCTCTGTTGATTGAAGTGTTGTTGCGTGTAAGTACATAGTGTAAACGCAAATTAAAATATGATCGAATAATTGATTACACCATGTGCGGATTTAATTAAATAAATTGTTAATTTGTCAGATTTAATATTTATTTGATCATTTATTATTATTTCATTCCATATTTCTAGCATATATTATTGCGGGTGATTAAACATAGCCAATACAATCCCTATCGGATATCTATCATAAATCCACTTTATACATCCGCCTTATCCTTATCGAAATCTACACTCCAGAGACTTGAGGACCATCGTGATCTGTTTATGTGTCGCCAGTGCATACTACATATTCCAAAGATACTCCCCGGATGAAGCGTTGAATTTTCTTGGCAAATGCATCCCAGACATATTTATTTAAATTCTAACATCTAATAAATTCAATCAAAGCTTTGCATAATTGTAATTATTCAGTAATTACATATTCAAGTCATAGAGTTATTATTATTCAAAAGCTAGTGTATGACCGTTGCTAGTAAACATAAGTTTAAGAAGTTGTCGGGGGCAGAGAGAGGTCCGAAGTGACATGGAAGCGTTACCGCAATACGTGACACGGGTCACAAAGGACTCTCGTCCTAATCACCGACTTCAGTCCCCGCTTACAACCTAATGACAAGAGATTTAAGGTCTAACCTGGCCCAACTTATTGCCTGAAATTTGATGCCGAATTTTCCACGAACGTGACGTCTTAATTGCGCGAGAAAAAAGTTTTCGATTGACACACTTTATATAAGCGCCACTTTTAATTAAAGACCTTTTTTTTTCTACTCTCTTTATATCTAAAAGTAAACCTTACTAATTCCTTTTTTAATTAATAAACGATCGATATTTTTAATCAATGCTTTAAAATATAATTTAATTCAAACAAATGTATTATTGGCAACTGTTTGATCAGTAAATGTATTTTCCTAATTAAATTTCTATATTGAACAAATTTTATACACATATAATGCTATTGTTAATGATTGTTATAATTACAGTTTACATTATTACAACTAAGTCAATTATAATTTCGAAATTATATTGTATTTTCTATATAATTTAATATTATTAGTTCAATTTAATCAATAAGCTAAAATATTTGTTTACAAGATTTAAATTAAAACAATTTAGGTGTGTTTTAAGTTCAATATGATTAATAAAAATAGTTCAAAAATTATTATTTTGGAGATTATAATCGAAAACTATTTATTTTAATATAATAAATTATTTACCGGTAAAAATATTTAATTATTTTAAGAAATTTTGGAAATCTGTTTTTTTATTAGATTAAACTGTTTAAGGTTAGTTTTGGATTCAAAAAATCTTTCACTTCCCACTTTTGGAAACCATTAAAGTAGCTAAAAAAATCTCCAGCATAGAACCATTGTGACCAGGTTTAAAGTTTAGCGTTGTGCAGACGGATTACCTCCATAGGCAGACAAACGCCACTCTCTGGTTTCCAATCCTTCCGGATGCCATTAAGAAAATCTTAAGTCGGCTGGAGAGACAGCACCAGAAACTCGACGTAATAAACTGGAGCGTCTTTTATACCACCGAGAAAAAAGACACATAAAGTCGACTCCTTGTCCTAGGTACAAGAAAGAGATGTGCCAAAAAGTTAAATTAAAAGAACAGCAGAGTGAACAATATGTTCCTCAAATCACCTATTAAAGTAGACACCAAAAATGCAAAGAGACAAAAAAAAACATGTATGTGAAAGAGGACGTCAACCCACCCGGACAAATCTGGACTGGTTTGGCCTCAAAGCGGCGTAGTTCAGATCCAGGTATTTGCACTTTTATCTTCGGAATATTTAGAGTCGGCGGCGCGTGAATTACTATATCCTCTAGTAGACCCAACTAATAATAATGTTTCCCAGGGCTCAGGTGCGAGTCTGTGATAAGTGGTGCAAAGCCACAGACCGCGTATTGGTTCAAGAGCATAATATCCGATTCCGGCAGGTACGTAGACATTGGAGTCATGTTCATTCTTGTATCATCCATATTCGTTGCAAAATCGTTATTTCACCCTCAGCTCTTCAGTTGAGACCAAGCATCAAACCAGCCCACATCGGATCGGATCTCTCTGCACAGCCATAGACTGGCTAAAAGGTTGCTGCTTACCAGTATCCACCACCCCCAAGCTGCAACTTCTTCAACCAACACCACTACGGTAACAACGACTTCTAAGGTCTTCAACTCTCTGTGCTTCCACACCTCGCCAGAGATTCAGCCCTGACAGTTGCTTATTGCACTAACACGTCAATCCAAACTAACAATCGTCCTAGTGGACTTTTGCCTTGTGAAGGTGGGTATCCTGTGTGGATACATGTGTAGTGACCTCCGGGTTGGCTTCTGGGTGACGCGTGTGTCGGGACCTTTGAGTCCACCCACAATTAGAAACCAAATACCAGTACAAACGTACACAACACCTCCAGGAATGTCTCCTGGAATTGGACTGGCAACCTCCGAACACCTTCTCGGAGGCGTGCCGGTAACAAATATTGTCCAACGTGGGGCAAGAAACGACATAGTTCTGCCGTAAAGACCTCAACAACCTAAACCTGAGAAGAGACAGAAGAAAAAGACGCGACGGCAAAAACGCCTTAAGTGTGAAGAAAAGAACGACGACAAAGAACAATCGCTTGAGGAATACCTCAAAAACTTCGAACGCTAAGACCTCGACTTTCTAACCGTCGAACCCGTCACCCGCATAGAGGTAATAACCTACAAGGTTCAGCAAGTTAGTCACACCATCGACCCCAACCCCCGACCACTACGGGATGACCAATTTCATCCGGAACATGTTAAAGTCAACCGACAAAGATGTAGAACAAAGACTATCTGCTGCGCTGGACCAAGAGCAAATCCAGTGGATGATGGACGTTATATATTCCGGCAACTTCTACGTAAAACAAAACGTTGCTTGGGATTCCACCAACCGCTTGCAGAACGCAATCAAGTGGCTATCGTGGAAACAACAGATACAACTTGCCACCATCTGCGAGACTACTGAAAAGTGAGTAAACGTTCCGAAGCTTAAACCGAACACACCCAAACTCCACCAAATAGTCGCAGAAGAGGTGCTCTACGAGCTTGTGCAATCACGGTTAACAACTCCGGAGGTCTACGTAGACAAAATCATCAGAAGTCCCAAATGCCACAAAGAAGCAACCTGTTTTAGCTTGGCAGTAACTGCAGATGCTACCAGCGACACACCCGACGGAAGTCGCTTAACGGCCAATGTCCACATACCAAACCGTAGGTGGGCAACTTAAATCTAAATCACGCGCCCACATTTAACAACAATTTAAATTTAGTTCCCGCCATAGGTGGTGCATGATTTGGATTGGAGTTGCCCACCTACCCGCCCAAGTGATTATGTTTAAAAAATTTATTCACTAACACTTGGACGATAACAATTATACTTAGTTCCCGCCAACCCACCTAAGTGTTTGTGATTTAATTTTATTATCACAAACACTTGGGCAGGTAGGTGGGCAACTTTAATTTATACCACGCGCCTATATCATTTAAACTTGATTTTCGCCCACCCAACCAAGTGTTTGTGATTTAATTTTTTTATCACAAACACTCGGGCAGGTAGGTAGGCAACTCCAATTTAAACCACGCGCCTATATCATTTAAACTTGATTTCCGCCCACCCAACCAAGTGTTTGTGATTCAATTTTTTTATTACAAACACTCGCTTGGGTGAGTGAGCAACTCCAGTCTAATTCAAGCGCTCACAACATTTAAACTTAGTTTCCGCCCACTCACCAAAGTGTTGGTGTTCAAGAAATTTAATTACAAACATTTGGAAGAGTGGGTGGGCAACACCAATCTAAACCACACGCCCATCACAATTAAACTTAGTTCCCACCCACCCACCCAAGTGTTTGTAATTCAATTTTTTGATCACAAACACTCGGGCGGGTAGATGGATAACTCCAATCCAAATCACGCGCACACAACATTTAAACTTAGTTTCCGCCCACCCACCCAAGTGTTGGTGTTCGAGAATTTTAATCACAAAAACTTGGGCGGGTGAGTGGGCAACACTAATCCAAACCACGCGCCTATAACATTTAAACTTAGTTCTTGCCAACCGGTAAGTGTTTGTGATCTAATTTCTTTAATCAGAAACACTCGGGCGGGTGGGTGGGCAACTCTAATCCAAATAACTCGCCCACAACATTTAAACTTAGTTCCCGCTCACCCACCCAATGTTTGTGATCTTTTTTTTTTATCAGAAACACTCGGGCGGGTGGGTGGGCAACTCCAATCCAAATTACTCGCCCACAATATTTAAACTTAGTTCCCGCTCACCCACCCAAGTGTTTGTGGTAAAGAAATTTGATCACAAAAACTTGGGCGGGTGGGTGGGCAACACTAATCTAAACTAAACGCCTATAACAATTAAACTTAGTTCTTGCTTGCTACCTCAGGTGTTTGTGATCCACTTTTTTGATCATAAACATTAGGGCGGGTGGGTGGGTAACTCCAATCTAAATCACGCGCACACAACATTTAAACTTAGTTCCCGCCCACCCACCCAAGTGTTTGTGATCTACTTTTTTTTATCAGACACACTCGGGCGGGTGGGTGGGCAACTCCAATCCAAATTACTTGCCCACAATATTTCAACTTAGTTCCCGCTCACCCACCCAAGTGTTTGTAGTAAAGAAATTTGATCACAAACACTTGGGCGGGTGGGTGGGCAACACTAATCTAAACCAAACGCCTATAACAATTAAACTTATTTCTTGCTTGCCACCTCAGGTGTTTGTGATCTACTTTTTTGATCATAAACATTGGGGCGGGTGGGTGGGTAACTCCAATCTAAATCACGCGCACACAACATTTAAGCTT
The DNA here is from genome assembly GCA_963932245.1 of Tachinus rufipes. Lineage (NCBI taxonomy): Eukaryota > Metazoa > Arthropoda > Insecta > Coleoptera > Staphylinidae > Tachinus > Tachinus rufipes. Next base: position 9,232,957 of record OZ010749.1, read on the forward strand.
AGTTCCCGCCCACCCACCCAAGTGTTTGTGATCTACTTTTTTTATCAGAAACACTTGGGCAGGTGGGTGGGCAACTCCAAACCGAATTACTCGCACACAACATTTAAATTTAGTTCCCGCTCACCCACCCAAGTGTTTGTAGTAAAGAAATTTGATCACAAACATTGGGCGGGTAGGTGGGCAACACTAATCTAAACCAAACGCCTATAACAATTAAACTTAGTTCTTGCTTGCCACCTCAGGTGTTTGTGATCCACTTTTTTGATCACAAACATTCGGGCGGGTGGGTGGGTAACTCCAATCTAAATCACGCGCACACAACATTTAAACTTAGTTCCCGCCCACCCACCCAAGTGTTTGTGATCTACTTTTTTTTATCAGACACACTCGGGCGGGTGGGTGGGCAACTCCAATCCAAATTACTTGCCCACAATATTTCAACTTAGTTCCCGCTCACCCACCCAAGTGTTTGTAGTAAAGAAATTTGATCACAAACACTTGGGCGGGTGGGTGGGCAACACTAATCTAAACCAAACGCCTATAACAATTAAACTTATTTCTTGCTTGCCACCTCAGGTGTTTGTGATCTACTTTTTTGATCATAAACATTGGGGCGGGTGGGTGGGTAACTCCAATCTAAATCACGCGCACACAACATTTAAGCTTAGTTCCCGCCCACCCACCCAAGTGTTTGTGATCTACTTTTTTTATCAGAAACACTTGGGCAGGTGGGTGGGCAACTCCAAACCGAATTACTTGCACACAACATTTAAACTTAGTTCCCGCTCACCCACCCAAGTGTTTGTAGTAAAGAAATTTGATCACAAACATTGGGCGGGTGGGTGGGCAACACTAATCTAAACCAAACGCCTATAACAATTAAACTTAGTTCTTGCTTGCCACCTCAGGTGTTTGTGATCCACTTTTTTGATCACAAACATTCGGGCGGGTGGGTGGGTAACTCCAATCTAAATCACGCGCACACAACATTTAAACTTAGTTCCCGCCCACCCACCCAAGTATTTGTGATCTACTTTTTTTATCAGAAACACTCGGGCGGGTGGGTGGGCAACTCCAATCCAAATTACTTGCCCACAACATTTAAACTTAAATAACGCTCACTCACCCAAGTTTTTGTGGTTAAGAAAGTTGATCACAAACACTTGGGTAGGTGGGTGGGCAACATTAATCCAAACCACACGCCTTTAACAATTAAACTTAGTTTCCGCCCAACCATCCAAGTGTTTGTGATCTAATTTTTTACACAAACAATTGGGCGGTTGGGTGGGCAACTCCATTCTAAATCACGCGCCCACAACATTTAAACTTAGTTTTCGCCCACCCACCCAAGTGTTTGTGGTAAAATAAATCAATTTAAACCATACGCCTATAACAATTATACTTAGTTCCCGCTCACCCACTCAAAGTGTTTGTGATCCAATTTTTTGATCACAAACACATGGGTGGGTGGGCGAAAACTAAGTTAAGTTAAGTTTAAGGTGGGTGGGCAACTCCAATCTAATTCACGCGCCCACAACATTTAAACTTAGTTCCCGCTTACCTACCCAAGCGTTTATGGTAAATAAATTTGATCACAAAAACTTGGGCGGGTGGGTGAGCAACACTAATCCAAATCACACGCCCACAAAAAAAAGTAAGCAACCTTCAAGTCACGTAATATTACCATCAATCGCCAAGTAAAAGTGGGTACGTCTAGTTTTTTCAGGAAGCAAAAAGTCAAGAAATCATGACTCTTAATTAGTTGTGCGGGTTTTGCCTTACTGTAGAGTACAAGCAAAAAAACACAGACAATGCCATCGCTGCCAAAGCCACGACCGCACGGCATCTCGAGGTGCATTTGCATAATCAAAGTTCCGCGTTCATCTTCAAGAAAAACATAAGTGCCAAAATTACTCTAAAACAGTCATAAATGTCTAGAAATTGTTAAAATTATATAAACTTTTGGAAACTGTCAAAAAACTATTATAAATAAGCAAAAATGGTAAAAAAAATTAAAAACATTAAAAACATTAAAAACCTCCTATTATACAAGTTCAAAATAACTTCAAACAATAAATGTCCAAAAACTATCAAACAATTCTAATAGCTATTATAAACTGTCAAACAATACGAATAACTGTCAGAAATGTGCAATATATGTCAAAATTTTTTGTTACAAAAGTTTATAGTTACCAAAATAACTCTAAGAACAATTTTAATTTGTCAATTAACTCCAATATCTATCATAAATGTTCTGAAATTGTCAATAAACTTTAAGAACTGTCATATATGTGCAGAATCTGTCAAAAACTTTAAATAACGTTTAAAACTTTTTTCATATAACTTCGTAACTATGAAAATTACTCTAAAAACTGTTATAAATGTGTCAAAATTGTTAAAAATCTCCAGTAACTATCATAAACGTTTGGAAACTGTTATAAATAAGCAAAAATAGTCAAAAACTTTAAAAAACATTACTAAACTCTTGTGATACAAGTCTTTAACTGTCAAAATAACTCCAAGAAGGGTCATAAATGTCCAAAAACTGCCTAAAAATTCTAATAAATTTTATAAACGTTCAAAAACTATCAAACAACTTTTTGAACTGTTATAAATTGGCAAAATATGTTGAAAACTGCTGCCATAAAAATTCACAGTTGTAAAAATAACTCAAAGAACGAATATAAATAGTCAAATAACTCCAATAACTACTATAAACGTCCTGAAACTGTCAATCAATTCCAAGAATTGTCATAAATGTGCAGAACCTATCAATAACTCTAAAAAACGTTCAAAACTTCTATCATACAAGTTCATAACTGTCAAAATAATTCCAAGAACAGTGATAAAATTCAAGAAAGCTATAAGTTTTAAGACATTTTTAGTTACCAAATTTGAATCATTTATATCGTTTTCAGTGCTTTTGATTTCATTCTCTTCATTAAACGTTACATGTCAATTAATTGTATTTTTTTTGTAACAAAATCCATTAGGCAATTTTTTTTTTGTTAATAACAGATGCAGTATCTGTTATTCAAAATAATACATGATATAAAAAGTATACTTCAGACATATACAGAGGCATAATGCATCAAACCAAATTTCTTTCATTTTTGTATGTTTTTTAAAATATAAATTGCTACACATGAAGCAAATAATTCCTTAATTTTTTATCAACTTTTTTAATTAGTTTTTAATAAAATTTACTAACAAAATCAAACCCAGATGACAATTTTACATAATAGTAGACGTAAGAAATCATGCTTCTGACAGTTTTCTAAGAAAAACTTAAATTAAAAATACCTGCATTTTTCCAACAAGCTGAGTTAATTAATTCAAGATTTTAATTAAATTGTTTCCCCCTCCTTCCATTCCCTCCTAAGGGAATGCAAAAATAATAAACGGGCCAACTATATGCTTTTACAGTGTAATTAGTAATTAATCGCGTTTAAGCCCCGTGGGACGTTTGCATTGCATTCAAACAAACAAAAAAATATACTAGAAAGCCCCTGGCCAAAATACCTATGCAATTTGTTTTGGATTACAGTACATTTTTCATTTGCAATTTTGCGCTATTGTTTCGTATACAATTAGTTTATTGATGTGTCTGGTGATTAGAATATTTTCATAAATTATGCCCGGAAAACATAGTTAGCGCGATCCTTGTTTGGTGTAAATTGAGCAAAAACAATGATACACGGTTGGGGATCAAAATTTTAAAATACGCACAAAACAAGCGCGTTCTCTCGCGGACATTTCTGTTTAATTAAACCAATCCTCGGGAGTAAAATACACCTTGCTGGAAATTAATTGTAACTGTGTTTACCGCCAAAAAGGGACCCCATTTCTACTCTACCTAAAGTTTCCTGACCGCGGATCCCTCTGCATTCCGTTTTGGTAAAGGCTTATTACTCACGATGCACATTACACAACATAATCCACACACTAATACTCCATGCACCGAGTTATATTCTTAATCCCAGCAATGTGAGAAACGGCCGCGTCCGTTTAATACTGCATAATTACAGGCAAGGAGCGGTAATTCCTTAAAATTAAATTGTAAAATCTAATTGTACTGTTAATAGGACGGAATTTCATGTACGCAGAAAATTTATAATTTTACTCTATGAGAATCATTACATCTAACAATCAATAGATTCACTAATAGCGTATTAGATGTTAATAAGACTTGTAGACATTGCGTGTTTTAAATTGGTCCATTTATTATATTTTCCTTTGCACGAAACGCTGGGAAATTGCTACAATTATTTTATTTCAATACTATTATTAAGGATTATTTCAGTATAACAAGACACGGAATTGTAGAAAATAATATTTAAATTTAACGAATTTTACATCTACAAAATATAGCTGAAATGTATATATTTTTTGTCCAGATTGTATACGAGACATTTCCTATAAACAAAAACAAGCCACATATATCAAACCCACCCCAAACTTCTGCAATTGATTTCAATAAGAAATTCCCCGAACCAACTATGCCATCGGCATAAGGTTTGATTTAAAACCACAAATATCGCATAAATCAAATATTGAATTAAAAAAAATTAATTATTAATAAATTAAACGCTTCATAAGGTTTTAATAATAATAATAATAATAAACATTATAGCAGCATAAAATTAATGAAATTATTTATTATGGATTTTAATTAATCTAAATGTATGAAACTATTTAATTAGTGGGTTTTTTGAAAACAATATTTAATTGAGCAAAAATATATTTAATTACCAGTCTATGTAATTGCAAATAATTAATTATTAATGTAACAAAGCAATTTCATTAAATATGCAAAATTTTGTTCAATTATTATTATTGATTCTAATCTTACATAACTCATACAACACTTATGATTGTTAACTTTAATAATAACTGGAAGTAAATTATAATACTAATAACATCTCAACGGAACAACTGTTTAAATTCCACGAGAGTTTCACTTAGTCGTATTGTTTTGTTTAGGGGGGTTCGTGGGGGTGAAGGCATTTACATAAAACCCCATAATACGCGGTAAAATGATAATAGCTTCAAGATTGCATTCCGAATTGAAGTATCTTTCTCGATTGTTTCTAAGAAAAATATATTAAAATGTAACGAGAATATGGAAGGATGAACTTGCTGGAAAATATTAAAAGAATGATGTTTTATTAACAGAAAACATATAAATTTTGTTAAAAGAATGATTTATAGTTTATTTTTGACATGTTAGGTCAAAATTTTAATAATTTTTGGCCGGCATTATGTATTTCTGATCAGATTAATGTGTTTTTAATAAATTTAAATAACATTTTTGTATTTTTAATCAATTTTTTTAAATATTTACAATATTTGAGGCCGGATTTTTGTTAATTCAATAAAATTTTAGCAGGATTTTTGTAATTCTACTTAATTATTGTGTTTTTAACAAACTTAAGGCCGGATTTTTGCTTATTTGATCATTTTTTCTAGATCTTTACCAATTTATGACCAAATTTTTATACTTTTAGTCAAATTAATCAAAATTTTATTTTATTTAAAGTTGGATTTTAATAAATCACAGCATTTTTGGACAAATTAAGCCGGATTTTTGCATTTTTGACAAATTTATGGTCGGATTTTTGTATTTTTGCCTAAATTCTTGTTTTTTTAGTCATTTTTGGGTCAATTTTTTGTATTTTAAACTAATTTACTCAAAGTATTATTTTATTAAAGACCGTATTTCAACACATTTAAGCTTATTTTTTACATGTTAAGCTGGATTTTTGCTTTTTGTCAATTATGATAGAAAATTTGAAATCTGGTCTAAGTTTTTGTATTTTCAATCGTTTTAAAGCCAAATTTTATTTTATTCAAAGCCGGATTTTAATATAACAAAGATTTATTTTATATATTAAAGAGGATTTTTGCATTTTTGACCAATTTATGACCGGGTATTTAATTTTTAAATCGGAATTTTGCTTTTTTTATCAAATGATGACTGATTTTTTGTATTTTTGTTAAGACTTTTGTGTATTCATATATTTTGAGACTATATTTCTAAAGTTTTATTACAGTAAAGTCCGGATTTTAACATAATTAAACTTAGTTTTGTTATGTTTAAATTTAGCATAAATTTTGCATTTTAGACCAATTTATGTCCGAGTATATGGTTTTTCAATCGGATTTATGCTTTTTTTTATCAATTATCGGACTAATTTTTTGTATTTTTGTTAAGATTATTGTGTTTTCAATCAATTTGAGACTACACTTCTAAAGTTTTATTGTATTAAAGACCGGATTTCGACACAATTTAGCTTAGTTCTTGCATTTTTGACCAATTTATGTCCGCGTATTTCGTTTTTCAATAGGATTTTTGCTATTTTCACCAAATTATGATTGAAATTTTAAATTTTTGTTAAAATTTTTGTGTTTTCAATCGTTTGAAACATATTTTTTCAAAAATTTTGAACATAATTTTTGATTTTTTAGCAATTTATTCATTAAATTTTAATAAAAACAAAAACTAATTAATAAATATTGTTTAAACTATTTATGAACAATCTTCAGTGAGTGCTTTAAAAGTTGAAAGTATCAAAAAAATTAAATTTTCAACAAAAAAATATTTTTCTAAAAATTTAAAAATAATATTTGATATTTTCGCAATTAATTTATTAAATTTTGAATAAAACAAAAACTATTCTATAAATATTGTTCAAATTGTATGTAAACAATTTTCAGCAAATGCTTCAAAAGTTGACACTGTCAAAAAATTAAATTTCTAACTGAACATATTTTTTTTAATTTTTAAAATTATATTTGATATTTTAGCAAATAATTTATTAAATTTTGATTAAAACAAAAACTAATCGATAAATATTGTTTAAATTATTTATGAACAATCATTAGTAAGTGCTTCAAAAATTGACAAAAATTAAATTTCTAACTGAACATATTTTTAAATTAAAAAAAATATATAATTATTATTTTAACATATAATTTATTTAATTTTAAATAAAACAAAAACTAATTGATAAATATTGATCAAATTACTTATGAACAATCTTCAGTAAGTGCTTTAAAAGTAGAGAATGTCAAAAAGTTAAACTTCTAACTAAACATATTTTTTCAAAAATTTCAAAAAATATATTTATTATTTCAGCAATTAATTTATTAAATTTTGAATAAAACAAAAACTAATCGATAAATATTGTTCAAAGTGTATGTAAACAATTTTCAGCAAATGCTTCAAAAGTTGACACTGTCAAAAAATTAAATTTCTAACTAAACATATTTTTTTTTTTAATTTTTAAAATAATATTTGATATTTTAGCAATTAATTTATTAAGTTTTAAATAAAACAAAAAATAATTGATAAATATTGTTCAAATTGTATGTGAACAATCTTCAACAAGTGCTTTAAAAGTTGACACTGTCAAAAATATAAATTTCTAACTGAACAAATTTTTTTTTAATTTTTAAAATAATATTTGATATTTTAGCAATTAATTTATTAAATTTTGAATAAAACAAAAACTAATCAATAAATATTGTTCAAATTGTATGTGAACAATGTTCAGCAAGTGCTTCAAAAGTTGACACTGTCAAAAAATTATATTTCCAACTGAACATATTTTTTTTTTAAATTTTTCCAATAATATTTGATATTTTAGCAATTAATTTATTGAATTTTAAATAAAACAGAAGCTAATCAATAAATATTGTTCAAATTATTTAAAAACAATCTTCAGTAAGTGCTTTATTAGTTGACAGTGTCAAAAAGTTAAATTTCTAACTGAACATATTTTTTCAAAAACTTAGAAAATTAGATTTATTATTTTAGCAATTAATTTATTAAATTTTGAATAAAACAGAAGCTAATCAATAAATATTGTTCAAATTATTTGAAAACCATCTTCAGTAAGTGCTTTATTAGTTGACAGTGTCAAAAAGTTAAATTTCTAACTGAACATATTTTTTCAAAAACTTAGAAAATTAGATTTATTATTTTAGCAATTAACTTATTAAATTTTGAATCAAATAAAAACTAATCAATAAATATTGTTCAAATTACTTATGAACAATTTTTAGTAAGTGCTTTAAAAGTTAACAGTGTCAAAAAATTGACTTTCTAACTGAAGATATTTTTTTTTAAATTTTGAAAATTATCTTTGTTATCTAATTCACTAAATTTTGAATAAAACTATAACTAATCAATTAATATTGTTCAAATTATTTAGGAACAATCTTCAGTAAGTACTTTAAAAGTTGAAATTATCAAAAAAATAAATTTCCAACAAAAATTTTTTTTTCTAAAAATTTGAAAATAATATTTGATATTTTAACAATCAATTTATTAAATTTTGAATAAAACAAAAACTAATCGATAAATATTGATCAAATTGTATGTGAACAATCTTCAGCAAGTGCTTTAAAAGTTGACACTGTCAAAAAATTAAATTTCTAACTGAACATATTTTTTTTTAAATTTTTCCAATAAAATTTGATATTTTAGCAATTAATTTATTGAATTTTGAATAAAACAGAAGCTAATCAATAAATATTGTTCAAATTATTTGAAAACAATCTTCAGTAAGTGCTTTATTAGTTGACAGTGTCAAAAAGTTAAATTTCTAACTGAACATATTTTTTCAAAAACTTAGAAAATTAGATTTATTATTTTAGCAATTAATTTATTAAAATTTGAATAAAACAGAAGCTAATCAATAAATATTGTTCAAATTACTTAAAAACAATCTTCAGTAAGTGCTTTATTAGTTGACAGTGTCAAAAAGGTAAATTTCTAACTGAACATATTTTTTCAAAAACTTAGAAAATTATATTTATTATTTTAGCAATTAACTTATTAAATTTTAAATCAAACAAAAACTAATCAATAAATATTGTTCAAATTACTTATGAACAATTTTTAGTAAGTGCTTTAAAAGTTAACAGTGTCAAAAAATTGACTTTCTAACTGAAGATATTTTTTTTTAAATTTTGAAAATTATCTTTGTTATCTAATTCACTAAATTTTGAATAAAACTATAACTAATCAATTAATATTGTTCAAATTATTTAGGAACAATCTTCAGTAAGTACTTTAAAAGTTGAAATTATCAAAAAAATAAATTTCCAACAAAAAATTTTTTTTCTAAAAATTTGAAAATAATATTTGATATTTTAACAATCAATTTATTAAATTTTGAATAAAACAAAAACTAATCGATAAATATTGTTCAAAATATTTATGAACAATTTTCAGTAAATTCTTTAAAAGTTGACAGTCTCAAAAATTTAAATTTCTAATTAAACATATTTTTTCAAAAAATTTAAAATTATATTTATTATTTTAGCAATTAGTTTATTAAATATTGAATAGAACAAAAATTAATAGATAAATATTGTTCAAATTTTTTATGAACAATTTTCAGTAAATGCTTCAAAAGTTGACAAGGTCAAAAAATTAAATTTCTAACTAAATATGATTTTTAAAAAAATTTAAAAATTATATTTATTATTTTAGCAATTAATTTATTAAATTTTGAATAAAACAAAAACTTATCAATAAATATTGTTCAAATTTATTATGAACAATCTTCAGTAAGTGTTTTAAAAGTTGACAGTGTCTAAAAATTAAATTTCTAACTAAACATATATTTTCAAAAGTTTTGAAAATAATATTTGATACTTTAGCAATTTATTTATTAAATTTTGAATAAAACAAAAACTAATCAATAAATATTGTTCAAATTATTTATGAACAATTTTCAGTAAGTGCGTTAAAAGTAAACAGTCTTAAAAAATTAAATTTATCCCTGAACATATTTTTTTAAAAATTTTGAAAATTATATTTATTATTTTAGCAAATAATTTATTAAATTTTGATCCAAACAAAAACTAATCGATAAATATTGTTCAAATTATTAATGAACAATTTTCAGTAAGTGCTTTAAAAGTTAACAGTGTCAAAAAATTGAATTTCTAACTGAAGATTTTTTTTTTAATTTTGAAAATTATCTTTGGTATCTAATTCATTAAATTTTGAATAAAACTTTAACTAATCAATAATTTATGTTCAAATTATTTATGAACAATCTTCAGTAAATATGTTAAAAGTTGACGTTATCAAAAAATTAAATTTAAAACAAATTTTTTTTTCTAAAAAATTAAATATTATATTTGATATTTTAGCAATTAATTCAATAAATTTAAAAAAAAACAAAAACTAATCAATAAATATTGTTCAAATCATTTATGAACAATCTTCAGGTTTTGACAGTGTTACCAAATTGGATTATTAATTTAATATATTTTTCCAAAATTTTTGAAAATAATATTTGGTATTTAACTTATTGAACTTTGAAGAAAACTAAAAACTTATCAATTATTATTGTTTAAATTTATTATGAACAATCTTTACTAAGTACTTTAAAAATTGACATTGTCAAAAAATTAAATTTCAAACTAGACATATTTTTTCAAAAAATTTGAAAATAATATTTGATAATTTAGTAATTAATTTTTTAAATTTTGAATAAAACAAAAACTAATCGATAAATATTGTTCAAATGGTATGGAAACAATCTTAAAAAAGTTGACACTGTCAAAAAATTTAATTTCTAACTGAACATTTTTTTTTTTTTATTTTTAAAATAATTTTTTATATTTTAGCAATTAATTTATTAAATTTTGAATAACACAAAAACTAATCGTTAAATATTGATCAAAATACTTATGGACAATTTTTAGTAAGTGCTTTAAAAGTTGACAGTGTCAAAAAGTCAAATTTCTAACTGAACATATTTTTTCAAAAATTTAGAAAATTATATTTATTATTTTAGCAATTAATTTATTAATTTTTAAATAAAACAAAAACCAATCAATAAACATTGTTCAAATTAATTGTGAACAATCTTTAGTAAGTGCTTCAAAAATTGACAGTGTAAAAAAATTAAATTTCTAACTTAACAGATGTTTAAATTTTTTTTGAAAATTATATTTATTATTTTAGCAATTATTTTATTAAATTTTGAATAAAACAAAAGCTAATCAATAAATATGGTTCAAATAATTTATAAACAATTTTTAGTAAGTGCTTCAAAAGTTGACATTTTAAAAAAATTGAATTTCTAACTAAACAATTTTTTTCAAAATTTTTCAAAATGATATTTGGTATTTAATTTATTAAATTCTGAATAAAACAAAAACTGATCAATAAATATTGTTCAAATTATTTATGAACAATCTTCAGTAAGTGTTTCAAACGTTGACAGTGTCAAAAAATTAAATTTCTCACTGAACGTATTTTTTTTTTTTAATTTTGAAAATAATATTTGATATTTTTTTGCAATTGATTTATAATATTTTGAATAAAACAAATATTAATCTATACATTTTGTTCAAATTATTTATGAACAATCTTCAGTTAGTGCTTCAATAGTTGACAATCTCAAAAAAATTAATTTCTAATTGAAAATATTTTTTCAAAATATTCAAAAATTATATTTATTATTTTAGCAATTAATTTATTAAATTTTGAATAACTAAAAACTGATTAATAAATGTTGTTTAAACTATTTATGAACACTCTTCATTAAGTGCTTAAAAAGTTGACAGAATCAAAAACTTAAATTTCTAACTAAACATATTTTTTTCAAAAATGTTGAAAATAATATTTGATATTTTAGAAAATAATTTATTAAATTTTGCATAAAACAAAAACTAATTGATAAATATTGTTCAAATTATTTATGAACAATTTTCAGTAATTGCTTCAAAAGTTGACAGTCTCAAAAAATTTATTTCTCATTGAAATTATTTTTTTTTTAAGTTTTTTGAAAATAATATTTGATATTTTTTCCAATTGATTTGTGAAATTTTGAATAAAACATAAACTAATCGATAAATTTTGATCAAAATATTTATGAACAATCTTCAGTAAGTGCTTCAAAAGTTGACAGTGTCAAAAAATTAAATTTCCAACTAAACTTTTTTTTTTTTTATTTTGAAAATAATATTTGTTATTTAAGCAATTAATTCATTAAATTTTGAATAAAACAAAAACTAATCTATAGTTATTGTTCAAATTATTTATAAACAATTTACAGTAAATGCTTCAAAAGTTGATTGTGTCTAAAAATTGAATTTCTAACTAAACATAGTTTTTCAAAAATTTTGAAAGTAATATTTGGTATTTAATTCATTAAATTTTGAATAAAACAAAAATTAGTCAATTAATATTGTTCAAATTATTTATGAACAATCTTCAGCAAGTGCTTTAAAAGTTGACAGTGTCAAAAAATTGAATTTCTAACTTAACCTGATTTTCCAAAAAATTTGAAAATATTGTTTGGTATTTAATTCATTAAACTTTGAAAAAATTAAAAACTTATCAATAAATATTGTTCAAATTCTTAATGAACAATTTTCAGTAAGTGTTTCAAAAGTTAATAGTCTCAAAAAATTAAATTTTTGACTGAACAATTTTTTTCAAAAACTTTGAAAATTATATTTAATATTTTAGCAATTAATTTATTAAATTTTGAATAAAACAAAAACTAATCGATGAATATTGATCAAATTATTTATAAACAATCTTTAGTAAGTGCTTTAAAAGACAACAGTGTCAATTAGTTAAATTTCTAACTAAACATATATTTTCAAAAATTTTAAAAATATTATTTGAAATTTCAGCAATTAATTTATTAAATTTTGAATAAAACAAAAACTAATCAATATATATTGTTTAAATTTTTTAATAGCAATCTTTAGTAAGTGTTTCAAAAGCTGGCAATACCAAAAATATAAATTTTAAACAAAACATATTTTTTCAAAAATTTTGAAATTAATATATGATATTTTAGCAATTAATTTGTTAAATTTTGAACAAAACAAAAACTGATTGATAAATATTGTTCAAATTATTTATGAACAATTTTTAATAAGTGCTTTAAAAGTGGACAGTCTCAAAAAATCAAACTTCTGATTGAACATATTTTTTCAAAAATTTTGAAAATTATATTTATTATTTTAGAAATTAATTTATTAAATTTTGAATATAACAAAAATTAATTGATAAATGTTGTTCAAATTATTTTTGAACAATCTTCAGTATGTGCTTCAAAAGTTGCCACTGTGAAAAAAATTAAATTTCATTTAAACATAATTTTTCGAAAATTTTGAAAATTATATTTATCATTTTAACAATTAATTTATAAAACTTTGAATAAAACAAAAACTAACCGATAAATATTGATCAACTTACTTTTGAACAATATTTAGTAAGTGGTTTAAAGGTTGACAGTGTTAAAAAATAAATTTCTAACTAAACATATTTTTCCAAAAATTTTGAAAACTATATTTATTATTTTAACAACAACTAATTGATAAATATTGTTTAAATTATTTATGAACAATCTTTAGTAAGTGCTTCAATAGTTGACAGTGTAAAAAAATTAAATTTTTAATTGAACTAATTTTTTAAAAAAATTTAAAAATTATACTTATTATTTTAACAATTAATTTATTAAATTTTGAATAAAACAAAAACTAATCGATAAATATTGTTCAAAATATTTACAAACAATCTTCAGTAAGTGCTTCAAAAGTTGACAATGTCAAAAAATTAAATTTCTAACTAAATATATGTTTTCAAAAATTTTGAAATAAAATTTAGATATTTTAGTAATTAATTTATTAAATTTTGAATAAAACAAAAAGTAATAGATAAATATTGTTCAAATAATTTATGAACAATCTTCAGTCAGTGCTATAAAAGTTGACAGTGTTAAAAAATTAAATTTCTAACTAAACATATTTAAAAAAAATAATTGAAAATGATATTTGACAAATTAGCAATTAATTTAACAAATTTTGAATAAAACAAAAACTAATGGTTAAATATTATTCAAATTATTTACGAACCATTTTCAGTAAGTGCTTCAAATGTTGACAGTGTCAAAAGATTAAATTTTTTACTGAACATATATAAAAAAACTTGAAAATTATATTTAAAATTTATTTATTAAATTTTGATTAAAACAAAAACTAATCGATAAATATTGTTCAAATTATTTATAAACAATTTTCAGTTAGTGTTTAAAATGTTGACAGTCTCAAAAAATTGAATTTCTAACTAAACATAATAATAATTGAAAATAATATTTGATATTTAAGCAATTAATTCATTAAATTTTGAATAAAACAAAAACTAATTAATAAATATTGTTCAAATTATTTATGAACAATCTCTAGTAAGTGCTTTAAAAATTAACAATGTCAAAAATTTAAATTTCCAACTAAACATATTTTTTCAAAAATTTTGAAATTAATATTTGATATTTTAACAATTAATTTATTAAATTATGAATAAAACAAAAACTAATCAATAAATATGGTTCAAATTATTTATGAACAATGTATCAAACCACCAACCCAATATTTATACACTATGTTCCTGCCCACCCGCCCAAGTGTTTGTTATCAAGGAATTAGTTTATTCTCACACTTGTTGCGTTTCTGCCGTTTTATTATGACAGATTGAATGAGATTTGTTACTTATGCGTCATTCGGGCGGGTGGGCGGGAACACTGTATCAAACCACCGGTCCAATTTTCATAAACTGTGTTCCCGCCCACCCGCCCAAGTGTTTGTTATCAAGGAATTTGTTTATTCTCACGCTTGATGCGTTTCTGCCGTTTTATTATGACAGATTGAATGACATTTGCCATTTATACGTCAAAGGTGAGTAGAATATCAATTTTCATAATAACAATTACATGAGCGGGTGGACAAGAACATGGTCTCAAACCACCGGCAAAATATTCAAAAGCTGTGTTCCCGCCCACCCGCCCATGTGTTTGTTATCAAGAAATTTGTTTATTCTCACAATTGTTGCGTTTCTGCCGTTTTATTATGACAGATTGAATGACATATGTCACTTATACGTCAGAGGTAGGTAGAATATCAATTTTCATAATAACAATCACTTGGGCGGGTGGGCGGGAATACTGTATTAAATCACCGGCCCAATATTTATAAACTGTGTTCCCGCCCACCCACCCATGTGTTTGTTATTAAGGAATTTGTTTATTCTCACACTTGTTGCGTTTCTGCCGTATTATTATGAGATATTAAACGACAGTTGTCACTTATACGTCAGAAGTGGGTAGAATATCTATTTTCATAATAACAATCACTCGGGCGGGTGGGCGGGAACACTGTATCAAACCACCGGCTCAATACTTATAAACTGTGATCCTGCCCACCCGCCCAAGTGTTTGTTATCAAAGAATTTGTTTATTCTCACACTTATTGCGTTTCTGCCGTTTTATTATGACAGATTGAATGACAGATGTCACTTATACGTCAGAGGTGGGTAAAATATCAATTTTTATAACCACAATCACGGATGGGCGGGAACACTGTATCAAACCACCGGCCCAATGTTTATAAACTGTGTTCACGCCCACCCAACCAAGTGTTTGTTATCAAGAAATTTGATTGCGTTTCCGCTGTTTTATTATGACAGATTAAAGGACAGTTGTCACTAATACGTCAGATATAGGTACAATATCAAATTTCTTAACAACTAACACATGGGCAGGCGAACAAGAACATATTTTATAAATACTCGGACTGTGGTTTAATACAGTGTTCCCACCCACCCGCCCAAGTGATTATTATCAAGAAATTAGCTTATTCTCACAGATCGAATTACAGTTGTTACAATTACGTCAGAGGTGGGTACAAAAACAAATTTCTTGATAACTAACAGTAAGGCCGGTGGGCGGGAACACAATTTATAAATATAGGACCTGTAGTTTGATACATTGCAGAAATTCTATAAGCTTCAAAAAATTTCAAAACAAATAATGTTCTCTAAATTTTAAAGAATTTAAAACTATAAAGTCACGACGTATCTCCATCTTTATAAGGCAAACCCAAAACTTTTAATTCCAAGATTAAGAACATACAACAACTGCATAGAAGCTTGCCTTTAAACCCAACAGAAGCTCCTTCTCGTCGTACCACACAAGCATTCATCTAAGAACAACACTCTGTGTGAGTGCATTGTGGTGATAGCGGTCCGAGTAAGCGTGTTAGTATAAAGTAACATTCTGGGTGAGTGTGTTAGTAGTATATACCTTCGAAGTAAAGGCGTGTGTTGAAACATAACGTTTAAATCGTTTACCAAAATGCAATCTACGCTGACACTAACTCCAAACAAATCGTGAAAATCTTCTCCCAACCTCTAAGTGCCCAAAGAAGATGTCTCTAATGCATTACTGAAGGTAAGTGCTTTAAAAGTTGACAGTCTCAAAAAAATAAAATTTCTAACTGAATATATTTTATCAAAAATTTCGAAAATAATAAAATTTGATCTTTTAGCAATTAATTTATTAAATTTTAAATAAAACAAAAACTAATCAATAAATATTGTTTAATTTGTTTGTAAACAATCTCTATTTAGTGCTGTAAAAGTTGTTTATATCAGAAAATTAAATATATATGTGGATGTATTTACAATTAAAAATTCTTATTGTCTGTGTCCTCATGCATTTTGTTAATAAATGCATATGGCATAATACTCACTGCAAACCATTAAAAATTCCACAATTTTACTAAAAAATATTATTTAACCGAGCTTTTTATAGGCCACAAAATGAAATAATAAACATTAATTTATTATGCTCTTTATAGGCATATCCAGTTGCAAAAATAATAAAACCAGACCTCCCATTAGCAAGCAAATACATACAAAAGCTTAGTGCTCACGTACTGCAACCGGATTCTATCGATATTATTTTACATTGCGTCGATTGGAAAACTGAATTGACTTCACATTCCCATAATATGCCAAGATATTATTTGATACTTACATGTATAGACTATTAAAGAAGCATTAAAACTAACCTGAAACAAAAAGAAATAAAATTTAGTTAACATTGCACATTATAGATTCAATCCCTTTAAATAATATTTCCCAATATTAGAAACAAGATGTGTAATATTCGGAGGAAAGCCTTAACATGACATACCACGCCCAGCAGCGATTCATAGCTATCCGAACTTTGTGCAAATTAGATTAGGAGGGCTTGTACTTACGCGAGCATGTTCGGAGATTCTAGACATTTCTATTAATATGTCCTATTAACAGATTCAATAGAAACACGATTCGAATGCATTACAAAAATACTAATTAAGTCTTTTTCCTTACATTGTTATAAAGTTTGTGTGCAAACTCGTGCTCAACATTGTATTTACATGTGTTCTTTGATAATATTCAATTTTATAGAACAACTAAAACTTACGTATGAAATTATAGTGGAAAAGTTTCGAGCTTCATCTAATTCTGGGGGAACGCTTTGTATAGAATATGAATTCTTAGACATGCACATTATACGCGCCAGTGTAAATTGTGCTTATAAACTTTTCAAAAACTTTTTATTATTTATTTCATTAAATTTGTTATTTGCAAAATATATCAATCGATAATCCCTTAGAAGTCAAGAAAGGGATCCTGCATTGAATTTGTTCTATATTGCAGACGTGACATTATTTTCAAATGGAATTTTTGCGGCAAAAATATATAAAAGAAAACCTTGTGCTCTTTGTTTCTTGGTGGTAGATATCGCCGCTGGATTTAATCACGTTTTCTGGAGAGGATTATAAGTGAAAATGGTTGGCGGCAACGAAAATATTATGATGCCGAGAGGACAAAGTAAATAATAATTAAATGTTTAATTTAAACATTGCTAATGGCATTTGGTAGTATCATTATTTTTTTAATGAGAAAATGAACCAGTTGCGTCATTTCGTTTCATTTTATTATGTAACATTTACAATTAAATTTAATACAATTCTTTGGTAATATTTTAAGGATTTAACTATAAGTTTACAATTAAATCAAATATAATAAAAGTAAATCTTTAAAATTTTAAAATTTCAAAAGTAATAATTCATTTTATTAATTAAGAGTTAAAATAAAATTACTCAAATTAATTAAAAAATATGATTTGAAGCAAATTGGCATAACTCTTGAACTACTCAGTGGAACATTACGAATTTTTGGCACTGTAAGCTTTTAATAACTTACAAAATATTTCAAAAATTGTAATTAAATCCATAAGTCCAAAATTTATAAAAATACTTTTTATTTTAAACTCAAATAAATTAAAATTATTAATTGAAACAAATTGGCATAATTTCTAAACTGCTTATTAGAACATTACAAAAATTTGGCTTTATTTACTATAAATAACCTATTATTTGTTATAAAATTTACAATTGAATCCATACGTCCAATAATTTTAAAATTCAAATTTTTGATAAAATTTAAATTAAAATCAATGATTTAAAGAAAATGGCATAATTCCTAAACTATTAATTTGAACATTACGAATTTCTGGCATTATTTACTATATTATATAGTCTATTATACATTCTTAAATTAACAATTAAATCCATACGTCCAAAATTTTTGAAATAAAATTTTTGATAAAATTCTAATAAATTAAAATCAATAATTGAAACAAATTGGCATAATTCCTAAACTGCTCATTAGAACATTACAAAATTTTAGCATTATTAACTATAACTAGTCTATTATACATTCCGAAAGTTACAATTAAATCCATACGTCTAAAATTTGTGAAATAAATTTTTTGATAAAATTCAAATAAATTGAAATCAATAATTGAAACAGATTGGCATAATTACTAAACTACTCAATAGAACATTACGAATTTTTAGCATTATTTAGAATAATTAACTTTTTAATTGTTCAAAAATTTTCAATTTAATCCATACGTCTGATATTTTTTAAATTTTAAATTTTAATTTTTGATAAAATTCAAATATTTTAAAATCAATAATTGAAACAAATTGGCATAATTCCTAAACTACTTATTAGAACAATACAAATTTTTAGCATTATTTAGTATAATTAACCTTTTGATTAATCAAAAATTTTCAGTTTAATCCATAAGTCTGATATTTTTAAAATTTTAATTTTTGATAAAATTTAAATAAATTAGAATCATTAATTGAAACAAATTGGCGTAACTCCTAAACTACTCATTAGAACATTACAAATTTTTGGCATATTTTAGTATAATTAACCTTTTAATTAATCAAAAGTTTTCAATTTAATCCATACATTTGATATTTTTGAAATTAAAATTTTTGATAAAATTCAAATAAATTAAAATCAATAATTGAAACAAATTGGCATAATTCTTGAATTACTCATTAGAACATTACAAATTGTTGGCATTATTTACTATAATTTACCCTATAATTATTTTAAAATTTACAATTGAATCCATACGTCCAATAATTTTGAAATTCAAATTTTTGATAAAATTCAAAAAAATAAAAATAAATAATTAAAACAAATTGGCATAATTCCTAAACTACTTATTAGAACATTACAAATTTTTGACAATATTTACTATAATTAACCAAGTTATTATTCCAAAATTTACGATGTAATCCATACGTCTCATATTTTTGGAAATCAAATTTTTAATAAAATTCAAATACTTAAAAATCAATAATTGAAACAAATTGGCATAATTCCTAAACTACTCAATAGAATATTACAAATTTTTGTCATTATTTAGTATAATTAACCTTTTAATTAATCATTTTTTTTTTAATTTAATCCATACGTCTGAAATTTTTTAATATTAATTTTTGATAAAATTCAAATAAATTAAAATCAATAAATGAAACAAATTAGCATAACTCCTAAACTACTCATTAGAACGTTACAAATTTTTGGCATTATTTACTATAATTAACCTTGCAATTATTTTAAAAATTACAATTAAATCTATACGTCCAATATTATTGGAATTCAATTTTTTGATAAAATTCAAATAAATTAAAATCAATAATTGAAACAAATTGGCATAATTTCTAAACTACTCATTAGAACATTACGAATTTTTGGCATTATTAAGTATAGTTAACCTTTTAATTCTTCAAAAAGTTTCAATTTAATCCATACGTGTGATATTTTTGAAATTTTAATTTTTAATAAAATTTAAATAAATTAAAATCATTAATTGAAACAAATTGGCATAATTCCTAAACTACTCATTAAAGCATTACAAATTTTAGGCATTATTTAAAATAAATAACCTTCTAATTATTCAAAAAATTTCAATTTAATCCATACGTCTGATATTTTTGAAATTTTAATTTTTGATAAAATTCAAATAAATTAAAATCAATAATTAAAACAAATTGGCATATTTTCAAAGCTACTTATTAGAACATTACGAATTTTTGGCATTATTAAGTATAATTAACCTTTTAATTAATCAAAAATTTTCAAATTGATCCATACGTCTGATATTTATAAAATTTAAATTTTTGATAAAAATTAAATAAATTAAAATCAATAAATGCAACAAATTGGCATAATTCCTAAACTACTCATTAGAACATTTCAAATTTTTGGCATTATTTAGTATAAGTAACCTTTTAATTCTTCAAAAATTTTCAATTTAATCCATACGTCTGATATTTTTGAAACTTTAATTTTTGATAAAATTCAAATAAACTAAAATCATTAAATGAAACAAATTGGCATAATTCCTAAACTACTTATTAGAACATTACGAGTTTTTGGAATTATTCACTATAATTAATTATTTAATCATTTTTAAATTCACAATTGAATCTACGCCTCCAATATTTTTGAAATAAATTTTTTTGATAAAATTTAAATAAATTAAAATCAATAAATGCAACAAATTGGCATAATTCCTAAACTACTCATTAGAACATTACAAATTTTTGGCATTATTTAGTATAATTAACTTTTTAATTATTCAAAAAATTTCAATTTAATCCATACGTCTGATATTTTTGAAATTTAAATTTTTGAAAAAATTCAAATAAATTAAAATCAATAACTGCAACAAATCGGCATAATTCCTAAACTACTAATTAGAACATTACAAATTTTAGGCATTATTTAGTATAATTAACCTTTTGATTATTCAAAAATTTTCAATTTAATCCATACGTCTGATATTTTTGAAATTTTAATTTTTGATAAAGTTCAAATAAATTAAAATCAATATTTGAAACAAATTGGCATAATTGCTAAACTACTCATTAGAACATTACAAATTTTTGGCATTATGTACTCTAAATAACCTTTTTTTAAATTAAAAATTTACAACAGATTCCTTACGTATAATATTATTGAAATTCAATTTTTTGATATAACTCAAATAATTTAAAATCAATAATTGAAACAAATTGGCATAATTCCTAAACCACTCATTAGAACATTTCGAATTTCTAACATTATTTACTATATGTAACCTATTAAATATTCTCACAATTACAATTGAATCCATACGTCCAATATTATTTAAATTTAAGTTTTTAATAAATTTAAAGTAAAAATAAAATCAATAATTGAAACAAATTGGCATAATTTCTAAACTACTCATTACAACATTACGAATTTTTGGCATTATTTAAAAGAAGTAACCTTTTAATTATTTAAAAAATTTCAATATAATCCATACGTCTGATATTTTTGAAATTTTAATTTTTGATAAAGTTCAAATAAATTAAAATCAATATTTGAAACAAATTGGCATAATTCCTAAACTACTCATTAGAACATTACAAATTTTTGGCATTATTTAGTATAATTAACCTTTTCATTATTCAAAAATTTTCAATTTAATCCATACGTATGATATTTTTGAAATTTTAATTTTTGATAAAATTCAAATAAATTAAAATCAATAATTGAAACAAATTGGCATAATTCCTAAACTACTTATTAGAACATTACGAATTTCTGGCATTAGTTAGTATAATTAACTATTAAATTATTGAAAAATTTTCAATTTAATCTATACGTCTGATATTTTTAAAATTTCAATTTTTGATAAAATTCAAATAAATTAAAATCAATAATTGAAACAAATTGGCATAATTCCTAAACTACTCATTAGAACATTACGAATTTTTAGCATTATTTAGGATAGTTAACCTTTTAATTATTCCAAAAATTTCAATTTAATCCATACGTCTAATATTTTTGAAATTTTAATTTTTGATAATGTTCAAATAAATTAAAATCAATATTTGAAACAAATTGGCATAATTCCTAAACTACTCTTTAGATCATTACACATTTTTGGCATTTTTTAGTATAATTAACCTTTTAGATAAACAAAAATTTTCAATTTAATCCAAACGTCTGATATTTTTGAAATTTTAATTTTTGATAAAGTTTAAATAAATTAAAATCAATAATTGAAACAAATTGGCATAATTCCTAAACTACTTATTAGAACATTACAAATTTTTGGCAATAGTTAGTATAATTAACCTTTTAATTCTTCAAAAATTTTTAATTTAATCCATACGTCTGATATTTTTGGAAATTTAATTTTTAATAAAATTCAAATAAATTAAAATCAATAATTGAAACAAGTTGGCATAATTCCTAAACTACTTATTAGAACATTACGAATTTTTGGCATTATTTAGAACAAATAACCTTTTCATTATTCAAAAGTTTTCAATTTAATCCTTACGTCTGATATTTTTGAAATTCAAATTTTTAATAAAATTAAAATAAATTAAAATCAGTAATTAAAACAAATTGGCATAATTCCTAAACTACTTATTAGAACATTACAAATTTCTGGCAATAATTAGTATAATTAACTCTTTAATTATTCAAAAATTTTCAATTTAATTCATATGTCTGATAGTTTTGAAATTTTAATTTTTGATAAAATTCAAATAAATTAAAATCAATAATTGAAACAAATTGGCATAATTCCTAAACTACTCATTAGAACATTACAAATTTTTAGCATTAGTGAGTATAATTAACCTTTAACTTCTTTAAAAGATTTCAATTTAATCCATACGTCTATATTTTTGAAAATTTAATTTTTAATAAAATTCAAATAAATTAAAATCAATAATTGAAACAAATTGGCATAATTCCTAAACTACTTATTAGAACATTACGAATTTCTGGCATTAGTTAGTATAATTAACTCTTAAATTATTCAAAAATTTTCAATTTAATCTATACGTCTGATATTTTTGAAAATTGAATTTTTGATAAAATTCAAATACATTAAAATCATTAATTGAAACAATTTGGCATAATTCCTAAACTACTCATTAGAACATTACGAATTTTTGGCATTATTTATAATAAATAACCTTTTACTTATTCAAAAAATTTCAATTTAATCCATACGTCCGATATTTTTGAAATTTCAATTTTTGATCAAAATCAAATAAATTAAAATCAATAATTGAAACAAATTGGCATAAATCTTGAATTACTCATTAGAACATTACGAATTGTTGGCATTATTTACTAAAATTTACCTTTTAAATATTCTAAAATTTACAATTGAATCCATACGTCCAATATTTTTGAAATTCAAATTTTTAATAAAATTCAAATAAATTAAAATCAATAATTGAAACAAATTGGCATAATTCCTAATCTACTTATTAGAACAATACGAATTTCTGGCATTAGTTAGTATAATTTACTCTTAAATTATTCAAAAAAATTAATTTCAATCCATACGTCTGATTTTTTTTAAATTTAAGTTTTTGATAAAATTCAAATAAATTAAAATCAAAAAATGAAACAAATTGGCATAATTCCTAAACTACTTCTTAGAACATTACGAATTTTTGGCATTATTTACTCTAAGTAACCTTTTAATTATTTTTAAATTAACAATTGAATCCATACGTCCAATATATTTAAAATTTAAATTTTTGATAAAATTAAAATAAATTAAAATCAATAATTGAAACAAATTAGCTTAATTCCTAAACTACTTATTAGAACATTATGAATTTTTGGCATTACTTAGTATAATTAAATTTTCAATTTAATCCATACGTCTGATATTTTTTAAATTTTAATTTTTGACAAAATTCAAATAAATTAAAATCAATAATTGAAACAAATTGGCATAATTCCTAAACTACTTATTAGAACATTACAAATTTTTGGCATTATTTAGTATATTTAATCTTTTATTTATTAAAAAAATTTCAATTTAATCGATACGCCTGATATTTTTGAAATTTTAATTTTTGATAAAATTCAAATAAATTAAAATCAATAATTGAAACAAAGTAGCATAATTCCTAAACTACTCATTAGAACATTACGAATTTTTGGCATTATTTAGAATAAATAACCTTTTACTTATTCAAAAAATTTCAATTTAATCCATACGTCTGATATTTTTTAAATTTTAGTTTTTGCAAAAACTCAAATAAATTAAAATCAAAAATTGAAACAAATTGGCATAATTCCTAAACTACTTCTTAGAACATTACGAATTTTTGGCATTAATCACTCTAAGTAACGTAACCTTTTAATTATTTTTAAATTTACAATTGAATCCATACGTCCAATATTTTTAAAATTTAAATTTTTGATAAAATTAAAATAAATTAAAATGAATAATTGAAACAAATTAGCTTAATTCCTAAACTACTTATTAGAACATTACGAATTTTTGGCATTACTTAGTATAAATAACCTTTTGATTAATCAAAAATTTTCAATTAAACCCATACGTTTGATATTTTTGAAATTTAAATTTTTGATAAAATTCAAATAAATTAAAATCAATAATTAAAACAAATTTTCATAAATCCTAAACTACTTATTAAAACATTACAAATTTTTGGCATTATTTAGTATAATTAATCTTTTTATTAATCAAAAATTTTCAATTTAATCCATACGTCTGTAATTTTTAAAATTTTAATTTTTGATAAAATTCAAATAAATTAAAATCAATAAATGACACAAATTGGCATAATTCCTAAACTACTCATTAGAACATTACGAATTTTTAGCATTATTTAGGATAGTTAACCTTTTAAATATTCAAAAAAATTCAATTTAATCCATACGTCTAATATTTTTGAAATTTTAATTTTTGATAAAGTTCAAATAAATTAAAATCAATATTTGAAACAAATTGGCATAATTCCTAAACTACTCTTTAGATCATTACACATTTTTGGCATTATTTAGTATAATTAACCTTTTAGATAAACAAAATTTTCAATTTAATCCATACGTCTGATATTTTTGAAATTTTAATTTTTGATAAAGTTCAAATAAATTAAAATCAATATTTGAAACAAATTAGCATAATTCCTAAACTACTCATTAGAACATTACGAATTTTTGGCATTATTTAGTATAATTAACTTTTCAATTATTCAAAAATTTTCAATTTAATCCATACGTCTGATATTTTTGAAAATTGATTTTTTGATAAAATTCAAATAAATTAAAATCAATAATTGAAACAAATTGGCATAATTTCTAAACTACTTATTAGAACATTACAAATTTTTGGCATTATTTATTATATTTAACCATCAAATTATTCTAAAATTAACAATAAAATCCATACGTCTAATATTTTTGAAATTCAAATTTTTGATAAAATTCAAATAAATTAAACTCATTAATTGAAACAATTTGGCATAATTCCTAAATTACTCATTAGAATATTACAAATTGTTGGCATTATTTATTTTAATTAACCGATAAATTATTCTAAAATTTACAAATAAATCCATACGTCTAATATTTTTGAAATTGAAATTTTTGATAAAATTCAAATAAAATAAAATCAATAATTGAAACAAATTGGCATAATTTCTAAACTACTCATTAGAACATTACAAATTTTTGGCATTATTTATTATAATTAACCAATAAATTATTCTAAAATTAACAATAAAATCCATACGTCTAATATTTTTGAAATTCAAATTTTTGATAAAATTCAAATAAATAAAAAACAATAATTGAAACAAACTGGCATAAATCCTAAACTTCTTAATAGAACATTACAAATTTTTGGAATTATTTACTACAATTAACCTTTTGAATATTTTAGAATTTACAAATAAATCCATACGTCCAATATTTTTGAAATTCAAATTTTTGTTAAAATTCAAATAAAATAAAATCAATAATTGAAACAAATTGCCATAATTCCTAAACTACTTATTAGAACATTACAAATTTATTTGCATTATTTACTACAATTAACTATGTAATTATTCCAAAATTTACAATTAAATCCATACGTCCAATATTTTTAAAATTCAAATTTTTGATAAAATTCAAATAAATGAAAAATAATAATTGAAACAAACTGGCATAAATTCTAAACTACTCATTAGAACATTACAATTTTTTGAAATTATTTATTATAATTAACCTTTTAATTATTCTAAAATTTACAACTAAATCCATACGTCCAATATTTTTGAAATTTAAATTTTTGATAAAATTCAAATAAATTAAAATCAATAATTGAAACAAATTGGCATAATTCCTAAACTACCTATTAGAACATTACGAATTTTTGGCATTATTTAGTATAATTAACCTTTTATCTAATCAAAGATTTTCAATTTAATCCATACGCCTGATATTTTTGAAATTTAAATTTTTGATAAAATTGAAATAAATTAAAATCAATAATTGAAACAAATTGGCATAACTCTCAAATTACTTATTAGAACATTACAAATTTCTGGCATTATTTACTATAATTAACCTTTTAATTATTCTAAAAAATACAATTGAATCCGTACGTTCAATATTTTTGAAAATCAAATTTTTGATAAAATTCAAATAAATTAAATTCAATAATTGAAACAAATTGGCATAATTCCTTAACTACTCATTAGAACATTACAAATTCTTGGCATTATTTATTATAAATAACCTTTTATTTATTCAAAAAAATTTAATTTAATCAATACGTCTGATATTTTTGAAGTTTTAATTTTTGAAAAAAATTCAAATAAATTAAAATCAATAAATGAAACAAATTGGCATAATTCTTGAACTACTCATTGAAACATTACAAATTTTTAGCATTGTAAGCTTCAATTAACCTACTAAACATTTAGAAAATTGCAATTAAATCCATAAGTCGAATATTTTTAAAATAAATTTTTTGAAAAAACTCAAATAAATTAAAACTAATAATTGAAACAAATTGGCATAATTCTTGGACTACTTATTGGAACATTACAAATTTTTAGCAGTGTAAGTTTCAATTAACCTTTTAATTATTCTGAAATTAACAATTAAATCCATACGTATATAATTTTTAAAACTTATTTTTTTTTTAATTCAAATAAATTGAAACTAATATTTGCAACAAATTGGCTTGAACTATCTATTGGAACCTTACAAATTTGGCATTGTAAGCCTCAATTAACATCATAGTTATTCTAAAAGTTACAATTGCTACAAAGCTGCTGATCCCAAAAAAAATTGTTTAATTTAATTCTACTTTTTTGATTTAAAACCTGATGGGGTTAAAAATATGGTTTGCACTACTAATCATTCTATTGAGTTGAATAGATGAAGTTGAATAATGTATACAATCTTATATTATAATATTTGCCCCATTCTCATTAATAGCCGTAAAGATATAATCTGCAATATCGGTGAGTGCAGCCTATATCGAAGCCTAAAACCGGAATTAATTGCCCGGAAATATCTTGATATATTAGCCAAATTAGCTCGACGCAAATATCCCATTATCATTCATACAAAAGATGTTTATTCCAACAGTGTCAGCAGCCTGCCTGTATTGAATTTAATGAATAATTAATGCCGACAGCGGCTTTACTACAAAAAAAGTTTTTTTTTTTAATTTAATTATTGTTGTGTGTTTAGGGATTGTTTATGGTTTGCCCCAAAGAGATCGTGATTTAATTAGGAGCAAAAAGAAGCGGAAATGTAATTGAGATAATTTTATTAATATCTCACAAGAGGCATGACCTCAATATTAAATAAATATGTTATCACAGTATTATGTAATTTAATCAAATTGTTCTCAATTGAAATTAATATGATTCATGGAAAGTAAAAATTTGTAATATAGTAATGTAGAAATAATAATATGAAATTAGAATATATCCGGTTTATAGTAAATCGGATACAACCATTTATTATCCAGATATACGGAATCGGATTAAACACCACAAGTCTAACAAGTCTAGTTTCTGTTAATCCCAACTCCATTAGCGGACACTGCCCATCGGAGACTTGTAATTAATGTACGCTTGTTCTCTGCAACCTTGCCCCCAGATTACCTTACGTAATACATATATTACCTGCTGTAATGTGGAAGTTAATCTGCGCAATATGGTTATGATAGGATAATATTTGTATAAAGTTCAAATGCATCGCTTTTCTGGGTTAAGGATTCCCATTTCAAGTTAGAAAACACCGATAAAGTATCGTTATAGTGGTGCCCCCGCACAAAACTGCAATTCCCTTTATTTGTCCCGTCAGGATTGATATTTTCCTTCATTATCATTTATATGACGTCTACTACGAGATGGCATGTAGGTTTCAATTATATGAAAGCAAACCGATAGTTTTCCTTACAGCTAGCTGGTAGCATAGATATAAATTCTGACCGAAGTTATTATTATATTTGGCTCCGCTAATGCGAGTTTGCAGTTACGTCTATTATCTTTGTGTAACCGGAAAATATCAGTTATGTTTCTTCCATCTTTTATTATTAATGAAAGTACGCTTCCGATCTGATGGCACAATATTGAATGAAAATTTAATGATAACCGATTACGCCTTCCAATAACCATCCCCATGTCACGGAATTGGAAAATAATTGTATTATTATATTTTAGCTGGAATTTCATTAGTGTAACAGACTAAAATGTTATGTTCTTTATTAACGCATTAATTATAGATCAATTATTTAATTTAATACGATTACATCTTGATTGAATTTGTGCTTCTGAGTGAGTGGAAAGAAGGTTCCGTTATACTTACAAAACTTTGTTTCTAATTGCTTAAATTCTAAATAAAGTTTCTCAAAGTTTAAACACAATTAATCGGCCTAAATCAATTAATATTAAATTAGAGTTTATTTAGTCATCAAAAAACAATTAATTTTTTTAAATTGAAAAACTATCAAAGAACTTATTGCTTTTAAAGCAAACTATTCTCAAAAAATAGAGTAGATTTAAATCTATCCTGGCTTTTAGGATAGTTTCAGGTTGTTCTGCAAAATTTATCAAATTTTTAACTATTTATTTTACAACAAATTTACTAATAGAATTGATGGTTCCGACCTCTACTACGTGATAATTCATGTTTTTATCACAAATTTATTCTTACAAATACATTACTAGTTTCGGCTGTACTAAAACCTTCTGCAAATGAAATAAATTATATAACTTAACTAAAAAACATAGTAAATTGTTTTCTTATTTCATAGATTTACTAATACTGATTTTTTTAATATATTTAATTTTTTAAGGGTAGTCTTATCATAGATTAAAAAATCCTTGGAGAACAACACTCTCAAAGTCTTCTAAAAAATATTAATAGCACCCAAAGTATTTAGTAAGCTTTGCAATATACTTTCAGACTCCATTTTTGAATTTTTTAGTTTTATCTTCCAAACACTTGTATAGTCTTTTTACTACGACTCATTTACTCTCCCAAGTGTTAGTCATTAAAGAATCTGTTTATCTGTGTCTTTGGGTTTAGACATGAGAAAGTTGTTTAATAATAAATCTTTTGATAACTAACGCTTGGGTGGGTAGGTGGGAACAAAGTTTACTTTGTATGTAAGTTACTTTTTCTACTATGACCCACCCACCCGCCGAAGTGTTAGTCATCAAAGAAACTAATGTTTATCCTACCTTTTGTGTGCTTGGGTTTAGATATGAGAAAGTTGTTTAATAATATATCTCTTAATAACTAACGCTTGGGTGGGTGGGAATTTTTACCGGCATACCTCCTTGTTGTGCGATGAGGGTTGCCAGTTTACTTCCTAAATGCGTTTTTTATTTTTTTTTTTACTTTGGAGTGATGAATTTTTAAAAGAACATCCAATCTATGGAATGCTGCCCGATTTGATTGACATTCTACAGTTTTGCCTACGGACTAAACACCCTTCCCCTTTTACTCTAGCCGTTTCATTGCGGGACCGCTTACGCATTACTTCAAGATGGACGTTGTCAGGCTAAGAAATCACAGGCCTGCCATCATATTTTCCTCGTTAGAGGCATCTCCGGTTTGAGCAGTGTAGCCACTTCTAACGTAGTTAGGGCAGGTAAACAGGGTATGTAAACAGCGTATGTCCTACGTCGTCGGTCCGGTCACAGTAAGTACACTTCTCAGTCGCTGCTCTGTATCTGTCATAGAGGTATTTCTTGAAGCAACCATAATTGGAAAGGGCCTGCGTAAGGAAATATTCTACTTTTCCGTAAAGGCGGCCTACTCATTTTTGGATATTCGGTATTAACTTGTATGTCCATCAATCATTGGTCCCGCTTTTCCAGCTTTCTTGCCACCTAAAGCTTATGTCTACTCTTGTTGAGAAGTTGTTGTATTTTTCGGCTTTTTCCCGTTTCAGCAGCTCTATTGGCGGGATGCCCGCGATTTTACCTACTGCCTCTGTCGAAATGGTTTTGTATGCGCTACATATCCTGATCGACATCAGCCTTTGGAGTCCTGACAGCTTCCTCATGGCTCTTCTGTTTCTTGTTGCTGACTTCCAAGCTGGTGCCGCGTAGAAAATCTGCAAGTGGATCACGCCCAGACCCAGAGCGTCAAAGTGGCGAACAATGGGTCTACTCACATTGGGCATTAGGCTGGTTAGAGCCTTTATTGTCCTTGCGACTTTTCCGGTGGTTTGTTTGACATGCTCCTCGAAAGTAAGCTTAGTATCTAGCCAAATACCAAGGTATTTGATGGCAGCACTGGGTTTGATGAAGGAGTCTAGGATGTTAAAGCGTATGCGCTCTATTTTCCGCTTGGTGGTCAAAAGTACGACTTCCGATTTCTCGGGTGCAAGCTGTAGTCGTCTTCCTTCTAGCCAATTTGCTATCCGGAGGAGTGCTATGTCTGCATTGTACATTAATATTGCTTCATTTTCTGCAACCTCAGTCAAAGCCACGTCATCGGCAAATCCAATTAGCGTTACTCCTTTTGGCTGTTCCATTCTGAGTAGATCGTCGTATAGGATGTTCCACAGGGTTGGACCAAGTACTGATCCCTGCGGTGCGTCCTGGATGCTTTTCTATGTATCTTGTTTGGTTTTGTTTTGGTGGATGACGTGAAGTTGCACTAGGCACTGCTTAGTAGCCGTCCTGAAACCCAGGCGGGGTGTGCAAGCACCAATATAAGCCGGACAATACGTCGAAATCCATTATCTCAGCGCTTTTAGCACATTTTGGGAGTTGAACTGATACCATATGGAAACAAATAAATTTGTTTTCCATTTAATGAACGTTTGAAGGTTTCTAGAGCCCGTCCCACGTCTTCTTCAGTGAGAAATTTGGGAACATGTTTAATAACATATTCCAGACATTTCTTGTCGGCAGTCGCCTACGTGTAAAACACTACGCGGTAGGTTCACAATACGCGGGATCCACCTAGATTGTGAGTTGGTGGAAGTAGTTTCTTTTTTCTCTTTTTGTGTACCAGATGCAGGATGGTCGGTATCTTTTGGCAGGTTTAATTAGTTTGGCCCAGATCGTCCTGTTTTTCGAAGTTGTTGCCGTTGGATGGGTTTGACTGTCTTGGTGACCGATGCATGGGCTGCATGCGTTTTGTTGGAGGCTACGCCGCGCTCAACTGTAAGTGCATCCAGGATGACTTTATTGGTTTTCCCTGGGAGATTAGCATCAGAGTTAGACGGCGTTCCGGTCTGTGTTCTAACTGCTGTCTCGGGGTGTGTTTCTGGTGTGTAACACTTTGTCTCATTTTTTTCTGTCACGTTTGGTTCATCTTTATCGGGTTTCATTGGGAGATCAACTTAGGACGTTTTTGGATATGCTTCTTACCTGTCACACACGTCCTCTTTCTCCTCTGTCACATTTGGTATTGCGTCACATGGTTTTGTGACTACTTGGATGTAGAGTCCACGTGTACCACTTCTTCTTGGCATTCTCTTTCTATCTTTGTCGGTTCTTCTACTTCTAATACCTCTATCAGATGTTGTTCGATAGGTTTTGGTACGTATTCTTGAACTGGTTCCTCCATTTCTTCTACACTATTTACTTGCGCGTATTGCAACTGTTCTTGTGCTTGCAATATGTTTCCAACATATCTATGTGCTGCTCTAGCTCACCTTGAACTCGATGACATCTTCTTTTCATAATTATGGCAACGCTGATGTTATTTGGGCCAATCATTGGCAGAGTAGTTACAGTACGTCAAGTGATTCGTCATATCAGAGATAGAGTGTGAGCGTGACTGTGTTGTTCCCATAAGCTATAGTACTTTTATACTTTTTGCTGGTAATAAAAGGGTTAAGTTCTACGTACTTGTTTGCTCTTCAATAGTCGGCAAACGTGAAACTGGTCTGGTCTTGGGTGTTGCATAGGCCGCGTCTGTCATACTGGTCTGGGGTTGGTCCGGATAGAGGGTCAAGACATTTTTCCAGACTACGTTGGTAGTGCTGACTGGGTTCCCAGTCTTTTCTGCGCGTTTCTTTTGCAAAGTTTTCCTTCTCTCTTTTTCTTTTTTTCTCAGAGTGTTGTTTGCAGGAATGTGAAGGCACCATGCCCTTTCATGCCCCACGTTGGACTCCATTTGTTACCAGCATACCTCCTTGTTGTGCGATGAGGGTTGCCAGTTCACTTCCAGTCTTGGATGCTGTTTTATTTGGTTTTGTTTTGGTGGACGACGTGAATTTGCACTAGGCACTGTTCATTAGCCGTTCTGAAACCTGGGCAGGGTGTGCAAGCACCGGGTATATTGTTGTTATGTTGTTGGCAGTTCCCGGATATTCTTGGGATACAGCGGGTTAGTAGCGTCTTCGGATGGGCCCAAGGTTTTGCTACTTTCTGATCAGCAATGCTGTGGTTGTTTGGAAGCTGCAGTCGGTGGGGCAGGTTTTCTAGTGACTCTAGACAGATTTCCAGTTTTTGTAGTAGTTTAGATTTGGCTGCTCCTGTTGATGTTGGCGGTGGCTCGACTGACTCTATCTACTATTAATCTATATGCACCTTAAGTCATAGAGAAGGTGATCTTGGATATCATTTAAGAGCACACGGATCTGAACAATCTTTTCAGATGGGGTCACTCAAGCATTTACCAACTCAACCGGGTGACGGACCATATTGTCGAAAGTTTCAGACTGAAAAAAGCGCAGAAAACTAATTTATAGCATAATATTTACTCTAAATAACTTAAAACTACATAGAAAAAAACATTTTTAACTTAATTCATTTTCAGCATCAAATTTGCCCGGAAATCTCGATTACCACTGGGTGCGGCAGGGAAACTTGCTGATTTGAAAAGTCAATAAAAAAAAAAGTATTTCACATACCGATTTAATTCTTTTTTTATCGTATTGTACACATCCTGAATTTTTGTTTCAAGTGGTTTTCAAAATAACATTGGACTATTGTATATTGGTTTTAATACAGATAACTAAAATTTTCACCTATAACATGAGCACAAGGTGTCAACAAAGCTTTTTTATACAATAAATTAAAGCTGGTAAATCAACTTTTATCAATTAATTAATTTTTTTCTTGTGAAGTGTTTTAGTTGAAATTTTATGAGATTTCCTGATTAAAATTGTAATGACAACTGGCATATCACGTAGTCAGCAAACGTAAAAAATGCATGTACAGGCAATCAGATCATCATTGTCGTCTGTTTTTATTAAAACGGAACCAATACACACAACTCTGTATAATACATACCAAAAATCGCAACCCCGTTTTGTCTGTTTAATTTATATTAAACCCTCGTATATAATTTCCAGATATGCAGTACTAATGCGTCCGGGTGAATATCTCCAAGAGATAACAGCTATTACACCGGCAGCCATTATACTTTCAGACTCCTTTTTTGAATTTTTTAGTTTTATCTTTCAAACACTTGTATAGTCTTTTTAGGCCTATCAAAGTTTTTACGAACCTTTCAAATATTCGATAAGCTTTTCAAAACCTTTAGAAGCTTCCTTTTTTTTCAAAAAAAAAAAAAAAAACGTTTTCTAGATTCTTTTTTCAAAAATGTTGATGGTCTTTTTTAGACATCTTATCCACCCAAATGTCTTCTATTGTCCTGTTGCTATTTAAGTTTTAATTTTGACAAACACACTTAATTTTCCATTTGTTCAATTTTGTACACAATTAAGTATTCTAGAACCAAAATATAAATTACAAACTTATTAATTTGAGGAACTTTCAGTAGCAGGATATATATAATAAAACTTGTATATATTGCACAAATTGCTTTTCAATATATAGCAAATATTCCACATAAATTAAAAATGAAACAACTATTTTCAAACAATTTGTTATTGAACTGTAATGATACTTTATTATTCATAAATGCTCCAACAGACAATAAATGTTTCTATGAAAACCATTTCATTAGTTAGTAATATTATTACAATTGACTGAAGTTAAACCTATGCAAAACTTTTAAACAAAACCCACAAACTTTGCACATATTTATAAAATAATGGACGCATCTGGGCAATTTTTATTGGAATCGTGTAACACGCGACAGGCACTTATATCCAACATTCACTTTACAAAAGTATCGCACACTTTTCAAACTGCACACTTATTTCCAGCAAAAGTTTTCTAAAATATATCTTTTGTAACAAAAAATCCTATAAAAATAATTCATTTGCATGTCCTTGATTTGTCGAAACTAATTTTCTACATTATGTGAGCAGCGTGGAAAATGCAACTGTTCCGATTTGCATGAAGATAAACCTTTAGGAAATATAAAAAGAGTACATGCGGACCTGTTTTACATATGAAAGGGGAAGATTAGATTCTGTCGACAAAATAAGGAAATAAATCCCATTTTGATTTTTGAATTAAATTATAGTTAATATTAATTAATTATTAACATAATTAAATTATGTTTTAACATTGCAAATTCTGTCGTGTATCATGCAGAGATTAACATGTTATGCTCAAAGTTTCTAATCTTTGCTTAAACATTAAAACTTGTAGAGTTCATCGTTATCTTTAAACATAAATTAATTAAATCTCATAACTTTGCAATAAAAATTTGTACAAAAACAAGTGCCTAATGTTCAATAGTAACTTTTAATGCATCTTGTTAAGTAGGCGTCATATAAATTTATGCATGGGATTTTCTGTAAAGTTTCATTTCGGAAAGGGCTTTGTTTGGAGAGCATTTATTCTACGTCCCTCCGCCCGCCCATGAAAAGCTGATTAAGAAAAGCTCTCGGAGAGTATTATAACTTATTCATGAAGGCTTCGAATTCTCACTGAAACCTGTCTTGAGGTGATATCTGATAAATCGATGTCAGACAGGTATTTTGTTTTGTTTTTAATTTTATAATAATGTGTTTTAGAATGCATTATAGTGTTTATTTATTAAAGTAACATAAATAAATCGCCTCGGTTCTTGTCCTTGTTCCCACATATTTAAGTTATGGCCTGTCCTTTAGGGTATATCCACCTGTTAGAATTAAAACATTAGATTTGTCTGCCAAAAACCAACCCTAACTCACCAACCAGCAACAATAAACGCAATTAAAATTGCAAAACAAATTAAT
The DNA here is from genome assembly GCA_963932245.1 of Tachinus rufipes. Lineage (NCBI taxonomy): Eukaryota > Metazoa > Arthropoda > Insecta > Coleoptera > Staphylinidae > Tachinus > Tachinus rufipes. Next base: position 9,268,572 of record OZ010749.1, read on the forward strand.
GTGGTCACCACCTCGCACCAGATCCAATAATTTTGCAACAAGTTTTGACTAGTTCCAAGATCTCAACGTCACCATCAAAGGTCTAATCAAGATTGCCATAATGACCTCCAATTCTAACGTCCCCGCACCACCACCCTCTATAAGCAAAGACTAGGAAGAAGTTGAATTGGAACCAAAAAGCAAACTTTTTAACAATAAATGACCATCCACGGATTCCTCCTCAAAGGACAAGAGCAAATCCGCCATCCACCTTCAGATGTCTAAAAAGGACACCAATAAAGCCAACATCCTAGACCTCATAGTATCAGCGTTGATTGAAAGAGTATATAAAGATGCGTGACCTCATGTTAAAAACCGTACACCTAGTCATGACTCTTTCTATGACTTTCTACGGATTTTCTTTTTCGCTCACTCTCATTTCTCATATGACAACTCGTTTTGTTGTATGCTAGCGCCACCATGCTGATTTACGTCATTTGTCGGTACCTCAGTTGCGGGACTTGTTTTCTATTTCAATTTAATATTATTCGGTGCGTAACAGGGTAACAGGCGCGCACATTTCTAAAGTCCCAAGAGGCCGCGTCGCTTTTAAATGATATATTAATTTGAAGCATAAACAAAACAAACATTATTTAAAGTTAGGAGTAGTATTTAATAAAAATAATTTAAAATGTTTTATATTTAATATAGTAATAAAGCTACGATCAATGCCTATTTCAAGAAGGAATCAGTTATTAATTTTAAAATTCTATAATTTATTTTATTGTGTTTTTATTGTTTCTTAGTTGAATAAAAATATAATAATCCATGGTGAATATCTATTATTCAATTGAGAACATAATAAATATCAAGAAATTATAAGAATACAGCAAATGAAAAGAAATACATAAGATATAAAATATATTTGTTATTTATAACTAACTGCCGGTTTTACGAAATAAGTCGCTACTTAAATTTAGTATCACGATATAGCCGTTGATTGAAAGATTTTACATTTAAACAAACTAATTGTACAAAAAAGGTTATTATAAGAATTTTTTATATATAGTCGTTCTGGGCGTATTAAGCAAAAACAAATATCTTTAAGTCTATTATCTGAAAACATTGTGATAACAGATAATATAAGCGTGTTAATATGTTTACTATTTTTCAGAAATAGTTTATAAGGAGCCTAACAGTCATGTCACGTTTGATGTTAAATTTGAACTGGTTGTATCATATTGATAATGTTTGTTCAGAACTAGCAAAGACTACTTATGCTAAAATTAATCTAAGAAAAGAACTAGCAGCATTACATTTTATGTCCGCATTGTGCTCTTGTCTATAGTGCAGTTAATTATAATATTATAATATTATTCACTCTTTCAATTACAAGACAGGCATAGAATATTTGTTATGCAAACACGTATTTTACGCATTATTTACAATATACCTCAGAACGAATCATGTTGTAATATATTTCGGAACAATAAAATATTAACTGTATATAATGGGTAATTCCATTACTTTTTGACCGATTTAAAAAAGTCGACCTCTTTGATTTTGCTTAATATTTCAGGGATCAAAATATGGATGAAAAAAATTAAATTTCGAAAATTTTGGACCTTAGAATATTGCCTGTTCAAAATGACACACATTTGAAAGTCAGAAATTTTACAATTAAACGTAATTTTTAACTTATTTTGTATCTCAGTTTTTGGGCTTCTAGAAAAAGATAAAAAGGTTCACGATGGCTCAAATTATTCCTTATTACATGTACTTTAAAACCAATATTTTTATGTTTAATATTGTGGCAGTCATTTTGATATAATAAGCTACAAACATTATTAAAAAAAAACCGTAAATTTAGCAAAATTGCAAAATTTTGTTTTCTTTAAACCGTTCTAACTTTGTCAAATCTTAACAAAATTTGATCCACGAGGTCTAGATTTTTTCGTGTTTAAACTCTTTTTAAAATGATTACCCAAGATTTATAGAATCAATACGTATACACCACAATTTTGATGCAGAAAGTTGCACATGTTTTTGCGATCTTCAAAATTTGTAATTTTTAGGTCCCGAAAAAGCGCTGTCACCCTATGTCAATTTTAGTCAAAAATTCAGTAAATACTCTTTAGAGCACAAAAAAGGGTTATCTATATGAGAAATGGTATATCGGGCATTATCAAAAAAAAATTAATATTCAAAAATTGTCAAAATTGGCTAACCGCACATTTTTGTATCTTAATTTTTGGGCCTTTAAATAAAGATAAGAAGGTCCACGATGGCCCAAATTATTCCTTATTACTTGTACTTTAAAAGCCATTTTTGTTTATTCAATGTTGATATATTATGCTTTAAACATTATTCCAAAAAATGCCGTATATTTAGCAACATTTCAAAATTATGCTTTGTTTAAACCGTTCTAACTTTGTCAAATTTTAAAGAAATTTGAACTTTGAAGTCTGGATTTCTTCGTATTTAATCTTTCTTTAATGTGATCACACAAGACTTATAGAATCAATACGTTAACACTACTATTTTGATGCAGAAAGTTGCACAAAAACATTCGCGATCTTTAAAACTTGTAATTTTTAGGTCCTAAAAAAACGCTGTTACCCTAAGTAGATTTTAGTCAAAATTTCAGTAAATACTCTTCAGACCACAAGAAAAAAGGTTATTTATATGTAAAATGGTATATCAAACATTATCAAGAATTTTTTAATATTCAAAAATCGTCAAAACCGGCATAGTTCTTCAGAAAATCTAAATCACGTTTTGTCTATCTTGTTTTGTTTTTGAGTCAAATACAAAATATTAAAAAAAAAATTATTTAGCAAAAAAAACACAAACAAAACAACATTACTTTAACAAGTGTGCATTAATGCAAGAATTTGATTGTTCTTTGGTTCGGTTAGTAAAATTTGATAAAACTGCTGTTCAGCAACGGAGAATACGCAGATATCATTTTTGTTTACGGATTCTGTAATGGGTAATGCCTTAAGAATTGAGATTAACAGAAAGCAACTTTCTCGACAAGTTTTTTAGTGAAAATCTTCCCCATATTATTATCAAAAGTACAACACCTACAACCAGGCGACGCAGCACAATGACTTGCATTTTCTTAATGGCTTCTTCATAATGCCCGATATACCATTTTTCATATAAATAATCTTTTTTCTTATGGTCAGAAGAAATTTTACTAAAATTTTGACTAAAATCGACATAGGGTAACAGCGTTTTTTCGGGACCAGATAATAACAAGTTTTGAAGATCGCAAAAACATGTGCAGGAAGTTGCATCAAAACAGTGGTGAATATGAATTAATTCTATAAATCTTGCGTGATTACTTTAAAGAAAAATTGAACAAAAAGTAATCTAGACCATGTGGATCAAATTTCTTTAAGATTTGACAAAGTTAGAACGGTTTAAACAAAGCATAATTTTGCAATTTTGCAAAATTTACTGTTTTTTTTTTTAATAATGTTTAATGCTTGATATATCAAAATGACTGCACCAACATTAAATATACAAATATGGGTTTTAAAGTTCATAAAATAAGGAATAGTTTGAGCCATCGTGGACCTTCTTATCTTTTTCCAGAGGCCTTAAAATTAAGATACAAAAATGTGCGGTTCGCCGATTTTGACAATTTTTGAATATTAAAAAATTCTTGATAATACCCAATATACCATTTCTTATATAGATAACCTGTTTGTTTGTGTTCTAAAGAGTATTTACTAAAATTTTGACTAAAATCGACATAGGGTGACAGAGCTTTTTTGGGACCTAAAAATTACAAGTTTTGAAGATAGCAAAAACATGTGCAACATTCTACATCAATATAGTAGTGTATATGTATTAATTCTATAAGTCTTGTGTGATCACTTTAAAAAGAGATTAAACATAAAGAAATCTTGACCTTGTGAATCAAATTTTGTTAAGACTTGACAAAGTTAGAACGGTTTAAAGAAAACAAAATTTTGCGATTTTGGTAAATTTACGGTTTTTTTGGAATATTGTTTGAAGCTTAATATATAAAAATGACTACCACAATATTAATCATAAAAATATGGATTTTAAAGTACATGTAATAATGAATAATTTGAGCCATCGCAAACATTTTTATCTTTTTCCAAAAACCCAAAAATTGAGATACAGAAAAAGCTAAAAAAGACGTTTCAATGTTAAATTTCTGACCTTCAAATGTGTGTCATTTTGAACAGGCAATATTCTAAGGTCCAAAATTTTAGAAATCTCATTTTTTTCATCCATATTTTGATCCCTGAAAATTTGAGCAATTCACGTACCGTTTGTGTTCCTGCTGCTATTCTTAACAAGAGAATTATTGTGAGTTTTTAGCAATGTAACAGACGATTAGTCTACATGAAGTTTCTTAAAGACAAACGCTTGGGTGGGCGGTGACCAAGTTAAAATTGTGAGCAAGTAGCTTCTTCTACTGTAGCCTATCCACCCACCCAAGTGTTACTGGTCAAAAGGATCATTATTTCACCCACCGTTTTTGTTCATGCAGCTAGACTGCAAAAATCAAGATAGAAAGTAAACTGTTAGACAAAACTAACATAAGAAAAAGCGTCAGACAAGAATGTGTTTTCTCCCTAGTGCTGTTTAACATATACTCTATAGCCATGTCAGAAGAGCATGCAGGAATTGTCGTAAATGACAGAGTAATAAACAACATCCGTTACGCGGATGACACGGTTGTTCTCGCAGACAATATGGCAGATCTTACAAGCTGTTAAACAACCTGCAAGTAAAAAACAAAGAGTATGGCCTCAAAATAAACTTAACAAAAACAAATATGATAATCTCTAAAACTAAACAGCAATTCCAAATGCAAATAAACGGAGAACGTATCGACCAAGTATCAAAATACAAATATCTTGGAACCTGGATAAATAACAAATGGACATATGGGCAGAAAATCTTAGCACGCATCGAACAAGCTAGAGCAACGTTTGTAAAAATAAAGAAACTACTAACTTCTTTAAGCCTAAGCTTGAGTTTAAGGACTAGAATGACACGCTGCTTTATTTTTCCAATTCTGCTATACAGTGCAGAAAGCTGGACTTTAACTCAAGGAACCACCAAAAGGAATGAAGCTTTTGAAACGTGTGTGTATCGCCGAATACTACGCATACCATGAGTGGATAAAGTCGAACATCAAAGTGCATCAAAAAATGAACAAATCCACAGAAATCCTTTTCACCATAAAGAAACGTAAGCTCCAATACCAAGGACACGTCACAAGAAACAAAAAATACGATTTATTCAACTAATAATCCAAAGAAAAATTTAAGGAAAATTCCGCTCAGCCATCTCAAAAGTAAAAATAGCCACAATGACCTGCAACCTCCCACGAAGAAGCTGATTGCAAAAAAAAAAAACTCAAACTCGAATTACTAATTTAATCGAAATTATATATTATAAATACATAGCCGTATTCTGAACATTTTTTACAGCTGTGTTAATTAATATTTTTAACGTTTCTAAGTAATATAAGAAAAACTCATTGCTCGATTGGATAAATAGTGATTTTAACATCAATGTTAAAATATGTTCAAAATAGCATCAATAATTTTATATTATGATAGATCTTTCGATCTAATATGCTAAATATGCCAGTTTGCATTTTTAACACAAATTTCAATGTTTTAAGTCATTCGTGTAAAAACACTGACTTCTAAGTACCAGTTTTCTGTTTATATTAAATAATAACGCTTGTTTATACGATAAAAACTTTGTCATAATAAATCTTTAAAATCATAATTACTTTCGATATAAATTTGATTGCAACAGCATAGGGAAATAACTATTATCGAACACTATTAATTTTAAAGTCAGTAGGTAAAAAATATTTTTCGCATATTTTTTTTATATTTTAACAGTTCTTTGTTCATTAATGCAATTTTAATATTTCCGCAATATTTCTGCCACTTTTTCAAACGTTGTTCATTTTTTATAGGAAAGGTAAAAAAGCATATTGCATATAGTTTGTACAATTAATGTTAGATATTAGAAATTTTATCTATATATGTAACGAAAGTATACTTTCTTTGATTTAAGTTGGCCGTGCTTCTGACTTTTAATTGACAGAAGTCACGACGTAATTATAATAAAAAGATATATTGTAATTAATTTAAGTAGTGCATAGAGAAGCGGTAATAGAAAACTTTAATTGTCGTTTCTTTGTTCACAGGTAAGATTGTAAATAATTGTTAAATAATAAATAAAACTCAAACTTTGTTCACAGAGAAACATATTTTGGTTTATTTTATGCCGTATAATTTATTGTCTTAAAAAACGACAATTTTTGTTTATAATGACAAGAAAATTGCAGTTTGCATTCCAATATGTGGTATCGCCGAGGGACAAGAAGACAAGTATTGTTGCCATAACTTCAATTACAACAGAGGAAAAGAAGGAATATGTGTTGCCACAGGAAATGGGATTTATAAGCGAACATGAAGAACTGATGAACACAGACGTTTATAAAAGAGTTAAAAAAAGTCTTACTCAAAGAGGTCAAAACAGAACAGTGTGGATCACACTAACAAAGGAAATGGAACAGAAATATTTTGATGAAGATGGTAATATAATGTTTAATAACTTATATTTAGAACAAATAATAAAAACAGACGTAGTAGAATCAACTCAGAAGAAAGAAAGTCAACTTAATTTAAAACACATAACAGAAAAGTTTATGATTGAAAAATTTACATGTAAAAATTCAAATGCAAAACAATGGCTAGAAACATTTGAAAAAGAATGTAAAAGGTTTGAAATCAATGAAGATAATATAAAGATTGAGATATTAAGGCTAGTCTTGGATAAGTCATGTTCAGATTGGCACTCAGCAACTCTCACAATATTGACAATGGAAGCTCGATGGTCTGAATGGAAAGAGAGATTTCTGGAGTCATTTGCAGACAATGGATGGAGTACAGGAATGTACGCTATATATTATAGGTATAAAGAAGGTTCATTGATTGAATATGCTATAAGAAAAGAGAAGCTTCTACTAGATATGGACAATGATATTAGTTCAAAGACTCTAGTGTTGCTTATAGCAGCAGGATTACCTGAGTTGGTTAGAAATAAGATAGATAAAGAAAATTGTAAAAAGTCAACTGAATTATTGCATGACATCAGAAAATGTGAAAATTTAGTAAATAAAAATAGTTTTACGAAAAAGAAAGATGATAAATATGATAACAAGAAAAGATTTGAAGGAAAACAGCCATGTAAAAATTGTGAAAACTTAAATAAAGGTGTTAGATATCATCCTGAAAACTCATGTTGGTTCAAGAATAAAGAAAGAAAAGAAGGTGGAGTAATAGAGAGTAACTCAGTCATAGAAGTAAATCTAAATACAGAATCAAAAAACGAATAATCACACCATTGATTAAACTAAAAATATTATTAGAAGATAAGTTAGAGGTAAACGGAACATATGATTCAGGTTCCCAAGTCTCCCTAATAAATCCAAAATTAGTTAGAATAAAGAGGAAGGCAAAAGATGTAAATAAAATATTTTTAAAAACAGTCAATGGTGTGACACAAACAAAAGGTTTAATAACTATGAAAGTAAAAATCTTTGACATAGAGGAATACATTGATGTATTCATTACAGAGAGAGACGATGTTGAAGATTTCCTCGTAGGATTAGATATGATAAAGAAATTCAGATTAATTCAAAATGAGAATCTACAAATATTACAAAAAAAATTGGATAATAAAATTGAACAATATTCAGTTAATTTTAATGAACACATAGAGAAAGATGACTTTCAGATAAGACTAGAACATCTAGATAATACAAAAAAAAATAAAATAGAAAAAATTATTGAAAAATATAAAAGTGTATTTGCAAAAGACAAATACGATATTGGCACGGTAAAAGATTATGAGGCAAGAATCGAATTAATAGTAGACAAATATTGTAGTAAAAGACCATACAGGTGTACAATAGAAGATAAAAAAGAAATAGAAACACAAGTGGCAATGCTATTAGAAAAGAATTTGATTGAAGAATCCTACAGTCCATTTGCCGCACCTGTAACACTGGCGTATAAAAGAGACGAAGGAAGGAAAAATCGCCTGTGTATTGATTTTAGAGATCTAAACAAGAATATTGTACCACAAGCTCAACCATTTCCACTTATAGATGACCTAATAATTAAAACTAGAAACTGCAAATATTTTACAACACTGGATATAAACTCTGCCTTTTGGTCAATTCCACTCCGAATCGAGGACAAAAAAAAGACTGGTTTCGTAACGCAAGAAGGACAATATCAATGGACGTGTTTACCATTTGGTCTAAAAACGGCACCAGCAATATTCCAAAGGATTTTGAGTAGCATATTAAGAAAAAATAAATTGAGAGAATTTACAGAAAATTATATTGACGATATATTAATTTATTCACAAACTTTTGAAGAACATATCAGACATATAGAACAGGTATTAGCAGCAATTATAAGAGAAGGATTTAGATTAAAATTCAAAAAATGCTCATTTGCAGCAAACTCTGTAAAATACCTGGGCCATATCATAGAAAATAACACAGTAAGACCAATAAAAGACAATCTAATTTCAATTCAAAATTTTCCAACTCCCAAAACTCAAAAAAATATTAGACAATTTTTAGGAAAGATTAATTTTTACCATGAATACATACCAAATAGCTCAATAACGTTGGATCCATTACATAAATTATTAAGAAAAGAAACAAAATTTATATGGTCAGAAGAATGTGAGAAGGCTTTTACAGAAATGAAGAAATTATTATGTTCTCAACCGGTATTAGAAATATTTGATAAGGATTTGCCAATAAAAATTTACACAGATGCATCGCTAGAAGGAATTGGGGCAATACTAAAGCAATTACAAATAGATGGACGAGAAAAACCTGTAGCATATTTCTCAAAAAAATTGAATGAGGTACAAAAAAGAAAGAAAGCAATATATCTGGAGTGCTTGGCAATCAAAGAAGCAGTAAAATATTGGCAACATTGGTTGATTGGAAGATGGTTTGAGGTATACTCAGATCACAAACCGCTTGAAAATTTGAACATAAAAGCAAGAACAGACGAAGAATTAGGTGAGTTAACCTATTATTTGTCACAATATAACTTCCAAATAAAATATGTACCTGGTAAAGATAACGCTGAAGCGGACTGCTTAAGCCGAAATCCAGTACTAGAACCGTCTGAAAACACTGAAGAGGTTCTAACAATAGTAAACCTGACACAAACAGATGAAATAAGAACGGATCAAGAAAAAAACGAAATAATTCGAAAGATGAAATCAAAACTAATAAGAAATAACGGAATATTTTATAAGAAAGTTAGAAATAAGGAGAAAATAATCTTATCAGAAGAATTTAGCATCAAATTAATAAAAGACATACATAGGGAATGGTGCCATACAGGCATTAGACAAACTATATACAGAATATGTCCCTACTATACATCAAAGAATTTAATAGAAAACATTAAGAAAATATGTAAAGATTGTGACATATGCATAAAAAATAAAACAAGAGGCCAAAGCAAATTTGGATTAATGTCTCACTTAGGACCAGCCACTGAACCATATGAAATAATGTCTATAGATACCATTGGAGGATTTGGAGGACAAAGATCAACAAAAAAATACCTTCACTTACTCGTCGACCACTACACGAGATACGCATTTGTTTCAACCTCAAAGACACAAAACGCCACAGATTTTATAAAGTTAGCTCAAAACGTGTTAGAAACGGAAAAAATTGGAATGATACTAACGGATCAATATCCGGGAATAAACTCAAAAGAATTTAAAGAATTCCTAGAAAAAAAGAACGTTAAACTGACATTTACAGCAGTTAATGCACCATTTTCAAATGGCTTAAACGAGAGACTAAACCAGACTCTAGTCAATAAAATAAGATGTAAAATAAATGAAAAAGAAAACAAAAGAGCTTGGACAACGGTTGCTAGAGAATGTGTAGATAGATATAATAAGATAGAACACTCAGTCACTGGTTTTGCACCAGAGTATTTATTAAATGGCACGGACACAAGTGTCATACCAGAAGAATTAAAAAGGAAAAAAAACAAAGATGATTGGTCTAATGATAAAAAATTAGCGTTAGAGAGATCAATAAAATCACATAATTACAATAAAAAACTTTATGATAAAAATAGAAAACATCATGAGTACAGTGCAGGAGACATGGTATATATCGAAAATGGCAACAGACTAAATAGAAAAAAGCTAGACCATCTTAGAATAGGACCATTCGAAATAATAGAAAAAATATCAAACACTCTATACAAAGTCAAGACTAACAAGAAAAAGTCAGAAACAAGTTTATTCCATATATCAAAACTAATACCAACAGAAGAAGATGATATAGATGATTTATAGAGAAAATATGTCCAAGAAATCTTACCATGAGAGGGGGGGGGGGGGGAGATGTAACGAAAGTATACTTTCTTTGATTTAAGTTGGCCGTGCTTCTGACTTTTAATTGACAGAAGTCACGACGTAATTATAATAAAAAGATATATTGTAATTAATTTAAGTAGTGCATAGAGAAGCGGTAATAGAAAACTTTAATTGTCGTTTCTTTGTTCACAGGTAAGATTGTAAATAATTGTTAAATAATAAATAAAACTCAAACTTTGTTCACAGAGAAACATATTTTGGTTTATTTTATGCCGTATAATTTATTGTCTTATATATATATATGTTAATATTTTCTTAATTAATTTTGTAGAAATTCTTTATATTCATTTTTATTTAATAATATTTTATTATTATTAAAAAAAAAGTTTCCGTGCGGTTAATATCAGGGTCGCAGCAAGCTGTAGACGAACGAGAACGTTACTCTCACAGAGTCTGTGACTGACTGACCGGCAATATTATTTTATAAACTTTAAAGTGTTCAAGTAAGAGACCACTCGCGCCACCTACAACTGAAGTCGGCATTAGTTGACGGGAATTTGCATATACGTCGCGCATCTTTATATACTCTTTCAATCAACGGTATCAGGGAAAGCAACCAACACCACTGCAAACACTAAAAACGACTCCGAAAGATCAAACACAGTCTAAAAAAAAAACAAAAAACAGGACACAGCTTTTAGCAACTATAGCCACTCAACGGCTACAAAAGCTGTTAGTTCCCAAAAACATGTTACCCCCGCAAAAAAAAGACCAAATAAGAATTCCGAAATTAAATCTCAATCCCACCGGTAACAATGCTTCCTACCCCACCCAACCTCCTACTAACAAATCAACAATATCCCGCCCTTCGGCATTCTTCTTGACTGACAAAGACAAATTTTTGGGCGCCTTCCTCAAAACTAAATAAGTCAACTTCCACACATGTTCAAACCAAAGTGGTAGTCCGGAACGCACTGGTATACCTAACAAAAGCAAAAGTTAGTTAAGCACTCAAATTTTTTAGATTTGCTCCAACTAACGTCCACAGAAACAAAAATAAATGTTTTGTTTCCAACTGATCTCTGTGTAATTCCCAAAAGAAGCAAAAAGCGCGGAGATAAAAAATCTAATTGAGTTCTTAAGCTTATACTTCATTGTTAAGCCAAAAATCGTGATGGTGGCATACTACTATGACAAAATTGCCAACGTCACTTGTTTTAAAGCATTTACCATCTTCAGTAATTAATCGGGACCAGTTAGTAGAATGCTCCTTTGGAAACCCTTCTAAGTGTGCACTCTGGTTTGGTCTTCATCCCTCCGACTTCCAAAATTGCATCAAAATGATGGCTTTTCTAGCCAAAAATAAGGAAAACACCAAAAATAAATTATCGCCGCAAGTTGACAAAAATCTGAGCTTCTAATCTTACAGCAAACAAATCGTTTCCAAACATTCTCACGCAAACTCAAAAATAGACGATCTTCTTGCAGAGCTGAAATTCCAAAATGATAAATGATACAACTGGAGTATTACTTCTAAAATGCAAACAGCATTTAACAAAAATAGGCAAAGTAAAAGAATTATTTTTTGAACAAAATATCAACAACATCTTTGTGTCCGAGTTAATCCACAAACCCAGTCAAATGCTGAAAATCCCAAATACCTTTACATACTTAAAAAAATTGATGCTAAACCAAAGGCACAAGACCTTTTTCCCATAATATTTGCTGAGGACTTTAATTCAAACCATCTAGAGTGATCCAGTATCCAATCCAACTTTAAGCAGAAAAGTTTTCAAGTGTTGGGTCCAAATGAAATGAAGAGGAGGTGTTCTTGGTGTAGCAATACTCAACAATGTCAACTTTTAAGTAGAAATCAAAACTATCAATAGTTTTAGCTCCGATCACAACCCAGTACTACTAGAACTCTACAAAAAAGGATCAAATAAAGGGTTAGCAAAATACAAAACCTGTATTGACTAGACTCTCTACTGACAACTCCTGAAAGAAAACATTAGCAGTCTAGCCCCAGATAGTAAAAGAAACTTTTAAAACTTATCTGGTTTGCGCTGGTAACCTTTAGAATATCTAGCGCAAAAATGCTGCCAAACACTAACGGCAAAAGCATTACGACCGCAGATATTGCCAAACAAAAAACTTACATACAATGTGCATGGACAGTCTATGCTATACAAAGTCAGACTGGCAAAAATTGTTTAGTTTAGACCACTTATCACTTTTGCGTCTCCAATTTTGAGAACAACTTCCAAAGTGTGATTTTTCTGATTGATCAAAACAAAAAAACTCTTTTCAACCTCGGTACATCAAAACTTTGGCAAAAAAGTATTTCAATAATCTTACGGTCCACTCTAATTTTGGTCTAGCCAAATTGCCGAGTCAGATAAAAAAATATTCTCCAATAACTCCAAACCTAAAGTGATACCTACCCCCCATTATTTTAACCAACATTCTCCTAAAATTTTATCTCTAAACAAAAAGTTCATAAGCCTCACGGTCTTAAACTTCCAAGTATTCAACACATGAGAAGCTTTATTCGGTTGGTACTTTTCTTTTGAAAGTGAATCCAACACGTTAAGTTTTTAAAAGAAAGATTAAAACATTCATTTTTTAGATATTGCAAAAAAATTAAAAAAAAAATAGAAAAAAAATTGGGAATTAGTATAGGTAGTTTGTAGACTAAAATTTTAACTAATTTTAAAAAACTTCAAATTTCTAAAAAACCTTTTTAAAATTCTGAAAGGTTAGACAAAACTATGTAAATTGTTAAAAACTCTTAAAAAACTTTTTGGGAGCAAAATCTAGAAAACTTTAAGAAGACTTTGAAAAACTTTTGAATCCTGTTAATTTAAGGTTTTGAGAAATCTAAAATACTAAGAACATTAAAAGCCATTAACAATTCTTAGAAGACTTTAAAAGTCTAAAAAACCAAAAAAAAAATTGTGTAGAATCAAGAAATCCTAAAGAAGATTTTGAAAGACTATAAAAGTCTGAAAGTATATAACAAAGTTTACTAAAGACTTTAGAAGTTATTAAGGGTTCAATAATTTTTAAAAATTTGAGATATTGAATACTTTAAAGCTATTACCAATTTTAAAAAGTCTAAAAAAAACTGTTAAAAACTCTTAAACTTAAACTTAAAAAAAAACTATAAAAGATTTTGAGAGTAGAATCTAAAAAACTTTAAAAAGATTTTGAAAAACTTATGAATCTTTTTAAAAGATTAAAAAATCTAAAATACTGAACACATTAACAGCTAGTAACAATTTTTAGAAAACTTTTAAAGTCTAAAAAGACAAAACATTTTTGAAGTAGAAGCCTTAAAAAAGATTTTGAAAGACTTAAAAACCTTTTAAAAGTGTGAAAGTATATATTAAAATTCACTGAATACTTTGGAAGCTAGTAACAACTCTTAAAAGACTGAGAAGTATGAATATATCGTAAATTTTTTTGTAAAAAAATGTTTTTTAGACTAAGAATTTTTCTAAATGTAAAAAAAAAATTTAAAGAGTTTAAAAACCTTCTAAACATGATTTAAAGTCTGAAAATATTTTGCATTCAACCACTACTTTAAAAGGTTTGAGAAACTAACAGCAGATTCTAAAAAATCAAATAAAAAATTTAAAAAAATATTGCAAAAATTATAAGACATTTTTTAAAAAGTTCCAAAAAAAACGTTTTAAAATTTGCACAAATTTTTAAAAACTATTTGTGATAGTTTTAGAGAATCTTGACTAGTTTTAAAAGGGCTCAAAATACCTAAAAAAGTCTGATAGGTTTAGACAAATTTTTGAAAATTGTAAGAAACTCTTAAAAAACGTTAAAAATAAAAATAAAAGTTTTTGAAAAAAAATCTAGAAGATTTTAAAACGGTTTTGAAAAACTTATAAACTTTTTTAAAGGTTTTAAGAAATCTAAATTACTGAATACATTAAAAACTATAAACAACTTTTAGAAGACTTTAAAAGTTTAAAATGACCATAATTTTTTTTTGTAGAATCTAGAAGTCTTAAAGAAGATTTTAAAAGACTATAGAAGTCTGAAAATATATAGCAAAACTCACTGAATACTTAGGAAGTTACTAACAACTCTTAAAAGACTATTAAATTTTAATTTAGCAAAAAAGTTTTTGAAAGAAGAATATAAAAACACTTTTTAAAGACTAAATAATTTTAAAAATTTTGGAAGTATATTGCAAAGTTCACAAAAGAGTTATTAACGGCTTGAGAAATTTGAGATATTAAATACTTTAAAGCTATTAACAATTTTGAGAGGTCTAAAAGACTACACAAAGCTTTTTGGAGTAAAATTTAAAAAAAATTTAAAAAAATTTAAAAAATTTCTAAACGTGTTTAGAAGTCTGAGAATATACTGCAAAACTCACTGAATATTTTGGGAGCTTAACAATAACTTTAAGAGACTTTGAGAAAAAACCGTAAAAGTTTTTGGAATTTTTTTTTTTTTTTTTTTTTGAAGACCTAATAAGGCTTCTAAAAGTTTTGAAAAGTCTAAAAATATATTGCAAAGCTTACTAAAAAAGCTTATTAATGACTCTCATAAAAGTCTCACTAAAGACTTTAAAAAACTTTAAAAAATTTTAGAAAACTCCAAAAAATGTTTTAAATAGTTCTGTTTACTAAAACCTTTAATATTAAATTTATAAAGCGTAATTGATAGTTACAAAAATTACGACTTTAATACTTTTAGGTTGAGTTGAAACTTGTGATGCAACTAAACATTTTATAATCTAGCTTTACAAAATAAATTTTAAACCAGTAGACAATTAATAAAACTCTAATTTATTTCAACCATTCTTGCGTTAATTAAGGTTTTGGCCGCACCCAAATATGAATTCATTGCGACAAAGTGGTAATACCATTAAAAGCTTATTAAAATAAAATAAGATAATTAATGGAATGCTAAAATAAACTCAAATACATCTGTGTAAATTAAGCAAATTGTACTAACGATTAATTAGCAAATTAACGAGTTAAACACTCAATTAAAAAACTGGAATGAATAGAATTCTTAATTAGGATTTTTTTCTGAAAAAAATTATTCATCTTTGTATGTTATTGATACAACCGTTTGCAATTATTTTAAGATATAACGAGCTGAACAAGCGAATACAATTTTTTACTAAATAAAAAAAAAAGATTGCTTCTAATTAGACATAAAAAAATTCTTTATTGATTCCATATGATGGAGAGTAAATAATAAAGATAAGTTTTATGAAAGTGTTTCACGTCCACTCAATAAAATTAATTATTTTCGAGATGATTAAATTTATTTATATACGAGGAAGGAAGAGCATTCGGATAACTTTTGTTATTGCGAACTGGAAAACATATCAATGGCAGTTGAAACTAGACTTTCACTTCTATAACTTATTTATTATTGTATGTTTGTTGGTGGAAGTTTTAAGCTCTATTTAATCTTAACTGAAGAGGAGGAAACTTTTTGTAATTAATTTTTCAATTGTAAAACATTTGTAATATTCATGTAATCCGGATAAAGCATACATCACTTTTATAGCTTCAGAAATTCTTTATTTTGTTGTTGTCTAGAGTTTTTTTATATTCATTATTACCAATAATCAAATATTTATTAGGTTGGAATTAATTTCATTGAAAAAAATACAATTAAGCGAATTTTCCAATTTTAACACAAATGGCAGCTGTCGATGAGGTTTTAAAAATTAATTATTTATTTCAAATAACTATTCTGCTAATAGAATTCTGTAGAATATAAAAAGCGTGCTCGTTAGCACGAATCCTATACTAAATCCGGTGAAACAATTTACACATGCATCGTGCTCCAACATGGAAGCATGCTATTCATTTATTTGTTGGTTTTAATTTGAAGTACTATTGATCGTTGTAGTGATATTTGTTTTACAACGGAATTTTGATTTCTACCTATTTGCATACAAAAAGCTGGACAATTGCTTTTTTTCTTCATATCCACTTACTAAACTAATATGGCATTTGTAATCAAAATTCAATTCGTACTATTATGCAATTTACAAATAATAAAACTTGTTTATTTACATTATCCTTTAGTATTAAATAAGTATATTTATATAAATGTAAAAATATTGCAATAACTAACTCATAAAATGATTGTAATCAATTTATTTACTTCCCAAAAATAACTCCTTTCTACTTTCAGCTCTGATCTCATCTCTTATATAAAATAGTTAAATTTAGCAATGTTTTAAGTTTAAATCATCGTTAGTAATGTTAGTATAAACTTGTTTCCTAACTTAGTGTCTAGAGAGCCTACAAAGTCTATGGCTACCCCATCCCTTGATTTTATTGATGATTTTGTTTATAGCAGTGCCTTAGGTTGTAGAATTCCTGCCTTCGCTTTTGAGCACGTCAAGTCCCTTTTCATAAAGGTTTGGACGTCTTGTCAAATTCCGGGTCAATAGTAGGCTTGTCGACGGTTGTTTTGTTGCGGCCTAAGTATCTGGCCTTTGCTTTTGAATTAAATCAAAATGTTGGGTCAGAAGTCAATGTATTCTACAGACGTCTATTCTAAATTGCATTTTTGGATGTGGCACCTCAAACTGTATCTCTGTAGGCGTTCAAAAACTTGCCGCAAGTGTCCTACGAGATCTTTGTAATTAGTATGTCCCACCATTGGAGGTAGCAAAAAAGTGCTTGAGGCTTTCTGCCATTAGGATCTGCTTATAATTGGTTTTTAAAGTCGTTTAACAATTCGTAAATCTTGGGAAGTGATGCCGCTTTATTCTTAGTGACATTATTTACATAGAGATAAGACAATTTCTTCTTTTTGTTTGCTTATTGTTAAGCCAGTGTGATCCGTCAATTACTTCCTCGCCGGCAGTCTATGTTTCCTAACTTTTGTAAAAAAATGAAGTTAAGCTACATTGCGGAGTTTCACCAACGTGGCTAGAGTGTTGGTCAGTTCTCTTAGTAAATGATATGCTTTCTACAGCTTCTTACGGTTCGTAATGTTTGTTTAATAGTAGAAAGAAGTTTTTGTTTGTAGGTCAAACCAAGGTGGTCCTAGTTGGTACAAGCAGCTGTAATCTTGTTGTTAATGGGCGTGTGCCTGTGTGTTGTATTTGCGCAGTTGTCGCAACATGTAGTTGCCTGGTTCTTCTCAGGGATGTTGTAAAATGCTGTAAAAACGTATAAGCACTTTGCTTCCAATTGTCAAACGTTGGGCTCTATTTATCACCAACTGGGCACCCAAAAATACTTATAAATCTGAAAGTTGAGTGTTACCAAAAGTCGCGTAGACAAGGTACAGGTATCAAAATTTTGTGTGAATGACTTCTTTTTCTAGTATATCCGATTGGTAGTAATTTGGCCTTAGGTTTGGGTGCAAATCTGTAGCAGCTAGTGCAGAGCCACAGACCTCAAGTTGATTTGGGAGCATAGAGTACGCTCCCGGCGGATGCGTAAGTGTAAGTGTCAGGTCTATTCTCGTTGTATCCTTAGTCGTTCCAAAGGTCGTCATAAAGGTTTTGTGATTTCTTACGGTCAGAAATGCATTACCTTTAATTTTACCACAGCTATGCCCCCTGACATCTCCTTTACAATCACTTCGACACCAACAATCCCCTGCATCCGGGCAAGCAACTAACTTACGGTCTTGCACAATCTTCCATAAGCTGATTCTCAACTCTTAAAAATACTTTATGCCCTCTGATTATTCTGGTCACTAATTTGTCTTGCAGCACCACCTGGACTCACAACACCAATAGCTAGACTATGGAGCGTGCGCATACCTGGCTGCGGTTACGTACCTTACCAGGTCACATCAACCCGCGCGGTATATAGAAACGTTATCCATGGCGGCAGCGCGTTCTCAAACCCCAAAAAACCACACCAACGCGTTGCTTACCCCTACTAAGTAAACCAAGAGTCGTATCGCAATTACAATCCCAACGAGACAACAAGTAACATTGCACCTATTAGATTCTAGTAAAAAGTGACGCCCAACGTGGGGTTTTTGAAAAGCATAATGTTACGATTACAAGCCAAATCTAACTGCCAAAGTCTTTCGAAATAAAAAATTTAAAAACGTCGTACAAGACACCGCCGCCACCCGATGCAAAACAATGCAATGCCTACACATCTTTATTTTTTGGCAAACTCAAGCGGCACTTCACCCAACACCCAATGCTGCTAACAAGGAGGAAAAAAACAATCAAAAAACAACACTTTCCTACAAAAACAAAAAGAATCGGCTGGTAAAGCATGGGTACGTTAACCACCCAGTGACATAATCCCTAAGAACTACCGGTCAAAAGCTTCCTGAGACGCCAGAAGCAAATTTTGACCAACATTCTAGCCACAAAATACATGATCGTAAGCAAAGACACAAATCCAATTGATACTGGTCTCCACGCAAACAACACGGCTATTGAAAGAGTGCAACGCATTACTTATCTGGGCTGCAATATGAATGAGAACTGGGATCACTTGGCCGAAATTAAAATCAGAATTGCACTTGCTCGGAAAGCCTTCCGGAAGATGAGATCCTTGCTATGTAGTCACAGTCTCAGCTTAAAGCTCAGAATACGCATGGTTAGATGTTACGTTTTTTCGGTGTTACTTTACGGAATGGAGGCGTGGACTCTTACAGAAGCATCATCGAGAAAAATAGAGGCGTTTGAGATGTGGGTTTACCGTAGAATATTACAGATCAGCTGGGTAGATCGAGTAACTAACGAGGAAGTCCTGATAAGAATACTCAAAGATAAAGAAGTAATGTCAAACATCAAGAAAAGAAAACTTTCTTATCTAGGACACATCATGCGCAACTCAAAATATCAACTACTACAGCTGATTATGCAAGGGAAAATTGCCGGAAATAGGGGACCGGGAAGAAGACGTACCTCCTGGGTAAAAAATCTGCGACAGTGGTACGGGAAGACTTCCGTGGAATTGTTCCGCGCCGCCGTCAATAAAACCATTATAGCCAGATGGATCGCCAACATTCGCTAGCGGATACGGCACCAAGAAGAAGAAGAATTCTAGCCACGTTAGTCAAACCAAAGATACAGCAATCTTTAAACTTTATTGACTTCCAGTTATTTAACCAATTGCTCCGCATGGCCCGTAAAACTCGAAAAAACAAAAAACCACTCAAGCCCAAAAAAACAAGGCAAAAATAAGTTACACCACCAAGCTTAACTCGTTTAAAGTTAGGCAATATAAAACCTTCAATGATATAACACACTCTGCACAAGACAAAAGAAACTGTCATTGACGTGCTTATTAAAGACCAGCAACACTAAAAAATAATTTTGGGTCATCTTTGACTTCAATTGATCAACAGGTTAGCCTAAACTGTCTCTGACAGTGCATACACTATGGTTAAAAAAAAGCGTCTTCAACCAAAGCACACAAACCTATTCAGCTGCCCGAACACTTATTCCCAGAATCCGCGGGATTTGAACAGTTGATTTGCAATTTGCCAACGGTGTTTAACAAAGACTTGGCACCTACAAATATTACAATTAAGACCAAACCACTACAAACCGCCCAATACACATACAATGCCCAAAATGGCATCATAAAATAGAACTTTAACAGCTTTTGCTTTTGCGTCCTTGTTTTTATTGTCAAAAAAAGTCGGCACCCCACATTTCTGCGTAAACTACAAAGCTCTCAACAATGTTCCTTGCCCAAAATTTAGAAAACCTTTAAGAACGTAAAAGCAACAAAAACCAAAGCAAGATAGATGTAGGAAAATCCTAAAAGACTTTAAAGCAAAAAAGTCTTTAACAAGATAGATCTAAAAACGGAGTATTCACAGACACCTATAAACTACAACCACAAGCATTTAGCTGTCTTGGCTGCTCCCAACTGGGGCTCATACCAATTTAAAGTAATACTCTTTGTGCTAAATAATATACCAGTAACGTTTCAGAAACTAAAGTCCCAAGTATTGAGCAGGCAAACTTACTAGAAAGCATCGTTTTAATTTATCTAAACAACATTTCTGTGTACTCAAAAAACCACGCTATATACCTAGGCTACTAAACTTTAAGTTTCTTGAGTTTGTGTACCTAGCTAGAAAATTCGTGCCAAACTATTCCAAAATGTCAGCCCGCTTGATCACATTATAAGAAACCAAACTACCGTTTGTTAAAGAAACACCAAAGCCAAAGCCTTCCAAGCAATCAAAATCACATTAGACCAGCCATTAATGCTTGCCCAACCATGACAAGGACTAATGTTATTAAGTGGAAGATAACTCCCACAGATCACTTGTCAAACTTCACTAACCGAAAATCCTAGACCAACACTACCAAAAGATAAAAATTTTGGTATTGACCTTAAGAAGGTTGTAAATGCATTGAAAATGTTACTATGTTGCAAAAATTTAATAATAAGTAATTTATACATTTCAAAAGTCATGTACTTAATGATTTTTTTATCAATAAACAAACTGCTTTTAAGTATTTATTTCAATTAAATTGCATCTTTTAACACAAAAAAAAACTGTTACGGTGCATAATGCTGTACCGTTGAATAATGCGCACGTTTCGTTTGTAATGCTGCTATTAATTTGTGCCACTGACACGGTCACACTATTGCGTTAGTTACACCGGCCTATTAAAATAAACGAAAAAAGATCCATCCGATTAATCTCTTGCAAATTTATCAAGATTTAACGGCGACGCTTTTTTATCGCCCAAAGAATGGATATTAATTAATTGAAAAAAGTCCTCTAATTAGACATGTCTGCTGGTGACAAGGTAATTTTTAAATGGCTCAATTAATTTAATGTATATTTAAAATAACAATGTTTTTTACAACACAATACTCAACTCAATGAAGTTACATAAAAGCGAACAAACAAAAAGTTTTTTATATTACTTTTAAGACGGATTTGACCCAATATACAGCATTGGCATATTTTACGACGGCTCAAATAAAACCGACGAAATAAAAAAACATATATAACAAGTTTGAATATTATTTATATGAATTTTATTCATAGTTTATGCCGCACTTTTATTGCTTGCATAATTCAGGCAGTATGTAGCTATTTTTATTTTAATCTCAATGCATTGCAAATATATTCATTCTGCTCAAAATTATTAACACTAGGAAATAAAGTTTGTCAGCATTGAGTGTGTTAGAGATTAATTAAGTTTGTAAGGAAACGTGAACAATTTATGTAAAGCTTTATGATGCAGTTATCGAGTGCTGCACTGCTTAAATGCCCATCCCGATATCTTCATAGCCGCAACATTATCGTTTAACTATTGCACACCTGAGGGTTAACGGATGGGGGAGTATAATCGATACCCTTCACTGTTAGGGTGGGTTAATTTTGGTTTCATTAGGTGAGCGATAATTGTAAATGAGATGATGCAACACTAAAGTTTTGTAATCAAACAATAAATAATTTATAGAACTTGTTGAAAACTAATTCAATTATTATTCCCCTCTAAAAAAAAACCGTTTAAACTTTTTTCCGTCTCACATATGTTTACTTATAGCAGAAAAACCGATTAGGGTATAACTGAGTGTAACTGCGGCAATATCCGTTTAGATAAGAGCAATTCCTTGCGATCAAAAGAAAAATCGCGTTAAACCATTTAATTTTATTTTTTTATTCTACCACCAACCGCAATCGGATCCGTTAATTAATAACCGCTCACGTATAGCAAATTGGTACAAAAATTTTAATTAAAATGTCGTCCTCCGAGTTGTTTAGTTCTCATGAATATACATACACTGACATTTTCAATTTAACGTAAACTATAAAAAGCGCGCTAGGTAAATTGTGGAAGAGTACTAATTTCAGACGTGATTGGGGCATCTGTTTTAATTGGAAAAGTAATTTGCCGTGTAATGAGAATCAACTTAAGAGATCTATGCTGTGACGCCGGCATGTAATAACCTCTCGCAGGACCTTCAGACTTCCCAATGATTGATTGCCGAATTAACAACGTTGTTAAGCAAATAAAAAGTAAGCAATTTAAAAGTTAATCAATTATTTAGCAATACTTAAATTCTATTTGATAAATATTTTACCTTCAGAGTTACAGATGAGGCACATGGCCAGGTAAGTAGGACACTCCAATTCTTAAATACCGGTAGCTAGTTTAGAACTGGATTAACGCAACCAAAAAAAATTCTCTGCTAAAGATTGATGCAGAGAATTAAAAAAAACTAAAATTGTGTCACGGATGTTAAAAAAAAATATTTAAAAAAAAGAATCTACAAAAACAAAAAAAAATGAAAAAGATGATTAAAAATGTGTCAAAAAACAAAATTACAAAAAAAATTACAAAAACAAAAAAAAGCTTTTGAAGAAAAAAGGACAAATTTCTTAAATCTTAATTCTCTTAGTTTTTTTAGAGAAAAAAATAAAATAAAAATTTGCTTTTTTTTTAATTATGACTGAATTTTTGTATTTTTGTTAAGATTCTTGTGTTTTCAATCATTCTGAAACTACAATTCTATAGTTTTATTGTATTGAAATTATGATGACTGATTTTTTGTGTTTTTGTTAAGATTCTTGTGTTTTCAATTATTTTGAGATTACCCTTCTGTAGATTTATTGAATTAAAGACCGGATTTTAACACATTAAAGCTTATTTTTAACACATTAAGCTGGATTTTTGCATTTGTGACCAATTTATATCCGGGTAGTTAGTTTTTTAATCGGATTTTTGCTTTTTTTACCAAATTATGACTGTTTTTTTTGTATTTTGGTTAAGATTCTTGTGTTTTCAATTATTTTAAGACTACAATTCTAAAGTTTTATTGTATTAAAAACAGGATTTCAGCACATTTAAACTTATTTTGAGATATTAAGTTGAATTTATGCATTTTTTGTCCGGAAATTTGGTTTTTCAATCGGATTTTTGCTTTTTTTACCAAATTATGACTAATATTTTGTATTTTTGTTAAAATTCTTGTGTTTTCAATCATTTTGTGATTACACTTTTAAAGATTTATTGAATTAAAGACCAGATTTTATCATAGTTAAACTTATTTTTGACTTACTAAGCTGGATTTTTGCATTTTTGACCAATTTATGTCCGGGTATTTAATTTTTTATTTGAATTATTGCTTTTTTTTACCAAATTAAAACTGAATTTTTGTATTTTTAATAAAATTTTTGTGTTTTCGATCATTTTGAGATTACACTTCTAAAGTTTTTTTGTAATAAAAACTAGATTTCAACACATTTAAGCTTATTTTTGACATACTAAGCTGGATTTTTGCATATTTGATTCATTTTTGTCCGGCTATTTGATTTTTTAATCGGATTTTTGCTTTCTTTACCAAATAATAACTAATTTTTTGTATTTTTGTTAAGATTCTTCTGTTTTTATTCATTTTGAGACTACACTTCTAAAGTTTTATTGTAATAATAACATGATTTTAACACATTTAAGCATATATTTTACATATTAGCCTGGATTTATGCTTTTTTGTCTTACATATTACCAAAATTTTGTATCCTAGATCTGATACTTGTTCTTTTCAATCATTTTAAAGCTCTAGACAGTATTAAACTATATTTGAGTTTTTTAAGTATTTTAAAACAATCTTTGAGACTTTTTCAGACAAACTTTTAATTTTTTAGACATTTTTAGACAATTTTTGAATTTTTAAAACATTTTTAAACTTTAAAGAATTTTAAAAAACAATTATTATTGTTTAATTTTAAATTGTTTTGGACAATTTAAAAAATTTATTTTCTTATTTTTATACAATTATTTGCTGGTTGGAATTTGCTATTTTTGACAGTTTATGAATATTTTTTGCTATATTTAACCGTATTTGGCTTTTTGTGATAATTTTTTACTATTTTATGACCGAATTTTGCCATTTTTTACTTTTTATATACAGAATGTATAAAATTTGGATACTTTTTGTTCAGATTTTGCTATTTTTTAAAGTTTTCGAAAATATTTTTAAGCCGGATTTGGAAATTTTATGAAATGTTTTTTTAATTTTTTTATTTTATGACCGGTTTTTGCAAGACTTTTTTTAAGTAAAATGTTGCATTAATTTTAGACTTTTTGTGATTTTTTGTGTGTTTTTTAACAGTTTATAGCCGGATTTAGTTACTTTCTAACAATACTTCAATGTTTTAAGGCCAGAATTAGCCATTTTTGATATTTTATTAATAGAATGTTGCACTTTTCAATAGTTTATAGCAAAAGATTGCACAAAATGAATTTGTTTTGCTTCTTTTTGATCATATTTTATTGTTTTATGACCAAATCTTGCTATTTTTGATCATTCTTTGAAAATAATGTTACATTTTTCAACAATTTGACCGGATTTTGAATCTTTTATAGATTTGGATTTTGTTTTTTAACATTTTATTAGACAATTTTGGTGCTTTCCAACAGTATTTTAATATTTGAAGGCCGGAAATTTTAGACTTTTTAGCCGGATTTTGATTCTATTGAAAATATTTCAATGTTTTATACCCGGATTTAGCTCTTTTTTTACTTTTTAGAAAGAATTTTGCACTTTTTTACAGTTAATAAATAAATTTTGGTTCATTCTAAGAATATGTTTGTACTTTTTAACTTTTTTTGGCCTGATTTTGTGGTTTTTTTAAACATTTTATTATTTTATGACAAAAATTTGGGTTTTTTGATTTTCATAATTATAAAATGTTGCAGTTTTTAACAGTTTATTGTAGGTTTTGGTTAAAAATGCCTAAATTTTGGTTTTTTGTGGCAATATTTTAACATTTCTTAGTCGGATTTATCTGTTTTTGACTTTTTTAATTATTTTGCACTTCTTTCAAGGCAGGAATTTGCTGTTTTTACATTTTATGAATTAGAATTTCACATTTTTTTAAAGTTTATAGCCGGATTTTGCTATTTTTGAAACTTTTTCTAATCATATTTTGATGTTTTATTTTCAGTTTGACATTTTTTAACAATTTATGGTTGGATTTTAGTATTTTATAATAATATTTTGATGTTTTAAAGCCGGAATTAGCTATTTTTTTGACATTTTATTAATAGAATTTTGCACTTTTCATCAGTTTATAGCCGGATTTTGCTATACTTATTAGTTTATGGTCAGACTTTGGAGCATTCTGACAATATTGAGTAAAAAAAATTATTAGTAGTAGTTTTAAGATATTTGTAAAAATTAGTTCTAAACCCTAGTTCTTGACAATGTTACTTCAAAAACTTTTTTTTTAAATTTTGTAAAGTTTACAACTTTTTCTCTAACTTTTATAACATTATAATATTTGAAGAAATAAGCTCCAAAACAGTTTTCTGCAACTATTAATTTGAACGTTTTGTAAGCAGTTAAACACTACAACTTTTTTCCAACTTTCAAAATAATCAAAGAAAACAGTTGTCAACAAATCATTTTAAAATGTTACGTTACACATTGATGTATTACATTGCTTTTAAAATGTGTTATAGTTTAATCTAACATGATTTAAAACAGATTGACGTGATATGATAACACCTTGACATGTGACAATGACATTTAGTTATGCAAACGTCAAAATTTATAATATTTTGACATGTTACGATGCCTTCTTGTCATGATACAACAATTTTGACAGTTATAGTAACATTACAGCACGTTAAAATGTATTTTTGTTATGATACAACAATGTTGACTTGTAACGTCAATTTTGACATGTTACAATTTTTGTAAAATGGCTTGTAACGTAAATTGTAAAAACATTTAGATAATTTACGGTAACATTATAGCATGTTACAAAGTGTTCTTATCATGTTACAACAATTTTGACATGTAACGTCAATTTTAGAAAACGTTTTGACATGTTGCAATGTCTTGCAGTCATATTACAAAAAAATAGTTTGTAACGTCAATTTTAAGTAACAATTTGACATGTTACAGTAACTTTATAGTAGGTTACAATGACTTCTTGTCATGTTATAACTATTTTGTCATGTAACGTCAAATTGTAATGACATTACAGCATGTTACAATTTTATTTTTGACAAGTAACGTCAAATTAGATAGCATTTTAATATGTTACAGTAAATTGCAGCATGTTACGACGTTCTCTTGTCACGATACAACAATTTGACATTTAATATATAAATTTTGTAGTAAATTTAATTCCAACCTTAATTCCAAGTCTAAAGCAAATATTGCAAAACATTTTGACTTGTTACATTGACATTTATATTACAATGTTTTTTATGTTATGAGACAACAATTATGACATGTAACGTCAATTTTAGTGAACATTCTGACATGTTACGGTAACATTACTGCATGTTATAATGTTTTCTTGTCATGTTACATCAAACAACAATTTAGGGTGACATTTTGATATGTTCTTGTTATGTTACAACAATTTTGACGTGTAACTACAATTTTAGATGACATTTTAACATGTTACGGTGACATTACAGCACGTTATAATGTCTTCTTGTCATGTTACAACAATTTTGCCATCTGATGTCAATTTCAGGTAATATTTTGACTTTACAGCATGTTAAAATGTCTTTTTGTCAAGTTTTGACATGTAACGTTTTAATTTTGACATAATACGTCAATTTTAAAACTGTTACGGTGACAATACAGCGTGTTTTCATGTCTTTTTGTTATGTTACAACAATTTCAGCATGTCACGTTAATTTTAGGTAACATTTTGACATGTTACGGTGATGCTATAGCATGTTACAACATACTTTTGTCATGATACGACAGTTTTGACATCTAACGTCAATTAAAAGTAACATTTTAACATATTTTGTTGACACCACAGCATTTCATGTTATCTTCTTGTTCCGTTACAACGTTTTTTCACATGTAACTTTAATTTAAACATGTTGCAATGACATTACAGTATGTTTCGATAACTTCTTGTCATGTTACAACATATTTGACATGTAACCTCAATTTAAAGTGACATTTTGACTTGTTACAACGCCTACCTGTCATGTTATAACAATTTTGACATCAAACGCTTTTTTGATATTTTTATAACATTTTTGACTTTTTTAAATATTTTTATCTATTATCTTTATTTTTTAAATCCTTTTTTTTTACATATTTTTATTATGAAATATTTACATATTTACAATTTATATTATTCGTTTTTTCTCCCCACTTGCTGCTCTACACCGTTTCCATGTGAATGGCTGCAAAGCTTTTAGAGAATGTTTGAGTATTTTAGATATTTCTAGAGATTTTTTAAGCTTTTAATTTTTTTTTTTTTAATTTTTGACTCTTTTAAACATTTTTATACAATTACACAAAACTAAAAAAACTACATTACTTAGTCCAGTAACTCAATTATTAATTGTTTTGAACAATTTTTAAACATTGAAATTGGTTAATTGCAAAATTTTGAACATAAATCACTAATTATGAAATTAAACTGAAACTAATCGATAAATTTTGTTGTATTTTTTTGTAGATAATTATCAATTAATGTTTGATTATTAAAAAATGATTAAAAAACTCAATTTGTACCCAAAAGTATTTTTTCAAAAATTTTAAAATTGTTTAAATTCAAATTTTTACCATAAATCACTAATTATAGAATAAACTGAAACTAATCAATAAATTTTGTTATATTTCTTTGTAAATAATCATCAATTAATGTTTGATTATTAAAAAATATAAAGAAACTCAATTTGTACCCAAATTTTTTTTTTTTTTTTTTATTGTTTAATTGCAAATTTTAAACATAAATCACAAATTATGAAATAAAACTAAAATGAATGAATCAATGTTGTTGATTTTTTTTATAGATACTCATTAATCAATCCTTGATGAATAAATAATAATAAAAATATTAGTTTCTAACCAACAGTATTTTTTTTTTAATGTTCAAAATTGTTTAATTGCAAATTTGGAACTTAAATCACTAATTATGGAATAAAACTAAAATGAATGAATTAATTTTGTTGATTTTTTTATAGATACTCATTAGACAATCCTTGAATAATTAAAAATAATAAAAATATTAGTTTCAAGCCGGCAGTATTTTTTGTTTTAATGTTCAAAATTGTTTAATTGCAAATTTGGAACTTAAATCACTAATTATGGAATAAAACTAAAATAAATGAATCAATTTTGTTGATTTTTTTTATAGATACTCATTAATCAATCCTTGAATAATATAAAATAATAAAAATATTAGTTTCTAGCCGGCAGTATTTTTTTTTTAAATTTTCAAAATTGTTTAATTGCAAATTTGGAACTTAAATCACTAATTATGGAATAAAACTAAAATGAATGAATCAATTTTGTTGATTTTTTTTATAAATACTCATTAATCAATCCTTAAATAATAAAAAATAATAAAAATATTAGTTTCTAGCCGGCAGTGTTTTTTTTTAATTTTCAAAAGTGTTTAATTGCAAATTTGGAACTTAAATCACTAATTATGGAATAAAACTAAAATGAATGAATCAACTTTGTTGATTTTTTTTATAGATATTCATTAATCAATCTTTGAATGATAAAAAATATTAAAAATATTAGTTTCAAGCCGGCAGTATTTTTTTTTTAATTTTCAAAATTCTTTAATTGCAAATTTGGAACATAAATCACTAATTATGGAATAAAACTAAAATGAATGAATTAATTTTGTTAATTTTTTTATAGATACTCACTAATCAATCTTTGAATAATAAAAAATAATAAAAATATTAGTTTCAAGCCGGCAGTATTTTTTGTTTTAATTTTCAAAATTGTTTAATTGCAAATTTGGAACTTAAATCACTAAGTATGGAATAAAACTAAAATAAATGAACCAATTTTGTTATTTTTTTTTATAGATACTCATTAATCAATCCTTGAATAATAAATAATAATAAAATTATTAGTTTCAAGTTGGCAGTATTTTTTTTTTCATTATCAAAATTGTTTAATTGCAAATTTGGAACTTAAATCACTAATTATGGAATAAAACTAAAATAAATAAATTAATTTTGTTGATTTTTTTTTATAGATATTCACTAATCAATCCTTGATGAATAAAAAATAATAAAAATATTAGTTTCTAACCGGCAGTATTTTTTTTTTAATTTTCAAAATTGTTTAATTGCAAACTTGGAATTTAAATCACTAATTATGAAATAAAACTAAAATGAATGAATCAATTTTGTTGATTTTTTTTATAGATACTCATTAATCAATCCTTAAATAAAAAAAATAATAAGAATAATAAGAATATTAGTTTCAAGTTAACAGTATATTTTTTTATTTTCAAAATTGTTTAATTGCAAATTTGGAACTTAAATCACTAATTATGGAATAAAACTAAAATAAATGAATCAATTTTGTTGATTTTTTTTATAGATACTCATTAATCAATCTTTGTATAATAAAAATAATAAAAATATTAGTTTCTAGCCGGCCATATTTTTTTTTTAATTTTCAAAATTGTTTAATTACAAATTTAGAATTTAAATCACTAATTATGAAATAAAACTAAAATGAATCAATGAATTTTGTTGATTTTTTTTATAGATACTCATTAATCAATCCTTGAATACAAAAAAATAATAAAAATATTAGTTTCTAAGCCGGCAGTATTTTTTTTTTAAATTTTCAAAATTGTTTAATTGCAAATTTGGAATTTAAATCACTAATTATGGAATAAAACTAAAATGAATGAATTAATTATGTTGATTTTTTTTATAGAAACTCATTAATCAATCTTAAAATAATAAAAAATAATAAAAATATTAGTTTCTAACCGGCAGTATTTTTTTTTTAATTTTCAAAATTGTTTAATTGCAAATTTGGAACTTAAATCACTAATTATGGAATAAAACTAAAATGAATAATTCAATTTTGTTGATTTTTTTATAGCCACTCATTAACCAATCCTTGAATAATAAAAAATAATAAAAATATTAGTTTCTAGCCGGCAGTATTTTTTTTTTAATTTTCAAAATTGTTAAATTGCAAATTTGGAACTTAAATCACTAATTATGGAATAAAACTAAAATGAATGAATCAATTTTGTTGATTTTTTTTATATATACTCATTAATCAATCCTTGAATAATAAATAATAATAAAATTATTAGTTTCAAGTTGGCAGTATTTTTTTTTTCATTATCAAAATTGTTTAATTGCAAATTTGGAACTTAAATCACTAATTATGTAATAAAACTAAAATAAATAAATTAATGTTGTTGACTTTTTTTATAGGTACTCATTAATCAATCCTTGATGAATAAAAAATAACAAAAATATTAATTTCTAACCGACAGTATTTTTTTTTTAAATTTTAAAAATTGTTTAATTGCAAATTTGGAATTTAAATCACAAATTATAAAATAAAACTAAAACGAATGAATCAATTTTGTTGATTTTTTTTATAGATACTCATTAATCAATCCTTGAATAATAAATAATAATAAAATTATTAGTTTCAAGTTGGCAGTATTTTTTTTTTTCATTATCAAAATTGTTTAATTGCAAATTTGGAACTTAAATCACTAGTTATGGAATAAAACTAAAATGAATAAATTAATTTTGTTGATTTTTTTTATAGATACTCATTAATCAATCCTTGAATAATAAAAAATAATAAAAATATTAGTTTCAAGTCGGCAGTTTTTTTTTTTTAATTTTCAAAATTGTTTAATTGCAAATTTGGAACTTAAATCACTAATTATGGAATAAAATGAATGAATCAATTTTGTTGATTTTTTTATAGATACTCATTAATCAATCCTTAAATAATAAAAAATAATAAAAGTATTAGTTTCTAGCCGGCAGTATCTTTTTTTTAATTTTCAAAATTGTTTAATTGCAAATTTAGAGCTTGAATCACTAATTATTGAATAAAACTAAAATGAATGAATCAATTTTGTTGATTTTTTTATTGATACTCGGTAATCAATCCTTAAATAATAAAAAATATAAAAAATTATAGTTTCTAGCCGGCAGTATTTTTTTTTAATTTTCAAAATTGTTAAATTGCAAATTTGGAACTTAAATCACTAATTATGGAATTAAACTAAAATGAATGAATAAATTTTGTTGATTTTTTTTATAGATACTCATTAATCAAACCTTGAATAATAAAAAATAATAAAAATATTTGTTTCAAGCCGGCAGTATTTTTATTAAATTTTTAAAATTGTTTAATTGTAAATTTGGAACTTAAATCACTAATTATGGAATAATACTAAAATGAATCAATCAATTTTTTTGATTTTTATCATAGATAATCATTATTCAATTTTTGAATAATAAAAAATAATAAAAGTATCAGTTTCAAGCCGGCAGTTTTTTTTTTAATTTTTCAAAATTGTTTAATTGCAAATTTGGAACTTAAATCACTAATTATGGAATAAAACTAAAATAAATGAATCAATTTTGTTGATTTTTTTATAGATACTCATTAATCAAACCTTGAATAATAAAAAATAATAAAAATTATAGTTTCTAGCCGGCAGTATTTTTTTTTTTTAGTTTTCAATATTGTTTAATTGCAAATTTGGACCTTAAATCACATATTATGGAATAAAACTAAAATGAATGAATCAATTTTGTTGATTTTTTTTATAGATACTCTATAATCAATCCTTGAATAATAAAAAATAATAAAAATATTAGTTTCTAGCCGGCAGTATTTTTTTTTTAATTTTCAAAATTGTTTAATTGCAAATTTGGAACTTAAATCACTAATTATGGAATAAAACTAAAATAAATGAATCAATTTTGTTGACTTTTTTTATAGATACTCATTAATCAATCCTTAAATATTAAAAAAATAATAAAATTATTAGTTTCGAACCGGCAGTATTTTTATTTTATTTTCAAAATTGTTTAATTGCAAATTTGGAACTTAGATCACTAATTATTGAATAAAACTAAAATGAATGAATCAAGTTTGTTGATTTTTTTTATAGATACTCATTAATCAATCCTTGAATAATAAAAAATAATAAAAATATTAGTTTCTAGCCGGCAGTATTTTTTGTTTTAAGTTTTAAAAATGTTTAATTGCAAATTTGGAACTTAAATCACAAATTATGGAATAAAACTTAAATGAATTAATCAATTTTGTTGATTTTTTTATAGATACTCATTAATCAATCCTTGAATAATAAAAAAATAATAAAATTATTAGTTTCAAACCGGCAGTATTTTTTTTTAATATTCAAAATTGTTTAATTGCAAATTTGGAACTTAAATCACTAATTATGGAATAAAACTAAAATGAATGAATCAATTCTGTTGATTTTTTTTATAGATACTCATTAATCAATCCTTAAATAATAAAGAATAATAAAAATATTAGTTTCTAACCGGCAGTATTTTTTTTCATTATCAAAATTGTTAAAACTAAAATAAATAAATTAATTTTGTTAATTTTTTTTATAGATACTTATTAATCAATCCTTGAATATTAAAATATAATAAAAATATTAGTTTTAAGTTAGCAGTATTTTTTTTTTTTAATTTTCATAATTGTTTAATTACAAATTTGGAATTTAAATCACTAATTATAGAATAAAACTAAAATGAATGAATCAATTTTGTTGATTTTTTTATAAATACTCATTAATCAATCCTTGATAAATAAAAAATAATAAAAATATTAGTTTCTAACCGACAGTATTTTTTGTTTTAATTTTCAAAATTGTTTAATTGCAAATTTGGAACTTAAATCACTAATTATGGAATAAAACTAAAATAAATTAATTAATTTTCTTGATTTTGTTTATATATACTTGATAATCAATCCTTGTATAATAAAAAATAATAAAAATATTAGTTTCTAGCCGGCAGTATTTTTTTTTTTAATTTTCAAAATTGTTTAATTGCAAATTTGGAATTTAAATCACTAATTATGGAATAAAACTAAAATAAATTAATTACTTTTGTTGATTTTTTTTATAGATACTCATTAATCAATCCTTGATGAATAAAAAATAATAAAAAAATTAGTTTCTAGCCGGCAGTAATTTTTTTTTTAATTTTCAAAATTGTTTAATTGTAAAGTTGGAACTTAAATCACTAATTATGAAATAAAACTAAAATAAATGAATAAATTTTGTTGATTATTTTTAAAGATACTCAATAATCAATCCTTAAATAATAAAAATTATAAAAATGTTAGTTTCGAGCCGGCAGTATTTTTTTTTTTAATTTTCAAAATTGTTTAATTCAAATTCTGAACTTAAATCAATAATTATGGAATAAAACTAAAATGAATGAATCAATTTTGTTGAATTTTTTTTATAAATAATCATTAATCAATCCTTGAATAATAAAAAAATAATAAAAATAATAATTTCAAGCCAGCAGTATTTTTTTTCAAAATTTGTTAATTGCAAATTATGAACTCAAATCACTAATTATGGAATAAAATTAAAATAAGTCAAACAATTTTGTTAATTTTTTAAATAGTTGATCATCAATCAATCCTTAAATAATAAAAAAAATATAAAAATATAATTACAAGCCGGCAGTATTTTTTTCAAAATTGTTTAATTGTAAATTTTGAACTTAAATCGCTAAAAATGGAATTAAACTAAAATTAATCTAAAAAATTTGTTGAATTTTTTTATAGATAATCATCATTAATTTTGGTTGATAAAAAATAATAAAATCATTAATTTCTACCAGGCAGTATTTTTTTTCAACATTTTCAAAATTGTTTAATTGCAAATTTTGAACTTAAATCACTAATTATGGAATAAAACTAAAATGAATCAAAAAAATTTGTTATATTTTTTTATGGATGATCTTCAATCAATCCTTAATTGATAAAAAAAATAATAAAAATATTAATTTCTACCAAGCAGTATTTTTTTCAAAATTTTCAAAATTGTTTATTGCAAATTTCAAACACAAATCTCTAATTATGAAATAAAACTAAAACTAATCAATAAATTTTGATCTAATTTTTTATAGATAATCAATTAAATTAAAAAACTTAATTTGTAAACAATCAAAATTTTTATAATTGCAAATCAAGAACAAGTTTGAATTTTAATTTTTTTGAATAAATGAATTAAATAGTATATGAATTAATATTGATGACATCTTATTTTTAGCAATTAAAAGCATGAAGCGTAATTAATCCATTTAAAACCGCCGGTTAAATATTCCATCTACATGTCACCGACAATTTTTTCTCTCTAATTTACAAATTGCAGTCGCCGCGTGATATTTATGGTTTAATTATAACACGTGCATAGTACGCCAGAATACGGTCCCACCACACCACACAAAAATTTTATATTTAATACTACTACCGCTAATTCGCAGTGAAACTTTTTTAAACCCATTCGCAGAATAATATTACCGTACATATCAAAACATGTGCACATGCATAAAGCTTGCAACAGTTCATCTTTTTTATTAGTATATGGCGTGAATATTACCTTTATACGATTTAATTTTCTAGCTGTCCACACGTGAAATATGTTCCTCAGGATATTACGTTATTTGTTTTATACGCCCGTGTTGGCATTTTTTGCTTATTACGTTTAATAATTCCATGCGATGTGTAATCTCAGCAAACATGTTTTGAAATATCTATGGAGAATTTCTCACTGTAAATAAACGCTTGTTTCTTCAGTTTATACAAATCGCTCCATATTTCATTCAATCCGTTTAAATAGTTTACCAAGTAGTTATAAGATTAGCGTTTCTGTTTCAAGATGAGTAAACTATATCCAGGTAGATACGGAGCAATTACTGCGGGATAATAGTAGAAGATTTATGTTTGCTGTGTAAAGTCAAATAATCATTTAATATACTGGATGAAATACTACAAAGTTACAACCGTTACTATATATAAATTATATGCAATATTTAATTTATCCTAAAAATAGTGGATAGAATCTACTTAATTCTTTTTTATATAAATAGAACAAAAATGTGAAGCATGTCATACTGGATGCAATTTAGCCCAGTTAAGCTTACAATCAATAATGTCGTCAATAAATTTTTATTTTAAAACTTGTTTAATATATATGTAAATAGCATATCATGTTCTACCAATGTATAACAAATTTGATCAAAAAATTCCAAAAATTGTGCCATTTAGAACAAAAAATGTGAAGTATGCCATACTGAATGCAATGTAGTCCAGTTAGGTTTACAATCAATAATGACGTCAATAAATTTTTGTTTTGAAATTTGATTAATATACATATAGCCCAACATTTTCTACAATTGTAAAACAAATTTTATCAAAATGTTTCAAAAATTGCGCCATTTAGAATAAAAAATGTGAAGCATGCCATACTGGATGCAATGTAGTCTAGTTAGGTTTACAATCAATGATGACGTCAATAAATTTTTGTTTTGAAATTTGATTAATATACATATAGCCCAACATTTTCTACAATTGTAAAACAAATTTTATCAAAATGTTTCAAAAATTGCGCCATTTAGAATAAAAAATGTGAAGCATGCCATACTGGAAGCAATGTAGTCTAGTTAGGTTTACAATCAATATTGACGTCAATAAATTTTTGTTTTAAAATTGGTTTAATATACATATAGCCCAACATGTTCTACTAGTGTAAAACAAATTTCATCAAAATATTCTAAAAGTTGCGCCATTTAGAACAAAATATGTGAAGTTTGCCTTACTAGAAGCAATGTAGGCCAGTTAGGTTTACAATTACTAATAACGTCAACAAATTTTTGTTTTAAAATTTGTTTAAAAATCATATAACCCAACATGTTCTACAAATGTAAAACAAATTTTATCAAAATATTCGAAAAGTTGCGCCATTAAGAACAAAAAATGTGAAGTATGCCTTGCTGTAAGCAATGTAGGCCACTTAGGTTTACAATCAATAATGACGTCAATAAATTTTTGTTTTAAAATTAGTTTAATATACAATTAGCCCAACATGTTCTACAAATGTAAAACAAATTTCATTAAAAAATTTCCAAAAATTGCACCATTTAGAACAAAAAACGTGAAGTATGCCATATTGGAGGCAATGAAGGCCAGTTAACTTCACAATCAATAATGACGTTAATAAATGTTTGTTTTGAAATTTGTTTAACATACAAATAGCCCAACATGTTCTACTAATTTAAAACAAATTTCATCAAAATACTCCAAAAATTGCGCCATTTAGAACAGAAAATGTGAAGTATGCCTTACTGGATGTCATGTAGTCCAGTTTGATTTACAATCAATAATGTCCTCAATAAATTTTTGTTTTAAAATTTGTTCAATACACGTATAGTCCAACATGTTCTACTAATGTACAACAAATTTCATCAAAATATTCCAAAAATTGCGCCATTTAAAACAAAAAATGTGAAGTATGCCATACTGGATGCAATGTAGTCTAGTTAGGTTTACAATCAATGATAACGTCAATAAATTTTTGTTTAAAAATTTGTTTAACACACATATAGCCCAACATGTTCTACTAATGTAATACAAATTTCATCAAAATATTCCAAAAATTGCGCCATTTAGAACAGAAAAGTGAAGTATGCCATACTGGATGCAAAGTAGTCTAGTTAGGTTTACAATCAATAATAACGTCAAAAAAATTTGATTTTTAAATTTGTTTAAAATACATATAGTCCAACATGTTCTTCTAGCAATGTAAAACAAATTTCATCAAAATATTCCAAAAATTGCGCCATTTAGAACAAAAAATGTGAAGAATGCCATACTGGATGCAATGTAGTCCAGTTTGATTTACAATCAATAATGACGTTAATGAATTTTTGATTTAAAATTTCTTTAACTTACAAACAGCCCAACATGTTTTACTAATGTGAAACAAATTTCATAAAAATATTTCAAAAATTGCGCCATTTAGAACAAAAAATGTGAAGTATGCCATACTAGAAGCAATGTAGGCTAGTTTGGTTTACAATCAATAAAGGCGTTAATAATTTTTTGATTTAAAATTCCTTTAACATACAATTAGCCCAACATGTTCTACTAATGTAAAACAAATTTTATCAAAATATTCCAAAAATTGCGCCATTTAGTACAAAAAATGTAAAGTATGATATACAGGATGCAGTATAGCTCAGTTAGGTTAGGGTAGGTTAGGTTAGGTTAAGTTAGGTTAGGTTAGGTTTTGTTAAGTTTGGTTTGGTTCCCAGATGTTCTACTCATAACCTAGGTGTCGGCGTCGGTGATTAGCCCTGGCATCAAAAAATAGATCGACGTTAAATAATTGAAAAAAGTTTAGGTTTGGTTTAGGTTAGGTTGGGGTTAGGTTAGGTTGGGGTTAGGTTAGGTTAGGTTAGGTTAGGTTGCATGTACCGGGCTCGAAGGGCGGTTACCAGAAGCAACACCACGGGGAGGGAAAATATAAAAACTGTATTAGAATACAAGGGGTTGCGAAAAAAGTTAGGGGGTCTAATCAAATCCGCCAAGAGGAGTAAGTGGAACCTCTTGGTGGAGGAGGTAGACGGGGACATATGGGGTAGAGGGTACAAAATAGTAATGGGGAAAATTGGGAAAACACCGCCAAGAGTATCGGCAGAAATGCAAAAAACAGTTGTGGGGGAACTCTTTCCAAAACAGGAGGAAAGAGTACTTAGAGAGTGGCCAGTAGAAGCAAATGAGGTTCGTCCTTTTTCGGAAAACGAGCTCCGAGAAGCTTCGCAAAAAATACGTTGTGGGAAGGCACCAGGGCCTGACGGGATCCCCGCAGAAATCGTCAAAGCTCTGGTGAAACAATACCCCCAGGTGTGGCTAACGGCAGCCAACAAATGTATTTCAAACGGAGACTTCCCGGGAGTTTGGAAAAGGGCGAGCCTTGTTCTTCTAGACAAGGGTAAAGGTGGGGTAGGTGCAAGAGCTTTTCGGCCCATATGTCTTTTAGACGTAGCCGGAAAGCTTCTTGAGCACCTAATAGTGGGAAGGCTGCTGGAGGCACTTCAGGGTGACCAAGCACTCAGTGAGCGCCAGTACGGGTTTAGGAAAGGCCGGTCAACCCTGAGTGCGCTTGCTGAGGTGAAAGCAGCTGTGGTAGCTGCTAAAAAATACAGCTACACACATCGGAAGGCATGCGTCTTGGTTGCCTTGGACGTAAAGAACGCCTTCAACACGGCAAACTGGGGAGGGATTCTGAAGGCTTTGGAGGGCAGGGGTGTTCCCAAATACCTGCTAAATATCATTAGCAGCTATTTGTGGGACAGGGTTTTGCTAGTGGGAGAGGGTCGGGATAGGGAGGAAGTAATTTTAACGGGGGGGGTGCCACAGGGATCAGTTCTAGGCCCCATGTTGTGGAACGTCCTCTACGACGACGTGGTAGGCCTGGAATTGCCCCTGGGTGTTGAAAGAGTAGCTTACGCTGACGACTTGGCGGTAATAATTACAAAACGCTCTAGGAGGGAACTGGAGGAAACGGGAAACCGCGCTCTTGCCCTCATAGAGCGTAGAATTAACGAGCTGGGCCTTGAATTGGCGCCAGAAAAAACGGAACTTGTGGTGCTCTCCTGTTCAAGAAGAGTGCCACAAGTGGAGATGACCGTATCGGGAATTACCGTCAGGTCGCAAAGTAAGTTAAAGTACCTGGGTGTGACGCTAGGTACTAACCTAGCGTGGGGAATGCATGTGAGAGAAGTGTGTGAGAGAGCGGAGAAGGCGGCTCGGTCCTTAGCAGGGCTAATGCCAAACCTGGGGGGAGCGAGATCTTCCACCAGGCGCCTGATGTGCTCGGTAGTCTCCTCCATAGTGCTCTATGGGGCCGAAATATGGGGGGATGCCGTGTGCAACAACGGAAGGCATAAGGAGTTAGTTCTGCGGACTCAGAGGAGGTGTTGCCAAAGGGTCTGCAGCGCATACAGGACAGCGCCGACGGCGGGCCTTTTGGTTGTGGCAAGCACGAAGCCGTTAGATCTTGTGGTGCAAGTGAAGACGGCGGTCTGGGAGGGTCGCCTTACAAAGTGTGAAGCGGAAGAATGGATGTGGGGGGAATGGCAGAAGAGTTGGGAGGAATGCGTGTCGAGTGGGGGTGGTAGTGAACCGGCATGGTCCAGACGGCTCATCGCAGACGTGAGGCGTTGGGTGGGTCGGGGCCATGGTGAGGTAAACTACTACCTCACGCAGGTACTAACGGGACATGGTTGCTTCCGGGCGTACCTGCATTGGATGAAATTGATTGAAAGTGATGAATGTCTGTACTGTGGGCAAAGGGATACGGTTGAGCACACCGTGTTCCATTGCGAGAGATGGTTGGAGACGCGTGAAAGAGCAAGAATAAAACTGATGGGAGAGAGCTTGAACCCGGATAACATGGTGGTAGTAATGTTGTCTTCAGTGTCCAATTGGGACATTGTGGCCACCATGATAGGGTCCATGCTACGTATGAAAGAAGAAGAAGAGAGGGAGCTTGCTCCATGGTGTGGTGTGAATGAAGTAGGGAGGGGGGTGGGGCCGTAGCTGCTCATAAATGTTTTGTGGATTTATGTAAAATTTTGTTTTCTTATGTATGTTTTGTAGACTGTTATTGTCATAAAAATGTTAGAAAAAAAAAAAGAAAAAAACTGAGTTAACATGCAAATTGTACCACCAAAAAAAAAAAAAAAAAAAAAAAAGTGGTGCTACATAAAAAATGTTGTGATGTTATTATAGAACTGTGTGCGCACCTGAAATCGGTCGCGCGGGACTCTCCACCTTGATGAAATACTTAAGTGCAATCCCGAGGTGGAGAAAGAACGTCATTCCCGCAAGAAGAGGGGGAGGTGGTTTTAGTCAGTAAGAATCTGACACTACCCTTCGGGGTGTCTTATGAAAGATTTACACCTCCTCAGGAAAAAAAAAAAAAAAAAAAAAAAAAAAAAAAAGGTTAGGTTGCATGAACAGCATGACCACAAAAGAAGACGTAGCTAAAGCATTCAAAGAAATTGTAGGTCCTTTTGATGAAGGAAATATAAAAATAGGCAAGCTAAGGCCCAATCTGCAGAACACGAAAGCGGTAACGATAACCGCGACAAAAGAAATGACAATTAAAATCATAAAACAAGCGCACATAAAAATATGCCTCTCTAGGTGCCCAATTAAACGTAGAATTGAGTCTAAAGGATGCTATAAGTGCTGGAACTACGATCACCAAGCAAAGGACTGCCAAGGCTCAAATCGAGCAAAAGCATGTCATGGGTGCGGGCAACAGGGACATAAGCTCAAAGAGTGCAAAAGCAAGGAGTTTTGCCCCATCTGTGATAAAGAAGGACATAAAGCTGGAGCAGGAAAATGCCCTAAATTTAGAAGACACTTGTCGATGCTAAGACGCCAGCACTCAAAAAATAACAATGGATAAAACAACAAAAATACGGTTCACGCACAGCAACTTAGACCGATGCAACGCGGCTATGGACCTATTAGACAAAAGTGCCAGAGAAAACCATATAGATGTAGCTATTATAGCTGAGCCAAACATCAAAGCTGCCGAAAAAATGGGGTGGATTACATACCAAAATAGAGATATTGGTATCCGTATATTTGGCAGAAACGTCAAGGTGCGGAAGGCATGCACAAAAAAAATAACATAGTTTTGGCCAAACTTGACGAATTCATGATTATAGCAACTTACATACCAACAAGATATACACAAGAACAATATGAGGCAATCTTTGACAAAATCAGCAAATGTATCAGAGCAACCAAA
Source organism: Tachinus rufipes (assembly GCA_963932245.1). Lineage (NCBI taxonomy): Eukaryota > Metazoa > Arthropoda > Insecta > Coleoptera > Staphylinidae > Tachinus > Tachinus rufipes. Next base: position 9,309,597 of record OZ010749.1, read on the forward strand.
AAGGAAATCATTATAGCGGGAGACATGAACGCAAAATCGCGACTGTGGGGAGGGAAGGTAGAAGACCACAGAGGTAAAACGATGCGTGAATGGATGGCCCAACATAACCTTACAATACACAACGATGGCCTTAAGCCGACTTTCGTTGGACCCCCAGGGGAAATCTTTTATAGACCTTACCATAAGTATAGCCAAAACTGGAACACAAATACGGAACTGGATGGTATCTAATGATGAAAATCTTAGCAAGCACCAAAACATCTACTTTACTCTACAACTGAGCAAAACAAACACAGCAAAAAAGAATAAAAGCAAGGCAGGCGGATGGTACATCGACCTTAAAAAGCGGACTTTTATCTTAAAAATGTACAAAAAGAATTCGAAAAAATGCAAAACCCCACTGCAGAAAAAATCATAAAACATTTAGCTTAAAAAAAAATACGGACCGAAACCCAGTATATTGGTGGAAACCAGAGATTAACAAAGCTAGAAAGGAAGAACACAGTGCTAGAAGGCTGCTGACAAGAGCCAGAAGAAATACAAAAACAGACCAACAAACAATGGAAAATCTAGAAAACCTGTACAGACAGAAAAAAAGAGCCTTAAAACTAGAAAAACTGAAAGCCAAAGAAGAATGCTGGAACAAAATAATAAACGAAATATACACTAACCCTTGGGGACAAGGATACAAGATTGTTAATAGGAAATTTCGATTGCGACAGACAATTGAACCAAAGGATGAAGAAGTTAGTAACATAGTTGATGAGTTATTCCCAAACATACCAATTACGCAAAGGACAATACTAACTTGCGGAAAACCACCGCCATTCACTAAAGAAGAACTGGAACAAGCGGTAAAAAAATTAAAAAACAAAAAGGCTCCAGGTCCAGACAAAATCCCGGTAGAAATTTTAAAAATTGGAGTAACGTCTAAAGGAAGACCTTACCACGAAAGGAGGACTGGCTTCAAACCAATATGGATTTTGCAAAGGCAAAAGCACGACGGATGCACTAGAAGAGGTATGTAAGGCAACAAAAGCAGCTAAGAAAAATGCATACAAAAACCAAAGCTATTGCATGCTCATTACGCTAGATGTTAAAAATGCATTTGCACGGCAAATTGGGAACGAATCCTAGAGGCAATGACAAGAAAAAATATAGAGCCGTACCTCAGAAATATTATTGGCAACTACCTAGAAGACATGCATCTAATAGTAGGTAAAAGCAACACTAGGCAAGTAACGTACGGTGTTCCACAGGGGTCGGTCCTCGGATCACTGCTGTGGAATATCTTGTACGACGACGTTATTGGAATAAAAATGCCAAAAGAAGTAAAGCTGGTCGGGTATGCAGATGATACTGCTATTATTGTCACTGCCAAAACAAAAACATTACTACAGGAAATAGCACAAACAGCGGTAAAAAAAACCATACAAAAAATAGAAGAGTTAGGACTGGCAATTGCCCCACATAAGACAGAAGCGGTAATACTTTACGGAGGTTACAAGTTTAAGGAGATGCAAATAACTGTAAAAAACCAAATAATAAAGACCAAGGTAGCCATTAAATATCTAGGTATTAAATTAGAGAAAAACAATAGTATAAAAATCCAACTTAAAGAAACCGCCGCCAAAGCAGAAAAAAAAGACATGTGCATGGCCAGGATAATGCCCAACTTAAAAGAACCAAAATTCCAGACCAGGAAACTCTTAAGTTCAGTGAAACATTCGGCACTACTGTATGAGGCTCCAATCTGGTGGGAATCGATAAAAGTCACTAAATACAGACAAATAGTGGACAAAGCACAGAAGAGAGTACTCATAAGAGTCGGACAGGCTTACAGAACTATATCTACTAAAGCAATACAAGTCATCACTGGCATACCGCCTATAGAACTACAGGCAGCAAAGAGAAGACTGGCATATGAGAAGAAACAAGAGGTCCCCTACGAAGAACGGCGCCGCAAGATTCTGCAGGAAAAAATGGAGTACACTTACAGAAACAGCACACTGGACAAAGAAGCTCATAACTAATATTGAGACATGGACCGCACGTAAACATGGCGACATTGACTATTACCTGTGTCAGTTTCTTAGTGGACACGGAACGTTTGGTTCATACCTAAAAAGATTTCATATAAGGGATAATAACAGCTGTACCTACTGTGGAAAGGAAGACACCCCAGAACATGCCTTCTTCAAATGCAACAGATGGGAAGGAGCAAGAAATGACATCGAGAGAGCCATAAACACACTAATAAGACCTAAAAATATTATTCAATATATGCTTGAATCGCAAGAAACTTGGAGTAAGTTGTATAACTGGATCAAACTAGTGATCACAGAAAGAGAAAAAAAAAAGAGGTTAAGGAAAGAGGACGATAAGTAGAATCAGGGGTGAAGATATGCAAGTGCGCAGTTTCGCCCAAAAGATAATCGAAGATACGGGGAGGAGGAGGAGGTTTAGTCGGTAGGCAGCTACAGGAGTAGTCTGAATCCGGCACGCCCATAGAACGTGGGTGTCTTTTAAAGATTACTCCTCCTTCAGTTTAAAAAAAAAAAAAGGTTAAGTTAGAGTAGGTTAGGTTAGGTTAGGTTAGGTTTTGTTAGGTTTGGTTTGGTTCCCAGATGTGCTACTCATAACCTCGGTGTTGGCGTCGCTGATTAGCCCTGGCATCAAAAATAGATCGACGTTAAATAGTTGAAAAAAAGTTTAGGTTTGGTTTAGGTTAGGTTGGGTTTAGGTTAAGTTAAGTTAGGTTAGGTTAGGTAGAAAAATAGAAAACTCAGTAGAAAAATAGAAAACTTCCTCAAAACCAACAAAAACAAAGAAATTAGGGCGCAAGAAATTAATTTTCTCAAAAAAGAAATAAAACCAGGAAAGAAGAAAAAATAACTTTAAAAATGAAGAAACTAGTCAAGCTGAAAAAAACACAACAAAACAAAAGCTTCCACCAAAGTAAAGTAAAATCTCCTTAAAGGATAGACTCACAAAAAAAAATCTTCACAAAAGAAAAAGGAAAACAAGCCAACAACAACAATTATTGTAAAATTAGCAGATTTGCAAAAGAACGTACAAAAGAAGGCAAAACACCTTTAAGAAACGTCAGGTGTAAAGTCTATAAAGCAGATTAAGGACGTTGACTTTCTCAATAATCACTAAAAAAAATCAAAAGAGCAAAAACAGTTCTTTAAAAAGAATGAGGAAACAATCTAAACCGGAGAAGAATTGGTTACTCTGGAGAAAGTAGAACACTGCATGTATTAAACATTAACAAAGATGCCGCCCAAAATGCAATAAAAAGGAGCAAATTAACAAAGTTAAAAATATAAAAAGTGCCCTTTAAGTTAGAAAAACCTGAAAGTTTGCAAAAAAAAAATTAAAATATGATAACTCAAATGGACCATAAAAGAAAATGTTTGTATTCTTAAATGCAAAAATTGCTTTGAAGTGGGGCACATGTGAGCGGATTGCCCAGATCAACAAGTTAAAAAAGTGCTGCATAACTGGCGATCAAGCAAATTAGTGTCCAAACGCAGCTTTCTGCAGACATTGTAATAAGGACCACAATGTTAGACTCTACAACATGCTCAAAGTTCAAAATACATTTAGACCAATGCAAGAAGAAGCAGGACAAAATTTGTCAAAATTGGACTGCATACAACGTACCAGTGGCCCAAACAAGACATATGAACTAAACAAAAGTTTTCTGACAACACAGCCTGATGGACTATGACACCATAAATGCGTCTTGCCAAAGGTAATTCTAGAGGGTTTTTTAGTTCTAAGTAAACAACATCATAGAGACTCTAAAGTCCAGACTAAACGGGTAATACTAACAAAAAAACAAAAAAAATCAAAAGAAATAGCATGAAACTCAATAAAGAAGAACGATAGAGGCACACACTTTACATAGGTCTAGTAGCCTTTAACTTATATTTTGTTAACAATTTCCACCAAAAACATTTTGGTCAGAAGATGGACAGTTAAAGAAGTCAAAGAATCCCTAATCATGCATCAATACTACAATTTTTTAGTTGCCAAGCAACATAATTTGTTGCTAAGCAATTAATTTGGTCTTGGAAGCAACTAATTAGGTCAAAATCTTTTGCAAAGCAACTCAGACTAACAGAAATTAATTTAATCGGTTCATATTATTTATATTGTTTTGAAAAATTGTTAATTTAAATTAATACTAATGCCAAGCAACATAATTTGTTGCTAAGCAATCAAGTTGGTCTTAAAAGCAACTAATTAATTTAAAATCTTTTGGAAACCAAATTAGACTAACAGAAATTAGTTTAATCGGTTCATATTATTTATATTGTTCTAAAAGTTTATTAATTTAAATTAAAATTAATTGCCAAGCAACATAATTTGTTGCTAAGCAATTAAATTTGATCTTGAAAGCAACTAATTGGTTCAAAATCTTTTGCAAAGCAACTCAGACTAACAGAAATCAATTTAATCGTTTCATAGTATTTATATTGTTCTAAAACTTTGTTAATTTAAAATAAAACTAATTGCTAAGCAACATAATTTGTTGCTAAGCAATCAATTTGGTCTTAAAAACAACTAATTGGTTCAAAATCTTTTGCATAGCAACTTAGGCTAACAGAAATCAGTTTAATCAGTTTATATTATAAATATTGTTCTAAAAGTTTGTTAATTTAAATTAAAATTAATTGCCAAGCAACATAATTTGTTGCTAAGCAATCAATTTGGTCTTGAAAGCAACTAATTGGTTCCAAATCTTTTGCAAAACAACTCAGACTAACAGAAATCAGTTTAATCGGTTCATATTATTAATATTGTTCTAAAAGTTTGTTAATTTAAAATAAAACGATTTGCTAAACAACATAATTTGTTGCTTAGCAATCAAATTGGTTTTGGAAGCAACTAATTGGTTTAAAAACTTTTACTAAACAACTCAGGACTAACAGAAATCAGTTTAATTGGTTCATATTATTTATATTGTCTTAAAAGTTTGTTAATTTAAATTAAAACTAATTGCAAGGCAACATAATTTGTTGCTAAGCAATCAATTTAGTATTGGACGCAACTAAATGGTTCAAAATCTTTTGCGATCGGCAAATGAAGTTATAAACAAAGCTAAAAATGCGAGTGGAAATAAACAATAGACATAAAAAAGTTAGGAATGTACTTCTAGGTCTGAGGTACAGCCAGAAATATTTTTAGAAACTCATAGACATTCATTATGGTAAAAATATGTTTAATTTATATCAACAATTACGTCCTCTAAGCCTTTAAATCCAAACTACAATTCACGATTTTTGAAGAATACAATTATTTCAGACAAGACTTTTAAAAATTATTTTATGCTTCTATTTCCAAGAGATATTAATTGTTATTAATTAATGATGGTGTAATATAAATTAGGAATGTTTAATTTAAACGTTTATAAACAATTCAATCTTCCACTTAATTATAAAACCGAATTGGATGTTTATGAAGTTGTTGAGCACTTTAATGGAGTTTAATATAAAAATATATTCGCAACGTACGCTGTAGTTATTTAATAATGTGTAAACATGCCAATGGGAGATTGATGTTGGGATTTAATAACACGCCACTGAAATACTGCAGTGTGTGTCAGGTGGGAGCGCGCTCCATAAATGGAGCACGAACGAACCAGCATGTGTGTACAGGCTGCACCTGTGCCGTAGCATAGCAAGCAAGCAAGCAAGCAAGGCAAGAGTTGCAGGGCAGGCAGGAAAAAAGCTCTCAAGTACCCCCTGACGTGACAGACAGCCCACAGCTTATTTAATCGAATCCCTACAATAAAATGTAATAACTGTCAACTGTTGTTGGGATTCGGCTGATATTTCACGATATGCACCACTCAGATCGGTTATTATTATTGATATTGAAATTTTTCCCTCTCCGCATATATGTTTGGGATTTAAAAATATTTCATATTGAGTTTTTTATGCCAATATTTGAATGATTTATTTTAGAGGTAGATATTTTTCTTCTGAAAATATTTTATATTTACATTATCGTCGCTCAACGTGTCAAAACACGAAATTGTAATATATTCGGCATTTTTACGCGCGAATATAAACGACCGACTTCAGTTCTACGTATCGTCAATGAAGATCCGTTATGGGTCTCTTAAGGAAAACGCACGAGAGAAAAATATATATACGTCGGGGGCTGTTAATACGGGTGAATCTCCAAGGGGCGAACTCTGCAGAAAAGTCTTTCGCCCGGTCGAGGGGATAGGTCACAATCGAATTTAGATATTTCAAACTCCCCCTATTTTTAGAAGAGAATCACAAATTTTTCGAAATTACCGGAATCTTATTTGCTGAGAAAAACGTATTCACAACATAACAACAAAATTTTTTTGACTGCTATTTTTATAAACACAATTTGTTGTAACTTTGAGAGAATTAATTAACATTTTTTTGTTTTGTTTGAGCCACGCCTTTTTTATAATGGCCGCTTTATGCTATTACCATAGCAACTAATATTTAATATAAATTTGAATTAATTAAAAATTTTTGATTCAAATTAACATCAAAATTTTTAAATCTTAAGATAATAATTCAAACAAAGCATAAATTAAAGCTGAAAAATGATGATAACACTGTTAAATATTAGCTATTTTTAATTAGTCCAGCCATGTTGAGTAAAATGAAAACAAACAGAACACATGGAAGGTAGGAAGGACCTTTCCGTAATAATTTATTTGCGCACGAAATAATTCAGCACATTTTTTATAGCAGGAAATACTTTAATACACAACAAACAGAATAAAAGGAGAATATATTTTTTGCATTTTAACGCCGACGAGGATTAAAAGGGTCCCAAAATGTAATCCTACACATACATCACACTTTCACTTTAAAAACTTTTTTATAATATATCTCTTCACATGTGCTAAAGCAACCAAAAAAAAAAAAAAACGCAATAAAGTTAAATTAGATTATTATTCGCGGCATCCAGTCGGAATTGGAAGCGTATGATAATTCCTGCGATGTGCATAATGGAAATAATGACTGCCTTCATTTTCACGCCGCTCGCACGGAATAAGATAAAGCGTTGACGTCGACTGGTTTGATTCAACCGGAATTAATTCGAGCTGCGGATTAGGAGGGCTACTAACCTAATAAAATATTATATAACTGTAAAGTCTGTACAGATTCAGCGAGACATAACTTTAACCTACAAAAAAGTGTGTATGGTCTAAGGTTTTGCCAGACCAACCTAGAATGATCTACAATGATCTAGATTCATTTACGCTTTGCCAAAAACAACTAATAAAGCTACTAGATCATCTAAAGCAGTTTTAAAATATTCTAAACACAATTTTGAGAAACTGTAAACTAGCTAAAGTAACCAAGAACAATCTGCATCTGCAGTGATCTAGACTTGTCCAACAAAGCCATTAGATGATCTAAAACAATTTCCGATTATTTTTAAAGCAATTTTGAGAAACTGAGAATAAACCAGATCAGCCTAGAATGATCTGAATTGACCAAAACTGGTCTACACTTTTCCAAAATAACTTATAAAGCTACTAGATCATCTAAAACAGTTTCAACAGAGAAATTCCGCCAAACGTCAAAATTTTACAATATAATATCGTAAACAGAAAAGTTAGAAAAACCTTGAAACCAATCACAGAGGATGTGAATCTAATGTGGAAGATCTCCAAAGCCTACAAAAAAGTCTCCATACTAGTCATCTATGGTGAGAGAAGGCTCCAATACTCTATTGAGGAAAAGGCCATAGCATTTGCCAACAGCCTAGAATTCCAATGGTCCCCATTTTGAATAAAAGACATTGATCTAATGCTTATCAAAAGGATTGAACAAGAGATCAAGGACCTTTTAGAAACCACTGACAACAACATGCCAATAAACAGCAATTGACCGTTTGATCTAAATTCAAATCTTGATCTTCGTCAAAACCTAACGCACAAAGCAATATTGGCTCTAACCAATTTGCAATAGTTTAGGAAGACTTGAACGTAATCAACATCTCAAAAGCTTAAGAAAGACTAAAAGTTTCTTTAAAACTCTTGGCCAATCAGTCTCTTATGCACCTTGAGCCAATAGAAAGGGTAATTCTGAACATCATCCAAGAGCAAGCTGAGGTTAATTCTCTTCTACCCAAATATCTACACCAATTTTGGCGTAAATACTCTGTAGATCATCAGCTAAATTGCGTAGCAAATCACATCATCAAAGGTTTTAGACAAAAAAAACCACAGGCTTTGTCACAGGCGGCCTTTCACACCTAGTCCACAGCCAAAAAGCGGTGTCTTAAAGTTGTTATCAGACATGTCCTTGACTTTTTCACGGAGCAAAATGTGGGCAATGCCTTAGTCAATTTTGGTTTCGCACCTTTTCACGTGCTGCCCAAGAAGGCTAAATTGGCCAAAATCATGGGGTTAACCAGCTTTCTTGTGTTAAAGGTGGTTGTAGAACCAAAAAAAAGTCCCCCACTTTTCTTGGGTTCCACAACTACCTTCAACCTAAAAAGGGTGGTTAACAAAATTCCGCAGTGTCACAAATGTTAGCTGGCCACACGGCCAAACGTTGTTTTGCTAAGACCCAAGTTTGCAGAATCAGCTCAGAGCCCCATTAATCAATGACCAACACTAAAAACACGCCTCCAAAGTGTGCTTTAACCTAACCAAACCTAACTTAAGAAGGGTGGTTAACGGAATTCCGCAGTGCCACAAATGTCGGCTGGCCACACGGTCAAACGTTGTTTTTCTAAGACCCAGAATTGCAGAGTTTGCTCAGAACCCCATCAATCAATGACCTACCCTAAAACACACCTCCAAAGTGTGCTTTAAGTACTGGTCTGCACCCCGCCAATTTTAAGGGCTGCCCTTCTTATCAAAGATTGTTGGCCTTGCACGGCACGACGAATAAAACAGCCTCTAACGATCCGGCTTTGGTCTTGTCATCTTCTACGTCCGCAGATCCCCGCAAACGTGCAGTTCTTTTGGGCAAATCTTTTGCTAACTCCACTGGCATCACCTCCGGCTGTGAGCAACGACAATAAGATAGTCGCTCTCTTGAACGACTTCAAGGATTTTCATAAGAAAATCTTGGCGTCTCTTCTTCAGAAACAGTAATGGCTACCAAGAAACCATTACTTCGGGTTTGGGAGAGGTGGAACACTTCTTCAAAGAAAACCTAGACATCATTTTAGTGTCCGAGACAAACCACCGTTCCACCCAATCGTTGAAACTACCAAATACTTTTACGTATTTGATGTTGTCAGGGATTAGACTAAAGCATTACTGGACCACTCCGAGGTCAACACCCCTGAGCTAGTTTAATTCAAATTAAATGCAATAGTAGTCAATGTGCCCGGCCTAGCAACATTAAAAATTGCATCTGGCTATCTCAGCCCAAGTAACCGAATCAAAACGGCAGATTTTGACTTGGTCTTATCTAACCCTCTCCCCACAATCATTACTGGGGATTTTAGCTGTAAACACCCAGCGTGGAACAGTTTACAGATAAACGCCAAAAATCGGGCGTTGCTCGACTTTGAAGAGCAAAAAAGGTTCAAAGTAGTGGGTCAAAAGGAACCCTCCTACTATCACTGCGCAGGACACCAAAAGGACGTTCTTGATGTAGTTGTGTTCAAAAAATTCAACTTTAACCACACCATCCGAGTAGTCAACAAAATGAGTTCCGACCACCTCCCGGTCTTGTTGAAGCTTTTTGGAAGAAGATTATCTGTGAAGAGAGGAAAATTTGTCATTTGTCATTTGTACAGATTGGCCTTTCTTCATACAATCTTTGAAAGAAAGCATCGGTAGCATGACTCCGGTGAGAACGGCTGCAGACATCAATAAGACCGTCAAACTTTTTACAAATCCAGCCTCTACAACTCATTAGGTTTACGTTGATAATCCTTTTGGACTATCTCGGGACGTAAAAGATTCACGGCAAAAATGGGGTACAGTACTCGTATGAAAGAATAGCCAAATCATTTGTTGAGCCTGGAACTCCAAACAAATGTTCAGATTTGAAACAAGTCAAAAGGGTTAAACAAGTTGTTAAGAAAATCTTGAAAGCTGCTGACGACACCGCGCCGCTGCAAAGCAATATAACAAGTTTGGCTAACGTTGTAGGCTCGGAAGCCATCCTCAAAACCTGATATAGGTCATTTAAAGATAAAACTCTTAAAATAGTGTAATTAGTACATGTACTGCTCGGGTTTTTTCTGTTTATTTTATGTGACACCCTCAGAAGCAGTTCTTTAAGTGAAGCTTAGTGTCACCTAGCTTGAGGTTGTAGTGCTAAACCCAAAACCGGTTTGGGGATTTGTTTTGTTGGTGGTTCTCTAAAAGTGTGCAATAAACCTTCAGTGGTACACCCCAGACTACAGTGCAAGGTCTGAGGTTGTCGTTCCTGCAAAACAGCTTCTGCAAGTTAATGTCTTGTAACATTTGTTTATTGAGTTTCTGCCATTTCAATTTCACTAGATGTTGCTTGGTCTGTGTCTGCACACTAGCAAGCCAAAAAAAAAACTATCCTTGACATTGCCTGCAGATGCAACCAATGTGTGCGTCGGTGGTAGACGTACCTGAATTTAGATCTTGGCTCGGTCTTGACTTTAGTTTGCCTGATAATTTGCAAGATATTGTTGTGGACTTGGCTAATACTCTGCCCCGATTAACTTAGTACTAAAAAATTACGTCCTTTATAGCATCTTGGATAAACTTTTTATTGCAGCATCAATTCCTCAAATATTCAAGACAAAAGCATCATCTACCTGCAGACTGTTTGCTTTCCGCAAGTAGTGATGTCGTATGTCATCGATGGTTTTGGCGTGCTAGTGACACTTAGTCTTCACGCAACTTTTCATTCTTCTAATGAAGACAATAATGTTTCAAGGATAACCTAGTTCTTCAATTGTGTGGATTTCTTAAACCACTTTTTCAATCAATCTATCCAAATCGTGGTTGTCTTCAAAAATTACGGTAAACATCCATTGTTAACAACTTTTTACAATTCATAAGCGGTAAAAAGTTACTTCTATATACCGGTCAATCATCTGATGTGTAGTACAGTTTTTTCATCCTTTTTCAAACCAAATTTTTAGCTTCATCTTCTTCCATTCTCTTCTTTGCATGTCTTTATCCTATTTCTCCTATTCTTCTTAAAAAATTTGCCATTCTGTTTAATCTTGTTATAAAAGACTAATGTGTTGTGACCACACTAAAAGTTTTTTGTTGCAAAAGACTCTCCAGATATTTGTAAGTTGTGGTATTATCTTTTTCTTTATTACCTATATTCGTTTTTCTTCCATGTTCTTCTTAAAACCTCATAAATATCTTTGTCAGTGTCCTCTTTTACTTTAGAAGTTGTTAAGGCACGCCTTTGTTTGCCCCACGTTGAGCGTCACTTGTTACCGACGCAACCCCGGCTTAAAAATTGTTTTTGAATGACATCCGCTGGATGAGTTTCCTAAATGCTGTAAGTATCATGTGGCTTCAGGTCGTAGTGCTAGACCCAAAATTGGTTTAAAGGTTTCTTTTGTTAGAAAGATTGGTCCTAGGTGCAATACCTTTAACAACAACGAACTGACCTAGCGTCACATTCACAGTAGGATCCAGCTAAGAAAACTTTGTTGCACCTAAAAACTACCCTCAAAAAACCTACAACAAAACAAGCTCCTAAACCGGATCTAACACCACAACCCAAAACTACGTAAAAAAGAATTTTAGCTGCATTACATAAAGTAAGTTCTAAATTTCCAAAGTTTGTATTTTTACAAGCTCTGTTACTAGCTAGACATCAACTCTCAAATCAACGCAGCCTCCATACACATAATGAAGCCATTAATATGATTTAAAAGAACTCTCCAACAAGACATGTACAGCTAGAGAGCACAAAAGCAGCAATCTAAAGATCATCAACAAAACATGGTTGGGCTTTTTGTCAGTAGTCCGTGCAAACAACCCTACACTAACAATGTTTCATTATAAATGCATTCTAGCTAATACCGCCACAAAGGCGTCTAGAATAAAGTAAACAACTTCTCCAAATCGCAGCTCTTATACCAGCTTGAGAACCCGTTTTCCACGCAGCACTCACTCTAAGAACCAACGTTCAAGCAGCAATACAAAAAAACTTAAACCACTGCCCTTGCCAAAACCCTTGCTTACCAGAGACTGCTAAAGAGCGACAACAAAGACTGCCAGAAAGCAACAATATAGACGGCCCAAAAGAAGCCTCTGCGTAGTACAGTGTCGTTTAATTTCCTACAACTAAAAACCAATTTTAGTATTTGTCTTTATGTTCACATGGAAACACTACCACCACATCAACAAAACCAAACCGACAACAATTGGCGCTCAACGTGGGGCATTTAAAAAATTATAAAATACCACAAAAGGCCTTTGATAAAGTCTGGTATAAGGATCTTCTCTACAAACTTTACAGTCAAAAATTTCTTTTACGTCTTATAAGATTGATAGCCTCATATTTAAACAGTAGAACTTTGGCTGTTAGAATTCAAAAACACGCTTCCTCGCGGAATGTCACAGCAGGGGTCCCTCAAGGCTCCATTCTCGCTCCGGTCTTTTTTAACCTCTTCGTTGCGGACATGCCTTCGGGATGGAAGCAGGAAGTTAAAATGGCCCAATACGCAGACAATACAGCGCTCCTGTACTCGTCAAGGTCACCTCTGTTAATCACCTCTACGCTACAAAAAGCCACCTCTGATCTAGAATGCTGGTTAGTTGACTGGCTCGTCAAAGTAAATCCGGAGAAAAGCAAAGCCGTTTTCTTCACAAATCGTAATATCGAAGCTTTGACCGCAAAATACTTCAACAATCTCGCGGTTCACTCCAATCCTGATCTGGCCCGACTTGCCGAGCCAGACAAGGAAGCCTCGCTACACAAGCGCCCAGTTAATCAAACAATTAACATTTCTTAAAATTCATACCCTCTTCCCTCAACCTATAGGGCGCATTTGTCTTTCTTTATCTACCAACAAAAGTGGAGGAAAAAGAGGAGTTTAGTCGGTAAACGCCTGAATCTTGTGGGTAAATCCGACACTTTAAGTCTTTAGAAGATTCTTCTGGCTGTCCTCTTCACCACCATTTCACAGAAACTTAGAAAATAGCCAAAAAGAAATAAAAAACAATAAAGAACACTTTCAAAATAAGCAAAAGCACCTATTATTCCTAGTCAAGGACTACTTTTCCAAAAACCTGCTGAAAACGTCAACAGCCTTTGTAGATAATTTAACAATTGTTAACTTTAAAACGATTCATTAGAATTTTATGCAAATTGGCAACAATAGACTTTAATACCATAAGTACCAACAGTGTAAAATTGAACAAAATTGATACGTTCTATTTAATATAAGCTCAACTAAACTGATCTGACCTACCTCAATCAATAGCCTTTATAGATAATTTAACAATTGATAACTCCAAAACGATTCATTGGAATTTTATGCAAACTGACAACAATAAGCTTTAATACCATACGTACCAACTGTGTAAAATTGAACAAAATCAATACGCTCAATTTAATACAAGCTTAACTGAATTGATCTGACCCACTTCAATCAATATCCTTTATAGATAATTTAACAATTGATAACTCCGAAACAATTCATTGTAATTTTATGCAAATTGGCAACAATAGACTTCAATACCATAAATACCAACAGTGTTAAACTAAACAAAATTGATACGCTCAATTTAATATAATCTCAACTGAACCGATCTCACCTACTTCAATCAACTTAACAATTGATAACTCTGAAACGATTTATTGGAATATTATACAAATTGGCAACAAAAAACTTTAATAACATAAGTACCAACTGTGTAAAACTGAACAAAATCAATACGCTCAATTCGATTGATATGACCACACCTCAATGAATAACCTTTATAGATAATTTAACAATCAATTTGAATTATTCTAGATGCTTTCTGAATTATTCTAAAATTTTACAAACTTTTCTAAATGCTTTTAGATTAATCTAGATCATTCTAAATTAAAATAAAATGTAAAAAGTTTTAAAAATGTTTTCCTGAATACCCAAAATGTTCTCTAAATAAGTAAGGTTATTCCAGATGTCAAAAATGTTCTCTTACAAATAGGAAATGTTTGTTTTTATGTGTGCCAAACAAAACAAAAAATGTTCACAAAAGATGATGATGAAAATGTGCACAAGATGTCAAAAATGTTCAGTAGCTGAATAAATATGTTTCCAAATTATCAAAACTGTTCTTGAAAAGCGTAATGTACTCCAATTGTCAAAAATGTTCTATAAATAAGCAAATATGTTCCTAAAATATCAAAAATATTCTGTAGATGAGTAAGTATGTTTTCTAAATATTAAAAAAGTTTTTGAAAAGTGTAAAGTTTATTCCACAATTGTCAAATTGCCAAAAATGTCAAAAATGTTTTCTGAATAAGTAAATTTGTTCCGTAAGTGAAAAAGTAACTAAAGTTAAAAATGTTCTTGAAAAGCATAAATTTATTTCAGTTTAGTTCTATTCAAAAACACTTGCCCCCAAGTTTCAAAAATGTTTTATAATAAGTACATTACCAAAATATTAAAATTCTTATAAAAAGTTGTAAAAAATCTTCTCAAAATGAGTAAGTATGTTCCCTAAAATGTTCTCTGAATGAGTAAATATGTTTCCCAGATATCAACAACGTTTTCTTACAAAACTATATATTTAACAGATCAAAAATTTTCTAAAAAAACTTAAAAATGTTTCACAGTGATCAAAAACCATGCCCAAGTTTCAAAAATGTTCTCAAAATACCAAAGTATGTTCCTTAGATGTTAAAAATGTTTTTTCAAAATCTTTCCAAAGTTTCAAAAATATTTCCCGAAATTCCAAAAATGTTCTAAAAATGTCAAAAATATTTTCTAAATAATTAAATATGTTTTGCCAATTTCAAACATATTTTCTTACAAAACAAAAATTTTTGCCAAACGTTTTGAAAATGTTCCCTCGGATGCCAAAAATGTTTTCAAAATAACAAAAATGTTCACTAAATGAGTAAGTATGTTTCCAAGATGTTTTCTTACAAAATAAATATTTCCAAAATTTCAAAAACTTTTCCAAAATTTTAAAAATATTTTCCTAAATGCCAAAATGATCTCAAAATAACAAAAAAAAATTTAAAATAATTTAATGTTTTGTATATGTCAAAAATATTTTTTTACAAAACAAAAATGTTTCCCAAAAGTCAAAAACCCTTTTCATGTTTTAAAAATGTCTCCCTGGATGCCAAAAATTTTCACTAAATGACTAAGTAAGTTCCCTACATGTTAATTTTTGTTATTTTTACAAAATAATTGTTTCCAAAATCTCAAAAACCTTTGCAAAGTTACAAAAATATTCCCCAAAAAATCAAAAATGTTTCCTAAATGTCAAAAATATTCTTAAAATATGTAAATATGTTTCAAAAATGTCAAAAATATTTTTTTATTAAACAAAAATGTTTGACAAACGTTAAAAACCGTTTTCAAGTTTTGAAAATGTTTTTTTGATGCCAAAAATAATATACAGTTAAATTGTGATATCCAAAGCAATTTCGGGATTTCTCCATTGCGCAGACATATTAAAGCTTTGAGGGCAAAGTACTTTCACAACCACTCTAATCCTGATCTGGCCCAACTCGCCAAGTCAAACAAGGAAGCCTTGCAACACAAACGCCCAGTTAATCAAATGATTTACATTTTTCAAAATTCCTACCCTCTTCCTTCAACCTATAGTTCGCATCTGTACCCTCTCCTCAACACAGGCTATTTGTTTTTCTTTATCTACCTACAGAAAGTTTATGAGCTTAACGGTCTTAAACTTCTGTGCAATTTACTGGAGGGGGATTTTAGTCGGTAGGCGCCTACCTCTTGTGGGAGACTCCGACACTTTAAGTTTTTAGAAGATTCTCTTCCCAAGCCACAAACGTTGTCAACATGCCTTCAAGCTAGAAAGGCACGGGGTAAAGATGGCCCAATACGCCAACAATACGGTACAGTTTCAGATCATCAATGGTAGTCACCATCCAACTCTAAAAAACCATCAACAATCTGCAAGAGTAACTCAACGACTGGCGAGTCAAAGTCTATTAAAAGAAGAGTAAAGTTGTCCTCTTCTTCACCTCACAGAAACGTACATCTCGACAAAATTCCAATTTTGAGGGAGGGGGGGGGGGGAGTTTAGTCGGTAGGCGCCTACCTCTTGTGGGTGACTCCGACACTTTAAGTTTGTAGAAGATTCTCTTCCTA
This sequence comes from Tachinus rufipes, assembly GCA_963932245.1. Classification (NCBI taxonomy): domain Eukaryota; kingdom Metazoa; phylum Arthropoda; class Insecta; order Coleoptera; family Staphylinidae; genus Tachinus; species Tachinus rufipes. The sequence continues at coordinate 9,325,869 of OZ010749.1, forward strand.
AGCCACAAACGTTGTCAACATGCCTTCAAGCTAGAAGCACGGGGTAAAAATGGCCCAATACGCCAACAATACGGTACAGTTTCAGATCATCAATACTAGTCACTATCTAATTCTAAAAAACCACCAACAATCTGCAAGAGTAGCTCAACGACTAGCAAATCAAAGTCTATCAAAAGAAGAGTAAAGTTGTCCTCTTCCTCCCCTCACAGAAACGTACATCTCAACAAAATTTCAATCCCATGATCAAACTCTGCAAAGTATTACCTTTGGACTGACTGACTCTAGACAAAGCAATATCCAACTATAAACCAATAAAATCATTGATTTTATACCCAGCAAAGCCCAGGTATGGGCAATACTGCATCTGAAACAGCCAAATAGAAAAGAAAAAAACGAAAAACAATAAAGAACACTTTCAAAATGAGCAAAACACCTATTAAAGCAAAAAAAAATGATTTTAATAGTACTAAGGTGCGGCAGAGACACTTGCTGATTTAAATTGGGCGCCAATAAGCGAGATGTAGTCAGAAAAGGGTAGAAAGAGTCTTATTCGAAAGAGATAGTCTTAAAGTTTTGTTACCGCTCAAGACAGTTGTTGTCATGCGTTGGACAAAAGAGGAACATGCGTTTGCCGTCAGACCTACTTTTCCAAAAGCCGTTCAAAGGTCGCCACCCAACGTGCCTTCTAAACTTGTTTCAATATTCATCCCACGCGTCCAGTTTCTGGCCGGCAATCGATTGTTTTGTGCGTGAACGCATTCAAGGAAAGTGGCAGTGTGGCAAAAAAAGGGCCCGGAGATCAACGGACTTCCAGAACCCCAAAAAACATTGAGAGAATAAGGCTGTCGTTTTTGCGCAAACAAGCAGGTGCTCTGGGTATTTCCGATCGCAGTGTGAAACTCAAGTTTCATCCATACAAACTTGCTGTGGTGCAAGAGCTTAGTAAACACAATTTTGTTTCTTGCCAAACTGCATGTGAAGCGCACCTTAATTTGCCTCACGACGCACTCGTGTTTTTTAGTGATGAGGCCCATTTTCACCTTTCCGGCTGCGTAAACAAACAAAACATGCGTTATTGGAGTAGTGCTAATCCCCGTAAACTTCATGAGAAGCCACTATATTGTGAACGTGTTACTGTGTAGTGTGCATTGTTAAGAGTTGCAATAATTAAACCTTACTTTTTCAAAGAAGAAGAACACACTGTTACTGTGAATGCAGTTTGCTACTGAGAAATGATTGAGGGCTTTTTCCTTCAAAAACTTAAACAAATTGAACTTTCGGACAACATACAACTAAAATTTCAATAGAACTTTTGAAGGAACACTTCCACGAACGCCTAATCTCCTTGAAGAGTGATCTATTGTGGCCGGCGCGCTCCCCCAATTTGGCTCCATGTGACTTCTTTTTATGAGGATATCCCAAATCCATTGTTTGCAATGACAATCCACAAACTTTGCAACACCTAATGGACAACATTCGCCAAACCATCGCCAACATTCCCGTCAATATGCTCAAAAGAGTGAACAAAACTACAAAAAGCGGATGGATCAAAGTATCGCTAATAAAAGCCGCCATTTGTCTGATGTCATTTTTAAAACCACTTGAAACAAAAATTCAGGATGTGTACAATACAATAAAAAAATAATTAAATCGATAAATGAATTACTTTTTCTTTTATTGACCATTCAAGTCAGCAAGTTTTCCTGCCGCACCCTGTAAATATTGTCCTAGTTTAAACTTTAAATAAATAATTTGCAAAATGTAATTATAATGCGCTCAAATTTGCAATGTATAGGTTTACATACACTAATATAACAAGCCAACATATCGATTATCAATTTAATCTTGATTCAAATGACAAAAAATGTTAATAATATTCATTACGCTAAAATTAATTAATTAACGTCTCGCGTGTGTATAGTATTTCTATAATGACGTGATAATGATATCGGCAGTTTAGTAAATTCCCAGACAATCTGAAAACCTCCCTCATACCAGTCGCTTGTTTCGGTGCGCGTGTTAATTAATCAAGATAATCCGCATTGTTTGTAACTAACGCCATAATTATCGCCACCCGTTATGAGAGTGAAATCTACCCCATACGAGAAGAACATTTTCTATTTGTTTTAATAAAGGCGTTGTTGTTGTGCAGGCGGGCGGCTGCACATTTATTTATCGATCCGCAATATAAAATATCTGTTTATTTATCTGTCGGGGTCCATTGTTTACGTGTCCGCGATTTTGTCCGCCCCCTCACAACAGCACCAGAAAACTCATTCATCTTGACGGTTATTATTTTGCAGCATCTTCTTACTTATTATAATAAAAAAAAAATCTTTTATTTATGATATGAATAATTTGTTGCGTAACTAACTAAAACATTTTAGGAATTTGCTACCTCCATTTAATAATTTATTATTCTCAACAACAGTTTATAGTGTATGCGTCAGTATAAATTAGTTAAACTGTATGAATGCTGAGGGACGGCTTAGATGGACATACGACGTTCAAGTATTCCAGCAATTTGCATAAAGGGTGCAAGTTGGAGCTAAATTGGCTGGACAGCTCTGACATAAAGCAATGACCACTTCAAAAACAAAACGTTATATATGTGAAGAAGCCTCGACCAATATAAATTACGGTTTAAATCGACTTTACCTAAAGTCTGATGAATGATGAAGGTCATAGAAAGATATAAATAGTTTATCTTAGTTAGTAATAAAATTTTAGATATGAAATTATGGTGTATGCGCTGGGTATTAGTCGTTGCAGTAAAGCCAGCGCTTGCACCATACAGTCGTATGCATTAATGCAATGTGTAATATGTAATAAAGTGGTTGTAATAATATATAAACCAACTTAGTTAAATGTCTAAGTTCTGAGATGCATGCAATATAATTAAAAGCAACTTTGCATCATATTATAATTAAGTTATAGCTTCAGTATCAGTCTTAAGCAACATATTTATTAATACAAATCTTGTTTGCGTAATAAAATATAATTTGTGGATTTAGCATTAATGTTTTAAATTTATTTTTTAGTTAATTAAGATATGCTTAATAATTAATTAAAAATGTGTAACCAAAGCTTTCAAGACGCTTTGAAGTTTTTATTTATTTATTTATTCAATTGCCTTTTTTACCTTTCGGTGTCAGGCGTATACATTATTAGTTTGTGTAATATTTTCTCCATTTCTTCCTATCCTTGGCTATCTCTTTTATTTCTTCCCACGTGTTTCCTTTTCTTGTAGCTTCTTCCTTTATTGCGCTGTTCCATTCTTTTCTGGGTCTTCCTCTTTTTTGTTCTCCTGTTACTCTTGTCTCATAAATTTTCTTAGTATTTCTTTCTTCACTCATTCTTCTGATATGTCCATACCATCTCATTTGACCTTCAATAATTTTTTCTTGTATTGGTTTTATATTTAAATTCGTCCTATATGTCTCGTTCCTTATTTTATCTTTTCTTGTTTTGTTCTCAATCTTCCTAAGAAATCTCATCTCCATAGCATTTATTCTTTCTATTTGTTTTCCTGTCATCGTCCATGTTTCGCTACTATATGTTAATGTTGGTCTGATTACTTTTTTTACAATTTGTGTTTTTGTTGTTTTTGATATTTCTTTTTTGTTAAAGAAAGTATTTTTTAACATGTTATATATTTTTGCTGTTTTTCCTATTTTGTCCTCTATCTCTTTGTCTAATTTTCCGTTGCTTTGTATTATTGTTCCTAAGTATCTGTATTGTTCGACCTGTTCTATTATTCTTCCTTTTATTCTTATTTCGTGATTCAGTTTTTCTTTTGCAATTATCATGGTCTTTGTTTTTTCATAGTTTATTTTCATGTTTATTTTCTTTAGTTGTTCCTCTATTATTTCCATGTTGTGTTGTAACTCTTCTTCGGTTTCAGCAATCACTGCCATATCGTCTGCAAATAGCAGTTCTGCTATTTTTGTTACTTCCATTTTCCAATATCCTATTTTTACCATTTTCATTTTTTGCTTTGCCTGCTTTATTGCCCTGTCTAGCACAATTGAGAAAAGCAATGCGCTTAACACACATCCTTGCTTCACACCTTTTTTTGTTTGGAATTCTTTTGATTCTTCGTTATTCATTCTGACTATGTTTTTGTTTTCTGTGTACATGTTTTTGATTACGTTTATTATTTTCTTCTCAATTCCTCTCTCTTCTAGTTCTTTCCATATGTCCTCTCTCTTGATCCTGTCGAAAGCTTTTTCAAGGTCAACAAAGCATACGTGCATTACTCTATTTTTTTTAATCATTTTCTCACTTAATTGTCTAATTATAAATATTAGATCCTGTGTGCTTCTTCCTCTTCTAAATCCACATTGGCTGTCTTCTATTGTTGTTTCTAGTTTGTCTCTCATTCTTTTTTCAATAATTCTTGTGAATATTTTGCTTGGTATGCTCGTTAGTGTGATTCCTCTATAGTTTTCACATTTCCTTTTATCGCCTTTTTTATGTATGGGTAGAATAATTCCTTTATTCCATTCCTTTGGGGTTTTTCCATTCCTTATTATGTCGTTTATTAATTCCGTTATTTGTGTAATTCCCTCATCTCCCATGTATTTCATCATTTCCGGCGTTATTTCATCTGTTCCCGGTGCCTTCCCGTTTTTTATTTTTTTAATTGCTTCTATTACTTCGTCTTTTTTAATTTCTTCTATTTCTTCCGTTCTTCTGTCCTGTAGCAATTCTTCATCTTCTATTGTTTTATTTTCTTCTGCTTCTTGTTCTGTTAGTTCTTGGAAGTATTGCCTCCATCTTTCCATTATCTTATCTTCTTCCGTTATTATTTTACCGTTTTTATCTTTTATGTTCATCATATTGTATTCTTTTTTTTGTTTTAGATGTTTTAACGTTCCGTAAAATAGTTTTTGGTTTCGGTTGAAATTTTCATTCATTTCTTTTCCAAATTTTGTCCATGATTTTATCTTTGCTTCTTTTATTATTTTCTTTGTATTATTTCTCTTTTCTTTGTATTTTTCGTAATCTTCTATTTCCTTGGTTTGTAAGTATCTTTTCCATTTTTCTTTTTTGTCCCTTATCTCTTTTTTCACTTCTTCTGTCCACCAATTAGTTTTTTTAGTATCTTTGTTCACTATTTTTGCTGATCCACAGCTTTCTTCTGCAGCTTCTAGAATAATTTGTTTAAAAATTTCCCATTTTCCTTCTATGGACGTTCTTTTTTCTTTCTCTCTGAATTTTTTTTGTAGTATCTCTTGGTATGCCACTTGTATTTGTTCTTCTTTTAGTTTGTATGTTTTTATTTTTATCTTAACTTTTTTCCTTCTTTTGTCTGGTTTAAGTTTTGTTTTCCATTTCATATCCATTCGTAGTAAATGATGATCGCTTCCTATTTCCGCCTGTCTTGTTACTTTTACATTCTTTATCTTGTTCCAGTTCTTTCTGTTAACTAGGTAGTAGTCAATTATTGATTTCTCGTTTCTGGTTGGTTGTGTTCTTGTGTATTTGTGAACTTCCCTGTGTTTGAATTTAGTGTTTGTTATTACTAGATTGTTTTCAATGCATAGTTGAATAATTCTTTCTCCGTTGTTGTTTCTAATTTCTTCTCCTTCTTTTCCCATAGCCTTTTCTATTCCGTTGTTTTGATTTCCTACTCTCCCATTTAGGTCTCCTAGTATCATTATGTTTTCTGCTCCCTCGTCTATTTCTTCTTGTAATTTTGTATAGAAGCTGTCTTTCTCTTCTTTTTTTGCGTCTTCATTTGGTCCGTATGCTACTATCATGGTCCATGTTTCGTTATCTCCTAGCTTCATTTCTACTGTCATAATTCTTTCATTTATGTGTTTTTCTCTTATTGTATCTTTTATCCTTTCCGGAGCTATTATCATTCCTACTCCTCCTTTTGCTCTATCCTTTTCCTCCACTCCTGTCCACATTAACCAATAACCTCTATGTATTCTTTCTATCCCTTGCCCTTTCTTTTTTGTTTCCGTTATTCCTAGTATTTCTATTTTTTGGTTTATCATTTCTTCCACCAATTCAGCTTCTTTTCCCATGTATCCTCTTATATTCCATGTTCCTACTCTTTCTTCTTTATTTTTCTTTTTTGTACTTTTGCTATTTTTGTTCCTTTTGTTTACATCGTTTGCCGTCGTGTTTATCATCTTTCTTATACCATTTTCTCGCCGTGTATTTTTCTTTTTATCTAGCCGTTTTCCTATTAGTTTTTTGGATCTCCAACTTCTTCTAAACCTTTTATTTCTTTATTCCATCTATATTCCTCTCCGTTAATAATTAACTTACGGTAACCTATTCTTACCCTCTTGCCATTCGATTTTTCTTCTCTTGCTATGTCTCTAATTTCTTTTTGAACGTATCTTTCTTCATGGGTTAGGTCACTGTCAATGTAAATTCTGGTCCCTTTTAAATTTCTTCTGGCTTTCATTATTTTTTGTTTTGTTTCCCATGTTCCGGCTTCGACTCTTATTATTTGTTTCTCTTTATGTATTAGCTGAGCTTTTCCTATTTTGACTTGAATCTGAAGTATTTCTCTCAAGAAGTTCTCCACTTTAATTTGTTCCTCATTTTCCTTTGTTTTTATGCCAGTTATTATAATGTTATTTCTTTTTTTCTGTCTTTCTTCTTTTTCAGCTTTATTTTCTAAATTTTCAATTTTTTGTATCATCTGTATTTTTTCTTGCTCCCACTTTACTTCTTTATCCTTCATTTCTTTCTTTAGCTCTCTAATCTCTTCTTTTAGTTCCTTAGTGTTCTTTGCCATCTCCTTCATTAATTCCTTGAACATGCTTTTTAGTTCCTCCATTTCCACCATTTCCTTCCTTGTATTTGTATTTATTTTGTCTTCTCGGCGTATTTTATACTTGGTTTTTTTTTTAATTTAATTTTCTTATTTCGGTTAATTCCGCACACTCTGTCAACGTCGCAATTACCGCTGTACAAACTACAAAGGTGTGATTTTCTTTTATGCCTATCTTAAGTTATGTTTTTATTTGATTATTTTTATTTATTTTATTTTATTCTTATCTATTGTTAATTTTATTCTTTTCTATTTATTATTTTTATTTATTTTGTTGTTTTTCTCAATTTGTTATAATATATACTATTTATTATAATAATATATAATGTTTTGTTTTATTTGTATTGGAGATGGTTTTTCTCCGTTTTTGTTAGAGAGCGATGTTGATAGTGCCGCAGCTGTTGTATATGGCACTCCTGTCTTTCTCTAACGCGCGTCGCTCGCTGTACACTCGTCTTCCTTCCACACTGAGTACTGACATTTACTTTTATATGTTGGAGATTGTTTATTCGTTTATCACTTTATCACTCTTACACTTTTTTGTTATATTTGTGTGCACTATGTTACTTCCTATTTTATTTTATTCAATAGCTTAATTCTTGTTTCTGGTTTGGCGATAAGCCTCGTATAAAGCGAGATTCTTTGTCGGCCGCACCAAAACACGTCTACTCACATACGCAATTCGAACTATGTTTTGAAGTTGATGTGCAAAAATTTTCTAAATTATAAAATCATTTATTTTAAAAATTAAAAAAAAAAACGTCAAAATCTTACAACAAAATGGTTTTCCTAAACATTAATCTGCAAAAACACGTAAAAAACTGACAAATTTCGCAATAAAACAAAAATTATTCTGTCGATATGTTTAAAAATCATTAGTTAATAAACCTACATGTTTACTTAAATTTAAAAAAATTTAAAAACCGGCAAAAGTTTACAGTAAAATAGTTTTCCTAAACATTAAACTAAAAAAACACGTAAAAAAACTGACAAATTTTGCAGTGAAACAAAAACTATTCTGTCAATATGTTAAAAGATATATATTTAATAAGCCAACATGTCTCCTAATATTTTAAAAAATTAAAAACCGTCAAAATCTTACGGTAAAATGATTTTTCTTAATATTTAACTGCAAAAACACTTAAAAAACTGACAAATTTTGCAGTAAAACAAAAATTATTCTGCCAATAGGTTAAAAAATCATTAGTTATTAGGCCAACGTGTGTTTTAAATTAAAAAAAAAATTAAAACCGTCAAAATCTTACGGTATAATGGTTTTCATAAACAATAATCTGCAAAAACAAGTAAAAAACTGACAATATTTGCCGTAAAACCAAAACTATTCTGTCAAAATGTTTAAAAAATTATAGTTAATATGCAAACATGTCTCCTAGATTATAAATAAAAAACTAAAAACCGTAAAAATTTTACGGTAAAATGGTTTTCCTAAACAATAAACTAAAAAAACATGTAAAAAACTGACAAAAAAACAAAAACTATTTTGTCATTATATTTAAAAATTATTAATAAATAAGTCAACATGTCCCCCTTAAGTTAGAAAAAATTTAAAACCGTCAAAATCTTTCAGTAAAATGGTTTTTTTTTAAACATTAAATCATAAAAACACGTAAAAAACTAACAAATTTCACAGTAAAACAAAAACTATTCTGTCAATATGTTTGAAAATCTATGGTTAATAAGCCAAAATATCTGCTAAGATTTAAAAAATTAAAACTGTTAAAATCTTACGGTAAAAAAAAGGTTTCCTAAACATTAAACTGCAAAAACCCATAAAAATCTGACAAATTTTGCAGTAAAACAAAAACTATTTTGTCAATATGTTAAAAATTCTATAGTTAATAAGCCAACATGTCACCTAAAATTAAGAAAACATTAAAAACCGTAAAACTCTTACTGTAAAATAAGTTTCCTAAACATTAAACGGCAAAAACACGTAAAAAACTGACAAATTTTAAATCTATAGTTAATAAGCCAACATGTAACCTAGATTTAAAAAAAATTAAAAACCGTCAAAATCTTACGGTAAAATAGGTTTCCTAAACATTAAACGGCAGAAACACCTAAAAAACTAACAAATTTTGCAGTAAAACAAAAATTATTTTGTTAATATGTTGAAAAATCATCAGTTATTAAGCCAACATGTCTCTTAAAATTTAAAAAAATTAAAAACCGTAAAAATCTCACAATTAAATGGTTTTCCTAAACATTAAACTGCAAAAACCCGTAAAAATCTGACATATTTTGCAGTAAAACAAAAATTATTTTGTCAATATGTTTAAAATTCTATAGTTAATAAACCAACATGTCACCTAGAATTAAAAAGAAAATAAAAACCGTCAAAATCTTACGGTAAAAATAGTTTCCTAAACATTAAACTGCAAAAACACGTCAAAAACTGACAAATTTTGCAATAAAACAAAAATTATTCTGTCGATATCTTTAAAAATCTATAGTTAATAAGCCAACATGTCTTTTAAATTTAAAAAAATTAAAAACCGTCAAAATCTTACAATAAAATGGTTTCCTAAACATAAAACTGCAAAAACACGTAAAAAATGACAAATTTTGCAGTAAAACAAAAACAAATTTGTTAATTTGTGTTTAACTTGAGAGTTAACAAGCCAACATGTATCCTTAAAAAAAAATTATAAATCGTCAAACTCTTTTGGAAAAATTGTTTTCCTAAACATTAAACTGCAAAAACACATAAAAAACTGTCAAATTTCGCAATAAAACAAAAATTATTTTGTCGATATGTTTAAAAATCTATAGCTAATAAGCCAACAAGTCCCCAAAAAATTATAAAAAATTAAAACCGTCAAAATCTTATGGTTTGCGTAAACATTAAACTGCAAAAACACGTAAAAAACTGACAAATTTTGCAGTAAAACACAAACTATTTTGTCAATATGTTTTAAATTCTATAGTTAATAAGCCAACATGTCACCTAAAATTAGAAAAAATTAAAAACCGTCAAAATCTTACGGTAAAATAGTTTTCTAAACATTAAACTAAAAGAACACGTAGAAACCTGACAAATTTTGAAGTAAAACAAAAATTAATTTGTCAACATGTCTAAAAAATTATAGTTAATAAGCCAACATGTTTCTTAATAATAAAAAAAACCTATAAACCGTTAAAATATTACCGTAAAATGGTTTTTATAACTATTAAACTGCAAAAACACGTACAAAACTAACAAATTTTGTAGTAAAACTAAAACTATTCTGTAAATATGTTAAAAAATCTTTAAATAATAAGCCAACATGTCTTCCTAAGTTAAAAAAATAATTAGAAACCGTCAAAATCTTACAATAAAATGGTTTTCTTAAACGTTAAACTGCAAAAACACATAAAAAACTGACAAATTTTGCAATAAAACAAAAACAATTTTGTCAACTTGTTTCAAAATCTATAGTTATTAAGGCAACAAGCCTTCTCAATTTAAATAAAATTAAAAACCGTCATAACCTTACGGTAAAATAAATTTTATAAACATTAAACGACAAAAACACGTAAAAAACTAACAAAATTTTGCAGTAAAACTAAAATTAATTTGCCAAAATGTTAAAAAAACATTAGTTATTAAGCAAACATGTCTCCTAAAATTTAAAAAACTTAAAAACCGTCAAAATCTTACAATAAACTGGTTTTCCTAAACATTAATTTGCAAAAACCCAAAAAAATCTGACAAATTTTGCAGTAAAACATAAACTATTTTGTTAATATGTTTAAAAATTGATAGTTTATAAGCCAACATGTCTCTTTAATTAAAAAAAAATAAAAACCGTCATAATCACAAAGTTTAATGGATTTCCTAAATATTAATTTGCAAAAACACGTAAAAAACTGACAAAATTTGCAGTAAAACAAAAACTATTTTGTCGATATATTTAAAATTTATTAATTAATAAGCCAACATATCCCCTAAAGTTAGAAAAAATCAAAAACCGTCAAAATCTTACGGTAAAATAGTTTCCATAAACACTAAACTGCAAAAACACGTAAAAAACTAACAAAATTTGCAATAAAACAAAAATTAATTTGTCAAAATAATTGAAAAACCATTGTTAATAAGCCAACATGTTGTATAAAAATTTAAAATAAAATTGAAACCGTCAAAATCCTACGGTAAAAAGGTTTTCATAAACATTAAACTGCAAAAACACATACAAAACTGACAAAATTCCCAGTAAAACAAAAACTATTTTGTCAATATGTTTAAAAATTGATAGTTAATAAGCCAACATGTCACCAAGAATAAAAAAAAATAATAACCGTCAACATTTTACGGTAAAATAGGTTTCCTAAACATTAAACGGCAAAAACACGTAAAAAACTAACAAATTTTGCAGTAAAACAAGAATTATTCTGCTAATATGTTAAAAAATCATTAGTTATTAGGCCAACATGTCTCTTAAAATTTAAAAAATTTAAAAACCGTCAAAATCTTACGGTAAAATAGTTTTTCTAAATATTAAACTGCAAAAACACGGTAAAAACTGACAAATTTTGCAATAAAACAAAAATTAATTAGTCAATATGTTTAAAAATCTATAGTTAATAAGCCAACATGTCACCTAGAATTAAAAAAAACTAAAAAACTAAAAACCGTCAAAATCTTACAGTAAAATAGTTTTCATAAACATTAAAATGAAAAAACACGTAGAAAACTGACAAATTTAGCAATAAAACAAAAATAATTTTTAAAATGTTTAAAAAGCTATAGATAATAAACCAGCATGTTTTCTAAAATTAAAAAAAAAACTATCAAAATCTTACGATAAAATGGTTTTCCTAAACATTAAACTGCCAAAACACGTAAAAACCTAACAAATTTGGCAGTAAAACAAAAACTATTTTGTCAACGTTTAATAATCTTTAGTAAATTAACTAATATGTCTACTTATTTAAAAAAAAATTAAAAACCGTCAAAATCTAACAATAAAATGGTTTTCTTAAGCGTTAAACTGCAAAAACACGTAAAAAACTGACAAATTTTGCAGTAAAACAACAATTACTCTGCTAATATGTTTAAAAATCATTAGTAATTAAGCCAACATGTCTCTTAAAATTTAAAAAATTTAAAAACCGTCAAAATCTTACGGTAAAATGGTTTTCCTAAACATTAAACTGCAAAAACCAGTAAAAATCTGACAAATTTTGCAGTAAATCAAAAACTATTATGTCAATATGTTTGAAATTCTATAGTTAATAAGCCAAAATGTTACCTAGAATTAAAAAAAATAAAAACCGTCAAAATCTTACGGTAAAATAGGTTTCCTAAACATTAAACGGCAAAAACACGTAAAAAACTAACAAATTACGCAGTAAAACAAAAATTATTTTGCTAATATGTTGAAAAATCATTAGTTATTAGCCAACATGTCTCTTAAAACAAAATAAAAATAAAAACCGTCAAAATCTTACGGTAAAATGATTTTCCTTAACATTAAACTGCAAAAATACGTAAAAAACTGACAAATTTCGCAATAAAACAAAAATTATTATGTCGATACGTTTAAAAATCTATAGTTAAAAAGCCAACATGTCCTCAAAAAATTTAAAAAATTTAAAACCGTCAAAATCTTACGGTAAAATTGGTTTCCTAAACATTAAACTGCAAAAACACAAAAAAAAACTGACATATATCGCAATAAAACAAAAATTATTCTGTCGATATGTTTAAAAATCAATAATAAATAAGTGAACATGTTTCCTTAAAATAAAAATAAATAAAAACCGGCAAAATTTTACGGTAAAATGGTTTCCTAAACATTAAACTGCAAAAACACGATAAAAACTGACAAATTTCGCAATAGAACAAAAATTATTTTGTCGATTTGTTTAAAAATCATTAGTAAATAAGCCAACATGTTTTCTTAAGTTAAAAAAAAAATAAAAACCGGCAAAATTTTACGGCAAAAAAAGGTTTCCTAAACATTAAACATGTCCCCAAAAAATTAAAAAAATTATAAACCGTCAAAATCTTATAGTAAAATAATTTTCCTAAACATTTAACTTCAAAAACACGTAAAAATCTGACAAATTTCGCTATAAAACAAAAATTATTTTGTCGATTTGTTTAAAAATCATTAGTTGATAAGCCAATATGTCTTCTAAATTTAAAAAATAAATAAAACCGTCAAAATCTTACGGTAAAATAGTTTTCCAAAACATTAAACTGAAAAAACACGTAAAAAACTGACAAATTTTGCAGTAAAACATAAACTATTTTGTCAATATGTTTGAAATTCTCTAGTTAATAAGCCAACATGTCACCTAAAATTAGAAAAAATTAAAAACCGTCAAATTCTTACGGTAAAATTGGTTACCTAAACATTAAACGGCAAAAACACGTAAAAATAACAAAATTTCGCAATAAAACAAAATTTATTTTGCTATGTTGAAAAATTATTAGTTATAAAGCCAATTGTCTTTTAAAATTAAAAAAATTTATAAACCGTCAAAATCTTACGGTAAAATGCTTTTTCAAAACATTAAACTGCAAAAACACGTATAAAACTGACAAATTTTGTAGTAAAGCTGAAACTATTTTGTAAATATGTTAAAAAAAATTTAAATAATAAGCCAACATGTCTTCTGAATAAAAAAAAAATTAAAAACCGTCAAATTTTTACAATAAAATGGTTTTCTTAAACGTTAAACTGAAAAAATACGTAAAAAAGTAACAAATCTTGAAGTAAAACAAAAACTATTTTGCCAATATGTTTATAAATTGTTAGTTAATAAGCCAACTTGTTTCCTTAAGATAAAAAAAAATTAAAACCGTCAGAATCTTACGGTAAAATAGTTATCATAAATATTAAATTGCAAAAACACGTAAAACCTGACAAATTTTGAAGTAAAACAAAAACTATTTTGTCAATTTGTAAAAAACCTTACAGTTAATAAGCCAACATGTATTCTAAAATTAAAAAAAAAAATAAACCGTCAAACTCTTACGGTAACATAGTTTTCCTAAACATTAAACTGTAAAAACACGTAAAAAACTGACAAATTTTGCAGTACAACAAAAACTATTTTGTCAATATGTTTAAAAATCTATATTTGATAAACCAACATGTCTTCTTAAATAAACAAAAAATTTAAAACCGTCAAAATCTTACAATAAAAAGGTTTTCTAAAACATTAAATTGCAAAAACACGTAAAAATCTGACAAATTTTGCGGTAAAACAAAAACCATTCCAACAATTTGTATAAAAATTATTAGTTATTAAGCCAACATAGTTCAAAATGTTAAAAAAATTAAAAACCGTCAGATTCTTACGGTAAAATAGTTGCATTAAACAGCAAAAACTGAAAAAATCTAAGAAATTTGGAGGTAAAACAAAAACCATTTAGACAAATTGTATAAAACAAATTAGTTGATACGCCAACATAGTTTCAAAAATTAAAAAAATTAAAAACCGTCAAATTTTTACGGCAAAATAGTATTCATAAGCATTAAACAGTAAAAAACTGACAAAATTTGCAGTAAAACAAAAACCATTGCGTCAATTTATGTAAAAGTTATTAGTTAATACTCCAACATAAATCCTTATGTTAAAAAAAAAATAAAAATTAATTTGTCAATATGTTTAAAAGTCATTAGTTAATAATCCAACATGTTTTCTTAAGTTAAAAATTTTTAAAAACCGGCAAAATTTTACGGTAAAATAGTTTATCTAAACATTAAACTGCAAAAACACCTAAAAGACTGACAAATTTCGCAATAAAACAAAAACTATTTTGTCAATATGTTTAAAAATCTATAATTAATAAGCCAACATGTCTGCTAAAATTAAAAAAAAATAAAAACTGTCAAAATTTCAGGGTAAAATAGTTTTCCTAAATATTAAACTGCAAAAACACGTTAAAAACTGACATTTATTTCCATCAATTTTGCCCTTATAACCATCATTTATTAAATAAAATTTATTCTCAATAACACATTCAATTAAAAAAAATGTGTAACATAATAAACAATGTTTAGTTAGTTCAATATTTTATTTTCATTTATGTATGTACATTTATTGACAAGGTCAATGACCCGAATAAATATACAGTTTTTATATTAATTAAATAACTATTGGCAATAGAACAGTTTGTTATAAATGTTTACAAAAGACAATTAAAACAAAATAAAGCAACAACAAAAAGATTGTTTATTGTGTTTTAAACTGATTTGCAATTATAGATAGCTTACCAAGTAATTTCAATCGCTTTCCGGCATCAGCGTCTTTAATATGATGGATTGCTCCAGTATACACTTATCACAACACTAACTTTACTTAAAACCATTAACAATAATTGCAAAATACTTATTTAGCTTGTCAAAGTCGGACATTTTGATGACTTAAGAACGTAGAATACAACTGAAGTGAGCTGTGGCTGCATGACCCACTTAAAATCCTGATGGTATACGACCCCGTACGATCGCTCTCGAACTAACAGCTTTTTTCAGTTCCTGCTGCACGAATATTTCTTTGCAGACAGAGCTTACAACTTATACTAATAATTATTCTTGCCAATACAATTTATTTATGATATAAATTAAATAAATTAGTTTTAAAAAACCATAAAATTAAATACAAAAAAAACTGGCTTTTAACTAAATTTATAGTTATTAAACCATTTTCAATTTAAAATTATAACTATATCAGCTCAGAAAACAATTAATAATAAAATTGTTGGAAGAGTAAATGTATTAGTTGTGCTAATATAGAACGATAGATTATATATCTTCTTTATAACAGTTAAGTTTTCGAAGGGTTTGATCGATGTACTGTGAAAGTAACACAAAACCGAAACAATTAATTTTGGTGTCTCTTGAGCAAGAGAAGAGAAGAGGAGAAAAAAAGGAATGTTTGTTGTCGGCCATCTAATGGTAGTATTAATGTGTTTCAATAAAAGCGAAAGTTTTCCAAGCTTCCCATCGGGAAAGTTCAACTTGTTGACCGGTTAAGTTATAATGGCCATTGCCGTTTGGTTGAAGAAGAAGTGGGAGGGGTCCCGCAGTGTATATCGGTAGTTTGGTGGCGTACAAACTAAACTCAGTCTTTGAAAGATGCCGGGTCAAAAAGGAGTGACTGCGTGAATAATTCTCCGCAGCTACCACCGAATCCGACCATCCTTTATTTGCAGCCTGATTGCCCTGTCAGGCGATCTCTATATCCGCATCGCTTGACTTTTCCGATTTTCCCTATTTATGGGCAACGATTTAACGGAATAGCTTCATTTTAGATTGAGCCCATCCCCTTCATTGATTAGATTACGTCACCATATAACAACATAAATAATTCAAAACAAATTTAAAATACCTACAATATTTTCATTTGATAAAATCAACAATTCATCACATTTTATGCCAACTACACATGCATATATAATAAAAACCGTCCTTAAATTATTCAGCCGTTTATACGCGCCAATAAAATAGATTTTTCCGGAGCTTTTATTGACTTTTAAAATTTTCCAGCCACCGCAAACTTTTTTTACGCTTCCATTAGGCATAAAAATAATTTTAGGCTTCAATAATTTCACATTTTTATTCTGCATATAAAACTTTTTAGTGGTGTTTTTTTCGTATGGGACTCGTAAAATGCAGTTTTCTTAATTGGACAAACTTTTTTTATGTAGTATCTATCAGAAAGTTTAGAGAGCTTCGCTTTTAAGTATAGCGTGAATGTATTAACAACTAAATAATGATGTTCGTAGACAATTTAGATGAAATCTACAAATTTGTAGTCATTCTTTTAATATTTTAACTTATTATAATTATTTATAAAAAGTGAAAATATTTAGTAACTGTTAAATTAAGTTTAAAAAAATTCATAAAACTTTAAAAAAACTGTTTTATTTATTGTTGGAAAATTGCTGCCGAATTTCGAGTAAATAATAAATCCGGAGTCGTAATTTATTGGATAAATATTCCTAAAAAAATTTGTAAATGATTGTTGCAATATATCAATTTGTGTTTTAAATAATGACTTACTTTTAAACGCAGGTAATGATGCGTAAAAACTCACCTAAAAAATAAAAAAAATTAGTAGTTGTACAAAATAATTAAGAAAATATTAAATGGTTTTTAAACAAATTCAAATTATTATTAGAATATTTTGAGTTAAAAATGATAATAATTATAATAAATTGTTTTAAGTACTATTGCTATGAGATTACAAACTGAAATTTGTTTTTCAATAACAAAATTCAAAGAAAATGCATTACTTTTTAGATCATACACACTTATAGACACGCCTTTTGCCAACGCGGTGAAGCCAACATGATCGAATTAAAATATAATAAATATTTTATTGTGTTCATTAATATTTACTAAAAATTGTATTAACTCATAGGGCATACGTCCACAATTACCACGTGACGTCAATTGTGGGCAGAGAACGTTGTTATGTTGGTTTCACTATGCAACAACTACTACAATTTGTACTAAACATAGTTTAATTAATGTATGATAAGTCAATAAACTCAAAATTTCTTTTTAAAAACTATTCAACAACATTTACAAACTGAACTAAACTGAAAAAACTTGAATTAAATAAAAAAAATTCAGTGTCAAAAAATGGGTAATATTTGAGAAACTGTAGTATCAAAAACTACTCCTAGTTTTGAAAAAGTCAGAAACTAATCAGAAACTAATCCAAATTTTAAAAACTGTTGCAAACTACCTCAAAAAATTGTGAATTGAATATATTTAATTAAAACGTTCGAATATTATTCAATTTTTATCCAAAATTGTCTGAAAATTGTTTAAACTATAAGAAACTTTTTCCAAATTATAAAAACATTTTCTTAACTGTTAAATAAAATTGTGAGATTAATAATTTTAATTTTAAATGTTCGGTATTTGTCAAAAAATGTCCCAAAAATAGTATAATTAAGAACTGTAAAAAAAAGTTGATTCTGAGCTATTATAAATGTTTGTAAGCTGCCATAAACGTCATAAAATGTTTAAGAGCTGACATGAACTCCATAAAACATTCCTGAGCTGTCATAAACATTATATTCTATTCGTGAACTGTCATAAGTGTCATAAAATGTTTCTAAACTGTCATAAAGTGTTCCCAAACTGTCATAAAATGTTTAAAAGACATCATAAGCGTTATAAATTGACATAAACGTCATAAATTGTTCTTGAACTATCACAAAATATTTGTGAAAAACGTCAAAACATGATTAAAAGCTGCCATAAACTTTATAAAATGTTTGGAAACTGACATAAACTGCATAAAATTTTCCATAACTGTCATAAACATTATATTCTATTTGTGAACTATCATACATGTCATAAAATGTTTCTAAACTGTTATAAACGTCATTAAGTGTTCCGCAACTGTCATAAAAGTGTTTAAAAACACCATAAACGTCATAAAAAATCTGTGAGCTGTCATAAACGTCATAAAATGTTTTAAAACTAACATAAACGTCATAAATTGTTCTGGAGCTATCGTAAAATATTTGTGAAAAACATCAAAACATGTTTGTAAGCTGCCTGAAACGTCATAAAATGTTTAAGTGCTGACATAAACTCTATAAAATATTCCTGAGCTGTCATAAACATTATATTCTATTTCTGAACTGTCATACATGTCATAAAATGTTTCTAAACTGTCATAAACGTCATAAAGTGTTCCCGAACTGTCTTAAAACTGTTTAAAAAACATCATAAACGTCATATTAAATCCGTGAGCTGTCATAAGCGTCATAAAATGTTTTTAAATTGACATAAACGTCATAAATTGTTCTTGAGCTATTATAAAATATTTGTGAAAAACGTCAAAACATGTTTATAAGCTGCCATAAACGCCATAAAAAGTTTGTGAGCTGAAATAAACTTCATAAATGTTTCCTGAGCTGTCATATACATTATATTCTATTCGTGAACTGTCATAAATGTCATGAAATGTTTCTAAACTGTCATAAACGTCATAAAGTGTTCCCGAACTGTCTTAAAAATGTTTAAAAAACATTATAAACGTCATAAAAAGTCCGTGAGCTGTCATAAACGTCATAAAATGTTTTTAAACTAACATAAATGTAATAAATTGTTTTTGATCTATCATAAAATATTTGAAAAAAACGTCAAAACATGTTTATAAGCTTTCATAAACGCCATAAAATGTTTGGAAGCTGATATAAACTCCATAAAATTTTCCTGAGCTGTCATAAACATTATATTCTATTCGTAAACTGTCATAAATGTTTCTTATCTGTCATAAACGTCATAAAATGTTTAAAAGATATCATAAGCGTCATAAAAAGTCCGTAAGCTGTTATAAACGTCATAAAATAATTTTAAATTGACATAAACGTCATAATTGTTCTTAAGCTAACATAAAATATTTGTGAAAAACGTCAAAACATGTTTATAAACTGCCATAAACGCCATAAAATGTTTGGGAGCTGACCTAAACTCTATAAAAAAATTTTGAGCTGTCATAAACATTATATTCTATTAGTGAACTCGTCATACATGTCATAAAATGTTTCTAAACTGTCATAAACGTCATAAAGTGTTCCCAAACTGTAATAAAATGTTTGTCATTTATCATAAACGTCATGGACAGTCCGTAAACTGTCATAAATGTTATAAAACGTTTGTAAGCTGTCATATAAATGTCATTAAATGTTTTTAAACTGTTAAAAACATCATAAGCTTTTCCTAAGCTAATAGAAACGTTATAAAATGATTATAAATGTATTAAATTGATTCTAAGCAGTCATAAATGTCATAAAATGTATGTAAGATGTCATAAAATGGTTCTTAAGTGTCATAAACATTATAAAATAAGTGTGAGCAGTCAATAATTGTTTTTAAATTGTCATAAATGTCATAAAATGTTCTTACGCTATTATAAAACCTTTCCAAACTTTCATCAAATGTTTGTCAGTTTCCATAAACGTCATAAATAGTCCGTGAGCTGTCATAAATGATATAAACGTCATAAAAGTTTGTGAGATGTCATAAAATGTTTTTAAAGTGTCATAAACGTTATAAAGTAAGTGTGAAGAGTCAATAATTGTTTTTGAATTGTTATAAATGTCATAAAATGTTCTTACGCTATTATAAAACCTTTCCAAACTTTCATCAAATGTTTGTCAGTAATCATAAACGTCATGGATAGTCCGTGAGCTGTCATAAATGTCATAAACGTCATAAAATGTTTTTGAGATGTCATAAAATGTTTTTGAGATGTCATAAAATGTTTTTAAAGTGTCATACACGTTATAAAATGAGTGTTAGCAGTCAATAATTTTGTTTCCAAGTTGTCATAAATGTCATAATATGTTCCTAAGCTATTATGAAACGTTTCCAAACTGTCATAAAATTTGTCAGTTATCATAAACGTCATAAATAATCCGAGAGCTTTCAAAAATGTTATAAGTCGTTTGTGAACTGTCATATAAATGTCATTAGAAGTTTTTAAACTGTTAGAAACATCATAAACTTTTTTTGAGTAAATAGTAAAATTATAAAATGTTTGTGAGATGTCATAAAATGTTTTTAAAGTGTCATAAATGTTATAAAATAAGTGTGAGCAGTCAATAATTGTTACTGAGTTGTCATAAATCTCATAAAATGTTATTAAGGTATTATAAAACAATTCCAAACTGTCATAAAATGATTGTTAGTTATCATAAACGACCGTGAGTTGTCATAAATGTTATAAAACGTTTGTGAGCTGTCATATAAATGTCAATAAATGTTTTTAAACTGTTAAAAACATCATAAACTTTTCCTAAGCTTATAGAAACGTTATAAAATAATTATGAATGTATTAAATTAATTTTGAGCCGTCATAAACGTCATGAAATGTTTGCAAAATGTCATAAAATGTTTCTAAAATGTCATAAACGTTATAAAATGAATGTGAGCAGTCAATAATTGTTTCTGAGATGTCATAAATGTTATAAAATGTTCCTAAGCTAATATAAAACGTTTCCAAACTATCATCAAATGTTTGTAAAGAATCATAAACGCCATAAATAATCCGTGAGCTGTCTTAAATGTTATTAAACGTTTGTAAGCTGTCATATAAATGTCATTCAAAGTTTTTAAACTGTTAAAAACATCATAAACTTTTTCTGAACTTATAAAAACGTTATAAAACGATTATGAAAGTATTACATTGATTTTAAGCTAAAATGTTTCTAAAGTGTCATAAACGTTATAAAATAAGTGTGAGCAGTCAATAATTGTATCTGAGTTGTCATAAATGTCATTAAATGTTCCTAAGCTATTATAAAACGTTTCCAAACTGTCTTAAAATGTTTGCCAATTATCATAAACAACATGAATAGTCCATAAACTGTCATAAATGTTAAAAAAAAGTTTGTGAGTTGTCATATAAATGTCATTAAATGTTTTAAAACTGTTAAAAACATCATAAACTTTTTCTGAGCTTATAGAAACGTTATAAAATGATTATGAATGTATTGGATAGATTCTAAGCTGTCCTAAATGTCATAAAATGTTTCCGAACTATCATAAAATGTTCGTAAAATACCATGATTATCATAAACTGTCATAAACATTATGAGATAAAATAAACGCAATAAAATGCTTAAAAATAGTCAATAATTGTTTCTGAGCGTCAATAGGTTATGTGGCAATTACTACTAAAAACAAATTTCATTTTATTGTTTTATTGTAGACATCATCTGTTACTGTGTGACAACTAAATAATCATAAGTTCATCACAGTTGCGTTTTGGTTTAGTTCAAATACACTTTTTTTTTGTCATTATTTATTATTCTTTGAGTTTGTTTATCAATTATTACGCTCAGTTATAAAATTTAATTTTTTTATATAATTGACGCAATGCACGCTAAACGTCCCAACCACCACACCGTGCTTTCAGTCAAATTAGTTGCACTTAAGATATGCAAATTACAAATATTTTTCTTCCGTCTTATTAGATGTTAAAATAACATAAATATTACTAAAAAACTGTACAGGCACTTAGTTTGCGCCTGCTTACATCAACAAAGGAAACAAAAAAAAGATCTCTCAGAGTAAGAGAAGAAAAAATATTTGTTTTGTTTTTATGCAATCGTGTCGCCTCATGTTGAAAAAAATTGTAAAACAACAAAATCCGTCATAAACGGAATGTCAAAAATAACAAATTTTGAATTAGGCGTTGAGAAAGCAATGTATTTTTGTAAATTCTTCCGCGTTGCAGACCCTTGCTTACAGATAGCTACGCCACTGTTTGTAAGTCTCATTTTGCCATATCTTTGTGTGGTGTTTCCTTTAATGTCAAAATTTTTTCAAATTTCAAAATTGTTAAAAATTTTGTAACATATAAAAAAAACAAAATAGTCAAAAATGTTTGAAATTGTCAAAAATATTTGAAAATTGCCAAAAATGTTTCAAAATTATCAAAGATGTCAAAAATTTCTCAAAACTGTCAAAAATGTTTCAAAATTGTCAAAAATGTTTCTCAAGTCCTTTGATATATTTTAAAATTGTCAATAATGTTCTAAAATTGTCAAAAGTGTTTCAAACTTGTCCAAAATGTTTCAAAATTGTCAAAACTGTTTCAAAATTGTCAAAAATGTTTAAAATTGTCAAAAATATTTTAAAATTGCCAAAAATGTTTCAAAATTATCAAAATTGTCAAAAATTTCTCAAAACTGTCAAAAATTTCTCAAAACTGTCAAAAATGTTTCAAAACTGTCAAAAATGTTTTTCAAGTCCTTTGATATATTTTTAAATTGTCAATAATTTTCTAAAATTGACAACAATATTTTAAAATTGTCTAAAACGTTTCAAAATTCTCAAAAATGTTTCAAAATTGTCAAAAATGTTGCTCAAGTTCTTTGATATATTCTAAAATTGTCAATAATATTCAAAAATTGTCAAAAATGTTTTTTCAAGTCGGTTAATATTTTCCAAAAAACGACAGACGTTTTAAAATTGCAAAATAACATTTTTCAGAGTCTATTAAAAATAGATTCATACTCTCAAAAAGTGTCTAAACACGTCTTTAATGTTTTTAAAATATTAGAAACTGTCAAAAACTTTTTCAATTTATAAAAAACTGTTCCCAACTATCAAAAAATCTAAAAATTATTTATTTTTAATTTGAAATGCTTAAAAAGTTGTCAAAAAGTAGCTAAAAATGTTGAAAAAATATTTGTCAAAAAATGTCATAAATAGTCGAAAAATGCACAAAACTATTAAAAACTTTAAAATCTCTTTCAAACTTTAAAAAAATATTTTAAACTAAAAAAAACTATTGCAAAGTAAAACACCAAAGTCAAAAGTTTCTCCATCCAATTACTAACCAGGACAACACTCTTGGTTGCAGCGAAATTTGGGACCTCCCACCATACCGCAGCTAGTTGACAATGCCAATTTCTAGAAAGCAAAAGCAAAACCTAGTATGAGCATAAAGTTTAAAACTCCCATAGCAGGCAAAAACTCCTTGTGAGCTGGGTGGAACAAACCAAACCTACTAATAATTGTCACCATTACCACAACTCACAATACACTTTAGAAGTAGTCAAAACCATAAATATTATTATAGAACACATCCAAAGCCTTTAGAAATAAATAGAAATAACTAGAAGCAAATTCTAAACGTAACGTTGCGTCAAAAGAAGTATGTACCAAAATAAGCCTACTCTACAAAGATTCAAAAATAATTTTCTACGAATCAAAGTTAATTTTTTTTTTACAAATCCCCACAAAAACCTGGTAAAATGTTTAATAAAAAAAGCCAATAAATACCACTAAACTTAGCTAATAACTACGCAAAAAACAAGAAAGCCTTCTTACAGTAATTTGCCAACACAGACATCCTAGATCGGCAAACAAATTTAAAAAAAATTTCAACAGAAAACCGCTTTATAACTGAAAGTTGTTCCGGAAATAAGTAATTTTTTAAATCCGCAGATCCAACAGATCCAAAGGAAAGAGTTGCACAATTATTAAACCTTGTTAAAATGGCCGTAAAAATTTAAACCAAAGCTCCAGCAAAAAATTTGTCAAGCTACACCTGCCGGAAACTTAATAAAAAAATATGTAGTTTATTAAGAAAACCGTCAGAAAATCATCAAAGAAGTTACTACTAAAGTGAGTGTGTGCAAACTAAAGCAACAAGTGCCGATCCTAATTGCGCCTCAGCTCGGTACAAATGTTATCCTTGGACCTTACCGTAAAATATTGAAAAACGTAAGTAATTTTGTCATTTTTTTAATTCGGCTATAAACTATTAATGAGTACTAAATTCTATTTATAAAAAGTCAAACAACAAAATCCGGTTAAAAAATATTTTTAGAAAGAACAAAAATCCGTCCAAAGACGTTGAAAAGTGCAAAAAATTATTTACAAAAGTCAAAACTAACAAAATCTGCTCATAAATCAGCAATACATGATTACAAAGCACCAAAATCTAGCTAAAAAATGTTAAAAAATTAACAAATTTTCATAAAACCTTAAAAATAGCAAAATCCAGCTATAAAATAGTAAAACATTGAAAAGTGTAAAATTCTATATAAAATGTCCATAATAAAAATCTGGATAGAAAACACCAAAACTAAGCCATAAACTCTTTAAAAATGCATTTTTTTAATAAATTACAAAATAGCAAATTTTAGTAAAAAATATCAAAATACCCAAACCAAAATCCAACTATAAAACTATTGAAAACGTAAATTTTTTTTAGTAATATGTCAAAATAAGCAAAATCCAGCTTTAATAAATGAAAAAAACTATTGAAAAGTGTAAAATATTTCTTAAAATTTAAATAACTAAAATCTGGCTATAAAATAACACAAATTACTCTTAAAAATAGCAAAAATCCAGCCATAAATTGTTAAAATAAGCATAATTTTATACATAAAATGTCAAACTTACTACCTGCGGTCATAAAACATAGAATATTTTTAGATAAAGTCAAAATCTGGTCATCAACGACTTAAAAGTAGAAAATTTTTATTATAAAATGTCAAAAATAACAAAATCCAATCTTAAAACATCAAAATATTGTTAGAAAATATAAAGATTCAAACATAAACGATAAAAAGTGAAACTTTTTTCAAGAAATTTCAAAATATAGCTATAAAATAATAAAATATTGTTAAAAAGGACACAAAATAGCAAACAATTTAACTTTCTGACTTTTTAAAAATGCTAAATCATTTAAAAAAATAACAAAAATAGCAAAATCCTGCCATGAAATATTAACATATTGTAAAAAAAAACAAAATTCAGCCATAAATTGTCAAAAAGTGCTAAATTCTATTTATAAAATGACAAAAATAGCAAAATCTGGTCTTAAAACGTCAAAAAACGTCAGAAAATACTCAAATACCATAACCATTGGTTGTTAAAAGATTAAAAAAAATCATCAAAACCCCAAAAATAGCATTATTTAGCTATAAAACATCAAAACATTGTTAGAAATAGCAAAATGATTTTTGTAAATTGAACTTTTTTTAAAATAATAACTCATTTTGATAATTAAAATATTATTTCAAATCAACTCAATCTGTAATTTTGACATGAAACAGAAATTAATTAATACATTTTGATGTCATATGTGGTCACCAATTAGGGCTTAAATAGTAGAAAACACAATAAATACAATAATTTTTTTTTCTGCTTTCCAAATTGTTTAATAATTATTTGAATATAGTTTTTTATAGTTAAAAAAATCCATACAAAATTGAGAAGCTAGTTATTTGCACCCATTATTGGCATCAAATTGGCACATTAATGCAATCACTCCCAAAAGGATATCACTGAATAATTCAACATCAACATTCCACTAATAGCCATCACATGATTGCAAATAATTTATTTATCGAAGCAATGTTGATTCATTATTACACTATTATGCGAAACAAATGAGGCTGTCGCGAAATATTTATTATTTCCTGTTGCGATAATTTAAGTTTTGTTTATACGTATTAATAGGTAATGTCGCAATCGGGTATGATATATACCCATATATATCACAATAGGCGAGCATGCATTTTCATTCTATAATTAGTATGCATTGCATTACAATTCAGTATTAAATTGTATTTCTTATAAAACCAAAGCAATCGCGAACAAAAGCCGATGTAGTAATGGCCGGAGGGACATTGTAATGTAATCTCTGCAGTTTGATATTGTGTTATTGTAGTATTTGCTCACAATAGTGAACTACATGAAAGGTTCGTCTTTTGAGCCTCGATAGCCACAGTCTCTGGAGATTGGACAATATATTTCATATTACGATCCATTTAGTTAGTTCAGAAAAGAACGAGATTAGAGATTTTATAATAGAAATATACTCGGAATGGCTTGGATAACATAAAATATTATAGCAGCTCTGATTATACAAATTTTAATCAAATGTTTAATCAACGGACTTGTTTTATGGAGAAAAATAAAAGTTTCCATTATTGATATTTGTTATACATTATTATACTTGCATGCAACAATAATAAAACATTTAATTGAATTTCAAAAACTTAATAAAAACAAGGTAAATGTTTACTTCTTTTAAAATAGATTGAATTCAATATTTCTCTATTGTTTTTTCCTTTTTCTTTTCTCGTTCATAAATACGCGCCGTCCGATGTATATCCAACTACCTCATATTCATCCCACGGATTTCGCATTTGATCCCTGGACCACAGCGGCGCTTTTAATCCTTCTTTATGCACCCCCAAATCTCGCCTCCGGCTTCATTCTAACTTATTATTATTGAGATTGTTTTTTCACTGATATAATAATAACCGAATCCTATTTCCTATACCTTGTTATTTTATATGTTGCCTTTTATATGCTTCCGTTGCGTTTTCATTTCGATTTCTATTATATTCAGTGTATTATATGTGAGTGAGATATCAGAACAATAATATTTAGAACTTATATTATAAAGGAATGTACTAGGGGTTAATTGTTTTATATATACAACAATATTGTTTTGTTTGAAATTTAATTGTAAAGCTTATACGTTTGTTAATTAATACTTTAGAAGTCACAGGAATCAATGTAAAAAAGTTTGTTAATATTAGTTCAGGCTTACCAAATTCAAAACTTGTACTAATATTATTTTGAAGCACTATACGGCAGCACAATTTACAAAATTTATAAATAGTAAATATTATTTGTAAAAATTAATTAAATTAAATTTGTTAATGGTTGGCCGATTGCAATAAAACTGGCAACATCCGGTGATTTGATTATTCGTACTAAGCGCAATCTGGTTGAATTTTTCAATGATAATATTTTCAAATATTTTTTATTTAATAATGCTGTAATCCAGTAATCATATATAAACTATGCATTCTTTTAAGCTGGCTACTTGGTTTTAATCATATTGTGAATAAATTAACATCAAATATGCAACCATTTTAATTTATTTTGTCACAAATAATCATTTGTATAATATACTTAATACTAAGATTTACTTAAACCTTAAGGTAAATAATATGTCATAATAATAGCGGAACAATAAACTAAATTTTGGACATCTTAAATTAAATAATATTTGTTTAATTTGTAAAGCACGTTTCCTCCATTATGTGTTTCCGCTGCAATAAAATATTTCGGCTTAAAAGCCCTGTCCCGGTCCTCTCGCATTTTATTGTCTTTGTTCTTCTCAATTGTTTGTGCTTCCTTTCAAACACATATGCCCATTTTTAAAAGCACATATTTTTCATATATAAATCCTTACAATTCAAAACCAATTTTTATTGTTACTTTTCTCCTATACTGAATAGTTTATTCGGTAATGTTAATGTAAGCCTAATTTGCCTGTAATGTAGGTGTTATCAAAGCGTACTCCGATTTGCATTTCTATTTACCACTATGGTGGAGTATATAGAGCGACAATTGGGTTGACCGCAATGTGCATTGCGCTAAATGCAAGCCAGCAATTTGTAATGTGATGAATCGTTTTTTTTTTTTTGCAATATAGGGTTCGAATTAAATCTGTTTTTTATGTGACAGGTTAGTTTGTTATTTGTTAAATAGTTTTATTAATTACTAAATATTATTTTAGTAAATAAGTTGCTGAGTTTTTATTTCTCAAAAAGTTCAATTTACAAAGTTGTAGATGCGCCATTAAAACTTAAAATAAAGTGTATTGGAATATTTTAGATAAAACAGTAAAATTTTTGCAAAGACCAAAAATTTTTTTTTCAAATGAATGTATAAAACTCTTTATTAATAATATTGAGAAAAATTGACTGGCTTATTAGCTTAGCAGTAAAACAGTAATAACCGAGCATTTTTACAAAATTTGTTGTTAAAATTGAGTTTGTAGACAAACTATTAAGAATTTTGAGTTTGAAATTGTAAATTTGGATTCAGAAGACCCAATTCTATATTTAAAATTAACTAAACCTATTCAAAAAAACGTACTGGCGTTTTGGCTTAGCAGTAAAATAGTAATAAACGTGCATTTTTCCAAAATTTGTTGCTAAAATTTAGTTTGTAGACAAACTATTAAGAATTTTGAGTTCGGAACTAAAAATTTAGATTCAGAAAACTTCATTCTATATAGGAAATTTGCTAATAATATTCAAAAAAATTTACTGTTTTTTGGCTTAGCAGTAAAACAGTAATAACCGTGCATATTTCTAAAACTTGTTGCTAAATTTAAGTTTGTGGATAAACTATTGAAAATTTTAAGTTTGAAATTAAAAATTTGGATCTAAAAGACCTTATTTTATATAGAAAATTTACTAATAATATTGAGAAAAAATTACTGTCTTTTTGGCTTAACGGTTAAACAGTAATAATCGAACATTTTTCTAAAATTTTTTTGTTTTGAGTTTGGAAATAAAAATTTAGATTTAAAAAACTCTATTCTATTTTAAAAATTTAAAAGAATATTTAAATTTTTTTTCTGTTTTTCTGCTTAGCAGTAAAACAGTAATAACCGTGCATTTTTCCATTATTTTTTTCAAAGATAGAGTTTGTGGACAAACTATTAAGAATTTTGAGTTCTGAATTGAAAATTTGGATTTAAAAGACCCCATTCTATATATAAAATTTTCTAATACTGTTGAGAAAAAATTACTGCCGTTTTGGCTTAGCGGTTGAACAGTAATAGTCGTATATTTTTCTAAAATTTGTTGCTAAAAATGAGTTTGTAGACAAACTATTAAAGATTTTCAAGTTGGGATTAAAAATTTAGATTCAAAAGACTCATTCTTAATTAAAAATTTATTAATATTATTCAGAAAAATTTACTGGCTTATTGGCTTAGCAGTAAAACAGTAATAACCATGCATTTTTACAAAATTTGTTGCTAAAAATGAGTTTGAAAACAAACTATTAAGAATTTTAAGTTTGGGATTAAACATTTTGATTCAAAAGACCCCATTCTATATAGAAAATTAACTAAAATTATTTAAAAAAATTTACTGTTTTTTTTTGCAGTAAAACAGTAATAACCGTGCAATTTATCATTTTTTTTTTGCTAAAATTGAGTTTGTGGACAAACTTTTAAGAATTTTAAGTTTGGGATTGAAAATTTGGATTTAAAAAACCTTCTTCTATATAGAAAATTTACTAATAATATTTAGAAAAAATTACTGCCTTTTTGGCTTAGCGGTAAAGCAGTAATAATGGCGTGCATTTTTCCAGAATTTGTTGGTAATATTGAGTTTGTGGACAAACTTTTACAAATTTTGAATTCGGGATTAAAAATTTAAATTAAGAAGAACCCATTCTATATAAGAAAATAACTAAACCTATTCAATAAAATTTACTGCCTTTTTGGCTTAGCGGGTAAACAGTAATAGTCGTACATTTTTCTAAAATTTGTTGCTAAAATTGAGTTTGTGGACAAACTTTGAGTTCGGGATTGAAAATTTGGATTAAAAAAACCTGATTCTATTTACAAAATTTACTAATAATATTTAGAAAAAATTACTTTTTTTTTGGCTTTGCGGCAAAACTAAAATAGTTGTGCATTTTTGTAATATTTGTTGCTAAAATTGAGTTTGTGGAACAACTATTAAAAAACTTAAGTTCAAAATCATAAATTTGAATTAAGAGGACCCTATTCTATATAAAAAATTAATAAATCTATTCAAAAAAATTTATTGGCGTTTTGGCTTAGCAGTAAAACAGTAATAGTCGGACATTTTTCTAAAATGTGTTGCTAATATTTAGTTTGTGGACAAACTATTAAAAATTTTGAGTTTGGAATTAAGAATTTAGATTCGGAAGACCCCATTCTATATAAAAAATTAACTAAATCAATTCAGAAAACTTTATTGGCTTTTGGCTAAACAGTAAAACAGTAATAATCGTGCATTTTTCTAAAATTTGTTGGTAAAAATGAGTTTGTAGACAAACTATTAAGAATTTTGAGTTTAGAATTAAAAATTTAACTTAAGAAAACCCCATTCTATATAAAAAAATCACTAATAATATTTAGAAAAAAATTCTGGCGTTTTGGCTTAGCAGTAAAACAGTAATAATCATGCATTTTTCCAAAATTTGATGCTAAAATTGAGTTTGTGGACAAACTATTAGGAGTTTTGAGTTTAGGATTAAAAATTTGCATTCAAATGACCCCATTCTATGTAGAAAATTTACTAATAATATACAAAAAAAATTACTTACTTTTTAGCCTAGCAGTAAAACACTACTATCTATGCATTTTTACGAAACATTTTGCTAAAATTGAGTTTGTGGACAAACTATTAAGAATTTTGAGTTTGGAATTAAAAATTTAGATTAAAAAAACCCCATTCATTATAGAAACTTTACTAACAATGTTAAAAAAAAATTACTGCCTTTTTGGCTTAGCGGTAAAACAGTAATAACCGTGCATTTTTCTAAAATTGATGCCAATATTGAGTTTGTGGACAAACTATTAAGAATTTTAAGTTTGTGATTAAAAATTTAGACTCAGAATATAGAATATAGAAAATTTACCAAATCAATTCAGAAAATTTTATTGGCTTTTTGGCTTAGCAGTAAAACAGTAATAGTAGTGCATTTTTTTAGAATTTGTTGCTAAAATTAAGTTTGTGGACAAATTATTAAAAATTTTAAGTTTAGAATTAAAAATTTTACTTAAGAAAACCTCATTCTATATAGAAATGTGGGGTCTGCTACTTGGAGTTTTAAATATATAAATAGGTAAATAAAATCCTCTTCTCCAATGGTTTGATAAAAATTATTTTTATTTTTATTGTTGCGACATGTTTCGAATCGTCCATCGATTCATTTTCAAGCTATACAGAAAATAACAATAAATATACAAGCTACCCAATTATACATGCAAATCATTAAATCATTAGTGTGAATTTGCATGTATAATTGGGTAGCTTGTATATTTATTGTTATTTTCTGTATAGCTTGAAAATGAATCGATGGACGATTCGAAACATGTCGCAACAATAAAAAAAAAAATAATTTTTATCAAACCATTGGAAAAGAGGATTTTATTTACCTATTTATTCATTCTATATAAAACAAATATTAATAATATTTAGAAAAAATTTCTGGCGTTTTGGTTTAGCAATAAAACAGTAATAACCGTAAATTTTTCCAAAATTTCTTGCTAAAATTGAGTTTGTGAACAAACTATTAAGAATTTTGAATTTGGAATTAAAAATTTAAATTGAGAAGACCCTATTCCATATAGAAAATTAACTAAACCTATTCAGAAAAATTTACTGGCTTTTTGGCTTAGCAGTAAAACAGTAATAACAGTGCATTTTTCCAAAATTTGTTGCTAAATTGAGTTTGTGGACAAAGTATTGGGAATTTTGAGTTCGGGCATAAAAATTTGGTTTAAAAAACCCCATTCTATATAGAAAATTTACTAATGAAATTAAGAAAAAATTACTGCTTTTTTGGCTTAGCGGTAAAACAATAATAACTGTGCATTTTTCTAAAATTTGTTGCTAACAATGAGTTTGTGAACTAACTATTAAAAATTTTGAGTTCGGAATTAAAAATTTAGATTCAGAATACCTCGTTCTAAACAGAAAAATTGCTAATAATATTCAAAAAAATTTACTGGCTTTTTGGCTAAGCAGTAAAACAGTAATAACCTTACATTTTTCCAAAACTTGTAGAATGAAAAAATAAGAAATAGAATGTAAGAAAAGCCAACAACGTACTCACAAAACTAGTGATGATCAAAGATATTAGTTTGGAGACTAACAGGAAAGAAATGTTGGAAGAAATTATAAACAAAGCAAACACAGAAGGAAGTACGATAATATCTATAAAGAAAGAGTATAAAAAAAACAAACAGCTAGAGTCAAGATAGACAAAAAAACAGCGGAACAGATAATAAGAGAAGGAAGAATAAACATAGGACTCATAAGATGCCGAGTAGAGAAAGTAACAGCAAACGAGAGAAAATGTTACAATGTTAGATGAAAGGACATGCAGCGGCCGAATGCAAAGGAAAAGATAGGTCATTGCTATGCATAAAGTTTGCAGAATGCAAGAACAAAGAATACTGCATATAATGCAAAACGATAGGACACAGAACGGGAGAAAAAAGACGTCCCGCTACAAAGAAACAAGAAACAAAGAAAACAAAGAATAATATAAAGGACAACCCCAATAACTGGAAACAACACGAGGAGCAGATAACAAACTTAAATGTATAAGTTTATACAAACAAACATAGGGAGGAGAAGATATTTTGTAATGGCTTCCGTTGACTAGTAAATAAATAAATAAATAAATAAATAAATAAGTGCACAATATACTAATAGCAACAACATAGAGAGAAGAAATAGACCTAGGATAATGAGTGAACCAAATAAAAACAAACTAAATGGTAAATGAAGAGACAATAAAACAGCTATTTTAACTAGAGAAAATTGTAGTGACAAAGTGGAAAGATGGAGAACACCAAAAGAGGGAATAGTGTGGGTTGAAATAGAAAGTATGATAATATACATCTGTTATGTCTGTCCAAACTGCGGACTGGAATACTATCGGGAATGGGTAGAAGAATTAGAAAGCAGTTTAAGAAAACAAAAAAGCAAAAAAATTATTTCAATGCAAAATCACAGAGATGGAGAGGATACAAGAGCAATTTAAGAAGAAAAATCTTTGAATCACCGAGTTTACACATCTAGAATATAATACAAAAAAGAAAGGAAAACAAGAGTAGAGGAGAGAAGGTAGATGGAAAGTAAAAAGAATGGACAAAAAGAAGATTAAGAAAGCCAAAGAAACAGAAAACAAAAACATAGAAAAGAGATGCGAAAAAAAAGAATAAAAGCTGAGAAAAACGGCAAATGAAGCAATTTGCAGGTACAGAGAAGGAGGTCCATAGTGGTGGTAAAAGGAAATTAAAGAATGCAAAAAAAAACAACACAAACAGAGAGGAAAGTCAAAAGACAGAAAAATAAAAAAAGAAGAAAATACAGGAAACGGAGGAGGAACTAAAAAAGAAAGAAAAACCTTAAAAAAGGCAATTAGAGATAGCAGAAGAAAATGATAGAATCTATAAACAATGAATCTTGGGGAAAACCAGACAAAAGAGTGATGAACAAATTTGGTGGAAGAGAGAATCTACCTAAAAGAAGACAAAAGAAAAGAAGTCATAATTAAGAAACTGTTTTCAATCATACTATGATTACCCGTCAGTAGTTTGGATTGGATTTTATCAATTTTGATTTAAAAGACCTCATTCTATATAGAAAATTTATTAATAATTTCAAGAAAAAATTACTTCTTTTTTGGCTTAGCGGTGAAACAGTAATAGTCGTGCATTTTTCCAGAATTTGTTGCTAAAATTGAGTTTGTGGACAAATTATTAAAAAGAATTAAAACTTTGATTTTAAAAAACCTCTTTTGGCTTAGCAGTAAAACAGTAATGACAGTGCATTTTTGATTTTTTTTTTGCTAAAATAGAGTTTGTGGACAAGCTATTAAAAATTTTGAGTTCTGAAAATTTGGATTCAGAAGACCCCATTCTATATAGAAAATTTACTAATATTATTAAGAAAAATTTACTGCAATTTTGGCTTAGCATTAAAACAGTAATATCCGTGCATTTCTCCAAAATTTGTTGCTAAAATTGAGTTTGTGGACAAACTATTAGGAATTTTGAGTTTGGAATTAAAAATTTGCATTCAAATGACACCATTCTATATAGAAAAATCACTAATAAAATACAAAAAAATTTACTAGCTGTTTAGCTTAGCAGAAAAACACTAATACCAATGCATTTTTACAAAACTTTTTGCTAAAATTGAGTTTTTAGTTAAACTATTAAGAATTTTGAGTTCGGGGTTAAAAATTTGGGTTTAAAAGACGCCATTCTATATAAAAAATTTACTTATTATATTCAAAAAAAATTATTGGTTTTTTAGCTTAGCAGTAAAACACTAATATCTATGCATTTTTACAATTTTTTTTGCTAAAATTGAGTTTGTGGACAAACTATTAGGAATTTTGAGTTTGGGATTAAAAATTTGGATTCAGAAGACTCCATTCAATATAGAAAATTTACTAGTGATAATAAAAAAATTAATTGGATTTTTAACTTAGTAGTAAAACACTAATATCTATGCATTTTTACATTTTTTTGTTGCTAAAATTGAGTTTGTGGACAAACTATTAAGAATTTTGAGTTTGGAATCAAAAAATTGCATTCAAAAAACCGCATTCTATATAGAAAACTCGCTAATAAAATTCCAAAAAAAATACTTGTTTTGGCTAAGCAGTAAAACAGTAATAACCATCCATTTTTTCAAATTTTTTTTGCTAAAACTGAGTTTGTGGACAAACTATTAAGAATTTTGAGTTTAAAATTAAAAATTTAGATTCAAAAGACCCAATTCTATATAAAAGATTTACAAACAATAATGAGAAAAAATGACTGCTTTTTTAGCTTAACGGTAAAACAGTAAAAGACGTGCATTTATCCAGAATTTTTTGCTAGTATTCAGTTTGTGGACAAACTATTAAGAATTATAAGTTTGGGATTAAAATTTAAGATTTAAAAGACCCTATTCTATATGAAAAAACAACTAAATCAATTTAGAAAATTTTACTGGCTTTTTGGCTTAACAGTGAAACAGTTATAACTGAACAGTTTTACAAATTTTGTTGTTAAAATTGAGTTTGAAGACAAACTATTAAGATTTTTGAGTTCGGCATTGAAAATTTAGATTCAAAAAACCCCATTCTATATAGAGAATTTACTAACAATGTCGAGAAAAATTTACTGGCTTTTTAGCTAAGCAAAAAAACAGTAATAAACCGTGCATTTTTCCAAAATTTGTTGCAGAAATTGAGTTTGTGGACAAACTATTTAAAATTTTGAGATTGGGATTAAAAACTTAGGTTCAGAAGACCCCATTCTATATTAAAAATTTACTAATAATATTCAGAAATTTTTACTGGCTTTTGGGCTTAGCAGTAAAACATTAATAAGAATGCAATTTTTAATTTTTTTTGCTATAATTGAGTTTGTGGACAAACTATTAAGAATTTTGAGTTCAAAATTGAAAATTTATATTCAAAAAACCCCATTCAATATAGAGAATTTACTAACAATGTCGAAAAAAATCTACTGCCATTTTGGCTTAGCGGTAAAACAGTACTAACAGTGCATTTTTGTATTTTTTTTTTGCTAAAATTAAGTTGGTAGACAAACTATTAAAAATTTTGAGTTTGGGATTAAAAATTTGCATTCAATAAACCCCATTCTATATAAAAAACTCACTAATAATATTCCAAAAAAAATATTTGTTTTTTGGCTAAGCAGTAAAACAGTAATAACCATAAATTATTCCAAAATTTGTTGCTAAAACTGAGTTAGTGGACAATCTATTAAGAATTTGAAGTTTAAAATTAAAAATTAGGGTTCAAAAAACCCCATTCTATATAGAAAATTTACAAACAATTTTGAGAAAAAATTACTGCCTTTTAGGCTTAGCAGTAATTTTTCCAGAATTTGTTGCTAATATTGAGTTTGTGGACAAACTATTGAGAAATTTGAGTTTGAGATTAAAAATTTGAATTCAAAAAACCCCATTCTATATAGAAAATTTACTAATAATATTGAGAAAAAATTACTGCATTTTTGGCTTAGCGGTAAAACAGTAATAGTCGTGCATTTTTCCAAAAATTGTTGCTTATATTGAGTTTGTGGACCAACTAATTCAAATTTTAAATTTGGGATTAAAAATTTGGGTTCAGAAGACCTCATTCTATATTAAAAAATTAATAATAAAATTCAAAAAAATTTACTGGCTTTATGGCTTAATAAAACAGTAATAAGAGTGCAATTTTCTATTTTTTTGATGCTAAAATTAAGTTTGTGGACAAACTATTTAAAAAATTTGAGTTTGAGATTAAAAATTTAAGTTCAGAAGACTCCATTCTATATCGAAAATTTTCTAATAATCTTGAGAAAAATTTACAATCTTTTTGGCTTAGCAGTAGAACAGTAATAACCGTGCGTTTTTTTATTTATTTTTGCTAAAATTGAGTTTGTTGACAAACTATTAAGAATTTTGAGTTCCAAATTAAAAATTTAGATTCAGAAGACCTCATTCTATATAGAAAATCAGTTAATAATATTTAGAAAAATTTATTAGCGTTTTGGCTTAGCAGTAAAACAGTAATAATTGTGCATTTTTCGAAAACTTGTTGCTAATATTGAGTTTGTAGACAAACTTATAAAAATTTTAAGTTTGAATAATTTACACCTTCAAATTATTATGAGAAAAAAAAATGTTTGTTTCCCAAATGAGACAAAACGTGCAAATATCAAAGATTTTAAAACACTTTTCTCTCAATAGAGCCAAACAAAGAAAAGCGGCAGCATTCTTTAATGCCAGAGGTGCTAGTTCTATGCTTCAAAGTGTCGTACGAATGCAGAATTTGCTCAGTACCTCACCAGTTAAAAGCTTGCCTGAGAAGCACTATACCAAAGTGCGCTCTTTGTTCCCGCCCCCAACTATCTATGCTGCAAAGTCTATAAAAAACTGTTAACACTAATCAACAAAAACAAAAACTCTACCAAGCCGGCACTAGAGTCAGCAACAATTTAGATCCCGCAAGTCCGCAGCCGTGTCAGCATACACTCCACCTCAAGTAAACGTAAACGCAAATGCAAATGCACAAATCGTCGTTCTGATTGCAGAAAGCAACAAATTTCAAACCAAAATGGTTGCATTCAAACCAACATAAATAATACGCCTAAATAGCTATTAAGAGCATGCTTCTAGAAGCCAACAACATGCCAGAGTTAGATACTCTTAAACTCACATCTGGATTTGTCAACCTAATCAACCAAAACAAGTTCTTTCGTCTTATTTTCTCACCATACTTGCTGAGGACTTAAATTCCTAACAATCCACAAGCAACACTAAAAATCAAGCTTTGCAAAACCACGTTAGAAAAAAAGCTATAAAGTTATGGATCCAGAAGAACTTACTCATTACAGCAATATTCGTTACCAATGGTATGCCCTGGATGTAGCAATACCAAAAAGCGTCAACTCGCAAATCAAGATTACAACAATTAATGACCTAAGCTCCGACCATATCCCAATAACACTAAAAATCTATAGAAGAAAATTTGACAAGTAGAGAAGACAATTTGTTACCCACACAAATTGAACTCTCTTCTTAAGATACCTGAAAGAAAGCATAGTCAAGTTAACCTCAGTACAAACGGTAGCGGATGCTAAAACAGCCGCCGAACAGTTCACAAAACTGATTTATAAAACCACAAATAAAGCTTCTGAAACCTTTCAGGTTTGAGGTGATAATCCACTAGGACTATTTTGCAATCTAAAAGCGTTGATTAAACTAATAAAAAACAAAAGCATCGCGACCCATTAGATTGTAAAATTCTCAACAAATTAAACAAGAAAGTTAAATCCACTATAAGGCTGCACCAAAATTAGTGCTGGGGAAAAACCTTTGGAATTAACCAGAGATCTCCAAAGCTTTATGTTAATAGAAAGTTCTTATACCAGTCATCCTTGGTGAAAACAAAATCCTATATTCCATTAAGAAGAATGCCAAAGCACTTACCGATAGCCTAGAACTCCAATGCTTTTCTTTTTGGACAGAGGATATGGACCTTGAAGTACATCAAAAACGTTAAAAATGTCAAAAACGTTTTGGAGACCACTGACGACAATATGCCGCTGAAAGAAATGCTCACACGTAACCAACATCCCAAAACCTGAAAAGAACTAAAAGTTTCCTCAAAACTACAGGCCAATCAGTCTTCTATGCACCTTGAGCAAAATTATAGAAAAAGTTATCCTAGATAAGATACAAGAACACATTGAACCAATTCTCTTCTACCCGCCTACCAACACGGATTTTAACGTAAAAATTTGTCTATCAGCTAAATTGAGTGACAGAACATATTATCAAAAGTTGTAGACATCAAAAAAGCCTTCGATAAGGTCTGGCACAAAGATATACTACAAAACTGGATGGACACAAAAACTTGGGAACTCTGCGTCTCAAAATGCTGCCAACTTCATACTTAGAATGCAAAACACTATCTATTAAACTCCAAAACAATGTCTTTATATCATGGGAGATCACGGCAGAAGTACTTCAAGGCTCTCTTTTATCGGCTTTGTTATTAATCCTTTACGTCGCCGACATTCCATCAGACTGGAAACACGGAATCAAAATGACACAATACGCCAATATGTATAGTTTAAGATCACTAAAAGTAGTCACCATGAGAATAAAATTCCATAGTCGGACTCTGTAAAGTATCTGAGAATCACATTCAACAAAGAGCTGACCTACAAGTTGCACGTCTAGACCATCCAAACTACTAAAAACTACAACACTGTTCATAAACTGTTGAAAAGTCCAAAAACCTATTTATAAAAAGTCAAATTAATAGCTACGGCCATAAAACATTCAAATAATTTTAGATAAATTCAAAATTTACCACTTATAATTCAGATTTGCGGATGTCTCGCCGAGTGTGGTGTTAATTAGAGATTGTATTATTCTCAACTCTGCAAACGTCAGTTGTCACTATATTATAGAAGGAAGAAGTGATATTGAATCCCTTGATGATTGACACTCGGGCTTTATTTGCTTCTAATTGTTTTGTGGAATCAAGTTTAGATAGCCTCAAATTTTCTATTGGAAATTAATGAAATTTTGTGCCAATATACCTCATCGGCAGTAGTACAAATTGTGATTTAAATTGATTTGCTCTATTTTTTATAACCTCAATTTAATCAACTTTTGACTTTGAGGCTAGGAACTGCGTTAACAAATAACGTTTGAACCGTTTATTTAAAATGGATAAAATTTGTTACCAATATACTACATTACCAATAGTATTAGTTCAAAAAATTTGATTTAAATCAATTGAGTAAATTTTTTATAATCTCAATTTAATCAACTTCACCAATTTTTACTTTAAAGCTAG
The DNA here is from genome assembly GCA_963932245.1 of Tachinus rufipes. NCBI lineage: Eukaryota > Metazoa > Arthropoda > Insecta > Coleoptera > Staphylinidae > Tachinus > Tachinus rufipes. The sequence goes on from OZ010749.1 coordinate 9,365,088, forward strand.
AAGCTCGATTAATAATTAAATAGCTTCCGAACCCTTTACTGGAATTTGCTGAAATTTGTTACCAATATACCTCATCATCAGTAGTACAAATTGAGTAAATTTGACTTAAATCTATTTGATCAATTTTACATAAGCTCAATTTAATCAACCTCACCAGTTTTGACTTTGGAGCTAGTGGTTTAATTAACAAACAAATAACTTCCGAACCGTTCATTGAAAATTGATAAAATTTGTTACCAATCTACCTCATCATAAGTTGTACAAGTTAAGTAAATTTAATTTAAATTGAGTCGGTCAATTTTGTATAACCTGAATTTAATTAACTTTACCAGTTTTGACTTTAAGGCTAGAAGCGGCGTTAATAAATAAATAACTTCTGAACCGTTCATTGGAAACGCATGAAATTTGTTATCAATATACCTCATCATTAGTAGTACAAGTTGAGTGAATTTGATTTAAATCAAATTGGTCAATGTTACATGACCTCAATATAATCAACCTTACCAATTTTGACTTTGAAGCTAAGAGCTTGATTAATAAACAAATAACTTCTGAACCGTTAATTAGAAATTTATGAAATTTGTTACCAATATACCTCATCATCAGTAATACATGTTGAGTAAATTTATTTTAAGTTGATTCACTCAATTTTGTATAACCTCAATTTAATTAACTTTACCAGTTTTGACTTTGAGGCTAATAGCGACATTAATAAATAAATAACTTCTGAACTATTCATTGGAAATGGATAAAATTTGTTACCAATATACCTCATCATTCGTAGTACAAGTTGAGTAAACTTAATTTAATTCGATTCGGTCAGTTTTACATAACTTTAATTTAATCAACCTTACCAATTTTTAAATTAAAGCTAGGTGCTCGATTAATAAACAAATAACTTCCGAACTCTTCATTGGAAATTGATAAAATTTGTTACAAATATACTTCATCATTAGTAGTACAAATTATGCACTCCAGATTCAAATTGATTCAATAAATTTAACATAACCTTGATTTAATCAACCTTACCAATTTTGACTCAAAGCTAGTGGCTCAATTAACAAACAAATAACTTCCGAACCGTTTATTGTAAATTAATTAAATTTGTTACCAATATACTTCATCATCAGTAGTACAAAACTGTTTAAAAATGCAAAATTTGATACATAAAATGTTAAAGGTAGCAAAATCCGGCCATAAAATATCAAAATAATGTTAGAAAAACTAAAATCTAGCCATAATCTGTTGAAAAGTGCAAAATTCTATTTATAAAAAATAAAAATTACTAATTGCGGTCATTAAACATTAAAATAGTTTTAAAATATAGCCAACAAAGGTTTAGAAGTGCAACATTTTAGTCATAAAATAAGAAAAATAACAAAATTCAGTCTTAAAACATCAAAAAACACCAAAAAAACAGACTTAATCTGTTAAAAAGTGTACACATTTTCAAAAAAATTAAGAAAATTCAAATTCCGGCTTAAAATACCAAAAATTGGCCATAAAACTGATAAAAAAGTAAATTGTTATTTATAAAACATTGAAAACTTAAAAATAAACTGTTGAAAAAAATCAAAATCCAACAAAACATCATCATAAATTTTTTTGCTAACAATCTTAATAAAAAATTAAAAACAAATTATGCTATTTTTGACATTTTATAAAAAAAAATCATTTTTTAACAGTTTATAGGGAGATTTTAAATAATGTTGCACTTTTCAACAGTTCATGGCCGCATTTTAATTCTTTGTAAAAATCTGTTGATTTTTTATGTCAAAATTTTGCTATTTTTGACATTTTATTAAAAGAATTTTGCACTTTTTAACAGTTTATGAGCGGGTTTTAGTGTTTTTTATTAATATTTTGATGTTTCAAGACTGGATTATGTTATTTTTGGGTTAGCAAGCGTAGCACTTAGTAAAGTAGATTTAATTAGAGCACTTCAACTTTATTTTTAGCAATCTAGCAAGTTGTCACCAACCAGCCAAACTCTAAAAAACAAAAATTACAAATCAAAAACACAAACATAAAAGCGACCATAAGTCAACTAAAGAGAATAAAATTAGAAATTTAGATTGTTGTAGAACCAGTCTAAGCAAAGACACTAAACAAAACACAATAGAAGAAGTAGTAAATGATCTAATTTTGCTTAAGCCAGTTTTATCGTCTGACACCAGAAACCATCTAGTGTTTCTTGAGATAACCTACAAAGCAAATTCAATTGAAAACTTGAAAAAACTGAAACTTAGACAATATTTGAAAAACAATTCTAAAAAACTTTGACATTTGAGATTCAAGTCACAGAAATAAATAAACTAAAATAACATTGATCATGTTAAGAAACCATTGTTAGCACCCTCACAAGTAAACGTGTATCTGAAATAAATCATGTAGCTATTAAGCAATAAAAGCCAACTTGATAAATAAATTGTTAGAAAGTGTCCATTCATGTCTCGTATCTGCAAGTTAACAAAAAATATTTTTTCCGCCGCGCATATGAAAAAGTGCAAAGTATGATATACGGATCCGAATGAGTTGGGAAATACGGGTCAGCGAACACGGAAATAGATGCGGAAGTCGACGGGAAACACCCTTCTATACTATTTCAGATTTACGTGTAGATTTGAAATTGTGTAGTAGTCGATAGGATCCGTGCGGTTATTCCGTTAGGGGATTTATACTGTGAATGAATTTTGCATGAACAAGAAAACAAACTCAAGACGCACTTCATTTGTGGATTTGTTTCTACAGTAACATTTTCAAGTCACGTAAGTAAGGACGCAGGAAGGCACAGCACCGGAAAGAGGAAGCCTTGCAAAGATACGGTGCACCGGCAAAACGCGCCGTCCACAATAAAGTTTTATCTTATAAATGCACGATTTCAGATTTTTTATTTTCTACCAACCGAGAGAATTCAATTAAGCAATTCTTCTCGCGCCATAATTACCGCAATCATAATGCAGAATTTTAATTAAATTTCCACAAAGAAAATTCATTTATAATACAAACAAACATGAAGTAAATTAACTGAATTTGAATTAATTCAGTTGAAATATATATAAAAATTTCTTTATCTGTATTTGCTTTTTATATAAGATTATTAAGCTTGAATAAATTTTGGATCCATCTCGAATGAATAAAACGGCATAAAAGTTGAATTATTTCACAGTTCACGCATATCTCATACATTTAGAAAAGGTGAATATATCCCTTCATTATTCATCAGGCCACAATAAACCACGATAACGCTCGCAAATCCCCGCGAACTCGGCGCGTAAAAAAATTCAAAGCCTCAACCCTCATTCGCGTTGATCGATTTTGCAAACCGAATTGGATTACTCGCTATAGTCAACCGTATAGATGCTTTTATTAGCTAATTATAATTTTAAATTTTTCTTATTATTAAATAAATTGCGGTCCAGTCAAATAAATTCGATTTTTTTTACTTGTTCTGTGATAAAAAAGCTAACAGCACTAAAACTCATCTTAATTTATATCATAAGTGCTTTTATTCTTGCAGTTGTACGTATTGATTGATTGATGGGCAACGGAAGGAACTAATACGGATGTAAAAAAACAAACGAGGCGATACTCGGTTGCTTTAAGGGATTTATCTAAGTTCTTTTTATTGTAAACAAACCGAAAAGAATAGCGAAAAGTTCCAAATGAAAAATTACTCCAACGACATAACATTTTAAGGGGACACGAAAAGTCATTTGTCGCGCATTCACCATAAATTGACATCTCTGGGATGAGGGGCTACGCCGCTTCTGGAGAATAATAAAAATGATTTAATTCGCGCCCATTGTCTCCCCTTATCATTCATAAGCACCCTAGATTTAAAGAAGTGCGCCTGGATAATAGCCAAAGCTGTTGATCCCAGAAAAGAAAAAAAACTATATAGGCCACGGCAGTTATTATTGCCATGAACAATGCGGGATCACTTACAGACAAACTCTGACTGTTTATAGTTGACGTTTTTGCCAACCCCAATAAATTTAATTAATCAATTGCTGTTAAATAAGAAATTCCCTTGAGCTTGTTTTTAATAAATGTTAAGTTTGGATGATATATCAGGCAATTCGCATGGAAATAACCCGCACATTAGACCTTAGCTCATGATAAAATGAGGCAAATGTTAATTTTATCTCGCATAAATATTTAACCTAACCCACCTAGGCCCGGAATCCTCGTTGGGCCAATGTAAATTAATCTCTTTAGCAGGAAATGGTACGCCTAAATGAATTTGAGATTAACGTCTATGATATATAAAATCTACGTCAACTTCTTAATGCAAAGGGGGTGCCAGGATTAAGAGCTCTAATCGCATTTTTATTATTATTATACAAACTTATCTTGTTTCTTGGGAAGGTTTTATTAAATTTTATATTAAGTCGAGCAAATAAGTCATTGTTTTCAAATATCAATAAGCTATATTGAAGAGATGAAAGAATATTGTTTTGGTATTTAATTATTTTTGTTGTAAAAAAGTTGTAAAGCTGCTTACAAAGTTATTTTCATAAAACTATAAGCAGACTAAATATGCAATGATTAATTTATAATCGCAAGAATAGTGCATTGCAGTTTTATATAATTTGGTACCAAACTACCTCAATACTAAAAGTTTGACAAGACAAATTCTGCTTCATTTAGAGTTGCGTTTGTAATTGTTTTAACAAAGTTTATCGATAAAGCCGTAAATTACGTTGTTATACATACTTTTCACTTTCAAATGCATAAACTCAGCCATCTATCAGCAGAAAAAGAACATATAAACGTTTCAAATAATTTCCGTTGTAAGATTCAAACCATAATCTGCGGTGCAGCAGTCAGATGCTTAGACTACTGCGCTACGCTTCCTTTCTAGGCTTCACTAAACACTTCAGCACCAAAAAAACACTATTCTTTCTGCCAGCAATACTCACAATGGTATTCGAGCTACAAACGCCAATCAAAGGAAGGCAACTGCTTTCTTCAAGTCAAATAAGCACATTTCTTCACTTAATCGACTTCAGACAAACGTAACTTTGAAGTAATAATTCAGATTGGTCCGTAATATCTAACAAAAGAAGACGTAGCACTGAAATCTTTTAGTCATATCATCTCAAAAATTAGGCGTAACTATCTTTAAAGTATCCCAGCCCGCCCAATGTTAGTTATCCAGAAATTGATACGTTCCTTCTCCCGGTGCAAATTAATGATACTTGACGTTTAAACTATTGTCTTTTTTGATAAATTAAAATAAAAACCACTAAATCACTAACATTTAGGTGGGTGGGCGGGCCACAGTATTTAAACAATTGGACGTGATTATTTTTATAGTGTCCCCGCCTACCCGCCCAAGTGTTAATTATCAAAAAATTAGTACGTTCCTCCTTTTCGCCCATATTAATAACAACTGACGTTTGATCTATTGTGTTTTTTGACATAAAAAACATCAGCGGTAATTGAATATTCAAGCACTAGATCACAGGATCACTAACACTTGGGTGGGTGGATAAGCCACAGTATCTCAACAATTGGACGTGACTATCTATATAAAGTCCCCGCCCACCCGCCCAAGTGTTAGTTATCAAAAAATTACTACGTTCCTCCTCCCCGTCCGTATTAGTGACAACTAACGTTTGATGTATTTTGTTTTTTGACAAAAAAATGATCAACGGTGGTTGAATATCCAAGCACTGGATCACTAACACTTGGATGGGTAGGTAAGTCACAGTATCATAACAATTGGGCTTGACTATCTATATAGTGTCCCTGTCCACCCGCTCAAGTGTTAGTTATCAAGAAATTACTACGTTCCCCTATTAGTGACAACAGACGTTTATTCTCTTGGGTTTTTTTGACAAAAAAATTTCTTTAGTGGATAAATATCCAACCACAGGATAACTAACACTAGGGTGAGTGGGTGGGTCATAGCATCTTAACAATTTTGCGTGACTATCTTTATAGTGTCCCCGCCCACTCGCCTAAGTCTTAATTATCAAAAAATTGGTATGTTTCCACTTCTTATAGAACCATACTCGCTACGAGCGTCGGCACCCCTCACGTATGTTTGTGGTACGCGATAATAGTTCCACACAAACATACGGGACCTACAGTTTAAAGTGGAATCCGAACCACACCACTAGAGGGGTTTACTAGGCAAATACTTTGCTGGTTTGCCATTTCCTTGTCCATAATAGTGACAACTTAAGTTTAATCTATTGTATTTTTTAAAGAAGAAACTTCACTGGTGGTTAAATACCCGACTTTTCTCCTCTGCTCTTCAGTCAACATTAAGAGCCCAAAGCAGCCACATTGAGACGAACATCAACTAAACCACCACATCAGCTGGCAATCCGCTGGGTGCTCCTCAGATGACCCTGATCACCACCGCTGCAGCTTTGTAGTTCACCTCTGGCTACCTCCAGGAAAGGCTTTTACACCCGGTGCTTGCACCCCCCGCCCGGGTTTCAGGACAGCCACTGATCCTTGCCTTGTGCGGGTTCACGTCAATCCACAAACAACCACTAGCTCTGCGTGAGCGACGTGGTGCACGCTGTGTGCGTGTGTGTGTGCGTGCGTAGGAGGGCCTTTGTGGCATGCGCCTGTGTGGCGAGCGTCTGTGTGACGCGTGTGCGAGGAACTTTGGTTCAACCATAATAAAAACAAAAGTACAAACACGTACCACCATCGTCTGGAGACCACCTCTGGAATTGTCAGGCAACCTTCACAACTCCCAGACAAAGATGCCGGTAACAAATGGCGCCCAACGTAGCGCGAAGAACGGCATAGTTCTGCCGTCTAGACCTCAACTTCAACCTGAGAAGAAACAAAAGACGAAGACTTGGCGACCTCAAACTACCATCTAGCCGACCGACCGCCTGCGTCGGGGTACTCTCCTGCAAGTACCAAGGTCAAACCCTTGACCCAAACCTCAAGCGACTTGTGAACAGAACCAGGTTCATTAAGCTCGTTCTACGAGACGTGGAGGCAGCGCTATCTGCAAGATCGCGATCAAATCCAACAGATGATCAAAACCTATACCGCGCTGTTGAACACAATCAACACCGGAGAATGCTATGTGGAAGAGCAACTGGCACATAGCGCATCCAACCGCCTGTGGAACGCAATCCAGTGGCTTAAGTGGAAATGGCAAATGCGGTTTGCAACCGTCGACAAGATTACTGAAGAGTTCAAATATGTCCAGGCACTATATCCAAACACACCCAAACCTCATCAAGTAGTCGTCGAAGAGGTGCACTACGAGCTGGCCCAACCGTTTATGACCATCCAGGAGAATCACATAGCCGAAGTCGTTCATACCGAGTGCTACAAAGAAGCGACATGCTTAGACTCGGTGCCAATGGCAGTCGCTACCATCTGCGACATTACCCCGCAGATGCAAACGACGGAAGCCGCTTTACGGCTGACGTCACAACACCAAACGTGACAGAACCAGAAGGGTCGAAAAAAAACCGCTTCACGGTTAATTTCAAGGTGGATAAGATAGAAATATATTGAGGCAACCCAGAGACATCGACAAGGGTACAGACAGGCACTCCGTCTAACCCCAAAGCCGATCTCTTAATGGAGACCACGGAGACCATCCCGAACACACCGGAAACCCTGACTTACGCAGCAACGGCCCAAAGGCAGTCTTAGCCACGCAGCAAAGAAGCAAGGAACTTATGGACCAATTTACCACAACCGTCTCAAACCCTTCACCTCCGATGCCACCACCGACTATTTTCTACCGGAATGATTTCCCGACCACCGCCACGCCATGTACCTAGACAACGCCTCCGGAACTTGCCCCATCTATACTTCGACACCGACGACCGTCTCGGGGATGTATCTGCACCCCGAATTGCACACGACTCACGGCCTTGCACCCACCGCCGTGAGCCGTCCCCCACCTGAAGAGTCTGACACCATCTCCTACGTTGGGAACTCCCTCGCATCCCTCTCGACGCCGACACCTGCTATGCCCATAGAAACCCCTGGACTCCACTACTCACCAACAAACGCGCTAGAGGTGACTCACCTACCTCTAGCCCCCAACTGCACCCACGGCATTGCACCCTTCGCCGTGGGACAATTAATCCCGAACCCTGGGGATACAAACACAATGACGTCCTGTGGCGTGCAATCCAGCTGCGGGTACGTCCCTAACTGAAGTGCACACCACCCCGCGGCACCGGGATCCACTAACCCCTTGACCCCTGAAGGCACGCATACGTCACCCCATACCACCAGGTGTACCCAAAATTGCACACCACCTGCACCCCTGACTTACGCCAACCTTCGCTTCTCACCTAGACCACCACCCACAAATACACTTGATACCATTGACGGACTTGGGGTCGTACACCTTTGCCCCAGACCCACGGCGGACTTACGGCATTGCACACCCTGCTGTGGGTCACATCCCAAACTCTAGGGACAACTTACAGTACGCCTGCGGGAGCTAACGTCGCTTCCAAAGCAACCCCACAAGCACTACATCGGCACTCCTCGACCCCTGGGGGATGCCTTTACTAAAATGCTCTTGAGCACCAGGTAGACGCCGAGTAGCAGCAGCAGTTATCAAAAAATTGGAAATTTGATCTATTGTGTTTTTTTGACAGAGGGAATATCACCGGTAAATTAATGATTAACCACTAAATAACTAACACTTGGATAGGTGGGTGAGTCATTACATTTCAACAATAAGGCGTGACTATGTTAATGGTGTCCACGCCCACCCGCCCAAATGTAAGTTATCAAAAATTAGTACGTTCTTCCTCTTTGCCCACAATAGTGACAACTGACGTTTGATCTATTGTGTTATTTGCACTAGATAATTAACACTTGGGAGGGTGGGCGGGCTACAGTATTTTTACAATTGGGCGTGACTATCTATATAGTGTCCCCGCCCACCCGCCCAAGTAATAATTATCAAAAAATTACTACGCTTCCCTTCCCGCCCATATTAGTGACAACTGACGTTTGATCTATTGTGCTTTTTTGACAGAAGAAACCTTTCCGGTAAATAAATATACAACCACAAAATAACTAACGCTGGGGTGGGTCATAGCATCTCAACAACTAGGCGAGACTATCTTTATAGTGTTCCCGCCCACCCACCCAAATGTTATTTATCAAAAAATTAGTAAGTTCCCCCTTTCCGCGCATATTAGTGACAACTGACGTTTGTTGTTGAGTGTTTTTTTAAAAAAGGGAACATCAGCGGTGGTTGACTATCCAACCACTAGATAACTAACACTTGGATGGGTGGGCGGGCTAAATTTCTTAACAATTGGGAGTGACTATCTATATAGTGTTATTGTACGTTGCCCCTTCTTGCAAATATTAGTGACAAGTAACGTTTCTATTTTCTTTTTTTGACAGAAAAAATCTCTTCTGTAGATAAATATTCAACCACAACATGAATAACACTTGGGTGTGTGGGTGAGTCATAGCATCTCAACAACTAGGCGTGACTATCTTTATTGTGTCCCCTCCCACCCGCCCAAGTGTAAGTTATCAAAAAACTGATACGTTCCTCCTTTTCGCGCATATTTGTTGTGTTTCTTTTTTGGCAGAAGAAGCATCAGCGGTGGTTGAATATCCAACCACTAGATAACTAACACTTGAGTGGGTAGGCAAGTCACAGTATCTCAACAATTGAGCGTGACTATCTTTATAGTTTCCCCGCCCACCCGACCAAGTGTTACTTATCAACAAATTTGTACATTCTCCCTCCTCTCGCATATTAGTGATAACTGACATTTGATCTATTGTATTTTTTGAACCCAACCCACCCACTAAAGTGTTTGTTATTAAATAATTAGATCTCAAATGCTTGGGTAAGTAGACGGGAACTTAAATTAAAGTTACTGTCCCGCAATCAATAAACTTAGTACCCCGCTCACCCACCCAAATGTTTGTTAACAAGAAATTAGATCACAAACACTTGAGCGAAAACTAAAGTTAAAACTACTGTCCTGCAATCAATAAACAGAGTGTTAGTAACAATAGACAACATAAGTATTAGTATTAACAGTAAAATTTTGATCAAAATCTACACGCTCAATTTGGAAGAGCATTAATGAAACTAACTTCAATTGATATAACTTGAACCTCATAAGCTGGAAGTAATAATGCATAAATTCTAAACTAAACATTGAGTATTGTTACAACTTGGTACTAATACATATCATTAATACTAGTACCAATCATATAAATTTAATTAAAATCCATGCACTCAATTTAAATTATGCTTTGTAGCAACTCTTGTTCTTGTAATTTCCAAGGAAGCAAGGTTGAATCTACTAAACCTGCGCTTGCTCCATCATTTTTTTTTAACTCAGAATCATTAAAACCAGCCGCAAACAAACAAATTGATCTTTCTCCACCAGAACCAAATACCGTAAACGTAAAGCTATTTTATTTCTTTGATATTAGTAACTTCTATATTTTTTATTTATTTAATATATTATTGGTTCCAATTAAGATCTTAGTTCTCTCTACCATAAATTTCAAGCTTTTTTGATCAATTTTCTCTAGATCCATGCAGCTTAGGTACTTAATTTAAGTGCAAACACAAGTTACAACTTATAACATGTTAAATAATCCATTAAATACCAACATTAACTTTTTAAAACGTAATCAAATAACACATTTAATTGCCACCATATTTATTATTACATATTATTATATTTCATAATAATAAAACGCGCCTCAGATGGCTTCCATTAACCGATAAAATTTTAACAGTGTTAATGCCAATAAAATTGAAACGCAAAATTATTATGAAAGAGGAAAAAATGGTGACCCAATTTACCATAATATATTTTAATGGAGCTGGATTCATAAAAATGGCGCAAGATAATTGCGATATTCATTTTATGAATCTATTAAAAATTTTATCGTTCGTTCTTTTACGCTTGATCGGACAACATTTAAAAAATCCAATTAGACATAATAACGAGACATTGTTAATCTTTGTATGTAACTGTTTTATTATTTGTCTAGCTATACAATATAATTTTATTTAAATGTTTTATGGGTAGCAAAAGAATGCTGAAACTTTTACTTTTATTCTAAAACCTGGATAAATTGTCTTGTCAAATTCAGTGTGTGTCGTTTTTCCTCGAATAAAAAAAAGTAGCACCCTCATAATATAATCCATTCCACGCCGTGCCTTGCGAACCGGGCTATATTAACCACGACCTCTAACCTGCCGGATCGTGTGTGTGACAAATGGAGCTCGGTGTTGCGAACATATAAACATTCTATAAACTCAATAAAGTTCAATTTGATATATTGATTCTATTTTATATAATACTAAATTAAATTAAAATGTGATGCTTAAATATCCGATAACCATTACTTTAAAACTTTATAGTTAAATTTGATAAAAATTCTTTTGCAGCATCATTAAAAGTTCTTGCTAGTTGATGAATTTGTATTGAATAGTTTTTAGTTATCTACGATGCATTCATATCTATTTTGTTTTTAATCATTGGAAATCATAAAAAACCTTCTTTGTCATAGAGGACAGTTAAATAGTTTCTATAAATTTTCTAACAAATTCAAGTATGCAAAATCCAAAACTTTAAATTGCAATTCAAAATTCCGGCTGGATATTGCAAAATTTCAATATAATCAAATAAAATTGCAAATAAATTCAAATTAATAAAAATTTAAATTTTCCAAAATAGTTTCTACAAATTTACCAATAAATTCAAGTATGCTAAATCTAAAATTACAGACTGAATCTCAAAATTCCTGCTGGTTATTGCAAAAATTTAATTAAATCAACAAAAATGCTAATATTTTTAATTTAATGCTAATATCCATTAAAAATCAAATTTTCCAAAATGGTTTCTACAATTTGTTTAACAAATTCAAGTATGCTTAATCCAAAATTTTAGACCGCATCTCAAAATTCCTGTTAGTTATTGCAAAAATTTAATTTAATCAACAAAAATGCTAATAATTTCAAATTAATGCAAATTTCCGTAAAAAATAAAATTTATAAAACGGTTTCTACAGATATACCAATAAAGTCAAGTATGCTGAATTTAAAATTTTAAACCGCATCCCAAAATTCCTTTTATTTATTGCAAAAATTTAATTTAATCAACAAAAATTCTAATTTAATGCAAATTTCCATAAAATTAAAATTTTCTAAAATGGTTTCTACAAATTTCCCAATAAATTCAAGTATGCTGAATCCAAAATTTAAGACCGCATCCTAAAATTTTTGCTGCTTACTGCAAAATTTTAATTTAAACAACAAAATTGCTTGAATTTTCAATTTAATGCAATTTTCCATAAAAAAATTAAATTTTTCAAAAAAGGTTTGACAAATTTAAATATAAATTTAAGTATGCTGAATCCAAAAATTCAGACCGCATCCCAAAATTCCTGCTGGCCATTGCGAAATATTAAATTAATCAACAAAAATGCTAATATTTTTAATTTAACGCAAATTTCCATAAAAACTAAAATTTTCCACAATGGTTTTCACTAATTCACTAATAAATTAAAGTATTTTAAATCTAAAATTTCAAACCGCATCCCAAAATTCCTGCTGGTTATTGCAAAAATTTAATTTATTCACAAAAATGCTAATATTTTCAATTTAATGCAAATTTCCATAAAAAATCAAAAAAATCAAAATGGTTTCTATAAAATTACTAATTAATTTAAGTATGCTAAATCTAGAATTTCAGACTGCATCCCAAAATTCCTGCTAGTTATTGCAAAAATTTAATTTAATCAACAAAAATGCTAATATTTTCAATTTAACGCAAATTTCCATAAAAACTAAAATTTTCCACAATGGTTTTTACTAATTTACTAATAAATTAAAGTATGTTAAATCTAAAATTTCAAACCGCATCTCAAAATTCCTGCCAGTTATTGCAAAAATTTATTTTAATCAACAAAAATGTTAGTATTTTCAATTTATTGCAAATTTCCATAAATAATAAAATTTTCCAAAATGGTTTCTACAAATTTTCTAACAAATTTGAGTATGTTAAATACAAAATTTCAGACTGCATACCAAAATTCCTGCAGATTAATTGCAAAAAATTAATTTAATCAACAAAAATGCTAATATTTTCAATTTAATGCAATTTACCAAACAAAATTAAATTTTCCAAAATGGTTTATACATATTTGCTAACAAATTCAAGTATGCTGAATCCAAAATTTTAGACCGTATTACAAAATTCCTGTTTGTCATTGCAAAATTTAATTTAATCAACAAGAATGTTAATATTTTTAATTTAATGCAAATTTCCATAAAAAACAAAATTTTCCAAAATGGTTTCTACAAATTTACCAATAAAATCAAGTATGCTAAATCCAAAATTTCAGACCGCAACCCAAAATTCTTGCTGGTTATTGCAAAAATTTAATTTAAACAACAAAAATGCTAATATTTTCAATTTAATGCAAATTTCTATAATAATAAAAAAAATTTAATTGGTTTCTACAAATTTACCAATAAATTCAAGTTTGCTAAATACAAAATTTTAGACCGCATCTTGAAATTCCTGCTGGTTATTGCAAAATATTAAATTAATCAACAAAAATGCTAATATTTTTAATTTAATGCAAATTTCCATACAAAAGTAAATTTTCCAAAATGGTTTCTACATATATACTAATAAATTTAAGTATGCTGAATTCAAAATTTTAGACCAAATCCCAAAATTCCTGCTGATTATTGCAAAAGATTAATTTAATCAACAAAATTGCTAGAATTTTCAATTTAAGGCAAATTTCCATAAAAAATAAGATTTTTCAAAATAGTTTATACAAATTTATCATTAAATTCAAGTAGGCTTAATCCGAAATTTTAGACCGGATCCCAAAATTCATGCTGGTTATTGCAAAATTATAATATAATCAACAAAAATGATAATATTTTCATTTTAATGCCAATTTCTATAAAAAATAAAGTTTCCAAAATGGTTTTTACAAATTTTCCAAGAAAATCAAGTATGCTGAATTCAAAATTTCAAACCGCATCTTAAAATTCTTGCTGGTTATTGCAAAAATTTAATTTAATCAACTTAAATGCTAATATTTTCAAATTAATGCAGATTTCCATAAAAACTAAAAAATTTCGAAATGGTTTCTACAAATTTTTCAATAAAATCAAGTATGCTGAATCCAAAATTTTAAACCGCATCCCAAAATTCTTGCTAGTTATTGCAAACATTTAATTTAATCAACTAAAATTCTAATATTTTCAATTTAATTCAAATTTCCATAAAAAATAAAAAATTCCAAAATAGTTTTTACAAAATTTCCAGTTAATTCAAGTATGCTGAATCCAAAATTTTAGGCCGCATCCCAAAATTCCTGCTGGTTATTGCAAAAATTTAAATTAATCAACAAAAATGCTTATATTTTCAATTTAAGTCAAATTTCCATAAAAAATAAAAAATTCCAAAATAGTTTCTATAAATTTTCCAGTAAATTCAAGTATGCTAAATCCAAAATATCAGGCCGCATTCCAAAATTCTTGCTGGTTATTGCAAAAATTTAAATTAATCAACAAAAATGCTTATATTTTTAATTTAATTCAAGTTTCCATAAAAAATAAAAAATTCCAAAATGGTTTCTACAAATTTACTAGTAAATTAAAGTATGCTGAATCTAAATTTTTTAACCGCATCCCAAAATTCCTGCAGGTTATTATAAAAATTTAAATTAATCAACAAAAATGCTTATATTTTCAATTTAATTCAAATTTCCATAATAAATAAAAAAATCCAAAATGGTTTCTACAAATTTACTAGTAAATTAAAGTATGCTAAATCTAAAATTTTAAACCGCATACCAAAAGTCCTGCTGGTAATTGCAAAAATTTAAATTAATCAACAAAAATGCTTACGTTTTCAATTTAATTCAAATTTCCATAAAAAATAAAAAATTCCAAAATGGTTCCTACAAATTTACAAGTAAATTCAAGTATGCTGAATGCAAAATTTTAGGCCGCATCCCAAAATTCCTGCTGGTTATTGCAAAAATTCAATATAATCAACAAAAATGCTAATATTTTCAATTTAATGCAAATTTCCATTAAAAATTAAAAAAATCAGAATGGTTACTACAAATTTACTAGTGAAATAAAGTATGCTGAATCTAAAATTTCAAACCGCATCCTAAAACTCCTGCTGGTTATTGCAAAAATTTAACTTAATCAACAATAATGCTTATAATTTCAATTTAATTCAAATTTCCATAAAAAATAAAAAAATCTAACATAGTTTTTACAAATTTGCTAGTGAAATCAAGTATGCTGAATCCAAAATTTCAAGCCGCATTCTAAAATTCCTGCTGGTTATTGCAAAAACTTAAATTAATCAACAAAAATGCTTATATTTTTAGTTTAATTCAAATTTCCAGAAAAAATTAAAAAATTCAAAATGGTTTCTACAAATTTGCCAGTAAATTCAAGTGTGCTGAATCTAAAATTTCAAACCGCATCCCAAAATTCCTGCTGGTTATTGCAAAATATTGATTTAATCAATAAAATAGCTAATTTTTTCAATTTAATGAAAATTTCCATAAAAAAAAAAAATTTCTAAAATGGTTTCTACAAATTTACCAATAAAATAAAGTATGCTGAATCCAAAATTTTAGACCGCATCCCAAAATTCCTGCTGGTTATTGCAAAAATTTTATTTAATTAACAAACATGCTTATATTTTTAATTTAATTCAAGTTTCCATAAAAAATAAAAAATTCCAAAATGGTTTCTACAAATTTACTAGTAAATTAAAGTATGCTGAATCTAAATTTTTTAACCGCATCCCAAAATTCCTGCTGGTTATTGCAAAAATTTAAATTAATCAACAAAATTGCCAATATTTTCAATTTAATGCAAATTTCCATAAAAAATAAATATTTCCAAAATAATTTAAAAAAATATCAACAAATTCAAGTATGTTAAATCCAAAAATTTAGACCGCATCCCAAAACTTTTGCTGGTTATTGTAAAAATTTAATTAAATCAACAAAAATGCTAATATTTTCAATTTAATGCAAATTTCCATAAGAAATAAAAAAAATCAGAATGGTTTCTACAAAATCACTAGTAAATTCAAGTATGCTGAATCTAAAATTTTGAACCGCAACCTAAAATTCCTGCTGGTTATTGCAAAAATTTTAATTATTAACAAAAATGCTAATATTTTCAATTTAATTCAAATTATTTGGAAAAATAAAATTTTTCAAAATGGTTTCTACAAATGTACCAATAAATTCAAGTATGCTAAATCCAAAATTTTAGGCCGCATCCCAAAATTTTTGCTGGTTATTGCAAAAATTTAAATTAATCAACAAAAATGCTTAAACTTTCAATTTAATTCAAATTTCCATAAAAAATAAAAAAATTCAAAATGGTTTCTACAAATTTACCAGTAAATTCAAGTGTGCTGAATCTAAAATTTCAAACCGCATCCTAAAACTCCTGCTGGTTATTGCAAAAATTTAAATTAATCAACAAAAATGCTTATATTTTCAATTTAATTCAAATTTCCAAAAAAAAATAAAAAATTCCAAAATGGTTTCTACAAATTTTCCAAAAAACTTAAGTATGCTGAATCCAAAATTTTAGACCGCATCTCAAAACTCCTGCTAGTTATTGCAAAAATTTAATTTAACCAACAAAAATGCTAATATTAATAAATTTCCATAAAAAAAAAAAATTTTAAGATAATTTTTGGAAAACTATAAAAAAATTTAAGTATGCTGAATCCAAAATTTTAGACCACATCCCAAAATTCCTGCTGGTTATTGCAAAATATTAATTTAATTAACATAAATGCTAAAATTTTCAATTTAATGCAAATTTCCATAAAAAATAAAATTTTCCAAAATGGTTTCTACAAAATTTCCAAAAAACTTAAGTATGCTGAATCCAAAATTTTAGACCGCATCTCAAAATACCTGCTAGTTATTGCAAAAATTTAATTTAACCAACAAAAATGCTAATATTTTTAATTTAATGCAAATTTCCATAAAAAATAATTATTTCCAAAATGGTATCTACTAATTTTCCAATAAACTCAAGTATGCTGAATCCAAACTTGCAGACCGCATCCAAAAATTCTTGCTGGTTATTGCAAAACTTTAATTTAATCAACAAAAATGCAAATATTTTCAATTTAATTCAAATTTCCATAAAAAATAAATACTTCCAAAATGGTTTCTACAAACTTTACAGTTAATTTATGTATGCTGAATCCAAAATATCAGGCCGCATCCCAAAATTCTTGCTGGTTATTGCAAAAATTTAAATTAATCAACAAAAATGCTAATTTTTTCAATTTAATTCAAACTTTTATGATAAATAAAATTTGTCAAAATGGTTTCTACAAATTTACTAATAAACTTAAGTATGCTTAATCCAAAATTTCAGGCCGCATCCCAAAATTCCTGCTGGTTATTGCAAAAATTTAAATTAATCAACAAAAATGCTTATATTTTCAATTTAATTCAAATTTACATAAAAAATAAACAACTTAAAAATGGTTTCTACAAATTTTCCAGTAAATTCAAGTATGCTGAATCCAAAATTTTAGGCCGCATCCCAAAATTCCTGCTGGTTATTGCAAAATTTAATTTAATCAGCAAAAATGTTAATATTTTTAAATTAATGCAAATTTCCGTAAAAAATAATTATTTCCAAAATAATATCTACTAATTTTCCAATAAACTCAAGTATGTTGAACCCAAAATTGCAGACCGCATCCCAAAATTCCTGCTGGTTATTGCAAAAATTTAATTTAATCAACAAAAATGCTAATATTTTCAATTTAATGCAAATTTCCATAAAAAATAAAAAAATTCAAAATGGTTTCTACAAATTTTCTAATAAATTCAAGTATGCTGAATCCAAAATTTCCGACCGCATTCCAAAATTCCTGCTGGTTATTGCAAAATTTTAATTTAATCAACAAAAATGCTAATTTTTTTAATTTAATGCAAATTTCCATAAAAAATTTAAAAAATCAATATTGTTTCTACAAATTTACCAGTAAATTTAAGTATGCTAAATCCAAAATTTTAGGCCGCATGCCAAAATTCCTGCTGGTTATTGCAAAAATGTAAATTAATCAACAAAAATTCATATATTTTCAATTTAATTCAAATTTTCATAAAAAATAAAAAAATCCAAAAGGTTTCTACAAATTTACCAGTAAATTAAAGTATGCTGAATCTAAAATTTCAAACCGCATCCTAAAACTCCTGCTGGTTATTGCAAAAATTTAAATTAATCAACAAAAATGCTAATATTTTTGAATAAATAAAAATTTCTAAAAAAACTTAATTTTCCAAAATAGTTTTTGCAAATTTTCTAATAAATTCAAGTATGCTGAATCCAAATTTTCAGACCGCATTTTAAAATTCGTGCTGGTTATTGCAAAATTGTCTTTTAATCAACAAAAATAATAATAATTACAATTTAATGCAATTTTTCATAGAAAATAAAATTTTTCAAAATGGTTTCGATAAATTTACTAATAAATTTTAGTATGCTAAACCCAAAATTTTAGACTGCATACTAAAAATCCTGCTAGTTAATTGCAAAAAGTTAATTTACTCAACAAAAATGCTAATAATTTCAATTTAATTCAAATTTCTATAAAAAATAACAAATTTTAAAATGGTTTCTAAAATTTTACTAATAAATTAAAGTATGCTGAATCTAAAATTTCAGACCGCATCCCAAAATTTCTGCTGGTTATTGCAAAATATTAATTTAATCATTAAAAATGCTAATATTTTCAATTTAACGCAAATTTCAATAAAAATTAAAAATTTCCAAAATGGTTTCTACAAATTTACCGATAAAATTAAGTATGCTTAATCTAAAATTTCAGACTGCATCCCAAAATTCCTGCTGATTATTTAAAAAATTTAATTTAATCAACAAAAATGGTAATATTTTTAATTTATTGCAAATTTCCATAAAAAATAAAAAAATTCAGAACAGTTTCTACAAATTCACTAATAAATTCAAGTATGCTGAATCTGAAATTTTGAACCGCAACCTAAAATTCCTGCTAGTTATTGCAAAAATTTAAATTATCAACAAAAATGCTAATATTTTCAATTTAATTCAAATTTTTTGGAAAAATAAAATTTTTCAAAATGGTTTGTACAAATTTACCAATAAATTTAAGTATGCTAAATCCAAAATTTTAGGCCACATCCCAAAATTCTTGCTGGTTATTGCAAAAATTTAAATCAATCATCATTAATGCTTATATTTTCAATTTAATTCAAATTTCCATAAAAAATAAAAATTTCCAAAATGGTTTCTACAAATTTACAAATAAATTTAAGTATGTTAAAATCAAAAATTTAGACCGCATCCCAAAACTCCTGCTGGTTATTGCAAATATTTAATTTAATCAACAAAAATGCTAAGATTTCCAATTTAATGCAAATTTCCATTAAAAATTAACTTTTCCAAAATGAATTCTACAAATTTTCTTATAAAATCGAGTATGCTGAATTTAAATTTTTAGTCCGCATCCATAAATTCTTGCTGGTTATTGCAAAAATTTAATTTATTTAACAAAATTGCAAATATTTTCAACTAAATGCAAAATTCCATAAAAAATAAAATTTCCTAAAATAGTTTCTACAAATTTGCCAACAAATTCAAGTATGCTGAATCCAAAATTTTAGACCGCATCCCGAAATTCCTGCTGGTTATTGCAAAAATTGAAATTAATCAACAAAAATGCTTATATTTTTAATTTAATTCAAATTTTCATAAAAAATAAAAAAACTCCAAAATAGTTTTTACAAATTAACCAGTAAATGCAAGTATGCTGAATCTAAAACTTTAAACCGCATCCTAAAACTCCTGCTGGTTATTGCAAAAATTTAAATTAATCAACAAAAATGCTTACATTTTCAATTTAATTCAAATTTCCATAAAAAATTAAAAATTCCAAAATGGTTTCTACAAGTTTTCCAGTAAATTTAAGTATGCTTAATCCAAAATTTTAGGCCGCATCCCAAAATTCCTGCTGGTTATTGCAAAAATTTAAATTAATCAACAAAAATGCTAATTTTTTCAATTTAATTCAAATTTAAAAAAAATTAAAAATTTCAAAATGGTTTCTACAAATTTACCAATAAATTCAAGTATGCTGAATCCAAAATTTTAGGCCGCATCCCAAAATTCCTGCTGGTTATTGCAAAAATTTAATTTAATCAACAAAAATGCTAATATTTTCAATTTAATGCAAGTTTCCATAAAAAATAAAAAAAATCAGAATGATTTCTACAAATTCACTATTAAATTCAAGTATGCTAAATCTAAAATTTTGATCCGCATCCCAAAATTCCTGCTGGTTATTGCAAAAATTTAATTTAATCAACAAAAATGCTAATATTTTCAATTTAATTCAAAATTTTTGGAAAAATAAAATTTTTCAAAATGGTTTCTACAAATTTACCAATAAATTTAAGTATGATAAATCCAAAATATAATGCCGCATCCCAAAATTCTTGCTGGTTATTGCAAAAATTTAAATTAATCAACAAAAATGCTTATACTTTTAATTTAATTCAAATTTTCATAAAAAATAAAAAAATCCAAAATGGTTTCTACAAATTTACCAGTAAATTAAAGTTTGCTGAATCTTAAATTTCAAACCGCATCCTAAAACTCTTGCTAGTTATTGCAAAAACTTAAATTATCAACAAAAATGGTAATTTTTTAAATTTAATTCAAACTTTTATAATAAATAAAAATTTTCAAAATGGTTTCTACAAATTTACTAATAAATTTAGGTATGCTAAATACAAAATTTTAGGCCGCATCCCAAAACTCCTGCTGGTTATTGCAAAAATTTAACTTAATCAACAAAAATGCTTATATTTTCAATTTAATTCAAATTTCCATAAAAAATTAAAAAATTCAAAATGGTTTCTACAAATTTTCCAGTAAATTCAAGTATGCTGAATCTAAAATTTTAGGCCGCATCCTAAAATTCCTGCTGGTTATTGTAAAAATTTAATTTAATCAACAAAAATGCTAATATTTTCAATTTAATTTAAATTTCCATAAAAAATAAAAAAAATCAGAATGGCTTCTACAAATTCACAAGTAAATTCAAGAATGCTGAATCTAAAATTTTAAACTGCAACCTAAAATTCCTGCTGGTTATTGCAAAAATTCAGTTTAATCAACAAAAATGCTATTATTTTCAATTTAATGCAAATTTCCATAAAAAATCAAAAAATTCAAAATGGTTTCTACACTTTTACTATTAAATTCAAGTATGTTGAATCCAAAATTTCAGGCCGCATCCCAAAATTCCTGCTAATTATTGCAAAAATTTAAATTAATCAATAAAAATGCTTATTTTTTCAATTTAATTCAAATTTGCATAAAAAATTAAAAATTCCAAAATGGTTTCTACAAATTTTCCAGTAAATTCAAGTATGCTAAATCCAAAATATCAGGCCGCATCCCAAAATTCCTGCTGGTTATTGCAAAAATTTAAATTAATCAACAAAAATGTTTATATTTTTAATTTAATTCAAATTTGCATAAAAAATTTAAAAATGGTTTTAACAATCTTACAAATGAATTCATGTATGCTTAATTTAAAATTTCAAACCGCATCCCAAAATTCCTGTTGGTTATTGCAAAAATTTAAATTAATCAACAAAAATGCTAATATTTTCAAAATAATGCAAATTTCCATAGAAAATAAAAAAATTCAGGATAATTTTTAAAAATTTATAAAAAAATTTAAGTATGCTGAATCCAAAATTTAAGACGGCATCCCAAAATTCCTGCTGGTTATTGCAAAAATTTAATTTAATCAACAAAAATGCTAATATTTTCGAATTAATAATAATTTCTAAACTAAACCAAATTTTTCAAAATTGTTTCAAATTTTTTTTAATAAATTTATTTATACTGAATTCAAAACTTTAAACTGCATTTTAAAATTCTAGCCGGTTATTGCAAATTACTTAATCATTTAAACTTAAAATAATTTAATAATATTTACCAAATTTATCTATTTACAATGACAATGCAAATACAGCATTCACTATTTCAATGAAAATGTCATTTCATTCAAATTAGATGTCATTGAAATGTTTGTTTTGTATATTTATTTATAAAAATCTGATCCATTCAGGATACAAAACAAAGCAAACAAAATATGCAAAATACCTGACGCAGTTGTAACAGCGAAACTCACCTGAAACAAAAAATTAAATTATAATTTTAAATACAATTAATACACTGCGCAAAATGATAAATAGCCAATTAAGATCGTTTCCGCAGATAACAATTTCTCTGCTAGTTGCATTATTGATTGATGGAATAATTCGTTTGAATTGAATAGAGCTGCATCGTCGCATTCGCAACGATTAATGTAATCCAAGGTAAATATTGGTATTAATTCTATCGATGCAGAATAATCCCAATGTACAGGACAGTTAATCCATCCATCAACATATTAATTGGAAAGTTTAAATTTATTTGATTCCATCCAACATAATCTTCATTAGGAAAGGAAAGGCTTGTAATCTTTATAAATGTAAATTAATAAATTTCATTCGTCGATATTGTCTTTAATTAAAAAAGAATTTGTCGCTTCCGCTTGTCGGTATTTACTTTCATCTTGTGCAAAGTGATTCTAAATCCATGTACTTAATGAAAGCAAATGCGACAAGGGAAATATTGTCGAACGTAATTAAAACAGGACGTGACTTTGTAGGGGGCTGTAATAGTAAGGTCGTTACGATTTGCTTAATGTTACACGCAAATGTCAACGCGAAAGAAATTAGGTGAAAAATAGTTTTTAAATTAATTTAATTAAAGATGATGCATATACAATGCACCCGCTTATGAAAAGCACGGTAAGGATTCAATAAATTAAATATCGATCGTGTAAACATTATTTTATCATATTATTATTTGCTGTTATAGAACATAAATCGCATTCACAAACAAGTTTGTTTATATAAAATATTGAAACAGTTATAGACGTTTTCATATTAATAATTTATTCAGTTAAATTTTGTTTACTTGAAAATGTTAATTAAGAATAAAATAAATTATATCATGAAACATCAAAACATTATTCAAATCCTTCCTTGGAGGATTATATTAACAGCGCAAATTGTGCTCGTTGAAAATATTTGTAAAACGAATATAGAAGGAAAGAATTTCATGCATATTTTACTAAAGAAACAATGTACGTTTACTGGCATATTGAATGTCCTTTTATTCAAATAAAATATTTACTAAAGCATCAATATATATCTTTGCTACGACACCTTTTTCATTAACAACTCCCAGCCGTGTCCATTATAAAACTGCAAGTGCATTAAAAAAAACTTTGTAAAAACTTTTTAACAATTCAGTTGCAGTCGGAATGCACGTGAATTGCAGCTCAATTTGCAGAAGCACCTTTGTTTTAATTGTGCTCCGGTGCTTCAGTGAATAAAGTTTCGCCCATTCGAAAGGAAAATATTAGTTAATGTATATTAAAATCGTGTGGGATTCAATTTCGTTAAAGTTGTAAAGGTTGCAATGATACAAAGTTAATTTACCCTTTCCGGACCAGATTATTGTAATTAAATAGATTTTTTAAGGTTTTGAATGTATTTTAAAGTTTATTTAATATTATTATGTACTAAAAGTTTATAAATTTAAATTAAAACTAATCGCCAAGCAACATAATTTGTTGTTAAGCAATCTAATTTGTCTTAGAAGCAACTAATTTGATCAAAATCTTTTACAAAAGCAACAGAGACTAACAGAAATCTGTTTAATCGGTTCATATTATTTGTATTGTTTGAAAAGTTTTTTAATTTAAATTAAAACTAATTGCCAAGCAACATAATTTGTTGCTAAGCAATCAATTTGGTCTTGGACGCAACTAAATTGTTCAAAATCTTTTACAAAGCAACTCAGACTAACAGAAATCTGTTTAATCGGTTTATATTATTTACATTGTTCTAAAAGTTAGTTAATTTTAATTAAAACTAATTGCCAAACAACATAATTTGTTGCTAAGCAATCAATGTGGTCTTAGAAGCAACTAATTTGTTAAAAATCTTTTGCAAAGCAACTCAGACTAACAGAAATCAATTGAATCAGTTGATATTATTTATATTGTTTTAAATGTTTGTTAATTTAATTTATTACTAACCACAAAGCAACATATTTTGTTGCTTAGCAATCAATTTGGTCTTGGAAGCAACTAATTGGTTTAAATTTTTTTCCAAAGCAACTCGGAATAACAGAAATCAGTTTAATCGATTGATATAATTTATATTGTTCTAAAAGTTTATTAATTTAAATTAAAACTAATTGCCAATCAACATATTTTGTTGCTAAGCAATTAATTTAATCTAAGGAGCAACTAATTCGTTCAAAATCTTTTGCAAAGCAACTCCGACTATCAAAAATCAGTTTAGTTAGTTTTAATTATTTATATAGTTCTAAAAGTTTGATTTAAAACTAATTGCCAAGCAACATAATTTGTTGCTAAGCAATCAATTTTATCTCGGAAGCAACTTATTTGTTAAAAGTCTTTTGCAAAGCAACTCAGACTAACAGAAATTAATTGAATCACTTGATATTATTTATAATGTTCTAAAAGTTTGTTAATTTGATTTATTACTAACCACCATGTAACATAATTTGTTGCTTAGCAATCAGTTTAGTCCTAAAAACAACTAAATTGTTTAAAATCTTTTGCAAAGCAACTTAAGCTAACATAAATCAGCTTAATCGGTTCATATTATTTATATTGTTCTAAAATTTTGTTAATTTTACTTAAAACTAATCGCCAAGCAACAAAAATTGTTACTTAGCAATCAATTTGGTCTTGTTAGCAACTAATTAGTTCAAAATCTTTTGCAAAGCAACTCAGACTAACAGAAATCAGTTTTAATCGGTTCATATTATATCTATTGTTCGAAAAGTTTGTTATTTTAATTAAAACTAACTGCCAAGCAACATAATTTGTTGCTAAGCAATCAATTTGATCTTGGTAGCAACTAATTGGTTTTAAATCTTTTGCAAAGCAACTCAGACTATCTGAAATCAGTTTAATTAGTTCATATTATTTATATTAGTTTAAAAGTTTTGTTAATTTAAACTACAACTAATCGCCAAGTAATAAAAATTGTTGCTAAGCAATCAATTTGGTCTTGAAAATAACTAATTTGTTTAAAATCTTTTCCAAAGCAACTAACAGATTAACAGAAATTGGTTAAATCAATTCTTATTATTTATATTGTTCTAAAAGTTAGTTAATTTAAAATAAATCTAATTGCAAAACAACATAATTTGTTGCTAAGCAATCATTTTTGTCTTTGAAGCAACTAATTTGTTCAAAATCTTGTGCAAAGCAACTCAGACTAACAGAAATCAGTTTAATCGGTTCATATTATTTATTTGTCTTAAAAGTTTGTTAATTTAAATAAAAACTAATTGCCAAGCTAATAATTTGTTGCTAAGCAATCAATTTGGTCTTAGAAGCAACTAATTGGTTCAAAATCTTTTGCAAAGCAGCTCAGACCAACACAAATCAGTTTAATCTGTTATTATTATTTATATTGTTCAAAAAGTTTGTTAATTTAAAATAAAACTAATTGTCAAGCAACAAAATTTGTTGCTAAGCAATCAATTTGGTCTTGGAAGCAACAAACTGGTTAAAAATCTTTTGCAAAACAACTCAGACTAACAGAAATCAGTTTAATCGGTTTTTATAATTTATTTTGTTTTAAAAATTAGTTAATTTAAATTAAAACCAATTGCCAAGCAACCTAATTTGCTGCTAAACAGTTTATTTAATTTTGGAAGCAACTAATAAACTCAGACTAACAGAATTCAGTTGAATCGGTTCATCTTATTTATATTAATCTAATAGTTTGTTTATTTAAAATAAAACTAATTGCCAAGCAACATAATTTATTGCTAAGCAACCATTTTAGTCTTGGAAGCAACTATTTAAATCAAAATCTTTTGCAAAGCAACTAAGACTAACATAAATAAGTTTAATCGGTTGATATTATTTAGATTGTTTTAAGAGTTTGTTAATTTAAATTAAAACTCAATGCCAAGCAACATGATTTGTGGCTAAGCAATCAATTTGATCTTGGAAGCAACTAAATTGTTTAAAATCTTTTGCAAAGCAGCTCAGACTGACAGAAATCAGTTTAATCGGTTAAAAGTTTGTTCATTTAAGATAAAACTAACCGCTAAGCAACATTATTTGTTGCTAAACAATCAATTTGGCTTTAGAAGCAACTAATTAGTTCAAAATCTTTTGCAAAGCAACTCAAATTAACAGAAATCCATTTAATCGGTTGATATTATTTATATTGTTCTAAAAATTTGTTAATTTAAATTAAAATTAGTTGCCAAGCAACAAAATTTGTTGCTAAGCAATTAACTTGGTCTTGGAAGCAACTTATTAGTTCAAATTTTTGTGAGAAGCAACTTAGACTAACTGAAATCTGTTTAATTGGTTCTTATTATTTATATTGTTTTTATGTTTGTTAATTTAAATTAAAACAATTTGCTAAGCAACATAATTTGTTGTTAAGCAATCAAATTTGTCTTAGAAGCAACTAATTTATTCAAAATATTTTGCAAAGCAACTTAAACTAACAGAAATTTGTTCAAACGGTTTATATTATTTAAAATGTTATGTAAGTTCGTGAAATTTAATTAAAACTAATTGCCAAGCAACATAATATATTGCTAAGCAATCAATTTGGTCTTGGAAACAATTAATTTGTTCAAAATCTTTTGCAAAGTAACTCAGACTAACAGAAATCAGTTTAATCTAGACTAAAAGTTTGTTAATTTTAACAAAAACTAAGTGCCAAGCAACATAATTTGTTGCTAAGCAATTAATTTGGTCTTGGACGCAACTAAATTGTTCAAAATCTTTTAAAAAGCAACTCAGACTAACAAAAATCTGCTTAATCGGTTCATATTATTTACATTGTTTTAAAAGTTAGTTAATGTTAATAAAAACTAATTGCCAAACAACATAATTTGTTACTAAGCAATCAATTTGGACTTGGAAGCAACTAATTCAATCATAATCTTTTGCAAAACAACTCAGACTTAAAGAAATCAGTTTAATCGGTTTATATTATTTGTATTGTTCTAAAAATTTGTTAATATATATTAAAACCAATCACCAAGCAACATAATTTGTTCGAAATCTTATGCAAAGCAACTAAGACTAACAAAAATCAATTTAATCGGTTTCTATTATTTATATAGTTCTAAAAGTTTGTTTATTTTAATTAAAACTAAACGCTAAGCAACGTAAATTGTTGCTAAGCAATCAATTTGTTCTAGGAAACAACTAATTTGTTTAAAATCTTTTGAAAATCATTTCAGACTAACAGAATTCAGTTTATATAGTTCATATTAATTATATTGTTCTAAAAGTTTGTTAATTTGAATTAAAACTAATTGCTAAGCAACATAATTTGTTGCTAAGCAATTAATTTGATCTTAGAAGCATCAAATTGGTTCAAAAACTTCTGCAAAGCAACTCAAAATAACATAAATCAGTTTAATCAATTAATATTAATTATATTGATCTCAAATTTTGTTAATTTAAAATAAAAACTAATTGCTGAGCAACATAATTTGTTGCTAAGCAATCAATTTAGTCCTGAAAGCAACTAATTCGTTCGAAATCTTTGCAAAGCAACTCAGACTATCAAAAATCAGTTTAATCTGTTTATATTATTTATATAGTTCTATAAGTTTGTTAATTTAATTTAAAACTAATTGCCAATCAACATAATTTGTTGCTAAGCAATCAATTTGGTCTTGAAAGCAACAAACTGGTTCAAAATCTTTTGCAAAACAACTCATACTAACAGAAATCAGTTTAATCGGTTCATATTATTTGAATTGATCTAAAAGTTTGTTAATTTAAATAAAACTAATTGCCAAACAACATAGTTTGTTGCTAAGCAATCAATTTTGTTTTTAAAGCAACTAATTTGTTCAAAATCTTTTGCAAAGCAGCTCAGATTAACACAAATCAGATTAATCTGTTAATATTATTTATATTGTTCTAAAAGTTTGTTATTTTAAATTAAAACTAATTGCCAAGCAACATAATGTGTTGTTAAGCAATCACATTAGTCTTGGAAGCAACTAATTTTTTCAAATTTTTTTGCCCAGCAACTCAGACTAACAGAAATTAGATTAATTGGTTCATATTATTTATATTGTTCTAAAAATTTGTTAATTTAAATTAAAACTAATTGCCAAGCAACATAATTTGTTGCTAAGCAATTAGAATGGTTTTGCAAGCAACTATTCAGTTCAAAATCTTTTGCAAAACAACTCAAATTAACAAAATTCAGTTTAATCGTATCATTAGATTGTTATAAAAGTTTATTAAATTAAATTAAAACTAATTTTTAAGCAACATAATTTGTTGCTAAGCAATAAATTTGGTCTTGAAAGCAAATAATTCGTTTAAAATCTATTGCAAAGCAACTCAGACTATCAAAAATCAGTTTAAACAGTTTATATTGTTTATATAGTTCTAAAAGTTTGTTAATTTAGTTTAAAACTAATCGTTAAGCAACGTAAGCTGTTGCTAAGCAATCATTGTAGTCTTGGAAGCAACTAATTGATTCAAAAAATTTTGCAAAGCAACACAGACTAACAGAAATCAGATTAATTAGTTCATATTATTTATATTGTTCTAAAAGATTGTTGTGTGTATTTAAGTTAAAACTAATTGTTAAGCAACGTAATTTGTTGCTAAGCAATCAATTTAGTCTCGGAAGCTACTAATTTGTTCAAAACTTTCTGCAAAGCAACTCAGACTAACAGAAATGAGTTTAAACGGTTCATTCAGCTATAATTAGAGAGAATAAGGCTTATTTAGAATTCTGCATTTAGAATGATAAATCAAACTGCTGGAAATGTTTAAAAAAGAATGGCATTATAAATAATAAAATTAAAACTCTACCAAATAACTTTAAAGATGCTAACGCAATAAATAATTACTTTGCTGGTAACTTAAATAGCTCCGTTAATTGCAATCTTATTCATTTTTACATAAACAATAAGCATGCTAACATAAACAGTATTTGTTTTAGTTTTAAACTTGTGACCGTGGATAAAGTTTGCAAAATATTATAAAGCATTAAGTCAAATGCCATGGGGACAGAGGGCATTAAAATATTAATGCTCAGATTTGTTTGTCCATTTGTAATACCATATTTAACACACATTGTAAACTGTTGTATTGAACAATCAGTATTCCCAAACAGTTGGAAATTGGCAACCATTAGTCCAATCCCTAAAACTGAATGTCCAACTATTTTCAAAGACCTTAGGCCTATCAGCATATTGCCAGTTGTTTCAAAATTGCTAGAACGTGTGCTTAAATTTCAAATTTCGATGTTTCTTGAAAAAAACCGTTTGTTACCATTGACACAATCTGGGTTTAGACCTAACTAGTTGTTCTACTGCTTTGCTTAATGTGTATTGCTCGACTATAGCAAGGCATTTGACACAATTAATCATAGTTTACTACTGGCCAAGCTTCTGTACATTGGTTTTGATAACAATGCAATAAATTTTGTTGCCAGTTTTCTAAAAGATCGATTTCAACGAGTTTAAATTGACCATATTTCCTCCAATTACCTTGAAGTTAAAGCCGGGGTTCCTCAAGGCTCAATATTGGGCCCAATATTATTTTCCATTTATACATCTTCTTTAACTGACATATTGGAACATTGCACTGCAAATATCTATGCAGACGACACACAACTACAGTACTCATTTAAACCTGAAGACACCGCATTAGATGGTAATAATATCTTATCAGACTTAACAAAATTATGAGAACTTTCCCGTGATCACTCTCAACTAATCAATCCTAAAAAATCATCTGCAATACTTTTTGGTCCTCAAAAATCTGTTAACTTGTCAAAAAACCTGCTACAAATTAAAATTGATGACACTGTCCTACCATTTGTAGATGCAGTTTAGAATTTGGGATTAGTTATTGACTCAAATTTACGTTTCAAAATGCACATCAGTAAATGCATTTCTAGATCATTCCAAAGCTTAAAAATGATTTATGCAAGTAGGCACTATTTAACTGTTAAAACAAAACGTATGCTGTGCGATGCACTAGTATTAAGTCATTTTAATTTTGCGGATGTAGTTTACAATGCTTGTCTAGATCAACTCACTAAGAACCGTATTCCGAAACTCCAAAACTTGTGTATGCGTTTAATATATGGAATACGTAAGTATGAGCATGTTTCTGCAAAACTATTGGATTTAAATTGGTTAAATATGTCTAATCGGCGCATGTTGCATTGTTGCACGCTTTACTATAAAATCATACACTCTCGTACGCCTCCGTATCTCTACAATAGAATAACATTTCGTTCTGATGTACACAATATTAATGTAAGATTTAGAGGAAGTATCTCACCACCTTTTCATAAAACTGCATTATTTGAAAGGTCCTATATATAAAATTTATAACAGAATACCTATGCAGCTTAAAAATCTTACATTGATAAGCTTTCAACGCAGTATTAGTCAACGTTTGATGAGAAACGAGTTTTAATGCTTTATGTAGTCTTTTTTTGTTTGTTTTACAATATGTATAGTCTATAAAAAATTTCGGCAATTCTCTAGCTTGTGACTGTACCTCAACGTACAAAAATATTGCAAATTGTTTTGTTTTGCAAGAAATTAATATTATCGATGTAACTTCGACAATTAGACGAACCAATTCAACAAATTCATGTGGCAACGATGAACTATCAAATAAAATCATTAAACTACTAGTTGATCACATTAGTGATCATTTAGTGTTTCTGTTTAATTGGGCAATCAATATTGGAGTTTTTCCTTTAATTCTAAAAACTGCTGCAATTACACCAATATTTAAAAAAGGTGACATTAACAACATAGTTAACTATAGACCAATTTCGGTACTGTCTACCATATCAAAAGTCTTTGAAAGAATTATTTATGATCAAATAACTTCTTTTTTAAATAAATATAATATATTTTCAAATTCCCAACATGGATTTCGTTCAAATAAATCAGTTGAAACCGCTGCTTGCGAATTAATGAAATATATTATTTGTGAAAATGATCAAAACAAATATGTTGCTGGTTTATTCTTTGATCTGTCACTTGCGTTTGACAGTGTAGATATTAATTATTTGTCAACTAAATTACAAAGCCTTGGATTTAGAAATTCTGCATTAAATTTTATTATTTCATATCTTACAGATAGAAAGATGTATGTAAGAGTAAATAAATCTTCATCTCACTTGAAAGATTTAGAAATGGGGGTCCCACAAGGATCAGTTCTTGGCCCATTGTTGTTTTTAATTTTTATAAATGACTTGCCTGAATTTATAACTGAAGGTTTAGTCATAATGTATGCAGACGATACAACTGTTGTGGTATCTGCTGAAACTCCCGAAGAGCTTCAAATTAAAATTAAAACCGTTATTATACAATTTAATACCTGGTGTTTTAAAAATAAATTGATAATAAATAGTAGTAAAACTGAATGTGTATTTTTTACAAAACGCAAAACTTTACCTGATAATTTTACGATTAAAGTAAATAACTTTGTATACTCTTTAAGTCAATCATGCAAATTTTTAGGACTAGTTATTGATTCTAAGTTAATCTGGTCTAGCAATATAAGTAATATAATCTGCAAATTAAATAAATCCTACTTTGCTATATTACAACTAAAACAACTAATATCTCCAGAAGCTCTTCTAAACATGTACTATGCGCTAGTGTATTCTCATATGTCCTACATGATTTTAATATGGGGTCGTGCATCAGACTCTCATAAAGTATTTTTGATACAAAAAAGAATAATTCGATTAATTTTTAATTTAAATTATCGAGATTCATGTAAAGAAACCTTTATAAAAAACAAAATTTTAACTGTGCCGTCAATTTATATTTATAAAACACTTTGCTATATTAAATTAAATTTAACATCATTTCATACATTATCACAATATCATAACTATAATACCCGGCATGGATCGTTATTAACTGTAAACTTTCACAAAACACAATCATTTCATACTTCGTATTTCAATACAGGTATTAAATTATTTAACATGTTAAGTTCAGAAACTAAGCAACTATGTTTTACTAAATTTAAAACTCTTATAAAACATTTCTTATTGTCAAGAGCTTTTTATACTGTTGAAGAATTTTTAAACTGTTTTAATGTAAATATATAAGTTATTTTATTAAATTGTAAGCGTGTATATATGTTTATATTGTAGTTTAAATTGTAATTGTACATGTACGTATATATTAATTAATTACAACTGTATTTATTATATCATCTCATCCACATATATATTAGACGTTTCATATCCATCATTATGTTTTATCTGTGTAAAATGTATAATTTGGCATACATGAATAAATTTATATTATTATTATTATTATTATTATTATATGTATGTACATATATATATTATATATATTACGACTAGTAAGACTGAACTTCGCCTACCATTGTAAAAATTTATTTTTGTACACAATTTATTTTGATTTCTTTAATAAAGACAATTTATTATTATTATTATTATTATTATATTATTTACATTGTTCTAAAAGTTAGTTATTTAAATTAAAACTACTTGCCAAGCAACATAATTTGTTGCTAAGCAATCAATTTGGTCTTGAAAGCAACTATTTAGTTCAAAATCTTTTGCAAAACAACTCAGACTAACAGAAATCAGTTAAATCGGTTGATAATAAATTTATTGTTCTAAAAGTTTGTTAATTTAAATTATAACTAATTGCCAAGCAACATAATTTGTTGCTAAGCAACCATTTTAGTCTTGGAAGCAACTATTTAGTTCAAAATTTTTTGTAATGCAACTCAGACTAACAGAAATCAAATTAATCGGATTATATTATTTACATTGTTTTAAAAATTTGTTAATTTAAATTATAACTAATGGCCAAGCAACATAATTTGTTGTTAAGCAATCAATTTGGTTTTGAAAGCAGCTAATTGGTTCAAAATTTTTTGCAAAGCAATTCAGACTAACAAAAATCAGTTTAATCGGTTCATATTATTTATATTGTTCTGAAAGTTTGTTTATTTAACGTAAAACTAATTGTAAAGCAACGTTATTTGTTGCTAAGCAATCCATTTGGTCATAGAAGCAACTAATTTTCGGTTCATATTATTCATATTGTTCTAAAAGTTTGTTAATATAAATTAAAACAAATCGCCAAGCAACATATTTTGTTGCTAAGCAATTAATTTGATCTTGGAAGCAACTAATTTGTTTAAAATCTTTTGAAAAGCAATTCAGACTAACAAAAATCAGTTTAATCGGTTCATATTATTTATATTGTTCTAAAAGTTTGTTTATTTAATTTAAAACTAATTGCCAAACAACATAAATTGTTGTTAACTAATCAATTTGGTTTTGAAAGCAACTAATTAGTTCAAAATCTTTTGCAAAACAACTCAGACTAACATAAATAAGTTTAATCGGTTGATAATAAATTTATTGTTCTAAAAGTTTGTTAATTTAAATTAAATCTAATCGCCAAGCAACATAATTTGTTGTTAAGCAATCAATTCAGTCCTTAAAGCAACTAAGCTGTTCAAAATCTTTTGCAAAACAAATCAGGCTAACAGAAATTAGTTTAATCATTTGATATTATTTATATTGTTCTCAAAGTTTGTTAATTTACTTTAAAACTAACTGTTAAGCAACATAATTTGTTGCTAAACAATCAGATTGGTCTTGAAAGCAACTAATTGATTCAAAAACTTTTGCAAAGCAACTCAAACTAACAAAAATCAGTTTAATCGGTTAATATTATATATATAACATTTTTATTGCACAAGTAGTTTACAATATTTTGAACAGCTATAATACATAGAAGGAAAAGAAAATGATTTGTACAAACGGCGATTGACTGTAGTCTTTCAGCCATTGAAATAAGGTAAATTAAATTGTAATTTTTATTAAAAAAAAAAAAAAAAAAAAGATTAATATTATTTTGCTAAAAATGATTTTATGATTAAATAAGTCCTAATATTGTTTAAAATAATTTCCAAATTGTTTGCAGATTAAAAAACTATTCAGAAATTGTCTAAAATTGTTTTCTTATAATCGGAAAAACATTTTATGCATGTTTTTGGTTTAAAATATATTCTGAAATTATCTTAATCTGTCTACAAATTGTTAGAAATATTTAGAGATTATGAAACTATTTAAAAATTGTCTAAAATCGTTCCTAATTTGTCTAAAACTGTTCTCTTATAATCTGAAAAACATTTTATGCACGTTCTTGATTTAAAATACATTCTTAAACTATCTTAATCTGTTTACAATTTGTTAGAAATGTTTGCAGATTATAAAACTATTGAGAAATTGTCTAAAAATGTTTGTAATTTGTCTGAAAGTGTTTTAATATTATCTGAAAATGTTATCGAATTTTGAAACAAAGATTTTATGTAAGTTTTTTTATTAAATGAGTATTAGAAACTGTTAAAAAATTAAAATAATGATTTTAAATTAAAAACATTTAATTCATGCAATCATTTAATTTTTTAAGTTAGTTTTGGTCTAATTTCAGATTTAGTCACATAAATCCAATGTTTATGTAGCAATCATAAGTTTATCGATTGCATTAAACAAGTGCGGTTATTAGAAGAAACTCTTTTTCTTAATAAATGTACTATTTGTAAAAGAATACCATTCATTAATCCGAAAATCGTAATCCACTAGATGTTAGTTGGCCCACTAATGGCGTAATAAGCTTGAAGTTGTCCGAGAGGTATTTACCCAAGCAATATCTTACCGGAATCTGGCAACTTTGAGGTGGAAAAGCTTACGTGTGGCAGTAGCGTAGATTGCGGATGCGTTGTCCTGTGGTTTAGATGTCACCAGTAAAACACTAAAGGGTTTTCCGACCGGAATCAACTAAATCCTTCTCAAACCGACAACATAAAAACTAAATAAATGCAAATATAATCCATTAATTTCATTGGGATAAATCAACAAAAATTGATAAGGAATTAAGATTCAGTTCAGTGCATACAAAAATCTGATAATTTAAATATTTTCATCAAGGTTAAATTGGATCGTCGTTAGACTATATAATGAGGTCTGTGTTGAATATTTATATTCCGGTAGGGAATTTTTGCCCCGTTTATTGGCTTTTAAAATGCGCCCAATTCTAATGCAAATTGAAAAAAATATGAAGACTTCTTTGTATATATGTTAGGGAAGGAAATTTGAATAGTATATTATGTTTATTTGAGGTTGCAACTCCTCACATAAGCCGATTCGTATAAATTCATATTATTACATGTTGCACGTGAGTGGAATGCAAAAGTGCAAATGATAATCCCTCACGTACAGGAGAAATATAGAGGGTAAAATGTGGTGGTCTCCACTAATAACCGCAGGCTCTGAAGATGACACTATTTTTTTTACAATTTTAATTGAAATATTCCAATCGGATTTATTGTCATGCAAATCATCAATATTAATCGCCGCTCGATTTATTAGTTTCCATATGTCAACCTTAAAAGTTTTTAATCCTGGATTACAGGATGAAAAAAATACAACGCGACAGCAATGTGCAAATCCAGTGGACATTCAGGTCAATTCTTCTACATCACAGTCTGTGCAATGGCTTTGCCAATTCGTTACATTATACATTGACCCAATAATACCAAATAAATATAATCAACGTTATCATAATACTCAATGTCACTCATGATTTCATATTCAAATTAGTCTTTTCAACAGTTTGAAGTATCATTTAAAATGTCAATTAATGTAATTATATAGCCAATATCTCAATTTTTTCTGGTTTGTTATAATAATCATTCTTAATTTTTTGTTCTTTAACTCGTTGAATAGTTTTTTGAATTAATGATTTTATTTATAAATTGAATTTTAAATTTCAATTAATATATCAAAACTTTTCAACCCATTTCAATACATTTCTTTTTTCCAAAATAGATTTCATTTACTCTCTGAATGAAATAGGTGTGACATTTCAATCAATTTTTAACCGTAACAAAATCGTATTTTTCTGTAACCTTTATCAAACATTTCACTTTATTATTATAAATACAAATCTTTAAATTATTCAGTCGTATACCATTATTTAAAAAGGGTGGTTAATCTATTAGCAGTAAATCCAACTTATACATATTTAGTATAGCTCCAAGTTAATTTTACCCCAATTTATCAGTAGCCCCTGTTAATGCGAAGCAGCGGTCAAAGTCAGCAGAAACATTTGTTCTGTAGCATTACATTGAGTTCATTAATATTAATTGCTCCATTTTATCAGGAAAAGGAATCACAATGTAAAATAAATTTGCACATTCATGGGTTTCAATATTGATATTAATATATTATAGGTTTGTAAGGCAATCATAAATGAAATTTTATTTAAATATTTTTGTCAGATTATAAATACATGTACAGCAATTAGTAGTTGAATTTTTTGTTCACAACAAAGTGCTTTATATTCGATATGAGGGCCACATCTATACAACAATAGCTCTTTATACCCGTATTTTCACTAAACAATGTATATAAAATTCAACATGACAAAAACAGTTTAATCCATAACAAGCTCATTCACATTTACTATTTATTTGATGAAATACCATTTAAATTATTTTATGAAATGAGTTTTGTTTTCAAAACAATTTTATGTAGCGTTTAAATTTATAACCGTTTTCAACTAAACATATGTTAGAAAGTATTATGCTCTTGAACTTGGGTAGGTGTAAAGTTGGCACATTATCAAGTGCGGGCGTGTTACATATATTTGCACTTTAAAAATAGTTGAAGAATATTTTTTATCAATAACTTTATATACATGGATTGTAAGAGTTAAGTATACAAGTTGTTTGTATTTACATATATGTTTAATGACATCTCACATTTATTCTGTTACAATTCGAAATTTTTTTTAGTAAACTGAGAACAATTTTAGACAAAACTTTTACAATAAACTTCTTCACGCTTTGCAATTGATTCTAAGTAAGTTAAATGTTTTTAAAACATTTGTCGCTTTGCGATGAATTAAAAGCTTTGTAGATCATTTCTACAGATTATTAGTCGCTTTGCGATTTATACAAAATAAGTTTGTCACTTCGCAATTAATTATAAGTAAGACATACCATTTCTACAACATTTGTCGCTTCACGATTGATTGTAAGTCATTTAGATTGTACTACAGATTATTTGTAGCTTTGCGATTTATACAAAACAAGTCTGTAATTATAGCTTGATAGTTTGTTGCTTTGCGATTGATTCTAAGTAAGTTAAATTGTTTCTATTGCTTTGCAATTGATTGTAAGTTCTTTAAATTGTTTCTACAAATTATTAGTCGCTTTGCGATTGTTACAAATCAAGTTTGAAGTCACTGCTTAATAGTTGGTCGCTTCGCGATTGAATCTAAGTAAGTTAGATAGTTTTTAAAACATTTGTCGCTTTGCAATTGATTGTAAATCGTTTAAATTGTTTCTACAAATCATTTGTCGATTTGCGATTAATAAAAAGCAAGTTTGTATTTACTTCTTGACAGATTTTGAGTGAGTTAAATTGTTTCTGCAACATTTGTCGCGTCTTTTAGATCATATGTTCAGATCGCTTCGCAATTTATAGAAAACAAGTTAGTAGTCATTACTTGATAGTTGGTTGATTTGCAATTGATTCTAAGTAAGTTAAATTGTTTTTAAAACATTTGTAGCTTCGCGATTGATTATAAATCTTTTAGATCATTTCTACAAATTAATAGTTGCTTTGTAATTAATACAAGCCAAGTTTGTAGTCATTGCACCACTTACGCACAAACCTAGTTCCCGCCCACCTACCCAAGTGTTTGTTGTTAATGTTGTTAAAACATAAGATTACAAACACTTAAGCAGGAGTACCAATCCAAATCACACGCTCACAAAATTTAAACTAAGTTTTGAACCACCCACGCAAGTGTTAGTTGTTATTCAGTTGGATCACAAACACTTGGGTAAGTGGGCTCACGCTCCAATCCAAATTATTTTCGTAAAAAAATTGAACTTAGTTGCTCGCAAAATTTGAACTTAGTTTTCAACCACTCACCCAAGTGTTAGTTGTTATTAAATTGAATCACAAACACTTGAGTGGGTGGGCGGGAACACCAATCAAAATTACTTGCGTACAATATTTAAACTTAGTTCCCGCCCACCCACCCAAGTGTTTGTTGTCAAAAAATTAGATTACAAACACTTGGGCGGGAACACCAATCCAAACCACAAGCTCACAAATTTGAACTAAGTTCTGAACCACCCACCCAAGTGTTATTTGTTATTAAATTAGATCACAAACACTTGGATGGGTGGACGGAAGCTCCAATCCAAATTACTCGCGAAAATTTGGACTTAGTTCCCGCCTACCCACCTTAATGTTTGTTATCAAGAAATTAGATTACAAATATTTGAGCAAAAACACCAATCTAAATCACACGCTCACAAAATTTGAACTTAGTTCTCAACCACCCACATAAGTGTTAGTTGTTATTAAATTAGATTACAAACATTTGGGTGGGTGGGCGGGAGCACCAATCCAAATTACTCCCGTAGAAAATTTGGATTTAATTCTTACCCACCCACCCAAGTTTTTGTTGTCAAAAAAATTGGATTACAAACACTTGAGCGGGAACAATAATCCAAATCACACGCTTACAAAATTTAAACTTAATTCTCAACCACCCACCAAGTGTTAGTTGTTATTAAATTAGACCACAAACTCTTAGGTGGGTGGGTGGAAGCTCCAATCCAAATTACTCCCGTAGAAAATTTAAATTTAATTCTCGGGAACGCACCTAAATGTTTGTTGCCAAGAAATTACATTACAAACACTTGGGCAGGATCACCAATCCAAATCACACGCTTACAAAATTTGAACTTAGTTCTCAACTACCCATCCAAGTGTAAAAAGTTGTAATTAAATTAGATCACAAACACTTGGGCGGGTAAGCAGGAACACTAAATGAAACTACTTACGCACAAACTTAGTTCCCGCCCATCTATCCAAGTGTTTGTTGTCAAGAAACTAGATTACAAACACTTAGGCGAGAACACCAATCCAAATCACATACTCTCAAAGCTTGAACTTAGTTCTCAATTACCCACCCAAGTGTTAGTTGTTATTAAATTGAATCACAAACACTTGGGTAGATGGGGGGGGAGCACCAATTCAAATTACTTGCGTAGAAAATTTGGACTTAGTTTCCACCCACGCACCCACCCAAGTTTTTGTTGTAAAGAAATTAGATTACAAACACTTGGGCGGGAACATTAATCTAAATCACACGCTCAAAAAATTGAATTTAGTTCTCAACCACCCACCCAAGTGTCAGTTGTTGTTAAATTGGATTACAAACACTTGGGTAGGTGAGCGGGAGCACCAATTAAAATTACTTGCGTACAAAATTTGAACTTAGTTCCCGCCCACCCACCCAAATGATTGTTGTTTAGATTACAAACACTTGGGCGGGAACACCAATTTAAATCACACGCTCACAAAATTTAAACTTAGTTCTCAACCACCCACCCAAGTGTTAGTTGTTATTAAATTGGATCACAAACACTTGGGTGGGTGGGCGGGAACTCCAATTCAAATTGTTTGTGTAGAAAATTTGAACCTAATTCCCGCCAACCCACCCAAGTGTTTGTTGACAAGAAATTGGATCACAAACACTTGGGAGGGTGGGCAGGAACACCAACGTAGAACACACGCGTACAAAATTTGGACTCTGTTCCTGGCCACCCACCCGAATATTTGATGTCAAGAAATTAGATCACAAACACTTGGGTAAGTAAGCGGTAGCACCAATTCAAACTACTCGCGTACAAATGTTGCACTTAAGTGCAACATTTGTACGCCCACCCACCCAAGTGTTTGTTGTCAAAAAATTATATCACAAATACTTGGGTGAGTGGGCGGGAGCACCAATTCAAATTACTCGCGTACAAAACTTGGACTTAGTTCTCGCCCACCCACCCAAGTGTTTGTTGTCAAGAAATTATATTACAAATACTTCGGTGAGTGGGCGGGAGCACCAATTCAAACTACTTGCGTACAAAATTTAGACTTAGTTCCCGCCCACCCACCCAAATGTTTGTTGTCAAGAAATTATATCACAAGTACTTGGGTGAGTAAGCGAGAGCACCAATTCAAACTACTTGCGAACAAAATTTAAACTTAGTTCCCGCCCGCCCACCCAAGTGTTTGTTGTCAAAAAATTATATCACAAATACTTAGGTGAGTAAGCGGGAGCACCAATTCAAACTACTTGCGTACAAAATTTAAACATAGTTCCCGCCCACCCACCCATGTGTTTGTTGTCAAGAAATTACATCACAAATACTTGGGTGAGTAAGCAGGAGCACCAATTCAAACTACTTGCGTACAAAATTTAAACCAAGTTCCCGCCTACCCACCCAAGTGTTTGTTAACAAGAAATTATATCACAAATACTTGGGTGAGTCAGCAGGAGCACCAATTCAAACTTCTTGCGTACAAAATTTAAACTTAGTTCCCGCCCACCCACCCACCCAAGTGTTTGTTGTCAAAAAATTATATTACAAATACTTGGGTGAGTTAGCGGGAGCACCAATTCAAACTAAATGCGTACAAAATTTAAACTAAGTTCCCGCCCACCCACCCAAGTGTTTGTTGTCAAAAAATATATCACAAATACTTGGGTGAGTGGGCGGGAGCTCCAATTCAAACTACTCGCGTACAAAATTTAAGCTTACTTCCCGCCCACCCACCCAAGTGTTTGTTGTCAAAAAATTATATCACAAATATTTGGGTGAGTGGGCGAGAGCAGCAATTCAAATTACTCGCGTTCAAAACTTGGACATAAATCCCGCCCACCCACCCAAGTGTTTGTTGTCAAGAAACTATATCACAAATACTTAGGTGAGTAAGCGGGGGCACCAACTGAAACTACTTGCGTACATAATTTAAACTTAGTTCCCGCCCACCCACCCAAGTGTTTGTTAACAAGAAATTATATCACAAATACTTGGGTGAGTCAGCGGGAGCACCAATTCAAACTTCTTGCGTACAAAATTTAAACTTAGTTCCCGCCCACCCACCCACCCAAGTGTTTGTTGTCAAAAAATTATATCACAAATACTTGGGTAAGTGGGCAGGAGCACCAATTCAAACTACTTGCGTACAAAATTTAAACTTAGTTTCCGCCCACCCACCCAAATGTTTGTAGTCAAGAAATTATATCACAAATACTTAGGTGAGTAAGCGGGAGCACCAATTCAAACTACTTGCGTACAAAATTTAAACTTAGTTCCCGCCCACCCACCCAAGTGTTTGTTGTCAAGAAATTATATCACAAATACTTACCAATTCAAACTTCTTGCGTACAAAATTTAAACTTAATTCCCGCCCACCCACCCACCCAAGTGTTTGTTGTCAAAAAATTATATTACAAATACTTGGGTGAGTTAGCGGGAGCACCAATTCAAACTAAATGCGTACAAAATTTAAACTAAGTTCCCGCCCACTCACCCAAGTGTTTGTTGTCAAAAAATATATCACAAATACTTGGGTGAGTGGGCGGGAGC
Source organism: Tachinus rufipes (assembly GCA_963932245.1). Taxonomy (NCBI): domain Eukaryota; kingdom Metazoa; phylum Arthropoda; class Insecta; order Coleoptera; family Staphylinidae; genus Tachinus; species Tachinus rufipes. The sequence goes on from OZ010749.1 coordinate 9,406,793, forward strand.
ACCAATTTAAATTACTCGCGTACAAAACTTGGACTTAGTTCCCGCCCACCAAAAAATTGTTAAAATCAAAATTTGTAGACAAAAATAGATTTTTCATCTAAAACTAAGTACAATTTTGACAAATAATTACTCTATTATAGTACCATTGTTTGTAAAGTTTTCAAAAATATTGATACGCTAAATAATTACCCAAAAATTTTCAAAATTACCCTAATTTTAGATAAAGTTTTATATACTATCTAAGAATTTGTCTCATATTTAGAAAAGTAGATATTGGAACTAATTAAAATTTTTACAACTTGTTATTCTATTATAGTACTTATGTTTGTGAAATTTTCAGAAATATTGATACCCTAAATATATACTCAGAATTTTTCAAATCTCTAATTTAAAATTTTAACACTTTATTAGTCTATTATAGTACCAATGTTTGTGAAACTTTTAGAAATATTGATACGCTAAATATTTACCCAAAAATTTTCAAAATTACCTTAACTTCAGTTAAACCTTTTATATACTATCTACAAATTTGTCTCATATCTACAAAAGTAAATATTGGATCTAATTTAAATTTTGGCAACTTAATAATCTATTATAGTACTACTGTTTGTTAAATTTTTAGAAATATTAATACGCTAAATATATACCCAGAATTTTTCAAAATTACCCTAATTTTAGTTGAAGCTCTATGTACTATCTAAGAATTTGTCTCATATCTACAAAAGCAGATATTGGATTTGATTTAAATTTCAGCAATTTAATAATCTATTATAGTACTAATGTTTGTCCAATTTTTAAAAATATTGATTCGCTAAATAATTACCGAAAATTTTCAAAATTACCCTAATTTTAGTTAAAGTTTTATATACTATCTAAGAATTTGTCTCATATCTACAAAAGTAGATATTGGATCTAATTTAAATTTTGATAACTTATTATACTATTATAGTACTAATGTTTGTAAAATTTTCAAAAAAATTGATACGCTATATATTTACCCAAAATTTTTCAAAATTACCCTAACTTTAGTTAAAGCTTTATATACTATATAAGATTTTGTTTCATATCTACAAAAGTAGACATTGGATCTAATTTAAAATTTAATAACTTTTATACTATTATAGTACTAATGTTTGTAAAACTTTCAAAAAGATTAATACGCTAAATATTTATCCAGAAATTTTCAAAATTACCCATAATTTTAATTGAAGCTTTGTATACTATCTAAGAATTTGTCTTATATCTACAAAAGAAGATATTGAATCTTATTTAAATTTTGACAACTTTTTATTCCATTATAGTACTTATATTTGTAAAATTTTTAAAATTATTGATACGCTGAATATTTACCCAGAAATTTTCAAAATTACCTTAACTTCAGTTAAACCTTTTATATACTATCTAAAAATTTGTCTCATATTTACAAAAGTAAATATTGCATCTAATTTAAATGTTGACAACTTGTTATTCTATTATAGTACTTATGTTTGTAAAATTTTCAGAAATATTGATACGCTAATTACTTACCCAGAAATTTTCAAAACTACCCAAATTTTAGTTGAAGCTTTATATACTATCTAAGAATTTGTCTCATATCTACAAAAGTAAATATTGGATCTAATTTAAATATTGACAATTTTTTATTCTATTATAGTACTTATGTGCGTAAAATTTTCAAAAATATTGATACGCTAAATATTTACTCAAAAATTTTCAAAATTACCTTAACTTTAGTTAAACCTTTTATATACTTTCTAAAAATTTGTCTCATATCTACAAAAGTAAATATTGGATCTAATATAAATTTTGGCAACTTAATAATCTATTATAGTACTAATGTTTGTCAAATTTTTAGAAATATTGATACGCTAAATATATACCCAGAATTTTTCAAAATTACCCTAATTTTAGTTGAAGCTCTATGTACTATCTAAGAATTTGTCTCATATCTACAAAAGCAGATATTGGATTTGATTTAAATTTCAGCAATTTAATAATCTATTATAGTACTAATGTTTGTCCAATTTTTAAAAATATTGATACGCTAAATAATTACCAAAAATTTTCAAAATTACCCTAATTTTAGTTAAAATTTTATATACTATCTAAGAATTTGTCTCATATTTACAAAAGTAGATTTTAGAACTAATTAAAATTTTGACAACTTGTTATTCTATTATAGTACTTATGTTTGTAAAATTTTCAGAAAAATTGATACCCTAAATATATACCCAGAATTTTTCAAAATTACCCTAATTTTAGTTGAAGCTTTATATACTATCTAAGAATTTGACTCATATCTACAAAAGTAAATATTGGATCTAATTTAAATTTTAATAATTAGTTACTTTATTATAGTACCATTGTTTGTAAAATTTTTAGAAATATTGATACGCTAAATACTTACCCAGAAATTTTCAAAACTACCCAAATTTTAGTTGAAGCTTTATATACTATCTAAGAATTTGTCTCATATCTACAAAAGTAAATATTGGATCTAATTTAAATTTTGACAACTTAATATTCTATTATAGTACTTATGTGCGTAAAATTTTCAGAAATACTGATACGCTAATTATTTACCCAAAAATTTTCAAAATTATCTTAACTTTAGTTAAACCTTTTATATACTATCTAAAAATGTCTCATATCTACAAAAGTAAATATTGGATCTAATTTAAATTTTGGCAACTTAATAATCTATTACAGTACTACTGTTTGTTAAATTTTTAAAAATATTGATACGCTAAATATATACCCAGAATTTTTCAAAATCACCCTAATTTTAGTTGAAGCTCTATGTACTATCTAAGAATTTGTCTCATAACTACAAAAGTAGATATTAGATTTAATTTCAATTTTGCAACTTAATATTCTATTATGGTACTAATGTATGAACAATTTTCAAAAATATTGATAAGCTAAATATTTACTAAAAAAAATCAAAACTTTAATTGATTAATTTAATTTGAAGTAAACAAAACTTGTTTACTAATTACATTCATTATAATATAAGCTCATCATAAACGTGTCTTGTTATTGATACTCTTTCATGAGACAAATTACACATAATATAGAATTTCATGTCGTAATCGAAACGGCTCTGTTATTCAGACGGAATTGCCGCTGATGTCTGTAAAGCAAAGAAAAATAAAAAGTAAAACTGTAGTTATTAGGGATAATTGTAGTGTAGGAAAAACGTTACAGTCTGCGTATTTGACTGCAAACTCTGCTGGAGGTCGTTGTGCCGAGTTAAACTCACAACTGTGCAGTCGTCGTCTCATTGACAGCACTGTCAGTGCAACCATTGCTTCTCGACCAGAAGGCACCAGAAAGCAATTATATAATAATTAATGGTTAACATTCTCGCGCTTCGATAAATAAGATTTAAAGTTTAAAACAAATCGATATTGTTATAAATAATCACCAAATTGAAAAATGAAACTCCCGCAAGCACTTCGTAAAGTAGATGATTAAATTTCGTATAAAAAAAAGATTTTTAAACTACACACAGAAATTTACTTTAAAATTGCAAACTCTACGGCGACGTGTAAAACTTTTTTCCTTTCAAAGTATGCAGTTTACCTTGCATAATTCTATTTAATTATACGCTAACTAAATTATATTATACTAAAACTTCTTTAACAATGTTTAATTGAATTTGTTGTTAGTTTCGAGGCAATTTATGGGCATTGTGATATACATTACATACACTATACGGAAAATAGTTTTTAATTTAAATTTCAAAATATGTTCTTATACAGAACACGCGATGGGTTGCATTGTTATAAGTTTTCTATTGTTATTTGTTTTCAATTATGGTATATGAATCTAATTGTGACATGGATTGTAATTGCAATTAGAGCATAGCTGCGTTGCTCATATTATATAATTAATTATTCAAGCAAGCATTCACTACTGAAGATGTAAGTAATAATTGCTTGAATCATAAATCAATTTTTGACTAGTTATAGTGAATCGTTTCGGGAAAATTAATTAAGCCATCAACAACATCTAAATAAATTACATAGAATTTGATTGCTACCTTTATTTTCTAGCAAATTTAATCCCTCATCAAGGTTCCTTGTCATGGACATTCTAACCCTTTCACGCGTGGTTTTAATATTCCAAATTTCAATTTACAAATACAATGTGGCCGTGTAGCGTTGCTTAATTAGTATTTTAGAGCCTCCCTTTTATTAGCCAGTGCATCAGATTACATTTTCATTTTTTATGATCCAGCAAAAGCAAGATGGTATTTAAAAAGTGTTTACTTTATGGAGATTTTGCAAGGGATTAATTACAGCTGGAGTTTTATTGCTTGAAACATGTTTACTGTGAAATAAATTGTACACAAAGTATTGATTTGATTAAGTTTTAAAAACTTATTACAAATTCAATTGCAATTGGGTAAAATCAAACGTCCGGAAAATCCCCGGAAGAATTTCCACTTGAAAGTGAATTAGCCATTCGGAATCACAGTTTGGCGGTGTCGCCTCTTCTATTCTAGTTTTTTTTTTTAGCAATTTAAAAGACGGCTACTGTTAAGTCAACAGCAGACTTTTGAATACGTGGCCGGTTTCTCAGTGAGAGGGGCAAACCGACCGGAAGGAAGTCTCGAGTTAATGGGCGCTGAATGCGTAATGGCGCGCCGGTCGGTCACACAACCGAAATGCCCATGCATTATACATGAATCCATTGAGTTCGTCCTCCGAGAGACACTTAAGGAGACCCTCCTGCGCGCAATCCAACCGCGGTGACACATCAAAAATTAACGCCTCACGTAGAACACTGGCTACGCGGTGCGAAAGATCTTGAATTATTACCGGAACAACTATCTTATTTGTTTTAACTTACGCAACCATAACCTAAGACAAAGCTTATACATAAGCACACTGATGAATGGTGCATACCTTGAAACACTAGTGAGAAACAAATTACATAAAATGATAAATTAACATTTTTTTTTTTTATTGTCGTTAATAGTCTTATTAAGCTGATACGCCAAAAATCTAAACTAACTAATTATTTTTTTAGATTACACTAGAAAAATTACGAGTGGATTTAAATAATAACAATCAATTTAACTAATCCTAAAAGGGCGTCATTTTAATACCCCAAATTTAATTATCCCGGCTTTGTTTTCCTAAGTATAATGTGAGCTACATGTCACATCTAATTTAGTTTTAATTTTAATTAGCTGCCGGAATCTATGACACAGTGTAATTTGTAACATTTTACTTATCCTGCGAGATATAATTAACATTCTACACCTATCTCAAGTAAGACGACCCGGGGGCTGGTTGGGTAGTGTGTTAATGTAAGGAGATATTCAATTATATTAATGAGTTTGTTCATCCAAGAATTTAATTGATATAAAATTGTAATTTGATTCAAAAGCAATCTAAAAGCAATTACAGGTGGCACATCGATTTAATATTACATTAGAATTCATATTTTCCGGGTCGGCTCCACCAATATTTGATATATCGATTCCTGCGGGTAGAAACTTACACATGCATAAGAACCTAGGAGGGTTGGTTGAGATGTATATATGTGAGTGTATCCATGGCTTGGTTATCTAATCATTTTCTCACGAGATGACGGACGAGACACGCCCGAGGCTATCTTATTACCGTGTGTCTGCCGTGTCTATGCCGCTTAACACATTATAGACATGCACACCCGTTACACCCCGGTGATTAAACTGCACGCCGGGGTAATACTCCGTGTCACCCTAGCAGATTACCAGTCCCGACACGGGAGTAGATGTCGTGAAATATTTAGGGGATGACACTACGAAATGACAAATTTCATAATCATTTATTACACCTACAAGTATCACATAACACATGAAAGACGATATGGGAAATTATATTAATTCTGGGACTAGGTTACACCCTACAGATTGCAATAATGTTAATACTTTACGAGCTTATTTAAGGACATAATAGAAATATTGAAGATCAAATCAAAAGTTAAATAAGTTAATACTCAAACTTCTTTAATGATTCTGAACTTGACTGAATAATTCTAAAGTTTCAACAAATTTTAAGAACTAAAAACTGTTTGTAATTACTAAAATAATTAATTAACTATAGTCTTTGTTTTAGGCGAGTTATGATGTTTCAAATGCGTAAATATTTTAGTTAATAATTGCCCAAGTTTTTATAATTTATAATATTTGCGCATACTTATATAATAATGATTGTCATAGTAATAACATCAAGCGGCCATTATAAAAAAAGGCGTGGTCAAGAAATTATAGCGGCAATATTCAAATCAGTTCAAAGTTTATGTATTGGTCATCAAATTTGTTCCTAAGAACAAGGCCCTTGTTTAAGATGACCCCGCGATAGCAAATATTGTAAATTTTTTTTTTGAAAAGAAAAAAAAGTTACGGCTATACAAGCTTCTTAAAACCCATAGCATAATATCGAGTCAGTAGTTTGGACTAAAGTGGCCCACTCGCCCACCTATGTGTTAGTTATCAAAAAATTAGATCACAACCTATTCTTCAATCAAACACCAAATCTCTTGATTCACTTGAGTGGGTGGGTAAGCAACTCCATAGCATAATACCTAGTCAGTAGTTTAAAGTGGAGTGGCCCACCCACCCAAGTGTTTGTTATCAAAAGGTTAGACCACAACCTTCTCTTGTGACAAAAATGACATCTAACGTTCGCAGAAAGGTCACACATCCAATTTTTTGATAACAAACACTTGGGTGGGTGGGTGGGACACTCCGTAGCATATTACTGAGTCAGTAGTTTGAACTGAAGTGGCCCGTCCCTCCCACCCAAGCGTTAGTTATCAAAAAATTAAATCACAACCTACTCTTGTGACACAGTGACTTTTTGACGCTTGCAGAGAAGTCAAACATCAAATCTCTTAATGATGGACACTTAGGTGAGTGCACAGGCCACTCCATAGCATAATACCTAGTCAGTAGTTTAGAGTAGAATGACCCACCCACCGACCCAAGTGTTCGTTGTCAAGAGGTTAGATCACAATTTTCTCTTAGAACAAAAATGACTTCCAACGTTCGCAGAAAGGTCAAACATCCAATCTCTTGATGATGGATATTTGGGTAGGTCGGTGGGCCACTCCATAGCATATAACCAAATCAGCAGTTTAGACTGAAGTGGCCCACCCACCCAAACGTTGGTTATTAAGAAATTAAATCACAACCTACTCTTGTGACAAAATGATTTTTTGACGCTCGCATAGAAATAAAACATCAAATCTCTTGATGACGGACAGGTGACAGGTGAGTACGTGAGCCACTCAATAGCATAATACCTAGTCAGTAGTTTAAAGTGAAGTGAAGGTTAGATCACAACCTTCTCTTGTAACAAAAATAACTTCTAACGTTTGCAAAAAGGTCACACATCCAATTTTTTGATAACAAACACTTGAGTGGGTGGGTGGAATATTCCGTAGCATATTACTAAGTCAGTAGTTTAAACTGAAATGGTTCACCCATCTACCCAAGCGTTAGTTATCAAGAAATTAAATCACGACCTACTCTTGTGACAAAATGATTTCTTAACCCTCCCAGAAAAGTCAAACATCAAATCTCTTAATGACGGATACTTAGGTGGGTGCGCAAGCCGCTCTATAGCATAATACCTAGTCAGTAGTTTAAAGTAGAGTGGCCCACCCGCCCACCCAAGTGTTCGTTATTAAGAGGTTAGATCACAACCTTCTCTTGGGTCAAAAATGACTTCTAACGTTTGCAGAAAGGTCAAACAAACAATTTTTTGATAACAAACACTTAGGTGGGTAGGTGGGACATTCCGTAGCATAGTACTAAGTCAGTAGTTTGGACTAAAGTAGCCCATCTACCTACCCACTCAAGCATTGGTTATCAAGAAATTAAATGACTTCTTGACGCTCGCAGAAAGGCCAAACATCCAATCTCTTAATGACAGACACTTGTGGGTAGGCCACTTTATAGCATATTACCAAATCAATAGTTTAAACTAAAGTGGCCTACCCACCCATCCAAGTGTTAGTTATCAAGAAATTTAATCACAACGTACTTTTGTGACAAAATGACTTTTTGACGTTTGCAGAGAGGTGAAACAAACAATTTCTTGCTGACGGACACTTGAGTGCGTAGGTGGGCCACTCCGTAGCATAACACCGAGTCAGTAGTTTAGACTGAAGTTGACAACCCAACCGCACAAGTGTTACTTAACAAGAAATTAGATCACAACCTACTCTTGAATGGCTTCTGACGTCTACATAAAAATTAAACTATTAATATCTTGATAACGACCACTTGGTTGGACAAATGGGCCACTCTATAACATAATGCCAAGTTATAAATTTGAACTGAAAAGCTCCACCCACCCTTCCAGATGTTAATTATTAAAAGATTAGATTACGATCTACTATTGTGACAAAATGACTTCTTGACGCTCGCAGAGAAGTCAAACATCCAATCTCTTGATGACGGACCGTTGGATGGGTAGGTAGGCTACTCCATTGCACAATACCGAGTCAGTAGTTTGGACTAGATTAGCCCATCCACCCACTCAAGTGTTAGTTATCAAAATATTGGATCACAACCTATTCTTGTGACAAAATGACTTCTTGACGCTTGCAGAGAAGTCAAACATCTAATCTCTTGATGACGGACACTTGGGTGGGTAGGTGGGCCACTCCATAGTATAACACCGAGTCCGCCCACCCACCCACCTAAGCGTTAGTTATTAATTGAATCACGACCTACTATTGTGACAAAATAATATTTTTCGCTCGCAGAGAGGTCAAACGTCCAATTTCATAATGATGGACGCTAGGGTGGGTAAGTGGGCCACTCCATAGCATAATACCAAGTCAGTATTTTGAATTAGAGTGGCCCACCCACCCACCCAAGCGTTAGTTTTCAAAAGATTAGATCACAACCTACTATTGTAACAGAATGACTTCTGACGCCCATAGAAAGATCAAACTATAAATTTCTTGATAACGACCACTTAGGTGGGTGGGTGGGCCACTTTATAACATTATACCAAATCAGTTATTTAAACTGGAGTGGTTTACTCACCCACCCAAGTGTTAGTTATCAAAAGTAGAGATCACGACCTACTCTTGTGACAAAATGACTTCTTGACGATCTCAGAAAAGTCAAACATCCAATTTCTTAACGACGGACACTTGGGTAAGCCACTCCATAGTATAATTCCAAGTCAATAATTTAGACTAGAAAGGCCTACCCACCCGCCCAAGTGTTAGATATCAAGAGATTGGATCATAACCTTCTCATGTAGCAAAATGACTTCTTGACGCTTGCTGAGAGGTCAAACATCCAATATCTTGATAACGGACACTTGGGTTGCTGGTGAGTAGGTCACTCCATAGCATAATACCAAAACAGTAATTTGATTTGGACTAAAGTCTTTTACCCGCTCATCCAACTAAGTTATCAAAAAATTGGATCGCAATCTACTCTTGTGACAAAATAATTTCTTGACGCTCGTAGAAAAATCAAACATCCAATTTCTTAATGACAGACACTTGGGTGGGTGAGTGGGGCACTCAATAACATAATACAGAGTCAGTAGTTTGAATTGGAGTGGCCTACCCACCCGTCCAAGTGTTAGTTATTAAGAGATTGGATCATGACCTACATTTGTGACAAAATTACTTCTTGACGCTCACAGAAAGGTCAAACAACCACTTCCTTAATGACAAACAGTTGGGTGGGTGGGTGGGATACTGCATAGCACATTACCAAGTTAGTATTTTGGACTGGGGTGACCCACCCAACCACCCAAATGTTGGTTATTAAAAAATTAAATCAAGACTACCTCTTGTAATAAAATCAAGAAGTCAAACTCCTAATTTCTTGATGACAAACAACTAGGCGGGTAGGTGAAGCACTCCATAGCATAATACCGAGTCAGTCTTTTGGACTGGAATGGCCCACCCACCCAGTTTTGTGGTACTTATTAAAAGATTGGATCACGACCTTTTCTTGAGACAGAATAACTTTTGAAGTTCACAGAAAGAGCAAACTATTATTTTCTTGATAACGACTTTTTGGGTGAGTTTGTGGGCCACTTCATAGCATAGTACCAAATCCACCCACCCATAGACTAGTAATTAAGAGATTGGATCACCACCTACTCTTGTGACAAAATGACTTTCTATCGCTCGCAGAGAAGTCAAACATCCAATTTCTTGATGACGGACAATTGGGTGGGTAGGTAAGCCACTCCATAGTGTAATACTAAGTTAGTAATTTAGATTGAAGTGGGGTCCCACCCACCCAAGTGTTAATTAGCAAGAGATTGGATCACGACCGTCTCTTGTAGGGGAATGACTTGTGACGTCCACAGAGAAGTCAAACTAGCAATCACTTCATGACGGACATTTGAGTAAGCAAGTAGGCCACTCTAAAACATAATACCAAGTCAGTAGTTTAGACTTGAGTGGCCCACCCACCCACCCACCCAAGTGTTAGTTATCAAAAGATTGAATTACGAGTCTCTCTTGTGGCAGAATGACTTTCACAGAGAGGTGAAATTATCAATCACATGATGACAAATACTTGGGTAAGTGAGTGGGCCAATCTTAGGCATAATACCAAACCAATAGTTTGGACTAGAGTGGCCCGCCCACCCACCCAAGTGTTAGTTATCAAGAGATTGGATCACGACCTACATTTGTGACATATTGACTTCTTGACGCTCGCAAAAAGGCCAATCATTCAATTTCTTGATGACGGCCACTTGGGTGATTGAGGGGCCTATTTATAGCATAATACTAAGTCAGAAGTTTAGACTAGAGTGGCCCCAACCTTCTATTAAACAAATTTGTTTGTTTTCCACTGATCTGTGTGAAACTCTTAAAAAAAGCAAAAAGCGCAAAAATCAAAAATTTAACTGAGTTTTTCAACCTGAAAGTTACTGTTAAGCCAAAAATGAAACGGTAGCATACTTCAATGTCAAAAGTACCAACGCCATGAAATGCTTTAAAACATTTGTCATCTGTCGTAACTGTTGCCCCCCCATAAACAATCCTTAGAGCACACCTCAACACCATTAGTGACGGTGCTTCCAACTTCAACCAACCTTCTATTAAATAAATTTGTTTGTTTCCTTCTGTTCAACTTCTAAAGGGAACAAAAAACGCAAAGATCAAAGAATTAATTAAGTTCTTAAGCGTAAAAATCACTGTTGAGCCAAAAAAAAACGAAACGGTAGCATACCCCAATGCTAAAAGTACCAACTCCACGAGCATGCTTCAAAGTATCTGTTATCTGCCGTAACTGTTTGAGGCCCCATCATTTGACAAAAAAACAAAAGAGCACACCTTTTAAGTATACTTTCTGCTCCGTCCCTCATTCCGCCAATCCAAAGATGCAAAATACTAAACTTGCGCCCAATCTTACAACAGCTCCGGCCCCGTCTTCTTCTTAATGCTCAGGTTCCCGCAAACCTGCTACTGCTGTTACAGAAAACAAATTGTTTGCTAATATTCTTTTTGGAGTTAGCGCTCTAGGAAGTCTAAAACAGATTTTGTTTTGTGTAAGAATTCGAATTGACTTAACTTTGTCTAAGGCCTAAGAACAATTCCAATGCAACTGCTAAATTTGGAAAACTTTTCAAAATTTGAAAAAATCTGACTAAGCTATAATAGTCGATGTGCCCCCGTGCATTTTAATAGAACGTTCTAAAGTAACCTGTCCGATTAAAATCAACATAGCTCAAAAATGGTAGCGCGTAAAGAATTCTTTTCTATTTTTTTTTTTAAAAGCTAGCTTCAAAAGTTTTGGTTAAAATTTTGCTTCAAAGTACCCGTACAAAAATGATCTTTCAAACATAAAACAAAACATCTAGGTACTAAAATTTCATCAACAATGTTTGACATCCAATTTTCCTTTTTTGGCACATGTGCCACCCTTAACTGATTTGCACATGATGATAAAGACAAAAAAATGCTGCCAATACTGTTGAAAGCGTCTTTATTGCTATACACACCCAAAACACAATTTTATCAGTTCGGTTCTAGGCTATAAACAAAGTACATATACGCAAAATGTTAAATCGGTACCAATTCTGCCTATACGTTCACAGGTGACAATATCCACTAACACAACAACCCAAAAGTGGCAGCCAATGCAGAAGCAAACCCACAATATTAACTATGTTTGAGACAACCAATTTCCCAGTTTTGGCATATGTACCATCCTCAACTGATCCGCCAAAAGGCAACCTGCCAACCAACGGAATAATAGAACAGAGTTTAAGTAGTTACTACGCCCAGTGGTCTTGGTAAAAAAGAAGAATGACACTCGACGCTTTTGTATAGACTACCGTAAACTAAATAAAATTACCAAAAAAAAAAGCAGCACCACTTTCCAAAAGATTTTGCACCAGCTCGGATCTTTGGTAAAATCGACTTTAAACCTGATACTGGCAGATCCCAATAGCAAAAATCATAAGCTTTGGCCGCCCTGACTAACAGAAAATTCAAAGTCATGCCATATAACCTAAAAAATGTAATTGTGCAAACCTGGCTTGACGTAAAGACAAAATTCACTTCCCTCTTGTTAAAGAATTCCACTTTAAAGTAGAGCACACACTGGAAGAAATTAACCTTTTACCCAACTAACTCAACCAACACCCAAGCTCTAAACTCACATCTCAAGCAGCTGAAGAGTCCAAAAGTCCCGTCGACCACAATACCAACAATAGCGTACCAAACAGACTATGTCAATATATGCTTCTTAGGAGAAACTTTTGCTTTGGTCCAACGTGCACAAACAAAAAACATTAAAGTACAGGATATCATCCAAACATTCCACAAGATGGCATATGATCCCGAACAAACCAAAGACAAAGACTATAGGCCTGCCTATGCTTAACACAATCACCGCTGACCATACAAGCTGCAATAAAACGACCTAAGGATTTGACATGCTTAAATGTAAAAACTAAAACTCCAAACCTAAAACACCACTAAAAACTAAACAATCAAGTAAGCCGTGGAAAAAGATAGCTATAGACTTTGTAGGCCCGCTAAACTACCAAACCAAGGAACAAGTTCATCTTTACAATGATGGACACTTGCACTGAGTAGCTAGAAGCCACACCAATGCCAAAGCACTACTAAGATGCTTGTATAACACTCATTCCAACAATAAGAATATCTAAAAGTAGTGTTGCCAGATAACCGTCACAAATTACTAGCAATACACTTATGCTCAAACTTCAACTTAAGCGAAAAATTGTAGTTATTTTTGGTAACTAGAGTAACAATGAATAAAATACTGTTTTACATCATTTTATTATATTATAGCACAAAAATATGTTTATAGAAGTCCATAATCCCACACACTCGATCAAATATAAAAATTTATTTCATTGCTCATCCGCAATATTTATATCCCTATTCGCAAACCATCGAACAAAACACTTCTTTACCCCTACGTTCCGTCCGAGCGAGGATGCAGTATAAATATAATGGACATTTAAGAGAGCATAATGATCCCGCCATAAATTCCCATCCTCTTATTATCGCCTCTTATATTGCTTATCACATTTATGACGTGAAAATTATAATAGGGTAGCTTCCCACATTTTATTGATTCAAACTCCCCACCTCTTCCCTTCATCCATCGTGTTGTAGTAGTAGTAGTAGTAATCCCGCACCATCGGAATTTCAATTACTTCACATATAAATATTTGTTTTATTGGGTTTTCGGCGAGTGAATTAAACATTCTGCAGTAATCCAACTATCTAAACTTACTTCATAATTTGATCAGTTGGCAATTGTTATTTATTTTCTTGTTAATTAAAATATTTCACGTTGCGGAGAAAGATTTTTTTAATATGGCTTTATATTGTAAATTGCAGCGTGCTAAACGGGAGGTTTTTATGCTTTTTCTTTTTTAATTTGGGTCCACCGCACGAGACTGGAATTTATTAAATCGGACTATCCTCGAGACGGTAAGGAATTATTGCATAAGGGCTTAGTTGCAATTTAATTACTTGCACCCCTTTAATAAAAAGACAAAACTAAAGTATTATTTTGCTTCTTAATTATTGACTGAAAATTTGAATTTTTATTTACAAAAAGATTTAAGAAAAACGGAATTTTATCCTTATAGGGGATGATCCTTACAGTTATGCAAAAAATTAGTAGTGGAATCATACACGGAAATTAGTCTCAAAGTCTTTAGAAAATATGCGAGGGTGGAAAACGTAAAAACCGGACTTTTATTGGCGATAACCTTTCGCTTAATCGTGTAACTTGGGACAGATGTTATTCCGCAAACACAATGGCTGATTGGTGATGATAAGATTTTTACAACTGTTCTTTATGTTTAATTCGGTTTGTGTGTCATAAAAGTTTGTCAATTAAAATGCTATAATCAATATAATTTTTATTCGCTTAATTAAAAATTTTTGTCTGCGAGCCAATTTTGCTCTAAATTACATCACATGATTTGATTGTAATTAATTATATAAAGGTTGAAGTATTTACTTTGTGAAAGAAACGCTTGTACGTGATTTGCAAGTGACCGATGAAAGGCCGTTCCCAATTACTTTGTCCTTTCAGCGTCCTTTTAATCGTTGCGTGTTTGTGAATTAACAACAACTTGAAAGCAAAACAGGCAGAATTTTATTTAATTATTGACGTTTTTAACTAAACACGCATTAGATTGAAATCTATACAAAGCTTTGTTGTCGAGTTTAATTTTAAATATTAATAAATGATTACAAGTTGATTTTTTTTATTAACTCTAAAAGCAATGGAAATATAAAAAAAAATATACTACTTCTAGACTTGTTTCTGAAATAACAAATTGTTCGGTCAAGTTTTAACATCAATATTAGAAGCAATAGACCTCATTGAAACTCAATAAAAAAATTCTTTTAGCAATTCAGACTATTTGTAGACTTGTTTCTGGTTAACAAATTGTTTGTTTAACTTATAAGAACGTTAACAGACGTCAATAACACATAATGGAATAGTTTGAAACAATCTATACATTTTTTATAATTTCCAGACTATTTTAACAATTCAGACAATTTTTAAACTTGTTTCTGGACTAACAAATAGTCTGTTTAAATTTTAAGATCAATTTTAGAAAATATAAAACCCGCTAAAGTTTAACTAATAAAGCAAGTTTTAATGCCAATTAATGTTAAAATTTATTGAATAATATCGTTACACATCTCTTTGCTAATTATTATAGAATAATTTTGATTGATTGAAAGGTTGAGAATATGCTGACCCATATCTGAATTGCAATTTGCAGTCAGCAGCACAACTGGTAGCAAGTTCCCGTTAAGAATGCCCTCGCTTGAACGATGGGCGTGCTCGACATGGCAATCAGATAAGTTTTAATTGATGCATTCATAGATTTCATTCCCCGATAGTTGTCTGTATGAACGGGCTATAAATTAAATAAGTGTGGGCAAGCAAGGGGTTATTTATTGTCATCGATTTATTATATAGAGGGAAGCTACTGAGTTGATTTTTATTATTGTTAATTGGAGAATTGTAATCAATATCATTTGTACATAAAAAATCAGTTTCTATTAAATTATGAAATCACATCAAGGATCATGGAAAGGTATAAATATTTAAGGATATTATGAAATCTTCTTAAAGTATCAGCAAAGTTTTAAGAGCATTTTGGAGATAACATAAAATCCGTGTATGTTGAAAGCATTGTGAATTATTAATTCAAACAATTACTACTTTGATTACTTATTTATAACAGCAAAATAGTTTGATTTAATTGCAGAATTTACAAATTTAATGCAATTACCGTATAAAATCAATCCTGCTTGCTTTACACAATTCACGATATAAGAGTTCACTTGATTTGAAACAATACATTTACAACGACGCAATTAAACTGGGATAAAATACGGAAGAAATGCATGCGAATGTATAGATAACGTTAAGGCTTAATCATACTGAAGGTGATTACGGTGCGCACGTTGATAACAAAAAATTGTGTATATTTTTATTCTTATCGCTTATCTGCATAAAAATAAACTAAAGGAATATAAATGTAAAGTGGTTTCTTTTATGATTTATTTATAGAAATGATGATAAAATTTTATGCTTGTTGAGATTTATTTTCCGAAATAAATTAATATTTTTATATTGAAATGGAATTGTATAGAATAAGCAAAAGTTTTAAATATTAAAAATGATGCTTGATGTTGTATGCTTTTTTGAGAACATTTTTTAATGCTTCAGCTACAAATTGTTATATAACAATTTCAAACAGAAACGAATAAAAAATGTTTAATTTGTGTAGATGCTTCTAAATTAATTAAAATGCTTTACAAATCGTTCTAATACTTCAAAATTTGTCTAAAAACTTTAAAATCATTTAAGACCGTTCTATATTTGTGTTTAATTTATTCTAAACTATTTTATGTGTGAGTGACACACAAGTTCAATGGTTGCGGGACAGTAGTTTCAATTTTAGTTCCTGCCCACCAGTGGCGGAGCTAGGATTTTGAAAAAAAAGTACAATTTTGTCATTTATTTAACTTTTATTTTGTGAATTCTAAATAAACGTCGGGGGCTCCCTATGGTTGTGTGTCTCTCATTGCAGTCCCTTGCTTACAAGTACCATCCACCCACCAAAGTGATAGTGTTTAAATTTCTTGATTGGGTGGGTGGGCGGAGGACACAGTTCATTGATTACAAGAGAGTAGTTGAAACTGGAGTTCCCACTCACCCAACTATTTGTGAATCAATTTCTAAGTAGAAAAGTAGTTTCAACTTTAGTTCCCGCCCACACACCCTGGTTTTTGTGTTTTAATTTCCTGATCATAAACGATTAGGTGGGTAGGCGGGCCACTAAGTTCAATAATTGCGGGACAATAGTTTCAATTTTAATTCCCGCCTACCTACCAAAGTGTTAGTGATTAAATTTCTTGATTAGGTGGGTGAGCGGAGCACTAAGTTCAATGATTGCAAGACAGTAGTTTCAATTTTACTTCCTGCCCACCCACCCACCAAAGTGTTAGTGATTAAATTTTTTGATTGAGTGGGTAGGCGGGGCACTAAATTTAAAAAATTAAGCGTGAGTAGTTGCAACTAGAATTCCCGCCCACCCATCCAACTGTTTGCTTGGACTACAACCCGGACAAAAACCCAAGGTTAAAAGGGACCAGTCAGCGGCAAGCCACGTATTGCCTACAACAGTACCTTCTGGAGTACCTTGGTCATGATGCAAGAAGAACCTCGACATTGACAATGAATCTTATTAAACTGACCTAAACCAAATAAAAGACTTGAATGAGAATTAAAAATGACCTACACTTTTTGGTACTTATACAAGCCAACATCATAGCTAACAACTGTATAAACTTCAATTAAACTTGCTCAATTTGACATAACTTCCATTTATCTGGTCTGACCATACCTCAATGAATAGCCATTATGGATAATTTAACAATTAATAACTCCGAAATGATTCATTGGAATTTTATGCAAATTGGCAACAATAGACTTCAATACCATAAATACCAACAATGTTAAACTAAACAAAATTGATACGCTCAATTTAATATAAGCTCAACTTAACTGATCTAACCTACCTCAATAAATAGCCTTTAAAGATAATTTAACAATTGATAACTCCGAAACGATTCATTGGAATTTTATTCAAATTGGCTACAATAGACTTTAATACCATAAGTACTAACTGTGTAAAATTAAACAAAATCGGTACGCTCAATTTAATATAAGCTCAACTTAACTGATCTGACCCACCTCAATCAATAGATTTTAGAGATAATTTAACAATTGATAACTCCGAAACGATTCATTAAAATTTTATGCAAATTGGCAACAATAGACTTCAATACCATAAGTACCAACTCTGTAAAATTGAACAAATTCAATACGCTCAATTTAATACAAGTTCAATTTAATTGATCTCTCCACTCCTTAATGAATTACTTTTATAGATAATTTAACAATTGATAACTTTGAAACGATTAATTAGAATTTTATGCAAATTGGCCACAATAAACTTTAATATCATAAGTACCAACACTGTTAAACTTAACAAAATCGATACGCTCAATTTAATAGAAGTTTAATTTAATTGATCTGACCACACACCTCAATGAATAACCTTTATAGATAATTTAACAATTAATTTTAATTTTTTTAGATGCTTTCTGAATTATTCTAAATTTGTACAAACTTTTCCAAATGCTTTTAGATTAATCTAAATCATTCTAAATTAAAATAAAATGTAAAAAATTTTAAAAATGTTTTCCTGAATGCCCAAAATGTTTTCTAAATAAGTAAAGTTATTCCAGATGTCAAAAATGTTCTCTTACAAATCGAAAATGTTTGTTTTTATGTGTGTCAAACAAAACAAAAAATATTCACAAAAGATGATGATAAAAATGTGCACAAGATGTCAAAAATGTTCAGTAACTGAATAAATATGTTTCCAAATTATCAAAAATGTTCTTGAAAAGCGTAATGTATTCCAATTGCCAAAAATGTTCTCTAAATAAGCAAATATGTTCCTAAAATATCAAAAATGTTCTGTAGATAAGTAAGTATGTTTCCTTAATGTTAAAAACCTTTTTGAAAACTGTAAAGTTTATTCTACAAGTGTCAAAAACCTTGCTTAAGTATCAAAAATAGTGCCAAAAAGTCAAAAATGTTTTCTAAATAAGTAAATTTGTTTTCAATGTTCCGTAAAAAAGTAAGTAACAAAAGTTAAAAATGTTCTTAAAAAGCACAAATTTATTCCAGTTCAGGTCTATTCAAAAACACTTGCCCCCATGTTTCAAAAATGTTCCTTAAATAAGTATATTCCCAAGATATCAAAATTCTTATAAAAAGTTGTAAAAAATCTTTACAAAATGAGTAAGTATGTTTCCTAAAATGTTCTCTGAATGAGTAAAAATGTTTCCCAGATATCAACAACGTATTCTTACAAAACAATATGTTTAACAGATCAAAAATTTTCTAAAAAAGCTTTAAAATGTTTCACAGTGGTCAAAAACCAAGCCAAAGTTTCAAAAATGTTCTCATAATACCAAAGAATGTTTCTTAGATGTTAAAAATGTTTTTTTTACAAAATAATGTTTCCAGAATCTCAAAAACCTTTCCAAAGTTTCAAAAATATTTCCCAAAATTTCAAAAATGTTCCCAAAATGTCAAAAATATTTTCTAAATAATTAAATTTGTTTTGCAGATCTTAAAAATATTTTCTTACAAAACAAATATGTTTGTCAAACGTCAAAAACCGTTCTCAAGTTTTAAAAATGTTCTCAAAATTACAAAAATGTTCACTAAATGAGTAAATATGTTCCTTAAATGTTTTATTACAAAATAAGTGTTTCTAAAATCTTTAAAAACTTTTCAAAGTTTTAAACTATTTCCCTAAACGCCAAAACTGTTTTTAAAATGTCAAAAACATTCTTTAAATAATTAAATATGTCTACAAAAGTCAAAAACCCTTCTCAAGTTTTGAAAATGTTTCCCCAGATGCCAAAAATGTTTTCAAAATAACAAAAATGTTCACTAAATGACTAAGTAAGTTCCCTAGATGTTAAAAATGTTTTTTTTTTACAAAATAAATGTTTCCAAAATTACAAAAACCTTTCCAAAGTTACAAAAATATTCAACTAAAAGCCAAAAATGTTTCCAAAATGTCAAAAATATTCTTTAAATAATAAAAAATGTTCCAAAAATGTCGAAAATATTTTTTTACCAAACAAAAATGTTTGCCAAACGTTAAAAACCGTTCTCAAATTTTGAAAATGTTTCCTGGATGCCAAAAATAATATACAATTAATCTAAACATTCCTAATTGTTTTTATCTCTTTCTGAATACATTTAATTTTTTACAGATACTCATAAAAGTTGCTACTTCTCTCAACATTACTTTCAGTATTCAGTTCAATTAAATTAATTTAAAATAAGTTAAAACTAATAAATAAGTTACCGAAACCCAGATATATATAACTCCGGTTAAAAACTTTTCTGTAATTAATACGATATCAATTAATTAATGTTTGCCCCAGAAAAGTTGTTACTGATAAAACGTGTCCATATTAAGAACAACTTTTTAAAGTGCATTTACAACATATCTCTTGAGCGTGCTAACGGAAATCTATTAAGACAGTCTGAAGAAATTAGAAAAGTTTAATATAAAAAATAATTAAACTAAAAAGTTGTAATATCAGAATTACATAAAATAACATAAATCCAAAACTATAAACCAAGTAGGTGAAACAACAAGAACAATTAAACTTGTGAGAGTAGTAAATAAACATATTGCAAGTTAGTACGACGTGTTGTTGAGATTAGTTTTTAATGTAGCACGGCATTAATATTAGATAATTCCGCATGATGATTCCCAGAAGGAATGTATAAGTAATTTTTTTGCGCAGCTTATTATTTATTTCTAACTTGTTTAAACTGGCTTTTATATTTAAAACTATTTCTTTCATTCAAAATTAATTAAATTTTATTCTAATTGACTTTTAGTGGAATTTTGTACAAAACACAAAAGTTGTATGTAATTAAGTTCTTAAGTTCTGCCGAACCGTAGAAAACAATTAAAAATTAAACCGCATTAAGCCAAAACTTAATTGAAAATAATTAGAGTTGATTAGTTTAATTTAAAATCAATTATTAATTTTTTTTTTCATTTTGTTGTTCTCGTATTTTATTTTAATATTATTATTTATTTCAGACTAAATTGCTTGAAATAAATAATTAATTTTATTTATTAATATAATCTTTATATACACCTTTTACGTTTGCAAATAAATTATAGTTTAAATTAAAATATAAATATAATCCTACATCTATTACACTTCAATATTTTATTGAATTACTACATTTACTTACTACAATATAATGTAATGAATTATATCATTAAATTGTTACAACTAATGGAATGAAAATAACGTTTGATGTTTTAATGAATTATAGCGTACGGTTATTCCTAGGTCGACATTCTTCTGGCTAGATCGATTTTAATTAACTGCAACTTCTGTATAATGCGAACGGGATGCGATTTTTTTGCAATATTGGCTTGCATGTTTGATGGAAATATAAATTGCATCGGAAATTTATAATAGGACGTGATTTTTATGAATAATTATAGTGTTGATGATAGTATATATAGAAGCAATTATAATTTGTGTTATGTTAATTTTTTTCTATAAATATGTTATTTATTTAATTAAATTGATAAAATTAAATAATTTTTGATTTGTTCTCAAATATTTCTGATAAATCTATTGTTGGAAAAAAATTAAAAAAATTATACCAAAATAGTCCATTAAATTGAAAAATTTTGCAATATTGATATACATACAGGGTTTTCAAAAAAAATGTAAAATATTTAAATATATAACAAAATCCTTCAAGAAAATATTGAAATGTTTTTAGAAAGTACTAAAATCCGGCCAAAAACAATTGAAAAGCGTAAAATTCTATTTATAAAATGTTAAAAATAACTAAATTAGGTCTTAAAATATTAAAATATTGTCAGAAAACACTAAAATCAGACTGTTAAAAAGTGTAAAATGCTATTTATTAGATTGTTAAAAGTAACAAAATTTGGCTATAAACTATTAAAAAGTTTAAAATTCTTTTAATGAAATATAATGTTAAAAAGTGCATAATTCTATCATAAAAAGTTAAAAAGAACTAAATCTGGTCTAAAACATTAAAATACTTTCAGAAAGAATCAATATCCGGCCAAAAAATTCTCAAAAACAAAATGTTAAAATATACCAAAATATTGTTGAACATTTTGGTAAAAACTGTTTAAAATAGTTCTATTCACAAAATGTCTAAAATAGCAAAATTCGGTCATAAGCTGTCATAAAGTGCAAAACTCTATTTATAAAATGTCATATTTAGCAAAATCCGGCCATAAACTTTGAGGATATTGTAAGAAAGCACAAAGATTTGACCAAAAACTATACAAAATTCAATTTTTTTTGTATAAAACATCAAAAATTACAAAATCCGTTAAAAATTATCAAAATGTAAAAAAAACAATATCCGGTTAAAAACTACAAACTTCTGTTCTGTCAAAATGTCAAACATAGCAAGTTTACGCTTGAAAACATAAAAATATTGTCTAAAAACATTAAAATCTGTTATCTAAGTGCAAGCACACAAACGGTAGTACAAATAATAGATCTTTTGATGACTAACACTTGGGTGAGTGGATGTGTAATAGTGAAAACTTACCTGGCCACATTTTAAACTTGGTTCCCGCCCACCCACCCAAGCGTTAGTTATCAAAAAAGCTACTGTTAAACAATTTTTTGATATCTAACTGCAAGCACACAAAAGGTGGGTACAAATAATAGATCCATTAATGAATAACGCTCGGGAGGGTGAATGGATCACAGTAAAATAAGCTGCCTGCCTACATTTTAAACTTAGTTCCCACCCACCCAAGCGTT
This sequence comes from Tachinus rufipes, assembly GCA_963932245.1. Lineage (NCBI taxonomy): Eukaryota > Metazoa > Arthropoda > Insecta > Coleoptera > Staphylinidae > Tachinus > Tachinus rufipes. The sequence goes on from OZ010749.1 coordinate 9,429,254, forward strand.
AGCTATCAAAAAATTTATTGTTGAACAATTTTCTGATATCTAGCTGCAAGCACACAAATCTTGGTACAAGCAATAAATCCTTTTATGACTAACACTTGGGTGGGTGGTGGGTAAAAAGAAGCTACTAAAATTATTGTTGAACAATTTTTTGATATCTACACTTGGGTAGGTGGTGGATAACAGTAAAAAAAACTACCTGCTCACATTTTAAACTTGGTTCCCGCCCATCCACCCAAGCGTTATTTATCAAGAGATTTATTGTTAAACAATTTTCTGATATCTAAGAGGAAGCACACAAGAGGTAGTACAAATAATAGATCCTATAATGAGTAACATTTGGATAGGTAGGTGAGCCACACTAAAAGAAGTTACCCGCTCACAATTAAAATTTTGTTCCCGCCCGCCCACCCAAGCGTTATTTATCAAGAGATTTATTGCTGAACAATTTTTTGATATCTAAGTGGAAGCACACAAGAGGTGGTACAAATAATAGATCCTATAATGAGTAACACTTGAGTAGGTAGGTAAGCCACATTAAAAGAAGTTACACGCCCACAAGTAAAATTTGGTTCCCGCCCACTCACCCAAGCGTTAGTTATCAAGAAATTTATTGTTAAACAATTTTCTGATATCTAGCTGCAAGCACACAAAAGATGGTACAAATAATAGATTCTTTTATGACTAACACTTGGGTGGATAGCAGGTAACAGTAAAAAAAGTAACCCGCCCAAAATTAAAATTTGGTTTCCGCCCACCTACCCAAACGTTAGTTATTAAAAAATTTACTGCTAAACAATTTTTTGATATCTAACTGCAAGCACACAAAATGTGAGTACAAATAATAAATCCTTTAATCACTAATTCTTGAGTGAGTGGTGGATAATAGTAAAAAAAACTACCTGCCCACATTTTAAATTTGGTTCTTGCCCACCCACCCAAGCGTTAATTATCAAAAAATTTATTGTTAAACAATTTTCTGATAACTAAGTGGAAGCACACAAAAAGTGGTACAAATAATAGATCCTATAATGAGTAACACTTATGTAGATGGGTAGGCTAAAGTAAAAAAGTTACCCTCCTACAATTAAAATTTGGTTTCCGCCCGCCCACCCAAGCGTTATTTACCAACAGATTTACTGTTAATCAACTTTTTGATAACTAACTGGAAGCACACAAGAGGTGGTACAAATAATATATCATATAATGCGTAACACTTGGGTAGGTAGGTGAGCCACAGTAAAAGAAGTTACCCGCCCACAATTAAAATTTAGTTCCCGCCCAATCACCCAAGCGTTAGTTATCAAAAGATTTATTGTTAAATAATTTTCTGATAACTAAGTGGAAGCACACAAGAGGTGGTACAAATAATAGATCCTATGCTGAGTAATACTTGGGTAGATGGGTGAGCTACAGTAAAAAAATTTGGTTCCCGCCCACCCACTCAAACGTTATTTATCAACAGATTTACTGTTAAACATCTTTTTGATAATTAACTGGAAGCACACAAGAGGCGGTACAAATAATATATCCTATAATGCGTAACACTTGGGTAGGTAGGGGAGCCACAGTAAAAGAAGTTACCCGACCACAATTAAAATTTAGTTCCCGCCCAACCACCCAAGCGTTAGTTATCAAGAGATTTATTGTTAAATAATTTTCTGATAACTAAGTGGAAGCACACAAGAGGTGGTACAAATAATAGATCCTATGCTGAGTAATACTTGGGTAGATGGGTGGGCTACAGTAAAAAATGTTACCCGCTCACAAATGAAATTTGGTTCCCGCCCACCCACCCAAGCGTTATTTATCAAGAGATTTATTGTTAAACAATTTTCTGATAACTAAGTGGAAGCACACAAGAGATGGTACAAACAATAGATCCTTTGATGACCAATAATTAGTGAGTAGGTGCGTAACAGTGAAAAAATTTACCAGCTCACATTTTAAACTTGGTTCGCGCATACCCACCCTAATTATCAAAAAAGCTACTGTTTAACAATTTTAATTTAACAAGCACACTAAAGGTGGTACAAACAATAGATCTTTTTATGACTAACACTTGGGTGGGTGGTTTGTAGCAGTAAAAGAAGCTACCATTTCACATTTTAAACTTGGTTCCCGCCCACCCACCCAAGCGTTATTTATCAAGAGATTTATTGTTATACAATTTTCTGATATCTAAGTGGAAGCACACAAGAGGTGGTACAAATAGTAGATCCTATGATGAGTAACACACGGGTAGATAAGTGAGCCACAATAAAAGAAGTTACCCGCTCACAATTAAAATTTAATATCCGCCCGCCCACCCAAACGTTATTTATCAAGAGATTTATTGTTAAACAATTTTCTGATATCAAAGTGGAAGCACACAAGAGATGGTACAAATAGTAGATCCTATAATGAGTAACACATGGGTAGATAGGTGAGCCACAGTAAAAGAAGTTACCCGCTCACAATTAAAATTTGGTATCCGCCCGCCCACCCAAACGTTATTTATCAAGAGATTTATTGTTAAACAATTTTCTGATATCTAAGTGGAAGCACACAAGAGGTGGTACAAATAGTAGATCCTATAATGAGTAACACATGAGTAGGTAGGTGAGCCATAGTAAAAAGAAGTTACCCGCCCACAATTAAAATTTGGTTCCCGCCCACCCACCCAAGCGTTATTTATCAAGAGATTTATTGTTAAACAATTTTCTGATATCTAAGTGGAAGAACACAAAAGATGGTACAAATAATAGATCCTTTTATGACTAACACTTGGGTGGATGGAGAGTAACAGTAAAAGAAGCTACCCGCCCACATTTTAAACTTAGTTCCCTCCCACCTACCCAAGCGTTAGTTATCAAAAATTTACTTTTAAACAATGTTTTGATATCTAACTGCAAGCACACAAAATGTGAGTACAAATAATAAATTCTTTAATGACTAACACTTGGGTAGATGGTAGATAACAATCAAAAAAGCTACCTGCCCACATTTTAAATTTGGTTACCGCCCATCCACCCAAGCGTTATTTATTAAAAGATTTATTGTTAAACAAATTTTTGATAACTAACTGGAAGCACACAAGAGGTGGTACAAATAATATATCCTATAATAAATAACACTTGGGTAGGTAAGTGAGCCACAGTAAAAGAAGTTACCAGCCCACAATTAAAATTTGGTTTCCGCCCACCCACCCAAGCGTTATTGATTTTTGATTTATGATTTATGATTTATGATTTGTGATTTATGATTTATGATTTATGTTTTATGTTTTATGTTTTATGTTTTATTTTATATTTGATTATCATGCTTCAGTTTGTCTGTATATGACTTATCCCACCAACTATTTAGTTGCTACGGGACAAATAAATTATCTTATCTTATCTTATCTTATCTTATTTATCAAGAGATTTATAGTTAAACAATTTTCTGATATCTAAGTAGAAGCACACAAAAGATGGTACAAATAATAGATCCTTTTATGACTAACACTTGGGTGGATGGAGGGTAACAGTAAAAGAAGCTACCCTCCCACATTTTAAACTTGGTTCCCGCTCACCTACCCAAGCGTTAGTTATCAAAAAATTAACTTTTACATTTTTTTTTGATATCTAACTGCAAGCACACAATATGCGAGTACAAATAATAAATCCTTTAATGACTAACACTTGGGTGGGTAGTAGATAACAGTTAAAAAAGCTACCTGCCCACATTTTAAACTTGAGTTAGTAATCAAGAGATTTATTGTTAAACAATTTTCTGATATCTAGCTGCAAGCAAACAAAAGGTGGACAAATCCTTTAATGAGCAACAGTTAGATGGGCGGGTAGGTCACAGTAAAAGAAGCTACCCGACTACATTATTATTAACAAATAACCTTTTGGAGTATATAAATAAAATGAAACGACGATAAATTTGTTTATAGAAATTATTTGCCATAATAAAGCTGTAATTTATAATAAATAGACAATACAATAGGATTATTTCATTTTTGTTTTGAGATATGTAAAGCGTTTCTATAGGTTTATTTTACTATCGCACCCGTTAAGATAATGAAGACGCTATAGATACTGACAAGGCCTAGTATGTGGTCCAACCACATTATCATAATAAAAGTAATTATAGTTAAATGAATATATTTGACTAACGTCCTAAATTAATATATGCCATACTTTCATTAAATTTTTTTGCCAGAGCTGTGGTTCGAACCTACGACAAATTATGCGCCAAGATTCGAGACGCTTCACCCAACTGATTTACTCTCCGTATAATTATAACAAGATAAACTAATTATTTATAACTAAATTTGATTATTTATATCAAAATCTGCCAATAAAATGCTAATACCCGGCCAATAATTATAAAAAACCAGACGTTTATCTAAAAAATTACAAAACCCAACATTTAAATCTTAAAATCCAATCAATTATTAACAAACATTAACTTTATACGTAAAAATTTTATAATATCAATTCTCCAGTCATTTTTTATAAAAAAAAAATTTACAAAATTTTATCTGTATAAAAAAATCCATCAATTAAATGCCAAAATCCGGCTATTAATACTCAAATTTATTAAAAACCGGCATTTTATTGTCAAAAATTTACATTTTCTATCTATTAATAATTAAACTTTTATAATTTATATCAAAATCAGTTCATTAACTGTCAGAATCCGGCAATTAACTGTCATAAATTGACAAAGAATTACCATTTATCTTAAATTCTGTGATTTAAATGCTAAAATTCGGAAATCAATTGTCAAAAAACGCACTTTTGTTGCGAAAACTTTACAATTTTTACTAAAATCAATCTGTTATATTAAAAATTCTACAATTCGACTTAAATTCGTCAATAAAATTTATTAAAAAAATCTGGCTATTATTTACCAAAATCTTACTTTTTATAAACATATTTACACAATTTGTAACAAAAAACGTAAAAAAATTAAATAAAATTTTAAAAACTAAAAAATCGGTTTTAAAAAATGTAGATCCTGCAAACATTGTATTAAGTTTAACTGCCAAATTGTTATTCTTGCCTCGTAATTAAAAATCCGGGTTTCAAAGTAAAAATCCGGCCTTCTAAACTAAAAAACAAACCATCAACATATTGACCTCTAATCTCAAACTGTATCTCTAAATAAATCCGGCTTTTCAAAAAATAAATCCGGCTTTTAAAACTGTATATCTGACTATAAACGCAATTCAACAAATAAAGTTGGCAATCTAATAATCCGGCCTTTAAATGCAGTTTCTTATTAAAATTGTAAATAAAGCTTTAAACGGCAAATATGTCAGTTCAAACCTGCAAAACCGGCTTTATAAAATATAAATCCGGCCTTCAAACTAGACATCCGGCGACCACCAAGTTAAATAATGCTAACTAAATTGTAAATCGGTTTATAAAAATGTAATTTTAGTCACTAAAGTTAAATTGTTGAACAATCCAGACTCCTATTTGCGGCTTTAAAACTAAAAATCAACTAGCAACGTCCTAAACTTTAATTTCAAGTTTAATTATTATATATTATATTTATCTACTATTTAAATCCGGCTTTTAAATTGTAAATCCGGTTTTTAAAAGTAAAATTTCAGCATATAAACCTTAAAAAGTGCAAATTCAGCTTTCAGAGTTAAAAATTCAACTACCAAGGTGTTACATTCTGGTTTTAAATTGTAAACTCAGTTTGTAAATTATAAATTTTGCCTTTTAAACTGTAATTCAGCTTATAAAACAATAAATCCGGCCATCAAATTTAAAAATCCAAACACGAAAGTGTTAAGATATAGTTCTAAAGTATAAACCTAGCCCAAAAAACTGAAAATTTTAATAAAAAACGTTTTAAATTTTGCTTCTAAAATGTAAACTATAAAGCCGGCTTTAAAAACTAAATGTAAATCCGGTTTTCAATTCAACATTTATTTTAAAATTATAAATCTGGCTTTTGAAAGTGTAAATCCGGCCTTACACTTTGAATTCAACCACTAATGTGTTAAATTAAAAAAATTAAAAAATATAAATCCGGCTATTCATGTATTTTGCCCATCTGTTAAATTGTTGATCCGGCCTCCTAATCGTAAATCCGACTTTTGCAACTAAGTTAGTTAGAACCTAACCTAACCTAACTTCAAAAATATAAAACCGGCTTTTAAAAACTTAAACTTCGTTTCAAAAACTGTAAATTTAATCTTCAAAACTAAAAGTTTTAAAAACTGCAAATCCGGCTTTTAAAACTAAAAATCCGGCCATCAAGGTGTTAAATTTGACAACTAAACTATTATTCTGACCTTAAAATTATAAATCCGGCCTGCAAAACTAAAGATCCGGCTAGAATCATGTTAAATTTGGTTGCCAAACTGTTAATTTGACCTTAAAATAATAATTCCGGCTTTGAAAGTCTAAATTTAAGTTTGCAAAATGTAAATCCGGTTTTCAAAACTAAAAGGCGGCTATTAAAGTAATAAATTTGGTTGCCAAATTGTCACATTAGCTTCAAAATCACAAATCCGGTCTACAAAACTAAAACTCTTGTCTATAAAACTCAAAATCCAGCCAACAAAACGTTAAATTTGGCTTTTTAAAGTATAAATCCGGCCTTCAAAGCTAGTAATTCAACCACCAACGTGTTAAGTTTGGATGAAAAACTAGATATATAAATTTGATCATCAAAGTTTATTTGCTAAATTGTTAATCCGGTTTTCTAATTATAATTCCAATTTTAAAAAGAATAAAATTAGATATCTAACTACCAAAGTATTAAACTTTAATCTCAAACTCTAAATCCAATCTCTATTTTATAAACCGGTGTTTCAAAATGCAAATCCGGCCATCAAAACTTGAATTCCAATTACCAACGTGATAAATAATGCTCCCAAACTGTAAATCCAATTTTTTAACTAAAAATCTGGCCTGTAAACTGCAAATCCGGCCTTTTTAAGTATAAATCCGGCCTTCAAAACTAAAAATCCAGTCACCAACGTGATAATTGTTGTTAAACTATTAATCCAAGTTTTTCAAACGTAAATTGTTTACCAATGTTAACTGATAAATTGTTAACCCAGCTTGCAAAGTGAAAATTTAATTTAAAAAAATGTAAATCCGGCAGTCAAAATTGAAAACTCAGTCCACCAACAAGTTAAACTTTAATTTCAAACTGACAACAAAAACTGGATGTACACCCAGTCTTTAAACTATATATTTGATTTTTAAAATTGTAATCCGGCTTTTAAAAATATCAATCCGGCCGTTAAAACATTTAAAACTGCAAAAACAACATTTAGAAGTGTGAATCATGTCTTCTAAATTAAAAATTCAACTACCAACGTGTTAAATTATGTTCCCAAATTGTAAATCCAACTATTTACGTATAAATTCAGTTTTTAAACTGTAAATCCGGCTTTTAAAAGTATAAACCCAACATTTAAAACAATTTAAACTGCAAATCCGGCTTTTAGAAGTGTAAATCCGTTCTTCAAAATTAAAAATCAAACCACCGACTTGTTAAATTATGCTCGTAAACTGTAAACCAAGTTTCACAATTAAAAATCCGGCCTTTATACTATAAATCCGGCTTTTAAAACTTCTAAAACTGTAAACGCATTCTTCCAAATTAAAAATCCAACTACAAAGCCTTTAATTTTGCTTCTTAACTGTAATTCAGCCAGTGTTATAAATCCAACTTTTAAACTGTAAATCTAGCTTTTAATATTAAAAATTCTAATTACCAACTTGTTAAGTTTTGCTTTTGAACAGTTAAATTATAAATCCGACATTTTAAACTGCAATTTAGCTTTTAAAAGAGTAAATCTGTATTTTAAATCTAAAAATTCTTGCTAAATTATGCATCTAAACTGTAAATACAACCTTAAAATTATAAAAACTTAAATCCGGCTTTTAAAACTGTAAATCCGGCCATTAATATGTTTAGTTGTCTTCATAACTGTCTAACAAAAATTTATGAATGCAATTTTATTTATCTGAATATCATTAGAATTAATAGAAATGTACATGCTGGGCTTTAAAACGGTAATTCTTGTTTTTAGTAGTAAAAATTCGGCCATCAACGGGTTAAGTTAAGTTGCCAAAATTATAAATGCGTCATTCATAACAGAAACATCAACATTAAATGTAAAGTTTAGCTACCAAACTGTTAAATTAGCCTTAGCATTATAAATCCGACCTTTAAAACTATAACAAATTTGTTACTTAAGCTAACAAACTGTTAATTTTGGTTCAAAATTATAAATCCGGCTTTTAATTTGATGTTCAAAACTAAAAATCTGGCCATCAACGTAGTAAGTTTAACTGCTAAACTCTTAATGCGACTTCAAAACTATAAATCCGGCCTTCAAAACTGTAAATTAAGCTTTTACACATATAAATCCGTTTATTACACCTTTAAAATCTAGTGATTTGGCCATCTACGTGTTAAGTATTGCCGCCAAACCACTAATTCGGCTTCAAAATTAAAAATTGTTAATCCGGCTTTAAACCATGTAAATCCGGTTCAGATCTAAAAATCAACTAAAAATCCGGCCATCAACGTGTGAAATTTGATCTCAAAACTATTAAAAATCAGTTTGTCCTTCTTTCATATACTACAAATCTTGATTGTTGCCAATTTTATATTAAAAACCTTTAAACTAAACAACAAAATTGAAAATCGAATCAAAATTTAATTATTTAATTATATTAAATAATAAAAACGTGTGTGAAATCAGAAGAATAATGGACCCATACTAGAAATCCACGTGTAACAAACTTTAGAATAAATGCAGAGGTCAATAGCAAAGCGCTGAACTGGTCAGCCTTATCGCAAGTATAAAATTTAACCATCGCGATCGCAATTATTTATTGAATCTAAGTAATTTAAGAAACTTTATCAATTGAAAACATTTTTTTATTTACCTGTATCCAAAACGGGAGATAAAATCCTGTGCAACACAAAAGAGCCGCCGCCAGGGATAGCGTAGCCCACAAGATGCCGACACCTGTCAGCGACGTAGCCATTTCTTATTATTATCTACGTTATTATTATTTTTTTATATTATATATATAATATTTCACCAGTAGCACTTTATTATTTGATAAGATCCTTCAACACACTGCACATGTTCACATAACGCGACCACATTCACGAGTGGTAGTCGTCGTCCCGTTCTGGTATGACGACGATGTCGAACACTCGAAAAGTTTAACGAGCCATTTAAATTCATTTAGCTTGGTATTTACTGAATGGAATTAAGCGGAGTATAAATTGAAACGATTGCATCATTTGTCGGACTTGTCGGTCCACTGATGTTGGGAGTAGTTGTATAACAGTCCGTTCTTGATCACTTTGATGCCATCCGAATATCTGTAACAAGACATTTAATTACTGTATAGGATCAACTGAGTTATAAATTTAAATACAATAAACAATTCAAATTGCTTTCTACAACAAAATTGAATTTATGATTAATGTAGAAATAATATACATTTTACTTGAAATAACATGCCATTTCAACGGCATTACATATTCCTACAGGATGCGGATTGAATTGCATCCGTATTTCTATACAAAATAGCCTAGCGTTATTGTACATTTATGTTTGTTTGCTTTTTTTCAGTGAATGTTTAGTCAAAGGGACATATGCACATGGAAAAATGCAAAACGTTTATATTGATGAAAACGCGTCTGTAATTGGTTGTCAGATTCATGTTGCACTTGGAGAGTGCATGAATATGTTTACAAACGATGTGGACGACATGTCCATTACTATAATGTTTACTTTTTATATTTATATATTTTTACTGATAATATTTCCAATAAAAATAAGATAAAACAATTTGATAATGATTATGTAGTTAATTGCAAACCATATGTACAACCAATTATTGCTCAAATTAATTATAATACGATTGAAGCAGTTCAATGAATAGATATTGTCCTGGGACTATGGTTAGTTGAGATCAGTGATATTATGTAAGCAAATGGAATATTAAATGAACCGAAGGTTGACATTACAAGATTTACTTATACCTAAAGACGTTGTACAATATGATTTGCACTAAAACAGTAATTAATAGTAATAAAATTAATTTTTTAAAACTCCAATTTTGATTTTTATAAACGTAAATAAGCATTTATTATAAAATATTTAACAAGATTTATACATACTGAAGCCGGAATCAAAGCCATAATCATATACACCGTCTTCAGAAGACAATTCTATATACAAATCCATCTATTGGTATAGTCTGAATTAACAATATGACCTCCAGAATGTCAATTTTATAAATTAAACAAAAAAAAGAAGTAAGGATAAATAAAAAAAAATAATGATCAACATTTGGGTGGGTAAGTGGCTCACTCCAGATGATAATTACTATAAAATAGTTTGAACTAAAGTGTCCACTCCACACCTTCCCAAGTATTTGTTATCAAGAGATTAGTAGTTTCTTCTTTTTCCAATTATTAAAAGTATCTTTAACCAAGAAAAAAATGATAATATTGAATCTTATAATGACCAACAGAACAAGAAATGGACTACCTAAAAGAAATGCCTGTAAGTCCAAAATAAAAAAAAGTGAGAAATGAGGAAATTAGACGAATAATGGAAGCTGAATAAACACTAGTGGAAAAAGTGGAAATAAAAAACCTGCAGTGATTCGGTCATGTTCTTCGGATGACAGATAATAGATGGCTCCAATGAATATAGGAATGGCAACTGCCAGGAAAAAGAAAAAGGGGAAAACCCTAATGATCATAGAACGATACCATGATACCATTCGAGATGCAATGAAAGCGAGAGGACAGGAAGAAGAGGATGCACTACATGGTTAGGAATAGCGAAAATAAAAAAAAAATCAACACCTGAGGAAGCGGGTGGGTCACTCCTAATTATAACTACCTGCAAGTAGTTTTAACTGAAATGCTCATCTACCCGCCCAAATCTGTTTTATCAAAAAATTTCTTTGCAAGTGTAAAAAGTTAAAAAAGAAGTTAGTAATATTAAATCTATAGATTTCCAATATTTAGGTAATTGGGCGTTTTAGTCAGAAACAAAATTACTGTCAAGTAGTTTATCTATTCATCCATCCGCCCAAATTTTTTTTATTAAAAAATTAGAAGTTTCTCTTATTTGCAGGTAAATAGGTTACTCTAGATCATAATAAGTAACAAGTAGTTTAACTTAAAGTGTACACCCACACGTTCAAATCAAAAAATTAAAGTTTCTCTTATTTTGCAAGCAATCAAAGTTTCTATGATTAATCTATTCTTTTAATAACCAACATTTGAGTGGGTAAGCTAATTTACTCCAGATCATAATTTCTAGCAGTTATTTTGAACTAAAGTGTCCACCCACCTGCACAAGTGTTGGTAATCAAGAAAGTAGATTTATCATCTCTTCCTCTAACATAAAAACTTTACAAAGAAAAAGAAAATTGTTCACCCAACCGCTTAAAATTTGTTATTAAGAAGTTAAAAGTTTCTATTTTTTGCAAGCGTAAAACGTTTCATTGTCCAATAAAAAAAGTGTAATATCCTTTATGACTAAAATTTGAGCAAGTGGGTAGATCTCTCTGGATATTTCTAAGTGAATAATTTGAATTAGATTGAATTGTTTGTTATTACAAAATTTTAAGTTTCTTCTTTTTGTAAGCAATAGAAGTTGTTATATTAAAAGAGTAAAGATGAATCCAGTTTCTTAAAAACCAACACTTAGGTAAGTGGTTAGGTTACTTGAGATAATGAATATAATCAAATAGTTTGATTTAAATTATTCATCTACTTGTCCAAATATTTAACTACAAAATTTAAAAAAAAAGCGATAGAAGTCTCTTTTGTCCAAGAAGAAAGAAGTGATGATCAATTTTTTGATGACTAACACTTGGGCGGATAAAATTGGAAATTTTTCTTTCCAAACTACTAACTTGTTATCAGAATATAGAGTGTGCCACCCACCCACCCAAATGTTTGTTATCAAAAGGTTTAATATTTGACCTTTTTGCAAACCTCAAAAGTCACTTACTCACAAGAGACGGTCGTGATTTAACTTCTTAGTAACTAACACTTGGGTGGGTGAGTGGATCATTCCAATCCAAACTACTAATTCGTTATCATAATATAGAGTGTCCCACCCAGCCGCCCACCCAAGTGATTGTTATCAAAAGGTTTAATAGTTGACCTCTCTACAAACCTCAGAAGTCACTTACCTACCAGAGACAGTTGTGATTCAACTTTTTGATAACTAACACTTGGGTGGGCGGGTGGGCCACTCTAATCTAAACTACTAAGTCGTTATCATGATATGGAATGTACCACTCACCCACCCAATTGTTCGTTATTAAAAGCTTTAATATTTGACCTCTCTACAAACCTCAAATATCACTTACTCACAAGAGACGGCCGTGATTCAACTTTTGGATAACTAAAACTTGGGAGGGTTGGTGGGCCACTCCAATTAAAACTACTAACATTATACATACATTATCATAATATACTATATAAAAGTTATATAGTAGGCGCTAGAAATGGCTGCCAGCAAAAATAGGTTAGTGTACGACAAAGTGAAATTAGAGAGTTTCAATACAATATTTAATTATACAAAACTGACAGAGACAACCCAAAAAATAATTGTCACTTACAGTTTGAAAAAGAAAACAAAAATACACCGAGGTAAATCTAGCGGAGCAAAAAGAAAAGCACGAGTGACAGCACGCCGATTGAAAATCTTGACATGGAACGTGGAAGGCCTGCGGAGCATCCACATCATATAAATCAATCTGTATACATTATATATATCCATATATCCAATCAAATTATTTGTAACAATAGGTAGGAAAATTTTGTAGACTTTTTGTCACGTAAATAAATCTATATATTATCATAATATAAAGTATCCCACATACCCACCCAATTGTTCGTTATCAAAAGCATTAATATTTGACCTCTCTACAAACCTCAAAAGTCACTTACTCACAAGAGACAGTCGTGATTTAACTTCTTGATAACTAACACTTGGGTGGGCGGGTGGGCCACTCCAATCCAAATTACTAACTCGTTATCATAATATAGATAGTCCCACCCACCTACCCAATTGTTCGTTATCGAAAGCTTTAATATTTGACCTTTCTGCAAACCTCAAAAGTCACTCACTCACAAAAGACGGTCGTAATTTATCTTCTTGATAACTAACACTTGGGTGAGCTACTCCAATCCAAACTACTAACTTGTTATCATATTATAGAGTGTTTCACCCACCCAACCAATTGTTCGTTATCAAAAGGTATAATATTTAATTTTTCTGCAAACCTCAAAAGCCACTTACTCACAAGAGACGGTCGTGATTTAACTTTTTGATAACTAACACTTGGGTGGATAGGTGGGTGGGCCACTCCAATCCAAACTTCTAATTTTTTATTATGATATGGAGTGTCCCACCCACCCACCTAAGTGTTCGTTATTAAAAGGTTTATTAGTTGACATCTTTGCAAACCTCAGAAGTCACTTACACACAAGAGATGATCGTGATTCATTTTTTTGATAACTTATACTTGGGTGGGTAGATAAGCCACTCCAATCCAAACTACTAACTTATTATCAAAATATGGAGTGTCACACCCACCCACCCAAGTGTTCGTTATCAAAAGTTTTAATGATTGACCTTTCTGCAACACAAGAGACGGTCGTGATTTAACTTCTTGATAACTAACACTTGGGTGGGTGGTTGGGTCACTCCAATACAAACTATTAACTTATTATCATAATATGTAGTAGCCCACCCACACACCCAAATGTTCGTTATCAAAAAGTTTAATATTTGACTTTTCTGCAAACCTCAAAAGTCTCTTAATCACAGGAGATGGTCGTGATTCAACTTCTTGATAACTAACACTTGGTTGGGTGGGTGGGCCACTTTAATCCAAACTACTAACTTGTTATCATATTATAGAGTGTTTCACCCACCCACCTAATTGTTAGTTATCAAAAGCTTTAATATTTGACCTCTCTGTAAACCTCAAAAGTCACATAATGACAAGAGACGGTCGTGATTTAACTTCTTGATAACTAAAACTTAGATGGATGGTTGGGCCAATCCAATCCAAATCACTAACTTCTTATTATAATATAGTGTCCCACCCACCCACCCAAGTGTTTGTTATCAAACGGTTTAATATTTGACCTCTCTGCAAACCTCAGAAGTCACTTACTCACAAAAAACGATCGTGATTCAACTTCTTGATAATTAACACTTAGGTGGGTGGCTGGGTGGGCCACTGCAATCCAAACTACTAACTCGTTATTATAAAATAGAGTGTCCCACCCACCTACCCAAGTGATTGTTATCAAAAAGTTTAATATTGTACCGCTTTGCAAACCTCAGTAGTCACTTACTCACAAGAGACGGTCGTGATTCACCTTCTTGATAACTAACACTTGGGTGGGTGGGTGGGCCACTATAATCCAATAATCCAAACTACTAACTTGTTATTATGATATGGAATGTCCCACCCACCCATCCAATTGTTCGTTGTCAAGAGGTTAAATATTTGACCTCTCTATAAACCTCACAAATCACTTAATCACAAGAGAGGTGGGTGAGCCATTCCAATTCAAATTACTAACTTGTTATCATAATTTGGAGTGTTCCACCCACCTACCCAATTGTTCTTTATCAAAAGTTTTAGTATTTGACCTCTCTGCAAACCTCAAAGTCACTTACTCACAAGAGACGGTCGTGATTTAACTTCTTGATAACTAACACTTGGGTGAGTGGGTGGGCCACTCCAGTTCAAACTACTTAATTCTTAATATAATATGGAGTGTCCCACCCACCCACCCAAGTGTTCGTTATTAAAAGGTTCAATATTTGACCTATCTGCAAACCTCAAAAGTCACTTACTCACAAGAGACGGTCGTAGTTCAACTTCTTTATAATTAACACTTGGGTGAGTGGGTGGGCCACTTGTTATTATGATATAGAGTGTCCCACCCACCCACCCACCCAAGTGTTCGTTACCAAAAATTTAATATTTGACCTTTCTGCAAACCTCAGAAGTCACTTAATCACAAGAAACGGTCGTGATCCAACTTCTAGATCACTAACACTGTGTTGGGTAGGTGAGTCACTCGAATAAAAATAACAAGTTAGTATTTTGAATTGGGTCCATAAAAGCAAGACTTCGAATAAAAAACAATACCAAAATTATGAACTTCAAAAGAAATAGTCAAAACCAGCAGCATCTGTCAGTTAAAAACTTTGAGTTCGCAGGTGTCCTCAATTTCACATACCGCAACGCAACTGAACAAAAAAAAAACAAACAAGAAAAAGAAGTCAAGATAAGGATCATGAAAAGCACGCGGTGTTATTTCGCTAAGACTACTAAACTCAAAGATCCTGCGCAGAACGTGCAAGCTTAAAATCTACAAAACATTTATTAGACCTGTGGTTACTTACGCTAGCAAAATTTGGACGCTAAATCAAAAAGAGGAAAAGTCCTTCAAAATCTTTGAAAGAAAAATTCTGCGTAAAATCTTTGAACCAACGCAAAACAAACGTGGAAGCTGGTGCATAAAAGCAAATTACCATTTGGCACATCTAATCAACAAAGCAAATATAGTTAGGTTCAATAAAGCTCAAAGAATTTGTTGGTTAAGACACGTCATCAGAATGAATAAAAGAAGAAGCGCCAAAGTAATAACAGAATGGAAACCAATAGAGGCAATACCCAGAAAAGGAAAAAAAGAAAAAGAAGTTTAAATTGGAGTGGTCCACCCACCCACCTTAGTGCTTGTCATAAAGAAATTGGATGTTTGAAATGCAATTGTCAGAAATTATATTGTCACAAGACAAGATCGTGATTTAACCTCTTCATCACTAACACTTGGGTAGATAAATAGGCCACTTCAATCCAAACTGTTTGATTTGTTTCCATGCTCTGGAGTGACTCACTCAAATGTTGGTCATTGAATGATTGTATGATTGATCTTTCTGCAAACATCAGAACTGATTTTGTCACAATGATCCAATCTTTAAATCATTAACACTTAACTTAACAGGTAAATAAGTGTGCCGTCATGCTCTGGAGTGACCCACCTACCCACCAAAAGCATCAATTGCTTCCATGATCAACCTCTATGCAAGCATCAAGTCACTTTGTCACAAGAGTCGTGGTCTAACTTTTTGATAATTTAGACTTGGGTAAGTAGATGAGCTACTCCAGTCTAAACTATTAATTTGTTATCATGTTCTAAAGTGACCCACCTGCCCACCCAAGTGTTCGGCATCAAGAGATTGCATGATTAACCTTTCTGCAAACGTCTGAAGTAAATGAATAACTGAATTCAGTCTCAAAATTAAATTAATAAAAATCAAAATATTTTTTGCAATTTTTTGAAACATTTGTTTTTATAATAAATTATTGCTGTCTTTAAATTAATGCTGAGGACACAATTATCAATAAATTTATTTAAAAATAAGATCAAGTATGGTTTAAATACTGTTTAAGCTGAATTCAATCTCAAAATTAAATTTATAAAATTCAAAATATTTTTTGCAATTTTTTTTAAATTTTGTTTTTTTATAATATATTATTACTGTTTTTCAATCCATGCTGAGGACACAATTATTAATAAATTATTCCAAAAACTAGATCAAGTATGGTCTAAATACTGTTTAGGCTAAATTCAGTCTTAAAATTAAATTTATAAAATCCAAAATATTTTTTGCAATTTTTTGAAAATTTTGTTTTTTTATAATATATTATTGCTGTTTTTAAATTCATGCTATGGACACAATTATCAATAAATTATTCCAAAAACTGGATCAAGTATGGTCTAAATACTGTCTAAGCTAAATTCAGTCTTAAAATTAAATTTATGAAATCCAAAATATTTTTTTGCAATTTTTTAAAAATTTTGTTTTTTTATAATAAATTTTTGATGTCTTTAAATTTATGATGAGGACACAATTATCAATAAATTATTCTAAAAATTGGAGCAATTATAGTCAAAATTCTGTCTAAGCTAAATTCAGTTTCAAAATTAAATTAATAAAATTTAAAATTTTTTTTGCATTTTTTTGAAATTTTTGTTTTTTTATAATATATTATTGCTGTTTTTAAATTCATGCTGGGGACACAATTATTAATAAATTGTTCCAAAAACTGGTTCAAGTATGGTCTAAATACTGTCTAAGCTGAATTCTGTGTTAAAATTAAATTTATAAAATCCAAAATATTTATTGCAATTTTTTGAAAATTTTGTTTTTTATAATAAATTCTTGCTGTCTTTAAATTCATGCTGAGGACACAAATATTGATAAATTATTTTAAAAACTGGATTAAATATGGACTAAATACTGTCTAAGCTGAATTCAGTTTCTAAATTAATTTTATAAAACCGAAAATATTTTTTGCAATTTTTTTAAAATTTTGTTCTTTTATAATATATTATTGCTGTTTTTAAATTCATGCTGGGGACACAATTATTAATAAATTATTCCAAAAACTGGTTCAAGTATGGTCTAAATACTGTCTAAGCTAAATTCTGTTTCAAAATTAAATTTATAAAATCCAAAATATTTTTTAGCAATTTTTTGAAAATTTTGTTTTTTTTAAATAAATTTTTGATGTCTTTAAATTTATGCTGAGGACACAATTATTAATAAAGTATTCCAAAAACTAGATCAAGTTTAGTCTAAATACTGTTTAAGCTAAGTTCAGTCTCAAAATTAAATTTATAAAATCCAAAATATTTTTTGCAATTTTTTGAAAATTTTGTTTTTATAATAAATTCTTGCTTTCTTTAAATTCATGCTAAAAACACAATTATTAATAATTTACTCTAAAAATTGGATCAAGTGTGGTCAAAATACTGTCTAAGCTGAATTTAGTTTCAAAACTAGTTTTATAAAATCCAAAATACATTTTGCAATTTTTTGAAAATTTTGTTTTTTTATAATTTATTTTTGATGTCTTTAAATTTATGCTGAAGACACAATTATCAATAAATTATTCTGAAAATTGTATCAAGTATGGTCAAAATACTGTCTAAGCTGAATTCAGTCTCAGAATTAAATTTATAAAATTCAAAATATTTTTTGCAATTTTTTGAAAATTTTGTTTTTTTATAATAAATTTTTGATGTCTTTAAATTTATGCTGAGGTCACAATTATTAATAAATTATTCCAAAAACTAGATCAAGTTTAGTCTAAATACTGTTTAAGCTAAGCTCAGTCTCAAAATTAAATTTATAAAATCCAAATTATTTTTTGCACTTTTTTGAAAATTTTGTTCTCTATAATAAATTTTTGATGTTTTTAAATTTATGCTGATGACACAATTATCAATAAATTATTCTAAAAATTGGATCCAGTATGGTCTAACTACTGTTTTAGCAGAATTCAGTCTCAAAATTAAATTTATAAAATCCAAAATATTTTTTGCAATTTTTTGAAAATTTTGTTTTTATAATAAATTCTTGCTGTCTTTATGTCTTTATCATCATGCTAAGGACACAATTATCAATAATTTATTCTTTCAATTGGAACAAGTAAGAGCAACATACTGTCTAAGCTAAATTCAGTTTCAAAATTAATTTTATAAAATTCAAAATATTTTATTGAAAATTTTGTTTTTATAATAAATTCTTGCTGTCTTTAAATTCATGCTGAGGACACAATTATTAATAATTTATTCCAAAAACTGGATCAAGCATGGTCTAAATACTGTTTAGGGTGAATTCAGTCTCAAAATTAAATTAATAAAATCCAAAATATTTTTTGCAATTTTTTGAAAATTTTGTTTTTTTATAATATATTTTTGATGTCTTTAAATTTATGCTGAGGACACAATTATCAATAAATTATTCTAAAAATTGGATTAAGTATGGTCAGAATACTGTCTAAGCTGAATTCAGTCTCAAAATTAAATTTATAAAATCCAAAATACTTTTTGCAATTTTTTGAAAATTTTGTTTTTTTATAATATATTTTTAATGTCTTAAAATTCATGCTGATGACACAATTATCAATAAATTATTCTAAAAATTAAATCATTTCTGGTCAAAATACTGTCTAAGCTGAACTCAGTTTCAAAATTAAATTATTAATTTTTTTTTGCAATTTTTTGAAAATTTTGTTTTTCTATAAAATATTATTGCTGTTTATAAATTCATGCTGAGGACACAATTAATAATAATTTATTCCAAAAACTGGATCAAGTATGGTCTAAATACTGTTTAACGCTAGAGAATTGCTGGGTTTAGTCGCTCCGTCCTGTTGTGGTGCCACAAGTAGTATTGTTATGGAAAAATATTAAACCCTATCACATCTACAAGAATATCGGTGAATCTTTCTCTCTAGAAAAATATTAACAAAACGCCAACCAACTCAATATCCTAACGATAGGGTTTTAGTCATCACTCTTTTTATATGTTGAACTACATACAATACTCTGTGTCTTCATGTTTTTGGTTAAAAATTTGAAGTTACATTTAACGAGTAAAAAACTAATAAAGAATTGATTAAAAACGTCACTTTTTAAAAATTAATTGCAAAGAAACAACTTATTGCATCAAATTTCTACAAATTTGAGGACACAGATTGGACTTTCTTCTACATTGTGTGAAAATTTTATTCAATTATGTTCAAGTGTTTTCTTGCTGACTTGGATGCTGTGAATTCTTATAATAGCGCAACTATTCTCCCCCTTTAAGTTGAATTCAGTGTTAAAATTAAATTTATAAAATTCAAAACATTTTTTGCAATTTTTTAGAAAATTTTGTCTGTAAATTCATGCCGAGGACGCAATTATCAATAAATTATTCTAAAAATTGGATCAAGTATGGTCTAAATACTGTTTAAGCTGAATTCAGTTTCAAAATTAAATTTATAAAATCCAAAATATTTTTTGCAATTTTTTAAAAATTTTGTTTTCTGTAATAAATCCTTGATGTCTTTAGATTCAGAAATTATTCCAAAAAGTGGATCAAGTATGGTCTAACTGCAGAAAAGTCAAACATTATATTTCTTAAAGCTTAACTCTTGAGCGGGTCACTCAATACTGTAAATTGGGAATGGCCCAACCCAAGTGGTAGTAGCCAACAGGTTAGATTACAAACTTCTCTCTAGGGAAAATGACTTTTGACGTTTATAAATTCATTTTCTTAAAGATAAACACTTTGGCTTAAGGTCACTCTAAACTATAATAATTTTTGGGCTTCACCACAGAAGGAAGGGCCCACTTAGACAATTTTGGAAAAAGACGTACACAATTGTTAAAAGTGCAAAAGCAAAATAAAAATTTTTAGAAAAACGGTTGAAAAGTGTGAAATTTTATTTATACATTGTTTACAGGAGCAAAATTTGGTCTTGAATAATGTCAAAAAGCACCAAAGTACGGCCATAAACAGTATACAAATTTCAAAAATAGCAAAATCAAGCTTCAAATTATAAAAATATTGTTAAAAAATTATATTCATAAAGTCAAAATAGCTTTAAAATATTATTAGAAATCACTAAAATTCGGCCATAAACTGTTAAAAATTGTAAAATTTTATTCATAAAATGTCACTTGGTCACAAGCAAAGATAGTGGTGCAACTTCTTGATCACTTACACTTGGGTGGGTGGGTGAGTGGGCCACTCCAGTTCAAACTATTGACTTGGTATATGATACCAAGTCAACTTGGTATATGATACCAAGTCAATAGTTTTGGAGTAATGGTATAAATAGCGTTTTTATTGGCTAACTTAGTTGCTCCCAGAAGCCAAGAGATGACGCAAAAACTTGAAGCAAAATATTTATAGGAAATTGACTCATCTTCTATTTTATGATCTGTGCTTGTAAACACCCCAAAACATTTTATACAACTATGGAAAATACTACTCAAAAGTCTACAATTGCTTTATAAAATGCTTAAAAACATCTAGTTAAATTTAGAAAAGGTTTAAAAAAGTCTAAATTGCCTTACAAAAATATAAAATGTTTCACAAAAATCAAAATTCATGAGAAAATGCTTTATAAAATGCTTAAAAATTGTTCGTAGGATTTAAATGCATTACAGAAATCTCAAATGTTTAAAAAAAATAATATTAATTGGTTTACAAAACGCCACATAAAAGTTTAAAATATATTACAAAAATTTCAAATGTTTACAAAAAAAATATAAGCTTTAAAGCAATATTAATTAGTTTACAGAAATTTCTAATGCTTCATTTTAAAAGCATTACAGATCTCAAAGCTTTATAAAATGTTTAAAATAGTCCTCTAAACGCTTAAAAAACTGAACATTTTTACAAAAATGTATAATTTAAAAAAATAATAAAAGTTTTAGAAAAAAATCAATAGCTTTTCCATAGTATTAGTAACTTTGTAATACTCTCAATAGCTCCTTGCAACTTGTAAAAATGTCACACAAATTTCACTACATTTACGGAAGTCACCCATGCTTTACAAAACTCTTTATAGCTTTTTAATAAACGTTAAAGTGGCTCAATAATTTTGTGAATGCTTCACAAAAACTTCAACTGCTTTATAATAGTTATGTATGCTAAAATCTACTGTTTCGTCAAGTTTAATTTTTTTAGTCTAGTTAACTTGTTTTTTTTTTAAGTAAGATACATTAAAATCCACACATAACAACAAAATAAATGTTAAATGAGACTTCCAAATTTATGTAACAGAATTTGATTGATTATGCCATACAGAATATGACATTTGATTGATTCTCATAATGAATTCATTTGATTTTATATATACTGTCGCTTACGACATTCAAGCTAATAAATTACACAACAGTTTGATGCATTAAAATCAATTGAATTTTGTGGCCTGTTTCTTTATTAATGATCGCATGTCAACCAAGTGGCGAGGGTGGCACGGAAACATTTTTTACAACACTTCACTCCTGTCTGAATTAAGAACGTAGGGTGTTAGAACAGATGTTCCTCCATTCATTTTAAAGGTTCAAATAGTATACAAATATAAAACTAGGTCGATTAATTAGTGTTAACAACGCTGTCATATTTATCGCTGTTAATTTTATCGCGCCTCTACTTTGTCTAGCAATGATTTACGAGAAGGGCTATCAGGCCGTCGGTTTGTCGGGGCAAGAAAATTTCAATGAAATAAACCCCTTTCGCAACACAAAGAGCAATTTGCGTGATATATTTCATATAATTAACAGTCTGTGGCGATTAGGATTGTTTTTAGATGCGCATTTGTCTTTGTAATCCGGACAATAATTATAAACTTTGCTTCAAATAATATTAAATTGCTTAAATTAAAAAGTTTAATTTATTTACGCAAAAGTTTCTTTAAGCAAAAGTTTAATTAATGTTTCGACTGAAATGATTTCATGAAAAAATATTTGCTTTTTTTATTATTTATTTAGTTCACAGTGGAAGGAAATCGATAGAGTATCGGAAACCTTATCTTTATTATTGTAAAACATAATCGAATTTCGCATAAGGTTATAAATGGTTTCAATTAAATCCGTTGAGGTGCCGCACGGGTCGCATACAAATTTTCATTTTGAATTATCACCACTGTCCCTTTATAATTCCTTCCTTGCATGAATAATGTAATGCTTGAATATTGGAAACATATTTTTATATTCTCAATGATTTATGCAATAGAATTATGACACTTTTATATTTGTTTGATATAATTTTTAAATCAATTCATGCTTAATTAATTGTCAAAACATTGCAGAGACAATATACTTGTAAAGCCAAAAAAGTTACAAGAATTCAGTATTTTCAAATTTTGGTTAACATTATGTACACATTGCTAAATAATTCTACATCTGCAGATAAATCCTACCATCGCCACTACAGAACGTGAATCTCATGCACGATTCGATATGTCCCATTTATGCATTATTTAGAATCATATTTTCTCATCCTTGCAATTATTTATTTCAAAAAACTGAGCTCGCCACCCCTTTATTACATATAATATAAAATTTCGGCAACCCATCATGTAAAACTGCGAATTTTCAGACCGCACTTCGATATGTCCCGTAAAACGGGCAAATTTTCCGAGCCATCGCTCCAAATCGACAATTCTACTGTGTATTTTCTCAACGAATAAAATTGGCTTACAAAAAATGCGTGATAGGAATATTATATCATTTTACAAATATAGAATTAATTTTATTTATTGCGGAACTGAACTTAATGATGTTATTATATTATCATGAAATGTATTGTGACTTCAAATAGCTGAAGGCTGATAATGTAGTAAAATAACATTTTAGTTTTGAAAAATTAGATTAAACCAGTAGCAAAATATTAACATATAAAGTACCTGTACGGTTGCTAATATATTTTCTAAAAAAATATAAAATATGATAGAATAATATCCCTGACAAGCTGCAATAACAACGCGCTACAAGAGCCACATTATTTACAACCCTCATCGCTTGCTTGCTTTTACATACTATTTTCATTTTAATCTTAAACGCACACAATTTATTAATTGATAGTATTGAATTTAAATTGAATTAAATTCCAATAAGTGGTGTCGAGAAATAAATTTATAGAAAAAGCGGGCCGTGTAAATTACAACCTTTTCAATTTGGATGGAGATAGGAATGTATAAAAAAAAGAAGCTGCATGAAATTAGAAAAAAGCTCTGCAAGTGTTCTTCGCTTCTTTTTTTTTTTTGAGTGAGAAAGACGAAGTCTGGAACTACATTCCAATTCCGTATTGTTTGCAAAATGATGGGATTTCAATTAAGCTTTTTTAATGCATTATTCAATCGCATATTAATTTATGGTAATTGATTTCATCTTTTGTGAACGACTGGTTCAATTTTTATGGAGTTGAGAGTTATTGAATTGTTTTACATACTTTTTTGTTATTATAATTTTTGTAGATTCAAATTATTAATTAGTTAAAGATTAAAAAACATAAATTTATTATTCTTTTTAAAAATTTCACACACATTACCACCAAAATAGAGAATTAAGTTATCAAAAATTAAATTAAAATCAGAAAAGATATAACTTTAACTAAAATGTTATTTACTAGAACTATAGTACTGTATTATAAATTATAAATTATAAACTATTAAATATAATATATAGCATCAACTAAAATTATAAATAACTCAAAAAAATTCTGGGTAAAATTGCATTGTAAAGTTTCTAATTTTTTTATTGGCAGTTTTTCAAAGTTTTTAATTTTTTTCTGAAGTTTCTATGTTTCTAAAGCATTTGCAGTTTTTTTTAAATTTTGTGGCAGTTTATTTACAGCTTTTTTTCTGTTTTTAATTTTTTTTCTCATTTATTCTAAAATTAAAGTTTTTGCTTCTTTCTTAAGACTATTGTGGTGTTTGTAAAATTTCTAAATTTTTTAACATTTTTCTAAAGCTTTTAAATTTTGTTGAATTTTTAGCACTTTTTAATTTCTTGATTTGTTTTGAAGTTTTATTTTTCTAAAGTTTCTATTTTTTTCAAATTTTTTTAAAGTTACTACTATTTTCCTAAAGCTTTTGTAAAGTTTTTTTGCAGTTTTTTATGTTTTTTAAGCTTTTGCAGTTGCAGTTTCTAAAGTTTTTTAAATCTTTTTAGATGTAGAACAAAGTTTTTGAGCAAATTATAATTAAGTGAAAAACCAGTACCATGGTAATTGCTTAAAAAAAATCAGAGACAGCAAAAACTTAAAAAAAATATCTTTAAAACTTGAAAAAAAATCAATAACTAAAAAAAATTCCAACGCTTTAAGAACATAAAAAAAATTCTGAAATTTTTTTTAAAACTTTGAAAAATTGCTAAAAAAATTAGAAACTTAACAAGTACCGCAAAAGTTTTAAGAAAACAGCAAAATCTATAAAAAAAATTAAAAAATCTTAAAAACTATAGAAAAAATTAAAACAAATTCAGAATGAGTCTAAAAACTATCAAAGTAGAAAAAGTAACTCGCCCAAAAGTTTTTTTTTGTTTAAGCTCACCCACTCAAGCATTGATTATCAAAAGATTTATAGTTCAACAATCCTCTCATAACTAAATCCAAGCACACAAGAGGTAGAATAAACAATAGATCCTTTGAAAATTAAGATTTGGGCGGGTGAGTGGGTCAAAGTAAAAAAAATATCTTTCCCACAAATTTTACTTTGTTCCCGCCCACCCACCCAAGCGTTGGTTATCAAGAGATTTATTGTTCAACAATTTTCTTATATCTAAATCTAAGCACACAAGAAGTAGAATAAACAATAAATTCTTTAATAACTAACACTTGGGCAGGTAGTTGGGTTACAGTAGAAAAAGTAACTTGCTTACAAATTAAACTTTATTTCCGTCCACCCACCCAAGCGTTGGTTTCCAAGAGATTTATTGTTCAACAATTGTCTCATATCTAAGTCTAAACACACAAAAAGTGAAATAAACAATAAATCCTTTGATAACTAACACTTGAGCGGGTAGTTGGGTTACAGTAGAAAAAGTAACTCGCCCACAAATTAAACTTTGTAGCTCAACAAATCTCTCATATCTAAATCCAAGCACACAAAAGTCGGAATAAACAAAAGATCCTTTGATAACTATCACTTCGGCGGGTGGGTTGGGTAACAGTAAAAAGAGTAATTTGTTCCCAAATTAAACTATGGTTCAGCGCTGGTTATCAAAAGAGTTATTGTTCAACAATTTTCTCATATCTAAATCCAAGCACACAAGTACTGGAATAAACAATAGATTCTTTAATAACTAATAATTGGGGGAGTAGGTAAGTCCTAAAGAAAAAGTAATTTGTTCACAAATTAAACTTTGATTCGTTTTTCCACCCAAGCGTTCGTAATCAAGAGATTCCTTGTTCAAAAACACTCATATCTAAATCCAAGCACACAAGAAAGGGGAAAACAATAAATCCTTTAATAACTAACACTTGGGCTAGTAGTTCGGTTACAGTAGAAAAAGTAACTCGCCCACAAATTAAACTTTGTTGTTTAACAAATCTCTCATAACTAAATCCAAGCAAACAAAAATAAACAATAGATTCTTTGATAACTAGCACTTGAACGAGAGGGTGGGTCACAGTAAAAAACTAACTCGCCTACAAATTAAACTTTGTTCCCGCCCAACCACCCAACCGTTGGTTATAAAGAGTTTTATTGTTCAACAATTTTTTTACAAACAAATCCAAGCACACAAGAAGTGGGATAAACAATAGATCCTTTAATAACTAACACTTGGGCGGATGGGAGGGTCACATTAAAAAAAGTAACTCGCTCAAAAATTAAATTTTGTTTCTGTTCACTAACCCGAGCGTTTGTTGTCAAGAGATTAATTGTTCAACAATTCTCTCATAATTAAATCCAAGCAAACAAGAAATAGAATAAACCATAAATCCTTTAATAACTAACACTTGGGAGATTCATTCGTGGCGTGGCGTTCGTAGTAGACACACGTGCTTCTAAAGTGATTATGAAATAAAACAATGTTAACAAAATTCCATAAAAATGGTTTTGACAAAAAATCAGCAAGCTGATATAGTTGATCTAATTAATAAAGTAACTAGTAAACAATTGACCGATCTACAAAACACTTTACGGGAACTACGTGACAAAGTACGCTGTACTAAAAGCGAAGTGGTTAATCTAAAAGAAACTAATATCCAATTAATTCACATGTTGTCTTCAACCAATGCAGATATAACAAAATCCGTAAAAAAATATACAGATTTTATTTTAAACAATTTGATGGAATCAAGTAGCACAAACAGTTCATGCAATACCATTATCGCCGGATCCAATGTCGTCGAAAAAGAAAAAAGTGACTTTATTGTAGTGCAAAAAAATAAAATAAAAATAAATAATAAACAAAAACAAAATAAATACAAGCATAATAAAAAATTGTTATCAGTTACAAAAATAATCAATAAAATAAAAAGAACATCTGAGTCTATTAATACAGAAGGGTTTGAAGGTGCCGCAATTAAAGAAAATATAGTGTGGGTATATGTTGGCAACTGCAAACAAGATACTACAGAGGAGGGATTAAAAAAAATTCTTGTTAAAAAATGTTCTGATGGAAATTTTTCTGTTGAAAAACTCTATACAAAAAACGATTATAATGCTTCATTTAAAGTAGGAACCAATTTTAATCTATTAGATACTCTCTTCAATCCAAACTTCTGGCCTGTCAATATAAAAGTTGAAAAACTTAATTTTTTTTGGTCCAACTACCAAAAGAAGCATTTAAAATACCAACCTAAAAACAACTAACAACCATATTAACATAGTTCACTTAAATATTCAAAGTCTAAACAACCATACGCAAGATTTGGAAATATATTCAAAATTAAAAAAATATTGATTTTTTAACCGTAAGTGAACATTGGCTAAAGATACAGCAATGCACATTTTTTCAATGGCAGCCCATTTTACACGAAGACTGCATATACGTGGTGAAGTAATATTATACATTAAAAATCATTTAAAATATGTAACAATTGAGGATATATGCACATTATCAAATGAGATGCATATTATATTAGCCGCAGTAAAACTAGTAGACGCAAATTGTGTTATAGTTTCAGTCTACAGACCCCCATCAGGTAATTTTAACATATTCTTTGATGTAATAAATAGTGCGCTTAGTAAATTAAACTTGGTTACTAATACTGTTGTCTTATGTGCAGATTTCAACATAAAATACCATACGTCATAGCCAACTGCAGTTTATTTTTCAAATCTATTAACATTTTTTGGTCTTAAAGTAATTATTAATAAAAACACAAGATTAAATAATTGTCTTGACAATTTAATTTTACAATATGAGGTGACGTATAAGTGTTATGTTGAAAATCCGTTTCTTTCAGATCACTCTGCTGTTTTTGCTACACTTGTACTGCCTAACATTGCTAAATGTAAACATATTACTACTAAACTAGTAAGACCAGTTACAGACATAGGTTTATTCAAACTGTATAATTTGATTGAGAAAGAAAATTTTGATCATATTTATCGAAATAATATTGACTTAAACTCTAGAGTCACTATGTTAATCAATACATTAACTATGTCCATGTGTTCTGTATTTCCACGTAAAAAGTATTAAGTAGGAGATAACTCAAAAGTAAGTTGGTACAATCATAAATTATATACACTAAGAAATAAAATTCAGATAGCTTGGTTAATGTATAAACGTTATCAAACTGACAAATTAAAAACGGTGATAAATAGCAAAAAGCGTATATATAAGTCTGAAATATATAAAGCAAAAAAGAAGCAAATGATGCGTTTATTAAACGTGCCCAAAATAGTCCAAAAGCAATGTGGGATCTCATCAATGATGCGAGACAGGTAAAATTGCAGGAACCAGAGACTTCATTATCGTCCACTGATTTTAACAAATATTTTATAAATGTAGCACAATCAATAATTGATAGTCTTCTAGATATGACGGGTGTTGAAAGTACAGATTATTTAAATAATAAGCAGCTACAACAGACACCGTATCCTATGCAGTTAAAGGAGATTACCTTTAATCAAATGCCTGATATAATAAATGACATAAAATCAAAGCGTTCTATAGATTACTATAGGCTAAATAGTCAAGTAATTAAGGTTTTGAAAGATATCCTTATTGTACCGATCACTAAACTTCTAAATAAATGCATTATAATGAGATGTTTTCCAGATCCTTTAAAAATATCAAAAGTTTTACCAATTTAAAAAAAAGGATCAATTCTCGGATTTATTTTTGAAATAGCATTAAAAAATCAAATATGTGAATATTTTGAATTAAATTAAATTACTTAAGATCATACCGACCACTACCTTGATTTGTAGTATTTTAACAAAAACGGCAACTTCCCCTTCATCGCTGCTTCTACAAATAATTTGATAATCGATTTATTTTTTTACCAATACATTTAGAAAGAATTAAACTATGATATGTCGAAGTTTTTTTTGTAAAATTATATTTGCAAATAGCAACAAAATGCATTCAAAAATACAGAAAAACGCATTTATTTCTATATTTGATGAATTTTTTCGGCTATTTCCTAACTATTATTTGACTAAAAGACTTTGACATATCATAGTTTAATCCTTTCTAAATGTAGTGGTAACAAAATTAATTGATTATCAAATTATTTGTAGAAGCAACGATGAAGGGGAAGTTGCCGTTTTTGTTAAAATACTACAAATCAAGGTAGCGGTCGGTATGCTCTTAACAAGTGCCAGTTTGGTTTTAGAACAATGAAAAATACATCTATGGCTATTCAAGAATTAATTAACCATATCGTTGATGGTTTTGAAAATGGAGCCTATGTGAGTTCAGTTTTTTGTAATCTTTCTAATTCATTCGACTGCGTGTCCCACTCCATACTTATAAACAAACTAAAGTTTTACAACTTTTCCAACGACAGTTGTGATTTAATCAAGTGTTATCTTAGTAATCAAAAACAAATAGTATCTTTTCAAAACAATACTTCAGGAGTTATGGATGTAAAGCATGTAGTCCCACAAGGATCAGTACTGGGGCCAATTTTATTTCTAATCTACATAAAAGACCTTCCATCTTCTTTACCTAATTCGCATACTGATTTTTGTTTGCTGTCAACACTACTTTGATAAATTCTAGTATAAAACATGATGTAGCACTTAAAAGTATGAAAAATTCTCAGTCGAATGCTTTAAATTGGTTTCAAGTATACAAACTACAAATAAATGAAGCAAAAACAGTTAAAGTTTTATTTAGCTTACGTAACATATCATACGACAATTCTCCATATGTTAAATTCTTGGGAGTATGCTTAAGTCTAATTTCTAGTTTAGGTTTCAGAGCAAAAATTTATTGAGTTGCAGATATTAACTCTTCCCTCTTTATATATTATTAACTGCGTTGTTCATATTAAGAAAAATTTACATTCTTACTGTCAACACCAGCATATAGTCATGATACAAGAATAAAACTTAATCTAAGAAACTCTTACCTTAGGTTAAACAATAGTAAAAATGCTACAAATTACTATGCACCAATATTTTATAATAAAATTGCGGATAAATACAAAAATATTTCCTTTAAACTTTTTAAGTGGAAATTTAAAACTTTTCTAGTATCACACACTTTTTACACATTCGATGACTTTTTAAATTTTAAATTTTAATTTGTATGTATTGTTTAATCTATTTCTGTTTTATTTTTATTGTGACCTGTGTAAAGTATTATATTATACTATTAACATTAATAAATAATTTGATTTTATTTGATTTAATTGAGTAGGACACATTAAAAAAAGAAACTTGCCGACAAATTAAACTTTGTTCCCACCCACCCACCCAAGCGTTGGTTATCAAAAGATTTATTGTTCAACAATTCTCTCATTACTAAACCTAAGCACACAAAAAGTGAAATAAACAATAAATTCTTTGATAACTAACACTTGGGCAGGTGGGCGAGAACAAAGTTAAATTTGTGGGCAAGTTTCCTTTTTTGTTAAACAATTCTCTTATATCTAAACCCGAGCACGTAAAAGCTGGGAGAAACAATAGATCCTTTTGATGACTAAAGCTTGGGCGGGTGGGTGGGTCACAGTAAAAAAAAACGCTCACTTAGTAAACTTTGTTTCCACCCACCCAAGCAATTATAAAAAAAAATTAAAGTAATTGAAATTTTAGTGAAGTATTTAAAATGTTTGTATTTTTACTAATATTGTCCATAAACTTATAGTTTATGTAAACTATTAATACTGTTTTTTAGCTTAAAAAACTTTTTTATTTAAAAATTTTATAATACATTTAAAACTTTTTAATATTGTACAACAATATCAAAAGCATATGATACTTTAGTCAGCATTTAATAAAGCATCTAAAATGTCCGTAATGCGTTTAAACCTTATCTTAGGCTTCCATTTTTTTTTTGCAAATTTACTGATTTGTTCTAAAACATTTTTATAAAACTTCTATAACTCTTCTAAAGCATTTAAAATTTTTGTAAACTTATTGAAGCTGTCGAAAAATTAAAAAATACTGTATGCATACATTTTATAAATTGTTTGATGCATTTTTGACTCTTATACAGAATTTCAGGTTTTTGTTAACTATTTTCTAAAACCTATAAGATATTTTAAAGCTTTTTATAAAATAGTTGACACTTTTTTAAAGCTTTTGAGATTTTTTAAATTTTTTGATATTGTTTTAAAGCTTAAGAGACTTTTTTAAGCATTTTAAAAAGCATTTTAAACTTTTAATAATTTAATTTTTTTTTATAAATTTTTAAAATTTTATAAAACATTTGAGATATTTGTGATGCATTTTAGACTTTTTAAAAGCATTTGAGATTTTTGTGAATTTATTGTTATAAAATTTAAAAAAGTTTTTGGAATCCATTTATAACTTTCGTTAAACATTTGAAACTTTTGTAAAAATTATGATTCTGTAAAGCATTTGAGGTTCTTTTAAATTATTTGTGATTTTAGGCATTTATAAAGCATTTGAGGTTTTTGTAATGCTTTTGAAATTTTCGGTAAATTATTGATATCTTCAGAATGTAAAAAGAATTAAGCATTTTATAAAGCATTTAAAATTTCTGTAATATGTTAAACAATTTTGTAAAGTATTTGAAATTTTTTAAGTTTATTACTATAAGATATACAAAAAATTTAATATCACAAGTTTTTAAAATTTTTATAAAGTTATTTATATTATCTATATGACATTTTCTATCATTTTACAAAGCTGTAAAGCAATTAAAACTATTTTAAGTATTTTATAAAGCAATTGATATTTTGGTAATGTAATAAAATCGTATGTAAAGCATTTGAAATTCTTATAAATTTGTTTGTTCAACGTTTTAGACTTATAAGACTGTTCTAAAACCTGCAATAAGACATTTTTTAGCATTTAAAATTTTTGTAAATTAATTAAATTTTTATAAATCATTTTTGTAAACCAATTATGTTATAAAGCTCTTAGAAATAATTGATCTAAAACCTGAGATTTTTTTAAGCATTTTATAAATTATTTGAAATATCTTGTAAAGCATTTCAAACTTTTGCAAATTTAGTGATATTTTCCTTCAAAACATTTAAGACGTCTGTAATGTAAACTTATCAATATCGTTTTTAAGCTTACAAAGCGTTTAGCTTTTTAATCAATTTTATGCAACAATTGCTTTCCCTAAGCAAAATTAGGTAAAGATTGAGCAATAAATGATAAATTTACTTAGGAAAAAAAAAATTTGTATGTACATTTTATACAATATACAGGGTGTTCAAAAAAGAATGTAAAATATTTAAGAGAGTGGTAGTACAAACCACAACAAACAAAAAAGTCTTAATAAACCTGTGTTCTCATAGCAACGGTTTCGGAGATATAGAACATTATTTATTTTTATATAATTTTACAAAAAACTTAGTTATAAAACATGTTTGAAATGCGCTCCTTCCATTTCCAAACAGGCACGACATATTTGTCTGAAAGACATTCGTACTCTTTCTAAAACCCCCTCATTGGCTCGGATTTCTTGGCACTTTTCATTAATTTTTAACTGCAGCTCCTCGAGGTTATTTACAGGAGTAGCATACATTTCAAATATCCCCCAAAAAAAAAAATCAAGAAGGTTTATATCAAGCGATCTTGCTGGCCATAAAACTAGTCCGCCTCTTCTTACCCACCTATGTGGAAAAGTTTGATCTAAATGCTCTCTAACGGCAATCAAAAAATGAGCTGGAGCACCATTATGCTGGAACCACATTTGTGGTCTGTGGGCCAAAGAAATGTTATCCAAAAGGTCATACATTGTGTTCAGCAGAAAGTTGAGGTAAGCAGCGCCGTTAATCGGTATGGTAAAACAACTGGACCTAGAAACCTGTAGCCTACAATACCCATCCAAATGTTTAATGAAAAACGTGTTTGATATCCACATTAAATTACAGCTTAGGGATTTTCGTTTTTGAAGTGAACCGGTATTTCTCAATCTCTGGTGAATTCTTCCAAACATACGATGAGAAGAAATCTGGCAATTTGGATAAGCTTTTACATAAAGACGTTGCGCTTTGATGGCAATCCCATTAGCACGACCATACATAAAATGCATGTCAGCTAGTTCTGCATTAGAGTAATCAGCCATAGCAAGGAAAACTTACACAACAACAATTGTCAAATACTGAATAGTTATTTTACAAAACATCAGCCAACTATGATAAGAAAATGCACGTTTTTGTAAAATAAAAAGTAGAGGAAAAAAAAAAAATAAATAATGCAAGTTTCATAATATATTTGAAAATTTTGTGATACGTTTTATTAATTGACCAGCACAAACTGTAGTTTTTTCTAAGGCTTAAAATCAGCATAATTGCTAACTACTAAACAGATTTATAACAAAATAAAACATTAATAGTTTGTAAGCAGGTAAATTAGTGATAAATCTTGAATTAATTTTGTTCAACGCTTTAGCCGCTTTGGCATTCATGGTTTCAGCTACAAACAAATTTACAAACATTAATCATTTTGCCTTATACTCAGAAGAACCTTGGGCCTGCTAGAACCAGCTTGGCGAGATCAATAGAGTATAAAAACCAATTTTAAAAGCTTTTGTGATATTTTATAAAAAAAAATTCTCTAACAAAAACTAATAATGTTCCAAAACGGTCTTTTTAAAATGGTTTGAAATACTTCTTGGTTAGTTTTGTTGTACCGCAAGGCTCAAATCAAGGGCCTGTACAATATTTTTTGTATTGCTTCTAGGGTTGCATTATAAAATCTATTAGATTTAATAAATACTTGAAAGTAGTAAACTGGATATGTCATTTAAGATCAAAATTCTGTTCTTCATTTTCTTGCTCAACTAAGCCATCAGCCGGCCCAAAACGTCAGGTGCCTTCAGCACCACTAAGAGCAAAAGGTCCTTCAACTTTTGTCAGCAAAGTTGCTCCTTAGGCCCCTCAAACCAAGTAACACGCACAGAAAGAGCTGGCAGAAGCCGGTCTCCGCTCATATGACAATATTCATAAATCTAAAATCTATTTGCATACATCCCCAAACAAATGACTTACTGCAAAAAGCATAAAACTTGGCTTTACACTTATCAATTAGGGTCCAAAAAGACCTTTATGTATGTAATCAGAAGTTTACTTGACTGCATCACGACTGATGTGGTGAAGGCTAAGCTCATCGCTCAAAAGTACACTTCTTCTTCTACGACACGCATAAAAAGGAACGTAAAAACCATTCCCATGCTGTATGTACAACTTCCCAAAAAGCCAAAAATAGAGAAATTCTGTTGCTCACCACGTTATGCGAGCTTATTGCACAATGTTACCATTGCCAACCGGTGCAACGCACTATATTAGTACGTCAAAAATGCTGAAGCTCATTACAGCTCCAGTTGCACTATCACAAAAAATTCCGGCCAAGTTGCTACATGCGGCCACATACCACAAGTTATAAGAACCGCCAGGTTTATCGGAAACTAAAAACTTGTCGCAACAGGCAGGCATCTGCTCCCCGTAAGCAGACTCCTGTTCCACCTTAGAGCGCTCCCAATGCCCGCAAGGAGAAATCTTTTGCGCAAGCAGCAAGACCGGCGACAAGCACCATACTATTATCAGCTAAGAATCTGCTGATACTTAGTATTACAAAAAAAGTTGGAATTAGCAATAGATATGATAAAGAGCTGGATGAGAAATAAAGGGTTAGATCTTGTTCCTCAAAAAACTAAGACTATCGACAAAGAAGTCTAATAGAGAAAATAAAAAAATACAAGTAAGAGAAAAAATAATGACCATAGAAAAAATCATTAAATACTTCGGAGTTACACTTGAAGCAAAGAGATGATACAAGCAAGTTAAAGAAGCGGTAAGAAGAACAAAGAAAATAAAAGGAATGCTTAGTAGGCTTATGCCAAATCAGGGAGAACCAAGAGAAAGGGCAAAAATAAAAGAAATTAGAAGAGCTACAAGAACAAACTTGTTAAGGATCTGCAAGGCCTAATTTTGGCAACACTATCCGCAGATTTGATAGTAGAAGAAAGATTAGACACAAAGAAATTAGTAAATGAAAAAACTAGTAAACAAGAAGCAATAAGACGGGCAAAAGACAGTAGAAAAAAAGAGAAAAGAGAGAATGAACAAAAGAATACTAGAAATTAAAAAACTGGATAGAAAATAAACCAGCGACGTGTTACTATACAACACAACTACTCACCAAACAAAGAGCTATTGGTAAGTATTTATAAAAAATTAAAAAAATTAAAAAAGAAGAAAGATGTATATTCTAACAAAACACGCATGACAACGCA
The DNA here is from genome assembly GCA_963932245.1 of Tachinus rufipes. Classification (NCBI taxonomy): domain Eukaryota; kingdom Metazoa; phylum Arthropoda; class Insecta; order Coleoptera; family Staphylinidae; genus Tachinus; species Tachinus rufipes. The sequence goes on from OZ010749.1 coordinate 9,464,483, forward strand.
GAACATATGCTAATAGAGTGCAAAGGATATAAAAAAGTTAGAAAAGGTATTAGAAAACAAAACCAACAAATCCACAATCATTAATATACGCCTGAGTGACCATAAGAAATAAAGAACAAAGGAGGAAAAAGATAGAAAAGTTTGAAAATTTAGTTAAACCAAAATGGAAAAACCACAGAAGACAAAAAAAAAAGGAACAAAAAGCTAAATAGAAGCAAAAAAACAAAGAAAGCCAAAACAACTATGCCTACCAAGAAAAAAACTATAAAAGGATAGACAAGAAAAAAACATTTACTGAAACATCAGTACCAGCCGAAATTGCAGAGATAAAAAGAAGAAAACAAAATCTGTTCAAGTAACGCAAACTGAATGACTGAATTGACTAAGCAATTTCCTTACGGCAAATACGCCATCTCCAGGTTGACACACAATGCAACTTTTGAAATGATCAGAGTATATCTGGCAACAGGGGACACAAAGAACTAATTCCAAACAAAGGTTCAAGAATCTAACTTGAAGTAAAACTGGTAAATCAAGGACTACCAAAAAGAATACATTTAATAAAGCTACACAAAATATTTATAAAAGAAAAAGAATACGACAAGGAAGAAGTTAATGAAGATATAAAAAAACTACAAAAATATCTAAGGACAAAGCAAATATCTAGGTTGAATAACGCACGTTTCCTAGTTTATAAATTATTAAATATCTACTTTAAATCAAACGCAAAATAAATACTTATACTACTGATGCAAACACAAGACATTCTGAAATATTAATAACACCTTTTTGTGCTTGCAAAAAACTGTATAATAAATAACCAAAACGACTAAAACTTATAAATAATTTTAATAAATTTAAAAGCAGAATAAAAGACTTGCTTAGAACCAAAGCTTACTATACACTAAACATCTCTGTAATACATTTTAATCTGTTAATGTATGTTAATGTATATATACCGGTGATGTATACTTTTTAACTTTTTTGTTTTAATCTGCTATTTTATAAAAATATTTTGTAATGTAATTATGATCAGTTTTATACAGCCTTCGTACAGTTAGAACCAATTAATGACCTACACGTTTAACTACAATAGTTTAATTACACTAAAATCAACATCAAAAAGTCTAAAATAATAATTAAAAATAATTAAATTGCTTTGAGCTTTTTTGGTAATAGTAGAATAATTATATAATACATTAACGAAGCTAAATACAGTGCTAATTTATTAACTATAACAAGTTGCGGTTAATTATATCAAGTTGAAACCACGCATTTCATGCCAATAAACATACTTTAAAGTTAAGACAATCAAATTAAGTCTGTTACAATAGTTCAAACAAAAATATTGTTAAATAAAATACATATTAATGTTTAATTTAACCCAACCTACTGCATCAAAGTAGCTTAATATAAACACAGTTGCGTATTGCAGAACTAGTATAAATTGAACATTTGCTCTGTTTGAGGGTAAATTCATACAAATGTCATTAAACAAACTTAGAATTAATTTTATACATTACAACTAAATAAATGTAATTGGTTGAGGTATTATAAAATCGATTGAATTGAAGTTAATAAATATGTGAAGCCTGACCTATTAACCTATGTACGATAACGCAGTAGTCACACAAATGTATGAGAGAATTAAGTAAATTTGTAATGTACCAAAGATCCTTTTTCTAAAAACAAAGATAAATCACAAATGAAGTAAGTGTACTGGAAAAAAATTGCCTCGAGATGCAAAGCAATTTTTCAACTTTCACTCTTAAAAAGTTTCTCTTATTTGTTAAAATCCGAATTTACATCCCAAGCAATCTACATATAAACGAATCTCTTCAAAAGAAAAAAAATATATATTAAAAAGACCATAGACAAAGGACTATAAAAGATTTTATCCTTTTGATATATAAAAAGAATAATTGGTTTCATATAATACCTTAAATCAATTAAACTTTCACTCAATTTAAAGTCCTTTCGATTTCATTTTACAAAACACCATTTTAACAACAAACATTAAAACAATTTAAATCCACCTTGATAGCACAAATTTTAAATTAAATTACAATTAATTCATTCTGACCGCACGGAAGTAACAATAAATGCGCGATGTTATCGCGTATTTATTAGCAAAGCAGCCGCTTAGGGCGAGTGCCGGAGCGCAACTGCGAGTCTGGCAGCGACTGGCTGCTACTGCTGCTGGCTAGGTGCGTGGAGGAAAGAGGAGGGAATCTGGACCATCATCTCGACTCTGCACATCTTCACAATGCACTTCGCAATCCTTTCATAGAAGAAATAAGGGGGTGGCTTTAGAGTATTTATGTGACTGGGTTTAATCTCTTGATTAAGTAAGGCGGGATATATAATATTGGTATAATCACATTAGAGAATTCCTGGCAAGTTGTACTTGAAAAATAAATAATATTCGTCGGTTTATTTACAAGTTCAATAAATGTGATGTAAAGTTTGATGATGTAGTGGTCTGGAGGATTCTAAATGGAAATTGAGGCATAAATATCAATCCAGTAAATCCTTGAAACATTTCACGTAAGTTGCTTCAATTAATCAGGACCGCATTAAGAGGGAGTAGGATAGCGACAATTATAATCATAGTAAAGAGCATTATTTCCTCAACCTATGGCTCACAAGGTGTATTTTAACATCTGAGTTCTGAGCTCAAACTTTCAAAATTAATTCAAAAGTTTTTCAGCAAAGTTGTAGTTCTCACTCCAAACATTGCAAATAATAAAAAAGTTTCCAATCGGCCAGAAATATATAAACAATTTAAATTAAGTGTTCTATAACCAATAAGATCATAAGAGATCGATTTGTAATTGTTTAGCTCTTTATTTCTACTGTAATTTATTGCAGATGTCAAAAATATTTCTAAGATGTCAAAAATCTTGTCAAAAGTGTTCACTGATTAAGTAAAAAATGTTCCTCAAACATTAAAAATGTTATAAAATTGCGTAATTTATTCCAGTTGTCAAAAATGTTCCCAAGATAACAAAAATGTTCTGTAAATATGTTTCTAAAATGTCAAAATGTTTTCAAAATGTCAAAATGTTCTCAAAATGTCAATAATAATTTTTAAATGAGTTTCCAAAATGACAAAAATGTTCTGTAAATGAGTAGATATGTTTCCAAAATTTCAAAATGTTTTTAAAATGTCAAAATGTTCTCAAAATGTCAAAAATAATTTTTAAATGAGTTTTCAAAATGACTAAATGTTCTGTAAATGAGTAAATATGTTTCCAAAATGTCAAAATGTTTTAAAAATGTCAAAATGTTCTCAAAATATAAAAATGTTCTTAAAATGTCAAAAATGTTTATTAAATGAGTTTCCAAAAACAAAAATGTTCTGTAATTAAGTAAATATGTTTCCATAATGTCAAAATGTTTTCAAAATGTCAAAATGTTCTCAAAATGTAAAAATGTTCTCAAAATGTAAAAATGTTCTCAAAATGTCAAAAATAATTTTTAAATGAAATTCCAAAATGACAAAAATGTTCTGTAAATAAGTAAATATGTTTTCAAAATGTCAAAATGTTCTCATAATGTAAAAATGTTCTCAAAATGTCAAAAATGATTTTTAAATAAGTTTCCAAAATAACAAAAATGTTCTGTAAATGAATAAATATATTTCCAAAATGTCAAAATGTTTTCAAAGTGTCAAAATGTTCTCAAAATGTGAAAATGTTCTCAAAATGTCAAAAATGATTTTTAAATGAGTTTCCAAAATGACAAAAATGTTTTGTAAATGTGTAAATATGTTTTCAAAATGTCAAAATGTTCTCATAATGTGAAAATGTTTTCAAAATGTCAAAAATACTTTTTAAATGAGTTTTCAAAATCACAAAAATGTTTTGTAAATGAGTAAATATGTTTCCAAAATGTCAAAACGTTTTCAAAATGTCAAAATGTTCTCAAATTTGTGAATATGTTATCAAAATGTAAAAAATGATTTTTAAATGAATTTCCAAAATCACAAAAATGTTCTGTAAATGAGTAAATATGTTTTCAAAATGTCAAAATGTTTTCAAAATGTCAAAATGTTCTCAAAATGTGAAAATGTTTTCAAAATGTCAAAAATGATTTTTAAATAAGTTTTCAAAATGACAAAAATGTTCTAAAATTAAGTAAATATGTTTCTAAAATGTCGAAATGTTCTCAAGTTGTCAAAAATGTTTTCTAAATAAGCAAAAAGTTTCCAAGATTTCACATATGTTCTGTACTTGAGTAAGTATAATTCCCAAATGTCAAAAATGTTCTCAAAAAGCGTAAAATTACTAAGCAAGTTTCTCAAATGTCAAAAAAAACCTTGCTCAAGTTTCAAAAACCTTTTCCAAATAAATAAGTGTATTCTTAAGATATCAAAATTATTCTAAAATGCTGTCAAAGTGTTTATTTACTGAGTAAGAATGTTTCCAAATCTCAAAAATGTTGTTGAGAAGCGTAAGTTTATTTCAGTTGTCAAAAATGTTCTCTAAATAAGTAAATATGTTCCTAAAATGCAAAAAAAATTGTTAAAAATGTCCGTTAGATATCAAAAATGTTTACTAACTGAGTAAGTATGTTTTCCAAACGTTAAAAATGTTCTTGAAATGAGTAAATTTATTTCAGTTCTCAAAAATGTTTTCAAAATTTAAAAAATGTTCTCTAAATGAGCAAATATGTTTCCAAGATAGCAAAAATCTTTCAAAAAGTTGTTAAAAGTGTCCGCTAGATATTAAAAATGTTTACTAACTCAGTATGTATGTTTTCCAAATGTTAAAAACATTCTTGAAATGCGTAAATTTATTCCAGTTGCCAAAAATGTTTCCAAAATTCAAAAAATATTTTTTATATAAGTAAATATGTTCCCATGATGCTAAAAATTGTCCAAAAAATTGTTAAAAGTGTTTGCTAGATATCAAAAACGTTCATTAACTGAGTAAGTATGTTTTCCAAATGTTAAAAACGTTCTTGAAAAGCATAAGTATATTCCAATTGACAAAAACATTGCTGAAATTTAAAAAAAAGTTTTTTTAAATAAGTAAATATGTTTCCAAGATGCCAAATATTTTCCAAAAAGTTGTTAAAACTGTTTGCTGAATATCAAAAATGTTTACTAACTGAGTGAGTATGTTTCCCAAATGTTAATAACGTTCTTGAAATGCAAAAATTTTATACAGTTGTCAAAAACGTTCCCAAAATGTAAAAAAAATCCAAAAAGTTGTTAAAAGTGTCCGCTAGATATGAAAAATGTTCACTAACTAAGTAACTAAGTTTTTCAAATGTTAAGAACAATTTTAAAATGCAAAAATTTATTTCAGTTGTCAAAAAGGTTCACAAAATTCCATAAAATGTTCTTTAAATGAGTAAATGTTTCCAAGATGCCAAAAAACTTCTAAAAAGTTATAAAAAGTGTTTGTTAGGTATTAAAAATGTTATTAACTAAATAAGTATGTTTTCCAAATGTTAAAAACGTTTTTGAAATGCGTAAATTTATTTCAGTTATCAAAAACGTTTCCAAAATTCAAAAAATGATCTCTAAATGAGTAAATATGTTCCCAAGATACCAAAAATCTTCCAAAAAGTTGATAAAAGTGTTTGCTAGATATTAAAAATATTCACTAACTAAGTAAATATGTTTTCCAAATGTTAAAAACGTTTTTAAAATGCGTAAATTTATTCCAGTTATTAAAAACGTTCCCAAAATTTAAAAAAAAAATTTATTTAATTAAATATGTATCCAAGATGTCAATGTCAAATTGTGAAACTTTTACTCAATAAAAAAATTAAATTCCAAAATAGTGAGTTGTCAAAAATGTTTGACGTTTACCAAACATTTTTTGTCGAAATTGTAGAAAATATTTTCAAACGTCAAAAAAAAAAAACGTTACACCAGTAAAAACAATTTACAAATGTCAAAACTGTTTCATAGTTGACAGAAATGTACTCAAAGTTGTCAAAAATGTATTTTGATAGCCAAAACTGTTTACCATATGTCAATTTTTTTTTATATAAATAATTTTTTTTACCAGTTTTGTTTTGACAACTTTTACACGTAAAAGTTTTCTTACAAAATAATATGTCTAACAGATGTCTAAATTTTTCTAACTACGCGTCAATATATTTCACAAATACTAAAAAAAAAAAATTTTGAAGCTTTGATTACGTTCCAAAATTGTCAAACAAAAATTAAATTTGTCAAAAAAATGTAGTAAAGGTATTAATGTGTTTTTAAAAATGTCAAAAAGGCACTTAAACACATAAATTTGTTTACCAAACGTCAGATATGTTCTCTAACTGAGCAAGTCCCTTTCCCAAATGTCAAAAATGTTTTTGAAAAACAAATTTATTCCTGTTATCAAAAATATGCTCAATTTTTTTTTTAAATCAAAAATGTTTGCCAAACATTAAAAATCTTGATTCATGTTTCCAAGATGTCAAAAATGTACTCATACACAAGTGTATGATTACGCACAAGTAATATCGATTGGTGTGACTCAACCACTTGTCCAAGTGTTTGTTGTCAACAGATTTGATAACAAACGCTTGAGTGGGTGGGCAAAAACACAAATAATTTTGATTGAGTACTCCACCCGCTCACCCAAGTGTTTGTTGTCAAAAGATTCCATAACTAATACAAGTTAGTAATTTTGCGCAAGTAGTTTTGATTGAAGTGCCTCACTCACACGCCCAAGCGTTTGGTTTCAAGAGATTGAATCACTAACACTTGAGTGGGTAAGCGGAGACACATGTTTATAATTACAAGCAAGTAATTTTGATTGGAGAAATTTGATCATGCAAACTTATTTTGCAGAACAAACGCTTTAACGTGATTTTGAAAAATTTTACAACAAATTTTTAAATTTAATTTTGAGTTTAACACATTTTTGGGCAATGTTTGGACTATAATTGGTGCAAATTTTAAAGAATTATTTGCAAAACTGTAACTTTAGCATAAACATTTGTTCTAATATGATTGTAAAAAAATTCTATAATTTTAAAAACGTAACAGTTTATATAAACATAATTTAAAGTTTGTGCATTGTTAAGCAATGTTTGGACTATGATTGGCGCAAATTTAGAAAAAATTATTTGCAAAATTGTGACCTTACCATAAATTCTCACTAAATGAGTAAGTATATTTTCCAAATGTAACAAATGTTTCCTAGATGCTAAATAGATTTTCTAACTAAATTAATTTAATTCCCAGATGTCAAAAAGTTGTGAAAATTGTCTACTATATCTCAAAAATGTTCAGTAACTAAACAAGTATGTTTTCCAAATATCAAGAATGTTCTTAAAAAGCGTAATGTATTCCATTTGTTAAAAATGTTTACTAAATAAGTAAATATTTTCTCAAGATGTCAAAGAAAAATGTAAATTTATTTTACAATTATCAAAAACCTTGTTTAAGTTTCAAAAATGTTTTCAAAATGTCAAAAATGTTTTTTAAATGAGTAAATTTGTTTCTAATGTTCCGTAAATAAGTAAATATGTTTCTTAACAAAAGTCAAAAATGTTTTTAAAAAGCGTAAATTTATTCCAGTTCAATTCCATTAAAAAAAAATTGCTCCTAAGTTTCAAAAATGTTTTTAAAATCAGTAAATATGTTTTTAAAATGACAAAATCTTTTTAAAAGTTGTCAAAAATATTCTTGAAAAGCATGAATTTATTCCAGTTATCAAAAAAAATTTTTAAATAATTTCCAAAATATCAAAAAATTGTCAAAACCTCTTTTCAAAAAAGTATGTGTGTTCCTTAGGTGACAAGAATGTTTTCTGAATGGGTAAATTTGTTTCTCAGATATTCCCAGATACCAAAAATGTTTTGTTACAAAACAATATATTTAACAAATCAAAAAGTTTCTAAAAAAACTTTAAAATGTTTCTCAATAGTCAAAAACCTTGCCCAAAAATGTTCACTAAATAAATAAAAATGTTCCTTAGGTGTTTTTAAAATCTCAAAAACTTTTCCAAAGATTTAAAAATATTCTCCTACATCCCAAAAATGTTTTATAGATAACAAAAAATGATTGCCAAACGTCAAAAACCTATCTCAAGTTTTAAAAATGTTCCCCCGGATGCCAAAAAAGTTCTCAAAATATCAAAAATGTTTTACGTAAATACGTTTTATGAATGATAAAAATGTTTTTTAACAAAATTAATGTTTTCAAAATCTTAAAAACTTTTTCAAAATTTTAAAAATATTTCTCTAAATGCCAAAAATGTTTCCAAAATGTCAAAAATATTTTTTTACAAAACAAAAATGTTTGCCAAACGTCTAAAAACCTTTTTAAATTTTGAAAATGTTTTCCCGGATGTCAAAAATGTTCTTAATATATCAAAAATGTTTACTCTAAATAAGTAAGTAAGTATGTTCTTTCAATGTTTTCTTACAAGATAAATGTTTCCAAAATTACAAAAACCTTTTCAAAAAGTTCAAAAAAAATTCTAAACGCCAAAATTGTTCCCAAAATATCAAAAATATTTTTTAAATAATTAAATTTGTTTTGCAAATGTCAAAAATTGTTTTTTACAAAACAAAAATGTTTGTCAAATGTCAAAAACCTTTTTTAAGTTTTGAAAATGTTTCCTCAGGTGCCAAAAATGTTTTCAAAATACCAAAAAAGCTTATTAAATGAGTAAGTATGTTCCCAAAATGTTTTCTTACAAAATAAATGTTTCCAAAATCTCAGAAACTCCAAAGTTTCAAAAATATTTTTTTTTATTCCAAAAATGTTTTTATGTTTTGCAGATGACAAAAATATTTTTTTACAAAACAAAAATGTTTGCGAAACGTGAAGAAACATTTTTCAAGTTTTGAAAATGTACCTCCGGATGTTAAAAATGTTCTCAAAATACCAAAATTGTTCATTAAATGAATGATTATGTTCTTTAAATGTTTCATTACAAAATAAATGTTTCCAAAATCTCAAGAACCTTTCCAAACTTTCAAAGTTTTTTCCAAAAATGCCAAAAATGTTTCCAAAATGTCAAAAATATTTTAAAAATAATTTAATATGTTTTGCAATTTTTAAAAGTATTTTTTTACAAAACAAAAATGTTTTCCAATCGTCAAAAACCTTTCTCAAGTTTTGAAAATGTTTAATCGGATGCCAAAATACTAAAAATGTTTACTAAATGAGTAACCTTAAAAGTTATTTTTACAAAATAAATGTTTCCAAAATTTTAAAACATTTCAAAAGTTTCAAAAAAATTCCCTTAAATGTCAAAAATATTTTGCAAATGTCAAAAATATTTTCAAACTTCAAAAATGTTTCTTTGGATGCAAAAAATGTTCTCAAAATACTAAAAATGTTCACTAAATGAGTAAGTATGTTCCTTAAATGTTTTCTTACAAAATAAATGTTTCCAAAATCTTAAAACCTTTTCAAAATTTTAAAAATATTCCATTAAATGCCAAAAATGTTCCCAAAATGTCAAAAATTATTTCTTACAAAACAAAAATGTTTGCTAAACGTCAAAAACTCCTCTCTAGTTTTAAAAATGTTCCTTCGGATGCCAAAAATGTTTTCATAGTATCAAAAATGTTCACTAGTAAGTATGTTCTCTAAACGTTTTCTTACAAAATAATTGTTTCAAAAAATCTCAAAAACCTTTCCAAAGTTTCAAATATATTTTTCTAAATGCCAAAAATATTTGCAAAAAGTCAAAAATATTCTCGAAATAATTAAACATGTTTTGCAAAAGTCAAAAATATATTTTTACAAAACAAAATTCTTTGCCAATTGTCAAAAATCATTGTCAAGTTTTAAAAGATGCCAAAAATGTTTTGAAAATGCCAAAAATGTTTTCAAAATGTCAAAAATATTTTCTAAATAATTGAATATGTTTTGCAACATTTTTTCAACAAACATTAAAAAATCCTTCTTAAGTTTTGAAAATGTTTCTTTGTATGTTAAAAATGTTTTCAAAATACCAAAAATGTTTACTAAATGAGTAAGTATGTTCCCTAAAAGTTTTTTTACAAAATAAATGTTTTCAAAATCTCAAAAATATTTCCAAAGTTTTAAACATATTCCCCTAAATGTTCTCAAAATGTCAAAAATATTTTGTAAATAATCAAGTATGTTTTCCAGATGTCAAAAATATTTTTTTACAAAACAAAAATGTTTGCTAAATTTCAAAAACTTTTTTTAAGTTTTGAAAATGTTTTCCCAGATGCCAAAAATGTTCTCAAAATAACAAAACTTTTTACTAAATAAGTAAGTATGTTTTCTATAAGTTTTTTTTACAAAATTTTTTTTTTCAAATTTTGAAAATTTTATGAAAGTTAAAAAAAAATTGTAAATTCCAAAAATGTTCTCAAAATGTCAAAAATATTTTTTTACAAAACAAAAATGTTTGCTAAACGTCAAAAAATTTCTCAAGTTTTAAAAATGTTTTTTTTGATGCAAAAATTGTTCTTAAAATACCAAAAATGTTCACTAAATGAGTAAGTATGTTCCTCAAAAGTTTTCTTACAAAATAAATGTTTCCAAAATCTCAAAACTTTTGCAAAGTTTTAAAAATATTCTTTTAAATGCCAAAAATTGTCCCAAAATATTTTCTTACAAAACAAAAATGTTGCCAAACGTCAAAAACCTTTTTCAACTTTTGAAAATGTTCCTCTGGATGCCAAAAATGTTCTCAAAATATCAAAAATATTTATTAAGTGAGTAAGTATGTTCCTTAGATGTTAAAAATGTTTTCTTACAAAATAAATGTTTCCAAAATTTTAAAAACCTTTTTAAAGTTTTAAAATTATTTCCTTAATTGCCAAAAATATTCTTTATATAATTAAATGTGTATAACAGATGTCAGAAAAAATTTTTACAAAAAAAAATTTTGTCAAACGTCAAAAACCCTTTTCAAGTTTTAAAAAGGTTCTTCAAATGTCAAAAATGTTTTCAAAATACCAAAAATGTTCACTAACTGACTAAGTATGTTCCATAGATGTTAAAAATGTTTTTTTTACAAAATAAATGTTTTTAAAATTTTAAAAACCTTTTCAAAGTTTTAAAAATATTCCTCTAAATGCCAAGAACGTTCCCAAAATGTCAAAAATATTTATTAAATAATCAAATATGTTTGCAGATGTCAAAAATATTTTCTAATAAAACAAAAATGTTTGCCAAACATCAAAAAATCTTGTTAGGTTTTAAAAATGTTCTTTTTCACTAAATTAGAAAGCATGTTCCTTAGATGTTAAAAATGCTTTCTTAAAAAAAAAATGTTTTCAAAATCTTAAAAACTTTTTAAAACTGTTACCAAGATGTCAATAATATTCTCTAAATAATTAAATATGTTTTGCAAGAGTCAATTTTTTTTTTCAACAAAACAAATGTGTTTGCCAAACGTCAAAAACCTTTCTCAAGTTTTCTCAAATGCCAAAAATGTTTTCAAAATACCAAAAATGATCACCAAATAAGTAAATATGTGTTCTAAATGTTAAAAATGTTTGCAAAATACCAAAAATGTTTATTAAAAGAGTAAGTATGTTTCTTAGATGTTAAATATGTTTTTACAAAATAAATGTTACCAAAACCTCAAAAACCTTTTCAAATTTTCAAAAATGTTCCTCTAAATGCTAAAAATGTTTCCAAAATGTTAAAAGTATTCTCTAAATAACTAAACATGTTTTTGCAGATGTCAAAAATATTTTCTTACAAAACAAGAATGTTTGCCAAATGTGAAAAATGCTTCTCAAGTTTTAAAAATGTTTCTCCTGATGTAAAAATTGTACTTAAAATAGCAAAAATGTTCACTAAATAAGTAAGTATATTTACTAAATGTTTTCTTTCAAAATAAATGTTTCCAAAATCTCAAATACCTTTCCAAAGTTTTAGAAAGATTTTTCTAAATGCCAAAAATGTTTCCAAAATGTCAAAAATATATTCTTACAAAACAAAAATGTTGCCAAACGTCAAAAACCTTTTTCAAGTTTTAATAATGTTCCCTGGATGTAAAAAATGTTCTCTAAATCAGTTTCCCAGATATCAAAATGTTTTTTTACAAAATAAATATATTTCACAGATCTTAAATTATTGCTATTATTAAAATTTTATTAACCTAACTTTAGAATAAACAAATAAATAAACAAGCAAAATTTTAATAAACAAATCCATTGACTTTCCTTTGAATAAAGTATATTATACATATTGACCAAATCAATCAACTAAGCCAGTTTTAATGAATACATTTTTTAATTAATTGAAAGCTTATAATTAATATAAATTTAATAAAAAATACACATGCAAAATTTTATTAATCAAGCTCACACGCCAATATTTCATTAGTAATTTGAAATATTCAAGCAATTATAATTAAAAGCTTTTAATATCGTTCTACATTCAAGATTTTACAATAAATCCTACCATTAATATTTTAAAAGACAATCATTTTTCTCATTCTATTTTGTGGAGAACTTAATTTGTTCTTTTAATTGAATGGGATTTAGAATATTTTACCAAATTAAAGGTGATTTGATTTGTAAAGCAATGTTAAATTGTGTGTCCAGGTTGATGTAATGAATCGCGATTAAGTAATGCTCCCGTTTAAGTTACGATACATTTACACATTACTGCTAGTGAATAGATACATTTAACCTAATCCTGTACCATAATCCCGCCACTACATTAAAGTGTTTAACGTACTCAATGGACATTGATTAAATAATCTGCTTATCCACTTTGTGAGAAATTTATTTTCATTCTTAAATCCATTAGTGAGTTGTAGAAACTACCGAGTTCGCTGCTCGGATATAGTCTGCCTGCTTGCCTTATTTATACTTATATATACTGATTTTATAGTTTGGTGATATATAATAATATTTAAATTTTATCGATCTCCTTATAAATAAATTAATTTTTGTTTAATAAATTATTTATGGTAATTCTAACTAAATAATTCATGGTAGAACCAAATAACAACTTGAACACTATTATTATAAAAATCGATCTGCCAACACTAGACTAATAAAATTCATTCCATAATGAACCAGCTTAGTGTTAACATATTAATAATAATTCTTATAACTCCATTAGAAACAAATAAAATTGAATTAAATGAAATCATCAAATATTCCTTCAACAATCCACGCTGCATTTATTATATAACAGATGAACCTATATTATTACAAACAATAGATAACATAGTAACATCAGTGTTGAGTTTAAATGGATTCTTAAAAAGTGTTAATAGTTGCAAAGCTACTGGATATATAATAGATTCGAATAATTCAACAGCAATTGGAAACTTATTTAATATTAATATTAAATATCCGTTTGAACCGTTTACGAGAATAATTATAATAAATAATTTTGTAAGTGTTGAGAATAATTTATTTCAATTTGCTGTTAACAGGAAAGCGATTGATTTAATCATATGCAGAACTAAAGTGGATCAATATAAAACAACAAATATAAACAAATTTACAACAATAATCAACAGCAAAATTAAAGAATACAATTACACCAACAAAAAAATATTCAAACAAATTGATTGGATCCCTTCCTTTAACAACTGGACGTTTAAAATAGGCCTATTCCATTGTCCACCATTTACATTTTACGATCCAATTCAAGGAATTTATAACGGAATTGAAAAATACATATTGGAAGACATAGTTAAAGATTGGAAAATTCAATACATTCCTTACAATCGTTATGCTTGGGGTAAAAGCCTGGATGAGGTTGATAATAACATAACTGATTTAAGCCTGTGCGGGCATTGGAATGTACAAGTAAGTCTCAAAAATCTACACATGACTTACTCCTATTCGCAAGGCTGCGTTACGTTTTTAGTACCCAAACCTGAATTGTTACCTGAAGAAACTTTTCTTTATCAATCAATTCAGTCACAATTTTGGTTGATTTTGATTGGTGTTATGTTGACTATTAATGTTTATATGTTTTTAAATACAATATTGTTGGGTAGGAATGGACAAAAATATTTAACAATTTTTGCGCGTCATTTTATGGATATTTTGAGGATACTTGCTAATAATTCAATCAAAAATTTTCCTCAACAATCAGGTTTGAAAATTATTTTATCAATTTGGTGCTTAACTACAGTGATATTAAATACATTATACTCGGCCGGAATATCAAGCAGCTTAACAGTTCCTAAATATACAAAACCTGTAAATACAATTGAAGACATTGTTGAAAGTAAATTAATCTGGTTTAATGATGATGATTCAACTGCTGATTTATATAAACTATCTGGTAATCCATTTTTATCACATTTGGCCAGCACTTATGCAAATCAAAATCCATATTTGGGAAAACAAGTTTTTAAATCTAATGTTATAATGAATGATTATGTCACTGATGTTGATAATTATAATGCAAGTTTATTGATTACGCTAAAAACTTTAAAGGAATGTGTGGGATTGTATTATTTTATAATGCCTTTAAATAAAAAATCTCCGTTTAGTAAGATATTTGATAAAAAAATATCAAGACATGTAGAGCATGGTTTTATTTATATATGGTTGCAACAAATTAAGAATGAATTTTATTCAGAGATGAAATTTATGAGAGGATTTTTTACAATACATCAAGCAAATCTTGCGGATGGACATAAAGCTATTGGTTTGATTAAATTGGAAGTTATTTTTTGTATATTAATTGGAGGATGTGGATTATCTATAATTACGTTTCTATTGGAAACTTTTGTTTATAATTGGAGTTACATAATAAGGATAAATTGTTTGAATTTTTTTTCTTATATTAATTTTTATTTCAGACAATTTTATAGATGGCTTAAGATTCGTATCAATAACATAAATGTATATTAAGGTCTATATTAATTAAAGTTTTAATTTATATGTGATTTATCTCAACACCTATCCTGTTAAGTTAATAATAAATTGAAGAAATATACAATGTGAATGTAGCAAATAATAATAATTAAAAGATTATTATTATTATTAAATATAATTGTTGGTTGTGACATCTACTACGTAATAATTTAGGTTTATAAAATAATAAAACAAAGCTTTTATTACAAGTTTATTCTTACAATACATTACTCTCTACTAGCTCCTTTTACAGTAGCGAATTGTTTTGTTATTTTATGATTATTAGAAAAAAAAGCAAAATAAAGTTAACATTGATTTAAGAAAAACAAAATTAAAGTTACCCAATAAGGTATAGGAATTATATCTAAGTTTTTCTATTATTATCACAAATTTTTTGCTTAATATTTTATAAATAAACTTCAATGAGTTAAAATCCTTACTTAAATAAAATAAAAATTTGACAAAATTAACTAAAAACAAAAAACTTAAAAAAATGTCTGGCCTAATATGTAAAAAAATAACTTTATTGTGTTAAAATCTTGACAAAACTGAGTTAAATACAAAAATCCAATTTTAAATTAATTGAAAATCTGAGTAAAAACACAAAAATCCGATCATAAATTGGTCAAAAAAGTAAAAACTTGACCTAAAATGTAAAAAACAAACTTCTATAAGTTAAAATCACGGCTTTAATAAAATAAAACTTATAAATATAAAATTTGTTAAAAATACAAAAAATTGGCCTTAAAATGATTAAGAACACAAGAATCTAAGTAAAGATTCAAAAATTGGTCTAATATGTAAAAATAAGTTTTAATAAATTATAATCCGCTTTTTAGAACAATAAAATTTTGACAAAATTGACTAATAATACAAAAAAACCAGCTTTAAATTAATTAAAAACTTAAGAATCTAATAAAATTTATTAAAATTTGCTAAAAATACAAAAAATTGACATTAAAATGATTAAAAACAAACAAAATTAAGTAAACATACAAAACTACGGTCATAAATTGTACAAAAAAATCAAAATTTGGCTTAATAAGTTAAAAATAAGCTTTATTGTTTAAAAAAAAACTGTGCAAAAATACTTAAATTTAGCTTTAAATTGATTAAAAACACAAGAATCTGTACAAAAATACAAATAATAATAATATATATATATATATATATAAAAATAATAATATGTAAAAAATAAGTTTTATTGTATTAAAATCCGGCTTTAAAAAATTCACACAATATTCTTGACAAAAAGCAAAATTTTACTTATAATGAACAAAATGTATTGAAATTCAGTCTTTAATAAAATAAAATTGACTAAAAATATGAATTTGATTTTAAAATTAAAAACACAAAAATTTGAACAGAAACACAAAAATCCGGCTATAAACTAGTATAAAAAACAAAAATCCGGCATAATATATAAAAATATGCTTTTATGTGTTAAAATACGGCTTTTAATCAAATAAAAATACAAAATCTGTTAGAAGGTACTACCTCCTACGGTGTTCCTGCAGCTAAAAAACATGACAGAATGACTTACAGTTGTCATTAAGTAACTAGACAGAAGTGACGTATCCAATTTCTTGATCACAAACACTTAGGCGGTCGGGCGGAGACACAGTTTAAAAAAAATTGGGCCGGTGGTTTTAAACTGTGTTCACGCCCACCCGCCTAAATGTTTGTAATAAAAAAATTAGAAAATACTATTACCTACCGTGTTCCTGCAGCTAAAAAACATGACAAAATGACGTACAGATGTCATTAAGTCACAAGACAGAAGTGACGTATTTTATTTCTTGATCACAACCAACTTGGGCGGGCGGGCGGGAACACAGTTCAAAAAAATTGGGCCGGTGGTTTTAAACTATGTTCCCGCCCACTCACCCAAGTGTTTGTAATCAAAAAACCAGAAAATACTATCACCTGCCGTGTTCCTGCAGCTATAAAACATGACAGAATGACTTACAGATGTCATTTAGTTCAAGACAGAAGACGTATTCAATTTTTTAATCACAAACACTTGGGTGAGCGGGCGGGAACACAGTTCAAAGAATTGGGCCAGTGGTTTCAAACTGTGTTCCCGCCCACCCGCCCAAGTGTTTGTAATAAAGAAATTAGAAGTTACTACTACCTACCGTGTTCCCCCAGCTAAAAAAACATGACAGAATGACTTACAGATGTTATTTAGTTACTAGACAGAAGTGAAGTATCCAATTTCTTTATCACAAACACTTGGGTGAGCGGGCAGAATCATAAGTCAAAAAATTGGTGTTCCCGCCCACCCGCCCAAGTGTTTGTAAAAAAAAAATAAAAGATACTACTACCTACTGTGTTCCTGCAGCTAAAATAAAAAACATTACAAAATGACTTACAGATGTCATTAAGTTACAAGACAGAAGTGACGTATTTAGTTTCTTGATCACAAACAACTTGGGCGGGCGGGCGGGAACAGTTCAAAAAAATTGGGCTGGTGGTTTCAAACTGTATTCCCGCCCACCCACCCAAGTGTTGGTAATCAAAAAACCAGAAAATACTATTACCTGCCGTGTTCCTGCAGCTAAAAAAACATGACAGAATGACTTACAGATGTCATTTAGTTACAAGACAGAAGTGACGTATCCAATTTTTTAATCACAAACACTTGGTTGGGGGGGCAAGAACACAGTTAAAAGAATTGGGCCAGTAGTTTCAAACTGTGTTCCCGCCCACCCGCCCAAGTGTTTGTAATAAAGAAATTAGAAGTTACTACTACCTACCGTGTTCCCCCAGCTAAAAAAACATGACAGAATGACTTACAGATGTTATTTAGTTACTAGACAGAAGTGACGTATCCAATTTCTTTATCACAAACACTTCGGTGGGCAGGCGGGAACACAATTCAAAGAATTGGTGTTCCCGCTCACCCGCCCAAGTGTTTGTAAAAAAAAATAGAAGTTACTACTACCTACTGTGTTCCTGCAGCTAAAATAAATAACATGACAGAATGACTTACAGATGTCGTTAAGTTACAAGACCGAAGTGACGTATCCAATTTCTTGATCACAAACCCTTGGGCGGGCGGGCGAAAACACAGTTCAAAAAAGTTGGGCCGGTGGTTTCAAACTGTGTTCTCGTTCATTCTTCTAAACTGTGTTACCGCCCACCCTCCCAATTGCTTGTCATACAGAAGTTAAAAGTTATTATTACCTACCGTGTTCCTGCAGCTAAGAAACATGACAGATTGACTTACAGATGTCAATAAGTTACAAAACAGAAACGACTTAAAATTGCCTAAAAAACGCATTTGCTTTGTACAAATTGCACAAAAAGTTAAATTTTGGCTTCAAAATCGTTCAGAAATTACAATTTCTATAAGAAGTATTGTATAACTTTTTTAAAAATTGCATCTTTTGCATACAAATGACTCGGAAAATGAAATTTTGGCATCAAAACGCTCAGAAAATACAATAAAAAATAACTTAAAAATTGAAAATCGAATCAAATTGCTCAAAATCGTATTTTCAGCACAACACTTGTTCATAAAATGCATTTTTTGAATGAAATTAATTTAAAATTGCTCAAAAATTTATTGTTTCCATAAAATTGCTTAACAACGTATTTTATGCATCAAAATGACTTAGAAATTGCATCTTTTGCATAAAAACGCATTTTCAACATAAAAATTTCTTAAAAAATCTATTATCCCAATAAAATTACTAAAAAAAATCAGCAAAAAATGCAGTTTGTTCATAAAATTGATTTAAAATTGCATAAAAACTCACTTTATTAATTACATTATTTGAAAAATCCTGTATTTTCTTTATGATATAACGCATAAATCGCATAAAAATTGTTTAAAAAATGCATTTTTTTTTAATAAAATTTATTTGAAATTGACTAAAATACGTATTTTTGCTTTAACTGATCCAAAAATGCATTCTCTGAATGGTTTTTGCATAAATATTGCATTAAAGTTGCTCAAAAAATACATTTTCTATAAGAAGTAACTTTAAAACTTCATAAAATTTGCTAAGAACATGTATTTTTTTAATGAAAAAGCCATTTGCTGTATAAAACAGCTCAGAAAATGCAATTTTTGCATGAAATACTACTAAAAAAGCATAAAAACGCATTTTCTGCATCATAATGACTCAGAAAGTGTATTTTTTTTAAAAGCTTAAAAATGCATTATTTTCTTTTAAATTGCTACAAAAATGCATTTTCTTTATAAATTTAATTTGTATATTAAATTACAAACACTGCTGTTTATACTATTTGTTTGTAATTATTAATTGAATAAGTTTGTTTACTCACGCATGTGTTACTGATCTGTAGATTGGATTACAAACACTACAGCTTAAACTATTTGTTAGATACCCTATTGTTAGTGACCGTTGTACCCCGTGTACCCACTACAAGTATAAGTGATTGGTAAATTAGATTACATAAACTTAGTTGGGTGGGAAGTCACTTTTGTTCAAACTATATGTCTGTAATTATAAACTAGAACAGTTTGTTCACTTGCCTTTGTTTAAGTAAACTATGTATGAGATTACAAACACTTACTTATTGTAACTGATTGTAGATTGATTTGTTTTAAATTGACAAAAACACTTAAATCTGCACACAAATGTAAAAATCGAGTCATATATTGGTTAAAAATACAAAAAATCTGGCTTATTATGTAAAAAATAAACTTAATCGTGTTAAAATTTTGCTTTTAATAAAATAAAATTGTAAAAAAAATAAAGAAAAACACAAACATCTAACTTTAAGTTTATTAAAACACAAAAATCTGAACAAAAACACAAGAACCCGGTTATAAAATATTTTAAAAAGAAAAAAAAACTAATCTAACAAATTTGAAAATAAACTTCAATTTATTAAAATTTTGTTTTTAATAAAATAATTTCTAACAATTTTTGGGTCTACGTTAATTTATTTTCACTTTTTTGACAATTTTGGCATTTACAATTTATAATGTTTTAAACAACTAAGGCTAGATAGATAAAAGATAGATTTATTAACGTTATTTTAATATATTTTGACAATTTTTTGACAATTTTTTGACAATTTCTTAACAATTTCTTAACAATTTTGACAACTACAATACATTTTTAGCGTGTTTTCAACGTTTTTAGATACTATATGTCAGTTTTAGACACATAGAGAAAACTTGTTGACAGTTTAGACACTTATAGACATTTTTATATACAGTCAATGGTTTTTACTAATCTTTTAATGTTTTTTGATAATTTTTTAAAAAATTTGACATTTAAAGTGCATTTTTTACTATTTTAAATATTGTTTGTTAGCTTTAGATACGTTTAGAACTTAAAAACTTGACAGATTATATATGTTTAGACAATTTTTTAGTTAGTTTAACAGTTTATGACAATTCTTTGTTAGTTTTAACATTTAAAATGCATTTTTGACTGTTTGTTATGTTTTTAGATATCGATTGTTAATTTGAACACACTTAGAAAAAAAATTGACTGTTTAAACAAACTAATGGCTTTTGTAAATAATGTTTTGACAGTTTTTGAATTAGTTTGACATTTACAATGTATTTTTTGGCTGTTTCAAACGTTTTTAGATATTATTTGTCAATCTTAAAAACATTAACAGTTTAGACACTTTTAGACTATCAAATAATTTTTGTAGATAGTGTTTGACAGTTTGACAATTTTTAGGTCAAGTTATGTTGACAATTTTTGACAGTTTTTTTACAAATTTTGACATTTACAATGTAGTTTTTGACTGACTTAAACGTTTTTAGATACGTTGACCTACTCACCCACTGAACTGTTTGTAAACAGAAAATTAGTTTACAAACACTTGGGCGGGTGGGCGGAAACACGGTATTAATCTACCGACCCAATATATATAAACTGTGTTTCCGCCCACCCGCCCTAGTGTTAGTTATCAAAATATTAATTACGTCAACTCTCTCTTTAAGTTTAATGACATCTGTCATTTTGTCTTGTTTTTTAGATGTAGAAACAAAAAAAGTAGTAGTAACTGTCAATTTTTTAATGAAAAACACTTGAGCGAGTGGGCGGAAACACGATATCAAATTACCGGCCCAATATTCATAAACTGTGTTTCCGCCCACTCGCCCTAGTGTTAGTTATCAAAATATTGATTGCGTCAACTCTCTCTTTAAGTTTAATGACATCTGTCAGTCATTTTGTTTTGTTTTTTAGATGTAGGAACACGAGAAGTGGTAGTAACTGTCAATTTATTTATGACAAACACTTGGCTAGGTGGGCGGAAACACTGTATCAAACTACCGACTTAATATTTATAAACTGTGTTTCCGCTCACCCGCCCTAGTTATCAAAATATTAATTACGTCAATTTTCTTTTTAAGTTTAATGACATCTGTCATTTTGTCTGGTTTTTTAGATGTAGAAACAAAAAAGTAGTAGTAACTGTCAATTTTTTTATGAAAAACACTTGAACGGGTGGGCGGAAACACAAGATCAAACTATTTCTTTATCACAAACACTTGGGCAAATGGGCGGAAACACAATATTAAACTACAGTCCCAATATTTATAAACTGTGTTCCCGCCCACCTGCCTTAGTGTTAGTTATCTAAAAATTTATTACGTTAACTTTTTATTTAAGTTTAATGACTTTTGTCAGTCATTTTGTCTTATTTTTTAGATGTAGGAACACGAGAGGTAATAGTAACTGTCAAATTTTTTATGACAAACACTTGGGCAGGTGAGCGGAAATTTGGTATTAAACTACCGGCCCATTATTCATAAACTGTGTTTTTTACTATAAGAAGTTAACTAAAAATTTATTAAAAACTCAATAATCTAGACAAAAAAAGCAAAAACGTTAGCTATATAATGTGCAAAATACGCTCTAATGTGTTGAAACTCGGTCATTAATAAAATAAATTAAAAAAAAAAAAAATGACAAAGTATTAATTTAAATTAAAAATTATAAAAAATTCAAATTTTTTGACAAAAACACAAAAATTTGGTTATAAATTAGAATAAAAATAAGAATCTGGCATAATATGTCAAAAATAAGCTTTCATGTGTTAAATATGGCTATAATAAAATAAAACTTTAACAAAATAAAATAAAAATACGGGATCTGGCTTTAAATTAATGATAAAAACACATGAATCTGCACAAAAATATAAAAATCCCACTTATAATAAAATACAATTTTGAGAAAAATTAATAAAATTACAAAAATCTGACGTTAAGTATATTAAAAACACAAAAATCCGATTTTAAAATAATCTAAAAAGCAAAAAAACTGACCCAATATGTCAAAAATAAGCTTCAGTTTGTTGAAATCCTGTTTTTAGTTTATAATAAATTAATTTTTAAAAACTTTTGGGTCTATTTAAAATTATTTTTGTTATTTTTAGTCACTTTTTTGACAATTTTGGCATTCAAAATGCATTTTCTTATGTTTTAAACAATTTTAGATAGATAGAATTATTTATATTATTTTTTGACAATTTTTTGACAGTTTCTTAACAACAGTTTTAGACTTAATTTAAACAGTTTAGACATTTTTAGACTTTTTTAGATACTGTCTAAAATATTTAGCAATTTTAATTTATGTTAAAGTTTTTTTGACGTTTTCTGACAGTTTTCTATTTATTTTGATATTCAGAATACATTTTTGACTGTTTTAAATGTTTTTAGACTTTGTTTGTTAGCTTTAGATACATTTAGAAAACTTTTTGACAAATTAAACATTTTTAGAAACACTAATTGACATGTTTTTACAATTTTTAGGTCTATCTTGAAGTTATTTCAACAATTTATGACAATTTTTTGTAAATTTTTACAAAAATTTGACAGTTTAGACAAACTAAAGATTTTTGTAAATATTGTGTGATATGTTTTAATAATTTTTAGGTCCGTGTTAAAGTTATTTTAACATTTTCTAACTATTTTTTAACGATTTTGACATTTACGTTGCTTTTTTTGGCTGTTTTGAATGTTTTATTGTCTTAAAAACATTTATAAAAAAATTTAGACACTTTTAGATATTCTAATAATTTTTGTAGATATTGTTTGACAGTTTGACAGTTTTTAAGTTAAGTAGTTTTGACAGTTTTTTTACAATTTTGATGTTTACACTATAATTTTTGACTAATTCAAAAGTTTTTAGATACCGTTTATCAGTTTAAGACTTGTTTAGAAATTTTTTAGCAATCTAAGATACTTTTAGGCATTTTAATAACTTTTTAGAAGTTGTTTGATAGTTAATCAGATTATGTTAAAATTATTTTGACATTTTGATAATCAAATGTATTTTTGACTATTTTAAACGTTTCTAAATATTGTTTGTCTGTTTTAGACACGTTTAGAAATTTTTTTGACAGTTTAGAAACTATTAGAGAATCTAATGAGTTTTGTAAGTGTTGTTTGACCAATTTTAACAAGTTTTAGGTTTAAGTTAAAGTTATTTTGACATTTTCTAATTATCTTTCAACAATTTATTAAATTTTTAAACAATTTAGACATTTTTAAACAACTTAACGACTTTTCTGAATAACGTTTGACTGTTTTCAACAATCTTTAAGTACGTATTAAAGTTATTTTGACATTTTCTGACTAATTTAACGATAATTACATTGCGTTTTTTGACTAATTTATATGTTTTTAAATACCGTTTAGTTGTTTTACATCCATTTAGAAAACTGTCATACATTCTCACATTTTTTCTAAACAATGTTTTACAGTTTTTTTGTTCTGGTAGTTTTTGATCATTTTTATACTAATAATCCAACTTTTGACTGTTTCATACGTATTTATATATTATCAACTTTACACATTTAAAATGCAGTACTTTTAGACAATCTAAAGACTGTTGTAGATATTATTTGAGAGATTTTGACAAACTTTAGATTCATGTTAAAGTTATTTTGACAGTTTTAGACGAAATTGACATTTACAATGTATTTTTGACTGTTTCAAACTTTAAACAAACTTATAAAACTGTTTAATAGTTTAAACACTTTTATAGATATTGCTTGACTGTTTTAATAACTTCCGAGTCCATGTTAAACTTACGTTCAACATTTTTTCACAAATTTTTGACAATTTTGACATTTAAAGTACATTTTTTGGTTGTTTTTAAACATTCTTTTCAAACAAACTTTTAGTCAATCTAATGATTTTCTAGCAGGCACAAATACATGGGTTGGCGGAAGAGAACTAAAGTTAAAACTACTATTGCGCAATTATTGACTTTAGTGCTCTACCTACCCAACTGTTTGTAAACAAGAAATTGATTTACGGGTGAGTGGGCGGAAACTAAAGTTAAAATTACTGTTGCGCAATTATTGAACTTAGTCCCTACCCACCCTTCCAACTGTTTGTGATCAAAAATTAGTTTACAAACACTTGGGTGGGTGGGCGAGAACTAAAGTTGAAACTACTTTTTGCAATTATTGATCTTATTGCCCCATCTACCCACCCAACTGTTTGGGAACAAGAAATTGATTTACTAACATTTGGGTAGATAGGCGGAAACTAAAGTTGATACTACTGTTGCGCATTTATTGAATTTAAAGTACTACTTGCCCACCTAACTGTTTGTGATCAAAAAATTGGTTAATAAACATTTGGGTGAGCTGATACTAAAGTTAAAACTACTGTCGCTCAATTATTGAACTTAGTGACCCGCTCAACTGTTTGTGATCAAGAAATTGATTTACAAACATTTAGGTAAGTGGGCAAAAACTAAAATTTAAACTTAGTGTCCTACCTAGCCGTCTATCTAACTGTTTGTGATCAAGAAATTGGTTTACAAAAACTTGGATAAACTTAGTGCCCCAACCACTCACCCAACTGTTTGTGATAAAAAAATTGATTTTTGAACACTTGGGAAAGTAGGCCAAAACTAAAATTTAAACTTAGTACCTCAACCAGCCCTCTACCTAACTGTTTGTAAACAAGAAATTAGTGTACAAACACTTAGGTGGGTGAACGGGAAATTACTGTTACGCTATTCTCATATTTAGTGCCCCACCCACCCACCCATTTGTTTGTGAACAAGAAATTAGATAACAAACACTTAGGTGGGTGAGCGGGAACTAAAATTGAAATTATTGTTGCGCACTTATTAAACTTAATGCACTCTCCACTCAATTGTTTGTAAGCAAAAAATTACTGTTACGCAATTCTTGAACTTACTGCTCCACCCACCCACCAAATTTGTTTGTAAACAAGAAATAAGTTTACAAACACTTGGGTGAGTGCCGGGAACTAAAGTTGAAACTACTGTTGCGCAATTATTGAACTTAGTGCCCCACCCACCCACTCAACTGTTTGTAAGCAAAAAATTGATTTACAAAGACTTGGGTGGGTGGGCGGGAACTAAAATTGAAAATACTGTCGCGCAATTATTGAACTTAGTGCCCTACCAACCCAATCATTTGTTTGTAAATAAAAAATTAGTTTTCAAACACTTGGGTGGAAAGCGGAAACTTAAGTTTAAACTACTGTTGCGCAAATATTAAACTTAGTGCTCCACCCAACCACCTAACTGTTTGTAAACATGAAATTGATTTACAAACACTTGAGAGGGTGGGCGGGAACAAAAGTTAAAACTACTGTTGCGCAATTATTGAACTTAGAGCCTCACCCACCCACCCATCTGTTTGTAAACAAAAAATTAATTTACAAATACTTAGATGGGTCGTCGGAAATTAAAGTTGAAATTACTGTCGCGCAATTATTGAACTTAGTGCTCCACCCACCCACCCATTTGTTTGTAAACAAGTAATTAGTGTACAAACACTTGGGTAGAAGGCAAGAACTAAAGATGAAACTACTGTTGCGCAATTATTAAACTTAAAGCCTCACCCACCCACTCAATTGTTTGTAAGCAAGAAATTGATTTACAAACACTTGGGTGGGTGGGCAAGAACTAAAGTTAAAATTACTGTCGCGCAATTATTGAACTTATTGCTTTACCCACCCACTCATTTGTTTGTAAATAAGAAATTTGTTTACAATCACTTGGGTAGATACCGTCGGAGGTTACCGTTGCGCAATTATTGATTTCAGTGCTCCAACCACCCACTTAACAGTTTGTGAACAAGAAATTGGTTTACGAACACAAGGGTGGGTGAGCAAGAACTGAAGTTGAAACTACTGTCGCGCAATTATTGAACTTAGTGACCCACTCACCCATCGAACTATTTGTGAACAAGAAATTAGTTTACAAACACTTGGGTTGGTGAGCAAAAATTACAGTTGAAACTACCGTCGCTCAATTATTAAACTTAGTGGTTTATAAATACTTAGGTAGATGGGAGGGTACTGTAGCGCAATTATTGAACTTAATGCTTCACTTACCCACCCAACTGTTTGTAAACAAGAAATTGGTTCACTAACACTTGGATGGGTGAGCGGGAACTAAAATTAAAACTATTGTCTTGCAATCATTAAACTTAGTGCCTACCAACTCAACTGTTTGTAGTCAAGAAATTGGTTCACTATTGCGTGGGTAGACGGGAACTATAATTAAAACTACTGTTTTACAATTATTGAACCTTTTGTTGACTGTTTCAAACGTTTTTAGATACTATTTGCCAGTTTTAGACACATTCAGAAAACTTTTTGAGACACCGTATGCGTCTGTAGCAGCAAAAGTGTTAAAAATCTTGTTATCAGTTTTAAAATTCATAGACAATCTTTTAATTTTTGTTAATAATAAAGTTATTTTGAAATTTTCTGACAGTTTTTTGACAAATTTGACATTTACAAAGCATTTTTTGAAATTTCAAATGTAATTATATAATGTTTAAGATACATTTAAAAAAACTGTTTAACAACTAATGACTTTTTTCGATATTAATAACAAATTTTGACCACCTTTAGGTTTATTTGACAGTTTTTTGACATTCAAATAGCGTGTTTTAACTGTTTTTAGATACATTTTAAGTAAAACTAACCCCAAAACTTCAATTTATTGTAGCTAACAATTCTAAGGCCTTGGATTCACACAGATTAATATTAGATCATAATTTACAAATCATTTATAAAAGTTTATTATTATCATTTGTAAATTAAATTCAAAACTACATGCAAGCATATTAGATTTCATTTAAAATGTTTTGGTTGAATTATAAGTAAGCCAATCAATATTTATAATAACATAATATCAAATATTGTTTCATTAATATAAATAGATAAATTCTATGTTATTTTTTAAAAATATAATATATATTTCAACACAATCCGGGTATTAATTATTCAAATGCGGACACGCATATCCGACTGTTGTTAAAATATTAATCTGTATGAAAATTAAAAATTAATATCTCTATATGGATTTAATTATTTTACAATAATAAATCCAACATTGAAAATTAATAATTAAAAAATAATTATAAATAATTAGACGCTATCAGCCAGTCACACTGCTTGCATTAATTAAATTTACTACAGCTAGTAATTTTATAATCATAGGCTTTTGTAGGGATAATCTAACGACATAATAATAATTCGCACATTATCTCGCTTATCTTCGTTACGGGCAAGCGAGTTGTTTCATCTTCGCTTTTTAATTGCGCCGTAACTATAATAGATAACGATCTGATGTAATTACCGCATTCATAATTTTTCGAACATACTTGAAGATGGAATTAGTTTTCTATTAAATTAAAAATTTCAAAGTTGATGGCCTTAGGGGGGATAGCTAATATAATTAATGTAGGATAAAGTTTTATGTAAAACTTAGTAAGGAATTCTCACATTGATTGTAGCACTTTGTCAATGTTGGATGTAGGTGGGTGAATTTTCTCTAGCCAATCAATGAATCTTAAATAGTTTCATAAATTACCAAACCCGGTTGCTACCCGTATAAATTTTAGAAACGATTTTATAGCCTAAGGGATTACTTTCCTTTTATAAAGGATTACTACAAATAATTAATGCATAAATTGATTCAGAATCTGCTGCATTATTAAAACAATAACAAACAAAAAATGAAAAATCATCATTCGTGAATTGCGTATGCCACTCTGGGAAATCTTCTATTTTAATATATAAATTGCATCTCCGGTGGATTACCGCAGAAAATGGGAAACACGAAAAAATCATGGAGGGCGAATATAATGATGTGGGACGTAGGGTATTCGAATTGATGACGCGACACGACAAGAGAACAATATGTAACTGGTCATTTCTGGAATGCCAAGATAAAAGTAATAAAGGGGATCATCGTAGGGAAGTATAAAAATAAAATGTAATATGAAATGTCCTGTAAAAGGGAAATACAAGCGATGAAATAAATGGAAATTCGCACCGAATTGATTTTAGTTATTCATTAAAATAATAGGAGATATTTCTGTCTAGTTTGTACAAGGGAATGTTTGCAATTCTCCACTGAGCGTTTTAGTAAACTGCACATAAACTAAATTGCTAATTGTGTTTGTAGCAGTTTTAATTAGATCTTCGGCCACGTCTGAAATATTCGTAAAGTGTTCCGAAATTATATGCGGACGGGGAATTCAAAACGTTTTGATATGTTTAAATTGGGCCGTAACTTGATTCCGCAATTACACACAACACAGTTGACATTTCACGTAGCGCAAATAAGAAGAGTAATTGGTTTTAGTTCTAGTCATTTATATTTGAATAACAACAGACCTTTTTCTTCTAATTGAATAAAGCATTTATAATAATAATAATAAAACATTTGTTTTATATCTATAGTTGAACTGTAAATTATAAAATACAAATTGTATTTATTGCAAAATTTTTAAATTTAGGGTTCACCTAAATATGAAATAAAAAATTAAAATTTTTGAGTAAAGTTAAAAATGACAATGACTTATATAGGATTAGTAAAAAGTTTTGCATAAAATTAATTAAAACTACTAAAAATATAAATTGAATATTTGAAAATTGCTTCAAAAACTTGTTAATCTATTACAAATACCCATATTTCATGCTTTTCATATATCAAAACCAGACATTCAAGATAGTTTAATCTGCTATTACAACAAAGCTTTGAATTTTCTTTATTATTTAAAATTTATTTATTTTGTAGATTCCATCTCTGAGATTATAAAATGATTATATAATAGTAGATTGGATTAGAACATGCATAATATTATATAATTGTCAGTATCAAAGCAATTTTAAAGCATACAACAGCGTCGGAATTAATGTGGTAGTAAATTTGATGACCCATGTTGGAATTAGTTATTTAGACTCTCATATCTAGCCGGGCAACAATAAACCTCAGAACTCGTTGTTGTTGTTTGCCACATATAAATTATAAACATTAACAATAAATCAGTCCACGATGTTTAAACATCACCGCTATTCGTACTTAAAATAAATTTATTTTAACGTTTCTAGTTTACTCCCCAAGAATGATACATCACTAGGGAGCAATTTTACACAAAGTCGATTGAATCCGCATGAGACTGCAGGAGCACGACTTTTCCAAACCTAATAAATTACCACCCCCCGCAATGTCTGTCAATTGAATATAATTCAACAGTTGATGCACATAAATTTACCACGTAAAATCTCAGTGCGTATTTTTTTGGGGGGGAACAGCAATAGAAAAAAAAACACCTATAATTGCAAGCGAAAAGTTTGCTCTAATACATATTTTATATAGCAAGAGGGAAGTTTATCAATGTCGATACAAGTTGCAGCCAACCAAGAAAACATCATTTATTTTAGATTAAAACCTGACACGTTTTGATGGAATAAGAAAATGTTGACGTGACTGCTTTTGCTTCTCAAAATAATAATATAATAAAAACATGTTGTGAATATTTTATTAGAATGATATAATTAGAAATTCTTACCACAATTACTGAATAGTTAATTAATTAAACGTTAGGTGTTTTACAACTTTGTAAGCGTTGTTAAATTTATTTATTTACAGCTTGATAACTTTTGCTTTAGTTAAATAACATTTTTACGCCTTTTTGTTGTTGTTATCTGCATTTTTATGCAAATGATTCATAAATTTTTTTGATAAACACATCATGTTTGTTATATATTCTGCTATTTAAAATGATAAAAAATGTTATGTTATAATCTTACATTATCGGATACAAAAATCTAATTTTGTTTTCGTTTTATTTTAAAATAAAAAAATTTGCACTGAATTCTTTACAGAATATTTTTGTTGTGAAATATGGCAACATAATACGGCTTAATTGTGGCACAAGTTGAATTATTGTTGCTATATTGATAGGTATAAAACAAACTAATTCTTCTTCTAAAAACTGAATGATTATGTTGAAATTTAATTTTTATAAAAAAATTTGACTACTAGAATTTTTTCATAAAAATCAAATTTCATGTATTAGAGAACAAATTTGAACTGATCAGTTTAGTGCTAAAGTTAATGCGTTTCAAGCCGCATTTGATACTTTTAAAGCCGGATTTTTTATTTTAAATTTGAATTTCTTGTTCTAAAGCTAGATTTCTTGATTTACAACCGGATTTCTAACATTAAAGCTGGATTTTATCAGTTTAACGCCAGATTTGTTACTTTTGTTGCCGGATTTTTTATTTGAAACCAGCATTTCTAACATTAAATCCTAATTTTTTTTAATTTAAGCTTAAATTTTTTATTTTAAATTCGGAAAAATTGGACTAAATTTTAGACATTTTATCAGTTTTTGGCCGGATATTTAAATTTGATTAATTCAAAGCCAAATTAAATGCAATTAAAGTAAGATTTGATACTTCTAAGGCCGGATTTCGAACATTGGAGCTGGATTTCATCAATTTAAAGCCGAATTTTATGCGATATAAGGCAGAAATTTTTAAAATTAAGACCACATTTTATTTTTTGATACTTTTAAGATAAGATTTTTTACTTTAAAGCCGGATTTTTATTATTAAACTAAATTTTATCAGTTAAAGGCCGGATTTCATAAGATTAAAGCCGGATTTTATATGTTAAAAGTTTGATTTGTTATTTTTGACGCTGGATTTCTTATTTGAAACCCGGATTTCTTACATTATAGTCAGTTTAAGAACGGATTTAATGCGCTTTAAGTTTATTTGATACTGTTAGTGCCGGATTTTTTATTTTAAAGCCGGATTTCTAACATCAAGATTGAGTTTTATTAGATAAAAGCCAGATTTCATGCAATTGAAGCCGGATTTTAAATGTTAAAGATTGGGTTTAATGTTTTCGGCGCTGGATATTTGAAATTTCTTACATTAAAGTCAAATTTTATCAGTTTAAAGCCAAACTTAATGCCGGATTTGATACTGTTAGAGCCAGATTTAATGTTAATAAAATTTTGCACAAATATGACCGAACTATGACACTTTTATGTAATTTGCAAATTTTCAAAATATTCAGGTAGTTCTATAAAACATAAAAAGCATTCTGACAAATACATATGTTGATAGTTTAATTAAATTCCTTACATTTTTGTCATTTTTCATCTCACATTAATAAAATTTCGCACAATTGTGTAATAAATTTAATAAATTTTACTGTAATTATTTTAATAAAACCCACAGTTTGATCAAATCATTTTCCTATAAAACACAATTAAATAATAATTTCTAGTTAGCCAGAAAGTATTAATTACACATTATAACACAATTAATTACAATTATTTTTCTAAATCAACCGATTAATTTAGTTGCAATTATAAAATCAAAGTTACCTTTACATCATCCTCACTTTCATGAACTTTATCACTTAATTATTATTAATTAACCGCGTAATTTTATTATTATAAGCAAATGAATTAAAGACTAAAGGTGTATGATGCGGCATTGTCGACAATTTCACCTCAACTGAAAGAGATTAAATGTAAGTATAAAGTGCATGAATTTTTTCTCTCCGAGTATACAATTTTTTATGCAGTAAAAAATGTATTCAAATCTCCTACGTATATTTTATATATTTGATAGAATACATTTAATATATTATTAGAAAATATAAACTATTGAATTAGAACAAAGCAGTTTATTATAAATATTAATATTTTGTTATGCTACAGTAGAGCTTTAGGCCGTGTATTGATGTTTTTCGTGGTAGAAAACCGATAAAAACTTTGTTGATTTGTTTTGAAATTTATACATTTTTGTCTTACAAAAATTCAATTAAAAGAATTTTTGGAAATATTCATTATGGCTTGTTGGCATTTTAGCAAAATATGTGTAGCGGCATAGCGCATAATCTGTACGTTTATACAGAATATGAAATGAATAGTTTTGCAGCAATGTTGCTTTTTTAGATTTGTTCAATGCTTTGTATACTGATATTTGAACAATACTTGAGATGAATGCTAACTAAAACGTTGTAATCGATTGTTAAAGCTTAGAAAGTATGCGTTCTGCTTGTAATATCATACGGATTAGCAACTATGACGCTAACTAAGAAGATTAACAGAACGAGCCATGCTTGAAGTGTTCCTCAGAGATAAAATACGGAAAGATAAAGCCACACACAAAAATTACAAATGTAATAACAAGAGTGGACTAGTTAAATTAGAGATAAACAGGCCACGTGGCCAAACGGTAACACAAAAAATAGTGTTAGCTCTCAACAACAAATGTACCACAAAAATACTACAATAGAGACTTATGACGTATGAATTCAATTGTAAATTTTAGAATATATGAAAGGTTATGTATAGTAGTTAATGCCATAATTTCGTATTGTTCTAATAAGTAGTTTAGGAATTATGCCAATTTGTTTCAATTATTGATTTTATTATATTTGAATTTTATCAAAAATTAAAATTTAAAAAATATCAGACTATGGATTAAATTGAAAATTTTTGATTAATTAAAAGGTTAATTATACTAAATAATGCTGAAAATTCGTAATGTTCTAATGAGTAGTTTAAGAATTATGCCAATTTGTTTCAATTAAAGATATTAATTTATTTAAATTTTATCAAAAATTTCTATTTCAAATATTTGGGCCTATGAATTTAATTGTAAATTTTAGAATATTTGAAAGGTTATGTATAGTAGTTAATGCCAAAAATTCGTATTGTTCTAATGAGTAGTTTAGGAATTATGCCAATTTGTTTCAATTATTGATTTTAATATATTTGAATTTTACCAAAAATTAAAATTTAAAAAATATTAGACTATGGATTAAATTGAAAATTTTTGATTAATTAAAAGGTTAATTATACTAAATAATGCCAAAAATTTGTAATGTTCTAATGAGTAGTTTAGGAATTATGCCAATTTGTTTCAATTAATGATATTAATTTATATAAATTTTATCAAAAATTTTTATTTCAAATATTTGGGCCTATGAATTCAATTGTAAATTTTAGAATATATGAAAGGTTATGTATAGTAGTTAATGCCAAAAATTCGTATTGTTCTAATGAGTAGTTTAGGAATTATGCCAATTTGTTTCAATTATTGATTTTAATATATTTGAATTTTATCAAAAATTAAAATTTAAAAAATATCAGACTATGGATTAAATTGAAAATTTTTGATTAATCAAAAGGTTAATTATACTAAATAATGCCGAAAATTCGTAATGTTCTAATGTGTAGTTTAGGAATTATGCCAATTTGTTTTAATTAATGATATTAATTTATATAAATTTTATCAAAAATTTCTATTTCAAATATTAGGGCGTATGAATTCAATTGTAAATTTCAGAATATTTAAAAGGTTATGTATAGTAGTTAATGCCAAAAAATCGTAATGTTCTTATGAGTAGTTTAGGAATTATGCCAATTTGTTTCAATTATTAATTTTAATATATTAGAATTTTATCAAAAATTAAAATTTAAAAAATATCAGACTATGGATTATATTGAAAATTTTTGATTATTAAAAAGGTTAATTATACTAATAAATGCCAAAAATTCGTAATGCTCTAATGAGTAGTTTAGGAATTATGCCAATTTGTTTCAATTATTGATTATAATATATTTGAATTTTATCAAAAATTAAAATTTAAAAAATATCAGACTATGGATTAAATTGAAAATTTTTAAATAATCAAAAGGTTAATTATACTAAATAATGCCGAAAATTCGTAATATTCTAATGAGTAGTTTAGGAATTATGCCAATTTGTTTCAATTAATGATATTAATTTATTTAAATTTTATCAAAAATTTCTATTTCAAATATTTGGGCCTATGAATTCAATTGTAAATTTTAGAATATTTGAAAGGTTATGTATAGTAGTTAATTCCAAAAATTCGTATTGTTCTAATGAGTAGTTTAGGAATTATGCCAATTTGTTTCAATTATTGATTTTAATATATTTGAAATTTATCAAAAAATAAAATTTTAAAAATATCAGACTATGGATTAAATTGAAAATTTTTGATTAATCAAAAGTTTAATTATACTAAATAATGCCGAAAATTCGTAATGTTCTAATGAGTAGTTTAGGAATTATGTCAATTTGTTTCAATTAATGATATTAATTTATTTAAATTTTATCAAAAATTTCTATTTGAAATATTTGGGCGTATGAATTCAATTGTAAATTTTAGAATATTTGAAAGGTTATGTATAGTAGTTAATGCCATAATTTCGTATTGTTCTAATAAGTAGTTTAGGAATTATGCCAATTTGTTTCAATTATTGATTTTATTTTATTTGAATTATATCAAAAATTAAAATTTAAAAAATATCAGACTATAGATTAAATTGAAAATTTTTGATTAATCAAAAGGTTAATTATACTAAATAATGCCGAAAATTCGTAATGTTCTAATGAGTAGTTTAGGAATTATGCCAATTTGTTTCAATTAATGATATTAATTTATATAAATTTTATCAAAAAATTCTATTTCAAATATTTGGGCGTATGAATTCAATTGTAAATTTTAGTATATATGAAAGGTTATGTATAATAGTTAATGCCAAAAATTCGTATTGTTTTAATGAGTAGTTTAGGAATTATGCCAATTTGTTTCAATTATTAATTTTAATATATTTGAATTTTATCAAAAATTAAAATTTAAAAAATTTCAGACTATGGATTAAATTGAAAATTTTTGATTATTCAAAAGGTTAACTATACTAAATAATGCCAAAAATTCGTAATGTTCTAATCAGTAGTTTAGGAATTATGCCAATTTGTTTCAATTAATCATATTAATTTATATAAATTTTATCAAAAATTTCTATTTCAAATATTTGGGCGTATGAATTCAATTGTAAATTTTAGAATATATGAAAGGTTATGTATAGTAGTTAATGCCAAAAATTCGTATTGTTCTAATGAGTAGTTTAGGAATTATGCCAATTTGTTTCAATTAATGATTTTAATATATTTGAATTTTATCAAAAAATAAAATTTAAAAAATATCAGACTATGGATTAAATTGAAAATTTTTGATTAATCAAAAGGTTAATTATACTAAATAATGCCGAAAATTCGTAATGTTCTAATGTGTAGTTTAGGAATTATGCCAATTTGTTTCAATTAATGATATTAATTTATTTAAATTTTATCAAAATTTTTTATTTCAAATATTTGGGCCTATGAATTTAATTGTAAATTTTAGAATATTTGAAAGGTTATGTATAGTAGTTAATGCCAAAAATTCGTATTGTTCTAATGAGTAGTTTAGGAATTATGCCAATTTGTTTCAATTATTGATTTTAATATATTTGAATTTTATCAAAAATTAAAATTTAAAAAATATCAGACTATGGATTAAATTGAAAATTTTTGATTAATTAAAAGGTTAATTATACTAAATAACGCCAAAAATTCGTAATGTTCTAATGAGTAGTTTAGGAATTATGCCAATTTGTTTCAATTAATAATATTAATTTATATAAATTTTATCAAAAATTTCTATTTCAAATATTTGGGCGTATGAATTCAATTGTAATTTTTAGAATATATGAAAGGTTATGAATAGTAGTTAATGCCAAAAATTCGTATTGTTCTAATGAGTAGTTTAGGAATTATGCCAATTTGTTTCAATTATTGATTTTAATATTTTTGAATTTTATCAAAAATTAAAATTTAAAAATATCAGACTATGGATTAAATTGAAAATTTTTTATTAATCAAAAGGTTAATTATACTAAATAATGCCAAAAATTCGTAATGTTCTAATGAGTAGTTTAGGAATTATGCCAATTTGTTTCAATTAATGATATTAATTTATTTAAATTTTATCAAAAATTTCTATTTCAAATATTTGGGCTTATGAATTCAATTGTAAATTTTAGAATATTTAAAAGGTTATGTATAGTAGTTAATGCCAAAAATTCGTATTGTTCTAATGAGTAGTTTAGGAATTATGCCAATTTGTTTCAATTATTGATTTTAATATATTTGAATTTTATCAAAAATTAAAATTTAAAAAATATCAGACTATGGATTAAATTAAAAATTTTTGATTAATCAAAAGGTTAATTATACTAAATAATGCCGAAAATTCGTAATGTTCTAATGTGTAGTTTAGGAATTATGCCAATTTGTTTTAATTAATGATATTAATTTATATAAATTTTATCAAAAATTTCTATTTCAAATATTTGGGCGTATGAATTCAATTGTAAATTTCAGAATATTTAAAAGGTTATGTATAGTAGTTAATGCCAAAAAATCGTATTGTTCTTATGAGTAGTTTAGGAATTATGCCAATTTGTTTCAATTATTAATTTTAATATATTAGAATTTTATCAAAAATTAAAATTTAAAAAATATCAGACTATGGATTATATTGAAAATTTTTGATTATTCAAAAGGTTAATTATACTAATAAATGCCAAAAATTCGTAATGCTCTAATGAGTAGTTTAGGAATTATGCCAATTTGTTTCAATTATTGATTATAATATATTTGAATTTTATCAAAAATTAAAATTTAAAAAATATCAGACTATGGATTAAATTGAAAATTTTTAAATAATCAAAAGGTTAATTATACTAAATAATGCCGAAAATTCGTAATATTCTAATGAGTAGTTTAGGAATTATGCCAATTTGTTTCAATTAATGATATTAATTTATTTAAATTTTATCAAAAATTTCTATTTCAAATATTTGGGCCTATGAATTCAATTGTAAATTTTAGAATATTTGAAAGGTTATGTATAGTAGTTAATGCCAAAAATTCGTATTGTTCTAATGAGTAGTTTAGGAATTATGCCAATTTGTTTCAATTATTGATTTTAATATATTTGAAATTTATCAAAAAATAAAATTTTAAAAATATCAGACTATGGATTAAATTGAAAATTTTTGATTAATCAAAAGTTTAATTATACTAAATAATGCCGAAAATTCGTAATGTTCTAATGAGTAGTTTAGGAATTATGTCAATTTGTTTCAATTAATGATATTAATTTATTTAAATTTTATCAAAAATTTCTATTTCAAATATTTGGGCGTATGAATTCAATTGTAAATTTTAGAATATTTGAAAGGTTATGTATAGTAGTTAATGCCATAATTTCGTATTGTTCTAATAAGTAGTTTAGGAATTATGCCAATTTGTTTCAATTATTGATTTTATTATATTTGAATTATATCAAAAATTAAAATTTAAAAAATATCAGACTATGGATTAAATTGAAAATTTTTGATTAATCAAAAGGTTAATTATACTAAATAATGCCGAAAATTCGTAATGTTCTAATGAGTAGTTTAGGAATTATGCCAATTTGTTTCAATTAATGATATTAATTTATATAAATTTTATCAAAAAATTCTATTTCAAATATTTGGGCGTATGAATTCAATTGTAAATTTTAGTATATATGAAAGGTTATGTATAATAGTTAATGCCAAAAATTCGTATTGTTTTAATGAGTAGTTTAGGAATTATGCCAATTTGTTTCAATTATTGATTTTAATATATTTGAATTTTATCAAAAATTAAAATTTAAAAAATTTCAGACTATGGATTAAATTGAAAATTTTTGATTATTCAAAAGGTTAACTATACTAAATAATGCCAAAAATTCGTAATGTTCTAATCAGTAGTTTAGGAATTATGCCAATTTGTTTCAATTAATCATATTAATTTATATAAATTTTATCAAAAATTTCTATTTCAAATATTTGGGCGTATGAATTCAATTGTAAATTTTAGAATATATGAAAGGTTATGTATAGTAGTTAATGCCAAAAATTCGTATTGTTCTAATGAGTAGTTTAGGAATTATGCCAATTTGTTTCAATTAATGATTTTAATATATTTGAATTTTATCAAAAAATAAAATTTAAAAAATATCAGACTATGGATTAAATTGAAAATTTTTGATTAATCAAAAGGTTAATTATACTAAATAATGCCGAAAATTCGTAATGTTCTAATGTGTAGTTTAGGAATTATGCCAATTTGTTTCAATTAATGATATTAATTTATTTAAATTTTATCAAAAATTTTTATTTCAAATATTTGGGCCTATGAATTTAATTGTAAATTTTAGAATATTTGAAAGGTTATGTATAGTAGTTAATGCCAAAAATTCGTATTGTTCTAATGAGTAGTTTAGGAATTATGCCAATTTGTTTCAATTATTGATTTTAATATATTTGAATTTTATCAAAAATTAAAATTTAAAAAATATCAGACTATGGATTAAATTGAAAATTTTTGATTAATTAAAAGGTTAATTATACTAAATAACGCCAAAAATTCGTAATGTTCTAATGAGTAGTTTAGGAATTATGCCAATTTGTTTCAATTAATAATATTAACTTATATAAATTTTATCAAAAATTTCTATTTCAAATATTTGGGCGTATGAATTCAATTGTAAATTTTAGAATATATGAAAGGTTATAAATAGTAGTTAATGCCAAAAATTCGTATTGTTCTAATGAGTAGTTTAGGAATTATGCCAATTTGTTTCAATTATTGATTTTAATATTTTTGAATTTTATCAAAAATTAAAATTTAAAAATATCAGACTATGGATTAAATTGAAAATTTTTTATTAATCAAAAGGTTAATTATACTAAATAATGCCAAAAATTCGTAATGTTCTAATGAGTAGTTTAGGAATTATGCCAATTTGTTTCAATTAATGATATTAATTTATTTAAATTTTATCAAAAATTTCTATTTCAAATATTTGGGCTTATGAATTCAATTGTAAATTTTAGAATATTTAAAAGGTTATGTATAGTAGTTAATGCCAAAAATTCGTATTGTTCTAATGAGTAGTTTAGGAATTATGCCAATTTGTTTCAATTATTGATTTTAATATATTTGAATTTTATCAAAAATTAAAATTTAAAAAATATCAGACTATGGATTAAATTGAAAATTTTTGATTAATCAAAAGGTTAATTATACTAAATAATGCCAAAAATTCGTAATGTTTTAATGAGTAGTTTAGGAATTATGCCAATTTGTTTCAATTAATGATATTAATTTATTTAAATTTTATCAAAAATTTCTATTTCAAATATTTGGGCGTATGAATTCAATTGTAAATTTTAGAATATATGAAAGGTTATGTATAGTAGTTAATGCCAAAAATTCGTATTGTTCTAATGAGTAGTTTAGGAATTATGCCAATTTGTTTCAATTATTGATTTTAATATATTTGAATTTTATCAAAAATTAAAATTTAAAAAATATCAGACTATGGATTAAATTGAAAATTTTTGATTAATCAAAAGGTTAATTATACTAAATAATGCCGAAAATTCGTAATGTTCTAATGTGTAGTTTAGGAATTATGCCAATTTGTTTTAATTAATGATATTAATTTATATAAATTTTATCAAAAATTTCTATTTCAAATATTTGGGCGTATGAATTCAATTGTAAATTTCAGAATATTTAAAAGGTTATGTATAGTAGTTAATGCCAAAAAATCGTATTGTTCTTATGAGTAGTTTAGGAATTATGCCAATTTGTTTCAATTATTAATTTTAATATATTAGAATTTTATCAAAAATTAAAATTTAAAAAATATCAGACTATGGATTATATTGAAAATTTTTGATTATTCAAAAGGTTAATTATACTAATAAATGCCAAAAATTCGTAATGCTCTAATGAGTAGTTTAGGAATTATGCCAATTTGTTTCAATTATTGATTATAATATATTTGAATTTTATCAAAAATTAAAATTTAAAAAATATCAGACTATGGATTAAATTGAAAATTTTTAAATAATCAAAAGGTTAATTATACTAAATAATGCCGAAAATTCGTAATATTCTAATGAGTAGTTTAGGAATTATGCCAATTTGTTTCAATTAATGATATTAATTTATTTAAATTTTATCAAAAATTTCTATTTCAAATATTTGGGCCTATGAATTCAATTGTAAATTTTAGAATATTTGAAAGGTTATGTATAGTAGTTAATGCCAAAAATTCGTATTGTTCTAATGAGTAGTTTAGGAATTATGCCAATTTGTTTCAATTATTGATTTTAATATATTTGAAATTTATCAAAAAATAAAATTTTAAAAATATCAGACTATGGATTAATGTGAAAATTTTTGATTAATCAAAAGTTTACATATACTAAATAATGCCGAAAATTCGTAATGTTCTAATGAGTAGTTTAGGAATTATGTCAATTTGTTTCAATTAATGATATTAATTTATTTAAATTTTATCAAAAATTTCTATTTCAAATATTTGGGCGTATGAATTCAATTGTAAATTTTAGAATATTTGAAAGGTTATGTATAGTAGTTAATGCCATAATTTCGTATTGTTCTAATAAGTAGTTTAGGAATTATGCCAATTTGTTTCAATTATTGATTTTATTATATTTGAATTATATCAAAAATTAAAATTTAAAAAATATCAGACTATGGATTAAATTGAAAATTTTTGATTAATCAAAAGGTTAATTATACTAAATAATGCCGAAAATTCGTAATGTTCTAATGAGTAGTTTAGGAATTATGCCAATTTGTTTCAATTAATGATATTAATTTATATAAATTTTATCAAAAAATTCTATTTCAAATATTTGGGCGTATGAATTCAATTGTAAATTTTAGTATATATGAAAGGTTATGTATAATAGTTAATGCCAAAAATTCGTATTGTTTTAATGAGTAGTTTAGGAATTATGCCAATTTGTTTCAATTATTGATTTTAATATATTTGAATTTTATCAAAAATTAAAATTTAAAAAATTTCAGACTATGGATTAAATTGAAAATTTTTGATTATTCAAAAGGTTAACTATACTAAATAATGCCAAAAATTCGTAATGTTCTAATCAGTAGTTTAGGAATTATGCCAATTTGTTTCAATTAATCATATTAATTTATATAAATTTTATCAAAAATTTCTATTTCAAATATTTGGGCGTATGAATTCAATTGTAAATTTTAGAATATATGAAAGGTTATGTATAGTAGTTAATGCCAAAAATTCGTATTGTTCTAATGAGTAGTTTAGGAATTATGCCAATTTGTTTCAATTAATGATTTTAATATATTTGAATTTTATCAAAAAATAAAATTTAAAAAATATCAGACTATGGATTAAATTGAAAATTTTTGATTAATCAAAAGCTTAATTATACTAAATAATGCCGAAAATTCGTAATGTTCTAATGTGTAGTTTAGGAATTATGCCAATTTGTTTCAATTAATGATATTAATTTATTTAAATTTTATCAAAATTTTTTATTTCAAATATTTGGGCCTATGAATTTAATTGTAAATTTTAGAATATTTGAAAGGTTATGTATAGTAGTTAATGCCAAAAATTCGTATTGTTCTAATGAGTAGTTTAGGAATTATGCCAATTTGTTTCAATTATTGATTTTAATATATTTGAATTTTATCAAAAATTAAAATTCAAAAAATATCAGACTATGGATTAAATTGAAAATTTTTGATTAATTAAAAGGTTAATTATACTAAATAACGCCAAAAATTCGTAATGTTCTAATGAGTAGTTTAGGAATTATGCCAATTTGTTTCAATTAATAATATTAATTTATATAAATTTTATCAAAAATTTCTATTTCAAATATTTGGGCGTATGAATTCAATTGTAAATTTTAGAATATATGAAAGGTTATGAATAGTAGTTAATGCCAAAAATTCGTATTGTTCTAATGAGTAGTTTAGGAATTATGCCAATTTGTTTCAATTATTGATTTTAATATTTTTGAATTTTATCAAAAATTAAAATTTAAAAATATTAGACTATGGATTAAATTGAAAATTTTTTATTAATCAAAAGGTTAATTATACTAAATAATGCCAAAAATTCGTAATGTTCTAATGAGTAGTTTAGGAATTATGCGAATTTGTTTCAATTAATGATATTAATTTATTTAAATTTTATCAAAAATTTCTATTTCAAATATTTGGGCTTATGAATTCAATTGTAAATTTTAGAATATTTAAAAGGTTATGTATAGTAGTTAATGCCAAAAATTCGTATTGTTCTAATGAGTAGTTTAGGAATTATGCCAATTTGTTTCAATTATTGATTTTAATATATTTGAATTTTATCAAAAATTAAAATTTAAAAAATATCAGACTATGGATTAAATTGAAAATTTTTGATTAATCAAAAGGTTAATTATACTAAATAATGCCAAAAATTCGTAATGTTTTAATGAGTAGTTTAGGAATTATGCCAATTTGTTTCAATTAATGATATTAATTTATTTAAATTTTATCAAAAATTTCTATTTCAAATATTTGGGAGTATGAATTCAATTGTAATTTTTAGAATATATGAAAGGTTATGAATAGTAGTTAATGCCTAAAATTTGTGTTGTTCTAAAATGTTTCAATTATTGATTTTAATATATCTGAATTTTATCAAAAATTAAAATTTAAAAAATATCTGACGTATGGATTAAATTGAAAAGTTTTGAATAATTAAACAATTAATTATTCTTAATAATGCCAAAAATTCGTAATGTTCTAATGAGTAGTTTAGGAATTATGCTAATTTGTTTCAATTAATGATTTAATTTTATTTGAATTTTATCAAAACTTTGAATTTCAATAATATTAGACGTATAGATTTATTTGTAGTTTTTAGAATAATTAAAAGGTTATTCATAGTAAATGATGCCAAAAATTCGTAATGGTCTAATGAGTAATTTTGAAATTATGCCAATTTTTTTCAATTATTGATTTTAATTTATTTGAATTTTATCAAAAATTTAAATTTTAAAAATATTGGACGTATGGATTCAATTGTAATTTTAGGAATAATTACATGGTTAATTGTAGTAAATAATGCCCAAAATTTGTAATGTTCTAATAAGTAGTTTGGAATTTATTCTAATTTGTTTTAAATATTGATATTAATTTAGTTGAACTTTATTAAAAATTTGAATTAAAAAATGTTGGACGTATGGGTTTATTTGTAATTTTCAGAATAATTAAAAGGTTAATTATAGTAAATAATGCCAAAAATTTGTAATGTTCTAATAAGTAGTTTAGGAGTTATGCCAGTTTGTTTCAATTATTGATTTTAATTTATTTTAATTTTATCAAAAATTTAAATTTAAAAAATTATGGACGCATAGATTTAATTGTAAATTTTAGAATAAATAAAAGGTTAATTATAGTAAATAATGCCAAAAATTCGTAATGTTCTAATGAATAGTATAGGAATTATGCCAATTTGTTTCAATTATTGACTTTAATTTATTTGAATTTTTTTTTAAGTTTTACATTTAAAAATATTGGACTTAATTGCAATTTTTAAAATATTTAGTGGGTTAATTGAAGCTTACAATAAAATAATTCGTAATGTTTCAATGAATAGTTCAAGAATTATGCCAATTCATTTCAAATAATATTATTTTCATTTATTTGAAGTATTTTCATTTGATTTTTAATTAATAAAACGATTAACTATTTTGAAAATTCTAAAATAGAATTCTAATAAAAAGTATAAATAAACCGCAAAAAAGTGGCTCAAGGACATCAAAGAAATAGCAGAAAAAAAACAGTCTTAAGTCACCCAAAACGGAAACACATGTCATTTTTACAATTGTTAGAAAAAATAACAAACTTTGATTCTAATTTGCAAATGTTTTACTTACAACACTAGCAATAAAGTCAAATTTTTTGTTAATTACTAAAGAAAAACTTTTTAATTAACAAAATTTAGCAAAGCAAAAGCAATTAATGCTTTATTTTTTTTAATATTTGAAGATCTATGTTGAAAACATTAGTGTCAAACATATTGACTGTTTAATACTTAAACTATATACACTTATAAACATGCTTTTTGCTAAGGCAGTAAAGCCAACATGATTGGTGCGTGTGCTGTTAGTTGTTGAA
This sequence comes from Tachinus rufipes, assembly GCA_963932245.1. Lineage (NCBI taxonomy): Eukaryota > Metazoa > Arthropoda > Insecta > Coleoptera > Staphylinidae > Tachinus > Tachinus rufipes. The sequence goes on from OZ010749.1 coordinate 9,508,479, forward strand.
AAGAACGCTGATATAGCAAAAAACTTGGTGTTTAACTTGTGTATAACTCATTTTTACGCACTTAATTTACTAAAATGTTTTGTTACACAACGTTAAAAATTATTTTATTAACAAACATTATGTGATGTTAGTTGTGGGCATAAAACGTTATTATGTTAGCGTCACCATACCATAAGCGAAAAATAACACATAGCAAGTATGTATGATCTAAGATTTATTATCAAAAAATTGGATCTGTTATCTTTTTGCTCAAATATACTGACAAATGACATTTGTAGAAAAAAAAAACTAGGTTTTAAAATTATGTTGATAGTACTAAAACAGTTGATAGTAATTTTTGCACCTAACAAATATATTATTGCAATTTACAATTACACTTTATAAACATTTTGACCGCTTAGAAGAACATTATGACAATATATAAATATTTTGACTGTCACGTGAGACTGTAAATATGTATAATAACACTTTATAAAGTATGTCAGTTTTGTGTTGGTTTAGAAATATATAATGACAATTTATGAATATTTTAACAGTTTAGAAGTATTATATAAACATTTTGATAGTTTTGTGCAGTTTTAAAGCAGTTTAGAGATATAAAATGATAATTTATAAACATTTTGACAGTTCTGTAACATTTAAAAATATATAATCCAATTTCTTAGTCACAAACAATTGGGTGGCTCTTTAGGGATCTCAGTTCTAATATCGTGAGGATTTGGTTTTGATAAGTATACCTTTCCCACCCACTCTAATGTTTGAGATTTACTTTTTTGATTACAGACACTTGAGTGGGTGGTTATATAATTCAATTTCTTAATCACAAACAATTGGGTAGCTCTCTAGAGATCTCAGTTCTAATGTAGTGAGAGTTTGGTTTTGATAGGTATACCCCGCCCACCCACTCAAATGTTTGAGATTTACTTTCTTGATTACAGACACTTGAGTGGGTGGTTGAAAAACTTAGTTCAAGTTTTGTGGCGGATAGTTTAGATTGATGTGCTTTGCCCACCTATTCAAGTGTGATCCAAATACTTTATAACACATATTTGTGTGAGTGTTTGCAAAACTTAATTTATGTTTTGTGTAAACAACATCAGATTCGAGAGCCAGCCGCCGAGAGATACACATCGATCCCAACTGCTTTCCATTCTACAACGCCAGCCACACAGCCAGCATAACTGCAATTATTATTGCAAACCAACCTAGTATTATTGGTTGTTAATGCCGCAAGGTGTTAATAATTATTAATATTTAACGAATTATCAAAGTTTTCCGCTTTTTCAAGCAAATGTTTGCTAAAGCAAAAAAAATCCTTTCCAGAGCCTCCCCGAGCCAGCAATGGCATCTTCGGACCGGGAGATCTCCATCGAGCGGGACGACAACACCAAGAAGAAGGAAGAAATGAAAAGAAAGGAAAAACACATGAAGATGAAGGCCGAGCAGTGGGAAAGCCGGAACGGAGAAAGATCTGAAAACCGGGACCGCTCGCTCTCCAGTTCCCGCTCCAGGAACCTCATCAAGATACTGGAGGAGCAGCTCAGGGACCTGAGCGGCCAACTGACCGCCATGAGGAAAGCCGCCGAACGAGACAAAAATGAGATGCAGATAATCATATCTAATTTTACCGCTACCAATCCAATCCGCCGCCTTAACCGCAGCAACGGGCCTCGCGGCCGCATCCGCAGCACTGGCCCCCGCCTCCGACGATGAAGAAGAGATGGCAATAGACCTGACAACCCCTAACCAAGAGCAGAGGGGCAAGGCCGTCTCCACCCACGGGGGCAGCAGCACCGCCTCTACTACCGGGGGCGGCAAAACTACCCCCATCCTATAGGGCGGCAAGATCAACACCAAGGGGAAAGCGGATCCGCCCCCAACTCCGGGGGCGGCAAAACCGCCCTCAACAAAGAAGGCGGCAAGATAAAACGCCGTGCCCAGAACCCGCTTTCGGATGCGACGCCAACGACCGCCCCTGGGCCCCTGTAAAGGACACCACCCCCGCCGACAACCCAATGGAAGACGCCGAGGAGCAGCTCGATGGAACTAACGGTGACTCCCAGGACAACGAGGGATACTAGCTTGTGAAGAACAAGAAGAAGAAAAAAACAGAGGGTGAGTCTTTCTCTCTCAATTCCAATAACAGACCATCAGTCAATCCCCAGCTTCCCTCAGGAGCTGCGAACAGACGGCCATCAGAGGCTAATCCTACCGGCCCTTTAGGCCAAAAGGCAAAAGAGCCATCTGCCCAAAAAGGCGCCGCCCCCGCTCAAAAAAGGACGTCCAAAAAGTATTTCACCGAGGTGAGGTTCAGGCCAGCCGCCTCGGACCCCAACCCCGCCGGTAATCCCATCCAACCTCCCACAACTGAATCAAAATCACGCCCGCCAGCATTTGTCCTGAATGACAAATGAAAATTTCAGGACTACTCCCAATATTTCCGAGAAAACAATATCGAAATTCTATCCTCGAAAAATACTTACGATGGCATTCGCATGGTGCCGGCTTCTCTTGCCGACCACCAAAATGCCACCGCTTCCACACTTGGTCTTCAAAACTTCACGGAGGCAGATATCAGCCAGGCGCTCGTAGATCTGGGATTTGCGCCGTCCAACATCTACAGAATGGGAAACAAATTCGTTTGTTTTTCATTAGTATCGGTCCAACTACCGAAGCTGGCCAAAAGCTTTGAGATCAAAGATCTAAAGAAACTTCTTCAACTAACGGTCTTAGTCAAGCCAAAAAAGAGGGGCGGCGGCATTCCTCAATGTCAGAGATGCCAGTGCCATGGGCACGCCGTCAAAAGATGCTACAAGGCATCCTTTGTATGCAGGATATGCTCGGGACCCCATCAGTCGAGGGGGTGCCCGAAAGGCACTAAAGCGAAATGTGCTCTCTGCGCCGGCCCCAATCTGGCCAACTACCTGGGTTGCCCGGTATACGCTAGGATAATAGCGTCGATAAATAGAATCAAAAAGACTACCAGGCCGGCGCCGGAGACGGCGACGGCCCAGGCAAAAAATGTAATGATTTTTAAAAGAAAATGCTGAACAAACTCTTGTCCATGCAAACCCACAATGGATAATACACCTGAGGTGTTATTAAGAGCCTGCTTTTGGAATGCCAATAGCATCTCAGAGAAACTGGGAGAGGTTGAAGATTTCTTTTTTAAAGAGAAAATTGACGTCATTCTTATAAGCGAATCGAACCATCGCCGTTGGCACGCGCTAAGAATACCAAATACTTTTACGTATAAGGGAACGTCGGAGGTGGACTGGAAGCGTGGTACAGAGATCTTTGCAAAAAGATTGCTGGACCATTTTGAAGTGGACACCCCAGACACTTTGACTTTAGAATCTAATGCGATAGTGGTGAGGGTGCCTGGATTGGGCACACTCAAGATTGCATCCGGATACCTAAATCCTTCGAACCAAATCAAAATAGCTGATTTTGATCAGGTTCTCTCTTCTCAATTTTCTACTATCTTAGCTGGGGATTTTAATGCCAAACTCCCGGCGTGGAACAGTTTGACAACCAACGTAAAAGGTCGAGCTTTGCAAGACTACGTTGAGAGAAACGGAATTCGAGTCTTGGGTCCAGTAGACCCCACACACCACAGCTATGCTGATCACAGAGAGGACGTCCTGGATGTAGCAATACTAAAGGACGTCAACTCTCAAATCGAGATTAGGATAATCAATAACCTTAGCTCCGACCACATGCCGATAATTCTGGAGCTCTATGATAGGGGACCCGGTAGAGGGAGAGGGCAGTTTGTCACTTAGACGAACTGGGCCCTCTTCTCAAGGTACTTGGAGAAAAGCATAGAGAAACTGAATCCAGTCGAACAGCTTACAGAGTTGATTTACAAAGCCAGAGAAAAGACTTCTAAAACCTTTCAGGTTCGGGCAGATAATCTACTTGGACTATCACGCAAACAATAGGCATTGATTCGTAGAAAAAATGCCGCCAGACGTCAATGGCAAAGGCATAGCAATCCAGTAGATCAAAAAATTCTTAACAAACTTTACAGGAAAGTTTGGTCTACTATAAAACAGCAAAAAGATCTGAACTGGCAAAAGACAATGGAATCAACCACAGAGAATGTAAATCTAATGTGGAAGATCTCCAGAGCTTTGCAAAATCGGAAATTCCCAATACCAGTCATCCATGGTGAGAATGGGCTACAATATGATATCGAGGGAAAAGCCGAAGCATTTGCTGACAGCCTGGAACTCTAATGTTCCCCCCTATTTAACAGGGACACTGATTTGGAGCACATCGATAGGGTTCACCGAGAGGTCAGGGGTTTCTTACGTAATATTAACAATGATTTGCCGCTAAACAGCGTTCGAGAAATCTCGACTTAAATCCCGATCTGCGCCAGGACCAGACGGTATTCCAAACAAGGCGTTGAAACCTTTTTTCGCACAAAGCAATAATGGCTCTGACTAACATTGCAAATGCTATACTGCGCACAGGGCACTTTTCTTCAGTTTGGAAAGGCTCGCACGTAATCAGCATCCCAAAACCTGGGAAATACTGAATGTTTTCTTAAAACTATCGGCCAATCAGTCTTCTATGCACCTTGAGCAAGGTCATAGAAAGAGTAATTCCAGACATTATTCAAAAACACGTCGAGGTTAACTCTTTTCTACCCGACCATCAACACGGGTTCCGGCGTGAATACTCTGTCGTACATCAGCTTAACCGAGTGACCGAACACATTATCAAAGGTTTTAGACTGAAAAAATCCACAGAGGTGGTCTTTTTCGATGTCAAAAAAGCCTTCGATAAGGTTTGGCACAAAAGTTTGCTACTCAAACTGCATAGACAAAGGTTCCCACTGCGTCTAATAAGGTTTCTAGCGTCTTACCTAAAAAGCAGAACTTTATAAGTCAAACTCCAGAACCACGTATCTACCACTCGGCAGATCGAGTCTGGGGTACCTCAACGCTTTCTTCTATCTCCTCTGCTGTTTAGTATCACCTTCGACAAGGGCCTCACCTACAAGCTACATCTACAAGCTATTCTGGACAAAGCTAAAATGGCGAAAAATTGTCTCGTACCGATGTTACGACGACAAAGCGGATTGTTAATCCAAAACAAGCTCAGGACCTATACGAGCATCATCAGGCCGCAAATTGCGTTTGGATCTTCAGTCTGGGGGACAGCTGCAAACACTTACCTCAAACGTTTTGAGGCTTTCCAAAATCTGACCCTGCGTCGGATTGTCGGAGCCTCTTGGTACATCAGGAACAAAAAAATTCGGATCGACCTGGGGATACCACCGCTGTCACAGTATTTGGAAGCTTTGGCTGAAAAATACCTTGCCAAACTCAGCACTCACTCCAACCCGGACTTGGCCAGGTTGGCTGAACCGGCCAAGGAGCAACACTCCATTAGGAGACCAATCAATCAGATTGCATTATAACAAAGGGGACTCACCCACCTTCTTCCCAATTCCATCTAACCAAAGGAAGGCATGTGCCAAAAGGTACGAACTTCAACAGGCAATTCAATGGGCGGTTTTTAGTCGAGAGGCATTTCAAACTGAGAAGAAATGAATCAGACACTTTCCCAGTTTTTAGATGATTTTACCGCCTAACGTTAAAAAAAAAAAAAAAAATATTTTGTTTTTCCAATTTTTTGAAATAAATTTAAAAGATTTTTGTGCAATAATTTGATTTTAAACATAAATTTATAGTTTTCAAGCTATTTTAGTTAATTCTTCAGCAATTTTAAAGAGTTTTATGCAATAAATAAATTTCTTGGACAAAAATAAAATTGGTTGTTGATACAAAAGCAATTTTTAAAATGTTAAATGTAATAAAATTGATTTGTCATTAAATATTTTTTGTTTTAACCATTTTTTTTACACAGAAGTAATTTTTGAAATTTTTAATGCAGAAATTTAATTTTTTAACATAAAGTTATAGTTTTCAGACTTTTATTAAGTTATTTTTGAACATCTTTCAAAAGGTTTTATGCAATAACAACAATTTTGTTCAATATTTAAAAGTGTTGAATTTGGTTTCTACACACATTTATAGTTTTTATTTGTTTTTTAAGCTTCTTTGGATTTTTTTAAAAAAATTTAAAAGGTATTATACAATAAATAAGTTTTTTCAACTAAATTAAATTAGTTTTTAATGTTAAATGCAAAAAAAAATACATTTATCATATATTTATAGTTTTGAGTCTAGTTTGAGTTTAAAGCAATTTTATTTTTATTATTTTTTTTAAATTTTTTTGTACGTTTGTAATTAATGTTTTTTTTATACAAAAAAAGTATTTTTAATCATTTTTTTAAATGTTAAATGCAAAAAAAAATATTTTAATTTTAAAACGTTTCTGGAATTTTCTAAAAAAAAAAAATTGCAAAAATTTACTTTACTTCAAAATCTTATTTTGACTTTAAAAATCAAATTGACCTCAAACCTAACCTAACCTAACCTAATTTTGTCCTCAAACCCAAATTTGACCTCAAAATGATTGGAAAACTTCAAAAGAAATTCAAACCTAAACTAACCTTAACCTCAAACCCACATTTGACTTCAAAACCTCAAAATGACCTTAAAATTATAAAATAACTTCAAACTCAATTTGGTCTTAAACTTCAAAAACTTAAACAAACCTAAAAATAACCTCAAACCTTATTTTGATTTTAAACCTCAAAAACCTAACCTAACCTAAAATTGACTTCAAAACATAAAATGACCAAAAATCTCAAAATGACTTCAAACCTAACCTAACATAACCTTGAATTGAAAACCTTATTTTGTCTTAAAAAAATCAAAATGTTTTCAAACATAACTTAACCTAACCTAACCTTGACATTTAATCTCAAAATAATTTCAAAATTTCGAAATAATTTTAAACCTAACCTAACCTAACCTTAACCTCAAACCCAAATTTGACCATAAAACTTCAAAATCCTCAAACTTAACCTAGATCTCAAACCTTGATTTTACCTCAAAATCTTAGTTCAAACTTAAAAAACTTAACCTAACCTAAAAATGACCTCAAAACCTTATTTTGATTTTAAACCTCAAAAACCTAACCTAACTTAAAATTGACTTTAAAACATAAAATGACCACAAATCTCAAAATGACTTCAAACCTAACCTAACATAACCTTGACTTCAAAACCCTATTTTGTCTTAAAAAAATCAAAATGTCTTCAAACATAACTTAACCTAAACTAACCTTTGACATTTGATCTCAAAATAATTTCAAAATTTCAAAATAATCTTAAACCTAACCTAACCTAACTTTAACTTCAAACCCAAATTTGACCATAAAACTTCAAAATTCTCAAACTCAACCTAGATCTCAAACCTTGATTTTACCTCAAAATCTTAGTTCAAACTTAAAAAATCTAACCTAACCTAAAATTGACCTCAAAACCTTATTTTGCCTTTAAACTTCAAAAACCTAACCTAATCGAAATTTAAAATTATCTCAAAATGACTAAATAAATTTTTTTTTAAATATATAAATTTTTTTATGCAATAAATAAATAACTGCAACATTTTTAATGCAAATTTTTTTTTATTAAAACACTTCAATAAAAATTTTTTGTTGACATATTTAATTTGTATGCTTTGCAGCATATTTAAAAAAAAATAAATAACCAGAACATAACACGGTCAACAGTAACACAATTTAACCTAAATTATTATATATTTTATATTTCTTTGTGTGTGTCACAAACACGCAACAACAAACCCAATTGATAATTTATGTTTTCCCAAACGTTACTGGGTCCAGAAGAATCAAATGGCGTTTAAAATTTCTCTTTTGTTGGAAGTAAATAGTCCATTTTGTGAAAAGATATGATTTCGGACACGATAGAAGAAAAAAATAGATGTTTTATAGTCCGTATAAATGCCTCGACGAATTAGGGGGAGTGTTCGGCGTCGCATATCCAACGGGGGGCTAGTAAATAGTGTGTGAGATGAAAATAGAAAAGAAAAATGTTGAAATTAGTCGGGTGGTCGTTTATCAGTAGCACTCCGCTCAACCGGATAACAGGTACTTGGTTTAACCCTCCAGATCCTGCAATCTGTTTTTAGAAGAGTTAGTTTAATTAATGATAAATAATCTAAAAAAAATATTATAAAAGGTGAATGCGCCGGGAACTATGCTAAATTAGTTTTGTTATGTTAATAAACTCATAAATCATAAGCAAAAATAAATTTTGATAAAACATATAAATCAATGTCTTCACCACAACGTAAGCGCCTTATATTTTATATTTTATACAGACAGAAAATACAATATTTAGTGATTTCTTATAAAATCAATTTTTTTTTAAATTAGAAGCTGATAAAAAAGAGATAAATTCCCCTCGAGCATTGCAGACTTGATTAACAACGTGCATTACTTTAACTCCCGTCCATTATCAATTCCAATCCAATTTAGAATTAAAAAAGCATTCAATCCAATAAATCTATTTGAAATGATTGGATTAAAAAATATAATCAAAATTTTATGTTTGGGCATGCGGAATTATAGGCTCGTTATAAATTAGTAAATTTTAAACTTTTCTTTTCAACTGGTAGATCCTATTTAAACAGGCCAAAGTTCTTCAAACAACACGCACATACATAGAAAAAAGCTCATTTCATTTCTGTGTCACGTAAATATGGACTTTGTAAAGTAATGCGGGACTTCGGAAATTGTTTTAATAAGTTAATAAAGTGCTAACTAAGGATGTGTATTATATAATGACTTGTTAGAACTTTTTGCGGAGTATTAAATTTGGTAAAGTTTTTTTTATGTCATTATTACTAATTTTTAGAAAATATTTTTATAAATATTATTAAACTGGCAATTTAATAAATTTAAAGAATGAAATTAGTAAATAAGAACTACAGACATTTTAAATTTTTGTTTATTTTATTGCTAATTATTTCTGATGTTTTTAAATTTATCTAACTTTAAGCTTAGTTCTAAAAAACTTGAAATAAAATTATTTGTTGCACTCTTTTTGACTAAGAAATTATTTCTAAATTGTCAAAAACGTTCTAAAACTGTCAAACATATTTGTTAAATATTTAAAAATGTTTCTAAACTGCCAAAAATGTTTTAGAACTGTCACAAATGCTTCTAAATTGCATAAAATTAAAAAAAAAAACGTTAAATATGTTTTTATGTCTAACAATTGTACGTGCTCGAATTTTTTTTGTGACTCAACCAACCCGCCCGAGTGTTTGTGATCAATAAAACTATATTGTTTCTTACCTTGCCTATATTTTTGTCAATTGTCACCTCTAGTGTTGTACTTTATAACAGCTGGAACATCAGCAGTAATTGATTAGCCAATTCCTAAACAACAAAAACTTGATTGAGTGGGTGAGCTACAGTAGTCCAACAATTGAACGTGTCTTAATTTATTTTTATAACCCACTCACCCGCCCGAGTGTTTATAATCAAAGAAATTATATTTTCTCTCACTTAGCGCATATTTTTGTCAACTGTCATCTGTTCTGTTTTATAACAGCTTAAACATCACCAAAGATTGATAAGCCAATTTTTGAACAAGAAACACTTGGGCGGGTGGGTGGGCTACAGTAGTCCAACGTTTGAGTATGACTTAATTTATTTTTGTGACTCACCCAATCAAGAAAATTATATTTTTTCAACAGTTTTAATTAGAATGCCCGTCCATCCATTGTTATATGTAAATGTCATTTGTATCTAAATCAAAAAAAGAAAATGACAAACCAAACAGATGGATGAGCGAGTACATCAGCTATATTATTGACTATCTACACAAGTGTAAGTTTTTTTTTAATAGGATTTTGTGTTCAGATTCTTTATAGTTGCCGTGCAACTTCCAAAGGAAGCCAAGAACACTAAGATCTTAAATCTTATTGATCTATTGAGTTAAAAAGTTGCAGTAGAGCATAAGAAGAAATTAATTTAAACCAGAGGCGCGGACACAATGCCAACAGATGTAGCGTACACCCCGTCTGCAGAACATGTTTGGAGCTTTACCAATTGTTAGCTTGCCTTAACAAAGCAGCACCTAAGTGCGTTCTGTGCTCAGGCTTTTATCCCGCCAACTATGTGAGATGCAAGACACACCTAAAAACAATTACTATTTGTAAAAAAATTGTCAACCCTAGACCGGCAATCAAACCCGCGCCGGCCAAGTTTTTTTCTTTTCTGACGTCTAAACTTGCAGGTCCCCGTAATCCTGCATCAATTAATAGATTGTTTGCATTAGTTGTTGTTCCTCCAGCGCAACAAAAGCCATTGTCTGACAAAATTGTTGTCATCTTGAAAGAGATGGGTTAATCTTAAATATAATTCATTGCAGATATCTTGTCTACCCTCATCAACTAAAAATGAATAATACACTTAACAATGTATAATTCCAAGTCTGTTTCTGGAATGCCAACAGCATTACAGAAAAAATGAGTAAAGTAGAAAAGTTTTTTTTTATCAAAAGCTGGTATCAGAGTCTACTCACAAACCCAATCAGGCACTAAGAATCCCCAATATTTTTACGTATTTGGAACCGTCAGTAGAACTGAAAAAAATTGGATTACTCCAAAGTGAATACACCCAACTTAATTTTACTCAAATCTAACTCAATAGTAGTGACTGTGCTAAGGCTCGGCACAATCAAGATTGCTTCTGGTTTCATTCGTCCGCAAAACTGTATCAAAATTGCGGATTGTGATACAGTTTTGCTAACTGACATCTTACAGTCATTGCAGGCAACTTCAATTTGAAGAATGGATCCTAAAATAGCTTAATAAGCAATGCTAAGGGTTGAGATCTTTCTACTACGTTAAACTAAAAGATTTGCACTAAAGAAACGTAGCAATACTAAAAAACGTCAATTCGTAAGCAGTAGTAACGACAATCAACGGCCTAAGCTTAGACCACAATTCAGTACTACTAGAGCTACTCAAAATGGGTTTGGAGAGAGAGAAGGAAAATCTGTCATTTACAAATTAGGACCCAAAAAAAACGGGAATTTTGTTATCTTTATTTTTTAATATTTTTACACCAAATTTTGATCACTTCTTTCTTGACCACAATTCACTTCTGCAAACAATTCTTTTATGGTTCAAAACATTTTTTAAATTTACTTATTTGGATTGTTTTTTAGGCTTTCTAGTAGTTTTTGTTTTACTTTTTCTACTGTGGAAATACGCATTTTTCTCATGTCCTTATTGAGTCTGTGGAACAAAAATAAATCACAAAGAGCTAGATCCGGTAAGTAGATGAGATGATAGACAATTAGTGTCATGCTGTTCTGGTCAAAAACAGCTTTACGGAGAAAGCGGTGTGAGTCGGCGCGTTGTTCGGATAAAATCCTCTGAATTAAACTCCATAGTATTCCAGACATCTTGCAGAGTTAATCAATGGTTTGGCAACAGTCTTCACAAACAAAAGCATTGATTTTGTCGACGTTTTCTTTATTTCTTGACGTTGAGAGACGTCCTGAAAAAGGTAAAAACTATTTATAAAATTTGGTTTTACTTAAGACAGCTTCCTCATAGGCAGTCTTAAGCATTACAATAGTTTCCGCGATCAATCGGCCATCACGTTTTTGACAAAATAGAAAAAGTTGTTTTACTAAAAAAAAATCTTACAGACAAACTGATACACTCACAGCAATAGAACTTTACACACTAACTCAAGAGACGTGTCCCTAACAAAGATCGGATCAAACAATGGGTTTCCCCACTTTCCTTCTCCTAGTATACAAATTAAACTTTTTTTCTGACAAGACAAAATTCTAGAGGTGTAAGACATTTTGCATTTTCCAAATTTATTTTCAAAAATTATTTCTTGTAAGCATAAGCGTAGAACGTATTTTTTTGCTTAAAAAAATTTCAAAATTTTGGAAAAGTTTTAACTTTTGTGTTTTTACAGTTTTTACAGTTTTCCAAATCTTTTTTCAAAAATAACCACTGTAAGCAAAGAAAAACGTAAAACATTTTTTTCAAATCTTTTTTTAAATATTATTTTTAGTTACTTACGCTTATACCAACAAAATTTGAGATTCAAAAAAACTTAAAACAAATGTAAACAGTAGTTTTGAGAACCATTGCATTAAGCTTGTTGTGCATTAGAGCGAGACACGGCATTGTAACTGTTAAAAAAATTGTAATCCAACCTCTTGATATTTAACATCAAAAGTCACTTTGTCACAAGAGAAAGTTGTAATTCAATTTCTTAATAACTAACATTTGGGTGGGTAAGCTACTACAATCTATATTACTGACTCGTTATTATGCTTTGGAGTGACTCACCCACTTAGCTAAGTAGCTAAGTGTTTGTCATCAACAGATTGGATGTTTGACTTCTCTGCAAACGTCAGAACTTACGTTGTTAGAAGAAAATGTGGTGATTCATTTTCTTGATAACTAATACTTGGGTGGATAGATTGGCTACTCCAATCTAAATTATTGTCGCGTTATTATACTTGCTCACCCAAGTGTTCGTTTTTAATAGATTAAATGATTGGCCGCTCTGCAAACGTCAAAATTCACTTAGTCACATGGGAAAGTCGTGATCCTGCAATCTAAATTACTGACTTGTTATTATGCTTTGTAGTGACCCACCCACTTACCTAAGTGTTTGTTATTAAGTAATTATATAATTGGCTTCTCTGCAAACGTCAGAAAGCAATTTGTCAGAAGAAAAGTTTGTGATTCAACTTTTTGATAACTAACATTTGGGTTTGTGGTTGAGCTACTCTAATACAAATTACTGACTTGTTATTATGCTTTAAAATAACCCACCTACTCACACATAATTGGCGTCTCTGCAAACGTCATAAGTCAATTTATCAGAAGAATAGATGCTAATTCAATTTTTTAATAAATAACCTTTGTGCGGGTAGTGAGGCCACTCCAATCCAAATTTCTTTTTTTTTTTTATAGCTTTTATCTATACACTCCTGGATGTATGCCTTTTTCAAATTTTTTTATGTTTTCCTGTCTTAAGCAGTTTGTATCCAGTTTTTTTCTGCAATTTCCTGGATGTTGTCTCTACCTTCTCGGAGGTTTTCTCACGTTTTTTTTTGTGCATTTCAGGCGCCACTGCGTTTATTTATTTGTCGATCTGATATGGTCTTGCCTTTCTCTATTTTAATTGTGCTATTTTCTTAAGAACATTGGTTACCTGGCTCCTTCATCAGATTGTCTTTTATGCTGATTTCCAGCATGGTATTCTCCATTGTTTGTTGGGTAGTTAGTAGTTTATTTGCTTCAATCCAAATTACTGACTCGTTATTATGTTATGAAGTGATCCAGCCACCTAACTAAGTGTTTGTTATCAAAGATGATTGGCCTCTCTGCAAGCGTCAGAAGTCAATTTGTCACAAGAAAAGGTTGTGATCCAACTTCTTGATAACTAACACTTAGATGGGTGGGTGGGCCACTTCAATTAAAATTACTGACTTGTTATTATGATCTAGAGTGACCCACTTATCCATCTAAATGTTTGCTATCAAGAGATTAGATGTTTGGCCTCTCCAATTAAAACTACTGACTTGTTATTGTAACTTAGAGTGCCCCACCCACCCACCCAAGTATTCGTTATTAAGAAATCAGATGTTTGCCCTTTTTGCAAACGTCAGAAGTCACTTTGTCTTAAAAGAAGGTTGTAATCTAACACTTGGGTAGGTAGGTAAAGTTCATTTCAAATTACTAATTTGTAATTATGCTCTGGAGTACCCACCCATATGTTTTTTATCAAAAAATTAGATGATTGACTTTTCTTCAAACGTCAGAACTTACTTTGATCGTAATTCAAGTTCTTGATAACTAACACTTGGATGGGTGGGCCACTCCAATCTAAATTACTGATTTTTTATTATGATGTAAAGTGATTCAGCCACTTTTTCAACTCTTTGCAAACGTCAGAAGTCACTTTGTCACAAGAGAAGGTCGTGATTCAATTTCTTGACAACTAACACTTGGGTGAGAGGGTGGGCCACTCTAATACAAATTATAGATTTGTTTATATGATCTAGAGTGACCCGCCCAACTACCCAAGTGTTTGTTATTAAGAGATTGGATGTTTGGCCTCTATGCGAACGTCAGAAGTCACTTTGTCACAAGAAAAGGTCGTGATTCAATTTCTTGACAACTAGCACTTGGGTGAGCGGGTGGGCCACTCTAATCTAAATTACAGATTTGTTATTATGATCTAGAGTGACCCGCCCACCCACCCAAGTGTTTGTTATTAAGAGATTGGATGATTGGACTCTTTGCAAACGTCAGATGTCATTTTGTTACAAGAGAAAGTCGAGATCCAACTTTTTTATAACTAACACTTAGGTGGGTAGGTGGGATACTCCAATCTTAATTATAGATTTGTTATTATGATTTAAAGTGACCAGCCCTACCCACCCGAGAGTTTGTTATCAAAACATTGGATGTTTGGCCTCTCTGCGAACTTCAAAAGTCACTTTGATACAAGATAAGGTTGTGATCTAACTTCTTGGTAACTAACATTTGGGTGAGTAGGTGGGCTACTCTAATTAAAATTATTAAATTGTTATTATAATCTAGAGTGACCCTCCTACCCGCCCAAGTGATTGTAATCAAGAGATTGAATGATTGACTTTTCTGCAAACGTCAGAACTTACTTTGTCTTAAGATAAGATTGTGATCCAATTTCTTGATAACTAACACTTGGGTGGGTGGGCCATTTTAATACAAACTAATGACTTGTTATTATAATCTGGAGTGACCAATTTATTCACCCAAGTGTTTGTTATCAAAAGGTTGGATGTTTGGCTTTTCTGCAAACGTCAAAAGTTACTTTGTCACAAAAACAGGTTGTGATCTAATTTCTTAATAACTAACACTTGGTTGAGTAAATGTGCCACTTTAATAAAATTTTCTGACTTGTTATTATGTTATAGAATGACCCACCTATCCACTACGTGTTTGTTATCAACAGATTCAATGATTGACTTCTCTGCAAACTTTGAAAGTCACGTTCCCACAAGAGAAGGTCGTAATATAATTTTTTGACAACTAACACTTGGGTGGGTGGCTAGGCTACTCCAATTTAAATTACTGACTAGCTATTATGATCTGGAGAAACCCGACCACCCACCTAAGTGATTATTAACAAGAGATTGGATAACTGGCTTTTTGCAAACGTCAGAAGTCACTTTGTCACAAGAGAAGGTTGTGATCCAACTTTTTGATAACTAACAGTTGGGTGGGTGGGTGGGTTACTCTAATTAAAATTACTGACTTGTTATTATGATCTTGAGTTATCTACCCACCCACCCAAGTGTTTGTTATTACGAGATCAGATGTTCGGCCTTTTTGCAATCGTCAGAAGTCACTTTATCTTAAGAAAAAGTTGTAATCCAACTTTTTAATAACTAACACTTGGGTAGGTGGGTAAAGTTCAATCCAAATTACTGACTTGTAATTATGCTCTAGAGTACCCATCCAAATGTTCGTTATCAAAAAATTGACTTCTTTGCAAACGTCAAAACATACTTTGATCGTGATTCAATACTCAATACTACTCCAATCTAAATTACAGATTTGTTATTATGATTTAGAGTGACCCGCCCACCCACACAAGTATTTGTTATTAAGAGATTGGATGTTAGGGTTCTTTGCAAACGTCAGAAGTTATTTTGTTACAAAAAATCATCGCAATCCAACTGATAACTAACACTTGAGTAGGTGGGTCACTCCAATCCAAATTACTGACTTATTATTATGATTTAGAGTGACGCGCCTATTCACCCAAGTGTTTGTTGTCAAGAAATTGAATATTTGGCCTCTTTGCAAACGACAGAAGGTACTTTGTTACTAAAAAATGTCGCGATCCAACTCCTTAATAAGTAACACTTAAGTGGGTGGGTAGGATACTCCAATCTAAATTATAGATTTGTTATTATAATCTAGAGTGACCACCCCACCCACCCAAGTGTTTGTTATTAAAAGATTGGATGTTTGGCTTCTCTGCAAACTTTAGAAGTCATTTTTAACTTTTTGATAACTAACACTTTGGTGGGTGGGTGAGCCATTCCAATCAAAAAACTGATTTGTTATTATAATCTAAAGTGATTCGCACATGCACCTGAATGTTTGTTATCAAGAGATTGAATGTTTCCCCACTTCAGAAGTCACTTTTTTACAAAAAAAGTTTAACTTTAACTAAAACTTAAGCGGGTGGGTGAGCTTCTTTAAAGTAAGTTATAAATTTATTATGATCTAGAGTGACCCAACCACTCACGCAACTGTATGTTATCAAGAGATTAGATGTTTAGTTTCTCTGCAAACGTTAGAAGTCACTTAGTCACAAGAGAAGGTTGTAATTCAACTTCTTGAGAATTAACACTTGGGTGGGTAGCTAAATTACTAATTTGTTATTATGTTATAGAATGACCCACCCATCTACCTATGTGTTTGTCATTAAGAGATTGAATGATTTACTTCTTTTCAAACTTTAGAAATCACTTTCTCACAAGAAAAGGTCGTTATCCAATTTCTTAATAATTAACACTCCAATCCTAGTTATTGATTTGTTATCATTCTCTGGAGTTACCCGCCCATTTGCCCAAGTGATAGTAATTATAAGATTGGATAACTGGCTTCTCTGCTAACGTCAGAAATCACTATGTCACTAGAGAAGGTTGTTATTCAATTTCTTAATAACTAACATTTGTGTGGGTGGCCAATAATTTAGATTGGAGAGTCAATTTAAATTATTGGCTTGTAATTATGCTTTGGAGTGACCCACTTACCTACTCACCTAAGCATAGTTCACACAAGGACTACTAATAATTTAGTTACCACTTACCAACTGTCTCTTTGTGAAATAAGCATAAGTGTTCGTTATCAAGAAAATGAAAAATGAACTTTTTGCGAACGTGATCCAACTTTTTGATAAACATTTGGCTGAGTAGGTAAGCCACTTCAATACAAACTCATGACTTGTTACCATGTTCTAGAATGCTTGATCCCAGTACAAACGACTGTTGAAATCAAAGAAACCGTCGCACTTTTGTCTACTACAACTCAACAAGCCTCGGAAAAGACTTTTTTTTGTTTTTTTTGTTTTTTTTTTGTTTAAGGGCGTAGTGAGGTTTTGGCCTCAGCAAGTGGCCCTTGAGAATAACTAACGCAGGGCAATACCTTTCGGTTTTCTTTTCTACGTTAATTCTGTTGTCATTTTGTCCTTATCATGTTTGTCTCTAGTCTATTATTAGTTTGAGATGAGCTGGTTTTGGCCTTGTGGGATTCACACAGACTGCTGCGACAACACATGCTGTCCCCGGCTCATCTCTCCCTATACCCTATTTGTTGTCTGTCCTATACTGACGTTCATCTTTCCTTTCTGCTATTCTATTGTTATTCAACCTAGTTGTTTGATATGTTTTTAGATGTTTTCTTAGTTTCTCTAAGTCTTCATTCACGTCTTTGTCGGCGTATCCTCTTTCTTTTATAAATATTTTGTGGAGCTCCATTAGGTGTACCCTCTTTGGTAATCCTAGATTTGCCAATTTAACTTCTCTATTTGGAATTATTTCTTTGCGTCCCCTGGTTGCCAAATATACTCTGACTATTTCAAAGGTTACATTGTCAGTCAACCTCGAAATGGCGTATCTACCATTTGGGAATTCTCTGGTCAGTTCCGTCAGTTTGCTTTCTTGGAGCAGCTTTTTTTTTTCCTTATTTCTGCAATTTTGGTTGGTAATAATGTTTCATTGTATATTCTTTTCTTGTCTACTTTCTCCTCTTCCATTCCTTGGTAGGCATAGTTGTTTTGACGTTTTTTGTATTTTATTTTTCATTGCTTTTTTTATGTTTTTTGCTTCCACTTAGCTTCTCTTTCCTCTTTCTTTTGTCTTCTGTGGCTTCTGATGTGTGTGTTTACTTTCATTTTTGTTTATCTAGATCTTGAGTTTTTAAACTCTTCTATCTTTTTTCTCATTACTGCCGTTGCATTGTTTCTAAATGCTCTCCATTTGTTTTCGTCATTTAAATTTTAATGATTGAAGATTTATCAATTTTGTTTTCCAATACATTTTCTAACTCTTTCCTATCATTCTCCCACGCTTCGCACTCTAATAGCGTATGTTCTGAGCAGTCATACGTGTCTTCTTGGCAGAATATACATTTCTTTTCTTTCTCCATTTTATTTATATTTTGTAAATACTTTCCAAAGGCTCCATGTCCGGTGAGTAGTTGAGTTGTAAAGTAACACGTCTCCGGTTTATTCTCTACTCATTCCTTTATTTCTGGTATTAACTTTCTTGTCCATTCACCTTTTTCTCCGTCTTTCCACTGTGTCTGCCTTTTTTTTATTGTATTATCTCTTGTTTGTCTCTTTGCTTCTTGTTTACTATTTTTTTCGTTTACCAGTTTTTTTATGTTTAATCTTTCTTCTAGCATCAAGTCTGCGGGTAGTGTCGCCGCAATTACCTCTAGCGCTTCTTGCGACACCGTTCTGTAAGCCCTACATATCCTTAACGAGCTTGCTTTAGTGGCTCCTCTTATTTTTTTTCTGTTTTTTTGTCTTTAAGGCATCTCCTCATGTTTCTGTTTTGCTTCTTGTCTTGGTCCTCCCTTGTTTGGCATAAGCCTACTAAGCATTTCTTCTATTTTCTTTGTTCCTCTTACCGCTTACTTAATCTGTTCGTTCCATCCTTTTGCTTTCAGTGTAACTCCAAGGTGTTTAATCTTCTTCCTTATGGTTAATATTTGTTCACTTACCTGTGTTTTTCCGGTTCCTCTATTTCTCCTCTTTGTAGATAACCATGCTGCTTCCGTTTTCTGCGGTGCTAATTCTAGCCCTTCTTGGTCACTAAGTTTCTTCGTTTTAGATAACTCCATATTATCTTGATCGTTTTCTTTGTCATTTTTTTCTTTTTTGTTGCTTCTATAATTGCTTCCCATAGTACGCTATTAAACGGGTTTTGTATATCCAACGCTATTATGATGCAATGCTGTCTTTTCCTATGTGGGCTGCTGTTTGCTTCTTTTGCTACCGCTTTTACCTTCTCGATAGCTCCTAGCGTCAATCTCTCTTTGGTAAATCCGTATTGTTTACTTTCCCATCCACCCCTTTTTTTATTTCTTTCTCTATTTTTCTCACAATAACTTTTTCCATTATCTTTGCTAATGTATTGATTAAACAAATTGGTCTATACGTCTTTGAATTACCTGCTTCTTTCTTCTTCTCAATCAGCACTAAGTTTGCCTCTTTCCAACATTTCGGAAATGTTCCTTTATTTAGACATCTGTTTATTATTTGTGTTAGTTCTATTTTGTTTTCTTCTTACGCTGTTTTTACTATCTTTGCTGTTATCTCGTCCGGACCTGGTGCTTTATTGTTATGGTCTGTTTCATCTCCTCCACTGTTGTCATATCTGCTTTCTCTTATTTACTTGTCTCTGTTGGTTCTATTACCGCTCTTCCTTTGAGGAACAATTTCTCAATTATTTTTTTCCCCCTTCCTTCTCTTTTAAGCACACTCTCTTTGATTTTCTTCCCAGTTTATTCATTGCAATTTTGTACGGTTTTCCTCAGGGTCCCTATCTATGAAATCTATCATTTCTTTCCAGCATCTTTTCTTGCTGTTTTTTATCGCTTTTTTTAGTGCTTTTCTGTCCATTTTTAATTCTTCTTCTGTCTCTGCACGGTCCTCTCCTTTTCGTTTCTGTCTTTTGATCTTCCTTCCGGTTTGTATTGCTTTTTTCTTGCTTTCCTTTATCTCATTGCACCACCGAAAAAGACTTTAAAACCTCTCAGGTTTACGGTCAACAATTCTTTAGGACTATCTCGAAAGTTTTAAGCTGACTTTACAACAAAATCAGAACGGTTATAAATGAGCACAAAAACCAGTGCTGGAAAAATATACTGAAATCTTTCACTGAAGATAAAAATCCGATGTCGAGGATTTTCAAAGCTCTTAGGTTCCCATTCCCGCCATTCACGCTGAAAATAAAATTCAATACACAATTGAAGAAAAAGCCAAAACATTCGCAGACAGCCTACAACTTGTATACTGATTACACGGATCTTGAGCACATAGAAAGAGTTTGCAGGGAAGTCAAAGATTTCCTGAAAACCGTTGACAATGACACTACACTATTTTTTGTTCTGTGAAGTAAAACGGTGTTAGATTTAATCCTCTAATGACAGACAGTTAGGTGGGTAGGTAGTGCACTTAGATTTTTGATTACGGGTCAATAGTTTTAATTGTAGTCTTCAGCCAACTTACTTAAGTGTTAATTGTCCAACAATTTGTTTTTTAATTACAGAAAGAAGATGACAGATTCAATCTTCTGATAAAAAACATTTGGGTGAACGAGTTTGCTTTGCAATAAATCCTCAGCCAGTGGTATTTTAAATTTAGAATATTCAAATCAATAATTTAGAGTCACGGTATATCGCTTTGCAATTAATCTTTAGCTTCTTCATGTATTTTAAATTTGGAATTTCGTTTTGCTATAAATTAAATATCAATAAAAATAATTTCATTTGTCTTTAAAAAGCCGTTTGTTAATTATTATAATCAGAATACAAATAATAACTGCAAAAAGTAGTTAAATTTAATAGTTAATATCCGTTTTATCCGGGCACCTAGAGAATTGAGTCGAAATGTAAACATTTCTTGTTATTTCAGCTAATGAAGTTCATCTATTGGCTCAATTTCCCCAAGGAGCGACGTTGTTGTTTTTTTTTTGTTGTCCTTATTGGTTTCGTTCATCGTTTACGGCGTCGCTTCGTTGAACTAATTTCACCATTGTTATTGCAAAAATTTGTGTATATTAATCCGTTTGTATTGCAATGTAAAGTTTACTTTGCGTCAACCGTGTTTTCCCCAATGACTGTTTGGACAATAGTTGTAACACACATAAATGTATATTGACTTTTTTGTTTGTCGCTACTGCGAAAAAGATAAAACGTCCCTTTTATCTCATTTCCATATTCAAGCAATTTGTAATGAATCTGTAATCAAGTTTTTAATAATATAAACCAGATTTATTTCTAGTTTACATTTAGTGGTCACTAATGTGTCGTTTGCGGCGTTTATAGAGGGTGCCAATATGTGCTTACTTAATGCTGCGATTACAATAGCCTTTATCTACACTTTGTGGGTTAAACTTTAAACCAACACTATTACTATTAACAAGTAGTTTAATAATAATTATTATAATGCTTTGTAAAAGTTTTATTTTAGAACCGTTATAAATTTCACTATGTAGATGTTTTAGGGAAAAGTTTAAGCGATATTTCATTTCAGCTTTTGTAAAATTAGTTAGAATCAAAAAGCCGGTCGGAGTTACGCTACATTAGTTTCGCTCACTCTTTTGCATATTTAAATTAGTAAGATGAATATTATCACCGGATTTATTTTGTTGTTGCACAATGTTAACAAAATGCAATTTACATTTTATTAGAGTGGAGTAATTAGTATGGGAGGCATTAAATTGAAAAGCACCTGTGAAATCCTAATGGCACAATTAAATTGCTCCGATTGAAACCTGTATTTGTAAATTTTGTTCGTGTTTGCTTGTCCATTTTAACTATTTTGAATTCATTGAATTAATTAAAATTAAATTGATCTATTTTTATGTCTCTATACTATAAACTGATACAATATACTATTACACAATTGGTTTACTTACCAAATATTTCTAATTTTTAATTTAATTTAATGCATACAATCTGAGTAACAATTTAAAATAATGTTAATGCTTTAGATAAAACCAAACTACACTCATTTAGTAGGCAATTCATCCCCAAATAAATGCTCAAAGATTTACTAACATCCTGATGTAACATAATAGTAATGGTTGTGTAATAAACAGGAAAGATGATAATAATTTTCTCCACGGATAATTGTAGCGAAGAAGTTTCTAAACAAGTGGCTGGATATTTATTGGAGGGACTTTAGTTTCCGAGTTAAAGCCATTTCCAGTCCCGGAAATATGTCACCGACCGGAGTAGTTAATTCATCGGACTTCCGGTAGGTAACCGCAATCCTGCATTCCACCCGACTTGCTTCTTAACGAAACACCGCTCTCGTCACATGCTAATTGTATTTACATTTTGTTGAAATTACCAGACAATTGTGCACAAATTAATTGTTCCTGACTGATATTGAGCGAATGTTGTGCATTAAAGTGATACAAGAGAAAGCCATAAAACACTTTAAGGAAAAGAGGGCGCCTACACGTCAATACAACGTGAGGCACTATATATTTTTCCTTCAATATTGAAAACATATTATAATTAATTTAATATAATATAATATAACACAATAGAATTGAAGATAATAGGATAATATTATCAAGCTTGCTCGAGAATCATATCTCGGAATTCAGTTTCCTTAAAATCAAAGCCCAGTTGCTATTGAATTATCCCTTGGACCGTAATATCCTTTTCGGATATCCTGTTTAACGCACCATTGCAACGTACATGGACCTTTTCAAAAGAAAAATAAGATGTTATTTAAATTTCACCGCTTTTCCTCAAACTGTTTTTAATGCAGCAAACAAATATGATGGTATAAAGTAGGTAATTAACTATTGCACTGACATGCGTATAATAAGGCTGTAGAAGATTATTATTCACGCTGTAAAAAGTTCAATTCATAAACATGAAAGGTGACTGTAGATGAGTGGGGCAATTTTATCCAGCGATAATTACTGATTCTATTTTGTAATGGAAGTGTATCGTAACAGAATTTTACAAAGTGAAGGTGCTTACTGTAGATAATTAAGTTCACTTTTTAGTGCAGTGAATATAAAGTATAAAAGCATCAAAAACATTTTGTTTTAAATTAATTACAAAAGAAATTTTTGCAGTAATCATTACTAGTTTACTGTGTGTATGCTGATAGAAAAACCTTTAAATGTATATTTGTTTTACTTTATTTAATTAATTTACATTTTTGTAAGTATTGAGTTTTTTTTTTTAAATCTAAAGCCTAGTACACACTAGTAGACATGTTGCGCGATGTTGCAATCACTAAAACGTGTCTCAGGTTGTCTACGTAGACATGTCTAGACTAATCCCCGTCTATGGGCCCGTTTCAAGACCAAAAATCAAAGGTCTAATCGAAACAATTATTTTCCAAAATTTTACAGTTTTTTTTTTAAACATGTGGTCTAACAAGAAATTTTTTAAACTAATTGAAAATTACCATGCGTCTTATTGTTTAAGAAATGTTACGAGTCCCAACTACAAAAATTGGATGAAAAGTAGCCACAGAATCTTTGTCTACAAAACAAAGCACAACGTGACATTGGCGGAAATAGAAAAAAAATCTATAATTTAGAAACATCATTCAACCAAGAACAAAAAAAATACTCCGATGAGTAAGATTTTTTCTAAAAGGCCTACATAGTTTGCTTATTTGCAATTCTTAAGAGTGGAAACAATCATCAGAAGCAAATCTTTAAAACTAGTTAGCGTCAGGCAGGTAAAATTCCAAACATATATTATAGGTCACTTTAAAGGAAATTTAATTTGGCTTCAATTTATAAAAATAAAATATTTCAATTAAAACTTTTATTATAAAATTATTTTGAGAAAATTATCAAATTTAGTTTTCACTCTGAACAGCTGAGTTGGCTTAATTTGTTTAATTTAATCCTAACCTCAACATATTATACGTCATTTTAAAGGGCATTTAGTTGGCTTTAATTTATTTAATAAAAATATTTTGTATCAAGCTTTCATTTTGAAATTATTTGAAAAAAATCAACAAATTTTGTTTTTGTTTTGAAATGTTAAGTTTGCTTAATTTGTTTAATTTAATTCTAACCTTAAAAAATTGTATGACATTTTAAAGAAAATTTGTTTATCTTTAATTTATTTAAATGAAATATTTTAATTTGAGCCTTTATTTTTGAATTATTTTAAGAAAATCAACAATTTTTGTTTTTATTTTAAAATGCTAAATTGATTTAATTTGTTTAGTTTGATATTAACCTTAACACATTGCATATCATTTTATAGGAAATCTAATTGGCTTCATTTTAATTAAATAAAATCTTCAATTTGATCCTTCATTTTCGAATTATTTTGAAAAAATTAACAAATTTTGTTTTTGTTTTAAAATGCTAAGTCAACCTAAATTCTTTAATTTTATCTTAACCTTAATATATTCTAGGTAATTTTAAAGAAAATTTAATTGGTTTCAATATATTTAAATGAAATATTTCAGTTTAAACTTTCATTTCAAAATTATTTTGAGAAAACTAACAAATTTAGATTTTGCTCTGAACAGATGAGTTGGCTTAATTTGTTTCTATCTATGATCTATAATATGTTGAGGTTAGGATTAAATAATCCTAACCTCAACATATTATAGATCATTTTGAAGGTACTTTAGTTGGCTTTAATTTATTTAATAAATATATTTTATGTCGAGCTTTTATTTTGAAATTATTTAAAGAAAATCAACAAATTTTGTTTTTGTTTCGAAATGTTAAGTTTACTTAATTTGATTAATTTAGTTCTAACCTTACAAATTGTATGATATTTTTCCAGCAAACTTAGGTCGTTTTGCATGCGCTTCCACCAACGTTTACGTTTTTGCGTTCTTTCATTTGTAATTAACAGTAAGCAGAAACTTATTTTACACAAAACAATGTCATTCATAGTAGACTGCAAAGATGAGACTAAGGAATTCACATTGTAGTGTGGACGCCAGACGAGACAAAAAACGGTGTCTTTAGATGGTCTACAGGGTCTATTATAAAATATTAATCTTGAAAAACGAAATAATCGTTGGGCTTGTGCATACGCGTCTTACAAAGACGAAAACAAGTTACTTAGAAAATAAAAGTAACTTGCACATTACAGTTAGTACTACTAATACTGCAACATTGAAAAATTAAAATTGAAAAATGTGGTTAAAATTAAAAAAAAAAAAAAAAAAAAAAAAAAAAACAATAAAAAAATAAAATTAAAATTAAACAAAAAAGAAGTATTTTGAAAATAAATTATAGATAAATGGAAAAATGAATTGGAAATCAATTAATATCTAGACTATGCAACACTAGAACAGGTAAAACATGTTCGTATAAATGTACATGCATGTATTAATGGACATTTGTTCTAATGTTTCTATTATAAAAGTAATGCGCAAAATTTTATTGTGACGCGACTATTCATCCCAGCCCGGTAAATCCAGTCGGAAACTGTGGTCGAGTATCTGCCCTTCCAGCCGGTTGCCAACTTGCTCTGACTGTTTTGAGCAAAAAAACGTGTCTCTGCGTGAAGTGTGTTTTTGACTGTGTAACACGGCGCAACTTTGCGCTGTCAAGAACCGTTGGATTTGATTCAAAATAAGCCAAACTTTCTTAACTCTGTTGTAATCAGAGACAAATCCTGGATGTTCAAGTACAACCCAGAACCAAAAAGGCGAAGCAGCGTATAGCACACAAATAAGCAAGTTTCTCATTAAAACGTTGCTAATTATCATTTTTGACGTCCAAGGAATTGTCCATTTTAAGTTTGCACCGCAAAAAGAAACTGTCAACTCAACCTTTTACCTCAATGTGCTCAAAAGGTTGAAACGCCCGATCGCGCGCGTGAGGACTGACATCAAAAACACGGTCAAGTTCCACCATGACAATGCCTTTAGTCACTGTTACTAACTTTCTGGTCCAAAGCTAAACCTTGGTGGTCCCCCAGCTTCTTTACAGTCTCAATTTGGCTCCGTGCACCTTTTTTTGTTTCCTTGACTAAAGAAAGAGCTAAAAGAAATGCATTAAAAGTCTGTGAAAAACATCCAAAAACATGTTACAAGGTTATTAAAAAACATTCCTGTCGAGGAATTTCTGGGTGCCTTCGAGGCGTAGCAGACAAGTATTCGAAAGTGTATTAATGCAGGGATTAAGTATTTTAAAAAAATTTTGGCGTTTGTACCAGTACGACCAATAAATCTAATCTAATAAACCCTGTATAGACAAATTGCGCAACAAGGTCTACTAGTATGTACAAGTCTAGCCGGTAATAAATAGTGCTCAACAAATCTCTGTCAACTAAATTGTTATAACCTCAGTCAGCAAAACTACCGGCGGACTGTCCACAGATATAAATCATAACCAAAAACATTTACCAGATAAATCCCAGACATGTTCATACAAAACCGGCAAAAATTATTTGCAACCCAAAAACAACAAAGACCAAAGACCAAAATCTATACTATGTTTGACTATATATATATATATAAAAAATAACAAAACCTTAAATGTTAAATCAAACATTTAATTGATTGCAGAAGAAAAACCTTTTGAGCCACAAACTTCCGGTTTGGCGGAGATTTGGATGGGTATGTTGGCTAACTTTAGGAGCAATTGCGTTTTTTTTTTTTACTTTACCGTTTAATGCTTTTTTTGCTCTTTTATACGCAAAAAACTTATGTTTTTGGTGGTTATTTTAAAATTGACAGAAAAATGCTAAAAATATCGGGATCAAATCTTTAAAATTGTTATCAAAAGTTCATTTTACGCTAGAACATGCAAAAATTCAACTTTTCTTTTTCAAAAAAGACTTAGATATAATTGCTTACAAAATGAAGATTTCAAGAGTATTATCCAAAAAAGAAACAATTCTGCAGTACACTTGATCAACGGGTAATAGTTTATTAACTAATTAGTTGTGCAAAAATTTAAACTTTGATGCAATGACCTCATGCACTGCTTTTACAATCCATCTAAGTTTTATCACAAACCGGTTATCATTAGTTTTTTTTAGTAGATAATTGTTTTCTTTTACCTTTTAAAGATTTCAGCATGTTCTTTACATTTCTAAAACCATTATCAAGAATGAAGACGTCACGTTGCCTTAAAAGCTTTGACAATCCATTTTTGTTCATTTTTGTCAAAGTACCCAAGTATGGCCTAAATGTATCGACTATAAAACCATCTGTGGTACAAATTGTAAACGGTTTACATAACGGTGCTTTTTTCTGACTTGAATATAATTTTTGTTGATAGTACTCTTTTTATATTGCAGATATGTACTATCAGCTATCAAAACTAATCGTCTTTCATAGCTATGCAATTTGTATGGTTTAATATTAAATCGTCACAAGAACAAGCTAGTACGCCGAGGTGTGTAGGTAAAACATCAACTTTAAAAAAAACTTAAAACCAATTCGCAATAATCCGAAACTTGCTGTTTGCATTTCATATCAAAAATCGACGCTGTCACGCTGTTAGAACAGTTCTTAACTTAAAAAGGAATACAAAAAAGCTTGATTCACACTGCGATTGTCCGAATTTTGCACCGAAGTGAGCATCGTCATCAACATTTTTAAATGTTTGGGCGTATAACCAGTTAATGCTTCTATTCGTTTGCTTGGTAAATTGTAATTGTCTGCTTTGTCCAGAATACTATCTACACATTTTTTTGGACAATACGTTCAACTCAGATTTTTCAATGTAACTTGAAAATGAATAAACTTTTAATTGAGATCGTCGGTATAAAATCAATGACAAAAAAAGAAATACGTATTACAACAAAATAAAAAAACTGACAAAATGCAATTCATAACATTACTGACCCAACGATAAATAAAAGCTGCTTCACGGATACAGATATAGCCAATACATTTTGCAAACATTTTAATGACGCATTTGCTTTATCTCACTCCAACAATTTTGACAATAATAATCTAACTAACGTAAACAATTGGCATGATACATTCTGTAGACAGACGCACGTTACACCACAGGACGAAATCATTGACAAAGTCAATTACTTTGACGTTTTAAATAACAGCAAAAATTTAGCACCAAAACAAAACTTAATGACAAGAAACATTTTAAAGCAGTTAAATAAAAACATTCCTTGTTTCATAATTGACATTTACAACTACTGCCTTTTGCATCAATATTTTCCCAATAAATAAAAAATGGGAATTGTTATTTGTATACCTAATCCATCCATTTATGGTCCTATTACGTTGCTTCCTGTTCTTGGAAAGATGTTTGAATTCATAATTTACAATAAAATCTTAACACTTACTGAGAAAAATATTCTTATAACTCAATTTGGTTTTTGCAAAAGTTGTTTTACATCTCACTCTCTCACAATCCTTACATCTAATCTCCAAAAGTCTCACATAGAAGACAAGCAATAAAGCGTCCTATTTATTGATATAAACAAAGCATTTGATAATTCTGTTTGGCACGATGGTCTTCTTTTTAAATTGTCTAACTTTAATCTGCTATTTTATTTATTAAAATTAGTAAACCAATTTTTAAATAACCAAACTTTTGAAGTTTGTATCCGCTCGTTATAATCCTATTCATTTACTCTTCATCAAGGTGTTCCACAAGGATCTCCACTCTCACTCCTTCTATAAAATTTATTCTGCCACAACATCTACCGCTTAAACTAAAATTACTGCAACTTAAACTTGAACTTTTTTTAAAATGCAGATGACACCACACTCAAATCATATGCCAAGTCATTAAAATTCTCTATAAATCAGCTGCAATCACTATTAGACACAACAGATACATGGTTTAATAAATGGCGCTTTCTAGCAAACCTATAAAAAACCCAACTCTTTATTATTTAAAATTTTAACTAAAATTGACGTAGGGTGACAGCGCTTTTTTGGGACCTGAAAATTACAAGTTTTAAAGATCGCGAAAATATGTGCAACTTTCTGCATCAAAATAGTGGTGTATACGTATTGATTCTATAAGTCTTGAGTGATCACTTTAAAAAGAAAGTAAACACAAAAAAAATCTAGACTTTGTGGATAAAAATTTGTTAAGGTTTGACAAAGTTAGAACGGTTTAAAGATAACAAAATTTTTGCGATTTTTCTAAATTTAAGTTTTTTTTTTTAGAATAATATTTGAAGAATATATCAAAATGACTGCTACGATATTAAACATAAAAATATGGGTTTTGAAGTACATGTAATAAAGAATAGTTTGAGCTATCGTGGACCTTTTTATTTTTTTCCAGAAGCCCAAAAATTGAAATACAAAATAAGCTAAAAAAGACGTTTTATTGTGAAATTTTTGACCTTTAAATGTGTGTCATTTTGAACAGGCTATATTCTATGGTCCAAAATTTTTGAAATTTTGTTTTTTTTCATCCATATTTTAATCCCTGAAAGTTTGAGCAAAATCAAAGAGGTCGACTTTTTTAAATTAGTCGAAAAATAATGAAATTACCCATATATTTATATAAATTATTTTTACAAAACCCATAAAAAATACTAAGAAAATTCATTTGTTTAATAAAAAATTGCTTTGAAAACGCATTTGTAGCTTAAAATAAAAAAAGCTTACAAAATACGTTTATCACCCAATTTTTATATGTTTTTTTTAGAAAATAAATTATTTAAACATAAAATATTACTCATAAAATGCATTAATTGCTTAAAATCAATCATAAACTGCTCACAAAATATGTTTATCAACAAATTTTGCATAATTTAAAAAAAAAAATTAACATAATCCGTAATAAATATTAAAAAAAATCATTTTTTTAATAAAAAATTGCTCAGAAAATGCATTTACTACTTAAAATCAACCTTAAATTGCATACAAAATACGTTTATCAAATTAATTTTTTATAATTTTTTTTTGAAAATAAATTGTTTTAACATAATCCAAAATAAATATTAAGGAAATTTATTTGTTCAATAAAAATTTGCCTATAAATGCATTTATAGTTTAAAATCAACCTTAAATTGCTTACAAAACACTTTTATCAAATGCATTTTGAATAAATTTCTTAGAAATTAAATTATTTTATCATGATTTGCAATAAATACTAAAAAAATTATTTGTTTAATAAAAAAAATCTTAAAAAATGCATTTATTGCTTAAAATCAATTTTAAAAAGCTTACAAAATATGTTTATTAAATCATTTTTGTATAACTCTTGTAGAAAATACATTATTTTAACATAGACCGTAATAAATGTTTAAAAAAAATTTTTGTTTAATAAAAAATCGCTCAGAAAATGCATTTAATGTTTAAAATCAATCTTAAATTACTCACGAAATATGTTTATAAAAAAAAATTGTATAATTTTTTTAGAAAATAATTTTTTTAAACATATTCCATAATAAATATATAAAATTTTAATTTGTTGAATAAAAAATTGCTCAGAAATAGTATTTATTGCTTAAAATCAATCTAAAATTGATCACAAAGTAAGTTTATAGTTTTAAACAAATTTTACATTGTTTTATCAAAATATAAATTATTTTTACAAAAATTTTAATGATTCAAAGAACAACTGGAGCCACATCTATACTTTTATTAAGAGGTCCATGAAAAGCAAAAAAGAAGAAGAAAGCAGAAAGCCGCAATTAGAATCGAGTGACAATAAAGAGTCCAACCGTTTGAACGATGAGAAACCGTCCCAGAGTATGCCGTCCAACCGGTGTGAAGAACAGAGGTTTTTTAGTGAGTAAAAGTTCCACACTCTCGGACGTATTAGAATCAAACGACCGAGGAACATTAACGTTTACTTCTTAAAAAAAAAGTTAGATTAAGTTAAGTTAAGTTATATTAAGTTTGGTTCGATTAGATTAGATTAGGATAGGTTAGATTAATTTAAGAAAAACTGTTTCCAAAACAGGAAAAAACGGTATTTAGAAGTTGACCCGTGGAGGCAAAAAAGTTAGTTTTTTTTTTCAGAAATCAAAAAGTTCTGCAGAAATTGTTAAAGCCCTGGTGGAGCAATGTCCCAAAGTGTGAGTAGCGGTAGCCAACAAATGCATCAAAACAGAAATTTCTTGAAAGTCAGGAAAAGAGCAAACCTTGTTCTGCTAGACAAAGGAAAAGGTGTAGTAGGTGCTAAGGCTATTTGGCCCATATGTTTCTTGGAAGTAACCAGATAGCTTCTTAAGCATTAAATAGTGAGAAAGCTGCTAAAAAAACTTTAAGGTGGCCAAGCCCTCACCAAGCGCCAGTACGGATTTAGAAAAGACCGGTCAACCCTAAACGCGCTTGCTGAGATAAAAGCGGCTGAGAGCTTTGCCTACTGAGTATTACCATTAGCTATTTATGTGACTGGGTTTTCTTAGTGGGTGAAGGTGAGAAAAGAAAAAAGTAATTTTAACGGAGGGTGCCACAGGGATTAGTTTTGAGCCCTTTGTTGTAAATCGTTTTTTACAAGGACGTGATAAGCCTAAAGCTACCTCTAAGTGTAGAAAGGGTCGCCTATGCTGACGACCTGGCAAAGATTATTTCAAAACGTTCTAGGGGAGAACAGGACATCACGCTCTTACCTTTATAGAATAAAAAATAAACAAACTGGGTCTAGAGTTGGCCCAAAAAAAAAAAACAAAACTTGTAGTGCTTTCCTGCGTGTGTGTTTGAGAAAGCGGTCCGGTCCTTAACAGGTATAATGCCAAATCTTGGAGGAACGCAATCTTTCAGCAAGCGCCTGATGTGCTTAGTAGTCTCCTTTATAGTGCCGGGACAGTGTTTTCTGGTTATAGCAAGCATGCAGCAGTTGGACCTTGTGGTGCATGTAAAAATAACTGTCTTGAAAAGTTGCCATATTAAGTGTGAAGCAACTCCGACGGAATGGGACACTTCGGCGCCGCCGATTCGGCGCGGCCAATTCGGCGCGGCCGATTCGGCGCGAGGACTCCTCGGCGCTGGCCATTTCGGAGCCGGCCGTTTCGGCGCCAGAACTTTTCAAATAAAATAAAAGTATATATACACATTATAATAAAAATTGATTTGTTTTGTGAAACATAACAAATAATGTATGATAAATAAAATATAAAATACATATAAATTACATAACATATCAAACAAAAATTATACATAAAAATCATAATATATGTACGTACATATTTAAATTGTCAAATATACAATATATATTATAATAAATAAACATAACTTTGGCCCGCAAATAATTTAAAGGTAATTAATTATCACTTTTTAATGATAGGTAATAACCTGAAAAATATAAAGGATAGTAGTCTATTAAAATAAATAACTAAAAGAATAAAAAATATAAAATAGTAAAAAATACCAAATAAATTTTTATGATTATAATATATTTGTATATACTATGTTTTATTTGAAAAGTTTTGGCGCCGAAACGGCCGGCGCCGAATCGGCCAGCGCCCAAACGGCCGGCGCCGAATCGGCCGCGCCGAAACGGCCGCGCCGAAATGGCGGCGCCGAAGTGTCCTAGACCCCAACTCCGAATGGTCCAGACGTCTTATAACAAATGTAAGGCGTTGAGTGGGTTGGGGCCATGGCAAGATAAACTACTACTAACGGGACATAATTGTTTCTGAACATACCTGCACTAGATACGGTAGAACACAACCTATTCTATTGCAAAAATGGCTGAAAACGCGTAATAAAATAGGAATGAAATTGTTGGGAGAGAATTTGGACCCGGATAACTAGATGATAATCATGCTGTCTTTGGTGTTCAATGAAGACATTGTGGCCACCATAATAAGGTCCATGCTACGTACAAAAGAAAAAAAAAAAAAAAAGTTAGTTCCAAATTCTTACCTCGATCTTCTCAAGATATTTCAAAGACTAACCCTAGATTAACCTAACTTAACCTAACCTAACCCTGCATTAGATTATCGGAACTCTTTAGTACGTTAGAAAAAAAAATTGTAACAACTTAGGTATTTAGCAACTTTGGCAAAAATACTTCACACATCTCAAATTCCACTCAAACTCTGATCTGGCAAAGTTGGCAGAACAAGACAAAGAAGCACACGCCTATAAAAGACCGATAAACCAAATCTTTTTTTAAAAGTGGGATACTCTACAACCTTATTTCTCAGCTTATAAAACGTCCCATCTTCCTTGTTTTAATTTTATCTACTAACAAAAGGTCATGAGTCTAATAGCTCAAACTTCAAGGCAATTTAGTTGGTAAGCGCTCCCGAAAGGGTGAATCCGATACGCCCAACAAAATTTTTAGAAGATTGCCCAAGTTAGCTCCATTTTTGGAAATTCATTTTTTTCATCCATATTTTGATACTTTAAAATTTGAGCAAAATCAAAGATTATATTAGTACGTTTTTTGTCTAACACCCTGTATATATAAATTATTTTTACAAAACCCATAAAAAATACTGAGAAAATTCATTTGTTTAATAAAAATTGCTTTGAGAAAACATTTATAGCTTAAAATCAACTTTAAATTGCTTACAAAATACGTTTATCAACTAATTTTTTTATGATTTTTTTTAGAAAATAAATTATTTAAACATAATTTGCAATAAATTTAAAAAAAAAATACATCTTCAATAAAATATTGCTCAAAAAATGCATTTATTGCTTAAAATAAATTATAAACTGCTCACAAAATATGTTTATCAACAAATTTTGCATAATTTTATAATAAAATATTTTTTTAACATAATTTATAATAAATATTAAAGAAAATTTTTTGTTTAATAAAAAATTGCTTAGAAATAGCCTTTATTACTTCAAATCAATTTTAAAATGATTACAAAATATGTTTATTATTATATAAGTCATTTTTTTATAATTTTTCTAAAAAATAAATTGTTTTAAGATCCGTAAAAAATATTAATTTTTTTAATTTGTTTATTAGAAAATCGCTCAGTAACTTGCTTAAAATCAACTTTAAATTGTTCACAAAATATGATTATCAAATAAATTTTGCATGATTTTCTTAAAAAATAAATTGTATTATTATTTATCCGTAAAAAATATTTAAAAAAATTATTTGTTTATTAAATAATTGCTTAAAAAATGCATTTATTGCTTAAAATTAATCTTAAATTGCTCACAAAGTAAGTTTATAGAATAAATTTTACATAATTTTATTAGAATATAAATTATTCTTACAAAATCCTTAATAAATACTAAGAAAACTCATTAGTTTAATAAAAAATTGCTTAGAAAATGCGTTTATTGCTTGAAATTGGTTTTAAAAAGATTACCAAATATATTTATTAAATAATTTTTGCGTAATTTTTTAGAAAATTAATTGTTTTAACATAACCCGTAACAAATATTTAGAATTATTCATTTGTTTAATAGAAATTTCTTAAAAATGCATTTATTGCTTAAAATAAATTTTAAAATGCTTACAAAATATGTTTATTAAAAGAATGTTGCAATATTTTATTAGAAAATAATTTGTTTTAACAAAATCCGTAATAAATATTAAAAAAAATCATTTCTTCAATAAAAAATCGCTCAGAAAATACATTTAATGCTTAAAATCAGCTTTAAATTGCTTACAAAATTTGTTTATTAAATAAACTTTGCATAATTTTTCTATAAAATAAGTTGTTTTAATATAATCCGTAATAAATGCTAAAGAAATTCATTTAAATAAAAAAATCGCTTAGAAAACGCATTTATTGCTAAAAATCAGTTTTAAAAAATTACAAAATATGTCTATTAATAAATCATTTTTTCAGAAAATTAATTGTTTTAATAATCCAAAAATATTAAGAAAAATTTATTTGTTTTAATGAAAAATTGCTCTAAAAATGCATAAAATTTATTTTATTTATTTATTTATTAACGGTTAACTATTGTAATTTTTTTTTTAATATGCATATTGCCGGTGAAACTGTAATACCAGCTATCTGCGTTTAGATGAATTTCACAGGACTAACAAATAACTTCACATCTCGTGCATCTTATTTATGTTTTGGTAGACTTCTCAATTAACATAATTACTACTATTGTAGATAAATGGATTCTATGCAGAGTTATAAGATCTGTGCAATTGCGACAATGTTCCAATGTTGGCAAACATAATCGATTTAAAATTACAGACAAACTGTAGTCTTAAAACAAAAATTTTCAATAGAGTTTTTATGATTATCATAGAAATCTAACCTAACCTAACCTAACCTAATTTTTTTTAATTGTGGTGAAGAGAATGCTTTTCCATCCTAAGTGTAGAGCTTTTACTCACTAAACCTCCTTCCACTTGACGACTTATCAGTATTTTTGGATTTGCAAGCATATCCTCAAAAATATACGCCCGCTCTATGCTAACTTAACCCTAGATGTTAATTGTCTGTAAAATTCTTTCTCTCTATATTATTTTCTTCATCCTTTCTTTGTAGAATTTGTCGTACATAGTTTTTGATTTTATCCCATGTTTCAATGTTCTGTAACATGGTATCTACGATATTGTCTGGTGTTAATCTTGTTTTAATTTCTTTTTTTAGTTGTTGTTTTTTTTTCTAAAAACTTTTGACAGTTGAAAAGTGCGTGCTTCGGGCTATCTCTAAGCAATCATTACACATATTATCTTTAATAATGCGGAATCTTTTAAGGTATGATTTGTAACACCCGTGTCCGTTTAAGCATTGCGTTAGGAAGTAATCAACTTTACTATGCTTCCTGTTGACTTATTTCGGAAGGTCTTATCAATCTCTTTGTCCATCTTGTTTTTTCCGAGTCCTTTTTTTATGTCTCTTTCTATTTTTCCATGTCTCTTTCTGTTTTTCTATGTCGTCCTTCTTAATTCGTATTCTCTCACTTGATTTCGTTTATAGGTTTTACTTCTCTGTTCCACAAGAGTTTCTATAGGCAAAATTGACGCTATTGCTAAAATTTTAATTGCCAGCCTTCTTTGTTGTTTACTTAGTAAAATTCTGTAGTTTTTTATATTTTATTGCTTTCTCTCATATTTGTGCTCCGTAAAGCATTATAGAGTAAGCTACACTAGTTAGTATTCTCTTTTTCTACTTTTTGACTCTGACGGTCCTCTGATGCTAAGCATTGATTAATGCGGTTGTTGTTTTGTCCACTTTCTGTGCCACTTTTTTAATGTGTTTAGTCATAATCTCAGTTCTACCTACCTTAATAATTGTATCTTTAAATTTTCTTCCGCCGTACAGGATTATTGATTCGGTTTTTTCTTCAGTTATTTCTAGCTCTAGTTCTTCAATTTTATTCTTTACCCGTACTAGTGCCAGGGGTAGGTTTTGTCCGTGATTTCTTTTATGTTTTTGCTTGTAATAATAATTCTTGTGTCGTCTGCAAAACAGATTGTTTTTTGGTCTTTAAAGCATTTTTTCTTTTAGGATTGTGTTAAAGTAAGTGATCCGCAGTAATAAGCCTAAAATCTAGACTTGGTGGTACGACGCAAATTATGTTCATTTTTCTTCTTCTTCTATTATTAATTTTTTGTTTTCCAGATATCTGGTTAATATTTTTGTAAATCTTTTACTAGCTTTTATGTCTTCTAGTGTCTGAACAACTCTTTTCCACGGGACTGTATTAAATACATAGTGATCTGTTCTTGTATGATTTTTTCTTTATATCTTTTACTGTTTTGTTTACTACCATCATAGCGTCAATGGTAGACATGCCTTTTCTGAACTTATACTAATTAATGCAGATAGTTCCTGTTCTACTTTCTTTTTCAATTTTTTTGTAACCATATGCTTATATATTTTACTAAAAGTGTTTATCAAGCATAGAAGTCTGTACTTTGTATTCTCGTCTTTGTTCTATTTTGGATTTTCTACTAGTACCAGTTTAGCCTGTTTTTACATTTTTGGAAATTTGCCTTCTTTAAATTCATTATTTATTAGTTTTAAGATTGATTGACATTCACTACTACTTTTGCAATATCAAGAGTTATACCATCTAGTCACGGTTCCTTTTTGTTTTTAAGTTTTTTCTACGCTTTTTGGAGCTCTTTTATGGTAAATGGGGCTGTGTCTTTTTCCTCCAATATTGCTGGCCATTTTACTTTGGAGAGAGTTGTTTGGCAATTTATTTCTGTTTTTTTGTCTGCCAATTTAAAACATCTTTTTTGATTTAATTTGTCCGTTACAATATTGTATCCCAAACTCCAAATATTGTTTTCCACTTTGTCCGTTAGTTTTTTTCAAGCTTCTTTTTTAGCTGCAATTATTTCTTTTTTGAAGTTTGTCTGCTTCTCCTCAAGCTCTTTTAGCAAATTGTCTTTTTTTTGCTGGCTAATCTGTTTTTTATTTTTTTTTGTTTTTTTTCTTTTTGCTCTGTTGCCTAACAAGACCTAACCTAACCTAACCTAACCTAACCTAACCTAACCTAACCTAACCTTTTTTTTTACCGAAGGAAGAAAGGCAGTAGTGTCGAGTTTCTACCGACTAAAAACCCTTTTTTCTTTACCAGTAGTAATGCGGAACTGCCTCTTGGTATTACTTCACACTACTCTGGGGTCACTATACATTTAAAATTGATCTAGATCCGCTCTTGATTGTCCAGATCTTTTATTGTTAGCACTGTAATTGCGAACTCATTTACTGCATTCCACTTAGCAGTTGTCTACAGCATATGGCTTACAACATTTGATGCTGTTAGTATTTTGCCAAAAGCCTTGGGTATTGATAACCTGTAATTTGCCCACCTCGGACATTGGAAAAGGGTATGTTCTGCATTATTGCAGGGCGAGTCGCAGTACATACATTTTTCACTGGTGCATTTTTTTATACGGCATAAGTATTTACCAAAGCATCCGTGGCTAGTGAGTAGCTGCGTGAGGTGGTATGAGCAATCGCCATGCTTCCTGTCCATCCAGTTGCTGATTGATGGAATTAGGCGGCGTGTCTATGCTGCGCACAAATCCGTCGTTGATCACCTTTCCTGCCATCTTCTTATTGTTTCCGCTTTTTTTTGTTTTTGCTGCTTCTGGCCTTGAAAGTCCGGCCTAAAGTAACCTAGATGTGGCTACGCTTGCTAGCAGTGTTCTGCTTGCTTGCGTAGGTCCTCCTATATTTGGCATTAAACTAGATACTGCCATTACTGTTTTTAAAGCTTTGTCTACTGCCGCTGCCACCTGTTGACTAAGCCATTTAATAGCTTCTAGTATTACTCCCAAGTATTTAAGGCTTTTACCTATTGCCACTAGGTTACCTTCTACTATTATATTTTCGTAACTCTTTCGATCGCTTCGCTTGGTCGATAACCAAGCAGCCTCTGTTTTTTGAGCAGCCAAGTTTAGCCCGTTTGCTACTAGCCATTCAGACACCATCACAATTGCCTTTTCTACATTTTCAATAGCTTTATCTATACCCCAGTGGCTAGATATTATCGCTAGATCGTCAGCAAATCCAATTATTTGGACTCTCTCCAGTAGTTTGAGCCTTAGCACTCCATTGTATGCCAAGTTCCATAATAGTGGTCACAGCACCAATTCTTGTGGCACCCCGTCTGTCACCTCTATTCTTACCGTGTCGTTATTTCTGTCGTTGTACTCTAGCTTTCTGTTACTCAGGTAACTTTCTATTAATCGCCTGATGCCCTCCAAAATATTTATTTTACTCAGTGCATTAACTATTACGTGCCAGTGTATTGAGTTAAATGCGTTTTTAATATCTAGCGCTACAATAATGCAGTGCTTTCTTTTCCATAACGGACCGCTGTTTGCTGCTTTTGCAGTTTCTTGGACCGCGTAAATTGCGTCTACTGTAGATCTTTTTTTTCTGAAGCCAAACTGCCTATCTACCTAACCTAACCTAACCTAACCTAACCTAACCTAACCTAACCTAACCTAACTTAACTAAACCTAACTTAAAATTTTTGAAGCACGATTACACATATTGTCAATATGCATTACAAAATTTAATTTTTCATCAAATATAACTCTGAGGCCTTTTACATGATATACATTCTTTAATGGTTTGTTATTAATATTGTAAGTTAAAAAAAAGTGGATGTTTTGTACGATAAAAACTAATCTTACAACAATTACCTACACTACACATTTATGCACAATTTGATTAAAGAATCTGGATCATTCTGTAATAGAATACTTATTACCATAATTTGAAATTGTTCTAAAAATTTTCAAATCATTAACATATAAAAAGTAAGATGAGTATTTGATATGTTGAGCCACATTATTTATAAACAATAGAAACAAAATTGGCCCACAATGAGTGCCTTGTGGTATAACTGACAAAACTGATATAAGATTTGACAGAAAATTGTTTATTCTAACACACTGTGTGCGAGATTTTAAAAAATCTGTTAACCAACATTTTTTGCACTTAATTTCGAAAGCAATTTATTATGATTAACTCTATCAAATGCCTGTATATATAGAATCCACCTGATGTTTTAATTGGATAGAATTCAGCAAAGATGATTGGTATTCTCTTAAGTTGTTTAATGTAGAATGCTTTGAATCAATCTTAATTTGCTCAAAAAATACATTTATCAAAAAAAAATTGCTAAAATTTTTGAAAAAATAATTTGTTTTATCAAAATCCGTAATATATATTAAAAAAATTTATTCGTATAATAAAAAATCGCTTAGAAAATGCATTTATAGCTTAAAATTAACTTTAAATTGCTTACAAAATACGTTTATTAATTATTTTTTTTAGAAAATAAATTGTTTTAACATAATCCGTAAATATATATTAAGAAATATCATTTGATTATTAAAAAATTGCTTAGAAAATGCATTTATTACTCAAAATCATTTTTAAAATGCTTACAAAATATGGTTATTATATAATTTTTGTTTTTTAGAAATTAATTTGATTTAATAATTTGATTTAATAATTTGATTTAATAATTTGATTTAATAATTTGATTTAATAATTTGATTTATTATAATACGGATTATATATAATAAATATTAGGAAAATTATTTGTTTAATAAAAATTTGCTCAGATTTTATTAACTAAAATTGCAATAGCATTACAATAATCGTTAATCAAATTTATATTAGCAATTTTGAAACCACAACATAACAAAACAATTATACATTCAATGTATGTAACCGATTCATAGTTATATAAAAAAGACCTCATTGCAGCAGAAACCAAACTATTCTGTTCAATATGCATTTTGATAGTCCTGTGTGTTCCATATTCGCTCCAATATTAGACCATTACAATTGTAATGTAGATAACATAGGAAATAATATGTGGCAGTAGATTAAACTTGGATTGAATATAATCCTGCAATAAATATAACAGGTTGCTACAATCTTATTAACTTTTCTTTCTTTCTTTATTTCAGGAGCCACATAAAATACTCAGGACGCAAAAAGAAACAATAAACATGAAAACCCTTCTGGAACAAAGGTAGGGAAAAAAGCTTTATAACCTTGTTTGTTTACGAAAATCTCTACTCTACTTGATTATGCTATTTCGTATTCTTCGGAAAATCGGCCGTCGACACTTTGTTTTCCTATTTAACAAGGTCTCGGGTCCGGCGCGCTGCCTATTTGTCAATGCGTTCAGCAGGAAACCGTCTCCACCTCGTTTATACATTACGCGTCAAACGTTGCCCTACATCATGTATAAAAAAAAGCGTGGCAGAAGAATTAGATTAATGGTTGTGTCTACAATGGAATTTTATCTTTAAATAATATTCCATTTTTTATATTAATTATTCTTGTTTCAAATATAGTTGTAAAAGATGTTAAGAATAAGTTACATGAGCGTAACTTTTATATAATATTGACAATTTCCATGAAATTTCCGTCGCGTATTGCGGGCACGGTATAGGGCGGGTAATAAATTCTTTACTCAGTTTTAAGAACACATTTTACGTTTATTTTCTGGAGATATGGTGAAATAATAATTTATCAGTTAAATACGAAACATGGGGAGGAAATTAAAGTTCCTAGTCTAGTAATATGTGTAAGGTTATTTGCTTTTCTATACATATTTTTCACAATATTTGCAAAACTTTATACTAAGTTTGGGTAAGAGAAAAATCGTAATTTTTAAAATACTAATGTTGGAGTTTATACAGAGAGTTTATAAATGAATGGGATTATGTAATCACTTTAAATATGCCGCCTTTTAAAAATTGTTTACTATACTACAAATGTTCATATGATTGCTTGACAGCTGTCAAAGTTGATCTGTCAAAACAAATAATATAGTGAACAATTTAAAAAAAGCGGCACATTTAAAGTGATTACATAATCCCATTAATTTATAAACTCCCTGTACAATCATTTAGTATATAAGATAGCATCAACATAAAGTTAAATAGGGTACATATTTGGTTTTACACTAAGTCGGTTTAAAAAATTATAACTTAAATATTATTAACAATAAAAGCTTGAGATTTAGACAGTATGTTAGTATTTAGATTTTCAAAGTTATAGCGTTTATGGTTTTTTATAATCAAAATTTTGCATTTTTTAACAGATTATGATCAAGTTTTTGGGTTTTATTTCAATATGTTTATACTTTAAGGCCGGTTTAAACTAATCTTGACATTAATTAAAAAGAATTTTGCACCTTTTGATAGGTTATGTAAGAGATTTAGTTCTTTTTAACAATATTATTGATATTTTATACCTAGATTTTGAGATTTTATAAAGTTTGAACACTTTTTAACAGTTTATAAGCTTTCTGACAATTGTTTAAAATTGTAGTACCGGATTTTGCTTTTTTTTGGACATTTTATGAACAGAATTTTGTAGATTTTAATTTTTTTTTTTAGGATTTTAATTTTTGATGACTTGGTTTTGCTATTTTTTACATTTTTTGAACAAAATGTTGCAATACTTTCATACTTTTTGGACGGATTTTGCTATGACTTTTTCTTTTTTTGTTGGCTAAGGAGGAGAATCTTCTAAAGACTTAATGTGTTGGATCAATGTGTACAACCTTCCAATCTGACTTTGAGAGGTCATTCAGAAGTGCGCATCCTGCGCCAGCCTTGTAGTGAAGTTGATTAAACGGTTGAAGAGTCACAAGTTTTCCTTATACATTCAGCATATTGATAGGCCTTTTGTATTGGAAAGATTGTTCATCTTGTTTTGCAAGACGAGCTAACTCCGAATCTGAGTGATTTGCAACTTTTTCAAAGAAATTAGTCGCTAATACTAACATATGATCCCTGATCGGAACAATTTTTGCATCAGTTCTTTGAGAATCCTACTCAAAGTTTTACTTTGAAATGACTCTATTTTTTTCAGATAGGACTCTGCAGCCATTTCCCTTGCTAGACAT
This sequence comes from Tachinus rufipes, assembly GCA_963932245.1. Classification (NCBI taxonomy): domain Eukaryota; kingdom Metazoa; phylum Arthropoda; class Insecta; order Coleoptera; family Staphylinidae; genus Tachinus; species Tachinus rufipes. The sequence goes on from OZ010749.1 coordinate 9,550,410, forward strand.
GCGTATGTCAGTATTGAGCGAATGATTGTGTTAAGTAATTGCAACTTGTTTGTAGAGTTCATGTTGCTGTCTCTGCGAAGAAGAGGTGTTAACATATTACTTGCCATCCTGGCCTTTCCCAAGATAATCTTAATATATAATCTAAGAGTTAGTTAGTCTACAATCAAGCTCTACTCCTAGATACTTTGCAGTATCCAACCATGAAATTGGAACGCTGTTGAGGAGTTTGTTTGTGACAGTTAGTAAAAAGAATAACCTTGCTTTTGCTGCAAGTTTCAAGAGCCTCACATGCCGCTTGAAGTTTTAGCGTAATGATTTTTGAACTCCTTAAAGTGTACATCAGTGTCGTGTCGTCTGCGTACTGAGCAATGTTTACACCTTGAGTGATGCATGGTATGACGGCTACATACAGATTGAAAAGCATTGGTGATAGAACTGAACCTTGAGGAACCCTTGTCTTGATAGAACGAGGGGTAGACACGTGACCAAACAGCTTTACGGCTAGTGTCCTGGCAATAAGTTTAATCAGTCTGAGATTAAACTTAAACCGATGCATTTTTGCTAGTACTTCTTCGTGCCAGACCATATCGAAGGCCTTTTCGACTTCAAAGAATATGACTTTTGTAGCATGTTTTAAACAAAAACCAGTTTTTATTTGGTCTGAAACTCTAGTAAGTTGATGGGTTGCAGAGAGCCCAAATCTGAAGCAACAAGTTTTCAGCCGCCGTGTGATCCTGAATTTGTTCCAAGATTACCGTTTCTGTCACCTTACTCAGGGTCGACAGTAGACTAATCGGGCGGTAGTTTTGTGGAAATTTTTTATCCTTTCCAACCTTTGGGATAAGAATAACATAAGACTTTGTCCAAGACGACGGAAAATATGACGTTCTTAAGATTGCATTTGTAATGTTTTTGAGGAACATTACAGCCTTGTGAGAAATTACTTTCAAAGCTTTGTTTGGAATGCAATTCGGACCAGGTGCCAATTAGGGTTTGAGATGTGTAATGATATCTCTCACCCTAGACGGACTAACTGATTCCAGGATAGAAGCGGTGTCAGTGCGCTGTATACACTGTCTTGCTTCTTTGTGAACCCTATCCACGTGGTCCAAATCCAAGTCGTTTTCAAAGTCCGGCTTGCAATGGAGTTCAAGGCTGTCCGCAAATGCTTCTGCCTTGCTTTCCAATGTGTATTTGAGGCCATTTTTGCCATGAATGAAAAGCAGCGGTGTACGCTTATTTTGAAAGGCTTTAGCTATCCTCCATATCAAACTTTTGTCGTCGTTTGTGGACTCAAGAGCGGATTTCTAGCACTGATTTTTGCGCATCTTGATTGCCTTCTTTACCTTACCATTTAACCTATTTAGCTCGAATTGGTCAGTCTAGTCGTGTGACCTTTGCCATAAATGTCTGGCACGATTTTGAGCACGGATGAGCTTTCTGGTCTCTCTGTCAAAACTCAATCTGTTCGATAAAACTTTTGGAGCCATCTTAGTAGATTTTTCAATTGCTACCAAAATCAGGCAAGTAAAATCACCGACCGCGCTCCCAACTTCTTCGGCCGTTTGAATGTCAGGTAGTGATCTGATGCTCTTATAGATGATGGATATATACAAAATACAGTTTTAAACATACACAAATATACGTCACATACTGTTACATAAGCCTAACACATACGTTTACATATCACAATTATAATATATTTAAAAACTCTTCAACAGAGTATGGTGCAATATCCATTAACATTCTTCAATTTTGTTGTAGACAAATTTTTAATATTCTTCAGAAACTTATTGTATATGTTTATGTTTACTGAGTTCTTTCGCAATTTTTCAAGCTTAAATTTGTTATTTAAAATATGATTACCATGTCTAGTAGAGTAATCATGACGGCTGTTAATTTTCTGAAAGTTATGTGTGTTTTTTTGTATATAAAGAAGCGTATCAAATACAAACAACGCAGGCAAAGTTAAAATCATAAATTTTTTAAAGTATTGTTTACAGGGCCAGTTAAATTTCAACTTGCACAATATCCTAACTGCTTTTTTTTGCAGTACAAATACTTAACTTGAGCAGCTAAAGTTACCCCACAGTCTGGATCCATACAAAAGATGTGAACTAAATAGAGAATGATAGGCTAAGGTTTGTGCATTGATATCACTTAGTCTACGCATGACAAACAAAGAAGTTGATAATTTTTTAACAAGGACGCTTATGTGACTGTTCCACGTTAAATAATCATCAAATGTGATACCTAAAATCTTTACATGCTCGTTATTCTTGCTGCATAAGGTGTAGAAAACATAATTCGCAAGTTTTCTCTCTATTTAAGAACAAATAATTTGCAAAGAACCAGTTTTTGGCTCTTGTCTTGGCATCTCTTGACAGATTATTAAGCTCTTGCAAACTTTTGTTAGATGTTAAAATTGTAGTATTATCTGCGTATAATATAGACCTTACAGGGTTCAAACAAGTAGAAAATTTATTAATGTATACTAAAAAAAACACAGGACCCAGAACAGAACCCTGAGGTACACCATGCTTAACTTCAATATACGAGGATGTAATATTATTAATAGATACACACTGGTATCGACCTTTTAGATAACATTTAAAAAGTTTTAATGCAGTATCCCGGACACCGTAATGTTGCAGATTTGATATTAGTATACTATGTTGAACACAATCAAAGGCTTTGCCCAGATCGCAGATTGTTGCAGCTGTGTGTTTGCTTTTTTCAAAGCTTTTAACTATGCCATTCAGAATATCTGCAGCTGCATCAATAGTGCACTTTTGTGGCATAAAACCATACTATATTTGTTAATGAAATTCATTAGCCAACTTTTAATCAGCATTTCAAAAACATTGCCCGAAACAAGTATAATTGAAATAGGTCGATAGTTAGTTTTATCGTCTGTATCAGATTTTTTAAAAACAGGTATTACTTTTGTTTTTTTTTTATCTAACGGAAAAATTCCATTTTCAAAACAAACATTAAAAAGATTAATTAGTGTATCTACAAGTATGTCTGGATTATTTTTTTAAAGCTGACTTGATAAACCATAAACTAACTTTCTCTTTGAGCAATTCATTTATGGCCGGCAAGATGGTCGGGTCAGACGTAAAAGAGAACGCTCCTGAAGTAAAGAAGTGTAAATGTGGTGTATTTGCAGTAAGTGGACTCAAATGTGTCACATGTAACACTATTTATCATCAAAGTTGCGTTAAGAAGTTAAAAGAAGTTCAATTTCTTAATGAATTGGAGATAAAGTGCTGTGTAACCGAAGATAGTGAAAACCCGCGTGTTTTTAAAGTGGAAATTACGTATCTAAATGAAATTATTAAAAATAAAGACATAATTATCGAGTCAAAAAATGCATTAATTGAAGGGTTAAACGACAAAATAGCTCTCTTAGTGGAAAAAATTAATTCATTTAAAAGTATACAAAATGATAGAGTTTTACAAAAACCGCCAATTCAGAGTTCAAAAACCTCTAAGATAAAAAGTTCTCTGAAAGATGACCCTCAAATAAATAAAAATATGGGAACAAATAAATGTGAAGAGATATCAAAAGAAATAACCCACAAAAACAATATTACATTATTAGAGAAACAATCTGAAGAAAAACTAACCGATATTATTTATATAAATAAGGATTTAAAACAAATTAACGAAAAATGGACAAAGGTAGTACGAAAGAAACCTAAACAATTAAAAACAGTAGTTGGTTCTTGTAAAGATATGAATAATGAATTAAAGGCGTCCGAAAAATATGCGTGGATATATATTGAAAAATGTGCAAACTCGGTATCAGTGGAAACTATTAAAACATTTATGTTAACTAAACATCCTGAAATTAAAATTAAAGAAATTGATGAGTTATCTACTAAAGGAAGAAATAAAGCATTTAAACTGGGAGCTGATTATACATACCTGGACAAGTTAATGAATCCGGACACATGGCCACAAAATATTGCAATACGCAGATATAATTTTCCCAGTAATCCAGCTGATAAAAATTTTCAATCAAAGGAAATCTCACAAGAAACAACTTAACATCATTCAATATTAACAATAACATGAACACCCAAAGCACAAACATAACGGGACCTGAAAGGAATTTCTATCTTCTTCACAACAACATTAGATCACTTGGAAATTGTACGGGGGAATTATCAATAATTACAGACGAATGCGAAATTGATTTTCTCTGTCTATCGGAGCACTGGAAGTCTGAGGATCAGATACATACCCTCAATATTATAAATTTCAACTTAGCATCATACTACTGCCGTCAGCCTAACACCCACGGAGGGGTGGCTATTTACTGTAGGGAAAGAATAATATATAGCTGTCGCGAGGACATCAACCGTCTATCTGTGCTAGCCGACTTCGAGTGCTGCGGCGTTGATATCAATACAGGTTGTAACAAAAAGATAACTATTGTAAACGTTTATAGAACTCCCACTAGTGACACAAACATATTTTTTTCTAAATTAACAATACTGTTAAATAAATTATATATTGATAACAATACATACTTTGTAACGGGCGATTTCAACATAGACGTTCGACTTGATTCTAATTCGACATTTATATTTAAAAATCTTGTCGAATCTTATGGTAGTAACTTATTAATTAATGACTACACAAGAGTTACATTCAAATCTAAAACATGCATTGATAATGTTATAAGCAATTCTAAATTGGTATCAGAGGCCACTGTGATAGATACATATATTTCTGATCACAAGGGACAACTCGTTAAATTTAAACATGCAGGCAGATCTTCAACTGAACCTTGTCTATATCGCAACTTTTCTGAACAAAATGTTAATGCATTCAATACTACTCTTTTAGAAGAAGATTGGAATTATATTCGATCTGCAGACACTGTGGACAATAAATTTAACTTATTTATTTCAAAGTTTTGTTTCTATTACAATCAAGCTTTTCCTGAGAAAAAATTACTTAATTCTAGTAAACGACTTAAGATAATACCAACTCCTGAATTAATCGATTGTAAACAAAAAATACAGTTATATTGCACAATTTGTACTTATAATCCTGAATATGGACCAGTTTTAAAATACCTAAAACAAAAATATCACCGTCTTCTAGAATCAAGTAGAAAACTATATTATAATAATAGAATAAGTAATTCCCATAATAAAACTAAAACGGCGTGGCAGATGGTTAAAGAATTAACGGGTGCAAAAAATAAGAATAAATCTATCAGTGAGAATCCAATAAATGAGTCTAACAATTTAAATAACTTTTTTATAAACGCAGCAGCTAACTTATTAAACGACACGTATTCGAATACTTCAAGTTGTGACATTAATATAAACAACTGCATCAATAATATAGAGACCAACCCATATACCATGTTTATATCCCCTGCCACTCAACAGGAAATTTTAAACACAGTTAACCAAATGGATGGCAAACGAAGTACTGGCTTAGATAATATACCTATGTTTATTCTAAAAAAATCTATATATAGTATTATCGGACCTGTCGAATATTTAATAAACGAGTCATTGCAAAAAGGAATATTTCCTTCTTGTTTAAAATCAGCCATTGTAAAGCCAATCTACAAATCTGGAGATACTCTAGATTTTAACAACTATAGACCGGTTAGTCTATTGTCGTGTTTCTCCAAAATCATTGAGACAGTTATGGCTGTTAGATTAACAGATTTTTTCACAAAATTTAACTTATTGTCAACATCACAGCATGGTTTTATCAAAAAGAAAAATACTGATACAGCTCTTTTTGAATTTAATCAGCTAGTGTTGAAAGCTTTGGAAAAAGGAGTACTTCCTTGTGGCGTATTCTTAGATTTCTCTAAGGCATTCGACAGCATTAATCATAAAATATTACTGTCAAAAATGCATAAATATGGAATTCGCGGAACGGCGTACAAATGGTTTGCCTCATATCTTCACAATAGAAGTCAGATGGTAGTTCTTAACGGAATTAATGGTAAAGTGTTGTCGGAACCATTAGAAGTTTATCTGGGAGTGCCACAAGGAAGTGTTCTGGGCCCATTACTTTTTAATATCTATATAAATGACATTTTTAAAATAACACAAGAGTCTAATCATAATATCATAAGTTACGCTGATGACACAAATCTCTTAATCTCCGAGCCTAATTTTGTTGATCTAGCCGATAGTAGCTCAAGGCTTATAGTACTAATAAAGAAATGGTTTTTTAACAACCAATTGGTATTAAATGTGAACAAAACTAACTGCATTCTTTTTAAAACTAATGAAAATACTGATACCCCAGTTAGTATTAAACTGGATGGAAATGAGGTAAAATTTCAGAAGTGTACAAAATTTTTAGGTATACAAATAGATGACAAACTAAAGTGGACCGAGCATGTAAAGTATATGTCAACCAAACTTTGCAAAATATGCTACCAATTAAGAGTATTAAAACAAAATTTGACATTTGAAGTACTGAGAATGGCGTACACTGCAAATTTTGTCTCCATTTTTCGATATGGCATTGTATTCTGGGGAAACATGCCAAACTTACAAAAAATATTCATTCTACAAAAGCAAGCACTTAGAATCATTCTTGGTTTCAAACCAAATGAATCATGCAAATCTCATTTTAGAAAAAATAATTTACTTACTGCTCCTGCAATATATATTTTAGACTGCGTCCTTTTTCTGCTCAAAAATAAACATAAGTATACGAAAAATCAAATTTCTCATTCCTATAACACAAGGCACAAAACCGATCTAATGTTTGAGATTCATAGGCTAACCAGTACTGAAAAAAGCGTTTACTATACCAGCATTCGGTTTTTTAATCATCTACCACCTGAATTAAAATCTGAAGGTAACATTATGGCGTGCAAAAGAAAACTGTTACTCATAATAATTAATTTAGAACCTTATTGTATAGAAGATTTTCTCAATAACAAATTTTAAAGTCTATTTTTGTTTATTAATGCTTTTCTGACACTATTTTATACACTAGGTACCCATTGTAATCTGTTTGTTGTTGTGATGTTGTACATATGTAAAAAATAAAGAGTATTATTATTATTATTATTATTATTATTTACTCTTTGGAGGGTTTTATATTTTTTGTCTTGTTCTTCAAAGATTCTTAGCAAATATCCATTTTTAACCTCATCTAGGTCTATTGGTTTGTTTACTTTTATTTCATTTAATCCTTCACATTTATGTTTTTTCTTACAACTACAATGGAAACACTGATTGCAATTAGTACACAAAACACTTTCCACAACCGTACGTCCGCACTGAATACATATAATTTAACTTTTATTAGTAAGATCTGAATCCGCGTCATCGTCACTTGACGCCATCTTACTACTATATCAAGATTATCACCTGGATGCTCATGAGAATGATGATGAGTTTGCATGTTTGGGCCTAATACAGTATGTTCCTTTTCTTGGGCATACTTCAACAGTATTTTGCCTTTATCATTTGTTAGTCTGCTGTACCATGCTGGATGCTTTGCGTTGAAATCTCCTGCAACAATAGTATTAAGCTGGCCGTTTAATAACGCATCAAGATCTGCTGTTATTAATTGTTTAGTTGGTGACTGATAAGCTGAGATGAGTTTTATCAGTCCCAGACCAGGTACATTTATTGCAATTGAGTTGCATTTGAGTTTAACAATTGGCGGCGTAGGAATTTCAGAGTGGTCAGCTGATCTTTTGACGAGGATTGCGGTTCCACGACCCTGTGCTCCAAACGTGTTTTCCAAGTATGAAAACGTGTTTGGTATGTTGAGCGTTTTACCCTGTGCTAAGAGAGTTTCTGATATTAACATTACATCTATGTTATTATCAAAGAAAAAAACCTCTAGTTTCTCTTTTTTATTATTTATGCCGTTGGCGTTCCAAAAGCAAATATGAAGTAGAATATTATCCACAGGTGTGTCAGCCATTTTGATATTACTGGGTTTAATGACGCGAGATACATCTTTTTAAAGTCCTCTTTGTTAGCTGACATTAATTTGCTAAGAAAATTGTAGCGAGCTTTGAGAGTAGAAGAACCCGTCTTTTTTCCACCTGAAGATGGTGGTTTTGCGCCCGAGTCCGTTGTCTTAGCAAAGGACTTCTCCTTTGTGACTCGGGGAATCGTTTGCGCTTTTTTTTTGCTGCTATTTGCAAGTCGAGTCGATGCTTTGTGCACCGGGCAGCTTCTAAAGCTGGCAGTGTGAGCTTCCTCACATAGGGCACACTTAGGCGGAGTGGGTTCTTGTTTACCCAACTTCCTGATACACTGGGCCGTCGGATGAGGCACTGCGCATTTAACGCAGACGTAGGGAGCGTTACATTTATTAGCCGAATGCCCCAACTTCTGGCATCCACGTCCTAAGCTTACTTAAGTTTGCCAAGTCTACAAACCTTACATCATTGCGACTCAAAATCTTTTACGGGGATTTGACAAAGTGTCTCCCCTGTCCGGCTTTGTTTAGGTGGGTTTCCGTCCCGGCCTTGACCGGGTGATTCCCCTTTCTGGTTTGTGCTTTTCTCCTGTTGCATATATTTAGTGGCTACCTTAGTGAGGGTTTTTAAGAACATGTTATTCATTTGGCTGTTCTTCTCACTTAACGTTTCAACGTCTTCAACTTTCCGAGTTTTTCGTCTTAGTGGTATAGAAGACACTCCAGTTTTTCATTTTAATCTTCTGGTTTTGTCTAGCCAGGCGACTCAAGACCGTCTCAATAGCATCTAGAAGTCCCAAAAAGCATTGGCTAATTACGCCTGGTTTTCTTTTCACCTCTACTTTTACTTTGAGGTTACACAGGAATTTGACATTGAATATTTCGTGGCTCTTAGCCGTATTAGCAAGTTGAATGTAGAGCATGGGAAAATCCCTTTCTTTCTCCCCTATCTTACGGTCAAAATTACTTCAAAACCCTGCTTTGCAAGTTGGTCCTGAACATCCTTGGCTGAAAAACAGTTGGGGATGCCTCTAACTAATACCTTGAAGATTTTTTTCCGTTTCCGTCTGATAAGAAAAATGATGAATATTTTTTTAATTTAAATAATCGATTGTGTTGTAGAAATCAACCATCAATAACGATATCAGTGTGATACCCCGCTTCGTGTCAATGGCCCGAAGCAAATAAATCTTCAAACTCGCTAAGGCAGAAGAGGCCAGCTTGAAATTCTAACATCTTTTCCATTCATGCAAAGAAAGAACTTTTTTGGCTCAGTCCAAAAGGATTAGTGAAACATAAATTTGCATATTTAATATTCAAACAATAAAAAACCGAGTCCAAGAGATAAATTGTGTTTCATGTTTGGTTTACGTTGTCAATTTGTGGTTAATACTAATAATGTTAAAATTAATTGTACTGGAAATCTGCAGTCAGTTGTAGTCAGGAAAGTTTATTATAATTGGCGCAGTCGGTAGGATTTTGGTTTTTAAACAGTTTTAGAAAATCCAAATTAATGCGCAATTTAATAATTTGTGTAAAATTAGTGCATTTGCGAGAAATAAATTGTAGTATGAGTTAAAACCAAACAAATATTGATTGATATAAATTGCAGGAGGTTTTTCTTCGAATACTGGGGGGGGGGGGGGTGCCAGTTGTCTGGTTTATATGGCTAATTTGGTGACTCTGTGTGCCATAATCGATATTAATGTGCTATGAGATGGCGTTATTGGACAAATCAATAGGGTTAATAAATCTCGTTATCTTTAGTCATCTTTATCTTCTTGCTGGCGGCCAGTTTCCTTTGCTGGTTCCGGTTGAGCGTTGGAGCGAATTCATCTTGGTCTAGGCGGGTCCTGTTCTGGGAATCCCTGGAGTTGCGTGAAGCTTGGGAGACATCGGAGGCCTCGGAGGTGACCGAGCGTGTGTCCGTGTGGTCAAGTTCCATCTTGGCGTTTTTGTCCGAGTTGTCAGAATCCTCTTCATCTTTGATTGGCTTTTCCGCTTGTCTTTTCCTACTCTTCAGTGGGAGGATGATTAATTCCTTTGGTTCCTGGTAGTTTTAGAGCGACGGAAGTTCATGCGGCGGTTGACGCGGAGATACCGCCGGTGTTCAACCGTTTGATGAGCGCTTGGATGTCCTCTTGCGCTTTAATAAGCTGGGCTTGGAAGATTTATATCTTCCTGGCCTGTTGTCCTTCATTGTCGTTCGGCTTGGCTAAGCGGAACTTGGACTGCTGCTTCGGCATTATTTCAGGAAATAATGCCACTGATTTACAAATAAAATGCTAATACAAAATGAAATTAATCATTTCCCATCAACAATTCAAGTGATTGTCAGTTGTTTGCAATAAGAATTGCATTTACCCTTAGGCGTGACTTTGCCGGAATGTCTCTGCTGGCTGGATCTCGCTGCGTGATGTGCTTTTCGGCTGCAGGCAGTCAAATGTATATGTTGCTATGTCTAATAATATTTTGACATTTTATAGAAAACACTCCTTAGACCGCGCCCTTAATAATGTTTCAATTTTCATATTATGACTATATTTTGGAAATTCTATCTGTCTCTCACAAAATTCGTATAAAATTAAAATTATTAATATAAAATCAATTAAACATAATCTACTTCTACTTTTTAAATTAGTTTATGAACTAATTAATAATGCAGCGCACTACAAACGCATGATAATTTCTTTTAAACGCATTGTGATAATTACTGGATTGCAACTACTCCACTCACAAACTCAATAAACGTATAGCAAAGCTGAATTAAAAGCTTTTCATAATTTCGTTTATATTTTGTACAAAACTTATTTTAGATAAATTATTAAATTATTTCTAAAAAAAGTATAAATGTATGGTTGAGATGTTTATAGATAAACAACTTTGCTGAACGGAAATAGCCTGGGAATTGGAAGCGACATGGTTGATCTTTAAAGACACAGGAGATTATTAATAAAAAGTTAGACGTATTTACAGATAATATTCTTTAAATAAAAATAAAATAAAGATACCGATATCCTTATCGCAACAGATTATAACAACTAATATTCTTCTAAATCCATCATAGTCTTCCTAGATAAGACTTCGAACACGTTCCCGATTTCATCACGTGCAATTGATCCCCTATCTATCAACCCATAAGCAAGAAACTTACAAGTTCTTATCCCATGTGTGCGATACTCTGAAGTTACTACTACTTTGCAGCGTTCCAGATTTACAATGGATTTATGTAATATTAGAAAATAGTAAGCTAAAGCTAATATTCCATTATTAAAATAAGCTTCAGGTGGGAGTACTTTTTTTAAAAATAAAGAGCTGACAAAATATGAAGCTGCTTTTATTTTTCGCTGCAGACGACAAACTATTTTGTTGTGGGAAAAACACCTGCGGCTCCCTGTTAACGTTTCGTGCATCATAAGATCCAACTGTAGTGGAAAATTTACGAAAATTTATTCTTGTTTGATTTTCAAATTTACTATAAATATCGATAACAATTAGTGTTGAACTTTGCGACATGGCACCACCTGGACTATTGTAAAAGTGGCATTTGTCTTCGGTGAGGTATTTCAATTAGTTCGGATCAGGTGTGTGTGTGCATTTAAGTGGCGGTATTTTACTTATAAGCGGTGCGCCGTTACTTTAATTGAATGGAGGGCATTTAATTGCGCCACATTTAATCAATTAACCAGGTGAATTGGATTTATCGCTAATTAAATTGCCGAGGAATTAACAAACAATGGAACAATATGAAGAGGCTAACTGTATATTAGTACAGAATAACTACTTTTACAGTATGAGCTAAATTATTATTATTTACACATTAATATATTAATTAAAAATTGAGACACAATGTCACTTTTGTTAGTAAAAATATATTTTAATTATTACATTTTTAAAATAATAAATTGTAATTAAAATATACAACCCTGTCATGTGTATAGTAAATTGCTAATGATATTTTACTATTAATCCTTTTAGGGCTGTGTCTATTAGCAATGTTGATAATTAAATTATGTTGCCACAGAATATACGACTATTAATTATTCTATTGATATAATTGCGTCTTGTAATAAAGGTTTGATAAATTAATATTGAATTATAAATAATTATAATTATTTAAAATGATTACTTAATTTATTATTAATTGCAAATTAACATACTGTATCTTTAGGACACTAAATTACATACTGTGACTAGTTTAGAAAATAGTTAACTAGCAAAAGATTAATTGCAAAAGGACAAACTGTGACTTAAAAACTTGATATTGATTTATTCAATCAGACTTTAAAATGTTGTTAGAAAAACACAAATAGTATGAAAATCTTTTGATTTGCCTTCTACCCACCTAAGTATCTGTGATACTTAGGTGGGTAGATGGCAAATACCAATGAAAATTATATTAAACTAAATGCCTCTCCAAATGTTTGTTATTTAGAAACTTTTTTGTTTTTATTTAATCAATTAATTTTTCATAAATTATTATTTTAGTTAGTGAAAATCACCACCATTCAATTTTTTTGACATTTTATAAACAAAATGTTGCGTTTTTGATTTTGTTTTATTTTTTAATGATTTATTATTTTACGGCAAAATTTTGGTACTTACTGGTTTTTCAGTTTTCAACCATTTTTAGCTGGTTTTTCATTCTATCTGTAAATATTTTTATGCATTCTGACGGCCGGATTTTTGTTCTTTTAACAATGTGTTATTATTTCATGGCTGGATTTTTTGGTATTTTATGAAGAAATATATATTTTTTTTTTTAATGATTTATCATTTTATAATCAAATTTTGTCATTTTAGACTTTTAATTAATAAAAAGTTGCAGATTTTAACAATTTATGGTAAATTTTAGTACTTTTTGACAATATTTGTATACTTTATGATCAAAATTTGCTTATTTTTAACGTTTTATAAATAAAATTTTGCACTTTTTGACAGTTTATATTTTGGTATTTTATTCATTTATTACATTTTTAGTTTTTCAATTTTATGACTGAATTCAGTCAAGAATTATGACTTTGACTTTTCATAAATAAAAAAAAAAATAATTTTCTTTGAAAAAATTTTGAACTTTGTAACAAAAATTTAGTTAATTTTTAACAGTATTTTAAAGTTTTAAAGCCAGATTTTACTATTTTTGACATTTTATGAATAAAATTTTGCACTTATAAACTGTTTTTGGCCAGATTTTGACAAAATTTTGATGTTTTAATGCCAGATTTTGCTATTTTTGATTTTGTATAAATAAAATTTTGCACGTATAAACTATTTTTGGCTGGATTTGGATAATTTATTGATGTTTTAAGGCCAGATTTTGCTATTTTTTACTTTGTTAACAAAAATTTTGCTTTTATAAACTGTTTTCGGCCAGATATTTTGATGTTTTAAGACCAAGTTTTGCAATTTTTAACATTTTATAATTAAATTTTGCATTTTTAAACTGTTTTTAGACAGATTTTCACAATATTTTGACATTTTATAAATCAAATTTTGCACTTATGAACTGTTTTTAAACAAATTTTGACATTATTTCAGAATTTTGGTATTATCGACATTTTATAAATAAAATTTTGCGTTTGCAACTGTTTTTAGCCGAATGTTGACAATATTTGGATATTTTAAGGCCAGATTTTGCTATTTTTGACATTTTAGAATTAGAATTTTACAATTTTTAACAGTTTATGGCCTTATATTAGTGTTTTCTGATCATATTTTATAGCTATTTTGACTTTATAAATATAATTTTTTATAAGTTATGATCACTTTTCTATTTCTAACAATATTTTGATAATTTTTAGGTCAGTTTTGCTATTTTTGAATTTTTATACAAATTTGTATACTGTCTGTGGCCGTATTTTGGTGCTTTTTGGCAATATTTAGATGCTTTATAACCAAATTTTGCTTTTATTAATAAAATTTCACACTTTTTTAAAAGTTTTTTCTAAAAATATTTGCTTTGCTTTTGCACTTTTACCAGTTGTGTACGTTTATTTTCAAATCTAAGTTTAAGTGGGGTTTTTACTTTGTGGTGAGGCCCAAAAATTATCATGGTATAGAGTGACCCATTCACCCGCTTAAGTATTTGTCTTTAAAAAAATGAATGTATAAACTCTTTTATTATTTTGCCACAAGAGGAGGTTGTGATCTATCCTTTTGGCAACTACCACTTGTGTGGTTAGTAGGGCTATTTTCAATTCATAGTATAAAGTGACCCATCCACCCGTCTAAGAGTTCAGCTTAAAGAAATTGAATGTTTGACTTTTTTGCGATTAGACCATACTTGATCTAATTTTTGAAATAATTTATTAATAATTGTGTCCTCAGTATGAATCCAAAAACATTAAGAAATAAAATATAATTATTTTGGATTTTATTAATTTAAATTTAAGATTAAATTTAGACTATACTTAATCTAATTTTAAAAATTATTTATTTATAATTTTGTCCTCAGCATAAATTTAAAGACAGCAATAATATATTATAAGATTCATAATTTTCAAAAAATTACAAAACAAGTTTTGGATTTAGATAATTTAATTTTGAGACTAAAAAGCTTAGATGGTAATTAGATCATACTTGATTCAATTTTTAGAATAATTTATTGATAATTGTGTCTTCAGCATAAATTTAAAGAGAGCAATAATTTATTATAGAAAACAAAATTTTCAAAAAATTGCAAAAAAAATTTTGAATTTTATAAATTTAATTTTGAGACTAAATTCAGATCAAGCAGTAATTAGACCATACTTGATCAAGTTTTTAAATTATTTTATTAAAAATTGTGTCCTCAACATGAATTTAAAGACAGCAATAATTTATTATAGAAAACAAAATTTTCAAAAAACTGCAAAAAATATTTTGAATTTTATAAAATCAATTTTGAGACTGAATTCAACTCAAGCAGTAATTAGACCATACTTGATCAAATTTTTAAATTATTTTATTAAAAATTGTGTCCTCAGCATGAATTTAAAGACAGCAATAATTTATTATAGAAAACAAAATTTTCAAAAAATTGCAAAAAATATTTTGAATTTTATAAATTTAATTTTGAGACTGAATTCAGCTCAAGCAGTAATTAGACCATACTTGATCAAGTTTTTAAATTATTTTATTAAAAATTGTGTCCTCAACATAAATTTAAAGACAGCAATAATTTATTATAGAAAACAAAATTTTCAAAAAACTGCAAAAAATATTTTGAATTTTATAAAATCAATTTTGAGACTGAATTCAACTCAAGCAGTAATTAGACTATACTTGATCAAATTTTTAAATTATTTTATTGAAAATTGTGTCCTCAGCATGAATTTAAAGACAGCAATAATTTATTATAGAAAACAAAATTTTCAAAAAATTGCAAAAAATATTTTGTAAATTCAATTTTGAGACTGAATTCAGCTCAAGCAGTATTTACACCATACTTTATCAAATTTTTGGATTATTTTATTGAAAATTGTGTCTTCAGCATGAATTTGAAGACAGCAATACATTATTATAGAAAACAAAATTTTCAAAAAATTACAAAAAATCTGTTGAATTTTATAAATTCAATTTGGAGACTGAATTCAGCTCAAGCAGTATTTAGTTCATACTTGATATAATTTTTTTGGATTAATTTATTAAAAATTGAGTCCTCAGCATGAATTTAATAACAGCAATAATTTATTATAGAAAACAAAATTTTCAAAAAATTGCAAAAATTATTTTAGATTTTCAAAATTTAATTTTGAGACTAAATTCAGCTCAAGCAGTATTTAGACCATACTTGATCAAATTTTTGGATTATTTTATTAAAAATTGTGTCCTCCGCGTGAATTTAAAGACAGCAATAATTTATTATAGAAAACAAAATTTTCAAAAAATTGCAAAAAATATTTTGAATTTTATAAAATCAATTTTGAGACTAAATTCAACTCAAGCAGTATTTAGACCATACTTGATTAAATTTTTGAATTATTTTATTACCAATTCTGTCCTCAGCATGAATTTAAAGACAGCAATAATTTATTATAAAAAACAAAATTTTCAAAAATTGCAAAAAATATTTTGAATTTTATAAATTTAATTTTGAGACTGAATTGAGCTTAAGCAGTATGTAGACCATACTTAATCAAATTTTTGGATTATTTTATCAAAAATTGTGTCCTCAGCATGAATTTAAAGACAGCAATAATTTATTATAGAAAACAAAAATTTCAAAAAATTGCAAAAATTATTTTGGATTTACAAAATTTAATTTTGAGACTAAATTCAGCTCAAGCAGTATTTACACCAAACTTTATCAAATTTTTGGATTATTTTATTGAAAATTGTGTTCTCAGCATAAATTTGAAGACAGCAATACATTATTATAGAAAACAAAATTTTCAAAAAATTACAAAAAATCTGTTGAATTTTATAAATTCAATTTGGAGACTGAATTCAGCTCAAGCAGTATTTAGTTCATACTTGATCTAATTTTTTTGGATTAATTTATTAAAAATTGAGTCCTCAGCATGAATTTAATAACAGCAATAATTTATTATAGAAAACAAAATTTTCAAAAAATTGCAAAAATTATTTTAGATTTTCAAAATTTAATTTTGAGACTAAATTCAGCTCAAGCAGTATTTAGACCATACTTGATCAAATTTTTGGATTATTTTATTAAAAATTGTGTCCTCCGCGTGAATTTAAAGACAGCAATAATTTATTATAGAAAACAAAATTTTCAAAAAATTGCAAAAAATATTTTGAATTTTATAAAATCAATTTTGAGACTAAATTCAACTCAAGCAGTATTTAGACCATACTTGATTAAATTTTTGAATTATTTTATTACCAATTCTGTCCTCAGCATGAATTTAAAGACAGCAATAATTTATTATAAAAAACAAAATTTTCAAAAATTGCAAAAAATATTTTGAATTTTATAAATTTAATTTTGAGACTGAATTGAGCTTAAGCAGTATGTAGACCATACCTAATCAAATTTTTGGATTATTTTATCAAAAATTGTGTCCTCAGCATGAATTTAAAGACAGCAATAATTTATTATAGAAAACAAAATGTTCAAAATTTTGCAAAAAATATTTTTAATTTTAGAATTCAATTTTAACACTGAATTCAGTTCAAGCAGTAAATAGACCATACTTGATCAAATTTTTGGATTATTTTAATAAAAATTGTGTACTCAGCATGAATTTAAAACAGCAATAATTTATTATAAAAAACAAAATTTTCAAAAATTTGCAAAAAATTATTTGAATTTTATATATTCAATTTTGAGACTGAATTTAACTCATGCAGTATTTACACCATACTTGATCAAATTTTTGAGTTATTTTAATAAAAATTGTGTACTCAGCATAAATTTAAAGACAGCAATAATTTATTATAAAAAACAAAATTTTCAAAAATTTGCAAAAAATATTTTGAGTTTTATAAATTAAATTTTGAAACTGAATTTAACTCAAGCAGTATTTAGACCATACTTGATCAAATTTTTAGATTATTCTATTAAAAATTGTGTACTCAGCCTGAATTTAAAGACAGCAATAATTTATTATAGAAAACAAAATTTTCCAAAAATTGCAAAAACTATTTTGAATTTTATAAATTTAATTTTGAGACTGAATTGAGCTAAAGCAGTATTTAGACTAAACCTAATCAAATTTTTGGATTATTTTATTAAAATTTGTGTACTCAGCATTACTTTAAAGACAGCAATAATTTATTAAAGAAAACAAAATTTTCAAAAAATTGCAAAAATTATTTTGAATTTTAAAAATTCAATTTTGAGACTGAATTCAACTCAAGCTGTATTTAGATCATACTTGATCAAATTTTTGGATTATTTCATTTAAAATTGTGTCCTCAGCATGAATTTAAAGACAGCAATAATTTATTATAAAAAACAAAATTTTCAAAAGTTTGCAAAAAATATTTTGAGTTTTATAAATTAAATTTTGAAACTATTTTTAACTTAAGCAGTATTTAGACCATACTTGATCAAATTTTTAGATTATTTTATTAAAAATTGTGTTCTCAGCGTGAATTTAAAGACAGCAATAATATATAATAGAAAACAAAATTTTCAAAAATTTGCAAAAAATATTTTAAATTTTATAAATTTAATTTTGAGACTGAATTCAGCTCAAGCAGTATTTAGGCCATACTTCATCTAATTTTTGGATTATTTTATTAAAAATTGAGTCCTCAGCATAAATTTAAAGACAGCAATAATTTATTATAAAAAACAAAATTTTCAAAAAATTGCAAAAATCATTTTGAATATTATAAAATCAATTTTGAGACTGAATTCAGCTCAAGCTGTATTTAGACCATACTTGATCAAATTTTTGGATTATTTTATTAAAAATTGAGTCCTCAGCATGAATTTAAAGACAGCAATAATTTATTATAGAAAACAAAATTTTCAAAAAATTGCAAAAAATATTTTGAATTTTATAAATTTAATTTAGAGACTAAATTCAGCTTAAGCAGTATTTAGACCATACTTGATCAAATTTTTGGATTATTTTATTGAAAATTGTGTCCTCAGCATGAATTTAAATACAGCAATAATTTATTATAGAAAACAAAATTTTCAAAAAAGTGCAAAAAATATTTTGAATTTTATAAATTTAATTTTGAGACTGAATTGAGCTCAAGCAGTATTTAGACCATACTTAATCAAATTTTTGGATTATTTTATTAAAAATTGTGTCCTCAGCATGAATTTAAAGACACAATAATTTATTATAGATAACAAAAGTTTCAAAAAATTGCAAAAAATATTTTGAATTTTGTAAATTCAAATTTAGAACTGAATTCAGTTTAGACAGTATTTAGACCATACTTGATCAAATTTTTGGATTGTTTTAATAAAATTTGTGTCTTCAGCATGAATTTAAAGACAGCAATAATTTATTATAAAAATCAAAATTTTCAAAAAATTGCAAAAAATATTTTGATTTTTATAAATTCAATTTTAAGACTGAATTTAGCTCAAGCAGTACTTAGACCATACTTGATCAAATTTTTGGATTATTTTAATAAAAATTGTGTCCTCAGCATAAATTTAAAGACAGCAATAATTTATTAAAGAAAACAAAATTTTTAAAAAATTGCAAAAAGTATTTTGAATTTTTTAAATTCAATTTTAAAACTGAATTTAACTCAAGCAGTATTTATACCATACTTGATTAAATTTTTGGATTATTTTATTATAAATTGTGTCCTCAGCATGAATTTTAAGACATCAATAATTTATTATAGAAAACAAAAATTTCAAAAAATTGCAAAAATTATTTTGTAAATTCAATTTTAAGACTGAATTCAGTTCAAGCAGTATTTAGACCATACTTGATCAAATTTTTGGATTATTTTATTAAAAATTAAGTCCTCAGCATGAATTTAATGACAGCAATAATTTATTAAAGAAAACAAAATTTTCAAAAAACGCAAAAAATATTTTGAATTTTATAAATTCAATTTTGAGACTGAATTCAGCTCAAGCAGTATTTAGACCATACTTGATCAAATTTTTGAGATATTTTATTACCAATTCTGTCCTCAGCATGAATTTAAAGACAGCAATAATTGATTATAGAAAACAAAATTTTCCAAACATTGCAAAAAATATTTTGAATTTTATAAATTTAATTTTGAGACTGAATTCAACTCAAGCAGTATTTAGACCATACTTGATTAAATTTTTGGATTATTTTATTAAAAATTGTGTTCTCAGCATGAATTTAAAGACAGCAATAATTTATTATAAAAAACAAATTTTTTTAAAAAATTGCTAAAATATTTTGAATTATATAAATTTAATTTTGAGACTGAATTTAGCTCATGCAGTATTTACACCATACTTAATCAAATTTTTGGATTATTTTATTAAAAATTGTGTCCTCAGCATGAATTTTAAGACAGCAATAATTTATTATTAAAAACAAAATTTTCAAAAAATTGCAAAAAATATTTTGAATTTTATAAATTCAATTTAGAGACTGAATTTAGCTCATGCGGTAATTACATCATACTTGATCCAATTTTTGGATATTTTTAATAAAAATTGTGTACTGAGCACAAATTTAAAGACAGCAATAAATTATTATAAAAAACAAAATTTTTAAAAAATTGCAAAAAATATTTTGAATTTTATAAATTTAATTTTGAGACTGATTTGAGCTCAAGCATTATTTTGACGATACTTGATCAAATTTTTAGATTATTTTATTAAAAATTGTGTCCTCAGCGTGAATTTGAAGACAGCAATAATTTATTATAGAAAACAAAACTTTCAAAAAATGCAAAAAATATTTTGAATTTTATAAAATCAATTTTGAGACTGAATTCAGCTCAAGCAGTATTTAGACCATACTTAATCAAATTTTTGGATTATATTATTGAAAATTGTGTCCTCAGCATGAATTTAAAGACAGCAATAATTTATTATTGAAATCAAAATTTTTAAAAATTTGCAAAAAATATTTTGAGTTTTATAAATTAAATTTTGAAATTGAATTTTACTCAAGCAGTATTTAGACCATACTTGATCAAATTTTTAGATTATTTTATTTAAAATTGTGTCCTCAGCGTGAATTTTAAGACAGCAATAATTTATTATAGAAAACAAAATTTTCAAAAATTTGCTAAATTTTATAAATTCAATTTGGAGAATGAATTCAGCTCAAGCAGTATTTAGACCAAACTTGATCAAATTTTGGGATTATTTTATTAAGTATTGTGTCCTATGCATGAATTTAAAGACACCAATAATTTATAATAAAAATCAAAAATTAAAAAAAAAGCAAAAAATATTTTGGATTTTATAAAGTTAATTTTAAGACTGAATTCAGCTCAAGCAGTATTTACACCATACTTGTTCAAACTTTTGGATTATTTTATTAAAAATTGAGTCCTCAGCCTGAATTTAAAGACAGCAATAAATTATGAAACAAACAAAATTTTCAAAAAATTGCAAAAATTATTTTGAATTTTATAAATTCATTTTTGAGACTGAATTCAGCTCAAGCAGTATTTAAACCATACTTGATCAAATTTTTGGATTATTTTATTAAAAATTGTGTCCTCAGCATGAATTTAAAGGCAGCATAATTTATTATAAAAAACAAAATTTTCAAAAAATTGCAAAAAAAAATTTGAATTTTATAAATTCAATTTTGAGACTGAATTCAACTCAAACAGTATTTAGACCATATTTGATCAAATTTTTGGATTATTTTATTAAAAAATGTGTCCTTAGCATGAATTTAAAGACAGCAATAATTTATTATAAAAAACAAAATTTTCAAAAAATTGCAAAAAATATTTTAAATTTTATAAATTCAATTTTGAGACTGAATTCAGCTCAAGCAGTATTTACACCATACTTGATCAAATTTTTGGATTATTTTATTAAAAATTGAGGTCTCAGCATGAATTTTATGACAGCAATAATTTATTAAAGAATACAACATTTTCAAAAAATTGCAAAAAATATTTTGAATTTTATAAATTCAATTTTGAGACTGAATTCAGCTCAAGCTGTATTTAGACCATACTTGATCAAATTTTTGGATTATTTTATTAAAATTTGTGTGCTCAGCATGAATTTAAAGACAGCAATAATTTATTATAGAAAACAAAATTTTCAAAAAATTGCAAAAAATATTTTGAATTTTCAAAATTTAAATTTGAGACTGAATTCAGCTCAAGCAGTATTTAGACCATACTTAATCAAATTTTTGGATTATTTTATTGAAAATTGTGTCCTCAGCATGAATTTAAAGACAGCAATAATTTATTATAAAAAACAAAATTTTCAAAAATTGCAAAAAATATTTTGAATTTTATAAATTTAATTTTGAGACTGAATTGAGCTTAAGCAGTATGTAGACCATACCT
Source organism: Tachinus rufipes (assembly GCA_963932245.1). Taxonomy (NCBI): domain Eukaryota; kingdom Metazoa; phylum Arthropoda; class Insecta; order Coleoptera; family Staphylinidae; genus Tachinus; species Tachinus rufipes. Next base: position 9,572,256 of record OZ010749.1, read on the forward strand.
AATCAAATTTTTGGATTATTTTATCAAAAATTGTGTCCTCAGCATGAATTTAAAGACAGCAATAATTTATTATAGAAAACAAAATGTTCAAAATTTTGCAAAAAATATTTTTAATTTTAGAATTCAATTTTAACACTGAATTCAGTTCAAGCAGTAAATAGACCATACTTGATCAAATTTTTGGATTATTTTAATAAAAATTGTGTACTCAGCATGAATTTAAAACAGCAATAATTTATTATAAAAAACAAAATTTTCAAAAATTTGCAAAAAATTATTTGAATTTTATATATTCAATTTTGAGACTGAATTTAACTCATGCAGTATTTACACCATACTTGATCAAATTTTTGAGTTATTTTAATAAAAATTGTGTACTCAGCATAAATTTAAAGACAGCAATAATTTATTATAAAAAACAAAATTTTCAAAAATTTGCAAAAAATATTTTGAGTTTTATAAATTAAATTTTGAAACTGAATTTAACTCAAGCAGTATTTAGACCATACTTGATCAAATTTTTAGATTATTCTATTAAAAATTGTGTACTCAGCCTGAATTTAAAGACAGCAATAATTTATTATAGAAAACAAAATTTTCCAAAAATTGCAAAAACTATTTTGAATTTTATAAATTTAATTTTGAGACTGAATTGAGCTAAAGCAGTATTTAGACTAAACCTAATCAAATTTTTGGATTATTTTATTAAAATTTGTGTACTCAGCATTACTTTAAAGACAGCAATAATTTATTAAAGAAAACAAAATTTTCAAAAAATTGCAAAAATTATTTTGAATTTTAAAAATTCAATTTTGAGACTGAATTCAACTCAAGCTGTATTTAGATCATACTTGATCAAATTTTTGGATTATTTCATTTAAAATTGTGTCCTCAGCATGAATTTAAAGACAGCAATAATTTATTATAAAAAACAAAATTTTCAAAAGTTTGCAAAAAATATTTTGAGTTTTATAAATTAAATTTTGAAACTATTTTTAACTTAAGCAGTATTTAGACCATACTTGATCAAATTTTTAGATTATTTTATTAAAAATTGTGTTCTCAGCGTGAATTTAAAGACAGCAATAATATATAATAGAAAACAAAATTTTCAAAAATTTGCAAAAAATATTTTAAATTTCATAAATTTAATTTTGAGACTGAATTCAGCTCAAGCAGTATTTAGGCCATACTTCATCTAATTTTTGGATTATTTTATTAAAAATTGAGTCCTCAGCATAAATTTAAAGACAGCAATAATTTATTATAAAAAACAAAATTTTCAAAAAATTGCAAAAATCATTTTGAATATTATAAAATCAATTTTGAGACTGAATTCAGCTCAAGCTGTATTTAGACCATACTTGATCAAATTTTTGGATTATTTTATTAAAAATTGAGTCCTCAGCATGAATTTAAAGACAGCAATAATTTATTATAGAAAACAAAATTTTCAAAAAATTGCAAAAAATATTTTGAATTTTATAAATTTAATTTAGAGACTAAATTCAGCTTAAGCAGTATTTAGACCATACTTGATCAAATTTTTGGATTATTTTATTGAAAATTGTGTCCTCAGCATGAATTTAAATACAGCAATAATTTATTATAGAAAACAAAATTTTCAAAAAAGTGCAAAAAATATTTTGAATTTTATAAATTTAATTTTGAGACTGAATTGAGCTCAAGCAGTATTTAGACCATACTTAATCAAATTTTTGGATTATTTTATTAAAAATTGTGTCCTCAGCATGAATTTAAAGACACAATAATTTATTATAGATAACAAAAGTTTCAAAAAATTGCAAAAAATATTTTGAATTTTGTAAATTCAAATTTAGAACTGAATTCAGTTTAGACAGTATTTAGACCATACTTGATCAAATTTTTGGATTGTTTTAATAAAATTTGTGTCTTCAGCATGAATTTAAAGACAGCAATAATTTATTATAAAAATCAAAATTTTCAAAAAATTGCAAAAAATATTTTGATTTTTATAAATTCAATTTTAAGACTGAATTTAGCTCAAGCAGTACTTAGACCATACTTGATCAAATTTTTGGATTATTTTAATAAAAATTGTGTCCTCAGCATAAATTTAAAGACAGCAATAATTTATTAAAGAAAACAAAATTTTTAAAAAATTGCAAAAAGTATTTTGAATTTTTTAAATTCAATTTTAAAACTGAATTTAACTCAAGCAGTATTTATACCATACTTGATTAAATTTTTGGATTATTTTATTATAAATTGTGTCCTCAGCATGAATTTTAAGACATCAATAATTTATTATAGAAAACAAAAATTTCAAAAAATTGCAAAAATTATTTTGTAAATTCAATTTTAAGACTGAATTCAGTTCAAGCAGTATTTAGACCATACTTGATCAAATTTTTGGATTATTTTATTAAAAATTAAGTCCTCAGCATGAATTTAATGACAGCAATAATTTATTAAAGAAAACAAAATTTTCAAAAAACGCAAAAAATATTTTGAATTTTATAAATTCAATTTTGAGACTGAATTCAGCTCAAGCAGTATTTAGACCATACTTGATCAAATTTTTGAGATATTTTATTACCAATTCTGTCCTCAGCATGAATTTAAAGACAGCAATAATTGATTATAGAAAACAAAATTTTCCAAACATTGCAAAAAATATTTTGAATTTTATAAATTTAATTTTGAGACTGAATTCAACTCAAGCAGTATTTAGACCATACTTGATTAAATTTTTGGATTATTTTATTAAAAATTGTGTTCTCAGCATGAATTTAAAGACAGCAATAATTTATTATAAAAAACAAATTTTTTTAAAAAATTGCTAAAATATTTTGAATTATATAAATTTAATTTTGAGACTGAATTTAGCTCATGCAGTATTTACACCATACTTAATCAAATTTTTGGATTATTTTATTAAAAATTGTGTCCTCAGCATGAATTTTAAGACAGCAATAATTTATTATTAAAAACAAAATTTTCAAAAAATTGCAAAAAATATTTTGAATTTTATAAATTCAATTTAGAGACTGAATTTAGCTCATGCGGTAATTACATCATACTTGATCCAATTTTTGGATATTTTTAATAAAAATTGTGTACTGAGCACAAATTTAAAGACAGCAATAAATTATTATAAAAAACAAAATTTTTAAAAAATTGCAAAAAATATTTTGAATTTTATAAATTTAATTTTGAGACTGATTTGAGCTCAAGCATTATTTTGACGATACTTGATCAAATTTTTAGATTATTTTATTAAAAATTGTGTCCTCAGCGTGAATTTGAAGACAGCAATAATTTATTATAGAAAACAAAACTTTCAAAAAATGCAAAAAATATTTTGAATTTTATAAAATCAATTTTGAGACTGAATTCAGCTCAAGCAGTATTTAGACCATACTTAATCAAATTTTTGGATTATATTATTGAAAATTGTGTCCTCAGCATGAATTTAAAGACAGCAATAATTTATTATTGAAATCAAAATTTTTAAAAATTTGCAAAAAATATTTTGAGTTTTATAAATTAAATTTTGAAATTGAATTTTACTCAAGCAGTATTTAGACCATACTTGATCAAATTTTTAGATTATTTTATTTAAAATTGTGTCCTCAGCGTGAATTTTAAGACAGCAATAATTTATTATAGAAAACAAAATTTTCAAAAATTTGCTAAATTTTATAAATTCAATTTGGAGAATGAATTCAGCTCAAGCAGTATTTAGACCAAACTTGATCAAATTTTGGGATTATTTTATTAAGTATTGTGTCCTATGCATGAATTTAAAGACACCAATAATTTATAATAAAAATCAAAAATTAAAAAAAAAGCAAAAAATATTTTGGATTTTATAAAGTTAATTTTAAGACTGAATTCAGCTCAAGCAGTATTTACACCATACTTGTTCAAACTTTTGGATTATTTTATTAAAAATTGAGTCCTCAGCCTGAATTTAAAGACAGCAATAAATTATGAAACAAACAAAATTTTCAAAAAATTGCAAAAATTATTTTGAATTTTATAAATTCATTTTTGAGACTGAATTCAGCTCAAGCAGTATTTAAACCATACTTGATCAAATTTTTGGATTATTTTATTAAAAATTGTGTCCTCAGCATGAATTTAAAGGCAGCATAATTTATTATAAAAAACAAAATTTTCAAAAAATTGCAAAAAAAAATTTGAATTTTATAAATTCAATTTTGAGACTGAATTCAACTCAAACAGTATTTAGACCATATTTGATCAAATTTTTGGATTATTTTATTAAAAAATGTGTCCTTAGCATGAATTTAAAGACAGCAATAATTTATTATAAAAAACAAAATTTTCAAAAAATTGCAAAAAATATTTTAAATTTTATAAATTCAATTTTGAGACTGAATTCAGCTCAAGCAGTATTTACACCATACTTGATCAAATTTTTGGATTATTTTATTAAAAATTGAGGTCTCAGCATGAATTTTATGACAGCAATAATTTATTAAAGAATACAACATTTTCAAAAAATTGCAAAAAATATTTTGAATTTTATAAATTCAATTTTGAGACTGAATTCAGCTCAAGCTGTATTTAGACCATACTTGATCAAATTTTTGGATTATTTTATTAAAATTTGTGTGCTCAGCATGAATTTAAAGACAGCAATAATTTATTATAGAAAACAAAATTTTCAAAAAATTGCAAAAAATATTTTGAATTTTCAAAATTTAAATTTGAGACTGAATTCAGCTCAAGCAGTATTTAGACCATACTTAATCAAATTTTTGGATTATTTTATTGAAAATTGTGTCCTCAGCATGAATTTATAGACAGCAATAATTTATTATAGAAAACAAAATTTTTAAAAAATTGCAAAAAATATTTTGAAATTTATAAATTCAATTTTAAGGCTGAATTCAGCTCAAGCAGTGTTTAAACCATACTTAATCAAATTTTTGGATTTTTTTATTAAAAATTGAGTCCTCAGCATAGTTTTAAAGACAGCAATAATTTATTAAAGAAAACAAAATTTTCAAAAAATTGCTAAAATTATTTTGAATTTTATAAAATCAATTTTGAGACTGAATTCAGCTCAAGCAGTATTTAGTTCATACTTGATCAAATTTTTAGATTAAATTATTAAAAATTGTGTCCTCAGCATGAATTTAAAGACAGCAATAATTTAATAAACAAACAAAATTTTCAAAAAATTGCAAAAAACATTTTGAATTTTATAAAATCAATTTTGAGACAAAATTCAACTCAAGCAGTATTTAGACCATACTTGATCAAATTTTTGAATTATTTTATTACCAATTCTGTCCTCAGCATGAATTTAAAAACAGCAATAATTTATTATAGAAAACATTTTTTTTTTTTTAATGCAAAAATATTTTGAATTTTATAAATTCAATTTTGGGACTGATTTTAGCTCATGCAGTATTTACACCATACTTGATCAAATTTTTGTATTTATTTAATAAAAATTGTGTACTCAGCATGAATTTAAAGACAGCAATAATTTATTATAAAAAACAAAATTTTCAAAAAATTGCAAAAAATATTTTAAATTTTATAAATTAAATTTTGAGACTGAATTCAGCTCAAGCAGTATTTAGACCATACTAGATCAAATTTTTGGATTATTTTATTAAAAATTGTGTCTTCAGCATGAATTTAAAGACAGCAATAATTTATTATAAAAAACAATTTTTTTAAAAAATTGCAAAAATATTTTGAAATATATAAATTTAATTTTAAGACTGAATTCAGCTCAAGCAGTATTTAGACCATACCTAATTAAATTTTTGGATTATTTTATTAAAAATTGAGTCCTCCGCATGAATTTAAAGACAGCAATAAGTTATTAAAGAAAACAAAATTTTCAAAAAATTGCAAAAAATATTTTGAATTTTATAAATTTAATTTTGAGACTGTATTCAGCTTAAGTAGTATTTAAACCATACTTGATCAAATTTTTGGATTATTTTATTTAAAATTGAGTCTTCAGCATAAATTTAAAGACAGCAATAATTTATTACAAAAATCAAAGTTTTCAAAAATTTGCAAAAAAATTTTTAGATTTTATAAATTCAATTTTGAGACTAAATTCAACTCAAGCAGTATTTAGACCATACTTGATCAAATTTTTGCATAATTTTATTAAAAATTGTGTCCTCAGCATGAATTTAAAGACAGCAATAATTTATTATAGAAAACAAAATTTTCAAAAAATTGCAAAAAATATTTTGAATTTTATAAATTTAATTTTAAGACTGAATTCAGCTCAAGCAGTATTTAGACCAATCTTGATCAAACTTTTGGATTATTTTATTAAAAATTGAGTCCTCAGCATGAATTAAAAGACAGCAATAATTTTATATAGAAAACAAAATTTTCAAAAAATTGCAAAAGATATTTTAAATTTTATTAATTTAATTTTGAGACTGAATTCAGCTCAAGCAGTATGTAGACCATACTTGATCAAATTTTTGGATTATTTTATTAAAAATTGTGTCCTCAGCATGAATTTAAAGACAGCAATAATTTAATATAGAAAACAAAATTTTCAAAAAATTGCAAAATATATTTTGAATTTTATAATTTCAATTTTGAGACTGAATTCAACTTAAGCAGTAATTACACCATACTTGATCAAATTTTTGGATTATTTTAATAAAAATTGTGTCCTCAGCATGAATTTAAAGACAGCAATAAAATATTATAGAAAACAAAATTTTCAAAAAATTGCAAAAAATATTTTGAATTTTATAAATTAAATTTTGAGACTGAATTCAGCTCAAGCAGTATTTAGACCATACTTGATCAATTTTTTGGATTATTTTATTGAAAATTGTGTCCTCAGCATAAATTTAAAGACAGCAAAAATTTATTATTGAAAACAAAATTTTCAAAAAATTGCAAAAAATATTTTGATTTTTATAAATTTAATTTTGAGACTGAATTCATCTCAAGCAGTATTTAGACCATACTTGATCAAATTTTTGGATCATTTTATTAAAAATTGTGTCCTCAGCATGAATTTAAAGACAGCAATAATTTATTATAGAAAACAAAATTTTCGAAAAATTGCAAAAAATATTTTGAATTTTATAAATTAAATTTTGAGATTGAATTCAGCTTAGACAGTATTTAAACCATACTTGATCTAAGTTTTGTAATAATTTATTGATAATTGTGTTCTCAGCATAAATTTAAAGAAAATACTAATTTATTATAAAGACAAAATTTTCAAAAAAAATTAAAAATTGTTTTGAATTTTATAAATTTAATTTTGAGACTGAATTCAGCTTAGACAATATTTAGACCATTTTTGATTCAGTTATTGGAATAATTTATTTACAATTGTGTTCTCAGTATAAATCTACTTATTATATTTTTTTGATAATTATTTTAGCACGATGTGGTGGTTGGGCGGTTCAGCGTTAATTATATATATAAAAAAAATGTATATTTAGCAAAACATAACTTAAACAAATTTTATATTTTCTGGCTAAAATTCTAAATATGTTTAGCCAAATTCCTGATTTAAGCTTTTTATTCTCAATCGGTAATTTTAGTTTAAAATATAAAATGTTCCAGACAATGCTTGTACTGTACTGTCAATATCTTTTACTAACAATAGAATTATAATATTAATTAATGGTTAAATTTGTATTGAAATTAATTAAAGCATAAATAATAATCAACGTCAAACTAATTAAATTTGAAAGTGTGGTTTTATATAATAATCGACTACAATTAATATCAACAGTAATACATTACAAATTAATTATGTTTAATTAGCATTGTAAACAAAACCAACGGGCACTTAAATCAAAATAGGAAATGACCATTAATCATTGATCGAATATACTGACCATATTAATGCAAATTACCGATCATGAATGTAAAAACTTTATGGATGAATATAAAAATATCTAAACGGAAGAGATATCATGCGGTTTGCGAATCCATAAAAACTTGGTGATCCGCGATGACATAAACTTAAGCAGCATGAAAATCTATTACGGATTTATGTATCCTTTCTCGCCCCGGACAAATGGCCCCTCGCAACTTTTTCTATTAGGAAAATATTTACAATTCCGGTCCGCGCGAAAAGTATCGCCATTATTTTTCTAGATTTCTTTTGATGCACGGCATATGAAGCGTTTTTAAGTAGGTCAGTTTATCTTTCCCGTCGAGCTCTTTGTTTAACTGAATGATATTACCAGCAAACCAGGGTGAAAAAAAGGAAACGCACAAAATGTTGGAGGAAAGGTACGTTCCCAGAATGAGTAATGTTTAAACTGTGCATAAACTGACGCCTTCTTACTTTCTTGTCCCAAGATTTATTTCAACAAATTTAATTTAAAAGCTACTTGTACTTCTGACATTTCTAATAAAAACAGGTTACATTTTTTTAATTATCACAAAATCTTAACGCCATTCAAATCCTATTGTTTAGAAAGCATCAGCGCTTGCTTGATACACTTTTAACGATTTCTCGTCGCCTCCCTAGACGCATTAGCGATATCTTTATAGACTTCATGAAGGACTTAATGTATTGCATATTTACATTGTTTGGTTGGGTAAAATTGCATCTATTAGGAATCAAGTGTGTGCGCTTATATCCTGCACACAATGTATGTATGCATGCGCTAAAAGCATTTACTTTTAATAAAAATTGAGTTAAACATATTTACATATTCCATCCAGATTTATTGGCCTAAATTCAAATTGGTTCATTTAAAATTCAAATTCTTTTAAAAAGAAAAGTCTAAATAAAAAGGAAAATCAATACACTTAATTAATAAGTTTGAATTAATTGTTGTGTTTATTGGACCGTGCCAAATTATTATTTTTTGCTCCGCAATAAAGGCAACAATGAAAAATTAATGACGCACAACGTTCATTATTTTTTTTATTCCTTAATATATTATAACGGGCGTTATTAATTGTGCTTTGTGTACACAGAATTTTATTAAATTTATTCAGAAATATGTAATATGGTTTTTTTTATTCTTTATTGAGTTTATTATAAAATATGATTATTTAATTATAATTTCTTAAAATAGGATTATTTTTAACCACTAAAGTTTGTACTCATAATCAATTATAATTTAGCTTTTCAGACGTTCATTAATAGTAAAAAAATAAAGTATAACGCTTAATGCATAAACCACTACGCCAGCAGAACGGGATCAATTTCCAGCATCTAATTTTTAAATATATTTTAGTTTTGTGTCACAAAATTCTAATTTTAATATAAAAAAAGTTTTCTTTTTACCAACATGGGTTCAGATGGAGCTACTTGAGCAATAATCAACTTGAACTGAGTGGCGAATTCCATTATCAAAGGTTTCAGACAGAATAAGGCCTTTTTTGACGTCAAAAAAAGTTTGGCACAAAATAATCAGACAACAATTTTTTTTGCGTATTATAAGGCTGCTAGCCTCATATCCACCGTAGAAGTTTGGCGGTTAAACCTGAAAACTACATTTCTATCTCTCGGCAGATAACGGCTGCAGTTCCTCAAGGCTTCATTTTTTCTTAGTCCTATACCGAGGTCCAGCACTCCAAAGTATCTTGGGGTAATTTTTGATAAGAAACCCAGGTACAAGCTCCATGTTTAATCTTTACTGAACAAAACCCAGCTCTACACTTCGACCATTAGACCAATAATCACGTATGCTTCCTTCATTTGGGGAACGGCTGCAAACAGCCACCTCAATTGTCTTAAGGTTTTTTAAAAACAAGATTTTGCAGATAATCACTAGAGCTCCATAAATTGTTCAAAACATAGATTTTTGGACCGACCTCGGAATTTTTCCACTACAATAACACATTAAAGCATTGGGCAAAAAATACTTCAAAAACCTTGCGGTTCACTCCTGATCTTGCAAAATTTGCCAAACCAGATCGGAAAGAATTTGTCCACAAACCACCGGTAAATTAAGTAGCAACCACGTTACCTCTTCTATAAGTGAGTAAAACCAATGTCCAAAACCCAGCATATAAGGCAATCTCCTAAACACACCTCCTAAACCCTTATCTCCGAACGAAAAGTCTATAATATGATCAGACTTTTAAGAATTTGCAGTTTGCGTGGAGTTTAGTCGTTAGGCGTCTCTGGAAAGATAAATCCGACATTTGTCTTTGAACATAGTTTTTAGAAACCACCCACGCCACAAAAAAAATGTAACTACTTGGTCTAATAGACCATTATCTGGCCCATCATGTCAAGTGCATTTAACGCCACTATAGCCAAAGGGTCTTTAACCCAGATAGCTTTTATGCTTTAATGCAACTACCAACACTCTAGGTTCGGCTGCAACTCCGCTAGCACCCACGTTGACATGCGCCGTTTTTCTAAAATCTATTATCGGGCGCGTAAGGCACGTAAGCAATAACATCTGCATAAATGCATATTTTCGTGCAGCAATTAATAATTGTGTTCAACACAATATATTTCGCTACAACTACCAATTAAGGTCTGCAAAAACTCAACTCTAAAGTACCTAATAAAGGTGGATTGACAAGCATTGTTCAGGATTGGTGAGTGGGCACATTAGTTTAAACTATTTGCTGGTAATCATGATTTGAAGTGACCCAACTATTTGGCAAGTGTTAGTCGTTAAGAGATTGGATATTGCCTCTATATCCTTTAACTAAATGACTTCTAACGCTTGCAGAATAGAAAGATTTCTAATTCTTTGATGGGTGAGTGGGCACTTTCCTTCAAACTATTTTCTGGTAATCATAATCTGAAATGATTTCCTCACCCGCCCAAGTGTTGGTCATTAAAATATTATATATCACCATTTTTGTCTCTGGCTAAAGGACTTTTAACTTCTAATTCTTTAATAACAAACACTTGGGCAAGAAGGTGGACACTCTTGTTCAAACTATTTGCTGGTAATCATGATCTGGATGGTCTGGAATCACTCACCCACCCGCCCATGTGTTGATCATTAAAAGATTGATTATCACCATTTTTTCTTTTGGCTAAAGAACTTCTAACACTTGCAGAGAAGAGTAACTTCAAATATATTAATAACAAACACTTGGGAGAGTAGGTTACTACTTTAGTTTAAACTATTTGCTAGTAATCATGATCTAGAGTGACCCACCTATCTGCCCAAATGTTGGTCATCAAAAGATTTAATATCACCATCTCCTCCTTTGGCCAATAGACTTCTAACACTTGTAAAAAAGACTAACTTTTAATTCTTTAATAACAAACACTTAGGCGGGTGGGTGGAAACTGTAGTACTTGCTGGTAATTATAATCTGAAATCACCCACCCACTCGCCCAAGTGTTGCTCATCAAAAGATTAAATAACATCACTTCCTCTTTTGGCCAAAAAACTTCTAATACTTGTAGAGAAAAGTAACTTTTAATTTATTCATAACAAGCACTTCGGCGGGTGGGTGCGCCCTGCAGTTCAAACTATTTGTTAGTAATCAAAATCTGGAGTAAGTAAATAACTTAAAACTTCCAATTTTTTAATATCAAATTCTTGAGCGGGTAGATGGGCATTTTGGTTCAAACTATTAACTAGTTATCATGATCTGAAGTAACCCACCCACCCGCCCATGTGTTAATTATCAGAAGATTGGATATTGCCTTTTCTTCTTTTGACTAAATGACTTCTACCACTTGCACAATAAAGAAACTTTAAATTTTTTGATAACAAACTTTTGGGCAGATAGGTGGGCACTTTAGTTTAAACTACTTGCTTGTAATCATGATTTAGATGACCCACTTACCCGCTCAAGTGTTGGTCTTTAGGAGATTGGATATTGTTTTTTTCTCCTTTGACTAAATTACTTCTTACAATTGTAGAAAAGAGTAACATTTAATTCTATAATATCAAACATATGAGCGGGTGGGTCAGATTTTTAATTTAAACTATTCATTGGTAACCATAATCTAGAGTGACCCATCCACCCGCCCAAATGTTGGCTATCAGGAGATAAATATTGCCTTCTCCTTCTTTGACTAAATGATTTCAAACAATTGAAGAACAGAGAAACTTGAAATTCTTTAATAACAAACATTTCGGCAGGTGGGTAAGCACTCAATTTTAAACTTATTGCTGATAATTATAATCTGGAGTGACCCACCTAATACCCAAGTGTTAATCATTAAAAAATTGCATATTACCAATTTTTTTTTTGGACAAAAAAACTTCTAACGATTGCAAAGCAAAGAAACTTTAAATTTTTTAATAACAAACACTTGGACGGGGGGGGGGGGGGTGTCACTCTAATCCAAACTAAAAATGATCTGGAATAACCTACCCACCCGTCCATGACTAACTTAATTAATAATTTTTTAATAAAAAACATAAAAGTAGGTAGAAAGGCTTTCTAGTTCAAACTTATTACTGGTAATTATGATCTGGAGTGATCTACTCACCCGCCCCAATGCTGGTCATTAGAAGATAAATATTGTCTCCTCCTCTTTCGACTAAATGACTTCAACACGCATAAGAAAAGACAGAAAAATCTTTCCAATGCTTTATGTTCAACTTTTGCAGGAAGCTAAAAACAAACAAAAAATCTCTTTTGTTAAGTTATGCGGGCTTTGCGTTACCATCAAGTACAAGCAAAAACTGCAGAAATTGCACAATGCCATCGTTGTCAACGCTACGGTTACACGGGTTGCTTGGTTTATCAAAAACTTCAGCTTTAACTTCCAATATAACATCGGAGTAATCAATAACTTAAGGTTGGACCACAACTCAGTAATACTGGAGTTCTTTGAAAGGGGATGATTAACTAAAGAAGGAAAAAAGTTGATAACACATACCAATTGGCTTCTCTTCTCACAATTCTTAAAAGAACTGACCACAGTAAAAAAAGACCCACCAAACTACTGAAAATTTTTCTAAAACATTTCAGGTTTGCGCCGATAATCCTCTCAAATTATTTTGAAAAATTAAAACATTGATCCGTAGAAGATATGCCAATAATAAAGACAAAATTTTCAACTTGTTTCACAAAAAAGTAAGAAAGATTGCACAGAAATTAGTGCTGGAAAAATACTTTAAAATCTTTTACGGAAGACTATCATCAAATGTAAACAATTTTTAAAACCATACAAAACAAACCTTATCCCAACCAATTATAGTAAAAACGGGGCCCCGATACTAAACAGATTGTTAAAATAAATATAGTTATATAATAGTGGCGCTCACCAACATTGCTAATGCAAGTTTTAGAACCGGAAATTTTTCTACAAAATTGAAGTGCTCTCTCGTATCAATTTCCCAAAATCTAGGAAAGATTGAAAATTTCTGCAAAACTACAGGCTTATTAGTTTACTATGCACTAAATAAAATCATAGAAAAGAAGAAAAGGTAATTTAAGATCATTTTTTATAATTCTAGATTACGCGGACTCTAACAATCTTCTCCTTCTCATCAGAATGGCTTTAAATAGGAACATTCAGTGGTCCATCAATTAAATTGTGTGACCAATCACATTGTCAAGAATTTTAAGCTAAAGAAGGCCACGAGGTGGCTACACAAATAAGTACCAGGTTATGCTCAGATGGCGACGCCGTTAATAGAGATGCTTAGCAGCAAAATGCTTCTTGTGTGAAACAAAGACGCAGAAAAAGTCTTTCAACTAATCAAAATCAGTTAGAACAAACCTCTAAAACTAACTTGTTCTCAACTAGGTCTACAAAATGTTTTACAAACTGGAGCATCAATAGCTAATTTAAATGCGGTACTATATAAAAAAGAAGGTTTCCAATATCAAATCATAATCCAGAATTGATTCTATTTAAAACTGAAATGTCTAGCCACTGTATAAGCCTTATACAAATGAAGGCAATGCCTGGAAGATGAGCCTCTTACAATACGCACTAACAACAAAACACTGGTATAGTTAGAAAATTTCTTCAAAAGCAACGCAAAATATACAGAGTTGTCACTACTTCTATCAAAATTAGATCAACTTGCTAACCTAACCTAACCAAACCTTTTTTTTGTTGAGAAAAACGCTAATGCTTGCCGGTCATTGGTTTAACGTGCCCAACAGTGTGGGACTTTCATCTACTAAAATACGTCAAATTTTCTCACTACAAAACGGGATAACTTATTAAAAAAAATTAGCATTGTCTAGCAGCTGGGGCCTAGACAGCAATCATTCAAGCTGCTTAACAAACGGCAAAACCTTTTGTTTTGTTTACTCTTTTCTGCTTCTTTCAACTTTATGACATTTCTGACAAACTTGTGTAGTAGGTTTCAGTTTACCTTGATTGCTAGCATTATGTCTATAAAGTTTTCCACGTAAATTTTTTGACCAATTTCTGTTTCAACAACTTTTTTTTGTTTAGACCATCGTTTACATTAAAAAAAAAGTGTGTTTTGAGGAATCTACTTGATTGCCAATTATTAGTATATAAGTGCCAAAACTGCCGTGACCAGAGAGAAACTGAGTCATGTAGTATTTTGCTTTCCTGTGTTTGAATTTGACCCATTTTCTTAAATTGTAAACCAGCTTTCTAGTCTATTCTCTATTGCCGCTGTTCTTCCACGCCTTGTTCCATTTGTGGATGGCGCAAAAATTTTCTTCACTACCCCTTTTGCGGTTGGTGTACTAATAGGCCTTTTTTTTGACGTACAAATAAATAGGCACCGTATTGGCAATTACGCACACCGCCTACTTTTATAAAAAAAAATTGTGTGGCCATCAGCCTCATGCAGTGTTTTGCACCGCCAATAACGCTATGCCATATAAGGGCATCATAACTAAGAATTGATCTCACTACCGAGTGGTAAACCGTCCTTCTTCTGCTAGTAAATTCTAATATGTTTGGTAGTACTTTGTCATGTTTAAATTTCTTTTTTCAGCTTTTTTGTTATATTTTTGACGTGATTCCCAAAAATGCCCAGATAATCAAACTCAATACCCAAGTATTTAATTGCATTTTTTGGCTTGATGGTAACGTTGCCAAACTTAAAGACAATATCTTTTTTGCCCGCGGTCCTTTGTAGATTATTGCTTCAGTTTTTTCAAGGACAATTTCCAAACCGTTTTTGCTTGTCCATTTAACTATTTGCCTTAAGGCTTTGTTAGTTATTCTGGAAAAATTTGCGCAGTCATCAGCTGTGCTCAGTAGCGCTAAATTATTGGCATAGGTTATAGCAGAGCATCCATTTGGAAAGTCTAAGGTTAAAACAGGGTCATATAACACATTCCACAAAGTGGGTCCTAAAACTGAGCTTTGGGGAACTTTTTTCCGCGCGCAACCCTTGCAGTGCTAACGTTGATCTGCAAGAACATAGGCATTTTGAAGCACATTGTCGAGCTTCCTTCTGTTCTGTGCCATTAATCTTCTAAAAACCGGCAAAACCGACTTGTGATCGTTTTTACAATGCATACATAGTGCAGCGTCTTTGAAGCCTTTTGCCTGATGACCCGGTTTACAGCACTTTAGGCACCCCGGATTATCTGTGTGCGGTTCAGCACAGGCACTTCTAACATAGCCTAGTTTTAGGCAGTTGATGCATTTTGCCATGTAAATTTTCTCTCTCACGGTGGTCTTTAGCCATCCAATCTTGATTTTTTCCGCTTTTATAAATGCGACGACAATTTTTTTAGCAATGACAAAAGTGGCAATTTGATTGCTACCTCTTGTCAGTCTCAAGTTTTTTTATTTCAACAGGCTGGTATTTGAATTCATTTAATTTAGCTGTAATGGCCTTTTTGATGGTCTTTTGGTTGGCGTCCTTATTGATATGTGACATATGGACGTTTTTTTTCCTCTCTAGTGCTTCCACTCAGAAAATGTCCGTTACCCATTTTTTTCTGCCTAACCTAACTTAACCTAACCTAACCTAACCTAACCTTTTTTTTAAGTAGTAAACGCTAATGCTTCCCGGGCTCTTGGTCCAATGGGTCTAGAAGTGTGGGACTTGCACCCACTAAAAAGCCTCTGTTCTTCGCACCGGTTAGACGGAATACCCTAAAAAAGGATTTCTCATCGCCCAACCGGCTGGTCGCTCTTTTGTCATTAAAATTCCAATTTCTCCTTTTTGTTTTCCTTTTTATTCCGTTTCTTTACATTTCATAGTCTTTGTTATAAAGTTGTAGATGAGTGACCAGTTGCGCCACCCACCCTTAAACTTTCTCCAAACGCCGATTTGGCTTCCTTTTTCTCGACCTGCCAGCGCTCGCAGGAGAAGATAGTGTGTTCGGGAGAGTTTTGCTCCCCGCAGTAGTGACAGGCGTCGTCAACGGTTTTACCATTTTTTTTTTGTGTAAGTCCCAAAGCTTCCGTGGTCTACTAAAAATTGAGTCAAAAAGTAGTCCGTGGTTCTGTATGGACAACCACTTTAGATTGGGATCAGCTTCTTTGTCCATTGAGCGGTGTCCACCGTTGCTTCCCAATGTTGCTGCCACGTCTTGACTACGCTAAAGGCTAATTCTTGCTATGCTTTCCTGGCCAAGTACCTATTCTCCAATTCCAGCACTTTAATGTATATTAGTGGTACCGCTGCTATTACGCACGCCGCCATTGCACTAACGCTAACCACTCTAAGCAGAACTTTTTTCTGGGTTGAGATCAGCGAGGTCCTGTGCCGCTAAACTCTGAGTGCACGTTTTTCACACAGGCGCTGCGTAGGTTATGATGGACTGAACTACCGCATGGTTAACCATCTTTTTCCTGGCCTTTTGGCCACTAACGTTTGGCAAAACCTTTGTTAGTGCCGTGACTGTCTTTTTGGTTTTTTGACCGAGTTTACCACGTGGTGTCCAAATGTCCAATTTGCATTCAGTCATACTCCCAGATACTTTACAGTTTTTTTTGGCTTCACCTCCTCTTCTCTGAGCGTGATAACTTCTACAACCTCTAACCCGTTTTTGGACATCAAATCGTCCACGGCCGCCAAGGCCTCGTTTTCTGCTTCCTGGAGACTCGTAGCACTGCTTGCCCTAACTACCACCGCCAGATCGTCGGCGTATGCTACTATTTTCATTCTTCCGGGATGTCCAGTCTAAGTGCAGGGTCGTACAATACGTTCTACAGGGTTGGCCCAAGAACCGAGCCCTGCGGTACGATCTGCGTCAGCTTTCTTCCTTCCCCCTCTGCGATGCGGAGCGTTCTGTCGCTCAGGTAGCTGGCTAACATGTCTTGGAGATATTTGGACACTCAAGTCAAAATCTTACTCCACCTGACCGTGTTAAAAGCGTTTTTAACGTCCAGGAAGATAATCGCCGTCCACGCGCTTTTTCGGTCCTCGCACAATGATTTGGTTTTTATGATGGCGTCCACAATCGAGCGCCACTTCCTTAACCCGTATTGGACGTCCGATATAGCCCCCTTCTCTAACTCCTCTTTGAGTCTCCCAAGCACACTTAATAACTTTATGGCCCAAAATTTATTTGCTTCCCCATTTGGGATTAACACAACCTTCGCCTTCTTCCAGATGTTTGGGAAGACTCAATTATCCAGAACACTGTTACAAGCGGCACGTAACACCTCCGGAATTTCTTCTTGGGCAAGTTTAACAATTTGGTCTTTAATGCCGTCGGGACCTGCGGCTGTCTTTGGGCCAAGCCTTGCAATGGCTACCTTCATCTCCTTTCCTGTGAACAGAACAGGTGTGTCTGAATTTTTTAAGGTTGGTAATCGTGCCACCGGGTCTTCAACATTCGGGAAAAGTTCCACTACACCCGTCTTCTTGTGGCCTTAACCAGGGCAATTTGCTTTGGCCTTTTACCCAGTATTTTTACCATGATCTGGTATCCTTGCCCGAAAGGGTCCTTTTTCAAATCATTTATTAGTTTGTGCCACTTCTCCATCTTGTTTTTTTTTAATAGCGCTTTTGTATGTTTTCTTGGCGGCCGTGGTTTTTCAAGTCTACATCCATTTTGCCGCAGGCCTTGATCCTTGTAAGCCTTTTCCGTATTGCAATGCACTCCTTCCGTTCTTTTTTATTCTTGTTGGACCACCAATATCTCCTCTTTGTCGCCGACCTTCCAATTTGTCAAAGTCACATTGGTTGTGGTCATAGTTAAATCAATGTATGAGCCGCTAGACCTTCTCACAAATGTTGGAGTGAGCCCGTCATTTCCGAGCCCCAGATTGAGAGTTGCTATCCACTGGGACAGGTATTTTCCCTTTTGTCTTTGATCTCCAAGCTCCAAGTTGGAGATTTGGCGTTAAAGTCTCCGGCTAGGATGACTTCTTTGGGCCAAAGAGTTTTTATCCGTTCCATAATAAAATCAATTTTTGTCTTGTACGCCTCCAGCGGGATGTTTAGCAAGATGTATGCGTTTACTACAAACATGTCTAGTAACTCACAGATTTAAAACCTGGTGCCCCTTGATCCCCGCCTTCTTTGTTACCTAGAAAACCGCTACATTATCTCGCAGATCCGTCAGCAGGCTTTTCCTTTTAGCCAAGTTTTTGTTTGGTTCTTGCAGCACCAGGTCTACTCCTACTCGCCTCGCCTGTGCGTCCGCGGCGTCGTATGCGGCCCTTGCAGTACCGATATTTACTTGTAAGGCCTTAAGCCCCATTTTGGTGTCATGCTACTCCCTGTACCTATCTAACGTTTTTCTGAAGATTGGACACATCATAGAGTCTGCCCTATGCTAACCTAACCTAACCTAACCTTACCTAATGCGTTATTGCAAAATTTTGTCAACAAATTTGTTACCAATAAAATTGACAGTATCAAAAGCATATTACCCCCAGAAGACAAACAGGCTTGACCGCCACTAAGCCAAAAAGTCCTGTACCTATGACTGGGCAGACAATATTAAATCAAGCATCACCGTATAAATGTGTTAAAAACTAAGACATTTGCTAAGACCATACAATAAACCCAGTGAGATTGCTCACTAACACAAAAAATTATCCGAAAACATTAGGAGTATAAAGCAGATTTAGAAGACAATAACCCTGACCTCAACTATATTGTAAAGAATTAATTTGTGAGCGGTAATTAAAATTAAAACTACTGTGCTGCAACCAATAAACTGCGTGCCCCATCCACCTACTTAAGTGTTTGTAATCAAATAATTGAATCACAAACAGTTGGGTGGGTAAGCAAAAATTAAAGTTAAAGTTATTCTTCCGTAATCAATAAACTGCGTGCTCCGTTTGTAAGATTAGTGATAAATTTCTGATGAGTTTATGGTTTAGTATCTAATAGTACTTTTAACCACCACACCGAGCGTTTAAGTTGTATATTAATAAGTTAAGGTATATTTTTACTTATCATTTTTTTTAACCATTGTCGGCTGCTATTTTATGTAACCCGCATTATTTTAAAACTACTGTCCTGCAATTAATAAACTGCGTACCCCTCCCGCCCTCCAAAGTGTTCGTAATCAATAATTTAGATCACAAACAGTTGGGTAGGTGGGCAGGAACTAAAGTTAAAACTACTGACCTGCAATCAATAAATTTTGTGTCCCACCAACCCAACAAAGTATTTGTAATTAATAAATTAAATCACAAACAGTTGGATGGGTGAGCGGGAACATTTTGTTCTTATTATTTTTAATTATAAATAAAATAAAAATTACAATACAAAATATGAAAATGCAATTATTTTTCATATTGCTTGTGACACATTGATCTTCCAATATACGAATGATGTTTCAGTAAACAAGTCTGCATGCAATGTCAGAAACATAAATTTGTTGCTTCTCTGAATTGATAGATTCTGTATGATATGCGATTCGAATGTAATAATAAAAAGTATTTCACATAAAATGTTTCGAAATTCTAAACAATAATTTTTCTTAAATTAATTAATCAAACTTTGTAATATCCATTCAAATTTAACAGTTATCATAAATGGCAGAAACTATAATTTCGTGAAACAAGTTGTAAAATTAATGTCGACTACTCGTGGAAACTTTGCATCTGAATTCTATCAATAACTGTGAAATGTCTAATGAGCTGTTGCTTTGTGTTTGTATTACTATTCTATGATGGTAGCTTCTAGCTAACATTAATAATATTACATTTAATACTTCTATGAAGAATAATCAATGGAAACTGCAATGTGTATTAAATTCACTCAACTCAACAGGCTGATGGCAGACAGACAGTCGCATGAAAGACATTTGAGACCCGGCATTCCGTTGGTTTTGATTTATGTCGGGAATGTTTGTACTCCGCCACAAATGCGTGAACTATTACACAGTTACAGATATGTTTCTTTGTGTTGGGCTTACTGAAACTGTTTGAAATGAAAATACATAGTTGTTGTATTTCTACTAGTTTCACAACAAAAGTTGTTATTGTTAAATAAATATTAGTTTGTAAAATAATTAATTAACTAATATTTTAAATAATATTTTTTGGTAATCAAATTATAATGATTAGGACTAAATGGAACAAAAATTATAAAAAAAACTTATTATTAGTAACGAGTATTTTTCTCTTTTGCATTATTGACTGCTTGAAGTCGACAAGGAAACACCAAAAAACAGTCATCTCTGTTTGTGGTATTTTTTTTTGCCCGTATCCTAATTTTCTGGTTATCAGGCCAGTATCCAAGTAACGCTTATACACAATTTGTACAGCACAAAAGCTTTTACCAACAATCCTTGCAGTTTTAAGTTTTTTTTGCCCATCTTTAATCGACGCTATAATTCTTACCACAACAATAGAGCTTTATGACTTGTTAAGTACAGTACAACGTGTGAATGTGAAAGTTTTGCAGAGAAAAATTATTACTAAATAAAAAATCCATATAATAATTTAATTACCCTTTTTACCCATACGATAACTCCGCCACTGGTTATCAACAATTGTGGCAGCCATTAATATTTTACTGATAACATTGTTAGGTTGGTACTACTGCTTCCAAACGCTGTCAACATTGCAAAGTGCATCTTCTGCTATCATATATCAATCTATTTAAATTGTTTATATACGGTTCGGTTATTTATTAAAAATTCAATTAAAATATCTGCAGAATATTATAATAAACATTAAACATTAGTGATTGTGTGCCGGGCAATAAGTGTTAATGTGCAAAAAGAAGAATTAGATGAAGAGACCGCAAGGCAAGTTTATATTCATGTTCCTTAATTATATGCTAATTACAATGGCTTTTGTTAGTTATTAATTAATTTTGTGGCATATAAATAACATCGAGGGTTTGTTTAGTAACAAAGTTTATTTGCTTGTAAAGTGTTGTATAGGCAACCCAATATACACCCTCGATCAAAAGCAAACTAATAAGTTTATTTATATACTTCTTGCACAAAACCACAATACATTTTTTATTTGAACCAAAAATATATTAATATAAATATATCCAATATTCTTCAATAATATACTTATAACCTTTATATACGATCAGTCTCCCTGCACGATAAAGTGTCCGTCATGCTGTTCAATACATGTTCAATACACACATCTGACCCTGTGCTGCTTTACCTTATCGTTTTCACATCTTATTAAATTATGTTACACCGATTCAATCGATACAACTCAATATTTTATGGGTAAATGTAATTGCAAGTTGTATTAATTAAGCGACGCGACAGAGTAATGATTAAGTACTTGCATGTATCTCATTAATATTTTAATTGCAATTGCAATTTAATTACGGTCAGTTCTTTAAATCTAAAGATAGAAATGAGTTGATATTTCATTTTTAATTACATTTTTTTTAAGTTTAATTAAGTGTTTCAATAATTTTGTATTATCAAGTAGTAAAAATTGCTTAAAAAATTAATGAAATTTTCTAAATTGCGAAAACAATAAAAATATTTTTATCATTACTGTAGAAATTTGTGTTCCTTTTTTCAACTTATAAAATGACCGATAGATGTCATTAAGTTAGAAGAGGTGGGTGATGTATCATTTTGTTTGATAACAAACGCTTGGATGGGTGGGCGGGGACACAGTTTATGAATATTGGACAGATGTTATTAAGTTAGAAGAGATAGGTGACGTATTAATTTTCTTAATAACAAAAGATTGAGTGGGTGGGCGGGAACACGATTTCTAAAAATTGGTCCGGTGGTTGGTGTTAGTGTTCCCACCCACTCGCCCAAATGTTTGTTTTTCAAAAATTAAATGTTTCTACTATCTGACATGTTCTTGAAGTTAACAAACATAATAGAATGACTGACAGATGTCATTAAGTTAGAAAAGGTGGGTGACGTATCAAGTTTCTTGATTACAAACTTTTGGGCGGGTGGGCGGGAACACTGTTTATGAATATTGGACCGGTAGTTTGTATTGGTATTTCCATCTATCAGCCCAAGTGTCTGTTAACCAAAAATTATATGTCAACACTATCTGACGTGTTTTTAAATCTTCTAAAGAATTAAAGATTTGGATTTACCCACACAAGGAAGGCACCTACCGACTAAACTTCTCCTGATAACCTGCCAGGAAGTTTGAGACCGTTGAGTTTAAAAACCTTCTGTTAATAGATGAAAAAACAAAAACCATTGTCAAAAAAGAAGGAACATTTGCGCTTTGTAAGTTGAGGGAAGAGGGTAGGAATTTTAGAAAATGTTAATAGTTTGATTAACTGGGCGCTTGTATCGCGAAACTGCCTTGTCTGGCTTGGCGAGTTAGGCCAGATCAGGATTGGAGTAAATTGTTTTGCTGCTAAAACTTTGATATGTTTGCGCAATAGAGGAATCCGGAGATCGCTTTGGATATTACGATTTTGGACATATTATGAAGCTCCGGTGAGCATCCCCAAGGTTAAGTTTTAAAACGATTCTAACCTATTGAGATGCGTTTTTGGGGCGGTTTCCCAGATGGGGCACGCGTACGTCATCATGGGCCTGATGGTAAATGTGTGTAACCGGATTTTATTTGGAGAAAGAGATCACTGTTCCGTCGCAGCATTTGAACCAAAAGATTTTTAGCTAATTTAGCCTTATCAAGAATTGACTTCACGTGAACCCCTTGTTAAAGGTAATTCTCAGATACTTAGCAGAATCGGTCCAGATTGGTAGTGGCTTTTTGTAGCTTAGAGGTGATCACCAGAGGTGACCTTGACAAGTACAGTCTGCGTATTGTACCATTTTAACCCCGTACTTCCATCCCAAAAGCGTGTCCGCAACAAAGAGGTTAAAAAAAACGGAACAAGAATGGAGCCTTGTGGGACCCCTGCTGTGATATTTTACGTGGTTGAAACGTGGTTTTGAATTATAACTGCCAAAATTCTACGGTTGAAATATGAAGCTATTAGACGTAGAGGAAATTTTTGACTGAAGAGTTTGTAGAAAAAAAATTTATGCCTGACTTTGTCGAATACTTTTTTCACATTGAAAAGGACCATCCCTGTGGTCTTTTTTGATTTAAAGCTCTCAACGATGATTTAGCTGGTGAACCGCAGAGTGTTTCCAACGAAATCTATGCTAATGAGATGGAAGTAAATGATTAGAATCGACGTGATCCTGAATAATGTCTAAAATAACCTTTTCCATGACCTTGCTCAAGCTGCATAGTAAGCTGATAGGCCGGTAGTTTTAAGGAAACCGCCGGTCTTTCCCTGGTTTTGAGATGTTAATGACGATTAAGCTTTTCCAGACCATAGGAAAATGCTCAGTGCAAAGAATTGCATTAGCAATATTGGTGAGAATCATTATCGCTTTGTGCGAAAATTATTTAAGCGCTCTAT
The DNA here is from genome assembly GCA_963932245.1 of Tachinus rufipes. Taxonomy (NCBI): domain Eukaryota; kingdom Metazoa; phylum Arthropoda; class Insecta; order Coleoptera; family Staphylinidae; genus Tachinus; species Tachinus rufipes. The sequence goes on from OZ010749.1 coordinate 9,595,886, forward strand.
TGAGGATTTCGTCAGAGCCAGGAGCAGACCGGATTTTTTGTTTTGGTATAAATCTCGTATTTGAGACGGTCTAACGGTTTTAGGGCTTTCCTAACCACCCGTTCAACCCTTTTGACGTGTTTTGAATCCAAACATTTGTTTGGGGAGCATTGTAGTTCCAGGCAGTCAGCGAATAATTTGGCTTTTCCCACATACTGTACTCCATTTTTGCCATAAATGGCTGGAATGGGGACCGGCTTGTTTTTTAAAAATAAATTTGGAGATCTTCCACATTAGATGGTCATATTTTTCCAACACAATTCTGTGTGTAACCTTATGGCTTTTCTCATCTTGTCCTGAAGGGAGTTCAATGTTAGGCAATCTAAGAAGTTGCGATGCTTCTGCCATAGGTGCCTGGTGGCTTTTTGTCTACGAATTAAATCTTTTACGTTTCGAGATAGTCCTAGAAGATTATCAACGAAAACCTGATGGGTTTAGAGGCTATTTCCAAAGCCTGCTGAATTTGGCAAGTAAAATGTTTGCGGCCGTTCTCACCGGAGTCATGCAACCGATGCTTTCATCCAGTGGTTGTGAGAAGAGAGGCTAATCAGTGCAAATGACAATTTTTTTCCTTCTCTAGTTAACCTCTTTCAAAGAGCTCCAGCAGGACCGGTTGATGGTCGGAACTCATTTTATTGACTACTCGGATGGTGTGGTCAAAGTTGACGTTTTTGAATACAGCCACATTAAGTACGTCCTCTTAGTATCCTGCGCTATGATAGTAGAAGGGTTTCTCTGGGCCCACTACTTGTAACCTTTTTTGCTCTATAAAGTCGAGCAACGCCCGTCCTTTGAAGTTTTATTGTAAACTGTTTACAGTTGAAATCTTCAGCAATGAATGTGGGAAAAGGGTTAGATAGAACCGAGTCTAAATCTGCCGTTTTGATTTGGTTACTTGGGCTGAGATAGCCAGATGCAATTTTTAATGTCCTTAAACCGGCCACATTAACCATTATTGCATTTGATTTGAGAAAGACTAGCTTAGTGATGTATTTAGTAGTCTCAATGATTGGGTGGGCCGGTGGTTTGTCTCGGACACCAGCGTGATGTCGAGGTTCTTTTAGATGAAGAATTGTTTTACCTCACTTATTTTATCTAAACAGTCATTGGCATTCCAGAAGCAGACACAAAGTAATAATTCTTTGTTAGCCATTACTGTTTATAAAGAAGCGTTGACATGATTTTCTTATGAAAATTAATAAAGTTGTTCAACAGAGCGACTATCTTATCATTGCTTACAACCCGAGGAGATGCCGGTAGAGCGACTGTATTAACAAAAGATTTGGTCAAGACAACTGCAGATTTGCGGGATCTGCGGGCTTAAAAAATGACTGAGCCGGAGTGGTCGTGGGAGTCATAGAAGCTGATTTATTTGCTTTGCCATGCGAGGCTAACAGTTTTTGATAAGAGGGACATCTTCTGAAATTAACGGGGTGTGGACCAAAGCATAGATCTCACCTTAAAGGCGTGTCCTTGGGCCCCGAACAGATTCCACAAACTGGCGTTTTGAAAAAACAACGTTTGGCCGTGTGGCCCAAACGTTGGCATTTATTGCATTGTGGAATGCTACTTCTACGTTTTTTGGATTCAACTGAAACCTTGAGCTCAAGAAATTCTTTCAACCCCATAATTTTTGAAGACTAGGTGTCTTTAAGAAGCTGCACCAACATCATGCTAAGCCTAACGTGCTCGATTTTTGTGGTATATTTTTTTCTGCACGATTTAAACGTTTTTACAATAGATTTGATAGTAAACTTGAGTTTTCTGTACTATTTTGTTGTACCAGATGTTTATTTTGTACACTTTGTATGTGAAAAACGTGGTTTTTGAGAGAATTTCATACTACAGATAAGTTTTTTTAACAATTTAGACATTATAAATGTACATTCTGCACAATTTTGTAGGGAATGCGGAGGGTTATTAAATAATTAACACTGCACACTCCTTAGTTTTAGTTTGGTTTTAATTTAGTTGTTAAGAAAATATATAAATGATTAATAATATAGTTTGATTGAGAACGTTTTAATAATAACAGGTTGGTGGAAATAGCCGCAATGCTTTGTTCGTCGTATGTTCGTCGTCGATGTCTATGCTCGCCCGGTCTTATGGCGACTCACCCGTCCTCGTCACCGCTTGCAACTGCCCGTCTCGTTGTTTCTTCTCTTTGTTGCGTTCGTTGCGTGTCGTCAGTTATTCGTTTCGTATCGGCAGTCAATTGTTATCCTCTCCCCGCGCCGTCGGTCATCTGTTGTCTTTGTCTCGTATCGTCAGTCAATCGTCAATCCCACACTCGGCCCTCCTGGAAAACGTTCGTCCCGAATGTTACTCAGTTCTTGTTTTTGTTGATGGGACACCAATGCTTCATGTATTCCGCACAAGTTGTTGTTGCGTTTGGTCCATCATGTAGTCCTTCCTTCTTAACATCATACGTATCGTTATATTTTGCCCTTGTAACTTTGTATGGTCCAAAATATTTCGGTTTAAATTTAGCGCCAGGAATTCCTTGTGTTTGTTTGATCAGAACCAAATCACCCACTTTGTATTTATTTGGTTGTTTACGTCGCAGATTGTATTGATGACGGTTTTCATTCTGTACCTTTAATATGTTCTTCTTTGCTTCACTCCGTATTTTGATCCTTTGTTCTTCAAATACTTCGATTGCTGCTTCCTCTAATAACTTCGTGATTTTGATGTCTTCCTTGCACTTCATTTTTACTCCACAGAGTAATTCCATTGGTGATTTGGCGATAGAGCGTTGAATCGTTGAGTTGATTATTTGCTGTACCCTAGGCACAAACTTGTACCAATCACCTGGTTTGTCTATCGCTAACTTTGCAATAACAGGAATAATAGTGTTATTGAGTCTTTCAATCTGTCCATTTGCTCTAGCAAGGCCAGTGGTCACCAAAATATTCCTTATTTTCTCCTCTTCACAATATGCGGCAAATTCGTCTGATCGGAATGCAGAACCTCTGTCTGAAATTATGACGCTTGGATTTCCAAATATGTGCTTCTGTATGTCCAGCTTCTGTATAACCTCCTTTGCACACGTAGTCTTCGTCGGATATAACCACGTAAATTTCGAAAACGAATCGATGACCGCAAATATGTGTTTGTAGTTTTTGTTTGTTGTCTCAAGGGGACCAAGATGATCCATATGGAAGGTATGCAGTGGCATATCTGGCTTTTCTAACGGATTTAGCATGCCTTCCTTTTTGCCAGTCTTTCTATTTATTAACAAACACGGAATGCAACAAGAAAGTACCCTCTCTACTTTCTGTTGGATGTTTGGTATAAAGTATTCTTGTTTCAATACTTCTATATTCTTCTTGGATGAAAAGTGACCATTTTCATGTATTGTTTTGATGATTTCTGCCTCCATTATCTCGGGGATCATAATCAAGTGACGTCCATCTTTCACTTTGAAAAGTATGTTATTCTTTACGAGGTATTCGTCTGATCCATGTTCTATCGCAAGCGTTTTTAGCGATTTTATAAGCTCGTCCTCTTCCTGTGCTCGACGTATTTTAATAGATACTTCCTGACTTATTGTCATAATGGCATTTCGACTTAAGGAGTCTACATGCTTCATCCGGCTTCCCTTTCGATGTTCTACTTCATATATGAATTCCTCCAGTTCTAGTGCCCATCTCGCAACTTTGCAGTTAATTTCTTTCTTCTTTAACGTCATGGTGACTGCATTGCAATCTCTAATGATTTTGAACGGCTGTCCCAAAAGATACACTCTCAACTTCTTTACGGCTTTAACTATTGCAAGAAATTCCAAATCATAGCTCGTATACTTCTGTTCCGCTGGCGTCGTCTTCTTACTCCAATAGTAAATAGGGTGCAGTTTCTGGTCATCCGATGAGATTTGCATTAGAACGGCCCCTAATCCGTCTTTGCAGGCATCCGTATGCAATTCAGTCTTAGCGTTCAGCTGATAGATGTTCAGAATTGGCTTTTTGCATAACATTTCCTTTAATTTCTGGAACGCAATTCTCTGTTCCTTTCCGAAATTAAAATTTTCGTCCTTTCTTATCAAGTCTGACAACGGCTTCGCAATTAACGAGTAGTTTTCGACAAATTTCCTAAAGTATCCGGTTAGGCCTAAGAAACTTTGGATTTGTTTAATATTTGAAGGTTCAGGGAATTTGGCTATTGCTTTCGTCGTATTTTCACTGGGTTGTATGGTGCCCTCTTTAATAATGTGGCCTAAGAATTCCACACTTCTCTGCATAAATTGACATTTTTTTGAGTTCAATTTCAGTCCATAATCCCTACAAACCGTCAATGCCATTTCTAAATTTTTCACTGCTGTCTTCTCGTCCTTTGCTGGAATTATGAAATCGTCCAAATACGGTATGATGATACCCTTCTTTATCAAATCTTGGAATATTGTTTGTATATACCGTTGAAATGTTGGCGGAGAATTGCACAGGCCAAACGGTGCTCGTAAGAAACAATATTGTCCAAAATGTGTCACAAACGCGGTATACTTCTGACTTTCTTCGTGGACCGGTACGTGTAAGAAACCATTTTTCAAGTCCAACGTCGTGTATATCTTTGAATCTTGTAGGCGATCGAGAATATCTTCGATGAGTGGAAGGGGATGGCGATCTTTAATTATCATCTTGTTTACTCTTCTGTAATCCACACATAGTCTATGTGAACCATCTTTCTTCTTCGTCAAAACCACTGGACTAGAGTATTCCGACGCACATGGTTTCACTATTCCCTCTTCAATCCATTCTTCAACTTGTTTCTCCACAATCGTCTTTTCTATTGGTGCTAGTCTTCTTGGAGAACAATAAATGGGTTCATCGTTCGATAGTACCAACTTTAATGATACTTCTGGAGATTTTATCTTCTCTGGTTTATAGTTTTTGATCAAGTTCACAACTTTTTCTTTAATTTCACCAGAACATCTTTCATCAATATCAATTTCTGGTTGATATGCAGAAATTTCAATTCTCATTACGTCTATACTTTCTTCAATAACCTCATTTTCCTTCGCTTTCCTTTCTTCTACATTTTCGACTTCGATCTGTCCACATTTCATCTTTATCGTTACGTAGTCGAGGAAATCCTGACCAATTATTAAATCGGTTGCGATGCTTTCATTCACCACATACATCGGGGTAGAATAACATCCACCATCAATCTCTAACTCACATTGAAAAAATCCAATTGGTTTGACCAATTGACCTCCAAAACCTCTCAAAGATTTACTCACTGTTTCCAGCTCCGGGAATTTTGCTTTCTTATACGTATTTATTGTCATAGCGTTTACTGCACTTCCAGAATCAAGCAGGCCGACATAATTTCTTCCTCCTATTATTACTCTCTTCGTGTATCGTTCTTCTTCTTCCTTCGAAATTAAGTTTACCTTAGATTCTGCTTTCGGTTTCTTGTCACATTTACTCGCTTCGTGCCCGAATTGCAAACAATTCAAACATCTTTTCCCTTTTTCTCTATACTGGCAATTAGCTGAGATGTGCCCCTTACCGCCACAATTAAAACATCTACCGTCATCACCATCTCTTGAAGTTTTTGTAATTTGCTCCTTTTTGATTTCACTGTGACTCTTCACATCTCTAAATTTTTTTGTGAAACCGTATTGTTTATTGTTATTTACTGATGAGTCATTCGTTGCCTTTCTGATCTTCTCAAATGTTACAAGCTTTTCTTTAAATTGTCTCATAGTTTTCGCCTCGTACAACATAATTTTCTCTGCTGGTGAACCCCTTATTCCATCTGTTACATATTGTAAGAGAGATCTATCCCCAACGTCGCCTTTCGCTGCGATCTCCTTCATTTTGAGCAAATATTCATGCACTGATTCATCTTTCTTCATTTTCCTCATACTAAGTTCTTTGTGTATGTCAGCAGTGCAGCTGACTTCTTCAAATTCTTCTACTAACGCTTGTTTCAACCTAGGCCACGAATTTAAACGTTTCTCACCTCTTACAAACAGCTTAGCCAATCCAGTCAAACATCTCTTTGCACATAAAAATGATTGTAAGTCATTTAAATTCATTAATGCACTTACTTCTTCAAATTCCTCTACCCATACCTCTACAGGATAACCATCTTCGCCACTGAATTGCCGTATTGCGTCCTCCATGTCCCTTACTGTAAGTGAAAATTTCAGATTTTCGGACAGAGTAGTCGTCAACGAATTTGTTGGAGAAGCAGAACGTCGAGTTACTTTCTTCACTGCACCTTGTTTTGCGCAGACAGTCGTCTTCGCTGCTTTCTGCAACTTTACATTCTTCTGAGTATTTGTCTCCATCTTATGGTTATTGTCGTCTTTTTCGTCGTCGTCTTTTGTTTCGTCGTCGTCACCTTCGTCGTCGTCATCTTCTTCATCGTCGTCATCTTCTTCATCGTCGTCGTCTTCTTCCGTCTGGCCGTCGTTCCTGACTTTGTCATACGCACTCAAGTCGTATAACACTTTTAATATGCGTTCTATTGTATCATTCACTGTCTCATCGCGATTTAAACCCAACAACTCACTAATTGTTATTATCTCCCGCTCAGAAAAATCAGAACAAAATTTAATCGACCTCTCTTCGCGTGTCATTTCCTCAATCCCGTTCGCGTTCGCATTGTCAAGGCCACCGAACTTTCTTAGTCTATTTCTGTTTCCGCGATCACCTTCTACGTTGAAAATAAGCTTATGCAACAGCTTCACTGATTTTGTCGTTGAGATTTTAATTTTATCCACGAGGAACTTATTATCTTCTAATTTTTGCATTTTCACTATGTTTTGAACACCCTGTATAATAAAGTTATTTGTCCTTTCAACGTTCGCCTTTGTGTTTTGAATTCGTCGGTCGCACTTTAGCCTTGAGCCCAACAGCAGGTTGTTTTTTGAAACACGTGCAGCGTCTATGCTACGCGTTTCTTTCGTCGTCGTCACTGTTCCTCTTTTGGTCGTCGTAAACTGCACACATACACACGCTAATGCGTAATAACGTATTTAGAATTCAAAGTACACACCACAGTACGTTGCACATTCCACGTCACATCTTCATATCGTCGAATTGCACTCTTTCAAACTTTTGGTTGAGCCCCCATGTGTAGGGAATGCGGAGGGTTATTAAATAATTAACACTGCACACTCCTTAGTTTTAGTTTGGTTTTAATTTAGTTGTTAAGAAAATATATAAATGATTAATAATATAGTTTGATTGAGAACGTTTTAATAATAACAGGTTGGTGGAAATAGCCGCAATGCTTTGTTCGTCGTATGTTCGTCGTCGATGTCTATGCTCGCCCGGTCTTATGGCGACTCACCCGTCCTCGTCACCGCTTGCAACTGCCCGTCTCGTTGTTTCTTCCCTTTGTTGCGTTCGTTGCGTGTCGTCAGTTATTCGTTTCGTATCGGCAGTCAATTGTTATCCTCTCCCCGCGCCGTCGGTCATCTGTTGTCTTTGTCTCGTATCGTCAGTCAATCGTCAATCCCACAATTTGTAGGTTTTAAACAACTTTTACGCTATAAATGAGTGATTTTTTTTTAATTTTAATGTTTTTGAAGCAATTTTAATTGCTATGAATTGCTTTTTTGATCAATTTTATGTATAAAATTTGATATTTAGTCAAAGTGTATGCTAAGAATAAGTTTTTAATGCGATTTTTATTAAAAAATACATTTTTATAGCCGGATTTTGGTGTTTTTTGACAATTGTTTAAAATTTTGAAGTAAAATTTTGCTGTTTTGACATTTTAAGATCAAAAATTTGCAGATTTCAATCGTTTTTTTGCAAAATTTTGTTTATTTTCTCATATTTTATGACTATTTTTGGCATTTTATAAGTAGAATTTTGCAGTTTTTGATTTTCTGTTCTAGTTTGTATCCTAAAACTTTATTGAATTAACGATTACGTACTACATTTAGATAAACTCGGAAAAGAGTCAAAAAGCTTTTTGTAAATCAGTAACTTAAGAAAGCTTTGAATTTTTTACTTAATTTCATATTTGCTGTTAAGTAGTTTCAAATGCAGTGCCCCGATTACCAAAAAAAATTGATGTTGTTTGGTTCTGCAAATGATTACTTAATTGAGAAAAATAATGACTGATTTAATCTCTTGATTATACATAAAAAGGACGGGCTACTTAGTTTAATGGTTTCAAGTAAGTAGTTTAACTGAAATACCCCAACAACTCTGAGAGTGTTATTTTGAAGAGAAGAGGGTTACTAATTCAATTTCTTGGGGGAGTAGATAAGCAGGCCACTTAGTGCAATACTTTACTTAATTTTTGGTCATTTGATGATAATAATAGATAAAAGTAAAAGTCAAAAATTACCCCATATGAAGGCATAATTATTAAATGGGAATGCTCATAAAAATATGATGAAAATATAACTAATATATTTCAATATTATTGAATGTTTTTAAGCGATAAGAAGTTCTTGTACATGACATTGATACTATCCATGCGCGTTGAGCTCAGTCGCCTCGGTCTCTGTCGTCTATCTCACTCCCGAAGATCTGTGCTCGTGCTTCGATTGCACTCAGCAGTAATCTCTACACCGGCCTAGTGTACGTAAACTATGCTAATTATTTAATATATTTAGTCAAATTACTTATGATGTGATAGTGCAAATGTGTTGTGTTTGTGCTGTAATTAGTGCCAATGTGGTTAGGAAGTTTCTATGGATGATATCTAGAGAGTAAATGTAAGTTAACTTCAATTATTTGGTAACGTATTTTCTGGTTTATTTTTTATATTTGCTATTGCTAATGCTTACGTTTATAAGTTTTTATAAGTAATTGTTGAGCAAAACTTAGAGTAAATAGCATAAATGTTTTGTCTTGATAATTACGATTTTCTTAACTGTCATTTTTTTAATATGATATTTGTACTCATCGGTTGCAAACTACTTTAAATATTTAGTTATAAATAATTTTAAGTTTTATTTCATACCCATAATGAGGCTAATTGACTAAAACTTAGGAGTTATATAGTTCCTCTATTTATGTTAATATTATGAAAGCTTTTCTATAACCACTAACTCTGTTTGAAGATTTTGTTTTGATACTTTGATGATATAAATGTTTGTTATTTTGAGCTTTAGATTGAAGTTTCTTCTTCGATTGTCTGATTATTTTAACGGTTACACTTTAAATATGATATTTGTGCTTATTGGTTGTGAAAGATTTGTAATTTTTTTATAATTCTACTAAGAATGGAGTACACAGATAACTACTAGAATAGCCAGTCTACTCGCTTAAATGTTTTTTTTATTAAGAGTTAAAGTTAACACTTGGGTGGGATCACAGTTTATAAATATTGAGCAGGTGGTTTAGTACAGTGGTTCCGCCCACCCCCAATTGTTTGTTATCAAGAAATTTGCTTATGTTACAGATTGATTGACAGTTGTCATTAATACGTCAAAGGTGGGCACATTAACAAATGTTTTGATAACTAACACTTAGGTGGGAACACAGTTTATAAATGTTGGACCGGTAGTTTGATACAAATTTATGAGCTTTTCTATCATATTTTATATTTTTTAACCGAATTTCTTTTTTTTTTTGACATTTTATAAATAAATTTCATGCAAGAAATGAGTTTTTTGCGCGTTTATTTTATTTTTTCTGTACAGTCTTAACATTTTTTCAGTCAATTTTATAATAAACATTATTTTTTTGTAGTATTTTGGTGTTTTTATGTGATAAACATGATTTGTTAAATATTTACAAAATTTGATTAGCGTGATTTAGATTTCCTTGTGTTTAATCTCTTTTTAAAGTAATTACACAATACTTATAGAATCAATACGTGCACACTAATATTTTGATGCAGGAAGTCGCACATGTTTCCGCGATCTTCAAAACTTGTAATTTTCAGTTCCCAAAAAAACGCTGTCACCCTTTGTTGATTTTAGTCAAAATTTCAGTAAATACTCTTTAGAACACAAGAAAAAAGATTATTTATATGAGAAATGGTATATCGGGCATTATCAAGAATTTTTTAATATTTAAAAATTGTCAAATATTGCAAACGGCACATTTTTGTATCTTAATTTTTAAGAGGTTAGATCACGGTCTTATCTTGTGACAAAATGGCTTCTGACGCTAGCAGAAGGCCAAACATTTAATCTCAAAAATATTTTGACAAGTGTCAATAGTTTGCTTTTAGAATTTGGTACATTAATCATTATTTTCTTACAAAATCTACAAAATTTTATTAAAAAATCTTTTGGATTTTAATAAAACTGATTCCAAATAATTAAGGAAATTTTGAATTTTATGAAAATAACAAAATAATTTTGTTGAGCATTAGTTTTTTTATAATTTTTTTTATTGGGTTTGATTTAAACCAAATTGGTTTCACATTATTAAGGAAATTTCAGACATTCATAAAATAACATCATAAATTGACTTAACTTTAGTGCACTAAACATCAGTTGGAAGTTTTTTATCAAAATTTATAAAATTTTATAATTTTTACACAACGTTTCAATATTTTGTTTCAGATTTTATCCAGATTGATTTTAAAGTATTAAGTAGGTTTTAGACATTGATGTAATGACAAAATAAATTTATTAAGATTTAGTGCACTAAGCACCAATCAAGATTTTCAAACAAAATCTACAAAATTTTATAATTTTTTTGATTAAATATTTACCTTATTAGTCCCAAATGATCAAAGATGTTTTAGGTTTTTAGAAAATAACAATATTAATTTTTTGGACATTGATTTTTATACAACATTTTATAATTTTTTTTTGGATTTAACTAAATTGATTAAAAAGTATTGGGAAGGTCTTGGACATTGATGAAGTTACTACATAACTTTATTGGGATGCGCAATTTTTATATTATAAATGCTTTTTCTGTGTACGTTTGGGGTTTTCTAAACAAATGTTATGCAATATTTATGTAATCTATGTAATAAACTTGGTTTCCAAAAATTATATGTTAAGAATAAGTTTACTGGGCAGTTTTAAAATTATAAATGCTTATTCGATGCAATTTTGCGGTTTCTGAAACGGTTTTTATAATAAAAATTAGTTTTTTGAACAATTTTTATGTAACAATAGTAATTTTGATAAAAGTTTTTCTACAATTCTCTTGTTATAAAAGTAATTTTGAGTTTAAAAAAAAAAAATTGATATTATAATTAAGTTTTTTTTACTAATTTTGATTAGGTTATGTGATTTTGTAACAAAGCTTATGCTAAAAATAAATCTTTTGTGCGATTTTGATTTTATAAATGTTTTTTCTGGGCAATTTTCTAGTTTTTGAAGCAAATTTTGTGCTAAGATAACTTTTTTGCGCAGTGTTTATTATGTAAAAGTCTTTTCCGTGCATTTTTAAGGTTTTTTGCGATAATTTTGGTAAAGTTTTTTTATGATAAACAAGAGTTTTGAGGAAGTTTGTTGTTAGAATTTAAATTATGGTCAATTTTTATTCCAAACTATTGGCTGGTTATTTTGTTTTGAAAAGCCCCACTTACCCGCCCAAGTGTTTGTCATCAACAAATTAAGTGTTTGTTTTCTATGCAAACGTTAGAAATAATTTTGTTGCAGGAGGTTTTTGATTTTATTTTTTCACAACCAACACTTGGGTGGGTGGGTGGGCTACTTCATCTCAAACTATTGACTGGTTACTATGCTTTAGAATGTTTCACATACCCATCAAAGTGTTTGTCATTAAGCAATTAAATGTTTATCTTTTATGCGGACGTTAGAAGTTATTTTGTTGCAAGAGAAGGTTGTGATCCAATCTCTTTATAACTAATATATGGGTGGTTGGGTGGACCATTCCATTCCAAATTATTGGCTAGAATCTATGTTTTGGAGTGCCACATCCACTTGCCCAATTGATTGTTTGTTTTCTATGCGTGCTTTAAAAGTCATTTTGTTGCAAGAGAGGGTCGTGATCTAATCTCTTGATAACTAACACTTGGGTGGCTGGGTGGGCTACTCCATTCTAAATTATTGGCTAGTTACTATGCTTTGTAGTACCCCCACTTACCCGCCCAAGTGTTTCTAGTCAAAAAATTTAATGTTTATCTTCTATGCGGACGTTAGAAAACATTTTGTTGCAAGAGAGGGTCGTAATCCAATCTCTTGATAACTAACATTAGGGTGGGTGGGTGGGCTAATCTATTTCAAATTTTTGACTAGTTACTATGCTTTGGAGTGCTGCACCCACCTGAACAAGTGTTTGTAGTTAAGAAATTAAATGTGTGTTTTTAATGCGGATGTTACAAATCATTTTGTTGCAAGAAAAGGTCGTGATCAATTCTTTTGATAACTTACACTTGAGTAAGCGGGTTGGCCACTTTATTCCAAATTTTTGTCTAGTTACTATGCTTTGGAGTGCCGCACCTAACCGCCTATGTGTTTGTAGTTAAGAAATTAAATGTTTGTCTTCTATGCAAATGTTAGAAGTCATTTTGTTGCAAGAGAGAGTTGTGATCCATTCTTTTGATAACTAACATTTGGATGGGTGGGTGGGCCACTCTATTTTAACATATTGCTTAAATAATTACTATGTTTTGGAGTGCTCCATTCATCCGCTCAAGTGTTTGTCATCAACAAATTAAATGTTTGTTTTTTATGCAAACTATAGAAGTCATTTTATTGCAAGAGAGGATTGTGATTTACTTTTTTTACAACCAACTCTTGGGTGGGTTGGTAAGCCACTCCATTCTGAATTTTTGACTAGTTGCTATGCTTTAGAATGCCCCACCTACTTGCCCAAGTGTTTGTTATCAAGAAATTGAATGTTGGTTTTCTATGCGGACGTTAGAAGTCATTTTGTTGCAAGCGAGGGTTGTAATCCATCTTTTGATAACAAGCACTTGGTTGGGTGGGTGGGCTACTCCATTCTAAACTCTTGCGTAATAACTATGTTTTGGAGTGCCCCATTTATTCACCCAAGTGTTTGTCATTAATAAACTAAATGTTTGTCTTCTATGCAAACATTAGAAGTCATTTTGTTGCAAGAGAAGGTAGTGATCCAATTTTTTGTTAACTAACTTTTGGGTGAGTGGATGGGCTTCTCTATTCTAAACTATTGTCTAATTACTATGTTTTGGAGTGCTTCAACCATTTGCCCAAATGTTTGTCATCATGAAATTAAAAGTTTAACTTCTATGCGGACGTTAGAAGTCATTTTGTTGCAAGAGAAGTTTGTGATTCAATTTTCTTACAACCAACATTTGGGTGGGTGGGCTACTCTATTGTAAACTATTGCTTTAGAGTGCCCCACCCACCCATCAAAGTGTTTCTCATTAAGCATTTAAATGTTTGTATTCTTTGCGGACGTTTGAAGTCATTTTGTTGCAAAAGAGGGTCCAATTTTTTTATAACTAACACTTGGGTGGTTAGGTGGACCATTTCATTTCAATTTATTGGCTAAAGCCTATGTTTTGAAGTGCCCCACCCATTTGCCCAAATGTTTGTAGTCAAAAAATTTAATGTTTGTTTTCTATGCGGACGTTAAAAGTCATTTTGTTGCAAGAGAAGGTCGTGATTCAATCTCTTGATAACTAACACTTGTGTGGCTGGGTGTGCCACTCCATTCTAAATTATTGGCTAGTTACTATGCTTTGTAGTGCCCCACTCACCCGCCCAAGTGTTTCTGGTCAAAAAATTAATTGTTTGTTTTCTATGTGGACGCTAGAAGTCATTTTGTTGCAAGAGAGGGTCGTGATCTAATCTCTTGATAACTAACACTTGGGTGGGTGGGTGGGTGGGGCCACTTGATTCCAAATTTTTGGCTAGTTACTATGCTTTGGAGTGCCGCACTTACCCGCAAAAGGGTTTGTAGTTAAGAAACTAAATGTTTGTCTTCTATGCGGACGTTAAAAGTCATTTTGTTGCAAGAGATGGTCGTGATCTATTCTTTTGATAACTAACACTTGGGTAGCTGGGTGAGTCACTTTTACAACCAACATTTGGGTAGGTGAGTTACTCTATTCTAAACTATTGTTTTGGAGTGCCCCACCCACCCATCAAAGTGTTTGTCATTAAGCAATTGAATGTTTGTTTTCTATACGGACGTTTGAAATCATTTTGTTGCGAAAGAGGGATGCCATATTTTTTTTTTATAACTAACTTTTGGATGGTTAAGTGGACTATTTTATACCAATTTATTGGTTAGAGTCTATGTTTTGGAGTGCCCTACCCACTTGCCCAAATGTTTGTATTCAAGAAACTGAATGTTTGTTTTCTATGCGGACGTTAGAAGTTATTTTGTTGCAAAAGAGGGTCGTAATCTAATCTTTTGATAACTAACACTTGGGTGGCTGGGTGGGTCACTCCATTCCAAATTATTGGCTAGTTACTATGCTTTGTAGTGCCCCACTCACCCGCCTAAGTGTTTCTAGTAAAAAAAATTAATGTTTGTCTTCTATGCGGACGTTAGAAGTCATTTTGTTGCAAGAGAGGGTCGTGATCTAATATCTTGATAACTTACACTTGGGTGGGTGGGTGGGTCACTCTATTCTAAATTTTTGGCTAATTACTATGCTTTGGAGTGCCCCACTCACTCGCCCAAGTGTTTCTGGTCAAAAATTTAATGTTTGTCTTCTATGCGGACGTTAGTAGTGATTTTGTTGCAAGTGAGGGTTGTGATCCAATCTCTTGATTACTAACACTTGGGTGGGTGGGCTAATTTATTCCAAATTTTTGGATAGTTACTATGCTTTGGAGTGCCGCAACCACCCGCCCAAGTGTTTGTAGTTACGAAATTATATGTTTGTTTTCTATGCGGACGTTAAAAGTCATTTTGTTGCAAGAGAGGGTCGTGATCCATTCTTTTGATAACTAACAGTTGGGTGGGTGGGTGGGCCACTCTATTTTCAACTATTGCTTAAACAATTACTATGTTTTGGAGTGCTCCATTCATCAGCTCAAGTGTTTGTTATTATCAAATTAAATGTTTGTCTTATATGCAAACGTTAGAAGTCATTTTGTTGCAAGAAAGGGTCGTGATCCAATTTCTTGATAACCAACACTTGGGTGGGTGAGTGGACCATTTTTTTCTAAATTTTTAGCTAGTTACTATGCTTTGGAGTGCCGCATCTACACGCCCAATTGTTTGTAGTTAAGAAATTAAATGTTTGTCTTCTATGCGGACGTTAAAAGTTATTTTGTTGCAAGAAAGGGTTGTGATCCATTCTTTTGATAACTAACACTTGGGTGGGTGGGTGGCCCTCTTTATTTTAAACTATTGCCTAATTACTATTTTTTGAAGTGCAACCCTCATTCGCTCAAGTGTTTGTCATAAACAAATTAAATGTTTGTCTTCTATGCAAACGTTAGAAGTCATTTTGTTGCAAGAGAGGTTTGTGATCTAATTTTTTTACAACCAACATTTGGGTGGGTAGGTGAACTATTCTATTCTAAATTTTTGACTGGTTGTTATGCTTTAGAGTGTCCCACCTACTTGCCCAAGTGTTTGTCATTTAGAAATTGAAAGTTTGTCTTCTATGTAGACGTTAGAAGTCATTTTTTGTAGCAAGCGATAGTTTGATCTAATCTCTTGATAACTAACATTTAGGCGGGTGAGTGGGCCACTCTATATTAAACTTTCATTTAGTTACTATGATTTGGAGTGCCGCACCTACCCACCCATGTGTTTGTCATCAACAAATTAAATGTTTGTTGTTTTTTGTTTTTTTTCTACAACTAACACTTGAGTGGGTGGGTGGGCCACTCTATTCTAAACTATTGATTGGTTACTATGCTTTTGAATGTCTCACCTACCCATCAAAGTGTTTGTCATCAAGCAATTGAATGTTTTTCTTCTATGCGGACGTTAGAAGATAATTTGTTGCAAAAGAAGGTCGTGATCTAATCTTTTGTTAACTAACACTTGGGTGGTTGGGTGGAGTCTATGTTTTGGAGTGCCCTACCTACTTGCCTAAGTGTTTATAGTCAAGAAATTGAATGTTTGTTTTCTATGCGGACGTTAGAAGTTAATTTGTTGCAAGAGAGAGTCGTGATCCAATTTATTGATAACTAACACTTGGGTGGCTGAGAAGGCCACTCTATTTTAAATTATTGGCTAGTAACTATGCTTTGTAGTGCCCCACTCACCAGCCCAAGTGTTTCTGGTCAAAAAAATTATTGTTTGTTTTCTATGCGGACGTTAGAAATCATTTTGTTGCAAGAGTGGGTTGGGATCCAATCTCTTGTTAACTATATTTAAGTGGGTGGGTGGGCCACTCTATTTCAAATTTTTGGTTAGTTATTATGCTTTGGAGTGCCGCACCCGCCTGAACAAGTGTTTGTAGATAAGAAATTAAATGTGTGTCTTCAATGCGGGCGTTAAAAGTCATTTTGTTGCAAGAGAGGGTCGTAATCTATTCCTTTAATAACTAACACTTGGGTGGGTGGGTAGGCTAATCCATTTGTTGTCAAATTAAATGTTTGTTTTCTATGCAAACGTTAGAAATCATTTTGTTGCAAGCGAAGGTCGTGATCCAATCTTTTGTTAACTAACACTTAGGCAAGTGGGTGGGCTACTCTATTTTAAACTATTGTCTAGTTACTATGTTTTGGAGGGGTCCAACCATCCGCTTAAGTGTTTGTCATCAAGAAATTGACTGTGTGTCTTCTATGCGGACTTAAGAAGTCATTTTGTTGCAAGAGAGGTTTGTGATCAATTTACAATTTTTTTACAACCAACAATTTGGTGGGTGGGCTACTCTATTCTAAACTATTGCTTTGGAGTGCCCTACCTATCCATCAAAGTGTTTGTCATAAGGCAATTGAATGTTTGTTTTCTATGCGGAGGTTAGAAGTCATTTTGTTGCAAGAGAGGTTTGTGATCTAATTTGTTCACAACCAACATTTAGGTGAGTGGGTGAGTCACTTCATTCTAAACTTTTGACTGGTTGCTATGCTTTAGAGTGCCCGACCTACATGGCCAAGTGATTGAAACTTGGTCTTCTGTGCGGACGTTAGAAGTCATTTTGTTGCAAGAAAAGGTCGTGATCCAATCTCTTGATAACTAATAGTTCGGCGGGCGGGTGGGCTACTCTATTCTAAGCTATTGTCTAGTAACTATGTTTTGGAGGGTTCCAACTATCCGCCCAAGTGTTTGTCATTAAGTAATTGAGTGTTTGTCATTAAGTAATTGAGTGTTTGTCTTCTATGCGGACGTAAGAAGTCATTTTGTTGCAAGAGAAGGTTGTGATCCAATCTCTTTATAATTAACACTTGGGTCGTTGGGTGGACTATTCTATTTCAAATTATTGGCTGGAAACTATGTTTTGAAGTGCCCCACCCAATTGCCCAAATGTTTGTAGTCAAGAAATTGAATATTTGTCTTCTATGCGAACGTTAGAAGTCATTTTGTTGCAAGAGAGGTTTGTGATTTATCTTTTTTACAACCAACATTTGGGTAGGTGGGCTACTCTATTCTAAACTTGTGTTTTAGAGTGCCTTACCCACCCATCAAAGTGTTTGTCATTAAGCAATTAAATGTTTGTTTTCTATGCGGACGTTTGAAGTTATTTTGTTGGAAAAGAAGGTCGTGATCCAATCTCTTTATAATTAACAGTTTGGTGGTTAGGTGGATCATTCCATTTCAAATTATTGGCCTTAAGTCTATGTTTTGGAGTGCCCCACCCACTTGCCTATATGTTTATAGTCAAAAAAATTTATGTTTGTTTTTTATGCGGACGTAAGAAAATATTTTGTTGCAAGAAAGGGTTGTGATCCAATCTCTTGATAACTAACACTTGAGTGGGTGGGTGGGCTACTCTATTCTAAATTTTTAGCTAGCTACTATGCTTTGGAGTGTCCCAATCACCCGCCTAAATGTTTCTGGTCAAAAAATTTAATGTTTGTCTTTTATGCGAACGTTAGAAGTCATTTTGTTGCAAGAGAGGGTGGTGATCTAATTTCTTGATAACTAACACTTGGGTGAGTGGGTGGGCCACCCTATTTTAAATTTCTGTCCAGTTACTATTCTTTGGAGTGCTCTACTCACCTGCCCAAGTGTTTCTGGTCAAAAAAATTTTTGTTTGTCTTCTATGCGAACGTTAGAATTCATTTTGTTGCAAGAGAAGGTTGTGATCTAATCTCTTGTTAACTACCACTTGGGTGGATGGGTGGGCTACTCTATTCTGAACTATTGTTTAGTTATTATGTGTTGAAGTAATCCAACCATCCGCTCAAGTGTTAGTCATCAAGAAATTGAATGTTTTTCTTCTTTGCGGACGTTAGCAGTTATTTTGTTGCAAGAGAGTTTTGTGATCTATTTTTTTACAACCAACATTTTGGTAGGTGGGTTACTCTATTCTAAACTACTGCTTTAGAGTGCCCTACCCACCCATCAAAGTGTTTGTCATTAAACAATTGAATGTTTGTTTTTTATGCGGACGTTTGAAATCATTTAGTTGCAAAAGCGGGTCGTAAACCAATCTTTTTATAAGTAACACATAGGTGGTTGTGTGGGCTATTCCATTCTAAATTATTGGCTATTTACTATGCTTTGTTGTGCCCCACTTACCCGCCCAAGTGTTTCTGGTCAAAAATTTAATGTTTGTTTTTTATGCGGACGTTAAAAGTCATTTTGTTGCAAGAGAGGGTCGTGATCTAATCTCTTGATAACTAACACTTGGGTGGGATGGTGGGTCACTCTATTCCAAATTTTTGGCTAGTTACTATGCTTTGGAGTGCCACACCTACCCGCTCAAGTGTTTGTAGTTAAGAAATTAAACGTTTGTCTTCTATGCGAACGTTAAAAGTCATTTTGTTGCAAAAGAGGGTCGTGATTTATTCTTTTGATAAGTACACTTGGGTGGGTGGGTGGGGTACTGTACTCTAATCTATTCTCTAGTTACTATGTTTTGGAGTGCTTCAACCATCCGCCCAAGTGTTTGTCATCAAGAAATTGAATGTTTGACTTCTATGCGGACGTTAGAAGTCATTTTGTTGCAAGAGAGGGTTGTGATCCATTTTTTTGATAACTAACACTTGGTGGGTGGGTGGGTAGGCCATTCTATTCCAAATTTTTGGTTAGTTACTATGATTTGGAGTGCCGTTCCCACCCGCCCAAGTGTTTGTAGTTAAGAAATTAAATGTTTATTTTCTAAGCGGACGTTAAAAGTCATTTTGTTGCAAGAGAGAGTTGTAATCCATTCTTTTGATAACTAACATTTGGATGGGAGGGTAGGCTATTCTATTTCAAACTATTGCATAATTACTACGTTTTGGAATGTTTGTTTTCTATGCGGACGTTACAAGTTATTTTGTTGCAAGAGAGGGTCGTAATCCAATTTTTTAATAACTAACACTTGAGTAGCTGGGTGGGCCACTCCATTCCAATTTATTAGCTATTTACTATGTTTTGAAGTGCCCTACTTACCCCCCCAAGTGTTTCTGGTCAAAAAAATTAATGTTTGTCTTTTATGCACACGTTAAAAGTTTTTGTTGCAAGAGTGGGTTGTGATCCAATCTCTTGATAACTAACACTTGTAAGGGTGGGTGGGTCACTCTATTCCAAATTTTGGGCTGGTTACTATGTTTTGAAGTGCCCCACTCATCCGGCTAAGTGTTTCTGGTCAATAATTTTAATGTTTGTTTTCTATGCGGACGTTAGAAGTCAATTTGTTGCAAGGGAAGGTTGTTTGATAACTACCTTTTGGGTGGGTAGGTAGGCCATTCTATTTTAAACTATTGCATAATTACTTTGTTTTGGAGTGCCCCACTCATTCGCTCAAGTGTTTGTCATCAACAAATTAAATGTTTATCTTGTAAGCGGACGTTAAAAGTCATTTTGTTGCAAGAGAGGTTTGTGATCTAATTTTTTTAACCAACACTTGGGTGTGTAGGTGAGCCTCTCCATTCTAAACTTTTGACTGGTTGCTATGATTTAGAGTGCCCCTCTTTTTTGTCCAAGTGTTTGTCATTAAGAAATTGAAAGTTTGTTTTCTATGCGGACGTTAAAAGTCATTTTGTTCTTTTGATAACTAACACTTGGGTGGGTGGGTGCTTTGGAGAGCCCTACTCACTAGCCCAAGCATTTTTGGTCAGAAAAATTTAATGTTTGTTTTCTATGCGGACGTTAGAAGTTATTTTGTTGCAAAAGAAGGTTGTGATCCAATCTCTTGATAGCTAACACTTTGGAGGGTGGGTGGGCCACATTATTTTCATTTTTTTGGCTAGTTACTATGCTTGGGAGTGCCGCACCCACCCGCCCAAGTGTTTGTAGTTTAGAAATTAAATGTTTGTCTTCTATGCTGACGTAAAAGTCATTTTGTTGCAAGAGAAGGTCGTGATCCATTTTGTTGATAAAAAACACTTGGGTGAGTGGTTGGGCTTCTCCATTCTAAACTATTGTCTAATTACTATGTTTTGGAGTGCATCACTCATTCGCTCAAGTGTTTATCATCAACAAATTAAATGTTTGTCTTTTATGCAAACGTTAGAAGTCATTTTGTTGCAAGCAAGGGTTGTGATCTAATCTTTTAATAACTAACATTTAGGCGGATAGGTGGGCCACTCTTTTCTAAACTATTGTTTAGTTAATATGTTTTGGAATATCCCACCCACCTACTCAAGTGTTATCAACAAATTAAATGTTTGTTTTTGTTAGAAGTCATTTTGTTGCAAGAGTGGTTCGTGATCCAATTTTTTTACAACCAACACTTGAGTGGGTGGGTAGGCTTCTCCTTTCCAAACTATTAACTAGTTACTATGTTTTGGAGTGCCCCATTTACCCGCTCAAATGTTAGTCATCAACAAATTGAATGTTTACCTTCTAAGCAAACATTAGATGTAATTTTGTAGCTAGAAAAAGTTGTGAATTAACACTTTGTTGGATGGGTGGGCCACTTCATTTTGAAGTATTGGCTGGTTAGTCATCCAGAAATTGAGCGTGTGTCTTCTATGTAAGCGTCAGAGGTTATTTTGTTGTAAGAAAGAGTTTACAAAATTTAACTGTCAAACTAATATCAAACTAAAAAAAAAAATGTGATCTATTTCACTTATTAGCATACAATTGCCCTCAACTAGGAGGCGGACAGGTTTCTTATTAAAACCAATTTATCTTTTATTTATTTTTATAATGAACTATCATCATTATATTTTGTTACAATTATTTTATTTGTATTTTTTAACAAATACTGCAATTGTTTTTGAATTGATAAAAACGCAAATTATTATTTATAACTTTACTGTGAACACTTTTATCAGTTCATAAATATTTTAGTAAATTTAAAACGGTAAAATTCCTATTTGAATTGATTACTATGTTAATGACACACTAACCCATTACAGGATTGATAAAAATTGTAAAATATGTATATAGAAAATTGCTCAATTCAATTCGTAAATAACCAAAAATTCTATAAAACAATAAACACAAAAGAATTTACTGACTAAATTCTACAAACACGAGTGTTTCATAATTATTTAAATATTCCTTTAGATTTGCAATGGCAATTCGTGCAAATACACACATAGTCGTGGGATGTGGAAAATCTCACGAGATATACCGCACTGTGCTTTTCGTGGCATATATTATTTACACACGGCATTCTTCCGACGTTGTTCTGTCGTCTATGCAACATTGAATTTGCATCTGGGGACAAAAGGGCATTTTCTAAATTGTAAGTAAGCGCAACGAGGTAATACATAGTAAATGCAACGCCATACAAACAGAACAATATTGATTGTTACTAATATATTTAATCAATTCTTGGGTGGTAAATATTTAATTCTGTTTTGTTGTAATTATAATTCATTCCAATATGTGCTTGCTTGTAGTCAACATGAAATTCCTTATAATATTAACATTATTAAAACTATTCGAAACAAGCAGAATTGAATTAAGTGAAATTATTAATTCATCCTTCAACAATCCACGCTGCATTTATTATATAACAGATGAACCTATTTTGTTGCAAAATTTGAATACCATAGTGACATCAGTGTTGAGTTTAAATGGATTCTTAAAAGGTGTTAATAATTGCAAAGCTACTGGTTATATAATAGACTCGAATAATTCAACAGCAATTAGAACTTTATTCGATTTTAATATTAAATACATGTTTGAACCGTTTACGAGAATCATTATAATAAACGACTTCATAAATATGGATAATGATTTATTCATGTATGCTGTTAACAGGAAGGCAATTGATTTAATCATATGCAGGACTAATCAATTAAAGTTTAAAAGTATAAGCAATTTTACCACAATAATTAATAATAAAATAAAAGAATACAATAATACCAATAAGGAAATTTTTAAGGAAATTGATTGGGTTCCTTTTTTTAACAACTGGACGTTTAAAATAGGCTTATTCCATTGCCCACCGTTTACTTTTTATGATTCAATTGATGGAATTTATAGTGGAATTGAAAAATACTTATTGGAAAACATAGTTAAAGATTGGGATATTGAATATATTATCTATCATCGCTATTCTTGGGGTAAAAGCTTAAATGATGTTGAAATGGATATAATTGATTTAAGTCTGTGTGGGCATTGGAATGTTCAAGCAAGCTTAAAAAATGTACATATGACTTACCCTTATATGCAAAGCTGTGTTACATTTTTGGTACCCAAACCTGAATTGTTACCCGAATCAACTTTTCTATACCAATCAATACAGAATCAGTTTTGGTTAGTTTTGATATTAGCTATGGTATCTATTAATTTATTGCTATTTTTGAATAGAAATGAAACAATTTTGATTAATTTTTTTAATGTATTAAGACTATTGCTTTATAATGGAATCAAAACATTTCCTAAAGAAACGATTTCAAAATTTATTTTAACAATTTGGTGCTTATCTGTTGTAATTATATCAACAATGTATTCAGCCGGTATTTCAAGCAGCTTAACAGTTCCTAAATATACAAAACCAATTAATATACTTCAAGATATTGTTGAAAATAATTTAACCTGGTACAATGATGACGATTCAACTGCTAATTTATATCAACAATCTGATAATAAATTTTTGGCATATATTGCTAATCATTATACAAGTTTAGATCCCTATATACCAAAACAAGTATTTAAATCCAATGTTATAATGAATGATTACGTCACCGATGTTGATAGCTATAACAGTAGCTTGTTGGTGAAATTAAAAACATTGAAGCAATGTGTTGGATGGTTTTATTTTACAACTCCTTTGAATAAGAATTCTCCTTTCAGTAAGATATTTGATAGGAAAATATCTAGGTTTGTAGAGCATGGTTTGATTTATATATGGTTGCAACAAATTAAGAATCAGTTTTATTCAGAGATGAAATATATGAGAGGATTTTTTATATTACAGCAGACGAATATTGTTGGAGAAGATATACCAATTGGTTTAACTAAATTGCAACCGATTATGTATATTTTGATAGGTGGGCTTGTTTTGTCAACAATTGTATTTGTGTTGGAAATTATTGGTTTTAATAGAAAAATTAAATATGTAGTTTGAAGAATAAAATAATTGTTAGATTATTGCTATTTATTTAATTATTATTTATACCTAATTTGAACTAAATTTTAATTCAAAATTTAAAAAAAAAACAGTTTTAATTTCAAAATTGCAATTTCAATAATGCCAACCAATTAAGTACAAATTTAAATATTATTTTTTGAGTTTTAATTTTTTTTTTTACTATTTGAAAAAAATATTTTGGCTTAAAAAATTAAATTCCAATTATGCTAAGCAAATTTGATTTTTCGTTGGTTTTATTAACGATTTAGTGAGTAGTTGTTTGAAAAGATATAAAAACAAATTTCTAAAAAGTAAGCTTAGCTTTAAAGATTAAACAGAAAACACCATTCTAAACTATACGTTCACAATTTGTAAAATTTGTTTCCGCCCACCCACCCAAGTGTTTGTGATCCAATTTTTTGAGCACAATCACTTGGGCGGATGAGCGGGTAACACTAATCTAAGCTTTACGCCTACAAGTTGTGAATTTTGTTCACGCCCATCCACCCAAATGTTTGTGATCCAAGAAAACACCATTTTAAGCTATAAGCTCACAAGTTGTAAATTTGGATTCAAAATACATCAATTGATTTAAAAAAAGTTCAAAACAAATGTATATAAATTGATTTAAAGCAGAAATGGTCCCAAAATGACCCAAATTGTATGATTTTGTTATTAATTTCAAATTTGCGCAGTAACTAGGAACAAATTTGAATTGCTGATAATAAATTTGGATTTAAAATACACAAGTTAATAAGAAAAAAGTTTGAAACAAATTTAAATAAACTGATTTGAAGTAGAAATGGTCCCAAAATAATCCTAATTGTATGATTTTGTTAAAAATTTCAAATTTGCGCAGTAACTAGGAGGAATTTTAAATTGCTAATAATAAATTTAGATTTAAAATACACAAATTAATAAAAAAAAATTTAAACAAATTTAAATAAACTGATTTGAAGTAGAAATGGGCCCAAAATGACCCAAATTGTATGATTTTGTTAATTATTTTAAATTTGCGCAGTAACTATTAAGAATTTTTAATTTCTGATAACAAAATTGGATTTAAAATACACAAATTTATAAGAAAAAAGTTAGAAACAAATTTAAATAAATTGATTTGAAGCAGAAATGGTCCCAAAATGATCCAAATTGTATGATTTTGTTATTAATTTCAAATTTGCGCAGTAACTAGGAGGAATTTCAAATTGCTGATAATAAATTTGAATTTAAAATACACAAATTAATAAGAAAAAAGTACAAAACAAATTTAAATAAATTGATTTAGATAGATAGATAGATAGATAGATAGATAGATAGTTTATTGATGTTGAAAATTAAGTACATTAATTTTTACACAAGTCAGGTACACAGTAATATATAATATAAAATTCTGACTAATTAAAATATAATAAAATGTAATAAAATATAATAAGATACACTTACAAAGCTAATACAGAAGTTTCAGACTCAAATAAACCAGTTACGTTGTAAGCTGTAAACTCGGCTATGTCAAAAATTTCTAATTTAATTAGACATTTTTTAATTACATATTTAAAAGAACTCAATGGTAAGTTTTGGAATTTTGTTGGCAATTTGTTCCAAAAGATTGGTCCATAGTAGGCAACACCAGTTCTTGATTTGTATATTCTGGTATACACTGGCAATAAATTGTTTGCAAACCAAGTGTTATAACTACTTCTATTGGTTGCATATTCATCTTTGTTGTTTTTTACATGTAGTAAACATTCATAAATATAACTGGATGGCAACATGAGCAATCCCAATTTTTTAAATTTTCCATTTACTTTTTCAGTATATTGTAAATTACAAATGGCACGAATAGCTCTTCTTTGCAATTTAAATATTTTATTTGCATAAGGAGAATGTCCCCATGCAAGTATAGCGTAGCAGGCAACAGCTTGAAAGACTGCAAAATATGCTGTCATCACCACAATCTGTGAAACAATTTGAGATAGAGTTTGCAGGACAAATATATTCCTTGTTAATGTTTTTGACAAAACATTTACGTGGCAGTCCCACTTTAGCAAAGAATCAATATGAACTCTTAAAAACTTCACTGAACTGGGACTAGCAAGCAAATTATGTTGTCTTAAAGAAAATACCATATGTAAAGTTTTGCTTTTATTTAAATGCAGTTTGTTTGCCAAAAATCCATTATTAGCATTTTTTTCCGTTTTTCCATGTTCCTTATCAATATATAGAATCACAATGCCGATTTGTTATTGTTGTAGAATCAGCGTAGAGTAGTGTATTTGGAATCACATCTGTTATATCATTAACATAGATTAAAAATAAAACTGGACCCAGTACAGATTCCTGAGGAACACCACAGGTAATATGACTAACGTCTGATAAATTACCATCAAAGAAAGTCTGCTGAGATTGTCCTGTCAAATATGACTGCAGCAACGCTAAACTGTTTCCACGTAGGCCATAGAAAGCAGCTTTTTTTAATCAAAATGTCAAAAGGTACGCAATCAAATGCCTTGCTAAGATCACAGAAAGTAGAACTAACATGCTGTTTTTCTTCAAGGCCCCTAACCACGTACTCAATAAAGCTATTTATGGCCATTGTAGTTGATTTATTTTTTCTAAAACCAAATTGCTTTTTATTAAAAATGTTGTTGTTTTCAAAGTATTGAAGCAACTGGGATTTTAAAAGCATTTCAAAGACCTTTGATATTATGCGGATTAGCGATATTGGTCGATAGTTATTGCAATCATCTGCCGAACCTTTTTTTAATATAGGAATGACTTTAACAGTTTTAAAAACATCCGGGTAGTGTCCATTTAGTATACAGATGTTTTGTAGTTTAGTTAAGGGACTTGCAATAATGTTTTTGATTTGCTTTATCATTTTAGCATTTGTATTAAAAATATCTTAACTTTTTTTGTTTTTTAGCATATGTATAGTATCTCTTACTTCTATTAGTGTAACTTCTCTAAAGTTGAAAGTAGTATTTGGTTTTGTTTTTAAATATTCCATTGGATGGTGGTTTGGCAATGGCATTGTATTTTGAATATTTTCTGCAATATGACTAAAGTACTGATTTAGGTCTTGTGAGTTTAATGTTGTTTTGTTGTTTTCACAGCTTCTTATATTTCTGTGTGCATTTATTATATCCCAGGCAGCTTTGCTACAATTGTCTGCATTTTGAATATACTCAGAATTTGCTTATATTTTAGCATTTTTAATTTCTCTATAGTATTGATATTTGTGGTTTTTATATAATTGAATGTTATTTTCGGTTGGAAACTGATAAAAAAAATCTAATTGGTTTCTCATTAATTTGATATTATTGTTGTACCAGTTTATTTTAATATTTTTAGCCATACTCATATTTGTCTTTTTAATAGGAAAAGATGCGTCTTTTGATGTTTTTATGTTACGCATAAACTGATTTGCCTGTTCTTCGACTGTAATAGGCAAATTTAAAATGTCCCATGTTATGTTTTCTATACAATTATAAAATTTGTATAAGCCTAATTTAGTAATTGGTTGATAACTGATAGTTTTAGTTTTATTTGAGTCAGAATCTTCTTGCTCTTTTAACGTAATTTCTGTATGAATAGTAAAATGATCGGATAGACATGTATTTACTGAAGTAACATTTATATATTAAGTGTTAAAATTTATAAAAATATTGTCAATACAATTTTTTTTTTCTTGTCGGAAAATTTACCATTTTATATAAGCCATAAGCGCTAAGCTCTTCACATAATTGTTTTGTTCTATTGTCATTAACATTTACATTAAAAATTACGTTAAAATCGCCAGTTAACACTACATATTTATTTATTTATTAAAATCGCCGCTTGGCGAACGATAAACACATAAAACATAAGTATTAACATTATTTAAAAAAACACAAGAAATTTCACAGTTTTTTTCTATTGAAAAATTGACTGCATCTATAATATTAGAATGCGGTATCAAATTATTAATTAGGATAACAGATCCCTCAAGTAAATTTTTTTTTCTTGAAAAATTGGATGCCATCGACAGGTTACCAATCATCAACATATCGCATTCTGCTTCTGTTAAACAGTGTTCTTTTAAGCAAATTATTTTGTAAGTATTTCCTGTTTTATGCATAAGTGCTTCTATTGCATTTATCTTGTATTTTACTCCTTCAATATTTACATAAATACCAAACAAGGAAACATAAACAAATTGCAAAGACAACAAAACAAAGCTATAAAAACAATTTATCAACTGGAAAAACTAACACCTACTAAAGAGATACATGAACTATCTAAACAACTAACTATTAAAAACAAGATAAAACAACAAAATATAGTATTAATTCACAAGATCAAACTCGGACAAATAAAAACGGAATTTAAATTAAAAAGCAGAAAAGAATTTCACACCTACAACACTAGAAAAAAAAATGACTTCCATATTGAACTTAATAAAACAACCACAAAAAATCAAAGCTTGGCTGTTAAAGGAATCCAAGAATACAATAAAATGCCTAATGAAATAAAAAACCTTACCAGCATTCAACAATTTAAAACAAAATTAAAACAACACCTAATGATAGAACAAACACAAAACTAAGACACAAACAAAAAACAAAAGAAGACAGCAGAAATTTATTTCCAATACCAGGCCCCTCGAGTCTTTAACAGATGGATGGCGGCACTGCTGGAATATTATATATTTAAATACAAATTGTAAATATGTAAATAATTATAATAAATATAAAAAAAAAAAAAAAAAAAAAAAACATATAATAAATTTAAAGTTTTCTTATTACTTGTAATGTTTATTATTTTTTGTCGAGATGATTGGCTGGTGGTTGAAAATTTTGTTTGTTGTTGAATTTTTTACCGTCACTTTTATCTTCCACAGAATTAAAATTAAAACGTCGTATTGTAATTAGTTGTGGCCAAAAATCTTGACACATAAGATCTTGCAAGAATATAAAATCTACACCCAATTTAAAAGATTTTCCTAATGTTTTTAATTGAGTTATTTCAAATATCTCAATATTTTCTATTTTTTCTTTGATGTAATTAGATATAGAATCTTCATTTACTGATTCAGAACAGTTTCCAATATAAAGCCATGCTCGCTTAGGCGGCGCAATGAGTTGAACTCCATCATATTTTGCTGTTCCTACGATTTTATTATTATTATTATTTTTCTTATAAACCGAATCTTCTTTTCTAGTAGGTTTCTCAATTTGATTGGTTATTTTTCGGTTTGTTGATGAAGATGCCGCTAAATTGTTGTTAACATTCGTAGTTTTAGATGTAGATGGCACTACGTTTTTAACAATTAATATTTGTTCATCTTCAATGGGTTTGGTTGCCTGAATTGAAGGTTGAAGATCTATGAATTCCAGGATTTCAGTTGGAATTTTATCTGCTTTATTAACATTGACAAAATTTAGCAGTTTTATTTGATTTTTGAGAATGAATATTTTATTTCTGAGTTTTTCAATAAATTCATCCTTATGTTTAATTAATGAGTTAAGATGACTGACCTTCAATGATTCCACAATTTTTATAAATTTATCTTCATTATCCTTATTTCATTCTACTTCTTCTGCTGGGTTATTTATTTTTATTACATCTGTTGATCTATTTCCAGTGTCCGGTATGTTAAGATGATTAATATCTTTTGAATTAACCAGTTCATCATTTCCATTTATATAGGTTATGTTTTCCTTTTGTTTACAACAATATATTAATCCATTGTTGTCCACAAAAAGGCCACATATCTTTGAAGCACAGTTTGCATGATAGTCCTTCTTGCAAAGATGACAAGTCACATAAATTTTCACTTTCACACTACATATATTACAAGAAATTTTAGAAGAAGATTTCTTTCTGTTACTATCACCCGCCATTGCTTGCACTTTGAAGCAGTAATGGTCCCAAAATGACCCAAATTGTATGATTTTGTTAATAATTTTAAATTTGCGCAGTAACCAGCAAAAGTTTCAAATTGCTGATAATAAATTTGCATTTAAAGTACATTAATTAATTTAAAAAAAAATTGAAACAAATTTAAATAAAATGTTTTGAAGCAGAAATGGTCCCAAAATGACCCAAATTGCATGATTTAAAAAAAAATTAAATTTGCGCAGTAACCAGCAGGAATTTTAAATTGCTGATAAAAATTTAGATTTCAAGTACATCAATTGATAAGAAAAACGTTTGAAACTAATTTAATTAAACTGATTTGAAGCAGAAGTAATTTCAAAGTGACCCAAATTGTATAATTTTGTTAATAATTTGAAATTTGCGCAGTAACTAGCAGGAATTTTAAATTGCTAATAATAAATTTGGATTTAAATTACACAAATTATTAGGAAAGAAGTTTTAAACAAATTTAAATAAACTGATTTGAAGTAGAAAAAGTCCAAAAATGACCCAAATTGTATGATTTTTTTAATAATTTCAAATTTGCGTAGTAACTAAGAAGAATTTTAAATTATTGATTAAAAATTTGGATTTAGAATACACAAATTAATTTAAAAAAAAAATTAAACAATTTTTACAAACTAATTTAAAGCAAAAATACTCTCAAAATGATCCAAATTGCGTGATTTTGTTAATAATTTCAAATTTGCGCAGTAACTACTAGCAGGAATTTTAAATTGCTAATAGCAAATTTGGGTTCAAAATACACAAATATATAAGAAAAAAGTTTGAAACAAATTTAAATAAATTGATTTGAAGCAGAAATGGTCCCAAAATGACCCAATTTGCATGATTTTGTTAATTATTTTAAATTTGCAAAGTAATCAACAGGAATTATAAATTGCTAATAATAAATTTGGATTTAAAATACACAATTAATAAGAAAAAACAGTTTATAATTTTGCTATTTTTAAAATTTTATGTTTATGTAATTTTTTTAGTTTTTCAGTTTTATAATTGGATTTTGCCATTTTTAATTAAATTATTTTTACTTTGGTTTTTATTTTGTACGTTGGTTATCTTTTTATATTTTCTTTGAGTTTTGAAATACATCTTTGCTACTTAGATTTTGTCTTACACTTACACTCAAGTTTGACAAAAGTTTTTTTAGTTCACGCTTAAATTTTCTTGGATAACTTTGGATGGTATTTGACTAGTTAATTTTGACAATGTCTTTGTGGACATTTTTTTATCACTACTGAACAGTTGACACGTTTATTTTAAAATGGAAACCGATGGAATTAGGAGCATGATCAGGAAATTGCGTTTTTGTGTGTCAAACGTACACTTTTTGAAGAAATCTTCTTATGTATACCTAGTCATGCTGTTTTTTTTGAGGTAGGCAATTAAGGTGTTGGGCACACAGTGTCACAAAAAGTATGTTTGGATGCATAATATAAAGTAACGAATGTATTTGAAAAGAACGCTACGCTCTGCATCACGGTTATCCATTCAACTTGTGACTGCTCTTGACGTTGCTTAACTTTTGTTAGCGCCGTTAATCATATATGTCTATTTCGTACTGCTAACAAATCTTCT
This sequence comes from Tachinus rufipes, assembly GCA_963932245.1. Lineage (NCBI taxonomy): Eukaryota > Metazoa > Arthropoda > Insecta > Coleoptera > Staphylinidae > Tachinus > Tachinus rufipes. The sequence continues at coordinate 9,626,852 of OZ010749.1, forward strand.
TATACTACCTAAGTTTATATTTATTTTATTATGTGCGTTAACCGCTAGTAACTAGTACGTCAGAGGTGGGCAAAATAATATTTTTTTGATAACCAACGCTTGGGCGGGTGAGCAGGAACATAGTTTATAAATATTGGGTAAATAGTTTGATATAGTGAACCCGCCCACTCACCCAAGTGTTTGTTATTAAGATACTAGATTATTTAAACATTTGTTGCACTCCTGCAGTTTTTAATATGACAGTTGTCACTATTACGTCAAAGGTGGGCAAATTAATTTTTTTTTAATAACTTATTTTTAGGCGGGTGGGCGGGAACACAGTTTATAGTAGGCCGGTAGTTTGATATAATGTTTTTGCCCACCCGCCTAAATGTTTGTTATCAAGAAATTAGACCACAAACACTTGGGCGGGTGGGTTGGGTACTTTAATCAAAACCACACGCCCACAAACTTTAAATTTAATTTTTGCTCATCCAACCAAGTGTTTGTGTTCAAGAAATTGAATCACAAACTTTTTAGCAGTAATACGGTTTATAAATATTGAGGCGATAGTTTGATATATTGTCTTCGCCCGCCCACCCATGAAAGTTATCAATATTACGTCAGACCAGAGCAAAATAAAAAAAATGATAAACATTGCTTGGGCAAGTGGGCGAAAACACAGTTTATAAACATTGAGCTTAGATTACAAACACTGAAACGGGTGAGTTGGGCACTCCAATCCAAAACCACACGTTTACAAATTTTAAACTTAGTTTTGGATCACAAACTCTTGGACAGGAATACATTTTATAAATATTGAACCGGTTATTTGTTATAGTGTCCCCGCCCGCCCACCCAAGTATTTGTTATCAAGAAACTAGATTATACCCACACTTGTTGCATTTCTGTTGTTTTTTAATATGACAGATTAAATGACAGTTGTGACTATTACGTCAGAAGAAAGCTCAATAACTAATTTCTTGATAAGCAACACTTGGGTAGGTGGGCAAAAACTCAGTTTATAAAAATTGGGCCGGTAGTTTAATATAGTACCCGCCCAAGTGTTGGTTATTAAGAAATTGGATTATTCTAGTTTTTGCTGCATTTCTTCTGTTTTTTAATATGACAGATTAAATGACAGTTGTCACTATACGTCAATTGAGCGGGTGACAGAAAGTAGTTTATAATATTTAAAAAGTTTAATGTAGTGTTCTTGCCCACTCGCCCAAGTCGTCTTGTACGCACCCAAAGATTAGCGCTACAAATGTAGCAGTCCGCTTCAGCTTTCCTAAACGCACTTACCTTGTTAAAAATAAACATAATTTTGAGTAAAATAAATATTTATACCAAGCAAGTTCCAGTAAATTATGGCAAAAATACTCTATCAAGAGAAAAGCCAAGGCCTTTAAACTTTAATGCTCCACTTGAAAAACCGGAGCTACGGAGTACGTCAAAATGATCAAACAAGAGATTAAGACTTCTTGGAGATTAATGACGACGACGAGCCGCTGGAAAGAGTAGGACTTTATCAAATCAAAAAAATCATCAAAAAAATTTAAACTGCACTGCACCAGGCCCCAATAATAAATTAAATAATTTTCCTATAGAGAGGGTAATCTTAGACAGATATCAGGATCACACGGAAACAACTAACATCCCCCCTCCCCACCAACATGACCGGGGCATTCATCTGTTTATCAACTAAACAGCGTGACTAACCTTAGAGTCAAAAGATTTAGATTTTTTCTAAACCGCAAAACTAACAGTAAAGCTTATAAAGCACATCAAGGCTTCATTCTTTTTCTGCTGCTATTTAATCTATAAGTTGTTGACATGCCTTCAGGATTAAAATAGCAATGAGATAGTTACTTTGAGGCTACAAAAAGTTACCACCAACTTCAAAGAATGGTTAGACAAGAAGCAAATCAAAATTAATTAAGAAAAAAGAAAAACTGTTTTCTATTCACGGCGACAAATCACCCTTGATGCAAATCTCTTTCTTAATTACGTTCCTACACCGTAGTCCAATGCTGTCAAGTATCTAGAAATTACCTTTGACAGGGAACTCACGTACAAATTGCACGTGCAGAAGTGGATAAAGCTAGAATTTATCAACAGACCCATGTTCATTTACGCGTCCTCAATCGTTTTGAGGTCTTCCAAACTATCATTTTGAGAATGCTTTACAAAGCTCTATGGTATATCTAAAATTTTGGGCAAGCTTCAGGTTACCCTGGTTGCGCCACTACACCAAAATTTTGGCAATCTTGCAAATCATCCTAACCTTGATCTTGCTTGACTTGCCAAGAATTTTGTCTATAAACGACCGGTGAATCAAGTAGCCGCACCTTAACCTAAAATGGGTAACACCACATTCCATTCCAAAGCATATAGGGTAAAATCTTATCTATCCCAAACGGAAGATACATGAGCCGTAAGGTCTTAAACGGTACTTAACATCTGGAAAAGGAGGATTAGTCTGTAAGCATTTTTTGCGTGAGATTGAATCCGACACTTTGAGTTTTCCAGACCTACAACAAAAATCGAAGAAGCAGAAAAAAAAACAGGGACCGTCTTCTTTAGTTTCTGCTCTTGTTGACAAAGCAAAAGAGTACACAGCCTGGTCGACCACTAAAACCACCTCTGGTACAGTCAACGCCTTTTTTATTTGTCAAAAAAACAAAAAAATTCCTATACTGTCCGTTCAATTGCCTCAGACCACGACAATTTAAAAGATTATGTCTTTTAATAAGTTGTGTAAACTCACGCAATCTGGGGACATTTTCTAATACCATTGTTGTCAACATCGGCAATTTAAATGCAATTTCTCTTACGTATGCAAAAAGTCGCTGCAAGTTATAAAAAACCATGATTAATTAAGCAAAAAAGTTAATGCAATCAGAATTACAAACTTCTAGCAAAATCAAAGTTTAGTCGGTTAATGTTAAACACAAATTATGAAGCTGCAATAACATAAATGCAAAAAAAAACAATTTACAATGCACATGCAATAAAATGTATATATTACAAAAACAAAAACAAGGCTAAACAAAGATATTAAAAAATCCAGATACTTATAAACGCGCCATGTGATAATTGCCGCTTGTCTTGTTGTGAAGCCAACATAACAACGTTTTATGCCCACAAATGACTTAACGCGCATGTTGTAGAAACAGTAATAAGCACGACAAAATATAAATATATATTTCAATATTGTTAATTAATTATTTTTGTATGTATGTATATTTGTAAGATAAATAACATTTATTTATTTAAAATGTTATCTATGCGTTTTTTTTGACGAATGCTGGACAGCTAAAATTGCGCAATGGACACTGGACAAAGACAAATGGAAGAGTATAGGAAAGAGCTATGTCCAGGAGTGTACGAACACGGGCTGACAAAGAAGAAGAAGAAGATACGCTTTCTTGCCCACAACTGACGTCACACGTAATAATTATGTTAGCTTCACTATAGTTATATTTTCACTATATTTAATTAAAAAAAAAACTTTTATTTTTATCAATTTGTTGCCATCTTTACTATTTCGCTTTATATGAAAAAAACGTGGCCACAAACTTGACCTCAATTATGTAACAAAAATGTGAAAAAACAAAATCTAAAATTTATAGATATTCCCAGTTTATCTAAAAAATTATGCAAAATTTGTTTAAAAATGTTCTCAGTTTGTCTGGAAACCAGGTAAATCTACAATAAAATGCACATCTTTCAATAAAGCTAGCTCTAACTTGCAATAATATTTAATAGGACAAACCTAACATTATCGTTAATTGTTAATAGAATCACAGATCTAAAAAAAGATTGAATATGTTTTATTTATTTGATATAGCCATGTCAGTTGTAAAAATAAATAGATGCTCTCAATACAGGCAATTAGTTACCTATATTGATTATATTTTACGGCGAATGGATCTCTTAATAAAGTGTGTGGCAAAAAAAAAATTGCAAAAGAAATATCGGTTAGAAAGGCGTGTGCATGGGGGGAACTAAATAACAATTTTTGTGTATAAGCCTTCCCTATATGATTTATCGTTTATCGTGACGGGCTTCGGGAAAATTTTTATACACATGTTTAGACTTCGCAAGTTTTTGCAGTCACTCTCACCTATGGGTTACATTAATCTTGCTTAGTTTAAAAATGTTTACTTTATATATAATATAAAAAAAAATGAATATTGATGCAAAAGTTTTACAATTTAATTAAAACTAATTTAATTTAAATACTCCGGCACTATCTTTAATTAAAATATGAATCGCAGTAGAAGTAAAAGAAAAATGTAAGAAGTTCCGCTTAAAATTTGTCAAGTAGTTTGAAAGGATTTGCACTTTTAAATCAAGTCGGCGAGATTATCTCTAAATTTTATCTGCAAAACTTAACTTAAATCATACCCGCTTCATGCTTTATTGCCGTGTTTTTTTTTTGCAACGTCTTCCGCACCATAAATTCGGGAAAGATATAAATTAAACTTTTTTAATAAAATTTTTCTAGGGAAAAAAATTCGGTTATTCGCATATTGAATATGTGCAAAGGCAAGGGTATAATTTTAATAAGATCATAACTCTACTATTTATTAAAGTATTTTTATTTTTGATGGAAATGTTTATACCAAATTTAAACTAAACTATGTAAAAACAAATTTCAAAATGATCCAAAACATATTTTTGGTTTGAAATTTAATATTAATTAAACAAATTCAATAAATTAGGCTCAATTAAGCCAGAAAAGTTGATTAAATTCAACTTTCAGCAACAAAGATTCATTGAGAAACTTTTGCAAATTACAAAAGCTGAATTACAAATTAACAATTTTCATAGTTACGTTGACAAAACTTCTTGTAATTACAGTATCCGTCGGGCCGGAAACGGTGAGTAAAAGTAATTTTCCAGATTATCATATTTCCCATTACCATGGATATTATTTTAACAATAATTACATTTTCGAAAACAGAAATAAAAAATTTATTAACTCCCACAGAGTGGAATTGCATTATAAAACCGCTGAAATATTAAGTTGGTAATCTTTTCCATTCCCCTAATCACATTTACTCCGGGTTGTATCCACGCCAGTGAAAAAATATATATAAACGCTGAACGCGTACTCAACGGAATAATATTAATGCTCACAAATTGCATTTCACGCTTTTGGGTGGAACGTCGCAGACTTTACAAATTTCATGAAGATGCAATAAACTTGTTATCAGTATTATCTTTGTCTCATTAATTAAATGCAATGTAATTCCGCTAAACCTTATTCAACTCTCGAAAATGACATAGAATAACTCTATTAATGTATTTATGTAATTATTACAATTTCATTGTCTGGGTTCTTTAAAAATCCCATTAATTGCATAATAATACAAAGTTAAATGAACTGAAAATCCACCTCAGAGTTCAAGAACAAAGTTTTAATATCTTACGAAAACTACTTTCAGTTGCAATGTATCCTGTTGGCATTGTTATCAATAGTTGCAATAAGAGTACTTGTTTTTCAACTGAAATATTATTTTGCAAATAACAAAATAATTGGCATATTTTAAAATATATGAATTATTAATAATAACGTTTACACTTGCCACTTGAATGTACATATGTAAATAATATTTATATTAGTTTTGATTGTTTTGTTTTACTTTTCAGTTAATATTTACATAGATAAATCGCAAATAATATTTTATACAAATTTAACACAACATATTTAAATTAACAATAAATAATTGATTGGAATCATAATGTTTTAATGTTTTTCTATGTCATATTTCAACCGTTTATAAGTTTGAGAATTATATTAATAATTAATAATAATAAACTAAGCTATAAAAGAGGTAAAAAAAAAAAATTTTATAAGTCTGTAAAGTGTGCTTCATTTGAAAGCTAGTTCAATATATTACATTAGAAATTATTTTGTGAGAATTGAGAAGATATTTGAGAGCTTTTTAGAAGTTAATAATAAAATTGTAGCGCCTTTACAAAATTTACAAAATGTTTCTAGCTTTACTTTAAAGTATTTGATATACTTAGAAAGGTTTAAGAAAAAATTAAAAAAAATTAAAGTCTTAAATAATTTGTGGTGGGTGCGTGGGTTACAATAGAAAAAGTAACTCGCCCACAAATTAACCTTTGTTTCCACCCACCCACCTACCCAAACGTGAGTTATCAAGAAATTTATTGTTAAACAATTCTTTCATATTTAAATACAAGCACGCAATACATTTTCTGCTGATTAGATTACTACGCAAATTTGAAATTATTAACAAAATCATATAATTTGGGTCATTTGGGGACTATTTTTGCTTCAAATTAATTAATTTAAATTAGTTTCAAATTTTTTTATTATTAATTTGTGTATTTTAAAACCAAATTTATTATCAACAATTTGAAATTCCTGCTGGTTATTGCGTAAACTGGAAATTATTAACAAAATCTTAAAATTTGGGTCATTTTTTGACTATTTCTGCTTCAAATCATTTTATTTAAATTAGTTTTAAACTTTTTTATTATTAATTTGTGTATTTTAAATCCAAATTTATTATCAATAATTTAAAATTCCTGTTGGTTATTGCGCAAATTTAAAATTATTAACAAAATCATACAATTTGGGTCATTTTGTGACCATTTCTGTATAAAATCAATTTATTTAGATTAGTTTCAAATTTTTTTCTTAATAATTTGTGTATTATAAATCTAAATTTATTATTAGCAATTTGAAATTCCTGCTGGTTACTGCGCAAATTAGAAATTTTTAACAAAATCATACATTTTGGGTAATTTTGGGACCATTTCTGCTTCAAATCAATTTATTTAAATTAGTATCAAATTTTTTTTTTATCAATTTATGCTTTTTAAATCCAAATTTCTTATTAGCAATTTGAATTTAATGCTGGTTACTGCGCAAATTTGAAATTATTAACAAAATCATACATTTTGGGTCATTTTGGGACCATTTCTGCTTCAAATCAATTTATTTAAACTAGTATCAAATTTTTTTCTTATTAATTTATGTATTTTAAATCCAAATTTATTATTAGCAATCTGAATTTCTTGCTGGTTACTGCGCAAATTTGAAATTATTAACAAAATCATACAATTTGGGTCATTTTAGGACCATTTCTGCTTCAAATCAGTTTATTTAAATTAGTTTTAAACTTTTTCCTTATTAATTTGTGTATTTTAAATCTAAATTTATTATAAGCAATTTAAAATTTTTGCTAGTTACTGCGTAATTTTGAAATTGTTAACAAAATCATACTATGGCCTTACTTAAAATGCTTAAAAGACTTATAAGCCGGTAGTTTTGGGAAAAGTTTTGGTCTTTTTCTGGTTTTGGGATCTTTATCACCAATGAGCTTTTTCATTCTGTAGGAATGCCTAGTTCAAAGATTTGCATTAGCAATGTTAGTGAGTGCCATTATTGCTCTATGCTATTATCTTCGGTGTTTGAGATGGAGCATTGTAGTTTGCTGTCAGCAAATGCCTTAATATAATCATTTTTTATCATAACTGACTTGCCTGGTTAGTAAGGTTTTGTTGAATTTCTTTGAACATACCACAATAGTATATACTTTAATTTTACCTAAAATTATATTATTTTTAACAAGCTAAGTGCGTTCAGGATGGTTGGAGAGGACCGCTACATTTGTAGCGCTAACTTTTGAGTGCGTACAGGAAAACTGCTACTTTTGAAGCGGGCTCTGTTCATTAATTGATTGGTCCCTCCGAACGCTACCGGAGATTGCTCACGCTATTATGTTCGCGGTTGATACCAGAATTAAACAATGAAATGTCACTTCACCACTTTACTTGAGCGGGTAGTCAAAAACAATATATCAAATTAGCGGCCTAGTAGTTAAAAACTGTTTCCACTCACCTGCTCAATTGTTGATTATCAAATAATTGATTATTGCCCTCATCTCTGACGTATAGTGACAATTGTCATTTAATTTGTCATATTTAAAAACAGCAGAAATGCAGTAAGGGTTGGAATAATTTAATTTCTTGATAACAAACACTTGGGCGGGCGGGAACACTATATTTATATACCGGCCCAATCTTTATAAACAATGTTCCCGCCCACCCACCCAAGTGTTGTGGTGTGAATTAATTCGGCACTGAGCAAGGTGAAGGGTAAAATAAAATAAAGGCTTCACAGCGTTTCGTTTTAATATTATTAACTAAACAGGAATACAGAAATTACAATATAAAACACAATTAACACTCAATCAAACATAAAACAAAATTCAAAATTAATAACAAAAAAACGCACACGTGCAAATCTTTTACGCATGTAGTTATTAAACTACAAGCCAACAAAAACGGGGAAATTATATAAATATAAATAAAACATATTTTCTAACTTACCTAAAGCAGGTAATATCAAACAACCTCTAAGGCTTTTTTTATAATATTTTGGAACGACACGCGGTTCAGAAAGGCGGCTGCAAAATGAAATCCTTCCGAGGATTCATTCAAAGAGAACTGCGCGCGAGATGCGCTCAGTAAATCGCGGTTGCGCGATATTACTTTAAAATAAGTAATTGGGGTTGCATACATTAACTCATACATATATTTAAAATATTAATAATTCCGCCACAGTGTTGCTTATCAAGAAATTGGTTATTGCGCTTGCCTCTGACGTAATAGTGCCAACTGTCATTTAATCTGTCATATTAAAAAACAGCAGAAATGCAACAAGTGTGGAGATAATCTAATTTTTTGATAAACAAACACTTTGGTGGGTGGGTTGGGACGCTATAACAAACTATCGGCTCAATATTTATAAACTATATTCCTGCCCAAGTGTTTGTGATTTATTTTTTTGAACACTTGGTTGGGTAGGCAGAAACTAAGTTTATAGTTAGAGTGCCCAACCTACCCGCCCAAGTGTTTGTGATCTAATTTCTTGATAAACACTTAGGTGGGTGGGCGGGTTGGGATACTCTATTAAACTACCGGCTCAATATTTATAAACAGTATTTTTGCTCAAGTGTTTGTGATCCAATTTCTTGAACACAAACGCTTGGGTGGGTGGTCGGCAGTCGGCACCTGTTTGTGATCCAATCTCTTAATAACAAACACTTGAGCGGGGTGGGTAGACAACTCTAGTTAAAACTATTGACCGTTATTATGTTTTGAAGTAGCTCACCGACTTGCCTTAATTTTTATGATCAAGTAAAATTTGTTGATCTTGAAACATGATAATTTTGTATTTTGCATAAAATTGCCAAAACGTAACTAAAAAACTTAAAATTTTGCATATAATAATCAAAAAGTAACTAAAAAACTTAATAATTTGCATGAATTAATCAAAAAATAACACAAAAACTTAATAATTTTGCATAAAACAAACAAAAAGTAACCAGAAGACTCAATAATTATTCATAAAATATCTAAAATATAACCAGAAAGCTCAATCATTTTGTATTTTGCATAAATTAACCAAAAAGTAACCAAAATACTTAAAATTTTGCATTTAATAACCAAAAAGTAATTAAAAAATTAATAATTTTGCATAAAATAAGCAAAAAGTAATTAGAAAACTCAATAATTTTCCATAAAATATCTAAAATGTATCCATAAAGCTCAATAATTTTGTATTTTGCATAACATAACCAAAAAGTAACTAGAAAACTTAGATTTTTGCATATAATAACCAAAAAGTAACCAAAAAACTTAATAATTTTGCATAAAATAAGCAAAAAATAAGAAGAAAATTCAATAATTTTCCATAAAATATCTAAAAAGTAACTAGAAAGCTTATAAATTTTGTATTTTGCATAAATTAATCAAAAAGTAACTAGAAAACTTGAAATTTTGCATATAATAACCAAATAGTAACTAAAAAACCTAATAATTTTGCATAAAATAAGCAAAAAGTAACAAGAAAACTCAATAATTTTTCAAAAAATATTTAAAATGTAACCAGAAAGCTCAATCATTTTGTAATTTGCATAAATTAATCAAAAAGTAACTAGAAAACTTGAATTTAGCATATAATAACTTGAAATTAACCAAAAAACTCGATAATTTTGCATAAATTAAACAAAAAATAACACAAAAACTCAATAATTTTGCATAAAAAAAATTAATAGTAACCAAAATACTCAATAATTTTGTATTTTGCATAAATTAACCAAAAAGTATCTATTAAACTTAAAATTTTGCATATAATAACCAAATAGTAACTTAATAATTTTGCATTATAGAAGCAAAGAGTAACAAAAAAACTCAATAATTTTCCATAAAATATCTAAAATGTAACTAGAAAGCTTAATAATTTTGTAATTTGCATAAATTAACCTAAAAGGAACAAAAAAACTTAATGTTTTGCAAAAAATAATCAAAATGTAACCAACAAACTTGATATATTGGCATAAAATAAGCAAAAAGTAACAAGAAAATTTAATAATTTTCCATAAAATAAATAAAATGTAAGCTCAATAGTTTTGTATTTTGCATAAATTAACCAAAAAAAAAAAAACTAAAAAACTTGTAATTTTGCATATAATAACCAAAAAGTAACAAAAAAACTTAATAATTTTGCATAAAATAAGCAAAAAGTATCTAAAATGTAACCAGAAAACTTAAAATTTTTGTATTTTGCTTAAATTAACTAGAAAGTATTTAGAAAACTTGAAATTTTGCATATAATAACCAAAAAGTAACCAAAAAACTTGAAAATTTTGCATAAATTAAACAATAAATAACACAAAAACTCAATAATTTTCCATAAAATAAGCAAAAAGTAACCAAAAGACTCAATAATTTTGTATTTAGCATAAACTAACCAAAAAGTAACTTAAAAACATGAAATTTTGCATATAATAATCAAAAAGTAACCAAAAAACTTATTAATTTTGCATAAAATAAGCAAAAAGTAACAAGACAACTCAATAATTTTTCATAAAATATTTAAAATGACACCAGAAAGCTCAATAATTTTGTATTTTGCATAAATTAACCAAAAAATAACTAAAAAACTTGAAATTTTGCATATAATAACCAAAAAACACAAAACTCACTAATTTTGTATAAAATAAATAAAAAGTAACCAAAAAACTCAATAATTATGTATTTTGCATAAATTAAACAAAAAGTAACATGAAAACTTAAATTTTGCATTTAATAATTAAAAAGTACCCAAAAAAAAGATAATTATGCATGAACTAAACAAAAAATATCACAAAAACTTGAAAATTTTGCATAAAAGAACAGAAAATACCCAAAAAACTGGTTAACTTTGCATAAATAAATCAAAAAATCTTTAAAAAACTTAAATTTTTGCATATAATAACCAAAAGGTATGCAAAAAACTCTATAATCTTGCATAAAATAACCAAAAAGTAACTAGAAAACTTAATAATTTTGATTGCTTATTACTCGAAACTGGCTTAATAAAAAAATCTAAAAAAATTTACAAAATCAGGACTTATGTAGGGAAAGGCATTTTCAGTTATTTAAGCAAAATCAAGTTTTAGTTTTGTACCTTTGACTCAGATACGGCCATATATATATATATATATATATATGTATAAATGTTATCACATTTCAAGGTAAAAAAAATAAATGTTTAGAAATTTAAATATTTATCAATTTTTTTTTATATAAATTGCTGCTGCCAATTTCAAATTTTATTTGAATCATCAACAATGCCGCAAACAGCAAAATTGGTAGCATTATATAAAAGTTTAAAAGGATTTAACCCCATTTACAACACGGTAATTAATATAAATTAATATTTATAAATTAAATCAATCTTTATTGTTTTGCAGATTAAATTTTTAAAAGCTGAAAATGGAAACTGTTTAGCTACAATCGTAGTTGAAAATAAACATGCAAATCCTTTAGGTGAATTACACGGTGGATTTGCATCCACATTAGTTGATGCTGTGTCTAGTTTGGGTTTGTATGTGAATCCTGTTGGAAAAAATAGGAAGTTTCTTTCTACTAACCTTAATATTTTGTAAGATAATTTGATTTATAATAATTGGATGTAATATTATTTTGATTTTTAGTTTCTTAAAAGCAGCAAAAGTAGGAGATGAGATTATAATTGATTCAAAATTAATCAAAAATGGAAAGACTTTGGCGTTTTTAGATGTTGAAGTACGTAATAAAGCTACAAATGAATTGTTAATTAAGGCAGAACATATTATATTTTAATTTTAAATTTCAATATTGGTATAGATATTTTAAATTTTTTTTATGTTTTAGTTTTATAAACTTAAAAATAAATTAATGTTTTATTAATATGTTTTGAGTTCTTTATAAATCCTAAATATTGAATTGCATGTTGTTGCTTTGCAAATAGTTAAAGACTCGGCCCAGAATGATTAGTTAAAAGACGCAAATTATATAACGGCGGCCATTTTGTGTGTTACTTGATAATACTGAACATGTATTAAAATCCTCTTACATTTATCATTTTAGTTTTTTTAAACAATTTATACCAGGCAATGTATGCTTTTAATATTGTAAAGTAACTTTTAAAATAATCTGGACTACAATTGGTTACACAGTTGAATCTATTGATCATCTTTTGGAGTAGCCCACCTACCCGCCTAAGTGTTTGTAATCCAATCTTTTGATAACAAACATTTAGGCGGGTGGATGGGCTACTCCAGTTGAAAGTATTGACTGTCATTATGTTTTAAAGTGACCCACTTACCCGCTCAAGTGTTTGTGATCCAATTTTTTGATAACAAACACTTGGGCTGGTGGGTGGGCAACTCCAGTTGAAACTATTGACCATGATTATGTTTTGGAGTAGCCCACCCACTTGCCCAAGTGTTTATGATCCAACCTTGTGATAACAAACATTTGTGCTGGTGGGTGGGTTGCTCCAGTTGAAACTAATGACTCAAGTGTTTGTTATTAAGAAATTGGATCACAAACACTTGGGCGGGTGTGAGGGTCACTCTAAAACATATTGACGGTCAAAAGTTTTAACTGTATAACCACTTGTGACACTTTGGGAACATTTTATGACATTTGTAAAATCTCTAGAACATATTATAACATTTGTAAGACTTTAAGTTTAGTTGTAACATCTTAAGTACATTTGTGACATTTTAAGTACAACTTACGACGTTTGTGACACATCTTTAGATCATTTTATGATGTTTGTAACACCTAAAAAACATTTGTAACGTTTTATGAACATTTTATAATGTTTGTGCCGTTTTAAGAACATATTATGACATATGTGACATCTAAAGTACTTTTGTGACAGCTCGAGATCATATTATGACATTTGTGATACATCTTTAGATCATTTTATGATGTTTGTAACACCTAAAAAACATTTGTAACGTTCTAGGAACATTTTAAAATGTTTGTGTCTTTTTAGAACAAATTATGACACTTGTAACATCTAAGTACATTTTTGACAGCTTGAGAACATTTTATGACATTTGTGACACATCTTTAAATGATTTTATGATGTTTGTAACACCTAAAAAACATTTGTAACGTTCTAGGAACATTTTAAAATGTTTGTGCCTTTTTAGAACAAATTATGACACTTGTAACATCTAAGTACATTTTTGACAGCATGAAAACATTTTATGACATTTGTGACACATGTTTAGATGATTTTATGATGTTTGTAACTCCTAAAAAACATTTGTAACGTTCTAGGAACATTTTAAAATGTTTGTGTCTTTTTGAAAAACATATTATGACACTTGTAACATCTAAATACATTTGTGACAGCTCAAAAACATTTTATGACATTTGAGACACATTTTTAGATGATTTTATGATGTTTGTAACACCTAAAAAACATTTGTAACGTTTTAGGAACATTTTTAAATGTTTGTGCCTTTTTAAGAACATATTATGACACTTGTAACATTTAAGTACATTTTTGACAGGTCGAAACATTTTGTGACATTTGTGTAACATCTTTAGATCATTTTATGATGTTTGTAACACTTAAAAAACATTTGTAACGTTTTAAGAACATTTTATAATGTTTGTGCCTTTTTAAGAAAATATTATGACACTTATGATACATTAAGTACATTTGTGACAGCTCGAGACTATTTTATGACATTTGTGAGACATCTTTGGATAATTTTATGATGTTTGTAACACCTAAAAACCTTTGTAACGTTCTAGGAACGTTTTAGAATGTTTGTGCTTTTTTAAAAACATATTATGACACTTGTAACATCTCAGTACATTTTTGACAGCTCGAAAACATTTTATGACATTTGTGACACATCTTTAGATCATTTTAGGATGTTTGTAACACCTAAAAAAACATTTGTAACGTTTTAAGAACATTTTATAATGTTTGTACCTTTTTAAGAAAATATTATGACACTTATGACACATTAAGTACATTTGTGACAGCTCGAGAACATTTTATGATTTTTGTGATACATTTTTAGATCATTTTATGATGTTTGTAACACTTAAAAAACATTTGTAACGTTTTAGGAACATTTTAACATGTTTGTGCCTTTTTAAGAACATATTATGACACTTATAACATCTAAGTACATTTTTGACAGCTCGAAAACATTTTATGACATTTGTGACACATCTTTAGATGATTTTATGATGTTTGTAATACCTAAAAAACATTTGTAACGTTCTAGAAACATTTTAAAATGTTTGTGCCTTTTTTAGAAAATATTATGTCACTTATGACACATTAAGTACATTTGTGACAGCTCGAGAACATTTTATAACATTTGTGACACATCTTTAGATGATTTTATAATGTTTGTAACACCTAAAAACATTTGTAACGTTCTAGGAACATTTTAAAATGTTTGTGCCTTTTTAGAACAAATTATGACACTTTAAACATCTAAGTACATTTTTGACAGCTCGAGAACATTTTATGACATTTGTGACACATCTTTAGATGATTTTATGATGTTTGTAACACCTAAAAAACATTTATAACGTTCTAGGAACATTTTAAAAAGTTTGTGCCTTTTTAAGAACATATTATGACATTTGAACATCTAAGTACATTTTTGACAGCTTGAAAACATTTTATGACATTTGTAAAACATTTTTAGATCATTTTATGATGTTTGTAACACCTAAAAAACATTTGTAACGTTCTAGGAACATTTTAAAATGTTTGTGCCTTTTTAAGAACATATTATGACACTTGTAACATCTAAGTACATTTTTGACAGCTTCAAAACATTTTATGACATTTGTGACACATCTTTAGATGATTTTATGATGTTTGTAACACCTTAAAATCATTTGTAACGTTCTAGGAACATTTTAAAATGTTTGTGCCTTTTTAAGAACATATTATGACATTTGAACATCTAAGTACATTTTTGACAGCTTGAAAACATTTTATGACATTTGTAAAACATTTTTAGATCATTTTATGATGTTTGTAACACCTAAAAAACATTTGTAACGTTCTAGGAACATTTTAAAATGTTTGTGCCTTTTTAAGAACATATTATGACACTTGTAACATCTAAGTACATTTTTGACAGCTTCAAAACATTTTATGACATTTGTGACACATCTTTAGATGATTTTATGATGTTTGTAACACCTTAAAATCATTTGTAACGTTCTAGGAACATTTTAAAATGTTTGTGCCTTTTTAAGAACATATTATGACATTGGAACATCTAAGTACATTTTTGACAGCTTGAAAACATTTTATGACATTTGTAAAACATTTTTAGATCATTTTATGATGTTTGTTACACCAAAAAACATTTGTAACGTTTTAAGAACATTTTATAATGTTTGTGCTATTTTAAAAACATATTATGACACTTGTAACATTTAAGTACATTTTTGATAGCTCGAGAACATTTTATGACATTTGTGACACATTTTTAGATGATTTTATGATGTTTGTAACACCTAAAAAACATTTGTAACGTTTTAAGAACATTGTATAATGTTTGTGCTTTTTTAAGAACATATTATGACACTTATGACACATTAAGTACATTTGTGACAGCTCGAGAACATTTTATGATTTTTGTGATACATTTTTAGATCATTTTATGATGTTTGTAACACCTAAAAAACATTTGTAACGTTTTTAGAACATTGTATAATGTTTGTGCTTTTTTAAGAACATATTATGACACTTATGACACATTAAGTACATTTGTGACATCTCGAGAACATTTTATGACATTTGTAACACATCTTTAGATCATTTTAGGATGTTTGTAACACTTAAAAAAACGTTTGTAACGTTTTAAGAACATTTTATAATGTTTGTGCCTTTTTAAGAACATATTATGACACTTGTAACATCTAAATACATTTGTGACAGTTCGAGAACATTTTATGAAATTTGTGACACATCTTTAGATGATTTTAAGATGTTTGTAACACCTAAAAACATTTGTACCGTTCTAGGAACATTTTAAAATGTTTGTGCCTTTTTAAGAACATATTATGACACTTGTAACATCTAAGTACATTTTTGACTGCTCGAGAACATTTTATGACATTTGTAACACATTTTTAGATCATTTTAGGATGTTTGTAACACCTAAAAAACATTTGTAACATTCCAAGAACATTTTATGATGTTTGTGCCTTTTTTAAAACATATTATGACACTTGTAACATCTAAATACATTTGTGACAGCTCGAAAACGTTTTATGACATTTGTGACACATCTTTAGATCATTTTATGATGTTTGTAACACTTAAAAAAACATTTGTAACGTTTTAAGAACATTTTATAATGTTTGCGCCTTTTTAATAACATATTATGACACATGTGACATCTTAATTACATTTGTGACAGTTCGAGATTTTAAAAGTTACTTTACAATGTTAATAGCATTTTTTTAATTGCTTGTTTGATAAAAAACTAAAAAGATAAAATGTAAAAAGTTTTTAATATATGTTTAGTATAATCAAGTAGTAACTATTTGCAAAGCAACAACAACAAGCAATGCAATATTTAGGATTTATAAAGAACACAAATCATATTAATAAAAATTAATTTATTTTTATAAATTTATAATACAAAAACCTAATAAAAATTAGAAAAATCTATACCAATATTGAAATTCAAAATTGATATTTAACATGTTCTGCTTTAATTAACAAATCATTTGTAGCTTTATTACGTACTTCAATATCTAAAAACGCCAAATTCTTTCCATTTTTGATCAATTTTGAATCAATTATAATCTCATCTCCTACTTTTGCTGCTTTTAAGAAACTAAAAATTAAATAATATTACACCTAATTAATATAAATTAAATTATCTTACGAAATATTAAGGTTAACAGAAGCGGACGCTCTATTTTTTCCTAGAGGATTCATATGCAAACCCAAACTAGACACAGCATCAATCAATGTGCATGCAAATCCACCATGTAATCCACCTAAAGGATTTGCATGTTTATTTTCAACTACGATTGTAGCTAAACAGTTTCCATTTTCGGATTTTAGAAATTTAATCTGAAAAATAATAAAGATTGATTTTATTTATAAATATTAATTTATATTGATTACAGTGTTGTAAATGGGATCAAATCCTTTTAAATTTTTATAGAATGCTACCAATTTTGCTGTTTGCGGCATTGTTAATGACTCAAATAAAATTTAGAATTGGTAGCAGCAATTTATATACTAAACAAGTTGATAAATATTTAAATTTTTAAACTATTTTTTTTACCTTGAAATGTGATAACATATAATTATGATAACAAATGTTGAAAAAAGTAAATTGGAACAAGGCTATTACAAAGAGCTGGAAAAATACGATAAAATATTTCTTAGAGGATAAAAATTCGATGTGGAAGATTTTCAAAACTTTTTGGAGCAATCGGGTTTCTATTCACAGTAAAAATGGAATTTAAATTACAATTGAGGGAAAGACTGAAGCAATTACAGGCAACCTTGAAATACAATATTTATAAACTGTGTTCCCGCCCACCCGCCCCAATGTTTGTCATTTAAAAATTAAATGTTACTACTATCTTACGTATTTATAAAGCTAATAAACATAATTGAATGATTGACAAATGTTATTAAGTTAGAAGAGATTAGTGACATTAGTTTTCTTGATAACAAACGCTTGAGCGGGTGGGCGGAAACACAGTTTATGAATATTAGAGCGGTGGTGTGAATAAGTGTTCCCACTCACCCGCCTAAGTGTTTAATAATTAAATGTCACTACTATCTCTAGTGTTTTTAAAACTAACAAACATAATAGAATGACTGACAGATGTCATTTAGTTAGAAAAGGTTAGTGACGTTTCACTTTTCTTGATAACAAACGCTTGGGCGGGTGAGCGGGAACACAGTTTATGAATATTGGACTGGTAGTTTGTATTACCCGCCTAAGTTTTTGTCATTCAATAATTAAATGTCACTACATGTTATTAAGTTAGTAAATGTAAGTGTCGTATCAATTTTCATGTTAACAAACGCTTGAGTGGGTGGGCGGGAACTCAGTTTATAAATATTGAACCGGTGGTTTGTTTTGGTGTCTCCACACACCCGCCCAAGTGTTTGCAATCTAAAAATTGAATGTCTCTACTATCTGACGTGTTTTTGTAGCTCATAAACATAATAGAATGACTGAAAGATGTCATTAAGTTAGAAGAGGTGGGTGACGTATTAATTTTTTTGATAACAAACGCTTGGGTGGGTGGGCGGGAGCACAGTTTATGAATATTGGTCCGGAGGTTTGTTTTAGTGTTTCCACCCACCCGCCCAAGTGTTTGTCATCAAAAAATTAAATCTCACTACTATCTATTGTGTTCTTGAAGCCAACAATAATAGAATGACTGACAGATGACAGTAAATTAGAAGAGGTGGGTGACGTATCAATTTGTTTGATAACAAACACTTGGTCGGGTGGGCGGGAACACAGTTTACGAATATGGGACCGGTGGTTTGTATTGGTGTTTTCACCAACCCGTCCAAGTGTTTATCATCCAAAAATTAAATTTAACTACTATCTGACGTGTTCTTGAAGCTAACAAACAAAATCGAATGACTGACAGATGTCTTTACGTTAGAAGAGGTGGATGACGTATTAATTTTCGTGATAACAAACGCTTAGGCGGGTAGGCGGGAACACAGTTTATAAATATTGGACCGCTGGTTTGTACTGGTGTCTTCCATTTCTTAGTGGGGTGATTGTTAGATGATCCTAGGTGTGTCACAATACTTCTTAGAAATGTGTTTATGATGTAATCCGGTCATTCAGGAGGATATAAATAATTTATTAGTTTCAATCTGGTCGTAATATTATTTGTTGACCCAGCAGAGTACTTCCTTTAAGGATTATTCTAGACAATAATGAGTTATTTTTCAATTGCCCTTAACACCGCGGGAGAGTGGTTGTTGTTGAGACATCGACATTCCGGCGGCTTTGAAAGATTCTCTTTTAATAAATAGGAAGTGGATAAAATTTTGTAACTGGTTTTTTATACGACCCATCTCTAGACTAAACGGTTGCTGCTCGGATAACTCCATCTAAGCCGGAGTGGACTTCAGTAATACGCCCTCATCTCCATTTTAGTGGTGGTAGGTTATTTCCTTTGACATGACAAGTTCAACCACTACGATGTTTGCTGGGTTGTTTCTCCAATTGCTTCTTGTTTGAAGGCATCCTAAATACTCCTTGCTCTAACGAGCCCAAAAAAGTTGTCTGAGTTGTTCCATTCTTTGCTATCGAGAAAGTTTATTTAGGCTGATGTTTTGTAGATTTGGATATACTGGTGTAGTAAGGGCATCCCCAATTAGGAAATCCAGGAGTTAGAATTTTCTGATCATTTGGATCTTCTGACAGTGGCATCAACGGTCGAGAATTAAGTATAGCTTTAATTTGTGTTTAGATAGTTGTTAGTTTTTTTAATGTAACTGACGCGTTGCCTAATGTTTGTTTTAGTAGTAGATTGGTAGATTTTACAGCCGCTTCCCACAACCCTCCAAACGTTGGTGGAATAAAATGCCAATTTATTTCAGCTTGTTCTAATTTGGAATGAATGATTTTTGTGTAGCTGTCAACTCAAATATTGCTTTAAGTTCCTTTAACTCTGCGTTTGCTCCCACAAAATTCTTTGCGTTATCGGAATACATGGTTAGTATGTTGCCTCGACGTGAAAAAAATTGCTTTATTGGCGCTATAAAAGTTTCAGTCGACATGTCTAAAACTGGTTCTATATGCACTGCCTTTGTGCTCATGCACACAAAATTAGCAATGTAGTATGCTTTCACCTTTTTCTTGCTTCTTTTAGAACCTTTCTTTATGAGAATAGGATTACACAAATCGACTCTAGTGTTGAGAAATGGCCGGTTTTGTTCTGTATTTTGGAAGATTTCCCATTTTTGGATTTAATGCTTTCGGTGCGGTTTTGTAGCATATTACACATCTTTTTATAATTTGTGCATCTCATTGCAGCTTGTGTTGCTTGTACCCCGCAATGAAAGTTGATTTGATGATTGTGTTCGATTACCAACTTGCATGTTTTGCAGGTAATACTATATGAAACTTTTGTGCATATGGTACTGAAGAGTTACGTAAACGTCCGCCTACTCGAATAATGCCGTCTTCGTCTAAGAAAGGATCTAAAGAATACAGTTTGCTGTGTTTGTTAAATAAATCAGGTAGGGTTGCGAATTCTTCTTGAAATGCCGCCATTTGAAAAAATTTAAATAGTGAAGTTGTTGCTTTAGACAATTCCCTTGTTGTTAGAACACCACTTGTTCAATCTGCTGCTTGGCAGTTTTCTTTAAACCTGTGCAGGTATGCTACAACGTTGGTTAGTTTTCTTAATTTAGAATACTTTTCAAATAAGCTTTGATCGGTCGTATTTGTATTGTAATTGTGGCTAACATTGTTGTTGTTTTTTTTTTGGAAGACTGTCATTTAGCAATAGTGGTTAACTTGGCCAGTGTGATGAGGATTTTGATAACCATGAGGGTCCATTCCACCATAGTGTTGTCTGCATGAATTCTTTGCATGATTTGCCTCGTGAAACAATGTCAGCTGGATTGTCTTCAAATACTACATAAAACCATTGATTTGGCTCACTGCATTTGCGTATTTCATTTACGCGATTACCACAAATGGTTTTAATTGTTTGTTGGTTGCTTTAATCTAAGACAGCACAATAGTGGAATCGGTCTAATAATATATGTGGGTTGGTTTGATGTGTAAGACTGGAAGTACAAATGCTACCAGTTTTGCTAATAGTAAAGCTCCACAAAGCTCTAGTCGTGGTATTGTAGACAATTTTAGAGGTACTACTCTAGATTTTGAGCATAACAAGTGTGATAAATATTGACTGCCGTTCCAAGACTGTAAATACAGACATGCGCCGTAAGCTTATTTGCTGGCATTGCAGAAACCGTGCAATTGATAGAAGGGTGTTTCCAGAACTCTTCGGGGTATTGTTAAATTCTGTAACTCTTTGAGATTTGTCAAATATTGGGTCTAGGAGGTATAAATGCTGATTGGTATAGATTCATCCCAACTAATCCCTAATTTTCACAACGTTTGTAGAATAATTTTAGCTCGTACAACAAAGGGGTTTATAATCCCAAACGTATCAATGATTTGGGCTACATATGATAATATATTTTGTTTGGTTATAGAACTTAGTTTATCTATGGTTGGCAAAGCATATAAAAAAGTATCGTTTGTAGTATTCTATTGTATTCTTAATGTATTTGTTGTTGAATTCTTGTCAAACAGTAGATTTGTTATTGTTTCTGATGTGATGTCATCTAGTAACTCAGTGCTACTGCTTGCCCTTTTGTGTAAGTCAAATCCTGCAGAAGTACATAATTTTGTTACTTCATCTCTAATGGTAATAGCTTCAGCGATAGAATCTGCCCCTGTTAATAGACATTCCACATAAAAGTATCTGGCTGTAATGTGAGCTCCTGTAGGATATATGTTGCTTCCATCCTTAGACAGTTGTTGTAAACATTTAGTGGCTAAGTATGGCGCTGATGATGTTCTTGTCACGGTCTGAAGTTTATATGTTGTGATAGGCTCTGTGATTTCATTGCGCCATAATATGCGTTGATTATTATGATAATCATTTGATACGAAGATCTGTTAATACATTTGTTTGATATCTGCTGAAATTACTATGCGGTGTAGCCTAAATCGCACGACAATGGCCACTAAGTTGTTTTGTATTGTAGGGCCTACCATTAGACATTGATTTAGCGATGTACTTGTTGAGGTTTTTGCCGATCCATCAAATACTACTCGAAGTTTTGTAGTGATACTATCTTCCTTTAAAACAGCATGATGAGGAAAGTTGTAATTGTCTATATCATCAACAGTTGGGATTGGTTTTATATGACCCTGTTTGATGTATTTATTCATAAATGCTTTGTATTCGTCATTTAATGAAGTATCTTTATTTAGTCGTCGTTCGACTGAGCAGAGGCGTTTGGTAGCCATTGCCTTTGAATTGCCTAGAGATGCCGTAGTTTGTTGAAATGGTAGTTCTACAACATAGCGACCTTCTAATTTGCGTTGATGTGTACGTTGAAAATGTTCTTCACACTTTTTCTCGTTAGATGTAAAGTATGTCTTATTTGAAACGTCTTCTAACTTCCAAAGATTTGCTAAAGACTCATGAAGTAATTCGTCTGTTGTTAGGTTGCACGACGTAGTTTTTAAATATGTCTGTAGATTGTAAACGTTTTCGGATAGTATCCAGCCAAAATGAGTTTTCTGCAACTGCGGATGATGGGTTGTAGAGTTGATTTGACCTATGCACATCAATGAATAAAAGAGTTGTGCGCCGATTAATAGATCAATTGATGATGGTATGTCGAACTCTGGGTCAGCCAGATGAATGTTATTAGGAATTTTGTATGCCTTCTTGTTTAATGGTTCATTTGGAAGTTTTGTTATTTGCTTCAGTATCAGACAGTTCATATCAGTTTTATAAGCGTTGATTCTTGATTGAATGCTTACGTTTGCTTTATACAATGCCGGCGTACCTTCAGTGGTAGAATTGATTCCAATGACTTGGATACGAGTAGCTATTTTTGGTAAGTTTAGACGATTTACTAATTCTTCACTTATGAAATTGCTTTGTAAACCAGAGTCCAGTAAAGCTCGGCATAGATGTAATCTTCCTTGTGAATCACTGATCTTTACTAAAGCTGTTGACAGAAAGGTATAGCTGAGTTCTTCGCTAGACTGTGTTGAGTGATGCGACTGCATTTGACTGGATAAAGGCACACTATCAATGTCACGATGGTTAGGTTGTGCGTAATTGATGTGTAACAACGTATGGTGCACATTTTGCATGTAAAAGCCGATTTGCATTGACTGGCGTTATGGTTTGCACGCAAACAGTTATTGCATAATTTTAGCTTTTTTGCTTCACTATTTCTCTCGGTTGTTGATAGTTTGGTAAACTGTTTGCATTGATTGATGTAGTGATTGCACTTGCAAAAAACACATGTAGCTTGTTGAGTAGATATGTGCACCTTTGTTTCTGGTCTAAGTGGTCTACTTGATGATGATGCGTACGACGTAGCTTTTGATAAAGACATTGCTTTCAGTGTGTTGCACTTACGAGTTAGAAATTCAATCAATTGTTGGAATGATAGCAATGAGTTTTGCGTGTGATGTTCCCATTTTTTTTTTTAGTCGCAAAATCTAGTTTTGTTGTTAACAGGTAGTTAAGAAGTCGATCCCAATGGTCCGTATCTTCTCCCATTGATTTTAATGCACGTAGATGCTTTGTTGTGTTTCAATAAGTAGTCGTAACAAATAGTGCGTTTCTTTATGGATTGTCGATTGTTCAAAGATTGCTCGTATATGATTAGTAACTAACAATCTTTTATTTTCAAATCTGGAGCGCAGAAGATCTCATGCAATGGTGTAATTTGCGGCTGACGTTTTCAATGAATTCAACACGTGTATGGCATTACCCGTTAGACTAGTGCGGAAATAGTAAAACCTCTGAAAGTCTGACAAAGATTCATTATTGTTGATTGAATTGAACGTGTCATAAAAATGCAGCCATTCTTCATAGTTTCCAGAAAACTTTAGAATATTTATCGGAGGTAAGCGAATTTTTGCTTCTGTTGTGGATACGTTAGCAGGTGTTTTGTTAACTTGCATAGATTGTGTCTTCTTAATCATAGAATATGCTTTTGCTATGGTAGAGTAGTAGCTTTCTTCAAAATCTTTGCTTTGTTTCTCATCGATTGATTTGTTGAGAACATCTCTTTGGCTTTGAATTTTGTTGAATTCACTCAATATGGACTCAATTTTTTTCAACTTTACAATCAGCTCTTCCTTGTTGCATTTAGGTTTGTTTAAAAACGTTTGAAATTGCGTTAACATTGCTTTAACATTAGCGCGACGCGTTCGTAGTTCATCTGGGGTAGGAATCATGTTTCAGACTGTTTTCGCACTGATGATGATTGGATTAATGTTTGTAATCCGGTTCGAAGGACCAATTTATATGTTGCTGACTTTACAGTTGTGTAAGTCCGTTTAATAAAATTCACAAATGTTTTAAACTGATTTGTTATTAAAACATAAAAACTAAATAACAATTAATTTGATACATAAAAGATGTAGAGTGTATCGAGAGCATATACTCTTTATCGATTGTGTTTATAACTACTTGTTAAAACAAAATAATTAAATATATATATATATGGGTAATTCCATTACTTTTCGACCAATTTGAAAAAGTCGACCTCTTTGATTTTGCTCAAATTTTCAGGGATCAAAATATAGATGAAAAAAATGAGTTTCCCAAAATTTTGGATTTTTGAATAATGCCTGTTCAAAATGACACACATTTGAAGGTCAGAAATTTTACAATAGTACATCTTTTTTAGCTTATTTTGTATCTCAATTTTTGGGCTTCTGGAAAAAGATAAAAAAGTCCACGATGTCTCAAATTATTTCTTATTACATGTACTTTAAAACCCATATTTTTATGTTTCATATCGTGGCAGTTATTTTGATATATTAAGCTTCAAACATTATTCCAAAAAAACCCGTAAATTTAGCAGAATTGCAAAATTTTGTTTTCTTTAAACCGTTCTAACTTTGTCAAATCTTTACAAAATTTAATCCACATGGTCTAGATTTCTTCGTGTTAATCTATTTTTAAAATGATTACACAAGACTTATAGAATCAATACGTATACACCACTATTTTGATGCAGGAAGTTGCACATATTTTCGCGATCTTCAAAACTTGTAATTTTCAGGTCCCAAAAAAGCGCTGTCACCCTATGTCGATTCTAGTCAAAATTTTAGTAAATACTCTTTAGAGCACAAAAAAAAGTGTATCTATATGAGAAATGGTATATCGGGCATTATCAAGAATTTTTTAATATTCAAAAATTGGCAAAATTGGCAAACCGCACATTTTTGAATATCAGTTTTTGGTCCTTTAGAAAAAGATAAGAAGGTCCACGATGGCACAAAATATTCCTTATTACATGTACTTTAAAACCCATATTTGTCTATTTAATGTTAGGGCAGTCATTTTGATACATCAAGCTTCAAACATTATTCCAAAAAAAAAACGTAAATTAAGCAAAACTGCAGAATTATGCTTTGTTTAAACAGTTCTAACTTTGTTAAATTTTAAAGAAATTTGATCCACGAGGTCCATATTTCTTTGTGTTCAATCTCTCCTTAAAATGATTACATAAAACTTATAAAATCTATACATATTCACCACTAATTTGATGCAGGAAGTTGCACATGTTTTTGCGATCTTCAAAACTTGTAATTTTTAGGTCTTGAAAAACCGCTGTCACCTTATGTCGATTTCAGTCAAAATTTCAGTAAATACTTTTCAGACCACCAATAAAAGGTTATTTATATGAAATATGGTATATTGGGCATTATCAAGATTTTTTTTATATTCAAAAATCGTCAAAATTCAGAAAATTTTATCACTTTTTGTCTATCTTGCTTTGTTTTTGAGATAGTCAACAAATACAAAATATTTAAAAAAAAATTATTTAGCAAAAAAACACAAACAAAACAACATTACTTTAACAAGTGTGCATTGATGCAAGCTTTTGATACTTGTTAAAACAGTTTTCTTTGGTTCGGTTAGTGAAATTTAATAAAAATGCTGTTCAACATAGAGAATACGCAAATATCATTTTTGTTTACGGACTCTGTAATAGTAATGCCCTAGCAATTGAGATTTCCTGACAGAAAACAACTTTTTTGGCGCGTTTTTTAGTGAAAATGTTTACCCATATTATTATCAAAAGTAAAACACCTACAACCAGGCGACGCAGCACAACGACTTGCATTTTCTCAATGGCTTCTTGATAATACCCAATATACTATTTTTCATATAAATAAAGGGTTTTTTGGAATAATGTTTAAAGCTTAATATATCAAAATGACTGCAACGACATTAAACATAATTATATGAGTTTTAAAGTACATGTAATAAGGAATAATTTGAGCTATTGTAGACCTTTCTATCATTTTCCAGAAGCCCAAAAATTGAGATACAAATTAAGGTAAAAATGACGTTTTATTGTAAAATTTCTGACCTTCAAATGTGTGTCATTTTAAACAGGCAATATTCTAAGGTCCAAAATTTTGGAAATCTCATTTTTTTCATCTATATTTTGATCCCTGAAAATTTGAGCAAAATCAAAGAGGTCGACTTTTTCAAATTGGTCGAAAAGTAATGGAATTACCCATATATATATTATATGTTTTGAGAAATCCCTTTCATTTCCAATGTGTTTATGATGTAATCCGGTCATTCAGGAGGATATAGGGGATATAAATAATTTATTAGTTTTAATCTGGTCGTAATATTATTTGTTGACCCAGCAGGGTACTTCTTTTAGGGATTATTCTAGACACTAATGAGCTATTTTTCAATTGCCCTTAACACCGCGGGAGAGTGGTTGTTGTTGAGACATCGACAGATGTCAATAAAATAGAAAAAGTCGATGACGTATTAATTTTCTTGATAACAAACGCTTGGGTGGGTAAGCGGGAACACAGTTTATGAATATTGAACCGGTAGTTTGTATTTGTGTTCCCACCTACCCGCCCAAGTGTTTGTTATTTAAAAATTAAATTTTTTGGTGATAGGAGGAGAATCTTCTTAAAGACTTGCAAAGTGTCGGATTTACCCTCACGGGCGCCTACCGACTAAACTCTACCCGGCATTGGCTGCTGGAAAGTTTGTCCCTGCTGGGGGCATGGCCATCCTGAGTCGTTGTATGCAATACGGGAATATTTACACAATGCAAATATGTGCCAACCATATAAGTATTGCCTAGATTGAGTGGGATCTGGTTTCACTTCTTAGTCTGAGTTTCAGACTCACAAACCGGGTCTAAAATTATTAGACGTTTAGTTGTTTAATAGAGCATTAATATTATGCATTGGAAGCTTTTTTTTAGCTTGGCAAAGTCATTATTACTTGCTTGCAATAAGCAAAGTAACAACTGATCTTTAGTTGATAGAAGAGGAGCGCTAGGCGCCGATCCCGCAGCCTGTGCAAAGGATTTTATTGCTTGCGTTGGGGCCGGTCCGTGGAAAAGCAAGAGACTGCTTACGGGGAGCAAGTGTCTTACCAGCTAGCCTTTAGTTTTTGTTAAACTAGGCAGCCTTTATAACTTGCCGTGTGGGCTTTACTACACGCGACGCATTTGCCTAAGTAGCCGCTCTCTTTAGTAAGAGTGCAACTAGCGCTCGGATGAGCTTCAGCGCACTTGACGCACCAATATGGTGCGTTGCATCGGAATGCCCCGTGGCCGTAACGTTGGCAACGGTGACTTTTTGACTTTTGTGGTTACGCAAAGCCTGAGCAATTTAGATAGAGACAGAATTTTTCTGTTTTTGGCTCTCTGGGAAAGCTGGGCAAACACTATTGGGAAAGATTTCCCGTCCCTGCCCATGCGTGTAGTCGATATTGGAGTGTACTTCTGAGCAATGAGCTCAGACTGCATTATTTCAATAAATATAACATATTTTAAGTTCTTTTTGGATCCTTATTGGTAAGAGTTGGTGAAAGATGTCATGCTTTGTGCATTTATCAATTGCTCTAAAATCGTTCTGCGTTTAGTGGTGCAGACGTATGCCATCGTCCACATTTACTCCGCGTTTAATATTGATATTACGTGACTCGATAGATACTCATCCTTATCATGGATGGTAATAGGAGGAAGACGGCGTGCACTAGCTCCCACTGTGGGCACTGGCTGTGTTGAGTGGCCTAAAGTGCTACTAGCCGGACCAGAGTTGGTCGGCTTTGCTTTAGAGGCGGGTCGGGTTGAAGATTTTTTGGGTTTGGTGGCTGATGGCCTTGAT
This sequence comes from Tachinus rufipes, assembly GCA_963932245.1. Classification (NCBI taxonomy): domain Eukaryota; kingdom Metazoa; phylum Arthropoda; class Insecta; order Coleoptera; family Staphylinidae; genus Tachinus; species Tachinus rufipes. The sequence goes on from OZ010749.1 coordinate 9,655,150, forward strand.
GATGCTGAAAACACCTAACAAAATGGAAAGCTGAAGGCTTTTTATTAGCAAAATTGGGCTCATTTGAATCTTTTTTCTTTATTCTGGGTGTTGGCGTTGTTGTCCTGTGATGCCTCCATAAAAGATTTGTCGTCATCGGAGCTGAGGAAGTTTTTTTGCTCGGCTGGCCTCTTGAGAGAGATGGCCGAAGGTATGACGGCAGTAGGTAAAGGTGGTGGTTCCATTCTCTCAACCTTAGTGAGAGCGGTTGTTGTCTAAGGCTTGTCAGGCTGATAGGCGTGCCTGTTGATCAGCGCTACGGTGGTCGCTTTACCCCAACCTCCATTGTTATGTTTTTCTAAAGGACGTAGAAGGACTCATCGAGATCAAGCTTTCTCTGTTTAATGTTGTCGATTCGTTAGTCGCTGTCCTCGACCATACTGATTATGGTTTTTTTCAAGCTTCTAAAATCGGCCAGCTGCTGCTGCATCTTTAAAAAAAAAAATAGAAGAGGTGGGTGACGTATCAATTTTTTTGAAAACGCTTGGGCGGGTGGGCGGGAACTTAGTTTATGAATAATAATAATAATAAAAAATTTGTGTTATAAATGAGTTTTCTTTGCAAAACTTTATGCTAAAGATTAGTTTTTATGTGCAATTTTCATGTTATATAATTGCGTTTTTAAGGTTTTTGAAGCTAATGTTAAGCTTGAAATAGATTTATTGCGCTAATTTTGATAAAGTTAATGTGGTAAACGTAATTTTTATCATTGGTTATACAAGCAATTTTTATGTAGTTAACTATATAAAAATTAATTTTTTATGGCCGGATTTTGGTGTTTTTTTGACATTGTTTAAAATTTTAAGGTTGAATTTTGCTGTTTTGACATTTTATGAACAAAAATTTGCAGTTTTTAATCGTTTTTTGCAAATTTTTGTTTTTTTTCTTATAATTTATGACTAATTTTGGCGTTTTATAAGTAAAGTTTGCATTTTTGACAGTTTATGTCTAAATTTTTGAGCCTTGTTACTATATTTATATACTTTATGACCGATTTTTTTATTTTTTACATTTTATAAATCAATTTCATGCAAGAAATGAGTTTTTTGCGCGATTATTATCATTTTTTCTGCACAATTTTAACGTTTTTGCAGTCAATTTTATTGTGAACATGATTTTTTGTATTAATTTGGTGTTTTTTAATTAATTTTTACGCTATAATTGAGTTTATTGTGAAATTTTTTTGTTATAAATGTTTTTTCTTACTAATTTTAATGTTATTAAAGCAATTTTTAATCGCTATGAATTGTTTTTTTGATCAATTTTATGTATAAAATTTGGTTTTTAAACAAAGTGTATGCTAAGAATAAGTTTTTATTGCAATTTTTATAAAAAAATACATTTTTTATGGCCGGATTTAGGTGCTTTATGACAATTGTTTAAAATTTTGAGATTGGATTTGGCTGTTATGTCATTTTATAAACAAATATTTGCAGTTTCAATCGTATTTTGTCATATTTCTGTTTTTTCTCTTATTTTATAACTATTTTTGGCTTTTTATAAGTAAAATTTTAAATTTTTGTGTAATACTTTACTTATTTTTTGGTCATTTGATGATAATAATAGTTAATAAGGCAAGAATTATCTCATATTATATAGTTATTAAATGGGAATGCTCATAAAAGTATGATGAAAATATAACTAATATATTTCAATTTTATTGTAATGCTTTTACGCGATAAGAAGTTCTTGTACATGACATTGATACTATCCATGCGCGTTGAGCTCGGTCGCCTCGGTCTCTGTCGTCTATCTCACTCCCGAAGATCTGTTCTCGTGCTTCGATTGCACTCAGCAGTAATCTCTACGCCGGCCTAGTGTACGTAGACTATGCTGTTTCTTTTAATTAATTAATGTATTAGTCAAATTACTTATGATGTGATAGTGCAAATGTGTTGTGTTTGTGCTGTAATTAGTGCCAATGTGGTTAGGAAGTATCCATGGATGATATCTAGAGAGTAAATGTAAGTTAACCTCAATATTATTTGGTAACGTATTTTCTAGTTTATTTTTTTATATTTGCTATTGCTAATGCTTACGCTTAATAGTTTTATAACTAGTCGTTGAGCAAGAGTCAGAGTAAATGGCATAAAGCTTTGGTAATTACGATTTTTTTAATATGATATTTGTACTCATCGGTTGTAAACTACTTTAAATATTTAGTTATAAACAAATTTAAGCTTTATTTCATACCCATAATGAGGCTGATTGACTAAAAACCAGAAATTATTTAGTTCCTCTATTTATATTAATATTATGAAAGCTTTTCTATAACCACTAACTTTGTTTGAAGATCTTGTTTTGATACTTTGATGATATAAATGTTTGTTATTTTGGGCTTTAGATTGAAGTTTCTTCTTTGATTGTTTGATTATTTTAAAGGTTACACTTTAAATATGATATTTGTGTTCATTGGGTGTGAAAGATTTGTACTTTTTTTTTCTAATTCTACTAAGAATGGAGATCAAAATTTCAGTTATAAATTAATCCAAATCTAATTTGATGCAGACAATGAGGTAAATTTGATTGGTTAAAAACTAGAAATTGACAGAAGTTATTTATTGGAGAAGAAGTGTATGACGTACCAGTTTTCTTAATAACAAATAAATGCTATAAGTGCACTAACTTTGCATTTAATTTCCGTTTACACACCAAAGTGTTTATTGTTAAAAAAAAATAGATCACAAACTCTTAGGCGGGTTAAGGCGTCTGACTAGAAATCAGATTCCCTCTGGGAGCGTAGGTTCGAATCCTACCAACTGCGAATAATTTTTTTTATTGAAATAAAATATTTTAATCATTACAAACTATAAATATTTTATAAAATATTGCACTTATGGAGCATTTTTATTAAAAAAATAGGCGTTAAGGGCGCGGTTTAAGGACTCACGCAATTTAAAATTGGTTTTTAGAAAAATAACTTATAGCACAATAAAAACTCTATTAAATTTCATGTTTAATGAAGTATGACTCTTAAAGTTTAAGCAAATATTTTGACAAAAAAATTTCAATTTTAAAAATTTATTAGACAATTAAAGGTTTTGGGTTTTTACACGTTGCAAAAAACCGATTTTAAAAAGAAGTGAGTTCTACTCGTAGTTTTATGACACAGTCTAAACCGCGCCCTTAAGATATAATTTATTTAAATCAAAATCAGTATATTATTATATAAAATGGTAGTTCAAATAACACATTAATATTACAATTTTTTTAATAACTTTCCTTCATCATTAGTAATCTGTTTATGAGCGCAAGTGTAATAAATATAATAATTACGCTTCATTAAGGAAATGAAATGATATATGCAGAATAATTTAATACAAATTTACCTTTGCAATAACTGCGACAATCGTGCATACACGTTAACATTTCCTGGAAAGATCGTGGTGTCCAACTCACTCATTTTGAGTGAGTCACTTTATCTGACATCAATCCGCCGTTTACAATATAAGAACAGTCAGCTAGCTACTCAGTAACTGCAACCTGCGCGCTATAATTTCCATCCCCATTGTTGGTTTTACTAATACGCTGCCGGTTGATATTGATTAACGGGCTTGCAAGTTGTAAATCCTTATTTAATCATCCCGAAATCATAATAAACAGTTGCTTGCAACCCTGGTATTATATTATTTCAAAACCCATTGCGATAAATTGGGCAGATGTTTGCGCCTGTTTGAAAAATGATGGGGCGACATGTGATTGCACAATCTATCATCATTTTGTTCTCAATTTACGAAACTATCTTTTGTAATTAATTTAACTGGGTAAAAATGGTATTTTACAAAGATACCAGTACGTTTATTTGATGAAATGAGTTCCAGGAACATAATTATTATAATGATTTGTTGTATCTCCTTATTATTAAATTATTGTGATCAAACTAAAATTAGTTTCATCTTTTTATAATTAAATATTATATTAAAAGTTGATTTTAATGTTAATCTAAATAATAATCTTAATAAAATTAATGAATAATGGTAATAAAAAGTTACTGCATTATATTGATCAGGTCATAGATAAAGTATAGTATTCTACTCACACGTAGTGGCTTATATTTTTGTTAGTTACAATACTAGTTTGCAGCTCGTAAATAATAACTACCATTACTTGCTTGTTCAACAATATTATTGCAATATGTACTTGCTACCAATCTTTAAAATAACAACCAGTGATTTATTGACTTTTATTTTTGTGATTTTTACGGTTATTTTACATTAAGTAAGTCTTAACGTGGGTTGATAGGACCAACAGTTTATAAATATAAAACCAGTAGTTTGTATTGGTGTTCTCACCTACCCGCCCAAGTGTTTGTCATTCAAAAAATTTATGACACTTCTATCTGTCGTGATCTTGAAGCAAACAAACATAAAAAAATAACTGACAGATGTCAATAATTCAGAAGAGGTGAGTGAATTTTCTTGATAACAAACGCTTGGGTGTGTGGGCGAGAACACAGTTAATAAGTATTGGACTGGTGGTTTGTTTTGGTGTTCCTACCTACTCGCTCAAGTGTTTGTCATTTGAAAATTAAAGGTCTCTAGTATCTGTCGTGTTCTTGAAGCTAAGAACATAACAGAATGATTGACAGATGTCATTTAGTTAGAAGAGGTGGGTGACGTATTAATTTTCTTGTTAACAAACGCTTGGGCGGGTGGGCGGGAACACAGTTTATAAATATTAGACCGGTGGTTTGAATTGGTGTTCCCACCCACCCGCCCAAGTGTTTGTAATGTAAAAATTAAATGTCACTACTATCTGACGTGTTTTTGAAGCTAAAAAACATTATAGATTGACTTACAGATGTCATTAAGTTAGAAGAAGTGGATGACGTATAAGTTTTTTTGATTACCAACATTTGGGCGGGTGAGCAGGAACACAGTTTATAATTATTAGACCAGTGGTTTGTATTAATGTTCCTACCCACCTGCCCAAGTGTTTGTTATGTAAAAATTAAATCTCACTACTATCTATATATATATACTCTTGGTTTTAGAACGTTCTGCGACGTTGTCTGATACCCGCTTTCCATTCTCTCCTATCTTCCATTGTCCAGTCTCTAGGTTTCTCTTGCTCATAGCTCTTGAAATTCCTTGCTTCCATTTTTTCTTAGGTCTTCCTCTTCTGTTTTTTTTTAGGAGTCTCCATTCTAGGGCTAGCTTTGGTATTGGCTGCATGCGCTGAACATGTCCATACCATATTAATTGTTGAGTTTGGATTTTCTCGATTATGTTTTCTTTGAGATTTATGTTTTTTTTTAGTTCATCGTTCCTGATTTTATCCAATCTGGATACCCGTAGTGACCTTCTTATAACATCTATTTCCACTGCCCTAAGTTTATTTTCCCATACTTTAGTTGTTTTCCACGTTTCGCATCCGTATAGTAGGTTGCTCTTAATCATCGTGTTGTATATATTTAGCCTTCTCTTTGTGTTAATATCTTTACTTTACAACAGTCAGTTTAGCGCGTTTATTAGCTTTTTTGATTGTGCTATTCGTTGTCCGATTTCTCTGCTGTCCGTTCCTGACTTGTGGAACCATGCGCCCAAATATTTATACTCGTTAACCGGGCCAATATGTTTGTGGTTCTCCAAGTCTAGGTCTTTCCAGCCAATGCACATATACTTGGTCTTCCCTATGTTCATGGTCATTCCTCATCTTTTGTATTCTTCTATGAGTTTACGGCTCATGTATTCCAAGTCCTCCTTATCCTGCGCTATTACAACCTGGTCGTCGCAAATAGCATCGTTTTATCGGATAGGGGATTTTCCATATTTCTACATTTCCTCTTCCATTGCTTCATTGCATGCGCAATGTATTTGTTGAACGGTGTGGGAGATAAGCAGCATCCTAGGCGGAGTCCCTTGCTGATATGGAAGCTTTTCGACAGTTTTCCGCCTATCTTTACCCTGCAAGTTGAGTTTTCGTATAGGTGTTTTATTGCGTTTATAATTATGGTGTTAATAGATGATTGGTGTAGAACGTCCCATAATTTGTTTTGGGGTACGCTATCATATGCCTTGGCTAGATCCACAAATAGCAGATGTAATTCTTTGTAGGTGTTAGTTTTCTTTTCTATAATTTGTTTCAGGGCAAATAAGTTGTTGTTGCATGATCTTTCTGCCCGAAAACCTGACTGTTTTTTAGATATGTGGGGTTGCTCCTCTTCTATCAGGTATCTTAGTATTCTGCCGTAGAGTCTGCTGAAGGTGCTGGTAACGGCTATGCCCTTGTAATTTGAACATTCTTTTTTTGATCTTTTCTTATAAATTGATGTTATATGCGACTCCTTAGGGCTAATAATAAGAATTTTTTCAATAAGAGAATTAAATTTAGCCTTTTTTCATTTATTAACACATGCTTTGTTTAAAGCTACTTTATTCATAAAAGTAGCTTCCAATATTGATTCTCCGTTTACCCATTTTGTGAACATTGTAGCTAGTTCGGTATACAGCTTTTTTGTTTCATTTTTTACAAGCTCGGCCTGCAGTCCTCCTGGTCCCGGTGATATATTGTTTTTAAGTTGCTTGGCGGTTTTTATAACTCTCTATTTTGTTATTGTTATGGGTTGTATGTACTATCTAACCTGTTCTTAAAGCTAACAAACATAATAGAATGACTGCCAGATGTCATTTAGTTAGAAGAGGTGGGTGACGTATCAATTTTCTTGATAACAAACGCTTGGGTGGGTGGGCGGGAACACAGTTTATAAATATTAGACCGGTGGTTTGTAATAGTGTTCCTACCCACTAGCCTAAGTGTTTGTCATTTAAAAATTAAATCTCACTATTATCTATTGTGTTCCTAAAGCTAACAAACATAATAGAAAGACTGACATATGTCATTAAGTGAGAAGAGGTGGGTGACGTATCAATTTTTTCGTAACAAACGCTTGGGTGGCAGGGCGGGAACACTATCCGTGGTGTTTCTGAAGCTAGGAAGGGCAGTGACGTATTAATTTTTTTTATAACAAACGCTTGGGCGTGTGGGCGTGAATACAGTTTATGAGTATTGGACCGATAGATTGTATTAGTGTTTCTACCCACCCGCCCAAGTGTTTTTCGTTTAAAAATTAAATCTTAATACTATCCATTGTGTTCTTGATGCTTACAAACATTAGATAGATTGACTGACAGAAGTCATTAAATTACAAGAGGAGGTTGACGTATCAATTTTTTGATAAGAAACGCTTGGGAGGGCTGGCGGGAACACAGTTTATAGATATTGGAACGGTGGTTTAAATTGGTGTTTTTGCCCACCCGCCCAAGTGTTTATCATTCAAAAATTAAATGTCACTACTATCTGACGTGTTCTTAATGCTAACAAACATAATAGAATAGCTAGCATATGTTATTTAATTAGAAGAGTTAACTTTCTTGTGCTTATTTTGATCAAGTTTATGTGATAAACACAAAATTTGTGCTAAAAATTAATTTTATGCGCAATTTTTATAATATGAATACCTTTTCTGTTTATGAATATTGTGCCGGTAGTTTGATACAGTGTTCCCGCCCAAGTGCTTGTTTTCAAGAAAATTGTTTATTCTTACACTTGTTGCGTTTCTGGTGTTTTTGATTTGACAGATTGAATAACATTTGTCACTAATACATCAGAAGTAAGTACAGTATCAATCTTTTTGATAACTAAAATTTGGGCGGGTGGGCGGGTAGGCGGAAACACAGTTTATGAATATTGTGCCGGTAGTTTGATACAGTGTTCCCGCCCACCCGCCCAAGTGTTTGTTATCAAGAAATTAGCTTGATCTCACATTTGTTGAGTTTCTGCTGTTTTTAATATGACAGATTGAATGACAGTTGTCACTAATACGTCAAAAGTAAAAACAGTATCAAATTTCTTAATAACTAACACTTGGGCAGGTGGGCGGGAACACAGTTTATGAATATTGTACCGGTGGTTTGCTACAGTGTTTCCGCCCACTCACCCAAGTGTTTGTTATCAAGAAATTTGTTTATTCTCATACTTGTTGCGTCTCTGCTGTTTTTAATATGACAGATTGAATGACAGTTGTCACTAATACGTCAGAAGTAAATACATTATCAAATTTTTTAATAACTAACACTTGGCCGGGTGGGCAAGAACACAGTTTATAAATATTGTGCCGGTGGTTTGATACAGTGTTCCCGCCCACCCGCCCAAGTGTTTGTTATCAATAAATTAGTTTACTCTCACACTTGTTGCGTTTCTGCTGTTCTTAATTTGATAGATTGATTGACAGTTGTCACTAATACGTCAGAAGTAAGTACAGTATCAAATATCTTGATAACTAACACTTGGGCGGGTGGGCGGAAACACAGGTTATAAATATTGTGCCGATGGTTTGATACAGTGTTCCCGCTCACCCGCCTAAATGTTTGTTATCAAGAAATTTGATACTGTACTTATTTCTGTCGTAATAGTGACAACTGTTATTTAATCTGTCATATTAGAAACAGCAGAAACTCAACAAATATGAGAATAAACAAATTTCTTGATAACAAACACTTGGGCGGGTGGGCGAGAACACAGTTATAAATATTGGAGCGGTGGTTTAATACAATGATACACATAAATTAGTTGAATGCTAGCACAATAAAGTAAGGTTACCACTAGAGAAAGTACAATAAAAGACTTAATGAGACCTACGTGTGGTAAATTTTGGTTTACTTTCAGACTAAATCTAGAAAGCTATAAATTTGACTTTTAAAACTAGAAATGTTAAAGTGACCGTATAAAATTTGATTAAACTTATACAATTAATGTTGACAACAATAAAGGACATAGACAATTTAAATTCAAATGAATGGTTTAGAAATTATGATTTTTGAAATTACCTTATAGCTTCTCAAAAGTATGAGTTGAGATAAGTTAGATTGAAATTATGTCAAAGTGAGTGTATAAAATTTGATCAAATTTACACGCTTAATTTAGATGATAACAAGGTGTGTTGCCAATAAGTTTCTTTAAATTGCAATGTATGGATCAGAAGTTATGACATTCTGAGTTTAGCTTCTCGATAGAATGAGTTAAGGTAGATTATTCTAATATATGGTTTAAAAGTTATGCTTTTATTAAGTTTCTTATAACTTCTTGAACAAATAAAATCTAGTCCGAAAAGGGTTAAACTCTATTGCAAAATTCTAAATCGGGTCTTAAATTATGCTGCTAAACTGTAAATTTAATTTTTAAAATTAAAAATGCAACCTTTAAAACTGTAAATTTGAATATTAAAAATTAAATTTGGAAATAAAACTATAAATCCGTGTTAAATGTTGCTGCCAAAATATGAATTCAACTTTTAAAACTGTAAATCCGGCCTTTAAATGTGTAAATGTAACGGTATTATATACTCTGTCTATAAGCCGCAAAAGCCATAAAACCATGTTTTTGTTCTCAGTGGGCTGAGCAACAAAGAGCATTTTATAATTTTTTTTTACGGAAGTTTACGTCTTTTGATGTAAATTAATTGGAAAATATAAATTTGTTTTGTGTATTTGGGTTTTAAGAGTCTAAAACTCAAAAAATCTGCAAAGTAGGCCTATTCTTCAACATAAACTTTTACAAATGCACGTTTAGCCGCGCTTAGAGGAACAATACACCAAATATGATTAAAAATTTGAACTCTGGGGACAATTTTACATGGAAAATAGTTTATCTAGAAAAAAAATGTTTACAAAATTTATATTTATTTTTATATAATTACAAAAAATATTATAAACACACTAGGGTGTGGTTTAAAACTTTTTTTTAACAAATTTTGATAGGCCCCAGGCGGATTTATGTTTGAAAGCCAAAAATAATAATTTTACAAATTTTGGTGCCGATAGATCGAGTCAAAATTTGTGCCTCAAGCGCAAAAATTATCAAACAAAGAGTAAAATGGCCCAAAATTGGTTCAAACGACAAAACTTAAACTTTTGAAATAAGTTTAGAAAAATATTATCCAAATAATTTTTAAGAAAATTAAAAAAAAAAAAAAATTTAAGTAAATGTTGAACTTTTTTTTTCTAGATGGTTTTTTTTTGCCAGATAAGCACGATACTGATTATTTTTTATGTAGAATTGTTTGCAAAACTCAATTTTTTTATAATATTTGGTGTATAGTTTCTCTGAAAACTGCTTAATGTGCATTTGTAAAAGTTTATGTTGAAAAATAGGTTTATTTTTGCAGTTTTTTTGAGTTTTAGACCTTTAAAACCCAAATAAACAAAACATATTTATATTTTCTAATTAATTTACATCAAAACACATCAACTTTAGCGGTTAAAAAAAATTTAAAAAAAACTACTATTTGCCCAGCCCACTGAGAACAAAAACATGGTTTTATGGCTTTTGCGGCTTATAGACAAAATATAGACTTGAGATGGCACTAGATTTGGATTCTACGGAAAATTTCTGATTGATTTCATTAGTAAATTTATTTTTTTGATTTAAAATTGCGGTTTTTAAACAAAAAATGCGATTAACGACAAAAAAACTGAAAAAAATCGTAGAATTTATGGGTTTCATACCCTCATATACCAATCAAAAAACTACTAACAAGTTATAGAAACTAAGAAAAAAGTTTCTCAAACCTTAAAACTTGTTTTAATTGTACTTTATTACAACCTACATTTTTAAGTGTTCAACATTTGTTTGTAATTGTTAAGTTTAAGTTTGTATCATATATTATCAGTGCAGTCTACTTACCACCTAACTCGGCATGTGATAAATATTTAGATCATTGTTATTCCGTTGAATCTATTGCTGACAAATATCCAGACAGTAAACTAATTTTACTAGGCGATTATAATCTACCCGCAACAGTATGGGTAAATGATGAGTTAGGCATAAGTGTTATTTGTAATGATAGTTATTCTGCTCATTTTGTTTCCAACTGTTATGGATTTCTAAACTGCGCTCAATGTATTTCTATACCTAATGATGGTGGTGTGTTCTTAGATGTGATATTTCTGTGATTAAAGCTGTGGATGTTTTGTTAAAACTTAGCCAACATCATATTGCTTATGTGATTGATGTAAAATGTATACTAGCATTGATATTTTAATGTGTAATTATGTTTTTAATGATTTTAAATATGCCGACTTTAACGCAATCATGAATTTTTTGTTGAATGTTGATTGATCCGCCTTTTTTTATAATTGTGATGTTTATAATTGCGTTAATTTATTTTACTCTGTGTTGCATTTTGCTGACTTTTTGTTGACTATTTTGTTCCCAAAAAACTATGGCGAGAAAACAATTTTCCAGTTTGGTTAAATAAAGAATTGATTTCACTTACTAGACTCAAAAAAACTGTTCATAAACGTTATAAATCTTCAAGACTATTGTCTGATTATAACGAGTTTCAATCAATTCGTACTTCGTGTAAAAATCTCAGTACATGTCTATACAAGCAATATATTACTCGAACAGAAATCAACATTCAAAGTAACCCTAAATATTTTTGGAAATTTGTTAGCGACGAAAAACTAATGATTTTTCAGCCACAATGTATTATAAACAAAAAACTTGCAGTAATGGAGATGACTATGTTAATAGTTTTGCTGAATTCTTTTTCTTTGTTTACGATACACAAACTCATCCAACTTCTTTGTTTGACTTAAAGAAAAACGTATTACATTGAGCATTTTCAATTAGTTTGTTGGATGTATTTAAAGGGATTGAGAACCTTAAATGTAACTTTAGCACTGGACCGGACGGTGTTCCATCTATGCTGTTAAAACAATGTATTTACTCAATTTCTACGCCATTGCATTTACTTTTTGAGGTTTCTCTTAATGAAACCAAGTTTTCTTCAGTTTGGAAACAAAGCTACATTATGCCATTACATAAATCTGGAGCTAAGGAAGATATTACTAATTATAGAGGTATATGCATCCAGTCTACTATTCCTAAGTTGTTTGATCAAATTGTAACTGGTCAAATACAATGGATGTGCAAAAGCATTTTAGTGGAACAGCAACATGGATTTCGAGAGGGTCGTTCTACTCTTACAAATCTTCTTTGTTACAAAAATGATCTTTTGAATGCCTTTCAATCAAAAGTTCAAGTAGATTCTATTTACACAGTAGTTATAGTATTTTTATCGCTCAGCTTCGGGCTTTGGGTTTTCATGAATCTGTTGTTGCGTGGTTATTGAAATTTTTGGAAAATTGTACACAGTGTGTGAAAATTAATAACTTTTTATCACAACCAATTGTTGTTCCATCTGGGGTTCCTCAAGGATCTCATTGTGGACCAATTTTGTTTTTACTCTTTATTAATGATCTTGTTTATTTTATTAATTCTTTGTCTGATCTTTTATTTGCTGACGATCTTAAAATTTATAAAAGAATATCATCTATCGAGGACTGCATCAGTTTGCAAAATGATTTAGATTCTGTTCATTCATAGTGTCTTATTAATAACTTGTTGTTTAACGCAAATAAATGTTTTTCGATAAGCTTCAACAGAACTTTAAGTAAAGTATCGTATGACTATACTATCGATAATAATGTTTTGGAATATGTTACACAAATAAAAGATTTGGGCGTAATTTTTGATTCAAAACTAACTTTTGTTGAGCATATAAACTATATGTGCCACCGTGCTATGAAAATGTTAGGATTTGTTTACAGAATGTCTACTGACCTATCTCCTAGCACACTCAAATTACTTTATTGCGCTTTAGTACGTTTTCATTTAGAGTGCTCCGTCAGTTTGGTGTTTATTCGACAGCGTTCATATATGCAATATAGAACGTATTCAAAACAAATTTTTTCGTTTATTATCATACAAATTAGGCATTTTATCCGAAACTTACGATTTTTTCCTCATTGCATTGCAATATAATCTTCCGCCGCTGAAAATTTGGCGCAAAAGAGCCGATTTATCATTTTTACGTGGACTAATGATGTCTGAGATTGATTGTCAAGAGCTACTAGTAACTCTTCCATTTCAAGTCCCCAACAATAATCGCCGAACCAGACTGTCTCCAGTATTTAGAGAATCTATACATTCTACTAATTATGAATTTAATAATCCAATTGGTAGAATGTGTAGAATTGCAAATAGTTTCTCTAATAATATTGATTTATTTTGTGATTCAAAACGTAGTTTTAAGTGTCAATTAAAATGTGTTGATGAATAATTTTATATTTTGTTTTTTTTTATGTATGCTTTTATTTTTCAATATTCTTTTATATATTTTTGTGTAATTGTAATATTGCTTGTAATTCATCGTTATTTATGTACATAATGATGTAGATGTAAATGGTTTTGTATATACCGTGAATAAAGTATTATTCTTATATTATTATTTAAGAAATAAATAAATAAATAATAATTTTAAAAGAATTTTTAAATATGTATAAATAAAAGAAAAAGAACGATTTGCATTTCAAAGAAACATCAATCTTTACGCAGGCTTAATTAACTTTTTGTTTAGCAATAGTTGAGGTACCTCTTCTATTAATCTTCAGTAAAACCACTTAGGGCTATCAAGAAAGTAAACAGATTTTTTTAGTTCCTTTAGTTCTATATAAAATACAGCTATCCGTGATCGGTCAAATATTTTTTGACGTTTCAATTAAATTTTATATCTTTTAATTAATTAAATTTACATACAAACAATAATTTACAACATTTGCATTGTTATAAATATGTAGAAATATTTTAACAATAAATCATAATCAAAAATGAAACTATAAATTCAAGCAAATCAATTTTAATATCATTCAACATTCAACAATGCCAAAATTAGCAGGTTTGGTAGCTTACTACAAAAAATTAAAAGGATTTGATACAATAATCAATAAGGTAATAATTGATTTAATTTTTTTATAAAACTTAAATTATAATTTTAGATTAAATTTTTAAAAGCTGATCAAGGACATTGTTTGGCTTCAATTGTTGTAGAACAAGAACATGCAAATCCTTTAGGTGGATTGCATGGTGGATTTGCATCAACATTAATTGATTGTGTATCTAGTTTGGGTTTAATGACGCATCCCAAAGAAGGTGAAAAGTTGTGCACTTCGGTTAATCTTAATATTTTGTAAGGTAATTTATGTTTGAATAATTGAATTTTATATGCAATGATTTGTAGGTTTTTAAAAGCAGCTAAAGTTGGAGATGAGATATTAATTGATTCAAAAACGCTCAGAAAAGGGAAATCAATGGCTTTTTTGGACGTTGAAATACGCAATAAAGCAACAAATGATTTGTTAATGAAAGGAGAACATATTAAATATTATTTTTAATTTTTAATTTTTTATAATTAATTAATTTTAAGATTTATTATTTATTCATAAATTTGTGTTTTTAAAATAGATAAGATTAATTAACATTTGATGTTTGTAAATGTGACTAAAATGATTTGTTATTGAAATGTTTATTTGCAATTAATTGCTTACCGCGAGTGGGTTTGGATAAACTAAACAATAACATTATTGTTTTGATTACGTTAAAATTAATTGTGTTATTATTTATTACTGTCACCCTTGCACTAATTTATGTTGCTATTGTAAATATTATGAAGGAACAAAACCATAAATAAACACTATCAAAAAATTATTTATTGCGTATAAAAATAGTTATTTGTTTTACTAGGCATAAAAGCACAAGATTTAATGCCGCGGCTGGTGTTTCATAGCCGAGCGTAGCGAGGTTGCCTAGCAACGAACTTTTTCTGCCTACTTTTTCTGCCTAGGCAGTAAAAGTACAACTTTTTAGCCTGCCAAGTGTCATTAAAAGGCCGCTTTTAATGTCATTTAGAGAAAAATGTGATTTAGATTAAATTAAATAGCATAAATTTTAATATATTCAACTTGTAAAGTTGCATTATTGCCTCTCCATGTTCGCAACCACTGATTTCTTGCTTCAAAGAAATTTTTAGCTTGAACCCTATCTTTATTAATCCATGGTTTGGAGGTATTTCCAGAAACATAACCATCTGGAAAATCGTTAATTCCACCTATACTAACTCCCAATGTAATCACAAACTGAAATTAATTAAATTGATTAATTTTATATTTTATTTGTGTTAGAAAATTTACTTCTGAATCGAAAGCTGATCCAAAACTTTCCGGATATAGTTTTCCGTATTCTTTGTTATCTATAAATGCTGTTATCGCACCTAAAAAAAGATTTAATTTTTTTTTGTTGAATTGTATGCAATTTTTTATTCTACCTGGTTCCCATGTGAGCACATACGTATGCATCTCATCAGAAAGTGGCTTTACATGCTGGTAGGATTTTAGATTTTGACTTCTTTTAGGTTCTGCTGCATTGCTTATAGGTCCTGCAAACAGCATTTTTCCACCAATATCAATACCATTAACTCCTATCAAATTTTCATTTCCACGAGCATACGCTATCCATAGTTTTGACTCGCTTGATTGGGCATCGCGTGGTTCTAAATATATTTCTGAAACAATTCAGTTCCTTACTAAAAACTTATTAATTGTTATATTACCAACCTGGAAAGATCCAATCGCCTTTTGGTAATTTAGCTTTTATTTCCACTTTTCCATATTTGAAACTAAAGTTGGATGTTATTTTTCCAGATGTCACAGACGGCAACACAAAAGCAGATATCGATTTATGAAAACATTCATCTTGTAATTTACTGGTACATCTAAATTGGAATTGTTGGTAAGTACATGTCTATATTTTAAACTGAAACTTTTATTTTGGTCAGAAATAGATTTTTACTTACCCATTTTGTAAATCTAAAGTTCCTCTTATACTATTCCTCACTTTAGGTTTAATTTGAAGTTTGGCATCAACTATTCCTACAATTTTTGGATTATTTTCATACGAATTGAACTCGAAATTCTACAAATTTACAAAATACTATCAAACCTAAACAATTATTTATTTAATAAAACGCGTTAAAGTATCCACTATTTTTATAAATTTCTGCAAAGCAGTCTATTTTAAATATTACTTATTCAGTAAGGTAAAAGCATTCTACTCCTAACTATAATTAGTGACAAGGAAGTATAAAGTACTACACACCGGTCCAAGTGTTGGTATGTAGTGACTGATAATCCATTTATCTTTATCCATTGTATTGAAGTAATCTTTAAAAATTAGTTTTCCTTGACATATACTTTGTCTATTGTTAATTTTTGTCAAAGAGTTTGCACAATCTAGTGGTTTTTTTGTTGTCAATTCTGAAATTAACAAAATATATTTGTTTATTTAATAGAAATTATTATATCAATGCTTAATACCAAGATTGACAAAAATAAATGTATTTTTTTATTATTAATTTCTAAACCATCGTGGATTTACCCACCAATAAACAATTTAATTGCTTTCATCAACAAAAATAACTTACTTTGAACATTAAATTCCAAATTTTCTTGAGTATATCTAAATCTATTATGTATTACATGAGTCCAGTATGTAATAACATCTCCAACACGTAGTTCCAGATCGGGTTCATATATGCTCCAAAAATTATTAAAAGGTTTCGAACAATTATTAGAAGTTATTTTATTCGAATTTGTACTTCCATAAAATCTGAAAAATTCCACACCCGGTTTATCTAAAATAAACAAAATATTATAATCAAAATCAAATCACTATTTAATTTAATTACCCCGAAACGAAACACGGAATCCTTTTGGTGAAAATGCTTCAAATTTTAATTTGGGAAATGTGAATTGAGAAACGCAAATGTCTACGAGGATTAGTAGTAATGTTGCGAGTAACATTTCTTACTGATGTTTAAAGCAGACTGAGATATTAATTTTGTTTTGAAAAGATCAATAGGTCAACTTATCTTAACTGTTTATTTTATTATAAAAAAATGACGTTGTTATTATACAAAATTATAAATATACTTTACTGAGTTATTTTTATGAGCCAGTTTATTGGTAAACTACATGATTAATAATTTTTTTTTCAATAATAATATCTAACAATTATATTTTATCACTTTATACAGATTAGAAGTATATCATTAATTCATATACATGAAACTTCAGTTCCCCCATACTCACCCAAGTGTTAATGAGTCATTTTCTTGATTACAAACAGTTGGGTGGGTGGGCGGTGCACTAAGTTTAATGAATGCGTGACGGTAGTTTCAAATTTAGTTTCCGTTCACCTGCCAAAGTATTTCTGAACTAACTTTTTGATCTCTAACAGTTGGGTGGGTGGGCGGGGCACTAAAATCAATGAATGCAGGACGGTAGTTTTAACTTTAGTTTCCACCCACCCGCCCAATTATTTATGAACTAACTTCTTGATTACAAACAGTTGGGTGGTTGAGCGGGGCACTAAGTTCAATGATTGCGGGACGGTAGTTTCAACTTTAGTTTCAGCCTACCCGCCCAAGTGTTTCTGAACTAACTTTCTGGTCCTAACCAGTTGGTTGGGTAAGTAGGGCACTAAGTTCAATGATTGCGAGACGGTAGTTTTACCTTTAGTTTTTACCTAGCCGCCCAATTGTTTCTGAACTAACTTCTTGATCACAAACAGTTGGGTGGGGTACTAAGTTCAATGAATGCGGAACAATAGTTTTAACTTTAATTCCCGCCCAACC
The DNA here is from genome assembly GCA_963932245.1 of Tachinus rufipes. NCBI lineage: Eukaryota > Metazoa > Arthropoda > Insecta > Coleoptera > Staphylinidae > Tachinus > Tachinus rufipes. The sequence goes on from OZ010749.1 coordinate 9,672,722, forward strand.
ACCCAAGTGTTAATGAATCAATTTTTTGAAAACAAACAGTTGGGTGGGTGGGTAGGGCACTAAGTTCAATGAATGCAAAACAATAGTTTCAACTTCAGTTTCCGCCCACCCACCCAAGTGTTAGTGAATCAATTTCTTGATCACAAACAGTTGAGTTGGACACTAAGTTTATTGATTACAAGACAATAGTTTTAACTTTAGTTTTCGCCTACCCGTCTAAATGTTTTTGAACTAACTTCTTGGTTACAAACAGTTGGGTGGAAGGGACACTAAGTTAAATAAATGCGGGACGGTAGTCTCAATTTTAATTTTTGCCCACCCAAGTGGTAATGTCTTGATCACAAACAGTTGGGTGGTCGGGTGGGGCACTAAGTTTATTGGCTACTAGACAATAATCTTAATTTTATTTTTCGCCTACCCGCCCAGGTGTTTTTGAACTAACTTCTTGATTACGAACAGTTGAGTGGGTGGGTGGGGCACTATTTTTAGTGGCTACGGGACAATAGTTTTTACTTTATTTCCCGCCTACCCGCCCAAGTGTTTTTGAACTAACTTCTAGATCATAAACAGTTGGGTGGGTGAATAAGGCACTAAGTTCAATAAATGTGTGACGATAATGTTAACTTTAGTTCCCGCCCACCCACCCAAATGTTTGTGAACTAACTTTTAGATCATAAAATGTTGGGTGGGTGGGTGGGGCACTAAGTTTAATAAATGCGGGACGGTAGCTTTAAATTTAGTTCCCGCCCACCCACCCAAGTGTTTGTGAACTAACTTTTTGATTACGAACAGTTAGGTGGGTGGGTGGAGCACTAAGTTTAATAATTGCGGAACGGTAGTTTTATTTTTAGTTCCTACCCACCCACCCAAATGTTTGTGAACTAACTTCTTGAGCACAAACAGTTGGGTGGGTGGGTGGGGCACTAAGTTTAATAAATACAGGACGGTAGTTTTAACTTTAGTTTCCGCCCACCCACCCAAGTGTTTGTAAACTAACTTCATGATTACAAACAATTGGGTGGGTGGGTACAGCACTAAGTTCAATAATTGCTGGACGGTAGTTTCAATTTTAGTTCCCGCCCACCTACCCAAATGTTTGTGAACTAACTTCTAGATCATAAACAGTTGTGTGGGTGGATAGGGCACTAAGTTCAATGAATACAGAACGGTAATTTTAACTTTAGTTTCCGTCCACCCACCCAAGTGTTTGTGAACTAATTTCTTGATTACAAAGAGTTGGGTGGGTGGGTAAGGCACTAAGTTTTATGAATGCGGGACAGTATTTTTAACTTTAGTTTCCACTTACCAACCCAAGTGTTGGCCAGCAAAACAAAAGATGCAATATCACCTTCTTTTTACTGCACAGAAATTTTTTTAGGCTTGCAAAAAAGAAAAACTTAATTTTTTTTTATAACAAAAACTTGGACGGGCGGGTGGGCACTAGTTTAAACTATTCAATAGTAATCATAATTTGAAGTAACCCACCGACCCGCAAAAATGTTGGTCATCACAAAATTGAATGTTAACTCTTTTTTATTAGACAAATAAGATTTCTAACGCTTTCAAAGAGGAAAAACTTCACATTTCTTGATAACATACACTTGGGCGGGCGGGTGGGCAGTCCAGTTTAAACTGTTACCGGCCAGGCACCTGCAGAGGGTGGAGGCGCCGCCGGTTTGGAGGGTATTATCGTGTATTGGTACCCGCCTGGCGAGTACTGTGGGTACTGCTTGTGTGTAGGTGAGGTTTGGTAACCTACCTGTGGTCCTCCAGGGGTCGGGGCCACCTGGTGCATGGTGTAATACTCACACAGTGGAGGTGGTGGTGTGTGTATGACCACCTCCTGTAGCGGACCCCACGGGTCGTAGCTAGCCCCAGGGTTCGGGCGCGGGTCGGTAGCGGTATGTGCTATGCTACCGACTGCTTGATGGTGCGGATATGCGTGGAGCATATCCGGCTGGTGCGTCGGTGTCGGGAAGTAGTCCAGGAAGCGGTCCGTGTTCGTAGCGGGGGTCGTCGTGTTTGGATAAGGCCCTACGGCGGTGTGTGCAATGCCGCAGAGTGTTGGATGCTCGGTGGCGAAGGGTGCAATGCTATCCGGTGTATCGGAGCCGGGGAGTAAGTGGTACCTCTCCGGTGCAGTCGTTAGTGTCGAAGTCGTCATCGTAGAGTTGTCATGGATTGTAGCGGTGGTCATCAGGTTGCAGGGGTTGCGGTATAAAGGATTTATCTTCGGCGGAACGTAGAATGGAGTAGCCTATTTGTTGTTTTCTAGTTGATGTCTCAGATCGAACTGCCGTTTGCGCGCGAACGCCTTGACTTTATACTAGCGCGCTGCGCCCTGATTGGTGGGTGATGCTCCGCCCCTTGGCGGCATCAGAACTACTTAATAGTAATCATGATTTTTTTACGGCCACTAGGTGGCGCTGATTACCATAACACCCGCCCTCTTTGCAAGCGCGTTTAACTTATTGCGGCAGACCGCGTAGCAGAAAAGAAATGCGTTTGAGTACTTTGTCTTAGTCTTGCAGAGTCATCCGACCGAGCAACAACTATCCAAAGGGCACACCAGATGCAGCATAGCCGGCATCTTCCCTGATCCCCTAGGTAATTCCTACGACGACGACGACCCAGAACTTTTTTAGCATCCTTCATCTTACGCATTGCACACGCCGCCTCGGACACAAGCACAGCACTCTAATGCTTGTAAGCGTGACCACGTCACGTGCACAACCAGCGTACTTACATGTATAAATGCATGATGGAGAAGAAGATGAAGTTTAATGATTAATTGTATGCTCAACAATGGCATACGGTAACAATTTGAAGTGTCTCACCTACTTGCCCAAGTGTTGGTCATCAAAATATTATTTCTTTCTCATTTCACAAATAGATTTCAAACGCTTGCAAGAAGGAGAAACTTTAAATTTCTTTTTAACAAACGTTTTAGGAGAGGTGGGTGGGCTTTGCAGTTTAAACTACTTGCCGGTAATCATAATCTAGAAAGACCTACTCACCAGCCCAAGTGTTGGTTAGCAAAATATCACTTTTTTTTACTGCACAAAGAATCTTTTTACGTTTGAAAAGAAGAAAATTTTTAATTTTTTTGATAACAAACACTTGGGCAGGTAAGTGGGCACTTCAGTTTAAACTACTCAATAGTAATCATGATCTGGAGTGATTCACTCATTCGCCCAAGTGTTGGTCATCAAAAAATTAGATGTTTACTTCTTTTTATTAAACAAATAGATTTCTAACGCTTCCAAGGAGGAGAAGCTTTTCATTTCTTGATAACAAACATTTGGGTGGGCAGGTAGGCAGTCTAGTTTAAACTATTTAATGGTAATTTTGAACTGGAGTGACACAACCACCCGCCCAAGTGTTGGTTATTAAAATATTTCATATAACCTTCTTCTCATTGGACAAATAGATTTCTCTAACACTTCCAAAGGGGAGAAACTTTACATTTTATGATAACAAACACTTGGGCGGGCGGATAAGCACTTCCGTTAAAACTACTTGCTGATAATCATAATCTGGAGTTACCCACCCACCCACCAGCCCAAATGTTGGTCAGAAAAAAATATCACCTTCTACTTACTGCACAAAGAGTTTTCTTGCGCTTGCAAAGTGGAGAAATTTTAGGCGGGTGGGCACTCTAGTTAAATCTACTCAAAGGTAATTATGATTTGGAGTGACCCACCCACCCGTCCAAGTGTTTGTCATCAAAAGATTGGATATTATCTTTTTTTTATTGGACAAGGAGAGTTCTACGCTTGCAAAGAGAAACTTCAAATTTCTTCTTAATAAATTTTTGGGCGGATGGGTGAGTATTGCTGTTTAAACTATTTGTTGGTAATTATGATCTAGAGTGACCCACCCACCTGCCCAAGTGGTCAGCAAAATATTTGTTATCATATATCTAATTGGGCAAAGAGTCTTCTAACGCCTGCCAAGAAGAAGAACTTTTTTACAAATTAAACTACTTGGCGGTAATTATGATTTGGAGTGACTCTTTTGTGGTTTAGGAGACAAATCTTTCAAAGACTTTAAGTGTCGGATTCACTCACAATAGCAAGCGCCTACCGACTAATCTCTCCTTGGTGAATTGTTTGAGTTCGAGACCGTTAGGCTCATAAACCTTCCGTTAGTAGATAATGAAAGACAAAAACCAGTATTGAAAAAAGGATCAGGTGGGTTCTATAGGCTGACGGAAGAATGGGTAATTAATTAGGAGATGTGGAAGTGTTGGTCACAATAAAATGAATGTTACTTCTTTCTTATTAGACAACGGACATTAGCCTGGCAGATGGGCGGGTACTCAAGTTCAAACTACTTGCCGGTAATTATAATCTGGTGTGATTTACCTACCCGCCCAAGGATTAATAGATTAGATATTACTTCTTTCTTATTGGACCAAAAGATTTCAAAAGCTTTCAAAGCAGAAAATTTTAAATCTTTTGATAACAAACATTTGGGCGGGTGGGTAGGCACTTTAGTTTAAACTACTTGCTTGTAGTTATAATCTGGAAGTGCACAACTAACCACCCAAGTGTGAATCATCAAAAAATTGGATATCACTTTTTTCTTATAAGACAAAAAACTTTATTATAACAAACACTTGGGCGGGTGGGTAGGCACTCTAGTTTAAATGGTAATCATGATTTGGAGTGACTCTCTCACCTGCCCAAGTGTTGGTCATCAAAACATTGGATATCACTTTTGTCTTATTGTACAAAAAAAAATTCTAACGCTTCTAAAGTGAAGAAACTTTAAATTTCATGATAACAACAAGTGTTTGGGCACTCTAGTTTAAACTACTTGCCGGTCATTATTATCTGAAGTGACCCACCTACTTGTCTGAGTATTGGTTATCAAAACATTGGATATAATTTCCTTTTTATTGGACATAAATTTTTTTGTCAAAAATGACAATTTGCAAAATCGTATTTTTTAGTGATTTTTAGATAAATTTGTCCAAAAATATGTATTCTGGGCTACTTTTCAAGAATTTTTTAATATGCGTTTTTGGCTAGACTTAATGTTATCATATTTTGAAAAATAAATATTTTTTGAGCGATTTGTTTATAGTTTATTGCAATAAAAGCTTAGTTTGAGCGATTTATTGATAGAATCATCTAAAAACTGCGTATTTTGAGCTACTTATTTACAATATTATAAAATAATTATGTTTTTGGAGTGTTTCTTATTCAAACAGTGCATACTCTAAGCGATTTTTTTGAAAATTTCTTAATTAAATTCTTCTAAAAAAGCATATTTGATACTATAATGCTTTGGAGTTATTTTATTATTAAATTATTGCGTATTCTGAGCAACTTTTTTGTGTTTTGAGGCAATTTTTAAGGATTTGCCTTTGTATTTTAATTTTTTTATTTGATGGATATGTTTTAAAGCTTGTTTTAAGCGATTCAAAAAATTTAAAAACAAACTTAAAATTGTTGGTAGCACTTATTTCATACACTGCAAAATATTTTTTTTAAATTAATGTAATTGGTTACTACCAACAAATTAACAAAATAAATCAATAAATTTGTGTTTTTAAAATAGATTAGATTAATTAACATTTGATGAAATTATTGGTTATTAAAATAATAATTTGAAATTAATTGCTAACCGCGTGTGGGCTTGAATAAACTAAACAATAACATTATTGTTTTGATTGCGTTAAAATTAATTGTGTTATCATTTATTACTGTCGCCCTTGCACTAATTTATATTGTTCAAACTATTATTTTATTGCTATTGTAAATATTATGAAAGAACAAAACCATAAAAAAATTATTTATTGCGTATAAAAAATGTGATTTAAATTAAATTAAATAGCATAAATTTTAATATATTCAACTTGTAAAGCTGAATCATTGCCTCTCCATGTTGGCAACCACTGGTTTCTTGCTTCAAAGAAATTTTTAGCTTGAACCCTATCTTTATTAACCCATGGTTTGGGGTTATTTCCAGAAACATAACCATCTGGAAAATCGTTAACTCCACCTATACCAACTCCCAATGTAATCCTAAACTGAAATTAATTAAATTAATTAATTTTATATTTTTTTTGTATTAGAAAATTTACTTCTGAATCGAAAGCTGATCCAAAACTTCCCGGATATAGTTTTCCGTATTCTTTGTTATCTATAAAAGCTGTAATCGCACCTACAAAAAAGTTTAAATTTTTTTTATTAAAATTTATGCAATTTAAATTTACCCGGTTCCCATGAGAGCACATACGTATGCATCTCATCAGAAAGTGGCTTTACATGCTTGTAAGATTTTAAATTCTGACTTCTTTTAGGTTCTGCTGCTTTGCTTATGGGTCCTGCAAATAGCATTTTTCCACCAATATCAATACCATCAGCTCCTACCAGGTTTTCATTTCCACGAGCATACGCAACCGATAGTTTCGACTCGCTTGATTGGGCGTCGCGTGGTTCTAAATATATTTCTGAAACAATTCAATTGCTTACTAAAAACTTATTAATTGTCATATTACCAACCTGGAAAGATCCAATCGCCTTTTGGTAGTTTAGCTTTTATTTCCACTTTTCCATATTTGAAACTAAAGTTGGATGTTATTTTTCCAGATGTCACAGACGGTAACACAAAAGCAGCAATTGATTTATGAAAACATTCATCTTGTAACTTACTGGTACATCTAAATCGGAATTGTTGGTAAGTACATGTTTTTATTTTAAACTGATACTTTTATTTTAGTCTGAAATAGATTATTACTTACCCATTTTGTAAATCTAAAGTTCCTCTTATACTATTCTTCACTTTAGGTTTAATTTGAAGCTTGGCATCAACTATTCCAAAAATTTCTGGATTGTTTTCATACGAATTAAACTCAAAATTCTAAACAATTTTATAAAATACTTTTAAAATCTAAACAATTATTATAAATTATTTAATAAAACGCGTTAAAGTATCCACTATTGTTATAAGTTTCTGCAAAGCAGGCTTTTTTTAAATATTTACTATTCAGTAAGGTAAGAACATTATACTCTTAACTTTAATTAGTGACAAGGAAACATAAAATAATACACATCGGTCCAAGTGTTGGTATGTAGTGACTGATAATCCATTTATCTTTATCCATTGTATTGAAGTAATCTTTAAAAATTAGTTTTCCTTGACATATACTTTGTCTATTGTTAATTTTTGTCAAAGAGTTTGCACAATCTAGTTATTTTTTTGTTGTCAATTCTGAAATTAACAAATTATATTTGTTTATTTAATAGAAATTATTATATCAATGCTTAATACCAGGATTGACAAAAGCAAATGTATTTTTTTCTTATTAATTTCTAAACCATCGTGGATTTACCCACCAATAAACAATTTAATTGCTTTCATCAACAAAAGTAACTTACTTTGAACATTAAATTCCAAATTTTCTTGAGTATATCTAAATCTATTATGTATTACATGAGTCCAGTATGTAATAACATCTCCAACACGTAGTTCCAGATCGGGTTCATATATGCTCCAAAAATTATTAAAAGGTTTCGAACAATTATTAGAAGTTATTTTATTCGAATTTGTACTTCCATAAAATCTGAAAAATTCCACACCCGGTTTATCTAAAATAAACTAAATATTATAATCAAAATCAAATCACTATTTAATTTAATTACCCCGAAACGAAACACGGAATCCTTTTGGTGAAAATGCTTCAAATTTTAATTTGGGAAATGTGAACTGGGAAACGCAAATGTCTATGAGGATTAGTAGTAATGTTACTCGCAACATATCTTACTGATGTTTAAAACAGACTGAGATTTTAATTATATTTCAAAAAGAGCAATAGGTCAACTTATCTTATCTGTTTATTTTATTATAAAAAACTAACATTGTTATCATACAAAATTATAAATATATATTACTGAGTTATTTTTATATTTTACGAATCAAAGATTTTAGTCAGTTTATTGTTTTTTTTGCATCAACAAACTAATCAATAATAATATCTAACATTTATTGTTTATTACTTTATGCAGATTAGAAGTATTTAATTAATTCATATACATGAAACTTCAGTTCCCCCATACTCACCCAAGTGTTAGTGAGTCATTTTCTTGATTACAAACAGTTGGGTGGGTGGGCGATGCACTAAGTTCAATGATTGCTGAACGGTAGTTTCAACTTTAGTTTTAGCCTACCCGCCCAAGTGTTTCTGAACTAACTTTCTGGTCCTAACCAGTTGGTTGGGTAAGTAGGGCACTAAGTTCAATGATTGCGAGACGGTAGTTTTAACTTTAGTTTTTACCTAGCCGCCCAATTGTTTCTGAACTAACTTCTTGATCACAAATAGTTGGGTGGGGTACTAAGTTCAATGAATGCGGAACAATAGTTTTAACTTTAATTCCCGCCCAACCACCCAAGTGTTAATGAATCAATTTTTTGATCACAAACAGTTGGGTGGGTGGGTAGAGCACTAAGTTCAATGAATGCGAAACAATAGTTTCAACTTTAGTTCCCGCCCACCCACCCAAGTGTTAGTGAATCAATTTCTTGATCACAAACAGTTGAGTTGGACACTAAGTTTATTGATTACAAGACAATAGTTTTAACTTTAGTTTTCGCCTACCCGTCTAAATGTTTTTGAACTAACTTCTTGGTTACAAACAGTTGGGTGGAAGGGACACTAAGTTAAATATATGCGGGACGGTAGTCTCAATTTCAGTTTTTGCCCACCCAAGTGGCAGTGAATCAATTTCTTAATCACAAACAGTTGGGTAGGTGGATGGGGCACTAAATTTAATGAATGCGGGCAGTAGTTTCAACTTTAGTTTTTTTACCACCCACACAAGTGGTAGTAAATCAATTTCTTGATTACAAATAGTTGGGTGGGCGGGTGGGGCACTAAGTTTATTGGCTACTGGACAATAATCTTAATTTTATTTTTCGCCCACCCGCCCAGGTGTTTTGAACTAACTTCTTGATTACGAACAGTTGGGTGGGTGGGTGGGGCACAATTTTTAGTGGCTACGGGACAATAGTTTTAACTTTATTTTCCGGCCACCCGCCCAAGTGTTTTTGAACTCACTTTTTGATTACAAACAGTTGGGTGGGTGGGTGGAACACTTAGTTTAATAAATGCGGGACGGTAACTTTAACTTTAGTTTCCGCCTACCCACCCAAAAGTTTGTAAATTAATTTTTTGACCACAAACAGATGGGTGGGTGGGTGGGGCACTTAGTTTAATAATTGCGGGACGGTAGTTTCAACATTAGTTCCCGCCCACCTACCCAAATATTTGTGAACTAACTTCTAGATCATAAACAGTTGGGTGGGTGGGTGCGGAGCACTAAGTTCAATAAATACAAGACGGTAGTTTTAACTTTAGTTCCCGCCCACCCACCTAAGTGTTTGTGAACTAATTTCTTGATTACAAACAGGTGGGTGGAGCACTAAGTTTAATAATTGCGGGACGATAATTCAACATTAGTTTCCGCCCACCCACCCAAATGTTTGTGAACTAACTTTTAGATCATAAACAGTTGGGTGGGTGGGTGGGGCACTAAGTTCAATGAATACGGAACGGTAATTTTAACTTTAGTTCCCACCCTCCCACCCAAGTAATTGTGAACTAACTTCTTGATTACAAACAGGTGGGTGGGTGGGTGGGGCACTAAGTTTTATGAATGCGGGACAGTATTTTTAACTTAAGTTTCTACTTACTATCCCAAGTGTTGGACAGCAAAACAAAAGATGCAATATCAGTTTTTTTTAGGCTTGCAAAAAGAAAAAACTTAATTTTTTTTATAACAAGCATTTAAGCGGGCGGGTGGGCACTAGTTTAAACTATTTAATAGTAATCATAATTTGAAGTATCCCACTGACCCGCTAAAATGTTGGTCATCAAAAAATTGGATGTTAACTCTTTTTTATTGGACAAATAAGATTTCTAACGCTTCCAAGAAAGAGAAACTTTACATTTCTTGATAACAAACACTTGAGCGGGCGGGTGGGCAGTCCAGTTTAAACTACTCAATAGTAATCATGATTTTGTTACGGTCACTATGCGGCGCTGATTACCATAACACTCGCCTTCTTTGCGAGCGCGTTTAACCAATTGCGGCAGACCGCGTAGTAGAAAAGAAACGCGTTTGAGAATTTTGTTTTAGTCTTGCAGAGTCATCCGACCGAGCAACAACTATCCAGAGGGCACACCAGAGGCAGCATAGCCGACATCTCCAAATAGACGACGACGCCTACGCTCCTCCAATCCTGGCAACCCTGAACCTTTCTAGCATCCTTCATCTTACGCATCTTTCTCCCAAACAATAATAACATTTACACCCAAGGCATGACACACGCCGCCACGGACACAAGCACAGCACCCTAATGCTTGTAAGCGTGACCACGTCACGTGCACAACCAGCGTACTTACATGTATGAATGAGTGATGGAAAAGAGAATAAAGTTTAATGATCGTTTGTATGCTCAACAATGGCATACTTACGGCGCAACACCGAACTTTGCCTGAGATAGAACCGGTAACAATTTGGAGTGACTCACCCACTTGCCCAAATGTTGGTCATCGAAATATTGGATATTAACTTATTGCACAAATAGATTTCTAACGCTTGCTAGGAGGAGATACTTCAAATTTCTTTTTAACAATCTTTTTGGAAGGTGGGTGGGCTCTGCAGTTTAAACTACATGCCAGTAATTATAATCTAGAATGACCAAGTGTTGGTTAGCAAAAGATGCAATATCACTTTTTTCTTACTGCACAAAGAGTCTCCTTACGTTTGAAAAGAGGAAAAACTTTAATTTTTTTGATAACAAACACTTGGGCAGGTAGGTGGGCTTCAGTTTAAACTACTCAATGCTAATCATGATCTGGAGTGACTCACTCACCCGTCCAAGTGTTGGTCATCAAAAAATTAGATGTTTACTTCTTTTTATTGAACAAATAGATTTCAAACGCTTCCAAGGAGGAGAAGCTTTTCATTTCTTGATAACAAACATTTTGGTGGGCAGGTAGGCAGTCTAGTTTAAACTATTTAATGGTAATTATGAACTGGAGTGACACACCTACCCGCTTAAGTGTTGGTCGTTACAAAATTTGATATTACTTTTTTCTCATTGGACAAATAGATTTTTAACACTTCCAAAGAGGAGATAGTTTACATTTCTTGATAACAAACACTTGGGCGGACGGGTGGGCACTTCAGTTTAATTTACTTGCCAATAATCATAATTTGAAGTGACCCACTCACCAGCCCAAGTATTGGTCAGCAAAAGATGTAATATCACCTTCTTCTTACTGCACAAAGAGTCTTCTTACGCTTGCAAAGTGGAGAAATTTTAGGCGGGTTGGCACTCTAGTTTAATCTACTCAATGGTAATCATGATTTAAAGTGACCCATCCACCCGTCCAAGTGTTGGTCATCAAAAGATTTTATATTATCTTCTTCTCATTGGACAAAGAGAGTTCTACGCTTGCAAGGAAAAACTTCAAATTCCTTCTTAATAAATTTTTGGGCGGATGGGTGGGTATTGCAGTTTAAACAAATTGTTGGTAATTATGAATATCTGAAGTGACCCACTCACCTGCCCAAGTGGTCAGCAAAATATTTGTTATCATATATCTAATTGGGCAAAGAGTCTTCTAACGCCTGCCAAGAAGAGGAACTTTTTTACAATTTAAACTACTTGGCGGTAATTTTGATTTGGAGTGACTCTTTTGTGGTTTAGGAGAAAAATCTTTTAAACACTTAAAGTGTCGGATTCACTCACAAAAGCAAGCGCCTACCGACTAATCTCCCCTTAGTGAAATGTTTGAGTTCGAGACCGTTAGGATCATAAACCTTCCGTTAGTAGATAATGAAAGACAAAAACCAGTATTGAAAGAGGGATCAGGTGGATTCTATAGGCTGACGGAAAAATGGGTAGCTAATTAGGAGATGTTAATCAGTTGATTAACCGCCAAAGTGTTGGTCATGAAAAAAATGATTGTTACCTCTTTCTTATTAGACAACGGACATTGGCCTGGCGGGTGGGCGGGTACTCAAGTTCAAACTACTTGCCGGTAATTATAATCTGGTGTGATTCACCTACCCGCCCAAAGATTAATAGATTAGATATTACTTCTTTCTTGTTGGACCAAAAGATTTCAAAAGCTTTCAAAGCAGAGAATTTTATATCTTTTGATAACAAACATTTGGGCAGGTGCGTAGGCAATTTAGTTTAAACTACTTGCTGGTAGTTATGATTTGAAGGTGCCCAACTAACCACATTTTGCTTTTTAGTTATAAATCCGGCGTTAAAACTGAAAATCCGGCTACTAACGTGTTAAATGTTGTTGCTAAACTGCAAATCCGGCTTCCAAATTATAAACCGGTTTTTTAATTGTCATTTCAGCTTTCTAATTATAAATCCAGCATTTAAATGTGCAAATCCGGCTTTTAAAACTGGAATCCAGCAACCAACGTGTTTAAATTTTATTGCCAAACTATTAATCCGGCCATCAAATTGTAAATTTGGTCATCAAATTGTAAATCCGGTCATCAAATTGTAAATCCGGTCATCAAATTGTAAATCCGGTCATCAAATTGTAAATCCGGCCATCAAATTACATATCTGATTTTTTCAATTGGTTTTCAATTTTAAAAGTGTAAATCCGGCTTTTAAAACTGAAAATTTGACATTTTTGACAATTTTGACATTTCAATTAATCATTATAGATTGTGCCTAGCAAATTTGATCAAATTTTATAGATTAGTTTTTGTTTTATTTGAGATTTAGTGATAGATTGTCAAAATAAAATTTGAAAAAATTTCAATAATTAAAAAAAATAATTTCAAAAATAAAAAAAAATAATTTTTAATTTGTAAATTATATTTTTGACATATTTGACATTTCAAGTAGTCATTATAGATTGTGCATAGCAAATTTGATCAAATTTTATAGATTAATTTTTGTTTTATTTGAGATTTAGTGATAGATTGTCAAAATGAAATTTCAAAAATTTTCAAAAATTAAAAGAAAAAAAATTTAATTTGCAAATTATATTTTTGACAATTTTGACATTTCAAGTAGTCATTATAGATTGTGCATACCAAATTTGATCAAATTTTATGGATTTGTTTTTGTTTTATTTAAGATTTAGTGATTAGAAATATAATTTAAAAATTTTGCAAAAAAAATAAAAATATTTTTAATTTGTAAATTATATTTTTGACAATTTTGACATTTTAGGTAATTATTGTAGATTGTGCATAGGAAATTTGATAAAATTTTATAGTTTTGTTTTTGTTTTATTCAAAATTTAGTGATTAGATGCTTAAAATAAAGTTTAAAATTTTTCAAAAATAAAAAAAAATATTTTCAATTTGTAAATTATATTTTTGACAATTTTGACATTTCAAGTAGTCATTATAGATTGTGCATAGCAAATTTGATAACATTTTATAGATTCGTTTTTGTTTTATTTAAGGTTTAATAATTTGTTGCTAAAAATATTATAAATAGAAATTTAAAAAAATGAAAAAAAAAATCAATTTGCAAATTATATTTTTGACAATTTTCACATTTAAAGTAGCCATTGAAAATTGTGCATAGCAAATTTGATCAATTTTTATAGATTCGTTTTTGTTTTATTTAAGATTTCGTGATTTGATGCTCAAAATAAAATTTAAAAATTTTCAAAAATAAAAAAAATTATTTTTAATTTGTAAATTATATTTTGATAATTGTGGCATTTAAAGTAGTCATTGTAGATTGTGCATAGCAAATTTGATTGAATTTTATAGATTCGTTTTTGTTTTATTTAAGGTTTAGTGATTAGATGCTCAAAATATAATTAAAAAAATAATAATTAATTAATTTGTAATTTATACTTTTGACAGTTTTAAAATTTAAAGTAGTTAATAGGTGTGTTCCATTTGCGCACTTTATGCACCCGGTGCATTTTTACATTTTTCAATATTGCGAGCAACAGCGTCTCACACTTGACAAACGCAAAGAAAATATTTGGCGTTTGTGGGACGATCTCTATCTTGAAAAACACATAAAAAATGTAAAAAGCGTTTGACAAATAAATTCAAAAATCAATGAATTAGTGCCACCAAGTGCGACTATTTTGTCAAATGGAAAATCTCTATTGTATATTGCGCATAGTAAATTTGATCAAATTTTATAGATTTGTTTTTGTTTTTTTTCAAGATTTAGTGATTTGATGCACAAAATATAATTTTTAAAAATTTCAAAAATTAAAAAAAAAATATTTTTAGTTTGTAAATTATATTTTAGACAATTTTGTCATTTAAAGTAGTCATTGTAAATTGAGCATAGCAAATTTGATCAAATTTTATTGATTAATTTTTGTTTTCTTCAAGATTTAGTGATTAAATGCTCAAAATATTATTTAAAAAAAAATCAAACATAAAAAGAAAATATTTTCAATTTGCAAATTAATTTTTTGACAATTTTGACATATTAAGTAGTCATTGTAGATTGTGCATAGCAAGTTTGATCAAATTTTATAGATTCGTTTTTGTTTTATTTGAGATTTAGTGATTGATGCTCAAAGTAAAATTTAAAATTTTTACAAAAATAAAATTAAATATTTTCAATTTGTAAATTATATTTTTTACAATTTTGACATTTTAAGTAGTCATTGTAGATTGCCCATAGCAAATTTGATTAAATTTTATAGATTAGTTTTTGTTTTATTTAAGATTTAGTGATTAGATGCTCAAAATATAATTGTGTGAATCATCAAAAAATTGGATATCACCTTTTTCTTATAAGACAAAAAACTTTATTATAACAAACACTTGGGCGGGTAGGTAGGCACTCTAGTTTAAATGGTATTCATTATTTGGAGTGACTCTCCCACCTGCCCAAGTGTTGGTCATCAAAACATTGGATATCACTTTTGTCTTATTGTACAAAAAAAAATTCTAACGCTTCTAAAGTGAAGAAACTTTAAATTTCATGATAACAAAAATTTGGACAAGTGTTTGGGCACTCTAGTTTAAACTACTTGCCGGTCATTATTATCTGGAGTGACCCACCTACTTGTCTGAGTATTGGTTATCAAAACATTGGACATAATCTCCTTTTTATTGGACAATTTGCAAATTTGTATTTTTTAGTGATTTTTAGATAAATTTGTCTAAAAATATGTATTCTGGGCTACTTGTCAAAAAAATTTTAACGTGCGTGTTTGGCGAAACTTAATGTTATCATATTTTAAAAAATAAACATTTTTTGAACGATTTGCTTATAGTTTGTTGCAATAAAAGCTTAGTTTGAGCAATTAATTGATAGAATCATATAAGAACTGCGTATTTTGAGCTACTTTTTTACAATGTTATAAATCGAATATGTTTTTGAAGTGTTTCTTATCCAAACAGTGCATACTCTAAGCGATTTTTTGTAGAATTTCTAATTTAAATTGTTCTAAAAAAGCATATTTGATACTATAATGCTTTGGAGTTATTTTATTAAGAAATTATTGCGTATTCTGAACAACTTTTTTGTGTTTTGGGGCAATTTTTAAGGATTTGCCTTTTCTGAACGAGTATTATTCAAGTACTGCGTATTTTGATTTTTTTGTTGATGGATATGTTTTTGAGCTTATTTTAAGCGATTCAGGAAATTTAAAAACAAACTTTAAATTGTTGGTATCACTTATTTCATACTCTGCAAAATATTTTTTTTAAATTATTTTTTAATTAATTGATTTTTGAAGCATTATTTACTACCAACAAATTAACAAACTAAATCTATAAATTTGTGTTTTTAAAATAGATTAGATTAATTAACATTTGATTAAAATGATTGGTTATTGAAATAAAAATTTGTAATTAGTTGCTAACCGCGTGTGGGCTTGGATAAACTAAACAATAACATTATTGTTTTGATTGCGTTAAAATTAGTTGTGTTATTATTTATTACTGTCGCCCTTGCACTAATTTATATTGTAAATAATATGAAAGAACAAAACCATAAATAAATACTATAAGTTTTTTTATTTATTGCGTATAAAAAATGTGATGTGGATTAAATTAAATAGCATAAATTTTAATATATTCAACTTGTAAAGCTGAATAATTGCCTCTCCATGTTGGCAACCACTGATTTCTTGCATCAAAGAATTTTTTAGTTTGAAGTCTATCTTTATTAACCCATGGTTTGGGGGTATTTCCAGAAACATAACCATCTGGAAAATCATTAATTCCACCTATACCAACTCCCAATGTAATTACAAACTAAAATTAATTAAATTGTTAATTTTATACTTTTTTGTAAAAGAAAATTTACTTCTGAATTATTGAAAGCTGATCCAATACTTTCCGTATTTAGTTTTCCGTATTCTTTGTTATCTATGAATGCAGTTATCGCACCTAAAAAACATTTCTGTCAAATTTTATGCATATTTAAATCTACTTATTTCAGTATACCTGGTTCCCATTTAAGCACATACGTATGCATCTCATCAGAAAGTGGCTTTACATGCTTGTAGGATTTTAGATTCTCACTTCTTTTAGGTTCTGCTGCTTTGTTCATGGGTCCTGCAAACAGCATTTTTCCACCAATATCAATTCCATCAGCTCCTACCAGATTTTCGTTTCCACGAGCATATGCAACCAATAGTTTCGACTCGCTTGATTGGGCGTCGCGTGGTTCTAAATGTATTTCTGAAAACAGTTCAATTTTTTAACAAATTTATTCAGACTTAATTGTCATATTACTAACCTGGAAAGATCCAATCGCCTTTTGGTAGTTTAGCTCTTATTTCCACTTTTCCATATTTAAAACTAAAGTGGGATGTTAATTTGCTAGATATCACGGGCGGTAACACAAACGCAGAAATCGATGTATGAAAACATTCATTTTGAAATTTACTGGTACATCTAAATTGGAATTGTTGGTAAGTACATGTCTTTATTTTAAACTGATACATTATATTTTTTGTCTGATATATCATATTTTTTACCCATTTCGAAAATCTAAAGTTCCTCTTATACTATTCCTCACTTTAGGCTTAATTTGAAGGTTGGAATTAACTATTTGAACAGTTTCTGGATGGTTTTCATACGAATTGAACTCAAAATTCTAAAACATTTTTAGAAATTGATTATTATTTATTTAAGTAAAACGCTTTAAAGTATCTACTGTTTTTACAATTTTTTGCAAAACAATGTTTCTTGAATATTTACTATTTATTAAGGTAAGAGCATTGCACTCTTAATTTAAATTAGTGATAAGGAAATATAAAGTAATACACACCGGTCCAAGTGTTGGCATGTAGTGACTGATGATCCATTTGCCGCTATAAAGTGTATGAAAGTCATCTTGAAAAATTAGTTTTTCACATATTCTTTGTCCATTGTTAATTTTTGTTATAGAGTTTACACAACGTTGTCTGAGTTTTGATGGTAATTTTAAAACTAAAAAAAAAAGTATTTGTTTATTTATTAGAAGTTTTTATATGACTACTTAATATCAGGATTGATAAAAGCAATTGTATTTTTTACCTACCCGGCCTATTGTTTGTCATTAAAGAATTTAATGTCTTCTATGCGGACGTCAGAAGTTATTTTATCACAAGAAAAGGTCATAAATCAACTTTATTACAAATTATTAGTTCGTTACCATGCTTCGGAGTAACTCACCTACCCGCTCTAGTAATAATTATTAAAGAATTTAATGTTTTTCTTCTATGCGGACTTCTAAAGTCATTTTTTCACAAGAGAAGGTCGTGATTCAATCTCTTGACAATTAACACTTGGGTGGGTAGGTGGGCCATTTCTTTTCAAACTATTGGCTTGGAACTATGCTCTAGAGTAACCCACCCACCAGCCTTAGTTTTTGTCATAATAGAATTAAAAATTTGTCTGCTATCGGACATCAAAAGTCATTTTATTACAAGAAAAGGTTGTGATTTAATTTTATATATAATTATAAAACCTTTTAATCTAAAATACTTGTTTTTAAATATGAGTTTTGGTCATTATTTTTTGGAGAGCGAGATAAAAGTTGGCAGAAAAAAAATTTGGGATGCTTTAAAAATAACCGAGAGATAACTTTGGTTGAACGGTTAGTTATTAAAGAGGATTTTGTTTAAATGTAGACTCTAACATCTGGTGCGATGGCTACAAAATAGTCATGAAACTAGTGGTAGGTTTTCCGCTAAGACTAAAGCTGACGATGGAAGCTATAAAAAAATTGGTGCCACTAACAATAAATTTTTTGATTTTACAAACGCCAAACTACAAAAAGCATAATAATTGTCCAGGACATTTTCAAGTAGAAATATGGAAGGAGGAAACGTGTACAGTCTAAATCTGGTGCTAAAGCCTTTCCAACGGTGACGAAACAGACGTTACTTGTCTTCTTGCAAAAGGGAACAAATTAACTTTTGAGGATTGTAGATTGTTTAGACAAATCAGTCTTTTAGACGTAGAGGAAAAGCTTTACTTTACAAACATTTGTTACGTAGCCGAAGTACCAGAGGCTGTGTGTGGGACCAAAAAACAACGATGTAGTTGATCAAGAATATTGGTATATAAAATAACCTAACTACTATTATAACTTTATATCTACAAGATTTTGCAAAAAAAAAAAAAAAAAATTGTAATTGAATGGAAATTTCTTGTAGAACGCGATTTTTACGTCAGTTTGTTAAAATTTTCTTAAAAAAAGCCAAAAAATTAGTAAAACTACGGAAATTCCGAGAAAAATTCCTTAAAAGTAACCCATTTTTAGCACATATGTGTTTTATTTTACCCTAAGCAAAGCGAATTTTGTTTTTTTTAATTTTTGCGATCAAAAGTACTATGTATTAGGAGTATCATATTCAAATTTTAAGCCTCTAAGTGTAGCGAAATCAATAATATCAAATTTTTAATAAAATAGTATTGACCTATTGTCGTATTTTCCTCGAAAAACTTTGGAAAACTAAAGGCGGGATCGTGTTTTACGGAAATTTTTCTATAAAATACACCCTTTTGAATATGATTTTTGGCTATTTTTTGCTTATTTACAGCAAAAAAACTGAGATCTAAAATTTTAGGAATTGTCATATTTTAGTACCTCAAACATTTCATACTTGAGTTATTGTAGAATTACCCACCAATAAACTATTTAATTGCTTTCATCAATAAAAGTATCTTACTTTGAACAACATATTCAAAATCATTTTTGTGATATTCAGTTCCATTATGTATTACATAACTCCAATAAATAATAAATTCCCCTACACGTAGTTTCAGATCGGGTTCATATAGGCTCCAAACATTATTAATAGGTTTCGAACAGTTTTTAGAAATTTCAATTCTATTCGTTCTTCCATAAAATCTGAAAAATTCTACACCTGGTTTATCTAAAATAAACAAAATATTATAAACAAAATCAAATCACTATTTAAATTAATTACCCGGAAACGAAACACGGAATCCTTTTGGCGAAAATTCTTCAAATTTTAATTCGGGAAATGTGAATTGGGAAACGCAATTGTCTACGAGGATTAGTAGTAATGTTACTCGCAGCATTTCTTACTGATGTCTAAAGCAGACTGAGATTTTAATTATACTTCGAAAAGAGCAATAGGTCAACTTTTCTTTAATGTTTATTTTATCATAAGAAAATAACATTGATTATTATTATCAAAAGTGTTATCATACAAAGTTATAAATATACATTTCTGAGTTAGCTTTATAGCCAGTTTATTGGCATTTTCTGCATAAGTAATATTTTTTCTAATAATAATATGTAACATTTATATTTGATCACTTTATGCAGATTTGAAGTATTTCATATACATAGATTCAATGCAGTTTTTTATTATATTAAATCAAATGATGCATATGATTGTGTTGTCAAAGCTTTTTTATTTTGAGAAACGGTTTAATGTTATAGCTATGTTTTCCGAGCGATATTTTATTTATATTGTTAAAAAATACATATTTTTAGGAATTTTTGAAGATTTTATGCTATGATAATGTTGTCGGAACTATTTTTGTTAAAATTAGGAGAGAAACTTCAAATATCTGGATAACTAACAATTAGGCAGGTGGGCGGGAAACCCATTTAAAATTACCGGTCTTTACTTATGTTTTGGAGTCACCCGCCCACTTGCCCGAGTGTTTGTCATTAAGGGATTGTATATTACAATTACCTTTTCAAATATAGAGACTTTGAACGCTTGCAGAAAAGAGATATTTCAATTTTTTTGATAACTTACACTTGGGCGGGTGGGCGGGAACTGCAGTTCAAATTACCGCTCCGTACTCATGTTTTGGAGTGATCCACCCTCCAACCCAAGTGTTAGTTATCAAGGGGTTGGAGATTACCATCACCTTCTCAAATTAAAGACTTTTAACGCTTGCAGAGAAAATGTACTTCAAGTTTCTTGTTAACTAACACTTGCGCGAGTGGGCGGAAACCCCAATTTAAATAACTGGTTCGTACTTAATTGCTGGAGTGACTCACCCACCCGTCCAAGTATTTGTCATCAAAAAATTTGATATCACAATCACCTTCTTGAATACAGAGACTTTTAACGATTGCAGAGAAGAAATACTTCAAATTTCTTTATAACTAACACTTGGGCGGGTGGGCGGGAACTTTATTTCAAATTACTGGTCTATACTCATGTTTTGGAGTGACCCAACCACCCGCCCAAGTGTTTGTTATTAAAGGATTTGATATCACAATCACCTTCTTGAATATAAAGACTTTTAACGCTTGCAGAGAAGAGAAACTTCAAATTTCTTTATAACTAACACTTGGTTGGGTGAGCGGAAACCCTAGTTCAAATTACCGATCCGTACTCATGTTCTGGAGTGACCCACCCACCCGCCCAAGTGTTTGTCATCAAGGGATTGGATATCACAATCACCTACTCGAATACAGAAACTTTTAACGCTTGCAGAGAAAAGCTACTTCAAATTTCTTGATAACAAACACTTGGGCGGGTGGGCGGGAACCCCAGTTCAAATTACTGGTGTATACTCATGTTTTAAAGTGACCCACTCACCCGCCCAAGTGTTTATCATCAAGGAATTGGATATATCACAATCACCTTCTCAAATATAGAGACTTTTAACGCTTGCAGAAAAAAGATACTTCAAATATTTTAACTAACACTTAGGCGGGTGCGAGGAAAATCTAGTTCAAATTACCGGTCCGTACTTATGTTCTGGAATGACCCACCTACCCGCCCAAGTAATTGTCATTAAAAGATTGATTATCACAATCACCTTTTCAAATATAAAAACTTTTAACGTTTCCAGAGAAGAAATATTACAAATTTTTTGATAACTAACATTTGGGCGGGTGGGCGGGAACCCTAGTTCAAATTACTGGTATGTACTCATGTTTTGGAGTGATCCACCCTCCAACCCAAGTGTTAGTCATCAAGGGATTAGAGATCACTATCACCTTCTCAAACTAAAGATTTTTAACGCTTGCAGAGAAAATGTACTTCAAATTTCTTTATAACTAACACTTGCGCGAGTGGGCAGAAACCCACTCCAGTTCAAATTACTGGTCCGTACTTAAGTGCTGGAGTGACTCACCTACCCGTCCAAGTATTTGTCATCAAAAAATTCGATATCACAATTACCTTCTTGAATACAGAGACTTTTAACGCTTGCAGAGAAGAGATACTTCAAATTTCTTTATAACTAACACTTGGGCGGGTGGGCGGGAACTCTAGTTCAAATTACTGGTCTATACTCATGTTTTGGAGTGACCCACCCACCCGCCCAAGCGTTTGTTATTAAGGGATTGGATATCACAATCATCTTCTTGAATATAAAGACTTTTAACGTTTGCAGAGAAGAGAAACTTCAAATTTCTTTATAACTAACACTTGGTCGGGTGGGCGGAAACCCTAGTTCAAATTGCCGATCCGTACTTATGTTCTGGAGTGATCCACCCACCCGCCCAAGTGTTTGTCATCAAGGGATTGGATATCACAATCACCTACTCGAATACAGAAACTTTTAACGCTTGCAAAGAAAAGCTACTTCAAATTTCTTGATAACAAACACTTGGGCGGGTGGGCGGGAACCCCAGTTCAAATTACTGGTGTATACTCATGTTTTGAAGTGACCCACTCACCCGCCCAAGTGTTTATCATCAAGGAATTGGATATCACAATCACCTTCTCAAATATGGAGACTTTTAACGCTGGCAGAAAAAAGATTCTTTAAATATTTTAACTAACACTTAGGCGGGTGCGAGGAAAATCTAGTTTAAATTACCGGTCCGTACTCATGTTCTGGAATGACCCACCCGCCCGCCCAAAGAATTGTCATTTAAAGATTGGATATTACAATCACTTTTTTAAATATAGAAACTTTTAACGTTTGCAGAGAAGAAATATTTCAAATTTCTTGATAACTAACTTTTGGTTGGATGGGTGAGAATCCTAGTTTAAATTACTAATTTGTACTTATGTTTTGGAGTGACCCACCCACCCGCCTAAGTGTTTGTCATCAAGGGATTGGATATCACAATCACCATCTGGAGATATAAAATTTTTTAACGTTTGCAGAGAAGAAATACTTTAAATTTCTTAATAACTAACACTTGGGCAAGTAGGCGGGGACCCCAGTTTAAACCACTGTCAGTACAATCACCTTCTTGAATATAAAAACTATTAATGCTTGCAGAGAAGAAATACTTTAAATTTCTTTATAATTAACTCTTGGGCGAGAACCCCAGTTCAAATTACCCTTTCGTATTTATGTTTTTGAGTGACCCACCCACCCACCCAAGGGTTTGACATCAAGGGATTGGATATCACAATCACCTTCTTGAATATAGGAACTTTTATCGCTTGCAGAAAAGAGATACTTCAAATTTTTTGATAACTAATTTTTGGGCGGGTGGGCAGGAACCACAGTTCAAATTTCCGGTCCGTATTCATGTTTTGAAGTGACCCACTCATCCGTCCAAGTGTTTGTCATCAAGGGTTTGGATATCACAATCACCTTATCGAATATAAAAACGTTTAACGCTTGCAGAGAAAAGACAGTTTAAATTTTCTGATAACTTACACTTGCGCGGGTAGGCGGGAACCCCAGTTTAAACTACCAGTCCATACTCATGTAGGGATTTTATTGCATAAATTCGAATCGGTGCAATATTATGTTGAAATTATTGCAGAAACTTTATGAGAAGTTTATTTGATGAATATGTTTTCTGAGCGATATTTCGGTTATATTATTAAAAAAAAGTTATTTCAAAGATTTTATGCTATTGGTTACGTTACAATAGTTTTAACTTTAGTTTCCGCTCACCTGCCCAAGTGTAAGAGATTTAATTTCTTGATTGGTTAGGTGGGCGGTGTACTAAGTTCTAGAATTTTGAGACAGTAGTTTTAAATTTAGTTTTTGCCCACCCGTTCAAGTGTTTCTGAACTAACTTTTTGATCACAAACAGTTGGGTGGAGCACTAAGTTCAATGATTGCGGGACAGTAATTTTAATTTTTGTTAAAACCAAGTGTTTGTGAATCAATTTCTTGTTCAGAAACAGTTGGGTGAGTGAGTAGGACACAAAGTTTATTGGTTACGGGACAATTGTTTTAATTTTAGTTTCCGCCCACTCACCCAACTGTTTCTGAACAAGAAATTGATTCACAAAGAGTGGGAAAGTTTATTGGTTAGGGGACAATAGTTTCAACTTTAGTTCCTGCCCACTCGTCTAAGTGTTTCTGAACTAACTTCTTGATTACAAACAGTTGAGTAAGTGGGTAGAGCACTAAGTTTAATAAATGCGAGACAGTAGTTTCAATTTAAGTTCCCGCTCACCCAAGTGTTAGTGAATCAATTTCTTAATCACAAACAGTTGGGTGGGTTTACGGAGCACTAAGTTCAATAATTGCAGGACAGTAGTTTTAATTTTTATTAAATCCTACCGACGAAGTGTTTGTGAATTAATTTCTTGTTCACAAACAACTGGGTGGGTGGGTAGGGCACAAAGTGCAGGCGGATGGACATTCCAGTTTAAACTACCTAATAGTAATCATAAACTGGAGTGACCCACCCACCCGCCCTAGTGCTGGTCATCAAAAAATTAAATATTACTTTCTTTTCATTGGACAAATAAATTTCTAACTTTTCTAAAGAAGATAAACTTTACATTTTTTGATAACAAACACTTGGGCAAGCGGGTGAGCATTTCAGTTTAAACTACTTGCTGGTAATCATAATCTTAAGTAACCCACCCACGAGTCCAAGTGTTGGTCAGCAAAAGATGCAATATCACCTTTTTCTTACTGCACAAAAAGTCTTCTTGGGCTTGCAAAGTGGAGAAATTTAAATTTTTTTGAAAACAAACACTTGACGGCAAGGTAGCTACACTAGTTTAAACTACTCAATTGTAATTATGATTTAAAGTGACCTATCTACCCGTCCAAGTGTTTGTCATCAAAAGATTTGATATTAGCTTTTTCTCATTGGACAAAGAGAGTTCTACGCTTGCAAGAAAAAACTTCAAATTCCTTCTTAATAAATTTTTGGGTGGATGGGTGGGTATTGCAGTTTAAACAAATTGTTGGTAATTATGATCTGAAGTGACCCACTCACCTGCCCAAGTGGTCAGCAAAATATTTGTTATCATATATCTAATTGGGCAAAGAGTCTTCTAACGCCTGCCAAGAAGAGGAACTTTTTTACAATTTAAACTACTTGGCGGTAATTATGATTTGGAGTGACTCTTTTGTGGTTTAGGACAAAAATCTTTTAAAGACTAAAAGTGTCGGATTCACTCACAAAAGCAAGCGCCTACCGACTAATCTCCCCTTGGTGAAATGTTTGAGTTCGAGACCGTTAGGCTCATAAACCTTCCGTTAGTAGATAATGAAAGACAAAAACCAGTATTAAAAGAGGGATCAGGTGGGTTCCATAAGCTGACGGAAAAATGGGTAGCTAATTAAGAGATGTTAATCAGTTGATTAACCGCCAAAGTGTTGGTCATGAAAAAAATGATTGTTACCTCTTTCTTATTAGACAACGGACATTGGCCTGGCGGGTGGGCGGGTACTCAAGTTCAAACTACTTGCCGGTAATTATAATCTGGTGACATTCACCTACCCGCCCAAAGATAAATAGATTAGATATTACTTCTTTCTTGTTGGACCAAAAGATTTCAAAAGCTTTTAAAGCAGAGAATTTTAAATCTTTTGATAACAAACATTTGAGCAGGTGCGTAGGCAATTTAGTTTAAACTACTTGCTGGTAGTTATGATTTGAAGGTGCCCAACTAACCACCCGAGTGTGAATCATCAAAAAATTGGATATCACCTTTTACTTACAAGACAAAAAACTTTATTATAACAAACACTTGGGCGGGTGGGTAGGCACTCTAGTTTAAATGGTAATCATTATTTGGAGTGACTCTCCCACCTGCCCAAGTGTTGGTCATCAAAACATTGAATATCACTTTTGTCTTATTGTACAAAAAAAAATTCTAACGCTTTTAAAGTGAAGAAACTTTAAATTTCATAATAACAAAAATTTGGACAAGTGTTTGGGCACTCTAGTTTAAACTACTTGCCGGTCATTATTATCTGGAATGACCCACCTACTTGTCTGAGTATTGGTTATCAAAACATTGGATATAATCTCCTTTTTATTGGACATAAATTTTTTTGTCAAAAATGACATTTTGCAAAACCGTATTTTTTAGTGATTTTTAGATAAATTTGTCCAAAAATGTGTATTCTGGGCTACATTTCAAAAAAAAATTAACGTGCGTGCTTAGCGAGACTTAATGTTATTATATTTTGACAAATAAACATTTTTTGATCGATTTGTTTATAGTTTATTGCAATAAAAGCTTAGTTTGAGCAATTTATTGATCAAATCATCCAAAAACTGCGTATTTTGAGCTACTTTTTTACAATATTATAAAATGATTATGTTTTTGGAGTGTTTTTTATCCAAACAGTGCATACTCTAAGCAATTTTTTGTAGAATTTCTCAATTAAATTGTTCTAAAAAAGCATATTTGATACTATAATGCTTTGGCGTTATTTTATTATGAAATTATTGCGTATTCTGAGCAACTTTTTTGTGTTTTAAGGCAATTTTTAAGGATTTGCCTTTTCTGAACGAGTATTAATCAAGAAAATGCGTATTTTAATTTTTTTATTTGATGGATATGTTTTTAAGCTTGTTTTAAGCGATTCAAAAAATTTAAAAACAAACTTAAAATTGTTGGTAGCACTTATTTCATACACTGCAAAATATTTTTTTTAAATTAATTTAATTGGTTACTACCAACAAATTAACAAAATAAATCAATAAATTTGTGTTTTTAAAATAGATTAGATTAATTAACATTTGATGAAATTATTGGTTATTAAAATAATAATTTGAAATTAATTGCTAACCGCGTGTGGGCTTGAATAAACTAAACAATAACATTATTGTTTTGATTGCGTTAAAATTAATTGTGTTATCATTTATTACTGTCGCCCTTGCACTAATTTATATTGTTCAAACTATTATTTTATTGCTATTGTAAATATTATGAAAGAACAAAACCATAAAAAAATTATTTATTGCGTATAAAAAATGTGATTTAAATTAAATTAAATAGCATAAATTTTAATATATTCAACTTGTAAAGCTGAATCATTGCCTCTCCATGTTGGCAACCACTGGTTTCTTGCTTCAAAGAAATTTTTAGCTTGAACCCTATCTTTATTAACCCATGGTTTGGGGTTATTTCCAGAAACATAACCATCTGGAAAATCGTTAACTCCACCTATACCAACTCCCAATGTAATCACAAACTGAAATTAATTAAATTAATTAATTTTATTTTTTTTTTTGTATTAGAAAATTTACTTCTGAATCGAAAGCTGATCCAAAACTTCCCGGATATAGTTTTCCGTATTCTTTGTTATCTATAAAAGCTGTAATCGCACCTACAAAAAAGTTTAAATTTTTTTTATTAAAATTTATGCAATTTAAATTTACCCGGTTCCCATGAGAGCACATACGTATGCATCTCATCAGAAAGTGGCTTTACATGCTTGTAAGATTTTAAATTCTGACTTCTTTTAGGTTCTGCTGCTTTGCTTATGGGTCCTGCAAATAGCATTTTTCCACCAATATCAATACCATCAGCTCCTACCAGGTTTTCATTTCCACGAGCATACGCAACCCATAGTTTCGACTCGCTTGATTGGGCGTCGCGTGGTTCTAAATATATTTCTGAAACAATTCATTTGCTTACTATAAACTTATTAATTATCATATTACCAACCTGGAAAGATCCAATCGCCTTTTGGTAATTTAGCTCTTATTTCCACTTTTCCATATTTGAAACTAAAGTTGGATGTTATTTTTCCAGATGTGACGGGCGGTAACACAAACGCAGCAATTGATTTATGAAAACATTCATCTTGTAACTTACTGGTACATCTAAATTGGAATTGTTGGTAAGTACATGTCTTTATTTTAAACTGATACTTTTATTTTGGTCTGAAATAAATTATTACGTACCCATTTTGTAAATCTAAAGTTCCTCTTATACTATTCCTCACTTTAGGCTTAATTTGAAGCTTGGCATCAACTATTCCAACAATTTCTGGATTGTTTTCATACGAATTGAACTCGAAATTCTAAACAATTTTATAAAATACTATCAAAACCTAAACAATTATTATTAATTATTTAATAAACCGCTTTAAAGAATCCACTATTTTTAAAATTTGTGCAGAACAATGTTTTTTAAATATTAACTATTAAGTAAGGTAAAAGTATTACATTCCTAACTTAAATTATTGATAAAGAAACATAAAATAATACACACCGGTCCAAGTGTTGGCATGTAGTGACAGATGATCCATTTAAGTTTATCCATTGTATTGAAGTAATCTTCGAAAATTAGTGTTCCTTGACATACACTTTGTCCATTGTTAATTTTTGTCATTGAGTTTGCACATTGTAATGGTGTTTGTGGTGTCAATTCTGAAATTAGAAAAATAGAATTTATTAATTTATTATTTAGAATCAATAAGAAAACATGATTTTTGACAATTAAGCTAAACGGATTAGGAAAGTAGGTGATTACACCTACATATAGAAAGAAAAAACAATTGTTCAAATATGCGAAAAAAATCAAAATTTTCTTAAAATTTCAAACACATTTTACATTAGTGTAAATAAAGTAATGTAATTCTTAGGCGAAAGTTTAAAAAGAAATCATTGTCACTTTGCTACTATTTTTGACATTATATGTCGCTTCAATGTCAAAAATGGTTGAGTTTCAAAACATTTTAAACCATTTAGTAAAATTTTATGACAGTTAAAAACGTTTTAAACAATTTAATGAAAATTTTGACAGACGTCAACTTTTTCTGACAATTGACAATTTATTTTTGACATTTCAGATTGTCTACAAATTCTGGTTGATAGTTGACAAAATTTAGTGACAGTTGACAAAAATTTTTCGACATTTGATTATTTGTTACATATTTTAGACAATTTAGTAATAATAATAATAATAATAATAATATTTATTAGTGTTCTATATACAAAGTATTTACACACGTCAAAAACAAGAATAATACAAGTTAATATTACAATACATAAATTATTCAACTATTGCAAAATTATGCTGAAAAAAATCTGCAAAGGTATAGAAGGCATTAGTGATGTTTTGAGAATATTTTAGACTATTTTTGACCAATTTTGACTATATTTTTAGAAATATAGTGACTAATTTCTAGACAATTTAGTGACCAACTTTGACATCTGTCAATATTTGTTTGTTTTGTCAGTTAAATATTTTTTTAGACATTATAGTAGCGTTTTAAATTTTGACAGCTGACGTTTTAGATTTAGTAATAGTTTACAACATATTAGTAACAGTTGACAGCTGATTTTTTTGACTGATAAGTAGTTGTTATATGTACTAGACAATTTAATGATATTTTGAGAGTAAATTAGACAATTTAGTGACATCTTATGACAACTAACAGCAACAAAGTTTTGACAACTGTCAACATTTTCCTGATAGTTTACTACTTTTTTTGACTTATGGTGACGTTCTAAAAACATTTTAGAGTGTCTACAAACTCAGTTTTTAAAGTTAAACTTAAAAAATTGATGTAAAATTCAATTTCAAAGCAAACTATGTGACTTAGAAATCCAAAATTTGGCAAGAAGTCATATTTTGAGTACCCAAAAAAGTGTACAAAATTTGAGCTACATTGAAGAAGGTCGCGTGAAATGGACTGCTCACTTGACGTGGAATTGCCCTTTGATTATTGACAAAAATTTTGTTTGATCAATTCTATCACATTTTAGACAATTTGGTCGCATTTTTTAAACAATTCAGACCATTTAGTTACATTTTTGTGAAATTTTGACGTCTTTAGTTACCAATTTTGAGATCAGACTACATTTTAAACAATATTGTGACTTATTTTAGAAAACATTTTGACTAATTCTAGACAACTTAGTGACCAACTTTGACATCTGTCACTATCTGTTTTCTTTATGTTAGTTAACTGCTTTTTAGACATTGTAGAAGCTTTTTATATTTTGACAGTTAACGTTTTAGATTTAATAACAGTTGACTACATATTAGTAACGATTGACAGCTCATTTTCTTGACAATTAATTAGTTGTTACGTGTATTAGACAATTTAATGACATTTTGAGAGTAATTTGGACAATATAGTGACATCTTGAAACAGTTACAAATGTTTGAAGGCATTTTAGACAACGTTTTGACAGATGACAACATTTTCTTGACAGTTTACTATTTGTTTTGACTTATGGTGACTTTCTAAAAGCATTTTAGAATGTCTACAAATTTAGTTTGATTATTGACAACAATTTCTTGACATTTGATCAATTCTTACATATTTAAGACAATTTAGTTGCATTTATAGAATAATTTAGACTATTTAGTGACAATTTTGTGAAATTTTGACGTTTTTAAATATTTTATACAACATTTTGACTGATTTTAGTCAATTTTGACATCAGACTACATTTTAAACACTATAGTGACTTATTTTAGAAAACATTTTGACTAATTCTAGACAATTTAGTGACCAACTTTGACATCTGTCACTATCTGTTTTCTTTTTGTTAGTTAACTACTTTTTAGACATTGTAGAAGCGTTTTATATTTTGACATTTCATGTTTTAGATTTAATGACAGTTAACTACATATTAGTAACGATTTACAGCTAATTTTCTTGACAGTTAATCAGTTGTTTCTTGTATTATACAATTTAATAACATTTTGAGAGTTTAAGACAATTTAGTGACATCTTATGACAGTTACGAATGTTATAAAGCATTTTAGACAATGTTTTGACAGCTATCAACATTTTTCTGAAAGCTTACTACTTTTTTTTATTTATAGTGACTTTCTAAAAGCATTTTAAAATGTTTACAAACTCAGTTTGATTATAGACAAAATTTTCTTAACGTTTGATCAATTCTTACATATTTTAGACAATTTGGTCGCATTTTTAGAATAATTTAGACCATTTATTGACATTTTTGTAAAATTTTTACGTCATTAAGTATTTTATACAACATTTTGACTAATTTTAGTCAATTTAGTTACTATTTTTGACATCAGACTACATTTTAAACAATGAAATGACTTATTTTAGAGATCATTTGGACCGATTCTATACATTTTAGTGACTAACTTTGACATCTGTCAATATTTTATGTCTTTTTGTCAATTAACTACTTTTTAGACATTGTAGTGGCGTTTTAGATTTTGGCAGTTGACGTTTAAGATTTAATGACAATTGACTACATATTAGTAACAATTAACAGATAATTTTTGTGACAGTTACATGTATTAGACAATTTAATGACAATTTGAAAGTAATTTAGACAATTTAGTGATATCTTATGACAGCTAAGGATGTCATAAAGCATTTTAGACAATGTTTTGACTGATTCTAGACAATTTAGCGACAATTTTGACAGCTGTCAATATTTTCCTGACAGTTTACAACTTTTTTTGACTTGTGGGGACATTTTGTCATAAACTTTTACAGATTTTAGACAGTTTTTGTTGTTGTTGACTGTACTTTATTTAATGAACAAAAACTAGATGGAATGAACAAAAAATTGGCGCAAAATAATAAAATAGAATGGGCGGACAGTAGACAAAATAGACAAAAAGTAAACGAAATTAGTAAAAAGTAGATAGGATAGGCAAAAACGGACGTAAAATAGACGCAGTAAGTAAAGTATCAGAAAATAGACAAAATATGAACAAAAAATAAACAAAAAGCAGACAGAAAGTGGAAGAAAAATAAATAGCTTAGACAAAAATGAACAAAAATAAACAAAGTAGTCAAAAAAAGTAGAAAACAAGTAGACAAATAGACAAAAAGTGTACGAAAAGTAGATAGAATAAACAAAAACGAACGTAAAGTAAATTGAGTCATCAAAAAGTTACTAAGAAGCAAACAAAAAAATGAACAAAATAGACATAATAAGCAAAAAGTGGCTGAAAAGCGGCGGAAAGTAAACAAAGTAGACAGAAAGTGGACAAGAAAAAGACAATGTGAACAAACATTGACAAAAAATGGACAGAATAAGCAAAAAGAGGTCGGATTTAAACAACATGGAAACAGACGGAAAGTGATCAGAATGGACAAAAATGATTAAAGTAAAAAAAAATAGACAAAAAACAAAGAAAAATAGACAAAAAAATGCCGTAAAGTAGACATCAACAAACAGAATGTAGACGGAGTAGTCAAAAAATAGCAAAAAGTAAACAAGATATAAGCGAAAACAATCGAAATTTGATAAAATAGACAAAAAATAAATGTAAAGTAGACAAAAATTGGACAGATTGGACAAAATGCATAAAATATGAACAAAAAATAGCCAAAAAGCAGACAGAGTGAAAAAAAAATAAATAGAATAGACAAAAATAAACAAAAAATAAACAAAGTAGGCAATAAAAGCGGACAACAAGTAGACAAATAGACAAAAAGTGTACAAAAAATAGACAGAATGAACAAAAACGGACTGAGTGAACAAAAAGTGGTCAAGAAGCAAACAAAAAATAGACAAAAATCAGACAAAGTGAACAGAATGGACAACAAATAGACAAAAGTGAGCAAATAAAGCCAAAAATAAACAAAAAAATAATGAAAAAAAAATGTGGACAAAAACTGGACAGAATAAGCAAAAAGTTAAGACCAAAAGTAGACAGAGTGGTCAAAAGTAAACAAAATAAACAAAAAATTATCTTATTGAAGAAAAAATGAACAAAACAAATTTACAAATAATAACCTAGAAATGAGTAAATTTTTAAAACTAAATATAAAATTGCTTAACCACCACATATAATGCATTAAATTAATGTACTTTTGTGATTTATTTGATGAAATTTATAAAAAATTGCGCAGAAATTGTATTAATTATCCTTAAAGTCTATATAAAGTAGCCAAGAAACAAGTAAATTGTCAAAAATTAATCAAAAATGTTGCTACATTATCTAAAAGTGCCTTAAAATCTAGAACTGTTTTCAATTTATAAAAATGTATATACAGAAATTATAATTACCAGCAAGCAATGCCTGCAATTTTTTTGGTGAAAACGGTTCCAATTTCACATCGGGAATCACAAAATTTGAAAAACACATTTTTACAAGGAGCAATAACAATGCTGATCGCAGCATTTCTTTGCATAAACTGTTCTCATCAAACGTTATAGGGAATACCGATACAGATTATCTTAAAGATCAAAGGTTAGTAGATAAATTGGTTTTTCCTATATTCATTGTAAGGTTTTTAAACCACAGTAAAATTAATCCAATTAGTTGAATACGAAATTTTTTAAGTGGGATTCCAAATTTTTGTTTACAATTTTGATAAAAAAATTTGTTTACATTATTACTCATCAATAATTAAATTAAAAAACTAACCTTGAGCTACAAACTTTTTTACATTGCTGCAATAATTGATACCATTATGGCGCACAAGATAAACATAACTAATAACATCTCCTTCTCGAAGCTTTAAATCAGTATTATAATATCTCCAAAAACCATTATTAGGTTTAATATTTAAATTATCTTTAAATTTTGGTGCATCACTATTAAAAGGGGCATTTACTGTTCCAGCAATACCAAAGTATTCTATGCCTGGCGCGTCTAGAAAACCACACAATTATTTAAAATCACAACACTATTGTTACTAAATACTTCTAATTGAAGCCCAGAAACCTTTTGTCGGAATTTTACTAAATTTTACATTTGGAAGTGTAAATTCGGAATGGCAAATGTTTGCGAAGATTAGCAACAATGTTAACTTTAACATGATTTTTAATTAACTGATTAATTTGTTACAAAAAATAATAATTTATATGAGGTGTTATCAAATATAAAACCCAAGATTAATAAATATTTTTTTGATTAAGGTCTAGCTGGTATCATTGTTTAGATTTTGCTTGCGAAATACTTGGGATTTCAATTATTTAACTTTAATGTTTGTTTTAAATTGTATATTTGACATAATAAAACCACACTTATTGAAACTATCACACTGAATACGAGGTTTAAGCAGTCAGTCAACATTGCGGATTATAATTAAATATTGAATTTGTAAGCTTATTCCATGCGTCGATTATCTGGTAAAGAAAGTCAAACTACTAATTTTGATTAATTGAGTGGGTGGGCCACTCCAATCTAAACTTTTGACACGTTCTCATACCTTGGAGTAGAATACACACCCACCCAAGTGTTAGTTATTAAAAGGTTGGATTACGGCCTTATCTTGTGACAAAGTGGTTTCTCACAATAGCTGAGGGTCAAACATCCAATCTCTAGAACATTTTGACAGGTGTCAATAGTTTGCTTTTGGAATTTAGTGCACTAATCATTATTTTCTAAAAAAAATTTATTAAAAAATCTTTTGGATTTTAATGAAACTGGTCCCAAATTATTAAATAGATTTTGAATCCTATGAAAATAACAAAATCATTTTGTTAGGCATTAATTGTTTTTATAATTTTTTTTTGTTGGGTTTGATTTAATCTAAATTGGTTTCAAATTATTAAGGAAGTTTCAAACTTTATAAATTTTTTTTTTCAAAATCTACAAAATTTTATAATTTTTTTGTTTGTAATTTGCCCAAACTAGTCCTAAATGATCAAAGGAGTCTTGGGTCCTTAGAAAATCACAATATTAATTTTTTGAACAATGATTTTTACACAATATTTTAATATTTTGTTTCAGATTTTAACCAAATTGGTTTTAAAGTATTAGGGAGGTTTTGGACATTGATGAAATGACAAAATAAATTAACTGAGATTTAGTATACTAAGCACCAATCAAGATTTTCAAACAAAATCTACAAAATTTTATAATTATTTTGTCTGAATTTTAACCAAACTAGTCCCAAATTATCAAAGGGGTTTTGTGTTTTTAG
Organism: Tachinus rufipes; assembly: GCA_963932245.1. Classification (NCBI taxonomy): domain Eukaryota; kingdom Metazoa; phylum Arthropoda; class Insecta; order Coleoptera; family Staphylinidae; genus Tachinus; species Tachinus rufipes. Next base: position 9,707,158 of record OZ010749.1, read on the forward strand.
AAAATAACAATATTAATTTTTTGGACATTGATTTTCATACAAAATTTTATATTTTATTTTTAGATTTAACCAAATTGGTTTTAAAGTATTGGGAAGGTCTTGGACATTGTTGAAGCTACTACATAACTTTATTTAGATGCGCAATTTTATGGTACAAATGCTTTTTGTGTGTACATTTGGAATTTTTTAAACAAATTTTATGCAATATTTAGGTTTATTTTGCAAATTTTATGTAATAAACATGATTTCTAAGCAAGTTGAATGATATTTAAAAAAAAATGTTTGTTAACAATGAGTTTACTTGGCAGTTTTAATATTATAAATGCTTAATTGGAACAATTTTTGCAATTTTCGAAACGATTTTTATGATAAAATTAAGTTTTTTGTACAATTTTTATGTAATATTAATAATTTTTCTAATTTTTTAGCAAGTTTTATGCTAAAAGTGAGTTTCCTGTGCAAATTTGAAATTATAAAGGTTTATTTTGTGCAATTTTGTAGTTTTTTAATCAAATTTTGTTAAAGTTTTTAGGGTAAACGTGATTTTTGAGCAAGAATTAAGTTATTAAAAATTATGGTCATTCTTCATTCTAAACTCTTGGCTGGTAACTATGTTTTGGAGTGCCCCTATCCGCCCAAATGTTTGTAATCAAAAATTTGAATTATTGTTTTCTATGTGGACGTTAGAAGTCAGTATGTTGCAAGAGAGGATTGTGATCTAATTTTTTTACAACAAACACTTTGTGGGTGGGTGGGCTACTCTATTCTAAACTATTGGCTAGTTACTATGCTTTGGAGTGTCGCACCTACCCGCCCAAGTGTTTATTATTAAGAAATTGAATATTTGTTTTTGATTTGGACGTTAGAAGTCATTTTATTACAAGAGAGGGTTGTAATCCAATCTCTTGATAACTAATATTTGGGTGGGTGAGTGGGCCACTCTATTCCAAATTATTGGCTGCTTATTATGTTTTGTAGTGCCCCACCCACCCAACCAAGTGTTTGTCATCAAAAAATTAAACGATTAGCTTCTTTGCGAACGTTAGAAGTCATTTTGTTGCGTTGTGACCTAATCTCTTAAAAACTAACAATTGGGTGGGTGGGTAATCTACTCCATTCCAAACTATTGACTAGTTACTATGCTTTGAAGTGCCCCACCCATTTGCCTAAGTGTTGGTCATTAAAAAATTGAATGTTTGTCTTTTATGCGGATGTTAGAAGTTATTTTGTTGCAAGAGAAAGTCGTGATCCAATCTTTTGATAACTAACACTTGGGTGGGCGGGTGGGCTACTCTATTCTAAATTATTAGCTGGTTACTATGTTTTGGAGTACTGCACCCACCCGCCTAAGCGTTTGTTAACAAAAAAATACTATTTGGCTTCTAAGCGGACGTTAGATGTCATTTTAGTTGCAAAAGAGAATTGTGATTTTAACTCTTAATAACTAACACTTGGGTTGGTGGGTGGGTTACTCCATTCTAAACTATTGGCTAGTTACTATGCGTTAGAGTGCTCACCTACCCGCTCAAGTGTTTGTCATGTCTTCGATTTGGACGCTAGAAATCATTTTATTGCAAGAGAGGATCGTAATCCAATTTCTTATTTCTTTACAATTAACGTTTGGGTGGGTGGGTGGGCCACTCCAATTCAAATTATTAGCTGGATACTATGCTTTGGAGTGCCCCACCTACCCGCCCAAGTGTTTGTGACCAAAAAATTGAATGTTTATTTTTGATTTGGACGTTAAGTCATTTTATTGCAAGAGACTTTCTAGGTCGTGATCCTATTTCTTTACAACCATCACTTGGGTGAGTGAGTAGGCCATTCCATTTTAATCCATTAGCTAGTTATTATGTTTTGGAGTGCCCCACCCACCTGCCCAAGTATTGTCATGTCTTTGATTTTGACATTAAAAGTCATTTTATTGCAAGAGAGGTCGTAATCCAATTTCTTTACAACGAACATTTGGGTGGGTAGGTAAGCCTTTCCAATTTAAATTATTAGCTAGTTATTATGCTTTGGAATGCTTCAACCACCCGCCCAAGTGCTTGTCATCAAAAAATTAAGTGTTTGACTTTGATTTAGATATTAGAAGTTATTTTATTGCAATAGAAGGACGTGATCATATTTTTTCACAACCAACACTTGGATGGGTGGGTAGGCAACTCCGTTCTAAATTATTGGCAGGTTATTAAGCTTTGGATTGCCCCATCCACCCACCCAAGTGTTGGTAATAAAAAAAATGAATATCTGTTTTTGATTTGGACGTTAGACGTCATTTTTTTGCAAGTAAAGGTCGTTATCTAATCTTTTCTTAACTAACACTTGGGTGGGTGGGTGGGATACTCTTTTCCAAAGTATTGACTGGTTACTATATTTTGAAGTGTCCCACTCACCTGCCTAAGTGTTTGTCTTCAAGAAAATGAATGTTTGTCTTCTATTTGGACGTTAGAAGTCATTTTATTGCAAGAGAGGGTCGTGATCTAATCTCTTTACAACCAACACTTGGGTGAGTGGGTGGGCCACTTTATTCCATACTATTAATTAGTTACTATGCTTTGGAATTCCCCACCCACCCACCAAAGTTTTTGTGATCAAGAAATGGAATGTTTGTCTTCTAAGCGGACGTTAGAAGTCATTTTGTTGCAAGAGAGGTTTATGATTTATTTTTTTGACAATTAACACTTGAGCGGGTAGGTGGGCAATTCAATTCTAAACTATTGGCTGGTTACTGCTTTAAAGTGCCCAAGTGTTTTTCATCCAAATATTTAATGTTTGTCTTCTATGCGGACGTTAGTGGTAATTTTTTGTTTGCAAGAGCAAATTGTGATCTAATTTCTTGATAACTAACAATTGGGTAGGTAGGTGGGCCACTCAATTTTAAACTAATAGCTAATCACTTTGCTTTGCAGTATTCCACTTACCCGCCCAAGTGTTTGGCATCAAGAAATTAAACAATTGTTTTCTATTTGGACGTTAGAAGTCTTTTTATTGCATGAGAGGGTTGTGACCAAACTCTTAATAATTAACAATTGGGTGAGTGGGTGACCTTCTTAATTCCAAACTATTGGCTGGTTACTTTGCTTTGGTGTGCCCCACCCATCCGCCCAAGTGTTTGTCATCAAGAAATTGCATGCTTATCTTCTATTTGGACAGTAGAAGTCATTTTGTTACAAGAGAAGGTTGCATGAATGGGGCACTCTATTCCAAACTATTGGTCCGTTACGTTTGAGAACATTTTGCTTTTTTTTGAGATGATTATTTTACTTTGAAGATACTTTATACTACTTTATGATATTTAGAAGAAATTATTAAATAAGCTAACATCTATTCAATATAACTTGCAATCCAATCTGTTTTGGATTGAGAAAAAATCATAAAACTGAGCTACAAGAATCAAAGTCGATGCAAACCGAAAGACTTTTTTGCAAACGATATACTGATTTGAATCAATTGGTTTGCTAAAATGATTCGTTTAAATCGAACGAAACGTTTGCAAACGACACATCACTAACCACTACACCTTTGCTCACAATAACATAGTTTAAAATTTGTATTGTTAGCAGGTGGTAGCTACTTGAAAGTAGGACAAGTAGGAGAAGATAAAAAGCAGTTTTCTAGTCTAAACAGAGTAACTATTTTGACTTATATTTTAGCGTAATTGCATGCAAAACATTTCTTTGTCTCTATCAAATTGATTATAATAGAATTGCGTTTGAAGAAAAATTATAAGCAAAATAAAAATATGATATTGCAATAATAATATTACGTTAATATGACGATACGATCAACATATATTTGATATGAATCATTTGTTTTAAGTGTTTGTTTGCTAGACTGTTTGGTGCTATATATTTATCTTGCTTTTTATATATTTGTTAATTATATAGGAGATTAAAACTGAGCATAATTTTCTATGCCAGATTTAGTTTCTTTAAAAAAATACCATTGTCAACTTGTATGAGGCTGCCAGCATCTGTGAAACTGTCAAAACTTATGTTTAGCTGCAAAGTTGACATTATGCCAAAATCACCGTACCAATTTTTTTGAAATTTTTAGGTTAGGTATTAGTAGTATTGGCGTAAATTAATACCAAGTTTTAATAAAATCCAATTAACCGTTAAGAAATTATAAATTATATTAATTGACCCAATAGTTCTAGTTTTGGGTTCAAGGAGATTGATAAAATTGTCATTATGCCAAATTGCCCGTACCAATTTTACTCAATTTTTTAGGTTTTGTAGCAGTAATATTAAAGTGAATTAGTACTAAATTTTATAAAAATCCAATGCATCGTTAAGAAGTTATAAATTTTATTAATTTGTCCAATGGTTCTATCTAAGGTTAGAAGAGATCAATTAAGTTGGCGTTATGCCAAAATAACCGTACCAATTTTTCTGATATTTTCAGAATAAGTATAGGTGGTATTTGAATAAATTAAAACAAAGTTTTATCAAAATCCAATAAACCGTTAGGAAATTATGAATTATATTAATTGACTCAATCGTTCTAGTTATGGGTTCAGGGAGATCATTTAAATTGCCATTATGCCAAATTTACCGTACCGATTTTAATGAAAATTTTAGGATTAGTACTAGCAATATTAAAGTAAATTAATACTAAAATTTATAAAAACCCAATGCACCGTTAAGAAGTTATAAATTTTATTAATTTGTCCAATAGTTCTATTTAAGATTAGAAAAGATCAATTAAGTTGGCATTATGCCAAAATAACTGTACCAATTTTTCAGAAATTTTTAGATTAAGTATAAGTGGTATTGGAGTAAATTAAAACAAAGTTTTATTAAAATCCAATAAACCGTTAAGAAATTATGAATTATATTGATTGACTCAATAGTTCTAGTTTTGGGTTCAAGGAGATCATTTTAATTGCCATTATGCCAAATTGCCCGTACCAATTTCACTCAAATTTGTAGGTTTTGTACCAGTTATATTAAAGTGAATTATTACTAAATTTTATAAAAATCCAATGCATTGGTAAGAAGTTTTAAATTTTATTAATTTGTTCAATAGTTCTATCTAAGATTGGAAGTGATCAATTAAGTTGGCATTATGCCAAAATAACCGTACCAGTTTTTCTAAATTTTTTAGGTTAAGTATAAATGGTATTGGAATAAATTAAATCTAAGTTTTAATGAAATCTAATGAACCGTTAAGAAATAATGAATTATAATAAGTAACCCAACATTCTAGTTTTGTATTCAAGGAAATCAATTAAATTGCCGGTATGCCAATTTTACCTCAACGATTTTATTATTTTTTTTAAGTTTTGTACCAGTAATATTAAAGTAGATTAGTATTAAATTTTATAAAAATCCAATGCACCGTTAAGAAGTTATAATTTTTTTTTAATTTGCTCAATAGTTCTATCTAAGATTTGAAAAGATTGATTAAGTAGGCATTATGCCAAAATCAACGTACCAATTTTTCGGAAATTTTTAGGTTAAGTATAAGTAGTTTTGAAGTAAATTAAAACCAAGTTTTATTAAAAGCCAATGAACCGTTAAGAAATTATAATTTATATTAATTGACCAATATTATAGTTTTGTGTTCATGGAGATCAATTAGATTGCCATTATGCCAATTTTACCGTATCGATTTTATTAATATTTTTAGATTTTGTACCAGTAATATTAAAGTAAATTAGTATTAAACTTCATAAAAATCTAATGTACCGTAAGAAGTTATAAATTTTATTAATTTGCCCAATAGTTCTATCTAAGATCTGAAATGATCAGTTAAGTTAGCATTATGCCAAAATCACTTTATCAATTTTTCTGAAATTTTTAGGTTAGGTATTAGTGGCATTGGAGTAAATTAATACCAAGTTTTATTGAAATCCAATAAACCGTTAAGAAATTATAAATTATATTAATTGACCCAATAGTTCTAGTATTGGGTTCATTGAGATCGATAAAATTGCTCTTATGCCAAATTGCCCGTATCAATTTTACTCAAATTTTTACGTTTTGTACCAGTAATATTAAAGTAAATTTATACTAAATTTTATAAAAATCTAATGCATCGTTAAGAAGTTAAGAATTTTATTAATTTGCCTAATGGTTCTATCTAAGATTAGAAAAGATCAATTAAGTTGGCATTATGCCAAAATCACCGTACCATTTTTTTGAAATTTTTAGGTTAGGAGGTATTGGAGTAAGTTAATACCAAGTTTTATTAAAAGCCAATGAACCGTTAAGATATTATAAATTATATTAATTGACCCAATGTTATAGTTTTGTGTTCATGGAGATCAATTATATTGCCATTATGCCAATTTTACTGTACCGATTTTATAAAAAAAATTAGGTTTTGTACCAGTAATATTAAAATAGATTAGTATTAAATTTCATAAAAATCCAATGTACCGTTAAGAAGTTATAAATTTTATTAATTTGCCCAATTGTTCTATCTGAGATCTGAAAAGATCAATTAAGTTGGCGTTATGCCAAAATCACTGCACCAATTTTTGTGAAATTTTCAGGTTATGTATTAGTGACATTGGAGTAAATTAATACAAAGTTTTAATAAAATCCAATAAACCGTTAAGAAACTATGAATTATATTAATTGACTCAATAGTTCTAGTTTTAGGTTTAAGGAGATCAATTAAATTGCCATTATGCCAAATTCATAGTACCGAATTTAATAAAATTTTTAGATATAGTACCAGTAATAATAAAGTAAATTAGTGCTAATTTTTATAAAAATCTAATGCACCGTTAAAAAGTTATAAATTTTATTAATTTGTCCATTAGTTCTATCTAAGATTAGAAAAGATCAATTAAGTTGGCATTATGCCAAAAACACCGTACCGATTTTTCTGAAATTTTCAGATTAAGTTTAAGTGGTATTGGAGTAAATTAAAACCAAGTTTTAATAAAATTCAATGAACCGTTAAAAATTATGAATTATATTAATTGACCCAATAGATTAGTTTTGGGTTCAAGGAAATCGATGAAATTGTTATTATGCCAAATTGCCCGTACCAATTATACTCAAATTTTTAGGTTTTGTACCAGTAATATTAAAGTGAATTATTACTAAATTTTATAAAAACCCAATGCACCGTTAAGAAGTTATAAATTTTATTAATTTGCCCAATAGTTCTATCTAAGATCTGAAATGATCAGTTAAGTTAGCATTATGCCAAAATCACTTTATCAATTTTTCTGAAATTTTTAGGTTAGGTATTAGTGGCATTGGAGTAAATTAATACCAAGTTTTATTGAAATCCAATAAACCGTTAAGAAATTATAAATTATATTAATTGACCCAATAGTTCTAGTATTGGGTTCATTGAGATCGATAAAATTGCTCTTATGCCAAATTGCCCGTATCAATTTTACTCAAATTTTTACGTTTTGTACCAGTAATATTAAAGTAAATTTATACTAAATTTTATAAAAATCTAATGCATCGTTAAGAAGTTAAGAATTTTATTAATTTGCCTAATGGTTCTATCTAAGATTAGAAAAGATCAATTAAGTTGGCATTATGCCAAAATCACCGTACCATTTTTTTGAAATTTTTAGGTTAGGAGGTATTGGAGTAAGTTAATACCAAGTTTTATTAAAAGCCAATGAACCGTTAAGATATTATAAATTATATTAATTGACCCAATGTTATAGTTTTGTGTTCATGGAGATCAATTATATTGCCATTATGCCAATTTTACTGTACCGATTTTATAAAAAAAATTAGGTTTTGTACCAGTAATATTAAAATAGATTAGTATTAAATTTCATAAAAATCCAATGTACCGTTAAGAAGTTATAAATTTTATTAATTTGCCCAATTGTTCTATCTGAGATCTGAAAAGATCAATTAAGTTGGCGTTATGCCAAAATCACTGCACCAATTTTTGTGAAATTTTCAGGTTATGTATTAGTGACATTGGAGTAAATTAATACAAAGTTTTAATAAAATCCAATAAACCGTTAAGAAACTATGAATTATATTAATTGACTCAATAGTTCTAGTTTTAGGTTTAAGGAGATCAATTAAATTGCCATTATGCCAAATTCATAGTACCGAATTTAATAAAATTTTTAGATATAGTACCAGTAATAATAAAGTAAATTAGTGCTAATTTTTATAAAAATCTAATGCACCGTTAAAAAGTTATAAATTTTATTAATTTGTCCATTAGTTCTATCTAAGATTAGAAAAGATCAATTAAGTTGGCATTATGCCAAAAACACCGTACCGATTTTTCTGAAATTTTCAGATTAAGTTTAAGTGGTATTGGAGTAAATTAAAACCAAGTTTTAATAAAATTCAATGAACCGTTAAAAATTATGAATTATATTAATTGACCCAATAGATTAGTTTTGGGTTCAAGGAAATCGATGAAATTGTTATTATGCCAAATTGCCCGTACCAATTATACTCAAATTTTTAGGTTTTGTACCAGTAATATTAAAGTGAATTATTACTAAATTTTATAAAAACCCAATGCACCGTTAAGAAGTTATAAATTTTATTAATTTGCCCAATAGTTCTATCTAAGATCTGAAAAGATCAATTAAGTTGGCATTATGCCAAAATCAACGTACCAATTTTTTTGAAATTTTCAGATTAAGTATAAGTTGTATTGGAGTAAATTAAAATCAAGCTTTATTAAAATCCAATGAACCGTTAAGAAATTATGAATTATATTAATTGAACAAAAAGTTCTAGTTTTGAGTTCAAGGAGATTGATGAAATTGCCATTATGCCTAATTTACCGTACCAATTTTACTCAAATTTTTAGGTTTTGTACTAGTAATACTAAAAAATTATTAATTTTATTAATTTGCCCAATGGTTCTATCTAAGATTAGAAAAGATCAATTAAGTTGGCATTATGCCAAAATAACCGTACCAATTTTTCTAAAATTATCAGATTAAGTATAAGTGGTATTAGAGTAAATTAAAACAAAGTTTTATTAAAATCCAATGAACCGTTAAGAAATTATGAATTATATTAATTGATTCAATAGTTCTAGTTTTGGGTTCAAGGAGATCAATTAAATTGCCATTATGCTAAATTTACCGTACCGATTTTGATGAAATTTTTAGGATTAGTACCAATAATATTAAAGTATATTAGTACTAAATTTTATAAAAATCCAAGGCACCGTTAAAAAGTTATAAATTTTATTAATTTGCCCAATGGTTTTATCTAAGATTAGAGAAGATCAATTAAGTTGGCATTATGCCAAAATCACCGTACCAGTTTTTTTGAAATTATTTAGGTAAGGTATTAGTAGTATTGGAGTAAATTAATACTAAGTTTTATTAAAAACCAATGAACCGCTAAGAAATTATAAATTATATTAATTGACTCAATATTCTAGTTTTGTGTTTAAGGAGATCAATTAAATTGCTATTATGCCAATTTTACCGTATCGATTTTATTAAAATTTTTAGGTTTTGTACCAGTAATATTAAAGTAGATTAGTATTAAATTTTATAAAAATTCAATGTACCGTTAAGAAGTTATAAATTTTATTAATTTGTTCAATAGTTCATTCTAAGATTAGAAAAGATCAATTAAGTTGGCATTATGCCAAAATAACCGTACCAATTTTTCTGAAATTTTCAGATTAAGTATAAGTGGTATTGGAGTAAATTAATACTAAGTTTTATTAAAATCCAATAAACCGTTGAGAAATTATTAGTTATATTAATTGACTCAATCGTTCTAGTTTTGGGTTCAAGGAGATCAATTAAATTGCCATTATGCCAAATTCACTGTACCAATTTTAAATAAATTTTTAGGATAAGTACTAGTAATATTAAAGAAAATTAGCACTAAATTTTATAAAAATCCAATGCATTGTTAAGAAGTTATAAATTACCAATTTTTTTGAAATTTTTAGGTTAGGTATAATTAGTATTGGAGTAAATTAATACCAAGTTTCATTAAAATCCAATGAACCGTTAAGAAATTATAAATCATATTAATTGACTCAATAATTCTAGTTTTGGGTTCAAAGAGATCAATTAAATTGCCATTATGCCAAATTCACCGTACCGATTTTAATAAATTTTTTAGGATAAATACCAGTAATATTAAAGAAAATTAGTACTTAATTTCATAAAAATCCAATGCATCGTTAAGAAGTTATAAATTTTATTAATTTGCCCAATAGTTCTATCTAAGATCTGAAAAGATCAATTAAGTTGGCATTATGCTAAAATCACCGTACAATTTTTTCTAAAATTTTCAGTTTAACTATAAGTAGTATTGGAGTAAATTAGAACCAAGTTTTATTAAATTACAATGAATTGTTAAAAAATTATGAAATATATTAATTGACCCAATAGTTCTAGTTTTGTGTTCAAGGAGATCAATTAAATTGCCATTATGCCAATTTTACCGAACCGATTTTATTAAAATTTTTAGGATTAGTACCAGTAATATTAAAGTAAATTTGTACTAAATTTTATAAAAATCCAATGCATCCTTAAGAAGTTATAAATTTTATTAATTTGCCCAATAGTTATATCTAAGATCTGAAAAGATCAATCAAGTTGGCATTATGCCAAAATTACCTTATCAATTTTTTTGAATTTTTTAGGTTAGGTATAAGTGGTATTGGAGTAAATTAAAACCAAGTTTTAATAAAATCCAATAAACCGTTAAGAAATTATGAATTATATTAATTGACCTAATAGTTCAACTTTTTGGTTCAAGGAGATCAATTAAATTGCTATTATGCCAAATTGCCCGTACCAATTTTACTAATTTTTTTAGGTTTTGTATCAGTAATATTAAAGTGAATTAGTACTAAGTTTTATGAAAATCCAATACACCGTTAAGAAGTTATAAATTTTATTAATTTGCTCTATTTAAAATTTGAAAAAATCAAATAAGTTGGCATTATGCCAATATCAACGTACCAATTTATTTTTTTAATTTTGAGGTTTGGTATAAGTGGTATTGGAGTAAATTATTACCAAGTTTTATTCAAATTAAACGTTTGTCTTCTATTTGTGCGTAGAAATCATTTTATTACAAGGAAAGGTCGTGATCCAATCTCATGATAACTAACAATTAGGTTGGTGGGTGTCCTACTCCATTTCAAACTATTAGCTAATGACTATGTTTAAGCGTACTATACTCGCCTGCCCAAGTATCATCAAGAAATTAATTGTTTGTATTCTATGCGGACGTTAGAAGTCATTTTGTTGCAAGAGAGGGTGGTCGTGATCTGATTTCTTGCTAACTAACACTTGGGTGGGTAATTGGGCCACTCCATTTTGAACGATTGGCTAATTAATATGTTTTGGAGTATCCCGCCCACCCGCCCAAGTGATTGTCATCAAGAAATTGAATGTTTTTTTATGTAGACGTTAGAAGTTGTTTTGTTGTAAAAAAAAATTGTGATCCAATCTCTTGTTAACTGACACTTGGTTGGGTGGGTAGGTGGGTCTCTCTATTCTAAATTATTGGCTAAATACTGTGCTTTGGAGTTTTCCATTCATCCACTAAAGTGTTTGTCATTAAAAAATTGAACGTTAGGCTTTTATTTGAACGTTAAATGTCATTTTGTTGCAAGAGAGGGTTGTGATTCAATTTTTTGACAACCAACACTTGGGCGGGTAGGTGGGCTACTCTATTCTAAACTATTAGCTTGTTACTATGCTATGGAGTGCCCTACTCACCCGCTCAAATCTCTCAAGAAATTTAATGTTTACTTTCTAAGCAAACTTTAGAAGGAATTTTGTTGCAAGGGAATCTTTTGATATTTTACACTTGGGTGGGTGGATGAGTGGGCCACTCCAGTTTAAATTAATTGTTGGTTACTATGCTTTGAAATGCCCCACCTTCCCGCCAAAGTAATTGTTATCAAGAAATTGAATGTTTGTTTTCTATTAGGATGTTAGAAGTTATTTTGTTGCAAGAGAGAATTGTAATCCAATCTTTTGATATATAACATTTGGGTGGGTGGGTGGGCTACTACATTCCAAACTATTGGTTAGTTACTATGCTTTAGAGTGATCCACTTTTTCGCCCAAATGTTTGCCTTTAAGAGAATAATTGTTTGTCTTCTACTCGAACGTTAGAAGTTACTTTGTTACAAGAAAGGGTTTTGATTCAATTTGTTTACAACCAACACTTGGGTGGGTAGGTGGGCCACTCCATTTAAAATTAATGGCTGGTTACTATGCTTTGGAATGCCCTACCTACCCGCCCAAGTGTTTGTCATCAACAAATTGAATGTTTTGGGTTACGATTTTGATAAAAAATAATTATTTCTTTGTCTTTCATAATTTTGCAAAAGCAGGTCAAAAAAAAAACTAAATTAATGTAATCTAAAGGAATTTTTTTCTAGAATGCAATCATTTATGTCCGTTTTTAAAAAAATCCGAAAAATTAGTAAAATTGCGGAAAGTCCAAGCATTTTTAGCAATTATGTGTTATATTTTACTCAGGGCAAGCAAATCTCTTTTTTTATTTTTGCGATCAAAAGTAGTATGTATCAGAAGTATCATATTCAAATTTCAAGTCTCCAGATGTAGCGGAATCAAAGATATCAAATTTTAAATAAAATTTTAATTTTCTTTTTTTCCGCGAAAAATTTTGGAAAACTAAGTGGATCATGTTTTACGGAAAATTTTCTATAAAATACACTTTTTTAAATAGAATTTTTGACTATTTTTTGCTTATTTACAGCACAAAAACTGAAAGAAGATAAAATATTCCTAAAAAAATAAAATGGCCGCTATTTACACTATATTGCAGCTAACAATTTAAAATTTTAGGAATCGTCATACTTTGGTACCCCAAACAATTTTAGCATAATTGGAGACGATTCTCTGAACTATCGCGGAATTACCCTTTAATAAGTTTCATTACATTAACAAAATATTTGTGTTCAATTATTATAACAAGCTGTTAATTGAACTTGTTTATGCAAATTATAGTTCAATGCCATCAATACATAACAATTTAATTGCTTCAATAAACAAAAGTAACTAACCTTGAACAACAAATTTCAACTCATCTTTGCGATATCCAAGTCGATTATGCTGCACAAAAATCCAATAATTAATAACATCCCCGACACGTAATTCCAAATCAGGATTAAAATAAGTCCAAAAATTATTAACAGGTTTCAAAACATCTTCATTAAAATCACCAGGTTCCACTGTATTTAATTGTTCATTCCTTTTTCCATGAAAACCGAACATTTGTACACCCGGCGTATCTAAAAAAAATTACACATTACACAACAAAACCACATCACTATTGGGATTAATTACCCGGAATCGATGCACGGAATCCTTTCGGTGAAAATGCTTCCAATTTCACTTCGGGAACTGTAAATTGGGAAACGCAAGCGTCTGCGAGGATTAGTAATAATGTTACTCGCAACATTTCTGACCGATGTCTGAAGCGAATATAATATAATCCGGCAAGGTTAAATGATCAACCTTGCTTAACTGTTTAGTTTATTATAAAAAAACAACACTGGTTATTATAAATAATCAAAGGTGTTATCATCATCGCAGTCGAAACTGTTGTGGACGTTGTGGTTATTAGTGATGATGGAGAGAGAACCAGTTTGTAAGTAGATAAAATCCCGAGAATATTAAACATTACTGAGTTATCTTTAAATTGGAGGGTCAAGGATTGGTTGGAGTCAGTGTATTGGGATTTATGCATAAACAAACTACGTCATTAATAGTATTGCTAATAAAATAAATAAATTGTAATTGATCAATTGAAAACACTTACCTTACATTTTAGTACTTTGTGCAGATTGGATTTTATTTATTTATTAAAGAAAACATGGATTTATTTTAAATTAGTTCAGATTATTTTATATACAGGGTGTTATGTAAACAAGAAAAAAATATTTTGTTCTATGATGATTTCTGACAAGCCCCTTTGTTTTGAAGGGTGAACAAAATTTGCGACAGTTACAACATTTTATTATCAAAAAGTACATGTAAAGTAGCTGAATCTACAATAAATGTTTGAAATGACTTCTTCCAAGCTGGATACAAGCATTCAATTTTCTTGTCACTTTTTCAAACACACCAATTGTTTCTAATTGAGTTACACTCAACAATTATCCGATTTTGCAAGTCGTTCAAATTCTCCACTGGAGTAGCGTAAATTAATAATTTAGATAGCCCCATAAGAAATAATCTAGGAGGTTTAAGCCTGGGGATCGATCATGTGGCTACGTCAACCAATCTGTATGTTACTGTTATACTGCGTACACACTTGCAACAATCTGCCGTACCGCAACATCGTCGCGTAACATCCTCGCGCAGCATCACCCCGCAACAGCGTCCCATTGCTTGTCGGTTTTCTGCCGTCGGATCAAAGAAAATGTTACGCGACGATGTTGCGGTACGCAGTTATGTTGCGGAGTAATAGTACGCGACGATGTTACGCGACAATGTTACGCGACGGTGTTGCGGTACGGCAGATTGTTGCAAGTGTATACGCTGTCTTAAATAATCACGAGCAACCAAACTGAATTCTTGTTGTCTATGATACATGGATATTATCTAGGATTACTTTTTTATGATCTTGCTCAAGGTGCTTAGAGGACTGTAGTTTTGGGGAAAATTTTGGTTTTGGGATGTTGATTACGTGAGAGCCTTACCAAACTGTTGGTTGTTAAGTGCCCTGTACGTAAGATTGCATTATGCATTATGTGCAAGAAAGATTTTAAAGCTTTATTCTGAATACCGTCAAGGCCTGGTGCAGATCGAGTTTTCAGTTTTGATATGATTCCGAGACGGTCAAACGATGTTTAACGGAGCTTTGTTGTCCGAACTTGCAAAGAAGTTCTAAAACCTCTTTCTCGACTCTTTGGACGTGCTAATAAGAGATATTATAAGTATGAGTATAATGTGATAAGTCAGCTCAGGACTTGTCTTGGAGCGGTGTTCCGGAGCGTTAGAGACGTGATGGGACATACAGCGTGTACTCTTACACACACACACACCACACACAAAATTAGAAAAACAATAATTCATCCACTATTGCCAATGAAATTGGGATATTGTACTAATGTTCACGGACATTACCCAATGGTGCATAAATGCATATTTCAGAAGCTTCAACATATCTTTCCAATTTGGCTATACTCATATCTTGTATTTTTGCATTGTTTTCAATGGAATTTGTATTTTGTTTCTGGTTAAAACCCAGTATTTAAAAGGAGTCTCTAAGAAATGTGTAGTTTAGAATATATAAGTTAAAGGACTGCTTACATGGTTTCTTAACCATACCTTTTTGTTCTGTGTGGCGTAATTTCTCAGGATGGGGGAGCTAAGCCGAGAGAGTGCCTGCCGGCTCAGTGAAGACGGGCGGGTATAATTGTGAGCGCCACGAGCTTGTTACTATCGAAGACTTTCGGTGATACCGGTCTCCGTGGGAAAAGCTCAAACCCACTTATTCCTATAAATCTCTCCCAAAGAGAACAAAAGTATAAATTAAACGATAGTCGATGGTCTGTTTTGAAAAGTGTGGCACTCACTCTATATTTAATCATTACCAGAAAATAAAACATTAAACATCGAACATATAAGTACGTTTTTTTTGGGTCCTACGCCCAAGGTACCACAAGTAACGAATAACCGGACATGCAAGTTTATAAAAAAAAAGAAAATATGGCCTTTTGGCCCGCGAATGACGAGATGAAAGCGGTGAAACGCGTAGCGCTACGAGCGACCCCGATTTCCGTTAATTCATAAATTTGAGACTTTTAAGCAGGCAACGAAGCCCCTTGCACGATGTTTGCAATACACATTAGTACCTTCTTACAAAAAAAAAGGAAAATTTTAAATATCATACATATATATATCATGTGACGCATGATAAGTTAGTGTGAAGCACAACATAAATATTTATAGAGTTAAGGAAACATGTAAAATTGAAATTTCAAGCCTTGACTTCCAGCGATAATCCTCAGCTCCAGAACGTCCTCCTTGGCATCCGAACTCCCAAATATATTTCGTCCAAGTGATGACGGTTCCAACGGAATACCGCGGTATATGGCTAGAATGTCCAATATCGAGACCTCAGAGCCGGAACCCCGTCTTGATGACACCAACGTACATGTTAGCCTCAATGACTAACAAAAATAGATAGGCTTAAAGGTAAGAAAGAAAACCTGAGATTGAGTAGGAGCAATTCGATAGCCTCCATCCGGTTATGTATATATACAGTATACACATATATTCCAAGTTGAGCTTCGTCGGACGCCCATATAACATTTGCCACGAGGTGTGGGTGGTGAAAAATCCGCACAGCGGTAGGAATAATTTTCCATACCATAAAATGGCCACAAGCCGTGAGGTTACACCCTCCTGTCGGTATTCAATAACCAGCAAACACACCACCACACTTCGAGCACCGGATGAGAAAGAACCCCCATGTTAAAGTTTCACATAAACACCCTGAACCAATAATCAGTGCTGCCAACCGTGAATTATGACATGTTCCCAAAAGTGCCAAGTGTAAACAACATGGTGGGTGACAGTGACAGATGTCAACATTAGGATTAATTAAAATTCAAGTAAGTACCATCATAATAGTATCTGAAACATTACTGGAGGTCTTAGAATATCACTATTCGTAAGTTTCTAGTACTCAATCAACCCATCCTGTACTCTCCCAATCCACATAACCTCCAACCAATAATAAACAAAACCATCAATCGTAAAATCCCTTAAAACATTCCCCCCATTCCCTACATAGCAATAAAGCTACTTCTCGAGTAAGATCTAACAACATTCATCCCTAAAATTAACTCAAAAACTAGTTTCAATCTTACTCCGAGAGAAAATAACCCTACTCGTAACCGCCAATACTAACATCACATAATTCCACCTATATCCTTGTAATAATCACACCATTATAGTCCCACATATATGTATATTAATAATTTCTTATTTCAGAATACACCACAAGAAGAGGCCCACAGAGGTAGAAATAGCCGAAATGATTCGTCGGGATCAACTCACATGGTAAGTGTCAAACATTCTTTTAAACGTTAACCATTACTAACAAAAGTTAATTAGAACATATAGCAACTAACATGTAACACCCCCACACTGACTTAATTAGTGTGCGTACAAATATAAATATTCATAACACAATCTTCAATGTCAGGCTACCGGATTAACCATAGTGTATGTTGGGTTGCCTACGTTACATCCGTAATAACTTCCAACAGTTACCTCGGTTGCCTATCTTAAATTATAATATATACTTTATTTGTTTTAGGAAACCAGCCGGCAGCTTCTACGGTAAAAACGTGATGCTACATCTGTTTGTCTTCCTTGTCCATCATCCGTCAGTTTACAATCTTTACGATTGCCTTGAGATGCTCCTGTATTCTGTCCGCAGCTGACAAACTCATGCGTGACGCTACCAATCCTTTTTGTTGGTTATTGCGCACTGCTTGAAGGGATGCACATCTAATTTTACCACTTTGAATCCAGATGTCTCATCCGTGTCTGCTGAGCCGCCTCGGAAGAAGCCGATTGTGGTTGCTTCCATTTACAACAAGTTGTAAATGGAAGCTGCAATGGCGGTGGATCAGGTCACCTAGTGGCACGAGACAATTAGTCGTTTGCTCGTCTAATAGGTCTAGTGAAGCTTGGGTTAACTTTGCAAAATTTTTGTTACTTGCTTGGGCAAATGAAAGCTTGAGTCTGCTGACGAAGAGGATATGCTTTACCGTGGACTTGGCTGTTGCAGCTAAACTTTAGTTTCTGGTACGCTGGGCAGTCATTGTACTTTACGGTGTGCGGCTCACTGCACGCGGCGTATGTTGCTACATGACCAAACGTTTTTGATAGAGAGCAACTGGCGCTTGGATGCGCTTCAACACACTTAACGTTGATGTGGTGCGTTGCACCGGGATGCTCCGTGTCTGTAGCGTTGGCAACAGTGACATTGTGCGATTTTGGGGGATTTGCGTTTGACCTTGACGGTCACGCGAAGTTTGCATAACTCTGTGAGAAACAGTATTCTGTTTTTAGCTTCTTGCGTAAGCTGAACGTACAATATGGGAAAGGTTTTCTCATCCCTCCTTATGCTTGTTGTGGATGTCGGGGGTACCTCTGCTCATCTTGCACCTCTTTAGCTATAATGCAGTCAGGTACACTCCTGATAACATATTTGAGCGTCTTTTCAAACTCTAACTGATAAAAGTGGTGGCAAGTTAAATTACGTGCCTTGTGCAGTTATCAATTGCTGCTCTGAAGTTGTCTTGCGGTTTGGGGTGCAAACGTACGCCATCAAACGCGTGTACGGCTGGTTATTTTTAATGCTTTTGCCATTAGCTCTAGATAGGGTTTCAAAGAAAATCTAACGTACTAGATGCCTGGTTAGAGTTGGTCGGCTTTGTCTTAGTGGCAGGGCGCATTGCAAACCCTTTGCACTTGTAGGTTGATTGCCTCTTAGTTGCTGAATGCGCTTTACTTGAGAAGCCGGCTGAAGGTCTAGTAAAAACAGAATGGGGTTTACCCGATTCCTTCTTTTGCTTCTTCTTCTTTGGTGGAATGCTTGGCAACTAGCAGTATAGTGGCCGCGTTAGAGGCGGCGATACTGGACGCTATTTTCTTAAGAAAGATGTTTTTGCGAAGAGTGGCAAGGGTATTAGTGAGGTCGTACCGGTTCTGTTTGAGTTCATTGTAGAAGTTGTTGATCTTTTCGGAGTTGTCCTCAACCATTTGGATCACGGTCTTTTCCAAATTCCTGAAGTCTTCTGCTTGTTGTTTTAGGGATGCTTCTAACTTTGCTTTAATCTTCTGAAACTGAGTGTTGAGTTTGGTTGCTTTCAGTGTGGACTCGTCGGTTGCTGGCATGTGAATCTACTCACTGACAAGTTTAGGCAAGAGCCGTGTCACGTGTTGCGATCTGGCGGCCATAACAATTTACCCTTCTCTTTTCAGACTGTGGGTACATCAGGATTTGGATTTTTTTTATGGGGTTTGTCTTCTGTTGGTAGCAAATCTTCAATCTAGTAGCAGTTTCTTTCTGCTGCGGTGATTAGGAGTTTTGGGCCAATTTATTTGTGGCTAAAGCCGTATTGGTGTGGCAGGTTGGTTTGTGGTTATGCCTGTTGTAACCTTTAAGTTTATACTAATCCCACATATCCATATTGGTGAAAGAGCCTTTCTTCTAATTGCCGTTCCTTAGTTTCTGTATTGGCTGCGGGGGCGGGTATGGTTTATGTACAGCGCGTGCAGATGTCTATTATCGTTAGTACCAATTTTTTTTTTTTTGGGGTTGGTACCAAAGTAATTGATGACTACTTTTTCTCATGGCCGATATACGGTTTGTGGTTGAAGCAGGGTTGTTAGTTGCTGTGTTGTGTGTCGGTTTGGTCCTGGCGCACGTGATACACTCTCGCACAAATGTGCGTATTTCTTTGCGGACTCTAGGCTAGTGATAGCAGCGAAGGAGTGTGGTTGACGCTTTATCACGTCCGTGCCTGACAAATGAAAATGTTTGAAGATTTCTTTTTGTGCGGCAGGTGGTACCACCAACTGATCCTATCCAGCTAACGATTTTATGAATTTTTTGTCTTGGTTTATTTTGTAGCGTGTCGATGTCGTTTACTAAAGTAGGTCAACAATAAAGCGCAATATGGTTTATACTTGTATCCCACTCACCCACCCAAGTGTTTTTGCATATTTTTGACTCATATCAATCAACAATTGTTGGTTAGCCAAACTCTGAATAATAAAAATTTTGGTGGGTAAGCGGGCTAAAGAAGTTTTTTTAATTTAGTTTTTACTTCAGTACCACTAACCCACCTAGGTATTTGTGATCAAAAACGTTATAATTTTTTTTTTTACTTTGTGCATATTTTTGACAATTTTTGAACAATAAACACTTGGGTGGGCGGCCGGGCCAAAGTAGTTTAACAATAAAGCGAGATATAGTTTATACTTGTCATTTAGCTCATTCAAGGTTAAACCAAAATTGCTGAAAATTGTTATAAGTCATTCTTAGTTTGTTCAAAACTTTGCAAAAAGATTATACTTTATTCTGGGCTTGTCTAAAAAATTTAAAAAAAATATAACTTATTCTTGGTTAAGCCAAAACTGTTAAAAATGTTATAGGTTGTCCAAAAGTTTTGAAAAATGTCATAGCTCATTCTAAGTTTGACCAACGTTTTTGAAACATATTTTAAATCGTTCCGGGCTTGATCAAAACTTTATTCTAAGTTCAAGTTTCTCAAAATATGTTATAGTTTGTGTAAAAGTTTTAAAAAATGTCATAGCTTATTCTAAATTTGTCTAAAACTTTTAAAAAGTTTTATAAATTTTTCTAGGCTTGTTCAAAAATTTTAAAAAGGTTAAAGCTTATTCTAAGTTTAACTAAAATTGTTGAAAAATTTAAACAGATTACTTACCCAACAGTTTTGAAAAAGATCATAACTTATTCTAGGATTAACAAAAGTTTTTGAAAAATGTTATAAATTATCAAAAATTTTGAAGAATGTCTCAAAGCTTTGGTAAAAGTTGCTTACTAACTTATCTTCGGGGTGTTGAGATATTGCGTCTGGCAGTAGGTTTGCTGATCCTAGGGTATGTTCGACGGTGTACTTAAATTCTTCCAATATTAGGGACCATTTTGTGAATTTGGCTTTGGCGTCGGTAGATGTATTGAGCTATACCATATCCTTATTTTTGGTCAGCAGAGTAAAGGTACGGCTTGTACCTTTTTATTGTTTATAGGATAGCCACGCATTACAGTTTGTTGGAGTGGCAGCGTATTTGCCTATTTGTCAGCTTTGCAAGTTTGTACAAAATGATGTGTTTTTCTGATATATTACTGCGTCGACGCTTTTAATGGAAACGTCGGTTTGTAGGACAAATCTTAATTTCGGCTCTAGTTTGGCTAATTTTAGCGGTCGATCGATAGCTGTTTTAAGTTTTTTGAATGCGGCGTTGGTGTCTACTGTCTACTTGAAAGCTTGTTATGGGCTTTGAATGGCTATTAGCGGTTCCGCTATTTTTTCGAAGTTGCGGACCTTTAATCAGGTGCATAAGCCGAGAAAGCTCTTTAACTGTGTCTTTGTAAGTGGTTTTGGGGAATCCCTAATGAACTAGATTTCCAGCGGCTTGTTCCCATTTGCGGTTATGCGGTAGCCTTTCTTTTGCAGAATTCACATTTCTTTAAGTTGCAAATTTTTATTTTTATTAGTTGGTTTAATTTTATAAATTATAATAACAGTTTTATATTTTTAAACATTAATTTTTAATTTTTAAGGGCTGATTTTGTTATTGGGTTATATCATATAGATCACAGAGAGATGGCATTTACACCATTGGAAAGGTGAGATTTTTCTGTTTAGGAAGCATATTAGTTCTCATTTATTAATGCATTATTTAAAAAGAATTGGGATGATATATAAAATACTTTAATCCGGCTTGAGAAGTGGAGTAGTGGGGTGACGCCATCTTGCTCTGCCCGGCGGCGCAGTAGATTCCGTAGATTCCATGCAGTCCGTCTTAGTACATGGTGCGTGTGTGTTGTGCTCCGGCCTAAATTAAAATAATTAATTAAAGTGACTTAAAATGTAAACAGAAGTGAATTATTTCCTTTAATAATTAATATAAGTGTCCACATGGAGTAATTACAGCTTTAATTAAACGGGAATATAGTAAGAAATGATTTTTATTAATATTATTTGTCTTAAATTTAGAATAGAACAACGCACATTACATTGGAAGGTCGCAAGGACGATTTGATACGAAGAAATAAAATCGGCTTATCAGCTTTTACTTGCTCGGCCGGATTTTTTTCAATGTGCGACGTAGAAATCTACTATATTTAGAATAAATAATATTATTTCTTTTTACAATTGTATTTTATATTTGTATAAATTTAAACATTTTATTGATTTGAAATAAATTATAGAATTTCTTCTCACTCGCTAAAATATTTTGTTAAGTTAGGTTAATTTTTGTTTGGCTATTATATATTTGTAAGAGCTTTATTATTATTTTAACTTTGCCAAAATTAATTATTAATTTCCCAATATCATAGATAAAGATTTTAAACAATTTTATAAAAATTTATTTTTTTACAATACTGGTCTTACTGGTCTTGATTATAATCCACAATTATGATATTGAGCTCAGCTAGTGCGTACAATTAGACTATCGGATTAGCAACTTGACATATTGGTGACCGGACTTTATAACTTAATTTTTTTTAAATTAACGCAAAAATCTATTTATAACATAAAATTTGCTCATAAATCTTACGCAGATTTTTTTTTCTAGATTAACAATTTATGTCATTTAATAGAAGGGTAAGCAGGAAACCAGTGAACTTCTATCCTCAGCTTTAAGCAAGCTTAAGGAGGGTTCAGCATTGAAGGGCGCCCAGAAGGTGGGTGCCTTATTGCACTTCATTTTTAAGCAAAATAAAGGTATGTCCGGCTTTGTCTGGTTTATTTATATGCGCCAAAATGGGTAGGGTTTGCCAGTTCCTTATATACTAAAATGACCATCTCCAAAAATACCAAAATACCTTTGTTGAGTTTACCAAATTTTTAACAATAGAAATTAGTGAGTCTGTTATAAATGATTATTTTAGACTCTAATAAACGTTGAGTATATCAAAATTCTTTTGTTTGGGCATTAAAAAACGGTAAAACTACAAAAAAAAAATTTGTAGAGACACTTAATAACATTAGAACTATCAAGATTCTATTGTTTTTATACTAAAAATCTATAGATTAACAAAAATTTCTTATTTTAGAAATCAATAAATAGTAGACTACAAAAATTATAGACACTAAAAAACATTGGAATAGCCAAAATTCTTCTAATTAGACACTAAATTTTTTTTATTTTAAACACTTAGAAATAAATACGAGCTTTTTGAAACTTTATAGTGATTACCATTGACGTTCCTGAATTGTACCAAAGTGCCGTACCATTGGCGTATTGTGCCAATTTGACTCTGTGCTTCTATCCCAATGGCATGTCGGCTACGTAAAGGTTTAATAGCATAGGCGATAGAAGAGAGCCTTGAGGTACTTCTACTGTAATCTGCCGTGAGGTAGAGACATTATTTTGGAGCTTTATAGAAAACTTTATTCGGACTTGGTACAGATTGAGTTTTGAGTTTTGATATGGTTCTTCTGATCCTAGACGGTCGAACGCTGTTCAACGGGGTGTTGTTGTCCGTGCCTGCCAAAAAGTTTTAAAACCTTTTTTTTACGTGCTAATAAGAGGTATTACGTTACTGTTACCGGCGGCAGTCCATGATGAGTTACGGAGGCAGCTGGACTTGTTTTGGAGCGATGTCGTAGATGTTATACTTTGTTTTGATATTTTGCCGGATATAATGCTGAAGTTTTTTTACACACACAGCGTGTATTCTCAAGTGCAGGCCTACTTATATTATGATTTGTATGGATCGACGTGAAAATACTGTAGCAGCTATCAGTGGCCTTCTTGAAACCCGGTTGGGGTGTTTGTAGTTCTTTGGAGTAGCCAGGGATATTCTACGGTGTCTGCTGAGCCGCTTCAGAAACAGCCAAAAAAACTTGCAGATGGTGGTAGTCGATAATACAACAGGTTGTAGATAGAAACTGCAGTGGCGGTGGATCAGGTCACCTAGTGGCACCAGGCAAAAGTTGCCAGTCTTAAGGTGGCTAGGTGAAGTTTTCTTCTTGATGAGTCTGCGTTGCGCTCTCGGTCTTGTTTGATGTGCGGCCGTTTCTATTTGATATTTATAATTAGAGTGCGTGGCCATTGTAGTAATTTAGTCTACGTAGTCAACAAATCTGTTCTTGGATATTTTAGATTCTTAACTGCATTGGGATTGATGAAAGCTAGGGAGCTGATTTCCCGATTTTAATATGATAGTGACTTTCTGAAGAAAGATTGGGCTAATTTAGTCATTGTTTCTTTTAGCGGTAATATGTTGAAGTCTTTACAAATGTTTGAGGTGCGGTGAGTAAGTGCTGGATATTTATAGGCGCGCGTTGCTTGCTGGTTGGTGTAGCGTGGTTTTACCTACGCGTTGCAACAATTCCTTTCAACCTCTTACGCTGAACTTTTGTTGCTGGCAAGTGACCGCAAAGGGCATGGCTTAATAGTCAACAAAGCTTTGCCTGAACCGCTGTCAGCAACCGCCTCCGACAAAACTAGACCGTGACACTTTATTTTGGTGGAGATGTTGTCCAGGTATCATTGATGTTTTGATTGTGGCACTATTGTTAGGTACGGGAATAGTCTGTAAAATTAAGCAAAAGTGTCTACTTGGGGACAAATTGTCTGACACTTGCGACACTGGCTTGTTCAAAATGTTAAGTTTTGAGGGTGGCACATGAGTTATATAGGTTTTTTTTGCGCGCTAGGTAGTTGTCCTTGTCGCGATGGATTGGAGCGACGGCGTCTGTGATGCGTGCATAAACTGCACGAGTCGCGTTGAGGGCTATGCCGCGCTCAATTGTTTTGGAGGTAGACGGAGTGAGTTGTCTCTGAGATCAGCGTATCTTTAGAAACAAAATAGCAATTCTGCTTTTTGGAATTCTTTCGACTTGTCTTGATCGGTGATATTACAGGTGGCAGAGCCAAAGTGTATCACTTCTTTGAGGTACTCTCTGAGGTACTCTCTCTTTATGTCTGTTTGTTTTTCTACCTCTATCGTATGTTGTTTGCTGAGTTCTGGGACGTATTCTTCATCTTTGGTCTCTTCGACTGTTTACGCTGGCATATCGTAGCTGGTCTTGTACTTGCAATTCTTCTAGGAAGCATTTTAACTGTTTCTTTCTAAGTAGTTTGGGGTAATCCTTAATAAGCGTTAGGTGGACTTCCAGCGGCTTGTTTCCATTTTATGGCTTAGATATTTGATTTTACATTTCTTTAGGTTGCAACGTAGTCCGTGCTTTTGCAATTGTTCTAGCACCAGTTTCAGGTAATCTCGGTGTTTCTGTTTGGTGTTGGAAAACACCATAATGTTGTCTAGGTAAATTAAGACGCATTGTCCCAGTAATCCTGCCACGATTTGAGACATTATCTTCTGGAACGTGGCTAGAGCGTTCTTAAGGCCGAACGGTATTAACTTAAGTTGGTAAGTGCCCCCGTTTGTTGTTTGCGTGGTTTATCTTTGTGAATATTGTTGCGTCTCTAAAATCTTTGAATGTTTTCCTTATCTTTGGGAGCGGAGTTACTTTCTTGATGGCTTTATTCAGTTAGCAGTAGTCGATACAGGACCTTGGCGACCTGTCTTTTTTTTTAATTATTACTGGTACTGCATTTGATTATGTTGAATGCCAATAATTCTTCAATCTGCTGGATCGGATCGGTGTATCATGACTCAATATTATTTTGTGAGTTTTCGTCGTAAGTGTGGTAAAAAGACCAGGGTTTTTGCTAAAGACTTTCGAAAATGTTTGGATGACGTCTTGGTAGCGTTTTTGTTCGTCTGTTACGGGTATCTCCACATTATTGTTCAAGTTGAGCCGTAGTTTCCTGTTTCCTTTTTTATAATATTTTGTGGTTTTTGGGGGTTTGGCCGATTCCCGATAGTAATCTATGTTTACGTGATTGTCGACTTACTAATGATGTCCCAGTATGACGTCTTTGCCTAAGTTGGGAGCCACCAAGAATTCTGTGTTTTGGGTGTTTTTCCAAATCTGGATAGTTGCACCATTTTGTTGTGGGTTTTGGCCCCTAGAGGTCCAGTCGCGTGAAGTTTTAGCTGGTTCAGAAGTTAATCAAAGCCTTGTAGTTTATGCCTTTGATTTGTATTAGTATGCGTGGTAGTAGGTTTGCATTTTGTGTTGGTCTGCGTTGTTTGCCTTTGACCGACCCGACGCTTGTTTTTTAAAGGTTTAGCAAAGTCAGAGTGGTTGTGTGAAGGAGCGTGCCATTTTTTAATGTTCTATCGTTACTTCCATTTTTGTAACTAAAACCACCAGTTGTATAGTGCCGCTTTCCGTCTTAAAAATTCTTTTGACGGGTTCTTTTGCTTGATGTGGGTTTGTCATTAGACTGCCTGCAATATAAGTATTGTCTGTGGGGTCGGCGTTTGCCGGATCATTTTTGCATTTCTCGTAACATGGTGGTGGTTTGCTCTTGAACTGTTCCTTGTGGTTTTTTGCGTTGCTCTTCAGGCTTAGTAAGTACGCTTTATGATAAGCCAAATTTGGGATTTGTTGCCGGTGGAAGTAATTTTTGAGTCTTTTTATGAAGTTCTTTTTGTATTTCTTTGAATATTGCAATCTATGCCACATGCTGGTACGTGGTTCTTAGACCGTGGGGTACTGGGGTGGCCCAGCAGTCTAGGTTTTCGGTTAGGATTTTGGATCAACTCTGGCCGAAACAACACTTCCCCGGGGTGTCAGCGTATCTTCCTGTCCCATCTTTGTGGATTTTGGGGTATTGACGGCGTTGGGAACTGGAACCTCTGCAAGCGTACTTGCGCGTTGACCGCATCCAACTACAATTCTCTGAAAGCAGTATAAATTACTACCATTTTTTTTTAAATAAAGTTTATATTTTTTAACATTGATATAATTTAGGGTTGATTAGGTTAGGTTAGGTTAGGTTGATCTGTAAGTAGTTTAACAATATTATAGTTTTACATTTGATTTTTATTATTTATATACGTATATTTTAACAATTTAGGGGTGGTTTAAATAGTATCTAGCAGTTTGGTTATAGGGGTAGAGTAAAATGCAAATTAATTATTACATTAGTTCTATAACTATTTTGAAAATATGGTTACACATTTTTGTACAATAATCTAAAATAATTTAAAGGGTGGTTTATCATTTTTTTGTTAGTTGGTATAATTTTATCAATTATAATAATAATTTTATATTTTTAAACGTTTATTTTTGTTACCGGGTTATTTCATATTGATTTCAAAAATGTTGATGTTTACATCATTGAAAAGATGAGATTTTTCTATATGGGAATCATATTAGTTCTTATTTATTAATGCATTATTCAAAAAGAATTAAGATGATAAATAAAATATTTTAATCCGGCTTGAGAAATGGAGTAGTGGGGTGACGCCATCTTGCTCTGCACGGCGGCGCAATAGATCCATGCAGTCCGTCTTAGTACATCGTGCGTGTGTGTTGTGCTCCGGCCTAAATTAAAATAATTAATTAAAGTGACTTAAAATGTAAACAGAAGTGAATTAATTCCTTTAATAATTAATATAAGTGTCCACATGGAGTAATTGTTGCATTAATTACATGGGAAAATAGTAAGAAATGATTTTTATTAATATTATTTGTGTTAAATTTAGAATAGAACAACGCACATTACATTGGAAGGTTGCAAGGACGATTTGATACGAAGAAATCAAATC
The DNA here is from genome assembly GCA_963932245.1 of Tachinus rufipes. Taxonomy (NCBI): domain Eukaryota; kingdom Metazoa; phylum Arthropoda; class Insecta; order Coleoptera; family Staphylinidae; genus Tachinus; species Tachinus rufipes. The sequence goes on from OZ010749.1 coordinate 9,734,505, forward strand.
GGCTTATCAGCTTTTACTTGCTCGGCCGGATTTTTTTCAATGTGCGACGTAGAAATCTACTATATTTAGAATAAATAATATTATTTCTTTTTACAATTGTATTTTATATTTGTATAAATTTATACATTTTATTGATTTGAAATAAATTATAGAATTTCTTCTCACTCGCTAAAATATTTTGTTAAGTTAGGTTAATTTTTGTTTGGCTATTATATATTTGTAAGAGCTTTATTATTATTTTAGTTTTTCCAAAATTAATTATTAATTACCCAATATCATAGATGAAAATTTTAAACAATTTTATAAAAAAATATTTTTTTTACAATACTGGTCTTACTGGTCTTGATTATAATCCACAATTATGATATTGAGCTCAGCTAGTGCGTACAATTAGACTACCGGATTAGCAACTTGACACATTGGTGACCGGACTTCTATGAAATTTATAACTTAAATTTTTTTTAAATTAACGCAAAAATCTATTTATAACATAAAATTTGCTCATAAAACTTACGCAGATTTTTTTTTTTTTCTAGATTCACAATTTATGTCATTCAATAGAAGGCAGGAAACCAGTGAACTTCTATCCTCAGCTTTAAGCAAGCTTAAGGTGGGTTCAGCATTGAAGGGCGCCTAGAAGATGGGTGCCTTATTGCACTTCATCTTTAAGCAAAATAAAGGTATGTCCGGCTTTGTCTGGTTTATTTATATGCGCCAAAATGGGTAGGGTTTGCCAGTTTCTTATATACTAAAGTGACCATCTCTAAAATTTGTCTTAAAATTTCAAAATATTGTTGGAAAGTAACAAAATCCGGCTATTAACTGTTGACAAATTTAGTCCTTAACTGTTAAAAATGCAAAATTCTATCACAAAAGATCAAAATTATATTCATAAAATGTCAAAAATAACAAATTCTGGCCATAAAACATCAAAATATTGTTGGAAGGCCATGAAATCTGTTAGAAAGATTTAAAATCCGGTCATAAAGTATTGAAAAGTTCAAAATTTTGTTCATGGAATGTCAAAAATAGCAAAATTTAGCCATAAAGTATAAAAATATTGTCAAAAAGTACCAAAATTTACAATAAACTGTTGAAAACTGCAACGTTTTAATTTTAAATGTCAAAAATGGCAAAATTCTGCCATAAAACATCAAAATATTGTTGGAAAGTATTAGAATCCGTTTATAAACGGTTGACAAATTCAAATGTTAAAAATTTAATCATTATCTGTTAAAAATGCAAAATTCTATCATAAAAAGTTTAAAAAATACAAAATTTTGTTCATAAATTTCAAAAATAATAAAATGCAGCCACAAAGTATAAAATTATTGTCAAAAAGTACCAAAATTTACGATCTAATATTAAAATTGCAAAAAAAAACTATAAAAAAAACTAAAATCCAGCTAAAAACGATTGAAAAGTGCAAATTTTACATTTACATTTTTGGTTAAGTATTTTTGACAGTTTATTTTAAATTGTTTTTTTTTGTAGTTTTTTTCTAAAAACTCGTCAAAGTGTCAGACTTACTCTCACAAGCAAAGTGTTTAATACCGGGAAGTTCAAAACCTTAAGTTTTTTTTGGAGAAATTAACGGGATCATTAAGAATAGGATGTCTTATAGGCTGTGGAGTGATCTCGCTTAGATTGGTATTAGGTTGACCGGTCTCTTATAAAGGTGGTCTTTCTTGACCGTCTTTACTAGTTTGGGCAGATCGGTGTTTGAGTGAAGAGCTAAATTTGCCAAATATTTTTCGGCGCGCGCCTCAAAATGTTGCCGTACCGGTGTGATGCCTAGGTCGTTGTGAATGCCTGCATTTCTAACGTATTATAGGGTTCCGACGTTTCAACGCAAGGTTAGATTTTGAAAAACATCAAAGACGCTTGAGGTGTGAATTTACCGTTGCTTGTGGCCTGATGATGGACGTGTACGTGCCTTACTATTGGCGACCAAGAAGTTCCCGTACTTCCAGCTTGATGGCATGTTTACAACAAAAAGGTTAAATAGCATAGGCAATAGAAGAGAACCTTGAGGTACCTCTGCCGTGAATGGCAGTAAGGTCAAGGCATGGTTTTAGAGCTTTATTGATAAAGTTCTGCATTGTAAGTATTAAGCTATCAGCTTTATGAGGCGCAGTTGGAATTTTTGTCTATGCAGTTTAAGTAGTAAACGGTCATGCCAAATCTTTTTGAATGCTTTTTTGATGTCAAAAAATACCACTCCCGTGGTTTTTTGTTAGTCTAAAGCTTTTAGTAATGTGATATGTCACGCGGTTTAGTTGATGTACGACTGAGTATTTACGCCAAAACCAATGCTCATGAAAAAGATAATTTACTTTTGCGTGTTCTTAGATATTATCCAGAAGAGTAATCATGAATTCTATGACTTTTCTTAAGGTGCATAGGAGACTGATTGGCCGGTAGTTTTGGGGAAACTTTTAGCTTTTTTTAGGTTTTGGGATGTTGATTACAAGCTATTTCAAACTGTTGGGAAGTGTTCTGTACGTAAGGCTGCATTAGCTATATTAGTTAGAGCCATTATTGCTTTGTGCGAGAAAGATTTTAAATCTTTATTAGGAATACCGTCAGGAGCTGGTGCAGATTAAGTTTTGATATAATTCTTCTGATTTGAGACGGTCAAACGCTGTTCATAGGGATCCGAGCCTGCTAAGAAGTTCTCAACTTCTCTTTGATAATTTTGACGTGCTCCGTAACATCGTCTTCTCTAGAAGAGGAGCATTGGAATTCCAGATTGTTGGCAAAAGTTTTAATTTTTTTTCTTGATGAAATATTTCTTTTATGAATCAATGCTTTTAAATCAGTTTTGTGAACTGTTTGGCGGTTCTTTTAATATCTGCAATCGTACATACTGGAGCTGGCCTATCTATGTTATCTTTTAGTTGTCTCAAAAAAAGAGGCCAACTTGTGAGGGTAACGGTTTGTCTTCTCTCCTTGTTTGATCCCGTTTTATAGAGTTTCAGAATTACTAGCAAGTGGTCCAAGTTTAGGTCATTGACTGTCCTAAATTTTACTTGCAAGTTGACGTGTTTTAGGATTGATGTAGCCATCCCGAACGTTTTCTGGATACTCGATAACTTTTTGCCTCAACGTAGTCTTGCAGCGTTCGACTTTTGACGTTGGTTGTCCACTTGTTCTACGCCGGGAGTTTTTGAATTAAAGTCTTCTGCTAAGATGGTTGGGAAAGGGGATAAGGAAACCGTGTAGCCGCCATTTTAATTTGGTTGGTTAGGTTACCTTCACCACTATTGCATTAGATTCTAGAGTCAGAATGCCTGGGGATGTCCATTTCAGAATGGTCTAGCGATCTTTTTGTGAAGATCACTGTCTCACGCTTCATGTTCATCTCTAACGTTCCCAAAAACGTGAAAGTATTTGGAAGTTTCTGTTTGGGTTTACAATTAGACGTCGATGTTGTGGTTGAAGATAAATTCCTCCATTTTGTTCATTTTAACTGGAATTCTGTTTACATTCCAGAAATATAGTCTCAATAATACTTTCAGTGTATTATCCATGGTGTTCGTTGGTAATAAAATTTTTGGTCATGGCCATTATACTTTTTTGAGAACTGAGTAGCTCTGTGAGAAGATCTGATATCTGAGATGACTTCGGCTGCAAGTTTGCGGGAATCTGAACCCGAGTTGGAGCCGGCGCGGGCTTTGTCGTTGGAGTAGCATTTTTTTTCTGAGCCCTGCATCCTTAAAAATTGGCAAGATGGAGGTTGCAGCATAGAACACACTTTAGAGGTGTTTTTTTTTGACATGTTACATACTAGTGGGGACTCAAACAATTACGGCATATTAGAGTTGCTCTGAATGATTTCTTGGCGGTGTGCCTGTAGTTTTGACATTGAGCAATGCTTTAGCTTTCTTATTTTTTGTTTATTTTTGACCGTAAGATTAAGGATTTTTTTAATATCCTTGATTTCCATACTCATATTCCTTTTGGGAAGTTGTGCGGAGATCATTGGGAATCAAACTTGTTCCTTATGCGATGTACGTTAGATTGCTACCTATCTCCTCGAAAGCTTTTCATATTCTTTCTTTGGTAAGGTAGAGCGGCAAGTCACGAATTGCCACTTTCATACATTTCTCTTCAGGAAGAAACCAAGTGGTAATTTTGAGACAGGCCGTAGCCTTTTAGTGGTTGTCATTAGACGCCGGGATACCATCGTAGGTATGTCGATTCAAAGCATTGTTGATCTCATTTGCAGTGTTATGAAAAACTCAGGAATAGGTTTTTGTCAGTAATGACAAACGCCGTTGGTTTAGAGTGAGAAGCGGGAATTTGCGGGGGTGGGGTATAAATTTTGTCAACGGTTAGTTCTAAGTTCTGAGCGGCAGATTTAAACCTGATTTCTGTGAATCTTTTTTTCTTTGTACTTGCAGCGGCGGCGCTTTTGGAGGTAGATTATCCTTGTGCTTTGCACAGAAAGGTTAACAGAAATTTTATCAAAAATAGCGTAAATATCTAATTATATCATAAAATTTGTTTAAAAACTTATTTTTAATTTTATGGTAAAAGCTTTCAGTTCAGAACTTTATCTTTAAAATTTTACTAAATAAAAACTTGCTTTTTATCTACCGTGGTGATTTGAAAGACGATGTAAAATTGCTTTCAAACACAATAACGTTAATAATCTACCAAGTTATGTACCAAACAGACTTTAACAATGATAATCATCTAAAAATTTTATTATAGAATTTAAAATTATGGCAATGATCCAAAATACTCCAATTGATGTAATTTTGTTAAAGAACATTTTAAGTTGCTGATTTAAAATTTACTATACTTGAAAATGATCTAAAAATAATTTAACTTAAATAAATTTTACAATTAAAAACATTATTGCAATAACTAAAAGAAATTTCAAGTTATTAATGGAACATTTATGTTTACTTTTTACTATTACCGTTTACATGAAAGGTAAAATACCGTAATCTAATTTAAGAACCATTTCAAAGCGGTGTTCGCTTTAAAACAGATTCGCGACTGTATACATTGTTTATAGATTAAGAGTGGAAAAGTTTGCTCGCAAACCCGATTGGAAAACTATCTTTTAAATTCGTCGGAAAAACGTGAGCGACTTTCCTAGTTCCACGACGCGATTGCACGGTTGAGTTGAAATTAATGAAACTGTACTGTACTAATCAATTATCACTTGATCGCATTTATATCGCTTTGGAAATTTAATTAAATTTGTGTTGAATATGTCAGAAACTTAATTACAACATTTGCATTGATTTTCTTATAGCTAAACTTTTTTTCGGGCAATAATATTGATGAGTTTCGGATGTTCATTACGTCGGAAGATTTACTGACTACTAAGTAGTTACAATCGCAAAGTTTTCAGAACTATTCCAATAAAAGGGGAATTGATGCAGTTACTGCTCTTCTGTGTATAAAGGGAAGTTATGAGATAATTTTAAATCTGAGTAAAAAATATAAAAGTGTTAACACTTGATCTAAAATGTCTTCCTATATTTTCAATTCATGTAACTAGTATCGTCTAGGAAACTGCAGTTTTATGTATCCTAAAGCGTTTCCGTCTGTGAAACTGCATTTTGCCAACGGCTTAGTGCAAATAAGACGGGTTAGAGAATCCTTATGCAATATTAGATGAAGCATTTAATTAATATATGGTTGATATTGAAAATTATTATCAAAATCATTTCTTAATTAAAAGGTTTTGAGTGTACACTTCAACATCAAATAAAAAACACCTTCGTTATTAAAACACTGCACGGTCGACTAGAGTCGCCACTTCTATTTTTGAAATGAGTGTAATATGTAATGCACTCCCTCGTCCGCTCATCTCGTGATATTGTGTACTGTGTACTTAGTTGTTTGTTGTATGTAGTCCGTATATTACGACAGACTGCCGGCATCTGACATAGTAATACTATTAGTGCAAACTTGTTGTATTTTGTGGAATTATTAACTCTTTTATTAAATTTCAGTGGAAAGTTATTGCGCATAAGATACATATTAATGTTAGCAGCGGCGTTTCTTAAAGCAGTAAACTGATGTTATGAATGTATATCCACGTACACTTGGGGATTATTGCAATGGAAAAATGTTGTTATATACGGATTGCGGATTCCATTGTTGCTGAAGGTAATCATTATTAACGTAATTACATTTACAGTTTTGTAATACAAATTAAATCATTTAAATTGACAAGCTTAAAAGACTGTAACAATAAATTAGTTAGAAGACTCGTAAAAGTTTAAAATCTTTTACATTTAGAGTTATCTATGACCTTCAAAATACTTTTACAAGATTTTAATTTTCTTTTTACAAAATGGTTAATATAAAATTCACTTTAACCTTGTTGGCATGCAGCAAAATTTGTGTAGAAGCAGAGTGTTGCTTATAATCTGTATGTTTATACGGTATATAAAATTAATAGTTATTCAACAATTTTTGGTGTAAAAAACTACACAATACTGACTTTTTTGTGCAAATTTATTTTTAATTAATTAAAATTTATACTAGAAATGAGTTTTAAAAGCGAGATTTACAAAATAAATGTTTTTTCTTTGCAGTTTTAAGGTTTTCAGAGTAAATTTTATGCTATAAGTAAGTTTTTTGAGTAAATTTTGATCAATTTTATGCATAAATGACTTATTTAATGTGAATTTTGATCAATTTGATCTCTTAAACGTGATGGTTTTGCAAATTTCTTGATAGAAATAAGTTTTTTGAGGAATTTTTATAATATTAATGTTTGTTCTATAAAGTTTTAAGTTTTTTGCGTTTATTTTATGCTATAAATGCGTCATTTGTATTAAATTTTATAACGTTAACGTAATTTTTGATTGAATGTCTTTTTTATGCATTTTTTATGTTATTAATGACTTTTCTGTACACTTTTGTAGTTTTTTTGGAAAAAAAAATTTTTGCTTTAAATTTGATTTAATTTTTATGTAGCAAATATAATTTTCAAACAAATTTTATGCTAAAATTGAGTTTTCTGTGTTATAAAAGTTTTTTCTGTACAACTAAAAGTGATATTTATGCTATAAATAGGTTTTTTGTCAATTTTGACGGTGTTTCTAAGCAACTTATATGCTATTATGCAATTTAATGGCCCAACTTTTTTTTTTGGGTTGGATATAAAATCTTCAAAATACTGGCAAAGTGTCGGACTTGCACGCAGCGCCTATCGACTAAAAGCCACCCTTTAAATTGTCTTTGGAAGTTTGAGACTTTTGACACATGTTTTTTTTTGTTAAGAAAGAGTATGAAGAAAGGGGATAATTAGTGGGACTTTTTTGACGATGCGATTAGGTTGATTTGTTTTGTGAAGCAGTGTTGTTCCTTGTCTGGTTTTGTCAGCTTGGTCAAGTCTGGATTGAAGTAATTATCTAGTTTAGCATAGTATTTTTCAGCCAAAACTTTCAAATTTGGGGGATGCATAGATCGTTACAAATTTCTTTGTTTTTAACGTACCAAGCGGCTCCTACAATCCAACGCAGGGTCAGACTTTGAAATGCCTTGAGTCGTTTGAGGTGTGTGTTTGGAACTGTCTTCCAGATTGGAGATCAAAACGTAATGATGCTCGTGTAGATCTTGAGCTTATTTTTGACTGACAACCCGCTGTTCCGGCGTAGCATTGGGATTAGAGTGCAGTTTGTATATCAGGCCCCTATCAAAGGTAATGCTCAGGTAGTTTGATCATGAAATTGGAATTTTGTCAAAATGTACTTTTTTGTGAGGTTTTTTTGTGTCGCCTGGTGAAAAGAACAGCTTTGTTCTTCTCCGGCTTGACTTTGACTTGCCAGTTTTTGAGCCACTTTTGCAGATTGCTAGTGGCTTTTTGGAGTCAGATGGTGACTACCAACGGTGATCTGAAACTGTACATTAGTGCCGTATTATTGGGGTATTGGGCCGTTTTAACCTCGTGCTTCCAGTTCGTGGGCATGTCGGCGACGAAAAGGTTAAAAAGCATAGGCAACAGAAGAGAGCCTTGAGGTACCCCAGCCTTGAGGTACCCCAGCCTTGATCCGCCAAGTCGTGGAGACGTAGTTCTAGAGTTTAATTGATAGTGTTCTACGTTTTACGTAACAAGCTAGCAGTTTTATTAGACGTAGTGGGAACTTTGTCTATGCAGTTTGAGTAGCAAACTTTTGTACTAAACCTTATTGAAGGCTGTTTAGGCATTGACCTGTGTGAACTTTTTCAGTCTAAAGCGTTTGACAATATGTTATTGCCAAAACCCGTGTTGGTGGTCCAGTTGAAAAAAGTTAGCCTTGGCGTGCTCTTGGATAATGTTTTTTACGCTTTGTTCGGAATACAATAATCTAAGTCTAGAAATGATTTTTTTTATGCGGGACGGTTGAATGCTGTTCAGCGGCGAATCATCATTGTTGGTCTGCAGGAAGCCCCTGATCCCTCGGTGGACCTTATCGATGCTCTCTAGATCAGTGTCTTTGTTGAAAAGGGGGAACATTGGAGTTCTAGGTTGTCAGCAAATGCTTTGGTCTTTTCCTCGATAGAATATTAGAGCTCATTCTCACTATGGATGATTGGATTGGAACTTTCTTGTTTTGCAAGGCTTTGGAGATTTTTTTCATTAGATTTACGTCTTTTGTTATTGATTCCAATGTTTTTTGCTAGAACTGATTTTTTTGCAGTTTTATAGTGGACCTAACCCAACCTAACCTATCCTAACCTAACCTAACTTCCCTGTCAAGTTTGTTGATGATTTTCCGATCTATTGGGTAGCGATGCCTTTGCCATTGATGTTTGGCGGCATTTCTTCTTTAAATCAAAGCTTTTTGATCACAAGATAGTGGATTGTCAACTTGAACTTAAAAGGTTTTAGAAGCCGTTTTTCTGGCTTTGTAAATCAGTTCCGTGAACTGTTTGACGGTAACCTAACCTAATCTAACCTAACTTAACTTTCCGGTTAAGTTCGCTGAGGATTTCCCGATCTATTGGGTAGCGATGCCTTTTCCATTGATGTTTGGCGGCATTTCTTCTTTGAATTAAAGCATTTTGATCACAAGATAGTCTAAGTGGATTATCAGCTTGAACTTGAAAAGTTTTAGGAGTCTTTGTACTTCCGCAACTGTCCGTACTGGATATAGCTTTACAATGTTTTCTTCCAGGTATACTGAGAAGAAAGCTCAATTTGTTTGGGTAACGAATCTCCTCCCCCGTTAGATTTCCTTTTATAGAGTTCCAGAATGATTGGCATGTAGTCGGAGCTTAGGTCATGGATTGTCTTAATCTTGATTTGAGAGTTGACAATCTAGTATAGCTACATCCAGGACGTCTTTTCGGTGCCTACCAAAGCTCTAATGTGTGGGTTCTACTCAGCTCAAGATTTAAAAACCTTTCTTTTTAAAGTAGTCTTGAAATGCACTACGTTTTACGTTGGTTGCCAAACTGATTGGTGTTTGGAGTTGAAGTTCCTAGCTAAGATGATGGAAAATTGCGACAAGAGAATCTTATTAAAATCTGCAATTTTGATTTGGTTTGTTGGGTTGACGTAACCACGATCGCATTTCTTTGAGGTGTCTGGGGTGTTTATTTTATAGTGGTCTAGAACTGTACCACGTTTCTGGTCCACCTCCGACGTTCTTTTATACGTGAAAGTATTTGGAATTCTTAACGAGTTTCTTGATTCACTCAGGAGCATGACGTCGATTTCTTTGTTCAAGAAGAATTCCTCTACCTCGCTCATTTTCTCTGGAATGCTATTGACGTATCAAAAGCAGACTTTTAATAGTACTTCAGGTGTATTATCTATTGTGGGTTTGGATGGACAAGAGTTTGCTTAGCTGTCTGAAAATCTTTACATTCTTTGATGAAAGCCGCGATTTGTGCATTTGCATTTGTCTGTGGTGGAGTTAGTAGGGTGACTAGACTAGCAAACGACCTATTTGCCGTTTCTGGCGCCGATTTGAAAGTTTTTGTTTATTGAAGCCAACATCTTTTTGTATACCTTGCAACTTAAGTAATTGGTCGGATGGGGGAAGGGAGCATATTTTGATGTAGTGCTTTTTGGGAAAACTATGGCACTGGTTCTTTTGACTTTGAGGAATGCCGCCGCTTTTCTTTTTTGGCTTCACTGAGACCGTTAGACAAAGAAGTTTTTTCAGATTCTTGATCTCAAAAATTTTAGCCAATTTTGGAAGTTGGACTGATACTAATAGGAAACGAACATATTTGTTTCTCATTCTGTGAATGTTTGATGGCGCAAATCTAAGATCTACGAGCGCCTGGCCGATGTCTATCTCAGTGAAATTTTGAAGGAGTTTGCGGATCACTACTTCTAGGCAGCGTTTTTTGGGGGTGGACAAGATTTGGAAGTTAGCCCCATCAGTTTTTAGAAATGCGGTAGCATTTTGATGGCCGGCGTGAGAAGGAGGAAGTATTGGGTGTTGCCTTAAATTTGGCCTTTGGGTGATAGTAGGTTGGATAGATTTATCGGCGGGGTTGGGGTCCGAGGCGGCAGTCCTGAATCTCTTCTTAGTGAAGTCTTTTTTAGACGTTTCTTTTTAGTGGAGGCGGCGTCTTTATGGGAGGATGGTCTTTTTGCTTTTTGGACTAAAGGGCCGGCAAGAGGTGTTATGTGTTTAGTATCCTGTACTACGGCGTCGAGGCTTGGACACTTACGGAGGCTATGTGTAAGAAGGTGGAGGCTTTTGAGATGTGGACTTAACCGTAGAGTGCTGAGAATTTCTTGGGAGGATTGAATTACTAACGTCGAGGTTTTGCAAAAAGTCAATAAGCAAACAGAAGTTCTCAACACAATAAAGAGAAGAAAACTGAAATACCTTGGTCATGTTATCCGAAATGATAAGTACAAGTTACAGCAGACAATAATACAGGGTAAAATACAAGGTACGCGCAGTCCAGGCCACCGTAGAACATCATGGCTCAAGAACCTTCGCCAATGGTTTGGACAAAGTACAAGATCCCTATTTCGAAAAGCTGCAGATAAAATTCAAATAATGAAATTGGTCGTCAACGCTCTTGGAGGTCATGACACATGATGAAGAAGAAGTGGCTGTTGATGGACGGCAAGAGTGGCCGTTGATGGCCGACAAGAATGGCCGCTGATGGCCGGCAAGAGTGGCCGTTGATGGCCGGCAAGAGTGGCCGCTGATGGCCTCCTGTACGCAGCTCTTGAGGGGATTGACTGATAGTCTAGTATCCAGGAGAAAGATTGAAGGACTTACCTTCTGTTCTCTTTTTTTAATTCTTTACAAAAGTAAATCCCGCGTTGCTCTACAAGTTTTTTGTTGAGCAGCTCCGCGGCAACTTCTATCTCGTTTTCGTCGGGAGCAGCGGCCTTTTCGGGAGTCTGGAGGCAATTGCTGTAGTTGCTCTTTTTGTTCGTGAAGGAGTTTGGGGTTTGACGTTTTATCTTGCCGGCCCTCTTGTCGTTGCTGCTGTTAAGGCGGCGGACTGTATAGCGATGGAGGCGGCTTGCTCTATGATGGTGGAGGTAAGTTTAGACATAGTTACCTGAAGTTCCAGGTGTTTCTTTTGGGGGATTTCTTCATGGCGGTCAACTGGTAGCTCATGTCCTCCAGCGACTTGATAAGCTTTCTAGCCAGGGAGCTGGAGATTGAGCGGTCCCGGTTTTCAAACTTTCTTTCCGGCTTTTTTGCTTTTCGGTCTTTTTCTTCTGGTCCCACTGCTCTTCTTCTATTTTCTGGAGATCTTTATCCCGGTCGATGGAGTTTTTCCTGCCCGAAGATGTCATTACCGAGTGATTTTTGATTAAATTATGCTAGAAATTAGTTTGTTTGTGTGATTTTCAAGATGTAAATGTATATTCTTTGCAATTTTGAAGTTTTTAGATTGAATTATTTGCTAAAAAAAGTTTTCTACATTAAATATTTCAACTTTTTTCTAATTTTTGAGCAAATGTTTGGCTAAAAATGCGTTTTTAGTGCATTTTTTTGCAATTTTAAGAGTTTTAGTGTGACTTTTATGCCTTGAATAAGTTTTTTAGGTCAACTGATGCACATTTTTTATTCTAAACACGATTTTTGATCGTATTAAATGCTAAAAATGAGTTTCTTGAACGATCAAGTGTTTTTCTTTGCTTTTTTTACCGTTTTTTAAGTAAATTTTATGCTACATTTGGTTTTTTTTTTAATTCAATGTAAGAATTACTCAAAAAACCTTTGGCCAACTTTACATCCTTTGGAGAACTAACACAAAAACATTTTAATCTGATTTTAAGGTCAACCGCCATTGAAGATATTGTTGCCACTTCAAACACTTAGTCGTTGTTTATTTCTGTTTAGTATTGGCGTTGTTTGAACTAATTTATAAGTTTGGTAAACATATATTAAGCCTGCCTTGTGTTTTCCAAAATTTATCTCTTATATTGTTGGACTTGGTGATAACATTAACAGTACACATCCAATCAAACTTAAACAATTACCATTTAATTTAAACTTGATGATAAAGCAAGTAATAAAACCCCCACACAATGATAAATAAACGGGTGTTGAAAATAATCTTTCATTAACATCCCCCCTCCGTATATATCAGTGGTGCGTTACGGTCACACATCGACAATGTTATCGCTTAATATGCTATACGCTTCGCCATCTGCCCCGAGGCCAAATAATTTTCCTAACTCGAATTTTCGATTAAAATTATCGATGGCATAGCTAGCGGACGGTACAGTTTCCCCATTTCACCGACAACTCATTGCCGTATCCTATCTGTAAGCGATGGCCCATTTGTTTTGCTTTCATTACACATTAAATATTCATAGGATGTTATGCATATAGTCCATCTAAATGCGATGTAATTGTTTTACATTGAAATTGGCTTTCGAATCAACTCAAATATGTTGTATCAATACGGAAACAAAAAATTCATCTTTTGATAAAGTTAATTTAAATATTAATATTATTTAATGCAATAATCCCAAGGGGATGAAAAAATAATACGCGTTAATACCTGATAATCTTGAAACTATAATGGTGGGTGATTTGGAAACTATTTTCATAATTTATAGAAATGTACGCGGCTTACTTACTCAGAATTCATAATGGGAATTAATTATTAATTTCTTAATTAGTCCCCAATTGTTTTCAGCAGAGGGAAATATTCTTCCTAATGTACTGAGGATTATCATTGTTCACAAAATAAATATTACATTTAAATTAATTGAATTTTGATATAAATATTTTTTGTGCATCGGTGACCTAGTAAATATCATCGCCAAACGGCGATAACAATTAACATGATTCATGGGATATTATATTGATATAAATCAAAATATATCCATCAATCAATCAAGCTTACATATTATATCTGCCTGCAGTTTGATGTTATGCATTAATATAATATAATCGATCGTCAGAGACACATGTTAATTATTAAAACAAACGAAAATATTTTTTATTGCACTTTGTCAATTTTCAATTGGAAACAGAAGCAAGCATCGCTTGAGAGCACAACAGTAAACTTATTGTTATGCTCTCCCACCCTTTTTAAGGAGAGAAATTAAAAATCTCCCAAAGACTTTGTGTCGGATTTATTTGGGAATGACCCCCAAACCCCTACGGACTAAAAAAATCTTTCCTAGAATACCGTAGGTTGCTGCGGAATCACTATCCTTTGAGCATATACTTCATCATATTTTTGGCTTTACCTTGTGCACTGCCATTTATTGCATTGGAACATGGTGTGTTCCGGTGTATCCACTTTGTTACAGTTTCCTAGTAACCCATGGAATTACTTTTGGAATTAGTTTCTTTATTCATCTTCCCGTGTTACCTTCCACGTCCCATACAGCTTCCCACTTTAACAGAATTTCAGCTCTGGTAGCGTTTTCTGCTCATTCTGGTTTGTACCAGCCGTGTATTTTCTTTCCAGGACTATAAGATATATAGAGGTGGTCTCTGCTACTACCTGTATCCTCCTTTCTAACATTCTTTTGTACCTTGGGATCTGTGCACAGAAGCTTTACGTGGGGGGGGGGGGGGGGGGGAGTTCCGTATAGTATGATGAAGTTGGCCACTAAGCTAATAGGCTTCTGCCCGCTTTGGTTTTTCCAAAATTGGGCAGCAGTTGAGCAACTGCTGCTACCGTTTTTTCTTTTTGGTAGTCTCTGCAATGTGGGTTTTTAGTGCAGATTTTTTTCCAAAAAATACTACGAGGTATTTGGCGCTATTTTTGCTGGTGACCATGACATCTACTCTTACGGACACATTTGAGTGAGTTGCGTTTGACCAGTACAACCGCTTCAGTTTGCGGGCCCAGTTCTAATGCACATTTCTACGCGCTTTGCGGCGTACTCAGCATTCTCTTTGATGGTTTTTTTGCAAAGTCCGCACACCACTATGGCAAGATCATCCCCATACTTTATTAAAATTATATCCTCCGGCATGAATTCTTTGAGCAATTTGTCATAGTAAGTGGAACCAAGAACTGAGCCTTGTGGTACTACGCAGGTCATCTCCAACTTGCCGCTGCCAACTTAGATTACTATGTTCTGGAGGTAATTGCAAGTCATGTGTCTGACAAAATTTGGCCACACTTCTTCTCTCCAGTTTCATATTAATGTCTTTCCACAAAGCTGATTTGAAGGCATTTTTGAAGTCCACTGCAAACTTTTTTTTTGTATTCTTTTGCTATGCCCTTGACTCTTTGGGTGGCGTCTACCGTTGACCTGCTTTCCGTAAAATTATACTTTTCAGGGGACAGTCTACCGGTTTTCAGTAGCTTTTCTAGCAGTCTTATTTAAGATTAGTTTAAAGAGTTTTTTCAAGCTATTTACCTATTAACCTCTCCAGCTTTCACTCTTTGGAAATGGAACCTTTCTTTAGCAGTGCGCTAAAAGTCATTGCGCAGAACTTTGCGTTTTTATTGGCAAGTACTTTTGCTACCTCCGGCGGTATTTCATCAAAGCCTGCAACTTTTCCTTGTTTAAGCCTTACCTTCTTGCAGATGGACGGAGGTATTTCTGCGGCATTTATAGTTTTTTCCGGCCATTCAGTTTTGGCATGCTGTGAAAAAAACTTGCAAGTCAGTTTTTTTCTCTACCTGTGCAACCTTTTCGATATGCTGTAGACTGCCCGCAAATGCTTTACTTTTTCTCTCAATTGTACTCTATGTTTGCCATGAATAGTCCCCATTCAAGACTGCCCTGCTCCTTAAGGTTTTGGAAGTTTTCTCTGAATGATTCTAAAGTGTTTTTCCAGCACAAATCTTTGTGTGACCTTATTTTTTCTCACTTTTCTTAAAAGGAGTTCAATGTCTGGCGATTTAAGGAATTGCGTTGTCTCTACCAAAGGTGCCTGGCAGCATTACGTCTACGGATTAACTCTTTTACGTTCCGAGATAACTCAAGATTATCGGCGCAAACCTAAAGGGTTTTAGAGGCCTTTTCCGAAGCTTGTTGGATGTTTACGGCCGTTTTTACTGGAGTCAGGCGACCTATGCTTTCTTCTAAGAGTTGTGAAAAAAAAAGCCAATTTTTCTTCCTCCCCGAGTGACCCTCTTCCAAAGAGCTCTAGTAAGACCAGGAAGTGATCAGAGCTCATTTTGTTGACTACTCAGATGGTGTGGTTAAAGTTGACGTTCTTGAAAACGGTCACATCAAGAAAGTCTTCTTTGTGTCCTGAATTATGATAGAAAGTTGTATCTTCTGAACCCACCACTTGGATTTTTTTTTAGCTCTACATAGTCTAGTAACGCCCGACCTTTGGCGTTTGTCAGTAAACTGTTCCACGCCGAATGTAGAGTTGAAATCCCCAGCAATAATTGTGAGAAAAAATTTGCAAAAATTTTATCGAAATTTGCCGTTTTGATCCTGTTCTCGGGCTGAGATGCAATTTTAAATGGTGATTCAAAAATTGGAATTTTCTTCTCTGTCAGCGTTAGAATTCACTAAATCAGAGGAGGCAATAGAGATATAACTGTCTGGATTACTAACACTTGGGTGGGTAGGTGGGGCACTCCATAATATGGTTACTAACCGGTAATTTAAATTGGAGTGCCCACTCATCCGCCCAACAAATGTTGGTGACCCGCCCAAGTGTTGGTGACCCGGCCACCCACCCGAGTATTTATTATCTAAAGATGATATAATAAATGTCATTTGTCATTTGTCAAAAGTATGAGCCAAGTCAAAAATATTATAATTCTTTAGATCACAAACAGTCCTTCCAAACTATGTAAAGTAATCTTTTAATTTTGAAGCTGCTTCAAAAAATTTTTTTTTATCATTCAAAACATTTAGAGGTATAGTCAGACTTTTATATGTGCTTCAAATAATCCAAAATTTGCGTAGACTGTACCAAAGTAGTTCAAAGTTCTTCCAAACTACCGTAAGTGACTCTACAGTTTTAGAGGTGCTTTAAAAATTACCAAAAAAATTTTTTTTAGATCTTTTTTTTAATCAGTTCATCGTTGCCCAAACTTATTTTAAAATGTTTAACCCAAACTGCTTCTAACTAGTTCAACTTTGTCTAATTTTTTTTAACCTGTTCAACAATGTCCAAACTTCTTCTAAACAGTTCAACAATGTCCCAAATCTTTCTAAACAATTATCTAAAATTTTTTTTAACAGTTCAATGTTGCCCAAATTGTTTTTAAACTATTCAACATATCCATATGGTAGTTTAAATAGGAGCTTTCAAAGTCTTTATATCAGAGAATGCAATAAAAATACAATATTTTAAATAATCTACATTTGGGTAAGTAGGTGGGGCACTCCATAACATGATTACCACCCGGTAATTCAATTTGAAGTGCCTACCTACCCGCCCAAGTGTTAGTGACTCAGAAGTTGGAGTTTTTTTCTCTAGCAGTGTTAGAAGTTTTTAAGTCAGAGGAGGCAATGAAAACACAATTTTTTAGATAACCCACACTTGGGTTGGTAGGTAGGGCACTCAATAACTTGGTTATAAGCCGGTAATTTAGTTTGGAGTGTCCACCCACTTGCCCAAGTATTGATGATCCAGAATTTGGTTTCTTCTCTCTGCTAGCGTTGTCTAGAAATTGGAGATTCAACTGTCTGGATCATCATTACTTATGTGAGTGGGGCACTCTATAACATGATTACCAGCCGGTAACTTAATTTAGAGTGCCCACCTACCCGTCTAACTGTTAGTAATCTAGAAATTAAAGTTTCTTTTTTCTGTCAGCTTTAGAAGTCTTTTAACTCAGAAGCGGCAATGTAGATACAACTGTCTGGATCATCAACACTTGGATGGGTGGGTGGGGCATTCCATAACATGTTTATCAGCTGGTAATTTAAATTGGAGTGCTCACCCACCCGCCCAAGTATTGGTGATCCAGAAATTAAAGTTTCTCTTCTCTGCCAGCGTTAGAAGTCTTTAAATCAAAGGAGGCAAAAAATGTACAATTTTTTGGATAACTTACATTTGGCTGGGGCATTCCATAACCTGATTATTAACCGGTAATTTAAATTAAAGTGCCCGCCTACCCGCCCAAGTGTTGGTTATCTAGAAATAAGAGTTTTTTTTTCTCTGCTACCGTTGAAAGTTTCTATATCAGAGGAAGCGATGGAAATTCAACTGTCTGGATTTCTAACACTTGGTGTAACATGATTACCAGCCGGTAATTTAAATTGAAATTTTGACCCACCTGCCCAAGTGTTAATGATCTAGAAATTGGAGTTCCACTTTTCTGCTAGCGTAAGAAGTTTCTAAATCAGAGGAGGCGATGGAGATTTAATTGTCTAGATTACCAACACTTGGATGAGTGGGTGGGGCACTTCATACCATAATTACCAGACGGTAATTTAAATTGGAGTGCCCACCCACCCGCCCAAGTGTTGGTGATCCAGAAACTAGAGTTGTACCTCTCTACTAGCGTTAGAAGTCTCTAAATCAGATAAGGCGATGAAGATTCAACTGTTTAGATCATCAACACTTGGGTGGGTGGGTGGGTTACTCTATAACATAATTTCCAACCGGTAATTTAAATTGGAGTGCTCACCCACCCGCTCAAGTGTTGGTGTTTTAGAAATTGGAGTTTTTCTTTTCTGCTATCGTTAGAAGTCAGAAGAGGCAATGAAAATACAATTTTTTAGATAACCCACATTTGGGTGGGTACGTAGAGCACTCCATAACATGATTATTAGCCGGTAATTTAATTTGGAATGCCCACTTACCCGCCCAAGTGTTGGTGATCTAGAAATTGGAGTTTTTCTTTTCTGTTAGCGTTAAAAGTCTGTAAATCAGAGGAAGCGATGGAGATTTAACTGTCTAGATTACCAACATTTGGGTGAGTGGATGGGAGCACCAGGCGGTAATTTGAATTGTAGTGCCCGTCCATCCGCTCAAGTGTTGGTGATCCAGAAATTAGAGTTTTTTTTCTTTGCCAGCGTTAGAAATTTTTAAGTCAGAGGAGGCAATAAAGCTACAATTTTTTAGATACCCCACATTTGGGTGGGTAGTTGGGGCACTCTATTAAATTGGAGTTCCCACTCACCCGCCCAAGTATTGGTGATTTAGAAATTAAAGTTTTTCTTCTCTGTCAGCGATAGAAGTCTCTAAATCAGAGGAGATGATTTAAATACAACTATCTTTATTGCCAACAATTGGGTGGATGAGCGGAGCATTCCATAATATGGTTAAAAACCGGTAACTTATTTTGGAGTGCTTGTTGATCCAGAAGCCAGCGTTAGAAGTTTTTAAGCCAGCGGAGGAGGCAATAAAAGTTCAATTTTTGGATAATTTACACTTAGGTGGGTGGGTGGGGCACTTTATAACATGATTACCAACTGATAATTTAAATTGGAATGCCCACCCACCCACCTAAGTATTGATGATTCAGAATTTGGAGATTCACCTTTCTATCAGCGTTAAAAGTCTCTAAATTAGAGGTGGCAATGGAGATTTACATGTCTGAATTACCAATACTTGGGTGGGTGGGTGTTGCACTCTATAACATGATTATAAGCCGGTAATTTAAATTGGAGTGTCCACCCATCCGCGCAAATGTTGGTGATACAGAAATTAGTGTATAAGATATACACTAATTTCTGCCAGCATTAAAAATTTCTAAATCAGAGGAAGCAATTTATATACAATTATCTTTATTACCAACACTTGGGTGGGTGAACGGAGCACTCCATAACATGATTACTAACCGGTAATTTAAATTGCAGTGCCCAGTCACCCGCCTAAATGTTGGTGATCCAGAAATTGAAATTTTACTTTTTTGCTAGCGTTAGAAGTTTCTAAATCAGAGGAGGCGATGGAGATTGAAGTGCCTGGATTTTGGATCCCCAACATTTAGGTGGATGAGCGGAATACTCTATAACATGATTACCAACCGGTAATTTATATTGGAGTGCCCACTTTCCCGCCCAAGTGTTGGTGATCCAGAAATTGGAGCTTCTCACTTCTGCTTACTAAGTTAGAGGAGGCAATGAAAATACAATTTTTGGATAACCCACACTTGGGTAAGTAGGTGAATGGGGCACTCTATAACATAACCAACAGCCGGTACTTTAAACTGAAGTGCCCATCCACTCGCTCAAGTTTTGGTTTTTTCAAAAATTGCAGTTTCTGCTCTCTGCTAGCGTTAAAAGTCTTTAAGTCAGAGGAAGCAATGAACAAACAATTTTCTGGGTATCCTACATGATTACCAGCCGGTAATTTAAATTGGAGTGCCCACCCACCCGCTCAAATGTTAGTGATTCAGAAATTGGAGTTTTTGTCTGCGAGCGTTGAAAGTCTTTAAATCAGAGGAGGCAATGGAGATTCAACTATCTGGATCACCAACATTTGGGGGGTGGGTCACTCCACATAATTATAAGGCGGTAATATAAATTTGAGTGCCTATCTACCCGCCCAATAGTTGGTGATCCAGAAATTGGAGTATTACTTCTATGCTAGCGTTAGAAGTTTTTAAATTAGTGAAGGCGATTTAGAGTAATACTGTCTTCATTACCAACACTTGGTTGGGTGGGCGGAACACTCCATAACATGATTAGTAGCCTGTAATTTAAATTTTACTTCTTTGAAAGTTTTTATGTTAGAGGAGGCAATGGAGATACAAATTTCTGAATAATTTAGACTTGGGTAGGTGGGTGGGGCACTCCATAACATGATTACCAGTCAGTACTTTAAACTAAAGTGCCCGGGCACATTAATCAAGAAAGAATAGCTATTAAGTGTTGACTTCGGAGTAGTCCAATAATACTTTTATAAAAATCAAAATCCAATGCCTCAGCCTAACTCTTGACGACCCCAAATACGTAAGTATTTGGTAATCTCAATGATTGGGCGGGAAAGTGGTTTGTTTTGGACATCAGAAACAGATACAAAGTTATAGTTTTTTTGTGGTAGCCAATACTGCTTATGAAGAAGCGTTGACATGATTTTCTTGTAAAAATCGTTGAAGTTGTTCAACAGAGCGACTACTAGTCATCAGTAGGTTTCCTGGGACTTGTGGGAGTTGAGGGGCAGGAGCAATTTTGAGAGTCTGTAAAGTTATTTCATTAGCGTTAACGTGCGAGGCCAACATCCTTTGGTAGAATTTGCAACTTTTGAAATTGGCGGTGTGTGGATCAAAACAAATAACACAGCGTGCCTTTGGGTTAGACCATTGATTGATAAAACTCTGAAAATTAGAGTTTGGCCGTGTAACCCAAACGCTGGCACTTGAGGCATTTTTTGGGCTTAACTAAAACCTTCAACTCAAAGAGTTTGGTCAACTTTATAATTTCTAAAAATTTAGTGCCTTTTGGCAGCTGAACAGATAACGCACGTGCTTTTTTTTGTATACAATGCACGTTGGAGGAAGAGAATCTCTTTGGAACATGCCAGATTACATATTCCAGACACCTTACCTCGGCAGTAGACGATTTGAGGTAGGTCTTTCCTGTGGTCTTCTTGGGCGTTACGAGAAAAAGCGGTGTTTGCGAGGGTAACTAATCGGACGGAGAATGGTCGACGTTATTATTACTAAGGCCTTTGCCATTGTGGACGGGGTCCGCGGCAACGGGCCGGAACCTCACCTTGGCGAAGGAGGCGGATGGTCTTTTTGCAGTAACGCTTGAAAGCCCGGCGGGAGAAGCTGCTGATACGTTGGTTTCTTTGCGTTTGTTTACAACGACTGGAGGCAAACTAAAGGTTCCTGTTAGATTAAGCGGATTCATCCAGTGTCTTTGCGGATTTCTTTGCTGGAGACCTTCTTTATCACATAATCCGCCAGGACTTGAAAGACGAAGCCAATTTCTTGTATCTTCTTGGATAAGGTGGCAATGTTAGACGCCATGGAAGACATCTGGGTTTTTATGGCTCCCACCTGGTGTGAGGGCGCTGTGACCCTTGCTCTGGTGCTGAGCTTGTCTCTTGGCTTGGTTTTTTTTTTGCTCGGCTCTGGTTAAATGCTTTTATCACATTTTCTTTGTACTATATCATTGAACGGTGATACAAACTTGTTTGTATTACCGTCTAATGATGGCCTTGTAAAGGTTGAAACTAGTTATGGTTTTTAAATATATTATATTGTTTGGTCGGCAGTACGGCAGAGAAGGCATGTACAAATACCAGCGCTAACGAAAGTTAAGCAACGGCTGCTCTGGTCACAACTTTGATGGGTGAACCCAAAGTGATTGTAGCGTAGCGTTCTTCCCAATATGGGTCCGTTATCTCATATAGGCATCTATACATACACATGTCTTTTCTGTGGCTCGGTGTGTCCGACACCTCGACACCTAACGAAATTAAGAGGTTATTGAATGTATATATTGTTTGTCAGCGTTCTTGGATTTTAATAGATTATAGTGGAATGTAAAGTAGTTAAAAACAAATTTGATATATTAGTTAATTATTAAATTGTTTGTTTTATTAAAGGAATTATATCTATATTAGTTGATAAAATTGTGTAAAGAAAGTTAAATAAGATCTATTTCTAAAAATAAAAGCCATAATAAACTTTATAAACTACTGAAATGATACGATAAAATCAGGCGCATAATAAATAAGTCGAAGTAAATATAATAAATCCCCACTGCACTTATCTGAATGATTTGAATAAATTACACCATCGATATCTACTAGGATAACAAAAAAATCGACCTTCTTTATTACTACCATCAGAAACCGAAACCCCCTGATTTACGCCGTTGTTGTTGCTCAAAGGATTTAAGTTGCAGATAAAAACCGCGCGCGTCCTTGCTTCAAAATTTTATTGCAAATTGAATCTGCAATATCGCACCAACCACCCACTCCACCCCACTAGCGATATCGCGACTAAAAATTCATGAGAAACTAAAACATTAGATAAACCTTATTTATATCGGACACATAAAGATAACTTATATATGTTAAAAATGGAATTTTCAATATATAAATATCTCAGAAATCGAAATTGCGGTAAAAAATAGAAGAAATATATCAACCC
Source organism: Tachinus rufipes (assembly GCA_963932245.1). Lineage (NCBI taxonomy): Eukaryota > Metazoa > Arthropoda > Insecta > Coleoptera > Staphylinidae > Tachinus > Tachinus rufipes. Next base: position 9,756,900 of record OZ010749.1, read on the forward strand.
TCGCTTTGTTTATGAAATACAAAATAATAGCTTTTCCTGAAGCAAAATTCGTTTTTTTTTTTACGATGATGGAGTATAAACTGTAATGCTAAAATATATGAATAAATGTTTTAATGTTATTGTTTGATAAAATTAAATTATTGAATGGCATTGTTAGTCGCTGGCCAATTTCCATGATATTTATGTTTTTGGCATGTTTTCTATTCTGTAAACAGGGCGTTTACAATTTTATTACGGTATGCTATCACATACAATGTTAATGCGGATCGTTTTACAAAACTTTATCATATAATCTCTTTGTTTTTTGGGCAGCATTGTTTTCATAATTAATTGGATGTTTGGAAATATTTATGCATTAATAATCCACATAATTAGATTAATTTTACATTTAATTCCTAAATTTAAAAGTGGTTACTACACAAAATAAAACAAGAAGTAGACGGAAAATGGTGCGAATTGTTTTAAAGAAGTCCCCAGAGACCTAATTAAATGTTAATTGTTGTGTTTACAGTGAACTTTATAGCATTTTTTTTTGTAATTTTGTTTGTTGCCTTCTGTTTTAATTATTAAAATGGATTCAGTCTTATTATTTTTGGAATAAAGTATTATTAAAAGTTTATTTGATTAACGATCAAATAATTTTGTGTTAAATATTATTAAATCAGTTTTGAAAACAAATTACCAAATATATTATACGTTGTAATAATGTGTGCTGGGCTTACATAATATAAATTGCATCGATTACGACCACCGTATTAATGGCAATTCAATTAATCAAATGTAAATATCGCGAATGCCCCAAAACAAAATAAATTATATATTGTTACATAAATCGCCCCCGAACGCACGCACACGTATGTATGTACAAATACTATTCTCCTGACAAACCCAAATGGCTCCTCATTAATAGTACAAATTACGTTCTCGAAAATAAACGTTAATAAATTACCATCAGCCTGTTAATCTTAATGACATTAATTATGCCGTTTTATCGCGTATTTATAAATCGTTTACATTTATCAAAAATAAATCAATATAAAAAGGAATTTCTAAATGTAAAACAAACGTTCTTATTGCATTCATGCAAGTATTTGCTAATGCAGTGGTATGGTTCTTCTTGAAATTCCCGCCGCGGTTTTGCGTTTACACTGAAAATTTACTTCACACATACTTTATGTGTAGCACGATTCAGAACAGCAAAGCTTTTATAAAAGCTCATACATTTTTAATTAAATTGTTCAATATTATTATTAATTTAGTTGTAACATAATTCGTAAATTATAATACATTTCCATGTATAAATCTCAGTTATAAAAACATACACATGGGACCCAGTTCAGTTGGAGTTTAATAGCTTCTCGTAATTATGTATTCGTGTAAACTAGACAATAAATGAGGTTAATTTTATCAGCACGGAAACCAACAGTGTTGCAATTTGTCATTAGATAATGTTAATAAAAACTTAATCAACTCTGAGTTTAGTAGAAAACTGTCGCTGGTATAATTTTAAAAAAGTTTTGATTTAGTATAAATTTCTCGGATTCAGTTGCGTACTAATAGCTAAATGTTTAAATTATGTTTACATATTTTGAACAAATAATACTTGAGTTAAAATGTATAAGACAAAATCAATTTAATCATTATTTGATGCAAATTTTTGATATTTATTGTATTAATTTGTCGATGTAATTTTTTTTTTTTAGCACGTGTTGAATTAAGCCTCACCCAATCTGGGAATTGCCTGGAAGTTTGAGAGCTTTTGGCTTATGAACATTTTGTTTAAAGATGTGTATGTAGGAGGTTGCTTGGGGGCAGGGAAAGGTGGAAACTCATTAAGTAAGGTCATCGAGAGGGTGGTCTTGCACAGTCTCTAGTATTATACGGAATTGAACAACATCTTCTTTCTTTGCTACTATTCAACCTATACTGTGCTGACATGCCTTCGGGATCATAGCACAGAAAAGTAGCCTTGTTAACCCGGAACAAAACCCGGCTCTACACATGTTTATTTACGCGTCGCCAATATGGGGAACCGGGGCTAACTGTCATCTAAACAGCCTCGAGGTCTTTCAAAGCTCTACTCTGAGGATGTTCCACTAAGCTCCATGGTATGTCAGAAACGCGGATATTTGGGCGGATTTTGGGATACTTTTGCTGCGCCAACACAACGAAACTTTGTTTGCAAAGTACTTTGATAATCTTGCGAATCATCCCAATCCTAATCTAGCTTGACTTGCCGAGCCAGACAGGGAAAACTTTTTCTACAAACGAGCAGTGAAGCAAGTAGCCGCACTTTAATCTAAAGTGGGTAACACCACACCAGCCTATAGGGCGTAATCTAAACTATTTACAAACTACTCAATCTCTAAAAGAAAATACATGAGCCGTAAGGTTTTGAACTTTTGTTGGCACTCACTATTGGACGGTTTTTTAGTCGTTAAGCATTTTTAAAAGATTTTTTGCTAAGCTAAAAAAAATTGCTGTTTGGTGATAGAATCTAGGTAACTTTGATTTGTTCTGACACTATTGTACACGGACGGGATGAGTTTATTGTTGAACGTTTTGAGGTTCCGGTTTGAGGAGAGACGGTTCAACTCTAGTTCAAACTTCTTTCGGTTTCTCTTGGTTGCAGCATTTTTCTTCTGTTGTCACGTAAGGGATTCGGACGTCAACCGCGAAGCGGTTTTTGTGAAAAGCGTCTTATTCAGTTGTGTCGCAAATGGTGGCGAGTACCGTTGGTACCGAGCCGAAGCATTTCGCTTTTTTAAGCACTCGGTGTTGTTCACTTTAGCAACATAAACCTCTGGTGTGGTTATAAGAGGTTGTACTGACTCAGGTATGTCTGAAATAAATTCTTCTTTGATTTCCACGGTTGCCAAGCAGAATTGTAGTTGCAACGACAGTAACTTGATTGCTTCCCACAGGCGGATGGTTGCGCTGCGAGCAATTGGTCTGTTCACGTAGTAGTGGCCAGAGTGGATTATTTGCAATTGTGCTGACGCAGCATCGATCAAAAGCTGGATTGGATCTTGATTGAGAACTACCAAATGACCTGGTGAGAACCTCAATTTGGCCAAATGGTTTGCTTGGCGGCAGCTCAATATCATACTGTTCAAAGTTGGCAAAAAATTCTTCGAACGACTGTTATTTTTCTTCTTTCTTCTTCTTAGGTTTCTTCTCAAGTTTGTGTTGTTGCGGCCGTGAAGACATTATCCCATTCATTGCCTCACGTTGGGCGTCATTTGTTACCGGCTCGCGTCTGCAATGGGTTGCGGGAGCGGCAGGTTCAAGTCTGGAGACGGCGCGGCTGCTTTCGTTGGTTGAAAAGCGTTTTTATAACGAATTGCAAGTTATACGACGAACGTGTCTACATAAGACTCCCATACACAAGGTATGTCTACACAGAGTGCCGTTTGCACAGAACAGAGTTTGTTTGGTTTGCTACGACGTGATAGTGCATATAGCAGCTATTAGTAGCCGTTTAGAAACTCTGGCGGGGTGTGCAAGCACAGAGTAAGTTGTTGGTGTTTGCCCTAGAATTTCCAGATGTCGAACGGTGGTGAGATCGATGTCACCTTAGTAGTTTGTAGAGAAAGCTGCAGCTTGGAACGGTGGTGAGACTAGTAGTGGTAGCAGACGGAGAATCTAGTTTTTTTTTTGTGCTAGGAGAATCTTTCTAAAGACTCGCAAAGTTTACCTTTACCTCGACTTTGACTGCTGGAAGTTTGTCCCAACGGGAACATGGGCTTCCTGACTGATTGTATGCATCACGAAAATATTTACATAATGCACATATGTGCCAACCATATAGGTGTTGCCTAGAATGAGTAGCATCTGGTTCCACTTCTAGGTCTGAGTTTCAGACTAATAGACCAGGTCTAAAAATATTAGTCGTCTAGTCGTCTAATAATAGAATGTTAGAAACTTGTACTAACTTAGCGATGTTATCATTATTTGCTTGCAATAAGCAAACAGCTGATCTTTAGCTAATAGAAAAGGGACGCTAGGCGCCAATCCCGCTGCTTGTACGAAAGAATTTTCCTTACTTGCTTTGGAATCGCTCCGAGATGGAGCATGAGACTGCTTACGGGGAACAGGTGTCTTACTTGTGGCCTGGCTGTTGCGGCTAGCTTTTTAGTTTTAGGTAAACCAGGCAGCCTTTATAACTTGCCGTGTGGGCCCTACCACATGCGACGCATTTGGCTAAATGGCCGCTCTATTTAGTGAGAGTGCAACTGGCGCTTGGATGAGCCAATATGCCCCGTGGTCAAAATGTTGGCAACGGTAACAATGTGCTATTTTGAAATCTTTGCGTTTGATCATTGGTTACGCGAAGTCCTAGCAACTTAGTCAAAAACAGAATCTCTTTGTTTTTGGCTTCTTTGGGAAGCTGGACATACACCATTGGGAAGGATTTCTTGTCCCTGCCCATGCGCGTAGTCAAATTTGGAGTGTGAGCAATGAGCTCAGCCTGCACTATTTTAACTTTAATACAGGTGGGCACACCCTGAATAAAATATTTTAAGGTCTTTTTGGACCCTAATTGGTAAAAATGGTGAAAGACGTCATGCTTCGTGCAATAATCAATCGCCGCTCTGAAATCATCCTGCGTTTGGGGTGCAGGCGTATGCCATCAACCACGTTTACCGCGCGGTCAATGGTGATGTTTAGTGACTTGAAGGTTACCTTTAGCCTTAGGTACTCATCTTTATCATAGATAGTAATAGGAGGAGAGCGGCGTACACCAGCTCCTACTGAGAGCACTGGCTGTGCTGAGTGATCCAAAGTTCTAGTAGCCGGACTAGAGTTGGTCGGTTATTAAAAAAATTGAGCTCACCCAAATCTTTCTTCTGCTTACCCTTGGAGTAAACCACCTCGGTGTATTCCTCTTTGTCAAGGCGGGGTTCTATCTGGGTGTTGGCGTTGCTGTTTTGCAACGTCTCCATAGGTGATTGGTTATTGAATCAGAGGAAAACCTTTTACTTGGCTGGACTCTTGAGGAAAGTGGTCGGAGGTTTGGCTGCAGCAGGTGGAAGTGGTGGTTCCATCCTCTTGACTTTGGTGGGAGCGGTCTGTTCCAAGGGCTTGACAGGCTCATTGACATGCCTGTTGATCCCTCGCTATGATGGCCGCCACGAGGGCTTCAATCTTTTTTGTTATGTCCTTCAGTAGGACGTAGTGAGTCTCAAAGTGAGATCAAGCTTGCTCTGCTTAACGTAGTCGGCAAGGACGTTAATCAGTTTGATGTTGTCTTTGCCCTTTTTGATGATGGTTTTCTCCAGGCTTCTGAAATTTAAGGTAGATGTAGGCAAGTACCTTGTTGTTGTTCATCTTTGATTGACCGTTTGCTGTTGGTGGGTTTATCCTGAAAAGAATCTGATTTAATTAATTAACTGGAATTATTTAATTAATTTAGTTGAATTAATTATTTGGATAACTTGACTTGCAATTATACGCGCCAACTTATGAGTTGTCGCTTTGTAGTAGTTTGCACTTAAAATTGCATTTATTGCTACTGCGTGTTGACTCGTCGGTTGCTGGCAGTCGACTCCAGCTCTTAAAATTATTGTGATCCCGGGCCAAATATTTGTGATCAAATTTTTTGATCACAAACATTTGGGCGGGTGGGCGGGAACTAAGTTTAAATTAAGCAAACGTGTGGTTTGGATTTGAATTGCCCGCTTGCCCGCCTAAATATTTGTGATTTAATGTTTTGATTACATACACTTGGGCGGGTGGGCGGGAACTAAGTTTAAATTAAGCGGACGTGTGGATTGGATTTGTGTTGCCCACCTGCCCGCCCAAGTTTTGTGATTCAATTTTTGATTACAAGCACTTGGGCGGCAACTAATTTCAAATTAAGTGGACGTGTAGTTTGGATTTGTGTAGCTTACTCGCCCGCATAGGTGTTTGTAATTTAATTTTTTGACTATAAAGACTTAGGCGGGTGGGCGAAAACTAAGTTCTAATTAAGAGGACGTGTGATTTGGATTTGTATAGCCCACTCGCTCGCCCAAGTGTTTGTGATCCAGTTTTTTAGTTTTTTGATTACAAACACTTGGGCGGGTGGGGGGAAACTAAGTTCAAATTAAGTGGACGTGTGGTTTGGATTTATGTAAGCCACCCGCTCGCTCAAGTGTTTGTGATCAAATTTTTTGACGTTTGGTTTGGACTTGTGTAGCCCACCTGCTTGCCCGATTGTTTGTAATCTATTTTTTTTATTACAAACTTTTGGGCAAGGGGGGGGGGCTAAGTTTAAATAACGTGTGGTTTAGATTTATGTTGTCCGCTCATCCACTTAAGTGTTTGTGATCAATTTTTTTGATTACAAACACTTGGGCAGATGGGCGGTAACTATGTTTAAATTAAGCGGACGTGTGGTTTAAATTTTTGCAAAAAATTAATTTATAACATAAAATTTGTTAAAGAATACCAAAAATTGCAATAAAGGGGCATGAAAGTTGCATAGGCAAGTGTCGGATTCATTTTCTCAGGTTAAAATGCCTACCGACTAAAAACCGCCCAATAATGAATGCCAAGTGGAAGTTCGAGATCTTACGGCTCATGTACCTTCCTTTAATTAGAATAGTTAGTATAAGTTAGATTTAAGCCCTATAGGCTGTGAAAGATGGTGGGTAGACCTGAACCCTGTTAGTACTGTTAAAAATTAGAGTGCGGCTGTTTGATTAACCGGGCGTTTATAAAAGAAAGTCTCCCCGTCTTGCTCGGCGAGTCGGGCCAAATCGGGGTTCGGATGAAACGCGATATTATCGAAGTACTTTACGGCTTAAGTTTCGATTTGATGGCGCAGAAGAGGCCACTCTAGGTCCGCCCGAATATCTCTATTCCGACAGTGCCATGGAGCACTGAGGAGGCTCCTCAAAGTAACACTTTAGAATGCCTCAAGACGATCGAGATGACAGCGCGAGGACGTGCCCCAGATCGGGGATGCGTATGTCAGCATAGGCCTGATGGTAGAAGTGTAGAGCCGGGTTTTGTTCCGAATCGACATGCCGCTTTCGAAGCAACATCGGAACAAGAAGATTTTTTGCCATTTTGGCTTTATCGAGAATGGACGTGTTGAACTCAACATGAGTAGAAGCAATAAAAAAAAACAAAATTTTCCAAAAAAATTATATTTTTGATTTTCTGAATATAATTTGAGTTAATTTAGTTATGTTATGGGTACTGTAAAATTTTGAATTCTAATTAAGAAAATTATGTACTCAAAATGAATTTAAATTTTCAAAAAAAAAAGAAATTAAAATTCTAAAAAATAATCATTTTTTAAATATAATTTTGAGTTCAATTAGTTACTTTGAGTACGTTATATTAAAGTTTTGAGCTTTTAAATTATTATAAAAAATGTAGATACAACATGAGTTATAATAATTTACAAAAAAATCCAATGTTTTCAAAATTTGAATAATAATAATTTTGAGTTTAAGTAGTTGCTCAGGAATGTTTTGAGTATGTTATTTAAAAATTTTGAGTTCCTATTATAAAAAATTTAGACTCAACATGAGTTATAATTTACAAGAAAAATCCTAAATTTTCAAAAAATCATAAATTTCATTTCTGATTTTCTGAATATCATTTTGAGTTCAAATAGTTACTCAGCAATGTTTTGAGTATCTATTATATAAAAAGTAAAATCAACATGAGTTATAATTCACAAAAAAATTTCCAAAATGTTTAAAAAATCATGAAATTTGAGTTAATTTAGTTATCAGAATGACGTTGTGTTAAAATTTTTAGTTACTACTATGAACAAAAATCATTTAAAGCTTACAATTTACTGTGGAAACTTTAATATTGCACAAAAAGTTTATTTATAATATAAAAAGCGCGTAGAAAACTTATTTTTCATACTCAAAAAATCAGGTTTACATTATGAAATTAAACAAAATTAGCTCATAAAACCAATTTTTTGATCACAAACACTTGGGCGGGTGGGCGGGAATTAAGTTCAAATTAGGCGGACGTGTATTTTGAATTTGTGTTGTCCACCCACCAGCCTAAATGTTTGTGATTCAATTTTTTGATTACGAACACTTGGGCGGAAACTAAGTTTAAATTTAGTGGACGTGTGGTTTGCATTTGCGTTACTTACCTACTTGCCCAAATGTTTGTGATCTAATTTTTTATCACTAAATTTAAATTTAGCAGACGCGTGGTTTAGATTTCTGTAGCCCACTTACTTGCCCAAGTTTTTGTAAATCATTTTTTTTTATTATAAAGCTTTAGGCAGATGGGCAGCAACTAAGTTCAATTTTAGCGGACGTGTGGTTTAGATTTGCGTTGCTTGCCCACATGCCTATGTGTTTGTGATCCAATTTTTTGATTACAAACACTTGGGCGGGATGTAAGTTCAAATTAAGCGGACGTGTGGTTTGGATTTGTATTGCCCACCCGCTTGTCTAAGCGGCAATTAAGTTCAAATTAAGCGGACGTGGTGTGGTTTGGATTTATGTTGCCTACTCACCCGCTCAAATGTTTGTGATCCAATGTTTTGATCAGAAACACTTGGGCGGGTGGGCGGGAACTTAGTGCAAATTATTTGTGTTGCCCACCAACCCGCCCAAGTGTTTGTGATTCAATTTTTTGATTACAAACACTTGAGCGGGAACTAAGTTCAAATTAAGCGGACGTGGGGTTTGTATTTGTGTGTCCTACCCACCCGCCCAAATGTTTGTGATTTAATTTTTTGATCACAAACTTTTGGGCATGTGGGCGGTAACTAAATTCAAATTAGGAGGACATGTGGTTTGGATTTGTGCTACCCACCCACCCTCCCAAGTGTTTGTGCTTTAATTTTTTCATCACAAACATTTGGGCGGGAACTAAGTTTAAATTAAGCGGACGTGTGGTTTGGATTTGTATTATCCACCCGCTCGCCTGTGTTTGTAGTGTTTGTGATCAAATTTTTCTATTACAAACATTTGGGCGGGAACTAAGTTCAATTTAACGAACGTGTGGTTTGGATTTGTGTTGCCCATTTACCAGCCTACGTGTTTGTGATCTAATTTTTTGATTACGAACACTTGGACGGGAATTAAGATCAAATTAAGCGGACGTGTGGTTTGGATTTGTGCTGCCCACCCGCTTATCTAAATTTTTGTGATTAAGTGTTTTGATTACAAACACTTGAGCGGGTAGGTGAAAATTTAGCGGACGTGTGGTTTAGATTTGCGTTGCTTACCCACCCGCCCAAATGTTTGTGATCTAATTTTTTATCACTAAACTAAGTTTAAATTTAGCGGGATTTGGCCTAAGTTTTTGTAATTTATTTTTTTGATTATAAAGACTTGGGCAGATGGGCGGAATCTAAGTTCAATTTAAGCGGACGTGTGGTTTGGATTTGCGTTGCTTACCCACTCGCCCAAGTATTTGTGATCCAATTTTTTATTACAAACACTTGGGAGGGTGGGCGGGTATTAAGTTCAAATTAGGCGGACTTATGGTTTGGATTTGTGTTGCTCACTCACTTGCTCAAATGTTTGAGATTCAATTTTTTTATCACAAACACTTAGGTGGGTGAGCGAGAACTAAGTTAAATTAAGCGCAAGTGTGGCTTGGATTTATGTTGCCCACTCACCCGCCCAAATGTTTGTGATCTAATTTTTTGATTACGAACACTTCAACGGGAATTAAGTTCAAATTAGGTGGACGTGTGGTTTAAACTTGTATAGCCCACCCGCCCGCCCAAGTGTTTGTGATTTATTTTTTTGATCACAAACACTCGAGTGGGTGGGCGGAAATTAAGTTTAAATTAAGCGGAAGTTGTGGATTTGTATTGCCCAACTAACGGCCCAAGTGTTTGTCATCCAATGTTTTAATAACAAACGCTTGGGCGGGTGGTCGAGAACAAAGTTTGGATTTGTATAGTTCACTCACTAGCCCAAATATTTGAGATTTAATTTTTTTATTACAAACACTTGGGCGGGAATTAAGTTTAAATTAAGCGGACGTGTGGTTTATATTTTTGTTGCCTACCCACCCGCCCAAATGTTTGTGATCTATTTTTTTTATTACAAACACTTGGACACGGTGGGTGGGAATTAAATTCAAATTAAGCGGATATGTGGTTTGGATTTGTGTTGCCCACCTACCCGCCCAAGTGTTTGTGATTCAATTTTTTTATCACAAACACTTGAGCAAGAACTAAGTTCAAATGAAGCGGACGTGTGGTTTGGATTTGTATTGCCCACCCGCCCGCCTAAGTGTTTGTGATCCATTTTTTTTATTACAAACACTTGGGCGGATGAACGGAAACTAAGTACAATTTAAGCGGACGTGTGGTTTGGATTTGTTTTGCCCATCCACCAACCTAAGTGTTTGTGATTCAATTTTTTTATTACCAGCACTTGGACGGGAATTAAGTTCACATTAAGCGGACGTGTGGTTTGGATTTGTGCGGCCTACCCACTCACCCAAATGTTTGTGTTTCAGTGTTTTGATTACAAACACTTGAGCGGGTGGGCAAAATTTAAGTTCAAATTAAGCGGACGTGTGGTTTAGATTTGTGCTGCCCACCCCCCCGCCCAAATGTTTGTGATCCAATTTTTTGATCACAAAAACTCGAGCGGGTGGGCGGAAACTAAATTTAAATTAATCAGATGTGTGGTTTGGATTTGTGGTGCCCAATTAATTGCCCAAGTGTTTGTGATTTAAAGTTTTGATTTGTGTTACCCACCCACCCACTCCCCAAAGTGTTTGTAATTTTATTTTGAACACAAACACTTGGACGGGATGGCGGGAACTAAGTTCAAATTAAGCAGACGTGTGGTTTGTATTTGTGATGGTCACCCACCCGCCCAAATGTTTGTAATCCAATTTTTTGATCACAAACACTCAAGCGGGTTGTTTCTAAGTTTAAATTAAGCGAACGTGTGGTTTGGATTTGTGTTGCCCAACCAACCGCTTAAGTGTTTGTGATCAATTGTTTTAATTACAAACGCTTTGGCGGGTGGGCGAAAACTTAGTTTAAATTAAGCGGACATGTGGCTTGGATTTGTGTTGCGCAGTCATCCGCCCAAGTGTTTGTAATCTATTTGTTTGGTTACAGACACTTGAGCGGGTGGCCGGGAACTAAGTTAGAATTTAGTAGACGTGTGGTTTGGATTTGTGTTGCCCATCCAAGTGTTTGTGATCCAAATTTTTGATTACAGACACTTAGGCGGGAACTAAGTTTAAATTAAGTGGACGTGTGGTTTAGATTTGTGTTGCTTACCCACCCATTTAAATGTTTGTGATCTTGTTTAGTTCACCCGCCCGCCAAAGTGTTTGTGATCTAATTTATTAATTACAAACACTTGCGCGAATGGGAGGGAACTAAGTTTGAATTAAGCAGACGTGTGGTTTGGATTTGAACGGCGCGGCTCACGTAGGGGACGTTCTAGATGTTGATACTAAAGAACGTCAACTACCAGTATACCATAACCGTCGTCAAAAACCTTAGCTCCAATCACAGCGCGGTAATACTGGAGCTCTACGGAATAAGATGACCCGGGGAGGGAGGAACATTTATAACACAAACGGATTGGAATCTTTTTTTGCAATCCTTGGAAAAAAGCATTGGCAAGCTTGCCATAGCCACGGAAAGGGTTTCTAAGACCTATCACGTGAAATAAAAGCACTGATCCACACAAGAAATGCCGCCAGGCGCCAATGGCAGAGGCTTTGCAACCCCGAGATTGCGAGACCTTAAACTTGCTTCACGGTGAAGTCAGGAAAACTATAAGGTTGCACAAAAATTTGTGTTAGCAATCCAGCCTGGAATCAATCACAGATAATAATAATCTGATGTGGAAGATCTCCAAAGCGTTAAGGAACAGACGAACTCTTATTCTAGCCATTTACGGCAAAAATGGGCTTCAATTTGATATCGTGGGAAAGGCCGAGGCATTTGCCAACATTTTAAAACACCAATGCTCCCCGTTGGAAATGGTGGATACGGAGCACGTCAAACAAGTGGTTGAAGACTTGTTGGAGAACTTTAACAACGACGTGCCGCTGAAAAGCGTGCGATCTTCTTGCATCAGAGAAATGATCAAACGTTTTAAATCTCGCACGGCTTCCGGCCCTGACAATATTTCTAACAAGGCTCTTAAAGCGTTCTCGCATAAAGCAATAATGGCGCTCACCAACATTGCTAATGCGATTTTTAGAACTGGGCATTTTCCTACAGATTGAAAAAGCTCTCTAGTAATTAATATTTTGAAGCCAGGTAAAGACCAAACGTTTCTTCAAAACTATTGGCCTATCAGTCTTCTCAGCGCAATAAGCAAGGTTATTTAGAGGGTAATCTTGGACAGACTCCAGGACCACACAGAATTGATCAACATCCTCCCCCATCACCAGCACGGGTTTAGATGGGGGCACTTGTCAGTTCATCAACTAAACCGCCTGACGAACCTTAATGTCGAAGGCTTTAAAGTCAAAAAGATTAAAGGGGTCGACAAAGCTTTTGACAAGGTCTGTCACGAGGAACTTATCTTTAAATTGCATAGAGCTATTTATTCTCTTTGACTTGATAGCCTTATTTTTAGACAGCAGAACTTTGAAAGTAAATTTTGGTAATCATATATCTACCCTTAGAGAGATATCGGCAGTAGTTCCTCAAGGTTCCATTCTTTTTTTGCTGTTATTTAACTTATACGTTGTTAACATGCTTTTGGGATGTGGGCACAGGGTCAAAATGGCACAATTTGCTAATGATACGTCTGTTCTATACTTTTCCAGGTTGCCCGAGATAGTTACTTTAAGGCTTCAAAAGGACACCGACGACCTCGAAGAATAGTTGGGACAAATGGCAAGTCATTATTAACCCAAAGAAAAGCAAAGCTGTACTCTTCACAAAGCGGCAAATCGAACCCGACGGCAACGTCCTTTTTAACGATGTTACCATACCGTGGTCAAATTCTGCCAAATACCTGGGGGTTAATCTTGACAAGAGACTCACGTAAAATCTCCACGTGCAGTCCGTTCTCGACAAAACCCAAATGGCAAAAAACTTTCTTCCTCCGATGTTGCGTCTGAATAGCTGTCTGTCGACCTAGAATAGAACCCGGCTCTACACGTCTATCATTAGACCCATTCTTACTTACGCGTCTCTAGTTTGGGGAATAGCAACTAATTGTCATCTTAATAAGCTAGTAGTTTTTTAAAGTAAATCTCTGAGGTCGTTCCACAGGGCTCCGTAGTTTGTCCGAAACAGAGAGATTTGGCCAGACCTAGGACTACCCCCAATACGTCAACATATTGAAGCTTTGGCCTCAAAATACTTTGAAAATCTTGCGAATCATTCCAACCCTGATCTGGCCCGACTCGCCGAGCCAAACAGGGAGATTTTTTTCTATAAAAGACCGGTGAATCAAGTAGCCGCACCCTAACTTTACTAACACACTAACAAACATTATCGCACAAGCTTATAGGGCGTAGTCTAATTATCTCCAATCTAAGGTACATGAGCCATAAGGTCTCAAACTTCCGTAGGCACTTCTATTGGGCGGTTTTTAGTCGGTAGGCTTTTTACTTTGCCAGTCTTTTGAAGATTTTACCGCCTAGCCCCCCAAAAAAAAAAAATGGTGACTGCTGTTGGTACCGAGCCGAAGCAGCAACGTGGATCTCTGGTGTGGTTATAAGAGGTTGTATTAGATTGATCTCGACCTCGTTGACGACTATTTGGTGGATTTTAGGTATGTCCGATATAACTTCCAAGACATCTTCAAATTTTGCTCTGCTCCCGGGTTCCTTTTAAATAATTTCTTAGGACTTAATACGTCGGTAAGAGGTGCTGCTAGTTAGGGAAAGTTAATAACGTATTTCCTTAGCCATGTGCATAGCCTTAAAAAATTTCTTAGTTGTTTGCAGTTGGTTGGTCTTGGACATTTGTTTATTAGTTTTTGATTGTGGTTTAATGGCATATTTCTGTCCGCTAATATTTGATGACTTATGTTTTTGCAAACTTGCGCTTAGCAGTGCTACTTTGTAGTCCATGCTTTTGTAGGCGTTCAAGGATTTGAGTCGGACTACACTAAAATGTTATCAAGATATACGAGTACACACTTACCTAGCAATCCGGCTAAAACTTTAACCATCAGTTTTTTTAGCGGTTTTTAGACTAAAAGGCATTTCTTTAAACTGATACGTTGCCCCAAAATGTGGTTGGCAAGGAAAGGATTAGAGCTGGCTCCGCACAAAACTGCAGCGGTTGTACTGGTAGAAAGTAACTCACTCAAATCTGTGTCCGTAAGAATAGGCGATGTCATCGTCACCAGCAAAAATAGCGCAAAATATCTCAGAGTTCTTCTTGGCATCTGCACTGGGAGCCCACATTGCAGAGACTACCAAAAAGAAAAAAATGGTAGCAGCACTTGCGCGACTATTTCCCAATATCGGAGGAGCCAGTACGGACAGAAGACAGGGGGCCAACAGCAACTAAAGAATCAATGTTAAAATCTAAGCTGTCAAATAATCAAAACCGGAAAAATAAATAAAATTGTTTAGGTGCGTAGGATAAACTGTGATTTTAGTTAAGAAACCGATGGCAGTAAAATAAGAACATGTAAACTATCATATGCTATTTTTATAATCAATCCAATTGTTAATAAAAACGAATGAAATCTATTTTATGACCGGTAAAGCATAGAGGATAAAAGAAATTGGCAAATAAAACGAAAAACTTGACTCCTCCCCATTCCAATCTCTTCTTAATGCTATTTATTTCTAAACTATATAGACATAAAAGTCGCGTCTTGCAGTTAATAAAGAATAAGCTGCAATAAAAATAATCTGAACGTAAATTTTACGAGAGATCCCTTATTTTATCGGTTATAAAAATTAAAGGTCCTCAACTAATTCCATAAACATTAGTATCTTTTTTTTTTATCAAGAAACACTTCTTCATATTTGTATAAAAAAATGCACTTTATAGGTTCTAAAAGCCACCTGGAGCAGTAATATATAATGCCAGTTGGAAATATTAAAACGTTTGCAGAAAGAATTTATTTTCTATCAAATACTTCCCCAGCGGAAGTTCAGTTGAATGTTTTATTATTCGCGGAATTATAATGTTGGAGGAATGTTTTATTCGGTAGCGGAGCAAACTATTGAAGAATTTAAACGGGTTTATTGGATGGATTCCTTCGGAGACGGAAAAAACGTAATGATTAATTTGCGAATTTGATTTATATATTTTATATTAATAGAAGTAACAACTTAATTAATTAAGTCTCTTGTATAACATCCCTACTTTAATTAACAAGGTATGAAAAAAAATGTTGGAAAAACACCCCGGGGACAATTAAAAAATGTGTCTCATCATCTAGAATTATCTCGTAGATTAAATTAGGTAGAAATATTCCATCTGCGCAAATAAACAGGAAAGTTTAAAATTCCGGCTCTCGACTAATTAACATGTTTTTAGTATTGTTTTCCCCCCTTTTACTTAATTTTCGTTATTCGAAAAGAATTTCAGAACTGCTGGTTGTTTTCTTTTAGTTATTTTTAGTAATACATTCTTAAGAAATTAATTATAATTTAAATAGTTTAAAGCGACAGAAATGTTTTATTATTCTTATTATTATAAATAGTTAATCAAGACAGAAAAAAGTACTTTTAACATTCATAATTTATTACATTGCTGCTGTTTCTGAAATGAATTTATTATGACTTATTTCAGTATTGTTATAAATAAATTTATTATGAAAAATATGAACAGCATACTAGCATTCATGAAGCCAGCCCCGCCGTCACAAACAATATTCAGAAAAACCCTCCGCATCATCCCACAAAATTTAATATATTTCTATTGAGATAGAAATATTGCAGGATGAAGAGGTGCTACTGAATCTTAAAAAAATAGTTTTTAAATATCTCTCCTAGATCAATAACTAATTCAAACCTTACACTAAAGAGTGCTTGAAAGAGCAAATATCAATACAAATGAGAATCCGGACATCTATGCAAACTTGAAGAAAATCAGATAGAACGGATTTTTAAGCAGATGAGAATGTAGACATCCAACTAAACTCAAATTTAGACATTAATTTGTTTGTCAAGACCAACATCCTGGCAAACAAAAAAAATTGAGAAGCTTGTCCGCTTTCCTACTAAAAGCTCTAGCAGCGGAAACTCCCAGTGAGGATATGCAGCGGCAAATGGCGAACAAAAATGTTGGACAAAAAGTTGAGAACATTTGTCTTAGTATAGAAGAAAACAAAAAGGACCAAGGGTGAGTCAACCAACTTTATTAACAAAGGGTTCTCAGGCAAACTTCAACCGGCATCAGTAGCTGCGTCTAGACAGCCATCAGCGGCTAATCTTGCCGGTTCTTTAGGCAAAAAAGCACAAAAACCGTACATCTCAAAAGACGCCGCCCCAGTCAAAAAGGGAAAAATCCCGAGCTAAAGTTTAGGTTCAAACCTCAAAAGTGATAAAATCAAAGTCCTCAATCCACCGACAGCCGTCTCCTCGACATTGTGCCTCCGGGAAATTGTTCTAAAATAGAAAGACAGATTTTCGAAAATCTCCGCTCACTTTAAGGCAAATAATATAAATTATTTGGCAGCCACAAATCCTTACAAGGGTATTCAAATTATTTCAGCAACAATTGCATTGGGCAACGATTGCTTATATAAAAATCAAGAAAGCCAAATTCCAAAAAACGCTGCTTAGAAGTGGTGATCTATAAGATGCTAACCTACCTCACCAAGGAAGACATCAGCAAAACGTTAGAGAAACGGGGTTTCAAACTCGCAAATGAGGAACTTATTTATTAAGATCTCCATAGGGTTGCCTTAACGGAGCCAAAAGATCTACTTGGCTTGAAAGTCACAGTCCAACACAAAAAGTAATCGAACGGCATACCACAGTGTCAGTTTTGCTACAAGCACGGACAAATTGCCAACAAATGCAGCGCAGACCAAGTCTGCAGAAAATGTTTTGGGTCCTACCGATTGGTGGCATGCCCTTACAGACCAACAGTAAAGTGACCTTTGTACTTAGGATCTCATCTTGCCAACTAGAAAGAATGCAAAGCGTATCTGAAAACAAAGGCCGCTCACAGAAGGTCCCTTCTTCCTTGACTCAGCCTGCAGGTCTCTGAAATACAGTATAAAACAATAAAACTTTTGAATAGGCTGTTGCTCTTCCTGCGCTACAAAAACTATCAGTTGCAAAAATTACCGTCATCTTAAAAGAGATGGGGGTTTAGATATGAGAAAACTGTTTAACAATAAATCTCTTGATAACTAACGCTTGGGTGGGTGGGTGGGAACAAAATTTAGTTTGTGTGCGAGTTACTTCTTTTACTATGACTCATCTACCCTCCCAAGTGTTAGTCATTAAAGGATCTAATGTTTATCCCACCTCTTGTGTGCTTGAGTTTAGATATGAGAAAGTTGTTTATCAATAAATCTCTTGATAACTAACGCATGGGTGGGTGGGTGGGAACAAAGTTTACTTTGTGTGCGAGTTACTTCTTCTACTATGACCCAACTACCTTCCCAAGTGTTAGTCATTAAAAGATCTAATGTTTATCCCACCTCTTGTGTGCTTGGGTTTAGATATGAGAAAGTTGTTTAACAATAAATCTCTTGATAACTAACGCTTGGGTAAGTGGGTGGAAACAATGTTTAGTTTATGTGCGAGTTACTTCTTCTACTATGACCTATCTACCCTCTCAAGTGTTAGTCATTAAAAGATCTAATGTTTATCCCACCTCTTGTGTGCTTGGGTTTAGATATGAGAAAGTTGTTTAACAATCAATCTCTTGATAACTAACGTTTGAGTGGGTGGGTGGGAACAAAGTTTACTTTGTATGCGAGTTACTTTTTTTACTATGACCCACCCAATCAAACGCCCAAATATTACTCATTAAAGGATCTAATGTTTATCTTACTTTTTGTGTGCTTGGGTTTATATATGAGAAAATTGTTTAACAATCAATCTCTTGATAACTAACGCTTGGGTGGGTGGGTGGGAACAATGTTTAGTTTATGTGCAAGTTACTTCTTCTACTATGACCCATCTACCCTCTCAAGTGTTAGTCATTAAAGGATCTAATGTTTATCCCACCTCTTGTGTGCTTGGGTTTAGATATGAGAAAGTTGTTTAACAATAAATCTCTTGATAACTAAGGCTTGGGTGGGTGGTTGGGAACTATGTTTAGTTTATGTGCAAGTTACTTCTTCTACTAAGACTCATCTACCCTCTCAAGTGTTAGTCATTAAATGATCTAATGTTTATCACACCTCTTGTGTGCTTGGGTTTAGATATGAGAAAGTTGTTTAACAATAAATCTCTTGATAACTAACGTTTGAGTGGGTGGGTGGAAACAAAGTTTACTTTGTATGCGAGTTACTATTTTTTACTATGACCCACCCAATCAAACGCCCAAATATTACTCATTTAAGGATCTAATGTTTATCTTACTTTTTGTGTGCTTGGGTTTATATATGAGAAAGTTGTTTAACAATCAATCTCTTGATAACTAACGCTTGGGTGGGTGGGTGGGTGGGAACAATGTTTAGTTTATGTGCAAGTTACTTCTTCTACTATGACCCATCTACCTTCTCAAGTGTTAGTCATTAAAGGATCTAATGTTTATCCCACCTCTTGTGTGCTTGGGTTTAGATATGAGAAAGTTGTTTAACAATAAATCTCTTGATAACTAACGTTTCAGTGGGTGGGTGGGAACAAACTTTGTATGCGAGTTACTTTTTTTTTACTATGACCCACTCAATCACCCGCCCAAGTGTTACTCATTAAAGGATCTAATGTTTATCCTACTTTTTGTGTGCTTGGGTTTAGATATGAGAAAGTTGTTTAACAAAAAATCTTTTGAGAACTAACGCTTAGGTGGGTGGGTGGGAACAAAGTTTACTTTGTATGCGAGTTATTTTTTCTATTATGACCCATCCACCCGCCCAAATGTTAGTCATCAAAGGATCTAATTTTTTTTTATCCTACGTTTTGTGTACTAGTTTTTAGATATGAAACAGTTGTTTAACAATAAAATTTTTGATAATTAACGCTTGGGAAAGTGAGTAGGAACAAAGTTTAGTTTGTGTGTAAATTACTTCTTTTACTATGACCCATCTACCCTCCCAAGTGTTAGTCATTAAAGGATCTAATGTTTATCCTACCTTTTGTGTGCTTGGGTTTAGATATGAGAAAGTTGTTTAACAATCAATTTCTTGATAACTAACGCTTGGGTGGGCGGGTGGAAACAAAGTTTACTTTGTATGCGAGTTACTTTTTCTACTATGACTCACCCACCCGCCCAAGTGTAAGTCATCAAAGGATCTAATGTTTATCCTACCTTTTGTGTGCTTGGGTTTATATATGAGAAAGTTGTTTAACAATTAATCACTTGATAACTAACGCTTGGGTGGGTGAGTGGGAACAAAGTTTAGTTTATGTGGTAGTTACTTTTTTTACTATGACCCACCCACTTGCCCAAGTGTTAGTCATCAAAGGATCTAATGTTTATTCTACCTTTTGTGTGCTTGGCTTTAGATATGAGAAAGTTGTTTAACAATAATTTTTCTGATAACTAACGCTTGGGTGAGTGGGTGGAATCAAAGTTTAGTTTGTGTGCAAGATACTTCTTCTACTGTGACTTATTTACTCTTCCAAGTGTTAGTCATTAAAGGATCTAATGTTTATCTCACTTCTTGTGTGCTTGAGTTTAGATATGAGAAAGTTGCTTAAAAATAAATCTCTTGATAACTAAAGCTTGGGTGGGTGGGTGGGAACAAAGTTTAATTTGTATGCAAGTTATACTTTTTACGATGACCAACCCACCCGCTCAAGTGTAAGGCATCAAAGGATTTATTGTTTGTCCCACCTTTTGTGTGCTTGGGTTTTAATATCAGAAAATTGTTTAACAATAAATCTCATGATAACTAACGCTTGGGTGGGTGGGTGGGAACAAAGTTTAATTTGTGTGCGAGTTACTTATTCTACTATGACCCAGCTACCCGCTCAAGTGTTAGTCATTAAAAAAAATTATTGCTTATCCCACTTTTTGTGTGCTTGGGTTTAGATATGAGAAAGTTTTTTAACAATAACTCTCTTAATAACTAACGTTTGGGTGGATAAGTGGCACAAAATTGAATTTTTGTGCAAGTTATTTCATCTAGTTTGACCCACTCACCCGCCCAAGTGTTCGTCATCAAAAGATTTAATGTGTATCCCACCTCTTGTGTGCTTGGGTTTAGATGTAAGAAAGTTGTTTAACAATAAATTTTTTGTTAACTAACGCTTAGGTGGGTGGGTGGGTGGGTGGGTGGGAACAAAATTTAGTTTGTATGCAAGTTACTTATTTTAGTATGACCCACCCACCCGCTTAAGTGTTAATTATCAAAAGATTTATTGTTTGTCCCACCTCTTGAGTGTTTGGATTTAGATATGAGTAAATTGTTTAACAATAAATCTCTTGTTAACTAAAGCTTTAGTAGGTGGGTGGGTGGGAACAAGGTTTACATTGTGAGGTGTCACCGGTGGCGTTTCTCATGATGACGTCAGCGCTTTTGGTTGTCGAAAATATGTTGTTGGTACGGCATACGTGTTGTATGCGTAGGTGTTGTTTGTTGTTTGTTGTTGTTGTGGGTGGTGGTTTTCCACTGGCAGTCTCCCGGTGTTTGGAGTTGTCGGATGCGTCGGTGGTGTTTGCATCCCGGGATCTGACGCTACCTGGAGTAGGGTTCCAGGTATCCGCGCCTCCCGCATTGGATTGTATGGAGATGGTGACGAGTGTATCACCACCTCTTTTTGAGGTTGGAGTAGGCCCCAGGGTTTGGGCCAGTGGTGCAAGGCCGTCGACTCTTTGATGGTTCGAAAACCTGAAATAGGCTCCAGGCTGATCGTTGTCCGATCCAGTGTCGAGTTATCGTAGGCCAAAGTCAAGTAGCGAGCTGTTATGATTCTGGGAAGAGCTTGTGGTCTTCCCGGTGCGGTGGATATGTGGTCGCTTCTGATTGGTTGAAGGATGCCCTGCCTTTTGTTGGCATCAATTTTCCTTAACCTCCTGGACTGCTGCGACGTTGTTTGGTGGTTGAGTTGGTGCCGGTTATAGGTCATCCAAATGGAGCTTCATCTATCAATCTGTTGTTCAGTCTTTTGACGCGTCCCTGCACCATTACTTGCTCTTTCGCTGCGTACTCTTTTACATTTGCGCGTCTGGGATATTTTCTGTTCTTGTAAGTCGCTTGTATCTGTTTGGTTTGTTGCAATTTTGTGTCTGGGTCTTTTGGAGTTTGCTTGGGCTCATCCCAACTCCTTTATTCCGGTGGATTGAACCCCGGTGTGCAACCGGTAGCCGCGTTGCAGCGTTAATTCTCCTGTTGCAGTGGAACACAGCCATTGTGAGGTGTTTGTCTCAGTCTAGCCGGGGTTTCTTTTCCCGTAATGTTTTAAGGCTCTTCTTTAGCTCATCGTGGCGACGCTCTACATTGTTTGCCTGCGGGTGGTACGTCGCCGTTGTATGATAGATTGCTGTTTGCACTGTTTCACGGCCCGTTGTTTTTTCCATGGCTTGCCCGGTGGATGTGTTATGAGCGCCGCCTTGGGTCGTGGATGTCTAGTTATGACCTTGACAAGCATGGTGGGCAGCCTTTTATAAACGTCCTTACATCTTGCCTTATTCCGGGCCAGTGGTATGATCTTAGTATGGCAGCAGCTGTTTTATCTCGGCCTGGATGTTCGGCTGTAACGGTTGCATGATGTTGTTTTAACACCTTCTGCTGGGCTTATGATGGCACCATTAGCTGGTCTGTCCCTGCGCTGGTTTGCAGTAATTCTCCGTGCTCACTAGTTCGGTATCTTAGGTGTTTTCTCTTTCCGGCCTTTCTGGATTGTCAACTATCTCATAATATTTGTGTATTATGTCTTGTATGTTTTGGCTTTTTCTCTGTGCCCTTTGGACCAGTTTTGCTAGGGTTTTTCCTTCTAGGAGACATATGTTTAAGAAGTATGTCTTGAATGTCCTTGCCAAGTGGGTGAAGAGATAACTCAGCGTGGGCTCTTGTTTTTTGCTTGGTGTTTCTGGCGGTAGCAGTCAATCTGGTTTGTTGGCGTTTGGCTCGATGGTTTCCTCGTCCGTGTGTTGGCTCAAAGCGTCCGATAGCAGATTTTATTAATTTTGCCAGGAACCATCTGGTAAACTTTGACTTAGCATCCGTGGAGTTTCCTAGCCAGACCAGGGGTTTGTTGTTTGTTTGGAGGATAGAGGGTTTGTTTTCATACTGCCCAGATGATTGCATATTACTCCAATTTGTTCGAGTGATATCTTGTCTGTTATGGTATCAGTTTGACACTGGCAAAGGAGATGATATTCCTTTTTCCGTCCACCTCTTGATACAACACTGCTCCTACTCCCGTGTTGCATGCATTTGTTTGCAGAATGAACTGGACACTCGGCAGTGGTCTTGATAGTTTCAGCGGGCGCTCTATGGCTATTGTCACCTGCTTGAAAGCCTCTTCTTTTATTTGTGTTCAGACCAACGGTTTCTTGCTGCCTTGCAATTCTATTAGTGGGAAGACCATCTTTGTATATCCCGGTATGTATTTTCTTAGCCACGTACATAGTAAATAGAAACGTTGTTGATTGGTACGGGCTGTTTCCTGATTAAGTTCAAGTGGTGCGTCAGTGGTTTGTTTCCTTCTGTGCTGATTTTGTGGTCTAGGTATTCGACTGAAGTTTGGCCGAACTCATATTTTTTTATGTGGCACTTTAACCAATATTTTTGTAGCCGTTCCAGGATCTATCTTAAATGGCCGATGTGCTCTTCATAGTTGTTGGAGTATACTAAGATGTTGTCTAGGTATACCAATACTATGTTGCCTAACAACCCTGCCAAGACCCTGGACATTAGTTTTTGAAATGTTGCGGGTGCATTTTTCAAACCGAACGGCATCACGCAAAACTGATAGTTTCCGCCGTCGGGTGCTGCAAACATTGTCAAATGTTTGTGATGGTCGGCCATGGGGATTTGCCAGTAGCCGGATTTGAAATCTATTTTGCTGAAAACTCAAGCTGGGCCAAAGTCTTTTAGGGTTTTATGTATCTTTGGCAGGGCTGCGGCTTTTTTGCATTGTTCAAGTTTCTGTCTACGCAGAATCGGGGCTTTTCGTCTTTCTTCTTGATCAATACGGGGGCACAAGACTTGTTCGAGCTTTGTTTGATTATTCCTGCGGCTAACAGTTCTGCTATTTGGGAATAGATCTGGGCCTTCTTGTGTGCGTTGTATGTATATCTAGCTGAACGTATGGGTGTATGGTCAACCAGTTCTATGTGGTAGCTGACCGTTTTGGTGGTTGTTGGGTTTACCCTTTCATCGACGACTGTGGAAAAATCTCTCACTACTTGTTCGAAAGCTGCCGGCTCCGGGAATGCATGTTTTGGCAATTGTATTAGCTTGTGAGACTCTGGTCGTTGCACGGCTGGCATGTTCTAATACATGGTTGATTGTTTGTCATGGCCGTAATGGAGGCACTTCTTGGTGTAGTCCAGTGTAGTGCCGTGTTCTTACATTCATGAATGTCCTCGAATCAATTCTTCTCTCAGAGCTGGTGTTACGGAAGCATTATACTGAGTTTTTGCTTCCTGATGGTGTTCTGGTTGTTTACTTCTCCAGTCGTCACTATCTTGTCTCTTGGATCAGTTTGGGTAACCTTAATTTTGTTTGGTTGGGTGTCCGGTAGTGATAATGATGTAAAGTTGTGACTGGCACTGCTGATTCTTTTTCCGTTCAGGGTGACGGTGATGCGTGGTCTTTGAGTCAATCCAAAGGCTCTTACGGTAGCTTCTCAGGTTTGTGTCTAGTTTGGTAATTTCTGCTTCTTCCTCGGGTTTGTAGGCGTGCTTGTTTGGGCCGGTTTTGGCTTTGTTCTCTTTGCTTTACGTTAGTAGCATTAGAGGAAGTTACTTCTTTTACTGTGAGCTACATACCCTCCCCCTCCCCTCCCAAGTGTTAGTCATTAAAAGATCTATTGTTTATCCAATCTCTTGTGTGCTTGGGTTTAGAATGAGAAAATTGTTTAACAAAAAATCTCTTCATAACTAATGCTTGGTTGGGTGGGCCGGAACAAAGTTTTTTAAAACCTTTTAGGTTTGCGTCGATAACCCTAGGATTACCTCGGGAAACAAAGGCCTTGATTCGAGCAAGAAATGCCACCAAACATTAATCGACTTCACAACGAAGTACAAAAACCAGTGCTAGAAAATACGCTGGCATCTTCCACGGTGGACTAAAATCCGATGTGGAGGATCTATAAAGCTCTTAGAAGTAAACGGGTTCCCATTCTCGTTATTCACGGTGAGACTGGAATTTAATACACGATCGAGAGATAGGCTGAAGCATTTGCAGACAGCTTTGAACTCCAATGCGCCGATCTGTACACGGATCTGGAGCACATTGAAAGAGTTTGCAAGAAAGTCAAAGATTAGACTTTTTTGAATTAGTGAAGTTATTAAAAGATTCAAATCCCGTTTTGCTCCTGGTCCGGATAAAATTCTCAACAAAACTTTGAAATCGTTCTCGCATAATGCAATAATGGCTCTAACCAATATTCTTTGCACATGGCACTTTCCGTCAGTCTGGAAAGGCTCGCACGTGGTGAACATCGCAAAACTTAAAAAAAAACAGAATGTTTCCTCAATACTATTGGTCTATAACACCTTAAGTAAGGTCATAGAGAGTGTGATCTTGGATATCATTCAAGAGCACACAGATCTGAACAATTTTCTCCTCTTCCACCAACATCGGTTCAGATGGGGTTACTCGAGCGTTCTCTAACTCAATCGAGTGGCGGACCACATTGTCGAAGGTTTCAGATTAAAAACTGCGCAAAAAACTAATTTATAGCATAGCAATTTTAAATTTAAAAAAACATGATTTTACACTTTACTATTGTATATTGCTTTTAATACAGATATTTATAACTCTACAACATACATATACACAAGGTGGCAACAAAGCTTTTTTATACAAAAGATTAATGCTGGTAAATCAACTTGTATCAATTAATAATTTTTTTAACATATTTCTTGTGAAGCGATTCAGTTGAAAATTTATGAGATTGCCTGATTAAAATTGTAATGAAAGTACACATGTTTACACATGTCCGACACCGGTGACAACTGGCACATCACGTAGTCAGCAAACATAAAAAATGCTTGTACAGGCAATCAGATCATCATTGTCGTCTGTTTTTATTAAAACGGAACAAATACACACAAAAATCGCAACCCCCTTTTGTCTGTTTAATTTATATTTACACCCTCGTATATAATTTCCAGATATGCAGTACTAATGCGTCCGGGTGAATATCTCCAAGAGATAAAAGCTATTACACCGGCGGCATCCAATGTAATAATAATCTCCAAATACATTAGCTGCCTCGTTTTCCGTATTACAATGTTTTTTTTTTTAATATTATAAATATCGGACCACAAAAGTGGTAAAAATGTTATTTACGATCGGAAATATTATACGGCCTGTTTACACACTTCTGCTCTTGACACTTTAACATGTTCGCTATATTAAAATCGGGTGGTTACTGATACTGTTGCATTCGGAAATATAATAACTTTCAAACGTGTGATTTACATCGTTGCGGTACAAGTTTAAAAACATTCTCTCGCAATTTAGGTTACGCAAGCTTCCCTGCACACTAATAACAAACTGCGGTGTATTGATTCTGCATTGTATTATTTACTACCCTTAAAAAGAAATTTATATGCTAATTAAAGAACACTTAATTGATAAAAACTAAGGTTGTGAACAACACTAAATTTTTACACTATGCTATGAACAATTCTGAATTTGCATTTGCAAAAATAAGTTAGTTATTCCGTGTGGGAAATGGAAAAATAATTGTTAAAATTGCTGTATGGAAATCCGGTTCAATTTGTTATCGAAACTGAATGAGTAGAATGTGAATGAGCTTTTTATTTGCATTGTTTGTAATGCATTTTTTTTTTGTCTTTTAATTGTATTGTACATTTAATTGTGCTTATTTTGAAAGTATTTTCATTGAAATTAATATTTCTTCCAAAACAAATTTCTATTATGGTTGCCGGCAATAATTTGTTCACAAATTTAATTATAGGTTTAATAATCAAAATCGTAATTTGAAAAAAATGTGGTTTTGTTAAGGGTTTATGAGGTGAATTGGCGTTTGCTCTATAGAAAAAGTATGATTTTTCTATATGAGGATCATATTAGTTCTTATTTATTAATCATTATTTAAAGAGAATTGGGATGAAATGTAAAATATTTTAATCCGGCTTGAGAAATGGAGTAGTGGGGTGATGCCATCTTGCTGTGCACGGCGGCGCAGTAGATCCATGCAGTCCGTCTTAGTACATCGTGCGTGTGTGTTGTGCTCCGGCTTAAATTAAATTACTTAATCAAAATAACTTAATATGTGAACCGAAGTGAATTAAATCATTTAATAATTAATATAAGTGTCCAGATGGAGTATTTGCTGCATTAATTAGACAGGAAAACAGTAAGAAATGATTTTTATTAATATTATTTGTCTTAAATTCAGAACAGAACTACGCACATTACATTGAGAGGTCGCAAGGACGATTCGATACGAAGAAATCGAATCGGCTTATCAGCCTTACTTTGCTCGGCCGGATTTTTTATAATGTGCGTCGTAGTACTCTAAATATAGAACAAATAATATGATTTCTTTTTACAATTGTATTTTATATTGGTAAAATTTAAACATTTTATTGATTTTATCTATATTGAAATAAATTCTATTCTATTTAGGAATTATGATGAAGTTTGGTGTTTGATATTATAAATGTTTATTTTGTCAAAAATTTTGACATTTGAAGTGAATTTTGTGCTTTAGTGAGTTTTTCCTCGATGTTATAAATCTTTTTTCCGTGCATTTTTTAGGTTTGTTCCATTAATTTTAGTGAAGTTTTTATGGTAAACGTGATTTTTTAGCAAATTTGTTTGTTAGAATTAAGTTTTCTGCGCGATATTGATGTTATAAAAGTCTATTGTGTAATTTTTAGGTTTTTTTTAACTAATTTGATTTTATAAATAGTTTCTTTGAAGCAAATTTTATGCTTTAAATGGGTTTTTTGCTAATATTGGTTGGGTAAACGTGATTTTCAGCTAATTTTATGCTAAAAATCAGTTTTTTGTGCGATTTTCATGTTATAAATGTTATATATGGATTTTTTAATGTAAATTTTAAGCAAATTTTATACTAAAAATGGTATGCATGATTTACAAACAAGTTTTATGCTTAAATTGAGTTTTTTTGCACTATTATTCTTTTAAATGTTGTTGATATGCAAAATTGATACAAAAACGACGTTTTCTGCTTGTTTTTTAATGAATTTTATATGATATACCTGATTCACAAGCATATTTTAATCAGAAATATTTTTTTGCACTATTTTTGTGATATAATCATCTTTTCTCTGCAATTTTAACGTCCCCATTATGATTATATTTAGGAACAATTTATGTTTAAATGCAAATTTTAGACTTTTAATCAACAAAAATGATTTAAAATAAAAACTAACCGATTAAATTTGATGTAATTTTTTTGATTATTGGTTTTTTAGTAAAAAATACGAAAAAGTTAATTTTTTATTTTTTTGAATTTTTTAAATTGTTTAAATGCAAATTTTAGACTTTGACCACCAAAAATAAACGAAAACAAAAACTAATCAATTAAATTTAATATCATTTTTTTGTAAGTAAGCATTGATTAATGTTTTTTTAGAAAAAAATACGAAAAAGTTAAATTTCTACTTATCAATGTTTTTTCAAAATTTTTAAAACTTTGTAAAATCAAATTTTAGACTTTTAATCACCAAAAATAATTTAATACAAAAACTAATATATTAAATTTAGTATATTTTTTTGTAAGTAAGCATCGGGTAATGGTTTTATAGTAAAAAATACAAAAAAGTCAAATTTCTACTTATCAATATTTTTTCTGATTTTTAAAAACTGTTTAAATGCAAATTTAAAACTTTTATTTACTAAAAATGGTTTAAAATAAAAACTAATTGATTAAATTTGATGTAATTTTTTGTAAGTTACCATCGATTAATGGTTTTATAGTAAAAAATATGAAAAAGTCACATTTCTACTTTTATTTAAATGCAAGTTTTTGATTTTTAATCACCAAAAACAATTTAAAACAACTACTAATCGATTAATTTTGATGTAATTTTTTGTTAGTAAGCAACGATTAATAGTAATATAGTTAAAAATACGAAAAAGTTAATTTTCTTTTTTTTTAAATTTTTAAAATTATTTAAATGCACATTTTAGACTTTTAATCACCAAAAATGATTTAAAATAAAAACTTATCCAATAAATTTAATGTTATTTTTTGTAAAGAAGCATTGATTACTGGTTTTATAGTATAGAATACGAATAAGTCAAATTTCTACATATATATATATTTTTTTTTTTAATTTTTTAAAATTGTTTAAATGCAAAATTTAGACATTAAATCACCAAAAATATTTTATAACAAAAACTAATCGATTAAATTTGATGTATTTTTTTGTAAGTAAGCATCGATTAATGATTATATAATAAAAAAATACAAAAAAGTTAGTTTTTTACTTTATTTGAATTTTTGAAAATGTTTGAATGCAAATTTTAGACTTTAATCACTAAAAATAATCTAAAACAAAAACTAATCAATTAAATTTGATGTCATTTTTTTAGAAGTAAGCATTGATTACTGGTTTTTTAGTAAAAAATATAAAAAAGTTAATTTTTTACTTTTTGAATCTTTAAAATTATTTAAATGCAATTTTTTCATTTTTAATCACCAAAAATGTTTTAAAACAAAAACTAATTGATTAAATTTGTTGGAAATTTTTGTAAGAAAGCATCAATTAATGGTTCTTTAGTAAAAAATATGAAAAAGGTTATTTTTTACTTTTTTGAATTTTTAAAAATGTTTAAATGCAAATTTTAGACTTTTAAACACCAAAAATTCTTTAAAACAAAAACTAATTAATTAAATTTGATTTAATTTTTTGTGAGTAAGCATCATTTATTGGTTTTATAGTAAAAAATACAAATAATCAAATTGCTACTTTTTTTTAATTTTTAAAATTATTTAAATGCAAATTTTACACATTTAATTACCAAAAATGATTTAAAATAAAAACTAATCGATCAAATGCGATGCAATTTTTTGTAAGGAAGCATCAATTAATGGTTTTTTAGTAAAAATAAGAAAAAGATATTTTTTTTACTTTTTTGATTTTTTAAAATTGTTTAAATGCAATTTTTACACTTTGATCACCAAAAATAATCTAAAACAAAAACTAGTCAATTAAATTTGATGTCATTTTTTTGTAAGTAAGCATTAATTAATGGTTTTATAGAAAAAAAAAACGAAAAAGTCAAATTTTTACTTAACTATATTTTTTTGAATTTCAAAATTGTTTAAATGCAAATTTTAAGATTTTTATTTACCAAAAATGATTTCAAACTAAAGCTAATTGATTAAATTTGTTGTATTTTTCTTAAGTAAGCATTGATTAATGGTTTTATTGTAAAAAATACAAAAAAGTAAACTTTTTGTTTATCAATATTTTTTTGAATTTATTAAATAGTTTAAATGCAAATTTTAGACTTTTAATCACTAAAAATGATTTAAAACAAAAACTAATCGATTAAATTTAATGTATTTTTTTGTAAGTTAGCATCGATTAATGGTTTAATAGTTTAGATTACGAAAAAGTCAAATTTTTATTTATCAGTTTTTTTTTGAATTTTTAAAATTGTTTAAATGCAAATTTTAGACTTTGATCACCAAAAATGATTTAAAATAAAAAGTTATCTATTCAATTTGATGTAATTTTTTGTAAAAAATCATCGATTAATGGTTTTATAGTAAAAAATACGAAAAGGTCATTTTCTACTTTTTTGAATTTTTAAAAATGTTTAAAAGAAAATTTTAGATTTTTATTCACTAAAAATGATTTAAAAAAAAAAACTAATTGGTTAAATTTTATGCAATTTTTTATAAGTAACCATCGATGAATGGTTTTATAGTAAAGAAAACCAAAAAGTTAAATTGCTAATTATTAGTATTTTTTTTTATTTTATTTTTAAAATTGTTTAAATGCAAATTTTAGACTTTTAATAACCTAAAATAATTTAAATCAAAAACTAGTAGATTAAATTTGATGTAATTTTTTGTAAGTAATGGTTTTATAGTTAAAAATACAAAAAGGTCAATTTCTACTTTTTTGAAAATTTTTAAAATTGTTTAAATGCAAATTTTAGACTTTTAATTACTAAAAATGATTTAAAATAAAAACTAATCAATTAAATTTGATGCTATTGTTAGTAAGTAAGCATTGATTAATGGTTTTTTAGTAAAAATAACAAAAAAGTTAATTTTCTACTTTTTTTTGAATTTTTAAAATTGTTTAAATGCTAGTTTTAGACTTTTAAACACTAAAAATGATTCAAAATAAAAACTAATCTATTAAATTTGATGTAATTTTTTGGAAAGAAGCCTCGAATAATGGTTTTATAGTTAAAAATACAAAAAGGTCATTTTCTACTTTTGTTAAATTTTTAAAATTGAATAAATGCAAATTACCAAAAATTATTTAAAATAAAAATTATTTAATTAATTTTGATGTTTTTTTTTTGTAAGTTAGCATCGATTAATGGTTTTATAGTAAAAAATACAAAAAAATCTTTTTTTTTAATTTTTAAAATTGTTTCATAAAAAATCACTAAAAATGATTTAAAACAAAAACTATTCGATTTAACTTAATGTAACTTTTTGTAAATAAACATCGATTAATGGTTTTATAGTAAAAAATACGAAAAATCAAATTTCTACTTACCAATATTTTTGTTGATTTTTTAAAATTGTTTAAATGCAAATTTTAGACTTTCAATCACCAACAATGATTTAAAACAAAAACTAATTAATTAAATTTGATGTAATTTATTGCAAGTGAGCATCGATTATTGGTTTTATAGTAAAAAATACGACTTAATCATTTTCTAATTTTTTTTTCATTTTTAATATTGTTTAAATGCAAATTTTAGACTTTTAATCATCAAAAATGACTTAAAACAAAAACTATTTGTTTAATTTTGATGTAATTTTATGTAAGTCAGCATCGATTATTAGTTTAATAATAAAACATACGAAAAAGTTAAATTTCTACTTATCAATGATTTTTTTTTAAATTTTTAAAATTGTTTAATTGCAAATTTCAGACTTTAATCACTAAAAATGATTTAAAATAAAAACTAATGGATTAAATTTGATGTAATTTTTTTTAAGTTAGCATTGATTATTGGTTTTATAGTAAAAAATAAGAAAAAGTTAAATTTTCACTTATCAATATTTTTTTGGAATTTTTAAAATTTTAAGTGCAAATTTTAGATTTTAAATTACCAAACATTGTTTAAAACAAAAACTAATCAATTAAATTTGATGTAACTTTTTGTAAGTAAGCTTAAAATAATGGTTTTAAAATCTAAAATGCGAAAAAGTCAAATTTCCACTTATCAATATTTGTTTTTGAATTTTAAAAATTGTTTAAATGCAAATTTCGGACTTTTAATCAATAATAATTTAAAACAAAATCTAATCGATTGAGTTTGTTGTAATTTTGTAAGTAAGCAACGATTAATGGTTATATAGTAAAAAATACGAACAAGTTAAACTTTTACTTTTTTTAATTTTTAAAATTGATTAAATGCAAATTTTAGACTTAAAATTGTTTAAAAGCAAAATTTGGACTTTTAATCATCAAAAATGACTTAAAACAGAAACTTGTAGTTTAATTTTGATGTATTTTTTTGTGAGTAAACCTCAATTAATGGTTTATTAATAAAACATACAAAAAAGTTAAATTTCTACTTATCAATGTTGTTTATTTGAATTTCTAAAATTGTTTAAATGCAAATTTTATACTTTTTGTTACCAAAAATGATTTAGAGCAAAATCTAATTGATTAAATTTAATGTAATTTTTTGTATAGATGCATCGATTAATGGTTCTATAATAAAAAAATACGAAAAAGTTAATTTTTTTTTTTTTGAATTTTTAGTTGTTTAAATGAAAATTTTAGAATTTTAATCACCAAAAATGATTTAAAATAAAAACTAATTTTTTAAATTTAATGTATTTTTTTTGTAAGGAAACATCGATTAATGGTTTTTTAGTAAAAAATACGAAAAAGTTAATTTTCAGTTTTTTTTGAATTTTTAAAAACTTTTAAATGCAAAATTTAGACTTTTAATTAACAAAAATAATTTAAAATAAAAACTTATCTATTAAATTTGATGTAATTTTATATAAGGAAGCTTTGGTTATTGGTTTTATAGTAAAAAATACGAAAAGGTCATTTTCTACTTTTTTTGAATTTTTAAAGTTAACTTCAAGCAAGTTTTAGATTTTTAATCACCAAAATTGATTTAAACCAAAAACTAATTAGTAAAATTTGATCCAATTTTTTGTAAGTAAGCATTGATGAATGGTTTCATAGTAAAGAAAACAAAAAAGTTAAATTTCTATTTATCAGTATTTTTTTTTATTTTTAAAATTGTTTAAATGCAAATTTTAGACTTTTAATCACCAAAAGTGATTTAAAATAAAAACTAATCGATTGAATTTGATGAAATTTTTTTTAAGTAAGCATCATATAATAGTTTTATAGTAAAAAATACAAAAACATTAATATTCTACTTATTATAATTTTTTTTTTGAATTTTTAAAATTGTTAAAATGCAAATTTTAGACTTTGATCAGCAAAATTGATTTAAAATAAAAACTAATGGATTAAATTTGATGAATTTTTTTTTTAAGTAAGCATCTTATAATAGTTTTATAATAAAAAATACAAAAACAATAATATTCTACTTATTAATTTTTTTTTGATTTTTTAAAATTGTTAATATGCAAATTTTAGACTTTGATCACCAAAATTAATTTAAATTAAAAAGTATTGGATTAAATTTGATGTAATTTTTTGTAAGTTAGCATTGATTATTGGTCTTATAGTAAGTAAAGTCAAATTTCTACTAATCATAGTTTTTTTAGAATTTTTAAAATTTTAAATGCAAATTTTAGATTTTAAATCACTAAACATTATTTAAAACAAAAACTAATCGATTAAATTTTATGTAGTTTTTTGTAAGTAAGCATCGAATAATGGTTTTATAATCTAGAATGCGAAAAAGTCAAATTTCTACTTATCAATATTTGTTTTTGAATTTTAAAAATTGTTTAAATGCAAATTTCGGACTTTTAATCAATAATAATTTAAAACAAACTCGAATCGATTGAGTTTGTTGTAATTTTTTGTAAGTAAGCATCGATTAATGGTTATATAGCAAAAAATACAAAAAAGTAAAGTTTTTACTTTTTTTAATTTTTAAAATTGATTAAATGCAAATTTTTGACTTCTAATCACCAAAAATGATTTAAAATAAAAACTAATCGATTAAGTTTGTCGTAATTTTTTGTAAGGAAGCATCGGTTATAAGTTTTATAATAAAAATACGAAAAAGTCAAATTTCTACTTATCAATATTTTTTCTGAATTTTTAAAATTGTTTATATGCAAATTTTAGACTTTTAATCACCTAAAATGATTTAAAATAAAAACTAATATATCAAATGCGATGTAATTTTTTGTAAGAAAGCATGGATTAATGGTTTTTTAGTAAATAATACGAAAAAGTTAATTTTTTTCTTTTTTTTTTGATGCTTTAAAATTGTTTAAATGCATACTTTGATCACCAAAAATGATTTAAAATAAAAAGTAATCTAATCAATTTGATGTAATTTTTTGCAAAGAAGCATCGATTAAAGGTTTTATAGTAAAAAATACGAAAAAGTCATTTTCTACTTTTTTTGAATTTTTAAAAATGTTTAAAAGCAAATTTTAGATTTTTAATCACTAAAAATGATTTAAACTAAAAACTAATTGGTTAAATTTGATGCAATTTTTTATAAGTAACCATCGATGAATGGTTCTATAGTAAAGAAAACAAAAAAGTTAAATTGCTATTTATTAGTTTTTTAAATTTTTTTTTTTTAACTTGTTTAAATGCAAATTTTAGACTTTTAATAACCTAAAATAATTTAAATCAAAAACTAATAGATTAAATTTGATGTAATTTTTTGTAAGTTAGCATCAAGTCATGGTTTTATAGTAAAAAATACAAAAAGGTCAATTTCTACTTTTTTGAGAATTTTTAAAATTGTTTAAATCCAAATTTTTGACTTTCAATCACCAAAAATGATTTAAAACAAAAACTAATTAATTAAATTTGATGTAATTTATTGTAAGTAAGCATTGATTATTGGTTTTATAGTAAAAAATACGACTAAATCATTTTCTAATTTTTTTTCATTTTTAAAATTGTTTAAATGCAAATTCTAGTCTTTTAATCACCAAAAATGATTTAAAACAAAAACTAATTGATTAAATTTGATGTAATTTTTTGTATGTAAGCATCGATGAATGGCTTTATAGTAAAAAATACGAAAAAATCAAATTTCTACTTATCAATATTTGTTTTGAATTTTTAAAATTGTTTAAATGCAAATTTTAGACTTTTAATCACTAAAAATGATTTAAAACAAAACCTAATTGATTAAATTTGATATAATTTTTTGTAGGTAAGCATCGATTAATGGTGAAAATACAAAAAAATCAAATTTTTACTCATTTTTTTTTTTAGTTTTAAAATTGTTTAATTGCAAATTTTACACTTTTAATCACCAAAAATGATTTAAAACAAAATTATATTGAATAAATTTGATGTAATTTATTGTAAGTAAGCATCGATTAATGATTTTATAGTATAAAATACGAAAAAATTATTTTCTACTTTTTTTGAAATTTGAAAATTGATTAAATGCAAATTTTAGACTTTTAATCACCTAAAATGATTTAAAATAAAATCTACTATTTTTATTTTTTGATAACAAACACTTGGGCGGGTGGGCGAGATCATTGTATCAAACTACCGGTTTAATATTTATAAACTGTGTTCCTGCCCACCCGCCCAAGTGTTAGTAATCAAGAAATTTGATTTTGTAATTACCTTTGACGTATTAGTGACAACTGTTAGTCAATCTGTCATATTAAAAACAGCAGAAACCTAACAAGTGTGGGAATAATCAAATTTTTTGATAACAAACACTTGTGCGGGTGGGCGAGATCATTGAATCAAACTACCGGCTCAATAATTATAAACTGTGTTTTTGCCCACCCGCCTAAGTGTTAGTAATCAAGAAATTTGATTTTGTACTTACCTTTTACGTATTAGTGACAACTGTCATTTAATCTATCACATTAAAAACATCAGAAACGCAACAAGTGTGAGAATAAACAAATTTCTAGATAACAAACACTTGGGCGGGTGGGCGGGAACACTGAATCAAACCACCGGTTTAACATTTAAAAATTATGTTCCCGCTTACCCGCCCAAGTGTTAGTTATTAAGAAATTTGTTATTGTACCCACCTCTGACGTATTAGTAAAAACTGTCATTCAATCTGTCACATTAAAAACATCAGAAACGCAACAAGTATGAGAATAAACAAATAGTATCAAACTACCGGCTTAATTTTTATAAACTGTGGATTTTCAATTGGACTTACAGATTTTCTATTAATTCTACATATTCTATTGAAAGTAAAAACAGTTTTTGCTGTAAAAAACCTTATTATATAATTTTAAGGGCTAATTTTGTTATAAGGGTTGCTTAATATTGCTTGGTTCAAATTGGGGTTTACACTATTGCAAAGCTGAGATTTTTCTGTTTAGGAATTATGTTCTTATTTAATTATTAATATACAATAAGATTGCTTAAATTGAATTAGTTTATTTCCTGAATTTAAATCCGGTCAGAGTAGAAGGGGAAGTTGGCCGTTGGTGTACCTGCCCTACCTGCTTGCAGTCCATGTGAGTACGTTGTGCGCGTATGTTGTGCTCCTGTTTTACTTAAATTGCGTTGTAATTAATTGAAAGTGATTCTAAAACAATGGATTTGTTAATTAAATTGTAATAATTATAGTGTGTGACCATTTGAGGATACAGTAGTTTGGAAATAATAGTAGTAAGTTGAATTGCGTATTATTTTATTGAGTTCGGGTTTACTCTTTGCATTTTTTTTTTATTGGAATTGCTTTTAAATACTTGTATTGTAATAATAAATTTATTTCTCTGTATTGTTTGTTTGGGTCATAATGTTATATATTAAGCCGGTTTGCAATTAATTTGATAATTATGCTTGATCTAAATTATAGATTAAAATATTTTACAATCAAATTAATATAAATTTTAGGTTACCGTCATGTAAGTTTGGATGATAAAGTGCTATGACTAGATGATTTTGTTCATGACTTTTATTTGCTTCAAAATAAATTTGATTCAAACTTTGTATTTCTTATTATTATTGCTCTAATACTGTTAGTACTGTTTTTTGGGTTCTTTAAATGATTGATTATTATTTAAATTCAATAATTTTATTAATATTTATTTCCACTAAGCTTAAATTTTAAGTAGTATTGGTGAGATTAAATTTTATTTTTGATCAAAATGCTTTAAATAAGTTAATTAAATTAATGCTTACTACATTTGTGTGCAGAGTACCCACCCAAGTGTATGTAATTTAGAAAAAAATTCTGCTAATGTTATAAAGTTAAGAAAAATAGTCATAGTTTCAGCTCTTGATTACAAACACTTGGGTGGTAGGCGGCAACTACGTTTAAGTTGTGCGGGCGTTAAGCTTCTATAGGTGTTCCTCACCCAACTATTTACTCTTTTATTCTTGTTGATGTTTTAAAGTTAAACGGGATAGTGACAAATGTTGTCGGACCTTGGCAAGCCAATATCTTCAATTGTTTTACAATTTATGACAAATTTTATCAAAATAACGCATTTTTTGCAACAAAATCAGTTAACGAAACGCATTTGCAGCAATTTAGTAACATTTTTGACATATGTCAATTTACTTTGAGTTATCAGGGATGCAAATTACTAAATTGCTTTTGAATTTCTTTAATTGTTTTACATTTTATGACAAATTCCATAAAAATAAATTAGTTTATTGAGATAAGGGCCTTGTTGGGGAGCCTAAAGAAGCTAGTAGAAAGACTTAAAATTGTTTTTTAAGCTGTAAGCATTGGCTGGGTTAAGGACTCTTTAAGTTTAGTGGTTGATAACTTTGATGATTCTGAAAGCACTTGACGTGATAGACCGGCTGATGGCTTATTAGATAATATAACTAAATTTTTTTTACTGTTTCTTTTGTTGCCTACTAGGGCGAATCCTTCCTTTTTACTGACTTGGCTGTGTTTTTGGCAGTTTTTTTTAAAAGGAGGATTGGATCGGGGCAGAGTTGAGATACTGGGTGGGTAACTTGGAGAATATGGCCATCAAAGCAAAATTTTTTTGGATATGTTCTTTTGCATCTCGAAGACAAGTTTTTTGTGGTTTAGCCTAATTTGTTTCAACTCTTTGTGAATGTTAATCCGATTAGACTCTTAAGACTATTAACTTTTTTAGGTTATTAATCTTTGTTTCTGCTTTTTGAGTAGCACACTCAAGTGGGTGGACGGGGAAATTAGTTTATTTGTATTTCCTACTTACCCACCTAAGTGTTGGTTATACAGATTGAATTATTTATTCTTCTTCTAATGTTAATCCTGGATAGGCAGGCATGCTATATATAAATGTATAAGGGATGTTCACTTTTTTTTTTTATCTACAATAGTCTTTACCCAGGAATTCCTTTGTTGACTTTATCTTTAAATGATCTTGGAGGTTTACGTTTTCTTGTTAGGCTGTACTTCAATATTTGTTTTATCCATTTGTTCTGGTATGCAACCTAATTCATTTTTTTTGTATTGAATTTTTAACTTTAATATATTTTTAAAAGTTGATTTTGTAAGGGTGGTTTTATATTGATTACTGGGAGTTGGGGTTGATACCTTAGAAAAGCTGAGATTTTTCTGTATAGGGATCCTATTATTTCCTAATTATTAATACATTAATTATTGAGAATTAAAATGTTATGTAAAATATTTTAATCCGGCTTGAGAAGTGAAGTAGTGGGGTGATGCCATC
The DNA here is from genome assembly GCA_963932245.1 of Tachinus rufipes. Lineage (NCBI taxonomy): Eukaryota > Metazoa > Arthropoda > Insecta > Coleoptera > Staphylinidae > Tachinus > Tachinus rufipes. The sequence goes on from OZ010749.1 coordinate 9,795,042, forward strand.
TTGCTGTGCACGGCGGCGCAGTAGATCAATGCAGTCCGTCTTAGTACATCGTGCGTGTGTGTTGTGCTCCGGTTAAAATTAAATGAATAATCAAAGGAACTTAAATTGTGAGCAAAAGTGAATTAATTTGTTTAATAATTAATATAAGTGTCCACATGGAGTAATAGTTGCGTTAATTACACGGAAAAATAGTAAGAAATGATATTTATTAATATTAGTTGTGTTAAATTTAGAATATAGCTACGCACATTGCATTGGAAGGTCGCAAGGACGATTCGATACGAAGAAATCGAATCGGCTTATCAGCCTTACTTTGCTCGGCCGGATTTTTTATAATGTGCGTCGTAGTACTCTAAATATAGAACAAATATGATTTCTTTATTGTATTTTATATTGGTAAAATTTAAACATTTTATTGATTTCAATTATATTGAAATAAACTTTATTCTATTTACGAATTATGATCAAGTTTATGTGTTATTTTCTGTGCAATTTTAATATTATAAATGTATTATTTTGTCTAGTTTTTTGACTTTTGAAGTGAATTTGGTGCGCTAAAATGAGTTTATTGCGTGATGTTTATGATATAATTTTTTTCCGAGCATTTTTAGGTTTGTTGCATTAATTTTTGGGAAAGTTTTTATGGAAAACGTGATTTTTGAGTTTTTTGTTCAAATTTTCATGTTTTTCTATACAAATTTAAAACTTTCAAAGGAATTTTTATGTTATAAATGTAATTGTTGTGTATTTTTGAGGTTTTTGAAGCAAATTTTATGCTTTAAATGGTTTTTTAATTTTATAAATAGTGTTTCTATTTAAATTTCATGCAAAAACGACGTTTTTTGTTTGTTTTTTTGATGAATTTTATATGATATACGTAATCCATAAACGAATTTTAATCAAAAATGTTTTTTTGCACGATTTTCATGATATAATTATTTTTTCTGTGTAATTTAAAGTCCGGATTTAGTTATTTTTGACTTTTTATGATAGAATTTTGCACTTTTTAACAATAATTGGCTAAATTTTTGACGTTCCATGAAAAGAATTTTGCAATTTTCAATAGTTTATAGCCGAGTTTTGTTACTTTCTAACAACATTTTTATGTTTCAAGGCCGAATTTTGTTTTTGATATTTATTAAATAGAATTTTACACTTTTTATAACAGTATATGGCCCGATTTTAGTGCTTTCTGAAAATATTTTATAGCTATTTTAAACTTTATAAATAGAACCAACAGTTTATGGCTAAACTTTGTTGCTTTCTGAAAATATTTTAATGTTTCAAGACAAAATTTTGTGCAAATTTTAGACAATTAATTACTAAAAATGATTTAAAACAAAAACTAATTAAATAATTTGATATAATTTTTTGTAACTAAGCATTGGTTAATGGTAATAGTAAAAATACGAAAAAGTCAAATTTCTACTTATCAATATTTTTATTGAATTTTTAAAATTGTTTAAATGCAAATTTATAACATATAACATATTGATTCATACATAAGTATTGAGCTTTCATATTAGGAGTTATTTATAACTAAGTTTTTTTTTTCGTAAAATAACTTCGCTATTTGAACCAGATTCCATATAAGCTTTTGCTTTTTTTAAAACTTGACTTGTTTTGTGAATTTGTTTGGAGATACTCTTTTCAACCTCAAGTTTCCTTTGGTTTGCAATAGTAAGTTTTGTATTTGCGTCTTGTAGCAATTTGTTGCAATGTTTTAGCTTATCTTTTAATAGATTATTTTCTAGCAGCATCTTTTTGCAACACTCATCACAGCATATTTTATCTTGTTCAAGCATCATTTTATCAGTTCATAGACTTAGTCAACTCTAATGATTGTAAGTATGGTCTTGTAGTAGCCTCCAAACTTGAAAACCTTCCATGGTCACTTTCAATACCCAAATCTGGTGAAGAATTTCTTTCATGTTCAATTTGTAAAGAATTCTCTTCACCTGTATTTCTAAACACAAATGAACCAACTTGTTCTTTAGAACCGTATCCACCTGAGAAATCGGTATTTTGTCTCTTATATACATACATGACTCTTCGAAAGATACATTTTCAAAATTTTTGAATTTGGGCTTGTAGGAGCTGAGAATGGTTGCTCAGGATCTTTTCTAACTTGCAATTTAATCAATTTAATTCACAAATTAGCATTTGTATTTTCCAATTCACTAATTTTAAGATTTTTGTAATTCCAAACATGTAACTTGTTTTTGAAATTATCTTTCAACAAACCAAATTCTTCTTTTAAATCTGTTACTTGCTTTTCAAATATTTTTTCTTTTTCATTAAAGTCTTTCAATTTATTTGCAAGAATTCCATTTTCTTCTAGTATCTTAGTCTTTTCAAAAATAACTTTAGAGTATTGAAGTGTTGCCTTATACAACTCATCTCTGAGTTCCTGTGTCTTTTCTCTAAAATTAGCTTCTGAATTGCAGAGTTTATTTTTTTAATTTTATTTCACTTTTCTCTAAGGTACAAACTTTTTCTTCAGATATTTTTAAGACATCTTGTAGGGATTCCAGTTCATGTAGCATGTGAAGTATACGTAATACGTATTCACAGTCATATTGCTTTTGAAGTGCTAATGCTTCATTTGAAAGATTTTGAATATTTTTCTCAGCATCCATTTGTATTTTGTTTATCTGTTCATTGTAATTCTCTTCTATAATTTCCATTTTATGAGAAAATTCATCTTCTAAGTCTTTACGTATATCATTTTCAATGCAAACAACTTGATCAGCCATTGACTGTAATTTTTCTTTACTTATTTCTTGCTGATTCCAGTGCTTGCATTTTCTTACATTCTAATTCATTGATTTGATTCTGTACAGCTTTAGACTTAATATCTATATTTTCCAAAAAAATTTCCTTATTTTTTTGATAGTCATTAATTGTAGCCTTTAGATCTTCTACCTGTTTGAATACCTCTGCCTTTTTATTTTCCACAGTTGCAAGCTTTTCTTCCAAAGTTTTTATTGTATGAATTAATTCCTCATGTACTGCAACTGCTTCTTTAAATTTTTTGTTTTCATCCTCAAATTTCTTTACTTGCTTTTTTCTTCCTGATATTTCATCTCCATGTTATGATATGTCAATAATTATTCATCTTGAAATTGTAATTTCTCCTCAAGTAATTCAATTTGTTGCATTAGACTATTGATAGTAATTCTGTTTTCATTAAAGATTTTTTTGGAAGGTGTTTTAGATTTTAGCTCCAATTCAGTGGATTCACACAAAGTAATTATTTTATGTTTTGGCTTCAGACTTTGATCATCCAAGCCTATTCTTGCTTTAGATATTGATCGATTTGGTTCAGACCATGATTCACTATCACTATGATTTTCAAAGCATTTAACTGCTAGTGAAGATTTTAATGGAATCTTTTCGGAATGGGTTTCTGTGAGTTGATATTTTGAATTTTCATCTATTAGTTCTTTTACTATTTTTGTAGGTGATAGCACATTACGTGTACTTGTATCCATTTCCATTATTACATTTACTAAATCTTGATCATTTGTTACTAATTTTGCAAATTTTAGACTTTTAATCACCAAAACACATTTAAAACAAAAATTAATTGAATAAATTTGATGTAATTTTTTGTAAATGTGTATTGATTATTGGTTTTATATTAAAAATTACAAAAAAGACAAATTTCTACTTCTCAATATTTCTATTGAATTTTTAAAATTGTTTAAATGCAAATTTTACACTTTTAATCACCTAAAATGATTTAAAACAAAAACTAATTGATTAAATTTGATGTAATTTTTTGTAAGTAATTATCAGTTAATAGTTTTATAGCAAAAAATTCGAAAAAGCTAAATTTCTACTTATCAATATTTTTTTGAATTTTTAAAATTATTTAAATTCAAATTTTAGATTTTTAATCACCAAAAATGATTCAAAATAAAAACTAATCGATTAAATTTGATGTATTTTTTTGTAAGTAAGTATCGGTTAATGGTTTTATAGTAAAAATTACGAAACAATTAACATTCAATTTTTTTTTTTATTTTTTAATTTGTTTAAATGCAAATTTTAGACCTTTAATCAACAAAAATGATTTAAAATAAAAACTAATTTATAAAATTTAATGTAATTTTTTGTAAGGAAGCTTTGATTAATGGTTTTATAGTAAAAAATACGAAAAGGTCATTTTCTACTTTTTATGAATTTTTAAAATTGTTTAAATGCAAATTTTAGATTTTGATCACCAATAATAATCTAAAACAAAAACTAATCAATTAAAATTGATGTCATTTTTTTTGTAAGTAAGCATTGATTAATGTTTTTTTAGTAAAAAATACGAAAAAGTTAAATTTTTATTTATCAATGTTTTTTCTGAATTTTTAAAACTTTTTAAAAGCAAATAAATTACTAAAAATTACTTAAGACAAAAACTATTCTAATAAATTTAGTATAATTTTTTGTAAGTAAGCATCGGTTAATGGTTTTATAGTAAAAAAATATGAAAAAGTCAAATTTCTACTTATCAATAGTTTTTTTGAATTAAAAAAAAAATTAACTTCAAATTTTTGACTTTTAATCACCAAAAATGATTTAAAACAAAAACTAATCGATTAAATTTGTTGTAATTTTTTTGTAAATAAGCATCGATACATGGTTTTATAAAAATGAATACAAAAATGTCAAATTTCTATTTATTAATTTTTTTTTTTTTTTAACTTGGTAAACAGCAATTTTTAGACTTTTATCACTAAAAATGATTTAAAACAAAAACTAATCGGTTAAATTTTATGTTATTTTTTTTAAGTAAGCATATATTAATAGTTTTATATAGTATAGAATACAAAAAAGTCAAATTTCTTCTTTTCAATTCTTTTTTTTTTGAATTTTTAAATTTGTTTAAATGCAATTTTTACAATTTTACAATTAATATTTACAAACAATTCTGAATTTGCATTTGCAAAAATAAGTTAGTTATTCCGTGTGGGAAATGGAAAAATAATTGTTAAAATTGCTGTATGGAAATCCGGTTCAATTTGTTATCGAAACTGAATGAGTAGAATGTGAATGTGCTTTTTATTTGCATTGTTTGTAATGCATTTTTTTTGTCTTTTAATTGTATTGTACATTTAATTGTGCTCATTTCGAAAGTATTTTTATTGAAATTAATATTTCTTCCAAAACAAATTTCTTTTTACTTTTTGTTTACTTATTTTTATTCAAGTAAGACAATCATGTATTATGTTTGTAATTTCTACTCACGAAGTTATACGATTTTGCCCGATGTTACAAGCAGGCGGCCATTTTGTATTGCGTAGTTGACTTAACCAAACAAATTAAAGTAAATGTGGCTGAGTAACGTTTTTTTCCCGTGTTTTAAAATTAAGTATTCAATTGTTTTGTGAATTAATAAGAATAAGACATTTATAATAATACTTTATTCACGGTATATACAAAACCATTTACATCTACATCATTATATACATAAATAACGATGAATTACAAACAATATTACAATTACACAAAAATATATAAAAGAATATTGAAAAATAAAAGCATGGAAAAAAGTATTCATAAATAAAAACAAAATATAAAGTTATTCATCAACACATTTTAATTGACACTTAAAACTACATTTTGAAACACAAAATAAATCAATATTATTAGAGAAACTATTTGCAATTCTACACATTCTACCAATTGGATTATTAAATCCATAATTGGTAGAATGTATAGATTCTCTAAATAATGGAGACTGTCTGGTTCGGCGATTATTGTTGGGGACTTGAAATGGAAGAGTTACTAGTAGCTCTTGGCAATCAATCTCAGACATCATTAGTCCACGTAAAAATGATAAATCGGCTCTTTTGCGCCGAATTTTCAGCGGCGGAAGATTATATTGCAATGCAATGAGGTTAAAATTGTAATTTTCGGATAAAATGCCTAATTTGTACGATAATAAACGAAAAAATTTGTTTTGAATACGTTCTATATTGCATATATGAACGCTGTAGAATGGACACCAAACTGACGGAGCGTACTCTAAATGAGAACGTACTAAAGCGCAATAAAGTAATTTGAGTGTGCTAGGAGATAGGTCAGTAGACATTCTGTAAACAAATCCTAACATTTTCATAGCACGGTTGCACATATAGTTTATATGCTCAACAAAAGTTAGTTTTGAATCAAAAATTACGCCCAAATCTTTTATTTGTGTAACATGTTTCAAAACATTATTATCGATAGTAGAGTCAAACGATACTTTACTTAAAGTTCTGTTGAAGCTTATCGAAAAACATTTATTTGCGTTAAACAACAAGTTATTAATAAGACACCATGAATGCACAAAATCTAAATCATTTTGCAAACTAATGCAGTCCTCGATAGATGATATTCTTTTATAAATTTTAAGATCGTCAGCAAATAAAAGATAAGACGAAGAATTAATAGAATAAACAAGATCATTAATAAATAGTAAAAACAGAATTGGTCCACAATGAGATCCTTGAGGAACCCCAGAAGGAACGACAATTGGTTGTGATAAAAAGTTATTAATTTTCACACACTGTGTACGATTTTCCAAAAACCTTGACAACCACGCAACAACAGATTCATGAAAACCCAAAGCCCGAAGCTTAGCAATCAAAATACTATGATTAACGCGATCAAAAGCCTTTGAAAAATCTGTGTAAATAGAATCTACTTGAACTCTTTATTGAAAGGCATTCAAAAGATCATTTTCGTAACAAAGAAGATTTGTAAGAGTAGAACGACCCTCGCAAAACCCATGTTGCTGTTCCACTAAAATGCTTTTGCACATCCATTGTATTTAACCAGTTACAATTTGATCAAACAACTTAGGAATAGCAGACTGGATGCATATACCTCTATAATTAGTAATATCCTCCTTAGCTCCAAATTTATGTAAAGGCATAATGTAGCTTTGTTTCCAAACTGAAGGAAACTTGGCTTCATTAAGAGAAGCCTCGAAAAGTAAGTGCAATGGCATAGAAATTGAATAAATACATTGTTTTAACAGCATAGATGGAACACCGTCCGGTCCAGTGCTAAAGTTACATTTGAGGTTCTCAGTCCCTTTAAATACATCCAACAATCTAATTGAAAATGCTCGATGTAATACGTTTTTCTTAAAGTCAATCAAAGGAGTTGGATGAGTTTGTGTATCGTAAACAGAGGAAAAGAATTCAGCAAAACTATTAACATAGTCATCTCCATTACTGCAAGTTTTTTGTTTATAATACATTGTGGCTGGAAAATCATTAGTTTTTCTAGAGTCGCTAACAAATTTCCAAAAATGTTTAGGGTTACTTTGAATGTTGTTTTCTGTTCGAGTAATATATTGCTTGTATAGACATGTACTGAGATTCTTACACGAAGTACGAATTGATTGAAACTCGTTATAATCAGACAATAGTCTTGAAGATTTATAACGTTTATGAACAGTTTTTTTGAGTCTAGTAAGTGAAATCAATTCTTTATTAAACCAAACTGGAAAATTGTTTTCTCGCCATTGTTTTTTGGGAACAAAATAGTCAATAGCAAAATGCAACACAGAGTAAAATAAATTAACGCAACTATCAACATCACAATTATAAAAAAGGGCGGATCAATCAACATTCAACAAAAAATTATTGATTGCGTTAAAGACTTAATTGTGCTTAAAGAAAACTATCATAATAACATACTTATAACATTGATTATATTCAGAAAATCTTAAATTGAATTTATGATTTGATCTGGAGGCTTTTTGTCGCGTGCGAGAGTCCTAAAGTTTTTGGCTTCGGTTGTGTGCCAATCTTACCACACAATACTGATTGTAAATCAATTATAGTTTTAATATTCAAACCATAATTTAAAAAAATGTGGTTTTGTTAAGGGTTTATGAGGTGGATTGGCGTTTGCACTATCGGAAAAGTGAGATTTTTCTATATGGGGATCATATTAGTTCTTATTTATTAATGCATTATTTAAAGAGAATTGGGATGATATGTAAAATATTTTAATCCGGCTTGAGAAGTGGAGTAGTGGGGTGATGCCATCTTGCTGTGCACGGCGGCGCAGTAGATCCATGCAGTCCGTCTTAGTACATCGTGCGTGTGTGTTGTGTTCCGGCTTAAATTAAATTACTTAATCAAAATAACTTAATATGTGAACCGAAGTGAATTAAATCATTTAATAATTAATATAAGTGTCTAGATGGAGTATTTGCTGCATTAGTTAGACAGGAAAACAGTAAGAAATGATTTTTATTAATATTATTTGTGTTAAATTTAGAACAGAACTACGCACATTGCATTGGAAGGTTGAAATCGAATCGGCTTATCAGCCTTACTTTGCTCGGCCGGATTTTTTATAATGTGCGTCGTAGTACTCTAAATATAGAACAAATAATATGATTTCTTTTTACAATTGTATTTTATATTAGTATAAATTTAAACATATTATTGAATTCAATTATATTGAAATAAATTCTATTCTATTTAGGAATTATGATGAAGTTTAGTGTTTGATATTATAAATGTTTATTTTGTCAAAGTTTTTGACATTTGAAGTGAATTTTGTGCTTTAGTGAGTTTTTCTGTTATAAATCTTTTTTCCGTGCATTTTTTAGGTTTGTTCCATTAATTTTAGTGAAGTTTTTATGGTAAACGTGATTTTTGAGCAAATTTGTTTGCTAGAATTAAGTTTTCTGCGCGATATTGATGTTATAAAAGTCTATTGTGTAATTTTTAGGTTTTTTTTAACTAATTTGATTTTATAAATAGTTTCTTTGAAGCAACTTTTATGCTTTAAATGGGTTTTTTGCTAATATAGATTGGGTAAACGTGATTTTTAGCTAATTTTATGCTAAATATTAGTTTTTTGTGCGATTTTCATGTTATAAATGTTATATATGGATTTTTTAATGTAAATTTTAAGCAAATTTTATACTAAAATGGTATGCATGATTTACAAACAAGTTTTATGCTTAAATTGAGTTTTTTGCAATATTAATCTTTTAAATGTTGTTTATATGCAAAATTGATACAAAAACGACGTTTTCTGCTTGATTTTTATGAATTTTATATGATATACGTGATTCACAAGCATATTTTAATCAGAAATGTTTTATTGCACTATTTTTGTGATATAATCATCTTTTCTTTGCAATTTTAACGTCCCCATTATGATTATATTTAAGAATAATTTATGTTTAAATGCAAATTTTAGACTTTTAATCAATAAAAATGATTTAAAATAAAAACTAAACGATTAAATTTGATGTAATTTTTTTGATTATTGGTTTTTTAGTAAAAAATACAAAAAAGTTAAATTTCTACTTATCAATGTTTTTTCTAAATTTTTAAAACTTTTTAAAATCAAATTTTAGACTTTTAATCACCAAAAATGATTTAAAATAAAAACTAATCTATTAAGTTTGATGTAATTTTTTGTAAAGAAGCATCGATTAATAGTTTTATAATAAAAATACGAAAAAGTCATATTTCTACTTATCAATATTTTTTCTGAATTTTTAAAATTGTTTAAATGCAAATTTTAGACTTTTAATCACCTAAAATGATTTAAAATAAAAACTAATAGATCAAATGAGATGTAATTTTTTGTAAGAAAGCATGGATTAATGGTTTTTTAGTAAATAATACAAAAAAGTTAATTTTTTACTTTTTTTGAATTTTTAAAATTGTTTAAATGCAAATTTTAGACTTTGATCACCAAAAATGATTTAAAATTAAAAGTTATCTATTCAATTTGATGTAATTTTTTGTAATGAAGCATCGATAAATGGTTTTATAGTAAAAAATACGAAAAGGTCATTTTCTACTTTTTTTGAATTTTTAAAAATGTTTAAAAGCAAATTTTAGATTTTTAATCACTAAAAATGATTTAAACCAAAAACTAATTGGTTAAATTTGATGCAATTTTTTATAAGTAACCATCGATGAATGGTTCTATAGTAAAGAAAACAAAAAAGTTAAATTGCTATTTATTAGAATTTTTTTTAAATTTTTTTTTTTTAAATTGTTTAAATGCAAATTTTAGACTTTGATCACCAAAAATGATTTAAAATTAAAAGTTATCTATTCAATTTGATGTAATTTTTTGTAATGAAGCATCGATAAATGGTTTTATAGTAAAAAATACGAAAAGGTCATTTTCTACTTTTTTTGAATTTTTAAAAATGTTTAAAAGCAAATTTTAGATTTTTAATCACTAAAAATGATTTAAACCAAAAACTAATTGGTTAAATTTGATGCAATTTTTTATAAGTAACCATCGATGAATGGTTCTATAGTAAAGAAAACAAAAAAGTTAAATTGCTATTTATTAGAATTTTTTTTTTATTTTTTTTTTTTTAAATTGTTTAAATGCAAATTTTAGACTTTTAATAACCTAAAATAATTTAAATCAAAAACTAATAGATTAAATATGATGTAATTTTTTGTAAGTTAGCATCAAGTAATGGTTTTATAGTAAAAAATACAAAAAGGTCAATTTCTACTTTTTTGAGAATTTTTAAAATTGTTTAAATGCAAATTTTAAACTTTTAATTACTAAAAATGATTTTAAATAAAAACTAATCGATTAATTTTGATGCTATTGATAGTAAGTAAGCATTGATTAATGGTTTTTTAGTAAAAATAACAAAAAAGTTAATTTTCTACTTTTTTTTGAATTTTTAAAATTGTTTAAATGCTAGTTTTAGACTTTTAATCACTATAAATGATTGAAAATAAAAACTAATCTATTAAATTTGATGTAATTTTTTGGAAAGTAGCCACGAATAATGGTTTTATAGTAAAAAATACAAAAAGGTCATTTTCTTCTTTTGTTAAATTTTTAAAATTGAATAAATCCAAATTTCAGACGTTTAATTACCAAAAATGATTTAAAATAGAAACTATTTAATTAATTTTGATGTTTTTTTTGTAAGTTAGCATCAATTAATGGTTTTATAGTAAAAAATACAAAAAAATCATTACACTTTAATCACTAAAAATGATTTAAAACAAAAACTAATAGATTAAATTTGATATAATTTTTTGTAAGTAAGCATTGATTAATGGTTTTATAGTAAAAAATACAAAAATGTAAAATTTCTTTTTATCAATATTTTCTTGAATTTTTAAAACTATTTAAATGCAAATTTTAGACTTTTAATCACCAAAAATCAGTTAAAACAAAATCTAGTCGATTAAATTTGTTGTATTTTTTTGTAGGTAAGCATCGATTAATGGTTTTATAGTAAACAATATAAAAATGTCAAATTTCTACTTGTCTCAATATTTTTTGTATTTTTTTGTTTTTTGATTTAATTATGTTGTCGACCCTTTTTTCAGTATACAACAACAATTAAATTACATTCAAAATTGACAGCAATTAAATTCTTGCGTCCTCTTTTTTAGAACGAACAAAAACTTATTGCAATTCCTTTTCCTAAAGCAACACTATCAAATAGATTGAAGCTCCTATTATAAGCGTTTCGCTTGCACTGCACACACTACATTGATGAACTAATCTTGCCATAATTCATATTCATAATCAAATTTCTACTTGTCTCAATATTTTTTGTATTTTTTTGTTTTTTGATTTTTAATCACCAAAAATATTTTAAAACAAAAACTATTCAATTAACTTTTATGTAATTTTTTTGTAAGTATGCATGGGTTAATGGTTTTTTAGTAAAAAATACGAAAAAGTTAATTTTTAATTTTTTTTGAATTTTTAAATACTTTTAAATGCAAAATTTAGACTTTTAATCAACAAATATATTTTAAAATTAAAACTTATCTATTAAATTTGATGTAATTTTTTATAAGGAAGCTTTAGTTATTGGTTTTATAGTAAAAAAAAAGAAAAGGCCATTTTCTAATTTTTTTTTTAATTTTGAAATTGTTTAATTGGTCATTTTCTACTTTTTTTGAATTTTTAATCACCAAAATTGATTTAAACCAAAAACTAATTGGTAAAATTTGATGCAATTTTTTGTAAGTAAGCATTGATGAATGGTTTCATAGTAAAGAAAACAAAAAAGTTAAATTTTTATTTATCAGTATTTTTTTTAATTTTTAAAATTGTTTAAATGCAAATTTTAGACTTTTAATCACCAAAAGTGATTTAAAATAAAAATTAATGGATTAAATTTGATGAATTTTTTTTTAAGTAAGCATCTTATAATAGTTTTATTGTTAAAAATACAAAAACATTAATATTCTACTTATTGTAATTTTTTTTGAATTTTTAAAATTGTTAAAATGCATATTTTAGACTTTGATTACCAAAAATTGATTTAAAATATAAACTAATGGATTAAATTTGATGTAATTTTTTGTAAGTTAGCATTGATTATTGGTTTTATAGTAAGAAATAAGAAAAAGTCAAATTTCTACTTATCAATATTTGTTTCTGAATTTTAAAAATTGTTTAAATGCAAATTTTGGACTTTTAATCACCAATAATAATTTAAAACAAAAACTAATCGATTAAGTTTGTTGTAATTTTTTTATAATTAAACATTGATTAATGGTTTTTTAGTAAAAAATATAAAAAAGTTAATTTTTTACTTTTTTTGAATTTTTAAAATTATTTAGATGCAATTTTTTGACTTTTAATCACCAAAAATGATTTAAAACAAAAACTAATTGATTAAATTTGTTGTAGATTTTTGTAAGAAAGCATCGATTAATGGTTTTTTAGTAAAATATATTTTTTACTTTTTTTAAATTTTTAAAATTGTTTAAATGCAAATTTTAGACTTTTAATCACCAAAAATGACTTAAAACAAAAGCTAATTGTTTAATTTTAATGTAATTTTTTGTAAGTAAGCATCTATTAATGATTTGATAATAAAACATACGAAAAAATAAATTTTCTTCTTTTTAGAGTTTTTAAAATTGTTTAAATGCAAATTTTAGACTTTTAATCACCAAAACTGATTTAAAATAAAAATTAATCGATTAAATTTGACGTAATTTTTTGTTAGTGAGCATCGATTAATGGTTTTTTAGTAAAAAATACGAAAAAGTCAAATTTCTACTTATAAAAATTTTCTTTAAGTTTTTAAATTGTTTAAATGCAAATTTTAGACTTTTAATTACTTAACGTTAGTTTTTAAATCAATCGAATAATAATATAAACTAATGTAACAAGCAGAGATTATATTAATTTATTTTAAACTGTTCATAAAATTCAAATTATTTATATATAAAGTAGAAAATCAAATAAATTTTCCCAATTTAATTATGTTGTCGACCCTTTTTTCAGTATACAACAACAATTAAATTACATTCAAAATTGACAGCAATTAAATTCTTGCGTCCTCTTTTTTAGAACGAATAAAAACTTATTGCAATTCCTTTTCCTAAAGCAACACTATCAAATAGATTGAAGCTCCTATTATAAGCGTTTCGCTTGCACTGCACACACTACATTGATGAACTAATCTTGCCATAATTGACATCCGCTTCAGTATGAAGCAACTTTGATTTCATCGAAACTAATCAAGCGCCGAAAAGGGGCAAACTTTATTTCCGATGCTTTGAAATAATTACAGATGAAGTGGATTGCATTTTATTTTATTTTTTTATTTCACCCTTAATTCCGACGCGTTTGATAAATGAACTTTTCGATAGCCCCCCTGCGGGTAGTTAACCCCCTTTTATTCGATTGATGTGTCGGTTTTTATTCGGGATTAAGAACATTTTAAATGTAAAATGTTTGCACGCCAAACATATTCAGGCCACATTAACAAAATGCACGTTTTTGATGTTTCCAGTTTGATGTTGGGAGCTTGTTTCTCATTACGTGTGTTTATTAATGTCGTTTGAATATATATTCCAGCTTTACATTATGATGTATGCTGCGTAATTAAGCAAATATGGATTATAGCATAAAATATGCAAAACGGATTTTGATACTTAATCAGATATTAAAATAGCTCAAAAGAAGTAGAAAGCTTAAAGACAAGTAAGATCAAAGAGAAAAATCATTAAAGTAACATATTGCAATGTTAATAAAATTGCTGTATAATTTATAAATGATGAGGAATTTATCTCCTTACATATTTATAAATCTTGTTTCAAAGATAATCACACGCTTATCAATTATGCGCAGGCAACAGTATTAGATTACCCTTTAATTAATTACGCCTGCTAATTTTCCATACATAATTAGATGTGTAAAACGCATAATATTTAATTCATGGTGAATGTGCCGGGTTATCAGTTAGATTATACGATTCAATAAAAATATGTTTAGTGTTATTAGGCGAAGACACAATCGCCAAGGGTCTCATAATAACACACTTCCTTTAGGCAAAATGATCACTCAGAATGGGACTATTTAAAGAAAATTGGCTGTGCAACGGAATTGACAATATAAAAGGAAAATTATATTTTGTATTTGCATTAATTCTTTTAGCATGTGTACTTGATGTTAATATTAACACAAAGTGTAAGTTTATGTTGCAAGTTTTACTACATCAGACAGTGTAGTATGTACTGATATATGGACTATAACAACTCGGTCTAGGACCGCGATGTATGCCGTGCATGTCTTATATTTTATACATTATGTATACACTATATTTATATATCTTTTTACTGCTGGGGCACGATGTTATTTATTGATGCAACAAACGGTGTGGATAAATATTTTTCAATATTTAGATTTATATACGTCTGTTTTGTATGAAAATTTCGTTGCTAATACATCATTTAATAAATTGAAAATTGTTACAAACATTTAAAATTTTATTATTGTTTTTTATTTTTTGAATTTTTTACCATGAAAGTATTAATAGGTGCCTATTTACAAAAAAATTGATAATTAGAAATTTGACTTTTTTTTATTTTTTACTATAAAAGCATTAATCAATGCTTATTTTTAAAAAATTACAACAAATTTAATCAATTAGATTTTAATTTAAATCATTTTTGGTGATTAAAAGTCTAAAATTTGCTTTTTAACATTTTTAAAAAATCAAAAAAAATATCGATATATAGAAATTTGACTTTTTCTTACTTTTTACCATAAAAGCATTAAACATTGCTTACTTTTAAAAAATTACAACAAATTTAATCAATTAGTTTCTGTTTTAAATCATTTTTGGTGATTAAAAGTCTAAAATTTGCTTTAAACATTTTTAAAAAATCAATAAAAATATAGTTAAGTAGAAGTTTGACTTTTTTATTTTTTTTACTATAAAAACATTAATCAATGCTTATTTAAAAAAAATTACAACAAATTTAATCAATTAGTTTTTGTTTTAAATTATTTTTGGTGATTAAAAGTCTAAAATTTGCATTTAAACAATTTTAAAAAATTAAAAAAAATATTGATAAGTAGAAATTTAACTTTTTTGTACTTTTTACTATAAAAGCATTAAACAATGCTTACTTTTAAAAAATTACAACAATATTAATCGATTAATTTTTGTTTTAAATCATTTTTGGTGATTAAAAGTCAAAAATTTGCATTTAAACAATTTTAAAAATTCAAATAAAAAATTGATAAGTAGAAATTTTACTGTTCTGTATTTTTTACTACAATAGCATTAATCGATGCGTACTTTCAAAAAGTTAACAACAAATTTAATAGACTAGTTTTTGTTTAAAAACATTTTTGGTGATTAAAAGTCTAAAGTTTGCATTTAAACATTTTTAAAAAATCAATAAAAATATAGTTAAGTAGAAATTTGACTTTTTTGTATATTTTACTATAAAAACATTAATCAATACTTACTTTAAAAAAATTACAACAATTTTAATTGATTAGTTTTTGTTTTAAATTGTTTTTGGTGATTAAAAGTCTAAAGTTTGTATTTAATCAATTTTAAAAATTCAAAAAATTTATTGATAAGTATAAGCTTGACTTTTTCTTATTTTTTACTATAAAAGCATTAATCAATGCTTACTTTTAAAAAATTACAACAAATTTATTTGATTAGTTTTTGTTTTAAATCATTTTTGGTGATTAAAAGTTTAAAATTTGCATTTAAACAATTTTAAAAATTCAAAAAATATATTGATAAGTAGAAATTTGACTTTTTTTTATTTTTTACTATAAAAGCATTAAGCAATGTTTTCTTTTAAGAAATCACAACAAATTTATTTGATTAGTTTTTGTTTTAAATCGTTTTTGGTGATTAAAAGTCTAAAGTTTGCATTTAATCAATTTTAAAAATTCAAAAAAGTTATTGATAAGTAGAAATTTGACCTTTTCTTATTTTTTACAATAAAAGCATTAAACAATGCTTACTTTTAAAAAATTACGACAAATTTAATAAATTAGTTTTTGTTTTAAATCATTTTTGATGATTAAAAGTTTAAAATTTGCATTTAAACAGTTTTAAAAAAATAAAAAAAAAATATTGATAAGTAGAAATTTGACTTTTTTGTACTTTTTACTATGAAAGCATTAAACAATGTTTACTTTTAAAAAATTACAACAATTTTAATCAATTAGTTTTTCTTTTAAATCATTTTTGGTGAATAAAAGTCTAAAGTTTGCATGTAAACAATTTTAAAAAATCAAAAACATTATTGATAAGTAGAAATTTGACTTTTTCTTATTTTTGACTATAAAAGCATTAATCAAGGCTTACTTTAAAAAAAATACAACAACTTTAAACAATTAGTTTCTATTTTAAATAATTTTTGGTGATTAAAAGTCTAAAATTTGCATTTAAATTATTTAAAAAAGTTTAAAAAAATATTGATAAATAGAAATTTGACTTTTTCTTATTCTTTACTATAAAAGCATTAAACAATGCTTACTTTTAAAAAAATACAACAAATTTATTTGATTAGTTTGTGTTTTAAATCATTTTTGGTAATTAAAAGTCTAAAGTTTGCTTTTAAACAATTTTAAAAATTTAAAAAAAATATTGATAAGTAGAAATTTAACTTTTTAGTGTTTTTTACTATAAAAGCATTAATTAATGCTTACTTTTAAAAAATTACAACAATATTAATCGATTAGTTTTTGTTTTAAATCATTTTTGGTGATTAAAAGTCTAAAGTTTGCATTTAAACATTTTTAAAAATTCAAAAAAAATATTGATAAGTAGAAATTTGACTTTTTCTTATTTTTTACTGTAAAAGCATTAATCAATGCTTACTTTTAAAAAATTACAACAAATTTAATCTAGTAGTTTTTGTTTTAAATCATTTTTGGTGATTAAATGTCTAAAATTTGCATTTAAACAATTTTAAAAAATCAACAAAAATATTGATGAGTAGAAATTTGACTTTTTTGTATTTTTTCCTATAAAAGCATTAATTGATGCTTACTTTTAAAAAATTACAACAAATTTCATCGATTAGTTTCTGTTTTAAGTTATTGTTGGTGATTAAAAGTCTAAAATTTGCATATAAACAATTTAAAAAATTCAAAAAAAAAATTGATAAGTGAATTTTGACTTTTTCTTATTTTTTACTATAAAAGCATTATTCAATGCTTACTTTAAAAAAATTACAACAATTTTAATCAATTAGTTTTTATTTTAAATCATTTTTGGTGATTAAAAGTCTTAAGTTTGCATTTATACCATTTTAAAAATTCAAAAAAAATATTGACAAGTAGAAATTTGACTTTTTTTAATTTTTTTACTATAAAAGCATTAATCAATGCTTATTTAAAAAAAATTACAACAATTTTAATCAATGAGTTTTTATTTTATATCATTTTTGGTAATTAAAAGTCTAAAATTTGCATTTAAACAATTTTAAAAAATCAAAAAAAATATTGTTAAGTAGAAATTTGACTTCTTCTTATTTTTTACTATAAAAGCATTAGTCAATGCTTTCTTTAAAAAAATTACACCAATTTCAATCAATTAGTGTTTATTTTAAATCATTTTTGGTGATTAAAAGTCTAAAGTTTGCATTTAAACATTTTTAAAAATTAAAAAAAATATTGATAAGTAGAAATTTGACTTTTTCTTAATTTTTACTATAAAAGCATTAATCAATGCTTACTTTTAAAAAATTACAACAATTTTAATCAATTTGTTTTTATTTTAAATCAATTTTGGTGATTAAAAGTTTAAAGTTTGCATTTAAACAATTTTATAAACTCAAAAAAAATATTGACAAGTAGAAATTTGACTTTTTCTTATTTTTTACTATAAAAGCATTAATCAATGCTTACTTTTAAGAAATTACAACAAATTTAATCCATTAGTTTTTGTTTTAAATCATTTTTAGTAATTAAAAGTCTAAAGTTTGCATTTAAACAATTTTAAAAAATAAAAAAAAAATTTATAAAAAGAAATTTGACTGTTTCGTATTTTTTACTAATAAAGCATTAATCAATGCTTATATTGAAAAAATTACAACAAATTTAATCGATTAGTTTCTGTTTTAAGTTATTGTTGGTGATTAAAAGTCTAAAATTTGCATTTAAACAATTTTAAAAATTCAAAAAAAATATTGATAGGTAGAAATTTAACTTTTTTGTACTTTTTACTATAAATGCATTAAACAATGAATACTTTTAAAAAATTACAACAAAATTAATCTACTAGTTTTTGTTTTAAA
Source organism: Tachinus rufipes (assembly GCA_963932245.1). Lineage (NCBI taxonomy): Eukaryota > Metazoa > Arthropoda > Insecta > Coleoptera > Staphylinidae > Tachinus > Tachinus rufipes. The sequence goes on from OZ010749.1 coordinate 9,813,584, forward strand.
TCATTTTTAGTGATTAAAAGTCTAAAGTTTGCATTTAAACAATTTAAAAAAAATTAAATAAAATATTGATAAGTAGAAATTTAACTTTTTTGTACATTTTACTATAAAAGCATTAATCAATGCTTACTTTTAAAAAATTACAACAAATTTAATCGATTAGCTTTTGTTTTAAATCAGTTTTGGTGATTAAAAGTATAAAATTTGCATTTAAACAATTTTAAAAATTCAAAAAAAATATGGACAAGTAGAAATTTGAATGTTTTGTATTTTTTACTATAAAAGCATTAATCAATGCTTACTTTTAAAAAATTACAACAATATTAATCGATTAGTTTTTGTTTTAAATCTTTTTTGGTGATTACAAGTCTAAAGTTTGCATTTAAACAATTATAAAAATTCAAAAAAAATATTGATAAATAGAAATTTGACTTTTTCTTATTTTTTACTATAAAAGCATTAAACAATGCTTACTTCTAAAAAATTACAACAAATTTATTTGATTAGTTTTTGTTTTAAATCATTTTTGGTGATTAAAAGTCTAAAGTTTGCTTTTAAACAATTTTAAAAATTTAAAAAAGTATTGATAAGTAGAAATTTAACTTTTTTGTACATTTTACTATAAAAGCATTAATCAATGCTTACTTTTAAAAAATTACAACAAATTTAATCGATTAGCTTTTGTTTTAAATCAGTTTTGGTGATTAAAAGTATAAAATTTGCATTTAAACAATTTTAAAAATTCAAAAAAAATATGGACAAGTAGAAATTTGAATGTTTTGTATTTTTTACTATAAAAGCATTAATCAATGCTTACTTTTAAAAAATTACAACAATATTAATCGATTAGTTTTTGTTTTAAATCTTTTTTGGTGATTACAAGTCTAAAGTTTGCATTTAAACAATTATAAAAATTCAAAAAAAATATTGATAAATAGAAATTTGACTTTTTCTTATTTTTTACTATAAAAGCATTAAACAATGCTTACTTCTAAAAAATTACAACAAATTTATTTGATTAGTTTTTGTTTTAAATCATTTTTGGTGATTAAAAGTCTAAAGTTTGCTTTTAAACAATTTTAAAAATTTAAAAAAATATTGATAAGTAGAAATTTAACTTTTTAGTACTTTTTACTATAAAAGCAATATTTAATGCTTACTTTTAAAAAATTACAACAATATTAATCGATTAGTTTTTGTTTTTAATCATTTTTGGTGATTAAAAGTCTAAAGTTTGCATTTAAACATTTTTAAAAAAATTAAAAAAATATTGATAAATAGAAATTTGACTGTTTTGTATTTTTTACTATAGAAGCATTAATCAATGCTTACTTTTAAGAAATTACAACAAATTTAATCGATTAGTTTTTGTTTTAAATCATTTTTGGTGATTAAAAAGCTGAAGTTTGCATTCAAACAATTTTAAAAATTCAAAAAAAATATTGACAAGTAGAAATTTAACTTTTTCTTAATTTTTACTATAAAAGCAATAATCAATGCTTACTTTTAAAAAAATTACATCAAATTTAATCAATTAGTTTTTATTTTAAATCATTTTTGGTGATTAAAAGTTTAAATTTTTCATTTAAATAATTATAAAAATTCAGCAAAAATATTGATAAGAAGAAATTTGGCTTTTTCTGATTTTTTATTATAAAAGCATTAATCAATGCTTACTTTAAAAAAATTACAACAATTTTAATCGATTAGTTTTAGTTTTAAATCATTTTTGATGATTAAAAGTCTAAAATTTGCATTTAAACAATTTTTAAATATAAAAAAAAATTTATAAAAAGAAGTTTGACTGTTTCGTATTTTTTACTAATAAAGCATTAATCAATGCTTATTTAAAAAAAATGCAACAATTTTAATCGATTGATTTTTGTTTTAAATCATTTTTGATGATTAAAAGTCGAAAATTTGCATTTAAATAATTTTAAAAAATCAAAACAAAATACTGATAAGTAGAAATTTGACTTTTTTTTTATTTTCTACTATAACAGCATTAATCAATGCTCACTTTTAAAAAATTACAACAAGTTTAATCAACTAGTTTTTGTTTTAAATCATTTTTGGTGATTAAAAGTCTAAAATTTGCATTTACAAAGTTTTAAAAATTCAAAAAAAAACTTGTGAAGTAGAAATTTGACTTTTTTGTATTTTTTACTATAAAAGCATTAATCAATGCTTACTTTTAAAAAATTACAACAAATTTAATCGATTAGTTTTTGTTTTAAATCATTTTTGGTGATTATAAGTCTAAAATTTGCATTTAAACAATTTTAAAAAATCAACAAAAATATTGATGAGTAGAAATTTGACTTTTTTGTACTTTTTACTATAAAAGCATTATTTGATGCTTACTTTTAAAAAATTACAACAAATTTAATCGATTAGTTTCTGTTTTAAGTTATTGTTGGTGATTAATAGTCTAAAATTTGCATTTAAACAATTTAAAAAAATATTGATAAGTGAATTTTGACTTTTTCTTATTTTTTACTATAAAAGCATTAATCAAAGCTCACTTTTAAAAAATTACAACAAGTTTAATCAATTAGTTTTTGTTTTAAATCATTTTTGGTAATTATAAGTCTAAAATTTGCATTTAAACAATTTTAAATATTCAAAAAATTATTGATAAATAAAAAAACATTTTTTTTTGCTTTTTTTATGAGATTCTTTGTAGTGAAATAAGAGTTTCTTACAGCTCCCCCTCGTGATTATAGAAGTATGTGTTATAGCAAAATATAATTTTAAGCTTTTCATAAAAATATATAAAATATACAATTTCTAAAAATTCTTTTCTCTAATAACAATAAATATTCGCTTTTTTGCGATAATCGCTTAAAATATATGTGATGCGTGTTTGTTAAACGTTGGAATGAAAAATGGATGATTAGAATAAGAGACGATGCGAATATAGGCAAGAATTGCTCTTTGGAATAGCTCTTTGGAATAGCCCGTTTTTTATTATTAATGATGCCATAAAGGCGGAAAAAACTTTGAAATATACAATGAGAATGTGCAGAACAGGTGATGAAGGCGCAATAAAAAGGGCGCGAAATAAAAGAACGTATTCATACAAGAGATAATCTCACGTGAGATATGCGACTGCGAATAAAAGTGCCCGAAAGACAAACCGTTTTCATTATTTATCCGTTACAGTACACACATTTCGGAACGTGCAATAAATAAACACCCCTTAATGGCCTCAGTTGCCATGTTCGCGAAACTGATAGTTCCTTTGAGTATACTTCATTTCACCTCTCACGGACCCTATATATTTTAATAACTCTACATTTAAAATTATAATTTTCTAAACTACAGGAAAAGTGCCGGATCGAATGTGAAGAGTTGTAATCCCCGTATCTCGACCATCTGACGGAGTAGTGATGCTATCACTCTAATGCTCATCATTCATTCAGTTGAATTGAGAGAACGGGTCGATCGCTAGAGGATTATTCTAGTTATCTACCTCTTGCGAAAAAATGTAGCAAATACAATAGAGCTTGTCTGCACGAATTACCTCGATACATTTGTGCCGGTCGATTTTTCAATGCAATTTTCTCACCGCTCTCAGAATATCACATACGAGACATAATTTAAGAACCTAGTTTCATACAGTAATCATTTTTATAAAAGAATTTAGATTACAAATCTTCATTTCACAGCGAAAATATTAGTTCCACCTAATTAAATTAAAATAAAATTCGAGTTAATCTGCGCTTTTGTAGTTTACATCATCACTAATACCTACAACAGCCATTTATAATTTCCTTTGATGCAACGCTTTTGATATGAATCTATGCAATTATTTTTTTAATCAACGCTTTTGTTAAAATCACAAGTCTGTAATTAAAAGTCCATTGACAAAAACGAGATTCTGTTTAATCAGTCGATGATTTAATTGAGTTTATTTAATAACCATTTAGAAACAAGGTTTACACAATGTAATTAATTCATTATGTTGTAGATTCATTGTCTTTAAGATACAATTTTGTGTTCAAAAGTTTTAATACTGAAAATTGTATAGAAAATACAAAAAAGAAAAGTTTTTGTTTTTTTAAATTATTTTAAAAAAATTTAAAAAAGTTTTTGCAAATTTTAGTTTTTTAATCACTAAAAATGGCGTAAAACAAAAATTAATTGAATAATTTTATTGCACTTTTTTGTAAATGAGCATTAATTTATGCTTTTAGAATAGAAAAATATAAAAAAAAAAATTATTTTTATATTTTTGAGAATTTTTAAAATTGTTTAAATGCAAATTTTATACTTTTAATCACCAAAAATGATTTAAAACAAAAACTAATTGATTAATTTTGTTGCAATTTTCTGTAAGTAAGCACCAATTGATGCTTTTATTATAACAGTGAATACAAAAATAAGTTTTAATTTTTTTAAATTTATTTTAGAAACATTTAAAACTGTTTTATTGCAAATTTTAGACTTTTAACAACTAAAAATGCTATAAAACGAAAAACAATCGATTAATTTTGTTGTAATTTTTTGTAAGCAAAAACTAATTGATGCTTTTTTAGTTGAAAATACAAAAAAAAGTGTTTTAATTTTTTTAAATCTTTTTAGAAATTTTTAAAATTAATTAATTGCAAATTTTAGATTTTTAATTACTAAAAATGGTATAAAACAAAAACTAATTGATTAATTTTGTTAAAATTTCTTGTAAGTGAACACCAATTAAAGCTTTTAAAGTAGAAAATACAAAAAAGAAGTTTTTATTTTTCTAATTTTTTTTAATAAATTTTAAAATTGTTTAATTTTATGTTTTCGATTTTTATTCACTAAAAATAGTATAAAACAAAAACTTATCAATTAATTTTGTTGCAATTTTTGGTAAGTGACTATTATTTGATGCTTTTATAGTAGATAATTCAAAAATGAAGAATTTTTATTTTTTTTTAAATTTTCAGAAATTTTTAAAATACTTTTATTGCAAATTTTAGACTTTTAATCACTAAAAATGGCATGAAACTAATCGATTAATTTTGTCGCAATTTTCTGCAAGTAAGAACCAATTATGCTATAGAGTGGCTCACTTACCCACGCAAGTGCCTGCCATCAAGAAGTTGATTGTTTGATCTCTCTGCGAGCGTCAAGAAGTCATTTTGTCACAAAATTGAATCAATTAGTAATTAATCCTTAGGTGGGTGAGTGTGCTACTCCAATTCTAACTCCAGACTTGGAATTTTATTATTGAGTGGCCCAACCACCCATCTAAGTGTTTGTCATTAAGTGATTTTGAGTTTTCTGTAGACGTCAGAAGCCATTCTACCACAAAAGAAGGTGGTAATCTAATCTTTGGATAACTAACGCTTTGGTGGGTGGGTGGGCCACTCCAATCTAAACTACGGACTTGGTGTTATGCTATAAAGTGACTCACCCATCCACCCAAGTGTCCGTCATTAAATAATTGATAGTTTGACTTTCATGTGGACGTCAAAAGTCATTCTGCCACAAAAGAAGGTTGTGATCTAATCTCTTGACGAGTGGCTAGGCCTAGTCAGTAGTTTGAACTGGAGTGGCCCACCCACCCACCTAAGAGTTAGTTATCAAGATATTAAATGACAACTTTCTTTAGTGGGAAAATGACTTCTGACGTTCAGAATGAAGTCAAACTATCAATCACTTAATGACAAACACTTGGGTGGGTGGTTGGGTGGGCCACTCCATAGCATAAATCCGAGTCAGTAGTTTCAACTGGAGTGGCCCACTAACTTACCCAAGTGTCTGTCATTAAGTGATTGATAGTTTGATCTCTCTGTGGACGTCACAAATCATTTTGCTTCAAGAGAAGGTTGTGATCTAATCTTTTGATAACTAACACTTAGGTGGGTGGGTGGGCCACTCCAATCTAAATTACTGACTCGGTATTATACTACGGAGTGGCCCACCCACTCACCCAAGTTTCCGTTATTAGGAAATTTAATGTTGATTTTTCTGCAAGCGTAAAGAAGTCATTTTGTTACAAGGGTAGGTCGTGATTCTTGATAACAAACACATGGGTGGGTGGATGGGCTACTCCAGTCTAAACTACTGATTTGGTATTATCCTATAGAGTGGGCCGCCTACCCAACCACCCAAATGTTTGTCATCGAGTGATTAAAAGTTTGACCTCTTTGTAGACGTCACAAGTCATTCTGCTACAAGAGAAGGTTGTGATCCAATTTCTTAATAACTAACATTTGGGTGGGTTGGTGGGCCACTCTATAGCATAATACCAAGTCAGTTATTTTGATTGAAGTGGCCCACACACTTTTCCAAGTGTTGGTCATCAAGTTATTGATAGTTTGACTTTTCTGTGGACGTCACTAGTCATTCTGCCAAAAGAAAAGGTCTTGATCTAATCTCTTAATAACTTACACTTTGGTGGGTGGGTGGGTAGGCCACTGTAGTCTGAATTACTGACTCGGTATTAAGTTATGGAGTAGTCCAGCTACCCACCCAAGTGGTTGTCATTAAGAAAATTTTCTGGTATAGAGTGGTGGCCCATCTACCCACCCAAATGTCCGTCATTAAGTGATTGCTAGTATACTATGGAGTTGTCCACCCACCCACCCACCCAAGTGTCCGTCATTAAGAAATTTGATGTTTGACTTCTCTGCGAGCGTTGAGAAGTCATTTTGTTACAAGAGTAAGTTGTAATTTAATGTCTTGATAACTAACATTTGGGTGGGTGGGTGGGCCACTCCAGTTCAAACTACTGACTTGGTATTACGCTATGGAGTGGCTTACCCACCCACCCAAGGGTTTTTATCAAGTAATTGATAGTTTGAATTACTGACTTGGTATTATATTATAGAGTGTCCCACTCACCCACCCAAGTGCCCGTCATCAAGTGATTGATAGTTTGACTTTTCTGTAGACGTCAGAAGTCATTCTGCCACAAGAAAAGGTTTTGATCTAATTTCTTGATAACTAACACTTGGGTGGGTGAGTTACTCTAGCCTAAATTACTAACTAGGTATTATGCTATGGAGTGGTTCATTCAGCCACCCAAGTGTTTGTCATTAAGTGATTGAGATTTTGATTTCTTTGTTGACGTCAGAAGTCATTTTCCCACAAAAGAAGATTGTGATTTAATATCTTAATAACTAATTCTTAGGTGGGTGTCTTCTATGTGGACGTCACAAGTTATTTTCCTACAAAAGAAGGTTGTGATTTAATATTTTAATAACTAATTCTTGGGTGGGTGACTTCTATGTGGACGTCACAAGTCATTCTGCTACAAGAGAAAGTCTTGATCTAATTTCTTGATAACTAACACTTGGGTGGGTGGGTGGGTAGGTGAACAACTCCAGTCTAAACTACTGACTAAGTATTATGCTCTAGAGTGGCCAACCCTCCCGCTCAAGTGTTCGTCATCAAGTGATTAATAGTTTGACCTCTGTTGACGTTAAGTCATTCTGCCCCAAGAGAAGGTTTTGATCTAATTTTTTTATAACTAACTTTTGGGTGGGTGGGTGGGCCGCTCCAGTCCAAACTACTGACTTGGTATTTTGCTATGGAGTGGCCCACTCACCCACCTAAGTGTCCGTCATCAAGTGATTGATAGTTTGGCTTTTCTGTGGACGTCACAAGTCATTCTGCCACAAGAGAATGTTGTAATCCAATCTTTTGATAACTAACATTTGGGTGGGTGAGTGGGCCACTCTAGTCTAAATTACTGACTTGGTATTATGTTATAGAGTGGTTCACTCACCCACCCAAGTGTTTGTCATTAAGTGATTGAGAGTTTGACTTCTTTGTGGACGTCACAAGCCATTCTGCAACAAGAAAAGGGTCTGATCTAATTTTTTGATAACTAACATTTGAGTGGGTGGGCACTCCAGTTTAAATTACTGATTTGGTAATTTGCTATGGAATGGCCCCTCACCCACTTAAGTGTCCGTCATGAAGTAATTGATAGTTTGGTTTTTCTGTGGACGTCACAAGTCATTCTGCTACAAGAGAAGGTCGTGAACTAATCTTTTGATAACTAACATTTGGGTAGGTAGGTGGGCCAGTCTAGTCTAAATTACTGACTTGGTATTATGTTATAGAGTGTTCCACCCACCCACCCAAATGTCCGTCATCAAGAAATTCTATGTTTGACTTCTCTGCGAGCGTCAAGAAGTCATTTTGTTAAAAAGAGTAAGTTCTGATCCAATTTCTTGATAACTAACACTTATGTGGGTAGGTGGGAAGCTCCAGTCTAAACTACTGATTTGGTATTATGCTATAGAGTGGCCCACCTAACCACCTAAGTGTTTGTCATCAAGAAATTTTATGTTTGATTTCTCTGCGAGCGTTAAGAAATCATTTGGTCACAAGAGAAGGTCTTGATTCAATTTCTTGATATCTAACACTTGGGTGGGTGGGTGGGTTACTCCAGTCTAAACTACTGACTAGGTATTATGTTATAGAGTGGTTCACTCACCCACCCAAGTGTTTTTCATTAAGTGATTGATAGTTTGGCTTTTCTGTGGACGTCACAAGTCATTCTGCCACAAGAGAAGGTCGTGATCCAATCTTTTGATAACTTACACTTGGGTGAGTTGATGGGCTATTTCAGTCAAAATCACTGACTTGGTATTATGCTATAGAGTGGCCCATTTACCTTCCTAAGTGTCCGTCATCAAATGATTGATAGTTTGACCTCTTTGTAGATGTCACAAGTTATTCTACCACTAGTAAAGGTTGTGATCCAATCTTTTGATAACTAGCATTTGGGTGGGTGGGTCGGCCACTTTAGCCCAAACTACTGACTCTGTATTATACTATGGAGTTGCTCACTCACCTACCCAAATGTTTGTCATCAAGTGATTGATAATTTGACCACTCTGTGGACATCAGCCACAAGAAAAGGTCTTGATCTAATTTCTTGATAATTAAAACTTGAGAGTGTGGGTGGGCTACTTTAGCCCAAACTGCTGACTTTGTATTCTACTATGGAGTTGCCCATTCACCCACCCAACTGTTCGCCATCAAGTGATTGATAGTTTGACCACTCTGTGGACGTCACAAGTCATTCTGCTACAAGAGACAGTCTTGATCTATTTTGTTTTAATAACTAACACTTGGGTGGGTGGGTGGGCTACTCCAGTCTAAACTACTGACTAAGTATTATGCTCTTAGAGTGGTCAACCCTCCTACCCATGTGTTTGTCATTAAGTGATTGATAGTTTGACTTCTCTTTGGACGTCACAAGTTATTCTGTTACAAGAGAAGTATGTGATCCAATCTCTTGATAACTAATACATAAGTGGGTGGGTGGACCATTCTATTTTAAACTACTGACTTGGTATTACGCTATGGAGTGGCCTACACACCCACCCAAGTGTCCAGCATTAAGTGATTGATAGTTTGATCTCTCTGTCGACGGCACAAGTTATTCTGCCACAAAAGAAAGTCTTGATTTAATTTCTTGATAACTAAAATTAGGCTGGGTAAGTGGGGGTCACTTGGAACTTGGATTAGAGAGAGAGAGAGAGAACTACTGACTTGGTATTATACTATGGAGTTGCTTACTCATTCACCCATGTGTTTGTCATCAAATAATTGATAGTTTGACCTCTCTGTGTACGTCACAAATCATTCTGCTACAAGAGAAGGTTGTGATCTAATCTTCAGTTCAAACTACTGACTCAGTATTATGCTCTATAGTGGCCCATCCACTCACCCAAGTGTCCGTCATCAAGATATTTGATGTTTGACTTCTCTGCGAGCGTCAAGAAATCATTTTGTCACAAGAGTAGTTTGTGATCCAATCTTTTGATAACTAACACTTGAGTGGGCGGATGGGCCATTTTAGTCTAAACCACTGACTCAGTATTATGTTCTAGAGTGGCCCATTCACCCACCCAAGTGTCCGTCATCAAGTGATTGATAGTTTGACTTATCTGTGGACGTCTCAAGTCATTCTGCCACAGAGAAAGTTATGATCTAATCTCTTGATAAGTAACATTTGGATGGGTGGGTGGGTCACTCGAGTCCAAACTACTGACTTGGTAATATGCTATGGAGTTTCCCACCTACCACCTAAGTGTCCGTAATCAGAAAATTGGATGTTTGACTTCTCTGCAAGCTTCAAGAAGTCATTTTGTCATAAGAGTAGGTTGCGATCCAATTTATAAAAAACAAAGCAGAAATTGCGTATAAACATTAATTTATTGCATAAAATATATTAAAAACTGCAATAAACTTGCACAAAAAATACAGTTAAAACATAAAATCTATTAAAAATTGAGCTTCATATGTAGAAAACACAATTACTAAAGATTATTATCAAAAACTTGTTTTCTGTATCAAATTTGCACAAGAAACCTTTTGAACTTGCACAAAAAACTTATTTTTTTATGAATTCTAATAAAAATGAAACATGATTGCTGCGAAAATGTATCTAAAACTGTTTAAAAAATAATTTATTGTTTAAAATCTAACAAACTCTACTTGAAAAACATTTTTGGTTTGTAAAAAATGACCAAAAATTATATTTTCTGCATTAAGTTTGCACAAAAAAACTCAATTATTACATTTTCAACACTTTATGTGCAAAACGCAATTGTTGCTTAAAAAACACATTACTGTATAAAATTGGTTAAGAATCGGTTATAAAATAATCATTGAATGCAATTGATCAAAAACTGCACAGAAATTACATAAATTGCATAAAAGATAAAGTAATAAATTCACAAAACTTGTTTGCTGCGTAAAATTTAATGAAAAGTATTTAGAAAAAAATATTATTGAATAAAATCCATTAAAAACTTATCATGTATTTTGAGTGCGTTTGTTTGTATAGAAATGCTTCCACTTTGTCTACTTTTTGTCTGCTTTTTGTCTAGTTTTGTTCATATTACGTCCACTTGTTGTTTATTTTATGCATTTTTATCTATTTTGTTTCCTTTTTGTCTGCTTTCTATCCTTTTTTTGTCTGTTCTGTCCAATTTCGATTTTTTCCTCTTATTTTCTTGTCTACTTTTTGCTATTTTTGACTACTTTGTCTTCTTTTTGTTTGTTTTGGTCTGATTTACGGCAATTTTTTGTCTAATTTTGTTTGTTTTTGTCTACTTTTTGCTTATTTTGATTATTTTGTGTCCATTTTTTTAGTTTTTGTCTATTTTGTCTAAATTCGGCCGCTTTTTGCTTATTCCATTTACTTTTTGTCAATGTTTGGCACATTGTTTTTTTCTTGTACATTTTTTGTCTACTTTGTTTTCTTTTTGCCGTTTTCAGCCACTTTTTGCTCATTTTGTCTATTTTGTTCACTTTTTTGTTTGCTTCTTAGGCACTTTTTGATGACTCAGTTTACTTACGTCTGTTTTTGTTTATTATGTTTACTTTTTGTAAATTATTTGTATATTTTGTCTACATTTTGAACAACTTTTGCTTTATTTTTGTCTATTTTCAATTTATTTTTTTGCCACTTTTAGCATATTCCGTTTTTTTTAAAGTTTTTTTTCACATTTTGTCTATGTTCTGTCCTGTTCTGTTTAATGTTTGGACACGTATTGCCCACTGCGTCTACTTTACCTTCATTTTTGTCTATCCTATAAACTTTTTACTAATTTTGTTTTTTTATGTCTATTTTGTTCACTTTCTGTCCATTCTACTTTTTTTTTTTTAATTTGTAACTTTTTACCCACTCCGTTTGCTTTATTTTCTTTATTTTGCGCCTACTTTTTGCTCATTCTATCTAGTTTCCGCTTATTAAATAAAGTACAGTAAACAACGATAAAAGCTGTCTAAAATCTGCAAAAGTTTATGACAAAATGTCACCATAAGTCAAAAAAAGTTGTAAACTGTCAGGAAAATATTGAAAACTCTCAAAATTGTCCCTAAATTGTTTAGAATTGGTCAAAAATGCTTTATGACATTTGTAACTGTTATAAGAGGTCACTAAATTGTCAATATTACTTTCAAAATGTTATTAAATTGTCTAATACAAGTAACAACTGATTAATTGTCAATAAAATCAGTTGTCAATCGTTAATAATATGTAGTCAACTGTCAATAAATCTAAAACGCCACTATAATGTCTGAAAAATAGTTATCTGATGTCAAGGTTGGTCACTATATTGTTTAAAATGTAGTCTGATGTCAAAATTGGTAACTAAATTGACTAAAACCAGTCAAAATGTTGTCTTAAATACTTAATGACGTCAACATTTCACAAAAATGTTACTGATGGTCTAAATTATTCTAAAAATGTGACTAAATTGTCTAAAATATGTAAGAATTGATCAAACTTGAAGAAAATTTTGTCAATATTCAAACTGAGTTTGCCGACATTCTAAAATGCTTTTAAAGAGTCACCATAAGTCAAAAAAGTAGTAAGTTATCAAAAAAAAAAAACTGTCATTAAATATAAAATGTCATTTGTCAAAATCTAAAACGCCACTACAATGTCTAAAGTTGTTAACTGACAAAAAAACATACAAATATTGACAGATGTTAACGTTGGTCACTAAATTGTTTAGAATCAGTCAAAATGTTTTCTAAAATTGTTTAAAATGTAGTCTGATGTCAAAATTGGTAACTTAATTGACTAAAATCAGTCAAAACGTTGTATCAAATACTTAAAAACGTCAACAATTTACAAACTTGTCACTAAATGGTCTAAATTATTCTAAAAATGTGTTTAAAAATGTGTCTAAAATGTCTAAAATATTTAAGAATTTATCAAACGTCAAGAAAATTTTGTCAATAATTAAACTGAGTTTGTAGACATTTTAACATGCTTTTAGAGAGTCACCATAAGTCAGAAAAAGTAGTAAACTGTCAGGAAAATGTTGGCAGCTGTCAAAACATTGTCTAAAATGTTTTATAACATTTGTAAACATCATAAGATGTTAATAAATTATCTAAATTACTTTCAAAATGTCATTAAATTGTCTAATACATGTAACAACTGAATAACTATCAATAAAATCAGCTGTCAATTGTTTCTAATATGTAGACAACTGTCATTAAATCTAAAACGTCAGCTGTCAAAATTAAAAACGATACTAAAAAAATAGTTAAAAATTAATTAAATAAATTTGAAAATTGTTTCTTTATTATACAATTTTTTAACAAAATGTATAGTATTTACTATTTTATCATACATATCTTAAGTTCAACTGACTGATATTTTAACTAATTTTAAGAAATAATAACAAACAAAAGTTGCTTCAAAGCGTATGAAACATTTTGCCCAGCTATGCGTAGCTCCACAATTACCTAAACCTTAATATTTGTAGAAAGTTTTGGTAAATATAATATGCTCGAATATTGTTCCGAATTCTCGACGACCTTGTTTGCGTCTATTCTAGAAGTTACAACATCCCTCAGGTCATTAATGAACATTATTTTATTTTATTTATAAAAATAAAATAATGATGAAAAGAACGTATTATTTTCAATATCTTGAAGTTTAATAAGATAAATTCTACATTTCAAAATGAAAATACAATATTGAATCGGTGGATTTTATATTTCCCGGAATGGTTATTTGTCTGCGTATCCAGATACATTACGTCTGTCATGGTTTCGTAAAAGAACATTGCAAACTAACATAACTTCACTGAAATTGTATCCATTTACGCTGTATGCATAACAATCCATGCATATTACATTGATGATTCTCGACAAGCTTTTAAAATAACAAGCAGCATCAATTGAAAGTTTATTTACATCGTTTTAAAAAGTTTACTAAATCCATTATTACAAGTAAAATACGCGTGAGACTCCTAATCTCTTCGTTTTAGTATTCCTACCACTTTCGGCACATTTAAGAAATAGACTTTTAGTCAGTAACTTTCGGCCGTTAAAAAGAAGGGGGGTTTTAACAAAAACCATACTATCAGATTTAACGATTTTACCTCCATGGAATATTAAGCGTTTATGCGTAATAGTATTACTACATTTGTTTTGTTTTTGTTGGAATTATTCATAAATTGTGATTCAAAAGTACGGAAAAGATTTAAACCCCTTTTATGCGACAGTGGAAATGGCTTTGAATCTCAAATCATTTTTAATGGCGTAAATGGCAAGCGCATTTTACGACATCATAAAAGTCTCTATGTCTATTGAAGTAATGTTTGAAAAAATTTGTTTCTTTTTGGGTTATGTGTATCTCTTTCATCTGAGATCATTACGCGTACAGAAGAATAAGTTACGAGAACATTAAAATAAATTGGATTTGATATAAAAAATTTAATGGCTTTATATGAATGAATGGATATGATAATAAAAATTGTAAGATTTATTTTTTTTTTAATTAGCTCAGTTAATGGTTAAATTATTCTGTAAATATTTATTGATATTATTTTCAATTTTATTATTTGAATACAAACAAGTAGAACCATCTATGGGGTTCGAGACAAACTATTTTATTTGTAGCTAAACAGGCATCTACATTGCTGCGAATAGCAGTTTATTTACTACAGTTTTCTTCTGCATGGAAATAAATTTTAAATTTGTATAATTGATTTTATTATGCTGGCTGGTTTGAACAAAACATTTAATTGTTTGTTGCTTGTGAGCTCCATTTCATTCATACGTTTGGAGAATAAAAGTGAAAAAATCAATGAAATTTATGGAAAATATATTGCAAAATTAATTATAACAAAATAGCCGTCAATTAGATTTAAAATTACGTCTAAAACTGAGTGTAATCTATAAAATATTGTGCAAAATTTGCTGATTTTTTTAAATAAATACTTAAATAATAAAAATTTATTTTTCAAAAAGAAGTCTCAATATAATCAAAATTAACACTCAATTTATTGATTGCGGGACAGTAGTTTTGACTTTAGATTCCGCTCACCTACCCAGCTTTTAGTTATCCAACTTTTTGATCACCAACACTTGAGTGGGTGGGTGGGGCACTCAATTCTTTGATTGCGAGACATTAGTTTTGACTTTAGTTCCCGCCCACCCACCCAACTCTTAGGTATCTAATTTTTTGATCACCAACACTTGGGTGGGTGGGCGGGGAACTCAATTTATTGATTGCGGGACAGTAGCTTTGACTTTAGTTCTTACTAACCCACCCAATTGTTAGTTATTCAACTTCTTGATCATCAACACTTGAGTGGATGGGTGGGGCAGTAGTTTTGACTTATCTGATGCAAGTTTGAAGGTGCTCAGTCTTGGTATCTTTGCAACAATCGCATTTGATTCTAGTTTTATCTAACTTCTTTATCATCAACATTTGGGTGGGTGGGTGGGGCACTAAATTCTTTGATTTCGAGACAGTAGTTATGACTTTAGATCCCGTTCACCTACCCAATTCTTATTTATCCAATTTTTTGATCACCAACACTTGGGTGGGTGGGTGGGGTACTCATTTCGTTGATTGCGGGACAGTACTTTTGACTTTAGTTCCCGCCCACCCACCCAACTCTTAGGTATCTAATTTTTTGATCAACAACACTTGGGTGGGTGGGCCGGGCACTCAATTTATTGATTGCAGGACAGTAGCTTTGACTTTAGTTTTTGCCCACCTACCCAACTGTTAGTTATCCAACTTTTTGATCAACAACACTTGGATGGGTGGGGCAATTAATTTACTGATTGCGGGACAGTAGTTTAGATGCCGCCCACCCACTCAACTCTGAGTTATCTAACTTTTTGATCATCAACACTTGGGTGGGTGGGTGGGGCACTCATTATATTGATGGCAGGACAGTAGCTTTGACATTAGTTCTTGCCCACCCACCCATCTGTTAGTTGTCCAACTTCTTGATCATCAACACTTGAGTGGGTGGGTGGGGCAGTAGTTTTGACTTATCTGATACAAATTTGAAGGTCCTCAGTTTAGGTATCTTTGCAACAATTGCATTTGATTCCAGCGTGAAAGTGTCATGGATGTGCACTTTGGAGTACTCCAGCAATCTTTTTGCAAAAATTATTGTCTTAACATTCACAAATCCGTAAACATGTTTGGAATTCTAAGCGCATGTCTAGGTTTGTGGTTATACTCCCACACTAACTTTTTTTTTTGCTCATTGCGTATTATCCATGTTTTTGGATATCAAGGATGGTGGACATTGTTTTCAGTTCTTTGAACTCAGATAGAAGATTAGTTATTTTATGATTGCAACCAAATGTTGGCTGAGCCGGCCTTAGCGCAGGTGTGGCGCCTTTCTTGTTATTGGTTTAAGCGGCCATAATTTTTGTAAATGATTTACATTAATGATTGTATTTAGGATAAAAGCTTGAGCAGAAGGCACATTTTGGAAGTGTGTTTACTTTGGGAGAAGATTAGGAAACAACCAAACTACATTAGATGGTGTAAAACCCAGCTCTTCCAATGCCAGTCCTCTTCAAAGGTCAACTAAGTAAAGAATTTAACATTTTAACGTTTATATAATTGACATTTGTAACCGAAATTACTCGTGGGTATTGTTGGCCGAGATATTTCATTATTTTTGAAGTAATTGGAATGCGCCGGGAAAAGATGTTTGTTGGCTAAAAGGCAAAAGGTAGAAGTGGAGTTCTGTGTAGATTGGATAGAGTTGAGGTCATCAACAAGGTTTAAGTTCATAACCGCGGACTTGAACCTGACCTGTTTGTTTGTTTTTTGTTTGCAAGGTTGGCACCGTTATTGTGGGAGGACTTGTCTTGGATATTCTTTTGTTTTTGTTTCTGCTGAACGATGATGAATCTTTTCTTGTTAGTTGCGGTGTCTGGGACTACTCTGCTGATAGATGGATTTGGTTTCTCAAGTGCGGGGGTGTCCTGGATAGCCGCATCTTTAGTATCCTTTGCAAGCACCTGGTTGTAGAAGATGGAGTGGTCCTTGTCTTCCGAGAGGGAGTGTTTGGCTGGGAGCTTAAGATTAATTTGAATATGAGCCATTTTTATATTTAACATTTTCTTCCATTTCTACAAGGTTTATCTCTTTGTTGATGATGGAGATAGAATTGGGAGGCAACAATGTCTTCCAAAAGGCGGGGGCCTAAGGTAGTAGAGGCTATTGTTGAGAATGGTGAACTAGCGACAGTAATAAGGCTAGAGTAGAAGAGTGAGAGTAGAAGAGCGGCGGAAGGTTTGGGTCCTTGAGGGAAGGGAGGAGTAATAGGGGAGTTGGCAAATTGTTTCCTGTTGCCAACAGGAAGAGTTGGAGAAGGATTGGGAGTTTTTGGAATAGGTACAGGTGGTTTTTTGGAGCTGTTTTTATGATTTTAGATTTTGGACTCTGAGGGGGGTAGTAGCAACCTTGAGGAGGAAGCTGTAGTAGATGAGGTAGAAATTGAGCTGGACCTAGGTTGGGCGGATGAGGGTGCGGCTGCTTCTGGAAGGAATCCAGAGTTTTTTTTTAGGTGGATATTTTTAGAATTTGTTTTTGATAACAAATGTGGGAGGAAGTAGAGATTTTTGCCTTTCTTTTTAAATTTCAGTTGCATTTTTGGTGGCGAGTGATCTGTCCAAAATATAAATTTGTAATTTTTACAAAAAAAAGTGATTTTTTTGCATTTTTGGCGTATGATGACTTTTTACAAATATCATGAAATTTCTAATTTTTGTTTTTTTTTGGTGGCGAGTAATATTAGTGATATATCCGAAAGTTCCGTCCGACAAACTAAGTCATGTTCAAGCAGATCTCGACTACAAATATGAATTACAATACCCAAACTTTATGACGACCACTTCTGCACTCGACCCTTTTTAACTTTTTAGTTGCTGCAGGCGCTTATTTACGTTCTGTATCTGCATACCAGTGCTGCTGTTTTTAAACACTTGGGTGAGTGGGCGGGCAACTTTAGTTAAAGCTACGGATGGGCAACTTTAGAGCATGATGACGATTAATAGCTTTAATTGAAGTTAGCCACCTACCCTCTTAAGTGTTTGTGATCTAATCTATTGTTAACAAACACTTGAGCGAGCGGTTGGGCAACTCCAATCAAAACTATTGACTTTTTTTGGGGTTGCCCTTCTACTCGTTCAAGTGATTGTTATCAAGAGATTGAAGCACAAACAGTCGGGCGGGTGAGCGGGAACTCCACTGCATGATGACGGTCAATAGCTTTAATTGAAGTTGCCCACCCAAACACCCAAGTGTTTGTTATTAAAAGATTATATTAAAAAAACTTGGGCAACTCTAAAAAATTGATTGCGGTTAGTAGTCTTAACAGGAGTTGCTTACTCACCTGCCCAAGTGTTTGTGATATAATTTTTTTGTAACGAACATTTGGGCGGGTGGGCGGGCAACTTCAGAACATGATTACGGTCAACAGTTTTAACTAGAGTTGCCCGTCTACCCTTGTTGCTTGTTGACAAGGGATTGAATCACAAACAGTCGGGCTGGTGAGCGGAAAACACCAAAACTTGATGACGGCCAATAGCTTTAACTGAAGTTAAACTCACCGGGCCAAGTGTTTGTGAAATAAATTTTTTGCACACAGTTTTAACTAGAGTTGCCCACCTACCCGCTCAAGTATTTGTTGTCTAGAGATTGAATCACAAACAGTTGGGCGGGTAAGCGGGGAACTTTACTGCATGATAACGGTCAATAGCTCCAATTGAAGTTGCTCTCTTACTCGCCTGACTGTTTGTTATCAAAGATTGTATTAAAAATACTTGGGAGGGTGGGTGGACAACTCCAAAACTTGATGACTGTCAATAGCTTTAACTGAAGTTGCCCACCTACCCGCCCAACAGTTTGTTATCAACTCCAAATTCCGATGACAGCCAATAGCTTGAATTGAAGTTGTCTACCCGTCCGCTCAAGGTTTGTGATATAATCTTTTTGTATCAAACAGACGGGCGGTTGAGCGAGTAATTCCAAAGCACGATGACTGTCAATAGTTTCAACTAAAGTTGCTTACCTACCCTCCCGAATGTTTGTTATCAAAAAATTGTATTAAAAAATTGTATCAAAAAATTGTTTCAAAAAATTGTTTCAAAAACATTTGGGCGGGTGGGTGGCCAACTCTAAATCTTGATGACGGCCAATAGCTTTAACTTATGCTGCCGACCTACTCATCCAAGTGTATGTGATACAATCTTTTTGTAACAAACACTTGGGCGGGTCGGTAGACAACTCCAGAGCATGATGACGGTCAACAGTTTTAACTAAATTTGCTTACCCACTTGCCCAAGTGTTTGTTGTCTGTCTAAAAATTTAATCACAAACAGTCTGGCGGGTGAGTAGGAAACTTCACTGCACTATGACGGTCAATAGCTCCAACTGAAGTTGCCCACCTTCCCGCCCGAGTGTTTGTTATTAAAAGATTATATCAAAAACACTTGAGCGAGTGGGTAGACAACTCCAATTTCGGATGACGGTCATTTGCTATACCTGAAGTTGCCTACCCACCCGCCCAAGTGTTTGTTATCAACAGATTTGATCACAAACACTTGGGTGGGAAGGTAGGCAACTTGGTGATGGTCAATTGCTTTAACTAATGTTGCCTACTCACCCGCTCAAGTGTTTGTGATATAATTTTTTTGTAACAAACAATTGGACAGGTGGGTGGGCAACTCCAGTGCATGATGACGGTCAACAGTTTTAACTAAAGTTGCCCACCCACTCACCCAAGTGATTGTTATCAAAAGATTATATCAAAAACAATTGGGCATGTTTGTGGGCAACTCTAAAACTTGATGACGGTTAATTAACTGGAGTTGCCCACCCACCCGCCTGAGTGTTTGTTATTATAAGATTATATCAAAAATAATTGGGCGGATGGTGGGTGGTCAACTCCAAATTTTGATGACGGTCAATAGCTTTAACCTGCCCACCCTCTCAAGTGTTTGTGATCTAATTTTTTGATAACAAACTTTTGGGCGGGTGGGCGGGCAACTCCAATTAAATCTTTTGACCGTCATCATGCTTTGAAGTTGCCCATCTCACCCGTCCAAGTGTAAGTTATTAAAAATTTGATCACAAACACTTCAGCGGGTGGGCGGGCAACTGTAGTTAAAGTTATTGACGAGTGGACAACTCCAGAGCATGATGACAGACAATAGCTTCAATTGAAGCTGCTTCCCTACCTACCCTATTGTTTGTTATCAAAAGATTATACCAAAAACACTTGGCCAATTCCAAAACTTGATGACGGTCAATAGCTTTATCTGAAGTTGCCCACCCATTCGTTCAAGTGTTTGTTACTAACAGATTGGATAACAAACACTCGGGTGGGAGGGTGGGCAACTTGGTGATGGTCAATAGCTTTAACTGATGTTGCCCACTTACCCGCTCAAGTGTTTGTGATATAATTTTTCTGTAACAAACAATTGGGCGGGTAGGTGGGCAATTTCAGTGCATGGTGACGGTCAACAGTTTCAATTAGAGTTGCCCGCCCAAAAACACTTGGGCGGGTAGGCAACTTCAAAACTTGATGACGGTTAATAATTTTATCTGAAGTTGTCCTTAAAACTGTTGACCGTAATTATGCTCTGGAGTTGCCCACTTACCCGATTGAGTGTTTGTTACAAAAAGATTATGTCACAAACACTTGTGTGGACGAGTGGGCAACTACAAATTCTGATGACGGTCAATAGTTTCAACTGAATTTGTCTACCCGTGTTTGTGATATAATCTTTTTGTAACAAATAATAACAAATAATCAAGCGGGTGAGTGGGCAACTCCAGAGCATGATTACGGTCAACAGTTTTAACTAAAGTTGTCTTTGACAACAAACACTTGGGCGGATACCAAGTGTCTGTTGTCGAGAGATTGAATCACAAACTATCGGACGAGTGAGCGGGGGGGGACTTTAATGCATGATGACGGTTAATAGTTTTAACTAAAATTGCCAACTCAATTGCTTGAGTGTTTGTTATTAAAAGATTATATTAAAAACACTTTAAAGGGTGGGTGGGCAACTCTAAAACTTGATGACGGCCAATAGCTTTAACTGAAGTTGCCCGCCCTCCCGTCCAAGTGTTTGTTATCAACAGATTAGATTACAAACGCTTGGGTGGGCGGGTGGGCAACTCAAAATTTTGATGACGGTCAATAGTTTCAACTGAAGTTGCTTACCAATCCGCCCAAGTGTTTGTAATATAATCTTTTTGCAACAAACACTTAGGCGAGTGGGTGGGCAATTTTAGAGCATGATGACGGTAATAAAAGTTGCCTACCCGCCCGCACAAGTGTTTGTTGTCAAGAGATTGAATCACAAACAGTCAGTTGTGAGGGTGAACTCCAAATCCTGATGACGGTCAATAGCTAATTGGTGTTGCACAAGTGTTTATGATTTTTTTTTTTTATCAAACTCTTGTTCGGGTTGGTGGGTAACTTTAGAGCATGATGGCGGTCAACAGTTTTAACTAAAATTGCCCAACCTCCCGTCTAAGTGTTTGTTGTCTAGAGATTATATCACTAACAGTCGGGCGGGTGAACTTTAACTGAAGTTGCCCACCTACTCGCCCGAGTGTTTTTTATTAAAAGATTATCAAAAACATTTGAGCGGGTATATAATCAATTCTAAAACTTGATGACGGTTAATAGTTTTAACTGGAGTTGTTTACCCACTCGCCCAAGTGTTTGTGATCTAAACTTTTGGTAACTTACACTTGGTTGGGTGGATGAGTAACTCCAAAGCACGATGACGGGTCAATTATTTTAATTGGAATTGCTTACTCACCCGCCTTAGTGTTAGTTGTCAAGAAGTTTGATTATAAACACTCAGATGGAGGAGGAGAAGTTGATTTTTAACTGATAAGGTATTACTTTTGCGCCAGACTTTTTGTTGCCTGAGCATAGGATTGCTCTTTGCTGCGGCTGGGAGTGTTTAGGGGAGGAGTGGGAGTCTGCTTGTAAGAGGCGGGTGCTTTGGAATGATGTGACGTGGGCGGGAAAACTTTTAAAGACATTTTGTTTCCAAGACGTGTTGGAAATACTCTTCTGAACTAAACCCTATCCAATTTAGGAATGCTTTGAAGTTTAAGACCTTAAGCTCATAAACCTTCTATTTGAAGAAATTAAAGAAATGATTTAAGTAAAAACGCCTTATGGGCTTTGAGGAGAACTCATTTAGGTTTGTATTAAATCTTCTTTAGAAGTGGTTTTCCTGGTGCATTTGTTGGCAACATCTAGAACGTCTTCTTGCTAGCCTGCGTAACTGAAGTTTCTTAGACTCTATAATCTTTTGACTCGACGTAGTCTTGCAAAGCTTGTCCAACTTTTCCATGCTGAGTGTTTTGACTTATTAGTTCCCTGCTAAGATGGTGGGGAGTGGAGACAAGATAA
Source organism: Tachinus rufipes (assembly GCA_963932245.1). Lineage (NCBI taxonomy): Eukaryota > Metazoa > Arthropoda > Insecta > Coleoptera > Staphylinidae > Tachinus > Tachinus rufipes. The sequence continues at coordinate 9,835,768 of OZ010749.1, forward strand.
CACCGTCGAAATTTGATTTGGTTGGTTGGGTTTACATACCCAGATGCAGTTTTAAGAGTGCCCAATCTCAGCATATTTACTACGATTGCATTAGAATCTAGAGAGTGTTTAGGGTGTTCACTTCAGAATGGCCCAGCGATCTTCTTGCAAAGATCACTGTCCTACGCTTTCTGTCCATCTCTGACGTTTCCAATTAAGTAAAGGTATTTGGGAGTTTCAGCGCGTTTATGTTTATGATTAGACTTGCACACTAGAAGAAGAATTTTTTCACTTTGCCTATTTTATCTATCTTTCTCTTTGCATTCCACAAAGATACCTTTAATAATTTATGGTGTGTGTTGGTGATAAGATTTTTGGCCATTTGTACTTAAGTTTTAGAAAACCTTAGTTGCAGCCGGCGCGGGTTTTGTCACCGGTGTGGTGCTATTCTTTTGAGCCTCCATTATTTTGATTTCATGCTATGGTTCTGATGGTTTCTCTTAACTTCTTCATTTGATGTCCAAAGGCATTAACCTTGGACTTTGTTTTCTGTTTTTTTTTTTTGTTCAGTTAGTTAGTTTTTGCTTTGAAATTGAGTTGGCTGGTTTTTCTCTTTTTGAAGTGCGATGTGTATACTTTGATGCCGCCTTCAGCTTGAGATAAGCTTTGTTGGCTTTATAGCTAGCAGTGTGCGGCCGCTTGCACGCTTCGCTTGTGGTTACATGCTCTGACTCCTTAGTAAATTTGACTCTAGCAACGATGGCATTGGTGAATGTAAATGCTAGGCACACTGATGATGGGTACATACTCTGAAACAGCTTTCCTCTACACACAAACAGTTCAACGTTTTCTCTAATAGAAGGCATTGCGTTGCCACCTTTGAGACATTACTAAACATAAACTGTTATTTTATGTAAATTGTTTTTTTTGACTAGTGAGATGCTAGGCATACTGATGATGGGTGCATACCCTGAAACACTAGTGTATATGTCTTTTACTGGATAAAAAGGCAATTTATATAAAATACATTATTTATTAATTTTAAAAAGGAAATGATTAAGAAAATGAAAAATAATTTACGTATCTAACCAAATAATGGAGGATTTTTAATAATATTGGTCAAATTGTTAATCAATGAAAATCGATCATTTGTATGAAGATAATCACCACATTTGTATGGTTGTTTGTCAAGCTCAGTGGTTGCACCAATTTTAAAAATTATCTGCCGACCTTCTTGTATATCAATATCAACATGAAATAACCAAAAACCTGTAAAGTTTATATTATTGGAAAATATTAAATAACAAAGATTAATAAATATTGTAACCTGGATTATCAGCCATAAATCGTATAATTGTGTATCCATTAGCAAGCACTGGAATGGTGTCTTTAATTGGAAAATTAACAGTTTTCTGTGGTGTATACAATTTATTTTGCCGATACATTAGCTCAATTCTTTCACGAGTTACAGTCCCTTTTAATGTTTCTTGAGCAATTACATGAAATTTATGTCCATGTAAATGCATAGAATAGATTGACTGAGGTTTACTAGCCTCGTTGACAATAATTATTTCAACTAAACCATTCCAAGGTAGCTAAAATTGATTTAAATTAAATTAAATAATACTGTTTTGAAATGAACATACTTCAATCATATGGAAACATTCGCAAAAAAGGCAGTTTCTATCAATTATCGATTCTCTATTACAAAACGATGGAGGTTCTTGGAATACTGGTCTTATAGGCATTATATTAAATATGTTATTCATGTGAGAAAATATTGCAGCTTCAGGATATTTTGTTCTGGGATAGTTTAAAGAATCAAAATTGATTATATATTTAAAACTAGGTTTAGCCAAAATATTTGGTAATTGTCGCCCAAAGTGTTGCATGGTAATTCGGTCAATTGTGGAATTTGGATTTACATCGTTTAATATCTTTAAATTAATTATTAAATTATTAATATAAGCAATGATATATATAAAAACGCTTACTTTTCCTTGATCGGTGTTTTCTTGTAACTTAGTAAAGTTAACTTTTACGTTATTATTAGCTCCACTATACTCAAGTATACCATAGGTATATAGGCCTTCTCATTCTCCATTTCCTTTTAGTTTGATACCATATAAATTAATTGGTTGATTGGTTTTCAAGACAAAATCATAACGTTCTCCACTAGTTAATGTTAACGTGTCAACTATTAAGAAATATAAATCTATATTCTATTTGTTTTATTGTAATGCAACTTACCTGTTAGTGGGAGAATCATATTTCCATCAGAATTCATAACAATTAATTTGTGATTTTCGATTGATAAATCAAGTGAGCATGATCTTGAACCAGCATTGATAACACGAAAACGGTATGTAGTGCCCTGTAAAAATCTAAGCATTAGTTTGATCTTTAATTTGATTGCTAGCATCAGCCCAATACAATCTTATGCCAGCTTAATAGAATCTTGAATGCCATAAGTAAAAAGGTTTTGGAAAATTTACCTGACTAACAATAAATCTGCTGGGTGGCATAGTACTGTTTGCAGTTGTTGATCTTCCATTTATTAGAAGCGAAGCAACTACATTTCTTTTAGGAACCTGGTCCCATATATTTCTCAGTAATGGTGTAGATGAAGTTTCATAAGTCCAATCTGATATGATCATTGTGTGTCTGTCATTATGGTAAAATTCGGGGACTGGTTCAATGTGGTCACGCACAATTAGTGCTCCATAAGCACCGTCAGCGCGTTGCGAACCTATGCAAAACAAATTATTACTATAATTTGAATAATATAATTACAAACAATTTCACCAGAATGCGAATGATAAAAATGAGTCCCGGCTTCAGATGCAACAAATTTATAAGTAAAGTAAGTCACTAAGAATTGGGCATTGCGTTATCATAGGAACTCCATCCATCTGCGGAGTACCTTTCTGTGTTATTCCATGGAAATGAATAGATGTGCCTTCATCAATTAGATTGTTTATTAATTTTATTCTGACTAAATCGTTTTTGCATACCTACACAAAAAAATATTTTAATATATATATAAAGCGTAGTAATAAAAACTTTACTGTTCAAAATTGAACATTGCTTTATACTTACTTCAATCGAAGGGCCAGGTATCATTCTATTATAAGTTGTAATCATTCTACTGCGACCATCAGCAGCAACACATCCAGGTTTGCTGCAATGAGCCAGCGTCCCATTTGTGCAACTCTCACAACCACCCAACGTCATCATGTGTTCGATTGTCAAGAGGTAGGTGCACATTCGGGGTACTCCGTTGCATAATCCTCGGCAATCACTGTTAACTGCCAATAAAAAATTATGTATCAACAATTACAACGTCGTAACATTTTAATAGAAACTATTTGTGATACGATAAAAGATGCAAAAAGAAATTTTATAATGAATTATAGAATGTATTTTTACTTACGTCCGGAAATATTGTCTTCCAAATATTGTTGCTCGCTTATGGCGATAATACCCAAAAATATTAGAAACTTCATGTTGACTAACTTAAACTAGACAAACGCTCATATTTTATAACAAAATTTTATTTGAATATTCAATCATTAGAATTTAAATAAAATTTTAAATAAATATAATTTGAATATATTTCGTCATTTAGTCACAAATTCATTCTTACTAACACATCGCTAGTTTTGGATTGACTAGAGCTTTCAGTAGAAGATTTTTAATGTATTATTATTATAACTAACTATTTGAATTTTTGATTGTTATAAAAAATACAACATCGTTAAACTTTGATTTTAGTTTTGCATACAAAAGTAAAAGATTACATTTTTTTAAATAATTCAAGGCCAATGTACCAATTATAATTGTTTTTTACAAAAAATATTATTTTTATTATTATGGGCATAATATTAATATTTACTTTGAACCAAATACATTATTTATATATATATTTATCTATTTTTTTAAATATTTTAAATGTGATATTTAAGAATTACTAACGCGTCATGAAATGAATTAAGTTTCCAGGTATTTTTCCAAATGAATTTGTATTTATAACCATATTGCAAAACAGCATGCGAGAGGGCGTATTGACAGTAGAGTCTGTACTACAAAGATTGGTCAAAGATTAATATGACATGTTTGTGTGGTTTGATTGTTTAATCAAAATAGATACGCTTAATTTTATGTAATAGTGTCTGTCGGCAACTTTGATGCTACATATCCAAACTTGATATTAACTGGAAGATATTTTTAAGGCGCAAAATGTTTACTTAATAAAAGTAATGCATTTATATATTATAATAAGTAATAACAATATTTTTATCTACTACTCTACGCTGCCATGCAGTCGGTTCCTCCACACAGATCCATCCAGCTTGCACGGCTCGTTCTCTCCATTACTCGCAGTTGTTCGCGCGTAGTGTAGTGTGTAAAATTGGTGCTGCGTGTAAGGATGGAACGATTAAATACGTTAAGTTATAACCATATAAATAAATTAAATTGTGTGTTAGTGGTATAGGATTAATATGCCCTTCACTCAACGTTGAAATTAATAATTGATACGAGGACGGTTAAAAGGTTTGATTTTTTTAAATTAAAATTGTTCATTTTTTGATTCATTTACTTTAATAAATGTATCTTTTTCAAAATAAATATTAGATCATACTGCATGCTATCTGTCTAAAACGATATCCAGTTTACGTGTTTGTTGTCGGTTATTTGGTTATTTTCTAATTTATATTTGTACGATGTACCCTTTAGTTATTCAATGTAAACTTTATTATCTGTAATTTGTTATGTAATAATTGCTTTAACTTAATAAGAATAACACTTAATTAATGTTTACCAATTCCTTCTTTGATATGATAGGCAATCATGAACACAGATATGCATAAAAAGTTCTATAGCATCTCATGCCTTTTAGTAATAGCGAAACGAAAAAAACGTTTACCAACCAACACAATATGATTAGATACTTACTAAATAAATTTTAAATTTGTAGTAATAAGTCCCGAGATGTTGAGTATTATTCAATCTTTGTTGATATAAAAAATATATAACTATTTACTCACATGTGCAATATAAGTAGCATAATAATAAACTTGCGTAAAATCAAAATTATTGAGTCTTTTTTTTTTTTTTTTTTTTTTTTTTTAATTAAATTTGTTCTAAATAAGAGCATTTACCTGTTTTTTCGGTAAATTTTTATTAAGAAAAAGTGAAAAACAAACATACTTTTAGTGGGCGAAGGGGGACAATTGCTCCTGTGGCAAGCCAACAGACCCCAGCAGATGCTCTTGCAAACCGGAAGTCCGTAGGTCAAAGGGTTTTCCTTCGGCGATCGATTGTATCGCTTAGTACGGTACGCATGCTCGCGTTTGTCAGAGTAAAATCCACAAATGTGGATGAAAGTTTGTAATTTTTTGCTTTCTGGGGTAATTTGGAGCCCTGATTACGATTTTGATATCGCCGTTTAGATATTCTCATTACTTCCCCCTCTTATCCAATAACGGCTATTTTCGGTCAATTTGAAAGTTCTAAATGCGTGAAACTAACATACTTCTAGCCGGCCGATGGGGACCCAGATTTTTTTTGTGTCAAGCCACAGACCCCAGTAGGTTGTGGAAGAAAGCGGAAGTCCGTGCTTCAAGGGGTTCTCCTTCGGCGATCGAAAGAGTCGAAACATACTAAAGGGGGGGGTCTTTCTTCTTTTTTGACTCAGATTTTTTCAATTTTAAGATAAAAAGGTCGGTTTTTTTGCATTTCCTGACGTAAAATGAACCCCTGATTACGATTTTGGGGGTCCGACTCCGATATTCCTAGCACCATGGCGGCAATTTTAAAATAACCGCTAAAAACACGTTTTTTTTGCATTCCGAAAGGCAAAAAAGGCACTAAACGGTGAAGGGCAGGGACGCAATTGCTCTTGAGGGTAGTCAACAGACCCATCTGAGTCCCCGCCAAACGGGAAGTTCGTAGGTCAAAGGGTTTTCCTTCGGCGATCGACGAAAGTTTCGGTTTTATCGCCAATTCGTACATAAGCTCACGTCGCCGCACTTAAATTCGCAAATGTGGACCAATGTTGGAAATTTTTTGGTTACTGGGGTAATTTGAACCCCTGATTACGATTCCGGAATCGCCGTTTTGATATTGTTAACCGTTCACCTTCTAATCTAAAGCGGTTTTTCCGTGAATTTTTATTGCGAAAACGTGTGAAACAAATATAGTTATAAGAGGCCGAGGGGGACGCAATTGCTCCTGTGGCAAGCCAACAGACCCCGGCAGATGCTCTTGCAAACCGGAAGTCCGTAGGTCAAAGGGTTTTCCTTCGGCGATCGATTGTATCGCTTAGTACGGTACGCATGCTCGCGTTTGTCAGAGTAAAATCCACAAATGTGGATGAAAGTTTGTAATTTTTTGCTTTCTGGGGTAATTTGGAGCCCTGATTACGATTTTGATATCGCCGTTTAGATATTCTCATTACTTCCCCCTCTTATCCAATAACGGCTATTTTCGGTCAATTTGAAAGTTCTAAATGCGTGAAACTAACATACTTCTAGCCGGCCGATGGGGACCCAGATTTTTTTTGTGTCAAGCCACAGACCCCAGTAGGTTGTGGAAGAAAGCGGAAGTCCGTGCTTCAAGGGGTTCTCCTTCGGCGATCGAAAGAGTCGAAACATACTAAAGGGGGGGGTCTTTCTTCTTTTTTGACTCAGATTTTTTCAATTTTAAGATAAAAAGGTCGGTTTTTTTGCATTTCCTGACGTAAAATGAACCCCTGATTACGATTTTGGGGGTCCGACTCCGATATTCCTAGCACCATGGCGGCAATTTTAAAATAACCGCTAAAAACACGTTTTTTTTGCATTCCGAAAGGCAAAAAAGGCACTAAACGGTGAAGGGCAGGGACGCAATTGCTCTTGAGGGTAGTCAACAGACCCATCTGAGTCCCCGCCAAACGGGAAGTTCGTAGGTCAAAGGGTTTTCCTTCGGCGATCGACGAAAGTTTCGGTTTTATCGCCAATTCGTACATAAGCTCACGTCGCCGCACTTAAATTCGCAAATGTGGACCAATGTTGGAAATTTTTTGGTTACTGGGGTAATTTGAACCCCTGATTACGATTCCGGAATCGCCGTTTTGATATTGTTAACCGTTCACCTTCTAATCTAAAGCGGTTTTTCCGTGAATTTTTATTGCGAAAACGTGTGAAACAAATATAGTTATAAGAGGCCGAGGGGGACGCAATTGCTCCTGTGGCAAGCCAACAGACCCCGGCAGATGCTCTTGCAAACCGGAAGTCCGTAGGTCAAAGGGTTTTCCTTCGGCGATCGATTGTATCGCTTAGTACGGTACGCATGCTCGCGTTTGTCAGAGTAAAATCCACAAATGTGGATGAAAGTTTGTAATTTTTTGCTTTCTGGGGTAATTTGGAGCCCTGATTACGATTTTGATATCGCCGTTTAGATATTCTCATTACTTCCCCCTCTTATCCAATAACGGCTATTTTCGGTCAATTTGAAAGTTCTAAATGCGTGAAACTAACATACTTCTAGCCGGCCGATGGGGACCCAGATTTTTTTGTGTCAAGCCACAGACCCCAGTAGGTTGTGGAAGAAAGCGGAAGTCCGTGCTTCAAGGGGTTCTCCTTCGGCGATCGAAAGAGTCGAAACATACTAAAGGGGGGGGTCTTTCTTCTTTTTTGACTCAGATTTTTTCAATTTTAAGATAAAAAGGTCGGTTTTTTTGCATTTCCTGACGTAAAATGAACCCCTGATTACGATTTTGGGGGTCCGACTCCGATATTCCTAGCACCATGGCGGCAATTTTAAAATAACCGCTAAAAACACGTTTTTTTTGCATTCCGAAAGGCAAAAAAGGCACTAAACGGTGAAGGGCAGGGACGCAATTGCTCTTGAGGGTAGTCAACAGACCCATCTGAGTCCCCGCCAAACGGGAAGTTCGTAGGTCAAAGGGTTTTCCTTCGGCGATCGACGAAAGTTTCGGTTTTATCGCCAATTCGTACATAAGCTCACGTCGCCGCACTTAAATTCGCAAATGTGGACCAATGTTGGAAATTTTTTGGTTACTGGGGTAATTTGAACCCCTGATTACGATTCCGGAATCGCCGTTTTGATATTGTTAACCGTTCACCTTCTAATCTAAAGCGGTTTTTCCGTGAATTTTTATTGCGAAAACGTGTGAAACAAATATAGTTATAAGAGGCCGAGGGGGACGCAATTGCTCCTGTGGCAAGCCAACAGACCCCGGCAGATGCTCTTGCAAACCGGAAGTCCGTAGGTCAAAGGGTTTTCCTTCGGCGATCGATTGTATCGCTTAGTACGGTACGCATGCTCGCGTTTGTCAGAGTAAAATCCACAAATGTGGATGAAAGTTTGTAATTTTTTGCTTTCTGGGGTAATTTGGAGCCCTGATTACGATTTTGATATCGCCGTTTAGATATTCTCATTACTTCCCCCTCTTATCCAATAACGGCTATTTTCGGTCAATTTGAAAGTTCTAAATGCGTGAAACTAACATACTTCTAGCCGGCCGATGGGGACCCAGATTTTTTTTGTGTCAAGCCACAGACCCCAGTAGGTTGTGGAAGAAAGCGGAAGTCCGTGCTTCAAGGGGTTCTCCTTCGGCGATCGAAAGAGTCGAAACATACTAAAGGGGGGGGTCTTTCTTCTTTTTTGACTCAGATTTTTTCAATTTTAAGATAAAAAGGTCGGTTTTTTTGCATTTCCTGACGTAAAATGAACCCCTGATTACGATTTTGGGGGTCCGACTCCGATATTCCTAGCACCATGGCGGCAATTTTAAAATAACCGCTAAAAACACGTTTTTTTTGCATTCCGAAAGGCAAAAAAGGCACTAAACGGTGAAGGGCAGGGACGCAATTGCTCTTGAGGGTAGTCAACAGACCCATCTGAGTCCCCGCCAAACGGGAAGTTCGTAGGTCAAAGGGTTTTCCTTCGGCGATCGACGAAAGTTTCGGTTTTATCGCCAATTCGTACATAAGCTCACGTCGCCGCACTTAAATTCGCAAATGTGGACCAATGTTGGAAATTTTTTGGTTACTGGGGTAATTTGAACCCCTGATTACGATTCCGGAATCGCCGTTTTGATATTGTTAACCGTTCACCTTCTAATCTAAAGCGGTTTTTCCGTGAATTTTTATTGCGAAAACGTGTGAAACAAATATAGTTATAAGAGGCCGAGGGGGACGCAATTGCTCCTGTGGCAAGCCAACAGACCCCGGCAGATGCTCTTGCAAACCGGAAGTCCGTAGGTCAAAGGGTTTTCCTTCGGCGATCGATTGTATCGCTTAGTACGGTACGCATGCTCGCGTTTGTCAGAGTAAAATCCACAAATGTGGATGAAAGTTTGTAATTTTTTGCTTTCTGGGGTAATTTGGAGCCCTGATTACGATTTTGATATCGCCGTTTAGATATTCTCATTACTTCCCCCTCTTATCCAATAACGGCTATTTTCGGTCAATTTGAAAGTTCTAAATGCGTGAAACTAACATACTTCTAGCCGGCCGATGGGGACCCAGATTTTTTTGTGTCAAGCCACAGACCCCAGTAGGTTGTGGAAGAAAGCGGAAGTCCGTGCTTCAAGGGGTTCTCCTTCGGCGATCGAAAGAGTCGAAACATACTAAAGGGGGGGGTCTTTCTTCTTTTTTGACTCAGATTTTTTCAATTTTAAGATAAAAAGGTCGGTTTTTTTGCATTTCCTGACGTAAAATGAACCCCTGATTACGATTTTGGGGGTCCGACTCCGATATTCCTAGCACCATGGCGGCAATTTTAAAATAACCGCTAAAAACACGTTTTTTTTGCATTCCGAAAGGCAAAAAAGGCACTAAACGGTGAAGGGCAGGGACGCAATTGCTCTTGAGGGTAGTCAACAGACCCATCTGAGTCCCCGCCAAACGGGAAGTTCGTAGGTCAAAGGGTTTTCCTTCGGCGATCGACGAAAGTTTCGGTTTTATCGCCAATTCGTACATAAGCTCACGTCGCCGCACTTAAATTCGCAAATGTGGACCAATGTTGGAAATTTTTTGGTTACTGGGGTAATTTGAACCCCTGATTACGATTCCGGAATCGCCGTTTTGATATTGTTAACCGTTCACCTTCTAATCTAAAGCGGTTTTTCCGTGAATTTTTATTGCGAAAACGTGTGAAACAAATATAGTTATAAGAGGCCGAGGGGGACGCAATTGCTCCTGTGGCAAGCCAACAGACCCCGGCAGATGCTCTTGCAAACCGGAAGTCCGTAGGTCAAAGGGTTTTCCTTCGGCGATCGATTGTATCGCTTAGTACGGTACGCATGCTCGCGTTTGTCAGAGTAAAATCCACAAATGTGGATGAAAGTTTGTAATTTTTTGCTTTCTGGGGTAATTTGGAGCCCTGATTACGATTTTGATATCGCCGTTTAGATATTCTCATTACTTCCCCCTCTTATCCAATAACGGCTATTTTCGGTCAATTTGAAAGTTCTAAATGCGTGAAACTAACATACTTCTAGCCGGCCGATGGGGACCCAGATTTTTTTGTGTCAAGCCACAGACCCCAGTAGGTTGTGGAAGAAAGCGGAAGTCCGTGCTTCAAGGGGTTCTCCTTCGGCGATCGAAAGAGTCGAAACATACTAAAGGGGGGGGTCTTTCTTCTTTTTTGACTCAGATTTTTTCAATTTTAAGATAAAAAGGTCGGTTTTTTTGCATTTCCTGACGTAAAATGAACCCCTGATTACGATTTTGGGGGTCCGACTCCGATATTCCTAGCACCATGGCGGCAATTTTAAAATAACCGCTAAAAACACGTTTTTTTTGCATTCCGAAAGGCAAAAAAGGCACTAAACGGTGAAGGGCAGGGACGCAATTGCTCTTGAGGGTAGTCAACAGACCCATCTGAGTCCCCGCCAAACGGGAAGTTCGTAGGTCAAAGGGTTTTCCTTCGGCGATCGACGAAAGTTTCGGTTTTATCGCCAATTCGTACATAAGCTCACGTCGCCGCACTTAAATTCGCAAATGTGGACCAATGTTGGAAATTTTTTGGTTACTGGGGTAATTTGAACCCCTGATTACGATTCCGGAATCGCCGTTTTGATATTGTTAACCGTTCACCTTCTAATCTAAAGCGGTTTTTCCGTGAATTTTTATTGCGAAAACGTGTGAAACAAATATAGTTATAAGAGGCCGAGGGGGACGCAATTGCTCCTGTGGCAAGCCAACAGACCCCGGCAGATGCTCTTGCAAACCGGAAGTCCGTAGGTCAAAGGGTTTTCCTTCGGCGATCGATTGTATCGCTTAGTACGGTACGCATGCTCGCGTTTGTCAGAGTAAAATCCACAAATGTGGATGAAAGTTTGTAATTTTTTGCTTTCTGGGGTAATTTGGAGCCCTGATTACGATTTTGATATCGCCGTTTAGATATTCTCATTACTTCCCCCTCTTATCCAATAACGGCTATTTTCGGTCAATTTGAAAGTTCTAAATGCGTGAAACTAACATACTTCTAGCCGGCCGATGGGGACCCAGATTTTTTTTGTGTCAAGCCACAGACCCCAGTAGGTTGTGGAAGAAAGCGGAAGTCCGTGCTTCAAGGGGTTCTCCTTCGGCGATCGAAAGAGTCGAAACATACTAAAGGGGGGGGTCTTTCTTCTTTTTTGACTCAGATTTTTTCAATTTTAAGATAAAAAGGTCGGTTTTTTTGCATTTCCTGACGTAAAATGAACCCCTGATTACGATTTTGGGGGTCCGACTCCGATATTCCTAGCACCATGGCGGCAATTTTAAAATAACCGCTAAAAACACGTTTTTTTTGCATTCCGAAAGGCAAAAAAGGCACTAAACGGTGAAGGGCAGGGACGCAATTGCTCTTGAGGGTAGTCAACAGACCCATCTGAGTCCCCGCCAAACGGGAAGTTCGTAGGTCAAAGGGTTTTCCTTCGGCGATCGACGAAAGTTTCGGTTTTATCGCCAATTCGTACATAAGCTCACGTCGCCGCACTTAAATTCGCAAATGTGGACCAATGTTGGAAATTTTTTGGTTACTGGGGTAATTTGAACCCCTGATTACGATTCCGGAATCGCCGTTTTGATATTGTTAACCGTTCACCTTCTAATCTAAAGCGGTTTTTCCGTGAATTTTTATTGCGAAAACGTGTGAAACAAATATAGTTATAAGAGGCCGAGGGGGACGCAATTGCTCCTGTGGCAAGCCAACAGACCCCGGCAGATGCTCTTGCAAACCGGAAGTCCGTAGGTCAAAGGGTTTTCCTTCGGCGATCGATTGTATCGCTTAGTACGGTACGCATGCTCGCGTTTGTCAGAGTAAAATCCACAAATGTGGATGAAAGTTTGTAATTTTTTGCTTTCTGGGGTAATTTGGAGCCCTGATTACGATTTTGATATCGCCGTTTAGATATTCTCATTACTTCCCCCTCTTATCCAATAACGGCTATTTTCGGTCAATTTGAAAGTTCTAAATGCGTGAAACTAACATACTTCTAGCCGGCCGATGGGGACCCAGATTTTTTTGTGTCAAGCCACAGACCCCAGTAGGTTGTGGAAGAAAGCGGAAGTCCGTGCTTCAAGGGGTTCTCCTTCGGCGATCGAAAGAGTCGAAACATACTAAAGGGGGGGGTCTTTCTTCTTTTTTGACTCAGATTTTTTCAATTTTAAGATAAAAAGGTCGGTTTTTTTGCATTTCCTGACGTAAAATGAACCCCTGATTACGATTTTGGGGGTCCGACTCCGATATTCCTAGCACCATGGCGGCAATTTTAAAATAACCGCTAAAAACACGTTTTTTTTGCATTCCGAAAGGCAAAAAAGGCACTAAACGGTGAAGGGCAGGGACGCAATTGCTCTTGAGGGTAGTCAACAGACCCATCTGAGTCCCCGCCAAACGGGAAGTTCGTAGGTCAAAGGGTTTTCCTTCGGCGATCGACGAAAGTTTCGGTTTTATCGCCAATTCGTACATAAGCTCACGTCGCCGCACTTAAATTCGCAAATGTGGACCAATGTTGGAAATTTTTTGGTTACTGGGGTAATTTGAACCCCTGATTACGATTCCGGAATCGCCGTTTTGATATTGTTAACCGTTCACCTTCTAATCTAAAGCGGTTTTTCCGTGAATTTTTATTGCGAAAACGTGTGAAACAAATATAGTTATAAGAGGCCGAGGGGGACGCAATTGCTCCTGTGGCAAGCCAACAGACCCCGGCAGATGCTCTTGCAAACCGGAAGTCCGTAGGTCAAAGGGTTTTCCTTCGGCGATCGATTGTATCGCTTAGTACGGTACGCATGCTCGCGTTTGTCAGAGTAAAATCCACAAATGTGGATGAAAGTTTGTAATTTTTTGCTTTCTGGGGTAATTTGGAGCCCTGATTACGATTTTGATATCGCCGTTTAGATATTCTCATTACTTCCCCCTCTTATCCAATAACGGCTATTTTCGGTCAATTTGAAAGTTCTAAATGCGTGAAACTAACATACTTCTAGCCGGCCGATGGGGACCCAGATTTTTTTTGTGTCAAGCCACAGACCCCAGTAGGTTGTGGAAGAAAGCGGAAGTCCGTGCTTCAAGGGGTTCTCCTTCGGCGATCGAAAGAGTCGAAACATACTAAAGGGGGGGGTCTTTCTTCTTTTTTGACTCAGATTTTTTCAATTTTAAGATAAAAAGGTCGGTTTTTTTGCATTTCCTGACGTAAAATGAACCCCTGATTACGATTTTGGGGGTCCGACTCCGATATTCCTAGCACCATGGCGGCAATTTTAAAATAACCGCTAAAAACACGTTTTTTTTGCATTCCGAAAGGCAAAAAAGGCACTAAACGGTGAAGGGCAGGGACGCAATTGCTCTTGAGGGTAGTCAACAGACCCATCTGAGTCCCCGCCAAACGGGAAGTTCGTAGGTCAAAGGGTTTTCCTTCGGCGATCGACGAAAGTTTCGGTTTTATCGCCAATTCGTACATAAGCTCACGTCGCCGCACTTAAATTCGCAAATGTGGACCAATGTTGGAAATTTTTTGGTTACTGGGGTAATTTGAACCCCTGATTACGATTCCGGAATCGCCGTTTTGATATTGTTAACCGTTCACCTTCTAATCTAAAGCGGTTTTTCCGTGAATTTTTATTGCGAAAACGTGTGAAACAAATATAGTTATAAGAGGCCGAGGGGGACGCAATTGCTCCTGTGGCAAGCCAACAGACCCCGGCAGATGCTCTTGCAAACCGGAAGTCCGTAGGTCAAAGGGTTTTCCTTCGGCGATCGATTGTATCGCTTAGTACGGTACGCATGCTCGCGTTTGTCAGAGTAAAATCCACAAATGTGGATGAAAGTTTGTAATTTTTTGCTTTCTGGGGTAATTTGGAGCCCTGATTACGATTTTGATATCGCCGTTTAGATATTCTCATTACTTCCCCCTCTTATCCAATAACGGCTATTTTCGGTCAATTTGAAAGTTCTAAATGCGTGAAACTAACATACTTCTAGCCGGCCGATGGGGACCCAGATTTTTTTTGTGTCAAGCCACAGACCCCAGTAGGTTGTGGAAGAAAGCGGAAGTCCGTGCTTCAAGGGGTTCTCCTTCGGCGATCGAAAGAGTCGAAACATACTAAAGGGGGGGGTCTTTCTTCTTTTTTGACTCAGATTTTTTCAATTTTAAGATAAAAAGGTCGGTTTTTTTGCATTTCCTGACGTAAAATGAACCCCTGATTACGATTTTGGGGGTCCGACTCCGATATTCCTAGCACCATGGCGGCAATTTTAAAATAACCGCTAAAAACACGTTTTTTTTGCATTCCGAAAGGCAAAAAAGGCACTAAACGGTGAAGGGCAGGGACGCAATTGCTCTTGAGGGTAGTCAACAGACCCATCTGAGTCCCCGCCAAACGGGAAGTTCGTAGGTCAAAGGGTTTTCCTTCGGCGATCGACGAAAGTTTCGGTTTTATCGCCAATTCGTACATAAGCTCACGTCGCCGCACTTAAATTCGCAAATGTGGACCAATGTTGGAAATTTTTTGGTTACTGGGGTAATTTGAACCCCTGATTACGATTCCGGAATCGCCGTTTTGATATTGTTAACCGTTCACCTTCTAATCTAAAGCGGTTTTTCCGTGAATTTTTATTGCGAAAACGTGTGAAACAAATATAGTTATAAGAGGCCGAGGGGGACGCAATTGCTCCTGTGGCAAGCCAACAGACCCCGGCAGATGCTCTTGCAAACCGGAAGTCCGTAGGTCAAAGGGTTTTCCTTCGGCGATCGATTGTATCGCTTAGTACGGTACGCATGCTCGCGTTTGTCAGAGTAAAATCCACAAATGTGGATGAAAGTTTGTAATTTTTTGCTTTCTGGGGTAATTTGGAGCCCTGATTACGATTTTGATATCGCCGTTTAGATATTCTCATTACTTCCCCCTCTTATCCAATAACGGCTATTTTCGGTCAATTTGAAAGTTCTAAATGCGTGAAACTAACATACTTCTAGCCGGCCGATGGGGACCCAGATTTTTTTGTGTCAAGCCACAGACCCCAGTAGGTTGTGGAAGAAAGCGGAAGTCCGTGCTTCAAGGGGTTCTCCTTCGGCGATCGAAAGAGTCGAAACATACTAAAGGGGGGGGTCTTTCTTCTTTTTTGACTCAGTTTTTTTCAATTTTAAGATAAAAAGGTCGGTTTTTTTGCATTTCCTGACGTAAAATGAACCCCTGATTACGATTTTGGGGGTCCGACTCCGATATTCCTAGCACCATGGCGGCAATTTTAAAATAACCGCTAAAAACACGTTTTTTTTGCATTCCGAAAGGCAAAAAAGGCACTAAACGGTGAAGGGCAGGGACGCAATTGCTCTTGAGGGTAGTCAACAGACCCATCTGAGTCCCCGCCAAACGGGAAGTTCGTAGGTCAAAGGGTTTTCCTTCGGCGATCGACGAAAGTTTCGGTTTTATCGCCAATTCGTACATAAGCTCACGTCGCCGCACTTAAATTCGCAAATGTGGACCAATGTTGGAAATTTTTTGGTTACTGGGGTAATTTGAACCCCTGATTACGATTCCGGAATCGCCGTTTTGATATTGTTAACCGTTCACCTTCTAATCTAAAGCGGTTTTTCCGTGAATTTTTATTGCGAAAACGTGTGAAACAAATATAGTTATAAGAGGCCGAGGGGGACGCAATTGCTCCTGTGGCAAGCCAACAGACCCCGGCAGATGCTCTTGCAAACCGGAAGTCCGTAGGTCAAAGGGTTTTCCTTCGGCGATCGATTGTATCGCTTAGTACGGTACGCATGCTCGCGTTTGTCAGAGTAAAATCCACAAATGTGGATGAAAGTTTGTAATTTTTTGCTTTCTGGGGTAATTTGGAGCCCTGATTACGATTTTGATATCGCCGTTTAGATATTCTCATTACTTCCCCCTCTTATCCAATAACGGCTATTTTCGGTCAATTTGAAAGTTCTAAATGCGTGAAACTAACATACTTCTAGCCGGCCGATGGGGACCCAGATTTTTTTTGTGTCAAGCCACAGACCCCAGTAGGTTGTGGAAGAAAGCGGAAGTCCGTGCTTCAAGGGGTTCTCCTTCGGCGATCGAAAGAGTCGAAACATACTAAAGGGGGGGGTCTTTCTTCTTTTTTGACTCAGATTTTTTCAATTTTAAGATAAAAAGGTCGGTTTTTTTGCATTTCCTGACGTAAAATGAACCCCTGATTACGATTTTGGGGGTCCGACTCCGATATTCCTAGCACCATGGCGGCAATTTTAAAATAACCGCTAAAAACACGTTTTTTTTGCATTCCGAAAGGCAAAAAAGGCACTAAACGGTGAAGGGCAGGGACGCAATTGCTCTTGAGGGTAGTCAACAGACCCATCTGAGTCCCCGCCAAACGGGAAGTTCGTAGGTCAAAGGGTTTTCCTTCGGCGATCGACGAAAGTTTCGGTTTTATCGCCAATTCGTACATAAGCTCACGTCGCCGCACTTAAATTCGCAAATGTGGACCAATGTTGGAAATTTTTTGGTTACTGGGGTAATTTGAACCCCTGATTACGATTCCGGAATCGCCGTTTTGATATTGTTAACCGTTCACCTTCTAATCTAAAGCGGTTTTTCCGTGAATTTTTATTGCGAAAACGTGTGAAACAAATATAGTTATAAGAGGCCGAGGGGGACGCAATTGCTCCTGTGGCAAGCCAACAGACCCCGGCAGATGCTCTTGCAAACCGGAAGTCCGTAGGTCAAAGGGTTTTCCTTCGGCGATCGATTGTATCGCTTAGTACGGTACGCATGCTCGCGTTTGTCAGAGTAAAATCCACAAATGTGGATGAAAGTTTGTAATTTTTTGCTTTCTGGGGTAATTTGGAGCCCTGATTACGATTTTGATATCGCCGTTTAGATATTCTCATTACTTCCCCCTCTTATCCAATAACGGCTATTTTCGGTCAATTTGAAAGTTCTAAATGCGTGAAACTAACATACTTCTAGCCGGCCGATGGGGACCCAGATTTTTTTGTGTCAAGCCACAGACCCCAGTAGGTTGTGGAAGAAAGCGGAAGTCCGTGCTTCAAGGGGTTCTCCTTCGGCGATCGAAAGAGTCGAAACATACTAAAGGGGGGGGTCTTTCTTCTTTTTTGACTCAGATTTTTTCAATTTTAAGATAAAAAGGTCGGTTTTTTTGCATTTCCTGACGTAAAATGAACCCCTGATTACGATTTTGGGGGTCCGACTCCGATATTCCTAGCACCATGGCGGCAATTTTAAAATAACCGCTAAAAACACGTTTTTTTTGCATTCCGAAAGGCAAAAAAGGCACTAAACGGTGAAGGGCAGGGACGCAATTGCTCTTGAGGGTAGTCAACAGACCCATCTGAGTCCCCGCCAAACGGGAAGTTCGTAGGTCAAAGGGTTTTCCTTCGGCGATCGACGAAAGTTTCGGTTTTATCGCCAATTCGTACATAAGCTCACGTCGCCGCACTTAAATTCGCAAATGTGGACCAATGTTGGAAATTTTTTGGTTACTGGGGTAATTTGAACCCCTGATTACGATTCCGGAATCGCCGTTTTGATATTGTTAACCGTTCACCTTCTAATCTAAAGCGGTTTTTCCGTGAATTTTTATTGCGAAAACGTGTGAAACAAATATAGTTATAAGAGGCCGAGGGGGACGCAATTGCTCCTGTGGCAAGCCAACAGACCCCGGCAGATGCTCTTGCAAACCGGAAGTCCGTAGGTCAAAGGGTTTTCCTTCGGCGATCGATTGTATCGCTTAGTACGGTACGCATGCTCGCGTTTGTCAGAGTAAAATCCACAAATGTGGATGAAAGTTTGTAATTTTTTGCTTTCTGGGGTAATTTGGAGCCCTGATTACGATTTTGATATCGCCGTTTAGATATTCTCATTACTTCCCCCTCTTATCCAATAACGGCTATTTTCGGTCAATTTGAAAGTTCTAAATGCGTGAAACTAACATACTTCTAGCCGGCCGATGGGGACCCAGATTTTTTTTGTGTCAAGCCACAGACCCCAGTAGGTTGTGGAAGAAAGCGGAAGTCCGTGCTTCAAGGGGTTCTCCTTCGGCGATCGAAAGAGTCGAAACATACTAAAGGGGGGGGTCTTTCTTCTTTTTTGACTCAGATTTTTTCAATTTTAAGATAAAAAGGTCGGTTTTTTTGCATTTCCTGACGTAAAATGAACCCCTGATTACGATTTTGGGGGTCCGACTCCGATATTCCTAGCACCATGGCGGCAATTTTAAAATAACCGCTAAAAACACGTTTTTTTTGCATTCCGAAAGGCAAAAAAGGCACTAAACGGTGAAGGGCAGGGACGCAATTGCTCTTGAGGGTAGTCAACAGACCCATCTGAGTCCCCGCCAAACGGGAAGTTCGTAGGTCAAAGGGTTTTCCTTCGGCGATCGACGAAAGTTTCGGTTTTATCGCCAATTCGTACATAAGCTCACGTCGCCGCACTTAAATTCGCAAATGTGGACCAATGTTGGAAATTTTTTGGTTACTGGGGTAATTTGAACCCCTGATTACGATTCCGGAATCGCCGTTTTGATATTGTTAACCGTTCACCTTCTAATCTAAAGCGGTTTTTCCGTGAATTTTTATTGCGAAAACGTGTGAAACAAATATAGTTATAAGAGGCCGAGGGGGACGCAATTGCTCCTGTGGCAAGCCAACAGACCCCGGCAGATGCTCTTGCAAACCGGAAGTCCGTAGGTCAAAGGGTTTTCCTTCGGCGATCGATTGTATCGCTTAGTACGGTACGCATGCTCGCGTTTGTCAGAGTAAAATCCACAAATGTGGATGAAAGTTTGTAATTTTTTGCTTTCTGGGGTAATTTGGAGCCCTGATTACGATTTTGATATCGCCGTTTAGATATTCTCATTACTTCCCCCTCTTATCCAATAACGGCTATTTTCGGTCAATTTGAAAGTTCTAAATGCGTGAAACTAACATACTTCTAGCCGGCCGATGGGGACCCAGATTTTTTTTGTGTCAAGCCACAGACCCCAGTAGGTTGTGGAAGAAAGCGGAAGTCCGTGCTTCAAGGGGTTCTCCTTCGGCGATCGAAAGAGTCGAAACATACTAAAGGGGGGGGTCTTTCTTCTTTTTTGACTCAGATTTTTTCAATTTTAAGATAAAAAGGTCGGTTTTTTTGCATTTCCTGACGTAAAATGAACCCCTGATTACGATTTTGGGGGTCCGACTCCGATATTCCTAGCACCATGGCGGCAATTTTAAAATAACCGCTAAAAACACGTTTTTTTTGCATTCCGAAAGGCAAAAAAGGCACTAAACGGTGAAGGGCAGGGACGCAATTGCTCTTGAGGGTAGTCAACAGACCCATCTGAGTCCCCGCCAAACGGGAAGTTCGTAGGTCAAAGGGTTTTCCTTCGGCGATCGACGAAAGTTTCGGTTTTATCGCCAATTCGTACATAAGCTCACGTCGCCGCACTTAAATTCGCAAATGTGGACCAATGTTGGAAATTTTTTGGTTACTGGGGTAATTTGAACCCCTGATTACGATTCCGGAATCGCCGTTTTGATATTGTTAACCGTTCACCTTCTAATCTAAAGCGGTTTTTCCGTGAATTTTTATTGCGAAAACGTGTGAAACAAATATAGTTATAAGAGGCCGAGGGGGACGCAATTGCTCCTGTGGCAAGCCAACAGACCCCGGCAGATGCTCTTGCAAACCGGAAGTCCGTAGGTCAAAGGGTTTTCCTTCGGCGATCGATTGTATCGCTTAGTACGGTACGCATGCTCGCGTTTGTCAGAGTAAAATCCACAAATGTGGATGAAAGTTTGTAATTTTTTGCTTTCTGGGGTAATTTGGAGCCCTGATTACGATTTTGATATCGCCGTTTAGATATTCTCATTACTTCCCCCTCTTATCCAATAACGGCTATTTTCGGTCAATTTGAAAGTTCTAAATGCGTGAAACTAACATACTTCTAGCCGGCCGATGGGGACCCAGATTTTTTTGTGTCAAGCCACAGACCCCAGTAGGTTGTGGAAGAAAGCGGAAGTCCGTGCTTCAAGGGGTTCTCCTTCGGCGATCGAAAGAGTCGAAACATACTAAAGGGGGGGGTCTTTCTTCTTTTTTGACTCAGATTTTTTCAATTTTAAGATAAAAAGGTCGGTTTTTTTGCATTTCCTGACGTAAAATGAACCCCTGATTACGATTTTGGGGGTCCGACTCCGATATTCCTAGCACCATGGCGGCAATTTTAAAATAACCGCTAAAAACACGTTTTTTTTGCATTCCGAAAGGCAAAAAAGGCACTAAACGGTGAAGGGCAGGGACGCAATTGCTCTTGAGGGTAGTCAACAGACCCATCTGAGTCCCCGCCAAACGGGAAGTTCGTAGGTCAAAGGGTTTTCCTTCGGCGATCGACGAAAGTTTCGGTTTTATCGCCAATTCGTACATAAGCTCACGTCGCCGCACTTAAATTCGCAAATGTGGACCAATGTTGGAAATTTTTTGGTTACTGGGGTAATTTGAACCCCTGATTACGATTCCGGAATCGCCGTTTTGATATTGTTAACCGTTCACCTTCTAATCTAAAGCGGTTTTTCCGTGAATTTTTATTGCGAAAACGTGTGAAACAAATATAGTTATAAGAGGCCGAGGGGGACGCAATTGCTCCTGTGGCAAGCCAACAGACCCCGGCAGATGCTCTTGCAAACCGGAAGTCCGTAGGTCAAAGGGTTTTCCTTCGGCGATCGATTGTATCGCTTAGTACGGTACGCATGCTCGCGTTTGTCAGAGTAAAATCCACAAATGTGGATGAAAGTTTGTAATTTTTTGCTTTCTGGGGTAATTTGGAGCCCTGATTACGATTTTGATATCGCCGTTTAGATATTCTCATTACTTCCCCCTCTTATCCAATAACGGCTATTTTCGGTCAATTTGAAAGTTCTAAATGCGTGAAACTAACATACTTCTAGCCGGCCGATGGGGACCCAGATTTTTTTTGTGTCAAGCCACAGACCCCAGTAGGTTGTGGAAGAAAGCGGAAGTCCGTGCTTCAAGGGGTTCTCCTTCGGCGATCGAAAGAGTCGAAACATACTAAAGGGGGGGGTCTTTCTTCTTTTTTGACTCAGATTTTTTCAATTTTAAGATAAAAAGGTCGGTTTTTTTGCATTTCCTGACGTAAAATGAACCCCTGATTACGATTTTGGGGGTCCGACTCCGATATTCCTAGCACCATGGCGGCAATTTTAAAATAACCGCTAAAAACACGTTTTTTTTGCATTCCGAAAGGCAAAAAAGGCACTAAACGGTGAAGGGCAGGGACGCAATTGCTCTTGAGGGTAGTCAACAGACCCATCTGAGTCCCCGCCAAACGGGAAGTTCGTAGGTCAAAGGGTTTTCCTTCGGCGATCGACGAAAGTTTCGGTTTTATCGCCAATTCGTACATAAGCTCACGTCGCCGCACTTGAAATTCGCAAATGTGGACCAATGTTGGAAATTTTTTGGTTACTGGGGTAATTTGAACCCCTGATTACGATTCCGGAATCGCCGTTTTGATATTGTTAACCGTTCACCTTCTAATCTAAAGCGGTTTTTCCGTGAATTTTTATTGCGAAAACGTGTGAAACAAATATAGTTATAAGAGGCCGAGGGGGACGCAATTGCTCCTGTGGCAAGCCAACAGACCCCGGCAGATGCTCTTGCAAACCGGAAGTCCGTAGGTCAAAGGGTTTTCCTTCGGCGATCGATTGTATCGCTTAGTACGGTACGCATGCTCGCGTTTGTCAGAGTAAAATCCACAAATGTGGATGAAAGTTTGTAATTTTTTGCTTTCTGGGGTAATTTGGAGCCCTGATTACGATTTTGATATCGCCGTTTAGATATTCTCATTACTTCCCCCTCTTATCCAATAACGGCTATTTTCGGTCAATTTGAAAGTTCTAAATGCGTGAAACTAACATACTTCTAGCCGGCCGATGGGGACCCAGATTTTTTTGTGTCAAGCCACAGACCCCAGTAGGTTGTGGAAGAAAGCGGAAGTCCGTGCTTCAAGGGGTTCTCCTTCGGCGATCGAAAGAGTCGAAACATACTAAAGGGGGGGGTCTTTCTTCTTTTTTGACTCAGATTTTTTCAATTTTAAGATAAAAAGGTCGGTTTTTTTGCATTTCCTGACGTAAAATGAACCCCTGATTACGATTTTGGGGGTCCGACTCCGATATTCCTAGCACCATGGCGGCAATTTTAAAATAACCGCTAAAAACACGTTTTTTTTGCATTCCGAAAGGCAAAAAAGGCACTAAACGGTGAAGGGCAGGGACGCAATTGCTCTTGAGGGTAGTCAACAGACCCATCTGAGTCCCCGCCAAACGGGAAGTTCGTAGGTCAAAGGGTTTTCCTTCGGCGATCGACGAAAGTTTCGGTTTTATCGCCAATTCGTACATAAGCTCACGTCGCCGCACTTAAATTCGCAAATGTGGACCAATGTTGGAAATTTTTTGGTTACTGGGGTAATTTGAACCCCTGATTACGATTCCGGAATCGCCGTTTTGATATTGTTAACCGTTCACCTTCTAATCTAAAGCGGTTTTTCCGTGAATTTTTATTGCGAAAACGTGTGAAACAAATATAGTTATAAGAGGCCGAGGGGGACGCAATTGCTCCTGTGGCAAGCCAACAGACCCCGGCAGATGCTCTTGCAAACCGGAAGTCCGTAGGTCAAAGGGTTTTCCTTCGGCGATCGATTGTATCGCTTAGTACGGTACGCATGCTCGCGTTTGTCAGAGTAAAATCCACAAATGTGGATGAAAGTTTGTAATTTTTTGCTTTCTGGGGTAATTTGGAGCCCTGATTACGATTTTGATATCGCCGTTTAGATATTCTCATTACTTCCCCCTCTTATCCAATAACGGCTATTTTCGGTCAATTTGAAAGTTCTAAATGCGTGAAACTAACATACTTCTAGCCGGCCGATGGGGACCCAGATTTTTTTGTGTCAAGCCACAGACCCCAGTAGGTTGTGGAAGAAAGCGGAAGTCCGTGCTTCAAGGGGTTCTCCTTCGGCGATCGAAAGAGTCGAAACATACTAAAGGGGGGGGTCTTTCTTCTTTTTTGACTCAGATTTTTTCAATTTTAAGATAAAAAGGTCGGTTTTTTTGCATTTCCTGACGTAAAATGAACCCCTGATTACGATTTTGGGGGTCCGACTCCGATATTCCTAGCACCATGGCGGCAATTTTAAAATAACCGCTAAAAACACGTTTTTTTTGCATTCCGAAAGGCAAAAAAGGCACTAAACGGTGAAGGGCAGGGACGCAATTGCTCTTGAGGGTAGTCAACAGACCCATCTGAGTCCCCGCCAAACGGGAAGTTTGTAGGTCAAAGGGTTTTCCTTCGGCGATCGACGAAAGTTTCGGTTTTATCGCCAATTCGTACATAAGCTCACGTCGCCGCACTTAAATTCGCAAATGTGGACCAATGTTGGAAATTTTTTGGTTACTGGGGTAATTTGAACCCCTGATTACGATTCCGGAATCGCCGTTTTGATATTGTTAACCGTTCACCTTCTAATCTAAAGCGGTTTTTCCGTGAATTTTTATTGCGAAAACGTGTGAAACAAATATAGTTATAAGAGGCCGAGGGGGACGCAATTGCTCCTGTGGCAAGCCAACAGACCCCGGCAGATGCTCTTGCAAACCGGAAGTCCGTAGGTCAAAGGGTTTTCCTTCGGCGATCGATTGTATCGCTTAGTACGGTACGCATGCTCGCGTTTGTCAGAGTAAAATCCACAAATGTGGATGAAAGTTTGTAATTTTTTGCTTTCTGGGGTAATTTGGAGCCCTGATTACGATTTTGATATCGCCGTTTAGATATTCTCATTACTTCCCCCTCTTATCCAATAACGGCTATTTTCGGTCAATTTGAAAGTTCTAAATGCGTGAAACTAACATACTTCTAGCCGGCCGATGGGGACCCAAATTTTTTTGTGTCAAGCCACAGACCCCAGTAGGTTGTGGAAGAAAGCGGAAGTCCGTGCTTCAAGGGGTTCTCCTTCGGCGATCGAAAGAGTCGAAACATACTAAAGGGGGGGGTCTTTCTTCTTTTTTGACTCAGATTTTTTCAATTTTAAGATAAAAAGGTCGGTTTTTTTGCATTTCCTGACGTAAAATGAACCCCTGATTACGATTTTGGGGGTCCGACTCCGATATTCCTAGCACCATGGCGGCAATTTTAAAATAACCGCTAAAAACACGTTTTTTTTGCATTCCGAAAGGCAAAAAAGGCACTAAACGGTGAAGGGCAGGGACGCAATTGCTCTTGAGGGTAGTCAACAGACCCATCTGAGTCCCCGCCAAACGGGAAGTTCGTAGGTCAAAGGGTTTTCCTTCGGCGATCGACGAAAGTTTCGGTTTTATCGCCAATTCGTACATAAGCTCACGTCGCCGCACTTAAATTCGCAAATGTGGACCAATGTTGGAAATTTTTTGGTTACTGGGGTAATTTGAACCCCTGATTACGATTCCGGAATCGCCGTTTTGATATTGTTAACCGTTCACCTTCTAATCTAAAGCGGTTTTTCCGTGAATTTTTATTGCGAAAACGTGTGAAACAAATATAGTTATAAGAGGCCGAGGGGGACGCAATTGCTCCTGTGGCAAGCCAACAGACCCCGGCAGATGCTCTTGCAAACCGGAAGTCCGTAGGTCAAAGGGTTTTCCTTCGGCGATCGATTGTATCGCTTAGTACGGTACGCATGCTCGCGTTTGTCAGAGTAAAATCCACAAATGTGGATGAAAGTTTGTAATTTTTTGCTTTCTGGGGTAATTTGGAGCCCTGATTACGATTTTGATATCGCCGTTTAGATATTCTCATTACTTCCCCCTCTTATCCAATAACGGCTATTTTCGGTCAATTTGAAAGTTCTAAATGCGTGAAACTAACATACTTCTAGCCGGCCGATGGGGACCCAGATTTTTTTGTGTCAAGCCACAGACCCCAGTAGGTTGTGGAAGAAAGCGGAAGTCCGTGCTTCAAGGGGTTCTCCTTCGGCGATCGAAAGAGTCGAAACATACTAAAGGGGGGGGGTCTTTCTTCTTTTTTGACTCAGATTTTTTCAATTTTAAGATAAAAAGGTCGGTTTTTTTGCATTTCCTGACGTAAAATGAACCCCTGATTACGATTTTGGGGGTCCGACTCCGATATTCCTAGCACCATGGCGGCAATTTTAAAATAACCGCTAAAAACACGTTTTTTTTGCATTCCGAAAGGCAAAAAAGGCACTAAACGGTGAAGGGCAGGGACGCAATTGCTCTTGAGGGTAGTCAACAGACCCATCTGAGTCCCCGCCAAACGGGAAGTTCGTAGGTCAAAGGGTTTTCCTTCGGCGATCGACGAAAGTTTCGGTTTTATCGCCAATTCGTACATAAGCTCACGTCGCCGCACTTAAATTCGCAAATGTGGACCAATGTTGGAAATTTTTTGGTTACTGGGGTAATTTGAACCCCTGATTACGATTCCGGAATCGCCGTTTTGATATTGTTAACCGTTCACCTTCTAATCTAAAGCGGTTTTTCCGTGAATTTTTATTGCGAAAACGTGTGAAACAAATATAGTTATAAGAGGCCGAGGGGGACGCAATTGCTCCTGTGGCAAGCCAACAGACCCCGGCAGATGCTCTTGCAAACCGGAAGTCCGTAGGTCAAAGGGTTTTCCTTCGGCGATCGATTGTATCGCTTAGTACGGTACGCATGCTCGCGTTTGTCAGAGTAAAATCCACAAATGTGGATGAAAGTTTGTAATTTTTTGCTTTCTGGGGTAATTTGGAGCCCTGATTACGATTTTGATATCGCCGTTTAGATATTCTCATTACTTCCCCCTCTTATCCAATAACGGCTATTTTCGGTCAATTTGAAAGTTCTAAATGCGTGAAACTAACATACTTCTAGCCGGCCGATGGGGACCCAGATTTTTTTGTGTCAAGCCACAGACCCCAGTAGGTTGTGGAAGAAAGCGGAAGTCCGTGCTTCAAGGGGTTCTCCTTCGGCGATCGAAAGAGTCGAAACATACTAAAGGGGGGGTCTTTCTTCTTTTTTGACTCAGATTTTTTCAATTTTAAGATAAAAAGGTCGGTTTTTTTGCATTTCCTGACGTAAAATGAACCCCTGATTACGATTTTGGGGGTCCGACTCCGATATTCCTAGCACCATGGCGGCAATTTTAAAATAACCGCTAAAAACACGTTTTTTTTGCATTCCGAAAGGCAAAAAAGGCACTAAACGGTGAAGGGCAGGGACGCAATTGCTCTTGAGGGTAGTCAACAGACCCATCTGAGTCCCCGCCAAACGGGAAGTTCGTAGGTCAAAGGGTTTTCCTTCGGCGATCGACGAAAGTTTCGGTTTTATCGCCAATTCGTACATAAGCTCACGTCGCCGCACTTAAATTCGCAAATGTGGACCAATGTTGGAAATTTTTTGGTTACTGGCGTAATTTGAACCCCTGATTACGATTCCGGAATCGCCGTTTTGATATTGTTAACCGTTCACCTTCTAATCTAAAGCGGTTTTTCCGTGAATTTTTATTGCGAAAACGTGTGAAACAAATATAGTTATAAGAGGCCGAGGGGGACGCAATTGCTCCTGTGGCAAGCCAACAGACCCCGGCAGATGCTCTTGCAAACCGGAAGTCCGTAGGTCAAAGGGTTTTCCTTCGGCGATCGATTGTATCGCTTAGTACGGTACGCATGCTCGCGTTTGTCAGAGTAAAATCCACAAATGTGGATGAAAGTTTGTAATTTTTTGCTTTCTGGGGTAATTTGGAGCCCTGATTACGATTTTGATATCGCCGTTTAGATATTCTCATTACTTCCCCCTCTTATCCAATAACGGCTATTTTCGGTCAATTTGAAAGTTCTAAATGCGTGAAACTAACATACTTCTAGCCGGCCGATGGGGACCCAGATTTTTTTGTGTCAAGCCACAGACCCCAGTAGGTTGTGGAAGAAAGCGGAAGTCCGTGCTTCAAGGGGTTCTCCTTCGGCGATCGAAAGAGTCGAAACATACTAAAGGGGGGGGGTCTTTCTTCTTTTTTGACTCAGATTTTTTCAATTTTAAGATAAAAAGGTCGGTTTTTTTGCATTTCCTGACGTAAAATGAACCCCTGATTACGATTTTGGGGGTCCGACTCCGATATTCCTAGCACCATGGCGGCAATTTTAAAATAACCGCTAAAAACACGTTTTTTTTGCATTCCGAAAGGCAAAAAAGGCACTAAACGGTGAAGGGCAGGGACGCAATTGCTCTTGAGGGTAGTCAACAGACCCATCTGAGTCCCCGCCAAACGGGAAGTTCGTAGGTCAAAGGGTTTTCCTTCGGCGATCGACGAAAGTTTCGGTTTTATCGCCAATTCGTACATAAGCTCACGTCGCCGCACTTAAATTCGCAAATGTGGACCAATGTTGGAAATTTTTTGGTTACTGGCGTAATTTGAACCCCTGATTACGATTCCGGAATCGCCGTTTTGATATTGTTAACCGTTCACCTTCTAATCTAAAGCGGTTTTTCCGTGAATTTTTATTGCGAAAACGTGTGAAACAAATATAGTTATAAGAGGCCGAGGGGGACGCAATTGCTCCTGTGGCAAGCCAACAGACCCCGGCAGATGCTCTTGCAAACCGGAAGTCCGTAGGTCAAAGGGTTTTCCTTCGGCGATCGATTGTATCGCTTAGTACGGTACGCATGCTCGCGTTTGTCAGAGTAAAATCCACAAATGTGGATGAAAGTTTGTAATTTTTTGCTTTCTGGGGTAATTTGGAGCCCTGATTATGATTTTGATATCGCCGTTTAGATATTCTCATTACTTCCCCCTCTTATCCAATAACGGCTATTTTCGGTCAATTTGAAAGTTCTAAATGCGTGAAACTAACATACTTCTAGCCGGCCGATGGGGACCCAGATTTTTTTGTGTCAAGCCACAGACCCCAGTAGGTTGTGGAAGAAAGCGGAAGTCCGTGCTTCAAGGGGTTCTCCTTCGGCGATCGAAAGAGTCGAAACATACTAAAGGGGGGGGTCTTTCTTCTTTTTTGACTCAGATTTTTTCAATTTTAAGATAAAAAGGTCGGTTTTTTTGCATTTCCTGACGTAAAATGAACCCCTGATTACGATTTTGGGGGTCCGACTCCGATATTCCTAGCACCATGGCGGCAATTTTAAAATAACCGCTAAAAACACGTTTTTTTTGCATTCCGAAAGGCAAAAAAGGCACTAAACGGTGAAGGGCAGGGACGCAATTGCTCTTGAGGGTAGTCAACAGACCCATCTGAGTCCCCGCCAAACGGGAAGTTCGTAGGTCAAAGGGTTTTCCTTCGGCGATCGACGAAAGTTTCGGTTTTATCGCCAATTCGTACATAAGCTCACGTCGCCGCACTTAAATTCGCAAATGTGGACCAATGTTGGAAATTTTTTCGTTACTGGGGTAATTTGAACCCCTGATTACGATTCCGGAATCGCCGTTTTGATATTGTTAACCGTTCACCTTCTAATCTAAAGCGGTTTTTCCGTGAATTTTTATTGCGAAAACGTGTGAAACAAATATAGTTATAAGAGGCCGAGGGGGACGCAATTGCTCCTGTGGCAAGCCAACAGACCTCGGCAGATGCTCTTGCAAACCGGAAGTCCGTAGGTCAAAGGGTTTTCCTTCGGCGATCGATTGTATCGCTTAGTACGGTACGCATGCTCGCGTTTGTCAGAGTAAAATCCACAAATGTGGATGAAAGTTTGTAATTTTTTGCTTTCTGGGGTAATTTGGAGCCCTGATTACGATTTTGATATCGCCGTTTAGATATTCTCATTACTTCCCCCTCTTATCCAATAACGGCTATTTTCGGTCAATTTGAAAGTTCTAAATGCGTGAAACTAACATACTTCTAGCCGGCCGATGGGGACCCAGATTTTTTTGTGTCAAGCCACAGACCCCAGTAGGTTGTGGAAGAAAGCGGAAGTCCGTGCTTCAAGGGGTTCTCCTTCGGCGATCGAAAGAGTCGAAACATACTAAAGGGGGGGGTCTTTCTTCTTTTTTGACTCAGATTTTTTCAATTTTAAGATAAAAAGGTCGGTTTTTTTGCATTTCCTGACGTAAAATGAACCCCTGATTACGATTTTGGGGGTCCGACTCCGATATTCCTAGCACCATGGCGGCAATTTTAAAATAACCGCTAAAAACACGTTTTTTTTGCATTCCGAAAGGCAAAAAAGGCACTAAACGGTGAAGGGCAGGGACGCAATTGCTCTTGAGGGTAGTCAACAGACCCATCTGAGTCCCCGCCAAACGGGAAGTCCGTAGGTCAAATGGTTTTCCTTCGGCGATCGACGAAAGTTTCGGTTTTATCGCCAATTCGTACATAAGCTCACGTCGCCGCACTTAAATTTGCAAATGTGGACCAATGTTGGTAATTTTTTGGTTACTGGGGTAATTTGAACCCCTGATTACGATTCCGGAATCGCCGTTTTGATATTGTTAACCGTTCACCTTCTAATCTAAAGCGGTTTTTTCGTGAATTTTTATTGCGAAAACGTGTGAAACAAATATAGTTTTAAGAGGCCGAGGGGGACGCACTTGCTCCTGTGGCAAGCCAACAGACCCCGGCAGATGCTCTTGCAAACCGGAAGTCCGTAGGTCAAAGGGTTTTTCTTCGGCGATCGATTGCATCGCTTAGTACGGTACGCATGCTCGCGTTTGTCAGAGTAAAATCCACAAATGTGGATGAAAGTTTGTAATTTTTTGCTTTCTGGGGTAATTTGGAGCCCTGATTACGATTTCGATATCGCCGTTTGGATATTCTCATTATTTCCCCCTCTTATCCAATAACGGCTATTTTCGGTCAATTTGAAAGTTCTAAATGCGTGAAACTAACATACTTCTAGCCGGCCGATGGGGACCCAGATTTTTTTGTGTCAAGCCACAGACCCCAGTAGGTTGTGGAAGAAAGCGGAAGTCCGTGCTTCAAGGGGTTCTCCTTCGGCGATCGAAAGAGTCGAAACATACTAAAGGGGGGGGTCTTTCTTCTTTTTTGACTCAGATTTTTTCAATTTTAAGATAAAAAGGTCGGTTTTTTTGCATTTCCTGACGTAAAATGAACCCCTGATTACGATTTTGGGGGTCCGACTCCGATATTCCTAGCACCATGGCGGCAATTTTAAAATAACCGCTAAAAACACGGTTTTTTTGCATTCCGAAATGCAAAAAAGGCACTAAACGGTGAAGGGCAGGGACGCAATAGCTCCTGGGGGTAGTCAACAGACCCATCTGAGTCCCCGCCAAACGGGAAGTCCGTAGGTCAAAGGGTTTTCCTTCGGCGATCGACGAAAGTTTCGGTTTTATCGCCAATTCGTACATAAGCTCACGTCGCCGCACTTAAATTCGCAAATGTGGACCAATGTTGGTAATTTTTTGGTTACTGGGGTAATTTGAACCCCTGATTACGATTCCGGAATCGCCGTTTTGATATTGTTAACCGTTCACCTTCTAATCTAAAGCGGTTTTTTCGTGAATTTTTATTGCGAAAACGTGTGAAACAAATATAGTTTTAAGAGGCCGAGGGGGACGCAATTGCTCCTGTGGCAAGCCAACAGACCCCGGCAGATGCTCTTGCAAACCGGAAGTCCGTAGGTCAAAGGGTTTTTCTTCGGCGATCGATTGCATCGCTTAGTACGGTACGCATGCTCGCGTTTGTCAGAGTAAAATCCACAAATGTGGATGAAAGTTTGTAATTTTTTGCTTTCTGGGGTAATTTGGAGCCCTGATTACGATTTCGATATCGCCGTTTGGATATTCTCATTATTTCCCCCTCTTATCCAATAACGGCTATTTTCGGTCAATTTGAAAGTTCTAAATGCGTGAAACTAACATACTTCTAGCCGGCCGATGGGGACCCAGATTTAAAATGTCACAAACTTTAAGTGCGAATTTTGAAATTGTGTAAAAACAATTAAAATTGATATGATCAATTTAATATAATCAACAATTATTTTAACTCCACCGTTGCCGGTCCCAAGTCCGGATGAGAAAGGAGGAGGGGGAGGAGTAACAACCTCGTTAAAAAACCAAGGTTCAACTGGCCCGGTTGATAGCACCTTGTAAGGGCCCCAACCAAGGGTTACTGGTGAAAAACGATCAACGGTGTACGGACCTTTACAGATTTAAAAGAACCAATAAGGGAGCAATCAATCTTTACGAAAAAAACTACAAAATAAAAATGTATCAATAAAAAAATCAAACATTGGTTTAGTGCACAGGAAAAATACGCAAGCAACAAAAAATAATTATAAATTTAGAGACATAGAATATAGTACAAAGTAATGAAAGAGGAAAGATTACAAAACTATAATAGACAGAGGAAGGCCAAAACGACAGTAGAAGAAAGAAATAGCAAAAGCGATGAGCACTAAAGATTTTTGAAAGAGACAGTAAAACATCAGAGGAATTGGAAATGGGGTATCAAATAAACTATTTTACATCACCCGACTTGATTATGTAATAAAAAAATATTTAAAACTGCCCTAACTTATAAACACTTCATTCGATTTTTGTGCATTTTGGTACCAATATACTTTATTATCATGTACCGAATGTGTAAAAATAATCAAAATTGATACGCCCAATTTTATGTAACTAATAATGCAAAAAATTGTTATTGTACATCTATATTTGATATTAACTGAAAGATATTTTTAAGGCGCAAAATGATAATAGTTTAGTCTACTACTCTACTCTGCCGTGCAGTCGATT
This sequence comes from Tachinus rufipes, assembly GCA_963932245.1. NCBI lineage: Eukaryota > Metazoa > Arthropoda > Insecta > Coleoptera > Staphylinidae > Tachinus > Tachinus rufipes. Next base: position 9,867,990 of record OZ010749.1, read on the forward strand.
CCCCCACAACAGATCCATCCATTGCTGCTCGCACGATTCGTACTCCCCACCCCACTACTCGCAGTCGTTCGGGTTGTTCTGTCCGAGTAAGATGTGCGCGTAGTGTAATGTGTAAATGATGCCGAGTATAAGGATAGAACGATTAAATACGTTAATTCTATTAAGTTATTATTAAATAAATAAAGTAAAGAGCGTACTAGTGGTAAAGGATTAATATGCCCTTCACTCAACGGTGGCATCAACAATTGATACACAAAGACGACGGTTAAAAGGTTTGAATTTTTTAATAATTTTGCAGTTAAAATGTTAATACTCCAACAGTTCTTTTTATTTGATTCTTTTACTTTATTAATTGTATCTTTTGTAAAGTAGCTACTGTTATGAGCTTAAATTTTACAATAAATAATTAAAAGGGGTTTGTTACATTTATTAAAAATTAAAACATACAACAGGTTCGACTTGTATGTATGTATGTATTCTGCTCATACCGCATCTGAAACAGTCAGGGTAACAATGAGCATTATACACAAATGTTTCGGAAGATGTAGATCTACGTATTAGACAAATCTAATATCAAATGAAAAGCAATTTATTTATTTTTATTATTCCAATTTAATAAAAATAAAATATTGTTTCAGTAACCTCATTCCTTGCGTTGAGTAAGCGATTCAGATCAGGATTGTATGGAGGGGGTAGAACGTAGAGTTGGACCGGCTGGCGTACGTTCAGTTTGGTGCAGGATGTAGTCTCGTTAGCATGTTCTTGCTGCGTATGTGAGTGAATAATAACTGTTAAACGTGGAAATTAAATAGGCTATAGTGACTGACGGTGAACTTTTGTGTTAGCTTTTTAGGAGAGTTCTATTTTTCGGTATTCAATATTTTGGTAAGTAATTTTAATTTGATAAACTATATGTTACAAATGTATTTAAATTGAAAGTAAGCAGTGTTCCGGCAAATTCTGGACGTGTTTGAAATTTGTTTTACTCTTATTTTGAATTTTTTTAAATAATAGTTTATTAGTATTGGTAATATTTAAAAAAAAAGTTCTTGTTTTATTTTATTGTATGTTCTAGGATGGAACTCTCACTTCTTACTTTGGGCGTGCTAAACTGAGCTACCATCAGATTCAATTCAGTGCGGGATTTCAACGCTGTTTATGAGTTTATAAATACAATAGTTTAGTGTTTTTTATATATTATTGAATTATTGTGAAAATTGTTAACATCAACCCAATCTTCCTGACGTTTCAAGATATAGGCGTTCCATGGAGAAGGAGGAAATGCATCCATTTAAGGATTAATAGGTAAGAATTATATTCTACAGTACATCATAATAATTATAACAAAATTAAACCAAATTCAAATTTTCTAATTTTTTTATTGTTTCAGATTCTTTTATGGCTGAAGATATTTAGTGGTGAGTCATTTTATTTTAATTAGTTGGTGGTATTACTGCTGGTAATATCCCACCTCAATTTATGCTTGTAGGGTGGTTGCTATGATTGTGACTCATTTTAATATAGTAACACTATGCATACGCGGAAGCCTACAAGCTTAAATTGTTGTATAGATGGTGCTTAGTGATTAGTTAAGGTTGCTACTTGTTTCCGGATCTGTCTGACCAAATATTGGGGCAGCTAAGGTTTTAAGTAATTATGGTAGTTCGCCGGCGTTAAACTTCTGGGCATCGAATTCAGTTGGATTAAACGCGCAGGTTGTAGTTGACTGCTTAGTGTGCCCAAACATTGCTTCTAGGCGAGTTGTCTTGTATTGACTTTCGTCATTATTGTTTGCTAGTTTGGTGTTGTAGGAGGTAGGCTCTTTACCAACGTAAGGAGGTGAGCAGTATTTAGTGCGTCTCCATTAATTGCTCGATTGGTGGTTACGCTGGTGTAACGTAGAGTGTACGCGTCTGTATGAAAGCCCTCTATGATAGGAGCTAATTATAATTTAGATATCCTTCATACTGCCTTTGCATATTGTGGATAACTTTTACAGGTCGGTGCCGTAGGGTAGTTAGAAATCTTTTTCTTCTTAAATCGAGACTTTCATTTAGCAGAAACTGACCGTTCTTCGGAATGCTTGCTAGTCTGTTATATACATGATAGTTTTCGCATAGATGTAGTGGTATTAGATGATGCATTGTTTTGATGTATCTTACATTGCCGAGTCGTTGTGTAATTGCTGTACTGACGTTTACACTTGCTTGCAAGAGTTAGTAGCCAGAATTCAACACGATGGCAAGGTGATGCTTGTTTGGGTAGTTAGTTACTTCTAAATTTGGGAATAGTTTAAATATAGTATTCTCCAGCAGAGATACTATTTTTGCGTCTAGTTTGGTAATATCTTCTTAGTTGCTTTACAATTTTAACAATTTCTAAAGTGCCAAGTGATTGTAAAATATAAATTTCAATTTGTTTACATTAGTTTTAGTTTTAATAATTTCAATTAATACTTAAATATTTTCAGTTACAATCTATTTATGATAATTTATTTATAAACACATCTAATTAACTTGTAAATTGATTTAGCTTTTTGCATTAATTATTTCTCAAGTTTTGAATTCAATTTTAGTTTAATTTTTTTTTTAATTATCAATATGTTTTTTAAATTATTTCACTTTAAAGCATGCGTAGTATTAGATTTTCTTATACTAATTTTTATATAATCATACTGATGTTATCAGTGATTAATTTATTATTATAATTTTTCAGATATTTTATACGAAAAAGGAAAAATCTGCTGACACTAACGTTGCGCATACCTAATCGTCTTTGCCAATTCGTCCCCAATCAACTCGTACCAAATATTTTCAACGTTTACATGTTGCAATTCCATGCTTAATCAATTAGACAAAATTTCAATATTAATTTCTAATTAAATAAATTTATTTATACAATAAAAGCATGTGAATTGTGGCAATTATTTCGACAAATTTGTATTTTTATTCATGACATGTTTAGGTTAAACGAAAGCCCAACGTAGTCACATTAGTGATGATCTGTAGCTTGACCAAGGTTTAAGGTTTGATCTAGTGTAAGAGTCGACGCCGGCCTAGTGAGTCCCCACCATTCCAGTTGACGCTTAGCACTTTGAAGAATTTGGTCATTCTTGTCAGTGTTATGCTATCAGCAGTTGGTCTAAAAAAGGGTAAACCCCTCATGCGCAGGGACACCTTCCTCTGTTCTATAGGTGGTTCGACCTTGGTGGCATAGGTTTGATGAGACTGTTAAGACACTGTTAACATTAATTTATTTGAATTCACTGACTAACATTGTTTTATAAAATTTAAAGTTTTTCCTCATTTTAACGTTTGATAATATTTGGTATTTGTTGCGAATTATTTAAGTTTAAAATAAGTTTTATCTTAATAATATCGTTTGATATTTTCTTTATTTATTTTATTAAATCTTGCATTTTAAAATAGTAAAGATTTTATTTTAATATTTTATTTATCATCGAAACATGTTTGTTTAAAAATAAATAACATATTAAAATAAAATCTTTACCATTTTAAAATGTCTTCAATAATATCGTTTTTTTTTTTAATTAATATTAAAACATGCGTGTCCTCCATTCTAACAATTACATGTATTACTATTTTTTTTCTAATGTTGATTGATTTAACTTTAAATACTTGATAAAAATTAAAAAAAAAATAAGTTTCTAATCACTGTAAATATTAATAATATAATATTCAACTAAAAAAATTTAATAAACAATAACAATTTACATGTAATGTTAAGAATATATGAAGATAATCTTGAATTGGCACCAACGAATGGGTATTACAAATTTGGCGACTATTAAACATTAACCCCGAATGCAACTTTGCATTCAAGTACTCTTATTTATAGTTCTTGCTCACATTAGTTTAAGTTTTTGGGTAATATAATTGTTTTCGGTAATTAATAATATGAAAACTGTTTCATATTTAATTGTTATTTGAATTTTTTTTAAATTAAATTTAAAGTTTTGTTGAAAACACTTCTCTTCAAGAAGTGCAGTGTATGTTGGCATACTTTCGATGCAATTCGGTTTTAATTGAAAATTAATTTTTAATAAATTTAAAATTTGTTATGTTCTTAGTGAAGTCATTTTTCTAAAAATATTAATTATAGATTTAATGTTCGGTAATCAGATTTTTTTTGGTCAAGAAGCGTCCAAACACTAAAAACGTGTTCATTGTTTTCATATAAAAGTATTCAATATTTTAATGTAATTAGAAAAATCTCAAGAGATGTGTGAGAATAATGTGAGCAAGGATTGTAATGTTTTTGATAGTTAAGTCTTTACTTAAGACAAGATGAATTAGTATTTAAACGTTAGATAATTAGTAAAGTCGCCAAGTTTAACTACACGCAACTTTAGCTGTTTAATACCTCAGATTTTTTTCTTCAGCACTAAATTCTGGATCGGAAGATGCAACCAAGGCTGTCGATTCTTCAAACGTTGGTTGTTTTGAGGTTTTTACGTGTGCTTAAGTTAAGTAAAGCATGCTGAGTTGAGGAAGTTGATTGTTGTTGACGATCAATCTTTTTCAGTCTTTGAATGTTTTACTTGATTTAAGATTTGTAAAGACCAATGAACAACTAATTTTTGATTGTTGTCTGTGTTGGAGTTTTAAGGAGTGTTCGAATCGGGGAACACTTTTCATATTCGGCGGAGATGTTTGTCTTGAAAGGACAAACTTTTCTGGTGTTGGAAAGTGTTTATCGATTCGAAACTCTGAAAGACTAGCTGAACTCCGAGAAGGAAATAGAATGCAAATTTTGGGTAGTAGAGTAGACCCGGAGGCTCTGGGAGTCTGCCGGAAGGGCTAGAACTAGAAAAGTAGGCGGGAGCCCGTGTCGCCCGTGCGCGTAAAAACGGTACCCGCCTTCGGCGGGTATATATAGCCCGCCTTCGGCGGGCTATTAAGCCGCCTTCGGCGGCTTAATAACCGCCTTCGGCGGTTATTATATCCCGCCTTCGGCGGGACCTAATTAATTAGCCGCCTTCGGCGGCTATTAATTACTTCATAAACTTATCTTGACAAACTTAAAAATAGTGAACCTCCGTGATGGGGAGGATTCCCCTGTAGAAAGGGGTATATCTTTGGGGGTAAGTATTGTTGGGGGAGGAGATTAGTAAGGTTGATGATTGATATATTTTAGAAAATAATTAAAAAATTAAACCCTCCACATCCTGAAATTGTTGATAAAAAAGGAAAATAATACAAATGTATTTTTAAACAAATTGATTTATTCATAAAAACAAAATAATACACAACAAACAAACAATACAAAACAATAGATTTTGCTTTCCCTTAAGCTAAGGTAGAGAACGTGAGCAACACGGGGTCTCCCGTGTAGTTCCGTTTTCCCCTAGACCTAAGGTAGAGAGCAAAATCAGCTCTTCTAAGAGCTAATTATTTCACCCCTAGCCTTACTACTAAAGTGAAAGGCACAATCAGCTCTTCTAAGAGCTAATTAAGCTTATCTCCGGCTAAGGTAAAAAACGTGAGCAACACGGAGTCTCCCGTGTAGTTCCGTTTTCCCCTAGACCTAAGGCAGAGAGCCGAATCAGCTCTTCTAAGAGCTAATTATTTCACCCCAACCTTACTACTAAAGTGGAGGGGCAGAATCAGTTCTTCTAAGAGCTAATTAAGCTTATCTCCGGCTAAGGTAGAGAACGTGAGCAACACGGGGTCTCCCGTGTAGTTCCGTTTTCCCCTAGACCAAAGGTAGAGAGCAAAATCAGCTCTTCTAAAAGCTATTTTTTTTACCCTCAGCCTTACTACTAAAATAGAGCAGAATCAGCTCTTCCAAGAACTATTAAGCTTACCCGCCCCATTATTTGCTTAGTAAATTACCCTCCCTAAATTTACCTATTTATTTGTTCACAAAACAAAACATATAACAATTACATCAAGCTTTTCCCAAAGTCTAAAGTTGAGAACGTGAGCAACACTCCTGTGTAGTGTAGTTCCGTTTTCCCCTAGACTTAAGAACAAAAGCATAAAACACAAAAATACAAATTTGTCTTAAAGTCTAAGATTAAAAACGTGAGCAACCCTGTTGTGTAGCTCCGTTTTCCGTTAGACCCAAGATCAAAGCATAAAATTAAACAATAACCAAATTTACTTAAAACTACTAATAGTAGTGGCCGCAACAGTCAACAAAATACATAAATAACTTACGACCGATGAGGTAAGTATCAAACCATATAACAAATACAAATTTTCCAAAGTTTAAGAACGTGAGCAACACTCTTGTGTCGTTCCGTTTTCCCTTAGACTTAAGGTAGAAAACAAAAAATAAAGTTCAGTTTTCTTATCACAGTAAACATTTGTTGCTTGCTTGAATATAAACACCAATATCATCAAATATTTATAAATTGTAGCTCAAAACAACAATTCCAACCAATTAATCTTGATCAGTATTCAAAGCTTACAAACAAAAAAGCAACAAGCATTTACTGTTAAACACACTTAAATTTATCATCAAAAGCAAAAATAAATAAAAAATTGCAACAATCATAAAAAAATCACAAACAATACCAAAAAGCTAAGCTTGATGCTTAGCTTACGACTTCCAATAAAGAAGCCAAGTTTAAATCATTTAGATGACTGTTACAAATTTTTAGTTAAAACAACTTTTTACAAACAATAATTAATAATAAATAAACATTTACAGTTAATTAATTAATCAAATTATTAACAGCTTCAAAAAGTGATATAACAGCTTTACAATTAGCCAAATATAAAATTGAATAAATTTCCATTAATTCATGAATGGTGCATTTAAATCTATTATAATCACTTCCTAAATTTGTTGTATTCTAGATCTTAAAATAAAAACATTCACAGTAAAAAACTTTGATTAATTAAAACTATGTAAACATTTCAATTTATTCATGTTATTTATTTAATTTCACAATAAATTATTTTTTATTCTTTTTAAAATAATATTATTATATTGATATCACTTACAAATAAAAAATAATTTGTTATAAAACTGTATAAATAATATTAATTTATAACAATAAAGAAATATATTTTATATTAAGCCCGTTTAAAAATCAAATTAACTACGCCTATGCGTTCACGAAGTCGCCATCTGTTGCAAATAATAAGGAGCTATTGACACCACAAGTTGAACCAATTATGACGAGATGGCGCTAAAAAAGCATATAGAGTTGCAAGCTCAACAAATTGTCATAAGATGTCGCCACAATAGCATGTAAAGAATAAAATGAAATTTTTCAAACATCAATTAACTTACATCTACAACAGGAAAGATACAATAATGATGTAATTAATTGTTAATAATGTTACGTATTAACAAATATCACAATGCTATGCTAGAGACACCTATCAAAAAGTAAGCTAACTAATGACAAACTCACAATACTGCTTACAGATGGCGCAAACAACAAACCGACAAAGTAGAAGACTATAAATATAAAACAGCGCAAATTATTTAACTTCTGAACGTTACTAATTAATAAAATATAACAAATGTAAAATTCCAGATTTAAATATAAATACAATGCTGTAATAACATTGTTTATAATATTAATGAAATTACAATTCTATCGCTCATTAGAGCAAAGCGCACCTTTATCAAATAAGGCTTAAAAATAATGCTTGTTCCGCAGACTCGCAGACTTATCAGTACAAACAGAAATAACTTAATTAGAATTTCATTTTGTTAAAATTAATTAGTTATAATAAAATGTTAATTTTTATTTTGTTGTGTTTGTCTTCTTTCTTCATATTTTTATTGTATTCCTGCTATCATTGTATTCCGTCTGCTCCTCCTTGTATTTTTTCTACATATCCTTGTATACAGTCTGCTCATCATTGTATTGCTTCTGCACATTGTAGTCCTTCTGCTCATTATTGTATTCCAGTCTTCATTAATAGTATCCATTTGATGGGAAATAAGGATAAGAAACTCAATCCTATAAAAAAGAAATTGGCATTAAAGTAATTGATTGTTATTAAGCAATATTTTTTAAAATGTTTTACTATAAAATTACGATATATTTACCTTGAATGTGCCTAAAGCATAAATAAGTTCCTGCCATCAGCTTTCTTAATAGTAAAAGTAAAACTTCCATTGATCACATCATTCGTAAACTGAAGTTTCGGCATTGATTCAACTGCTATCATATTCACTGGCATCGGCTTCCTTAAAGGTAAGCAGCATCATACTATGTTTAAACAGAAGAAGTTCCTCCATGTATAAATCTACTTCTACTCATCTTTGTAGTCCGTCTGCGCATCATTGCATTCCATCTGCTCAGCATTGTATTCCTTCTGCTCATTATTGTATTCTAATCTTCATCAATGGTATCCATTTGATTGGAAATGAGGGTCAGAAACCCAATCCTATAAAAAACAAAAACAACATTAAAGTAATTGAAGTTTTGTTATGTATAGTAATTTACAAATATTTAATAAAATTATTAATTATTTACCTGGAACAGGCCATCAGCTTCCTTGATAATAAGTAAAACTTCTATTGATAACATAATTTGTAAACTGAAGTTTCGGCATTGATTCCTCTGCAATCATCTTTACTGGCGTCAGCTTCCTTAAAAGTGAGCAGCCACCATATATATACGAATTTAAGTTTTCTGAAAATGATGTAAGTTGGCCAGACCTGTAAAAGCAAAAATCATATTAAACTGATTGAAATGTTAATACTGTAAATTTTTAAACATTTAAGTCGTCGTGGTTTTAATCGGGAGCATGCGACAAGGTTCCAGACTAATTACAATCACCCTGCAACGTAGTAGTAGTGTTGTGGGTCTATGCAATGACTAATAGCTTATTTGTGCCGTAAAGAAAATTCTCAAAGAAAAATGTAACAAACTTAGTAGCTAAGTCAATTCTACAGAAGTTTTGAAATATCCAAAAAAATCTGTTTTTACGCGTTTCGCAAAAAAATCATGTGCAAATCCAAAACATTTCTATTCTTCACGCGTTTTGCGTGCAATCGTGACTTACAAAATATATTATAAATTTATAGGTTATAGCAGATGGTGGTTTGATAATATAATATAATTGCGATTACAATAATATCAAGTTACAGTCCGCCATAATCTCTTAACTTATAATATGACTATATTCATTTATTATGATTTTAATTAATGTGGCAGCAGTACCAAACTGTTAGAAAAATTAATACACGCGGGAATTTTAAATTTCACATTATATTGTACATTCACAACTACGAGCAGAACTATAACAATTGTTATTTTATAAAAATAACTTATAATACAATAAAAAGACTACTACGTTTAATGTTCAATGAAGTATAACTCTTAAAGTTTAAGCAAATATTTCAACAGAAAAATTACAAATTAATTTCAAAATTTAATAAACAATTGAAGGTTATGGATTTTTATATATTTCATTAGATTGGATATTTCGTTCTCTACACGATGCAAAAAAATCGATTTTAAAAAGGAGTTAAATTACGTGAGTTCTGCTCGTAGTTTTATGACACTTATCAAACTGCCCCCTTAATGCATATTATCTGCCATTTTTAGGTTTTGCTCATTTTTCTTAAGCAAATTGGTAACAATTTGGATTTGGATGGCCATGTAGTTGTCTAAAAACTCATGAAGAACACATTCGAACAATTTCTACATCTTAACGAGTTCTCACAGATGACAAACAGTCATATACTGGTCGGTGTTAAAGTTCTCTGCCAGTGGTGCAACTTTTGTCTTATTTTCTACCCGCCAGAAAGAACTGGTTATCAACATCCGAATATCGACCCTTTCCTGGCTTGTCGTTTAAGCTAGTATCACCATTTAAAGCAAACAAACCATTCTCGGCCTTTTCTCTAATCGTTCCTTTGCAAAAAAAAACTTCAGAAAAAATTTAGATTTTGCAAAAAAAATCTAAAATACTTCAGAAAAACTGCAAAAATTTCAAAAATATAGCGGAAGCCTCATAAAAACAAAAAACAAACTTCTAGAAGCTTTAGAAAAAACCTTTAAAAACTGTCAAAAAAATCAAAAACATTAAAACTAATCAAGAAACTTCATAAACTTTAAGACCTCAGAAGCTTTAGAAACTTAAAGACTGTAAGCTTCTAAAACTGCAAAAGTTTCAAAAATTTCAAAAACATAATAAAAATCCAAAAACAAAAGCTTAAAAAAGATAAACATTTCTGAATGAATCTTTAAACAACTTCAAAAACTAATTTAAATAAACGCCAAAAAACTAATAACTTCAAAAAAAATCTAGAAACTTTAAGAAGATGCAAAAACCTTAGAAAAACCGTAAAAACTTTAAGAAAATAAAAAATAGAAGCTATAAAAACCTGCTAAAAATTCAGAAAAGTTTAAAAGAAACTAAAAAAGATCATCTAAAACAGATGACGGCAATAAGAAAAACTACTTAAACTTCAGGTAGTTCACAGAAATTAGCAGAAATTTCAAGAAAACAAAAAACTATTTTAAATTTTTTTTTCTAAAATTGTTTTAGAAAATCAAAAACTTTAAAGAAACATAAAAAAGAAAACTAGAACTTGAAAGAAACTTTAAGAAAACTGCAAAGCTTCAGCAAGACAACAGAAACTTCAAGAAGATAAAAAAACTGTAAAAATATTAAAAACTTCGTCACAAGCTTTAGAAAATCAAAAACTATATACCTTAAAAAAACTTTCAAAAATTTAAAAACATTAAAAATTTCAATAACTGCAAAAGAAAGCTCTAGCAAAAATACAAACATTTCATAAAAAAAAATAGAAACTTGAAAAAAACTACAATAGCTTAAAGACAAAAATACATGAAAAATTTTAGAAAAAAATGCCAAACTATATTGAAAAACTTTAGAAATACTCTAGAAAAAAAAAAGAAGAAAGAAAAGAAGAAAAAATAAAATCTAGAACAAATTTAAAAACTTTTGCTAAAGCTCCAAGACCTTTAAGAAGACTACAAAAACTTCAAAAAGACTGCAAAAGCTTCAAGAAGACAGCAACAACCTTAAAAACAAAACCAAACTTTGAAAACTCTATAAAAACTGCAAAAAAATCAAAAACTTCAAAAACTTTAAGACAGCAATAGCCTCAGAAAAACTGTACAAACTTTAAGACTGCAAAAGCTTCAGAGACATTAAAAAACAAAAAACAAATTTTGAAAAATGTAGAAACTTCAAAAAAATTGCCAAAAAAATCAAAAACAAATCTAAAAACTTCAAAAACAAACTAAAATCTTCAGAAACTTTAAGACTGCAAAAACTTGTAAAACTTTAAAACTGCAATAGATTCAAAAACTTAAAAAACAACATAAATTCCAAAAAATACTAGAAGTACTTTAAAAACTTTAAAAAACTTCCAAAAAAATCAAACATTTCAGAACTCAAAAAACTGAAAATTTCAAAACAAATAAGAAATTTTAAAAAAGCTAAAAAAGCATCAAGACATAAAAAAACTTTGGAAAAACATTAGAAACTATATAAAAAAAATCAAAAATTTCAAAACAAATTTAAAAACTTTAAAATATATCCTAAAAGTTTAAAAAGACTGCAAAAACCTCGGACAAATAACAAAAAAAAAATATAAAATCTTAAAAAAACTGCCAAAAAATTAAAAAACTTCAGAGACTTCAGTTAACAAAAAATTTAAAAATTCAAAAAAAGGAAGAATAACTACTTCAAGCTTCAAGAAAACAGTAAAAACTTCAAAAAGATTAAATTATTTTTTTTAATCTAGAAGCCAAAACTTCAACTTTAAAATGACATAAAATACTTAAAGAAAATTAAAGAAAAAATTTTAGAATTTTTGAAACAATTATAAAACTACTGAAACTTGAAAAAAAAACAATCTTCAAAAACAAAAATTTAACTTCAAAAACAAAACAAAATAAAAGTTTTAGAAACTTCAAAACAAATTTAGAAACTTAAAAAAGTCCAGAAAAGCTTTGAAAACTTCAAAAAGACAAAAACAATTTTATAAAAAATCAAAGCTTTAAAAAAAACTCCAAAAAACTTTAAAACAGATATAGAAGACTGCAAAAGCTTCAGAAACTTTAAGACAGCAGAAGCTTTAGGAAGATTGTACAAACTAATCTAAAAACTTCAGAAACTGTAATACTGCTAAAACTTTAAAAACTTTAAAAAATCTGAAAGCTTTAAAAAAAATCAAAATCTAGAAACTACAAAACCAAACATAATCTTTCAGAAACTTTAAGACCTCGTTTAAGACTTGAAATCTTTAATAAAGTTTTTTTCTTTCAATAAAATCAAACATTTAAAAACTTCGAAAAGAATTTCAGAAACTTTAAATCAAGAAAGCAAAAACTTCAAAAGATAAAAAAAAACTAGAAACTTTGTAGAAACTACAAAAAAAAACTCAAAAGTACAGAACATATTTAATATTATTTATATTTATATCTGGTGTACCCATGTATCAAATTGAAGGACGTTTAAACCGATAGACTGTACAAATTTAAGAACTTTCAAAAGATTAAAAAAAAAGACTGCACAAACCTCAGAAATCAGCAAAAACTTCAGAAAAAATCTAAAAAAGCTGCAAAAAAATTAAAAAACCGGAAAAACACATCCAAAACGGATGACAACAGACAAAAAACTACTAAAGCTTCAGGAAAACATTAAAAAATTTAAAAAATCTAAAAGCTAAAACTTGAAACAAACCTAGAAATTTCAGAAACTTAAAAAAAACATCAGATACTTTAAGAAAATTAAAAAAAAATTGGGAATTTTAAAAACACTGATAAAACTACAAAAACTTCAACAAGATTAACTTCAAAAACAAAAAATTAACTTCAAAACAAAACAAAATAAGTTTTAGAACAAATCTAGAAACTTTCCAAAATATTAAACCAACAATTCAAGTCCGCAAAAGCTTTGAAAACTTTTGGAAGATAGCAAAAACTTCAAGAAGACAAAAACAATTTTAGAAAAAAATTAGAAACTTAAAAAAACTAACAAAAAATTGGAAACTTTAAACCAAACCTAAAAACTTTAAAAAAGATATAAAAACTTTAGAAATACTTAAAAAATTTAAGAAGACTGCAGAATTTTAGAAAAATAAAACTTCAAAATAAACAGTAAAAAAAGAAGAAAACTTCAGAACAAAAAACTAAACAGTTTAAGAACTCCAAGAACATTAGAAAAACTACAACAACTTTAGGAAGATAGAAAAAACTAAAAAAAATTCCAGCAAATCCCATAACTGCAAAAAAAAACTCTGAAAACTGCTAAAATGTTAGCAAAAATCTAGAAATTTTAAGAAAACTGCAATAGTTTGAAGACAAAATCTTAAAAAAATGTTGAAATTATTGCAGAGATATCCAAATAATCCCTAAAAATCTAGAAACTTCAACAATCTTTAAAAACTTAAAAAAACTACATAAACTTTAAAACAAATGTAAAAATTCTTGAAAAACTGCAAAAACTTTAGAAAAACTCTAGAAATTTCAAAAGAAATCCAAAAAAACTTCAGAAAAACCGCAAAGAACTTTTTGTTCTTTGCGGTTTTTCTGACTATAACCTTTAAAGAAGCGCAAAAGAAGTTAAAAAAACAAAAAAAAATTAAAAAAAGCATGACAACAAAAATCTGAAAGGTTTAAAAACTGTTAAAATAACACTAGAAAAAATCAAAAACTTTAGAAAAAACTAGAAATTTTAAGAAAAAGTTAAAAAATAATATATAAACTTGAAAAAAAAACTGCAATATTTTCTAGAATACAAGAAACAGGACAAAAGAAATTTGAGAAAGACAAGAGAATTTTTAGGAAAACTGATGACCTACTTAAAATGATTTTAATTATTTATCAAACTTGAATTAAGTTTATGAAAACCGAAACAATCTAAAATAATTCTAAAAACCACATTTTAGAAAATTTTGATTTGAAATTAGTCTCACACCTAGTATACTAGTTGACAATTACTGACAAAAATTGATAACCCACTGAAAAAATTCCAAATGTTCTTAATTATTCATCAACCTTTAATTAAACTTTATGAAAATCGCAGCAAACAAATAATTCTAAAAGCCCCACTTTTTAAAATTAAGATTTAAATATTCGCTTACACCTAGTATAGTAGTTGGAAGTTACACAAAAAAATTGAGGACCCACTGAAAAAACTATAAATGTTTTTAATTCATCTTTAAAGTTGGATTAAATTTAATAAAAGCTAAGAAAATTTTAGAAATGATTTTTCATCATAAGATTTTTGTAAAATGTTGTATACATTTTTGTAGTTATCACACAACTAACATTTCGGTATATAATATAAATCAAATTATTCTAAAATATTGTAACAATTTAATCAAAAAATAAAACCACTTACCAAAAATATAATCCTCCTGTTATAGTTCTGCATTCAGGATGTAACCGGACAGAATCTTCTTCATACTGCATTTAATTATTATTTATGAAGCATTTCATACTGCATACAAAACACAGCAGGTTCACACACACACGCACATCACATTTAATTGCACGTTTTCATTTATAAAACACACGCGTTGGGAGCACATGTTACCACCACGACACTCCGCACTGAACTGAAGTTGAAAAGCTCGTTTGCTTTCGAGTCGCTCGGTCTGCATCGCACTCTCGACGCATAAAAGAGGGGAGAGTTCAATCTGAAATTTGAAATCTTTAGAATAGTGCGCTATAAAATTTGCTTTGATTTGATAATAAATATGTATTATACTTAATTAATAAAAAAAATTACATTTACTTTATCGCTTCGCAGTTATTATGTCAGATACACACATTTAATAAATAAATTTGACATCTACTTTGCGATTGGCAGTTGCATTACGTCACAAATATAACCTTAAAAAAATGTTGTAGCACTGTCACAGACATAATTTAAAACAAAATACTTTTACTTTTACTCGTTTTGCGATTATTATAGCAGACTTTACACATAAGCTACAAAATAAATTTTACATCTACTTTGTAGCTTTGTGATTAACAGTTGCTTAGCAACACAAACATAACCATAAAAAAATGACATTTACTTTCGTTTCGTGCTTATTATTTCAGAATACACGCAAAATCAAATAAAATAGTTTTGACATCTACTTTGTCGCTTTGCAATTGACAGTTGCAATTGTGATTAATCAAAACCTTAAAATTGAAATCTACTAGACCCCTATTCTGGCATGTATCGCATATCGCTTAACGCAATTAATGACGTCATCATTAATTAAATCTTAATCGGTAATCTTTTTTTGTTCTACAGGACCATCTAGTAATATAAACTCAATACCAAGCTTCATGTTAATTAAATTTTTTAACGTGAATATTTATTATTAATTACAAATTTATGATTTAACTGTCACCTCCATTAATTGCGATAAGCGATATGCAATACATGCCAGAATAACCCCCCTGTATCGCTTTGCAAGTGACACTTACATTACGACACAGACATAACCTAACTGAAAAACTTTATCAATAAAGTTGAAATGTATTAGAATAAACTTCAAAAAATCAACAAAAATTAAATCAATACAAGATTAACATTAAAATATTTAAAGTTTATTGATAACAATTTTATAATATTTGTCCTTTATTAAACCTATTTTTTCAACCATTACCTAATTATTATATTATTATATTCTGTTACTTCGCAAATAGTTTCCACAGTTTGGAAAATTCTTTGGTACAGGTGGTGTTGAACCAACTTTGATCACCAACAGCATCCCATCGTTCATGTGAAAATCAATATGACAATGTAACGCCCAGTACCCTAAAAAATAAACAACTTGAAAATAATATTCTTCATTTGTCCTAGATTATTCTTACCAGGATTATCAGCATAAAATCTAACAATTGTATATCCACCAGAAGGAACCGAAACTGTATCTTTAACAGGCGGATCATTAAAATTCCGAATCAACTTTCCTTCTCTATCCAATTGCTTCACATAATCTATTGTTGTATGTTCACCCAATTTCTGAACTCCCAATACTCTAAAACTATGCCCATGAAGATGCATAGGATGTGTAAGACTGAATACCTTAGCCTCATCAACAAAAATTAATTCAATAACCGATTTCAATGGTACCTAATAATTAAATTAAATTAATTTAATAAATTGCAATATAAAAACTACTAACAGCATAAAGATGATTGCATGAACAATACGGCCCATTACAAACAGCTTCTTTCAAATTATCAGAATTGCAAAATCTATTATTTTTATCATGTGGATTTAATAGTAATGGAGATGAAGGTTGGATGTTGCTAATGTTATTTATAAATGGTTCAGCTAATTGTGAATCGTTCACACCTCTTAAATTTGGCCTAACGTAGAAATTGATATCCAAAACAATGTAATATTTGTGTGTTGGTGTTGATTTCAATCTTGATTCAATATGTTCCAAGGATGTCATATTGACGTAATTGTAACAATTTTTATTGTTGTATTGATTAATACAATTGATACCCTGTTGGAAAAAAAGTTTATGAATTAAATTAATTTCAGTGAAACAAGATGCTTAAATTACTTAAATCAAAACCTAACAAAAATATTAAGCAAGAGTTTATGCTAATAAATACAAACTAACCAATCCATTTTCATCCGGAAATTCAGCACTATCAAAATCAACTTGAGTATCAGTTGTTCCTTTATATTGCAATATTGAATATGTGGTGTGATTGATGCAAGCTACTCCACCGAGAAGTTGTATTGCATAACTACCCGGGCTTTGATTGGCATCCAAGATGAAATCATAACGCTCTCCGCTGAGTAAATTTAATGTATCGACTAAAATTAATATTGTTAACCTTTAATTTTAATAAAATTATACTTAATTCAATTTCAAGATAGAGCATAACTGCTTAATAAACGCAAGATGCAAATGGTAAATGCTACCCCTTTATCTTAAAACAGAACTCAGTATATTTAAATATTATAATTAAATACCAGTTAGAGGTTGAATATTAAAACCATCCGAACTAATAACTGTTATTTGATGCCCTTCAATTGTTATACTATGTGAACATGCTTCGGATGCAGAATTTATTACTCTGAATCTATAGCGTTTGCCCTAAAACAAATAATTATTTTTTTTTTTTATTAATTAATTGGGTTGGTACCTTTTCTACAATGAATTTGTTTGGTGTGACGCCATTATCATTAGTCGCACCTACTCCGTTTGTTAATACTGACCCTATTGCATCAAAATCAAATCTTCTTTTGCTGAAGAGGTCAAAATAATGGAATCTGCTTATGTTAACATACCAATCAGTCACTACCATAATGTGTTCTGATAAATCGTAGTCATATAGTTTGTGATGGGGATCGGATTCTATAGGTTGGCGGATTATTAAAGGACCGTAAGCACCATCTCCTAATTGAAAACCTATAAAAATAAAAAAAGTAAATCCGGTCACCAAAGTATAAAATCCAATCTTTGATGCTATAAATTGTTGAAAAGATGGCAACAATTTGCGTCTACACTTTGGCACACTGCATAGAGAACTGGCAGACAATGTACTCTACTAGAGAAGAAAATCTTTTTCTTGTTTGTTATGTTATTTGTTTTGCGTTTCAAAGACCTTTCAACGTGTTGTGCACACATAAACAAGAGCAGCAAAACGTGGTCAACAATTCAATTAAAATCAACATAAATGCTCAAAAACCAGTAAAAGTTCTAGAGTGAAAGTCTTTTCCCAAAACCTAAACCTCAAAATATCTTTATTGCTAGGAACGCACATGACTATCTTCCAAGCAAAAGTAGTTGAGATACCTATAAAGTTTTAGAAATAGAAAACAACAAAATATTTAGCAAAAACGTCCAAATTCTAAGTAATAGTAGAGCGGCCCTAATTGTTATACACAAGACAGCCAATTACTACTCGCGACTGTATAGAAAGAACTTGCAAACTATAACAGGCATCTTGACAAGAAAATACATGCACACATGGTCAGTATAAAGGAGACCACTCCAAACGTTGTACTTGCATACAACAATTGAAGAAATTAGCTTCGTACATATACCTGGGTGGGTGAGCAGAGTACACTAATGTAGTAATCATTAATTTAATTATTTTATTTAAAACATTTTGATTAAAAAAAAAAACACAAAAATAAAATTTAATCTCCCCAATACTACTTAAAATTTAAGCTTAGCGGTAATAAGTGTTATTAAAATTATTGAATTTAAATAATAATCAATCATTTAAGGAACCCAAAAAATAGTACTAACAGTATTAGAGCAATAATAAGAAAGACAAAGTTTGAATCAAATCATAAACAAAATCATCTAGAAGCACTTTATCATCCAAACCTTTTTGATTTGATTTTAAAATAATTTAATTTATAATTTAGATCAAGCATAATTATCGAATTAATTGCAAACTGGCTTAATATATAACATTATGACCTAACCAAACAATACACAAAAGTAAATTTAATATTACAATTAAAGTATTTGAAAGCAAATCAATGAAAAAATGTTTAAATTTAGAAAAGACACAATTCCGATAAGAAAAATGCAAAGAGATAACCCGGATTCAATAAAATAATACGCAATTCAACTTACTACTATTATTTCCAAATTACTGTATCCTCTAATGGTCACAATTAACTCAATTTAATTAACGAATCCATTGTTTTATAATCACTTCAATTAATTACAACGCAATTTATGTAATACAGGAGCACAACATACGCGCACGAAGTACTCACATGGACTGCAAGCAGTGCAAGCCGGCTAGCAGGTAGGGCAGGTACACCAACGGCCAACTTCCCCTTCTACTCCGACCGGATTTAAATTTGCAAATTTAATTAATTCAATTTAAGCAAGCTTATTGTATATTAATAATTGGAAAACAATATGATTCCTATACAGAAAAATCTCAGCTTTGCAATGGTGCAAACCCCAATTTGATAACAGCAATATTAAGCAACCCTTATATCAAAATTAGCCCTTAAAAATATAAAAAAACCTTTTATAATTGTTTTTATCCTCAATAAAATATGTGGAACTAATAGAAAATGTATTGCAAATTAAATTAAATTAAATTGTTCTCACCCAATACAAATGTATGAGCTAGTCATATAATATAGCATAACTTTTAAACCAGTTATTGGAATTTAATAAAATTTGGTACTAATATACTTCATTACTATTAGTACAAAATTCATTTTTTTTTTTATAAAATCCATACTTCCAATTTATTGCAGTTAAAATTAAATTGATCTCACCTAACAATAATGTATGAGCTAGTCATGTTATAGAATGACATAATTTGTAAACCGTTAATTGGAATTTAATCAAATTAGGTGTTAATGTACTTCATCATCACTGGTACAATTTGTGAAAAATTGATCAAAATCCATACGTCCAGTTTGTTGAAAATTGAATTAATCTGTTCTTACCTAATAAAAATGTATTATCTAGTCATGATATAATATAGCATAACTTCTAAACCGTTTATTGGAATTTAATCGAACTATGTAGTAATGTACTTCATCATCATTGGTACAATTAATAAAGTTTTGATCAAAATTCATACGTCCAGTTTGTAGCAAATTAAATTAAAGCTTTCTTATCTGATAAAAATTTATAAACTAATCAAGTTATAACATGACATAATTTTTAAACCATTTATTGGAATTTAATGAAATTTAGTACTTCATCATTACTAGTACAAAATCCACAGATTATAAATATTGAGCCGGTAGTTTGAGATAGTGTTCCATCCCACCCGCCCAAGTTTTTGTTATCAAGAAAATAGCTTATTTTCACACTTGTTGCGTTTCTGCAGTTTTTAATGTGACAGATTGAATGACAGTTGTTACTAATACGTCAGAAGTGGGTAGAATAACAAATTTCTTGACAACATTCACTTGGGCGGGTGGGGGAAACACAGTTTATAAATATTGAGCCGGTGGTTTGATACAGTGTTCCCGTCCACCCACCCAAGTGTTCGTTATCAAGAAATTAGCTTATTCTCACACTTGTTGCGTTTCTGCTGTTTTTAATGTGACAGATTGAATGACAGTTGTTACTAATACAACAGAAGTGGGTAGAATAACAAATTTCTTGACAACAATCACTTGGGCGGGTGGGGAAAACACAGTATATAAATATTAAGCCGGTGGTTTGATACAGTGTTCCCGCCCACCCGCCCAAGTGTTCGTTATCAAGAAATTAGCTTATTCTCACACTTGTTGCGTTTCTGCTGTTTTTAAAGTGACAGATTGAATGACAGTTGTTACTAATACGTCAAAGGTGAATACAATATCAAATTTCTTGACAACTAACACTTGGGCGGGTGGGCGGGAACACAGTTTATAAAAATTGAGCCGGTGGTTTATTACAGTGTTTTCTCCGCCCACCCAGCCAAATGTTTGTTATCAAGAATTTTGTTTATTCTCACACTTGTTGCGTTTCTGCTGTTTTTAATTTGACAGATTGAATGACAGTTGATACTAATACGTCAGAGGTAGATAGAATAACAAATTTCTTGACAACAATCACTTGGACGGATGAGGAAAAACACAGTTTATAAATATTGAGTCGGTGGTTTGATACAGTGTTCCCGCCTACACGCCCAAGTGTTCGTTATTAAGAAATTACCTTATTCTCACACTTGTTGCGTTTCTGCTGTATTTAATGTGACAGATTGAATGACAGTTGTCACTAATACGTCAGAGGTAGGTACAATATATTTTTTTTTTTTGATAAACAACATTTGGGTAGGTGGGCGGGAACTCAACTTATAAATATTGAGTCGGTAGTTTGAAACAGTGTTCCCGCCTACCCGCCCAAGTGTTTGTTATCAAGAAATTTGCTCATTCTCACACTTGTTGCGTTTTTGCTGTTATTGATGTGACAGATTGAATAACAGTTGTTGCTAACACGTCAGAGGTGGGTAGAATAACAAAATTCTTGACAACAATTACTTGGGCCGGTGGCCGGGAACACAGTTTATAAATATCGAGTCGGTGGTTTGATACAGTGTTCCCGCCCACCCGCCCAAGTGTTTCTTATCAAGAAATTTGCTCATTCTCATACTTGTTGCGTTTCTGCTGTTTTTGATGTGACAGATTGAATGACAGTTGTCACTAGTACGTCTGAAGTAGGTACAATATTAGATTTCTTGATAACTTACACTATGGCGGGTGGTTTGATACAGTGTTACCGCCCAAGTGTTTGTTATCAAGAAATTTGCTTATTTTCACCCTTGTTGCGTTTCTGCTGATTTTAATATGACAGATTGAATGACAGTTGTCACTAATACGTCAGAAGTAAGTACAGTATCAAATATCTTGATAAGTAATATTTGGCCGAATGGGCGGCAACACAGTTTATAAATATTGTGCCGGTGGTGCCCACCCACCCAAGTGTTTGTTATCAAGAAATTAACTTGATCTCACACTTGTTGCGTTTCTGCTGTTTTTAATATGACAGATTGAATGACAGTTGTCACTAATACGTCAGAAGTAAGTACAATATCAAATTTCTTGATAACTAACATTTGGGCGGGTGGGCGGAAACACAGTTTATAAAAATTGAGCCGGTGGTTTATTACAGTGTTTCCTCCGCCCACCCAGCCAAATGTTTGTTATCAAGAAATTTGTTTACGCTCATACTTGTTGCGTTTCTGCTGTTTTTGATGTGACAGATTGAATAACAGTTGTTACTAACACGTCAGAGGTGGGTAGAATAACAAAATTCTTGACAACAATTACTTGGGCGAGTGGCCGGGAACGCAGTTTATAAATATCGAGTCAGTGGTTTGATACAGTGTTCCCGCCCACCCGCTCAAGTGTTTGTTATCAAGAAATTTGCTCATTCTCACACTTGTTGCGTTTCTGCTGTTTTTAATATGATTAGACTGAATGACAGTTGTCACTAATACGTCAGAAGTAAGTACAGTATCAAATTTCGTGATAACTAACATTTGGGCGAGTAAGCCAAATCACAGTTTATGAATATTGTGCCGTTGGTTTGATACAGTGTTCCCGTCCACCCGCTCAAGTGTTTGCTATCAAGAAATTAGCTTGATCTCACACTTGTTACGTTTATGATGTTTTTAATATGACAGATTGAATGACAGTTGTCACTAATACGTCAGAAGTAAGTACAGTATCAAATATTTTGATAAGTAATACTTGTGGATTATCAGAAGGCGTTCGATTCCATCGAGACATGGGCAATCTTAGCAGCTATGGACGGAGCTAAAATCGACTCTAGATACACCAACCTCATTAAATATATATATGACCACGCAACACTCCAAGTGAGTATTAAATACAGATAAGATCCCAATAAAAAGAGGCGTACGGCAGGGTGACACGATCTCTCCAAAGCTGTTCACATTGGCCCTGGAAAACATATTTAAGAGCCTGTCGTGGGAAGGAAAGGGTATAAATGTCAACGGAACATACCTTAACCACTTACGTTTTGCTGACGATATTGTACTAATCAGTAGTGACCCAAGTCAGCTGAAAGATATGCTACAACAGCTAAATGATGTATCGAAACTAGCCGGACTGAAAATGAACCTCAACAAAACAGAAATTATGAGCTCAGATGAGTTGGAGATCACAGTAGACTAACACACATTCCATACGGTGAAAGAATATGTATATCTCGGCCACACCATCAAGTTTGGAAAGGAGAATCAGACTGCTGAAATTAATAGAAGAATTCGGCTGAGTTGGGCGGCATTCGGAAACCTGGGTTACGTGCTTAAGAATAACACTATTCCTATAAATCTAAAAAGGAAGGTCTACGATACATGTGTACTGCCAGTATCTACATATGGCCTAGAAACTGCCACGTTAACGCAAAGAAGTGCCCAAAGACTAAGTGTTATGCAAAGAGCGATGGAGAGATCCATGCTTGGAATAAGCTTGAGAAATAAAGTACGTAACGAAGAAATCCGATTAAGAACTAAGGTGACAGACGTTATAAAACGTATTGCGCAACTAAAGTGGAGATGGGCAGGACATGTGGCTAGACAAGACCCCAATAAGTGGACTATCAGGATAATGAAATGGCGCCCAAGAACAACAAAAAGAAGTACGGGGAGACCCCAGAAGAGATGGGCAGACGACATTAGGAGTATAGCAGGATATAACTGGTTCCAAGTTGCTCAGAACCGAACTACGTGGAAAAATCTGGAAGAGGCCTACATTCAGGAGTGGATGAGCAAAGGCTGAAGAAGAAGAATACTTGGGCGAATGGGCGGCAACACAGTTTATAAATATTGTGCCGGTGGTTTGATACAGTGTTCCCGCCCACCCACCCAAGTGTTTGTTATCAAGAAATTAACTTGATCTCACACTTGTTGCGTTTCTGCTGTTTTTAATATGACAGATTGAATTCACCTTAATAAACTGCAAATGCGGTTTTTAAAATTATAAATTTTGCTTTTAAAAGTGTAAATCCGGCCTAAAAACTAAAAATCAGGCCTACAACGTATTAAATTGTGCTGCTAAACCCTAAATCTAATTTTAAAATTAGAAATGCAGTCTTTAAACTTAATCCAACATCTACTACAAATCTGATCATGTTGTATTATGCAGCCAAAATCTTAATTCAGCGTTTAAAATTTTAATTACGCTTTTTAAAACTGTAAGCTTGGTTTATAAAAAAGTAAATCCGGTCTTAAAATGAAACATTTGGTCTTCAACGTATTGAACTCTGTTACTTAACTATAATTTTAGCATCTGCATCTGCATCAGCCAAACTAAAAATTCGGCTTTTGAAATTGTAAATCTAGATTTAAAAAAAAACATATAAATACACACTAAATACACTATAAATCCGGCTTTTTAACTGTAAATCCGGCTTTTAAAAGTATCAGTCTGGATTTTAACTTTAATTTTGTGTTCTAAAAGTCTAAAACTAAAAATCCGGTCTCTAACAAATTAAATTCTGGCATCCAACGTGTAAAACTCTAAATCCGGTCTTTAAAACTTTAAATCTGGTTTTCAACATTGCAATTTGGCGTCATAACTAAAAATCCGGCCATCAACGTGTGCTAAACTATACATCCAATTTTCAAAAACAAAGTTTTATTTTCAAACTTAAAAACCCAGCTTTCAACGTTTCAAATTTTCCTGCCAAGCTGTAGTTCCTGCATTTAAAGCTAAAAATTTAATTTTTAAATTGTAAATCCGCATTTAAAAATTTAGTTCAATTACAAAACTATAAATCCGGTCTTTAAAACTGAAACTGTAAATCCGGCATCTAACTTCAGTTTCCAACAAAATGTAGATCCGGCTTTTAAAAGTGTATTTCAGCATCAATATTAGAAATCCTTCCACCAACGTATTAAACTTTTCAGCCAAAATATAAATTTGCTTTTAAAAGTGTGTTTAGGCATCAAAAATAGAAATCCGGCTACCAACGTATTAAATTTTTTGACCAAAATATAAATACGACTTTTAAATATGTTAAAACTAAAAAGAAATAACATTCAAAACTGTAAAATTGGTTATAAAAACTATAAATCCGGCCATCAACGTAAATCCGGCCAACGATTTGCCAAATTCTGATGCTAAAATATAAATCCAGCCAATAAAACTGCAAACCCGACTTTTAAAACTATAAATCCGGTTTTAAAAATAGAAATTCGGCTTTTAATGTGTTAAATCCTGCTGCTAAACTATAAATCTAGTCTTAAAACTAAAAATGCGGTCTTTAAATCTGAAAATTTGTATTTTAATAATGTAACCTGATAAATTTTGCTGCCAAACTGTAAATTTGGCATTCAACGTATTAAATTCTTTGGTTAAACTACAAATCCGGTCTTTAAAGCTAAACATTTGTCTTTTAAAACTACAAAACCAGCTTTTGAAAACGTAATCCGGCAATAAAACTATAAAACCGGCCTCCAACGTGTGAAATTTTAGTGTCAAAGTATGAATCTAACTGTAATTCCTACTTTTAAAACTGTAAATTTGGCAAGAAAATAAACATACCACACACACATTATAATTATAAAACGCACAATAAAATACTTACTCAAAACTATTCTCTGAAACACTGGATCAGTTTTGTATAAGAAAATAATCTTAAAATACCAATAAACTTTTTTTTTATAATTACCATCATGTGAATGATAAAAGTGAGTTCCAATTTCAGAAGCTTTAAAATGATACCTAAACTCATTTCCACCATGTATAGGACACTGAGTTACAAACGGTACTCCATCCATCCATTGCGTCTTCATTTGATGAACACCATGCCAATGTATAGTTGTCCCTACATCATACATATCGTTTGTCAAATCTACCATTATCTCATCATTTTGACATACCTAACACGAATTAATAAATTTGTAATAACAATTTATTAAATTAACAATTATACCTCAATTGACGGTCCAGGAATCATTCTATTATAAGTATTAATCAACTTCCTCTTACCATCCGCTACAATACAAGCAGGATTTGAACAATCTTTAGGATTACCTTCCAAACATTGCAAACAATTTTCTTCTAATGTAAACATATTTTCCATATGAAGTTTGTAATGACAAACCATCTTCTTACCATCACACTTTCTTTTACATGGATGAGTTGTATAATCTAACAAAAAAATCAATTAAACAATAATAATTAAAAGTTTACAATACATACTTGGATAAATCCTCGGTAACTCTGCAAGACAGCTGTTAAGAGCTATTAACAATATAAGCAGCATCATTATATTGTTATATTTAGGATATTTAAAAGTAACTTATATAGGGTATCCAATTAAAGTATTGTTATCTTATTGTCAAAATAAATTGTTTTTATTTATCGTTTAATGCAACTCGTGTGGTTAAGTTATAGCCAATTAGAAAAAATGAATAATAGTGGCTTATACTATTTGATACTTCATTATCAATTAAATAAAACTTGTTTGTTATAATAATGAATATTTAAATGATAACAACCTATTCTAGGTCGGTGATACAAGCAAATATATGTAATAGAAGTATTATAATACAATTTTACCAAGAGATAGTGGTAGTAAATTAGCATATAGCAAAACAAATAATAATAAAAATCTTTCCAAAAAATTCGATAAGGTTGTTATAAACACAAATTACATATTTTTTAGTTTATAGTAGACATGTTTGACTTTTATTAAAACTTTTAGTATTCATAAATAAATAAAATATTTCCATTTTTTTAGATGTATTACATATTATGGCAATTTATAATTTATTAATTTGTAGATAGTTTCCACAGTTTGGAAAGTTCTTCGGTACATATGGTGTTGAGCCAACTTTTACCACCAACATCATCCCGTCATTCATGTGGAAATCTACATGGCAATGTAGTGCCCAGTAACCTAAACAAAAAAATTGTGTTAATGAACACTATAAACATATTCACGCTCAATTGTTAAAATTATAAATAACTAACACTTGGGCGGGATCACTATAAACATAATCACGCTCAATTGTTGAAATAGTGTCGCCCGCCCACCATCCCAAATGTATGTGATGTAGTATTAAATATTGTACCGTCGGTGTTGTTCTTATTGTCAAAAAAACACAAAAGATCAATAGTCAATTGTCACTATTATGGGCGAGGAGGTAGAACGTATAAATTTTTTGACAACTAACACTTGGGCGGGTGGGCGGGAACACTATAAACATAATTACGCTCAATTGTTGGAATACTGTAGCCCACCCTCCCACCCAAGTGTTAGTGATCCAGTGATTGAATACTAAATCGCCGTTGATGTTCTTACTGTCAAAAAAACACAAAAGATCAATAGTTAATTGTCACTATTATAGGCGAGGAGGTGGAACGTTTAAATTTTTTGACAACTAACACTTGGACGGGTGGGCGGGAACGCTATAAACATAATTACGCTCAACTGTTGAAATAGAGTGACCCGCCCACCAACCCAAGTGTATGTGATGTAGTAACTAAATATTGTACCGTCGGTGTTGTTCTTACTGTCAAAAAAACACAAAAGGTCAATAGTCAATTGTCACTATTATGGGCGAAGAGGTAGATCGTTTAAATTTTTTGACAACTAACACTTGGGCGGGTGGGCGGGAACATTATAAACATAATCACGCTCAATTGTTAAAATACTATGGCCCGCCCACCCGCCCAAGTGTATGTAATATAGTAATTAAACACTGTATTGTCGGTGATGTTCTTACTGTCAAAAAAACACAAAAGATAAATAGTCAATTGTAACTATTATGCGCGAGGAGATAGAACGAATACATTTTTTGATAACCAACACTTGGGCGGGTAAGCAGGAACACTATAAACATAATCACACTCAATTGTTGAAATAGTGTGGCCCACCTACCAAACCAAGTGTATGTGATGTAGTAATTAAATATTGTATCGTCGGTGTTGTTCTTACTGTCAACAAAACACAAAAGATCAATAGTTAATTGTCACTATTATAGGCGAGGAGGTGGAACGTTTAAATTTTTTGACAACTAACACTTGGGCGGGTGGGCGGGAATACTATAAACATAATCACGCTCAATTGTTGAAAAAGTGTGACCCGCCCACCTACCCAAGTGTATGTGATGTAGTAATTAAATATTGTACCGTCGGTAATGTTCTTACTGTAAAAAAACACAAAAGATCAATAGTCAATTGTCATTATTATGGGCGAGAAGGTAGAACGTTTAAATTTTTTGACAACTAACACTTGGGCGGGTAGGCGAGAACATTATAAACATAATCACGCTCAATTGTTAGAATACTATGGCCCGCCCACCCGCCCAAGTGTATGTAATGTAGTAATTAAACACTGTATTGTCGGTGATAGTCTTACTGTCAAAAAAACACAAAAGATAAATAGTCAATTGTTACTATTATGCGCGAGGAGATAGAACGAATACATTTTTTGATAACCAACACTTGGGCGGGTGGGCAGGAACACAATAAACATAATCACGCTCAATTGTTGAAATAGTGCGGCCCACCCACCAAACCAAGTGTATGTGATGTAGTAATTAAATATTGTATCGTCGGTGTTGTTCTTACTGTCAAATAAACACAAAAGATCAATAGTCAATTGTCACTATTATAGGCAAGGAGGTGGAACGCTTAAATTCTTTGACAACTAACACTTGGGCGGGTGGGCGGGAACACTATAAACATAATCACGCTCAATTGTTGAAATACTATGGCCCGCCCACCCACCCAAGTGTATGTAATGTAGTAATTAAATAATGTACTGTCGGTGATGTTTTTACTGTCAAAAAAACACAAAAGATAAATAGTCAATTG
Organism: Tachinus rufipes; assembly: GCA_963932245.1. Classification (NCBI taxonomy): domain Eukaryota; kingdom Metazoa; phylum Arthropoda; class Insecta; order Coleoptera; family Staphylinidae; genus Tachinus; species Tachinus rufipes. The sequence continues at coordinate 9,896,210 of OZ010749.1, forward strand.
TCACTATTATGCACGAGGAGGTGGAACGTTTAAAATTTTTGACAACAAACACTTGGGCGTGAACACAATAAACATAATCACGCTCAATTGTTGAAATACTATGGCCTGCCCACCCATCCAAGTGTATGTAATGTAGTAATTAAATACTGTACTGTCGGTGATGTTCTTACTGTCAAAAAAACACAAAAGATCAAATGTCAATTGTCATTATTATGCGTGAGGTGGTAGAACGTCTAAATTTCTTGATAACTAACACTTGGGCGGGTGAGCAAAAACACTAAAAACATAATAAGGCCCAATTGTTGAAATACTGTGACCCGCCCATCCACCCAAGTGTTGGTGATCCAGTAACTCAATATTGAACAACCGGTAATGTTCTTACTGTTAAAAAACATAAAGGATCAAATGTCAATTGTCACTATTATACGTAAGGAGGGAGAACGTACTAAATTCTTGATAACTAACACTTGGGCGGGTGGGCAAGAATACTGTATACATAATTACGCTCAATTGTTGGAATACTGTGGCCCACCCACCCACCCAAATGTTGATGATCCAGTGATTAAATATTGAACCACCGGTGATGTTCTTACTGTTAAAAAAACACAGGAAATCAAATGTCAATTGTTATTATTATGCGCAAGGAAGTAGAACGTCTAAATTTCTTAATAAGTAACACTTGGGCGAGTGGGCAAAAACACTTAAAACCTAATCACGCCCAGTTGTTGGAATAATGTGGCCCACTCACCCACCCAAATGTTAGTAAACCAGTGATTAAATATTAAACCGCCGGTGATGTTCTTACTATCAAAAAAACACAAAAAATCAAAATCAATATTATGCGCAAAGAGATGAAACAACTAAATTTCTTGATTACCAAGACTTGGGCGGATAGGCAAGAAAACTATAAACATAATCACGCCCAATTGTTAATATACTGTAGCCCAGCCACTCACCCAAGTGTTGATGATCCAGTAATTAAATATTGAACCGCCGGTGATGTTGTCAAAAAAACACAAAAAATCAAACGTCAGTTGTCATTATCATGTGCGAGAAGAAGGAACGTACAAATTTTGTAATAACTAACACTTGGACGAGTGGGCGGGAACACTGTAAACATAATCACAACTAATTGTTAAAATACTACGGCCCGCCCGCCCACTCAAGTGTTAGTGATCCAGTGGTGGAATATTAAAGCGCGGGTGATGTTCTTACTTCAACAAAAAAATAGATCAAATGTCATTGTCATTATTATGCGCGAGGAAATGTTCTCTGAGGTCGGTGTATTTATTGATGGCATTTTTGTAAACAAATTACGTTGTCAACAGACGCATTCATTAAGAAGGCACGCACTAGGTAACATATTTTGTGACATAGTGCGTGAGGGAGCGTAAAGCTACCCACAGTGGCCGTACAGAATGTTCCCGTTTGTCGGAGAATGCAATGCCGTAGGATAGAGGTAAGTCTCTGTGCTGTTGTTGGATGCCAAATCTTGGATCTGGTGGATCGTTGGCAAGCCGGCGAAGAATGAGTCGTAAACGGAATTCCAGTCTCAGGACTTCTTCGCCGTGAAAGAAGAATGAAAGTGACCACAACTGCAGCTTCCAAAACAACTCCTGGTACCACCGACTACAACCAACACAGCAATTCCTTCGGCTCCCTGGTTCTCCCAGGCAACAACACCTTGCCACGTGCAAGTTCATGTTGCAAATAAACCACCAGCTCTGTGTGAGCACCGGTAGTAGCGTCTGTGCTCGTGCGTCTGTGTGACGTGTCCGTCAGAACCTTCGGGTACAACCCATATACAAAACAAGTTCAATCATACACACACCGTCTAGGAATGACTCCTGGATTTGGGTCGGCAACCTCCATCGCACCTCGCGAAAGTACGCCGGTAACAAATTGCGCCCAACGTAGAGCAAAGAATGGCATGGTGCTTTTACGAACTCTCAAGGTACAAAGAAAACGAGGAAGAAAAGTTGACTACAAAAACGCAAAGATGAGGAACAATCGCTAGAAAAATACCTTGCTGATTTTTGAACTAACATCCAGCCAACCGACTGCCCACGGCGGGGTTCTCACCTTCAAGTATCTAAGTCACACCATCAATCTAAACCCGCAAGAGCTCAAAGACATTACAAAATTCATCCAGATCAGCTTAAAACCGCTCGATCGTGATGTAGAATTAGCATTATCTGGTATGCTCAATCGCGATCAAATCCACCAAACAATCAAGATGATGTATGCGCAATTAAACATTATTAACTCCGGAAATTAGTATTATGGAAGACAACTTGTTCACAGTGTTTCTATTTGCCAATAAAATGCAGTTCAGTGGTTGTCAAAAAAATTTCAAATTTAAATTGCAACTTTCTGCAAAATTACAGAGTTCGAACACGATCTAGAAATCAAACCGGACAATTCTGAACTTCAACAGTAGTCATCTGCGACACGCCAGAACAAGAAGCACCCGACAGAAACTACTTCACGGCCGATGTCTAAACACCAAACGTGACAGAACCAGAAGAGTCGGAAGAAAACCGCTTAACGGTTGATTTCAAGTAGGAAAAAAAGTAGTTCGAGGTGGTATAGGTATTGACCACCCCGGCTGTGCATCAGCGTTTGTGCAGTTGCCTTTGGTTCCAAATGCTTTCCGGCATCGCTTCGTAGACCTAGTTTTGTTAGATAAGTGTAGCATTGGGCACTCTATCCCATGTAGGAGTGGTTCGGTTGTTCCACTTCCTTCCGGCGGTTGGCCTGCTTTCGGTTGCAGGGTCTGCTGTCGCTGGTTTTTTTGGTTCAATCTGGATACATGTTTCATGTGGTCGTCAAGACATTAAGTTCTTCATAAGCCCCACGTTAGGCGCCATTTGTTACCGGTTCTTGTTCACCATGATAGCAAGGAGTAGATTCGGTGTTAGTGAATAAGGTACCCTTTCATGGTCTTGGTGTCTGCACAGTTATAGTTATTCACTCTTTGGCCAGAAAAAAAAGAAGCAATTTCTTATCTTAAAATGACCAACACTTGAGTAAATAAATAGGTCACTCAAGATCATGATTACCAACAATTAGTTCAAACTTAAAAGACCACCCATTTGCTCAAAAGTTTGTTATCAAGAACTTGAAAGTTTCCTCTCTTTGCAAGCGTTAAAAGTTTTGTTATCCAAAGGCAAAAGTCACCACTACCTTTCTAATATTTTTTTATAAGAAACACTTGGAAAGGTTGGTGGGTTTCAAGTTTCTCTTCTCTGCAAATGTTAAAAATCTTTTAGTCAAAAGGTGTTGTTGAAGTGATGTATACTCTCTTAATGACCAACACTTGGAAAGGTAGGTGAATCACTCCAGACAGAATAGTTTGAACTAAAGTGCCCACTTATCCGCCCAAGAATTTGTTTTCAAAAAATTGATGATTTTTACTTTTTGTAAACGTCTTTTTTTTTCTGTCTAAAAAAAATGATATCAAATTTTTTGTTACTATTACTTAAGTGAGCTACTACAAATCATGATAAATAGCAAGCAGTTTGAACTGGAATTTGAAATGTCTCCTCTGCAAGTTTTAAAAGTATATTAGTCAGTAGAGGTGATATCAAATCTCTTAATGATTAACACTTAGGCGAGTGAATAGGTCACTAAAGATTATAATAACCATCAAGTAGTTTAAACTAGAGTCTACCATTAACCGCTCAAAAAATTGTTATTAAAAAATTTGAAGCTTTTTCTCTCTGCAAGTGTTACCGCCAATTATTTTTAATTATATTTATTATAAAAATGTTATTAGTTTCTTAATTAACCAAACATTTCTAGATACATAAATTATCCATTAAGTTTACCTAAAAACTTTAATCTACTACAATGCCTTTAAATCATCATCAAAAGTCTTCACGTGATTACAAAAACATTATAAACTATTTCTAAATTGTCATATAATATTTTATATTTATATTATTCTATATACTTACCACGATTATCAGCATAAAAACGAACAATAGTATATCCACCATAAGGAACTGAAATTGAATCCTTAATAGGCGGATCATTAAAATTCCGAATCAATTTCTCTTCTCTATCTAACTGTTTAACATAATCAATTGTTGTAACTTTTCCCAATTTCTGTTGTCCTAACACTCTAAAACTATGCCCATGAAGATGCATAGGATGTGTTATATTTACCTTTCCTTCATCCACAAAAATCAATTCAACAAATGATTTAATTGGTACCTAAAAACTCAATAAAATAAAATTTATTAATTAATATTTAATTTACTCACTTCAATAACATGAGTGCATTCACAAAACGATCCATCACAAACCGCTTCTTTCAAATTGTCAGCATTGCAAATTTTATGATTCTTATCATTTGGATTCAATAGTAATGGAGATGAAGGTTCAATAAAACTAATGTTATTTATAAAAGGAGCTGTTAGTTCTGAATCACCCACTCCTCTTAAATTGGGTTTGGCGTAATCATATATGTCGAAAGCTATATAAAATTTCTTTATTGGTGTTGCTTTCATTGTTGAATCCATTTGAATTAAAGCTGTCATATTGTTGTAATTGTAACAATTTTTATTGTTATATACGTTAATACAGTTGACGGCCTATCAAACAAATTAATCTACTTTTAGTTTCAAATTAAATTAATTAAATACAAACCAATCCAGTTTCATCCGCAAATTGAACATTGTTGAAATCAATAGAAACATCCTTAGTCCCTTTATATTGTAATATTGCGTATGATGTATGGTTATCACAAACTATTCCACCAAAAAGCCTAATTGCGTAACTGTGTGGGTTTTGATTTGCCTCCAAAATGAAATCATAACGTTCTCCATTAACAAAATTTAAAGTATCAACTGAAATTAATAAAATTAGATTATTTAAATATCAGTTTGTGTAGTTACCTGTTAGAGGTTTAATATCATAACCATCTGAATTAATAACTGTTATTTTATGACCTTCGATTGTTAAACTGAGTGGACATGGTTCGGCTGCTGAACTTATCACTCTAAATCTGTATCTCATACCCTGAAATCAATTAATATTTAATAATAATTTAATTTTGTTTAAATAAAGTACCTTTTCAACAACGAATTTTTTTGGTGTAACTCCATTATTATTAGAGGCACCTACTCCATTTATTAATACTGCTTTTATCATGTGCCAGTTGAATCTTCTAGCACTATTGTTATCAACGAAATGGTATTTGCTTATATTTGCATACCAGTCACTTAAAACCATAATGTGCTCTGATAAATCGTAATCGTATAAATTGCGATGTGGTTCGGATTCTATAGGTCGGCGGATTATTAAAGGTCCGTAAGCACCATCTCCCAATTGGAAACCTGTAATTATTAAATAGTTTTGGCTTTTTGTTTCTTACCTAGTTGTACTATATACTATTGTGTAGTATTCTAGAAAAGTTAAAATACCTGAATGTGAATGATAAAAGTATGTTCCTGGTATAGCAGCCTTAAAATGATACCTAAATACATTTCCAGCATGTATAGGACATTGAGTGATCCACGGCACTCCATCCATCCATTGTGTTTTCTTTTGATGAATACCATGCCAATGTAAAGTTGTTTCTGTATCGTACATATCGTTCGTCAAATCAACCATTATCTCATCATTTAAACATACCTACAAATTTCAATTTTTAAAAATAATTATATAACAATTAATTAATAATACTACCTCAATTGAAGGTCCAGGAATCATTCTATTATAAGTAATAATCATTCTGCTCCTACCATCAGCTACAATACATTCAGGATTTGCACAATCTTTAGGATTGCCTTCCAAACATTTCAAACAATTCGGTTCTAATGTAAACATGAATTCAATATGAAATTTATAATAGCAAACTTTTTTAATTCCATTACACTTTCTTTTGCATTCATGATGGGTATAATCTAACAAAATAATTAATTAATTTAATGGAATTAAATATAATTTTAATAGATTACTTGGATAAATCCATGGCAATTGCGCCAAACATCCATTGCATGCTATTAACAACACAAGTAACTTCATTGTTTCTAAATATATTTTGTTCAATCATATCTTATATAAGGTATCCAATTACAATATTAATACTTTTTTTTGTTTTTAATCTATTAATTATTTATTGTTATAATGATGGAAAGTTAAAATTATGTCATAATTAGTGTATGGCAAATAGTTTTGTTGTTATTATTGTAATTGCATTTTTTATTTATCATATTTTAAATAGATAAAAGTTTAGCTATAAAGCTGTTTTTCCACTTAACCCCAAATTTTACAATAGAATTACTAGAAAATAAATAGTAAGTAAAAAAATAATTTTTAATATTCAGATATAAACTGCAAAACATTTAACTTAGAAACTAGTCTATTATTAATTATTATTTTTCAATTGTTTATTTATTGATACATTTTAGTATTTTAATTAAGTAAAGTTAATTTATATTTTGTATACTGAAACATTTATTTATTTATAGTTTGTTAGTTTGCAAATAGTTTCCACAGTTTGGAAAATTCCTCGGTACAGACGGTGTTAAGCCAACTTTTAGTACCATCATCATTCCTTCTATCATATGGAAATCGACATGACAATGTATAGCCCAGTATCCTAAAAGAATGAAACTATATAAATTAATGGAATAATAAGATTTTATTAAATGTTTAATACTAATTTTAAGTTTGAATCATTTTCTTGATAATAAACACTCGGGCGGGTGAGCGGGAACATAGTTTATAAATATTGAGCAGGTAGTTTGATATTGTGTTCCCGCCCACCCGCCCAAATGTTTGGTATAACAAAATTTGATATTAGTACCACCTGTCGCGTTCTTGCAAATAACAAACAGGTCAGAATGACTGACAGATGACATAAATTTTAAGAAAAAATTGACGTTGTCAAGTTCTTGATAAGAAACACTCGGGCGGGTGGGCAAGGACACAGTTTATAAATATTGGATCGGTAGTTTGATATTGTGGTCTTGGAATGCAAATAGCATCTACAAAAAGATGGGCGATGTGGAAGAATTCTTCTTCGACCACGATATCGACATCATGCTGCTTAGTGAGTCAAATCACAAACCTTGGCAGGCGTTGAGGCTTCCAAATACCTTCACGTATTTGGGAACGTCGGGGGTGGACAGGAGGCGTGGGACAGTAATCTTTGCAAGGAGATCGCTGGACCATTCCGAAGTGGACACCCCAGACACTGTATCGTTAGAGTCTAATGCGATAGTGGTGAAGATGCAGGGGTTGGGCACTCTCAAAATCGCATCTGAGTACGTCAACCCAACTAACCAAATCAAAATGGCGGATTTCGATGCGGTTCTATCTTCTCCGTTCCCTACTATCTTAGCAGGGGACTTTAACTCGAAACACCCGGCTTGGAACAGTCGGGTAACCAACGCGAAAGGCCAAGTATTGCAAGGTCATGTTGAGTCTAAAGGCTATCGAGTACTGAGTACAGACGATCCCACACCATACAGCTTAGCAGGATACCGAGGGGACGTTCTGAATATAGCAATCCTGAAGTACGTCAATTTGCAAATTGAAGTTAGTACAATCAATGCTTTAAGCTCCGACCACATTCCGGTAGTTCTGGAACTCTATGGACAGGGATCTGGCAAGAAAGGAGGACAATTTGTTACCCATACGAATTGGCCTCTCTTCTCGAGATACCTGGAAGATAGCATAGAAAAGCCGTCAAAAAGTTCACCGAACTCATTTATAAGGCCAAAAAACTGGCATCTAAAACCCATCAGGTTCGGGCAAATAACCCACTTGGATTATTCCGCAAAATAAAGGCATTGATTCGCAGGAAAAATACCGCCAGACATCAATGGCAAAGGCATCGCAACCCTTTAGATCGTGAAATTCTAAACGACCTTCATAAGGAAGTTAGATTGTCAATAAGGCTGCACAAAAATCAGTGCTGGCAGGAAAAGATGGAATCAACCACAGAGGATACTAATCTGATGTGGAAGATTGCCAAAGCCTTACAAAACAGAAAAGTCCCAATACCAGTCATCCATGGTGAGACCAGGCTCCAATATTCTATAGAAGAAAAGTCCAAAGCGTTCGCTGACAGCCTAGAACTCCAATGCTCCCCCTCGAGAGAGGAAGATGATACGGAGCACGTCGAAAGGATTGAAAAAGCGGTGAAACGCTTTTTGCATAGCCCTGAGGACGACACCCCGTTGAACCACGTTTGACCGTAACAGATCAGAAGAATTCTATCTAAACTCAAAGCACAATCTGCGCCAGGTCCTGACGGTATTCCGAACAAAGCTCTTTAAGCATTTTCGCACAAAGCAGTAATGGTTCTGACCAATATTGCCAATGCAATCTTACGTACAGAGCACTTTCCTTCAGCTTGGAAAGGCTCACACGTAATTAATATCCCAAAACCTGGGAAGGACCGACTGTTTCCTCAAAACTATCGGCCAATCAGTTTTCTATACACCTTGAGTAAGTTCATAGAAAGAGTAATCTTGGATAACCTCCAAGAACACGCAGAAGAAAATTCTCTTCTACCCTCTCATATGCATAGGTTTAGGCGTAAATACTCTGTATTCACATCACATTTGATAAAGATCTATCGTACGAATTGCACGTTCAGGCCGTTCTAGATAAAGCCAAATTGGCAAAAAACTTGCTAGTTCCAATGCTTTGCAAAGACAGCGGGCTATTGCTTCGGAACAAAACTCCAAATGTAAACGTCTATCATTAGACCGCAATTGACGTTTGGTTACCCAATCTGGGGAACGGCGGCAAACAAGTCATATAAGGTGTCTTAACGCATTTCAAAATCTAACTCTTCGTTGGATTGTAGAAGCGCCATGGTACGTTAGGAATGTTTGCGATTCATTCAAACACCGATCTAGCCAGATTGGCAGAGCCGGACAAACAGGACCACTTCTATCGAAGACCGGTCAACCTTATCTAACCAAGTGGGTTCACCCCACATTCTACAACCACACCCCACAGCCTATACGGCTTCCTATCTCTATTCATCCCCTTAATTTTTTCTCAATAGAAGGTTTATGAGCATAGGTCTCAAACTTCCCGCTACTCAAAATGGGGCGTTTTTTAGTCGGTAGGCACTTTCCTCGTGAGAGTGAATCCGACACTTTGAGACAGTCTTTAAAAGATTTTACCGCCCTGATCATCAAAAAAAAAAAAAAAAAGATATTGTGGTCATTAAATTTAAAGAGGGAGTAGGCGTTGTAAATTTCTTGATAATAAACACTCGAGCGGGTAGGCGGGAACACAGTTCATGAATATTATATTGAGCCGGTAGTTTGATATTGTGTTCCCGCTCACCCGCTCAAGTGTTTGATGTAACAAAATTTGATATTAGTACTACCTGCCGCGTTTTTGCAGATAACAAAAGCTTCGACTGCTAGCAGCCGAGAGAGAAGCATCTAGATCCGATTGAGTTGCTAACCGCAACCAACGCAAAACAGGCCGCTACCATCAAGGCCCTGTCAGCCGCCCTAGTCCCCACCGCTTCGCCGCTGCCATCAGAAGACAAAAACCTAGACCAGTCCCCTGGACGACAAAGAGAAGAAAAATATTACTATCTTATCGGCGCAAAACACCCACAAGAACATTCGCATGATAAAGTCTACCATTGCCAACCGATTTACTTCAAGCTCGCTAAGCAAACTTCCACACGTGGGCACAAGCCAACAAAAAATGCTTAAAGATAGTTATTAAGCATGTTTCAAAGTTTCTCTCCAAGAATGACGTGGAACTAGAATCTTCAGGGTTCTGCTCGTCAAACGTCCACCGCATGGGTAATCAGTTTATCCGCTTCCATATGGTATCTGCCCAACTCCCAAAGAGACAAAAAAAGCTCAGAGATCATGGATCTCGACGTGATCTGTGACTTCAAGGTCGCGGTCGAGCGCAAGAAGCGCAGTGACGGCATTCTCCATTGCAAAAAGTGCCAGAGACTTTACTACAACATTTGTTTATCGCAATTGTGTGGAGCCCCACCCGTTGGTGTCCTGCGCTAGAGACACTCCTGCCAAATGCGCTCTATGCAACGGACCACATTCCCCAAACAATAGAGGATGTAAAGTTCATATTCGTATGTTGGTCTCGAACGGCAAAAAACGGCCCAAGCTTTGACAAACCCTCAGGCTTCCTTTCAATTTTCAAGTCTTTGCAGACCTGCAGCACCATCAGCAAACATTACGTTTGCTAATGCAGTTGCCCCCAAAAAGCAATCAGTGGTCTCTTAACGAGAAAATTGCCGCCATTTTAAAGAAAATAAATAAGTCTCAAATGAAACACATAGCAAATATCCTCAAACAACTCAACCAATAATGGATAATACACCCGATGTATTAAGACGCATTTGCTTCTGGAATGCTAACAGCATTATAGCAAAATTAGGCAAAGTGGAAGCGTTTTTCATCAAACAGGAACTCGACATCATTTGCTGGTGTCCAAGTCGAGCCACAAACCTAATCAAGCGCTGAAAATCCCAAATACCTTTACGTATTCGGGAACTTCGCCGGTACCCATAAGGCGTGGACCATTCCAAAGTGGACACGATCTCGCTTGAGTCAAATGCGATAGTGGTGAATGTGCCGGCTTATATAAGACCAACAAATTGCATCAAAACAGCAAACTTCAATGCGATTCTTAATAATCCTCACTCCACCATCATAGCAAGAAACTTTAATTTAAACATACGGCCTGGAACAGCTTGGTAAGAAACGCCAAAAGGTCAAGCGTTGTTTGACTACGCCGAACTGGGTCCAAACCAACCCACTTTTCACAGCGCCGCGGGTCACCTAAGAGACGCTCTAGAGGTAGCAATACTAAACAACGTCAACTACCAGTATACCATATCCGTCGTCAAAGGACTAAGCTCCGATCACAGCCCAGTAATACTAAAGTTCTACGCAAAGAGATCCACTCGGGAAAAGAAGAAAGTTCGTAACACATACAGATTGGAATCTCTTCTCGCAATCCCTGGAAAAGAGCATTAGCAGACTTGCCCTGTACAAACGGTTAACAACATCAAAAATTTCACGCGCCAAATCCACCAAGCCACGGAAAAAGCTTCCAAGACCCATCAGGTCTGAGTAGATAATCCACTCAGACTATGACGCAAAATCAAGGCACTGATCCGCACAAAAAATGCCGCCAGACGTCAATGGCAGAGGCATTGCAACCCCCAAGATCGCGATATCCTAAACTCGCTCCACGACAAAGTTAAGAATTCTATAAGGTTGCACAAAAATTTGTGTGGCAAAGCAGCCTAAAATCAACCACAGACAATAATAATCTGATGTAGAAGATCTTCAAAATGTTACAAAACAGACAAACCCCCATTACAGCCATTTACGGCAAAAATGAACTGAGCATTTTCCTACAGATTGGAAAAACTCTTTGGTAATTAATATTCCAAAACCAAGTAAAGACCAAACGTTTCTTCAGAACTATCGGCCCATCAAAAGTCATTAAGAGGGTGGTCTTGGACAGACTTCAGGACCACACAGAATCAATCAACATTTTCCCCCATCACCAGCATGGGTTCAGATGAGGGCATTCGTCAACTAAACCGCGTGACAGGCCTTATAATCAAAGGTTTCAGAGTCAAAAAGATCACAAAGGTGATCTTTTCGACGTCGACAAAATCTTCGGCAAGATTTGGCACGAGAGACTTATCTTCAAATTGTATAGAGCTAATTATCCTTTTCGACTTGTAAAGCCAATAGCCTCATTTCTAGACAGCACAACTTTAAAAGTAAAGCTCAAAAACAACATATTTACCCCTCGGGAGATAATGGCAGAAGTTCCTCAAGGCTTCATTCTCTCTCCTATTTCACGGGTTCAAAATGGCACAATTTGCCAACAACACAGCTCTTCTATACTCCTCCAGGTCGCCCGAGATGGTCACTTTAAGGCTTCCAAGGGCCACCGACAACCTCAAAGAATGGTTAGACAAGTAGCAAGTCACTATTAACCCAGAGAAAAGCAAAGCTGTACTCTTCACAAGGCGGCAAATCAAACCCAATGAAAACGTCTTTTTTAACAATGTTCCCATACAGTGGAAGTTAATCTTGACAAGAAACTCACCTACAAACTCCAAGTGCAGTCTGTTCTCAATAAAGCCCAAATAGCAAAAAAACGTTCTTACTCCAATGATGCGTCGGAAAAGCGGTCTGTCGACCCGTCTCTACACGTCTATCATTAGACCCACGCGTATGAGGAACAGCAGCTAACTATCATCTTAATAAGCTAGAGATTTTTCGTCGTTTCACAGAGCTTCGTGGTTTGTCCAAAACAGAGAAATTCGAGCAGACCTAAAACTTCCCCCGATACGTCAACACATCAAAGCTTTGGTCGCAAAAGTACTTCAAAAATCTTGCGAATCATTTCAACCCTGATCTGACCCGACTCGCCGAGCCAGACAGGGAAAACTTTTTCAATAAACGATCGGTAAATCAAGTAGCCACACTCTAACTTTACTAACTTACTAACAAAACAAAACCAATACCGCACAAGTCTATAGGGCGTAGTCTAACCATCTCCAAACTACTAATCTCTAAAAGGAAGGTATATGAACCGTAAGATCTCAAACTTCCGTAAGCACTCATTATTAAGCGGTTTTTAGTCGGTAAACATTTCAAGCTGGGAGGAAATGAATCCGACACTTTGCCAGTCTTTTAGAAATTTAACCGCATAAACCAAAAAAAAAAAAAAAATCTTACAGATAACAAACATAACAGAATGACTGACAGGTGTCATTAAGTTTTAAAAGAAAGCTTACGTTGTCAATTTCTTGATAATAAACACTCGGGCGGATGAGCAGGAACACAGTTTATAACTAGTGAGCCGGTAGTTTAATATTGTGTTCCCGCCCACCCACCCAAGTGTATGGTCTCACAAAATTTGATATTAGTACCATTTACCGCGTTTTTGCAGGTAACAACCATGACAGAATTACTGACAGATGTCATTAAATTTGAAAAAAATAATTTACGCAGTCAATTTATTAACACTGAGCCGGTAGTTTGATATTTTGTTCAAGTGTTTCGTGTAAAAAAAATTGATATTAGTATCACCTACCGCAATTTTGCAGATAACAAACATGACGGAATGACTGACAGATGTCATTCAGTTTGAAAAGAAAATTGATGTTGCCAATTTCTTGATAATAAGCACTCAGGCGGGTGGGCGGGAACACAGTTTATGAATACTAAGCCGGTAGTTCAATATTGTGCGGGAACCACCCGCCCAAGTGTTTGGTGTAAAGAAATTTAATATTAGTACCACCTGCCGCGTTCTTGCAGCTTTTATTTTACAATGTTAAGTTCTTAGAACCAAATAAGTTTATCTACATATATTCAATATAAATTTTTATCAAAACGTTCAAAAACAGATCTTTTGATATATTATATAGAATTCTACTATAGCAAAAATTAAAAAAAATCCTGTATGCTCTCTTTATACATTTTTAAAGAATTTAATCAAGCATTTCTTTCTAAAACTCTCTTCAAAAACTGAAAGCTGATAGCTGTATATCTAGAATGCAGAACACTATTTTCAAGCTCCAAAACCAAGTCTCTACATCACAAAAGATCAAGGCAGTAGTACCTCACGACTCTGCTGTTCAACCTTTACGTCGCCAACATGCCATCGAGCTAGAAGCACGGAGTCAAATCAAAATGGCACAATACGTCTATGATACGGCACTTAAGTACAGCTCAAAGTCACCAAAGGTGGTCATCATAAGACTTAAAACTGGAGGACAGCAGCAAACTCTCACCTAAATAGTCTCAAAACATTTCAAAGGCTAACCCTGCGTTAGATTGTCGGTGTCTCTTGGTATGTTTGAAACAAAGAAATTTGTAACAACCTAAACATCTCGCCCAAAATACTGTACATGTCAAGTTCCACCCAAATTCTGATCTAGCAAGGTTGGCAAAACCAGAAAAAGAAGCACACTCTTATAGAAAACCTTTAAACCAAATTTCTTCTTAAAAGTGTGTTCCCCACAACTTCATCCCACAGCCTATAAGGCGTCCCATCGTCATTTTTCCCAATTAATGTACTAACAAAAGATCATAAACCTGACAGCTCAAACTTTCAGGTAACCCCAGCTAAGTTGGGTTTAGTCGATAAAAATTTCCTGCATAGTCGCAGAAGACAACTTCACCAATGATACCAACCACAAACAAATTAGAAGCTCAACCAGCAGTTCAATGTTCTTAAAGCCATCAACATCTTGTCCTTGCTGAACGATCAAACTAAGAGAAGCTAAGGGTAGAAGCCAGCGCAAAGACCGGCAACAGCAAACCAGCAAAACTCCCAGTTCAATTCTCCATCCAGAAGCTTGTAGAAAACCCGATAGATTCCAACACCGCCTCTAAAGTCGAAGAGGTGATGAACATCCAGCAAGACAAGCAAGTTACGCCTCGTTTTAAAACACTGACTTTAGAGAAAAGATACAAAGAAAAGACAAAGAAGCAGAAGAAGTACACGTGTAAGTTCTTTTCAGTTTGTGCCCCTATTAAGCCAAAGAATTTGACCATCATGGCCACCTTAAAGAAAAAGTAATCAACTGTTCTCTAAATTGCCCCAAACTTTTAGGAGAAAAATTGCGGACACAAAAGCATTGTTTAGAATGAGTTTAATTACAAATCTCAACATTGCCACCATAAACTCTAAGATTGCTAAAAATGATTAAACATTAAAAACTACAGTAGATCAAATACAGAAAGACTACAAAACCATACAATCTGACATGAATATTGGTTTCAAGCAATTATCAATTTCAGCGTAAATTAATAAAATCAATAATGTCCATAACATCCATACCTCCCCAAAGAATGACGAATCTGGAGAAGTTTCAAATAGTTCGACGAACAGGGTTACTTCTAGTAATAACTCAAACAAGAAAGTTATTAAAAACAAAAAGATAATCATAATAAACTCAAACAAACTCACAGTTCAATCACCAAAAGTCCAAATGGACACCTAGAGACAAGTTCCTTTCCTCCGTTGCCGACAAAAACCAACTTCAATCAAGATATGAATAAATCCAAAAATATGCAAACCCAAAACTATCCAGCACCTGGTACCTCAAACCCCATTAATGACATCGACTGGAAATTAATAAACAAAAAGAACAAAGGTAAAAAAAAGAGCGCACACTTCTAGCAGTAGCAAGAATGATGAATCTATTATTGAAGATGTGCAACCAAAAATTAAATTACCTCCTCTAATTACTTTAAATAACAAAAAGGTATGGAAAGAAGTAAAAAATGATCGTAAAAAATTAGATATAAAAGTCGATAATAAATGTCTAAACAAATGCTAAGTGCAAACACATATGTTGGATAAAGACAAAATTAACAAAATAGTAATTTGATACGTACCTGAAGACGTTACCTTTGAGGAGATAATGGAAACTTTGGAAGAAAAAGGTTATAACGTCAGTGCAATTTCCAGGTTGCACAATCAAACCAAATCCTATGATTTAATGTACGTCCAATTAAACAAAAACAATAAAAGTAGGAAATTCTGAATTTAACCAAAATACTTGGTCTTAAAGTTAATGTAGAAGAATAGCTAGTCAGGAGAACGCCGCACCGGTGTGCACTAATGATTGGGTGTGTGTGAGATGAGCTAAGAATCATCTTTCCGCATAATGCAACCTTGCCAAACAGAGAAAAAACTTTCTGTGCTAACTGCAGAGGTAATCACCTAGCGTCATACAAAAACTGTCCAATTTATCAGAAAGTAAAAAACAAAGCCAAATCAAAAATGTAAAACTACAGAACAAATAACTTACTTAACTCTAAAACCGCGCTCACAACTTACAACCTATGCCAAAAACTAAACACCCCTAACAACAGCCAACACCCCCTATGAAAGAAAGATCACCTCTCAAATCTGAGCTCACTCTAAGAGCAATTACCAAAATTCTTCAAAAACAATCGCAATAATAGACATAACATTCTATCAATAGACTACTGGAACACCAACTGTAGTGCCAAATACCTCGGGCAGTATGAGATATAATGCTATTATCCAAAACTAAACTAAAACCTAGAGATCATCCAAAATTTCCAAATTCCAAAATCCAAAGCCACAGAGAAAAATAAAAATTCTATCGGTCTACCAACCTACAACAAAATTGTTAATTGAATTCAACATTCTCACAATAATCGGGGGTGACCTAAACTCAAAACATGTTGCATGGAACTGTTGCGCCACAAATACTAAAAGCAGAATATTAATAAAGTTCATGGATAAAAAAGACATATTTATCCATAGTCCAACTGAGCCTACTCACTATAGTCATCTAGGTCACCGGTCCGACATACTGGACGTCGTTTTGACAAAAAGCATAAATAACGCAACTACTTCAGAAGTTATTAACGAGCTGGACTTGGACCGTTTTCCAGTTTTATTAACCTTATTGAGTACTTCAATAAAAAAAGTTGATAAAACTGGAAAAAGAACCACTTGGAAACAATTTAATCTATTTTTGAAAAATATCAACGCAGCGGTTGAAAAGTTAACTACTTCCATTCAAACTGCAAAAAAAAGCAACCAGTACTATCATCATACAAGATAAATAACCGTCTAGGAATCCCCCCATACTTGAAGCGCCTCATCAAGAATACAAATAAAGCCAGCCATAACAAACTTATCAAAAACCGACTCAAGAATCAAATTAAAGAAAAAATTAAACTCTTCAAAAAGTCTCAGAAAAAAATATGAAACCATCTCTACCATTCTCGGCCAAAACGGTCTAGCTCACACAACAGAAGAAAAAACGGAAGCAATTGCTTTATCATAATAAAAGAAGTTGAAAGAAAACTGGAGTATTATAACAACAACGTTAAAGATGAAACAACACCTTTCAGAAGTGGCCAGGGTAATCAAATACGTCAACTCCAAAAAAGCACATGAATTCAATAACATTTTAAACGCAGCTTTAAAAAACCTACCAAAAAAGCCTCAGATTGAGGTATTTTCCACTCAAATGAAAACACGTCTTTGCAAAGTCAAAAAAACCGAAAAGATTTCCTCTAAACTATCGGCCTGAGCAAAATCACTTGAACTACCACAGTGCAAGCAATTTAATCCCAAACCACCAATAGGCTTTAGAAAACAGCATTTCTCCACCCACCAATTGGGACGAGTGGCTGACCATATCTCAAAAGGTTTTAACAAGAAAAAGTCCACTTGAGCTGTTTTCTTTGATATTAAAAAAGCATTTGACAAGGTGTGACATGATGACTTGATTGCAAAATTATATTGAGGAAAACATCTGAGAAAAATTATCCAAAACTTCTTGACCGAGAGAACATTCCAAGTCAGCATAGAAAACATCCTCTATCAGTAAAACCGATAACAGCCGATGTTCCCCAAGGCTCGGCTTTATCACCTGCCTGCCTTAGATAACATTTACGTTAGAGATATCCCGGCTATGGTAAATGGAACTATACTAGCTCAATACGCGGATGATTCGGCAATAATTTACAGCGCCACTTCACCAAAATTCATCATTCAAAAAGCTGCCGACAAGAATAAAATCAATCAGTTAAAAAGCCTGTTTATACTACTCACCAAAAAGCTAAAACGCCATCCCAGATGACACTCCAATACCTTGGTCAGCACAAGTAAACTATCTAGGAGTTACTTTGAATAAGTCTCTAACCTGGAAAGCCTACGTTAAAAATGTTAGAAATAAAACCAAAATGATAAGCCTGGCACCTCTGCTTTGTCATAAAAAGTTAAAAACAAAAATGACGCTCTACAAGTCAACCATCAAAGCACAACTTTCTTATACTGCATTGGTGTGGGAAACAGTTGCTAACCCCTATTTTAAAACACTCAAAGCGTGTCAATCAAAATCACTAAGAATGATAAAGTCAGCCAGCCAACAGAACCAGTCGACTGCCAGCAGCCGACTTGAATGCAGCTCTTTCTACGCTCCAGCAATATTTGCAATTTTCATTGCAACCGACAGCGAACTACTTTTTAATCTTTTGTTCTGTCTGTTGTATATTCGTATACAGCAAATAGAACAAATTTTCTTTTCAGAAATCGATGGCTGCTGCAATGGCACCCGTGCCGGAACAGCAGCTTAAAGAAGACATGAAGATGGAATCTAAGGACGTCCCGGCCGGCTTCTTATTCCAGGATAAGAAGTTGAAAAAGAAGAAAGAAGTCCCAAACAAGGAATAAACCTGGCTCCAACGCTAGAGTAGCTGCCCTGTCCTTCCAAGTTTAGGGAATAATCGGACAGATGGCCTCCATGGCGGCCACTATAGTAAGCCTTAATCAAAGAGTTATTGAAATATCTTCTTCTTTTCAGGTTCTGGCTGACTTTGTTTCGTCCCTGAAAAGCAGAGGTTTCACCCTTATCGCCGAGGCACCTAAGATGGAGGTAATGGACCTGGGGGTCCCAACCGGCGGGAACAAGCACCGCCATGACTCCACCCCCTCCGATGATAGATCTGAGCCAGACGCAAGAGGCCACGCCCCCAAAAAACCGGACCGAGTTGCAGCCGACGTTTTGCCAGCGGTCGTGGGCCAAATGCTCCGCCCCCAACTTCCGATGAAGAAGACGGCTTCACGGAGGTCAACAAAAAGAAGAAAAAGAAGGCCGCCAAACGAAGCAGGATCACGGGTGAGCCTTTTCCTCCTTCAGGAAAAAAGGCAAAAGGGCCTTCTTCCTACAAGCGCGCCGCCCCCGCCCAAAAAAGGACCCCCTTTGCCGAGGTGAAGTTCCGGCCTATTGCCGCAGACCTCAACAACGACGGCGAAGGCCTTACGGATAATGTAGTACTTCATCCCCCTGCCGACACACCCGCAAATAATTCTTCTAAATCTCGTCCGCCGGCTTTTGTTTTGACAGACAAAAGCAAATACCGGCTACATCTAAATGGTTCAAGGATAACCAAGTTGTTATCCTTTCTTCGCGTACTACCCAAGAGGGTATTCGCACTTCTGACGACTACAGAAAGGCAACTGCTTACCTCAAATCGGCGGGTGTGGGCTTCCACACTTGGTCAACCGCCGAAAAGAGATGTCTTAAAATCGTTATCAAACACGTAGCCAAATGTTTTACTGAGCAGGACGTGGGTCAGGCTCATGTCGAACTAGGTTTCTCTTCTTCCAACGTGCATCGTATGAGAAACGAGCACATTAGGCTTAGCTTGGTTGCGGTGCAGCTTCCTAAAGGCGCCAAATCAATCGAAAATATGTGGTTGAAAGAACTCCTTGGTCTCAAGGTATCAGTCGAACCAAAAAAACGTGGTAGTGGCATTCCTCAATGCCACAAATGCCAACGTTTGGGCCATACGGCAAAACGTTGTTTTTCTAAAGCGCCAGTTTGTCGCATCTGTTCCGGGCCCCATCAATCGATGGTCTGCTCCAAAGACACACACAGTGTGCTCTTTGCGCGGGTCCGCATCCCGCCAATTTTAAAGGATGTTCTTTTTACCAAAAATGTTGGCCTCGCACGGCAAGGCGAATAAATCAGCCTCTTCCACTCCCGCGGCCGCTCCGGCTTCGGCTCAGTCATCATCTAAGCCCGCAGGTCCCCTGAAGTTGTCACGGGCAAATCTTGTGCAAAACGCGGTCCCTTCACCGGCAATTCCTCCGGTAGCGAGTCAGGATGACAGGATAGTCGCTCTGTTGAACGACTTCAACAATTTTCAAAAGAAAATCATGGCTGCTCTTCTTCCGAATCAGTAATGGCTAACAAGGAACCATTACTTCGAGTTTGTTTCTGGAATGCCAGAGGCATTTCAGAAAAGATGGGTGAGGTAGAACAGTTCTTCATCCAAGAGAACCTCGACATCATGCTGGTGTCCGAGACAAACCACCGTCCCACTCAATCGTTAAGACTACCGAATACTTTTACGTATTTGGAGTCGTCGGGGATTAGACTAAAGCATGGGACTTTGATTTTTGCAAAAAGATCATTGGACCACTCCGAGGTCGACACCCCCGAGCTAGTCTCTCTAGAATCCAATGCGATAGTGGTCAATGTGCCCGGCTTAGGGACATTAAAAATCGCATCTGGCTATCTCAACCCGAGTAACCGAATCGAAACGGCGGATTCCTATCTAACCCTCTCACCACAATCATTGCTGGGAATTTCAATTGTAAACACCCGGCGTGGAATAGTTTACTGACAAACGTCAAAGGTCGGACGTTGCTCGACTTTGCAGAGCAAAGAGGGTTACAAGTAGTAGAAAAACCCACTTTCTATCACAGCGCAAGGCACCAAGGGGACGTTCTTGATGTGGCTATTTTCAAAAACGTCAACCTGGTTTATACCATCCGAGTAGTCAACGATATGAGTTCCGACCACCTTCCGGTCTTGCTAGAGCTCTTCGGAAAGGGGTTACCTGGGGAGGGTGAAAAGTTCGTCATCCGTACGGATTGGCCCCTCTTCTTACAATCCCTGGAAGAGAGTATCGGACGCATGATTCCGGTGAGAACGGCCGCGGACATCGATAGGGCCGTCAAACTTTTTACGCGCCAAATCCAGCAGGCTTCGGAAAAAGCCTCTAAAACCCATCAGGTTCGCGTGGATAATCCTCTCGGACTATCTCGGGACGTGAAAGATTTAATCCGTAGACGAAATGCCATCGCAACCCCTTAGATCGCATGACATTAAACTCTCTTCATGGTAAGGTGAAAAAAGCCATAAGGTGCCACAAAGAATTGTGTTGGAAAAATACCTTGGAATCCTTCACGGAGGACGATCATCCAATGTAGAGGGTCTCCAAGTCTTTAAGGAACAGGCCGGTCCCCATTCCAGCCATTCATGGCGAAAATGGGGTACAATACTCGCTTGAGGGAAAGGCCGAAGCATTTGCTGACAGCCTGGAACTCCAATGTTCCCCGAACAATTGTTTGGACTCGGAGCACGTCGAAAGAGTTGAAAGGGTGGTTAGGAGAGCCCTGAATGCTGCTGACGACGACGCGCCGCTGCAAAGCGTGAGACCGTTTTAAATACGAGAAATCATACAAAGACAAAATATCCGGTCTGCTCCAGGCACTGACGGAATACCTAATAGAGCGCTAAAATGGTTCTTGCACAAAGCGATAATGGTTCTCACCAATATTGCTAATGCAATCCTTCGCACTGGGCATTTTCCTACGGTTTGGAAAAGCTCAATTGTCATAAATATCCCAAAACCTGGGAATGACCGGCGGTTTCCTCAAAACTACCGGCCTATCAGTTTACTATGCACCTTGAGTAAGGTCATAGAAAAGGCTATCTTAGATATTATCAGGATCACGTTGATTCGAATAATTTACTTCCTTTGCATCAGCACGGTTTTCGTTGGAAGCATTCTTCGGTCCACCAATTAAATCGGGTGACTGATCACATTGTGGAAGGTTTTAGGTTGAAAATGACCCAAGGGATGGTCCTTTTCGACGTGGAAAAAGCCTTTGACAAAGTCTGGCACAAGGGCCTTCTCTACAAACTTCACAGTCAAAAATTTCCTCTACGTCTTATAAGGCTGATAGCCTCATATTTAAACCGTAGAACCTTAGCTGTTAGAATTCAAAAACACGTTTCAACCACGCGAAATATCACGGCAGGGGTCCCTCAAGGCTCTATTCTCTCTCCAGTCCTTTTTAATCTTTTCGTTGCTGACATGCCTTCGGGATCGAAGCACGAGGTTAAAATGGCACAATACGCAGACGATACTGCACTTTTGTACTCGTCAAGGTCACCTCTGGTGATCATCTCTAGGCTACAAAAAGCCACCGACGATCTGGAATGCTGGTTAGATGACTGGCTAGTAAAGGTCAATCCGGAGAAAAGCAAAGCCGTTTTCTTCACCTTGCGACGGAACGCACCTCATGATAACGTCTGTCTCGACGACGTTCCCATACCGTCGTCCGATTCTGCCAAGTATCTTGGGATTATTTTTGACAAAAGGCTCACGTACAATTTGCACGTGCAGTCACTACTCGATAAGGCTAAATTAGCTAAAAATCTTCTGGTTCCGATGCTGCGGCGGAACAGTGGTCTCTCTCTCCGGAATAAAGTCCGGTTATTCACGTCTACCATCAGACCCATGATGACGTACGCGTGCCCCGTCTGGGGAACCGCCGCAAATAAGCATCTAGATAGGTTAAAGTCGTTCCAAGGCAAGACCTTGCGGTGGCTCACTGGAGCTCCATGGTTTGTCCAAAATTATGATATTCAAAACGATCTCGGGATTCCACCTCTGCGCAGACATATCAAAGCTTTGGCCGCAAAGTACTTCGACAATCTCGCGGTTCATTCCAATCCTGATCTGGCCCGACTCGCCGAGCCAGATAAGGAAGTTTCGCTATACAAGCGCCCGTTTAATCAATCGATTAACATATCCTAAAACTCCTTACCTCTTCCTTCAGCCTATAAGGCGCATTTGTCCCCTCTTTTCGACACTGTATTGTCTTGTTATTATCAACGGAAGGTTTATGAGCTTAAGGTCTCAAACTTCCAGGCATATCACCGGGGGGGAGTTTAGTCGGTAGGCGCCTGCCTCTTGCGGGTGAATCCGACACTTTCAGTCTTTAGAAAATTCTCCTTTCAAGCCACACAAAAAAAAAAAAAACTAAGAATGATTACCGACCGGTGCTCCTTGGTACGTAAAGAATAAAGACCTACAAATCACTACTCTTCATAAATTTATCATAAAAAATGCCGAAAGCGTTTTCACAAAAACTGCAACCCACGACAACCCGAACCAAATCCGGTAAATTTGACTAACCCTGAAGAGAAACTTCAAAAAAATCTGCAATGCAGAAAAACCTACAAGCCATACAGGCCTTTTTGAATAGAGTAAAGCATTTTATGACAATTTATGGTCAATATTATTAATATTTCCGACCTTGATTTTGCTATTTTTAAGATTTTGTAAATTAAATTATTGTTTTTAATAGTTTATGGCCGGATTTTGGTGTTTTCTGACAATTGTTTGTAAATTTAAAGCCAAATATTGGTATTTTAACATTATCTGAACAGAATGTTGCAGTTTTCAATAGTTTTATGGCCAAATTTTTATTTTTATTTAATAGAAATTTGCTTTTCTAAGACTTTATGACCAAATTTTGCTATTTTTGGCTTTTTATAAATAGCACTTTTCAACTAATTTTGACTTGATTTTGGTGCTTTATGACATTATTTTGATGTTATAAGACAAGATTATGCTTTTCTTTCACTAGTTTAGACTATATTTTGATATTATCTGGCCGGATTTTAAGAGTTTTGGAATTTTATAATTTTTTTTTACATTTTTTATCAGTTTATGACCACGTTTTGGAGCTTTGTAACACTATTTTGATGTTTAAAGACCGGATTTTGCTATTTCTGTCATTTTATAAATCAAGTTTTGCACTTTTAAAATGGTTTTTGGCCGAATTTTACTTCTATTTTGAAAATATTTTATTGTATTATGAGTTTTCGCGTATAGTTTTCTTTTGTAACAGCTTAAGACTAAATTTTGGTGTTTTTGGCAATATTTTAGTGTTTCAAGATTGAATTTTACTATTTTTGATATTTTATGAGTTGAGTTTTGCACTTTTTAACAGTTTATGGCCGGATTCTGGTGTCATAGTTTCTAAATTTTGAATTAAACTTGGAGAAATTACACAACAAATGGTTACATTATCCTTTAAACAAGAAAAAAGTAAATTATTATATTACCCTTTAAAGATTCTACTCAAAATTACTACTTAAAAGTTAATTTTAATAATTATTTTGTATTAAATACAATAAATCTATAATAATTTCGAAATTTTAAGTTGTAAATATATTTAATCTAATAATTGAATTTATATTAAGTCATCTAACCTTTATTCCAATAAAATCCAATAAATTTCCATCTAGTAACACTTAACACATTCACTACATAGTTGTACATAAACAAAAATTGCAATTTTCCCGATGGAATTACAATGTTATAAGACGTTTTATTGAGAGCATCCGTCGTATTGAAATCAATTCACCGTACTAAAGCACAACTGCGTAGAAGCCATGTGAATCATCTCCGATTGCAATAAGATTTTTTATTCAAAAAAAGTGCTTTGAATAAAATATTATCTCAATGTCAATGTTATCTCCTTTTATTTCTACATCGTCGATAATAAATAAAAATAGATTTGTTTTATGCATTTCAAATAAAGTAATTTGATAAATCATCCACGAAATAAAATAAATCTTTTGTATAATTTATAATAAATCCATTGGTGCAGCAGTAACATTTCAATTATGCAATTGATAATATAAAATGTGAGTAAAAGCTCTATTTTTAATGTGATATTGTCTGAGTTGCTATTGTTGTTAGCTGTTGTAGCTATTAAATTCATTATTTTTTCAAATTTGTTTATATTTCAATGATTTTGTGTTATTTCAACAAATTCATAACTTTTCAATGCAGATAAAGAAAATTAAAAGCCAGTACACTATTTCAGTTACATCTGCAATCAGTTTTCATTATTATTACTTACCAGGATTATCAGCAACAAATCTAACAATAGTGTATCCACCATACGGAACCGAAACTGTATCCTTAATTGGAGGATCATTAAAATTCCGTACCAACCTCCCTAACCGATCCAACCTTTTTACAGAATCTACTGTAGTAGTCCTTCCCAGTTTCTGTTGTCCCATAACTCTAAAACTATGCCCATGAAGATGCATAGGATGTGTAACATTCACATCACCTTCATCCACAAAAATCAATTCAACAACAGCTCTGCTTGGTACCTAAAATAAAACAATTAATTTTCAATTAGAATTTTAAATATCAGCAACTATTAACCTCAATAAGATGAGTACATTGACAAAACGCTCCATCACATACTGCATTCTTTAAATTATCAGCATTGCAAAGTTTATTATTTTTATCTCTTGGATTCAATAAAAGTGGTGATGATGGTTGTACATAACTAATATTATTTATAAACGGTGCGGCCAATCCATCTTCATTAACACCTCTCAAATGTGGCATGGCGTAATCATATATATCATAAGCTATAAAAAACTTTCGTAAAGGAATTGTTTTCAATTTTAATTCCATACGATCCAATGATGTCATATTATTGTAATTAAAACACTTTTTATTATTGTATACATTAACGCAATTTACACCCAATCCATTCTCATCATTGAATTGTGCACTATTAAAATCGATGCGTGTATCAGCTGTCCCTTTGTATTGTAATACTGCATACGATGTATGATTATCGCATAATATTCCTCCAAATAATTTGATTGCGTAACTATTTGGGCTTTGATTAGCATCCAGGATAAAATCATAGCGTTCGCCGTTTAGTATATGTAATGTATCAACTAAAATGGAATTATAAAATTAAAACTGCTTTTAATATTAATTGAAATAAATACCTGTTAGAGGTTTAATATCGTAACCATCTGAACTAATAATTGTTAATTTATGTCCTTCAATTGTTAAACTCATTGGGCAAGGTTCGGCTGCTGAACTTATCACTCTGAATCTGTGACGTTTACCCTAAAATTAAAGTTTATTGCAACTAATTTTTAGCAATTTGTGATCAATTAATTTTATTTATACAAATATATTGCTAGTTTCGACTTGTCTAGAGTCTTCTACAGATGTATTTGTAAGAATACTTTATTGATTTATGTAAAAGTTTGTTTAATTTTTAATTTTGTTTACCTTTTCGACCACAAATGTTTTTGGTGGAACTCCATTATCAGTAGTGGCACTCACTCCGTTTATTAATACGGAGGCTATCATGTGCCAGTTAAATTCTCTGTTTCTTTGGTTCTCAAAGAAATGATACCTGGATATATTAAAATACCAGTCAGCTAAGACTATAGTATGTTCTGATAGGTCAAAATCATATAGTTTGTGATGTGGTTCGGATTCTATAGGTTGGCGGATTATTAAAGCTCCGTAAGCACCGTCTCCTAACTGAGAACCTGCAAATAGTATATTAGTAAACATATTACTAAACATAAACTGCTTAATAGTTAATGCGATTTTATGTAAATTGTCTTTTCAACCAGTGAGTTGCTAGGCATACTGATGATGGGTGCATACCTTGAAACACAAGTGTATGTGTCTCTTACTAGGTAAAAAGGCAGCTTACATAAAATGCATCATTTATTAATTTTAAACTTTAAAATCTCTTTTACTATGTACAAGGCCGACCACAAAGATGGAAGTGAAACAAAACCCCAGTAGAGGGATAGAGGAGACACCTGCCACTCAAAAAACTGGTTTGCCAACTGATGGCCTTACTAACAAAAAAAAAGAGGTTCTGAAAGCTCATAACAGACAAATAGTACGCATGGGGAACTCCGCACAAAACCTGCGCCAAAAAAAAACTTCGGACTACACATCCAGGAAATGGTTACAAATATCATCAAAACAATCAGTTCACTCAAAAAGAGCTACGGAACACTGTTAAAAAAAATGGACATAAGTAAGAACACCAAAAAAGAAATAAACTAAAGTATCATAAATCTGAACTCCAATAAGATCAAAATGTGGCTTATCAAACACAGCTAAGAAAACCACTGTTGAGATGGATATTCAAACCCCACTAACTTCCACGACAACAAAAAAAAGTTTCCAGACAACACCCTGAAACAAGAAAGACGACCCCATTACATCCTTGGAAAAGGTAGCTCCTACAACGATAGTTGGAAACCCAATAGACGCCAAAGATGTAGACAAAAGTAGTGCTCGCAAAGAACAACAACCTAAAGATAAAAAGATACATTCAAAAAATGTTTAAAAACCGCTTTCTTGACTTCAAGCATGCGACAAAGGTTTTGAGATCATAGAGCAGACGCTCAAAAGCTTACAATGCAAAGACCAAACAAATTGATTGGAGGATACTAAAAAAAAAACTATTTTCACCAAGAACTAAAACAACAACAAAAAGCACTGTCAAAGAAGCATAAAATCATAAAAAATTTTGACCAGAAAAGTAAGCAACAAACTCTAGAATGTAAAAAACATCTTACAGCCAAAGACTAGAATAAGCTGATTATAGAAACATGCCACAAAACTATCCCGCAAAAAAAGAGTGCATAACAAGACTCAATACGTCTTTACAAAATAGCAAGTACTTAAAGAAGTCTACAACTCCCAGCAAAATTTCCTCAAAAAGAAGATCATAAAAGCAAAAAAAAAGAAGCGTGCAACAAAATATGCTCTGATCTTGATTACGACTTGTGGGGTAAAGCCTATACGATTATATGTATGTGAAAACATAAAAACTAAGTATGCTTAACAGACAAAGACATGCTTAAGACAACTGATAAGCTTTTCCCTATAGATAAAATTGTAAAATAGGATATACTCAAGGTAAACCCAAAAGATGTCAAACAGTTCAATGAAGAAGAAATTCTTAAAGCAAAACAAAAGCTAAAAAGCAAAATAGTCCCAGGCACCGACAATATTCTACCATAGATAAGTGAGACAATAAATATAGGCCCCTCTGCATGTTTAAAGTGAAAAGTAAACTTCTAAAAAACCTGATTGGCGCCAAACTAAACAAGGAGATCGAGGGCAAAGGTTTATTGTCAAAAATGCAATTCGGCTTCAGAAAAGAAAAATTTACGGTAGGAGTTCTGCAAACTGTTCGGAACATCGCACTCTAGAACATAATTTGAATTGAAAAACTGCCATTCAAAAATTAAAAATTGCTGAAGTCTTTAAGTCAGAAGTGATGATGGTGTTATCAAATCTCTTGTTAGCTAACACTTGGGTGGGTAAGTAAGGCACTCCATAGCATAATTTCTATTGGGTAATTTAAACTGGGGTTTCCGACCACCCGCCCAAGCGTTTATCGTCAAAAGATTGAAAGTTTTTCTCTTTGCAAGCGTTAGAAGTATTTCAGTCAAAGAAAGCAATGGTAATATCAAACCTCTTAATAACTAACACTTGGGTGGATGGGTGGAACACTCCAAAACATGATTTTTATTGGGTGATTTAAAATGGGGTTCCTGCCTACCCGCAAAAGCGTTTGTCATCAAAAGATTTAAAGTTGCTCCTCTAACTAACACCTTGGCTACTCTAGTAGAACGCTGCATATAACACGGCAAGCAAGATAAAAACAAATATTGTCCCAAAAAAGAGCATTCTCCGCTAAACATACAACAAAACTCGTTCCAAAAGTTGGAAAACAAATAGGAAAGCGGCCCAAACACAACAACCAAACCCAAAAACAAAAAAAGCAAAATAAGAACAGCTACAATAAAAGGACACACAATCTACCCAAATAAACGGTCCAAACCCTCGTCGATAGCAAGGCTAGTCATAGCTTTAGGTCCATTAAGCTACCCAACATCCGACCAAAAAATATCAAAGTTGCCAGGCAGAATTCAATGTCACCATAAAGACTACCACCAGGACGGCAACCACGAGCGTTACTATAGAAGATCAAACCCAAACAATCTTCTTTCTAGTAGCGCCTATACCAGGAGAAACCGTAATACTAGCTAACCGACCTGTGGATAATTGACAATGCTACCATCAATTACATCCGGAAATTAATGCAATAAAATTAATGGCAAAGAACGCTAATCTTCTGTCTATTGGGTATCACCAGCACCGCACAAACCGATTGCATTACCCAAACACGCCTTCTTAGAACCGGCAGAGTTCCAAAAGATAATCCAAGACTTTCCATCAGTCTTTGACAAAAGGATGACCCCGACCACAACAAAAACCCTAAGCCACGCTATAGAACTAATCGATCAAAACTTGTGAGTACAAAACTGTTAGATAGTGGATTAAAAAAAAGAATTGCTTACCACATTTTGTGTGGATTGCCAAAAACTAAACAAAACCACAAAGGAAAGCACTATTACCAAATATCTTTGGGCCGGAAAGAATATTCAGCAAGATTTACCTAAAAACAAGTTATTGGCAAATCCCAATGACCAAAAGCTACAACTGACCCCTTTTCCTGCGCCCAACGGCAAGACCTACCAATTCAAAATTTGAGCTCTAAAATGCACCCGCCATCTTTCAAAATTTAATGTCTAAAGTGATTGCAGGTTTGTTAAAAAATATAGTCCTGGTCTATCTTGACAATATCTTGATGTACTCCAACAACTGCAAGAACACGGCCTAAAATACTGTACAAAAAAATTATCTTTTGTAAAATATCTTAGCCACAAAATCAGCTCTAAAATTGACCACTCACGCACCACCCCAATCTAACATAAAAGTACATGCCACCTTGTAACAAATAAATAGTTGCGGAGTTTTCTAAGACTGGCTACACCAACATGGCAGCAACACTAATGATAGGTAACAAAAAAACCTTTGTGTGGACCGCCATAGAAGAAAAAGCGTTCAAAGAGATAGACAAACCATTAAAATTTTCAAGACCACAGCCAAAAGTGTCATTAGTACTACAAACCGACGTTTACCACATTGACGTCGAAGCAGTTTTATACCAAGAAATTGACAACCAACGCCGCATTGTGTTATTTGCCAGTTCAAACTTGAAACCGTGCCAGACGCGATACCACTCAAGTGTATAAGCAATTGATAAGTGTCAAGCGTATTTAGAAGATAAACCGTGCATACTTAGAACGGACAATAAGGCAAGAATTGGACTTTACGATCAAGCATACGCCGGAATAAGTTAACCTTTTACCGAACGCGCTCAGTTAACACTTTGGCCTAAAAGTACTCACCGACCTGGCACAAGACACGGAAAGGGTATTACTACCCAAAAACTCAGGAAAACAACTGCCACCTACGTTATACCACTTGTCACAAGCGTACCGCACAGATTTTGCCAAAGTGTGCTTCTTAGAAAAAAGACTCTGACTGCCATGGTTAGGCGTGCCCAAACCAAAAACACCACTGTACAGAATATCATCAAAAAGTCCACAAAATAGCCAACAACCCGGAGTGCCCGAAAGGTAAAGACCTACGGTACCGGATCGGTACACAAAGAAAACAACTGCAGACTAGTGCAAGAACCGATCAACTAGTGGTACCCGTAAGAGCGCAGAGCATGATGATTAAACACCTTCAACACTCAAACGCCTACCACTGGCCAAGAATTAAAAAAAAACTTTATAAGGTTCATTAAGAAATGTCTCGAAAGTAAAGACTAGAGCGACGCCTCCCAAAGCAAATTTTGTAAGCCCTTCAACCGTTAGAAGTCTTTAAGTCAGAAGAGGCAATGGTAATATCAAATCTCTTAATAACTAACACTTAAGTGGGTAGGGCACCTCAGAACATGATTTTTATAGAGTGATTTATACAAGAGTTCCCGCCCACCCGCCCAAGCGTTTGTCGTCAAAAAATTGAAAGTTTCTCCTCTTTGCAAATGTTGGAAACCTTTAAGTCAAACAAAATGATGGTGATATCAAATCTCTTGATAAGTAACACTTGGATGGAGCACTCAAAAGCATGATTTTGATTGGGTGATTTAAACTGGTGTTCCCGCCCACCCGCCCGAGCGTTTGCCAACAAAAGATTAAAACTTGCTCTTTTCTGCAAGCGTTAAAAGTCTTTAAGTCAGAGGAGGTGATGGTTATACCAAACCTCTTGATAACTAACTCTTGGGTGGAGCACTTCAGAGCATGATTTTTATTGGGTGATTTAAACTGGTGTTCCCGCCCACCCGCCCAAGCGTTTGCCATCAAAAGATTGAAAGTTGCTCTTTTCTGCAAGCGTTAAAAGTCTTTAAGTCAGAGGAAGTGATGGTGATATCGAACCTCTTAATAACTAATACTTGGGTAGGTGAGTCAAGCACTACAGATCAGATGTCAACAACTAAAAAATACTAAAAAACAAAAACCTAAGCAACCATAGCAATCTAGCCTTTACCGTAAAACTACCCTCACCAAAAACTAAAACGGCTACAAAAAGCACTGTCAAAAAAACATGTACTCATGGAAAATTTGAGCAAAAAATAAGCAACAAACTTGGAAACGTAAAAGAACCCCTGAAAGCCCAAGACTGGAACAAGCTAATTTTAGAAGCATGCCACAAAACTTTCCGCAAAACTGTCTACTGGTAGAAGACGGACATTGCTAACGCAAAAAATAAGTGCGTACAAAAGCAAAGACCTGACTACAACAAAAAAGCAAGAATTTAAGGAACTCTAAAAGTATCCATGTCACAGAAGGTGATGATGATACCAAATTTGTTGATGACGGACAGTTGGGCGGGTAGGTGGGTTACTCTAAAAAAAGAGTATAGACAAATAATTTAAACTAAAGTTCCCGCCCACCTGACCAAGTGTCCGTCATTAACAAATTTGATACCACCATCACCTCCTGTGATCCAATTCCTTGATAACGGGCATTTGAGTGAATGGTTGGGTCAAAAATCTCCATGCCGTAAGAGATAATGGTAATATCAAAACCTTAGGTCACTCTAAAACATAAGTACAGACAAGTAGTTTAAACTGGAGTTTTTCCGCCCGCCCACCCAATTGTTAGTTATCAAAAAACTGAAAATTTCTTTTTTCTGAAAACGTTAAAAATCTCCATGTCATAAGAGATGATGGTAATATCAAAACCGAATACTTGGGTCACTTTAGAACATGAGTACAGACAAGTTAGTTTAAACTGGAGTTTTCCCGCCCGCCCGCCCGCCCAAGTGTTAGTTATCAAAAAACTAGGATTTTCTTTAGTGATATCAAATCTGTTGATAACAAACACTTGGGCGACTGGATGAGTTATTAAGTTTTAGCAAACCCGCCCAAATGTTAGTTATCAAAAAATTGAAATTTTCTTTTCTCTGCTAGCGTTAAAAGTTTCTTTTTCACTGCAAAATGATGATATTCAATTCCTTAATGACAGACATTTGGGCAGGTGAGTGAGTCACTCCATCACAAAAGTACAAACTAATAATTAGAACTCATTAAATACTGGGCATTTCCCAAAATTTTGGAAACTGGCTAATCCAATCCTGATTAAAAAACCCAGTAAAAACACAAATGAGGCCTTTTTGCATATTAAACGTGAGTGACAAACTCTTAAAAAAAATAAGATCAAGACAGTAGGAGTCCTAAAAACTGTTCAAGACATCGAACAAAAATCAAATGAAGACAATTACGTCTACCGGGACTACTGCGCTCTGGTCACACTGGACATCAAAAATGCTTTCAACAAAGCCTTATAAAGAAGCATAGGCAAAGAACTAAAAAAATAAAAAGTAGCCATATCTATTAAACATAATCATAAGTTACTTGGACGACCGCTGGGTATAGGTCGGCAAAACTAAAAAATTTAGAATGAGCGGAGGTGTCCCGCAAGGATCGACAATTCTTAAGTTGCCAATGCCAAAAGGCATTTATATCACTGGCTAAGCGGATAACCTCACAATAATGGCAGTAGAATTAGAATGCATCATAGCAGAGGCAATGCAAAAATTAAAGTTAAAGAAAGCTAAAAAAATCACAATCAGCTTAAGCAACATTGAACTAACAACTGCAAAGTAACTTACTTACGTACTTGAGTACGTTCTTTACATGTAGCAAAAACAGCAACCAAGAAGATAAAATTGGTAAAAGTGCTTAGCAGAATTATGCCCAACATTGGTGAATCACGTGCAAGTAAACGGCCGTCTAATCAATCATTCTGTACGGAGCTCTAGTATAGTACCAAACATGCAAATAAAAGACCTCAACTAAAGCAAAGCTGACACACTCCTAATGGCACTCATCAAATCTATAAAAGAACAAACCAAAAAGTAACCAACAAAGAAAAAATTACAAAATGACAAAACAGTTGGCAATACAAATACTGCTCAAAAAACGAAACAATCATGGATGCGCAGGAAACAGAAAAAGGTCAATTACTATCTGATGCAATACCTAACTGAACAAGGGTACTTCCAGCAATACCTGCACAAAGTTAAGAAGGCGGAGAGCAACAAGTGCCACTACTGCAATCAAGTAAACACTGCAGATCACACAATTTTGAGTGCAAAAAGTGGAAAACAAAAAAGAGTTGTCTCTTAACAAAATCCTAATAGGTAGAAGCCTCGTAAATACCATGCTAGAATCCAAAAAAATTTAAAAACGCATAGCAAGATTTATTGCCAAAGTCCTTAGCACTAAATAAAGAGAGAAACTTTCAAAGAAAGAGTAAATAACACCTTCTATTCTAAGTGCTATGGGTAATACCAAAAAGACAAAAAAAAGTTAAAACGCAAAAGGTTTTTAATCGGTAGCAACTCGGCACTACCTGAACTCAAACAGTTGTCAATAACTCAACACCACAAGACGCAAAACCAAATCCGTTAGGTAATTTGAACTAAGGTTCCCGCGCACTTCCTCTCTGCAAGCGTTAGAAATAGAAAGTCAGAGGAGGTAATAGTAATATTAATTTTTTTTGATAACTAACATTTGGGTGAGTGAATGGGGCACTCCAGAGCATAATTTTCTTTGTCTCTGCAAGCGTTAAAAGTCGTCAGTCAGAGGAGGTAATAGTGATATCAAATTTCTTGATAACTAACACTTGGGTGGGTGGGTGGATGGGCGGGAAATTCCAGAGCATAATTTCTATTGTGTGATTTAAACTGGGGTTTCCAACCACCTGCCCAAGTGTTTGCCTTCCGTTAGGTGATTTATATTGAGGTTCCAACCCCCCCCCCCCCCCCCAAGCGTTTGTCATAAAAAGATTAAAAGTTGCTTCTCTTTGCAAGCGTTAGAAGTCTAAGTCAGAGGAATTAATAGTAATATCAAATCTTTTGGTAACTAACATTTGGGTTGGTGGATGGGGCACTTCAGAGCATGATTTCCATTGGGTGATTTGAACTGGAGTTCCCGCAAACCCGCCCAAGCGTTTGTCGTCAAAAAATTAAAAGTTCTTCCTCTCTGCAAGTGTTAAATGTTTTTAAGTCAGAGAAAGTGATGGTGATATCAAATCTCCTAACAACAAACACTTGGGTGGGTGGGTGGGACACTTTAAGCATGATTTCCGTTGGGTGATTTAAACTGGGGTTCCCGCCTTCCCGCCCAAACGTTTGTCATCAAAAGAATAAAAGTTGCTCCTTTTTGCAAGCGTTAAAAAGTCTTTAAATCCAAGGAGGTAATAGTGATATTAAATCTTTTAATAACTAACACTTGGGTGGGTGGATGGGGCACTCCAGAGTATGATTTTTGTTGGGTGATTTGAACTATAGTTTCCGCCCACAGGCTCAAGCGATTATCATCAAAAAATTGAAAATTGCCTCTCTCTGCAAGCGTTAGAAGTCTTTAAGTCAAAAGAGGTGATAGTAGTATCAAATCTCTTGCTATCTAACACTTGGATAAATGGGTAAAGCACTTCAAAACATGATTTTCAATGGGTGATTTAAACTTGGGTTCCCGCCCACCCGCCTAAGCGTTTGTCATCAAAAGATTGAAAGTTGCTTCTTTCTGCAAGCGTTAAAAGTCTTTATGTCAGAGGAGATAGTAGTGTTATTAAATCTCCTGATAAGTAACACTTGGGTGGGTGGGTAGGACACTCCAAAGCATGATTTTTATTGGGTAATTTAAATTAAAGTTTCCGCCCACCCGCCCTAACTTTTGTCATTAAAAAATTGAAAGTTGCTCTCTTTAGAAAGCGTTAAAAGTCTTAAAATCAAAGGAAGCGATGATCATAGAAAATCTTTTAATAACTAACACTTGGGTAGGTGGGCAGGGCACTCCAAAGCATGATTTTCATTAATTGGTTTAAACTGGGGTTCCCGCCCATCCGCCCAAGCGTTTGTCGTCAATAAATTAAAAGTTGCTCCTCTCTGCAAGCGTTAAAAAGTCTTTAAATCAAAGGAGATAATAGTGATATTAAATCTCTTAATAACTAACACTTGGGTAGGTGGATGGGGCACTCCAGAGCATGATTTCCGTTGAGTGATTTGAACTAAAAGTTGCTCCTCTTTGCAAGCGTTAGAAGTCTAAGTCAGAGGAATTAATAGTGATATCAAATCTTTTGATAACTAACATTTGGGTTCGTGGATGGGGCACTTCAGAGCATGATTTCCATTGGGTGACTTGATCTGGAGTTCCCGCAAACCCGCCCAAGCGTTTGTCGTCAACAAATTGAAAGTTGCTCCTCTCTGCAAGTGTTAAATGTCTTTAAGTCAGAGGAAGTGATGGTAATATTAAATCGCCTAACAATAAACCCTTGGGTGAGTGGGTGGAACACTTTTGAGCATGATTTCCGTTGGGTGATTTTAACTGGGGTTCCCGCCCACCCGCCCAAACGTTTGTCATCAAAAGATTAAAAGTTGCTCCTTTTTGCAAGCGTTAAAAAGTCTTTAAATCGAAGGAAGTAATTGTGATATTAAATCTCTTAATAACTAACACTTGGGCGGGTGGATGGGGCACTCCAGAGCATGATTTTTGTTGAGTGATTTGAACTATAGTTTCCGCCCACAAGCTCAAGCGATTATCATCAAAAAATTGAAAATTGCCTCTCTCTGCAAGCGTTAGAAGTCTTTAAGTCAAAAGAGGTGATAGTAGTATCAAATCTCTTGCTATCTAACACTTGGATAAATGGGTAAAGCACTTCAAAACATGATTTTCAATGGGTGATTTAAACTTGGGTTTCCGCCCACCCGCCTAAGCGTTTGTCATCAAAAGATTGAAAGTTGCTTCTTTCTGCAAGCGTTAAAAGTCTTTATGTCAGAGGAGGTAGTAGTGTTATTAAATCTCCTGATAAGTAACACTTGGGTGGGTGGGTAGGACACTCCAAAGCATGATTTTTATTGGGTAATTTAAATGAAAGTTTCCGCCCACCCGCCCTAACTTTTGTCATTAAAAAATTGAAAGTTGATCTCTTTAGAAAGCGTTAAAAGTCTTAAAATCAAAGGAAGCGATGATGATAGAAAATCTTTTAATAACTAACACTTGGGTAGGTGGGCAGGGCACTCCAAAGCATGAATTTCATTAATTGATTTGAAGTGGGGTTCCCGCTCACTCGCCCAAGCGTTTGTCATCAAAAGGTTAAAAATTTAAAAATTTCTCTTCTTTGCAAAAGTTAAAAGTCGTTAAGTCAGAAGAAGTAACGGTGAGATCAAATCTTTTGAAAACTTACACTTGAGTGGGTGGGTGGGCACTCCAAAGCATAATTTCCATTGTGTGATTTAAACTGGGGTTTTCAACCACCTGCCCAAGCGTTTGTCTTCCGTTAGGTGAGTTATATTGGGGTTCCCAACCCCCCCCCCCCTCCCCCCCCCCCCCCCTAAGCGTTTGTCATTAAAAGATTAAAAGTTGCTCCTCTTTGCAAGCGTTAGAAGTCTAAGTCAGAGGAAGTAATAGTGATATCAAATTTTTTGATAACTAACATTTGGGTGGGTGGATGGGGCACTTCAGAGCATGATTTCCATTGGGTAATTTGAACTCGAGTTCCCGCAAACCCGCTCAAGCGTTTGTTGTCAAAAAATTGAAAGTTGCTCCTCTCTGCAAGTGTTAAATGTCTTTAAGTCAGAGAAAGTGATGGTGATATCAAATCTCCTAACAACAAACACTTTGGTGGGTGGGTGAGACACTTTAAGCATGATTTCCGTTGGGTGATTTAAACTGGGGTTCCCGCCTTCCCGCCCAAACGTTTGTCATCAAAAGATTTTTGCAAGCGTTAAAAAGTCTTTAAATCAAAGGAGGTAATAGTGATATTAAATCTTTAAATAACTAACACTTGGGTGGGTAGATGGGGCACTCCAGAGCATGATTTCCGTTAGGTGATTTGAACTATAGTTTCCGCCCACAGGCCCAAGCGTTTGTCATCAAAAAATTTAAAATTGCTTCTCTCTGAAAGCGTTAGAAGTCTTTAAATCAAAGGAAATGATAGTAATATCAAATCTTTTAATAACTGAGACTTGAGTGGGTGGGCGGGGCACTCTAGAACATTATTACCTTTAAGTGGTTTAAACTAAAGTTTTCGCCTAACTTGTTTGTCATCAAACATAATAATAATAATAAATAATAAAAAAGTTTCTCTTCTCTGCAAGCGTTAGAAATCTTTAAGTCAGAGGAGGTGATGATGATATCTAATCTATTGATAACTAACACTTGGGCATTCCAGAGCATAATTTCAATTAAGTAGTTTGAACTAAAGTTCCCTCCAAATGTTTGTCATCAAAAGATAGGAAGTGTTTTCCTCTTTTAAGTTCTCACTAATCAACTCACCACATTAAAGTAAGTAAAGTCAAATATTTTGAAGTTATGTAATTTTGAGCGTATCAATTTTAATCAATTTTACACAATTGGTACTTCTGATTATGAAGTATTATGTAAACAAATTTCATCAAAATTCAATAAGCAGTTTGGGAGTTATGCTTTCAAGTTATCACTAAGAAACTCAACACCGCAAGACCCACAACCTAGATCCTAGCGCTCTACGCAAGCCAAACGTATTTAAATCCTTAATACCCAGTAATAGAATACTACTAACCAAAAGAAATCATTCCAAAAATACCTGAGCTTACCATGTATATTTGGACGTAATTTCCAAAAAGATTCTACCAACAACAATTGACCTAGATTGCTTATTTTTGGACAAATTATAAAAAAGTATATCCAACAACCTTTGTCAGAAAATAGTGGTATTCTGAAAGATAAGCACAGTCCTATTTTTAAGACACAATTAATTTGAGAAACAGCTACTTTTGCAACCGTTTCCACTCTCTGCAAAAAAACCCAAAAGAAAACCAAACCCAAGTACTTAAACCACAAAAATATCAAAAATTACCTGAATGTGAATGATAAAAGTAAGTTCCTGATACAGCAGCCTTGAAATGGTACCTAAACTCAGTTCCAGCGTATATAGGACATTGAGTGATCCACGGCACTCCATCCATCCATTGCGTTTTCTTTTGATGAATACCATGCCAATGTACAGTAGTCTCTGTATCCACCATATCGTTTTTTATATCCACCATTATCTCATCATTAACACATACCTAACACAAATTAAATACAAAAACAAGAATCAAAAAGAAAATAATTATTAGCATTTAAAAAAAAAAAATTACTTTGATAGATAATTATAAATATAAAAGCAATGTATCATAGCCGATAATAACTTAAAACGTGCAGACAACAAAAATTTCTTTTTCAGATCCAACAGAGTAAATTAATTAAACCGCGCCCTTAACAATTAAAATTTATCCAACTAACTAAAGATCACGTTACTTGTTTCTATATATACCAATAGCAATGCAATTGTTAACAAGAGAATATTACCTCTATTGAAGGCCCAGGAACCATCCTATTAAAAGCAATAACCATTCTCTTTCTACCATCAGCAACAATACATCCAGGATTCTCACAATCCTTCGGATTACCTTCCAAACATTTCAAACAATTCGGTTCTAATGTAAACAAATATTCAATATGAAACTTATAATAACAAACTTTTTTATTTCCATCACATTTTCTATTACATTCATGATCGGTATAATCTAACAAAATAACAAATCAATAAAATTAAAAATAAATTTATTTACCATTCATTACTTGGATAAATCCATGGCAATTGCGCAAAACAACCAGTACAGGTTATTAGTATCACCATGAGTAACTTCATTGTAATTAATAGTAAATTTGATGATGAATTGAATGCTTATATATGGTGAGCAATTATTGTTATCTTATTGTAGTTGTTCTTAAATATGATAAATTTTATAATTAATCAATAAACTGGCATAGACTAATGATGGTTTGAGTAATTATTGTTCTTATTATTTTAGCATATTTTAATTTACAAAATAGATAATGAGGTTTTAATAATTATTCAAATAATGTTTCAATCTATAAATTAGTTGATTTTGAATCATTAACAAAATTTTAAAATTATTTTTTTTTATATTTAACGAATTTGTTTGAAACTTTTGAAATATTTAGTACATTATATGCTTTTAATCTTCCAAAATATTCGTTCTAATGATTTGTTTCAGAAATATGAAAAATAGTTTCAATCTATAAATTAGTTGATTTGAATCAATAATTATGTCATTTAAACTTGACGTATCGATTTGTTTAAAACGCAACGCACGTTCAACCTCTCAACCACCACACCGTGCTCAAATGTTGTGTCTTAATTAACTTAACACTAATCAATGATAATAACAATCAAATTGTTCAACAGCATCACTGTGCTTTGTTTCGCAGACGACTCCCACTTCAGTTCTTCTTGCTTGTGCATATAATTACGCAGTGAACTCAATTACTATCGTAATATTTAGACCAAGTATGATCTACATATTGTTTAAAACAGCTCTAGACTCAAATATAATTTTGAATTTTTTTTTAAATTTATTATGAAATATAAGCAATCAAACTAAATCAATTAAATTCAAACATAAGAATAACTACTAAAATAACATGTTTTTAAATATTAAATTTATCTAATTCAATAACAAGCAGGTTTATCTAAAGTATTATTCCTCAAATAATTCCCGCAATTGGACATATCTGTTGGAACCTTTATACAGGATTTGTAGGGATCATCAACCAAAAAAACCATCGTCATACCTTCATCACTATGAAAATCAACGTGACAATGCATTATCCAATATCCTGTAATTTAAATGAATTATTTAAAATTTAAAAATAATTATAATTACCTGGATTGTTGGCCAAACATCGAATAATTGTATATCCACCTGCAGGAACCTGCACTGTATCTTTAATTGGTGGATTATTAAAATTACGAGGTAACAATCCAGCTGTATCCAATTCCATAATTTTACTTTTAGTAACATTTTGTCCAATTTTACCCTGACCAACAACCCAACATGAGTGTCCGTGAAGATGAATCGGATGTGTCATTTCTAATAATTGGGATTTATCGATGTAAATTAATTCAAAAGTAGAATACAAATTTATCTAAAATATTTAAATTATTTAATTTATTTTATTATGCATTCATAAATACCTTTAATAAATGTACGCATTCACAAAAATCATTAAATTCTTTTTTCTCATCGCAATATTCGCGTGGTGTATCAAATTCATTGCAGAATTTTTGCGTATGATCAAAATGATTCAATAATAATGGACGAGTAGGAGATGTCATGGAACGATTGTTTATAAAAGGTTGACTTAAGTCTTCGTCTCCAATACCGCGAAAACTAGGTTTGGCGTAAGAATATATATCAAAGCCTAAGTAGAATCTGTAATCTGTTGATTGTTTTAAGCGTGCTGGCATTGTTTGCATTGCTGTCATATTAACATAGTTGTAACATTTGTTGTTGAATGGTTGGTTGACACAATTGGCTACCTAAAAATTAAATTATGTTAATGTAATCATTCTAGTTAGCTTTAGATTTAATATGACCTAATTACCACAATTTAATAGAAGAAGATGCTCATCATAAGAAAATAGTAAGATTAGTTGAAAAAATAGCTTACCATTGCGTTGGGATTATCAAATAAAGCACTACTATAATTGAGAGTCTTTTGCTTTGCACCATTATATTGCAACACAGCATATCCTCTACGATTATCACAAATAAATCCACCAGTAACTCTTATAACATACAAATCAATTGGTTGATTTGCAATAACAATAATATCATATCGTTCACCACCAGTCAACTCCAATTTATTAACTAAAACAATTCACATTATTAAATCCACAAAATAATAAACATTTACTTACCAGTAATCGGTTTAATATCATGACCATCAGAAGCAATCACTTCAAACGTATGATTTTGAATTTCAAATATAAAATTGCATGGTTCACCCCCTGAATGTGTCAACCTAAATCTATATCTACGTCCAGAATCAACAAAAAATCTTGTTGGAGGTACGCGATTCTCATCTGTACTACCGCGACCATTAATAGCAATCCCTACTATCAATCCGAAATTAAATCCTTTCAATCTTAAATTATTATAATAGTGATATTTTGGGGATTTATCATAAATATCAGTAAGTAGAATTACGTGGTTTGATAAATCATAATCGTATAAATTATAATGAAGATTTGTAGCTTTAGTTTGGCGTACTATAAAGCAACCAAATAATCCCTCAACTCTTTGAGAAGCTATAAAATAATTTTTTTAATTAATATTATTTTATTTATACATATTTAATCACCTGAGTGTGAATGGTACCAATGAGTTCCAGCCGGTGAAGCTTTAAAATGATATCTGAAAGTTGTGTGAGGTAGTATTGGCCATTGAGTAATCATTGGAACACCATCCATCCAAGGAGTTTCTAATTGATGCGGGCCATGAAAATGTATTGTTGTTGTTACTTCTCCTAAACCGTTTACTACATCTACCATTACTTCATCACCTTCGCATACCTAAATTTTATTGTTATTATATTTAGATACAAATTAATATTGAAGTAAATAACAAATTGTTTATGTGAACCATATTTAAGAGAATTAATTCTAACTTCATTGACTTCAAATTTGTATTAATTTAGAATAGAAGGTTGCAGAGATAAGGACCCCAAGCAACTACTTTCTATCTATATGATAGAAATAATAAACAACAATTTTGAAATAATACATACTAACAGCAATATTAACTGTGTTTTAATTAAATCAACATAGTTAGCTTAATTTTAGTTGTAATTCTATAAGATTTTTTTATAAACTACTATTTTTTTATCAAACCAGAATTTTTTTTTTTACTAATATACTAAAACATTATTCATTATTCTTCAACTATTCTTACCTGAATACAAGGTCCTGGATACATTCTATTATAAGTCATAATCATATTTGTCCTACCGTCAAGCATTGTACATTCAGGATTATTACAATGTGCTTCTGTACCGTTCATACAATTCATACAATTTGGCGTATTAGTAAACCAATTCTCCACTGTCAATTTGTAATAACATAGTTTTGCAATCCCATCGCAAACTCTGTTGCATTCATGAGTTGTATAATCTAAAATTTAATTCAATTAAAACTTTAAAATTAAAATTTATTTTTGCTTACTGTTGTAAGTCCATTGAAGGTTTTGGCCGTTGACTATATAGAGTAATGATAATATTATTGTTAAGTGCATTGTTGTTTAGGTTATTAGTTTAACTAATTTGCGTGTGATCTTGCAAATTTATTTATAGCAATTTGTTGTCAATAATTATAACACTAAACAGTGCAATATTACTTATCTCTATTGTTTTTAAAGTTGCAAATAAAGCAATTAAATCATAAAAATAGTTTTGCATAATACTTGATTAGTCGTTTCCTGGTTTGAATACTAAGAAAAATAAATAAAGATAAGAAAAATATAATTATTATTCTTTTTATTCTTCATGTGTTATTATATAGCACATAATGTTAGATAAAAAAAAAATACAATTTAAAACATTTTGTACACAGTAAAAAAGCTGCTCGCCCACAATTTAAACTTGGTTTCCGCCCACCCACCCAAGCGTTTGTTATCAAGAAATTTATTGTAATCTAATCGTCTGTTTCATTGCTAACAACTGATAAGTATTCTCTTGTTAAATATAACAACAAGAACACAAGAAGTGGTTAAACTTATATATTTTTTGACCACTAACACTTAGGCGGGTGGGTTGGTCATAGTAAAAAAAAGCTGTTCGCTCACAACTTAAATTTGGTTCCCGCCCACCCTCCCAAACATTTCTTGTCAAGAAATTTATTGCAAATTAATCGTCTGTTTCATTGCTAACAACTGACAAGTATTCTCTTGTTAACTACAACAGCAAAAACACAAAAAGTGGTTAAACTTATACATTTTTTGACTACCAACATTTGGGCGGGTGGGTGGATCATAGTAGAAAAAGCTGCTTGTCTACAACTTATACTTGGTTCCCGCCACCAGGTGAAACCTCTTTCAGGCGCGTCCCAGGTGGCGGATGCCACGGCAATGAGACTACCCTTTCTCTTCTTCTCTGTTCTTTTTGAACAATCGTTTGCCCTAAAACAACTTTTTGGTTTTCTTTGACCCTCTTTCTGGTTACCAACGCTATTAAGTCTCGAAGGAATAGGAAAAAAAACATGTGGCTTGCCTAACTTATAAAAAAGCAAACCACAAAGACACTAAAAAAGTCGAGTATATAGGCCAGAAAAAGGAGATTCGAATAAACCTATACAAAAGAGAAAAAGAAGCAAACAGCCACCAAAAAGTAGAGGACGAGATGTTAAAAATCAGAAAAAAAAACATAATAATCGCTTCAACACAAGAGGCCTTCTATGCGGACATAATAAAACACATGAAAGCACATGTTGACACTAAAAGGGTTACGGTTGCAAAAATAAATAAAACCAGCAAAAAACTGACCATAAAAGAGAAAGACAAAAAGGAGAAAGTAGCTTTCTGCGAGGCGCTCACCCAAAACATGAAAGAAATGGCAAATGTTGGTCTTAGATGGGACCCAAAAACTTTTATGCTCGTAGACATTGACGAGACCACTCAGACAGAGAAGGTAAAAAAAAAACTAGGAAAAACGTTTTCTAGAACCGACCCCCTACTGGAAGGAGAATCCTTAAGGTTTGGAAACAATACAAACAGAGATAAGGCCAAACACACACGAAAGCGAGAGAAATAAAAGCCTTACAGAAATGTTACAAATGCCATCGTGTGGGGCACATGGCAAGGAAGTGTT
Organism: Tachinus rufipes; assembly: GCA_963932245.1. Taxonomy (NCBI): domain Eukaryota; kingdom Metazoa; phylum Arthropoda; class Insecta; order Coleoptera; family Staphylinidae; genus Tachinus; species Tachinus rufipes. Next base: position 9,939,773 of record OZ010749.1, read on the forward strand.
CAGGAAAAAATGAAACCTGTTACAAGTGAAGAGGAGAAGGACACAAAATAAAAGACTGCTCTAACCCCCAAAAATGCTATCTTTGCAACGAAAAAAAGCATAAGACTGAAACGATGCGCTGTGATGCATACAAAGCCCTTGTCAAAACGCAGGAGTAAAAGAAAAGAAAAAAGCCAGTCAATTAAAATGCCCACAAAAATTATTCAAGTAAACCTTGGTAGGAGTAGGATCTTATAATAAATAAATGCGCCAAAGAAAATGCTGCTTTTGCTCTAATTTCGGAGCCAACACAGAGCATTGCAAAAACCAGAGCGCAATGGTTGACAGACCAAAACCACACATACCCACACCAAGGTTTACAAGACGGAAAACGGAAAGGAATACGTATGGGTGGAGAGCAAAAACACCTAAAACCCAAGCAGACGGCTTTTATAGCATCCTAGTAGCCCTCAACAAGAACCTAAAAAAGCACTCAAAAACAATCTTTATTAGAGGCTACTTTAATATAAAGTCCCATAGCTGGTGCTTCCCAACCGAAAACCGCAAAGGTAGCAAACTTGCAAAGTGGGCCGGCAAACACAATCTGGTAGTCTTAAATAAAGACAACAAACCAATCTTTAAAAAAGCAGTCTTACATCGACGTAACCTTCTGCAAAGCAAATCTGGCCAAGATGATACTAAAGTGGGAGGTGAGTAAGGAAGAAAACCTCAGTTTTCACAAAACAATCAATATAGAAGTCAAATCAAATAAAAAACCGCTCTACTAGTAAAAAAAGCTGGTATTTTAAACCTAAACAGGCGGATAAGCTGGCAAGTAATTTTGCCAAAACAACCAAACAGGAGTCCATTTCACACACAGTCCCTGACCTGATAGCGGCTCTAGTAAAAACTTGTAACAGCGTCTTTGCCAGAAAAAAAAGAAAAAGGAAAGAACAAACAAACAATTTATTGGTAGAATAGCAATATTGCCAATCTGAGAAGCAGATGCGTAAGAGCTACCAGGATAAGGTAGATTCTCTGACAAAAAACTACAAACAAAACCGTAGAAACTTAAAGAAAGCTATTGCAAATGCCAAGAAAAGTTCATGGAAATCTTTTTGCAAAGACGTGAACAACGATCTTTGGGGTAGAGACTACAAAATTGTAACTGGCAAAACCGGAATGCGCTCGCCGGTAAGAGTGACGGATGAGAAGCAATTGGAAGTGGCAAAAAACTTTTTCCCAACTACCCAAAAGTTGCGTGGCCGCGCATTGCATGCAAACCCGAAGAGAAACCCAACATCACCAAAAAGAAGATTAGGGAAGCGAGACGCAAAGTCAGATAGTATCCCACAAGAAATCATCAAGGCGATAGCCAAAATGTGTCCAAAAGCCTTACAAACCACGCTAAATACTCTTTTAAACAAATGTGTCTTTCCATCAGAATGGAAAACAGCCAGACTAACTCTGATAGAGAAACCAGTAAAAAAAGCAGAGAAAAAAGGCCGTTAAGTATTTTCAACGCAATCGGAGGAGCAGATATTAAACAAGAGAACAATGCAGTACGGCTTTAGGAAGAGACGTTCTACTATCAACGCAGTTCAGAAAGTCCAGAAACTGACAAACAAATGTAAAGCGGTTAAGAAATGTATGCTCCTTGTGACTTTTGACATCAAAAAACGCATTCAACTGCGCACGCTGGGTTGACATAATAGAATTACTGCAGGGTTTTGGTATATCAAACTACTTAATAAAAATAAACTGCAATTATTTGGAAAATCGTAAATTCTTAATAGCAAATAGTCACAAAATAGAAGTGACCGCTGGTGTCCCACAAGGGTCAGTCAAAGGACCAACTCTATAGAACGTCAATTATGACGGAGTTTTAAAGCTGAAGCAACATCTCGCTTGTAGGCTACGTGGATGATGTGGCAATGGTTGTTGCTAGCAACAGCGCAGAGAAACTGGTAGAAGATGCCGAATAAGCAGCCGGAAAATTTACAAGATGGCTGGACAAGAAGAAACTTGAACTTGCAGCCCATAAAACGGAAGCTGTTATTTTAGTAAACAGAAGAAGCCTGACGACCATTTCTTTTAAGGTTGACGGCGCCATAATAACAAGTCAAACCTCCCTAAAATACCTGGGTATCACCTTTGCCCATAACATGAACATGGGCCCCCACATTGCAAAGGCCGCAGAAAGAGCGGACAAAACGGCTTCTTCACTAGGTAGACTAACGCCCAACATAGGCGGACCTAAACAAATTTAAAAAAAGACGCTAAACAGCGTTGTCTCCTCCATAATTTTATATGGGGCACCAGCTAGGAGCCAGTGGATCTACAAAAGGAAGTACCGCAAGATACTCGCAAAGAAAGGTGGCCATACTAATAGCATCTGCGTACACCTGCTAGCTGTGGAGCGGTCATACAAATACTGCAGCGCGCCGAGCAAAAAAGGTTGGCAAGGGAGTCAACAATCAGCAAATGTTTTTAAGCAGACACAAATGTTTCTCGTCTTACCTGTACAGGTTTAAGCTGCGGGATAACAAAGACTGCCCATATTGCGACTCTATTGATACACCAGAGCACACGGTGCTAGCATGCGGCAGATAAGCTGCAGAAAGCTGAGCTTCCATCTTTGGCAAGCACAACACAACCACGCACATGCTGGACACAACCACGCACATGCTGGACAGCAAAACAATGTGAATTAGCGTAAAATCCGTTATAAGCAGCATACTTAAAACAAAGGAAAGTGATGAAAAATAACTGAAAGCAAAATAACTTGATCAATGCAACAAGAAAATGGCATCAATGAAGTAATGCCGCAAGGTCTTTCCATTGGTGTCCATGCAGAAACGAAAGGTGGTTTTAGTAGATAAGGCACCTTGTAAAAAAAGGTAGTCATTTCCACACTGCCATGCGGAATGGCGTGCATAAAGCATTTCCTCCAACACTTAGGCGGGTGGGTGGGTCATAGATAGCTCAAAAAGCAAATAAAGTAGTCAGACAAGTTTAGAAAATAAGAAAAAAAATTGAGTGTATGAGAATAAAAGGTCTTATGTTTGATAGTTTAGTTAGGAGTATGATATTGTATGAGTCAGAAATATGTGGATGAAAAAAACCAAAAAACTAGAAGAAATACACGTAAAATGTTAAAGATGAGTGTTAGGTTTAAATAGAAAAAAAGAATAAAACAGAGACACAAATGTAACAACATCTTACAAAATTGTATAAAAAAGAAAATGTGAGCACAAAATAGAACTAGAAGAGATCAGCAAAAATTATTACAATAAAAATGGTTATGCTTGCCAAAAAAGTAAAAAATGAAAGAATCTGAGAGAAAAACATGCACAAAATTATGAAAAGAGATAGAGATATACAAAAGCAAGAAAAAAAAATACAAGTAAAAGAGTCTAGGTACATCGCAAATTATAAACATGTTATTGAAATGTAGTAAAGATGATAAAATGATGATTGCAAGATTCAGATAAGGTAATGAAGAGCAAATGACAAGATTTTAAATAGAAGAAGATTTAAAGCTATGTAACATATGTTAAAAAAGTGTAACAAAATGAAAGAAGAACATAAGAGAAAAAATAAGATATTAAAAAGAGACAAAAAAAGGATAAAACTGATAAAGGCAGTTAAAAAACAAAGAAAAGAAGTAGACAAACAAAAAAAAAAATTAAAAAAAAATCTTTTTTTCTAAATCATGTTCGGACAATCGTCCCTACATTAACATCTCTGATTTTGCTCAAATTTTGTACACATGAGGTACCAAAATATGACAATTCCTATAATCTTTATGTCTGTTTTTTTTTTTAAATTCTTAAAAAAAAAACAAATCATTTGTAAAATTACGGAAAATCAAAAAAAAATCCCGTAAAAGTAACCCATTTTCAGAAATTATGTGTTAAATTTCACAAGCAAATCCAATTTTTTTATTTTTGGAATCAAAAGTACTATGTTTCAAGAGTATCATATTCAAATTTCAAGTTTCCAAGTGTAGCGAAATCAAAGATATCAAATGACCAATAAAATGGTAATTTTCACGTTTTCCGCAAAAAATTTTGGAAAACTAAAAGCAAGATCGTGTTCTACAAAAAATTTTGTATAAAATACACTCTTTTGAATAAAATTTTTGACTATTTACAGAAAAAAAAACTAAAAGAAGACAAAATATTTCTAAAAAAATTAAATGGCCACCATTTACACTGTACCCCAAATAAAATATCAATGTTTGGCCGATTGTCCAAACTATTAAAATAGTATTTTAATGTTTAAGCTAAGATAAAAGTTAAAAGTTAATATACCATTTTCTAAAAAAGTTTAAAACTCAAAATAAAATATGAATTATTTTTAGATTTATTTGTAAATAATGGAGTAATTTATAAATTGTTTCCGTGAATATCATAATAATAATAATAACAATAATAATAATATTTTTATTGTCATAAGCGCTTAAAAGCAAACAACGTCAAGTACATAATTTCATATACAAACATAGACAAAGATTAGCTAAAATTAACACAGATTTACCAAGTATCATTAAAATAATCATTTATTGTATAAAAATAAGCATTTAGTAGATGATATTGTTTTAAATAATTACTTTTAATTTGCAACTTCAGTCAGAGATTACAAAAAAATACTTATTAGTTTTAAGTAATTAAGTAGTATTTACTTACAATAGTTTGTTTGTAATTGTTATTCATCTTTTAGAAGGTGTTTATCTGCTGCGCATATTAATTAACTTAACAATATTTAGCAATAATATCTTTAATAATATATTGTCGTCAAATCATCTGACCGCATCGCTTCAATGTGCAAAAGTTACTAAGGCTTGTGATCAAAAAAATTGAATCAAAAACACTTGAGCGGGTGGACAAGAACTAAAGTTAAAATTATTGCGCCAAAATCAATAAACTGAGTGCCCGTCCACCCACCTAAACGTTTGTGATCAAAAAATTGATTCACAAACATTTGAGCAGGTGGGCGGAAACTAGTTGGTTCACAAACACTTTGGCGACAAGACAAGAACTAAAGTTGAAATTATTGCACCAAAACAATAAACTTAGTGCCCGTCCACCCACCCACCCACCCAAGTCAAAACTACTGTATTCACCCAAGCGTTTGACATCCAATTTTTTTGTTACTAACACTTGATCAAGTGGGTGGGAACTAAAGTCAAAACTACTGTTTTGTAATCAAAGTAGGGTAGTGCCCCCCCCCCCCCCACCAAAGCGTTTATGATCAAAAAGATGGTTTACAAACACTTGGGCGGAGGCTAAACTTAAAACTGTCTTGCAACCAAGTAACTAAGTACTTGCCCACCCTTCCAAGGGTTTGTAAGTCAAAACTACTGTCCCGTAATTATTAAATTTAGTTTCTTAATCTACTCAAGCGTTTTTGATCAAATTTTTTTGTCACAAACTCTTGGGCAAATAAACAAAACCTAAAGTAAAAACTATTCTTCCAGAATCAATAAATTTAGTGCCCCATCCACCCCCTAAGTGTTTGAGATTAAAATATTAGATTAGCAACACTTATGCGGTTGGGCGAAAAATAAAGTTAAATTTATTGTGCCAAAATCAATAAACATAGTGAGCGCCTACTCATCCAAGCGTTTGTGATCAAAAAACTAATTTACTACCCTTGGGCGCGTGGGCGGAAAACTAAAGTTAAAATTATTGCGCCGGAATCAATGACATAAGTGCCTCGTCCACCCACTCAAGTGTTTGTAATTAACAAATTGAATCACAAACGAGCGGGTAGGTTTAAACTAAAGTTAAAATTATTACCTCAGAACCAACAAATTAGAAGCCTGCCCACTCAACCAAGCGTTGGTAATCAAAAAGTTGGTTTACAAACACTTGGGCAGGAATTAAACTTAAAACTACAGCCCTGCAATTAAAGAATTGAGTGCACTACCCACCCTCTTGATTTTAAACATTTGAGCGGGTGGGCAAAAACAAAAGTCAAAATTACTGTCCCAAAATTATTAAACTTAATGCCCCACCCACCCACTCAAGCGTTTTTGATTCAATTTCTTGGTCACAAACTCTTGGGCAAGTACGCGAGAACTAAACTCAAAATTACTGAGAGTTCCACCTACCCACCCCAGCGTTTGTAATCAAAAAGTTGGTTTACAAACACTTGGACAAAAACTAAACTTGAAATCACTGTCCCGCAATCAATTTTTTTAGTTTAATTCACTTGAACGGGTGGACAAAAACTACTGTCTCAAACTTAATGCCCCAACCATCCAACCAAACATTTGTGATCCAAATTCTTTGTTAGAAAAACTTGGGCGCGAGGGCAAAAACTAAAATTAAAATTATTGCGCCAAAATTAATAAACTGAGTGTTTGTAATCAAAAAGTTGGTTCACAAACTCTTAGGAAGAAATTAAACTTAAAACTATTGTCTGGCAATCAAAAAAAGTAAATTCCCGCCTACCCTCTCAAATGTTTGTGATCAAATCTCTTGATTTCAAACATTTGGGCAGGTGGTCAAAAACTAAACTTACCTACCCAAGCAATTGTGATAAAAAAACTGAATCACAAACACTTGGGCGGGTGGGCGGGAAATAAAATTAAAATTATTGCGCTAGAATTAATAAACTGAGTGCTTGCCCACCCACCCAAGCGTTTGTAATCAAAAAGTTGGTTCACAAACTCTTGAACAAAAATTAAACTTAAAACTACTGTTCCAAAATCAAAAAATTGAGTGCCCGCCTACCCTCCCAAATGTTTGTAATCAAATCTTTTAATTTCAAACACTTGAGCGGGTAGGCAAAAAGTAAAATCAAAACTGGTGTCCCGGAATTATTAAACTTGGTGCTCCACCCACCCACCCAAGCGTTTGTGATTAAAAAGTTAGTTCACAAACACTTGGGCAGAAACTAAACTTAAAACTACTGTCCCGCAATCAAAGAACTGAGTGCCCAGTCACCCTCTCAAGTGTTTGTAACTAAAACACTTGGGCGGGTGGGCAAAAACTTAAGTCAAAACTACTGTCCTGGAGTTATTAAATTTATTGCCCCACTTACCTACTTAAGCGGTTGTAATCCAATTTCTTAAACACAAACACTTGAGCAAGTGAGTGGGAACTAAAGTCAAAACTACTGTCCCGGAATCAATCAATTTAGTACCCCACCCACCCAACTAAGAGTTTGTGATTAAGAAAATAGATCACCAACACTTGGGCGGGTAGGCGAAAACTAAAGTTAAAATTATTGCGCCGGAATCAATGAACTAAGTGCTCGCTTACCCATCTAAGCGGTTGTAATTATAAAGTTAGTTTACAAACACTTGGACAAAAATAGACTTAAAACTACTGTCCCGCAATCAAGTAACTGACCCTTCCAATTGTTTGTGATAAAATTAAATCTACTGTCCCGGAATTATTAAGTTTAGTGTCTCACCCACCCACCCACCTAAGTGTTTGTAGTTAATAAATTAAACCAACACCACTTAGGCGGGTGGGCAAAAATTAAAGTTAAAATTACCCACCCAAGCATTTGTAATAACAAAGTTGGTTCACAAACATTTGAGCGGGAACTTAACTTAAAACTACTGTCCCGCAATCAAAGAACTGAGTACCCACCCACCCTACCAAGTGTTTGCGATCATACTTCTTGATTTCAAACACTTAGGCGGATGGGCAAGAACTAAAGTAAAAACTACTGTCCCGAAATTATTGAACTTAGTGCCCCAATCAAGCTCTTGTGATCCAATTTCTTAGTCACAAACACTTGAACTGGTTGGCAAGAACAAAAGTTGAAATTAAATAAGGAATTGAGTGCCCGCCTACCTACCCATTTGCAATTGTAATCAAAAAATTGGTTTACAAACACTTGAACGGGTGAGCGGGAACAAAAATTGAAAGTATTGCGCCAAAATCAATAAACCTAGTGCTCCATCCACCCAAGTGTTTGTAATTACAAAAGTGGGTCTCAAATAGTTGGGTGGGTAGGAAAAAACCCCAGTTGAAAGAAACTATTGTGTGAATATGCAAAATATCAAAAATAAGTGGTACCTGAACATGTGTAGTAAAATAGAAAACAATTTAATACGTTAATTAAAAGATCATCAATGGTCAATTGTTTTGTAGTGTAAGAAATGTGTCGTCCAAGTTTGATTTAGTTAAAAATCGTTTTGCAAAAGAATTTTTTGAATTTTTTTTAGAAGATTCATGATGATCCTATTTTGGGTCATTTTAGAATCTACAAGATCTTCTATTGTATTGTCTTTTGGTATTACTGGCCCAAGTTAAAACCTCGATTTAGTTAAAGATAGTTTTGCAAAAAAAATTTTTTTTTTTAGTAGATTCATGATGATCCTACTTTGGGTCATTTTAGAATCTACAAGATCTTCTATAGTATTGTCTCTTGGTATTACTGACCCAAGTTAAAACCTCGATTTATTAATAACTGTGCAGTCTGTGCCACACTAAAACCCAAGCAACAAAACCGTACTGGTTTAATGGTAATAAGCCTGTAGTTAAGGTGCTGGCAAATGCTGAAAACAAATTTGGTGGGTTTGTTTTCAAGTATGAACAAAAGATCACTGTTACATATTAGTTATTACCGACTATACAATAACTTATTCTATACAAATAAATTATGCTGCTTTATAAAAGCAAAAACATTTTTTCAAATATTAATTTTATCTAATTCATTAATTATAATAACAAGCAGGTGGATATAAAGTATTATTCCTCAAATAATTCCCGCAATTAGGCATATCTCTTGGAACATTTATACACGATCTGTAGGGATCATCAACCAAAAAAACCATTGTCATACCTTCATCACTATGAAAATCAACGTGACAATGCATTAACCAATATCCTGCAAATTAAAAAAATTAAATCAAAATTATAAAAAATTAATAATAATTTACCTGGATTATCAGCAAAACATCGAATAATTGTATATCCACCTGCAGGAACCTGCACGGTATCCTTAATTGGTGGATTATTAAAATTACGAGGCAACAATCCAGCTCTATCCAATTCCATAACTCTATTTTTAGTAACATTTTGTCCAATTTTACCCTGACCAACAACCCAGCATGCATGTCCATGAAGATGAATCGGATGTGTCATTTCTAATAATTGAGCTTCATCGATGAAAATTAATTCAAAAGTAGTAAACAAATTCATCTAAAATTTTTAAAATTACTTCGTTTAATTAATTATGTATTAATGCTTACCTGTATTAAATGTACGCATTCACAAAATTGCCCATCGCAATATTCGCTTGGTGTGAAGAATTCATTACAGAATTTTTGGGTGTTATCATAATGATTTAATAATAATGGACGAGTAGGAGATGTCATGGAACGATTGTTTATAAAAGGTTGAGTTAATTCTTCGTCTCCAATACCGCGAAAACTAGGTTTGGCGTAAAGATATATATCAAAGCTTAAATAGAATCTGTAATTTGTTGGTTGTTTTAAGCTGGAAGGCATTGGTTCCATTGCTGTCATATTAACATAGTTGTAACATTTGTTGTTGAGTGGTTGGTTGACACAATTGGCTACCTAAAAATTAAATTAAATTAATGTAATTATTATAGTTGGCTTTAAAATTCCATATGACCTAATTACCACAATTATTATTATTTATTTATATTTGCTTACAATAAGTTGCTCATCATAAAAAAATAGTAAAATTAGTTTAAAAAAATAGCTTACCATTGCGTTGGGATTATCAAATGAAGCACTACTATAATTGAGAGTTCTTTGCGTTGCACCATTATATTGCAACACAGCATACCCTCTACGATTATCACAAATAAATCCACCCGTAACTCTTATAACGTACAAATTAATCGGTTGATTTGCAGTTACAACTATATCATATCGTTCACCACCAGTCAATTCCAATTTATTAACTAAAACAATTCACTTTATTAAAGCCACAAATAAATAAATATTTACTTACCAGTAATAGGTTTAATATCATGACCATCGGAAGCAATCACTTGAAACGTATGATTTTGAATTTCAAATATAAAATTGCATGGTTCACCACCTGCATGTGTCAACCTAAATCTATATCTACGTCCAGCATCAACAAAAAATCTTCTTGGAGGTACGCGATTCTCATCTGTACTACCACGGCCATTAATAGTAATTCCAGTAATCAACCCAAAATTAAATCCTTTCATTCTTAAATTGTTATAATAGTGATATCTTGGAGATCTATCATAAATATCAGTTAATAAAATGATGTGGTTTGGTAAATCAAAATCGTATAAATTATAATGAAGATTTGCAGCTTTAGTTTGGCGTACTATAAAGCAACCAAATAATCCCTCAACTCTTTGAGCAGCTATAAAAAAATTATTGTTAATTAATATTATTTTATTTATACAAATTTAATTACCTGAGTGTGAATGGTACCAATGAGTTCCAGCTTCTGAAGCTCTAAAATGATATCTGAAAGTTGTGTGAGGTGTTATTGGGCATTGAGTAACCATTGGAACACCATCCATCCACGGAGTTTCAAATTGATGCATTCCATGAAAATGTGTTGTTGTTGTTACTTCTCCTAAACCGTTTACTACATCTACCATTACTTCATCATCTTCGCATACCTAAATTTTATTGTTATTATATTTAGATACAAATTAATATTGAAGTAAATAACAAATTGTTTATGTGAACCATGTTAGGGTAGTTGACTTCAAGCAATTTAAAAAGAAACGATATTTAGGAAAAGGATTAATTCTAACTTCGATGACTTCATATTTGTATTAATTTGGAATAAGAGTTTGCAGAGATAAGGACTCTAAGCAACTACTTTCTATTTATATGACAGAAATAATGAACAACAATTTTGAAATGATACATACTAACAGCAATATCAGTTGTGATTTAATTAAATCAACATAGTTAGCTTAATTTTAGTTGTAATTCTATAAAAAAATTTTATAAACTACTATTTGTTGACCAAACCAGAATTATTTTTTTTTAATAATGTACTACAATATTATTGATTATTTTCCAACTATTCTTACCTGAATACAAGGTCCTGGAAACATTCTATTATAAGTAATAATCATATTTGTCCTACCATCAAGCGTTGTACATTCAGGATTATTACAATGTGCTTCTGTACCGTTCATACAATTCATACAATTTGGCGTATTAGTAAACCAATCTTCTACTGTCAATTTGTAATAACATCGTTTTGCAATCCCATCGCAATCTCTGTTGCATTCATGATTTGTATAATCTAAAATTTAATTCAATTAAAACTATAAAATTAAAATTTATTTTTGCTTACTATTGTGTGTCCATTGAAGGTTTTGGCCGTTGACTATATAAAGTAATGATAATAATATTGCTAAATGCATTGTTGTTAATGTTATTAGTTGAACTGATTTGTGTGTGAACCTGCAAATTTATTTATACCGATTTGTTGCAGTTGCAATATTGATAAGTGTCAATAACAATAACACTAAACAGTGCAATATTACTTATCTCTATTATTTTTAAAGTTGCAAATAAGGCAACTAAATGGTAAACATAATTTTACATATTGCTTGATAATAATCGTCTGAATATTGAGAAAAATAAATAAAGATAAGAAAAATATGATTTTTATCAGTGGATTACAGAGTAGATTTAAAAAAATATTAATTATTATTATTTTCATTTTTATTTATTAATGATTATGCATCTCATAATAGAATAATTAAAGATGCAAACTTTAAAACTATTACTTTATATCCAACCCACAATCTACTAGAACAACATTAATATAAAAGTTACACTTTTTAGCTGATAATTATAAATTTGGATAAAAGTTCCTTCAATAACATTAATTCTAATATGAATTTTGCAAATTATTTGTCTAAAACCAAATTGGTCCTTCAAACCGGATTTTAACTTTCCTTGGTGACGGTTGGCATTTTTTATTCTATAGCCACGCTTTGGATAAATATTTTAATAAACTACGTAAAACATTTCAACACTTTAAACAATTTCTTTTGAGTTTTATCTTATTTTTTCTGTTGTTATAAGTGAACCAACCGCAGCCAAGAAGACAAAATTTTTTGACTTCTCTAACACAAGAAAGCGTCTTCTTAGTAAGGTAAAATTATGTTTTAACATAACACTTTAAGGTGAAGGCAAAAGACATAAAATTTGTACTGCATCAGTTTAAAAAGGTTCTAGATCAGATTTATGCAATTGATAAATACTTTTGATTTTGAGAATCAATATTATAGAGTAAGAGTTGAATTGCTCCGTCTTGGAAAACTCGGTGTTTTTGGGGCCAAAACTTTTTTAGGTGGTAGAGTTATTTGTATCAATCTTTCTATCCGTTTTTTTTTTTAATTCTTCTAAACAAACCAGAAAATTAGTAAAATTACGGAAAATCCGAGGAAAATCCCTTGATAGTAACCCATTTTTAGCAATATGTGTTATATTTCACCGTAGGACAAGCAAATCTAGATTTTTTATTTTTAGAATCAAAAGTTTTATGTTTCAGGAGTATCATATTCAAACTTCAAGTCTCCAGACGTAGCTAAATCAAAGATATCAAATTTTTAATAAAATGGTAATTTTACCATTTTCTGTAAGAAATTTTGGAAAATACTATAAAATACATCTTTTTGAATATAATTTTTGACTATTTTTTGCTTATTTACAGCACAAAAACTGAAAAAAGACAAAATACTCCTAAAAAATTAAAATGGCCGCCATTTACACTGTATTGCACTTAAAGATCTAAAACTTTAGAAATTGTCATATTTTGGTACGCCAAACATGTGTACAAAATTTGAGCAAAATCGGAGATATCGATGTAGGGCTGATTGTCCAAACTATCGTGGAGTTACCCTTAAAGAAGTCTTCATTTATTTGATTTCAAATAAATGAAGCTAAAAAAAATTTGAATTTATTAATTAATTTCTTAAATAATTGATTAAATATTTTAAACAATTTTTAGAATAAAATTAGACCCCAATGTGATCCTTGCGGTACATCTGAATAGATGGTTATTAATTTAGACAAATTGAGACCAACCAGTTAGAAAATTGCCCAACCAACTTGCTCATAAAATTCTACTGTTGCAATCAACTTACCATGATACACTCAATTATACTCTTTTGCAAAGGCCGTATAAATTGGAGACCTAACCTAACCTAACCTAACCTAACCTAACCTACCATGATACACTCAATTATACTCTTTTGCAAAGGCCGTATAAATTGGAAACCTAACCTAACCTAACCTAACCTAACCTAACCTACCATGATACACTCAATTATACTCTTTTGCAAAGTCTGTATAAATTGCATCAACTTTTAATGTCATAACGGCAATTTGAGTTAAATAAATATTATAGACTTACGTTGGCTTTGGATTAGTCGTAGGCGGACGAATAGTCTTTTGCTTTTTCTTCAAGACCTCGTTTGGTGTAGTTTTTAGTTAGATTGCTGAAAACAGATTTCTCACCTGTTCTTTGGTCATGAGTGTGCAGGCATTTGCTACAATTTAGGCTCTGGGTTTAGTTTGGCTCAGTTAATAGTTGCGTTATTAGTTTCCTCTTTAAGCTTTGGCTAGCTGAGGTTTTATTCTGATCATTGGCAGGTCTTTTCGGATTGGATAACTTTTTTTGCCCTTGCCTTGAGATTTAGCCTAAAGCATCAGCCAAAGTTCTATTTTTTTCTTAGGTTTATTTATGTCTCCTCTCGTGTTGTCAGTTCTTGTTCTCGTTTTCTAAGAACTTGCGTAACGATGAGAAAAGCTTTGAATTGGTTTTGTTGCAGTTAGTATGGGGAAACTAACCTGAATTTTCTTTTCCTACTTTTTTTTGTTTTCTTAAAGCTGGTTTTTCCATAAGAGAATTTTTTGTTTTCCAAATTTTCCCGGGCGTTTGGTACTAATTGTTGTGATTTAGTTCTGTCAAAAACAGAAATAGATGACAGCTCTGAGATTGATGTTGTGCCTGCAAAATATAGAAGTTAATAATAAATTTCATCTTTTGACGCAAGATGGAGTTTGGCATGTAACCTGTGAAGGATGTTCTCCACCCAGTAGCATTGGATCCCAAACGTGGTTTAGGGTCTAGCCACTTGTTGTTCAGGCTTTTTGCCCTTCCTTGCACTATCACCAGGTCGCCTAGTTCGTAATTTTTTACATTTGCTTTTTAAGGGTACCGAGCTGCCAAGCTTGTAGTAGCCAAAAATCTTAGTCTTGCAAAGTTACCCAAAGTTCTCGGTTGGGCCTAGCAAAAGTTTGCAGTAGTAAACCGCAAGTAGCAAAAGTTTGTACCATTGCTTGTGGGGTTGATCTTCTCTCAAAGCCCTTATGCATTTTTTGAGCTCTGCATTCCTACGTTGGACCAGGTTGGCCTACGAATGATATATAACGGTTGTGTGGTGTTTGGCCTTTTACTATTATAAGGTTTTCTGAAAGTGATGGTTTGTAAATTGCGCGCCATTAACTAACAGAATCTCTTTCGGATATCCCCATCCGTAGAATTGCCATTTAAGTAATCTTGTAGTAGCCTCGCTAGTAGCTTCCGGTACTTGTGTTGCTTCCACCCATCTGGTGCATATATCGATAATTGTTTTTGTCGTGCCTAAAGGACCCACATAATCAATGCTATTCATTCCCAGAGCCGGCTAAGGAGATAAGGTTTCAGCGGAAATTTGGTGGCAATGTTCTTGCATTCACCTTGGCGCAGATTATGCATCTTTTAACAAACGTCCGCACGTTTGGCCAGTGGTAAGCTCTTAGGATAGCTACCGCGGTTTTGTCCTTGCCTAGGTAACCCATCATGTCCCGCATTCGTTCTAATTAGCCATGTTCCCCCAGTTTGTAAAATAGATCTATATTAAATAAATTTTCTGAGTTGTCAAGCACCTCATGACGTCGGCAGATGATGAGTTGTATTTGTTCGCATTACTTCGGCAATCATCGGACTGAGTCGGTCAAAGTTTTTCCTGTCAGCAGGTGTATTTTTGCTTGCTGGAAATTGTGTGCCCAGTCGTTGCTAGTAGAAACATTAGATTGAAGCAGCTTTTTGCACGTTGTGATCCTCTTCTATCTATCTTTTTTTGGCAGGATGTCAGCTTAGTGCTGTCGATTGACACCGTGCATTTTTATTATCTCTCTTCTTAGTACAAGACGGTTCCTACTCAAACGTTGCACGCGTCCGTTTAGTGCACGAACCGTAGACCGGTTTGTTGGTCAAGCAAGCATTGGAAGTTTTTTGAGTGCATTCTTGATGGCCTGAAACGTATAGCCTTCAGTGGTGCTGCTATTCGGGGCTAGTCTAGTCAGGTACATACTCTCAAAACTACGTGCATAGATCTAAAAAACTCGGCAGTTCTTTCTTGTTCCGCTGAGTATCTTGGTCTCTAATTAATTTCAGATAATGCGGTAAAAATTTATTCCCTTTTGCGCCAATCCGGTGCTTCAAGTATTTGAACAAGTCAATCTCAAAGTCACACTTCTTATGGTGGCATCTCAACCAGTATTCCTGCAAGCGTTTGACCATTTTTTGTAGATTGACCAAATGTGTGGCATAGTTTTTAAAATATACCAAAATTTTGTTTCAAAAGACCTGCTACTTAAGTTTCTGGAATGTTGCCGGTAAATTTTTTAGGCCAAATGTGCCTCTATCTGGGGGGGAGGGGTGGCAAAAACGGTAAAAAGTTTATTTTTGTACTTTATTTGTATTTGCCAATACTCAATTATTAAATTTATTTTGCTAAATATTTTGATTGCTCCAAAATCCTTTAAGGTTTCCTGAATCTTGGATCTTTTTGAATTACTTTATTTAGTCTGTGCTCTGTAATCAATGCAGAAACGTGGTCCGCCGTCTTTCTTCTTCACAATGACCACCTGACCTCCTCTTAATAATGCCGCTTTCCAAAAAGTTCTTCTACCTGCTCAAAGATTAGATTCTTCTTGTGACCATTGTAAGTGTAGCAAGCGGCCCAAAGCATCAAACTTTAATGTGGTGTTTGACCGTTGGTTTAGTCGTGTACAACCACGGTCGGAAAATTGCAAACAAGCTGTTTGAATCCTTTAATGTTGAAAAAACGTGTGCTTAGGTAACTGGTTTGTGAGTCTGATTAGCTTTCCTCGCTATGGTACACACATTGGCGTAGGTAATCTAGGTTTGCCTGATGTTTCTTGAGCCATAGGCCACCCAGAATTTTTTTTTCCTAACTTTGAAGTAACTAGGAGGGTGACCGTGTGTTGTTGGTCCTTAATGATCAGATTTTGACAGTAAATTCTGCAAAAATCAAGCAAAATAGATAGATCCGCTTGTGTGGCGGAGATCGGGAGTTTTGGATACCCCAACTTAAAACGGGTGATGATATAAATATCAATATTTTGGGTAGATAGATTCTCGTTTTCTTAGTTTGTTTTAAGTTGTCTAGTCTTCTTCTTCTACCCAGGTCAACCCTTTATTCGTTTCCCAGAGTCGTTTTATTTGGTATTTCGTTTGGCAAATTAAACATACAAAAAATTGTACATAAATTTTGTTAAAATTGCTACACTGATTGACAATAAAAAAAAAATATCTTAAATAATTTTTCGATTGTTCTAAACTATGGAACAAATTTAATAAAATGCAATAAGTAAATTAACTTTTTGTTATGCTTCCAACTAAAAAATTGTAATGTAAGTCAATAGAATATAGCTGAAAGAGACATGTTTTAATTTGTAAATAGTTGTTACTTAATTACTGCAAGAATATGTTTACAAAATAATAAAACATCATAACCCCAGTTTAGATTGCAAAGAAAATAGGATATTTAATGGTCAGGGAACAAATACATATAATAAAATAAATAAAACGTTATTGAAACAATTATAATTAACATAATAACAGTTTTAATGTTAATAATAATTTTAATTTAACTACAATCAACTGGTCTCTTCCCAGGCAAACTGTAATTAAACATAATTAAAAAAATCATGTTATTGTTTACAACAGTATCGGCACTAATTACACTATTGGCACAACACATTTTCACTATAACAGTAATCACAACACAAAATTACATTAAATAATTGCAATAAACAAAGAACGTTGGAAATTATAGGTTGCTAGTAACGACGCACAAGGTAGACTGGACTGACTGGAGACGAAGGAGACGAGTACAGCATCTAAATCGTTAGAAGTGGGGGAAGCAAAGAACACTGAACTAAATGCGTATCAATGTATAAAAATAGATTTACTTCTTATCGCATAAAAACAATATAAAATGTATTTTCAATAAATATAAAAGGAATAATATAGTCTTAAAATATTTCAATGCAATCGAATTTACAAGAATTGTTATAAGTATAATTAAGCCATGGATAGTCTAAACATTGCCTAAGATGATTTTATTTACAAAATTAATTTTGAAAAATTTAACTTTTTTGTAGTTTTTTTAAAATTATGAAATAATTTGGGTAGTTCAGCAAAAATTTACCACTTCTACTATAATCACACAATAGTAAACCACGGCCACAAATATTATCAATGATTTAAGGATTTTAAACTACAATTTTAGGGGTTAAATTAAAACCTGGATTAAAATTAGTTATATTTGGATTATTGTAATTAGTACCAAGAGAGAGGTACATGGTGATCTAGTAGGAGTAAACATTTCATTGGATTTTAAATTATTGCAACTATTCTAACAAAATTAAAAAACATTGAAATCAATTTTATTAAATTTTTTTGTATTCTGTATTATACCCAATTATGGCAATCAAATTTAAGGTTATGTTGCCAAAATTTCATCTTTCTAAATTGATTAGTTTTTAAGTTAATGTAACTTTTTAATCAAAATTTTAAAAAATGTTTTTCAAAATTTTTGTATTTGCTACCACTGGATTTTTTCTAGTTTTTATCATATTATAGTAACAATTTTTAAAAACGTGTTGCTACAATTTTATTCTCTTAAATTAATTAGTTTCCAAGTTATTAGAACTTTTATGAAAACATTGAAAAAAATTAGAATCAGTTTCTTTTCAAAATTTTGTATTTGCTGCCACTAGAGTTTTATAATATGTTACTCCACTATAGCAATGAATTTTAAGATAATGTTTCCAAAATTTGATCCTTCTAAATTGATTAGTTTTTAAGTTGTTCCAAATTTTTTAGCAAAATTTAAAAAAATTAAAATCAGATTTTTCCAAATTTTTGTGTTTGCTACCACTGGATTTTTATAAAACGTTACTATATTATAGCAATTAATTTTAAGGTTATGTTGCCAAAATTTAATCTTTCTAAATTGATTAGTTTTTAAGTTGTTGCAACTTTTTTAACAAAATTAAAAAAAATTAAAATAAGATTTTTTCTAAATTTTTGTGTTTGCTACCACTGGATTTTTATAAAATATTACTCTATTATAGCAATCAATTTTAAGGTTATGTTGCCAAAATTTGAGCAATCTAAATTGATTAGTTTCTAAGTTGTTGCAACTTTAAAAAAATAAAATCAGGTTTTTTCCCAAATTTTTGTATTTCCTACTATTGGATTTTTATAAAATGCTACTATATTATAGCAATTAATTTTAAAATTATATTGCCAAAATTAAATCCTTTTAAATTGATTAGTTTTCAAGTTAATGCAATTTTTTCAGCAAAATTTAAAAAAACCAAAATTAGATTTTTTCCAAATTTTTGTGTTTTCTACCACTGTATTTTTATAAAATGTTACTTTATTATAGCAATCAATTTTAAGGTTGTGTTGCCAAAATTTATTTCTTCTAAATTGATTAGTTTTTAAGTTGTTAAAACTTTTTCAGCAAAATTTAAAAAACTAAAATCAGATTTTTTCTAAATTTTTGTGTTTGCTACCACTTGATCTTTATAAAATGTTACTCCATTATGGCAATCAATTTTAAGGTAGTGTTGCCAAAATTTGATCCTTCTGAATTGATTAGTTTTAAAGTTGTTGCAACTTTTTAAGCAAAATTAAAAAAAATCAAAATCAATTTTTTGTTTATTTTTGTATTTGCTACTACTAGATTTTTTTAAATTTTTATTATATTATGGCAACTATTTTTAAAGATATGTTGTTAAAAATTTATTCTCCTAAATTAATTGGTTTCCAAGTTTTTGCAACTTTTATGAAAAAATTGAAAAATATTAGAATCAATTTTTTTCCAAAATTTTGTATTTGCTACTACTGGATTTTTATAAAATGTTGTTCCATTATAGAAATCAATTTTAAAATTATGTTGCCAAAATTTTATTTTTCTAAATTGATTAGTTTTTAAGTTGTTGCAACTTTTTCAGCAAAATTTAAAAAATTAATATCAGATTTTTTCTAAATGTTTGAATTTGCTACCACTGAAATTTTATCAAATGTTACTCTATTATGGCAATCAACTTTAAAGTTACGTTGCCAAAATTTTACCTTTCTAGACTTTATAGTTTCTTAGTTGTAGCAACTTTTCTAGCAAAATTTAAAAAATTAAAATCAGATTTTTTCAAAAATTTTGTATTTGCTACTACTGGATTTTTATAAAATGTCATTTCAATATAGCAATCAAGTTTTAAGTGTTGTTGCCAAAATTTGATCTTTCTAAATTGATTAGTTTTTAAGTTGTGGCAACTTTTTCAGGAAAATTTAAAAAGATCAAAATCAGATTCTTTCCAAATTTTTGTATTTGCTACCACTGAATTTTTTTAAGTGTTATTTTATTATAGAAATCAACTTTAAGGTTATGTTGCCAAAATTTGATCATTCTAAATTGATTAGTTTTTAAGTTGTTGCAACTTTTTCAGCAAAATTTAAAAAATGTAAATCAATTTTTTTCCAATCTTTTGTATTTGCTATGACTGGATTTTTATAAAACGGTACTCCATAATAGCAATCAATTTCAAGATTATGTTTCCAAAATTTAATATTTTTAAACTGATTAGTTTTTAAGTTGATGTAACTTTTTCAGCAAAATTAAAAAAAATCAAAATCAGATTTTTCCAAATTTTTGTGTTTGCTACCACTGGATTTTTATAAAATGTTACTCCATTATGGCAATCAATTTTAAGGTAGTGTTGCCAAAATTTGATCCTTCTGAATTGATTAGTTTTAAAGTTGTTGCAACTTTTTCAGCAAAATTTAAAAAATTAATATCAGATTTTTTCTAAATGTTTGAATTTGCTACCACTGGAATTTTATAAAATGTTACTCTATTATGGCAATCAAGGTTACGTTGCCAAAATTTTACCTTTCTAGACTTTATAGTTTCTTAGTTGTAGCAACTTTTCTAGCAAAATTTAAAAAATTAAAATCAGATTTTTTCAAAAAATTTGTATTTGCTACTACTGGATTTTTATAAAATGTCATTTCAATATAGCAATCAAGTTTTAAGTGTTGTTGCCAAAATTTGATCCTTCTAAATTGATTAGTTTTTAAGTTGTGGCAACTTTTTCAGGAAAATTTAAAAAGATCAAAATCAGATTCTTTCCAAATTTTTGTATTTGCTACCACTGGATTTTATAAAATATTACTCTATTATAGCAATCAATTTTAAGGTTATGTTGCCAAAATTTGATCTTTTTAAATTGATTGGTTTTTAAGTTATTGCAGCTTTTTCAGCAAAATTTAAAAAATTAAAATCAGATTTTTTCCAAATTTTTGTATTTGCTACCACTGGATTTTTATAAAATATTACTCTATTATAGCAATCAATTTTAAGGTTATGTTGCCAAAATTTGATCTTTTTAAATTGATTGGTTTTTAAGTTATTGCAACTTTTTCAGCAAAATTTAAAAAATTAAAATCAGATTTTTTTAAAATTTTTGTATATGCATGCTACCACTGAATATTTATAAAATGCTGTTCCATTATAGCAACCAATTTTAAGGTTATGTTGCCAAATTTTTATCCTTCTAAACTGATTACTCTGTAAGTTGTTGCAACTTTTTCAACAAAATTTAAAAAAATTATAATTATTTTTTTTAAATGTCATTTACAAATCTAATCAATTTAATTTGACTGAAAAATCTAAACCAAATAAGTTGACGTTAAAAAAAAATATAAAATTTACTAGAACTTTAACGGAAGAGCCTATCACTTTTTAGACTTAAACCAAATTTGCTTAAATTGACTTTAAATTTACACATATCTAAATTTATTTGGTTGAAAGCATAATTAGCAACAAAAAAATTAATCTCTCATTACGGCAATCAATTTTAAGGTTCTTTTGCCAAAATTTAGTCTTTTTAAATTGATTAAATTTTAAGTTGTTGCAACTTTTTCAGGAAAATTAAAAAAACTAAAATCAAATTTTTTCACAATTTTTGTAGTTGCTGCCATTAAATTTTATTTAAATGTTACTTCATCATGGCAATCAATTTCAAGATTACGTTGCCAAAATTTGAGCGTTCTAAGTTGATTAGTTTTTAAGTTGTAGCAACTTTTCTAGCAAAATTTAAAAAATTAAATATCAGATTTTTTCAAAAAAATTGTATTTGCTACCACTGGATTTTTATAAAATGGTACTCCATTATAGCAATCAATTTTAAGGTTATGTTGCAAAAATTTAATCTTTCTGAATTGATTAGTTTTTAAGTTGTTGCAACTTTATCAGCAAAATTAAAAAAATTAAAATCAGATTTATTCCAAATTTTTGTATTTGCTACCACTAGATTTTTATAAAATGTTGCTCCATTATAGCAACCAATTTTAAGGTTATGTTGCCAAAGTTTTTTCCTTTTAAACTGATTAGTCTTTAAGTTGTTGCAACTTTTTCAACAAAATTTAAAAAAATTATAATTATTTTTTTTTAAATGTCATTTACGATTCTAATCAATTTGATTTGACTGAAAAATCTAAACCAAATAAGATGTCGTTAAAAAAAATTATAAAATTTACTAGAACTTCAACGGAAAAGCCTATCACATTTTAGGCTTAAACCAAATTTGCTCCAATTGACTTTAAATTTGCAGTTATCTAAATTTATTTGGTTGGAAGCATAATTAGCAACAAAAAAATTAATCTCTCTATTAAGGCAATCAATTTTAAGGTTCTTTTGCCAAAATTTAGTCCTTTTAAATTGATTAAATTTTAAATTGTTGCAACTTTTTCAGGAAAATTTAAAAAAAATCAAATCAAATTTTTTCACAATTTTTGTAGTTGCTGCCATTAAATTTTATTTAAATGTTACTTCATCATGGCAATCAATTTCAAGATTACGTTGCCAAAATTTGGGCGTTCTAAGTTGATTAGTTTTTAAGTTGTAGCAACTTTTCGAGCAAAATTTAAAAAATTAAATCAGATTTAAAAAAAAAAAATGTATTTGCTATTACTGGATTTTTATAAAATGGTACTCCATTATAGCAATCAATTTTAAAATTATGTTGCCAAAATTTGATCCTTCTGAATTGATTAGTTTTTAAGTTGTTGCAACTTTATCAGCAAAATTTAAAAAATTAAAACCAGATTTATTCCAAATTTTTGTATTTGCTACCACTAGATTTTTATAAAATGTTGCTCCATTATAGCAACCAATTTTAAGGTTATGTTGCCAAAATTTTATCCTTTTAAATTGATTAGTTTTAAAGTTGTTGCAACTTTTTTAGCAAAATTAAAAAAATTAAAATCAGATTTTTTTTTAAATTTTGTGTTTGCTACTATTGGAATTTTATAAAATGTTTCTCTATTATAGCAATTATTTCTAAGGATATGTTGCCAAAATTTGATCTTTTTAATTTGATTAGTTTTTAAGTTAATGCAACTTTTTCAGCAAAATTTAAAAAATTAAAATAAGATTTTATTCAATTTTTTTAATTTTTATTTATATCTGCTACCACTGAATTTTTATAAAATGTTGCTCCATTATAGCAATCAATTTCAAGGTTATGTTGCCAAATTTTGATCATTTTAAATTGATTAGTTTTTAAGTTGTTGCAACTACTTCAGAAAAATTTAAAAAAATCAAAATCAGATTTTTTCAAAATTTGTTGTATTTGCTACTACTGGATTTTTATAAAATGTTACTTCATTATAGCAATCACTTTTAAGATTATGTTGCCAAAATTTAATCCATCTAAATTAATTAATTTTTAAGTTGTTGTAACTTTTTCAGCAAAATTTAAAAAAATAAAATCAGATTTTTTCAAAATATTTGTATTTGCTATTACTGGATTTTTATAAAATGTTAATCCATTCAATTTTAAAGTTATGTTGCCAAAATTGAATCTTTCTAAATTGATTATTGCAACTTTTTCTGCAAAATTTGAAAAATTAAAATCAGATTTTTTCTAAATTTTTGTGTTTGCTACCACTGAATTTTTATAAAATATTATTCTATTATAGCAATCAGTTTTAAGGTTATGTTGCCAAAATTTGATTCTTCTGAATTGACTAGTTTTTAAGTTAATGCAATTTTTTCAGCAAAATTTAAAAAATTAAAATCAGATTTTTTCCAAACTTTTCTATTTGTTACCACTGGATTTTTATAAAATGTTACTCTAATATAGCAATCAATTTTAAGAGGTTATGTTGCCAAAATTTGATTCTTCTGAATTGATTAGTTTTTAAGTTAATTCAATTTTTTCAGCAAAATTTAAAAAGTTAAAATCAGATTTTTTCCAAATTTTTCTATTTGTTACCACTGGATTTTTATAAAATGTTACTTTATTATGGCAATCAATTTTAAGGTTATTTTGCCAAATTTTCATCTTTTTAAGTTAATTAGTTTCTAAGTTGTTGCAACTTTTCTAGCAAAGTTGTAAAAAAACAAAATCAATTTTTTTCTAAATTTTTGTATTTGCTACCACTAGATTTTTATAAAATGTTACTTTGTTATTGCAATCATTTTTAAGGTTATGTTGCCAAAAATTTATCCTTCTAAACTGATTAGTTTTTAAGTTGTTGCAACTTTTTCAGCAAAATTTAAAAAAAATTAAAATCAATTTTTTTGGATGTCATATACTATTCTAATCAGTTTGATTTGACTAAAAAATCTAAACCAAATAAGTTGTTGTTAAAAAAAATTATAAAATTTACTAGAACTTTAACGGAAGAGCCTATCACATTTTAGGCTTAAACCAAATTTGCTCTAATTGAATTTAAATTTGCACATATCTAAATATATTTGGTTGGAAGCATAATTAGCAACAAAAAAAATAAATTTGTCAATTAAGACTTTAAAATGAAGAGCCTTATTACGTGTAAATTTTTTTGAAATTGCTATTAATTTTATGTTTAATTAAATAGGTCTTGTTAGAAACATATAACCTAAAAATAATATTGCAGAATAATTTAAAAATAATCTAAAAAGCACTGCTCTCTACCAATAAAAAAATAATATTTACAATGTTAAATAAAATTTTGTTTAATCTGCACAAAATCGACAATTATATTTACTTAATAATTATAATATTAATATTTATTATTACTACTCATTCATTACATAAAGTAATTAAATTAAACTTCTTCTTCAATATCCCAATCAGAATTAATACGATTACCAAACGTATTATTCTCCAAATAATTATAACATTTCGGCATATAATTTGGTGCATGTATACGTGTACGTTTAAAATCATCAACCAATATAACCATCATCATACCATCACTAGTATGAAAATCTATATGACAATGAAGCAACCAGTAACCTACAAACAACAAATTAATAACAAACAAAAAAATTAAATCAAAATTAACCTGGATTGTCAGCTAAAAATCTAATTATAGTATAACCTCCAGTTGCTATCTGCACTGTATCCTTTACCGGTGGATTAGCAAAATTACGAATTAATTCTCCATTGTTATCCAATTCTTTTATAATTTCTGTCGAAACACCTCTATCTATTTTACCTTCCCCTATCGTCCAATGTTCATATCCGTGTAAATGAAACGGATGTATAATATCTTCCAAATCTACAGCTCTGAATTCATTAACATAAATTAATTCCACCAAAGAATCCAATGGAATCTAAAATAATCAATTTTATAATATACACTAATAATATTAATAATTAAAAACCTTAAGCAAATAAATGCATTCGCAAAATTGTCCTTCACAGTATTTTCTTCGATTCATATTATCAGGATCACAAAAAGGTTGAGTTTTATCAAAATTATTTAATAATAAAGGTCTTGTAGGCAGTGGAGTAGAAATATTATTAATAAATGGTCGAGTGGTTGCTTTATCATTAACACCTAACAAACTTTTTTCAGCGTATGGATAAATATCAAAGCCAATATAAAATTTTAAATCCGGAATCTTTTTCGCACGAGAAGGCATTGGTTCAATTGATGTCATATTAATATAATTGTAGCATTTATCATTCAAAGGTAGATTAACACAATTGGCGGTCTACAATAAAATATTGTTAATTATGCTAGAAAATAAATGCAAACTTACCGTATCGTTAGGTTTATCAAATTTAATTTTATTATAAATTATTGGTTTTGGTTTGGAATTTTTATATTGTAACAGTGCAAATGCTTCATAAGGATGGCATAGTATGCTACCTTTCAATCTAATAGCATAAATTCCGATTGATTTGTTTGCTTTTATTATAAAATCATATCTTTCTCCGTTAGTTAAAACCAATTTATCAACTAAAATAATTAATTATAATTTGCAAATTCTGAATTGAATTTTTACCTGTAAATGGTTTCAAATCTCTACCATCACTAGCAATAACAGTAATCCGATGCCCTTCTATAGCCAATTCCAAAGGACACGGTTCTCCACCTGCATGTATCGCTCTAAATCTATACTTTTTTCCTTTTGTAACTAAAAACTTTTTTGGTGGTATCATATTACTATCATTAGTTCCTCTTCCATTAATAAAAACCCCAACTATCATAAAAAAGTTAAACTTTTTAAAAACCTTATTGTGAAAATAGTGATAGCGTGATGTAAGATTATAGTTATCATTAACTGTTATAACATGTTCCGGCAAATCGTAATCGTATTCATGGTAATGTTTATTGGCTGATTTGGTTTGGCGTACGATTATAGGGCCGAATAACCCATCAACTCTTTGAGAAGCTAAAATTAAATATTGTAATAATGTTGTTGTAGTAATAATTAATTTAATTACCTGAATGCGAATGGTAGAAATGAGTTCCAGCTCCGTATGCTTTGAAATGATATCTGAATGTATTGTGTGGTTGAATTGGGCATTGAGTTATCATAGGAACTCCATCCATCCAAGGTGTTTCAATTTGATGCATTCCATGCCAATGTATTGTTGTTGTTAAATCATCCATATTGTTAACCACATCTACCATAATTTCATCGCCTTGACATACCTGAGTAAAAAAATTGTCACAAAAAGTTTATGTAAATTGTTTCTCTAACTAGTGAAATGCTAGTCACACTATTAAAAGGTGCATACACTGAAACACTACTTTATAAGTCTCACACTAAATACAATATTTATTAAATTTGAATTAAATATAATTTACTTGTATTGCTGGTCCCGGAAACATTCTATTAAATGTCATGATATGTTTTTCCCTACCATCAGCTGGAATGCATTCAGGGTTATTGCAGTCTGATTCTACGCCCATGACACAGTTTAAGCAATTTAAGGAATTTGAAAACCAATCTTCTGCTGTGAATATGTAATAACATCGCTTTATGTCTCCAGTGCATTTTCTTATGCATTCATGATCAGTGTAATCTAGAGATTTAAACAAAATAAAAGTGAATTAAAAATATAAAACATAAAATACTTTAAAAAAATGATTAATTTTTTTTATCTTAATTTTTGGAAATTAGTTTAGCAACTTATTGTTAATCAGTTTAGCAAATTTCAATAATTATCTGACAAAAAACCCAATTTTAGCAAAAAAAATTTTTTATAGAATTTGGAAATATTTGTTGCACACTTTAAAAGAATAGAAAAACTACTAACAGTTTTTTTAAAAAATCCCAATTTTTAGAACTGAATTATGCAACTTATTGTCAATCAAAGTAGCAAATTACAGCACAAAATTTCAAAAATTCTGTCAAAAAACCTATTTTTTGTTTTATCTAGAATTTGAAAAATTTGTTGCATACTTTAAGAAGTAAGTTTAGAAACACTACTTAAATTTTTTTGAAAAATCCTAAATTTTGGAATTGAATTTAGTAACTAATTGTCAATCAATTTAACAAATTTCATTATAAAATTTTAAAAATTCTGTCAAAAAACCCAATTTTTGTAAAACAGTTATTTTCTAAAATTTGTAATTATTTTAAAAGCTTAAAAAACTTATAACAATTTTTTTTAAATTCAAATTTTTGGAAAAAAAATTAGCTACTTATTGTCAATTAGTGTAACAAATTTCATTACAAAATTTCAAAAATTCTGTCAATAAACCCAATTTTTGTAAAACAGTTTTTTCTAGAATTTGAAAATACACTCCGCGACAAAAGTCTGGGTTCACTAACAATTTTTCCGATTTTTTGTCCTATTTTTTTTTTTTTCAAATAAACCAAAATGTTAATGTTTGTTTATCAAAAAACAAAAATGAAAAACCACCTTTGGTGATAAATTAATAATTAATCTTTATTTACTTACATTTTAGGATACTAAAGAAATATAGTGTTTATAAAAAAAAGTGAAAAACACGAACTATGGGTACGAACGAAACTTTCAATATCTGGTGTTTCCACCACGAGCCCTAATAACACAGTCCAGACGTCTAGACATGCTGTTAATCAACGTTGCAATGTTTTCTTGCGGCAGTCTGTCCCACTCTTCAACCAAACATGCTGCAAGGTCTCTTAAGGTCCGAGGGCGATCAGGGCGAGCTCGAATGGCTCTTCCCAGTTGGTCCCACACGTGCTCAATAGGGTTCAGATCTGGTGAACAAGCAGGCCAATCCAAACACCTAATTCCGACTTCGTTAAAATATTGGAGGGTAATGTTCGCCACATGTGGGCGAGCATTATCCTGCATTAATTGAAAGTTTTCTCCAATAAAGTGACTGTATGGTACAACATGTTCCTCTACAATATCCCTAATGTACCTATCTGCGTTAAGGGCTGCTCTATCACAAATATGTAGTTCTGTACGAGCCTCGACAGAAATCCCTCCTCATACCATTACAGAGCCTCCGAAAAAATTGGATCTAGGAGCCATGGTACATGCTGCGTATCGTTCTCCTGGTCTCCTCCATACCCGTGTACGACCGTCTGGAGCATCCAACGTAAAACGGGATTCATCAGTCCATAAGACATGTCGCCACTCGGCAGCCCCCCAGTTCTGATAAGTTCTAGCAAAATTCAGTCGGTTTTGTTTGTGACGAACCGTAAGTTTTGGACCAGTGGCAGCCCGATAAGACTTTAGATTATTTTCTCGAAGTCGTCGCTGAACTGTACGTGCCGATATTTGAACATTTCTGACTGCAGCAAGCTCATTAGCTGTAATTGTTGCAGTTTCAGTGCGATTTCTCAAAGATTGTAACAACATAAATTGGTCATCTTGAGCATTAGTTTTTCTTGGTCTTCCTGACCGTGCTCTGGCTGTTAGTAGACCATCTTCCTCATACCTCTGCCAAATCCTTCGGACCCCGTTTTGAGAAACTCAATACCTACGGCCTGCTTCTCTCTGGCTATGTCCTTCTTCAATGTGGGCAATTATCCGTGCACATCTTACTGGAGATATCGGCATTTTGATCACAAAACTAAATTTCAGCACACACTGACACTTGCCAGCAACATTTGAAGCATGATAAACAAATCCCTGACAACACCTACTTAATTGTTAACCAAATCTCAAAAATCTGAATAAGGCACGTTAGAAGGAAAACATGCACTATATTAAAAATTGTACGGCTATGCATTTGGCGACTACGTCATTAAACTTGTTTTTTGATAAATAAGCATTAACATTTTGTTTTAGCTGGATAAAAAAAATTCTGTACGAAAAATCGGAAAAATTGTTAGTGAACCCAGACTTTTGTCGCGCAGTGTATAAGTTGCATACTTTAAAAGTTTAGAAAAACTACTTACAATTTTTTAAAAATCACAATTTTTGAAAATGAATATGGCAACTTATTGTCAATCAGTTCAACAAATTTCAACACAAAATTTCAAAAATTTTGTCAGAAAGACCAATTTTTGTAAAACAATTTTTTTGTAGAATTTGGAAATTATTACAATTTTTCAAAATTAGTATGGTACTTATTGTCAATCAGTCTACCAAATTTCAATACAAAATTTCAAAAATTCTATCAAAAAACCCAATTTTTCCAAAAAATTTTTTTTTAGAATTTAGAAATATTTGTTGCATTTTTTTAAAATTTTAGAAACACTAGATAAAATTTTTCAAAAAATTACAATTTTGGGAAATAAATTTAGCAACTTATTGTCTAGTGTAGCAAATTTGAGCACAAAATTAAAAAAACAGTTTTTTTCTAAAATTTGTTGTATATTTTAAAAGTATTTTAAAAGTTTAATTTAAACACTAATTACAATTTTTCAAAAAACCCCAATTTTTGGAAATGATTTTAACAACTTATTGTCTATTATTCTAGCAAATTTCCGCACAAAATTTCAAAGATTCTATCAAAAAGCCCAATTTTTGTAAAACAGTTTTTTTTCTAAAATTTGGACTTTAAATCAAAAATTCAAAAATTCTATCAAAAAACCTAATTTTTCTAAAACATTTTCTTCAAAAATTTGATACTTTTGAAAATGATTTTAGCAACTTATTGTCAATCAGTGTAGCAAATTTCAACACAAAATTTCAAAAACTCTGTCTAAAAACCCAATTTTTATAAAATAGTTTTTTTCTAAAATTTGAAAATATTTGTAGCATACTTCAAAAGCTTAGAAAACCTACTTACAATTTTTTAAAAAAATCTAATTTTTAGAAATAAATTTAGCTACTTATTGTCAATCAGTGTAGCAAATTTTAATAAAAAATTTGATCAAAAAACCCAATTTTTCTAAATCATTTTCTTCAAGAATTTGAAAACATTTCTTACAAATTTTAAAAATTTAGAGAAGCTACTTACGTTTTTCTTAATTCCAATTTTTGGAAATGAATGTAGGTAGTTTTTGACAATCAGCGTAGCAAATTTAAGCACAAAATTTCAAAAATTCTGTCAATAAACCCAATTTTTAAAAAACATTTTTTTTGTAAAATTTGAAAATATTTGTTGCATGCTTTAAAAGTTTAGAAAAACTACATACAATTTTTCAAAATTATTACAATTTTTCAAAATTAGTATGGCA
Organism: Tachinus rufipes; assembly: GCA_963932245.1. Taxonomy (NCBI): domain Eukaryota; kingdom Metazoa; phylum Arthropoda; class Insecta; order Coleoptera; family Staphylinidae; genus Tachinus; species Tachinus rufipes. Next base: position 9,969,932 of record OZ010749.1, read on the forward strand.
CTTATTGTCAATAGGTTTAGCAAATTTTAATACAAAATTTCAAAAATTTTTGCAAAACAGTTTTTCTTTAGAATTTAGAAATTATTGTTGCAAATTTTGAAAGTTTAGAAACACTAATTACAATTTTTCAAAAAATTACAATTTTTAAAAATAAATTTAGCTATTTATTGTCAGTCACTACAGCAAATTTAAGTACAAAAATAAAAAAAAATTCTGTCAAAAAACCCAATTTTTGTAAAATAGTTTTTTTTCTAGAATTTGTAAATGGTTGTTGCATACTTAAAAAATTTAGAAAAACAATATAAAGTTTTTCAAAAAATCCCAACTATTAGAACTAAATTTAGCAACTTATTGTCAATCAGTATAGCAAATTTCAGCACAAAATTTCAAAAATTCTGATAAAATTTTTTTTTTGTTTTACTAGAATTTGAAAAATTTGTTGCTTACTTTAAAACTTTAAAAAAACTACTAACAATTTTTTTTTTAAAACCCCAACTTTTGGAAATAAGTTTAGCTACTTATTGTCAATAAGTGTAGCAATTTTCAGCCCAAAATTTCAAAAATTCTGCAAAAAAAAACAAGTTTTTGTAAAATTTTTTCAATTTTCGGAAATAATTTTAGCTACTTATTGTCAATCAGTGAAGCAAATTTCAATACTATATTTCAAAATTTTAGTCAAAAAACCCAATTTTTGTAAAACTGTTTTTTCTAGAATTTAGAAATAGTTGTTGCATACTTTAAAAGTTTAAAAATCTACTTACAATTTTTTTTTAAATCCCAATTTTTGGAAATAAATTTAGCTACTTATTGTCAATTAATGTAGCAAATTTCAGCACTAAATTTTAAAAATTCTGTCAAAAAACCCAATTTCTGTAAAATAGTTTTTTTATAGAATTTAGAAATATTTGTTGCATACATAAAAGTTTAGAAAAATTATTTACAGTTTTTCAAAAAATCCTAATTTTTAAAACTGAATTTAGTAACTTATTGTTAATCAGTTTAGCAAATTTTAGCACTAAATTTCAAAAATTCTGTCAGAAAACCCAATTTTTGTAAAACAGTTTTTTTTTAGAATTTGGAAATATTTGTTGCAAACTTTATATGTTTAGAGAAATTGCCTAACATTTTTAGAAAAATTCCAATTTTTGGAAATGAATTTAGCTATTTATTGTCAACCAGTGTAGTAAATTTTTGCACTAAATTTCAAAAATTATGTTAAAAAACCCAATTTTTGTAAAATAGTTTTTTTCTAGAATTTGGAAATATTTGTGGTATACTTAAAAACTTAGAAAAACTACTTACATTTTTTTGAAAAATTCTAATTTTTAGAAATAAATTTAACAACTTATTGTCAATCAGTTTAGCAAATATCACTGAAAATCTTCAAAATATTTCTTAAAAAAAACAGTTTTTTTGAAACAGTTTTTTTCTAGAATTAGTAAATTTTTGTTGCATACTTTAAAAGTTTAGAAAAACTACTTACAATTTTTTGAAAAAATCCAATTTTTGGAAATGAATTTAGCTACTTATTATCAAATAGTGTAGCAAATTTCAGCACATAATTTCAAAAATTCTGTCAAAAAGCTCAATTTTTGTAAAACATTTTTTTCTAGAATTTGGAGTTATTTGTTGCATACTTTAAAACTACTTTTATTTTTTCAAAAACATTAAAAATAAATGTAGCTGCTTATTTTCAATTAGTCTAATAAATTTCAACACAAAATTTTAAAAATTCCGACAAAAAACAACTTTTGTAAAACAGTTTTATTCTAGAATTTGGAAATATTTGCTGCATACTTTAAAAGTTTAGAAAAACTACTTATTTTTTTTTGAAAAATTTTAATTTTCAGGAATGAATTTAGCTACTTATTGCCAAACAAGGTTCTAAATTTTAGAATTAACTTTCAAAAATTCTGTCAAAAAACTCAATTTTGGGAAAAGAATTTTTCTAAAATTTGGACAAATTTGTTGCATACTTTAAAAGTTTAGAAAAACTACTTACAATTTTTTAAAAAATCGCAATTTTTTTTTAGAAATGATTTTAGCAACTTATTGTCAATCAGTCTAGCAAATTTTGGAAAAAAATTTCAAAATTTCTATAAAAAAAACAATTTTTGTAAAACAGTTTTTTCGAGAATTTTGAAATATTTGTTTAGAAAAACTACTTACAATTTTTTGAAAAACCCCAGTTTTAAAAATAAAGTTAACTACTTATTGTCAATCAGTTAAGCAAATTTCAAAAATTCAGTCAAAAAACTCAATTTTGAAAAACAGTTTTTTTCTAAAATTTGTTGCATATTTTAAAAGTTTTGAAAAACTACTTGCAATTTTTTAAAAAATTCCTATTTTTAGAAATGATTTTAGTAACTTATAGTCAATCAGTTTAGCAAATTTTGCAAAAAAATTTCATTCTATAAAAAACCCAAGTTTTGTAAAACAGTTTTTTTCGAGAATTTTGAAATATTTGTTGCATACTTTAAAAGTTTAGAAAAACTTCTTACAATTTTTTCAAAATTATTACAATTTTTGAAAATTAGTATGGCATTTATTGTCAATCAGTTTAGCAAATTTTAATACAAAATTTCAAAAATTCTGTCAAAAAACCTAATTTTTACAAAACAGTTTTATTTAGAATTTAGAAATATTTGTTGCAAACTTTAAAAGTTAAAAAAACCACATATTTTTTTTTTAATTCCTAATTTTTGAAAATAAATTTATCTACTTATTGTCAATCAGTGTTTTCAATACAAAATTTCAAGAATTCTATCAAAAAACCCAAAAACAGTTTTTTTTAGAATTCAGAAATATTTGTTGCAACTTTAAAAGTTTTAAAACCACTTAAAATTTTTCAAAAAACTACAATTTTTGAAAATAGCAATTTATTGTCAATTAAGGTAGCAAAATTCAGCACAAAATTTCAAAAATTCAAATTCAGAAACTCATTTTTGTAAAACAGATTTTTTCTAAAATTTGTTGCATATTTTAAAAGTATTTTAAAAGTTTAATTAAAACACTAATTATAATTTTTCAAAAAAACCCAATTTTTGGAAATGATTTTAGCAACTTATTGTCAATCAGTGTAGCACATTTCAGCACAAAATTTCAAAAATTCTATCAAAAAACAGAATTTTTGTAAAACAGTTTTTTTCTAGAATATGGAAATATTTGTTGCATATTTTAAAAGTTTAAAAAAACTACTCACAATTTTTAAAAAAATCATAACTTTGGGAAATAATTTTAGCAACTTATTGTCAATCAGTGTAGCAAATTTTGAACACAAAATTTCAAAAATTCTGTCTAAAAACCCAATTTTTATAAAATAGATTTTTCTAAAATTTGGAAATATTTATAGCATACTTTAAAAGCTTAGAAACACTACTTACAGTTTTTCAAAATTATTACAATTTTTGAAAATTAGTATAGCACTTATTGTCTATCAGTTTAGCAAATTTCAATACAAAATTTCAAAAATTCCATAAAAAATATTTGTTGCATACTTTAAAAGTTTAGAAAAATTAACTAACATTTATTTTTTAAATCTCAATTTTTAGAAATAAATTTAGCAACTTATTGTCAATGTGTGTATCAAATTTTGTTACACAATTTTAAAAATTCTGCCAAAAAAATCAAATTGTGAGCTTAAGTATGTTGTAAATATTGGAAATAAATTGTAGCAAACTTTGAAAACTTATAATTTTTAGAAAAATTTTCTTCTTTTAGAAATGAATTTAGCAACTTATAGTCAATTAGTGTAGCAAATTTTATTTTAAAATTACAAAAAATTCTGCAAAAAAACTTAATTTTTGTAAAACTCTTCGCTTTAGGTTTGAAAAATTTTGTTGCAAAGTTTAGAATAACTCAGTTTTCGTAAAACTGTTTCCTTAGATTTTTATTTTTATTTTTTTTAAATTCTAGTTTTTAGAAATAAATTTAAGAACTTTTTGTCAATCAATATAACAAATTTACAATTGAGGCACTTAACTGTTGCTTTGGGTTTAAAGTTGTTGAAGTACTTGACAACTGTAACATCTTAATTATGCTGCCAGAGTTGAGGTTGTAGTAGGTTCTAAAATATTGTTAATTGTACACTAGCGTTTGATGCTTAGGAGTTGTGTGTTAATTCCGTATTTAGCATTGAGATATTGTACGTAATACCCGTTAAGAGCATGCTATGCACTGGCATTCAAAGCTTTTGAGTAATAGGTTAAAGTTAAGAACAAAAAAAAACTGTTTGTGCGCTTGTTGGCTACAATATAAGAAAAATATTTCAAAAACTTTAAAATATAACATAAACAAAAAAAAATTTAAACTTAAATAAGAAATCTAGAAGCTTTAGAAAAAATTGAAAAAATTACAAAAACTTTAAAAAAATTTCAAAAAGTTTTTAGAGGTTTTAAGAGCAGAAACTTTAAAAATAACTAAAAAATTCATAAAAATTATAATTTATATAATATAAACTTAAAATAAAATATCATAAACTGCAAAAAATAAAATCTAAAATTTAAAAAAAAATCCATAAACTTTAAAAAAAAGATGCAAAAGTTTCAGAATTTTTTAGAAACATTGAAAATATTGCAAAAACTTTATAAAAATTACAACAACTTTGCTAAAGCATCAGAAAAAAAACAAAACTCAAAAACCTTCAAAAAAATAAACTTTAAAATTTCTTGAAACAATGTTGTTACTTGTAGCAGACAAAAATATATTGAGTGTAACTTGTGCCACAATGCTTTAGCAACGCTTTGCTTTTAGCAGCCCGCACTTTGCTCCATTATGCTGCTAAAAGCCGCAAGCTGCTAAAGCCAATTTTTAGACCTTGAAATACTATATACTCTAAGAAGACTGCTGAACTTTATGAAGATTGAAAAAACTTTTAAAATATTCTACAAAGAATTCAAAACAAACAAAGAAAACTGCAAAAACGTCTAAAAGACTTCAAAAAAGCAAAAACTTTAATTATTTTTCTTTTAAGTTGCAAAAACGTCTAGAAGGTTTCAAAAACTTTATAGAGATTGCAGAAACTTAAGAAATATTTACTAAAAAACCAGGAATCTACACCTAAAAAATCTTTAGGAAAAGATTGCAAAAGCTTCAATAAAAAAAATTTAGAAACATTTTTTTAAGTTTTTGAATATTTTTTATTATGAAGTTTTTTTGCTCAAAACTTTTTATAGTTTGCAAACTTTAGTAAAATTGCAAAATGTTTATAAAAACTCTAAAAACTAAAAAACTTTAGAGGTTGCAGAAACTTTAAAAACAATCCAAAAAAATTATTCTTAATAAAAAACATTAAAAAAGATTGCAGATTGCAGTGAGACTGTAAACATTTTAAAAACAATCCAGAAACTTCAGAAATATTTCAAAAACTTCAATAAAATTGCATAAGCTTTAAAAACAATCCAAAATTTTCAAAGGAAAAAACTAGATACATCAAAAGAAAGCCAGAACTAAAAAAAATATCAGAAAATTCTTATAGAGATTGCAGAAACATCAGAAAAAGTCTAAAACTTGAAAACAATTTAAAAAAGATTCCAAAAATTTAAGGAATCAAAACAATTTTATATTTAATTTCAAATATTTTGTAATGATTGCAGAATTATTAAAAGAAGTCCAAAACTAAATTATAACCTTTAAAAGAAAAAACTGTAGAAACTTTTAAAAATACAAAAAAACTTCAAAAAACTCCATAAACTTAAAAAAATATCATAAAAATATATCTATAATGAACTATAAAAATTAAAAAAAAATTAAAATTTCAAAGTTTCAAAAACTTAAAAAAAGACAAAAAAATCAGTTTTTTTTAAACTTAGCAAAAAAGATCAACAACTTTAGATAGATTCTAAAAACTTTATAGAGATAGCAAACAAAAATCCAAAATTAGAAAATATTAAAAAATAATTTAGAAAAAAAATTAAAAAAATAATTCAAAAAACTTTAAAACAAATTTCAGAAAATTTTGATATTTTAAAAAAACTGTAAAACTTTAGAAATACTCAAAAAAAAATCCAGAAACATAAAAAAAAAAAACAAAAAACATCAGAAAAATTGTAAACGTTTTATAGCAATTGCAGAAACATATCAAATCAAAAAAACAAATAAAAAATAATCCAAACTTAAAATTTTTAGAATAAGATTTCAAAAAATCAGAAAACCAGCAAAAAAAAATAATAAATTTCAAAATAATTAAAAAATAAATTTTAGAAAAAAGACTTAACATTTTTTAAAAGAATATTAAAAATAAAAAGTTACTGCAAAAATTAAAAATAAATATAAAAGTTTATAAAGATTGCAAAAACTTTATAGAAATTGCAGAAACATCAGAAAGAGTCAACACTCAAAAACCTTTAAAAAAAGACTTAAAAAAAAAAAAAAAAATTGCAAATTATTGCTTTATTTATTCCCAAACAATAGCATTTGACTGCCAACAGCTGACAAGTCTACATCCGAGACCAAGTCTACAGACTTTAAGAGAATAAAAAAGACCGTCATCAGAATGGTTGAAGATGACTCCAAAAGAATTGACAACATCTACAATGACTTTAAGCAAAGCCGGTACGACCTCACCAATACCCTTGCCACTTTGCACAAAAATATCTCTAAAAAGTAACGTCCAGCATTGCCGCCTCCAACGCGGCTACATATTGCTGGTCGCCAAGCATACCACCAAGCCTGACAAGCTACCAAAATCCCTTTTACAGATCTCTCCAACCAAAGTTTCAAAGTTCCAAAGATCAAAACATCTTCCCCCGCTGCTGCATCCAAGTCTTGGCCACCGCGGCTCAAACTTTTTTTCAAAAAAGCCAGCCAGAAAACCAGTCGACTACAGCTTCTCCAACAAGAAAACAATAATGGAGACTTTGCAGGAGAACAACGTCACTAACCTAAAAGAAGTCCCGCCTGCAGAGGAGAGATTCATTCTAATATACTACTCTAAAAAAAAAACAGAAGATAAAATCGGGTAAGCCCCAATCTGTAATTACTAGGCCAACAGCCAGCTATTTAAGTCAAACGCTTTCAGTGCCATTAAGGTCATCAACCACCAAAGCAAAGGGTCCAAAACTTGGCCAACAACTATGGTCAAGACGTCCACTTCTGGCACAGCCTATAACTCCCTTGGCCCTCCAAGAAACTCTTCAAATCCGTCAGCACTTACAGGGGTTGCTAACACACGTTGTCCTCCTCCTATCACAATTACTTAATAAAGTTTCAAGTGCTAGGCAGACAGACAAACAAAATATTTTAGATCAGATTATAACTTTCTCCAGCTGCCGCAAACTCAAACCAGCTTATTTAGTCCTTTACAACATCAAAAATTCTAGTTTAATCTTTTTTTAAAATACCTGCATAGGAGAATGAGGAAGTGAACAATCATTTCATAAAGAAAATCTCTTACAATGACCAACTTTTAATAATTTTTTTGATTTAAATTGTTTTCTTGGTAACTAGCAAAAGTTTTAAGTTGTTGATTAGAATGTTGGCTTTAGCTCAAAAATACTTTGGAAAATATTCTTAGACAACTATTTCATGTAAAAAATGTTCTAAAATAACAAAATTTTGAAATTTTTTTTAATTTAAATGATTTTCTTGCAAAACTAACAAAAGTTTTTAGATGTTAGTTAAAATTTTGGCTTTAGCATACTTGATTTTATCAAAAATTATTTGAAAAATTATTTTGGACAACTATTTTATGTAGAAAATGTTCCAAAATGGCCAAATTTTGATGATTTTTTTATTTAAATAATTATTTTGGTAACTAGCAATAGTTTTAAGTTGTTGATTAGAAGTTTGATTCCAGCATATTTTTATTTTATTAAAAAATACTTTGAAAAATATTCTCAAACAGCTATTTCATGTAGAAAATGTCCCAAAATGACAAAAGTTTAATGATTTCTTTGATTTAAATGTATTTCTTGCTACTTAGCAGAAATTTTAAGTTGTTGATTAAAATTTTGGCTTTAGCATACTTGATTTTATCAAATACAATTGGAAAAATATTTTTGGACAATTATTTTATGTAGAAAATGGTCTAAAATGACCAAGTTTTGATGATTTTTTTTAATTTAAATGTTTTTTTTAATAACCAGCAAGAATTTTAAGTTGTTGATTAAAATTTTGGCTTTAGCATTCTTGATTTTTTCAAAAATAATTTGGAAAATATTTTTGAACAACTATTTCATGTAGAAAATGTCTCAAAATGACCAAATTTTGATGATTTTTTTGATTTAAATTATCTTCTTGGTAACTAGCAAAAATTTTAAGTTGTTGGTTAAAAGTTTGACTCCAGCATACTTGATTTTATTAAAAAATACTTTAAAAAATATTTTTCAACAACTATGTCCCAAAATGACCATACTTTGTTGACTTAAATGATTAAGTAGCAAGAATTTTAAGTTGTTGATTAAAATTTTAGCTTTAGCATACTTGATTTTATCAAAAATACTTTGGTAAATATTTTTGAACAACTATTTTATGTAGAAAATGTACAAAATGACCAAGCTTTGTTGGTTTTTTTTATTTGAATGATTTTTTGGTAACAAGCATAAATTTTAAGTTGTTGGTTAGAAATTGGACTTTTTTATTTTATTTATTAATTAGCTCAAAATAATAATATTTTTAACAAAATTAAGTCTAAACATTTTTCTAGAAATTAGAATACAAAAGATCGAATGAATCTACAATCAACCACGTTTTTAAACTTAATTCAGTTTATAAATAATTACATATTTGTTTACAATATTCTAAGCACAATTTATAAATTCATTTACAAACTTTCTATTTTCTTGTATTTTTTGTATTATTATTACTTACTAGGATAAGTCCATGGTAGATCAAACGTTGCAGCAACATAATATACCAACATCAACAGTACAAGTAACAGTTGATACATGACTACTTTATTCAGTATAATTCTGAATTTATTATGGATCTATTTATACTTTTGTAACTGCATTTTTTTGAATGGTATGCGGTTGTTTATAAATTTTATTATATTTTTATTACATAAATATATAATTATTTATTATAATTCATTGAATCTTATCGGTGCAATTTTAAGTATTTATTATAAAGTATATTTCTAGCAGTAGCTAACAACAACATTAAAAATTGCATGTTTTGTAATTAATAATAATAAATTTATTATCAATTATATAAAATCATATAATTAAAAACTTTAAAAAATTGTTGATGTAAAATATATTCTGAAACTATCTAAATGTGTCTACAATTTGTTAGAAATATTTGCAGTTTATAAAACTATTAAAAATTTGTCTAAAAATGTTCCTAATTTGTCTAATGTTGTCTTAAAATCTAAAAAACATTTTATGCACGTTTTTGATTTAAAATATATTCTAAAACTATCTAAATCTGTCTTCAATTTGTTAGAAATATTTGCAGATTATAAAACTATTAAGAAATTGTCTAAAAATGTTCCTAATTTGTCTATAATTGTTGCCTTAAAATCTAAAAAAACTTTTTATGTACGTTTTTTATGTAAAATATATTCTGAAACTTCCTGAATCTGTCTCCAATTTGTTAGAAATGTTTGCAGATTATAAGATTATTAAGAAATTGTCTAAAAATGTTCTTAGTTTGTCTAAAATTGTTCCTTTATAATCTAAAAACCCTTTTATGGACGTTTTTGTCAGACAACCAATGAGCATTGTTAAAAATACAAAATTTTATTTGTGTAAAGTCAAAAATGGCAATTTTTTGCATAAAATATTAAAATATTAAAAAAAAAAACAAATACGGTCAAAAACAGTTAAAAAAAATTCAAACTTTCCAAAAGCTTAAAATCTTCCAAATTTCTAAACAACTTTAAAGCTTTATTAACCAAAGAATATATGAAATTATAGTATAAATTTTCTTACAAATTCAAATTTTTAAACCGCATTTTGATAATCTAATTAGTTTAGAAATAAAACCATTTTTAGCAAAATTACAAAATTTCCAATAACTAAGCTTTGCCAAATTTCTAAATAATTTTAAAACTTTATTGGCCAAGTGATATATGATTCTTTTGTAAAATTTCCTCACAAATCCAAATTTCTAACTGCATTTTGATGAAGTGATTGGTATAGAAATAAAACCATTTTTAGCAAAATTACAAATTTTCGAATAACTAAGCTTTGCCAAATTTCTAAATAATTTTAAAACTTTATTGGCTAAGTAATATATGATTTTATATTAAATTTTTTTCACAAATCCAAATTTTTAAACTGCATTTTGATGAAGTAATTGGTTTAGAAATAAAACCATTTTTAGCAAAAATCCAAACTTTCCAAAAGCTTAAGTTTTTCCAAACTTCTAAACAATTTTAAAGTTTTATTGACCAACAAATATATGATTTTATAGTAAAATTTACTTCCAAAATTAAATTTTTAAACCACGTTTTAATAAAGCAATTAGTTTAGAATTAAAACTGTTTTTAGCAAAATTACAAAATTTCCAATAACTAAGTTTTGCTAAATTTTTAAATAATTTTAAATTTTATTGACCAAGTAATATATGATTTTGTAGTAGAATTTTCTCACAAATCCAAATTTCTAAACTGCATTTTTATGAAGTAATTGGTTCAGAAATTAAACCATTTTTAGCAAAAATCCAAACTTTCCAAAAGCTTATATTCTTCCAAACTTCTAAACAACTTTAAAGCTTTATTGACTAAAAAATATATGAATTTAGAGTAAACTTTCTTCACAAATTTAAATTTCCAAACCTCAATTTGATAAATTAATCAGTTCAGAAATAAAACCATTTTTAGCAAAAATCCAAACTTTCCAAAAGCTTAGGTTCTTCCAAATTTCTAAACAACTTTAAAGCTTTATTGATAAAAAGATATAAAATTTTGTAATAAAATTTTCTTACAAATTCCAACTTCTAAACTGCATTTTGGTAAAGCTATTAGTTTAGAAAAAAAAACATTTTTAGCAAAATTATAAAATTTCCAATAACTAATCTTTGACAAATTTCTAGATAATTTTAAAATTTTATTGGCCAAGTAATAAATTATTTTTGAAGAGAATTTCCTTACAAATTCAAATTTCTAAACTGCATTTTGATGAAGCAATTAGTTTAGAAATATAACCATTTTTAGCAAAATTACAAAAATTCCAATAACTAAGCTTTGCCAAATTTCTTAATAATTTTAAAACTTTATTGACCCAAATACTATATGATTTTATAGTAAAATTTCCTCAAAAATCCAAATTTTTAAACTGCATTTTGATGAAGTAATCGGTTTATAAATAAAACCAATTTTACCAAAAACCCAAACTTTCCAAAAGCTTAGGTTTTTCCAAAATTTCTAAACAACTTTAAAGCTTTATTAACTAAGTATATATGATTTTAAAGTAAAATTTCCTTACAAATTCAAATTTTTAAACCTGATTTTGATAAAGCAATTAGTTTAGAAATAAAACTGTTTTTAGCAAAATTACAAAATTTCCAATAACTAAGCTTTGCCAAAATTCAAAATAATTTTAAAATTTTATTGGCTAAGTAATATATGATTTTATAAAAAAAATTTTTTGCAGAAAAATTTCCTCACAAATCCAAATTTCTAAACCGCATTTTGATAAAGCAATTAGTTTAGAAATAAAACTGTTTTTAGCAAAATTACAAAATTCCCAATAACTAAGCTTTGCCAAATTTCTAAATAATTTTAAAAATTTATTAGCCAAGTAATATATGATTCTATAGTAAAATTTCCTCACAAATTCAAATTTTTAAACCGCATTTTGGTGCGTTAATTGGTTTAGAAATAAAACCAACATTATTAATTTAATTAAATCCTAATTTGTCCAAAAAAGCTTCTGTTAATAAAAATCTAACCAACAGATCAGGCTAAAATTGATTCATACTGTATAAAATATATTTAACATCATCTGTGGCAATACACAAGTTAATAACTTGACTATATTTTGAGTTATAAGATATTTGAAGAAACATCAATAATTCTAAAAAAAACATTTTTCTAAATTTCTAAATATTATTCAAATTTTTATCTTTATGTGATACATGTTTTTAGAGTAAAATTGTATCATAAATTTAAATTACTATTTTATGGTATCTAAATTAATTTAGAAATAAAACCAATATAAAAGATTTGGTTTAATTATAATTTCTTCACATAAGTTTTTGGGAATAAGAAACTATTAAGTTAAAACTCAAACATAATACGTAAAACACAATCAGACTTTATCTGTAGCAATACAAAAATCATAAATTTATAAACTTTGTTAAAAAACGCATTTGATCATAAACATCGTGCAAAAAACTCATTTTTAGCAGGAAACTTGGCACAAAAGTAAAAAAACTGAACAAAATAGCTCAGAAAACTCACTTTTAGCATAAACTTTGCTAAAAAATTACGTTTAACACTTGAGTTTTATCATAATTTGTAAGAAAAACCAAATTATAAAATGATATTTGTTTAAATAAAACTCAAAATTAAAAAAAATGCACGGAAAAAAAATTATACCAAAAAAAGTCTAAAACAACTAAAAAATATTGTTAATCATGCCATTACCTGTTGAAAAGTGCAAAAATTTATTTATAAAAAGTCAAAAATTACAAAATCCGGTCATAGAATATTTAAATATTTTTAGAAATAACTAATATCCGGCCAAAAACGATTAAAAAGTATAAAATTTTATAAACAAAATGTTAAAAACAACAAAATTTGGTCTTAAAACATCAAAATATTTTTAGAAAGCAACAAAGTTTAGCCATAAATCTGTTAAAAAACGCAAAGTTCTACTCATAAAATTTAAAATACCAATAAAATATTCTCAAAAAGCACTAAAATCCGTCCATAAACTGTTAAAAAGTGTAAAATTCTATTTATTAAATATCAAAAATAACAAAATACGGTTTTAAAACATAAAATATTGTTAGAAAGTAACAAAACTGGCTATAAACTATTGAAAAATGCAAAACCTATTATAAAAAATTAAAAATAACTTAGTAAAATCATACAACAATAAAATATTTTTAGATACAGTCAAAATTCCGTAGACTTAGTCTTTTGGTGACGCGGTGAAGCCAACATGATCGGTGCTTGCGGTGACGTCAATTGTGAACAAAAATACGTATGTAGCAAAAGATTTGCTATTAAACGCGTGTATAAAAACACATTTTACGGACTTAGTCAACCAAAATGTCAGTAAATAAGGCACTAGGTGCATAGCGTTGCTAAATTATTTAATAAACAAAAATTATTTAATTTACACAATATTCAAGATTAAAGTAAAAAAAAAATGTCATTATGTAAATGATATTACAAGTTAATATTAAAATATAAATTTATTTTTTATTATGATCATTAATGTTGACTAAAAATTGTAAAATCAAATCAGTTGTGCTCATATAATGTTATGTTGACTTCATTATGCAACAAGAAAAAAACAGCAAACGTCTATAAGTGTATATGGTCTAAGCAAAATCCGGACGATAAAATTGCACAAAAACGATGATTATATCATAAAAATTGTGCAAAAAAAATATTTTTGATTAAAATTTGTTTGTGGTAAGTCATGTATATCATAAAAAAATCATCAAAAAACAAGCAAAACGTCGTTTTTGCAAAAAAAATTGCATAAAAACAACATTTATGAGATTAAAATTTGCGCAAAAACTCAATTTTAGAATCAAATTTGTTACAAAAACTCAAAATTCTACAAAGTAGATTTTTATTATTTATTTTTTTTATGCTTTTTACGGCTATTTTACATCGCCGCAGTAAGTCTACGACTTGTTTAAAGTGGTTTGATGGGACCAACAGCTTAAAACGTGACTTCCGAACCACGCTGGTGGATAAAGAGCAAGTTATCATTTCAGTCATATTTCGGGGATCGAACCCCGGACTGCTCGCATGATATGCAAGTGCTCTACCATTGAGCTATCACACCATAAATAACATCAATATAGCGCAGAAAACTTAATTCTAGCAACAAATTTGCTCAAAAATCACAGTTATCATAAAATTTATCTAAAAAACCTAAAAAATTTACGAAAAAAAAGTTATACCATAAACATCGCCTAAAAAACTCATTTTTAGCACAAAATTTGCTCAAAAGTAAAAAAAATAACAAAATAAAAATTTATGATATCAAAAATGCACAGAAAACTAATTTTTAGCATAATTTTTGCTAAAAAATAACGTTTATTAACACATAAACTTTATCATAAATTGTAAGAAAAACAAAATTAATTAAAAAAAAAACTCAAAATTTAAAAAAAAAAACACAACAAAAATGATACCATAAACATTGCACAAAAAACTCATTTTTAGCACAAAATTAGCTTCAAAAGTAAAAAATACATTTATTATATTAAAATTGTAAAGAAAACTCAGTTTTAGCATAAAATTTGCTAAAAAATTAATTTAATCACATGAACAATATAAAAATTGAACAAATTAAACATTTATAATATCATAATCGCCCTTTCAGCATAAACTTTGCTAAAAAATATCGTTTAACACATCGTTTCATAAGGAAAACCAAATTATAGTATATTATTTGTTTCAAAAAACTCAAAATTTAAAAAACGCGTGTCAAAAAAATTATACCATCAACTTCGCCCAAAAAACTTATGATTAGCGAAAAATTTGCTTCAAAAATTGAAAAATGGAACAAAATAAACATTTATATTTATTAAAATTTTACAAAAAACTCATTTTTAGCATAAACTTGACTTAAAAATTACGTTTAACACATAAACTTTATCATAATTCGTAAAAAAAAACAAATTAAAGTATATTATTTGTTTCAAAAAACTCAAAAATTAAAAATGCACAGAAAAAAATTTATACCGCAAAAAACTCATGTTTAGCACAAAATTTGCTTCAATATTTAAAAAATGTATCAAAATAAACATTTATAATAAGAAAATTGCAAAAAAACTCACTTTTAGCATAAACTTTGTTAAAGAATCTTGTTTAACACATGAACTTTGTCATAATTCGTTAAAAAAAAAAATTATAGTATAAAATTTGTTTCAAAAAAACTTAAAACTTAAAAAATGCACGTAAAAAAAATTATGCTATAAACATTGCGCAAAAAACTCAGTTTTAGCACAAAACTAGCTTCAAACGTTAAAAAAATGAACAAAATAAACATTTATACTATCAAAATTGCACAAAAAACTCACTTTTAACATAAACTTTGCTAAAAATTACATTTAACACATGATCATAATTTGTAGGAAAAAACAAATTATAGTATAACATTTGTTTTAAAAAACTTAAAAAAATAAAAAATATTATACTGCAAAAAACTCATTTGTAGCACAAAATTTGCTTCAAATATTAAAAAATTTAAAAGACTAAACATTTATAATATCAAAATTGCACAAAAAACTCACTTTCATGTTTATTACATAAATTTTATCATATTTTGTAAGAAAAACCAAATTAGAATATATTTGTTTCAAAAAAATTCAAAATTTAAAAAATGTACGGAAAAAAATTTATACCGCAAAAAACTCATTTTTGGCACAAAATTTGCTTTAAAAATAAAAAAAATTAACAAAATAAACATTTACAATATTAAAATTGGTCATAAAACTCAGTTTTAGCATAAACTTTACTAAAAAATCACATTTACACATGAAATTTGTTAGAAAAACTAAATTATAGTATAATATTTGTTTAAAAAAAAACTTAAAATTTAAAAAATGCATGGAAAAAAATATATTATAAACATCGCGCAAAAAAAATTTTTTAGCTCAGAAATTGCTTCAAAAGTTGAGATTTTTTAACAAAATAAACATTTATAATATCAAAATTGCACAAAAAACTAACTTTTAGCATAAAACCAGAAAACCAAATTATAGTAATTATTTGTATCAAAAAACTCAAAATATAAAAAATGCACGGAAAAAAAATTATACCATAAACATCGCGCAAAAAACTCATTTTTAGCACAAAATTTGCTTCAAAAGTCAAAAATTTAAACAAAATAAACTTTTAAAGTAACAAAACTGCACAGAAAACTCATTTTTAGCATAAACTTTATTAAAAAATCACGTTTAACACATGAACTTTATCATAATTCTTAAGAAAAAACAAATTATGGTCTAATATTTGTTTCAAAAAAACACGAAAAAAAAATTATTCCATTAATCGCGTGTAAAACTTATTTTTAGCACAAAATTTGCTTTAAAAGTCAAAAAATTGAACTAAATAAACATTTATAAAATCATAATCGCGCAGAAAACTCACTTTTAGCATAATCTTTGCTAAAAAATCAAGTTTAAATCATAAAGTTTACTATAATTTGTAAGAATAACCAAACTATAGTAAAATATTTGTTTAAAAAAAAATCAAAATTTTTAAAAAGCACAAAAAAGAATTTATACCATTAACATCGCGTATAAAACTTATTTTTAGCACAAAATTTGCTTCAAAAGTCAAAAATTTAAATCAAATAAACATTTATAATATCATAATTGCGCAAAAAACTCACTTTTAGCATAATCTTTGCTAAAAAATCAAGTTTAACACATGAACTTTATCATAATTTGTAAGAAAAACCAAATTATAGTATATTTGTTTAAAAAAACTCAAAGTTTAAAAAATGTTTGGAAAAAAACTATACCATAAACATCGCGCAAAAAAATCATTTTTAGCACAACATTCTCATCCAAAAGTCTAAAAATTTAACAGAATAAACATTTATAGTATCAAAATCGCACAGAAAACTTACTTTTAGCATAAAGTTTGCTAAAAAATTAACATAAACACTTAAACTTTATCGTAATTTGTAAGAAAAACTAAATTATAGTATAATATTTTTTTCAAAAAAACTCAAAACTTAAAAAATGCACAGAAAAAAATTGTATACCATAAACATTGCGCAAAAAACTTATTTTTATCACAAAAATTTGCTTCAAAAATTAAAAAAATTTGCAAAATAAACTATTATTATATCAAAATTGCACAGAAAACTCACTTTTAGTATAAGTTTTGCTAAAAAATAACGATTCACACTTAATTTTTATCATAAATTGAAAAAAAAAACAAATTACTTTAATTTGTTTAAAAAAAAAAAAATTAAAAAAAAGTTTTAGCATAAACTTTAATAAAAATCATGTTTAATACATAAACTGTATTATAATTTGTAAGAAAAGCCAAATTATAGTATATTTGTTTCAAAATTCCTCAAAATTTAAAAAAAACACAAAAAAAATTATACATAAAACATCGCGCAAAAAAACTCATTTTTAAAACAAAATTTGCTTTAAAAAATTTAACAAAATAAACATTTATAATATCATAATCGCGCAGAAAACTCACTTTTAGCATAAACTTTGCAAAAAAAATTGCGTTTAACACATAAACTTTATCATAATTTGTAAAAAAAAACAAATTATAGTTAAATATTTGTTTCAAAAAACTAAAAATTTAAATAATGCACGAAAAAAAAATTATACTATAAGTATAGCGCAAAAAAACTCTTTTAGCTTCAAAAGTAAAATAGTTGAACAACATAAACATTTATTATATTAAAATTGCAGATAAAACTCACTTTAAGCACAAACTTTGCTAAAAATCACGTTTAACACATAAACTTTATCATAATTTGGAAAGTAAACAAATTATAATATAATATTTGTTTCAAAAAACTCAAAATTTAAAAAATGCACAGAAAAGAAATTATACTATAAACATCGCACAGAAAACTCATTTTTAGCATAAACATTATTGAAAAATCATGTTTAAGATATGAACTTTATCATAATTTGTAAAAAAACAAATTATAGTATAATATTAGTTTCAAAAAAACTGAAAATAAATAAAATTCACAGAAAAAAATTATTAACGCAAACATGCCTAAAAAAATCATTTTTAACGCAAAATTTGTTTCAAAAATTTAAAAATTCAACAAAATATACACTAATAATAGCAAAATCGCACAGAAAATTCAGTTTTAGCATAAATTTTGCTAAAAAAATCGCATAAACACATAAACTTTATCATAATTTGTAAAAAAAAAAACAAATTATAATATAATATTTGTTTCAAAAAAACTCAAAATTTTAAAAATGCTCGAAAAAAAACTATACCATAAACATCACGCAAACAATTCAATTTTTACAACAAAATTTGTTTCAAAGGTCAAAAAATTAAACATAATAAACATTTATAATATCATAATTGCACAGAAAACTCACATGTATAAAAAAACTCAAAATTACACAAAATAGACTTATATAACATCAAATTTGCACAAAAAACCTAATTTTAGCATGAAATTTGCTCAAAAATCAAAACCAACTTCAAAAACTTTAAAAATTACATAAAAACTATACAAAAAAACTCATTTTAGCATAAAATTTGCCCTTACATCAAAAATATAACATAAAATTCATCAATGTTTGCGTAGAAAACCTAAATACATTGTAAAATTTGCTTAAAAAAACCCAAAATTATTCCTGGTGCCATCTAAGTGATAGCTAAACAAAAAAATTCTTCAACGTAAAATAATATTCAATCGAATTTTACTGAAACGACTGTATTTATTCTTAAACAAAACAAATCAAAACTAAATGTAATAAACGGTTGTTGTATGTTGAAATACTAGTAGACGACATTTTCATGAAACCCTGTGACGTCATGTGCAAAGTAAACCAAAATGTGTCCATAGTACGCACATGTCTTATATTCATGGTACTATAGATTGTTAAGTAAATTAAAATTTAAAAAACTTTTATAAATTTATTTTATTATTATTATTATAATTAAAAAATAAAAAAACAAATTTTATTTTATTTAAGCCGACCCAAAAGTATTATTATGCAAAAACTTTCACAATTCTGTAAATAATCAGGAGTACGTATTTTTGAATTGACTGGATCATCAATCAAATAAACCATCATCATACCTTCAGCAGTATGAAAATCAACATGACAATGAACTAACCAATAACCTGCAACATAAAAATTACACAAAAAATAACAAATAAAATTTTAAAATCTACCTGGATTATTAGCTATAAATCTAACAATAGTATAACCACCAGATGGTACTTGAACTGTATCTTTTATTGGTGGATTATTAAAATTACGAATTAATTGTCCTGTTGCGTCCAAAAATTTAATAAATTCAGTTGTGGTACTTTTAGCTATTTTGCCTTGACCAATAGCATAATGTTCATGTCCGTGAATGTGAAATGGATAAATTAATTCTATTATTTTTCCTTCATCTACATAAATAATTTCTACTAGAGAATTTAATGGTATCTAAAAATAAAGCATTAAATAATTGATAAAGCAATCAAAAAATTACCTTAATTAAATGTACGCATTCACAAAAAATTCCATCACAATATGAAGCAGTCATATTTTCAGGACTACATAATTTCTGCGTATTATCTTTCATATGATTCAATAATAATGGTTTTGTAGGTACAGTCATTGAAATATAATTTATAAAAGGTTAAGTTAATCCTATATCGTTGATTTTTTGTGGCATAATTATAAATATCAAAACCAATATAATATTTAAAATCAGGTTCTCCTTTCATACTTTCTGGCATGGTTTCAAGTGCAGTCATATTAACATAATTGTAACATTTATTATTTAATGGTTGATTAACACAATTTGCAGTCTAAAAATAAATTTGTTAATAGTTACAAATTAAGCTGTTTAGAATTTTACCAATGCGTTAACATTATCTAATGGAATACTACTATATTTAGTTGGGTATAATATTGCTCCTTTATATTGTAATAGCGCAAAGGCTTGATGATTGTTGCATATTATTCCTCCTGTTAATCGTATAACATAATTAGCAATTGTTTGGTTGCAATTTACTACAAAACCGTAGCGTTCACCATTGGTTAATACTAATTTATCCACTAAAATATTATTTATTTAATATAAGATTTTTAATATAAATTAACTAACCAGTAAATAGAATCAAATCTCTACCATCACTAGCAATTACTGTCATTCGATGTCCTTCTATTGTTAATTCCATAGGGCAATGTTCACCACCAGCATGAATAACTCTATATCTATACTCTTTAGTAACAACAAATTTTGTAGGCGGAACCTTAATACCATCATTAGTCTCGCGTCCGTTAATCATAACACCAAAAATCATACCAAAATCAAAAATTTTAAGCCTAATATGAGCAAAAAAATGAAATCTAGAAGAACTATTATAATTATCAGTAAGAGATATAACATGTTCCGGCATATCATAATCGTATTAATCAAAATGTTTATTAACTGCTTGTTTTTGGCGCACGATTATAGAACTGAATAAGCCATCAACTCGTTGAGTTCCTGTGTGTGAATGGTAAAAATGTGTTCCAGCTAAATATTCCTTCATATGGTATCTATAAGTAGTATATGGTAATATAGGACATTGCGTAACCATAGGAACTCCATCCATCCAAGGTGTGTCATTTTGATGAAAACCATGCCAATGTACTGCTATTGTTAAATCTTGCATATCATTTACAATATCGACCATAACTTCATCACCTTGACATATCTAAAATAGAAATTTTAGAAAAAATTAATAAATAGAATTGATTTACTTGTATTGAAGGTCCTGGATACATTCTATTAAAAGTCATAATATGTTTATTTCTACCATCAGCTGGGATGCATTCAGGATTATTACAAGATAATTCAAAACCGTCAGAACAATTCATTCAATTTGGGGTGTTGGTGAAAAAATCTTCCGCTACAAATTTGTAGTAACATCGTTTTGGAAATCCATCGCAATTTCTTAAACATTCGTGATCTTTGTAGTCTAAAAAATAACAATTTTTAGAAATGCAATAATAAATGCAAATAATTATAACAAAATATCATAAATTTAGCGCAGTCGGTAGAATGTTTAAATAAAAAGTTTCTTCTGACTGTATTTTTTTGTGATCTGATTATTATTAATGGGCGCTTTTAATTCATTATTTTTTTAAATAAACTATAAATGTTTTGACTTTTGTCTAATCTATGTTCTAGCGCAGCTTGAATAACTCTAAACTGATAATAGCGTTTGTGCAAACCTAAGCAACAACATTTAATTTTTACTATAAAGTATGTTTAATATTCTATCAACAATTAACAATAAAATTGTTTAATTAAAAAAAAAAAAAAAAAGTTATAAATTTGGCGCAGTCGGTAGAATTTTTAAATAATTTTTTTTTATTCTAGTGAATGTTTAACCAAATTAACATAAATTAATCATTAACAAAAAGTTATAAATTTGGCGCAGTTGGTGTGATTGTTGAATTAATAATTACTGAACAAACTTCTCTGACTGCGCTACATTTGTTAATGCCAACCTGAATAAAATATTTAAAAAAAAATTACTTATTATCCTTTTACTAAATTTCAAAACTTATAAATTGATCTAAAAACTTTTAACAATTCCTAAAAATATTTTGAAACAATTGATAAAATTCCAGAAACTGCTAAAGTGTTCGAAAAACCATTGGCTAATTCTTAAACTTTTTTTTACCAACTCTAAACATGTTGCCCAACTTTAGTGACTTTTCACTAAATTCCAGAAATTTATAAAAAGTTTTCGAAACCATTGACTATTACTAGAAACTACTAAAGTGTTTCAGAAATTTATATACAAAACTTGAAAGAATTCTAAAAAGTTCTAAACATTTTCAGTCAACTCTAGAAACATTTTAATAATTGATCAAATACCAGTAATTTCTAAGATGTTCCAAAAATTTGTCTGTTGTAAAACTTTAGAAATTTGTAAAAAAATCTACAAATCTTTGACCAACTCTTAACATTTTTGCCAACTCTAGAAACTTTTTAATGAATTCTAGAAACTCTTAAAAAGTATATAAACCTTTTGATTAATTCTAGAAATTTCTAAAATGTTTCAAAAATTTATTTACAAACTTGAAAGCTTTTAGTCAACTAGAAACATTTTAATAAATTTGAATAATCAAATTTTAGTAATTCCTAAAATGATTCAAAAATGTTCTTTTTATAAAACTTTAGAAACTTGTAAAAAATTCTACAAACTTTTGACAAATTTTAAACATTTTGGCCAACTCTAAAAACTTTTAACTAAATTCTAGAAACTACTAGAATGTTCTTGAAACTTTTGTTTAATTCTAGAAACTTTTAAAGAGTTTCAAAAATTTATATAAAAACTTGAAAGACTTCTGAAAAGTTCTAAAAACTTTTAGTCAACTCTATAAACATTTTAATAAGCTTGAATGGTCAAATTCTAGTAATTCCTAAAATATTTTAAAAATTTCCTTTTTATCAAACTTAAGAAACTTGTAAAAAGTTCTACAAACTTTTGACCAACTCTAAACATTTTGGTCAATTTTACAGACTTTTCACTGAAATGTAGAAATTTTTAAAAAATTCTTGAAACCTTTAACTATTTCTAGAAACCTCTAAAATGTTTTAGAAATTTTTATACAAACTTGATAGATTTCTAAAAAGTTCAAAAAACTTTTGGTCAGCTCTAAAAACATTTTAATAAGTTTGAATTATCAAACTCTAGTAATTCCTAAGACGTTCCAAAAATTTGCCTTTTGACTAACTTTAAAAACTTATAAAAACAACAAAACAAACCTTTGACCAACTCTAAACATTTTGGCAAACTTTAAAAACTTTTTAGTAAGTTCTAGAAACTTTTAAAAAGTTCTTGAAACCTTTGACTATTTTTAGAAACTTCTAAAGTATTTTAGAAATTTTTATACAAACTTGATAGACTCCTAAAAAGTTCAAAAAACTTTTAGTCAGCTCTAAAAACATTTTAATAAGTTTGAATTATCAAATTCCAGTTATTCCTAAAACGTTCCAAAAATTTGCTTTTTGATTAACTTTAGAAACTTATATAAAGTTCTACAAACTTTTGACCAACTCTAAACATTTTGGTCAGCTTTAGCAACTTTTCACTAAATTCTAGAAACTTCTAAAAAGTTCTTGAAACCTTTGACTATTTCTAAAAACTGCTAAAGTGTTTTAAAAATTTAAATACAAACTTAAAAAACTCCTGAAAAGTTCTAAAAACATTTAGACAAACATTTTAAAAAGTTTGAATGATCAAACTCTAGTAATTTCTAAAATGTTTCAAAAATTTGCTTTTTGTAAAACTTAAAAAACTTCTAAAAAGTTCTACAAACTTTTGACCAACTCTAAATATTTTGGCCAACTTTTTATTAAATTCTAAAATCTTCTAAAAAGTTCTTGAAAATTTGACTATTTCTAAAAACTTTTAAAGTGTTTTGAAAATTTATATACAAATTTAAAAGACTCTTAAAAAGTTCTAAAAACATTTAGTCAAACATTTTAATAAGTTTGAATGATCAATATCTAGTAATTCCTAATATGTTACAAAAAATTGTCTTTTATAAAACTTTAGAAACTTGTAAAAAGTTCTACAAACTTTTGACCAACTCTAAACATTTTGGCTAACTCTAGCAACTTTTCACTGAATTTTAAAAACTTCTAAAAAATTCTTAAGCCTTTGACTATTTCTAGAAACTTCTAAAGTGTTTCAGAAATGTCTAAAAAACTTAAAAAACTTCTGAAAAGTTCTAAAAACTTTTAGTCAAACTTTTTTATAAGTTTGAATGAACAAATTCTAGTAATTTCTAAGATGTTCAAAAAATTTGCCTTTTGTCAAATTTTAGAAACTTGTTCAAAGTTCAACAAACCTTTGACCAACTCTAAAAACTTTTCATTAAATTCTAAAAACTTCTAAAAAGTTTGATTATTTCTAGAAACTTTTAAAATGTTTTACAAATTTAATACAAGCTTAAAAAACTCTTAAAGAATTCTAAAAACTTTTAGTCAACTCAAAAAACAGTGATCAAATTTTAGTAATTTCTAAGATGATCCAAAAAACTGTTTTTTACCAAGTTATAGAAACTTGTAAAAAGTTCTACAAACTTTTGACCAACTCTAAACGTTTTGGCCAACTCTAGAGACGTTTCACTAAACTCTAGAAACTTCTAAAAAATTCTTGAAACTTTTGACTAATTCTAAAAACTTCTAAAGTGTTTCAGAATTTTATATGCAAATTGGAAAAACTCTTAAAAAATTCTAAAAACTTTTAGTTAACTCAAAAAACATTTTATTAAGTTTGAATGATCAAACTTTAGTAATTCCTAAAATGTTCTAAAAATTTGTCATTTACAAAACTTTAGAAATTTGTAAAAAAATCTACAAACCTTTGACCAATTTGACAATTTTGGCCAACTTTAAAAACTTTTCACTAAATTCTTAAAACTTCTAAAAAGTTTTTAAAATCTTTCACTATTTCTAGAAACTTTTAAAGTGTTTCAGAATTTTATACACAAACTTGAAAAACTCCTAAAAAGCTTTAAAAACTTTTAGTCAACTCTAGAAACATTTAAAAAAAATTGAATGATCAAATTCTTAAGATGTTCCAATAATTTGCCTTTTAGCAAACTCTAAAAATTTGTAAAAAGTTCTACAAACTTTGGACCAACTCTAAACATTTTAGCCAACTCTAAAGACTTTTCACTGAATTCTAAAAACTTCTAAAAAGTTTTTGAAACCTTTGACTATTTCTAGAAACTTTTAAAGTGTTTCAAATATATATATATAAAGTTAAAAGACTCCTGAAAAGTTCTAAAAACTTTTAGTCAACTTTAGAAACATTTTAATAAAGTTGAATGATCAAATTTTAGTAATTCCCAAGATGTTTCAAAAATTTACCATTTACCAAACTCTAAAAACTTTTGTAAAAAGTTCTACAAACCTTTGACCAACTCTAGCAACATTTCACTAAACTCTAGAAACTTCTAAAAAGTTCTTGAAACTTTTGACTAATTCTAGAAACTTCTTGGTGAAACGTTTCAAAAGTTTATATACAAACTTGATAGACTCCTGAAAAATTCGAAAATTTTTAAGTCAACTCTAAAAACGTTTTAATATGTCCAAATAATCAAATTTTAGTAATTCCTAAAATGTCCAAAAAATTTTTTTTTATAAAACATTAGAAAATAAAAAATCTACAATCATATGACCAACTCTAAACATTTTGGCCAACTCTAAAAACTTTTTACTAAATTCTAGAAACTTCTAAAAAGTTCTTGAAACTTTTGACTATTTCTAGAAATTTCTAAGTAGTTTCAGAAATTTATATACAGACTTTTAAAACTACTGAAAAGTTCTAAGAACTTTTAGTCAACTCTAAAAACATTTTAGTGAATTTGAATGATCAAATTCTTAAAGTGTTCCAATAATTTGCCTATTAGCAAACTCTAGAAACTTATTAAAAGTTTTACAAACCTTTGACCAACTCTTAACATTTTGGCTAACTCTAAAAACTTTTCATTGAATTCTACAAACTTCTAAAAAGTTCTTAAATCCGTTGAATATTTCTAGAAACTTCTAAAAAGTTTCAAAATTTTGTATACAATTTTGAAAAACTCCTAAAAAGTTCTAAAAATTTTAGAAACTGGTATAAAATTCTACAAACATTTAACCAACTCTAAACATTTTGGCCAACTCTAGAAACTTTTCACAAGATTCCTGAAACTTCTAAAAAGTTCTTGAAGCGTTTGATTATTTCTAGAAACTTCTAAAGTGTTTCGAAAATTTATATATAAACTTAAAAAATTTCTGAAAAGTTCTAAAGATTTTTAGTCAATTCTAAAAACATATCAATAAGTTTGAATTATCAAACTCTAGTCATTCCTAAAATGTTCCAACAAATTTGCTTTTTATCAAACTTTAGAATCTTGAAAAAAAAATTTCAAACCTTTGATCAACTCAAAACATTTTGACCAACTCTAAAAATTGTTCACTAAATTCTAAAAACTTTTAAAAAGTTTTTGAAACTTTTGACTAGTTCTAGAAACTTCTAAAGTGTTTCAGAAAATTGTATACAAACTTGAAAGACTTTTAAAAAGTTCTAAAAATTTTTGATCAAATTCTAGTAATTCCTAAAATGTTCTAGAAATTTGCTTTTTATAAAACTTTAGAAACTTGTAAAAAGTTCTACAAACCTTTGACCAACTCTAAACATTTTGGCCAACTCTAGAAACTTTTCAGTAAATTTTAGAAACTTCTAAAAAGTTCTTCAAGCCTTTGACTAATTTTAGAAACTTCTAAAGTGTTTCAGAAACTTATACACAACTTAAAAGATTCCTGAAAAGTTCTAAAAACTTTTAGTCAACTTTAGAAACATTTTAATAAATTTGAATGATCAAATTATTAAGATGTTTCAATAATTTGCCTTTTACCAAACTCTAAAAACTTGTAAAAAGTTCTACAAATTTTTGACCAACTCTAAACACTTTGGCCAACTGTAAGAACTTCTTAATAAATTCTAAAAACTTCTAATATGTTCTTGAAATTTTTGACTAATTCTAGAAATGTCTAAAGTGTTTCAGAAATTTAACTTAAAAGACTTCTAAAAAATCTAAAAAATTTTAGTCAACTATAGAAACATTTTAATAAATTTAAATAATCAATTTCTAGTAATTCCTAAGATGTTTCAAAAATTTGTTTTTTATAAAACTTTAGAAACTTCTAAAAAGTTCTACAAACCTTTGACCAACTTTAAATTTTTTAGCCAACTCTAGCGACTTTTCACTGAATTCAAAAAACTTCTAAAAAGTTCTTAAAACTTTTGACTATATCCAGAAACTTCTAAAGTGTTTCAGAAAATTATATACAAACTTAAAAAACTACAAAAAAAAATCTAAAAACTTTTAGTCAACTCTAGAAACATTTTAATAAGTTCCAATAATCAACTTTTAGTAGTTCCTAAAATGTTCTGAAAATTTGCTTTTTAGCAAACTTTAGAAATTTGTAAAAAATTCTACAAAATTCTAAACGATTTTGCCGACTTTTTACTAAAGTCTAAAAACCTCTAAAAAGTTTTTGAAACCTTTGACTATTTCTAGAAACTTCTAAAGTGTTTTAGAAATTCATATACAAACTTGAAAAACTCCTAAAAAGTTCTAAAATCTTTTATCAACTCTTGAAACATTTTAATGAGTTTAAATGATCAAATGTTAGTAAGTCCTAAAATGTTCCAAAAATTTGCCTTTTATCAAACTCTTGAAACTTGTAAAAAATTCTACAAGTTTTTGACCAACACTAAACATTTTAGTCAAGTCTAAAGACTTTTCACAAAATTCTAAAAATTTCTAAAAAGTTCTTGAAGCTTTTAATTATTTCTAGAAACTTCAAAAGTGTGTCAGAAATTTTGATACAAACTTGAAAAATTTCTAAAAATTTCTAAAAATTTTTAGTCAACTGTAGAAACATTTTAATAAATTTAAATGATCAAATTTTAGTAATTCCTAAAATTTTTTAAATTTTTTTTTAGAAAACTTTTGACTAACTCAAAATATTTTGGCCAACTTTAAAGACTTTTCACTAAATTCTAAAAACTTATAAGAAGTTCTTGAAACTTTTGACTAATTCTAGAAACTTCTAAAATGTTTACAAATACAAACTTGAAAACTCCTGAAAAATTTTAAAAACTTTTAGTCAACTCTAGAAAAATTTTAATAAGTTTAAATAAACAAATTCTAGTAATTCCTATTCTTTTAAAAATTTACTTCTTATAAAATTTTAGAAACTTGAAAAATCTACAAATCTTTAACCAACTCTAAACATTTTGGCCAACTCTAGAGACTTTTCTCTAAATTCTAGAAACTTCTAAAAAGTTTTTAAAATCTTCTAAAGTGTTTCAGAAATTTATATACAAACTTAAAAAACCCCTGAAAAGTTTTAAGAACTTTTAGTCAACTCTTTTAATAAGTTTGAGTAATCAATATCTATTAATTTCTAAAATGTTCTAAAAATTTGCCACTTATCAAATTCTAGAAACTTGTAAAAAGTTTAACAAACTTTTGACCAACTCTAAACATTTTGGCCAACTTTTCACAAAATTCTAAAAATTTCCAAAAGTTTTGACTATTTCAAGTAATTTCTAAAGTGTTTTAGAAATTTATGTACAAACTTGATAGACTCCTGAATAACTCTAAAAATTCTTATTCAACTCTAGAAACATTATAATAAGTTTGAATGATCAAATTCTAGTGATTCCTAAAATAAATAATCAAACGAAAGACCTTGGCCGCTGTGATTCGATTGACTGATTTTGAATAAATTATTAATTCATTTCATGATTCCTAAAATGTTTCAACAATTTGCCTTTGATAAAACTTTAGAAACTTGTAAAAATTTCTACAAACATTATCCAACTCTAAACATTTTGGCCAACTCTAGAGACTTTTTACTGAATTTTAAAAAGTTTTTGAAACCTTTGAATATTTCTAGAAACTTTAAAACAGTTTCAGAAATTTATATACAATTTTGAAAAATTCCTGAAAAGTTCTAAAAAATGTTTATCAAACATTTTAATAAGTTTGAATGATCAAATTTTAGTAATTCTTAAAATGATTTAAAAATTTGTTTTTTATTAAATTTTAGAAATTTGTAAAAAGTTCTACAAACCTTTGACCAACTCTAAACATTTTGACCAACTCTAGCAACTTTTTACTGAATTCTAGAAACTTCTAAAAAATTCTTAAAACTTTTGACTATTTCTAGAAACTTCTAAAGAGTTTCAGAAAATTATATACAAACTTGAAACTAAGTTCTAAAAGTTATAGAAACTTAAAAAAAGTTCTACAAACTTTTGACCAACTCTAAACATTTTGGCCAACTCTAGAGACTTTCCACTAAATTCCAGAAACTTCTAAAAAGTTCAAAAATTTATATATAAACTTGCAAAATTTCTGAAAAATTTGCCATTTATCAAACTCTAGAAAATTGTAAAAAAATTCTACAAACTTTTGACTAACTCTAAACATTTTGGCCAACTCTAGAGACTTTTCACTGAGTTTTAAAAAATTCTAAAAAGATAATGAAATTTCTGACTATTTCTAGAAACTTCTAAAAAGGTTCAGTAATTTATATACAAACTTGAAGGACTCCTGAAAAGTTCTAAAAACTTTTAATCAACTCTAGAAAGATTTAAAAAAATTTAAATTCTAGTAATTCTTAAAATGTTTCAAAAATTTGCCTTTTATAAAACTTTAGAAACTTGTAAAATGTTCTACTAACCTTTGACCAACTTTAAACATTTTGGAAAACTCTAGAGACTTTTTACTGAATTCTAGAAATTTCTAAAAAGTTCTTGAAACCTTTCTATTTCTAGAAACTTCTAAAATTTTTCAAAAATTTTATACAAACTTGAAAAACGCCTGAAAGGTTTTAAAAGGTTTTAAATAATCAAATTCTAGTAATTCCTAAAATGTTTCAAAATTATATTTTTTTTACTTTAGAAACTTCTAAAAAGTATTACAATTCTTTGACCAACTCTAAACACTTTGGCCAACTCTAAAAACTTTTTAATAAATTTTAAAAACTTCTAAAAATATCTTGAAACTTTTGACTAGTTCTAGAAATGTGTAGGGTGTTTTAGAAATTAAACTTAAAAGACTTCTGAAAAAATCTAAAAAAATTTAGTCAACTTTAGAAACATTTTAATAAATTTAAATCATCAAATTCTAGTAAATCCTAAAATTTTCCAAAAATTATTTTTTTATAAAACTTTAGAAACTTGTAAAAAGTTTTACTAACCTTTGACCAACTCTAAACATTTTGGCCAGTTCTAGAAACTTTTCACTAAATTCTAGAAACTTCCAAAAAGTTCTTAAATTCTTTGACTTCTAAAAAGTTTCAGAAATTTATTTACAAACTTGAAAGACTCCTGAAAACTTCTAAAAACTTTTAGTCAACTCTAGATACATTTTAATAAGTTCAAGTGATCAGTTTCTAGTAATTTCTAAAATTTTCTGAAATTTGCCTTTTTTAAAACTTTAAAAACTTGTAAAAAGTTCTACAAACTTTTGACCAACTCTAAACATTTTGGCCAACTTTTTACTAAATTTTAAAAACTTCTAAAAAGTTCTTAAAACATTTGACTATTTTTAAAAACTCTTAAAGTGTTTCAGAAATTAAATACAAACTTAAAAGACTCTTGAAAAGTTCTAAAAACTTTTAGTCAAACATTTTAATAAGTTTAAATGATCAAACTCTAGTAGGTTCTAAAATGTTCCAAAAATTAACTTTTTATAAAACTCTAGAAACTTTTAAAAATTCTACAAGTTTTTCACCAATTCTAAACATTTTGGCCAACTCTAGAAATTTTTCACTAAAAATTCTTGACTTTATTGACTATTTTAAAAAACTTCTAAAGTGTTTCAGATATTCATATGCAAACTTGAAAAACTTTTAAAAATTAAAAAAAAAATTAGTCAACTTTAAAAACATTTTAATAAGTTTGAATGATCAAATTTCAGTAATTTTAAAACGTTCCAAAAATTTGACTAACTTTAGAAACTTATAAAAAGTTCTACAAAGCTTTGACCCACTCTAAACATTTTGCCCAATTCTAGAGACTTTTTACTGAATTCTAAAAACTTCTAAAAAGTTTCTTTGGCTATTTCTAGAAACTTCTAAAAAGTTCCTTTGACTATTTCTAGAAACTACAGTGTTTCAGTTTATATTTAAACTTGAAAGATTCCTGAAAAATTTAAAAAACTTTTAGTCAACTTTAAAAATATTTTAATAAATTTGAATTTCTAGAAACTTTTAAAATGAATCATTTATAAACAAACTTGAAAGACTCCTAAAAAGTTCTAAATTTTTTTAGTTAACTTTAGAAACATTTTAATAAAAGTAAATAATTAAGTTTAAGTAATTCTTAAGATGTTTTAAAAAATAGCATTTTATAAAACTTTAGAAACTAGTAAACAGTTCTACAAACCTTTGATTAACTTTAAACATTTTGGCCAACTCTAAAAACTTTTCACTAAATTCTAGAAACTTTTAAAAAGTTCTTGAAACTTTTGACATATTCTAGAAACTTCTAAAATGTTTCAAAAATTTATATACAAACTTGAAAAACTCCTAAAAAATTCTAAAGACTTTTAATCAACTCTAAAAACATTTTAATAAGTTTGAATGATCAAATTCGAGTAATTCTTAAAATGTTCCAAAAATTTTGCTTTTTATCAAACTCTAGAAATTTTAAAAAAAATTCTACAAACCTTTAACCAACTCTAAACATTTTGACCAACTCTAGAAATTTTTTACTAAATACTAGAAACTTCAAAGAAGCTTTTAAAACTTTTGACTAATTCTAGAAACTTCTAAAGTGTTTCAGAAATGTATATACAAACTTAAAAGACTAATGAATAGTTCTAAGAACTTGTAGTCAACTCTAGAAACATTTTAATAAATTTGAATGATCAAATTTATAAGATGTTCCAATAATTTGCCTTTTAGCAAACTCTAAAAACTTGTAAAAAGTTCTACAAGACTTTTCACTAAATTCTAAAAACTTTTAAAAAGTTTTTAGAATTTTTGACTATTTCTAGAAACTTTTAAAGTGTTTCAAAAATTTATATAAAAATTTAAAAGACTCCTGAAAAGTTCTAAAAACTTTTAGTCAACTTTAGAAACATTTTATTAAGTTTGAATGATCAAATTTTAGTAATTCCCAAGATGTTTCAAAAAATTGCTTTTTATCAAATTATAGTAACTTGTAAAAAGTTCTATAAACCTTTGACCAACTCTAAACATTTTGGCCAACATTAGAGACTTTTTACTAAATTTTAAAAATTCTTAAAAAGTTCTTAAAACTTTAGACTATTTTTTTAAATTTCTAAAGTGTTTCAGAAATTTATATATAAACTTGAAAGACTTCTCAACTTTAAAAACATTTTGAAAAGTTTGAATGATCAAAATTTAGTAATTCCCAAAATGTTCCAAAAATTTGTTTTTTTATAAAACATTCAGAAATTTATATACAAACTTGAAAAACTCCTAAAAAGTTCTAATACTTTTAGTCAACTCTAGAAACATTTTAATAAATTTGAATGAACTCTAGAAAAATTCAAAAAACTTTTTAAAAAGTTTTAGAATTTTTTGACCAACTCTAGAAACTCTAGAAAAGCTTCAAAAACAATTAATTAAATTGTAAAATATTGTAAAAAAATCTAAATTTTCTTTAACAAACACCAAAAATTTTTTTAAAAAAATTTGATATTTTCTGCCCATTCTAAGAACTCTAGAGAAGTTTAAAAAACATTTAATCAAATTCTAGTAAATAATTCTAAAAAATTGCATTTTATCAAACTTAATTTAATTTAAATATTATTACTCACTAGAGTAAGTCCATGGTAGAAGCTGCGCTTTAGCAGCGTATAAAAACCCAATCAACACTAATAATAATTTATACATTTCTAACAAACTGTCTTTTTAGTGTAATTTATAGACATATTTCTATTAATATTTTATCAAAAGTATGCTTCTGTTAAGTTGTTGCAATTTGTAATTTTCCAACATTCTCTGACGGAATTTTGTTTATATATATTTAATATTTATAAAAATTAATAATTAAAAAATAACTTAGATTAAAAATTGCGCATTATTTTTTTAATTTTAAAATTGATCTAAATGAATATTTGCTAATATTTTTATCAAATCTCAAATTTTGTTTAAAATAAAAATATTTACATAAAATGCAAAGATCATAGCAATTTCAACAATTTTTATTATCATAATGTACGTCTGGGAATTTTTTAACTACATATACATAAAAATTAAGCAATATTCACATATTGTATTGAACGCAATAAGTTTGTTAAAACTTGTTTACAAAACGTAAAATAATTATAAATGTTTTAAACTGTGTCCTTACAAACATAACCTAAAACTGTAAAATATTTTGAAATAATAAGTATAATCAAAGCTAATACTACAATGTTGTTGTATCGTTACAGCCTGAAAAAATTACACCAATCTATGTAAATTAAAATTTCACCACCATAACAAATGCAATAGTGTAACATTATTTTGTTCAATAAGTTTAACAACATATAAATTGTAAATATAAAATAAAAACAAATAATTAATACTCAATCAAAATTTATTATTATTATTACTAAAATGTATTAATTCTCAAATAATCTCCACAATTCTGCATATCACTCGGAACTGATTTTATCTGTGTTGTATACGGATAAGAATTAAAATCATCAACCATAATAACCATCAACATACCTTCCTCGCTGTGAAAATCAACATGACAATGCAACAACCAGTACCCTATAAAAATAATTATAATAGTATTCTATAAGGTTACTTAAATAAAATAATAAATTAACCTGGATTGTCGGCCAAAAATCGAACAATAGTGTAACCACCCGATGGAACCTGCACTGTATCTTTTAATGGTGGATTATTAAAGTTACGAGGTAATCCAACAGTTTCATCAACTCTTCTCACTTCTCTTGTTGTTGTTTTAAGACCAAATTTACCTTGCCCAACTACCCAATGTTCATAACCATGCACATGCATTGGATGAGCTAGTGTTACAAAACTAGCCTCATCTACATAAGTTAACTCAACAAGAGAATGTAATTGTATCTAAAATTTAAAATATTTTAGTTTATATTTATTTAAATTCCATTCATTAATACTTTAACTAAATGTACGCATTGACAAAATTGTCCATCGCAATATGATCTATTCATATTTTCAGCATTGCAGAAACGTTGCGTTGTGTCTGTTAAATGATTTAATAGAAGTGGTCTGGTAGGTGAAATTGATGATATATTATTGATGAATGGCTGAGCAAGTCCTTCATCAGCAGCACCACGCCACGTTGGTTTAGCATATACATTAATATCAAAACCCAAATAATATTTAAAATCTGGGATTTGTTTCATTCGAACTGGCATGGTTTCTACCGAACTCATATTGACATAATTATAACATCTATTATTAAGAGGTTGATTGACGCAATTGGCAGTCTGTAATAAATTAATTAATATATATTTTTTAAATTCAATAAAATTTTACCAATGGGTCAGTAGGGAAAGCAACTGCATCATAACGAATTGTTTTAGTAGCTGCTCCTTGGTATTCTAATAATGCATAGGATATGCGGTTTCCACAAATTATACCCCCGGTTAATTTGATTACATACAAACCAACCGTATTGTTGGCATTTAATACAAAATCGTATCGTTCACCATTTGTTAAAGATAATTTATCCACTAAAATTTAAAGTTTGAACAAAATAAATTAAAATTATATTTAATACT
This sequence comes from Tachinus rufipes, assembly GCA_963932245.1. Taxonomy (NCBI): domain Eukaryota; kingdom Metazoa; phylum Arthropoda; class Insecta; order Coleoptera; family Staphylinidae; genus Tachinus; species Tachinus rufipes. Next base: position 10,004,051 of record OZ010749.1, read on the forward strand.
TACCAGTAAATGGTACTACATCTCTACCATCACTAGCAATAATAGTCATTCTATGTCCTTGTATTTCCAAATTCATATCACAAGGTTCACCACCAGCATGAACAACCCTAAACCTATATTTATTTCCTTTTATAACCGTAAATTTTTTTGGAGGTACTTTATTGGCATCAGTAGTTCCACGACCATTAATCATAACACCAACAATCAAACCAAAATCAAAACTTTTAAATCTTGCAAACGCAAAGAAATGATACCTTGCGGTCATATTATAATTATCAGTAACCGCTATGTAATGTTCCGGTAAATCATGAGTGTATTGACTATAATGCTTATTGTTAGCCTGAGTTTGGCGTACTACTAATGGACCAAATAATCCATCAACTCTTTGAGTTCCTGTAATAAAATTCAATTATATTTGTTTTAATTAAGGAAATATTTATTACCTGAATGCGAATGGTAGAAATGAGTTCCAGCACCGTATGCCTTAAAATGATACCTGAAAGTAGTACGCGGTTGTATAGGACATTGAGTAACCATAGGAACACCATCCATCCAAGGTGTATCCAATTGATGTACTCCATGCCAATGAATTGTTGTTGTTAAATCATCCATATCATTTACCAAATCAACCATAATCTCATCACCTTGGCATACCTTAATAATAAAATTATTTTTAATAATTTAAACTTTTGTTATTATTGTTAATTTAACATACTTGAATGCCTGGTCCTGGATACATTCTATTAAAAGTCATGATATGTTTCCTTCTACCATCAGCTGGAATGCATTCGGGGTTATTACAATGCGCTTCATTGCCGCTTAAACAATTTAAGCAATTAGGAGTGTTGGTGAACCAATCTTCAGCTACAATTTTATAGTAGCATCGCTTTGCAATACCATTGCATGTTCTTATACATTCATGTGATGTGTAATCTAAAATAATTTATAAATTAATCAAAATTAAAAAAAAAAAAAAATTGAAATTTTTAATTAGTTTCTTGTTATACATAACTTTTATAAAAAATTCTTGATAAATTAAATGGTACAAAAGCTTTTCTGCGCAACTATGATTAAATTTGTAAACTAAATAATCGATGCTTCAAAATTAAAACAAAAAATGAATATTTTGCACTTTTTTCATTAAACTTTAACCATTGAATTGGTATTCTACTATAATATTATATTTTTTGATAAATTCATTAAAAAAATCATTTATCTGATAAATATCTAATAAATTTTCTGCAACATTTGATAAATTGTATGCAACAAATAAATAATTTCTGTTGTTGCTATATTTTTTGTTATAAGATATTTTTTTGCAAAAAAATTTTTTTTTTTTTAATAATTTTTAATTAATTTTGTAAAGTAAATAAGTTTTTTTGTGCAAACTTTATATAATAAATTATTTTTTATGCAATAAATATACTTTTCTTAACAGTTTTTAATTAATTCTGTGCGGTAAATAAGTATTTTGTGCAAACTTGATATAATAAATAGGTTTTGAGTGCAATTTTTGCGATATGTTTTGCCATAAATTATTTTTATTGCAATAAATACACTTTCCATAACAATTTTTAATGAATGTTATAAAGTAAATAAGTTTTTTGTGCACATTTTATACAATAAAAAAGTTTTTGTGCAAACTTTAAGAAATAAATGAGTTTTGTCTACAATTCTTGCTGTATTTTTTACTATAAACAATTTTTCATTTTTCATGCAGTAAAATAGTTTTCTGTGCAAACTTTGTGCGGTAAATGGGTTTTTTATGCAAACTTTAAAAATTAAATGGATTTTTCTGCAATTCTTGTTGTATTTTTTATGTAATATTTACATTTTTGTAACAACTTTTAATTAATTTTATGCAGTAAATTAATTTTTTGTGCAAACGTTATACAATAAATGAGTTTTCTGTGCAAATCTTACTTTTCAGTCTTAGTAAAAAAAAATTTTGCAAATAAGTTTGTTTTTCTTGAAAGTTTTTAATTAATTGAATGCAGTGAATAAGTTTTTTGTGCAACTATTGCACTATAATAAGTTTTTTTGATCAAATTCCTTTAGTATTTCTTGAATAAATTATTTGGTATAATAAATACAATTTCCGTGCAATTAATAAACTTTTTGTTCAATTTGTATGCAGTAAATAAATTTTATGTGCATTTCTTGCTGTATTTCTTAATTTCTTCTTAAGCTTTAATTAATTTTGTGTGGTTAATGGTTTTTTTGTGCAACCTTTGTGCAATAAATAAATTTTTGATACATTTGTTGATGTCTTTTTGCAATTTCTAATTAACTCTACGCACTAAAATGGTTTTCTGTGCAAACTATGCGCAGTAGATAAGTTTTTTGTGCAAACTTTAAAAACTAATGTTTTTTTAGGCAATTCTTGTTGTATTTTTTAAAACAAGTCATGAACTATTTACATATTTGTAACAACTTTTAATTAATTCCATGCAGTAAATTAGTTTTTTGTGCAAACGTTTAACAATAAATGAGTTTTCTGTTTTCTTAGTCAAAATATTTTTTTGCAAATAAATATATTTATCCTGACAGTTTTTAATTATTTGAATGCGGTGAATCGGTATTCTGCGCAACTATTATACTATAATAGGTTTTTTGAGCAAATTTTGATCTACAGAAATTTTCCTAGTATTTTTAAATCAATTATTTTTTACAATAAATACAATTTCCGTTTTAAATTAAATCTTAAATGCAGTATATGGATTTTCTGTGCATTTCTATCATAAATTAATTTTCATGCAACATATACATTTTAAGTGACAAGTTTTAATTAACTTTTGCGGTAAATTGTTTTTTGTGCAATAAATAAATTTTTGGTACAATTGTTGTATTTTTTGCAATAAATTATAATTTATGCAGTAAATACATTTTTGTAAAAAAAATTATTTACTTTTATGTGGCAAATAAGTTTTTTGTGCAAACTTTTTGCAATAAATAGTTTTTTTGTACAACTCTTGCTATAAATTATATTTCAGGAAATAAATTCATTTTTCCTGGCAGTTTTTAATTAATTCCATACAATGAATAGGTTTTTTGTGCAACTTTGATGCAGTAAATGAGTAGTTTATCTGTGCAAATTAATTTCACTCAAGAAACAGATTTGCACAAAAAACATAATTGTTGCACAAAAAACTTTATTCAATAAATAAGATTTTCTGCTGTATGTCTTGCTATAAATTATTTTTCATGTAATATATTCATTTTCCGTGACAGTTTCTAATTAATTTTATGCAGTAAACAAGTTTTCTGTGCAGTAAATGGACTTTTGTAAAAACTTTAAGAAATTTAAGAATTGCACAGAAAACTCATTGTTTTCTGTGCAATTCTTGTTACATTCAATTTTTGTGACAATTTTTAATTAATTTTATGCAAGAAATTAGTTTTTTTGTTCAAATTTAATAGAATAAATAAATTTTTGTCGACAATTTTTAATAAACTATGTGCAATAAAAAGATTATTTGTGTACGTTTAATACTAATAATGAGAACGGTAAATTTCTGTACAGTTTTCTACAGCAGGTTTTAATATTTTTAAGTGGATAATAGTTTTCTGTGTAAATTTCATGCAATAAACAGGTTTTCTGCGCGTTTATGTATTATTTTTTGAAAAATTTATCCAGTAACTAGATTTTTTATGCAACCATCATAAAATAAATATTTTGATATATTTCTTAGAACTTAGTTAAAGTTTTTTGCACTCATTTAGAGTTGTTTCTGTAAATTATATGTAATAAATAGGTTAGGTTAGGTTAATTTAATAAATAGGTTAATTGTGCAATTTTTATGCAGTAACTTGTTGTTTGCAATACATTTTTTTTTTATTTTTCAACAATAAATCATTTTTTTTTTGAAAAAAAAATGTAATTAATGGGGTTTTATTGTATTTTATAAACAATTTTTATTAAATTCTATTCAATAAATAAACTGTTTGTAAAATTGTATGCGGTTAAACTGGTTTTCTGTAACTTTTGCAATAATAAGTTTTTTGTGCTATTTAGTGTGTATAAAAAAAATTGATAAATAAATTTTCTGCAAAAACAAACAAAAAAAATGTGTTTTACAATTTTGTTTGATTTTTGTGTGATAAGTTATTATTAATTTTATGTAATAAACATATTTATTTATTATGCAAACTTATAAAATAAATGCGTACGTATACAGTAAAAAGAATAAAAGTATTTTCTGAATAAAGTTCATAAACTTACTGTGCAAATTGTATGCATATACCATACGTGCGCAATTTTTACAGTGTTTTTTATTATAATATTAAATTTTTATGTTTTTTTTTGCAAAATGTTGATAAAATTTATGCAATAAATAAATTATTTGTACAAATTTTATACAATAATATTGATAAATAAAGTTTTTTTTGGAATTCTTGTTGTAATTCTTGCTTTTAATATACATCTGCAACAATTTTTAAATAATTCTATGTAACAAATGTAGTTTTTTTTGCTAAATATTGATTTTCTATGCAGTGAATGAGTTATTTGCTAATTTTTGACGTTTTTTGCAATGAATTAATTTTGTGCAACAAGTTTTAATAATTTGTATGTGTTCATATATGGCTATGTCTGAGTCTATGTACGGAACAAAAATTTGATTTTGCTCAAACCATTGAAAATGCCTTTCTCTACATGAGACTTGATCTTGGAATTTTTAAGATTTTTTTAATAAGCCATTTTCGAGTAATAAGCAATCAACATTTTAAAAAATCATTTTTGAATTTTTTTACATTTTTTGATTGTTTGTAACTTCTCAGGGTTGCATTTTTAAGAAAAAACTGTATTTAACTTCTTTTTTTTAAATTGTTCAAAAATTATGAAATTTAAACGTGCTTTTATATGTGCAAAAGAAAAATTTCAGAAAATACCGTATGCTACGTTCCAAGATGTATCCACAGAAATACTTAAAAATAGCGAAAAAAGGCTTTAAAATTTTTTAAAATTACATTTTTTGATTGTTTGTAACTTTTCAGGATTGCATTTTTGGGAAAAAAATAAAACATACTTTTTTCTTCAAATTTGTTAAAGAATAAATTTTCAGAAACAAAATTTTTTTTCTTTAAGTTAAAATTTTTGCAAAACAGATGACAGATGACAGATGACAGATGACAGATGACAGATGACAGATGACAGATGACAGATGACAGATGACAGATGACAGATGACAGATGACAGATGACAGATGACAGATGACAGATGACAGATGACAGATGACAGATGACAGATGACAGATGACAGATGACAGATGACAGATGACAGATGACAGATGACAGATGACAGATGACAGATGACAGATGACAGATGACAGATGACAGATGACAGATGACAGATGACAGATGACAGATGACAGATGACAGATGACAGATGACAGATGACAGATGACAGATGACAGATGACAGATGACAGATGACAGATGACAGATGACAGATGACAGATGACAGATGACAGATGACAGATGACAGATGACAGATGACAGATGACAGATGACAGATGACAGATGACAGATGACAGATGACAGATGACAGATGACAGATGACAGATGACAGATGACAGATGACAGATGACAGATGACAGATGACAGATGACAGATGACAGATGACAGATGACAGATGACAGATGACAGATGACAGATGACAGATGACAGATGACAGATGACAGATGACAGATGACAGATGACAGATGACAGATGACAGATGACAGATGACAGATGACAGATGACAGATGACAGATGACAGATGACAGATGACAGATGACAGATGACAGATGACAGATGACAGATGACAGATGACAGATGACAGATGACAGATGACAGATGACAGATGACAGATGACAGATGACAGATGACAGATGACAGATGACAGATGACAGATGACAGATGACAGATGACAGATGACAGATGACAGATGACAGATGACAGATGACAGATGACAGATGACAGATGACAGATGACAGATGACAGATGACAGATGACAGATGACAGATGACAGATGACAGATGACAGATGACAGATGACAGATGACAGATGACAGATGACAGATGACAGATGACAGATGACAGATGACAGATGACAGATGACAGATGACAGATGACAGATGACAGATGACAGATGACAGATGACAGATGACAGATGACAGATGACAGATGACAGATGACAGATGACAGATGACAGATGACAGATGACAGATGACAGATGACAGATGACAGATGACAGATGACAGATGACAGATGACAGATGACAGATGACAGATGACAGATGACAGATGACAGATGACAGATGACAGATGACAGATGACAGATGACAGATGACAGATGACAGATGACAGATGACAGATGACAGATGACAGATGACAGATGACAGATGACAGATGACAGATGACAGATGACAGATGACAGATGACAGATGACAGATGACAGATGACAGATGACAGATGACAGATGACAGATGACAGATGACAGATGACAGATGACAGATGACAGATGACAGATGACAGATGACAGATGACAGATGACAGATGACAGATGACAGATGACAGATGACAGATGACAGATGACAGATGACAGATGACAGATGACAGATGACAGATGACAGATGACAGATGACAGATGACAGATGACAGATGACAGATGACAGATGACAGATGACAGATGACAGATGACAGATGACAGATGACAGATGACAGATGACAGATGACAGATGACAGATGACAGATGACAGATGACAGATGACAGATGACAGATGACAGATGACAGATGACAGATGACAGATGACAGATGACAGATGACAGATGACAGATTCTGAAAAATCAAATTTTTGAGAATTGTACAGAAGTAATGGAATTACCCAAATATATATATATATATATGTATATGGGTAATTCCATTACTTTTCGACCAATTTGAAAAAGATTCCCAAAATTTTGGACCTTAGAATAATGCCTGTTCAAAATGACACACATTTGAAGGTAAGAAATTTTACAATAAAACGTCATTTTTAGCATATTTTGTAACTCAGTTTTTAGGCTTTTAGAAAAAGATAAGAAGCTCCACGATGGCTCAAAATATTCCTTATTACATGTACTTTAAAACCCATATTTGTCTATTTAATATTAGGGCAGTCATTTTGATACATCAAGCTTCAAACATTATTCCAAAATAAACCGTAAATTAAGCAAAACTGCAAAATTATGCTTTGTTTAAACCGTTCTAACTTTGTTAAATTTTAAAGAAATTTGATCCACAAGATCTATATTTCTTTGTGTTCAATCTTTCTTTAAAATGATTACATAAGACTTATAAAATCTATACATATTCACCACTTATTTGATGCAGGAAGTTGCACATGTTTTTGCGATCTTTAAAACTTGTAATTTTTAGGTCTCGAAAAACCGCTGTCACCTTATGTCGATTTCAGTCAAAATTTCAGTAAATACTCTTCAGACCACAAATAAAAAGTTATTTATATGAAAAATAGTATATCGGGCATTATCAAAAATTTTTTTATATTCAGAAATCGTCAAAATTCAGAAAATCTAAATCACTTTTTGTCTATCTTGCTTTGTATTTAAGATAGTCAACAAATACAAAACATTTAAAAAACTTTTTATGTAGCAAAAAAAACACAAAGAAAACAACATTACTTTAACAAGTGCGCATTGATGCAAGCTTTTGATACTTGTTAAAACAGTTTGTTTGGTTTGGTTAGTGAAATTTTATAAAAATGCTGTTCAACATAGAGAATACGCAAATATCATTTTTGTTTACGGACTCTGTAATGGTAATGCCCTAGCAATTGAGATTTCCTGACAGAAAACAACTTTTTTGACGCGTTTTTAAGTAAAAATGTTCACCCATATTATTATCAAAAGTAAAACACCTACAACCAGGCGACGTAGCACAACGACTTGCATTTTCTCAATGGATTCGTGATAATACCCAATATACTATTTTTCATATAAATAACCTTTTTTCTTGTAGTCTAAAGAGTATTTACTGAAATTTTGACTAAAATCGACATAGGGTGACAGCGTTTTTTCGAGACCTGAAAATTACAAGTTTTAAAAATAGCGAAAACATGTGCAACTTCCTGCATCAAAATAGTGGTGAATATAAATTGATTCTATAAGTCTAGTGCAATTACTTTAAAGAAAAATTGAACACAAAAAAATCTAGACCTTGTGCATCAATTTTCTTTAAGATTTGACAAAGGTAGAACGGTTTAAACAAAGCATAATTTAGCAATTTTTTAAAATTTACGTTTTTTTTTTAATTAATGATTAAAGCTTGATATATCAAAATGACTGCCCCAACATTAAATATACAAATATGGGTTTTAAAGTACATGCAATAAGGAATATTTTAAGCCAACGTAGACCTACTTATCTTTTTCCAGAGGCCCAAAAATTGAGATACAAAAATGTGCGGTTTGCCGATTTTGACAATTTTTGAATATTAAAAATTTCTTGATAACGCCCGATATACCATTTCTCATGTAGATACCCTTTTTTTTGTGTTCTTAAGAGTATTTACTGAAATTTTGACTAGGTGACAGCGCTTTTTCGGGACCTGAAAATTATAAGTTTTGAAGATCGCGAAAGCATGTGCAACTTCCTGCATCAAAATAATGGTGTATACGTATTGATTCTGTAAGTATTGTGTGATCACTTCAAAAAGAGATTAAACACGAGGAAATCTAGACTTTGCAAATCAAATTTTGTTAAGGTTTGACAAAGTTAGAACGGTTTAAAGAAAGCAAAGTTTTGCAATTTTGCTAAATTTACGGGTTTTTTTGGAATAATGTTTAAAGCCTAATATATCAAAATGACTGCCACGATATTAAACATAAAAATATGGGTTTTAAAGTACATGTAATAAGAAATAATTTGAGCTATCGTAGACCTTTTTATCATTTTCCAGAAGCCCAAAAATTGAGATACAAATTAAGCTAAAAATGACGTTTTATTGTAAAATTTCTGACCTTCAAATGTGTGTCATTTTAAACAGGCAATATTCTAAGGTCCAAAATTTTGTAAATCTCATTTTTTTCATCTATATTTTGATCCCTGAAAATTTGAGTAAAATCAAAGAGGTCGACTTTTTCAAATTGGTCGAAAAGTAATGGATTTACCCATATATATACAGGGTGTCCGGAAAATACGTGTACAACGTTTGACGACAGACTCCTGACGTCAAAATAGGTCGATCTAAGCCGACTTAGTTATATCCAAAATTGTCTCGTTTAGCCGGTAGAGGGCGTCAAAAAAAAACAAAAGTATAACAAAGTTGAAAGTATCTATTGTAAGAAACTAAGTAAAACAAAAACATTACTTAAGCAAATGTGTAAAATGACTGCCATCTTGCTGAATACACTTATTAACACTCTTTAAAAAATGATATTGGACCCTATCTAATGTCTCGGGATTATTAAAATGGTTGCCTGCATTTAAAATCCGCTGCAATAAATCATCGCGTGTGTTTACCGGAGTCTTGTAAACTTCTGTTTTAATAGCGCCAAACAAAAAGAAGTCACACATATTTAACTCAGGAGAACGTGGTGGCCATTTTACTGGTGCATCATTGCCTTTTCCAATCCATCGGTTGGGATATTGATGATGTAAGTATTGCCGAACGGCAACGGAAAAATGGGGCGGGGCACCATCATGCATATACCACATTTCCCTCCGAAGTAAAAGGGGCAAATTCTCCAGAAGAATTGGTAATGTGTCTAGCAAAAAATTTAAATAAATATTTCCATCTAACCTGTCTGGAATAACAATGGGACCAATAAGGTAGTGATCAATAACACCTGCCCAAATATTAATTTTAAATTGATGCTGATGATGTGCAACTTTAATGGCATGTGGATTTTCATCGGAATAAATATGTTTGTTGTGCAGATTGGTTACCCCAGATCTTGTAAAGCATGCCTCGTCAGTAAACATAATTTTTCTACAAAAATTTGGAACAAGGATTCTTTTGTTTCTAATAAATTGACAAAATGTAAGCCGCATGGGGGATCAGTCCGTAAAAGTTCCTGGACTTTTTGTATGTGGTAAGGATGTAACAACTGTTTTCTTAAAACCTCATTGACAATCGTTTTAGGAACATTTAACTCACGTTCTAAGAGACGGGTACTGGTACTTGGTTCTTCTTCAACTCTTTCCAGAATCATCTCTTCTGTTTCCACAGTTCGAGTTGTTCGCATACGACCCCTGCCTTCAAACTTTTTCTTAAAACTGCCCGTTTCCCGAAGATGACGCTCAATATTGGCAAATGTTTGGTGGTTTGGTATTCGACGGTTAGGAAACCTCTCCATGTAAACCCTAAAACTCTGACGCCCATTTCCTTGACAAAACCCGTATACCAGGAGCATGTCAACTTTCTGAGAGTTTGTATAATTTTCCATTTTTAATGGTAAAATGAACTTGTAATTCAAGAATGTTGATCGTATACTTGAGTAAATTTTATAGACTGGTGACAATTTGTCAATAATTGTCAAATTATTAAACGCCATAGCAACAAGGTCACTTAAAAAATTATTATTACAGGTAATTTCTTTTTAATATTTACAAATTTTTGACGCCCTCTACCGGCTAAACGAGACAATTTTGGATATAACTAAGTCGGCTTAGATCGACCTATTTTGACGTCAGGAGTCTGTCGTCAAACGTTGTACACGTATTTTCCGGACACCCTGTATATAATAAATGCAATAAATAAATGTTTGGAAAATGTATTGCTTTAAATTGATATAATAGTTAAAATTGTATGCAATAAATAAATTGTGCAATCTTAGACGTTATTTTTTGCTATAAATTGATTTTCCATGCAGTAGAATGTAAATAAAATACCCAATTCATCCATAAAGTATTTTTTGTTTAAATTTTATGCATTAAATGTATGTGCAATTTTTAACGTATTTAAAGCTATAAATTAATTTTTTATGCAGTAAATAAGTTTCTCTAATTTTTTTAACTATAAATAAGTTTTTATGCAATAAATGGGTTTCTAGTCCAAATTTTTAACGTGTTTTTGCTAAAAATTCATTACCTATGCAGTAAATAAGTTTTAAAAACAATTCATTCAAGCTATAAAATAGTATGCAATAAATAAGCCTTTTTTGTGCAATTTTTGGCGTATTTTTCAGTTTTTTAATGCAAAAAAAGTCATGTTTATCAACAATATTTGTTAATGTTTAAATTATAAATAAGGTTTATATTTAAATTTTATGTGTAAATAAAATTCTTATCCATTTTTTGACATATTTTGTGCCATAATTTTTTTACAGAATTTATATACAATTTTTGATAAAGTTTATGCTATATTTTATTTTTTTTTATTAGAAAACTTTTTCAACAATTTTTAATTTAAATTTTATGGAATTCGTTTTTAATTATTAAAGTTTTTTGTTATAAATTTGTGTTTTTGTAAAAAAAAATATAAAATTTATTCTGTCAATCAGTTTTTTATTCAAATTTTATGCAATAAATGAGTTGATAGAGCATTTTTTAAAGTTGTTTTTGTCATCAAATTAATTACCTTGCAAAAAAATAATTTTTCAACTATTTTTCATGTTTTTTGAGGTTATGTAAAAAATAATAAAGTTTAAGTGTTAAATACGTTTTCTATTTAAATTTTATGCATTAAATGTTTTATGTGCAGTTTAATAAGTAATTCCTGACAAATCTTAATTCCTAAATATCATACTTTAAAATAAAAACAAGAATTTTTTTAATCATTTTAAATCAAGTTTAAGCTATAAATAAGATTTTATTTAAATTTTATGCAATAAATGAATTTTTCAAACAATTTTTATAAAAAAAACTAAAACAGCTCAAGTTGTAAATGGGCAATTCCATTTCAAACGGACCAGGGCTGGGGGGCGGGGTGCATTTAGAAACTAGCTTATGTATTTTTTTTTAGTTTCTATAACTTATTAGTAGTCCTTTGATCAATATATAAGGGTATAAACCCATAAAAAAATTCTACGATTTTTTTTAGATTTTTTGTTATTTTTTAACTTAATCGCGTTTTGTGTTTAAAAACCGCAATTTTAACTTAAAAGAAATAAATTTACTAATGAAATCAATCAAAAATTATTCATAGAATCCAAATTTGGCGCCTTTTCAAGTCTATACCCTGTCTATAAGCCACAAAAGCCATAAAACCATGTTTTTGTTCTAATTGGGCTGGGCAAAAAGGAGCATTTTAAAAATAAAATTTAACCGTCAAAGTTAACGTATTTTGAAGTATATTAATTGGGTAACATAAATTTGTTCTGTGTATTTAGGTTTTAAAAGTCTAAAACTCGAATAAACTGCAAAAATAAGCCTATTTTTCAGCATAAACTTTTACAAATGCACATTTAGCAGTTTTCAGAAAAACTATACACCAAATATTATTAAAATATTAAGTTTTGCAAAAAATTAAAAATTAGTTACTGTCGTGCTTATCCGGCAAAGAAAAACCCACCTAGAAAAAAAAATTGTTCAACAACTTGAATTTTTTTTTTTTTTTATTTTTCTTAAAGATTTTTTAGATTATATTTTTTTAAGCTTATTTCAGAAGTTTAACAAAAACAATTTTTGTTGCTTGAACCAATTTTAAGCCATTTTACTCTTTGTTTAATAGTTTTTGCGCTTGCGGCACAAATTTAGACTCGATCTATCGGTGCCAAAATTTGAGAATATTATTATTTTTTGGCATTCAAACATAAATTTGCCTGGCGCTTATCAAAATTAGTTAAAAAAAAGTTTTAAACTACACCCTAATGTGTATATTTTTTGTAAATATAAAAAATAATTCATTTTTAACGCATTTTTTGCCTGAAAATTTTGTAAACATTTCTTTCTAGATAGACTTTTCTATAGACGATGTAAAATTGTCCCCAAAATTCAAATTTTTAATAATGTTTGGTGTATTGTTCTTCTGAGCGCGGCTAAACATGCATTTGTAAGAGTTTATGTTGAAGAGTTTACTTTGCAGATTTTTTTAGTTTTAGACCCTTAAAAACCAAATACACAAAACAATTTATATTTTCTTATAAATTTACATCAAAATACGACAACTTTGGCTGTTAAAAAAAATGAAAAATGCTCCTTTTTTCGCAGCACACTGAGAACAAAAACATGGTTTTATGGCTTTTGCAGCTTATAGACAAGGTATAGACTTAAAATGGCGCCAGATTTGGATTATACGGAAAATTTCTGGTTAATTTCATTAGTAAATTTATTTCTTTTAAGTTAAAATTGCGGTTTTTAAACAAAAAATGCGATTAAGTTAAAAAATAACAAAAAAACTTTAAAAAACCGTAGATTTTTTTTATGAGTTTTATACCCTCATATACCAATCACCCCCAGCTCTGGTCCGTTTGGAATGGAATTGCCTACATACTAGTATAAGATTTAGAAACAAAGTGAAAAACTGTAAGAGCTGTCTTGGGGCAGATATACATAGTAGTCATGTAATCATAATATAATATTTATAAAGACTGAAGTAAGGTACAAAAAACTTAAAAAATCAACAAAACAGGAAAAAATAGATATGTATAAGTTAAAAATAGAAAAAGTGCAAAATAGGTTAAAAAAAAGTAAAAAACACAGCTCCAAATAATTATAAAAATAACATAAAAAACAAATGGGATGAAATTTAAAAAAACACTAATCACAGCAGCAAACGTAGTATTAAGTACAAAGAAAGAAAAGAGAAAAAAGAATGAATAACACAGGAGATAATTAACTTGATATATAATAGAAGAAAATTAAAAAATATAAAAACAAAATTAATACGGAATGTAGATTATCCAATAAAAATGGATAAACGGTAAATGCGAAGAAATTAAGAATAAAATAAAAAATTACAAGAAAAATACAAAGTAAAACAATAGATAAAATACTTAGAAAAGTTGTATAAAGGAAGACAAAAAAATGTAGAGACAGTAAATAGGTATAATACAGAGTCTCTATAAATGTCTGGAATTATGTAATCACTTTAAATGTGCCGTCCTTTTAAAATGTTCACCAAACTATTTACTTTGTTTTGACAGTTCAACTTCAACTGTGTTTACGCACACAGAACTATTTCACTAAAGCGGCACAAACGTACATTAGATAATTACATAATCCCAAATTTTTATAATAACCCTGTATAAGTTATCACATAAACAGATCAGAGTTTGACAAAGCAATGAATAGTTTGAAGAATAACAAAATATCAGAAAAACAGATTATACAGATAAGAAAAGAGAGATACCACAGGACTTCCAGAATAGTATAATATTACCACTTTCAAAAAAAGCAGAAACTACTTCATGTGGCAACCATAGAACAATTAACGTACTATCATAAGCATCCAAAACACTGCTAAAAATAATTTATAGGAGAATAAAAAGACTAGACAAAAACCAATTCAAATTTAAGAAGAATAAAGGAATGCAAGAAGCAGTCCTAGCTCTAACAGAAGTTATAGAAGAAATCAGAAAAAGCAACATACACAGCATTTGTAGATTTAGAAAAAGCTTTTGATAATGTAGAATGGAATAAAATGTTTAAGATTTTGAAAAAGACTGGTATAGACTTTAAAGATAGAAGAATTATTTATAATCTATATAAAATACAATTCAGAATAATTAGAATTAAAGAGAAAAAAAAAGCAAAAGTAGGAAAAGGAGCCAGGCAACGGTGTACACTACCACCGCCACTATTATTTAATGCATATATAGAAGATGCAATCAATCGAATCAAAGAAAATAGCAAAAGAGAACAATACATATAATTAGGTTTGCTGACATGTAATAATATAATGTAAATAAATAAAATAAAAACCAAAGTTATGAGGTGTGACAAACATGTGCAAATGCAAAAATTAAATGTTAAAATAGAATAAGACTAATTAGAAAAGATGACAGACTCTGTTACCTAGAAAGTAAAACGTTAAAAGACAATAGAAGTAAGCTTGATATTAAATGAAGAATGGCTCAAGGCAGAAAAGCATTTGTAAAAAAAAAATTTTAAATTGACTAAAAATCAGAAAAATGATTAGTAAAAACATACGTATAAAGTGTGTGTATGGTTAACTTGTACAAAAATGTTAAAAATCAGCTAAAAAAGTAAAATAACAAACAAAAAAGTATTAGAACTAGTTAAAGAAAAAAAAACATATAAAAAGTATTTCAACAAAGTAGAGACAAAACAGGTTAAAGAAGGCATGGCAGAAGGAAATACATGCAAAGACAGACCAAAATTTGACTACATAAAACAGATAAGAGAAGATGTAGAAAGCAAAAACTCAGCCCTGAACAGTATAGAATGGTGTGTTATTTTAAACCAATCTCACAATTAATAACTATTATTATGGGCGAGTTAATAATGTTCCTGCTTCATCTTCGGTGGATTTTCGAAATCTGGATCCAGCCAACAATCTAAACCCGTCACCAGAAACACCAGCGGTATCTCCATCTATTACCAGAATGTCGGGGATATAAAAACTAAACTGAAAGAACTTATGCTGGCTGTAGCTGTATCCAACTACGATATTATTGTACTGACCGAAACCTGGCTAAATCAGGACATCAGCGATGCGGAGCTACAATTAATTGGTTACAGTGTGTTTAGATGTGATCGCTCTTCATTAACAAGCCCTAAGCTTGACGGAGGAGGTGTCTTAATTGCTACTAAAACTTGTTTTAAATGTACTTTATTACAACCTACATTTTTAAGTGTTGAACATTTGTTTGTAATTGTTAAGTTTAAGTTTGTATCATATATTATCAGTGCAGTCTACTTACCACCTAACTCGGCATGTGATAAATATTTAGATCATTGTTATTCCGTTGAATCTATCGCTGACAAATATCCAGACAGTAAACTAATTTCACTAGGCAATTATAATCTATCCGCAGCGGTATGGGTTAATGATGAGTTAGGCATAAGTGTTATTTGTAATGATACTTATTCTGCTCATTTTGTTTCCAACTGTTATGGATTTCTAAACTGCGCTCAATGTATTTCTATACCTAATGATGGTGGTGTGTTCTTAGATTTATGTTTTTCTAACATCTGTGATATTTCTGTGATTAAAGCTGTGGATGTTTTGTTAAAACTTAGCCAACATCATATTGCTTATGTGATTGATGTAAAATGTGATACTAGCCGTGATATATTAATGTGTAATTATGTTTTTAATGATTTTAAATATGCCGACTTTAACGCAATCAATAATTTTTTGTTGAATGTTGATTGGTCCGCCCTTTTTTATAATTGTGATGTTGATAATTGCAATAATTTATTTTACTCTGTGTTGCATTTTGCTATTGACTATTTTGTTCCCAAAAAACAATGGCGAGAAAACAATTTTCCAGTTTGGTTTAATAAAGAATTGATTTCACTTACTAGACTCAAAGAAACTGTTCATAAACGTTATAAATCTTCAAGACTATTGTCTGATTATAACGAGTTTCAATCAATTCGTACTTCGTGTAAAAATCTCAGTACATGTCTATACAAGCAATATATTACTCGAACAGAAAACAACATTCAAAGTAACCCCAAACATTTTTGGAAATTTGTTAGCGACTCTAGAAAAACTAATGATTTTCCAGCCACAATGTATTATAAACAAAAAACTTGCAGTAATGGAGATGACTATGTTAATAGTTTTGCTGAATTCTTTTCCTCTGTTTACAATACACAAACTCATCCAACTCCTTTGTTTGACTTTAAGAAAAACGTATTACATCGATCATTTTCAATTAGTTTGTTGGATGTATTTAAAGGGATTGAGAACCTTAAATGTAACTTTAGCACTAGACCGGACGGTGTTCCATCTATGCTGTTAAAACAATGTATTTATTCAATTTCTATGCCATTGCACTTACTTTTTGAGGCTTCTCTTAATGAAGCCAAGTTTCCTTCAGTTTGGAAACAAAGCTACATTATGCCTTTACATAAATCTGGAGCTAAAGAGGATATTACTAATTATAGAGGTATATGCATCCAGTCTGCTATTCCTAAGTTGTTTGATCAAATTGTAACTGGTCAAATACAATGGATGTGCAAAAGCATTTTAGTGGAACAGCAACATGGGTTTCGCGAGGGTCGTTCTACTCTTACAAATCTTCTTTGCTACGAAAATGATCTTTTGAATGCCTTTCAATCAAGAGTTCAAGTAGATTCTATTTACACTGATTTTTCAAAGGCTTTTGATCGCGTTAATCATAGTATTTTGATTGCTAAGCTTCGGGCTTTAGGTTTTCATGAATCTGTTGTTGCGTGGTTGTCGAGCTTTTTGGAAAATCGTACACAGTGTGTGAAAATTAATAACTTTTTATCACAACCAATTGTTGTTCCTTCTGGGGTTCCTCAAGGATCTCATTGTGGACCAATTCTGTTTTTACTCTTTATTAATGATCTTGTTTATTCTATTAATTCTTCGTCTTATCTTTTATTTGCTGACGATCTTAAAATTTATAAAAGAATATCATCTATCGAGGACTGCATTAGTTTGCAAAATGATTTAGATTCTGTTCATTCATGGTGTCTTATTAATAACTTGTTGTTTAACGCAAATAAATGTTTTTCGATAAGCTTCAACAGAACTTTAAGTAAAGTATCGTTTGACTATACTATCGATAATAATGTTTTGGAACATGTTACACAAATAAAAGATTTGGGCGTAATTTTTGATTCAAAGCTTACTTTTGTTGAGCATATAAACTATATGTGCAACCGTGCTATGAAAATGTTAGGATTTGTTTACAGAATGTCTACTGACCTATCTCCTAGCACACTCAAATTACTTTATTGCGCTTTAGTACGTTCTCATTTAGAGTACGCTCCGTCAGTTTGGTGTCCATTCTACAGCGTTCATATATGCAATATAGAACGTATTCAAAACAAATTTTTTCGTTTATTATCGTACAAATTAGGCATTTCATCCGAAAATTACGATTTTAACTTCATTGCATTGCAATATAATCTTCCGCCGCTGAAAATTCGGCGGAAAAGAGCCGATTTATCATTTTTACGTGGACTAATGATGTCTGAGATTGATTGCCAAGAGCTACTTGTAACTCTTCCATTTCAAGTCCCCAACAATAATCGCCGAACTAGACAGTCTCCATTATTTAGAGAATCTATACATTCTAACAATTATGGATTTAATAATCCAATTGGTAGAATGTGTAGAACTGCTAATAGTTTCTCTAATAATATTGATTTATTTTGTGTTTCAAAATGTAGTTTTAAGTGTCAATTAAAATGTGTTGATGTATAATTTTATATTTTGTTTTTATTTATGTATACTTTTCTCCTTGTTTTTATTTTTCAATATTCTTTTATATATTTTTGTGTAATTGTAATATTGTTTGTAATTCATCGTTATTTATGTATATAATGTTGTAGATGTAAATGGTTTTGTATATACCGTGAATAAAGTATTATTATTATTATAACTATTTCATCATCATACAAAATAAGAGCATTATAAAATATTATTATAATAAATAAGTTTTACAAAACAGTATTTTAGTATTTTGAAACAATAAGATAAATTAATAACTAAGATTGAAGTTTATTATGCAATTTTTAAAAAGAATTTGTTTAAAATTAATATTATTGTTAATTACTTTTTTCAGCAGCTTTTAATAAACTTTAAACAATATACATTTTTTTGTACAAATTTTACGCAATAAATAAGTTTTCTATATGATTTTCGACAAACTGTTTGTTGCAAACTGATTTAGTATGCAAAATATAAATTTGCATTGTCATTATATGTTGTCAATTTGCAATTTTTAACATATTTCATGTCAAAATTTAATTTTCTGCGCAGTAAATAAATTATCTACAACCGTTTTTGATGTTTTTTTAAAGTACAATAATTTTCTGTTCAAATTTTACATCATAAATTGTTTTTTTGTGCAATTTTTGATTTTTTTTTATAAGTTGATTTTGTATGTAATAACAAAACTTGTATCGACATTTTTCAATAAATTTTAAGTCAATAGTTTTATGTGCACGTTTTTTTGCAATAAATAGGTTTTTTGTACAATTTCTAACAAATTTCTTGCCATAAATTAATTTTGTATGTAACAAATAAATGCAAATTTTGTTTTGATAATTCTTACAAAATAAATGAGTTTATTGTACGTTTAATAGTAATAATGTGTTGTTTACATATTTTAACTCATAAATATAGATACTAGTTTTCTGTGCATGTTTTGCAATTATTTTTTTTATATACATATGTTTGTAAATCTTTATGGGTTGAACTCGGTTGAACCCTTGCTTTGCATTAATATTTGTGTACGTTTAAATTTTGGCATTTACAGTTAAATTTCTTAGTGATCCAACTTTTTTTTTATATTAAAGATTATTTTTATACATATTTTGTTTTGTCATTGTCTATCTAACCTTATTAATTCTATGTTTGTATGTATTCTATTTGAGAATCATATATATTTTTGATTTTTTATAAGTCGTAATTTGTGAAAAATACACACAAAAAAAATTGATTTTCTAAATTAAGTGGAGCCCCCTTTCATTGTACTTGTTGAATCATTTTTTTTTTAATATTTTTGTTTAATTATTATTTGAATAGATATAAAATAGTTAACAACACGTAACAATATTTCATGCATATCTGCGCACCTTTAACAATTTTTTTGACATAAATTAATTTTATATGCAATAAATGAACTGTTAGTTTTAATTTTTAATTAATTTTATGCGGTTAATATATTTTTTGTACAAATACCATACAATACGAAAACTTTTGAATAGATTTAGTAACACACACTAGATGGAAAAGCAATTTACATAAAATACATTATTTTTTCTATACAAACATGTCTTTTATTAAAATTTTATGCAATAAATAAGTAATTTGTAAAAAGTTTTTACGCAATAAAAACTTGTTGTTTGTTTTTTGCAGCAGTTTTTTATTAAGTTTTAGAATAAAATAAAAAGAATAATTTTTTTCTAAATAATTTTTTTTTTTTGGTTCAGTAAATATTTTTTTTTTAATAGTTTTTTTATTAACTTCAAAAAATAAATATTTAGTTAGATACAATAACAAGAATTTAGGAAATTATTTTATAAGGTGCCTTGATCGTTTTTAAGAAAATAGTTTTTTCTATATAGATTATACAATAAGTATTATAAAATAATCTGTATAAGTACGCAGTTTTTGACGTATTTTTTATAAAATTATTGTTTTTTCTGCAATTGTTGATTACGATTTGTAAAATAATTAAGTTTATGTTATACAATAATAAGACAAGTTTTAATTAATTCTTTGCAGTAAATAACTTTTTATATAGCATTAATGCAATAAATAATTTTTTATGCAATTTTAGCTTTATATGTTGGTATAAATTATTGTTTTTTTCACCATATTTGATTTTCTGTGCATTTATAAATAAATTTTCTATTTAAATTTTATGCAAAAGTTAAGTTTTTTGTGCAATTTTTAACGTATTTTTTGCTATGTGTTGATTTGTAAAAAAGTTTATGCTAAAGATAGGTTTTCTATTCAAATTTTATGCAATAAATTAATTTTCTATGCTGTAAGTACATTACATAAGTTAAAACTGTAAACTGGTTTTCGTATTTAAATTTTATGCAATAAATAGGTTCCTTTTGCAATTTTTGGTGCATTTTTTGCCATAAATAACTTTTTTATGCAGTAAATGAGTTTTCCAATTATTCTTGATAAAGTTCAAACTATAAATATGTACATTTTTTATATAAATTTTATGCATTAAGTAAGTTTTATCATGTTTTTTGTCATAAATTGTAGTAAAATGCAATAAGTTTTTTAGTTTTTTTTATAAAGTTCAAATATAAAAACTTCAATAGAAAAGTTTAAAAAAAATTGATTATCTTTACCATAAATTGATTTTCTATGCAGTAAATAATTTTTTTAATATTTTTTTAATAGAACTATAAATATGTTGTAAAGTTGAAGCTAGAAATAAGTTTTTTTATCAAATTTTTGAAGTACTTAACAGCTTTTGATAACGTTCTAGCTACAAATGAATTTTCAATAAATGGGCTTTTTGTTTAAACAGCAAATAACAAACTTTATGCAATAAATGGATTTCTTGACATTGATCATGATAATTGATAATTTGTGTGTCGTAAATGGTTTACTGTTAATTAATTTTCTGTACAGTAAATAACAATATTTGATTATTTATACAAACTTTAATTACAATAATTGCAGTCGGTCAGAAATTTTTGTGGATGCTTTTTATAAGTTTAATAAATTCAAATTTTCTGTAATAAATGGTATGTGTGCAATTTTGACGTTTTGTTTATCGTAAATTGTATAAAAATACAATTTATGTTTTTTGCAACTTGTTGATGAAATTCATGTACAGTCTGTGCAAATTTTATACAATAAAAAAATAATTATCAATTAGTTTTCTACGTTAACCAGTGTAAACGTTTTCGTAACAATTTTTAATCAATTTTGTGCAATAAATGTAATTTTTGTGAACTTTTGGTTAGAAATTAATTTTTATAAAATCTATAAGTTTGTGCTGACGTTTATTGCAATCTATTTATTTGGTATGCAATTAATTGTCATAATTTAATTGTATATTATTATGCTGTATATAAGTTTTTAGACAATTTTTGACAAACTATAAATAAGTTTTTTATTAAAATTTTATGCAATAAATAGGTTTTATGTAAAATTTTTGACGTATTTTTTGCCATACATTCCATCTATAGTTAAGTTATCTATTTAAAATTTTTGCAACAAATTGAGGTTTTTTGCAATTTTTAACCTTTTTTGCCATAAAAATGCAATAAATTGTTTGCACGGGGCACTTTCCGAGAGCTTAGAAAGGCTCGCAGGTGGTCAACATTACAAAACTTAGAAAAAACAGGATGTTTCTCAAAAACTATCAGACTATAAGCCTACTATGCACCTTAAGTAAGGTCATAGAGAAAGTAATCTTGTATGCCATTCAAGAGCACATGGATCTAAACAATCTTCTCCCCTCCCACCAACATTGGATCAGATGGGGTTACTTGAGCGTTCTCCAACTCAACCGCGTGGTAAACCACATTATCAAAGGTTTTATCCTAAAAAAAGCCACGGGAATGTTAAAACTAAATTTCTCAATCAAGGCTGTTATTTTTCAAGGCTCCATTCTCTCACCGCGCCTTTTTAATCTATTTGTAGCCAACATGCCTTTGGGGAGCATGCACGGCGTTAAAATGGCCCAATATGTTAATGGTACAACACTAATCTACTCCTCAAGGTCATTCAAATTGGTCACCAAAAATTGGTCTTTAATAAACCACCATTAATCTGGAAAATTGAATAGACAAATGGCACATCAAAGTGAACCCAACAAAAAGCAAAACCGTTTTTTTACACGGCGTTGGTTACTCACTCCTCATGAGAATGTCACCTGTAATGACGTTTTCATACCATAGTCCAACGCTGCCAAATACTTTAGAATAATCTTTGATAAGAAACTTAGACACAAGCCTCATATACAGTTCTTACTGGACAATGCCAGCTTGGCTAAAATGCTACTACATCCAATGTTACCTCAGAATAGTGGCATGTTGCTCCGGAACAAAACCCTGGTTTGCACCTTGACCATCAGACCAATAATTACGTACGTCTCTTCTATTTTAGTAAAAAACTACCTCAATTGTCTCACTGGAGCTCCATGATTTGTTCAAAACTTCAAGATTTTTCCATTACGTCAACACATTAAAATTTTGACCAAAAAGTATTTCAAAAACCTCAAAGTTCACTCCAAACTTAATCTAGCAAGATTTGCCAAACCAGATTGGAAAGATTTATCCACAAACAACCGGTAATTTTAATAATAACCAAGTTACTTCTTAAATAAATGAGTATAACCACATTTCAAAACCTAAGCAAACTCCTAAAAACACCTCCTACATACTGATCTGCAAACAAAAGGTCCATGAGCCAAAAAGTCTCAAACTTTCAGGCACTCACAGATTAGGTAAGTTATAGTCGGTAAGTGCCCCCAAAAGGGCAAATCCAACACGTCCTGTAAACAAAGAGTCTTTAGAAGAAGCATAAAAAAGTATGAATTGAAAGTAAATGTCGATTAAACTTGTTTAAAAAAAAAAAAAAAAGCATAACAAAAGAGTTTAAGATGATTGCCTGTGGTAGGTCTAATAGAGAGCATGTACGATATGTAAGTAAGAAAGCGTAGGTAGCAACTGAAAGATTTATGATTATATGGAAAAAAAAATCAAGAATTGTTTTAAAGTGAAAATGTTATATAGAGTAGAAGTCTGGAGTTCAAAAAAAGAGCAATTAATGGAAAAAGTGCAACTGAAATTTTTAAAGCAAGCATTAGGAGTACAGCCTTCAACACCTGGCTATATAATTTTGCAAGAAACCAACTGTAAGAAAGTTAGCTGGTGAGCAGCAGCAAAACTGCTCAAATTTGAATCAAAATGTATTTTAAAGAGCGATGAAAGTTTAGTAAAGAAAATAATATAGTTAGTAGGAATAGAAGAGAATAGAAGTGTAAATGTGACAAATTTTGGTATAGAAATAAAAAAATTGTATAAAAGGAGTAGAATGTCAGTAAAAAAAATAAGAGAGTAGAAGAATAGGTAAAAATGTAGACCAAAAATTATAGAACAGCAAGAAATGCAAGGAAAAAAATATGGTAGCTGACAACAATGTCAACTACAAATGTATTCAAGAATATAATAAACTACTAGCCTATTTGCAAAAAAATCCAATTAGAAGATGTACAACAATGATTGCAAGGTATATGTTTTATGTGTAGCAGTAATAAAAAATGGTGATAAATATTGGATAACTGAAGAATATAAAAAGTGTGTGCAAACTTAATTAATAAGTAATCTGTGTTGTTGATTGCTATAACTCAATTTTCTGTCCAAAAAATACTTATTTGGTAAACTTCGTAATTAGTTTTATGCAGTAACTAGTTTTTTGCGTACTTTTTGACGTATGTTTGCCATTATTTGATTTTTAAATGGGGTAAATAAGTTTTCTTTCTTTGAAAAAAAAACAATAAATGAGTACTGTAACGTTTTTATCAAGTAGTGTATAATGTTGTTTACTTAAACATAATTTTTTTTAAAATAATAAAAATTCATGTTTTTTATTATAATTGCACTTAAATAGTTATTTAAAATTTAATTTAAATCTGTTTAGTTTAGTTCAAAACATTTAGAATTAATGTTTTTGTTAAAATGTTTTGATTTAATTTGAAATTCTTACGACAAAAAAATTTAATTAGGCTAAATTAATTAATATATAAACTTTTTTGTTAAAAAATAGGAACTAGAACATGCATATAATATTAATTTTTATTACTTACTTGGATAAGTCCATGGCAGATTCTGTGCAGCAACAGAAAAAACCAAGACACCAATCAATACTAAAAATGCATACATTATTTTAACAGTTTTCAATACACTCTAACTGATTTAATATTTCTGGCTGTACTTATACTAACCATCAAATTCCTTCACTGATATGATACATTTGCAAAATTTTTGTAGCAATTTCTCCCATAATTTTCAACGGAATTTTAATATTTTTCCGTTAACAGCCCATCCATTTGTCTTTATGATAATACTGGAATTTTCCTTTGTTCTGAAAATGTATAATTAAATAAAATATTTATTTAAGTATTATTTTTTGCTACTTTCCAAACAGAAATAATCATATTTAGTAGCTTTAATAAAAGACATGTTTCTTTAAAAATTCTTCAATTATTAATTTTAATTGTAAGCAAATGTAAATAAATAAATTGCAAAAATTGAAAGAATTTATTTATTGCTAACAATTTTAACAAATTTATTACTGTTGGCGACAAATTGTAAATATTAAAACAACATTGTATTGCAGAGATAACGTGTAATGTTATATAATATTGTATAAATAAGATTTAAGTTTTATAAGTTAATTGAATCATAAAATAATGTTTTTGCTTAACAAAAATGCATATCATTTCATTCAAAATTGTTTCTTGCAAATGGATAAAAATAAGAAAACAAAAATTACTCAATCAGAATTTATTATTGTTGATTAATTAAAATGTATTAATTCTTAAATAATCTCCACAATTCTGCATATCACTTGGAGGTGCTTTAATTTTACTTGAACTGAAATCATCAATCAGTAAAACCATAAACATTCCTTCCTCGCTGTGAAAATCAACATGACAATGCAACAACCAATATCCTATAAAAATAATTATTAGTATTCTATAAGGTTACTTAAATAATAATAAATTAACCTGGATTGTCAGCTAAAAATCTAACAATAGTATAACCACCCGATGGAACCTGCACTGTATCTTTCAATGGTGGATTGTTAAAATTACGAGGTAATCCAACAGTTTCTTCAACTCTTCTCACTGCGCTTGTTGTGGTAGTAAGACCAAATTTACCTTGACCAACTACCCAATGTTCATAACCGTGTAAATGCATTGGATGAGCGAGAGTTATAAGTTGTCCCTCATCTACATAAACTAATTCAACAAGAGATAATAATGGTATCTGAAATTTAAAATGTTTTAGTTTTATATTTTTTTTTATTTTATTATTTAATACCCTGACAACATGCAGACATTGGCATTTTGAGCCATCGCAATAAGATTTATTCATATTTTCAACACTGCAAAAACGTTGTGTGGAATCATAATGATTTAATAAAAGTGGTCTTGTAGGCGAAGTTGATGATATGTTATTGATAAATGGTTGAGTGAGTCCTTCATCACCAGCACCACGCCATGATGGTTTGGCATATTCATAAATATCAAAACCTAAAAAGTATCCAAAATCTGGGGTTTGTTTCATTCGAGCTGGCATGGTTTCTACAGAACTCATATTGACATAATTATAACATCTGTTATTTAGAGGTTGATTGACGCAATTGGCAGTCTGTAATGAATTGATTAATATTGATTTTTTTTAATTAATAAAATTTTACCAATGGATTAGTAGGGAAAGTAACTGCATCATAACGAATTGTTCTAGTAGCTACTCCTTGGTATTGTAATATTGCATAGGATATGCGGTTTCCACAAATTATACCCCCGGTTAATTTGATTACATACAAACCAGCCGTATTGTTGGCATTTAACACAAAATCATATCGTTCACCATTTGTTAAAGATAATTTATCCACTAAAATTTAAAGTTTGAACAAAATAAATTAAATTTATATTTAATGCTTACCAGTAAATGGTACTATATCTCTACCATCACTAGCAATAATAGTCATTCTATGTCCTTGTATTTCCAAATCCATATTGCAAGGTTCACCACCAGCATGAACAACCCTAAACCTATATTTATTTCCTCTTATAACCGTAAATCTTTTTGGGGGTACTCTATTAGCATCAGTAGTCCCACGACCGTTAATCATAACACCAAGAATCAAACCAAAATCAAAATTCTTCAATCGAATATTTGCAAAGAAATGATATCTTGAGGTCATATTGTAATTATCAGTAACTGCTATGTAATGTTCCGGCAAATCATGCGTGTATTGACTGAAATGTTTATTGTTAGCTTGAGTTTGGCGTATTACTAATGGACCAAATAATCCATCAACTCTTTGAGTTCCTGTAATAAAATTTAATTATATTTGTTTTAATTAAAGAAATATTTATTACCTGAATGCGAATGGTAGAAATGGGTTCCAGCACTGTATGCTTTAAAATGATATCTGAAAGTAGTATGTGGTAGTATTGCACATTGCGTAACCATAGGAACACCATCCATCCAAGGTGTACCCAATTGATGTATACCATGCCAATGAATTGTTGTTGATAGATCATCCATATTGTTTAACAAATCAACCATAATTTCATCACCTTGGCATACCTTAATAATAAAATTATTTTTAATAATTAAAACTTTTGTTATTATTGTTAATTTAACATACGTGAATGCCGGGTCCTGGATACATTCTATTAAAAGTCATGATGTGTTTCCTTCTACCATCAGCTGGAATGCATTCGGGGTTATTACAATGCGCTTCATTGCCGCTTAAACAATTCATGCAATTAGGAGTGTTGCTAAACCAATCTTCTGCTACAAATTTATAGTAGCATCGCTTTGCAACGCCATTGCATGTTCTTATGCATTCATGTGTAGTATAATCTAAAATAATTATGTATTAAAAGAACAGCAATAGTCAATATGTAATTATTATCAATTTGATTTAAAAAAATTATTCGAGAATACAAGAGCTCAGCAGTGGAAAAAAATATAAAATAAAATTACAAATTTTAATTAGCACAAAACAACAGCAAGCGTAGAAGTTAAACAGATTTATATATTCTTAAAATGCCACAACGTATTCGAAAACTGCAATTGTCATTACACTTGACTGTGTTAATTATTATTGATGCCGACAAGTGTTAAGGGGAGAAAATAGTTGCGTTATTATAAGAATTCACAGCATCAAACTCAGCAAGAAAACGCCTTAATATAATTGAATAAAATTTTCACAAATTGTTGAAGAAAGTCCAATCTGTGTCTTCAAATTTGTGGAAATTTGATGCGATAAGTCGTTTTTCCGCAATTAATTTTGAAAAAGTAACGTTTTAATTATGTTTTTATTAATTTTTTACTTGTTAAATATAACTTCAAATCTTTAATCAAAAACATGAAGACATAGAATATTGTATGTAGTTCAACATATAAAAAAAGTTATGACTAAAATCTTATCGTTGGGATATTGAATTGGTTGGCGTTTTGTCCTATAAGAACCAATTTTAATTTAAAAATGGCGCTGTACGTGTCAATATTTTTCTAGAAAAAAAGATTTACCAATATTCTTGTAGATGTGAATATTTGTTCATAACAATACTACTAGTGGCACCACAACAGAACGGGGCAACTAAACCCAGCAATTCTCTAGAGTTAATAATCATTAATACTTTTATTAATAATTTAATTTTCTGCAATTTTTTTTCCAGTTATCCCATTGCCGCAATGGGTGACAAACACCTTACCAGATGGCCGCAGAGGCCGCGAAGAACACGACCAGCAGAAGCTCAGCAAAAGCGGCAACCATTCCAGAGAAAGCTTTTACGAGCAAACTTACTCTTACTCTAGTCCCTAGAAGACCAGCTGCTAGACATGCAGCTGCAAAAGTTGACAATGGCAAAGAACTTCGATAAAAAGTTTGAAGCCGCAATCATCAAAGCCTTGGCCGCCGCCATGTCCAAAACCACCTCTCCGCCAACATCCAAGAACATAAAATCAAAAGTGACCGCCGCCCCCAAGACCAACAAATTGAAGAAAAAAGAAAAATCGTGAGAAAAAATAATTATTTATTTATTCCTTATTCCGCAATCCTAACCACCCCCGTCTCACAAACGGACAACAAAGTAGAAGAGATAAAGGAGACCAAAGACAAGGAAAAAGTCGTTGCCTCCAACAACCAGTCCGCCAAAGAGACCAAATTATCAACTGCCATAGACCTCAAGACCTCATCATACAGACGCAAGCAACTATTTTCAACTCATCGTCGACAACCAGAGATTCCAGCTAGTAAGACAAAAAGAAAAATTCTCTAAAAAAATAACTAAAAAGCCCTCAGCCACCCCCAACTGCCTTTAGCAGCTTATCTTGCCCATCAGGCAAAAACAACGCTAAGGCTTACTGCCTCCAAAGGCGCCGCCACTGCTCAAATAGAGAATGAAAAAAACGGCCACACAGAGGTGAGGTTTAGACCAGCTGCCTCAAACTTTAACCACTCCTCCCCTTCCGACACTTCTTCTTCTTCTTCTTCAAAATCTCGCTTTCCAGCGATTATTATGGACAGTAACACAATCTTACCAGGAACTTTTTAAAACATTCAAAGACCAAAACATTGTCATCTTATCAGCACGTAACACTCACGAAGTCATACATATGCTTCCGACTACTATAGCCAATCAAAAAAAGACAAACAAAATCCTCAAATCTCCTACCGCGAGTTTCCGCACCTGTGCGACCGCCAATAAAAAATGCTTTAAAATATTTATAAAACACGTGCCAGAATTCCTCACAGAAAAAGACGTGAAACGGGCACTGAAACTCCTTAGATTCTGTCTGTCAAACGTTCATCGCATGGGAAACAAATTCATTTACTTTCATATAGTTTCTCTTCAGCTCCTAAGCCCAAGCGCCAACAGCCTCTCAAGTTTTCGCTCAATCTGCAGGTCTCCACAATTCTGCAGTTACATCAACAAATAAATTGTTTGCTAACGCTGTGCTTGCCATTACCACAGCACTCAGACTAAAGTCGGTGCAAATGTTGACATCGGATCATTGTGGTCAAACCGGAATAATCAATGAAGTTAAAGGGGTGCCCAAAAACATAGACCGCTGTCTAGCAACACCTGCTTTTGGCAACAAATTCTCATACCACATACCCTCTAAAGAGGAGTGGATGAAGAAGAAAGGTATACCAGCAGAACATACACAGGTCTACACAGACCCCAACCTCAAAATCAGTCTACGCCTGCCAGACTACTTCAGCGTTCTACAAGCGGAGGTAACCGCCATAAAAGAGGTAGCAAAGTGGCTGATGGTAAATGAGAACTCTGGTGAACAGATCTACATTTACACCGATAACCAAGCTGCTCTCAAGGCAATTACTAGCGTGTGCACCAACTCAACAGTAGTCTCTGACTGTCGGAGAAAGCTGAACAAGCTGGCAGCACACAAAAACTTGAGACTCATGTGGGTAAAAAGCCACAGCGGGATCCCAGGTAACACAAAATCGGATGAACTTGCAAAGAATAGCACAAGCCTGCACTCAACCGAAGTACTACGAGATATTGGTATTCCATTTGCCTCGAGCAAGGAGACCATAGCCGTAATAACCTCAAACTTAGCGGAGCAAAAGTGGAAGAATGAAGACATCTGCGAGGTAACCAGGCAAATATGGTCTCACCGAAACAGCAAAAGAAGCACCAACATTGTCTTTCTAAAAAGAAACGATATCAGACTGGCAGTAGAAGTCATCACAAAACACTGTCCCATTGGCAAACACACGGAGAGACTGAGTATAGCAAAGCGGGACTACTGGACGAGGAAGAAGAGGAGAGTGTTCAGCATTACTTATGCCAATGCCCTTCTCTGTCCGCAACACGATTGCTCTTTTTAGGCCAACCTTTCTTTGATGACCTCTCTGACCTCGCATCACTAGATGCGCAGACTCTCATGAGGTTCATTTACGGCTCAAAATGATTTGACAAAATCCCCTGAGGAGGGTGGTACTTTTAAGTACTGTGGTAACACAACGGGCTCATCTGAGGCCTATGTGAGCGTTAGCTGCCACTTAAACCTAACCTAACTTAACGTTGTTGCTCCTCCAGCACAGCAAATCCAACAAAAAAAAAATACTCTTTATGGAAAAGAAACTCAACATCATGCTAGTGTCCAAGTTGCTCCACAAACCTAATCAAGAGCTAAAAATGGTGATACCCGTTGAACATTATTCTTTGCAAAAATATTAGTAGACCACTTCAAAGTAGATACCTTTGACACAAATGTGCCCGTATTAGGCACATTCAAAATTGCATCAGCATACATCAAACCGGTAAATCGCTTTAAAACAACATTTTTTTTTATAATCTCTACCGCACAAAAATAGCGGGAGACTTCAACTCTAGGCACCCGGCGTAGAGAACTAACGTCAAAGATCAAAAGTTGTTTTAACTCAAATTACTCAACAACAAAAGAGATTATTAGTAGTGGATTCAAATAAACCCACCACACCACAGCAATGCAAGTCACCAAAAGGACGTTCCAGATGTAGCAATACTAATAAACGTCAAGTATAGCATAAACGTCATCAATAGCCTTAGCTCCAATCACAGCTCGATAATACTAGAGCTGTACGGATCACCTGGAAAGAGACAAAAATTTGTAACACGTACGGATTGGAATCTCTTTTCACAATATTTAAAAAAGAGCATTGGCAGGCTTGCACCAGTACAAACGGTTGAAGATATCAAAAGTCAAACTTTTCACGCGTCTAATACACCAAACCACGGAAATGGCTTCTAAGACTCATCCACTTAAACTATCACGCAAAACCAAAGCATTAATCCGTAGCATAAATGCCGCCAAGTATCAATGACAGAAACATTGCAATCCCAGAGATTGAAAGATCTTAAATTTGCTCCACAGCAAAGTGAAAAGCTATAAAGTTGCACAAAAATTTGTGTTGGCAATTAGAATCAATCACAGAAAATAGATCTCCAAGGATTTACATTACAGGCAAGTTCCCATTCCAGTCATTTATAGCAAAAATGAGCTACAATACTCTATCACGGGAAAGGCCAAGGCGTTTGCTGGCAGCCTCAAAATTCAATGTTCTACCTCAGACAACACTAAGGATACGGTCAAACAAGAAGTCAAAGATTTTTTAGCTGAAAAGCATACAAACTTGCATTGCTCTAGGCCCTGATAATATATCAAACAAAGCTCTTAAAACGTTCTCGCAAAAAGCAATAATACCAATATTTTGGTTTGATAATGTAATTTTTTGAACTGGGCACTTTCCTACAGAATTGAAAGGCTCACTAGTGATAAATATTCCAAAAACAGATAAAGACCAAAAGTTTCTCCAAAACTACTGGCCTATCAATCTTCTAAGCACCTCCAGACTGACTACAGGATCACACGAAACAAACCAAACAACACCCCGCCAACATCGGTTTATTGGTTCAGATAGAAGCATTCATCTATTTATCAACTAAACCGTGTAACGGACCTTAAGACCTTACAATCAAAAGATTTAGACTAAAGTTCTTTTTTGACGTCAAAAAAACTTTTGACAAAGTTTGGCACGAGGAACTTTTCTTTCAAACTGTACAGAACTAACTTTCAAAAACTAGTAGCGTCATATCTAATCCGCAAAACTCTCGCAGTAAAACTCAAAAATCACATATCCTTGTTCCTCAAGGCTCCATTCTATCTCCTCTGCTATACAACCTCTACATCACTGACATGCCTTCAAGATTAAAGTATAGAGTTAAAACAGCACAATTCGATAATAATTTTACTTTAGGTTAGGTTAGGTTAAGTTAAAGTGGCAGCTAACGCTCACATAGACAATAGATTTTGTCAAACAATTTCGAGCCGTGAATGAACCTCATAAGAGTTTGCGAATCTAGTGATGCGAGGTCAGAGAGGTCATCAAAGAAAGTTCGGCTTAAGAAGAGCAATCGTGTTGCGGACAGAGAGGGGCATTGGCATAAGTAATGCTAAACATTCTCCTCTTCCTCCTCGTCCAGGCAGCCTCTGCAGTAGTCCCGCTTCGCTATACCCAGTCTCTCAGCGTGCTGCCAATGAGATAGTGTCCCGTGATGACTCTCTCTGCTAGTCTGATATCGTTTCTTTTTAGAGAGACGATGTTGGTGCTTCTTTTGCTGTTTCGGTGAGGCCATACTTGCCAGGTTACCTCGCAAATGTCTTCATCCCTCCACCTTTGCTCCGCTAGGTTCGAGGTTATTTCGGCTATGGTCTCCTTGCACGAGGCAAAAAAAAAACTTAAGTTTACAAAAAACTACCAACTAACCTCAAAAAATGGTTAGACAAGTGGCAAGTCAAAATTAATCCAGAAAAAGCAAAGCTGTTTTCTTCACACAGCAAATTACCAATGATGCGAATGTGTTTCTTAATGACGTTCCCATACTCTGGTCCAATAATGCTAAATATCAAAAAATTAGCATTAATAGGGTACTCACGTACAAATTGTACGTGCAACCAATTCTTAATAAAGCCAGAATAGCAAAAAATCGGAATAGTGGCAAGTTGAGCGTCGCTTCAACGTAAATTTTATTTATTTTTTTTTTAAATCAATCAAATGATTTCAGCAACAAAGAGTTAAGCACAGACAATTGATTTGGTTTTTCAAATTTATCAGTGTGCATTGTAAGAGTAGATGAAGTCACAACCTTTTATTTCATTGTTTATTATTTACACTAACAATTTTACCTGGGCGGAGTCAATAATCAACAAATTAACAAATTACTTTGGATTAAACAAAGTTATACGTTTAACAAAAATAATAGACTAACGTACAGCACTCCAAACATAAATTGGCCGCTATAAAAAGCAACACATTACTAAACATAAACTGTTTAATAGTTACTGTAATTTTATGTAAATGTCTCTTTGACCAATGAGATGCAATGCACACTGATGATGGGTGCATGCCCTGAAACACAAATGTATGTGTCGCTTACTGGCTGAAAAAGCAAATTACATAAAATAATGATTTATTAATTTTAAATAATGACTTAACGTTTGTAGAAAATTCAGAATAAAAATCAGGTAACATGTCATCATACTCAAACTTAAAATATTTATAATTAATTTTCAAAAAACATCATTCTTGACTTGGTTTTTATTTGAAACACAAATAGTGTGGCCGCTATAATAGGCAACTTAATATACACAAAAATTATGTTTACTGTGGTTGCACTCATATTGTTTTAGCATTTTTCATTTGAGCTTACATTTTACACATTCTTCTGAGATTAAAAAATTCTAAAACGGGTAAAAGCATGAGTTTAATTAACCACAGCCAACATAATTTTTGTGTATAATAAGTTGCCTATTATACCGGCCACACAATTCGTGTCTAGCTGTATCTCAAACTCAGCTGCAGAGAATGCAATATAATAATTTACATATAAAAAACGTATACTACAGTACCTATCAGATAGAAGTAAAAAAGTACAACAAAAAGTTTTAGAACGCTCAGAAAACCGCGCCCTTAATGTTCAAAAATTTTATTTTTATAATTTTTATTGGTTATTTGTGTGATGTTATTGTTAATTGTAACATTATTTTGTAGACAGATATTTTGTAATATGTATTAGTTCAAAAAACGATTTCATTTGTGTTGATTTAAATCAGTAATTGATGTAAATTAAACTGTTTATATCTAAACTTTGACAAATAAAATTTTAATAAACACAATTAAATATTATTATAGCAAATTTGTATTATTTTTTTTTTTTTTAATTATATAATAAACTTTACTTACTTGGATAAGTCCATGGAAGGTTTTGTGCAGCGACTGAATACACCAAGAAAATAACCAATACTAATAAAAGTTTATACATTATTATTGTAGTTCTCAAAGAACTCTGACTGATGTTTACTTTGCAGGTGTATTTATACTGACCATGTAATTCCTACATTGATATCACAAATTTTTGACATTTTTCTAGTAATTCTCCTATAGTTTTCGATGGAATTTTAGATTTTTTCTATTTTCTATTTTATCCATACGTTGTCTGATAAAAGTGGAATTTTGCTTTGTCCAACAAATTTATTCATTTATTCAAAACCTTATTCTAAATTGAAAGTTTGATAAGAATTGTCACAAACTGATTAATTATAAAAAATAAACTAAATATTGTTGGGTTCAATTTAAATAAATTAATTATTTTTCAATATAAAAATACGTTTAAAACATTAATGTAATAACTGAAGATGGTTGATGGCTTATTAAATAATTTTTATTTTGCTTTAGTTTAAAAGTTATTATTATTAAATTAATACACTTATTTTTATTATTATTTTTAGAATTGTTTGCTTTAACTTTATGTTTGCAAATTGTAAATCAAAGTGGACGTTTAATAAATCATTTCCTGTCCTGAAACTACATTTCGTTGTGGTTTTTTTACTTAGTATTAATTTTTCTCTGCAAAGCTTATCATTCACACGATGTACTGTACTAAACAGGTCATAATGCCTTTAAGCCTTATTGTTGTGACAAGAATTATAGCGTCGATTAAAGATGGGCAAAGAAAACGTAAATCTGCAAGGATTGCTGGTAAAAGTCTTTGTGCTGTACAAAAGATGTATCAGCGTAATTTGAATACTGGCCTGATGACCAAAAGATCAAGATCCAGGCAAAAAAAATCACTACAAACAAACAAGACCTTTTTTTGGTGTCCACAAGTTTGCGGAATAGAACAACGTTTGCAATTTTTTTACTAAATTAACTTCATAAAGTTAGAGATGTAAATGTTAGTGAATGGACCATTAGGAGAAGACTTTGGGTTGCTGGATTGTCTTGTAGAAAAATGGCTACAGGTTCAAGTTTAGATCGTCGACATTGTGTTGCAAAATTTGCTTTTGCCCAAAATTACTGGGCATGGAATGATGAGGACTGGAGCAAAGTACAGTTTGCAGATAAGTCGCCTTTTTGCCTCAATAGATCAGATGAACGTCAAAAAGTTTGGAGAAGACGCGGAGAAAGATGCGCTTTAGTTTGTAATAATAAGCAACTTCCATTTGGCGGTGGGTTAGTTATGGTTTGGGCAGAATTTTTTACCAAAGTACGCACAGAGTTGGTCTTTATAGAAAATAGCTTTCTGACAGCTCACAAATACATTATGGAGGTTTTTGAAGATCATGTTATACCCTTCATGACAACTAGACCTCACATAGCCACAGTTGTCAGCGATTATCTGAATGAAGTAGAAATTTTGCGGTTCGATTAGCCAGTTTTTGGCCCAAACTGAATCCCATAGAATAACACTGCCAAAGTTTGCAAAAAATGTAAACCAAACACAAATTATGTTATGTAAATTGCTTTATTGCTTCTCAAAATATTCTCCTTTAAAATCTATACATTTTTGCATCCGATGAAACCAATCTTCAAAACAATTTTGTCACTCTGAGCAAGGTACCTCCAAAACAAGTGGTTTAAATGCTTCAACGACCTCTTCAGGCTATAAAAAACGCTCGCCACGCATTTTATTTTTGATATGTCAAAATAAAAAGAAGTCATTGGGCAATAAATCAATTAATTGAATGTTGTTATTGGTCAAAATTCTTTGTGCTGTGTGAACGTTTGCATTGTCATGATCAACAAAAATTTGCCGATTTATGTTGTTCCTTTTAATTTCAGCAATAACTTCTGGCAAACAAATTGAAGTATACCAGTCAGCATTAGCTGTCTTTCGATCCTCTAATGCAACAGTTGTGATGTTTGTGGGTGTGGATGACTACTCTTGGATAATCAAAGATAACGCAATGGCTTTACTAATAACAGATATATTGGAATACGACTGAATACAACATATGACATATCTACATATGACACTTGACATTTATATATATATATGTGTGTTTTCATGATGCAGGTTGCGGTGAATCCACAACACTCCCCCGGAACGCAAGCCCAGATTTCGTTCTGAAATCGGCTTGTTTCTCCTTGTTTACCGCTTTGGTTAGGTAGTCCGCTATCATGTCGTTGGTAGGAAGATGAATCAATTTAACATGGTTTTCGGCAACCTTTTCCTTGACATGATGATACTTGGTGTCGATGTGTTTCGATCTCTGCTTAATTGCTTCGGATTCGGCCATGCTGATCGTTGACTTATTATCGCAGAAAACAGGTGTTAATTTTATTTCTTTTGGCATGATCTCCTTCAGTAAGAGTTTCACCCAGGTCAACTCTTCTACGGCTGCTGAGAGTGCCATGTATTTGGCCTCTGATGTGGAAAGAGCGACTGTCTTTTGCAGACGGCTTTCCAGCATATTGCACCGTTTTGCAGCGTCACTATGTATCTTGTCACTGATCTGCGAGTGGATGGGTCGTTTGCCCAATCAGCGTCTGAATATGCTTTTAGGTCGATATCTTTGTTTTCTCCATTTCTCTTGTAGAGTAGGTTTATCTGCGTTGTCCCCTTTAGATATTTGTAGATCCTTTTGACGGCGTTTAGGTGACATTCAAGTGGTTTCTTGGCAAATTGGCTCAAGAAAGTTGTAGCGTATGATATGTCCGGTCTGGTAATACATGCAAGGTACATCAAACAACCAATCATTTCTTGGTATAGCTGAATGTCTGCTTCCTTGGTAGATGTCTCGTCAAACTGTGTTCCTACTGGCATTGGAGTCTTCACTGGATTACAATCCGATAATCCGAAACGGTGTAGGATAGTGTTTATGTAGTCAGACTGATTTAGGCTGATTGTTCCAGTCCTTGCATTCTTCATTATTGTTATGCCAAGGAATTTTTTCACTACTCCAAGATCCTTGATTTTAAATGCTTGCGTCAATTTTGACTTGCATTCTTGAATGTGATTCTCGTTTTTACAGAATATTAAAATGTCATCTACATATGTTATAATTATGACGATCTCATCTTTTGTGGTTTGGTAATAAAAACATCGGTCGGCAAAGCTTCGTTTGTAGCTCATTTTGGTTAGCTCATCATTAAGTTTGATATTCCACTCACGCCCCCCTTGCTTTAAACCATAAATTGGCTTTTTAAGTTTGCATACTTTTTCCTTCTCATTTTCATTCACGAACCCTTCTGGTTGGTGCA
This sequence comes from Tachinus rufipes, assembly GCA_963932245.1. NCBI lineage: Eukaryota > Metazoa > Arthropoda > Insecta > Coleoptera > Staphylinidae > Tachinus > Tachinus rufipes. Next base: position 10,041,423 of record OZ010749.1, read on the forward strand.
TGTATATTTCGTCGTGTAAGTTGCCTTGCAGATATGCCGTTTCAACGTCCATTTGATGAATCTTGAAGTCCATTTTTGCAGCGAGTGCAAACAATATTCGTATAGTTTCGTGTCAAATCACAGGTGAGTATGTTTCCATGTAGTTTATGCCCTGAACCTGTGAGCAACCTTTCGCTACTAGTCTCGCTTTGAACTTATCTGGCTTTTGTTTGTAAACCCATTTACAGTTCAAGATTTTAGCGTCCTTTGGCTTATCTACTAGTGTCCAAGTTTCGTTATTGTTCTGTGCTTGAATTTCATTTAGCATTGCTTGATGCATTCTTCATTTATTTTTATTTCTTCTTGGGACGGTACAATTTCTTCTGGGAGGAAGTTTATGTCGATAACATGAGTTGGTACATCATTAGTGTCATTAATATCACCTTCACTACAATTTCCAAAATCTCTTTCTAGAAATCTGACATCTTTACTTACGACGATGCGTTTTTCTTTTATCATCCAAACGCGGTAAGCTTTGCTTTCTTCGCTATAACCAACGAATGTTCCAAGATCTGCTTTTGCTTGCAGCTTGTTTCTATTTGGACGTTTATTTAAAACGTAAGCCTTGGTGCCAAATGACCTCAGATGTGTGATGATCGGTTTCTTCCCGAACCAGATCTCGTATGGTGTCTTATTGATACTTCTTGATATGCACCTATTTCGAGTATAATTAGCTGTTGCTACAGCTTCACTCCAAAAACTTGGTTGGCATTTTGCTTTAATTAGCATGCACCTTGCTGTCTCTATCAGTGTGCGGTTTCTACGCTCCGCAGTGCCGTTTTGTTGCGGCGTATATGGTGCGCTCAGCCTTCGTTGAATGCCATGAGCTTTCAAATAATCATTTGATCGGTTATCAACAAATTTTAGGCCGTTGTCAGACTGCAGATATTTTAATTTTTGCTCGGTATGTCTCTCTGCCATTTTGTGGTAATTCACGAAAGCCTCGAAAGCGTCAGACTTTTTCTTCAGCATGTTTACAATAGTATAACGCGATTTTGTATCGGTGAACGTAATGACGTAAAGAGCTCCTCCATTCGAAGCTACTGGCATCGGCCCGCACAGGTCTGTGTGAACTATCTCTATCAATTCGTTTCCTCTGGTGTCACTTGATTTTGGGAATTTGGTTCGAGCCATTTTACCTTGCGGACATATTTCGCAGTTGATTTTAGTTTTCAAATTCTTCGGCAACGGATTCATTCCAAGTACGGAATTCTTTTGAATCATTCCACATAAGCTTTTAGCATTTAGATGACCAAGTCTAGAATGCCACAGATCAAAAACTTTATTTTCTTGCCTTGTGTTGCATAAGTTGGCTTGTTCGTTGCTTTTTGCTTGTTTGTCTACATAAAGATTGTTTTCCTTGATTGCAATTGTAGTTGGAATGTTCTTCTCATTGCAAATTATTGCTTTCTCTCGGTCGAATGTAACAGTGTAACCATTTTCGGTTATTTTTCCAACGAACATTAGGTTCAGTTCTATGTTTGGAACGTACAATGTTTGTGATAGGTCACATCTCCTTGTATAATTCTCAACTTCAACATCTAATTTGACAGATCCTGTTCCAACAGATGGAGAATTTGTGTGGTTATCCATGTTTACCCGTGTCTCAGATGGATTTAGGTTTGTAAATTTGTCTTTGTTATTGCACATGTGTGATGTACAACCACTATCAAGTAACCACTTGTCCTTTTTTTCTTGCGCTAGTGTGCATATTTCAGATGCAAAGTAGGATTCTTGATTATCCTTATTGAACCAACAATCAGCTATTTGATGTCCATTACGTTTGCATATTGTGCACCTAGGCGGTTTCTTACTGTTACCTTGTGTTGGCTGTTTCTGTTTCAGCTGTTGATTGAATTGTTTCTTGAATGGTCTCTTCTGTTTCCAGGCTGCCAATGCTGCATCACTTGTGTAATGGCCATGCCTAGATTCACTCTCTTCCAGTATTTTCACGCGTAGATTTTCCATCGTGGGAAGTTCATCTCTGCTTTCGATTGCGACGCGGAAATTGTCGTATGATTCTGGTAGACTGTAGAGAAGTATAATTGTGAACAGGTCCTCATTAATTTTGAGTTCCATATCTCGGAGTTTGTCCACAGTTTCTTCCAGCTTCTCTAGATGAGCATGGGTGTCCTGGCCTTCTTTCATCTTCGTGAAGAGTAACTGCTTCAGTAGATTTGCCTTTTTGGCAGGACCCTAGCTTTTGCCACACATCCCTGGAAGTTTTGCAGTATTTTACTTCACGCAACGCTGATACTTCAATTGATAGTATGAGGTCAGACTTAGTTGTTTGGTCATTGTGATCCCACGACGCGGCCTCTGCTACTTCGGTAGATTTTGCTGGGTCTGCTTCTGGTCTTCTCTTTGAGCCGTTCACATATTCCCATCCTCCGGTTTTGATTAGCAATGCCTGTGCCTGAATTTTCCAGGTGTCGTAATTGGATTTGTTCAATGGCTGGATCTTCGTAGTTGCGTTCATGGTTATTCCAATCCTATCGCACTTTCTTGCTTAATATTTGCATCTATCTGTTTATTAACTCTTCTGGACCCATAACCTGATGTTTGTGGGTGTGGATGACTACTCTTGGATAATCAAAGATAACGCAATGGCTTTACTAATAACAGATATATTGGAATACGACTGAATACAACATATGACATATCTACATATGACACTTGACATTTATATATATATGTGTGTTTACATGGTGCAGGTTGCGGTGAATCCACAAAATGAATGAACTGAAAACTTCGCGGTTCGATTGGCCAACTTTCAGCCCAGACTAGAATTCCATAGAATAACACAGCTAAAGTTTGCAAAAAATGTAAACCAAACACAAATTATGTTATGTAAATTGCTTTATTGTTTCTCAAAATATTCTCCTTTAAAATCTATACATTTTTGCATCCGATGAAACCAATCTTCAAAACAATTTTGTCACTCTGAGCAAGGTACCTCCAAAACAAGTGGTTTAAATGCTTCAACGACCTCTTCAGACCATAAAAAACGCTCGCCACGCATTTTGTTTTTAATATGTCAAAATAAAAAGAAGTCATTGGGCGATAAATCAGGCAAATATGGGCAATGAGTCATTAATTGGATGTTGTTACTGGTCAAAAACTCTACAGTGAACGCTTGCATTGTCATGATCAACAATGATTTGCCGGTTTATGTTGTTCCTTTTGATTTCAGCGATAACTTCTGGCAAACAAATTGAAGTATACCAGTCAGCATTAACTGTCCTTCAATCCTCTAATGCAACAGTTGCAACATGACCCGTTTTTTCAAAGAAACAAGCAATTATTCTTTTTAAAACGCTTCGTGAACGCACCACTTTTGTGGGTTTAGGTTAATTTTGAAACACCCATACAGTCAATTGCTGTTTAGTTTTAGGCTCATATAAATATATCCAAGATTTGTCACCTGTAACAATGTTATATACCGAATTTGAACAACCCCCTTCAAATTTCTTTTGCATTTCCTTGCACCACTTGACACGTGCCTGTTTTTGTTCTTCTTTCAAATTGTGTGGGATCCAACGACTGTAAAGCTTCAAGTCATGCAAATAATTGTGCAAAATTGTATGTATTTGTTTCGCTGCAATGCCTAAGGATGCCTCTATCTCACGATAGGTCACATGCCAATCTAGCACAACCATTTCACGCACTGCATCAATATTTTTCGCAACAACAGAGGTGCATGAACAACCTTCGCAAAGATCGTCATCAAACGTTGGTCTCTACGCTTGAATTCTGCAAACCATTTGTAAACCATAGTTTTGGATGGTGCTTCATCCCCAAATAACAATCTAAGTTTTTCCACGCATTGCTGCGGTGTTAAACCATATCAAAAATCATAAAAAATCATCACTTGGGAGTTACGAACCTAAACTTTAATTTTTCACACAATTATTACAATCGTTAGACTTTGTTGGGACAACGTATCCAAAAGCATACACTAGCTCTAAAAACTGCTCAGAAGCTAAGACAGTTGCTATTACAGGAATGAAATAATATCAACCAAAATGTAATCCTTAATTTAATTCAAAAAAAAAATTCATTCATATTAGTCCTAGAAACAAAAATTCGAACCTCGTCTAAACTGTAAATTTGTGATATTTTCAAAATACGCATAAAAAACTAAAATTTCCATAAAAAAATCAAAGCAAATTATTAAAACGCAATTGTATATTATTAAATATTATCTTAGCCATTAAAATATTTTTCTGCAATTTGTCGCCGACAGCAGGAATTTGTTAAATAAGAATTGCACACGCTAGAATTTCTTTGAAGATATGTCAACAATTTTGCAAGCAATATTTTTTACATTTGCATACAATTCGAATTAAAAATTTATAAAGAAAAATACTCTAAATACGCATAAATTTTTTTTTTATAATAATATGAAATTATTATAAACAAACTTTAAATTAATTTTAAACTATCAGACGGTCATTACTACTGAAATATATTAAACATTTCACAAATTGTTTTAATAATATTTTTAAACTTGACAATAATATTTGATAAATATTATCAACTAAAACAATGCATAAAGGTATTTTTCTATACATCATAAATATGTATCAGTCTCATAATAAATCAACATTTATTGATAAAAAAAAACGTCAATAGTTGCATTCACGTGCCACAACGTCAACAAAACAAAATAATATTTTTCTTTTCTAGGAATTGGCGCATTTATGAAATGAAATTATGTTGTCAAGTGCATTTTTTATAAATAAATATTTATCAATATTTAAAAATTGTGTTTATATTTAATATCGTTTAAAGTTGAAGCATTTAGAATTTATTTTGAGATCTTTGTTTACAAATACTACAGATTCTAATCTAAAAATTTCAAGACAAGAAAGTATGAAGTATCATCTGCAAAACTATGAAATAGGACTTTTAGTTATTTGAAGAAGTTCGTTAATGTAAATCAAAAATAAAGTTGGCAAAAAAGCAGAACCTTGAGGAACACCAACATTTATGATTTTAGAATCAGAGTTAAAACTATCAATTCTAACTATAATTTTTCTATTGTCAAAAAAACTACTGATAAAAGTTACAGTTTTTTTATCAAAACCCATACAATAGAGCTTGTTGACAAGACTAAGATGATGTACCCTATCAAACGTTTTGGAAATGTCTAAAGCTACTGCAAGATTTTCTCCATGTTTGTCTAAAGTAAAATTGACTAACATAAGTCAGAAGATCTATTGTCAAACGTTTTAATCAAAATCCATATTGAGTATCTGAAAAAAGGTTATTTTGTTGACAATATAAAAACTAATATATTTTTCAAATTTTTTTGACAGATTGGACAATAATGCTATTGGTAGGTATAGGTCAAACATTTGCAATTTTCCAACACTTTGAGAATTAACAAATAAGAGTTAATAAGAAGTTTCATTTTGAATAGCAGGCTATTTGGGCAGCTGTCAATTTTAAAGCTATTATCTTTTGACATTCGACAAGTAAAAACTACGCCATTATTAAAAATGGAATGATACACGCTTCAATAACTTATTGAAATTATTAAAATTCACTACAAAAATGGTAAAAAATTTCAGTCACCGTTCGCAAAACTAAAACACTTTTTGGTCGTCGTAAAGCACCTTCTCGGTTGGCAATAGTAAACCTGGTAGAAAAATTTGAGCTGTTGACAAGTTTGTGATGTAAAGAATCAAAACCGTGTGCATTGCTCAAGAACACATAAAAACATTGCTGATGTAGCCCGTAGTGTTGACGAAAACCCAGGTTTGTCGATCTTTTAGTTTGACATTCCACAAACAACATTCCACCGTACTTTGCATAAAGACTTAAGTCTTAAGGCTTTTAAAGTTCAGTTAACACAAGTACTCAAGCTGGTCGATCACCATAAACGCTGATTGAGTCCTTCAAATGCATCAAAATGGTCCGGAATTTCATCAAAAAATCATCTTCAATGATAAGGCCCATTTTTACCTCGGAGGCTACTTTAATAAACAGAATTGTCGCATTTGGGGCTCAGAAAATTGTTGAAAATGTTTTGCATCCTCAACGTGTCATTGTTTGGTGCGGTTTTTAGGATGGCGGTGTGATTAGACCTTACTTTTTTGAAAATAAGGCTGGTGCAACTGTTACGGTAAATAGATAGCGCTACCGAGCTATAATTAATAATTTTTTATGGCCAAAATTGGAAAACATTAATGTAAACAACGTTTATTTTCAGCAAAACGGCGCTACGTGTCACACAAGCAACGAAACAATCGCAATTTTGCAAGAAAAGTTTCCTGACCGTGTTATTTCTCGAAGAGGTAATCACAATTTTCCACCAAAATCTTGTGATTTAACACCTTTAGACTTTTTTTTTTAGGGTCACGTAAAAGATAAGATCTAGCCAATGCTCCACAATCGATTTAAGACCTTAAAAATGGAATTCGTAAAGTTATCAAAGACATACCAGCCGCAAATGTGCAAATTGGTTATGGAAAATTTCATAAAAAGAATGTGGTACTGCTACCGTAACCGTAGCCATTTGACTGATTAATGGCATAAATAAACATTTATTGATTTCTCTTAAAAAATACCCGTTTTTTTTTTTTAATATCAAAATGAAACCTCTTAATGGAAAACCCTATATTTATATGCTTCTGTAAACTATTACAACTATAAACAGGAAACAATCATATTTGTTATGACACCCACGTTATTTAACAACTATTTTGCATATATAAAATACCTGTCAATATTTACAAAGAAGTACGTACACATTTTAAAAATTATGAAATTTTACAGCAAATGCCGTGAATGAAATTTACGCATTTTGCAATTTTTTTTATCATGTTGACACTATTGTGTTGTTGTGTAATATTTACGTCATTAATAAGCACGTGTATTATAGAAATATATTGATTAGATAATTTCCAATCATTTAATATTAAATATTACATAAATACTAAAAGTTAATTTAGCAAAAATGTGTCATAATCATTTGTAGCCCTTGTAGCCCTTGAAAATTACTATCGCATAGCAATACCTTTCGGTTTTCTTCTCTGCGTTGGTCCTGCAATTAATTTGTCATTGTCATTAATGTGGTACTAGTTTAAGGTAGGCTGCATTTGGCTTTGCAAAATTCACACAGTTTGCTGCGTCTTCAGTCCATCTCTCTCTATACCCTCTTTTTTTGTCCTACTTCCTACACTGACATCCATCTTTTCTTCCTCCCATTTTTGCGTAATTCAGCTTAGATATTAGCTTTGTCCTTAATATTTTTTTAGTTTTTCTATATTTTGATTAACTTTTTCCTCGTTGTATTCTCTTTATTTTATAATTATGTTGTGTAGCTCCATTAAATGTATCCTTTTTAGTACTCCTAGATTTGCCAGTTTTACTTCTAGTAAGATTCTAGAATCTCCATTCAGAATTATTTCTTTGTGTCCCCAGGTTGCCAAATATACTCTGACCATTTCAAAAGTTGCATTGTGTGTCAACTTTGAGATGGCGAATTTGTCGGTTAATCAATTCATTTCGTTTGCTTTCTTTAAACAGTTCTTTTCTTCTTCTCCTTATATCTGCAGTTTTGACTAGTATTAATGTTTTAGTAAATTTTCTTCTCTTGTCTATCTTTTCACCGTCCATAATTAAGGCATAATTGTCTAGGCCTTCTTTGTTTTTCTGCTTCCATTTAGCTTCTCCTCCTTTCTTTGACTTCTGTAGCATTTGATCTGTGTGTTTTCTGCCATTTTGGTTGATCTAAATCTTAAAGTTTCAAACTCCTCTATTTTATTTCCTCAGTACGGTCTTTGCATAGTTTCTTACTGCTCTCCATTTGTTTTTGTCACTCAAGCATATATTAATGATTGTAAATTTGTTGATTTTGTTTTCTAATACTTTTCTAACTCATTCCTATTTTCCTTCTTTTTTATTTCTGGTATTAGTTCTCTTATTCATTCTTCTTTTTCTTCTTTCTTCCACTGTCTCTGCCATCTTTCCATCGTATTATCTCTTGCCCGTCTCTTTGCTTTTTGTTTACTAATTTCTTCATTTACCAATTTCTTTATGTCCAATCTTATTTCTAGTGCTTTCTGTGACACTGTCATGTAGGCCCTGCAGACCCTGCAGACCCCTAACAAGCTTGCTCTCGTTGCTCCTCTTATTACTTTTCTGATTTTTTTGTCTTTAGCCGCCGTTGCTATTAGTCTTCTTGCCTCTTCTCCTAGTCCTCCCTTGTTTGGCATAAGTTTACTACTAAGCATTTTTTCCGTTTCTTTGTTCGTTTCATCCCTTTGCTTCAAGTGTAACTCCAAGGTATTTAATTTTCTTCCCTATGGTTATTACTTGTTCCCCCACCTGTGTTTTCTCATTAGTTCTATTAGTTCTCATGTCGCCTCAGTTTTCGGCGCAGCCAAATCTAACCTTTTATTTTTATCCAGCTTTTTATCATATCTATTGCCAACTCCAACTTTTCCTTTAATACTTCTATGTCTATATTCCGACCTACCAGAGCCACGTCATCAACAAATACCGTTATTGTCACTCCTTCTGGCAGCCGCAACCTGTATATTTCATTATAGACTAGATTTTATACTTTAAGTCCAAGTGCAGAACCCTGTGGTACTGCTCTGGTCATTCTAAATTTTCCATTCTTAGTCAGTAGTATTCTTCCTTAAAGCTAACTCCATATTATCTTGATAGTTTTATTTGTTAGTTTTCTTTTTTTTTTTTTGCTGCTTCTATAATTGCTTTTCATGGTATGCTATTGAAAGCATTTTGTATCTGTGTGGTTCACTGTTTGCTTCTTTTGCGATATCCTTTACCTTTTCAATGACTCTTAGTCAATCTTTCGTTTGTAAATACTGTTCTTGTTCCTATCTTCTTTATTCTTCTATTTTTTGTTCATATCTCCTTTTTTTATAATTTTTGCTGTTGATCAAGCACAAAGGTCTATACGCTTTTGATTTGCCTGCTTTCTTCTTCTTCTCAATTAACACTAGGTTTGCATCCATCAAGCAGGTCGGAAATGTTGCTTCTTTCAAACATCTGTTTATTATTTGAGTTATTTCTTATCTAATTTCCTTCTAACGCTGCTTTCACTATCTGCGTTGTTATCTTGCCCGGTCTTGGTGCTTTGTTGTTAGATAGTTCCCTTATCATTTGTTTTATCTTCTCCACTGTTGCAGAGACTGCTTTTGTTTCGTCAATTATTTCTGTTAGTTCTTCTACAATTCCTCTAGTAAAAACCAATTTTTCAATTACTACTTCTTCACTCTCTTATTTTTTTAAGCAAACTGCTTTCATTCCTCCTAATTTATTTTTTACTATTTTGTATTGTTTTCCTTATCTATAAACTTTAACATTTCTTTCCAGCATTTTCTCTTACTGTCCCTGATTGTTTCTTTAAGAGCATTTCTGTTCTTTTTTAGTTCTTCTTCAGCTTTGTCAAAATCTTCTTCCGTTCTACTCTGTTTTTTTTAATCTTTTTTCCTGTTTTTCTTAATCTCTTTGCATCACCAATACGATCCGATTGTTCCTCCTTCTTTGTACTTAAAGATTAATTCTTCTGTTGCTTCAACTTTTTCAAGTACCTTTCGCATCTTTATTAATTAATTGCTTTATGCCGCTTATTGCCAAACGGTCGTTTGCTTTTAATTTATTTGACCGCATTACTTTACGGCGACTAAAACACTTCATTCTTTATTCCGCTGCAATTTGCATTTGCTACACTGCACTCCGTTTAAGTCGGTTCGCTACATCTTGTATTTTTGTATCAGCGTAAACTATTGTAAAAAATACAAAGTCAAAAACAACAAACTTTGATTATAAAATATAAAAAAAATAGAAAAATCTGGTCTTGAAACACTAAAATATTGATAAAAAACAACAAAATGCAGCAACAAACTGTTGAAAAGTAAAAAAAATCTATTAATAAAATGTCAAAAATATTCAAAATATAATCAAATTCTAATTTTAAAACATTAAAATATCAAAAAGCGTCAAAATCTTGTCAAAAACGGTTCAAAAGTGCAAAATAACACTAACAAATTGTTAGAAAACAACATTATGCAACCAAAATTTGTTTAAAAGTGCAAAATCTAGTCTTAAAACACTAAAATACTGTTAAAAAGCACTAAAACTCAGCAAAAAATAATTTAAAAGTACAAAAATTTAATTCATAAAATGTCAAAAATAACAAAATCTGAATTTAAAACATCAAAATATTGATTAAAAGTGCAATATTTTATTAATAAAACATCAAAAATCAGATCTTGAAACATAAAATATTAATAAAAAGCACCAAAATTTGACTAAAAACAATTTAAAAATGCAAAATTTCATATATAAATTATCAGAAGTAGAAAAGTCTGGTCTTGAAACATCAAAATATTGTTATGAAACAACAAAATACAGCTATAAACAGTTGAAAAGTAAAAACATCTATTCATAAAATGTCAAAAATATGCAAAATCTTAAAAGATTAAAATACCTTTAGAAAGCATCAAAATCTAGCCAAAACTTTACTTCATCATTACATCAACAAATTGTTCATCAAAATGCAGCCAAAAACTGTTTAAAAGAGCAACATCCGGTCTTAAAACTCCAAAATATGGTTAAAAAAAACTAAAATTCAGAAATAAACAATTTAAAAATGCAAAACTTCCTAAGATGTCAAAAATAGCAAAACCCGGGCTTAAAACGTAACAATATTGTTACAAAGCACCAACATCTAGTCATAAACGGTTGACAAAAGTAATAAAAAATGTCAAAATCTAGTGTTGAAACATCAAAATATTAATAAAAAGTACCAAAATCAAATTTCAACACAGCATGCTCTCAACGGCTAAGACCCAAATGTCAGATACAATGTTAACACACAACTCCAAAGTCTCCAAAGCCATTATATAAATATTAATTTTTTACTCCAACTCTAATTTAGTTTTTTTATTTTTGTCACAAAAACATAAAAATTGCTTTTTTTTAGTTATAGTCAACAAAAAAGCACTTTCTGGTAAAGCACTTTTATTTTTTAAATTATAAATTAACTTCATAAGTGACGTTTATTTAATTAACTCTCCAAAATTATACTCAACTGTCAAGAAAAAAAAAAGATTTTGGTAAAACCGCAAAAAAATATTATTTTTTTGTTTAAAAATATAAGTGAACTGTCAAAAGTGACGTTATTTGTTGACAACCTGACAACGTTTTATAGCTATCAAAAATTACATTTAATTTTAAGCAAAAACTTGTTATTGTTTGGTTTATAAAGTAACTGCAAATAGTTGTTTAACTGTCCAAAATTAGACTTAACTGTTAACAGTAAAAACTGTCAATTAACTGCAGTTTAAAATCAGTCGAGTTACTGTGTGACTGTTAATTGGAATGCATTTAATCAATTCTGACATGAAATAGATAAATTAAAACTGACACTGAATAAGATAATCAAAAGTGATGTTCACTAGTATAACCTACATGCTCTCAAAAGTTTGTGTCATAAAAACGTTCTTTAGCAGTTAAAACGTTTATAGTTAGCACAAAATAAATTAACTGTCAAAAATGACGTTTTACAATATTGCGGGTTAGCAACCAAAATGACCTTGTTCTTGTTTAATTAATCAAATATGAGTTAACTGACAAAAATGACGTTTATTTGTCAACGACAAAAACGTTTTTTCTTGTCAAATGTAACGTTGCCAGATAAAACATTTTTAGCTAGCACAAAATGTGTAAAAAATGACGTTTTATAGTATTGCAGGTTAGGAACCAAAATCTCTTGTATATGCATTGCAAAAACGTTATGATCTAAAACGACGTTTCCTTATTGACAAAATTAGTATTTGATATAAACTAAAACTTTATAAAAAACTGGTACATGACTAGTTTAACTGTCAATGTAAACTACAGATTAAATGCACAAAATTTATTAGTTTAGATTAGTCCTGCTAAAAGTCAAAAGTGTATCAACAATTTTTTTTTACTGTTACAAAACAAGTTAAGTTAGGTTAGGTTAAGTTAGGTTAGGTTAAGTTAGGTTAGGTTAGGTAAAGTTGAATGAAGGTAGTAGTATACTCGGGTGGTCCAGGCGGCTCATTGTAAACGTGAAGCGGTGGGTTGGCAGAGGTCACGACAAGTGGGTGAAAGTGTGCAAGAGCGACGAATGTCTGTATTGAGGGTAGCGAGACACGGCCAAGCACTCCGTGCTTTGTTGCGAGCGTTGGACGGAAGTGAGGAAGAAAATGTTGGTAAAAATGGGCGGAACGAGGGTGAACCCTGACAACATGGTGGACACAATGATGGCGTCTCAGGCCGGCTGTGATAATGTATCCACCATGATAAATATTATTCTTTGAAAAAATGAGAAGGAGGAGAAAGAGCACTTGATGATTTACTCATTAAAAAAAAAAAAAAGATTAGGTTAGGTTAGGTTAAGTTAGGTGCGCCGAGGAGTTGAAAAAAGCCATTGGAAAACTGTAGCCTAAAAAAGCCTGGGGACCCTACAAAATTCACTGCCAAATTATGAAGCTCGCATAACAAGAACCTGGACAAAAGAATCTTCCCCAAACTGTAAAAGATAGCAAAGATAACCCTGATCCCCAAACAAAAGAACAAAAAGCCAAATTTTGGGCCATCAGTCTGCTAAGCGTACCCGGCAAGCTGTACAAACATCTGATAAAGAAAAGGCTTGAGGAGAAACTGAAAGAAAAAAAGGAATATCCAACACTCAATACAGATTCAGAAAGAGCCGCTTAACAGTTGACGCCATCATAAAGGCAAGAAAGCAGGGGGTTCCGCAGAGTTCCGTTCTAGGACCTACTCAGTGAAACGTTGTGTACGACCCCGTGCTGAGCCTACAACTTCCAACAGAATGCAAAACGGTTGCCTACGCCAACAACCTAGTGGTGGTAGTCAGAGCAAACAACATACAAAAGATGCAAGAGACTGCAAACAAAGCCCTAAAGGCGGTAGACTAATAGATGACGAAAACTGGCGCCCAAAAAAACCGAGGCACTGATCCTTCGTCTTAAGAGGAAAAATCATAACCCCAAAAAAATCCGTAACGTACTTGAAAGTTTGGTTGGACTCAAACTTTGGCCCGCACATCAAAACACCATCGGCAAGGCAGAGAAGACCATAACTGCCCTAATAAAGATTATGCCAAACGTAAGCGGACACAGCAGTAAAAAAAACGGTTAACCACGCCGTGATCCAATCCATCTGACAGCGTTTTATCCACACAGAGAAAAAACCATCAGCGCATATCAAACCACAAGTGCAATAGTGCCTGTGTCATTGCGGCAATTCCGCCGATCGACCTAAAAGTAGAGAAACTGGCAGATAAGTATTGAGCCAAAAAGGAAAGCTGCAAAACCACGTACAACATCGAAGAGCAGTGGCAGCGTAGGTGGAATATCACCCAGGACACCGCGTAGTAGACAAAGACCATCATTTCCTCAATAGAAAGATGGGTGAGATGCCCCCACAGGAACATCGACTACTTCTTCACACAATTCCTGACAAATCACAGGAGTTTTAGAACTTACACCAACAGAATTGGAAAAACCCAGAGCGACCATTGTCATTACTGTGGCGAGACCGACTCCCCAAAGCACACCATCTTCCATTGGTTTCACAGGTTAGGTTAGGTTTAAAGTCTGTAGACAAAATAAAGAAAAAAGTCTACAAAAACAGAAAAATGTGTGTTCTCTCTACTGTGAACATCAAAAATGCATTTAGAGAAGTGCCGTGGAAAGGCGCTCAGAAAAAAAAATAAGCCACAGCCTAACAGCAGTGCTGATAGAAAACATAAAAAATGACAATTGCATGTGGGATACCACAGAGATCAATACTAGGACCGCTGCTGTAGATAGTATACTACAACAGGGTGTTAAGAGTAAACTTGCCAAAAGGCACTAAAGTGATATGCTTTGCGGACAATACCAGAATTGTAACCACAAAAGAAGACAAAAATGAGATAGTTGCAAACACCAACAAAGCAATGGCCAAGAAAAAATCCAAAATTGAGGACTTAGGATTGGAAATAGCCGAGGAAAAAACTGAATTGAATGTCTTATTTTGTACGGAAGTAGAAAACTCGGCAAAATTAAAGTTCAGATGAAAGACACTAAAATTAAATCCAAAAAGAAATTTAAATATCTGCGAATCTGGTTTGACCACAACATGCAAATGATAGAACACATAAAAAAAACTACTCTGAAAACAGAGAAATCAATAACGACACTAACAAAACTTCAGAGAACTAAGTGAATTCAAACGGAAACTCTTAGCAAGTGTAGCACACTCGATTATCTTATATGGTGCCCAAATTTGGATCAGAGCCATGAAATTCCAAAAATAAAAAACAATGCTAAGTAAACAACAAAGGAGGCTAGCTATCAAAGTAACCTGCAGCTATAGAACAACGTCAACCAAAGCTATACTGTGATAGCTTCAATAATGCTCATTAAACTGCAAGTAGAACTAAGAAGCAGAAAGTACAAGAAAAATATAAAATAAAAAAAAAATAAAGGAAGAAATGATGGAAAAGTGGCAAACCTCCTGGGAAAAAGACTCAGGCAAAGCACATTGAACAAACAGGAAGCATAAAGTAACGGATTATTTTCTAACCCAAGTCTTGAGCAGACACTTTAAAGTTTATCTCAGTCGCTTTCACATAACGGAAGAAAGAATGTGCAAAGTGTGTCAAAAGAAAGAGAGTCCTAAACACACTACGGTCAATTGCAGCAAATGGAGCCTCAAAAAAAAAAAAATTTGAAAAAGAGATAAAAGGAACACTAACATCCGGAAAACATAACAAACATTATGCAAAAAAACGACTGCTGGCAAGCTATCCAAAAAAAGAATTATAAAATGACATATAAAGTGCGTTCAGCGTCCGGGCGTGTATCTTTGAAAATATGTTTTGCAATTCCGAAGATACAAGTACTCGCCAAGTGGAGAGGAGTTTAGTAGGTGAGAAGAGTTTTCCCTAAATCACAATAAAAATTAAAAAAAGTTAGGTTAGGTTAGGTTAGGTTAGGTTAGGTTAGGTTATGTTAATTCCAAGCCATAAGCCTTCTGGACGTGCCCGGAAAAACTTTCAAACATCTCCTAAAGGGAAAACTCGTGGAGGAGCTAAAAGAGAAAGAGGCAATCTCAAACGCCCAATACGGTTTTAAGAAGGGCCGATCGACGGTAGACGAGAGCAAAGGAACTGTGCAAAGACCGAAACAGCGCGTGGACGGCAATCATTCTCCTAGATGGAATAATATCATAAATCAACTGTAGGAAATAGAGTTGTCCAGATACCTCCTGGAGATTCTGGCCAGCTACCTTAGCGAGAGAACGCTCCTTATTGCACCGGGGAGAAAGAAAAAAACTGACGCAGATCGTGCAGCAGAGCTCGGTTCTTGGACCGACTTTGTGAAACGTACTGTACAACCCCGTACTGAGGCTAGAAATCCCAGACAAATGCAGGATGATGGCCTACGCCAACAACTTGGCGGTAGTGGTCAGTGCGAACGGGGCTGAGAGATTCCGATAAGCAGCAAACGTGGCCCTGGCGGCCGAGGACTGCTGGATGATCAAAAACGAACTAGAAGTAGCCCCCAAAAAAACAAAAGCTATGATTGTAAAGGGAGCAAAAAGGAAAAACGAGCTGGCCTTTGCTCTTAGAGGACAGGAGGTAAAGTCCAAAAAACTGTGAAATACCTAGGGGTATGGCTAGACGCAAACTGGACTTTTGGACATCACGTAGTAAACTTGATCATAAAAGCCAAGAAAACGGTAACGGCACTAACCAAGATCCTGCCAAACATTAGCGGCAATATGGCCAGAAGAAGAACTGTTTACCACGCCGTGGTCCAATCCATACTAACATACTCAGCGCCTGTGTGAAAGAGAGTACTCGGCGTAAAAAGGCACATGGCAGTGCTGACCTCAACACAAAGAAAGGTCCTGCTGAGAGTTATAAGCGAATACAGGACAGTCAGCGCAAACTCAGCTTGAGACATAGCAGCGTAGCATAGAAGGTGTTGAAATTGGGCAACAAATACAAAGTCAGGAAGACAAATCAAAAAACAGCTTACAGCGTAGAAGAGCAGTAGCACAATAGACAAAGAGGCTGATTCCAAACATCGGAATCTGAAGTAGGTATCCTCATAGAAACACAGACTATTTTCTAACCCAATTTTTGTTAGGCCACGGCAGTTTTGAGACCTACACTAAAAGGATTGGGAAGACCATTGACGACGCCTGCCACTACTGAGGTGCGCAAGATATTCCCAAACACACCATCTTTACCTGCAAGTCAGAAGGCAAGAAGCGGAAGCAGCCATACAACAAAGCCTCGAGGTAGACAACCTAATAGACCTAATGACTGGTTCAAAAAACAACTGAAGCTACATCTATATTTTCATTAAGAGGTCCATAAAAAGCAAAAAAGAAGAAGAAAAGGCAAGGTAAAAAGCCGCAATTAGAATCGAGTGACAATAGAGAATCCAGCCGTTTGGACAATGAGAAACCCTCCCAGGGTATGCCGTCCAATTGGTGTGAAAAACAGAAAAATTAGGTTAGGTTAGGTTAGATTATAGCTGCCAAAAATTTAAAAAAAATACCAAAATTTTAATAACTGTAATAAAATAAGTTAACTGTCTAAAGTGACTTATAACAGTTTAAATGCCAAAAATAACATTTAAGACAAGACAAGTTTTTGTAGTCAATATTACGGCAAAGTTGCTGCCAAAAATTAAAAAAAATCAGAATTCTTTAACTGTTACAAATTAGGTTAGGTTAGCTGCCATAAGTCAAAAGTGTTAGCCAAAGTGTTCTTTAATTGTTACAAAATAGGCTAAATGTCAAAAGTGACATCCAGCAGTATAAACTACATGTTAGCTGTCAAAATTAACTAGCAGCTAAAAGTTCCAAAAACGCATTAAACCAATAATTTTATTTGTTTTGGACTATATAAAACTATATAAAATTTATTGTTGATCTCAGTTTAAACTCGCAAGTTTTTTGCTTAGATCTACCAAGTTTTTCCAAATCCTTTGACAAATTTGAGATTTATAGAGTAAACTTGATTTTGACTTTGTTTAAAAGAACATTTCAGCATATTATTGTAGTTCCGACAATCAAAATTGATAACATTGCGACAATTTCTTAATATATTATATTACGATACGAAGTCGGTAAGTGCTTATTTAACAAATCAAGAATATGTAAAGCTTTAAAATTGATCAAAGAACCCTTAACAATTGTTCAAAATAATCAAGTTGCTGTATACATTTTGTAGCACTTGTAGTCTTAGTTACAAAATGTAAATAAAATTCAAACGTCAAATTTATTAAAATTGGCAAATATTAATTTAATTAAAGAAGATTAGTGTAAATAATAGCTAATGAGTAAGTGCAACAAATACGATATGGACATTAAGAACATCTTAAATGTTGGATGTAAACAAAATCCAATAAAGTTTCCCAACGGTGGCGTCACAATTAACAATTAACATTGAAATCCCAAGCAAGTTTATGGAATTTTTAATGCTAAAGACCATGATTAATTTAAACCAGAGAATAGATATGTCCAAATTTGTAAAAGTCATTGTAAGCTAATGTTCAAAAAAACCAAAATGAACATTTTTTAAAAGAGGCCAATCAATCTTTATGAGAAAGTGCGCCACTTTTCTTGCAAATGCTGAATCTACTCCAGCATTTGCTGGTATTGGGATAGTAGAAGTCTTTTGCAGTTGCATAAAACTACGTAGAAGACTTAATTCAAAATCCAATTTTGTAATACTGCACAATCCCAACGATTACGACAATTTTCATTTTTCTTCTGCATCTATAAATAACAATAAAGAATCTAAAAAAAAAAATTTATGTATTAAAATCTATAAAAAATTTGTTTTTTTTTTTCAAAAAAATAAATCTCCAGTAATTTTTAATAACTGGTAATGTTAATTTCAAATAAATACATTTTTTTACTTACCGACCTAGTACTTTTTCAATCAGAAAACAAATGCTGCAAAGTATAAGTCAACTTCCCTTCCACACGTTGCCCAATTTTGGAAATTACAAAAAATACTGCTATAAAATATAACCTTTAACACATTCCACCAAACGTCAAAAAAAAAATGTAGATCCCGTCAGATTGGCGCATGCTATATCAACTTGCAATTACTTGCGGAAGCTCTAAAAAGACCGAAAAGCATCAATCTAATATCGACGCAAAAACTAACTAGCTTGCTGCGGCTTTACAAACTAAGTTACTACAATTTTTGCAGTTGAAGTAACAAAAAAGATAAAAGATGCAGCAAATTTAAACCAACTTATTGCGAGTGCAGTTTAGCGCCATCTAGAAACTGTTAAAAATTGTAATATAATTACAACCATTGCGCAATAAATACAATGTATAAAACTGATAACATTAAAAAAATACTTTCACGACAAACTAATTAGTCACAATGTATACATTGCTAACTAAACAAGCTATTAAAATTATATCAAAGTGCCACGATATAAAAATACTTGCATAAGTATTTTTCATAAACTTAATTTGCAGATTAAACTTTGTTCAATTTTGAATTATGCAATAAAAACCTGTCATGATAAGAACAATTTGTTTTTTTAAACCATCTTAATCGATAGTTTTAAAGATCAAAATATAGACATTTCTACATCCAATAATTGTCTCACGTGTTTAGTCAGCTTAACAAGGTTACCTCGATAATATTCTGCATCGCAAACGAAGCTAACTACACGTCGCAACCTTGCATGTCAATTATGTAATGTTATCAGCATTGCATACAATTAATAATTAGTTAAATGATATATAAAATAAATATTTAATTAAGTATGTACAATAATATATCACAAATTTATATACGTCCACTTAACATTGTCATAAAAGTCATGAATGTAATTAAGATTACACTCGAAACTGATCCAACTGATGAATCAGTAGTTGAATTGACATCGTTGTAGGTTCCGCATTGTGGAAAACCGCTTGGTACTGGTGGCATTTCTTCATTTTCTCCAAATTTAAAGATTAAAGCCATTCCGACTTCAACGTGGAATTCAATGTGACAATGGAAAATCCAATAACCTAAAAAAATTCAATTAATTTTTGAATAAGTAGTAAGTTTTGTATATTTACCTGGATTAGAAGCATTAAACCTCATAATTGTATACCCTCCATCAGGTACTGTAACTGTATCCTTAACTGGTGCATCAACCAAATTCCTCTTTAACATACCAGCCGCATCTAATTCCTTAACTTTCTCAACAGTAACATTCTTTCCCAAACGTTCCATTCCAACCACCCTGAATGAATGTCCGTGCAAATGAAAAGGATGATTGGCATCAAAAGTAAATCCAGTATCGACCAAAATAACCTCAACTATTGTATTCAATTTTACTTGCATAACATGAGTACATTGACAATACTCCGCAGTACAATTCCGACCTTCTGCTAATAAAGATTCTTCATTGCAGAACATATCATCAGTAATATATTTGCGTCCTGATAATAAAGGAAACCTTTGTAATTTAAAACTAATGCGATTGAGTTGTGGTGTTGTTGTTTGGGACTTAGTATCTGTAACTATTGTTTTTATTAGTTAGATTACATCACTACTTATTAGTACTTACTATTGTTGTACCCATAATGCGGATATTTGTGATAATGTGGATTATCAATTTTGTGGAAATCGTATGAAATAAAGAATTTTTCATCAGCTACTTCTTGCATGCTTGTATCCCATTCATCCAAACTTTTTAATTGTGGCATTGTTATTATACTTTCATTATGTTCTGTTCCTTTGTTTAATGAATTTAATTGCTAAAATTTTATTCAATTATTCATTAATATTTTGACTACAAACAACTTACAATTCCTGGTTTATGTGAATTTTCATAATTAGGTACAGGTTCAAATGGGAATCCTTCTTCCGATGTTCCTTTATATTGCAAGATTGCTATTTGATGTGCACTTGTGAAACGTTCATCACAATCCATTAATCCTCTAATTCTGATCCAATAAATTCCAACAGTTTGGTTTGCGTTTATTATTATATCAAATCGTTCTCCAGCGTAGGATACCAAAGATTCAACTATAATTTGTTAATGGTTTTATTAATACAATAGAAATGTTACAATAAATAATATTACCTTCAACTGCTTTGAAATCGTTTCCATCTGAACTAATCACTGTCATGCTGTGGCTATCCACGGATATTTCAACCGGACAGTTTTGGAATCCAGCGTTTATGATCCTAAATCTGTATCGGTATCCCTAAAATTAAAAAAAATTACAAAAAAATTAATTTAAAAAAAAATTGCAAAAAAACTTCAAAACATTTTTATAAACTTAAAAAAAAAATTAATTCAAATTTAAAAAAATTAAAAACTTTAAAAAGATCTCAAAAACTTCGTAGATTGCAAAAACTGAAAAATCTTTAAAAAAAGATTAAAAATACATTAGAAAGCTAATGCAAAAATTTTAGAAAAAACCAAAAACTTTAGGAAGCAAAAAAATAGATTGCAAATATTAAGAAAACAGCAAAAAATGCAAAAGCATCAATAAGAATCTAGAACTAAAAGTTGTCATTAGAAAAAAAATGTAAAAACTTCTAGAAATCTGCAAAAACTTAAAAAAAAACAAGAAACTTTAAAAAAATTGCAAAAACCTTAAAAAATTTAGTATAGATTGCAGAAACTTAAAAAACTTAAACAAAAAACTAGAAAGATAGAAGAAAATTGGAAATATTACAGAAATTGCAAAAACATGCAAAAAAATTTAAAAAAACTAAACTTTTTTGGTTTTCTTGAAACTTTTTTGTACTAATTTGCAAAAAAATCAGAAAGTTAATTTTGAAATTTTTTAAAATCCAAAAACATAAAAAAAAAACCAGAACAAAAAAATCTTTACCAAAAGACTGTCAAAGTCAAAAATTTTAGGATAAAAAAAAAATTTAGAAAAATTTAAAAACTAAAAAGATTTCAAAAATTTGTAGAGATTGCAGAAACATTAAAAAAAGTTTAATACAAAAAAATTCCAAAACCTTTAAGGAAAGACTGCAAAAAAAAACTACAGAAAAAATATTAAAAACTTAAAAAACGCTGCAAAAACTTCAGAAATATTCTAGTAACTTTTTGAAACCTGCAAAAAATGTAAAAACGGCATAAAAATTTCAAAAATTATAAAAAAAAATCAGAAATGTTTAAGAAACTTTTTAAAAACTTCTAAAATACTGCAAAAACTTTATAAAGATTGCAAAAATTTCTAAAATATTTTAAAAAATATCTAGAAACATCAGAAAAAACCAAAACTAGCAAATCATCAAAAAAAGATTGCAAAATTTCAGAAAAAACTTTATAAAATTACTTTACTTCATAACTTTAGAACAGATGCTAAAAAACTTTAGAAACTTTTAGATTTTATTTTTAAGTTCATAGAATCTTTCTAAATGTTTGGGTTTTCCTAAACTTTTTCTAATTTGCAACAAAAATCCAGAACTAATCTTTACCAGAAAATGGCACTGCAGCATTTCAAAAGATTACATAAACATTAAACAAAATCAAATAACTTTAAAAAAAAAAATTAAAAAGTTCAGGAAAACTTCAGTGAAATTGTAAAAACTTCAAAAACAATTCAAAAACTTCATAAATACTTCATAAACTTAAATAAGATGCAGAAACTTTAAAAACATTCCAAGAATCTAGAACTGTATAATTTTTACCAGAAGATTGCAAAAACTTCAAAAACTTTAGAAATTGCAAAAACATCAAAATAAGTCTAAAGCTTAAGAATCTGTAAAAGGTTTCAAAAACTTCAAATTTAGAAAGAAAAAAAGATTGGAAAAACTTAAAAAAAATATAAAATTTTCAAATAATTTAGAAAAAAATTTGCAAAAACTATTAAAAAAACTTCAAAAAATTTTTAGAAAAAAGATACATAAGCTTTAGAACAAAATTAAAAATACTCAAAAATTTTAAAAAGGTCTCATAAACTTTGTAGAGAAACATTAGAAAAAATCCAAAACTTAAGAATCTTAAATTAAATTAAATTAAAAAAAAAACAGAATCCAGAAACAACAAAGAAAAACTCTAAAAACATCAGAAAAAACCCAGAACAAAAAAATCTTTACCAAAAGATTGCAAAAACTTCAAAAAGGTTTAAAACTTTTAAAAATATTGCAGAAACATCAATAAAAGTCAAAAACTTTAGAGTTTTTAAAAGAAGATTTAAAATATTTAGGAAGAGAAAAAAAATATCAAAAACTTTTGAAAAAAACTAAAAAATTAAGAAAAAAATTACAAACTTTAAAAGCGAGCACCAGAAACTTTAAAGAATACTAGAAAAAAAATTAAAAATTGCAAAAACATTAAAAGAAGTTTAAAACAAAAAAATTCAAAAACCTTCAAAGAGAGACTGCAAAAAAAAACTTTAAAAATATGATGCAGACAAAAATTTGTAGTTTCTATTAACACGCATTACAAACTTACAAAAGTTAAGATAATAGCAGTAACTTAGAAAGACTTCAAAAATTCAGAACTTTCAAAATATATCAAAAAATCTAAAAAAGACAAAATGTCAATCAAGAAGACTACAAAAAAAAATAAAAAACTTTAAAAACGCTGCAAAAACTTCAGGAATATTTTAGAATTTTTTTGAAACTTGCAAACAAATTTAAAAACTGCATAAAAATTACAAAAATTTAAAAAAAATTAAAAATGTTTAAGAAACTTTTTAAAAACTTTATGAATACTTTAAAAACTTTATAGAGATTGCATAAAATCATTAAAAGAAGATTGCAATACTTCAGAAAAATCTAAAAATTTAATAAATAAGCAATACTTTACTTATAATTTTAGAAAAGACACTAATTTTATGAAAACTTTCTAAAGTTTTTTGGTTTTTACCAGAAAATTTCAAAAACTTCAGAAACACTGCAGCATTTTCAGAAGATTCTATAAACATTAATTAGAAATTAGAAACTTTGAAAAGATTGCAAGAAGTTCAGAAAAACTTCAATGAGATTGTAAAAACTTCAAATCAATTCAGAAACTTCAGAAATACTTCATAAACATTAATAAAATTGCAGAAACTTCAAAAACATTCCAAGAACTTCAGAATCTAAAACTGTATAATCTTTAGCAGAAGATTGCAAAAACTTTAGAAATTGCAGAAACATCAAAAGTCTAAAACATAAGAATCTGTAGAAGATTCCAAAAACCTCAAATAAAAAAAAATGCAAAAACCTGAAAAAAAATTAAAAACAAATTTAAAATTTACTTACACAATCTCAAAAACTTTGTAAAGATAACAAAAACATTAAAAAAAGTTTAAAAATTAAAAATCTTTAAAAGAAAATTAGAAATACTTTAGAAAAATACTGCAAAAAATAAAATAAAAACCAAAAAACTTCAGAAAACTAACAAAAACTTAAAAAAAAAATAAGAAATTTCAAAGTTTTTAGAAAGAAATTTCAAAGTTTTTAGAAAAAGATTCATAAGCTTTAGAACAAAATTAAAAATGTTCAAAAACTTTAAAAATATCTCAAAAACTTTGTAGAAATTGCAGAAACAGTCTAAAACTTATAAATACTTTAGAAGAATACTGCAAAAACTTTAGAAAAAACCAAAAAAAATTAAGAATTTTATTTATTTATCAATAGCAAACGACAACAAAATTGTAGAAAAATTTAATAAGATAGCAGACTCTTTAAAAATAATCCAAAAAAAAAGTCTAAAAACATTAAAAAAAAGTAGTAAGAAAATTGCAAAAAATTCAAAAAGGTTGTAAAAACTTAAAAAAAAAAACTAAAAAAACTTTTAAAAAAAATTATAAAATTTAGAAAAAAAAATCCAGAAGCTTCACAAAAAAATTAGAAAACCTTAAAAACTTTGTAGAAGATCCAGGCTAACAAATTTTTACAAAAAAGTTCTAAACTTCAAAAACACTGCAGCGTTTTCAAAAAATTCCAAAAACATTAAAAAAAATTCAATAACTTTAGGAAAAAATTAAAAACTTTAAAAAGATAGCAAAAAGTTCAGGAAAGCTTCAGTAACATTGTAAAAACTTTAGAAACAATTCCGAATCTTCAGAAAAACTTCATAAACTTTAATAAAATTGCAGAATCTTCAAAAACTGTATGATTTTTACCAATAGATTACAAAAACTTTAGAAATTGCAAAAACGTCAAAATAAATCTAAAACTTGACAATCTTTAGTAGAAAATTTCAAAACTTTATAGAAAAAAAGATTGCAAAAAAAGAACTAAAAAACTACATAAACAAATTTTGAAGTAGTAGTTTGTAGAGATTGCAAAAACATTAGAAAACGTCCAACTTAAAAATATTTAAATAAAAGTACTTTAAAAAAATAATGCAAATATTAAAAAAAAAATTTAGAAACTTTACAAAAACTTTATAAAAAAATTATGGAAATTTCAAGAAAAAAAAAAATGCAAAAACTAATCAAACATTTTTGAAAAAAATACATAAACATACATTAACTTTAAAACATATTTTAAAAATTTAAAAAAAATTTAAAAACTTTAAAAAAAGTCTAAAATTTAAGAAAAATACTGCAAAACAAAAATCTTAAGAATTTTATAAAAAAAAATCAAGAAAAATAAAAAAATGCAAATAACAAACAAAGGAAACTTCAATTCAATATACTTACTAAAAAAGAATCCACAAACTTCAGAAAATGTTTTTAAAAAACTGCAAAAACTTCAAAAATATTCCGTACAGAATCCAGAAACATTAAAACAAATTTAAAACTTGAAAATCGTTAGAAAAAGATTGCACACAAAAAAATCTAAAAAATTGAATTAAAAAAAAACAAAAATTGCGGAAACATAAAAAGGAGTCAAAAACTAAGACTTAAAAAAAAACAGAAAAAAAAATTTGTGTAAAAAACTCAATTATTGGCAAACCACAGTGTTAGGTATACGTTGCCAGCAACCTCAAAAGCAAAAAAAAAGATTGGCCAGCAACAACTGCCTAATGTGGTGGACAGTGTACCATGGAAACCTCCAACTAAACCTAGACCAAAATCAGTTTAAAACAGCCAAGTCTGAACATGTTGAACCATAGAAAAAATGCATAAAAAATACTAAAAAGATCTTTACCAAAAAACTGCAAACATTTTAGAAAAACTGCAGCAATAAAAATTTAAAAAAAAAAAAGAACTTTGACAAGATTGCAAAATTTAGTAAAATTGTAGAAACTCAAGAAACGCCAGAAAGTTTAAAACAATTTACTAAAATTGCAAAAACTTTAAAAACAATCCAAAAATATTTTTTAAAATCTAAAAACATAAAAAAATAAAAAAATCTTTGCCAGAAAATTGCAAAATATTCAAAAAAGTTGCAAAAACTTAAAAAAAAACTAAAAAAAATTATGAAGTTTAAAAAAAGAATCCAGAATCTTCACAAAAAAAAATTAAAAAACCTCAAAAACTTTGTAAAGATTGCATAAATATTAAAAAAAGTTCTAAAGTTTAAAATCTTAAAAAAAAGATTTCAAAAACTAAGAAACTCAAAAAAATAAGATAAAAAACTTCAGAATTTTTTTTAAACACTTTAAAAAAATTGATAAAACTTAATAAAGATTTCAAAAACTAACTTCAAAACTGCATCAAAAAGTGTTTAAAAGTTAAAAATCTTTAGAAAAAAATTGCAAAAATTTAAAAATACTCTAGAAAAAACTTCAAAACGATGTGGAACTTTAAGAAAATTAAATCAAAATTTGCAGAAAACAAAATCAGAATTAAAATCTTTAACAAAAGATTGCAAAAATATCAAAAAAACAAGCAAAAATTTGAAGAAAAAAACAGAAAACTTCAGATAGATTCCATAAACTTTGGAAAAAAATCAAAAAACTTAGAATTTTTAAAAAGATTGCTAAAACTTTAAATATAGCAAAAATATTAGTGTAAAAAGCTTTATTTTTTTATTATAAATACATATATGCGTGGTTAAGCGGAGTACAACAGTATAGATCACCCACCTAACTTATGTAACCCGCCCACCAGCCAATTTGTCTATTATGCAAAAACTTAAAACTGCAAAAACTTTAAAAACAATCCAAAATAATAATTCTTAATGAACAACAATACATTAAAAAGTCTGCAACAATTTCAAAAGATTTCAAAAGCATTAGAAAAAAAATCCAAAAATTTTTAGAAAAATATTTAAAACTTTGGCAAAATTGCAGAAACTTGAAAAATAATACAAAAATTTGAAAAATAAACTAAAAACATAACAAAAAAATTATAACTAAAAATCTTTTTCAAAAGATTGCAAAAATTTCAAAAAAGTTGCAAAAACTTAAGAAAAAAACTAAAAAACTTTAGAAAAAAATTATGACGTTTAGAAAAAAAATCCAGAAACTTCACAAAAAACATTAGAAAAATATTTGAAACTGAAAAAATTGCACAAAATTTTAGTGAAATTGTAAAAACAGAACTAAAATATTTAAACCAGAAGATTGCAAACATTTCAAGGTTTTAACATTTTTATAAAAATTGCCAAAACATCAGAATGAGTCGAAAACTTAAAAATCTTTAAAAGATAATACCAAAAATTTCAAAGAAAATGCAAAAATTTTTGAAAAAACTAAGAACTTTAAAAAAAATTATAAACTTTAGATAAATGATCTAAATGATAGAAAAAAAGTTATAAACAACTAAAAAACTTTAAAAAGATAGCAAAAACTTCCAAAAAATTCTAAAACCTTTATAGAGATGCAATAACATCAGAAAACATCCAAACTGAAAAACATTTAAAAGAAAATTTCAAAAAATTCAACAAACTTTAAAGCAAACTTAAACAAAGAAACTGAAATACTATATAAAAAATCCAAAAACATCAAAGGTATTTAAAAACTAAAAATCTTTAGAAGAAAATTGCAAAAACTTCAAAAAACTTCAAAAAGATCCAAAACTTTTAGAAAATTTATAAAAATTCTACAATTTTCAAGAAGATTGCATAAACTTACTAAATACTTCATAAAAAATCTATAAAGTTTGATAAAAATCCAAACTCAAAATCTTCAAAAATTTTCAATGTTTGCAAAGAATTGAAATTTTTTTTTATATTATATCAACTGAAGACACATTTTTTAAAATATTTTTACAAAATAAATAAAAAATCTTAAGAAAAACTTCAGAAGATTAAACAGATTTTTGTAAAAAACATCATTTTTTTATTACAAATAAAAACTTACTATTTTTAATAAAAAAATACTTAAAAAATGCAGAAACAATAAAAACAATACAGAACTAAACTTTAACTAAAAGATTGGAAGAACTTCAAGAAAACTGCAACTTCAAAAAATTCCATAAAAAATTTGATTTTTGTAAAAAACTTAATTTTTTTTATTACAAATAAAAACTACTGTTTTAATCAAAAAATACTAAAGAAATGCAGAAAGAATAAAAACAATACAGAACTAAACTTTTACCAAAAGATTGCAAGAACTTCAAGAAAACCAATCCTAAAAAAAATATTTTTGTTCAGAAAAACTTTGGTAAAATTGTAAAAACTTAGAAGCAATCCAGAAACTTCAAAAACAATAAAATTGCAGAAACTCTAAAAACAATCCAGAACCTCTAGCATACTCAATATATAAAATTTAAAAACATCACAAAACATTTAAAAGATTGCAATAACTTCAAGGTTTCAAAAACTTTATAAAAATTGTAGAAACATCTGAAAAAATCCAAAATTTAAAAATCTTTAAAAAACAAATCCAGAATCTTAAAAAAAATTAAAATTAAAAAAAAAACTTAAGAAAGATTCTAAAAATCTTTGTAAAAAATGCAAAAACACCATAAACTTAAAAAAACATCAAAAACTACAAAAGCAAAAAATGAAATTAAAAAAGTTTAATAAACTTCAAAAAATGTTATCAATTTTAGAAAAATTGCACAAATTTCAGAAATGTTTAGTTTAGAATCTGAAAGCATCCAAAACTTGAAAAACTTTAGAAACAAATTGCAAATACTTCAATAAAATCTAGAAAGAAAATTAAAAATATTCAGAAAAATTCCCAAACTTTTAAAAACTGCAAAAATGTATAGCAATTTATAGCAAAAGGGATCCAAACTTCAAATTTTCCAAAAAAATTGCAAAAATTTTAGAAAACCTGCAGTAATTTCAGAAAAAAAACAATAAATATTTACAAAAATTTCTTTAAATTTTTTTTTTAAACCTTAGAGATTGCAGAAACATCAGAAGAAATCAAAACAAAAACTGAAAAATCTTAAAAAAAATGAGAAAAAAAGTGTGCAAAATACTAAAAAAAAAGTCTATAAACATTAGAGAAAAAATCCTAAAACTTTAATAAGATTGTAGAAACTTTAGAAACAATTCAAAAACTTCAAAAATACTTCAAAAACTTCAATAAAGTTATAGAGTTTTACAAAAAAATCCAAAAACTTTAAAGAAAAAACCTAAAAACTTTACAGAAATTGCAAAAAACTTAAAAACAATTAAATAATTGCAAAAGTTTTAAAAAAACAAATTTTAGAAAAATATAATAAACTTTAAAACAAACTTAAAAAAATTTTTTTTTTAAAAATTGCAAAAACTTTAAAAATACTCATTAATGAATGCAAAAACATCAAAAAAAATTAAAATTTAAAAATCTTTAGCAAGATTCCACAATTTTTTTAGAAATTTTTGAGAAATTGTAAAATCTTTAAAAAACTGCAAAAACTTCATAAAGAATCTAAAAGCAATCCCAACTTTAAAATCTTCAAAAAAAGATTGCAAAAATATCAGAAAACAACAAATTTAGAAATAAACTAAAAGTTTCCATAAACTTAAAAAAAAATCCAAACACTTTTCAGATTTTGATCAAATTTAGTATAGACAACGTACAATAAGTGCTTTCTGACATTCTTTTAAATTTTAAAATTATAACCAAACTACTACTTTTGAAATATGTTTTTGAATAAGTTAGACACTTAATCACAAATTGGTTGTTAAAACAAAAACTAATTTTTGGATTTTGCTCAAATTTGATATGGACAATAAGAGCTTTACTAATATAAAAACAATAACCAAAAAACCTTGAGTTATCTTATAGTTCTAATAAATTTTCTACTGTAAAACTAGATAGTAAGAAAAAAGTTACACGTTATCTATAACTTAAAAATATATACTTAAAGATATCACCAACGATATAGCTTGCAAAACAAACTTGATTTGACAGTCAGTAATAATGTTAATAATGTACTTTGTCTAGTTATTAGTAATCTATTTAGCTTACCTTGTCAACAACAAATCTAGCAATTGGAGTCTCCAAAGTCTTATTCTTAAAATCCCTAACGCCCAAACCATTAACCAAAAGATTCGACGGCTTATTATCACCACTACTATGATAATGTGCAACAAACGTCCTCAAACTTAAATCAATATCCCAATCAAGCAAAGAAATCGTATGATTAGTCAAATCAAAATCGTATAAATCTGCATGAGGATCGATTTCTTCGGGAACATGAACAATAAATGGGCCAAAAGCACCATCACCTCTCTGCATACCTAAAAAATAAAAACTGTAACATTACAAAATTAATTGATTTCTAAATAACTTACCAGTATGTGAATGCCAAAAATGAGTTCCTGCATTAAGAGCTGTAAATTTATAAGTAAAATTATTTCCGGGTGGTATGGGACATTGAGTTACGTATGGAACTCCATCCATGTAAGGTGTTCCCCTTTGATGATGTCCGTGCCAATGAATTGTTGTTGATTCACCCATTAACAAATTTTCAACTTCAACTTCAATGTTATCACCAAGGCATACCTAAATTGATTATAAAATTACTATAAATTATTTGTTCAAAAAAATTACTTACCTCAATACTAGGACCCGGTAACATCCTATTCACAACCAAAACAGTTCTCTCGATACCATTTGCTATAATACAATCAGGTCTATAACAATCCGATAACACACTAGGGCAGGAATAACAAGCCTTGCTTAAAGTTTGATACCATTCCACAACAAATTCAAATCTACAATTCATAGGCTTTTCATTTAATACACATTTTCGTTTGCAAGGATGTTCTGTGAGCAAAGGCACATATTCAATACTGGTTTCATTTGTAACATATCCTCCCTCTAAAAATTTTAATTAAATAATTTATACCAAATTATGTACACAACTACTGACCTGAATAACTGCCATTCATTACACCGAGCGCTTCTTCTCCGCAGACAACGGAGATGACCGCAACAGCAATGAGCACATGTATCTGCATCATCATACCTGCAAATAATAAACTGAATTATGTTTACTAATCTTTGCAGAAAATATAAGGAAGTTCCAAATCTGGTTTTGTTGTTAAGAATTTACCTAGTGCATGGAAATTCCAGGCCGCCAGGTAATTTAAGTTCAATCACATTTATGTTGCGAAAAGAGATATTAATGAACCCGCCGGCATTAAAGATTAAGATGTCATGATGGATTGTGTAAATATTGTTTTGCAATCAATTATGAGATGTTAATTATGTTTCAATAACAATGTTTGCATTGTAGTTTTAATTATTTTAAATGCAACAACATTTTGGTTTTAATTAACACTAACAATTGTTTAGGTTTCAATTAGTAATGTTTACAAACAAAAATTTTAAAATGTTATTTATTTTTGTTGAAATATATGCTCACTGCGGGAGCTAATGTGATTAAATTACATAAATCTTTACTTAACGTCATAATGGTAAATCCGTGTATATAATTTAAAATTAAATTAATTTTAGGAAAAACCATTTTATCCTGACTAATTTGGGTATAAGTTCTTTTAATGACATTGCATCTATAAAATTCTATAATTACTCTATTCAAATTATTTGACAATGAAAAATTGCATTAGTGTGAATTTAATTAATTTAAGAATAAATTATGCAATGGTATATTATTATAATGAAGCAATTTAAATTTGCAATGAGATTCACACATTGTATTTTCTCTCGAGGTTATTCTTATTCAACAAATTTGGAAATTATAGAAATAAATCTTTTACTCCATTTATGCTGCAATTTATGGTTATTATAATGTTTATTTGTTGTTTTAATTACTTCATCGTTTAATGTTATTGTAATTATAAATGGCCCTGAGTTATTTTAAATATATATGCAATTATGGATTTGTTGTGAGAGAATTTATTTATCTAATTGACTCCTGTAAATTTGTTTAAAAATTATTACAGTATTGAAGATAACAGAGTATAAAATAAATTCAAATTTAATGTAAAATGAGTACAAAATAGCACTAATTGTGGCCAAAAACTGAGTTAAGATTGTTATAAAAAATAGCGTTATTTAAGTAGCGTATGAAAAAAAATCAAACTTTTTATTATTTTTTTATTACCAACATTTTCAAATTGTTTTCAAACGTCCAGAAACTATATTTAATGTTAAAAGGAAATTTAAATTGACGCCATTGCCCACAAACATGTTTTTAAGATGCTCAAAATTGTTCAAAAACTTCCATCAAATTTTACTATTTTTTTCAAACATTTTAAAATTGTTTACACTTTCTCTATCTTCAATGTTTTCACATGATTACTATTGGCCCAATGTCTTCTTTTGTGCCAAATGATTTTAGATTCAAAAACGTTTTTTGGAAATATTAAAAATGTGGTTTAAAATGTTTAATTTGTTCTTAAATTTTTGTGTTGTTTCCAATGTCTCAAAATGTTTTAGAGTGTCGTCAGTATTTTTCCACAGTTTCCAATGTACTAAAATTGTTTACGTCATAATGTTTTCTCGACGTTTTTTTTAAATTTTCAACAATAAAGTCAAACATTGTTGTTATGTCCAAAATGTTGGCAATGTTTGTGATACTTTCATCGATCGAGTTTTGCTACCAATGTCCCAAAATGTTTTTAAAGTTTTTTTAATATTTCACTAATGTTTTTAAATTGTTTCTCAACATTTTTTAACAATGTCCAATATTCTTCTGCTTCATGTGCATCTCCTACTCAGAGGTTAGCTTCCAACAAAGAAATCTTAACTTTTGACACTGTCGCTCTAAACAATTCTGTTAAAGTACACCAAAACCAATCTTTAAAATTTTTAACCGGACTTCTACTTCTTGCAATCTTCCCCTGTTTTATGAGCTGTAGTATTTCATACCTTTCTCCTCTCATAGTATGTCCCAAAATTAAAATCAAATATTGCTATTAATGTTTAAAATGATGGCAATGTTTCTGCAATGTTTTCATTGATTTAGCAGAATTGCCAAATGTCCCAAAATTAATAATTACTGATGTCCAGGTTTTACTACCAATGTCTCTTCGGAATGTTTTTGATATTTCATTACAATTTCCAATGTTTTTAAATCGTTTATACTATAATGCTTGCTCAACTTTTTTATCAAAACTAAACCAAACATTTCTGTGAATGTCCAAAATGTTGGCAATGTTTTTGCAATGTTTGAATAATCTAACAAAGTTGCCAAATGTCTCAAAATTAGTAATTACTGATGTCTACTTATTACTATGAATGTTCCAAAAGGTCTTTAGAGTGTCTTCAATATTTATCACAGTTTTCAATATCCAAAATATTAGCAAAGTTTTCAATGATGTAGCAAAGTTAAATTATTTTCACATTTTTTTTCGAAGAACCCAATGTATGTACATTGTCACAATGTACCCTATTAGTATTTAATATCGCTCAAAAATGTTCAAAAACGTTTCTAAAATTTTTATTGTTATTTCATATGTTCCAACAAAATGTTTTACTATAATTATTGTTCCAAAATAGTCTTTTGCAAAAAATCAGATTGTATATAAATTTTTCCAATGTTTCCAAGACATTATCAATCATTAATAATGTATCAACATTATTAAAGACTACAAATGTTACCCAAATTGTACCAAAATTGTTGCCACAATTTTTTTAAAAAAAATTTGCACAATGTTTCTTCTAAGTTCAATGTTCCACCTTTATTTTCCAATGTTCTAAAAATGTTTCCATTATGTTTACAAAATTTTTTGGACAATTTAAACTACTATACACTTTTCCAATTCAAATACCGATATGCATTAGTACAAAACTAGTATTAAGTATGACCCAAAACTCCAAACAAATTAATATTTTATACCCAAGATATTTCACATTATGTTAGTTGCTGAATTAAAGTTGTTTTAGAAAATAACGTTATTTGAGTACTTGTAGAAGAAAAAGTAGCTTATGAAATAAGTTCAAATTTATTGTCAAATAAAAGTCAAAAACCTTCCAAGTATTATTATCAAGAAAACAGACAGGAAGTCAATGACTTTCTGAGAACCGCTGACAATGACACTACACTAGACAGCGTTAGAACTTTTCAAATCAGAGAAATCATTAAAAGATTCAAATCTGTTCCTGGCCCAGAGCTCTTAAAGCGTTCTCTCATAAAGCAATAATGGCTCTAACCAATGTTGCAAATGCCATTCTTCGCACTAGGCATTTTCCGTCAGCCTGGAAAAGCTCGCACGCTAAAATTGAAAAAAAAAACAAGTTGCTTCCCCAAAATTATCGGCCTATAAGCCTACTATGCGCTTTGAGTAAAGTCATAGAAAGAATAATTTTAGATATCATTCAAGAGCACACGGCTATAAACAATTTTCTCCCCTCCCTCCAACATAGGTCAGATGGGAACACTCAAGCGTACACCAACTCAACCAAGTGGCGGACCACATTGTTGAAGGTTTCAGACAAAAAAAGACGTAGTCTTTTTTGACATTGAAAAAGCCTTTAACAAAATCTGGCACAAGAAACTGCTTCTAAAGCTAATCAGACAACGATTTCCTCTGCGTATTATAAGGCAGTCAAACTAGATAACCACATCTCTACTTCTCGGCAGATAGAAGCTGCAGTTCCTCAAGGCTCTATTTTCTATAAGCATCTTTTTAACTTGTACGTAGCCGACATGCTTTTAGGAAGCATGCACGAGGTTAAAATGGCTCAATACGCTAAAGATACTGCACTTATCTACTCTTCAAGGTCGACCAAAATGATCACCTTACGCTTCAAAAATCTGAAAGATTAAATAGATGAACGGCACTTTAAAGTATACCCAAAGCCAAAAAGCAAAGCCGTACTCTTCACTCGGCGTTGGTCACTCAAACCGCATGAGAACGTCACCTTTTAACTACGTTCCCATGCTGTGGTCCGACACTGTAAAGTATCTTGAGGTAATTTTAGACAAGAGTCTTTATTACAAGCCTTAGGTTTAATCTATACTGGACAAAACAAAAATGGCCAAATCTCTTCTCGACGGCGGCAAGTAACCACCTAAATCGTTTTGAAGCTTTCCAGTGCAAAATTCTCCGGATGCTCACAGAAGCTCCATGGTACGTTCAAAATCTAGACATTCGGACATACCTTAAAATTCCTCCACTTTGTCAACATATTAAAGCTTTGGCCAAAAAGTACTTCAAAAACCTCGCGGTTCACTCCAATCCCAATCTGGCAAGACTCGCCAAACCAGATCAGAAAAAAATTGTCCACAAACGACCGGTGAACTTAATAATAACCGAGTTACTTCTTACGTCACGTGGGTAAAACCACATCCAAAAACAAAATCCCAACCTGGCCTATAAGGCAACTCCTGAACAACCTCCTACATACATCTCCTAACAAAAGGTACATGAGCCAAAAGGTCTCAAACTTCTAGGCAAATCCCAGATTGGGTGGGGTTTAGTCGGTAGGCACCCTTAGAAAGGTAAATCCAACACGTCCTAGCAACAAAGTCTTTAGAAGATTTCACACCCACGCCTTACAAAAAAGAAAAAAACAATAAAATACCAAATACAGCCCTAACTCAACAAACTGGTAAGTGAACTATTAAAGATCATTGCCAAAACATGCGACAAAGCTTTTCTGCAGGAAACCAGCTTTCTTGTAAAATGATGATATTGCAAGTGCAAGAAATCGGCATAGCTGCTAATAGGCAGCTACCAGAGCATTTGGAAAAAAATTACAGCTAGCCAGGTAATCATAGACCTAAAAAAAACACATAAAATGCTAATCAAAGCCTCAAAAGAAAACGTATGCAAATTACTGTGTAAAAAAAGAGAGACATGAGGTAACAGGTATAAGATTGCAGCTGCAAAATTAGTATCACATAACCCAGTTAAAAGTAATTTCATACTGCATAAACGTTATTTCCTTGCCACAACAAGATAAAGTTGAAAAAAAAAAACTTAACAAAACAGCATTCCAACATGCACAAAAAATAAGATTATAAAGACGGCCAAAAGATTGAAAGTAGGCAAAGCAGCAGGTCCTGATGGCATCATAATCTAAAGGGTAATAAGCATCCAGTACGACGTCGTACATTGCGCACACAAAAAGCAATTGATAATGTGCAGCGTAGTGTTAATGATGATCCAAATGTGTAAATTTGTCATTGTGCTCAACAATTATTAAAAAATTTGCAAAAAAATCTTGTAAGAGCTCACACAATTCAACTTGTGCAGAAATTAAAGCCACACGATCATCTTTCGCGCCGTACATTTGGTAAATGGGCTAAGAAAAACATTGCTATTAATCCACAATTTCATTTCAAAATTTTGTTCAGTGATGAAACACACTTTGTCAACAAACAAAATTGTTGTATTTGGAGCGATAATAATTCACAAGTTAAAATTACCGTTTGGTGCGCTTTATAAGCTGGTGGAATCATTGGTTCGTATGTCTTCAAAAATGGTAATAGTCGAAACGTTACAGTCAACGGTAAGCGGTACAGAGATATGATTGCCAACACTTTTGTGCCTCAATTGGACAGCATTAATGTTGCAGACACGTGGTTTTAGCAGGACTGCGCCACATGGCACACAGCGTGCGATATAATTAATTTACTGACAGAAACATTTCACAAACGATTAATTTCGCCAATGACGCCATTAAATTATTTTCTCAAGGAATATGTAAATTTCCATGTGTAAACCGATAAACCAGAAACAATTAGGCACTTGGAAGTCAACTTTCAACGCATTACTGCCAAAATGCAGCCTGAATTAGTGCAAACAGTGTGTGAAAATTGGACCTCCATATGACGCCACGTACACTCCAGCCGCGGCGGTCACATGCCCAAAATCATATTCAAACATTAATGCCATAAAATTATCTGTCGAAGCCAATTTCATGGACATTAAAATCATTTTTCTGTGTTTTATTTTAAGTTTTCCGACTCTAAAAAATACCTTTTAAGACTCTTAAAGTTAAAGCAAATATTTCCCCACAGAAATAACAATTTAATTTCAAAAATTAATAGACAGTTAAAGGGTTTAAATTTTCATCTATTTCATTAAAAAAGAGTTAAATTGCGTGAGTTGTGCTTATACTTTTTGATACTCCTTAAACCGCACCCTTAATAATTAAAACACTCAAATTCACCGTCGTACTATATGATGCAGAAGCCTGGACACTTAAAATACTAGACAGAAAGAAAATTAATGCCTGCGAAATGTGGTGTTGGGGGCGCATACTTCGAGTTCCCAGACAAACAAACGTGTCCATCCTCAACGAGATCAAAAAACACAGCAACTCTCACAAGTTGTATACTTTTAAATTCTGAGATACTTTGAGCATGTAACGAAGACGACAACTTCAAAAAACTGATAGTCCAGAGAAAAATGGAAAGCACAAAACAAGAAGTTTCCTAAAAAGATAGTCGGATCAAATAAAAGATTTAACAAGCTTTACTCTAAATGAGACTACTAAGAACGCCAACATAAGCGCCGCTGGCGTGATAATTTGCAGCCACTGCTCCTACTCAATAGCAGCATAACCACGACTCCTCTGCCAAGAAGAAACCAAAAAAGAAAAAAAAAACGCGCCCTTAAGAGCATTTTTCCGTTTTGTCTTATCCAAAATTGTCAACATGGTTTGTGTTTTCATTTAGTTTTTTGCCCAATTTTGACATAATTTTTAATTGTAGGCAAATAGTTTCAGCTAGAGTAACCCACTTAAGTTTTTGTCATCAAAAAATTGGTTAACACCTTTTTTTCCCCAACCAAAAGAATACTGAAAAAAACACCTAAACACTAGATAACAAATACTTGACCAAGTAGATGGGTCACATAGTATATAGATGCTAACAAGTAGTTTTAGTTAAATTGGC
This sequence comes from Tachinus rufipes, assembly GCA_963932245.1. NCBI lineage: Eukaryota > Metazoa > Arthropoda > Insecta > Coleoptera > Staphylinidae > Tachinus > Tachinus rufipes. Next base: position 10,078,575 of record OZ010749.1, read on the forward strand.
CTAACCACCCGCCCAAGTGATTGTTATTCATTAATTGAAAGTTTTTCCTTTCTCTAAACATTAGTAGTTATTCAGTTAAAAGATGGTGATATTCAACTTCTTAATAACAAACACTTGGATAAGTGGTTAGGTCATATAGTCTATGATTGCTGGCAAGTAGTTTCAGATAGAACAAAGCACCCACCCGCCCAAGATTAGACATTATCTTTTCTCCTCAAACTGAATGACTTCTAACATTTAGACGGATGGGCGGAAACATTACTTTAACCTCCAGCCAAATAATTATAAACTGTGTTACCGCCTAAGTGTTTGTTATAAAAAAAATTAGATTATTCTTACACTTGTTGAGTTTTTGCTGCTTTTAAAATAATATTTGACAGAAGTAGGCATAATAATCAATTTCTTTGATGACTAACACTTGGGCGGGTGATTGAGAACACTATATCAAACCACCGGCCCAATATTCATAAACTTTGTTCCCGCCCACCCACCCAAGTGTCTGTTATCAAAAAAATTGATTATTTTCACATTTGTTGCTTTTCTGCTGTTTTTAAAATCACAGAGTAGATGACAGTTGTCACTATTACGTCAGAGGTAGCGCAATAATCAATTTTTTTGATAACCAATATTTAGGCGGGTGGACGGGAACACTAACCGGTTCAATATTTATAAACTGTGTTCCCGCCCATCCGCCCAAGTGTTTGTTATCAGAAAATTATATTATTCTCACATTTGTTGAATTTTTGCTGTTTTTAATATAACAGAGTAAATGACAGATGTCACTATTACGTCAGAGGTGGGCACAATAACTAATTTCTTGATAACCAACACTTGGGCGGGTGGGCGGGTAGGCGAAAACACTATATCAAACCACCGGCCCAATATTCATAAACTTTGTTCCCGGCCACCCGCCCAAGTGTTTGTTATCAGAAAATTAGATTATTGTCATACTTGTTGAATTTCTGCTGTTTTAAATATGACAGATTAAATATCAATTGTCACTATTACGTCAGAGGTAGATGCAATATTAAATTTCTTTAATAACTAACACTTAAGAGAGTGAACGCAAACACCAAATCAAACCACCGGCCCAATATTCATAAACTGTGTTCCCGCCCACCCGCCCAAGTGTTTGTTATCAAAAAATTAGATTATTCTTACACTTGTTGCGTTTCTGCTGTTTTTTAAATAATAGATTGAATGACCTTTGTCATTAATACGTAAGAAGTAAGCGCAATAATCAATTTCTTTGATAACTATCATTTAGGCGGGTGGGCGGGAACATTATATCAAACCACCGGCTCTATATAGTTATAATCTTTGTTCCCGCCCACCCGCCCAAGTGTTTCTTATCAAAAAGTTAGATTATTCTCAGACTTTGTATTGTAAGAAAATTATTAAAAAGTATTTTTGAATTGATTTTTTTGAGCATGAAATGCAATTTTGTTCAAATTTTCTATTATTGCATCATTTTAATTGATTTTTTAGGAAAATTATTAAAAATTGTGAGTTGCACTTGAATGTTTTGATTTTAGAAGACTTAGTATTGTTAAAAAACTATTGAAGAGTATTTTTGTATTGAGTAATTTGAGCATGAAATGCAATTTTGTTCTAATTTTCAATTATTGAATCATTTAAATTGAGTTTTTAAGGAAACTATTAGGAATTATAAGTTGCACTTACAATTTTTGAATTTTTAAGATTTAGCATTGTTAGAAAATTAATAAAGATTATTTTTGAATTGAGTAATTTGAGCATGAAATGCAATTTTGTTCAAATTTTTATTTATTGCATCATTTAAATTGAGTTTTTATTAAAACTATTAAGAATTTTGAGTTGCACTAAAAATTTTTGAGTTTAGAAGACTTAATAATAATTAAAAAATTCTGAAAAGTATTTTTAAATTGAGTATTTTGAGCATAAAATGCATTTTTGTTCAAATTTTCAATTATTGCATCATTTTAATTGAGTTTATAAGAAAATTATTTATAATTTTAAGTTGCACTTACAATTTTTAAGTTTTTAATATTTAGCATTGTTAGAAAATTATTGAAGAGTATTTTTGAATTAAGTAATTTGAGCATAAAATGCAATTTTGTTCAAATTTTTAATTATTGCATCATTTAAATTGAGTTTTTATTAAAACTATTAAGAATTTTGAATTGCACTAAGAATTTTTGAGTTTAGAAGACTTAGTATAAATAAAAAATTATTGAAAAGTATTTAAGAATTAAGTATTTTGAGCATGAAATGCAATATTGTTCAAATTTTTAATTATTGCATCATTTAAATTGAGTTTTTATTAAAACTATTAAGAGTTTTGAGTTGCACTAAGAATTTTTGAGGTTAGAAGACTAAGTATTGATAAAAACTTATTGAAAAGTATTTTTAAATTAAGTATTTTGAGCATGAAATGCAATTTTGTTTAAATTTTCAATTATTGCATAATTTTAATTGAATTTTCAAGAAAACTATTGGAATTCTAAGCTTTACTTAAATATTTTGAGTTTAAAAAGTTTTGCATTGATAGAAAACTATTAAAGAGTATTTTTGAATTGAGTAGTTTGAGCATGAAATCCAATTTTGCTAAAATTTTCAATTATTGCATCATTTTAATTGAGTTTTTAGGAAAATTATTAAGAATTATAAGTTGCACTTAGAATTTTTGAGTTAGAAGACTTAGTATTGTTAGAAAATTATTAAAAAATATTTTTGAATTTAGTAGTTTGAGCATAAAATGCATTTTTGTTCAAATTTTCAATTATTGCATGATTTTAATTGAGTTTGTAGGAAAACTGTTCGGAATTATGAGTTGCACTTACAATTTTTAATTTTTAAAAATTTAATATTGTTAAAAAATTATTAAAGAGTATTTTTGAATTGAGTAGTTTAAGCATAAAATGCAATTTTGATCAAATTTTCAATTATTGCATCATTTTTATTGAGTTTGTAAGAAAACTGTTACGAATTAGAAGTTGCACTTGCAATTTTTAAGTTTTTAAAATTTAGCATTGTTAGAAAATTATTGAAGAGTATTTTTGAATTAAGTAATTTGAGCATAAAATTCAATTTTGTTCAAATTTTTAATTATTGCATCATTTAAATTGAGTTTTTATTAAAACTATTAAGAATTTTGAGTTGCACTAAAAATTTTTGAGTTTAGAAGACTTAGTATTGATAAAAACTTATTGAAAAGTATTTTTGAATTGAGTATTTTGAGCATGAAATGCAATTTTGTTCAAATTTTTAATTATTGCATCATTTAAATTGAGTTTTTAATAAAACTATTAAGAGTTTTGAGTTGCACTAAGAATTTTTGAGGTTAGAAGACTTAGTATTGATAAAAACTTATTGAAAAGTATTTTTGAATTGAGTATTTTAAGCATGAAATGCAATTTTGTTTAAATTTTCAATTATTGCATCATTTTAATTGAGTTTTCAAGAAAACTATTGGAATTCTAAGCTTTATTTAGAAATTTTGAGTTTAAAAAGTTTTGCATTGATAGAAAATTATTAAAGAGTATTTTTGAATTGAGTAGTTTGACCATGAAATCCAATTTTGCTAAAATTTTCAATTATTGCATCATTTTAATTGAGTTTTTAAGAAAATTATTAAGAATTATAAGTTGCACTTAGAATTTTTGAGTTAGAAGACTTAGTATTGTTAGAAAATTATTAAAAAGTATTTTTGAATTGAGTAGTTTGAGCATAAAATGCATTTTTGTTCAAATTTTCAATTATTGCATAATTTTAATTGAGTTTGTAGGAAAACTGTTCGGAATTATGAATTGCACTTACAATTTTTAATTTAAAAAAATTTAATATTGTTAAAAAATTATTAAAGAGTATTTTTGAATTGAGTAGTTTAAGCATAAAATGCAATTTTGATCAAATTTTCAATTATTGCATCATTTTTATTGAGTTTGTAAGAAAACTGTTACGAATAAGAAGTTGCACTTGCAATTTTTAAGTTTTTAAAATTTAGCATTGATAGAAAATTTTTGAAGAGTATTTTTGAATTGAGTAATTTTAGCTGAAATGCATATTTGTTCAAATTTTACAATTATTGCATCATTTTAATTGAGTTTCTAGAAAAAGTGTTAGGAATTTTGAGTTGCACTTAAAATTTTTGAGTTTAAAAAACTTAGTATTGTTATAAAATTATTGAAGAGTATTTTTGAATTGAGTAGTTTGAGCATGAAATGCAATTTTGCTAAAATTTTCAATTATTGCATCATTTTAATTGAGTTTGTATGAAAATTGTTAAGAATTATGAGTTGCACTTAAAATTTTACAGTTTAGAAAACTTAATATTGTCATAAAATTATTGAAAAGTATTTTTGAATTGAGTAGTTTGAGCATAAAATGCAATTTTGTTAAAGTTTTCAATTATTGCATAATTTTAATTGAGTTTGTAGGAAAATTGTTAAGAATTATGAGTTGCAATTAATATATTTGAGTTGAAAAGACTTGGTATTGTTGGAAACCTATTAAAGAGTATTTTTGAATTGAGTAGTTTGAGCATGAAATGCAATTTTGCTAAAATTTTCAATTATTGCATCATTTTAATTGAGTTTGTATGAAAATTGTTAAGAATTATGAGTTGCGCTTACAATTTTTGAGTTTTTAAGATTTAACATTGTTAAAAAATTATTGAAAAGTATTTTTGAATTGAGTAGTTTGAGCATAAAATGCAATTTTGTTAAAGTTATCAATTATTGCATCATTTTAATTGAGTTTGTAGGAAAATTGTTAAGAATTATGAGTTGCACTTAATATTTTTGAGTTGAAAAGACTTGGTATTGTTGGAAACCTATTAAAGAGTACTTTTGAATTGAGTAGTTTGAGCATGAAATACAATTTTGCTAAAATTTTCAATTATTGCATCATTTTAATTGAGTTTGTAGGAAAATTGTTAAGAATTATGAATTGCACTTATAATTTTTGAGTTTAGAACACTTAGTATTGTTAGAAAATTATTGAAGAGTATATTTGAATAGAGTAGTTTGAGCATGAAATGCAATTTGCTAAAATTTTCAATTATTGCATCAATTTAATTGAGTTTGTATGAAAATTGTTAAGAATTATGAGTTGCCCTTACAATTTTTGAGTTTTTTAGATTTAACATTGTTAAAAAACTATTGAAAAGTATTTTTGAATAGAATAGTTTGAGTATAAAATGCAATTTTGCTAAAATTTTCAATTATTGCATCATTTTAATTGAGTTTGTAAGAAAATTGTTAAGAGTTATGAGTTGCACTTACAATTTTTGAGTTTTTTAGATTTAACATTGTTAGAAAATTATTGAAGAGTATTTTTGAATTAAGTAGTTTGAGCATAAAATGCAATTTTGTTAAAGTTTTCAATTATTGCATCATTTTAATTGAGTTTGTAGTAAAATTGTTAAGAATTATGAGTTGCACTTAATATTTTTGAGTTTAGAAGACTTGCTATTGTTGGAAACCTATTAAGGAGTATTTTTGAATTGAGTAGTTTGAGCATGAAATGCAATTTTGTTCAAATTTTACAATTATTGAATCATTTTAAATGAGTTTTTAGAAAAACTATTAAAAATTTTGAGTTGCACTAAAATAATTTGAGTTTAAAAGACTTAATATTGTTATAAAATTATTGAAGAGTATTTTTGAATTGAGTAGTTTGAGCATAAAATGCAATTTTGCTAAAATTTTCAATTATTGCATCACTTTAATTAAGTTTGTAAGAAAATTATTAAGAATTATGAGTTGCACTTACAACTTTTAAGTTTAAAAGACTTAGTATTGTTAGAAAACTATTGAAGAGTATTTTTGTATTGAGTAGTTTGAGCATGAAATGCAATTTTGCTAAAATTTTTAATTATTGCATCATTTTAATTGAGTTTGTAGGAAAATTGTTAAGAATTATGAGTTGCACTTAATATTTTTGAGTTTAGAAGACTTGGTATTGTTGGAAACCTATTAAGAAGTATTTTTGAATTGAGTAGTTTGAGCATGAAATGCAATTTTGCTAAAATTTTCAATTATTGCATTATTTTAATTGAGTTTGTAGGAAAATTGTTAAGAATTATTAGTTGCACTTACAATTTTTGAGTTTTTAAAATTTAGCATTGTTAAAAAATTATTGAAGAGTATTTTTGAATTGAGTAGTTTGAGCATGAAAAGCAATTTTGCTAAAATTTTCAATTATTGCATCATTTTAATTGAATTTGTAAGAAAATTGTTAAAAATTATAAATTGCACTTATAATTTTTGAGTTTAGAACACTTAGTATCATTAGAAAATTATTAAAGAGTATTTTTGAATTAAGTAATTTGAGCATGAAATGCAATTTTGTTCAAATTTTCAATTATTGTATCATTTTAACTGAGTTTTAAGAAAATTATTGGAAATTGTAAGTTGCACTTACTATTTTTGAGTTTAGAAAACTTAGTATTGTTAGAAACTTACTAAAGAGTATTTTTGAATTGAGTAGTTTGAGCATGAAAAGCAATTTTGTTAATATCTTCAATTATTGCATCATCTTAATTGAGTTTTTAGGAAAACTATTAAAAGTTTCACTTAGAATTTTTAAGTTTAAAACACTTAGTATTGTTAGAAAATTATTAAAAAGTATTTTTGAATTGAGTAATTTGAGCATGAAATGCAATTTTGTTCAAATTTTACAATTATTGTATCATTTTAATTGAGTTTTTAGGAAAACTATTAGAAATTTTGAGTTCTACCAAAAATTTTTGAGTTTAAAAGACGTGGTATTGTTATAAATTATTAATAAGTATTTTTGAATTGAGTAGTTTGAGCATAAAATGCAATTTTGCTAAAATTTTCAATTATTGCATCATTTTAATTGAGTTTGTAAGAAAATTGTTAAGAATTATTAGTTGCACTTACAATTTTTGAGTTTTTTTTAAATTTAGCATTGTTAAAAAATTATTTAAAAAAAATTGAATTGAGTAGTTTGCACATGAAATGAATTTTGTTTAAATTTTCAATTATTGCATCATTTTAATTGAGTTTTTATTAAAACTATTAAGAATTTTAAGTTGCACTAAAAAAATTTGAGTTTAAAAAACTTGGTATTAATAAAAAATTATTGAAAAATATTTTTGAATTGAGTAGTTTGAGCATGAAATCAAATTTTGTTCAAATTTTCAATTATTGTATCATTTTAATTGAGTATTTAGAAAAACTATTAGAAATTTTGAGTTGGACTAAAAATGTTTGAGTTTAGAAGACTTAGTATTGTAAGAAAATTATTGAAGAGTGTTTTTAAATTGAGTAGTTTGAGCATAAAATGCAATTTTGCTAAAATTTTCAATTATTGCATCATTTTAATTGACGTTGTAAGAAAATTGTTAAGAATTATTAATTGCACTTACAATTTTTGAGTTAAAAAGACTTAGTATTGTTATAAAATTATTGAAGAGTATTTTTGAATTGAGTAGTTTGAGCATAAAATCCAATTTTGTTAAAGTTTTAAATTATTGCATCATTTTAATTAAGTTTTTAGGAAAACTATTAGAAATTTTAAGTTGCACTAAAAATTTTTGAGTTTAAAAAAGTTGGTGTTGTTAGAAAATTATTAAAGAGTATTTTTGAATTGAGTAGTTTGAGCATGAAATGCAATATTGCTAAAATTTTCAATTATTGTATCATTTTAATTAAGTTTTTCGAAAAACTATTAAAAATTTTGAGTTGCACTAAACATTTTTGAGTTAAAAAGACTTAGTATTGTTATAAAATTATTGAAGAGTATTTTTGAATTGAGTAGTTTGAGCATAAAATGCAATTTTGCTAAAATTTTCAATTATTGCATCATTTTAATTAAGTTTGTAAGAAAATTGTTAAGAATTTTGAGTTGCACTTACAACTTTTAAGTTTAAAAGACTTAGTATTGTTAGAAAACTATTGAAGAGTATTTTTGTATTGAGTAGTTTGAGAATAAAATCCAATTTTGTTAAAGTTTTAAATTATTGCATCATTTTAATTAAGTTTTTAAGAAAACTATTAGAAATTTTAAGTTGCACTAAAAATTTTTGAGTTTAAAAGAGTTGATGTTAGAAAATTATTGAAGAGTATTTTGGAAATGAGTAGTTTGAGCATGAAATGCAATTTTGTTAAAGTTTTCAATTATTGTGCATCATTTTAATTGAGTTTGTAAGAAAATTGTTAAGAATTATTAGTTGCGCTTACAATTTTTGAGTTTTTTAAAATTTAGCATTGTTGAAAAATTAATTAAAAAAATTGAATTGAGTAGTTTGCACATGAAATGAATTTTGTTTAAATTTTCAATTATTGCATCATTTTAATTAAGTTTTTATTAAAACTATTAAGAATTTTAAGTTGCTCTAAAAATTTTTGAGATTAGAAAACTTGGTATTAATTAAAGAAAATTGAAAAGTATTTTTAAATTGAGTATTTTGAGCATAAAATGCAATTTTGCTAAAATTTTACAATTATTGCATCATTTTAATTGAGTTTGTAAGAAAACTGTTTGTAATTATGAGTTGCACTTACAATTTTTGATTTTATAAAACTTAATATTGTTAAAAAATTATTAAAGGGTATTTTTGAATTGAGTAGTTTGAGCATGTAATGCAATTTTGTTAATATTTTCAATTATTGCATCATTTTAATTGAGTTTTTAGGAAAACTATTAAGAATTTTGAGTTGCACTTAAAAATTTTAAGTTTAGAAGACTTAGTATTGTTAGAAAACTATCAAAAAGTATTTTTGAATTGAGTAGTTTTAACTGAAATGCAATTTTGTTAAAATTTTTAATTATTGCATCATTTTAATTGAGTTTTTAGGAAAACTATTAGGAATTCTTAGTTGCACTTAAAAATTTTGAGTTTAGACAGTAGTCAATGTTACATCAGAGATGGGTGCATACAAAATTCTCAATAACTAACACTTGGGTGGGTGGACAAGCTACTTAATTGATAAATTCTAAAAAAAGTGGTTTAAGCAAATATTTAAAAAAAAAAAATACAAAATTTAATAGACAATTAAAGGTTTTGGATTTTCATATATTGTTGCAAAAAACTGATTTTAAATAGAAGTTAAATTGTGTGAGTAGTTTTATAACACTTCCTATACCGCGCCCTTAAGTCACATCAAAACCGACTAGAGCAAAGATGACTATTACTGAATTTAAAATTTCCAAAAACAGTAAGAACTGCCATCAACTCTTAAATTTGTAATGTAGATTGTAGACCTTATCAATTGAAACTATTTGGCACGTTTTAAATTTAATTAATAGATTAAAATTAATACAAAAATGCAATTAAATTTTCAACATTTCTTGATTTGAATATCAAAAATTGTACATACCCAAATACAGTTTTTAATAAAATTTCAGGATTACCGCTAAAATACTTTCAACAAACAATGTTAGTTTTTGATGTCTCCAATATAAAGGTAACAAATGAATAAAATAATGAATAAGTTTAAGTTAATTGCTATGATAAAAGTTATGTATAGATAAATATTGTGAAATATTTACTGAATAAATAAACAAAATTTTGGTTTAATGCTGGCAAATGAATTATTTATAAATTAGATAACAATATAAATATTTTGTACAAAATTTTTTAACATAAAATATGGCATAGAAATTATTTTTAGTATCTACATTGCATTTTAAAATATTTTGTATTGATAACAACATAAATATTTTTAAAACAATTTATTTTCCAGTAGAATTATATTATTAAAATTTATCAAACTTTTATACTGTAGTTAATTAATTCAAATCTAAATATTCCAAAATGTACCTGTATTAACATGCCTTCAGGACCCGATAAGTAGCACTACACAAGTACACCGCACAAACAAACAAACAAATCACGCACAAAACATTCCTCAGATATATATTACTCTTTATTCTCAAACCGCATCCAACGTTCGTCGTTACAAGAATGTTGTGCGATTCACACCAACTACTAGGTAGGGAGAGATATATTTCCCTCAAAATACTAATTACCAAGTCTCAATGCAACATATTAATCCCATCTTATCGCCGTCTCATTATGGTATAATTATATTAGTGTCATATAAAGATAAGGCAATACTAAAACGTGCTCCCACATAATTAAAAAAAATTTAATGTGTCTTTTGCGATGATTTTAAAATATATTTAATAACCTTGTCATGTGTTAAACAACTTCATTGCTTAATTAATTTAAACGTTTCTTTCGCAAAAAGTTTTTTTTTTAAGCCAGGGACATCCTCAGACGAGTTTAGAGGAATAAAAATTGAACTATACGACGTCATTAGGTACGTGACGTAAATGGTTTTACTTTTGCGGAGAAGAGAAGTGATTCAGGGAAATCCAATTAATTAGGTTACATTATTTTTTTAATACAATTTGCATCAAAACAATTACTGATTGTTTCAAGTCAAGGATGTAATTGACTTTGAAATACATTTTATGAATAATGCATTCTTGTGCAATTGAAAACGAGTTTAGTTGTTATACTTATGTGTTTTATGAATTCTTAGAATACATTTTATTTATCTCCGTTTGATTTAATGGAAACGTAAAACAGTAGCCAGATTTTAAATTTGTGCGTTTGACTGTGATATGTTCAATGTTTTTGTATTTATTGACGATTTTAAAAATACAACACCAAAAATTGGATTTTTTAATCGATTTTTGATGAGACAAAATGATGCAGTTGTTCCTGGAAGTAGTTACTCTATTAAACAGTGGCGTAGCTACAATTCTTAACCTTCATCGCAAAATATTGAGATGAGACAATTTTGGAAAAAATGTTGTACATTTTTTAAATTTTGTTATTAACTGTAAAAAGTACAAAATTTATAAAAAGTCAAAAAAAGCAAAATTCTATTATAGAATATCAAAAAATTATAAAAAAATCCAAAATTTGGCCAAAATCGGTTTAAAAGTGCAAAACTTTATTAAAAATAGCAAAATCAGGCCTTAAAACATCAACAAATTGCTAGAAAGCATCAAAATGCAGCCAAAAACTGTTTAAAAGTGCAAAATCCGGTCTTAAAACAGCAAAATATTGTTAGAAAGCACTAAAATTCAGCAAAAATCAATTTAAAAGTGCAAAATTTTATTCCTAAGATGTCAAAAACAGCAAAACCTGGTTTTAAAACATCAAAATATTGTTTAAAAGTGCAATATTTTGTTCATAAAATGTCAAAAATATCAAAATCCGGTTTTAAAACATAAAACATTAATAAAAAGCACCAAAATTTGGCTTTAAAAACAGTTTAAAAATGCAAAATTCCATTCATAAATTTTCAAAAATAAAGAAATCTGGTCTTGAAACATCAAAATATTGTTAGGAAACAACAAGATGCAGCTATAAACTGTTGAAAAGTAAAAAATTCTGTTCTTAAAATGTCAAAAATTTGCAAAATCTAATCAAATTCTAAAATAACTATAAAATATTGTCAGAAAGCACTAAAATCGGCCATGAACTAATAAAAAGTTTAAAAGTAAAATTAAAAAATTAAAAACAACAAAATGCGGCCGTAAAACATCTAAATATTATTAAAAAAGCATCAAAATCTAGTCAAAAACGGTTTAAAAATGCACATTTTTATTTATAAAATGTTAAAAATACCAAAATCCGGTCTTAAAAAAACAAAACTTGTTAGAAAGCATCAAAATAGAGCTACAAACTGTTGAAAAGTGTAAAATTCAGTTCATAAAATGTCAAAAATAAGAAAATCTAGTCTTAAAACAACAAAATATTGTCAAAAATCACTAATATTCAGCTACAAACTACTGAAAACTGTAAAATTATAATAAAAAATGTCTACAAAAGCACAAATTTTGTCTTTAAACATCAAAATATTATTAAAAAAAGCAGAAACGGTTTAAAGTTCAAAATTTTATTCATAAAATGTCAAAAACAACAAAATCCGTTTTGAAATATTAAAATATTGTCAAAAAACACTAAAATCTAAACATAAACTTTTAAAAAATTCTATTCAAAAATAGCAAAATCTAGCCTTCAAACATAAAAATGTCATTATAAAACACCAAAATGTTGTTAGAAAGTACCAAAATAACAGTTTATAGCTGCCTATAAACTGTTAAAAAATGTTTTTATTTTTTTCATAAAATGTCAAAATCAAAAATAGCAAAATTCAATCTTAAAACATCAAACATTTTTAGAAAAACCAAAGTTTGGCTTAAACGTGCAAAATTTTATTCATAAAATGTCAAAAATAACATAATTTAGTCTTAAAACATTAAAACTTTGTTAAAAAACACCATAATCTAGCTATAAACTATTAAAAAATGCCAAAATCCAGTTATAAAAAGTCAACAAATTAATTAAAAAAACCTAAAATCCGGCATAAATTGCTGAAAAGTTCAAAATTCTTTCAATAATATGTCAAAACTATTAAAAAACTGGCTTTAAAACATCAAAATATTGTCAGAAAACACTCAAACCCGGACATAAACTGCAAAAAAGTAGACAAATTGATTTATAAAATGTAAAAAAACAAATCCTGGTTTTAAAACACTTAAATATTACTAAAAAACACTAAAAATCCTACCAAAAACAACATTTTATTCAAAAAACGTAAAAAATAACAAAATCTAGCTGTGAAACGTTGAATTATTGTTAGAAACAGTAAAAACAGCTTAAAAATAAAAATTCCGGTCTTGAAACATCAAAATATTACTAGGAAGCACCAATATCTGGCTTAAAACGGTTTAAAAGTGCAAAAGTTCATTCATAAAATAACAAAATATCAAAATCCAGTCTTAAAACATCAAAACATTATAAAAAAGCACCAAAACCCAGCCAAAACTCAAAACTTTGATCATAAAACAATAAAAATAGTAAAATCCAGTTATAAAACATCAAAATACTGTTCAAAAGGATCAAAATACAGATATAATTAGTTAAATAATAAAAAAATAGGGCTTAAGCATTAAGCATTATTTCAAAACATCAAATTTTGGTAAAAAACAATTTAAAAGTGCAAAATGTTATTTATAACATAAAAATATTGTCAAAAACTAACAAACTCCGAATGAAGTTTAAAAGTGTAAAATTTTATTCATAAAATAAATACGTATTTTGGACAATTTTAAATAGATTTTATGCAGAAAATGTAATTTTAGAGCAATTTATAAGTTTTTGCAATTTTTTTAATGTTTTTATAACCTTCTTCTTCACAAGTTTTGAATTTGTTTTAATGTTTTTGCAATTTTTATTTAAAAACTTTAAGAAGATTTGCAAAAAGTTGAAAAAAATCGAGATTCCATAAACAAATTTTATTTTAAAGTTTATTTTTATTATAAGTTTTTTAAAGTTTTTATTTTTTGATATTTTTAAAGTTTTTTTTATTGAAGTTTTCTCAGTTTTTGAAACTATTTTTAATTTTTTTTAAATGATTTAGAAACTTGCAAAAACTGCAAATAGTTCAGATAAATTAAGTTTTTTATTGCTTTTAAAAGTTTTATTTTTGTAGTTTTTAATTTATTTTTTTGTATATAAATTTAATTGTTTTTTTTTATATTTTTTTATTTTAGAAAGTTTTTGAATTTTTTTTTTCAATTATTTCATTTTTTTTATAAGTTTGTTATTTTAAATTTTACACTTTTAAACTGTTTTTGGTCGGAGTTTGTTGTTTTTTGACAATATTTTTATGTTATAAATAATAACTCCGACCAAAAACACAAAATTTTATTCATAAAATGTCAAAAATAGCAAAATTTTATTTTAAATCATCAAAATATTGTCAAAAAACACTAAAATCCGGCTATAAACTGTTGAATAGTGTAAAATTATATTCATAAAATCTCAAAAATAGCAAAATCTACCAGTAAAACATACAAATACGCTTAAAAAATGCATAACTATATTTATAAAATGCCAAAAATAACTAAATCTGTCGTTAAAACATTGAAATATTGTTAGAAAACACCAAAATCTGACAAAAAACGATTATAAATTAAATAAAAACTAACAAAATCTTATAACAATGTGTTAAGAATTCTTTTTTGTAAGTTTATGAAACCTTTTAAAAAAAAAACTAACTTCTAAATTTTTTTGGAAAAATTGTAAAAAGTTCAAACAAAATCCAAAAACTAAGAAAACTAGAAAAATTACAGAAACTTTAGGAAGGAGCCAATAACTCTATAGAAATTTAAGAAACATCAGAATAATTATATAATTAACTTAAAAAAAATCAAAAAAATAATACTTAAAAACAAAATCTTCGAAAGAGTGAAGTTTCTAGATTATTTTTTTAAAGTTTACAGAATCTTCTTAATTTCTTTTTTAGATTTTTTTGCAATTGTTCCAATGTTTCTAAATAACTTCAATAAAAAAAACTTTGAAAAAATTACAAAAACTTAATAAAGATTTCAAAAACTTTATAGAGATTGCAAAAATAAAAAAAAGCTAACATTAGGAAAACTTAAAAAAAGATCAAAAACTACATTGAAAATTCCATAAACAATAAAAATAGAACGCAGACAAATTGAGGAATTTCTTTTTTTAGTTCATAATTTTTTTTTTTAGTTTACTTGATTTTGCAATCTTTCAAAACTTTTACCAGATACCAATTATTATTACTAAGAAATTAAAGAAATATTACAAAAATTCAAAACTTTAAAATCTTTAAAATAGGATTTTAGAAACATCATAAAATTACAAAACTTTCTTAAAAAAAAAACAAAAAACTTCAGAAAGAATTTATATACTTCAAAAGCTACAAAAAAAAGGTAAACAAAAAATCTAAAAAACTTTCATAAACCTAAAAAAATAATTTTAGAAAAAAAACGAAATAACTTTGAAAAGATTTGTAAAAACATCAAGAATATTACAAATATTTTATAACAATAGCAGAAATATCAAAAGTAGTTTAAAAGTTTCTTTAAAAATAGATTCTAAACTTTAGAAAAAATCCGTTAACAAAAGAAATATATCAAACTAATACAAAAAAAACGTTTCAAAAAATCTAAAAAACATCAGAAAAATTCAATAAATTTTAAAAATAGAATAAATTAACTTTTAAACTTTTACAATTTTTCCAAAACTACTAAATGTTCAGTAAAATAAAAAAACTAAAAAAATTTCAAATAAAAAAAACTTTAGAATAATATAGAACTTAAAAAAATATTAAAAACTAATAAAGTTTAGAAAATATCAAACTATAAAAAAATCAAAAAAATTCATAAATAAAAAGTTTTTGAGTTCATTTATAAAGTTTAAAAATTACGAATAAAAAAAATTGAAATTATTGAAAAAACTTTCTAAAAATTGAAGAAACATCATATTTAAAACTTAAAAGCCTTTAAAATAAAATTTACAAAAAATATTAAAAAAAAAACAATAAAATAATATCAAAAACTACAAAAATAAAACTTTTAAAAGCAATAAAAAAATTGAATTTTTTGAACTAATTGTTTTCTAAAAATTAAAAAAGTTTAAGAAAAACCAAAAACTGAGAAAACTTTATAAGAAAAAAATATCAAAAAATTGAAACATTAAAAAACTTTAAAATAAAATTTGTTTATGGAATCTTTGTGAAATTTTTTGATTTTTTTCAACTTTTTGCAAATCTTCCCAAAGTTTCAAAATAAAAATTGCAAAAACATTAAAACAAGTCCAAAACTTGTAAGAGAAAAAATTGTAAAAATATTAAAAAAACTGCAAAAACTTCAAAAAAGCAAATTTTGTTAAAATAAACGCATTTTCTGTATGGGCAATTCCATTTCAAACGGACCAGAGCTAAGGGGGGTGCATTGAGAAACTTGCTAATGTATTTTTTTTTTAGTTTCTATAACTTATTAGTAGTCTTTTGATCGGTTTATGAGGGTATAAAACCCATAAAAAAAAATTCTACAGTTTTTTAAAGTTTTTTTGTCGTTTTTTAACTTAGTTGCATTTTTTGTTAAAAAACCGCAATTTTAACTCAAAAAAAAATTTTAAATCAATAAATTTACTAATGAAATCGATCAGAAATTTTCCGTAGAATCCAAATCTGGTGCCATTTCAAGTCTATACCCTGTCAATAAGCCGCAAAAGCCTTAAAACCATGTTTTTGTTCTCAGTGTGCTGGGCAAAAAGGAGCATTTTTTAATTTTTTTTTAACCGCCAAAGTTGACGTGTTTTGATGTAAGTTAATTAGAAAATATAAATTTGTTTTGTGTATTTGGGTTTTAATGGTCTAAAACACAAAAAAACTGCAAAAATAAGCCTATGTTTCAACATAAACTTTTACAAATGCACATTTAGCAGTTTTTAGAGAAACTATACACCAGATATTATTAAAAAACTGAGTTTTGCAAACAATTTTACATAGAAAATAGTTAGTGTCGTGCTTATCTGGCGATGAAAAACTCATCTAGAAAAAAAAATTTGTTCAAAATTTACTTAAAAAATTTTTTTTTTTAATTTTTCTTAAAGATTATTTGGATTATATTTTTTTAAGTTTATTTCAGAAGTTTAACAAAATCATCTTTTGTTGTTTGAACCAATTTTGGGTAAATTTTCTCTTTGTTTGATAGTTTTTGCGCTTGCGGCATAAATTTAGACTTGATCTATCGGCGCAAAAATTAGAAAATATTATTATTTTTGGCATTCAAACATAAATCCTCCTGGCGCTTATCAAAATTTGTTAAAACAAAAGTTTTAAACCTCACCCTAGTGTGTTTATAATATTTTTTGTGAATATAAAAAATAATTAATTTTTAACGCATTTTTTGTCTAAAAATTTTGTAAACATTTCTTTCTAGATGGACTTTTCTATAGACGATGAGTACAACACTGACTATTTTCCATGTAAAATTGTCTCTAAAATCCAATTTTTTAATAATATTTGGTGTATTGTTTTTCTAAGCGCGGCTAAACGTGCATTTGTAAGAGTTTATGTTGAAGAATAAGCCTACTTTGCAGATTTGCAGAGTGTTAGACTCTTAAAACCCAAATACACAGAACATATTTATATTTTTCAATTAGATTACATCAAAATACGTCAACTTTGGCGTTTAAAAAAAAATTAAAAAATGCTCCTTTTTGCCAGCCCACTGAGAACAAAAACATGGTTTTATGGCTTTTGCGGCTTATTGACAGGGTATAGACTTAAAATGGATTACATCAAAATACGTCAACTTTGGCGTTTAAAAAAAAATTAAAAAATGCTCCTTTTTGCCAGCCCACTGAGAACAAAAACATGGTTTTATGGCTTTTGCGGCTTATTGACAGGGTATAGACTTAAAATGGCACCAGATTTGGATTCTACAAAAAAATTCTGATTGATTTTATTAGTCAATTTATTTTTTTTTAGTTAAAATTGCGGTTTTTAAACAAAAAATGCAACTAAGTTAAAAAACGACAAAAAAACTTAAAAAAATCGTAGAATTTTTTTTTATGTGTTGTTACATACTCTCATATACCGATCAAAGGACTACTAATAAGTTATAAAAACTAAAAAAAAATACATAAGCAAGTTTCTCAATGCACCCCCCCCCCCAGCTCTGGTCCGTTTGAAATGGAATTGCCCGTATATAAATTGCAAAAAAATCATTTTCTGCATACAATCTATTTAAAATTTTCCAAAATACGTATTTATTGCATCTAAAATGCTCTAAAAATTCAATTTCTGCATGAAATCTACTTGAAATAGCTTAAATCTACTGCATAAAAAAATGTTCTGTATAAAAAAAGCTCAAAAAATTAGTTTCTTCAAAAAATGTGCACGTCTCCTAAAAACGCATTTTCTTTATAAAAATCAGCAGCAAAATTTATAGTTTTTGCATAAAATCTATTTGAAATATAGCTTGAAAAGCGGGTTTTTGGATAAAAATTGTTTAGAAAACAAACTTTTAAAAAATTCTAAATACTTTAAAACTTGAAAATCTTTAAAATAAGATTCTAAAAACATTAAGAAATTACATAAAAACCAAAAAAACTTAAGGAAGTATCTACATAGTTATCAAAAACTATAAATTAATTAAAACTTTCAAAATCTTAAAAAAAATTAAAAAAATACCAACTTTAAGAAACTTAAAAAAATAATTTTATAAATAAAAAACTACAGCCCTTTATAAACTTAAAAAATATCAAAAATTTTTAAGGAATTTCAGAAAAACTCCATATAATTAAAAAAATTTATCTAAAAAAAAATCTTTAAAAAACATTAATAAAACTAAAAATTTTCAAAAAAAACATTTTAAACTTTAAAAACAAAATCCAGAAGTTTTTTTAAGTTTTTGAAAGCATCGTAATTTAAAATTTTAAAATCTAAAAAATTTCAAAAAAAAAAAACTTAAATAAAAATTAAAGAAACGTTATAAGTTTAAAAATTTAAAACTGTAAAATCTTCTAGAAACATCAAAAAACATCAAAAACTATAAAAAAATAAAAATTTATATAATAAAAAAAACTTGACTATTCTGAATTATTTGCAATCTTTCCAAAGTTTCTAAATAATTTTATGAAAATTGCAAAAAAATCTAATAACTGAGAAAACTTCAATAAGAGAAAACTTTAAGAATCTTTTAAATTTTTTATAAAAGTTGCAATAACATAAGAACTTGAACTCTTTTTTTTTTTTCTTTAAACGAAGATTGTAGAAATATCAGAAGAAGATTGCAAAAACCAAAAACAAAATCAAAAAGATTATATATACTTAAAAAAATATCAAAAACTAAAAAAAATATAAAAAAACTAAAATCTTCATAAACTTTATAATTTTTTTTTAAATATGTCTATGAAATCTTTTAAAGTTTTTTTATTTTTTTAAAATTTTTTGCAACTTTTCCCAAAATTTTTAAGTTACTTCAAAGAGAGATAACTTTGGAAAAATTACAAATACTCAAGAAAAATTTCAAAAGCTTTATTGAAATTACAAAAACATCAGACAAAAGCCAACACTTGAAAACATTTAAAAAAAGGTTTTAAAATCTTCAAAAAGAGATTGCAGAAACTTCTAAAGAAACTTAAAAAAATAACAAAAATTACAATTAAAATAAAAACTTTGAAACGTTTCAGAAAATTTAATAAAATTTTTTGCATTTTTGCTAAAACTTTTAAATGTTTTTAATAAATTTGCAAAAAGTTTAGAAAAAATCCAAAAACTAAAAAAACTACAAAAATAAAAACTTTGAAAAAAACTTTATAGATATTGCAGAAATTTTAAAAAAATGCCATAAACTTTACAAAAAACTTCAGAGAAAATTTTAAAAAAACTCCATAAAAACTCCAAAGCTACACTTTTTTTTAAACTACAAAAAAAAACAATAAACTTTTTAAAAAGTTTGTAAAAAGTATCCAAATGTAAAATTATTAAAAAAATATTCCAAAAACTTTATAGTAATTGAAAAAACATCATAAGTTCAAAACTAAAAATCTTTAAAATAAAATTGTAAAAACTCAACAAAAATTCCAAAAAACAAAAAAATTCAGAAAGATTCTATATACTTGAAAAAAATATCAAAAACTTAAAAAAAATTGAAACATAAAAACATTGTTCCTATTTTTTACCATTTATAAATCTGTCTAAGTTAAAGCCAAAAGTTAAAAAAAATTATAGAAAAAGAAGATTGCAAAAACTTCTACCAAAACTATCTGTTTCGGCCCTAAAATGCGGGCCTAAACGACAGTTCAGCCTGAAAACATCAAAATGTTGTTAGAAAACACCAAAATTTGATCAAAAAAGGTTCAAATAGACAACATTTTATTCATAATATGTTAAAAATAGCAAAATCTCACTTTAAAACATCAAAATAATGTTAGAAAGCACCAAAATATAGCAAAAGACTTTAAAAAGTTGAAAATTGTATTTATAAAATGTCAAAAATAGCAAAATTTTCTTTTGAAGCATCAAAATAAAGTAAAAAAGTATTAAACCTGGCTATAAACTGTTGAAAAGTGTAAAATTATTATCATAAAACCTCAAAAATAGCTAAATCCAGCTTTGAAATATACAAAAACAGTTTAATGTGCAAAATTCTGTTTATAAAATATCAAAAATAACAAAATCCGGCGTTGAAACATTGAAAAATTGTTAGAAAATGCCAAAATCCGACAAAAAACGGTATAAATAATTACAATTTTATTTATAAAGTATATATAGATAACGCCAAAATTCGACAAAAAACAGTTTAAATAAGCACAATTTTATTTATAAAATGTGAAAAATAGCAAAATCCCGCTTTAAATACCAAAATAATAAAAGCACCAAAACATGACAAAAAAATGTTTAAAAGTGCAAAATTTTATTTATAAAATGTCAAAAATAGCAAAATTTGGTGTTGAAGCATAAAAATATTGTCAAAAAGCACTAAAATCCGGCCATAAACTGTTGAAAAGTAAAAATTGTAATTAAAAATTAAAAAAAAAATGAAAACCCGATTAAAAACAGTTAAAAATGCAAAATTTTCTTCATAAAATGTCAAAAAAAATTAAAATCTTGCGTTAAAATACCAAATAATTGTCAAAAACATCAAACTGTTCAAAAATTTTATAAATTGTGGATTGAAAATATCAAAAATATTGTTTAAAAAAACCAAAATCTGAGATAAACTTTTAAAAAGTATAAAATTATATTTATAAAACGTAAAGAACATCATAATCAAAACGTTTTAAAAACACAAAATTGTATTCATAAAAAGTCAAAAATAACAAAATCCGGTAATAAAATATAAAAACATTAAAAAAAAAACAAAATCCAGCCAAAGAAAAATGTAAAATTTTATTCATAAATCACCAAAAAATTTATCTTAAAAAATCAAAATATTGTTAAAAAGCACCAAAAACTGAAAAAACACAAAAGCACAATAAAAAGACCATTAACTGTAAAAAAATGTATAAATTTTTATTAAATTTCAAAAATAGAAAAAAGTGCAAAACTATTCTAATAAAATGTAAATCATAGCAAAACTTATAAAGTTATAAAATATCAATATATTATTGAAAAAAAAACCTGCCTTAGTACATCCAAATCTCAACCATGACTGTTAAAAAGTGTAAAATTCTTTTCATAAAATGTCAAAAATTGCAAAATTTGGCCATACGGTATGAAAATATCGACAAAAAGCACCAAAGTTTAGTCATTCACTGTTAAAAAATGCAAAATTGTATTCATAAAAAGTCAAAAATAGCTAAATCGATGTTAAAACGTTAAAATAGTTTTAGAAAAAATGATTACCTAAAAAAGTTAAAATAACTTATTCATTAAAGGTTAAAAATACCAAATTCCTGCTTTGAAACTTTAAAATATTATTGAAAAACCTCAAAATTTGACCATAAATAGCAAAATCAGGTTATAAAATTGTAAAAAAAAACAAATTTTGATCATAAACTGTTGAAAAGTGTAACATTTTATTCATAAAATGTCAAAAATAAAAAAAATTGGTCAAAGTTAAAAAATACAACAATCTATTTATTACTTGTCAAAAATGACAAAATTCCGTCATAAAAAACTAAAATACTTTCAAAAAAAAGCAAAAATTGGGCAAAAACGGTTAAAAAGTACAAAAGTATTTTTTTTTTCCAAAGAATTTTCCAAAGAATAAACTTCTATTTTGCCTGAAGCATTGCATCCCCATCGCTACCCATTTTAGAACGGCAATTTAATATTCTCTAACTAAATAACGTTATTTAACTTGCAATATAAAAGCAGCGTCTGATATAAATACATATTCCTTCATTCCAAAATATATAGCCTTGGGGTACGTTCAATTATTATATAATAATTATTTTTCAGCTATTAGATTTAAATCTTTTTATAATTTTTTTTACAAACTTTTTGTAACAAATCATTTCAATTATCAGTTATTAATTTCACAATACAAAAAATTGAATAACAATTCTTAGCTAATAAATAATATGTTTATATTAAAATTAACATCTTATTTTATTAATTGCTTTGGCATTAATAGATTAAATGATATTATTTATATTGTAGTAACATGATGTTAACTTGTATTAGTTTGAAGAAAGTGAATATTGCTCAATACTTTAATAAATATGATTGTGAAATGATGCCGCACAAAACATACATTTATCGCAATTCTCAATCTAGAATAGCATGAAAAGCTGACCCAGTTAACAATTAATAAATTTGAATAAAACATAATAAAAATCGTGTTTATGTACATCTACTACAATTTGTTATGAACTAATATAATAACACGTGCTTTAAATTAGTTGTACTAATTTAAAACAAATTTAAATGTAGTCACGTCTTAATTGTTAAAAGTAAATAAGCTTCCATGCTCTCAACAATTAATATTTGCATAAATTACAGTTTAATAATAAATTTATGCATTACAATAAATGATTATTATATAATACGTTATTTTACAAATTTAATTAATATTCTTAAACGTTATTATGTAGTAATAATATGACACTGAATAGAAATAATGATAGAATAAAAAATCATCGACAATTTTCTAATACTATAAAAGAAACCTTCATGTAAGCTTAATGAAGATTAACCATATATCCGGTAGTTAGTAGGTACCAAATTCAATTCTCGTCCTTCACATGAATATGCAAATTATGAGAATAATATTTACTTTAATAAAGATTTTAATGATTGTTTACTTATAATTATGTTAATACTAATGTATTTAATTGTTTTTTTTTATTGATTTGCAATCATAATTGAGACGAGTATTTGTAACATTATTTTATTAATTTTGAGTATTATTATTTAATAGATACAGAAAGCATAATTTCCGTTTTACCTACGAACCATTAACTAAGCGCGTATGTTGTGGTCGATGTGTATGCGAAATTTAGAAGTGAATCAGTTGCTTTTCTCAGAAATGTACATATATTTTCTAACAAACTGTAAATAAATAATTAATTTTAATTAATACAACTAGTCAGTTTTATATTGGAGTTTTCCCTTATTTGGAAAGATAAGATTTGTTGCGCTGTCTCAAAAAAACTTGCTTTGATTAATAAAATCATTTCTGCACTGCGCAAATTTCTATATAAAATATTGATGAGACTCAAACTAATCTGATCAGCGCATCATATCTCCGGTTATGTCCACTTGTCAAGTATACTTTAGATTAAAGATTGATCAAATAAACTAAGCTGAGTGAAGGATGGTTTTAACAAATATTTGCGTACATTTTGCACACTCACGTTCAAGTTTGTCTGATCAATCTTTAATTCACTTGTCAAGTACGCAGATATGTGTATGGCAGACAGGAAAGGCTTGAGTTCAAATCAATTTTTAGAGGTCTCAAAAAAGTCAATTGTACAAACGTAAAAGAACGTTTGGTCAAGAAAAACGTCGTTAGATAGTTACGCTTTTTCAAAAAGTTTGACAATTGATTAGTTTATGGCCAGGTATGAGTCAAGTGTACAAAATAATTTTTTTTTTGCTCAAATCACTAAAAATTTCTTCAACATAAATCTTGTTCATGTATTTTTTTTCAGCTTTTTTCAGTAAGCCATTTTTGAGTAATAAGCAATCAAAATTTGAAAAATCAATTTTTTTTAAATTTTTTCACATTTGTTGATCGTATGTAGCTTCTCAGGATTGTATTTTTAGAAAAAAAAAATTAAAAACTTTTTTTTTTTTAATTTTTATTTTCTATGAATTTTGAAAATTTCCCAAAACTTTAAAAAACAGTTTTTTTTTTAAACATAACGGATTTTTTTTTCTCAAATATAGACAAAAAGGTGCTTTTATATGTGCAAAGATACCCTAAATACGCTTTAAAATTATTTTGAAGAAAATTAAAAATGTCCAAACAATCATAAAAAATATTTACAATTTTTTAAAATTAATTTTGAGATTAGTACGTAGTTAGGCAGCATTTGGACTATAATTAATGCAAATTTAAAAAAAAAAAAGATTGGAAAAATTGTGGCTTTAGCATAAACATACGCTATAATATAATTTTGAAAAAAAAAATCAAAAAATTATAAAAAATATTTACAATATTTTAATATTAATTTTGAGGTAAGTACATTATTAGGCAACATTTGGACTATGATTGTAGCAAAGTTTAAAAAATTATTTGCAAAACTCTGACCTCAGCATAAACATACGTTCCAATATAATTTTGAAAGAAGTAGAAACTATCCTTTGTTACCCGCTCACATTTTAAACTTGGTTCCCGCCCTCCCACCCAAACGTTAGTTATCAAGAGATTTATTGTTAAAAAATTCTCTAATATTTACGTGCAAAAACACAAAAGTTGGGTCAAACACTAGATTTTTTAATGACTAACACTTGGGTGGGTAGATGGGTCACAGTAGAAAAAGTTACTTACAAACTAAACTTTGTTCCCGCCCATCCACCCAAACGTTAGTTGTCAAGAGATTTATTGTTAAGGAATTCTCTGATAATTAAGTGCAAGCACACAAAAGATGGGTCAAACACTAGATTCTTTAACGATTAACGCTTGCATGAGTAGGTAGATACAGTAGAAGAAGTTACTTGCCTATAAACTAAATTTTGTTCCCGCCCACCCACCCAAGCGTTAGTTATCAAGAAAATTATTGTTAAAAAATTCTCTGATTATCAAGTGTAAACACACCAAAAGGTGGGTCAAACACTAGATTCTTTAATGACTAACACTTGGGTGTGTAGGTGAGTCACAGTAAAAGAAGTTACTTGCCAACAAATTAAACTTTGTTCCAGCCCACGCACCCAAACGTTAGTTATCAAAAGATTTATTGTTAAGAAATTCTCTGATATTTAAGTGCAAGCACACAAGAAGTGGGTCCAACATTAAAAAAACAGTAAAAGAAACTCCCCGATCATATTTTAAACTTGGTTCCCGCTCACCCAAGTGTTATTTATCAAAAGATTTATTGTTAAGAAATTCTTTGACATTTAAGCAAAACTGTGTCAGCATAAACATACGCTACAATACAATTTTGAATAAATTCTAAAATTTTCAAAAAATCCAAATGTTGCACATGAATAGTAGACGCTTACAAGTTTCAAACTTGGTTCTTGCCCACTCAACCAAATGATTGTTATCAAGAAATTTGATCAATCACTCTTTCTTTCAACTTTAAGACATCACCAGCAAAAAAAGAAATAATCCAAGTTGTGGATCACTAACACTTGGGTGGGTGGGCGGGCAACGCAAGTAATTGGTAGACGCCCACAAGTTTCAAACTTAGTTTCCGCCCACCCACCCAAGTGTTTGTTATCAAGAAACTGGATCTGTGATTTTTTCTTTCAACTTTATCACAGCTTACACCAGCAAGAGAAGAAATAATCAAATTTTTGGTTCACCAACACTTGGGAGGGTGGGTGGGCAACGCTGAAAAAATAGTACACTTCCACAAGTTACAAACTTGAATTCCGCTCACCCACCTAAAAGTTTGTTATCAAATAACTTTCAACTTTATGACAGCTTACACCAGCAAAAAAAAGAATAATCCAACTTGTAGATCACCAACACTTGGGTGAGTGGTTGGGTAACGCCAATAAATAATCTAATCACCAACACTCGAGGGGAGGGGGGGGTAGATAGGCAACGCAAATAAACAGAAGACGCACACAAATTTCAAACTTGTTCCTGCTCACGATCAAGAAACTGGATCTGCTACTGTCTGTTTCAACTTAATGACAAGTTACACCAGCAAGAGAAGGAATAATCCAACTTTTAGTTCACGAACACTTGGGTGGGTAGATAGTAAACGCCAAAAAATAGTACACCCCCACAAATTTCAAACTTAGTAGCCACCCACTCACCCAACTGTTTGTTTTTAAGAACTGGATCTGTCATTCCTTCTTTCAACTTTATGACAACCAAGATAAGCAAGAGAAAGAATAATCCAACTTTTGGTTTAACTACACTTAAGTGGATGAGTGGGCAACGCCAACAAATAGTACACACTTACAAGTTTCAAACTTGGTTACCGCCCACCCACTCAAGTGTTGGTTATCAAAAAGTTAGAATTGTGACTCTTTCTTTCAACTTTATGACAAGTAACACCAGCAAAAAAAGCATAAACTAACTTTTGGATCACCAACACTTAAGTGGGTAGGTGATCAACGCCAATAAATAGTACACGCACACAAGTTTTAAACTTAATTTTCGCCCACCCACTCAAGTGTTTGTATCAATAAGTTAGATTTGTTATTATCTCTTTCAATTTTATGACAAGTAATACCAGCAAAAAAACGCGTAATTCAACTTTTGAATCGCCAAAGCTTAGGTGGATGGGCGGGCAACAAAGTTAAATGGTAGACGCCTACAAGTTTCAAACTTAATTCCCACCCGTCCACCCAATTGTTTGTTATCAAAAAGTTAGATATGTCAATCTCTTTTTCAACTTTATGACAAGCAAAAAAACGCGTAATCCAACTTTTGGATCACCAACATTTGGGTGGGCGGGCGGGCAACACAAATAAATGATAGACGACCACAAGTTTCAAACTTAGTTCCCGCCCACCCACCCAAGTGTTCCTTTCCACTCTCCCTTTCAACTTTATGATAACTCACACCAGCAACAGAAGAAGTAATCCAACTTATAAATCACCAACACTTAGGTGGGTGAGCGGGCAACGCAAATAAATAGTAGACGTTTACACGTTTCAAATTTGGTTCCCGACCACCCACCCAAGTGTTCGTTATCAAAAAAACTAAATTTCTCACTCTTCCTTTCAACTTTATGACAACTAACACCAGCAATAAAAGAAGTAATCCAACTTTTAAACCAGCAACACTTGGGTGGGCGGGTAGGCAACGCAAATAAATGATAGACGCTTACAAGTTCAAACTTGGTTCTCGCCCACCCACTCAAAAGTTTGTTATCAAAAAAACTAAATTAGTCACTCTCCCTTTCAATTTTATTGCAACTAACTCCAGCAACCAAAGAAATAATCCAACTTTTAGATCACCAATACTCGGTTGAGTGGGCGGGCAACGCAAATAAATGGTAGACGCCCAAAAGTTTTATACATAGTTAACGCCCATCCACCCAAGTGTCTTCCACTGTATACAACATTGACTTCAAGTATCAATCACAAAGCAACATCTAAAGTAAATAAAAAGTTATTTACATCAACAGTCAATCGCAAAGCGACATATAAAAAACAAAACAATGCTTCCACTATACACTAACCTAAAAAAAACAAACATTGACTTTAACTATTAATCACAAAACAACATCTGAAGCAAATGAAAAAGTTATTTACATCAACTGTCAATTACAAAGCAACATATGGAAAAGTATTATTAAAAAAAAAAAAAAAAAAAAATCATAAAAAAATATTTACACGTGATTAAAATTAATTTTAAGGTTAGTACATTGTTAAGCAACGTTTATACTATGATTGTTGCAAATTTTAAAAAAATATTTGCAAAATCGTGTTCTAATATGATTTAAAAAAAATATTATTATTATAATTATAAAAAATTTACAATTTTTTTAAAATAACTATGATTACTGCAAATTTTAAAAAAACTGCAAAATTGTGACCTTGGCATAAACATATGGTCTAATATAGTTTAAAAAAAAACAGATAAAAAAATCCAAAAACTCGTCAAAAATAAATTCAATTTAGAGGTTAGAACATTGTTAAGCAACAATTGAACTATAATTGTTGCAAAAATTGAGAAACTATTTACAAAATTGTAACCTCAACACCAACATAATAATTTTTAAAATATTTTTAATTTTTTTTTTTTTTTTTTTTAATTGCATACATTATTACATTCTACGCCACTGAGAGTTCATTTTTTAATATTTTTGTTTCAAATTAATAATATAAAAAGCTCAACTCATTTGCTAAATAAAAAATTAACCAAAATTTTCAAAAAAAAATTTTAATAATTTTTTTTTAAATCATAAGTTTTTTTTTAATTGCATACAATACATTCAAAGCCACTGAGGGAGCATTTGTTAATATTTTAGTTTCAAATTAATGATATAAAAAGTTCAACTTATTTACTAAATGAACAATTGACGAAAGTATCCAAAATAATTTTTTATAATTTTTTGAAAAATTTATTTTATTTCCAAAATTGCAATCATTATGTTCTACGCCACTGAGAGTGCATTTGTTAATATTTTAGTTTCAAATTAATGATATAAAAAGCTCAACTCATTTGCTAAATGAAAAATTAATCAAAATATTCTAAATAATTTTGAAAATATTTTTAATATTTTTTTGAAATATTTAAGTTTTTTTTCTAAATTTGCAATCATCACATTCTACGTCAGTAAAAATGCATTTGATAATATTTTAGTTTCAAATTAATAATATAAGAAGCTCAACTTATTTGCTAAATAAAAAAATAATCAAAATATTCAAAAGAATTTTCAAAATTATTTTTATAATTTTTTGAAAATTTTTTTTTTTTTTCAATAAACATTTCATTCTACGCCACTGAGAGTGCAATTATTAATATTTTAGTTTCAAATTAATGATATAAAAAGTTCAACTTATTTACTAAATAAAAAATTAATCAAAATCTTCAAAATAATTTTCAAAACATTTTTAATAATTTTTTGAAAAATTTAAGTTTTTTCTAAAATGGCTGCATTACATTCAAAGCCACTGAGGGAGCATTTGTTAATATTTTAGTTTCAAATTAATGATATAAAAAGCTCAACTTATTTACTAAATGAACAATTGACGAAAGTATCCAAAATAATTTTTTATAATTTTTTGAAAAATTTATTTTATTTCCAAAATTGCAATCATTATGTTCTACGCCACTGAGAGTGCATTTGTTAATATTTTAATTTCAAATTAATGATATAAAAAGCTCAACTTATTTGCTAAATGAAAAATTAATCAAAATATTCAAAAAAAAATTCAATATATTTTTTTATATTTTTTTGAAAAATTTAAGTTTTTTCCAAAACTGCAGTCATTGTATTCTACGCCACTAAGGGTGCATTTGTTAGTATTTTAGTTTCAAATTAATGATATAAAAAGTTCAACTTATTTACTAAATAAAACACTAACCAAAATATTCAAAATAATTTTCAAAACATTTTTAATAATTTTTTGAAAAATTTAAGTTTTTTCCAAAATTGCTACATTACATTTTACGCCACTGAGAGTGCATTTGTTAATATTATAATTTCAAATTAATGATATGAAAAGCTCATTGCTAAATGAAAAATTAATCAAAGTACCCAAAATAATTTTTAAAATATTTTTAATAATTTTTTGAAAAATTAAAATTATAAAATTTTTCAAAAATTAGAAATAATTTTTATAATTTTTTTAATTTAATTTTGAGGTAAGAACATTTTTAGGGAACATTTGGACTATGCATAGTGCAAATTTCAAACAAATATTTGAAAAATTGTGTCCTCAATAAGCTCTTATATGATTTTGAAAAAATTCAAAAATTTCCAAAATATCATCAAAATTACGTACAATTTTTCAAAATTAATTTTGAGGTTAGTACATCGTCGGGCAACCTTTGGACTATAATTGTTGCAAATTTTAAAAAAATATTTGCAAAATTGTGACCTCAGCATAATCATACGCTCCAATATGATTTTGAAAAAATTCTAAAATTTCCAAAAAATCATAAAAAATATTTACAATTTTTCAAAATTAATTTTGAAGTTAGTACATTGTTGGGCAACCTTTAGACTATAATTGATAAAAAAATTTAAAAAATTATTTGCAAAATTGTGAAAAATACGCTTTAATATAATTTTGAAAAATTTTTAAAAATTTACAATAAATTATAAAAAATATTTAAAAAAATTTAAATTTAATTTTAAGGTTAATACATTATTGAGCAATCTTTGTACTATAAATGTTGCAAATTTTAAGAAATTATTTGCAAAATTGTGACCTCAGCAACAACATACGCTCTAAAATAATGTCGAAGAAATTTAAAAACTATTTTTTTAAATTTCAATAATATTTATTACACCTTTTATCACAATTATATCAATTCTAACATAACTAATTAACTTTGTTGTGTACTGAAATTATCCAATTTACGTATTGTCATGCTCCGGGAAACAAAACAAAACATTCCATTAAAAATAATTAAATTGCTCTTTTATGTAATATTCATTTATAATAAAGTCCTATTTACAACAAATTAAACGATTAACATTTCATTAGTTGTATATCATCGTTATTTTTGCATTAATGACAATTATGGTTATTAAGCATCATGTGATATTTTATAACCGGGCATTATTGAATATGTAAGTTGTGGTTCATGTAAATTTTATTAATGGATTAAATTGATTGATATGCATACAAATCTCATTAGTTGTTATTGAAAATCGATAATTCTAAGAATGCTAAAAATTAATAAATATTAATATGAATATCAAAAATAATAGAAACTTATCTCTACAAAGAAGTTGCAATATTGCATTAAAATTGATCTCTTGCTTTCCAACATTTAAATAACAATTCAATTTCACCATCAATTTAATAAATTTTCTATACAATAACAAAACACTAAATCTAATAAATTTTCTATGGAAATCCCCTTCTTTTAATTAGTAAGTAGATTGACTCAACTTTCAAAATATCTTCTACACTTAATAAAAACCAATGTCACTATTAGCTAACATCATTTCTAATTATAGTTATCACAATAATTCCCCCATTTGAATTTTTTTATAGTATCCTACCGGTTTAAAATATATGTCCATTCATAATAAATAATTAATACGTTTACTTTAATTATGTTTGCGGACTTACCATTAATTGAGATGCTTTACGATTGTGGTGAAACTTGATTTGGTGAGATAATTACACAAATTTTGTTGTTTTATTCAATGGGGGATTTATTATCGTCGTTATCATTTATTGAAATCATTTAATTATTTTTTTTTATTAAAAACAATGTGTTTAAGGATGGCTTAAAAAGATTATGTAGCAATTGAATTCAATTTCCTGGTTATTTAGATCAAAAATATTTTTAAATTGAAATTGAATGTATTAATAAAATGATAAGAAGCTATAATTTTTTAAAAAGGAAACTAAAATTAATATTAAATTTAGATAGTTATGAAACTTTCTAAAATGGCAAAAAACTTCAGAAAAATTTTAATTTTTTTTATAAATTATCCGTAAAGTTTTGTAAATTTTTTATTTTGTCAGAAGTTTTCTTAAAATTTATGGAATGTTTTAATTTTTATGATTTTTTTAAACTTTACATTTTTTCTAACTTCAAAAATTTTTGGAAAAACTTCAAAAACTTCAGAAAGATTACAAAAAACTTTCCAAAGAAGTCTAAAACTTAAAAAGAAGATTTTAGGATCATCGAGAAGAGTTCTGATCTTAAATTTTTTTTTAGAATTAATCTATTAACTAAAAAACTTCAAATCAAAAACTACAAAAAAAAAATTAAAATTAAAAAAAAACTAAAAAATAAGTTTATAGAAACTTTTTGAATTTTTCTGAACATTTTGCAATCAAAATTTTTTTAATAAAATTGCAACTTAAAAAAAATCGAAAACATTCGAAAGAAAAACTTCAAAATAATTCCATAACTTTAAAAAAATATTAATTTAAAAACTTCAAAAACAAAACTAAAAATACCACAAAATTAAGAAGGTATCAAACTACAAAAATATAAAAATTTTACAAAACTTCAGAAAAAAATCTAAGAAAATTTAGAAAAATACCAAAAACTACAATTTTTTTTTTAAACTTTATAGAAAACAATAAACTTTAGAAAAACTTCATAAACTTCCAAAAAAAAAACAAGAAAAAATATCAAAAACTACAAATAAAATAAAAATTTTAAAAAATATGAAAAACTTTATACTTAAACTTAAAAAATATCAAAAAGAAAAAAAATTTAGAAACTTCCATAATCTATAAAAAATTAAAAACTTTGATTTTTTTTTTTTTAATTTTAAATTACAGTTTCTGGATTTTTTTCCTTTCGCAAGGATCTAAAGCTTCAAAAAGATTCTAAAATGTGTACAAAACTTTTAGAATTTGTTAAAAGTTTTAAAGTTTTTTGAATTATTTTTAAAAAACTAAATCTTCTTAAAAAAATCTAAAACGTATAGAAACTTTTAGAATTAAAAAAAAAAACAAAAATCTTTTGCAAAATTTTTAGAAACAGTTAGTGAAGATTTTAAAACGTCTAGAAAACTTTGTAAAAAATTTAAAAACTTTCCAAAATTTTCTGCACATTTTTAGAAGTATCAGAGCTTTTTAAAAAATTCTAAAATGAAAACTTTTGAAATTTGTAAAAAAAAAACAATAAAAATATTACAAGACTTTTGGAAGTATTTAGAGCTTTTCAAAAAATTTTAAAATGTGTAAAAAACTTTTAGAATGTATAAAAAAAATTTAAAAGTTTTACAAAAAAAAACAAATTTTTTTAAAATAATTTTTGGAAGTATTTAGAGTTGTTTAGAAGATTCTAAATTATATAAAAAACTTTTAAAATTTGAAACAAATTGAAAACTTTTCATTTTCAAATTTTTTGCAACATAAAATGTATCAAAACTAATAAAATTTATTTAAAAAAATTAATATCTTTTACAAAATTTTTAGAAGTATTTAAAACTTTTTAAAAAAATTAATTCTAAAATGTGTAGACTTTTAGAGTTTGTAAAATTTTTTTTTTAATTTTCCTCAAGGTTTTTAGAAGTATTTAAAGCTTTTAAAAATATTCTAAAAAACTTTTAGAATTTGTTAAAAGTTAAAAATATTTTCAAAAATCTTCTGCATTATTTTTCAAAATTTAAAGCTTCTTAAAAGATTTTAAGATGTAAAAAATTTTTAAAAATTTGTAAAAAAAATAAAAAACCTTCTACAAGATATTTAGAAGTATCTAGAGCTTCTAAAAATATTCTAAAATGTGTAGAAAACTTTTAGAATTTGTTAAAAGTTTAAAAACTTTTTAAATGTCTTCTGCATTATTTTTATAAAATTTTTAAATTTTCCTCAAGGTTTTTAGAAGTATTTAAAGTTTTTTTTAAAATATTCTAAAACGTATACAAACTTTTAGAATTTGTAAAAATAATCAAAAATTTGTTGCAAAATTTAAAAAAAAAATTAAAATAAAGATTTTAAAATGTCTAGAAATCTTATAAAATTTGTAAAAATTTAAAAAGGTTTTGCAAAAAATGTATAGTATTTGCAAAAAAAATCAAAATTCTTTTAAAAGATTTTTGGAAGTATTTAGAGCTTTTCAACAGATTTTAAAACGTGTAGAAAACTTTTAAAGTTTGTAAAAAAATTTAAAACTTTTCAAAAATCTTCTACAAATTAAAATGTATAAAAACTTATTAAAAAAAACTCCAAAATCTTCTACATGATTTTTAGAAGTATTTAGAACTTCTCAAAAGTTTCTAAAATGTGTAAAAACTTTTAGAATTTGTAAAAAAAAATTATAAACCTTTCGCAAGATTTTTAGAAGCATCTAGAGCTTCTAAAAAAATCTAAAATGTGTAAAAAAGTTTTAAAATTTGTTACAAGTTTAAAAACTTTTTAAAAGTCTTATGCATTATTTTAAAAAGCTTCTTAACAAAATGTAAAACTTTTAGAATTTGTAAAAAAAATTAAACATTTTTTGCAAAATTTAAAAAAAAATTAGTGAAGATTTGTAAAAAGTTTAAAAATTTTAAAAAATTTCTGCACATTTTTAAAAATATCTAAATCTTTTTAGAAAATTCTAAAAGGTTTTTATGGAAAAACCTTTTTTAAAAAACTTCTTCAAAATAAAATATATAGAAACTTTTAGAATTTGTAAAAAAAAATCAAAAATCTTCTACAAGATTTTTAGAAAAAATTATGAAGATTTTCAAATGACTAAATAACTTTTTTAAAAAGTTTAAAAACTTTCAAACATTTTCTGCACATTTTTAGAAATATCTAGAGCCTTTTAGAAAATTCTAAAATGTGTAATAAATTTTGGAATTTGTAAAAATTAAATTATAATTTTAAAAATTTTTGCAAAAAAATGTATAGTTTTTGTAAAACAATCAAAATTCTTTTAAAAGATTTCTGAAAGTATTTAGAACTTTTCAAAAAATTCTTGAATATATAGAAAACTTTTAGAATTTGTAAAAAAAATAAAAACTTCAAAAGTATTTAGAGCTACTCAAAAGATTTTAAAATGTGTAAAAACTTTTAGTTTGTAAAAAAAATTAAAAACATTCTGCAAAGTTTTTAGAAACAGCTTCTGATAAAATTCTAAAACGTGTAGAAAACTTTCAGAATTTGTAAAAAACTTTAATACTTTTTAAAAGTCTTCCGCATTATTTAAAAAAATTTAAAGTTTCTCAAAAGAATCTAAAATGTATAGAAACTTTTAGAATTTGTAAAAAGTTTAAAAACTTTCTGCACATTTTTAAATGTATCTAAAGCTTTTTAGAAAACTCTAAAATGCGTAGATTATTTTTAAAATTTGTCAAAAAAAAACAAAAATTAAAAATTTTTTTGCAAAAAATTTAAAACCTTCTGCAAGGTTTTTAGAAGCATTTAAAGCTTTTGCAAGGTTTTTAGAAAAATGTCTAAAAAACTTTGTATAAAGTCAAAAAAATCAAAAATCTTCTACAAGATTTTTAGAAGTATTTAAAGCTTCTTAAAAGATTCTTAAATGTGTACAAAACTTTTAGAATTTGTAGAAAGTTTAAATATTTTTCAAAAATTTTCTGCAAAGTTCTAGAAGCATTTTCCCAAAAAAAATTAAAATGTGTAAATTTTTTTTTAAATTTGAAAAAAAAATTAAAACTTTTCAAAAATAATCTGCATACTTTTTGAAAAAATTAAGATCTTCTCAGAAGACTCTATAATGTATAAAAACTTTTAAAAATTGTAAACAGATTTCTGCAAAATATTCTAAAATGTGTAATAATTTTTACAAATTTGTAAAAATGTGTATAAAACTTTTAGAAATTGTAAAAAAACCTAAAAACTTGTCAAAAATTTCATTTTTTTTAAACTGATTTGGTCCGATCGACAATACAAAATAACGCAAAACTTCTAAAAGAACGTTCCGGCAGACCTTGCGACAAAAATTCAAACCTCGTCAGACCGCAGAGAAATACTTCCAAAAAAAGTTTCTACATTTTTATTAAAAACAAAAACTTGAACAAAAATTACACAAAAAAACTAATTTTTCGCATGAAAAACAGATTAGAACAGAATTTTGTGTGTAAAATTGTTCAAAAAATCAAACTTGACTTCTGAGCAAATTAAATTAATTTTTAAGAAAAAATATTAAAAATTTTGAGTTCAGAAAATTTCAGTTAATTATAAAATTAACTAGAAAAACTAGTAAACATTTTGAGCTCAAAAAGGTTGAGTTTGGGTGGCTGCAATTTGTTACAAAATTACTCACGATAATTTTTGAGTTAAGTATTTTGAACATATTTGATTTAAACGCGAATTAAATTAAGTTTTTAAAAAAACTATTCAAACATTTGAGTTGAGCTTAATAAAAAAATAAGTTGAGAAGACTTCAGTTGATTATAAAATTAGTAAATATTTTTGAGTTGATTATAACCTACTCAAAATTTAATTTTTGTAATTATTTTGCGTCAATTAAATTAAGTTATTATGATAAGTATTAGGAATCTTGAGCTGAGCTTAAAAAACGTTCAGGAAACAGTTAGTTAGAAAATTACTTGCAAATATTTTTAAGTCGGGTATTTTGACCATAATTGGCTTCAAAGTAAACTTTTTGTATTTATTTTAAATTCTACGCCATATAAATTAAGTTTTTAGAGAAGCTAGTAAACATTATGAGTTGTATTAAAAAAAAAATGTGTTCAGTTTGTCACAAAGTTACTCAGAAATATTTTTGAATTGTATATTTTGACCATAATCTGTTCAAAATTAGTTTTTTTGTAATTATTTTGAATTCTGTGCTGTTTAAGTTGAGTTTTTAGAAAAACTATTAAAAAATTTAAGTTTAAAAGACTTCAGTTGGTTATAAAATTACTCGCAAATATTTTTGAGTTGGGTATTTTATCTATAATCAGCTACACAATAAACTTTTTGTAATTATTTTTAATTTTACGTCATATAAGTTGATTTAAAAAAAAAAAACCAATAGAAATTTTAATCCGTTCAAAAAGGTTGAGTTAAGAAAGCTTTAATTTGTACAATAATACTCGCAAATTTTTTTGTTGTGGGTTTTGACCATAAATTGTTTTTGTCCGGATTTTTAAATATATTTTAATACTTTATGAACAAAATTTCCTATTTTTGACATTTTATATATAACATTTTTCATCTATTAACAGTTTATGACAAATTTTGTTGTTTTTTAACAATATTTTTATACATTATACCTAATCTGATTTTACAATTTTTTACATTTTATAATAGATTAGTGTAAAATTTTGCTATTTCTAACAATATTTTGGTATTTTATAAGCAAATTTTGCTGTTTTATGAATATAATTTTGCATTTTTCAACAGTTTATGACCGGATTTTTTGTTCTTTTTCACAATATCTTGGAAAGATTTTACAATTTTTAAATTTCTTAAATAGAATTTTACACTTTTCAACAGTTTATGGCTAGATTTTGCTCTTTTTGAACAATATTTTCATATTTTATGTCCAGATTTTGCTATTTTTGACTTAAAATTTTGCACTTTTAACGCAGTTTGTTAGTTTGACTTTTTGTGAGTAGAATTTTGTACTTTTTAACAGTTTATGTCCGGGTTTATGTTATTTTTAAAACAAAGTTTTTTAAACTTTATAAAAACGCTTACACTTTTCAACAGTTTATGGCCAATTTTAATTTTTTTTTTGTTTGTTTTAAGGCCGGATTTTGCAATTTTTGACAATTTACAAGTAGAATTTTTCACTTTTCAACAATTTTGTAGTTGAATTTTGCCACTTTTTAACAATATTTTGATATTTTTGACATTTTATTAAAAAATGCATTTTTGACTTTTTATAAATAATTTTTTTTATCTAGTTTTACACATTATAACCGGATTTTGCTATTTTTTACACTCTATAAATAAAATTTTGCACTTTTTAAAAGTTTAATGCAAAATTTTGATATTTTATAAGCAAACTTTGTTGTTTTTAATTTTTTATTACTAGCACTTTTTAACAGTTTATGGCCGAATTTTTGCTATTTCTAAAACAATATTTTGATAATTAATAGTAAAATTTAGAAGTTTTTTAAATTCTATAAAAACGTTTACACTTTTCAACAGTTTGTAGCCGATTTTGGTGTTTTCTAACAATGTTTTTTATGATTTTAAGACTGGATTTTGCTATTTTTGACAATTTATAAGCAGAATTTTACATTTTTCAACAGTTTTGTAATTGGATTTTGCTACTTTTTATAAAAAAATGCATTTTTATAGCCTGATTTTGGTGCTTTCTGACCTTTAATAAATGTATTAAATGTCAAAAATCAACCAAAAGTTTTAAATTGCTTCTCAGTATGACACGTCTGAAAACTAAAATAAAATAATAAAATGTTATCAAAAATTCTTTTGTACATTTTTATTGAAAGCAATGTCAAGTAAAATCCTCTTGAACTACAGATTTTAGCTTTGATAAAAAAACTAAAATTAATTAATTTATGGATTTCTTTTCCCGTTTTGAAAGTGCTTGAAAACTCAAACAAACTAGATTTGGCATGATTACACAAATTTTGCGGTTTCATTAAATGATTTATTATCGTCGTTATCATTCAATAAAATCTTTTTGAAATAATTCAATTTCCTGGCTATTCAGATAAGAAATAAATTGAAGTATATCCAATAATTAATTAAAAAAAAAAAAAAAAAAGTTAAAGTATAATTTTTAAAATAGAAAACTAAAATAAGTTAATTTAGATGTTAATATAAATCAAAATTAGAGTCGGCAAAAGAACAGAACCTTAAGAAAATCGAAGTCAAAGTTAAAACCATCAATTATAAATATAATTTTTTTGTTGCCAAAAAAGCTAAAGATTAGATTTACTGATTTATGATCAAGTCCTATACAATAGATCTGAAGCTTAAAATACCAATGCAAAAATCTCTATAAAAAAAAATGCTCAAAATAAACAAACAAAAATTATGATATTTCATTTTTTTGTTAAATTTTTAGACTTTTTTAAGAATTAAAATAAAAAGTTCTTCAACTTTTTGCAAATTTTGTTCATATTATTAAGGCCATCATTACAATCAATCTTAAAAATTTGAAGTGGTCTGTCTATCAAAAACTAATCAAATACAAATGACTAGGCAATAAAAAACTTAAATATTTACTTAATTAAAACAAATTCAACAACCACTTATAAAAATTGATTGTTAATTAATAACTTAAGCTTTATATATTATCTCCAATTTAATAAAACATAAAAATCAAAATTAATTGTATTTGTTATCTTAAAAAAATAATTAAATTTATGATTTTCTATGTAATTTCTTAATTCCTTAGATATGCTTCCTATTTTATATTAGTTTTACACTTTGCACCAAACAATCAGACGGGAATTAAAATTTGTTCCTATTACTCATATAATATAATCACAAATTTTATGTTTACAGAAAAACCCAACTCAATTTTTTACATCTCAAAACTTCTAAAAGTTTTCTTAAAAACTCAATTTAATTAGCTCAGAATTCAAAATAATTACAAAAAAAACTAATTTTGAGCAGATTAAAGTCAAAATATACAACTCAAAAATATTTTTAAGTAATTTTGTGACAAACTGAAGTTTTCATCACAACAATCACATCTCAAAATTTCTACTATTTTTTCTAAAAACTCAATTTATATTAGAAATTAAAATAAATACAAACAAATAACTTTTAATCCGATTATAGTCAAAATACCCAATACCAAAATTTTGCCAGTAATTTTGTAATAAACTAAAGCCTCCTGAACTCAATTTGTTTAAGCTAATTTCAAAATTACTGACAGTTTTCTTAAAAACCTTAATTTGTTTACGAAAAATTCAAAACAAGTTTATATATATTTATATATTTATATATATTTTTTGAGCAAATTATGGTCAAAATACCCAACTCAAAAACTTGCAAGTAACTCAATTTTTTTAAGCTAATTTCAAAATTCCTAATAGTTTCTTAAAATCTTAAATTTGTTTACAAAAAATTCAAAATAAGTTTATTTTTGAGCAGATTATGGTCAATATACTCAACTCAAAAGTTTGCAAATAATTTTATAATAAACTGATCTTTTAAACACAATTTTTTTAAGGTAATAATTTAATAAATATGCTTTCATTTGAATTTGCCCTAACCTAATATTTATGCGCTACCAATCTAAAACCTAAGTTTAGACAACCAAACTTACCATTAAATATTATTATAATAAAATTCAATGATCTAACATCATAATTTAGTAGTTGGGGCAATTGAGCTTGGGAAAATTTTAGAGATTGTGATTGTAATTTTTTTTCTTTGATAAATGCAGCCAAGCCATACAGCAACAAAAACTTAAACATAATAAAAAATAGTTTAACGTACTTCATCAAGATAGGCAACCAAACTTACCGTTAAACATTATTGTAATAAATATTCAATATTCTAACATCATAATTTAGTAGATGAGGCGATTGAGCCTGGGAAAATGTTGAGATTGTAAGATAATTTTTTTTAACAAATGCTGGCTGCATCCATACAGCAAAAAAACTTCAACATAATAAAAAATAGTTTAACAAGCGGTTCAACAAATTGGTTAGGTTAGGTTAGGTTAGGTCAGGTTTGTTGAACTGCTTTGTGTGTTGTATTAATTTCCATTTTATATGTTTTTTGTTCTAATCCAAACATAACCTAAAAAAAAATATTTTATTATAAATGTTTAAATTATGAAAAAGATTTTTGAATTCCTCTTACCTAGTGGATCTGAAACTAATTTTTATATAGTTATGTTTTAATTGTCGCTTCGTCCAAATCCTTAGCTGAAATCCCTACCTAATATGACACCTAACGATATGGAACAATGTTGGCTGAAAAACAAATTCCTACTCGCGACGCATTGACAATTTGTAAAGACTGAACATAAATGACAATTTGAAAAAACAGTTAACATTTTATGTACGATATAAAATTATTAAATAAACCGACTACTCGGAACAAAGTAGAATCGTCGCCGCAAAATAGAACTGTCATGTAAATTAGGGTTTTGTCATTTAATCAAGTAATATTTTTATAGTTATTTAATTAAAGCTAATAACCATCATCATCTCACTTTAGAAACCCAACCGGGATAGAAGATCAAGATAAAATTAGTCATAGCGTGAAAAGCAATGCAGAAATTGGACGCAGTAAAAAAGTTGTGTTTGTATTATATACCTGGAAGCTATTTAACCCCAAGTAGTACTTAAGAGTAAAAGTATTGTGTATTTATATACAAATATACAATATTTTCACATATAAATACCAAATAACTTCTAGGTATTTAAACATAATTGCTTTCCCGAGGCGATTGATAATAAAATAATCCACTGAGATAATTTAAACCAATGTTGTAAAGACACTATATTTGAAGCCATCTCTGAGTGAAATATAATTAGAGGAAATAAACTATTAGGCCAAACAGAAATAAACATGACTAAAGATAACGTATTAAACACACACCACCACTTCCAGTTTTTTCCAAAAAAAGAAATGCCTTTACCTGGGTACCAACTGCGCAGCCTTGTGCCAAACCAGGTAGCATTTGACTTTCCGGTACATGCGTACCCAACCATATACCACGTAGCCCCGACCCTGGCAGTTCACAGGTAGATTATCAAACTCCACCAACAATACAAATGTACAATCCGTACGCACATACCGGTTCCAATAAACGCGAGCGACGCCTCTACCAACTTCAGGTGAATGCCGCTAACAAATGGAGCCCAACGTGGGGCTAATTTAAAGCACGATGGTGTCACGCTCCAGTACAACATACGCAAGAAGAGAGACTTAGAAGAAACCAAGAAAAGCAAAGTTATGACGGCAAAACCTTGGCAGCAAATGTTGGCATACCAAGAAGAAGAAGCTAACAACCAGTCGTTGCAAAACCAAAACAAGTTCTTCGTAACAATCCAAATCAGCCTGGTTTGGCGGCTAATCAAAGATCCGTACCAATTCTTAGTAAAAAGCCTTAAAGACTACGCTCGCGCGTTTGAAAAAGGTACAACCAAGAGCCATACCCATCCTATAAGATACCAAGGCCCAATTAATCTAAAAATACACCGACCCAGGCATAACAACCAAACTAATAAGCAAAATTACTTAAAAAAATCTTGAACCCCAAAAAACAGTAAAAACCTTTTTGAAGAGACAAATGGTGGTCTACCAGCAACTATGGCCACATCCTTCAGATAGAAAACTAACTAACACCTTGGCTACTCTAGTAGAACCCCACATATAGCACGGCAAGCAAAATAAAGACAAATATTGTACAAAGAAGAGCGTTCTCCGCTAAACATAAAGCAAAAATATATCCCAAAAGGACCAAACACAACAACCAAACCCAAAGAAGAAGAAAGTAAAGTAAAAACTGCTACAGTAAAAGAACACACAATCTACCCTAAATTACAGTCCAGATAAACGGTCCATGCCCTCGTCGATAGCAAGGCTAGTCATAGCTTTAGGTCCATTAAGCTACCCAACATTCGACCAAAAAATATCAAAGTTGCGCAGGCAGAATCCAAAGCCACTATAAAAACTATCCCCAGCAAGGCAAACACAAGCGTTACCATAGAAGATCAAACCCAAACAATCTCCTTCCTAGTAGCGCCTATACTAGGAGAAACCATAATACTAGCCGACATGTGGATGATTGACAATGCTACCATCGATTACATCCGGAAATGCGTGCATTATAGTAAAAAACGCCAATTTTTTGTCTATTGAGTATCACCAGCACCACACTAACCGATTGCATTACCCAAACACGCCTTTTTAGAACCGGCAGAGTTTCAGAAGATAGTCC
Organism: Tachinus rufipes; assembly: GCA_963932245.1. NCBI lineage: Eukaryota > Metazoa > Arthropoda > Insecta > Coleoptera > Staphylinidae > Tachinus > Tachinus rufipes. Next base: position 10,120,389 of record OZ010749.1, read on the forward strand.
GAGACTTCCCATCAGTCTTTCACAAAGAGGTGACCCCAACTACAACAAAGACCCTAACCGATCAAAACTTGTGAGAACGGCGAGGTACACGTACAATGCCCACAAGAAAGCCCAAATATTTAAGCAAGTGACAAAACTGTTAGGTAATGGATTAAGAAAAAGAATTGCTTACCACCTTTTTGTGTGGATTGCCAAAAACTAAACAAAATCACAAAGAAAAAAGCAGCACCATTACCAAAAATCTTTGGGCCGGCAAGAGTATTTAGCAAGTTTGGCCTAAAAACAAGATATTGGCAAATCCCAATGACCAAAAGCTACAAACAACTGACCCCCTTTGCTGCGCCCAACGGCAAAACCTACCAATTCAAGATTTAAGCTCTAAAATGCACCGGCCATCTTTCAATATTTAATGTTTAAGATGCTGGCAGGCTTGTTAAGAAATATAGTTTTGGTCTATCTTGGTGTACTCCAACAACCACACCAAGCACATCGGACATTTGCGACAAATTTTAGAAAGACTGCAAGAATACGACCTAAAATACTGTATAAAAAAATGTTATTTCGTAAAATATCTTGGCCACATAATCAGCTCCAAAATTGGCCGCTCACGCACCACCTCAATCTGATATGAAAGTACACGCCACCTTGTAACAAAAAAACAGTTGCGGAGTTTCCTAAGACTGGCTACACCAACATGGCACACTAATGACCCTACAAGATAACAAGAAACCCTTCGTGTGGACCGCCATAGAAGAAAAAGCGTTCAAAGAGATGGACAAACCATTAAAATTTTTAAGACTACAGCCAAAAGTGTCATTCGTACTACAAACCGACGCTTACCACATTGACGTCGGGGCAGTCTTATACCAAGAAATTGACAACCAACGCCGCATTATATCATTTGCCAGTTTAAACTTAAAGCCGTGCCAGACGCGATACCACTCAAATGAGCTGGAGTGTATAAGCAATTGATAAGTATCAAGCGTATCTAAAAGATGAACCGTGCATACTTAAAACAGACAATAAGACAAGAACTGGACTTTACGATCGAGCATACGCCGGGATAAATCAACCTATTACCGGACGCGCTCAGCCAACACTTTGGCTTAAAAGTACTCACCAACCTGGCACAAAACAAAAAGAGGCTATTACCACCAAAAAACTCGCACCGCACAGATTTTGCCAAAGTGTGCTTCTTAGAAAAAAGACTCTAACTGCCATGGTTAAGAGTGCCCAAATCGAAAGCACCAATGTACAGAATATCATCTAAAAGTCCACAAAATAGCCAACAGCCCGGATGGGTACACAAAGAGAACTACTGCGGACTAGTGCAAAAACCGATCAACTGGTGGTACCCGTAAGAGCGCAGAGCAAGATGATTAAACACCTTTAACACCCAAACGCCTACCACTGGCCAAAAATTAGAAAAGACTTTAAAAGGTTCATTAAGAGATGTCTCAAAAGTAAAGACCAGAGCGACGCCTCCCAAAGCACCGTTGAAATAACAATAGACGGGAAACCCATGAAAGAAAGTGGCCATAAATTTTGTAGGCTCTTTTGACACGACCAAAACAAGGAACAAAAACATCTTAACAATGATAGACACCTGTACCAGATGGTACCCGTGACGAGCAAGACTACCGCTAAAAAAAAACTTATTCCTAAGATGGAAATATCCTAAAACAGTGTTGTCGGACAACAAATCCCACTTCACTAGTCAACATTTCCAAAAGGCAATCAAAACATGAAAAACAGTGCACCAAACGACGTCAACCTACCACCCGCAAGATAATCCACAGAGTGCACGCCAAGCTATCTGATGCAAGGATACCACTTAACGGAACCCAGAAGCTGCAATGAGCTAGAAAGGTCAAGAAGGAAGAAAGATGCTAGACTGCAACAAACCCAACAACGGCAAGCAGATACCCAAGTTAACGTGCGCAAATACAAAGCAGGAGAAATGTTTCTGATACGGGGCTGTGCCAAACGGGTCAGCAATAGATGTCTAGAATCCAAAAAAATTATTATAACAGCGGAGTCCTACTTTTATTGGGTAAAAGACAACTCCCACGGACCCTTGGTAAAACTAGACCTCAAAGACCTGCAACCAGCGCCTTCACCAGAAAGTTGAAAGGGATTAATGGCGCCTAGGAGCTCAGCATTACAATTCCATTAGGGAACAACCTGAGCAATTTGACAACGCCCGTTACGTCTTAGAAAATTCACCATGCTCTCCTGCACCGATACACCGGCCTCATACAAACGACGACAACTCTCGCAACAGTCATGGAACCTGGGTCAATTTACGTTTAGTAAGATCCGCTACAAGAAATGATAATACACACGCCACCACCTTCAGCAACCCCAAGAGAAAAGTGCCTTCAGCTGAGTACCAGCTACGCGGCCTTATGCCAAATCAGGTGGCATTTCACTATCCGGTACATGTTACCATATTTAACGTAGCCCCGACCCTTGGGGGTCCACAAGTAGATTATCAAATCCCACCAACAACACAAATGTACAATCCGTACGCATAAAGCAAGTTCCAATACACGCAACTCCTCCCCCCCCCCCCTCTACCAACCCGGTGGCGTCTCTACCAACTGCAGGTGCACTGTCGGTAACAAAAGGTAGCCCAATAAACAATGTTTTTAAAGCAATATTAGAGAGCACCAACCGGGCACTATAATGAAACATGCCGAGGATATTATGCAGTAAAAAAGACAAAAAACGTAACAATCAGAACATATTACACCCCAAACCCATAAAATAAGATAGAAAAGGTCATTGCATACTATAACGCTAAAAAGAACGTTTAAAAAGATATAGAAGCAGAGACCTAGTAGCTACAAACACAGTTTGACAAAAAGCTCAAGCTTAAATTTTGTCCTAAATATTTGGGTTCATACCGAGTAACAAAGATCAATTCACAGAAAAGACCAGGAAATGCTATTCAAGACATATATAGAGCCAAAGTCTAATAAACTCTGGCCAAAATGTGGAAAATCCGGTTACTCTAATTAGAATCTAGTAACTGTCGCCGCAAAGTAGAACTGTCATGTTAATTAATGTTTAGTATAATTTAATACTATAAATTTAAATGTTTATTAGTCCGTAATTTTACATTTATGTTCAGCCTTTAGACATATATAATAATATCGGTTTAAATCTACAATTTTCCTGTTGATCAAATCCTAACCTGACTTATCCCGCAATTAATTTAAACACTTACTCGTTCATCTTGGCGTCTTGAACTATGTTGGCCTACCTGTATTCTTGTGATTTGCTAAAGATGCTGCAAAATTTTGGCCAAATCCATGATGACTGCACCATTACCATTCACATTTTATTAAATTATAGTTTAAACGGCGATTTAATAGAAATTTAGTAGTATAATAATCACAAAATCCACAACAGTAGTTTGGTCCACATAGCATGTTCAAAGACACACATGGCTTACATCAGATCACTGAAGTTTCAAATATGATCATTATTTAATGCAATTTTTATTTGTTTTTTAATATTACTAACAAATTCATTAAATTATCACAAATTAAATGACATTACAAATTTCTACTTTACCGACTTAGAGACCGACGCTAACTTTAAACAAATTTTAAATCACTTTTTTCACTTTATTTTTAATGTCCCGTTAAAAATCTTGCGGCTATATGCTCGTTTATTTATTAAATACGCATAAAACACACCCGGGCCCCAATCGGGCACTTAAAACCGCAAAGCGCATGAATTACATACGCGTCATGACAAGACCCGGCTTACTAATAAAATTTTAAACAAGATGGCCGTCTATTCTACGGTGCTCCGACTAGTTTTTTTTTTTAATTGTTTTAGTTTTAAAAAAAATGAATTTAATTGGCTTAAACTACAAAGTGTATGCATTAAATATATGCACTACCATGTTTTACTATAATATACGGCTCAATAATTAAAGTTTTGACAGATAGCAAATTTTTTTTATCTACGGTGCTCTGACTTTATAAAATAAGTTTTCAATAATTATGTTCACAATGCCATTTGCTCCCATGGATAATAAATTCACAGAAACTACTACAAATTTGAAATAATAAAAGTATCAAGTTAAAAATACATTTAGATACTTCTGTGCTCCCGATCGAAAACCTAACTCGAATAATTTCTATAAAACGTCAAGATGATAGGCAACCAAACTTACACTTAAAATATAAATGTAATAAAATTCAATTTCATAAATTAATTGTAAAAATGTTTTTAATAATAAATTAATTAAATTATTAAATTGCAGATTATGCTAGTTTCAAGTTTTGAAATCAAATCCTAAGCATACTTAAATAAATAACTTCTTATTTACAATTACAAATATTTGTTCTTTATGGTCGAAGCTTACACTTCATATTTAATAGTATCTAATGCTTGCAATTTTATTTTCAGAAAATATCCTGCAATGTATTAATTACAAATGCAATAATTTAATTAAAATATTAAATTAACAAATTTGACATTTTGAAATAGGCAATTTAATATACTTAAATTTGCCGCCATAAATTATATATTCAACGCAGCCACTACAAATTTAAAATAATGAAACTCTTTAACCTCCTGCCACCTCTGCGATCCTGATCCAAAACCTAACTCAAATAATTTCAATAAAACGTCAAGATGGTAGTAGGCAATCAAACTTACACTTTAAATATTAAATTAATTATAAAAAAGTTATTATTAATAAATTTAATTAAATAATGATTTAAGCTATTAAAATTGTTGCTTACTTTTCTATTATTAAATAAAACAATTAAATACTAAATAATTGTTGCGTTAAATTTTAAAATATGTACTAATTCTAGTTTGTAACTTAATTGCAGTTTATATTAGTTTAAATTTCAGCCGACGCTAATGATACTTGTAAATAACATTGAAAACAAAATATTTGGTTTTTAGAACTACACCAATTTAAAAATATATTATTAATTACAAATATAAATAGTTTAATTTACAAGTTGCATTTTATTTAATCAAAACTTACAATTAAAATCAATTTATATCCCGCAATTTAATATTAAATACAAATGCAACCGTTTAATTAAAATATGAATACTTTTTAAACTATTAATTAAACATTTTAACATAGGCAACCCAATATACTTCTATTTGTATTATAAAATCTGTAGTGGCTACACTGTGGCGCTTTACAGTAGAACCACAACAAATTCGGAAAAAATAAATGAATCTAACCTCTTCGCCTTTATGTGCTCCTGATCCAAAACCCAAGTTTAACTAAAATTTTAACATCGACGTTAGTTTTAACATTATTTTTCTAACATGGCTGTTGTTAAAAATTGTACAGAATACGGCGGCCATTAATAAAGATTGATTGAAATTATCAATTTTATTCTACAGATCGCTAATAAATCTTAATTATCAATTAATAATTAGACTAGGAGTTATTTATATAAAATTAATGTTGTTTCTAATTTTTCAATGAACATGGACATTTAAATTAATTTTAAAAAATGTGGTGCAAATACTTACTTCTGATTAGCTTATACACAATGTCTGGTGACTTTTTATCAATTTTCAAAACATATTTTACCTGATAATATAAAAACAATAAAAAAAACTCAGTGTAGAATCATGTTTAATGCTACCAAAAATTCTCAATATAAATATCACAACGTATGTTGTCATCAAGAGCTTTGTGCAAAGTTAAAGCTTGTTTCGATCATTACAAAAGCAGCATGTGGGCTTCAATAACTAGGGCCCACTTTAAATAAAATCTTATATTACATAAAACAAAAATAATATAAAAAAATACAATTTAAATAATAATATTAATTTGGAATCTGAGGCAATCCAAATTCATCCACAGCAATGCCATCCTAAAACAAAATCAAATGTATCAATTGCAAAACAAACAATTTAATATTACAAAAATCCATTCCACTCGTAGAAGGGTCTTGATACTAAATCAAACTAACAATTAATATTGAAATCAAATTTAATCAAATTGCATACCTTATTTTTAGCTGGAACTGTAGTTCCCTCAGGTTTAGTATCAGGTGCGGCGGGTGCCTTTAATACATCATCTAAATAACTGGAATCATCATCAAGCGCCAATTCATCACCCAAAGCATCTAATTCGGCCGCCAATTCATCATCATCGATTTCAGCCATATTATAATTACGACCTAAAGCTTCTTGCACCTCATCAGCTTGTTCGAGCATATCCGCTAACTCATCTTGAACATCCTATAACAATAATTGTAAAATAACCTCGATAATTAAATTAATTAAAAATCTTACATCAATTTCCTCAATATTAATCTTTTTAAATTCCTTTTTCATTTGATTCATGCCGTCTTTCATAGCAACCACCGTTGTGTGAGTATCTTTTAACATTTGATTGGCGTAATTCGCTTGCTCCATATTGAACGATTGACCACGCAGATTGTCGAGTTGTTGTTCGTACATTTTTTTCTGTTTGAGTACACGCATTGCTTTCGCTTTGACGGCATTCTTTGCAGGTCCTTCACGCATTTTCGCCATTTGATCTTTATATTTCCGTAACTCATTATCTAAACTGTTTACTTTTTTCTCAATACCGTCAGCCCTAGCATCAACCTTAAAAGAGAATATTCAATTAAATTCTTACTAATTAAAAAAACTAGTTGACCCTGAACTAGTAGGTAGTCCCTACAGATCTCTTCCTTTTTGGTGCAACCTTCCTGGGAGTTGGTCAATCAATTTAAGGTATGACTCATCTAAATAATTTTAATTGAATATTTACTTACCCCTGCAATGCAATCACTAATACTAGGACCCGGCTCCTTGGGTTTGCCTTTTCCGAATAATCTGTTCATTTTTATTTAGTATTTTTAATTTCTGACAGAAGTTTTGTTGTTCAGTCTTCTAGGTTATAACATCAATGTCGAATGCAGTTCTGCCAAATTTATTAAAAATATAATATATTATGTATGTTAGGATGTTTAATGGGTTGCCTATGCTAAATGCTTTATTAAGATTTAATTTATATCATTATAATCTTTATTATTTCAAATATGATTAGTTTATATATTACGTTTACTTATATTAATACATTTTATTGATATATTTTGCCAGCTAAAAAAACTACTCTAATATTTACGATGTAGGCAACCAAATGTACACAATGCTCACCATAGGCGTAACAGATTTTTTTATATATTATAAACAATTAAAATATTATCGCAGCTAAAGAATACGATATTTGGTTTCATATTTTGCTATGTTCACAGTCACGTCTGCACAATATTCAATTTTATTGATAGGAATGATTGTTTTAAAATAACCTAAAATAAACAAAAAAATTACATGAAATACAGAACACATTATATGAATGACGTTGCTGAGCATAAAATAGTTTTTTTTAAATGATTTTCTGACTTAAATTGTTGCTTGGTCTTTTTCTGATTAGCATAGTCCAATTCTTAATTTATTATGTTAAATACTGACGTTCTAATATTTTTAATAAATATAAAACTTATCTAAATAGTGACAAACGCTTATGCTACATAGTAAGTTTGTTACATGCGGCACTCCAGGAACTGGCGTTTATGTGGTTTTCTGAAGTCGATAAGACGTGAAATGCCTTGTCGAAGTAAGAAAGTCAAACTCCAGAATGTGTTATTGTTTTTGTGGCCATTTAGGCATACCGTAGGTGCTATCGTTGGTTGATGATGATGTTCTTTCGTCTTCTCTGCTTGCAATTTTCCAAAAATAGTCTTAGTTGCTTGGATTCTAGTTGTTGAGTTCGTTTATAAACTTTAACGAATAAATGTTAGAATTTTTCGCTTTTGTGTGTAAGTTATGTAGGTTGAGAGATCAGTACTAAAAACGTAAACGTTTATCTTTTCTTTCCAAGTTTAAACAACATGATTTGTTTATAACATTTCACACTTGCCTACCAACCAACTTGCAGGAGTATTTGGAGAACTTACGTTCATAATTTTTCTTTTGTAGAATTGTGCAGGATTTAGAAAAAAAGTAGGTGAGAATCAGCCATAGCGTAGCTGATGTTTGGCTTTTTGTTCTTTTGAATGGGGCCAAAGAACCTGATTGCTTTTGGTGTGAGTTGGAGTGTGATGTGTGCTAATGTTAGTGAATGGTGCGGTTTGAAAAGTAGAGTTAGTCAGTCACCACTCTGACTCCCCTTTCCTCGTTCCAATCGTGTGTGTGTGTGTGTGTGTGAGTGTGTAATTTGGGTATGTAAATGTAGTGTAAGTTGGTTGACCTCAAAGTAAGGTCAAGACTTGCCACTCTCTCCCACAGAGTCTTCCAACAAATCCCTTCTCTAACTCGCTCATGATGTCCGGTATAATTTTCTGGTATATAAGCTTCTAACAGTAGGCGTTTTGAGCGTTGTTTGAAATTCTGAAGTTTAGAAAATCATCCATCCATCGGATTTTTCCCTTGGGCAATGATGGACTGCGCTAAAAGGTGGTGGGGAATACATACTTAGTCAGTTATTTCGCTTATTTGTCGCGTTCCTCTTTTCGAGTGGTACGGTCACCAATATAAGCTGACAATCACGTAACATAAGCTCTTTTCACGATTCTAGAACTTCGTTCTAAGTCACCCCTTCAACTCGACGCACAACACAAAAATACGGAATCAACATCAATTAAGTAGAAAAGTCGACAGCAGAAATACCGCCATCTCCCCGACAACTGTTACTAATTAACACAGATTCCATGAAAACCTGCATGAGGCTTGTCTCTTTATCTTTTGGATTTGCGTACCCGCTAAGAGTAAATATTCAGTGCGGCCACTTTACGGCACATCACGTCATACGACACCCAACAAAATCATTATTCTCCTCGAGGGTAGGTGTGTCTGTATAATAAAGTACAAAGTTGCAAAACGATTAATTTGTTTACAAAATGTCAACGTAGTAGCCACCCTAGTAGTCCGAATCCTCGTGGTTGGGTATTGTGGAACGACGTTAAAGAGCCGTAGCTTCTATCAGTGGCCGTGCTGAATCCCGGTCGGGGTGTGCAAGCGCTAGGCTTTTGAGTGTGGTCCCCAGAGTAGCCAGGGGTTCTAATGGTTTCAACTTTAGGTCCCGCTCAAGTGTTAGTGATTAAATTTCATGATTGGGTGGGTAGGCGGGGCAGTCAGTTCATTGATTGCGCAACAGTAGTTTTAACTTTAGTTTCCGCCCAAAGGTTCGTGATCTAATTTCTTGATAACAAACACTTGGGTGGGCAGGCGGGCACTAAGTTAAATGATTACGAGACAGCAATTTCAACTTTAGTTCCAGCCCACCTACCCAAGTGTTCGTGATTAAGTTTCTTGATAACAAACACTTGGGTGGGTGGGCGGGCATCAAGTTCAATAATTGCGCGACAGTAGTTTCAACTTTAGTTCCGCCCCAAGTGTTCGTGATCCAATTTCTTGTTCACAAACGATTGGGTGGGTGGGCGGGCACTAAGTTTATTGATTCCGGGAGAGTAATTTTAACTTAAGTTCCAACCCACCCGCTGATTAAATTTCTAGATTAAGTGGGTAGACAAGGACACATTTCATTGATTGTGGGACAGCAGTTTCAACTTTATTTCTCGCTCACCCTCCCAAGTGTTCGTGATCTATTTTTTGTTCTCAAATAGTTAGGTGGGTAGGCGGTGCACAAAGTTCAATAACTGCGCGACAGTAGTTTCAACTTTAGTTCCCGCCCACGTGTTCGTGATCTAATTTCTTGTTTACAAACAGTTGGGTGGGTGGGCGGGGCACTAAGTTCAACACTTGCTCGACAGTAGTTTCAACTTTAGTTCCCGCCCACCCGCCCTAGTGTTCGTGATCCAATTCATGATAACAAACACTCACTTGGGTAGGTGGGGGCCACAGTTCATTGATTGTGGGACAGCAGTTTCAACTTTAGTTCCCGCCCACCTAATCAAGTGTTTGTGATCTAATTTCTTAAACACGTCGTTCCTCAGAAGTTAGACCCAAACCCCAAACTTTAGTGCGGCCAGTCCAAAAGATTTAGACCGCGCAAAACCTACGAAAACAATGTCGAGAAAGTGGGGCAATTGTTTCAGGCGCGAGAATCAAAGGGGCGTGGCCTCAAAACTATCAAAACTCCGCCGCGACTCAACTAGTCAGTCAGTCAGTGTACCCGACTGCAACACAGCTGATATGGTGCAGGCTGAGCTCAGAGGTACACCCTCTTTCTCTACAACACGTATGGGAAAAGACGGAAATACTTTCCACATACAGCTTCCCCAGACAGCCAAAAATAGAGAGATTCTGTCGCTCACCACATGATGCGGGCTTCGCGTGACCGTCCGGGTCAAACGAAAAACCCCGATATTGCACAGTGTCACCATTGCCAACGCTACGGACACAAGGCATCCCGCTGCAACGCACTATATCGGTGCGGTGCGTGTGCTGAAGCTACATTATAACACAAGTTATAAGGGCTGCCTGGTTTAAAACTAAATTCTAGTCACAACAGCCAGGCCCACAGTAAGGCACCTGCTCCCCGTAAGCAGCTTCACTTCGGAGCGCTCCCAATGCGTATCAGCTAAAGATCAGCTGTTACTCCGCTTGTTTCAAGCGAGTAACAAAGATTTCGCGAAGCTACTTCAAGCTTCACAAGGTCTATTAGACGACTAATATTTTCAGACACTGTTCGGCAGTCTGAAACCCAGACTTAAAAGTGGAACTAGTTCTCCACAATTTCTAAGCGACGCCTATATGGTTGGCAAAAAATGAATTCGTTAATCCGAAAGGCGACGTCGCAGTGCGACCGCACTTCCAGCATTCACTCGTGTGGAGTTTAGTCTATAGGCGCCCTTGAAGGTGAATCTGGGTCTTAAGAAAAAAAAATCAATCGTCAGTCAGCCTCCACCGATCTCGAGAGCCTTCAAGAGGAACCATCCAAACCCGCAGCTGCCCAATCAACATAATACAGGGAGTTTATAAATGAATGGGATTATGTAATCACTTTAAATATGCCGCTTTTTTTAAATCGTCCACTATACTACATATGTTTTCATATGTTTGCTTGACAGCTGTCAAAGTTGATCTGTCAAAACAAATAGTTTAGTGAACAATTTAACAAAAGCGGCACATTTAAAGTGATTACATAATCCCATTCATTTATAAACTCCCTGTATTAGACACTGGGGATCTAAAGCCACTCCTAAACCATTTGGAAAAGAGGATCTCATATCCCTGGACGTACTGCCTAATAACCTCAAAAGCAACCGGAAAAGAGCATCAATTGAGGCTATTTGTTAACCCCATCACCCAGATGGCAATCTCTAGGCACATACCGCAGGGCTAGGCGGCAACAGTAACTAACAATGATGAATTCTCGCACTCAAATAGTTCTAGATAGAGCATTGCTGTCTTCATTCAGAACACTGCTCACAAAGATAGAAGACTAAGATACGCTCCAACTAAGACGACCAGAACAAAGTATTGCAGCAAAACCAAGGTCAACACGTTCCAAATAAGGAATCTCCAGGAAAACCGCCAACCAGTAGGTGATGACTCCATATAAACATTTTGAGAACTACCTGAGAAAACTAAGATCCTAATTAACGGACTAGCACTAACCTCTTCGAGCTTCTCAACATTCGGCAAACTTGCGACAATCAGTACCGTAACTAGCTTCTGATGCGCCCGGTGCAAATACGTCTTTTTGCGCCCCCTCCCTATGTTCACAGTGGGATCGTCAAGCGGACCATTGAGTTTTTATTGAATATTTTGCTAGCAATTTTTTTTTTTTTTTGACGTTTCCAAACTCCAAAGTTCTAAAGTTAAAGTCGTTATCTGCGCCCCAACGCCTGGTGAGGGGGCACCGACGGCACCGCCATAGTTACTGCACTGGCGACAATTACGATAGCTTCAAGGCTCAAATACATTTGTGTATTCCAGAACCCAGAGCATTGGCTTCAAATAAACCTCTAGCCTATCGTTTTCTCCAGCACATGATAAACCTTAGAAGAGTACTTCAAAAGTTACAAGAGCTTGAACTGGAGTGCGACAAACATACATCTCAAGCATTAATAATATTTTACGTAAAAATATGTTTCCTAACACTTACCTTTGTTTAGCAGAAGACCATATACACTTAAAGACACGCCTTAGATAGATTAGTGCGTGTGACGTCAATTGTGGGCAAGAACGCACATATATCAATAAACTTGTTAAACGCGTGTATAAGAATTTTTTTAAAGCATTTTTTGCGCATTTCTTGGTGAGATGGCCACATTTTCATTAATGAAGTCATCTCACTGATGACCATTTGTGAGGTTATTTTAAGGTTTTACTTCTGAGGTCATGGTTAAGGTTAACTAAGGTGTTCTTTTGCATTTTTTTATTAATAAAGTCATCAGTGAGATGAGCTCATTAATACAATTTTTTATTAATGAGGTCATCTCACTGATGAATATTTGTGAAGTTATTTTAATGTTTTATTTTTGAGGTCATAGTTGAAGTTAACTGAGGTAGTCCTCTGCAATTTTTCATTAATGAGGTCATCAGAAAGATGACCTCAAATACAGTTTTATTAACGATTTATCTATGATAAATATTGGTGAAGTTATTTTAAGGTTTTATGTTTGAGGTCATGGTTAACTGAGGTAGACCTTTTGCAATTTTTTGTTAAAGAGATCATCAGTGAGATGACCTCAATAATACAATTTTATTAATAACCTCATTAATATCATTTTTTTAATGAAGTCATCTACTGATAAATATTTGTGAGGTTATGTTAAGGTTTTATTTTGAGGCCATGGTTGAGGTTAACTGAGATAGTCCTTTGCATTTTTTTATTAATTAGGTCATCAGTGGGTTAACCTCATTAATATAATTTTCTATTATTGAGGTCATCTTACTGATAAATATTTGTAAGGTTTCTCTTTTGAAGTCATGGTTAAGGTTAACTGAGGTAGTCTTCTACAAGTTTTTATTTATGAGGTCATCAGTGAGATGACCTTATTAATATATTTTTTTATTAATGAAGTATTCTCATGTGGAGTATTTGTGAGGTTATTTTAAGGATTTATTTCTTAGGTCATGGTTGAGGTTAACTGATGTAATCCTCTGCAATTTTTCATTAATGATGTCATCAGTGAGATGACCTCAAATAAATTTTTTATTAATGAGGTCATGTTACTGATAAATATTTGTAAAGTTATTTTATGGTTTTATGTTTGAGGTCATAGTTAACTGAGGTCCTTTTGCAATTTTTTATTATAGAGGTTATCAGTGAGATAACCTCAATACTACAATTTTATTAATAACCTCATTAATATCATTTTTTTAATGAGGTCATCTTACTGATGAATATTTGTGAGGTTGTGTTAAGGTTTTATTTTGAGGCCATGGTTGAGGTTAACTGAGATAGTCATTTGCATTTTTTATTGATGAGATCATCAGTGAGATGACCTCAATAATTCAATTTTGTATTTATGAAGTCATCAATGATGAATATTTGTGAGGTTATTTTAAAGTTTAATTTTTTGAGATTATGGTTGAGGTTAATTGAGGTAGTACTGCAATTTTTTATTTATGAGGTCATCAGTGAGATGCCTCATTAATATCAATTTTTTATTAAAGAGATCTCACAGATGAACATTTGTGAGGTTATTATAAGGTTTTACTTTGGAAGTCATGTTTGAGGTTAACTGAGGTGGTCCTTTACAATTTTTCATTAATGAAGTCATCTCCTCAAATATATTTTTTTATTAATAAGGTCATGTCACTGATCAATATTTGCGAGGTTATTTTAAGGTTTCATGTTTGAGGTCATGGTTAACTGAGTTAGTACTTTTGAAATTTTATATTTAAGGTTTTATTTTTGAGGTTATTTGATCAGTGAGATGACCTCATAAATACATTTTTATAAATGACCTCATTAATATAATTTACATTAATGAGGTCATCTCACTGATGAAAACTTGTGAGGTTATTTTAAAGTTAACTGAGGCGGTCCTTAGCATTTTTTTAATAATCAGGTTATCAGTGAGCTGACCTCAATAACACACTTTTTTACTAATGACCTCATTAATACAATTTATATTAATGAGGTCATCTCACTGATAAATAATTGTAAGGTTTATTTTAAGGTTTTATTTTTGAGGTCATGTCTGAGGTTAAATGATGCGCTCATCAGTGAGATGACCTCATTAATACATTTTTATAAATGACCTCAGTAACACAATTTACATTAATGAGGTCATCACACTGTTGAAACTTGTGAGGTTATTTTAAGGTTCTATTGTTGAGGTCATAGTTGAACTTTGAATTTTTTTAATAATCAGGTTATCAGTGAGATGACCTCAATAATACACTTTTTTTAATATTGACCTCATTAACACATTTTTTATTAATGAGGTCATCTGACTGATGAGTACTTGTGAGGTTACTTCAACCTCATTAATACAATTTATATTAATGAGGTCATCTCACTGATGAATATTTGCGAGGTTATTTTAAGGTTTAATTTTTGAGGTTAACTTAGGTAGACTTACGCATTTTTTTATTAATAAGGTCATTACTGTCAACTAACAATTTGACAAAACAGCTGTTATGAAACACATTAATATGACAAAACATCATAAAGTCAACTGTTTAAAAAATTTGTTAAATAAATTGTAAAACGTCAATTTGACAAAGCAACTGTTTCACAAATCTGTCATATAAACTGACAATTCGACGTAATGACGTTTTAACTAGATTTACATTATGTCAACTGTCAATTTAACAAAAAAAAATCAATTTGACTGCCTCACAAATATGAAATAATCTGACAAACCAACTATTTCACAAATCTTTTAGATAAAATGTCAACTTTTAATTTGATAAAGCAACTGTCGACTGTTATATGAGCGGGCTATCAGATGAACTGTCAATTTGACAAAACAACTGTGAATTATTTTACAAATCTAGCATTATTCTCGATACATATGTATATACATTTGTAATTTATCAGTTGAGGAGCTACATGAAAGTAAGGGTTTGCAATATGGAAGAGCCTACAAACTGTCTTATAAATAAATTGTAAATTTAATTTACAAAAAATATGAACTGTCAATTGTTAGGTTAACAAATAAACTGACAACTGTCAGTTTGACAAGTGAAAAATCTTGTTACTAAATTATATGGAATAAAAAAAAAATTTCTTATTTCTGAAGAATATTTTGCACACTCCATAAGCGTTATTTAATTTATTTCATACGCAGACAACTTTATAATATTATTTTGAAAATTAATCCTAGAATCGGTTGAGATAAAAGCACTAAATGGATAATATTTGATAAATTTCAGATTTTTAATTAAACATGTTTTAAACAATAAATGCGTTTTTAATTGTCTTAAAAAGTATTTCCAAAACGAAACTACATTTTAAATGCAATTTATACGCAATAATTAATAAATTTAATGTTCAAATCGGAATTTGCTGACGATATAATACACATGACCTGGCTAGACACTTTTATTCAACATGGCCTTACTCAACCAGATCTGACCTGTCTCAATCTAAGCCCAATTAAGTTCGTCTTGGCACCTACATATAATTAATATTTTCAATAATTCCCTTTGTTTGATTGAGTCAAATTAATTGAATCTGAAAACATATTTATTAAATATTATTTCTTTTATGAAGCAAATATTTTGATGTTTTGTTACTTAATGTCTGCAAAAATGATGATAAATAATGTACCATCCATACACATGTTTTTGTTTACCTACATCTGCAGACTAATTACTATAATTAAATAAAATCTATTTATAAATGAAGTTTCTAACCAAATCACGCGATGCTTTTAAACACAAAAAGGTATTCTATTACAAAACCGCATTATCAACATAAAAAAAATATGTAATGCACTATCATCAACGTTAAAGTGACCAGATTTTAAAATACTCAAAGGGGGACAACTGGGGGGAGGGGGGTGTTATTATTATTTTAATGAATATTTCAAAAACCGTAAGTTGTAGACCCATAAAACCATATATCATTTTAATTGTTAAAAAATCTCTTTCTAAAAATAAAAGAATGTTCTATTTAAAAAACTGATAATGACGTCACATCTCGTACATCAGGACTTGTATTAAAAATCAAAATACATCACTATATAGATTAAAATCACTACAAAAACTTTTATTAAGGTCATTTTGTACATAAACTAAAAATGCAGCCAATAATCGGGTGTTTCCATATAAATATATTATATGTTGCCAGTTACAGTTACAACAGCAGCATAATATCTTTACCATGATAGGCGAGATCACTGCAAAAGATGTGGCAAAAATGTGTGAGGGGGACGCTTGCGATGATAGGGGGACAGTTGGGGGGACATTTTTATCGGGGGGGCGGCCGTCTTCAAAGGGGGACTGTCCCCCTCAAAGGGGGACGAATGGTCACTTTAATCAACGTCAATGAACGTTACTATTATTATGCAATTAAAATTTGCCAAGAAGAAAGCAAACATATTTTCGAGTCAAAGTTGAGACGCGATAACAGCTTGTTTTTAACTCCTTATCTCCTTAACCTTTTTAATATTTAATAGAGCCCGGTTGTTCTACTCGTCAGTACAGAAAATCATTCGCTGCAGTGCACCGAGAAGGATTAAGGGAACAAACATGTCCAACTTAAAAATCGGTAAGCGAACATAATATTACAATTGAATTAAATATATTACTTAAGTATAGTACATGTGATTTATGTAGGTTATGTATACTAATAATATTCATAATTGTATTCACCTTGAAGAACAATAGGTTTCAAATAGAATCGATATTAATATTTAAAATTGTAATAAATTAAATTAATGTCTCATAATTTTAATTATATTCTCTGCAATTGATTTAATACATATAAAACTATGTTGTAATTCATAATATCGATTTAATTCATATAATAGTTTTGACCTTGTTACGTCTTTGAATGATGCAATTGTTAATTAACATTTTTTTTCAGCTCTGTTGTCTGTATCAGACAAAACCGGCCTTTTAGAGCTAGGAAAAGGCTTACACAATCTAGGTTTCACTTTAGTGGGCAGTGGTGGCACAGCTAAAGCTCTACGCGATGCTGGACTTGCCGTTAAGGATGTCTCTGATATTACCGGAGCTCCTGAAATGTTGGGAGGACGCGTCAAAACCCTCCACCCATCAGTACATGGCGGAATTTTATCCAGGTAATTAAATTAAATTTAAATTAAAATCAAAACCAAACTAATTAAATAATTTTCTATCAGACACATTGCATCAGACCAGGCAGATCTTGTAGCAAACAAAATCAACATGATACAATTAGTAGTATGCAACTTATACCCATTCGTTGAAACCGTTTCTAAACCTGATGTCAAGCTAGAGGATGCGATTGAAAACATCGATATTGGAGGCGTCACCCTTCTCAGAGCAGCAGCCAAGAACCACATCAGAGTTACCATACTAAGCGACCCAGAAGACTACAAAAGAATTCTGGATGAAATGAAAAATTCAACAACAAAAGATACCAATTTGGAAACCAGGTAACCAAAACCAAACTCAACTAATAATTACTAAATCAATAAATTTCAGACAAAAATTGGCCCTCAAAGCATTCGTACAAACATCCGAATATGATCTTGCAATCTCAGACTACTTCCGCAAACAATTCTCAGCTGGAGAATCTCAATTAACTTTAAGATATGGTATGAATCCCCATCAAAAACCGGCGCAACTCTTTACAACTCTCAGCAAATTACCAATGACCGTTGTTAATGGAAGTCCAGGTTTTATTAATCTTTGCGATGCTTTGAATGGTTGGCAATTAGTTAGGGAACTCAAGCAGGCTTTGGGTTTGCCGGCTGCTACCAGTTTCAAACATGTATCTCCAGCTGGAGCCGCAATTGGAATTCCATTAAGCGATGCTGAAGCTAAAGTATGCATGGTTGATGATCTCATGAATACCTTAACACCCCTCGCTATTGCCTATGCTAGAGCAAGAGGAGCTGATAGGATGTCATCTTTTGGAGATTTCGTAGCACTTTCTGATGTATGCGATGAACCAACAGCAAAATTAATTTCGCGTGAAGTTTCCGATGGAATTATCGCACCGGGATACACCCCAGGAGCATTGGAATTGCTTAAAAAGAAAAAGAATGGTGGATATTGCGTCTTACAGGTAATAAACCAATATCGCAAAAAAAATTAAACTTACACTTATGTCTAGATCGATCCCAACTATGAACCCGAACCGATGGAAAGGAAAATGCTGTTTGGATTAACATTGGAACAACAACGCAATAACGCACTCATCAACAAAAACCTTTTCTCGAATGTTGTAACCAACAACAAATCTCTACCCGAAAATGCCGTTAGAGATTTGATTGTTGCTACAATTGCTCTGAAATATACTCAAAGTAACTCAGTCTGCTACTCCAAGAATGGACAGGTTATTGGAATTGGTGCTGGTCAACAATCCAGAATTCACTGCACCAGATTGGCGGGTGATAAGGCTGATAACTTCTTCTTAAGACAGCATCCCAAGGTTTTGAACATGCAATTCAAGAAAGGAGTCAAGCGTGCTGAAATTTCCAATGCTATTGATAACTATGTTAATGGATCTATTGGTTAGTATAAGAAATAATAATAATTTTTTTAATTATTTTCTACTATCTACAGGCAAAGATATGGATAGGAAGATGTGGATGTCCATGTATGAAGTAGTCCCTGAAGATTTGACCGAAGAGGAGAAGAGACAACATCTTGCTAAATTGACTGGAGTATCGCTTGCTTCCGATGCTTTCTTCCCATTCAGGGATAATATTGATAGGGCTCGTTTGGTAAGTTTTGTTTGTTGTTGGATTTATTTTGGTGTTGATTTGTTTTTCTTTGTAGAGCGGTGTTTCATTCATTGGAAGCCCACAAGGATCTACTAATGATGCTGAAGTTATCAAGGCTTGCAATGAGCATGATATTACGTTGGCACATACCAACTTGAGATTGTTCCATCACTGATTTCATATAATTATTATATAATATTTTTTTACATGTTTTTAATAAAAATGTAACTCTGATTTGATGTATTTTGATTTGATCTTTGAAATCCTTTGCTGTGTATCCCGGGACGACTTTCTTCAATTCCACTTACGCAATAGTGCTTCCAATAGTTTTTCTCAATTCCTGGCTTCTATAGAGACGCGATTATCCTCTTAATCATAAGTTTGTGCCTGGTTTCGAGTAAATAGGAGTGTGCTCTTCGTTTTACTCTTGAGATCTTTGGAAAAGTCAACCTGGATTGACGCAAATGAACAATAAATAGCACCAAGAATATGCAGAGTAGGTGCCATTCAGACAAACCCTCCTCAACAAACTCTGCTTCCAGTGTACGTTCATCAGACCACAGAGTCCACCAGCTAAAAGAACTTGTTAGTTGGGCGCTTCTTAGATAACCACAGAAAGAAAACTACACTCAAGTAAGTAGGTAAAACACTCCTTTCCAAGCGCATCTCCAAGTGGCGGTTAGGGAATTGCACATGCGGACTAACATCATTGCTACTTTCCTCTTTGAACTATCGCCCGCCCTTGGACAACTCTTCGGTCTACTCTTGGCCACTTTTGCTATTAGGTACCAAGAGCTCGGGAACGATAGCTTCTCATTACACACTCTTCTCATCTTAATGGACATCTTTTACGGCAAAGAAAAAATATTCCACCCAAAAGCAAGAACAAAGTAGCACTAGAAGTGACAAACGCGACAAAATCAGAACATAGAGATACCTCAAGACGCTCAGTCAAAACAACAAAAACAAAAAAAGAAGTCCCCAAAGTTACCTATGCGCCCTGTACTATAGGAAGAATCAATCGAGATAAGAAAAGCCAAAAAAGCGGTCACTAGAAATAAGGAAAAGATAAATAAAATCCTCAAAAGTCTCTTAGATGCTAGTATATAGAGTACGTATACAAAAAACAGAAGCGAAGGTCGACATCTATACCAGAAAAGCCAAAGAGACTACATATTGTGGTAGCAAACTTGGACAAGCTGCATAAAGAAGTAAAAGAGCTCAAAAAACAACGGCCAAGCTCAATCATGCAAGAAAATTACATAGCCCACCTACTCAAGAAGCATATAGAAAATCTTAAAGTTCAGCTGGAAAGTGCTTTGGAAGAAGAAGCAGCAAGAACTGAAAAAATGGCAGCACCAACAAATCTATCTGTCAACTGTGACCCACCCACCCGCCAAGTGTTAGTCATCAAAAGATCTAATTAACACTTGGGCGGATGGGTGGGTCACAGTAGGAGAAGTAACTCGTCCACAAATTAAACTTTCTTCCCACCCACCCACCCAAGCGTTAGTTATCAAAAGAATTATTGTACGTCCCACTTCTTGTGTGCTTGAATTTAGATATGAGCGAATTGTTTAAGAATAAATCTCTTGATAACTAACGCTTGAGTGGGTGGGAACTAAGTTTAATTTGTGGGCGAGTTATTTCTTCTACTGTGACCCACCCACCCGCCCAAGAGTTAGTCATCAAAGGATATATCGTTTGTCCCACCTCTTGTGTGCTTGAATTTAGATATGAGAGAATTGTTTAAGAATAAATCTCTTGATAACTAACGCTTGGGTGGGTGGGTGGGAACAAAGTTTAATTTGTGGGCGAGTTAGTTCTCCTACTGTGACCCACCCACCCGCCCTAGTGTTAGTCATCAAAAAATCTATTGTACGTCCCACCTCTTGTGTGCTTGAATTTAGATATGAGAGAATAGTTTAACAATAAATCTCTTGATAACCAACGCTTGGGTAGGAACAAAGTTTAATTTGTGGGCAAATTACTTCTACTACTGTGACCCATCCAGTCAACAGTGATGGTAAAACTCACAGAGGACAAATCCTACGCTCACTGACATAGTAAAAGGCATCCCGGCTTATGCCAAATGTGGGAGGCTCAAGGCCGAGACGTAGGCAATTACTAAGCTCTGTAGTAGAGTCCATTATACTCTACGGCGCTCCGATATAGACAGAACAACTTTGTTTGGAAAGACTCGCCACAGACCAACACAACCCCCCCCCCCCCTCCCTACTCAGAAAGGGTATATTGATCAAAAGATCTCGCTAACTGTTTAGAAAAAGACACCTAGTTTATCACAAATTATCAGTTTAAACAAAAAAAGTAAAAAAGTTCATCCTTCCCCTTTTTCTTCTTTTTTTGCAGCACCTTTTTCTGCATTATGACCTTCACTTGCTCGGCGATGGTGACCCACTTCTCCTCGCTTTCGATCATATGCTGGACTATGTTCCCAGTACTTGTCAATCCCTGTCGTGTGCTCACTATAACGTCGCTACTCAGTCCATCTCGAGCACTGGAAGATGGTGTGTTCAGGCGTGTCCACCTCCCGCAGTTGTAGCTATCCGCAATGGCCATCCTCTTCAAATAGAATCCAAAACACCCATGTCCTGTAAGAAACTGGGTTAGAAAGTAGTTTACTTTGCCGTGCTTTTTGTCAGCCATGGATCCTTCTTGTTCCACTCCTGTTCCCATTTTTTAAATGTCTACTAACCCCTAGCTACGATTCTAGATGCCGTTTGCCCCCCCCCCCCCCCCACTGTACAATCTACAAAGGTTTGGGTTGGTCACCGAGTACCCTTCATTTGTACGCCTTGGCTCCGCTCAGGTTAGGCATTAGCTTGCTTCCATGATGGCCCATATTTAACGACATATTTGCTGGCCACCTTGACGTTTCCTATTCTGGCCTCGACGCATTTCAGAGAGTATCGCCACCTCAGTTTTGTGGTGTCCAGGATTCTATCTTGGATGCCGCGTATTCAATATCGTCTTCTATGGCTTCTCTTCCTGTCCTACAGACTACCATTGCCAAATCTAAAGGCTCTTTACCTTGGAGACCTGCTGCGGATATGGGTACAAACCGGCAGAAACTCCACGTGGCTCTCTCCTAAATTTTCATGGAACGAGGAGACCCGTCGCAATCATCACAATATCTCCCTGCTAGAGGATTCCATGAACAAAGAATGCTCATACAGAAAAGAAAACTCTGCCCAGACATCCCGACGGCGTCTTCAAGTCCTCTCGGGTTACCCCGTCGAGTCAACTTACAAGGACCGTAGACACAATATGGATTCCCTCCAGAAATTCCATCCTCAGTACAGCGTCGTATAAGATGTTCCAGAGTGTCGGCCCGATGATGAAACCCTGTGGTACATCGCAGGTCATTTGAATGCTTCAGCTTTCACCGATCAGGATCTCTGTCTTCCATGATTCTCCGCATGTACGGCCTAGTGAGCTCTACCATTGTCTCTCCTCTCTTCGTACGTCCAGAGTTATGAGCGGGACGTACGTACTCTCGTTTCCGTCGGCTTCAACCGCTAGCCTTTGTATGGCCTGCATGCCGTCCACCGTTGATCGTCTCTCTCAAAACACAAATCTATCTCTTTCAGGAGTCACTTATTTAGTAATTGTTCTAATAAAAGTTTGCCCAGAGTGTCGGCCCGATCATGAAGCCCTGTGGTACATCGCAAGTCATTTGCATGCTTTAGCTTTCGCCGATCAGGATATCTCAGTCTTTTATAATTCTCTGTATGAAAAAACTTTTCGCCTAGTGAGCTCTTCCAGAGTTATAAGCGGGACGTACGTACTCTCGCTTCCTGTTGGCTTCAACTGCTAGCCTTTGTATAGCCTGCATGCCGTCCACCGTTGATCGTCTCTCTCAAAACACAAATCGATCTCTTTCAGCGGTCGCTTATTTAGTAATTGTTCTAAAAGTTTGCCCATCACATTTAGAAGGCAATTGGTCGGTAGGCCTGGGTCTCTCCGCATCTGGTTGGTTTCTCTTACAGCAATACACCCCACTTTGTCATGTGATTTGCAACTATACAGATCACAACTCGAGGTTTTCGGCAATTGTTGTGGCGACCTCGGGTAGGATGCCGTCAGGGCAAAGTGCTTTACCGGGTTTCAGCCTACTGCTACAGGTAGGTATAGCTTAGAGGTCTATCTCCAGTCGTGGCCACACCTCAGGTTTGTGATTGGGGAATAGTTTTACAACTTCCTTTGTTGCTATTCGTCGGTTTGGGTTGTCGGCAACCGTAGTCTCATCTACCTGGTTACAATTTTGTACCCTAGAAGTAGAAACTACGGTTACGGCCGTTACTTCCTCTCAATTGCAGGTAAGTATCGCTTTGACGTCTATCTCCAGTTGTGGCCACACCTCAGGTTTGTGAATAGTTTCCTTTTTCTACTTTTCGTCGGTTAAGGTTGTCGGCAACCGTAATCTTATCTTCCCAGTTGCAATTTTCTACCCTGAAAGTTGAAACTACGGTGGCCCTAACAAAGAACAAAAAAAAGAAAGCTCTGAAACCCACCCAAGACGTTGACTACAATACGACGACCGCTAATCCCATTGACCCAGTCTTTGGATTGAAACCTATACCGACGACCGCCACACCTCTAGCACCTGGCTTGCACTGGACGTACAGGACTGCACTGGACGTACAGGCCTGCACACACCACCGTAGGGCTCCTCCCAACAATTGGTAATTACCAATATGCCGGCGGTCACCCAGTTCGAGATGAGACTTGCCATAATCACTTTTCAGCTTAGCCACCGCACCAATGTGGCCGAGGGGGAAGAGAGTATCGCCGCACCCCAGAGCTTAGAACACACCCCGGCAGACAAAGACGCCATCAAATACCGATCCGGCAACCAGGCTATGGTACAAGAGCGTGGACTAGCGTCCAAGTAGATGGGTCCAAAACAGTCACCTCCGCTAGAACACATTGCCATTGGGCAGAGTACCACCCTCCAGTAAAGATTCATGTAGACGACTTGCGACCGCCTCCACCAGTAGATCACCCAAAGCAGTGCGCCCGATGGACAAACTTCCGTCCAAAAGAACTAGACCGCGCAAGACCTATGTGCGTGATTAACCAGACCCGCACGATCCTCGCGTTCGAAACGGAACAAAATAAACAAAACCCGCCGCGACTAAACTCGTCAGTCTCTACCGATCTCGAGAGCGTACAAAATTGTTCCAAAAACCAAATCCAAGCAAAGAGTATCCTTCAGGAGGTCCAATCAACATATATCTTAAGCATTAATAGTATTTTACCTAAAAATATGTTTCCTAACCATATTTACTTACCTTTTTTTAGCGGAAGAAACTTAAGACCATATACACTTAGACACGCCTTTTGCCGACGCAAAGCCAACATGATTAGTGCGTGTGACTTAAGTTGTGGGCAAGAACGGGTGTATAAAAACCCATTTTTACGCACTTAATCTACCAAAAAGTCTATGAATCTTGTATAAGGCACATAGCGTTTGTTAATCAATAACAAAACTGTAAGACCAAGAAACAATTAGCGCGTGACGTCATTGGTGAGCATATAACGTTGTTATGTTGGCTTCACCATACGACAAGCAAAAAATAGCACACCATAAGTGTATATTGTCCTAAGGAAAGAACTATAGAAAAAAAAAAGGTTTATCATCCTACAACAAAAATAATATTTAACAACAAAACAAAAAAAATTGTGATATTATCAATTATATACAATTAATTATACTTGTTAAATTTCATACCCTTATACATTAAATACACTTTTGTCTTTCATAACTAACAAATTGCAATAATCAATTAAAATATGTGATCACAGGATCGAAAAAGTATTGACACGATTAAAAAATAATTATAATAATAGTTGGTACCGTCCCATCAAATTTGGAAGCCACGTAATTAAATACTATCCCCCATCATCACGTTCATCAAGATTCCTGTAATTAGAAAATATATGATGGGATGAATGAATGATTTTATATTCGGGTCATAGAAGCGTGTACCTACCAAAACAAAGCAAAAGCATCGGGTGCAAAGCTCAGACATATTTTACTTAACGGGATAACGTTTCGGTCGCATGTAATATTGCACCTCTCTAGACAATGAACTAGTCGAGCTCCATCTAGACATCTAGCCACAACCAACAATTTATATATATATAATAAGCCAATAATACCACCCAGAAAATAAAGAAGGAATCAATTATAAACAATTATAATACAATCTAAATGATAAAAAACGTGTGAACCAATATGTGCAAAATGCGCATCATTTTTATATACTACGCACGCGCATAAACAATTGATAGTTTATGCGCATATGTAGTTTAAAAATTAATCCGTCCGACTGCGCCAAACTTGTATATTAATTAACAACTACAGTACAGCCACTTTAGCTTGCAAAACAGAATGCTAGAACAAAGCAAACAATATTTTTGGGTATATAAACTTGCCAATTATGGCGGCCAAGCTATATTTGGTAGGACTAGGCCCACAAAGCACAACGCATTTCATACATATTGATTGAAAAGCTAAATCGGTGCAAATTCTAAACCAACATGCAAAATATCCATGCATCATTTATTTTTTAAACAAATGCCTTACTTGAATAAACTTTACGACTTGTTAGCTCGTCTCATCTGATAACCAAAATTTATTATTAGTTACTTAATTACCCTTTGATGTTTTATTTTTAAAAACTTCTACCAACCTGCGCATTCGGATCAACCGGCATCAAACCACCCGGTGTTAGAAAATCCATTGGTGCATTTGGATCGGCCGGTGCTGGTACGAAGAAATTCATCTGTGGTGCTGGATTACTAAAATTTTCCATGTTTGGAACTAATGCTGGTGGAGTTGTTGGTTTGCCGCTTGGATTAAAGACGTCTACATATGATTTCTTTAAATCTAGAAAAAAATATAAAACAATTTTGATACTGCGAAGAAAATAGCGATAGGTAATGGGACGATTGAATATGGGAACTTTTTTGGTATAGGTATAGGTATCAAAAGTTCTTACAATCCCTAAATTTTACCAGGCTCAATCGCCCCATTACCCACTACTAACAAATCTTACTTCGATTCCTTTGCATTTTAAACATGTTGGTTTGGTTTATTTTGAGAGCAGCTGGTGCAGCATTCTCATTGGTTGTAGGAGCTACTATGTTTGGCATCACGTGGTTGTGTTCAGTTGGCAAACTCATAGGTTCGATTGATTGGGGTTGGTGGCCTTGATACATATTCATGGGCGGCAATGATGTTGGTTGCTGTGTCTTTGGCATCATGTCGGCCATCTTGGGAGGTGGTTTTAATTCGGCGATCGTTTCGTTTCCATCTTCGTCCGTGTTTATCCAGCGCTTTCGATCTTGGTCCCAAACAATCTGATTATAAAAAAAATCGTTGTTAATTTTCGAAATGACTATTCAATCATACAGTTAGAATCAAAATAGGCAAACAAATAGATGGATCAAGATTTAGTTAGACCAAATGAGTTCTAAAGCTGGTTTGATCAAGATAAAGTCAGCAATCACAGAAACCAATGCAAACTTTCTTTGCAGTAGAAGCAATTGGTCAGTCGTGGGACACAATCGGGAAGACCTAACACGCTAAAATTCAAAACTTTCTTTGTAGTCGAGGCTGACCTGAATATATATCTACAGCCACGCAGATTGCTCAAACTCAAAAGATGCCGAAATGTAGCCAATCGGCTTCAACAACCCCAGATCTTGCACCACAGTCTGGAGTCCACCGAAGGTTCATTGCACCCAAAAAACACCCTCAAAGAACCTCCAGCAAAGCCTGCTCCAGGTCTACCACAACAATTCAAAGCCATGTAAAACTCGTTGCACTTTGAGAACTTTTTCTCCTGCACGTGTCACCAAAAAAAAACACAACTTGAACCTATTAGCCAGAGTTGATGTAGCAACTACAAATTTTATCTTTTGGCGCAGTCGAATTATAGAAAGAAAACAAAATTATTTTGCATTCTACGATAATTACGAAGTTTTTTTGCTTGACTTTTGATCTAACG
Organism: Tachinus rufipes; assembly: GCA_963932245.1. Taxonomy (NCBI): domain Eukaryota; kingdom Metazoa; phylum Arthropoda; class Insecta; order Coleoptera; family Staphylinidae; genus Tachinus; species Tachinus rufipes. Next base: position 10,147,246 of record OZ010749.1, read on the forward strand.
TAGATTTCAAAAATAAATTACTTCATCTACAGGGTAATCCAAAGTTAAACCGCTAAACGTTTCAAGTTAAAATACGACTTTTTTGTCTATAAATTTAGAAAAATAAACTTAGAATTTTTAGAACTTGTCAACATTCTGTCAATTAAGTAATGTTAAAACATTTTACAGATAGTATCATAAAAAAAAGTTTACGGTTTCTAGAATTTTGTGACAGTTACTAGAACCTTTTTGATAGATGGTAAAACATTTAGATAGATTCTAGTTTATAAGTCAGATTAATGAAATAGTTGACAGATTCGTCAAGATTCAAGTTTTTAGTTTATACAAGGTGATTCATAGTTTCACCGCATTTTTGTCATTTTTTTTTCACTCTAGCTCAGGAGTGGTACGTTAATTTAAAGACAAAAAGTCTCATTTTAATCTGAAAAATCAGCCCTAAAAGTTGTAGCTGCTTAAATAAGATAAGAAAAAGGTATAATGTCAAATTTTATTAAATGGCGCAGTCAAAATATTTTGATGTGTAAAATTTTCATAAAATGCATTTTTTTAATTTTATTGTAACTTGAATTTCAAAATATGATGATGAGGCAAAACGAATGTTGCTCTAATGGCGCAGTCGGTATATCTTAGAACATAATGTTTGCACCAATTTGAATTATAAAAAAAATTGATGATGTAAGGCGTTTATGAATGAGCATTTAAGGACCAAATTATACAAAATTTCACAAACGGCGCAGTCGGTTTTCTATCATTCTAGCGCAGTCGAAATTAAAAAAAAAATCGAAAAGTGGAGAAACATCCAATCAAAGCTACTCGTCACCATTCTCCTTAAATTTAAAGACAGTTGACATTCGCAGAGTGGAGAAACAAACAATTTTGTAATAAGTAACATATGGGTGGGCGGGCAGGCCACTCCAATCAGAGCTACTCTATAAACTGAGTACCCCGCCCATCCGCCCGACTGTTTGACATCAAAGATTTAGGTCTGTCACACTCCTCTTTCAATTTAATGACGGTTGACAATCGCAGAGTGGAGAAACATCAAATCTCTGGATGACTTACACTTGGGTGGGTGGTAGGGTAACACCAATCAAAGCTACTCGCCCGCTATATATAAACTGAGTACCTCCCCTACCCGCCCCACTGTTAGACATCAAAATATTAAATTTGTCACCTTCGTCCTTCAACTTAATAATGACAGTTGCCATTCGCAAAGTAAAAAAACGTACAATCACTACAAATCAAACCCCGAGCACACGCCCGACTGTTTGCCATCAAGGGATTAGATCTGCCACCTTCTTCCTTCAATTTAAAGACAGTTGACATTCGCAGAGTTCCAATCCAATCAGAGCTACTTGCCCGCTATATTCAAATATTCAAACTCGGTACCACGCCCACCCGCCCGACTGTTAGTCAATGTATAAGCAGCGTACACACTCAGTATCTCCGTCTTTGTCGCAGCATGACGTTTGTCTATCTTATACAACGTAACGCCGGACGCGAGAAGAGAAAATATAGAACGCGCTTCTTTATACTTTCTCCGTCCAACTCAAAATTATATGGGGAAGAAGGTAGAGTGTGCGACAAGAACAGAGATACTGAAATTGTAAAGCAAAACGCTGACTTGGAATCTCTGAAAAAATGAGAAGGTGATATCCAATCTCTTGATGACCAACACATGGACGAGTGGGTGGGTCATTCTAAATCATGATTTTGTTCGAGTAGTTTGAACTGGAGTGCTCACTCACCCGCCAAAATGTTTGTTATCAAAGAATTTAAAGTTTCTGCTCTCTGCAAGTGTTAGAAGTCATTTAATCTGTCATATTAAAAACAGTAGAAACGCAACAAGTGAGAGAATAAACAAATTTCTTGATATCAAACACTTGGGCGGGTGGGCGGGAACACTGTATCAAACAACCGGCCCAATAATTAAAAACTGTGTTCCCGCCCACCCGCCCAAGTGTTAGTTATCAAGATATTTGTTATTGTACCCACCTCTGACGTATAAGTGACAACTGTCATTTAATCTGTCATATTAAAAACAGTAGAAACGCAACAAGTGAGACAATAAGCAAATTTCTTGATAACAAACACTTGGGCGGGTGAGCAGGAACACTATATCAAACCACTAGCCCAATAATTATAAATTGTGTTCCCGCCCACCCGCCCAAGTGTTAGTTATCATAAAATTTGTTATTGTACCCACCTCTGACGTATAAGTGACAATTGTCATTTAATCTGTACTATTAAAAACAGCAGAAACGCAATAAGTGTGAAAATAAGCAAATTTCTTGATAACAAACACTTGGGCGGGTGAGCGGAAACGCTGCATTAAACCACCGGCCCAATAATTATAAACTGTGTTCCCGCCCACCCGCCCAAGTGTTAGTTACCAAGAAATTTGTTATTGTACCCAGCTCTGACGTATAAGTGACAGCTGTCATTTAATCTGTCATATTAAAAACAGCTGAAACTCAACAAGTGTGAGAATAAGCATATTTCTTGATAACAAACACTTGGGTGGGTGGGCGGGAACACTGTCTCAAACCACCGGCTTAATAATTATAAACTGTGTCCCGCCCACCCGCCCAAGTGTTAGTTATCATGAAATTTGTTATTGTACCCACCTCTGACGTATAAGTGACAGCAGTCATTTAATCTGTCATATTAAAAACAGCTGAAACGCAACAAGTGTGAGAATAAGCAAATTTCTTGATAACAAACACTTGGGCGGGTGGGCGGGAACACTGTATCAAACCACCGGTCCAATAATTATAAACTGTGTTCCCCCACCCACCCAAGTGTTAGTTATCAAGAAATTTGTTATTGTACCCACCTCTGACGTATAAGTGACAACTGTCATTTAATCAGTCATATTAAAAATAACGGAAACGCAACAAGTGTGAAAATAAGCAAATTTCTTAATAACAAACACTTGGGTGGGTGGGCGGGAACACTGTCTCAAACCACCGACCCAATAATTATAAATTGTGTTCCCACCCACCCGCCCAAGTGTTAGTTATCATAAAATTTGTTAATGTACCCACCTCTGACGTATAAGTGACATCTGTCATTTAATCTGTCATATTAAAAACAGCTGAAACGCAACAAGTGTGAGAATAAGCAAATTTCTTGATAACAAACACTTGGGTGGGTGGGTGGGAACACTGTCTCAAACCACCGGTTCAATAATTATAAATTGTGTTACCCACCCACCCGCCCAAGTGTTAGTTATCATGAAATTTGTTATTGTACCCACCTCTGACGTATAAGTGACAGTTGTCATTTAATCTGTCATATTAAAAACAGCTGAAACGCAACAAGTGTGAGAATAAGCAAATTTCTTGATAACAAACACTTGGGCGGGTGGGCGGAAACACGGTTTATAATTATTGAGCCGGTGAATAGTGTTCCCGCCCACCCGCCCAAGTGTTAGTTACCAAGAAATCTGTTATTGTACCCAACTCTGACGTATAAGTGACAACTGTCATTTAATCAGTCATATTAAAAATAACGGAAACGCAACAAGTGTGAAAATAAGCAAATTTCTTAATAACAAACACTTGGGTGGGTGGGCGGGAACACTGTCTCAAACCACCGACCCAATAATTATAAATTGTGTTCCCACCCACCCGCCCAAGTGTTAGTTATCATAAAATTTGTTATTGTACCCACCTCTGACGTATAAGTGACAACTGTCATTTAATCAGTCATATTAAAAATAACGGAAACGCAACAAGTGTGAAAATAAGCAAATTTCTTAATAACAAACACTTGGGTGGGTGGGCGGGAACACTGTCTCAAACCACCGACCCAATAATTATAAATTGTGTTCCCACCCACCCGCCCAAGTGTTAGTTATCATAAAATTTGTTATTGTACCCACCTCTGACGTATAAGTGACAGCTGTCATTTAATCTGTCATATTAAAAACAGCAGAAAGGCAACAAGTGTGAGAATAAGCAAATTTCTTGATAAAAAATACTTGGACGGGTGGGCGAAAACACCTTATCAAACCACCGGCCCATTATTTATAAACTGTGTTCCCGCCCAAGTGTTAGTTATCAAGAAATTTGTTATTGTACCCACCTCTGACGTATAAGCGTATAAGCGACAACTGTCATTTAATCTGTCATATTAAAAACGTGTGTAGAATAATGTTCCCATATCCCAGAATATACATTTTAATGTTATTTTATATCTAAGTTTACCTTTTATGTTTTTTTATGAACACCCTGTATATTAAAATAGCAACCATTACAAGAAGAATAGCATCGTAACTTGCAAAAACACCCCCCCCCCCTTCCCAGTATAAAAATTTTTTGGTACTTTTTTGCAAAATTTTCAAAATTTTGTAGAATAACCCCCCCTTCCATATAATATTATTTAAACGTCACGATCTTCGTTTTCTAATTTAAATTATGAAAATTTTGTTGAAAGTCGCTAATTTTATAATAAACACCCTGTATATTAAAACAGCAATGGCAACCTCACCACATAATTTTTAGTTTTTAATTCAAAGAACAAAAAAATTAAATAACTTTTTCTACTTCTTACACTCATCCATAAACACCCTGTATATAACAATTGAACAATAACTTATAGATAAAATAGAAAACTATATAAATAATATATTTTTAACAAAAAACGTTGCAAATCGAATCAAGGTCGATTTCTTTATAATATTTCAATTCACACCTATACAATAATAAATTTGTTCTACTTACAGAAGGATTTTTATCATCAGGTAACTTCATTTGATTTTTAGGCCTTAATGCAAGTCGACTAAAAATTCCCCCAAACCATCCCGTGCTGGTCGCATTTTTATCCTCTTTAGTTGCAGCTGGTTTAGGCTTCACAGGACTAGATTTATTTTCCCCATTCACATCATCACCATATCCCGCCGCCTTCGATTGATTCGGCATGGAAATCTGCGGCCTTGGTACATCCTGTATAACAATACAGAGCGGCAATTTACTATACTATGTGGGGTTTGTGCAGAACAAAAATCTTACAAATATTATTACATGTAATATATATTTTTATTAAAATTAATAAACAAATACATCATATTTTCAACATGCTTAAACAATTATAAATCCTCTTGCTAAAAACACATTTAATACTTAAATAGGCAGATCTATATCGAAGCTTTTAGCAGGTCCGTATTCCCGAAATTTAGGAATACGTCTAACAGAAGCTTGTTGCTTTGCCTCCTTTTTTGAGGGTTTCTCACTTTGTTGTGCGGTTGGTGCGTCTATTGGAAAAGTGCCTCCAAATACAAGCGGCTTATAAATTACGTCTTTATCTGTGGAATTTGAATGTTTGAAAATTGAATTTTTTATGTTGGAAAATACATTTTTCGATCCTGACTTTTTAGCCCAAGCATCCACAGTATCGCATATGATATCATGATGTTTCGGCTTCCTCCTATCATATTTTAATAACTTAAAATCCGAATTGAAATCCTGCGCTGATATGGCGACATTACTACGCGTGTCGTAATATCGCACAACTGTTTTCGATGGTTCGGGCTCATCTAACGATTTAAATTTCATTAATTTACCACGTTTCCTTTCTTTCATATCAAACGTGTTGTATTTGGTCAATTTTGAATCATTTTTAATTGCTATAATTTTCGTGTTGTCTTTATAGCAAATTAATTGAGATTTTTCCTCATTTTTATAGAAATAATGTTTATCATCAGAGCTCGTACTATATCGATCGATTTCATCAACGCTTCTGTTATTCCGCAATGAGAAGCATTTCGACATTTTGTGCAATTTACTGTCAGAATCGTGCTTGGGCTTATCGTCCGGTGAATAGGCCGGTGTCAGTTTAAGGGTGGGAAGAGTGGTGAGTCGCTTACGTAACACAAACGGCTGTTGTTCTGGGGTTGAGGTTTTACTTACTTCAGTTGACGACTTCTTTTTATCATCAGGCTGCGTCCGCGTAAGAGGGGGCACATAAAACAAGCGAGTTAAGTTACTTGACCAGGTGCTAAATAATTTGCGTTGCCTTTAATAAGGGAGATGGATTTTATTTGGGGCGTAATAATTACCTCGTTTTGAGCGTTATTCCAATAGTCGTGTTGATTCGCCGTCACGTCCATTGTTGATGCAATGGTTTCCTGAGGTTGTGTGAAAGTTTGCGATTGATCACCCGCCCATTGTTGTTGATTGGACCAATTATACTGATCGCCATATTGGCTGTTGTAATCTGAAAATATACAGCAAATCATTAGTGAATGATTAAAAAAAAAATTAAAAGTATACTTACTCTCCTGATTAATCTCCTGTTGTTGGTTAACATCACCAGATTGCTCCACCTGTGCCTCAGGATGCCAACTCTGATGCTGCATTTGCTGTTGATCGAGTTGTTGCTGCTGTTGCTGAATCTGCCACGGATCCTGTGCAACCTGTTCATAATTTTGAGCATGTTGTTGAGGAGATGCGTCAACATCAGGCGTCGCCGTATTCAAATTACTCAAACTCTCATGCGTAATCAAACCCATCTAAGAATCAAACAAAAATTGCACAAAAAACTCAAACAAATCCATCAACTTACATTGTATTCTTGTTGGATGACTTTAAGATTCCTCAACCAGGAAATATCGGGTCGACTCGTATCCAAATCAGGATGATCCTCTTCACTATCATCTGCATCCACAATGGGATCGTAGTATTTAAGCCGATCAGCCAAATCGCAAACCCGATTGATCAAAGATGGTTTAGCCAACGTGGGATTTTGGAGTATACCATTAGTCACTTGTTCCAAATAGGCCAAGGCACTTTCCAAAAATCCGTAATCAGCCAAACGGGTCGAAATTAAATATTTGTACGCCTAACACACAATCAATTTGATTACAAAATCACACACAAACTCAAAATTATTACCTGGAATTCCGGTATGATAAAGTTAGGATCGCTTAGACTTCTCGCATACTCATAGACTTCAGTCATGTGAATGGCTTCGTTGGTGGCAAACTGTTCGAACACTTTGTGATGGTTTGAACCCAACAAAACCATTTTGGCGTTATCCGTTCCATACCGGGAGAAGCTTACTTCTGCCATTAGGTAACAGAATTGGGCCGCGTATAAACTTCCGCGCATCATCAGCGTGTCTGCTAATGTGGTGATTGCTTTACGATCCAATTCTGGTCTTTGGGTGGTATTGGAAAGGATCATAGCCAGATGAGGACGCCAATCGCCCCATTTTTCATCACTAACAGACTATTAAAAATTGTTAGAATCAATTTAATCAATTATTGTTAAAAAAAAAATTAATCACCGTCCGATGATGACCGTGTAAAAGTTGAAACTAGTTAAATATCTTCGTAATATAGTACATAGTAAATGTATTTTATTTATTTAATTATTGTTTAACTTACAGTGACAGAAGCCGGTAATCTTCCAGAAAGTAGTTGATATAAAGTTTGTAGAGGATCGTTCATCGGTAAACCATTAGCGAACCTCATCATCACATTGGCGTATGTACGTTTATCTAATTTGCTAGCAAGGAACAGCGCGTGACCCCATAGACTATGCTTCATAGCCCATTCAAGCGCCTCCTTTTCCGATCCATACAATAAATATTCCCTAAACTTATTAGTAACAGCTTCTTCTTTCAAATGCGGATTAACACTTCCGATATCTTGCGGCATAATTGAAGGCTCATCAACCGCACTACTAGCAGTAGAAGTAACCGATGAAGGCCTCAACTGATGTTGCTCTTGTTGCCTATTTTTCACCAACAATTCAGCAATATCGGCACCAACCACCATCTGCAAAGCACCGAACAGAAATGAAACAAAAACCACGTATTTATAATAAGATCAATATCATCCGAATAATTTATTACTCCATCAAACTAGGTTGCGTTACTATTATTAATCAACATCCTACTTACAAAATAGATTATTTCTAACTAAAAATCAATTATGATGATATTTAATCTACGCCCTACATCTGTTAAATTGTTTTTTTTATATTCTACTTACCCCATTCTGTCGTAATAATAAAATCAACAATTCCCACATCAATACATAGGAATCCGGATCGTTCGTCTCGCAATGGTTCCTAATTTTGCTCTCGCAATACTCGATGATTGTTTTCTTGTGAGTAACGCCTTTGACAAGAGGACCGGGAAAGTCGTTCAATTCTCTAAGGTCTTCGTCGTCTTCGGGAATGAATGATTTTACGGGTCCTATCTCGATTGTGGCCGGTTGTCCGTCGTGCGGATAGTGCGGTGGAATTTTGACGAGATGGCCGGATGCAATCGAGGCTTTCACATGGGCCGTCGAGAATTTCGCCGGCGTCATGCGTTGCGAGACGGATGTCGTGTCTTCGAGGTTCAGAGAGGAGTCCGTGTAATCAAATGGTCTACTCAGACTAGAATGGTATACATCAGAGTTAGTAATTTATTGGTTAAATAGATGTTAAAGTCTGTTCACACCAAGCGAGTTTACTTAAAATTTAATCTAAAACGCGTACCCCCTCCCCACTGATTGTCGCCCGCTAATAATGCCCACAAGCAAGCATCCATCATAAAGACCCCCCCCCCTCCTTTAAGCAAAAATGTTTATGTTTGAACAATCTAAGCCGTCTATCGAAAATTTGCATTAGGGGCATCTTAGCTAACGCATCTCAAGTCTCCAGCTCCGCCAAAAAATACGCTGACAACCCCCCCCCCCCGCCCCTCTCTCTCTCTATCTTTGTATTTATATATTTTACAACAATAATTACATCCAAACTTATATAAATTATAGGATCCGAACAAGAGTACCAAGTTCCGCTCAACCCTTTAATCCTCAAGTAAAGATACAAAACTAAGATCAAAGTTCGCAGCGCTAAGCAATCAGTGATAGTTTAATGCTATAGTATAGTCCGCAACCATAGAGATCTCCATAGAATCTCCTCCAACGCAATTTGAATTTTCCCGCGCATAGTAGTGATGCTAGGCAGGCACCACTTTGCACAGTAAAAAGAAACAGTTTAATGCGCATAACTCCGGACGACGCACCAAGTACGCATTTTGGCCAAACGAGCTCTTCCAAAGCGTCGTACAACAAATAAGCACTTTGAAGTTAAAACTGATTTTTATTTAAACTTGCAAAACATAAAAGCGAGGTTTTCGGGATAAAGTCAAGTGGTGAACCGCCTTTGGTTAGTCAAAAACTACAAAGTTACAGTAGTTTTCTGAAAAAGTCCAAAAATCCTAAAACAAAAAACAAAAAAACCCAAAATGAAGAAATTCCGAAAACCCATCAAATCTTTTATGGCAAAAAAGTTGAAGCCCACTAAACCGGCTCGACATCATCAATAAAAGTTTAGTTCAAGAGATAGCAAAAAAACACCAAAGACAAAGTGCAGAACAACCGAGACATTTTGTTAACAAATTTCGACGCTGGAAAGAACAATCAACACAAAACTCGGAATCGCTCTTCCCAAAATCGAAGACGCAAATCCAAATTCAGACAATTGCAAACAATGTATCAAAGACGCAATTTGGGTCAAATTTTTCAGTTTTTCGTTCCGACCAACCAAGTTCTCCCAACTCGTACAACAAACAAACGGTTTGCGATTAAAATTGATTTGCATTCAAGTCGCAAAACATCAAAGCGCATTTTTCGGGAAAAGATGTCCGTCAAGATGACCATTTCGGCAAGTGAACCTTCCTACGTTGGTCAAAAATTATAGCAATGTTCTAAAACAAAATTAAGAATTGGTATAGACGGGTGAGCAGAAACAGTTTATAAATATTAGGCCGGTGGTTTAATACAATATTCCCGCCCAAGTGTTTGTTATCAAAAAATTTGCATATTCTCACACTTGTAGCGTTTCAGCTGTTTTTAATATGACAGATTAAATGACAGTTGTCACTAATACGTCAGAGGTAGGTACAATTACAAATTTCTTGATAATTAACACTTGGGCGGGTGGGCTTGATCACAGTTTATAAATTTTGGTGTCGGTGGTTTGATACTGTGTTCCCGCCCACCCGCCCAAGTGTTTGTTATCAAGAAATGTACTTATTCTCACACTTGTTGCGCTTCTGCTGTTTTTAAAATGACAGATTGAATGACAGTTGTCACTACTACGTCAGTGGTGGGTGCATTAACAAATTTCTTGATAACTAACACTTGAGCGGGTGGGCGGGAACACAGTTTATAAAAATTGGGTCGGTAGTTTGATACAAATACAGGAAATTCCTGAACACAAATCTTTTATAGAAACAAAGTTACGGCCCACTAAACCAGCTCCTTTTGACGGCACCGACTGGAGGTCAAAACCGGGAATTGAAACTCTTAGGACCAAAAGGGGTCTCAAATAGTAAGCAAACGCCATAAACCGCGTCAATAAAGAATCCAATGCCGACAACCACGATTCAACGCGACTGGGGAGTACACACGTGCAAATTTTCGCAGTTTTGGTCCCCTTTTGACGGACGTCGCTGGTATTTATCACCAAATATTGGAAAAAAAAAATTGAAACCGCTATTTCAAGCTCACTAACAGCAAACTAGAGCAAAGCACTCCAGTTGAAACTACTAGCCCGCAATCATTGAACTGAGGAACATTTGCAGAGAGAAAAACCATTCAATTTCTTGTTGGACACTGACTGACTGATTGAACACAACTGGGCATTTGGATGGGTGACTCTAATAAAAATCACTAGTCCTCAATTATTAAACTGAGTGCCCCTGCAACCCTTTACGGACTAATAGCCGGTAATAAAAGGCGCCCAACGTGGGGGAGCACCAAACCTGATAAGAGGAGTCAAACAGAGGTCGTAAAGACCTGCACACGCCACCATGTGGTAGACTACAGAAAACTTGCCCTGGAGAAACATCCAGATCTCCTATTAAAATCGAGCACCAAAGTTTTGGAAAAAACAACGGTCGCCACCATCCACGACCCGCAAGAAACCACCGATTCAGTACACATCCAAGCAATCAAAACACCAAACGTAACAAAACAAGACAAAGAAAATGTAAAGAACCGGCTCGGCTGCCAACTAAGACGCCTACAACAGTGAGACACTGACCGTCAAGCCCGAGCCATCCACACAGCTATTGTAGCCCACGCCATCGATAAAGTCGCAGTCATCTCCACAGATGAAGACGACGACGTCGGACCAGATACTCTGGCGACGTCAGCACAACATGGTAAAAAGGTATAAAAAGCTACCCGTCTACAACTTAAACTTGGTTCTCGCCCACCCACGTAAGCGCTCGTCGTCAAGGAATTTATTGTAAACTAATCATTTGTTGTATTGGTACTAAGTGACAATTATTTTCTTGTCAAACACAGCAGCAAGAGCACAAGTGATGGATAAAATAATAAATCCTTTAATCACCAACACTTGGGTGGGTGGGTGAGCCATAGTAGAAGAAGCTACCAGCTTACATCTTAAACTTGGTTTCCGCCCAACCACCCAAGCGTTCGTCGTCAAGGAATTTATTGTAAAGTAATCGTCTGTTGTATTGCTAAACACAGACAACTATTCACTTGTTTAAAATAGGAGCAGGAGCACAAGAGGTGGATAAAATAATAAATCCTTGAAACACCAACACTTAGGCGGGTAGGTGGGCCATAGTAGAAAAAGCTACCCGCCTACAACTTAAACTTGGTTCCCGCCCACCCACCCACGCGCTCGTTGTCAAGAAATTTACTAATCGACTGTTGTATTGCTAACCATCAGCAGAAGCACAAAAAGTGTATAAAATAATAAATCCTTTGATCACCAACACTTGAGTGGGTGGGTGGGCCATAGTAGAAGAAGCTACCAGCCTTCAACTTAAACTTGGTTCCCGCCCACCCACCCAAGCGTTCGTTGTCAAAGAATTTATTGTAAACTAATCGCCTGTTGTAATACTAACCACTGACTACTATTCACTTGTTTAAAATAGCAGCTGGAGCACAAAAAGTGTATAAAATAATAAATCCTTTGGTCATCAACACTTGGGCGAGTGAGTAGAAGAAGAAGCTACCCGCCTACAACTTATACTTGGATCCCACCCACCAACCCGAGCGTTCGTTGCACTTGGGCGGGTGGGTGGGTCAAAGTAGAAGAAGCTACCCGCCTACAACTTAAACTTGGTTCACGCCCACCCACCCGAGCGTTCGTTGTCATAGAATTTATTGTAAACTAATCGCCTGTTGTATTGCTAACCACTGACAACTATTCACTTGTTTAAAATAGCAGCAGGAGCACAAACGGTGGATAAAATAATAAACCCTTTGATCACCAACACTTGAGTGGGTGGGTGGGTGGGCCATAGTAGAAGAAGCTACCCGCCTACAAGTTAAACATGGTTCCCGCCCACCCACCCAAGCGTTCGTCGTCAAGGAATTTATTGTAAACCAATCGTTTATTGTATTGCTAACCACGACAACTATTCACTTGTTTAAAATTGCAGCAGGAGCACAAAAGATGAATAAAATAATTAATCCTTTGATCACCAACACTTGGGTGGGTAGGTGGGCCATAGTAGAAGAAAATACCCGCCTACAACTTAAACTTGGTTCCCGCCCACCCACCCAAGCGCTCGTCGTCAAAGAATTTATTGTAAACTAACCGTTTGTTGTATAGCTGCAGCTGGAGCACAAGAGGTGGATAACATAATACATTCTTTCATCAGTAGATGAAGCTATTCGCATACAACTTAAACTTGGTCAATGCCCCGGACTAGCTCAAGGAACCCCTGAGACCACCACTAAAATCCGGACCATAACCGGGTTTCAATCTCCCGTGCTTCAACATTGCAAACCCGCGCCATAGAGACTCATAGTGAAACCCCAGTGGACACTTTCTCGTTATAAACTGCTCCCCTCCCGCACCATAGTGCAGAAACCAAACAAGATGACCCATTCCCTGGAAGATAACTCCGATGGCCATCGCCAAGACCCAGCAGTGTCCTTACACCACTGAACTATCGACCGCGATGAGCATTAGATAGTTTAGTCCCGGAAATATCTGAAAAGACATCTTTGTCAACCTCCGCTAAGACCTTGTGGTACCCTGTCCCCATTCCAAGACGCATACCCCTAGATGGACCCTAGCCCTAACATGGCTTCCACTCTCTGATGCATTTTCCAAAGAAACAAAGCCCAAACTGCACTAACCCCCCCACCACCCAAGAACCGCCGTCAAAATCAACAAATACTAGACCGAAACATTTCAGACTTCCGTATCGCAGATCCTAAACGTAAGTCAGACCGTCAACTTCGTACTCCTGAAGAAAGAAGCACGTCTCTAAGACCGGAACTCACCACCAACAACCATCAACTGCACAGAGGCTTGCCTCTATACCCACGGCATTGCATTCCCCGCCAACAGGTAACTTTCAGTATGGCCACTGTGGGTAGCTTCAAGCTCACTCACGTCGTACCATACAATAATCACCAGATTCTCCCGAGAACCGCACTATGTGTGTATGCGAATGCGTTTATTCTTTCTTTTTCGAAGAACACTTCTATTCTTTGGCGCAAAACACTATTTTGAGTTGTTTTTTTCGAGTTTTTACGAACGTCACTGGTTTATTTGTACAAATAATTAAAAACTTTACTCAGATTAATTTGGGATCTTTGATTTGAGACTAAGAACAGTGACGTACGTGCTCGGGTTAACCAGCGACTCTCAAAAACTGGTTTTAAACACTGTTTTTGATACGCCACTGCTCAAAATCAAAGACGTCACTCAAAAATGTATTCAGGTAGAAAATTAAAAACTTTCAATCAAATGGCAATCAATATTTACTAAAAATTAATATTAAGGATCCCAATTTGCATTAAAAAAACACATTTTTTTTTAATTTACAAGAAAAAAAATTATGTGACGCCACTGAAACATTTTGATACCCTCAAGAAAAAAAATTAGAAGTAATTTCCCAACTAATTTTCACAAAACAAATGAATATTTTTACAATCTTCTATTGTTTACTTTACTCACATAACCTCAAATTGCATACTAGAATTCTGAACAATTTGGTTTGTAGTGCAAAAATACCAAATTTGCCATAAAAAACTCCGGCCCTAGTTGGAGCAAAAAGTCGTAAAAAATATTATTAAAAAAAAATCCGTAAAAAAATCTCCCACGGCACTGGTCGGAAATCTGTACATTGGAATTTTTTCTGGTCGATATGTAAAAATATTTCGGTATCTGCTGCTAATGTTGCGTGTTTCATAAAAAAATAAAATTGTACATGATCTACCGAGTTTCAGTTTCGAGATTTATCATTTTTTGGTACAAACTTTGAAGTTTAATAAATATAGGCAATAAAGATGCTGGTGTATGACCAAAATTTATATCTCTTAAACCCTACATGCCCATATAGTTTATGGATATTTGAATCCAAATTATGTAACCTAACCTAACCTAAAAAAAATTACAACACTGTTCCAGAAAACTTAAAACTAATCAATCTGAAGTTATAATCAAATAATCAAACAAACGACTATGACTCCATCTAGTGCAATTTAATCCGCATTAATCGGTGCCGTTTAGCTCTTCGCTCACCTTCACTCGCTTGGTGTAAACATACCTTTATAATAATTTACGTCAGAAAATCATGTCCTAAATTTAGTGCAATTCTGTTACTAATTACAAAAGTGTTATAGATTTCTCTTGTGTCAAAGTTAATTAGAATCAATATTGACTTAAATATTAAATAAGATGCAATTAACCCAGATAATAATGAATTCTATTGATTCTTAATGCATACAGAATTTGGTTTGAATTATTGATACCAAATATTGTAATAGCAAAAACACCACTACACACTACACATTTAAGCCAATATTTCTGTTGTAGTTTTCATTGTTTGTTCGTCGAGTGTTAGTAATTGTGACAATAGAAAAAAGTGTATTGTTAATAAAGCACGTCAAGCAACAAGCAATTAAATGATAGGAAAGAATATGTCATATGTATAAAAGTGGGTGGGGATCAATACATATTTATAATAAATATATTGTAGTATACTTAAAAATCGGGTCAATCTAAGCAATAATGATCAAATGTTGTTGACATGAATTCCACGATAGCGTGTTGGTCTCAAAATGATGACACAATAATTCAACCTTTACAAGTACGACACGAAAAGTTAAAACCGCGCAACTGGAGCGCGCCGTTCCATTCACTCGTGACGGATTGTGATTGTAGTAATAACATTAAAACTTAGAATGACCATCGATTACTTATTTACAATAACAGTGAAATCTTAATTATCCAAATTTTAAAATTGCACCAATTAAAATTCTTTAAGAATCCTGCGCATGCGCTATCTGAATCAATTTACTGATATTCAAATAATCAAGTTTCCACTAATTTGAAATTAAACCTCCACCTTAATTCATTCAATAAAATCGTAATAAATTGATTATCTCACCTAGTGTCATCCAAACCGTAATGGCCAGATGCACTCTGCGTGTGTTCCCTGTTGTAGTAACCTTGCATATGGGGTAAACTTGTGTGTCCGTAATAGCTCTGACGTAAATACCTAAACGCAAATAACAGGAAAACAAAATGGTGGATAATGAAGGATCAAAAATGATTTGGCGTGAGTGCTGATGCAACTCTCAAAAAAAAAAAAAAAACAACAAAATAAAAACAATTAAAGAAAGCGGAAGAAGACAAATGATTAAAAAACAAACGACTCACCTCTCCTTGGCTAATTCGTCGTTAGTTGAGCTACGTCCGGAATGCACCGATGTCTTATCTTCCGAAAATGAAGCATTCTGTTGTTGACCCGATTGTTGATAGTATTTCCTATACCATTCGGCATAGGCTTGCGGATTGGTTCGCCTCAAATTTTCCAAATATTGGTATTGATATTGTTGATAGTATGGGTTGTAAGGGTCGTAACCACCATAGCCCTAAATACGTAAATTTAAATTAAACCGTTCTCACTCCGCCGAGCTACTGTAGCCTAATTACCTGCATATAAGGATTAAATGCTTCTCTAGGCCTCCTATGATCTCTCGGCCTGCGTGGTTCCCTTTCATGACCTCTTTCCCTATAAGGATCATGCATTGAATCCGATCTACTTGAAGGACGCGATCTGTAATTTAAAAAATAATATACCCGCCATCTATTAACAAATTAATTATAATTACCTATGCACTTCATCATAATCCTCTTCATATCGACCGCCTCCATAATAATAATCCCTTCTCGAATAATCCCTCCCATCCTTTCTACTTCTACTTTTATCCTTATCCTTCTCTTTCCTCAAACTACCATATTTTTTATCATAATCATCGCCTCTCCTTTCACGCTGCTCATCACCACGCCGCCTATCTCTATCTTTATCGCTAAAGTAATCCGTATCGTCATCATAATACCGATCACGATATTTCCGTCGATCCGATCTTTTCTCCCTACCATAATCGGGCGAATATCTATCCCGATTTCTATCTTTCTCTCGCCTATCATCTTTATATCTCCTGCGTGGCGATTTAGACCTATCATGCTCACCACCATCGCTTTCGGATATTTCCTGTCTGCGACCACCCATATCAGTTGAGGTAGTAATGTCTGTGGGATTCTCGCCAACTGTTAAATCACGAATTGAAGAAACTAAATTATTTACATCGTCAGTCTGCGGTTGACCCTCTATGGAATCACGCCTATCACTATCTAGAGTATTAGCACCGTCCAAAATGGTTTCCCTCTCGACGGTTACGTTAGCACCAATAGTTGCAATCGCCGGCGGTGTATCGGCACCAATTGTAGCCGATCTCGATTGCGGCGTTATATGATCCAATCGATTCAATTCAGTTTCCGAAACGTAATCATCTTCCAAATGATTTTGATAGCGACTTGTTTCTGGAGAACTGGATTCTCCAGGTATCATCCGATGCAATCCAGCAGGTGGACTGGTTTGATTACTAGTTGATGTTTCAGTCTGTCCTAGCACCATCCTGCTCAATCCAGGTGGAGGCTCATGATCGGATTGATTTGTATTCCCTTCCATTTGTCCCAAAACCATACGACTCAAACCAGGAGGAGGTAGGGTATCAGGAATGTCTTGTACCTGATTGGTTGCATTTTCATCCGATAACTGACCAGTTTCTAGGTATTGATTGCGATCGTTAATAGGAGCCACCTCATTATTGTCAGGGAATTGCGAGGTAGAAGGTTTGTGAGTTATATTAGGAGGCGCCAAATCGGGTTGCTCGGAATTATCAGGAACCGTTTCTAAATTAACCGATTGATTAAACGGTGAATAAGCAGACCTACCACCACCTTTCGTTTTATTGATTCCTTTATGCGATAAACCAACGGTTCGCTTATATGGATTTTTACTATCATCTCCTAAAGGTGGTGTGGGTTGCTTCATCGGTGGCGGAGGAGTTGGTAATTTTGGTTGTTCCGTTGCTTTAGATACAATTTCTTTATTCTCGTGTGTACTATAAGCTTCAAAATCGGTTTCCAATTTTACTCCTAAATATTGCACAGGGTTTTCCAAAGGTGTTTCCTGTCCCGAAATGGGCGAATGACTAATTGTTGAACTGCGTGAAAACATATGCGACTTATCGCTCTCCGATGTTTGCAAAATATCATCCGAAGATTCCTGCGAAACTTGCGATTCAATAGACCATTGAGGTGTTAAGTGATCTTTATTATTCCGCTTCCCGGTAGGCATTGGCGGGAGCTGATCTAAAGAAACCGATTCGTAATTTTCAGCTTTCGCTTGATATTCGGAATTTTCGGGAGTGCTACTTTCGGACATTTTATGTTTCTTGGATAACTCCCCCATTAATGGAAAAACATCTTTTGAATCCGAACCATCGGCTTCTAATGTTGCATCCTGTTGCTGTTGTTTTGCCGATTCATCCACATTCCAATTCCAGGACTCATCATTGGCAAAACTATCGGCCACCGTTGCGGTTGTTGTGTTGGCATTTGTTGTTGGTTGCATGTTTGAATTGTCTTCGTCGCCCCAACCCCAATTACCCCAAGAATCCGCTTCGCCTTGTTGTTGTTGGGGTTGTTGCTGTTGCTGCTGTTGCTGCTGTTGCGGTTGATCTGGAGTGTATGTGAGGTTCTGTTGTTGCTGTTGTTGATATCCGGCATACTGCTGTTGACCGTTACTGTACGTTTGCTCATATGCTACATTCTGTTGATAGTAAGATGTTGGTTGTTGTACATTTTGTTGATTGTATTGATTCTGATATTGGCTGTAATTTTGTTGTTGTTGTTGTTGTTGGGTGTATTGATGCTGCTGTTGTTGTTGTTGTTGCGGTGGTTGTTGCTGTTGTTGTTGTTGCCAATAGTTAGACTGCTGATGTTGAGTTGTATCGTTTTGCACACCCTGACCGTACCAATTGTTTGTTGCGGGTTGTTGCCACTAAAACGGTTTTAATGTGCAAAAACATGAAAGCGGTTTTTTTTAATATTTATATGCAGACAATGAGTGTGTGTAGAGAGTTAGTTAATAGCAAAATGAGTTAAAATAATTAATATCAATAGCAAATAAGCTAGTTAAGGTTACATCACAAGAATTCTAGATTAAGTTATAAAGATTATCTTTTAATGATTAACTATATCTTAAGATTAATCAAAATCTACTAATGTCTCTGTCATTTCATCAATCTAGACTGATCTATACAAACTGATCTACCATATATTGCATGATTAACCAACAATGATCTTACATCATCTAAAATACTCTAGATAGACCTAAAATAAGTTGCAAGATCACAAGATCATCATAATATATAACTATATCCTGTCAAGAATGATCAACTTACAATGATCTTACACCACATACAATATTCTAGTAGTAGTAGTAGCAATAAGTTACAAGATCATCATATAATAATTAAAAAACTGGAATTGTCCACCTAGAATGATTTGTTACAAACTAAAGTTGGATCACTCTGAAATAGTATTCGCAAGATCATTTACTATAAGCTAATATCAATAAAAATCTACAGTGATCTACCATGATCACCCTACAATAATCTTACGCCACATAGAATATTCTAGAATAGCATAAAATAAGTTACAAGATCCACCTAGAACAATTTACAATAAATTAAAGTTAGATCATTCTAGGACAGTTTAAAAAATCTAGAATAAGTTTTAAAGTCACAAAATCATCTTAAGATACCATGAAATAGTCTAGAGTAGCATAAAATAAATTACAAGATCAACTAGAATGATTTGCAACAAACTAAAGCAACTCTAGAATAATTTAAATATTTTAAAATAAATTATAAAGTCACAAGATCATTTAAAATAAGTTACTATAAACTAATATCAATCAAAATCTACAGTGATCTACCATGATCAACCTATTATTATTCATTTATTTTCGCCAGAAGTTAAAAACATCTTAAGATAATTTACTATATCACAGAATCAATCAAAAACTTTAATGATCTACGTGCATGATAAACCTATAATGATCTTACACCACATAGAATATTCTAGCTTAATTTGAAATAATATAACCAAACCAAAAAATTCATCACATTCCAAGATCTACTTTAAAAAATATAGAATGATCTGCAATGAATTAAAGTTAGATCAACCTAGATTATCTTTGCCTTTTCGTAATCCCAGAACTATATACTATAATCTAAACATATCTACTATAGCGTGCAAGATCAAGCAACTATAAGCTCACCCAGATCAACCTCAAATAATTTGCAATCTCAAAATATCATAGAATAATGTACTATATCCTGATATCAAAATGTAATTATCGATCTAAATTGATCTGCAATGATCTAGAGTTGAATGAGTATGTACTAGCTACCTACCATCAACATCTAAACCAATCTAAAAAAATTGATCTACAATGCATGCATGATCAACCAACAATGATCTAACATTAGCTAGAAAACTCTAGAACAACCAGGATTTGAACCACAAAATCATTGAAATAAAAAAGATTCTAAAAACTGCCAAGCTGCACTGATCAACTTCAAGATCTAGATCAATTATTAAAGTCACAAGATCACAATTTATTGAAACATTTTGATAATCTATTAAAACCTATATAGAAAATCCAAGAAAATCTAAAATTTTATTGCTAGCGTGCCTGATCAACCTACCACAATGATGCTATAATGATCACATTGTGGCATGGATCTAGAGTAATCTATAATATTAAATATTCTAACAAACTTTATTGGTTTATATAATTTAGCAAACGCAAGTCTAGATTATTCTAGGTTGATCACATTTTTAGATCTAGATCATTCTATTAATTTGAAATATTATATACCTATTTTGGACCACTGTTAAGTATCTATGATCACTCAGATCAACCTAGTATGCCAACTACATATGTCGCATCATATACATAGAGTGATCTTCAATTACAAATAGAAAAAAACCTTTCAACTTCAAAAGTTTTTGCAAAATTCTAAGATCTTTAAAGAAACTGTGATCATCCAAGAATAATCTACATTAGTCTACGCTAAGCCGAAACAACCAAATAAAACCACAAGATCATTTACAGCATTTTCAAATGATCTAAGAACAATTTTGAGAAACTGCAAAGATCATTGATTGTCGGTGAGTAGTATTATCCGAAAAGTCTTACACACCTACCCAAGTGTTAATGATCCAGAAATTGGATAACAGATAGCCGGGTGGGCGGGCGGGGCACTCAGATCATTGGAGTGTCCCACCCACCCACCCAAGTGGTGATCGTCCAAACTTTTGATAACAAATAGTCGGGTGGGCGGGGCACTCGTTCATTGCAAGGTGAGTAGTTCGTGATTCAAATTGAGCAAAAAAGTTCATAAATCAAACTTCTTGATTACAAGCAGTTGAGTGGGTAGGCACTCGAGATTAACCTAAAATGATCTACAATGATCTAACCTCCTCTACGCTTTGCCAAAACAACCAATAAAGCCAGTAGATCATCTAAATCAAATTCAAAACATTCTAAAAACAATTTTGAGAAACTGTGAACTAGCCAAATTAATCTAGAATGATCTGTAATGATCTAGACTCGTCTACGCTTTACCGGAATAACTAATAAAGCTAATAGATCAAGTAAACAGTTTCAAAATATTCTAAAAATAATTTTGATTAACAGTGATCTAATCTAGAATAATCTGCAACGATCTTGACTTATCTACGCTTGGCAAAATATCTAATAAATCCATTAGATCATCTAAAACCGTTTAAAATAGTCTTAAAGCTATTTTGCAAAATCGTAAATTAATCAGATTAACCTAGAATGATCTGCAATGATCTTGACTTATCTACTTTGGGCAAAATATCTAATAAAACAACTTGATCAGATCTTAAACCATTTCAAAATAGTCTAAGAGCAATTGTGCAAACATGTAAGTTAATCAAATTAACCTAGAATGATCTACAACAATCTAGACTTGTCTACGCTTGACAGAAGCAACTAGATCATTTCAAAACATTCTAAGATCAATTTTGAGAAAGTGTAAATTACTTAAAGTCTTGCCAAATCAACATAGAATGATCTGTAATTTATTTACAGAAACAACTAATAAAGCCGTTAGATCATTTCAAAATATTCTAAGAGCAATTTTAAAAAACTGTTAAATAACTAGGTTAATATAGAATGATCTGCAATGATCTTGGTTCATCTATACTTTGCCGAAACAACTAATAAAGCCACTGGATCTTCTAAATCCATTTCAAAATACTTTAAAAACAATTTTAAGCAACTGTGAATTAACTTTATCTTGTAAGATCAACCTAGAATATGCAATAATTTAGACTCAACAACGCTTTGCCAAAACAACTAATAAAGCCTCTAGATTATCTAAAGCAAGTTCAAAATATTCTAAGAGCAACTTTGAGCAACTGCAAACAACCTAGGTCTTGCCAGATCGACCTAGAATGATCTGCAATAATCTAGACTAGTCTAAGCTTTACCGAAACACCTAATAAAGCCCCTAGATCATCTAAAAGTTCAAACATTCTAAAAGCAATTTTGAAAAACTGTAAATAATCTAGGTCTTGCTAGATCAACCTAGAATGATATGCAATAATCTATACTCGTCTAGAGTTTACCAAAACAACTAATAAAGCCCCTAGATCATTTAAAACAAGTTTTAAGCAACTGGAAACAACCTAGGTTTTATCAGACCAACCTAGAACAATCTACAATGATCTGGACTCATTTACGCTTTGCCAAAACAACTAATAAAGCTAGTAGATCTATCTAGAGCTGTTTCAAAATATTCTAAACACAATTAAAAAAAACTGTAAACTAGCTAGAGTAACCCAGAATAATCTGCATCTGCAGTGATCTAGACTAGTCTAGGCGTTGTCAAAAGAACTAACAAAGCCACTAGATGATCTAAAAACAGTTCCAAATTTTCAAAGAGCAATTTTGAAAAACTGAATTAGCCAGATTGACCTGAAATGATCTGCAATGATCTAGACTCTTCTGCGCTTTGCCAGGAAGAATAATAAAGCCACTAAATCATCAAAAACAAATTCAAAATATGTGAATTCAGCAGATTAACCTAGAATGATCTACAATAATCTAAGCTCGTTTGCCCAAACAACTTATAAAGTTACTAAATCATCTAAAGTTTCAAGATATTCTTAAAGCAAATTTGAAAAACTGTAAATTACTTAAACTAACCTAAAATGATCTGCAATAATCTAGACTTATCTACGCTTTAACGGAATAACTAATGAAGCCAATAGATCATCTAACACAGTGTTAATATATTCTAAGAGCAATATTGAGAAACTGTGAATTCACCTGATTAACCTAGAATGATCTACAATAATCCAGACTCGTCCTAACCTAACCTAGAATAATCTACATTATCTAGGCTCGTCTATTCTTTGCTAAACAACTAATTAAGCCACAAGATCATCTAAAACAGTTTGAAAATATTCAAAAAAACAATTTTGAAAAAAATGTAAAATAACCAGATTAACCTAGAGTGATCTGCAATGATCTAAACTTTGTCAGATTAACGAATAAAGCCACTAGATCATCTAAATCAGTTTCAATTATTGTAAAAGCCATTTTAAGAAACTGTAAAATAACCAAATCAATGTAGAGTAATATGCAATGATCTTACGCCATCTAGATCTATCCAATCTGCAAAAACACTAAATTGTCATAATATTGTTGATCAATCTATAATGATCTTCCATCACCCAAAAATCGTTAAAAATATAATCAAATAAACTAGAATATTCTAGAGCAAACTGTAATTATTTAGACAAGACCATCTACAACAAAATCTGTTTTAAATCAATGATCAACCTGCAAGGAATTAGAAATAAGATCATTTACAAAATTTAGAAACTGTAAGTTAATAATGATCTTCACACTAAGCTAAACTAATGCAAAAAAATAATTTTTCATGTTAGTCTGTAGATGTTAGTAGGCAATTGTTTTGTCACTTACGTCTTGATTTGCGTGCTGATTAGGATTGTACATCTGCACAGGAGGACCCTGAGCCGGTGCTGGACTAGGTGTGGTGTGGCCCCTTCTCTTCATCCAGGACATATTTTAATATCTGGAATAGAAAACAAACAAATCAATTAATCTTTCTTCTAATCATTCGTTGGATGTAGATTTGAAATCATTCGACTTGTTCCGCAATCAATAGTCTGCAAAGCACCACAAGTCAGTCAAGTCCAAGATCTAAATCAAAGCAACAAGTCATCATTGTTTGACTCTGTATTGTTTACCGACCTCGTACGAAAAGTAACGTACTATTAATTAAAGCGCTCGTCGTATAAAATACTTGCAACTTATATAGAAAGTAGCAATGAGTGAGTAGACAGCTTACAGTGCAATAATCTCAAAAAAAGTTAACATACAACTACCATACACCTCCATATATAATTTTTGATCCAAAAACAAAAAAACTGTTGACATTATTTGACTTTGTATTATTTACCGACCTCGTTCGGAAAGTAATAAACTAAATTAATGGGCTCATCATTTATATTTACTTCAAAAGAGGTTTACTACGCACCTCCTTAGATAATGTTTTATCAACAAAACTGTCGACATTATTTGATTTTGTATTATTACCGACTACATATGAAAAGTTACGTATTAATAATCAATCACTTATTTGCAAATTAAACAAAAAAGCAATTAGCGAGTAACCAGCGTAATAATCTCAAAAGATGCTAATATACACTCTCAAAAGGAGCTAATTAGATAATACTTTATCAAAACATATAGTTCTTTCCTACACATATTTTATTCAACGAAAACCTTCGCCACAATAAAATTAAATTGTGTGTATAAATGGAACTTTATCTTCAACCCACCCAAAAGAATAAAACAATGAAATAGAACATTAATATTTACGATTCGTTGTAAATTGCATTAAATGGCGAAAATAAAATCGTGTTTATTTCTTATGCATGCATCTTTTTATTAACATTTAAACATGATTAATAAACAATTAATATTAATAATAATATATATTTAATTACTGTAAATTAAACATACAACAAGAAGCAATTTAGACATACTTAAGTAAATAAATTAGAAAGTTAATCAAGAAAATATGTTTGCTGGAATTCTATTAATAAATTTCTTTTATTTTTTTGGTCATGTAATAAAGACTAAAATAGTTGGAAGGACAGTGAGTGAATCGGAGTAATTGTAATATTAAAATTATTGAGTGTGAATGGTGTTGTTGTGTTTGTTAAAAAACGACTAAATTATTATTGAAATGTTTATTTTAATACTAATGAGGTTACATAATTCAAGCGGGGACTGGTTTTATCATAAAAATAACATGTCGAAAAATAGTATTGGAAATGAATTATACTGATAGCAAAATTAATAATGTGTAGTTTTTAAACTTGGTAATTTTGTATTTAATTAATGACATCATCAATTGTGTTTATAATCACAGAAATATATATCCAAATTGGTCGTTTGCTATCATGCGATGTCGTTATCGTAGAAGGCACACTGACGAGGTTTTTAGAATCGAAATAATTGTCTGTGCTTGACCCTTAGCCGCTGTGATGAAGTTATTTTGTTTTTCAAATAAAAAAACAAAATATCCGTTTTCGATTAAAATAATAAAAATGACAATCGATTCTTTTTTAAAGAATTGTTCAAATTTATTGCAATTGATCCCTGTTTACAATTCTGTGAATCTGACGACAAAATTTCTAACATTTTTCCTTCATATACACTGAAAATAGTAAGTCTCTGAAATATCAAACAGCAATCGATTCTTCAACGATCGAAAAAGTTCGATTTTGGCGAAAGGATTGTTAGCCAAAATCGAACTTTTTCGAGCGGTTTGCACATACCATTGATGATTATTTGAAAAGTCTAATTTTCGACATGAAAAGGGCTGTCCCCCCAACTAATTTTGTTGTAGTAATCCCGCTTCAATATTTTCATCAATTCCGCAAGTTTCGTTTTGTTTAAACATCAAGAAATAGCATTTTTTCGATCAATTTTAGTGGCCCATTTGCAAGAGACAAAGAAAAACGGCCCAGAAGCAAAAGCCGAATCAGTTAGATGCTCTGGCAAAGCGGAAGTCTGAAAATAACGTGGTTTTCCTTTAACAATCAAAAGAAAGTTCACTTTCATAAAACTTCCAAGCAGCAAAGAAAAAAAAATGAAATTTAAACATAAAACTAATCCTTGATTACAATTCAGTAAGGTCGTTCCCGATATTTTTCTAACATTTGTTACATCCAGTTATATAAATTTGTTTTTTATATAAATAACGCAACAAATGCTAAGCCACTCATCCACCACACCGTGCGTTAACGTAATATGTTAATTAATTCATCACTATTTGAACTAAATCGTTCGAACGCATCACTTCCTGCAAAAAAGGCACTGAAAGAAACTCCTTTCTTCGTCACGCTATTGCCCCACTGCGCTGCGCTCAAGTTATTCCAATCTATCTTGACCTCTCGCATGCGCGTGTCACCGCTACGACTCGTCACCGTGCAAGCGCGTTTTTCCACCTTGCACACAATTACCGATATATTCTGTAAAATTAGCAAACATAGAATATCTCTATAGCATAGAACCCAATAGATCATAATGCCAAAACCCCCAAACTGTATACTACACGGCTCTACTTTCCAAAAAAACTTTAAAGCAACCTCAACGTCGTAGTGATAGATTTTTGACATATCAGCCTAAGAAAGTAGAGTTCTAATGATTGCCACCAAATCAAAACTGACAATAACACAACAACAACAAACAAAAAAACACATCCGAGAGCAACTCTCAAGACTAATGGCCAATATATTCAACTTTCAATAAAGTCTTCAGTAGAGTTACTGATATGATTACCATCAGTAAACGTATATTCATGTCAGTAGTAAAAACCTATTATTAAAATAAATAACTTACGGATCCCTTTCTCTCGGACCAATAAAAAAAATGACAAAAAGAACATAACCTCAAGAGGTTTTATGTAGCAAGCTACACCGGCCCGGAGCTCCTGGGACGGGGCCATACCACAGCGTATCCCCCTCAAGTAAAGTATATGCCTTCATACGCTCATAAACATAAACTACCCCACTAAGTAATGACACAGCCACTAAAAGACCAACGCCATTCAACAAGCACTGGGGCCCCTATTATCCCTCAGTCATTCAGAGATTTAATGTTTCTCTTCTCTGCAAATGTCCTTAGCCTTAGAGAACGGAACGTAGCACTAACTTGATGTATGACTTAGGAGAGACACGCACGTTTATTCATTAGTGCCACGCCACTGGTTACGTTAGATACCTATCATCTCCTTCTGAATCAAAAGTAACTCCCGGGACCACGCAAACAACCAGTAATCTTCTGGTGCATAAAGCTCCAGCCCCGACTGCACCCTAATTTGCAGCTAATTCATCCAAAGACTTCCGCCACAGCAACAGGGAAAATAAAATTAAACCACCAAAATCACAAAAACAATCAAATCCAAAAGATTAATAACAAGCTTCTTTGACAAAATTTCAGCAAACTGATGTAAGTTTATGACAAATTGACGCCCAACGTTGGGTGCATTCTAAAATAGGACGCCTCAACCCTAAACAAAAGTAGAATGTGTGAAATATAAGCGCGAGAAAAGAATAAAGACGGGCCAAGAATGCAACAGAGCAAACAACCTTTTCGTGTATATTAAGTTGCCTATTATACCGGCCAAACTGTATTGGAACTACTATAGTTTACAGCGCAAACTCATCCAAAAAATTACGACTTATGATCCATAACACCTGGAGGACATCTTCAGACAAAATTGGATTAACCACCACCGTAGTTCACAATATCTAAATTCTCCTAGTAAATTCAAACCACAAATTGTATCAAAACTTATAGCCAAATGAGTTGATGTTGTTACCTATACCGGAAAGCATCTTCAACAAAAATCCCGCACAACTAGAATAAGTTTATACAAATTTTGCGCCCAACGCTGACCAAAGTCTTAACTGCAAATGCATCCAACAAGATTGCGACAATAAAAAAGATCTACAACACCTAGAGGACATCTTCAGACAAAATTGGATTAACCACAACTGTAGTTCTAAACATAAAGAAACTTCATCCAAAGCTCTCCTGGTAAACTCAAACCACAAACAGTATCAAAAGTTGTGGTCAAATCTGTTGGTAGGCTCCAACAAAACTCCCGCACAACTGAAATTAGTATATAAAAACTTGGCGCCCAACGTCAAAATAGGACGTTCCAAAACCCTAGACAAAGACTACCTGCAACCAATGTAGTTTACAGCAAACTCATCCAACAAAATTTGCAACAATCAAAGAGGTTCACTTCACCAGAAGAACATCTTAAAGCAAAATTAGATTAACCAAAATTTATTGCCGTTTTCTAACCTAACAGAAATAAATTTATGACAATTTGGTGCCCTTCGTTAGAATATTCTGAAACAAAACGTCTGACTACAACCAATATCCATCGAACAACCTCCGCACCTAGAAAATTGGATTAACCACCGCCGAGTCAAAAGTCAAAATATCTGAAAAGATTCTAAAACAAACTTCAATAAAAAAACTTCCTAATACCATTAATGTTCCCAATACATGAAAAACATTTCCGACGGAATTTCTAACAATTGAAATTAGTTTATGACAAATTGGCGCCCAACGTAGAGGTATTCTGAAACAAAACGTCTCAAGCCTTTGACTGCAACCAATGTACTTTGCTGCAAATCCGTCCAACAAACTCCTCAAAACGACAAGTTGTATCAAAAGTTATCAAAACCATTGATTTTCCTGATACCTGGAAAGCATCTTTAGTAATTTGGCGCCCAACGTTGGGTGTATTATAAATCAAGACCGTAAACAAAATCTAACCCACCACTCCTGGTAAAAATTGGATTAACCACGACAGAGTCGAGTCGAGCTTAACGTATTCCATATCGTAGTTCACAACATCTGGGAACCTTGTTCAACAAACCTCTTAGTACCTTCAGAATCTCTACAAAAAATTAACCACAAATTGTATCAAAACTTGTCTCCAAATCCGTTGAGGTTCCCAATACCTGGAAAGCATCTTCGACGGAATGGCTAGACAATTTGGCACCCAGCGTTGGTAGCACTTAATAAGCGTATGACCTAAGAGTAACATGTACATACTCATTAAAGCCATGCCACTATTTAGGTTAGCGTTGAGTAAAAAATTATTATGAAGAGGCGCAACTCTAATACATTTGTACGTACTCATATAGAGATACATGTATATAGAAGCGGTGTATTCCGTTAGATATCTACCACATCCTTATCAATAAAAAATAATTCCCTGGGCAACCCCTGTCTATCGTTACAGCCAGTAAGACCAGTCCGCCACAACTTGGCGCACAACGTGGGGATTCTTCTGAAGCATGACCAAACTACACCCTATGCAACTTGAGAGCTAATTCGTCCATAAATATCCCCGCCGGAATTAAGCCTCCATCCACACAGAAAATTGTCTGTAGTAATTCACAACATCTTAGAGGCACAACTTTAACTAATAATTTGAAAACCGCACGCTCACAGTAAGTTCAGAACGGAACTTTAACCGCAAGCTATATGAAAGTTCGCACTTTGTGTGATTAAAAGAATAAGGAAAGGAAAATACTAGATCAACCAGAAAATAGCCCGTCACAATTTGGCGCCCAACGTTTGGCTTCTTCTAAAGCTCAACGCCCAAACAACTCTACACTAGTCTGACCGCACAGTGCATACAGCTTAGAAGCAATTTGCAACATATTTATCCACAGAGTACCCGACAATCTCGCCGTAAAGCAATGTCGCTTCTGAAAAAAAAACTAAAGACAAACTAGATGTATCTTGAAACTTCAAACAGCAAGAACCGCATAACACCTTAGAGGTAGAAACCAAAAACTGTATCAAAGGCATCAGTTACATTTTTGACGGAAATAAATTCGTGACAATTTGGCGCAAAACGTTAGGCTTCTTCTAAAACAAAACCAACTCTAAACAAAATCTGATAGCACCCAATCTAGTTTAAAGCATAATCATCCAACAAAATTCCAAACACCTCCTCAAAAAGCTCCAACGCACCCAGAATACATCTTCAGGCAAAATGATCTACCCCCAAGTAGTAAACTTCAACCAAGACCTCCTAATATCTTCGAGACCTCTACGGAAAGTTCAAACATAAAATTAACCACGAGTTGATCAAAATGTGTGCTCCCGATACCTGGAAAGCATCTTCGACGGAATTTCCGTCAACCAAAATAAGTTTATAAAAATTTGACGCCCAAAACTGACTGCAACCAATGTAGTTTACAGCAAACACATCCAACAACACACAAGACGACTTCCTCAAAAAGCTCCACAACAATCTTCAATTGAATTAATGACCACAAAGTCTGAAAGAAGGCTGTGCATGGTACATCTACAACAAACTTTACCTAAACACCTCCTAGTACCTTCGGCACCTCTACAAAAGGTCCACACCTATAAAGTCATATCCGTTGATGTTCCCGATGGAAAGCAACTTCAAAAAAATTTCGGCAAACTAAATAGTTCATAGCCATTTGGCGCCCAACGTTAGGCGTATTTTGAGATAAAACTTCTGCAACCAATGTAGTTTACAGCAAATTCATCCAAGAATCAAAAAGGTCTACTACACCTGAGGGGCATCTTCAGGTATAATTAAATTATTTACCATCAAATCAAAAGAAAGGCTAGACACAACTTCCAAAGGACTTCTACAACAATCAAACAAAGACCTCATAGTACCTTCTTTTATAAAAACTTATCGCCAAATCCGTTAAAGTTGTTAAAAGCATCTTTGACAAACCTTCCGACGACTGAAAAAACGTAACAATTTGGCGCCCAATGTTAAGCGTATTCTAAAATAAGACACCCTAACCCAAGACAAAGTCTGACTGCTACTTATATAGCATCAAATCCAACAATCTCCTCAAAGAGTCCCAAGAATATCTTCAGGTAAAATTAAATTACTACCAAGTGAAAAGAAAAGGTAGACAAAAGAAGGACTTCTAAAGAACCTTCAACCAAAAACCTCCTATAGTACCTTCATAACCTCTATGAAAAGTTCAAACCAAAAATAAGACACAAGATTCAGTAGGTGGTAGTGCATGGCGGTACATGTACGGTAAAGCAATCGGTCAGGTTAATTTTGATAACAAACAAACTCTAGCCTGCTAACTAGGCGTACCTTACGACATCTCAAAGATCCGCCGGTCCTCAGGTGAGCGTACAATCAATTCTTTTTAGAAAAACAGGCGGCTCCCAGCCGTAGGAGATAATCTGAACCGCACGCGCGCTACACTGAAAAAATTTGCGTGTCCTGCAACGGCCCGAGCAAGCCGCTAAACCTTCTTCGTACTAGGAATTGTTCCCCTTGATACTTGAAGAGCATCTTCGTCAGAATACCCGTCAACTAAAACATTATGACAAATTGGCGCCCAACTTTGAGATTATTCTGAAACAAAACGCGCAACCCTAAACAAAGTCAAGTCTAAAACAAATCCATCAAACAAAATTCCAACAATCTCCTAGAAAAGCCCCACCACACCTGGGGGACATGTTCAGGCAAAACTGAAGTAACAACCACAAAGTCAGAAGAAAAATTGGATTAGGAAACTTCTAAAGCAAACTTTAACTAAAAACTTCCTAGTACCTTCGGAACCTCTACAAAAACTCAAACTTCTGATACCTGGAGAGCATCTCCGAGAGAATTCGCGCCAACTGGAATAATTTAATGATAATTTGGCGCCCAACGTTGAGCTTCTTCTGAAACAAGACCTAGACTGCACCCAATGTAGTTACAATACAACAAATCCATCCAATAAAATTTCAACAACATCCTCGAAGAGTTACGCCGCACCTGGGGGACATTTTCAGGTAAAATTCGATTAATTACCAACAAATCCCCTTCGTAATTCACATCATTTCACAGCAAATTTTAACCTAAAACCTTCTAGATCATCCTCAACAATAAGTCCAAAAACAAATTTCAAAGTAATATGTTCCTAATACCTAGACAGCATCTTCAACCAAATTCCAACAAACTAAACTCCAGGTTCTCCTAATACCTGATAACAATCCCACAGCTACATATGTCAAAGCAAAACCCCAAAAAAAAAATTATTCTGAAGCAGTACCTTAGCAAATGCAACACTTACTCCCCTGGAAATCCTAATACTATCCCAGCAATAGAATGCACAATTGCAAAATATTCTTTAAATTATTTTTGAGGTTATGTAAAAAAGTTAGTATATAGTATATAAGTAATTTTATACATAACCTCAATTATTTTTTGAATCAACAATTTGCTTCCAAGCTATCTGTAAAAATACTTTTAAATATTGACCCCCATTGAAAAAAAATCGGCGTACGCCCCTGTAGACCCCAAACAGTGGTGTAGAATAATAAACTTTTTTTTCATATTCAATTTTTAATATTGTAAATTATGAATAAAAATTCATATACAAAACAATATAAATAGTTTCTTACTTATTATCTAACTTGTGTGTATAGGCCCCCATACTATTCGAAAGCTGTATTATCTCCAAAACTATCAACAATTTGTGTTCACAGTGCTTCAATGCAGATGGAATGTACGGTATTTTAAAATATAATGAACACAATTCTGTATTGAATTTAATCTGACTAAATACCGAAAGTGCATATTTATATTATTAGATTTTGTGTGTCTAAAACAAATAATTTTGCAAACCGTGTTTCGAAACAGACATTAGACAGTTCCTATAATTTACATGTCTGCCACCATGGCAACGAGATACTAAAATTACTAATATTGTTTAGTAATTAAATTTGCAATACAATGAATCAATCTAACGGAATTAAGAACACCAAATCAATTGTTTTGATTGTATAAAACATAAACAACGTATCCAATTAGAATGAAGCATCCGAATCAGAATTTTACAATCAATTTATAGTATTCCTACTTCCTGATCTAATTCACACTACAAAAGACTGTGGGTGTGTGAATTATCATAGGTGGCCTCCTATCTAGGCCAATTTGGACAAATCACCTAACCTAACAAAAAAAAAACCTATCTGACACTTTCACCTGGTACTACTGTTGTGTAAACGGCAATTAATATTTAAATAAAAATCAGCATATGTTTATAAATTTTAACTTAAGACTCACCTAGTTTTAAATAGAAAATTTTATGAAAATCCAGAAGTTGATAGATGTTTTAATAGTCGTATCCTAAGTGCTGATAAATCCGAGCATTGTTGTAGTCGCGGCACAGTTATTGGGGCACATTTGTAGTGACTTTCATATCACGGACACCGAATACGTGTATGCTTTATGCTGGAAACGTCAATGTTCACCTGACATTAGCATAATGTGAGTGTCAGTGGTAAGTGAGAGCAACCGTAGCGCCAAGTTTGATTTTACAGACGTCTGTATATCGACACTTGCATGGCCGGAAAACGCGCATGGATCTGTTCGGATGTTAAATATTGGTCACTTTACAATCGTCACGTTTATTAAATTAGCTCATTTCGGAAATATTGCGAAGTGTGAAATAATTCCCAGGCAAATGTCAGGTGGAACTACGTGCGCCATCTATTTGCACCCACAAGAACTACTGAATTAGTTCCGATTATTTGCCAAAGATGGCAGTCACAGTTTGGCTACATACAGGGTGTTTTGTATTGATATAAATACAGGGTGGTTCAAATAAAAGAAAAGTTTTATAGAGATTTTTATATTTATTGTTTTATTTTAATTTTAACATTGCTGTTTAAAAAACTAATAATTATATGAAGCTAATGATGCAAATTTTGATTATTTTTGAAGTTTTTGAGGTTATTTTTATTACATTAGAATAAATCATTAATAAAAAAATATCTTACATCAATGTAGAATAAGTTTAAGCTAATCTAACACTAAAATAAAATGCATTTTTGTTTGTTTATTATAATGAATTTAAGTTGCTACTTTATGATTAACAAATTGCATAAAAACCATTATTTACAGAGTTTTTTAATGTTAAATATTAAAACGTCATTAACGTTGTAATCAACAAATTAGATATTTGTTAAACTGCAATATTACGGCAACTATAAGAGAATTTTGTAAAGACTTTTTTGGAGACAAACACTTAGGCAGGTAGGGGCAACTCTCAGTTAATGCATTGTGGGCAGGTGTTTTACAATGACCTACCTTGCCTACCTATCCAAATGAATTGAATATCTGTTTCATTGTAACAATCTTGCGACAATATTTTATGTTAAAATGAACATTTGTTGTCAAAAGCATAAGGTAGTAGGATTCTATCAAAACTTCCTTGATGATAAACGTTTGGGCGGGCGAACAGAGCCCAGTTTATAAATTGTAGGCGGATAGTATAAAATAGTTCAGGATTCTAAAAAAACTTTCTTAAACTTTAAAAGCAGGTGTTATTGAACCAGTTTTGTCAAGTGCGGCAAAAGGCGTTAACCAATGTTGGTTCTTTTGTGCAATTGAAAACGTCTGTTTTCCTTGGAAATGTCGAAGGAGCGAAAACTGGGCTACTGGGAGTGGTGGTTACCTTCCAGGGTTAAGCGAAGGTAGGCAATTTATTTTGGCTTGCCACGCCAAGTGTGATACATCTCTGCGGTAAGGATTTCAAGATTTTGGCGGAGGTTGGCAACGACAACCACCAGCGGATAAATTGTTCTGGATCAGGCGTGTGTAAAACCTTGGCGGCTAGTCAATGCAGCTTTGTAGTTTTTCCTTGGTGCGCCAGGTGTTTTCGATTGGGAAGCAGAAAAGTTGTTGCGAGGTCGGTTAATGCGGGGCTTTTATCTTCTAGAGTTTACAGAAGGTCGTGCGCTCTTCTAGTACGCACTAATGTTTTTGCACGTTTTTCCCAGAGAATAACAAAATTTAAAAATAAAGTCTAAACCTAAGGAATCTAAGGTAGAATCACGTGGTGTTAAACGCAATTCTTTTACGCACATTATTGTCTTGTCAGAAAGTCATAATTGGGAAAATCACATCCAGGGTTTGGTTACTAAAGTTTGTACACTGGTTAATTGTCACTGGTTTTATAGGCTTGAGGGCATCAAGCTTGTGTTTGGACTATTAAGTTTTTACTGGGTGAGAGCACTTGAGCCTAGAACAAACTGAGGTCATCTTGGTGCAGTTTTACTGCATGAGGTTCCAGATCCGCGTTTATAAGCAAAAGAATTGTATTGGCCGAAGGTGATGTTTTGTGATGGGTCCGAGTTTCATTTCTGGATGCTTGTTTAGGTCAATGAGATTAAGGGCAATGAGATCGTGCACTGGTGGATCTGGTGGCGGGGACGTCAGCAGGCTTGTTTGGAAAGTTGCGGTCAGTATCAGCTCAATAGAGGGCATCGCCGTCTGTTAAGTGATCCTTACTAGATTCTCCTCCGCTTTAACCATCGTTTTCGTTTGTTGCTTTTGCTAGAGTCTAAGTCCGACACCACATAAGCACTGTTAGTTTGATGCACGACAAAGAAAATGTTTAGGGTACCTAGTCGGTTGTATTTGTCAAACCCTCAAATGTAGCATTCTCAACTCTTTTTTTTTAGACTTGTTCGGGGTTTCGGGGCTCAAAAGGTTTTCAGGCAAAGTAATCTTTTAGAGTTTTCCGCTTGGGATCAAAATTTTAACCAACTTTGTTAGCTAATTCCTTATTTAAAATTTGTTATTTTCTTTCTGATCAGCTTTTTGCTGATTAAGTTATGTGTGTAATAATAATAATAATAATAGCGTCTTTATTTTTCTGTATTTGTTACATGAAAATGGCGAAGTTCAGCCCAAGGCTGGTCTACCACTTAACCTTTTGAACATAATTACAAAAATTTGGTGTTAAATTAGTTTAATTTTATATAGTCACTGAGCTGCTATCTTGAGTTATTGTCAAGTTGTTTTATTTTTTTCTTGGTACAGGAACAAGGTTCTGCATGCTTTAAAATGCTATTAAATTTATATATCAAATTAATTGTCAAACTGACATTGTAATAAAGAGAACGTGTTAATGTGTGGTTGCGGTTTAGTCGGGTTTTAGGTAACATTCCTTAGATCGTAAGTGGATCTGAAAGTTGATCCGGTGATGAGCAGCTAGATAGTGAATTTTTTTTAATCAAATTCCTTTGGTTTTTTGGAGAGGTTCCACCAGGTGAATGAAGTTTTTTGGTGACAAGTTTGTGAGGTGTTGAGGCACCTTTACTTGAGAATGCCCTACGTTAAGCTTTAATTGTTACCGGACTAGTTTTGTCGGAGACGGCAAGAGGCGGTGCAATCTGAACGCGGCAAGGGCAAAAACTAGACTACTGGGGGTGGTGGTTATCTCCTGAAGTCACTGGGTTGAAGTTGCCGGAAATAGAAAATCTATCTTGGTCTATCGCGCCAGATGTGATACAGCTTTGCGATAGGGACTGCAAAGTCTTGGTGGAGATGGGCACAGATACTTACCACCAGGAGATAAATTGTCTTGAAAAAGGTCTGTGTTAGCCCTTTGCGACCGGTTGAAGCAACTCTGTAGTTTTTCTTTGGTACGCTAAGTGTTTCCGATTAGTAGCAGAAGAGTTGTTGTTGTTACTGACAGGAGCGGCTGGTCCAAAGGCAGCCTTAAACTAGGTTTTTTGTTGTCCCCAAGCTGCAACTTCAGCAACGACTACCCACGGTGTTGTCGACCTTTGCGCAGAGTGGCAAACAAACAGACCAAGAAAAAGCTCTGGAAAACAAGAGCCGGGTTGGTTCATAGCCAAACACCGCCGAACGACCAGGAAACAGAACCGACCTTACGCGCACCGACAACAACTTCTAAACGTCGCGACGGTTGGGGTGGTTGGAAATACTAACCGCTATTACCGTTCAGATTAATAGCATAAACCAAAAAGTATTAATTAATCTCAAGACCAATCCAAATTTTAAACAACTAAACTTACCAATGGCAAAACCAAACATCGAAAGGGTTTGTGAAGCTAACCTTGACTTGACATTGAACACCAACGGTAGAGCTTGCACTACCGTCACTATCAGTGACAAGAAACAAGAAGTGGACTTTTTGATCGCAATGATGTCATTTTAGAATACCTCTGGCTGGTTGCCAACAGGGCAAACATGAACTATGACTGAAACAAGAATGTTTACATTTTGGCAGCTAACCTTGAGCCACCGTTTATTGAAGACTCAAAAACCAACGACTCACACACACATAAAAAGAAATTAATTTACAGATCAAAGAACTGTTTAGTCACCGGCATTATAGAAGATTATAGATTAATTATAATAAAGAAAAAAGACGCCTTTCCCCGGTTCTGCATAGACTCAATAAAGCCACTAAGAACAAAGTAATCCTGCTCTTAAAAACTAAGAAAACTTTTTTTTTTGCGATAACAAAAGTATTTTCAAAAATGGACCTTATCACCGGCTGTTGGTTAAACTTGGAAAAGGAGAAGTGGACAACCTGGCTCACAAGATAACTACAGTTTCATTCATATGAACTAGAATGTATAACCATCTCGTGGGCTATCAAAAGATACCG
Organism: Tachinus rufipes; assembly: GCA_963932245.1. Classification (NCBI taxonomy): domain Eukaryota; kingdom Metazoa; phylum Arthropoda; class Insecta; order Coleoptera; family Staphylinidae; genus Tachinus; species Tachinus rufipes. Next base: position 10,184,199 of record OZ010749.1, read on the forward strand.
CTCATATCTAGTAGACGAGATGTTTACCCTATGAACGGACAATAAGGCGCTCGTGTGGTTAAATACCCTTACAGACGTCAAGGCAAAACTTACCAGGTCTTCCAGATCAATTAATCTACTGCCTGACATCGATTCAGACGCTATACGGCTGTCTATGCAGACGACGCCGCCAAAGGGAGGTTAGAATAAACTTTTTCTAAACAGAAACAATAGCAGAAATGGTCATACATATACAAAATATTATCTGAAAGTATCAAAAAACGGCAACCAATCCCCAAAACCGCACAGACTTAGACGTCAGCTACCGAGTTGACCAACGGGGAAAACTATACCAAACAGGCTAGAATCAATTAGTAGTGCCACCAACCGCTCATAAAAAGATACTAAAACATTACAACTCGTCAGAAACGGCAGGCCACCCAGAACAGGATAAGACGGCAACCACTTTCTCCGCCAGTATCATTGACTAAGAGTGCGGAAAGATGTATGCACGTTTGTACAAAAATGCACACAACTCCCGACCGCCAACCTAAAGCTACGGCAGAAAAAACCTAGAAAAGAGTATTTATAGACTTTATCGGCCCGTTTAACGTCATCCCTAAAAGGAACAAAGTAGTACTGACAATGACGGATGTATGCATATGGTGAATAAAGGCACAACAAATGTGCAAGCTTAAGGACGCTAACCAACTAACGCTCCCAGTGTACCACAATAAAAGAAGAACCAACATCAACGCAGCTTCAGGACAAAGTCCGAGTTACATGCTATTAGGGCAAAACCTACACCTACTTGGAAGTTAGAATACCACTGCACAAAAAACACATAACTTAGACAGCCACTTCCAACACCGACAGGCGACTTACCAAGACCGACGTTACCTCCAAAAAACGGACGCAATCCAGAATTACAAACCAAGAGACAAGGTCATGGTACGAAGTCTAGACCAAGGGTTCAGCCACAAATAAATGGGCCCCAAAACCTTAATTACGGAAGCGGGTGGAAATTGCTTTTGGTTGAAAGACTTACCCTACCATCCCCCAACAAAGAGCACAACTTCCAAAAGCAGCTCTAAACGAGAAAACCCTAGAGGAAGTTCCAACTCTCGATGTGGCTAACGTTTAAGAGAAAGAGAAGTGAATTGTTATGGTCGCCAAATAGCGCCACGTGACTCAGTAGACAAGGCAACCTAAGCCCTACAAACAACGCTACCTGCAAGACCACAATTCTACAACAACCTCCGCAATGCCCCTGGCTTATCCGACAATACTTTATAACACTCCGACGACTGCAACGAGAACCGACCAACTGCTTCCGGCTTCACCACATCCAGAGCCATCTCAGGTCTTGAATCAAGCTTAACACTGCACCCCGGACGCTTGGCGCCTCCAAGAGATATTCGTTGGCCAACACGTATGCTGTTGCCGAGGAGCTTCCAAACCGCCGACGCCGCCCTTCTACCACCTCTGGGATCGACGCGGTGCCAGTATCTTTTATACCGGAAGTACACTACACTCATTTTTGACACCAACCTCCGCTATGCACCTGGTACATTCTGGATATTAACACACACCAACAAAGCTCATAGAGGTAACTCACCTACCACTAGACCCTACCTACCATAGCATTGCACACCACGCCGTGGAACAAGTTTCAGACACTGGCAACAACCTAAGGCGTGCTAACACTTGGCTGTGGTTACGTACCTAACCAGGTTGAACTAACCCAATGACCATTCCGCAACGTGTTCTTGATTTTTGAAGAAGCGCACTACACCGACTACCCCATTAACGACTCACTGGCAAACAAGGTAGCAACCTAACCTAACTACCTTTGTCGGGACACGGTGCACTACTACACCAGGTGAAATACGTTATTATAAGCTCTCATTTTGTAGTAGACTTATGTGCATCGTGCATCTTTTGCCAAAAGTCATTTTACAGCTAATATTAAATACGTCATCCTTGTCGGCCATTTTGTAACTTAAATGTTGATTTTTCAAATAATAATTGATGTGCATGTCTTTGTACATATGCAAGTCATTATTGGAAGCCATTTTACGTGCTAAATGTTGCTTCATGATTGACAATATAGACCAACATAACCTAATTTAATATTACGTCACTATTGGCGGCCATTTTGTAACTTATAATGTAGCTTCGCAGTTTATAATTGATGTGCATGTCTTTCTACTTAAAACAATTAATTGTTGGAAGCTATTTTAAATGTCGCTTCATAATTGACAATATGGTTCAATATAACCTAATATAAAATATGTTATTATCGGCGGCCATTTTGTAACTTATATGTCGCTTTGCAACTAATAATTGATGAACAGTCTATCTACTTATGACACGTGATTGTTGGAAGCCATTTTACATGCTAAAAGTTGCTTCATTATTGACAATAAAGTTTAATATAACCTAATATTAAATTCGTCATTATTGGCTGCCATTTTGTAACTTATATGTCGCTTTGCTATTAATAATTGATGTTGAAAGCTATTTTGTATCCCAAATATAGCTACAGAATTGACAATAAATGCAAATATATATTTTTTTAATTAATACTTTATTATAACCTAATAAGTAGTACAAAATGAATTCTTAATTATAATCATAGTCTCAAAAATCGACCAATCACATCCTCCATTAATAAACTTATTGAGAATCACTGGAAGAACTACTACTAGAATCAGTCGACATCACTTCAACATCTTCATTCTCTTGCTTATGATTCCTGGTTTCCATAGCAACACTCCCTTGCCCGACACTCATATGAATCTCCCCAGAAGGATGCCAAGCAAATTGATTCTGTTGTGAAGCAGGAATTTCTAAAAAAAAATAATTAAATCATCGATCGACAACAATCATCATCTACACCAACCTCCGGGATGTCCAGGCCGATGCAAATCAGCCATATTATTCTGTTGCTGCAATAAATGCCCATTAATAGGATCACTCATCCTTCCTAAAAATCCTAACCGCATTTCAATATCAGTCGGATAAGGCCGTCTAGGATCACCCTGTTGCCATGTAAGAGGCGCACAAACAGCATTCGAAGCACTTATCCTATGTGCAAATTTAATTAATTCTTCTGATGATACGGGTCGCTTATTAGCCCTTGCAATTGACCCCAATTTTTGATTAGCCTGATATATTGCCGTGGATAGAATCTGTTCGGCTTCTTTCAATTGTTTTTGTAGTTGATTAATGTCTTGATCCTGTCGTTCCACTTCAGCTTTCAACATATCCATTTTCTTATCGATTTCAGCTTGTTCGGAGGCCAATTTTAATGTATCTTTTAATTCGTTATCTTTAGCAACAAGGAGTTCTGTTAGTTGAGCGTATTCTGCAGAGGAGAGTTTTGAACTTTTCGGAGCTATAGCATTTTCAATCATTTCTCTAAAATTGTAGAATCAAGTTTGTATTGAATATTACAGGTTAATAATTGGGAACTTACTTTGATATAATTTCCATATCATCGATTATATATAGGAGCTTATCTCTGGTGCTTAATTGAGAAGACATTATTATATTTAAATAAATTAATTTAATTAATAAATGTTGCTGTGAAGTGAAGATGAGTTAATTTGCAAATAAAAATAATCAACAAACCAAACCAGTACCGCCATCTGTTGACGACGAGCTCTACTGGATTAGATAACAATAACAATTTAATATTTTATTATAGGCAACTTAATATACTTTAACTTGAATTTGCCGCCATTAGTAATAAATTCAGTGCAGCCACTACAAATTTGAAATAATAAAATTATCAGGAAGTAAAAAAAACCTCCTGCTAACTCTGCGCTCCCGATCCAAAACCTAAGTCAAACAATTTTGATGTAACGTCAAGATGGTGGGCAAGCAAACTTACACTTTAAATATTAAATTAATATAATAAAGTTATTATTAATAAATTTAATTAAATAATCATTTATGCTTTTAAAATCATTGCTTAATTAAAACAAATGATTTAAATTAAATACTATATAATTGTTGCGTTATATTATAAAACATGTGCTAATTGTATTTTAATTGGAGTTTATATTAATTTTTATTTTAGCCGACGCTAATGATACTTGTAAATAACTTCTACTATTGAAAACAAAATATTTGGTTTTTAAAACTTTACTAATTTAGTAATAGATTATTAATTACAAATATAAATAGTTTAATTTACAAGTTGCGTTTTATATAATTAAAACTGACCTTATTATCAATCACAATAACAACTTTTTACAATTAATATCAATTTAAAGTATTTAATTTAATCAATTATTTTATTTTTATATCATGCAATTTAATATTAAATACAAATGCAACCATTTAATTAAAATATCAATACTTTTTAAATTATTATTTTAACATTTTAACATAGGCAACCCAATATACTTCTGTTTGTTTTAAAAATTGTGTTGTGGCAACACTGACTGCGACTTTACAGTAGGACCACACAACAAATTCAGAAAAATTAAATTAATCTAACCTCTTCCCGCTTATGTGCTCCTGATCCAAAACCCAAGTTTAGCGGTTGTTACGGGCTATTCTGTAAAATTTTAACATCGACGATGTTAGTTAAAAATTGCTGTTAAAATTATTTTTTTATTAATATCGCTGTTAAAAATATACAGAATACGGTCATTAATAATGATTGATTATCAATTAATTATGAATTTTATTCTACAGATCTTTAAAGGAAGCTAATTAATTATTAATTAATAATCAGACTAGAGTTTATGAATAATAATATACAGTCTCTAATTTTTCAACTGACAAGTGGCAGGACAAATAAATTAATTTAAAAAAATATGATTTGTAGCTACAAATATTTATTTCTGATTATCTTATACAGTGCCTGGCGACATAATAATATTCTCTCAAAATGTGTAAAATAATTCAAATTTGAACCATACACACAAATGACACTTTTGAGGGTTATAAAATAAAAAAAATAATCAAAGACAATTTAAAAACATTTATTATACATCATAATCAATCAACATCCATTCCCGCTACTTTCTCTTTATCATTTACATTTTCCACAATAACTTCTTTACTTATTATTTCTTTTGTTTTATCAACAGGATTAGCAAGTAACTTCTTAGCTTCACGTTCCTTTTCCCCCTTTAAGAACTTCCTACTAAACCGTTTTAATTTTAAATTCTGCAAAAACCTCAATTCTCCTTTCCATTTTTGCATAACTTCAACATTCTTAGGATTCATTATATCTGGTATTTCTGCAAAACAAAATCATTCAATCATTTCCAATAAAATAAATAAAAATTTAAATTACCAATTCCACACGTTTTAAATTCCTCAGTTTCCCTTTTAACTTGTAAAGTAACAATATCCTCTCTACTAGCATGTTGACGATTCTTTCGCATACCAATTGCATGTTTCAATTTAATTTGTTCCAATTCTTCATCGAATCTCGATAAATACCTCAAAATTAATTCTTCAGTTTTTTCGGCATCACAACAAGTACAATCCGGACCCATTTGTTCTTTAAACCATACGTACTTTTCGCCAATTATATTCTGCTTCATGGCCTGCCCAACTCTTGCCTTATCTTTATTAGATTGCCTTAAATTAAATTAATTAGTATAATTATAACAATGTAGAGGGTAAATTTGAATACTTTTTCAATTGTTTCGTTAATTGAATAGTTTTTCGACTGTTGGGATGCTTGCATTTTTCTAAATCCTTAATTTTTTTACCCTAAAATACAATAAATATAATAAAATAATTATTATTTATAAAATTATTACCATTTTCTAGCTGATACAAAGAGGCATGTATTGATAATAATATAACCTTCAATAAAATCATTCCTAACCCAACTTCATGTGATTATCATCAGAATTGGAGGTTATTTCAAATAATACATAATTCATTCCCATTATCAAAGTTCAATGGTTAATAATACCTTTATTTAGATAAAAAAATGTGTCATACTATATGTGTTTTAATCTAATCTTTGTTAGTTGTGTGATAGACAAAGGACGAAATGGATCACATCGGGACTCCTTTGAATCTTATTAAAAGCAATCTTAATGCTTTCTTCGTTAATAAGGAACCATGGCAGATAAGTGCAATCACTGCTTCTACTGTACTTTTAACTGTATGGTTCTACGACTTCATTTTTCAAGATGAAAGTAAGTAAATATTGTAAATTGTTGCTATAAAGATTAGTTATTGTTTTAATATAATTGCTACTTATCTATATTAATTAAGTTAATAATTTTTTAAACAAATTGTAGGATTGCATATAAATAAGTTGTGCCAGTTATTTTTAAATCGCTTATGGTATACTTGTTGTTGCACACGATTAATCAATGATATTTTGAATAAAATGTCACTTTTTATGATAATTCAACAATATTGTATGCACTTTTAATCAAATCAGACTGTAGCATGGATTATCTTATCATATTAGTTCTTATCTCTATGAATTTGTAGCAAAAAATTTCTGGCTTTACATGGTTTTATTGCATTGAAGAAATCAATCATTTTCAATATAAAAAAGTTTTTGATATGTCACTTTGACAGCTGGATAAACACCTAACCTAAAAAACTGTATTAGTTGAATTTTTCTACTAAATATCATGATTTGTTATTGTATTTAATTTGAATCCACTTCACTTGGTTGTATTGACAAAAAACACCAAAAAAAGTCAAGAAACTTTTTGGATTTGTCACTTTGACATATAAACCTAACCTAAAAAAGGCAATTATTGTTTGCTTTGCGATTGACAACACACATAATTAAAAATTTGATTATGATTTTTGTAATATTATGATTATTTTCTTATTGTATCTAATCTGAAACCACTTCAGATTGTTTCATTGTTGTTGTTGTTTTAAATGAATCAATCATTCTTAAGACCAGTGGCGGGTTTAACATGTAAAGGGGTCTCTCAGTGGCGTAGCTATGCGCATTATTATTTGTAAGCAAATCAGATCTTCCCAATAATAACGAATGTTGAAAGTTTGTCACTTGTGGAGTAAATATACCTTCTTGTCTAACTGGTATATTAGGTGCCGCCATATAAGCGTTACATAGAGTTATGTGGAGAACGTCTATGTCCGGGTTTCAGACTGTCTGAAAAGTTTTGCCAGTGATGGCTAGAAACTTGGCTGGAGATATAATTATCTTTGCTCTTCGCAAAATCTTTGTCGTTCACTTGGGTGAAGCGAAGTAATAGCTGATTCCTAGCTGTGCGCTTTGCGCTGGTCCCGCTGCTTGCGTATAGGATTGCTCTTTGCGAGCGTTGGGTGTGCTTTTTGGTGGAGCTGTAGTTTGCCGAAGAGGGGCAGGTGTGTTAACGTGGGCTTAGCTATTGCGCCTGGCTCTTAGTTTCATGTAAACCGGGCTGCCCTTGTAACTAGAGGTGTACTGCACATTACATCCGACGCATGTAGTTCAATGTCAGGATTCTTTGTTTTTTTGTTGGACTTGCACTCGGATGGAACTCAGTGAGAGACATGATCTCTTGACTTTTAGCTTTTTGAAGATTTTTCTTTCTTTTCCATGCGTGTATTTGAGGAAGGATTGCATATTGAGCGATGAGCTCAGCCTGCATCACATCAGCCGTGATGCAGTCAGTATATTCACCTGACGTTCGGGCTTTGCTGATGGCCTATTAGAGTCAGAAATTAAAGAGGACTGATTTCTTTGACGTCTTTTTTTTTTCTTCTGCCAGTGTGAATCTCTTAGGGGGCGGGGATTTGCGGTGGGAGTAGACATTGCGTACCGGTTGGGTTTTCATCTGTTCCTTCTCTGAGGATGCGGAGTCGGCTTTGCCGGCTGCAGGTTTGGGTTGGGGCTTCAGGTGTACGTGGGGGCGTTTCGCCTGTAGTGGTATTTACACTGTCATTTCTGGCTTGGGTCAGCCGTAGTAGTGCCTTTTTGTAGATGGGCCTCCCACCAGTGTCGCTATGAATTTTTTTAGGGGTTTCTTCATTGCACCTTGTAGGTCAACCTTTTCGTCTATTATTTGCGCTTCTTCTCTAGGGGAGGACGTTGGGATCAATCTTGAAAGAAATTTGTTTGGATAATTGATTAAGTGGCCAGTTTTTCAAGGTTAAATTGCTGAGATTAAACTATTGCGGTTGGTGGATATAAACTTGGCGGTGTGTACGACGGGGTCTTTGGCGGACGTTGTCAAAGGCACTTTCTAGGGAATGATATGTCTTGGTTTATGTGATTTGGTCTATTGCGGTCAGTAGATGCAGCTTCAGCCGTGTTCTGTCCTGGTTTCTTTGATCTTTGGTGAAAGCAGAGATGTTGTGGCTTTAAAGTTTGAGGTGGAACCGACTGGTCTCCTGACTCTTGCCGCGGCGGGGTTTTGTTAATTTTAATACCACGCCACTTGCTGTACACGTGCCTGCAAGATGAAATTTTTTTTTAGTCAAAATTAAAAGAAGAAGGCAGTAATATTGGAGCTACTGCCCACTGGCATAATAGAACCTAGCACGAGCGACTACTGCTCACCAGTGGTATTAACACGCAAGCAAGATTGAACGGCACGATTTTGCATAGATTTTAGTCAATGAGGCGACCCAAGACTGCTCCGTATTTAGGAAACTTAAGAAAATTTTGGATCCGCTTGCATGTTTATTTGCAGATATCTATGAAAAAGACGAGCCAACATCTCACCACGTTTGCAGCACTAGAGGGAAGAACCTATCAATTTGAAGTAGTGGCTTTTGGACTGAAGAGTTCTCAAGGTGCTCGCCCGACTGTTACGCATCTTTGTATTAGTATACTTGAACTGTACCATAGTATACTCAAATACCATAAAAGAACATCTAAATCATTTACGAAAAGTATTAGAATAGCAGGAGAACAGTGTAACTTGACCAAATGCGCCTTTGGGCAAGAGGAGGTTGAAGCCTATCAAATCACGGCCGGAGGAAATTAACCCTTTGAAACTAATCTGAGAACATTCTTGGCTAATACGTGGGCCTATGCACCTGGCTAAGGGAGGACATCCTCAAACTTTGTCCAAGTAAACAAGCTACACATGGAGCTACAAGGCACGAAGAAGCCTTTTGAATGGACATCTTAAGCTGACGATGGGCTTGAAAATGTAAAGATCTTAATGAACCGACTCTTGAAGCTTGCAAGCCTACACGTTTGCTTGCACAAACAGACGTATGTAATACCGCAGGGCTAACCAATGTCAGAAGAAGCATTTTTTAGAGAGTTGAGTGCTTGGCAATTGTCTGGGCCATAAAAAAATACCGAACCTACCTTAAGAACTGATAACCGGGCGTAAGGTTTTCATCGAGCAACATTACGCAGGCCGAGATAAAACCGTTGCCGATATCCCCAGATCATACCACTGGTTTAAGATGAGCAAAGACGTGCGGACATTTGCTTGTCTAGTTTGTCGCAGAACGAATCCAAGAGCTGCTCAACCAGGAGCTACTTTACACTCACACCCAGCCGGAGAGCCGTGGGAACGTGTGGCCCTAGATTACATTGGGTTTTATGAAACGACACGAACAGGGAACAAATACGCATTAACGTGCATGGATCTTTGCACTAAATGAGGCGATTCTTGTACTGGCAGCCACCAGCGAAATCACTGCTCTCAGTTTGTCAGCAAGTTGTTTAGCGATGCGGTAAACAGGTGGAAGACAATCTATTATACGACGTTGATATATCATCCACAGGCTAACTCTGTGGTGACGAGGTATGCGGAACTAAAGAAGAGCATTTTAGCTTTAACCTAAGAAAACCATTGGAAACAATGGGATGACTTAATAACTCTGGGGAAGTACGCCAAGCCACTTGATGTTAGGGAATAATTTACGCAAACCCAGCTACTTTTGAAAGAAGAGGTGAAAGATTGAGACCAGAGGCTGCACCAAGCAGAACAGTGTCAAGCGGGTTACTGACAACGCCGCTACTTCTAAGGAGAAGTAGTCCCCGAATACTAACCTGATGATGTTCCTGCGCAAAGGGACTTGCCAACAAGTGGATGGGCTTAAAGAAGATCATAACATCAGCCGGCGAAGATCTACGTAGACCATTTTTGGCCGCTACGAACTTTTGATGATGCCATGTGACTGTTTGTTGCCAAGTGACGTCCGGAGCAATCAATCAGGGCTCAACATTGCTGCAAACAAAAATTGTATGGACAGCATTGGTACTAGTGATTTTTTTCTTTTTCTTTCTGCGGTTTGTCTTTGTATATTAGGCTAACCTAACCTAACTTGTTTGCTATGTTGTGGTGGTGTCGTTGTAGTTTTTGGTCTGATCTCGTCTTAATCTGGTATGGTGATTGCACTTATGTGGGTCAGAATTCCTAAATTAAGGGCTTGGCCGAGCTTGATGATTGGTTTCTTTTGGACACAGTGTTATCTATCGGGTGTTCAATAAATAAAGGTACCATTCTAGGGGATAGAAGCGTTTGTACATGAACTTTCTTCTTCTGCTTTTAGTATTGAACCGATGCTTGTAGCTTCTTTGTCAATGTTATAAGCGAGGCTGTTACTTGCAGGGCATACGCCGCAAGTGACTTTATTGATTTTTAAGTTTTGGGTTTGTCGGGTTTATTTTCGTGTGAGGTGGGTCACTTGGTGTTGTGAGATTAGGTGTTCGATCCCTTGTTGGCAGTATACTTTGGCATACCAATACAAGTTGTGTTTGCAAGTGATGTCTGGGCGAAAAATCGTGTCTCTCTAGGGATTCAATCAGTGAAATGTGTGGGGCTATGCTGGATTGTATCAAAAGAACCTGTATACCATTGCATGTTTTCTTGCGTGTGGTTGTTACGTTGGTGACTGGTGTCAAAGTTGATTGTTGGTTGATGGGGTTCTCGGGTCGCGGATGCTTGTGGCTGTGATGCTCGTAGTAACGCCGCCGAGGCCAGGCGATGTGTTAGATGTTTGGCTAGGTATTTGGCCAGTTTTGGGCGGTAGTATTTAACTTGGTGGCAAATGCAATCTTCAGGACGTTGACGTTTTTTTTTTTTTTGAAGATGGAAGGTGGGTATCGTACCTCTTGACGTCGGCAAGGTGTTCTGCCCGTGACTGGTCTTTGTCTCTCCCGCTTACTTTTTTCAGAGTTCACATAATGAACCGAAATTATGGAAGAACATCCCCAAAACAAACCCGAAAGTCAAGTTCGCCTAAGTTGACTTACCTTGAGGAACAAACCATTCCTCAGGGACACACAAGTCTGCTCCCTGACGACCTTAGGGAACTCAACCGGTAACTAATGGTATAGTGCCTTTTGGTCTCGGGAAGAGAAAAAAGGAAAACTCGGCGGCAGAGACCTTCTTAAGAAGAGGAACAAGCTTTAGAAGAATATCTGGTAGACTTTGAACGGTACGACCTGGAATACCATGTACTAATCAACTGATTGTAACTTGCTGCATTGACAAACCAACAAGTCATCGAGGAAGCCACAACAGCACGGCTCCTTGTTGACTACATTGCTGTGATCCCACTCAGAAATACGCCGATAACAACCGACGTAATCGACTACATAAAGGCAACCATGTACTAGTTTGCAAAGATAGCGATAGTGAGCCTACTACGACTTGAAAACTATATTGCACAGACATCTACTGCGAAAACGAACTGTATCGACAAGCAAAAGGTTATTTCCAATGTGTTAATAATCAACATCTGTCTAAGCCATACCGAGTTAAGTACAGAGGCAAACCCACCTCACCTATCATGGAATCTGTCCAGGAGCATATACCGGATGAACTCCAGACCTGTGCAAGAAAGCTCGACAAAGTCACTTGCGATACGGAACTAACAAGTACCGCAGGGCAAAAGAACTTTCGATCGCCAACCAGGAAGAGCTAAATAGAAGCTGTATATTTGTCTATCACTACACAAGAATGGAATGGCACGATAACATATGATGACTGCTTTGGTTTTTTATTTATAACTTAGTCTTAATTTTTATCTTAAAAGCCAATTTACACTTTTGATTTGGTCACGGTCACTCAACTTTGACTGTCTTGTTTTCAGGCATAACATCCCGATTGAAGTCATCTTTCTTCAAATTTGCCCGTAAAATCCCACAAGTCCAAGCGAAAATCGACGATGAGCTGGCCGTAATCCGCGAAGGTTTCGAAAACAACGCCAAAAAATGTGCAAAAGATGTGAAATACATCCTAACCTTACCGGACAAGAAAAAAACTGATGAAGAAATTATCAAATTGATGGATAGCTATCTACAATTGGGCGAATACAAATGGCAAGATGGACGGGTTTCCGGATCAGTTTATTACAGCAATCCAGAATTGGTTAATTTAGTCAAGGAGGTTTATGGTAGAGCATCGTACACGAATCCGTTACATCCTGATGTGTTCCCCGGATTATGTAAAATGGAAGCTGAGGTTATCCGTATGACGGCCGATTTGTTTCATGGAGATAGCAACGTTTGCGGGACGGTAAGTTGTTTTGATTTAATCAGTTTTATTAAGGATTAATTGCATAATTGATAAGATTATGTTAAGCTAACAAATGCAATAATCATTCAAGGACAGACTACAGTAATCCCAGTACAGCTATAATAGGCAACTGGATTTACTCTAATTTTGTATTTAATAAAAAAAAAACTTTTTATTACAGATGACCAATGGTGGAACGGAATCCATTCTGATGGCCTGTAAAGCCTACCGTGATTTTGGAAAAAAAGTCAGGGGAATTAATAAACCGGAAATGATTGTACCCGTTACTGTTCATTCGGCTTTTGATAAGGCCGCACAGTATTTTAAAATTAAGATTATTTCGATTCCCGTCGATCAACAGACCTATCAAGTCAACATCAAAGCTATGAGGAGGGCGATTTCATCAAATACTATAATGGTAAGTTAGAAAATTGAATGTGAACTATACCTAGCAAGATACTATCAACGAACACCGCCATCTATACGTCGGTGGTATATTCAGGGTCATCAGTCCTTAAAGTTGTAGGTATGTGACCACTGAGGACGGAAGAGGGGGGGGGGGGGCGGTGAACGGTCTTCGGTATCTTGCTAGGTGTAGTTTACAATTAACTTCTTTTTGCTCTACAATAGTATACAAATTTTTAATGTTTATATTTGTGTAGCTTGTTGGTTCAGCTCCTAATTTCCCATACGGTACCATGGATGACATCACTGCCATCTCCGATTTAGGATTGAACTACAATGTTCCGGTGCACGTTGATTCATGTTTGGGTGGCTTCCTCACCGTCTTTATGGAAGAAGCTGGGCAGCCGGTACCTTATTGTGATTTCCGCTTACCTGGTGTTACCAGCATTTCCGCTGATACTCATAAATACGGATTTGCTCCTAAAGGAACATCATTGATTCTGTATAGAGATTTGAAGTAAGTTTATATAAAGCTTATTGCCTACTTAGCGAAGAGAAGCATTGAGTGAATGAATATTAGTCCTCTTCACTCACTAGCTATCGACTATCTGCCATCTCAGGGAAGTTTTTTGAGACTAGAAGATAGATTATAGCTAGTGTCTGAGGAGGACATATATATCTATAGGACCGACTAATGTATTACCCTTGTGCTTATTTTTAATATTCTTTCACTCAACGCTCTTAGTGAGCTTCTTCTCGCTTCGTACACATCGCTCAGCGCGCTCCGACCCTGTAGCTTCGAATCCACAGTGTTTCAGGGTCGGAGATTTGAGTTATGATCGAGGGTCCTTGTTGTGTCCGCAGCTTTATGGAGCTGTACTGCTTGCAGACAATTTATTAAAGGTTTTTGAGTTAAACATTTAGATTCTATTAATATTTTTTCTTCAGGTACTTGCACCATCAGTACACCAGTACCACTGATTGGCCCGGTGGTGTGTATGCTTCTCCAACAACTAGTGGTTCCAGAGCAGGAGGTGCCATTGCCGCTTGTTGGGCCACATTGTTGAACTTTGGTAAAGAAGGCTATGTGAGCACTACACGTGATATTATTCATACTTCTAGATATATTGAAAAGGGGTGAGTGAATTATATTTAGTAAACAAAATGGGCGCCATTCTGACTTAGCAATGACAACAAAATAGAGGCCTATTGTTGTTTGTTGGATCTCTAACTTTATATTTTGTTGCAGATTGAGAAGGATTAAGGAAATATTTATATTTGGGCAGCCTGCCACTAGTGTCATTGCAATTGGGTCGACTATTTTCGACATCTATCGGCTACAAACGCATTTGAATGAAAACGGTTGGAATTTGAATATTTTGCAGTTTCCTTCAGGGTGAGTACAACAGCTGACATCACAATCGGGGACCAAACATTGTGAGAGAAGAGGTGGAAATATTTATGTCGGATGAAGCGATAGTCATACTTTCTACTATTTTAAAATAAACCATAACAATTAGTCAATCATTGGCAAAAAACTTCCTTAGATGCTGTTGCTTTGCGCATCCTATTGATGACGACAATACTCAATTTAAATTCATTCTAATTGTCGTTTTGTTTGATAATTTTAACAATTATTTTTTAACAGAATCCATATATGCATTACCCACATCCACACCAAACAAGGCATTGCTGATCAATTCCTGAGTGACGTCCAAGCTGGTGTTACTGAAATAATGAAGAATCCGGGAAGCCCCGTCGAAGGAAAGGTAACAAAATCAATACAAAATCAACAAAACATATAATCATAATCATTTCTAGATGGCTGTTTACGGATATGCTCAGGGAATCCCAGATAGAACCATCGTAGGCGAGGTTGCCAACTGCTATTTGGACGCCATGTTTTACACCCCTAAATCTACTTAATTTTCTTAGTTAAATTAACATTGTTAATTTAATTGCTTATTGATTTTATTGTAAATATTTTATATAAATGTTTTCATCACAAAAATATATATATTTATGGATTGAATTGACTAATTATTGTATGCTGGTAATCCAAATAATTCTGGTTTGAAATCATTCAAGGATTTTAATATAACTGTAGCACCTTTACGAAATTCTTCACTGGTATCATCAGTAGGAACCATTACCACTTGCATGTTAGCTGCAACTGCACCTTTTACACCATTTGGTGCATCCTCGAATACTAAGCACTGAAAATTTATTTTAATTAATTAAGAACTCACTCTGTATCATTTCTTATCATAGGCAACTTAATATACACAAAAGTATTTAGCATAAATAAATTTTCAAACCTTTTCTGGTGCTGGTTTATCTGGAAATCTGCTAGCACATACAAGGAAGATATCAGGGGCTGGTTTACCATGCTTAACTTCATCATCAGAGCTTCCCATCACTTTATGACTAAAGAGCGAAAATAAATCTTGATAATTTTGTAATTTAATATCGGTTGCCTCTTTAGAACCAGATGTTGCCATTGCAAATGGAATTTTATGTTGATGCAAATGATTAATTAATTTCACAGCACCTGTAAGTAAATCATAAGTAATTTTATTAACTAAAATTAAATATTGAACCTGGTAAGTAAGGTGGATTAAGCAGTTTAATCTTCATCTTCGCTTTATACTGAGCAGTAAATTCTTCTAATGAAATAGGTAATTCGAGTAATTCAACAGCTAATCTAACTGTCTCCGGTTCAGGAGTCCCTAATATTTTCATCCTAACATCAACTGTGTATTCCTTTCCATATTGTCCGGCTATATCCTGAATTATTTTATCATAACCTGTCTCCGAATCTATAATAAAAATAATTTAATATAAAATAATCAATATTATATTACCCACCAATTATTAAACCATCCAGGTCAAAAATTACATGAGTTACATCTTTATAAGCCATTCTGAAATGTTAGAAAGAGGTCACTATTCACTAATTCAAGGATGTTTCTAGGTTATGATGATGAAATAAAAATGTGATTTAATTTTCTTATCAGATGAATAAATATGAAATTTTGTGTTTATTTTGATGTGGAATTATAGGATTGAATTAGAATGAGTTATGTAATTAATTTAAATTATTTAAGCGGGAAAAATAATAATGAAGATTCGCGCCAAGGAAATTAGTTTATTAGTTTCACGCTAGATGTCGGAATTAAATTAACTATTAAATATTAAATAAAGAACACATTTTGTATAGAATTGTTTATTAAAATTGTTTAAAACATTAATAATAACATTTTATTTAAATAAATTAAGTTTTGTCAACATTGATTTAATTGTGTTAATAGAGTTGCCTAACTTCAAAAAGACAACTAATTTAATTATATTAATTAATTAAATATAAACTAGACTTATTTGTGTAACATTTTAAATATTATTTTGCATATTTATTTTTAATCTATTTCTAAAATGTTTAAATTAAAATAAGTTATGTAATTAATTTAAATATTGCAGTTTAGTTCATTAATTTTACTTTAGATGTCGCTAGCTGTTCTAAAATAATTAAACTGATTTATTTTTTGTTGATTAATTCAATATATAATAAAATATTAAAGAAACTGTTTTAAACAATATAAAATAAAATTGTATTTGAAATAACATTTTGACAACTTTTGTGTTAATTGGGTTGCATACCTCGACACATATAATGTAGAATTTAGTTTAGTTATATTTATTAATTGAGAATATATTATTAAAATTCTAAATATTATTTTGCATATTTATTTTGAATATATTTCAAAAATGTTTAACTTAAAATAAGTTATGTAATTAATATAAATAATAAAGCAATTTAGTTCAATAATTTTACTTTAGATGTCGTTAGTTGTACTAAATTAATTAAATATATTTATTTCTTATTGATTAATTAAATATTTAAAAACATATTTTATATAACATTTACAATTATTTGCTAAAAATTGATTCAAAAGACTGTTTTAAACAATACAAAATAAAATTTTATTTGAAATGACATTTTGTCAACATTTGTGTTGTGTAGCGTACCTCAACACATAAAATGTACAATTTAATTTAATTTAATTATATTTATTAATTGAGACTGTTTTATTAAAATTTTAAATATTATATTACATTTTTATTTCTATTCCTAACAATATTTTTACAATACTTAAATTATTTTTTTTAATAATAAAGAAATAAAAATGTCATTTATTTTTTTTATCAAATAAATAAATTAAAAAAAAAATGTGTTAATTTAAAGAAGAATTTAAAAGGTTATATTACAATGAGTAATGTAATTAGTTTAAATTATTTAGCAAAAATAATTTGATTTGGTTCACTAATTTCAGGCTAGATGCCGTTAGTTGTACTAAAATAATTAATTAATTATGATTTATTGATTAATTAAATTAAATATAAAACTTTTATTATACATAATTTATATCATTAATTTTAAAATATTGTTTATTTGTTTATAAAATTGCCTTAAACATAAAAATAAATTTTATTTCAGTTGAATTTGTCAATTTATTTGTGTTAACTGGGTTGCCTAAGTCAATACATAAAAAATAAAATATATAATTTTTTTACAATAGCTATTTAATTAATTAAATATAAACAAAAAATATTGATTAAAAATATAAATATCAAATGTGTATTTATGTATCTTTGTTTAAATAATTTAGCAAAAATAAAGTATTTTAGTTCATAGACGCCGCTAGTTGTACTAAAATAAATAATTAATTATGATTTGTTAATCAATTAAATATAAAATTTTTACATAATATTTATAATTAATTGCAAAAAAATGTTTATAAACCCTGCCTTAAACAAAAAAAATAATTTTATTTCAATTTGAATTTGTCAATTCATTTATGTTAATTGGGTTGCCTAACTCTACACTTAAAAATAAAATTTAATTTAATTATATTTATTAATTAGTTAAATAAATATAAACAAAGAATGCTGATTTAAAATTATAAATATCATATTGTGTATTATATATTTATTCTAGGAGTATTTTAAAAATGCTTAAATTAAGTTTTTTTAAATCTTTTATGTTGGTATTTGTTTGGTTTTTATTTTCAACAATATGGACTCGAACGCCATTTGCTTTAATTGTTTTTATTTAAATGTTTGTTAATTGTGAGTGTAATTAATGGATTTGGAACCTCATTGAATGCGGATAGATCAACTTCAATTATAATGTAAGTTTATTTTATCCAATTTATTGATTATTGTTGTATTTTATGTAAATTGCGCATCTATCTTTAGCGCTAATAATGTTAAAATTTGGTTCAACATTTCTTCTATTACAATTTTTGGTATGTAAAATAGATTTAGATGGATTGTTTAGTTTGTGGTGAAGCGAGTACAGTGAGTAATGCTTAAATTAGTAGTAAACGGAGCGCAAAATTACAATTATATTTGACTGATTGTCGGTGACGAGTTCTAACTTGATCAAAAAGTTTGTGCAATAGCCTACGCTGTTTTGGTGACTGATACTTGTAGGAACGTTTACAAAAAATGTTGCGACTTTATTTTTTGGGACATATTTGTTGCAATCATATATTTAATATCAAATTAATTGTTTGTTTGGTTTTCAAAATTTAAAAGAAAATTTAATTTAACTTTTTTTTTTGAACGTAAAAAAATACACTTTTTGACGATGCTGTACGGTAGATGTTCTTCTAAAGCGTAAGTTCTGAGGTCAGGTGGTTTTCATTTAGTAATCAAAAGAATGTTCAGTTTTATAAAATTTGGCTTTTACTGTAATTTGTTATTTCTTATGTAGAAAAAACGGTTTTTTGTATTTTTTTACGTAAAACTGACAAATAATTTGAATTCTGTGAGTTTTATAACAAAAATTTTAATATTTTACCTTCAGTTAAAATAAAGAAAAAAAAAAAATAAAAAAAAATAAAAATAAAAAAATTATTTTTGTAAAATGATTTTTTAATTTTAATTTAGTAACCGTATCCGCAGACATTGATAATTTTTTAATACCATAATTTAACAAAATTATAATTCAAATAGTTCAAAGTCTTTCGAAACTGTCCAAAGTGTACCCTATTGTATTAGAAACGCTTTAAAAACTATCATAAGAGCTTTTTGATCGTTTTAAATATTTAGAAATATTGTCAGAGTTTTATAGATGCTCTAAATTTGCGTAAGGTATATCAAAATAGTTCAAAGTTTTTGCAAATTGCTTTAAAAAACACCAGAAAAGCTTCTAAATGCTTTTGAACATTTAGAGAAGTTTTCAAATTCTTACTCGTTTTTTCAGTATTTTCAAAGTTTGCTACAATAGGTCTACATTGTCTCAAACGCTGTTTTACATGTTCTCATGTCCAAACGCCTCTTAAACAATTGAACTTACTCTAATCAGTTGTTTAAACTGCTTTAAAACTGTTAAACTTTGTCCAAACTTTTTCCAAATTGTTCAACAATGTTCAAACTACTTCTATACAGTTTATCATTGTCCAAACTTAATTTAAACTTCTTTTAAACAGTTTAACGTTGTCTGAACTTGTTCTAATCAGTTTAAAATCTTTCTAATTGTTTAACTTTGTTCAAAATTTTTTATTAACGTTGTCTCTAAACTGTTCAACTTTGTCCAAACTCATTCTAAACAGTTTAACTTTGTCCAAACTTTTGTTAAGTTTTTCAATGTTGCTCAAACACGTTCTAAATTGTTCAACGTTGTCCAAACTTGTTCTAAATTGTCCAAATTTGTTCTAAATTGTCCAAATTTGTTCTAAATTGTTTAACAAAGTTTGTTATACAAGCTCTACATTTTCCTAATTGCTTCCAAGCTTAAAAATATGTTGAAAATACTACAAATGCTTTTTCTTTACAAAATAAAATTTGAGTCTGAAATTTACACACAAAACAAACTAAAAATAACCTATCACATACATTGATTGCAAAATTAATTAAAATTAATTAAAAAATATAAATTATTTATTAATTAAAATTATAACAACAATAATATCTTTATAACTTAAAACAATAATCAACTTATTAATATAATTTCTTTAATTATCATTGGTTAATAATAACATTTACTTGATAATTATTAATCTCTTATTCACATGAGTAATAACAACCGGACGCAGATTTGATTCATATAAATGACAAACACTATCAGAGGTCGTTATTGGAGATAAATCGGTTCCCTTCGGAGTGCTTTCCGGAATATTTGTACCTGCATTTACTATAAGCACCTGAAACATAAATTTTATTAAAAGCTGACTTTTAATTTAGTAGTTGAATAAAAAAATATAAAGAGTTTACAACTAAATACGATTAAAAATAATAAATACTTATCGTAAAATAAGTTTAATTAAGAAAATCTGAATCAAAATAATAGGTTTATTTGATGGTTTGTAGTAATTAAACCGAATGTGTTTGATATGAAATGATTGAAATGATTGTTATCTCGCAGTTACATTTCATTGTACAGAAATCAATGAGTTACAAACCTCTGTGATCATCCGGATTCCTGATATTGCGTGGCAATGGAGTGTAGGAATTTACCGGGCTGCGGTTCTCATCGTTATCACAATTTGATGGTTTGGGACGGGCGATTTTCATGAACTGTCCGCGGCGTAGAGCTTCGTTCCTCTCACCCTCTGTTACCCTCGTGGAATCCAGAAATTGCAAATCGGGCGTATGGTGTAACACAAAATATCTAAAAAAAGAAATTGGAATTTGATAAATTCTTATGCATAAATAAGGGTTTATTTAGTTTATTGTGTTAGGTAGTAGTACACTAATTAACTAAAATCTATTAATTATTTGTTGTGGTACAATGTATTTTAAGAAAAATGTTCTGAAGGGCCGGCGCGATGCATGTTTTTGCTAAAATAAAACCCGCTTAATATCAAACTTGCTTAACTGAAAAGTTGTGTTTATGCAATTTTGAAATCAGTTAAGTCAACATGTTTGCTAAAATAAGTCTTATAATATTTTTTCATATTTTGTTAAATTATTAAACGTACCGACTGCGCCAAAACTACTTCTAATTCTTCTTCTTATAGTGCCATACTCGCTACGAGCGTCGGCACCCCTCACGTATGTTTGTGGTGCGCGATAATAGTTCCACACAAACATACGGGACCTACAGTTTAAAGTGGAATCCGAACCACACCACTAGAGGAGTTTACTAGACAAATACTTTGCTGGTTTGCCATTGCATTGCAAAGGAGACGACCGCATCGAAATATATTCGACAAATTAGATATTGCCGCTGCCGGGAATCGAACCCGGGCTGCCTGCACAACAGTCTTCGCACTAGACCATTGTGCTACGGTCGCTTCTAATTACAAAATAAAAAAAAAAACATTTTATTTGTTTTCTTTCCTTATAAATTGTTTAGTTTGTTTTCTAAAGTGTTCAATAAACGTATTTTAATATCCTACCGACTGCGCCAAAACAAATTTTAATTTGTTTGGTAATTAAAACTAGTTTTGGCTTCAAAACACATTTTATTTGTTATTTTGTTTCATTTAAAGGAAATTTTATCGTCTGCGTCAAAACAATTTACAATTTAGTTCTACTAATCACCAATCCTACCGACAGCGCTAAAACCAGTTTTAATTTGAATAGTAATTAAAACTAGTTTTGATTTCAAAACACATTTTATTTGTTTTTTTGTTGCATTTAAATAAGGAATTTTTATCGTCTGCGTCAAAACAATTTACAATTTAGTTCTGCTAATTACCAAACCTACCGACTGCGCCAAAACAATGTCTTATATTTTTATTGTCGATTATGCAATATTAAAAAAAAAACATTTTATTTGATTCTTAAAATTATTTTAGTTGTTGATTTAATTAAGTTACAAACCAAATTTAGCCAAGTTGCAAACCATTAAATTATTAAATAAATTATAAGTAATCGTACAACAAAGTTTGCAATCGAAGAAATCTGAAGTATTGTGAGACTCTCTTGGAATATTTGAAAGCCTATTCACTCAAACGTTTGTAATCAAAAGAATGAGTCATAAACATTCAGGCGGGCAAGCGGGGTACACAAATTGAAACCACAAAATTCAAACTTAGTTTTCGCCTACCCACCCAAGTGTTTGTTATTAAGAAATTGTATCATAAACATTTAAGAGGGAGGTCAGAAGACATCAATTTAAACCACACGCCCACAACATTAATAACTTTATTCCTGCTAACTCACCCAAGTGTTTGTGATTAAGATACTGGATTACAAACACTCGGCCGTGAGAACGAGGAACACCAATCTAAACAACACTCTCATTAAACTTAATAGACTACATGCATTCAAGCGGGTATGCGGAGAACACCAATCTAAGCTACAACTCGTATTATTTAAACTTTGTTTCCATCCACCCACCCGTGTCAGTGATCAAGCAATTAGATCACAAACAGTCCGGCGGTAGTTGGAGAACAAAGTTGAAATAATGTAAGAGTGCTTTGGATTGCAGTTTCCCGCTCACCCGCCTATGTGTGTGTGATATAATTCATCACAAACACTTAGGTAGGTGGGCAGAAACAAAGTTTGAATTTTGTTAGTATGTAGTTTGGATTAGTGTTTCCCGCCTACCTGCCCGAGTGCTTGGGATCCAATTTTTTCATCAAAAACACTTGGGTAGGTGGGTGGAAGTGGAAACAAAGTTTAAATTTTAATAGCATGTAGTTTGAATTAGTTTTGTAAATAAATTTATTTAGTAATTTAATGGTTTGCAACTTGGCTAAATCAATAGCTATTAATAAAAAAAAAAAAAAAAAAATAAAAAATAAAAAATTTATTCAATAATTTAATGGCTAAATTTGGTTTAAAACTTGGCTCAGCAACTAAAATAATTTTAAGAAACAAATAAAATGTTTTTTAATTTTGGATAATTGACATTAAAATATAAAGCATTGATTAACAATAGTTTTGGCGCAGTCGATAGGATCGGTATTTAGTAGAACTAAATTTGTATTTAAAAAAATTAATTACAATCACTCTATCGAGTAAGACAAATCTAAACAACAAGCCCACAACGTTTTAAGTTTGTTTCAACCCACCTATCTACAAGTGTTTGTGATCAAGAAATTAGATTGAGTGGGGAAACACCAATCTAAACTACCTAAATGTTTGTGATCAAGAAATTGGATCATAAACGCTTGGGCAGAAACTACCAATTAAAACTATACGACCAAAAAATTTAAACCAATCCAGACTTGCTTAACACACTTATTTTAAAATCCTACCGGCTGCGCCAAAACGATTTCTAAATACAAAAATAGTTAACTTAAAAAAAACATGACATTTGTTTTCTTTCCTTCTAAATTGTTATCCGAAAAAATTTAAATTGCACTTTACTTGTTTTCTAAAGTATTTAACAGATTTATTTTAAAATCTTACAGACTGCACTAATCCAAATCACACGCCCATAAAGTTTAATCTTTGTACCCACCCAAATGTTTGTAATTAAAAAACTGGATTACAAGCACTTGGGTGGGTGGGCAGGGAACACCAATCAAAACTACACCTTATCAAAAATTGTTTCTATTCACCTACCCAAGTGTTTTTGATCAAAAAATTAGATCGCAAATACTCGGACGGGTGGGCAAAAAGTAAATATCTAAATCACACACTCACAAAATTTAAACTTAGCTCTCGCCCGCCCACCTAAATGTTTGTAACAAAAAAAAAAAATCACAAACACTCTGGCAAGTAAGACTAATCTAAACAACAAGTTTTAGGAAACACCAATCTATCTATCTAATTTCCGCCCACCCAACCAAGTGTTTGTAATCAAGAAATTAAACCATAAACACTTGTGCGGGAAATATCAATCCAAACTACACGCCTAAAAATTTGATTCTACCCACCAAAGTGTTTGTGATTAAAAATTGGCGCACAAACACTTGAGCGAGTAATCGGAGAACACCAATCTAAACTTGCTTAACAAATTGATTTTAAAATCCTACCGGCTGCGCACAAAACGACTTCTAATAATAAACACAACCAACTTAAAAAAAAATATTACATTTGTTTTCTTTTTTTCTAAACTGTTAACCAAAAAGATTTAAATTGCATTTTACTTGTTTTCTTACCGACTGCGCCAAAAAAATTACCAAACAGCTAACTTTAAACAACATTTTATTTATTCTTTTGATGCATTTAATTTTAAACGATTTAAAATTTAATTTAATTTATTACCGATCCTACCGACTTCGCCAAAACAATTATTAATTAATGCTTTATGTTTTTATTGTCAATTATGCAATATTAAAGAACATATTTGTTTCTTAAATTATTTAGCCAAGTTGCAAATCATATTTAGCAAAGTTGCAAATCATATTTAGCAAAGTTGCAAATCATTTTATTAATGGTTATTAATTTAGCTAAGTTGCAAACTATTAAATTACCAAATAAATTTATTTAAATGCAAACAAACTTTTCTAAAACATTAAGTTAATAATCCTAACCGTTTTTACCAATTTTTATTAATATAGCTAAGTTGCAAACCATATATACCATAGAACAAAGTTTGATCACCACAAGCTCACAAAATTTAAAGTTTCTTCCCGCCCACCCACTCATGTGTTTTTGATCAAAAAATTGGACCACAAACACTTAGGAAGGTGGCGGAGAATACTAATTCAAACCACAAAAAGCCCACAAAATTTAAACTTTGTTTACTTTGTCTACTGACGCAAGTGTTTGTGATCAAAAAAAATATATCACAAGCACTCTGGCGGGTGAATCAAGAAATTAAATTACAAACATTCGAAGAGATGTGCGGGAAATACTAAACCAAACTACACGCTCACAAAATTCAAACTTGCATGAGAAGAAAGATTTAACCTCAGTACAAGGGAAAAACCATATGTTATCAACCTAAAAGCTTTTCTAAACAAAAACAAAAAAAAAACTGTTTCACCACCAGCAACTGGCTGCATTATTTTGGCAATTACAAAATGCCAAACCAAAACCTCTCTAATAAAAACATCAAAGAATACAGAAATTATCAAATTTTTCCTAGATACAGAGCTGAAAACAGAAGAGACTGAGGTCCTTGAAGCAAACTACAACCACTAAAGTTTCCGGTGTTCAACTTATCAAAACAGTAACAGCCTAAATCTTTAACTAAGAAATCAAAAAAAATCATAACACAAACTAGACGTAACAGCAAAAAATCTAAAGCCAAAAACTCTTACACAATTGAGAGGAAAAAAGGAGTTGTACCGGCGTTTTGTCAACGGTCCGTGCACCCTTCATCAAAATTTCATCAAAATTTCTCACTCACGTCACACACAAAAAAAACTCTTACACAATTGGGAAGGTAAAGGAGGTTGTAACGGCGTTCCGTCAACGGTGCGTGTACACGTCATCTGCCTTACGTAGACAAGCAACATACATCAATCAACTACTATTACACAGCCTCAACTATCTCCAACTTACTAATCTCCAATCAAAAGGTACATAAACCGTAAGGTTTCTAACTTTCAGGCACTCACAGATTGGGTGGGGTTTAGTCGGCAGGCGCCCCTGAAAGGGTGAATCCAACACGTCCTGTGAGCGTAAAGTCTTTAGAAGAATCTCCATCTAAGCCAACAAAAAAAAGTCAACTACTACTCCAAAACATTGCATTTCCAACAAATCAAGTTTTTATTTACTAACCTAACCTAAGTGTTTCTTATCAAAAAATTATACCACAAACACTTTGATAGGTAGGCGAAGATTGCTGCCAAACTTGCTTAACAAATTTATTTTAAAATTGCACCGACTGCGCCAAAACTAATTCTAATTACAAAACAACTAACTTAATTTTTTTTTTTCAAATACTTAATTAAAAACATTTAAGACGCATTTTTATTGTTTTCTAAAATAAATTTATTTTAAAACTCTATCGACTGCGCTAAAAAAAAAAATCAACTACAAAGCAACCGATTTTCATGCCCGTACTAATAGTCAGAGATTAAATCTCGGATTAAACTTGAATTCATGAATCCGAGATTCATTTTGATAGTCGTTGATTGGCTCTAAGCTAATTCACGGATATTATGACGGTGCGGAACGAGTTAAAAACTATGCAACCGTCAATTTAATCCTAGATTCATATTATCTTGGGACCACTCAAGATTATTTGAATATTGATGGTTGCATAGTTTTCAATTCAATCCGAGAATTAAGCAAAGAATACATTGACCAAATGCAACTAAAGTTGCCGTCACAATATTCGTAAATTGGCTTAGAACCAATTAACAAATAGCAAAATGAATCTCGGATTCATGAACTCACTCTGACTATTAGTACGGGCATAAAACACACATTTTATTTATTGTTTGTTGCATTTAAATATTTTTTTTGCGTCTGCGTCAAAACAATTTACAATTTAGTTTAACTAAAGAGATCCTACCGACTGCGCCAAAAACAATAATTTATATTTTTATTGTCAATTATCCAATTAAAAAGAAAATATTTTATTTTTTTTAACATTATTTTAGTTGTTGATTTAGCTAAGCTATGAACCAAATTTAGCCAAGTTTTTATTTTGTTTTCTGCTAATGATCTTGGTTTTAATTGTCCAAGATAGTTGCAGTATTTTTTGCATTCTAGACTCTTGTGATTTTTTAATAAAGTTTGACATCCGTTATGTTTCATCATTAAGAATATTCTTATTCAAGTTCAATTGCAATAGAAGCTTTTCTTTATAATTGTAATATTATTCAGTACGGCTTGTATTATTCAAATTTATCTTTTGTAAACCACAAAATATAGAAGGAGGATATAGTTTACATTTTATTGAGTTTACATAAATCAAATCCATATATTACAATAATAATTAAAGCTTATACATTTACACAATAATTATTTCAACAAATAACAAGATTAAATTGTCAGTCATTGGAGAAGCTACGATCCTTACAGACTCCCATTAAAAATGAATAATTAATTCCTTTAAATCGACACTACCCGTTATTAGTGAATAAGCGTGCTAACAAGAAGCAAATAATTACCTGTAGCGTTGATAATCCTCATCATCGTTTTCAATATCCGATAATTGATTTGGACATGCTTTGTTCCCCAAGAGACTGAGAAATGTTAGCGCTGGTAAATTGTGTGAAATTTTTATCATTAACAACTCAATATCGTTGATCTGAAATAAAATTATAAAAATATTTAAAACTTTTAGCTAGCCATGCAAAAAAGATTACATAAACTACTATTATCTGATTTCATTCTAAACATAAAAAATGCATTATACAATGTTTTTGTTAACGTAATAACGTTGTCTGGATCGTTTTAAATTTCTTTATTAATTTTATTATATACAGACTTGAATATATTATTTTATTAATTTAATTAATATTTTGTATCAAAATTAATTTCAATCTTAACACAATCAAGAAACTATTACTACAACCTTTTAGTTGATTACAATAATGTTAAATTTAAACAAAGACGTGCTTTCGCGAATATATTATTAAGATTAAATGTCTGTAAGATTGCGTAACGTAAAATAAACTTGAGTCTATATGTAATTAAGCATTATTGTAAGTCTATTATAAATTGTGTAAGGCAATTAAAACAATATTGTTCTTATACTAGATAAATAATTTATGTAAAATTTCTTTATCAACTGTGAGAGCCAGACAGTTGTTATGTGTTACGAGTTGCGTAACTCTTATTAATTTGCAAAATATTATTTGAATTGAGTGGGAATACAGACTATAAAATTAACTGAACTTTATTAATAAAACATGTTTTTCTTTTTAATTTACTTACATGATTCTTATTAAGTGAAAGTGTATGCAAATGGGGTAGATAAGGTAACACTAAAGTATCCGTAAGTTGGTTATTATCTAAAACTAATTCTCGCAGCAAATTGAATCCTTCCAATCCCCTTAACGTCACCAATTCATTGTAACTGAGGTCCAAACTGTGAACTTTAGGTCCGTACAGTTTAATTAATGCTTCCGGTATCTTATGACATTTTTGTCCACTATAACATAACTGTAATAATAATAAATTAATTATGATAATTAGTTACCTATAGGGAGCAAGCAAACTATTAAATTATTCGCAGAAAGGGTGATGATATCGCGTTAAGCTGCAATAAAATTAGTTACGCATGTGACCCAGAGAAATGCATGAATATCTAATCCTTTAATGGATTACACAGTCATAAACGCAACTTGTTTGTGTTATTCGAGAAATTTTCTAATCTTACCATACATTTTGTGTTTGAAAATTTTAACTTTGCTCGTAAATTTTTATTATGTTTCAAAGTTTAAACGATAATATGGAAATTTATTTTATCATTTACAATGTATTTATAATAAATTGTGGTAGTTTAGTATTCAATTAAAACTTTTGTGTTGTGTTTGATTGATTGATTGTAATCAGTGTTTGATGGTTGAATATTAAAACTTTTGTAATTTACCTTGGTGAAAAAGATATTTCTTTTGAAATCCATCACTTCGGCCATCCTCAAATGACAAATACGCATTATAGCTATTTCATTGTTGGCGTGTTTTATCGTTCTTTCGATATCGATTTTGCAGTTACGCTCGTGATAGGTTACAATCATTTAATGTTTGTAAAACACTGTGATATAGTTTGTTAATTCCTAAATAAATTAATTTGTTAATTGTATATTTAATTTGGTGCTAAGCAAAAATGTACGCCGTTAGTCGCGCGTGAGATTTTCTCTCACACAGTGTAGATTAACATTTTGTACTTAAGTAATTTATAATTGATAGGTAAATCATGCAAAAACACTTTTTTAATAAAAAAAAATCTATATAATGGTATTTTATAAATAATAAAACACTCAGGTCCAGTGGCGTAGTTGAAATTTTTGGGCAAAATATTGGAAGAACAAAAGTTATTCTTAAAACATCAAAAAATTATTAGAATCTAGCCAAAAACTGTTGAAAAGTGTAATTTTTTTAATGCAAAAAAAGTGTTAAAAATAGCAAAAATCTGGCCACAGGTGCAACTAGGAATACTTAAGAAAAACTTAAATTAAGAACAGTTTGAAACATTAGATGCAGCTGAGAACAATTTAAGTACATCTTGGAATACTTCTTAAAAGTTAAATTAGAAATAGCTCACTTAATTTGGAAACATTGAAACAGATTTGTTTTAAAACACACTCAGTGCACCCAAAAAGAGCTTGAAATACTTTAGGTGCAGTTGAAAACAGATCTTATACATTATAGAACACTTTAGAATAATTCGAAAATTATTGAACAAGTTTAAAATTAATTAAAAATTGTTCACTGCACTTTGTAGTTTAAGTACTACTTGAAATACATTGAAACAAGTATTTTTTAACTTCAAATAGACTTATTAAACTTGAAAATATCTTAGATACACTTAGGAACAGTTCATGTGCAACCGAAAACATTTAGAAGCATTTCAAATTGAATTAAAACAATCAATACTAGTTAAAAATGACTAAATACATTTAGAAAGAGCTTAGAACATTTTGGTGCTACTAATTAGAAATATTTTAGATACATTTGGAAACAGTTCGAGCGCAACTGAAAACACTTGAGTATTTAAAATTGGAACAGTTTGGAAATTCTTTAACTAAGAGGGTAGTAACGGAGCTGGAAAGAGTTAAACTTTAAACTTTCTCACGTTTTTGGATTAAGCAACAATCCTATTTCAGCAAATTTTAAAAAGGCATACACAAACAAAAATTGTAACCAAATTTTGACCAATCAACAAAATTTTTTAGCGTTTGTCTAAAATTCAGAGTAGTAACTGGATTGAAAAAGGTGAAAAAAACCTTTTATTTAAAAAATTGTAACAAAATGGCAACTTCAAAAAAAGCTAGATTGGAAGCCAGTCATCAAAGACTTTTGGTTTCTACTAAACTTCAGAATAGTTGCTGGGAAAAGTTAAACCTTTAACTAGAAAGTAGTTACTGACTTGAAAAAGGTTGAACCACAAACTTTTTTTTTCATTTTGTCCCATAAAAACAAAAGAAGCACTCACAAACAAAAATTGTAACAAAATACAAAGTTTTGACCAATCAACAAAATTTGTTGGCGTTTGTCTAGTTTAAAGTAGTAACTGGATTAAAAAAAGTTGTTTTAGGCAAAAACAAAAAACATTTAATTACAAAAACTGTAACAAAATGACAACTAATGGCCAAAAACCTTTAGATTCTACTAAACTCTAGAGTAGTAACTGGATTGGAAAAGCTGAAAGGAAATTGAACTCATAAAACTTTTTTTTTTTTTTAAAGTAGTAGATGGATTAAAAATAGTTGTTTTAGGCAAAAACAAAAAACATTTAATTACAAAAACTGCAACAAAATGACAACTAATGGCCAAAAACATTTAGATTCTACTAAACTCTAGAGTAGTAACTGGATTGGAAAAGCTGAAACAAAATTGAACTCATAAAACTTTTTTTTTTTTTTTTTTAGTAGCTATTGATAATGTTTACATTGTAAACGAAATATATATATATATATATAACATTGAAAATAAATCTGCTTATCAACAAAGATTTTTGGCTTTTACTAAATTCTAAAGTAAAAAAAGCTAACGATAAGTTGTACAGCTTTGTAACAAAATGTTAATGTTTTGACCAAACTTTTAGAAGAAAATAAAGTGGAAGCCAATCAACAAATATTTTTGGCGTATATTTAAACTAGACTGGAAAGATTAAAAAAAAGTTAAATCTTCAAAACTCCTTCTAATGCTTTGTTATAAGCTTTAATTATATTCCAAAAAGACAAATTTTATAGCTAAGGCCAATAAATAACTGGGTAAAAATAAAAATTAAGAATACCAGTCCAAACCACCAACCACTTCCAAAACTAAGTGCTTTGCTTTCCTACCCAAATGTTTAATTTCAAGAAAATTGTTAACTTCGCTTCTTTTCCTCATTTAATGACATTTGTCAGTAATTTTTTTACATTTCTTAATTATGCTAGAAAGTTAATCAAATTTCTAAAAACTAAATTTTGTTTAAAAATAAACCTTTTCTTCAATAAATATTGTATACGTATCTAGTTACGCCGTTCCCCTTTAAGGTAGGCAATCGAGGTATCGGGCACACCGAGCCACAAAGACGACATGTGTATGTTTGGATGCCTAAATATTTTTGAAAAATTATTTTGAATAAACATTGTTGTCAGATGGTTGGGCAATGATTTAACTTATAAATATTGTTGGCTAAGTTTGTTACGAGACTGTATTTAGTAAGATAAATAAATTAAATTATAAATATATATTTCTACATAAAAAATTTATTCATTTGATAACATGCGGTTAAAAAGCATTAAATTTGATCCAGATTAAGGGATTTTACTTGGTCTCTATAAAAGTATATAACTATAGGCTATCACCGGAACATCTTAATAGTCTGAAAGTCCTTTATCCCAACGGTATTAAAATATTTGAGTAATCTAATTCTACCTCGAAAACCAACATTATTAACTATAGTCAGATTATTAAACTTAATGGTATTTCAGCAAAGCTATTATGACCGACAATCATATCTCGATTAAATCCCACAAGTACGTCTGGGGTGTGCAGTCAATTGTGAACATGTTGATTAAACCAGAAATATTAAATGCATCAAGTTGCAATTTTCTTAAAGTTTTGTGGTCATGTGTAGATAAATAGAAATTATTATTCGATAGGGAAAAGCAACTCAATTTTCCAACGTATTCATGCGAAAATCGAAGGTACTTTCATGTTCGATTTTCTTCTCCCCAAATATGATGATGGGGTTGATTTGATAGCAAAACAGGTCAACTTAAAATATTGTTAAATTGCTGTGAGGGAAATTGTTTTTGTAATCATTCAATATTAATCGCAAATAATTTGAATAAATTAAACTCGTTAATAGTTTACAGGTGTGGGTTTTATATGTTCCATCCAAACATGCAAAGACTATCAATATATGCTAAGCGAAACCCTACGTGAATCTAATCGATTTATAGAGCTTCCCAAGTATGTTATATTAAATTTTCAAACTTCGGCAGCTTCAGGCTAAATACACGAATAAAATTCAATGCATATATGGCTTGTGACAATATTTGTTTATAAGAAAGAAATAACTTTTAGAATCTAAAAAATAAGTTCATTAAGTTTAATCGAAAAATATTTCAATCAAAATCAAATATTTAATTATGAAATATTAAATTTACTAACTTCATTTGATAAATATTTCATTGATAAATATACCCATTCAATATCCTTACGTCAACTCAATTTAATTGCATTTGTAAAATGTGCGTAGGTTTCAATTTAATTTCATTTAGAAATTGGTACTTAATCACAATTCAGTTGTTTGGAATTAATTTAATACTTCAAAACGGTACGGTAATCAAATGTATTACAATATATTGTATAACAAACAACAAGTTTTGTAGTGGGTTCTTGTTGATGACAGGTGATTTGTGTAGTGTGTAGTGTAAGTAATGGGAACTGTCAATTTCAATCAAAGTGTAGACGGTTACTATAAAGCATTTAGATTATTATTAATGTGCAGTATTGATATATTAATAGTTGAATTGTTTGATTTACTTATTTGATAAAATTCAGGAAAAATTGTTATTAATTTTATGTATTGATTACATATTAAATGCTTAAGTTTTACATCAGTAGAAGCAAATAATTAGTTCTTAGACCATATACACTTATAAACGCGCCGTGTGATACTTTCTGATTCTCGCATGGTGAAGCCAACATAACTTATATACCCACAACTGACGTCACGCGCTTTTTGTAGACGTAGGCTTTATGAGTACTTAAATTGTTTAATTTTACAATTTTTAAAACCATAAAATGTATTTTTTAATATTAGTTTTTATTACCATTTAGAAAATAATTTTTATTTAAAATTGTCAATTATCACTTTTTTGTACTACAAAATTTAATATAGTATATATGCACGATCAAAAATATTTGTTAATTAAATAATTTAAAAACGACATAGTTTAAGTGCCTTACCAGCTTTAAGCTTAATACCAAGTCTTTTTCCTACATCTGACGTCACATGCAATCATGTCTATTAGCTTAGAAAGTAAGATTGACGCAAGGAGGGTTTTGCGCGTTCTTAGTCACACAGCCATACAATTTGATAAACTACTTTGCAAAAAAAGCCAGACAAATTTTTAATAAATTTTATAAAGAAAAGAAGACTCAAGTTGACTTGAAACTCAACTTGAGTCTTCTTTGTAACGTATTAAATATTTTTAAATTCTGTAAACAATTTTACTAATGTCAAAACTGCTAACATGTTCCAAAGAATAATAACCTGATATTATAAAGCTAGGTGTGGTAGTTTGGTGACCAACCTGATTTCTTTGCTAGATTTTTTTGTTAGATTGTTGGTGGTTTTATTCCAAATTAGTTCTGTGAGTGTTTTAAACTGGTTTGTTCAAAAACGCAATTACATTTTTAAAAATGCACATATATAACATTACATTACAGAAATTAATAAAATAACAATAAAAAACAATACAATTTGCTTAGAAAATTAGGTTTACTTTACAAAAATGCTTTGGAGACGCAATTACAACTTAAAAATTGCACGTTTGATGATTGAAATTTAACAAAAATTAATAAAATTGTAAATAGTACTTTTATTAACCCAACATTGGTTGCTATATAATACTTTCTTTGACATTTTTATGCATATTTGTGTTTGTTTTTATTCTCAAGCCTCTTATAAGTATTTTTTAATAACACGCGTTAAGT
Organism: Tachinus rufipes; assembly: GCA_963932245.1. Classification (NCBI taxonomy): domain Eukaryota; kingdom Metazoa; phylum Arthropoda; class Insecta; order Coleoptera; family Staphylinidae; genus Tachinus; species Tachinus rufipes. The sequence goes on from OZ010749.1 coordinate 10,217,719, forward strand.
GTGAGATTTTTTCTCATCATGCGACCAAGCACGTTTAAATGTCAATATGTTTACAACAGATTAAAAACACTTTAGACACACTTCAACGGTTACTTTTTTAAAACTTGTCAAGAGCTTTTCAACAAAACAAGAGATTTTTTGATCCAACAAATACCTGTATTTATAGTATAAATGGTTTTGATATAGAACTGCTTTCAACAATTTTACAAAGAAACGTTTTTTTTTTAAATTTTTAATCTAATTATTACTTAAGCTTTTACAATGTAATAAAAGTGTTTTTTAATTTGATTTTGTTTAAATTTCAATAACAAAAAACTATTAATGACTTTACTGTAAAAGAAAAGCTTTCTTTTTTGCGTCGGATTACTTGCTCCACGTCTACTTACATCAGCGCGCTACTAATAAGGTTTTAAATGCTAGTGCACAGCATGCTCTCAACGGCTGTTATCTACAAAGTATGAAGTCAATAATAGTAAATAAGAAATTGAAAAAAACCCAAAAAACGGTTAAAAACTACAACATTCTTTTTATAAAATGTCAAAAATAGCAAAATTTGTTATTAAAATGTTAAACAATTGTGAAAAGTTAAAAATTAGTACAAACAATTATAAAATCTAGCCTTAAAATACCAAAAATCTTGTTAGAAGCACCAAAATTTGGCTATATACTCTTAAAAAAATGCAGTTATAAAATATGAAAAATATTAAAAATCCGGCCATAAGCTGTCAAAAAGTGTCAAATTTTATTCATGTAATCTCAAAAATAGCAAAATTTTGCTGCCCAGGTTTTAAAACAGATGTCGAGAGGACCCTGTATGTTTGTGGGGCCCTTCCACATTGCTAATCCTTGTTTACCGCTACGCCACTGGTTTCCAAAAATTCAATTGTTTGAGTAAAGATTTATGCACATTATTCAGATGCTCCCAAATCCAAACAAAATAAATAAATCTGAAAAAACAAAGTTAATCGCTCAAACTACCCTCATATATAAAGTAAATAGAGCAAATCATAATGAATAAAATTGATTGCACACAGTATTCCGACAGAAGATATCAATCAACGTATAAAATTATTTCCTATTACTTTTCAGACAAACGAAATCCACCGAAAAAAAAAACATCATACGGGTAAAATAAATAACAAAATTAATCGCGCACATAACAGTCAAAATCAAATTCCTCATGAACAAATAAATTGCACTGAACAAAATTAATTGCCAAATCTTGTTATAAATTATTTCATTATATTTACAATAAATAATTGAAATTAAATTAAACACTTAATTAGGAATTTAAATCCAGTTATTAATAAATTAATTAAAAAGTAATTAAACAATAAAATATATTACATTACCATTTTAATATATCTGTTATATTTTATGCTTAATCATACCACTAACATTAATAATGTATATTTGATTTAAATTATGCTAAACGTATTTCACTCCGGAAACTAATACGCGAATTGAAAAAGTCGCCACGTTCCGAGTCTCACAAACTGTAATTACTGATTGATGATATGCTAAAGTGTATATGGAGGGGCAACGCAGTTGGAAAATCTCATTATAAATGTGACGTATATCATCACCACTACTGGAAGTTATAAGCTGGTGACTAGCAAAAAAGTGAGAAAAACTTTTTAATATTTTAATTTAAAATTATCAAAATTAAGTCAATTAACTAAATAATTTAAAATAAAATAATTATTATGCTTATTGGTATGAAGCTCTATAATTAATTGATATTTATATAATAGCAGCCTTTGATCCGGCAATTTACATGTAACTAATTTTCGGTTGAACTAATAATGAGTTAATTATTAATTTAGTTTTGATTACAATATGTAATTGGATTTGCATAATTAACAAATTTTAGCTTGATTTGTGGCAAGATACATAGAATCTAATTATAAAAAAAAGAATAAAAACATTAATTATATGTGCGGTTTTAAAAATGTAATTGCATTTTTAATGCTTTTCTGAGCAAAAAACCTATTTTTTAAACTATTTTTTGTATTTCTTACCACACACGTATAGAAAATGCTTTGTTACATATTCAAAGGCAGCTTGTAAGGTAGTAACACAAGCTTAAGCCCTAAAATATTGTCCCTTGTAACTAAAAAAAAGTGCTATTAGGTATTGCTTCAGACTTACAACTTATAAAATTAGTCAAAAACTCAGTTTTTTTGGTGATTTAAAGAATTTTCAGAAAAAAAAGATTATATTGGAGATACACTATGCATCGGAAAACTTTTATATTTAAGAACCAATAAAAATATAAACAAAATCCAGGTGCGTTGACTGTCAGATTTATTAAAGAAGAAAATTTGACTCATACCATCATTTATCATATTTTGACCAATGAAGAAAAATCTGCTTAAAAATAATTCTAAAAAACTTTTGCATGACCAAAAAAACACCAAAAGGTAAAAGTGTCTTTACTTTTTAGAATTGATTAAAAATACTGGGTTTGGGAGTTTAAGTACAACCCAGAAACCAAACGCCAGAGCATAGAATGGCACACTTCAACTTCTTCATAACCCAAAAAACAAAAATGATCAAGTTGAAGCTCAAATGCAAGCTAATTTGTTTTTTTTTATTGTCAGGAAGTTGTGCAAAAAAAGTTTGTGCCTCAAGTTCAAAAGGTCAATCAACATTTTTACCAAAAAGTTCTTAAAAACCTTAAAAAAAAAGTCATGCGTGTGAGCTTGATTTGATTTTTTTTATCTCAAAATTAGTGCGGTATTTTGGGACACTCAAAAATATTCAAATGATTGCAACCAATCAGCTGAAGGCTAAATAATAAAAAAATGTTCAACCACATTTAACCTGTAAAAAACAACTTTAGACACTTTCTCAAACTTTAGCACGCTAAAAAAACTTTAAAAAAATGCTACTACTAAGAACTTTTTAGACCTTCTTTTACCCTCCCACCTTCTCACATTGCTTTTCTTCTTTTTGTGAAATAAATGGTTTCCTGCAAGAGCAATCACATCTTATTGAATAGCTTCAAAAACTGTCTGTGATAAAATGGTAACTACTCAAAAGTTTTGAAATTTTTTAAAATTTTTTTCAATCTTTTTTTAATTTTATTTTTAATCCATCACGGTACGCACTTAAAAAGATAAAAAGTTTTTCTGCTAATAATACTAATACATTTTTTGACACTTCTACCACCCCCCTTTTTTCTCAACTTTACAATAAAAAACATAAAAAATAAAAAAATGTGCTTAACTTATGTGAGACGGCACTGTTCAAAAATTAAGTTGTTGCCAAACGTTTTCGTTTTTTGCAAAAACACAATTTTTGAACTTGAACAAACAATATTTGTGACGCCACTGGATAATTTTAATGGGTTTACTTCACAATGTTGAAATTGTTCAGTGGCGTCACAAAAATTGTTTCCTCAAATCGAAAAATTGTGTTTTTATTTGGCTGACAACAAAAACATTTTGGTACATATTTACCCCATTTATTTATTTAGTTGAGGGTAAAAACTAAAACCTGTTTGTAAACATTATTTTTCTACTTATTTCTATAATATGTCGATAACTTCATACGGTTCATTACACACGCATATTGCGTTCTACTTCTTATTGTAATATGTTCATTGTACAACTATTATTGCTACAAAAAAGTATGCAATTTTATTAGGTTTATTACGCACGCACATTGTGTGCGAAAAGTTAACATTACGCACGGGTTTATCAAAAGTGACAGATCACCTGTCAAACGACATATTATAACATTTAATAAATAATTTAAATTATAAATTGTTACTTTTTCTTTTATTTAATACTTCTCTAAATTGCGTGCAACATTTATACTCGTGCTAAATAGGTATCATTATGTGCTAGTTGTATAATATACTATTTTAATTTAAACCTATATGCGACAGAAAGTAAATTATTGTGCTTGATATCTTTTGTTTTAATATAAAAATCTTTAAACATTTCTACGTGTGAAAGGTTTTGCAATTAACTGAAGGCAATTTAAACGGATCATGTAATTAAAATAATTTGATTAAGATAATTAAGATAATTCGATTAAACTATCCCAATCAACTCTAAGTAATTATAATAAGGCCTGTTAATAATCTTTCAAGTTTACTAACTTTGCACTATATAGTCAAACTCAATCATTTATATTAAAAATAATTCTGATTTTGTAACAAATTTCGATTGCTTGTTGGTAAATAATATTATTTTATATAAAATTGAGTTTGTTTGCTCCCTGATAAGACAAAAGGTCAAGTTTCTTCAAACAAAACCCAATCAACCGTGTAAACACTACAATATAACAAAATCAAAAGCTTACCCGTTCACTTTCAAATGCAACTGCACTACCAGTAATCATATTATCATCATTAAATTCCATAACCAACGTTACACTGTAATGCACTCGCACATTATCACACGCCTGGTAATTTAATGACTAGGAATCCAACCGTGATAGTAAAAAAAATATCAAGCACACCTCTGTCCGGAGGGAAAGTGGCATTAAGTTACAAATTTACTTCTACCTCAATGCACTTTATTTATTCGAGCAGGCTTTTATCGATTCAACGAGTTCTCCGAGTAGACTGATTGGAAATGTATTGGACGAATGTCTATAATAAAATGTCGCAATAGGATGCGTGTTGTTTAAGGTTGCCTCTTTACAAGTGTGATAATAAATAATAAAAGCTGTTTATATTGAATTTATTATTAACACAATTAAGTGCACGTTTGCACGACCTTTTTCTTTTATTTGGTTGACGTTATTCCAAGACTGTGTGCTAATAATATTACCAGGTGCGAGAAATTGAATCAGGGACGTGTAAATCTATACTAAATTCTTTTCGGCTGCTATGACCAGTTTGTATAAAGTAGGGTTTTTGATCGATTTATAATCTATTTTTTATATTTTGCGTTCATAATGATCTTATTAAAAAACGCTATTAAATATTATAATAAAACTGTGAAGTTTAATTATTTATTTTGATTTTAATAAATTAGAAATGCAAAATAACTCGTTTTAGACCAATTTTGTTTGTTTGTTGTTTAAAACTTGTTGAAAGACTATTATTGCAATGAATTCTACGTGACTTTGTTTGAGTTTTTTTTTTTTAATTCTTTTGGGAAGTTTTCCGAATACAATATAGAGTTTGTATCTTTAAAGATAATAGAGTAGTTTGTGGTAATTGCGTTGGAGTGGAGAAAAGTACCTGAAGATTTAGTTATAAGATTTTTATTATAGAACCAGTGGCGTAGCTAAGATTTGTAGCCCCCCCCCCCCCCCGCAAAATTTTGAAAAGGGCTTGTCTAAAGTTAAAAATACCGATTTTATACTTTTCCTTCCTAACCTCCTCCCCACGTTTATGACTAATTTTTGTAAGATTTTAAGCCTCCAATACTTCTCGCCTCCCCCCCCCCCCCAGCTACGGCCCTGTATACAACGAGTACTTAGGTTAGACCAATCACTCAAAGTACAAACTTGACTTTTGATAACAACCAATAAAGCAAAACTTACGGCTAAGTAGATAACTATTTGCGTTAGCGTTAGACTGGTCTTAAACTAGCTTTCAAAAACTGTTGCGGTACAATAAGTTTTGGTACGTTTAACTTAAAAACTTAAAACTTTGTCAAGCAAGTCAGGTTTTAAAGGTTTTGCACTTGGTTCAGGTTGTTGTGATAATGTTAATTTATTACCAAGTCATTGCTTTAAACATTGAGTTAGGCACTGTCGGTATTTTGGTGATGGCAGAAAATTGGTTGGCATTTTTGGCTGCAAGTTTTTGCCAGAATTGACGTTATCTTAGGAAATAGCATAAATTTTGTTTTTGCTGGTCTGATGACATTTATCAAGGTTACTTTTTTTGAATTGTTAGGTTTGAATAAGTTAGGCTAGATAGGTTAAATTAGGTTGGATTAAGTTAGGTTAGGTTTGGTTTTATAAAATTCCTAAAAGATGACAATATTTGTAACAAATAACAAAGAAAAAAGTGATTTTAAGTAACCTTGAAAGTAGCAAGGCGGCACTTAATTTTCTGTCCAGAACCAAATCAGAAGAGAAGACTATAGATCTGACTATAATTACGGAACTAAACAAAGTTTTAGTCTAAAATAGCTAATGGATTACTTTAGTCAACAAAGGTCTAGAAATATTAAAATACAACCAAAAAGAAAAAGGCTTTGGTTGGATTGAGATAAGTGACTATAAGTTAGGTTAGGTTAGATTGAGTTAGGTTAAGTTAGGTTAGGTTAAGCTAGGGGGTGTCCAGATATTTTTAAGACATTTTAGCCAGCTACCTGAGCGTCATAACGCTCCGCATCGCAGAGGGAGACGAAAGGAAGCTGACGCAGGGCGTACGGCAGGACGTACCGCAGGGCTTGGTTCTTGGGCCAACCATGTGGAACGTATTGTACGACCCTGCACTTAAACTGGACATCCCGGAAGAATGCAAGATGGTAGCATACGCCGACGATCTGGCGGTGGTGGTTAGGGCAAGTGCTGTAAGGCTTCAGGAAACAGCAAACCAGGTCTTGGCGGCCGTGGACAATTGGATGTCAAAAAACGGGTTAGAGGTGGCCCCCGAGAAAACCAAGGCTTTTATTGTTAAGGGATAAAGAAGGAAAGACAATGTGGTTTTCACGCTCAAAAGGAGAGGAGGTAAAACCAAAACAATCTGTAAAGTATCTGGGAGTATGGCTGGATGCAAATTGGATATTTGGACACCACGTGGTAAACTCGGTCAGAAAAGCCAAAAAAACGGTCACGGCACTAACGAAGATCCTGCCAAACGTTAGTGGCCAAAAAGCCAGGAAAAGGACAGTTTATCACGCGGTGGTTCAGTTCATCATAACCTACGCCTGTGTAGAAAAGTGCACTCAGAGTTCAGCGGCACAGTACCTCGCTGATCTCAACTCAGAGGAAAGTTCTGCTGAGAGTTGTTAGCGGATACAGAACGGTCAATGCAATGGCGGCGTGCGTGATAGCAGCGGAACCACCAACATACATTAAAGTGCTGGCAGTTTTAGGACATACACAAAGAGAATTGGTAAAACCGTTGACGACGCCTGTCACTACTGCAGAGAGCAAGACTCTCCCAAACACACAATCTTCTTCTGCAAGCGCTGGCAGGTCGGGAGAAAGGAAACCAAATTGGCGTTAGGAGAAAGTTTAAGGGTGGATAGCCTGATGAACCTGATGACGGGATCTGAGCGCAACTGGTCACACATCTACAACTTTGTGACAAAGACCATGAAATGTAAAGAAACGGAAGAAAAGGCAAAACAAAAAGGAGAAATTAGAATTTAAATAACAAGAGAGTGTCCAGCCGGTTGGGCAATGAGAAATCTATTTCTAGGGTATTCCGTCCAACCAATGCAAAGAACAGAGATTTTTTAGTGGGTGCAAGTCCCACACTCCTGGACTTATTGAATCAAGAATGGGGAGCATTTTACCTCTTAAAAAAAAAGTTAAGTTAGGTTAGGTTAGGATTGCTACTATAAAATGTCTAAAATATTGAGATATTTGTGCCAAAATGAGGACAAAAGGTGCGACGGCAAACAAAGATGAAAGTGATTCTAAGTAACTTTAAAAGAGGCAAGGCGGCACTTAATCTTTTGACAAAAATGATAGCAGAAGAGAAAATTGGCTATAATTGCGGAATTAAATAAAGTTTTATTCTAAAATATCTGATGGATTACCGATGTGGAGTATGATTTTGCCATAGTGGTAGACAACAAAGAACTAGAAACATTAATATACAACCAAGAAAAAAAGTTTTGGTTCAATAGGTTAGGTTAGGTTAGGTTTTAGAAAATGCCCAAAATATTGAGATATTTGTACAAAACTGAAGACAAAAGATGCAACGGCAAACAAAAATAAAAGAAATTTTAACTAACTTTAGAAGTAGCAAGGCGGCACTTAATTTTCTGTCCAAAACCATAGGAAAAAAGACTTTCTGGATTACCAATGTAGAGTATGAGTTTGCCATACTAGTAGTCAACAAAGGTCTAAAAATATTAAAATACAATTAAAAACAAAAAGGCTTTGGTTAGATAAAGATAGGTGATCTTGTCATCTACGGGTTTTATTTTTTACTCAAAAAAGAGAAACTAAGCAACAGCGCCAGAAGACATAACACATAATTATAACCAAGAACTTGAACTTTAAAGCCATGTTGTGGGAGAGAGGGTTAGCTGCAATCGATTTTTGTTAAAAAACAAATCTAGATTAAACATGTAAGTGACAAGGTAAATCTCGAACTGCATAGAAACATCTACTTTTTATTATAACATCGCAACAATTAAAACCAGTCGTAAGCAGCAAATGAACCCAACAAAGCTGAGTGCACCAGATCAAAGAAGAACAAAACAAGGATTAACTAAAAAAAGATTGACAAATAACACAAAGATTAACTGTGCAAAGTCTTATAGTGCGTACATACTTGCAACGCATACATTGTTGCGTATCATTTTTTTTTTATCTAACATCAGAAAACCGACAAGCAATGAGACGCTGTTGCGGGATGATGTTGCGCGAGGATGTTACGCGACGGTGTTGCGGTACGGCACATTGTTACAAGTGTGTACGCACTATTAGAAAATAAAATTTTACAATTGTGTCTGCCAATAGAGGCTTACAAGAGTTAGCTATACAAAATGAAGAACAATTTTAGTCCCCGAGTTTAAAATCTTTACGGATAAACTTAACTAGGAAGATAGAATCAAACTCAGCAACTGTAAACAGAAGGAGTTAGCAAAAAAATTCTTTCCAAAATGTTTATTAGTAAGATGGCCAAAGATAGTCCTGCGTCCGCAAAGCTAAAGAACAACAAAATTTCAGTTCTTGGCTAGATAGTTCTTAAAATTGCAAAAAAAAGGTTAAAATCATCCTAAACGTGATGAACCAAAAGTTTTGTAAGGTATGGAATCAGTCAAAACTGGTGCTAAACCGCAAAAAGCTAAAGGCAATGACAAAAAGTCCAAGCCATATTGCTTATAAATATTTTGGAAAAATCTACGAGTACCTGATTGCAAAAAGGTTGAGAAAAAAGATTGAAGCTCAACTATTCAATAATTACAGGTCTACTATAGACTCCTTGTTAAAATTGACGGACATAGTAGCAGAACTAAGAAAAAATGTTTACAAAATCAGAATGTGCAAATTAACCTCAGTAGACCTTAAAAACGCTTTTTTTACTGTTTGGTACACGTTGTTGTGCCATAGGGCTCTATCATGGGTCCTTTGCTGTGTATCATTTACTATAACAGCATCTTAGGAGTGGCCATGCTAAAGAAAACGATGCTGCTGTGCTTTACGGATAATACGAGTACAGTCGCAATGGCAAAAAGGAAGAAAAAGTTGATTGTCTTTATCAACGTGGTTGTTAACAGGATCATAGTCATGCTACCAAGAAATTTAAAGAAGGTGTGATAAAAGTGGGCAATTTGGACATTGCGTCAAAAAATGTGTTAAAATATGTAAAGGTGTGGTTTGACCAAAAATGTAAAAAACAACAACAACGGCTTTAACCACTCTGATGCCAAACATAAGGGCACATTTGGTAATGTTGTATAAAGTCTAGGTATAGAGAAAGGCTATAGGATACGGATATTATAGAAACATGCTGCTGACGCAGTAAAGAAGTTTGGCGTTGAGAACAGTTGGTGGCTCTCAAACAATTCTTACAAAAGCCATCTTTATAGTTGCTTTGGTCATGCCGATGTATTTGCAAGTTAGAATGGAAGACCACAAGGTAAATCGCTTCACCACATACCGTCTAAAATAACTAAAGAGGAAATTTGGTGGAGTCAACTATTTATTATCCCAACTTCTAAGCGGACATAGTTGCTTCAAAGTCTATCTGAAGAGATTCCATTATACAAGCAATGACAAATGTAACGTGTGCCTGGAGCACCCTTCTACACCTGCCGTAGATAGACCGCAACAGAAGACAAACTGGTTTTTGGTCACGCAGTGACGTAATGCGCAGTAAAAACTAAAACACGTCTGCCAAACAATCATATCTTTATAATTACAGTTTTATAATTAATGCGCGTAGCTGCAACATATTCAGATTCAACCGCAAATCTATTTTTACACACAACTTTGCGTATTAAAGAAATAAAAATATGTCAAGGGCGCGGTATTTTGAGTGTCTTAAAATTTCAAACTATTTTTAATTAAAATCTGTTTTTGAAACGTGTAGAGAATAAAATTTTTAGTGACATAAAATATATGAAAGTTTAAAAGTTTTATGACACCTGCACCCTTAAGAGTATATCCTAGATGTCTGCATTTTGATGAAAATCTGGTTGCGTCTTTAATGTTTCATTTTGTTGATTGTTTATTTAATTGCTTGATTGAATTTATAAGCTATACGCTAGATTTAATTTTTTGATTTCTTATCTAGTACAAAAAACACGAATAACAATCGCTTATTTTCAATTGTATCATCAATATTTTCTTTTTGTTGGAATAATATTCAGTTGATAAACACATTATAAATGGGTAACCCTAGAAAGTTTATTATCAAAAAATATATTTACTCTTAAAACGATAAGATAAGAAAAGATAACAAGGCCACTACACTTATTTAAAAATATGCATTATAAATAAATAATATTGTTCATTGAAAGACACTGCTGCTGCGATAAGTGGCATTTAAATAAATTATTGATTGCTTTAATTACAATTCTTTGTGTTATCATCAATACAGCGCAAAGTTGCAGCAAAATATATTATATTTAGAATTAATTGATTAAAAATTATAATAATAATATATTAACGGAATATTTCAAATAGTTTATATTGTTTACATAAATTAATTTAAACAATTATTAGTTTATGTGTATTTAATAAACGTGACTAAACTTTGATTACTGGATTTAAATTTATTGGATAGTTTGGCGGTTTTTAAAATAATATTAATAAATCGTGACGTGAGCTACACATTAAATGAGGCTTAAATATTACAGAGAAACTGCAGTTTTTTGAAATCAAATTTTTCATAAAGTTAGTGATTCTAATGTCATCTATACATACTATATGTGTTTAGCTTATGTTTTTCTATTTTGAGAAGAAGCTAGTTAGTTTTCTTGATTTATTAAATCCAATTTAATATTTATTGTAGATTAGATACTCTTTAACTTGCTATAAATAAATATACAAACTGTGAAATGGCAGTTTTTGTATTCTTTTTTTTAATAAATTGTTTCTGCTATGCTAACAACAATTTAAATATAACTTCAATATTTCTATACAAATCTTGGTGTGGATGTAATGGATTTTTTTTCTGAAATTACGTTTGCATTCCCTTCTCGACTTTTCGCCAGTTTATCAGTATCTACATCCTTCGGGCTATACGTTAACATATTACCATATCATCAATATGCTACGTTTACATTCAATTTTTTTTATAAAGATTTTTTCCGGCATGTCTGTACAATTTATTTAAAGATTAAATAAAATGATTTGTTATTTTTAAATAAAATAATAGTATTGAGAAAATTCAATTAAAGTTTATCAGTTAATAAATATAGTTTGATGAACATATTTAAACAATAATGAAAAAAAAATAATAAAATAGTGTTGGTATAATAAATTAATTAGGTTTAGGCTAGATTTAACCAAAATATTTAGTTTTTTGTTTGAAAATGATGAGTTTTTACATTTTTTAACAGTTTATGATTGGATTTTAGTGTATTCTGACAATATTTTAATGTTTTAAGGCTGGATTTTGCTGTTTTTGACATTTTATACACCAATTTTTGCACTTTTTGAAAGATTTTAGCCGTATTTTGCTATTTCTAACACAGTTTTGTAACCGGATTTTGCTATTTTTACATTTTTCAACACTTAATAATCGGATTGACAATATTTTGATGTTTCCAGGCTGGAATTTGCTGTTTTTGACATTCCATAAATAAAATTTTGCATTTTTTGACAGATTTTAACCGGATTTTGCTATTTTTAACAATAATTTGTAGCTAAATTTTGCTATTTTTAAAATTTTATGAGTTTTCTTACATTTTTTAATCGTATTTTGGTGTTTTTTGACAATATTTTGATGTTTTAAGGCTGGATTTTGCTTTTTTTGACGATTCTTTAATAGAATTTTGCACTTTTTGACAGATTTTGGCCGGATTTTGCTATTTCTCACAATATTTTATAGCCGGATTTTACTATTTTTAAAATTTTATAAGCTTTTTTACACTTTTCAACAGTTAATAATCGGATTTTAGTGTTTTCTTACAACATTTTGGTGTTTCAAAGATGGATTTTGCTGTTTTTGACATTCTAAAGATACAATTTTGCACTTTTTAACAGGTCTTAGCCGGGCTTTGCTATTTTTAAAATTTTATGAGTTTCTTTACATTTTTTAAAAGTTAATGATTAGATTTTGGAGTTTTTTTGACAATATTTTGTTGTTTTAAAGCAGAATTTTGCTGTTTTTGACATCCCATAAATAAAATTTTGCATTTTTTGGCAGATTTTAGCCGGATTAGCTATTTCTAACAATATTTTGTAGCCGGATTTTACTATTTTTAAAGTTTTATGAGTTCTTTCACATTTTTCAACAGTTAATGATTAGATTTTGTTGTTTTTTGACAATATTTTAATGTTTTAAGGCTGGATTTTGCTGTATTTGACATTCCATAAATAAAATTTTGACAGATTTTAGGTAGTTTTTGCTATTTTTAACAATATTTTGTAGGCGGATTTTGATATTTTTACAACTTCATGAATTTGTTTATATTTTTCAAATGTTAATGATCAGATTTTTGTGTTTTTTGACAATATTTTGGTGTTTTTAGACTGAATTTTGCTATTTTTGACATTCTATTAATAAAATTTTGCACTTTTTATTAGGGTTTAGCTGGATTTTGCTATTTCTAACAATATTTTGTAGCCGGATTTTGATATTTTTAAAATTTCATAAGATTTTTTAACAGTTAATGATTATATTTTGGTGTTTTCTGATAATATTTTAATGTTTTAAGACTGGATATTGCTGTTTTTGACATTCTATAAATAGAATTTAGCATTTTTTGACAAATTTTAGCCAGATTTTGCTATTTATAACAATATTTTGTAGCCGGATTTTGCTATTTTTAGTATTTAAATCTCTTTACATTTTTCAACAGTTAATGACCGGATTATGGTGTTTTTTAACAGTATTTTGATGTTCCAACACGGGATTATGCTATTTTTGACATTTCATAAATAAAATTTTGCACTTTGACAGATTTTAGCTAGATTTTGCTATTTCTAACAATATTTTGTAGCCGGATTTTGCTATTTTTAGAATTTCATAAGATTTTTTAACAGTTAATGATTATATTTTGGTGTTTTCTGATAAAATTTTATGTTTTAAGACTGGATTTTGCTGCTTTTGACATTCTATAAATAGAATTTAGCATTTTTTGACAAATTTTAGCCAGATTTTGCTATTTATAACAATATTTTGTAGCCGGATTTTGCTATTTTTAATATTTTATGAGTTTTTTTTACATTTTTCAACAGTTAATGACCTGATTTTGATGTTTTTTGACAATATTTTGTTGTTCCATCGCTGAATTATGCTATTTTTGACATTTAATAAATAAAATGTTGCACTTTTTGACAGACTTTAACCAAATTTTGCTATTTCTAACAATATTTTGTAGCCGGATTTTGCTATTATTAGAATTTTATCAATTTCTTTAGATTTTTTAAATGTTACAATTAATTTTGGTGTTTTCTCACAATATTTTGATGTTTCAAGGCCAGATTTTGCTATTTTTGACTTTCCATAAATAGAGTTTTGCACGTTTTGACAGTTTTTGGCCGGATTTTGATTCTTTTTAACTATATGTTGATATTTTACGATTGGATTCTGCTATTTTTGACGTTCTAATAAAAAAACAATTTATGGCTGTATTTTTGTTATTTTTAATAATAAGTTAACTTTTTATGGACGGATTTTAAAAATTCTTACATTTTTTAACAGTTTATGTCTTATTTTTGGCTTTTAAACAATGTTTTGATGTTTTAAGACCGTGACTGGCTCCGCAAGTTAAACTAGATCAAGGTTAAGATAATTTGCAAAATTATCAAAATACTTTAAGATCAAAGTTTTGATGTGATGGCGCAACAAGAGTAGCCCGAGTTTTGTCCAAGTTTCTCTTTTTTGGACATACTATGGTGCTTTGTGGAGCATCCTCAAAGTGTTACTTTAAAAGACCTTGGGACAATTGAGGTGACAGGTAGCTGCCGTTCCCCATACTAAAGGGTGTGGACACAACAAAGCTCCAACCATCGAACATCAAAATTTTGTTCTAAGCTCGGACTCTCGCACAATGCTCAAGCCTCGTATTTATATTGAACTGAAACTTTTTCAGCGGCGTGAGAGTAAAATTATAACATTATATTTTTTAATTACTAAATAATTTTACTCTTACGCCAATAAAAAAGTTTCAGTTCAATATAAATACAATGCTAGAGCGGTGTGCGAAGGTCCGAGCTTAAAACAAATTTTAGTGTTCTATGCTCGGAGCGCTGTTTGATGGTCGGAGCGCTGTTCGATGGTCGGAGCGCTGTTCAATAGTCGGAGCGCTGTTTGATGGTCGGAGCTTTGTTGTGGCCACACACTAAGTGAGCATGTGTTTGTAACCTCAAAGTGTCTATCTCAAGCAACCTTGAAAAGTATTGCTGTATCATCAGCAAATTGTGCCGTTTTAACCTCGTGCTTCAATCCCGAAGACATGTCAGCGACGTATAGTGTATAACAGCAGATAGAGAATAGAACCTTGAGGAACAACTGTGAGCTTTACTGTTAAAACTCTGAGTTAGGAAAGTTAGCTGAATTTGAAGAGAAGTTCTTTGTGTCAAACCTTGTCTAAGGCTTTTTTGACGTCAAAAAAGACCATCTTTTCCGGTGATCTTTTTCTGTGTAGTGGGAGGGAGGAGGAATAAACGATGTTTGGTTTTGTGTAATTCTGAAGTCTGTCCAAGATTACCTTCTCAATGACCTTATTTGATGCTTAAAAAACAAATAAGCCGGTAGTTTTGGTAAATCTTTTGATTTTTTTCTGGTTTTGGAATGTTTATTACCAGTAAGTCTTTTTATTCTGTAGGAAAGTGTCCAGTTTAAAAAATCGCATTAGCAACGCTCTAAAAGCCTTGTTTGTAATATTGTCGGGGTCTAGAGCAGTGCAAGTTTGAAGTCGTTTGATGAATTTTTCTCTTTTAAAAAGTAACTTTTTGTTCAACTATTTGGGAATGGGAACTTGCCTGTTTTGTAAAGTCTTGGAGGTCTTCTACACTAAATTGTCATCTTTTGTAATCAATTCCAAACTATTTTGCAAATTTTTGTGCAATCTTATGATCTTCCTTATTTTGCTGTGGAGCAAATTTAAGATCTTTCAATCTCTGAGGTTGCAATGCCTTTGCCAATAATGCTTGGCGGCGTTTCTGCTACAGATCAATGCTTTGGTTTTGCGTGATAGTCCAAGTGGTTTATTTTTGACACGGACCTGATAAGGCTTAGAAGCAATTTTTGTGATTTGGTGTATTTGACGCGTAAAAAGTTTTAATACCTTCAAAAGTTTGTACTGGTGCAAACCTGCCAGTGCTCTCTTTTAGAGATTGTAAAAAGAGATTTCAATATTCTTGTCTCTAAACGTTCTAGATAGTTTGGGGTAGGATTGTTTATCGTTAAGGACAATTGCTGAAGGACAAGATTTTGATAAAGAAAGAGTGTCCAAAAAAGAAGGCCTTTAGCGGCAAAAAGCTTTAGCGCCGTTTGGCCTAATAGGCCGGCGAGATTAGCCGCTAATGGCTGGTTTGGCGCAACTGCTGATGGCAACTAGGGGACACCAAGAATTTTTGCGTTTTTTTCCTACCAGCTGGTATCTCTTGGAGTCTCTTGGTGTTGAAATTAACGAGTGATGCTGGCGTCTGGACAATAAGGTTTATGGCGGTTAGAAATACAATGTCTTAGGCGGACTGGTAGATATAAGTGACAACCTCTTTCTTGTCGTCGGCCTCTTCTATCTCTTTCACTTTGTTTTTTCTTTGTCAGACGGGCAATTGGAATAACTTTTATTATTAGTTTTTAGTGCACTTGGAGGCGCCGGGTTGTTCAAAATCTTTGACGACGAATGATGGCGAGAAACGGCGGTAGGCATGGTGGTTGCCAGGGCCTTGATAGTGGCAGCTTGGATCACGTTGGTTGCGGTTAGCGACGCTATTGTTTCTTGTAGCGCCGCAAATTTCTTTTTAAAGTTTTCCGCCATGGTCAACATGTTTAAGGTCTTGACCAGGACCGTGGACTTGCAGTAAGTAGGTCCGCTTGTGTGACCCCTCTCTGGAACAATAATTGTTTTTGTCTCTAGTTGCTAGGACGCGGCGTCTGCGGCCACCTGGTTGGGGCGTTTGCAATGATAATTACAGTTATTGAATACAATGTTGCTGGTTAAGTTGCTGGCGGACTTGCAGTTGATGTTACTTTGGCTGCCTGCAGCTGACTCAGTTCAAATCCGGGGTTTCATCTGGCTCTGGTGGGTATTATTGAAAGTGCACGTACCGCCGTCGGAACACCTTTGTGCCAATGGGCTTCAAGAATATAAAAGCGCTTATTAATAGTAAAAAACGTATTTAATTGTTTTTTTATAAACAGTATCTTAATTATCTACAAAACTGTTAATAGAACGCTCATTTAACACCTTTAAATCCTGCAAAATGACTAAATACAAACTTGACTCAAAAGCTACCTAATAACTTTTTTTAATTAAATAGATTTACAAAGCGATGTAAACGTACATTAAAAACATATTTTGAAACCACATGGAATTTTAGTAGATCTACATAACTCACTTGCAAGTGTTTTTTATGAATATTTATGGTTTGTGTAAAAGATAATTATTTTACTACTAAAATATATGAACTCGTAGATCTTTGTAATTTACTTACTTATAAAATTTATTTCTCATCTATAAATTTGATTGCATAATCCAGCGCATTAACCGTGTATACAATCTATAATTCAGAACCACTTTACAATATATTATCTAATGCAGTTTGAAGTCAATCGATTAAATTAATATTGTAAATTGTTACTATACTTTGTTGTCAAAGAAAATATAAGTGACTTGTTACTTCAACATTGAAACTTTGAAGCATAATAATTAATTGTTAACAAATTTTTACTTTTTTAATGATAAACATAAAATATTTTTAAAATAAACATTAATTAACAACAACAAAACAATAAATCTTATTGACAACAACTTGATATACAATATAAAAAAAATATTGTTGGTGACACAATTTATGATTGCAAATAGTAAGATTTTTTATCGAAATCCAGATTTTCTTCACATTGATCAAAAATTAATTTAAAAAAATTGGTTTTAATTAAAATAAACTTTGAGCAACCACAATCCAATTAAACAATTCTGTATTTGTTACATAACACATATAGGTGTAACAATAATTATAAAACTTTATTAAAACCAATCAATACCCCCGTCACTCTATACATCTCATGCATACAATTCCGGCAACAAAGTAAAATCTCTAATTAGATTCTATGCCGCACGAACGCCCTTTAATAATTGCATTAAACTGCGCACAACAATTATTTTTTTGTCTGAGGCTGGAAATTTCGTTGCATTTATAAAAGGGTTAAAAAAAATGTAAAACAGTATGTAAATTAGTTAATTGTATGCTAATAGCAATTTTGAAACGACTGAGTTGAATTAAATCTTGAAATCTAAATAAAGAAATTGTATTGATTGTAGATAATTCCAATTCCATCTAATATTGACCAAATGTTATCAATGCGATCCTAATTAATCCTACATTTTGATTGAATTATAATAGCATCGAAGTTTAGTTAATGGAGTTACATGCATCCGCATAAACTCAATGCATCTGTTTAATTATTTATGAGGCGATTCGATTCATGACAATAGGTTTGCTTATCAATTAATTAACCAATAATGCCGCATAATTTAGCACATAATATTAACAAATATTTATTATTATTGTAAATTAATTAGCTTTTTTAAATTTCAGATTTATGATGAAAAAGAAGTTTCATTTTGGGTGAGTGAACAATTTTCTAAATAAGATAGTCTGATACTGATTAATGAAATTAGTCGCTAGCGCACTAGAGAAATCTGCGAAGTAGAATTTTATTCCGAAATCAAATCTTTACATAATTGATACTTGATGCAACTTGCAACTGTAATTTTCTTTTTATTAAAATATTTAATAGACAATCTAGAAAGAAGCTTAATCAATCCCAATTTATGTTAGTTGAGACTAAAAAAAGTTACGTATAAAATACCAGAAAACAAAAACAACATAATCTACCATTTTGTAGCTAAAATAGATGGTTGTAGTAGAAGCAGTTAAAAAAGTGATAGTGTAATGTGCAATCGTTCCTTATTTAGTTTGAATTTGATAAAATTGATTTTTATGCATTTGTTGTGGTTTGAACAATAGGTGGCAAAATCTGTTAGCTTATACCTTAGACCATACACACTTATAGACAAGCGTTTTGCAAACGCGGTGAAGCCAACATGATCGATGCGTGTGACGTCAGTTGTGGACAAAAATGCGTATGTAGCAAAATACTTGACTTGTATTTAAGTACATTTTTACGCACTTAATATACCAAAATGACAATAAATCTTTGACTTAGTGTGTTAGTGTAAACATGATTTATTTTACACAAATAATGAATTTTGTAATTTTAAAAGAAATTTACTTTCAGCCATTGATAGTTAAAGTTAAAATTAAAATATATTTATTTTATAGTTTATTAATTTTTACTAAAAATTGTAAAACCAACACTCATGATAAATCCACAATTACCGCGTGACGTCAGATGTGGGCTTTACTATGCGACAAGCGGGAGATAGCATATGGCGCGTCTATAAGTGTATATGGTCTGAGGCTTATACGTTAAGTTTTAACTCCAGGTTATTAAGTGATATTTGCACTTTTTAACGGTTACAATATTTTTAATATTTTATATCCAAATTTTGCTATTTTTGCATTTGCTTATTTTCACAGTTAACAGCCACATTTTTGTGCTTACTAACAACTGTTCGACAATTTAAAGCAGGATTTTGCTATTTTTGACATTTTAGACCCAAAATTTGCAGTATTTTGTTTTTTTTTTAATGTTTTAATATTTTGTGAGCGAGTTTTGCTAGTTTTTAGTACTTTCTGACAATATTTTTATACTTTATGATCAAATTTTTGCTATTGTTGACATTCAATTTATAGAATTTTGCAGTTTGTAGCCGAACTTTGGTGATTTTTAACAATATTTTAATTTTTGGCGTTTTATAAATAAAACTTTACATTTTTCAGTTGTTTTTGGCCGGATTTTGGTTCTTTCTGAAAATGATTTAATATTCACACTTTATAACAGTTTATCTCGAATTTTGGTTTTTTCAAAAATACTTTTGAAATTTTATAGCTGGATTTTTAAAATGTTATATTGATTTATACATTTTTTAAACAGTTTAAGGCTATTTAAAATATTAACGCTCGATTTTGCATTTTTTGACATTTTGTAAACAAAATTTTGCATTTTAAACTGATTTTTAACAGGAATTTGATTTTTTTAAAGTTTTTTAATTTTAATTTTACACTTTTCAACAGTTTAAGGTTGGATTTTAGTGTTTTTTGACAATATTTTGATGTTTAAAAACTAAATTTTGATAATTTTGACATGTTATAAGTAAAATTTTGCACTTTTAAACCGTTTTTTGCCAGGTTTTGGTGCTTTTGACATTTTATAAACAGAATTTTGTATTTTAAACTGTTTTTGTATGTTTCAAACTTTGCTATTTTTGAAATTTTATAAATTTAATTTTACACTTTTCAACAGTTTATAGCCGGATTTCAGTGCTTTTTTACAAAATTTTGATGTTTCAAAACTGAACTTTGACATTTTATGAATAAAGTTTTGCATTTTAATATTGTTTTTGGCTGGACTTTTGTTTGAAGGCTACATTTTCATGTTTATGACATTTTATAAACAGAGTTTTTGCATTTTTATACCGCTGTAGACTGAATTTTAGTGCTTTTTGACAATGTTTTGATGTTTTAAGACTAGGTTTTGCTATTTTTGACATTTTATAAATAAAGTTTTGCACATTTAAACCGTTTTTGGTGTTTAAAAAAAAATGTTGTAGTTTTTTTTAAGGAATTTTTTTAGATTTTTTTTGTAGTTTTTTAAAGTTCTAAGTTTGATATCTTCTCAATTTTGTTTTATAAACTTTTTGCATTTTTATCAAAAATATATAGAAGTTTTAAAAAAAAGAAAAAATGTTCAAAAAAAAATTCAAAAAAATCTATTTTTAAAATTTATAAAAATTTTCTTAGTTGTGAGCATTTTCAATTTCAATTTTTGACAAACTACTAACATTTTTGACAATTTGGACTATTATTTGATAATTTAGAACACGTTTTAACAATTTGGATAATTTAAAAAGTTTGGACATATTTTTGACAATTTTAAAACATTTTTTTGACAAATTACTAACGATTTTGACAATTTGGTACATTGTTTGATAATTTAAAACATGCTATAACAATTTGGATAATTTTTGGAGATCTTTAAACATTTTTTTGACAATATTGAAACATTTTTTCAAAAATTACTAACATTTTTGACAATTTAGATTATTGTTTGATAGTTTAGAACTTATTTGGAAAATTTGGATTATTTTTGGACAAGTTTAAACTTTTTTTTAGCAGTTTTGGATTTTTTTTGGACAAAATATCAACATTTTTGACAATTTTAAACATTGTTTAATAGTTTAAAACATTTTTTGACAATTTCAATAATTTTTAGACAAGTTTGGAATTTTTTTGACAATTTTGAAACATTTTATTGACAAATTACTAACATTTTTGACAATTTGGAACATTGATAGTTTAGAACAGTTTTGGAAAATTTGGATTATTTTTGGACAAGTTTAAAATTTTTTTATTAGCAATTTTGAATTTTTTTTTGATAAAATACCAACATTTTTGACATTTTTTTTGACAATTTCAATAATTTTTTGACAAGTTTGGAAATTTTTTGACAATTTTGAAACATTTTATTGACAAATTACTAACATTTTTAACAATTTGAAACATTGTTTGATAGTTTAGAACATTTTTTGACAATTTGGATAATTTTTGAACAATTTTGGACATTTTTTTGACAAATTTAAAACATTTTTTTGACAAATTACCACAATTTTTGACATTGTTTGATAGTTTAGAACATTTTTTGACAATTTGGATAATTTTTTGACAAATTTGGAATTTTTTTGACAATTTTGGAACATTTTATTGACAAATTACTAATATTTTTGAAAATTTGGATCATTGTTTGATAGTTTAGAACATTTTTGGAAAATTTTGATTATTTTTAAACAAGTTTATACTTTTTTTTAGTAATTTTGGAACATTTTTTGACAAAATACCAACAACTTGAAACATTGTTTAATAATTTAGAACATTTTTAGACAATTTGGATCACTTCTGGACATTTTTTTGACAAATTTGGAACGTTTTGACAAATTACTAACTTTTTGACAATTTGAAATATTTTTTGATAATTTAAAACATTTTCGAACAAGTTTGGACATTTTATTGATAAAATTTAAACTTTTTTTGACAAATTATTAATTTTTTTTTATTGATTGATAGTTTGAAACATTTTTTGACAATTTGGATAATTTTTGGACAAGTTTGAAATTTTTTTGACAATTTTGGAACATTCTATTGAGTAATTACTAACATTTTTGACAAGTTGGGTTTTTGGTTGATGGTTTAGAACATTTTTGGAAAACTTAATTATTTTTGGACATGTTTGAACTTTTTTTAGCAATTTTGGAACATTTTTTGACAAAATACTTCCATTTTTGACAATTTGAAACATTGTTTAATAATTAGAACATTTTTAGACAATTTAGATCATTTTTGGAAGTTTTTTTGACAAATTTGGAACATTTAATTTTTTTAATTTTTTTTTTTAATTTAAAGTTTATTTTAACAAGATTTACACATAAAATATACAATATACAATACATGTAAATAAAGTAAAACGCGTCACATAATTAATATAATAATAGGTAAAGTTATTGAATAGTGTTTTGGCAGATATTAAAGAACTCTTCCATGCTGTATGGTTCACTGTTTATCACAAATTGGTGTAGTTTGCGCTTGAAAGGTTTAAAGCTAGTGATGTTTTTGATAGTATCAGGTAATTGATTATATAATTTAATTGAGGTATATATAGTATTTTTTTCAGTAACATCAAGTCTGTGTTTGGGATAGAAATAATTATTTGACCTAGTTTGGTGGCTATGCTTTTTTGAGTTGTCATTGAATTTAATTTAATTTTTTTGGTGAAACAAAAGTGTCTGATATATGTACAGTCCATACACGGTAAGCATATTGTTGGATTTAAACACTGTTCTACAAGAATTTTGAGGCTGCATACTAAACATAACTCGAACTGCCCTTTTTTGTTGCACAAACAGTTTGTTTGTGTACATACTACTTCCCCAAACAATAATACCAAAAGACATAATAGATTGAAAACAAGAGTAGTAAACTGTTTTAAGATCTTGTTGATTAATTTGTTTTTTTAGAATTCTCAAACCATATATTATTGATTGTAGTTTTGAAATGGTGTAGTTAATGTGTTCGCCCCAGTTTAGAGTTTCGTCTAATATTATACCAAGACACTTATTTGATTTAGCAGTTTTTATTGTATTGTTATTGAGTAAAATATGATCTGGTGTTATAATTTTTGATCGATTTGTTTTAAAAATAGTGCAGTTTGTTTTTTCAGAATTTAGGATTAATTTGTTTGTTTTTAACCATTGCTCTATTTTTGCTAAGTAAATGTTTCCTTCGGATATTATCTTGTGCATATCGCACCCGTTAATTAGTAAGGTAGTATCGTCGGCATAATTCATACAAACATGATCACTATGGTTTAACGTATCTGGTAGATCGTTAATATAAATAACAAATAATAGCGGCTCAAGAATACTGCCTTGTGGCACCCCCATTCTACTTTTTTAAAGCTTGATGTAATCTTTTCCGAAGCAGTATTCACTTGAACACATTGGTTTCGATTTGTCAGGTATGATATTATCCAGTTTAGTGTGGAATTGCGAACTCCATATCTATCTAATTTTTTAATAAGTATGTTATGGCATACGCAATCGAAAGCCTTGGAGAGATCTAGAAATATACCGCATGGAATATCTCCCCTCTCCAAGGCATCCGACACGTATTGACATAGCTCTTGCATAGCCGTTTCTACATTTCTGTTTTTTAAGAATCCGTGTTGGTTGCTTTTAAATAAATTTAAGTTTGATAAAAAATAAGATATTTTATTATGGATAATTTTTTCAAAGACTTTGGAAAAAGAGTTTAAGATGCTAATTGGTCTATAGTTGGCTAAGGTGTTTGTGTCGCCTTTTTTGTAAATTGGTATAATTTTAGCATCTTTGAGTTGTTGAGGAAAAATACCATACTTAAAAGAGTTGTTGACAATACGTGCTAATGGTGTCTTTATGTAATGTATGCACAGTTTTATTATATGAAGTGGTATTTCATCTAAACCAGCGCTCATGTTATTTTTAAAATTATTCACTATTTCTACAATTTCCAGTTCATTTATTTCATCAATATCTATATTTTGTTCTACATAAAGAATATTTGATTCATATTCTTGAGATTTTAAGTTCGACGTTAGTTTGGAAGCAATAGATGTAAAATAATTGTTAAAATCTTCAACTAGTTTTTGTATGTTATTATCATTATTGTAAAAGTTTGTGTTTGCATTTTTATTATTTACGTTACTATTGTTTTTTATAATGTTCCACATTGTTTTTGTTTTGTTTTGTGATGCATTAATTAAGCCACCGATTTTTTCTTTTTTAGCATTTATTACAGCATCGTTGTAGTCTTGTTTTGCTTTTTTGTACTGCTGCCTGTAGGTAGCATCACATGACATAAGTGTAAATAGAACATCTAGTTGTTGTTTCTTATTTTTAACTTATAATAATCTTTATTTACGGTAAGTAAAACCATTTACATCTACATAAAATTACAATAAATATAAACAATATAATACATATATAAAAAACAAAAGCAAAAGATTGACATAAAAAAACAATATAATATAAAATACATAACATTTAATCAATATGTCCCAATTGCATCTTAAACAAAGATTTAGAACAAAAAAAATTTAAATTGTTTGTTAAACTGTTTGCAAATCTACAAATTCTACCAATAGGATTGTGAAATCCATAATTAGTAGAATGTGTAAATTCTCTAAATAATGAAGTCTGCCTAGTACGTCGTTCACTAATAGGAATGTAGAATGGAAGAGATTCAAGTAACCCAGGACAGTCTACTTCAGACATCACTAGACCACGCAAAAATGAGAGATCTGATCTTTTGCGCCGAACTTTTAGTGACGGTAAATTGTATAGTGAAGAAATGTAATTGCGATCAAAATTAACAGACAATATACCAGATCTATAGGACAACAGGCGAAAAAATTTGTTTTGAATACGTTCAATATTCTGACTATGGATTTCATAGAAAGGGCACCAGACTGACGGAACGTACTCTAAATGAGAACGCACCAAGGCACAGTAAAGTAATTTAAGAGTATTTGGAGAAAGATCAGCAGACATCCTGTATACAAACCCCAGCATTTTTATAGCACGATTACACATGTAGCTGATATGCTCAACAAACGTAAGTTTAAAATCGAAAATTATACCCAAGTCTTTAATTTGTGTCACTCGTTGTAGCACCTTGTTATCGATAATATAATCGTACGAAATTTTGCTTAGCGTTCTATTAAAACTGATTGCAAAACATTTATTTACATTAAACAAAAGGTTATTAATAAGACACCAATCATTAACAGAGTCTAAATCTTGTTGTAAAAGATTACAATCATCGATTGATAATATACTTCTATAAATTTTTAAATCATCTGCAAATAATAGGAATGATGATGAACTAATACAGTCAGAAAGATCATTGATAAAAAGTAAAAATAAAATAGGTCCGCAGTGAGATCCCTGAGGAACACCTGATGGAACTAAAATAGGTTGTGAAAGAAAGTTATTGATTTTTACACACTGCGTTCGGTTTTTCAAAAAGCAAGTTAACCAAGCAACCACTGCATTATGAAAACCCAAAGCACGAAGCTTAGCAATCAAAATATTGTGGCTCACACGATCAAAGGCCTTTGAAAAGTCAGTGTAAATAGAGTCAACTTGAGTTTTGCATTCAAATGCGTTTAAAATGTAATTTTCGTAAGAAAGTAGATTGGTAAGTGTAGATCGACCCTCACGAAACCCATGCTGTTCTTCTACTAAAATACTTTTGCACATCCAACGTATTTGACCAGTTATAATTTGATCAAATAATTTTGGGATAGCAGATTGAATGCAAATGCCTCTATAATTTGTAATATTTTCTTTAGCACCAGATTTATGCAATGGCATAATATAAGTTTGTTTCCATACATCAGGAAATTTAGTTTCATTTAATGAAGCGTTAAAAAGTAAATGTAATGGTTTTGACATTGAATAAATACAATTCTTTAAGAGCATAGAAGGAATACCGTCAGGTCCAGTGCTAAGATTAGATTTAAGGCTTGTAATTCCATTAAAAATGTCTAGTAAACTGACTGAGAAATTTGTATGAATTACATTTTTATCAAACTTAAACAATGGAGTTGGATGAGTTTGAGAATTATAAACGGAAGAGAAAAAATCTGCAAATTTGTTTACAAGAACGTCACCATTAATACAGGTTTGATCACCATAATACATTGTAGCTGGAAAAGCATTAGTTTTCTTAGCTTCATTTACAAATCTCCAAAAATGTTTTGGATTAGACCGAATGTTATTCTCGGTGCGTAAAATGTACTGTTTGTAAAGACGTGCGTTCAAATTTTTACATGAAGTCCGAAGAGAATCAAATTCATTGTAATCAGAAAGAAGTTCTGAAGATTTAAATCGTTTATGTGCTATTTTTTTAAGTTTAGTAAGTGAAATTAATTCCTTGCTAAACCAAATAGGAAAGTTGTTGACATGCCACACTTTTTTAGGTACATAACAATCAATTGCATAATACAAAACAGAATAAAATAAATCAACACATACATTAATATCACAGTTGTTAAAAAGAACAGACCAATCAACGTTCAACAAAAAATCATTGATTGCGCTGAAGTTGGCACATTTAAAATCATTAAAAACGTAGTTACAGTTTAAAATATCACAAGAAGTATCACATTTGACATCTATCACATAGGCATTATGATGTTGACTTATATCTAATAAAACATCTACAGCATTTATCACAGTAATATTATCACTATCATTAGTAAAACACAAATCTAAAAATACATCCATACTATTTGGTATGGTTATACATTGAACACAGCTTAAAAATCCAAATGAATTAGCAACTAAATGTCCAGGATAGTTTTCGTTGCAAGTAACTCCAGTTCCAAATTCATCATTTAGCCACGTTGCTTCTGGTAAATTGTAATCTCCCAGTAAAATTAATTTACTATTAGGAAAAACATCAGCAAAAGATTCAACGGAGTAGCAGTGGTCAGCATATTTATCAATAACCGAACGAGGGGGTAAATAAACTGCACCAATTATGTACGACACAAACTTAAAGTTGACAATTACAAACACATGTTCAACACTTAGATATGGCGGATGTAGTAATGTACACTTTAAATGACTTCTAACCGCAATCAATACGCCACCTCCGCTTAATTTAGGGCTAGTTAAATTAGACCGATCACATCTAAATAGGTTATAGCCAGTTAGTCTTAGTTCTGAGTCAGCGATGTCTTCAGAAAGCCAAGTTTCGGTTAAAACAATAATGTCATAACTTGACAGAGCTACAGCTAACAAAAGTTTTTTCAGTTTGGTTTTTATGCCTCCAACGTTTTGGTAGTAAATTGAGAGGCCGTTGGTATTCCTGGGGACGGGTCCAAACTGTTGAGCGGATTTAACGTCCGAAAATCCCCTGCAGGAGTTGGTGGTAAATTTCGTGGTCGGCCATAGTTAATAAATTTCTTGACGGCAATGTTTGCCGGCCAAAAGTTTTTAGAAAGAACTAAACCAGCTTGATCGGCTGGAATAGATACTTTAAAGCTGCTGTAGTTTCCAGATCTCACTACCAACTCAACAACATCAATCAAAACAGATGGTAGTTTAGCTTTCATATAGTTTGCAATTTCAGTTTTATTTGTTCCACGCAAGTTTTGACACATGAATATATGAAGGGGGAACGTAGGCTTGTAGCTGGTCATTGTCAGGACCACATCCAAAAATCGTTGGAGTTTTGTGCTGTACTCTAAACCTAGAGTACAGCACAAAACTCCAAATTGATTGTGAACTATTAGTAGTGGTAGAAGTACTGGATAAAATTGTTTTTGCCGGTGGCAATTGAATTGAATCCGTATTAATAACAGGCCTAATAGAAGCAGGTTCAAGTTGACGGCAAGATTTTAAGTTTAAAATTTCTATATCTTTCAGAGCTATCTTCTCCTCCAAATAAGAAATTTTGTCAGTTAAAAGTTTATTGTTAGAGCGAACTTCATCTAACAATACTTGATACAACACGATGTTTTCTTTGTATAGTTTGCATAGATCAGACTCCGATTTAAAATCAAATAAAACTCCACAATGACATTTTTTGTAGCGAATAGCACAGCTATTATGGAAAATAACTCCACAACCGCTACAAGTAATTCCTGATTGTGCTATACTGTTACACTTGCAAAGGCCAGTCATAATAAAAAATGTAAATGTAAATATAAATGTGAATAAAATAAAATAAAATATGTAGGAAAAGGTTTAAAACAAGGAGACAAATTTCACACCGGTACGGTCTATCACCTGGTGACTCACTTTAAAACAAACACGGATAGACCACGGAAAGGTTACAGTAGAGACAACGGGATAATTAAAAATAAACTTTAAAATTAAATTAAAATATAAAATATAAAATCACAAATTAAAACTCTATGTTACGCCACTGGTAAAAATAGTATAAAAATATGCCGCAAACGGCGTGGATGTTGCAACAAAAATTAAAGGTTAATTTATTACAACAATGCACATCAAGAATATCGCTGCTATAAGAAGTTAACAATTAGCATATATAACTACTTACACAGTCAACACAAGATGTGCCAAATAATTTTTAATTAAATAAACTCAATAACACACAAAACCACAACAGCACCAAAATAATAACAACACAAGACACAGTGGTATTTCGCGGTATTTAATTTTAAGTCGTTTTTTGGTTTATTGTTGTTAAAGTTTTTTACTGGAAAATTGATATTAAAGATTTTTATAAAAATTGATATGAATAAATTCCATTGTTCGTTCACCTTATGATCTTCAATATTGTAAATTGATAACCAATTTTCTTTTGCGAGTGACTGTAAAAACTTTGATTTATTTAAATCATTGTAAATACGGCCTTTTTGATTTTTTCATTCTTGTTTTATATCATGGCCAAGACTGCATTTTTGTGCAGTATGGTCCGATATACCAGTATGCATTATTTCAACGTTTTCAAGGTATAGATTAGAAATAATATTGTCTATGCACGTAGCACTTGTTGGTGTTATTCTGGTAGGTTTATTGACAAAAGGAGTTAAATTGTATGAATTCAAAATATTTATGAACTGTATAGTATTATTTGATTTAATTAAAATATCTATATTTATGTCGCCGGTAATTACAAATTGACAATGTTGGTTGTGTAACCGTTGTAGCATGCAGTCAAGTGTTTCAATAAAAACGTTTATGTTACTAGACGGGGACGATAGATGTTAATAACAGTGATTGTTTTATTATTATTTTGGATATCTGCTGCCGCACATTCAAAAACATTACTTACAGACATATTGTTTAAATCGTTTCTAGGGTTTGATAAATAGTCCTTTCTGCAATATACGGCACTGCCACCGTGTTCTCCTTGAGGTCTACAAAATGAAGATACCAGTTTTAGGTTTCGTAGCGAATAAGCTTTAAGTTCTTCGTTGCACTGCCAATGTTCACATAAAGTTAGTATGTCACAATTTGTTAGTTCAATAAGGTGATCAATCCGTGTCGCACTGGTACTCAACGATTGAACATTTTGATGGATTATTGTTGTTTCACAGGATTTCTTGTTCGGCTGAATAAAAAACGATTTATGGATACACCCGAAGGCCAGATGTTGGGGTCTTGAAATTGATTTAGCTGCTCTAACGGTACGGCAACTTTAAATAAAGCATATTGTTTCGGGTGTTTAGATTTCATTTTTTCACATATATAATATGAAAACTTTTTATTTTTAAGGTGCTTTTCAATATCTACTTCGGTCATTGTTGGTGAGAGTCCAAAGATATGCATATGTGCAAGTCTAGGTGCACTTTCGATGTCCATTTTTTCACTAGAACTTCCTTGAACTGTTGGTAGAGGATCCCGTTTCTTGTTCTTAGATTTTTTTGATATTACTTCAATATAACCATCAGTGCCGCGTTCTTCGATTTTATTTTTGTTGATATTTTCCGTTTGGTTTGAGTTTTCAATAATGTTATTATTAATAGTTTTAACTGCATTTGAGTAGTTGGGTACGTTAACTATTTCAGGTGTATTTATTAATGAGTTTTCATTGATTACATTGTTAGTAATAGTATTCATATTAGTTAAAGGTTGACGCTGTTGCTTGGGTGGTGCAACGTTATTACTATTACGCAGTTTTTTATTTTCTTCTTCCAGATAGCTTATTTTTTCTTGTAGAAGCTTGTTATTAGATCTTAATTCTTTTACTAAATCTTTTAGGTTGATGTATGCTTCTAATTCAAAGTTTAGTGTTTCTTCTGCTTGTTCTGTAGCCACGAGGCTAGATAGGTTATGTCCGCAGCACATTTTCGCTTTTCGCGCACAACTTGCATGGTAGAGTAAACCACAAAACACACATGAGGTGCCCGACTTTGCTACTGTGCCACATGTACATTGTTTTTTATTTAATTCTAGTATTTTACCACTTTTACTGTTAGCACTAGCTGAATTACGACTTTCATCGTCAGTCGCCATTTTGACAAATTACTAACATTTTTATTATTCATATTAATAAGGTAATGATTTTATTTTATTTATTTATTTTATTTTATTTTTACATACATGTTTCGATGAGTGAGATCATCATTTTCAATGTATTTATTGTATATAATATTTCAAACTGATTTATTATTATTTAAAAAATTGTTTTTTCCCGCTACCCTGATATCCGTTTTTTATTTATTTAAATTTCTGACTTGAATTTTGATTTTGTCATTTATTAGACGTTACAAATTTAAAGGTTAGATAATCTATCAAATAAATATAAATATTTACATTTTAATTTAAAATTTCTATTTAACTAAAATTTATTTTTATTAACATATCTAGTAGTGGTGAATTATATATATCTAATTGTTCATTTATTACTGTATAATTTTGATTTTTTAAATGTTTTTTAATTTCTAAGCTTTCCAAAAATGTTAAATTTTTATCCGAAATGTGTAGAATATTTAATGATGTTTTTTGATTCGAAATATTATGTTTATTCAGAATTAAATGTTTAGCAAAATTTGACTTTTCTATATCTTTATATGTCAGACACAATATTTAATGATGACGAAATTAATTTATTTAATAAAGGACTAAATTTTTGTAAAACATCTTTGGTTATGAACAAAGCAAAAGAAATTTTAGCATGTGAAATAGAATCTGCAATTAAATTAGAAACACAAAATTCAAAATTAAATGTTGCAAATATAATTGAAAGTTTTAATATGAATTTAAATAAAAACAGAACATATAATAAAACAATATCTTCAATTAAAAAGAAAATTGAAGAAAACAACTTAATTTGTACTAAAGCAGATAAAAACAACTCTTGTGTGATCTTAACTAAATCAATATACAATGACAAAATTAATGAGTTTATTGAAAATGAAAAATTAACTTTATTTAAGAAAAATCCAAAAGATAAATTTCAAACAGAAATTAGAAAAGTTATAAAAGAATCAAAATTCCTGTTATCTGAAAATGAAATTTATAATCTAATAATTAAAAACCCACAAAATCCTAAATTATATGGTCTTATAAAAATCCATAAAGAAGGAAATCCTATTCGACCAGTTGTTTCATATATAAATTGTCCAAATTATAAGTTATCTAAATATTTAAACAAATTAATTAAATCATATAATTATACACCAAAATTTAGCATTAAAAATACATTAGAATTAACAAAAAAATTAGAAAACCATAAAACTAAAATTGACTGTAAGTTAATAAGTTTGGACGTCTGTAACATGTTTTCCAAAATTCCAGCAAATGAATGTTTAGATTTAATTAAAAAGTATATATATAAAAAAGAAATATGTCCTTTTAAAATAAATGAAATTATAAATTTATTTGAAACATGCATAAAACAAAATTATTTTGTTTATAATAATAAATTTTATCAACAAAATTATGGTTTACCAATGGGGAGTCCAATATCACCTATTTTGGCTAATATTTTTATGGAAAACTTTGAAGAACAAATATTTAATTCTATTTTTAAACATAATATTAAATTCTGGTACCGCTATGTAGATGATATTCTTATTTACTTCAAAGGAAATACAAATGATTTAGAAAATTTATTGACTTATGTTAATAATATTCATAAAACAATAAAATTTAAATTAGAAGTTGAAGAAAATAAACAAATAAACTTTTTAGACATAACTATTTCACAAAATTTAGAAGAAGAAAAATTCAATTTCAAAATTTATAGAAAACCAACTTTTTCAGATACAATTATACCAAAAGATTCGTTTCATCCAATTAATCATAAACTATCAGTTTTTAATAGTTTAATACATAGAGCTATTTCAATTCCACTAAATAATCAAAATTTTAAAGATGAAATTAATATAATTAAACAAATTGCAAAAACAATGGTTTTAATGAATCAACTATTTATAAAATTCTCAGTAAAAAACAGTTTAAAATTTGCATAAATGAAATATATCCATTTAGAAAAGAAGTAAATAAGAAATATTGCTCAATAACATATTTTGGCAATTTATCTGAAAAAATTTCAAAATATTTAAACAAAAAATTTCAAATTACTGTTGCATTTAAAACACATATGAATTTAAAAACAAAATTAATAAATGCTAAAGAAAAAACAGAAATTTTCAATAAAAGTGGAATTTATAAACTAAATTGTAGTAATTGCAACGGAACGTATATTGGACAAACCATGAGAAATTTTGATATTAGATATAAAGATCACATAAGAGCTTTAAAATATAAAGATATAGAAAAGTCAAATTTTGCTAAACATTTAATTCTGAATAAACATAATATTTCGAATCAAAAAACATCATTAAATATTCTACACATTTCGGATAAAAATTTAACATTTTTGGAAAGCTTAGAAATTAAAAAACATTTAAAAAATCAAAATTATACAGTAATAAATGAACAATTAGATATATATAATTCACCACTACTAGATATGTTAATAAAAATAAATTTTAGTTAAATAGAAATTTTAAATTAAAATGTAAATATTTATATTTATTTGATAGATTATCTAACCTTTAAATTTGTAACGTCTAATAAATGACAAAATCAAAATTCAAGTCAGAAATTTAAATAAATAAAAAACGGATATCAGGGTAGCGGGAAAAAACAATTTTTTAAATAATAATAAATCAGTTTGAAATATTATATACAATAAATACATTGAAAATGATGATCTCACTCATCGAAACATGTATGTAAAAATAAAATAAAATAAATAAATAAAATAAAATCATTACCTTTATTAATATGAATAATATAAAAGGATTTTATAAAATAAAAATAGAAAATATAAAAAAAAAAAACTAACATTTTTGACAATTTGAAATATTCTTTGATAATTTAGAACTTTTTTTGACAATTTGAATTAATTTTGGACAAGTTTGTACATTTTTTTGACAAAATTCAAATTTTTTTTGACAAATTACTAAAATTTTTGACATTGTTTGATAGTTTGGAACATTTTTTGACAATTTGAATAATTTTTAGCCAATCATGGACATTTTTTTAACAAATTTAATTATTTTTTTTGACAAATTACCAACATTTTTGACATTTTTTTGACAATTTTCATAATTTTTGGACAAGTTTGGACATTTTTTTGACAGTTTTAGAACATTTTATTGATCTTTTTGCATTTTGATGTTTTCTAACAGGTTTTGTTGTTTTAAGACCAAATTTTGGTGTTTTTAACATTTTATAAATAAAAATTTGCATTTTTAAACCGTTTTTGACCAGATTTTGGTGTTTTAAGGCCGGATTTTGCTATTTTTTAAGTTTTATTATTATAATTTCACACTTTTTAGTAGTTCATGGCCGATTTTAAGGCTTTCTGACTATATTTTGCATATTTTTGGCATTTTATGAATAGAACTTTTACTTTTCAACAGTTTATAACTGCGTATTGTTGTTTCCTAACACTATTTTAATATTTTAAGACTAGTTTATTTTTGACAATTTATGAATGGAATTTTGCATTTTAAAATTGTTTTTAAACAAATGTTGGTGCTTAGCACTCTTACCTTGTTTTTAGCCACCGTCTTTAAAATATTTCTCTTCTTTGTCAACTTGTTTAAATATCACTTGACAACGGTTGAAAAAAATTGGCGGCAAGTTGCATTGGCCGGTAAAGTAAAAATTAGTTTTGAATAAATTAATATACTACGTCAATGCTTGGTGTGGTGGTTTGGTGATTAAGCAAACGTTGTGTCCGTTAGTTAAAAAAATAAATTTAAATAATTATATTTACTTACCTCAATTCAAATTCCTAATTTTGCTTAAAGTGTTTCCATAGGATAAAAATAACATTAAACAATATTTTTATATAGAAATGGGTTTTAATTTTAAATACATTAATATACACATATACATCTTATAACATAAATCACATAAAATTTGTTTATCAGTTCGTTTCAGTACACTTGAGAAATTGTCAAATAAATAATGTCATGAATATTTATACCAAATTTGTAATATTTATTTGAGTGTACCGTATTAGAACATTGTGCCACATTTATTACTTATTTTATATAATACTTTAACACGTATCTAATTCATACTGGGATTAAAATGAAGTCTGCATGCTGTTGGTTAAATTAAAAAAAGTTAGGCCAACAATATAGATTTTTTGAAGTTGGACGGTGACTTCAAAGTTTTACAATAGACATTAAAAATCATATTAGATACGTGCTAATTCTATTCAAAATATAAAACTATTTACATTTCATTTTCCAAAATGCTATTCCCATTATAAGGGAATCGTCTGACGACCTGTTGCGGTTGCTGCTGCTGCTGATTAGCAATATTGTTTCTCATCATTGATGCGGAACGTACAGGGGCTTGACTATTGCATGTTGACAATCTATTGCCATTCTTCCGCCTCATGCTGATGTATGTTGTATAAGTGTTGTTTCGATGAAGTATGGTGCTGTCCGTCCCGCCTACGCCTGCAAAGAATTACAATCGTTAAATATATATTAAAGAGGGTATCTGAACGAACGCCGGTGAGTGCGTGAATAATTATATTTATGGAATATAAAAAAAAAATGAACACAACATCATTAATCATTTCTGTCATTTGTACGCAGTCTGGTTTTTATAGCCTGAATATACGTGGTCTACATTACAACATGTTTTTTAATCAATCATTTTGTAATAATGAGCTTTTGTTAATAGAATATTATACAACTAGCAGGTAATAATACACATTTCCCAATATGCGTGTATAATGAAATGTATACAATATAAAAAAAGTTGCCCAAATTGTTTATGTCTGTTGTTTGGCGTTTTATCTTGTGATTGTATAGTTTTATAAATTTTAAACAAATTTTTATATAATTTATATAACAAACATTTTATAAAAGCAAGGCTTCACCACTTAAACAAACCAAACAACAACTGATTTGTTTTCAATAAAAACAATTAAATGGATTCTGAGTTGCAAAGTTATTTTTTGTAAATAAAAATACATTTAAAAGCTTTATTTGAAAGCACCCTAAAAATAATATTTGTCTTTTGTTGAATGGATTTTTCTT
This sequence comes from Tachinus rufipes, assembly GCA_963932245.1. Classification (NCBI taxonomy): domain Eukaryota; kingdom Metazoa; phylum Arthropoda; class Insecta; order Coleoptera; family Staphylinidae; genus Tachinus; species Tachinus rufipes. The sequence goes on from OZ010749.1 coordinate 10,252,946, forward strand.
ATTTACATAAAATCTTTTGTACGGAAATGCACATTTTAAAGCATTGTACCCACTGAATTATGAATTTATTTTCAATTGCATCGCATGTTACTATAATATTCACAAAGGCAAAAGAAATTGTGTGGTAAAAGCATTTGCTTTTAAATTAAATATTAGATTTGGAATAGATTTGATTTTTCTATTTAAATATTAAAAAAATAAAACATAACAAAACTAAATTTTGTGGCGAAATTTACTCTAATTAGTTTGAAAAGGAAACAATTACATTAATTTAATTTAATTAATTCGATTGAAGCTAAGAGTAAATAATGTTTGCTTTGATTACATGCAAATGTGTTACGTTTTAGAATGGAGTAATTAATAATTTTACAAATCTGTGCTTATATTTATTACTGAATAAAATGTATTGCGGCGGCAATGTTGTTTATTACTACAAAATAATGCATCCAAACATTTCTAAAATATATTTTGCGTATTAACGCATTACCTGCATTAGTTTTAGTTAATTGAATCTAAAATAAAACTGAATTTGTGTTTTTTATAATAATTAAACAAATTTTAACAAATTTTTGAGGTTATGTATACAAAAACTCTTATTACATTATAAAACCTTGATGCATGTGTAGTAATAGATATCAAAAAACAAAAGTATTCATTCAGTTTTGTGTAATAATACACTTGTAGTTAGAATTTTAAATGAACTAACTATGTGTACCAGTGGCGTAGGGATAAATATTTTTTGGCGCTCAAGAAATAAAATTAATTCGAATACATGCAACTATATACCAAATTATATTTTAACTTACAAAAATTAATAATATATAATGCATCTATTAAATCATGCTTGATATAAGATATGTTACCCTCATTACAATTTAAATACATATCACTAATTTCGCTGGCAAACAATACCATAATAATACAATTTAAAATGATATTAAATTTAATATAATACACAACATTTTGGTCTTTAATTACATCTTCTCCTACCAAGTACACAAGCTGAATATTGCTTTTGTATTTAAGAACGTAAAAAGCAACAAGCGGACAACCAATAACTTTTAAAATTAAAAAACTTTATATTTTCTTCTTTTTCTGCTCTTTTTGTGACAAGTAACTTAAGTTTCTTAATGCAGTTTTCTTGTAAAAATCTGTTTGTTATTGCCTGTTATTTATGTCTGCAGAATGTAGTCCGTTCCTCAGTTCCTCAATACAGATCTTAGTTTTGGAGACTACAGCTAGACACGAATAGTGTGGCCTCTATAATAGGCAACTGAATGTGGTTAAACTTATGCCTTTGCCCGTTTTAGCACCTTTCAACCCCAAAACAACGTTGCCCATGGAATGTTTAAAATGTTAGCGCAAATGAAAAATGCTAAAACGGGCAAAGGCATTAGTTTAACCACATATAACATAATTTTTGTGTATACTAAGTTGCCTATTATAGAGGCCATACTATTTGTGTCTGGCTGTAATAGGTAAGTTTGTCTATTCTACTAACGGGTTGTGAGATTATTAATAGAGTATTCAGTTGTGAGAGTTCGTGCTGACTTACACTCCTTCACTGTTGAGTCAGCTGAGAACTAGGTTTGTTACTTTTGACTCTATTAGGGCTGCATGTTGCTATTGAAATTTAAACCAATAGCAACTCTCTTCTTTACAATTAGCTCTGTAGCTCTTAAAGTAGCTGTAGAACCAGTAGTTGTTAGGTTAAGGTGTTTCTTCTTCTTATATTGCCGTGTGTTTGCTACGAGCGTATGCTCTCCTTTCGTATGTTTGTGGTGTGCGATAATAGTTCTACACAAACATGCGGGACCTACAGTTTAACGTAGAATCCAAACCACACCCCTAGGCAAATACTTTGCTGGCTTGTCATTGCCTTACAAAAGAGACAACTGCATCAAAATATATTTGACAAATTAGATATTGCCGCTGCCGGGAATCGAACCCGTGTTGCTTGCTTAACAATCTTTGCACTAGACCATATCGCCTCATTAGAGTGTTTATTCCAATCAATTTACTACTGCTTACCTATTCTTTCTATTTGTTTCAGTAGAGTAGCTAGCTTTTACGCATAGAATGTAGAACTTGCCAAAGCAACGTTTTTGGCATTCTTTCCTTCATTATTTAGTTCTGTTGCTTTTTTTTTTCTTTTTTTCATTACGCTTTTAATCAGACGTTTGATAAAGTTTTACTTTTTTCTTATCTATTTTTTTTCTTCCTGCTATCTAGTGCAATAAAACAGCAAACATGGTTGTGTCTTTTTTGACCTTTCAGTAGATGCAGTTGCCGCTTGCATTGTACTTTCTTTATATTTGGTATCAGGCTGTTCAGCTTACGCTTTTTCCGTCTCCCACAACACTTGCTGTTGTTCTATAGTTTTTCCCTTTTCTTTACCTTTTTTTCTCAACCTTCATGCGTACAACAGTACTAATGTTGTCACTGTTACCGGTTGGGCTTTGTGATTATCGACAAAGACAGTTAGTCCAAAAATTGTCGCTTATGTGATGAGTTAGCAAAAGTATGTCTAGTAACACTCTTATTTAGAGAGCACATACACACTCACCCAGATTGCCTGCAATTTGGTACAAACTAGTTTGGCTTTGTGTGGAGCAATGTGAAAGTGCCAAGTGTTTTGCAGTCTTCCGGAGTATCCTGGAGATATGATTGCGTGTAGTTGTCGACAGCACCGGGGTTGAGGCCGTTTGCCAGAAAGCTACGTTGCAGGGGTAGAACGCCACAAAAGCTTGAAACGGTTAAAGTCCGGTCTATGGTATGTTTTGTGGTCTTGTTCCATGCTTGATGATGTCTTGGGCTCAACTGACAAAAAAATTGTAGTAAAAAATTTATATGAAATAGAAAAGAAACGGTGCAATCTAATTGGTTCGTGTTACTCCGCTAACAAGCTGCAATACTACAGTTTGTCAAGAATAGTTTGGCCGATATGATAGGCAACTTAATATACACAAAAATTATGTTGACTGTAGTTGCACTCATGCCTTTGCCCGTTTTAGCATTTTTTATGGACGACGCTGTTCTGGGATTGAAGAATGCTAAAACCAGTAAAAGCATGAGTTTAATCATAGTCAACTAAATTTTGATGTATATTAACTTGCCTATTATACCGGCCAAACTATTCTTGACAAACTGTACTTTTTCCTTTTTTTTTTCTTGCTCATCCCTCTTACCCATCGCATCTGTTTACCGATTTGCTATTTACTAACATTGCTAATGCAGTTTTTTAAACCGGGCTATTTCCTACAGAATAGAAAAGCTTATTATTGATAAATATCTCCAAACTTGGAAAAAACTGGAAGTTTCTCAAAAACTACTGGCCTATCAATACGCAACTTAAGGAATTAAAAAAAAGCAACTTATGGACATAACTGTTAGGAATGATTCCGTGGTAAACCACCGGGAGCGCTTCACTCGCACTGTAGTAAAATGCCGCCCATGGCGCCGATCACCCAATAAAATCAAATTGTGTAATAAAAACAGTACCGAACGTAATAAACAGAGCCACCGGTGAGCTTATTGTTTACACCCAAAAGTATCCTCATCTTCGGTGCTACTTTTAAATCAAACAAATAATCATTTTGTGATAATTTTTGCGGCATAATTTTTTTTATTTAAATATCATTAATATGAACTAAGTTTGAAATAAATTGAACAATTTTTACCACTAAACTTTTTTATTTATTTATATATTTTTACCAAAATAGCTTATTCAAATGTTGTTATTATACTCATAATAATGCCGAAAACAGAAATAAATTATCTTAATTAACTTCCGAGAAAAGCTGCACGATAGTTTTATAGAACAATTTTCCCACCTTAAGTAAGGTTATAGAGAGAATGATTATGGACAAAATCTAGATCACACGGAAGCTAACAATCTCCTTTCCCCCCTTTTCTACTAACAAAGATTTACATAGCAACGTTCAGCTAACCGTCAACTAAACCACGTGACAGACCTTATACTTCCGTCAAAAAAGTCTTTGACAAAATTTGGCACAAGGGACTTCTCTACAAACTGTACAGAAATAACTTGCGTCTTGTAAAGCTCATATCTAAATTGCAGAACTTTGGCAGTCAACATTTTAAACCAAATTTTTGCCGTAAGGTAGAAATTTGGTTCAATTACGGCAAGAACTCTTTAAGGCTTCATTTTTGCTTCTCTAATATTTAATTTATACGTCGCTGATGTGCCTCCGGCAACACTTCTATATTCTTTAAGGTTATTCATGGAGGTCACCTCGGGGTTACAGAAAGCCACCACAAACTTTGAAGAATAGCTGAATGAATAGCAAGTTAAAGTGAACCCAGAAAAAATCTTTTTTTTTCACACGGCAACAAATCACCCCTTATGAGAACGTCCATCTTAATGATGTTTTCATACCGTGGTCCAATGCTGCCAAGTATTTGGGAATAACCTTTGACTAGGAACGTACAAATTGCTTGTACAGTCCACTCTTGATAAAGCCGGAACAGTGGTTTGTTGCTTCAAAACAAAATCCGACTCTACACATCCATCAACCATCAAACTCATGATTATTTATGCGTTCCAAATCCGCAAGTTTCTCAAGACATTTCAAAGTAATACTTTAAGGATGCTCTTTGGAGTCCATGGTCCAAAACATAGAAATTTTGCCGTAAACTATTTTGATAATCTTGGAACTCGCCCTATTCCTGATTTAGCTCAACTTCCTAAACCAGACAAAAAAGATTTTTTTTACAAATAACCGGTAAATCAACCGATTCATAACCTAAAACCTCACTTTGTAATCTATAAAGTGCCACCTTAATAATTTCTCAAATCTTAATCTTTAAACGGATTGTCCATAAGCTTGTACGGTCTCAAACTTTCAGAAGGGTTGATCGGATTTCTTTCTAAAACTATACAAAAATTGTGATCAGTTTGTTGTGATTCTAAGATACTTGATAGTTTTGTTGAGTATTATCAGTGTTTCTTCTATTTTAATGATTCTTTTTCCTAGAGATTATAATGTCTTTAATTTTTCTTTTGCTATTTTTAGCTATTGCTTTTTCATCTACTTGCTTACTGTTTTCAATAATTTGCTAACTGTTTTTGTTAGCAGCTTGTTGCGTCTTTTGACTACAATGATTCCCACAGTAAAAGAAGTTATTTGCCCACAACTTAAATTTGATTCCCACCCACCCACCCAAGCGTTTATTTTTAAGAAACTTATTGAAAGCTAATCGTTGTATTGCTATTAACTTACACTAACGGTGGGCGAAATAATAAATCTTTTGATCACCAACGTTTGGGTGGGTAGATGGGCCACAGAAGAAAAGCTACTCGCCTACAACTTAAATTTGGTTCCCACTTTTCTAGCCAAGCGTTTCTTATCAAGAAATTTATTGCTAATCGTCTGTTCTGTTGCTAACAACTTACACAAACGGTGGGTGTAATAATGAATCTTTTGATCATCAACAATTGAGTGAGTAGGTGGGCCAGTAGAAAAAGCTACCCGATTACAATTTAAACTTGGTTCCCGCCCACTCACCCAAACGCTTGTCATAAAAAAAATTATGTAAACTAATCGTCTGTTGTATTGCTAACAATTTACACTAATTCATTTGACAATGATGATTTTTTTGATCACCAACACTTGGGTGGGTCTGTGGGCTACAGTAGAAGAAGTTATCTGTTCATAACTTGAATTTTGTACAAAAAAGAACGTCCTTACGTGTGATAAACGGGTCAAAACAATAACAAATAAGATTGCGTGCATTGGAATAGCACATTTGGAAAGGCAAAAATTACAAAACTTTAACGTAGCCATATAAGAAAATTATGCAGTCTAGACTAACCAAGAGCCAGAGCAAGAAAAAGAAATAAGTTTGTTGATCCAGAACATGTACATTACAAAAAAATAACCTAAATATTAAGCAAAATTGCGTGCATCAAAATTTTAAAATATTTGAGAAAGCAAAAACTATGAGCACATTTAACCATTAAAAGAAATATAAAGAAGACACATTGCAGTTGTTGCATAAGAAGTGACCCCAGACACAACTTCTTCCTATGAGGTTATGTGATCACTAGATCACTAACGTTTGGGTAGGTGAGAAGCTATCTTCATTTTTCACCGTTTCTATTACTTGTTTTAAGAACTTTTTCCTTTCCATCTCTTACACAATCAGCATCTACGATGGCGTTTTAAAAGCGTTCTTAATGTTAATCGTGACACGTACACATAACCTTTATTTTTTTCTTCTATTCTTCCTTATTTTGTTTATGGCCATAGTGCTGATCTAAACAGTTTTTTTTTTCTTAAAATTTTGTTAGCTTCATTACCACCATCTACTTGTACAATTTTCTAAAAGTGTGAAAGAGACATATAGGACTGTTGAATCTTGAGTATTCTTCAAGCTTGTTTGGTTTCTTTAGGAGTATAAGGCTTGCTATTCTTCCAGAATTTTTTTTTGTAGACTGCGCAAAGACGTTCAGTAAAGTTTCAGGTTTCTTTAACGGTTATTTTTACTATCTTTGCTGGTATGCCCTGCAGTTTAAAAACTTCTTAGTTTTTATCTTTACGATTGTTTTTTGCTGATTTGGTAACGTTAGATCATTTTGTTTAAAATTTTTATTAGCACCAGATTTTTTGTCTGTTTTTTGCGTCCATTTTTTGCAAAATCTAAATTTTTTTGGGCCAATTCAGTAAAAGCAAACTTAAATAATTGCAAAAATTTAAATAGACGGAATAATAATTGCTAAACCTTCCACAACTATCTGAAGACGTTATTTTGAAAAATTTGTCCAACAAAATTTAAAAAAAAAAAAAAATGAGATTTGATCTTAACTTTTAAAATATTTTTGCTGAAATTGACACGCCGACTACTATAAAAGTGACTTATACTACTCTTATTTGAGTTGGCTTGTACATTTATAACCCGTTCATCTATAAACGGTCAAAGAGATTCTGATAACTGTCAAAATATTTTAACCCTAAATTTATTCAAATCATTTTTCTTAGTTTTTTTAGAGGGATGGGTGCATTTTTGGAAATAAGTATATATACACAAAAATCTTATTATAACTTGAAAATCAGCCTTGAACGTTTGGCGGTTTAATTATAGATCACCCTGTATATACAAATCAAATAAATATACGTTCTGAATTCGATTTCAATTTTTACATAACAATAATAACAAAGCAAAACAAAATTTAATCTAATATTATTTACTAATTATAAGTAATAAACAAAATAACGTAACTTGCTTTACGTAATAAAGGCGAATCGGGTATCCATAACAAATCATAATCAATTTTAAGAATTTTAATATGTGTACGACAATATAATAATTAATTAATTAATAAATTTAATTAATTTGTGTTACATTACAATATTTTATATAATTCTTAATAAATACTCCCAAACGCCAATACCAAATTACCGATAGAAATAAATCAAATCATTCTTAATGAAGAATTATACCATTTCAACGCATAATTAGTATTCGAACAAAAATGTTATTTATTATTATGGTATTATGGATACAAGCATGCATATATATTATTTAAAACTGAATACATACATGGACTTACTTGTCAGTGGAAAACTTGTTGGCGGCATGATAAAAAATGAAGAGCAGCATTTTCTCACGCATGGGACAGAGCCCATAGTTTGCAAGAATCCTGATCGAAATCTTGCGTTCATATAGCAATAGATTATTGGATTGTAGCAGGTGTGTGACATTGCAAACCAATGACTTGAGAAGAAGAAGTATGTTAATACTATTTCTTCGATTTCATAGTGGTCTGAAATTATCTGAAACAAACAGAAAATATAATTAAATAATACCTAAAAAATATCTATAATTTGTTCATGATTTATATTCAAATGGTCATTTTGTGGCCCTACAATTAGTCATTATGACTTGTGCAGGCTAGTATATTATAATAATAATAATTTTAACAAAACGTTTCTAGTAATAAGTTTCAAGTTGCTGGATGTCTAGTGGTACAAGTGAGAGAGCATTTTACTTTGAAAATATAATTATTCATAATAACGAATGTATTCAAGAGTCGTTAGCTAGGTTATAAAAGAAAACTGAAAAATGTGTTGGAACTAGAGCGGATATGAAAAATATATTAAGGCACAAACAAAACCTTTTATTAACAAAAGAAAAACAAAACAAATTTTAGTTATTAAATTAAACAAGGCAATTATAAGTCTGATAAACCTTTATACTCCGTTATTATATTTTGTTTATCAATTATTCTAATAAAATGCTGTTGGATTGATAGAAACAAAGTTAATCAAATTTCCAGATTCATTATTGCAAGGTACTACAAAATCTTCAATATTTCCTCTTCAAAATGATCAAACAATCTAGTTACGAATATTAATTAAAAAAAAAGCAGATTTTTTTGTTAAAAAAAAAAAAAAAAAAAACTAAATAACTAAAAATAATAAAAAAATAATTAAATAAAAAATCATTTACAAAATAATAAATTTAAGACGCAAAAATGTGTCAAATTTTTTTGTAAAAATAAATATCTTAGCAGGTTTTATTTATCTCAAATACATAGTGTATTATGCTTATTACAAAGCATTTCCCCAATAGTCACTAATCTTAATTATAATAACAATATAACTCCCATGGTTCTGTCAATATTGTATGCCACTTTATAGTTAATTTAGTCCATAATATGTGTTCCTATTAATGTAAATTATTGCGGTTCCATTAATACCTACCACCATTCTTATTTAATTTATGCAAACAGTATGTTAACTTCACCACAGCGCAGCCAATGTATTTTAATATTTGTATGTTATTTTGTTGGAATAGTAATTGTATCATATTACACGCAAACGAATAGTTCGCTAATTAATTTATATGATGAGACACAGGAAATTGCTTTCGTTTGATGATATTTTTTGTGCGTCGTGTCGTACCTAATTGATGTCTAGTCGAGTCAACATAATAGAATATGTATATGAGAAAGTTTATCATTATTAATAATATTGCTTTGAAAGCATCAAAGGTGATGTTCTTTTAATTTTATTTTTTAATAATTGAAGTAAATTTTTAACATTTGTCTGGAATATTATATTATAGTTCTTAATAAGTTTATTTGCTCTCAATATAAAGGATTGTTTTAATTCTTTTTTTTTGTACAAAAGTTACGTGATCCAGAAAATGTCTCGAGTGTGTAGTATAGACAAGCCATTCTTGTGCATCGTTGATCAATATTAATCGATTTGATGTCAGTTTGGGAACATTTACTGAAGTGTGTAATAAACTGTTGACTTTGAGGTGCGAGTATGCATTTTGTTAATGTTTGCTTTATACACATAAAGGTAATTGATGTCCAAATTTACTATTTCTTATTACGTTCGGTAAGTTTCATATTACAGTACTGTATCACAAAATGTATTTTATTTCATACTGTAAATGTAAAATGTGATGCTTATTTAATAACGTTCATTTTGTATTAGCAATTATTTTACTTTAGTTCGGTAAGTTTAATATTACTGTACGAATGAGATGTTTAACAATCCAGTGAGTGTTGCTTGGTTACACACTGGCTCTGATACCCTAATAGCTTATTTCTCGTATTCTCAAAATGGAGCTGGAAAACTGATTCCACTAGAAAGTATAATAAAAGAAATATAATAAATATTCTACTGCTGCATCGTTTCTGTGTTTGTCTAACAAGATATAAGTTCAATTTATTAATAAAATTGATATTTTTTTATAAAATGTACTACGTAGAAGAATGTAAGCAATAAAGCATGAACAAAGTTATTAAATAAAAATTTTCTAGGAAACATTTTATTGGCGTTTATATTTAAAGCACAATAGCTACCAACAAAAGCCAATACAGACATAATTACAATGGGGTAGTCCCTTTGATTAATAAACGAACTCATTTCACTGATATGTTTGTACATGACATCCCAACATCAAAGACAACGATATTTGTTACTAGGAATTAGCAATATTAGTCAACCAGACTATTATGCCCGTCTGACACTATGCATTTTTCTGTATAACTTTCTATATAGTTGTCTGTACAATCCAAAAAGGTATAGTGTCATACACGAATACAATTTTCTATATAGTTTGTTATACAGAAATATACGGTAACATCATTTTATTGTATAGTTTCTGCGCAGAACACAAATTCACATATGTAAACAATAATGGCGGCGCATGTAATCAGCTGATTTTGATTTTAATTATTAATTCTACTTAATATAAAAATAAGCATGCTAAGAATGAGGCATTAGAACAAATATTAGAGGAAACTTACGAATCATCCACAACAATAACCAAAATTAAAGCAAAATATAGTTTTGTAAGGGTTATTTTGAAAGGTTATGTCAACTCAATTAAAAGCGACGTTGACGTAAATAGGTAAATAAACATAACAATCTCGAACAGCTGACGCGATCTGCAGAAAGCAGCCAATAGAATGCCGTCTTTCATTCATTTTTGCTACAATAAACTGCATAGTATCATACAGGAAAATATTAACTGTATAGAAAATTATATAGAAACCACTCAAGATCAATTTGTACAATTGACTATATAGAAAGTTATACAGAAAAATGCATAGTGTCAGACGGGCATTATATTTAACAAATAATGTTTGAATAATTATAAATAAACATTATATTTTATTGAATTTATTATTTATATCAATTTAAATGCAAGTTATCGATTCGATTACATTTACTTTCAATTTTCTTTTCTAAACATCTGCGACACACCCTGGCGACCCATTAAAGATTCTAATGACAATAATATAACCATTAGAATCGGTTGCATTACATCTTTTGCTTTAGTTTCTCAGTTATTTCTTGCCAGATGTGACCAAACTAAATAGCTAATTTTATGGTTATTTAAAGTGCTGTAATAAATTGTGAATTGAATATTGAATTTAATATAATAAAATAATGCAAAGTGGTTCACAATGTAACTGTGGCTTTATGATTCTTATTTTTTTTTGGACGTAGTAACAGCAAGTGGCTCTTTGATCTTCCAGTTTTCTTCTTTGTGTACATTTTATTATTATATTGTCTTTGTCATTCTAATCTAGATTGGCACTACTTTGAGGGTGTCACTAGCTTCTCTCTCTTTATAGCTTCTATCTTTATTTGTCATTTTTGTCTCTTGTGTCTATTTATCTGCATTGACATCCATCTCTGCATTCTCTTCTTTCTCCAATTCTATCTTTTGTGTTATTCAGGGCAAGACAAAAATTTAAAAAAAATTGCAAAAATCTGTCTTAATTGATATGACTTAGATTCTAGAAAAGTTGTAACACTTTTGCATTTACCCATATTGAATCTAGTTATTATCTGCATCACATACTCTTTTTGATCCAATGTAATGCTGTCTCCGTTTTTATGTTTTTTAATCCGCATTCCTAAAATTTGCTTTGTCTCTACCAGATCTTTTACTTTAAATTTTGAACTCACATAATTTTGCAAAAAATCTATCTACAGGATCATAAAAAAAACGGAAAAGTGGTCAACATAGAGAGCAAAAAATGTTAGAAAATCATTGTTTACACATAAGACTCTAATTCTAACCGCAAGTAACCTAACAGAACTTTATCAATAAGTCTATTTCACGCTTTTGATGCTTGCTTTAAACCGTATATGGTCTTTTTGATTTGCAAACTTTTTGCTCTTCTCTTGGTTTTTAAAAATCTTTTGGTTATGTAAACATTTTCTTTCCATTTTTCTTAAAACTCTGATCTTGACCATGCTTCCATGACTGTCAAAAGATCTTCTAGTGCATTTGGTGTTGTATCAGGGTCGTTTTTGTCTTGCAAAATCTCTGTTTTCTGGTTAACAACAATGTTTTCATTGATAATATTTTGCAGTACTACTGGTTAATCTTTTTTTTGCTCATCTGTTGTTAAGGTTTCATTCACTCCTTCTGAATTTGTAGTCTTGGTTTTGTTATTTCTTGTGCAACTCACCATTTGGCTTCCTCAACTACAGTTTGGTTTAGCCTTTTTGACATACTATTCGGCTCTAGAGTATACAAGTTTGTCTTTTGATGCACATTTCCTTTTTCCATTAGAAACCTGTTAAGGGCTTTGTTACAAATATCTTTTTTGTTCTTGGATTTTAATTTTGCAACCTAATTGGTTTTCAATTATTGTTTTAATTACACTTCACATTTGTTTTACATTCTGGTATAGTCATCTTGAAACAACACAAAATATTTTGATCCACCAATTGATCTTTGTTTCATTGGATCGCAAACATTTGTATGTATTACTTCTAATAGATTTGAAGCTTTCCTTTTTTGGTGTTTGAACGGCAACCTTGTTTGTCTTTCTTCACAACAAACTATGCAGTTTGCTTTTTTGGCTGTTGCATCTTTATTGAATGATCGACTAATCAATCAACTATGTTAAGATGTCAAAATTTTTAGTTCTATATATGCACTGCAATGGTTTCAGGTTATCTAATAAATGTTCCAAAATTAAAAGGACGTGAAAACTATGCCGTGATTACTTTTACTGCCTCCAGTGATATTCTCTATGATATTCTTCTAAGCTTTAATAACAATAATGCAAAAAATAATTAATAAAATATTTAGGTTTAGGCTAGATTTAAGCAAAGTATTCATTTTTTAGTTTAAAAATAATGTGTTCAGCAATGGCGTAGCTATTTGTAAAAAAGGTCTGCAATGTGGAAAGGCCCACAAGCATACAGAGCAAAAATTCTTTCAAAACTTAGTAGAACCGGATTATGTAAATGTTTTAATATTTTGTCCGGGTTTTGCCATTTTTGACATTTTATAAATAAATTGTTTGCTATTTTTGACAGATTATAGTTAGATTTTGCTGTTTCTAACACAAATGTGTAGCCGGATTTTGTTATTTTTAAAATGTTGTAAGTTTTTTTACATTTTTCAACAGTTAATGATCAGATTATAATGATTTCTGAAAATATTTTGATGTTTCAAAGCTAGATTTTGCTGTTTTTGACATTCCATAAATAGAATTTTGCACTTTTTGACAGATTTTAGTCAAATTTCGCTATTTTTAACGACATTTTGTAGCCGGATTTTGCTATTTTTAGAATATTATAAGTTTCTTTACGTTTTTCAACAGTTAATGATCGGACTTTAGTGTTTTCTAACAATATTTTAATGTTTTGAGGCTAGATTTGGCTGTTTTTGTCATTCCTTAAATACAATTTTGCACGTTTTGACAGTTTTTAGTCGGATTTTGCTATTTCTAACAATATTTTGAAGCCGGATTTTGCTATTTTTAGAGTTTCGTGAGTTTCTTTATATTTTTCAACAGTTAATGATTAGATTATGGTGTTTTCTGACAATATTTTGATGTTTCAAGACAAAATGTTGCTGTTTTTGACATTCCATATACAGAATTTTGCACCTTTAGACAGATTTTAGCCGGATTTTGCCATTTCTAACAATATTTTGTAGCCAAATTTTGCTATTTTTAAAATTATATGAGCTTCTTTACATGTTTAACAGTTAATGATTGGATTTCGGTGTTTTCTTACAATATTTTAATGTTATAACGCTAGATTTATGACATTTCATAAATAGAATTTTGCACTTTTTGACAGATTTTAGCCGGGTATTGCTATTTCTAACAATATTTTTAGCCAGATTTTGCTATTTTTAGAATTTCAAAAGATTCTTTACGTTTTTCAACAGTTAATGATTGGATTTTAGTGTTTTCTTACAATATCTTGATATTTAAACGTTGGATTTAGCTATTTTTGACATTCTATAAATAGAATTTTGCACGTTTCGACAAATTTTGCTATTTCTAACAATATTTTGTAGCCGGAGTTTGCTATTTTTAGAATTTCATGAGATATATTACGTTTTTCAACAGTCAATGATTGGATTTTGGTGTTTTCTGACCATATTTTGATGTTTAAACGCTGGATTTTGCTATTTATGACATTCCATAAATAGAATTTTGCACTTTTTGACAGATTTTAGCCAGGTATTGCTATTTCTAACATTATTTTGTAGCCGGATTTTGTTATTTTTAAAATTTCATAAGATTCTTTACGTTTTTCAAAAGTTAATGATTGGATTTTAGTGTTTTCTTACAATATTTTGATGTTTAAACGTTGGATTTAGCTATTTTTGACATTCTATAAATAGAATTTTGTACATTTCGACAAATTTTGCTATTTCTAACAATATTTTGAAGCCGGAGTTTGCTATTTTTAGAATTTCATGAGATTTTTTACGTTTTTTACAGTTAATGATTGGATTTTGGTGTTTTCTGACAATATTTTGACGATTCAAGACTAAATTTAGCCGTTTTTGACATTCCATAAACAGAATTTTGCATTTTTTGGCAGATTTTAGTCAAATTTAGCTATTTATAACAATATTTTATAACCAAATTTTGCTATTTTTAAAATTTTATGAGATTCTTTACATGTTTGACAGTTAATGATTGGATTTTTGTGTTTTCTGACAATATTTTAATGTTTAAACGCTGGATTTTGCAATTTTTGACATTCCATAAATAGAATTTTGCACGTTTTGACAAATTTTAGTCGGATTTTGCTACTTCTAACAATATTTTGTAGCCAGATTTTACTATTTTTAGAATTTCATGAGTTTTCTTACATTTTTCAATAGTTAATAATTGGATTTTGGTGTTTTCTGACAATAATTTGATGTTTCAGGCTAAATTTTGCTGTTTTTGACAGATTTTTGCTAGAATTTGCTACTTCTAACAATATTTTATAGCGGGTTTTGCTATTTTTTAAATTTTTTGAGTTTCTTTACGTTTTTCAACAGTTAATGATCAAATTTTAGTGTTTTTTTTACAATGTTTTGACGTTTAAACGCTGGATTTTTAGAGACCGGATTTTGCTGTTTTTGATATTCTATAAGTAGAATTTTGCACTTTTTGACAGTTTATGACCGGATTTTTAAAAATATGTTAATATTTTATAGTTGGATTTTGTTATTTTTAACTTTCTTAACTTGTTTATTTCATTTGTTAGCTTTGAATGTCACTCCACAGTATTTGATTATCACCTAATCTCTTATCTGTATCTTATCTATTTTTTTATTATTTTTCTTAGTAGATAAAAATGCCACCTCTGTGCTTTGTGTTGCTAATTTTAAACCTTTACTTCTTATCTATGTCTGTTTCTTTTAATACTTCCATAACTACGTCTCTAACTACTACTGCTACGTCATTTGCAAAACTGTCACGCCTCATCCAAAGTAGCTCATTATAAACTAGGTTCTACATATTTGGTTCTAGGTACTATTCTATCCAGTTTCAATCTTTCTTTCTTGGTTACTAAGTTTTTACTCTATAAGTAGTTTCAACTTCAAACTAGCATAATCCGTGGCAAAATGTAGCTATAAAATATTAAAATATTGTTAGAACTGTAAAAATCTAAAATTTTATTAATAAATGTCAAAATTTGTAAAATCCAGTCTTAAATCATCAAAACATTGTTAGAAAACACCAAAATCAGCCATAAACTGTTAAAAAGTGTAAAAAATATACAAAACCTGGCTATGAAATATCAAAATATTGTTAGAAAACAACAAAATCCGGCCATAAAACTGTTGAAAAATGTAGAATTCTTTTCATAAAGTGTCAAAAAAGCACAACCCGCTCATAAAATATCAAAATATTTTTAGAAAAATACAAAATCTAGTCAAGAGTGTAAAATTCTACTTATGAAATGTCAAAAATAATAAAATTTGCCCATAAAATATCATCACTTAAAATCCGGCCAACAACGGTTAAAAATGCAACATTTAATTTATAGAATGTTAAAAATAGCAAAATTTGGTTAGAAAGCATCAAAAGTTTGGACATAAAGTGTTGAAAAGAATAATAGCTTTAAAGAAATTTTAAAAACTTTAATATTCTGCTATGGTATATCAAAATTTTGTTAAAATGCACCAAAATCCGGACATAAAACTATTAAAAATAAAAAACCCGGTCAAAAAATATCAACAAAATGTTGAAAAAATAATCTAAAACCGGTAATAATCTGAAGAAAATGCTATTTTTTTAATCAAGTGTTAGATATAGTAAAATTTGGCCATAATATATCAAGAATCCATTTTTATTTAGAAATAGCATCATTTAGGTAATAACTTTAAAGTACTTTAGAGTGTTTTTCTTTAGTAATCAAAAGAAAGTTAGTTTTACAAAACTTAGAGGGGTTTGAGGTTTAAACTGGAAGTTTTGGAGACAAAAAGTTTTTTTTTGGCAATTGAAGAAAAGTTCAATGTTGTCGCTTGTACGTACATATGCTTGTGTTGAATAAAAGTTTGATACTTTTTTGGTTTCTGGCGTAATTTAATCCCCAATTACAATTTCAGGGTTGCCATTTTGATGTTATCAACATTTCATATTTTTTCTGTAGCAAACTACAGACTCCGGTAGGTTGCTAGCCAAAGCGGAAATCCGTGCTTCAAAAAGTTTTTTTAAGGCATCAAAAAAGATTAGTTTTTAAAATTTAAGAGAGGTCCGAAGATTTCTTTAATTTATAATTTACGGTTTTTGCACTTATTTAATTTTTTTTATACTTACAACACTAACAGTGGCAACAAAGTTTACACAAACTTAAACTGGATTTGCAAAAAGTAGATTTTGTTGCATAAAATAGCAATTTTTACTAGAAGGCACGTCCCAATAATCCCCGTTTTATGCAAAAATGTCTTCATCTGGACTGAGGATCATCCTTAGTTCAGTAATAATCTTCACTTTATGCAAGAATTTTTATATCATAATTTTTAAATTGATGCAAACATAGCAAAAGTGCAAGTTTTAAGTGCACAAATAAAAATTGTAATTTTCTTACAGACTAAGAATTTTTCCTAAGCAATAAAAAATATTTAAAAAATTGCAGGAAAATGTTTGACGTTTTTTTTTGGTTACTTTTGTAAAATAATTTTTTGATTTCAATTCAGTAACCGTATATAAATTATGGTATATTCAACAAACGCTATTACTCCTCAACATTGATAAATCTCTGTAGAGAAAAAGCTTGGCGATGATAAGGTGATAAGGTAAACGCAATCAAGTTATCGGAGAAGACCATCCTAAACGGTGCGCTGCACGCCTTCTTCACGGTCATCATTAGAATGCTTAAAAATTTAGCCAAAAATAGTTTAAAAGTGCAAAACTTTACTTATAAAATGTCAAAAACGGCAAAATCAGGCTTTGAAACATCAACAAATTGTTAGAAAGCATCAAAACGCAGTCAACAATTTAAAAGTACAAAATTTTATTTCTAAGATGTTAAAAACAGCAAAACTTGGTTTTAAAGCATCAAAATATTGTTTAAAAGTGCAATATTTTATTCTTAAAATGTCAAAAATATCAAAATCCGGTCTTGAAACATAAAATATTAATAAAAAGACCAAAACTTGGCTAAAAACAATTCAAAAATGCAAAATTTTATTAATAAATTGTCAAAATTTGGTTTTGAAACATGAAAATGTTGTTAGGAAACAACAAAATGCAGCTATAAACTGTCAAAAAGTAAGAAATTCTATTCATAAAATGTCAAAAATATGCAAAATCTAATCTGATTATAAAATAACTATAAAATATTGTCAGAAAACACTAAAATCGGCCATGAACTACTAAAAAGTTTAAAATTATAACAATAAAATTTAAAAAATTGCAAAATTCGGCTTTAAAACATCAAAATATTATCAAAAAACACCAAAGTCTAGTCAAACAAGGTATATAAATGCTTCATAAAATGTTAAAAACACCAAAATTCGGTTTTAAATCAACAAAACTTGTTAGAAAGCGGCTACAAAATGTTGATGTGTAAAATTCTATTAATAAAATGTCAAAAATAGGAAAATCTAGTCTTAAATCAACAAAATATTGTTACAAAATATTAATATCCAGCAATAAATATTAAAAACTGTAAACTTATAATAAATAATATTCATAAAAATTACATTTTTTGTTTTGAAACATCAAAATATTATAAAAAAAGCACTGAAACTAGAAAAATTTTATTCATAAAATGTCAAAAACAACAAAATCCGTGTTAAAATATTAAAATATTGTCAAAAAACACTAAAAATCTTATCATAAACTGTTAAAAAATCTATTTTTTTTACAAAAATAGCAAAATCTGGCATTGAATCATAAAAGTGTCATTATAAAACATCAAAATGTTGTTAAAAAGTAACAAAATGCAGCTATAAACTGTTAAGAAATGTTAAAACTAACAAAATTCAATCTTGAAACTTCAAAACATTTTTAGAAAAACCAAAATCTGGCTTAAACGTACAAAATTTTATTCATAAAATGTCAAAAATAGTATAATTTATTCTTGAAACATTAAAGCTTTGTTAAAAAGTACCATAATCTAGCTATAAACTATTAAAAAATGCAAAATCCATCTTAAAAAGTCAACAAATTAATTTAAAAAACTTTGGCATAAACTGTAAAAAATTGCATTTTTTTGAAATAAAATGTCAAAACTATTAAAAAAAAAAAACAAAATCCGGCTTTAAATCATCAAAATATTGTCAGGAAACTATTGAAAAATAAACAAATTTATTCATAAAATGTCAAAAAAAGTAAATTCTAGTCTTGAAACACTTAAATATTACTAAAAAACATCAAAAATCTTACACAAAAGCGGTTTAAAAAACAAAATTTTATTTATAAAATGTCAAAATAACAAAATCTAGCTTGAAATATTGTTAGAAACAATAAAAACAGTTTAACAAAGCAAAATTCCACTCTTAAAACATCAAAATATTACTAGGACGCATCAAAATCGGGCTTGAAACGGTTTAAAAATGCAAAGTTTCATTCATCAAATGCAAAAAATATCAAAATCTAATTTTAAAACATCAAAACATTATTAAAAAGCACCAAAACCCGATTAAAATTTCAAAATTTTAATCATAAAATACTAAAACAGTAAAATTCAATATTAAAATATTAAAATACTATTCCAAAGCACCAAAATACAGCTATAAATTGTTGAAAAATTAAAAAAAAAACTAGTAACTGTTATATAATTCAATATTTTGGCTTGAAACATTTAAATATTATTAGAAAACACCAAAATCTTGATTTTTTTGAAAGTTTTGCAACTTTTCCAAAACTTCTCAGGAAAAGTTCAGGAAAAATCCAAAAATTAAGAAAACTTGAAACTGAAAAGATTACAAAAACTTTAGAAATGGGTCAATAAAATGTTGCAAAGTTGTCAAAAAAATGTCCAAATTTATCCAAAAATTATCCAAATTGTCAAAAAATGTTCTTAAACTATCAAACAATGTCAAAAATCTTGGTAATTTGTCAAAAAAATGTTCCAAATTTGTAAAAAAATTTCCAAACTTGTGCAAAACTGATCCAAATTGTCAAAAAAATGTTCTAATTTATCAAACAATGTTCCAAATTGTCAAAAATTTTGGTAATTTGTTCTTTTTCTTTATTGTTCCAAATATTTAGATACACAGTCAAACTTTTATAGGTGCTTTAAGTATTCCTAATTTCTTTATAATTCTAAATGCTTCTGAACATTTAAAAATTATTAAATTTTTTACTGCTTTTTTAGCTTTTTCAAAGTTTGCTGCAATAGTTTCAAGCGTTGTTTTACATGTTTTTATGTCATTTTAAACAGTTCAACGTTGTTTACATTTGTTCTAATCACTTCAACGTTGTTCAGATTCCTTTAAAACTATTCAACTTTATCCAAACTTTTTCTAAATTGTTCAACAATGTCCAAACTACTTCTAAACAGTTTATTATTGTCCAAATTGTTTTTAAACTTTTCCACATTGTCTAAAACTGATCTAAGTAGTTTAACCTTGTTTAAACTCTTTCTAATTGTTTAATTTTGTTCAAATTTGTTCTTAATTGTTCAACTTTGTCCATACCCTTTTTAAACAATTTAACTTTGTCCAAACATCTTTTAGATTGTTCAACATTGTCCAATTTTTTTTAAAACTATTAAACGTAGTCCAAACTTGTTGTAAACTGTTTAACGTTGTTTAAACTTATTTTAATCACTTCAAAGTTGTTCAAATCACTTCAAAACTGTTCAGATTTATCCAAACTTTTTCTAAATTGTTCAACAATGTCCAAACTGCTTCAAAACAGTTTATTATTGTCCAAACTGTTTTCAAACTTTTCAACATTGTCTAAAAATTGTTTTAAGTAGTTCAACCTTGTTTAAACTCTTTTTAATTGTTTAATTTTGTTTAAAAAAATTTTTAACTGTTTAAAATTGTCCAAACCCTTTCTAAACAGTTTAACTTTGTCCAAATATCTTCTAGATTGTTCAACATTGTCCATATTTCTTTTAAACTACTGAACGTAGTCCAAACTTGTTGTAAACTGATTAACGTTGTTTGAACTTATTCTAATCACTTAAACGTTGTTCAAATTTTTTCAAAACTGTTCAACTTTATCCAATTTTTTTCTAAATTGTTCAACAATGTCCAAACTACTTCCAAACAGTTTATCATTGTCCAAACTCTTTTCAAACTTTTTAACAATGCCTAAAATTGTTCTAAGTAGTTCAACCTTGTTTAAACTTTTTCTAATTGTTTAATTTTGTTCAAATTTGTTCATAATTGTTCAACTTTGTCCAAACCCTTTTTAAACAATTTAACTTTGTCCAAACATCTTCTAGATTGTTCAACATTGTCCATTTTTTTTTTAAATTATTGAACGTAATCCAAACTTGTTGTAAACTGTTTAACGTTGTTTAAACTTATTCTATTCACTTCAACGTTGCTCAAATTCCTTCAAAACTGTTCAACTTTATCCAAACTTTTTTTAAATTGTTCAACAATGTTCAAACTACTTTTAAACAGTTTATTCTTGTTCAAACTGTTTTCAAACTTTTCAACATATGTCTATAAATTGTTTTAAGTAGTTCAACCTTGTTTAAACTCTTTCTAATTGTTTAATTTTGTTCAAATTTTTTTTAACTGATCAACTTTGTCCAAACCCTTTTTAAACAATTTAACTTTGTCCAAACATTTTCTAGATTGTTCAACATTGTCCAAATTTGTTTTAAAAGCTTAGAAATTGACTTAAAGACCAGAAATGTATCTTTCTTAAAATTATGTTTAAGATTGTCCTCAAAATGCTCAAAAAACCCAAAATTGTTTAAAGGTTGTCATGATGTATTTCTGAAGCGTCTATAAGTTTTTTAAGATTCTTTGAACAACCTAAATTTGCTTACAAAATAGTCTAAGCCTAAAAAATCAAAACCTTTAAAATCAATTTGTTGAATACTCCTCAATTTTATCAAAAGTCCAAAATATGTCTACAAAGTATGTTTAGAAAAAAAAAACTAGTTTTTATTTTCTGACGTAAATTTAACGTTTAATTAAAATTTCATGGATCTGGCGCCAATAATCACAACTTTCATTTGTTAATTAAAAAAAAAAACAATAAAAAATGCTTGCCAGAGGAAAAGGTACATCTTTAATTCTATTCAATTATGTTTGGAAAAAAAATATGAATAACTTGTATAACACAAAAAGAATATTCCTTTGGTTAAATTTCCTACTTTGTCAGAGTTTATTTATTTTGATTGATTGAGAAAGGTAAGTCTATAGCTAAAATAAAATAAGATTGAAACATATAATCAAAAATATATTACAAATTTATCTCAGAATGTAATTTCCGTTTCACGATGCTTGTGAGATATAATGGAGGGTTTAATAAAAACATAAAAAATATATTATTACAGAAATTGTATATTAAATAGTTTATTAAACGTTTTTATTTCTAATCAACTGTAAATATTTTAATTGATTTTGTTATGAATATTTGTCACCAACTTTCATTTACAATAACAAACTTGCTACTAAATCAAAAACTCATCCACAAACACTGGCGTACAACCAAATCGAAAAATCTACATTTTTAAATTTACTTTTAAACCACCGCTTTTGCAGACACTTTACAACTTCTGTTTTTTATAGTGACATTCAGTCCAGAGCAAAGTTAATTTATGTTACAAGATTTTATATTTACTTACCCAAAAGAGGTTAAACGGAAGCCAGCATATAGTGTAAACTATGACGACAGTAATCATCATCTTTATCATCTGCAATAATAAAAAAAAAACATTTGTGAGCAATTAAATACACAAAAAAAATGCAGCTTTATTATGTTGACATAAGTTCGTACAAAAGTGGTAAATATCGGATTGCATTTGAAAATAAAATAAAAAGTTCACGTATTTCAAAGCAGTCGATTTAAATATCCCCAAGGGATGTCCGTGCAGTAGTAAGCTACTTCAATATGGCAAAAAGGAAATAAGTCTACCAACAATGCGAATGTTGTAGCTTTACATTATGTATGAAGTATTTTCAAAGCTTACACCAAAACAACATTAATTATTCATTCGATTGGAATGAACTTAAATAAAAAATGTTAATTTTATTTAATGGACTGTTTTCTAATTTGAATTATATATTATTTTGTTAAAAATTTAAAAAGTAATTAAGCTTTTTTATTGATTATTAAATTTGTTTTAAAGCCGTTTCTCAAGTGAAAATGTCTCTAAGTGCTCTAACAAAGTGCTTTATGTGTCAATTAATTTTTCAATATTTGAGTGGCAAAAAAAATGTTTATAATTTTGACGTTGCAGTAATATAAAAAAAAAAGTGTTTTATAGGATAGTTAATTGTTTTGATTGCTTAGGTTGATTGGTTTTTATGTTTTAGCTTAAGTTTCTACACGTATTTTACAAAATGTTGATGATTTTTTTTTAAATATACTTTAAGCCGTGCCTTTGTCATGTAAAAGTTACTTAATTTTTTTTTAATTATTTTAGTTTTATTCTTATTTTTAGTATCAAATTTTATGTTTAACTATTATATTTTCTAATGGATTGTGTTGGCTAATGAATATATAAATAACTATTAATGAATGACTACAAAATGAGGGATTACAACCAACACAGAATCACAAACAGCAAGCGACTCTTGTTTGCAAAGCAAGTAATTAATTAAATAATAATCGGTTGAAGGTTTATTTAACGCAGTTTATATTATAAATTATTAATTCAACTAATAATTATTAGAGTTGGATTAGTTGCTTAGAAGCTAAATTCTAGTGTACAATTCAAGCTTATTACTTATTCAATTATTATTTCATCAAACGTTTGTTTCTATTCAATCACGTTCAAATGTATGTTTCAAGATCCAATTTAAATTGGTTTATTTTCAGTGCAGCAGAAA
This sequence comes from Tachinus rufipes, assembly GCA_963932245.1. Classification (NCBI taxonomy): domain Eukaryota; kingdom Metazoa; phylum Arthropoda; class Insecta; order Coleoptera; family Staphylinidae; genus Tachinus; species Tachinus rufipes. The sequence continues at coordinate 10,276,172 of OZ010749.1, forward strand.
TTACGTGCGTTGCATAAAAAGGTAAACTTTCAACATTTTATTTAAATTTGTAGTTCAACTTTAGTTTAACATTGAAGTTAATAAAATATTCATAGGATTGTTCAAACAAGTTGAGATAAAAAATTAAGACCAATATTTAACTTACAGTGAATATTTTTATTTTATAAATAATTGCAAAGTTATTTTAAATTGAAAAATAGTAATATTTACATGTAAAAAATACTTCTGAATTTTCAAAGTTTAATTAATAATTGATTTGTGTGTTTTTTTTTTAAATTTGTAATGTTAATGTCTTTTGTGAAAACATCCCTTTATAGTCGCGTTGTGGTAATCATGCGGCACGGAAATGAGAAACAACGAACGCAGTAGTAAATAATTCCACTAGAGAAGTTGAAATTTATGTTTTTGATTAATACTGAATGAAAACAAATTGTTAATGGAAAGTACAGTGATTATTTAATACGTAGAACTTTCTGTTATAATTATTTTATGTCCTAAATCCGGTGGAATATAATCCGTTTTAAGGTGATTAAATTGGTACACAATAAAACAATTTACACCCAAAGGAATTTAAGCTAAACGTGCCGGTTTAACGATTTTATTTTTTGCAATAATTGTATATAATGTCCATAAAGTAAAATTTAATCTGTTTTTTTATTGTTAATGAATTAATCAAGAAGTTGCAATGTTTATTAGTGTAGAATGATTGAATGTTTTGAATAAAACAGAATTTTTAAAATTTAAATTGTTGGAGCGTCAATTTTAGTTTAAAAACCAATGCTTTTGTTAGCAATGATAAAATGTAAATTCTTTTTTTATGCCAAAAATTGTAACTAAAAGCTTTTAGTGAACAATGGACAACGCTAAAATTAACTAATATATTATAAAGATGCTCGGTGGGTGGTTGAGAGGTTGAGCATTTTGTTGTGTCGGCTATATACAAAATTCTACTCTTTTTCTATTACAACTTCTTCAAAAAAATAACGTAAATAAAAGTGCTATGTTCTAATTAGTTTCAGTTTTCTTTGGTTTTTTTATTAGGTAGATTGAAAACTTTTTTTAAACCTATCGTTTTAAGCTTTGTTTTAAAGCTAGTTAGTCGCAGGCAAGGCCGATAAAGATGTAGTTTATGAAACTTTTTTAGTATCTACTCTTTTCTTAACGTGTAGTTAGGTTTTTGCTAACTGTCAAAATAGAATTTTATAGTGAAGTTTGTGTCTCTACTAGACAGTGTTTCTTATACTAAGTCTTTATACAAGTGGATCTTCTACTCACTTTGGTTAAAATTATTTTATTTTTGTTACTGCTCTGTCTTTTATTAGAGTAACTGTGTTGACTCTAGTCAAAATTGTTATAGAATATCTTAAACTTGTCAAAAAGTTAGTAGCATTTTACTCTGTGTTGACCTTAAACTATGTTTGATACTACTTTTGAAGTTGCCTTCAACGCCAGGCTGTGCAGTTTAGATTCAAAAGAAAAACTGTTATTAGTCGGGATTTCTACAAAACCGATATATAATGTATCAGTCTATACACTGTTTTCTTTTTCTATTGATTGTATAGCTACTGCATAAACCATATACATTTATAGCACATTTTTGCTTATCGCATAGTGAAGCCAACATAACAACGTACTATGCCCACAAATGACGTCAGAAGCTAACTGTAAGCATAACTCTACAAATAGTTACAAACAAACAATTCTAGCAGTTCAAAACAATGACAGTTTACATTTCAGTTGAAAAATATATAACATAATTCAGATACTTGGCATTTTGGATAATTCTGAAACGTTTTTGACTATTGAAAAACATTTAAGACAGTTTTGACACAATTTTGACAGTTCAGAAACATTTTTGGCAGTTGGAAAACTTTTAAGACAATTTAGACACAATTTAGAAATTTTTTAGAAAATTATTTTAGATTTCAGATAATTTTTGGTCAAATTGAAAAACATTCAGGTTAGGTTAGATTGGGTTAGAATAAATTAAGTTAGGTTGGGTTAGGTGAGGTTAGGTTAAGACAATTTTGACAATTAAAAAACATTAAACAAAATTTAGACACATTTTGGACAATTTTGAAACGTTTTTGACTGCTGAAAACATTTAAGACAGTTCAGACACAATTTTGACAGTTCAGAAACATTTTTGACAATTGGGAAACTTTTAAGACAATTTAGACATAATTTTGAAAATATTTAGATTTTTTTTCAGGTTTCAGATCATTTTTGGTCAATTTGAAAAACATTCAGGTTAGGTTAGATTGGGTTAGAATAAGTTAGGTTAGGTTAGGTTAGGTTAAGACAATTTTGACAGTTGAAAAACATTAAACAAAATTTAGATACATTTTGGACAATTCTAAAACGTTTTTGACTATTGATAAACATTTAAAACAGTTTTGATACAACTTTGACAGTTCAGAAACATTTTTGGAAGTTGGAAAACTTTTAAGACAATTTAGACACAATTTAGGAATTTTTTTAAAATTATTTAAAATTTTAGATAATTTTTGGTCAAATTGAAAAACATTCAGGTTAGGTTAGATTGGGTTAGAATAAGTTAGGTTAGGTTAGGTTAGGTTAAGATAATTTTGACAGTTGAAAAACATTAAACAAAATTTAGACACATTTTGGACAATTTTAAAATGTTTTTGAATGTTGAAAACATTTAAGACAATTCGGACACAATTTTGACAATTCCGAAACATTTTTGGCAGTTGGGAAACTTTTAAGACAATTAAAAAAAAAAATTAAAATTATTTAAGATTTCAGATAACTTTTGTTCAAATTAAAAAAACATTCAGGTTAGGTTAGATTAGTTTAGGATAAGTTAGGTTAGGTTGGGTTAAGTTAAGTTAGGTTAAAACAATTTTAGAAGTTATAGAACATTAATCAAAATTTAGACACATTTTCGACAATTTTGAAATGTTTTTGACTGTTGAAAACATTTAAGACAGTTTTGACACAATTTTGACAGTTCAGAAACATTTTTGGTAGTTTGAAAACTTTTAAGACAATTTAGACACAATTTAGAAATTTTTTAGAAAATTATTTCAGACTTCAGATAATTTTTGGTCAAATTAAAAAACATTCAAGTTAGGTTAGATTGGTTTAGGATAAGTTAGGTTAGGTTGGGTCAAGTTAAGTTAGGTTAAATCAATTTTGACAGTTGAAGAACATTAATTAAAATTTAGACACATTTTGGACAATTTTGAAATGTTTTTGTCTGTTGAAAACAATTAAGACAGTTTGGACACAATTTTGACTGTTCAGAAACATTTTTGGAAGTTGGGAAACTTTTAAGGCAATTTAGACACAATTTAGGAAATTTTTAGAAAATCATTTCAGATTTTAGATAATTTTTGGTCAAATTGAAAAACATTCAGGTTAGGTTAGATTGGGTTAGAATAAATTAGGTTAGGTTGGATTAGGTTAGGTTAGGTTTGGCGCGCAAAATACTGGTAGAAAGATTTTTGTTTCAAGTAATTTTTTGGTCAATTTAAAACACATTTAGGTTAGGTTAGATTGGGTTAGGATATGTTAGGTTAGGTTGGATTAGGTTGGATTAGGTTAGATTAGGTTAGGTTAGGTTAGGTTAGATTAGGTTGGATTAGGTTAGGTTAGGTTAGGTTTTGGCAGTTGGGAAACTTTTTAAGACAATTTAGACACAAATTTTTAGAAAACTATTTCAGATTTTTGATTATTTTGGGTCAAATTGAAAACCATTTTGGTTAGGTTAGATTGGGTTAGAATAAGTTAGGTTAGGTTGGGTTAGGTTAGGTTAGGTTACGTTAGGTTTTGGCAATTGGGAAACTTTTTAAGACAATTTAGACACAATTTAAGAAATTTTTAGAAAGTTATTTCAGATTTCAGATAATTTTGGGTCAAATTGAAAAACATTTGGGTTAGGTTAGATTAAGTTAGAATAAGTTAGGTTAGGATTGGCGCGCAAAATACTGGTAGATAGATTTTTGTTTCAAGTAATTTTTGATCAAATTAAAACACATTTAGGTTAGGTTAGATTGGGTTAGGATATGTTAGGTTAGGTTGGATTAGGTTGGATTATGTTAGGTTAGGTTTGGCGCGCAAAATACTGCTAGAAAGATATATTGTTTCAAGTAATTTTTGGTCAATTTAAAACACATTTAGGTTAGGTTAGATTGGGTTAGGATTTGTTAGGTTAGGTTGGATTAGGTTAGGTTAGGTTTGGCGCGCAAAATACTGGTTGAAAGATTTTTGTTTCAAGTAATTTTTGGTCAATTTAAAACACATTTAGGTTAGGTTAGATTGGGTTAGGATATGTTAGGTTAGGTTGGATTAGGGTCTGGGAAACAACTATGTGGAGCGGCTTAAAGCCTTAAAAATGAGGGTGGGAGAGTCTGCCGGAGTTAAGGTCCTTGAGGCCAGGGAGATGGCTTCGGGAGCAATTAAGTTAAAATTGCAGGGTGGGGGAGAAAAATCAATTAGTGCCTTTAGGGAGGCGTTAAACAAAGGCCAAAACGCGGAGCTGACGGTGAAGGCACTTAGCAGAAGGGAAAGGGTGCTGGTGTGGGAGATAGATGGGGCGATGACGTCGGTTGAGGTGCGGGACGCTATTGACCGAATCGTGGGGGCGCCGTCAGGTCTAAGAAGAAGCTAAACTACCTTGGGGTTGTACTGTCCAGCAACATGGCATGGGGCGGGCAGGTGCGGGAGGTGTGTATGAGAGGAGAGAAGGCGGCCCGGTCGTTGGCGGGTCTAATGCCAAATCTAGGGGGAGCAAGGGCTTCCTACAGGCGCCTGCTGTGTTCGGTTGTTTCCTCCATAGTACTGTACGGTGCAGAAATATGGGGGGACACCTTGCGCAGCAACGAGAGGCAAACGGAGTGGGTCTTGCGAACTCAGAGGAGGTGCTGCCAGAGGATTTGCAGCGCCTACAGGACGGCGTCGACTGCAGTTCTTCTGGTGGTTGCGGGTACAAGGCCACTAGACCTTCTAATCCGTATGAAGACGGAAGTGTGGGATGGGCGTCTCTCGAGGAGCGAAGGGGATGAATGGGTGTGGAGAGAATGGCAGCGAAGATGGGAAGAGTGTGAGTCGAGTGGAGGTGGTAGTGAACTCGGGTGGTCAAGGCGGCTCATCGTAAACGTGAAGCGGTGGGTTGGCAGAGGTTACGGCGAGGTAAACTATTACCTCACGCAGGTATTAACGGGACACGGTTGTTTCCGGGCGTACCTGCAGTGGGTGAAAGTGTGCAAGAGCGACGAATGTTTGTATTGCGGGCAGCGAGACACGGTTGAGCACACCGTGTTCCGTTGCGAACGTTGGACGGAAGTGAGGGAGAAAATGATTGTGAAAATGGGCGGAGCAAGCGTGAACCCTGACAACATGGTGGAAACAATGATGGCGTCTCAGGCCGGCTGGGATAATGTGTCCACCATGATAGGGATTATTCTCCGGAAAAAAGAGGAGGAGGAGAAGGAGCTTGCTCCGGTAGAAGAATGGGGGGTGGGGGTTTTGCCTGGGGTGGGCCCGTAGCTGTTTTTATTATTGTGTAAAAGTATGAATGGAAATGTTATAACTTTTTGTAAAAAATGTGTCTGTAAATTTTTTGATTTGTTTGTTTTGTAAAAACATTGTTTTTGAAAAAAGAGAGGGCGGCAGAAAAGATTAACTGCCGTCCGGGATTCTCCACTCCAAAGTAATGCTTTAATGCAATCCCGGAGTGGAGTAAAAACAGATATATCCCAATGGGAGGAGGGTTTTAGCCGGTAGGAACCCGGCACTACCGTGCAGCACTGGCTGCCGGTGTCTTAGCTGAAGATTTTACTCCTTCCAAAAAAAAAAAAAAAAAAAAAAAAAAAAAGGATAAGTTAGGTTAAGTTGGGTTAAGTTAAGTTAGGTTAAAACAATTTTGACAGTTGAAGAACATTAATCAAAATTTAGATACATTTTGGATAATTCTTAAACGTTTTTGACTATTGAAAAACATTTAAGACAGTTTTGACACAAATTTGACAGTTCAAAAACATTTTTGGCAGTTGGAAAACTTTTAAGACAATTTAGACACAATTTAGGAAATTTTTAGAAAACTATTTCAGATTTTAGATAATTTTTGGTCAAATTGAAAAACATTTAGGTTAGGTTAGATTGGAATAGGACAAGTTAGGTTAGGTTGGGTTAAGTTAGGTTAGGTTAAAACAATTTTGACAGTTGAAGATCATTAATCAAAATTTAGATACATTTTGAACAATTTTAAAATGTTTTTGCCTGTTGAAAACATTTAAGACAATTCGGACACAATTTTGACAGTTCAGAAAGATTTTTGAAAGTTGGAAAACTTTTAAGACAGTTTAGATACAATTTAGAAAATTTTTCGAAAATTATTTTAGATTTCAGATAACTTTTGATCAAATTAAAAAACATTCAAGTTAGGTTAGATTGGTTTAGGATAAGTTAGGTTAGGTTGGGTTAAGTTAAGTTAGGTTATAACAATTTTGACAGTTGAAGAACATTAATCAAAATTTAGACACATTTTGGACAATTTTGAAACGTTTTTGACTGTTGAAAACATTTAAGACAGTTCGGACACAATTTTGACAGTTCAGAAACATTTTTGAAAGTTGGAAAACTTTTAAGACAGTTTAGATACAATTTAGAAAATTTTTAGAAAATTATTTTAGATTTCAGATAACTTTTGATCAAATTAAAAAACATTCAAGTTAGGTTAGATTGGTTTAGGATAAGTTAGGTTAGGTTGGGTTAAGTTAAGTTAGGTTATAACAATTTTGACAGTTGAAGAACATTAATCAAAATTTAGACACATTTTGGACAATTTTGAAACGTTTTTGACTGTTGAAAACATTTAAGACAGTTCGGACACAATTTTGACAGTTCAGAAAGATTTTTGAAAGTTGGAAAACTTTTAAGACAGTTTAGATACAATTTAGAAAATTTTTAGAAAATTATTTTAGATTTCAGATAACTTTTGATCAAATTAAAAAACATTCAAGTTAGGTTAGATTGGTTTAGGATAAGTTAGGTTAGGTTGGGTTAAGTTAAGTTAGGTTATAACAATTTTGACAGTTGAAAAACATTAATCAAAATTTAGACACATTTTGGACAATTTTGAAACGTTTTTGACTGTTGAAAACATTTAAGACAGTTCGGACACAATTTTGACAGTTCAGAAACATTTTTGGAAGTTGAAAAACTTTTAAGACAATTTAGACACAATTTTGGAATTTTTTTAAAATTGTTTTAAATTTTAGATAATTTTTGGTCAAATTGAAAAACATTCAGGTTAGGTTAGATTGGGTTAGGATAAGTTAGGTTAGGTTGGGTTAGGTTAGGTTAGGTTTGGCTCGCAAAATACTGGTAAAAAGATTTTTGACTGTTGAAAACATTTAAGACAGTTTGGACACAATTTTGACAGTTCAGAAACATTTCTGACAGTTTAGAAACTTTTAGACAATTTAGACACAATTTAAGTCATTTTTAATTTTTAATTTTTTTTTTTCAGTTTTCAAATAATTGTTGGTCAAATTGGAAAACATTCAGGTTAGGTTAGATTGGGATAGGATAGGTTAGGTTAAGCGCGCAAAATACTGGTAGAAAGGTTTTAGTTAGTTTGGTCTCTATTTTGACAGTTCAGAAACATTTTTGACAGTTGGGAAACTTTTAAGACAATTTAGACACAATTTAGAAAATTTTTACAAAATTATTTTAGATTTTAGATAATTTTTGGTCAAATTAAAAAACATTTAGGTTAGGTTAGATTGGGTTAGAACAAATTAGGTTAGGTTGAGTTAGGTTATGTTAGGTTAAGCGCGCAAAATACTGGTAGAAAGATTTTTAACTGTTGAAAAACATTTAAGACAGTTTGGTCTCAATTTTGACAGTTCAGAAACATTTTTGGCAGTTTCCAACTTTTAAAACAATTTAGACACAATTTAGGAAATTTTTGAGAAAATTATTTCAGATTTTAGATAATTTTTGGTCAAATAGGAAAACATTCAGGTTAGGTTAGATTGGGTTAGAATAAGTTAGGTTAAGCGCGCAAATTACTGGTAGAAAGATTTTTGACTGTTGAAAAACATTTAAGACAGTTTTGAAACAATTTTGACAGTTCAAAAACTTTTTTGGCAGTTAGGAAACTTTTAAAATAATTTAGACACAATTTAGATACAATTTAGGACATTTTTTTAGAAAATCATTTCAGATTTCAGATATTTTGGTCAAATTGAAAAACATTTAGGTTAGGTTAGATTCGGTTAAGATAAGTTAGGTTTACGGTTTTCGGATTCAGAAAGGGCCGCTCAACAGTCGCCATCATGAAGACAAGAGAGCTTTGCAAAGATAGATCAAGCGCGTGGACCACCATCATCCTGCTGGACGTAAAAAACGCGTTCAACACCGCCAGCTGGGAGCAAAGCAAGGTTGACAGAGATAAGAACGAGTCGGTATCTCCTAGATCTTATGACAAGCTACCTAGGGGAACGAACCATTCTAATCGTCGCAGGAAAAAAGAACCTAACGCAGGGGGTTCTGCAGGGTACTATCCTAGGACCTCCGTGCTGAGCCTACAACTTCCAAGTAAATGCAGAACGGTTGCCTACGCCGACGACCTTGCGGTGGTGGTCAGAGCAAACAACATGCAGGATGCTGCAAACAAAGCCCTAAAGGCGGTAGACAAATAGATGACGGAAAGCGGCCTGGAACTATCTTCCAAAAAAACCGAGGCACTGGTTGTCAAAGGAACAAAGAAAGAAAAAGAAGTCGCCTTTGTCGTAAGAGGAAAAACCCCAAAAAAATCCGATAAGTACCTGGAAATATCATTGGATTCAAACTGGATCTTTGACCCGCACGTTCAAAACACCATCGGCAAGGCAGAGAAGACCATGACTGTCCTAATAAAGATTATGCCAAACGTAAGCGGACAAAGCCCCAAAAGAAGGGCGGTTTATCGATTTGAAAGTGGAGGAGTTGGCAGAGAAACATCAAGCTAGAAAGGAATACCGCGAAGCCACGTACAACATTGTAGAGCAGTGGCAGCGTAGATGGGAGGACACCCATGACACAGCGCAGTGGACAAAGACGCTTAGATGCCCGCACAGAAACACAGACTACTTTCTGACACAATTCCTGACAGGTCACGAAAGTTTTTGCACTTACACCAAGAGGATTGGAAAGACCCAGAGCGACAATTGTCACTACTGCGGCAAACCCGACTCCTCGGAGCACATCATTTTCCATTGCATGCGATGGCACGTCGAAAAACACAAAGCAGAGATAGCTGTAGCAAAAACACTGACGATCGACAGCCTAATGGATCTCCTTCTCCAAAGCAAGCACAACTGGAAGCAGGTACACTTATTTGTGAAAAACACAATGAGTACAAAAGAACAAGAAGAACTGGCCAGGCAGAAAGCCAAACAACAACAAGCAAATTAAATGAGACCAGATGGGTAGGTAATGCAAACCCTTATTGGAGTATTCCGCCTACCCGTTGAAAAGAATTGAGGTTTTTTAGTTGGTAGAAGTCCCACACTCCTGGGCACGTTGAACCAAGCGCCCGGAGAGCAGTAGCGTTTTCCTCACCAAATTTTTTTTTTTTTAAGTTAGTTTAAGTTAGGTTAGGCGCGCAAAATACTGATAAAATGATAAAAAATTTACTGAAGCCAACGCCACGGGAAGAAAAAACATAAAAGTCAAGAACGCCGTTTAGAGCATCGGTAGAAGTGCAAAAAGCGACCATGGAGAAACTAATCCCAAAGCAAGCGGGAAGGATAACTTGTAAAAGCGGAAGAAATACGTCTTTTTTTGGAAGACAAACTCCAAAAAAACCTAAAAAAGATGAGATGGCACCAGAGCCTAAAAAAATTACTGCAAAAATTGTAGAGCTGTGTAAAGTATGGCTAACCGCAGTAAATAAGTGCATTAAAAACAGAAACTTCTCAAAAGTTTAGAAAAGGCAAGTCCGGTTCTCTTAGACAAGAGAACGGGTAGGATGGGTACAAAGACTTTTTGCCATAAATGTTTTCTTAATGTGCAAAAATGGTTCTAGAACACCTTATAGTGGTAAGGCTGCTAGAAGTTCTCTAAAAAGACTAAACCTTTAGCTAGCGCCAATACGGGTTAGGAAAGAACAATAAACTTTATACACTTTTGTCAAGGTAAAAACAGCAGTGGTAGCTGCAAAAATGTTTACCTAGACTTACAAAAACTTTGAGTTTTGGTTGCTCTTAAACGTCATCTACAACAACTAATTCTAGAGGTTGAAAGGGTAGTCTACGCCGATGACTTGGTGGTAATAGTTACTAAACTTTCTAAAGAGAAACTTGAGAAAATAAAAAACCGCGTTTTTGCCTTAAAATTATACTAAAACTAAACAAGTTAAGCTTGGAAATAGTTTCTGAAAAAACAAAACTTTTGGTGCTCTTTTGCTTAAGAAATAGCAAAGTTAATGCCAAACCTGAGGAAGCGTAATTTTCTACCATGCGCTTGGTAGTTTTCTTAAGAGTGCTCTATAAAACAAAAACATGGGAGGATGCCGTATGCAACAAAAAAAAGCAGACAAAATTAGTTTTGCGGACTAAAAAGTTTGCTTGAGGGTTTGCAGGTATTCAGAACAACGCCAATGGCTTTGCAGGCACAAAGCAGTTGAGTCTTGACGTGAAGAAGGTAGTCTAGAAAAAAGGTTGCTTTACTAAATGTAAAGCAGAAGAATGGCTGTAAGACAACAGAAGAGGTTAAGTTCAAAAGTAAATGTGAAGGTGGCAGCCAACCGGCATAGTCCACACAGTTCATTACAGACGTAAAGCGCGGGTACTAACAAGACATGTTTATTTTTGAGCAAAACTGATTGGACGCAAATATTTGTACTGTTGGCAAAAGGATATACTATGATTAATTGCAATAGATGGCTAGAGAGGCGTGAAAAAGCTAGAATAAAACTGTTGAAAGAGAGTTTGAACCTAAACAAAATGGTAGAAATTATACTGTCTTTGGTGTTTAATTGAGACATTTGGCCACAATAATAAAGTCTATGGTGCGTACAAAAGAAAAAAAAAATAGAAACAATTAGCTCTATAGTGTGAATGGGGTAGACGTTTTTAAAAGATTGTCACTTCTTGTAGAACACAAAAAAGTTGGGTTAAATTAAGTTAGGTTAGGTAAAATTAGGTTAGGTTAAGTTAGGTTAGACCGTTGGTGTTTTGACCAAATACTTGTTGTTCTTGAGTGTTGTAGTTGAAGTGTTGACATAATTTCCAGCTCGGGGTTGACGTTGGGTATGACCATAACAACATTTTTAGAATTAATCTGTTTTAAATTTGTTAATTTATTTTTTGCACGACGTAATGATAACAATGCAGCTCACAGTGGCCGTGCTGTGGCAAGTTGTATAATACTACAAATTTGAGTATGATGGTCTATAAGTTTTCAATGTTGTTCGGTTTAATGAAACCAGTGACAACTGTTTTGAACTGACACTGACGTTTGTCCCGGTTTTTATATCTTAGAAAACGGATTTACACGTATTTGGTGGCATTGAAGATTAATTAATTTGCTATATGCGCACAAACATTTTTAATGACATCGTTCTATCAGCGGTCCGTGCAAGCAACGATACTAGAGCGCAGACGCATAGCATCTGGACACTTACACCAGCCAATCACAGCTAAATTGTCTTTTCAAAATTAGAAGTTGAAACAACTCGCATCAACTTTGATATGGCTAACAAGCAACTTTCTAAAAATTTACAAAAACTTACTAACAAAGTAAAACATTTAATTACTTGATAAAAAAATTGTTAAAAAAATGCTAATCAACCAAATTTTTCTACAAAAAGTCTTGACAAATATAAATTTCTGAGTACATTATGGCACAGTATAACTATTTATAGATATAACAAAGTTTTGTCAAAAAATGTTTTCTAGTTTTTCAAAATTAAAATTTAAGATTTAATTGATACCTCACGAACCTAGACTGTGTTTCAAGAAACATTTTAGACTTACATTGTCATCTTGCAGCTGTTTTTAATATAAAACGTTTGCATATTTGATATATTTTTTTATATAACTAAATAAGAACTTGTATTACTTTATAGAACTAATTTATAACAAAAACTTTATTTATCAAGCATTGTTCTCACACCTTAAAACCAGTCTGATTGGTAAAAATCAATAGATATAAGCGATTATCCGCTGATAAAGTCAAAATAATAATAAATCCGATTATTACCGAGCATCTCCGAAGTTTTGTTTTCTACCCCGATCAACCGTAATTGACGTTAAAGTAATAAGTCAGTAAATCAATATTAGATTTAAGAAAAGTATCTTGAAATTAACGTATCTATATATACAAAATTAATAATATAAAAAGCGATATATTATGTTTACTATATTAGAAAAGTAAATAAAAAACTGAAAGTTGTAACAAGCCCCTACAAATTGCAGCAAGAATAAAATTCAATAAAAAAATTCCTCAATAAGTTATTGACTTAAAACTTCATTGTAGAAATAAAATATGCACGACAGAATATGTAACACTTTTATGAATAGAAAAGAAACATGATATTGGATGATAGAATGTACAACTTTAAAATGTTTGCAAGACGAACGGATGATGAAAGATAAAATCAAATATCCTCCGGCTAGACAATTTATTTTGTCATTTTATACATGAATTTAGTTGGAAAATGGCATTGTTATACTAAACCTTACTATTTCAATTTACATTATTACACAAATAACAATTTCAAAATGAACTCTTCAAATTATTAACAAATGAAATGCTTTTCTCTATGCATACTAATATATAACAATACACAATAATTTTAATACAATTGAAATTTTGCCCGCCATATGTAACATGCCTGACAAAAGGATTGTTACATTGTAAATAATATACGTTAGATGCACGCAGCGGCATAAACAATAACGTGATCAAAGTAAACATGATGGAAAATTCATTACTAAAGCGGACTTGAATCTGCTTTTGAATATCAGTATTAAATTATTATCAATTTATAATAATTAATAAATGTTTTTTATAATATTCTAGTTAATTCAATAGATTTAAGTTTTATTTTTTAAATAAAAGTTTGACGCAGTTATTTATATAATTGGTGGAGGTGCCGGGCACAACAAATTTTAATAAAATGCATTTCATAAACATTATTAAGAATTCTAAGGAATTATAATTTAATTAGCGGTGATGAATACTATAAACTGCATTTCATTGTAGACAAATGCTTGCGCGTGTTTGAAACATAATATTAGTCTTATTTTATTCTAAAATGAAAGAGAACAAAGAATCTCGAGATGCAAATGCCACGTGTCAAGGTTTTGCGTATATATTGTGACAATTTAATTATATAAATATAAATTTATTTACAAAAAGATAAATTGTTTGAATTGATTTAAATTTTGTTTGTAAAATGAATCATTTAAAATTGCATTTCATTAACTAATAGCATGAAGAACGAATGCATGTAGTAGTTGTATGGTATTAATTCTTGTTTCTCAAGCAAATTTATTTTTATTTCAACACAAAATAGATTGAATGTTTTTAAAGCTTTCGGACTATTTTCACACTTTCAGGTTGCACTTTTATTATTGTATTGTGTACCTTTAATATAAAATATTTATGAAAATGCAAAAAATATCTTAATAAAGATAAAAAAATGTTGTAATATAAAAGTCATCATTATTACAAAATGATTTCTTCCGGCCAAGAAAATCTTATTTAAATCCCATAAAAGAAATTGCGACTGAACTTAATTAAGTTACTGTTCTGTAAAGCTGTAGCAATATTTGGTCTCCAATTCCCTTAAGTAATATTTTAAATGAAATATTTATATATAATCAAAACTCATGAATATTTTATTAATGTTAACTTATTCAACTCGCCACATTAATTCAATCAATATTTTTTTAACGCAATGAATTTATTTCTCAAGGTGTTAAACAGATTATCTACATTCAACTAAATCTCCAGACTAACTAAAAAATATATAATGAAGCATTTCTGTGATAAAAAATATGCATACATTAATTATAGCTGTAGTTGCAGATTATCTAAAAGAAAGATAAGTTAAATTTATGTAAGTGTTGTGTACTTTAATATTTCTTTGTAGTATTTGCAAACAAACAAATAATTAAAAATACTGTGTGTGTGAGTTGCTTTGTTATGTAGTAAGGGGTTTATTCATTTTATAAAAATAAGCTTTGTCAATTTTGCGTTTAGCCGTAGGTTTAATCAAGAATCCTTTTTACTACTTTCTTGGCAGCGTTTTAGAGTCAGTCCGTCAAAACAAAAACATTAATATCTAGCAACTGTGCATTTCTGCCCTGCGCGGTAGAATTCTTGAAAGCAGTGAACATTAAGTTTAAAGTCTTGTCATCTACGAGAAACCTACCTCTTTTTTTTTTGGAAAGTTTAAAATCATCAGCTAAGACACCGGCAGCCAGTACTGCACGGTAGTGCCTGGTTTCTACCGGCTAAAACCCTCCTCCAATTGGGATATATTTATTTTTACTTTACCTCGGGATTGCATTAAAGCATTATTTTGGGGTGAAGAATCTCGGACGGCAGTTAATCTTTTCTGCCGTTCTCTTTTTTTTCAAAAACAATGTTTTTACAAAACATACAAATCAAAAAATTTTTTACAAAAAAAATAACATTTTCATTTGTACCCCCCATTCTTCTACCGGAGCAAGCTTCTTCTCTTCATCCTCTCTTTTCCGGAGAATAATCCCTATCATGGTGGACACATCATCCCAGCCGGCTTAAGACGCCATCATTGTTTCCACTATGTTAGAGTTCACGCTCGCTCCGTCCATTTTCACCATCATTTTCTCCCTCACTTCCGTTAAACCGTGTCTTGCTGCCCGCAATACAAACATTCGTCGCTCTTGCACACTTTCACCCACTGCAGGTATGCCCGGAAAAAATCGTGTCCCGTTAATACCTGCGTGAGGTAGTAGTTTACCTTGCAGTAACTCCTGCCAACCCACCGCTTCACGTTAACGATGAGCCGCCTTGACCACCCGAGCTCACTACTACCTTCACTCGACTCACACTCTTTCCATCTTCTCTGCCTTTCTCTCCACACCCATTCATCCCCTTCGCTCCTCAAGAGACGCCCATCCCACACCTACGTCTTCATACGGATTACAAGGATTAGTGGACTTGTTCTCGCAACCACCAGAAGAACTGCAGTCGACGCCGTCCTGTAGGCGCTGCAAATTTTCTGGCAGCACTTCCTCTGAGTTAGCAAGACCCACTCCGTTTGCCTCTTGTTGCTGCGCAAGGTGTCCCCCCATATTTGCCATGCCATGTTGCTGGACAGTACAACCCCTAGGTAGTTTAGCTGCTTCTTAGACCTGACGGTGGTCTCCGTGACATTTATTTGAACTTGTGGTACTCTCCTTAAGCACGAAAGTACCACAAGCTCTGTCTTTTCTGGCGCCAGTTTCAGTATTGCTCGCTCATCTTTGACTCTATTAACTTAACGGCGTAGTTACCAGCCTATTCTACCTCGAGCCTAGAGCGCATTGTTACCACTACTGCCAGATTGTCCGCGTATGCTATTACCTTTACCCCCTTCGGCATCTCCAGGCTCGCCACGCTGTCATACAGAACGTTCCACAACGTGGGTCCAAGAACCGACCCCAGTGGCACACCCCCCGACAGTTTAACCTTTTCCCTCTGCCCTCTCTTGCCCAGCAACAAAATTCTACCCCACACGTAACTGCTGATTAGATTCAGCAGGTAGCTCTGTTTTCCAGCGCTCAAAATCCTGCCCCAATTGGCAGTGTTGAAGGCGCTCATCACGTCCCAGGTGATTAGCACGCACGCCTTTCTGTGCGTGTAGCTAAATTGTTTTGCAGCTACTACCGCTGCCTTCACCTCCGCGAGCGCGTTCAGGCTTGAAAGACTTTGGAAAACCTCCACTACCAGATGTTTGAGGATTTTCCCCCTCACGTCCAAGAGACATATTGGATGATATGCCCTAGCCCCCGTACCCCTTTTTCCTTTATCCAGCAGGACCAGGTTTGCTCTCTTCCACACTTAACCTAACCTAACCTAAATGTTTTTCAGTTTGATCAAAAATGATCTAAAAAATGAAATAATTTTCTAAAAATTTTCTAAATTGTATCTAAATTGTCTTAAAAGTTTCTCAACTGTCAAAAATGTTTCTGAACTATCAAAATTGTGTTCAAACTGTCTTAAATGTTTTTCAACAGTCAAAAACATTTTAGAATTGTCCAAAATGTGTCTAAATTTTGTTTAATGTTTTTCAACTGTCAAAATTGTCTTAAATGTTTCTACTGTATGCTGTCATAAATAACGTCAAAAATGATTTTTATCATTTTTTAAATTAATTTATATGTATTTAAACTGTTTTAACTGTCAACTGTCACTGTTTTCAACTGTCAAAAGTGTCTAAATTATATTATATATTTTTCAACTGAACTGTTAACTGTCATTATTTTTAACTGCCAAAATTGTTTGTTTGTAACTATTTCTAGGGTTATGCTTACAGTTAGCTTCTGACGTCATTTGTGGGCATAGTACGTTGTTATGTTGGCTTCACTATGCAATGAGCAAAAATGCACTATAAATGTATATGGTTTATACAAAATCATTTATTTGCCTAGGATCGGAGCGTGAAAGAAAGTGGTTTGGTAATGATTGCCGATCTAGATGATGATAGTTGGCCTAGTGGACCAAACAAGAAAAATTAGGTAAAATTAAATTATGCCCATTAAGTTTTTTTTTTAATTTTTCCTGATATAGAATTTAAATTTTGAGCAGGCTTTTAGAATTGCAAACAGAGATTAATGTTAATGCCCCGCTTACGCGTTGTCAATATTTCACATGTATTTTGTCTGGGTAGCAGATTTGGGGTTATGTGCTTCTTGTTTGCGTGTACGCTTAGATTTAAAGCTAGAAAGTATTTCCAATGACCTCCGTTAAAACCACTAAAAGACATTTACCAGTTGCAATAAGCCAAGATCTGTTATTACAGAAAGATATCACAGAAAACCTCCGCAAAAATCTCAAAGTATCCAACCACCAAAAAACCTTTTTAAAGCTAGAGATCATCTTCAAAAACTTTTGCCAAGACTTTAAAGGTACCACACCCTTAAAGGTAACTGCTGCCCCATCTCCAAAACGCAGTTTGTTGCAACTTTTTCTACTTTCTTTAACTATTCTCAAGAAGAAATGATAACTAGAAATATTGCAGAAACTCTATACTCTATATCAAAAAAAAAAAAAATTTAGAATAATCTTAGGTTGATCAATGCTTAGGTGCCCAAGTGTCTAGACTCGTAAAACCATATTGTTTGGTTTTGACTTACCCAACGCTTTACGTCTGTGATAAGCAATCCAGATAATGCGGTTTTGCTTTTCTATTTTTTCTAACTCTTCTGCTAATTTCCCACAGCTATTCCTCTGCTTCACACTTAGTAAGGCAATTCAGACAGCCAGCTTTACTTACACGACAAACGTCAAAGGCTATGTGTCTGCCAAAAACAGAAAGCCGCCCTTCGGTGCTGTTTTAAATGCCCTGCAGACCCTTTGGCAACACTTCTTCTAAATCCGCAGAACTAATTTCTTGTGTCTTTCCATGCTGCACACAACATCTTCCAATTTTCTGCCTTATAAAGAACTTCGAAGGAAACAATCAAACACATCAAACGCATAGTAAAAGATTGTGTACCCCCAAATTTAGTAGTAGTTAGTTCTTCTAAAGACCAGACCACTCTCTTTGCTTTCTGACACACTTCTCTTACAAGTATCCCACACGCTAAATTTGTACTTAGTGTAACACCCAAATACCTCAACCACCGTTGCGACCTAGAAGTAGTCCGCAATGCAGGCATCTCTACTTATTCTTTTTATGCAGGAGAGTACCACAAATTTCGTTTTTTACTAAGCTAATTCCAGGCTTAACGTTTAGTTTGTGTATTTTTAGGATAAGATTAAGGTTTTTGGTCTTCTATAGTTTTTCTCTAGAACACTTAGTAACTATCACCTCCAGGTTGTCGGCCTAGGCCATTTTTTTAACCCCTAGAGGCAGTTCTAGACACGTTGTCGTAAAAGACGTTCTACATGGTGGGGCTTAAAACTGACCCCTGAAGCATTTCTTTTGTTAAAATTACTCTGCACCTTTTCCCACTATTAAAACCCTGTCTCACAAATAACTCTCTGACGTTTTCAGTGTTTTTTCTCAGTGTAAGCGTTCCTTATATCTAGAGCAACCAAAACGCAAAACTTCTTGCTACGTTAAGAAGACATATAAGGCAAAACACCTTTGCATTCTACTCTTCCTCTTGTCTAAAAAAACAAAGCCCTACCCTTTTCTAAATTTCCAAAAAATCTTTGTTTTTAATGCGTTTATTTACCGCGGCTAGCCATACTTCTCACAGCTCCACCAGAGCTTTGAAGATTTCTACGGGGGTCCCGCAGGGATCCCATCAGACCTTGGTGCTTTCCTAAAACGCATATTTTTTAGGCTTCTCCGAGTTTGTCTTCTAAGAACAAAAAACTTCTCCAGCCTCTACAAGTCACCTCCTAAATATCTTTTCTTCTTGTTTTGAATAAAGTTTTCTCACGACCGTTTTTTGCACTTCTACCGAGGCTTTAAACGGTGTTTTTCCAATTTTTTTTATTAATGTCTTCTTTTGGGAGAGGTCTATAACTTTCCAGCTATTTCCGCAATTCTTTATATTTGTTAGTTATGGTAAGCATTTTTCTTTTTGGAGAATCTGTGTAGTTTAAAAAACATGTACCGGTTGCAATAAGCCAAGATTACTTATTCTATAACGCCTAATATTAGAAGGTATCTTCAACAACTTTTGCTTAGACTTAGTGGTACCTTGATAGATTATGCTGCTTTATCTCTAAAGCGCAATTTTCTGGAGAGACAGCTATTTACAAAACTTTTTCCACTTTTTGTGGCAACATAGAGTAAATTGGTCCATGTCTATAAACCTGTCACTACAAAGAATTTGTAACACTTAAGTGAGCTTGGATTGGACAAATTTTCATACTACCGGAATGACTTTTAGACGTTTTAGAAGTCAACAACAACTTGTACATTTTAGTTTGACCTAAAACTAAGATTAACTTAAATAAAAAAAAAACTTAAATTTGATCAACAAAAACCAAAGCAAAACAGAGTAATTGTCAACACCGGACTTCACAGCGACGCTTAAAACCTGAACATATACGCGCAACAGGATTTCATTGCACTGTTACTGAATTTATTCTAATGCCAAAAATTGATACCGATTGAGGCTGATTGCATATGCTTGAGATGTGCTATGAACAAAATCTATGGTTTAGTTTTTAATAGTTCCTTCAAAAATTGGTTATCTTCAAATTTAGTTATGGAAGTAGGCAAAAATTCTTTTTTTTAATTCTGCGTTGGTAATATTTTAAGCGGTTCATTGTTATAACAAAAGTCGGCGTAGGTAAGACAAAATTTAACAAAGTTAACAAAACCTTGCCTGGGCAAACTTCCTTAGTTAGATTCACTACCATGTGATGAGCTAGGACCACTTAATATAAGACGTTTAAAAATATCTCCAACAATCCTTACCAAGATTTTGTGGTATCTTTTAGAAAAATTTAACGCTGCTATTGACCAAGATTACCTCTCTCAGGACTTCTAGCTTTAGAAATACCCTTCAGTTCCCTTTGCCAAAACCCTGCAGGGTAACCTTACATTAATCTCACATTTTGCAGGCATTATTACCAGTGCAAACCATTGCTAACCACCTCTTATTTCTTAGGGTAAAACAACTCTTGGTCTAAAATTGCGTTTTGACTAACTTTACAAGCCGCCACTGGTTTATTTGGGGTGTAAACTAAAAATTCTCAAATTTGTTGATCATATTTTTTATTTACAGAGAGTTTGTTTACCAACCAATTTTGCTTGCACAGAAAATCAAACTTTAAAGTTTTTTTTTTTTGGAGTATTGCAAAATAACTATTTTGTTTAATTTAAATACTTTTGCTTCTACGCCACTGGTTAAAAAATTAATTTGCATTTTTCCAAATTAAATAATTTTACTCTTACGCCACTGGCTAGAAAACTATTTTGCATTTTGCCTAAATTAAATAATATTACTTCTACGCCACTGGCTAGAAAACTGTGCATTGATAAAAATTTTACAGTAAATATAAGAAAATATTTTAGGATCTTACAACAGAGAGATTCTGGCGTCGCAAGATTCAAATTTTGAAGTTTAATAACTTTCTTATTAAGAAAATAATGACATCAAAATTTATAAATGCCGCACTCATTACAATATTGTAAATAGGAACATAAACAAAGACTAATAAATATTAAAATCATATTAAATTTTCTAAACGCAATATTTTATTATTAAATCTCTACATTTCCTTTAAACATATCACCAGCAAGTCTCTACAAACATTTCAACGTATATTGCATTTTTATGCATAAAACAAAATAAATTTCCTATTAAATCCGCATTCTCCAGATAACTCCTTGTGTGTGTGTATTTCCCTAGCGCATTATAAATATTCAGAAAACTTTACTGGTTATGCTTAATCATAATTCAAGAAGTTCTACGCGTGGCTATGATTGATTATAATATGGTAATTGAGTCATGCGAGATCGTATTAAATTTAATAATACGTCCGATTCAACAAGATCGCAATCAATTTGCAGATTGTTAATTCAATAGACAACATGAATAAACATCAATCAATGTGATGTTTAGCACCATGCGGCATATCTTATTATCAACTACCATTTGCAATGCATATTAATAGTTTTAATTTATTATTCTGGCTAAATTTCATCAATGATACCTCTACTCGGTATTAATTAATTCATGTATGTACCAAAATACATTTATTAATTGGCATGATAAATTGTTGCTTAATAGAGGTATTCATTATATTATTGATTAGTTTAATAATTAACACAATTTAGATAATATTGTATAAAAGATGAAATTTGTAATATAAAAATTGATGTAAATTCACCACCAATTACTGCTAATTGATACCTGTTATTGTAACGTACATACATACATGTTATAAAGTAGTTATGTTAATATTACATAATTGTTTGCTTGTGTTAAATGTATCAAAAACAATAAAATAGTTCATTAAAATAATTATATAGTAATATTTTTTATTTTCAAATTTAAGTTGGCAATAGTTAGGTTTGCAGCAGGTCATTCGGTATAGTGACAGTGCATGTGCAAGTATCTAATCAGTGCTAATGTAAATTAAAGAAAATCCTGCTGGGAAATAGAGTTTCAACTAAATTAAAGGTAGAATTCTGATATACTATCTATATTCTAGCCTTTTCAATAGTTATTTGTGCCGCGGATAGAAAATTTTCATGTAAATTATGTTTAATTAGATTGGTCAAATTCGGTCATATATCCAACATGGTGGACTATATAAATACAATTATTTTGATTAAAATTAGTAATTGAAGGTAGCCGATAGTTATAATTTATTAGAAATAGGTCATTGTTGACGATTTATTGTTTATATTCAGCCAGAATTCAAGAAATTGTCAATTTATTTCATTAATAATTCTGGCCGTGTGACGTCACACAAAAAACATTGTCAACCATGTTTTTTGTGTGACGTCACACGGTCAGAATTATTATTGAAATACATTGACTATTTCTTTAGTTTTGGCTTTATGATTTAGGTTAATATTTAACTAGGTCAACCAAAATAATAGACAATTGGAGTCAAAGAATGTGTTACTATTTATCTTGGTTTACAAATAATTACCTTTATCAATTTGTCTGAAAATTTTAATTATAATAAGTACAATGTTATAACAAATTTTCTACTTTTATACACAATTATTTTACAAATTTAACTCTCCTAAAGAACAAACCAAAAAAATTACAAAATTACAAAATTACAAAATTGCAAAATTACAAAATTTCAAAATTACAAAACTACAAAATTACAAAATTACAAAATTACAAAATTACAAAATTGTAAATTACAAAATTATTAAATTACTAAACTACAAAATTACAAAATTACAAAATTACAAAATTACAAAATTACAAAATTACAAAATTACAAAATTACCAAATTACAAAATTACAAAATTACAAAAATAAAACACTAAAATTATAAAAATAAAAACAAAATATGTATAATAATATATTAAAATATGTCCAGGATGCCTTACAACGTTTTGCGTAACAAAATAACAAACTGTTCCTTTTTTTTTGTCATCTAATAAATACTAGAACCGTGTTCTCGGGCGTGTTAATCATGCCGCAGTATATGCAGTTCTTGTTAGCTTGCAGTTTAAACCTATACAGCTACTTTGAGAAGCCATGCCCGCTCAGAAAGTGATTAAAATGACCGCTTTATTAATTTGGCGGACAACGCCTCAAATTTGTCTTAAAAAAATCGATAACTTTCTTAATCTATAACCAATTATAAGATAATATAACAATCTTGCAAAATAGTAATCATTAAAGTTAGCAATAAAAATGACCGATTTAAGTTTGGGCGGACAAGATGTCCGCTCAAAGTTTAGAGCAATAAGTGTCAGCTCAAAGTTCAGTGGACTAAGTGTCCGTTTAAAGTTTAGTGGGCCAAGTGTCCGGCCAAAGTTGGTTGATTAAATATCCGTGCAAAGCTTGGCGGTCAAAATTATTGCAGCAGTAAACGTGGATAAAATTTATTGCTTTTGCCAAGTCACCCAATGCTCTTATCAACCACCCCACTGCAGTTCCAAATTAGTAAAACCAACAGTATAGCGGCTAATTTAACGTTTTCTTCCCCTGGCCCTAACCAAGCGTCACCACATCTAGTATTGCAAAGTTAATTAAAAACTGCTGGCGGCTTTTGCTTGATGTAACATGTGACAGTAAACCGGACAAAAATAAAATTGATGGCATGGTGAATGTAGGGTATATCTACCGAAGTATCTTCGGCCCCCTTAAATCCACATCGAAATTTAGCCGGTAGTCAAAATGACCGTTTCATTAATTTGGCGGACAAAATGAACGCATCAATTTGTTTTCAAGAAAAATCGATAAATTTCTCAAACTTTAACCAATTACAAAATAATATAAAAATCTTGCAAAATAGTAAACATTAAAATAGCGATAAAAATGACCCTTTTAAGTTTGAGCGGACAAAATGTCCGATCAAAGTTTAACGGAATAAGTGGCAGTTTAAAGTTTGGTGGACCAAGTTGTCACTCAAAGTTTAGCTAATTAAGTGTCCGATCAAAGTTTAGTTGACTAAATGTTTCTCCAAAGTTTGGCGGTTAGAATTATTGCTGCAGTAAACGTAGATAGAATCTAATGTTTCTGCCAGGTCACCTCAATGTTTTTATTAGCCGCCCATCTGCAATCCCAAATTGGTAAAACCAGCAGTTGTTTCCTTGCCAAACATTTTTTTTTCTTGGCTCCAGCTAAACGCTACCACATTCAGGTTTGAAAGTTAATTAATAACTGACGTTCTTGCCCGACCTAACATGTGACAGTGGGCCGGACAAAAATAAAGTTGATGGTGTCGTGGATGTGGGGTATCTACCGAGCCATACTCGGTCACTTTGCGCCATTCCATCTCAGCCCTACATCAAAATATCAAAATCTAGCCAGTAATACCTTCCGTTAAAACGTCATCATAGGTCAAAAACCAGGCGCTTTCTTCCAACCCCAAACTCGCAAAATTGATCAAAAACAGCCAAAATTGAGCCAATTTTGAACGCCAAGCAATCAAAAACATATCTTAACTTTCCGTAAATTTACCAACAATCATTGCTAATTAGTAACTGTGATTGACGCTTGATTTACTTACATAGATTTAATAAAGTAGATTTGTTAATATTAAACTTATTTTAACAACAATATTTATGAATAAACAGATTTTTTTATTAATCTCCAACAAAGTCAATTTATCTCAAATTTAGTTAAATAATATAGTTTATTAAAGTTAAATTCATCAAAATCAATAAAATAATGCAATAAATTATTTATCTAGTAACATTGATTTTTTTTGTAATTTAAGTTGGCAATAGTTAGGTTTGCCGCAGGTCATTTGGTGAAGTGACAGCGCAAGTGCAAGTGTCTAATCAGTGTTAGTGTTAATTAAAGAAAATCCTGCTGGGAAATAGAGTTTCAACTAAATTAAAGGTAGAATTCTGACATACTATCTATATTCTAGCCCTTTCAATAGTTATTTGAGACGCAGATTCAAAATTTTTATTTAAATTGTGTTTAATTAGATCGGCCAAAGTCGGTCTTATATTCAACATGGTGGACTATATAAATACAATTATTTTGATTAAAGTTAGTAATTGATGGTAGCAGATAGTTATAACTTATTGGGAATAGGTCATTGTTGACGATTCATTGTTTATAATCAGCCAAAATTAAAAAAATCGTCAATTTATTTCAATAATAATTTTAGCCGTGTGACGTCACACAAAAAACATTGTCAGCCATGTTTTTTGTGTGACGTCACACGGCTAGAATTATTATTGAAATACATTGACTATTTCTTCAGTTCCGGCTTCATGCTTTAGGTTAATATTTAACTAGGTCAACCAAAATAATAGACAATTGGAGTCTTCACGGAGTCTCAAAGAATGTGTTGCTATTATCTTGGTTTACAAATAATTACCTTTATCAATTTGTCTGAAGATTTTAATTATAATAAGTACAATGTTATAACAAACTTTCTACTTTTATACACAATTATTTTACAAATTTAACTCTTCTAAAGAACAAACCAAAAAAATTACAAAATTACAAAATTACAAAACTACAAAATTACAAAATTACAAAATTACAAAATTACAAAAATAAAAACAAAATATTATGTATAATAATATATTAAAATATGTCCAGGATGTGCCTTACAACGTTTTGCGTAACAAAATAACAAACTGTTTTTTTTTGTCATCTATTACGTACTAGAACCGTGTTCTCGGGCGTGTTAATCATGGCGCAGTATAAGCAGTCCTCGTTAGCTTGCAGTTTAAACTTACACAGTTACTTTAAGAAGCCATGCCCGCTTAGAAAATGACTAAAATAAGCGTTTTATCAATTTGGCGGACAACGCCTCAAATTTGTCTTAAAAAAAAATCATAACTTTCTCAAACTATAACCAATTACAAGATAATATAAAAATCTTGCAAAGTAGCTAACATTAAAGTCAGCGATAAAAATGACCGTTTTAAGTTTGGGCGGGATGTCCGCTCAAAATTTAGCGGAATAAGTGTCAGCTCAAAGTTTAGTAGGCTAAGTGTCGTCCGCTCAAAGTTTAGCGGGCCAAGTGTCCGGCCAAAGTTTGTTGATTAAATATCCGTGCAAAGCTTGGCGGTCAAAATGATCGCAGCAGTAAACGTGGATTAAATTCTTTGCTTTTGCCAAGTCACTTCAATGCTCTTATCAGCCTAGTTCCAAATTAGTAAAACCAACAGTATGACGGTTAATTGAACGTTTTCTCCCCCTGGCCCTAACCAAGCGTCACCACATTTAGAATTACAAAGTTAATTAAAAACCTCTAACGGCTCTTGCCTGATGTAACATGTGACAGTGAACCGGACAAAAATAAAGTTGATGGCATGGTGAATGTGGGGTATATCTACCGAGATATCCTCGGCCCCCTTAATTCTACATCGAAATTTAGCCGGTGGTCAAAATGAACGCATCAATTTGTTTTCAAGAAAAATCGATAAATTTCTCAAACTTTAACCAATTACAAAATGATATAAAAATCTTGCAAAATAGTAAACATTAAAATCAGCGATCAAAATGACCATATTAAGTTTGAGCGGACAAAATGTTTTTTTTCTTGGCTCCAGCCAAACCCTACCACATCCAGGTTTGCAAAGTTAATTAATAACTGCGGTTCTTGTTTGACATAACACTGTCACGGGGCGGACAAAAATAAAATTGATGGTGGGGTATCTACCAAGCCATACTCGGTCACTTTGAGCCATTCCACCTCAGCCCTACATCAAAATCTAGCCAGTAATACCTTCCGTTAAAACGTCATCATAGGTAAAAAACCAGGCGCTTTCTTCTAACCCCAAACTCAAAAAACTGATGAAAAACAGCCAGAATTGAGAAAAATTTTGAACGCTAAGCAATTAAAAACATATTTTAACTTTCCGTAAATTTACCAACAATCATTGCTAATTAGTAGCTTTGATAGACTTTTGACTTACTTACATAAACTTTATAAAGTAGATTTGTTAATATTAAACATATTTCAACAACAATATTTATGAATGAACAGATTTTTTTATTAAATAATCTCCAACAAAGTCAATTTATCCTAAATACAGTTTAATAATATTATTTACTAAAGTTAAATTCATCAAAAACATAAATAATGCAATAAATTAATTATCTAGTAAAATTATTTTTTTTTAAATTTAAGTTGGCAATAGTTAGGTTTGCAGCAGGTCATTCGGTGTAGTGACAGTGCATGTGCAAGTGTCTAATCAGTGCTAGTGTTAATTAAAGAAAATCCTGAGATTTTCAACTAAACCAAAGGTAGAATTCTTACATAATAATCATATTCTAGCCTTTTCAATAGTTATTTGTGTCGGGGATATAAAATTTCTATGTAAATTGTGTTTTATTAGATCGGCCAAATTCGGTCATACATCCAACATGGTGGACTATATAAATACAATTATTTCGATTAAAATTAGTAATTGAAGGTAGCAGATAGTTATAACTTATTGGGAATATATCATTGTTGACGAATCATTGTTTATATTCAGCCGGAATTAAAGAAATCGTCAGTTTATTTCTATAATAGTTTTGGCCGTGTGACGTCACACAAAAAACATTGTCAGCCATGTTTTTATGTGTGACGTCACACGGCCAGAATTATTATTGAAATACATTGACTATTTCTTCAGTTCCGGCTTCATGATTTAGGTTAATATTTAACTAGGTCAACCAAAATAATAGACAATTAGAGTCTTCAAGGGATCAAAGAATGTGTTGCTATTTATCTTGGTTTACAAATAATTACCTTTATCCAATTTGTCTGAAGATTTTAATTATAATAAGTACAATGTTTTAAAAATTTTCTACTTTTATACACAAATATTTTACAAATTTAATTCTCTCAAAGAACAAACCAAAAAAATTACAAAATTACAAAATTACAAAATTACAAAATTACAAAATTACAAAATTACAAAATTACAAAATTACAAAATTACAAAATTACAAAATTACAAAATTACAAAATTACAAAATTACAAAATTACAAAATTACAAAATTACAAAATAACATAATTACAAAATTATAAAAATTATAAAAATAAAAACAAAATATGTATAATAATAGTATATTAAAATATGTCCAGGATGTGCCTTACAACGTTTTGCGTAACAAAATAACAAACTGTCTTTTTTTTGTCATCTAATACGTACTAAAACCGTGTTTTCAGTGTTAATCATGCCGTAGTATAAGCAGTTCTCGTTAACTTGCAGTTTAAATCTACACAGTTACTTTGAGAAGCCATGCCCGCTCAGAAAGTGGTCAAAATAACCGCTTTATTAACTTGGCGGACAACGCCTCAAATTTGTTTAAAAAAAGTCAACCACTTTCTCAAACTATAACCAATTACAACATAATATAAAAATCTTACAAAGTAGTAAACATTAAAGTCAGCAATAAAAATGATCGTTTTAAGTTTGGAAGGACAAAATTTAACGGAACAAGTGTCAGCTCAAAGTTCAGTAGACTAAGTGTCCGCTCAAAGTTTAGGGGGCCAAGTGTCCGGCCAAAGTTGGTTGATTAAATATCCGTGCAAAGCTTGGCTTTCAAAATTATTGCAGCAGTAAACATGAATAAAATTTATTGCTTTTGCCAAGTCACCCCAATGCTTTTATCAGCCACCCCACTGCAGTTCCAAATTAGTAAAACCAACAGTATAGCGGCTAATTTAACGTTTTCTTTCCCTGGCCCTAACTAAGCGTCACCACATTCAGTATTGCAAAGTTAATTAAAGACTACTGGCGGTTCTTGCCTGATGTAACATGTGACAGTGAACCGGACAAAAATAAAGTTGATGGCATGGTGAATGTGTGGTACATCTACCGAGGTATCCTCGGCCCCCTTAATTTTACATCAAAATTTAGCCGGTGGTCAGAATGACGTTTCATTATTTTGGCTTACAAAATGAACGCATCAATTTGTCTTCAAGAAAAATCGATAAATTTCTCAAACTTTAATCAATTACAAAATAATACAAAAACCTTCTAAAATAGTAAACATTAAAATCAGCCATAGAAAATAAACGTTTTAAGTTTGGGCGGACAAGATGTCCGCTCAAAGTTTAGCGAAATAAGTGTAAGTTTAAAGTTTGGTGGACCAAGTTGTCGCTCAAAGTTTAGATAATTAAGTGTCCGATCAAAGTTTGGTTGACTAAATGTTTGTCCAAAGTTTGGCGGTTAGAATTATTGCTGCAGTAAACGTGGATAGAATCTAATGTTTCTGCCAGGTCATCTCAATGTTTTTATTAGCCGCCCATCTGCAATCCCAAATTGGTAAAACTAGCAGTTGTTTCCTTGCCAAACATTTTTTTTTCTTGGCTCCAGCCAAACGCTACCACATCCAGGTTTGCAAAGTTAATTAATAACTGCGGTTCTTGTTTGACATAACACTGTCACGGGGCGGACAAAAATAAAATTGATGGTGGGGTATCTACCGAGCCATACTCGGTCACTTTGCGCCATTCCACCTCAGCCCTACATCAAAATCTAGCCAGTAATACCTTCCGTTAAAACGTCATCATAGGTCAAAAACCAGGCGCTTTCTTCTAACCCCAAACTCGCAAAACTGATGAAAAACAGCCAGAATTGAGAAAAATTTTGAACGCCAAGCAATTAAAAACATATCTTAACTTTCCGTAAATTTACCAACAATCATTGCTAATTAGTAGCTGTGATTGACGCTTGACTTACTTACATAAATTTAATAAAGTAGATTTGTTAATATTAAACATATTTCAACAACAATATTTATGAATGAACAGATTTTTTTATTAATCTCCAACAAAGTCAATTTATCTCAAATTTAGTTAAATAATATAGTTTATTGAAGTTAAATTCATCAAAATCAATAAAATAATTCAATAAATTAATTATTTAGTAACATTTATTTTTTTTAATTTAAGTTGGCAATAGTTAGGTTTGCCGCAGGTCATTTGGTGAAGTGACAGTGCAAGTGCAAATGTCTGATTAGTGTTAGTATTAATTAAAGAAAATCCTGCTAGGAAATAGATTTTCAACTAAACCAAAGGTAGAATTCTTAGATAATAATCATATTCTAGCCTTTTTAATAGTTATTTGTGCCGCGGATACAAAATTTTTATTTAAATTGTGTTTAATTAGATCGGCCAAAGTCGGTCTTATATTCAACATGGTGGACTATATAAATACAATTATTTTGATTAAAGTTAGTAATTGATGGTAGCAGATAGTTATAACTTATTGGGAATAGGTCATTGTTGACGATTCATTGTTTATAATCAGCCGGAATTAAAAAAATCGTCAATTTATTTCAATAATAATTTTAGCCGTGTGACGTCACACAAAAAACATTGTCAGCCATGTTTTTTGTGTGACGTCACACGGCTAGAATTATTATTGAAATACATTGACTATTTCTTCAGTTCCGGCTTCATGATTTAGGTCAATATTTAACTAGGTCAACCAAAATAATAGACAATTGGAGTCTTCACGGAGTCTCAAAGAATGTGTTGCTATTATCTTGGTTTACAAATAATTACCTTTATCAATTTGTCTGAAGATTTTAATTATAATAAGTACAATGTTATAACAAACTTTCTACTTTTATACACAATTATTTTACAAATTTAACTCTTCCAAAGAACAAACCAAAAAAATTACAAAATTACAAAACTACAAATTTATAAAATTGCAAAATTACAAAATTACAAAATAACAAAATTACAAAAATAAAAACAAAATATTATGTATAATAATATATTAAAATATGTCCAGGATGTGCCTTACAACGTTTTGCGTAACAAAATAACAAACTGTTTTTTTTTTGTCATCTATTACGTACTAGAACCGTGTTCTCGGGCGTGTTAATCATGGCGCAGTATAAGCAGTCCTCGTTAGCTTGCAGTTTAAACTTACACAGTTACTTTAAGAAGCCATGCCCGCTCAGAAAATGACTAAAATAAGCGTTTTATCAATTTGACGGACAACGCCTCAAATTTGTCTTAAAAAAAATCATAACTTTCTCAAACTATAACCAATTACAAGATAATATAAAAATCTTGCAAAGTAGCAAACATTAAAGTCAGCGATAAAAATGACCGGTTTATGTTTGGGCGGGATGTCCGCTCAAAATTTAGCGGAATAAGTGTCAGCTCAAAGTTTAGTAGGCTAAGTGTCCGCTCAAAGTTTAGCGGGCCAAGTGTCCGGCCAAAGTTTGTTGATTAAATATCCGTGCAAAGCTTGGCGGTCAAAATTATCGCAGCAGTAAACGTGGATTAAATTAATTGCTTTTGGCAGGTCACTTCAATGCTCTTATCAGCCTAGTTCCAAATTAGTAAAACTAACAGTATGACGGTTAATTGAACGTTTTCTCCCCCTGGCCCTAACCAAGCGTCACCACATTCAGAATTACAAAGTTAATTAAAAACTGCTGTCGGCTCTTGCCTGATGTAACATGTGACAGTGAACCGGACAAAAATAAAGTTGATGGCATGGTGAATGTGGGGTATATCTACCGAGATATCCTCCTTTGGTGGACCAAGCTGTCGCTCAAAGTTTAGCTAATTAAGTGTCCGATCAAAGTTTGGTTGACTAAATGATTGTCCAAAGTTTGGCGGTTAGAATTATTGCAGCAGTAAACGTGGATAGAATCTAATGTTTCTGCCAGGTCACCTCAATGTTTTTATTAGCCGCCTATCTGCAATCCCAAATTGGTAAAACTAGCAGTTGTTTCCTTGCCAAACATTTTTTTTTCTTGGCTCTAGCCAAACGCTACCACATCCAGGTTTGCAAAGTTAATTAATAACTGCGGTTTTTGTTTGACATAACACTGTCACGGGGCGGACAAAAATAAAATTGATGGTGGGGTATCTACCAAGCCATACTCGGTCTCTTTGCGCCATTCCACCTCAGCCCTACATCAAAATCTAGCCAGTAATACCTTCCGTTAAAACGTCATCATAGGTCAAAAACCAGGCGCTTTCTTCTAACCCTAAACTCGAAAAACTGATGAAAAACAGCCAGAATTGAGAAAAATTTTGAACGCTAAGCAATTAAAAACATATTTTAACTTTCCGTAAATTTACCAACAATCATTGCTAATTAGTAGCTTTGATAGACTTTTGACTTACTTACATAAATTTTATAAAGTAGATTTGTTAATATTAAACTTATTTCAACAACAATATTTATTAATGAACAAATTTTTTTATTAATTAATTTCCAACAAAGTCAATTTATCTCAAATGCAGTTAAATAATATTGTTTACTAAAGTTAAAATCATCAAAAACAATAAAATAATGCAATAAATTAATTATTTAGTAAAATTATTATTTTTTTAATTTAAGTTGGCAATGGTTAGGTTTGCAGCAGGTCATTCGGTGTAGTGACAGTGCATGTGCAAGTGTCTAATCAGTGCTAGTGTTAATTATAGAAAATCCTGCTGGGAAATGGATTTTCAACTAAACTAAAGGTAGAATTCTTAGATAATAACCATATTCTAGCCTTTTCAATAATTATTTGTGCCGCGGATACAATTTTTTTATATAAATTGTGTTTAATTAGATTGGTCAAATTCGGTCATATATCCAACATGATCAACTATATAAATACAATTATATTGATTAAAATTAGTAATTGAAGGTAGCAGATAGTTATAATTTATTGGGAATACGTCATTGTTGACGATTCATTGTTTGTATTCAGCCAGCATTCAAGAAATCGTCAATTTATTTCAATAATAATTCTGGCCGTGTGACGTCACACAAAAAACATTGTCAGCCATGTTTTTTGTGTGACGTCACACGGCTAGAATTATTATTGAAATACATTGACTATTTCTTCAGTTCCGGCTTCATGATTTAGGTTAATATTTAACTAGGTCAACCAAAATAATAGACAATTGGAGTCTTCACGGAGTCTCAAAGAATGTGTTGCTATTATCTTGGTTTACAAATAATTACTTTTATCAATTTGTCTGAAGATTTTAATTATAATAAGTACAATGTTATAACAAATTTTCTACTTTTATACACAATTATTTTACAAATTTAACTTTTCTAAAAAACAAACCAAAAAAATTACAAAATTACAAAATTACAAAATTACAAAATTACAAAATTACAAAACTACAAAATTACAAAATTACAAAAATACAAAATTACAAAATTACTAAAATTATAAAAATAAAAACAAAATATGGTATAATAATATATTAAAATATGTCCACGATGTGCCTTACAACGTTTTGCGTAACAAAATAACAAACTGTCTTTTTTTTGTCATCTAATACGTACTAGAACCGTGTTCTCGGGCGGTGTTAATCATGCCGTAGTATAAGCAGTCCTCGTTAACTTGCAGTTTAAAACTACACAGTTACTTTGAGAAGCCATGCCCGCTCAGAAAGTGGTCAAAATACCAGCTTTATTAATTTGGCGGACGCCTCAAATTTGTTTAAAAAAAAATTAACAACTTTCTCAAACAATAACCAATTACAACATAATATAAAAATCTTGCAAAGTAGTAAACATTAAAGTTAAAAGATTAAAGATAAAAATGACCGTTTTAAGTTTGGGCGGACAAAATTTAGCGGAATAAGTGTCAGCTCAAGGTTCAGTGGACTAAGTGTCCGCTCAAAGTTTAGCGGGCCAAAGTTGGTTGATTAAATAACCGTGCAAAGCTTGGCGGTCAAAATTATTGCAGCAGTAAACGTGGATAAAATTTATTGCTTTTGCTAAGTCACCCCAATGCTCTTATCAGTCACCCCACTGCAGTTCCAAATTAGTAAAACCAACAGTAATTAGCCGCTATAATGTAACGTTCTCTTCCCCTTTCCCCAACCAAGCGTCACCACATCCAGTATTGCAAAGTTAATTAAAGACTACTGGCGGCTCTTGCCTGATGTAACATGTGACAGTAAACCGGACAAAATAAAAGTTGATGGCATGATGAATGTGGGGTATATCTACCGAGGTATTCTCGGCTCCCTTAATTCTACATCGAAATTTAGCCGGTGGTCAAAATAACCGTTTCAATTTGTCTTCAAGAAAAATTGATAAATTTCTCAAACTTTAACCAATTACAAAGTAATATAAAAATCTAGCAAAATAGTAATCATTAAAATCAGCGATAAAAATGACCGTTTTAAGTTTGAGCGGACAAGATGTCCGCTCAAAGTTTAGCGGACAAGATGTCCGCTCAAAGTTTAGCAGAATAAGTGTCAGTATAAAATTTGGTGGACCAAGTTGTCGCTTAAAGTTTAGCTAATTAAGTGTCCGATCAAAGTTTGGTTGACTTAATGTTTGTCCAAAGTTTGGCGGTTAGAATTATTACTGCAGTAAACGTGGATTGAATCTATTGTTTTTGCCAGGTCACCCAATGCTTTTATTAACTGCCCATTTGCAATCCCAAATTGGTAAACTAGCAGTTGTTTCCTTGTTAAACATTTTTTTCTCTTGGCTCCAGCCAAACGCTACCACATTCAGGTTTGAAAGTTAATTAATAACTGACGTTCTTGCCCGACCTAACATGTGACAGTGGGCCGGACAAAAATAAAGTAGATGGTGTCGTGGATGTGGGGTATCTACCGAGCCATACTCGGTCACTTTGCGCCATTCCATCTCAGCCCTACATCAAAATCTAGCCAGTAATACCTTCCGTTAAAACGTCATCATAGGTCAAAAACCAGGCGCTTTCTTCCAACCCCAAACTCGCAAAATTGATCAAAAACAGCCAAAATTGAGCCAATTTTGAACGCCAAGCAATCAAAAACATATTTTAACTTTCCGTAAATTTACCAACAATCATTGCTAATTAGTAGCTGTGATTGACGCTTGACTTACTTACATAGATTTAATAAAGTAGATTTGTTAATATTAAACTTATTTCAACAACAATATTTATTAATGAACAAATTTTTTTATTAATTAATTTCCAACAAAGTCAATTTATCTTAAATTCAGTTAAATAATATTGTTTACTAAAGTTAAAATCATCAAAAACAATAAAATAATGCAATAAATTAATTATCTAGTAAATTTTTTTTTTTTAAATTTAAGTTGGCAATAGTTAGGTTTGCAGCAGGTCATTCGGTGTAGTGACAGTGCATGTGCAAGTGTCTAATCAGTGCTAGTGTTAATTATATAAAATCCTGCTGGGAAATAGATTTTCAACTAAACTAAAGGTAGAATTCTTAGATAATAATCATATTCTAGCCTTTTCAATAATTATTTGTGCCGCGGATACAATTTTTTTATATAAATTGTGTTTAATTAGATTGGTCAAATTCGGTCATATATCCAACATGATGAACTATATAAATACAATTATATTGATTAAAATTAGTAATTGAAGGTAGCAGATAGTTATAATTTATTGGGAATACGTCATTGTTGACAATTCATTGTTTGTATTCAGCCAGCATTCAAGAAACCCTCAATTTATTTCAATAATAATTCTGGCCGTGTGACGTCACACAAAAAACATTGTCAGCCATGTTTTTTGTGTGACGTCACACGGCTAGAATTATTATTGACATACATTGACTATTTCTTCAGTTCCGGCTTCATGATTTAGGTTAATATTTAACTAGGTCAACCAAAATAATAGACAATTGGAGTCTTCACGGAGTCTCAAAGAATGTGTTGCTATTATCTTGGTTTACAAATAATTACCTTTATCAATTTGTCTGAAGATTTTAATTATATTAAGTACAATGTTATAACAAACTTTCTACTTTTATACACAATTATTTTACAAATTTAACTCTTCTAAAGAACAAACCAAAAAAATTACAAAATTACAAAATTACAAAATTACAAAACTACAAAATTACAAAATTGCAAAATTACAAAATTACAAAATTACAAAATTACAAAAATAGAAACAAAATATGTATAATAATATATTAAAATATGTCCAGGATGTGCCTTACAACGTTTTGCGTAACAAAATAACAAACTGTTTTTTTTTGTCATCTAATACGTACTAGAACCGTGTTCTCGGGCGTGTTAATCATGCCGTAGTATGAGCAGTTCTCGTTAGCTTGCAGCTTAAACCTTCACTGCTATTTTGAGAAGCCATGTCTGCTCAGAAAATGATTAAAATGACCGCTTTATCAATTTGGCGGACAACGCCTCAAATTTGTCTTAAAAAAATCGATAACTTTCTTAAACAATAACTAATTACAAGATAATATAAAAATCCTGCAAACTAGTAAACATTAAAGTCAACGATAAAAATGACCGTTTTAAGTTTGGGCGGACAAAATGTTCGCTCATTAATTAGCGGAATAGATGTCAGCTCAAAGTTTAGTAGACTAAGTGTCCGCTCAAAGTTTAGCGGGCCAAGTGTCCGGCCAAAGTTGGTTGATTAAATATCCGTGCAAAGCTTGGCGGTCAAAATTATTGCAGCAGTAAACGTGGATAAAATTTATTGCTTTTGCCAAGTCACCCCAATGCTCGTATCAGCCACCCCACTGCAGTTCCAAATTAGTAAAACCAACAGTATAGCGGCTAATTTAACGTTTTCTTCCCCTGGCCCTAACCAAGCGTCACCACATCCAGGATTGCAAAGTTAACTAAAAACTGCTGACGGCTCTTGCCTGACGTAACTGGTAACAGTGAACCGGTCAAAAATAAAATTGATGGCATGGTGAATGTGGGGTATATCTACCGAGGTATCCTTGGCTCCCTTAATTCCACATCGAAATTTAGCCGGTGGTCAAAATGACCGTTTCATTAATTTGGCGGACAAAATGAACGCATCAATTTGTCTTCAAAAAAAATTCTCAAATTTCTCAAACTTTAACCAATTACAAAGTAATATAAAAATCTTGCAAAATAGTAAACATTAAAATCAGCGATAAAAATGACCATATTAAGTTTGGGCGGACAAGATGTCCGCTCAAAGTTTAGCGGAATAAGTGTCAGTTTAAAGTTTAGTAGACCAAGTTTGGCGGTTAGAATTATTGCCGCAGTAAACGTGGATTGAATCTATTGTTTTTGCCAAGTCACCCTAATGCTTTTATTAGCCGCCCATTTGCAATCCCAAACTGGTAAAACTAGCTGTCCAGGATTTCATAGTTAATTAATAATTGCTGGCGGTTTTTGTCCGACGTAACATGTGACAGTGAACCGGACAAAAATAAAGTTGATGACTTGGTGGATGTAGGGTATCTACCGAGCCATCATGTGCCACTTTGAGCCGTTCCACCTCAATCCCACATTAAAATCTAGCTTCCGCTAAACAGTCATCATACGGTCAAAAACCAGGTGCCTTTTTTCCTTATCCCCAAACTTGCAAAGTGCTCTTGTCCAACGCGCACTTCAAAATTGAGCCAATTTTGGACGCTAAACAACCAAAACATATTTCAACTTTTCGTAAAATTACCAAAAATCATTGCTAAATAACGCTTTACTTACTTACATAAATTTAATAAAGTAGATTTGTTAATATTAAACTTATCTCAACAACAATATTTATTAATGAACAGATTTTTTTATTAATTAATCTCCAACTAAGTCAATTTATTTCAAATACAGTTAAATAATATTGTTTACTAAAGTTAAAATCATCAAAACAATAAAATAATGCAATAAAATAATTATCTAGTTATATTTATTATTTTCAAATTTAAGTTGGCAATAGTTAGGTTTGCAGTAGGTCATTCGGTATAGTGACAGTGCATGTGCAAGTGAGTTATCAGTGCTAGTGTTAATTAAAGAAAATCCTGCTAGGATATAGATTTTTAACTAAATCAAAGGTAGAATTCTGACATACTATCTATATTCTAGTTCTTTCAATAGTTATTTGAGCCGCGGATACAAAATTTTTATATAAATTGTGTTTAATTAGATCGGCCAAATTTGGCCAAATATCCAATATGGCGGACTATATAAATACAAATATTTCAATTAAAATTAGTAATTGAAGGTAGCAGATAGTTATAACTTATTGGGAATAGGTCATTGTTGACGATTCATTGTTTATATTTAGCCGGAATTGAAGAAGTAGTCAATTTATTTCAATAATAATTTTGGCCGTGTGACGTCACACAAAAAACATTGTCAGCCATGTTTTTTGTGTGACGTCACACGGCTAGAATTATTATTAAATATTTTTTCAGTTCCGGCTTCATGATGTTTTATAATTGAATTGAATTGATCATATGTTAAAAAGCTTTAAAATAATTGTTATTTATTAAAATGTTTGCAACAAAATGTCATAATATAAAATATTTAATTCAATTTATATGAAATAATTTTGTTACGAGTTGAATTAATAAGAGATTACCCCACTTTCAAATAGACAGAATAAATGAATTTGATGTAACTAGGTCAACTAGATTATTAGAATGCGATTGATAGAGTTTTCACGGGGCTGAAAAAAACGTGGAAGATGTTGCTGTGTTGTCATTTATATTGGTTTAAGAATAATGAAATTAACATTACCGAATGTGTACGTGCTTTCGTGTTTTTATACACAATTACTGTTTCAATCTTTTCTATTATGTATAAAAATGTAACTCTCATACACAGCAACTAAGTTAATAGATAAATAATTCAATAAATAAATATATAAATACATAAATAAAATTAATTAATTTAAAAAAAATTAAACATAAATAATCAATTATTAAATAAATCATAAAACTTGACATTATTGATCATAAATCAAAAACTGTACACTTTAATTTGGTGCAACTTAGTACTAGCATAGTTCAATATTATCAGTAGCACATATGTAAAATTGATTAAATTCTATACGGTCAATTCGACATAACCTCAAATTAATCCGCATCAATTTGGGTTGTACTAATATCAAATTTCTTTACACAAAACACTTGAGCGGGTGGGCAGGGACATATTATGAAACTACCAGTCCAATATTCATAAACTGTGTACCATTTGACAACGTCAACTTCCTCTTGAAACTTAATGACACCTGACAGTCATTCTGTCATGTTTGTTACCTGCAAGAACGCGGCAAGTGGTACTAATATCAAGCTTCTTTACACCATACACTTGTGCGGGTGGGCGGAAACATTATATCAAATTACCTGCTCAGTATTCATAAACTGTGTTCCCGCCCTCCCGCCCAAGTGTTTATTATTAAGAAATTGACAACGTCAGCTCTTTCTTCAAACTTAATGACATTTGTCAGTCATTCTGTTAAGTTTGTTACCTTCAAAAACGCGGCAGATGGAACTAATGTCAAATTTTGTTACACCAAACATTTGGGCGGGTGGGCGGGAACACAATATGAAACTAAGGGCTTAGTATTCATAAACTGTGTACCCGCCCACCCGCCTGAAGGTATATTAACAATAAATTGACAACTCCCTCTTCAAACTTAATGACATCTGTCAGTCATTCTGTCATGTTTCTTACCTGCAAAACCGCGGCAGGTAGCAGTAATATCAAATTTCTTTACACAAAACACTTGGGCGGGTGAGCGGGAACACATTATAAAACTACGGGTTCAATATTCATAAACTGTGTTTCCGCTCACCCGCCCGAGTGTTTATTGTCAACTTTTTCTTAAAATTTAATGACATCTGTCAGTCAATCTGTTATGTTTGTTACCTGCAGAAACGCGGCAGGTGGTACTAATATCAAATTTCTTTACACCAATACTTGGGCGGGTAGTCGGGGACACATTATAAAACTACTTGGCCAATATTCATAAACTGTGTTCCCGCCCACCCGCCCGAGTGTTTATTATCAAGAAATTGGCAACGTCAACTCATTGTCTGATTTTATACATTTATAGCCAGATTTAACAAATAGAAACTCATTTGTATTTTATCAGCAAATTTCATTATTCATCGGACGGATTTTGTAATTAAATAACAAGTTTAGTGTCCAATGAAATTTTATACTTAATTAAGCTACTTTATACTATGTAATTAGTCTGACTTGATAAATTAAAAGCAGGTGATTAAATTGAATTAACAAATTGACACATTATTGTAACTTTTTTGTAATTAAATAATAATATTTTTTATTTTATTTCAGTGTAGTGCAGTGTAGTGAAATAAGGACTTGCAGTTATTTCAACCGAGGCTTTAGCCAGTGGATATGGAATGGAAGAACTTTGCACGGAGGAATAATCACGCTCTATAAATCAAGAAGCATACAGGATTTCGACCGAATTTAAGGTACGTTCTGCAAGAGATGACGCCAAGACGCAAGTAGTGAGTATTAAATGGAAATACATCAGTGAGTGAGTTCTGTGTAATTGAATACAAGAAAATTAGATCTAAATCAAGGTGAGTAATATAATTCAATTAAAATACCTTTTGATTCAATCAGATTATAATTTATTTTAAATGTTTCAGGACTACGAAGACCTTCGGAGATCATCTAGATTATATTTTTATTATGTTTTATATTTATTTAATAAAATTGCGTTTTAATATTTAAAAAAACAAATTCAACTAAATATTTTTTATTAAAATAAAATTCATAAGAAATGTTATTTGAAAATTATTTTGAATTTGTTTGGTTTTGCTTAGAATAGGAATCTTTAATCTATTTTTGGTTTCTTTGTAGTTTCGATTTATGTAAATAAATTTAACGTTTCAATCAGAATATCGATTAAAGATTTCTGTGTTAAGGCATTTGATTCTTTGTGTGTATTTGTTGTTATGATTTTAGATTGATTCCAATTTATTTAATGAAGCCGGAAGGTCACTGTTTGTATGTGAGATGTTTTTAGTAGTTTCCATTCCATTGATAATGTTAATTGATGAGGTAATTACAATTTATGTTTTTGAGTTTTATAATATATTTTATATGTGCATTATTACAATCTATTAAGGTAAAAATGTTACAATCTAATATAAATAATCATAGATAAAATATAGTATTATACTTGCGTGTAATGGTTTATTTACACGTGATGTTATAATTTGTTGAAACATTTATTATAAAATTACACTAATTCATTAAATTTTACAAAAAAGTTGCTTTAACTATAACTTTCACTTTAAACACTGTTTAAAAAAATGCGGAAACTATTAGAGTCTATTTAAAGAAACCGTTTTGAGCATTGAAGCAGAATTCCGTATCTGGGACTATTCCTTTCTATAAACTATCATATAATTGGAAAAACTAAAATAAGATTCTCTCCACAATAAAAAAAATCAATTATATTTAACTTGGATTTTATCACGTTACGTAATAATATATGTGAAACATTAAAAAATAAACTAGACATCAATATCTCACCATTTTATCACCCGATTTTATTTCTAAAAATACCAAGACTATCATCCATTAATAAACTCTAGCTATAAAAATAAGGACTGTAAAATGTTTACGATAAAGCCATCCGCGGATTTATAGATTCAAACAAATTAATTGAGAAAATGTGCAAACTTAATAAAATAAAATTTATTGAATCGTGTGATTTAATTCAAATAATATATTTTGTTGTTGACAAATTTATGATTGAAACAAAATAAATATTATGGAATGCGTTTAATTAAATTTTGTTTTAACATTAAGGACGCGGTTTAAGAAGTGTTCAAATTATACATTTTATCATACCTTTACAATTACAAGCTATAACAATTTGTTATTTTAAGAACATAACTTATAGCACAATAAAAAGTCTACTAAATTTAATGTTCAACAAAGTATGACTCTTAAAGTTTAAGCTAATATTACGACAAAAAAATTACAATTTAATTTCAAAATTTAATAGACAATTAAAGGTTTTGGATTTTCATATATTTCATTAGACTGGAATTCTCTCAAAAAACCGATTTTAAAAAGGAGTAAAACTGCGTAGTTTTATGAGACTCCCTAAACCGCGCCCTTAAGAATAATATTAATTTATTTGACTGTTTTTAAATATTTTTTTATTGGATCCTTTTATTTCTGTTTTTGTATGAGATGAAATAAAGCATTATTTGTACATCGAATTTGTATTTAAAAGTTTCTCATGCAATTCTGTTCTAGAAAGAGTTAATCGACTTTTTGAAATTAATTATATTACGGTGGCTGGACGTTGAAAAACTTAAATTAAAGTAAATTTAATTTATATATTAAGGGTTAACTTGGTATAATTATGAAATCTCATATTTTTAATTTAAAATTAGAATTATTAAAACTGTAATTTATGAAGTGGAAATCTTATTTTAAAAGTTAATGTTTAGACTAATTATAGTGGATTGTTCCATTAAGGTTGTCTTGAAAACATGATAAATGATGGTGTATATATACGTCAAATTGTAAAGGAGCGTTAACATATTATGACTTAATTACAATCGATAAACTAATGTTTAAATGGCGTAGAATTATAATTGTGTTCTATTTAGAAGCTTCCAAATTAATGTTTTGCTTTGAGTTTTTGTTAACTTTTGTTTGGTCAATTAAATTTTATTTATCATATACGTTTGTCCATTGACCTGAAATAAATCTAAAATCAATAATTAGTTTTGGAAAATGTATACTCATAAATATGTTTTATAAAATATAATAAACTAGTACCAGTTTCTTTTAAAATTCTACAAATTGCAATAAGTTTGTAAAGTTTTAGAATGTTTTATTTAAATTGTTGAAAGTTTTAGAAGCATTTAAAAAAAGTTCTAGATCTTTATAGTCAGCGTGGTCGTGGCGTGTTCTGATTGGTGAACTGTGACTACGCGCACGCGCAGTAACAGTTTTCTCTAACTTAAGTTTAGGTTAGGTTAGGTTAGGTTAGGTTAGGTTAAAACACTCATGGCACGACTAGTATGAAATAGTTCTAGGTTCTGGGTTTTGGCGTTGGTTTTCAACTTTTCATGTTTTGTTTTTCTTTGCGATAACTCTATGTTACACAAGACTCTTCTTCTTCTTCTCCTTAATGTGCTCGTTTACTAGGTGCAGTTGTCATAATTATCTTGTTTTGGTATGTCAATTTCAAGATTTCTTGTAAGCCAAGGTTGTCTTCTTTGTTGTAGCAGACGACAATGACGGTAAGATGACGTTGAAATTTATATGGGCTATACATGTCGCGTTTATGATTTTGCCAGGATCAACTACAAGTTGTTTTGATGTGATTTCTTTGGTTTTCCTTGTAAAGCCGAATGTAAAAAAATACAATTTTTTGTCTTGATGGTTTTTGTTTTAAAGTTAGCACTGAAGGCAGTGCTAAAATATAATACTTTTTTAATTAATAAAATGTTAAAAATAACTAAATTTAGCGTTAAAAGATTAAAATGTTAATAGAAAACGCCAAAATCCAACAAAAATCGGTTCAAATAAGCCCAATTTTATTTATGAAATGCAAAAATAACAAAATCTCGCTTTAAATATCAAAATATTATCAGAAACCACCAAAAACTGACAAAAAAATGTTTAAAAGTGCAAAACTTTATTCATTAAATGTCAAAAATAACAAAATCTGGTCTTAAAATATGAAAACATTGTAAAAAAGCACTAAATTCTTGCCTACAATAGTATAAAAATGCAAAAAAATTGTTTATAAAATGTCATTAACAACAAAATGCCACCTTAAAACGTCAAAATAATATTTGAAAACAAAAAATTTGGCCAAAAACAATATAAAAATGCATAATTTTATTCATAAAATGTTAAAAATTGCAAAGTTCAGCCTCAAAACATCAAAATGTTGTTAAAAAACACCAAAATCTGATAAAAAAACGGTTCAAATAGACAACATTTTATTGATAAAATGTTAGAAATATCAAGATCTTGCTTTATAACATCAAAATAATGTTAGAAAACACCAAAATCCTGCAAAAACTGTTTTAAAATGCAAAAATTTAATTATAAAATGTCACAAACAGCAAAGTTCGGTTTTGAAATATTAAGATATTGTCAAAAAGCACTCAATTCCGGCCTAAACGTAAAATGTAAAATTATATTCATAAAATTTAAAAAATAGTTAAATCCAGCGTTAAAACATACAAAAACGGTATAAAAATGCAAAATTCTGTTTATAAAATTTTAAAAAATTACAAAATCTAGCTTTAAAAGATTAAAATGTTATTAAAAATTGCCCAAAATTCAACAAAAAATTGGTCAAACAAGCACAATTTAATTTATAAAATGTAAAAACAGCAAAATCCCGTTTTAAATATCAAAATAATATCAGAAAGCACCAAAACCTAAAAAAATTGTTTAAAAGTGCAAAACTTCAATTATAAAATGTCAAAAACAACAAAATCTGGTCTTAAAACATCAAAACATTGTTAAAAAGTACTAACATTTTTCCTACAATAGTATAAAAATGCAAAAATTCTGTTATGAAATGTCACAAACAACAAAATTTGGCTAAAAACTATATAAAAGTGCAAAACTTTATTTATAAAATGTTAAAAATAGCAAAAATCAGCCTCAAAACATCAAAATGTTGTTAGAAAACACCAAAATCTAATAAAAATAATTCAAATAGGCAAGATTTTATTGATAAAATGTTAAAAATAGCAAAATTTTGCTTTAAAATATCAAAATATTGTCAAAAAGCACTAAATTGTTGAAAAATGTAAAATTATATTTATAAAATTTAAAAAAAAATTAAATCCAGCGTTAAAACATACAAAAACGGTATAAAAATGCAAAATTCTGTTTATAAAATTTTAAAAAATTACAAAGTCTAGCTTTAAAAGATTAAAATCTTATTAAAAATTGCCCAAAATTCAACAAAAAATGGTTCAAATAAGCACAATTTGATTTATAAAATGTAAAAACAGCAAAATCCCGTTTTAAAATCTGAAAAACAACAAAATCTGGTCTTAAAACATCAAAACAATGTCAAAAAGCACTAAAATCTTGCCTACAATAGTATAAAAATGCATAAATTCTGTTTATAAAATGTCACAAACAACAAAATGCCACCTTAAAACGTCAAAATATTATTTGAAAGCAAAAAATTTGGCCAAAAAAATATAAAAATGCATAATTTTATTCATAAAATGTTAAAAATTGCAAAATTCAGTCTCAAAACATCAAAATGTTGTTAGAAAACACCAAAATCTGATAAAAAACGGTTCAAATATGCAACATTTTATTAATAAAATGTTAAAAATAGCAAAATCTTGCAT
The DNA here is from genome assembly GCA_963932245.1 of Tachinus rufipes. Taxonomy (NCBI): domain Eukaryota; kingdom Metazoa; phylum Arthropoda; class Insecta; order Coleoptera; family Staphylinidae; genus Tachinus; species Tachinus rufipes. Next base: position 10,320,483 of record OZ010749.1, read on the forward strand.
TAAAATATCAAAATAATGTTAGAAAACACCAAAATTCTGCAAAAAACTGTTTAAAAGTGCAAAAATTTAATTTTAAAATATCAAAAACAGCAAAATTCGGTTTTAAAATATCAAAATATTGTCAAAAAGCACTAAATTCTGGCCTAAACTGTTAAAAAATGTAAAATTATATTTATAAAATTTAAAAAATAGCTAAATCCAGCGTTAAAACATACAAAAACAGTTTAAAAATGCAAAATTCTGTTTATAAAATGTCAAAAATAACAAAATCTAGCTTTAAAAGATCAGAGAGTTATTAAAAATTGCCCAAAATTTAACAAAAATCGGTTTAAATAAGCACAATTTGATTTAAAAATGTAAAAACAGCAAAATCCCGTTATAAATATTAAAATAATATCATACCAATAATAAAATGTCAAAAACACAAAATCTAGTCTTAAAACATCAAAACACTAAAATTTTGCCTGCAATAGTATAAAAATGCAAAAATTCTGTTTATAAAATGTCATAAACAACAAAATGCCACCTTAAAACGTAAAAATATTAGTTGAAAACAAAAAGTTTGGCCAAAAACAATATAAAAAAGCAAAATTTTATTCATAAAATGTTAAAAATTGCTAAAATCAGGCTCAAAACATCAAAATGTTGTTAGAAAACACCAAAATCTGATAAAAACGGTTCAATTATGCAACATTTTGTTGATAAATTGTTAAAAATAGCAAAATCTTGCTTTAAAATATCAAAATAATGTTAGAAAATACCAAAATTTTACAAAAAAACTGTTTAAAAGTGCAAAAATTTAATTATAAAATGTCAAAAATAGCAAAATTTGGTTTTGAAATATCAAAATATTTTCAAAAAGCACTAAATTCCGCCCTAAACTGTTGAAAAATGTAAAATTATACTCATAAAATTTAAAAAATAGCTAAATCCAGCGATAAAATTTACAAAAATAGTTTAAAAATGCAAAATTCTGTTTATAAAATTTCAAAAATAACAAAATCTAGCTTTAAAAAATCAAAATCTTATTAAAAATTGCCCAAAATTCAACAAAAAATGGTTCAAATAAGCACAATTTAATTTATAAAATGTAAAAACAGCAAAATTTCGTTTTAAATACCAAAGTAATATCAAAAAGCACCAAAACCTGACAAAAAAATGTTTAAAAGTTCAAAACTTCAATAATAAAATGTCAAAAACAACTAAATCTGGTCTTAAAACATAAAGTCATTGTCAAAAAGCACTAAAATTGTGCCTACAATAGTATAAAACTGCAAAAATTTTGATTATAAATTGTTATAAACAACGAATTACCGCCATAAAACGTCAAAATATTATTTGGAAGCAAAAAATTTGGCCAAAAACAATATAAAAGTGCAAAATTTTATTCATAAAATGTTAAAAACTGCTAAAATCAGGCTCAAAACATGAAAATATTGTTAGAAAACACCAAAATCTGATAAAAACGGTTCAATTATGCAACATTTTATTGATAAAATGTTAAAAATAGCAAAATTTTGCTTTAAAATATCAAAATAATGTTAGATAATACCAAAATTTTACAAAAAACTGTTTAAAAGTGCAAAAATTTAATTATAAAACAAAAACAGCAAAATTCGGTTTTGAAATATCAAAATATTGTTAAAAAGCACTAAATTCCGGCCTAAACTGTTGAAAAATAAAAAATTATATTCATAAAATCTAAAAAAATAGCTAAATCCAGCGTTAAAACATACAAAAACGGTTAAAAAACGCAAAATTCTGTTTATAAAATGTCAAAAATAACAAAATCTAGCTTTAAAAGATCAAAATGTTATTAAAAATTGACCAAAATTCAACAAAAAATGGTTCAAATAAGCACAATTTGATTTATAAAATGTAAAAACAGCAAAATTCCGTTTTAAATATTAAAATAATATCAGAAACCACCAAAAACTGACAAAAAAATGTTTAAAAATGCAAAACTTTATTCATTAAATGTCAAAAATAACAAATTCTGGTCTTAAAACATAAAAACATTGTCACAAAGCACTAAATTCATTAATAAATAACAACAAATTTGGCCAAAACAATATAAAAGTGCAAAACTTTATTTATAATATGTAAAAAAATAGCAAAAATCAGCCTCAAAACATCAAAATGTTGTTAAAAAACAACAAAATCTAATAAAAACGGTTCAAATAAGCAACGTTTTATTGATATAAGTTAAAAATAGCAAGATCTCGCTTTAAAACATCAAAATACTGTTATAAAGCACCAAAATCTGGCAAAAAACTGTTTAAAAGTGCGATTTTTTCAAATAAAATATCAAAAATAGCAAAATTAGTTTATAAAACATCAAAATTTTGTCAAAAAGCACTAAAATTTGGGCTTAAACTATTAAAATGTGTAAAATTTTGTGCAAAAATAGCAAAATGTAACTTTGAAACATACAAACACGGTTTAAAAATGCAAAATTCTGCTTATAAAATGTCAAAAATAACAAAATCATATTTATGGGGTTGTGAAGGCACCATGCCATTCTTTGTCCCACGTTGGGCGCCATTTGTCACCGGCTGGGTTCCCGTAAATAATAAAAGTACGGCCGTTTGTGTTCTTAAAAAACGGTGCTTAACGGAGAACACTTTCGGGATTGTCCTGAAGAAGTTTTTCTATAATATTGATTTTTTGTTTGTTTGTATTTTCGTGGAGTATACAAACATTGAGTACGTAGTGGTAGTAGCCTTGGAATCTTGGTTGTGCAAAAATTGCAGTTATGTGGTGTCACCTGGGAGCACTAGACCCAATTTCCTGTCTGTATCTGTAGTCAAATGATGTTTTCTTCTCATGTTTTCTGCATTGGTTTTACGATTCGACTGACTAGTTGGAGAGAAACTTTAAATCTTTATAGGAGTCAGCCTGGTTGTAGCGTGTTTATTCTTATTTTTGTTACAGACATTAGAAATTACAGTAACTTGTATATACACTTTGTTGCCACCGGCTGAGCTAATTCCTAAATTGTTGAGAAATTGCCAACCTATACCTAAAAAGAGAAACTAGTATGATTTTTCATTTTGGACCAATTGCATTATTGTACAATCTGTCAAAAAAATTCAAAAAGTATATTAATTTTTACATTTTGAAGTTCTTTAGAACAAAATAACTTCATTACAGATACTCAATATGAATGGCGGTTTTACTCGTTCATAGAAATACAGTAAATCAAACATAACTTGGCCGGTGGTAACAATAAAGAATAAAGAATACATAATGCAAAAGTGGAAAACAATATACTTGAAGACACAAACGTAACAAAAAACAAGCAAAAATTGTAATATTAAAAAATGAAAGAATTTAGAAATTCAAAAAATTTGTTTTGGAGTTTTTGAAAAAAAAAATAAGTTTTGAAAACTTATTAAAAATAATTATGAAAAATTAAAGAATTTATTTGCGACAAAATTTGAATAAATTTTTAAAAAATGTTTGTATTGAGAATTAATTATTAAATCAGTTATCAAAAACTCCAAAACAAGTTTTGTGAATTTTCAAAATTAGTTTACTTTTTCTTATTACAAAAAATGCAACATTTTCAAAATTATATATTTTACTGCACTAATGACAATCCACAGATTAAATTCTATCTCCATACGCAGCTCATTTGTTCTCTATCATTAATCAAACAATTGTATTTTAATTAATTTAATTAAATCAGAATATTCAATTACCAAACAGATATTTGCTTTAATATTCTACAATTAGAATATAGCGTTTCTATTTTATTACTATCATATTCAAATAGTTTGTTTTCACATACGCGTATAGAGTAATAACAATAACTATTTGCTTTCATTAACCTACGGCGAGAATTAACGTATTGTGTAAATATTTACATTGTAACTTCCAGGAGGCTGGCATTCTTCAAATGCTTGGACATAAATTGAGAGCGAATATTGTAAAAATTGGATTTTATTGTTATTGGTTGACTTTTTAGAGACTGATAAAAAAATTGAAAACACATATTTTAAGTTTGTTTATTAATGTTTACAAAAGAATTGTTTAAAATTTGTAACAAAGAAGTAAATTAAATTTTAAATTTGCACTAAATAATGCCGCAATAGAATTATCACATAATAAAGCTGCGGCTTGTATTTCACGCTTTAACTTTTCTTAAATATTGTTTAATTAATTAAATTTGCTTTATATCTTCACAAATATAAATCATTTATAATATACACTGTATTCTGTGTAGCGTAACTTGATATGCATACAAAGTTGCTCTACTTGCTTTTCAATGAGGTTATTACATGCACACGTACGTACGTTCTCACAAAGCCAAAGGATGTAAAAAGTCTTACATCAACACCTAACTAAACTACACCCTCTTTTGCTATCTATATAACGACATTTACATTCTATCTGAAAAGGGAATCCAATTTAATTGTTCCTAAATGAGGAAAAATATTTATACAGAAATTGCTTTGAAAACAAACACATTCATGAAATAGTAAGTAGTATATAAACGAAATTTATAATAAAACTGTTCGCAGCTTCTAAGTTAGTGAGCGGATGAAACATTTATATCTTAAAGTGTTTGAAAAGTTAATATTATAAAAAAATAAGCACATTTGACAAAATTGCTATAAGTTTTATATTAAATTGTGATTTTTATGTAGTAAAAAAGGCAAGGCGACTGGACGTGCTGAACTGAATCCTTGCAAGCCTAGACATGCAAATTGTTAGTTTAAAATTTAGTTTTAAAGTTAAATCTAATACCAAGACACGTCTTGTATGCAGAAGTTTATCTAACAATTTGTAACGTTAACAATTTTTTTATTTACTGACTCATAAATCATATATTTGCATGGAATACAAAAAAAAATATATTCATAAAAATCTTTTCTTGCTAAAATATAGTTCATTTGATTGAAATTAAGTTCCAATCAATTTTTGCAACCAAACTTTTAGTAAATATGAATTTTATTTGAATATAAAACTGCTTTTGCAATATAAATGTTAATGCTCAAAAAATATAAATGAATGCAATTTTCAATTTTGCATATACTCAATATACATTTTTTTTAATACGTTTGGTATGTTTGTAACTTCAAATGTATGCAAAATTAAAAAAAATCTGAAATAACGCTAAAAATTGAGTTTGATTTAATTTCACATGAATAAGTATTAAAAATTAAAGTTAATAAAGATTACTACAGAATTTTATGTGTTTGCATTCTATTGCTTGAATTCCGCACTAAAAGTGTTATTTGCGGTTAGCTTATTTAGATTTAGAAATAAATATATTGCCATTTTAAAACAATTCAATAAATTTGTTACATTTATCTATTGTCTTAATCTCTATTTATCTATTTATTGCTTTTCATTGCTCTAGCTTGAGGGTGTAAAAAAAAACTTTTTATTAAACAACTCCAGAACCATCATTTATATATTATTAATACGTTTATTTCTTGCCTTTCGGCCTTGAAAATTAGATTTACAAATATTTCTGTTCAGTCTAGTTCATTTCTTTGTTTTTTAACTGCCCTCACTCATTCTATCCTCTTTTTTTTAACATATGTTCCATAGGTTTCTTAGTCTCTCCGCACATTCTGCACATTTTCAAATCCTCTTCCATCTAAAATCTTGTCTCGCTCTTTATTACCACATCTGAATCTTGCAATCATCTTTTTATCATCTTTACTATATCTATCTATGCTTTGTACTTAGAGTATTTTACTCTTATTCTCCTTTCTTGCTTTTGTATATTTCTATCTCTTTCCATAATTTTGGGCCATGTTTCTCTCTCAGATTCTTTCATTCTTTCAATTTCTTGGCTAGTACAACCATTTCTATTGTAATAATTTTTGCTAATCTACTCTAGCTTTCCATTTTTTTGCTTTCATTTTCTCTTTTATGCATTCTTGTAAGATTTTACATTTGTGTTTCTGTCTCATTCTTTATTCATATTTTATTGTTACTTTTTCTGCTTCTATTCTTAACTTATTTTTTTTAATTTTCTCTAGCACAATATACGCTGGAGTTTCAATCTTAAACCTAGCACCCATCTCCAATATTTTACTTTTAATTTCTCTATTCACACTATCAAATGCCGCCTTTATGTCCAGGAATAACGATTATACTTTTCTCCCTTTCTTTGCCATGGTACTTTTTCCCTTTCTGAAGTCGGTTTGCTTGTCTAAAATTGTCTTATTTTTATCCAGTTTTTCATTCAATTTTTTTTGTAATGTCATGGCGTAAATCTTGTATGCCGTACTCAATAGTGTTATTCCTTTATAGTTATATACTAGATTTTTGGTTCCACTCTTGTGTATCGGGCATATAAAACCTTTTCTCCATTAATTCGGAAATCTTTCTTCTTTCCATACTTTATTTATTAACTCACTCAATCTCTCAATCGACATTTCCGTACCATACAACCAAACTTCATTCTGTATCCCATCCATACCTGGATTTTTTTTTTAATTTTTTTATCTTCTCCCATATTGCTTCCTTTGAAATTTCTTCCACATGCTGGATTGGCTTTTGTTTTCCTAGTTTTTCTTCTTTTTTTTTCTTCAACTAAACTCAAAATGTGTTCTTTCCACGCCTCCATTGGTATTGCTTCAGTATCTTCCTGTTTTCTTCTTATTTCTTTATTTATAAGTTTACTTTTAGCTTTTTTACACTAATTTTTGTATGTCTTCTGTTTTTTTAGATATTTTTTTGTGTGCTTTTGTTGTTTCTTTGGTGTCTTAACTTCTTTCTGGCTTCAAATTTTTTCTTAGTACATTTGCTGTTTTTTATTTATTCTTCTATATGTCTTTGTTACTACTGCTTCCTTGATTGTTTCTTCCTCATTAACTTGTCTACATTTCTTTCGTTTTTTCTAATTCTACTTAGATATTTTTATACGTTAGCACACTTTTTTCTTTCCAAACTACTTCATCTTCTTTTTTTTATATTTTCTTGTATTCTTACATTTTTCCAAATTAAGCTCAGTTCTAATAGCTGGTAGTCTGATTCTACTCTTATTTCTACTTCAAATAAGTCTACTTTTTCGCACGCTACCTCATTCACAACTACATAGTATATTACTGATTGCCCATTTGTCCCTTTTTATCTCTTGTGTAGTTTCTATTTAAAATGTTCCAAATCATTTCTATCAGTTCCTTTCCTTCTTTTTTTTCTTTGGTGTTTTTTTTGATTCTCTGTTTCTTGTGTGGTCATTTTGTTTGATTCTTTCTTTCTTCTTTCCAATTCTTGTTTTAAAACCCTCTACCCCCCCCCCCCCCCCTAAAATCAGTTTGTTTCTTCTGTTTTTTTTATTAGAGTTTATTAGAGTTTCTTTTGCCTAGTTCTTTTCATACTTTTTTCTTTTCTCCACAAAAATTTTTTTTTTGTATTCACTCACTTTCTATAACCCTATTCTCTTACTGACTTATTTTTTTTGTATACCAGTAATGTTGGGTATAACTTTTCTCATCTTTTTTTATCTATCTACGTTTCTACTATTCGAATTGCATCCAAAGTTTTTATATATTTCCAGATCTCATGGTCTTTGTTGTCGATTCCAGAAACGTTCCAAAACAAAATTCTGCTTGTCTGTCTTTATTTTTTGTTTATTTCTATCTTGTGTATCTAAGCCATGCCCTTGGTCCTTGTACGTATTGTCTACTCTTTTTGTTTTTGTGATACTATTTCTTTTGAGACTCTTTGATCTTGATCAATCCAATTGTATACTTTTCCATCTATTTCTAATTTTTAGTACCGTACCCATACTTCTTTTAACTCCTTTTCAACTCTTCTTTTTTCTGTTTCTGCTATTATTGTCTGGTTTTCTTTCTTTCCTTCTAAGTATGCAGTAACTATTTCAGTCTCAATTTTAAGTTTTTTGTTTATTATTTTTTCTATGGTTTTGTTTTTTTTCCTGTTTGTACTTCTATTCCTCTTACTACAAAGTTTTTTCTTTTCTTTTTTGTTTTTTTTGTTTTATCTTTTTTTCAATTGCTCTTATTTAATCTTTACTTTTTTTTTCTCTACTTTCCACTTTTCTTTTCTTTTTATCTTTTGTTCCTTCATATTTTTTTATAATTTCTTCAATGTCTTCTATTTCTTTATCTTTGCCGGGACAAAGTTTCTCTGGTTTTTTAGCGCTTACTTTTCTTTGTTCCGGTGATCTGAAGACTTTTTTGCTTCTTTGAAATATTTTTGGTTCTTCAGCACTATTGTTTTTTTCTTCTTATTAGTTATTTTGTAGTTTTTGATCAAAACTGAGGTTATTTTGCCACATTTGCAAATTTTGGTGTTTTCTGACAATAAATTTTGTTATTTTTGGCATTTTAAAGCCGAATTGTAGAGCACTTAGTTTATTGAATGCGCAACAATAATTTTAAGTTTCCGCCCACTTACACAATTATTTATAATCAAATTTCTTGTTTACAAACACTTGGGTAAGTGGGCGGAGCACTTAGTTCATTAAATGCGCGACAGTTGTTTGCGCATGGGTGGGTAGGCGGGATACTTAGTTCATTAAATGCTTTTAACTTTTTGCTCATCCACCTAAGTGTTTGTGATTTAATTTCTTGTTTACTATCACTTGGGTGGGTAGGTGAGGCACTTAGTTCATTGAATGCGCTAAGCACTTAGTTTATTGAATGCGCGACAATAATTTTAACTTTATTTCCCGCCCACCCGCCTAAATGTTTTGATAAATTTTTGCACTTCATTCATTAAATGAGCAACAGTAGTTTTAACTTTAGTTCCCGTCTACCCACCCAAATGTTTGCAATAAAATTTCTTGTTCACAAACACTTTGGTGGGTGGGCGGGGCACTTAGTTCAAAAAATGCGCGACAGTTGTTTTAACTTTAGTTCCCGCTCACCCACCCAAGTGCTAGTGATGTAATTTCTTAATCACAAACAATTGGGTGGGTAGGCAAAGCACTTAATTTATTGAATGCGCAACAATAATTTCAACTTTAGTTTCCGCTTGCCCGCCCATTGTTTTTGATCAAATTTCTACCCTCTCAAGTGTTTGTAATTAATTTTTTTGTTTACAAACATTTAGGTGGGTAGGCGGGACACTTAGTTCATTAAATGCGCGACAGTTGTTTTTACTTTAGTTCTCGCCCACCCACCCAAGTGATTATGATTTAATTTTTTTATCACAGCGCCTTGGGTGGGTGGGCAAAGCACATAGTTTATTGAAATCGCAACAATAATTGTAACTTTAATTCCAGCCCATCTGCCCTATTGTTTTTGATCAAATTTCTATCTACCCAAGTGTTTGTAATTAATTTGTTTGTTCTCAAACACTTGGGTGGGTGGGCGGGGCACTTAGTTTATTAAACGCGCGACAGTTGTTTTAACTTTAGTTTCCACCCACTCGCCCAAGTGTTTTTGATCAAATTTTCAGCCACTTAAGTGTTTGTAATCAAATTTTTTGTTTAGAAACGTTTGGGTAGGTGAACGGGGCACTTAGTTCATTGAATGCGCAACAATAGTTTTAACTTTAGTTCCTGCAAAAATGTTTTTGATTAAGTTTTTACAAACCCAAGTGTTTGTAATCAAATTTTTTGTTTACAAACACTTGGGTAAGTGGGCGAGGCATGTAGTAGTACATTGAATGCGTAACAGTAGTTTTAACTTAAATTTCCAACCACCCTCCTTTTGATAAAATTTCCACCCATCCAAGTGTTTGTAATCAAATTTCTTGTTTACAAACATTTAGGTGGGTGGGCAAAGCACTTAATTTATTAAATGCGCAACAATAATTCTAACTTAGTTTTTGCCCGCCCGCCCAAATGCTTTTGATCAAATTTTTACCCACCCAAGTCTTTGTAATCACATTTTTTGTTCAAAAACATTTTGGTGGGAGGGCGGGGCACTTAGTTAGTAGTTAGTTTTAATCTAAGTTTTTGCCTACCCACTCAAGTGTTAATGATCCAATTTCTTAGTTATAAACAATTGGGTAGGTGAGCAAAGCACTTAGTTTATTAAATGCGCAATAATAATTTTAACTTTAGTTCCAACCCACCCGCCCAAGTGTTTTTGATCAAATTTCCACAAACCCAAGTGTTTGTAATTAAATTTCTTGTTTACAAACACTTGGGTGGGTGGACAAAACACTTATTTATTAAATGCGCGACAGTAATTTTAACTTTAGTTCCCGCCCACCCACCCAAGTGTTAGTAAACAAAAAATTTAATTACAAACACTTGGGTAGATGGGCAAAGCACTTAATTTATTGAATACGCGACAATAATTTCAACTTTATTTTTGACCCGCTCACCCTATTGTTTTTGATCAATTTTTCACTCACTCAAGTGTATGTAATCAAATTTCTTGTTTACAAACACTTAAGTGGGTAGAAAGGGCACTTAGTTCATTGAATGCGCAACAGTAATTTTATTTTTATTTCCCGCCCACCCACCTAAGTGTTAGTGATTTAATTTTTGGATCATAAACAATTGGGTAGGTGGGCAAAGCACTTAGTTTATTAAATGCGCAACAATAACTTCAATTTTACTTTCCGCCTAGTGTTTTTGATAAAATTTCTACCCACCCAAGTGTTTGTAACCAAATTTCTTGTTTACAAACACTTGGGTGGGTAGGCGGGACTCTTAAAGTTTTAAATGCGCAATAGTTGTATTTACTTTAGTTTCCGCCCACCCATCCAAGTGTTAGTGATCCAATTTCTTAATCACAACCATTTGGGTGGGTAAGCAGGACACTTAGTTCATTAAATGCGCAACAGCAGTTTTAACTTTATTTACCGCCCACTTGCTCAAGTGTATTTGATCAAATTTCTACCCACCTAAGTGTAGTTAATCAATTTTCTTGTTCACAAACACTTGGGTGACAGTAGTTTTAACTCTAGTTTTTGCCCACCCACCCAAGTATTTGTGAACTAATTTCTTGATCACAAACAATTGGGTAGGTGAGCAAAGCATTTAGTTTGTTTAATGCGCAACAATAATTTTAACTTTAGATCCCGCCCACCCGCCCAAGTGTTTTTGATCAAGTTTTCACCCGCCCAAGTGTTTGTCATCTTAGTTCATTGAATGCGTGACAGTAGTTTTAACTTTAGTAGTTTTTTTTTTACGGAAATTAAGGTTTTGTTAAAACTTTGGGTTTGTTAAAAAAATTAAAAAGAAGAAAATATTATATCTTTTTTGTCTGCTTACTTTGAAAAACAAATTTTTGTCTTTGTATATTAGTTTAGAAAATGATGCTTTATAGCCCTAGTGCAGAAAATTCTTTATTACAGCACTTGTGAGAAAAATCTTTTGCAACCCGTTAAAAAATATATTTTTTTAAATTTTGTTTAATTAAAAAGAAATATTTAAAAACTTTTTTGTTAAAAATAGTTATAAGCACTACGGACAAAACATTTGCAGCACTTTGGTGTCTGCTGGTCTTGCTTTGTTCCTGCGTCCCCACATCTGCCGATAGTTAAGCTCTTTGTTCTATGTCGAAGTTAAAGTCGTCAATAATCTTTTTTGTCTGCTCACTTTAAAAAACAAATGTTTGCCTTTGTATATTAGATTGGAAAATGATGCTTTATGGCCCTAGTGCGGAAAATTAGTTATTACGGCACTTGTGGGAAAAAATCTTTTTTTAAAATTTTGTCTAATTAAAAAGAAATATGTAAAAACTTTATTTTTGTTAAAAATAGTTATAAGTACTAAGGACAAGAAAACATTTGCTGCTCTTGCTAGTTAATGCAAAATTACAACAACAACTTCACAATGATCATTTCACATTAAATAGTATTTTTACTTAAAATAGAAATGTTATAATCAAATTAAAACAAACATAATATATTATATTATTTTCTTGCATGTGAAAACAATATATTCCTTCTCAAAAGCATAGAATAATTCATGTTGAATGATTACCAGATCTAGCTTTCCCACAATAGTTATTATTACAAATACAAAGAAGGAAATTGCATGAAACGTAATACCTCAAAGGAGTGAAATATTGTGCTTATTGTTAGACCCTTCGTCCGCTTTATTTATTTTGCATAATTAAAATGAAAAACATATTTAGAGAATAATTAGATTAATAACTAAAGCTTGACATAACTGAATTTATTATTTAATTGCAAACTCGTTCTCTGATTGTTGGAAAGCATTCTAATAAATCTTGTATTAAACGATTCTAATATAATTTTATTTTTGTTTCAGATCCTGAAAGTTAGTAAATTAGGTAAGATTTTGTACGTATGTTAATAAATTAGTTAAATGAATCACATTGAATAATAATAATAGTATAAATCAAAAAATTGTATACATTCAACATCTAACATAACAAAAATGTAACAAATATTTGGATTTTTACTTCTAGATTGATCGGTTTTATCCGCACAGGTAACTAAAAATAGAATTGTTTTCACAATAACAAATTAAAGCTATAAATCTCGGTAGACATAAGCGCGTAAATATCAAGATTTTTTCAGGATGTTTCATTCTGATAAGTTAAACAAATAATAGGAAATTTGTATAGATTGTACAAGATGAATTTCAAAAAAATTATAATTATCCATTCACTAGGAAATTTTAATAATTTGATCCTCATCTGAGTGTACATTAATTACATAATTATCTAGTGGGCGATGTATTCGGATATATTTGCTATAATTTATAGTATTAACAAACTGATAATTGTATGATTATAATTAACTAAATTATAGAAAACTTCAAAGGATTAGTAATAATTTTTTTTACTAAAATTCCATATGTTATATTGCAGCCATAATTAGTTTTATTTACAGCAAAATTACCAGTGGATGAAGCTTTTATGATTCTTATCTCGTTACAATAGAACTATATTAAAAAAACTATAATAAATTATAATCTAATACAAACTTAAGCCACAAATTTAATAAATTATATTTATCTTCAATAAAGCGAGACTAATAACATTACTTCTTCCTTCAAAAGTTTGTAAATTTGTAATCTAATAAGGGGTATCTTTTGACAACTTTGTAAATAATCAGAATGATTAATAACACCCGCCAGAGATGGTAATTGATGAAAAATGCGGTCAGTCAATTTGGAACAGATTTTGTAAAATGAGTTGTAGAAATTTTCTACTAGTTTACACGTGCATCGTGTTAATGAGGAAGAATATGAACTGATTGCACAATAGTTCATTTGAAGCAATATATTTACTATTCATAAATTCTTAAATAGCAAATTTACTGTTCTAATATATTTTTTTTTAAATAAAATTGTCCCAACCCGATACAGTTGCTTCATACATATATATCATGTTCAATATTATATTGGCATTTTGCCCACACGTTTTATAGTCGCTGCCACTTCAAGAATTTATCTTATCTGCTAACTTTACGGTTGCAATTACGTCTACAATTAACCGCTTTATATCACTTACATGTGGTGGGAGGTAATGGCCAAAACAATTTTCTAAAAATGTTATTAAGTTCAGGAGCTTTCTCTAAATAAAATAGATTATATAAAGTGCTACGTTTAGTGGTAAAAAATGTAGGAAATGAGTTAACCGGGTAATCTGATTAACATCAATTTACTAGGATTATTGGGGCGGAAAGGCTGCATTCAATTAAATTGCGTTTTCGATTTGTTGGTAAAGAAATAAATCAATGAGTGTTGTAATGTCTACTGCGATAATTGAAACAGTTATCAATTGTAGGTATATAAAGCCACAGACAAAAGTAATAGGTTTTCATCATATTGCAAATTTATAAGTTTATACTTTTTCGGATTAATTATTGTAATTTTTTTTTTTTTGTAACATTTTTTTTTTTAATTTAATATTTTCTCCCTACTTACTGCTTTACATCGACTCCATATATGACTGGCTATATATATTTAAAATACTATAGAAAAACATGCCACTTTTTACTGAAGCAATAAGACGTGGTCGTAAAAGTTTGATTTAAATATTTTTTTTCTTTTTTTTTCCTACATAAGAAATTTTTTTGATTTTAAATACTTGATTTTTCTTTAGATATTTACAACATTTCTTCAGCTAGCTTCAACTTTTGAAGAACTGCGTTTTGTCGATTAAATTTTATTTCATGAGCAAATAAAAAAATGTTTCACAGAAACGCTATTGATTCTGCAATAAAATTCCTACACTAATAAGCAGAAATGTAAAGGAACTTAGTTTTTTTAACGTTTTTTTAACGTTTTTTTTTAAGTTTTTCCACAAAAGCAGAAGTACGTGTGTCATGGTGCTTTTATTTGGTGATCAAAAAATGCACATATTTGAGTTTTGGACGGCAAAAAATTACTTTTTAGTTAGAAAGAAGGATGTAATTGTTTCTGCGGTCATTTTGCCCAAATTGTAGTTTGTGGTTTTTTTTTTGCTATTGCAAAACAATTTAATTTTTAAAGCATGTGCAACTAAAAATATTTTGAATTTTAATAAAAGCTTTTTGACTTACATCGGTCCTCTTAATACAATTTACTATTTTTATATTTTTAACATTTTTCTTTTAATTTTGGAAAAAATTAAAAAAACGCGTTTTTTGATTAACTTTTTTGATCAATCAAAAAAAAGTTCATTTTTACAAAAGGAGCCGTTTTATTAAAGGTTTTTTTTAACAAGAGCGGGTAGATGTTGAAATAGAATAAAAGAAACTGTGTGTGAAGTATTAACAAAATTCTTTTTTTATTTGAAAGGCTCATGTATGCCATTAAGTGGCTTCTTATGGTGGCACGGATCTAAGTAGTCCAATTTTCAATAACTCTTTCGCACAAATCCGGCTGAATTTGAGCGATGGCCTGTGTTATGTTCACCTTTAGGGCATCGGTTGATTGTGGTTTATTTGCATAGACCTGCAACTTCAAAAAACCCCACAGGAAAAAGTCTAACGTGGTCAAATTGCATGACTTTGGTGGCCAATTCACATCACCCCTGCGAGAGATAACCTTGCCTTTAAACGTTTATGCAGAATGTCAATTGTGGCGTCCGCTGTGTGGCACGTGGCGCCGTCCTACTGGAACCGCATGTCGTCTAGGTCCATATGGTTTAATTTGAGCTATAAAAGATTGGTTATCATCGTTAGGTAGCGCACCGTTGACGGTGACCGCCTTACTAACGTCGTTTTTAAAAAAGTACGCTCCAATGACATCCCCGGCCCAAAATTCACACCAAACGATAATTTTTTGAAGATGCATTATCCACGTTTGAGTTGGTGTTGTCCTTTATACGGCAATTTTGCTTAGTAACATAGCCATTCATCCAAAAATGCGCCTCGTTGCTAAAGATGATTCTTTTGCCAAAATTGGGGTCTTCTTCCAAACAATTCAAAGACCAGTCAGCAAACAAACAGCGTTGTCTACAGACATGAACTTTAAGCTCCTGGGTCAACTGGATCTTGTACGGATGTAGGCCTAGTCTCGACCCAAAATTTGCCAAATTAAAGTCTGCAAATGCACGAGTTTTTGTGCACGGCAAGGAATGCCTCGGGTTTTGCTGTAGACTTTTACAAACCGCGGCAATGTTCTTCGCTGATCTTGCGTTCTTTAAACGTACAGGTGTTGGCTAATTATTCACCAAACCCGTCGTTTCAAATTTGGCCACCAAACGTTGAAGAATCGACGGTGAATTTGACCACCACGTCTACCGTAAAATGTTGCTTTTGCTGAAAGCCATAGACCATGCCAAAGAGTCCTTGCTTTAAAAGGTTTTCTTTTGTGGATTGAAAGAAAGTTTAGTTTTACAAAATGTAGTACGAAAAGAGTATTTGTTGATGTTTAATTAAGTTATTTGTAGTTTTTTTTTAGAAAGTTGGATGCAATAGTTAGCTATCTTATACTTTTTTTAATTGTTTTAGGAATCAAAATTTGTTGAACAGTATCAAATTTTTTTTCATAGCTGTTATTGCTAGACGTAGGCTTTCTTCAAAACATTCCATCGGTGTTGGTCTTGTGCAATTTTCTTTAAGTCGTCAATCTACTTTTTGTGAGGTCTTCTTCTGTCACGGGTAGTTCTTCTTGGTCTTCATTGTAAAGTCTGTAGGTTCATTTTTTGGTGACTGCTTTTGCCACGTGATCTACTCAGCTCCACTTCAGTTCAAAAACTTGCTGAATTACTTCCTTTACTTCAGAACTTCTTTGGATTTTCATTGTTCCTTCTTCTCTCCTTTTGACTACATGCCTCGTTCCATTACGCGCTGACAGACTCGCAGTCTGTTGGCACTTTTCACGGTTAGAACTAAAGTTTTTCATAGCATTTTATTAATAAACCATGTATTTTATGTAAATTGCCTCTCTACCCAGTGTAAAACACATACACTAGTGTTTCAAGGTATGCGCCCATTATTAGTGTGCAAGGCATCAGTACATCATTTATTAATTTTAAATAATAAATTTGTTTTGGTCATCTGATTCAAATAAATTGCGTCAAAAATACCGTTGCTTATTCGTATAGGTTTTAACTGTACTACAGCTCTCCTTCACACACACAGTTCAACGTATCTTCTAATAGAGGACATTCCACCTTTGAAACGTTTATTTCTTTGTTTACATAAACCATTTATTGTATTAATTGTGGACTTTCTTTTTATAAATTCATATTGAAAGTATGTAAAATGTTATTTTGTTATATACAGGGTTAGTCAAAATTACCGGATTACATAAATAATTTTTCAATAGTTAAAAATTTTAGAATAAGTTTCAAATAAAAGTTTTTTGCTTTTGTAAAAATTTATTAAACTTTTTTATATTCAAAAATTAATTGTGAGAGTTTTTTGTATATTTTTTTTTATAATATGTACCATTTTTGAGTTATAAGCAAACTCTCTGAACATCAAATAAGGAACATTTTCACACATTCATATTTATTTTAATCAAACAAATAAAAAGAGTAATAACATTCAAAACAATTAATAAAACAGTCATTTAGCCCTATTCTGTATGCATTGCTAGCTAACAATAACGATATTGTTAGCTTGCAATGCATACAGAATAAGGCTAATTAAATCATTAAAAATGTAAAAATATACAGGGTGTTCTATTTAAAAGAATTTAAAAATCCAATTTTTGCAATTTTAATTTTTAAAACTAATCTTAGAACTAATTTTAGAACTAATTTTAAAAACATACAGAGTGTTTATTTTATTATGAAAACTTAGATTTTTTTAAATAGAACACCCTGTATATTTTTACATTTTTTAATGATTTAATTATTGTTTTGTTAATAGTTTTTAATGTTATTGCTTTTTTAACCTTTTGGTTAAAATAAATTGTGTATGTTTGTGGAAAAATGTTCTTTATTTAAAGTTCAGGAGTTTGCTTATAACTCAAAAATGATGCATATTATAAAAAAATATATTTACAAAAAAACTCAAAATTAATCTTAAAATAAAAATGTAAAAATATACAGAATATTCCATTAAAAAAAAGTTTTTCAAATTTCCACAATAAAATAAACACTTTTAAAAATAATTTTATAAATTAGTTTGTTTAACACCAAAAAACTTTTGTTTGAAATTTTTAAAAACACATTTGCTTTTGCGTCAAGACACTCCAAGCCACTAAACCCAGTAAATGTTTTGCTATACCGGAAATCCGTGGGATAATAAGTCTTCCTTTGGCAGTTGACAAAAAAAAAATTATTGTTTGTGCATGACCAAACGTCTATAAGGAAATTTTATTGCTTTTGCGGCAAATCACAAAGCAGAAATCCGTGCTTTAAAGAATTTTTATTTTGGCGATAAAGAAAAAGTAAAAAAAAAAAACAATAAAAAAACTCAATTTCTTCTGCAACTATCTATTAACCCCACAAATAATCTGCCAAACCGCAAAACTGTGCGTTTAAAAGGTCTTTCTTAGGCAATCAAAGAAATGTTTGAATTTATTATTTCTACGTTGATATGCTTGTGTTGTAAGTTAAAAATTTGCAAGTTTACACAAAAGTTATTTTTTCTTTCTTTATTACAATTCCGAAATTGCTTTTTTTAAACTCTTAACACTTTTCTTTCAAATATTCAATTTTTATGATCTTAGGATGTGCAACTAACGTATTTCTACGCAGAGAAGGAAGATGCGCTTGCTCCTGTGGTCACAGGCGTCAATAGGTTGTCTGTTAAAGTGGAAGTCTGTGCTTCAAAGAATTTTTTCTTTTGGCAATCAAAAAATGTTAGGTTTTTGCAAAATTTAAGTCAAGTACTCCAGGTGTTCTATTTTTATTTTACAATTTAAAAAAAATTGAGTATTTTACGTTTCCTAACGTTAAATTGATTCCTAATTACAATTTCGGAGGTCCAACGCTAATATTCTTAAAGTTGATCTGTCAGTTTTAAGAGAACTATAATAAAATGCATCTTTTGCAATTGATGAAATTGTTCTCAAACGCTTACAAATTGTTTCTAACGTTGTCAAATAATTTGCTAAAAAATTCCTAAACTGTTTGCAAATCGATAATCATTCCCAAAAATGTCGAATTGTTTTGAAAGCTTTTAATTTTTTTACCAAATTGCAAATTAACCTATCAAGTAGTTCCAAATTATCAAATTATATTTCAACCCAATAAATTTATTGCAAGGTAGTACAAAATTTTGAAAACCCCCTTTTCAAAATGATCAAAACAATCTAGTTAATAATTCAAAAGAAAAAGCAGATATGTTTGCAAACCAATTTGCATCTAACTCTACTATTATAAATTCTTCTACTGCTGTATCTATAAACTAGGCTAGTGAAAAAATTATAGGTCCAATTCATTATAGGCAACAAGTTGTCAAAAGATATATTTTTAAATTAAATACCAGAAAGACATCAGGTATAGATAAAATTCCACGTATTATTAACATTTGTAAATTAATTAGCTCTAATTTTGACCAAAATATTTGCCTTATCGTACAAAAATGAAACATTTTCAAATTGTTGGAAAATTGAAAATGTTCAACCTATCCCTAAAAGGGAGACAAGTCTGATTCTTCAAATTATAGATTAATTGCATTATTGTCTAATTTGTCAAAAAAATTTAAAAAATTTGTTCATTGTCAAGTTGTTAGAACAAAATAATTTCATCTCAGATATTCAATTTTGATCAAAACGTTTGACAGCAGATCTTCTGACTTATGTTAGACACAAATGGTATTCTATTTTAGACAAACAAGGAAAAAAATTTGCAATAGCTCTAGACATTTTCAAAGCGTTTGATAGAGTATGGCCTCCTAATCTTGTTAAAAAGCTCCATTGTATAAGTCTTGATAAAAAAAATTAAAAATTTATCAATAATTTTCTTGACAATAGAAAAATTATGGTTAGAATTGATGGTTTTAACTATGACCTCAAAACCATAAATGCTGGTGTTCCTCAAAGTTTTGCTCTTTTGGCAACTTTATTTTTGATTTACATTAATGAACTTTTTCAAATAACTAAAAGTTCTATTTATAGTTTTGCAGATGATAGCACCTTT
Source organism: Tachinus rufipes (assembly GCA_963932245.1). Classification (NCBI taxonomy): domain Eukaryota; kingdom Metazoa; phylum Arthropoda; class Insecta; order Coleoptera; family Staphylinidae; genus Tachinus; species Tachinus rufipes. The sequence goes on from OZ010749.1 coordinate 10,339,874, forward strand.
TATATTTCATACTTTCTATAGACCACATCGACAAATATAGCAGAGTGTCTCCAAATTTCTAGGTTAGAATTTGTAGCATCTATAAACAAAGACCTCATGACAATATCTGAATGGGGCACTCTCAATATGGTCAATTTTAACTCTAAAAAAACTTCTTACTGTTTCAAAATCTAAATCCGAGGTATCATCAAAACCAAATATTAAACTAAACAACAAATCCATATCTAAATCTTCATCAATTTGTCTTCTAGGTGTTACAATCTTACATAATCTTTTTTAAAACGACCATGTTGTCGACATAGCTTTGAAAGTATCTAAATAACTAAGATTTCTTAATAGATGTAAAAAGGTGTTTACTTCTGTTCAACTTTGTATTGAATATTGTTTCTAAGTATAAGGAGAAGCATCAGAAACTACACTATCTCTTCTAAACTCTATTCAGAAACGAGCTGTTTGAATCATTGCCTATCCAAAATTGACTAATGACTTAGATACTTTACAACACAGGCGTATTGTTGCAAATCTTTGCATTTTTTATAAATATTTTAATGGACATTGTTCAAACAAAACACAAGACAATTTGCCATCTAAACAAATATTTACTCGTAGTACAAGGTTTGCTAAGAATTCTAATAAATATTCACTGAAAGTTCAGAGATGTAAGACCAATACTTTTAAGAAACATTTCTTTAACCGCACTGGAATAAACTTCCAAATTCAGTATTTCTTGAAACTTTTAAACCATAAATATTCAAAGTCAATGTTTACAGACTGCTAAAATCTAGTTTTCAATGTAATAGTTTCAGTGAGAGTAGTTTCACTCGTTAAAATTCAAAAGGTATTTTTATGTTAATTTCTAAATTTTGAAATTAAAAAAATCTTCTAAGTGCAATTGCTCTCAATTTGTTGCATACTATTGATTTAATAACAAAAATTACATTTGATTTAGATTTATTTTCCCTTTATCCCATAATATTACTTAAAATACACGCATAGACTATGTATATGCTTTCGACACTTTCAGATTATTAATTTTTTTTCAAATAACTTTTAAGCCCTTTGTTGAGCAGAAATAGCTTTAGAAGTGTACCTACATTACATAAAGCAAAATTATAATCCATGCAAAACTTCAGCATTCAGCAAGCACAACAGCAATATGCATTCCCGCTATTTAAAGTCGCTGCTACATCAAAGGTTTCGGTGTTCATAGAGTATGATTTAATTTATTACTAAGCTCTTTTTAGAACGCAATTCTATCACGTTTAATTAAATTAATACAAGTAATAAGCACAAATAATTCAATTCAATTTGTGGTTAAAATCAATTAACGCATGTTTGCTGTTGTGTATCATTTTCGTTAATCGAATTGGTTGTTACATTCCACTCATGTTAGTTAATGAAAACAACAGTTAATTAAGATGCGCAGTTCTGAATTGAATTAACCAGTCTGTAAATTGAATGAAATTCCAGTACGAATCAAATACGCGCTACAAAATCTTAATTAATTTCTTAATTTTTTAATTAAATTAATTAATGAAAATTAGTTAATTAAAACTACAACTAAAATAATAAGTGCAAACTCTTGTTGTAATTAAACTTTTTATTATTCACTTACCTTCCGTTTGGAACGAGCGATGCGCTGATCTCTGCAATTCTCTGCTTCGCCTGGAATTCGATGACACCAAATCATTATCGCGATGCTCGTGTAAGTGAAAAGCAACACGGATACTGGAATGACGTATTGTAATATCATTAGAGCTTTTGTGTACAGGGCACCGTATTCCATCCCTATTTCAGACCATTCCTCTTTGCATACGTATCTGAAACAAAGCATTTATTTTAAACAAATATGCAACTTTCTTAAACCACCGTTTGCGAGACAAGTGGTCAAAGTGCAAACATCACATTACCAACTTTATCGCTCGCAATTCTTACAGTAGAATGGGTCAATTTATTTTTGTTTCTAAATTTAATTTTAACTTTGGTCACTCAGAACTTGTTTTATTGCGCCCACATCAAGTTATTTTATAGGGTGGAAAGTTTGTGTTAATGTTGATAAAATTAAGTCATAGTTTATGAGGAAGTAATCAATACTTTAATGTCGTGGCCTAAAACAAAGACAATCTGCATCAATAACCACCGATATTATAAAATGTGTAAAAGTTGCTTATTTAAAATTTTTTTAAAAATATAAACCTTGCTTGGTTGTTGCTGAATTTATGGCCTTGCGTAAGTTAGCGAGGCTATACATTTATATTTATGTTTTGTACATTGAATTTTACTAAAACTTTTGGCCATGTAACGTTTGAAATTTGAACTACCGTTTATTTTGTTTTCCAAAAGTATATTGACATTTGGGCAAATCCATTTCAAACGGACCAGAGCTGCTAAAAAGAAATTTTAAACCACACCCTAGTGTGTTTATAATATTTTTTGTAAATATAAAAAAATAATTAATTTTTAACGCATTTTTTGCCTGAAAATTTTGTAAACATTTCTTTCTAGATGGACTTTTTTATAGACGATGAGTCTAACTGACTATTTTCTATGTAAAATTGTCCTCAGAATTCAAATTTTTAATAATATTTGGTGTATTGTTCTTCTGAGCGCGGCTAAACGTGCATTTGTAAGAGTTTACGTTGAAGATTAGGCTACTTTGCAGATTTTTTGAGTTTTATGCTAGAATTCATGAAAGCCAGTTAAAGTAACAGTTGATTAAATTTGACAACCGCAGAACTATTTACAGTAATGCTACCACTAAGGTAAGTTTGACACAACGTATCATAAATAAAAGGAAAATAATATTTGATCCTAACGCAAAATCAATATCAAGTATTTATATTGAATTAATAAAAATAATTTTGACAGTTTATCAAATGTTGAGGTTATGTTGTCACATTTAACGCTGATTTACGTTAATCAGCTTTCATGAATTTCAGCATAAGACTCTTAAAACTCAAATACACAAAACAAATTTAAATTTTCCAATTAATTTACATCAAAATACGTCAACTTTGGCGGTTAAAAAACATTTAAAAAATAGTTTTATGGCTTTTGCGGCTTATAGACAGGGTATAGACTAGTAAATTTTTTTTTTTTTGAGTTAAAATTGCGGTTTTTAAACAAAAAATGCGATTAAATTAAAAAATTACAAAAAACTAAAAAAAATCGTAGAAGCAAGTTTCTCAATGCGCACCCCGCCCCCCAGCTCTGGTCCGTTTGAAATGGAATTGCCCATTTATGAGTTGACAGAAGTTCAGTTTTGTGTTTGACATTTACAAAATGGGACGCTTTACACTTGAACAAACTTGGAAAATAATGAAAACTTGCTTCCAAAGTGGTGAGTCTTCTACTCAAACGGTAAGAAATTTACGAATCAAATTTGATAGAAAAGAATTTCCCTAAACGCAGTTTGTAGACAAATTTGTGAAGTGAGTTTGCAAAACTGGATTGTTGTTGACGTTTTTGTCTAGTGCGTTTAGCCAAAAAAAAAATGCTGTTGTTCAGAGAGTGCATGCATCAACACCAACACGTCATCGTTCTCAGAAACTAAACATTTTTTGCACTTCTCTGAAATTTTTTTTTATAAAGACCTTGGTTTGAAAACCTACAAAGTTCAATTAGTCTAATAAATGAAGCCTCATGACTATCTAATGCGTTTTTAGTTTGCTCAATGGGTTAAAGATTGTTTGGCCAAAGATGAGCATTTTTATCGAAAAATCGTATTTTTCGATAAAGCTCATTTTAATCTCGAAGGCTATGTCAATAAGCAAAATTGTCGCATTTGGGGATCAGAAAATCCACACAACTACTGAACAACCTATGCATCCACAATGAGTAACCGTTTGGTGTGATTTTTGGTCCGGCGGCATTATATTTCTTCAAAAATGAGGAAGCCATGATAAACAAATTTTTGTTTCTAAGAATTAAAGAGTATGAAATGGATGACATTTGATTTTAACATGACTTAACCATCAATTTTTTGCGCACTGTTTTTGGAAATCAAATAATCAACCAAAATGCTGATGCCAATTGGTCTCGTAGGAGCTGTGATTTGACCCGTTGGATTTTTATTGTAAGGAGACCTTAAAAATAAATTTTATGCTAACCATTCAGAGACGAATTGGTGCCTTGAAACACAAAATCGAAGTTGCTATTCATGAGATTGGACTCTAAACAATCAAAAACGTACTAAAAAATTGGGTTAATATTTCATTCTTTAATGAAAACGTCTAATCTTTCTAAAAAACTCATAACTAAAAAAAATATATTCATTAATTTTTTATTATAGCCGATTCAAGTTCCAAAAGTTAGAAAGCCCACTCTTTACCTTATCAGCTTAAGAAACTAGTTTGGTAGCTACATCTTACTGGCCTAGGTCGGTAACAGTTCTGTAAGCAATAATCTGCAATACAACGTCTATTTCAAAACCTTTTTTACACTCCGTGAATAGATTTGATAGTTTATGGCCGGATTTTGGTTTTTTTAACAATGTTTTTTGTATTTATTTTTGGTGTTTTGAAATAATTGTTTAAAATTTCATTTTGCACTTTTCAACAGCTTATGCCGGATTTTGATTCTTTTTAACAATATTTTTGATATTTTAAAGCTGAATTTTGCTATTTATTCATTTTTTATTAGTTTATGACCGGATTTTAGTGCTTCCTGACAATTGTTAAAAATTTCAAAACTCGATTTTGCTATTGTTGACATTTTATAAACAGTTTTGTAGTTTTCAATTGATTTTAGCTTTGACTTTCAAAATAATATTTTGACAATGCAGAAAACAATTTTACAGTTTATAAAATTATTGGAATTTTGCACTTTTTGTAAGATAAGGAAGGGAAATAAAGTTTCTATTAATATTATTATATTTGTTATTTTTTTAACAGGTTATTGTCTCATTTTGAGTTTTTTTAATAATATTTTTTATATTTTATGGCCGGATTTTGTTAGTTTTGACATTTTATGCACAAATTTTAATGCATTTTTACAATATTTTGATACTTCATAATAAGATTTTTAAGTTGTCATAAAAATTTGTATATTTTTCAACAGTTTATGGCCTGATTTTGGTGTTTTAAGGCCGGACTTGAAACTTTTAACATTTTATGAACAGATTTTTGTAGTTTTAAACCGTTTTTGGCCAGATTTTTGAAAATGATTTTATATATTATAATCGGATTTTGCCATTTTTGATTTTTTATATTTTTATTAAAATAACTTTGCTTTAGTGCTTTCTTACATAATTTTCATACTTTATGGCCGGATTTTGCTTTGTTTGACATTTTATAAATAGAGTTTTGCATCTTTTATAAGATAAATAATAAAAATAAAGTTATTATTAAGATTATTTTGACGATTGGAATTGTTTACAGAATATAAAAATTCTGACAATTTTTGACATTTTAAAGATTATTTTAGAGATTATTTTTTAGCAGTTGGAATAATTTGGAAAATTTGATTTTTATTTTTTTTAGAAAATGTTTTAATATTTTATAATCAAATTTTGTCATTTTTAACTTTTTATAAATGCATTGTGCATTTTTTGGGTGCTTTCATAATATTTTATACTTTAGGCCCGGATTTTGCTATTTTTGAGATTTTATAAATATTTTTGACAAATTATGGCCGGATTTTAATATTTCTAACAATATTTTGATATTTCATAGGCGGATTATGCTATTTCTAACTTTTATGACAGAATTTTGCACCTTTTAACAGTTATTACCAAAACGCTGCTATTTCTAACAATATTTTGTAATTTATAGCCAGATTTTGGCCAAATTTTGGAGCTTTCTGTAATTATTTTAATGTTTCAATACAGGATATTTGATTTTCTACAGAATTTTGCACTTTTTAACAGTTTGTGATAAACAACTTTGGTATTTTTTTACAATATGTTCATACTTAATAGCCGGATTTTGCAATTTTTGACTTTCTATAATGCATCTTTTAACATATTATGCCGGATTTTTTTATTTCTAACAATATTTTAATATTTGATAGCCGGATTTTTTTTTTTTTTAATTTATAGACAAAATTTACATTTTTCAACAGCTTATAATAAATTTTTGTTGTTTTCTAACAATATTTTGATGTTTTAAATCAGGATTTTGCTATTTTTAATATTTTATAAACAATTTTTTGCATCTTTAAAACCGCAGTTAGTAAATTTGACTTTAAATAAATAGAATTTTGTATTTTTCAACAATTTATGGCCGAAGTTTTGCTATTCCTACTAAAAATTTTAAATTATAAAAACCAGATTTTGCAGTATTTTTAAATTTAAAAAATTTACACTTTTTAACGGTCAAATTTTAGTTACTTTTAATAAAAAAATTATGTTGTATGGCTTGATTTTGTTAGTTTTAACATTTTATAGACAAATTTTAATACATTCTTGCTGTATTTTAAAACTTTATGCCGGATTTTGTTATTTTTATCAGTTTTTGGCTGGACTTTGGTGCGTTTTAACAATATTTTGACGTTTTCAGGGCGGACTTTAGTATTGTTGACATTTTATGAACTAAACTTTGTAGTTTTAAACCGTTTTTGGCCAAATTTTGTTTTTTTTTTTAAATTTTTTAAGTTTACTATTTGGGCAATTCCACGTCAAGTGAGCAGTCGATTTCACGCGACCCTCTCCGATTTAGCTCAAATTTTGTACACTTATTTGAGTACCCAAAATATGACTTCATGCCAAATTTCAGACCTGTAGGTCACATAGTTTGCTTCGTAGAGCCAACTAAATTTTACGGCAATTTTTAAGTTCAACTTTTAACTTTATGTATTTTAATTGCATTTCAACCTGGAAAAATTGAAATAGTCATAACCGATGGGAAATTTTTCAAGGAATCGAATGCAGTGGTCAGATTTTTGTTATCTTGTCCCGCACTCACAGGAAACTCAAAAAAACAGTTTTTTTTCAAAAATTCAATTCTCAAAAGTTGCCACCGATTAAGACTCTAAATTTTGCGCAAAGACGACCAAAAGTATGTACTTTAAGATGCTTAAATAAAAATTTCCCACACTAGTGGTGGTTTTTGCTCTAGAGTCTCTTAAACGCACAAAACCATTTTTTAATCAAAATTTTAGCACATATTAATTAATATACAGGGTGTTAATGAATAGGGGTAACAAAGTTTTAGGGTGGATAGGGGGGTTTATTTGAGACACTTTTTAATTATAAACTTATAGGGAAACATGTTTACCCTAGAAGCTGCACGTCAAAATTTTTTTTTATACAATATTCGAAATATCTCTTTTAAAAGTCTAAATAAAAAAAAAACAATAGAATATAAAAATTATAGGCAATTAAATTGTCTATCTTTTTTGAACAGCAAATCTGGATCTATCTCTAACCGTACTTATGTCATAAATTAAAGAAAGATTTTTAATTTTTTTTTTGTTGTTTTTGTTAAAAATGATGTTTAAAAGTCAAAAATGTAAAAAAAAAATAAATTTGAAATAAAAGTAAATGGCCTTTTGCGCATTTTTCACCTAATAACATGTTTTAATGTAGCTCCTACCAATTGTGTGCTATTAAAGAAAAACTTTAAGCATTTTTTAACCTTACTTAAAAAAACATTAATAGAATGTTACAATTTTGACAAAATTAAAAAAATATGTACAATACGTCAGTTTAAAAAAATTTTAAATTAAAAAAAAATTATAGGCCTAAACCTTATTAAATTCTAATCATTTTAGTTTACGAGTCTAATTTTATGTTCAAAATTTAAAATATAATAAAAATATTATAATTTAAAAAATATATATACAGAGTATATTGATGTAAAGTTTCATGTGGAACCGAATTAGCAAGTACTCATTTGCTTTTTTGGGGACCCAAAGTATGCATCTGACTCAAATCTGGAAGCTAATGATACTTATTAAGTATATTAATTTTATAAATTCAATGGTAGTGCGACACGTGTTCTTTTGAATCTTAAGGTCTGAAATTTCTCCTGGCATATTTTTTTTGTATAAAAATAACTTTCTGAGGGTGCACCACAAATAAATTCCACAAAAAAAATGTAAAAGCCAGTCTAATATCAAAAATTTTGATTAAAAAATGGATTTGTGCGTTCAAGAGGCTCTAGAGCAAAAACTACCACTAGTGTGGGAAAATTTTATTTAAGCATCTTATAGTACATAAATAAAATTTTAGAAAAAGGCAGCTAAAAGTAAGCATCTTATAGTACATACTTTTAGCTGCCTTTTTCTAAAATTTGGAGTCTTAATCGGTGGCAACTTTTGAGAAATGAATTTTTGAAAAAAAACTGTTTTTTTGAGTTTCCTGTGAGTGCGGGACAAGATAACAAAAATCTGACCACTGCATTCAATTTCTTGAGAAATTTCCCATCGATTATGACTATTCTAAATTTTTCCCGGCTGAAATGCAATTAAGATAAATAAAGTTAAAAGTTAAACTTAAAAATTGCCGTAAAATTTAATTGGCTCTACGAGGCGAACTATGTGACCTAGAAATCTGAAATTTGGCATGAAGTCATATTTTGGGTACTAAAATAAGTGTACCAAATTTGAGCTAAATCGGAGAGGGTCGCGTGAAATGGACTGCTCACTTGACGTGGAATTGCCCATTTGCCATTTTTGATTTTTTATAAAAGGATTTTTGCGTTTTTTACAGTTAATGCCAATATTTTAGTGCTTTCTTACATAATTTTTACATTTAATGGCCGGATTTTGCTTTGTTTGACATTTTATAAATAAAATTTTGCACTTTTTGTAAGATAAAGGACGGAAATAAAGTTATTATTATTATTTTTATTGTTATTTTTAACAATATTTTGAAATTTATATATTTTATTATATTTATAACAGTTTATTGTGAAATTTTGTTTTGTTTAATTTTTTTAAATTTTTTGCCCGGATTTTGACATTTTTAACCTAATTTTAATAAACTCTTACAATATTTTGATATTTTATAGATGGATTTTAAAGTTTATTAAATTTTTTTAAAGTTTACATTTTTTACCAGTTTTTTTTAATTTTACTGCTTTCTAGCAATATTTTCATGAAGACCGGATTTTGCATTTTAACATTTGGTTGTTAAAATTTGCACTTTAAAACCGTTGTTAGCTGGATTTGGATGTTATCTAATAATTTATTTTTGTTTTCTGACAGCAGTTAGCCTTTTTTAAATACAATACATAATTTGATACATATTTATGGCCGGATTTTGTTGCTTTCTAACAATTATTTGCCGGGTTTTGTAGTTTTTAAAATTACTCTTAAATTTTTAACTTTTCAACTGTTTATGCTTATGATGATAAAAGAATATTTAATATTTTATAAAATAAATTTGCATTTTTAAATCATTGTTAGCCGAATTTTGATACATTTTTTAACAGTTTATGGCCGAATTTTGGCAATTTCAATTTTTTTGATGAAGAACGGATTCTGCTATTTTTGACATTTTTTGAGTAAAAATTCACATTTTCAATGGTTTTATAATTGGATTTTTGATCTTTTTAACGGCATTTTGATATTTTATGACCGGATTTTGATATTTTCAACAATTTATGAAAAAAAAATTTTTTTAACAGCTCAATGCTCGATTTTTTAAAGTTTTTTGACAATATTTTAGTTTTATAGCTAGATTTTGCTATTTTTGACATTTTATAAATAGAATTTTAATTTTTTTAACTTAATGAGTCTCAGTTTTGTTAATTTTGACATTTTATAAATACAATTTTTACATTTTGACGCTTTATGACCAAGTTTTGTTTTTTTCCAGTATTAATGTTGATATTTTTAGCAAAATTTTGTAATTTTTTAACGCCATAAAAATGTTTACATTTTTTAATAATTTGTGTCAGAGTTTTAAAGTTTTCTGACAAATATTTAAAATTTTAAGCCCGGATTTTGCTTTTTTGATATTTTTTATAAATAAAATTTTGCACCTTTTGACAGATCATGAATTAAATCATTTTGTTATTTCTAATAAAGTTTTAATATTTCATAGGCGGATTTTGCTATTTTAGTTTATTTTAGTTATTTTTATTAAACAAATTATATTTTATGGCCGGATTTTGTTAATTTTGACATTTTTTGGACAAATTCTTGCAATATTTTGATAGCCGGATTTTGTTATTTTTAAGATTTCATTATAGTTTGTTCAATTATTACCAGTAAATGGCTGGAATTTGGTGCTTTTTAACAATATTTTGAGGCCGGAATAGCAATTTTTGACATTTTATAAACAGATTTTTGTTTAAACCGTTTCTTGCCGGATTTTGTTTTTTTTGACATTTAATGACCAAATTTTGCTACTTATGATTTTTTATAAAAAGATTTTTGCATTTTTGTACAGTTTATGATGAAATTTTATTGTTTTCTTACATAATTTTCACTTTTTAACAGTTTTAGTTCATACTTTTAACTTTATAACAATAATTTAAAGCTTTAAGATTGGATTTTGTTATTTTTAACTATTGTTGGCCAGATTTGAATGTATTCTAATTTTTTTTTCTAACCGCAGTGAGTTTTTTTTGTAAATAGAATTTTAAATATTTTGACAGATTATGGCCGGATATTGTTGCTATCTAACAAATATTTGCGGGATTTTGTAATAAATTTTTACACTTTTCAATAGTTTATGTCAAATTTTGTGTGCTTTTTACCAATACTTTGAATGTTTTGAAAGAGATATTTAATATTTTATAAAACAAATTTGCATTTTTAAAATTAATAAATAATGTATTTTATGTAAATTGCCTTTTCATCCAGTAAAAGACACATACATTCGTGTTTCAGAGTATGCACCCATCATCAGTGTGCCTAGCATCTCATTGGTCAAAGAGACAATTTACATAAAATCACAGTAACTATTAAACAATTTATGATTACTAATGTGACATAGGTGTTAACGTTTTTGCACTTTTAAACCATTGTTAGCCAAATTTTAATACTATTTGATATTATTTCGAATAAAAAAATTTACATTTTGGCAATTTCTAACAATTTTTTGATGTTTGAAGGACAGATTTTGCTGTTTTTGACATTTTATCAGTAGAATTTTACATTTTTAATAGTTTTATGGTTGAATTTTTGTACTTTTTAACGACTGTTTGATATTTTATGACCGAATTTTGATCTTTTTAACAATTTATGAAAAAAATGCATTTAACAGTTCAATGCTCGATTTTTTGGAGCTTATTAACAATATTTTAATTTTATAGCTAGATTTTATTACTCTTTACATTTCATAAGTAGAATTTTACACTTTTTAACAGTCAGAGTTTGGTTTTTTCCAACACTATTTTTATAATTCATGACTAGATTTTGCTATTTTTGATATTTTACGGCAGGATTTTAGTGCCTTTTTATATTTTCAAGATTTTTTAAAGAATTTTTGAGCTTTTTGACAATTGTTAAAAGTTTCAATGCCAGATTTTGTTATTTTTGATATTATATAAACAGAATTTTGCAGTTTTTGACCAGATTTTTTTCTTTTTAAACATACTTTAATACTTATGACCGGATTTCACTGTTCCTACCCTACACCTTTTAGAAAAATATATATATTTAAAAATACCAAATTCTTACTCAGAAAAAAAATGATTTGCTTATCTGTAAATATAATTTTTAAACAGTTTTAGAAAGGAGGAGGAGGGGGAGCAACTTAATAATGAGAACCTAAAATTGTTTAAAAATCACATTTACAGATAAGCGCATAAAAGTCATAAAAACGCTTTAATTTAGAATTTTCAAATTCATAAAATGTTTAGTGGTAGGAGGGGGGGGGGGCAACTTAATGGTTTTGCTAGTTTTGACATTTAAAAAATAAAATTTTGTACATGTAGACAATTTTTGGCCAAATTTTGAGTTTTTCTAACAATAATTTTGATATTTTTAGTTTTGTCATAAATTTTTTTACATCTTTTAACAGTTTTGAAGTTTTCTGACAATTACTTAAACTTCTAGGCTGGATTTTGCTATTTTGATATTTTTTATAAATAGAGTTTTGCATTTTTTGACAGATTATGGATTGATTTTGTTAATTCTAATAATATTTTGATATTTCTTAATCGGATTTTGCTATTTTTGAAATTTTATAAAAAAAAATACATTTTAGCTAAATTTTAGTGCTTTTTAACAATATTTTGATATTTCATTTTTGTTTTTAAATTTCTTAAATTATTTTACACTTGTTTTCTAACAATAATTTAATGTTTATGCTATTTTTGATGTTTTATGATTGAAATGTTGCACTTTTAACTGTTTTTGGCCAAATTTTGATTTTATCTACAAATATTTTCATGTTTTATAACCGCAGTTATTCAGTTTAACTTTTTATGAATAGATTTTTGCGTTTTTAACAGATATAAACAAATGTTTGCTATTTTTAATAATGTTTTAATATTAATTAATAATTTTTTTTTAAGGTTGTTTAAATTTTATTAAACACTCTTCTTTTTTCTTTTGTCTTCTTTTAATATTTTTGACTTTATAAATAGAATTTTACATTTTTTAACAGTCTTATGGCGGAATTTTATTGCTTTTCAACAATATTTTGTTAGGTGATAGCCAAATTTTACTGTTCTTGCGATTTTAATAAAAATGTTTATATTTTTAACAGTTTATGGCCGGATTTTGGTGCTTTTTAAAAATATTTTGATGTTTCAAAACTAGATTTTGCTATATTTGACAGTCTATGGCCGGATTGTTAATATCTTGATATTTTATGGCCGGATTTTGGTTATTTTTGACATTTTAATTCAAGAATTTTGCATTTTTTAATAGTTAATGGCTATTTTTTTTATTAATTCTTATTTTAAAACTAAGTTTTATATTTATTAACACGCATATGGAAGGATTTTGTTGCTTTTTACAATATTTTGATAGTTTATAGCCGAAAACATTACCTTATTTGCGATTTTTATGAAAATGTTTACATTTTTAACAGTTTATGGCCGGATTTTGGTGCTTTTTAATCATATTTTGATGTTTCAAAGCTGAATTTTGCTATTTTTGATAGTCTATAACTGGATTGTTAATATGTTGATATTTTATGGCCGGATTTTGGCTGTTTTTGGCATTTCAATTAAAGAATTTTGCACTTTTTAACAGTTTATGTCTCGATATTAGTTTTTTTTTATTATTTTGTTATTTTAAAACTAAATTTTACATTTTTTAACATCTATATGTCAACATTGTGTTACTTTTCAACAATATTTTGATAGTTTATAACTGATTTTTACCATTCTTGCAATTTTCATGAACATAATTTTGGTGCTTTTTGAAAATGTTTTGATGTTTCATTTTTGGCAGTCTATGGTCAGATTGTTAATTTGTTAATATTTGATGGCCGGATTTTGCTATTTTTGACATTTCAATTAAAGAATTTTGCCTTTTTTAGTAGTTAAAGTTACTAACTTTTACATTTTTTAACACCTAAATGGCTAAATTTTGTTGCTTTCAAAAATATTTTGATAGTTTATAGCCGAGAATTTTACTATCTTTGCAGTTTTTATAAAAATGTTTACATTTTTAACTGTTAATGACCGGATTTTGGTCTTTTTTAAAAATATTTTGGTGTTTCAAAGTTGGATTTTGTTTATTTTGACAGTCTATGACCGGATTGTGAACATGTTAATATTTTATGACCGGATTTTAGCTATTTTTGACATTTTAATAAAAGATTTTTGCACTTCTGAACAGTTTATGACCGGATTTTTGTTTTTTTTTTTTAACAAATTGTAATATTTAATGGCTGGGTTTTGCTATTTTTGACAGTTTATGAATAAAGTTTTACACTTTTAAACTGTTTTAGGTCCGGATTTTGGTGCTTTTTAATAATGTTTTAATATGTCACAGCCGTATTGTCTAGTTTTTAAAATATTACAAATTTTATTAATTTTTTATGGCTGGATTTTAGTGTTTTTTTTAACAATATTTTAATGTTTCAAGGTTTGCTATTTTGGGCATTTGATGAATAGAATGTTGTATTTTTGACAGTTTATGGCCGGATTTAAATTTTTTTATAATATGTTAATACTTCATGGACGGATTTTATTATTTTTGCCAGTTTAATAAAACAAAATTCTAATTTTAAACAGTTTATGGCCGGATTTTGAACAGGTTTTAGTCCAACTGTAGTACTTTTGATCAATATTTAATTGATCTGGCCGGATTTTACTATTCTTAACGTTTTATAAACAGAAGTTTACACTTTTTAACAGTTTATGGTCAGATTTTGGTTTTTTATAACAAAATTTTTATATTTAATAGCCGGTTATTGCTATTTTTCATATTTGATGGATAAATTTTGCTATTTTTAATATTTTATGGCCGGATTTTGGTGCTTTTTTACAATATTTTAAAATTGGATGGCCGGATTTTGTTTTATTAATATTTTGAAAAAAATTATTTACTTTTTAACCGTTTATGACTAGATTTTGATAGATCTAGGCCGGATTTTGTTATTTTTGACACTTTATAAATATAATTTTGCACTTTTCAATTGTTTTTGGCCGAATCTTGGTTGATTCTGAAAATATTTTAAATACTTGACGACAGGACTAAAAAATATCAAAAATTATGTTTGTTTTTTCCAAAACCGTAAGGAAGCTCTTTTAATATTTTGTAGTAATACTCAAAAATCTTAGTTACGCCACTTAAATCTTAAACTGTTATATATTTTTTAAAATGACAAGCGCTTGCCAGCAAACAATGATCCAGCGGTAGTCAGCAGCTGCGCTAGTAGACAATTGTTTTGAAATCTGCTACCAGTTCAACTGCGATAATGCTGGAAATACACGTAACTGCCTAATTGAGAATAAAACTTGCTCAAACGTTTTTGTGCAATTATAATTGAGCGTTTTTGATCAAAATAACATGTGCAAGTCATTTATTTTGATTAAACTAACACATCACACACGCTCTCAATTATAATTGCACAAACAGTTGTGCAAGTTTAATTGTCAATTATGCAGTTTCAAAAATCAATTTTTTTCTAATTATTTCACTTTAAAAGCAAATAAAAAAATAATTTCTGATACAATCTTTAAATTATAAATATTACTTTTGTATACGCTTTTATTAGAATTAAATTCTAACTGTTATTACTTCATTGTAATACGTAATTCTACATCTAATGCATGGTTATTAGATTTACGTAACAACTAATATGGATCTCCTACCATTAGCATTGTTATCGAAAGGCAAGCAATTTGTCAGCTCAGCCAATTATCTACATTTGCTGAATTACATTCCACTAAACCAATTTCAGCCAACCTTTGTTATATTCATGATAAAATAGTAAGATTAAAATATTATTTAATATTTGATGGCGGCAGTTTTTCATCAAGATTTGTCGCGCTCTTGATTTTGCAATTTGTAAAAGCTGAAAAAATTGCAAGAAGCAATGACTTGTTTCAAGAGGCAACGGAGAATGCTTGTAGAATATTAAAGTAAAGTAAAATTTAAGTATGGGATTTTGCACAAAAATAATGAGTTTTATTGTTGTTGTGAAGTATGTGTTTTTATTTGAATTGTATTGAAAACGGAAATAAAATTATTTGTAACATATACAGGGTTAGTCAAAATTACCGAAACACCTAAATGATTCTCTAACTGTTAAAAATTTCAAGTTTTAAACAAAGTTTTTTTGGTTTTAAACAAACTAATTTATAAAAATATTGTGTTCATTTTATTGAGGAAATTTGAAATGTAAAAATATACAGGGTGTTCTATAAAAAAAAAAAAATTTATAGTAAAATAAACATTAGTTCTAAGATTAGTTTTAGGAATTAAAAATGCAAAAATATACAGGGTATTTATTTTATTATAAAAATTTGGATTTTTTTAATTTTTTTAAATAAAATAGTCTGTAAATTTTCAAATTTTTTAATGATTTAATGATTGTTTTATTAATTGTTTTAAATTTTATTACTCTTTTTATTCGTTTGGTTAAAATAAATATGAATGTTTGCGTGAAAATATTTTTTATTTGACGTTCAGAAGTTATAACTCAAAAATGGTGCATTTTATAAAAAAAAATTTTACAAAAAAACTTACTTAATTAATTTTAAAATAAAAAATGTAAAAATATACAAGGTGTTCTATTAAAAAAAAAGTTTATTAAATTTACACAATAAAATAAACACCTTGTATATTAAAAATATTTTTATAAGTTAGTTTGTTTAAAACCAAAAGACTTTTGTTTAAAACTTTTTTTTAAGTTTTTAACGGTTAGAGAATTATTTTGGTGTTCCGATAATTTTGACTAAAATTGTATATAACCGGTACTAAAAGTGGTTGTGTTCGTTGTTTGAAAAAAGTTTGAGCTTTCTTCAGTGAAGGAGACGCTTTTTAGAATATTTCTTGATTGTCTTGTGATGAAACCTACATAATAAAGTTCTATGCCCACAAATGACGTCACATGTTGTGATAATTAATTTTTAAATTAGTTAAACACAACTTTCAAACAACTTTTTTTATTTTAATTTTGCACTTTTTAAAATATACAATGACAACAGCTGTCAAAACCTGTTTATAATTATTTTGACAGTTTAATTGTTAAAATATAAAAAAACAAATTTTGAAATTTACAAAAAGAAAATTTTGAATTTTTTTACTTTTTAAAATGTTTAAAGAAACTATCTCCTAAACCAAATTTTTAGCATTTTGGCAGCTTAACTTTAAAATATATGAATATTTGAAGAAATTGGCTTGAAAACATAGTTTTCTGCATTTTTGACAACAAAATATTACGATACTCTTATAATAGATAATTTAATATCTTATAACTTATATTCTTTAATTTTTATAACTTTTGAGATATTTAAATTAGCTCCAAACCTTTATTTTTACAGTTTAACTGTTAAGATGTCATCAAAACTTACTTTGTATTTTAAGCCATTTGCGCATAATTTATGAATTGAGTGCTCCGCCCACCCACTCAAATGTTCAGTATTTAATTTTTGGATAACCGATACTCGGGCGGGTGAGCGGGCAACAGTATTTTAAATTTTCCGCTTATAATTTATGAGTTGAGTGCAACGATCACCCGCCCGAGTGTTGGGTATTCAATTTTTGAATAACTGATACTTGGGCTGGTGGGCGGGCAACAATATTATAAATTACCCGCCCATAATTTATGAATTGACATTTGCCATTTGCGCATAATTTATTAATTGAGTGCTCTGCCTACCCACTCGAGTGTTGAGTATTTAAGTTTTAGAACAAAAACACGGGCGGGTGGGCGAGCAACAGTATTTTAAATTTCCCGCTCATAATTTATGAGTTGAGTGCAACGCTCACCCGCCCGAGTGTCAGGTATTCAATTTTTGAATAACTGATTTTTGGGCGGGTGGGCGGGCAACAATATTATAAATTACCCGCCCATAATTTATAAATTGAGTGCTACGCCTATCCACCCAAATGTTGAATATTCAATTTGTAGATAGTCGACATTCCGGCGGGTGGGCAGGCGACAATATTATGTATTACCTGCACATAATTTATGAATTGAGTGGTGGTTCCATGCACCCAAGTCTTGAATATTATATATAACTTTTGAATAACCAACACCCGGGCAAGAAAGCGGACAACAGTATTTCAAATTTTCCGCTTATAATTTATGAGTTGAGTGAAACGCCCACCCGTCCAAGTGTTGGGTATCCAATCTTTGGATACCCAACATTTGGGTGGGCAACAGTATTCTAAGCTATTTGCACATAATTAATAAATAGAGTGCCCCGCTCACCCGTTCGAGTGTTTAATCATTTGAGCGGGAGGGCGTGCAACAGTTTTTTAAACCAATTAACTGAATGCCCCGCCTACCCCTTGAGTGTTGAGTATCCAATTTTTAGATAATTGACACTTGGGCAGGTGGGCGGGCAAAAGGCTTCTAAGCCACTTGTGCATAGTTTATGAATTGAGTGCCCTGCCCACTCGCCCAAGTGTTAGGTATGCAATGTATGGATAACCAACTTTTAGATGGGTGGGCGGGCAACAGTATTCTAATCCACTTTTACATAATTTATGAACTAGGAACCTAAAAACGCATTCATAAACATTTTCAATTCAAAAACCGTTTTTCAGCTACAGTGATGAGGAGTTTGAGCTCCATCTATTTGTAATAATTGGTCGTCTGTTGACTATTATTTTTTTTCTGGTTGGTAGTTTTGCGGAGCTTTTTGGGTTGATTTAGTTGTTTTTGACGTTGTTTTAAGTTTTGGGTTAGTAGAAATTTTGTTCCAAGAGGTTGGCTTGAGTTATCATTGCCGTGTGGTTTATGGCCTTGATAGTGATAAATACACGGGTAAGTGGGTAGTTTGGCCTTACTTCTAAACTTGGCTTTAAACTTTCCAATTATATGGAAGGTGAGTGTGGTTTTGTACAAAATTGCGTGCTATTTTTTTAATTTTATAACATAACAAATTTTTTGAAAGACTTTAAATTAGTTGTTGTATACGTGGTTCAAATATGGTGTATAGATTTTGTAATAAAATGCTGTTTTGGCGGCGTAGAAACGCGGGTTATTGTGCTCAATCTTCTTCTAGTAGCATCTCTCTCAAAAAGTCTGCAATCATCATAGCTATTTTGACTTTGGAGAAGGCAGTTTGGAACACATCTTTGGATGTTGTTTTGTACCATTTTCTTGTTTTTGTTTAATGGGCGATATTAACCAGATTTTTGGTTATCAACCAGATTTCTGGCTTCAATGCCAAGGGAATCGGCATTTTGTTGGATCAGCTTAGTAAGTTTATGTATTAAGGTTGAGGCCCGCGGGAATATTGTTCTTGAAAGTTTTTAGTTTTATTTCTAAAAATTTGTCAAATTTGTTGGATCTTTGTGGGTTCTGAAGCTAATTTGTGATTTGACTAAGGTGACTAGAGTATTGGCTTCCGTTGTCTGATGATGATGGTCCAAAGAGATCCTGTAAACAAAGTGCGGCTTATTAGCTTAAAAACACTTTGGCGTGTTCCAACCAGCCTAGTTTTGGAATTTTTTTGGTTCTTGCTCCAAAATTGTTTTTCAAAACTTAAAAACCTTATTTTTGAGGCGGACAAAAAAGTTTTGTACCGTCAAAAATTATCTTCCAGTTATAAGAAGGGTTTTTGTGGGTTTTTTCTTCAAAGAAAAGTAAGTAATCCGCGGGTGTAGTTTTCCAAACTGGCAGACACTGGAGTAGCTTCAGGTCCAAGTGAGATTTGTTTTTTTTTTGGGTAATTTGACTGAGTTTTTAGTTCAACTTTAGTAAGTGCGTAACTTGATACCAAAAGCATGTATAGAGATGAGTTTAACCAACAGTGTGAGTGTGCCGTCAGGGTTTTTAAATCAACCAGTGTTAATAGCTTAAGGTACTGTAGCTAACGTAGGTAAGTTTCGTTTGACTCCTACTATAGCTCATGGTTCAACCTTAGACCATATACACCTATAGACGCGCCGTGTGCTATTTTTTGGTTGTTGCATAGTGAAGCCAACATAACAACGTTATATGTCCACAACTGACGTCACGCGTTTATAGTGAGCATATGCCATATGAATAGTTGTTATAGTTTAATTTTAACTTTTAATATCATTCACAAAATAAAATTGTTTTTATTGTTATATGCTTATTAAATATAATATTCACAACAAATAAAAAATAAATAAATTTTCTTTATAATTGTTAATTATCAAACAAAACTTTTTGTTTATTGAATAATTTAGCTACGTCATGCACTAAGTAAAAGATTTATTGGCATTTTGGTAGATTAAGTGCGTAAAAACGTGCTTACATACACGTCAAATCTTTTGCTAAATAAGCGTTTTTGTCCACAACTGACGTCACACGCATTGATCATGTTGGCTTCACCGAGACGGCAGAAGGCGTGTCTGTAAGTGTGTGTGGCAGTTTTTAAGTACAGCGGGGGGGGGGGGGGGGGGCAGGCCACTGCTGCTTGTTAGTGCTAGAGGTAATGGGTCAACCTGGTTTGAGCATTCAAAATGGGTTCAGAGTTGCCGCTTTAAGGTAGTAAACGGTTGCGTTGTTTTGTAATACTCATAGTAGGCATTCATCTGGGTCGGCAGTTTACTATAACTTTTGTGGAAGTTTTGAGTTCAATCTTGTCGAGGTAGTATTTGCAAAAGTCTTCCACAAACCACTTTTTTAAGAACCGGAAATTGTTTAACAATTGGGCGTAATTATTTTAAAGTTAAATAATCAAATTAGTCTAGAAGGCACACTGACGTGG
The DNA here is from genome assembly GCA_963932245.1 of Tachinus rufipes. Lineage (NCBI taxonomy): Eukaryota > Metazoa > Arthropoda > Insecta > Coleoptera > Staphylinidae > Tachinus > Tachinus rufipes. The sequence goes on from OZ010749.1 coordinate 10,360,084, forward strand.
TTTGTAAAATCAGAACAAATGTCTGTGTTTGATCCTTGGCCGATGTGTTTGTTAGATTGAGTTTCTCATATGTTAAAACAGAAAATATTACAGGTGTTTATTAGGCAATTTCTAGACAATAGACAAGGTCGGTAAGTCAAGTTTACCAACCTTGAAGTTCTAATCAAATTAAAATATACTTTACATTAATTTATTAGTATTTTTTTTTTAATTTTTGTGTTGCTACTTTATAGCATAAAGAATAATTGTTAAATATTGATATTTATTATACTATTTAAGAAAATATCTAAATTAAAAACAATATATCATTCAAGTATTAAAACGGAATTGCACACTATTGGACATACTATATATTTATTTTTGTCATTAACATAAACAATAATAGTTGGCAGTGTTGAAAATTAAACAATAAATTATCAAGTGTAATAGTAATATGAATTGCCACCAATTAGTCAGATTAAATAAACCATTAAAATTGAAAAATAATAAAATCTGAGCATGAAATAAAGGTTTGTTTTGACTCATTATTTTCTGCTTTCAATTAATTGCATAAAAAATTGTTTATGTTTTTAGTCAACTAATATTGAATTAAATATTGTGATCGAGAAATTATGCCCTTGCTACAATTTTATTCAATTCATAAAAGCACAAACCCTTGCTTCCAAAACAATCTACTATAATAATTTAAGATTTATTATTATTAAATATTATATTTATTAATTTTATATAGTTTCCTAATATAAACTTTGCTGAATGTAAACAATTTCGTCTATCAATTATAGTTCTGAATGACGTCAATTGTAGTAACTTGCACATCTTATTGGAATGGGAATGAATAAAGTTTTGAATATTGGATGGAAATAACTTTTAATAAAAAGTCTGCACAAACATTTTTATACGATCTAATTTGTTGTCTAGCATAAATCAATAATACAATTACCAACTCAATAAATCATTTATCACACTATTTTGAGGTTTGTATTTCTTCATAATAAAATCAATTTTCATATAAATCAATGTCAATAACACTCGACATTGATATATAAACCGAATAACTTCTGAAACTGCGGAAATTATCATAAATCATTCTTGTTAAATGAACCGTTTACCTGTTTTCATTATATCAATCAATATTGTAAAGTTTAATTGCTTTATTTTATTTTAAACTTGAATAATTTATTATTAAGATTAAAAATGTTCAAGAAATGATTTAGTGGAGAGCACATTAATGTACCTAAAAACAGTTTAATCTGTAAGCACGTGTTCTGGAAGCAGCAGTGCATCCATAATCTATTTTTTTTTTGGAGTTATATACGCTGCAATATACACATTCGTAAATCTTTCGTATTTGCTTAGATTAAAATTAAAATATCTTCACTGCCGACATTTATTAAGATTTATTATAGGGAAATACTAATTTTCAGCAATATACGGTCATAAACATAAAATAATTTATTTTAGTTATTTGAATAAATATATTTATTAAAATAATGTTAAAGTGAAAGCGCAAATAGAGTTATAACTTTTGTAAAAAGTGTTAATGATAGCTGTAACTAATGTTTGCTGCGGCGATCGTAGCACAATGGTCTAGTGCGAGGACTGTTGAGCAGGCAGCCCGGGTTCGATTCCCAGCAGCGGCAATATTTAATTTGTCAAATATATTTTGATGCGGTCGTCTTCTTCGCAAGGCCTAGTAAACTTCTCTAATGGTGTGATTTGGATTCCACGTTAAACTGTAGGTCTCCCATGTTTGTGTAGAACTATTAACGCACACTACAAACATACGAGAGGAAAGCACACGGCACTATAATAAGAAAAAACCGGTACGGGAATTGCCTTGACCTACTTTGAAAACAAATCTATGCACATTAAAGCGTACTTGTTTCCGGCTCATGTCGTTTCATAAAGCCCGATTTAATCAAAAGCCTTCAATGCAACGTGGCTCCTGGTTCGGCAGCTCCTAGTTTTGTTCCGCGGCAGACTACATATCCTTGAAAGAATCTTTGCACGTCTTTGTGTACCTTTGACAAATAGTTTGCTAGTCGGTAATCTAAACTGTCATTTGGTGGTTTATCCAGATTGCCTCTGAACAGTCTTGTTGGGCCTCACTGCGTCTGCCAGCGTCTTGGTCATAAGAGTTGTGATTTGATGATGGAAGATATAGTATAGTTAGGCCAGATGTTTGTACAAGGCCTTCATTGATGTCTTTGCAAACATGTTTGTGTAGATGGATAGTACTATTCTATCAACGTTTTCTAAGTTTTGACTGGTGGTTTTAAGTCCGGAGTTTTTGGACAATGCGTCTGGTAGCAGATTTATGGTGCTTAGGCACATGTTCCATGATGTAATTATATTCCTTCAACTTTAATGTCCATTAAGTAAATTTAAATTATTATTATTATTTATTGTCTGTTTTTAAAGTGAAAGCTTCATCCTCTAAATAAGTCTGTCATTCCTAAATTTGCATATGAGTCTTTTTTCTTGAAATAATATTGCGCCCATTCCGGAGTTTCATGCATCGGTAGCACGTAGTATAAGCCGTGGCGTGGGCGTGCATGTTTTATAAACTTTGTCCGCTTTCTGTGATCATTCAAAGAGCTTTTTGATGCCTTGTTGTTTTATTAGTGCTTTGGCTACTTGGGCAAAGTTGGAAGTGCATAATACCACAAATCTTTGGATTTTGTTTGTTGTTGGTAGGTTATTGGTGTTCTCAAATCAGTTTCAAGTAGTATTCTATGGATGGTTTTCTTTAGACGTATTGTTATAGCTTAAGTACTCCACTACTTTTTTCTGTTGCACACTTTGCCAGATTGCATTTTAGGCTGTTTCAGTATTTTTCGTATGTGATTCAAATGTTTGTCCATGGTTTAGAATACTAGGTTGTCGGGGCGTTCTTCAACCCAAAAAGTATGATCCAAAATTGGTAGAATCTACCATAAGGTGTTTGCTTGTTTTTTTCTATTGGTATCTACTAATATCCAGAATGCAAGTCCAATTTGGTAAAGATGCGTGCGGCGCCAAAATCTTTTAATGTTTTTTGAATAAAAGGTAGTTGTGCTGTTTTGTCTTAAGTTACATCGTTCACTTTACAGAACCTTCCGTGCTATTCTTTTTTTGTACTAAAACCACTGGTGAGCAGTAGTTATTTGTTCTGAACTATTAAGCTAGTAGCTTCTCCACCTGTTTGAATATTATTTTCTTCTTCTGGGCATTATAGGTGAATCTCTATGCCCGTACAGGTGTGTTATGTTTTAATTGGATGTGATGAGTCTTTGGTTTTTGGTATAAACTTTTTGGATAGTTTTGCACAGTTTTGGATCTTTGGGGTAAGTTTTAGTTGACTCCGGTAAAATTGCTGTTTTGCTTGATAGTAGATGGTAGCTTAGCAGCTTTTTGCCAAAATAAATTCAGTGACGTGCATAATTCATATTGGCGCTTCATTATCTTTCAGTTAAGAGTGGCCCAATATTAGGTCTTTGCCTAATTGTTCAACATTTGTAGAATTTGGCTTCTCCTGTGTTATTCAGTTTTGCAAAATTAAACTAAAATTTGTCCAAACAATAGAAAAATGCAAAATTTTGTTCATAAATCATCTAAAATAACAAATCCGGCCAAAAAGTTTGTTAGAAAACATCAAAATTTGACCAAAAAAGTATACAGCATTGTATAGAATTTCAAATAACAATAACAAAATTTAGCTGCAAATAGCAGAAGTATTTTTAGAGAAAGCAAACATTTTTCAATTTGGTAAAATTTTTGATATAAAAGCTTCTACCATTTTTTCATTAATTGGAATTTTAACCAACTTCTTAAGTGTTTTCCAAACCAAGTGCTTTGCTTTTGGTGTTTAATATTCTATTTGACTTTGTTTGCTCTGTTGACCAGACTTTTTAGTGTGGGCACTAGACTTGCCAGTGCGTTTGCTATTGTTTCCTTTTCATGATGTGGATAGACTCTCTTGTAAAGTGCTGCCTATTGCAACCAAAAGCTTTTTACAATTTTTTTAGGTTTGTAGTGCGTCGTCATCAAGACACCGATGAGTTGCGTCTTCAAAGTAAGATTGTCATATTTTTTGAAACAATTTCCGCTTAGTGTTGCGGTAGCTTAGCAGGAGCACCAGTTTTTGCTCAAATTTTTTGGCATCTCTACACAGGCTTTGGAGTAAAATTGTTTTGATGTTTCTGGCACTTTCTGGTCTTTGTGATTAAGTCCGCCAAAGGTTGGTAGGCTTTTTGCTTTGGTTTTAATTTGCTAATTTGACGTTGACATTTTTTTTAACGTGGTTTTCATTTGCTTTAAAGCATTCGAGTTTAATTTCCTTATTGGTTAGCGCGGGGGCGATATGCCTGTTTTGGCATTTTTGACCTGTTTTCGGGTTTGACTTCTGTTCTCTATTTTGTGTATACTGTTTTCCGTCTGGTTCCGACCAAACGTCTTTGGATTCAGATTTTAACAAAGTTCTCGTTTTCTAAGTAATTGGTTTTGAGGTAAAGGAAAACTCTATGCTATCAAGTGCCCCACGTTGGGCGCCATTTGTTGCCAGCGTTTCTACGCAAAGTTTGATGATGATGGTCACTGCAGACGGGCGTAGAGTGAAACTCTGCTTTGTATGTGTTTTGTGTAGGAAGCAGCATGGATTACGCACGAGAGTGTTTGCACTTTTGCAGCCACTTCCGCTTACTAGAAACGGGGAAACTAACGAGTCTAGTTAAAGTCAAGCGACACTAAAGTGGAATTACTGCTGCTTCACCAACAACGCTTTGCCACTCCCAATAAAGGCACGTATTAATTTAAAGTGATGCTTTTAGCCGGTTTGTTAAAAAAATGCGTCCTGGTATACCTACATTGTAGTATATTCAAATAATAAAAAAAAAAAACATTAAAACCACCTGCGTTTGGTTTTTGAAAGGCTACAAAAACATGGGTTGCGCTGCAACTTTGTCAAATGCAAATTTGGAAAGGAAGAAGTAGAATACCTGAGCCATTCCAAACCCAACACCAAAAAGCAGTTGAGAAACTTTCTGGGTTTTTGCACATGGCTTAGGGAGTACGTAGCCAACTTTGCTAAATTAGTAGGATTGCTGATAGCCATGCTATTATAGCCACAACTAAATTTGCGCTTTATTTTACAAACAATAGCAAAGTTGGCGCGGTTTTGTACCAAGAAGACTCATCTCATACGATAGCTAAAGGTTAACCCCTCAATAAACCCGTTACTCTAACGAATTAGAATGCATGGTCTTACTATGAGCCGTCAAGCAATATCGTTTGTACTTTAAAAATGAAGTCTTCAATTTAACACAAAGCGCCACAACCAAGCCAAAACTTACCAAGTGATTGTTAATCTTAGAAAAATTTACACCTGGAGCGATTAACTTACTGCCGAAGACCTTATCCAGACACCAGACGACAAAGTAGTAAAGATGAAAAACGCCCACTTTACCAAAGAGGCGAGCATCCAGACATTGTAAGTTTGGTTAAGCTGAGTACGCATAAACTTTCTCCGGACCAAAACAGTATTGGAAATGGTCGCTTAGCTCAGATGCCCTTAAAATATTATCCACCAAACCAAAACATTTTGCAGATATGGTTTTAGAATACCAAGTGGGCCAACACGGCAAATTGCAAGCTAGGACTAACTTGTCGTACCATTAACTGCTCAAAAAGAACTATTAAAGCATTTACCCTAAAAAGGGGGACACCTAGAACAGGACGAAACGGCAACTACTTTCCACCAGTACCAATGGCGGGGGGTCCGCAAGGACGTACGCACAATATTCGATCGCCGCTCTAAAATCACAAACGGCAGAACGACCATGAGAAAAGATTGCTATAGATTTTATTGGCTTTTTTGATGTAACCTCCAGAGAAAACAAAGTGATGCTCACTATGATGGACGTGTGCACCCGATAGAAGCAGTATCCGCATACTAAAAGAAAAGCTAGTTTACAAATTTTGACAATGAGCCCCAAACACTTTGCAAACGCAATCTACCATCCTCAAGCAAACCAGGTAGAACTCCGGCACACCAAATTAAAAATAAAAATTGGGACATTAGTCAAAGATCATTATTGGCGTGCCTGAGATGAGTTACTTTTGCTGGACGTTTACCATAATAACAGAAGGGCGGATAAAATCCGAGTTATGTGCTTTTAGGGCAAAACTGACAGTAATCAAAAGTTTGGAACACAACTGCATAAGAGCCCTAAAATTTGGACCACCGTCTCCAGTAAGCCAAACACCGGAAGGTGACCTACCAAGACTAACGCTACTTCCAAAAAACTGACGTACCCTGCAATTACCAATCAGGAGAAAAAGTAATGGTACCCGGACAAGCTAAAGGGTTTAGTTACAAATGGATAAGTTCTAAAATCTTGATTACGAAAGCAGAAGTCAATTGTTTTTAGGGCAATGACTTGCTTCACCGCCTTCCAACTAAGGTGCATGTAAATAATTTAGGACTAGCATCACCTTCAGAAGAAGCTCCTAGGAGAGTAACCTCAGAAAAAAAACCCAAGACGCAATTTGGCTAACGCCTACAACGACCACCGCTACGTCTTTGGCTAACACTAAGAGCATACCACCTACCACCCACTCCTGGTTTAGATAGAAGGACCTACCTACCTACCTATCTTGGACAAAACTTGTTATTGCACACCGGACGCTTAGCACACACACATATTAATATTGGTTGTCTGCCATTGCACCAGGGTGCCACCCACACAAACAAATTGTTTAATGGCTACTGCTAGCTTCCCTCCTGGTGGAAACTTACTCATCAGCACTTATCAGTTCATAAATTGTGGTTAAGTGTTAGTAATTTAGAAATTAGATATTTTTCTTTTCTGCAAAAGTAGCTTGGTACTAAATTAGAAAAAAAGTTGATGAATTCAACTTTTTGATAACAAACAATTGGGTGGGCGGGCGGGGTACTCATTTATTGATTGTGCGCAACTAGTTTTAATTGAAGTATCCCATCCGCCCATTTTTACTTCTTTGCGAATGTAATTTGTCATTTGGAATGGAGGATGATCAAACTTTTTGATAACAAACAGTTAAGTGGGCGGGCGGGGTACTCATTTTATTGATTTTGCTCCCTCTTCATAGGCGCTCGGTTTCTGATGCTTTGCTTCCGCTGCACCTCTCCCCTTGTGGCTAGCCTTGTAATTACATCAAAAAGATTGCGCTTATTTAATGAATATATTTCATAAATATTGTTAAAATTTAAATATTGCATTGCATTAATTATAATTAAATAATAAATAGTTCTGTTACATCTATTGGTAACAATCCAATTGTGAGCATGTTATATTTTAATTAAAATTGACGTCGTAAATTTAATTACAACAATCGTGGTATAAATTAAATAACATATTTAATAAATTAGATTAAACATTTAACAAATTAATACAATTGATAGTTCGAATCGAACATGTATTCGTAAGAATAAACTTATGATAAAAAACATAATTTTTAATATAAAAAAAAAGTTATAAATTGAGCAATGAATCTAATTTTTTTTATCTTTTAGATTGCAGAGATTCTATTTCCTGAGGCCTACTATTTTCGTTTTGGTAAGTTAATCATTGTTTAGATATAAATCAAAACAAAATTGGAAGTTGGAAGTTTTTATTGTTTATAGTAGCAGAAACAATGATCTTAAAACTTATTAACTTGAAACAAGTTATTCATTGTTTATTTACGCCAAGAGTCAATATTAAACCGTATTGGAAACTTTGAAGTTGTTTAATAATACAAACTATTCCATACTGATGTTCTTTTCAATATTTACTTAACAACTATTTAGAATTTCCAATTCAACAACTAAATGCAATTTATTTAATGTTTGCAAAACATAGATAAAAATTTTCATTAACACAATTTTCAATAAATATTGTTTATCTATATTGCAAACGATTGGATTAGAGCTCTATAAAACATCACAAATTAGTTTTATTCTATCCAATCGATATAATATAAAACCGCAAGAACGGGTGCGAACCGAGATAGCATTATGTCCTTTCTAAATACTTAAGCTTCTCAAATACTACTAAAAAAACAGGAAACAATTATTAGTATGACTGAAATAAATTTTATTGTTAATAAACAACTTGGGATTTACTTCTTATTTTCAAATGAAAAGTTTGTAACAGCCTTTTCTACTTTATTACCTTCCGGTGTGAATAAAAAACGAATTTTTTATTTTTATTTAATATTTAACAAATTTTTTTGAATATTGACGCTCAAAGAAATATTAGCACTCTAAAGCCACTTATGAATAATTTAACTTTTCTATAGGATGTCTTAAATTTCACCCCACGATTTATTGTCGCCTAAAAGCAGGTAGTATCAAAGTGTAATTTGTATTGTCATTTGATATCTCTTGTGCGCTGATACAGGAAATTAAACATCAATGTAATAAAATCGATGTTCAATTTTTAATATTATTATAGACGAATCCATTTAAAAATAGGTTTTACTAATTTTTATTTGATTATAAATCAATATTTGCTATGAGTAAAAAATAATATAACAATATAAGAAATTGTTTACGTTTAGTAAATATTGCAATAGTGAGAGTAAATTAGCACCGGATTGAAAACTAGAATAAAGCGATTTGAACTGAAACGAAAGTTGAAAAATAATATCCAATTTTATTTATTTTTAATTTGTCAACACAATCTAAACTGTCGGCATTATTTGGCGCTGTATTCATATAAAAAGGAGTACATTAATTTAGGGCAACATAACATAGTTAAAGGTTAAAATTAAAATAAAATAGGAAATTTTTTTTTCGTTAAGAGATTTTAATGTACATAATATTGAATGGTTAAATCATTTATCTTCTATTTTTGCTGCTTCTCATAATCTTACTCAACTTATTCAGCAACCCACATATTTTTTTCGTGATGGACTTTTTTGTAGACACGTTGACAATAATAATAATTGCGTTAATTAATTCTATTGGATCAAATATTTTCTCTCAATGCACGTTTGTGTGATTAGAATGTTAATAAATTTCTGCATGCCAATATAAACCCAACCAAGACAAAATAGTTGTTTCCTTAATAATAAAAATAATGATCTTCTAGCTTATAGCCATAGTTAATAAAAGCAAATCAATTTTTGCACACTTTTGTTAAGAACAGAATTGTCAGGAATGGTTCCATGATAAACCACCGGGAGCGCTTCACTCGCACTGTAGTAAAATACCGCCCATGGCGACGATCACCCAATAAAATCAAACTACCAATTGTGCAATAAAAACAGTACCGAACGTAATGGGTGGAGTCATCGGTGGGCTTATTGTTTACACCTAAAAGTATCCTCATCTTCGGTGCTACTTTTAAAGCAAACAAATAATCATTTTGTGATAATTTTTGCGGCATATTTTTTTTTATATAAATATCATTAATATGAACTAAGTTTGAAATAAATTGAACAATTTTTACCACTAAACTTTTTTATTTATTAATATATTTTTACCAAAATAGCTTATTCAAATGTTGTTATTACACTCATAATAATGCCGAAAACGGAAATGAATTATCTTAATTAACTTTCGAGAAAAGCTGCACGATAGTTTTATGGGACAATTTTTCAACCTTAAGTTTATTTATACTTTAATGTGCATTAAAGTAACCTCAAATAGTCATTACAAAAAAGCAATCAACAAAAAGTAACAGAAAGAATGCAATAATCCTACATTAAAAAGCCCTTGTCTTTGTACCAGCACTTTTATGCAATTATCAAGTCCGATTGGAATCACCGACCGCCGCAGTTTCATTAGAATGGATTACGTTGCCGCAAGCTTTCCTTTTAAATTTGCAATACGATCAGATTAATCCATTCTATATATAAAACGGAATATTTAAATTAATTACTAACCCTAAAAAAGTGATAATATTTAAATGATTAATTTAGTTAAATTCTTGATTAATGGAGATGAATTACTTAAATATTTATAATAGAATTGATGTGAATGCTTTTTAACAAAGAGAATAATGGTTGTATCAAGTTTTCTTCTTTCTTTAAAAGATTAATGTTAGCAAATGATAAATAGTTCTCTGAAAGAAACTGTATACCATTACTAACAATGGTACATAATATTTATTGTTAACATAGAATTTAATGAAATTAAAAAACGAACTGCATAAACTACTGCATTACTACAATAGACCCATTTCGATGTCAGCAGCAGAGCTATTTCTTTCCGACAAATTCCATTTTCGGTTCCTTGCAAACTTAATAAATTTGGTTGAAATTATATTGATTTCTTTTGTTACGTAACTACCAAATTATGCTCTTTTATTTAGTATAATAAAAAAAAGATCAAACATTATACCTTCAAAAAATTTTGTATTAAATAAGTTTTTCCTATATGAATTTTCATACAAAGAAGATTTAGGAAAATTGAGAGTATTAAAGCTTGATTATATGCGATATTAAATCAAAAAGTTGAGATGTTTTAATTGGATTATAAATTAATATTAACGCTACTCTGCTGTTGGATATTATTTTATTTTATTGTATCTTATATTTTTCCTGTAATGTGAACAATAAATATTTTATAAGATAAAGAAATAATGTTTCTAACATGAAAAAAACATTGTGCTGCGACAGAAATCTAATTTTGTTGTCTGATCAATTTACGCCAGTATCAATATCATTGTTCATAATAAAACATTTAATTATACAGGGTGCTAAAAAAAAATTAAAACCACATTATTCTTTTTTTCTCTATTTTTTATTTTGCAAAAACGTGCTATTTTTATATCATAAAGGGTCCGCCAATAAGCGCGCTCGATCTTTAAAATAAAATAAAGCAAGTTGTGTGAGAGGTATAAATGAAATTTATTTTTTGTTTAAAAGAGTATTTGAAGGCATTATGTATGGAAAATAATATCGTTCAAATGGCCACCTCGGCTTCGCTTGGTGGCGCGCATACGAGAAGTCCAATTTTGAATGACTCTGGCGCACAAATCGGGCGTGGCGTATGTTGACTTTGAGGTCATCAGTGTTTTGTGGTTGGTTTGCGTAGACCTGCGATTTAAGAAAACCCCACAAGAAATAGTCTAGTGGGGTTAAATCGCAAGATCTCGGTGGCCAGTTGATGTCGCCTCCGCGCGAGATAACCATTCCTCCGAAGCGCTCGTGCAGAAGATTCATTGTGGCGCGCGCTGTGTGGCTCGTAGCGCCGTCCTGCTGAAACCACATATCCTCAACATCCATATTGTCGATTTCATGCCAGAAAAAGTTTGTTATCATAGATCTGTATCGTTCGCCGTTTACCGTGATGGCCACACCATCGTCGTTCTCGAAAAAATACGGCCCGATGATGCCTCCGGCCCAAAATCCACACCAAACAGTTACCTTTGCTGGGTGCATTGCGACCTGGTGGACCTCCTGTGGATTGTTCTAGGCCCAATAACGGCAATTCTGCTTGTTGACATTCCCATTTATCCAAAAATGTGCCTCATCGCTGAAGATGATTTTGCGACCAAACTCGGGGTCGACTTCCAACTGCTCTAAAGCCCAATCAGCAAAGATACGGCGCTGTCTATGGTCGTTTATTTTGAGCTCTTGTGTCAGCTGGATCTTGTACGGATGCATGCCCAAATCCAGATGCAAGATTCGGCGAAGTGATGTTTCCGAAAGGCTTTGTTCCTGTGCGCGACGTGAAATTGACTGTCGCGGATTTTCACGCACACTATTGCGCACAGCGGCGACATTCTCGGCAGATCGGACGTTTCGACGACGCGTCGGTGTTGGCTGATTGTTCACCGAACCGGTTGCCTTAAATTTGTTTATTAAACGACGGATAGTCGACTCAGCAGGACGACCAATTGCACCGTAAAGTTGGCGGAGCGCGCGGAACGTTGCCCGAACCGATGAATGATTTTCATAATAAATTTTAATGATTTGCACATGTTGCTTGCGGCTGAATTGGTTCATGGTATTTTGTGAAGATACACTGAATAATAACAACTACGTTTGACAACTCTACCACAAACAACATGGCCGCCATGAGCTGTCAAAGATCGAGCGCGCTTATTGGCGGACCCTTTAGTTGGATGATGTTTTGTGAAATAAACATTCAGTATTTGACAGTTGTTGTTAGTTCACAAGTTTTCATTGCTATGGCTGATTATTCTAATGCAGAACTAGCCGACATGCATTTTATGTATGGTTGTGCTAATGGGATTGCCACCAATGCGCGACGACATAAAGACGTTTATTCAAATCGTCAGATTCCTTCACATCGTATGATTGGAAGAATTCACCAGAGCTTGAGAAATACCGTTTCACTTCAAAAACAGTGCTACCTTTCCGGCAGACCAACGTCGGTATCTACTTCTAGAACTAAACAAAATATTATAATACGGATAGAGTGTGCGGAGAGTATCAGCCGAGGTAGGAATAGGTGCTAATCTTGTTTGGAAAACCGTCCACGAGCAGCTGCTCTATCCATATCATGTACAACGAGTACAGGCTTTTTAACTGATCATCACGCACATTTGGTTTTTTGTCGCTAGTTTTTACGCAAAGATGTTGAAGACCCGCAGTTTCTTGCCAAAATTCTTTTTACGGATAAAGGCGAGTTCATACTAAATGAAGTTGTTAATTTTTATAATGCACATCGTTGAGCCGACAAAAATCCCTATGTTGTTGTTAACAACAAATTAAAAGTCTTTCTTTTTTGCATAAGCTTAGAAGGCTTTTTGTCCAAGAAGGAAGATGTTATATTAAATTTTTTAATGACCAACATTTGGTTAGGTGGCTGGGTCTATCCAAATCATGATTACTATTAAATAGTTAGTGCTCACCCACTCACCCAATGATTTGTTATCAAAAAATTAAAAGTTTCTTTTTTTTTTGCAAGCGTTAGAAATCTTTTTGTCCAAGAAAGAAGAAATGATATTCAATGTTTTAATGACTAACACTAGGGCGGATGGGTGGGTCACTCCAAATCATGATTACTATCAAATAAATTAAATTGGAGTGCTCATCCATTCGCTCAATAGTTTGTTAACAAGAAATTTAAAGTTTCTTCTCTTGCAAGCGTTAGAATTCTTTTTGTTCAAAAAGGAGGAAAGGATATTCAATCTTTTGATAACCAACACTTTTGAGGGTAAGTGGGTCACTCCAAATCATGATTACTATTAAGTTTTTTGAACTGGACTGCTCACCTACTTGCCCAATAGTTTGTTAACAAGAAATTAAAAGTCTTTTATTTTATGGCCGGATTTTATTGATTTAAAACTGAATTTAATTAATTTAAAACCGGATTTGAACATTTAAATCAATTTTTTTTCTGAATTTAATTAATTTGTTAACTTTTAAGTCCGCATTATAATAATTTCTGGCCGGATTTTATTAATTTGTGACCAAATTTTGACATTTAAGCTTTAAATTTGGCATTATTTCTAAATTTTTTGTATTTTATGGCCGGATTTCATTGATTTTAAACTAGATTTGAAGACTGAAAGCCAAATTTTATTAATCTAAAGCTGGAATTAAGCAATTCGTGGCCGGTTTTTGACATTTTAGTCAAATTTTAGTATTATTGGTCAACTTTTTGTATTTAATGGCCGGATTTTATTGATTTTAAAACTGGATTTTGTTAGTTTAAAACTAAATTTCAACATTTAAACCATTTTTTTCTGAAATTAATTAATTTGTTGAATTTAATGTCCGCATAATAACAATTTCTGGCCGGATTTTATTAATTTGTAGCCAAATTTTGACATTTAAGCTTTAAATTTGGCATTATATCATAATTTTTTGTATTTATTGGCAGGATTTTATTGATTTTAAACTGGATTTGAAGACTTCAAGCCAAAATTTATTATTCTAAAGCCGGAATTTAGCAATTCTTGACAAGTTTTTGACATTTAAGTCAAATTTTAGTATTATTGGTCAACTTTTTGTATTTAATAAACGGATTTTATTGATTTTAAAACTAGATTTTGTTAGTTTAAAACCAAATTTGAACATTTAAAACATTTTTTTCTGAATTTAATTAATTTGTTGACTTTTAAGTCCGCATTATAATAATTTTTGGCCGGATTTTATTAATTTGTAGCCAAATTTTGACATTTAAGCTTTAAATTTGGCATTATATCATAATTTTTTGTATTTATTGGCCAAATTTTATTGATTTTAAACTGGATTTGAAGACTTTAAGCCAATTTTTTTTAATCTAAAGCCGGAATTTAGCAATTCTTGGCTGGTTTTTGACATTTAAGTCAAATTTTAGTATTATTGGTCAACTTTTTGTGTTTTATGACCGGATTTTATTGATTTGAAACTGGATTTTATTAGTTTAAAACCAAAATTGAACATTTTTTTCTGAATTTATTTAATTTTTTACTTTATATGTCCGCATTATAATAATTTCTGTCCAGATTTTATTGATTTGTGGCCAAATTTTGACATTTAAGCTTTAAATTTGGCATTATTTTCTAATTTTTTGTATTTTACGGCCGGATTTCATTGATTTTAAACTGGATTTAAAGACATAAAGCTAAATTTTATTAATTTAAAGCCGGAACTTAGCAATTATTGGCCGGTTTTTGACATTACAGTCAAATTTTAGTGTTCTTGGTCAACTTTATATATTTTATGGCCCGATTTTATTAATTTGAAACTGGATTTTATTAGTTTAAAACCAAATTTGAACATTTAACAATTTTTTTTTAACTTAATTTATTTGTTGATTTTTATGTCCGCAATATAATAATTTCTGACCGGATTTTATTAATTTGTGGCTAAATTTTGACATTTAAGTTTTAAATTTAGCATTATTTCTTATTTTTTTGTATTTTATGGCCGGATTTCATTGATTTTAAACTGGATTTAAAGACTTGAAGCTAAATTTTATTAATCTAAAGCCGGAATTTAACATTTTTAGGCCGGTTTTTGACTTTTAAGTCAAATTTTAGTATTATTGGTCAATTTTTTGTGTTTTATGGCCGGATTTTATTGATTTTAAAACTGGATTTTATTAGTTTAATACCAAATTTGAACCATTTTTTTTTTAATTTAATTAATTTGTTATATTTTATGTCAGCATTTTAATCATTTCTGGCCGGATTTTATTAATTTCTGGCTAAATTTTGGCATTTAAGGTTTAAATTTAGCATTATTTCTTAACTTTTTTGTATTTTATGGCCGGACTTCATTGATTTTAAACTAGATTTGAAGACATAAACAAACAAATTTTTTTAGTTTAAGGCCAGAATTTAGCAATTCGTGGCCGGTTTTTGACATTTAAGAAAAACTTTAGCATTATTAGTCAACTTTTTGTGTTTTATGGCCGGATTTCATTGATTTGAAACTAGATTTTATTAGTTTAAAACCAAATTTAATCATTTAAACTATTTTTTTCTAAATTTAATTAATTTGTTGACTTTTATGTCCGCATTATAATAATTTCTGGCCGTATTTTATTAATTTGTGGCTAAATTTTGACATTTAAGCTTTAAATTTGACATCTCCTAATTTTTTGTATTTTATGGCCGGATTTTATTGATTTTAAACTAGATTTGGAGATTAATTTTATTAATCTAAAGCCGTAATTTAGCAATTCGTGGCCGGTTTTTGACATTTAAGCCAAGTTTTGGCATTATTAGTCAACTTTTTGTATCTCATGGCCGGATTTTGTAATTGAATGTGGACATCAGACACGTTTTTCATTAAACATTTGGATGGGTATTGTAGACAACAGGTTTCTAGGTCCTGTTGTTTTACCAAACTGATTAACAGGCGCTGCTTACCTCAACTTTCTGCAGAACACAATGTATAATCTTTTGGATGACATTTTTTTGGCACACAGGCAACAAACAGCTCATTTTTAGATTGCCGTTAAAGAGCAAATTTTTTCACTTGGTGAGTAGGAAGAGGCGGACTAGTTTTATGTCCAGCAAGATCGCTTGATTTAAACCATCTTAATTTTTTTCTTTGAGAATATTTGAATGCATTAATGAATGCTACTCCTGTAAATAACCTCGAGAAGCTGCATTTGAAAATTAATAAAAAGTGCCAAGAAATCCGAGCCAATGAGGGGGTTTTAGAAAGAGTACGGATGTCTTTCAGACAAAGATCTTGTGCCTGTTTAGAAATAGAAGGAGGGTACTTCAAACAACTTCTATAACTCCGTTCTTTGTAGAAATATATAAAAATAAATAATGTTCCATATTTCCAAAACCGTTGCTATAACAACCCATGTTTATAAAAACTTTTTGTTTGTTGTGGTTCGTACTACACCACCCCCTTAAACATTTTACATTCCTTTTTGAACACCCTGTATAGACATAGAAACCGGCAAGCAGAAAAAACAAATCATATTTTATTTAGGAGCAAATCGTAGATTTTAGAGTATATTGTCTTCAATAAAACTATGCCATAGAAACTTTGAAGACATTACCACACATGTTTACAAACAAATTAGTTGTACGTGCCATTCACAGCAACTTCCCTAGATTTGATTTTTTTCTTTAGTGATATCTCAAGCAAAAAGTTTTCTACATACATACATTTCAAAGATATAATTCTACTCTGTAAATTTCCTATATGAAACATTTCACTATAATGTATGTAATAAATAATCTCCTGTTTCTAATTAATATCTGTTGAGTCAGTTTTAACGTCGCATTCATTTATAGTAAAATTTTAATTGCTTCAATTCAGTTAACTCCTGCATCGTGCTGCCATATAGCTGAGACAAAATTGTTTTAATACAGTTAGCTACATTCATTCAGTAATGGTGTTTCATATACCTTATATATCATTTTATTATTTCAAGTGTTTTTATTAATCTTTAAAATTACTTTCCTTAATTATTATCATGTTGACAAACTTTTTACAAAGTTAGTTTATAGCTTTAATCAGCAAAAAATTTAAGTGCATCAATACGAAAAAGTTTTGAACTATTAATATTTTATTTGTACAGTAGTTAATAGTTTTACTAGTGATAAATTTACATTGCAAACTAGTTATTATATTATCATAAGTAAAGAAACATTTATGTGTTTACTTTAGACAACAACTAACAATAATTCAAAACACGTATGTCTACAGTTACGATTAATTACTTTATGTACAATATAAACAGATCAAATAAATTCTGTCATCTTGCAGGTATCTGCACTAAAGTTTAATTTTGTAGATATTATTGATAACTCAACAAATTTCAGTATTTAAGTAAAATGTAAAGCAAAACACAAACTACGTTATGTAAATTGCTTTATTGCTTTTCAAAATATTCTCCTTTAAAATCTATACACTTTTGCATTCGATGAAATTAATCTTCAAAACAATTTTGCCACTCTGAGCGAGGTACCTCCAAACCAAGTAATTTAAATGCTTAACGGCCTCTTCAGGCGATGAAAAACTCTCGTTACGCATTTTATTTTTGATATGTCGAAATAGAAAGAAGTCATTGGGCAATAAATCAGGCAAATTTGGGCAATGAGTCATTAATTGGATGTTGTTACTGGTCAAAAACTCTACAGTTTACCGTGCTGTGTGAGCGCTTGCATTGTCATGATGAACAATGATTTGCCGGTTTATGTTGTTTCTTCTGATTTCAGCAATAACTTCCGGCAAACAAATTAAAGTATACCAGTCAGCATTAGCTGTCCTTCAATCCTCTAATGCAGCAGTTGCAACATGACCCGTTTTTCCGAAGAAACAAGCAATCATTCTTTTCGAAACGCTTCGTGAACGCGCACCACTTTTGTGGGTTTAGGTTTATTTTGAAACACCCATACAGTCGATTGCTGTTTTAGGCTCATATGAATATATCCAAGATTTGTCACCTGTTACGATGTTATATACCAAATTTGAACAACCCCCTTCGAATTGCTTTAGCATTTCTTTGCACCACTTGACACGTGCTTGTTTTTGTTCTTTTATCAAATTGTATAGGAACTAACGACTGCAAAGCTTCCTGACATGCAAATAATTGTGCAAAATTGTATGTATTTGTTTTGCAGCCATGCCTAAGGATGCCTCTATCTCACTATAGGTCACAGGCCGATCTGTCAAAATCATTTCACACACAGCATCATTATTTTTCGCGACAACAGAGATGCATAGACGACCTTTGCAAAAATCGTCTTCAAACGTTGGTCTTCCACTCTTGAATTCTGCGAACCATTTATAAACCATAGTTTTGGATGGTGCTTTATCCCCAAATAACAAACTAAGTTTTTCCACACATTGCTGCGGTATTAAACCGTATCAAAAATCATCACTCGGAATTCACGATTCGAAATTTCTATTTTTCCCACAATTATTACTCTTGTTAAATTTAGTAGTTTTAAATCGAACTGTCAACTGAACTATAGGTGAAATACGTCAAATTTTACAAATATGACAATAGCAGAACGCTGGCAATTCAGGCAGTACTTAATTCCGCAAAGTAATATATAAAATAATTATTGACCAATCATGAAATCTCGAGGTACATAAAATGTATAATAATTATTGTAATTTTATGTAAATTGTCTCTCTGACCAGTGAGATGCTGGGCACTCTGATGGAGGGTGCATACCTTGAAACACTATTGTGTACCTCACACAAATTATAGTAAACAATAAAGATCCAGATCGTTTTAATCTAATAGATTCCGATTATCATTTTAAACATTCATTTGCTGACCAACAGGGTATTTGTTTGTGCCTACATCTACAAACAAAAAGCATATTTCAGACTAACGACGTACAAAATTTAAAGCATTAGTCGTAATAGCATATTTCTTGAACTAAATCTTACCAATAAGTCTATTTTTGTAATTGGCATTATACCGTTCTCCAAATAAGGCAACTTCAAACTTTTTAGATGACCTTTTTTTTTTATTTTTTTTTTTAGACGTAGTGAGTTGTTGGTTCTC
Organism: Tachinus rufipes; assembly: GCA_963932245.1. Classification (NCBI taxonomy): domain Eukaryota; kingdom Metazoa; phylum Arthropoda; class Insecta; order Coleoptera; family Staphylinidae; genus Tachinus; species Tachinus rufipes. The sequence goes on from OZ010749.1 coordinate 10,378,982, forward strand.
AACAAGTGGTCCTTAAGAATAACTTACGCATGGTAATACCTTCCGGTTTTCTTCTCTGCGCAAATCCTGTTGTTTTAATGTCCCTGTCTAAACTAACCTACATTTGGTGCTAGTTTGAGGCGGGCTGGTTCTTGCTTCGTAGATTTTCACGTGGCACGCATGCTGTCCCTGGCCCCTCTCTCCCTATAGCCCCTTCCTATGCCTGCTTCTTTTGTCATTTTGCCTTTTCTTATCTGCACTAGCATCTACCTCTGCATTCTCTTCTTTCTCTCATCTTTGTGTTATTTACTCTAACTATATAATTTGTTTTCAGTTGTGCTCTTAGCTTACTAAGGTCTTCGTTCACTTCTTCTTCATCGTATTCCTTCTCCTTCATGAATAATTTATGTAGTTCCATCAGTTGTATTCCTTTTGGCAGTCCTAGATTTGTAAATTTTACCTCCAGTGATATCCTTGTAACTCCATCAGGAATTACTTCTTCATGTCCTCTTGTTGCCAGGTATATTCTGACTATCTGAAAGGTTGCGTTCTCAGTCATCCTCGAGATAGCATATCTACCATTTGGTATTTGCCTTGTTATTTCTGTTATTCTGCTTTCCTTCAATATTTCTTTTCTCCTTCTCCTTATCTCTGCAATTTCGTTTGGTATCGTAGTCTCTGTAAATGTTCTTCTTTTTTCTTCTGTTTCTTGGTATGCCCAATTGTCATGTCCTTTCTTATTTTTTTCTTTTTGATCTTTTTCTCTGTTTTCTTGTTTCCATTTAGCTTCTCTCATCTCTTTCCTTTCTCTTCTATGGCTTTTAGTTTGTGTGTTTGTTTCCATTGTTTGTTTTTCTATATTCTTCTATTGTCAAACTCTTCAATTTTTTTATATTTTTTTTAGTACACTTGTGCAAAGTTTTTTAGCGCCTTCCATTTATTTTCATCTTTTAAGCATTTGTTAATAATTGTTGTTTTACCAACTTTGCTTCCTAGTATATATTCTAGTTTTTTTCTATCTTCCTCCCACGCCTCGCATTCTACTAGAGTGTGTTCTGCGTTATCGTGTGTTTCTTCCTGACAAAATGTACACCTTTCTTCTTCATTTATGTTTTTAATTTTTTGCAAGCATTTTTCAAATGCTCCGTGCCCGGTCAGTATTTGTGTTGTATAATAGCACGTCTCGGGTTTCTTTTCTACCCAATCTTTTATGTCTGGGATTAATTCTCTCGTCCATTTCCCCTTTTCTCCTGTATCCCATTTTCTCTGCCATCTTTTCATAGTCTTCTCTCATGCTCTTATCTTTGCTTCTTTTTTACTCGTTTCTTCTTTTACAAGTTTTTTTATTTCTATTTTTTCCTCCACCATCATATCCGCGGGAGGTGTTGCCGCAATTACCTCTACTGCCTCTTGTGACACTGTTATGTAAGCTCTACAAATCCTTAGCAAGCTTGCTCTTGTGGCTCCTCTTACTTCCTTTCTGTTTTTTTTTTGTTTTCATCGCTTCTCCCCATGTTTCTGCGGCGTACAGCAATTTGCTTCTTGCTGCCGTTGCTATTAGCCTTCTGCTTTCTTCTCCTGGACCTCCGTTGTTTGGCATAAGTCTACCAAGCTTTCTCTCAATTTCCTTTGTTCCTTAACCCCGCTTCCTTAACCTGTTCATTCTATCCCTTTGCTTCGAGTGTCACTCCAAGGTATTTGATTTTTTTTTCTATGGTTATCTCTTGATCTCCCACTTGTATCTTACCTGTTCCTCTATTATTTCTCTTAGTCGATAGCCATGCCGCCTCAGTTTTTTGTGTTGCTAGTTTTAAGCCCTTACTTCTCATCCATATTTGTATCATATTAATTGCCAGCTCTAATCTTCTTTTTAGTACTTCTATTTCTACGTCTCTACTTACTACTGCTATGTCGTCCGCAAATGCTGTTATTGACACGCCTTCCGGCATCTTCATTCGAAGTAACTCGTTATAGACAAGGTTCCACAGTTTTGGTCGCAGTGCTGAGCCCTGCGGTACCCTCTAGTAAGTTTGAATTTTCCATTTTTGGTCACTAGGTTTCTGTCCTGTAAGTAGCTCCATATAATCTTGATTGTTTTTTTGTTCAGTTCTTTCTTCTTTGCCGCCTCTATGATTGCTGCCCATGATACGCTATTAAACGCGTTCTGTATGTCCAACGCTATCATTACACAGTGTTGCCTTTTTTTATTGCTTTCAGTTTTTCAATAGCTCCTAAGGTTCTTTTTCCCATCTTCCTTTTTCTTCTATTTCTTGTTCTATTCTCCGTACAATAACATTCTCCATTATTTTAGCCAGTGTGTTGATTAAGCATATTGGTCTGTATGATGTTGCTTTTCCTGCTTCTTTTTTTTTCTCAATCAGTACCAGAGTAGCTTCTTTCCAACATCCTGGAAAGTTCCTTCTTTTAGGCACCTGTTAATTATTTGAGTTATTTCTATCTCGTTTCCGTCTAAAGCTTAGATGACCTTACTGAAAGTATTGATAAGCATCTTCAAGGTAATCTTAGCTGAAATAATTTTGTTAAGACACGTTCTATGGCTCTCTGGGTTGTTTGCAGCTTGTTAGCGCTTTTGACGGTGATGCACATAGTCTCTACTCTGTATGTTGTTGAGAGGATGCATTTGTTGTGGACCTCTCTCTTGGGGTTGTTTGGGATATCTTGGTTTTTTAGAATATATCCCAGCTTTCCGAATGCAGCCCAGTTATGTTGTACTCATCTTCCAATTTCGGCTGCTTGGTTGTCTTTCCCTAGCTTGATCTTGTGCCTTAGGTATATACATATATATTCTCTAACGTTTTCTATAGTATGGTTTTCAATGGTGATTATAGTTTTGAGTGGGCTCATTAATTTTGTTTTCCCCAGATTCATTTTAAACCTATTTTCCTTGACTCTACGTTAAGTTCTTTTAACATTTTTGCTAGCTTTTCCATGTTGCTACTGATAAGGATTATGTCGTCCGTGAAGCAGATTAGATGGTTCAGGTGTTTGCCATCGATGTTAATACCTTTGGTATCTCATTTTAGGTTTTTAAACACATCCTCTAAAGTCAAGGTGAACAATTTCGGTGAGATTGTTTCTTCGTATATGTTCATTTGTAGCGTAGCGTTGTCGTAGATAGATTTTAGCAAGTTGGTGTAGCATAAATCTGTTCTGGCACTGTTCATAACTGAAAATATTGCTTACAATTCGATTGAGTCAAAAGCCTTTTTGTAGTCCACAAATGCAAGGTGTAGCCAAATGTTGTATTCTGCACTCTTTTCAACCAGTAATCAAATTGTTTGCAGGTGGTCTGTAGCTTCTACAACACTATCTAAAAAATAAATTATGATTTTTGCAGCTTCTCGCAATTTTACCCAACTTATTCAAACCCACATATTTTCCTCGTGATGGGTTTCTTGGTGAACCAAAATTTTTAAATTTGTATCTTTCAACTATTCTAGAGATAACTACAACTAATGTTGAAGCTGTTTTAGGAAATTTTGATCATTCACTTATTACTTCTGTTGTTAAAACTTTTCTTCCTATTACTACCAAACCTAAACTGCGCTTCATTTATCATTATTTAAAAATATACATAGTAGAAATAAAATAATTTCTTAATAGTTTAGATTTTGATACTCTAATGATACACATATTGCAGCAGAAAACCTTACAAAATCTATTCAAAATATTTGTTCCGTTTGCTGTTATCAAACCAAAACAAAAGTACTTGTTTTCAATTCAGACCAAACAAGCAGTAAATAAGTGGCAAAAACATTTTAGAAACAGCAGTAATTGTTTCTAACAGACTAAAAAAGATTATAAATTACTTCATAATTTTTTTGACAATCTAACACAATTAGAAAAAGCTAAGATTGCCAAAAAACAAATTCTTTAATACCCCTTCTTTAAAATGATCAAAACAATTTAGCTACTAATCCAAAAAAAAGCAGATATTTTTGCAAACCAAATTGCATCTATCTTGCCGTACAAAGCCGGTTAGTAAAAAAATAATGGGTCTAATTTTAGGCAGAATTTTACAAAGATATCTTCTTAAATTAAATACCAGAAAGGCATCAAGTATAGATGAAATTTCACTTATCATTCTTAAAACATTTGCAAATGAATTGGCTCTCATTTTGACCAAAATTTTTGAAATATTCCCAAATTTTGAAAAATTGTAAATGTTGTTCAACTTGTTTCTAAAAAAAGAGACAAGTTTGATTCTTTAAATTATAGACCAATTGCATTTTTGTCCAATTTGACTTCATCTCAGATACTCAATATAAATTTTGATCAATACGTTCGACAACAGATTTTCTGACTTATGTTAGTCACAAATGGAATTCTACTTTAGACAAACAAGGAGAAAATCTTGCAGTAGCTTTAGACATTTCCAAAGCATTTGATAGAGTATGGTATCATAATCTTGTCAACAAGCTACATTGTATAGGTCTTGATAAAAAACTCATCAATAGTTTTCTTGACAATAAAAAAATTATAGATAGAATTGATGGTTTTAACTCTGACCCCAAAATCACAAATGCTGGTCTTCCTCAAAGTTCTGCTCTTTTGCCAACTTTTTTTTTTGATTTACATTAATAAACTTCTTTAAATAACTAAAAGTTTTATTTATAGTTTTGCAGATGATAGCACCTTTCATACTTCATACTTTTCAAAGACTATATCGACAAATATGGAAAAACGTCTCAAAATTTCTAAGTTAGAATCTGTAGCATCTATAAACAAAAACCTTAAAACATTTTTTTTTTTAATTTTTTTTTAATATTTTTTTTTTTGAGAAAGATGTTTTTAACCGACTATCAACAAGTAAAATAAACTTCCAAATTTAAACAAATATTAAAAGTCAATGTTCACAGACTGCTTAAATCTAGTCTTCAATGTGATAGTTTCAGCAAGTGTGGTTCTACTCGTTGGAATTCAAAAGTAATTTTATGTTGATGTGACATATTAAGTAATTCTTAAAGATCACATTTTGAAATCTAACAAAAAAATTAAATTATGTTGTAAATGACACATAAAAAACGAAAAAGAAATCATTATTAAACTAATATTTAAAAAAAAAATACTATTTTTTTTTTCAAAATTTGTTCAAAAATAGCAAAAAATAATTTATTTTAAAAAAATAAAAAAATTTCTAAAATTTGATCGACAAACGATAAAAGAACAATTCAAAAAAAAATAATTTTCAAAAAAACTACTTATTTTTTTTTAAATTTGTTCAAAAATATTTTTTAAATGGTAATAATTTTTTTAAGAATAAAATTAAAAAAAAATATTTTAATTTTTTTCTAAAATTTGATCATAAATGACACAAAAAAAATAAAACTTAAAAAAATCCAATTTTTTTTTTAAATAAAAATTCACACATTTTTTTTCTCAAAATAATGAAAAAAAAAATTGAAAAAAAAAATGATTTTTTATTCTTCATTATTTATTCACTATTAAAAAAACTAGATTTTTAAAATTTGAAAAAAATTAAGCATTTTAAGTTTTTTTCAATATTAAAAAAAAATTAATCAACTCTTTAAACTAATTGAAAAAAAATTAAAAACTATATTAATTTTTTTTACAAAAACCTATTTAACAAAAAAATTATTTCAATTTTTTTCTAAAATTTGATCACAAACAACATAAAAACTTAAAAAAAAAATTAAATTTGTTCAAAAATATTTTTTAAAATTTTTTTCTTAAAAATAAAAATTCACAAAAAAAATTTTTAAAACAAAATAAAAATTAAGAAAAAATTAAATTTGATTTTCCATTTTTCATTATTTATTTACTATTAAAAAAAATATTTTTTGTGTTCAAAATAATAAAAAAAATTTAGAAAAAAAATTAATTTTCATTTTTCATTATTTATTCATTATTAAAAAAACTAAATTTTTAAAATTTGAAAAAAATTGAGCATTATAAATTTTTTCAATATTAAAAAAAAAATTAATATGTATTTGAAAAAAAAAATTAAAATTTTTTTTAAAAATCGGACTTTAAACAAGTAAAAAAATTAAATACTTTGTATTAAATTTTTTTTTCCACAACTGGTTCACCAAAAATCTATTTAAAATATTTTTTCTACAATTCACTTTTTTTAAATTTTTAAAATTTATTTTTAATATTAAAAAAAAATGTTTAAATATTTTTTCAAACATTTTAAAAATTAAACCAATAAAATGTTATAATAATATTTAATTAAAAAAAAAAAAACAAAAATATGTAAAAAAGCTATTATTTCAAGTTTTAATTAAATTAAAAAAATTGTTTTCAAATTAAAAATCTCAAATAATTAATTCTTTTCTTTCTTTCAAAATTTGTTCACAAATTGCAAAAAATACTTCTTAAATTGTTTAAATTTTATTTTTAAATTAAAAAAAAAAACAAATTAAAATTTTATTTTATTTTTATTTTATTTTTTTAATTACAATTTTTTTTTTTTTTTTTTAAATTATAACAATTTTCTTTTCCAAAATTGATTAAAACAAAAAACAAACCATTTCCCGTTTTCAAAATACACAAAAAAAATACTTTTGTTTTTTTTTTTCCAAAACATCTTTTAAAAGAATTGAAATTCACAAAACAAAAATTATGTTCTAAAAAAGATATTTTAGATTTTTTTTTTAAATTGTATAATTTAATTTACAATTACTTTTCATGTTTTCCAAATTCTAAAAGCAAATTTTCCTGTTATTAGGAAATTGTTAAAATGTCATTAAACATTTTTTTTTGCTATTTGAAGTCAAATTTTGGAAAAAAAATTGTATTTGAAAAAAATGAAAACGTTGATTTTGTTGTAAATTCTAAACAAATAAGATAAAATAATAAAAACTGTTTTTTTTCTTGATTTTAATTTTACTTTTTAAACTTAACTAAAAAATGAACAAATTAAAAATTTTGAAAAAAAAAATTAAATTTGCAAAAAAAAGTAAAATTATTTAAATATAAATATATTTTTTTTTAAATTTTCAATATAAATTATAGATTTTTTGCGATTTTTAAAGGTATTGAAACAATAATCATTTAAAATTTTCGATTTAAATTTTTCCAAAAGAAACAAAGTTTGATTTGTGGGGAAAGTAGTTTCTTCTTCTGTTATCCACTCACTTGCCCAAGTGTTAATAATCAAAAGATCAAATGTTTGTACCACCTCTTGTGTGCTTATACTTTGATATCAGAAAACTGTTTAACAATAAATCTCTTGATAACTAACGCTTAGGTAGGTGGGCGGGGACAAAGTTTAACTTGTGGAGAAAGTAGTTTTTTCTACTGTGACCCATCCACCCGCCCAAGTGTTAGTAATCAAAAGATTTAATGTTTGTTCTACCTCTTGTTTGCTTATACTTAGATTTCAAAAAAATGTTTAACAATAAATCTCTTGATAACTAACGCTTGGGTGGGTGGCCGGAAACAAAATTTAATTTGTGGAAAAAGTTTTTTTTTTACTGTGACCCACCCACCCGCCCAAGTGTTAGTAATCAAGGGTTTAATGTTTGTACCGCCTCTTGTGTGCTTATACTTTTATATCAGAAAATTGTTTAAGAATAAATCTTTTGATAACTAACGCTTGGGTGGGTGGACGGAAACAAAGTTTAATTTGTGGTAAAAGTAGTTTCTTTTACTGTGACCCACCCAGCCGCCCAAGTGTTAGTAATCAAGGGATCTAATGTTTATACTTTGATATCAGAAAACTGTTTAACAATAAATCTCTTGATAACTTACGCTTAGGTGGGTGGGCGGGAACAAAGATTAATTTGTGGAGAAAGTAGTCTTTCTATTATGACCCACCCACCGGCAAAAGTGTTAGTAATCAAAGGAATTTATGTTTGTACCACCTCTTGTGTGCTTATACTTCGATATCAGAAAATTGTTTAACAATAAATCTCTTGATAACTAACGTTCGGGTGGGTGGGCGGGAACAAAATTTAATTTGTTGGGAAAGTAGTTTCTTTTAATGTGACCCGCCCACCTGCCCAAATGTTAGTAATCAAAAGATTTAATGTTTGTACCCCCTCTTGTGTGCTTATACTTCAATATCAAAAAATTGTTTAATAATAAATCTCTTGATAACTAACGCTTGGGTGGGTGGGCTGGAACAAAGTCTAATTTGTGAGGAAAGTAGTTTCTTCTACTGTAACCCACCCACCCGCTCAAGTGTTAGTAATCAAAGAATTTAATGTTTGTATCATTTCTTGTGTGCTTATACTTGATTTTAAAAAATTGTTTAACAATTTATCTCTTGACAACTAACATTTGAGTGAGTAGGCGGGAACAAACTTTAACCTGTGGGAAAAGTAGTTTCTTCTACAACAAATCCCACGGTAAGGCACCTGCTTCTCCAAAATCAGACTATCACAAATATATTTTAAAATCTTAACATGTTTCAACCTTTACAAGGCCATCATCAGACGTCTGATAATAAGCAGTGTATTTTTTATATAAAAGTTTTTTTAAAATAACTCAAAAATCTCTTATTCTAATTTTGAAAAAAACATTTAATTTTTAATTATGAACCAATTGTTTGAAATGGTTGACAAGAAAACCAATGCTGTTGGTCAGGAATAGCTTACCAGCTCATCTTTGTGGTTTTTATTTAGCTGTGTTTGCTTTTGTCAATCTAGGGCCTAGATTCTTCTCATAGTTTCAGTTCCTTTTCTTCCTTCACTTTATATTTGCGTGCGTTATAATCTTTGTAATTTGGTTGACCTTTTTTGTGTCAATCGCAAAGCAACAAATTGTAAAATTTGTTTAAATTTTTGCTGTCAATCTTGGAGCTTTTTTTGTTACTAAAGTGTCAATTGCTAAGTGACAAAATGTTTGTCAAAATATTTGCCACAAACAAAAAACAAACAAAATTCAAACAAAGCAAAACTGAATTGTAGTTATCATGACTAAGGCTGTAGATACAGACCTGCTTGACAGAGTGTAAAAAAAAATCTTTCCGCTTTAACAAATTTACTAAAAAAGTAATCAGAAATTAATTCTACGTAAGAAAATGTTAATAACAGTTTTATACACCGTATAAACGTACAGATTATGCATAGCACTTTACCTCTTTATGTATTTTGTGGTATGTTTTTTTTATATAAGTTTCTTTTTATAATTTGTATATGCTAATTTTTATATTAATTCAGAAATTCAACTAATTATAAAAATTCTATAATATTATCTATAGAAATAGGTTTAGTTTAATTCCACTAGTGATTAAACACACTCAAAATGCGTGTCAATATAATCCACTCAAATTAACCACTCTCGATAAAATCATAATAAATTCCAACTGAACTCAACTGGATCCTTCACGCCCGATAAAACAACACCATATAAATCGCATCTTCGTTTAGCATAAATACGCTTCTCTTATCGAAACTTCTGTGAAATAAATTCCCAATAGATGCGACTGTTGATTTACCAATGGAATGAAATGAAAAAGTTTTATGTGGGCGTGTAAACATTACTTTCAAGTATTTATTTTGTTATATTTCAATCAAGGCAAAAATTTTATCATTTCCTTTGTACAGATTGTACTTTGTAAAATAAAATTTAATAAATTGGAATGGGTTCAATCAATTTGTGCAATATAACATGATGTTTACCTTTATATTTTTATTTTACGCTCCTTTTAAGCAAATATTTTCATAAACGTCGGTGTATACACGTATCTGCAATGCCATCATAGCAAAATTAATATCTACTTTACTTTTCCAACAAAATGTTGCTCAGGTGTGTTTTGAATTTATGTAATATTTATGAATGGAGCACTTTATTATGTAATGGAATTATTTAATACATTAAAGAGAGAAATAGCCCAGTACAACGTTTAGTCATAGTGTTTTCTATAAATAGAATGTAGTGTATATAAATAAAGCGGAAATAATTTAATAGCATCTTATAGTAAAGAGGATATAGCTTGAGTATCCAATATTGAATCAGTTGAGGAAAATGCAGTAACGAGTAATTTTCAAATAATTCAAATAAATTCCTAAAATTTTTTTTTTTCATTAACCCACTAGTTTATAGAGCCATTTATAGATCGGGAGTTGTTGATTCCTTTGTTTTTAGTCAACCCATTGGTTAGTTAGGGAAAACTGAATAGACCAAAAAACCTTTCACAAAATTTGCCCAAATTGAAAAAAATCTCTTGTGTATATTTTTCTCTTTATTCAATGTTATAATAATAGCTAACAAATCAAATTGTTTACACGTTATATACATAGTATATTTTATGATATAGTCAAAATTTAATTGCAAAAGTGCATAACATTAAACGAACTATATTGCCGACCTCTATAGAATATCTGGGAGCCATATGAAATCATTTTGAAAATAAATTCTTAATGGCCACTTTAAAATCAAATGTAGCGGAATATATAGCGTTCCTCATGTCCTTTATTAAATAAAGAGAGAGTTTATTTTATAAATTTACATACGCCGTGTACAAGAGCACCATTTGTTTGCAACAAAGTTGAGCCCAATATGCTGAATGTAATAGCCCCAAAATTGTAAATTATATATTTACAGCTGTCGGAGCAACATTAGTGAACATGGTGCATTTTATATGAGAAACGCATCAGTTCAGAATATATGGAAAAGTCAGGAATATTGAGTATATGCATAAATTCTTAAACTAGATTAATGTGAATTTTTTGTTAAAATATTTTCGTAATGAAAATAAATCTTACAAACTGTTTTTGTATTTAATTAAAAGATAAACTTGGAGCAATGATGAATGCATTTAATCTATACCGCTCTCAAATTTTCTCATTCTTATTTCTCCTGTCAAGTTGTAAGAGATTTATTTTAATTGCATACTTTACATTTATTCTGTTCAATTTTACTACTTTTCATAATAATAACAATGCAACCCTAACTAACTACTCAATAGTTTTGTCTGAATTTATAAACAAAAGCTTTCCATGCCCAAAGCTTTTCAAATGAAAGAATGCATTCACTCTAGCGTACATTTTAACGAGCAACTTTTTTAAAGATTCCACAAAAAAATCATCATTATTTTTTAAAGGATGGATTATTATGTAAATCCACAACCGTATAGTTTTTGAACAATCGTTTAATACAATCGAGTAAGACGACAATGATTTATCTTTCCTTCGGGATCCATTTATCAGTTTTTTAGTTCACCTTCAATTTATTACCGCCGGGAACTATTGAATATGAATTATGGATTGTTGCTTTGACAGTGGAAAAAATAATTAATTATAATATGAACTTTTATTGTTATTGGTTCATGTTCAGTATACTTTTGAAATAATTCGTATAAATGTAGCGACAGAAAAGCCTAGTAATTGCATGTTTCTGTTCACCGCATGCAACAATCAAAATAAAACTAGCAATTATCCTGGCATTAAATTACACATAAAAATTTTGTATTGCATTTTTGCCGATTTTATAAGTGCGTGCTTATAATTTAAGTTGTGAGCAAATGAAACAATATTGCGGTGCAGTAAAGGTTGATTTAGAATTTAAAGCTAATTGGTTTATCATATTTCAATTTAAGTTAGTTAAAATATTAAATTACATTTTTAAAATCAATCATGCAGTGTCATAGTTTTTTAAAGTTTTATCAATTAATTTTCCTGCTTTATGTTGTTCAGCTTTCTAGGGCGGAAAATATTATATTTTTTTAATTCAATTTTTAGTAGAGTTACGATTCCGATACACTTAATAAAAATAAATTGGCGTTTTTATACTGTATCGATCTGTTTATAAATTTATTTATCACTGAAACAATGCATGCTGAAGACCGCTTTAACGTTAATAATACTTTATTCACGGTATATACAAAACCATTTACATCTACATCATTATATACATAAATAACGATGAATTACAAACAATATTACAATTACACAAAAATATATAAAAGAATATTGAAAAATAAAAGCATGGAAAAAAGTATACATAAATAAAAACAAAATATAAAATTATTCATCAACACATTTTAATTGACACTTAAAACTACATTTAGAAACACAAAATAAATCAACATTATTAGAGAAACTATTTGCAATTCTACACATTCTACCAATTGGATTATTAAATCCATAATTGGTAGAATGTATAGATTCTCTAAATAATGGAGACTGTCTGGTTCGGCGATTATTGTTGGGGACTTGAAATGGAAGAGTTACTAGTAGCTATTGGCAATCAATCTCAGACATCATTAGTCCACGTAAAAATGATAAATCGGCTCTTTTGCGCCGAATTTTCAGCGGCGGAAGATTATATTGCAATGCAATGAGGTTAAAATCGTAATTTTCGGATAAAATGCCTAATTTGTACGATAATAAACGAAAAAATTTGTTTTGAATACGTTCTATATTGCATATATGAACGTTGTAGAATGGACACCAAACTGACGGAGCGTACTCTAAATGAGAACGTACTAAAGCGCAATAAAGTAATTTGAGTGTGCTAGGAGATAGGTCAGTAGACATTCTGTAAACAAATCCTAACATTTTCATAGCACGGTTGCACATATAGTTTATATGCTCAACAAAAGTTAGTTTTGAATCAAAAATTACGCCCAAATCTTTTATTTGTGTAACATGTTCCAAAACATTATTATCGATAGTATAGTCAAACGATACTTTACTTAAAGTTCTGTTGAAGCTTATCGAAAAACATTTATTTGCGTGAACGTTGAACAAATTTGCAAAAAATTTAAGGCCCTCTTTCCTCCGCACGATAGCTAAGCATGTAAACAACTTTCTTGATATTTTTGAGAACAATACAGATTGGAAACAAAATTTAAGTCTTGACAGTAAATCATAAAATACAAAAAATTGATTGATAAAGCTTAAATTTGGGTTAAATGACAAAATCCGGTCACAAATTGCTAAATTCCGGCTTTAAATTAATAAAATTTGGCTTTAAGTCTTTAAATTCCATTTAAAATCATCAAAATCCGGCCATTAAATACAAAAAATTAAGTGATAATGCTAAAATTGGCGTAAATGTCAAAATCAGGTCACAAATTAATAAAATTTGATCTAAAAATATTATAATACGGACATAAAACACAAACATTAATTAAATTTAAAAAAAAATTGGTTTAAATGTTCAAATCCGTTTTTAAATTAATAAAATTTAGTTTCAAACCAATAAAATTTGGCCATAAAACACAAAAAGTTGACCAATATTACAAAAATTTAGCTTAAATGTCAAAAACCGGCCACAAATTGCTAAATTCCGGCGTTAGATTAATAAAATTTGGCTTTAAGTCTTCAAATCTAGTTTAAAATCAATAAAATCCGGTCATAAAATACAAAAAGTTGACCAATAGTACTAAAATTTGACTTAAATGTCAAAAACCGGCTACAAATTGCTAAATTCCGGCTTTAGGTTAATAAAATTTAGCTTTAAATCTTTATATCTAGTTTAAAATCAATGATATTCGGCCATAAAAGACAAAAAATTAAAAGATAATGTCATATTTAAAGCTTAAATGTCAAAATTTAGCCACAATTTAATAAAATCCGGCAAGAAATTATTATAATGCGGACATAAAAATCAAAAAATTACTTAAATTCAGAAAAAAAGGATTAAATGTTCAAATTTAGTTTTAAACTAATAAAATCTATTTTAAAATCAATAAAATCCGGCCACAAATTACAAAAAGTTGACCAAAAATACTAAAATTTGACTTAAAGTAAAAAACCGGCCACGAATTGCTAAATTCAGGCTTTAGATTAATAAAATTTAGTTTTAAGTCTTCAAATCCAGTTTAAAATCAATAAAATCCGGCTAAAAACTACAAAAAATTAAGAAATATTGCCAAATTTAAAGCGTAAATGTCAAAATTTAGCCACAAATTAATAAAATCCGGCCAGAAATTATTATAATGCAAAACATAAAAATTAAAAAATTAATTCAATTCAGAAAAAAGTAGATTAAATGTTCAAATTTGGTTTTAAACTAATAAAATCTATTTTAAAATCAATAAAATCCGGCCATAAAATACAAAAAGTTGACCAATAATACTAAAATTTGACTTTTAAGTCAAAAACCGACCACGAATTGCTAAATTCCGGCTTTAGATTAATAAAATTTAGCTTTAAGTCTTTAAATCCAGTTTAAAATTAATAAAATCCGGCTATAAAATACAAAAAATTAAGAAATAATGCCAAATTTAAAGCTTAAATGTCAAAATTTGGCTACAAATTAATAAAATCCGGCCAGAAATTGTTATAATGCGGACATAAAAATCAAAAAGTTAATTAAATTCAGAAAAAAAAGGGATTAAATGTACAAATTTGATTTTAAACTAATAAAATCCAGTTTTAAATCAATAAAATCCAATCATAAAATACAAAAAGTTAACCAATAACACTAAAATTTGACTTAAATGTCAAAAACCGGCCACGAATTGCTAAATTCCAGCTTTAGATTAGTAAAATTTAGCTTTAAGTCTTCAAATCCAGTTTAAAATCAATAAAATCCGGCTAAAAACTACAAAAAATTAAGAAATATTGCCAAATTTAAAGCGTAAATGTCAAAATATTGCCACAAATTAATAAAATCCGGCCAGAAATTATTATAATGCAAAACATAAAAATTAAAAAATTAATTAAATTCAGAAAAAAATAGATTAAATGTTCAAATTTGGTTTTAAACTAATAAAATCTATTTTAAAATCAATAAAATTCGGCCATAAAATACAAAAAGTTGACCAATAATACTAAAATTTGACTTAAATGTCAAAAACCGGCCAATAATTGCTAAATTCCGGCTTAAGATTATTAAAATTTAGCTTTAAGTCTTTAAATCCAGTTTAAAATCATATAAATCCGGCCATAAAATACAAAAAATTAGGAAATAATGCGAAATTTAGTGCTTAAATGTCTAAATTTGGCCACAAATTAATAAAATCCGGCTAGAAATTATTATAATGCGGACATAAAACGCAACAAATTAATTAATTTCAGATAAAAATGGTTTAAATGTTCAAATTTGGTTTTAAACTAACAAAATTCAGTTTCAAATCAATAAAATTCGGTCATAAATTACAAAAAGTTGACGAATAATACTAAAATTTGACTTAAAGTATAAAACCGGCCACGAATTGCTAAATTCAGGCTTTAGATTAATAAAATTTAGCTTTAAGTCTTCAAATCTAGTATAAAATCAATAAAATCCGGCCACAAAATACAAATAATTCAGAGATAATGCGGACTTAAAAGTCAACAAATTAATTAAATTCAGAAAAAAATTGGTTTAAATGTTCAAATCCGGTTTTAAACTAATTAAATTTAGTTTTAAATCAATAAAATCCGGCCATAAAATAAAAGATTTTTAACGCTTGCAAAAAGGAAAAACTTTTTATTTTTTGTTAACAAACTATTGGGCAAGTAGGTGAGCAGTCCAGTTCAAATTACTTAATAGTAATCATGATTTGGAGTGACCCACTTACCCACTAAAGTGTTGGTCATCAAAAGATTAAATATCCTTTCCTCCTTTTTGAACAAAAAGAATTCTAACGCTTGCAAGAGAAGAAACTTTAAATTTATTTCATGTTAACAAACTATTCAGCGGATGGATGAGCACTCCAATTTAAATTATTTGATAGTAATCATGATTTGGAGTGACCCATCCACCCGCCCCAGTGTTAGTCATTAAAATATTGAATATCACTTCTTTTTTCTTGGACAAAAAGATTTCTAACTCTTGCAAAAAAGAGAAACTTTTAATTTCTTGATAACAAATCGTTGGGTGAGTTGGTGGGCACTAACTATTCAATAGTAATCATGATTTGGATAGACCCAGCCACCTAACCAAATGTTGGTCATTAAAAAAATTAATATCACTTCTTCCATCTTGGACAAAAAGCCTTCTAGGCTCTTGCAAAAAAAGAAAAAAACTTTTAATTTGTTGCTAACAAACTGTTGGGCAAGTGAGTGGGCACTCTAGTTCAAACTATTTGATGGTAATCATGATATGAAGTAACCCACCCACCTATTCAAGTGTTGGTTATCAAAAAATAAATATCCTTTCCTTTTTCTTGAACAAAAAGGAAAAACTTCTTGTTAACAATTAACTTCAAACTATTTGATGGTAATTAAAATTTGGAGTGACCTACCCACCCACCCAAGTAAAGGTCATTAAAAAATTGAATATCACTTCTTCCTTCTTGAAGAAAAAAATTTTTTACGCTTGCAAAGAGAAGAAACTTTTAATTTCTTGTTAACAAATTATTGGTCGGGTGGGTGGGCATTCCAGTTAAAATTATTCATTGGTAATTATAGTTTGGATTGACCCACCCACCCACCCAAGTGTTGGTCATTAAACGATTGAATATCACTTCCTCTTTCTTGTACAAAAATACTTCTAACGCTTGCAAAAATAAAAAAAACTTTTAATTTCTTGTTAACAAACTATTGGGCGGATGGGTAGGCACTCCAGTTTAGTTTACTTGCAGGTAATCATGATCTGAAGTGACCCACCTACCCACCCAAGTGTTGGTCATCAAAAGATTGATTATCACTTCTTCCTTCTTGGACAGAAAGACTTCTAACGCTTGCAAAAAGAAGAAACTTTTCATTTATTGTTAATAAACTATTGAGCGGGTGAGTAGGCACTCCAATTAAAACTATTTGATGGTAATCATAATTTAAAGTGTCTAACGCACCCACCCAAGTGTTGGTTATCAAAAAATTTAATATTCTTTCCTTCTTCTTCAACAAAAATACTTTTAACGCTTGCAAAAATGAAAAACTTACAATTTCTTGTTAACAAACTATTGAGCGGGTAGATAGGAACTCCAATTTAAACTATTTGATGGTAACTATAATTTGGAGAGATCTACCCACCCACCCAAATGTAGGTCATTAAAAAATTGAATATCACTTCTTCCTTCTTGGACAAAAAGATTTTTTATTAAACTATTTGATGGTAATCATAATTTGGAGTGACCCACGCACCCACCCAAGTGTTGGTCATCAAAAGATTAAAATCACTTCTTCCTTCTTGGACAGAGATACTTCTAACGCTTGCAAGAAGGAGAAACTTTCAATTTATTGTTAACAAACTATTGGACGGGTGGACGGGCACTCCAATTTAATCAATTTGATGGTAATCATGATTTGGAGTGATTTATTTACCCACCCATGTGTTGGTTATTAAAAGATTGAATATTACTTCCTCTTTGGACAAAAAGATTTTTAAGGCTTGCAAAGAAGAAAAACTTTTAATTTCTTGATAAGAAATCATTGGGCAGGTGGATGGGCACTCCAGTTTAAACTATTTAATGGTAATCATAATTTGGAGTAACCCAGCCACCTACCCAAATGTTAGTTATCAACAAATTGAATATCACTTTTTCCTTCTTGGACAAAAAGGCTTCTAACGCTTGCAAAGAAGAAAAACTTTCAATTTTTTGTTAACAAACGGTTGGGCGGGTAGGTGGGCACTCCACTTCAAACTATTCGTTAGTAATCATGATTTGGAGTGATCCACTCACCCGCCCAAATGTTGGTTATAAAAAAATTAGATACTACCTCCACCTCGCTGACTAAAAGACTATTAACACTTGCAGAGAAAAAAAAACTCTAATTATTTGACAACAAACACTTGGGCGGGTCACTGTAATTCAAACTACTCGGTAATAATTATGATCTAGAGTGAACTACCCTAAAGTCCCAATCTTGTCATGTGAACAATAAACTTTTCTTAGCCAAAAGTCGGATAGTTTTTAACAGACCTCGTATTTCAAATAGTTTTTAAGGCTACAAGAATCATTAAATGTTCCAAAAAAAAGTATAAATACTTTAATTCAAGAAATTGTAAAACAAAATTTAAAAACTCTAGCCTCTAAAAATCTCTAGAGCAACTAAATATTTTAAGAAAAATTCAAAACGGTTCTAAAAGATAACAGAAAATATTGTAAGAATTTTTGCAAGTTTGCTTCAAAATAAGCCTTTCAAAAATTTAATCTAAATTTAAAAAAAAGTGCAAAGCTTTTAAACAGTTTTTCAAAATTGCAAATTTTTAAGCTAGCGGCTTGAAAACAGAAAACCGCACGCTATTTGCTGTGGTTTGTTTGGTCTGTAATACATTAATCAAGTTTAAAACTTTTTGATCTTATTGAAAACAGACGGTGGGAAGAGTTCGGAGTGAAATTCCAAAGCATTACTCGTGTTAATTATTATCTTGCCTTATATGAAGTTCTTTATATCATTAATTTTGATCACACGTCCTACCGATACGTGGATTCAACCATTCACGGCAATAAAAATCCAATCACATTTTTGTTAGGCGATAATCCCAAATTAACTTTCTAAATCATTAATGACTAATAAAAAATCTTACTGGCATTTTTTTTAATTTAATTAAATACCTATCAAGTAAAAATAGAATTAAAATTCCTGTAGTCTGGAAAGTTAATAATTGGGATCAAATAATAAAAGACAAAAGCGTTGCATATCTCCTGTTATATAAGAGCTTAAACAACTTACTTTTTTTCTGATTTATATTAAAGTTCCAGAACTCTTAAAAATCTATTGAAAGTTTTTTATTGAAGCGATTACAAAAGAGAGTTGAAAGTAAAGTTTTCTTTTTGTAAATTGTAATATGAAAACAATTTAAATTAATTGAATTAATAATATAAAAATGTTAATTGAAATAGAAATCATTTAAACGCGACCTCTTTGTATATACGAGGCAAATACATGCTTCTTATCAGCAGTTTCATTAGTAGGTTTTTATTCTTGTTGATGTGAAAGAATGGAATGTTTCCGTCAACTCGTATGTTTTGCATTTTGGACGTTTTAAGAAATTATTACAACAAAAACTCTGTTTGTAGTGATATGATGCGTGATTAATTGAACGTGTTACTTTATTTACGTATGTGTCGACATGGATTTGATTTACAATTTGTTTGATATGGTCCATGTAAACATCAAGCATGACATGTTAATTTATACTTTTTTTTTGTAAAATATGCAATATAATGAAATATTTAATCAAGTTAATCTTTAATAATAATAGGTTTGTTTAAAACGAGTAGATTAAGATAGGGTTTTATGATCCGGAATCTCATTCACATAACACCTTTTAAATGCCACATACGTGTCTTGAATTCTTTTTCGTTTAAAAAAACTGTGAGAAGCTTTTTCTTCTTATGGTTCTTACAAGTATTTCAAACGCTTTATAGGGCTTAATGATAGGAGGCGTAAAATTCGGGTTTCTTAATCAGGAATGATGGATGGTGAAGATGCTAGACCGCAAATTTGATTATATTGATTTATTCACTGTTTTAAATGTTTAATTATACGAGGAGAAATGCAAATATAAACAAGCATTGGTTTTGATTTTATTTAAATTATTATTATTTAACGGTTTTTTAACACAATATTTTTATAAACAATTGCAAAAAATATTTGCGGTAAAAAACTAATATAAAATACTTCCAACAGTTAAAGTATTTATCAAAAAACATTTATGACAAAATTTAGGAAAATTTGTTGATTGGTTTTGGTTTTATAAACAAATTAACAATTTTTTAACAAAAATTTTGTTATAGACAATTTCAAAAACTTGTAAAAAATATTTGCGCTACAAAACAATAATTTATAATATTTTCAACATTTAAAATACTTATCAAAAAACCTTTGTGACAAAATTTGTCAATTGGTTTTGGTTTTATAGACAAATTAACAATTTAATAACAAAATTTTTTTATAGACAATTTCAAAAATTTGCTAAAAATATTTGCAGTATTAGAAATAATTTATAATACATCCAACAGTAAAAGTACTTATCAAAAAATATTTAACAATTTTTTTGATTGGTTTGGGTTTTATAGACAAATTAACAATTTTTTAACAAACATTTTGCTAAAGACAATTTCAAAAATTTGCAAAAAATATGTGCAGTTCAAAAAGTAATTTATAACATTTCTGGTACCCTTAAAAAATATTTACGCTACAATTTATCAAAATTTGTCAATTGGTTTTGGTTTTATAGACAAATTAATTTAATAACAAAACTTTGTTATAGAAAATTTCAAAAATTTGCAAAAAATAAATCCGGTACAAAAAATAATTTATAATGATACCAGCTGTTAAGTACTTATTAAAAAATGTTTATGACAAAATTGATCAAAATTTGTCAATTGGTTTTGGTTTTATAAACAAATTAACAATTTAAGAACAAAAATTTTTTATAGACAATTTCAAAAATTTGCAAAAAATATTTGTGGTCCAAAACAATAATATCTAAAACTGCGTAAATTTAAAGTACTAATCAAAGTGTATTCAAAACAATATTTATCAAAACTTGTCAATTGGTTTTGGTTTTATAGACAAATCAACAATTTTTTAACAAAAATATTGTTTTAGACAATTTCAAAAAATTGCAAAAATTATTTGCGGTACAAAAAAAATTATTTTATCGTTTCCAACAGTTAAAGTACTTATAAAAATATATTTATGACAAAATTTATCAAAATTTGTCAATTGGTTTTGGTTTTATAGACAAATTAACAATTTTGTAACAAAATTTTTGTTATAGACAATTTACAAAAACTATTTGCGGTACAGAAATTAATTTATAATATTTCCAACAGTTAAAGTACTTTAACAAAACGTTTTTTCAACAAAAACTTTATTCCTGACAATTTTAAAAATTTGCAAAAAATATTTGCGGTACAAACAAATAATTTATAATATTTTCAACAGTTAAAGTACTTATCAGAAAATGTTTTTGATAAAATTTATCAAAATTTGTCAATTGGTTTTGGTTTTATATACAAATTAACGATTCTTTAACAAAAATTTTGTTATAGACAAATTCAAAAATTTGTAAAAAATACTTGTAGTACAAAAAATTAATTTATAATAATTTCAATAACCAAAGTACACATAAAAAAACATTTATGCCCAATTTTATAAAAATTTGTCAATTGGTTTTAGTTTTATAAGCAAATTAACATTTTTTTAACAAAAACTTTGTTATAGACAATTTCAAAAACTTGAAAAAATATTTGTGGTACAAAAATTAATTTATAATATTAACAGTTAAAAAACTTAAGAAAAAATATTTATAACAAAATTTATCAAAAATTGTCGATTGGTTTTATTTTTATAAAAAAATTAACAATTTGTTAACAAAAATTTTGTTATAGCAATTTCAAAAATTTGCAAAAAGTATTTGCAGTACAAAAAACAATTTATAGTATAACAAACAGTTAAAGTACTCATAAAAAAATATTTATGCCAAAATTTATTAAAATGTATTGATTGGTTTTGGTTTTATAGACAAATTAACGTTTTTTTAACAAAAATTTGTTATAGACAATTTAAAAAATTTGCAAAAAATATTTGCGGTACAAAAAATAATTTATAAATACTTATCAAAAATATTTATGACAAAATTTATTAAATTGTTTAATTGGTTTTGGTTTTATTGACAAATTAACAATTAAAAAAAAAATTTGTTATAAACAATTTCGAAAAATTTCAAAAAATATTTGCTGTACAAAAAAATATATTATAATTTGTACAACAGTTAAAGTACTTAGCAAAAATTATTTCTAACAATATTTATCAAAATTTGTCGATTAGTTTTGGTTTTATAGACAAATTAACAAGACAAAATCAAAAATTTGTAGAAAAAAAATGCGGTAAAAAAAAATTATAATGTTTCTAACAGTTAAAGTACTTATCAAAAAACAATTTTGGCAAAGTTTATCAAAATTTGTCGATTGCTTTTAATTTTAAAGACAAATTAACAATTTTTAACAAAAATTATGTTATAGACAATTTTAAAAACTTGCAAAAAATATTTGCAGTAGAAAAAAATAGTTTATAATATTTTCAACAGTTGAAGTACTTATCAAAAAATATTTTGAAAAAAATTTATCAAAAGTTGTCAACAGGTTTTAGTTTTATAGACAAATTAACAGTAAAAATTTGCAAAAAATTGTTTGCGGAACAAAAAAATTGGTTTTAATGATTTCAACAATTAAAAACTTATGTAAAATATTTATGACAAGATTTATTAAAATTTGTCAAAAGGCTTTAGTTTTATAGACAAATTAACAGTTTTTTTAACAAATATTTTGTTATAGACAATTTAAAAAATTTGCAAAAACATTTGCGACACAAAAAAATAATGATTATTATTTCCAAAAGTTAAAGTACTTATCAATAAATATTTATGACAATTTGTCGATTGGTTTTGGTTTTATAGACAATTTACGAATTTTTAACAAAAAATTTTTATAGACAATTTCAAAAATTTGCAAAAAATATCTGCGGTACAAAAAAATAGTTTATAAATATTCCAACATGTAAAGTACTTATCAACAATTATTTATGACAAAATTTATCAAAATTTGTCGATTGGTATCGGTTTTATAGACAAATTAACAATTTTTTTAACAAAAATTTTGTTATAGACATTTTCAAAAATTTATAAAAAAAATTTTTGTACAAAAATAGTTATTTGTTTTACCAGGCATAAAAGCACAGGATTTAATGCCGCGGCTGGTGTTTCATAGCCGAGCGTAGCGAGGCTATGAAACCAGCCAAGGCATTAAATCTGCTTTTTTGCCGTGTGAAACATATAATTTTTTCTTCAAATTTGTTCCAATTTCACGCAAAATCGACTTTTTCATATTTAAATTGCGTTTCATTATCAATTATTTATTATTTCTTAATGTCATTGTCAATTTTAATAAGCAGTTTGATTTAAATTATTACTTGGAAAGTTGCCTAGCAACGAACTTTTTCTGCCTACTTTTTCTGCCTAGGCAGTAAAAGTGGACTTTTTCTGCCTAGGCATTAAAAGTACAACTTCTAAGCCTGCCAAATGTCATTAAAAGGCCGCTTTTAATGTCATTTGGAGAAAAAATAATTTATAATATTTCCAACAATTAAGTACTTATCAAAAAGTATTTTTGACCATTTTGATCAAAATTTGTCGATTGGTTTTAGTTTTATAGACAAATTAACAATTCTGTAAAAAAAATTTTGTTAACAAATTTGCAAAAAATATTTGCGTTCCAAAAAAATAATTTATAATATTTCCAACAGTTAAAGTACTAATCAAAAAATATTTTTGACAAAATTTGTCAATTGGTTTTGGTTTTATATACAAATTAACGATTTTTTAACAAAAATTTTGTTATAGATAATTTTAAAAACTTGCAAAAATATTTGCGGTACAAAAAAATAATTTATAATAATTCCAACAGTTTAAGTACTCACCTAAAATCATTTATGACCAAAATTATCAAAATTAGTCAATTGGTTTTGGTTTTATAGACAAATTAACAATTTGTTAACAGAAGTTTAGTTATCGACAATTTCAAAAATTAGTAAAAAATATTTGCAAAACAAAAGAATAATTATAACATATTTTCAATAGTTAAAGTATTCATCAGAAAATATTTATAACAAAATTTATCAAAATTTGTCGATTGATTTTGGTTTTATAGACAAATTAACGATTTTTTAACAAACAATTTTTAATAGACAATTTCATAAATTTGCAAAAAAGATTTGCGGTACATAAAATACATTATAGTCATTCCAACAGCTGAAGTACTCATCAAAAAATATATCTGACAAAAATTTTCAATATTTGTCGATTGGTTTTGAATTTATAGACAAATTAACAATTTTTTAACAAAAATTCTGTTATAGAGAATTTCAAAAATTTGCAAAAAATATTGCGGTACAAAAAAGTAATTGATAATACTTTCAACAGTATTTTTCAAGTACTAATAAAAAAATATTTATAACAAAATTTATTAATTGTTTTGGTTTTATAGACAAATTTTATTGACAAATTAACAATTTTTTAACAAAAAATTTATTATAGACAATTTCAAAAATTTGCAAAAAATATTGGCGGTAGCAAAAATAATTTATAATATTTTAAGCAGTTAAAATATTTATCAAAAATTATTTATGACAAAGTTTATCAAAATTTGTCGATCGGTTTTGATTTTATTGACAAATTAACAAATTTTTAACAAAAAATTTTAAAAAGACAATTTTAAAAATTTGCAAAAAAATTTTTGCGTTAAAAATAATTTAAATAAATTCCAACAATTAAAGCACTTATCAAAAACAATTCATGACAAAATTTATCAAAATTTGTCAATTGGTTTTAGTTTTACAGATAAATTAACAAATTTCAGACAATTAAAAAAAAAAACTGTAAAAAATACTTGCGGTTTAAAAAATGAATTAATAATAACAGTTAAAATACTTAGCAAAAACTATTTGTGACAATTATTATCAAAATTTGTCAATTGGTTTTGGTTTTATAGACAAATTAACAAACTTTTCACAAAAAATTTGTTATAGACAATTTTAAAAATTTGCAAAAAATATTTGCTGTACAAAAAATAATTAATAATATTTTCAATAGTTAAAATACTTATCAAAAAATATTTATGACTATTGCGGTACAAAAAAATAATTTTTAATGTTGCCAACAGTTAAAGCAATGATTAAAAAATATTTATGACAAAATTTATTAAAACATGTTGATTGGTTTTGGTTTTATAGACAAATTAACAATTTCAAAAATTTGAAAAAAATATTTGTGGTTCAAAAAAATTATTTATACTATTTCCAACAATTAAAGTACTTTATCAAAAAATATTCATGACAAAATTTATCAAAGTTTGTCGATTGGTTTTGGTTTTATAGACAAATGATCGATTTTTTAACAAAAATTTGTTAGATAGTTTTAAAAATTTGTCAAAATTTTTTGCGGTACAAAAAATTATTTATATTATTTTTAACAATTAAAGTACTTATCAAAAAATATTTTTGATAAAATTTATCAATTTTTTTTAACTGGTTTTGGTTTTGTAGGCAAATTAACAATTTTTTAACAAAAAAATTGTTATAGACAATTTCAAAAATTTGCAAAAAAGATTTGCGGTACAATAAAATAGTTTATAATATTTGCAACAGTTAAAGTACTTATCACAAAATATTTATGACAAAATTTATCAAAGTTTGTTTTTTGGTTTTAATTTTATAGACAAATTAACAATAAAAAAAAAAAGTATAATGAATTTTAAAAATTTGAAAAAAATATTTGCGGTACAAAAAATTAATTTATAATATTTCCAACAGTTAAAATCAAAAAGTATTTATAAAAATTTGTAATTTTTTTTTGGTTTTATAGACAATTTAACAATTTGCTAACAAAAGTTTAGTTATAGACAATTTCAAAAATTTGCAAAAAATATTTGCGGTAGAAAAAAACAGTTTATAATATTTTCAACAGTTAAAGTACTTATCAAAAAGTATTTATGAAAAAATTTATTAAAATTTGTCAATTGGTTTTGGTTTTATAGACAAATTAACAAATTTTTAACAAAAATTATTTTAAATACAATTTCAAAAATTTGAAAAAAATATTTGTGGTACAAAAATTAATTTATAATATTTTCAACAGTTAAAGTATTTATTAAAACATTATTTTTGTTAATTTTATCAAAATTTGTCAATTGGTTTTGACATTATAGACAAACTAACGATTTTTTAACAACATTTTTGGTTATAGACAATTGCAAAAATTTGAAAAAAATATCTGCGGTACCAAAAAATAGTTTATAAATATTCCAACATGTAAAGTATTTATCAACAGTTATTTTTGACAATTTTTATCAAAATTTGTCGATTGGTTTTGGTTTTATAAACAACATAACAAGTTTTTTACAAAAATTTTGTTAACAAATTTGCAAAAAATATTTGCGTTTCAAAAAAATTATTTATATAATTTCCAACAGTTGAAGTACTTATCAAAAAAAAATTTAACAAAATTCATCAAAATTTGTCAACTAGTTTTGGTTTTATAGACAAATTAACAATTTTTTAACAAAAATGTTATAGACAATTTCAAAAATTTGCAAAAAATATTTGCGGTACAGAAAAATAATTTATAATAGTTCCAACAGTTTAAGTACTTATCAAAAAATTTTTATGGCAATTTTGTCGATTGGTTTTGGTTTTATAGACAAACTAACAATTTTTTAACAAAAACTTTGTTATATACAATTTCAAAAATTTTCAAAAAAAATTTGGGGTACAAAAAGTATATTATAATATTTCTATCAGTTAAAGTACTTATCAAAAAATACTTACAACAAAATTTATCAAAAGTTGTCGATTGGTTTTTGATTTATGAACAAATTTACAATTTTTCCAAAAAATTATTATACACTTTCCAACAGTTAAAGTAATTATCAAAATATATTTATAACAAGATTTATCAAAATTTGTGGATTGGTTTTGGTTTTATAGACCAATTAACGATATTTGAACAAAAATTTTGTTATAGACAGTTTCAAAAATTTGTTAAAAATATTTGCAGTACAAAAAAATAAATTATAATTCTTCCAACAGTTAAAATATTTAGCAAAAATTATTTCTGACAATATTTATCAAAATTTGGCAATTGGTTTTGGTTTTATAGACAAATTAACAACTTTTTAACAAAAAAATTTTAATAGACAAAATCAAAAAATTGTAAAAAATAATTGCGGTACAAAAAAATAATTTACAATGTTTCTAAAAGTTAAAGTGCTCATCAAAAAATAGTTTTAGCAAAATTTATCAAAATTTGTCGATTAGTTTTAATTTTATAGACAAAATTACGATTTTTTAACAAAAAATTTATTATAGACAATTTAAAAAACTTGCAAAAAATATTTGCGATACAAAAAAGTAATTTATAATATTTTCAATAGTTAAAGTATTTATCAGAAAATATTTATGATAAAATTTATCAAAATCTGTCGATTGGTTTTGATTTTATAGACAAATTAACAATTTTTTAAAAAAAATTTTGTTATAGACAATTTAAAAAATTTGCAAAAAATATTTGCGGTACAAAAAAGTAATTTATATATTTCCAATAGCAATAGCATTACAATTCTTGCAGTTGCGTATAAGGTTGGTGCACCGAGATTAAAACTTAAGCTTTTAAAGCAACAACAAACATTAACACCTTTAAAACAAGCAAATATTTTGACTCCTATGACAAGTTCTTAGTAAAAAGTACAAAGTAGAAAGTAGCTTTTTACAGCTGTAGTTCATTAATTTTTACTTACATTGCTAATTGTTGCTACTTCCATTAATTATTTTCATATTTTGTCTTTGTTTATTTTTATTTGTTTTTACAGTTAGTAGAAAACTAAAAAAAATATGAACAATGTAAACTAGTTAGAATTCATAATATTATAAAGATATAAACACTAAGCGGACAAATTTAGGTTTATGCTGCGCAATAGTAGACGCATTTTAGTTTGTACAGCGCATTACGTCATTGCGTGCAGTCACTTAGATGCGTCATTATATGTGAGATTGATGATTTTTTTCTATAGTGACAAATAAGTTTAATTTGTGTTAGAGGTTTCTTTAATTAAAATTTTTTTTTTAAATACTAATAGCTACCAAGTCTGTTTAGTGCACAAAACATTATCCAGTTACAACATTGAAGCGGTAAAGACCATATCGCATTGAAAAAGCAATCTCAAACGTGCTTCTAGACAGACAATCCTTTCAAAAATATAGTACTTGAATTATGGCACTGATAATCTTTTGTGTAAAGGTATTGCATCATCGCCCTATTAGTTTAACGCGGTTAAACACCATAACTCGTAAAATCTTAAACCAAATCTACAAACCATCTTTTCTTTAGATCTGGGAAACATTTCTACCAAACTTTACATGCAAATTTTAAAGACTAGTGTTTCAGGGTATGCACCTCACATCAGTATGTCTAGCATCTCACTTATCAAAAAAACAATTTACAAAAAATTACAATAAATACTCACAAAATAAATAACTAACTAATTAATGAGATTCTAGACACACTGATGAAGAGTATACACCCTGAAACGCAAGAGTATGAGTCTCACACTAGACATTTATTGTGCTTTGAAGTGAAAATTAGCTAATATTTCTTAAAAACTATCTATCGTATGTAATTGTGGCTGTTCGATTCTAAAGTTTAAGCAATTGTTATAAGTTAAAAACAAACACATCTTCTAAAATAAAATTAAAAAAATTAAAAAGTATGAAATTTAAAAAATTGAATTAACATCTTAGGATAAATTATATACTTACAAACCGCACGCCTCATACCAATTATTAGGTTGGTAAGCCCTGCTGGTGATTGCAATCGGTAAAACCGTAATAGTAGAAACCACCCAAACCATAAAAATAATAATCCACGAAGTCTTTTTCGAAAGTCTCGGCTTTAACGGCCACATAATTGCGACGTAACGATCCACACTGATAGCGACCAGCGTATACGCACTCACAAACACTGAAACACCTTGCGAATAATTCACAACCGGACACAACAACGAATTAAACGGCCAGTGTTGTAGAATATAGGAAACCGCTGTAAATGGAATACACAATATAGTTATTAATATATCACCAACCGCCAAATTCATGATGAAATAGTTTGTAACCGTCCTCATACGCGGCGAAGAAATAACAATATAGCACACTATTCCATTACCTAATAGTGAGATGGCAAAGACAATACTGTACATGGCGTAAATTGTTCCTTTAAAATAGGGCGAATTTAGAGACGACGACGTATCCGTGCTGCAATCATAGCTGACATTGTACGTCTCATTACTGTACGTTACGTTCAAATCCATTTTGGTATTGATTTCAAATTAATTCTCTCAAATCCAAATCATCGTCTTCAATAAGGAGCTGTTCCATTTTGCTTGATTTCTAATCTGCAAACAAATTGATCAATTAGTTACAAAATTAACCAGGATATACATAAATTACAATTATGTGCTATTCATTCGAATGATTACATTGCAACAAGACATTCAATTAGTTGAAATGCATATAATTAATATAATTAATTATTCTTCAACAGTTTTATTAATATAAAAAAACCCGTGCGTACATTATTGAATAAAATTTAGTGGCTTATATTAAATCCAAGAGATTAGTACTTTCCTTTTATTAACTTTATTTTGTTAATATTAAACTTTTTTTCTTTGAGCGGATTAATCTCATATTGCATTCATTGCACAACTTATAGGAACAGTTTTACATTAAAAGTGTTCAACATCTTCATTATATTACAGCGTTATTTATTGCGCAAGTTTCTCGCTGTGTTGGGTTATATAAATGATAAGAGGGTGCGCTCTTTCGTCGTGTATTTTAACGTTCTTCCTGGTGTATATGTATATTATGATTCATAAATATTACATGTAATATTTTATCGCAGCTGGTGAAAGGCGTTGGCTGAAGATTTAGGTGTGATATTTTCGATTGATATTTTTGTTAATTATTCTTAGTTTGGTTGGTTCAATTTTTTAGTCGGCGTGCTGTAAACAATGCTTTTCTACACTTGCTTAATATACTATTAATAATATAATAACAATTAATTAAAGTTTTTTTGCAAATTGTTTATGCTTGCAGCATACTTTTTATGTCGATTACTAACGATTTACGTGTTTTTTAAAATTTATTTGGTTATCTAATTGGTTTTAAGTGACCGAATTGTATCTTATCAATTATTTATAAATGCACTAGTGAGCTTTGCAGATGTAAGTTTGAAAAAAAGACTTGAACAGCACTATCACTACTCTAATTACTATCTTAGGTTAGGTGATTTCAGCAAAAAATCCACCGACTCTAATAAAACCTAGATTGTAACAGACTGCTAGACCTTGTTCAGCTTTTTTTCAATCATCTTAACTTGATTTTGGTTGTCTAGTGTACTAGAAAGTAGCTGCAAAGTCTAGAGAAATCTGGATGTTCAGGTGTACTGTAATAATGGTTGATCCGGTTTTTTGCTTTGAGTGAGATTACTAGTGTTGGAGTTGCTCAAAAGTCGTTGTTGAGTAATGATTCATTGTTGCAATTATGGAGACAATAGTTCTATAAACGCAAGTTCAAAGTCTACTATAGTTTGGTCACAAGATTTAAAGTGATCGAATTTCTCAAGTTTTGCGGCATTTTTGAGTCTAAGTTTTGGCCAAAATTTGGGGGATAGTAGTAGCAATTCTGCTGGCAGCAAATTTGACGTTCAGTTTTTTTTTGGGGGGCTTGGTCTACCAGCTAAAAAGAACAAAAAAAATTATTCTGGTTTGTTTTTGGATTGGTTTTAATTATCGCTGGACTGCTTTATTGGTAATGCGCAGACAACGTTTTTTTTTTGCTTTTTAGGTAGTCAACAGCTGAATTTGGTTCCAAGTTTATTGGTCAAAAGCACCTTTAGACTGGGTTGATCTAAACCAATTTCAAAGTATTAATAAAATTGTGAGTTTAAGATTGTTCTTATTTGTTATAGGACAACAGATATAATTGTTGGTTTGTTAAACTTAGGTTAAGTTAGGTTAGGTTAGGTAATTCTAACAATTTTGACCTCCAATTGTGTGAATCTTCAAAGGTTGGGTTTTGTTGTGCATTTATAGATCTGTCGTATGAGTTGTAGTTTTTTGCTAACGGCTGGATGTTGCTTTTGGTATCCGTTGGGTCATAAGTTGGGTCTTCGGTATCTGTTAGATTGTAAGTCAAGTTAGATTCTGAATTTTATTTGTAATTTCTTTTTTTGGCGTTAAAAAATTTTAGTTTCTAAAGCATAGTGCTTCATGTAAGTAAATTTTGGTAAAGCTAGTTGTACACTTAATTAAAAGTTATTGCACCAGTGGTCTAGAATCAATACTACGTTTTTGTATTTGGTTGTGGAATTTATATTGTGATCTGTTTGTACAAAAAATTGTAGGAAGTTTGTTTATTACTTTGCTGTGGTCAGCAAGAGTCAGTTTTGTTTTTATGCCGCCGGAGAGTGTATTATTGGTTTGGTACAGATTTAGTTTTGTGACTCAGTTGATGCAGACTTACAGCTTGGATTGCATGTCGTTGGCTTAATTTTTTAAATTTTCTTACAAGTAAGTCAAATCTGTCCAATCTGCGTTGACAAGGTTTTTTGTACTTTTTTATGATTTCAAAAAATACTTCTATTTCAGTGCAATTTTGATCAAGTTTTTAATAAAAAAATTGTTGTTTTGTTTGGGACGTATTTTTGCACTGCAAGTATTTTGCTCAACTTTTGCTACAGTTTTGCAGTTTTACCTAATACCACAGTAGTCAAGATATTGGATCAGAAACAATTGGGTGGATGGGCCAGGAACTCTACTGTTGTGCAATCATTCAATTGAGAGCCCCGCCCACCCACCTAAGTGTTTGTGGTCAAAATATTAGATTAAAAACTTGGGTAGGTGAGCGTGAACTCAAGTTGAAATAACTGTTGCGCAATTAAGGAAATGCGTACCCCGCCCACCTACCTAAGTGTTTATAGTCCAAAAAATGGATCACAAACACTTAAGTGGATAGGCAATAATTCGACTGTCGCGCAATCATTGAACTGAGTGCCCAGACCACCCACGCAAGTGTTCGTAGTTAAGAAATTAGATAGGTAACACACGGATAAGTGAGCGGGAACTCCACTGTTGCGCAATCATCAAACTAAGTGTTCCGCTCACTCACCCAAGTAGTCAAGAAATTGAATTGCAAATACTGGGGTGAGTGGGTTGAAACTCTAGTTAAAATTACTATTGCACAATCAATGAAATGTAGTCATAAAAATAGTTCACAAACACTTAGGTGAGTGGGCGATAACTTTACTGTTGCGCAATCATTAAATTAAGTGCCCCGCTCACACACTCAAATATTTGTAGTCAAAAAATTGAATCACAAACAATTGGGTGGGTGGGCAGAAACTTCAGTTGAAATTACTGTTGCGCAATCAATAAAATGCGTGTCCCGCCTACCCACCCAAATGTTTGTAGTTAAAAAAATGGATCAAAAACACTTGGGTGGGTGGACGGAAATTCAACTGTTGCGCAACCATTAAACTGAGTGCCCCGCCCACCCACAAAATGTTTGTAGTCAAAAAATTGGATTACAAACATTTGGGTGAGTGAGCGGGAACTCCACTCAAGCGCAATTAATGAACTGAGTGCCCCGCCATCTACCCAAGTGTTTGTATTTAAGAAATTAGATCGTAAATACTTGGGTGGGTTGATGAGAACTCCAGTTAAAATTACTGTTGCGCAATCAATTAAATGCGTGCTCCGCCCACCCACCCAAGTGTTTGTTGTCAAGAAATTGGATTACAAACACTTGGGTAAGTGAGCGGTGATTCCTCTGTAGCGCAATCATAAAACTGAGTGCTCCGCTCTCCCATTCAAACGTTTGTAGTCAAGAAATTGGATTACAAACACTTGAGTGGTTGGGCGGGAACTCTAGTTGAAATTACTGTTTTGCATTCAATAAAATGCGTGCCCCGCCCTTCCACCCAAATGTTTGTTGTCAAGAAATAAGAATAGAAACACCAGTTTAAATTACTGTTGCGCAATCAATAAAACGCGTGCCCCGCCTACCCACCTAAGTGTTTATAGCAAAAAAATTGGATTACACAAACACTTGGGCAAGTGAGCAGGAACTCCACTGTCGCGCAATTATTAAACTGAGTGCCCCGCCTTATCAGCAAAATGTTTGTAGTTGAAAAATTGGATCACAAACACTTGAGTAGGTGGGCGGAAACTTCAGTTAAATTTACTGTTGCGCAATCAATAAAATTCGTGCCCAGCTCACCCACCCAAGTGTTCGTAGTCAAGAAATTGGATTACAAACATTTGGGTGAGTGAGCGGAAACTCCACTGCTGCGCAATCAATAAACTGAGTGCCCCGCCCACCCATCCAAGTGTTTGCAGTTAAGAAATTAGATCACAAACACGTGGGTGGGTTGGTAAAAACTTCAGTTGAAATTACTGTTGCGCAATCAATTAAATGCGTTTCCCGCCCATCCTTTTAAGTGTTTGTAGTCAAGAAATTGGATCAGAAACATTAGGGTGAGTGAGCGGGAATTTCATTCTTGCGCAATTATTGACTTGAAAGCCCCGCCTACCCACCTAAGTGTTTGTAGTTAAGAAAATGGATCACAAACACTAGAGTGGGTGGGCGGGAACTCTAGTTAAAATTACTGTTGCGCAATCAATGAAATTTGTACCCCTCCCACCCACCCAAATGTTTGTAGTTATGAAAATGGATTACAAACATTTGGATGGATGGACGGACACTTTAATCTGAGTGCCCGCCCACCTACCCAAATGTTTTAGTCAAGAAATTGGATTTGAAACACGTGGGTGGATGGGCAAGAACTACAGTTAAAATTAATGTTGCGCAATCAATAAAATGCGTGCCCCGCTTACCCACCCTAGTGTTTGTAGTCAAAAAATTAGATCACAAACATTTGGGTGTGTGAGCAGAAGTTCCACTGTTGCGCAATCATTGAACTGAGTGCTACGCCCACCCACGCAAGTGTTTGTAGTTAAGAAATTAAATCACAAACACTTGGGTTGGTAGGCAAAAACTTAAGCTAAAATTACTGTTGCGCAATCAATAAAATTTGTGTCCAGCTAACCCACCCAAATGTTTGTAGTCAAGAAATTAGATTATAAATATTTAAGTTAGTGAGCAAAAACTTCACTGTTGCGCAATCAATAAACTGAGTACTCGCCCACCCACCCAAGTGTTTGTAGTTAAGAAATTAGATCACAAACACGTGGATGGGTTGGTAAAAACGCTAGTTAAAATTACTGTTGCGCAGTCAATTAAATGCGTGTCCCGCCCACCCTGCCAAGTGTTTGTAGTCAAGAAATTGAATCACAAATAATTGGGTAAGTGAGCGGGAACTTCACTTTTGCGCAATCATTGACTTGAAAGCCTGGCTCATCCATCTAAGTGTTTGTAGTTAAGAAAATGAATCACAAACACTAGTGTGGATGGGCGGGAACTCTAGTTAAAATTACTGTTGCGCAATTAATAAAATTTGTACCTCGCCCACCCACCCAAATGTTTGTAGTTAAGAAAATAGATTACAAACATTTGGATGGATGGGCGGACACTTTACTGTTGCGCAATCTGTGATCTGAGCATTAATCTGAGTGCCCGCCCACCTACCCAAATGTTTTAGTCAAGAATTGGATTTGGGTGGAGAACTTCAGTTAAAATTACTGTTGCGCAATCAATAAAATGCGTGCCCCACTTACCTACCCTAGTGTTTATAGTCAAAAAATTATATCACAAACTGATTGCTACGTCCACCCACGCAAATGTTTGTAGTTAAAAAATTGAATTACAAACACATGGGTGGGTAGGCAAAAACTTAAGTTAAAATTACTGTTGCGCAATCAATAAAATTTATGGCCGGCCCACCCACCCAAGTGTTTGTAGTCAAGAAATTGGATTATAAACATTTGGGTTAGTAAGCAAAAATTCCTCTGTTGCGCAATCAATGAACAGAGTGCCCCGGCCACCTACCCATGTGTTTGTAGTCAAAAAATTAGATCACAAACATTTAGATGAGTGGGTGGAAATTCCAGTTAAAATTACTGTTGCGCAATCAATAATATGCGTGGCCCGCCCACCAATCCAAGTGTTTGTAGTTAAAAGAAATGAATCACAAACACTTAGGTAGGTGGGCAGGAACTCCGCTGTTGCGCAATCATTAAACTAAATGCTTCGCCCACCCACCTAAGTGTTTGTGTTCAAAAAATTGGATCACAAACACTTGGGTGGGTGGGCAGAAACTTTATTTAACATTACTGTTGCGCAATCAATGTAATGCGTGCCCCGCTCACCCACCCAAGTGTTTAAAGTCAAAAAAATAGATCCACTATTGCGCAGCTATTAAATTGAGTGTTTCGCTCAAGTGTTTGTGGTCAAGAAAATGGATCAAAATTACTTGAGTGGGTAAGCAAAAACTTCACTGTTGCTCAAGCATTGAACTGACTGCCCCGCCTACTCACCCAAGTGTTTGTAGATAAAAAAGTGGATCACAAACACTGAGTGGGTGGGCAGGAACTCCAGTTAAAATTACTGTTGCGCAATTAATAAAATGCGTGCCCCGCCCACCCACCCAAGTTTTTGTAGTCAGAAAAATGGATCACAAACACTTGTGGGTGGGTGGTCGGAAACTCCACTGTCGCACAAACATAATCTGAGTACCCTAACCACTTATCCATGTGTTTGTAGACAAAAAAGTGGACGGAAACTCCAGTTAAAATTACTGTTACGCAATTAATCAAATGCGTGCAAATGGATTATAAACACTTAAGTGGGTAGGCGGAAAGTTTAATTGAAATTATTGGCAGTATACAACAGAATAGATTCCATGTTTTGAGTTGTTCTTTGACTAGATTTTTTGATCTTTAATTGATATCTTTTGACTGTTAGCATCCAGCTATCTGCTTAAGTTGCTTTAAACTTGTGTGAGTACATCAATCAAGGTTGTTTTTAGACTTTTTGTCTATGCCTCAATCAGGGTATTGCTTGAAGTTAATTTTAAGTGATTGAGCTAAGTTTTTTAATATTTTTTGAATTAATATTGACAACCAGATTTGAAAGTAGAATCTGGCACAATGTTTTTTTAGTTGTGTTTGACTTGTGTGCGGGTTTTTATAAACTTGCTTTTTCGTAAAACTTTTTGAATACCATTCAAGAGTGCATCATTAAGAAGTTGGGTGTCAGACTTATCTGCAAGCACCAACAGTGATTTTGTCACAAGAAAAGTTTGTGATTCAACCTTTTAAAGACAAACACTTAGGTGAGTGGGTGGGCCACTTCAATCTAAACTACTGTTATCATGTTTTGGAGTGTTTTTACCCCCCAATCTACCCAAGTGTCCGTCATTAAAAAGTTTGATGTTATACTTCTCTGCAAGCGTCAAAAAACATTTTGTCACATAAAAAGTTTGTGATCTAACTTCTTGAAGACAAACACTTGGATGGATCTAAACTACTAATTTGTTATCATGCTTTGGAGTGTCCAATCCAACCACCCAAGTGTCCGTTATTAAAATGTTGCATGTCTGACTTCTCTGCAATCATTAGAAGTCACTTTGTCACAAGAAAAGTTTGTGATCCAACTTCTTGAAGATGCTCTGGAGTACACCATCCGCCCACCCAAGTGTTTGCCATCAAGAAATTGGATGTCAGATCTTTCTGCAAGCGCCAAAAGTCATTTTGTCACACAAAAAGTTTGTGATCCAACTTATTAAAGACAAACATTTGGGTGGGCCACTCCAATCTAAACTACTAACTTGTTATTATGTTTTGGAGTGTCCCATTTCCCCACCCAAGTGTCCGTCATCAAGAAATTGGATGTCAGACTTTTTTGCAAGCGTCAAAAGTCATTTTGTCACAAAAAAGTTTGTAATTTAACTTTTTGAAGACAAACACTTGGGTGAGTAGTTAGGTTAGGTTAGGGCTACTCTAATCTAAAGTATTATTGTTATTATAGTATGAAGTGTTTCATCCATTCACCTAAGTCGTCAAAAAGTTAGATGTCCGACTATTCTCTGAGTGTCAAACTTCTCTTGTGCCAAAGTGTCTTCTGATGCATGCGGAGAGGTCAAACATCTAATTTTTTGGGTAGGTGTTCTAAAATGGCACACAATTGTGGACTGATCAAAATTAATGTCTTTTGTCAGCAATTCAAATGTAATTTTTTTTTTCTTTTTAAGCCATTAAAAAGATTTGTTTGTCAAAATGTCATAACCAACTTTTTTTCTGGCTCTTCTTCTAAATTTGTACCATTAGATTTTCATCCACTAAAGTTATTTGAAAATTGCCAAAAAAAAAAAAAAAAAAAAAGCAAAATGTGATACAGCATAGTATTACAAATTTAAATATGGTTTTTGGGACGCATTTTAATTAACTATTGTTAATAAAGATTTGAATTATAATAAAAGCTAACCTAAAATTCTAACTACAACACCAAAAAAGCCGGGTAGTTAGTTAACATAAGTTTATTCATTCATTTCTACACTGTTTACTACTACAACCGTTACACAATATTTTAAGCAGAATTCAAAACAAAAACACATTTTATAAATATTACAAAATTAGCTAACATCAACTTTTTAAAATTATGTGTTTATCATTAATTATTATATTTTTTCAAAAATCCAATTTAATTTACTATTTACATACCCTTTACATGCCTGCAGTCAGTTATAACGGTCAACGTATTAATCATATTCAAAAATAACACATCAAATTTTCCATTCCTGCGCAAACAGACGATTTTGTAACAATTTTATTAATAAATCAGGCTAGAGCCGCATGCAATTTATCAATCTAATTATAAACGATTAACGCCTTATTAAAAAACACGGAGATTTGTAAATATTAGAAGCCTACATAAAAAAAAAGTTGATTAAACGCTGCAGCGCCTGGCACTAATTAAATAGAATGTTGCGCCACAATTTGCATTAGATTGAATAAAGCTATTTTAGTACAGCTAATTTTTTTAAAATTTAATTATGCCTAGCTTATCTAAGCTAATAATATTGTAATGCTTAAATATTATTATAAGACTTTTATTATGGGATTAGTGATTGTTGCTTGTTACATGTTGTATACAATGAGATAATAATAAATTGGAATACTTTTGGATTATAATATTATTAAAATATTCAATACAAACCAATTTATGTTATGCAAATCTACTAATAATGTTATACTCATAAATAAACACGAGCTTTGGGCAGCTATGTTTTTTTTTAAATATTTATTTAATCAAATATATTTTATTTAATAAATTGGGTGGAATCCGATTGTAATAAAATTTAAATTATTAAAAAGGTTATGAATACAATTTAGCATAGAATATAATTGCTTTGTTTAGGAAATGAATTGGTCAAGTAAGAAGGAATGCAAACTAATTAATTTTTGCTGTTTTACTTTAATTTTCAACTGTAAATTTATAACGCAATATTGAATCGGCATTCCAGCAGTTGGATTTCATTTACACTAGCAGGAAGTTTAGACAAGTTCTAATTAATATTGTTAGTAATCAATCAATTTGTTGTAAATTAAATTAGTTGTAGTGGGTGGACTAACAGTTTTTTAACAAGTTGTAATTTGGTTTATGACAGAAATAAACAGAACATTTTGTAATTATATTTTGTTATCAAACATTTTTGCAATTATACAGGGTTAGTCAAAATTACAGAAACACCTTAATAATTTCAAAATAAGTTTCAAATCAAAGTTATTTGGTTTTAAGCAAACTAATTTATAAAAATATTTTTAATATACAGGGTGTTCATTTTATTGCGAAAATTTAGTAAACTTTTTTCTCAAATTAAATTAATTCTGAGTGTTTTTTGTAAAAAATTGTTTTTTATAAAATAGACCATTTTTTCTGAACGTCAAATAAAGAACATTTTCACACAAACATTCATATTTATTTTAACCAAACGGATAAAAAAAGTAATAACTTACAAAACAATCATTAAATCATTAAAATATGTAAAAATATACAAGGTGTTCTATTTTAAAAAATTAAAAAAATCAAATTTTCATGTTAAAATAAACACCCTGTATATTTTTGCATTTTTAATTTTTAAAACTACCTTTAGAACTAATTTTAGAACAAATTTTAAAAATATACAGAGTGTTTATTTTATTATAACAATTTAGATTTTTTTAAATAGAACACCCTGTATATTTTTACATTTTTTAATAATTTAATAATTATTTTGTTAATAGTTTTTAATGTTATTGCTTTTTTAACGGTTTGGTTAAAATAAATGTGTATGTTTGTGAGAAAATGTTCTTTATTTGAAGTTCAGGAGTTTGCTTATAACTCAAAAATGGTGCATTTTATAAAAAAAAATATTTTTACAAAAAATACTCAAAATTAATCATAAAATCAAAAAATGTAAAAATATAGAGTATTTTATTGAAAAAAAAAAGTTTTTTAAATAACAATAAAATGGACACCCTGTATATGAAAAATATTTTTATAAATTAGTTTGTTTAAAACCAAAAACTTTTGTTTAAAATTTTTAACGATTAAAGAATTATTTAAGTATTCTGTTAATTTTGACTAACCCTGTATAATATACTAAAAATAATAAACAAACCAATTTGATTAAATTCTTTTCCTGAAAATAGTTTTGCACGCAAACTTTGTTATATTATTTCCACCCAGTAAATTAATAATATTTTCTTGATTTGATCGTTGGCTTAATTAAATTATTAAAGGTCACTGATTAAAATAAACTATAATAAAAGATCTTATTTATATAATCTTACAAATGTTATTTTCTTACCTACTATACTTCATGCATAAACATATTACATATAATATATGGGCATAAGTTAGATAAAAGTTAGTTTAAATAAATTATAAATTTATATTTTAACTTTATCAAGATTGAAGTCGAGTAAGTTGCAATTAATATACAAGATCTAGTAATAGGTTTATTTTTATAATTTAAATAAATTTAATGTTATGTTAGCTGCTGTACAACAAAAAAACTATAATCGATACTCTTTAAATCTTGAAGTAAAGCAACGTATATTACGGCTGCCATGTTTAGTACTAAAAATTAAAAATACAAATTAATAACAGTTATTCAATCTTAGTGACAAACACTTAACATCGTTAGTCGCGCGTGAGATTTTCTCTCACTTACTTTAAAGTAGCGTTTAATGTTACTTTTTGTACTTAAATGATTTATAATAATGGAATAAACAACTAAATTTGTTTTTAAATTTCATTTTAAATGTGCTTGGTCGCTTGATGAGAGAATGTCTCACTTGACGTGTGATATTAAAACACTATTCATAACAACGCACTACGTAAATATAATAAAATTTAATTGAAATATTAATAAATTAATTAAATGGAGAGTTATTATGTAATGTTTACTTAATGCTTTTTATTTAATTTATTTATACGAGGGACACTGCCAAATTTTCATTTCATTTTTTTTCAAAAAGCTTTGTGAACGCACCATTTTTGTGGGTTTAGGTTCATTTTGAAACACCCATACAGTCGATTGCTGTTTAGTTTAGGGCTCATATAAATATATCCAAGATTTTTTACCTGTTACGCACTACTTGAAACGTGCCTGTTTTTGTTCTTTTTTCAAATTGTGTGGGATCCAACAACTGCAAAGCTTTTTGGCACGCAAATGATCGTGCAAAATCATATGTATTTGTTTTGCTGCAATGCTTAAGGTGGGAAAATTGTCCCATAAAACTATCGTGCAGCTTTTCTCGGAAGTTAATTAAGATAATTCATTTCCGTTTTCGGCATTATTATGAGAATAATAACAACATTTGAATAAGCTATTTTGCTAAAAATATATTAATAAATAAAAAAGTTTAGTGATAAAAATTGTTCAATTTATTTCAAACTTAGTTCATATTAATGATATTTATATAAAAAAAAATATGCCGCAAAAATTATCAGAAAATGATTATTTGTTTGCTTTAAAAGTAGCACCGAAGATGAGGATACTTTTGGGTGTGAACAATAAGCCCACCGATGGCTCCGCTCATTACGTTTGGTACTGTTTTTATTACAAAATTGGTAGTTTGTTTTTATTGGGTGATCGTCGCCAAAGGCGGCATTTTACTACAGTGCGAGTAAAGCGCTCCCGGTGGATTGCAGGACAAACTTTTAACTTGTGTTTTTGCCTATCCACACAAGTGATGATCTAGAAAATTTTCTTTATAATAATGTTTTTAAACAGTTTTTCAAACCTTTAAATATTGTAAAAAAGAGATTTGATTTAACTTTTCGAATCTTTTAAAAATTTATGGGTAAATTATGTTGTTTTCTAAAAATATTTTGATGTTTTAAGACCGGATTTAGTCATTTGTGATATTTTATGAAAAGAAATTATTATTTTCAACAATTTATAGCTTAATCTTGATGCTTTCTGACAATATTTTGATATTTTATAGCCAAATTTTGATTTTTTTTAATAAAAATTTACACTTTTCAACAGCTTATGCCCAGATTTTATTTTTTTTAACAATTTTTTGATATTTTATATTTAGATTTTGCTATTTTTAAAGTTTTATGAAAGTTTTTACACTTTTATAGCCGAATTTTGGTACTTTCTGACAAAATTTTGATATTTTATAGCCAAATTTTTAACTTTTTAAAATACCATAAAAGTTTCTTAATTTTATTACCAGTTTATAACCGAGTTATAGTCTTTTTTTCAATAATTTATTGGCGTAGTTTGCTATTTTTAAAATTTTATTAAATTTTTAACTGTTTATGGCGGGATTTTGATACATTTTAACACTAATTTGATGTTTAGAACTAGATTTTGCTATTTTTGACATTTTATAAAAAGTTTATTTGGTGCGTTTTTATCATATTTTTGAAATTTTATAAAAATTTTCACAATTTTTAACAATTTATGGAAAAACTTTGTTGTTTTTTAACAATATTTTGATGTTTCAAGATCGGATTTAGCTATTTGTGACATTTTATAAAAAGAAATTATACCTTTCAACAGTTTATAGCTTGATCTTGATATTTTGATATTTTATAGCCAATTTTTTTAATAAAAGTTTACTCTTTTCAACAGTTTATAACCAAATTTTGTTTTTTTTTTAACAATATTTTGATAGTTTATATTTGGGCAATTCCACGTCAAGTGAGCAGTCCATTTCACGCGACCCTCTCCGATTTAGCTCAAATTTTGTACACTTATTTGAATACCCAAAATATGACTTCATGCCAAATTTCAGATCTCTAGGTCACATAGTTCGCCTCGTAGAACCAATTGACTTTTACGGCAATTTTTAAGTTCAACTTTTAACTTTATTTATCTTAATTGCATTTCAGCCTGGAAAAATTTTAGAATAGTCATATTCGATGGAAAATTTCTCAAGGAATCGAATGCAGCGGTCAGATTTTTGATATCTTGTCCCGCACGCGCAGAAAACAAAAAAAAACAGTTTTTTTCAAAAATTCATTTCTCAAAAGTTTCCACCAATTAAGACTCCAAATTTTAGGAAAAGGCAGTTAAAAGTATGTACTTTAAGATGCTTAAATAAAATTTTCCCACACTAGTGGTAGTTTTCGCTCTAGAGCCTCTTGAACGCACAAAACCATTTTTTAATCAAAATTTTTGATATTAGAATGGTTTTTAAATTTTTTTGTGGAATTTCTTTGTGTTCACCCTCAGAAAGTGATTTTTATACAAAAAATGTATGCCATGAGAAATTTCAGACCTTAAGATTCAAAAGAACACGTGTCGCAC
This sequence comes from Tachinus rufipes, assembly GCA_963932245.1. Lineage (NCBI taxonomy): Eukaryota > Metazoa > Arthropoda > Insecta > Coleoptera > Staphylinidae > Tachinus > Tachinus rufipes. The sequence goes on from OZ010749.1 coordinate 10,421,096, forward strand.
TACCATTGAATTTTTAAAATTAATTTATTTAATAAGTATCATTAGCTTCCAGATTTGTGTCAGATGCATACATTCGGTCCCCAAAAAAGCAAATGAGTACTTGCTAATTAGGTTCCACATAAAACTTTACATCAATATGCTTTGTATATATATTTTTTAAATTATAATATTTTTATTATATTTTAAATATTGAACATAAAATTAGACTCGTAAACTAATATGATTAGAATTTAATAAGGTTTAGGCCTATAATTTTTTTTTAATTTAAAAAACTTTTAAAATGACGTATTGTACATATTTTTTTATTTTGTCAAATTTGTAACATTCTATTAATGTTTTTTTAAGTAAGGTTAAAAAATGCTTGAAGTTTTTCTTTAATAGCACACAATCGGTAGGAGCTACATTAAAACATGTTTTAAAGGGAAAAATGCGCAATTGAATGGCCTTTAATTTTGAATTTAATTTTTTTTTTAAATTTTTGACTTTTAAACATAATTTTTAACAAAAACAACATAAATTTTTTTTTTTAATTATTCTTTAATTTATGACATAAGTACGGTTAGAAATAGATCCAGATATGCTGTTCAAAAAAGATGGACAATTTAATTGCCTATAATTTTTAAATTTTTAAATTTTATTGTTTTTTTTTATTTAGACTTTTAAAAGAGATATTTCGAATATTGAATAAAAAAAAAACAAAAAAATTTTGACATGCAGCTTCTAGGGTGAACATGTTTGCTTATAAGTTTATGATTAAAAAGTGTCTCAAATAAACCTCCCTACCCACCCTAAAAGTTTGTTATCCCTATTCATTAACACCCTGTATATTAATCAATATGTGCTAAAATTTTGATTAAAAAATGGTTTTGTGCGTTCAAGAGACTCTAGAGCAAAAACCACCACTTTGGCTGTCTTTGCCCAAAATTTGGAGTCTTCATCGGTGGCAACTTTGAGAAATGAATTTTTGAAAAAAAACTGTTTTTTTGAGTTTTCTGCGCGTGCGGGACAAGATAACAAAAATCTGACCACTGCATTCGATTCCTTGCGAAATTTCCCATCGGTTATGACTATTCGAACATTTTTTCAGGTTGAAATGCAATTAAGTTACATAAAGTTAAAAGTTGAACTTAAAAATTGCCGTAAAATTCAATTGGCTCTACGAAGCGAACTATGTGACCTACAGGTCTAAAATTTGGCATGAAGTCATATTTTGGGTACTCAAATAAGTGTACAAAATTTGAGCTAAATCGGAGAGGGTCGCGTGAAATGGACTGCTCACTTGACGTGGAATTGCCCATTTGGATTTTGCTATTTTTAAGGTTTTATAAAAGTTTTTACATTTTTATATCCGGATTTTGGTGCTTTCTTGTGTTTTTGCCTATCTACACAAGTGATGATCTAGAAATTTTCTTTATAATGAGAGATCCAACTCTTGATATTCTATAGTCGTGTAGGTGGGCGGTAACCTCAGTTTATTGATTGCTGGACAAAATTTTAATTGAAGTTTTTACTCACCCACCCAAATGATCCTGATTTAAAATTTTTATTATCTTTATAATTACAGATCCAACCTTTTAATAACAGGCAGTTGGATGGGTAGGCGGGGGTTAATTGATTGCGGATGAAGTTTTAATTTTATTTCTTGCCTACCCGCTTAAGTGTCAGTAAATCAAAAAATTTTCTTTAGAAAGATAGTTTGAACATTTTGATAACCAACAGTTGGGTAAGTAAGCGCACAATTAGAGTTCTCGCCTACATACCTAAGTAATGGTAATCTACAATTTAAATTTTTTATTCTTATGTGCGTATTCATAAAAGCAGATTAAATTTAATGACTATTAAATGTGACAACATAACCTCACAATTCGATAAAACGTCAAAACTATTAATATAAATTTGATAGAAATACATGTTATTTATTTTGCGTTATTATTAAATATTATTTTTTATTCATTTCTGATAGTTATTTATTATGCCAAACTTGTTTTTATGGTAAAATAAGTATAAATAATTTTGCGGTTGTCAAATTTAACGATCCGTTACTGTAACTGACTTTTATGAATACGGGCATAATTCTAATTCTACCTTTTGAAACCAGACAATTGTATAAGTGAGAGGACCACTCAGCTTATTAGTTGCGGGATAAAATTTTAACCTAAATTTTGGTCTACACACCCAAATAATAGTGATCTAAATTTAACCGAAATTTAATCGAAAGTCGGAAAGGGTGGCACTCAAATTGTTAAATTTAAAACACTAATTTTAATTGCAGTTATTGTAATGGTGATCCAAAAAATAGTTTTTTTTTTAGTAACAGTTTGCAATCAGTTTGTAACTACAGGACAAAGTTTTAACTAAGATTTCCGCTTATGACAATATTTTGGCTTTAACTTGTAACAGTAATTCTAGTAGATTTCGATTTATTGCAAGCGCGTGAACACTATATTAAACCAACAGCCCAATATTTTTAAACTGTGTTTCCGCACAACCGCCTAAATGTTAGTTATCAAGAAATTTGTTATTGTACCCACCTCACCCACGTATAAGTAAAAACTGTCATTTAATCTGTCAAATTAAAAAGAGTAGAACTGCAATAAGTATGAGAATCAGCAATCTTCTTGATAACAAACACTGTACCCACCTCTGACGTAAAAGGGGAAAACTGTCATTTAATCTGTCAAATTAAAAACTGAAATTAAGAACTGCAACAAGTTTGAGAATAAGCATGATAACTAACACTTGGGTGGGTGGGCGGAAACACTGTATCAAACCACTGGCCCAATATTTATAAACTGTGTTCCCGCCCACCCGCCCAAGTGTTAGTTATCAAGAAAATTGTTATTATACCCACCTCTGACGTAAAAGTGACAACTGTCATTTAATCTGTCATACTAAAAACAGCAAAAACGCAACAAGTGTAAGAATAAGCAAACTTCTTGATAACAAACACTTGGGCGGGTGAGCGGAAACACTGTATTAAAACCACCGGCCCAATATTTATAAACTGTGTTTCCGTCCACCCACCCAAGTGTTATCAAGAAAATTGTTATTATATCCACTTCTGACGTAAAAGTGACAACTGTCATTTAATCTGTCATACTAAAAACAGCAAAAACGCAACAAGTGTAAGAATAAGCAAATTTCTTGATAACAAACACTTGGGCGGGTGGGCGGAAACACTGTATGAAAACCACCGGCCCAATATTTATAAACTGTGTTCCCGCCCACCCGTTCAAGTGTTAATTATCAATAAAAATTGATATTGTATCCACCTCTGACGTACAAGTGACAACTGTCATTTAATCTGTCATACTAAAACAGCAGAAACGCAACAAGTGTGAAAATAAGCAAATTCCTTAATAACAAACACTTGGGCGGGTGGGTTGAAACACTATTAAACTACCGGTCTAATATTTATAAACTGTGTTCCCGCCTCCCGCCCAAGCGTTAGTTATCAAGAAATTTGTAATTGTACCCACCTCTGACGTATAAGTGACAACTGTCATTTAATCTGGCATACTAAAAACAGCAGAAACGCAACAAGTGTAAGAATAAGCAAATTTTTTGATAACTAACATTTGGGCAGGTGGGCGGGAACACTGTATTAAACCACCGGCTCAATAATTATAAATTGTTGCAGCACTTAAAGTATTCAATTTAAGACTATTTTTTTAATCGGCACTTGGTTAAGTGTTGATGATCCATAAAATGGATTTCTTTTAAATGGGTGGACGGGGCACTTAATTTATTAATTGCAAGACAAATTTTTTAACTGGGGTTTTTAAGAAACAATATGTATTCAATCATAACTTGCAAGTAGTAACTAGTGAATTGATAAACTCTTATATATTAAAAAAAGTAATTTTTGTTAGAAAAAAATGTTTTTATTTTTTGTGCGCTAAAAAAATTTTACACCCACTCCACTGGTGCGAAAAAAATATTTAAAATTACAAATTAATTAAAAAAAATGCACATTACACAAAAAATACTAAAATTGCGCAGAATATATTTGTATTTTGAAGATAAATTTATTTTAATTTTTTTTTGCAGATGAAATTCAGAATTTGCTGATCATGGATTGCCTAATTAAATGTGAGTATTTGTTAAAATTGTTAAATTAATTTTAACAAACCTAACTGATTACAGCTTATTTCGATTTATTTAAAAAAATTGTAATCTCAAAGAAAACTTACATTACAAACAATTTTAGAACTGAATCTTTTTGATAAAAATATTTTTGTAATTGACATATACTGTTCTTCAAATAAGACAACTCCAAATTTTTTTGATAATTTTTCTAAAAGTTTTGACAAGCTTCTTCAAGGTAATAATAAAAAAGTTAAAATAAATTTTTTAGAAGATTTTGGAAAACTGCAAATGTTTAACAAGTCTGATACTTCAAATTATAGACCAACTGCATTATTGTCTAATTTGATAAAAAAATATATTAGTTTTAACATTCTTAGAACAAAATAATTTCATCTCAGATACTCATATGGATTTTGATCAAAACGTTCAACATCAGATCTTTTGATTTATGTTAGTCACAAATGAAATTTTGCTTTAGACAAACAAAGAAAAAAATTTGCAGTAGTTCTAGACATTTTTGAAGCGTTTGATAGGGCATGGCATCCTAATCTTTTCCACAAACTCTATTGTATAGATCTTGATTAAAAAAACTGTAAATCTTATCAATAGTTTTCTTGACAATAGAAAAATTATAGTTAGAATTGATGGTTTTAACTTTGACTCCAAAATTATAAATGCTGGTGTTTCTCAAGGTTCTGCTCTTTTGCCAACTTTATTTTTGATTTAATAAACTTCTTCAAATAACTAAAAGTCCTATTCATAATTTTGCAGATGATAGTATCCTTCAAACTTTATATTTCCTAAAGACCATATCAATAAATATGGCAGACCGTTTTGAAATTTCTAGGTTAGAATCAGTAGCATCTACTTTACAGCACAGGCGCAATATTGCAGATTTTTTATTTTTTATAGATATTTTAATAGACATTGTTTAAACAAAATACAAAACATTTTGCCATCTAAACAAATATTTACTTGTAATACAAGGCTTGTTAGAAATTCTAACAAATATGCACTGACAATTCAGAGATGTAGGACCAAAACTTTTAAGAAAAATTTCTTTAACCGTACAATCGACAAATGGAATAAACTTTTAAATTCAGTATTTCCTGAAACTTGTAAGCCACTAATATTTAAAGTCAATGTTCACAGACTTCTTAAATTGAGTCTTTAATGTTGAAATACAAAAGTATTTTTACTTTGTTGTGGTATTATGTAAATCCTAAATATCACATTTTGAAATTTAGAAAAAAAAACTGATTTTAACTTATTTGTATCCTTTCTGCATATTATAACTTTAAATCATATTCATAGAAACAGCAAATTTTTGTAATATTAATATCCCCATTAGAAAACTTCTACTTTTCTATTATGTTTATTATTTTCATTTATTAAGCCATAAAACTTTTAATGAAAATTTAACATTATCGTATAACTAGAATTAACATTTAATCAAAGTTAAGACCATTGTTAGAAAATTATTTTGAGTTTAATAATTAAACATAATGTCAGGCGGTCAGCATAAAAGCGACCTACTAAATTCTCGCGTAACTCAATAACGAACAAGCAAAAATTAAATATTTCACATTATAAAACTACTCATAACATATTGATTATTTATTATGTTAAATAAAATGTATAAAATAAATAGGGATAAAAACTAGTTAATTAAAGTTACAAGTAGATTTTGTTACAAGATACTTATATATTAATTATAATATAAAATACAATATTAAGGGTGATAGCAAAGATGATGACATAAGTATAGCTCGTCAGTCTTGCGTATAATTACGAAAAGTGATACGTCTAATGAAATTTGAGGAGCTGAAAAAATTGTTTCATTATTATTTATTTTAAAAACATCTTAAGATTTTTATATAATGATTATGTTATGATAATAAATAAAAACTTTAAAATAGTATATACAGGGTGTTCAAAAAAGAATGTAAAATACCCATGTTTATTAAGACTTTTTTGTTTGTTGTGGTTTCTACTTTTTGAACACCCGTATGTTAAAGAACAAGTTTTATAAATTTTAAATTTTTTTTTGTTATCATTTTGATTTTCATAAATAAAAATGCATATTATTAATTATTGCATAAAAAATGTGTTTTTTTAAAACTCGTTCTTTAATGTATATTAGTAATAAATATATTACATTATTGTCAACTATAAACATATTCAGGAAATTAACAATTTTTTTCCGTTAAAACTCTATAAATAGTTGCTATCCAAATAATGTAATTTTTAGGTGTCCAATATAAATATATAATCGATTTAATGTGTGCGTTTTCAAATCGGCTTTATATAAACAAATCTTGTATATATAAATAAGTCCATCCACATTAAATAAACTTTATGGTTCTGTTATATATTTCAATGTTGTTTACGCGCATAGATGCATTGAAAAAAAAAAAAAATATAAAACACATTCTTCAAGTGTGAATGTAAATTTTGATATTTGTTTGTTTGCAAGGTGAGATCATTAGCATGTAATACAATTTTCTTTTACTTTTGCAGTCATTTATCGCCAGATTTACGAGGATGTTTACTATTTACATTTCTACTGCTTGCGTATATCAGAATAGGGTCTGATATATGTAAATTGTGCGTTTTGCTCCCCAATGAATATATTTCAGTGAATATGTAACTGAATTTATTGCTGCATGCAAACGTTTAGCTCTAAATATTGCATAAATGTTGAAGAGAGTTAAAAACTTGAAATACCACAATTCTCTTTTAAAATCTATACACGTATGCATCCGATAAAACCAATCTTCAAAACAATTTTGCCACTCTGAGCGAGGTATCTACAAAACAAGTGATTTAAATGCTTCAATGCGTCTTCAGGCGATGAAAAACGCTTGCCACGCATTTTATTTTTGATATGTCTAAAAAGTCATTGGGCAATAAATCAGGCAAATATAGGCAATGTGTCATTAATTGGATGTTGTTACTGGTCAAAAACTCTACAGTTTGTCGTGCTGTGTGAGCGCTTGCATTGTCATAATGAACAATGATTCGCCGGTTTATGTGGTTCCTTCTGATTACAGCGATAACTTCCGGCAAACAAATTAAAGTATACCAGTCAGCATTAACTGTTTTTCAATCTTCTAATGCAACAGTTGCAACATGACCCGTTTTTCCAAAGAAACAAGCAATTATTCTTTTTGAAACGCGTTGTGAACGCTCCACTTTTGTGGGTTTAGGTTCAATTTAAAACACCCATACAGTCGATTGCTGTTTAGTTTTAGGCTCATATAAATATATCCAAGATTCGTCACCTTTTACGATGTTACATACCGAATTTGAACAACCCCCTTCAAATTTCTTTAGCATTTTCTTGCATCACTTGACGCGTGCCTGTTTTTGTTCTTCTTTCAAATTGTGTGGGATCCAACAACTGCAAAGCTTCCTGACATGCAAATGATCGTTTAAAATTGTATGTATTTGTTTTGCTGCAATGCCTAAGGATGCCTCTATCTCACTATAGGTCACATGCCGATCTGACAAAATCATTTCACGCACAGCATCAATATTTTTCGCGACAACAGAGGTGCATGAGCGACCTTTGCGAAGATCGTCATCAAACGTTGGTCTTCCACGCTTCAATTCTGCAAACCATTTGTAAACCATAGTTTTGAATGGTGCTTTATCCCCAAATATCAAATTAAGTTTTTCCACACATTGCTGCGGTGTTAAACCGTATCGAAAATCATAAAAAATCATCACTCTGAAGTCACAATTTAAAATTTCCATTTTTAATCTTCTGGTTATTAAGCTAGTATTCAAGTAACGCTGATACGCCTTTGTATAGCTCATAGGCTTTTACCAACATTTCTTCCAGTTTCACGTTTTTCTTGCCCGTCTTCAATCCACGCTATAATTCTTGCCACAACAATAAGGTTTAAGGGCATTATGACCTACAACACACCATGCGAATGACAAGTTTTGCAGAGTGATGTTTGTGGGTGTGGATGACTATTCTTGGATAATCAAAGATAACGCAATGGCTTTACTAATAACAGATATATTGGAATACGACTGAATACAACATATGACATATCTACATATGACACTTGACATTTTATTTATTTTGTTTACATGGTGCAGGTTACGGTGAATCCACAACACTCCCCCAGAACGCAAGCCCAGATTTCGTTCTGAAATCGGCTTGTTTCTCCTTGTTTACCGCTTTGGTTAGGTAGTCCGCTATCATGTCGTTGGTAGGAAGATGAATCAATTTAACATGGTTTTCGGCAACTTTTTCCTTGACATGATGATACTTGGTGTCGATGTGTTTCGATCTCTGCTTAATTGTTTCGGATTCGGCCATGCTGATCGTTGACATATTATCGCAGAAAACAGGTGTTAATTTCATTTCTTTCGGCATGATCTCCTTCAGTAAGAGTTTCACCCAGGTCAACTCTTCTACGGCTGCTGAGAGTGCCATGTATTCGGCCTCTGCTGTGGAAAGAGCGACTGTCTTTTGTAGACGGCTTTTCCAGCATATTGCACCGCTTTGCAGCGTCACTATGTATCCTGTCACTGATCTGCGAGTGGATGGGTCGTTTGCCCAATCAGCGTCTAAATATGCTTTTAGGTTGGTATCTTCGTTTTCTTTATTTCTCTTGTAGAGTAGGTTTATCTGCGTTGTCCCCTTTAGATATTTGTAGATTCTTTTGACGGCGTTTAGGTGACATTCAAGTAGTTTCTTGGCGAATCGGCTCAAGAAAGTTGTAGCGTATGATATGTCCGGTCTGGTAATACATGCGAGGTACATCAAACAACCAATCATTTCTTGGTATAGCTGAATGTCTACTTCCTTGGTAGATGTCTCGTCAAACTGTGTTCCTACTGGCATTGGAGTCTTCACTGGATTACAATCCGATAATCCGAAACGCTGTAGGATAGTGTTTATGTAGTCAGACTGATTTAGGCTGATTGTTCCAGTCCTTGCATTCTTCATTATTGTTATGCCAAGGAATTTTTTCACTACTCCAAGATCCTTGATTTTAAATGCTTGCGTCAATTTTGACTTGCATTCTTGGATGTGATTCTCGTTTTTACAGAATATTAAAATGTCATCTACATTTGTTGTAATTATGACGATCTCATCTTTTGTGGTTTGGTAATAAAGACATGGGTCGGCAAAGCTTCGTTTGTAGCCCATTTTGGTTAGCTCATCATTAAGTTTGATATTCCACTCACGCCCCCCTTGCTTTAAACCATAAATTGGTTTTTAAGTTTGCATACTTTTTTCTTCTCATTTTCATTCACGAACCCTTCTGGTTGGTGCATGTATATTTCGTCGTGTAAGTTGCCTTGCAGATATGCTGTTTCAACGTCCATCTGATGAATCTTGAAGTCCATTTTTGCAGCGAGTGCAAACAATATTCGTATAGTTTCGTGTCGAATCACATGTGAGTATGTTTCCATGTAGTTTATGCCCTGAACCTGTGAACAATCTTTCGCTACTAGTCTCGCTTTGAACTTATCTGGCTTTTGTTTGTAAACCCATTTACAGTTCAAGATTTTAGCGTCCTTTGGCTTATCTACTAGTGTCCAAGTTTCGTTATTGTTCTGTGCTTGCATTTCATTTAGCACTGCTTGATGCCATTCATTTTTGTTCTTCCCTTCCAATGCTTCTTTGTAGGTGAGCGGTTCTTCCGTCGATACATTACACGTGTACTTCGGCCATTTTTTTGGACATTGTTTCCTTGTTGATCTCCTTAATACGATTTGCTTTTCATCAGCTTCCTTGCTGGAGGATTCTTTTTCACTTGGAACGAAATCGGAGTTTTCCTTTTCTTGTAATGTGTCCTCTTCAGATACTTCAATGGAGTCGTCTTGATTTACATCATTTTGCTCTTGCTCGACTTCTTTATTTATTATTATTTCTTCTTGGGACGGTACAATTTCTTCTGGGAAGAAGTTTATGTCGATAACATGAGTTGGTACATCATTAGTGTCATTAATATCACCTTCACTACAATTTCCAAAATCTCCTTCTAGAAATCTGACATCTCTACTTACGACGATGCGTTTTTCTTTTATCATCCAAACGCGGTAAGCTTTGCTTTCTTCGCTATAACCAACGAATATTCCAAGATCTGCTTTTGCTTGCAGCTTGTTTCTATTTGGACGTTTATTTCAAACGTAAGCCTTGGTGCCAAATGATCTCAGATGTGTGATGACCGGTTTCTTCCCGAACCACATCTTGTATGGTGTCTTATTGATACTTCTTGATATGAAAATATTTCGAGTATAATTAGCTGTTGCTACAGCTCCACCCCAAAAACTTGGTTGGCATTTCGCTTCAATTAGCATGCACCTTGCTGTCTCTATCAGTGTGCGGTTTTTACGCTCCGCAGAGCTGCTTTGTTGCGGCGTATATGGTGCGCTCAGCCTTCGTTGAATGCCATGAGCTTTCAAATAATCATTTGATCGGTTATCAACGAATTCTAGGCCGTTGTCAGACTGCAGATATTTTAATTTTTGCCCGGTATGTCTCTCTGCCATTTTGTGGTCATTCACGAAAGCCTCGAAAGCGTCAGACTTTTTCTTCAGCATGTTTACAATAGTATAACGCGATTTTGTATCGGTGAACGTAATGACGTAAAGAGCTCCTCCATTTGAAGCTACTGGCATCGGCCCGCACAGGTCTGTGTGAACTATCTCTATCAATTCGTTTCCTCTGGTGTCACTTGATTTTGGGAATTTGGTTCGAGCCATTTTACCTTGTGGACATATTTTGCAGTTGATTTCAGTTTTCAAATTCTTTGGCAACGGATTCATTCTAAGTACGGAATTCTTTTGAATCATTTCACATAAGCTTTTAGCATTTAGATGAATAAGTCTAGAATGCCACAGATCAAAGACTTTATTTTCTTGCCTTGTGTTGCATAAGTTGGCTTGTTCGTTGCTTTTTGCTTGTTTGACTACATAAAGATTGTTTTCCTTGATTGAAATTGTAGTTGGAATGTTCTTTTCATTGCGAATTATTGCTTTCTCTCGTGGTTAGCCATGTTTACCCGTGTCTCAGATGGATTTAGGTTTGTAAATTTGTCTTTGTCATTGCACATGTGTGATGTACAACCACTATCAAGTAACCACTTGTCCTTTTTTTCTTGCGCTAGTATGCATATTTCAGATGCAAAGTAGGATTCTTGATTATCCTTATTGAACCAGCAATCAGCTATTTGATGTTCATTACGTTTGCATATTGTGCACCTAGGCGGTTTCTTACTGTTACCTTGTGTTGGCTGTTTCTGTTTCAGCTGTTGATTGAATTGTTTCTTGAATGGTCTCTTCTGTTTCCAGGCTGCCAATGCTGCATCACTTGTGTAATGCCCTTGCCTGCCATGCCTAGATTCACTCTCTTCCAGTATTTTCACGCGTAGATTTTCCATCGTGGGAAGTTCATCTCTGCTTTCGATTGTGACGCGGAATTGTCGTATGATTCTGGTAGACTGTAGAGAAGTATAATTGTGAGCAGGTCCTCATTAATTTTGAGTTCCATATCTCGGAGTTTGTCCACAGTTTCTTCCAGCTTCTCTAGATGAGCATGGGTGTCCTGGCCTTCTTTCATCTTCGTGAAGAGTAGCTGCTTCAGTAGATTTGCCTTTTTGGCAGGACCCTTTGACTCATGGATTGTGGCTAGCTTTTGCCACACATCCCTGGAAGTTTTGCAGTATTTTACTTCACGCAACGCTGATACATCAATTGATAGTATGAGGTCAGACTTAGCTGTTTGGTCATTGTGATCCCACGACGCGGCCTCTGCTACTTCGGTAGGTTTTGCTGGGTCTGCTTCTGGTCTTCTCTTTGAGCCGTTCACATATTCCCATCCTCCGGTTTTGATTAGCAATGCCTGTGTCTGAATTTTCCAGGTGTCGTAATTGGATTTGTTCAATGGCTGGATCCTCGTAGTTGCGTTCATGGTTATTCCAATCCTATCGCACTTTCTTGCTTAATATTTGCATCTATCTGTTTATTAACTCTTCTGGGCCAATAACCTGATGTTTGTGGGTGTGGATGACTACTCTTGGATAATCAAAGATAACGCAATGGCTTTACTAATAACAGATATATTGGAATACGACTGAATACAACATATACATATCTACATATGACACTTGACATTTTATTTATTTTGTTTACATGGTGCAGGTTGCGGTGAATCCACAACACAGAGAAAAATCAACACTAAGTAAAAAAACCACAACAAAATGTAGGTTTTCAATTAGAGCAAAATGAATGCATAAAAGTCAATACCGAGGTGTTAAATAGCTTGCAGGTATATAGTACAAACATAATTGCCTTCCTCAAAGTAATAAAATAATACGCTGAGATAATGAGTCATTCTGAACTTAACGTTTTATATTATTTTATAAAAATGTATTGCTTCAAGTTTGTTGCTTTCAGAAACAGTTTAAAAAAATATTGATTAAATCATAATTTTATAAAAAATCACAAATTTAATCTTTGTTATATCTATGAAATTATATTTTTGTCAACATTTATTTTTATTTCTAATTTTTTTTTATTTATTGCATTTATAACATTTAAATGTTTTATATGTTAATTGCTAAAACTTTCCCTTTGTGTAATAATTCATGCGGAAATGTAAATACGTTTGAAATATATGATAAATACAAATTAGAAGGGACCAAATTAAAATAAATATATAAAGTACGGCAAATGTACTCTAACTCAATATTTATAGAAACAGGAAATTTATTTTCAATAAAATCCTTGAGTCTTTTAATCAAAATGTCAGAAGACATATATTTTAAAATTAAATTATTGATTCAAATGACTAATAAATGTACATTATTTGCGTGACCATATACGATAGCTTATTCTCGAACCATAAGTAGGTTACAGGTTCGATTTTTAGTAAAGTATTACTTGAGGTAGTTATTTTTAATTTTTAATTTGTGCAGAAGTTATAATTCTCTTAGCAAATGAACAAATTATTAACAATTCTGCTGACTAATTAATTTTTGTTTTGTTTTGTTATTGTTCGAGAAGCACAACCTTAAACTGAGTTTTAATAAGCTTAAGAAATAATTTAATTTAACTGAAATGAGAAATAAACTTTGTTTCTCTTAAGTTTGTTGAAGTGAATGTTAATAATATCATTGAATTAATTTAAAATTGCAGTAGTATCAGTAAAAATGATTCAAAACGGAGGCACTCTTAACATAATCAATTTTACTTCTAAAAATTTCAACTTCATACTGTTTGAAAATCCAAATTCGAGGTGCCATCAGTATCAAATATTAAAATAAACAACTCCAAATCTAAATCTTCTTCAATTTGTCTTTTGGTTGTTACAATCTCACATAATCTTCTCTGGAACGACCATGTTGTCGACATAGCTTTAAAATTCAAAGGTAGTTTTTTGTTGTTGTGGCATATTATGTAGTTCTTAAATATTACATTGAAAAATAATATAATTCATTTGGACCGATTATAAATTTTTGTCTATGAACTAATAATTTAAGTGCATATTCTAACAAAGTTAGGCCGGAATTCATAAATCACTACAAACGGTGGGTTACCTCACAAGTTTAAAATTATCTTTGTTTGCACAACAATGCTATGTCCATATTCTGTAGAAAATTAAAGTTTTAACGCGACAAAAAGTTATAAAATTTTTATCAGATAAACAAAGCAAGTCCTATTTGCATTTAACACTACTTTTATATATCATTTTAAATAATTTCAATTATTTTTATTCAAACTCTGTTTGGTCGCTCTGATTGTAGGATTAAATTTGAATAAATTATTCGTTTGATTGATAATTTTAATTACGATTCATGCTTTAAGAAATATATTGTCACGCAAAATTTTGCTTTAAAAATTATTCATTTATTATTGTTATGCGATTTGAAATAGAGATAATTTTATTTACATAACTACAATTGTTTAATTTACATTAAAATAAACATGGGTTTACTTATTAAGTTTACGATAACTAATACTCGATCAATCATTATACGAATTAATTAAAAAAATTAACAGTTACTTGTAAGAATGGTCAAATCATGATTGTTAGCAAGAATTTGACTCTTGAAACAAAATAACAAATAAATTGGAAAATTACAATCTATTGGTTAAATCAATTTTAAACATTTTTTAGTATTTTTGAAAAAACTTTATTAGTTTTTTATTTTGCTTCATGGAAGGTGTAATTTAACATTGATTGACTTGAAAGTTAAGAATTTTATTTATTTTTTTTAATTTTAAGCATTTTTAAGTATTTTTGAAACAAATAGAATTTATTAGTTTTTTATTTTGTTTCATGGAGGGTGTAATTTAGCTTAAATTGGTTTAAAATTTACACAACATTTGCTCAATAAATCTAACTAATGTTTATTTTAAGTATTTTTAATTTTAAGCAATTTTTGAGTATTTTTGAAAATAATATATTTTATAAGTTCTTTATTTTAAACGTGACTGCTATTAGTTTTAAGTATTTTATTAATTTTTTTAATTTTAAGCATTTTTTAAGTATTTTTGAAACAAATATAATTTATTAACTTCTAATTTTGTTTTATGGAGAGTGTAATTTAGCTTAAATTGGTTTGAAATTTACACAAAATTTGCTCAATAAATCTAGCTAATGCTTATTTTAAATATTTTTAATTTTAAGCAATTTTTGAGTACTTTTGAAAATAAAATACTTTATCAGTTCTTTATTTTGCTTTATGGAGGGTGTAATTTAACATTGATTGACTTAAAATTTACACCATATATGCTCTATAAACGTGACTGTTATTAGTGTTAAGCATTTTATTATTTTTTTAAATTTTAAGCATTTTTAAGTATTTTTGAAACTAATATAATTTATTAGTTTTTTATTTTGTTTCATGGAGAGTGTAATTTAGCTTAAATTGGTTTAAAATTTAAACAACATTTGCTCAATAAATCTAACTGATGCTTATTTTAAGTATTTTTAATTTTAAGAAGTTTTTGAGTATTTCTGAAAATAATATACTTTGTCAGTTCTTTATTTTGCTACATGGAGGATGTTATTTAGCTTTGATTAATTTGAAATTAACACTTTATATGCTCAATAAACGTGACTGTCATTAGTAATAAGCATTTTTTTTTTAATTGTAAGCATTTTTTTATTGATTGACTTGAAATTTATTAGTTTTTTATTTTGTTTTATGGAGGGTGTAATTTAGCTTAAATTGGTTTAAAATTTACGTAATATTTGCTCAATAAAGGTAACTAATACTAGTTTCAAGCATTTCTGATGTTTTCAATATAAAGCATTTTTGAGTATTTTTAAAAATAATATAATTAACCAGTTCTATGTTTTGCTTTGTAGAGTGTGTAATTATGCTTGATTGATTTTAAAATTTTCACAATATAAACTAAGCTTATAAATCCAAGTAATACTTGTTTTAAGCCTTTTATTTTTTTCTATTTTAAAGCATTTTTGAGTGTTTTATTGTAATTTATCACGTCGATATTTTGCTTTAAATTAATTTTGTCCGATTTGAAATTTACACATTATATGCTTATTAAAATACTAATTTTAAGCATTTTTATTTTTTTTATTTCAAGCATTTTTGAGTATTTTTAAAACTAATATAATTTATTAGTTTTTTATTTTGTTTTATGGTGAGTTTAATTTAGCTTAATTTGATTTGAAATTTACACAATATTTGCTCAATAAATCTAACTGATACTAGTTTCAAGCATTTTTAAAATTTAAAATTTAAAATTTTTATTGAGTATTTTTGAAAATAATATAATTTATTAGTTTTTTATTTTGCTTTATAAAGTGTGTAATAATGCTTTGATTGATTTTGACATTTAATCAATATAAGCTCAGCAAATCCAACAAATACATGTTTCAAGCATTTTTATTTAATTTGAAGCATTTTTGAATATTTTGAAAAATAACATAATTTATTAGTTCTATATTTTGTTTCATGGAGTGTGTAATTATGCTTTTATTGATTTTAAAATTTACTCAATATAAGCTCAATAAATCCAACTAATACTTGTTTTAAGCATTTTTTATTTTTAAGCATTTTTGAGTATTTTTAAAAATAATATAATTTATTACGTCGTTATTTTGCTTTAAATTAATTTTGTTCAAATTGAAATTTAAACAATATATGCTTATTAAAATACTAATTTTAATCATTTTGAATTTTTTTATTTTAAGCATTTTTTGATTATTTTTGAAAATAATAAACTTTATCAGTTCTTTTGCTTTATGGAGGGTGTATTTCAACTTGATTTAAACGTTACACCATAAATGCTTAATAAACGTGACTGCTATTAGTTTTAAGCATTTTATTTATATATTTTTATTAAAGTTTTAAGCATTTTTGAGTATTTTTAAAACTAAGATAATTTATTAGTTTTTTATTTTGTTTTATGGTGAGTTTAATTTAGCTTAATTTGGTTTGAAATTTACACAATATTTGCTCAATAAATCTAACTGATACTAGTTTCAAGCATTTTTAAAATTTAAAATTTAAAATTTTTATTGAGTATTTTTGAAAATAATATAATTTATTAGTTCTTTATTTTGCTTTATAAAGTGTGTAATTATGCTTTGATTGATTTTGAAATTTACTCAATATAAGCTCAGCAAATCCAACTGATACTTGTTTCAAGCTTTTTTTTTAATTTGAAGCATTTTTGAGTATTTTTAAAAATAATATAATTTATTAGTTCTATAATTTGTTTTATGGAGTGTGTAACTATGCTTTAATTGATTTTAAAATTTACTCAATATAAGCTCAGTAAATCCAACTAATACTTGCTCTAAACATTTTTTATTTTGTAGCATTTTTGAAGTTTTTGAAAATAATATAATTTATTACGTCGTTATTTTGCTTTAAATTAATTTTGTCCGATTTGAAATTTATACAATATATGCTTATTAAAATACTAATTTTAAATATTTTAATTTTTTTAATTTCAAGTATTTTTTGAGTATTTTTGAAAATAAAATACTTTATCAGTTCTTTTGCTTCATGGAGGGTGTATTTCAACTTGATTTAAAATTTACACCATATATGCTTAATAAACGTGACTGCTATTAGTTTTAAGCATTTTATTTATATAATTTTATTAAAGTTTGAAGCATTTTTGAGTATTTTTAAAACTAATGTAATTTATTAGTTTTTTATTTTGTTTTATGGCGGGTTTATTTAGCTTAAATTGGTTTAAATTTGCTCAATAAACGCAACTGATACTAGATTTAAATTTTTTTAATAAATTTAATTTTAAGCGTTTATTGAGTATTTTTGAAAATAATATAATTGACCAGTTCTTTATTTTGCTTTATAGAATGTGTAATTATGCTTTGATTGATTTTGAAATTTACACAATACAAGTTTAGTAAATCTAATTAATACTTGTTTTAAACATTTTTTTTTAACTTGAAGTATTTTTGAGTATTCTTGAAAATAATATAATTTATTACGTCGTTATTTTGCTTTAAATTAATTTTGTCCAATTTGAAATTTACACAATATATGCTTATTAAAATACTAATTTTAACAATTTTGATTTTTTTATTTTAATTCTTTTTTGAGTATTTTTGAAAATAATATACTTTATCAGATCTTTTGCTTCATGGAGGATGTATTTCAACTTGATTTAAAATTTACACCATATATGCTTAATAAACGTGATTGCTATTAGTTTTAAGCATTTTATTTATATATTTTTATTAAAGTTTGAAGCATTTTTGAGTATTT
The DNA here is from genome assembly GCA_963932245.1 of Tachinus rufipes. NCBI lineage: Eukaryota > Metazoa > Arthropoda > Insecta > Coleoptera > Staphylinidae > Tachinus > Tachinus rufipes. Next base: position 10,438,930 of record OZ010749.1, read on the forward strand.
TTGAAACTAATATAATTTATTAGTTTTTTATTTTGTTTTATGGTGAGTTTAATTTAGCTTAAATTGGTTTGAAATTTACACAATATTTGCTCAATAAATCTAACTGATACTAGTTTATAGCATTTTTGAAATTTTTAATTTTAAATTTTTATTGATAAAGTGTGTAATTATGCTTTGATTGATTTTGAAATTTACACAATATATAAGTTCAATAAATCTAACTTACTAAACATTTTTATCTTTCAAGCATTTTTGAGTATTTTTAAAAATACTAAAATTTATTACTGTGTTATTTTGCTTTATAGAGTATTTAATTTAATTTTGTTAGATTTGAAATTTACACAATATACGCTTAATAAACGTAACTAATACTAATTTTAAGCAATTTTTATTTTTTTTTTATTTTAAGCATTTTTGAAAATAATATAAATAAAATAATATAATAATAATTTTTTGGTTATTTATTTTGCTTTATAAAATATGAATTTTTACACAATATGTGCTCAATAAACGTAACTAATACTAGTTTTAAACATTTTTAAAACTTTTAATTTTAAGCATTTATTGAGAATTTTTGTCATCAGTTCTATTTTGCTTCATGGAGTGTGTAATTATGCTTTAATTGATTTTAAAATTTACTAAATATAAGCTCAGTAAATCTAATTAATACTTGTTTAAAGCATTTTCAGTTTTTTTAATTTGAAGCATTTTTGAAAATAATATAATTTACTACTTTGTTATTTTGCTTTATAGAGGGTGTAATTTAGTTTAGTCAAATTTAAAATTTACACAATGTACGCTTAATAAACGTAACTAATACTAATTTTAAGCAATTTTAATTTTTTTAATTTTAAGCATTTTTGCGTATTTTTTAGAATAATATAATTTTTTGATTTTTTATTTTGCTTTATGAAGTATCAAATTTGCATTTTACACAATATTTGTTCAATAAACGTAACTAATACTAGTTTTAAACATTTTTAAAACTTTTAATTATAAGCATTTATTGAGTATTTTTGTCACCAGTTCTATTTTGCTTCATGGAGTGTGTAATTATGCTTTAATTGATTTTAAAATTTATTAAATATAAGCTCAGTAAATCTAATTAATACTTGTTTTAAGCATTTCAATTTTTTTAATTTGAAGCATTTTTGAAAATAATATAATTTACTACTTGTTATTTTGCTTTATTGAGGGTGTAATTTAATTTGGTCAAATTTGAAATTTACACAATATACGCTTAATAAACGTAACTAATACTAATTTTAAGCAATTTAATTTTTTTTATTTTAAGCATTTTTTGAGTATTTTTGAAAATAATATAATTTTTTTGTTCTTTAGTTTGCTTTATAAAATATTAAATTAAACTTTGATTTATTTGCAATTTACACAATATATGCTCAATAATCCTAACTATTACTTGTTTAAAGCATTTTTAGTTTTTAAGTTTTAAGCATTTATGAGTATTTTTGAAAATAATATAATTGATCAGTTTTTTATTTTGCTTCATGGAGTGTGTAGTTATACTTTGATTGATTTTGAAGTTTACACAATATAAGCTCAGCAAATCTAACTAATATTTGTTCTAAGCATTTTTAATTTATATAATTTGAAGCATTTTTGAGTATTTTTGAAATTAATATAATTTATTACTTTGTTATTTTGCTCTGTAAGGGTGTAAATTAGCTTTGGTTGATTTTAAATGTACACTTAATAAATGTAACTAATATTAATTTCAAGCATTTTTGAAATTTTTAATTTTAAGTTTTTTTTGAGTATTTTTTTTTGCATAATATTTAAAGTTTACGCAATATATGCTTAATAAATCTAACTACTATTAATTTCAAGCATTTTTGAAACTTTAATTAACATTACTATTACTTGCTTTCAGCATTTTTAAAGTTTTTAGTTTTTAGCATTTTTTTAATATTAAAAAAAAATTGATCAATTCTTAGTTTGCTTTGTAGAAGTTGTAATAATATTAAAATGTAAAAAAATTATGTCTCAAAATTATCACAAAAGTTTGGTTGTAGCTTTTGTTTTCAAGATTTTAAATTGTAAAATTAATTTTTGTTTTGTTTTGATTATAATTAAGTGGACATTTATAGTTTTAATTAAAAATTCAATTTTATATTCTACACCTAAAATAAAAATGAATACACCTTTTTTGATCCAGTGGCGTGACAGTAAATTTTCACAGTTTTAGGGCAAAACATATTTTTTTTGTTCTTGAAAAGTTTGATTGTAGTTTTTGTTTTAAATTTTTTTTTAAAGTACGCCACTGCATCAAAAAGAATATTTTGTAATTTTTTAGTAGCATATAAAAAGTAAATGTTACAGTTTTAAACGCATTTTTTTATTGTTCTTTGATTGTCGCGTTTGCTTTTGATGTTTCAGAGATTTATTAAAATGTATTTTTGCAAATTTATTTTGCTTCTATTGTACAATGGACAGTTTTAAGAAAAAAATAATTTTTTAATGTTTTTAAGTTTGATCATTATTTTTGTTTCGGCAATTTTTTCAAAATGTGTTTTTGATCCTGTGGCGTGAAAGTAAATTTTAACAGTTTTAAGGCAAAACGCAAACGATTTTTATTATTTTAAACTGTTTGATTATGCTTTTGTTCTGGGGTTTTACATTTTATCAAAATGATATTTTGCAAATTTATTTTTGTACAATTTAATTTATTTTTATACTATTTACAAACATGATATTATTTGTACCATCTTAAAAAAATTCAATGCACATTTTTTTGATCCAGTGCCGTGCAAGTATTTTTTTACAGTTTTAGCACAAAACGCAATTTTTTTAAATTGTTTTAAACAGTTTGATTGTTGCTTTTTTTTGATAATTTTACATTTTTTGTTTTTTTTGTGTATTTGAAAAATGTGTTTGCTGTGTTGATGGAATTTTTATACCACATCAAAAAAAAAAAAAAATTTGAAATTTACGCAATATTTGCTCAATTAACGTAACTAATACTAGTTTTAAGCATTTCTGAGTTTTTCAATATAACGCATTTTTGAGTATTTTTGAAAATAATATAATTTATTAGTTCTTTATTTTACTTTATAAAGTGTGTAATTATGCTTTGATTGATTTTGAAATTTACTCAATATAAGCTCAGCAAATCCAACTAATACTTGTTTTAAGCATTTTTTTTTAATTTGAAGCATTTTTGAGTATTTTTAAAAATAATATAATTTATTAGTTCTATAATTTGTTTTATGGAGTGTGTAATTATGTTTTAATTGATTTTAAAATATACTCAATATAAGCTCAGTAAATCTAACTTATACTTGTTCTAAGCGTTTTTTCATTTTGATGCATTTTTGTGTATTTTTGAAAATAATATAATTTATTACTTTGTTATTTTGCTTTAAGTTAATTTTGTCCGATTTGAAATTTACACAATATATGCTTATTAAAATATTTATTTTAAACTGTTTTAATTTTATTATTTCAAGTATTTTTTGAGTATTTTTGAAAATAATATACTATTATCAGTTCTTTTGCTTCATGGAGGGTGTATTTCTACTTGATTTAAAATTTTCACTATATATGTTTTTAAAAACGTGACTGCTATTAGTTTTAAGCATTTTATTTATATATTTTTATTAAAGTTTGAAGCATTTTTGAGTATTTTTAAAACTAATATAATTTATTAGTTTTTTTTTTGTTTTATGATAAGTTTAATTTAGCTTAATTTGGTTTGAAATTTACACAATATTTGCTCAATAAATCTAACTGATACTAATTTTAAGCATTTTTGAAATTTTTAATTTTAAGCGTTTATTGAGTATTTTTGAAAATAATATAATTTATTAGTTCTTTATTTTGCTTTATAAAGTGTGTAACTATGCTTTGATTGATTTTGAAATTTACTCAATATAAGCTCAGCAAATCCAACTGATACTTGTTTTAAGCATTTTATTTTTTAATTTGAAGCATTTTTTAGTATTTTTAAAAATAATATAATTTATTAGTTCTATAATTTGTTTTATGGAGTGTGTAATTATGCTTTAATTGATTTTAAAATTTACTCAATATAAGCTCAGTAAATCCAACTAATGCTTGTTCTAAGAATTTTTTTTATTTTGAAGCATTTTTGAGTATTTTTGAAAATAATATGATTTATTACGTCGTTATTTTGCTTTAAACTAATTTTGTCCGATTTGAAATGTACACAATATATGCTTATTAAAATACTAATTTTAAACTTTTTTTTTATTTTATGCATTTTTTGAGTATTTTTAAAAATAATATACTTTCTCAGTTCTTTTGCTTCATGGAACATGTATTTCAACTTGATTTAAAATTTACTCCATATGTCATCCTTAGTAAACGTGACTGCTATTAGTTTTAAGCATTTTATTTATATATTTTTATTAAAGTTTTAAGCATTTTTGAGTATTTTTGAAACTAAGAAAATTTATTAGTTTTTTATTTTGTTTTATGGTGAGTTTAATTTAGCTTAAATTGGTTTGAAATTTACACAAAATTTGCTCAATAAATCTAACTGATACTAGTTTATAGCATTTCTGAAATTTTAAATTTTAAATTTTTTTTTGAGTTTTTTTGAAAATCATATAATTTATTTGTTCTTTATTTTGCTTTTTAAAGTGTGTAATTATGCTTTGATTGATTTTGAAATTTACACAATATATAAGCTCAATAAATCTAACTTACTAAACAATTTTATATTTAAAGCATTTTTGAGTATTTTTAAAAAGAATAAAATTTATTACTATGTTATTTCGCTTTATAGAGGATTTAATTTAATTTTGTCAGATTTGAAATTCACACAATATACGCTTAATAAACGTAACTAATACTAATTTTAAGCAATTATGAAATTTTTAATTTTAAGCATTTTTGAAAATAATATAAATAAAATAATATAATAATAATTTTTTGGTTATTTATTTTGCTTTATAAAATATGAATTTTTACACAATATGTGTGTCAATAAACGTAACTAATACTAGTTTCAAGCATTTTTGAAATTTTTAGTTTTAAGCATTTATTGAGTATTTTTGTCATCAGTTCTATTTTGCTTCACGAAGTGTGTAATTATGCTTTAGATGAATTTAAAATTTATTTTATATAAGCTCAGTAAACCTAACTAATACTTGTTTTAAGCATTTTTAATTTTTTAATTTAAAGCATTTTTGAAATTGATATAATTTACTACTTTGTTATTTTGCTTTATAGAGGGTGTAATTAAATTTGGTCAAATTTAAAATTTACACAATATACGCTTAATAAACATAACTAATACTTATTTAAAGCATTTTTAATTTTTTTAATTTTAAACCTTTTTTGAGTATTTTTAAAAATTATATAATTTGTTGGTTCTTTAGTTTGCTTTATAAAGTATGAAATTAAACTTTGATTTATTTGCAATTTACACAATATATGCTCAATAATCCTAACTATTACTTGTTTAAAGCATTTTTAATTTTTAAGTTTTAAGCATTTATGAGTATTTTTGAAAATAATATAATTGATCAGTTTTTTATTTTGCTTCATGGAGTGTGTAGTTAAACTTTTACTTTTATTTTGAAGTTTACACAAATCTAACTAATATTTGTTCTAAGCATTTTTAATTTTTATAATTTGAAGCATTTTTGAGTATTTTTGAAATTAATATAATTTATTACTTTTTTTATTTTGCTTTGTAAGAGTGTAAATTAGCTTTGCTTGATTTTAAATGTACACTTAATAAACGTAACTAATATTAATTTTAAGCATTTTTGAAATTTTTAATTTTTAATTTTTTTTGAGTATTTTTTAAAATAATATAATTTATTACTTAATATTTAAAGTTTACGCAATATGTGCTTAATAAATCTAACTACTATTAATTTCAAGCTTTTTTGAAACTTTAATTAACATTGCTATTGCTTTCTGCATTTTTAAAGTTTTTAGTTTTTAGCATTTTTTTAATATAAAAAAAAAATTGATCAATTCTTAGTTTGCTTTGTAGAGGTTGTAATAATATTAAAATGTAAAAAAAATATATCTCAAAATTATCACAAAAATTTGGTTTAATTAAAAATTCAATTTTTATATTCTACACCTAAAATAAAAATGAATACACCTTTTTTGATCCAGTGGCGTTACAGTAAATTTTCACAGTTTTAGGGCAAAACATATTTTTTTTTGTTCTTGAAAAGTTTGATTGTAGTTTTTGTTTTTAATTTTTTTTTAAAGTACGCCACTGCATTAAAAAAAATGTTTTGTAATTTTTTAGTAGCATATAAAAAGTAAATGTATACAGTTTTAAACGCATTTTTTAATGTTCTAAAGCAGTTTGATTGTCGCGTTTGCTTTAGATGTTTCAGAGATTTATTAAAATGTATTTTTGCAAATTTATTTTGCTTCTATTGAGCAATGAACAGTTTAAAAAAAAAAATTATGTTTTTAAGTATGATCATTATTTTTGTTTCGGCAATTTTTTCAAAATGTGTTTCTGATCCTGTTGTGTGAAAGTAAATTTTAACAGTTGTAAGGCAAAACGCAAATGATTTTTATTGTTTTAAACTGTTTGATTATTGCTTTTGTTCTGGGGGTTTTACATTTTTTCAAAATGTGATTTTGCAAATTTATTTTTGTACAGTTTAATTTATTTTTATACTATTTACAAACATGATATTATTTGTACCACCTTAAAAAAAATCAATGCACCTTTTTTGATCCAGTGCCGTGCGAGTATTTTTTTACAGTTTTAGCACAAAGCAAATTTTTTTTAAATTGTTTTAAACAATTTGTTTGTTGCTTTTCTTTTTGTAATTTTACATTTTTGTTGTTTTTGTTTTCTTGAAAAATGTGTTTGCTGTGTTGATGGCATTTTTATACTACATCCAAAAAAATTGAATGCACTTTATTAGGTTAAACCGGAATAAAAGTAAATTTTTACAGTAAAGTAAAGTTTTAAAAAATTTGATTGTTGCTTTTGATATTACATTAATTTTTTATATATTTTATATACTTTAAAAAAATTCCAATGCATATTTTTGAATCAGGTGGCGCGATAGTAAATTTTTACAGTTTTAAGGCAAAACGCGTTTTTACAAATTTATTTTTTAATATTTTTTCTGTTATTGTCTTAATTTTACTAAAGTAGACATTATGCAATAAATTTTCATATAACATTAAAAAAAAATTAATGCACTTTTTTTGAACCTACTACCTCAAAAAAAAAAAAAAAACTTGAAAGCATACTTTTTTATCCAGTGGCGTAAAATTAATTGTTTCTGAAAGTTTGATCATCGCTTTTGTGTTAGAATTTTTTTTGTATGCGTTTCTGTAAATTTGATTTGTCATTGTGTTGATAAGTGAACATTAAATTTTTATATTCCAAAGTCTTTTTTGTTTTTAACATTTTACATTTTTTAAAATGTGTATTTGCAAAACTATTCATACACAATTTTTATTAGTTTTGTACACTACATAAAAAATTCAATGCACATTTTTTGAATCAGTGGCGTCGTAAAATTTTTTTTTTACAATTTTTTAGCAAATTAGTTGGGTTTTAGGATTTTTAAAATTTCTATAATATTTATTAGGATTTTTTTTGTTTTGTAACTCATTTCAAAGTTCTTTAAAAACCAAATGTTTAAATTTTTGTTTTTTAATTGTTTTGAGTTTCTGAGCACTAGTATTTAAAGATTTTTAATAATTTCTGAAAGCTTTTAAAGTTTTCTATGAATTTTATTATACATTCTTTTAACAGTTTTTTGATTTGAAAAAAAAAACTAAAAAAAATTTAAAAAAAAAAAAAAAAAAAAAAAAAAAAAATTGAGATCTAAATAAAGTTTAAACAATTTGATTGTAAAATGACGTGTATTATAATTTTTTGTAAATCATTTATAATATATATATTTTTTTTAAATGTATAAAAAATGAATTTATATTTTTATCGTTTTTTCCTTCTTGGTTTAATTGAATAAAAAAAAGTATTACTTTCATTATTTAATTTTAATATAATAATAAATATATTATTATAATAAATATTAATTAAAAAATCATAAACCAACGCAACTAGGTCAGATATTCCCCAGAGCACAAATATTAATATTAATGTTTACAATCTGAATAGCTTTTTCTTGGTGTAGACATTGTTTGTAAACCAATTCATCACTTAAAATAATTAACTTTAATATTTTCTACTCAACCAAATATTATCATAAAAAACAAACAAAAAAAGTTTAAATTAAAATCAGTATATTTACTTCAATATCTCAATATGATTTTATCAAATGTCAACCCAAATATTGAATAAGTTTAATTGATTTTATCATTACTTAATGTATAGAATGTTATCTTATAATTTAATTAAAAAATATTATTACTAATAAACTTACTTTAATTATATATCCATATCGTACTCACTAAACAATATGTTTTTAATTAAACCCACAAAGTTATTAAAGGAACTAATTAAGTAATTTGCGGCAAAAATTTCGGTAAGCTTACGCGACAGGTGGTTATTTTTCCGAGCGAGAGCTATTTCCTCCAGTTGAGATTGTTGGGAAAGTTGGAGCGCGACTATCCGCTTAATCTGAGCGGCGTCGCGATGCTAACGGTGGAGGGAAGCGCCGGCGCGCATACCGATCCTTGATATTCACACGAAATCTGTTGGACAATAAAAATATATACATAGATATGCATGAACTGGTTCTGGTGGTATTAATTTTTTTCGAGTGGAGATTAATTAAATAATTGGGATTTACCTGATTGCTTCTCTATGATGAAATGCAAGCTTAATACCACCGTTTCAATTGATATATTATATATTGGGTGTATACTAGTATATTGAATAGGAGTTCAATTGGAAATGCAGTTCAAAGAATGTAGACATCAATAATGCATGCACTTTATGCACTTAGTACAGAAATTTCAAATACTACTCTACACAAAGGAAAAGTTTGATTGAAATGCAATAAGTTTCCGCATGAACAAATTTTTCGCATTATTTTAGTAAGAATCAAATTATAAATTGATTTTTTTAGCAAGGTTTTTGTACCTTCAACTCGTACTAAGATTAAGAATAGTTCATCATTTTTAAAAACTGTAGTTTAGTTTATTATCTTACAATTTTATCAAGTTTGTAATTATTTATGATCAATTTGGTGCGTATTTAGTTTTTAACATTAGTGTTTCAGGGTATGCACCCATTATTAGTGTGCCTAGCATCTCACTGGTCAAAGAAACAATTTACATAAAATTGCAAAAACTATTATACAGTTTATGTATAGAACGTTTCTGACACATTTCTATACATAAACTGTACAATACTTATATTGTGATTTTAATGTAAATTGTTTCTTCGACGAGTGAAACGCTAGGTACACTGATGATGGGTGCATTTGTTTCGGATATATGATTCAAATAAAACGCGCTAAAATGCTCTTGCCTACCAGGGTAAGAATTTATTTCTTCAAATTCAACGTCTCAGTTTTAGAAGCCAGCCAGGTTGAGGATTCTTTGGTCTTGATGGTGCTAAAGATTCCTTAGATTGGGTGTTTGGCAGAACTGAATTAAAGCGTCCTAGATCTGGAGCAGAGCTTTAGCTGCTGGGGAAGACGCTGTGGTTTTCGGGACTTCTATGGAGGGTAGAACCAAAACTTGGCTAGATGTTCTGCTTGGCAATGCTGGACAACAGGACCGCTGTAAAAGCGGTTTTTTCTTTGACATCTTCTGGTTGATGTCTTTTCTTTAGTAGTAATTCCTTCTAGTTCACCCTGATCTGTTTGAAGTTGCCTTCATGGATGTCAATCCGGTACACAAGAAAAATAGTTTGCCAGTTTTTTGAAAAAAACGGTTGGTTTTGAAAGTTTTTTTATGACGTTTTGGACTTTTTGGTGATTTAGGGGTTGCAAATTTGGGAGGAAGCTCTTAGTTCAATGATTCCGGAACAATAGTTTTAACTTTAGTTCCCGCTTACCCGCCCGAAATTTTATGATTAAGTTTTTTAATCACAATCACATAGGCGGGTGGGCGGGGCACTCATTTCAATAAATTCAAAACGTTAGTTTTAACTTTATTTCCTGCCCACCCGCTCAATTGATTATGATTCAATTTTTTAATCACAAACATTTGCGCAAGGCACTCAGTTTAATGATTCCGGAACAGTAATTTTAACTTGAGTTTCTGCCTACTTGCCCAAGTGTTTGTGAACCAATGTTTTGATCACAAACACTTGGGCGGGTGGGCGGGTTACTCAGTTTAATAAATCCGGAACAGTAATTTCAACTTTAGTTTCCGCCCACCCGCCCAAGCGTTTGTAAACCAATTTTTTTAATCACCAACACTTGAGCGGGCCACTAAGTTCAATGATTGTGGGCAGTAATGTTAACTTGAAATTTTGCCCACCCGCTCAAGTGTTTGTGAACTAAGTTTTTGATCACCAACAATTGGGGAATAAATGGAGCATTCAGTTCAATGATTGCAAAACAGTAGTTTTATTTTAGTTTCCGCCTACCCGCTTAAGTGTTTATGAACTTATTTTTCAATCACAAACACTTGGGGAGATAAGCGGGGCTTTCAGTTCAACAATTGCGGGCAGTAGTTTAAACTTTAATTTTTGCCCATCTGTTTATGTGTTTGTTGTCTAAGTTCTTCATCACAAACACTTGGGTGGTTGAGCGGGGCATCCGGTTCAATGATTTTGGACAGTAATATTAACTTGAGTTTCTACCTAAGTGTTTATGATTGAATTTATTGATTACAAACACTTGGGCGGGTGGGCACGGCAGTTAATTCAATGTTTTTGTAACAGTAGTTTTAATTTAAGTTTCCGCCTACCCACCCAAGTGTTTGTTGTCCAAGTTCTTGATTACAAACACTTGGAAGGGTGGGCGGAGCACCCAACTTAATGGTTGCGAGCGGTAATGTTAACTTAAGTTTTGGCTCAACCGCCAAAGTGTTATTATCCAATTTTTTAATCACCAACACTTGGGCGGGTAGGCAAAGCAGTAAGTTCAATGATTGTGTGCAGTAATGTTAACTTAAAGTTTTGCCCACCAGCCCAAATGTTTGTGAACCAATTTTTCAATAATTGCAAAACAGTAGTTTTATTTTAGTTCCCGCCCACCTGCTTAAGTGTTTATACACTTATTTTTTGATCACAAACTCTTGGGGAGGTAAATGAAGCTTTCAGTTTAACAATTGTGGGTAGTAATTCAAACTTTAGTTCCCGCCCACCCGCCCAAGTGTTTGGTATCCATATTCTTTATCACAAACACTTAGGTAGGTGAGCGAGGCACCTAGTTCAATGATTCGGGCAGTAATGTTAACTTGAGTTTCCGCAAAATGTTTATGATCCAATTTATTGATTACAAACACTTGGGCGGGTGGGCGGGGCACTTAATTTAATGATTTTGTAACAATAGTTTTAACTTGAATTTTGTCCACCTGCCCAAGTGTTTGTTATCTATGTTCTTGATCACAAACACTTGAGTGAGTAGGAGGAGCACCCAGCGTAATGTTAACTTGAATTTCCGCCTACCCGCCAAAGTGTTTATTATACAATTTTTTAATCACAAACACTTAGTTCAATGATTCCGTAACAGTAGTTTTATTTTGAGTTTCCGCCCACCCGCTCAAGTGTTAGTGAACTAATTCCTTAAACGATAACAATTGGAAGGGTGTGGGTGAGGCATTCAATTTAATGATTGCGGGTAATAGTTAAAATTTTAGTTCCTGCCCACCCGCCCAAGTGTTTGTGAACCAATTCTTTGATCACCAACACTAGAGCGGGTTACTCAGTTTAATGATTGCGGGTAGTAATGTTAACTTGAATTTCCGCCCAAGTTTTTTTAATTCAATTTATTGATTACAAACACTTGGGCGGGTGGGCAGAGCACTGAATTTAATAATTTTGTAACAATAGTTTTAACTTGAGTTTTTGCCTATCCGCCCAAGTGTTTGTTTAAGTTCTTGATTACAAACACTTGAGTGGGTGGGCGGAGCACCCAGCGTAATGTTAACTTGAATTCCCGCCCACCCGCCAAAGTGTTTATTATCCAATTTTTTAATCACAAACACTTGGCCGGGGCACTTAGTTCAATGATTCCGTAACAGTAGTTTTATTTTGAGTTCCCGCTCACCCGCCCAAGGATTAGTGAACTAACTCCTTAAACGATAACAATTGGAGGGGTGGGTGAGGTATTTAATTTAATGATTGCGGGTAGTAGTTAAAACTTTAGTTCCTGTCCACTCTAGGGCGGGTTACTCAGTTCAATGATTGCGGGTAGTAATGTTAGTTTGAGTTTCCGCCCAAATTTCTTTAATCCAATTTATTGATCAAACACTTGGGCAGGTAGGCGGGGCACTTAGTTTAATGATTCTGTAACAGTAGTTACAACTAGAACTTCCGCTTACTTGCCCAAGGCTAAAAAATGGTGTTTTAGGTTTTTTAGCTGTTTTTTTGCTTTTTGTGGCATTTCAACATTATTTTTTAACCAGCTTTTGCGCATTTTCTGGCGTTTTGGGCTTCTTTGTCTTTGACTGCACTGCAATTTAGCCAGTTTTAGCTGGCCCAAAAATTTTTTGGGGTTTACAGATCTACTTTTTTTTTGGTTTTGGTCTGTGCAAAAAATCAAACTGTTTCTTCATAGTGGTTTTTTTAAAGCAACGGTTTTCTTTTGTGACTGGGCCAAAATAGCAGTAGGAAAGATTTTTTTGGCTATTGGTCATCAATTTTTCTTTGAGGCCAGCTTCTTGGTAAAAACTGCGTGCTCTGCAATTTTTTTAATTGTTTAGGCTATTTTCTTTTTGCTTAATTAGAGGTCATGGAAAATTATTTATCCATACTGGTTTTCAAGGCGTTTTTTTTTTAGTTTTGACGACAACTTGCCCGTTTTTGGCTTGGCCGCAAACTTTTTGAAGGTTGCAAATTTGTTTTTTTTTGTGACCTGGTGGTTTTGGCAATAGGCACTTAAAGCAACTTACAAGGAAAAATATTTACAGCGTATAATGGCATACTTTTTTTTAGGCCAGCTTCTTGACAAAAATGTTGTAGTAAATAAATTAAATCACAAAAATTTGGGCGGGTGGGCGGAGAACACAAATTTAACCCACCTAAGTAAACAATTTGATCACAGTCATTTGAGTGGGCAAGGTACACCAATCTAAACAACACCCTCATCAAATTTAAACTTAGTTCCCGCCCACCCACCTAAGTGTTTGTAGCAAAACAATTTGGATCACAAAAATTTGGACGGGTGGGCAAGGAACATCAGATTAAGCCACACGCTTACTAAATGCCCACCCACCAAGTAGAACATAGAATTACAAACATTACAAAGTTTAATTGTAATTTTTGCCTACCTAAGTTTGTAATCAAAAATTAGAGAACCGACATTTGTGGGGGTGGCCGTGGTATACCAATCTAAATTACACGCCCACAAAGTTTAAATTTAGTTTTTGGTTAGCAAAAACTAAATTTAATCCAAATGTTTAAAGTAAAGAAATTGGATGACAAACACTCGGGCGGGTGGGCGGGGATTACCAATTCAAATCACACTCCCACAACGTTTAAATTTAGTGCCCGCTCACCCACTCAAGTGTTTGTAGTAGAAAAAGGAAATTACAAACACTTGGACGGTGAGCGTTGAACATCAAATTAAACCAAACACTTATTAAATAAAAAAATTGTAATCTGGAGTACACCATTTAAATTTCTCGCCCGCCAAACTTAGTTTTTGAAAGCCTACCAATATGTTTACAGTAAAGTTATTAGATCAGAAACATTTGGGTAGGTAGACAAAGAACAGTAATTCAAACCACACGTTTACAAATTACGTTACGTTAGACAAAAACAAATTGAACTGCAAATAATTATTTTTTTGCACTAAGGTCGCAACTCGCAACGCATCATTTTCCAACCCACAATATGAGTTCAAAAACGGTTTTTTCAAAAAATAGTTTAAACAAACAAACTAAACGTAATGTTAAAAAAAAAAATAAAATAGAAACATAAACGGGACACTTTGACTTCTTTGTATACGATCTGAAAACCCAGATGGCCTACGGCTGCTTAGCATGAAGAGCGGATTGTTTTGGGACCGGTTTAAATTAAAAAATAAGCTAAATATATTTTGTTAGTTTTTAAATTTAATTTTATATAACAGACGAAACAAACGCTAAACTTCTAATCCACCACACCGTGCATTTATTAATTAATTAAACATAAATTTATTGTTTCAACGGCTTATTTTCAAACGGTTATTTGCCCAACATTTTTAACTGAACCATCTCAATGCAGAAAAAGCATTGAAATTCCTTTCTTTGTCTCACTCCGTTTGTACTGGTTCAGTCTATCTTGTCCTTGTATCAACGTGTCAATCTAAAAATCTAAAATTTAAAAATCTAAAAATCTAAGAATCTAAGAATCTAAAAATCTAAAAATCTAAAAATCTAAAAATCTAAAAATCTAAAAATCTAAAAATCTAAAAATCTAAAAATCTAAAAATCTAAAAATCTAAAAATCTAAAAATCTAAAAATCTAAAAATCTAAAAATCTAAAAATCTAAAAATCTAAAAACTTAAAAACTTAAAAACTTAAAAATTTAAAAATCTAAAAATCTAAAAATCTAAAAATTTAAAAATTTAAAAATCTAAAAATCTAAAAATTTAAAAATCTAAAAATTTAAAAATTTAAAAATCTAAAAATCTAAAAATTTAAAAATCTAAAATTTTAAAAATCTAAAAATCTAAAAATCTAAATATCTAAAAATTTAAAAATTTAAAAATTTAAAAATCTAAAAATCTAAAATTTTAGATTTTTAAATTTTTAGAAAATCTAAAAATCTAAAAATCTAAAATTTTAAAAACTTAAAAATTTAAAAATCTAAAAATCTAAAAATCAAAAAATCAAAAAATCAAAAAATCAAAAAATTAAAAAATCAAAAAATCAAAAAAATTAAAATTCTAAAAATCTAAAAATCTAAAAATCTAAAAATCTAAAAATCTAAAAAACTAATAATTTAAAAATCTAAAAATCTAAAAATCTAAAAATCTAAAAATTTAAAAATCTAAAAATCTAAAAATCTAAAAATCTAAAAATCGAGAAATCGAAAAATCAAAAAATCTAAAAATCAAAAAATCGAAAAAATTATCTAAGGTTGAAGTAGCCTAAGAGCTTTTGAGGTTTAGACACTAGATATGCTGCGGAGCGCTTTTTACAGCTTAGAACAAGAATAATTTATTAAAGCACCAACAAACAATCTTCTGCAGATGCAATTAAACCTATAATGAATGGCATTTTTTTAATAACAATTTATACGCAATACCAGTTAAGCCATTAATATTTTATTAACTCAATAATGTAGTAATCAAAAAATATCAAAATTGGCTAATTTATATAACTTACACGACCCCTAATTTGCCTGGGGCTTATAAATCAATGAAGCGCCACCAACTCTATCGTTGACCAAAACAAACCCACACAATTCTAGTAAAACTATTCCTGTCAATGCAAATCCCTTGTTATTATTAAATTATAATCTAATACAAACGCAAATATAATGGATAATCAATAATAAGCTTTAAAACAATTTACCAATCCATATCAACGCAGAACCACAGGAATTAAAACTGATCTAATTGCCTTTTGCGGTTTTTCGTTAAGGTGTCTAGTAATGAAACAGAATTAACCGGATTAAACCGTCTTAATATACTAATGAACTGTTGTTGCGACAGTAATCCTTCCTAGAAGAGAAATGCATGAGACAATGAACTAGGGCAAAGCTATCATCCGTGCAATTATATACAAGATTGGCTTATATTGTTTACAATATAATAAAAGCAATAACACAATATTTTATTGCATACTTATATTATATCTCCATAATATTTTATAATAAATCCAAATATATGAGCAGGGTAATAAAAATAAACTGAACAATTTATAAACTACATGTAAAAGCATTCTAAAGCTCTCAATCTTCTTGTAAACATTTTCTGTAACAAGATTCTATTTACGTACACTTAAATCTCACGTTGCTTTTCTTAATTATTAAGTTAAAAGGTAATTAAAAAGTTGCTGATTCCTTTCATGTTGCGATCATTTTCAATAAATTAAGATTGCAACTTAAATTCAAAGGGTTGCTTGCATGATGAGTAAACGTTCTATAATTATATAATTCTGTCAACATGTCAGCGGTGAGATGCCTTTCATAATTATTTGACGTGCGGTTTGTCGCTCTCAACCTTGCAATAGTCGTCTACTATGTAATATTGAAGTTTGAAGTAGAATTTAATTTTCTTGATTGACCATTAAATAAAGGTTGGGTTTTAGACAAAAACTGTTAGTTTTTTTTACTACGCATGTTTAAATTGTGTTTTTTATTTTTACCTAAGAATCCTACCCTTGGGAAACTTATTTACGTGACCCTAAAAGCACAAAGATCAGAGAGGGAGCAGTAAAAACGTTGGGTAAATACTACAATATATGATAAAGTTACCAAATCTGCTAATTTGATTTTTTTTAAATTTTACATCTCCTATACAAATTGGTTTTTCAAAATAAATTAAAGCCAGTGTGATGCTCGACACTCTGATGAAGGGTGCATATCTTGAAACATTATTGTGTAGAGAGGCAATTTACATTTAATAAGTTATTAAATTTAAAGAACATTTATTTGGGATAATAAAATATTTTCAAAAAAACGATAAATCTGCATTATAAATTTAAAGAGCATACTGATAAAATAACAACCTCAATTTGTGTTTTGCTGGCTGCAATTTACAATGCGAGTTTGCGAATTGATCGGATGCCAACATTGTCTAATGGTACACGTATTCCCTATCGCAGAATTTCAATGCGCATCCGTTAATAGATATTTGCAGATAAATATTTAATAAAAATTAAAACGCTACAATCAATTTTTCTTTGAAACACATTGTATACTATTTTTATTTCTTTTGATTTATAGTAAGGGAAACATTTAGTTTATTTTTGTTCCACATACTTGATACACTCAATGAAGAATCGTCTATTATTATATAATCTCCGACAAATATTTACAAAACCGTCGATCAATTTACAAGGCAAGCAACACCGTTTACTTTCATATCTTAATTCAAAACAACCTTTTATTACAATTTAAATGTAAAACAATTGAAATCAATTAAATTGTCAGTTGATTTCAATGATTGTTGCATTAATTGAAAACGATGTGTATAGTTTTTGTATATTGTGAGTGCTCTATTAGAGTTTTGCATTCAATAGAAAGCTTTTTATTATTGAAATTTAAAATTTTGTTGACAAAATCAAAATATTTATTCAATTAATTTATTTGTAATTAAACTTGAAACATGTAACTAATAAAAATTCCTGTATATTTATAATCAAATTTATTAGTTAAATAATATGGCTCAAACTTTTTTTTATATTTTGTGTTTTTTAATAAATGTTTGAAATCAATTTGTTTTAACCTATCTCTTGGTTGAAATAAAAGATAAGTGGAATGCAGTATCTCCCTGTCGTTGAGTCGGATGTGGAGGGTGGGATAACTTCCTAAATTTAAGAGTATGAGTTTAAAACGTGCGACAAATAGGGACAAAGCAATAATACTTTTAAATATAAAATAAACTGTTGCACAGCGCGTCTGTGTGGTAATCAAGAGTGAGCGTATTTTATAATAAAATTTGCAAAATGTGTTAAGTGCATCTTAAGTAGCACTTAATTGTGTTGAGCAAAAAAAATTTATCAATTGAGGCACAATTGACTTTAGTTGAAACCAAAATTAAAAAAAAATAATATTTTTAATCTAATTTTTTTAAAATCCGTTAAGTGCATCTTAAGCAACACTAAATTAAATCTGCCAAGTGAAAAAATTGCAAAATTATGTCATCATCGTGAGCCATTTATAGCAACTTTATGAATTTTACTGATTTTAGTTGAAATCAAAATTTTGGAAAAAATTAATAATTTCAATCAAAATTTTCAAAATCCATTAATTTCTTTTTAAACAACACTTAATTAAATATGTTGAATAAACAAATTACAAAATTATTTCATCAAGTAAAACACTTATCGCAACTTAATTGATTTTGCTAATTTAAGTGAAATCAAAATTTTGAAAAAATAATTATTTCCAATCAACATTTTTTAAATTTGTTAAGTGCGTCTTAATTAAAACTTATTTAAATGTGTTGAATAAAAAAATTACCAAATTAATTAATCACGTGAGCCGTTTATCGCAACTTATATGACTTTGCTAATTTTTGTTGAAATCAAAATTTTGGAAAAAATATATATTTTTAATAAAAAAATTTAAAATTTGTTAAGTGCATCTCAAGTAACACTTTATTAAGCGTGTCGAGTAAAAAAAATAGAAAATTATTTCATCAGTTGAGGCACTTTTCGCAACTTCATTGATTTTGTTAAATTTAATTGAAATCAAATTAAAAAAAAAAAATTATAAATCAAAATTTTCGAAATCCATTAAGTGCATCTTAAGCAACACTTAATTAAGTTTGTTGAGTAAAAAAATTAGAAAATTATTTTATTAATTGAGGCACTTATTGCAACTTAATTAATTTTGTTGACTTTAGTTAAAATATAAATTTTAGAAAAAAATAATATTTTTAATTAAAATTTTTGAAATTTATTAAGTGCATCTTAAGCAGCGCCTAATTAAGTGTGTTTAGTGAAATTATTTTATCAAGTGAGGCATTTATTGCAACTTTTATTTGAAATTAAAAGCATGGAAAAAATAAATATTTTCAATCAAAATTTTCAAAATCTATTAAGTGCATCTTAATTAAGTATGTGAGTAAAAACAATAGAAAATTATTTTATCAATTGAAGCACTTATTGCAATTTAATTGTTAACTATAGTTGAAATCAAAATTTTGGAAAAAAATTATATTTTTAAAATCCATTAAGTGCATCTTAAGCAACATTTAATTAAGTATGTCGAATAAAAAAATTGCAAAATTATTTTATCATCGTGAGGCATTTATTGCAACTTTATTGATTTTACTGGTTTTACTGATTTTAGTTGAAATCAAAAACTTGGAAAAAATAAATATTTCCAATAAAAATTTTCAAAACTTGTTAAATGCATTTTAAGTAACATTTAATTAAGTATGTTGAGTAAAAAAATAGATAATTATTTCATCAATTGCGGCACTTATCGCAACTTAATTGATTTTGTTTACTTAAGTTGAAATCAATATTTTGAAAAAAAAATTTAATCAAAATTTTCAAAATTTATTAAGTGCATCTTAAGCAATACTTAATTAAGCATGTCAAGTGAAAAAATTGCAAAATTATTTTATCAAGTAAAGCTTTTATTGCAACTTTATTGATTTTGCTGATATTAGTTGGAATCAAAAACTTGGAAAATATAAATATTTATATTTATATAACTTGTTAAGTGCATTTTAAGTAACACTTAATTAAATGTTGAGTGAAAAAATTAAAGAATTATTTCATTAATTGAAGCACTTTTTGCAACTTAATTGATTTTGTTGACTTTAAATGAAATCAAAATTTAAAAAAAAAAGAAGATTTAAATCAAAATTTTTGAAATCTATTAAGTGCATCTTAAGCAGCATTTAATTAATTGTGTTGAGTGAAAAAATTGCAAAAATATTTCATCATTGGGAGCCATTTATTGCAACTTTGTTGATTTTACTGATTTGAGTTGAAATCAAAAACTTGGAAAAAATAAATATTTCCAATAAAAACTTTCAAAACTTGTTAAGTGCATTTTAAGTAATAATTAATTAAGTATATTGAGTAAAAAAATTAGAAAATTATTTCATCAATTGAAGCACTTATCCCAACTTAATTGATTTTGTTGACTTTAGTTGAAATAAAAAAAAAATTAATTAAAATTTTTAAAATCTATTAAGTGCATCTTAAGCAGCACTTAATTAAGTGTGTCAAGTAAAAATATTATTTCATCAAGCGAGCCATATACCGCAACTTTATTAATTTTACTGATTTAGTTGAAATCAAAAATAAAAACCTGTCAAGTACATTTTAAGTAACACTTAACTAAAAGTGTTTAATAAAAAAACACAACATTATTTTATTAAGTAAAACACTTATCGCAACTTAATTGATTTTGCTGATTTAAATTGAAATCAAAATTTTAAAGAAAATAATTATTTTCAATCAAAATTTTTAAAATCTGTTAGGAACATCTTAATTAACACTTAATTAAGTGTGTTTAATGAAAAAATATATCGCAATTTATATAACTTTGGTAATTCTTGTTGAAATCAAAATTTTGGAAAAAATATAATTTTTAATAAAAAATTTTAAAATCTGTCAAGTGCATCTTAAGTAACACTTACATAATTAAGTGTGTCAAGTAAAAAAATTGCAAAATTATTTCATTAAGTAAAGCATTTATAGCAACTTTATTGATTTTGCTGGTTTTAGTAAAAATCAAAAACTTAAATATTTCCAATAAAAACTTTTAAAACCTCTTAAGTGCATTTTAAGTAACAATTAATTAAGTGCGTTTAATAAAAAAATTATAAAACACTTAATGCAACTTAATTAATTTTGCTGATTTAAATTGAAATCAAAATTTTGAAGAATATAATTATTTCAAATCAAAATTTGTTAAGCGTGTCTTAATTAACACTTAATTAAATATGTTGAATAAAAAAATTACAAAATTATTTAACCAAGTGAACCGTTTATTGCAACTTATACGACTTTGCTAATTTTTATTGAAATCAAAATTTTAGAAAATATATATATTTTTAATAAAAAAATTCAGAATTTGTTAAGTGCATCTTAAGTAACATTAAGCGTGTCGAATAAAAAATTACAGAATTATTTTATGGACTAAAACACTTATCGCAACTTAACTGATTTTCCTAATTTTTGTTGAAAGCAAAATTTTAGAAAAAAAATAATAATTGCAATTAATATTTTCGACATTTGTTAAGTGCATTTTAAGTAACACTTAATTAGATGTGCTGAGTAAAAATATTACAAACTTATTTCATCAAGTGAGGCACTAATTGCATCTTAACTGATTTTGCTGATTTTTAGTGAAATCAAAATTTTGAAAAAAAATGTATATTTAATTAAAACTTTTAGAATTTATTAAGTGCATCTTAAGTGCTACTTAGATGTTGTTTAGTGTAAAAATAACAAAATTATTTTATCAGCCAATTTTGCTTACTCTAGTTGAAATCTAAAATTTTAAATATTTAAATATTTCCGATTAGTATATTTAAAATTTGTTAAATGCATCTTAAATAGCACTTAATTAAGTATGTTGAATAAAAAAATAACAAAATTATTTTATCAAGTAAACCGTTTTATTATTAACTTGAAAAAAATAAATACTTTTAATTAATATTTTTAAAATCTGTTAAGTGCATCTTAAGCAACACTTAAATAAATGTGTTGAGTAAAAAAATACCAAAATTATATCAAATTTTGCATTTATTTTTTGAACAAAATTTTGGAAAAAAATAATATTTTTACTTGAAATTTTCATAACCTATTAAGTGCATTTTAAGTAGTTCTTAACTGAGTATGTTGAATAAAATTATATTTATTACAAATTTTGTTCATCACTTATAGCAACTTAAATGATTTTGCTAATTTTAGTTGAAATCAAAATTTTAGAAAAAAAGAATATTTTTAATCAAAACTTTTAAATTTGTTAAGTGCATATTAAGCAGCACTTAAGCAAACCTTATCAAAATTAAATTAATAAATGTTCATCAACAATTTAAATTTCTATATTAACTTAACTAAACAAACTAATTTTTATTAAAATCAACCATTTTTGAAATTTTGTTTGGAAATAATTATTTTTTGAGCACCTTATATAATATAGTTTTCATAAGTCTTAAATAAGTGCTACTTAAGGTGTACTTATACAATTTAAAAATTTTGTTCAAAAATAATATTTTTTTAAATTTTTTGATTGAAAATCTGGTTTATTTGCGTTTTTATTGTGTTTCAAAGTTTTTCTAAAACTTTACTGAGATTTAAGGTTTTACGCGTTTACTAAGGTTGTTAGATAGTTTTGGTTTATCGGCTTTTTTGGGGTTTTGTTGCTCTGTAGTTTAATGTTCTTGCTAAGGTTAAATAGTTCTAGTTGGTTGGCGTTTTTTTAAGGTTTTGGTGTTTTGGGTTATGGGTTAGTTTTTTACAAGAATTGATGCTTTGTTAGTATTATTTTGGGTTTTGGTGCTCAGTAAGATAGTTCTGGTTGGCTGGCATTTTTTGGAGTTTGTGAAGTCTAAGGCTTTATGTTATGTTTTTTGGCGGTTTTAGGTTTTGGTGTCTTTTTAAAACCTTGGCAAAGTTTAAGGTTTTACTTTGCCATTTGTAAAATAAAAAAACTTTAGTTTGTTGGCGTTTTGAGATTGGGTTTTAGTGTGTTTTCAAATCCTTAGTGAAATGTAAGGTTTGCCAAGTTGGTAGATAACTCTGGTTTTTTAGCGGTTTTTGTTTGGTTTTGGTGTTCAGTAAGGTTTTTTTTTTGCTATCGTTGTTAGGTTAGGTTAAGTTGGCTGGCGTATTTTGGAGGAAATGTTTGTTAAGGCGTTTGTGAAACTTTGCTAAGCTTGTTGGGTGGTTTTAGTTTGTTGGCGTTTTTGGGGTTTTGGTGTTTCTTTACAACCTTGGCGGAGTTGAAAACTTTATGATGCTATTTATATTAATAAAAAGCTTTAGTTTGTTGGCGTTTTGATTGGGTTTTAGTGTGTTTTCAAAACTTTAGTAACATTTAAGGTTTGTCAAGGTTGATAGATAGCTCTGGTTTGGTGTTTTTTGTTTGGTTTTGATGTTCAATAAGGTTTTTTCGCTAACGTTGTTAGGTTAGGTTAGGTTGGCTGGCGTATTTTGGAGAAGATGTTTTTTTAAGACGTTTGTAAAGCTTACGTTTCCGCTAAGCTTGTTGGGTGGTTTTGGTTTGTTGGCGTTTTTGGGGTTTTGGTGTTTCTTTACAACCTTGGCGGAGTTGAAAGCTTTATGATGCTATTTATGTTAATAAAAAGCTTTAGTTTGTTGGCGTTTTGATTGGGATTTGGTGTGTCTTCAAAACCTTAGTAAAATTTAAGGTTTGCCATTGTTGATAGATATCTTTGGTTTGTCAGAGTTTTTTATTTGGTTTTAGTGTTCAGAAAGGTTTTTTCGCTAACGTTGTTAGGTTAGGTTATGTTGACTGGCGTATTTTAGAGAAGATGTTTTTTTAAAGCATTTGTAAAGCTTAAGTTTTTGCTAAAATTGTTGGGTAGTTTTGGTTTGTTGGCATTTTTGGGGTTTTGGTATTTTTTAAGACCTTGGCGGAGTTTAACGCTTTATGTTGCCATTTATGTTAATAAAAAGCTTTAGTTTGTTGGCATTTTGATTGGGTTTTGATGTGACTTCAAAATCTTAGTGAAATTTAAACTTTTATGTTTTTGCTAAGGTTGATAGATAACTTAGGTATGTCAGCATTTTTTGTTTGGTTTTGATGTTAAGTAAGATTTTTTCGCTAACGTTGTTAGGTATTTCTGGTTAGTTGGCGTTTTTTTGGGTATTTAAGTCCAATGCGTTGGTAAAATCTAAAGCTTTACAGTTTTAGCTAAGTTTATTGCGTAGTTTTGGTTATTGGCAATTCTTTTGGATTTTGGTGTTTTGACGAAGTCTAAGACTTTACGTTACCGCTTGTGTTAATAAAAAATTCCAATGGTAGTCGTTTTCTTTAGTTTATAATTTTGGACAAATAAATTGTATTGGAATGCCCGCCCACTTACGTAAGTGTTTGTAATCTAATCTACAGATCACTAACACTTGGGCGGGTTATTCCAGTTTATGGTTAGAAACAAATAGCTATTGTTACGGCCACCAGGCGGCGCTGACCATCGTAACACACGCCTACCTCGCGACGCGCTCGACCAACCGCGCACTATAAAAGAAATGCGTTTCTGGATTTCGGCAGTCAGTCCCGCAGCAGCAACAGACCAGGCAACATCATCAGTTAGTGGCTGGAATTCCGCCCTAACTCCTACAAGACCTGCACAGTGTTGCCACGCGCCTGAAAAATAATGTACTAGCCATTTTAAATTTTTTGTAATAGTTTGTAATAGCCACTAAACAAAATGGAACAATTATGTAAAAATGCTATAAATGGTGCAAATAAATTCTTAACCTAAATATTTTACTTTAGAATGGAATTACAAAACTTTTGGCGGTAAATTTGAACTGTGTGTTAATTTTTATAACATTTCTAAATACAATTAATCATCAAGGAATATAGGTAGTATATTTTAGAATAAAAAATAAAAATCAATTTAATACAAATTTATTTATAAAAAAAATTATATAATAAAAATCAAAATAATAAATACAAATAAAAAATTCTTTTTATAAAATATAATAGTTTGTAGTTTTAAAATGTTACTTCTTCCGATTTATTAGCTTCATCATTTGTATGATGAATATCTTTGTTCAACAATTCAGTTGATGGATTAAAATTATAGCATTCAGTACTTCTTAGCATTTCTTTTGTGTGCAATAATGCACTACAAGTTTCAACAGTTAATCTGTTTCTTGTTTTTGTTTTAATTAAATTCAACTGTGAAAATATTCTTTCTGCAGTAGCTGAAGAATGGGGTAAACAAAGTAACGCCTTAAATGTTTTTTGTAAATTTGGAAACATTAACTTGTTTACTCCGTTCTTCATATTAAATGTTTTGTTCCAAAATTCATTTACAGTTAACTTTGATGCAACAGATTTTAATTCCTCAACATCGGAAAGCTCTCTCCATTCTGTATTTAAAAGTTCTATATCTATTTCGAGATTTGGAAATATTTCTACAATATCAACAATAGATCCAACTTTTCCAGATACTGCTATGTTAGGATCTAGAACCTCTATAAATTTTAAAACTTTATCGTTGAAAGAAAATCTATTTTTGATTTGATTACACAATTCAATATAAAACTCCAGACACCTAAGTTTAAAATGTTCAATTTCTTTTTTATCAATTAAATTAGATTTTTTTAATAACAGGTCACATTTTGCTCCACAGTATATTTCTCTATGATCTAAAAAATTGTGAGGATGATTTATATCCATTTTATCTAAATTATTTATAAAATTTATAATGACTTCAGGTTTTATGAAATTTCTAACAATAGTTTTATATAAGTCAGTCACATGTTTCAGTAGTAAGTGTAATTTAGGTGTTTCGGATTGAAATTCTAAGTTTAATTTGTTGATATAATTTAGAATATAGCTTAAAAAGTTGAAATATAATTTATAAATAATATTATTTAATGCTGATAATATCATACTACTGTTGATTAAATTATCTTCATGGACTGCAGATGTGAACATTAAAGTCAATGCAGGCCATTGTTCCAAAATTCTGTTTACAACAGATTCTAGAGACAACCATCTAGTTTGACTAAGTTTTAAAATTTTGTGAGGTTCTATTTCAGTAAAGACTTGAAATTCTTTAAACTGTTCAATTCGTTTTGCACTTTGTGAAAAATAATTGCAAATATCCCGAGCAAGAGCTTCTACTGATCGGGGCAATTTTAGGCAAGCAGCAGACGATGCCAAATGAAACGAATGGCAAACGCAACCCAACACAAAAATATTTGGATTAACTTCTCGGAATTTTGCTTTTAAACCATTTTTGTCACCCATCATAACAGATGCATTGTCTGCTGCAAAACCTATCATATTTGCAATTGGGATCTTATTTGTGTTTAAAAATAAATTTATCGAGTTAAATAAACCCTGCGACGTGCCATCAGCAACCTGAATTAATCCTAAGAAGCAGTCTCTAGTTTTATTTATATTAAAATAACGACAAACTATAGCCAAACATTTAGCTGTTGAAATGTCAGTAGTTTCATCAACTATTAATGAAAAATAATTATTTTGCAGATCACTTCTTATTTGGTGAAGCTGCACTGGAGCAATCGCATTTTTACATACATTTGTTCCTTTGACTCTGCCGCACTTTAAATGTTTTACAATTTCTGAATCCGAACACACAGAAGCCATCAACTTTGGTAAATGATCAAGAATTAAAAATGGCAAATTATGCTCAGCTAAAAACATCACCATTTTAATTTCGGCACTTCTCACAGCAGTGTTTAATTTTTTTATTTTATCTGGTACTAAAGTGTTTGTTATTTTAGGAGTAGACCTGATAGCATTTAAACGGGTCACATGATACTGACTTTTTGAATGTCGTTTTAAATGGGTAATGCCTCCTGCGATTGATTTTCTGCACACTTTGCAATGGGAGCTGCCATTTGGGTTTTTCTCCAACCATTCTTTAAAGTCCTCCATGTTTGTCCATTTTTCCGTAAATTTTTGTTTGTAAATCTTCTTGCGTTTCCGCTGTTGACTAGGCCGACTAGAATATCCATCCTCATCACTTGTTGATGTTGAATATCTGAGTTAACAAAATGATTCTACTGTTAGTTTACCTTGACAACATTTAAGTATAATAATGTATTGTTTATTTCTCATCGTATTATAAATAATTGAACAATTTAGTTTACGGATTATTAAATATAAAACCGATAACATTAACTCTAGCTTTAGTATGAAGTTGTTTTGTAAAAAATGTTTATTTACCAATATATATATCTACATATATATTTTATATTAAGTAAGTAATTCAAATTAATTTTATTTGAGGCCATAATATCCATCTCCTAATAAACTATTAGCTGAATAACCTAACTTTTAATTTAATTTATTTTATTAAAACATATGGACAGCCAATTAAATATATGCTTAACATATACATTTATAACAAATAAAAACATTAGTCATATAATTTATTAGCCGCCCAAGAGGTGTTAATAAAATTAATCAAATTAAATTTTAAAAAAAGTTAGGTTAATTTAGCTAATAGTTTATTACGTGGCCCCTTTAAATCCTTTAATGGCGGAATTGAATTAAACTTACCTTGCAGAAGAAACACATTCTTGTAATATTGGTAATTCCATGTTGAAACACTTGAGAATTGAGATAATTAACAAACATAGAACAGAGCAAGGCACAATATTAACATTAAGAACAATACAACACAAGCACCGTGCCGTGCACGGACGTTTAGATTGTTGAGAACAGTTAAAAAAACTGGCGCGCGGGCGGCTGGTAGAAGATTCTAGAAAAGTAGGTTGGGGTTGGACTGGACGGCGATAATTCGGTAATTCCCCTTTTTGATGGTTTCTAGGAAATCGAAAGGAGGGGGAATATAGGGCAGCAAAGCGGAAAAATTCCAAACGGTTTGAATGTAGTTTCACAGTTGCATCTTGCAAATTAATAACATAAAAAAAAAAGTCATGGATTTAAAATGTAATAGATTTATCAGTTTATTAAAGTTGTAGTAATGTTGTAATAGTACTGCTTCAAGTGTAATAGATATATTACAATTGTAATAGCAATGTCAACACTGGACCTGCATCACCGCTCCTAGCGCGTCCATCACGGACCCCATACGTTAATACGACGAAAACCGTCCGTCTACCGGCATCTTCGAAGCTGTGAACCATACCGGCTCAAGGTCACGCCACAGACACGTTGAGACACGTCTCAACCATAACGTCCGACTGCACGTCATCCCCGCATGACACCTGGTGCTCCCTATACCTGGGGCACACCACCAAACCACCCACACAATCAAAACATAACTCAAAAGCTGCGTAAACAGTAGCGACCGACCATAACCACCAAGGTCAACCGTCCAAAAGGTCAAACATCGACCTCCTGGACTTGTGATGGTCCGAGATATTCACCCTCGAACTCCCGGGCCGGTAACACTATTCTAGTTTATAATTACAAACAAATAATTTAAAGTAGATTGACCACCTACTTGCCCAAGTGATTGTAATCTAATCTATAAATCACTAACACTTGGGCGGCAAGAAAGTCGGGTACTACAGTTTATGATTACGGGCGGAAATAGTGTGTAGTAGAATGCTTTACCTACTTGCCCAAGTATTTGTAATCTAATTTATAAAACACTTGGATTGTTTGAACACGCGTTCAATTGTTTGTAATTCAATTTATAGATCACCAATACTTAGGAAGATAGATGGGCAATTCCATTTCAAACGGACCAGAGCTAGGGGGGGGTGCGTTGAGAAACTTGCTTATGTATTTTTTTTTAGTTTCTATAACTTATTAGTAGTCTTTTGATCGATATATGAGAGTATGAAACCTATAAAAAAAAATTCTACGATTTTTTTAAGTTTTTTTGACGTTTTTTAACTTAAACACATTTTTTGTTTAAAAACCGCAATTTTAACTCAAAAAAATAAATTTACTAATGAAATCAATCAGAAATTTTCCGTAGAATCCAAATCTGGCGCCATTTCAAGTTTATACCCTGTCTATAAGCCGCAAAAGCCATAAAACCATGTTTTTGTTCTTAGTGGGCTGTGCAAAAAAAAGCATTTTTTTAATTTTTTTTAACCGCCATAGTTGACGTATTTTGATGTAAATTAATTGAAAAATATAAATTTGTTCTGTGTATTTGGGTTTTAAGCGTCTAAAACTCAAAAAATCTGCAGAGTAGGCCTATTCTTCAACATAAACTCTTACAAATGCACGTTTAGCCGCGCTCAGAGGAACAAAACACCAAATATTATTAAAAATTTGAATTCTGGGGACAATTTTACATAGAAAATTGTCAGTGTTGTACTCATTGTCTATAGAAAAGTCCATCTAGAAAAAAAAATTTATGCAAAAAATGCGTTAAAAATTATTTTTTTTTTTTTATTTACAAAAAATATTATAAACACACTAGGGTGTGGTTTAAAACTTTTTTTTAACAAATTTTAACAAGCGACAGGCAGATTTATGTTTGAATGCCAAAAATAATAATATTTTTAAATTTTTGCGCCGATAGATCGAGTCTAAATTTGTGCCGCAGGCGCTAAAACTATCAAACAAAGAGTAAAATGGCCAAAAATTGGTTCAAACGACAAAAAATGTCTTTGTTAAACTTCTGAAATCAACTTAAAAAAATATAATCCAAATAATCTTTAACAAAAATATAATCCAAATAATCTTTAACAAAAATTAAAAGTAAATTTTGAACAAATTTTTTTTTCTAGATGGATTTTTCTTTTCCAGATAAGCACGACACTGACTATTTTCTATGTAGAATTGTTTGCAAAACTAAATTTTTTAATAATATTTGGTGTATAGTTTCTCTGAAAACTGTTAAATGTGCATTTGTAAAAGTTTATGTTGAAAAATAGGCTTATTTTTGCAGTTTTTTTGAGTTTTAGAAGCTTAAAACCCTAATACACAGAACAAATTTATATTTTCTAATTAATTTACATCAAAACACGTCAACTTTAGCGGTTAAAAAAAATTTAAAAAATGCTCCTTTTTGCCCAGCCCACTGAAAACAAAAATATGGTTTTATGGCTTTTGCGGCTTATAGACAGGGTATAAATTAAAAATGGCGCCAGATTTGGATTCTACGGAAAATTTTTGATTGATTTCATTAGTAAATTTATTTTTTTGAGTTAAAATTGCGGTTTTTAAACAAAAAATGCAATTAAGTCAAAAAACGTCAAAAATACTTAAAAAAATCGTAGAATTTTTTTTAATGGGTTTTATACCCTCATATACCAATCAAAGGCCTACAAATAAGTTATAGAAACTAAAAAAAAATACATAAGCAAGTTTTTCTACGCACCCCCCCCTAGCTCTGGTCCGTTTGAAATGGAATTGCCCAGATAGGATACTTGAGTTTATGGTTACAGACAAATAATTAGAAGTAGACTGCGTTTTCAGCTGTCCAAATGTTTGAAATCCATCTATAAGTTACTAAAATTTAGGCGGGTGGGCGAGGTACTTTAGATTATGGTTATGAGCAAATAGTTTGAAGTTTACGGCTAGCTCAAGTGTTATATTCTATAAATCACTAAAAACTGAAGACACCAGAGCGGGTAATTTTATTCTATTTATGGGTTTTAATCTTAGACCATATATACTTATAGATGCGCCGTGTGCTGCATCCCGCTTGTCACGTAATGAAGCCAACATGACAACGTTCTATGCCCATAACTGACGTCACGCGTTAATTGTGAACATATGCTTTATGAGTAAAATTTTATTTTACAGTTTTTGGTAAACAGTAATGAACACAATAAAATATTTGTATACACTAAGTAAAAAAGCTACGTACGCGTTTTTGTTCACAGCTGACGTCACACTCAGTAATTATGTTGGCTTCACAGCGTAGGCAAAAAGCGTGTCTATAAGTGTGTATGATCTTAGGTTTTAACAGACGTTAAAACCAACAAATAGATTAAACAGACGTTCTTTTATCAATTTACACAATTTAGCAGATGGTTTTTGCATATGTTATTACAAATGACCTAACCTAAGTTTTAAAGATCAAAAAACCAATAACAATTTATATATAGTTGTTTTCCTACATATATTATCACAGATTATCAGTTATTTTTGACAGTTTTTATATAATTTAAATTATTTTTTGATTTAATTAAAATTAAGGGTCCAGGAGACCCAGAACAAACAATTTTGACATATTTGACAGTTGCATATATTTTAATTTGATGGTCCAGGAGACTCCGGAGCATATAATTTTGATCCATTTGACAGTTTGGACATGTTTTGTTTAAAATATAATTTGACATATGTATTTTTCCATATATTATTATAAATGACCTAACCTAACCTTATGGTCTAAGAGATCTTAGAACATTTAATTTTAATTTGTTTGTTTAATGATTATAATTTGATAGTTGTATAAATAGACAATTTAACCTTACAAACTAAGGTATAATTTGTTTTATCTTGAAGGTCCAGAAGACCCCAAAGCAGATATATTTGGTTAATATGTTTAGCAGTTTCTTTTAACAGATTTTTTTTTAACTATTTTTAAAATTTGATAGTTTTATATACAAACGACTTAACTTTAGAAACTTAAGTCTAATTTATATTAACTGGAAGGTCTAGGAGACCCCAGAGCAAATTTATTTGACTTATATTGACGTTTCTATCAGCAGAATTTTTTAAACTATTTATATAATTTGACAGTTGTATATGCAGTCAATCTAACCTTACAAACTAAAGTCAAATTTATCTTTTTATTTTGAAGGTCTAAAAAACCCTAAAGCAAATAATTTGATATATTTAGCAGTTTGACAAATGTTTTTTTAACAAATTATGTAATTTGCCAGTTGTATTTCTGTATATTTGATCACAGATGTCCTAACCTAACCTGATGGCATATGAGACCTTAGAACATTTAGTTTTGACCCGTTTGTTTAATTATTATAAATTGACAGATGACCTTAAAACCAAGGTCAAATTTATTTTAACTTAAAAGACCTGGAGACCCTAGATCAGGTAATTTGATATAATAGCAGTTTTTTGTTTTAAGGGTCTAGGAGACCAAATAGATTTAATATACTTGACAGTTATTCTATTAACTAATCATATAATTTGACACTTATTTTTAGGATTTATTCTATTAAGGCCTGTAATATCCAACTCCTAATAAGGCACCTAATAAACTATTAGCTGAATAACCTCACTTTTAATTTTATTTATTTTATTAAAACGTATGGACAACCAATTAAATATATGCTTAATATATACATTTATAACAAATAAAAACGTTAAGCATATAATTTCTTAACTGCTCAGAGGTGTAACAAAAATAAATCAAATTAAAGTTTGAAAAAAGTTAGGTTATTCAGCTAATAGTTTATTAGGTGCTTTATTAGGAGTTGGATATTACGGCACTAAGTTAAATTAATCTAAGATAAGGGCCCAACAGACCACACTCTTGATTAGTTTAATCATTTGACAGCTTTACAAACTAAAGTTCTAACATATTTCAACTTAAAGGTCCAGGAGACCCCGGAACAGATTATTTTGATTTGTTTGTCAGTTTTGACTTATGTTCTTATAACATTTGACAGTTATTTTTAACCTAATTTAATTTGAAGGTTCAACCTTAGACCTTAAAACATTAATTTATACATTTGGCCTGTTCTTTTGGTTTCTTTAACCATTTAAATAATTTGACAGTTGTATTTTTAACCTAATCTAACTTGAGGGTCTAGGAGACCTAACATAAGTTGATATATTTGATAGCTTTAGTTTACATATTTTAAACTAAGGGTACAGGATACCACAATACAGATAATTTTGATGTTTTTGTCACATTTGGCATTTTTAGCAATTTATATAATTTGACAGTTTGTTTTTGCGTATATTATCAAAGATAACCTAACCTCACAAACAAAAGTTTAAATTATGTTAACTATGAGGTCTTGAAGACCCCAGAACAGATAATTTGATATATGTATATAATTTTTTTAAATGTTTTTTCAAACTGTTTATATAATTTGACAGTTGTATATGCAAATGACCAAATGTACCGTCTAATTTATTCTAATTTGAAGGTTTAGGATACTCCAGAGCAGATACCTTGATATATTTAGCAGTTTTTTTGACAGATTTGGTTTTATTTACTTAATTTGACAGTTGTATAATAATAATAATAATAATAATAATAATAATAATAATAGTATTTTTTTGAAGGTCTAGAAGACCACAGAGTAGAGTTTCTCTTGATTGATAATTTTTTTACTATTAATGTAAGTTGACACTTGTTTTTACGTATATATTATCTCATGATTTAATTAATCTAACACGATGGTCCAGCAGACCCCATAACTGAATATTTTGTTGAATTAATATAATTTAACAGATGACATAACAAACTTGAGTCTCAAATTTTAACACAACGGTCAAGGAGACCGTAGAAAGAGTATTTTTGATATAATTGTCAAAACATGGCTCAAGTGTTATTTATATATTAGTCAATTGTTTTTTTGCTTATATTAGTACAAAAAACCTAAACTTTTAACGTTTACTTTTGATCTGTTTGTTACAACTTAAGTTACAAACTTGTTTTTTTTACCTATTTTACTTTGAAGGTCTAGGAGACCCTGAAAAATAATTTTGATATATTTGTCAGTTCATTTAACTATTTATATAATTTTACATTTATTTTTTGCATATATATTACTACATTTAATTAATCTAACATGAGGGTCTAGGAGACCCTATAACCGATCATTTTGTTTATAATTTAATTAGACGGTTGCTTATATAGATGACTTAACTTTTTTGGAGATGAGCTCTTTCATCATCATTTTTGTATGATAAAGCAAATATTTACTTACCTTTAATTTTATAAATTTGCACTTTCTTTACGAATAATTAGTAATTAAATGGTCTTATCACTGTAAACATTTCTTAGATTAAAAATTGGTTTAAACTAAATTATTATTAATAAATAATAAATTTAATATTGTAAAATTCTTTGAAATAAAATGTCATCAATTACAATTTCGATTGTATGATTTAGTAATACAATAACAGGCGGAGAAATCGAATATGTTATTCCAAAAATAAATTAATATGTTTGTGAGTTATCAAGTCCTATCATTTCAATAAAATCGAACAATGCCAATTAATCATTAGCACGTCTAAAACGATTGAGTGTTAATATTTGGGAATAATCAATTCTCACGTGTGAGTGCGTGTTTGTGTATTTACCATCACAATAACAGTTGGTCATATTTGCACATAACTTAACACATCTCCATTGTGGGAGGCTCAGTAATTATCAACAAATAGCAACTATCCCGATCAAATATTATATTACACATTTATTTCATTAATGTTAAAAATGACTTTAGTCAAAAAAGTTTTATTTTAAGAGGCACTCAATTTCCCCCATTAAATCCTCTTGCCCGCATAAATTTTCTTATCTCTGCGACTGAATCGAAACCGTGTGTTGCCTGAATTTTATAGCCCTTACGTTTCCGTTCTTTTGTAGTAAACGGATACCTATTAATCTAACGACTTGCTTTCGTATTTTTACATTGTAATAAATTTAAAACTTAATTTTATTGATAAACATTTATATACAGCGTATATAAAATTAGGTACGATTCATACATTACATTACATTAGAATCTAATGAAGTCTTGGCAATTTACTTATAAATAAATATACATCTTAAATTAATAAATTACCTCACACACAGAAAATATCATCACCGGGATAATAAATAAATAAAAACTATGTACATTTTACATAAAGACCACGCAACCAATCAACAATTTGCTATACTAAACAAGTTGCTATCTTATAAATGTAAATGTTCACGATACAAAAGGTGAATATTTACATTAGATAGCAATAAGTAGTATAAAAGATTTTGGTAGTATACGCGGTCGGGTTACAGTCTCTTATATTATTTTTCTCAGCGCCGTGATGATTTAGAACCGAAGTTTTCTAAGAATTGTGTGTCTCGCTTGTAGGAACAGCAGCACGCTGATGGCATTAAAAAGGTGTCTGGAATTGGTTCGCCGCCTTCGGATATTGCCATCATTCTTCTGTATACGTATTTTTGTTTACAACTTGTTATGTAGCCGTTTGGTAAGCTGCCTATTAAATCGCATGGAGTATTGGCACTAGAATAAAAAGAAAATTTGTTAAAAAATATTAAATTTTGGGATAATATTTTTCAAATTATATTTGAGAATAAATCAGAGAACGTTTTAAAAATTGTAATACATACAATCATACAAATTGCATAAAGTCAAACATCTTTATAGTTTTTATAAGGAATAAAATTAAAAGTCCCCGCCTACCCACCCAATTGTTTGTTATCAGGAAATTAAACGTCATCTGTCAATTAGTCTCTCATATAGCTACAGGAACACGACAGGTAGTAGTAACAATTAGTTTCTTTATAACTATTGTATATTGTTATATGAGATGCTCGTACCAAAATAAATACAATAGGGAATTCCCCTATTTATGTTTAACAGGGAATTCCCCTATTTATGTTTAACCTTTTCTTAACAAAGGACCAACCGGCTATACGAACCAACCATGTAAATGTATATCAGTATTAGTCTGGCTCTCGTTGAGTAACGTACTTATAATAAATATATACATATTATTAAATCTTACTTATTATTTAATCCCATATCCAATAGGTTATGGGCCCAGAACGTTATTTGTGTGCAAGTGTAAAGTGACTAATAACAAAGTTCTTTCTATAAATAAAGTAATTATAAACTAAGAGTGATTAATAAATATAAATGAAATAAAAGTGAAAATGTCGAACAATCAAAAGGTTAAACGTAATATTAAACCGTTTAATGGAGAAAATTATAGTATCTGGAAATTGCGATTAAAGGCGTTAATTGACGAGGAAGGTGCTCTTCGGGTTCTAACTCAAGACCCCCCTGAAACAGTTGACAATGAATGGCGGAAACAAGAGACGTCCGCTAAAGGATGTATCATAGAACATTTGAGCGATACATTAATTAGCATTGTCACCGAGGATGCGACGGCGAGGGACATATTGAAAAAGTTCGATGCAATTTATGAACGCAAGAGTTTGGCTACGCAACTTTCAATACAAAAGAAACTGTTAAGTTTTAAATTGAAAGGAGAAACTTCACTTATAAACCATTTCAACGAATTGGACAATATGCTCATAGAATTAACAGCAGCTGGAGCCCCTCTAAATGAAATGGGAAAAATTGCCCACATTTTATTAACATTACCCCCGGCTTATGATGGAATTGCTACAGCTATACAAACATTAAACGAAGATAATTTAAATCTGGCGTTTGTGAAAACTAGGCTGCTAGATCATGAAATAAAATTAAGAAATGAAAGTGGAGATACAAGTGGTAAAATTCTACAAACGGAAGTGGTTTACAATAGAAATAAGGCAACAAAGAAAAATTGGAAATATAATGGAAATTATAAACAGAAACAAAGGGCTCCTCATTTTAAAAGTAATAAAAAATTTGACAACCGGCGTGTTTTAAAATGTGACTATTGTGGAAGAAAAAATCACGTAAAAAGGGATTGTTTTTATTATAAAAAGAAAATTGTTAATTCACACAAAGACAGACAAGCACAAACTGTTTCAACATGCTCAACCAGTGAACAAAGTTTTGCGTTTATGCTCCATAATGGCACGTTAACAAAGTTGAATAAACTAAATGAAATTATGTTCTTACTAGATTCTGGCGCAACGGATCATATAATTAATAATTCAGACTACTTTACGACATATGAGAAATTGAATACACCTTTAAAAATATCAGTAGCTAAAAACAATACTACAGTTATGGCTATAAGTAAAGGAACCATAGATGTTACCTCGAATATGGGAATCAAAGGATCTTTACAAAATGTGTTGTACGTTCCTGATGTACCGTATAATTTGCTTTCGGTACGCCGAATGCAAGAGGCTGGTATGACAATTATATTTAAGAAAAATGGCGGAGTAACGATTAAAAATGGTGGTAAGGTGATTGTAAAAGGTGAGTGTTTAAACCATCTAATAAAAATAAAATTCAAAATTAATAAGAAAGTTGAAAAGCATATTCACCAAATTAACAATATTAATATTAATAATGAGAGCTATAAAATCTGGCACGAACGTTTAGGCCATATAAGTAAAAATAAATTTTTGGAATTAAAAAGTAAAGAAATGGCAAGTAATATTACTAAATTAAAAAATATTTATCCCTCAAATGAATTATGTGAAGCTTGCATATATGGAAAGCAAACAAAACTACCTTTTTCTAAAGCTAAAGATAAAACACATGTTCAGAGGCCCTTATTTATAGTTCACACAATCGACAATAAAAATTATTTTCTAACATTCATTGACGATTATACTCATTATACTGTAACATATCTTCTAACTTATAAATCAGATGTTACCAAAAATGTTCAAGATTTTGTAATTAAAAGTGAAAACCATTTCAATTTGAAAATTGTTAATTTATATTGTGACAATAGGCGTGAATATATGTCAAATGAATTAAAAACCTTTTGCATGAATAAAGATATAAGTTTTCATGTAACCGTACCATACACACCGCAACAAAATTCAGTTGCGGAGCGTATGAATAGAACGTTGACAGAAAAGGCTCGTGCAATGATCCATGGAGCAAATGTAGAAAAACATTTTTGGGGTGAAGCAATTTTAACTGCTACACAATTAATAAATATAAGCCCCACAAAATCAAATAAAGAAGGTAAAACACCTTATGAACTATGGCATAATAAAAAGCCAAAAATAGACCATTTAAGAATATTCAGTTCTACTGTGTATATACATGATAAAAACCGAAAAACAAAATTTGATAAAAAAATCTTTTAAAGGTATACTGTTTGGATATGTACCAAATGGATATAACATTTTTAATCCAGAAAATAATAAATTTATCACAGCTCGTGATGTTATTTTTGACGAGACAGATTTCATAAATTCAAGACCATTATTGGAAATTGATGAAGGAGTTGAATATAAAAACTACCAAAGAATTAAAATTGTTAAACAAAATAGCAATCTGTTCAGTGACAAGAACAAAAATAATAATTCAAAAACATCAAAACCAATATTGAAACTTGAAGAAGGGATTCCAAATAAAAACTCAGATGGTGTTATTAATTTAAAATCTGATAATAAATCGGTAACAGATTCCTCAAATATAAATGAGGATATACACAAAATGACAGAAAATAATAAAACTGTCAGTGAAACCGATAATACAAATCAGTTAAACACCAGTAATAAGTCTGAGAATATTGAACCCAAAAGAAGTGAAAGATTAAAAAAAATCGCAATAAAATATCATTCAATGAAAGTGATACTGAAATTCTCATATGTTTACAATCTTTATTAAATGAAATTCCTAAAACATATGATGAAATAATTAAAAGGGATGATAAAGATAAATGGGAAGAAGCGATTAATTATGAAATTAGTTCTCTCAGAGAAAATAACACATGGTCTATAGTTACAAAGCAACCAAACAAAAATATTGTAGATTGTAAATGGGTATTTACAATTAAAAATAACATTAATGGAATACCATCAAGGTATAAAGCGCGACTAGTTGCCAGAGGTTTCAGTCAACAATATTTATCAGATTACAATGAGACTTTTGCACCAGTAGCCCGGATTGCTACTTTTCGAATATTGATAGTTTTTGCTAACCAACATAATTTATTAATACATCAAATGGATGTCAAAACAGCATTTTTAAATGGTTGTTTAAAAGAAGAAATCTATATGCGTGTACCTGATGGTATAAAAACTGAAAACAAAAATTTAGTTTGTAAATTACATAAAGCTTTGTATGGTTTAAAACAGTCAGCTAGATGCTGGTTTGAACATTTTGATGAAGTGTTAAAAGCACACGGTTTTAAAAATTCTTCAAGTGACCGATGTTTGTACTTATTAGATAAAGGTCATATATACGAAAATATTTATGTAGTTTTGTATGTTGATGATTTATTAATAGTCACTGGTAAAATAGATACAATGTCAAATTTCAAAGAATATTTAATGAATACATTCAAAATGATAGATTTAAATGAGGTTAAGCTCTTTTTGGGTATTGAGATAGAAAGAAACGAGAATCAAATATCTATTAGTCAAATAAATTATTTAAATAATATTTTGATTAAATTCAATATGACTGATTGCAATGCTGTTAGTACACCACTTCCAATCAAGTTAGATTACGTGGCTTTGAATTCAGATGAAAAGCCATAATAAACCTTGTAGGAATCTTATAGGGTGTCTAATGTATACCATGCTATGCACAAGACCAGATTTATGTACAGCTGTTAATTTTCTAAGTAGATATCAGAATAAAAATAATAAAGAACTGTGGCAGTGCCTAAAGAGAGTATTGAGATATATTAAAGGAACAATTAATTTTAAGTTAATTTATAAAAGAACAGAAAATAAAGAAATATTAATTGGTTATGTGGATGCCGATTGGGGTAGTAATGAAGCTGATCGAAAGAACACCACAGGCTATATTTTTAAATTATTTGGAAATTTGATCTGTTGGAATACAAAAAGGCAAAATTCAGTCGCAGTATCATCAACTGAAGCTGAATATATGGCTATGTTTGAAGGGGTCAGAGAAGTATTATGGCTAAGATCTCTATTATCAAGCATTAATATAGAAATTAAAAAAACCAATAACCATGTATGAAGATAACAATGGTTGTATTTCGTTGGCTAATAATCCTGTAGATCATAAACGTTCCAAACATATCGATATAAAGTACCATTTCACCAGAGAACAAGTTGATAAACAAGTAATAATTCTTAAATATATGCCAACAGATCAACAATTGGCAGATATGTTCACCAAGCAAGTACCAGGTCCAAGATTCCAGGAATTCTGCTTCAAACTTGGTCTGGAAAAATGAAGTTTTTTTTTGTTTCAATTTTATTGTATTTTGTTTATTGTTTTTGTATATTTAATTATCAATAGATAATTATATTTAACACTGTAATAATGATTTGATTTAGGTTTTTAAAAAGAAAGGGGTTTTTTCCTAAATCCTAGCAACAAATGTTGAATCATATTAATATTAATGTACCCCTATGTTTACTCACGAAATATTAAAACTAATAATAGACGTTGAGAATATTTTTTTTTTTGTAAAGTTGAGAATATTTTATTTTTTTGTAAAGTTGAGAATATTTTATTTTTTTTTGTAAAGTTGATTTATTTTGAGGGGGAGTATTGTATATTGTTATATGAGATGCTCGTACCAAAATAAATACAATAGGGAATTCCCCTATTTATGTTTAACAGGGAATTCCCCTATTTATGTTTAACCTTTTCTTAACAAAGGACCAACCGGCTATACGAACCAACCATGTAAATGTATATCAGTATTAGTCTGGCTCTCGTTGAGTAACGTACTTATAATAAATATATACATATTATTAAATCTTACTTATTATTTAATCCCATATCCAATAATAACAAACATTTGAGGTAGGCGGGGACACTTTTCAAACTTTCGACCCAAAACTCATAAACTGTGCCCTCCCACACGCTCAAGTAAATGTTATCAAAAAAATAGTTTTGTTACCACCCTCTCTTAACTTAATGACGCCTGTCAATCATTTTTTCAAATTTGTTAGCTGCAGAAATACGGTAGTTGGTTGTAATATTTAGTTTCTTTATGACAAATATTTGGGCAAAACTTCTTTCCAAACCACCGGCCCAAAATTTATGAACTTCTTCCTCAAGTGTTGGTTACCAAAAATTTAGTTTTGTCACCTCTGTCTTCTAATTTACTACCGGCCCAAAATTCATAAACTGAGTGCCCGCCCACCCGATAAGTTTCAGTATCTTCTATGACTTGTCACCTGTAAGACAAAGGCAACTGATTTGGTAATAGCTATCCTGCAACAGCTGGTAACTACAAGGTAATTGAAAACTTAAAAGCACGCTTCGGAAGTGATAATTTGCTCGTTGAGGTGTACAAAATAGAAACACAATTGAAAGCACTAAAAACGTTAAGAGTAAGCACAGTTTTGCTATGTCTGTTGAAGTCATGGTTTCCGGAATAGTTGATGCAAGTATGGCAGCAATTTACAGTGTTTTTTGAGAATTCATGATTATAGATTGAAGACCAAAGTAGAAGGAAAAGAACCAGTTTTGCTAGCTATTAAATGTTTTGGTCTAGGTACTAGGTAAGGCTAGAAAAAGCAAAACTCAAGGTTATAATATGTCCAAAAAATAATTTAAAGCTCAGAAGTTTTCTAGCAAAGACAAGTAAAATGTGCTTATGAATGTGTCAAGACCAATCATACCAGTCATTTCCATCAAACGCATTTAATATGTAATATGTGGAAAAAAACTCCTTGTTTTCTTGTGTCCAAACTTGACCAAAAAAGCTTTTAGTGACGGTGATAAGCAAGACAAAACTTTGTGGTAACAGAAATGCATTTAGCAAGTCATATGCTATAAACTTTAATAGTGAGAATGTGCAATGGAAGTAATGAAATGGAAGTACGCAAAGTAATTGACACGGAGTTGCATTGGTCATACATCTCCAGACGTATGGTCTAAGAACCTAAGCGTATAGATACTATAGTGCATGCGTTATTTGGGGGCACTTAAACAACGGAACAAAAACATTCTTCTTATGACATAAGTTTAAACGGTAAATTTGCTTGTAAATTCGAGGCTTTGGATCCAATTGTCATTTGTACTGACTTACTATCAGTCTATGGGTGTGTATGGACTAAGGAAAAACAGCAAAAATTAAAATATCCATCACCAGAGGACAACAACCAATTGCTGGAATAGCTGGTAAAATTTTTACCGGAAAAAAACAAACATTTTCTTTTGTTTTATTGCTATGAAAACTTTGTTAAGTTGGGTTTTAAAGAAAAAAACACCTAGACAAAGAGAAGATCAAAGTACTACATAGACCACATCCTTAGAATAACAGATCCTGGAGAGAATAAAACCAAAGATTAATTAAACTTAGAACTTAGTTTGTTACAAGAGAAGTTTGTAATTCAACGTCTTGACGACAAACACTTAAGTGTGTGGATGTCTTTGGAGTGTCCCACCCACCCACCCAGTTATCCGATATCAAGAAGTTGGATGTCATAACTCTCTGCAAGCGTCAAAAGTCATTTTGTTACAAAAGAAGTTCGTGATCCAACCTTTTAAACACAAACATTTGGGTGAGTGGGTGGGCAGGCCACTCCAATCAAAACTACTGACTCGTTATCATGCTTTGGAGTGTCACACCCAACCACCCACCCAAGTGTCTGTCATCAAAAACTTAGTCGTCAGACCTCTCTGCAAGCGTTAAAAGTCATTTCGTTACAAAAAAAGTTTGTGATCCAACCTTATAAAAACAAACATTTGGTTGGGTGAGTGGGCCACTCCAATTTCAAGTACTGACTTGTTATTATGGTATTAGAGTATCCTACCCACCCACACAAATGTCCGTCATCAAGACGCTTAATGTCAAACTTCTCTGCAAGCGTCAAAAATCATTTTGTCATAAGAAAAGCTCCAATCTAAACTACTGACTCTTTATTATGCTTTGAAGTGTCCCACCCACTCACCCAAATGTCCGTCATCAAGAAGTTGAATGTCAAACTTCTCTGCAAGTTCCAAAAGTCATTTTGTCACAAAAATTTCGTGATCCAACCTCTTAAAGACAAAGACTTGGGTGGGTGGGCCACTCCAATCCAAATTACTGACTTGTTATCATATTCTTGGAGTGTCCCACCCACCGACCCAAGTGTCCGTCATCAAGAAGTTAGATGTGAAACCTCCTTGCAAGCGTCAAAAGTTATTTTATCACAAAAGAAGTTTGTGATTCAATCTTTTGGAGACGATCACTGGGTGAGTGGGCCATTCCAATCCAAACTACTGACTTTTTATCAAGCTCTGTTGTGTCCCACCCACCCAAATGTCCGTCATCAAAAAGCTTATTGTCAAACTTCTCTGCAAGCGTCAAAAGTCATTTTGTCACAAGAAAAGATCCAATCCAAACTACTGACTCTTTATCATGCTTTGAAGTATCCCACCCACCCACCCAAATGTCCGTCATCAAAAAGTTGAATGTCAAACTTCTCTGCAAGCTCCAAAAGTCATTTTGTCACAAAAATTTCGTGATCCAACTTCTTAAAGACAAAGACTTGGGTGGGTCCAATCCAAACTACTGACTTGTTATCACATTCTTGAAGTGTCCCACCCACCCACCCAAATGTCCGTCATCAAGAAGTTAGATGTGAAACCTCTCTGCAAGCGTCAAAAGTCATTTTGTCACAAAAAAAGTTTGTGATTCAACCTTTTGGAGACGAACACTTGGCTGGGTGAGTGGACCATTCCAATCCAAACTACCAACTTTTTATCAAGCTCTGGTGTGTCCCACCCACCCAAATGTCCGTCATCAAAAAGCTTAATGTCAAACTTCTCTGCAAGCGTCAAAAGTCATTTTGTCACAAGAAAAGATCCAATCCAAACAACTGACTCTTTATCATGCTTTGAAGTATCCCACCCACCCACCCAAATGTCCGTCATTAAGAAGTTGAATGTAAAACTTCTTTGCAAGCTCCAAAAGTCATTTTGTCTCAAAAATTTCGTGATCCAACCTTTTAAAGACAAAGAGTTGGGTGGGTGGGCGGGCGGGCCACTCCAATCCAAACTACTGACTTGTTATCATATTTTGAAGTGTCCCACCCAACCAGCTAAGTGTCCGTCATCAAAAAGTTAAATATCAGACCTCTCTGCAAGCGTCAAAAGTCATTTTGTCACAAAAGAAGTTTGTGATCCAACCTTTTGAAGACAAACATTTGGGTGGGTGGCTGGGTCACGCCAATCTAAAATACTGATTTGTTATTATGCTTTGGAGTGTCTCACCCACCCACCCAAGTGTCCCTCATCAAAAAATTAGATGTCAGACCTCTCTGCAAACGTTAAAAATCATTTTATCACAAAAAAAGTTTGTGATCCAATCTTTTGAACACAAACATTTGGGTGGGTGAGTAGGCCACTCCAATCCAAACTACTGACTCGTTATCATGCTTTGGAGTGTCTTACTCACTCACACACCCACCCACCCAAGTGTCCGTCATCAAAAAGTTAGATGTTACACCTTTCTGCAAACGTCAAAGGTCATTTTGTCACAAAAGAAGTTCGTGATCCAACTTTTTGAAGACAAACATTTGGGTGGGTAGGTGGGCCACTCCAATCTAAAGTACTGACTTGTTATCATAGTATAGAGTATCCCAGCCACCCAAGTGTCCGTCATCAAAAAGTTGGATGTCAGAACTCTCTGCGACCTTCAAAAGTCATTTTGTCATAAGTAAAGTTTATGATCCAATCTCTTAAAGGCAAACACTTGAGTGGGTAAGAAGGCCACTCTAATCTAAATTACTAACTTGTTAGCATGCTTTGGGACGTCTCACCCACCCACCCAAGTGTCCTCATCAAGAAATTAAATGTCAAATTTCTCTGCGAGCTCCAAAAGTAATTTTGTCACAAGAGAAGTTTGTAATCCAACTTTTTGAAGACAAACACTTGAGTAAGCGGGTAGGCCACTCTAATTCAAACTGCTTATTTGTTATCATGCTCTAAAGTGTCCCACTCATCCACCCAAATGTCCGTCATTAAAAATTGGATGTCAGACCTCTCTGCTAGGGTCAAAAGTCATTTTGCTACAAAAAAAGTTTGTGATCCAACTCTAATCCAAATTACTACTGACTCGTAATCATAGTATAGAGTGTCCCTCCCACTCACCCAAGTGTCCTTCACCAAGAAGACAAATGTCAAACCTCTCTGCAAGCTCCAAAAGTCATTTTGTCACAAAAGACGTTTGTGATCCAAACAAGACATTTGGGTGAGTGAGTGTGCCACTCCAATCCAAACTACTGATTCGTTATCATAATATAGAGTGTCCCACTAGCCCACCCAAGTGTCCGCCATCAAGAAATTAGATGTCAGACCTATCTGCAAGCGTCAAAAGTCATTTTGAA
Source organism: Tachinus rufipes (assembly GCA_963932245.1). Classification (NCBI taxonomy): domain Eukaryota; kingdom Metazoa; phylum Arthropoda; class Insecta; order Coleoptera; family Staphylinidae; genus Tachinus; species Tachinus rufipes. The sequence goes on from OZ010749.1 coordinate 10,483,330, forward strand.
AAAAAGTTTGTAATCCAACCTTTTAAAGACAAACACTTGGATGGGTAATTTATGGTAAATTTTATGCTTTTTATAAATTTTCTTTGCAAATTTCATGCAATAAATAAAATGTTTGCACAATTTTTGAAATTTATGTATAATTTTGAAAGCAAATTAACAGTTATGCAGCCAAACCTAAGACGTTTGTGGCCGGATTTCCAGTTTTAAAAACTTTTTAAAAACCGGATTAACAATTTGACAGCCATACTTGTCACATTGATGGCCGGATTTTGTAGTTTCAAGGTCAAAATAACAGTTTGACACGTTAGTGGCCGGATTGACACTTTTATAAACAGGATTTGCAATTAGAAGGCCGGATTAACAATTTGACAGTCAAACTTTACATATTTGTGACTCGGTTTACACTTTGTAAGGCCGAATTTGTAATTTTAATGTCAATTTGAAAGCCAAACTTATTACCTTAGTGATCAGATATGTAAATTTGAAGTTAAGTTAACAGTTTAGCAGCAGAACTTAAACACGTTGGTGGCCGGATATCCAGTTTTGAAGGCTCGATTTACACTTTTACTCCAATCAAAATTAGTTGCCCAAATTATAAACTGGTGTTCTCGCCCTCCCACCCAAGTGTAAGTTGTCTAAGAATTGAATATCACCATCTTTTTCTTCAACAAAATGATTTTTGACGTATGCAGAGACGAAAAGTATAGAACTCTTTGTACAAGAGGGCGGGGCACTTTAAGCAAGGCTACTCGCGCGCAATTTTAAACTAGTGTTCCCGCCCACCCACCCAAGTGATAGTTATCAAGAGATTGAATACCACCAGCTTTTCTTTAACAAAATGACTTCTTACGTTTGTAGAGACAAAAAACTTTAAATTCCTTGATAAAAAACACTTGGGCAGATGAGCGAGGCACTTTAAGCAAGTTTCGCTCACCCACCCAAACATTGGTCATCAAGGAATTATTTTCTCTTCTATCAAAGTGACTTGTGACGTTTGTAGGAACGGGAAACAAAACCTTTTATTAACAAACATTTTGACAGGTGAGCGAATCACTCCAATCAAAACTACTAACGCGTAATTATAAACTCGTATTCCCAATCAAGTGTAACTCATCAAGGGATTGGATATCACCATGTCCTCCTTCAACAAAATGACTTCTGATGTTTGTAGAAACAGGAAATTTAGAATCCATTGGTAACAAACACTTGGGTAGGTAGGCGGGGTACTCCAAGCAAAGTTACTCGCGCGTAATCATAAACTTGTGTTCCCACCCACCCACTCAAGTGTTACAAGAAGGGAAGCATAAAATCTCTTAATCGGGTGAGTTGGGCACTCTAAGCAAAGTTACTCAGGTGTAATCATAATCTAGTGTTCTCGCTCACTCTCCAAAGTGTTAGTCATCAAAGAATTTAATATTACAATGTCTTCCTTCAACAAAATAATGTTTGACGTTTGTTGAGAAGGGAAACAGTCTTTTGGGCGGCTGAGCAAAGCACTCCAAGCAAAACTACATACCCAAGTGTTAATCATTAAGAGATTGGATATCACCATCTCCTCCTCTATCAAAGTGTCTTCTGACGTTTGTAGGAAACAGAATCTTTTTATAACAAATATTTTGGCAGATGGGCAAGGCATTCCAATCAAAACTACTTGCTCGTAATCCTGAACGTTAGTCATAAAAAAATTGAATATTACCATCTCCTCCTTCAACAAAATGACTTCTGACGTTTAGAGAGAAGGAAAACATAAAATCGCTTGACAAACACTTGGGCGGGCACTCCAATCAAAGCTACTCGCGCGTAATTATAAACTCGTATTCCAAAGTACTGACTCAAATTTGAAAATAATTTTTATTTTATCAACAATTTTGTAAATGTGACCCAAAATATAAAATAAAAAATTTGCAAAATTTTCAAAAAATATTTTATTTTAAATTTTGTTATTCCAATACTGCCAACCAATAAAGCAAACATTGAAGATTGTTCGTAGCAAATTTGAACAAATTTCATTATTTGGTTTCTGTTTTATCAACGATTTAGTAACCCAAATTATAAAATTAAAAAATTTAAAAAAAATAAAAAAATTTAAAAAAAATAAAAAAATCTAAAATTAAAAAAAAATCTAATACTGCCAACAATTTATATACTTATTGGAGTTTTTTCACAGTTAATTTAAACAAAGTACATAATTTGGTTTTTGTTTTATCAACGATTTAATGACCATGTGATCTAAATTATAAAATAGAAAATTTCCAAAAAATAATATCAATTAAATTTTGATATTCCAATACTGCCAACCAATAAAACACTCATTGAAGGTTGTTCATAGCAGATTTGAAAAAAAAATCATGTGATCATGTCCCAAATTATAAAATAAAAATTTTCCAAAGTTTTCAAAAAAATCATTTAAATTTAAATTTTGATATTCCAATACTGCCAACCAATAAAGCACTCATTGGAGATTGTTCGTAACAAATTTGAACGTAATTCATTTTGTAGTTTCTGTTTTATTAACGATTTAGTGACTAGATTCAAATTATAAAATAAAAATTTTTCAACATTTTCAAAAAAAAATATTTAAATTTAAATTTTAATATTCCAATGCTTCCAACCAATAAAGCACTTATTAAAGATTGTTCATAGCAAATTTGAACAAAATTCATCATTCAATTTTTGTGTTATCAATAATTTGGTGATAATATTAAAAAAAATTAAATATTTTGAAAAAATAATTTTATTTCAAAATTTGGCGAACTTACAATTATTTGATTAAATTCTTTAGGCTTATTTAGTACATTATTTTGTTTACGAATTCATTTTGTAGTAAACAATCAACCTGCACCTTATCACTCCACTTGTAGTAAGCTTGAACAAAATTGCTGACCTCAACAATCTATACCCAATATTGATATTTCATAAAATTGAAATTTATTATTGTCTGCGTCCCATCCAAACCGTTATGCGTATTATATGAGACACGCGTTGCAAAAGCATTTCGATCCCTGACAATAAAAATATTCAATGTTAACGCTGCATCTTACTAAACAAGCGAGATTCAGTTATATTATTTCATTTAAAACATTCTAGCACGCTATAAAATTGCCTTTTTAGGGGAAAAACTTTACTTTTACTATTTCAAACCTCACAAAATTTCAAAATAAAAATTTAATAAACTTGGAAATTGTTTTAAATATTATATGATAATTCGCAAAGGGATAATAAACTGAATTAACAAAGGATTAAATAATGAATAAAAATGTAAATTTTGCAAATTAAATTCATAATGTATAGTAGAATCAAAGTTAAAGCATAAATTAATTAATTATTCAATTGAAAAATATATTTAAAATACTTACGATTTGCAAGTTTCAACTCGTACTCCTTGTATGTATCCCTCTTTATTACCCTGGTTAATAATATACCTCCATTGATTTTTGGTATTTTTTCCAACTTTTGGAAATATAGTCTGCTCATAGCTAGGACATATAAAGTAATCCTCAGGATCCCCAATTCTTTGCGCAAATTCATCAACAGCTTCATCCGTGGCAAACAAATCAATACTACTTTTTCTTTTTAATAAAACTTCTTTCACATGGTAATAAGGATATGTTTCTATTTCCTCACAGAATGTAGTATCCTTGGCGCATTTTGGAATATCGTTTAATTTTGAAAACGTATCCAGGGCTTCTATGGAATCTGGGAATATTATATCTTGGTCATTGCTATCCTCATCAGTAGTCTGATAAGTAACTAAAAAAAAGAAATAAGAATTAATATTTCAACAAAATTTGTTAATCATTTTTACATATCTCAGTAAAGTGATAACATATGCAAATAAAGTTAATTTAATTACAATTTAATAGTAGTTTCGTGCAAACTCTATTGTTGAAGTGTATTTGATTAATACTGAATAAACGAAGCATGACTGATAGGAAATTATTAGGGATAAGCAACGGTCGATTTGAATTGCTCCAAATTGGTAAAATTGCCACGAACCCTTATTAAATCCGGCTTGAGTATGCGGTGACAATATAAATTGCTTTAAAATTGGCTTGGAATAGTTTTGTTTATTACAAAACTATTAATAACTATTCGTGGAAATTAAAGCCAAATAGGGTTAATAATGTAATTATTGTTCAGAATATCTGAGTTAATTCAACCATTCAATAAGCTATGTAAAGCCGATCTATTATGTGTTCCGTTTATGTATCCCTTCCTGGAATAGAGGAGCTAAACATATTTAATGTATCGATGTATCAATTATTTGTTGGAAAATACAATAATACAAACTTAAAATACAATGTTTGAGTATTAAAAAAAGTGACCAATCAATTCCAAACTACTTATTCGTTATCATAATATGGAGTGTCTAAATAACCCACCCACCCAAGTGTTCCTTATCCAAAGGTTTAATATTTGACCTCTCTGTCAATCACAAGAGACGGTCGTGATCCAACCTCTTGATAATTAACACTTGGGTGGGTGGGTGGGCCACTCCAATCCAAACTACTGGCTTGTTATCATGATATGGAGTGTCCCACCCACCCACCCACCCCCCAAGTGTTCGTTATCTAGAGGTTTAATGTTTCACCTTTCTGCAAACGACAAAAGTCATTTAATCACAAGAGGCGATCGTGATCCATTATCTTGATAACAAACACTTGGGTGGGCGGGTGGACCACTCCCATCCAAATTACTGACTTGTTATTATGATATGGAGTATCCGCCCACCCACCCAAGTGTTCGTAATCAAGAAGTTTAATATTTGACTTCTCTGCAAACGTCAGAAGTCACTTAATCACAAGTGATGGTCGTAATCCAACCTCTTGATAACTAACACTTGGGTGGGTGAGTGAGCCACTCCAATCCAAACTACTGACTTGTTATCATAATATGAAGTGATCCACATACCCAAGTGTTTGTTATTAAGAGGTTTAATATTTGATATTCTCTGCAAACCCCAGAACACACTTAACCACAAAAGACGGTCGTGATCCAACCTCTTACTAACTTACCATTGGGTGGGTGGGAAGGTAGATGGGTTAGTAAACCACTCCAATCCAAACTACTGACTCGTTACCATAATATGCAGTGTTCCACTCACCCACCTAAGTGTTCGTTATCATGAGGTTTAATGTTTGACCTCACTTAATCACAAGATTAGGTCGTGATACAACCTCTTGACAACTAACACTTGGGTGGGTGGGTAAGTGGACCACTCCAATCCAAACTACTGACTTGTTATCGTAATATGCAGTGTTCCACACACCCACTGAAGTGTTCGTTATAAAGAGATTTAATATTTGACCTCTCTGCAAACGTCAAAAATCACTTAATCACAAAAGACGGTCGTGATCCAATCTCTTGATAACAAACACTTGGGTGAGTGGGTGGGCCACTCCAATTCAAACAACTAACTTGTTATCATAAAATGGAGTAGCCCACCTACCCACCCAAGCGTTCGTCATCATGAAATTGAATGCTTGACCTCTGCAGATGTCAAAAGTTAATTTACTAGAAAAGGTTGTGATCAAACTTCTTGACAACTAACACTTTACACTTGGGTGGGTAGGTAGGCCTCTCCAATCCAAACTACTCACTCGTTATCACAATATGGAGTGTCCTACCAAAAATTTTCAAACTATTTTAAAAGTTCTTATCCAGTCTAGTCATAAAATATGCAGAAAAAACTGCTAAAACGTTAAAAAAACATTTGTCAAAATTGACATTTAGATATTTATTTATCTGTTCTGTAGTCTTCTGAACCTTGAAGTTAACATGTGTTAAACTATAATTTGTAATATTAAGTCAACTGTATAAACAACCGTCTAATTATATTATAAACAAAATGAACAGTTATGGGGTCTCCTAGGCCCCCATGTTAGATTAATTAAAATATACATGCAAAAAATAAATGTAAAATTATATACATAGTTAAAAAAACTGACAAATGTATCAAACCAATTTAGTCAGGGTCTCCTAGACCCTCAAAGTAAAATAAGTAAACATAAAAACAGATTTGTAAGGTTAGATCAAAGTTAAATGTAAAAGTTTGTTAAACTCTCAGGTTAGGTTTTCTGTACTAATTTGAGCAGTAAAACAATTGACTATTATATAAATAACACTTGAGCCATTTTCTGATAATTAGATCAGAATTATTTTTTCTTGGGTCTCCTTGACCGTCGTGTTAAAATGTGAGACTCAAGTTTGTTATGTCATTTGATAAATTATATTAATTAAACAAAATTATCGGTTATAGGGTCTGCTGGACCATCGAATAGATGGATTAAATCATGAAATAATATTATATGTAAAAACAAGTGTCAAATTATATTAATAGTTAAAAATCATCAGTTAAATGAAATTCAGCTCTGTGGTCTTCTGGATTCTATGTTTAAAAAATTACCTAAGTTTGAAGGTTAGGTCATCTGTATATGCAATTGTCAAATTATATAAATAAAAACAAATCTGTCAAAAAAAGCCAAATATAGCAAGGTCTACTCTGTGGTTTCTTGGAGCCTTAAGTTAAATTAGATCTTAGTTTGTAATGTTAGATCATCTGTCAAATTATATAAACAGTTAAAAATATATATACAATATAAATACATATGTCAAAAGAACAGCAAACTATATCAAATTATCTGCCTGGGGTCTCCAAGACCTCAGAATTAAGATAAATTAGACTTGTAAAACAAACTATCAAATTAGTTAAAAAAAACTTATGTCAATACTGACAAATACATCAAAATTATCTTTTCCGGGGTCTTCTGGACCTTTAGGTTAAAATATGTTAGACTTTAAATGTAATATAACACAAATGTCAAATACATCAAAACTTATTTTGGGTCTCCTGGACCCTAAAGTTAGATTACGTCAAAAATACAACTGTCAAGTTATTTACATGGTTAAGGAATCCAAAATATATGTATAAAATTGAATGTTCTAAGGTATTTTGAACTTAATCAAATTAAAACTGACAAACAAATCAAAATGATCTGTGCCGGGCTTTCCTAGACCTTTAAGTTGAAATATGTTAAGACTTTAGTTTATAAGACTGTCAAATGATTAAAATAATTAGGTATGTGGTCTCTTGGGCGCTTATGTTAGATTAATTAAACGTGATAGTATACATATATGCAAAAAATAAGTGTCAAATCATATAACTAATAACAAAAATAACTGTTACTTATATTAAAACTATTTCGGGGTCTCCAAGACCCTCATTAAAAAAATTGCAAATTATATTAAACTACCTAATCTGAGGTTTCTTAGACCCCAAATTTTATCTTAGTTTGTAAGATTATAATAATTAAACAAATCACCTTGGGCCATCAGGTTAGGTTAGGTTAAGCCATCTGTGATGAAATATGCAGAAAAACAACTGTCAACTTACATAATTAGTTAAAAAACAACGTCAAACTGCCAAATAAATAAAATTATCTGCTCTAGGGTTTTTTTTAGACCTTCAAGAAAAAAAAAATTTGACTTTAGTTTGTGAGGTTAGATCGACTGTATATACAACTGTCAATTTATATAATTAGTTAATAAAAAAAATGTTTTGAACGAATATCTGCTCTAGGGTCTTCTGGACCTTCCATTTAATATAAATTAGATTTAGGTTAAGTCGTTTGTATATAAAACTGTTAAAAATCAAAATAAACTGCCAAACATATTAACCAAACGTATCTGCTCAGGGGTCTTCTAGACCTTTCAGATAAAATAAATTATACTTTAAGTTGTAAGGTTAGATTGTCTATTTATACAACTATCCAATTATAATAATTAAACAAACAAATTAAAATTAAATGTTCTAAGGTCTTTTAGACCCTCAGGTTAGGTTAGGTCATCTATGATAATATATACAAAAAAACAAGTGTCAAATTGTAATGTTAACAAAACGTATGTCAAAAGTGACAAATACATCAAAATTATTTGCTCCAAAATCTCCGGGACCATCAAATTAAAATATGTAAGTTTGTAGGATTAAGTTGTCTGAATATCCAACTGTCAAATATATCAAAATTATTTGTTCTGGGTCTCCTGGACCTTGAATTTTGATTAAGTCAAAAAATAAATGTCAAATTATATAAAATGAAATGTCTAACATCACCTGAGGATCATCTGTGATAATATATTCAGGACTATAAATTTATATAAATTGTTGTTGGTCTCTTAGATCCTAAATATGACAAAAAGTTTTTTTTTTTCAAAAATTTTTTTTTTTTACTTTTTGAAGCTACTCAAAAAATAATTTTTGTCCACGTGCCTGCTTACATAGACGTAATTTTTTTTTATTTTGCAAAAATTTCAAAAAAATTTTATTAAATAAGAATTAAAAATAAACAGTGGCGGCGGAAGAAAAAAAATTCCGAAAAAAAAGTAAATTTGCAATCATTTTAATCGCGGGAAGATGAGGTATAAACCAAAACATTTTTTAAACAAATTCATCTATAATAATCAAATATACGGCAGGTTTTTTTTTTTTTAATTTTATATGTTTTAAAACGGAAATAAATTGTTTTTGAAAAATATCGAATAAAACAAAGCTCTAACGAAAAACATATTAAGCTTTTTAAATCTTCTCTAAAAAATAATTGCCATCTACGTGCCTGTAAGCATAGACGTAGGAAGTGATTTTTTATTTTCATTATATGTCGGAATGTTTAAATTTTAAATTTTTTTCCTAAATTCTCTTCACTTTTTGCATTTTACATAAATATTTTAAAAACATTCCCTCATAAATAGAAGCACTGCGATTTTTAATTTTGTTATAGTTTCCTTTAGATGCAATACACTCTAATACGGGTTTATTTATTCTTTATTCATCCTTTAACTTTTTTTTAAACTCACTCAATAGACCTCAAAAATCACATTTTGTATTCTTCCCCATAGAAGTTTCAAATAAAGCGTACAGATTTTTGGATTCTACTACACTTTATCTACAATTTTGGAATAAGTACAGATTAAAAAAAAACAGTGGCGGCGTAAAATTGTTAAATAAACGTATCACGGGAAAATGAACCAAACAACTTCTTTTGGCCCTTTCTCATATCTGAACCTCATTTTTTGTGCAGGTCAATCAACTAATTAGCAAAAGTTTTTCTCTTTTTTTTTCAAAAAATTTAAATAATTTTTTTGTTTTTAAAAATATTGAATCAATGCAAAGCCCCAAAGACAAAAAACATTTTAAACTTTTCGAATCTTCTCAAAACATAATATTAGAAAGTATTTTTTTCGTTTACAAAAATTTTAATAAAATCTTATTTTGTATATTTTAATAAGCACAGATTAAAAAAAACAGTGGCGGCGTGAGAATTTTTTTCAAAAAAAAAAAAGTAAATTTGCAATAATTTTGATCACGGGAAGATGGACCAAACAACTTCTTTTGACAAGCTCTTTCTTATATCTGAATCTTATTTTTTTGTCCAGGTCAATCAAGTAATTAGAAAAAGTTTTTTTTTTTTTTTCAAAAAATTTAAAAGTATCAATCAACAATGATTTTTTGTTTTTAAAAATATTGAATCAATGCAAAGCCCCAAAAACATTTTAAACATGTCAAATCTTCTGAAAAAATAATTTTCGTCTACGTGTCTGTAAGCATAGGCGTAGAAAATATTTTTTTTAGTTTACTAAAATTTCATAAAAAATATTTTCCCCACTTTTTGCATTTTACATAATTATTTCAAAAATATCCTCTTCTAATAAATAGGTTTTGCAGATCATATTGACCCAAAAAAAATATTTAATTTATTTATCAATTTTCACAATTAAGCAAAAATTGATGAAATTATTTATACAAAATTTTTATTATTATTTTGATCTAAAATTTAAAAACTTTACACATTTGAAAATTTCCTGCCGCTGGCGAAAATCACTATCCATATGAGAGGATTGAATGGAGTGATAAAAACTCTTTAACTTTAAATATAATAGATTTAAGAAACTTTTCACTTGTTTTATAAACACACATTGTAACAATAAGACAGTTATAAAAATCAATACCCATAACTACAAACTTCCAACAACTCTATTAATGCATTGCATCAAAATAAAACACAATACATTGTTTCCAACAACACCAATTACCTACAAATTGCATATGTGTTTCAGGAACTCTAAAACTAATTTATAACCTTATGATTTGTTACTGTTTTACAACATTAATATAACTTTACCTCGATTCGGATGCGTCAGTATTCGCGTTTTCGATGAATTTGTGTGTGGGACCGTTGCATTCCTCGTAAAAACCTTCTTGTTCTCCACTGGGATACTTTCATAATATATTTCTGTAGAATTCAGCAGGGATGACGCGGTGCTCTTATTAACTGCGGGACGAGCTTCCAATACGATTACCTGAAATCAATACAAAACGAAGTCAGTATAAATTGAATTCAAGTTTAATCAATTGAAAAGTAATGAGTAGTTTTGTTCATTGATTTATATTGTATTTTAAAGTGGTGCGCATGTAATAAATATTTTTAATTTTAAAACTATAAGTATAGCTCTTTAATGCACTGATGAAGTTATTGAAACGTTGGTAATAAACTAATTTAATTAAAATTTCTATGTTTTTTATCACAAATACATTACTAGTTTCGGGCCTGTAGAAGACTCTATTGGAGCCAAAACTAGTAATACATTTGTAAGAATAAATTTGTGATATATTTGTTTTTACTTACTCGAAGTAAAAAAGCAATTTCAATTTAATTTGTTTCAATAAATTGCTACATTTTGTATTAAGATTTAAATAAATTCCATAATGTAAATTATGTGCGATATTTAGCTAATTATGTTGTGGTCTTTTGGTATTTAGGATCCACAACATAATTAGGATTCTGTTTACTTTCAATAATTATTATCAACTATATTATTATTTAATTAATAAATATATTATGCAATTAAATAATTGAAGTAGTTTGAATAAAATTAACATGATTATTTTGATTAATTAAGTTTTAGTAGCCAGATTTACGTCAATCACTTGATGAGATGTGTTGCACTGATTTATCGTGTAATTTACTGCTGCATTTATTTTCGTAGGATTAGAATGTATGCGTTTGCCAAACAGTGCTAAATATCAATTTCCTTGATAGACGGGTGTCACAGAATTAGAGCGCAAAATCGCTTGTATTAATTTTGAGATTATAATCTGATCTTATTATATCAATATTTATTCAGTAATTTATTATTTTACAAATTGAAAACCTTTACATTGAAAATTGATTTTATAAAATAAATTTGCAGTGAAAAACTTTTGCGCTTTTCAATAAATTTGAGAAAATTTTGAGAGGTTTTAGTAAATTATATACAGGGTTAGTCAAAATTACCAGAACCTAACCTAACCTAAATAATTCTCTAACCGTTAAAAATTTCAAAAATTTTCAGGCAAAAGTTTTTTGGTTTTAGACAAATTAATTTATAAAAATATTTTTAATATACAGGGTGTTCATTTTATTGTGAAAATTAGAAATACTCTTTTTTTAAATGGAATACCCTGTATATTTTTCGATTCTAAGATTAATTCTTAGTATATTTTGTAAAAATATTTTTATTTTATAAAATGCACCATTTTTGAGTTATAAGCAAACTCCTGAACTTCAAATAAAAAACATTTTTCCACAAACATACACATTTATTTTAACCAAACAATTAATAAAACAATAACATTAAAAACTATTAACAAAACAATAATTAAATTATTAAAAAATGTAAAAATATACAGAGTGTTCTATTTAAAAAAATCTAAATTTTCATAATAAAATAAACACCCTGTATATTTATAAAATTTGTTTTAAAATTAGTTCTAAGATTAATTTTAAAAATTAAAAATGCAAAAATATACAAGTTGTTTATTTTATTATAAAAATTTGGATTTTTAAATTTTTTAGTTTGAACACCCTGTATATTTTTACATTTTTAATGATTGTTTTATTAATTGTTTTGAATTTATTACTCATTTTATCCGTTTGTGTAAAATGTTTTTCATTTGACGTTCAGAAATTTGCATATAACTCAAAAATGGTGCATTTAAAAAAAAAAATATTTTTACAAAAAACATTTAAAATTAATTTTAAAATTAAAAATGTAAAAATATACAGGGTGTTTTATTTGAAAAAAAAGTTTACTAAATTTCCACTATAAAATGAACACCCTGTACATTAAAATAATTTTTATAAATTAGTTTGCTTAAAATCAAAAAAACTTTAATTTAAAGCTTATTTTGATATTTTCAACTATAGTTGAATTATTTAGGTGTTCCGGTAATTTTGACTAACCCTGTATATAAATTATAGAAACATTTTTCTTGCAAAACATAATTTAAGAATCATAAAAACATTGACAAGTTCTCTATACAGCTACTGCTTTTTGACCCATTTGAAAAAACTCCAAAAAACTTTGCAAGATTATAAAAAGAAAAAAAAATTCTTCATTAGATCTAGCTTTTCAAAAATTCTTAAACAACTTTAAAAAATCAAAAATAACTACAAAAATCTTTAAGAGTTTTGTAATGATCATAAAAAATTCTAAGAGCTCTACAAAGACTTGGAGATACGTCGGTAGGCTAAAAAAAATCTTTTTAAATTGTCCAAATAATTTCAAAAAAACTCTAAAAATTTAAATAATTTTGCTTTTAATTAAAAAAAAGAGTCTCTAGAGACAACCAAAAAGTCTTAATTTCAACAAATCTAAATCTTCAAAAGTTTTAAACAACTTCAAAAACCTTAAGATACTTATGACAATCTTAAAGTATGTTTTAAAGATAAAAAATAGATGTCATTAAGTATAACGAGGAAGTTGACGTTATCAATTTCTTAATAATAAACACTTGGTCGGGTGAGCGGACACATATTTTAGAAATACTAGACCGGTAGTTTTTATATAGTGTTCCCGCCCACCCACCCAAATGTTTGATGTAAAGAAATTTAATATTATTACCATCTTACGCGTTATTGCAGGTAACAAACATAAAAAAATTACTAAAAATATCATTAAGTTTAAAGAGAAAGTTGACGTTGCCAACTTCTTGACAATAAATACTTGGGCGGGCGGGGAGACAGTTTATAAATACTGAGCCAGTAGTTTGATATTATAATACCGCCCACCCGCCCAAGTGTTTGGCGTAAAGAAATTTAATATTATTACCACCTTCCGCGTGTTGGCAGGTAATGACCGCTCTAGGAACACTAAGAAGCGTCAATAAACTAAAAAATCTTTTTAAATTACATGAGAAAATTTGAGAAGACTTTGCAAGGCTAGTCAAGTCAATCAATCGGTTACTAAAAACGACTAAAAAGTCTTAAATTTAACAAATCTAAATCTTCAAAAATTCTTAAAAAACTTTGTAGACCTTGAAATAACCATGAAAGTTTTAAAATATTTTATAAGGATGATAAAGAAATCCAAAAACTTATAAAAAGCAATCAAAACAAACTTGTGGATCACAGTAGTAGAAGAAACAAACTAAACTTTGTTTCCACCCACCCACCCAAGCGTTAGTTATCAAGAGATTTATTGTTAAACAATTCTGTCATATCCAAATCTAAGCACACAAGAGGTGGGACAAACAATAGATCCTTTGATAACTAACACTTGGGCGGGTGGGTGGGTCACAAAAGAAAAAGTAACTCGCCCACAATTTAAATTTAGTTACCGCCCACCCGCCCAAGCGTTAGTTATCAAAAGCTTTATTGTTAAACAATTTTTTTCATATCTTTAGCACCCAAGATGTGGGACAAATAATAAATCGTTTGATAACTAACACTTTGGCGGGTGGGCGGGTCACAGTAAAAGAAGTAACTTGCCCACACATTAAGCTTAGTCTTAAATGCTCTTTAAAAAGCGTTAGCAAACAGTAAAAAGTTTTTTTGAGTCGCATAAGAAAACTTTGATTCTGCAAAATTATAAAAATCCACCGAAGACTATTTTCTTCTTCTTCGTTTTTTTTTTGCAGAAGAGTCGTAATTGTTGTTGTCTCTTGCTGCTTGTGAGGCCGTTTGGTTTGTTTTCAACTCATTTTTTGGGCGATTATCCTCTTAGTCTTTTTTTACTTCCATTTTTCCTTCTACTATTAATTTTTTCAGGATTTTGCAATCTTTTTGTGTGATTTGTCCAAAATATTTAAGGATTCGGGAATAAATTATTTTCAAAAATTGCTAAAGTTTGTTTATTTGTTAAATAACTTTGGGCATATTGGTTCTTTTGGCTGTAAAGAGTATGCGCAATTTTTATGCCTCAAGATTAAGCCTGTCTACTGTCTTTAGTGTTCATGATTCGGGCCCAGTATAGTAGTATAAGGAAAATTAATGTTTTCATTATTTTCTTTTTAGCGTTAAATGTTAGGATGGAATCTATCCATGTTTTTTGCAGTTTTTGTACTGATCATCTGGTTATTTCACATATTCTATTGATTTCCTATGCCCTAAAGTATCTATTGGCTAACGACGGGTCGGGTCTGTTGTTGTTGACTTTTAAGGTCATGATTTTCGTTTTATTATTGTTCATTTTTAGGTCAAAGATTTTGATTTCTTTATTCAAATGTTTGATCAAGTGTTTGACACTAACTAGCTAGGATTGAAAATAAAAAAAATGACAACAATTAAGAATGTTATAGTAGAAATATAGGTTCAAACAAGGGCCATAGTGAGAGTTTGAGCAAAAATCGTAGTAAGAATTTGAGCAAAAGTCTAAGCAAGGGTCCCAGTTGTGTCCGCACACTTAGCAACAATCTTAACAATCCGTAGATACTTATAGCAGACTAGAGAGACAGTTTGAAAACACATCTGATAAAACGTGTAATACCATAGCTATAACCTTATCACGACCAATACAAATTTATAGATATCCTAATAAAACTAAGTAAAGATTGCAAAAAACAACTTCTACTGTCTTGGACTAAAACGTAAAGTCTAACTAAATAGTTGGCAAAGCAAATTACTAGTCAACAATATGTCAGTTTCCCTAAAACTTTAATCTATTTAAAACCCATAAACAGAACCGCAAAAAAAAGCTCATAATGTCTTGAACTGAAACATAAAGCCCAACATCTAAATAGTTGGCAAAGGGTAACTTAATCTACAGTTTTTCAAACCTCCAACTATAAAATGGAGAAAATTATTTTCTTCTTCTTATAGTGCTTGTGCTCACTACAAGCGTAAACACCCTTCTTGTATGTTTGTGGTGTGCAATAATAGTTCTACACAAACATGCGGGACATACAGTTTAACGTGAAATCCAAACCACACTACTAGAGAAGTTTACTAAGCAAATACTTTGCTGGTTTGACATTGCCTTGCAAAGTAGATGACTGCATCAAAATATATTTGGCAAATTAGATATTGCTGCTGTTGGGAATCAACTCCAGGATGCCTGTTCAACAGATCTTGCACTAGACCATTGCGCTACGTTCATCAACAATTATAATGACAATAAATCAAAATTGTAGTTGTTTACTTAGACTATTCTCTAAGAACCAAATTATACCAGAATCTCTATTTGCTACTGACCAATAGACCCCAATTATATACCGTAAACATAAAATCAGTACTTGTATTATTCATATAACTACAGGGTGCGGCAGGGAAACTTGCTAATTTGAAAAGTCAATAAATGAAAAAGTATTTTACGTATCAATTTAATTCATTTTTTATCGTATTGTACACATCCTGAATTTTTGTTTAAAGTAGTTTTAAAAATGGCATCGGGCAAATGGCGGCCCTCAATAGCGATACACTGATCCACCCGCTTTTCGTTAAAGTTTTGCTTCACTCTTTTGAGCATATCGACAAGAGTGTTGGCGATGGCTTGGCAAATGTTGTCCATCTAGTGTTGCAAGGTACACCCATAAAAAGAAGTCACTGGGAGCCAAATCGGGGGAGCGTGCCGGCCCCTCAAGGAGATTAAGCGCTCGTGGAAGTGTTCCCTTAAAAGTTCCATTGAAATTCTTGCTGTGTGCGCCTTGGCTCTGTCCTGCTAAAACCATACGTCCCAAAGTTCCATTTCTTCAAGTTTTGGTAGAAAAAATGCCCCAATCATTTCTCTGTAGCAAACTGCATTCTCAGTAACAGTGTGATCTTCTTTCTCAAAAAAGTAAGGCCCAACTATCGCAACTCTCGACAATGCCACACCGCACAGTAACACGTTCACAATGAAGTGGCTTCTCATGAAGTTCACGGGGATTGGCACCACTCCAATAACGCATGTTTTGTTTGTTTACACAGCCGGAAAGGTGAAAATAGGCCTCATCACTAAAAAACACAAGAGCGTTGTGAGGCAAGTTAGAGAGCGCTTCACATGCAGTTTGGCAAAAAACAAAATTGCGTTCACTAAGCTCTTGCACCACAGCAAGTTTGTAGGGATAAAACTTGAGTTCGTTGTGAAAAATTCGTCTCACACTGCAATCAGAAATCCTCAGAGCACCTGCCTAGGGAGAGTGCAAAAACGACAACCTCACCCTTTCGATGTTTTCTGGGGTTCTAGAAGTTCGTTGACCTCAAAGCCCTTTTTTGCCATATTGCCGCTTTCCCTGAATGCGTCCACTCACAAAACAATCGATTGTTGACCAGAAATAAGACCCGTGGAATAAATATTAAACCAAGTTTGGAAGGCACGTTGGGTGGCAACCACCAAACAAACAACCATTGAAAAAGGGCTCGACGGTAAACGCAAGTTCCGTTTTTGTCCAACGCATGACGACAACTAGCTTAAGCGGTAACAAAACTTCAAGACCCCCTTTTTCAATTAAAACCCTCCCTACCCCTTTCTGACCACGGCTTGCTCATTGGCGCTCAATTTAAATCAGCAAGTTTCTCTGCCGCACCTTGTAGTACCACACTCACAACACCTCTGTTAGTCAGAAGCGTTTAAATGGAAAATTGTGTGTTTGGCTAAGCTTTAATTTAGGACTTACGTTTATGGTACTACTACACAAGCTGTCTTAGAATATATGTACCTGAAAACACAAATATAATACTATCGCACCCGTTAATTGTAAATAGAGGCGCTTTGGATACTTACGAGGCCTAGTATCTGGTCCACCCACACTCTCATATTAAATATAATTATGGTTAACCAATAATATATTATAATAACGTCCTGAATTAATAAATATCATAACTTTCGTAAAATTCTCTACCGGAGCTGGGGCTCGAACCTGCAACAAATTATGCGCCCAAATTTTGATTAGATTTGACACTAGCATCACTGTGCACCTAGACTGATTCACTAAATTTGACTCATGGTTAGATAATAAGAAACAACAAATCATGCTACAAGAACACAACTATCCCGCAAAGCCGTCAACAACCTAAAAAAGTTTTATTTTCTACTCTTTATGGGAAAAATTTAAATTCAAATTGTGGGTAATTTAAGAATGCTTAGAAGCATTTTATAACTCAAGATTTATTTACAATTAATTTTTAATTATTAAATTTTGACTAACTTTTATAATTATAATTACAAATTGAATAATTTGTTATTATTCGTGATCACAGAACAAAAGGCGGCATTTCTATCTCAAGATAAAATAACATTTCATAAAATGTTTGCCTATCGACTGTAGACTGACTGTATCCACAGTCGATAGCAAACTTTACTTCTGCATTTAAAATCATTACTACTTAGATGCATTAAAATATTTGAAAGCTTTTATTATATTCATAATTAATACAATATTATTCGCGTTTCGTTTTAAAACAAACATTGGTTTGCAATCGTATATCAAATATATAAATATAAATCAAATCTGTATGAGACTTGAAGGTGATTAGTGTATCGAAAGAATAAATCATTTTTTACCACATAAAAAAGTTGTTTACTCGGGGACCGCTTTATCAGTTGCAGAAAAAAATGCATGCACTTTATATTCCGTCTCCAGTTGAGGTAAAATAGTCGACAATGACGCATTGTATTTCTTTGGTGTTTAATTTATTGCTTATAATAATAATATTACGGCGGTGAATAAATAATAATTTAGTGATAAAGTGCATGAGAGCAAGGAGGATCTAAAGGTAAATTTGGTTTTATGATTGTTGCTGAATTAATTAGTTAATTTAGAAGAATAATTGTGAATAGTTAATATATATATATTATATATTTTAACAACACGTATCATATAAATATTTTGTAAAAATTTGGATTCAAAATTTTGGAAATTGCAATTTCAATAGCAAACTTGTACACTAAAACTTTATAAAATGCATCAAAAAATTAAAATATCAAAAACTAAACAACAACGTTAATATAATTTGATCAATAAATTTAATTAATGTATTGGAAAATAATTTATTGCTCGAAAAGCTAAAAATATTGCACAAAATTATTAAAAAATGCGTAAAAAATCATTTAATGCACAAAATTAATCGTAAAGCAGTTGCTGATGGAAATTGTATTATTATATTAGTTTTAAAACCAAAATTTGATATTTTTGATATTTTATTTTGGACTTTTAGACCGGATTTTGATTATATCTAAAAAAAATTTAATGACCGGATTTTTCATGAATAGAATGTTGCACTTTTTAACAGTTAATGACTAAAATTTTGGTACTTTATGACAATATTCTCATACTTTATGACCGGATTTTGCTATTTTTGACATTCCATAAAAGATTTTGTTCAACAATAATTGTTGTTTTGTAGCTGGATTTCGCTGTTTTTGATTTGTTATTGAAAAAATTTTGTACTTAATTTACAGTTTATAAGGAATTATGGTTTTTTCTAACAATATTTTTTACTATTTTTTAGATTTTATAAAAAAAAAATCATTTTTTTAACAGGTTATGGCCGTTTTTTGATGTTTTTTGACAATTGTTTAAAATGTCATGGCCGGATTTTGTTATTTTTGACGTTTTTAAAATATTTTAATGTTTTATGACCGGAAATAGCTATTTTTGACATTTTATGAATAGAATTTTGCACTTTTTAACAGTTAATAACTAAAATTTGGTACTTTATGACAACATTATTATACTTTATGACCGGATTTTGCAATTTTTGACATTTCAGGAAAAGAGTTTTAAACTTTTTAACAGTTTATGGCCGGATTTTGGTGTTTTCTGTCATAATTGTGATGTTTGATGGCTAAATTTTGATTGTTTTCAACAATAATTGTTATTTCATGGCCGGATATTATTATTTTTGATATTTTATTAAAAGAATTTTTCACTTTTCAATAGTTTATGATGCCTGATTTTGTTTTTTTACAATATTTTTGATATTCTATAGCTGGGATTGGTTATTTTTAAGTTTAATGATTTTTTTACACATTTTTAACAGTTTATGGCCGGACTTTGGTGTTTTTTTGACGTTCTATGCTTTTTTTAACTATTTTTGAGCGGATTCGTTTTTTTTTAATGTTTTAATATTTTATTGCAGTTTTTAACAGTTAATAATTAAATTATGGTGTTTTTCACAATATTTCATACTTTATGGCCATTTTATTAAAATAATTTTGCACTTTTCATCAGTATTTTGCCGGATTTTGGCACTTTTTTAGGGTCAAATGCCTGTTTCTTTTTTTCAACAATATTTTAATATACAATATTTTGCTTAGTTTGAAATGCAATGGTGAATTTTGCTAGATTTGGCTAGTTTTGAAGTTATATAAACAAAATGTTGCGTTTTAACTATTTTTGGCCGGATTTGTTTTTTTTAATGTCAGTTTTTATTAGTTAATGATTAAATTATAGTGTTTTTTTTTGACAATATTTTTATACTTCATGGCAGAATTTTACTATTTCTTTAAAAAATATAATTATTGACTAAAATTAATAAAAAATGTGCAAGAAAAACTCAATTATTACACAAAAATTAACAAAAATTAACAAAAATTAACAAAAATTAACAAAAATTAACAAAAATTAACAAAAATTAACAAAAATTAACAAAAATTAACAAAAATTAACAAAAATTAACAAAAATTAACAAAAATTACACAAACTCAATAAAAAAATTGCTCAAAAACTCATTTATTACACAGAATTGATCTTAACTTGCTTCGAAATGAATTTTATTGCACAAAATTGATCTTAAATTATCTAGAAAACAAAATTTTTGATTTTAAAAAAATATTTTTAAACTTCAAAAAATTATGGCCAATAATTTCCACATGACTTTTGAATGTTTTGAGAAAATTTGGCTTCAATGCTTTGAAAATAACAAATATCCTTTGGTTCGTTTGCATTGAAAATTGTCAGTAAAAATTGATGAGGTGGTACAGTTGATGACATTTATTTTGCAGTATTATCAGAAAAAATGTGTATCCATATCCAACGCCACCCTCAACAACAAAAAATTTATAAAAATTGCAATTATTAAATCTGGTTTAGAAGTTTTTGTTGGAGATGCTTTGGAGGAGTTTTCTAAGGGCAAAAAACTCCGGTGGGTTCTAGACTATGCAGAACGGTCTAGAGGTCAAGGTGCAGGGGTTGGTACGCCGCAGACTTAGTGAGTTAGTTGTCCGAGCATGCTGAACTAATCAATGTTATATAGTGACCCTGTCGAATGTTTAATGGTTTTCTTGTTTTGTTGCGTTGTTAACGTATCTACATCGTCTTTGTTGTACAACAAATTATGTGTTATTCTTGTAACTTGTCTATTCAACATTTGCGGATCTTGATGGATTGATTTTGTCCAGATGTAAGGAGGTTAAAGGTTCATCTTCTTCAATGCTACTACTATAATTTATTTAAAGAAAACCTAGCCTTTCATCTATGTTTTTAAATTATTTTTTTGCACTTTAAATATTTATACCCTACTTTACAAAAATTTGCGCTGGTCCTAGGGTCTTCATGGACTGTAGAGTGCGACAAAACCAGCATACAAAGAACGCCAATACAGCCAACGTATGCAAAAGAACAAAACAAATATTTCTTACAAGAAGTCGCCCAGAAAACCAAGAAGTCGCCCAGAAAACCAAAAAGTCGCCCAGAAAACTAAAAAGTCGCTCAAAAAACCAAAAAATCGCCCAGGAAACCAAAAAGTTGCACAAAATTGACCAGAAATTGTGTAAAAAAAATAATTATTGCACAAAAGTTACTAAAAATTGATCAAAACACAAAATAATTATTAAAAATTGTGCAGAAAAATAACTTATTAAACAAAAACTGCATAAAAGCTCAAATATTGCAGAAAATTTATAAAAAAATGCGCAAAAAACTCATTCATTACCTAAAATTAATCTTAAATTAATTAGAAAATCTGATTATTGACCAAAATTAATCAAAAATGTGCAAAAAACTCATTTATTACACAAAATTCATCAAAATACGCACAAAATTAATTAAAAAAAACGCAATAAAGTCATTTATTACACAAAATTGATCTTAAATCGCTTAAAAAATTGATTTTAAATCATCCAGAAAACCCAATTATTGCACAAAGTTTATCAGAAAATACGAAAAAAAAACACAATTATTACACAAAATTTAATAAAAATCGCTTAGAAAATCCAATTGCTGCACAAAATTGATCAAAAATTGCACAAAACGCCTAAGTAATGCACAGAATTAATTAGAAATTGCGCACAAAACTTATTTATTGCAGAAAATTACTCGTATATTGCTTAGAAAAATTTAATTATGACTCAAAATTAACCAATATAATGCGCAAAAAACTTTTTATTTTACCATTATTACTAAAAAAAAAATTAAAAAAATTATCAAACATTCTACAAAAACCTACTGTACTGTACAAAAATTATTGAAAAAAGCCCAAAAACTTACTTATTACACAAGATTCATCTTAAATTGCTTAGACAATTCTAATAATGCACAAAATTGATTAAAAATACTAAGTTTAGCATTAGAAATTGCGCAAAAAACTCATTTATTACACAAATATAATTTTAAAATGATTTAAAAATCTAATTATTGCACAAAATTTATTAAAAATGCGCACAAAATTTGATCATTGCAGAAAATTGGTTTTAAATCGCTTAGAAAAACCAATTATTGCACAATATTTATCAAAAATTGCACAAAATGCTTATGTTTTGCACAAAATTAATCAGAAACTGCGCAGAAAAACTTACTTTTTATTTTAAAATAATATATACTCGCCTACAAAACACAATGGTTTCAAAATTTATTAAAAATTGACCAGAAAAAAACATTTATTACACAAAATTAATCAAAAATCGCTCAAAAAACTTAATTGTTGCACAAAATTTATTTTTAACTTTTTACACTAAAATAGTATAAAATTGCATAGAAAAATTCAGTTATTACCAAAAATTAATTAAAAATTGCTCAGCAAACTCAGTTATTGTATAAAATTAATTAAAAATTGCTCAAATAATTGTTTTAATTTGATCAAAACGTGCACAGTAAACACATTTAACACACAAAACACAAATATCTGAAACTTTATGTATAAAAACGCATTTATTAAATAATATTAATCAAAAATTGCCCAGAAAATCCAATTGTTGCACAAAATTATTTAAGAATCGCACGCAAAATTTGATAATTGCACAAAAATGGTTTTAAATCGCTTAGAAAAACTAATTATTGCACGATATTTATCAAAAATTGTACAAAACGGTCAAGTATTGCACAAATGTAATCAGAAGCTGCGCAGAAGAACTTACTTTTTACTTTAAAATGATATAATATTTTTCAGAATACACAATTGTTTAAAAATTCATCAAAAATCGCTCACGAAAACGCAATTATTACACAAAATTCATCAAAAATCGCTCAGAAAATTCAATTGTTGCACAAAATTCATTAAAAATGCGTATAAAACTAACTTTTTACACTAAAATGAAATAAAATCGCCCAGAAAACACAATTGTTTAAAATTGTATCAAAAATTGTATAGAATTAATAGAAGTAGAAATTATTACAATAAAATCGTTAAAAATCGCTCAGAAAAAACAATTAAATCAAAAAAATTAAAATAAAAAGATCATAAAACACAAAAATTATATAAAATTGCTCAAAGAAAGAACTTTAATTGTTTTAAACTGATCAGAAACTGCACAGTAAACACATTTATTACACAAAATTCATCAAAAATCGCCTAGAAAACCAAATTGTTGCACAAAATTTAATAGAAATGCGCATAAAACTCACTTTTTAGTTAAGATGATATAAATTTGCTTGAAAAACAGAATTGTATAAAAATTTATCAAAAATTGCATAGAAAGGCGCGTTTATTACCAAAAATTAATCAAAAATCGCCCAGAATTTGCATAAAAACGCATTTATTGCATAATATTGATCGAAAATCGCTCAGAAAATATAATTGTTGCAAAAATTTAATCAGAAATTGCACTTAAAACTCAATTTTTTACACAAAAATTATATTAACTTGCTCAAACAACTTAATTAGTCCAACCTTATTATGCACAGTAAACACATTTATTACGCAAAATTTTTCAAAAATCGCTCAGAAAACATAATTGTTGTTTGAGAAAAAAGCGTTTATTACAAATAAATCATCAAAAATCGCACAGAAAATTCAATTGTTGCATAAAATTAATCAACAATTAAGCATAAAACTTAATTTTTTACACAAAAATTATATAAAATCGCTCAAATAACTTTAATTGTTTTAATCTAATCAAAAAGTACACAGTAAACACATTTATTACACAAAATTGATCACAATACATGTAAAATCGCCCAGAAAACACAATTGTTTGAAATATGCACAAAAAACGCATCTATTACAAAAAAATCGCTCAGAAAATCCAATTGCTGCAAACAATTAATTAAGAATTACGCATAAAACTCAATTTTTTACACACAAATGATAAAGTTTATATAAGTTAAAAACTTAATTGATCCAAACTCATTTTAAATTGTACGGAAAAAAAATGATTACACAAAATTCTTTAAAAATCGCCCAAAAAAATTCAATTATTGCACAAAATTGATCAAAAATTGCGCCTAAAATTCATTTTTTTTACACAAAAATAATATAAAATTGCTCAGAAAATACAATGGTTTCAAAATATGCTCAAAAAGGGATGTATTACACAAAAATCGCTCAGAAAATTCAATTGTTGCACAAAATTAATCAAAAAGTACCCATAAAACTCACTTTTTTAATCAAAATGTATACAAGCTTAGCCAAATAACTCAATTGATTTAAACTCATCAAAAACTGCACAATAAACACATTTAATTTACAAATTTATTCAAAAATCGCCCTGGAAACCAAATTGTTGCTCAAAATTTATTAAAAAATTTTACACCTAAATTTAATAAAATTGACCAGAAAACACGATCCGTTTCAAACTTCATCAGAAATTGCACAAAAACGCTTTTATTATAAAAAAATTATTAAAAATCGCTCAGAGAAAACTCAATTGTTGCACAAAATTAATCAAAAATTGCGCATAAAATTTACCTTTTTACTCAAAAATTACAAAAATCTTTCAAAACTTATTAAAAATTGCACAGAAGATTCAATTTTACATAAAATTGATAAAAAATTGCTCAAAAATTTTTCAAAAATCGTACACAAGCTTCGTTTACAGCAAAAAAGCAAAAAAAAAAGCAAAAAAAAGTAATTTGGTGTATAAAAATTGTAAAAAACTGGTCAAATTATTGAAATTGGTCAAAAATAACCTATTTAAAATAAAAATCTGAACAAAAGTTGCTATGAAATTATAAAATTCAAGTAATAATTATCAAAATTGTGCAGAAAAAGAAAATACAAATTTTGTGTAAGTTATTAAAACCTAAAAGAAATAGTAATATATAATACCTAAATAAATGCAACCAACTTAAAAAGCAGAACCAAAAGCATCATTTGGAGAAAAATAGGTCACTTCCATTGATGCCATATCTAATCCTGTACTTGACTATTTGTGTTTATACCGTTAAAACTTTTATTAGTTTCAAGTAGGTATTGGGACGATTGAGCCTGCGAAAATTTAAAAAATCAAAGCAACAAAAACATTAATTGGTTCAGCGTGGTTTAAAAGAGGTTCATAAGCAATTTAATAAGGTTCACATGGGTTTGTTAAACCGTTTAAGAACGTTAAAACACTTTTTTGCTATTACCCAATACATTCTGTTTAACATTAAAATACTAATCTACTACTTACAAATGTCCATTATGACAAAACATATTATTAGCATTACATATGCATTCACAATTTATTTTTATATTTTCAAAATTAAATGAAAAAGAATACTCAATTGATTGCAGGAAGATTATTTCAACAATTATTTACAATTGCATTTCGCTTTAAATGTTAAGATAAATCTATTAAATTGTTCTTTGTTTATACTTTCATTTCTAAACGAAAAGCGTGTTTCCGCTCCAGACATAATAAAGACAATTTAAAATAAGAAAACTCTGGGGAATTCTTCGCATACTAGCCATTATATTCAGTTAAGCTTGTGATATTAATATAAAAATACTAAAAGGAACAAAACATTTTATTTTTGTAAAAGTGAAATATTGAATACCCAAAAAATCCCTTATTTTGCAATTATAAACAAGCGTATATAAGCAAAAAAATCAAATAATTGAATTTTGTCCAAACAGCTATATTTGAAATCTATTGATAGGAAACTTTACGCAATAAAGTTCCGAAACAAATATATTATGTTTTTCATAAAGTTTCTAAACTTTCAACAGAAAAAAAGTATATTTCAGTTGTTATTTATATGCGGAATGTAGTAAATGGACATGTTTTGATAATATATCTCAATTTTAGTAAAATTTTAATAAATTGAAACTAACCAACAAACTTCAACTTTAAAAGTTTATTAAAATATAAATTTTTGTTACAGATCTAAGAAGACTATTTCCAAAATTTGAAAACTAGGTGAGTTAATGTATCTCTTACAATCTTAAGCTCAATCCATCTTGACTAAAATAATTACACTTTAACAATCTTAAATGAAACATTTCAATTATTAAAAGTTAATTTAAGAATAATGTTCTCATTTTTCTTCTTCCATTATAGGTTAATATTTACGTAATTAGCGACAGTTTAATTACATTGAAGTTCTTTGAACAATAATGGTGATTAAATAACAAAGTACTAAAAAAATACTGGTATTATAAATTTAAATATTAAAGAATGAGCGTAAACAAAGATTTTTTGCACTTTCTAATTAAACGTTGCCGGTATTCGTGAACTCAATGTTAAAAATTTTAAATAAACAGGTTATTTTCATTCTTTTAATATTAATGTGTAAACATTGTTGGATTTAAACAATATTTTAGTTATACATATTCAAGTATTAATGGAAACCATAGGCGCCGACTGCGGGAGAGAAAAATAACTTAAATCAATTTCAAAATATGATATTTAATAATTGTGAGAAGAATTTTTATGTTGGTTATTTAACTTTGTCTGTAGAAAACAATGTTAGATTAATATTCATAAATACCATAGGCGTCGACTACGGGAGGGGGAGGGGGGTAACTGATTAAACTTATTTTTAAATTAATTTAAAAATTGCAAGGAAAAATAAATTAAAAAATAAACAAACTATTTTAGTTTTACATATTCAAATACTCATAGGAACCATTTTGATATTTTTAAGATTTCTCCAAACAATTGTCAATGTTTGAAAATCGCAAAAAAAATTGTTTGCTTTTAGCGCTGAACTTATTTTTAGGCGAAGGAAAGGGATGCGGTTGCTTCTGGTGGGACAATCAAAAAAATTTTCAATTTTATGCAATTTAGGGAAAGTCCTTTGGGTTTTATAAAAAAAAATGAACTTTTTGATAAAAAGCTAGGTTTTTTGCATTGCCTTACAACACTTGACCCCTTATTCTGAATTCGGAGCTTCCGCATTGTTACTAAAAAAAACTGAGTTTTTGGCTTGCACTTGTACGTACAACGCTACGACCATCGTAACGCTTCCAAAGTTCCGGAAACCCTTTCCAGGACAAGTGCTGGACCTTGGACCGTTGACGTCCGTTTGACCTCCGTTGACCTTTGTTGACCTTTGTTGATCTCCGTTGACCCTAACAAAGACATGATCGTAACAAATTGCGCCCAACGTGAGGCGATGATTGGCATGGTGCCTTCACGTCCCGGCAGTGAACACCCTAAAAAAAAGAAGAAGAAGAAGAAGAAGAACAGAAAAAGAAATAAAAGAAAAAAAAAGAAAAAAAAGAAAAAAAAAAGAAAAAAAAAGAAAAAAAAAGAAAAAAAAAGAAAAAAAAAGAATAAAAAAGAAAAAAAAAGAAAAAGAAAAAGAAAAAAAAAGAAAAAGAAAAAAAAGAAGAAGTAGAAAAAGAAGAATAAGCAGAAGAAGAAGAAGAAGACCCGGCGACAGAAATGCTTGGAAGAAGAATCAAATAGACAGATCTCTGAAGATGGTTCCCAAACCGATTAAGAACCATTTCGACCTCCTAGCTGTGAACCCAGTCAGCAACTCCAACGGAGTCAGGGAAAGTGTCCTGGCACATTTCCAGACTTATACGAGGACGCCCGACATGGACCACAGCAAGACAAAGTGCCTACCTGTTTTCAAGTGGCATGGAAGCACATCATTACTTGCTCCTCAACCAGTCAATTACATCAGAGATATACGGCGGAACCGTAGAATACCAGACAAACGGCAAAGTTATCATAACTCATTACCAAGACAACCCATCCGAATGACTGGCCACCTCCGGTTCATGATGGGCTAATTTATGTCAAAAACCGAACGCCATAAAACTACCACAAAATATGAAATGCCAAGATCCACAAACTAGCGTAGAACATAAATGATGTCATGGTCGACCCGCAATTCCTCTGTGACAAATCGATAAAAGACTATGCCTTATTTGACCTGTACAAAGAGCTAGTAAGCTAAGCATCGTGGAAGAGACCGCGGAAAAGGTTCAAGAATGCGGCCCGGAACTTATCAAACAACAATGGGTCATGGTCATTGAAGTAGAAGCAACAGCAGGCATCGAGGGAAAGTATTACAAAGAAGTGATATATGGAAGATAACCACTTCACGGTTCATTTCGAGGAATAAAAAGAGAACGAATCTCTAAGCGACCCAGAGATATTGGCAGGGACACAGACAGCATTTCGTCTAGCTCCAAAGCCAATCTTTCAAAGGAGACCAAAGAGGCCACACCGGATACAGGTGCAGAGAAACGTACGCAGCCCATGCGTATGTGACCATCACCATCGCTCCTACCTATTGCGATACGGACGACAACCTCGGAAAGCAGACAATCAAAAACCGGTTATATGGTTATACGCTAAGATAGTAAACGTTCGACCAACAGCTCAGGTGGACCTTGTGCATCATGGACCTACTGCGTAGAATGCTCCACTATATAGTGCGCGAGAAGTGATCAAAATGATTCCCTCCCCGATGCCGGGTGGCACGGAAAATACCGCCGAAACCCGGAACCTAACATTTTGGACAAGTCCGTGCCTAACCTAATCTAACCTAACTTATTTTTAGGTATACGCTAATGCTGCTCGGGCTCTTGGTTTAATGAGTCCGGGAATGTGGGACTTACACCCACTAAAAAAACCTCTGTTTTTTGCACCGGTTGGACGGAATAGGAAGGATTTCTCATCGCCCAACTGGCTAGACACTTATTCAAATTCTAATTTACTTTTTTTTTGCCTTGCCCTTTCGTCCACTTCCACAAAATTGTAGATGTGTGACCAGTTGATCTTAGATCCAGTCATCAGGTCCATTAGGCTATCCACTTTTAAACTTTCACTTAAAACCGCTTCTGTTTCCCTTCTTCCAACCTGCCAACGTTCGCAGGAGAACATTGTATGTTCGGGAGAGTCTTGCTCCCCGCAGTAATGGCAGGCGTTGTCAGCAGTCTTTGCACTGACCGTTCTGTAACCACTAATAATCCTCATCAAAACTTTTTTTGGGTTGAAATCAGCGCGGTCCTGTGCCGCTTTACGCCGAGTGCACTTTTCCACACAGACCATAATAGACTGAATCACCACGTGGAAAACCGTTTTTCTTGTGGCCCTTTGGCCACTATTGTTTTGCAAAATCTTCGTTAGTGCCGTGACCATCTTTTCGGCTTTTCTGACCAAGTTTATCACGTGTTGTTCAAACGTCCAATTAGCGTCCAGCCATACTCCCAGGTACTTCACTGTTTTCTTGGGCTTCACTTCCTCTCCTCACTATAAGAGCTTCAGTCTTCTCGGGGACCAACCTCCAAACCGTTTTCGGCCATCCAACCGTCTGCGGCCGCCAAGACCTCGTTTGCTGCTTCCTGGAGCCTTGCAGCACCGTTTGCTCTGACCACTACTGCCAGATCGTCGGCGTACGCTACCATCCTGCATTCCTCCAAGATTGACGCCTAAGTACAGGGTCGTACAAAATGTTCCAATGGGTTGGCCCTAGAACCAAATCCTGCGGTACAACCTGCGCCAGCTTCCTCTCTTCCCCTTCTGCAATGCAAAGCGTTTTCTCGCTTAAGTTGTTGGCTCGGAGGTATCTGGACACTCCAATCTCCTGCTAGCGACTCATGATCTTACTCCACCTGGCCGTATTGAAGGCGTTTCTAACGTCCAGGAGGATAATCGCCGTCCACGCGCTGTTTCGGACTTCGCACAGTATTTTGGCTTCTATGATAGCGTCCACAGTCGAACGCCCTTTCCTAAAACCGTTAAAACCGTGTTTGTCCAATATCGCCCCCTTTAACTCTAGCCCTTCTTCAAGCCTCCTCTTTAAGAGGTGCGCATAGGTCTTCCCAAGCAAACTTAGGAAGTTTATTGCCCGAATTTTTTTTGCTTTTCTTTTTGGGATAAGCACAACCTTTGCCTTCTTCCAGTTATTTGGAAACACTCGACTTGCCAGGACTCAGCTTTCTTTGAACCAAGCTTTGCAATGGCCACCTTCATCTTCTCTCCTGTAAACAGAAGAGGAATGTCCGTATTTTTAAAAGTTGGTAAGCGTGCCACTAGGTTCTTGACGTCTGGGAAGAACTCCACTATCACCCTTTTTTTTGTGACATCATCCAAGGCAATTTGCTTTGGTCTTACACCTAGTCTTTTCACCATGATGTGGTATCTTTGACCGAAAAGGTCTTTCTCCAGATCATTTAAAAGGTCGTGCCACTTCTCTTTTTTGCTCTTTTTAATTGTGTTTTTATATGCCTAATTGGCGGCCTTACTTTAATTTTCCAGGTCTACATCAACTTTGCCGCAAGCCCAGACCCTCGTGAGTTTTCTCCGGATATCGATGCACGCTTTCCGTTCTTCTTCAATATCGTCGCTCCACCAATATGGCATGTTTTTGCCTCCCTTATCGCCCAAGGCAATAACTGGCCCAGTCCTGTGCTTTCTTTAGGGTTTTGAAAATATATATTGAAGAAAAATAATTGTGCAGGCTAAGTCCCTTGGGCCGAAGGGTTTTAATTCGGTCCATGATGGAATCAACCTTTGCCTTGTACGCCTCCAGGTTGATGTTTGGCAAAACATACGCGTTAATTACAAACATATCTAACATCTCACAGATCTGGAAGCCGTCTTCGGCTTGGTGTCCCTTAATCCACGCCATCTTTGTATCTATGTGACCTTGAATACCGCCACATAACCCAACCTAACCTAATCTAATCTAAAATTTTGGACAAACCCGTGCCGCAAGTGTCAAATAACTCGAACCGCCGCACCACAAACTAATAGTGAAACAAAGTGGACACTTTTGCTAATGTTCACAAGCTACTCCCGTCCCTTACAATAGTGCCGCAGCCAAAAAGTCCAAATACCTGGATAACATCTCCGCCAGGATAAAACGGAAGCTCAGCCTAAGAGGTTGAGAAGGGGGAGGGGGGGAGGGTTGTTACCGTTAAAGTTGAGACATATGCCTAAGTGACAAAAACAAATGAAAAGCAATAAGAAACGATGCAACGACAGTACTGAGGAAAAAGATAAACCAAAATAAAAGCAAACGCACAGATCAAAAGCCACAGAAGACATAGAAAGGAGGAGCGAGAAACTAAATGGAAACAAAAGGCCGAGACAACTATGCTTACCAAGGAATGGACGGTAAAAAGATGTACAAAAGAAGAACATTTACTGAAACATTAGTACCAACCAAAATTGCAGAGATAAAGAAAAAATAAAAGAACTGCTAAAAAAACTGAATGAATTGACTAAGCAATTTCCATAAAGGCAGATACGCCATCTTGAGGTTGACTGACAATGCAACTTTTGAAATGGTCATAGTATATCTGACAACCAAGTGACACGAAGAACTAATTCCAAATTGAGATTCTACAAAAAATATTTATAAAAGAAAGAAAATGATGCGACAGGGAAGAAGTTAATGAAGATATAATACAATAAAACATTGCTATAGTAATGAGATAAAATGTTATTAAAAAACAAGAATCATCTAAAGCAATCAGACGACTCCTCGCTGGGTTTCTGCGACGAAATAATTGCGTTTTATATTTAATTCGCTATGCGCATTGAACTAGGATTAATAAGGATTAAAATTTAATTAAAGGAAAATTGTCGATTATATTTTCCGTGTTTGTTGAATGGGAATGTTTGCTAGTTTTTATTTACTTTGTACCTGCAGGAAATATTAATTTAATTCTATAAAGCAAAAATAATTTGAACGTAATATAATTGTAATTTTTTATACAAATGTATGATTGGCAAACTAAACCCTCCAAGCAAATAAAAGTAGTCATTTACTATTCATTAAAATTAATAATCCCATCATGTCTGTAACATTTATGCAATTTTTACTGGAAAAAAACGAGTCCTTGTCACTATAAAAATACCAAATTCTGCGAAATATATTTTTAGATATTTCATAGGAATATAATAATTTACATCATCATGGTTGAAAGAACTGTTTAAATATAACCTGAATGTAGTATTTTTTTCTATTATATCATTTTCAATTAATATAAATCGTATGGTTATTATAATAATGACAATTCCACCAAGGTCGGTACTATTTTTATTTACAATCTTTATAAATGTAACTTTTTTTGTCAACCGTAACGCAAATATAATTTCGTGAATCATTGTAATGACAATATCTAATGTTCATGTGAATCATAATTTTGACCATGATAAAAAATATTTGGTAAATAGTTCAATTATTAAGCAAGTAATTACTTTGTTAAATTATTTTTTTCTCATAAACGAGATCATATAACTTTTGCTATTTTGTCATCATCAAAAGTGGTAAGAATTCTGTCCCATTCTTGCTATTTTTTTTAGTTTTTAAGAAATGTAGAATGGTAATAAGGTATTCAGCTAATTAATCCAAAACTTGTAAAAAAAATATCATTTTAGTTTCATGCGATTCGCTCTTTCAATCATGAAACAAAACCTTTGCAACAACCAAAAAATTATCTACTTGTCGCAAGGTTCTTATACGAGAGTAGTACCCGACCTGACGTATAGATGGCGGTTGTTGTTTGAAAAGAATGAATATGGTAGAAAGTACCAACTTTATAAAGCTTAAGTTTGAAATAGTATGGATAATGTGCAAAACTCTAATCATTGGACGTCAAAAATAGCAAAATCCGGCAATACTCGCCATAAACTGTTAAAACTGAACTATTCTATTTATGAAGAGTCAAAAATTGCAAAAATTAGTCATCAAATATAAAAATATTTTCAATAAGAACCAAAATTCAGCAAAAAACGGTTCAAAAGTGCAATAAAATGTTAAATAGAACCCAAATCAAACCTTGAAACATCAAAATCCGGCCAAAACTGTCAAAAACTGCAAAATTCTTTTCATGGAATGTCAAAAACGGCTAAATCCGGTTATGAAATCCAAAATTTTGTTCATAAAGTATCAAAAATAGCAAAACCCGGCCTTGGAACACCAAAATATTATTGGAAAGCACTAAAGTTCGGCCATAAACTGTATATATCTCAAAGTTCGGCTATGGTATGTCAAAATATTATCGGAAAGATTGAAAAAAATTAAAATAAATTATCTGTATAATAATATTGGTTGTAAATTGCATTTTAAATCATTTTTATTTGAAACATTTTCTTATAAAGTCAAAACCAACCAAATAAAAATTTAATTTTATTAAAATAATTTTACTAAAAAAAATTGTTAAAAAAAATTAAATAAATTATCTGTATAATAAAATCGTCTGTAAATTGCATTCTAAATCACTTTTATTTAAAACATTTTCTTATAAAGTCAAAACCAACCAAATAAAAAATTGATTTTATTAAATTAATTTTACTAAAAAAAATCGTTAAAAAAATTTAAATAAATTATCTGTATAATAAAATCGGTTATAAATTGCATTTTAAATCATTTTTATTTGAAACATTTTCTTATAAAGTCAAAACCAACCAAATAAAAATTTAATTTTATTAAATTAATTTTACTAAAAAATATCGTTAAAAAAATTTAAATAAATTATCTGTATAATAAAATCGTCTGTAAATTGCATTCTAAATCACTTTTCACCGGATGATAAAAAGTCAAAAAGTGCTAAATGCTATTTATAAAATCAGAAGTATCTAAATGCACTACAATCTGTTAAAATTGCAACTTTCTTTTTATGAAAAGTCAAAAATGGTAAATTTTCGTTATAAAATTAAAAAATATTTTCAAAATGAACCATCAACCGTTTAAAAAATGTCAGAAATAGCAAAATCCGGTTATAAAGTAAAACATGTTTGTCGTAAAACACCAAAACTTGCCATAAACTGTTAAACTGCAACTTTTTATTTCTGAAAAGTGAAAAAATGGCAAAAGTTGGTCAAAAATACCAAAACACGGCAAAAAAAACAGTTTAAAAGTGCAATAAAATGTCAAAAACAGCAAAATCCGGCCATGAAATATCAACTCATTGTTAAATAGAACTTAAATCAGAAATGGAAACATCAAAATACTGTTCAAAAGCATCAAAATCCGGCCATAAACTGTTGAAATCTGCAATTTTTTTTCAAAAAATATTATAAATAGAAAAATCCGGTCATAAAATCCAAAATTTTTATCATAAAGTGTCAAAAAATAGCGACATCCGGCCTAAAAATTACCAAAATGTTCCATAACACTGAGCAAACTGCAACTTTCAATTTATAAAATATCAAAAATGGCAAAAATCGGTCAATAGAACCCAAATCAGACCTTAAAACATAAAAATATTGTCAGAAAGCACAAAAATCCGGCCATCAACTGTTGAAAACTGCAAAAAAAAATATAAAATGTCAAAAATAACTAAATCCAGTTATGAAATCCAAAATTTTTATCATAAAGTGTAAAAAATAGCGAACCCCGGCCTGAAACATCAGAATATTATTGGAAAACACCAAAGTTCGGCCATAAACTGTACACATTTCATGACATCTTAAAATGCGGCTATGGTATATCAAAAAATCCGGCGATAAATTGTCGAAAGTGCTAAATTCTATTCATAAAATAGCAAAATCCGGCTATAAAATATATCAAATTTGTCAGAAAGTACCAAAATTCACCATAAACTGTCAAAACTGCAACTTTCTTTTTATGAAAAGTCAAAAATGGCAAAATTTTGTCATTAAATTTAATTTATTTTTTTTAAATAAACCAAAAACCGTTGTCAAAAATAGCCAAATCCGGCCGAAAAGTATAAAATGTTTGTTGTAAAATACCAAAACTTGCCATAAACTGTTAAAAACTGCAACATTCTATTTATAAAAAGTCAAAACTGGCAAAAGTTGGTCATAAAATACAAAAGTATTTTCAATAAATACCAAAATCTGGCAAAAAACGGTTTAAAAATGCAATAAAATGTCAAAAATAGCAACTCACTGTTAAATATAACCCAAATTAGACTTTCAAACTGAAAATATTGTCAGAAACCACCAAAATCCGGCCATAATCTGTTGAAAACTGCAAAATGTCAAAAATACTTAAATCCGGTCGTGAGATCCAAAATTTTGTTTATAAAGTGTCAAAAACATCAAAATCCGGCAGAGAACATCAAAATATTACTGGGAAGCACCAAAATTCGGCCATAAACTGTTCATATTTTATGACATCTCAAAAAATTGTCAAAAAAATCGCAAAGTTTTTGTCATAAAATTAAAAAACCGGAAAAACCCGTTTGAAAAATGTCAAAAATAGCAAAATCTGGCCATAAAGTATACAAAAATATTATCAAAATTTAACAAAATGTTCCATAAAACTGATAAAACTGCAACTTTTAGTTTGTAAAAAGTCAAAAATGGCAAAAATTGGTCGTAAAATATAAACATTATTCCAATAAAAACTAAAATCCTGCAAAAATTGGTTTAAAGGTGCAATAAAACGTCAAAAATAACAACTCATTGTTAAATAAATCACAAATCAGACCTTAAAACATCAAAATATTGTCAAAAAGCAACAAAATCCGGCCATAAATTGTTGAAAACTGCAAAATTCTTTTTGTGAAATGTCAAAAATAGCTAAATCCGGTCATAGGTTTCAAAATTTTATTCACAAAGTGTCAAAAATAGCAAACCCCGGCTTTGAAACATCAAAATCTTATTAGAAAACACCAAAGTTCGGCCATAAACTGTTCATATTTCATAACATCTCAAAATATTGTCGGAAGGATTAAATATCCGGTAATAAAGTGTCAAAAAGTGCTAAATTCTATTCATAAAATAGCAAAATCCGGCCATAAAATATAAAAAGTTTGTCAGAAAGTACCAAAATGCACCATAAACTGTTTAAACTGCAACTTTCTTTTTATGAAAAGTTGAAAATGGCAAAATTTTGTTATAAAATTTAAAAATATTATCAAAAAGCGGAAAAAAACCGATTAAAGAATATCAAAAATAGCAAAATCCGGTCATAAAATATAAAAAGTTTACTAGAAAGTACCAAAATGCATCATAAACTGTTAAAAACGCAACTTTTTTTTATAAAAAGTAAAAAATGGCAAAAAAAGTTTTATAAAATTAGAAAATATTTTCAAAATTAACTGAAATTCGGCAAAAAACGGTTTAAAAGTGCAATAAAGTGCAAAATATTGTCAAAAAGCACTAAAATCCAGCCATAAACTGTTGAAAACTCCAAATTTTGTTTCATAGAATGTCAAAAATAGCAAAACCCGGCCTTGGTACATTAAAGTATTATTGGAAAACACCAAAGATTGGCCATAAACTGTACATATTTCATGACATCTCAAAATAAACTATGGTATATAAAAATAATGTCAAAAAGATTGAAAATCCGGTAATAAAGTATCAAAAAGTGCTAAGTTCTATTCATAAAATATAAAAAGTTTGTCAGAAAGTACCAAAATGCACCATAAACTGTTAAAACTGCATCTTTCTTTTCATGAAAAGTCAAAAATAGCAAAATTTTGTCATAAAATTTTAAATTTTTTTTTTAAATAAACCAAAATCCGGCAAAAACCGTTTGAAAAATGTCAAAAATTACCAAAATGTTCTATTAAACTGATAAAACTACAACTTTCAATTTATAAAAAGTCAAAAATGGCTAAATTTCGTAATAAAATATAAAAATATCTTTAGAAAGAACCAAAATCCGGTCAAAACCGGTTGGAAAGTGCAAATTTATGTTTGCAGAATGTCAAAATTAGCAAAATGTTGCCATAAAATATAATATATAAAAACCAAAATTTGGCCAAAACCGATTAGAAAGTGCAAAATTTTGTTCGTAAAAAGTCAAAAATAACAAAATCCGGCAACAGAATATAAAAAAAGGATTGAAAATTGCCAAAATTTACCATGTAACTGTTAAAACTGCAACATTAAATTTATAGAAAGTCAGAAATGATTAAATTTTGTCATAAAATATAAAAATATTTTTAGAAAAAACCAAAATCCGGTCAAAACCGGTTGGAAAGTGCAAATTTATGTTTGTAGAATGTCAAAATTAGCAAAATTTTGCCATAAAATATAAAAATATTTTTAGAAAGAACCAAAATTTGGTCAAAACCGATTAGAAAGTGCAAAATTTTGTTCGTAAAAAGTCAAAAATAACAAAATCCGGCCACAGAATATATAAAAAGGATTGAAAATTGCCAAAATTTACCATGTAACTGTTAAAACTGCAACATTAAATTTATAGAAAGTCAGAAATGATTAAATTTTGTCTTGAAAAATAAAAATATTTTTAGAAAGAACTAAAATTTGGCTAAAACCGTTAGAAAATGCAAACTTGTTTGTAGAATGTCAAAAATCCGGCCAAAAGTATAAAAAAGTTGTCAGAATATACCAAAATCTTGCTATAAACTGATCAATCTCAAAAGTAGCTCAGCAAATCCAAAAACATTAAAAATATTGTTAAAAAAATCAATTTCAGCATAAACTGTTGAAAAGTGCAAAATTTTATTTATAAAATGTCAAAAATAGCAAATTCCGGCTTTGAGACATCAAAATATTGTTGGAAAGCACTATAATTCGGCCAGAACCTTTTAAAAAATGTAAAAACATTAAAATCCACAATATTGTCAAAAAGATTCAAAATCTGTCATAAAGTTTCAAAAAACAAAAAAACATTTTTAAAAAGAACCAAAATCCGGACAAAATCGGTTGCTAATGTCAGAAATTACCAAAATGCACCATGCAACTGTTAAAACTGCAACTTTCTTTTTATGAAAAGTCAAAAATGGCAAAATTTTGTCAATAAATTTAAAATAATTTTTAAAATGAACCAAAAATCGTTGTCAAAAATAACAAAATCCAGCCAAAAAGTATAAAATGTTTGTCGTAAAATACCAAAACTTGCCATAAACTGTTAAAAACTGCAGCATTCTATATATGAAAAGTCAAAACTAGCAAAAGTTGGTCATAAAATGCAAAAGTATTTTCAATAAATTCCAAAATCTGGCAAAAAACGGTTTAAAAGTGCAATAAAATGTCAAAATATTGTCAGAAAGCACCAAAATCCGGCCATAAATTGTTGAAAACTGCAAAATTCTTTTCATAGAATGTCAAAAATACCTAAATCCGGTCGTGAGGTCCAAAATTTTGTTCATAAAGTGTCAAAAACATCAAAACCCGGCAGAGAACATCAAAATATTACTGAGAAGCACCAAAGTTCGGCCATATAAACTGTTCATATTTCATGACATCTCAAAAAATTGTCAAAAAAATCGCAAAGTTTTGTCATAAAATCAAAAAACCGGAAAAACCCGTTTGAAAAATGTCAAAAATAGCAAAATCCGGCCATAAAGTATACAAAAATATTATCAAAATTTAACAAAATGTTCTATAAAACTGATAAAACTGCAACTTCCAATTTATAAAAAGTCAAAAATGGCAAAAATTGGTCGTAAAATATAAACATTATTCTAATAAGAACCAAAATCCTGCAAAAAACGGTAATAAAATGCCAAAAATAGCAACCTATTGTTAAATAAATCCCAAACCAGACCTTAAAACATCAAAATATTGTCAGAAAGCACCAAAATCCTGTTGAAAACTGAAAATTCTTTTTGTGGAATGTCAAAAATAGCTAAATCAAGTTAAAATTTTATTCACAAAATGTCAAAAATAGCAAAACCCGGCCTAGAAACATCAAAATATTATTGGAAAGTACTAAAGTTCGGCCATCAATTGTACATATTTCATAACAATTTCAAATTCTATTCATAAAATATCAAAATTCGGCCATAAAATATAAAAAGTTTGTCAGAAAGTACCAAAATGCACCACGAACTGTTAAAACTGCAACTTTTTTTATTTAAAAAGTCAAAAATGAAATATTTTTTTTAAATAAACCAAAATTTGGAAAACCTCGTTTCAAGAATGTCAAAAATAGCAAAATCCGGCTATAAAGTAAAAAAATGTTTGTCGTAAAATACCAAAACTCGCCATAAACTGTTAAAAACTGCAACATTCTATTCATGAAAAGTCAAAAATAGCCAAAGTTTTTCAAAAATACAAAAATATTTCACCAAAATCTGGCTAAAAACGGTTTAAAAGTGCAATAAAATGCAAAATATTGTCAAAAAATCAAAATTCTTTTCGTGAAATGTCAAAAATAGCTAAATTCGGTCATTAAATCCAAAATTGTATTCATAAAGTGTCAAAAATATCAAAACCTGGCCTTGAAACATCAAAATATTATTGTAAAGCACCAAATTTTAGCCAAAAACTGTACATGTGCAATACATAAAATAGCAAAAAGTACCAAAATGTTCCATAAAACTGATAAACCTACAACTTTCAATTTATGAAAAGTCAGAAATGATTAAATTTCGTCATAAAATATGAAAATATTTTTAGCATGACCAAAATTTGGCCAAAATTGGTTGGAAAGTGCAACATTTGTTTGTAAACTGTCAAAAATAGCAAATTTTAGCTATAAAATGTAAAAAATTGCCAGAAATGACTAAAATGCACCATGTAGGTGTTAAAACTGCAACTTTAAATTTATAAAAAGTCAAAAATGTCTAAATTTCGTCATAAAATATAAAATACTTTTATAAAAAACCAAAATCCGGCCAAAACCAGTTGAAAAATGCAAAATTTTGTTTATAGAGTTTCAAAAATAGCAAAATTTGGCCATAAAAAACACAAAAAATGTCAGAAATTACAAAAATGTACCATGTAACTGTTGAAACTGCAACTTTAAATTGATGAAAAGTGAAAAATGGCTAAATTTCGTTATAAAATATAAAAATATTTTTAAAAAGAACCAAAATCTGGCCAAAACCAGTTGGAAAGTGCAAAATTTTGTTTGTAGAATGTTAAAAATAGCAAAACTCGGCCATAAAGTTAAATAAATTTGTCAGAAATTACCAAAATGCACCATATAACTGTTAAAAATGCAACTTTAAATTTATGAAAAGTCGGAAATGTCTAAATTTTACAAAAAATATAAAGATATTTTTAAAAAGAACCAAAATCTTGCCAAAACCGGTTGGAAAGTGCAAAATTTTGTTTATAGAGTTTCAAAAATAGCCAAATTTGGCCATAAAATACAAAAAACGTCAAAAATTACAAAAATGTACCATGTGACTGTTAAAACTGCAGCTTTAAAGTTATGAAAAGTCAATAATGGTTAAATTTCGTCCTAAAATATAAAAATTCTTTTAAAAAGAACCAAAATTTGGCCAAAATTGATTAGAAAATACAAAATTTTATTGTTTATAGTATGCCAAGAATAGCAAAATTTGGTCAAAAAATATAAAAAAAATTTCAAAAATTACCATAAACTACAACTTTAAATTTATGAAAAGTCAAAAATGGCTAAATTTTGTCATAAAATAAAAAAATATTTTTGAAAAGAACCAAAATTCGGTTGGACAATGCAAAATTCTGTTCGTGGAATGTTAAAATAGCAAAATTTTGCATCATGTGACTGTTAAAACTGCAACTTTTTTTATAAAAAGTCAAAAATTGCAAAATTTTGTTATAAAATAAAAAAATATTTTAAGAGAACCAAAATCTAGCCAAAACCGGTTAAAAAGTGCAGAATTTTGTTTCTAGAATGTCAAAATAGCAAAATTCGGCCATGAACTGTAAGAAAATTGTTATAAATTACCAAAATGCACCATGTAATTGTTAAAACTTAAATAGAAATTAAAAAAAAAAAACAAAATCTGGCCAACGCTGGTTGGAAAGTGCAACATTTTGCTCGTAGAATGTCAAAAATTGCAAAATTTTGCCATAAAATATAAAAATATATTTAGAAAAAACCAAAATTTGGCCAATACCGGTTAGAAAATGCAAACTTTTGTTTGTAGAATGTCAAAAATAGCAAAATTTGGCCCAAAAATATAAAAAAATTATCAGAAAATACCAAAATCCGGCTGATCAATCTCAAAAGTGGCTCAGCAAATCCAGCTAAAAAATATTAAACATATTTTTGCAGGATTTTATTTATAAAATGTCAAAAATCGCAAATTGCAGCCTTGAAACATCAAAAAATTGTTAGAAAGCACCAAAATTCGGACACAATCTTATAAAAATCCGCTTATACTATACCAAAATATTGTCAAAAAAATTTAAAATCTGGTCATAAAGTTCCAAAAAATGCAAAATTCTTTCCATAAGATGTCAAAAATAGCCAAATATGGTTAAAAAGTTTAAAAAACTTATTAGAAAGTACCAAAATTTTCCATAAACTGTTAAAATGCAACATTCAAAACAAAATCCGGCCCAGGTTTTGAAATAGACGTCAGGTGGCTCTTCCGCATGGCATAAACCTAGCTACGCCACTGCTGCAAACTCAAATATAAGTATTTTATTAAAAAAAGTTTATATACATATTATAATGTCAAAACAGCAATTTTTTGATTTTTTAAAACTTCATAATTGTTATAGTGCAGCTAATTAGAATACAATTAATTAATTTATATAACAATGAATGTTTATTTTCTATTGTCAACATAACATTAATTAACTACATTATAATTTAATTCAGCAGCTACAAACATAAACAATTAGATTCAATACAAATAGGGACTGTACATATATGCTTAATATATAATTGAATACTGATAGCAAAGGCTTGAAATGGTCAGCGATACCAAATAATAACTCAATAAAACAGTTTTTATTACAGCAGTCACAGTTGTATCTCGATATTATCGAATCCGGCTTTTAAATTCAAATCCTTTTCATACAATCTGCATTTTGTAATATCGGTATTAGTTTAAATCGCATTATAACAGGTAGTCGTACCCAAGCAACAAATTAATATTCATATTTGACTAATGTTTTCATATTATTATCAGTAGTTACTCATCAAAATAAATTTTTGGTTGAAAATATAAATTGTTGGCAACATAAGGAAACTATGTTTCGCTTCGATTTCACACTTTTGTTTGCAACTTAAGTGCCCTTAAATTTTCCAGATGCAACCACTTTAAAATGTTCACACAATATAAAACAAAAAGTAATAATATAAATCTCACTTACCATTCCAATGGTAACACAAACGAAGTAGGAGAAGTGTTCGCAAAATTGCATCATTCACACCGTATTTTTGCATCTAGACTAGTCCCGAGCACATCACAAATGGAAAACGGGTTACACAGGTTTTTATAATATATTTTTATTATATAAAGCGGAAATCTTTATTTATCTAACGCGCGTCGTCGGCAACATAATATCTGTCCTATTTACACTTGCGACGACATTGAACTTGCGACTCCTTTCTCTTTGGCAAGCGCTCAGCGAATGACTCCACGTCCGAGAACACATGCAAACAGCCTCTTGCTAATTACACCTTGCTTGTTTGTCGGAACGGAAAACTTATATACCTGTTATATTCAGTTTGTTGTTATTTTACATTTTTTGGTGTGTAGGCGGATTCCTGAGTAGTTCGATGCATTCTTCGGTGAAAGTTGATGACCGTCTGCACAACATTTAATTCTAATTAATTTAATGACATTAACTGATTGGTTCATTTGATATTGTTATAATACTAGTAGTTTATTTTACTGAAACGTGCGTTAAATAACGCTCGTTTGGATACGGTTTTAGTTAAGCCAATTACAATCATGCGCAGTAATGTTAAGGTATTATCTCAGCATGGTAGCGTAGGTTCTAATAGCATTTCATCATTACTTAGATAGGGATAATAAATGGTAATGAAAGAAAGGATTACTGCAAGTGTATTGTTATCTTGCCAACAGGTTAGTGTACAAAGTTTACTAGAAATTGCATAAATTTTTGATAATGTTTGATAACATTTCATTTTTTCCGTCCGATTACATAAATATTGCACAAATCCCACGATGATTTGCGTGTCTATACATTAAAAAATAACAGTGACAGGCCACTTTAGTTTTCCTTTCTCATATTCCATGTACCTGTCGATGAAATGAAATTCTGTTTATCAATCAATTTGGCATAAATATTATTTTTGTTTAAGGAAAATGGAAATCGCTTATATACAAAATTTTTGTTTAAAATAAATAAAACTGCTTAGCCACTGTTTACTTTAAAGAATGCAAATTGAAATAATATGATAAAAAAGTTTCATATTAAAAAAAAAAATGATTTTTAAACGTTCAATATTGCCAATCAATAAAGCTTTAATTGAAGATTGTTTATAGCAAATTTGAACAAAATCTATAATTTAGTTTTTGTCACACCGAGCCACATAAAAGACATGTATATGTAAGTTTGGTTGCCTATATGAGGTAACGGATTCATATGGAAAGAACGCTACGCTCTGCATCACTTTGTTGGATCCAGCTCCAGCTTTTGCTTAACTTTCGTTAGCGCTGTTAATCATACATGTCCTTTCTGCCTTACTTTGGTTTCAATTTGAAACAAATTTATATTTT
Source organism: Tachinus rufipes (assembly GCA_963932245.1). Classification (NCBI taxonomy): domain Eukaryota; kingdom Metazoa; phylum Arthropoda; class Insecta; order Coleoptera; family Staphylinidae; genus Tachinus; species Tachinus rufipes. The sequence goes on from OZ010749.1 coordinate 10,526,472, forward strand.
TTTTGTTTTTTTAAACCAATAATTAAGTCCAGTAAATAAATAGAACGTTCAAAACTACCAATCTACAGTGAAAGCAAAAATGATTGACCTGTCCGCTCTTATTGAACAGGGTATGTGCTACCTCGTTCATACGGTCTCGTATAATGTACCTAACTTCACTTGGTTTTGATCATTTGATTAAAACCTACAAATCTGTCAATAACGGTTACATCATTGTGCGTATATGACAAAATTTTACTAAAACTCCGTTTGATTAGAGCGGACAGGTCAGTCATTTTTGATCTCATTGTATTAAGCACTAACTGAACCTAGTTTAAACTAAATTTATTTATTAGTTTTTGTTTTATTGACAATTCAGTAACAAAATTTACAAAATTTCAAAAATTTTAAATCTCAAAAAAATCAAAAACTAAGCCTGATAAATAATATAAGTTTTCAATACTACCAACTTATTACGCACTAACTAAAGCTTGTTTGAACTTAGTTTAAACCAAATTCAATAATTTGTTTTGGTTTTATTTGCAAATTAGTAACACAGTTTTCAAAATTCAATAACTAAGCTTGATAAATAATATAAATTTTCAATACTACCAACCTATTAAGCACCAACTAAAACTTGTTTGAACTTAGTTTAAACTAAATCAATTAATTTGTTGTACTGGCAATTCAGTAACAAAACTTAGAAAACTACAAAATTTTAAGACAAAAAATTAATCTGCAATAAATCAAATAAACATCCAATGTTGCCAACCTATTAAAAAATAATTGCAGTTTAATTTATAGGTTCGTTTTTGCTTTATTAACAATTCAGTAATAAAATTTAATATAACTTCATCAATCTTTACTATGATAACCAGTCAGTAGTTTGAATTAGAAGGGGTCACCCACCCACCCAAATGTTAGTTACCAAAAGTATGAATCACAACGTTCTTTAGTGGCAAAATGATATGTTGCGCCCGCAGAAAGGTCAAACAATCATGACCAACACTTGGATGGGTGGATGGGTCACTTCATACTATGATAAATAGTCAGTAGTTTGGATTGGAGTAGCCCACCTACCAAAGCGTTAGTTGTCAAATGGTTGGATCACAACCTTCTCTTGTGATTAAGTAACTTTTGACGTTTGCAGAAAAGTAAAACATTGAATTTCTTGTTGAAGAACACTTAGGAGAGTGAGTGGGTCACTCTATACTATAAAAACCAGTCGGTAATTTACATTGAAGCGGCCCACCCACCCACCTAAGTGTTAGTTATCAAGATATTGAATCATGACCTTTTCTAGTAACAAAATAATTTCTGGCGTCCACAGAGAGCTCAAACATCCAATCTTTTGATGGCCAATACTTAAATGGGTGGGTGGATTACTCTATACTATAATAACTAATCAGTAATTTGGATTAGAGTGGCCCACCCACCCACCCACGTGTTAGTAATCAAAAGGTTGGATCACGACCTTCTCTTGTGATTAAATAACTTTTTACGCTTGCAGAGAAGTCAAACATTCAATCTTTTGATGACGAACACTTGGGTGGGTTACTTTGTATCATGATAAGCAGTTAGCAGTTTAGATTGAAGTGGCCCACTTACCCACCCAAAAGTTAATTATCATAAGATTGGATCAGACCTTCTCTTGTGATTAAATAACTTCTATCACTCGCAAGAAGTCAATCATTCAATCTTTTGATGACCAACACTTGGGTGGGTGGGTGGGTCACTGCATACCATAATAACCCAGTCAGAAGTATAGATTGGAGTGGCATACTCACCCACCCAAGTGTTAGTTGTCAAAAAGTTTGATCACGACCTTCTCTTGTAATTAAGTAACTTAATTCTCACGCTTGCAGAGAAGTCAAACATTCAATCTTTTGATGACAAACACTTGGGTTGGTGGGTGAGTCATTCTGTACCATGATAACCAGTCAGTAGTTTGGATTGAAGTTGGCCAACCACCCACCCAAGTAAGTGTTAGTTATCAAAAAGTTGGATCACGATCTTCTCTAGTGATTAAGTATCTTCTAACACATGCAGAGAAGTTAAACATCCAATTTTCTTATGACCAACTTTTGGGTGGGTGGGTTACTCCATACCATGATAACTCAGTCAGTAGTTTGGATTGGAGTAGCCCATCTACCCACTCAAGTGTGATGGGTGGATGGGTCACTTCATACTATGATAAATAGTCAGTAGTTTGGATTGGAGTAGCCCATCTACCAAAGCGTTAGTTATCAAAAGGTTGGATTACGACCTTTTCTAGTGATTAAGTAACTTCTAACGCTCGCAGAAAAGTAATTAATCATTAAACATCCAATCTCTTGATGAACAACAATTGGGTGGGTCGTGGGTCACTCCAATCCATGATAACTAGTCAGTAATTTGTGTTGGTTACCAAAATGATAGATCACAATCTTCTCTTGAGGCAAAATGACTTCTAACGCTCGCAGAGAAGTCAAACGTTCAATCTTCTGATGACCAACACTTGGGTGGTTGGGTGAGTCATTCCAACCCATGATAACTAGTCAGTAATTTGGATTGGAGCGGCCCACATACCCACCCAAGTGTTAGTTATTAAAAAGTTTGATCACGACTTTCTTTTGTGATTAAGTAACTTCTAACACATGCAGAGAAGTTAAACATCCAATCTCTTGATGACCAACTTTTGGGTGAGTGGGTCATTCTATACCATGATAACCCAGTCAGCAGTTTGGATTGGAGTGGCTCACCTACCCACTCAAGTGTTAGTTATCAAGAAGTTGAATTACAACCTTTTCTTGTGATTAAGTAACTTCTAATGCTTGCAGAAAAGTAATGATCCAAACATTTGATGACCTTGGATGGGTAGGTGGGCCACTCTATACCATGATAACCCAGTCAGTAGTTTAAAATGGAGTTCCTTACCCACGCACCCAAGTGTCAGTTATCAAGAGATTGAATCATGACCTTCTCTAGTGACAAAATCATTTAATCATTTCTAGCGCCCGCAAAGAGGTCAAACATCCAATTTCTTGATGAACAACAATTAAGTGGGCCGTGGGTCACTTCAACCCATGATAACTAGTCAGTAATTTGTGTTAGTTACCAAAAGGATGAATCACAATCTTCTCTTGAGGCAAAATGACTTCTAACGCTCGTAGAGAGGTCAAACATTTAATCTTTTGATGACCAACACTTGGGTGGTTGGGTGGACCATTCCAACCCATAATAACTAAACAGTAATTTGGATTGGAGCGGCCCACCTACCCACCCAAGTGTTAGTTATCAACAAAAGATTGCATCACAACCTTCTCTTGTGATTAAGTAACTTCTGACGCTTGCAAAGAAGTCAAACATTGAATTTCTTGATAACGAACAATTCAGAGGGTGAGTGGGTCACTCCATACTATGATTACCAGTTGGTAGTTTAGATTGGTGCGGCCGACACACCCACCCAAGTGTTAGTTTTTAAGAGATTGAATCATAACCTTTTTTAGTGACAAAATAATTTCTGGCGCACGCAGAGAGGACAAACAACCAATTCCTTGATGACCAACTCTTGGGTGGGAGGGTGTATTACTCCATACTTAGATAACCTAATCAGTAGTTTAGATTGGAGTGTTAGTTTTTAAAAGATTGGATCACGACCTTCCCTTGTATATAAGTAACTTTTGACGCTTGCAAAGAAGTCAAATATTCCATGTTTTGGTGACAAACACTTGGGTGGGCGGGTTGGTCACTCTAAACTATGATAATCAATCAGTAATTTGGATTGAAGTGGACCACCCACCCACCCAAGTGTTACTTATCAAAATATTAGATTACGACCTTCTCTTGTAGTTAAGTAACTTTTAACGCTCTCACAAAAGTCAAACATATCCACACTCCAATCCAAATTACTGATTGATTATCATAGTTTAAAGTCACCTATCTACTCACAATCAATCTTTTGATGACAAACACTTGGAAGGGTGGGTGGGTTACTAGAGGGTGGGTGGGTTACTCCATACTATGATAACTATACTATGATAACTAATTAGTAGTTTGGATTGGAGTGGCCCACCCACCCAGCTAAGTGTTAGTTATCAACAAATTGAATCATGACGCCCTTAGAGAGGTCAAATAAATATTCAATCTCTTGATGACCAACACGTAGATGGTTAGGTGGGTGGGTCACTCCAATCCATAATAACCAGTCAATTATTTGGATTACAGCTACCCACCTACCCACCTATGTGACTGTTACCAAAAGGATGGATCACAACCTTTTCTTGAGGCAAAATGACTTCTAACGCTTTCAGAAAAGTTCAATTTCTTAACGACAAATACTTGAGAGTAATTTTGATTAGAACGGCCCACCCAAGTTTTAGTTAGCAAGAGATGGAACTATGATCTTCTCTAGTTACAAAATAATTTCTTTTGCCCGAGGAAAGGTTAAACAAGTAATCTCTTGATGACCAACACTTGGGTAGGTAAGTGGGTTACTCTATACTTTGATAATCAGTCAGTAGTTTGGATTAGAGTAGCCCACCCACCCACCCAAGTGCTACTTATTAAAAGGTTGGATCACGAGCTTTTTTAGTGACAAAATGATTTCTGGCGCCCACAGAGAGGTCAGATATCCAATCTCTTGTTGACCAACACTTGGGTGGGGGGTTGGGTCACTCAATACTATAAAAAATCTGTCAGTAGTTTGTATTAAAGTGGGCTACCCACCCACCCAAGTGTTAGTTACCAAAAGGATGGATCACGACCTTCTTTTGAGGCAAAATGACTTCTGAAGCTCGCAGAGAAGTCAAACATTTAATTTTTTAAAGACGAACACTTGGGTGGGTGGATGAGTTACTTCATACCATGATAACCAGTCAATAGCTTGGATTGGAGTGGCTAACCCACATTTTCAAAAATTAGAAAAATTAATCCTAGCAGGGAAAATTAATACTACCAACCAGATAAGGACTCATTAAAACTGGTTTGGTTCTAATTTGAACCAAATTTATTGATTCTTTTTTGTTTTTTTGATAATTTAGTAGCGCCATAATATAGTGGATACATTTGCGGAAAAACCTTGAACTAAAAACGATTGCAGCGCCACGGATCAAATCAAAATTTGCGGCAAAAATTTGAACTAAAAAGGATTGCAGCGCCACAAAAAACTTTAAAGTTAAAAATCAATCGTAGCGCAATTTATTGACACAAAAACTTGCGGCAAAACTTTAAACTAACAAACCGCAAAACTTTCAATTAAAAAAGCAATTGCAGTACCGCGCTGGAACTAGAAAACTTTAATTAGTTCAAAGTTTTGCAGCAAATTTTTATTTCTTTTGCGGAGCTGCAATTGTTTTTAGATCAAAATTTTGTTGCAATTTTTTAATTCGTTTTGTAGCGTTGCCATCGTTTGTTGTTGAAAGTTTTGCCACAAACTTTTGATTTGTTTTGTGGAGCTACAATTGTTTTTAGTTTAAAGTTGTGCCGCAAATTCGGTACTTATAAAGTTAGTTACTTAGTTTTTTAGTTCTAGATTTTACCGCAAATAATTGTTTTTTTATTAAAAATTGTTTTAATCGTTCTTAATTTCAAAATTTTGTCAAAAAAATGTTTATTAATTAGTAAGTAGCGCTAAAATTGTGTTTTAGTATTTTCAAAATTGCATTGTTATTTAAGTAGCAATTAAATACGATCATATTCTATTATTTAATTAAATAAATCTGGCAAATCTTTAAACTTATACCATGTACACTTATAGACGCGCCGTGTGCTATTTTGCGCTTCTTGCATAGTGAAGTCAACATAATAATGTTCTATGCCCACAGATGACGTCACGAGATAATTGTAGGCACAAACATTTTCAATACAAAGCTTTCTCTAACAATAAATGTCAATTATCAATTATCGGTTATCAATTAACATTTGTTTGTACCACAAAATTCAATATTTATGTGAAATAAATAATAATTTAGCAACACAACAACATAAATTTAGTGCGTAGAAATGGGTTTTTATACACGCTTTATACACCAAGCTATTTGCGCTTTCTTGCCCACAACTGACGTCACATGCACCAATCATGTTGGCTTTGCCGAGTCAGCAAAAGGCGTCTCTATAAGTCTATATGGTCTAAATCTTTAAACCAAAAAATGACAAAAAACTATTTTGTTTATTATTTTATTTTTTCAAAAAAAAATCAAAACTAATAGAATGTATATGCAAATTAATATATTTATACCAGTTTTATGTTTTTTAAATTTTTTATAGACTCACCCTGTATAAAATATTGCAAATTTGAATCTAAATGTGAATAACTGTATTTATTTACCGCTTTCATCTGCATAATTTTAAAGTGAAATTATTTCACGAACACAAAAGCATAAAATAACAAACAGGAAGTGCATACAAATTGGCTTTGAAAGTCAGTTAATTAATATGACCAACTACATATTGCACTAAGAGCAATGCCTTGTTTATACTGTAATAATAATTAAAGCAAGGTCGTAAACGACGTAAATTCGAATAAACCCACAACCAACACGCATAAAATTTGACATGATATTTAAATTTTAAAGGAAATAAATTATTTCCGGCATTTAAGATGACTTCCGCAATCTTAAAAATGTCGCAAACTTTGACACCGCTTATCAAGTCCAGCCTAAAAACAAATTATTCCGTTATCGCTAAAAATGCGTTGTTGTGTTTGATTCCAAGTTAATGACGATGGTCGTCGGTGTCCTTGCCCAACAACGACGACTCGCTCTAGCTGTTTGCTGCATTTCAGTTCAGTAATGACCGGTCTGGGCTTCGCTTCAAACTCGCACCTTAACGTGCCGTTGTTACTATTTTATTATTATAAGTGATTTTATTGTGTTTATTGGAAAATAATAAATTGTGCGAAGATGAGCGAAACTTTTTATTCTGTGATACTTATTTTATGTTTGGTAAGATGTTAGAATTTACTTTGTTGCAAGACAATAATTTTTTAGTGTATTAAAGTGATCTCATAAAAGGAAACAATGTGTGAAGGCATCAAAAAGGTTTCATACATATGGGACTTTTATTATCGGTATCAAATTGGATAATACAGTTGTTACACAAATTTGTTTCGCAACGTTAATGCTATTTTAATAATCGTACAAGTAATTTTAGTTTAAGTTTAATATTAACAGAGTTTGTTTACGTTTGAAAAGTTTTATTCAATTTATATAAATATAATATGCTACATATCCTGGATGAAAATAATAGATTTGGTTTGCAGAAAATTTATATTCTCAACAAATTGTGAGGTAAAATGTACTAAATCAATCATCCATTTTCTATATTTTTTGTTCACGCACTTTTGCACGCATGCCACCCTTATAATAGTCGATGATTCTTTTATTTGGAAATCCTATAGGTGAGATCTTTTCAAAGTTAAGATTCCTTTAGAAATAACAGAAGCACTTTCTATATTGTGTAAGAGTGTGTTTGCTTTTTCAAAAAAAATTATTTGTTTACATCACTTAAAATGTTTTTATAAGTTATCTATTTATGTTGCGAGACTTTTTAGTGATAAGGGGTTGTGGAATCTGATACATAATACAATTGGGCTGTTTAAGATGGTCGTTTGCAGCCAGCAACAGGGAGTAAAGACAGGCCACAGCGCGGGTACATCTTTGTTTGAAGATTGCGACAATGATAAGCGCTAAGCTTGAGTAAGACTGTCTGTCGTCGGTCTCGCGCATCGGAAAAGTATTTTAAAACAATATGCGACTATCTTGTACGACTGTCAACTTGACTGATTATATAGACTTATGCTTCTTTTAGAAATGTTAACTTGAAAAGTTTATATTACCATTAGGATTGTGTTTGCGCAAATGGTTGCTTGCCGAAATTGCCTGTTGCGGTCGCAAAGTTGAACGGAATAGTACCTATTCCGATGCGCGCTGCTGCGACCACAAAGTCACACAACTCAACATTTTTATATTGATTTTGATACGAAGAACAGTTTTGTGCCGTTTGACAGTTGTTTTATAACATAAACTACTGATGTTGAAGGAGTCGCTTCGCGATTGGCAGTTCAGGAAATAAATTTTTTATAACCAAAAAAAAAATGTTTATGCCTAATTTGTCGCTTCGCGATTGGCAGTTGAGGGGAAAATTGTTTCAAAATCTAAAAAATGTTGACATTTAATCTGTCGCTTCGCGATTGACACATCTTTACGAAAGTCTTTTTATATCATAAACCACTGATATTGAAGGAGTCGCTTTGCGATTGACAGTTAAGAAAATTAATCTTTTCATAACCTAACAAATGCTTATGATTAATTTGTCGCTTTGCGATTGACAGTTGTTCAAGAAAGTCGCCTCATAACATAAACCACTGATATTGAAGGAGTCGCTTCGCGATTAACAGTTTTTATAACCAAAAAAATATTTATGCCTAATTTGTCGCTTCGCAATTGACAGTTGAAGGAATAAAATGTTTTATAATCTTAAAAATGTTCACATCTAATTTGTCGCTTTGCAATTGACAGTTAGAAAATATTTTTTTTACAACCTAAAAAATCTTTTGTCTAATTTGTCGCTTTGCGATTGACAGATAATGAACTGAGTGCCCCGATCACTTATTATATTTATTTGTTATTTATAAAATGATTCCAATTTAAAGACAAATGACATTTGCGGAGACAAAAAAATTCAATTTTTGAATCTAAGTACCCCGCCCGCCCACCCATTTGTTTGATATCAAGAAGTTGAATCTATCTTTCTTCAATTTAAAGACAAATGACATTCAACGAAAAAATAAAATCTAATTTCTGGATGACCAACACTCGGGCGGGTGAACGAAAACCCCAATTGAAACTACTGCCGCGCAATCAATAAATTGTGTGCCCTGCCTACCCAACTACCTATTTGTTATTAAGAGGTTAAATTATTTGTCACCCTTTTCTCCACAAATGACATTTGTAAAAGGAAGAAAATCCAATGTCTAGATCAGAGATTAGCAAACTTTTTTTGGAACGGGCTAAGATCGTAAACATTTTAAGTTTTAAATATGAAAATTTGTTTTGCACTTTAAAAACATTAGTAATACAATTGGGATGGTTCCAGTTGCTTGAAAGAGGTAGATTATGACTTTTTTACTAGATATGCTGCAGAGTAAATATACCGAATTTAATGCGATTTTTCAATGTTAATAAAGTAGTCTTAATAGCACTTCTGTTTACGTTGTAGTTGGGTCATTTCAGTTTAAACCACTCAATGGTAATTACGATATAGAGTGACTCTCCCACCCGCCTAAGTGTTTTTTTATCAAAGAATTAAATGTATCTCTTCTCTGCAAGTTTTAAAAGTTCTTTTGTCAGAGGAGGAGAAGGTGATACCTAATCTCTGATAAACAACTCATGGGCGGGTGGGTGAGTCACTCCAGATCAGTATTCCCATTGAGTAGATTAAGTTGAAGTGCCCACCCATTCGTCTAAGTGTTTGTTATCAAGAAATTTCTTCTCTTTGCAAGCGTTAAAAGTTTCATTGTTCAAGAAGGAGGAAGTGATATCTAATCTTTTAATAACCTACACTAGGGTGGGTGAGTGGGTCACTTTAGATCATAATTACCATTGAGTAGTTTGAACTGGAATGCTTACTTAACCGCCTAAGAGTTACTTAACAAAAAATTGGAAATTTCTCATCTTTGCAAGCGCTAGAAGTCACAATGTTAGAGCAGGAAATGACGATTCCAAACTCTTGATGACCGACACTTGGTCAAGTAGGTGGGTCACTCAAGATGATGATTATCATCAAGCAGTTTGAACTAGAGTGAACACCCATCCGTCTAGTGTTTGTTATCAAGAAATTAAAAGTTTCTTCTCTTTGCAAGCGTTTAAAAGTTTCATTATCCAAGAAGGAGGAAGTGATAATAATTGTTTGACAACCAACACTTGAATGGGTGGGCGGGTCAATCCAGATCATAATTACCATCGAGTAGTTTGAACTGGAGTGCCCACCTACCCACACAAGAGTAAGTAAACAAGAAATTGGAAATTTCTTTTTTTTTAAGCATTCACAATGTTAGAGAAGGAGATGATGAATTTAAACTTTTGATAACCAACATTTGAGCGGGTGGGTGGGGGGTCACTAAGTATTAGTTATCAAGAGGTTATATCACGACCGTCTCTTGTGATTAAGTAACTTCTGACGTTTGCAGAGAGGTCAAATATTAAACCTCTTAATAACGAACACTTTGGTAAGTGGGTGAGACAATGGATTGGAGTGGCCCATCCACCCACCCAAGTGTTTGTTGTCAAAAGGTTGGATGACGACAGTTTTATGTGATTAAGTGACTTCTGACGTTTGCAGAGAAGTCAAATATTAAACATCTTGGTAAGGAACACTTGGGTGGGTGGGTGGGACACTCTATGTCATAATAACGAGTCACTAATTTGGATTGGAGTAGCCCACCCACCCACCCAAGTGTTTGTTATCAAGAGGTTAGATCACGATCGTCTCTTGTGATTAAGTAACTTCTGACGTTCGCAGAGAGGTCAAATATTAAACCTTCTGATAACGAACACTTGGGCGGGTGGGTGGGACACTCCATATTATGATAACGAGTCAGTAGTTTGGTTGGGAGTGGCTCACCCTTCCACCCAAATGTTAGTTATCAAGAGGATGAATCACGACCGTCTTTTGTGATTAAGTGTATTTTGACGTTAACAGAGAAGTCAAATATTGAACCTCTTGATAACGAACACTTGGGCGGGTGGGCTGGGAAACTCCTTATTATGATAACAAATTAGTAGTTTGGAATGGAGTGGTCCACGCACCTACCCAACTGTTAATTATTAAAAGGTTGGATCACGACCGTCTCTTGTTATTAAGTGACTTCTGGCGTTTGCAAAGAGGTCAAATATTTCTTAATAACGAACACTTGGGTGGGTGGGTGAGACACAGTTTGGATTAGAGTAGCCCACCCACCCACTCAAGTGATTATTGTCATAAGGTTGGATGACGACAGTTTCTTGTGATTAAGTGACCTCTGACGTTTGCAGAAAAGTCAAATATTAAACCTCTTGATAACGAAGAAGAAGAAGAAGTCAGTTGTTTGGATTGGAGTGGCCCACCTACCTACCCAAGTGTTAATTATCAAGAGGATGGATCACGACTGTCTTTTTTGATAAAATGACTTCTGACGTACGCAAAGAGTTCAAATACTAAACCTCTTGATAACGAACACTTGGGTGGGTGGGACACTCCATATTATGATAACAAGTTAGTAGTTTGGATTGGAGTGGCCTACCTACCTACCCAAGTGTTAGTTATCAAGAGGTTGGATCACGGCCGTCTCTTGTGATTAAGTGATTTCTGACGTTCGCAGAGAGGTCAAATATTAAACCATTTTGATAACGAATACTTGGGCGGGTGGGTAGGACACTCTATAATAAATCTTTATTTCCCAACAGACATAATCCAATAATAGGGAATATATACACATACAAATTATTCTTAAACAATTAATACAAGTTTAAATAAAAAATAAAAAATATATATTAAATTAAATTAAATTAAATTAAATTAAATTAAATTAAAATTAAATTAACATTAAGAAATTTCAATTACAGATAAAATAAAAACATTGAATGAATTACAAAAAATATCAACACAATAATTTATATTATTATAATTGCGACACATACTGGTAATTGGTGAATAGTATCCAATATTTGAGTGATAATGTTTGCATCTAAATGTGATTGCACTACGACTAGATAACCTCGGTACATTAAAACTAATCATAGACAATAAGTGTATATCATCAATCCTGTCATTTACAATATTATACAAACATACAATAGACGCAGTATTTCTACGAGAAGCTAGACTTTTTAACGCGTACATGTTTAACAATACATCATACGAAACAGAACGATCTGGGTATTTAAAATATATAAAGAAGAGACGCAATGTCCTCAAATGAGACAGTTGTAAAAGCGATAATTTCGAATAAAGCCTAGTTAAATAGGTAAACGCGTCTATGGATGTTTTTTAGTTTTTTTTAGTTTAGAATATTTTTTCATAAATTTAATTTTTTAATGTGATCTGGGTATTGTTTTGTTTGTTTATAAAAACACATTCTAATAAAACGCTTTTGAATAGACTCGATAGTTTTTGAGTGCGCTGTGTAATATGGGCACCATACAACACTACAGTATTCAAGCTTAGATCTGACATATGCAAAATATAATCGCTTCAGGACTTGAATAGTGTCAAATTCTGAGCATGTTCTATTAATGAAACCCAAAAGCTTATAACTTGCGTTGGAAATATAATGAACGTGCTGTTTAAACGACAAAAATCTATCAAATATAATTCCCAAATCTTTAATGATATTACAACGCTCTAATATGTGTGAATTAATGTTATAATCAAATTTTATGATGTGTTTATTGCGTGAAAATGTCATAGCTTTGCACTTTTTTTGGTTCAGTTTGAGCTTATTAATAGTACACCATTTATTAATTTCATTCAAATCATTTTGAATAACAAAAGAATCACAAATAGTTTTTATACGAAAATAAATTTTTATGTCATCTGCATATAACAAAATTGATGATTTAACGCACTGCACAATATCGTTTATGAAAAGAAGAAATATGAGTGGCCCTAAGTTAGATCCTTGTGGAATACCACTTGTAGGAGTGAACGAAAGCGATCTATATTATGATAACGAGTCAGTAGTTTGGATGGGAGTGGCCCACCCACCCACCCAAGTGTTTGTTATCAAGAGGATGGATCACGACCGTCTTTTGTGATTAAGTGATTTTTGACGTTAACAGAGAAGTCAAATATTAAATCTCTTGATAACGAACACTTGGGCGGGTGGGTGGGAAACTCCTTATCATGATAACAAATTAGTAGTTTGGATTGGAGTGGCCCACTCACCCACCCAACTGTTAGTTATTAAAAAGTTGGATCACGACCGTCTTTTGGGATTAAGTGACTTTGACGTTAACAGAGAAGTCAAATATTAAACCTATTGATAACGAACACTTGGGCGGGTGGGTGGGAAACTCCTTATCATGATAACAAACTAGTAGTTTGGATTGGAGTGGCCCACCCACCCACCCAACTGTTAGTTATCAAACGGTTGGATCACGACCATCTCTTGTGATTAAGTGACTTCTGACGTTCGCAGAGAGGTCAAATTTTAAACCTTTTGATAACGAACACTTGGGCGGGTGGGTGGGACACTCCATATTATGATAACGAGTCAGTAGTTTGGATGGGAGTGGCTTACCCACCCACCCAAGTGTTAGTTATCAAGAGGATGGATCACGACTGTCTTTTTTGATAAAATGACTTTTGACGTTTGCAGAGAGGTCACATATTAAAAATTTTGATAACGAACACTTGGGTGGGTGGGTGGGAAACTCTATGTCATGATAACGAATTATTAGTTTAGATTGGAGTTAGGTTAGATCCCGACCGTTTCTTGTGATTAAGTGACTTCTGACGTTTGCAGAGAGGTCAAATATTAAACCTCTTAATAACTAACACTTAGGTGGGTGGGTGAGACATTTAATTGCAGTAGGCCAACCACCTACCCTAGTGTTTGTTGTCAAAAGGTTGGATGACGACAGTTTTATGTGATTAAGTGACTTCTGACGTTTGCAGAGAAGTCAAATATTATACATCTTGGTAAGGAACACTTGGGTGGGTGGGTGGGACACTCTATGTCATAATAACGAGTCACTAATTTGGATTAGAGTAGCCCACCCACCCACCCAAGTGTTTGTTATCAAGAGGTTAGATCACGATCGTCTCTTGTAATTAAGTAACTTCTGACGTTCGCAGAGAGGTCAAATATTAAACCTTTTGATAACGAACACTTGGGCGGGTGGGTGGGACACTCCATATTATGATAACGAGTCAGTAGTTTGGATGGGAGTGGCCCACCCACCCACCCAAGTGTTAGTTATCAAGAGATGAATCACGACCGTCTTTTGTGATTAAGTGTCGTTTGACGTTAACAGAGAAGTCAAATATAGAACTTCTTGATAACGAACATTTGGGCGGGTGGGTGGGAAACTCCTTATTATGATAACAAATTAGTAGTTTGGATTGGAGTGGTCCACCCACCTACCCAACTGTTAATTATTAAAAGGTTGGATCACGACCGTCTTTTGTTATTAAGTGACTTCTGGCGTTCGCAAAGAGGTCAAATATTTCTTAATAACGAACATTTGGGTGGGTGGGTGAGACACAGTTTGGATTGGAGTAGCCCACCCACCCACTCAAGTGGTTATTGTCATAAGGTTGGATGACGACAGTTTTTTGTGATTAAGTGACTTCTGACGTTTGCAGAAAAGTCAAATATTAAACCTATTGATAACGAAAAAGAAGAAGTCAGTTGTTTGGATTGGAGTGGCCCACCTACCCACCCAAGTGTTAGTTATCAAGAGGATGGATCACGACTGTCTTTTAATAACGAACCCTTGGGTTGGTGGGTGAGACACTCTATATCATGATAACAAGTTAGTACTCTGGATTGGAGGATGGATCACGACCGCCATTTGTGATTAGGTGACTACTGACGCTCTCATAGAAACATTAAATCTCTTGATAAGGAACACTTGGGTGGATGGGTGGGACACTATATTTTGATAACAAATCAGTAGTTGGATCATACAGTTTCTTGTAATTAAGTGATTTCTGACCCTCGCAAAGAGGTCCAACATTGAAGTCCCTGATTTTTCTTTGGCGTACAAAAAAAAGTTTAATTTTAAGACAACTTAAGTGAGTAAATATGCTCTGCTAATACAAACATCCGATTTTTCTTCGAATATCAAATAAAAAAAGTTTTCAGTGCTTGTCTATGTTAGTTTACATAAAACGGTTTTCAGAATTTGATATTTTTAGAAAATACCAACAAAACTAGTTTTTTAAGACCGGATGGCAAAACATTCTGTACAAGATAAAAACAGGAATTATAAATAGACTCTATAATTTATTACCTTATTCTCCGTACCACAAGATAATAATTTTATCTTATGTAAAACAACAACTAAATCAATTAAATATCATTAATAAATATCAGATTAAACGCAAAAACAGTAAAAATTAAATGTAATTGATCATAATATTTGCAATTAAAAAATCATTTATAATTATACATATTACATAATTCTCTTGTTATTGTTTACACGCTATATAACAGGAAGGATTAATCTCAATACAATTCTCCTTACATTCTATCTAAAATTAAACATGTTTTCTTTGAGGTCATTTAATATCAGGAAATTTAATATCTTAATAGGTGCATTATAATGAAACCACTTAATTTTCTACTGTTTCAATGTAAAGACAATTAAAACTTGTTGGATATAAGTACTTTAGTTACTAAGAGACTAATGCATAGTTAAGATAGTAGATAATTTATTGATGGATAAATAATTAGTTTTATAACATATAAGGTCGATGTAATATAATTACATTTATTGAATTTATTAGTAATTAAAAACTATCTTCTTTGGAAAAAAACGGACATTAGTAGTAATGGAGCTATTCAATAAATGCCTGAAATTTTTAAGATAAATGTTAAGTTAACAAATGTGAACGTATAACGTAATCGTACCTTAGGGAGGGGACCTACATTATTAACGTACCTTTAAAGAAATCTTCTCTTGTACTTGAAGTATTTACATATTCTTAAAGGAAAGCATGCATGGATGGATTTAAATGTTCTTGGAGATTTATTTTTCATGAAATTATTTGCACTTCATTATTATAATAAATAATGAAATTTAATAATAATAGTTTTTATAATCGATCAAGATTTAAATAATGCATAAATAATAGCTACCTAGTAATTTGTCGGATTTTAAATTTAATCTAAACATCTTTGACCTTAGACTACATGTTTCGGGCGTTATGTAAGGAGGTCGAAAGGTCGCGCGATTATAATAATGTGCAGAATGAACAATTATTATTTAATGTAAATATTTATTAAGTAAACGTACATAAATAAACGTTTTTACAGACTTGCTAAGATGTATATCAGTTAATCGTGCAGCTGGTTTATTTTATACATTAGTAATTATTGATTAATCTTTAAAATTCAAAATATTTTTGATGTGACACTTCAAAGTGCTATGTGGAATCATTGACTATCTTGATTTGTTTAAAGAGTTTTTATGTCTCTGTTCGTGTTTTATGCAATTAGTATTTATTTCATAAACCATAAAAACGTACAGATTATGCACAGCCTTTACACGTATTTATTAATTGTTCTGATTTGATTAGTTCAATTAGTAATTGTGTCACTACTTGTGTTTTATGCAATGAGTGTTTATTTCATATACCGTATGAACGTACAGATTATGCACAGCACTCTACTTCGTATTTTACGGTATACTAAAATACAATACATATGATTTTTGGCCGATTTATATATTGCTGTTGGCTAAAAATATGTTGGTTTTTGGAACTTTTAGCCAATTTTTGAACTTTTGGCTAGTTTTTGGTTTTGTCCAAAAATAAAATTAGTGACAATATGTGGTTTTTGACTTTTTACCAGCTATCGGTTTTAGCCAAAAGTATGTTGTATTTTTGGCCTAAACAGCAAATTTTTGCAAAATTGTGGTTAAGTTTGGCAAAAAAAATACAAAACCGTTTTGATTTTGGTTTGGTTTTCAGATTTCACATAGATTGGAGATTAGTTTAAATTCTAATTTTAATTTCGAGTTTTACCAAATCTGTAGTACTTATTCTAAGATAATTTATTTTTTCTATTAGTGGTAAAATACCATTAGATTAGTACTATCTTAAAATATAAGTAAAAATCGATGACACAAAGTTGTTCACCTTTCATGACTCAACATAATTTGTTATTTCAAGGAAATCAATATTAAGTGGTTAGAGTTTACGTAGGATTCCCAAATAATCTAGCTTTGTCATTCGTCATAGTAAAGGAAGTGGCTACAATATGCGAACGCGATCCAATTACTGGAGAAAATCACGGATAAATTAATTGTAACAAAAAAAAATCATGAATTAAAAAATATTATTAACAGGTTTTCAATGATTTTCCCGTAGGATTTTCCTATAGATATTGTCAACATTTAAAAATCTTATTATTAAATAACATTACTGTGTAAAGATATGCGGAATCTATTTTTAGCAATCGTAACATCCTCGCTTATTGCTAATGCAATTATTCACTCTGCGAAGCACGTGATTTGTCAGATAGCCGAGGTGCGAACATTAAAACATCATTAATTCCATGCGTAATTTAAGATTACAAAAAAATAATAACCTTCACAAGAATAGAAGAAAGTGAATTGTTTTCAGTATAATGCAGAAACCGCAATAATGCATGATTTCGTTGAAAAGGAAATCGTGATGGATTTATCGCCTATTGTTTGTTTTGGCTATAAATATACATTGCGAATCCTTTATTATGGATCCACGCATAAAATTGCATGTGCAAATATAAAGAAAATAGGATTTAATAGTACTAAAAATAATAATTGCAATCGCAGTTAGGAAGAAGTAATAGTATTGAATGGCTTTATTGTTCTATTATATTATAGCGTACATGTACTGGATTTAAGCCGGATTTGTACAATAGAATACTGGGGCATTAGTTCACTAATACAAATTATCATAACATGTTTCAAGTCGCATTAAATGAAATGTGTTTTTACAACTAGTTCTCCGAATTTATTTATGTTTTAATACATTTAAATAATTTTCTTAATATTTTTATGATCTAATTTTGAATATTATAATTAAATTATCACGAAGTTTTTATAAGACTTTTCATAGAGATTTTTTATTTTTTTTATAATTTTAAAAACGTTGCAGAACTTTAAATGAAAGACTAAATTTTCAAAATTAAAAAATAAAAAAAAAAATTGGCTATGAAAACTTATTTTTTGAATAATTTTGAAGAAAAAAGTGCAATATAATAAGAAACTCTAACAAAATTTTCAATGCACCTTTTTTGATCCACTGGCGTAGAAGTAAAGATTTACAAATTTACAGCTAACTCGAGTAATTTCTTTGCTGGTATTTTATGGAAATTTTATAAAAAAATATAAAGTAACCCTAACAAAATTTCCAATACACCTTTTTTAATCCAGTGGCGTAGAAGGAAAAGCTAAAAACTAAGATTTTTTTATATAAAGATAAATTAGGCCGAACAAGGTTTATCTTAAAGTTTTTGATAAATTATTATTTTTCTTCGGGCGCTTGAATTTTCAAAAATATTCTAATCGATCCTAAAATTTTTGATTAATACAATTTTTTTTAATACACACTTTTTTTTGTACAGGTGCGTAAGAGTAAAGATTTTTCAAATTTTGATAAACATTTTATTAAAACAGTATAAAAAGTAACTCTAACAAAATTTCCAATGCACCTTTTTTAATCCAGTGGCGTAGAAGTAAAGATTTACAAATTTATAGCTATTTTGAGTTACTTTTTTGCTGTTTTTTTATGGAAATTTTATAAAAAAATATAAAGTAACCCTAACAAAATTTCCAATACACCTTTTTTAATCCAGTGGCGTAGAAGAAAAAGGTTAAAAACTAAGAATTTTTTATTTATATAAATCTAAATTAGGCAAAAAAAAATGTTTCTTTAAATTTTTGATAATAGTTATTTCTTCCTGAAAGCTTCAATTTTGAAAATTTAGACTTTGATATTTTTAAGAAAAAAGTTTAAAAACTAAGATTTTTAAAATTTTTATTTCTAAATTAGTTTGTCAAATTTGTTTTTTTTTTTTAATTTTTGATAACACTCATTTATTTTTTTAATACACCTAGCGCATATTACACTTTGATATATTGAGGAAAAAACTCAAAAACTAAAAATATAACTTATTTTTAATTGGTAAGAATTACTTTTTTCAGTACGCCTGGTACATTACATTAGTTTCCAAAAATTACTTTTGATGCATTAAAGAAAAAGCTCAAAACTAAAGACTTTTCATATTTTTAAATCTAAATTAGTAAAAAAAAATTATTTTTAAATTTTTTTATTTTTTTGTGTGCTTTTAGTTTATATATCCGTAATTTTTAAAAATTGGGACTTTATCGAAAAAAAAAAGCTTTGAATCCAAGATTTTTTATATTTTTAAGCTCAAATTAGGCTACACATTTGTTTATTTCAAATTTTTGAAAAGAATTTTTTTTTTTGACGTTTGCATACTTTACATGATTTTTCAAAAGTTAAGACTTTGTTGTATTAAAGAAAAAGCTCAAAATTTAGGATATTTCATATTTTAAGCTTAAACTAGTTCCTGGTCTAAGGCTTTTTTTAAAGTTTGGCGTATATTACATCAATGGGCGTACATTATATTAATTTCCAAAAGTTAGGACTTTGATATATTGAAAAAAATGCTTCAAAACTAAGAATTTTTCATGTTTTTTAGTCTAAATTAAACCAAAATGATTGTTTAAAACATTATTGAGGACACAATTGATAATTTATGACTGGTGGGCGGACGGGGATTCAGTTTATAAATTATGGGCCGTTGGGTAGTAAAAATGTATCTTTACCCGCCCGATTGTTTGTCATCAAGGAATTAAATGTTACTTCTGTTTATCGTATTCTGGCAGCTAACAAATATGTCAAAATGACTAATAGACGTCATTAGTTTGAAGAGGGAAGTGACGTAACTAATTTCTTGATAATAAACATTCCCGTGGGTGGGCGGGGACACAGTTTATAAATTTTGGACCGGTTGTTTTAAAGTATGTTGTTCAACCTACCTGCCCGAGTGTTTGTCATCAAGAAAGTAAATGTTACTATGTCTTGCCGTGTTTCTGCAGCTAACAAAACATGTCAAAATGACTGACAGATGTCATTAAGTTTGAAGAGGGAAATGACGTAAGCAATTTCTTAATAACAAGCACTCACGTGAGCAGACGGAGATGGTTCATAAATTGTGGGCTGGTGGTTTATAAAAGTGCCCGATTATTTTTCATCAAGCCTGAATTGAGCTACAAAAAAATTATTTTAAGTTTTTAAATTTTTAGACATTGAGGAAAAGCTTAAAAACTAAGATTTTTGAGCTTAAATTAGGCATTTTTTTTTTTTTAAATTTTTATTAGTATTTTTTTTTTCTGCACATCTTGCGTATATCACATCATTTTTTAAAAATTGGGTCTTTTGTACATTGAAGGAAAGGCTCAAAACCTATGAGATTTCATATTTTTAAGTTTAAATATAGCCAAAAACGTTTTTTTTTTTTAATTTTTGATTATTTTTGTTTGTAAGCTTGGCGTACATTACATCACTCTTTAAAATTTGGACTAAAGAAATAAGGATTTTTCATAATTTTTAGCCTGATTTAGGCCACAAAAGTATGTTATATGTTTATTTTTATTTTTTTTGTGTGCATGGCATACTTTACTTTCTTTTTCAAAAAATAAAGACTTCAATACACTAAAATGGTCAAAACTAAGGATTTTTGATATTTTCAAGCCCTGAACTAGATGATTTTTATAAATTAAGACTTATTACATTGAGAAGAAGAAAAAAATAAGATTTTTTTATAACTTACAGCATGAATTAAGAGAAGTTTTTTTTTAAATTTTGATAAAAACCCATTTTGTAGTTTGCATGGCATATACTAACACATTTTCAAAAATTATGACTTGAAAAGTTGACGAAAAAGCTCAAAAACTATGAAATATTCATATTTTTAAGTAAAAAAAAAATCTTTGTCAACTTTTTGATAATTTTTCATAAATTGGGTCTTGATTACGGAAACGGAACGGTTTTCCAAAACTTAAGACTTTTATACAACGAAAAAGCTTAAAAAGAAGAAGAATGTTTTATATTTTTAGCCTAAATTTGGTCAAAAACTATTTATTGTCAAATTTTTGATAATTTATTTTTGCTTATTAAGATCTTTTATGAGAATAATTTTTTCTAAAGACTTCTCATATAGTAAATCAATTTTCAATAATAAGGACCTTACTGCGTTGAGGAAAAAGTTTAAAACTAAGTTTTTTTTGATATTTTAAGTTTAAATTAATCCAAAAATGATTTTTTTCTAATTGTTTTATAAGAATTGTATTTTTTAGTACATCAATGATGTAATGTACGCCATATTACAGCATTTTTCAAAAATTAGAACTTCATGTACTGAGAAAAAAACTAATTTTTTTTATATTTTTAAATTAGTCCCAAATTTTTGATAAGAATTAATTTTTATATTTTTGTTGAATCTAAATAAGGCTAAATATATATTTTTTAATTGTAACAAAAAATGTTTCAAGTATGCCTGGCATATATTACATAAATTTCCAAACATTTTTGAAAAAAAAACTTTTTTTTCTAAATTTTATTAATTTAAAAATTAAATGAGTCCTTTCAACCAAAACGTTTTTTAACTTAAATGTTTTTTTTTGTATTTTGTCAGATTAAAACAAAAACAACTCCAAAATAATTTAAATGATATAAAAAAGAATATAATCAAATAAACAAAAACCAAATTGTTTCTAAAGATTTCAAAAAAATTGAAAAATTGATTTCCGTTTATTTTGTCCAAGAAAAAAAAACAATGCAAGTATTAATTTTTTTTTTGAAACAAAAATAGAAATACATCAGTTTTTCCGATCAAAAAACTAAATATTTTGATTTGTCTTAAAAAAAAAAAAACTTAATTGAAGAAAACAAAAACTGAAAAACGAATTTCTTTTTTCTATTTTTTTTTTAATTAAAAATGACATGAGTTTTTTAACCAAAAAAAAATGATTTTTTTTTCAAATGATTTTAAATAAATTGAAAAAATGATTTCCGTTTATTTTGTTCAATTTGAAAAAAACCAATGCAATTATTAAACAAAAATTGAAAATCAATCTTCCACTAAATGTTTGTTTACATATTTTTTTGGAAAAAAATGAAACATAAAAACTGAAAATTCCAATCCGAATATTTTTTTTATAAATGTTTTTGAGAAAAATGAAAAAAAAAAACAATTGAAAAAATGTTTTGTACAGAAAAACCGACTGCATTATTTTTAAATTTTTACTTAATTTTGTAAAAATTTGCACGATTGTTTATAAAATTTTATTTTTCAAAAAAGTATGTTTTTAATTTTTTTTTTACAAAAAAAATATTCTAATTCAAAACTATAAAATTATTTTGTCAAATAGAAAAAAAATTACAAAAAAACTTTAATAAGAAATTAGTTTGTTGTGCTACTATTATGTATTAAATGGACTATTTGTGCGATTTATAAAAGATTGTATATTACAATGTGCAATTTATAATAATTTATAAAATAATTTTTTTGTGCTAAGGTTCTATCTGTTGAAATGATTTAGACAACCTGTATATATTTGTTGTCAAAAAGCTAGGCAAAGAACGCACTAGAAACTTGTAAAATAAAGAAGAATTTAATTGTAGCTAATGAAAAAAATGCGATTTACAAGCGAGTTTTGATGTATTTTATGATTAAAGAGCCATTTTATAACAGCATTTCTATGGGTTTTATCAAGTAAATTTGATAAATGAGCGATATTATACAAGAAATTTGGTTTTTGAGCAATTTTTAGTCAGTTTCATAAATTAAATGTAATTTACAAGTATTTTTAAAGAAGAAATTTAGTTTTCTAAACAAAATTTAGTAAATCTTGTAAAGAAAATGCATTTTCTAACAAAACTTTCATATAGATTTCATATAGTAAATAGTCCGGAGAGTGGCTCAGTTGGGTGGTGCTGTTTTAAAGCGAGTATTAAAGAATTTTATATATAAAATGCATTTTCTAACAGTATTTTGATGGGTTTATCTTGTAAATGTGATTTACAAGCGATTTATACAAGAAATGTGGTTTATACGCGATTTTTAGCAAATTTCATAAAAGAAATGCATGCAGTTTTATAAGCGAATTTCAGTAAATTATTTACCAAAAATAAATTTTATAATAGAATTTTGATAGATTTCATTCAGTAAATGTCCTTTACGAGCGGGTTCATACAAATAATTTTAATTTACGAGCAATTTTATTAAAAAATATGATTTTGTAAGCGATTTTTTGTAAATTTTGTCATAAAATGCATTTTCTAACAAAACTATATTTGATTTCATCAAGTAAATATGGTTTACAAGCAAATTTGATTAAAAAAACGCAGTTTTTTAAGCGAATTTCAGTAAATTGTATGATAAAAACGCATTTTTTTATAAAATTTTGATCCAAATAGCTTCGCTTAAATTTTTTTATTGATTTTATCTAATAAATGTGATTAACAGTTTCATTTCAGTAAAATTTTGTGACAAAAATGTATTTTCTTAAAGGTTTTTTATAATGAAATTTACTTGCAGTCTCATACAATGCAATACAATGCGGTTTTCTAAGCGATTTTTGATAAATTTTATTATTAAAATGCATTTTCAAATAATATTTTGATATGTTTTATATAGTAAATATGATTTACGAGTGATTTCATACTACTAATGCGATTGCTTATGACCTATTTTGGTAAATTTTATCAAATAAATCTGATTTACATGCAATTTTATAGAAGAAATTCAGATTTCTAAGCGATTTTTTGTATGTTTTTTGATAAAATTTTATTTTCTAACATAACTTTAATAGGGGTTTTTAAGTAAATGTAATTTACAAGCAATTTCATAAAAAAATGCGGTTTCTATGAAAGTTTTAATGAATTTTATAGTTACAATGCATTTTAGCTATATTTAATTAGGTTTTATCTAGTAAACGTTATTTATAAGCGATTTTATACGAAAAATGCGTTTTCTGAGCAATCGTTGGTTAATTTTGTCAAGTAAATGTGGTTTACGAGCAGATTTCATAGAAGATAACCTGTTTTATGAACAAATTTCAGTAAATAGTATGATAAAATGCAATTTTTTTATAGAAGAAATGTAGTTTTTTAAACAAATTTGAGTAAATTTTGTAAAGAAATTGCATTTTCTAAAGGATTTCATATAGTAAATAGTCCATAGAGAGGCTCAGTTGGGTGGTGCTGTTTTAAAGCAAGTTTTAATGAATTTTATATTTAAAATGTTTTTTCAAACAATATTTTGATGGGTTTATTTTGTAAATGTGATTTACCAGCAATTTATACAAGAAATGTGGTTTATAAGCAATTTTTAGCAAATTTTATAAAAGCAGTTTTATAAACGAATTTCAGTAAATTATATACTAAAAATAAATTTTACAATAGAATTTTGATAGATTTCATTCAGTAAATGTTCTTTACGAGCGGGTTCATACAAGTAATTTTGATTTACGAGCAATTTTATTAAAAAAATATTATTTTATAAGCGATTTTTTGTAAATTTTGTCATAAAATGCATTTTCTAACAAAACTATATTGGATTTCATCAAGTAAATATGGTTTACAAGCAAATTTTATTAAAAAAACGCAGTTTTCTAAGCGAATTTCAGTAAATTGTATGATAAAAACGCATTTTTTAATAGAATTTTGATCCAAATAGCAGCGCTTAAATTTTTTTATTAATTTTATCTAATAAATGTGATTAACAGTTTCATTTCAGTAAAATTTTGTGACAAAAATGTATTTTCTAAAAGGTTTTTTATAATGAAATTTACATGCAGTCTCACACAATGCAATACAATGCGGTTTTCTAAGCGATTTTTGATGAATTTTATTATTAAAATGCATTTTCAAATAATATTTTGATATTTTATATAGTAAATATGATTTACGAGTGATTTCATACTACTAATGCGGTTGTTTATGACCTATTTTGGTGAATTTTATCAAGTAAATCTGATTTACGAGCAATTTTATAGAAGAAATTCAGTTTTCTAAGCGATTTTTTGTATGTTTTTTGATAAAACTTTATTTTCTAATAGAACTTAATGGGTTTTTCTTAAGTAAATGTAATTTGCAAGCAATTTCATAAAAAAGCGGTTTCTATGAAAATTTTAATAAATTTTATGGTTAAAATGCAATTTAGCAATATTTTATTAGGTTTTCAAATTTCTTATATAAAATCGCTTATGAATAACGTTTACTAGATACGTTATTCATAAGCGATTTTATATAAGAAATTTGTTTTCTGAGCAATTATTGGTTAATTTTGTCAAGTAAATATGGTTCACCAGCAGATTTCATAGAAGAAAAGCTGTTTTCTAAACGAATTTTAGTGAATAGTATGATAAAATGCAATTTCTTATAAAATAAATAAATCTAATCAAGTAAATAAGATTTCTGAGCGATTTCTAAGCATGTTTTGATCAATTTTATGACTAAACTGCATTTTGTAACTATTTTTAATCGTTTTTTTTTTTTTTCTTTCTGATATATCACATCAATCAATTTTTAAATACGGGGATAATTGATAAATTGAAAAAAAGTTATGCTTTTTTTTCAATTTATCAAGCTAATTTTTTTTCTATTTTTAAGCCTAAATTAGGTGATTTTTGATAAAAAAATATCTTTTACCGGGTTAATTTTGATGAAATAAGTCAATAAATATTTCAATGCAATACAATTGACAATTTGAACTAAAAACATGTTTATGTGTTTTTTACAATTTTACTATACCTATCCTTTATTTCTACAAATTAATAAACTTATAAACCTATAAAATTAATTCTATTCACTTTAACATTAAACGAAAGCGATTATGAAAATAAAATGGGAGAATTTTTCCACACCTGTATTCCAATTAAATCAAATGAACAAAAAACACTTGATTTACACGCTGGGCCATCAGTATTAATCTATTAGGCAATAACGAAGCGAAAACAGTATTTATTGCATCGATTAAATTTACGAGTAGTAATGCAACCTAGCATACTTACAACTCGTAAATCTGCGGCTATATTACGCCGATGCTATCAATTCCAGACAGCTAATGGATAGAGACGCAAAGAGAATGAATAGTAATAAAAGATGATTTGTTTCGATCCGTACAAACTATAAACATTTACAATATTGTAAATAATTAATAAACTACGTTTTAAAAAAAGATCAAAGTGGATATAATATAACTAAATGTATAAAAGATTTCGTTTTATCTATGTCAGAGCAGTTCAAAGCATTTAAATCTAATTGTAACAATTTCAAAGCAAAGATTTTCATCTTTTAATTTAATTTTGTTTATTATGGAACTATTAATTAATATTTTTTTCGTTTTGTTTCAGATGTGTTCGTGTTATGGTCGACCTGAACGCCAAACTAAATCTGATGAAGATTGTGAGACCACAACTGAGATCAATGTCAATACAATCAAATCCAGAAATGATTCAAATACAAAAACTAATATAAAACTCAGCGGCAGATTAATTGTGCAAAGTCCTGACAAGCTAAAGGGTAAACATTTATTATTGTTTGGGTTACTTTATTGCAAAACTTTTAGGAAATTATTTATTTTATTTCACGAAAAAGTATTGCACAATCTAATTAATTACTGCCGAACAAATGTTTCAACTAACACAGAAGTTATATGAACAATTAAAAAAAATGCATAAATTTCCGCTGTTCCAAGAAATTGTTCGCAGTTCTAGTTTTGAAACTAGTTTTTTTCTCTTAAAAAATTTATTTGCGGAATGTTGGAATAAACTATTTGAGATTATATGTCGTGTGTAATGATGTTGAACGTTGGAAACGTTTTTATTTTGCGCGAGAAATGGAAAAAACAGATCTTTGCATAAAATATTAACTGACAATGGTTGAAAAAAATTGGCGACATTCATGCATTGATAGTTAAAGTAAAAATTTATCTTGAACTAAGTAATATGACGTATATGATCGATGTGGAGGTTGAGTGATTGAGCGTTTGTTGCGTTAGTTATTTTGTTTTTGTTTATTATAGAAAAAATATTGTTTTGCTTAAAGAGGTTGAATACTTATTTTTTTTAAGGAGTGTATCCGGTTTAAATAAGGATTTCTTAGTTACTTGATTGACAAAGAATGCAGCAGTAGTTTCAAATGATTACTTTTTTTAATTTCTAAGAACCAAAAAGGTTTTATGGTGTTTAGAATGAAATGCATTGACATTAGAATTATTGAGAAACCTTACTGATGCGAAAAGACGAGATGAACCGGACCATGTTGAACAAAGAGCATTAGGGCAAGTTGAAGCGACTCGAGAAAACAGTTTTTCTTTGCAGATATGTACAAAGTCTACAGTTGGTTGGTAGTTGGGTTCAAAAAAATAATCTTTGCGATTTGTTTATTACAGAAAAAAATGTTGTGCATAACAGGCTACACAATTTTTTACATCTTCTACGTTACCGAATTAAAATCTTTAAGATTTATTATTTAAAGTTGGGTATAAAAATTAAATTGTTTTCTGATAAGTTTTATGCTTGTTTAAGCAGATAACAAAGTATACGATTTTTTTGAAAATAAGCATCATTTCAACAAAATCTTGGTGATTACGAAAGTACTAGTTAAAATGAAAATATACGTCTACGCTTGGTGTGGAGGTTGAGTGAGTGAGCGTTTGATGCGAAATACAAAATAAATGAACTTATATGATTATTTTATTATTATTAAGGATTACCACGTAGTAAAGATCTCAACCATCCTTTATATTAAATAACTGGATTTTTTGTGCTTTTTTGTTTTTGCATTTGGCAGCTACCACCGACTGAAACATGTTTGCCCACAGATAACACCTCTCCCGGTTCAAGGATTTGTATACTCCGGCTCTTACGTTGAACGCAAATTGTTGTAGTTTAGTTTTGTGGCTAGCAACGGTTCTGAGCTAGTGTTAATAAAGATTAATGAAAGATTGTGCTTGGCTTCTGGTTATTGTTTCTGCCTGAAAATTGCAATAATAAACCAAAGAAAATTAAACACATTCGCCCGGAGAACATTTTTCTTAAAAGTTGCAATGATGCTTGGATTTTTTTGCTCTCTGCAAATATGATATGAGAGAGATCCACCCTTCTGATAACAAACAGTTGGGTGGGTGGGCAAGGCAGTTTATTGAATATGAGCAAGAAGTTTCAATTGAAATACCCCGCTCGCTCACGCAAAAATTTGATTATTTGCTCTTCGCATATAGTAGAAGTTGTTACGCGCCCATAAATTAAACTTGGCTTCCGCCCACCCACCCAAGCGTTTGTCGTCAAAGAATTTGTTGTAAACTAATCGTTTGTTGTATTGCTACTAAGTGACAATTATTCTCTTGTTAAACCTCAGCAGCAGGAGCACAAGAGGTGGACAAATATTTTTTTTTTGATTACCAACACTTGGGCGGGTGGGCGGGCCATAGTAGAAGAAGTTAACTCCACAGAACTTAAACTTAGTTCCCGCCCACCCACCGTAGCGTTCGTCGTCAAACATTTTATTGCAAACTAATCGTCTGTTGTATTGCTACCAACTGATAATTATTCTCTTGCAGTAGCAACACAAGAGGTGTATGAAATAATAAATTCTTTGATCATCAACACTTGGGCGGGTGGGTGGGCTATAGTAGATAAAACTACTGGCATACAACTTCAACTTGGTATTTACTTGTTAAACTCTGCAGCAGAAGCACAAGAGGTAGATAAAATAATAAATCCGTTGATCACCAGCACTTGGGCGGGTGAGTGGGCCATAGTAGAAGAAGCTACCTGCATACAACTTAAACTTTGTTCCCGCCCACCCACCCGAGCGTTCTTTATCAAGCAATCCTTTGATCACCAATAGTTGGGCGGGTGGGTGGACCATAGTAGATGAAGCTATTTGTGTACAACTTCAACTTGGTTCCTGCCCACCCGCCCACCCACCCAAGCGTTCGTTGTCAAGGAATTTATTGTAAACTAATTGTCTGTTGTATTGCTAACAATTGACAGTTATTTTCTAGTTGAACACAGCAGCAGAAGCTCAAGAAAGCGATAAAATAATAAATCCGTTAATTATCAACACTTGGGAGGTGGGCGGGCCATAGTAGAAAAAGGTACCCGCCTACAACTTGAACTTTGTTCCCGCCCACTCACCCGAGCGTTTGTTGTCAAGGAATCTTTTGATCACCAACACTAGGGCGGGTGGGTGGGTCATAGTAGAAGAAGCTTCCCGCTCACAACTTAACTTGGTTTCCGCACACCCACCCTAGAGTTCGCTGTTAAGGAATTTATTGTAAACTAATCGTCTGTTGTATTGCTAACAATTGACAGTTATTTTCTAGTTAAACTCAGTAGCAGGAGCACAAGAGAGCGATAAAATAATAAATTCTTTAATCACTAACACTTGGGTAGGTAGGCAGGCCATAGTAAAAGAAGCTACCCGCCTACAAATTAAACTTTGTTCCCGCCCACCCACCCGAGCTTTCGTTGTCAAGGAATCCTTTGATCACCAACACTTGGGCGGGTGGGTGGGCCGTAGTAGAAGAAGCTATCCGCTCACAACTTAAACTTGATTCCCGCCCACCCACCCGAGCGTTCGTTGTCAAGGAATTTATTGTAAACTAATCGGATGTTGTATTGCTAACAATTTACAGTTATTCTCTAGTTAAACACAGCAGCAGGAGCACAAAAAGCGATAAAATAATAAATTCTTTGATCATCAACACTTGGGTGGGTAGGCGGGACATAGTAGAAGAAGCTACCCGCCTACAACTTAAACTTTGTTTCCGTCTACCCACCCGAGCGTTTGTTGTCATGGAATCCTTTGATTACCAACACTTGGGCGGGTGGATGGATCATAGTAAAAAAAGCTACCCGCCCACAACTTAAACTTGGTTTCTGCCCACCCACCCGAGCACTCGTTGTCAAGGAATTTATTGTAAACTAATCGTCTGTTGCATTGCTAACAATTGACAGTTATTCTCTAGTTAAACATGGCAGCAGGAGCACAAGAGAGCGATAATATTATAAATCCTTTAATCAACAGGACTTGAGTAGGTGGGCGGGCCATAGTAGAAGAAGTTACCTACCCGCCTACAACTTAAACTTTGTTCACGCCCACCCACCCGAGCGTTTGTTGTCAAGGAATCCTTTGATCATCAACACTAGGATGGGTGGGCGGGCCACAGTAGAAAAAGCTACTTGCCTGCAATTTAAACTTGGTTCCCGCCCGCCCACCCACCCAAGCGTTCATTATCAAGGAATTTATTGTAAACCAATCGTTTGTTGTATTGCTAACAATTGACAGTTATTCGCACAAAAGAGCGATAAAATAATAATACCTCTAATCACCAACACTTGAGTGGGTGGGCAGACCATAGTAGAAAAAGCTACCCGCCTACAACTTAAACTTTGTTCCCAACCAACCACCCGAGCGTTCGTTGTCAAGGAATCCTTTGATCATCAACACTTGGGCGGGTGGGTGGGCCATAGTAGATAAAGCTACTTGCCTAAAACTTTAACTTGGTTCCTGCCCACCCACCCAAGCGTTTGTTGTCAAGGAATTTATTGTAAATTTATCGTCTGTTGTATTGCTCACAATTGAC
This sequence comes from Tachinus rufipes, assembly GCA_963932245.1. Classification (NCBI taxonomy): domain Eukaryota; kingdom Metazoa; phylum Arthropoda; class Insecta; order Coleoptera; family Staphylinidae; genus Tachinus; species Tachinus rufipes. The sequence goes on from OZ010749.1 coordinate 10,556,809, forward strand.
AGTTATTTTCTAGTTAAACACAGCAGAAGGAGCACATGAGTTGGATCAAATAATAAATCCTTTAATCACCAACACTTGGGTGGGTGGGCGGGACATAGTAGAAGAAGCTACCCGTCTACAACTTAAACTTTATTCCCGCTCACCTACCTATGCGTTTGTTGTTAAGAAGTCCTTTGATCACCAACGCTTGTGCGGGTGGATGGGCCATAGTAAATGAAGCTGCTTGTCTACAACTTCAACTGGGTTCCCGCCAACCCACCCAAGCGTTCGTTGTCAAGGAGTTTATTGTAAACTAATCGTGTGTTGTATTGCTACTAAGTGACATGTATTTTCTTGTTAAACTTAGCAGCAGGAGCACATGAGGTGGATAAAATAATAAATTCCTTGATCAACAACACTTGGGTAGGTGGGCGGGCCATAGTAGAAGAAGCTACCCGCCTACAACTTAAACTTTTTTCCCGCCAACCCACCGGAGCGTTCGTTGTCGAGGAATCCTTTAATCATCAACACTTGGGCGGGTGGGTGGGCCATAGTAGATGAAGCTGCTCGCCTATAACTTAATCTTGGTTCCCGCCCACCCACCCAAGCGTTTGTTGTCAAGGAATTGATTGTAAACTAATTGTCCGTAGTATTGCTAACAATTGACAGTTATTTTCTTGTTAAACACAGTAGCAGGAGCAGAAGATAGTGATAAAATAATAAATATTTTGATCACCAACACTTGGGTGGGCGGGCGGGGCATAGTAAAAGAAGCTACCCGCCTACAAGTTAAACTAAATAAACCAATCTAACCACGCGAATCTACATTGAATTCGCCTCTTTTAAAACTAGTTTCAATTTGCTACGGGAAGATTTTTTACAGTTTACTCAAAAAGCTTTACTTTACTTTTTTGTCTAATAAAAATTTTGATTTTTCAACTGTTACTTCATTTTACTTCAGATATATTTTGCCAAGCAAATCTGTGAATTAATTCAAATTTTGTTTAACATTTGAATCATAATTCTGATCATATTTACTATTATTTAATATTTCAGGAAATGAAGATAGTTACATAATATTCCCCGACTCTTCAAAAATAAATTACCACAATACAAGATCCAGCATGCCCGACAACTTCAAAATCAAAGGCAAAAAACAATGCATAGGTGGAATCTGCGAAGAATTCGACGGCTATCCGAAGGATTACATACTAAGCATGGTAGAAGAAAACTCGATTGCTAAAGATTTCTTTAATCAACAAGTTATAGTCGACATAGGAAATCGGTTTAAAGAGGACGGCGAAACTATGTGTCAAACCAGGACACACACAACTTATCCAAAATCTGCACCCAATTTAAACAAAACAGAACGAATTATTGTCAATGTTGATGGGTATCAACAAGCACTTATCATGGAAACATGCATGTAAGATTTACAATTTATTATACGCAGTTTAGGATTGATTTGCATAACCCAATTAATATTTTATCGATTAATATTGACCTTTACAATAATGTTGATATTAATTGCTCATGATAAATTACGTAATTGCATCAGAAATATTATTTATAATTATTACAGTAATAGTATTTAATTTTTTAGGGAGGATTCCAAATGTAAATTCGGCGACATGTTTCCAAACGATTACGAGTCAAGTTGTCAGCAGAGGTATGCAATCCGTCGACTAATGGCACTCAACGATGATAATAAGCCTGCGTTCGACAGCTTTGAGGTTCCATCGTGTTGTGTGTGCACATTCAAACGTAAAAGTTAATTAAAAAAGAAAATACCAACAATTAAATCAGTTCAAAATGAATGATGTGTGATATATTTTAAAGTGTAATTTTGCTCTCAATTGGCCTGCATAGATTTATGTTAGTCCAGATTTTTTTAGATGCTTAAACTTTTGTTTTTAGACAGTTTGAGTAGTTTGTACAAATAACTATGAAAAGACTGAAAATAATAATGTTTTAATATTTGTCTCTCATTATGCAATTAACAGGTTTGTATGGATTAAACATATTGTAGTGATTTGATTTATTTTAATTTTTATTTATGTAGAGTTTGTGCACTTGAAGACAAGATTAAGTATAATTTTATAATTAAAAACAATAATCCTGAAAGCAGCTTTTGATTGACTTTTCAGTTAGCAGAGCAAAACGATTTAATTTCAAACCAAAGCTGCTTTTTATTTTTTCAATAAAATAATTAATTTTTTTACAGAATCGCATGAAAATGATTAAAGAAGTGCCTGTGACTATTGTAATTTTTAGTATAATGTTACAAAAGTCATCAGTTATCGCGGATTAGGAGGGCCCTGGATGTAAATTGATCCGGATAAAAGATATTTTTACAGAATGTATTGAGGAATCTTTTAAAGAATGAATGAAATACGTCTAGAAGTTCATACATGTTAAGATAAACCTAAGGCTAAAGCCGGTAAAAGAGAAATATAGCATTTATGTCAAAAAATGTCAGATAGGCAGAGAACGCACTAGAAACTTGTCAAACAAAGAAGAATTTAACTGTAGCTAAGCCCTAGCAACTATCTACCACTTTTCGAAAAGAAAATCATAAAAAAATGCGATTTTTTAAGCGAGTTTTGATGAATTTTATGATTAAAAATCCATTTTATAACAGCATTTCTATGGGCTTTATCAAGTAAATTTGATTAATGAGCGATTTTATACAAGAAATTTGGTTTCCGAGCGATTTTTAGTCAATTTCATAAAGTAAATGTAATTTACGAATATTTTTATAGAAAAAATGTAGTTTTGTAAACAAATTTTAGTAAATTTTGTGAAACAAAATGCATTTTCTAACGAAACTTAAAAGGATTTCATATAGTAAATAGTCCGGAGAGTGGCTCAGTTGGGCGGTGCTGTTTTAAAGCAAGTTTTGTTGAATTTTATATTTAAAATGCATTTTCTAACAATACTTTGATGGGTTTATCTTGTAAATGAGATTTATGAGCGATTTATAAAATAAAATGTAGTTTATAAGCGATTTTTAGCAAATTTTATAAAAGAAATGCAGTATTATAAGCGAATTTCAGTAAATTATATACTAAAAGTAAATTTTATAATAGAACTTTGATAGATTTCATTCAGTAAATGTTCTTTACGAGCGGGTTCATACAAGTAATTTTGATTTACGAGCAATTTTATTAAAAAATATAATTTTGTAAGCGATTTTTTGTAAATTTTGTCATAAAATGCATTTTCGAAACAAAACTATATTGGATTTCATCAAGTAAATATGGTTTACAAGCAAATTTTATTAAAAAGACGAAGTGTTCTAAGCGATTTTCGGTAAATTGTATGATAAAAACGCATTTTTTTATAGAATTTTGATCCAATTAGCATCGCTTAAAAAGTTTTATTGATTTTATATAATAAATGTGATTAACAATTTCATTTCAGTAAAATTTTATGACAAAAATGTATTTTCTAAAAGGTTTTTTATAATGAAATTTACGTGCAGTCTCATATAATGCAATATAATGCGGTTTTCTAAGCGATTTTTGATTAATTTTATGATTAAAATGCATTTTCAAACAATATTTTGATAGGTTTTATTAGTAAATATGATTTGCGAGTGATTTCATACTACTAATGCGGTTGTTTATGACTTATTTTGGTAAATTTTATCAAGTAAATCTGATTTACGAGCAATTTTATAGAAGAAATTCAGTTTTCTAAGCGATTTTTTGTATGTTTTTTGATAAAATTTTATTTTCTGACAGAACTTCAATGGGTTTTTTTACGTAAATGTAATTTACAAGCAATTTTATCAAAGAAATGTGGTTTCTATGAAAGTTTTAATGAATTTTATGGTTACAAGTAGTAGTAAACGTTATTTATAAGCGATTTTATACAAGAAATGCGTTTTCTGAGCAATCGTTGGTTAATTTTGTCAAGTAAATGTGGTTTACAAACAAATTTGATAGAAGAAAAGCTGTTTTCTTAACGAATTTCAGTAAATAGTATAATAAAAATGCGTAGAAATTGCATTATGCTTCTTACAAAACTAACTCTATGTTCATTGAGTTGCCTACAATACATTCATAAATCATTTAATATTAAATTTATTAACACCGCCCAACGATGTTATCAACTTTACAATTTATTCGCCGCACATTATTTATATTTCACAAATAATGATTTATTATGAAATTAATTTTAAAATAGATTACACATCATACATTATAACTAGAAAATATTTACTGAACAAATATCAAACCCATTAGCTATATTATTATTGATGATAAATTAGTTAATTATTAAATATTTTTAAAGAATTGTAAATAATTTTATATAATTTACATTTTTTGGATTGATTAGATTCATATCGGTCATATTATACTCAATTTATAAGCAAAACAGCTTTAATTAATTAAATATAGTCATCGTGCGTTAAAATATGAATAGCAATGATATAATTGCTAAATTCTCCTAATTCATTTCCGATGAATAGAACCAACAGGTAACCTACTGCACCACTTGCGTTCGCTTCAGGCTGTTCACGAATTTATTAATTGTTCTAGAAAAATATGTCGATCCATTTTTTACCAACTTTCCAAATTCATCTTTTTTATACGGCCGGTCGTATGCAAATGATTTTTAATAAAGTTATATTTTACACATAATTATATGTTAGTGAATTATATTAATGTGAAGATATCAATCATAGAAAAAAAATATTTGTTTAATTTATATAATCGATTACTATTAGCCAATCAAGAGAAAATTTTGTGTGGGATTTTATAATTAGAACATATTTAAATAAAATTAGCTTACAAAGCATATCGATTGCAAAATCATTTCATGGAGATAGTTTGATCATGAAACTATAATTTTATTTAATGTAAGATATGCAGTAATCAAAATTTTGGTTTTATCTTGCTTTAGATGTTTTTAAAAGATTTTTAATTGATGTAATAAAGTATTTTTAATGGATGCAAACTGAAACAAAAATAAATAATGAAAATTTATTATTACAATTGAGTATATAGACGAATTGCATTATTGTCCAATCCGTCAAAAAAAATTTGAAAAATATATTTAATTTCACATTGTTAAGTTCTTAGAACAAAATAACATAATCAGCAGTTTTTGGAACCGTATTGGTATTATCATAATAATTTCTTTTAATAATATTTGAAGCTACATTTGGTAGCAACTAAAAGGCATAACTATAATGCAAACAATTTTTTTTTTATAAATAGTTTATTTATAAAAAATTTTAGGCATTTTAAATGCTTGGCTTTATTTGGCACTGCATTTACATCTACATTTCCGCCATTATTTTGCTCTAAATTTTGTATACTTTTGGCATTATTATTCAAATTGCCATAATTTGGCACTGTATTTACTATCGGCATTATTAGACAGCATTTTTAATAACGCTAGTATATAAATTTATTTTTTAATGGTTTAGTGAAAATGGAAATATTTATATTTATTTATTCAATGCTTTTTTTATTAACTCTATGAAATTCTTTTATATTTATTATTATATTCATATTATTTCATATATTTTTATTATTTATTAATTTATATATTATTTTATACAACATGTTTCGTTATTTTTAATAACATATTCAAGTAAGTATATAATATATTAAAATTTTTTGATTGATTTATAAATAAATTAAATTTTTGTTTCTCCCGCATTCCCTGATATCCGGTTTTCTTAAGTCCTTTGAAGTTTGATACATATAAGATAGAGGTTATATTTGTTTATAAAAAGATACCAACATTCTAATTATTAATTTGAATTTTGAAATTTTATATATTTTTTATTTTATTAAATATCCATTAAAGGTGAATCGTATAGCATTAATTGTTCATTTATAACTTCATAATTTTGATTTTTAATATGTTTTTTTAATTTCTAAGTCATCCAAAAATATAAGGTTTTTATCATGTTGTATAAATTAATATATTAATTAATAAATAATAAAAATATATGAAATAATATGAATATAATAATAAATATATTTATTTACATTTTTAAGTTTTTGCATTAAAACATTACTAAATTTGATGTAATCCTAATGAATTATTAAGAAAAAAATAGTTATTTTTTCATAAAATTTGTTTCAATTTTAAATATATTTGACCATAATTTTTCCATGTATTTTCTATCGGCATTATTTGGCGCTGTATTGACAAATACAAATTTTTGACGCTGTACTTACACAGGTTTTTGCTATTTTCTAGAAATCTAAATTTTTATGTAGTTTTGGTAAATTTTGATTTAATTTTATGACAAATATAAACTAGACATTATTTCAGGATTCTACTACAATTGCCATATTGTATGTAAATAGTAGTTTTGTAATTTGGATTGTTTTCATTTTTCAGTATCCAATCTTTAGTGCTTTTATCTTTTTTTTTTTGCTTCCTTAATTGCCCTGTATAATAATAGTGGGCCCAATACATTCTTCTTATACATGTTCTTTATTAGTTTAATCGTTGTATTTTCAATCCCTACATTTTCTAGTTCTTTCAATATTTCTTTCTTACAAATTCTGTCAAAAGCCTTTTCAAAATCTACTAAACAGATGTGTATGTCTTGTTTTTTCTTTATAAGTTTTTTGCATATTTTGTAGAATAAAAATCAGGTATGGGCACTTTTTCCTCCACATTGACTATCATCTAGAGATGCAAGTTTTCGTTACTTTTCGATACTTGTAACTATTCGTTACTTTCGGTACAATACTCGTTACTTAATACTCGTTACAAGTAATCGTTTATTTTACGTCAATTACGTAATAATCGTGACATAAGAAAACCATCATATAAAAATGTAACAAAAACTCATTATAATGATTATAGTCATTTTTATTTTGTTAGCAATAAGCAGGTATAAAAAAACGCAACAGAATAAAATTTATATCCTATTTATTTGCTAGTGTAACTACAAAATACTACAAATAGTACAAAATATAAATTATTATATATAAGTTTTATAATTATAATTACCAATGCTAATAACATATACTGCTCTTATGCTGGGTTGCACCAACATCAGTCGGTCCGAACCGTCCGTTAATTTTTTTTTATAAAGTTGCTTGTTTCGTGGTGTAGTGGGTATCATACCCGCTTAGCACACGAAAGGTCCCCGGTTCGATACCAGGCAAAATAAAACTTTTTTTTTTTAATTATTATTTATTTTAACTTTAAATGATTATCTCGTATTTATTTAAAATTTTATAATTTTATATATATTTTTAGATTGCAATTTTGATATGTTTTTCAACTTTTCGGATGTCTTGATTGCAAATTAATTGAATTAAATTCAGATGTAACGTTTTAATTTGTTTTGTGTTACACCATTTATTATATTCAATAATATTTTTTGCTGGGTTGCAATCCGCAGGTTAAAACGGTCAGTTTAAACCGATTGTTTTTAGACGGCCCGTCGCGACCGAGTGTTTGCACCAACGCGATCCCGATGTTCTACGATGTATGCGCCGAAGCGATTGACATTTCAAATTTAATTGTCCAAATAAATAATCTAACATATAATAATAATTTATCATATTTAACATATGTATTATATCATCTAAACCACCTGAAGAAGATGAACTAGAACTTGATGAATCCATTTTCAAAAGTAAACAAATTCATTAATTCACAATTTTGAGGTTAGAAACACACCGTAATTCAAATAACCGTCCGAAATTCGGTCGGTTCAAATCAGTCGATTTTTAGGTGTTAAATAACGGAGGATTCCGACCGATGAATGTTGATGTAACAGAAAACGGTCAATAATCGGATCAAATTCGCCGTTCTGAACGACTGTAGTTAATGAAACCTATCATAAACGTTTTCACTGTTCTTTTTATTGTATTTCTTTTTGTGTATAAGATTTCCATTATAGTATCCAGTATTAACTGATTTTCAAATTATTGTTTCGTGGTGTAGTGGATATCAGACCCGCCCAACAAGCAGAAGGTCCTTGGTTCGATCCTAGAGCAAAACCAACTTTTTTTAAATTTATATTTATAATTTTTTTTAAATTATGAGTACTTTACTTTATTTTATTCTGAATAGATTGTTTTTGTTCTATAAAGTTTTAATTTTTTATATTTTATATAAATTAATTGAATTAAAAAAAGATTATTTGTTAGATATTTGTTTAAAATATAAATATATTATTCAATATAATAAATGATGTAACCTAACAAACACAAAACAAATTAAAACAAGGAATAACGTTACATCTTAATTTAATTCAATTAATTTGCATCACGACATCCCGAACAGTTGAATATATGTAGGTGTATGATGAATATTATAAATATTGAAATTATCTGAAAATATATATAAAAATATAAAATTTGAGTGATAATCACTTAAAATTAAAATAAATAATAATTAAAAACCATAGTTAAAAAAAAAAAAGTTTTATTTTGCCTGGTATCGAACCGGGGACCTTTCGTGTGCTAAGCGGGTATGATACCCACTACACCACGAAACAAGCAACTTTATAAAAAAAAATTAACGGACGGTTCGGACCGACTGATGTTGGTGCAACCCAGCATTAGAGACTACTTACTACTTAATTAACTAGCCTACTGACTACTGTGTTAAGAATTAAATGTAATTGATGTTGACTATTACTATTTGATATAAAAATTTATTGAAGCAATTACTAAATTTTATATCTTACATTAATAATGCTAAAACTTAGTAAATGTATTGTTAATATTGTTATATAAATTATTTAATTAATTAAATCAATATAAAAATGATTAAGGAATTAAAAAAAAAAGAACTAAATAAATTTAAGTTTTGTGATTCATAATATATAGCTGCGCCGGGTGCATGTGCCACTGCCAGCACTGCCAGCTTAATGCGTGTGTCCGACTACTCCGACTACTATAGATAGTATAGGTACTAGGTACTTTCGATTCTTTCGAATACAAAATATCAAACAGTTACTTCGGTTCCGTGCGCGGGTAAAATATATCGAATGGAATACGGGCGGACACGGAGTAACTGTTTGTAAAAAGTAACGATTATTTGTTTATTTGGTTATTCGTTATTTCGGATCTCGTCAGGTACCGATTACTAAGTAACGAATAATTATTTTATTTGCATCTCTACTATCATCTATGGTATCTTCAAGTTAATCTTTCATACTTTTTTCTAGAATTCTAGCTAGGTTTTGCTTACAACACTTGTTGATATGATTCTTTTATAGTTATTGCAATTTTTTTTATTGCCCTTCTTGTGTATTGGAAGTATAATTGCTATTGGAGTGTTTTCATTCTTAGTTATTTCATTTAGTAGCTTTTTTAATTGTGTTATTCCTTTTTTTCCCATGTATTTAATCATCTCTGAGGCGACCGTAGCACAATGGTCTAGTGCAGTCCGGGTTCGATTCCCGGCAGCGGCAATATCTAATTTGTCGAATATATTTCGATGCGGTCGTCTCCTCTGCAAGGCAATGGCAAACCAGCGAAGTATTAGCCTAGTAAACCTCTCTCTAGTGGTGTGGTTCTGGTTCCACGTTAAACTGTAGGTCCCGTATGTTTGTGTGGAACTATTATCGCACACCACAAACATACGAGAGGGGTGCCGACGCTCCTAGCGAGTATATCACTATAAGAAAAAGGTGATATATCATTTCTTGCTGCCTTTTTACTGCTTCCATTATTTCTTCTTCTGTTTTCCCTTCATTCCTTCTGTGTTCGACTCTCCTTAATTATTTTCTATGTTTTCCACAATCTCAATCTCTCTTGTAATATTGTCTGTCAGTTCTTCAAAGTATTGTCTTCATCTTTGCATGATTTTCTCTTTGATATTTTATTTCCTTGTTTGTCCTTTGTGTTCTTTTTTTTTTGTTAAGTTGTTTTAATGTTCCATAAAACAATTTTTGATATTCTTTGTAGTTCTCCAAATTTGATCCAAGATTCTTGCTTTGTTGTTTTTTTTCTTTCTTTTTATTTTGTATACTTCGTAGTCTTCTACTTGTGTTAAGGTATTGTTTCCATTTTTTTTAATAGTTGATCTTTCTTTTAATGTCATTTGACCACTATTCTTTACTAGTCTTTGTTTGTTGTTTCGCATGTTTCTTTAGCCTCTTCTAATAAACTGTTTTTGAATATTTTTCATTTTCCTTCCTTTTCTTAGTTTGTATGTATTTATCTTTTATTTTATTGTTTTTTCTTCTTTTGTCTGTTTTTTCTTTATTCTACTTCATGACCATTTTTAGTAGGTAATGATTGCTTCCTATCTCTGTTTGTCTTATTACGTTTTTAATCTTGATCCAGTTGGATGGATTTGATTGATTTCTTATTTCTAGATAGATGTGTTTTTGTGAATTTGTGGACATTTTTTCTCCGTTATTATCTTTTGTTTCTGCCCCTTTTTTTCCCATCAATTCTTCTATTTCTTGGTTTTTTCTGCTCACTCTTCCATTCAGATCTCCCGTGAAAATTATATTGTCTGTTCCCTCATCAATTTCTTTTCAATCTCCTGTTTTTCTTATTTTTTGGCGACGTTGTTTTCCTCATATGCAATTATTTCTTCAATTTGTTTTATTTGTATTATTCTTTCATTGCCGTATCGTTCCATTATGACATCTTTTATTCTTTCCGGTGTTATTATTATTCCTATTTTTCTTTTTGCTCTATCTTTCATTTCGACTTACGTATCAAGTTCACTCCTTCTTTCTTCTTTTCCCTATTTCTTTCTATCGTTCTTCTATCTTTTTCTTTGTTACTCTTTATGCATTTTTTTAATGTTTACTAAAAAACTAAATTGTGTTCTTAAAATAGAAAACAAAATAGTTTTTAGGCTTCTTGGGTGGATAAGTAGGAACAAAGTTTAATTAATGTGGCCGAGTTATTTCTTCTATTGTAACCCACCCACCAACCCACCCACCCAAGTGTTGGTCATCAAAGGATTTATTGTTTGATCCACTTTTTGTGTGCTTGGATTTAGATTTGAGAAATTTGATTAACAATAAATCTCTTAGTAACTAAAACTTGGGTGAGTGGGTGGAAACAAAGTTTAATTTGTGGTGGAGTTACTTCTTCTACTGTGACCCACCCACCCTCCAAAGTGTCAGTCATTAAAGGATCTATTGTTTGTCCCACTTATTGTATGCTTGGATTTAAATTGGAGACATTTGATTATCAATAAATCTCTTGATAATTAACGTTTGGGTGGGTGGGTGGGAACAAAGTTTAATTTATAGGCAAATTATATCTTCTACTGTGACCCACCCACCCACCCAAGTGTTAGTCATCAAAGGATCTATTGTTTGTCTCACTTATTGTATGCTTGGATTTAGATTTGAGAGATTTGATTATCAATAAATCTTTTGATAACTAACGCCTGGGTGGGTGGGTAGGAACAAAGTTTAATTTATGGGCAAGCTATTTCTATTACTGTAACCTACCCACCCACCCAAGTGTTAGCCATCAAAGGATCTATTGTTAGTCTCATCTGTTGTGTGCTTGAATTTAGATATTAGAGAATTGATTAACAATAAATCTCTTGATAACTAACGCTCGGGTGGGTGGGTGGGAACAAAGTTTAATTTAAAGGCGAGTTATTTCTACTGTAACCCACCTACCCACTAAAGTGTTAGTTATTAAAGGATTTATTGTTTGTCCCACTTATTGTATGCTTGGATTTAGATTGGAGAGATTTGATTATCAATAAATTTCCTGATAACTAACGCTAGGGTGGGCGGGTGGGTGGGTGGGTAGGAACAAAGTTCAATTTATGGGCGAGTTATTTCTTCTACTGTGACCCAGCCACACGCTCAAGGATCTATTGTTAGTCCCATCTATTGTGTGCTTGAATTTAGATATGAGAGAATTGATTAACAATAAATCTCTTGATTACTAAGGCTAGAGTGGGTGTGAACAAAATTTAATTTGTGGGCGAGTTACTTTTTCTAGTGTAACCCACCCACCCACCCAAGTGTTAGTGATCAAAGGATCTATTGTTAGTTCCATGTATTGTGTGCTTTGAATTTAGATATGAAAGAATTGATTAACAATAAATTTCTTGATAACTAACGCTCGGGTGAGGGGCGGGAACAAAGTTTAATTTATTGGCGAGTTATTTTTTCTACTGTAACCCACCCACCCGCCCAACTGTTAGTCATCAAAGGATATATTGTTTGTTCTACTTCTTGTGTGTTTGGATTTAAATATGAGAGAATTGATTAACAATAAATCTTTTGATTACTAATGCTTGGGTGGGTGGGAACAAAGTTTAATTTGTAGGCGAGTTATTTTTTTTATTGTGACCTACTCACCCACCCAAGTGTTAGTCATCAAAAGATCTATTGTTTGTTCGTTTTACTTCTTGTGTGCTTGGATTTAGATATGAAAGAATTCATTATCAATAAAATCTCTTGATAACTAACACTTGGATGGGAGGTAACAAAGTTTAATTTGTGAGCAAGGTACTTCTTCTACTGTGATTTATTTAGATTTGAGAGATTTGATAAACAATAAATTTCTTGATAACTAACGCTTGGGTGGGAACAAAGTTTACGAGTTACTTCTTCTACTGTGACTCATCCACCCACCCAAGTTTTAGTCATCAAAGGATCTATTGTTTGTCCCACTTATTGTATGCTTGGATTTAGATTGGAGAGATTTGATTAACAATAAATCTCTTGATAATTAACGTTCGGGTGGGTGGGTGGGAACAAAGTTTTATTTATGGGCGAGTTATTTCTCCTTCTGTAACCCACCCACCCACTCAAGTGTTAGTTATCAAAGGATCTATTGTTAGTCCCATCTATTGTGTGCTTGAATTTAGATATGAGAGAATTGATTAACAATAAATCTCTTGATAACTAACGCTTGGGTGGGTGGGTGAGAACCAAGTTTAATTTATGGGCGAGTTACTCCTTCTTTTGTGATTTATCCACCCACCCAAGTTTTAGTCATCAAAAGATCTATTGTTTGTCTCACTTATTGTATGTTTAGATTTAGATTGGAGAGATTTGATTAACAATAAATCTCTCGATAACTAACGCTCGGGTGGGTGAGTGGGAACAAAGTTTAATTTATGGGCGAGTTTTACTGTAACCCACCCACGCACCCAAGTGTTAGTCATCAAAGGATCTATTGTTTGTTCCACTTTTTGTGTGTTTGGATTTAAATATGAGAGAATTGATTAACAATAAATCTCTTGATTACTAATGTTTGGGTGGGTGGAAACAAAGTTTAATTTGTGGGCGAGTTATTTTTTATATTGTGACACACTCACCCACCCAAGTGTTAGTCATCAAAGGATCTATTGTTTGTTCCACTTCATGTGTGTTTGGATTTAGATATGAAAAAATTGATTAACAATAAATCTCTTCATTACTAACGCTTGGGTGGGTAGGAACCAAGTTTAATTTATGGGCGAGTTATTTCTTCTACTGTGACCCACCCACCCGCCCAAGTGTTAGTCATCAAAGGATTTATTGTTTGTTCCACTTCTTGTGTGTTTGGATTTAAAGATGAGATAATTGATTAACAATAAATCTCTTGATTACAAACGCTTGGGTGGGTGGGAACAAAGTTCAGTTTGTAGGCGAGTTAATTCTTTCACTGTGACCCACCCACCCACCCACCTAAGTGTTAGTCATCAAAAGATATATTGTTTGTCACACCTATTGTGTGCTTGGATTTAGATTTGAGAGATTTGATTAAGAATAAATCTCTTCATAACTAAAGCTTGAGTGGGTGAATAGGAACATAGTTTAATTTGTGGGCGAGTTACTTTTTCTACTGTGACCCACCCACCCACCCATGTGTTAGTCATCAAAGGATCTATTGTTTGTTCTACTTCATGTGTGTTTGCAATTAGATATAAAAGAATTGATTACTAACGCTTGGGTGATGGGAACAAAGTTAAATTTGTGGACAAGTTGCTTCTTCTACTGTGACTCACCCACCCGCTGAAGTGTTAGTCATCAACTGATCTATTGTTTGTCCCACCTCCTGTGTGCTTGGGTTTAGATATGAATGAATTGATTAACAATAAATCTCTTGATACCTAACGCTTGGGTGGGTGGGTGGGAACAAAGTTTAATTTATGGGCAAGTTACTTCTTCTACTGTAACCCAACCACTCACCTAAGTGTTAGTCATCAACGAATCTATTGTTTGTCCCACCTCCTGTGTGCTTGGATTTAGATATGAAAGAATTGATTAACAATAAATCGCTTGATAACTAACGCTTGGGTGAGTAGGTGGGAACAAGGTTTAATTTATGGGCAAGTTATTTTTCTACTGTAACCCACATATTCACCCAAGTGTTAGTCATCAAAAGATCTATTGTTTATCCCACCTCTTGTGTGCTTGGATTTAGATTTGAAAGAATTGTTTAATAATTAATCTTTTGATAAATAATGCTTGGGTAGGTAGGTAAAAGTTACTCTTGTGGATGAGTAATTTCTACTGTAACCCACCCACCCACTCAAGTGTTAGTCATCAAAGATACATTGTTTGTCCCATCTTTTGTGTTCTTGGACTTAGATACGAGAGAATTGTTTACCAATAAAATTGTTGATAAGTAAATTTGGGGTAGGTAGAAGGAAACTAAGTTTAATTTGTGGGCAAACATTTGTAAATGTTTTCAAGCATTTGTAGTAAGATTCAAAATTTTCAAAATTGGTTAAAAGACTTTAAACAATCTAATAGCTTGTTCAACCAATTTTGATATATAGTAGGAGCTAGTCTGATACATTTTAAAGCAACTCACAATTTTGACAAAAACATTTTGGACACCTACAATAGATTAGACAACATTTTAAAGTATTTTAAAGCACTTGTAGTACTGTTGAAAATTTTCAAAAATATTTAACATACTTTGAACAATTTGGAACACTTTGAACATATTAGTAACTTGCCCAATAAATTTTAGTATGTTGAAAAAGCTAGTCCTGATACATTTAAAAAAAGACCTAATTTGACAAAAAAACTTTGGACACCTATAATGTTTTGAAGCACTTGTAGCAAAGTTAAATTAAAAAATTTCCAAGTTAGTTAAAAGACTTTAAATAATCCAGAAACTTTTCCAACAAATTTGTGTAGTAGAAGCTAATTTATTACATTTCAAAGCACTTTTAATTTTGATAATATTTTGAAGCACTTGCAATGACCTAAAAGTTTATTTTACAAAATTTAATGCAGTTTTCGTGCCGTAAAATTACCTTGAACTGTTTGGATAAACTTTATGCCGTTTTAACAATTTTTGAAACAAGATTGACAACTTTCTAAGCTTGAAGGTTTGAAGAAACTGGCCTAACAAATTTTGAAGCACTTTCAATACCACATAATCACTTAGAGTTATTTGGAAACACTATTGAGAAACATTTGAAGCAGTTCTTATGGTTGTAGTAGAGTTTGACTACATCTTTTACTATTTAAAAACCTTAAAATCACGTTGGGCTATAAGTAGGCAACATACAGCTTAGTAGTAGTAGTAGTATTAAATACTACATTTTTGAAATCAATGTATTGTATGCGAAACTTAATGCAAAAATAGTTTTTGTTGGAAATTTTCTAAATTTTTCCTTAAAACTTTAAACTCCAACGTCCAAGTCTAAAAATGTGATTATTATATGCTAGAGGTACTAGCAAAACTATGCTGGTTTATTCTAAAATTGTAATACTTTGGTTTACTTTAACAAACCAATTTAGAACAATTTGTATAAGTTTAGATTTTGAAACCATTTTGATCTATTTTGATAGATTAGTTTGAATCAATCAGTTCAAAACAATTTAAAGCACCACCAGGTTAACTTACTTTGGAAGCTTGAAACAATTTTAAACAGTTTGGATCATTTTAATTAGTATTATTATAGATCTATAGGGTAACTGGATCTGCCCAGGACTCTGCCTTTCAAAGCCAGGATTCTGGCTTTGAGTGGATAGATTCAGTTTTAGTAGTGTCTTCGCGTAATTGAACTCCTGTGGCAATTTTTACAGACTTCTTAAATCTAGTCTTTAGTGTGATAGTTTCGGCAAGTGTGGTTTTACTCGTTGAAATTTAAAGGTATTTTTATGTTGTTATGACATATTAAGTAATTACTAAATATCACATTTTAAAATTTAAAAAAAAAATTAACAAAAAAATAATTTATTTGCTTCATTTATTTTGTAAAATCTTGCAGAAGTATTCATTTATAGTATAGATATAGTATCAGCAAATAATTTCATTCTACCGCCTCGTAGGAAGAAATTATGTTTGTATTATATACCTGGAAGCTATTTAATACTTCGGTATTTAAGGGTGAAAATATTATATTATTATACAATATTTTCACCCTAAAATACTACTTGAGTTGGTTAGTTTCCAGTTATAATAATACAAACATAATTGAAAAGTATTTAATAAAATCCTTAATTTTTTTTTTCCAATCAATAAAATTACAAAAGATCTCGTCAACCGCCAATCAACGAAAAATATAGGATTGATAGAACTAATACTTTCCATAATAATCATTAATTCAAAATCAATAAATAGCAAGATGCATGCTTTAATTCGTTTGAATCAAACAAACTTAGGTACCAATAAAAAGAAAATGCTAATATCTTTCTAAATTAATTTATCTTTTATTACCTACAATGTTTCTTAATAGTAAAATAATGAGTAATTGTATTATTCATATAATTTTAAGCCCTTCAGAAGCAATTTGATACTATATGTAAAGTGGTTTTTCCTATGGGAAAGCTATTTAATATTTATTAATTAATTATAATTTTCCAACTAATTAAAACCTAATGCAATCTGATGGTCATAGTGCACCTTAACATTATAGTCCCTTAATAGACAATCTTAACTAAGTTATAAATAATAATGATTGAAATTGAATTTTTATTCAAACTTTATTATACATCTATTTCAAACAAAAATAGTGGCATCTGTTTGGATTGTAATCTGGTAATAGAGGTCGCGTTCTAAATTGAAATATTAGTAAGCAATCCATCCGTTTCTGCTCGGATGCATTTCCTATTTATAAAACTACATAATAATAACGCAACTTTAAAGTTATAATACAATCGAGCGCCTCATCATATCTTAAATTTATTCTTGTAACGTCTTTTGTATACATTACGTATTATCAGTTCGGCGCTCCCCGCTTTGCTATGTGGAATAATTCAACAAAAATATAAAAATAAGCCGTCAACATCACGTAGAAAGAAATTTTTCCTTACATAAGATCAATGTTATAAATTCATTTGTAACGCGAGCCAATTTCTCCACCACTTTCAGTTTCATTGTTGATACATGATTAACGAATATCTAATGAACCAATCCTTTATTATTTAAGTATGAATCAGAAATAATTAAAATAATAAACGAAGAAAGTAAATTTTATCCTGTATAAAATGTTCTCTTATTTCTGGTTTACCTTGAAAATATTTCTTTCTTTTAAGATTATTACTTACAATTCCGAAATTCCCCGATCTTTTTTCCTAACGCTGTGTTATTATTATTATTAAAATTGTTTAAAAACTGTCACCGGTACACAAAAGCACGTGTTATTTTAGGCACTACATTCTTATATTATCACGATGCACTTTTACACGCTTTTTTTACGTTCACGAAACGTTCGAAAACGTCAGTTTTTCGTCTGTCTTTCCGGAGTACATGAGAATTTACTTCTCACAACACAAATTATGTTAATTTATTCGGCGACTACATTTTGATTCTTGTTTAAATTTTTTTTAAATAAATTATTAACTCATAATATTGATAGATTAAAAAATTATGAAAACAATTTTTTCAACCTGGAAGTTGATGGATTATCTTAAGCTACAATAGATTAATAGCTGGGGTTCATTCTGAATCAATAATGAACTTGCTAGTTTAGTTTGTTATTAACCACCCACTAGCAATTCTCTCAAGTTATTAATGTGCTTCAAATATTTATTATGATTATATTAAAATAATTATATTTCCGGTTTTAGTATCCGCATAGTATTTTAAAAACGAAAGTTGTTTTATTATGATGATTAAAGACTCAGAATCAATAATAATTCGAGCAGAAAACATGAGCGCATCGTATTTTATTGCCAATTTTTATTAGTATTTTTATTGGCAATATCTTCCAGTTGAATCTGTTTCCTCATTGTAAACTTCAATACTTTCCTTCATTCTTTAGACATTTCAATATCAAATTTACATGAACGTTCTTATTATATATTACTTCCTAAAAGGAAATAACTTTTATCAGGATTAATTTAATTACGCATATTAATTGATTGGTTTTCTGCACAGGGTAGTATCTGGTAATTTTATTAGTTGAAGTGAATATTGGTGGAAAAGCAGTATTTATTAAATATGTTTGTTTATTGCTATTACAGTTTATTAGGGGTGGATTAATATGGGACCGGATATTACAGATTATATAGCTTTTTTATGGTGATTGTTTTAACCCTCTTTCTCGCCTTGCAAGTCATAAAATTCACAAAAAAAAACTGAGTTACATTTTTTTTTTTGCTTTTAATAGAGTGTTTGTGGGTTGTAGAGTTTCAATCCAAACTTTGATAAATTTTATGCAAAATTGATATTCTGAACCAATTTTAGTGCATTTTCTGTTGCTAATACTTTTAAAATTTAGTTTTAAAGTGGCCCTATCGTTTTAAACGTTCTTCAAAGTTATTAAATGTTATTTTAAACATTTAGAGATATAATCAGATTTTGTTGCTTTTTAAATTTGTATAAGTTTATTAAAATAGCTTCAAAATAGTCCAAAGTGAACTTATCGATTTAGAAATGCTTCAAAAATAATCAAAAAAGCTTTTTTTATTATTCCAAATATTTAGAGATACAGGCAGGTAAATCAAAATAGTTCAAAATGCTTCCATACTGTCTAAAGTGCTTTAGAGGTGCTTCAAAAATTATCAGAAAACCTTTTTTATTGTTTTAAACACTTAAAGATACAGTTAGACTTTTACTGGTGCTTTAGGTTTTCCTAAATTTTTATACCAAAATTATTCAAAGTTTTTCCAAACTGTCCAAATTGTTTTAGATGTGCTTCAAAAATTACCAGAAGAGTTTTTTTATAATTTTAAATGCTTTTTAACATTTAGAGATGTTGTCAAGCAATAATTAATTTTTCCAAAACTATAAGACGTGTTTCAAAGTTTGCTACAATAGTTTTTCATTAATTTTATTGCAGTTTTACACATTTTTAAAATTGCCTAAACTTTTTCTAAACAGTTCAACGTTATCCAAATTCTTTCTAAACAGGTCAACATTGTCTAAACTTTTTCTAAACAGTATAACGATGTCCAAAGTTATTCTAAGCAATTTAAAACTTTGTCCAAATTTTTGCAAACTGTTTAACGTTGCCCAAACTTTTTCTAAACAATTCAATTTGTCTAAAATTTTTTTAAACTGTTGCTCAATTTTTTTCTAAATTATTTAACGTTGTCTAAAACTTTTCTAAACAGTTCAACGTTGTCCAAAATTCTTTTAAACAGTTCAACGACGTCCAAACTTTTTCTAATCTATATCTCCCTAATTGCTTTCAAATTTGTCTAAAGATGGTTAAAAAAGTTATTATAAAAGTTTACAGTAAAGCTCAACTTTTATGGGTGCTCAGACAATTTTAAACTTGTATAGGGTGTTTTCTAATAGTCCAACCTAACCTTTTTTTTGTGAGAAGGAGGTAAAAAATCTTTATAGAGTTGTGCCGGATTTGTCTGGAACGCCGCATCTTGTGCAACTGCCAGACGCCTACCGACTAAAAAAATTTTTTTTTTATTTATCTAAGAATTTTGGTATCACCTTTTGGTATTTTTTCTCAGTTACTTAAACAAATATATGGTTCACTTTGCTTGCCTTGTTGTTTCATCCTCTTCTTTTTTCTTTATGATAGATACCACCATTGCTTCTATCACCTGCCAGTTTTTTGGGCTGTTCACTATAACTTTGATAATATTGTCGCTATTCAAATTTGTTGACAGTTTTGATTTGGCGGATTCCTTGATTGTATGTTTTGGGGTGTCTCCTATCATACAATAAGCGCATGCATAGCTTTCTATTTTCTTCATTCTTTTTAGGTATAAAACAACCGTGTTCTGTTAAGAATTGGGTTAGGAAGTATCCCACGTCCCCGTGCTTCCGTGTAATCTACGATGTTACCTTCTTGATTAGGTGTCGGCTCCACTTTGTAGTATCTCCTAGGAGACTCCACTCTTTTTCTCAACTTTTGATGGTTTTTTGTCTGGCGTTGTTTTTATCTTCTTTGCTAATTTTATCGGCTCGCTCTTTTGCCAAAAGGTGTACTGGAATAATCTTTACTACCACTTGGATAGCTCTGGTAGACGTTGTTCTATAAGCACTTGCAATTCTTAATGCTAATTTCCGTTGCACTTTTTTAAGTAGTTGTCTGTGGTTGGCCTTTTCAAGTTGGTCTTCTCATATTTGAGCTCCGTAAAGCATAATGGACTCCACCACCCAGCTCATCAGTTTTTGTTTTCCCGGTCCTGCTCCTTCCACGTTTTTTTTTTTAATTAGTTTGAAATGCAACCACATGTTCATGTTCTTCCCGATGTGTACTCCGAGATACTTTACTCTGTTTTGGCTTTGGATTTTGTCCAGGCCAACCTTTACCATCACCATTCTTAGCGTGTTCCTTCCGGCTATAACAACGGCCTCCGTTTTTTGGTGTTCTAAGATTAAGCGCTTTTTGTCTAGCCAGTTGCCAATTTTCCAAATGGCCCATTCCGCTACTTCCTCTATAATCTCCCTGCTTTTGCTGCAAACTTCATCACCTAGATCGTCGGCAAACTCAATCAGAGTTACGTCCTCGCCCAGATCTAGTTTTAGCACGTCGTTGTAAAATAGATTCCACAACGTAAGGCCGAGAATTGAGCCCTGTGGAACCCCACACGTCATTTTTATAACGCTTTCTTTTCTTATCTTTACCATCCGGTCCTCCAAATTAGGGCAGATGATGTCTTTTAAGTAAGGTGAAATCTTTTTTTTTTTCAGCATTATTATTATGCTTTTTTACGGAATTAAATGCGTTTTTTACATCTAGTGTGAATGCGGCAAAGTTTGTTTTGAGGTTTCTAGCTTTTTCAACTAGTTCTTTAACTTGTTTTAGAGCATCTATCGTAGAGCACTGTTTACGGAACCAGCCCTACCTAACCTAACCTAACCTAACCTAACCTAACCTAATCTAACCTAACGTAACTTTTTTTTTTAGTAAAAGGTAGAAATGTATGGGACTGGCTATTACTACCTTACCCACTAAAACCACCTCTCGTGTTTGGAAGTTAACCAGCGGGACTGCTTTTTGGCATTGCTTTACTGGCAACAGCTATTTGTTATGTAACCAACTTACGAGCTTACGAAAAGGCTTTTAGTCTCATCCTGCTTTTTCTGCCTCAAAATGGTTTAGACTTGCTATCTAGCATTGTGCTCTACGATGTTGTCTGAAGTGATTTTGCCTGCACCTAGTACAACTGTCCAACTGTTCTTTTCTTCTAGTCACTTGGCCATGTGTTTGGGTGTGTCCTCTATCCTACAGTATGGGCAGTTTGAGTTGGCTTACTACTTGAATCTGTGCAGGTATTTCCAAAAACTGCCGTGCCCGCTCAGGAACTAAGACAGGTGGTAGTCCAGATTTCTATGCTTTTTATTCATTCATGGAGTTATTTTAGGAATGAGTTTGGTCCACTTGCCAGTAGCGCTTTCTGCTTGCCACTCTTTCTCTTACTGTACAATTGTTGCCTTTTTCATTTGTTTGCTGCTTTGGGCCACGTAGGTTTTCTCTATGACTAGTGGGTGCAGCGGGATTGTACTGGCAATTTCAAGTACCGCCTTTGTCGAGATAGTTCTCAATTTTTTTTTGCGTCCGCAGAAGGATGTTGTATTTGCTCTTCTTTACCCTTTTTGGGTATTGCGTTATTGGGCATGAGTTGCGCAAGTTTGGCGGTGACGCGGTTTGCTTTTTTAGCGGCCAAGACTATATTGCAATTTTGGAAATACGTGACTCCTCTGCCTTATAATTTGTTTGTCGTTTATTGTAAATGTAAATGCTTTTAGCTGCTTTTTGTCAGCAAAAACGACAGAATCTGTCTTCTGTGTAGCAAACTATAGTTTTTTACTATCTAGCCACTCGACTATTCTGCTCGCTGCCCATTTGGCATTGTTGACTATGTCCTCAACGTATTTTTGCTGACATTTCAGAAAATTGGTCTTTTTGTTAAGCCTTGTGGGACTTCCGCCGTGACCTCCATCGGGTGTTTCTTCCCAATGAGTATGCGTGGGTTTCTAAGATAGCTTTTGTTGCTCTTGATCAGGTAATTGTCTATGATGTCAGGCCATCTCACGGAGTTGAAGCCGTTCTTTACATCAAACGTCACCAATACCACATACATCTTTAGTCATTGCTTGCATCTTTTTGGTCGCGTCGATTGCTAACCTCCCTTTCTGAACCTAAATTGAAAATCTGACACGTTTAACTTTTCCTCCAGTTTATCTTAGAGTTGCTTGCTTAAGATTTGATTGTACAAATTGCTTATTGAGTTGAGGATGCACAGAGGCTAGTAGGTCTTCTCATCTCTAGTTGGCTTTTTAATGAGGGTTAGTCTAGCAGTCTTCTACTCTTTTGGGAAGATGCTCTAACATACAAGAAGCAACTCAGGTCTTTTCTTGGCAATCACTTTGATGACTTCTGGTAGAATACCATCGGGCCAGAGGTTTTACCAGTTTTAATCTTTCCACGATCTTCTTTACGGTGACTGGGAAAATATACTCAGTTTTGCAGGTGATAACCAGCCATACTTTCCTTGGGTTCTTGGGATACAGGTCTTTGCCAAACCTTAGTTAGTTTTTGTTGGACAGATGTCTTCCCAAGCTTGCCATTAACAATTTTGTATCCGAGGCCCCACAGATATTTGTCCACTTCCTGGCACAGAGCGTCCCAAGATTTTTTTTTGCTGCCGCTTTTGCATTTTTTAGATCTTTCCGCAGCAGTTTGTTGAACGCCGTCAACTGTTTTTTACGCTCAGTTTTGATGCCTACTCTTTAGCATGTAGGCACTCACTCCTAAGCTTGGCTGTTTTGCTGATCCATCAATACACCGGTTTCCGGCGGCTGCCTTTGCTTTTCTTGATGAGAACGCTGTTGCAGGCTCTGGTAATAGCCTTTATGTTTGAGTAAATTGTCACAACTAACCTAACCTAACCTAACATAACCTAGCTTAACCTAGTTTAAAGTAGATTAACCTAACCTAAACTAACCTATTATAGGTTTTTAAATTGTTTTTGTTAAAATTAGAGGTGATTTAAAATGTATTTGATTAGTTTTCTTACATACTAAAACTTATTGGGCAAGTTTTTAGACCGATCAAAGTTCTCTAAATAATTTTGTAAGGTTTTAACTTTACTAGAAGTAAAATTGATTTGTTTTTAAATTAAAATTTTGTTATAATTTGCCAAAAATGCTTTTGAATAATTTAAAATAGCATTTATACTTTAGATGGAGCAAAATTATTTTTGTTTGCAAACAATTTTTTTGTGATTTCTGAAAAGATTTCAAAAAATTTTTTTGTTTAGCAAATTATTTTTTGTATTTTTATTTTTTATAGTCTACAGACACTATTTCTGAAGTTTATTTATAATTTTTAAAAGAATTTTACAGTTTGTAAAAAAGCTAGTTCTAAGGCTTTTGTATTACAAATGAAACAAAGTTTTTTTTTTTTATTATTTTTTGTTTTTTATGATTTTCAAAAAAGTTTGACAACTTTTAAAAAAGCTAGTTTAAAGACTCTTTAATTGATTGATTGATGGTAATGTTTATTGTTTTGAACAAAGCCAACAACCCAGAAAATTTGTCTTTATCCCAAATTTTGATGCTGCACTCTTTGCGGGTGCTGCCATAACATTCTAACTCATATGAGGACCTATGGAGCTAGCAGACTGATCAGAAGTGGAAGCAGGAGCTTTATGGGCTAGCCGGGTTGAGGACCTTTTAGCCTTGTTGGCTAATTGTCTTTTAGGCGTAGAGTGTGCTTGCCTTGAGGGGCTGTCTAAAGGCGGGTGAGTTCACACAACTATTTTTTGTTTTTTGTTCTTGGAGTAGTCCACTACTTAAAATTCCTTTTTTGTGCTTAACTTTTTGATCTTGGATATGCTGGAGTTGACCGGGTTTTTGGCTGGCTTCTTGAGGGAGGCTTGGGCTGGAAAGGTCGGATGCAGGATTTTTTTTTACTTTGATAAGCTAGGTCAGTTTTGCCTGACAACTAACGCAATGGTATCCGCGGTGATGGCGGCTACGCTACTTGCTATCTCTTTGCAGATGTTTTTACGCAGGTTTAAAAGAATTTTGTTGAAATTATGACGGCTCCGCTTTATGTCATTGGCTAGGATGCTAATCCTTTCCTCTTTGACCTTGATCATCCTAATGACGGTTTGTTCCAGGTTTCTGAATTTTTTGCGTCTTCATCTTTTTTTATTTTTTTGGAACTCAACATAAAGATAGGCTACAATTTGGCTATCAGTCAGTTGATGGACGGCTGGTGGTAGTGAATCCATGCTGGTTCTAGGTTGCGGGTTTGCTTTAGTCGGGTGCTGAAGTAGAACGTTTTGTTGGTGTGAACATGTCAAAAATATTTGTGTTCACTTTAAAGTTAAAAACTAGTTCTAAGGCCTTTATACTCCAGAAGAAACAGATTTTTTTTGTGCAAATTATTTTCCTGTTTCTTCAAAGTTTATGTATAACTTTTAAAAAGACTTCACAGTTTCTAAAAAAGCTAGTTCTAAAACTTCTCTATTTTAGAAAGTTTTTGTTGTCAAGAGATTCTATAACTAACACTTGGGTGGGTGAGCGGGGACACAAATTTGTGACTTTGCTTCATTAGTTTTGATTGGAGTGTTATCAAAAAATTAGATCACTAACACTTGGGTGGGTGGGCGGGGACCAAAGTTTATAATTATGCGCAAAACATTTTGATTATAGTGCTTCACCCACCCGTTCAAGTGTTTGTTGTCAAGAGATTCTATAACTAACACTTGGGTGGGTGGGCGGAGATACATATTTTTGATTTTCCGCGATTAGTTTTGATTGGAGTGCTTCACCCACTCACCCAAGCATTTGTTATGAATAGATTGGATCACTAACACTTGGGTGGGTGGGCGGGGTCAGAAGTTTATGATTACGCGCAAGTAATTTTGACTGGAGTGCTCTACCTACTTGCCCTAGTGTTTGTTGTCAAGATATTAGATCACTTACACTTAGGTGGGTAGGAGGGATTCAAGTTTATAATTATGCGCAAAAAATGTTGATTAGAGTGCTTTACCCACCCGCTCAAGTGTTTGTTGTCTATAACTAACATTTGGGTGGGTGGGCGGAGACACATATTTTTGATTTTTTGCAATCAGTTTTGATTGTAGTGCCCCACCTACCCACCCAAGCGTTTGTTATTAAAATATTGGATCACTAACACTGGGTGGGTGTTTGGAGACAGAAGTTTATGATTACACGCATGTAATTTTGATTGGAGTTACTTCTAGGTAGTACAGGCTTAGTTGGTTTGTTATTTTGCTGGTTGGAAATTTTGCATTCTTTACTATTCTAAATTTTTGCCACTTACCAGCAGTACCAGGGCGTCTGCGTATCCAATAAGAAGTTTATTCTAAAAACGTTATCATAATAAATGTTCTACAGAGTTGGTTTTAGGGTTGAGCTTACAGAAATAAGTTAAAAGCATTCTTGACATCCAGGGTTACCAGAATAATCTTTTTTGTATTTTTAGACGCTGCTTTAACTTATTGAATGGCATTTTTGTTCTAGAATCATGTTGGTCAAATAACCTACCACACTTCTCGAGTTTTTCAATTAGCCTGCTTGTGTTTTGTGGTCTCGTCCAGGTTAAGTATAATACTTACGCTTTGGTCTTCAGTCTAATGCTAACTTTTGCCATATTACTTGTATTGGTGGTGAGTGTTTTGCAAAAAATCAGTCTATTACTGTTTCTTTTTTTTTTTTAATTTTAAGTTTGCTGGTATTGTGTTGGTATATTTCCAATTTCGTGACTTTGCCTGTTATTCTCTTAAGCAAACTTTTGGCACACTTGTACTTGTTTGTTATTTTGCCAAGAAATTCGTCAGTTTTTGGACGTTTTTCATGCTTGCACCTTGAATGACTAAATAAATTTTATGTCTTATTTAAATGAATTTATTTGACTTAAAAATTTGGCTTTTTTTCTATACTTTTTTTTAATAAAATCAATATTTATACTTTTATAAGTAATTATCATTAATTTTGATATTGTACTATTTCAATTGGGTTTTGTAATATTTCAGATAATGCTAATGTACCGAGCATAGTTGGATTTGCGCAGATTGACGATGCGCATAGTGGGAGACGACGTCACCACCATCTTACTCAGCAGTGATGTGTAGTTGACGGTCCAGCCATTTTATGTCGTCTTGTGAAACTTAAGTTTCTTTGTGTTGTAAGTGCCATGTGAGTGTTGAATACATCCAGGATTGCATGAAGGAGTATCTGGAGACATGTACATAAGACAAGGTAACATGAATCAGCTGTTTTGATTGATATAATTAAGTTAAGTTTAGTGCAGCGTGCATTCTATCTCCGGTACTACGCCCCACTCTAACCATCCATTTTGTTGTATGTTTAAAGACCTGATAATTTAGTAAACTAACTAATAATAACACATACTACATACTACAATTGGTTTTAATATGTATTATTACAGTGTATCTATTCTGAAACAGTTGTTTGATATATTATTTATTACACAACATTGTGTATTGTTATTTAAGTTTACATAAGTGGTAATTATATGTTGTATTGACTTAATTTTTGTATTAGTAAATAACGTTTTGATGTACTATTATAAAACGATTCTTTTAATTGTTTTAATTGCGCAGAAGTCAATGACCTCTGATTGATTATTTTTTATAAAATTGTAATAAATTAATTTTTGATTTTTAAAGTTTTACAGAACACTAATGATAACTAAAAAATGTTTTATCTAGTTTGTCAATTTTGTTATGTTACCATATATCAGGGTTGGCTGTGGGTGGATGCAAATCATTATCCCCCCAGTGTTGGTCATTAAAAGATTGGATATTACCATTTTCTATTCTGACGTTTGTGAAATTCTATAGCGCTTTTACTGTATATTTTAAAATTAAAAAAATTCCATAAGAGCCAATGCTAATTTAAAAATATTGACAATTGTTCTTGAACAAGAAGTTGAACGTTACTGTAATAGATGTCGCACCCTTGGTAAATGTATAGACTTTTATTGATACAAATACACACATTATTTCATCCAAGCGGTAAAGTGAATCGGGTAAGGGATGCTAGCGTTCCAACAAACAGGTGCATATTCTAATTTTATTATCCCGTATCTGCACATATATCAGCATTCAAATGCTCAGTATAAAAAATGATTTTTAAGGCTTGCTTTTCCGTGTTGCGTCGCGAGTCTGGGGCGCTGAAAGTGATAGGGGAAACTTTAACAAAGTATAAAAGATCTACTTAATAACAATATTTTTTTTATAGGCCGACTAATAAGGTAGATAAATGGCAAAATAATGAAACAAAATTAAATCAGTATTAAATACATTTCGTATTTATAAGATAAAAAAATCATCTGTATCTGTTTTTTTATTTATTTTGTTAACTTAAAAAACAAGATACAATCATGAATACAAATATAAAAAGTTTTATAGCATCTCATGATTTTTAATAAAAGCGAAACGACAAAAACGTTCACCAAGCAACACAATATAATTAGATATTTAAAAGTAAATTTTGAGTTTGATGCGAAGCGACTCAATAAGCCTGAAGCTGCTGAGAGTTATTAAATCTTTGTTTTAAATTATATAACTAAATACTCACATGTGCAATATAAGTAGCATAACATAAAACTTGCGTAAAATCAAAATATTTTAGTCTTTTTTTTTTTTTTTTTTTTTTTTTTAATTGTTACCTTCTAATTTATAGCGGTTTTTTGGTGTATTTTTATAACGAAAACGCGTGAAACAAATATAGTTTTAAGAGGCCGAGGGGGACGCAATTGCTCCTGTGGCAAGCCAACAGACCCCGGCAGATGCTCTTGCAAACCGGAAGTCCGTAGGTCAAAGGGTTTTCCTTCGGCAATCGATTGTATCGCTTAGTACGGTACGAATGCTCGCGTTTGTCAGAGTAAAATCCACAAATGTGGATGAAAGTTTGTAATTTTTTGCTTTCTGGGGTAATTTGGAGCCCCGATCACGATTTTGATATCGCCGTTTTGATATTCCCATCATTTCTCCCTCTTATCCAATAACGGCTATTTTCGGTCAATTTTAAAGTTCTAAATGCGTGAAACTAACATACTTCTAGCCGGCCGATGGGGACCCAGATTTTTTTGTGTCAAGCCACAGACCTCAGTAGGTTGTCGGCCAAAGCGTAAGTCCGTGCGTCAAGGGGTTCTCCTTCGGCAATGGAAAGAGTCAAAACATACCAAAGAGGGGGGTCTTTCTTCTTTTTGGACTAGGATTTTTTCAATTTTAAGAAAAAAAGGTCGGTTTTTTTGCATTTTCTGACGTAAAATGAACCCCTGATTACGATTTTGGAGGTCCGACTCCGATATTCCTAGCACCCTGGCGGCAATTTTAAAATAACCGCCAAAAACACGGTTTTTTTGCATTCCGAAAGGCAAAAGAGGAACTAAACGGTGAAGGACAGGGACGCAATTACTCCTGAGGGTAGTCAACAGACCCATCTGAGTTTCCGCCAAACGGCAAGTCCGTAGGTCAAAGGGTTTTCCTTCGGCGATCGACGAAAGTTTCGGTTTTATCGCCGATACGTACAGAAGCTCACGTCGCCACACTTAAATTCGCAAACGTGGACCAATGTTGGTGAATTTTTGGTTACTGGGGTAATTTGAACCCCTGATCACGATTCCGGAATCGCCGTTTTGATATTCTCAACCGTTCACCTTCTAATTCATAGCGGTTTTTTGGTGTATTTTTATAACGAAAACGCGTGAAACAAATATAGTTTTAAGAGGCCGAGGGGGACGCAATTGCTCCTGTGGCAAGCCAACAGACCCCGGCAGATGCTCTTGCAAACCGGAAGTCCGTAGGTCAAAGGGTTTTCCTTCGGCAATCGATTGTATCGCTTAGTACGGTACGAATGCTCGCGTTTGTCAGAGTAAAATCCACAAATGTGGATGAAAGTTTGTAATTTTTTGCTTTCTGGGGTAATTTGGAGCCCCGATCACGATTTTGATATCGCCGTTTTGATATTCCCATCATTTCTCCCTCTTATCCAATAACGGCTATTTTCGGTCAATTTTAAAGTTCTAAATGCGTGAAACTAACATACTTCTAGCCGGCCGATGGGGACCCAGATTTTTTTGTGTCAAGCCACAGACCTCAGTAGGTTGTCGGCCAAAGCGGAAGTCCGTGCGTCAAGGGGTTCTCCTTCGGCAATGGAAAGAGTCAAAACATACCAAAGAGGGGGGTCTTTCTTCTTTTTGGACTAGGATTTTTTCAATTTTAAGAAAAAAAGGTCGGTTTTTTTGCATTTTCTGACGTAAAATGAACCCCTGATTACGATTTTGGAGGTCCGACTCCGATATTCCTAGCACCCTGGCGGCAATTTTAAAATAACCGCCAAAAACACGGTTTTTTTGCATTCCGAAAGGCAAAAGAGGAACTAAACGGTGAAGGACAGGGACGCAATTACTCCTGAGGGTAGTCAACAGACCCATCTGAGTTTCCGCCAAACGGCAAGTCCGTAGGTCAAAGGGTTTTCCTTCGGCGATCGACGAAAGTTTCGGTTTTATCGCCGATACGTACAGAAGCTCACGTCGCCACACTTAAATTCGCAAACGTGGACCAATGTTGGTGAATTTTTGGTTACTGGGGTAATTTGAACCCCTGATCACGATTCCGGAATCGCCGTTTTGATATTCTCAACCGTTCACCTTCTAATTCATAGCGGTTTTTTGGTGTATTTTTATAACGAAAACGCGTGAAACAAATATAGTTTTAAGAGGCCGAGGGGGACGCAATTGCTCCTGTGGCAAGCCAACAGACCCCGGCAGATGCTCTTGCAAACCGGAAGTCCGTAGGTCAAAGGGTTTTCCTTCGGCAATCGATTGTATCGCTTAGTACGGTACGAATGCTCGCGTTTGTCAGAGTAAAATCCACAAATGTGGATGAAAGTTTGTAATTTTTTGCTTTCTGGGGTAATTTGGAGCCCCGATCACGATTTTGATATCGCCGTTTTGATATTCCCATCATTTCTCCCTCTTATCCAATAACGGCTATTTTCGGTCAATTTTAAAGTTCTAAATGCGTGAAACTAACATACTTCTAGCCGGCCGATGGGGACCCAGATTTTTTTGTGTCAAGCCACAGACCTCAGTAGGTTGTCGGCCAAAGCGTAAGTCCGTGCGTCAAGGGGTTCTCCTTCGGCAATGGAAAGAGTCAAAACATACCAAAGAGGGGGGTCTTTCTTCTTTTTGGACTAGGATTTTTTCAATTTTAAGAAAAAAAGGTCGGTTTTTTTGCATTTTCTGACGTAAAATGAACCCCTGATTACGATTTTGGAGGTCCGACTCCGATATTCCTAGCACCCTGGCGGCAATTTTAAAATAACCGCCAAAAACACGGTTTTTTTGCATTCCGAAAGGCAAAAGAGGAACTAAACGGTGAAGGACAGGGACGCAATTACTCCTGAGGGTAGTCAACAGACCCATCTGAGTTTCCGCCAAACGGCAAGTCCGTAGGTCAAAGGGTTTTCCTTCGGCGATCGACGAAAGTTTCGGTTTTATCGCCGATACGTACAGAAGCTCACGTCGCCACACTTAAATTCGCAAACGTGGACCAATGTTGGTGAATTTTTGGTTACTGGGGTAATTTGAACCCCTGATCACGATTCCGGAATCGCCGTTTTGATATTCTCAACCGTTCACCTTCTAATTCATAGCGGTTTTTTGGTGTATTTTTATAACGAAAACGCGTGAAACAAATATAGTTTTAAGAGGCCGAGGGGGACGCAATTGCTCCTGTGGCAAGCCAACAGACCCCGGCAGATGCTCTTGCAAACCGGAAGTCCGTAGGTCAAAGGGTTTTCCTTCGGCAATCGATTGTATCGCTTAGTACGGTACGAATGCTCGCGTTTGTCAGAGTAAAATCCACAAATGTGGATGAAAGTTTGTAATTTTTTGCTTTCTGGGGTAATTTGGAGCCCCGATCACGATTTTGATATCGCCGTTTTGATATTCCCATCATTTCTCCCTCTTATCCAATAACGGCTATTTTCGGTCAATTTTAAAGTTCTAAATGCGTGAAACTAACATACTTCTAGCCGGCCGATGGGGACCCAGATTTTTTTGTGTCAAGCCACAGACCTCAGTAGGTTGTCGGCCAAAGCGGAAGTCCGTGCGTCAAGGGGTTCTCCTTCGGCAATGGAAAGAGTCAAAACATACCAAAGAGGGGGGTCTTTCTTCTTTTTGGACTAGGATTTTTTCAATTTTAAGAAAAAAAGGTCGGTTTTTTTGCATTTTCTGACGTAAAATGAACCCCTGATTACGATTTTGGAGGTCCGACTCCGATATTCCTAGCACCCTGGCGGCAATTTTAAAATAACCGCCAAAAACACGGTTTTTTTGCATTCCGAAAGGCAAAAGAGGAACTAAACGGTGAAGGACAGGGACGCAATTACTCCTGAGGGTAGTCAACAGACCCATCTGAGTTTCCGCCAAACGGCAAGTCCGTAGGTCAAAGGGTTTTCCTTCGGCGATCGACGAAAGTTTCGGTTTTATCGCCGATACGTACAGAAGCTCACGTCGCCACACTTAAATTCGCAAACGTGGACCAATGTTGGTGAATTTTTGGTTACTGGGGTAATTTGAACCCCTGATCACGATTCCGGAATCGCCGTTTTGATATTCTCAACCGTTCACCTTCTAATTCATAGCGGTTTTTTGGTGTATTTTTATAACGAAAACGCGTGAAACAAATATAGTTTTAAGAGGCCGAGGGGGACGCAATTGCTCCTGTGGCAAGCCAACAGACCCCGGCAGATGCTCTTGCAAACCGGAAGTCCGTAGGTCAAAGGGTTTTCCTTCGGCAATCGATTGTATCGCTTAGTACGGTACGAATGCTCGCGTTTGTCAGAGTAAAATCCACAAATGTGGATGAAAGTTTGTAATTTTTTGCTTTCTGGGGTAATTTGGAGCCCCGATCACGATTTTGATATCGCCGTTTTGATATTCCCATCATTTCTCCCTCTTATCCAATAACGGCTATTTTCGGTCAATTTTAAAGTTCTAAATGCGTGAAACTAACATACTTCTAGCCGGCCGATGGGGACCCAGATTTTTTTGTGTCAAGCCACAGACCTCAGTAGGTTGTCGGCCAAAGCGTAAGTCCGTGCGTCAAGGGGTTCTCCTTCGGCAATGGAAAGAGTCAAAACATACCAAAGAGGGGGGTCTTTCTTCTTTTTGGACTAGGATTTTTTCAATTTTAAGAAAAAAAGGTCGGTTTTTTTGCATTTTCTGACGTAAAATGAACCCCTGATTACGATTTTGGAGGTCCGACTCCGATATTCCTAGCACCCTGGCGGCAATTTTAAAATAACCGCCAAAAACACGGTTTTTTTGCATTCCGAAAGGCAAAAGAGGAACTAAACGGTGAAGGACAGGGACGCAATTACTCCTGAGGGTAGTCAACAGACCCATCTGAGTTTCCGCCAAACGGCAAGTCCGTAGGTCAAAGGGTTTTCCTTCGGCGATCGACGAAAGTTTCGGTTTTATCGCCGATACGTACAGAAGCTCACGTCGCCACACTTAAATTCGCAAACGTGGACCAATGTTGGTGAATTTTTGGTTACTGGGGTAATTTGAACCCCTGATCACGATTCCGGAATCGCCGTTTTGATATTCTCAACCGTTCACCTTCTAATTCATAGCGGTTTTTTGGTGTATTTTTATAACGAAAACGCGTGAAACAAATATAGTTTTAAGAGGCCGAGGGGGACGCAATTGCTCCTGTGGCAAGCCAACAGACCCCGGCAGATGCTCTTGCAAACCGGAAGTCCGTAGGTCAAAGGGTTTTCCTTCGGCAATCGATTGTATCGCTTAGTACGGTACGAATGCTCGCGTTTGTCAGAGTAAAATCCACAAATGTGGATGAAAGTTTGTAATTTTTTGCTTTCTGGGGTAATTTGGAGCCCCGATCACGATTTTGATATCGCCGTTTTGATATTCCCATCATTTCTCCCTCTTATCCAATAACGGCTATTTTCGGTCAATTTTAAAGTTCTAAATGCGTGAAACTAACATACTTCTAGCCGGCCGATGGGGACCCAGATTTTTTTGTGTCAAGCCACAGACCTCAGTAGGTTGTCGGCCAAAGCGTAAGTCCGTGCGTCAAGGGGTTCTCCTTCGGCAATGGAAAGAGTCAAAACATACCAAAGAGGGGGGTCTTTCTTCTTTTTGGACTAGGATTTTTTCAATTTTAAGAAAAAAAGGTCGGTTTTTTTGCATTTTCTGACGTAAAATGAACCCCTGATTACGATTTTGGAGGTCCGACTCCGATATTCCTAGCACCCTGGCGGCAATTTTAAAATAACCGCCAAAAACACGGTTTTTTTGCATTCCGAAAGGCAAAAGAGGAACTAAACGGTGAAGGACAGGGACGCAATTACTCCTGAGGGTAGTCAACAGACCCATCTGAGTTTCCGCCAAACGGCAAGTCCGTAGGTCAAAGGGTTTTCCTTCGGCGATCGACGAAAGTTTCGGTTTTATCGCCGATACGTACAGAAGCTCACGTCGCCACACTTAAATTCGCAAACGTGGACCAATGTTGGTGAATTTTTGGTTACTGGGGTAATTTGAACCCCTGATCACGATTCCGGAATCGCCGTTTTGATATTCTCAACCGTTCACCTTCTAATTCATAGCGGTTTTTTGGTGTATTTTTATAACGAAAACGCGTGAAACAAATATAGTTTTAAGAGGCCGAGGGGGACGCAATTGCTCCTGTGGCAAGCCAACAGACCCCGGCAGATGCTCTTGCAAACCGGAAGTCCGTAGGTCAAAGGGTTTTCCTTCGGCAATCGATTGTATCGCTTAGTACGGTACGAATGCTCGCGTTTGTCAGAGTAAAATCCACAAATGTGGATGAAAGTTTGTAATTTTTTGCTTTCTGGGGTAATTTGGAGCCCCGATCACGATTTTGATATCGCCGTTTTGATATTCCCATCATTTCTCCCTCTTATCCAATAACGGCTATTTTCGGTCAATTTTAAAGTTCTAAATGCGTGAAACTAACATACTTCTAGCCGGCCGATGGGGACCCAGATTTTTTTGTGTCAAGCCACAGACCTCAGTAGGTTGTCGGCCAAAGCGGAAGTCCGTGCGTCAAGGGGTTCTCCTTCGGCAATGGAAAGAGTCAAAACATACCAAAGAGGGGGGTCTTTCTTCTTTTTGGACTAGGATTTTTTCAATTTTAAGAAAAAAAGGTCGGTTTTTTTGCATTTTCTGACGTAAAATGAACCCCTGATTACGATTTTGGAGGTCCGACTCCGATATTCCTAGCACCCTGGCGGCAATTTTAAAATAACCGCCAAAAACACGGTTTTTTTGCATTCCGAAAGGCAAAAGAGGAACTAAACGGTGAAGGACAGGGACGCAATTACTCCTGAGGGTAGTCAACAGACCCATCTGAGTTTCCGCCAAACGGCAAGTCCGTAGGTCAAAGGGTTTTCCTTCGGCGATCGACGAAAGTTTCGGTTTTATCGCCGATACGTACAGAAGCTCACGTCGCCACACTTAAATTCGCAAACGTGGACCAATGTTGGTGAATTTTTGGTTACTGGGGTAATTTGAACCCCTGATCACGATTCCGGAATCGCCGTTTTGATATTCTCAACCGTTCACCTTCTAATTCATAGCGGTTTTTTGGTGTATTTTTATAACGAAAACGCGTGAAACAAATATAGTTTTAAGAGGCCGAGGGGGACGCAATTGCTCCTGTGGCAAGCCAACAGACCCCGGCAGATGCTCTTGCAAACCGGAAGTCCGTAGGTCAAAGGGTTTTCCTTCGGCAATCGATTGTATCGCTTAGTACGGTACGAATGCTCGCGTTTGTCAGAGTAAAATCCACAAATGTGGATGAAAGTTTGTAATTTTTTGCTTTCTGGGGTAATTTGGAGCCCCGATCACGATTTTGATATCGCCGTTTTGATATTC
Organism: Tachinus rufipes; assembly: GCA_963932245.1. Taxonomy (NCBI): domain Eukaryota; kingdom Metazoa; phylum Arthropoda; class Insecta; order Coleoptera; family Staphylinidae; genus Tachinus; species Tachinus rufipes. Next base: position 10,592,023 of record OZ010749.1, read on the forward strand.
CCATCATTTCTCCCTCTTATCCAATAACGGCTATTTTCGGTCAATTTTAAAGTTCTAAATGCGTGAAACTAACATACTTCTAGCCGGCCGATGGGGACCCAGATTTTTTTGTGTCAAGCCACAGACCTCAGTAGGTTGTCGGCCAAAGCGTAAGTCCGTGCGTCAAGGGGTTCTCCTTCGGCAATGGAAAGAGTCAAAACATACCAAAGAGGGGGGTCTTTCTTCTTTTTGGACTAGGATTTTTTCAATTTTAAGAAAAAAAGGTCGGTTTTTTTGCATTTTCTGACGTAAAATGAACCCCTGATTACGATTTTGGAGGTCCGACTCCGATATTCCTAGCACCCTGGCGGCAATTTTAAAATAACCGCCAAAAACACGGTTTTTTTGCATTCCGAAAGGCAAAAGAGGAACTAAACGGTGAAGGACAGGGACGCAATTACTCCTGAGGGTAGTCAACAGACCCATCTGAGTTTCCGCCAAACGGCAAGTCCGTAGGTCAAAGGGTTTTCCTTCGGCGATCGACGAAAGTTTCGGTTTTATCGCCGATACGTACAGAAGCTCACGTCGCCACACTTAAATTCGCAAACGTGGACCAATGTTGGTGAATTTTTGGTTACTGGGGTAATTTGAACCCCTGATCACGATTCCGGAATCGCCGTTTTGATATTCTCAACCGTTCACCTTCTAATTCATAGCGGTTTTTTGGTGTATTTTTATAACGAAAACGCGTGAAACAAATATAGTTTTAAGAGGCCGAGGGGGACGCAATTGCTCCTGTGGCAAGCCAACAGACCCCGGCAGATGCTCTTGCAAACCGGAAGTCCGTAGGTCAAAGGGTTTTCCTTCGGCAATCGATTGTATCGCTTAGTACGGTACGAATGCTCGCGTTTGTCAGAGTAAAATCCACAAATGTGGATGAAAGTTTGTAATTTTTTGCTTTCTGGGGTAATTTGGAGCCCCGATCACGATTTTGATATCGCCGTTTTGATATTCCCATCATTTCTCCCTCTTATCCAATAACGGCTATTTTCGGTCAATTTTAAAGTTCTAAATGCGTGAAACTAACATACTTCTAGCCGGCCGATGGGGACCCAGATTTTTTTGTGTCAAGCCACAGACCTCAGTAGGTTGTCGGCCAAAGCGGAAGTCCGTGCGTCAAGGGGTTCTCCTTCGGCAATGGAAAGAGTCAAAACATACCAAAGAGGGGGGTCTTTCTTCTTTTTGGACTAGGATTTTTTCAATTTTAAGAAAAAAAGGTCGGTTTTTTTGCATTTTCTGACGTAAAATGAACCCCTGATTACGATTTTGGAGGTCCGACTCCGATATTCCTAGCACCCTGGCGGCAATTTTAAAATAACCGCCAAAAACACGGTTTTTTTGCATTCCGAAAGGCAAAAGAGGAACTAAACGGTGAAGGACAGGGACGCAATTACTCCTGAGGGTAGTCAACAGACCCATCTGAGTTTCCGCCAAACGGCAAGTCCGTAGGTCAAAGGGTTTTCCTTCGGCGATCGACGAAAGTTTCGGTTTTATCGCCGATACGTACAGAAGCTCACGTCGCCACACTTAAATTCGCAAACGTGGACCAATGTTGGTGAATTTTTGGTTACTGGGGTAATTTGAACCCCTGATCACGATTCCGGAATCGCCGTTTTGATATTCTCAACCGTTCACCTTCTAATTCATAGCGGTTTTTTGGTGTATTTTTATAACGAAAACGCGTGAAACAAATATAGTTTTAAGAGGCCGAGGGGGACGCAATTGCTCCTGTGGCAAGCCAACAGACCCCGGCAGATGCTCTTGCAAACCGGAAGTCCGTAGGTCAAAGGGTTTTCCTTCGGCAATCGATTGTATCGCTTAGTACGGTACGAATGCTCGCGTTTGTCAGAGTAAAATCCACAAATGTGGATGAAAGTTTGTAATTTTTTGCTTTCTGGGGTAATTTGGAGCCCCGATCACGATTTTGATATCGCCGTTTTGATATTCCCATCATTTCTCCCTCTTATCCAATAACGGCTATTTTCGGTCAATTTTAAAGTTCTAAATGCGTGAAACTAACATACTTCTAGCCGGCCGATGGGGACCCAGATTTTTTTGTGTCAAGCCACAGACCTCAGTAGGTTGTCGGCCAAAGCGTAAGTCCGTGCGTCAAGGGGTTCTCCTTCGGCAATGGAAAGAGTCAAAACATACCAAAGAGGGGGGTCTTTCTTCTTTTTGGACTAGGATTTTTTCAATTTTAAGAAAAAAAGGTCGGTTTTTTTGCATTTTCTGACGTAAAATGAACCCCTGATTACGATTTTGGAGGTCCGACTCCGATATTCCTAGCACCCTGGCGGCAATTTTAAAATAACCGCCAAAAACACGGTTTTTTTGCATTCCGAAAGGCAAAAGAGGAACTAAACGGTGAAGGACAGGGACGCAATTACTCCTGAGGGTAGTCAACAGACCCATCTGAGTTTCCGCCAAACGGCAAGTCCGTAGGTCAAAGGGTTTTCCTTCGGCGATCGACGAAAGTTTCGGTTTTATCGCCGATACGTACAGAAGCTCACGTCGCCACACTTAAATTCGCAAACGTGGACCAATGTTGGTGAATTTTTGGTTACTGGGGTAATTTGAACCCCTGATCACGATTCCGGAATCGCCGTTTTGATATTCTCAACCGTTCACCTTCTAATTCATAGCGGTTTTTTGGTGTATTTTTATAACGAAAACGCGTGAAACAAATATAGTTTTAAGAGGCCGAGGGGGACGCAATTGCTCCTGTGGCAAGCCAACAGACCCCGGCAGATGCTCTTGCAAACCGGAAGTCCGTAGGTCAAAGGGTTTTCCTTCGGCAATCGATTGTATCGCTTAGTACGGTACGAATGCTCGCGTTTGTCAGAGTAAAATCCACAAATGTGGATGAAAGTTTGTAATTTTTTGCTTTCTGGGGTAATTTGGAGCCCCGATCACGATTTTGATATCGCCGTTTTGATATTCCCATCATTTCTCCCTCTTATCCAATAACGGCTATTTTCGGTCAATTTTAAAGTTCTAAATGCGTGAAACTAACATACTTCTAGCCGGCCGATGGGGACCCAGATTTTTTTGTGTCAAGCCACAGACCTCAGTAGGTTGTCGGCCAAAGCGTAAGTCCGTGCGTCAAGGGGTTCTCCTTCGGCAATGGAAAGAGTCAAAACATACCAAAGAGGGGGGTCTTTCTTCTTTTTGGACTAGGATTTTTTCAATTTTAAGAAAAAAAGGTCGGTTTTTTTGCATTTTCTGACGTAAAATGAACCCCTGATTACGATTTTGGAGGTCCGACTCCGATATTCCTAGCACCCTGGCGGCAATTTTAAAATAACCGCCAAAAACACGGTTTTTTTGCATTCCGAAAGGCAAAAGAGGAACTAAACGGTGAAGGACAGGGACGCAATTACTCCTGAGGGTAGTCAACAGACCCATCTGAGTTTCCGCCAAACGGCAAGTCCGTAGGTCAAAGGGTTTTCCTTCGGCGATCGACGAAAGTTTCGGTTTTATCGCCGATACGTACAGAAGCTCACGTCGCCACACTTAAATTCGCAAACGTGGACCAATGTTGGTGAATTTTTGGTTACTGGGGTAATTTGAACCCCTGATCACGATTCCGGAATCGCCGTTTTGATATTCTCAACCGTTCACCTTCTAATTCATAGCGGTTTTTTGGTGTATTTTTATAACGAAAACGCGTGAAACAAATATAGTTTTAAGAGGCCGAGGGGGACGCAATTGCTCCTGTGGCAAGCCAACAGACCCCGGCAGATGCTCTTGCAAACCGGAAGTCCGTAGGTCAAAGGGTTTTCCTTCGGCAATCGATTGTATCGCTTAGTACGGTACGAATGCTCGCGTTTGTCAGAGTAAAATCCACAAATGTGGATGAAAGTTTGTAATTTTTTGCTTTCTGGGGTAATTTGGAGCCCCGATCACGATTTTGATATCGCCGTTTTGATATTCCCATCATTTCTCCCTCTTATCCAATAACGGCTATTTTCGGTCAATTTTAAAGTTCTAAATGCGTGAAACTAACATACTTCTAGCCGGCCGATGGGGACCCAGATTTTTTTGTGTCAAGCCACAGACCTCAGTAGGTTGTCGGCCAAAGCGGAAGTCCGTGCGTCAAGGGGTTCTCCTTCGGCAATGGAAAGAGTCAAAACATACCAAAGAGGGGGGTCTTTCTTCTTTTTGGACTAGGATTTTTTCAATTTTAAGAAAAAAAGGTCGGTTTTTTTGCATTTTCTGACGTAAAATGAACCCCTGATTACGATTTTGGAGGTCCGACTCCGATATTCCTAGCACCCTGGCGGCAATTTTAAAATAACCGCCAAAAACACGGTTTTTTTGCATTCCGAAAGGCAAAAGAGGAACTAAACGGTGAAGGACAGGGACGCAATTACTCCTGAGGGTAGTCAACAGACCCATCTGAGTTTCCGCCAAACGGCAAGTCCGTAGGTCAAAGGGTTTTCCTTCGGCGATCGACGAAAGTTTCGGTTTTATCGCCGATACGTACAGAAGCTCACGTCGCCACACTTAAATTCGCAAACGTGGACCAATGTTGGTGAATTTTTGGTTACTGGGGTAATTTGAACCCCTGATCACGATTCCGGAATCGCCGTTTTGATATTCTCAACCGTTCACCTTCTAATTCATAGCGGTTTTTTGGTGTATTTTTATAACGAAAACGCGTGAAACAAATATAGTTTTAAGAGGCCGAGGGGGACGCAATTGCTCCTGTGGCAAGCCAACAGACCCCGGCAGATGCTCTTGCAAACCGGAAGTCCGTAGGTCAAAGGGTTTTCCTTCGGCAATCGATTGTATCGCTTAGTACGGTACGAATGCTCGCGTTTGTCAGAGTAAAATCCACAAATGTGGATGAAAGTTTGTAATTTTTTGCTTTCTGGGGTAATTTGGAGCCCCGATCACGATTTTGATATCGCCGTTTTGATATTCCCATCATTTCTCCCTCTTATCCAATAACGGCTATTTTCGGTCAATTTTAAAGTTCTAAATGCGTGAAACTAACATACTTCTAGCCGGCCGATGGGGACCCAGATTTTTTTGTGTCAAGCCACAGACCTCAGTAGGTTGTCGGCCAAAGCGTAAGTCCGTGCGTCAAGGGGTTCTCCTTCGGCAATGGAAAGAGTCAAAACATACCAAAGAGGGGGGTCTTTCTTCTTTTTGGACTAGGATTTTTTCAATTTTAAGAAAAAAAGGTCGGTTTTTTTGCATTTTCTGACGTAAAATGAACCCCTGATTACGATTTTGGAGGTCCGACTCCGATATTCCTAGCACCCTGGCGGCAATTTTAAAATAACCGCCAAAAACACGGTTTTTTTGCATTCCGAAAGGCAAAAGAGGAACTAAACGGTGAAGGACAGGGACGCAATTACTCCTGAGGGTAGTCAACAGACCCATCTGAGTTTCCGCCAAACGGCAAGTCCGTAGGTCAAAGGGTTTTCCTTCGGCGATCGACGAAAGTTTCGGTTTTATCGCCGATACGTACAGAAGCTCACGTCGCCACACTTAAATTCGCAAACGTGGACCAATGTTGGTGAATTTTTGGTTACTGGGGTAATTTGAACCCCTGATCACGATTCCGGAATCGCCGTTTTGATATTCTCAACCGTTCACCTTCTAATTCATAGCGGTTTTTTGGTGTATTTTTATAACGAAAACGCGTGAAACAAATATAGTTTTAAGAGGCCGAGGGGGACGCAATTGCTCCTGTGGCAAGCCAACAGACCCCGGCAGATGCTCTTGCAAACCGGAAGTCCGTAGGTCAAAGGGTTTTCCTTCGGCAATCGATTGTATCGCTTAGTACGGTACGAATGCTCGCGTTTGTCAGAGTAAAATCCACAAATGTGGATGAAAGTTTGTAATTTTTTGCTTTCTGGGGTAATTTGGAGCCCCGATCACGATTTTGATATCGCCGTTTTGATATTCCCATCATTTCTCCCTCTTATCCAATAACGGCTATTTTCGGTCAATTTTAAAGTTCTAAATGCGTGAAACTAACATACTTCTAGCCGGCCGATGGGGACCCAGATTTTTTTGTGTCAAGCCACAGACCTCAGTAGGTTGTCGGCCAAAGCGGAAGTCCGTGCGTCAAGGGGTTCTCCTTCGGCAATGGAAAGAGTCAAAACATACCAAAGAGGGGGGTCTTTCTTCTTTTTGGACTAGGATTTTTTCAATTTTAAGAAAAAAAGGTCGGTTTTTTTGCATTTTCTGACGTAAAATGAACCCCTGATTACGATTTTGGAGGTCCGACTCCGATATTCCTAGCACCCTGGCGGCAATTTTAAAATAACCGCCAAAAACACGGTTTTTTTGCATTCCGAAAGGCAAAAGAGGAACTAAACGGTGAAGGACAGGGACGCAATTACTCCTGAGGGTAGTCAACAGACCCATCTGAGTTTCCGCCAAACGGCAAGTCCGTAGGTCAAAGGGTTTTCCTTCGGCGATCGACGAAAGTTTCGGTTTTATCGCCGATACGTACAGAAGCTCACGTCGCCACACTTAAATTCGCAAACGTGGACCAATGTTGGTGAATTTTTGGTTACTGGGGTAATTTGAACCCCTGATCACGATTCCGGAATCGCCGTTTTGATATTCTCAACCGTTCACCTTCTAATTCATAGCGGTTTTTTGGTGTATTTTTATAACGAAAACGCGTGAAACAAATATAGTTTTAAGAGGCCGAGGGGGACGCAATTGCTCCTGTGGCAAGCCAACAGACCCCGGCAGATGCTCTTGCAAACCGGAAGTCCGTAGGTCAAAGGGTTTTCCTTCGGCAATCGATTGTATCGCTTAGTACGGTACGAATGCTCGCGTTTGTCAGAGTAAAATCCACAAATGTGGATGAAAGTTTGTAATTTTTTGCTTTCTGGGGTAATTTGGAGCCCCGATCACGATTTTGATATCGCCGTTTTGATATTCCCATCATTTCTCCCTCTTATCCAATAACGGCTATTTTCGGTCAATTTTAAAGTTCTAAATGCGTGAAACTAACATACTTCTAGCCGGCCGATGGGGACCCAGATTTTTTTGTGTCAAGCCACAGACCTCAGTAGGTTGTCGGCCAAAGCGTAAGTCCGTGCGTCAAGGGGTTCTCCTTCGGCAATGGAAAGAGTCAAAACATACCAAAGAGGGGGGTCTTTCTTCTTTTTGGACTAGGATTTTTTCAATTTTAAGAAAAAAAGGTCGGTTTTTTTGCATTTTCTGACGTAAAATGAACCCCTGATTACGATTTTGGAGGTCCGACTCCGATATTCCTAGCACCCTGGCGGCAATTTTAAAATAACCGCCAAAAACACGGTTTTTTTGCATTCCGAAAGGCAAAAGAGGAACTAAACGGTGAAGGACAGGGACGCAATTACTCCTGAGGGTAGTCAACAGACCCATCTGAGTTTCCGCCAAACGGCAAGTCCGTAGGTCAAAGGGTTTTCCTTCGGCGATCGACGAAAGTTTCGGTTTTATCGCCGATACGTACAGAAGCTCACGTCGCCACACTTAAATTCGCAAACGTGGACCAATGTTGGTGAATTTTTGGTTACTGGGGTAATTTGAACCCCTGATCACGATTCCGGAATCGCCGTTTTGATATTCTCAACCGTTCACCTTCTAATTCATAGCGGTTTTTTGGTGTATTTTTATAACGAAAACGCGTGAAACAAATATAGTTTTAAGAGGCCGAGGGGGACGCAATTGCTCCTGTGGCAAGCCAACAGACCCCGGCAGATGCTCTTGCAAACCGGAAGTCCGTAGGTCAAAGGGTTTTCCTTCGGCAATCGATTGTATCGCTTAGTACGGTACGAATGCTCGCGTTTGTCAGAGTAAAATCCACAAATGTGGATGAAAGTTTGTAATTTTTTGCTTTCTGGGGTAATTTGGAGCCCCGATCACGATTTTGATATCGCCGTTTTGATATTCCCATCATTTCTCCCTCTTATCCAATAACGGCTATTTTCGGTCAATTTTAAAGTTCTAAATGCGTGAAACTAACATACTTCTAGCCGGCCGATGGGGACCCAGATTTTTTTGTGTCAAGCCACAGACCTCAGTAGGTTGTCGGCCAAAGCGTAAGTCCGTGCGTCAAGGGGTTCTCCTTCGGCAATGGAAAGAGTCAAAACATACCAAAGAGGGGGGTCTTTCTTCTTTTTGGACTAGGATTTTTTCAATTTTAAGAAAAAAAGGTCGGTTTTTTTGCATTTTCTGACGTAAAATGAACCCCTGATTACGATTTTGGAGGTCCGACTCCGATATTCCTAGCACCCTGGCGGCAATTTTAAAATAACCGCCAAAAACACGGTTTTTTTGCATTCCGAAAGGCAAAAGAGGAACTAAACGGTGAAGGACAGGGACGCAATTACTCCTGAGGGTAGTCAACAGACCCATCTGAGTTTCCGCCAAACGGCAAGTCCGTAGGTCAAAGGGTTTTCCTTCGGCGATCGACGAAAGTTTCGGTTTTATCGCCGATACGTACAGAAGCTCACGTCGCCACACTTAAATTCGCAAACGTGGACCAATGTTGGTGAATTTTTGGTTACTGGGGTAATTTGAACCCCTGATCACGATTCCGGAATCGCCGTTTTAATATTCTCAACCGTTCACCTTCTAATTCATAGCGGTTTTTTGGTGTATTTTTATAACGAAAACGCGTGAAACAAATATAGTTTTAAGAGGCCGAGGGGGACGCAATTGCTCCTGTGGTAAGCCAACAGGCCCCGGCAGATGCTCTTGCAAACCGGAAGTCCGTAGGTCAAAGGGTTTTCCTTCGGCGATCGATTGTATCGCTTAGTACGGTACGCACCCTCGCGTTTGTCAGAGTAAAATCCACAAATGTGGATGAAAGTTTGTAGTTTTTTGCTTTCTGGGGTAATTTGGAGCCCCGATCACGATTTCAATATCGTTGTTTTGATATTCTCATCATTTCTCCCTCTTATCCAATAACGGCTATTTTCAATCAATTTCAAAGTTCTAAATGCGTGAAACTAACATACTTCTAGCCGGCCGATGGGGACCCAGATTTTTTTGTGTCAAGCCACAGACCCCAGTAGGTTGTCGGCCAAAGCGGAAGTCCGTTTGTCAAGGGGTTCTCCGTCGGCAATGGAAAGAGTCAAAACATACCAAAGAGGGGGGTCTTTCTTCTTTTTGGACTAGGATTTTTTCAATTTTAAGAAAAAAAGGTCGGTTTTTTTGCATTTTCTGACGTAAAATGAACCCCTGATTTCGATTTTGGAGGTCCGACTCCGATATTCCTAGCACCCTGGCGGCAATTTTAAAATAACCGCCAAAAACACGGTTTTTTTGCATTCCGAAAGGCAAAAGAGGAACTAAACGGTGAAGGGCAGGGACGCAATTACTCCTGAGGGTAGTCAACAGACCCATGTGAGTTTCCGCCAAACGGCAAGTCCGTAGGTCAAAGGGTTTTTCTTCGGCGATCGACGAAAGTTTCGGTTTTATCGCCGATACGTACAGAAGCTCACGTCGCCGCACTTAAATTCGCAACCGTGGACCAATGTTGGTGAATTTTTGGTTACTGGGGTAATTTGAACCCCTAATCACAATTCCGGAATCGCCGTTTTGATATTCTCAACCGTTCACCTTCTAATTCATAGCGGTTTTTTGGTGTATTTTTATTACGAAAACGCGTGAAACAAATATAGTTTTAAGAGGCCGAGGGGGACGCAATTGCTCCTGTGGCAAGCCAACAGACCCCGGCAGATGCTTTTGCAAACCGGAAGTCCGTAGGTCAGAGGGTTTTCCTTCGGCGATCGATTGTATCGCTTAGTACGGTACGAATGCTCGCGTTTGTCAGAGTAAAATCCACAAATGTGGATGAAAGTTTGTAATTTTTTGCTTTCTGGGGTAATTTGGAGCCCCAATCACGATTTTGATATCGCCGTTTTGATATTCCCATCATTTCTCCCTCTTATCCAATAACGGCTATTTTCGGTCAATTTCAAAGTTCTAAATGCGTGAAACTAACATACTTCTAGCCGGCCGATGGGGACCCAGATTTTTTTGTGTCAAGCCACAGACCCCAGTAGGTTGTCGGCCAAAGCGGAAGTCCGTTTGTCAAGGGGTTCTCCGTCGGCAATGGAAAGAGTCAAAACATACCAAAGAGGGGGGTCTTTCTTCTTTTTGGACTAGGATTTTTTCAATTTTAAGAAAAAAAGGTCGGTTTTTTTGCATTTTCTGACGTAAAATGAACCCCTGATTACGATTTTGGAGGTCCGACTCCGATATTCCTAGCACCCTGGCGGCAATTTTAAAATAACCGCCAAAAACACGTTTTTTTTGCATTCCGAAAGGCAAAAGAGGAACTAAACGGTGAAGGGCAGGGACGCAATTACTCCTGAGGGTAGTCAACAGACCCATCTGAGTTTCCGCTAAACGGCAAGTCCGTAGGTCAAAGGGTTTTTCTTCGGCGATCGACGAAAGTTTCGGTTTTATCGCCGATACGTACAGAAGCTCACGTCGCCGCACTTAAATTCGCAAACGTGGACCAATGTTGGTGAATTTTTGGTTACTGGGGTAATTTGAACCCCTGATCACAATTCCGGAATCGCCGTTTTGATATTCTCAACCGTTCACCTTCTAATTCATAGCGGTTTTTTGGTGTATTTTTATTACGAAAACGCGTGAAACAAATATAGTTTTAAGAGGCCGAGGGGGACGCAATTGCTCCTGTGGCAAGCCAACAGACCCCGGCAGATGCTTTTGCAAACCGGAAGTCCGTAGGTCAAAGGGTTTTCCTTCGGCGATCGATTGTATCGCTTAGTACGGTACGAATGCTCGCGTTTGTCAGAGTAAAATCCACAAATGTGGATGAAAGTTTATAATTTTTTGCTTTCTGGGGTAATTTGGAGCCCCGATCACGATTTTAATATCGCCGTTTTGATATTCCCATCATTTCTCCCTCTTATCTAATAACGGCTATTTTCGGTCAATTTCAAAGTTCTAAATGCGTGAAACTAACATACTTCTAGCCGGCCGATGGGGACCTAGATTTTTTTGTGTCAAGCCACAGACCCCAGTAGGTTGTCGTCCAAAGCGGAAGTCCGTGTTTCATTTTAAGAAAAAAAGATCGGTTTTTTTGCATTTCCTGACGTAAAATGAACCCCTGATTACGATTTTGGGGGTCCGACTCCGATATTCTTAGCACCCTGGCGGCAATTTTAAAATAACCGCCAAAAACACGGTTTTTTCTCATTCGAAAGGCAAAAGAGGCACTAAACGGTGAAGGGCAGGGACGCAATTACTCCTGAGGGTAGTCAACAGACCCATCTGAATTCCCGCTAAACGGCAAGTCCGTAGGTCAAAGGGTTTTCCTTTGGCGATCGACGAAAGTTTCGGTTTTATCGCCGATACGTACAGAAGCTCACGTTGCCACACTTAAATTCGCAAATGTGGACCAATGTTGGTAAATTTTTGGTTACTGGGGTAATTTGAACCCCTGATCACGTTTCCGGATTTGTCGTGTTGATATTTTTAACATTTCACTTTCTATTTCAAAGCAGTTTATTCGGTATATTTTAATTAAGGAAAAGTGTGAAATAAACATACTTTTAGTTGGCGGAGGGGGGCGCAGATGCTCCTTTGACAAACCACAGACCCATGCAGGTTACTCCTCAAACCGTAAGTCTGTGGGTCAAAGGGTTTGGCTTCGGCGATCGATTGAATGCTTGGTTTAATCGCTATTAAGCACACATGCTCGTGCCGACAGACTAAAATTAGCAAATGCCGATAAAAGATTGTATTTTTGTTTGTTTCTGGGGTAGTTTGGTCATTAAACGTTCATCTGTTATGCACTATTATTGTCTTTTCTCAGGAAACTAATACCAACAACAAAGGCATTGCTGTTGCAAAATCCTAAAAACTAGATAATCCTGCACTTAATATAAACATAAAAATTAATTAAATCAATTATAAATCAAGAGAGAAAATATCTATAAATGTTTTTTATCAATGCATCAAACTATCCAATTATAAACAAACCTTTCACTATTATGATTGTCAAGTTTAAGTTTACATCTTTATATAACTCACACGGGACCTTGCATTTAAAGATCATTAACATCATTACCTTTACAAAAAAATAATATTAACACGACACTTAATTATTTTATTTGTTTTTTTACGAGGAAGTAATTTAGATGAAAGCATTTCTCATTATATAACTGCCAGAATTACATTAGCGGAGCAATTATGATTACGGAGCAAATGCAAAATTTAAGAATGAAAAAAAAAGAAGAAAGTATTTTTTTATAAATTCTCAATTAGCTGAAACGACGAAAGTTGTTTGGTGTTACTGTGCTGGTGGGATGTAAAGCTTGTTTATTTTTATATTTTAATATTATTGTAAACCCTCTTTGACGCCTATAGAAATTTAAGTAGCTAAAATAAAAATAATTTTTGGGTTAATAAAATTTCGTACGGTTTTATGTTTGAACTTGGAGAAAATTAATCAGATTGTAATAATATGATGAGATACCATATGAAATGAAATCCATTAATTTTGTCTGGAGCTTTATCGAAAAAAGCACATTTTTGTAATTTGTTTAAATGTACTGAATGTGACTACAGAATTGTAGTTTTGGCTTATTCAATAATACAATAATCATATATTTTGAATCTATTGTATTCTAAATAATTTACATTAATTGTAATATCAAAATTAAGAATGTCATGATAAAAGGTTCTGTGAAAAGTAGGAAAAGGTCAATAGCGATGCGCCTGTAGTTGGACATGTAGGGCACGTGGAAGATGCATCTCGCGAATTTTCATAGACTTTCACGTTTTCTAACACGATATATTACCTTGCCCGTTTCAATGCTATAATAAATTAACTCGATTTTTCTTTATAAACGTTTACTACAATCATTAATGTCTCGTTGTTGAGAGAGAAATTTTATTTTATTTTCAAATAATATTGGAAAATCAATTATCTAAAACAATGGAGAATTTAAATATTGAAAGTAATTTGGTACAATTTATATAATATCATTTTTTAATTGGTAATAAATCAGTCTCATATTTTTCGGCCTTCAATTAGCAATTTTTTATCAAGTTCATTAAACTGAAATTTCTCTATGATTTCTCTCAATTCGGATAAAACAACTATTAATAATATAGTGTGACAGGGATATGAAAAAATTTGTAAACTTTTCAATTGCGATTATGACATTGCTCATGTAATAAATTGGCAAGGTAAAATTATTTTAGGCATTTTTTTTTTGGATTAATTTTCTTCTTTAAATCTGGATCAACTGCGGAACTTTTTCTTATCTTAAAGTAACTTGTTCATTTCACTTTTCCTTATAGGAATTATTTTTTGTTGTTAAATAAAATGCCATTCCTTTATAATATGATTTTCTTGTGACATATGGTTATAATAAAATTGTTACCTACAAATAACTGTAATAATTATCTATTAGTTTAATTTTTTTAAATATAAAATAAATTATTTAAGCTTTTAACCAGAAACGTGAATCAATCCGGCAATCATACTCCAATGTTACAGTATGTTCATTCGTTGATATACATACAATTTATTTTTCCGTTTACTTAGTTTAGCATTATTGTTCACGTATGCAGTAATTGAATATTATAAGACTTTAAAAAAACTTAGAATAAGTAAGAACATCTTTCCAAACTTTTAAACAATTTATAACATTTTACAAACATTTTGTTTGATCCTAGAATGAGCTATAATCTTTTTTAACACTTTTAAAAAAACGTAGAATGGTTTATAACAATTTTCAAAATTTTTGGACAATCTATAACATTTTTCAACAATTTTAATTAATTGTAGAACGAGTTATAAGACTTTTGGACAAACCTAGAATAAGTTATGATATTTTTTAAAACTTTTGAACAATCTATAACAAATTTCAACAATTTCGTTAATTTTAGAATAAACTACAACCTTGCACTAAGCAGCATAGGTATGTCTAACAATTTTCTAACAAATTAATGTAAACTATAATCTTTTTCAACATTTTTGAACAAACCTAGGATAAGCTGGACATTGTTTAATACTTTTAGACAATCTATAACATTTTCTAATAATTTTGGTTAAACCTAGACTGAGCTATAACCTTTTCAACACTTTTTAACAAATTTAGAAAAAGCTTTTAAACAATCTAGATTTATTCTAACAATTTTGGTTAATTCTAGACTTAACTATTATACTTTTGGACAAATCTAAACGTTTTTTTAAATTTTTGGACAACCTATATTTAACTTTGAGTTATTTTAGAATTAGCTATAACTATTTTTAACATTGTTAGGCAAACCTAGAATAAATTCGGACATTTTTCAAAAATTTTGGGCAAATTTTAACATTTTTAGTTAAAATCTAGAGTAAGCAATTATTTTTTTTAAATATTTTGAACAAACTCAAAATAAATTATGGCATTTTTTAATACTTTTGGACAATTTATTTTACTTTTTAACAACTTTGGTTAACTCTAGACAAAGCTATTACACTTTTGGATCAATTGGGCTATTTTCAAAATTTTTAGACAATCTATAACATTTTTAATCATTTTGGTTAAACTTAGAATGAGCTATAACCTTTTCAAAACTTTTGAACAAATCAAGACAAAACTTTTGGACAATCTAGATTTATTTTAACAATTTTTGTTAATTCTAGACTAAACTATTACACTTTTGGACAAACCCATGACTTTTTTCAAACATTTTGAAGAAACCTAAAATGAATTATTGCATTTATTAATACTTTTGAACAGTCTATGTGATTTTTAACAATTTTGGTTAATTTTAGACAAAGCTATTACACTTTTGGACAGACTCAAAATGAGTTGGACATTTTCCAAACCTCTTGGACAATCTATAACATTTTTTCATAATTTTGGTAAAACTTAGAATGAGCTATAACTATTTTAATACTTTTGAACAAATTTAAAAACGCTTTTTGACAATTTGGATTATTTTTAACAATTTTGGTTAATTCTAGACTAAACTATTACTCTTTTGGACAAACCTAGACAAACTTATGACTTTTTTCAAACATTTTGAAGAAACCCAGAATGAATTATTGCATTTTCAATACTTTTGAACAATCTGTATTATTTTTTAGCCATTTTGGTTAACTTTAGACAAAGCTATTACACTTTTGGACAAACCTAGAATAAGTTGGGCATTTTTTAAGACTTTTGGACAACTTCTAACATTTTTCAATAATTTTGCTTAAATCTAGAATCGAAATAACTTTGTAAACATTTTAGAACAAATCTAAAAAAAAACTTGTAGACAATCCATTATATTTTCAAAACATTTGGTTAATTCTAGACAAATCTATTACAGTTTTGGACAAACTTAAAATGAGTTTTAAAATTTTCAAAATTTTTAAACAATTGATAACATTTTTCAAACATTTTGATTAATTTTAAAATGAGCTAAATCTTTTTCAAACACTTTTGAACAAGTTTAGAATGATATATAACAATTTTCAAAACTTTTGTATCTTTTATAGCATTTTTCATCAATTTCAATTAAACCTAGAACATGTTATAAAACTTTTGAACAAACTTAGAATAAGTTATAACTTTTTTTAATGACAATTTTAAAAAATTTTGCACAATTTATAACATTTTTTAACAGTTTTAGTTAAACCTAGAATGAGATGACATCTTTCTTTGAACAATCTATAACAATTATCAACAACTTTGGTATAGAATGGGTTACAATCTTGCACTAAGTTGCAAAGCTGTGTCTAATAATTTTGATTAAACTTAAAACAAACTATACATTTTTTTAAATATTTTGGACAAACCTATACTAAGCAATAACATCTTTTATAACTTTTGAATAATCTATAGCATTTTTTAACTATTTTGGATCAAGCTATAATGTTTTTCAATACTTTTGAACAAACTAAGAATGTTCTATAATAATTTTCAAAATTTTTGGACAATATTTTTAACAGTTTTTGATAATTTTGGTTAATTTTAACTTTTTTTTTAATTTTTGGACAAATTTTAAATAAACTTTGACATCTTTCAAACATTTTAGACAATTTATAACATTTTTTAACAATTTTGGTCAATTCTAGAATGAATTATAATTTTTCTAAACACTTTTGAACAAACCTAGAATAATCTTTAACAATTTTCAAAATTTTGGACAATTTTTAACATTTTTTGACAATTTTAGTTAAACCTAGAATGTGTTATAAAACCTTTGGACAAACCTAAAATAAGCTATAACTTTTTTTTAAATTTTTAGACAAACGATAAAATTTTTCAATTTTTTTTTTAAATTTTAGAATAAACTATAACTTTTTCAAAACGTTTGAATAAATCTAAAATGAGTTATGACATCTTTGAAAACGTTAAGCCAATTTTTACGAATTTTCAACAATTTTGGTTAAACTTAAAATAAACTATAATTTTTTTCAACACTTTTTGACATACCTAGAACCAATTTTAAAACTTTTGTACAATTAATAACCTTTTCCAACAATTTTAAACAAGTTATAGTATTTTTAAAACTTATAATATGTTTCAACAATTTTTGTTTATCTTAGAAAGTGCTATAACTTTTTTGGAAACATTTGGACAAACTTAAAATAAACTTTAACATTTGGACATATTATAACATTTTTCAAAAAAAATGGTTAATCCCACAATACACAATAACTTGTTTGCAACTTTTAGACAAACCCAGAACGTGCTATGGCATCGTTAGACAACTTATGTCAATTTTTAAAAATTTTGGTTAAGCTTACAATGAGTTATAATCCTTTTTATCACTTTTAGATAAATCTAGAATAAATTATGTCTTTTTCAACATTTTTGGGCAATTTATTTTACTTTATCTTAAAATAAACTAAAATCTTTTAATCAAACCTAGAACAAGTTATAACATTTTTCAAAATGTTTGGACTTATATTATATTTAACAAGTTTGCTTAATTTTAGAATAAGATAAAACTTTTTTCAACACTTTGGTTGAACCTAGAATGAACGTTTTTTAATACTTTTAGACAACCTATAACATTTTTCAAAATTTTGATTAATAAACTAAGTTATAATTTTTTTGAATAAACTTGGAATAAACTATGACACTTTTCAAAACTTTTGGACAACCTTAAAATAAGCCATAACATTTTTGGACAGACCTAGAATAAATTATAACATTTTTCAAAATTTTTGGACAACTCACAACACTTGTCAATAAATTTAGTTTATTCTAGAATAAGTTATATCCTATTTCAACACTTTTAGTCAAACCTAGAATGAGTTATAACATTTTTCAAAACTCTTGGACAATCACAATAACATTTTTCAACAATTTTGATTAATCTTAACTTTTTTGGACAAACCTAGAATGAATTATAACATTTTACAAAAATTCTTGGACAATTACAATAACATTTTTCAACAATTTTGATTAGTCCTAACTTTTTTTGGACAAACCTAGAATGAATCATAACATTTTTTCAAAATTCTTGAACAATCACTATAACATTTTTCAACAATTTTGATTAATTTTAGAATAAACCATTTTTTTTTAACCTAGAATGAACTATAATACTTGTTTAAACTTTTAGACAATCAATAACATTTTTCAACAAATTTTGTTAAACCTAGAATAAACTATAACCATTTTTCAATACTTGTAGACAAAACTGAAATAAGCTATAACATCATTCAAAACTTTTGGACATACTATAATAAGTTTTTTAATAATCAAACCCACCTACGCATATAGAGACCTCAGATAGTGGATCTACAGCAAGTCGAAATGAACCAAACCTTAATAGCTGGAAAACTTCCTTCATACTCACATTATCAAAATGACCATAATTAAATTAATCTATATTAACCATTACATATGTAATCAATCCAAAAACAAACATTAAAATAAATGACGCCATAAACATAATCATGCGTAAGAAAAACATAAAATGCGTTATAAAATTAATATGATTATGATAGCACCACACTTAATGCTTTTTTTTAACGCATAATAAATAAATAAACATTAAAGTTTATCCCAATAATTATTGTGTAACATAATATTTATTAAGAGTAATAAAATAATCGCAAAAAAGTTCTAAACTGAAGCAACTCGGCATTGGCATTCACCTTCACTTTTCGTCAAGTTCCGTAGCGGAGAAAGTTTTCGGTTTATATTTCATACGTATAATTACATCCAGTTCTAAAGTATTGCAATTAGAGCCGCCGAAAATTGCCATTAGCGAGAATTATAGGAGATAATATAAGAAATTATTAATGTTTTATTTCCTTATTGAAGTCATGATCTTTTATTATTACATATTTTATGCAAAATTTAATTAAAAAATTTGTGTACTATCCCGGCGATAAATATAGAAATAGGCTAGTTAATTTGTTAATCTGAGGAAATTTAAAGAATTATCAAATATTTTTTAACAATGATTCGTATGATTCAGATTAATGCTTTAATAATTATTTTTTGATAAATAATAAATAAAATGTTGAAAATAAAATAACACAATAAATGTGTATTATGTAAATGCATGCAGTAAAAACCATTGCAACTAATACCCATAAAATTTTAAAATAAATTGTAAATGAGACCAAATATTTCAATGAGATAACATCCATAAAATATTGATGTACATATTCTCCTGAAGCTATAGGTCGATTGAAATATTATTAGTCCAATATTTTACATATTCACAAATTTACATTTATGGTTAATGTTTCGATCTATTTTAGAAATAATACGTTCGGTTTCTAAAAATGTACACGTGTTTTTCATTGAAGCTTTAATTGGCCTGTAAATGTATCCATACGTGTCAATTTCTAATAAAATTATTATAACAAATGTGTTAATAGCTTAATTTATGTCTATAAATATGCAAAGAAAAGAAATTAGAAAATAATTAAATGTTGTTACATAATTTAATAATTGCTTAATTAATTTTTTTTTCAATTATTTTCTTTAAATAATTAGTAAATTTGAAATTTGGGTTTAATTGGAATTAAACAAAAAATATATGAATTTTATCTCTGCGTGTAATGAGTTAATTTTGTGGACCGTCTGAGCAAGCAGAAAATAACATATTTTGTAAATTATAAAATTAAAATTTGACTGAAAATATCATTCTAACATATTGATTTTTTTTATTAAAAAGTGACACTATATACAGATTGTCGAAATCATTGTAACACACAAAATGAATGTGGAAGTGGTAAAACTGGTGTGCGTGCAATATGTACCACTACTACTATTTATTTTTTCCTTTAAAGACACATAATACGAATAAATTCAACAATTTGTATACCTTTGCAAATTTAGATGTATCCCCCCCCCCCCCTTTTTTTTTTCACATTTCATTTTTTTTTATCACCTATAGAATACCCTTTGGCCTACGGATTTCCGGTTTGCAAAAGCATCTACCAGGGTTTAATGGCTAAACGTAAGTTTGTTAAGCACACCAAAAAAAAACCTTCTCTTGGGACAAAGTGATCTCTGACGCTCGCAGAGAGGTTAAACATTGAAACTCTTAATCACGAACATCCAGGATGGGTAAAACACCTTATAACATGATTGAATTAGAGTGGCCCCGCACCCACCCAACTGTTAGTGTTTAAGAAGTTGGACCACAACCTTACAATTTTCTCTTAGAACAAAGTGATTTCTGATGCTCGCAGAGAAGTCAAGCTTTCAATCTTTTGATCACAAACACTTGGGTGGATGGGAGGAACACTCCATAGCATAATGACTTGTTAGTAGTTTGGATTTGAAAGACCCACCTACCCACATAACCATTAGTGTTTAAGAAGTTGGATCACAACCATTTCTTGGGATAAAGTGACCTCTGACGTTAGAAGAGCGGTCAAACATTGAATCTCTTAATCACAAACATTTGAGCGGGTGGGTAGGACACTCCATAGCATAATTGCGAGTCAGTAGTTTGGATTGGAGTTACCCACCCACCCAACCGTTTGTTACTGTTAAAGAAGTTGGATCACAACCTTCTCTTAGGAAAAAGTTGCATCTGATGCTTGCAGAGAAGTGAAACATTAAATTTCTTGATCACAAACACTTGGGTGGGTGGGTGGGACATTCTATAGCATGATGACGTGTTAGTAATTTGGGTTAGAGTTGCCCACCCACCCACCCATTTGTTAGTGTTTAAGTGGTTAAATCACAACCTTCTCTTGAGTCAAAGTGACCTATGACGTTAGCAGAAAGTTCAAACATTTAATCTCTAAATCACAAACACTTGGGTGGGTGGGTGGGTCACTCCATAGCATGATGAAGTGTGGTTTGGGTTGGAGTGACCCACCCACCCACTCATTTGTTAGTGTTCAACTTGTTTAATTACAACATTCTCTTGAGTCAATGTGACCTCTGACGTTAGCAGAGAGGTCAAACATTGAATCTCTTAATTACAAACACTTAAGTGGGTGGGTGAGACACTCCATAGCATAATGACAAATCAGTAGTTTGGATTGGAATGGTGTTAGTGGTTAAGAGCTTGGATCACAACTTTATCTTAGGACATTGTTAGTGTTTTTTTTTTTTTTTTTTTTTTTAATGTGGTTTTATGAAAGCTTTACTAGCTTGTGTGTGGGGCTCTCACCCACTAGTTCCACTTGGCGTGTAGTATACATTTTTGGAATTAGCGTTAGCAAAAATGAACCGCCCGGACACGCATTTTGCGTACCCTAGATCTAGTTTATCGTCTATTTAGTTATTTTTCTCCGGAGTCAGTTCCAGTCTTCTTTCTTCTGCTTCAATATTTTTAATTATTTTCTTGACAAATTCGTGTATCTTTGACCAGTTTCTTTCGGATGTTAGCATTGTTTCGACTGCTTTTTTCTTTGTAAATATTTCTTTGGTAGTCAACTCAATTTTATATCATTCCTTTTGCCATTTAGAGCATTTAAAAATTACATGTTTAGCAGTGTCTTCGTTATTACAGTATATGCATAACCCACAATTTTTTTTTAAACCTTAATAGATATGAGTTGAAACAGCCATGTCCACTGAGGAACTGAGTAATATAATAGTCCACCTGACCATGACTTCTATCTAACCATTTTCCAATGTTCTTAATTAGAGTTTTGGTCCAGGCGCTTTTTCTGTTTCTTGGTTCCATGACTCTTGCCACTTAAAAATCATTTCCTGGTGTATTTTGGTCTTATGTTTGGCATCTACGTTTTGGCTCTTTGATCTTTGTTTTGCCATCCGCCAATTGGTAGTATTGATGCTATAACAAGTAAAGCTTTGGTTGATACTGTTCTATAGCTGCATATCACTTTAATTGTCATTCTTTTTTGCTGCTTCAGTAGCATATTTTTATATTTCTCGTATCTTAGGACTTCTTTTCAGATTTGTACTCCGTACATCATAACCGAGTGAGTCACTGAACAAAATAATCTTTTTTTATTTGCAGATGGAGCTTCTATTCCTGTCATAATCTTGCCTAACGCCTTTACCACCTTGTCCACTTTCTCTCTCTTTATATTTGCGCAACCTAGTTTAAAAGTAGCCTCTTTTAGCCTCCTTCCTTCATATAGTAGTACCGCTTTTGTTTTATTTGCAGCTATTTCTAGTCCCATTTGAGTCACTCTCTGTTTTATCCCTTTTAGTGTAATGTTTGCTATCGAAATTAGGTTCTCTGTTGATTTTGATGAAACCACAGCCGCGGTTCTAGTATGGAACCTTGCGGGACTTTGCTAGACATTTTTAGGTGTTCTCTTTTGCCTATTAGTACAGTCCTGTCTATTAAATAGTTGGTAATAATGCCCATTGTAACCCCCATCTTTTTTAGAGCCTCTAATATTC
Source organism: Tachinus rufipes (assembly GCA_963932245.1). NCBI lineage: Eukaryota > Metazoa > Arthropoda > Insecta > Coleoptera > Staphylinidae > Tachinus > Tachinus rufipes. The sequence continues at coordinate 10,613,853 of OZ010749.1, forward strand.
CCGTCCAAGGTACCGTATTGAAGCCGTTGTTGTTGTTAGTGTTTAGGAGGTTGGATCACAACCTTCTCTAAGAACAATGTGACTTCTGACGCTCCAAAAAGTTAAACATTAAATTTCATAATTACAAACACTCGGGTGGGTGGGTGGGACACTCCATAGCAAGAAGACGTGTCATTAATTTGGATAGGAATGACTCACCTACTCACCTAACTGTTACTGTTTAAGAGGTTGGATCACAACTTTTTTTTAGGACAAACTGACCTCTGACGCTTGTAGAGAGGTCAAACATTAAATTTCTTAACCACAAACACTTGGGTGAGTAGTTGGGACACTTTATAGCATGATGACGTGTCAGTAGTTTGGATTGGAGTTACCCACCTACCAACACAATTATTAGTGTTTAAGAGATTGGATTACAACCTTCTCTAAGAACAAAGTGGCCTCTGACGCTTGCAGAAAGGTCAAACATTGAATCTCTTAAACACAAACACTTGGGTGGGTGGTTGGGACATTCCATAGCATGATATTGTGCTAGTAGTTTGGATTGGAGTGATCTACCCACCCACCCAACTGTTAGTGTTCAAGAAGTTAGATCATAACCGTCTCTTGGGTTAAAGTGACCTCTGACACTTTCAGAGAGGTCAAACATTGAATCTTTTCATTACAAACACTTTGGGTAGATGGGTGGGACACTCCGTAGCATGATGACGAGTCAGTAGTTTGGATTGGAGTTGCTCACCCACCCACCTATTTGTTAGTGTTTGAGAGATTGGATCACAACTTTTTTTAAGAGCAACTCTGACGTTTGCAGAAATGTCAAACATTGATTTTTTTTATTACAAACACTTGGGTGGGTGAGTTGGACATTCCATATTATAATGACGTGTCAGTAGTTTGGATCGGAGTACCTACCCACTCAATTGTTAGTGTTCAAGAGGTTTGATCACAACCTTCTCTTGGATCAAAGTGACTTTTGACGCTTGCAGAGAGGTTAAACATTGAATTTTTTAATCATGAACACTTAGGTGGGTGGGTGAGACACTCCGTAGCATGATGAGGAGTCAGTAGTTTGGATTGGATCACAACTTTCTTTTGGGTCAAAGTGATATCCGAGACCCTTGCAGGAAATCCAAACATTGATTTTTTTGATAACAAACACTTGGGCGGGAGGGTGTGGGTCACTCCATAGCATGGTGACGAGTTAGTAGTTTGGATTGGAGCGACCCACCCACCCAACAGTTAGTGTTCAAAAGCTTTGGATCACAACTTTCTCTTGGAACAAAGTGACTTCTGACGGTTGCAGGAAGAGGTCAAACATTAAATCTTTTGATTACTAACACTTGGGTAGGTGGGTGGGACACCATAGCATAATGAGTCAAATCAGTAGTTTGAATTGGAATGACTTACCCACCCACCCAACTAGTGTTCAAGAGGTTGGACCACAACCTTCTTTTGGGACAAAGTTACCTCTGATGCTCACAGAGAAGTCAGACATTAAATCTCTTGATTACGAACACTTGGGTGGGTGGTTGGGACACCCTCTAAGTGTTTCTTATTAAAAGAATTATTTACAAACTACATACTATGGAGTTACCTGCCCAAGTGTTTGTATACTAATTTTTTGATAACAAACACTCGGGCGGGTGGGTGGGCAACTCCAGTTGAAACTTTTTACCGTTATCATGTTCTGGATTGATTTACACTCAGGAAGGTGGAAGTACAATTTTACTTGAAACAATTGATTGTCATCATGCTCTGGATTTACCCGCCAAAGTGTTTGTAAACTAACCTTTTGATATCAAACACTTGGGCGAGTGGGTGGGCAACTCTAGTTAAAATTATTTACCGCCATCATGTTCTGGAGTTGCCCACCCACTCGCCCTAGTGTTTGTTATCAAAAGATTTATTTACAAACACTCAGGAAAGTGAATGTACAATTTCGGTTGAAACTATTGATCCTCATCATGCTCTGGAGTTACTCGCCTGAGTGTTTGTAAACTAATCTTTTAATTACAAACACTCGGGCGGGTGGGTCTTCAACTCTAGTTGAAATTATTGACCGTCATCATGCTCTGGAGTTGCCCACCCACCCGCTCAAGTTATGTTATCAAAAGATTAATTTACAAACACTCAGGAAAGTGGAAGTATAATTTCACTTAAAACTATTGATCTTTAGTTGAAACTATTTATCGCTATTATGCTCTAGTGTTGCTCACCCACCCGCCCAAGTGTTTGTTATCAAAAGATTTATTTACAAGCATTTAGGCATGTAGAAGTACAATTTCAGTTAAAGCTATTGATTGTCATCATGCTCTGCAATTACCCGCCCAAGTGTTTGTAAACTAATCTTTTAATAACAAACACTGGGGCGGGTGGGTGGGCAACTCCAACTGAAACTATTGACCGCTATCATGCTCTGAAGTTGCCCACCCACCCGCTCAAGTGTTTGTTATCATAAGATTTATTTACAAACACTCAGGAAAGTGGACGTATTTTTTTACTTACAACTATTGATCTTCATTATGCTCTGGATTTACCCGCCCGAGTGTTTGTAAACTAATCTTTTGATATCAAACACTCGGGCGAGTGGGTGGGCAACTCTAGTTAAAACTATTTACAGCCATCATGCTCTGGAGTTGCCCACCCACCCGCCCAAGCGTTTGTTATTAAAAGATTTATATACAAACACTCAGGAGGGTAGATGTACAATTTCACTTGAAACTATTGATTGTTATCATGCCCTGGATTTACCCGCCCAAGTGTTTGTAAACTAATTTGGTAACAAACACTTGGGCGGGTGGATGGGCAACTCCAGTTGAAACTATTGATCGCCATCATGCTTTGAAGCTGCCTACCCACCCGCCCAAGTGTTTGTTATCAATAGATTTATATACAAACACTAAGAAAGATGGATGTACAATTTCAGTTAAAACTATTGACCGTCATCATACTCTGGATTTACTCGCCCTGTAAAAATGAACAAAACAATTCGCCGCTAGCAGGGCATAGTATGTACTTTTTTGTATATATGTATATTTCCTGTTAATAAAGTCGTTTATTATTATTATTATTATTATTAATTATGAAGTAGCAACATTTGTCACTCAAATTTAGAAGACTGTAAAACTCTATTCATAAAATGTCAAAAAGAGCAAAATCCGGTCATAAAATATTTAAAAAAAAACTAAGATTCTGACCAAAAACTGTTAAAAAATTTAAAAGTTTGTTTATAAAATGTCAAAAATAGCAAAATCCGGCCATGAAATATAAAAAAAACAAGATTCTTGCCAAAAACTGTTGAACAATTTAAAATGTTGTTTATAAAGTGTCAAAAAAGCAAAATCTGGCCATAAAGTTAAAAAAAAAAACAAAATTCTGGACAAAAATTGAAAAAAAAAAGAATTTCATAAAATGTAAAAAATGGCAACATCCGGTCATAAAATATATAAAAAAAACAAGATTCTGGTCAAAAATTGTTAAAAATTTAAAATTTTGGTAATAAAATGTCAAAAATAGCAAAATCCAGCCATAAAATATAAAAACAAGATTCTGGCCAGAAACTGTTAAAAAATTTAAAATTTTGGTCACAAAATGTCAAAAATAACAAAATCCAGCCATAAAATATAAAAAAAAACTAAAACTCTGGCCAAAAATTGTTGAAAAATTCAAAATTTTGTCCATAAAACGTCAAAAATTGCAAAATCCGGCCATAAAATATTAAAAAAAAAACAAATATTTGTACTAAGATGCAACGTTGTGCCAGTATTAATTTTTATCAAATATAGAATTGAACAACGGCAATCAAAAAACTACCCACCAATGGGTGTGTCATTTGGACAAATCTAAACTGCGCATTGATCAATTACCGTATTGACAATGCCATTAAAAGGTGTCTAACTAAAACAACTCTTATTTAACTTAAAAAAATATATTGGCAATTTTCAAGTTAAACAAGAGCATCACCTACCGACTGCGCCAATTTGATGTTTTATAAAAAATTGTCGGATATTTTCTTTAAAAAAGATATTAGCTTAAACCTAACAGAATGTAATATTAGCCAGTAAGATTTTCATTAAAGATAAAATTGAAAATCTAAACTGCGCAACGATATTGGTACCCTATTTAAAAGTACTAAGAAACAGTAATTTTCCAAAAAAAAAAACACAATAACCAAATAAATAGTTTTGATTGGAGTGACCCACCCACCCAGCCAACTGTTAGTGTTTAAGAGGTTGGATCAGAACATTCTCTTAAGTCAAAGTGACCTCTGACTCTTGCAGAGAGGTCAAACATTAAATCTTTTGTTCACAAACACTTGGGTGAGTGGGTGCGACACTCTATAGCATGATGACGTCTCAGTAGTTTGGATTGGAGTGACCTAGTCACCCATTCAACTATTAGTGTTTAAGAGGTTGGATCACAATTTTTTTTTAGGACAAAGTAACCTCTAACGCTTGCAGATAGGTCAAACATTGAATTTCTTGATCACAAACAATTGGGTGGGTGGGACACTCGTGTCAGTAGTTTGGATTAGAGTACTTTTGTAATTTCCATAAAATTTCTTTAAAGTGTAGTCTTGTGGTACACAATTATATAACTTTTTCTTTAAAAAGTCAATGTATTCTTTTTTTTATTATCGGTTTTAAAACGTCTGTCGACGCTGTTCGATCTTCAGACTCTTTCTCCATCCTAACCTATCCATTGATTGTCTTACAGATTCCTTTTGCTCATCTATTTCTGGATGCGGTCATTCCAGGGTTTCCTGGGCCTGCCTCGTTTCTGTTTTTCGGGGGGACCCAATCGAGCGTAGTTTTTGGTTGTCGATAATCTGCCATCCTTTTCACGTGTCCGTACCTGATAAGTTGCCGTTTTACTGCTTCCTGTACGATGTTTTCTTTCAAGCCGATTAGTTCTTTTATCTTTGTATTGTGTACCCCATCCAACCTCGATATTCTACATGATCTTCTAAGAGCATCCATTTCCAGAGCCTCTAGTACTTTTTTGTCATCTTCTGCCCACCTCCATCTTTCTCCTCCGTCGAGTACGATACTTTTTATAACTGTGTTGTATATGTTACACTTTCTTTATTTTGTAATTTCTTTACTCCACCATATGCCGTTTAGTTTCTTGATACCTCTTCTACCTTGTCCGATTCTTTGCCTGATTTCTTTTTCGTTCTTTCCATCTTTTTGTATTTTTGCCCCCAAGTACTGGTAACTATTGCACGCTGATTGCATTCTCAAGTTCCAAGTCGTCGGATTCTCCCCCAATACATAGGTATTTAGTTTTGTCGAGATTCATCGAAAGGCCTGCTTTTTCATATTCTTCTTTAATTTTCCTGGTCATGTATTGAAGGTAGTACTTGTCTTGGGCCATGAGCACCTGATCATCTGCAAACTGGAGTGTGTATATGTTGTTATCTCTTATATTGATTCCCATGTCTTTGCATTTCCGTTTCCATGTTCTCAAGGAATGTTCGATATAGATTTTAAATAAAGTCGGAGATAGGCAGAGAATGTATTCTCCGAGTTGAAATAAAAATTGTAATGCTTAAGCATTGATCATCAACTAATCTAAATTTAGCTATAAATATCTTATCTAAATTACAAAATTAGTTTTATTTTCGTTATATTGCAATCATGTAAAGTATATTTTTATTGAATAAATAATATTTTCTAAATAAAACTGGTTTAATAATTAAATACATGTTAATAAAATTATATCATTAGCTAGACAACTTTTACGATTAAAAAAATGTATTATTATTAACTTAATACGAATTAATTAAAGCATCGAAGCGTGTATCGTATATATTAAAACCGATTAAGGTACCATAAATTAGAAAATCAACATTTGAGTAACTCAAATTCCCAAAATTGGACGAGCAATAATAATAAAAATTATTAAAAGAATTTGGCCGCATTTGAATATTCATGTATGATTAGATAGGAAATTAAATTTGTTCGATTTCTATGAATAAAATGTGAATTAAAGAAAAGACGATTTAAAAAGTAAAAACTGAAATAATAAATTTAAAATGGGCAAATCAATATAATTTCAAATAAGAAATTGGCATTAAATATAATATATAATTAGTTAATTGATTTGAATCCATTATAAATCAATTTTATTATTTCGTTAATAACATAGAAAGGTATTTTAAACATTATTTTCTTTAATTAGTGGTTTACGAAATGTTACAAACTGTTGTTGTTTATGTTTGCATGAAATCATACATATTATTTGCCGCTTAAAAATGTGTTTTATGAGTATAATATTATTGGTCATTGCACTGGGGCATAGAATAGAAATTTAACGAGCGTCTTCATTACATGGCATTATTCATGCCACCGCTTTAGATTTTTTATATTTTTTGAAAGGTCCCTATTTTTATTAAATTTTGTTATGAATTTGTGCGCATAATTTTGCTTTCTATGAAACCACAAGTGCATAATATGAAAATTTGTTAAGGTGTTATAATAATAATAGCATTCATTATGTAATCATTATTTTTGTATCTTTTACCATTAGTTGTGGGTTGTTTTGTTTCTATTTTTGATCTTGAAATAATTTAGCTATTTTACATCTCCTCAGAAGTTTTACGACTTGTTTGAAGGTGGTTGATGGGAGCTTATTAGGTGGTTTTCAAGGATTTAAACCTTCTTTACTAACCTCAGTTTTAATTCAAATTCAAATTTAATTTGTTCGATATATTTTTTACAATTTAACAACAATTCCTAATAAAAAATAATGAAATTAATTGGAGGTTTCTAATTAGCGCCTAATGAAAATTTGAAGATTTTTTTGTGTGTTAAAATTATAAATTTGAGAGACGCAAGTATGAAGAAAGCATAACGTAATGTGTTTTACAAAAACTATAAAATTACATCTCGTAGTTGTGGTTGTTGTTAGTCACGGACAATATGAAATAATTGAGGATTATCATTAATATTAGAATACTTTTATTTTTGCTAATAAGCAATCAGTAGTACTTTTACACGCATTATTTTTTCGGTTTATCGCAACAACTTTTGAAATGTAAATAAGTGATTATTAACAAAAATAAAAGTGTTATTAAAAATTAATTGTGAATGAATATTTATGTTTTAAATTAGAATTCAATTTTCTACTAATATATTATTACATAACAATTTCAATCATATTTTCTACAATACGTGTCTCCAAGACACTTTTTGAATCATTTTCGCTATTTAATATCTAATTACCAATTTTCAAATCCCCATAAATAGAAATCCTTTTTATGGTGGCGTTAATTGTTTACAGGAGCCGATTGCGATATTGCCTGGTTCTACTTTCTTTGTCTACTATTACAAAATTATAATATATACTTTGTTGATATATGGAAGTAATATTCAATTGAGGTTGTAATTGTATACTAAATACTTTGCAAGTTAATTGCTATAGTTAATAGTAATTATAAAGGAACTTGCATGCAGCATAATTTACCAATTGGTTAAATCGGAAATATAGTATTAACAATGCAACAATAAATAATAAATTATTGTAATATATTGAAATAAATGTTTATACACTGGCACTTTAAAATTATGACTTAGTTTTGGATTTTTTTGTTTTTATTTTATGTTAGCAAATTGTAAACAATTGTACTGTATTTTGCACACTAAACTATAAATTCAATGTTGAATTGTAAAGCATATTTATCGTTTTTATTGCGTGTTTTGGAAACATTACAAATTCAGACAAAGTTCGAATTTTTGTTCCTAGGACTAATATGGGACAAAAAATATTTAAAAAAACTTATCAGTAATAACGAGTATTACCCCCTCTTGTATTAATGACTGCTTGAAGTCGACAAGGAACACTTTGAATTAAATTAAAGATCACATTTTGGTCGATATTATTCCATCTCTGCAATAGCAACTGATCAGTTTTTGGAGCAGGTGTATGCTTTCGGATACGTCGTCCTAACTTATCCCAGACATGTTCTATGGGATTCATATCTGGGCTGAGAGCTGGCCAATAAAACCGCAAAATTCTCACTTCATTCAGATAATCTCTGACAACTCTGGCTACGTGAGGTCTAGCATTACCTTGCATGAAAATTTTGCGCTTGTTCATAGTTGTTATGAAGGGCATAACATGATTTTCAAGAACTTCCATAACGTATCTGTGAGCTGTCAGGTAGCCATTTTCTATAAAGACCAACTCTGTGCGTGCTTCGGTAAAATTTCCTGCTCAAACCATAACCGACCCATCGCCAAATGGAAATCGCTCATTAATACAAACTGAAGCGTAACTTTCTCCGCGTCCGTCTGATTCATTGAGACAAAAGCGCGACTCATCTGAAAACAGTTCTCTGCTCCAATCTGCATTATTCTATCCCGGTGATTTTGGGCAAAAGTCAATCTTGCTAAACAATGTCGGCGTTGTAAAGGTGGACCTGTAGCTATCTTTCTACAAGACAATCCCTCAGCCCAAAGCCTTCTTCTAACGGTTCATTTACTAACATTTACATCTCTAACTTTATGGAGTTGATTTTGTAGATGAAGCTCTTCTATTCTGCAAACTTGTGGACACCAAAAAACGGTCATCTTTGTTTGTGGTGACTTTTTTTCGCCCGGATCCTGATCTTCTTGTTATCAGGCCAGTATCCAAATAACGTTGATACACTTTTTGTACAGCACAAAGGCTTTTACCAACAATCATTGTAATTTCACGTTTTTTTTGCCTATTTTTAATTGACGCTATAATTCTCGCCACAACAATAGGGCTTAATAGCATTATGACCTGTTAAGTACAGTACATCGTGTGAATGACAAGTTTTGCAGAAAAAAATCAACACTAAGTAAAAAACCACAACGAAATATAGGTTTTCAATTAGAGCAAAATGGATAAGTCATAATTGTAACTCTATTTTTGCTTGCCAGTGTAGTTTATAACTAAAAGGCAAAAATTTCCTCATATGAAGGCATAGTTATTAAATAGAAATCCTCATAAAATCATGATGATTTATATTTTAAATGTAATATTTTAAAACTCTTCTAATACGTATTTCAATTTTATTGTATTGCTTTTATGCGATAAGAAGTTTTTGTGCTTGGCATTAATCTCCTAGCCATGCGCGCTGAGCTCGGTCTCTGTCGTCTATCTCACTTCCGAAGATCTGTGCTCGTGCATCGATTGCACTCAGCAGTAACTTCTACGCCGGCCTAGTGTACGTAGACTATGCTGCTTCCTCTAATTATTTAATGTAATTAGTCAAATTACTTATGATGTGATAGTGCAATTGTGTTACGTTTGTGATGTAATTAGTGCCAATGGTATAGGAAGTATCTATGGATGATATCTGGAGAGTAAATGTAAGTTAGCCTCAATATTATTTGGTAACGTATTTTCTGGGTTATTTTTTATATTTGCTCTTTCTAATGATTACGCTTAATAACTTTTATTACTAGTTGTTGTGCAAGAGTTTGACTAATTGGCATAAATGCATTGTCTTGGTTTTTACGATTGTCTGATTTTTGTAACGGTCATTTTTTGAATATGATATTTATTTTGTACTTGTCGGGTGTGAACTACTTACAGGTTTTATAATAATTCTATTAACAAAGGAATTTAAATATTTAGTTATAAATAGTTTCAAGCTTTATTTGGTACCCATAATGAGGTTGATTGACTAAAAACCAGAAATTAATTGCTTTATTCAGGTTAATATTATGGAAGCTTTTCTATAACTACTACCTCTGTTTGAAGATCTGGTTTTGATACTTTGATGTTATAAATTTTTGTTATTTTGGGCTTTAGATTAAAGTTTCTTTTTTGATTGCCTGATTTTTTTAACGGTTTTATTTTAAATATTTGTGTTCATTGGTTGTAAGTTCAAAATTTCAGTTATAAATAAATCCAAGTTTGATTTCATACAGACAATGTATTGGGGGAAGGACGTATCTACATTTTCTTAAAACTAAGTAACATAGTGCATAAACTAATTAATTAATAAATGTTTAAAATTTTAATTTATTAACTTAGTATAAACAATTTTATGATCATTTTTATTATCATCAGTAAACTACAAAAGCAAGAACAATTCAGGAAAAAGTTATAATGTAGATACGTCCTTCTTCCTTAGCAGTAAACTTTGTTTTTATAATTTTGTTTTGATTCTTTGATGATATTTTAGGCTTCAGACTAAAGCGTGCTTTTTAAGTTTTAAAATAAATTGTTTTTTATGTTTTGAAAAATATGGTTTTTTATGTAATTGTGAATTATCTTCTATTTGGTTTGTTTTATGATATTTTTTCCATCACTGTATTTCTATTTTATGATGCATTTTTTGTCTTTCAGCTTATTTATATTTTATTAAATTATTGTCTGTTTTGGCAATTCTATGTCTCATAGTAGCAAATAAGCCAATTGCTTTGAGCTAAATTTTTTTAAGAAGTACCCAATTTTGTTATGCTTTTTGTCAAATGTTTTTAAATTAATGCTTTGATTTTTTTATGCCACATTTGTTGCGGGCGAGCTGGAACACAATTTATAAATGTTGGGCCGGTGGTTTGAAACAGTGTTTCCTCTCACCCGCCCAAGAAATTTGCTTTTTCTCACACTTCTTGTGTTTTTGCTGTTTTTAATGTGACAGATTGATTGACAATTGTTAATAATACGTTAAAGATGGGCACAATAATATTTTTTTGATAACTAGCGCTATAGCGGGTGGGCAGAAACACAGTATATAAATATTGGGCCGGTGGTTTAATATATTGTTCTCGCACACCTGCCCAAGTGTTTGTTATCAAGAAATTTGCTTATTCTCACAATTGTTGCGTTTCTGCTGTTTTCAATGTGACAGATTGAATGACAGTTTTACTAATACGTCAAAGTGAGGCACAATAACAAGTTTGTTGATAACTAACACTTGGGCGGGTGAACGGTAACACAGTTTATAAATATTAAGCCGGTGGTTTAATACAATGTTTCCGCCTACCCGCCCAAGTGTTCGTTATCAAGAAATTTGCTTATTCTTACACTTGTTGCGTTTCTGCTGTTTTTAATGTGACAGATTGAATGACACTGGTCACTAATACGTTAAAGGTGGGCACAATAACAATTTTTTTGATAGCTAACACTTGGTTGGGTGGGCGGGAACACAGTTTATAAATATTGGGCCGGTGGTTTAATATCGTGTTCTCTCTCACCCGCTCAAGTGTCTGTTTTCAAGATATTAGCTTATTTTCACACTTGTTGCGTTTCTGCTGTTTGTAGTATGACAGATTGAATGACAGTTGTCGCTAATACGTCAAAAGTGGGCATAACAATTTTTTTGATAACTAACACTTGGGCGGGTGGGCGGGAACACAGTTTATAAATATTTTGCCGGTGGTTTGATACAGTGCTCCCGCCCACCCACCCAAGTGTTTGTTATCAAGAACTTTGCTTATTCTCACACTTGATACGGTTTTGCTGTTTTTAATATGACAGATTAAATGACAGTTGTCACTAATACGTCAAAGGTGGTCACAATAACAATTTTTTTGATAACTAACAGTAGGGTGGGTGAGCGGAAACACAGTTTATAAATATTGGGCCGGTGGTTTGATATGGTGTTCCCGCCCTCCCGCCCAAGTGTTTGTTATCCAGAAAGTTGCTTATTCTCACACTTGTTGCATTTCTGCTGCTTTTAGTATGACAGATTGAATGGCAGTTGTCACTAATACGTCAAAAGTGGGCACAATAACCATTTTTTGATAACTAACACTTGGGCGGGTGGGCGGGAACACAGTTTATAATTATTGGGCCAGAGATTTGATACAGTGCTCCCGCCCACCCGCCCAAGTGTTTGTTATTAAGAACTTTGCTTATTTTCACACTTGATACGGTTCTGCTGTTTTTAACATGACAGATTAAATGACAGTTGTCACTAATACGTCAAAGGTGGTCACAATATCAATTTTTCTGATAACTAACAGTTGGGCGGGTGTGCGGGAACACAGTTTATAAATATTGGGCCGGTGGTTTGATACAGTGTTCCCGCCCACCCGCCCAAGTGTTTGTTATCCAGAAATTTGCTTATTCTTACACTTGTTGCGTTTCTGCTGTTTTTAGTATGACAGATTGAATGACAGTTGTCGCTAATACGTCAAAAGTGGGCATAATAACAATTTTTTTGATAACTTACACTTGGGCGGGTGGGCGGGAACACAGTTTATAAATATTGGGCCGGTGGTTTGATACAGTGCTCCCGCCCACCCGCCCAAGTGTTTGTTATTAAGAACCTTGCTTATTCTCACACTTGATACGGTTTTGCTGTTTTTAACATAACAGATTAAATGACAGTTGTCACTAATACGTCAAAGGAGGTCACAATAACAATTTTTCTGATAACTAACAGTTGGGCGGGTGGGCAAGAACACAGTTTATAAATATTGGGCCGGTGGTTTGATACAGTGTTCCCGCCTACCCGCTCAAGTATTTGTTATTAAGAACTTTGCTTATTCTCACACTTGATACGGTTTTGCTGTTTTTAATATGACAGATTAAATGACAGTTGTCACTAATACGTCAAAGGTGGTCACAATAACACTTTTTCTGATAACTAACAATTGGGCGGGTGGGCGGGAACACAGTTTATAAATATTGGGTTGGTGGTTTAATACAGTGTTTCCGCCCACCCGCCCAAGTGTTTGTTATCAAGAAATTTGCTTATTCTCACACTTGTTGCGTTTTTTTGTTTTTAGTATGACAGATCGAATGACAGTTGTTAATAATACGTCAAAGGTGGGCACAATAACATTTTTTTTGATAATTAACACTTGGGCGGGTGGGCGGGAACACAGTTTATATCTATAGGGCCCGTGGTTTGATACAGTGCTCCCGCTTACCCGCCCAAGTGTTTGTTATCAAGAACTTTGCTTAATCTCACACTTGTTGCGTTTCTGCTGTTTTTAGTATGACAGATTTAATGACAGTTGTCATTAATACGTCAAAAGTGGACACAATAATAATTTTTTTGATAACTAAAACTTGGGCGGGTGGGCGGAAACACAGTTTATATTTATTGAGCCGGTGGTTTGATACAGTGCTCCCGCCCACCCGCCCAAGTGTTTGTTATCAAGAATTTTGTTTATTCTCGCAATTGTTGCGTTTCTGCTGTTTTTAATGTGACAGATTGAATGACAGTTGTCACTAATACGTCAAAAGTGGGCACAATTTTTTTTTTATAACTTATACTTGGGCGGGTGGGCGGGAACTCAATATAAAAATGTTGGGCCGGTGGTTTGATACAGTGCTTCCCCCCCACCCGCCCTCGTTTTTATCAAAGTTTGCTTATTTTCACACTTGTTGCGTTTCTACTATTTTTAATGTGACAGATTGATTGACAGTTTTAACTAATACGTGAATGGTGGACACAATAACCATTTTTTTGATAACTAACATTTGGGCGGGTGGGCGGGAACACAGTTTATAAATATTGGGTCGGTGGTTTGATACAGTGTTCCCGCCCACCCGCCCAAGTGTTTGTTATCAAGAATTTTGCTTATTCTTACACTTGTTGCGTTTTTGCTGTTTTTAATGTGACAGATTGAATGACAGTTGTCACTAATACGTCAAAGGTGGGCACAATAACAAATTTTTTGATAACTAACAGTTGGGCGGGTGGGCGGGATTACAGTTTATAAATAATGAGCCAGTGGTTTGATACAGTGTTTTCGCTTATTCGCCCAAGTGTTTGTTATCAAGAATTTTGCTTATTTTTACACTAGTTGCGTTTCTGATGTTTTTAATGTGACAGATTGAATGACAGTTGTTACTAATACGTCAAAGGTGGCCACAATAACAGTTTTTTTGATAACCAACACTTGGGCGGGTGGGCGGGAACACAGTTTATTATGATTGAGCCGGGGATTTGATACAGCTTGCTCCCGCCCACACGCCTAAGTGTTTGTTAACAAGAAATTTGTTTATTTTTACCATACTTCCGTTTCTGCTGTTTTTAATGTGACAGATTGAATAACAGTTGTCACTAATACGTCAAAGGTTCCAATCCTTTATTTTTGTTAGAGTATCTACCCACCCGTTTTAATGTTTGGGAGCAAACATTTGATGTTACATTTTCTTGTATAACTTAGTATCTGTTAACGTTTGTAGACAAGAGAAAGATCTAATTTCTTTACGACAAACACTTGGGCAGGCAAGTGAACAAATTTATGTTTGCAATTAAGTGTCTCTGATCAAAAGATTGGATTTTACACTTTTTTCTGTAATTAAGTTTCTGTTAACGTTTGTAGAATAGGGTAATCCTTTCATGACAAACATTTAGACGACTGGGTGGGCAACTGCAATGTTTGTTGCTGCTAAATGGTTTCAGTTGAAGTTGAAGTGTGTGTGATTAAAAGATTGAATATCATTTTTTTGTTAACTTAATTATTGTTAATGTTTGTGAAGAGGATAAAATGTAATTTCTTGATGACAAATACCTGAGCGGGTAATTGGAATACTATTTTTTGCCTGTGATCAAAATATTGAATGCCACATTTTTTATTTTAACTTAGTTTTTGTTAACGTTTGAAGGGAAGAGATTAATCCGATTTATTCATGACTTTCTTACACTTGGGCAGGTGGGTGTGCAACTCTTATGTTTCCTCGCAAACAGTTTTTGATGTAGTACTTTTGTCACCCGCTTAAAAAATTGAATGTCATACTTACTTTTTGTTAACGTTTATAGAAAAAAAAAAAAAATTTGATGATAAATTTTGGGCGGGTGAGTGGGCAATGTGGGAAACATAAGATCTTTTGATGACTAACACTTGGGTGGATGGGTGGTGAGCCACTGTAGAAAAAGTAACTTGCTCATAATTTCAACTTAATAAAAGTTTGAAATTTAAACTGTTTTTGGTCGGATTTTTAGTTTATTTGAAAATATTTTATTACTTTATGACTAGATTTAGCTATTTTGCACTTTTAAACAGTTTAAAACCTATTTTAGGTGCCTTTTGTCAATATTTTGATGTTTTAAGACCAGATTTTGCAATTTTTTTTTTATCAACAATTTATGGCCGAGTTTTAGTTATTTCCAACATTTTTTTAATTTTTCAAAATTAGATTTTGCTGCATTTAAAACTTTATAAATTTTCTTACACTTTTTGGCCAGATTTTGTCATTATTTTGGTGTTACAAGATTGGGTTTAGACATTTTTTGAATAAAATTTTACACTTTTCACAGTTTATGGCCGGATTTTGGTGTTTTTTGACAATTTCTTGATGTTTCTAAAATGGATTTTGCAATTTATATATAGAATTTTACTTACTTCCAACAGTTTATGGATTTTTGTTATTTCTAACAATATTTTGATATTTAATAGAAGCATTTTTTAAATTTTTATGATTTGAGCCTCTAAATTGTCGTGCTGACAGAGGAACACATTTTGAAAATGATCTTTTTTATTCATAAGGGTCTGTAATTGGTAAAAATAATGTTATTGAATTACATTATTATATCAAAAGTTATATTATACAGCAAATAACAACAAGTTTATTTAAAATAAAATTAGTAAAAGAAATTGAAAGGGTTGGTGGATAAAGAAGCACATCCCGTTTTTATGAAAAGCTTTTTATGATGTACAGAAAAATAGGGACATAAGGTAATAACGTTTTTGTTTTATTAAAAGATTAGATTTAATTAGTTGTGTTTTAGTAGGAGCTTTTTTTAACTTTATTAAAACGAAAGGTTTTATAGTATATTCAGATTTGTAAAGGTCCAAATAAGACAGGGTTTTATAGATTTAATAAGCTATAGAATTAACTTGGTCTTCTATCTATTGATTTTTTTTAATTTATAAATAAAAATGTTAGTTGACATCTTTATCCATCAAATTATGAACAAAACGGATATATTTACAAAAACATCTTGCGTAAATAACTTACATAAAGCGTACCCATTGTTAATCAATTAAGCGATAAGCAGCGAATGCACAAAACGCATCAATTCCGCGGAAGCACTTTCCATCGTAGTTTTCAACAACGTGCATTGCATTTATCACGCCGAATTCTATTGTAAATTGCGAAATTGTTTTGCATGCGTTAAATAATAAATATAAAATGTGCGTTTTGTTGATTAAAATGCACGTATGGTTGGATGGTGGGGTCATACATATATAAGAAGTGGGCTATAAGAAATATAGGATTGCTACGGAGTGAGAGTGCTATAGTGTTAGTGATAGTTTGTGAGTGAACACATTTGGACTATAATACCTTGTACCTACTATAGTAGCAAATATGAAGGTATGTTTATTAATAATTGTTCTCGACGCGAAAGTGTAACAACAATTGTAGTAGTAAATGAAAAGATTTGATTGTGAATGAAGAAGTCGTGTGCGTATTATTATTATTATTATTTATAAACATAAATGTTTTTTTTAATTTAACTATTATTACTATTTGATTTATAAAAAAATTATTGGTACAATGCATGCTAGTAAATTATTGGTTGACGCTGATTTTAAGTATGCAAAGAGGTCAATCATTTCATTATAAAAAGTATAAATTTGAGATGAGTGGTTAATCACCATAAAGAATGTTAGGAGGTGATTCCTCCGCCCATAGGTTTCAGCATTCGTAATTTAAAATCAATAACTCATTCTAATTAATTCGGTTTTTAAATGAAAGAAAGCGCTCGGACTTGTTTTTTAGTGTAATATTATAATCTGCTCTTGATATGGAGGCTTTAATTATATTTAATTTAATAGAAAGATTTTGTATACAATGTTTTGATCAATATTTACAGATAACAGTTAAAGTGCAATAAGTAAATATAAATTGGTTTTGTATTTGTTATATTTATTTTCACATAAATTATAAATAGTTTTTTTGTACATCATCTTTGTATGTATGCGAACACGAAATAAATGTGTTAATAGACAATAAATATGTAAATTGTGATGTCAAATATTCAAACTTCTTTTGCCAAAAATAATCCGCAGCAATTTAAATAAAAAGTTTAAAATTATTATACATTTTTTCAAAAGTAGCTAACTGATAAATTTTAAAGCCAACTTACATATATGTTCTTAAATTTTTTGGTTCTATTGATAAAGTATTTTTTAATTTCTCATAATATGTTCAGAATGTTGATGTCCATTAAAATTAATTATGAAATAAAAGTTTTGTTCATTAAATATAGTAAAATAAAGAAACAGAGCAAGTGTTAAGCTTTGGGGCACGTTTACACTTCGTTTATTTAAAGTTACTACACAATTTGTGTTCTATTGATTAGTAATTTTTGATGTTTGTCAATTATAGAATTACAAAATTTTATTTTTTTCAAAAAAATTTCCGAAAATAAACAAGTGTTCATTGATTTCACAATTATAACTAAATTTCATTAATTTTTATGTTTTTTATAGTTTCAGTTTTTCTAAATGTTACCTAAAATTCAAATAGATCTAATATTGCATTTCTAAGATATCAAATTTGGTACTAAATGCTGAAATACCAATTCTCTAAAAATGGCTACAATTTGAGTATTTGTAGCCAAAAAAATATTGTTTAAAATAAACTTAAATTGAATTCACAAATAGAACCATATTAGAACTAAATTTTACCCAAAATTCAATTAGATCTAATATTTTAGTTCTAAGATATCAAAGTTTGTACTAGATGCTGAAATCAAGTGTATTTTAAATACTGCAATTTGAGTACATGTAGTCAAAAAATTAGCGTATAAAATAAATTTATATTTAGTACACAAATAGTATCATATTAGTACTAAGTGTAACTAAAAATTAATTTTGATCTAATTTTTTATTTCTAAGATATTAAAGTTGGTACTTATTGCTGAAATCAGACTTTTTTTAAAATGACCACAATTTGAGTTCTTGTAGCTAAAAAATTAGCGTATAAAATAAATTTAAATTTAGTACACAAATAGTATCATATTAGTACTAAATGTTGCCTAAAATTTAATTAGATTTAATGTTTTATTTCTAAAATATCAACATTGGTACTAGATGCTAAAATACAAGTTTTCCAAAAATGACCACAATTTGAGTACTTGTAGCCAAAAAAATAGCGTTTGAAATAAATTTATATGTAGTACACAAATAGAACCATATTAGAACTAAATGTTATTCAAAATTCAATTAGATCTAATGTTTTATTTCTAAGATATCAAAATTGGTACTAGATGCTGAAATCATATTTTTTTTAAATACTGCAATTTGAGTTCTTGTAGCCACAAAATTAGCGTATGAAATAAATTTAAATTTGGTATACAAATAGTACTATAGTAGTACTAGATGTTACCCAAAATTCAATTAGATCTAATGTTTTATTTCTAAAATATCAAAGTCGGTACTTGTTGCTGAAATTAATCTTTTTTTAAATACTGCAATTTGAGTACTAGTATCTAAAAAATTAGCGTATGAAATATATTTAAATTTAGTACACAAATAGTATCATATTAGTACTAAATGTTGCCCAAAGTTTAATTAGATCTAATGTTCTAGTTCTAAGATATCAACGTTGGTACTAGATGCAAAAATACAAATTTTTCAAAAATGACCACAATTTGAGTACTTGTAGCTACAAAATTAGCGTATGAAACAAATTTAAATTTAGTACACCAATAGTATCATATTAGTACTAAATGTTACTTAAAACTCAATTAGATCTAATGTTTTGTTTCTAAGTTGATACTAAATGTATGTATCATATTAGTACTAAATGTTGCCCAAATTTTAATTAGATCTAATGTTTTAGTTCTAATATATTAACGTTGGTACTAGATGCTAAAATACAATTTTTTTAAAATTACCACAATTTGAGTACTGGTAGCTACAAAATTAGTGTATGAAACAAATTTAAATTTAGTACACTAATAGTATCATATTAGTACTAAATATTATTTAAAACTCAATTAGATCTAATGTTTTGTTTCTAAGTTGATACTAAATGTTGAAATCGGATTTTTTAAATTTTAATACTGCAGTTTGAGTATTGTAGCTAAACAAATAGCGTATGAAATTAATTTAAATTTAATACACAAATAGTATTATATTAGTACTAAATGTTGCCCAAAATTTAATTAGATCTAATGTTTTAGTTCTAAGATATCAACGTTGGTACTAGATGCTAAAATACAAGTTTTCCAAAAATGACCACAATTTGAGTACTTGTAGCCAAAAAAATAGCGTTTGAAATAAATTTATATTTAGTACACAAATAGAACCATATTAGAACTAAATGTTATCCAAAATGCAATTAGATCTAATGTTTTATTTCTAAGATATCAAAATTGGTATTAGATGCTGAAATCAGATTTTTTTTTAAATACTGCAATTTGAGTTCTTGTAGCCACAAAATTAGCGTATGAAATAAATTTAAATTTGGTATACAAATAGTACTATATTAGTACTAGATGTTACTTAAAATTCAATTAGATTTAATGTTTTATTTCTAAAATATCAAAGTCGGTACTTGTTGCTGAAATTAATCTTTTTTTTAAATACTGCAATTTAAGTACTTGTAGCTAAAAAATTAGCGTATGAAATCAATTTATATTTAGAACACAAATAGTATCATATTAGTACTAAATGTTGCCCAAAGTTTAATTAGATCTAATGTTCTAGTTCTAAGATATCAACGGTGGTACTAGATGCTAAAATACAAATTTTTCAAAAATGACCACAATTTGAGTACTTGTAGCTACAAAATTAGGGTATGAAACAAATTTAAATTTAGTGCACCAATAGTATCATATTAGTACTAAATGTTACTTAAAATTCAATTAGATCTAATGATTTGTTTCTAAGTTGATTCTAAATGTTGAAATCAGATTTTTTTAATTTTAATACCGCAGTTTGAGTACTTAATAATAATAATAATAATAAACTATTTATTGCCAGATTTAAAAATACATATAATAATACATTAAAACACATTAAAAATAGGGCAATAGGTTTTAGGATCAGTTTAGCTGTAATACTACAACTACGCTGTTCTTCCTCCTAAACCTTTAACAAACAAAAAAAAAAAACAAACAAACAAAATTATATAAAAAAAATAGTAATAAAGTAAAAAAAAAAGTAATAAAATAATACATATTTATAAACAAAGACGAAAACTAAACTTAGTAAAAATGTTCACCAAAAAAGTATATATTAAAACACAAATTATTTTTACATATCATGTTGTTGGTCTTGAAGTACCGTTTTAATATAAAATTTGTAACTTTTAACAGATTTGATGTATTCAAAATTATGATAACTATTTAGCGTTTTAGAGACGTTATATGTAAATGACCTTTTAAAAATTTCTGTTTTATGAGCTGGGATGGAAAGTAAACCTTTTTGTCTAACATTTACATTGTGCACATCTGTCCTAAAAGATATTTTATTATGCAAATATTGCGGTGATTTTTCTTTTGCCGTTTTATAAAAAAAAACAAGTTGAATGAAGTGTTCGACGATTTTTCATATTTAGCCACTTTAGGTCTTTCAATTTATGTGATATTCGATCTCTTTTCCTAATTCCAAAGATTAACCTCATACACGAATTTTGCATTCTTTGAATTTTGTTGCAATCTGAACTGTCAATAAAATGATGGTATACTACGTCGCAGTAATTAAAATTAGATAATACCAAAGATTCGCATAAAATAGTTTTAGTTTTCTCAGTAAACAGATGCCGATTTATATATATAGATTTTAATGATATAAACGCTTTTTTTATAAGGTGTGTAGTGTTCTCCCTTAGTCTAAGAGCATTGTCAATTAGTATACCAAGATTTCTCACTGTATTTGACGGTATAACATGGCTCCCATCCACCATTAAGTTTATCGTATTGCTTACTTCTTCACGAATTCTTTTTGGACCAAAAACAATTGCCATAGTTTTACTAGCATTTATTTTAAGGTTATGTTGTTTTGAAACACAAACTAAGTTTTGAATATCTTCATTAATTTGTTGTTCAGCTATATACATCATGTTAGCTGGAAATGATTTATACAATTGTGTATCGTCTGCGTAAAAGTGATAGTTGCAGAAATTTATTTTTGAAGTAATATTGTTGGTGTATATGATGTACAACAAAGGACCTAAAATAGATCCTTGCGGTACACCAGACGTAACTTCTAAACGGTTAGATAAAGCATTGTCAAGCTGCACACGTTGACCTCTATCCGACAAATATGATCTGATAAGTTGACATGCTCTTGTGTCAAGTCCAATGTAATGCAAAATTGATAACAACAGCCGGTGATTGATGGTGTCAAAGGCTTTACTATAATCCAACAATACACACACTGTTACTTCTTTTTTATCTGTAGCTCTTAAAACATCATCAAGTATACATGAAATAGCTGTGGCACAGCTATATCCAGGTCTAAATCCAGACTGAACAGTTGGGAGAATTGAGTAATGTTCAAGATGATTTCTTAGCTGATGTTCAATGCACTTTTCAAAAACTTTAGAAAGCGTTGGTACTTGTAGCTAAACAAATAGCGTATGAAATAAATTAAATTTTAGTACACAAATAGTACCATATTAGTACTAAATGTTGCCCAAAATTTAATTAGATCCAATGTTTTAGTTCTAAGATATCAACGTTGGTACTAGATGCTAAAATACAATTTTATAAAAATTACCACAATTTGAGTACTTGTAGCTACAAAGTTAGCGTATGAAACAAATTTAAATTTAGTACACCAATAGTATCATATTAGTACTAAATGTTACTTAAAATTAAATTAGATCTAATGTTTTGTTTCTAAGTTAATACTAAATGTTGAAATCAGTTTTTTTTAATTTTAATACCGCAGTTTGAGTACTTGTAGCTAAACAAATAGCGCATGAAATTAATTTAAATTTAATACACAAATAGTACCATATTAGTACTAAATGTAACCAAAAATTCAATTAGATCTAATGTTTTATTTCTAAGATATCAAAGTTTGCATTAGATGTTAAAATCAGATTTTTTTTTTAATTACCCCTTTTGAGTTTTTGTGGCCAAAAAATCAGTGTATCAAACAAATTTAAATTTAGTACACAAATAGTACCATATTAGTACTAAATGGTACCTAAAATTTAATTAGATCTAATGTTTTATATCCAAGATATCAAAGTTGGTACTAGATGCTAATATTTAAATTTTTCAAAAATGACTACAGTTTGAGTACTTGTAGCCAAAAAATTAGCGTATAAAATAAATTTAAATTTAGTACACAAATAGTATCAAATTAGTACTAATTGTTACTAAAAATTCAGTTGGATCTAATGTTTTATTTCTAAGATATCAACGTTGGTACTAGATGCTAAAATACAAATTATTCAAAAATGACCACAATTTGTGTACTTGTAGCCAAAAAAATAGCGTATGAAATAAATTTAAATTTAATACACAAACAGTATTATATTAGTACTAAATGTTACTGAAAATTCAATTAGATCTAATGTTTTATTCCTAAGATATTAAAGTTGGTACTAGATGCTAAAATATAAATTTTCCTAAAATGACCACAATTTGAGTACTTGTAGCCAAAAAATTAGCGAATGAAATACATTTAAATTTAGTACACAAATAGTATAATGTTAGTACTAAAGGTTGCCCAAAATTCAATTAGATATAACATTGTATTTCTAAGTTATCAAAGTTGGTACTAGATGCTGAAATCATTTTTTTTTTAATATCGCTATTTCAAAACTTTTAGCCAAAAATAGCGTATGAAATACATTTAAATGTGGTACACAAATAGTTCTATATTAGTACTAGATGTTACCCAAAATTCAATTAGATCTAATGTTCTATTTCTAAGATATCAAAGTTGGTACTAAATGCTGAAATCAGATTTTTGTAAACACCGCAATTTGAGTACTTCTAGCTAAGAAAATAACGTATGAAATAAATTTAGTACACAAATAGTACCATATTAGTACTAAATATTACTTAAAATTCAATTAGATCTAATGTTTTTTTCTAAGATATCAACGTTAGTACTAGATGCTAAAATACAAATTTTCTAAAAATGACCACAATTTGAGTACTTGTAACTAAAAAAATAGCGTATGAAATAAGTTAATATTTAGTACACAAATAGTACTTTATTAGTACTAAATGTTACCCAAAATTTAAGTAGATCTAATGTTTTATTTCTAAAATATCAAAATTGGTACTAGATGCTGAAATCAGATTTTTTTAAATACTGCAATTTGAGTTCTTGTAGCCACAAAATTAGCGTATGAAATAAATTTAAATTTGGTATACAAATAGTACTATATTAGTACTAGATGTTACCTAAAATTCAATTAGATCTAATGTTTTATTTCTAAAATATCAAAGTCGGTACTTGTTGCTGAAACTAATCTTTTTTTAAATACTGCAATTTGAGTACTTGTAGCTAAAAAATTAGCGTATGAAATCAATTTATATTTAGAACACAAATAGTATCATATTAGTACTAAATGTTGCCCAAAGTTTAATTAGATCTAATGTTCTAGTTCTAAGATATCAACGTTGGTACTAGATGCTAAAATACAATTTTTTTTAAATGACCACAATTTGAGTACTTGTAGCCACAACATTAGCGTATGAAACAAATTTAAATTTTGTACACCAATAGTATCATATTAGTACTAAATGTTACTTAAAATTCAATTAGATCTAATGTTTTGTTTCTAAGTTGGTACTAAATGTTGAAATCAGATTTTTTTTATTATATCACCGCAGTTTGAGTACTTGTAGCTAAACAAATAGCGTATGAAATAAATTTAAATTTAGTACACAAATAGTATCATATTAGTACTAAATGTTGCCCAAAATTTAATTAGATCTAATGTTTTAGTTCTAAGATATTAACGTTGGTACTAGATGCTAAGATACAAATTTTTCAAAAATGACTACAATTTGAGTACTTGTAGCCACAAAATTAGCGTATGAAACAAATTTAAATTTTGTTCACTAATAGTACCATATTAGTACTAAATGTTACTTAAAATTCAATTAGAACTAATGTTTTGTTTCTAAGTTGATACTAAATGTTGAAATCAGATTTTTTTTAATTTTAATACCGCAGTTTGAGTATTGTATCTAAACAAATAGCGTATGAAATAAATTTAAATATAGTACACAAATAGTACCATATTAGTACTAAATGGTACCTAAAATTCAAGTAGATTTAATGTTTTATATCTAAGATATCAAAGTTGGTACTAGATGCTAAAATTTAAATTTTTCATAAATGACCACAGTTTGAGTACTTGTAGCCAAAAATTAGCGTATTAAATAGATTTAAATTTAGTACAAAAATAGTATCATATTAGTATTAAATGTTACTAAAAATTCAATTGGTTCTAATGTTTTATTTCTAAGATATCAACGTTGGTACTAGATGCTAAACTACAAATTTTACAAAAATAACCCCAATTTGAGTACTTGTAGTCAACAAAATTGCGTTTGAAATAAATTTAAATTTAATACACAAATAGTACCATATTAGTACTAAATCTTACCAAAAATTCAATAAGATCTAATCATGTATTTCTAAGATATCAACGTTGGTATAGATGCTAAAATTTAAATTTTTCAAAAATACCACAATTTGAGTACTTATAGTTAAAAAAATAGCGATTGAAATAAATTTATATTTGGTACACAAATAGAAACAAATTAGTACTAAATACTAAAAATTCAATTAGATCTAATATTATATTTCTAAGATATCTAAGTTGGTACTAGATGCTGAAATACCAATTTTTGAAAAATGTCTACTATTTGAGTACTTGTAGCTAAAAAAATATTGTATAAAATAAATTTAAATTTAGTACACAAATAGTACCATATTAGTACTAAATGTAATTAAAAATATAATTGGATCTAATGCTTTAGATCTAAGATATCAAAGTTTATATTACATGCTGAAATCAAATTCTTTTTAAATACTGCAATTTGAGAACTCGTAGCAAAAAATTAGCGTATCAAACAAATTTAAATTTAGTACACAAATAGTACCATATTAGTACTAAATGGTACTTAAAATTCAATTAGATCTAATGTTTTAGTTTTAATATATCAACGTTGGTACTAGATGCTAAAATACAAATTTTTCAAAAATGACTACAATTTGAGTACTTGTAGCTACAAAGTTAGCGTATAAAATAAATTAAAATTTAGTACACAAATAGTATCATATTAGTACTAAATGTTACCAAAAATTCAATTAGATCTAATGTTTTATTTCTAAGATATCAAAGTTGGTACTAGATACTAAAATTTAATTTTTTTAAAAATTGACCACAATTTGAATACTTGTAACCAAAAAATTTGCGTATGAATTAAATTTATATTTAGTACACAAATAGTATCATATTAGTACTAAATGTTACCGAAAATTCAATTAGATCTAATGTTTTATTTCTAAGATATCAAAGTTGGCATTAAATGCTGAAATCAGATTTTTTTTAAATACTGCAATTTAAATACTTGTAGCTAAAAAAGTAGCTTATGAAACAAATCAAAATTGAGTACACAAATAGTACCGTATTAGTACTAAATGTTACCCAAAATTCAATTTGATCTAATGTTTTATTTATAAGATATTAAAGTTGGTACTAGATGCAAAAAAAAATTTCTTTAAAAATACTGAAGTTTGAGTACGTGTAGTACAAAAATGTGGGTATAAAATAATATTAAATTTAGTCCGTAAAAAGTACCATATTAATACTAATAGATCTAATATTTTTATTCTAAGATGTTGGTACTAGATTAAAATTAAAACAAAAAACAGCTGATTTGGTACGTGTAGAGAAACAAATAACGTATGAAATAATTTCAATTTTTTTATAAAACTAGTACTATATTAGTACTTTATGATGCCAAAAAAATTAAATAAATTTAATTTTGCACACATTTTTATAAAAGTTATTTGTTGCTTGTTTTATCTTTTTGTGGATAGAGTGTATCGTCCGCATTGGTGAGTTTAAAGCATGAGTTAACGTTATTTACAAAAGCAAAAATACAAGGGATTTTATATTAATTTTATACGTTTTTTGAGTGATTTATGAGCGATTTCTGAGCGATTTATTTTATTTAGATTTTATTTGATTTTTTTTAATAAATTGCAATACGTCAATTTTATGCAGTAGATAGGTTTTTTTCAGTTTTTCTATTTTGGTTTAACGCAATAAATATAATTTGTGAGCAATTTTATGTTAATTTTATGCAAAAAATCATTCAAAAACTAGATACAAATGTAAACTTGAGCGATTTTTCATTAGTTTTTGTGCAGTAAATGTATTTTATTAACGATTTTACACAAATTTCATGAATTAAAATGTGGAAACACATCAGTTTTATGAAATAGATAGGTTTGTGAGCGATTTTATGAAGGTTTTATACTATAAGTATGATTTCGGAGCGATTTTATGCGATTTTATTTGATTTTTTAAATAAATTGCATCACGTCAATTGTATTCAGTAGATAGGTTTTTTTGAGTTTTTTTATTATGGTTTGGCCCTATAAATATTATTGTGAGCAATTTCATGTCAATTTGATGCAATAAATCATTAAAAAACTAGATACAAATGTAATCTTGAGCGATTTTTGATTAATTTTGTGCAGTAAATGTATTTTATTGACGATTTTACACGAATTTTATGTATTAAAATGTGAAAACACATCAATTTTATTAAATAGATTGGTTTTTGAGCAATTTTATGATGCTTTTACAGTATACGTATGATTTCTGAGCGATTTTATGCAATTTAGTTTGATTTTTTTTTTGATAAATTGCAACATATCAATTTTATGGTTTTACCAAATAAATATGATTTGTGAGCGATTTTATGCTAATTTTATGCAATAAACTTGAGCAGTTTTTAGTTAATTTTGTGCAGTAAATGTATTTTATCAATTATTTTACAGAAATTTCTTTGAATACATTTTGAAAATACATTATTTTAATTTAATTGGTAAGTTTTTTGAGCAATTTTAAATAAGGTTTAGGCAAGACGTCTAGTTTCTAAGCGATTTGATGTTAATTTTTTGCAATCTTACTTGTTTTTTCTACATAAAAATGTAAAAACACATTAATTTTATGCAATAGATTAGTTTTTTAAGCGTTTTTATGCTGATTTTGCGCAATAATTATAATTTTTGAAAGATGTTAAGCAATAAATTATTCAGAAACTATCGACAAATGTAAGCTTTAGCGATTTTTAAAGTTTTGTGCATTAAGTTAATCAAATGTGAAAAACATCAATTTTATGCAATTTCTAGGTTTTCTGAGCGATTTAAAACAGGTTTTTGGTAAAAAATTATAATTTTTGATCGATTTTATGCAATAAATCATTAGAAAACTAGTTTTAATAAATTATGCATCATTTTTATTTAATTAGTAGGTTTTTTTGAACAGTTTTGAACAGGTTTTACGCAAAATCTAAGCAAATTGATGTCAATTTTATTTCAAATAATTGTGAAAACTCCCTACTATAATTTTGTATACAATTTTACTTGAATTTTATTTAAAAAAAAGTGCAAACACATTATTTTTATGTAAAATGGTTTTTTCAAGCGTTTTTATACTAATTTTGCGCAATAAATTATTCAGAAACTATCAACAAATGTAAATTTAAGCGGTTTTTAATCAATTTTGTGCAGTAAATGTTTTTTTATCGACAATTTTACACAACTTTTATAAAATAAATCATGAAAACACTTTAATTTTATGCAATTCATAGGTTTTTAAGCAATTTTAAACAGGTTTTAGGCAAAAAATATGCTTTTTTATTAATTTTATGTCAGTCTTATGCCATACATGTTTTAAAAAGTGATTACAATTGTAAACCTAAGCAATTTTTGGTTAATTTTGTACAGTAATTATAAAAACACATTAATTTTATGCAATTGATAGGTTTTTTGAGCGATTTTAAGCAGGTTTCAGGCAAACAATATGCTTTTTGATAAATTTTATATCAGTTTTATGCAATACATTTAAAAAAAAACTGGTTACAAATGTAAACCTAAGCGATTTTTGATTAATTTTGTACAGTAATTATGAAAACACATTTATTTTATGCAATTGATAGGTTTTTTAAGCAATTTTAAACAGGTTTTAGGCAAAAAATATGCTTTTTTATTAATTTTATGTCAGTCTTATGCCATACATGTTTTAAAAAGTGATTACAATTGTAAACCTAAGCAATTTTTGGTTAATTTTGTACAGTAATTATAAAAACACATTAATTTTATGCAATTGATAGGTTTTTTGAGCGATTTTAAGCAGGTTTCAGGCAAACTATATGCTTTTTGATAAATTTTATATCAGTTTTATGCAATACATTTAAAAAAAACTGGTTACAAATGTAAACCTAAGCGATTTTTGATTAATTTTGTACAGTAATTATGAAAACACATTTATTTTATGCAATTGATAGGTTTTTTAAGCAATTTTAAACAGGTTTTAGGCAAAAAATATGCTTTTTTATTAATTTTATGTCAGTCTTATGCCATACATGTTTTAAAAAGTGATTACAATTGTAAACCTAAGCAATTTTTGGTTAATTTTGTACAGTAATTATAAAAACACATTAATTTTATGCAATTGATAGGTTTTTTGAGCGATTTTAAGCAGGTTTCAGGCAAACTATATGCTTTTTGATAAATTTTATATCAGTTTTATGCAATACATTTAAAAAAAACTGGTTACAAATGTAAACCTAAGCGATTTTTGATTAATTTTGTACAGTAATTATGAAAACACATTTATTTTATGCAATTGATAGGTTTTTTAAGCAATTTTAAACAGGTTTTAGGCAAAAAATATGCTTTTTGATCAATTTTATGTCAGTTTTATGCAATACATTTAACATTAAAAAAAAAACTGGTTACAAATGTAAACGGTGAGACGGTAAAATAGCTCAGTTATAGAGCGTTAGCGTAGCACGTTAACAGCCCGGGGTTTGATCCTCGAGTATGACTAAAATAATAACTTTGCTCTTTATCCACCGGGGTGATTCGGAAGTCACCTAATAAGCCGTTGGTCTCATCAACCCCCTTCATACAAGTCGTAAGACTTCTGGGGCGATGTAAAATAGCTGTAAAACGCAAAATAAAGAAGAAGAAACCTAAACGATTTTTTATTAATTTTGACAGAGATTGTAATGTATCATCAATTTTACGCGATTTTTTTACTATAAATTTTAGAAACACAGTATTTTTATATGATAACTATATTTTCTAAGCGATTTTAGTACAAAGTATTAGTTTTGAGTGATTTTTGTTAATATTATAATTATGCAATACAATAAAAATTTTACACATTACTAAACATGTGATTGTTTTTTTGATCAGTGAGATGCTAGGTAAACTGATGATGGGTGCATACCCTGAAACACAAGTGTATGTTTCTCTTACTGGATGAAAAGGAATTTACATAAAATACATCATTTATTAATTATAAATTTAAAAAAATAACTATTAATATTAAACCTGAGCGATTTTTGAACAAATTTATGCCAAAATATATATTTTATCGACAATTACACAATTTTTTTCAGCAGTTTTGTGAAATAGAAAGTTTTTTAAGCCGTTTTATACCGGTTTTACGCATATTATGAAATAAATAATTTAAAAACTAGATACAAATGTATTTTTCCAACGTATTATGCATTAGTTTTATGCAGTGCATAGGTTTGATGAGCGATTTTATAAAGATTTTAGGTAATAAGGATGATTATTGAGCAATTTTAATTCAGTTTTATGCAATAGGTAGATTTTCTAAGCGGGTTTGAGCAATAAATAAAATGCCTATGCGATTTTACTTAATTTTTTTTTTTATATATTGTAAAAACAAATCAATTGTATGCAATATGTTTTCTGGATGTAATGTTTCATAAATTTTGTGCAGTACCTGTATTTTATCAACAATTTTGCATCAATTTTACTAAGTTTTTAAAACACATCAGTTTTATGAAATAGATAAGCTTTTAAGCAATTTTAAATCGGTTTTACGCCTTAAGAATTCAATATTATGATATTCATAGGTTTTTTGAGCGATTTTTGACACGATACAATAAACCTTAATACTTTTGTGAGCAGAAAATGTATTTTATTAACGTGTTTAAATCAATTTAATTTAAAAAATTGTGAAAACCCATCAGTTTTATGAAATAGATTAGTTTTTTAGCGGTTTTTAAACTAGTTCAAGTAATAAACTATATTTTTTTATGAACATGAACGATTTAACTTAGCAATTTTAAACAAGCAAAGTCTAAATATTAAAAATCCTGTAAATTAATAGCAATTTCAATCTGCAATATCTCTTAGACCAATCAATGGAATAATTTGCAATTGTTTTTAAGAATGGTATTATTAATAGTATTAATTTGAATAAATTCTCTCCACTTGCTTTAAGAAGTATGAAAATATCGACAACAATTTTCAATATTGACTAATTCAGATTGGTCATCTGCAAATGCAATGCTATTAAGTGTATATATGTTTTTTTAGGCTTAATTATTAAAATATTTAAGCATTTTTTTATCCAAATATTTCAACCATAATAAATCTCAAACAAAATTAACATAAATTAACTTGACATATTCTTCTCCACTTGATTAAATAAATAAAAAATAACTCGACCTCAATACACACAAATTACAAGTTGTTTAGATCAGATTAAGTAAGTATTACATATCCCATTAAAAAAAAACATACATTTTAATAGAATTGACAGACACTCTGGTATTTTTTACTTAAAACTGTAATATAATGGATCAATTTAATACATACCGGACCAACAATTATTATATTGCTAATACATGAGCGCTTTCCATTCGAATGACAATTTGAAAGCACACACTTATAGAATAGAAACTTGTTTTTATTTTAATACAAACTTGGCTATCATAAATCTTGTATTTGGAACCAATTTAGATGAATATTTAAATTAATTTCAAAATAAGCCATATAAACATTGTGATAAAAAAAAATCACTCATTACTCCGAATGAAGTTTAATTATTGATTGGAAATTTCTTTAAATTCTTTAGTTATTTTAGAAAATATATGTGAACGAGTTTAACTTGAATCGATTGCGGACAGAGAAATTTTTTCACTTTTATTGTGCCTTTTAAAACATTAAATATATCGTGGAAAGTAAGGATTGCGATTGCATCTTTTAAAGGACAGATGCGTAAAAGATATAAAATAATAAATTAATTCTCAGCATCATATGGGTTGTTAACGGAATCGTTAAAATTGCACAAGAATTTCATAAGCGATTAACTTTTTATTAAATGCATTCAGTGATATTTTTTTAATTGGGAAGAGTTATGTTGGTTAATGCTTTAGGACTAGTAATTTAATTTATTTAATGTATTGTGGTACTAATATTTTAATTAAAATCTTTAAGAATGTAATAAATTTTGTTTTGGGAGATAAAGTATTTTAAGTTAAACCATCTTAATGAAATTTAATCAAATTGTTACCATTATTTACATTAATCTTAAAGATAATTTTATAAAAATTGCAGAATTTTCCAATGCTTGGTTTAAGAGATATTGCAGTTTGAAGTTGATGTCAATTTGCAGCGTTTTTGATATTTAGACAAATTGTCTAATTTGATAAAATAAAATTGGTCGTATAAAATTTAATCAAATTGTTACTATTATTTACACTTATCTTGAAGATAATTTTGTGAAAATTGCAGAATTTTCCAATGCTTGGTTTGATAGATATTGAAGTTTGAAGTTGCTATCAATTTGCTGCATTTTTGGTATTTAGACATATTATTTAATTTAATAAAATAAAATTGGTCGTAAGAAGTTTAATCAAATTGTTACCATTATTTACACTTATCTTGAAGATAATTTTGTAAAAATTGCAGAATTTTTTAATGTTTGGTTTGAGAGATATTGCAGATTGAAGTTGCTATGAATTTACAGCATTTTTGATTTTAAGACGAATTGTCTAGTTTGATAAAATAAAATAAGTCGTATGAAATTTAATCAAATTGTTACCATTATTCACACTTATCTTGAAGATAATTTTGTAAAAATTGCAGAATTTTTCAATGCTTGGTTTAAGAAAAATTTCAGTTTGAAGTTTCTATCAATTTGCAGCATTTTTGAGATTTAGACAAATTATCTAATTTGATAATACAAAATTGGTCGTATAATATTTAATCAAATTGTTACTATTATTTACACTTATCTTGAAAATAATTTTGTAAAAATTGCAGAATTTTTCAATGCTTGGTTTAGGAGAAATTTCAGTTTGAAGTTGGTATCAATTTGCAGCATTTTTGAGATTTAGACAAATTATCTAATTTGATAAAACAAAATTGGTCGTATAATATTTAATCAAATTGTTACTATTATTTACACTTATCTTGAAAATAATTTTGTAAAAATTGCAGAATTTTTCAATGCTTGGTATAGGAGAAATTTCAGTTTGAAGTTGGTATCAATTTGCAGCATTTTTGAGATTTAGACAAATTATCTAATTTGATGAAATAAAATTGGTCGTATAATATTTAATCAAATTGTTACTATTATTTACACTTATTTTGAAGATAATTTTGTGAAAATTGCAAAATTTTCCAATGCTTGGTTTGAGAGATATTGCAGTTTGAAGTTGCTATCAATTTGCAGCATTTTTGAGATTTATATTAATTATCTAATTTGATAAAATAAAATTGATTGTATGAAATTTAATCAAATTGTTACCATTATTTACACTTATCTTAAAGATCATTTTATAAAAACTGCAGAATTTTTCAATGATTAGTTTAAGAGATATTGCAGTTTGAAGTTGATATCAATTTGCAGCGTTTTTGATATTTAGACAAATTATCTAATTTGATAAAATAAAATTGGTCGTATGAAATTTAATCAAATTGTTACCATTATTTACACTTATCTTGAAGATAATTTTGTAAAAATTGCAGTATTTTTTAATGCTTGGTTTGAGAGATATTGCAGTTTGAAGTTGATATCAAATTGCAACATTTTTGATATTTAGACATATTATTTAATTTAATAAATAAAAATTGGTCGTATAAAATTTAATCAAGTTGTTACTATTACTTACACTTAGCTTGAAGATAATTTTATAAAAATTGCAGAATTTTCCAATGCTTGGTTTGAGAGATATTGCAGTTTGAAGTTGCTATCAATTTGCAGCATTTTTGAGATTTAGACAAATTATCTAATTTGATAAAATAAAATTGGTCGTATGAAATTTAATCAAATTGTTACCATTATTTACACTTATCATGAAGATAATTTTAAAAAATTGCAGAATTTTCTAATGCTTGGTTTGAGAGATATTGCAGATTGAAGTAGCTATCAATTTACAGCATTTTTGATATTTAGACAAATTATTTAATTTGATAAAATAAAATTGGTCGTATGAAATTTAATCAAATTGTTACCATTATTTACACTAATCTTGAAGATAATTATATAAGAATTGCAGAATTTTC
Source organism: Tachinus rufipes (assembly GCA_963932245.1). Taxonomy (NCBI): domain Eukaryota; kingdom Metazoa; phylum Arthropoda; class Insecta; order Coleoptera; family Staphylinidae; genus Tachinus; species Tachinus rufipes. The sequence continues at coordinate 10,647,308 of OZ010749.1, forward strand.
CAATGCTTGGTTTGAGAGATATTGAAGTTTGAAGTTGCTATCAATTTGCAGCATTTTTGGTATTTAGACATATTATTTAATTTAATAAAATAAAATTGGTTGTATGAAATTTAATCAAATTGTTATCATTATTTACACTTATCTTGAAGATAATTTTATAAAAATTGCAGAATTCTCCAATGCTTTGTTTAAGAGATATTGCAGATTGAAGTTGCTATCAATTTGCAGCATTTTTGAGATTTAGACAAATTATCTAATTTGATAAAATAAAATTGGTCGTATGAAGTTTAATCAAATTGTTACCATTATTTACACTTATTTTGAAGATAATTTTATAAATATTGCAGAATTTTCTAATGCTTGGTTTGAAAGATATTACAGATTGAAGTTGCTATCACATTACAGCATTTTTGATATTTAGGCGAATTATTTAATTTGATCAAATAAAATTGATCGTATGAAATTTAATCAAATTGTTACCATTGTTTAGACTAGTCTTAAAGATAATTTTGTAAAAATTTCAGAATTTTCCAATGCTTGGTTTGAAAGATATTGCAGATTGAAGTTGCTATCACATTACAGCATTTTTGATATTTAGGCGAATTATTTAATTTGATCAAATAGAATTGATCGTGTGAAATTTAATTAAATTGTTACCATTGTTTAGACTAGTCTTGAAGATAATTTTGTAAAAATTGCAGAATTTTCCAATGCTTGGTTTGAAAGATATTGCAGATTGAAGTTGCTATCACATTACAGCATTTTTGATATTTAGGCGAATTATTTAATTTGATCAAATAAAATTGATCGTATGAAATTTAATCAAATTGTTGTCATTATTTGTACCAATCTTGAAGATAATCTCATGAAAATTGCAGAGTTTTCCAATGCTTGGTTTAAAAGATATTGCAGATTGAAGTTGCTATCACATTACAACATTTTTAATATTTAGGCGAATTAATTAATTTGATCAAATAAAATTGATCGTGTGAAATTTAATTAAATTGTTACCATTGTTTAGACTAGTCTTGAAGATAATTTTGTAAAAATTGCAGAATTTTCCAATGCTTGGTTTGAAAGTTATTGCAGATTGAAGTTGCTATGAATTTACATCATTTTTGATTTTTAGACGAATTATCTAATTTGATCAAATAAAATTGATCGTATTGAATTTAATCAAATTGTTACTATTATTTACACTAATTTTGAAGATCATTTTATAAAAACTGCAGAATTTTCCAATGCTTGGTTTGAGAGATATTGCAGATTGAAGTTGCTATCAGTTTTTCAAATTTTATTGAATCTGATCAAAATAATTTTTTCACAATTTGCTTTGTACTGGATGGAATTTGTCAGTAATGTAGTTGAAATTTTGACAGAACATAGTTAATGAACTGTTATTTTGATAATTGAAAGCATTTTTGCAAATTTTGTTTTTAAGCATTTTTTTTTTTAATTTATTGAATCTGAATAAAATAATTCTTTCACAGTTTGCTTCGTACAAGATAGAATTTGTTATTAATTTAGTTGAAATTTTGAGAGAACTTAGTTCATTAATTGTTATTTTGATAACTGAAAGTATTTTTAAAAGTTTTGTTTTTAAGCATTTTTCAAAATTTATTGAATCTGATCAAAATAATTCTTTCACAATTTGCTTTTTTACAAGGTAGAATTTGTTAATAATTTAGTTGAAATTTTGACAGAACATAGTTAATTAATTGTTATTTTGATAACTGAAAGCATTTTTGAAAATTTTGTTTTTAAGCATTTTTCAAAATTTATTGAATCTAATCAATATAATTCTTTCACAATTTGCTTTATTCAAGATGAAATTTGTCAAAAATTTGTTTGAAATTTTGACAGAGTATAGTTTATTAATTGTTTCTTTGAAAATTGAAAGAATTTTTGAAAATTTTGTTTTTAAGCATTTTTTTAATTTATTGAATCTGATCAAAATAATTCTTTTACAATTTGCTTTGTACAAGATGGAATTTGTTAATAATTTAGTTGAAATTTTGACAGAACATAGTTCATTAATTGTTTTTATGATAACTGAAAGCATTTTTGAAAATTTAATTTTCAAGTATTTTTCAAAATTTATTAAAAATTTTCTTCTACAATTTGCTGTATACCACATGCTATTTTATAACATTTTAGTTGAAATTGTGACAAAACATAATTAATTTGTTGCTATTTTGATAACTGAAAGCATTTGTGAAAATTTAAGTTTTAAGCATTTTTTCAAAATTTCATTTTTTGACAATTTACTATGCACAAACTGCATTGTCAACATTTAAATTAAAATATTGACTGAACATAGTTGATTAGTTGTTATTTTAAAATTAAAAGCATTTTTGAAAATTGTTTTAATCATTTTTTATATTTTTTCACAAAAACTTGCAACTATTTATTATAATTGACGAAAAATGTAAAAATATAATTGAATGACCTATCTGAAGTTGTTGACTCAGATTTAATAGACGAAATTGCTTCCATAAGTAATAAAACCAAAACTTTATATATACAGAACTTAATTTATACATCAATGATTTCAATTATTTTTTTCTAACCTATTTACAAAACAAATGAACTACTTTTTATCCAAATTTCATTAAATAATAAAAATAATAGCCGTAACCACAAACAAACCACAAGTAAGATAATTTTATAAACAAAGCTATTAGTAAATTTATTGTAATTTAAACTAGTCATTAGCATTTATAATTTATTAAAATTTTATGTTTTACATAGTAAATAATGATAGTATAAAGCTACTGTAAACATTGCATAATTAATTTTGATAATAATTTATTATTTTAATGCAATTTCACAAACTGAAATACTAGAAATTGAATTAAACTAATATTAACCACTTTCAAGTTCAAATTTTTTTTAATAAACAAAACAATCACGTATTGTTTTTAGTTTTTTTTGTGTAAAATGATTATGTTAGATGCTCGCTTGACAAAATTTGGCGTGAAGTTCATGGTTTGGTGGTCAATGTCGAACTTGATTTCATATTTCCGGCAAAGAGAAAGTCTTTTAAATGAAACCATCCTATATACCACACACGCCAAAAATACTTAATGCATTTTGCCGCTTCGTGAGTCTTCTCATCATAGTAATATTTTCGACTGCTATGACCTTGTTATTAAATAATAAAATAGGAATTGTGTAAAGTGTCTATCATCAATCAAAAATACTTTCTATGAAGTTTATTGATATTTAGTTTTTAATTTGTGTAAGATATATTTTTTTGTAAATTAGAGTCATTTGTTATTGTATGTGTGAAGTCCGGTTCAAATTGAATGGAATAAATTACAGTTTTTATCAATACTTTCTTTTTAATCAAATTGGTCCATTATTATAAACTAATGTGTTTAGATTGGTATTTGATTATATTCATGTCAGATTATTATAATGCAAATTTTATTATCCTAAACAAGCAGCAAGCTTAGTTGGGGTGGAGATCCTTCTGATAAAACCGGTGATGAGGAAGTACATAATTAAAGTGGCCAACAATCACTGCTATTTTGTAAGCAGCATTAAATCACAAAAGCTTTGTTCTTTAGTGAATGAGGAAAGCGTTATTAATCAAATTTGTTTTTTAATAAAGTTAAAAAAAAATTCTTATTTGCTTCTTCTCGTTCTTATAACGATCCAGTCATGTATAAAATTAGTAATTAAGTATAAATCGTAACATTGCATTTATAAACTAAATGTAATTACTGTAAAATATGTTTGCATTGTTTATAAAATAGTTTTCATTCAGAACTAGTTCATTGATTCGAAATGTTGTAATTTTAATCTAACTTAATTAGACGCCCGTGTCCAAATAGCATGACAAAGTGTGTCACTTTTCTATCCATTACTTCGATATAAAAAAACTAAATCAATAACCAAGAAAAAATTTACATGTGAAACATATATTATTTTAAACGGTTCCTCTTATTTCAATGTTTAATGCCGAGCTCATGCAATACTTTCTATTTCTATTGTTAAACGAGAGCAATTTGTTGTGATGATATTACTAAGTACTACTCTGGTTGCGTAATAATAAAATGATTTTCATTTTTATGTAAATTGTGAATACAAACTTTTAAAATATATTCATTCAGCTTTCTTAATGTGGGTTTGACAGTGGGTTTAATTTCCTGTTACTCCTTTAAGCTGTTCAGTAGCTTCACGACAGTAATTTCTTTTAAAATTGTGTGTACCCAATAATAGGAAATTGATGTTAGAAATATTTATTTCTATGTAATTATTTATGAATGGAATGTTGGTTTTATACTTTAGCGATGTTATCATAAATAGGTCAAAAGTAATCCTATAATTTAGTTAATAGGAAATTGTTCTTTAATTTTGTAATTGCTTACAGTACTATAAAAGTATGTTACAAAAAAGTTTAGATAAACATTTTGTTGATCTTAATCTGCAACATATGCAGCATTCTAAGCACTACTATACTGTGTACTTATTTATTTTTGCAAAACTTAATTTCGAACTTGTGCTTAGTAGATCTGAGTAGTTTCATATTTTAATATGTACCCGTCAACTTTAAATTTTAAATTTGTTTGCGTTGGTCTTATTGTTAGATAATTTTTATATGTCTGCTATAGTCTATTCAACTCTTAGGTAGAGCACTGGAAAATGTGTTTTAATACAAAAAAAATTATATTTATTTAGTTAATAAAATGTTTTTCATGCTTAACCGCCCCACGTTTTTTTTATGTGACAGGCTTAACCGTCCCAATACTGAATAACGCTGTTTTTTCTAAATATTTATGTTAATTTACTCAACAAATTCTTTATACAAAGCGTTCTTAGACTAACTACCGTGTTGACGGTATCTAAGAATTATTTTTGAGGGTAAACCGTTCCAATACTTTCATTTTTTAGGAATTGTGGGCAAGTGATAATTAATCCTGTGCTTCATTCACTATATTGTAGGCAAAAGTGCTACTTAGACATTTGATGGTGATTTAGTTGGTTACTGGCACGGCATTGATCGTAAATGAGAAGATTTTGCGGTTTTTCTTGTCTGTTTTTTGCTTAGCAAGTTGGAGTTTTTGGGTTTGTTACTCTCAATATTTTGTTGTAGTTGCTACTTTGACTGAATCTTGTGGTACCGCAGCGATGAATTCTATCTTGTACTTGTCACTTATTAGGACTCCAAGTGGTTTTTATCAAATACTCAGACAACATTCTCCTGTGACGCTTTGATGATATCTATCTTTTGTACGGAGTTGAAGGCATTTTTAACATCAAACGTTACAATCATAGCAAACTTTTTCTTTTTTTTTGTTGTTTATCAGCAGCTTCTGCACCTTTTTGCTTTATTGATTGTAAAAGAATTGAAAATCTTTTTTTTCTAGTTTGTTCTAGAGTCTTTGTAAAGTTTGCTAATTGAGTTTAGGATGCACAGCGGTTTTTCCTTTTCTTTTTTAACTGGCTTTTTAATCAAGGTTAGTTTGTTTTATTTGCCTGGAAAAGTTTGTTTATGAGAGTGTTATAGGTAACTATATGCGCTTTTGGGCATTTTTGGGCAATTGCTTTGATTGATTTTGGTGGGATTTTGTCTAGCCCCGCCATTTTACCTGTTTTTGTTCTATGGTTTGCTACTTTGATATCCTCCAATTTAGATGAAAAAGTTGGGTATGTGGCTATTGGGTGTTTTAGCCACATTTACCTGTTTCTTAGACGTAAGATGTACTGGCGAGCGTATACCAATTTTGCCAATGACAATCTTGTAGCCAGTGTCCTATAAAGCACTGTCTATTTGGACATAAAGAGTTCCAAGTTTTTTGTTTTGCCTCTGTCTTTTAGCGGCACTGTTGGTCCAGCAAGTCTATCAGGTTGGCTTTCTTGTGCGCTCATATGAGCTTGGTTATGTTGCTGCTTTATTACCTGATTATCTATTAGCTGGTTTGCAAGCTCATGTTTGAAGTGCCAGTCTTGTTTTTGCGTAAGCTTGCGTAATCTTATTCCATTTTTTTCACATTTGAAGCAGACGTTATCATTGATGCTGTCCTGTCTGTGCAGATTTTTCATTTTTTTTATTTGCCACCTATTTCAGTTTTTCCTAGAGATTTTTTGGATCTTATGGTTTTGGCCGTGAGTTTGTGAACATTGAGGAACGCGTGCTTTACACCGTTTTTTGGTTTGACGGGTAACACTTGAATGTGTGAAGTGATTTTTAATCTTAAGTTCTACTTACCCGTGTTTGTGATTAAGATGTTGGTTCATTCTAACACTTGTGATGTTTCTTCAACTAGAATAACTAAGTTGTGAGTTTTAGTAGAATATCATAATTCGATGCAGCCATTTTGTTGTCTACAAACAGTTGGGTTACTAAATGAGAGTGATTTTTGATCTTCTGCGTTACCCACTAGCCTAAGTGTTGGTGATTAATAAATTTTGATGTATCTGGAGTCTTAATAACTAAGTTGTGAATTCAGTTGTCACTGAGCTGTTAATAGTGGGCGCCATCAGCAGTTTTTTTGTTCTACAAACACTTGGGTAGGCGGGTGTGATACAATTTTATAGATTGTAAGCGGGTACTTTTTTACTTTATAGCCCACCCACTTGCCCAAATGTTGGTAATTAAAAAAATTGTTTATTTTAACTTTTGTGATGTTTCAGCAGCTATAAGAACTAAGTAGTAAATGTCAGTTATTACTAAGATGTCTAAAATGGGCGCAATTATATATTTTTTGTCCACAAACACTTGGGTGAGTGGGCGTGGTATATTTTTGTAGATTGTGGTTGGGTAATTTTTTATCTTGTGGCCCACCCACCCACCCAAGTGTTTGTAATTAAGAAATTGGTTTATTCTAATACTTGCGATGTTCATGCAGCTATAAGAACTAAGTGGTAAACGTCAGTTCTCACTAAGAGGTCAATATTGGGCGGCATTAGAAATTTGTTTGTCTACAGACATTTAGGTGGGCGGGGTAATTTTGTAGATTGTGGGCGGGTAAATTTCTTTTTTGTGGCCTACCCACCCGTTCAATGTTAGTGATTTAAAAATGTTTTTTTTTTTGTCTACAAAAACTTGAGAATTTTTAATTTTGTACTCCGTTTATCTTCCATACTGTTTGTAAATAAGAGAATTAATTTAACACCAAAGAAGTTTTTGAAACTTTAATAACTAAATATTGACTGTTATTTGTCATTAAAATGTCTACAGTCAGCGCTATTACTATTTTTTTGTATACAAATACTTGGGTGGGTGGTCGGGGTACATTTTTATAGATTGTGGGCGGGTATTTTTTTATTTTGTAGCTCACCTACTTACCCAAGTGTTTGTGATTAAGAAGTTTATCTATTCTAAACACTTGCGATGTATCTGCAGCTATAAGAACTAAGTGGTAAACGTCAAGGTGCCTAAAATGGGCGTAATTATATTTTTTTTGTTCTCAAAAGCTTGTGTGGGAGGTTAAGATACATTCTTATAGATTTTAGGTGAAGGATTTTTAATTTTCTGCCCCGCCCACCCGCCAGAGTGTTGTTTAATAAGAAATTACTTTATTTTTAACACTAGCGATGTATCCAAAGCTTATAATAACTAAATAATGAATGTCAGTTGGCATTAAAATGTCTAAATTGAGCGCAATTATCATGTTTTTCTCCACAAACATTTGGGTGGGTGGGCGGGATAGATTCTCATAAATTGTGTGTGAGGGATTTTTAATTTTCTGCCTCGCTCACCCGCCAGAGTGTTGCTTAATAAGAAATTACTTCCACCAGCGATGTTTTTGAAGCTATAATAAATAAATAGTGATTATTTGTCATTAAAATGTCAAAAGTGAGCGCAATAATAATTTTTTTATTCACAAACACTTGGGTTGTAGGCGGGGTACAATATTATAGATTGTGGGCAGATAATTTTTTATCTTGTGACTCATCCACCCGCCCAAGTGTTGGTGATTAAGAAAATTGTTTATTCTAACACTTGCGATGTTCATGCAGCTATTTTACAGATTGTTTGCGAGTGATTTTTAATCTTCTTGCCCGCCCACCCGCTAGTGTAATGATGGATAAGAGATTACTTCATTCTATCACCAGCAATATTCTTGATGTCATAATAATGATGTCAGTTGTTATTAAAATGTCAAAAGTGAGCGCAGTTATAATTATTTTTTCTACATACACTTGGGTGTTGGGCGGGGTACATTTTTATATATTGTGAGCGGGTAATTTTATATCTTGTGGCCCACCCACCCACCCAAGTGTTGGTGATTAATAAAATAGTTTATTATAATTCTTGAGATGTTCTTGCAGCTATAATAACTAATTAGTGAATGTCAGTTGTTATCAAAATGTCAAAAGTAGGCGCAATTATCATTATATTTTTACAAACATTTGGGTAGGCGGGCGGTGTACATTTTTATAGATTGTGGGCGGGGTATTTTTTTATTTTGTGGCCTACCCACCCGCTCAAGTGTTGATGATAAAAAAAATAAGTTGTTCTAATTCTTGAGATGTTCTTGCAGCTATAATAACTAAATAGTGAATGTCAGTTGTTATCAAAATGTCAAAAGTGGGCGGGCGGGGTACATTTTTATAGATTGTAGGCGGGTATTTTTTTATTTTGTGGCCTACCTACCCGTTTAAGTGTTGGTGATTAAGAAAATATTTAATTCTAGTTCTTGAGATGTTCTTGCAGCTATAATAACTAAATAGTGAATGTCAGTTGTTATTAAAATGTCAAAAGTAGGCGCAGTTATCATTTTTTTTTTTCTACAAACATTTGGGTGGGCGGGCGGGGTACATTTTTATGGATTGGTAGCGGGTAAATTTTTATCTTGCCCTAGTGTTGGTGATTAAGAAATTGGTTTACACTAACACTTGAGATGTTTCTGTGGCTTTAATAACTAACTATGAATGTCAGTTCTTATTAAAATGTCAAAAATGGGCACAATTATTATGTTTTTTTCTACAAACACTTGGGTGGGCGGGCGGAGTACATTTTTATAGATTGTGGGCGGGTAATTTTGTATCTTGTGAAGAAAATAGTTTATTCTAACATTTGCAATGTTTCTGCAGCTATAAGAACTTAGTGGTAAATATTACCTGCCACTAAGATGTCTAAAGTGGGCGCAATTATAATTTTATGTCTACAAATACTTGGGTGGGTAGTAGAGACGCGCTTTTAAAGATTGTGGGCAAATCATGTTTAGTTTTATGCCTCGCTCACCTGCCAGAGTGTTGGTGACTAAAAGATTACCTAATTCTAATACCAAAAATGTTTCTGAAGCTATAATAACTAAGAAGCAAATGTCAGTTGTCACTAGAATGTCAATAGTGAGCGCAATTGTTATTATTTGGTCTACAAACACTTTGTTGGATGGGCGGGATATATTTTTTAAAGTATGTGGTTGGATGATTTTTAATCTTGTGTACCACCCATCCGCCTTAGTGTTGATGATTAAAATATTGGGTTTGTACTGTTTTCCGCTCGTCAAACTGTGAAGCCAACATCATAACGTTTTATACCCACAACTGACGTCACGCGCTTTTTGTGCGAATGGGCTTTACAAACTAAATTCGTAAAAGTGTGTTGTTTAACACGAAGTTTTTTGCCCACAACTGACGTCACTTGTGGTGCAATTATGTTGGCTTTGCTAGGTCGGCAAATGGCGTGTCTATAAATGTATATGGTGTAAGATCTCAATTGCCCACTATAGTGTTGGTGATTAAGATTTCAGCAGATTTAATCATAAGTAGAGAATATTAGTTTTCACTAAGTTGTCAAAAGTAAGTTTAATTTAAAATTAAAGCTACCTTTAATTACTTTAATAGTCCCATTATTAAATCCTTACAAACTGCTTTAAAATTTGTTTTGGTTTTTAGAGCTGTAACACATATCACGTCTAAACGCTTCTAAAAGATGGATTTGCCTCGAGAATGAGTAAAAACATATGTGAGATGATGCATCGCTGAAGCCCTTAGGGCTACTTTTCATAAGCGTTTCGACACGATGTGTGTTCATTATCTACCAACTTTGCATGGAGATGTAACCTAAAACCAGTAATATTAATCAAACTTTTTATGCTCACTGCATATAAATAATCCGACTAATCTTAAAATAAAAGTATCGATTAATATTTATTACCTTTCAATAAAAACCAATATAACACCATTAAGCTTAATATTAATTGAGTTTGAATAAATAATTTATAAATAAAAATTCAATTCAATTCTCGAAACTACTTTCAAATTATATTTAAAAATAATTAATATTAATTTCATTAAAATGCAAGAAACTTTTTAATTAGAAAGGATGTAATTTCACGAATAAAAACGTCTAATTTATTAAAACATTTATACAGGAGAAACCGAAAAAATGAACTATTTATTTAAAGCGACACGCATTTTCGGCACGCGTTGGAAATTATAATAATTTAGAATAGTTTTAAGTACTGTGAGAACCATTGACTAAGTTGTTAGTATAATTAATGGAATAAATATTTATTTTACATTAAATTATTTTATTTTAATTTTAAGATATGCTTGAAGGACTATTAGATAAAAAAAATTTGACACTTGTAATGTTGGAACAATTTTAAAACAATTAAAAAAGATATCAATTGAATGCATATTTAATGAATTGAATAAATTATTTATTTTATAATCAATTCTGAATTATCCTATTAATTAAAATGTTTGTAATGGTTCTATTGTAAATTAAATGAACATTTAATGTTAGCTTAACAATTTACACGTTATTTCTTTGTCATTTAATGCTTGGCGAATAATTTCAATTATAAATGCATAATTAAATTACATCCTTCATAATTATATTTCTATTCTCTTAGCAAGCAACTTTATTCTAGGCCAAATAATTTTGATTATAATTACTACATTAAATCAAAATATTTTGTGACATACTTAAAACTTTTGTTACTGTTATTATCGTTTGCATTTAGTTTTTTTACCAATAAAATAAAAAGAAATTTTATGAGGAAAGGTGTGATCATAATTATAATAACTGACCAGTGTAGAACAATCCATTATCTTAATATGCTTTTTCTAGATTTTAATGTTATACTGCAATTATAACTCAATCTTGAATATTTGTTTTGCAAATAGGGCAATTTTATGTGTGTTGGGAACCATCAAAAATAGTTAATGTTATTATGATGAGAATAATATTTTAAATTTTTTTATTTTAAGTTAGCTTGTTATTATACGAGTTAATTTTATCTATGTCAATTAATATTATTAAGTTGTTTTAAAAACATGAAAAGGAAATCCGATTTTTCTTTCGTCATTATTTATAATTTAATTAATATTCATGTTTAATATATTATTAAATTGTAATGTGGGTCATGGGTTGTTGATATGGAACTTTTTTTTAATTGTAGTTTAAAATGAAATTAACGTTTTTATACTCTATGGACCTCACCAATCTGGTTCTAGCAGGCCAAAAGTCCTTCCGATGGGTGGTGAAATGAGGCGAGATTATTATTGTTTGTAAATATGTTTGTCGCTGAAAATATAAAGAGAGACCAATTCAATTTTTTTTTTAGATTGATAGTTTGCAATATTATAAACGCTCACAAGTTTCAAACTTGGTTCCCGCTCACCCACCCAGTGTTTGTTATCAAAATAGTATATCTGATATTCTTTTTTTCAACTTTATAACATTTAACACCAGCTAGAGAAGGAATAATGTAAATTTTGGATCACTAACACTTGGGTGAGTGGGTGGGCGGGCAACGCTAATAAATAGTAGACGCCTACATATTTTAAACTTGTTTCCCGCCCACCCACTCAAGAGTTTGATACAAAGAAACTTGATTTGTCACACTTTTTTTAACATTCTGGCACCTAACACTAGGAAGAGAAGCAGTGATTCAACTTTTGGATCACCAACATTTGGGTGGGTGGGCGGGCAACGCAAATACGTAGTAAACTTCCACAAATTTAAAACTTGGTTCTTACTCACCCACCTAAGTGTTTGTTATCAAGAAAGTAGATTAGTCACTCTTTCTTCTACTTTATGACACTTAACACTAGCAAGAGAAGAAATAGTCCAACTTTTGGATCACTTACACTTGGGTGGGTGGACGGGCAACGCAAATAAATAGTAAACGCTTACAAATTTAAAACTTTGTTTTCACCTACCCACCCAAAGTGTTTGTTATTAAGAAACTAGATACGTCACTCTCTTTTCAACTTTATGGCACTTCACACCAGCAAGAGAAGGAATAATCCAACTTTTGGATTACCAACATTTGGGTGGGTGGATGGGTAACATAAATAAATAGTAGACGCCTACAAATTTCAAACTTGCTTCCAACTCTCCCAACCAAAAGTTTGATAACAAAGAAACTAGATCTGTCATTCTCTCTTTAACTTTATGACACTTAAAACCAGCAAGAAAAGGAATAATCTAACTTTTGGATCACCAACACTTGGGTGGGTGGGCGGGCAACACAAATAAATAGTAAACTTCCACAAATTTAAAATTTTTGTTTCCACCCACCCACCTAAGTGTTTGTTATCAAGAAAGTAGATTAGTCATTTTCTCTTCAACTTTATGGCACTTAAGACTAGCAAGAGAAGGAATAATCCAACTTTTGGATAACCAACATTCGGGTGGGTGGGTGGGCAACGCAAATGAATGGTAGACGGCAACTAGTTTCAAACTTGGTTCCCGCCCACCCACCCAACTGTTTGTTATCAAGAAACTAGATCCGCCACACTCTTTTCAACTTTATGATACTTAACACCAGCAAAAGAAGGAATAATCCAACTTATGGATCACCAACACTTGGGTGGGTGTGTGGGCAACGCAAATAAATTGTAGACGGCCACAATTTTTAAACTTGGTTTCCACCCACCCACCCAAGTGTTTGTTATCAAGAAACTTGATCAGTCACTTTTTCTTTTAAGTTTATAATAACTAATCTTATCAAGAGAAGGAATAATCCAACTTTTGGATTACCAAAATTTGGGCGGGTGGGTGGGTGGGCAACGCAAATAAATAGTAGACGGCCACAAGTTTTTCTATTGTTTGTTTACTTAATGATTACTTGAGTGGGTGGGTGGGTGGGTTACTCTTTTCTAAACTATTAGACCCACCTAAGTGTCCGTTACCAAGGTCAGAATTCATTTTGTCTCAAGAAAGTCGTGATCCAACCTTTTAATTACTAACACTTGGGTACTTCAATCTCAACTGTTAGACCGTTACTATGTTTTGGAGTATCTCTCTCACGCAATAAATTAGATTACAAACACATGATCGGGGGCACAAATTCATGATTACGCGTAAGTGATTTTGATTAGAGTGCCCCACCCACTCGTCCAAGTGTTAGTTATTAAGGGATTAGATCACAAACACTTGGGAAAGTGGGCGGGGGACACAATATTATGATTACGCGCAAGTAGTTTTGATTGGAGTGACCCACCCACCCGCCCAAATATTTGTTGTAAACAGATTTAGTCACAAACACTTTGGTGGGTGGGCGGGGACACAACATTATAATTACGCGCGAGAAATTTTGATTGCAGTGACCCACCCACCCGCTCATGTGTTTGTTGTCAAGAGATTGGATCACACACACTTGGGTGTGTGGGCGGGGACATAATATTATGATTACGCGCGAGTAGTTTTGATTAGAGTAACTCACCCACCCACCCAAGTGTTTGTTGTCAAAAGATTGAATCACAAACACTTGGGTGGGTGGCCGGGGACAAAATATTTTGATTACGCGCTAGTAATTTTTATTAGTGACCCACCCGCTCGCCTAAATGTTTGATGTCAATAGATTGGATCACAATCATTTGGGTGGGTGGGCGGGAACACAATATTATGATTACGCCCAAGTATATTTGATTGGAGCAACCCACTCACCCGCCCAAGTGCTTGTTGTCAAAAAAATTTACAACTAACACTTGGATGGGTAGGCGGGGACTTAATATTATGATTACGCGCAAGTAGTTTTGATTGAAGTGACCCACCCATTTGCCCAAATATTTGTTGTAAACAGATTTAATCAAAAACACTTTGGTGGGTGAGCGGGGACACAATATTATGATTACGCGCGAGTAGTATTGATTAGAGTAACCCACCCACCCACCCAAGTGTTTGTTGTCAAAAGATTGAATCACAAACACTTGGGTGGGTGGGCGGGGACACAATATTATGATTACCCGCAAGTATATTTGATTGGAGCAACCCACCCACCCGCCCAACTGTTTGTTGTCAAGAAACTTTACATCTAACACTTGGATGGGTAGGCGGGGATTTAATATTATGATTACGCGCAAGTAGTTTTGATTAGAGTAACATTTTTAAAATAATCTTAATTTCTTTTTGAATTTGCAGAATTAGTTTGATTTTTAGAACTGTTAAAGGTATCTAAGACTTGTTATGTTTGTAAATTACTTTGAAGATTACCACTTATCCACTCAGACCCACCCGCTCGCCTAAATGTTTGTTGTCAATAGATTGGATCACAAACATTTGGGTGGGTGGGCGGGAACACAATATTATGATTACGCCCAAGTATATTTGATTGGAGCAACCCACTCACCCGCCCAAGTGCTTGTTGTCGAAAAAATTTACAACTAACACTTGGATGGGTAGGCGGGGATTTAATATTATGATTACGCGCAAGTAGTTTTGATTGCAGTGACCCACCCACCCGCCCATATATTTGTTTTTAAAAGATTGGATTACAAACACTTGGGTGGGTAGGCGGGGACGCAATATTATGATTACGCGCGAGTAGTTTTGATTAGAGTAACCCACCCACCCACCCAAGTGTTTTTTGTCAAAAGATTGAATCACAAACACTTGGGTGGGTGGGCGGGGACACAATATTATGATTACCCGCAAGTATATTTGATTGGAGCAACCCACTCACCCGCCCAACTGTTTGTTGTCAAGAAACTTTACATCTAACACTTGGATGGGTAGGCGGGGATTTAATATTATGATTACGCGCAAGTAGTTTTGATTAGAGTAACATTTTTAAAATAATCTTAATTTCTTTTTGAATTTGCAGAATTAGTTTGATTTTTAGAACTGTTAAAGGTATCTAAGACTTGTTATGTTTGTAAATTACTTTGAAGATTACCACTTATCCACTCAGACCTTTGTCAGCAAAAAACTTGTTGTAAACTAATCGTTTGTTACATTGCTAACAACTTTCAATTGGTTTTTTCTTAAAAATAGCAGCAGAACCACAAGAGGTGGTTGAGTTTATAATATTTTTTTATTACTAACGCTTGGGTGGGTGGGTGGGCCACAGTAGAAAAAGCTACCCGCTTACATATTGAACTTGGTACCCGCCCCCCCTTCCTAGCGTTTGTCAGCAAAAAACTTATTGTGAACTAATCGTATGTTACATTGCTAACTACTTACAACTGGTTTCTTGTTAAAAATAGAAGCAGAACCACAAGAGGTAGTTAAAGTTATGAACTTTTTGATCACTAACAATTAGGTGGGGCTACAATAGAAGAAGTTACCCACCCATAATTTAAAGTTGGTGTTGAAGAAGATTGTAGCTCATTTTAAGATTAACCAAAATGGCTAAAAAATGTTATAAATTGTTCCAAAAATGTTATTGCTCATTTTCAAAAGTTAAAAAAAAATTATAGTCATTCTAGAATTGACCAAAATTGTTGAAAATTGTTATAGATTGTTCAAAAGTTTTTAAAACTGTCATAGATCATTCTAAGTTTGTTTAAAAGTGTTTAAAAAGATTATAGTTTATTCTAATTTAATAAAAAACTGTTAGACATACCTATACAGCTTTGTGCAAGGTTGTAGCTTAGTCTAGAGTTAACCAAAATTATTGAAATTTGTTATAGATTGTTCAAAAGTTTTAAAAGATTTCATAACTTATTCTAGATTTGTTCAAAAGTCTTATAACTTGTTCTAGGTTTAATTAAATGTTATAGATTGTATAAAAGTTTTGGAAATTGTTATAGATCAATCTGGGTTTGTTCAAAATTGTTGAAAAAGATAATAGGTCATTCTAGGGTTAATCAAAATGTTTGAAAAATGCAATAAATTGTTTAATAAAAGTTTTGAAAAATTTCAAACTCATTTTAAGTTTGTCTTAAAGTGTAATAGATTTGTCTAGAATTAACCATATGTGTTAAAAATGATATAGGTTGTTTAAAAGCTTTTTTTAGATTTGTTCTAAAATGTTATACTTTATTTTAGGTTTAACCAAAATTAATGTAAAGTGTTATAAGTTGTCCAAAAGTTTTAAAAAATGTCAACTTATTCTAGGTTTGGCCAAAAGTGTTTTGTCTAAAATTGACCAAAACTGTTAAAAAATGATATAGATTGTCCAAAAGTATTGAAAAATGTCATAATTTATTCTGGGTTTTTTTCAAAATGTTTGAAAAAGTAATTGCTTACTCCAGATTTTAACTAAAAATGTTAAAGGTAGTCCAAAAATTTCGAAAAATGTTTTAACTTATTTTAGGTTTGTCTAACATGTTGAAAATTGATATAGCTTATTTTAGAATTAACCAAACTTGAATATTATTGCAGGTTGTCCAAAAGTTTTAAGAAACGTCATAACTTTGTCTAGGTTTGTCCAAAAGTGTAATAATTTAGTCTACAATTAACTAAAATTGTTAAAAATAATGTTTAAAAGGTTATACTTTATTCTAGGTTTAACCAAAATTAATGAAAAGTGTTTCAAGTTGTCCAAAAGTTTTGAAAAATGTCCAACTTATTCTAGGTTTGTCCAAAAGTATAATAGCTTTGTCTAGAATCAACCAAACTTGTTAAAAAATGATATAGATTGTCCAAAAGTATTGAAAAATGCCATAATTTATTTTGGGTTTGTTCAAAACGTTTGAAAAAGTAATTGCTTACTCCAGATTTTAACTAAAAGTGTTAAAGGTTGTTCAAAAACTTGGAAAAAATGTTTTAACTTATTCTAGGTTTCTCTAACAATGTTGAAAATGGATATAGCTTATTTTAGAATTAACCAAAGTTGAATATTATTATAGGTTGTCCAAAAATTTTAAGAAACGTCATAACTTTGTTTAGGTTTGTCCAAAAATGTAATACTTTTAGTCTACAATTAACTAAAGTTGTTAAAAATAATTTAGATTCTCCATAAGCTTTTTCTAGATTTGTTTAAAAGTGTTGAAAAGGTTAAGCTCATTCTAGGTTTAACCAAAATTATTAGAAAATGTTATAAATTGTTCAAAAGTTTTGAAGATAGTCCAACTTATTCTAGGTTTGTCCAAAAGTGTAATAGCTTTGTCTAGAATTAACCAAAATTGTTCAAAATTGATATAAATTGTCCAAAAGTATTCAAAATGCCATAATTGATTCTGAGTTTGTTCTAAATGTTTGAATTAGTAATTGCTTACTGTAGGTGTTAACTAAAAATGTTAAAGGATGTCCAAAAATTTTGAAAAACATTACTCCCGCCCGCCTTCTTAAGCTTTTGTTAACAAGTTGTTGGAAACTAATCTTTTGTTAGATTGCTAACAACTAAACCTATGATTTTTTTGATCACCAACACTTAGGTGGGTGGGCCATAGTAGAAAAAGCTACCCGCTCAAAATTTAAACTAACAAAATGTTTCTTTGTTATTGTTGGAGCTTTGGGATTTTTCTAAATTTATTGAGCTTTTAAAACTTTATTGAAGTATTTTGACTATTTTTGAAGTTTTTTGGCAAATATTTTTTAAATACTCAAATGAACAACTGTGGCTCTAGCTATCATGCAATGCCGCAGTCATACAAGGCACTCTGACGAGGTTTGTAGAACTGAAACTATTGTCTGTGCTTGACTTCTGGCTGCTGTGGTCGTTGGATTGATTTTGATAAATTATTAATTTATTTAAATACTTTTTTGTTTCTAAATCTTGTGAGAATTTTTTGAATTGATTATTGCAGAGTATTTAAAAAAACTATTTGAATACATTCTAAACAGTCAAAGTAATTTTAATGTAAACCCCTTAATTGAGAGAATGTAAAATATTTACATTACATTCTGTCCTAATTGAAAAGGACCTTGTGCATATAAGCTTATTTATTCTCAAAAATGATAAAACCTCAATCCTATACATAATTAAAAAGTGAACGTAGAAAAATTGTTATCATTTCCCAATTCTAATTTACAAATGAGACGTAAAAATATAGTACTTATACGCACTTTGTAAACAGTGCTGTTGCTAAATGTTGTACAATTAGCATTCATTTGTGTTAATTTATGAAAATACATGTGCGAATTAAAACAGTGTTAAGAAATCGGACCGTAAATATATGTTAAATAATTGTAAATAACATTTCTAATGAATTTATAGTTTTGGATATAATAATTATTTTCAAAACTAGCAATTATATCTAATTATATATTTTGATGTGTTCCTTTCTTTAAATTTATAATTGTAGCTTCAGTTTTTCTTTTCAGATCACATTTTTGTTACTGGGTTCAGTACTTTTAGCAATTCCATCAAGTGATAGTGCAGTAGTAGTTCCATATGGTAGAATATCGCCGTTCTCTGATCTCTCCACATATGATAAAGCTGACTTAGCATATTTAAGAGATTATGCGAGACCGAAAAGATCAGGATCAGGTGATGCCTTACAACATTTGAAAACACAGTTAGGACAAGGAATTAAAGCAAAATTAGGATATTTTGCTAAAGGATCTGCATCAGCTTCGTCGCATTTTAGCGGCGGTGGATATCATGGCTCACCATACCATGGCCATGATGAGTACGACCACGTAAGTAAATTAATATATTGCAAAAGTACATAAAATTTATTGCTAAGGGGGCGGTTTTTTTAGTATAATAATTTTTTTGAAATCGTTTTTTTGCAATTTTGAAATGTTCAATTAAAAGAATAAAGTTGCGCGAGTTGTGCTTAAAGTTTTATGAAAAAACCGCCCCCTTAATATAAGTTTAAACTTACATTATTTTAATCTTGCAGCAGTTTTATAAACATTTGAAGTAATGTTTATTTTTTTAACATTAACCTATTTTGAATGAATATGTAGAAACCTTGCTATTTTTTTTTTTTAATTCTTCTAAAAAAATTACGATTATGTCTGCGTGTTTCGATGAAGGCACTCAATTATCAAATTTTTACTACACGCCTAGTAATTAATTTGTAGATAATAAGCGCATTTATAATCTAGCCCAGAAAAGAATATTTGTAATGTAGGACACGAAGTAGGCATGATCATAGGAAGGAAGTGCTTATTACTTGAGTAATTTAAATAAAAAACAATATTAAAATGATTGATAATTGAAGTAGATTGTATCGATTCAATTTTCTTTTAGTTTCACTTTAATTGTTTACGGAAAATGTGTGGGAAAAGGGAAATTTGCACAATGTATGTGAATTTAATTAAATTAAATAGTGTAAATATGTATTCAAGTATCATGAAAATTTAAATTTAATATAGACTGCAGATCTAATTAATTTTAACTGTTAAAAGTTCGTGATGCAATTCAATTTGCATATGCAGTTATAACTTTTGTATATTATTATTAGATGCTGCATTTAGACTATTTATTAAACTTTTATTATCATTAATTGCAAGTTTTCTTACTTACTTCGTATTTAAAGAAAGTTAATGGGACCCAACGGCTTATTATAAAGGTGCTAAGCTAGCGCTCTATCACTGAGCTAATTTAATTTTAAGTTTCTAAAATGTTTTAAATGTTAGTTAGACACTGTTTTTAGTTTATTATTTAACTAAATTTATTGTAAACGTATATACGCTTGTTTACTTCTTAACATGACAGCTGGCGTGGGGTTTTATGACTAGGATTCTTCTCTGGTCTAATGTAGATTAATAATTTCTTTCTTAGTTCCAAGGAATTCATTTGAAACTATAGGTGCACCTGTAATGTAAGTTGCCTACATTACGGGCAGAAAAGAGGCTGTGCCAGCAGTGGCGTGTATAAGGTTAAAATGTTCATTGAAGTCTTTGGATAAAATCTATCATTTTTAGATTAGTAAGTTTTAATGCATATTACAATTTTTGGGGACTATAGGGGACTATTGGGGACTATAGGGTGGCGATTCACCAACACGGCCTTTAATTTTGTGCGTAATGATTGTATTATTTTTGTAACTGCTTGGGATGTTTTGTAATATGTCTGACCAACTACTAAAGTTAGGTTAGTTAGGTTAGGTTGTCTGATCAAATGATAAAGTTTAGGTTAGGTTAGGTTGTCTGATCAACTGATAAAGTTTGGGTTAGGTTAGGTTATCTGATCAACTGATAAAGTTTAGGTTAGGTTAGGAGTTGAATTTGGTTAGGTTAGGTTAGGTTGTCTGACCAACTGATAAAGTTTAGGTTAGGTTAGGTTAATAGTTGAATTTGTGATAATCAACTTTTAAACTTTTAAGTTTCTTTTGGATTCTGGAGTTCTAGTTTTGAGTGAGAGGGTGATAACATTTTCGGGTACTATGGACTAAATCTAAAGTTTAAAGTTAAATGATTAGAAACCTTATTATATGGATCTCATTTTAAACTTTGTTGCTTATAATTTCTCTGGTAGACTTCAAATGTGTGGTGTGTTATATAGAAAAGTAGCAATTATCAAACAAAATTATCAGTGTTGGTTCCCCGTCTCAACCGCCGCAATACTTTTATTGAACAAAGTTTATTGCATATTACTTGACATGTTTGTTTACTATCAAGGCGACTTAATAAATTTATGAGACGTGTAATCTGCAGGTAAATACACTTCAACAAATAACAGATTATGTAAAGATAGTATTATTTCTACAAACTGCAAATGAATCAAAAATAACAGTTTGAAGCCAATCTATTGGTTATAGTATTTTTATCTTGATAACCAACATTTGGGCGGGTGGGTGGGTTACTCCAGATTATGATTACTATCAAGTAATTTTAACTAGAATGCCCAACTACCCGCCCAAGATTTTGTTTACAAATTATTTTTTTTTCTACAAGCATTTTAATTCTTTTTGTCCAAGAAGAAAAATGTTATATCTAATCTCTTGATGACCAACAATAGGGTGGGTGGGTGGGTCACTCCAGATCATGATTACCATCAAGTAGTTTGAACTAGAATGCCCAACAATGCACAAAAGTTTGTTTAGAAAAAAAAAAATTTTTTCTTTAAGCATTTTAAATCTTTTTGTCCAAGAAGAAGAATGTAATATCCAATTTTTTGATGACCAACACTTGGGTGGGTGGGTGGGTGGGTAACTCTAAATTATGATTACCATTAAGAAATGCCCAACTACCAGTCCAAGTGTTTGTTTAAAAGAAATTGAAAGTTTTTTCTTCTTGCAAGCATTTGAAGTTTTTTTGTTCAAGAAGTAAAAGTTAATGTTAATGGGTGGTTGGGTCATTCTAGATTATAATTACCATCAAGTAGTTTAAATTAGAATACCCAAACACTCGCCTAAGAGTTTGTTGAAAAGAAATTGGAAGTTTCTTCTTTCTGCAAATATTTGAAGTCTTTTTGTTTAAGAAGTAAAAGTTAATATCTAATCTCTTGATGGCCACCACTTGTGTGGGTGGGTGAGTCATTTCAGACTTTGATTTTGTTTTTTGTCTCTGCAAGCATTAGAAGTCTTTTTGTTCACGAAGGAGAAGCTTATATCTAATCTCTTGATGACCAACATTAGGGCGGGTGGGTGGGTTACTCCAGATCATGATTACCATCAAGTAGTTTGAACTAGAATGCTCAAAGACTTGCTCAACAGTTTGTTTACAGGAAATTGGAAAAAAAAATTCTGCAAGCAACTGAAGTTTTTTTGTTCAAGAAGAAGATTATCCAATTTTGTTATGACCAGCACTTGGGTGGGTGGTTGGGTCACTTCATATTATGATTACCATTGAGTAGGTTAAACTAGAATGTACCCGCCCAAAAGTTTTTTGGATGAAATTGGAAGTTTCTGTTCTTTGCAAGCATTTGAAGTTTTTCTGTTCAAGAAGGAGAAGGTTACATTTAATCTTTTGTTGACTAATATTTTGCCGGGCGGGTGGGTTAATCTAGATCATGATTACTATTAAGTACTTTAAATTGTAGGCCCACTGACTTGATCAAGAGTTTGTTAACAAGAAATTGAAAGTTTCTTCTTCTTGCAAGCATTTGAAGTCATTTTGTTCAAGAAGAGGAAGGAAACACTTGGGCGGGTGGGTAGGTCATTTCAGATCATGATTACTATCAAGTAGTTTAATTATAATAATTAACCATCCGCTCAAAAGTTTGTTTACAATAAATTGGAAGCTTTTTCTCTTTGCAAGCATTTGGAGACTTTTTGCCCAAGAAGGAGACGGTCATAGCTAATCTTTTGATAACCAAAACTTGGACAGGTAGGTAGGTCATTCCACATTATGATTATCATCAAGTAGTTGGAACTAGAATGCCCAACTATCAGCTCAAGAGTTTGTTTACAAAAAATTTGAAGTTTTTTCTCTCTTCAAGCATTTGAGGACTTTTTGTCCATAAAGAAGAAGGTAATATGCAATTTTTTGATGACCAATACTTGGGCGGGTGGCTGGGTCACACCAGATTATGTTTACCATCAAGTAGTTTGAAATAGAATGCCCAACTATCCGCACAAAATTTTGTTTAGAAGAAATTGAAAGCGTAAGAAGTCTTTTTATCCAACAAAGAGAAGGTAATATTCAATCTCTTGATGACCAACACTTGGGCGGGTGGGTGTGTTACTCCAGATTTTGATTACTATCAAGTAGTTTGAACTAGATTGCCCAACTATTCGACCAAGAGTTTGTTGAAAAGATATTTGAAAGCATTTAAAGTCTTTTTGTCCAAGAAGAAGGTTATATTTAATTTCTTGATGACCAACACTTGGGCAAGTGGGTGGGCCACTTCAGATTATGATTACCATTGAGTAGTTCAAACTGGAGTGCTTACCCACCCACCCAAGAGTTTGTTATCAAGATATGGAAAGTGTTTTCTCTTTGCAAACATTAGAAGTTTTTTTGCCCTAGCAGGGTTTGGTAATATTTAATGTTTTGATGACCAACACTTGGACGGGTGGGTTGGTTACTCAAAATCATGATTACTTTGGAGTAGTTTAAACTGTAGTACCCATCTACCTACCTAAGAGTTTGTCATTAAGATATTGAAAGTGTTTACTTTCTGCAAGCGTTAGAAGTATTTTTGTTCAAGAAGGAGAAGATAATATTCAATCTTTTGATGACCAATATTTGGGCGGGTGGGTTGGTCACTCTAGATTATGATTACGATTGAAGTTCTTTTTCTCTACAAACATAAGAAGTTTTTTTGTTCAAGAAGGAAAATAAAATACTCAATATTTGGACTGGTAGTATGCATGATTTGTATATCTTTTGTTTCAAATTTATGGGAATTGCTCGAGATTTGAGTATACTTTAGCTGCCGCCAAGCTCTATTCTATTCTTTTAGTGACTTCTAAAACTTGTTTTTTTTTTACTTTTCTGTATTTGATAGCTCAGTCGGGCGTTTTTAGTGGTCATTATTTTTGGTTTATTTGTAATCCAATTTTTAGGGATGATGTACACTTGAGCGTGTGAGTGGGTCACTCCAAACTATGAGTACAAACAGGTAATTTAAACTGGGGTTCCCGCCCAAGTGTTGGTTATCAAAAAATGAAAAGTTTTTTTTTTTCTGCAATTGCTAAATGTCTCTATCTATAAGGAGGTTATCGTGATGTACAATCTCTTGATAACGGACACTTGAGTGGGTGGGTAGGTTACTCCAAAATATGAGTACGGACGGATAGTTTGAACTGGGATTCCCGCCCACCCACCCAAGCGTTAGTTATTAAGAATTTGGAAATTTCTCTTCTTTGCAAGCGTTAAAAGTCTCTATATTCAAAGAGGTAATGGTGATATGCAATCTTTTGGTGATGAACACTTGGGCGGGTGGGTGGGTCACTCCAAAATATGAGTGCGGACGGAAAGTTTAAACTGGTGCCTACCCAAGCGTTAGTTATCAATATATTGGAAGTTTCTCTTCTCTGCAAGCGTTAAAAGTTTCTATGTTCAAGGTAGTGATGATGATATGCAATCGTTTGACAACAAAGACTTAGGCGGGTGGGCGGGACACTCCAAAATATGAGTACGGATGGAAAATTCAAACTGTGGTTTCCGCCCCTCTTCTCTGCAAGCGTTAAAAGTCTCTATGTCTAAGGTGGTGATAGTGATATGCAATTTTTTTATGACGGACACTTGGGCGGGTGAGTAGGACACTCCAAAATATGAGTACAGACGGATAGTTTAAACTAAAAATGGGGTTTCCGCCCACCCACTCAAGTGTAAGTTATTAAGAAATTGGAAATTTTTCTTTTTTGCAGGCGTTAAAAGTCTGTATGTCCAAAGAGGTGATGGTGAAATGCAATTTTTGGATGACGGACACTTGGGCCGGTGGGTGGGTTACTCCGAAACATGAGTATAGACTGATAGATTAAACTGGGGTTTTCGTCCACCCACCCAAGCGTTAGTTATCAAGAAAATGGAAGTTTCTCTTCTCTGCAAGCAGTAAAAGTCTCTATGTCCAAGGTGGTGATAATGATATGCAATTTTTTGATGACGGGCACTTGGGCGGGTGGGTGGGTCACTCCAAAATATGAGTACAGACGGATAGTTTAAACTAAAAATGGGGTTTCCGCCCACCCACTCAAGTGTAAGTTATTAAGAAATTGGAAATTTTTCTTCTTTGCAGGCGTTAAAAGTCTTTATGTCCAAGGTGGTGACGGTGATATGCAATTTTTTTATGACGGATATTTGGGCGGGTGGGTGGGATACTTCAAAATATGAATACGGACGGATTGTTTAGTTTAAGGTTTCTGCCCACCCACCCAAGAGTTACTTATCAAGATATTGAAAGTTTTTCTTCTCTGCAAGCGTTGAAAGTTACTATGTCCAAGGTAGTAATGGTGATATGCAACCGTTTGACGACAAACATTTAGGCGGGTGGGCGGGACACTCCAAAATATGAGTACGGATGGAAAATTCAAACTGTGGTTTCCGCCCCCTCTTCTCTGCAAGTGTTAAAAGTCTATGTCTAAGGTGGTGATAGTGATATGCAATTTTTTGATGACGGACACTTGGGCGGGTGGGTAGGACACTCCAAAATATGAGTACAGACGGATAGTCTAAACTAGGGTTCCCGCCAACCCACCCAAGTGTTAGTTATTGAGAAATTGGAAACTTTTCTTCTTTGCAGGCGTTAAAAGTTTCTATGTTGAAAGAGGTGATAGTGATATGCAATCTTTTGATGATGGACACTTGGGCGGGTGGGTGGATCACTCCAAAATATGAGTACAGACGGATAGTTTAAACTGGAGTTTCCGCCCGCCCACCCAAGCGTTAGTTATCAAGAAATTGGAAATTTTTCTTTTCTCTGCAAGCGTTAAAAGTCTATGTCCAAGGAGGTTATAGTGATATGCAATCTTTTAATGACAAACACTTAGGCAAGTGGGTGGGTCACTCTAAAATATGAATACGGATAGATAGTTTAATCTGAGATTCCCGCCCACCCCCCCAAGCGTTAGTTATCAAGAAATTAAAAGATTTTTTTTTCTGCAAGCGTTAAAAGTGTCTATGTCTAATGAAGTGATGGTGATATGCAATCTTTTGATAACGGACACTTGGGCGGGTGAGTGGGACACTACAAAATATGATTACGGATGGAAAGTTCAAACTGGGGTTCCCGCCCACCCACCCAAACGTTAGTTATCAAGATATTGAAAGTTTCTCTTCTCTGCAAGCGTTAAAAATTTCTTTGTTCAAGGAAGTGATAGTGATATGCAATCTTTTAATGACAGACACTTGAGCGGGTGGGTGGAACTCTTCAAAATATGAGTAGTTTAAACTGGGGTTTCCGCCCGCCAGCCCACCCAAGCGTTAGTTATCAAGAAATTGAAAAAAAGAAAAATCTGCAACGGTTAAAAGTCTTTATGTCCAAGGAGGTGATGGTGATATGCAATCTCTTAATGACAAACATTTAGGCAAGTGGGTGGGTCACTCTAAATTATGAATACGGACAGATAGTTAAATCTGGGGTTCCCGCCCACCCACCCAAGCGTTTGTTATTAAGAAATTAGAATTTTCTCTTCTCTACAAGCGTTAAAAGTGTCTATGTCCAAGAAAGTGATGATAATATGCCATCTTTTGATGACGGACACTTGAGCGGGTTGGTGGGACACTCCAAAGTATGAATACAGATGTATAATTTAAACTGGGGTTCCCGCCCACCCACCCAAGCGTTAGTTATAAATATATTGAAAGTTATTCTTCTTTGCAAGCGTTAAAAGTTTCTATGATCAATAAGGTGATAGTGATATGCAATCTTTTAATGACGAACACTTTGGCGGGTGGGTTTGTCACTTCAAAATATGAGTACAGACGGAAAATTTAAACTGGGGTTTTTGTCCACCCACCCAAGCATTAGTTATCAAAATTTTGAAAGTTTTTCTTTTTTGCAAGCGTTAAAAGTCTTTATAATCAAGGACGTGGTGGTGATATGCAATCTTTTGATGACGGACACTTCGGCGGGTGAATGGGACACTCCAAAATATAAATACGGACGAAAAGTTTAAATTATAGTTCCCGCTCGCCCACCCAAACGTTAGTTATCAGGATATTGAAAGTTTTTCTTCTCTGCAAGCGTTAAAAGTCTTTATGTTCAATGAGGTGATGGTGATATGCAATCTTTTGATGACGGACACTTGGGCGGGTGGGTGGGATATTTCAAAATACGAGTACGGATGGATGGTTTGAACTGGTGTTGTTGTCCAACCATCTAAGTGGGTCTAATCTTTAAGTTACTATTGCAACTATGTTTCTTAGTTCTTAGGTGCTTCTTTTTCAAATTTTAACTATGTTACATTTAAAGTTTTTACAGGTTTACTACTGATTGCATTAATCTGCACATAATAATGCAGAGAGTGACTTAGTTGGGTGAAGCGCCTAACTTAAATCTTGGCGTATAATTTGTTGCGGGTTTAGTAGTTTTGTTTTTTTGATGATTTTTTTGTTTACAAACTTTTGGCAAGAAGTACTGCTACACTAGGGGTCTCGAATTTGAGTCTTTTATTTGGAGGGTCAGTTTTTCTGGTTAAGAAAAAATGTGTTGTGTTGTGTACGCTTTTTTTTGGATAAAAAGAAAAACTTTAGTAAGTCTCGTATACTGCTTCAATGTTGCGTGCACGTTAAAGAACCCAATAATATAGGTTGGAATTCCTGAATTTGTGGCAAAATTCTCAGATGTGGTAGTCTTAAATTCTGGCTGCAGAAATAAAGAGGTTTTAAAAAAAAATTTTGGTTAGTTTGTGCTTGCCAAAGAAGTATTGTAAGTTTTGCACTTGTTTAGTAGATGTAGTAAAGCTTTTTGGCAGACATCATATAATGTTCAATTACAAGCCATGTATGTAAGCTTTTGCAGTTTTGTTCTCCGCATCTGTATTACCATTGTTTGGGTAATGTGTAATGGTCCTGTTAGGAGGAATAGCATTGTGTGCTTCACCTTCTGACCATTTTAATTGTTGTGGCAAGTTTACCAAGGCTTATTTGTTTTGCTGGTTTCCGGTTTTCTTTTTGGTAAACTAGTCTGCCTTAGGGTCATCTTTTATACCTTGATCTTTTGGTATCTAGATCAAGCGTACTCTGTTGTTGGTGGTTAATACCTCCAGATTGGTTATGCAGATTAATACTATTGCGATGGTGGTAGATTCTTGTTTAAGTTGTCTCTAGCCTAAGGGATTGTTTTGACTTCAATCTGGGCTAATCTTGTCATTTATTGAAATTTGTCAACATGAGGTGTCGTTTTTAAGTTACGCCTTCTACGTTTGACTATAGAGATAAATGCTTGCTTTTTTTTAATCTCAACTATGTTTCAACAAACTTGCAGCGGAACACAGCAAACCTGTGGAAAAACTGTAAAGGAATGAAGTTTAAGTTACCTTTGCTACTATTTTTGATTCTATCTTTGCTGGGGATACTTTTTTATTAAATTGATGCAAAATTGTTTTTCCTATTATTGGGTTTTACTTATTTTTCTGAAACAAATTGGTAAACATTTGGACTTGGCTTTGTGGTTGCCTGATAACTTATGATGCGCACATTTGGACAGTTTCTAAATTTTGCCAAATTTTTTGAAATTACGAACAATGGTTGAGTGATTAGTGTTAAAGGTCTCAGCTAGTGGTGCAACATTTGTCTTCTTCTACAGCTACCAGAAGGGTTTTGTCATCAAAATCCGATAATAGACTTTCCTAGAAGCATTTGAGAGCATAGAAGAAATTTTATGGCAAATAATGAGGTATTACAAAGAGCAAATACACATCGTGAGCTACTCACTAACATCAAATGCAAAAAAACTAGCTAACATATTTTGAGAAAGCAGAAGTTGGAGTAGATGATAGAAAAATGTAATTTAGTTTTTACTTATCTTTGCTGAAGCTACAATTTTATAATTTTTAAGTTCAAATCACAAATTATTTCTAAAAATATTGTTTTTTTGGATCAACCTATGTTATAAGAAAATGTAATTTACTTTCTACTTATTATTATATTTTTGATCAAAATTTTTGCAAAATTGTATTAAATTATAAATAGTTTTTTAGATTATTTCAAAATGTTCTAATTAATACTACTAAATTAGATTACTGTTTGTTTAGGTAACTATTTAGGTAACCTTTCATTAAAATTAATTTTTATTTTTGTTTTCAGGATGCCGGAAAGTTTGATTTGTGGTCGTTCAAGAAATCAGTACTTTACACTCTTCTGTCGGCCGTGAAAGCAATCAAAGGTGGCGTCATTGCCATTAAGGGACAATTAATCAAGGGCGGCGGACATCTTTTAGCCACCAAAGGAAAAATAATCAAGGGTGGTGGTGAAGCGCTTTCATCTTTGGGCAAAAGCATAGCATCCTCCGCATTCTTGTACGTCCCAGACGGCGGCGGCCATGGCCATGAAGAACACGACTCAGGTAAATAATTTAAACTATGATAATTTAAAATAAGCAGTTAATAATTTGCACAAACTTTCTATAAATTGTTAATAAGATAAAGTATAGTACGTATTGTCTAGTTTGCACTTGTGTGAAATGGATATTATTACCTGCTAGTTGTATAATATACTATTGTTGCCTTTAAAATAATTAAGAGCAAAGATATAAAAAATAATTTAGTTTTAACATCGATTTAATTGCAGATCATTTAAAATCAAAATTGTGATAATTCACTGAAAAAACTAAATTGCTCCTCAGTAATTTTTCCAACATTCACTACAATTACCAATTAATCCCATATTCACGGCTTCACACAAACCATCCATTAAAATCTAACGTACAATTTTTTTCCAATCACTTTACGATTAAAAGCATCCTTTCAAAGAAATGTGTAATGACCGTCCAATTATTACTACCGCAGGAAATAAATGCCCCGGAGGAATGTTACCGTTACATTATTTTAAAGGTGAAAGGGAAATTATAGTTATTTTTTTATTTTGTTTGCAGAACATTATGAGTACGTGCCTCCTAGTACTTACGGACATTCAGGACCGGGTCCGGAATACCATCAAAGCGCACCGTCAGGACCTGGACCTGAATACGGACCGCCTGGACATTACAAACATGGATCGAATTCAGTATATGAAGGTAACAATTTAATTTTTGATATTGAGAGTTGGGATTTGGTTTTTATGCGTTAAGTGAAGCGAGGCGATGCTATCAGGTGTTCATATTAAATGAATACGAACACATCTGTTTAGCAAAATTATTATACCGTGGGAAAGTGCGCGTGATCTAAATTTATTTATTGCAAATTAGTTGTTAACAAAACATGTTGTTCTCAATGTTTTCTTATTAATTGTAAAGATTTTTGATAGTTTATTGTTATTGGTTATATTTTTGTTTTATAGCTTAATATCTACCACTTAGCAAGCTCCAGAAACTAATAGTTGTGATACTTGCTTTGCTTACTATAAATTCTTACTTTTGTATTAAATAATTATACAATAGATTCACAAATACATTTCGGCGACAATCTAGATATTAGAAGAATCCTAAAAAATGTTATTTTGTACTATCTCTGGCTGGGTTTGGGTTTGTTCTTTAAATGTAGTAGTATATGTATTGTAATTTGAGGGAAGGTTTAGGTAAAGGTAGAAGCGCAAAACGTGCTCTATTATGCAAAGTATAAATGTAAATGTTCTGATCACCCAGAAGATATTCTGCTCACTTGCCCAAGTGTCTATAATCAAGTAGAAAACATAATTAATTTTTAGAAAACTGAGACTAATTTATGTTTTTCAGATAGGCGTAAACAATATAGCTTATGACAATGGTGTTTGGCTTTTAGAAATTTTGGCATACTGGGAAAGGAGATTGTTGTAATACTTTTTTTCTAATTTTTCTTGTAGCTTTATTAGTTCTTGATGCATAGTTGAAGACGATTGATTTTCAGCCACAAAATTGTGTCTACAATTTCAGTTTTGTGTAGACTGATTCTTCATTTGTTTAAAGTTAGAAAACTACAAGAGGCAACCTCGGTTTTACGTTTTTAGTTGGGGACCGGTTAAGATCAGCTTTAAAATTGTTGGTAGTAGTTATCAGGACAAAAACAAATGATTATTTCTGATTAAGCTAATTAACTCGTTATTACTACATTTTCTTGCTTTACTTCTTGCGTGGTCTTCTAAACCTGGGGTAGACTAAGGTTATTATGGTGTTTCCCCATGAGTGCTACGTCATTTAGACCTTGGCGTGATATACCTTGTTGGAATCTTGTTTATTCGAGTTTGTGTCTGGCCTACAGGGTGCAATGTTGGTTGAAACTTGATGTGGGAGGTGCTTGATGTGGTTAGCCAGTCACACTTCTTGAACCTTTAGAAGAAAAATTTGCAGCTTTCCAGCTAAAGGTCTTTTTTTGGATGTTGTCTAGGTTTTCTGGGCTTCAGAGATTTTTATTTAATATAATCTTTTAGGGAATCAAAGTTTTGACCGGATTCTTTCCACAGGTGTTGATCGGAATCTTTAGATATTTTGTTTTTTTTTTTTGCTGCAAGAGTACTTGCTTTTTTTTGGTTGGTCTTCCGTCATCTATTGTTGTATATAGACTTCTTCTAAATCTTGCAAACCTATGTGGATTTTTGGTTTGAATGGCAAAATTTTACAAATTATGTTGGTCCTTTAGGTGGTAGGGTTTGGAAGTTGTTTTGGTGTGGTGGAACCAGATGGTTAAATTTTTTGGGCTACAAATCCTTTGGGGAAGTTCTTCCAGACGGTAGGAGTTTTCTGATGTTAGGTTTGTTGGGCGCCAATTGTTGTTTCAGGTTTTGTCGGAGGCAGTTAATGACGGTAGCGCTGTTTGGGCTTTGTTCTTTTTGGGAAATGCCTTAGGAAGTCTGGGTCTGCAGTCCAAGAAGTCACGTCTTGGAGATGGAGCAGGGTAGTACTTGGTGAAGGTTGACAGAGATATCTTTCTGGTTACTGCTGGGACTAAACTATTTAGGGTTGATAGTTCAATAGTGTAGTTTTACTGTTTAGTTTTGGTTGGAGGTTGTTGGAGTTATTATCCAATGACTCAGCACATTGCGGCTAGTAGTTTAATCACAGCATTCTTGATTATTGATATTTTGTGTAGCAAAGTCAATGTTAGAAACTTGAAGTTTGCAGTGGTTGGAGAGTTTTGGCGTTATGGTTGTCTTTAAAAACTTTGTGTTCTCTCCAAATGACAAAGTTGCTTGGCAAAGGAGGCTTTCTAATTTGATATGGGATTGTTCTTCTTTTTTGTGTGTGTTGTACTCTAGTGGAGGTGCAAATGCAGAGTACTAGATTGCAATAGCGTTGGACTATTTGGAGAAACTTTATGGCTTGGTGGTTGACGACACTATAGAGGTGGTTGTGATAAAGCTGCAGTTTTGTTGTAAGTGTTTTTATAGTGGCCAGAGTGATGTTTTTCTACCTGGTTCTTGTATTTGTTTGACTAGCAAACGTGTATGTTGTCGGTCTGGGTCTGTGATAACTCAGTTACAGCCGTTTCCGAGTTCTGTGAAGATAAAATGTTAGTTAGTGGATGGCTAAGTACTTGCGTACTTGCACTTTGTTTTGTAAGCGCGGAGTCTGCCTGAAAAGATTGATCCTGGTTGTTACCTGAAGAGGTCTTAATTTGAGAATGTTAAAGTCCGGGTGTTGCCGAGTAAATTATCCGATTGAAGTGTTGCCGGTGCACTTCTGCTTTTCTCAGGATTGTCACCGTAGTTGATCTGGCAGTTTCTAGGGAGCAAGTTGGTTGGCTTGTTGGCCCGAGGTACTGCACGGCGCGTAGCGCTGGCAATGGTTGTCTCAGACTTGTAACGTAGCCTCTTAGAGAGTAACTTGTTGCTGTTTTGACGTCTAAGCTCAGAGAAAGATCTGCGGAGATTGACGTTAGTGTAAGGCGCGAAGGCCCTGTGATGATTGAGAAGCTTTGTTTTGAAGGAGTCCTTTTCTTTCTCCTGAACGTTTCAAAGCCGGTAACTTGAAAGTTGAGTATTTATAGGAGTGAGGAACAAAGAACTTTGATTTCATTGGTGAAGTGAGGTTTTGTCTACAAAAAAACATCAGGCGCGACGGAATTTTATTACCTCTGGGGTTTGTGAGCAAATAGTTTTAAACCTGTGAGTGAGTCATTCAAAGACTGGATAATTTATTTATGAATTATTTGAAGGCAAAGAATCTGATGGGACTTAATTTAATTTATATTTAGATTGTGTTCGAGTAGTTTTGATTAGAGATGATACCATCTTACCCTGCAGTAAACTTTCCGCAAAAAAATTCTAAGGTCAGATGAAGATGCAAAGTTACGAACACTTGGGAAGGTGGGCGGGGCACTCAGTTTATTGATTGCGCAACAGTAGTTTTAACATCAGTTCCCGCCCATTCATCCAAGTGTTTGTGATCTAATTTCTTAATTACGAACACTTGGGAGAGTGGGCGGGGCACTCAGTTTATTGATTGCGCGACAGTAGTATTGACTGGAGTTTCCGTCTACCCACCCAAGTGTTTGTGAACTAATTTTTTAATTATGAACACTTGGGAGGGTGGGCGGGGCACTTAGTTTATTGATTGCGCGACATTAACTTTAACTAGAGTTTTTGCCCACACACCCAAGTGTTGGTAATCTAATTTCTTCTTTACAAACACTTTGGTGGGTGGGCAGGCACTTGGTTCTATGATTGCCCCACAATAGTTTCGAATGGAGTTTTTGTCCACCTACCCAAGTGTTTGTGATCCAATTTCTTGATTACAAACACTTGGTCGAGCACACAGTTTTATGAATGCGCTACAGTAGTTTTAACTTTAATTCCCGCCCACACACCCAAGTATTTGTGATCTAATTCCTTAATTACAAACGCTTGGGTGGGTGGGCGGGATACTCAATTTATTAATTTTGCAACAGAAGTTTCCGCTCACACACCTTAGTGTTTGCAATCTAATTTCTTGACTACAAACACTTGGGTGGGTGGGCAGGGCACTCAATTTATTGATTGCGCGACAGTAGCTTTGTCTAGAATTTCTGCCCACCCACCTAAGTGTTTGTGATCTAATTTCTTGCTTATAGACAATTGGGTGGGTGGGCGGGCACACAATTTATTGAATGCGCAACAGTAGATTTGACTGGAATTCCTGCTCACCCATCCAATTGTTTGTGATTTAATTTGGGCGGTTGGGCGGGCACTCAATTCTATGAATGCGCGACAGTAATTTTAATTTCAGTTTTTGTCCACCCACCTAAGTGTTTGTGATCTAATTTTTTGATTCTGATGAACAAAAAATCAGAAATTTAAGATGCAGCGGTTCCCTATACTTTACCTACGATGGATTTTTTACTATTTAAGTAGAAAATTTGGCAGTACTTTGGGAGGCCATACTCTGCCCAAAACAAAACCTAGTCGCATCTTACTATTCCGTAAGATGCACGAGTTCTGATACCAGAAACTCAAGACACAACTGCATGAGATGCAGTCAAGTTGTCATTAAATTAAGGAAAGATGATGATTCACCCACCCACTCACCTAAGTATTACTTATCTACAGTTTCTTTTTCTACAAACTTGAGAGGAGGGTACAAAATGAAATGTTATTTGGGCTAGATTGTACCACAGGCAATTTGTAAGAAAATATTACTTTCCAAAATGGTCATTGGTCGCGCAGTGAAGAAGCAAGGGTTTGCAATGCAAAGGCCAACAAGTTAAAAAGAAGCATTAGAGTTATAACAAGCCAATTAAGATTAGCAGATGGTACTAAAGGCAATTTATGAGAAAATACCATTACTTTATCAAAATGGTTGTAGTGATAGGAGGGGAGGGGGGAAGAAAAAAGTTTATTTTAAAACTAAAGGGTTAGGTTGGGTTAGGTTTGGTTTTGGATGCAAGCATTTGACTGACATAGGTTCAAAGGGTTCAAACCTCACAACTGAAAATCATATCAAACACAAATACGCTCTTTCACTCCTCAACTTGCCTTGTTAGAGTGGGATTTTTATGATTATGATCTTTTTCTGGTCCGGAGTAGATAGATAATCTTGTGAAGGTTCTCTTTCTTGTTTTTTAATTGATAATAATGCATTTTTTTTCTCAATTATACAATTTTATTAATAACCTCATTAATATTATTTTTTTAATGAGGTCATTTTACTGATGAATATTTTAAGGTTTTATTTTTAAAGTAATAGTTGATAGTAGCTGAGGTTGTTCTTTGCAATTTTTTATGTTATCAGTGAGATGACCTCATTAAATTTGTTTTCTTATTAATGAGGTCATCTCACTGATGAACATTTGTGAGGTTATTTTAAGGTTTTATTTTTGAGGTTAACTGATGTGGTCATCAGTGAGATGACCTCATTAATACATTTTTATAAATTACTTCAGTTTTTTAGATTTTTGGCATATTAGCCTAAGAAGACTATTAATGATAAATGACCTCATTAATACAATTTATATTAATGAGGTCATCTCACTGATGAAAACTTGTGAGGTTATTTTAAAGTTCTATTTTTGAGGTCATGGTTGAGGTTAACTGATGTGGTCTTTTGCAATTTTTGTTGGAGATTACCTCAAATACATTTTTTAGTAATGACCTCATTTATATATTTTTTTTATTAATGAGGTCATGTCACTGATAAATATTTGTGAGGTTATTTCAAGGTTTTATTTTTGAGGTCATGGTTAAGGTTACCTATAGTAGTCCTTTGCAATTTTTAACTAATGAGGTCATCTCACTAAAAAATATTTGTGAAATTATATTGAGGTTTTAATTTTGAGGTTAACTTAGGTGGATTTATGCATTTTTTTATTAATGAGGCCATTACTGTCAACTAACAATTTGACAAAACAGCTGTTATGAAACGTCTAACACATGATTGTTTTTAGCTTTTTTTTTAGTTAGCTTGTGCTTGCCAAAGAGCATATTGTATTAGGTTAATGCATACATTTTGTGTGCGTTGTTTAGTTGGCTTTGACACCCACCCAACCAAGTGTTTGTAATTTAGTTTTTTGACCGCAAACACTGGGGTGGGTGGGCGGGCACTCTGTTCATAAATGTTGGACTAGTGGTTTGAAAACTAGTTTCCACCCTCTTGCCCAAGTGTTGGTGATCCAACTGCTTGACAACAAACACTTGGGTGGGTGGGCGGTCACTAAGTTTATAAATGCGGTTCCGGTGGTTTGAAAACGTGTTTCCGCCCACCCACCCAAGTGTTTGTGGTTCAGTTTTGTAGAGTGTGTGGGCGGGCGGGCACTCTGTTCATAAATGTTGGACTAGTGGTTTGAAAACTAGTTTCCGCCCACTTGCCCAAGTGTTGATGATCCAACTGCTTGACCGCAAACACTTGGGTGGGTGGGCGGGCACTAAATTTATAATTGTTGGATCGGTGGTTTGAAAACGTGTTCCCGGCCACCCACCCAAGTATTTGTGATTCAGTTTATTGACCGCAAACACTGGGGTGAGTGGGCGGGCACTTGGTTCATATATGTTGGATTGGTGGGTTGAAAACGTGTTTCCGCCCACTTGCCCAAGTGTTTGAATTCTAACTACTTGACATCAAACACTTGGGTGGGTGGGCGGTCACCAAGTTTATAAATGTTGCACCGATGGTTTGAAAACGTGTGTTTTCCTCCCCACCCAAGTGTTTGTGATTTAGTTTTTTGACTATAAACACTAGAGTGGGTGGGCGGGCACCCAGTTCATAAATGTTGGGTTGGTGGTTTGAAAACGTGTTTTAACCCACCTACCCAATTGTTTGTGATTTATATTTTTGACCGCAAACACTGGGGTAGGTGGGCGGGCACTCAGTTCATAAATGTTGGATCGGGGGTTTAAAAACTTATTCCCGGCCAAGTGTTTAAAATCCAATTGCTTAAGCTAATTTATGAATGCAAAGTTGTGGTTTAAAAACGTGATCCCGACTTAGTAATAGATGTCAAAATTAATGACAGATGTCAAAGTTAACTAATTAACCTAAAATAATTTTTTGACAAAAAATGTTTAAACAAAAATTAACCCCAAAGCAGTTTTTCTATCATGCAGAGCGCAACACTTATCAATAAAAAAAAGTAATTGATAACAAACATTTGGGTGAGTGGGCAAGATCTTAGGTTAAGTTTTGTGAACGTGCGATGTACCTCGCCCACCCACTCTAGTGTTCTAGTGTTAGTGATTCAAGAGTTTTGTGTTTTTCTTTTTTGTTAATGTTAGTTATCACATAACACAATAAGAAAGTGACTGATCCAATTTCTTAATATCCAATAGGTGGTCGGGTGAGCATGTATCTAGTGAATTGGTGTACCCCGCCCGCCCATCTTAGTGTTAAGTTGAATGTTTTATTCTTCTGCTAATGTTACTTGTCACAAAGTTTTCGTTCAAATTGTGTGGCGTGTGGTGTGAATGGAAACTGCACACAGAGTTTAAAAATACCTCGTAGGCTTACTGCCAGTTTGAAGGATTTATCTTAATTTAATTTAAATAGTAGAACATTATTCTATTATCCAAAGGCAAACTAGCCAATATAATCAATTAATTACATCGACCGCAAGCATAGTATTTCCATCATGAACAGCAATCTGGAGTCTGATACTGAAGTGTTATAGGGGTCAGCTGGTTGAAATGAAAATTAGTTAATTCAAGTAACGTTTTAAATATGCAAGTTATTACCCTCACAATATAAAATTATTTTTTCTCTTTTTTTAATTAGCAACGAGCGCGCTGAATTAAAATAATTAAAGCAATTAGAACTTTAATATAATAAAGTTTTAAAAAAATTGTATTGAATCATAAATCAAAATCATCACGCTACTGTAAGTTTAAAAAAGAAAAAATAACCTGCTGATGACATTGACTGAGTATAAAATAGTGTTACGAATACGAAATCCACGCAGCTCCATAATATTAATCGATTCTATCCAACTACAGATAACCTGATAGAATTAAATCTATTTTCTAATTATCCAGGACATTAATTCAATTAATATTTGTTTATAAAAACAGCACTTTCACCGAAAATAATCTTATAATGATTTGTAACTCACCACAAATATATATTAACAAATAAATCCCACTAAATATACATAATTAACCGCACCTTATAATAATTTAATCATGCCAAAGTCAAGGTTATCGTGATCAACTTTCTCGGATAGCCCATCTTAAAAGCGGTTTGTATCCAGTAATGAAAGTACCTTGACATGAACTATATACTTTCACGAAGCAAATTTGTAAATACTTAACAATTCTACTAATATCCTGCTTGAATAATTATATCATATTAATATCAACCATCAAAACTGTATTAATTCTTCAATCGTTCATCCGTGGCTATGGAAAGTATGCAAAGTAATCCTCCAAAAATCTTAATATCTATCATATGTAATGCGCGTTTATTGATCTATGACAAACATACATCGCATAGCGAAGAAAGCACGATAATTTAGATATAATAATTTGTACTTTATGCTCAAAAAGCGAAACAACAATACACTTTCCCGGTGACATATAAACAACTAAATATTGCTTTTTGTATTTATATATATAATACAATTGAGCCAAAGTGGTATTAAAAATATTTAAAAAAATAAACTGGGGAAAGTGTATTTATTATTTTTGCTAATGACTTTCTTTAATAATTTTATGTTTGACATGATAAAGGTAAAGACGGACCACACCACGACGGAATTGTGATCTTGAAGAAGATCCCTACAGGACACGATTCGCATGAAGGACAGGAAACTCAGAATTCACCACCTGATTTTAAACCAATATCCCATTCAGCTTTACCGACCGTTCATAATTTAATGGGTGCCATGTTTTCCGCATCTTCAAATCCATTTGAACATGTACCACGAAAACAACAGCATACAGCACATTCCATACAAGTCCAATCACAAAGCAAACCATCCGTACCTTCCACTAATTACGGTAACCCTATTGGAAATCCTGTTAAATATTTAGAATATTTCAATACTCAAGCCAATACAATACAATTGAATCAACAACAAAAGGGGCCGAATTATGTAACTCCTACTCCTGCAGCCACGTATAATGTAGAATTACCGAATGCCGAAGCCATTAATCATCAGTACAATTTAGATTTACCTAAAGGTACACAAAGTAGTTACAATGATGTATATAAAGCACCCGATAATCAACATCAATATAATCTCGATTTAATCAAAGCACAAATCATTAATTCACAAAATAATTATGAAGCTTATCAGCAACAACCCAATCATCAACAACAAACCTATGAACAACAATCCTATGCACAACAACCCCAACAAACTTATGAACAACCACAACAAACCTATGAACAACCCAATCATCAACAAACCTTCAACCAACAACAAGCCGATTTTGAAAACGGCCATTTAACTTATAAATTAGAATTACCCCGAACACCAGTTTCCAATCAGCATGATGATTTCCCAACTAATCAACCGCATGTATTCATAGGCATGAATCTTCCTTTAGATAATTTAGAAAATGAATTGAATAATTTACAAAAAACTAAACCGCATTTACCCAGACCTAAACCAACACAACATAGTCCCCAATTTTTAATCCATTACCCAGACCCAACTGAACTTGCCAAATTACACGACAGCATGCCACAAGCCAGTAAGCTGCGAAAGGAACGACATCCGAAACCACCATCATCATCATCATCACACACAAAACAACATAAAAAATCTCCACCACAAAATTTCGAAATAGTGCGTTCGATTGCATTCGAATTGGGCCCCAAAGGACCCGTCAAGTTGTAACAATAACATGGACTGACAAGACAATAATTACATTAAATTTTGAGGTATCTAATAGGACTTAACGACTTACATACTTACTTACATTTTCTTGACAAAATTTTTAACCACACCAATTGGCAAACTATTTTTTATTATTTTTTTTTTAATAATTGTTTTGATGTGTTACTAATTTTTGTTTCCTGTTTGTAGGTGCCCGCGATAGAAATTTCGCAACCTTCGATCCTTACTACTGAATAGGTCCAGTTTTATTTTTTTGGAGATGAATGAGAAGACTGTGGGTTACCTCAAAAAGTCATAATTTTAAAATATTTTTTTGTTAAATTATAATTATTTTTTATGCTTTCGTTGGCGTGTGTTGTGTACATAATTTGTTGATTTTAATTTTATTTGAAATTATTCATTTTTATTTATTATTTATATTTTTATTTTTTTTTTTATTTTATAACGCTTTAGGTAGTGTAGCTAGGATTTTAATAATTGTATTATACTTGTCCTTTTAGTAAACTTTTACATTTATTTTATTTTATTTGTTAGCGTCCTAAATTGCCTGCTTGTAATTAATTCACTATATTTTTGTGTATATTTAGTTGCCTATTGCAGCGGCCAATTTGTGTTTGGAGTATTTACAAACTATATATTTTTGTTTAATTTTTAACAAATTAAATTGCGTAATTACACCCTTCCATTTTAGCACGCCTATGTACAACCTTGAAGTGAGCTACGAAAGGTACCATAAACTTGCAATTATAAAAATTGTTTTTATTCTTTGCAATGCAAATTTTATGTGGAATTAATTATAAAATTAAATAATAACATTGAGAATTGCATGTACAGTTTACACAGCTTTTTGTTGCAGTTGTAGCGCCATCTCTCCATAATTTGTTGAACTCATATTAATAATATCTCTAACAGATGGCAGCATTGTATACGCATAGGTGTATCAATTTTAATTTAAAAAAAGGGTTTAAAAAAAACATGTAAGCTATTTATTTTAACAGTATTTAATTTAAAATTTAAACTACAACAAATTTAGGGAGTCAACAGCCTGTTAGAATTAAGTCAGAAATCTCAATAGACCAGTTTTCTTTTAAGCATGTTCTACGGATCAATTAATTTATATTTCTATATTCTCTTCCAAGTGTTTATAATCAAAGAGTTAAATAATTATTATCTCTGAAATATTTCTGCAATAATAATTATAATAATACATAAATTGCCGACGGGTAATTGATGTGGGTATAATTTAAGGACACTCTACTACATATAGGACGTAGCTTGGGATACGCAACATCTCAACCAATCATAGTTCTGCTTTTTGGGTCAGCTGTTTTAGAATATTGTAAGTAAGCAATGAAATTACTATAACTTTCTGCGTCACAGGCGGTACACAATACACACCCAGCAGTTCCTTTAACTATATTGTTCTTCGGTGAAATTTACCTACGCGCTCAAGTGTTTGTGATGAATGAATTGAATAATTTCTTACACATTTCTGCAACAATAATACGAGAGGTTTCAATAAAAAGATTTTTGATAACAAACACTTGGGCGGGCAATAAGTACATAAATTGCGCACGGGTTATTTATGTTAGAATACCCCACTCGCCTGCCCAAATGACTGTGATTAAGGAAATGGGGAAATAACACCTCTAAAATGTTCCTGCAATAATAATATACAAAAAAGTGAATGCCAATTGTTTAAAACATTATACAGAATTGAATAAAAAGATTTTTGACGACAAACATGGGCGGGTGAGCTGTTACTAA
Source organism: Tachinus rufipes (assembly GCA_963932245.1). Classification (NCBI taxonomy): domain Eukaryota; kingdom Metazoa; phylum Arthropoda; class Insecta; order Coleoptera; family Staphylinidae; genus Tachinus; species Tachinus rufipes. The sequence continues at coordinate 10,688,315 of OZ010749.1, forward strand.
GTACATAGACCCTACCCATCCTCTTAAGTGTTTGTGATCACAAAATTTGATAATTCCTTATTCTTGCAACAATGATAAACAAAGAAGTAAATGTCAGTTGCATTTTTTTGCTTTTTTTGCAAATTTGAAAAAGAATCTAAAATTTTTAAGATTTGTATGTACATTGACCCTTATGGGCGCCTAACTCCTAAAAGTTTGCACTTACAGTGCAAGAACTTCCTTACCTTAAAGAGTTTGTCTTGATGGGAAACTTAAGAATGCATAGTGTTTGGAGAAAACTTGTACTCCGACTATGTCTGGAATTCAGATTAACTTGCAAATGTCTGTATCTAGCTTATTAAGCTAGGAGATGTACTAAAAATAATAAATCTTCTTGAAATCAGCTTCACTTGCTTGAGCCAAACGTTAATTTTTTTCCTTGATTTTCTGTTGCCTGTGCATAGGATTGCTCTTTGCGGGCATTGGGAGTATTCTGGGGAGAAACGGGAGTCCGCCTTTAAGAGACAGGTGCTTTGAAATTGGGTTTAGAAGATAAGGTTGCCTTCAGCTTGAGCTTGATTCTTTTTTGTAAATTTGCACGTGAAGCTACGATGGATCATAGTCCACTTAACGCATACGTGGGGAGAATTACATTTAGATGCCGCAAAGCCAACGTTTGCAACAATGGCATTAGACAATGTTCTTTGACTTACCGTTAGTTTACACAACTTAGTAAAAGACAGATTTGTTTACTTTGCGCGTTGTGATACAATATAGGGAAGGGTTTTTCATTTCTTTCCATGCGTTTAAAAGAATAAAGAGCACACCACAGAGCTGTTAACTTTGCTTGCGACGCATTAGTCTTGATCCAGTCGGGTATGTTCATATTTTGGGGTCTTTTTGGAGCCAACGCCTTCTATAGTTGCTAATAAATTAAGGGGACTTATTAGAAGAGATAGGAACTTATTGGCAATGCTAAAAGTGAGCCAGCGTTCTTTGTAAAAGCTGACAAATTTGGGGGTTTTATAAAAGAAGAAAACCCATTGGCATTGTTGGTTGAAGACCTTGATAGCGCTGAAGGCACCTCACTTGCCGATCCGGCTAATGATTTTTTAAGATTAGCAGCTGAAGAAAATTTACCGTGTTTTCCTTTGATTTTTTTAGAGTTCTTGGAATGAGCTACACCGATAAATCCTTTCTCTTTGGGCGAGACATCTTTGTAGGCGGCAATTTTGCTGTTTTGCTTGATCTCAATAGGCTTTTTGTTTTTTAAGGAGCTGGACTTGCCCGAATTCTTGACAGGCTTCTTAAAGGAGGAGCTAGGAAATCCGGTGTTTTGGTGTGCTGAGGCATTGCTGCATGAGCTGATAAAAACTCTAGTTTTTTTGGGACCTTTGCGTCGGATTTCTGGGCCGGAGCTTCCGGTAGCGTAGTTGGCTTGATGGTATGCTTAGCGATTAGCAAAATTATGGCCGCGTTGAAGGTTTTTTGTTTCTTGGGAGATGTTTTGGTGCAAGCCAAGGAGGGTGTTAGTGAGATTGTACCAGCTCTGCCGGAGGGTTTTTATCATTTACTTATTACTTATTATTTTTCTAGTTAGTTCTCTGTTCGGTTTTCTGCCTAGACAATTTTTCTCTTTATTTTGTGCCCATTATGGCTGTTTAAATAAATGTATTTGGGTTCAGTTGTATCTGCTCTCCAGCATAAGATCTATTAAGCTACCTACTTTTATTGCCCTATTCATTGCTACTTCTGCTTTGTGTCTTTGTCACCGCGTGCAATGGAAAATTATGTGCTCCGGAGAGCCAGTCATGCCACAGTAATGACATTTGTCGCTATTGGTTTTTTTCAATTCTCTTGGTATAAGTACCAAAACTACCGTGACCTGTCAGAAATTGTGTCGAGAAGTAGTCGGTGTTTCTGTGAGGGCATCTTACCTATCTTTCTATTGAGAGAATAAGCATTTTGATCTACTGCGCCTTATCATGGGTATCATTCCACCTTAGCTGTCACTGCTCTTTGACGTTGTGGCCCTCTTTTTTAGCTCAATACTTTTCTGCTTTTAGATCAATTGGTGGAATTGTTGCAATCACGCAGGCATTTTAGCCGCTTATCGTTTGGTATGCGCTGATCACTCTCAGTACAGCTTTTCTCTGCGTGGTAAAAAGCGCTGTCAGATGTCTGTTTACGCCGACAGCCTGTCTCCAAATTGGCGCCGCGTAAGTCAGTATAGATTGGATCACGGTGTGGTAAACCGCCCGTTTTTGCGCTTTGACCGCTAACGTTTGGCTTGATTTTTATTTGAGCCGTCATGGTCTTCTCTCTTTCGCTCATTGGGTTTTGAACATATGGGCCAAAAATCCAGTTCAAATCTAACCAAACTCCCACGTTGACAAGTAACACTTGGGTGGAGGGGCACTACAATTTATGCTAACAAGCAAGTACTTTGTATTTCCATCGCCTTCTCTGATATAGAGACTTCCAACGCGAGCAAAGAAGAAAAACTCAAATTTCTGGATCACCAACACTTGGGCGGGTGGGTGGGCATTACAATTTAAATTACCGGTTGGTAATTATGTTATTGAGTGTCCCACCTACCCACCCAAGTGTTGCTTATTCAGAAGTTTGTATCTCAAGTGCTTCCTCTGATATAGAAACTTCCAACGCGAGCAGAGAAGATAAACTTAAATATTTGGATCACAAACACTTGGGGCGGGTGGGTGGGCACTCTAATTCAAAATTACTGGCTGGTAATCATGTTATGGAGTGTTATACCCACCCTCCCAAGTGTTGTTTATCCAAAAGTTTTGTATCTCGAATGCCTTTTGTGATATAAAGATTTCCAACGCGAGCAGAGAAGATAAACTCAAATTTCTGGATTATCAGCACTTGGGGGTAGGCATTTCAATTAAAATTTCTGGTTAGTAATCATATTATAGAGTGTTTCACTCACTTACCAAAGTGTTGGTTATCCAAAAGTTTGTATCTCGAGTGCCTCCTCTGATATAGAAATTTCCAACGCGAGCAGAGAAGAAAAACTTAAAATTCTGGATCACCAACACTTGAACGGGTGGGTGGGCACTTCAATTCAAATTACTGGTTGGTAATCATGTAATGGAGTGTGCCGCCCACCCACCCAGGTGTTGGTAATCTAAAAGTCTAAACTCAACCAGACTCTCAAGTTAATTGTTTTCCCTCTTAAGACGAAGGCAACCTCGGTCTTTTTCCTTGTGTCTTTGACAATCATAGCCTTGGTTTTTTTGGGTGTCAGTTTTACGCCGTTTCTTGTCATTCATGCGTCTACTGATTTTAAAGCATTGTTTGCAGCTTCTTGCATCAGTTGCATATTACATGCTCTAACCACCACCGCTAAGTTGTTGGCACAGACAACTGTTTTGCATTTTGGTAGAAGCCGTAGTCTTAGCACGAAGTCATAGAACAATACCCTGCTAAACCCCCTGCGTCAGATTTTTCCTCTCTCCTGCGGCTATCAGAGTTGTTTTTTTCCCAGATAGCTATTTATTACGTCTAGGAGATAGCGACTCACTCCTAACTCTAGCAGTCTTTTCTTGATTTGTCTTCAGCTAGCAGTGTTGAACGCATTTTATACGTCTATCAAGATAATAGCTGTCTATGCGCTTGCTCTATTCTTGCAAAGATTTCTTTTCTTTATGATTGCGTCAACTGTTGAGCGGCCTTTTTTAAATCCGTATTGTGTTTTAGATATCTTTGAGTTCATCCTCAAGTCCTTTTTTTATTAGATGTTTGTACAGCTTGCATTGCACGCTTAGCAGTCTTAGCACGGAATTTATTTTTTTCTTTGGGAATTAGCGCCATATTTGCTTTCTTCCACAATTTGGGAAAGATTTTTCTAGCTGGGTGGATGTTGTACGTCTACAGTAACACATTGGAAATTACCTCGTGCGCAACCTTGATGACATTTGGTCAAAAGAGAAGGTTGTGATGTGGGTGGGTTGGACACTCTTTAGCATGATGACAAGTCAGTAGTTTAGATTAGAGTGGCCCACTCACCCACCCATGTGTTTGTCATCAACAGATTGAATGTTTGGACTTCCTTGCAAACGTCAGAAGTCTTTTTGTTACAAGAGAAGATTGTAATTCAATCTCTTGACAACTAACACTTGGGTGAGTGGGTGGGGCACTCCTTAGCATGCTAAAGAGTCAGTAGTTTGAATTGGAGTGGCCCAACCACCGTTCCAAGTATTTGTCATCAAGAGATTGAATCGTTTTGTCTTTCTGCAAACGTCAGAAGGCTTTATTGTCAGTTTTTTTATCAGTGTTTGATAGCCTTGCTCAAAAGAATTGCTTTCTAGGTTATCGATCAGGTTTCTCCACTTTTCTATCTTGCTCCTGTGGATAGCTGCTAGGTAATCTTTTCTACCGGCTTTATGCAGCGTTCTAAGGTCCGTAACTTTTTTGGTTTGTTTTTGCCATGGATCTTGTCAAGAGTTTTTGTATTGCAGTGCAATCTTTTCTTTGTGCATTGATAGCGTTATTCCACCAGTAAGGCATGTTTTTTCTTTGACTACCAATCTTGTAGCTAGCTCAATCTTAAACTTTTTTTAGTTTTTTAAAGAATTTGTGACTGTACCTTAGACCTTAAAGTGCGTTCCTAGCTTTTTTGGCGTTTATTGCCTATTCCCACTCGGATCTTTGGTTTTGAGATGTTGATGCAGTCTTAGTTATTCTTTGTTTTCTTCTACTTTTCATCCTCTGATCAAGATGTTGTTTGTGTCAATTGTTAGGTCGATGGATACGCTTTCCTTTCTTGCAAAAGTTGGCGTAGGACCGTAATTTATTAGGATCAAATTTAAGGCTGCTATCTACTGTGTAAGGTGCTGCCCCTATTGTCCTTTTTTGTTGAGCTCTATGCTGGTGATTTAGAGTTGAAGTTGCCTGCCAAGATTACTTCTTCTGTCTGGACTTTAAGACTTCTATGATGTTGTTCTACCTAGACTTAAAAGCGCCAGGGTTATATTTGGCGAGACGTATGCGTTTATAACGTCATAGTCCGTCAGGCTTCTGCTTGATGACCAAGTGTTTTGGCTTCTTTTTCGTTTATTACTTGAATCGCCACATCCGTTCTATTGTCCGTCAGCAGACTCTGGTTTTTTGCTTTAGACTTGATCGGTTCTTGGAACAAAATGACGTCTTGCCTGGGCCACTACTACATCGTGGGCAGGTCTTCCTGTTCTAATGTTTATTTGCAGGTATTTAGTTATTTTAAAATGCGTTGTCTTGCTCCTCCTGCAGCGGTCTAGAAGTCTTCTAAACTTTGGGCAAGCTGTAGAGACTGAGCTGTGCTCCTTGTGGCAAGGTCTGCAGAAGGCTTTTGCAGCACTTTAGGCACTCTTGTTCTTAAACTTTTTGGTTGCGGTGCCCTACCTTGAGACAGTTTGAGCACTTGGGAATGCAAAACCTTTCTCTTATAGTGCGTTTGAGTCATCCTATTTGCGCTTTCTCTATCCCTAACTCTGTTAATTTGCTCTTATCGTTTTCTTTATTTTATCTCAGTTTATGTTTAATGAGTTACCGCTGCCGCTCCGGGTTTGCTTGTTCTTTTTGAAGAACTTTCCTTAGTCCCTCCGATCTTCCCTTTTCAGTCACAATAAACTTAACCTAACCTAACATAACGTAACCTAACCAAACCTAATTTAACCTAACCTTTCTTAACCTAACCTTACTTAATTAATGTTTCTTAAACCACGGACGCCACAGTGCGCAAAAAGTAACAGCTAAAAACTCCATTAGTTTTGTTAACTCAAAATGGTTTATATTCAAATTGTCAATGATTATCATGAATTCGCATATATATTATAAACTACACATTAATAATCATAATGTAAATACGGACCATAGTAAATTAATTTGTTTATTAATTCAATTTTTTTTTTATATTATTAAACTGATAACTTAATTCCACTGTAATTAACTAATGTTTATATTAAATCAGCATTATATAATCTAATCTCGACATGACAACAATTCAATGCGCAATAAATAAATCAATTAAAAATGCAGCACGCGATAGATAAAACGCGTTACTTATCTGTGTTTTCAATGCTCCAAAATAAATCAACAAAATATTTGCGGCCATTATTAAATAGAATCTGACAGCGTTCTGGATAGCTCTATTCACTATTCGGAAAATTTTATGTTGACAACACTGTCTAGCTAGTGCGTGAAACTGGTGTATTTAATTATCCCATTATTGGAAACACTGTGTTTTGACAGCCAATGATGTCACTTCAATTTATTATCTGGAAATTTCTGCTATAATCACATCATCAGGTCGTATGTATTGTATTACGATACTGTTATCATTAATGGATATTGCGAACTCTAAATACATCTCACATTAAAGTGCATCCATAAACATTGAATCACAACAAGCACGGGTTTGTCAAAATGCAAGTATTTTTACGATCTCCAAATATTTTAAATGGACGTTACAACATCCTTAAGAAATGTAAGTGGATTTCAATCAGTTTTCTAAGCTTTATAAATGATTGACAGTGCATTTAAATGGGATAAAATTGTAGCCACAATGTCTATCAATGTGTGAAAAACGTGTGGAATTATTTTATTGGTTAGAATTTGAATATTGCTTTGTCATATTATTAAGGAAGAAACATGATTTGATTGAGTGCTTATCATAAAAGTAAGATAGTTGTGCAATTTGACATTGACTCAATTTTTCTTTAATTTAATTGTTGATAATTGCTTAGATAAATTATATTACTATAATCTCTGTTGTTATGCAAATTTGTTTTTCTAGGTAATTTTAGATGTATAAATGGAACTGCGAACGATTTGATTATAAAAAATTATGATCACCGAGAAAGTCGAACGATACTACCAGCCACAAATTTATTAGGATATCAGGGATTATATTATTTACAAAATAGACATTTCTCATTGTCTAGAATATGTTACGATAATGACCCTCTACGTCCTTCTTCGAAAGTTGAAGTCACCGTACAGGAACTGAAAAAGCAACAGGAAGCATTCGATAAGTCGGCAACAACCCCTGATACTGGCCCAGCAAAAGTTGTTGTTAAAAAATCGATAAAGCAACGTATAGTTGATGAAATTGTTCATTACTACCATGGATTTCGGCTATTATTTATTGATATGCGTATATCATGCGGGCTGTTGTGGAGGGTATTGAATGGAAATACATTATCGCGTCGTGAGTATCGATTGTTAATGCGCACTGTTGGTGATATGTTTCGATTAGTTCCATTTTCTGTTTTTATAATTGTACCTTTTATGGAATTATTATTGCCGGTTTTTATTAAATTTTTCCCTGGCATGCTTCCATCCACGTTCCAATCTGCAACGGAAAAAGAAGATAAATTGAAGCAAAGTCTTAAAGTTAAATTAGAAATGGCCAAGTTCTTACAACAAACTTTAGATGATATGTCTGTACAACATAAAGATCATAATTCAGAACAAGCCAAAGAATTCAGTGAATGGTTTCAAAAAGTTAGGACGAGTGGTGAGCATGTTTCAAATGAAGAGATTTTAAAATTTTCTAAATTGTTTCATGACGAGATTACTCTTGATTCGTTATCTAGGAGTCAATTGGTTGCTTTGTGTCGTGTCTTGGAGGTGCAAACGTTGGGTACTAACAATTTGCTTAGGTTTCAATTGAGAATGAAACTTAGATCATTAGCGGCTGATGATAAAATGATACAGAAAGAAGGTCTTGATGCGTTGAGTTTGTGGGAGGTGCAACAGGCGTGTAGGGCACGTGGTATGCGAGCTTATGGTGTCACCGAAGCTCGATTAAGGGCACATTTGCAAGATTGGCTTGATTTAAGTTTAAATGAAAAAGTTCCTCCTTCACTACTTCTATTGTCAAGAGCTTTAATGTTACCAGAAACAATACCAACTGGAGATAAATTGAAAGCTACTATTTCAGCCCTTCCTGATACTATAATAACACAAACTAAAGCAGCTATTGGTGAAATGGAAGGTAAAATCAGTAATAAAGTCCAATTGGAAGTTATTATGGAAGAAGCACGCAAAATTAAAGAGGAACGTAAAGAATTGGGTGATGAAATTAAAAAGAAAGAAAAGGAAATATTACAGGACGTTGCACAAATTATAACTGATGAAACAGGTCTTAAAGAACCACCTCTAAAAGATATCGAATTTCTTAAACCCGAGGAAGAAATTTTTATTACCAAAGATGTTGAAGCCATTGAAGATGCTTTGGATACAATTTCGAAAGGTAAAAAAGTTATTGTTGAAAAGGTTGAGATTGAGGAACTTAAAGAACAACTCGCCGATTACCAAGAGGATGTGCAAGATTTACAGAAAACAATGGCCACATTACCGAAAGTTGAAATACGCGAAACTCGTGCCGCTAAGAATTTATACAATAAGGTGAACAAAATGATTGGCAGCATGGATCGATTACTCGATCAATTGGAAACTAAAGAAAAGCAACTTAAGCAAGCTATGGTTACCGAGGAAACCGAAGTTAAGAATGAGGAATTGTTGAAGATTGATGATATCATGGATGCTATTAAAAAGATTAAAAATGTACCAGATGATTCCAGAATGTCTTTGATTGCAAGTGTTCTTGGTAAAATTGATAATGATCAAGATGGTTCTATTAAAGTTGAAGATGTATTAAAGGTAATTGTATAATTAATCTCATTTTCACCATAATTAGGATTATAATTTTATTACTATGCTTTCTAAGACTATTTTATACACCACATTAAGTCTCCAACTTAATTTGAAGGGAGTTGATGGCAGGGCTGTCCACAAAGGGGGTGTTGTGGATGCAAGGACTACAAGACGGAAAAATTAATATTGTGTAAATTTCAAGTATTGTGAAATTTTTGAATAATTACTAAATTTGTAATAACTTACCCAACTATTTGGCTATAGTTGTGCAAATATGGGATTAGTTAGTTCATAATGTTTGCCAAAATAAGTCTTAATAATATTTGTGAAATTTTAAAAATATTTTGAAATTACAGACACTTTTAAACACATACAGACACTCATAGACAGCCCACAGATACATATAGACACTACAAGACATCCACTTCACTTTCTTGTGCAACTTTCAATTAAATATGTTAACAACTACTAATACTGATTTCATTTATAGGTAATTGAATTCATTGGTAAAGAAAACGTGCATCTAAGTGCGAAACAAATTGACGAACTTGTCGAGTTATTAGACAAAGAAGAAATTCTAGAAGTAGAAACGAAAATTGAAAAGGCCCTAAAAAAAGAACAAGAACTAAAATCTGATTTGAAGGCGAAATTAACTTTAGAAAAGGAATTAGCAGCTGAGAAAGATATAATTAACAGTATTGACCCAAAAAAAAATGACACTTCGAAAAAAATTTAATTTATTTATACCTTAGATAATTAGTACAATTATATATATATTTTGTTGTTACCAAACTGTACAGAATTACTAAAATATATATATAAACTTTAATTTTTATAAAAACAAAGTGATGATAATATTTGTTGATTGATAAACGGGGATGTAAGTAACAAGTACATAGAAATTGTTTTTATATATTCTTTCTGTTACTATTAGGATGATTTTTTTTTAATATAATTCCACTCCGTTTATTTGTAAGTGCTGGTGCTCCGATTTCTAATAAAAAATTAATTTAAAAAATATATTTTTGATTTGTATATGTTGCATTTGCATTGAATTGCAAAATTGTTGTTGTAAATGGTTATATTTTTTTTATAATAAAATATTTAAAGAAATGCTTAATATATTTTTAATTTGTTTTATGTATGTTAAATAATATTTAGTATAAGTATTACAATTGATTTTTTAGTTTTGTAAATTGTTTTTAAATTAAACAATATACATGCATGTAATGTTGGTTGCATATATTTCTCTTTATACAAGGAGCGATCATTAAGTTTTGGAACTCACAAAAACGTTTCTAGGTGTTTCTTGGTCTGTAATCGTGTTGTACAAGTTATTTAAATTTTGTATTTTATGTAAATTCCTTTTCCACTCTGTATGCGACTATCAATCATTTATTAATGTTAATAGAATTATTTAATATTATACACAGATCAATAAAAATAGTACAGAAATTGATAAAACTATACATACAAATTAAAATATAAAAAGCGTGTGAAAGAAATATGTTTGTATTTATCTGCAATTTCATTATAAAATATTGGTGCATAGTAATTTGTAGCATTTCTACTAGTGTGTAGCCTGAGGTAAGAGTTTCTTAGATTACGTTTTTGTCTTGTATCATGGCCCTTCATCAAAGTGCTTGTGTTCACTGGTCAAAGAGACAATATTATATAAAAAAGTTGTGATTTTATGTCAATTGTTTCTCTGACCAGTGAGATGCTAGGTACTGATGTAGGGTGCATGCCTGGCAATTTACTTAAAATTCATCATTTATTAAATTTAAATCATAAATTATGATTGTAAGAAAATAACTTGCACTGGTGTACCTAGCCCACCAACCCACATGTTTTTGATCAAAAGTTTGGACGTGAAACATGGATAAGGCATTCAATTTCTGGATGACAAACACTCGGGATAAAATTTGTCACATTTGAAATATTGTTAATGTAATGATGATGGGGAGTAAGAGGTGACGGCAATCATTAACCTTTAAGTCCGGCCTAAATGTCAACCTCACCTGCACGTTGGTGCTCCCTGCTAGATAACAAACGAGGCTCTGGCGACCAAGACATGGCAGTATTATAACCGTTTAAACGGATGATTTAGGAAATGAAATTTTTGCTAGCTTGGTAGACGTAAAACTAAAAAATCCATATTGTTATGAATACGATAGAAGACCCACGGTTCTTAGTGCCCGGCAGCTTGTTAGTCCTTGGTCACAGTAACAAAAGGAAAAGGCATCATCAAGCAATAACAGATGGCAAAATTTTGGAGCTCGAATAAGAACTAACTTATGTTATATATAATAGGACTAAGTGAAGTGACAAGAAGAGCAGAGAACCAATTAAATTTTCAGTCCTCCCACAAGGAAAAAGAATTTATTTATCACTTTGTCTTATTTAGGTAATTTGCATTATTCTTTTTTTCTTTCTGTGGTTGACCATGACGACGTGGGTGTTATCAACTGGTTCAAAAAAATTTCCAAAGACCAATTTCTTTCATATAAATAGTTTTTATATTTTAAAGTCAAATGAAATGTCAAAGAAATTGAACAGTGGATTATCTTACAAATTAACCAAAATTATATTTAAGACGCATAATGTTAACTTAACTAAACCAAAAAATATTTTTAATAATATATGATTTGTATATATCCCTACTCTTGCCGTTGACTCCCACCGCAGATCCATCTACCGAAGCTCGCTCGGCGCTTGTACGATTCGCTCGTACTCCCCACTACTTGCTCTCGCAGTAGTCGCAGTCGTTCGGGGTCTACGGTCAGAGTAAGATGTGCGCGTAGTGTAATGTGTGCTACAGTGAAATACTATATAGACATTATCATATAAATAATGTGACGTGTATATAAATTCTATGAAATTAATGCGGAATCTTCAAATATCATTAAGCATTGATTTGGTTGACAGAAAGCCTGTTAAAAGGTTTGATTTTTTTACTTAGATGATTGGTAATTAAATTATAATTTATTAAATATACCAATTTAGTAACAAATTAAAGATGATTTTAGAGCAAACATACCATTACTTAATGTTTTAATTTTATTGTTACGGGATAGAACCATCACTCCCACTCTTGCTTCAAGTATATCGTACAGAGCGGGCGACATGGATTCAGTTCGGTCAGTTCAGTGCCGGATCCCATAGTAGTAACATGTGTGCGCGTACAGTGGTCGGTGATTTAAATATAACCGTTAGTGCAGTGCCAGTTAATTCTTATTATGAACAATTGTGGTTTGTTAGTGAAAAGGATAATTACATCCGGATCCCCGTGTAGCTGTTCCAGGATGAAGGAGCAACGGCTTCCATTTAAGGATTAATATGTAAGAATTATATTTTATAATATTATTCTATAATTTATATTTATTTAAATGAAATAAATTTCAATATTTTAATTTTATTGTTTTGTTTCAGATCTTTTTATGGCTGAGTGGGTGAGTCATTTTATTTTAATTAGTTGTGATGTTACTGCTGATAACATTACACCTCAACGTTTGCTTGTAGGGTGGATGCTATGATTGTGACTCATTTTTATATAGTAACACTACGCTTACGCGGAAGCCTACAAGCTTAAGTTGTTGTATAGGTGGTGCTTAGTGATTAGTTATGGTTGCTACTTGTTTCTGGATCTGTCTGACCAAATATTGGGGCAGCTAAAGTTTCAAGTAATTATGGTAGTTCGCCGGCGTTAAACTGCTGGGCATCGAATCCAGTGGGATTAAACGTGCAGGTTGTAGTTGACTGCTTAGTGTGCCCAAACATTGCTTCTAGGCGAGTTGTCTTGTATTGACTTTCGTCATTATTGTTTGCTAGTTTGGTGTTGTAGGAGGTAGGCTCTTTACCAACGTAAGGAGGTGAGCTGTATTTAGTGCGTTGCCATTAATTGCTCGATTGGTGGTTACGTTGGTGTAACGTAGAGTGTACGCGTCTGTATGAAAGCCCTCTATGATAGGAGCTAAATATATTTAGATATCCTTCATACTGCCTTTGCATATTGTGGATAACTTTTACAGGTCGGTGCCGTAGGGTAGTTAGAAATCTTTTTTCTTCTTAAATCGAGACTTTCATTTAGCAGAAACTGACCGTTCTTCGGAATGCTTGCTAGTCTGTTATATACATGATTGTTTTTGTATAGATGTAGTGGTATTAGATGATGCATTGTTTTGATGTATCTTACATTGCCGAGTCGTTGTGTAATTGCTGTACTGACGTTTACACTTGCTTGCAAGAGTTAGTAGCCAGAATTCAACACGATTGCAAGGTGATGCTTGTTTTGGTAGTTAGTTACTTCTAGCTAATTTGGGAATAGTTTAAATATAGTATTCTCCAGCAGAGATACTATTTTTGCGTCTAGTTTGGTAATATCTTCTTAGTTGCTTTACAATTATAACAATTTCTAAAGTGCCAAGTGATTGTAAAATATAAATTTCAATTTGTTTACATTAGTTTTAGTTTTAATAATTTCAATTAATACTTTAATATTTTCAGTTACAGTCTAATCTATTTATAATAATTTATTTATAAACACATCTAATTAACTTCTAAACTGATTTAGCTTTTTGCATTAATTATTTCTCAAGTTTTGAATTCAATTGTAGTTTAATTTCTTTTAATTATTAATTTGTTTTTTTAAATTATTTCACTTGGACACTTTAAAGCATGCCGTAGTATTAGATTTTCTTATACTAATTTTATACTGATGTTATCAGTGATTAATTTATTATTATAATGTTTCAGCTATTTTATACGATTCCAAAGGAAAAATCTGTTGACACTAACGTTGCGCATACCTAATCGTCTTTGCCAATTCGTCCCCAATCAACTCATACCAAATATTTTTAACGTTTACATGTTGCAATTCTATGCTTAATCAATTCGACAAAATTTCAATATTAATTTCTAATTAAATAAATTTATTTATACAATAAAAGCATGTGAATTGTGACAATATTTTGACAAATTTTTATTATTATTCATGACATGTTTAGGTTAAACGAAAGCCCAACGTAGTCACATTAGTGATGATCTGTAGCCTGACCAAGGTTTAAGGTTTGATCTAGTGTAAGAGTCGACGCCGGCCTAGTGAGTCCCCACCATTCCAGTTGACGCTTAGCACTTTGAAGAATTTGGTCATTCTTGTCAGTGTTATGCTATCAGCAGCTGGTCTAAAAAAGGGTAAACCCCTCATGCGCAGGGACACCTTCCTCTGTTCTATAGGTGGTTCGACCTTGGTGGCACAGGTTTGATGAGACTGTTAAGAGACTGTTAACATTAATTTATTTGAATTCACTGACATTGTTTTATAAAATTTAAAGTTTTTCCTCATTTTAACGTTTGATAATATTTGGTATTTGTTGCGAAATATTTAAATTAGTTTAAAATAAGTTTTATCTTAATAATATCGTTTTATATTTTCTTTATTTATTTTATAAAATCTTGCATTTTAAAATAGTAAAGATTTTATTTTAATATTTTATTTATCATCGAAACATGTTTGTTTAAAAATAAATAACATATTAAAATAAAATCTTTACCATTTTACAATGTCTTCATCGGTTTTTTTAAATTAATATTAAAACATGCGTGTCCTCCATTCTAACAATTACATGTAATACTATTTTTTTTCTAATGTTGATTGATTTAACTTTAAATACTTGATAAAATTTATAAAAAATTAAGTTCCTAATCACTGTAAATATTAATAATCTAATAGTCAACTAAATAAATTTAATAAACAATAACAATTTACATGTAATGTTAAGAATATATGAAGATAATCTTGAATTGGCACCAACGAATGGGTATTACAAATTTGGCGACTATTAAACATTAACCCCGAATGCAACTTTGCGTTCAAGTACTCTTATTTATAGTTCTTGCTCACATTAGTTTAAGTTTTTGCGTAATATAATTGTTTTCGGTAATTAATAATATGAAAGCTTTTCATATTTAATTGTTATTTGAATTTTTTTAAATTAAATGTAAAGTTTTGTTGAAAACATTTCTCTTCAAGAAGTGCAGTGTATGTTGGCATACTTTCGATGCAATTCGGTTTTAATTGAAAATTAATTTTTAATAAATTTAAAATTTGTTATGTTCTTAGTGAAGTCATTTTTCTAAAAATATTAATTATAGATTTAATGTTCGGTAATCAGATTTTTTTTGGTCAAGAAGCGTCCTAACACTAAAAACGTGTTAATTGTTTTCATATAAAAGTATTCAATATTTTAATGTGAGAATAATGTGAGCAAGGATTGTAATGTTTTTGATAGTTAAGTCTTTGCTTAAGACAAGATGAATTAGTATTTAAACGTCAGATAATTAGTAAAGTCGCCAAGTTTAACTACACGCAACTTTAGCTGTTTAATACCTCAGATTTTTTCTTCAGCACTAAATTCTGGATCGGAAGATGCAACCAAGGCAGTCGATTCTTCAAACGTTGGTTGTTTTGAGGTTTTTACGTGTGCTTGAATTAAGTAAAGCATGCTGAGTTGAGGAAGTTGATTGTTGTTGACGATCAATCTTTTTCAGACTTTGAATGTTTTACTTGATTTGAGATTAGTAAAGACCAATTAACGGCTAATTTTTGGTTGTTGTCTGTGTTGGAGTTTTGAGGAGTGTTCGAATCGGGGAACACTTTTCATATTCGGCGGAGATGTTTGTCTTAAAAGGACAAACTTTTCTGGTGTTGGAAAGTGTTTATCGATTCGAAACTCTGAGAGACTAGCTGAACTCCGAGAAGGAAATAGAATGCAAATGTTTGGGTAGTAGATTAGGACCCGGAGGCTCTGGGAGTCTACTGGAAGGGTTAGAACTAGAAAAGTAGGCGGGAGCCCGTGTCGCCCGTGCGCGTAAAAACGGTACCCGCCTTCGGCGGGTATATATAGTATATATAACCCGCCTTCGGCGGGTTATTAAGCCGCCTTCGGCGGCTTAATAACCGCCTTCGGCGGTTATTATATCCCGCCTTCGGCGGGACCTAATTAATTAGCCGCCTTCGGCGGCTATTAATTACTTCATAAACTTACCTTGACAAACTTAAAAATAGTGAACCTCCGTGATGGGGAGGATTCCCCTGTAGAAAGGGGTATATCTTTGGGGGTAAGTATTGTTGGGGGAGGAGATTAGTAAGGTTGATGATTGATATATTTTAGAAAATAATTAAAAAATTAAACCCTCCACATCCTGAAATTGTTAATAAAAAAGGAAAATAATACAAATATGTATTTTTAAACAAATTGATTTATTCATAAAAACAAAATAATACACAACAAACAAACAATACAAAACAATAGATTTTGCTTTCCCTTAAGCTAAGGTAGAGAACGTGAGCAACACGGGGTCTCCCGTGTGGTTCTGTTTTCCCCTAGACCTAAGGTAGAGAGCCGAATCAGCTCTTCTAAGAGCTAATCATTTCACCCCAGCCTTACTACTAAAGTGGAGAGCAGAATCAGCTCTTCTAAGAGCTAATTAAGCTTATCTCCGGCTAAGGTAGATAACGTGAGCAACACGGAGTCTCCCGTGTAGTTCCGTTTTCCCCTAGACCTAAGGCAGAGAGCCGAATCAGCTCTTCTAAGAGCTAATTATTTCACCCCAGCCTTACTACTAAAGTGGAGAGCAGAATCAGCTTTTCTAAGAGCTAATTAAGCTTATCTCCGGCTAAGGTAGAGAACGTGAGCAACACGGAGTCTCCCGTGTAGTTCCGTTTTCCCCTAGACCTAAGGTAGAGAGCAAAATCAGCTCTTCTAAAAACTAATTTTTTCACCCTCAGCCTTACTACTAAAATAAAGCAGAATCAGCTCTTCCAAGAACTATTAAGCTTACCCGCCCCATTATTTGCTTAGTAAATTACCCTCCCTAGATTTACCTATTTATTTGATCACAAAACAATCATATAACAAATACATCAAGCTTTTCCCAAAGTCTAAGGTCGAAAACGTGAGTAACACTCCTGTGTAGTTCCGTTTTCCCCTAGACTTAAGAACAAAAGCATAAAACACAAAAATACAAATTTGTCTTAAAGTCCAAGATTAAAAACGTGAGCAACCCTGTTGTGTAGCTCCGTTTTCCGTTAGACCTAAGCTCAAAGCATAAAATTAAACAATAACCAAATTTACTTAAAACTACTAATAGTAGTGGCCGCAACAATCAACAAAATACATAAATAACTTACGACCGATGAGGTAAGTATCAAACCATATAACAAATACAAATTTTCCTAAAGTCTAAGGTTGAGAACGTGAGCAACACTCTTGTGTCGTTCCGTTTTCCCCTAGACTTAAGGTAGAAAACAATAAATAAATCCAGTTTTCTTATCACAGTAAACATTTGTTGCTTGCTTGAATATAAACACCAATATCGTTAAATATTTATAAATTGTAGCTCAAAACTACAATTCTAACCATTTTTTCTTGATCAGTATTCAAAGCTTACAAACAAAAAAGCAACAAGCATTTACTGTTAAACACACTTAAATTTAACACCAAAAGCAAAAATAAATAAAAAATTGCAACAATCATAAAAAAATCACAAACAATACCAAAAAGCTAAGCATCATCAAACTTACGACTTTCAATAAAGAAGTCAAGTTTAAATCATTTAGATGATTGTTACAATTTTTTAGTTAAAACAACTTTTTACAAACAATAATTAATAATAAATAAACATTTACAGTTAATTAATTAATCAAATTATTAACAGCTTCAAAAAGTGATATAACAGCTTTACAATTAGCCAAATATAAAATTGAATAAATTTCCATTAATTCATGAATGGTGCATTTAAACTATTACAATCACTTCCTAAATTTGTTGTATTCTAGATCTTAAAATAAATACATTCACAGTAAAAAAACTTTGATTAATTAAAACTATGTAAACATTTCAATTAATTCATGTTATTTATTTAATTTCACAATAAATTATTTTTTATTCTTTTTAAAATAATATTATTATATTGATATCAATTACAAATAAAAAATAATTTGTTATAAAACTGTATAAATAATATTAATTTATAACAATAAAGGAATATATTTTATATTAAACCCGTTTAAAAATCAAATTAACTACGCCTATGCGTTCACGAAGTCGCCATCTGTTGCAAATAATAAGGAACTATTGACACCACAAGTTGAACCAATTATGACGAGATGGCGCTAAAATAGCATATAGAGTTGCAAGCTCAACAAATTGTCATGAGATGTCGTCACAAAAGAATAAAATAAAAATTTAAATCAAACATCAACTAACTTACATCTACAACAGGAAAAATACAACAATTATGTAATTAATTGTTAATAATGTTACGTATTAACAAATATTACAATGCTAGGTTGGCGACACCTATCAGAAAGTAAGCTAACTGATAGCAAATTCACAATACTGCTTACAGATGGCGCAAACTACAAACCGATAAAGTAGAAGAATATAAAATAGCGCAAACTATTTTAAATTTGAATTATAACAATTCCTGGATGTTACTAATTAATAAAATATTTAAAATGTGAAATTCCAATTAAATTTAAATATAAATACAATGCTGTAATAACATTCTTTATAATATTAAAGAAATTACAATTCTATTGCTCATTGGAGCAAAGCGCAATTTTTATCAATGAAAGCATATTCTTTATCAAATAATTATTTTGTTCTTCTTTCTGCATATTTTTATTGTATTTCTGCTGCTTATCATTGTATTCCGTCTGCTCCTCCTTGTATTTTTTCTACATATCCTTGTATACAGTCTGTTAATCATTGGATTGCTTCTGCACATCATTGTCGTCCTTCTGCTTATCTTTGTATTCCGTCTGCTCATTAATAGTATCCATTTGATGGGAAATAAGGATAAGAAACTCAATCCTATAAAAAAAGAAAATGGCATTAAAGTAATTGAAATGTTATTAAGTAATATTTTTTTAATGTTTTACAATAAAGTTACGATTTATTTACCTTGAATAGTAAAAGTAAAACTTCCATTGATCATCATTCGTAAACTGAAGTTTCGGCATTGATTCAACTGCTATCATATTCACTGGCATCGGCTTCCTTAAAGGTAAGCAGCATCATACTATGTTTAAACAGAAGAAGTTCCTCCATGTATAAATCTACTTCTACTCATCTTTGTAGTCCGTCTGCGCATCATTGCATTCCATCTGCTCAGCATTGTATTCCTTCTGCTCATTATTGTATTCCAATCTTCAATGGTATCCATTTGATTGGAAATGAGGGTCAGAAACCCAATCCTATAAAAAACAAAAACAACATTAAAGTAATTAAAGTTTTGTTATGTTTAGTAATTTACAAATATTTAATAAAATTATTAATTATTTACCTGGAATAGGCCATCAGCTTCCTTGATAATAAGTAAAACTTCTATTGATAACATAATTTGTAAACTGAAGTTTCGGCATTGATTCCTCTGCTATCTATCATCTTTACTGGCATCAGCTTCCTTAAAAGTGAGCAGCCTCCCGTGATAGTTCCGTTTTCCCTTAGACCTAAGGTAGAAAGCCAAATCAGCTCTTGTAAGAGCTAATTATTTCACCCCAAGGTAGAGAACGTGAGCAACACGGGGGTCTCCCGTGTAGTTCCGTTTTCCCCTAGTCCTAAAAGTAAAAAGCAGAATCAGCTCTTGTAAGAGCTAATTAAGCTTCTCCCGCTAAGGTAAAAAACGTGAGCAACACAGGGTCTCCCGTGTGGTTCCGTTTTCACCTGGACCTAAGATAAAAAAGCAGAATCAGCTCTTGTAAGAGCTAAATTAAGCTTACCTCCGTCCCCGTTACTTGCTTAATATATCACCCTCCCTAATGACCTATTTATTTATAAACAAAAACATACATTACATCAAGCTTTTCCTTTAGTCCTAAAATAAAAAGCCAAATCAGCTTTTGTAAGAGCTAAATTAAGCTTACTTCCGTCCCCGTTACTTGCTAATAATTCACCCTCCCTCCCCTAGACTTACGGACATAAGCATAAAACACAAAAATACAGTTTGTCTTCAAGTGTAAGGTTGAGAACGTAACCAACACTCAGTGTAGTTCCGTTTTTCCTTAGACTTAAGGACAAGCATAAAACACAAAAATACAAATTACATCAAACGTTTCCTGAAGTCTAAGGTTGAGAACGTGAGCAACACCGCTGTGTAGTTCCGTTTTTCCCTAGACCTAAGGCAAATAACAAAAACAAATCTTAATTAAGAGTAGTGTTTACAGTAAACATTTGTTGTTTGTTTGCATATATATCCTAACAACATCAAATATGTATGACTGCAATCAGTCAGTGTAAAAACTACAATTCCGACCAATCATTCTTGATTGCTATTCAAGTTTACAAACATAGAAACAACAAGCATTGACTGTAAACGCACACGTACATTTAATATGGAGAGCTAAACATTAAATAAGCTTACTTACAACACTGCATTAGCATTGAGTGAAAAAATATTAAAAAGAGGCGTAAGACTAATAAATTTGTCAGTACTTGTGTAAGTCGCTCTTATCTGTCCTTCTCACTCACTACTATCAGATTATCCGCAATCTTCTTGAGACCCTCAGAGATTTGAAGATGTCGAATAGTCGATAGCGCTAATAAGTGAAAAAGACAAATACATATAGCAGCGGCATACAAGAGTACCTTGCGACTCTTTCTAATATATTTTCATTCATGAAAAATTCACAAGCAATACAACAACAAGGTAAGTAATAAACTTACAACTTACTGTAACAAACTGGCTTAATTATCGACAGCAGTTTGTTTGAATTAAAACATTAATCAAATCATCAACAGCTTTAAAAAGTAATAAAACAGATTTGCTTTACGCGAATTTAGTCAAATACCAAATTGAATACAATTCTTTATTTCCTAACAAATGAATAAAGCAACGCCAGCAGTTGCTGCTCTTAATTGCGTTCAAATCTATTGCATTCACTTCCTAAATTTGTTCTAATTCAGATAATAAATTAAATAAATTTATCACAATAAATAGTTTCAATTAACTAAAATTACAAAATATAAACATTTTAGTAAAAGAAATATAATTATACAGTCGCTGTTACTTCAATAAAAATACCAATAACACGATTACTTATTTGAAAAAGATATCTATCTATGCATTAAAGTGTGTTTAAAATTGCCGACACACATTACAGCATACACACAAAAAATCTTAAAAATGTATTTTTTGACATAAGGCATATTAGCAGTGTTTGATACTGCTTCGGCTGTGTACTTCAGTGTTTTTGTTTTACATTAGCTTTGCAGAGCTGAAGTACACAGCAAAAGCCTTTATCTGAGTAATCCCACTCACATAAATTAAACGAACACAGCTATTGAATTAATAGCGACGATATTTACATTTTATATCAACCCCTTATTTAAATTAAAATAACTACGCCTATGCATGGACATCATATCGCCATCTGTTGCAGATATTAACTAACTACTTGCAGAAGTTCCACAAATTATGAAGAATTAAATAGAATTTTGAAACAAACATAAATTAACTTACATCTACAACAATGATGTACTTAATTGTTAATACTATTACGTATTAACAAATGTTAATAAGCTATACTAGCTCACTGAAAAGTAAGCCAATGAATGCAAGTTAAGAATACTACTAACAGATGACGCAAGAAAACAAACCGATAAAGTAGAATTCTGAATTAAATATGAAACGACGCTAGTTATTTTAAATTTAAACAATATAACAAACTCAAGATCTTACATAACTTTTAAATTATAATGATTCCTAGAAGTTACTAAAAAATAAAATAAAAATAATAAAATTGTTTTCATACAATTCTATTTTATCATTTATCATTAATGAATGTTGAAGGCTATTAGAGCAAAGCGCGCCATAACAAAGCAACTTTTATAATGAAAAAAACATCTTATCAAACAATGCTCATTTTATGCTTGTTCCGCTACGATCGCTTTGGCACGTGTAGCTCTAGTGCGCAAAAACAGTAAAAAAATTTATTTTATTAAGATTGATTAATTTATAAACAAATGTTAATTCTTATTTATTGTGTCTTCCTCCTGCATATTTCTTTTGTATCGTAGTCCTCCTACACGTCATTGTATTCCTTCTGCACATTATTGTATTAATTCTGCTCTTTACTGCATTTCTTCGTTTCATCATTGTATTCCTTCTTCTCTCACTGCATTCTTTCTGCTCACCATTGTACTCCTGCTGCTCATCCCTGCATTCCATCTGCACATCATTGTATTTCTTCTGTTCATCATTGTATTCATTCTGCTCATCATTGCATTCCATCTGCTTATCATTGTATTCTACTATTCATGAATGGTAAGAAAGCCAATTCTGCAAAAAGCAAAAATAATATTAAAATGATTGAAATGTTTACTACGGAGTAATTTTTTAATGTTTTACAATAATTTTATATTTTATTTACCTAGAATAAAGAATTTCTTGCTATCAACTTCTTTGACGGTAAGTAGAACTCCCACTAATCATATCATTTGTAAACTGTAGTTTCGGTTGTGATTCTTAATTCAACTTCCTTTGATGATAAGTAGAATTCCCATTTGTAAACTGAAATTTTGGTTGTAATTCCTAATTTTCGTTGATAGTAAGTAAAACTCCCATTCATAACATCATTTCTAAAACTGGAGTTTAGGGTGTGATTCCTACTATCGTACTATCAACTAAATTAATGATAAGTAGAACTCCCATTAATTTCTGCATGGAACCCTAATTTTCTCTACTATGTATCATCTTCACTGGCATCAGCTTCTTTAAAGGTAAGCAACATCATACTATGCATATGAAGTACTCTGACCACTTATAGGACCCACTTGATTAAAGTGATGCAAGATGGCCACACCTATAAAAGCAAAAATTATATTAAAATAAGAAAAAAAAAGCCAATTTTACAAAACGCAAAAGTTAATAATTGAAATAGTATTTTGTAGTAGTTAATTACCTAGAATGTGTCTGAAGCTTAAAGAAGTTCCTGCTGTCAGCTTCCTCAATGGTAAGTAGAAGTCCCATTAATCACATCATTTGTAAACTGGAGTTTTGGCATTGATTCCTAATTTCCTGCTATCATCTCCACTGGCTTCAGTTTCTTTGAAAAGAATGTTTAAACTGCAGTTTCTCCATATAAAAATTTAGGAATTCTTCTGATCATCAATGAAATTCATTTGATTGATAATGATTTAAAATGGTCTGACCTATAATATAATGATAATTTTAAGTCATGATTCTGGTCAATAGAAAGGCTTTCAGAATCGAATTTGTTATAAAAATCGTAGCAAGCTAGAATAATTCCAAAACCACATTTTTAAAAATTAGTTCACACCTAGTATACTAGTTGACAATTACTGAAAAAAATTGATAAATCTCTCAAAAAATTCAAAATGCTTTTAATTAATTTTCAAACTTGATTTAAATTTGTTATAAAAATCGTAGCATGATAAAATAATTCCCAAATCCACATTTTTTTAAATTTTGATTTGAAATTCAGTTTACACCTAGTATACTAGTTGACAATTACTGATAAAAATTGATAACTCACTGAAAAAATTCTAAATGTTTTTATTTAATTTTCAAACTTGAATAAAATTTGTTATGAAATTCGTAGCAAGCTAAATTAATTCTCAAAATTACATTTTTTTAAATTTTGATTTGAAATTCAGTTTACACCTAGTATATTAGTTGACAATTACAGAAAAATATTGATAATCCTCTGAAAAAATTCTAAATGTTTTTAATTAATCTTCAAACTTGAATTAAATTTGTTATAAAAATCGTAGCCAGCTAAAATAATTCTCAAAACCACATTTTTAAAAATTGTGATTTAAAAATTGGTTCACTCCTAGTATACTAGTTAATAATTACTAAAAAAATTAATAACTCTCTGAAAAAATTCTAAGTGTTTTTAATTAATCTGCAAACTTGAATTAAATTTAAAATAAAAATCGTAGCAAGGTAAATAATTCTCAAAACCACATTTTTTAAAATTTTGATTTGAAAATTGGTTGACACCTAGTATACTAGTTGACATATACTGAAAAAAATTGATAACCTTCTGAAAAAATTCTAAATGTTTTTAATTAATCTTCAAACTTGAATTAAATTTGTTATAAAAATCGTAGCAAGCTAACAATTCTCAAAACCACATTTTTTAAAATTCTGATTTGAAAATTGGTTCACACCTAGTATACTAGTTGACAATTACTGAAAAAAATTGGTAACCCACTGAAAAAATTCTAAATGTTTTTAATTAATTGTGCAAACTTGAATTAAATATAAAAATCGTAGCAAGCTAAAATAATTCCCAAAACCACATTTTTTAAAATTTTGATTTGAAAATTGCTTCACACCTAGTATACTAGTTACCAGTTACTAAAAAAAATGTATGACCCACTGAAAAAATTCTAAATGTTTTTAATTAATCTTCAAACTTGAATTAAATTTTTTATAAAAATCGTAGCAAGCTAAAATAATTTCCAAAACTACATTTTAAAAAATTTTGATTTGAAAATTGGTTCACAGCTAGTATACTAGTTAACAATTACTGAAAAAAATTGATAAGCCTCTCAAAAAATTCTAAATGATTTTATTTAATCTGCAAACTTAAATTAAATTTCATAAAAATCGCAACAAGCTTAATAAACCACAAATATTAACAATTTATTCAAAAAATAGAACTAGTACTAACCGAAAATATAATCCTCCTATAATAGTATTGCAGACATAGTTCAATCAGAAAAAATCTTCCTCCAATATTACACTTAATTGAACTACACTTTATTATTTCTAATGCACACAGTACTGCACCCACAATACAATAAGTTCACGATCTAATAGTTCTTCACATTAAATTTAATTGAATTGCACGTTATCATAGAACACTCTTTGCAAGCACACGTTACTAACACGACATCCCGCACCGAACTGATTGAGTTGAAAGCCCGTTCGCTCTCGAGTCGCTCGGTCTACATCGCACACTCGACGCGCAAAAGAAGGGAGAGTGCAATCTAAATATGAAATTTTTATATTATATCAAAAATTTCTTCAAGTAAACATTGTGCGCTATAAAATTTACTTTAATTTGATTCTAAATTTGTATTCAATTAATAAAAAATAAAATTAAATAATTTAGTTAATAAATCCAAACCGACTTTGACAATTGAAAATTTTAATTACAAGCTGACAGTTTGTTTTGATTAGGTTAGGCCATCGAAATTGTAGGTTATAAATTGATATTCTTTGACAATTCAAGATTTGACACAAAATTTAAAATTTCCCGCCCACAATTCATAACAAAATTTTCCACCCAAGTTAATTTTTTTTTGTCAAAATTGGGCGCCATTAACAATGTTCTAATTACCTAACCTAATCCACCCGCCTACCCAAGTGTTGGTGATAAAAAGATTAATGTACTCTAAAACCTATGATGTTTCTGCAATCAATATAACAAAGTTGTGAATGTTAACTGTCAATTAATTGTCAAAATTGGGCGTCATTATCAATGTTCTGTTTACAAATACTTAAGTGGGCTGTGAGACCCATCCACCCACCCGAGTGTTGGTGATCAAGAAATTGGTTTACTCTGACACCTATGATGTTTTTGCAATTAATATAACAAAGTTGTGAATGTCAAATGTCACTTAATTGTCAAAATTGGGCGCCATTATCAATATTCTGTTTACAAATACTTGAGTGGGCAGTGGGAAATTTGTTATAAATAATAAGCGGGTAATTTGGAATTTGGTAACCCACCCACCCACCCCAGTGTTGGTGATCAAGAGATTGGTTTACTCAGACACCTATGATGTTTCTGCAATTAATATAACAAAGTTGTGAATGTTAAATGTCACTTAATTGTCAAAATTGGGCGCCATTATCAATGTTCTGTTTACAAATACTTGTGTGGACGGTAGGAAATTTGATAATCAATAGTGAGCGGATAATTTGGTATCTGGTGACCCACCCACCCACCCGAGTGTTGGTGTTCAAGAGAATGGTTTACTATGACACCTATGATGTTTCTGCAATTAATATAACAAAGTTGTAAATGTCGACTGTCACTTAATTGTCAAAATAGGGTGCCATTATCAATGATCTGTTTACAAATACTTGAGTGTGCTATAGAAAATTTGTTTATGAATAGTGGGCGGGTAATTTGGAATCTGGTGACCCACCCACCCGAGTGTTGGTGTTCAAGAGATTGGTTTACTCTGACACCTATGATGTTTCTGCAATTAATATAACAAAGTTGTGAATGTTAACTGTCCCTTAATTGTCAAAATTGAGCACCTTTATCAATGTTCTGTTTACAAATACTTGAATGGGCGGTAGAAAATTTGTTTATAAATAGTGGGAGGGTAATTTGGTAACCTACTCGAGTGTTGGTGTTCAAAAGATTGGTTTACTCTGACACCTATGATGTTCCTGCAATTAATATAACAAAGTTGTGAATGTTAACTGTCACTTAATTGTCATAATTGGGCGCCATTATCAATGTTCTCTTTACAAATACTTAAGTGGGCAATAGAAAATTTGTTTATCAATAGTGGGTGGGTAATTTGGAATCTGGTGACCCACCCACCCACCCACCCGAGTGTTGGTGATCAAGAGATTGGTTTACTCTGACACTTATGATGTTCCTGCAATTAATATAACAAAGTTGTATATGTCAACTCTCACTTAAATACCAAAATTAGACGCCTTTAGCAATTTTGTGTTTACAAATACATGGGTGGGCGGATTAGAAATTTTTTTATGAATTGTGGGCGGAAATTTTTTGGAGTGTGTGGACACAGCGAGGACCCTAGCTCCAATTATAGTATTGTACCCTTACTCATTGCTCCAATCATAGAAAACTGGAGCTTTGATACCTTTGCTTATCATCAAAGCTTCACTGTTCTAGAGTTGGAGCGCTGAGTGATAAGCAAGGATGCAATGCTATGGTCGTAGTAAAAGCCCCTTTCTTGTTTCCACACTTACGGATCTTTGTTCCAACCCTCGCTGTGACCATAGCATCGTAACTTCACTCATTGCTCAGGACTTTGTGCCCGGAATACTGGACTTTTGATCCTAGCTTGTTACTCTCACTTATTTCTTCTACCTTTGTATTTATATATTTCTTGGATCAAAGCTGCAGTGTTTTAGTGTCGGAGCATTGAGCAATTAGCATGAGTACAATTGAAACAAGAATAATCGTTGTGTCCGCAATCTTAGAAATCACTTAAAAATTGACATTAGATGTTATAGTAAGCAGCCAGAAGTGGCCTAAAAATATCTAGAAGAACTTAATAGAGCACCAAGATCTTAAAAATGTAGTAGTCTTGGAAGGCCTATTAAAATCTTAAAAAGCATTTTGTTGGGCATGCAAGTCAATCTTAAAAATTAAGAAAATCTTCAAACTTTTGGACAAAAACCTACCAAGAGTGTCTGTAAGCTAAACTAACCCATAAAAAACCTACTTGACCCCTTCATACTACCTCTCTTGGGACTGATTCAACAAAATATTTTTAAAAATCCTTTTAATATTTAATAAGCTCCGCTATTACCTGTATTCAAAAACATTCTAAATAAACTTTGCAAGACAACAGATGCAGTCTTAGGCCTCTTTCTAGAGGTTGTACTTGCATCGCTAAGAGCTTTATGCCGTAAGTCAGAATCACGATGCAGATATAGAATGCGTTGACCAAATATGTCTGCTCTATCCGCAGAATCCAAGATACAGTATCTGCTGTAAAAAAGGTGTAAAATAAAACAAACTTGACGATTTATTCATAAGTTAAAAGCAACAAAAAAATCCATGGTCAAATGCTGCAAACAAATCCAATCCAGGAAACTTCAATACCTATCCAGAACAGATAAAAAGTGCAATTTAGATACTTACTTGTTTTGGATGGATGCCAATGGAATCTAGATATATGAAAGAAGATGGAATAAATTGACACAGTACAAAATAACATATTAAATAATTATAACTAGATTTAAAAAAGGATGAAGGGAATATGAAGTTTGATTTAATAAATTGTCCTATTTTATTGACTGACATGTATATAACACATTCTAAATACATGTAACATGTACAATTAATAGGTGATATGCCTATTTTAAATAAGTATAATTACATAAAATCTCCTCCAGTCAATAATAAAAAATCTAGTTTGATTATGTATAGATATAAGCTTTTATTTACAAATTATCGCTAAACAAGACTAGTGGTCTTTTGAAATAAATTAAAAATATAATTCTGTACAACAGTATTTACAACTCACGCTATTATTTACAAAGTTAAATCCTACAACAGAGATAAAATTTGATTCATAGTCTCAGTTGCTATCACTTTTAGTATTTTAACATTCATGTATGGTATTAAAAATTGTATATTTATATAGATATCTAAAAGATAAAATAAATAAATGAGAGAAGACTTAATGATAAATATATAAAAAGTAAAAAATATTTATAAAAAAATGAACCACATCGGACCACCTGCAATATTGAGAGAAAGCTTGTTGGGTCTGTTAAATAATAAAAGTGGTAAAATAAGAATGCCCAGCAAGATTTGCAGTTGGTCGAGTGAAAAGCTTCAGTACCTTGTATATTTTGTTATGTTTTAAGCGATATTTTTATTGGCAGTATTGGACGTCGTTGAACGATTGGCACAATTAGAAAAATTTAGGATATTATGAGCGGGATTTTCGGTGATGTTTTGCGGTAGGACGGCGGGACGTGTTTCTTTCGGGTTGGCCGAAGACAGCGAGCTACTGCTAACGCCCGAGTCGCTCGACTTCTCGCTAAGACAGCCGCGACCCATAGACCCAACATTGCTTTCGCTCACGTCACCGACCACATATTTCACCGTGTTCATTTTCTGGTCGGCCTCGCAGCTTTCCTCCATTTTTCTACCGCTGGAACGGTTTAACAAGTTACGTCTACATGGATCTATTAACGTTGTATGTCCGTGCATGCTTACGTAAGAATCCTTCGTCTTTCGCATCATTTCCGCGCTCGATGAATTCGGGATGGTGTTGATTGGTATGTTGGGTTGATAGGCGTCCTCCTTCAGATTCATCGCGTTCTTCTGAGCCTGTCTCACACGAGCCAAGATTTCGTTGTTGCATTGTTCCACTACCGAGTCTAAGTTATTGGTCGTATCACAAAATGTATTGTTATCACTTGTGTCCGATTCGCCTTGTGGGGACGTATGGTGGGCCTGTCTGGACGACTTCAAGGCGGCGTCGTAGCAGCCGGAATCACGAGGGAATTGACGTCGGCCGAATGGGGAGCACGTTCCTCCCGGCTCTCTTGACAGGGCGCGACTGTGATCGTCGCCTTCGCTGCTCGAACCTGCTATATCACCTTCACTACCGGCTGCAAGAAGAACAATCCGGTTACTCCATGAGCAATCATAGACTACAAACTAAAAGGAACAATGCATGAAATGGAATGGATTTGTACTATGACTATTACATTCTAGTTTTTAATCTAAACAATAACTTAATTTAAATAATAATAATTATTGTAACAAAATCGGTCTAGTATAATACCAATCATCAGTTCAGTCTGTACCATATAGGAAACAGAAATACATAACATTTTTTGATTAAACAGATAATTTCCTATATTTAGTACCATTATAAAGTAATACCAAAATTCTGTTTCAATTTTCTTACAGAACTTCTCGCAAATTGCCACTAAGTCATCAACAACACTATTTTTGATTTTGTGCAAATAAACGTGATCTAATCCTAGGCAAAATTGAAAGATTAACTTTGCACTTCTGGCGCAGTATACCAAAGTTAACCAAAAATCCAATTGTCAGTACCCAAGCCTAACGGTACCTCCAGGATACCTAAGACAATCTCCCAACTCTCACCAGGAACTGCCAAGCAGCTGAAGATATCTCCAAAAAATGTTTTAGAAAAAATATTTTTGCATTTTGGGAGATTTAACAAAAATTGTTCCAAAAATATTTTTCCAAATTCTGAAGTTCTATCTCTAGAAAAATGAGTACTCAATACCTTCGACTACAGACCTAGACTTGCTTCACAAAGATGACTGAAATTTTCCACAATACACAAGCTCGCACAAAACTGCTTTACTATGACCACGCAAAGCTTACGTAGAAAAAGGAAAAAAAGTTTGTCTGAAGTTCGAGTTGCTGCATCTTAATTCCTCAACCCCAAGTAGTGCGCAAGACCAGCCTTGACTAACGAGAAGTTTGTACCAATATTAAAATCGTCACACTCCAGAATGATCTAAAATCCATTTCAGCTGAAAATAACCCCAGCGTCCAACTACAATTAAGACAATAGACTCGCAAGTTCAGACAAAGAAAACCTTGATAAAAGAAATAAATTCAATAAATCCTTCAACAGCTCTAAAGAAAGCTATGCTAACGACCATGTGAGTAACAATCAAATAGAATCAACCAGAAAACTGTTCCCAATAAATCCTATCAACTATGAGTACCAATAGCTTGGTGACGATAGCTGCGCAGCCCCTTATGAATTTTCTGCCAGAACTTCAAAAGTCCATGCTACCAAAAGATGCATGAGATAAACCTAGACAGGAATCACAAACCTGGAAATGCTCAACTCTGATTTCTTTTCCACCGTTTGGAAAACACGTAAATTAGCCAACTAAAAGTCAAAAAGTTAGCAGCCTTCATGGTAAGACCCAAAAGAGCTCAATACAATATCAGATGAATTCCTCGTAGGAAAAAGAAAGCAGTTGCACAATCACGTAAAATGGGGATGAACCACAACGCACTTCTTCCAAGCACCAAAACTTAAGATCTAGATGTAATCAGTCTTCCAAAGTAAAAAAAAAAAATCAAAGCACAAACTCAACTTCATTTCAAAAAAAGAGAAGACCACCTCCTGCTCAACGCAAGCGGATACTACACTTGCCTTGCTTACCCAAAAGAAAACCAAAAGATTTAACCCAATTGACTCCTCAACTTATTAGCGACCACTGCCAAGTGCCACCACCTCATATGATAGCAAATCTGGCATCAGATAAGACCATTGCATCTAACTCCAGAATTGTCTCCAATTCAACTCAGCCAAAAATGCCCAAACTACACTCAAGAACCCGCATCACCCATAAAGTAACCTCAAGAAAACCACAGCAAAAAAAACATACAATAAAGTAACCTCACATGTTACAACAAGTTTAATTTGTTCTTCCAACAATTCGTATATAAGCTCCGCAAAATTCAAACCGTTCTCACTACCAAAGTTGCAAAGCTGAGCTCACCAGAAAAATGAAATCCAAAGTAAAAACGGCATTCGGAACTGACGCAGAAAATTTAAATAAAAAAAAGGAAAGACGTGAGCCAAATATCTGCGCTAGGTTGTAGTGCCGAATGACCAGACTACAGATGAAGAAACAACCACTTCTCCATTAAACTTGACAGATAAGAGCTTTTAATGCGTCCGGAAATGACATAGATACTGAACCGCGGTCTAATTAATACCTGAAAAATACTGCACAAACTAAATATCCACTAGGTTGTAGTGCCAAGTTACCGCATCCTCAAGACCGGACTGAAGAAGAAGAAACCACCTCTTCTCCATCAGACTTGACTATTAGACATGAAGTGACAATTAAACCTAACGCGTTCGAAAATGACCTAGATACTGTGCCACAGTCTGATTAACACCAAGAGACAAGTAGATCGCAACTCAACGACCGGCATACATCAAAAGATTTAACTTTGTGCAAAATAACCATGATCGAATTCTAGACGGAATTGTCTTTATACTGTTGAACCATTATGCCCATAAAATTAGTAGGTTAGTAAGTACTTTTGCAGTTAACATCAAAAATTTGTCACTGACTCTGTCATCGCGCAAACATAAAAAACCTGATTGCTTTAAGCCACTTTTCTAAAAACTTTACCAAAAGAAGCTGAAACTGATGTAGCAGTACACCAACTCTCTAACATTTTTCTGTCTTCAAAATCTACAAAAGCCACCCTAAGACATTCTAGCCACATTTTGGACAAAAGGGAATAGGTGACCATAACAATAAACTCTACTGACTTCCAAGTCAACCATCAACAAAAACAAATTTAAGCTACAACAGTTTCAAACTCCACCAGAACAACCCTTAGCAAACTTCGGCACGCTCTTTGTAGCTCTACCTCCAAAAACATAGCAAAATAACCTCTAAACATCTACAAAAAAGTATTTTGATGCAAAGAGGAGATGGTGATATCCAATCTCTTAAAGACTAATACTTGGGCGGGTGGGTGAGGCTACAAGCAAGTACTTTGTACTCCAATTGCTCAACCACCCACCCAAATGTTTGTTATAAAAAAAATGGAAGTTCTTTTGGCTACAAGCAAAAGAATATATCGTGGTATCCAATTTCTTGATGAGCACACGGAGACTAAAGTTTATGATTACGAGCGAGTAGTTTGAACTGGATTGCCCAATCATACGCAATCGTGTTTGCTGTTAAAAAATTGAAAAATTCTCTTCCTTGCAAGCGTTGAAAGTCTTTTTATGCAAAGTAAATGGTGATATGCAATCTCTTGATAGGTAACACTTGGGCGGGTGAGTGGGGCATTCCAAGTTATGCTTACGGGCGAGTACTTTGTATCTCCATCGCCTTCTCTGATAAAGAGACTTCCAACGCAAGCATAAAAGACAAACTTAAATTTATGGATTACCACCAACACTTGGCCGAGTGGGTGGGCACTCCAATTTAAATTACCGGTTGGTAATCATGTTATAGAGTGTTCCACCCACCCACCCAAGTGTTGGTTATCCAAAAATTTGTATCTCGAGTGCCTCCTGTGATATAAGGACTTCCAACGCAAGCAAAGAAGGGTAACTCAAATTTCTAGATCACCGACACTTGGGCGGGTGTGACGACACTCCAGTTTAAATTACCGGCTGGTAATCATGTTATAGAAACCCACCCAACCAAGTGTTGGTTATCCAAAAATGTGTATCTCAAGTGCCTCCTGTGATATAAGGACTTCCAACGCGCAAGCAGAGAAGAGAAACTCAAGTTTCTGAACCACCAACAGTTAGGCGGGCGGTTGAGCACTCCAATTCAAAATTATTGGCTGGTAATCATGTTATGAAGTGTTCCACCCACCCACACAAGTGTTGGTTATCCAAAAGTTTGTATCTCCATCGCCTCCCATGATATAGAAACTTCCAACGCGAGCAGAAAAAAAAAAACTCAAATTTCTGGATCACCAACACCACTTGGGCGGGTGGGCAAGCACTCCAATTCAAATTACTGGCTGGTAATCATGTTATGGAATGTCCCACCTACCCACCCAGCCACCCAACCAAGTGTTGGTTATCCATAAGAATGTATCTACATCGCCTCCTCTGATATAGAAACTTCTAACGCGAGCAGAGAAGAGAAACTCTAATTACTGGATCACCAACACTTGGGCGGGTGGGTGGTAATCATGTTATAGAGACCCACCCACACAAGTATTGGTTATCCAAAAGTTTGGATCTCGAATGCCTCCTCTGATATAGACTTCCAACGCAAGCAGAAAAAAGAAACTCAAACTTCTGGACCACCAACACTTAGGCGGATGGGAAGGCACTCCAATTCAAATTACCGGCTAGTAATCATGTTATAGTGTCCCACCCACCCACCCAAGTGTTGGTTATCCAAAAGTTTGTACCTAGAGTGCCTTCTCTGATATAGAGACTTCCAACGCGCAAGCAGAGAAGTGAAACTCAAATTTCTAAATCACCATCACTTGGGCGGGTGAGTGAGCACTCCAATTCAAAATTACTGGCTGGTAATCATGTTATAGAGTGTCCCACCCACCCACCCAAATGTTAGTTATTCAAAAGTTTGTATCTCCATCGCCTCCCATGATATAAAAGACTTCCAATGCAAGCAGAAAAGAGAAACTCAAATTTCTAGATCGCCATTACTTGGGCGGGTGGGCGGGCACTCCAATTAAAATTACTGGATGGTAATCATGTTATGGAGTATCCCACCCACCCAAGTGTTCGTTATCCAAAAGATTGTATCTCCCTTGCCTCCTCTGATATAGAAACTTCCAACGCGAGCAGAGAAAAGAAACTTAAATTTTTGAATCACCAACACTTGGGCCTGTGGGTGGGCACTCCAATTCAAATTACCGGCTGGTAATCATGTTATAGAGTGTCCCACCCACCCACCCAAGTGTTGGTTATCCTAAAGTTTGTATCTACATTGCCTACTCTGATATAGAAGCTTTCAACGCGAACAAAAAAGAGAAACTCTAATTTTTGGATCACCAACACTTGAACGGGTGGGTGGGCACTCCAGTTTAAATTATCGGCTGGTAATCATGTTATAGAGTGCCCCACCCACGCACCCAAATGTTGGTTATCCTAAAGTTTGTATCTCCATTGCCTCCTCTGATATAAAGACTTCCAACGCGAGCAAAGAAGAGAAACTCTAATTTCTGGATCACCAGCACTTGGACAGGTGGGTAGGCACTCCAGTTTAAACTATGGAGTGCCCCACCCACCACCCAAGCGTTAAAAGTCTTTAATGCTGAGAGAAGATAGTCATACCCAATCTCTTCATGTTTAATACTTGAGCTGGTGAGTGGGACACTCCAATTCATGATTACCAGCAAATACTTTGAACTGGAGTGAGAAAAAACTGGGAATATCA
Organism: Tachinus rufipes; assembly: GCA_963932245.1. Taxonomy (NCBI): domain Eukaryota; kingdom Metazoa; phylum Arthropoda; class Insecta; order Coleoptera; family Staphylinidae; genus Tachinus; species Tachinus rufipes. Next base: position 10,722,626 of record OZ010749.1, read on the forward strand.
TCAAACAAGAAAGAATAGCACTGACAGTAGAAATGACAATACCCAAACGGTCAATATCATTGAAAGCATCCTAATTGTTTAAAAATCACTGCAGAAGTTGCAAAAAGGATGCAATTTTTGCTACCAACCTTCTACACCTAAAGCACCTGCAACAGACTTCACCACTAACCAAGCTCAACAAGATGGCCAGTTAGTAATCTTTGAAGCAAAATCCGAAAGATGACAGACTTCACGATATAAAATGTGTTGCTTGTCAAAAGTAAAACTCAATAGCAGCCAAAAAACCTTAAGGGAAGAGTTGTACGACAAACTGCAACAAGCAAAGTTTGAACACTCAAAACTCCTGGCAAACATCTTACCTCTAATGAGAATAAACATGACATCAGACATGGCACCTAACTCCGGAGTTGACATAGACGCACTTTAGCTAAAAATGACTTAAACTTCAAGTGTCAGACCAAATCCGCCGCAGGAAGCCTAAATCTTAAACCAAATCATCCCCTGACAAAAAATTAACCACCGTCAATATCGTCCTACAGAATCTACGATCCAGAAGCAATTGAACCTAATTGTTGGGAAGCTCTAAACAAACCCACAAAATCGACTAGAAAGCCTCGCACGTAGTTTAATCTTCAATGTTTGTCAAACCAGCAACATCCACTCCAGGAGATTATTGCCACTCTTATTCCTAAAGAGCAAGATGCCGATCGTCACTATGAGCAACTCATAACTGGCCCTACTAGCACAATTGCATTTTTTTTAATTTGATCAAAGCTATAAGTTTCCTAAATTATCAATTTAAATTCTGAGAAATAAACAGTTTTGAAATTTGAAGCAAAGTAGTTTTAAAGTTTCTGCAAATAGTAATGAACCCAATTTAATGTGCAGACCTAAATGTGATTAAGTGGGTGATCATTGGTCATTGGTATTAGGTGGAATAGTGTAGTGGGAGAAGTGTTTATAGATCATTCAAAGTCGAGCATGGATTGTAGTAAGGTGTTATTAAAACTGAAAGTAGTTGAGTATAAAATAGTTTTGATGTAAGGACTATTTTGCTGAAAGTTTGTAGTCCTAATGTCATTGTAGTGTAAATGAAATGTACTCCTAACACCCGGCCTCAACTACTTTTATTTTTTAAATCTAATCAGTACCCAACTACTCTAAATTATTATCATCTAATAACTAAATTCAAATATGCAAACTATGTATAAGAAAAAGGGCGGGGTTAAGATGTTAAGAACTTACTTTCAACAATTTATATAAAATTTCTATAAAATTAGATAGAACTGTACGTCTAGGCGATGATTGCAATTAGATGAGGTTAAGTACCGTCATTGAACCAAAACTAGTCATGAGAGCACTAAAAAAATTCATGAAAATAAAAAAATGAGAAATGAGAAAATAACAATAAGCTTATGAAAGTATAATAAAATTAATTGCTTATTGTAAGTTGCTTGCTTTATGATACTTACAATCAAGGTCGTGTAGTAATTGTACGGCCGTTAATATTTTCGCCCGGTGATCGGAATTTATAATTCCGAGATAGTCGAGGTCCGACGGTTCGATCTCCTTAAACAATTCCAAATCTTCATAGCCATTCAAAACAAATACCGATATGTGTTCTTGTAGGCCGATTTTTTGCAGAAGATCTTCAACTGATTTCGGTTTTCCTTTGATGTTCCTGTGCCATTTCATCTCGCGTCTTGCTTTCACGTTCCTTTCAGATAATAATTCAACGTTTATGAATTTGAAGGTACCTCTGCGACCATTGCAGACGCCCTTCCATTGACCACTTGCGTTCATCGATAGTATTTCTATTATATCACCTTTCTGGAAAAATTTTAAAATTTTGATGGAATCCAAATAATAATCTAATCTACTACGTGCTATTTATATAATTCCTTTTTTATTTATGGGTAAAGATTAGGGGAAGATTGTGTGGAAAACCAATGACCCAACTTAATATTTTTTGCGATAATATTTTTTTAAATAATTATTATACTAACCTTAAATTTTAATGCCTCTTTATCGTATGGACTAGGAGTGTAATCGACGAGAGCTTTTGCTCTACCTATCACGTGCGGTTCGGTTGGACTAGGCTCCGCATCCTCGGCCGAAATTGAACTATGATTGCTTCCGGCTCTCACTAATGCTTGGGTACCTACAAACATAATTAATGTTGTAATTTCATACAATATGCAAATATTTAATAGTTATTAACGCAAATTTGAACAGTTTAAATTTGCTGGATAAACTCAGAAAGATATTTTTCAATCTTTGATGAAGACGACAATGTTTAAGTAGACAAATAATAATTTTTTCTTCTTCTTCATAATTATTATTGATTAATTTTCTTTAAATAGAAAGCAATTAATTAATATAAAATAAATTATACAATCATAATGTTCTTTTAAATAAAACATATATAATTTCTTTATAATCAACCATTAAAATGATTATAATCACATTATAAGGTACATAAAATGTGATTAAGTCACCCGCAATATGCAAATAGAGAAATGACGGATTTATTTCCTCGTGTTTGTTTTATATTTTTATTACGACCAAGTAATTTAAAAGTAAATTTGCTGTTCACTTACTCGAACCTGATCCACTCGGAAGACTTTCAACAGAACTGGCCGAACACGGAAAGGCTTGATCCGCCCTCCTTTGATCGGAGCTTTCATGTTTCAACCTTGAGATTTTCCGCTGCACATCTTCCCGCAAACCGCGCACCTTACCGACCAAACTGGAAACACCTGCAGATCTTCCATCGCCAGACTATAAAAAATTAAATTATATTAAAGTAAGATATGATTTTTTTTCAATTATACCATATGTACAGTGGCGACTTGTTGGCTGCAATTGTTGTAATCCTCCTGATCCTCGTAGTCGGAACTTTGACTAGGCGATAGCCCGTCCTCGCTCCTTGTGTACGCTCCGGCTTTTCTAAAGTGTCTTATTTTCTCATCCAAGTGCGTGTAATATTGTGGAGAAACCATTTGCGAGGTATCTTGCTGGTCGGATCTGCTGGTGTCCACCGATAAGGTCGACAGCCGTGAGCTTACACTCTGAACGTCCGAGCCGGCGTAATCCCCGCTTTCACGATCCCTGCACGTCCTGAAATGATTAATACGGTTTAAATTACTGAAAATTTAATTAATGCAAACTCCATATATCATTTAAATAAAATTCCAGCATATTATGTTATATAATTTTCTTGGAAGTAAGACGTGAGCAATTTTCAAAGTTATTTCGCTCCCAACTTAACATTTTAATGTTGGATAAACTTTAAATAAAATTTAATTCCCTTTTACATCTTTCAAAGCTCATTAAAGTTGTATTGTTTAGTCGTCCGCGTCACTTTTTTATCATCATTATCATAATCATCTAAAAACCCTTTGAAAATACATTTCAATCGACTTTTGCGGAGGAAGTCACCATTAAATTGACCTTAATCGTTCCGCTTTGATCTATAAATATTAAATATTACTGAAAAGGGACTTTTTTTCTTTAATAGGTAAGAAACGTTTCCTTCACTTTGTATAATTTGGAATATTTATTGTATTATAACGTTCGTTATAAGCTCGGGTAAATACGGAACTAAATTATTAAAATATGCATCGCGCCACAAATAGAAAGAACCAATATTGTCGAGTACGGATTATAATATAATTTGAATAATCATTCAGATTTTAATAATCTCTAACAATCTTTCAACAATCAATTTAACTGTAATTTTTTATAATGTAAATTACAACAAAAAAAAGAAGCAATCGATTACTATAATCATGCCTAAAAATGATCATTCGGCAAATAATAATTCGAATGATTATTAAAAAATAATTCGAATGATTATTAAAAAATAATTCGAATGAATATCGGAAAATAATTCGAATGATCATTCAGATTTTTTTTTTTTTCAATATACAAATCAAATACTAACATAAATTTCCTAATGGTGAGGCGAAAGACCTTAAAACCGGCCAAATAAATAAACTCAAAATAAGTAAATAAAAAGAGTTAATTATTCTAACCTATATTCGGAAAATAATTGGAATGATCATTCAAAAAATAATTATTAGGCCAAGAACAGACCAAATTTAAATTTTTGTCCCTCTAACATAGGCGTAGAATGTATTTTTTACATAAATTTCAAAAAATTCTCACAACTTTTTTAAATTTTAAATTAAAAAGAAATTTATACATTACAAGCAAGCAAATGTCAAAGATGTTCCACAAATGTCAAAAATGTTCTATACTTATCAAAAAGTTCTACAATTGTCAAAAACGTCCCAGAATAGTCACAAAATGTTTTAACGCTGTCAAAAATTCTTAAATCTGCTAATAAAACGTTCTAAAAATGTCCCAAAACTGTCAAAAATTATCCACAAATGTAAGAACCAATTCACAAGTGTCAAAAACATTCCTAAAGTGTGTTTCATATCTTTTACAATTAATGAAAATATTACACAAATGTAAAAATATTTCCAAACCGTTCAAAAACTGTCAAAATTTATCCAAAATTGTCAAATATTTTGTAACATTTTCAAAAAAGTTCTAAAATCGTCAAAAATGTTTGTTGATATTTTCCAAAATTGACAAAAATACTCTAACGTTGTCAAAAATGTATAAAATGTTTTTGACAATTTTGTCTGAAATTGTCAAAAATGTTTTAAAATTATTAAACTTGTTATTAAATCATCAAAAATGTTCTAAAATTGTTCCAAAATGGTCAAAAATGTTCCAAAAATGTCAAAAATGTTACAAAATAGTCAAAAACATCATGTTCCAAAATTGTTAAAAATGTCACTCAATAACGTTTTAAAATCCAAAATTGTTTCTCAAGTCTTTTAGACATGGTCGCCAAGTTGTACCTACAGTTACAAAATGAACTCATCACCAGACAAGAAAACAACATCAAAATGCTTGAGAAGCACATAAAAGACTCCATCAACAAAAAGTCCAACCAGATCCTTGACCGGACCAAAGAAAATAAACAAATGTCAAAAAAAGCAGCCAAAATTCAACTTGAAGTTGGCAAAGAGTAAAGTTGCCATCTTAGTCAGGATCAACATCTAATCGTTGACCCAAAAAGCTCCAACCTAGTCCTCCAAAGAAGCCCAGACCTCTATCAAAAAGCCTACCAAAAACACAATCGAGTCCGCCACCTCCAACAACGACGCCACCAAGACCTTCAGCTTCCAAGGCAAAACGGCCCAAGAACCGACCAGCCTCTAAAACGCAGTTGACCAACTCTAGGCCAACCACTAACTAATGTGGTACTAATTATAGTAACAATTAGATCTAATTTGGTACGATCAATAATTTATTAAAAACAATTGCCATAATTTTGAAACTAAATATTAGATCAAGTCATAATTTTCAGAAAATTAAGTACTAATATAGTACTATTTATAATAAAAACTAGATCTAATTTGGTACGATTAATTTTGCTGCAAGAATATTTGAATAGTCGCTGAATTAATAAATAATTTATTAAAAACAATTGCAATAATTTTAAAACTATATATTGGATCAAGCTACAATTTTCAGAAAAATAGATACTAATATGGTACTACTTACAATAAAAATTAGATCTACTTTGGTACGATCAATTTTGCTGCAGAAATAATTAAGTAATTGCTAAATTAATAAATAATTTATTAGAAACAATTGCAATAATTTGGAAACTAAATATTAGATCATGTTACAATTTTCAGAAAAATAGGTACTAAAATGGAACTATTTATAGTAAAAATTAGATCTACTTTGGTACGATCAAATTTGCTGCAGAAATAATTAAGTAATTGCTGAATTAATAAACAATTTATTAGAAACAAATGCTATAATTTTAAAACTATATATTGAATCATGCAACAAATTTCAGAAAATTAGGTACTAATATAGTACTATTTGCAGTAAAAATTAGATCTACTTTGGTACGATTAATTTTGCTGCTGAAATAATTAAGTAATTGCTAAATTAATTAAAAATTTATTAAAAACAATTGCAATAATTTGGAAACTAAATATTGGATCATGTTGCAATTTTTCAAAAAATTAGGTACTAATATGGTACTATTTATAGTAAAAATTAGATCTACTTTGGTACGATCAAATTTGCCGCAGGAATAATAGAATAGTTGCTGAATTAATAAATAATTTATTAGAAACAATTGCTATAATTTTGAAACTATATATTGGATCATGCTACAAATTTCAAAAAATTAAATACTAATATGGTACTACTTATAATAAAAATTAGATCTACTTTGGTACGATCAATTTTGCTGCAAAAAATAATTAAGTAATTGCTAAATTAATTAATAATTTATTAAAAACAATTGCAATAATTTGGAAACTAAATATTGGATCATGTTGCAATTTTCAGAAAATTAGGTACTAATATGGTACTATTTATAGTAAAAATTAGATCTACTTTGGTACAATCAATTTTGCTGCAGAAATATTTAAGTAATAGCTAAATTAATTAATAATTTATTAGAAATAATTGCAATAATTTGGAAACTAAATATTGGATCATGTTGCAACTTTCAGAAAATTAGGTACTAATATGGTACTATTTATAGTAAAAATTAGATCTACTTTGTTACGATCAAATTTGCCGCAGGAACAATTGAATAGTTGCTGAATTAATAAATAATTTATTAGAAACAATTGCTTTAAATTTTGAAACTATATATTAAATCATGCTACAAATTTCAGAAAATTTGGTACTAATATAGTACTATTTGCAGTAATAATTAGATCTACGTTGGTACGATCAATTTTGCTGCAGAAATAATTAAGTAATAGCTAAATTAATTAATAATTTATTAGAAATAATTGCAATAATTTGGAAACTAAATATTGGATCATGTTGCAATTTTCAGAAAATTAGGTACTTATATGGTACTACTTATAATAAAAATTAGATCTACTTTGGTAAGATAAATTTTGCTAAAGATAAAATTAAGTAATTGCTGAATTAATAAATCATTTATTAGAAACAATTGCAATAATTTAGAAACTAAATATTGGATCATGTTGCAATTTTTAGAAAATTAGGTACTAATATGGTACTATTTATAGTAAAAATTAGATCTACTTTGGTACGATCAAATTTGCCGCAGAAATAATAGAATAGTTGTTAAATTAATAAATAATTTATTAGAAACAATTGCTATAATTTGGAAACTAAATATTAGATCATGTTGCAATTTTCAGAAAATTAGGTACTAATATGGTACTATTTATAGTAAAAATTAGATCTACTTTGGTACGATCAAATTTGCCGCAAAAATAATTAAATAGTTGCTGAATTAATAATTTATTAGAAACAATTGCTATAATTTTGAAACTATATATTGAATCATGCTACAAATTTAAAAAAATTAAGAACTAATATAGTATTGCCGTAAAAATTAGATCTAATTTGGTAAATATTTGTATATTTGCTAAGTTAATAAAATAATAACCCTAGTTCCTCCCTTAAGCCCAAGCCCAATCAATCCGTTAGCATCCACAGAAAGTGCAAGCTCACGTAGTTCTATACTCATCACAATTCGGGCAAAATCCTATTATCAAGGGCTGTTAGCAACTTTAAAAATAATGAACGTAACCATTGATCGTGCAGTGGACGTAGCCAATGGTATCCTCTCTTGCATGCAAATTTCCGAGTGTAGTGATCGACCATTGCACAAAAAACAATGTCATTCACTACACTTACCAAATAGGGGCTGAAAATACTCGAAAAATACCCGATTACATCGCGTCTGATGTGGTGCAGACTGAGCTCATCACTAAAAAACGTTTCCAATACTGTAGGTTCAGCTTCCGCAAGAAGCTAAAAGAAGAGAGATCCCGTCTCTCACCGAGATATGCGGGCTTCGCGTCACCGTTAAATATAAACGGAAGACCGCTATGATTGTACAATGCCACCGTTGGCAATATTATTAATTAGGTTAGTCGGTAGGCGACACTTTTGCAACTGTTAAAAAGATACCCCCCTGCCTGGCCCCCAGAAAAAAAAACAAACACTCAGTCAGGTCAGAGTAAACACCAATCCAAACTACACACCCACACAATTTAAACTTAGTTCCCGTTCACCCACCCACAAGCCAACATAAATTAAATTAAGATCCCGTCAACCCTGGATGGGATCACAAAATTTAAACTTAGTTTCCACCACCCACTCAAGCGTTTTTGATCAAGAAACTAAATCACAAACATTCGGGCTAGTGGACAAAAATACCAATCAAAACCATACGCTAACAAAACTTAAACTTAGTTTACGCCCACCCGCCCAAGTATTTGTGAGCAAGAAATTGGTTCACAAAAACGGGTGGGCGGGGAATACAAATCCAAACTACCCGCTCACAAAATTTAATCTTAGTTTCCACTCATCCACCCAAGTGTTTGTGAGCAAGTATTTTAATCACAAATACTCGGGCGGGTGGGTGGGGAACACAAACTCAAATTACCCGCTCACAAAATTTAATTTTAGTTTCCCCCCACCCACCCAAGTGTTTGTGAGCTAGTAGTTAAACCACAAACACTCGAGCGGGTGTGCGGGGAACACCAATTCAAACCACTCGTTCAGAAAATGTAAACATAGTTCCCACCCACACAAGTGTTTATGATCAAGAAAATAAATCACGAGTAGCAGCCGTTGAGTCAACACCTCCGACATGATCTGATAACAAGAGCCACGAGAGCAACCTGTCGGATGGCTAAATCCTGGCGCTCCTCTACGTCTAGACCCAGAAGCTGAACAAGAACATAAAGATAAACAACGTGGAAACTTTTTTCCAAGCTAATCGAAGAGGAAGCAGAGAGGAAAGACTGTTTTGTCGACGACATTCAAATTGATAAGTCGGAACTGAAAAAGAGACTCTCGTCGAGGAAGAGTGAAGCAGAATCCAACGCGGACACGTATTTATTCATTGCCAGGCACACCGTCCAGCTAACCACGTCACCGAAAGCTCCAGCTCCAGCCCAGATCTCCCCCAAAGAGGTCCCAAAGTTTCCTAAAGAGATGCCGAGCCCCATCCACTAAAACCCCGGATCACCAAGCCTAGACCTCACCACTAGACCTTCCCCAAGAAGCCTACCGAGAACCCAGTCTACTCCTGCCCTTCCAAAGACAAAAAAAAACGATAGAAAATTGGACAGTAACGTAACAATAAAAACCCGCCCCCAGGCCCGCAAAGAAAAAATTTATAAAAAAAAAACAAAAAAAAAGAAACCATTTTACAGCCTTTAAGGCGCAACCTCAATTATCTCCAACTTCCCAATCTCCAAACGGAAGATACATGAGCAGTAAGGTCTCAAACTTCCAGGCGCACACAGACTGGGTGAGGTTTAGTCGGTAGGCGCCCTGGGAAGGGTAAATCCGACACGTCCTGTAAGCCTAAAGTTTTTAAAAGATTCCCCACCCACGCCAAAAAAAAAAGGAGAAACGAAAGAAAGATATGAGTAAGCCCTCTTTAATTTCTTGCTCCACTAGGCCTTCAGTCACTAAGGTCAAAAGGTCTTCAACCTGATCAGCCTCTAAGACGTAGTCGACCATCTCTGGTTCAACGACTAGCTCCCTAGATCCTCCCTTACGCCCCTCGACTCCGCACATTTGTGCTATGATCGACAACTGTACACAGAATAATGTTGTAAGACCCTAAAATCTGTTATCCAAAATATTCCCGATTGAATCACGGCTGAAGTAGTGCAAGCTTCACGCTGAGAAGTTAAATCCATCAACGACACGCATCGAAAGAGACGGAAAAACCTTCCCTATGCTGTACGTCCTGCTTCCTCAGAAAGCAAAAGTCGAGAAATCATGACTCTTACTAAGAAATGTATTGTAAAGTACAAGCAAAAAACGCAGACGTTACACAATGCCACTGTTGCAAACGATATGGCCACACGGATATCCCAGTGCAACGCACCATATGCGTGCTCCAAATTTGCCGGAGCCATCAAAGCTGCGGTAAGCCGCACACCGCAAGTAAAAGGCTGAAAGCTAAACGCAACAGCCAGGACCACAATAAGACTCCTGCTCCTCGTAAGTAGATCCCAGCTCCTCCCAAAAGCAATCCTATGCGCAAGCAGTGACGTCAAGAGAACTGAAAAGAATTCACCTCCTAACCCTTCCAAAAAAGAAGGAAGAAGCTCTTGACGCACCACCGGAATTCCATCCGATAGCCATTTCCTTCCATAGTGCCTTTCAGTTCCCTTATCCACCCAAATGAAGCAAAAAGACATCCAAACAAGAAAAAGCTAACAAACTTCAAAGACGCTATAGCCGTGCGACTGAAAAGGAATACTGCTACCACGTACCGCACTATCCAGCTAAGAGCTACACCATCTGCGCTCCCTACAGAACCAAAGCCATCAAGTAGCAGACTTCCTAGAGCTGAGCAGAAACCTGGCCGCATATCTCAAGTCACTTCACGTGAGTATGAGAGCAGCGTAGCTTACAACTACAACGGTGGTATTACCATCAGACGGAGCTCAACTGTAAACCACAATCCAATCGTGAAGAACCAGAGTCCAAGTAACAAGCCCGGTGGAAATACTTGTAGAGTATGAACCACAATCCTCAACCTCCCTCCTGCAACTGCTCGGAAGACCCCTATAGATGACAAGCCGACGGCTTCCCGATGTAATCTAGAAGAATTTACCAATAATTGCAAACAATCAACCTCTACCCCGGCAAAGAAACTAAAAAGACGATAGACGTTAGGTCAAACCAAGTAACCTAACCTATCTGATCAAAACAACTTTGCAGACAAAATCAAGTATCGAACGAACGTTCTGCTCATACGATGGGGGTCCCTCATCAAGAAACACCCCTGTCGAAAGAACCGGCACTGCCCTCAGCGTTGCAGACGCTGATTTCATCGCTACTCACAGCAAAAACGCCTCGCACACTTCACAAAGAACCTCGGATTATGGATCAGCGCAGGTTGCGCCAAGCCTTCCACAACCCCGGACACATCGCCGGACCAAACATCGGCCTACCCCGTGCCGCAGCAGTGACCTCAAACACATCGCCGCCGCGCTGCAGTATTTACTGCGTCAAGTTTGCCGGTAGACAGACACATCAAGTTTAGTGACCAGTGTACAGGAAAGACAAGCAGCAAAGCCGCCGCCAAATCCTGGAATCTAACGATCCAGCTTTAAATTGCTTTCGTTCCTGACTAAACGCCGAGGCCAAAGACGCTCTCGGACTCGGACTTTCCTCATAATAAACCATTTTTGAGTTTGGTTTGTTTTTAAATTTTAACAGTGGCATCCCAAAGTCGTAATTTTACACAATTTGAGTTCGCCACTGGTTAACCAGAGCTCAAAAAAATAATGCTTAGTCTCAAATGAAAGATTCATCCTTTGTCTACAAATTTTGTAGATATCTGTACAAATAAATATAGTCGACAGTACGACAGAGAAGACATTAACTGCGCTAACAAAAGTTAAGTAACGGCCGGAGCGGTTAAAGTTATGCAGAGCGTAGCGATCTCTCCAAAAATATCCTTTATCTGATATAGGCAACCAAACATACGCATGTCTTCCTCTGTAGCTCGGTGTGCCCGACAACTCAAGTGCCTACACTGAAAAGGAACGGCGTGACTTGGTTTACATGCACAAATAGACCAGAGATAGGGCTTCAAAGTTGAAAAAAAAACGCAAAAGTGGTGTTACGAAAAAGCCTACTCTCCTAACAGTTTTTGAAATTTGCGCATTAATCTACCAAAATTAAAATTTTTTGCCATTAACTCTTTTTATAAAACTTTAAGTTAATCATTTTTTTTAGTTTAAAAAAATATAATTTTAATAATTATTTGAAAAATAATTCCAATAACCATTCAAAAAATAATTCAAATGATCATTCGGAAAATAATTCGAATAATCATTCGCAAAATACTTCGAATAATCATTCGAAAAATTATTCGAATAATCATTCGGAATATAAATCGAATAATTATTCAAAAAGCGTATCAATTTTATCAATATTCAAATTTTATTTTCTTGAACTATAATTTATAATACTGTAAAGTAAGTTACGACAAAAACCATGCCTAAAAACAACATTTTTATAAGTATGTATATAATTTGAAGAATCATTAAAAAAAATTTTCGAATTATTATTCAAAAATTAATTCGAATTTTCATTCAAAAAATATTTTTTCGGAAAATAATTCGAATGATCATTCGGAAAATAATTCGAATGATTATTCGAAATATAATTTGAATAATCATTCATAATATAACTCTAAAAATATTTCAAATAACCATTCGAAAAATACAATCATTCAAAACTTAATTCGAATGATTCGGTATTAAAACTTTAGTATATATAAGGAGTTAATATTTTCACTATAAGTACAAGTTTCTAAATTTTGTGAGCATATTCATATCATAAAATACACATTTCGAGCAATAATTATAACTCAATTAAATAAATTAAATTTTTTAAGGACACTTTAAAAGTATTTCCTTGTTCTCTAAAATGTTAATGTACGTACCTTGAGTGCGTCAACGGTATAATAGTGGGAGGATATCCTGCTTGTGGTAAGATAAGGCCTCGCCTGGGAGTTCCCCTGGGAGCGGGCCCAGTTGGGGTATCGCGAGGTAGGGAAATATCCCCCGCACTTCTCAATGAAATTACACCCTCCCCTCTAGGCTCTTGCCGCAGGTTCAATGTAAAACACACACGACCATTCTGTATAGTGGCAGTTGGACCGGGACTGCTACCCATCAAAAAATCCTCAGGATCACTTTCATAGGGGGGTTCGTCGTACCAATGACCCCGATCATGACCGTGCGCTCCAGGGGCTAACATCCTGGCATCCTCATCATACATATAAGTATCATCTGTAATTTCAAAAAATATTCGTGAATAAATTATGAGGCCATAAATATTTTATGTGCCGGACAAAATAAATCACCATGCGAAATATGTTAAAAGCCACAAATAAAATTAATGAACATACCTGCGGATAGAGGACCTCTAACCCCTTCCTTTCCCAGCTGCAATAGTCCCACTTTTATATCCCGTAAAATCTGCAACAAACAACAAAAACATATCTTCACGCATTTATTAATGGTAAAAAGAAACATGTTTAAATTGAGTATTCATAAAACAACACTCAAAAATTTTCTGAAAGTATCATATTTTACGGACGATAAAATTGCGGCCCCCCAGTTTCAATGTTTACTGGCTACATAAAAGCGATGGTAACGCAGAAAAAATGCGTCTTGTTTTATCGCAAATTGGTCGGGACGGAACGACTCATTCGGTCAGGTAATTGTTAAAACGGAACGGTGCAGATGGCACCCCCCAGGAAGGAACATTAAATGAGGACATAAAAATATATGAGAGACAGGGTGATGCGAGGCGATTTATTTTTATATTAAATTACGCGTGGGTGGGGATTGATGGGGTTAGATGTGTCTGCTTCTATGTGGAAAATTTAGAATTTTCGAGGCTAAATTATACCCGCACGTTTGCCACAGAGGTTTATTTAATTTATAAATACACCAACAACAGTTGTTGTGATACTTAGATTACATTTTAAAGTCTAAATAAAACTTTTATCTTTATTACAATTTCCCCAACACTTTTAAATCATAAATGGTAAAAAAACGTTGCTTCTTGCAACACGTCTACTGAAAAATAAGATTTTTTTTATTTACAAACATTATTAAATGGTGGAGGCGCCGGGCTCACAATTCCAAACAAATCTTAAGTTCAAACCCCCACTGCATATTAAAAAAAAATTTACTTATTTTTACTAGTTTCGACTAAAGCCTTCTACAAATGTAATAAGTTATATGAATAAAATAAGTTACATCCGTAAAAGACTAGTAAAACCGAAACTAGTAACAATAAATTTGTGATAAAAAACATAGTAAATTATAAATTATCACGTATTAGAGGTCACAACCACCAATTACATTGTTCTTTAATTGATTTATATTGTTTAGTAGTCATTTAATTGTATCTAGTTTACAAAGTCGCGCGGGACTGTTTTATTCACCCGATAATTGATACGCGACGTTTTCCACTTATCGTCGGTGCAAATCTCGAAGGACACATTGTGAGCCGTGTTAAATTCGCAATACGTCTCAATGTAAAATGTGAATACAGGACCCGAATTGAACTGGCATTGCGGACAAATTGAAATATTCCCTCGTGACAGATACGTATTTCCATGCAATCAGACGTTTTCTGATGGGATCGCGCCGCTTCTCTTTTCAATATTATCCTTAGACTTACCCGATTTATATTATATTATTGTGGTTTGTTTATTAAATAACACGCAAAGTGACCGAATTATATATACAAAATAGTAAAACTAAATCATTTAAATGTCGGCTATAACATTTCCCCTTCGTGCATATAATTCCATTTTTGTAATATTTACGATCGAACTTTTGCCCCCGATATGTATACTTTCTTTCCGTGTAATAAGCCGCGGCGCGATGCACTTTTATGGTTATCCAGTTCTCAATTTATGACGGCATAACAAATAAATATGCAAACAACGGAGACAAGATGAGTAAAGACGCCGTAAACATTATTGATATGCAATTCCATCCGTGCATTGATATAATTGGCGACGTTTTATGAGTCTGGGATGATATGTAAAGAAATAAAGGAATAAAATAAAAAGGTTCTTTCAGTCTGCTTAGCATGAAGCGAAATTCCCTGTATTTATTGTGCGAATTCGCGGAACGGACGTTTTCTATGCCGGCGGAATACGGATTTTATGAAATGTCGTGGTTTATGTTATGTGAAAGGTAAAAGGAAGCGCAAACCTGTTTTACAATAACAAATATTCAAGAGGGGAAACGCAGCCAAGTGGGTAATTTCGTTTTTATTTATAAAAAATCGCTAGATAGAAAATGATAAAAAATGGGGTGGCTTTAGTTGGAATTTCATACATATTTATATTCAAACAATAGGAATACAAAAAGAATCTTCGCAGATAAAGAATGTATACAAGGTGAACAAACTATAATATTAATTTTTTTATTCCAAATTACCTAATATTTGGAAATAGTTTCAGTAACTTATTGTCAATAAGTTCACCAAATTTCATGATGAGATAGAAGATCGTGCTACCGGTAACCTACCCAACAGTGACAAATCCCTCTTAGACCGCCTAACCACCCCAGTGTCCAACGGTTAAGGAAACTACTTATGCGTTGCACAATACCACCTCTACGTGGCTTAGACCACACCATCAGATTCAACTCTAAAAATTTTGGAAAACTATTTCGGCCCCAACCTCACTACAAAAAATCTAGAACCAGGATAGGATGGTCCAACAATACGCCTATATGGCCTTGATGACTGATTCTCATTAAACGAGGGAATCCGTCAAGGTGTTCATAAAATCTACCATCAAGCAACTATGAACAATACTCTAGCCACTCTGGTCAAAAAACAAATCTAACAGTCAATCAACACAAAATTTTTTTTTTCAAAAAACTGATGAAATAGCCACCCGCTTCAAAGTAGCGTTAGCACGCTAAGAAATGGCACAACTTTGCACAAAACCAGTCACTCAAAACCTCAACCCAAACCCCGGTATAAACCACAAAGCACTGATAAGACTCATGCCTATGCCATTTATTGTTGAGGCAAGTTCTTCACCATTCCGGAGGTTGATCAACACAATCTGGATCGCCGCCTACAGGTAATCATCGCCAAACCACGTACCGTACAACTATCAACCAGGAAAAAATGTCAGAGGTCAAGCGACAGAATTTCATCACAAATAGATGGCCCCAAACTCCTAATCACCGCAACCAAAAAAAAATTGTTTTTTTTGCATTACAAAACTGGAAAAATCCCAATTTTTGAAAATAAATTTTGCAACTTACTGTCAGTGTACCAAATTTCTTTACAAAATTTCAATCCATAAAACCAATGTTTGTAGAACAGGATTTTAGAAATAATTGTTGGACACTTCAAAAGTTTAGAAAAATTACTTACAACTTTTCTAAATTTTTAGAAATATATTTAACAACTTTATGCCAATCAGTGTAGCAAATTAATCAAATTTTTTTTTAAATTTTTGTAAAAAAAAACCATTTTTGTGAAACAATTTGCGAATGTTTGTTGCATACTTAAAAGTTGCTTACATTTTTTTTTTGAAAAAACTTTATTTTTGGAAATAAACTTAACAACTTATTCTCAATCAGTGTAGCAAATTTCAGGACTAAATTTCAAAAAACTTGTCAAAAACCCCAATTTTTGTGAAACAGTTTACTTCGGATTCTGAAAATATAAGTTGCATACTTAAAAGTTGCTTAATTTTTTTTGAAAAACCCTAATTTTTGGAAATAAAATTAGCAACTTATTGTCAATCAGTGTAGCAAATTTCAAGACTAAATTTCAAAAAAGTTGTCAAATATTTTTGTGAAACAGTTTACTTCAGTATCTGGAAATACAAGTTAAATTTAGCAACTTATTGCCAATCAGTGTAGCAAATTTCATAACAAAATTTGAAAAATTCTGCCCATAAAATCAATTTTTGTAAAACGGTTATTTCAGAATTTTGGAAATATTTGTTGCGCACTTTAAAGGTTTAAAAAAACTACTTAAATTTTTTTGAAAAATCCCAATTTTTGTAAATAAATTTAGCAACTTATTGTCAATCAGTGTAGCAAATTTCATAACAAAATTTCAAAAATTCTGCAAAAAAAACCAATTTTTGTAAAACAGTTTGCTTTAGACTTTGGAAATAATTTTTCACAATTTTTGATTGATTTAGGCTTAAAAACTGCAAATATTGATCATTTTTGGTTATTTCCTCAAAATGTCAAAACAAAAATTTATTGTTTATTGTCAAAAAATTGGATCACAAAACCTTAAGCGGGTGAGCGAAGAACACCAATAAATACTACACACTCACTAGTTTCAAACTTAGTTCCCGTACAAACACTTGTGAGAGTGGGGGCAGTACACCAATAAATGCTATACGCCTACTAGTTTCAAATTTTGTTCCCGCCCACCCACCCAACTGTTTGTTACTAAGAGAATAGATCACAAACAAATGGACGAAAAACAACAAAGAACGCTATACGCTCACTAGTTTCAAACCTAGTTCCCGCCTACCCACCCGAGTATTTGTTATCAAAATAATGAATCACAAACACTTAGACGGGTGAGCGGAAAACTACACACTCACTAGTTTCAAACTTAGTTTACGTCCATCCGCCCAAATTTTTGTTATCAAAAAAATGAACAACAAATATTGAACGGGTGGGCGGGAAACTATACACTCACTACTTTCAAACTTAATTTACGCCCACGCGCTCAAGTTTTTGTTATCAAAAAAATGGATCACAAACACTTTGGCGAGTGGGTGGGCTACACAAATAAATACAACACGTCCACTAGTTTCAAACTTAGTTCCCGGCCACCCACCCAAATGTTTGTTGTCAAAAGAATGAATCACAAACACTTGAACGAGTGGGCGGAAATCTACACAGTCACTAGTTTCAAACTTAGTTTACAACCACACGCCCAATTGTTTGTTGTTAAAAAAAATAAACCACAAACACTTTGCGGGTGGGTGAGCAACACAAATAAATACAACACGCCCACTAGTTTCAAACTTAGTTCTTGCCCACCCACCCAAATGTTTGTTGTCAAAAAAATGAATCACAAACACTTGAACGAGTGGGCGGAAATCTACACAGTCACTAGTTTCAAACTTATTTTATAACCACCCGCCCAAGTGTTTGTTAGCAAAACAATAGATTACAAACACTTGGGCGAGTGGGTGAGCTACACAAATAAATACAACATGCCCACTAATTTCAAACTTAGTTCCAGCCCACCTACCCCAGTGTTTGTTGTCAAAAAAATGAATCACAAACACTTGGACGGGTGGGCAAAAAACTACACACTCACTAGTTTCAAACTTAGTTTACGACCACCCGCCCAAATGTTTGTTGTCAAAAGAATTAATCACAAACACTTGAGTGAGTGGGTAGGCTACACAAATAAATAAAACACGCCCACTAGTTTCACACTTAATTCCCGCCCACCCACCCAAGTGTTTGTTGTCAAAAGAATGAATCACAAACTCTTAAACGGGTGGGCGTAAAACTACACAGTCACTAGTTTCAAGCTTACTTTACAACCACCCGCCCAAGTGTTGTTATCAAAAGAATAGATCACAAACACTTGGGCGGGTGGGCAAAGTACACCAAAAAATACAACACGCCCACTAGTTTCAAACTAAGTTTCCGCCCACCCGTCCAAGTGTTTGTTGTCAAAAAAATAAACCACAAATACTTGAACGAGTGAACGAAAAACTATACACTCACTAGTTTCAAACTTAATTCACGCCCACCCGACTTAGTTTTTGTTATCAAAAATATGAATCACACACACTTGGACGGGTGGGTAGGCTAAACAAATAAATACAACGCGTCCATTTTCTTCAAACTTAGCTCCCGCCCACCCACCCAAATGTTTGTTATCAAAAAAATTAATCAAAAACACTTGAACGGGTAAACGGAAAACTACACAATCACTAGTTTCAAACTTAATTTATAACCACCCGCCCAAGTGTTTGTTGTCAACAGAATGAATCACAAACACTTGAACGGGTGAGCGGAAAACTACATACTCAATAGTTTAAAATTTAGTTTACAACCACCCGCCCAAGTGTTTGTTGTCAAAAGAATGAATCACAAACACTTGGGCGGGTGGGTAGGCTAAACAAATAAATACAACGCGTCCATTTTCTTCAAACTTAGTTCCCGCCCACCCACCCAAATGTTTGTTGTCAAAAAAATTAATCGCAAACACTTGCACGGGTTAACGGAAAACTACTCAATAACTAGTTTCAAACTTAATTTACGCCCACCCTCCCAAGTGTTTGTTATAAAAAAAAATAGATAACAAACACTTGGGCAGGTGAGTGGGCTACATAAATAAATACAACACGCCCACTAGTTTCAAACTTAGTTCCCCACTTAAACAAGTAGGCGGGAAATTACACACTCACTAACTTAATTCCAACTACTCGCTCAAATGTTTTGTCAAACAAATGGATCACAAACACTTGTGCGGGTGGGCGGAGTACACCAACAAATGTACACGCTTACTTAATTTAAACTTAATTCCCGCCCACCCACCCAAATATTAGTTGTAAAAAAAAACACAAATACTTGGGCAAAATACAACAATAAATTCTACACGCCGACTAGTTTTAAACTTAGTTTCCGACCACCCACCCAAGTGTTTCTTGTCAAAAAAATAAATCACAAACACTTGGGCGGGTAGACGGAGTACACCAATAAATGCTACACGCCAAACATATTTTAAACTTAGTGCCCGCCCAACCTCCTAAGTGTTTGTTTTCAAAAATTTCAAAGTACATCAGTAAATGCTACACGCCTATTAGAAATTAAACTTAGTTCCCGACCACCCACCGAAGTGTTTCTTGATAAATACTACACGCCTACTAGATTCAAAGTTAATTGTCGCCCACCCACCCAAATGGTTGTTGATAAAAGAATGTATCACAAACACTTGAACGGGTGAGTGGAGTTCGCCAAAGAATTCTACGTGCCTACAAGTTTCAAACTTAGTTCCCGCCTACCACAACAACAACATCCGCATCAAGCCCGGCCAAACCCCTTGGCTGACTCATAAGATCCAACGCCTGCAACAAAAAAAATTCAACCGCTCCCGGCCATAACGCATCCAACCCAATTTTACACGTTGGATGAGACGTAGCCTAGCACAACGGACGCTTAAGATAGTTTCCCCAAACGTCATTGCACCGGGACGCCACACCCACAACAAATGTGAAACCAAATAGCTTCCGCTACGGTAGAGCTGATGGCTGAGTAACCTGCACTCTCCTCGGACCTTTAACGCGGCCACCACGACCACTTAACAAATGGCGCCCAAGCAGGGACAATCAAAATCATAGTAGCTTCAGATCTACTAATCTTTGAAAGGACAATATCTCCATCAGCATCAAGTTTGAAAAAAAAAGAACAAACCATGATGCCAGCAAATCCAACGGCAACATAAGTCGACAGCTAACGTAACCACTTCAAGAAAAGTTACGATAAAAGTCGGCAACAGGTTGCACCACAAACCTATAAGAAAGCAAGCACAAACCTAACCTAACCGCCAACCCCGGCAAAAAACCTGGCAACGTGTCACCAACCCTACGGCCCGACTGCAAGCTGGTCAGTTAATTTGGATGCCGCCAGATTGAACCCAAAACCCAAGTACTCCTGGAAACAGCCAACTCTGCAAACCCACCACTAGCACCGGCTGATCCCCAAGCCAAGGTGAAAGTCCCAGGGAACGCCGTCAACACGGGTTAAAACCAAAACCCCAACAGCGCACTCAAACCTAGTGCCTACCACAAGGTCTATCTGCAAAGCCTGAAGGACAAAGCAAACGACTTTGAGGAACAATTACTACAAGAAGTGCAAGGCTGGTCCGGCGCTACGCGAACTCCATTAAGATTGCTTACTTGGCCGGAAGACATTATTACGTCGGCAAGCGGCACTCTATGACCGCATTTACCCAAATCTTCATCAAGCAATCATGGCCAACACACTGATCACGCTTTTGAAACCCAGATCCAACAATTGAAGAACTGGTAGTTAGCTAGAATCCCAAAAAATGGCCCGCACTTTCATCCAAGCTAATAACCAACGCGACCTTACTAAGTATATGAATCCAAATGATCCAAAATCAAATTTAAAAAAAACCTTCCAACCCTTGACTATAAACGTCAACAAGGTTGGAGTAGCTGAGAATAGCAATCCAGATCAACGGTCTCAACCACAAAGCCTTGACTGATTTGGAAGACAGCCAAAACTTTACCCGGCCTAACCTCCTGGCGGCAAAAATGCATTTATGCGCATCCAACAAGCAAACCCAACGACTACGGTCCAGACCAAGAGCAAGTAGAATTCCTCGTGGCCCCAACTAAGACAAAGAGCCACCTCTGGTTGGTCAGTTTAAAAAAAACTCTGCATCGACTACCGTCAACTGAATAAAGCCATCCAAAACAAGATAACACCACTGCCCAAAGTAAAAAAAACACTTAAAAAATTTTGGAAAAGCCAAGATCTTTACAAAAATGGATCTCACCACAGCCACCTTCAAAAAATAATGTCTCAAGTAATGGCGGGACTACTAGGCCAATGTTTCTTGATATACCTGGATAATATAATGGTGTACTCCAACAACAATGCAGTCTTCAAACAACTCATGGAGGCTATAAACCAACCCCTTAAGCTGGCAGCTTAGCTGCAAACCGACGCATGCAACAAAAGCGTCGGTGCAGTCCTCTACCAAGAAGACCAACTCAGGCACCAGCGCCGGTAACGTAGAACACCAATAAATGCTTTACTTTCTCTAGTTTCAAATTTAGTTCCTCTCCACCCGCCCGCCCAAGTGTTTCTCGTAAAAAAAACACCTACTAACTAGTTTCAAACTTAGTTTTTGTCCACAAACAGGGTTTGCTGCTAAAATAATGGATTACATTGGGTCAGGAACACCAATAAATGCTGTACGCTTACTACAGTCTTCATTACAAAATTTCAAAACTCTACCAAAAAAGCCAATTTTCTTTCAAATTTTGCAAAAAATTTTTGCAAATTTTTTTGAAAAATTCCAAATATTGGAAATAAATTAAATAACTTATTGTCAATTATTGTAGCAAATTTCATAACAAAAGTTCCAAAATTCTGTCAAAAAACCCAATTTCTGTCAAAAAGTTTTTAGAAACATTTATTGCATACTTTGAAAGTTTAGAAAAGTTTCATACAATTTTTTTAAAAACTCAATTTTTTTGGAAATATCTTAAGCAACTTATTGTCAATCAGTGTAGCAAATTTCATTACAAAATTTCCAAAATTCTGTCAAAAAACCCAATTTTTGTCAAAAAGTTTGCTTGAAATTTTAGAAACATTTATTGCATACTTTGAGTATTAAGTTTAAAAAATAACTTTTTTCATTTTTTGAAAATAAATTTACCAAACTTATTGTTAATCAGTGTAGTAAACTTTATTAAAAAAAATTAAAAATTCTCTTAAAAAATCAATTTTTGGAAAAGTTTGCTTTAAAAACTAGTTTAAAATTTTAGAAAAATCCCAAATTTGGCCTTGATATAGCTAACACATTACAAATTAATTGTTAAACGTCAAAATTGCATTTTGGACAATAAAAGTATTTTTTTATTATTTTTCAAAAATCAGAAAGTATTAAATTTTTTTTAATTGCATCTATCAATGTGAGACCACAATTATTTACCACAATTTTTCCAAAATATTGTTTCAAAAATTAGTTTATAACAATTCTTCAATTGCTTCGATTAAAACTAAGATTATAATTATTCAACAAATTTTGGCCCAACTATTACAAATTGAAAAAAATTGCTGAGATCACTTTTGACTAGATCATAAAATACTGAAGCAATCGAACAAACTTTAGCTTGCGTCCCTAAAGTAGTAATCCAAGTGTCTTTCCATAAAAGATAAGAACCATTTCTTTCCCTGGTAAACAAAAACCACCAAACCACTACAAAATTAACCAAAACAAGAAGACCAATTAAAGTATCAACAACTGAAGCAAAAACCACTTCACATAAGCAACCTCATCTCCGGTCCACACCACCTGAACAAAATTCGCAAGAAACATCAATCTTGTAGTATGACAACCTTAAACATGGCCAAGAACACATTTTCTAAAGTGAAAACGGAAAAAATCGTCATAAAAATTGTCAACATAAAGGTGCTCGTTTGTAGTCAACGACAGCAACCGGAGATCCACGACAGAGATAAATTCAAAATAATGAATAACTTTGCTATCGCTATCGCTAGCCTTCAATCTCCAACAACCCACAAATTTTGAATACTGGGCAATTGGCATTAATACTTACAACGTACAAAGTTTATAAAATAAAATCGAAAAAACCTTTAAACTATTGTGACATTAAAGTAAAATATGATTAAAACATTTTTGTATTTATAAAATAATCCTCTAAATAGCTTTTTAAATTCTTAATAATAACCGGTTCCCTAAATACATACGCAAACAATTTTTGTCTGCATGTGAACTTCAAAAGGAATTGTTTTGTTAAATAATATTCTTTCATAATCTCCCGTATACCTGTAGTAACAAAACATAAAACTTACATCTTCGTGTTCCTTTGTAAATTTCTCCCTCTTCCGTAACGCCTCCTGCACCTTCAACTGTAACCAAAATGCAAAAATGTAAATTTGTGATTAAAAAGTAAGATCCGATCGGTGTCCGACTACGTCGTAAAATCCCGCCGCAATAAAAATCCCCGCAAAAACCCATCAACAAACTTTTGCAGCCGTAAAAAAAACCGTGCAGTGACATTTTGATGTACCCGTGAGATTTGCTTGCACACTTTGATAGTGGTGGACTGGAGAGAAAAAACGACTGGACCATACTATGCCCTCATATTGTAAGAATACATGGAGCAGATAAACTTTATAGCCGGCAGTGATAGAATACGACCGTCTCGGGAATTTTAAGTGACTCTCTCTGGAAATAGTGAGGAGTCCACTCATAATCCGGCATCATTTTCGTAAATAATAGACCGGACGTGTTGCGCTTTTTTTTAAATAATTGAATTGTAACAGTTCTAAAATACCTTGTAAATTGTTTCCTCGAATGTATTCGGTGCTCCTCCATTCATTTGTAAATGTCTTAGTCTATCATAGTCTCTAGGATCGACCATGGACCTAAGAACCGCATGTTGACCCAAGTCGGTTAAGCCTAGACCACTTTGCAATACACTATCTGGGGTATCGACCTGTAACAATTAAAAAAAACAATTAATGCTGGAATTATGTAATATCACTTTATTTTGTCTGGGCTGGATTGTAAGAGTATGCACATACAGTGCGCGCACATGCACTTATTAAAACCTCGCAGACAGCATAAAAAATGAACAAAAGTATCTTTGCTTTAATCTTCAAATACTTTGTTGAGCAAGTGTTTTTTTTTTCGCGTGTTTGTCTGCTGCTTCAATTAGTGTAGTGTAGGTATGCCAAGTGGGGGGTATGGTGCTGAGTGAGCGTCTAACTCCCGGCATCCTTCCGATCCTGGCCGCTAACGACGCCGCATTCCCCATTATCATAATGTCCCCCTAAACAGACACCTTTCATCCATATTTTTATTTAAAGGAAAGGTGTATTGAGATATTATCATTGTTGGAAAGGGTACTTTTCGTTATTACTTTTTAACAAAATGCCGAAAATCCTTTGATATTTTTATATGCGTCTTTTGTAGATTTGCAACATTTCATAAGCTTTTAAAAAAAATATTTTTTAAAGTAATGAAAAATGTGAGATTGTAATGATAACTATAAAAAGTAAGACTTTTGTAGGAAAATGCGGAAACGCCAAGAGGTGCATAAAATGCATAAGTTTTTATATACGCTTGACTTCTTTTACTTCTTGCGCGATTTCTATCTGTACATTTAACGTGCAACTTTTTGCTTTGAACTAACATGTAGTGGAAATTACATTTTATCAATTCGATAGAATTTATTATAGAATTAAGAAAATACTGCCACAACACGAGCTTCTATTAACTTTTCTTACAAAAAAATATAAATACAATCTCTATAAACAGTAAATTATGATTTACAACTACAAATAAACAAAACTTTTGTGTATTAAGGGCGCGGTTTAAGAAGCACAACTCCGTTTTAAAATCGGTTTTTTGCAATGTGTAGAGAATGAAATTTAGAGTCTTATAAAATATATGAAAATCCAAAACCTATAATTTTTGTCTATTAAATTTTGAAATTAAATTGTTTTTTTTGTCATGCATAACAAAATTACGTGCATGTGTCTAGTGGCTTAAGAATCTACACCGAATAATAAGCAATTTCAATATTTGAATAGTAAACGCGATGAGCATACAAATCATGTTTTGTTGCAAATCTGACTGTAGCTTAATACAATAGAAAGTTATTGAAGCAATAATATATTATTCATAACAGATCCGTATAATCCAATCAATGTATAGGAAAACCAATTCATTTTTCTTGTATAATTCGTGTAATTTCCTTCCGCGCGTAGTTCGGCCTAATCCAATCGCTCTTTTCATCCGCCACATCAATTGCTCTCCCGTTGTATTACATTCCTGGGGACGTGGATTTAGCGCAGCCATTCGCCCGGGTTTGTGCTATAGTAAAATATATATAAGCCGTTCGACTGATGAATCAAATGTAACAGGCTGTGACAGAGTGTGCGAGCGGCCGGAATCGGTCGCACAAAAGAGGGCGGTGGTAGAAACCAACCCCCGCCACCCGATCGAGAGGCGCAGATTAAATAGACAAAGGACCCGCCGTCACTTTATTACTTGTAATAACGTATTATCCTTAAATACACTTCCCGAGCGCGCCGCCGACAGAAATTTATAAATGGAATCGAATCGATCAATCTCATAAAATCATTATCCTTATCTATACGAATTCACTCACAGAAATGTACTTCAATCAGGATTTATATCCGAAGATATATCATATTACCAATAAAAAATCAGTTAATAAATGTAATAGCTTTTTTGATTAAAAAAATTTAAAGGTAATTAAGATGTAAATAGCACGCAATTAATCCTGAGATTTTTCTAAATTTTAAGATAGGATTCGCGCCGGGAATAACAATCCAACGAAATAGTCTGACTAGTTATCTGGACTTCTACTTCTTTTTCGCTCGCCCCCCTAAGGATGTTCAGCATTTACATATTTTATTGCGCCCCATAGTTGTATTGTAGTTGGCATTTCTTGCCGCCCTTTTCACTCGCCGCTACGGTATTCCCAAGGCGTCGCGACGTGCAATTTTATTTCTGTCGCGATCGATTGTATCATTTCATTAATATTCTTTGGAGGATGCACTTCGCACAATAGAGTCAAATGTCTTGAGATATTATTAACTTGCTCAAACTTTATATTGAATTTGAAAAAGTGCAACACAAACTTTGATGGATTCTTGTAGTGTAAAGTGATGATCTACATTCTTGGTTTATCGATTATAGAAATGCAATTTTAGCTTATTAATCAAACTAATTCTAAGTAGACTTTAACATTTAATAATCTAAAATAAAATAAAATCAATCATAGATCAAGACGTTATGTCGGCCATTTTGTAGATTACCAAATATGAAATTAAATGCCGTACAGCTTCCTCGTCAATGTAAGTAAGGCCAATTAGATTGAAGCCACTTCTAATCTAGCGTATGAATTTTAATCAAATTTACACAGTTGGTACTGATAGTACTAAAGTGTATTAATACAAAATTTCCCAAACTTTCAATGCATGGTTTAGAAGTTATAACTTAATTTAGTTACCATATAGTTTGATGGTCAATACAAGCGAGGCTAATTGGATTGAAGCAATGCCAAATCTAGCGTATGAATTTTAATCAAAGTTACAAAAATAGTACTCATGATTATAATGTATAATAGTATCAAACTTCATATATTTTCAATGCATGGTTTAAAAGTTATGATTTGTTTTATTTGACCCAAGGCTTTCTTCTAAATGTAGATGAAAGCAATTGAATTCCGGGTGTGTAGAATCTAGCGTATGGAATTTAACCAAATTTACTCAAGTAGTACTGATGATAATGAAGTACATCAGTACCAAATTTCATATATTTTCAATGCACGGCTTAGAAGTTATGACTTATTTTATTTGCCCCACTGCTATCTTACAAATGCGGATGAGGCCAATTAGAATCAATCTATGTGGAATCTAGCGTATGGATTTTAATCAAATTTACAGAAATAGTACTGATGATTATGATGTACATTACTACTAAATTTCATATAACTCCAATGCATGGTTTGAAAGCTATGACTTAATGTAATTACCATACAACTTCATCGGCAATGTAAGCGAGACCAGTTAGATTAAAGTCATTTTAAATCTAGCATATGGATTTTAATCAAATTTACAGAAATAGTACTGATGATTATGATGTACATTAACATTTAATTTCATATAACTCCAATGCATAGTTTAGAAGTTATAACTTAATGTAATTACCATACAGCTTCATCGGCAATTTAAGCGAGATCAGTTGAATTAAAGTCATTTCAAATCTAGCGTATAGATTTTAATCAAATTTACAGAAATAGTTCTGATGATTATGATGTACATTACTACTAAATTTCATATAATTCCAATGCATGGTTTGGAAGTTATGACTTAATGTAATTACCATACAACTTCATCGGCAATGTAAGCGAGACCAGTTAGATTAAAGTCATTTTAAATCTAGCGTATGGATTTTAATCAAATTTACAGATCTAGTACTAATAATTATGATTTACATTAGTACCAAATTTCATATATTTCTAATGCATGATTTGGAAGTTATGACTTAATGTAATTACCATACAGCTTCATCGGCAATGTAATCAAGTCCAGTTAAATTAAAGTCAATTTAAATCTAGCGTATAGTTTTAAATCAAATTTACAGAAATAGTACTGATGATTATGATGTACATTAGTACTGAATTTCATATATTTCCAATGCATGGTTTTGAAGTTATGACTTAATGTAATTACCATAAAGCTTCATCGGCAATGTAAACAAAACCAGTTACATTAAAGTCACTTTAAATTTAGCGCATGGATTTTAATCAAATTTACAGAAATAGCAATAATGATTATAATGTACATTAGTACTAAATTTCATATATTTCCAATGCATAGTTTAGAAGTTATGATTTAATGTAACTACCACACAGCATAATCGGAAATGTGAGCAAGATCAGTTAGATTAAAGTCACTTTAAATCTAGCGTATGGACTTTAATCAAATTTACAGAAATAATACTGATGACTATGATGTACATTAGTACTAAATTTCATATATTTCCAATGCATGGTTTAGAAGTTATGACTTAATGTAATTACCAGTCAGCTTCATCGGCAATTTAAGCAAGACCAGTTAGATTAAAGTCACTTTAAATCTAGCGTATAAATTTTAATCAAATTTGAAGAAGTAATACTGATGATTATGTTGTACACTAGTACTAAATTTCATGTATTTCCAATGCATGGTTTGGAAGCTATGACTTAATGTAATTACCAAACAGCTTCATCGGCAATGTAAGCAAGACCAGTTAGATTAAAGTCAATTTACATCTAGCGTATGGATTTTAATAAATCTTACAGAAATAGTACTGATAATTATAATGTACATTAGTACTAAATTTCATATATTTCAAAAGCATGGTTTAAAAGTAATGACTAAATGTAATTACCATAGAGCTTCATCGGCCATGTAAGCGAGACCAGTTAGATTAAACTTAATTTAAATCTAGCGTATGGATTTTAATCAAATTTACAGAAATAGTACTGATGATTATAATGTACAGTAGTACTAAATTTCATATATTTCCAATGTATGATTTAGAAGTTATGACTTAATGTAATTACCATAGAGCTTCATCGGCAATGTAAGCGAGACCAGTTAGATTAAAGTCACTTTAAATCTAGCGTATGGATTTTAATGAAATTTACAGAACTGGTACTAATAATTATGATGTACATAAGTACTAAATTTCATACATTTCCAATGCATGGTTTGGAAGTTATGACTTAATGTAATTACCATAGAGCTTCATCGGCAATGTAAGCGAGATCAGTTAGATTAAAGTCACTTTAAACCTAGCGTATGAATTTTAATCAAATTTACAAAAATAGTACTGATGATTATGATGTACATCAAAACTTAACATTATATATTTCCAATGCATAGTTTGGAAATTATAACTTAATGTAACTACCATACAGCTTCATCGGCAATTTAAGCGAGACCAGTTAGAATAAAGTCAATTTAAATCTAGCGTATAGATTTAAATCATATTTACAGATATAGTACTGATGATTATGATGTACATTAGTACTAAATTTCATATAACTCCAATGCGTGGCTTAGAAATTATGACTTAATGTAATTACCAATCAGCTTCATTGGCAATGTAAGCAAGTCCAGTTATATTAAAGTCAATTTAAATCTAGCGTATAGTTTTAAATCAAATTTACAGAAATAGTACTGATGATTATGATGTACATTATTACTAAATTTCATATATTTAGAATAAATGGTTTAGAAGTTATAATGTAATAACCATACAGCTTCATCAGCAATGTAAGCGAGACCAGTTAGATTAAAGTCACATTAAATCTACCGTATGGATTTTAATCAAATTTACAGATGTAGTTATAATGAGTATAATGTAGTTTAGTATTAAATTTCATATAATTCCAATGCATGATTTGGAAGTTATGACTTAATGTAATTACCATACAGCTTCATTAGGAATATAAGCAAGACCAGTTAGATTAAAGTCACTTAAAATCTAACGTATAGATTTTAATCAAATTTACAGAAGTAGTACTGATGATTATTATCTACATTAGTACTAAATATCATATATTTTTAATGCACGATTTGGAAGTTATGACTTAATGTAATTACCATACAGCTTCAACGGCAATGTAAGCAAGACCAGTTAGATTAAAGTCAATTTAAATCTAGCGTGTAGATTTAAATCAAATTCAACAAAATAGTATTAATGATTATAATGTACATTAGTACTAAATTTCATATATTTCAAATGCATGGTTTAAAAGTTATGACTTAATGTAATTACCATACAACTTCATCGGCAATGTAAGCGAGACCAGTTAGATTAAAGTCAATTGAAATCAAACGTATGGATTTTAATCAACTTTTCAGAAATAGTACTGATGATTATGATGTACATTAGTACTAAATTTCATATATTTCCAATGCATGATTTAGAAGTTATGACTTAATGTAATAACCATAGCTTTATCGGCAATATAAGCGAGATCAGTTAGATTAAAGCCACTTTAAATCTAGCGTATGAATTTTATTCAAGTTTACAGAAATAGTACTGCTGATTATGATGTACATTAGTACTGAATTTCATATATTTCCAATGCATGGTTTGGAAGTTATGACTTAATGTAATTACCATACAGCTTCATCGGCAATGTAAGCAAAACCAATTAAATTAAATTCACTTTAAATCTAGCGTATGGATTTTAATCAAATTTACAGAAATAGTACTGATGATTATGACGTACATTAGTACCAAATTTTATATATTTCCAATGCATGGTTTGGAAATTATGACTTAATGTAATTACCATATAGCTTCATTGGCAATGTAAGCGAGACCAGTTAGATTAAAGTCATTTTAAATCTCGCGTATGGATTTTAATCAAATTTACAGAAATAGTACTAATGATTATGATGTACATTACTACTAAATTTCATATAATTCCAATGCATAGTTTAGAAGTTATGGCTTAATGTAGTTACCATACAGCTTCATCGGAAATGTAAGCAAGATCAGTTATATTAAATTCACTTTAAATCTAGCGTATAAATTTTAATCAAATTTACAGAAGTAGTACTGATGATTATGATGTACAATATTACTAAATTTCAGATATTTAGAATAAATGGTTTAGAAGTTATAACGAAATGTAATTACCATACAGCTTCATCGGCAATGTAAGCAAGACCTGTTAGATTAAAGTCACTTTAAATCTAACAAATGGATTTTAATCAAATTTACAGAAGTAGTACTGATGATTATGATGTCCATTAGGACTAAATTTCAGATATTTCAAATGCATGGTTTAAAAGTTATGACTTAATGTAATTACCATAAGGCTTCATCGGCAATGTAAGCGAGACCTATTAGATTAAAGTCACTTTAAATCTAGCGTATAGATTTTAATCAAATTACCAGAAATAGTACTGATGATTATGATGTATATTAGTACTAAACTTCATATAAATCCAATGCATGGTTTGGTAGTTATAACTTAATATAATTACCATACAGCTTCATCGGCAATGTAAGCGAGACCAATTAGATTAAAGTCACTTTAAATCTAGCGTATGGATTTTAATCAAATTTACAGAAGTGGTACTAATAATTATGATGTACATTAGTACTAAATGTCGTACATTTCCAATGCATAGTTTGAAAGTTATGACTTAATGTAATTACCATAGAGCTTCATCGGCAATGTAAGCAAGACCAGTTAGATTAAACTTAATTTTAATTTAGCGTATGGATTTTAATCAAATTTACAGAAATAGTACTAATGATTATGATGTACATTACTACTAAATTTCATATAATTCCAATGCATGGTTAAGAAGTTATGACTTAATATAATTACCATTCACCGTCATTGGCAATGTAAGCAAGACCAGTTAGATTAAAGTCAATTTAAATCTAGCGTATGGATTTTAATCAAATTTACAGAAATAGTACTGATGATTATAATGTACAATAGTACCAAATTTAATACATTTCCAATGAATGGGTTGGTAGTTATAACTTAATGTAAATACCATACTACTTCATCGGCAATGTAAGCGCGACCAGTTACAATAAAGTCACTTTAAATCTAGCGTATGAATTTTATTCAAATTTACAGAAAACGTACTGATGATTATGATATACATTAGTATTAAAATTCATATATTTTTAATGCATGATTTGGAAGTTATGACTTAATGTAATTACCATACAGCTTCATCGGCAATGTAAGCGAGACCAGTTAGATCGAAGTCACTTAAAATCTAGCGTATGGATTTTTATCAAATTTACAGAAGTCGTACTGATGATTATGATGTACATTTGTACTAAATTTCAAATATTTCCAATGCATGGTTTGAAAATTATGACTTATTATTTAAGCGTGTACTTTAATATTGTGCTAAATATCAAAGAAATGATTTTTGGTAATAATTAAAGCTAGTAAGACAGATGAGTGATATGTTTCCTTCTTATTCCTTACATTATTTATAAATAGATTATTTGATCATTCGTATTGGTGAGCTTAAAAAAATGTAAAATGAGCTTAAAATCGTTTCAATTAAAGCCCCCACTGAAGTGTCGAGTGCGGCGCACAGATAAAGAGACATTAAAAATATACAACTGTGAATCACGGTATTATCCACGGTGAAGTGGGCGATACCATCAATCGGATGAAAAATTCTCCCCCCGGCCGACTAGCAATGATCACGTTTTTAATGTAATCCCACGCGACGCCCCGGCGCTAATCCGATCCGCGCAAATTTTTATCTTTATAAATACCAATTTCTGATTGCGACATTTATCAGAGGCTCAAACCCCTACCACAGCATGTGTATGTGGTAATTGATTCTCTCAGTTACTTTATATATTTTTTTTATTCTGTGTGAGAGGAAATAAATTCTGGGGATTTATCTGGACACGAAATGTACTCGGTATAATATTCCGATTTAACTAATACGTGGTGATAATTCCGCGTTGCTTCTAGAAAGGAAGACAAGGGACGAATCAGCGACCCTCTGATGAAAGGGAGAGGAAGAGGCTAATAAGTGCTGCACTCGAGACGGCGGCGAACAAAGGGAAAGACCGTGACATTCACACAACCCTTCCTAGCATAGGTTATTACAGAATCATGCACTTCAACATTCATTTGTGCAATGTCGCAGTCAATAATCGATCGAAATATTCAATGTCATACTTTAAAGAAAACTGAAAAAACTGAATTATTTTATCCTTCGCCGCTGTAGTTTTAAATCTCAATAAATCTTCTTAATCCTATACAAACAGATCTAGTTGGAAAATTGTCTATTATACTAATTAATTTTTAAATAAATATTTTTATCAGCGTCGCTTTGTTCCGTTAAATAATTAAAAGTTGAAATGCATTCAACTTTTTATTCTTCAATTTCGCAATCTCTTGATATTTTCCTTTAAAAAGGAAATCTACATAATTTCCTAGCCAAACTTCATTTTGTAATGCATTCGTAGATTTTTGATAAGCCAGCATCTTATTTGCAATTCCAACTCTATATATGGCGGGAGTGTTGTGTAGTACACCATGTGCACTACACTGCTCCTTAATAGTTAAGTGCCGTGAGTGAAATGTTGTGTCGCTTTTTCTTTTCTTTTATATTTTATCCGCACATTTTATTAAAAATCGATGTATTGCCTATAAATGTAACACACGCATTCTTTGGCGTGTCGAACGGAAGGGAAAAGTGGTGAGATATAATGCGCATAAAATAATGTGTGTCGGGAGTATATTACCACGTAAACGAAATGGAAATATATATTAATGGTTATTTATACAGCTGACTACAAATAGCATGCTTCAAAATGTTTATCTGAATTCATATTTACATGTTTCGTTGCAGCCAATATAATAAAAAATGTAAAGCTTAAAATTAAAGAAAAATAATACA
The DNA here is from genome assembly GCA_963932245.1 of Tachinus rufipes. Lineage (NCBI taxonomy): Eukaryota > Metazoa > Arthropoda > Insecta > Coleoptera > Staphylinidae > Tachinus > Tachinus rufipes. The sequence goes on from OZ010749.1 coordinate 10,755,973, forward strand.
AAATCAGAAAAAAACTATTCTAAAAATCAAAACTTTGAAACTAAAAAAAAAACTGTCTAATAAGTTCTTCGTATCTATAGCTAATATGGTATATTATAACATAAAAAAAACCCTTAGGTGAGAAAGCGAGACACAACAAAAAGGTTGGATTGTTTCTCGTTAAATATCCAAAATTATTGAATAGACCAATCTGTTAATAACAAACACTTAACATAACCAATGATTTGTGCTGATCAATTCTTTTTTGAATTTTTTTCACTTTCCAATTCATAATACAAGCGGAAAAACTGTTTATAAGAGTGACCATTTTATTAAAGTTAGAAAAACCTACTTTAACCTTCAGTGACTTACTATAGGCACCATAAAATCAAAAACCAAACTTTTCGAAAAAAATATCTGTAAACTTCTGAATGTTTCCCAAACATTTTTATGTTTTTGCAGACTATATTACACAGCCTAGCAACATTCTTTTAGATACTGAGACCCTTTGTAGAATGTGTACTAAAACGTTTCGAGCTTAAAATAATATTTTTAAAGTTTCATTACTCAATCCCTCTAATAAGGTACAGTAAGGAAACTTTTCAAAACATTCCAAAACTAATTCTGCTTTCTGAAGCGTACTAGAAACTTTTAAAAGCTTTTGGCTTTAGTAGTATTTGGTAAAAATCCAAACTTCTGGTATACTAATCTAAATTAAAGCAAAACAGCAAAAACCAAATGGTATTTTCACAGACCAACCAACTATGCCAACAAATAAAAATCCTCCATGAAGCAACATGTCTCAAGAATGATCCAAGTACAACAAACAAAAGCAAAAAAAAAACATAAAAATTACACCAAGACCGATTCATAGTCCCAGAAAAAAAAAAACGGACTTCATCCTAAGTGCTCCCAAACTTATTTAGTCTTCAATATTTTCATTGTCGATTTATCATTACAATTTTTTGAAAAACTTTTTAAATTTTTTGAAACACCCTTCAATTTTTTAGACCTTTTAAACTTTTTTTTAAAACCACCTTAACACCAAAAAAAGTACTTCTCAAAATTTATTCGAAACATGTTTTTTCTTAAAAATTCACCAAAAACGCAGAAGTTATCTTTAAAATATCCAAAACTCACAAATTTTTTTTTTTATTTTTTTATCCTAAACAGAAAGATTTTGACTTGATATCCAAATTCTTCAAGTGACAAACCCCATAAATAATCTGGAGTCATATTTCGCCAAATTCAAAAAGTTCTAAAAACCTTAAACTTCTCGACATATATGCAAAAATGTGTACAAAAAAAAAACCAGTTCCTTTATTAAAACTACGTCTGCAATATACAGATAAAAAATATATTTCTAAACTAGGTTTTAGCGTTTAAACTCAAAACAGAAAAAAATATCCAACTAATCCTTTAATAGATTTGAAAATAACTATGCTGACAACCAAATAAGTAGCAACTAATCAGATATCAAGAAGCTGTTCCAGATGCCAAAAAATCTAACAAATATTTACTGACAGCTCGGAGATGTAGGACCAAAACTTTTTAGAACACTTGGGTGGGTGGGCAGAAACTCCAGTTAAATCAACTGTCCCACAATCAATGAACTGAGTGCCCTACCCACCCACAAAGTGTTTGTGATCCAATTTTTTATTTACAAACACTTGGTGGATGAGTGGAAACTCTAGTTAAAATTACTATAACGCAATCAATAAACTGAGTGCCAGACCCACCCACCCATGTGTTTGTGATCCAATCTTTTGTTGACAAACACTTGGGTCGGTGGCGGAAACTCTAGTTAAAACTACTGTCCCGCAATCAAAGAACTGAGTGCCCCGCCCGCCCACCCAATTTTTTATTCACAAACACTTGAATGGGTGGGCGGGAACTCCAGTTAGAATTACTATCCAGCAATCAATAAACTAAATGCCCCACTCACCCATACAAGTGTTTGTTATTAGATTTATGGCGTATCAGCCTAAAAAAACTATTGTAATCCAATTTTTTGTTCACAAGCAATTGGGTGGATGGGCAAAAACTCCAGTTAAAGCTACTGTCCAGCAATCAATAAACTGAGTGCCCTACCCACCCACCCAAGTGTTTGTAATTCAATTTTTTGTTCACAAACACTTAAGTAGGTGGGCGGGAACTCCAGTTAAAACAACTGTCCCGCAATCAATAAACTAAGTGCCCCACCCACCCGCCCAAGTGTTTGCAATCCAATTTTATGTTCACAAACACTTAGTTAGATAGTCGGGAACTATAGATAAAACTACTGTCTAGCAATCAAAGAACTGAGACCCCCAACCACCCACCCAAGTGTATGTAATCAAGAAATTAGATCACAAACACTTGAGTGGGTGGGCAAAAACTCTAGTTAAAACTACTGTCCCGCAATCAATGAACTGAGTGCCCCCCCCCCCCCCAAGTGTATAAAATCAATCACAAGATCACAAACACTTGAGTGAGTGAGCAGAAACTCCAAATAAAACTACTGTCCCGCAATCAATAAACTGAGTGCCCCACCCACCCATCCAAATGTTTGTGATCCAATTTTTGTTAACAAATACTTATGTAGGTCTAGTTAAAAGTACTGTCCCGCAATCAATAAACTAAGTGCCCCACCCAGGCCACCCAAGTGTTTGTGATCCAATTTTTTATTCACAAACACTTCGGTGGGTGGGCGGGAACTCCAGTTGAAATTACTATCCAGCAATCAATGAACTGAATTCCCCAACCGCCCACCCAAGTGTTTGTAATCCAATTTATTATTCACAAATACTTGGGTGGGTGAGCGGGAACTCCAGTTAGAAATACTGTCAAGCAATCAATGGACTGAGTGCTTCACCCACCCTCTCAAATGTTTGTGATCCAATTTTTTGATCATTGCAACCAATAAACTGAGAACTCCTTTTACCCGCAAAAGCGTTAATTTAATAAAATCGAATCACAAACACTTAAGTGGGCAAGAACTCCAGGTAATACTATTGCCCGCATTCAATAAACTAAGTACCACCCAAAAAAATCGTAAACAATAAGCAAAAAGTACTTAAAATTGAAAAACTCAATCATAAATTTTCAAAATACTACTAAAACCTGAATTATAAAATTTTAAAGAAGGCTATAAAAATAAAAAAAATAACAAAATTAAAAAATTAAAAAAAAAATTAAACTCAAAAAAAAACTTTGGCATATCAGCCTAAAAATTAAAAATCCAGGCACAACTACAAAATTACTCAGTTCATTGATTGCCCGACAGCAGTTTCAACTGGAGATCCCGCCCACCCACCCAACTGTTTGTGATCCAATTTTTTGTTTACAAACACTTGGGTGGGTGGGGGGGGGCACAAAGTTCATAAATTGCGCGACAGTAGTTTCAACTGGAGTTTCCGGCTACTCACCCAACTGTTTGTGATCCAATTTTTTGTTCACAAACACTTGGGTGGGTAGGCGGGGCACAAAGATTATTGATTGCGCGACAGTAGTTTAAACTGGAGTTCCCGCGCACCCACCCCCAACAGTTTGTGATCCAATTTTTTGTTTACAAACACTTGGGCGGGTGGGCGGGGCACAAACTTCATTGATTGCGCGACAGTAGTTTCAACTGGAGTTCCCGCCCACCCACCCAACTGTTTGTGATCCAATTTTTTGTTCACAAACACTTGAGTGGGTGGTCGAGGCACAAAGTTTATTGATTGCGCAACAGTAGTTTAAACTGGAGTTCCCGCCCACTTACCTCCAACTATTTGTGATCCAATTTTTTGTTCACAAACACTTGAGCGGGCGGGCGTGGCACAAAGTTCATTGATGTGCGACAGCAGTTTCAACTGGAGATCCCGCCCACCCACCCAACTGTTTGTGATCCAATTTTTTGTTCACAAACACTTGGGTGGGTGGGGGGGGGCACAAAGTTCATAAACTGCGCGACAGTAGTTTCAACTAGAGTTTCCGGCTACTCACCCAACTGTTTGGGAACTCCAGTTTAAACTACTGCCGCGCAATCAATAAACTTTGTGCCCCGCCCACCCACCCAACTGTTTGTGATCCAATTTTTTGTTCACAAACACTTGGGTGGGTGGGGGGGGGGCACAAAGTTCATAAACTGCGCGACAGTAGTTTCAACTAGAGTTTCCGGCTACTCACCCAACTGTTTGTAATCCAATTTTTTGTTCACAAACACTTGGGTGGGTAGGCAGGGCACAAAGTTTATTGATTGCGCGACAGTAGTTTAAACTGGAGTTCCCGCGCACCCACCCCCAACAGTTTGTGATCCAATTTTTTGTTTACAAACACTTGGGCGGGTGGGCGGGGCACAAACTTCATTGATTGCTCGACAGTAGTTTTAACTGGAGTTCCCGCCCACCCACCCAACTGTTTGTGATCCAATTTTTTGTTCACAAACACTTGGGTGGGTGGGCGGGGCACAAAGTTTATTGATTGCACAACAGTAGTTTAAACTGGAGTTCCCGCCCACCCACCTCCAACTATTTGTGATCCAATTTTTTGTTCACAAACACTTGAGCGGGCGGGCGTGTATCAAAGTTCATTGATGTGCGACAGCAGTTTCAACTGGAGATCCCGCCCACCCACCCAACTGTTTGTGATCCAATTTTTTGTTCACAAACACTTAGGAGGGTGGGCGGGACACTTAATTTGTTGATTGCGCAACAGTAGAGTTTCCATTCATCCACCCAACTGTTTATAATCCAATTTCTTGATCACAAACACTTAGGTGGGTGATCAATCATATCATTAATTGCACGACAGTAGTTTCAAATAAAGTTTTTGCCCATCCACTCAAGTGTTTATGATCCAATTTTTTCATCACAAACACTTAAGTAGGTGGGCAGGGTACTCAGTTCAATGATTGTGCAACTTTAGTTACAACTGGAGTTCCCGCCCACCCACCCAACTGTTTGTCATCCAATTTTTTGTTCACAAACACTTGGGTGGGTGGGCGGGGCACACAATTTATTAATTGCGCAACAGTAGTTTAAACTGGAGTTCCCGCCTACCCACCCCCAACTATTTGTAATCCAATTTTTTGTTCACAAAAACTTGGGCGGGTAGGCTGGGCACAAAATTCATTGATTGTGCGACAGTAGTTTCAACTGGAGTTCCCGCCCACCCACCCAACTGTTTGTGATCCAATTTTTTGTTCACAAACACTTGAGTGGTTGGGCGGGACACTTGCGCAACAGTAGTTTCAACTTGGGTTTGCGTTCATCCACCCAACTGTTTATAATCCAATTTTTTAATCACAAAAACTTGGGTAGGCGGGTAGGTCACTCAAATCATTGATTGCACGACAGTAGTTTCAAATAAAGTTCTTACCCACCCACTCAAGTCTTTATGATCCAATTTTTTCATCACAAACACTTAAATGGGTGGGCAAGGTACTCAGTTCAATGATTGCGCGACTTTAGTTACAACTGGAGTTCCCGCCCACCCACCCCCAACTGTTTGTGATCCAATTTTTTGTTCACAAACACTTGGGCGTATGAGCGGGGCACAAAGTTCATTGATTGCGCGACAGTAGTTTCAACTGGAGTTCCCGCCCACCCACCCAACTGTTTGTGATCCAATTTTTTGTTCACAAACGCTTGGGTGGGTGGGCGGGGCACTTAATTCGTTGATTGCGCAACAGTAGTTTCAACTCGAGTTTCCATTCATCCACCCAACTATTTATAATCCAATTTCTTGATCACAAACATTTGGGTGGGTGGGCAGATCACTGAAATCATTGATTGCACGACAGTAGTTTCAAATAAATTTCTTGCCCACCCACTAAAGTGTTTATGATCCAATTTTTTCATCACAAACACTTAAGTGGGTAAGTAAGGTACTCAGTTCAATAATTGAGCAACTGTAGTTTCAACTAGAATTCCCACCAACCCACTCAAGTGTTTGTGATCTAATTTTTTTATCACAAACACTTGGCTGGGCGGGCGGGGCACAAAGTTTATTGATTGAGCTACAGTGGTTTCAGCTGAAGTTCCCACCCTTCCACCCAAGTATGTATACTCCAATTTATTGATCACAAACATTGGAGTGAGTGAGCAGTTCATTGATTGCGGGACAGTGCTTCATCTGGAGCTTTCAAGCTACCAGTAGCACCACCACCAGGTTCACACCTTAAACACATCTCCCATGTTCTTACATTGAACCTTGAAGTGCTGAATCTGATGAGCTTTAAATAACCCAATAAAAATCTAGAAACCAAACCCAGTTTTGACTAACTCGCAGAAAATCAAAGAGCCAAACCCAGATATACTTCAGGCAAACCCAGCGAAAAACACAAAATTCTTAAGCTTGAAAGTGGCTAGACCTAAGTGACTTCAATCAAAATTAGAATAGAGCTGGAGGTCCAAACCCGGATAATTGAAAACCACATTCCCAACAGAAAATAAAGAGAAATATGACGAGAAAACCAAACAGCCATTTCCAAACCTGGTTTATAAAAGTTTAAAGCAAAGCAATAGAAAATCCCGCATAAAGATTAAAGAATCCGGCCACAGAATTCGGCTAAAATATTGAAAAACCATGCCAAAAATTAAAAAAAGTACAAAGTAAAAGTACTTTGAATTATAAATATTAAAACTTCCTTAAAATTGAAAAATTTAGCCAAACATTTTTAAAATCCTAAATTACACAAAAACAAATTTTCAAAATCCTGCTCAAAACCAAAATCGGGTTTAAAAACAAATAAAACCTTATGATTAAAAAATCCGGACTAAATTAAAAAAATCCGACCTGGAAATTGAACAATCCGGCTTTAAATTATCAAAAAATATAAAATAAAAAATCCGGCCTATGTACCAAAAATGCAAATTAATAAATTTAAAAAAAATCCTTAATAAAAACTATAAAAAGTTTTTTCAAAATCCTTTTTAAAACAAAAATCCAGTTTATAGAATTTAAAAACAAATCCTTAAAATTAAAAAATTCCGCCTTACAGTTGATAAATCCGGTGATAAAATTAAAAAACCCGATCTTAAATTACAGAAAAATATAAATTAAAAAATCCGGCCTGTCTACTGTTAAGAACTTTAAATAATAAAGTCTTTAAAATTGAAAAATCCGGCCTTCGGCCGTTGATTAAAGAAAAACTCGGGTATGAAAATAATAAACCCTCGTTAATAATAAAAATCCTGCGTCAAAAATGTTCAATCCTGTTTAAACTAATAATCCAGCACACAAATCTAATTAATCCGGCTGTAACATTAAAAAATCCGGCCGTAAAATTGAAAAATTCGGCCTTAAAATAGGCGTAATACTAAAAAAACCGTTGTATTTAATAAATAAATCCAAAATATAATAACAATCCGTCATTAAAATTCAAAAATCCGGCCTAAAATTAAGCCCGTTAAGTCAAAAATCATCATTATATTTAAAAAAATTGCATAACATTCGGTTTTAATATGCAGTTCTTAAAATTGAACCAAAAATTAAGCGTATTTATCCCAAAAATCTAAAAAGTATGTAAAAAAATTGAATAAAAAAACTAAATCTGTCCTGAAATTAAAAAATCCGGCCTTAAACTGAAAAATTGTATGATACTAAAAACCCCAAAACATTATGTAACGCATCTTACACTAACAAAAACTTGAAAAAATTAAAAATCCGGCCTAAAAAGTAAACAAAAAATACATAATATTAAAACGTACGTAAAACGTACAGAAAATGGGATTTTAAAATTAAAAAATCCGGTCTTAAAATTAAGAAATCCGGCCTAAAAATAAAGAAAATAGTAATACTTAAAATCCGGCGCATGTTGCACAAAAAAATACATTTGTTATTTATAAAAAAAGTGAAATCCGGCATTTAAAATAAAAAATCCGGCCGTAATATAAAAAAAACTGGTCTTAAAAAATCCAGCTTTAAATTGAATAAAAATTTAATATACCAAATCCGGCCTATGTTCAAAGACCTAAAGCATTAACGCATTCTGCTTAAAAAATATATCCGGCATTAAAATTAAAAAAATCTAGCTTTAAAACTAAAAAAATCCGGCTTATAATAGAGACAAACAAGAAATGAATTTTTCTGTATACTCCCTATATACATATATCTTAATAGGTAGGATATGCAGACACATAAAACGACAACAAATTGCTAATTTTTCTTCCTAACTCAGACTACAGTCACGCAACCAAAAAAAAAGCTGTTTCCTCTATTTCCCTTTGTGTTAATGTCAGTTAATGTGAATTCCTCAACGTCTGAACTTAATATAAAATTTGAGTAAATTGCACTTATTAATCAAACCGCAATGATCAATTGAACTCTTCCATGATGATTAAATAAAATATCTGAATTTATTAATAAACCCTAATACTTTTCAAGCCTATTTTGACCACCCTACTAATAACCACAATCATAAACCGACCCCAACACACCTTTAATAATTGACCCTTGCATTCAACCAACCGCCTGGTTAATTAAACCATTTTCCCCTAGCGCGTCTACATTCCAACAGAAAAATATATAAAAGTGCCGCGTTATAGTTTCGTTCCGTTTTCGACTCCCCGTCTTTTCATTACCCTTCGGCTCGACCTAACGCAATTACCCTCGTGGAATAGCGTTGCCCTCCCTGTACAACATCGGTCATCGTGCGTGCACACCGGGGATTCATCTCCCTGAACCGTGAAAACTTCATTTCGTATACTCCGTACGTGAGCTTTCATGTCTCTATTACGGCATTTACTACCCCCCGGATGTATTCAATAAACGGGGAACAAACCTGAGCTACAAACATTGGTTTGGAGAGTGAAACAAATTAAAGACTATACAGAATTCAATTACTTCGAATTAATATAACTATTACCATTCGATTCGCATTGTATAGGAAATATTTAAAACTAAAACAAAAAGGAAAGTGAAGTAAATACTACTACATACACACACACACAACTAACCACCAGGGAAATTGTACATTAGCGTTTATTACCCCAAGTTTCCAGACTAAGTAATGGGGGGTTAAGGTGCCAGCAGAGTGCGGATAAATTATTCGAAACGCGCGTTAAGTGTAAATGCGGGGTTGTATTTGCATCGAATAACGACGCACTATAACTGCAAACATAATATGGAACCATAAAATTCAACTTTATTACTGGCCAACTCAATCAATTCGGTTGCAAAAAACTATTCTATATTAACATACATTATAAATTCAGGAGACTTCAAACTCCTGTGTGCATGTTCCAACATAATATATTTAGATCTTGGAAACGGTTTCATGGGCGTTAGTAGTAGTTCAGCTCCGGTCGAAAACTGCAAGCTATTACCCAAGCGTATAAACTATGACAGCTGATTGATTTATGATCATTTTTCAGCATTCTTCTTAGAAATGAAAAATTTCTATATGCTCCTATATAAGTTTTCTGTGGGGAGAGAACGCTGCTGTCCTAATCCACCGGTGGTGGCATGAAAATAAAGTTTTTTTTTGTGAGAATGTTAGTTTAATGTCACGAAAAGTTTTCTGTTTTTTATAAATCGAATATGCTTAGCTTGATTTTCCATGTCGTATGAATAATTTCTTATAAAAAGCAGCTTATATGATTACCAACTGGTTGTTGAATTAAAAGATTTTCCAGGTCAAATGTTAAATGAAACAATGTCGCTACAAACTTTTTCCATAGTCAGAACAAACCAATTAAGTTTTTGCAATCAACGAAAATCGCATTTGTAAAAAAATCCCATCTCTTTTTTAAACGATTCACAGAGAGAATAATATAAAAAAAATATATATGAGAGAGTAACTTCCAGTAATCTGTATGCAGTTGGGATTTAATTTTCCGTCATTGTTTTCATTTCGCGCGCGCGAAGATAGAAGCATTCGGATTTAACTACGGGGTAGAATTTTATCGCCGTACAAACATCACTTTGTTACACATTTTATCATTCGAATCCACTAAAGGATTTACAAGCTATTTTTTTTACAATGTAATAATAATGTTTAACTCACCCTTTGCGGAACGCCACGGGACGCAGCGCGACCGTGTCTTGGTGAACTGTTTCCATGTTTTTCTTTTCTGTGCGATGTCTTCAAGCCTCGGAGAAATCGAGAAAATGTTGTCTTCTTTTTATTCGTATTGGTGTAGTTTTGATCTGAAAATAAAAACAAATGTTAGTAAAAATAATTTAGATAACTTAAGCTAGACCAAATTGATAAGGATTGTATCAAATTGCGCGTATGGATATTAATCAAATTTTCTACATTAGTACTAATGATACTAAAGTACATTAGTGCATCAACTTTCAATGCATGGTTTAAAAGTTATAGACAATTCTATTTGCCTCACAGTATCTAGGTTGTACTAGATGAAGCCAAATTAATTGAGGTTATGTCAAATTGGACGTATGAAACTTAATCAAATTTAGTGAGTTAGTACTAATAATACTGAAGTATATTAGTACCAAATTTTATCAATTTTCAATAAATGGTTTAGAAGTTATAGACTATTCTATTTGCCCCATAGTATCTAAGTTGTAATAGATGAAGCCAAAATAATTGAGGTTATGTCAAATTAGACGTATAAAACTTAATTAAACTTAGTGACTTAGTACTAATAATACTAAAGTATATTGGTACCAAATTTTATCAATTTTCAATGAATGGTTTAGAAGTTATAGATAATTACATTTGCCTCAGAATATCTAGGTTGTACTAGATGAAGCCAAATTAATTGAGATTATGTCAAATTGGACGTATAAAATTTAATCAAATTTAGTGAGTTAGTACTGATGATACTGAAGTATGATGGTACCAAATTTTATCAATTTTCAATGAATGGTTTAAAAGTTCTAGACTATTCTATTTGCCTCACAGTATCAAGGTTGTACTAGATGAAGCCAAATTAATTGAGATTATGTCAAATTGGACGTATGAAATTTAATCAAATTTAGTGAGTTAGTACTGATAATAATGAAGTAAATTGGTACAAAATTTTATCAATTTTCAATAGATGGTTTAGAAGTTATAGACTATTATATTTGCCTCACTGTATTTAGGTTGTACTAGATGAAGCCAAATTAATTGAGATTATGTCAAATTGCACGTATAAAATTTAATGAAATTTAGTGAGTTAGTACTGATGATACTAAAGTATATTGGTACCAAATTTTATCAATTTTCAATGGATGGTTTAGAAGTTATAAAATATTCTATTTGCCTCACTGTATATAGGTTGTGCTGGATGAAGCCAAATTAATTGAGGTTATGTCAAATTGAACGTATAAAATTTAGTGAAATAGTACTGATGATACTGAAGTATATTGGTACAAAATTTGATCAATTTTCAATAAATGGTTTAGAAGTTATAGACTATTCTATTTGCTTCACAGTAGCTAAGTTGTACTAGATGAAGCCAAATTAATTGAGGTTATGTCAAATTAGACGTATAAAATTTAATCAAATTTAGTAAGTTAGTACTAATGATACTGAAGTATATTGGTACCAAAATTCATCAATTTTCAATATATGGTTCAAAAGTTATAGACTAATCTATTTGCCTCACAGTATCTAGGTTGTACTAGATAAAGCCAAATTAATTGAGGTTATGTCAAATTGGACGTATAAAATTTAATAAAATTTAGTGAGTTAGTACTGATGATACTAAAGTATATTGTTACCAAATTTTATCAATTTTCAATGGATGGTTTAGAAGTTATAAAATATTCTATTTGCCTCACTGTATATAGGTTGTGCTGGATGAAGCCAAATTAATTGAGGTTATGTTAAATTGAACGTATAAAATTTAGTGAGTTAGTACTGATTATACTGAAGTATATTGGTACAAAATTTGATCAATTTTCAATAAATGGTTTAGAAGTTATAGACTATTCTATTTGCTCCACGGTATCTAAGTTGTACTAGATGAAGCCAAATTAATTGAGGTTATGTCAAATTGGACGTATAAAGCTTAATCAAATTTAGTGAGTTAGTACTAATAATACTGAAGTATATTGGTACCAAATTTTATCAATTTTCAATGGATGGTTTAAAAGTTATAGAGTATTCTATTTGCCCCACAGTATCTAGGTTGTACTAGATGAAGCCAAATTAATTAAGATTATGTCAAATTGGACGTATGAAATTTAATCAAATTTAGTGAGTTAATACTGATAAAACTGAAGTATATTAGTACCAATTTTGATCAACTTTCAATGGATGGTTTAAAAGTTATAGAGTATTCTATTTGCCCCACAGTATCTAGGTTGTACTAGATAAAGCCAAATTAATTGAGGTTATGTCAAATTGGACGTATGAAATTTAATAAAATTTAGTGAGTTAGTAATGATTATACTGAAGTATATTGGTATCAAATTCTATCAATTTTCAATAAATGGTTTAGAAGTTATAGACTATTCTATTTGCCCCATAGTATCTGGGTTGTACTAGATAAAGCCAAATTAATTGAGGTTATGTCAAATTAGACGTATGAAACTTAATCAAATTACTATACTGAAGTATATTGGTACCAAATTTTATCAACTTTCAATGAACGGTTTAGAAGTTATAGACTATTCTATTTGCCTTACAGTATCTAGGTTGTACTAGATGAAGTTATGTCAAATTGGACGTATAAAATTTAACCAAATTTAGTAAATTAGTACTGATGATACTAAAGTATATTGGTACAAAATTTGATAAATTTTCAATAGATGGTTTAGAAGTTATAGACCATTAAAGCTGCCTCACAGTATCTAGGTTGTACTAGATAAAAATGAGATTATTTGAAACTGAGCGTACCAATTTATCTGCAAAATTTACAGTAAATAACAAGTATGTTGCAGTATAACAGTACCAAAAATCATCAACTTCCAACAAACAGTTCAGGTGTTAAAAATGTTAAAGTTGTGACTTGTGTTTTAAGCTCAGCATCTATGAAGTCAAATAAAATGAGATTATTTGAAACTGAACTTACCAGTTTAACTGCAAATTTTACAAAAAGTACCTATTATGTTGTAGTATAATAGTACCAAATATCATCAACTTCCAACAAACAATTCAGGTGTTAAAAATGTTGAAGTTGTGTCTTGTGTTTTAGGCTTAGCATCTATGAAGTCAAATAAAATAAGATTATTTGAATCTGAGCGAACCAATCTATCTGCAAATTTTACAGTAAGTACCTAATATAATGCAGTAAAATAATACCAAATATCAACAATTTCCAACAAACATTTCAGGTGTTAAAAATGATGAAGTTGTCTTGTGTTTTAAGCTCAGCATCTATTAAGTCAAAAAAATTAGATTAATTGAAACTGAGAGGTTCAATTAATCTGCAAATTTTACAGTAAGTACCTATTATGTTGCAGCATAACAGTACCAAATATCATCAACTTCCAACAAACAGTTCAGGTGTTAAAAATGTTGAAGTTGTGACTTGTGTTTCAGGCTCAGCATCTATGAAGTCAAATAAATTGAGTTTATTTGAAACTGAGCGTACTAATTTATATGCAAATTTTACAGTAAGTGCCTATTATGTTGCGGCATAACAGTACCAAATATCATCAACTTCCAACAAACAGTTCAGGTGTTAAAAATGTTGAAGTTGTGACTTGTGTTTCAGGCTCAGCATCTATGAAATCAAATAAACTGAGATTAATTGAAACTAAGCGTACCAATCTATCTGCAAATTTTACAGTAAGTACCTATTATGATGCAGTATAATAGTACCAAATATCATCAATTTCCAACAAACAATTCAGGTGTTAAAAATGTTGAAATTGTGTCTTGTGTTTTAGGCTCAGCATCATTATAGTCAAATAAAATGAGATTATTTAAAACTGAGTGTACCAATTTATCTGCAAATTTTACAATAAGTACCTATTATGTTGCAGTATAATTGTACCAAACATCATCAACTTCCAACAAACAGTTCAGGTGTTAAAAATGTTGAAGTTGTGTTTTGTGTTTTAGGCTCAGCATCGATGAAGTCAAATAAATTGAGTTTATTTGAAACTGAGCGTACTAATTTATATGCAAATTTTACAGTAAGTGCCTATTATGTTGCAGCATAACAGTACCAAATATCATCAACTTCCAACAAACAGTTCAGGTGTTAAAAATGTTGAAGTTGTGACTTGTGTTTCAGGCTCAGCATCTATGAAGTCAAATACATTGAGATTAATTGAAACTAAGCGTACCAATCTATCTGCAAATTTTACAGTAAGTACCTATTATGATGCAGTATAATAGTACCAAATATCATCAACTTCCAACAAACAATTCAGGTGTTAAAAATGTTGAAATTGTGTCTTGTGTTTTAGGCTCAGCATCAATGAAGTCAAATAAAATAAAATAATTTGAAACTGAGCGTACCAATTTATCTGCAAATTTTACAGTAAGTACCTATTATATTGCAGCATAATAGTACTAAATATCATCAATTTCCAACAAACAGTTTGGATGTTATAGTAGTTAAAGTTGAGTCTTGTCATTTAGACTTAACATCTATGAAGGGAAACAAAATTAATTTATTTGTAACTGAGTGGATCAATCTATCTGCAAATTTCACAGTAAGTACCTATTATGTTGCAGTATAACAGTACCAAATATCATCAACTTCCAACAAACAGTTCAGGTGTTAAATATGTTAAAGTTGTGTCTTGTGGTTTAGGCTCAGCATCTATGAAGTCAAATAAAATGAGATTATTTGAAACTGAGCGTACCAAATTATTTGCAAATTTTACAGTAAGTACCTATTATGTTGCAGTATAATAGTACCAAATATCATCAACTTCAAACAAACAGTTTAGGCGTTGATTGACATATTATATATATAATATGTCAATCAACGGTTTAGGTCTTAAAACTGTTAAAGTTGCGTCATGTGTTAAAGGAAAACGAATTTGATATATAATTTATTTTTATAGTATTTATTTATTTATTAATATTTTGTATTTTGTTTGTATAAATATTATTAATACAACTAAATTAATTAAATAAAACAATACTTAATAATTGCATTGTAAAACTGTTGCATTCAGTTATAAATAAATAAAACAATATTTTATAAAATTGATGAAATAATCGAATCAAGCCAAAAATAACAATTTGGACGTGACAAGCTCTAATTACAGCATGCATATTTTTGCGATCACACAATTTATTATTTATATAGACCACAGAGTAAAAATATCTACATTATTTATTCGGAAATGTCAGGTGGCCAATCAATCAATGTCTTCATAAATAAATAATTTCATTACGCACTGTGAAAAATTGCTTATTAAATCCATATTGTCATCAAAGTATAATTAAAATTACAATGTTTTTTTAATTAAAATATAGGATTTAAAATTGTATTAATTAAATACACAAAGAATTAACTACATATTAGATCCATTAGCTGTATTAAAACAATATCTTAAGACACAACAGCAGCGGCATTGAGATTTAATTACAACTGAAATGTAACAAAACCTCCTCGCTGTGTTCGCACAATGCTCGCACCCGATTAAAATCTAACGTCTCACCCCGGCTAGAAACTGTTTTTGTTTTGAGCATTTCGCACATTAGCATATCTGATATGCTAAATGCAATATATACGACGGCACGAATAAATTATGGCAATTGTATTCGTGCAATACTAACCAATTGCTTTGCATAAATTTCACTTAGAATTTCAAATTTGCATTCGTCCCATCAGGAACACGTTACATCCAGGGCGAAGTAGTCGGCAGTGTATATTGCGAGAAGCGCCCCCGCAATAAAATGTTTACGTCAAGTTATGCCCGTACTAAAGCAAGTGTAAATATTTTATTATATTTTTGTTCCACATTTTACATTATTCAACAGTTTGAAATTTTAAAAATATTTCATATAAAATAGTTAATTATAATTCTGCATATGAGGATATATGTCCCAGGAGGTTGACATGCACTATTGGAGTCACGAGATACATTTGCACTTGTTGCGGCCTCATTTAATAGTAAAGTTAAATTGGATAGTAGTCCTCGAGTTTGATTACAAAATTACTGAAGTTACTTATGTATTTCATATATACAAACTCACTACGGGAAGCTATGTGACTTGTGTACATATAACTCAGTTTTAGTTTGGATCAACTATACCTGAACAACAATTTGTGGAAATATTTCTAATTAAATTGAGAAATGGGATTTGAATTGTTAAATGTAAAAATAAGTTTTTGTTTTTAATTACTTATACAATTAAATGTTTAATTAATTATTTACTTGGTTACACTTACTAAGAAGTTGTATTTCTATATTATTATATTATGTCTATATTATTACCCATAATACAAACGCACAATCCTCCTTTGTCCAACGCATGACAACAACTGGCTTGATCGGTAACATAACTTCAAAACTCCCTCTTTCAAATAAGACCCTCCCCACCCCTTTCTGACCACGTCTCGCTCATTGGCGCCCAATTCAAATCAGCAAGTTTCCCTGCCGCACCTTGTACTTACATCAACGCAGAACTGTGCAGTAAATTAACTAAGTCATAACTTCTGAACCATACATTAAAAAATTATAAAAATTTGTAATAATATACTCCAATACCATCAGTAAAAGTTGGGCAAATATAATTAAAATCAATACGCTCAATTTGGCATACTTTAGACAATACTGACCTCACCTATCGCAACGCAAAACTGTGCGGTAAATTAAATAAGTCATAACTTCTGAACCATGCATTGGAAGATTATAAAATATTAAAATAATATACTCCAATACCATCAGTTGGGCAAATATAATTAAAATACATACGCTCAATTTAGCATACTTTAGACAATACTGACCTCACCTATCGCAACACAGAACTGTGCAGTAAATTAAATAA
Source organism: Tachinus rufipes (assembly GCA_963932245.1). Taxonomy (NCBI): domain Eukaryota; kingdom Metazoa; phylum Arthropoda; class Insecta; order Coleoptera; family Staphylinidae; genus Tachinus; species Tachinus rufipes. The sequence continues at coordinate 10,772,771 of OZ010749.1, forward strand.
GTCATAACTTCTGAACCATTCTTTGGAAGATTATGAAATTTTGTAATAATATACTCCAATATCATCAGTAAAAGTTGGGCAAATATAATTAAAATCTATAGGCTCAATTTGGCATAATTTAGACAATACTGACCTCACCTATCGCAACGCAGAACTGTGCGGTAAATTAAATAAGTCATAACTTCTGAACCATGCATTGGAAGATTGTGAAAATTTGTAATAATATGCTCCAGTACCATCAGTAAAAGTTGAGCAAATATATTTCAAATCAATACGCTCAATTTGACATACTTTAGACAATACTGACCTCACCTATCGCAACGCAGAACTGTGCAGTAAATTAAATAAGTCATAACTTCTGAACCATGCATTGAAATAATATAAAATTTTGTAATAATATACTCCAATACCATCAGTCAAAATTAGGCAAATATAATTAAAATCCATACGCTCAATTTGGCATACTTAAGACAATACTGACCTCACCTACCGCAACAAAGAACTGTGCAGTAAATTAAATAAATCATAACTTCTGAACCATACATTGGAAGATTATAAAATTTTGTAATAATATACTCCAATACCATCAGTCAAAGTTGGGCAAAAATAATTAAAATCCATACGCTTAATTTAGCATACTTTTAACAATACTGACCTCACCTATCTCAACGCAGAACTGTGCAGTAAATTAAATAAGTCATAACTTCGGAACCATACATTAAAAGATTATAAAATTTTGTAGTAATATACCCTATTACCAACAGTGCTAGCTGGGCAAAATATAATTAAAATCCATACGCTCAATTCGGTGTACCTTAGACAATATTGGCATTAAAACCAAAATTATAAAACCTAGAAAGTAGCCCACCTAGTAACTTCCATAATAAACAAAAGCCCGCAAAACCATGCAACACCTTGCATACAAGATCAATTGAACTGTCAAGACCCTTGTCAACAGTCTAAGACTAGAAAGCCTTAAGTCATATCTCAAAGTTTCTCCACAATGTGCAAAAATCTCAAATCAGAATATTTCAAAATCAAAACTTGAGGTGCTAGACCAGGTAAGCTTTGAAAGGCCAACAAATGTCCAAAATCTAAACCCAAACTAACTATAGACAAACGGTACAATCTTAAACAAGAAAACCTTCAACAGTGCACAAAATCAATCAAAGCTTTTTAGACCGTCAAAACCAGCGTCGACGACCAAAAACTAGAAACTAAGTTATTAAAAATGTACAACTACAAACCTAAGCAATGGCCAAAAACAAAACAACAATTTTTAAGATCTAAACTTAAGCCAAATCAAACAAGCTTTAACTGGCTAGCAGAGTATCCGAGATCTGAATACAAACATAAGCAAACGACGTCTACAACCTATTTAGTATGTAGAAAAAAGAAAATTTTCAAAAGCTCCGCTTCGCGTGATCTTGAGTACAAAATCATTCAAAGCTTTTCGATTACAAAAACTCCCGTCAAATACCGTCAACTCAAAACTAAAAAGTCTAGAATCATATGCCCACCTTAAAACTGCATGTAACTTTGCGTACAAAATCAATCAAAGCAATTCAACTGTCAAATCCTCATCGGCAACCCCTAGAACTTAAAAGTCTGAAGTCATTTCTTTAAGATTTCAAAAAATACTACCTTCACAATCTACAAAAGCCCGCAAAACTACGTTCCTTGTCCTCAAAACCCAATGTTCCAAAAACGAAAGTTGAGATGTCAGACATAATCAGTATTATCTAACCAGCAGAGTATCCAAACCCAAACTAACCATGAACAAACGTTGTCCACAACCTTTTAACTAAAAAGCTTGGTGCAATATGGCTTAAGGAACCCGTCTGGAAACCTTAACAATGTAAAAAAAAACTGCTCTTAAATCAATTCCAAAACGAGAACTTGAGGTGCCAGACCTAATCAGCTTGGACTACCCAGCAAAGTGTCCAAGATTTGAACCCAAACTAACCATAAGCAAACGCCCTTTACAATGTTAATCTAAAAAAACCTATCATGTAAAACTTAAGAAGTCACCTGAAAACCCAAGATCTAAACCAAAACTAATCATAAGCAAACATCGCCTATGACCTTAAAACTCTAAAGACATTTCTCGCAGAGCTTAAAGAACCTAACCTAACCTAACCTAAAGTCATATCATTTCAAACTTAACGAGTCCACCCAAAATCTAAACCAAAACTATTCATAAGCAAACATCGTCTATGACCTTAAAAGTCTAAAAACAATTCTAGCAGAGCTTAAAGAACCTAACCTAACCTAACCTAAAGTAATATCATGTCAAAGTCCACCTAAGAACCCGGAATCTAAACCAAAACTATTCATATATCATTCAAATATCGCCTATGACCTTAAAAGTCTAAAAACATTTCTCGCAGAGCTTAAAGAACCTAACCTAACCTAAAGTAATATCATGTCAAAGTCCACCTAAGAACCCGGAATCTAAACCAAAACTATTCATAAGCAAACATCGTCTATAACCTTAAAAGTCTAAAGACATTTCTAGCAGAGCTTAAAGAACCTAACCTAAAATTATATCATGTCAAACTTAAGAAGTCCAGCTGAGAACCCGGAATCTAAACCAAAACAAATAAGCAAACATCACCTATGACCTTAAAAGTCTAAAAACATTTCTCGCAGAAAGAACCTAACCTAACCTAACGTCATATCATGCCAAACTAAAGATGTCCCCATGAAAACACAAGTTCTAAACCAAAACTATTCATAAGCAAACATTGCCTATGACTTTAAAAGTCTAAAAACATTTCTCGCAGAGCTTAAAAAACCTAACCAAACCTAAAGTCATATCATGTCAAACTTAAGGAGTCTACCTAAGAACCCAAGTTCTAAACCAAAACTATTCATAAGCAAACATCGTCTATGACCTTAAAAATCTAAAAACATTTCTCGCAGAGCTTAAGGAACCTAACCTAACCTAAAGTCATATCATGGCAAACATAAAAAGTCCACCTGAGAACCTAAAACTATTCATAAGCAAACATAGCCTATGACCTTAAAAGTCTAGACATTTCTCGAAGAGCTTAAAGAACCTAACCTAACCTAAAGTCATATCACGTCAAACTTAAGGAGTAAACCTGATAACCCAGGATCTAAACCAAAACTATTCATAAGCAAACAGCGTCTATGAATTTAAAAGTCTAAAGACATTTTTGCAGAGCTTAAAGAACCTAACCTAACCTAAAGTCATATCACGTCAAAATTAAGAAGTCCATCTAAGAAAACAAGATCTACACCAAAATTATTCACAAGCAAACATCGCCTATGACCTTAAAAGTCTGAAGACATTTCTCGCAGAGCTTAAAGAACTTAACCTAACCTAAAGACATATCCTGTCAAACTTAAAAAGTCCACCTGAGAACCCGCGATCTAAACCAAAACTGTTTATAAGCTAACATCGCCTATAACCTTAAAAGTCTAAAGACATTTCTCGCAAAGCTTAAAGAACCTAACCTAACCTAACGTCTTATCATGTCAAACTTAAGATGTCCACCTGGAAACCCAAGATCTAAACCAAAACTATTCATTAGCAAATATCGTCTATGACTTTAAAAGTCTAAAAACATTTCTCGCAGAGCTTAAAGAACCTAACCTAACCCAACCTAAAGTCATATCATGTCAAACTTAAGGAGTCCACCTGAGAACCCAAAATCTAAAACAAAACTATTCATAAGCAAACATCGCAAACGTACCGTGTGCTATAGTGTCGCATAGTGAAGCCAGCATATACCGTTCTATACCCACAACTGACGTCATGCGCTAGTTGTAAGCATATGCCATGCAAATAATTAAATTGTTTAATTACACAATTTTTAGTAATATTTATTATCATTCACAAAATAAATTAGTTTTTTGTTAACTATCAAATAACACATTGATGTATCACAAAGCTCAATATTTATGCAAAAAGAAACAATATTTGTTAATTAAATAATTCAGTAGTCATGCGCTGTGTGTTTTATGCAAGATCTATACACATTTTGGTAGATTAGGTGCGTAAAAATGTATTTTCATACACGTCAAGTCTCTTGCCCACAACTGACGTCACACTCCCCAATCATGTTGGCTTCACCACGTCGAAAAAAAAGCGTGTCTATAAATATAAACAGTCTAAGGTTTCAACTGACTAGAAGTGTCCAAAATATAATCCCAAACTAACGCTGTTTACAACCTTGAACCAAAAATCTTGAAGTCAAAAATCCTACTCAAAAAAGATAAAGTTTTATTTGACTTATAAATATCTTGCTGTGAGCGTAGTTCGCTAACTAAGACAATTGGTAACAAACCTTAAACTTTTGTTGTCTACAGATTACATTTCATTACTTACAAAAGTTATTTATTAATAACATATATCACCTCGTAACTCCCAAGATAATTTAATATAATTATCTAAAGAGCATTAAGACTTGAATAAGTTTAAATTTACTGGGTCAGTATTATGAATTAATATGAGCTAATGTAGTATTATTTGTATGTTAGTAAACAGTAATAATGTAGTTGAATTATTGTTTATTTTATTGTTGAAACAATGGGCAAACACTCGGCCAGCACGGTTAGTTAATCCAAACACACATAAAATACATTAACTTACGATTATTGTTGCTGCAGCGCTGATTAAATAAACAATGCACATTGCACATAGAGAAGCGTGAGGCAGATGTACTCCTTGGATAGCACGTTTTATATTTTATATTATTAAATAATTTAATTGCTTTAATATCTTTGGTGTCTTGCCAAAATAGATAGAGATTTGATTTCAGTGCGCGGATTTGCTAGTAACCCCATTTGATGAATGGCCGCGTGCCGTTTTCACGAGGATTTGAGTTATCTGGCCGGCGTCCGCCGAAATCCCCGTCGATATTTCAATTTGAATCATGAAGCCGTACGCTATGGCCGCAAATGTCAAATGATCACATCGGTGACAAATCGGATTGTAGTGGTGATTTAACGGCTGCCAAAGCGCGACTATCGGATCCGAACCAACCCTTGCTGCACATATGATAACAACGGATTTATAAAAAGGCCAGGTGTCTTACTAAATATATAAGGCTTAAAAGGGCAGATGTGTGAGTAGCCTCGACTGACTTATTGCCTCTACGTAAAACGAGAAAGTGATAAAATACGCACCGTCGCATCCTTAAATGACGGACTTATTTACAGAAAGGGATCATCGGGATGAAAAATGGAGCGTGAAAAACGGAGGCAGGGAAATGCGATAATTTGACACCGCGTCATCCATTTTTACAATTTAATTTCCACAAGTTTGTCCAATTACCAATTAAGTAATTACTACAAATTTATGCATTATATTGCATACATAAGGGATGATCCAAACTGATGATAAACCTAATTGATGGTAGGTTTCATTGGGTTTGACATTTATTGTCGGACGATTGAAGTATTTAGAGAAACGTTAATTCGACATAGGAAATCGGTTCGTAAATCCGCAATAATAGTACAGGTACGAGAGTACTCGAGCCGTCCACATGTTGGACTAACAAGCGCTGCTATGTAATATATGGCTTATGTGTTCCCTCTTGTGTGTTCTACATGCACCGGAGGTCAGATTGAGATCAATCGATAAGTTTAAATCCAAAAATAAATAATTCCAAACCTGCTAAATATTTACAAGTTATATTAAATGTGTTTGTATTCATAATTAATTAAACTTGATTGGTTTTGAATTAATATTTAGAATTGAAATTATTTATATAAAAGTTTTCTTACTTTCAGTATTGATACCAAAAACAATATTTTTTTAGAATAATATGAACTCATCAAAATTGTAGATAGGTTTCATTTCAGCACTCGAATGTGTTTAGTACTCTTCAAAAGCCCAAAAAACTCCAACAAAAGCTACAGCACTGTTTAAAGATGTAAAAGTAAAAGTAAAAATTGTAATCTAAACATTCCGACATTCACTCCTGCCTGGTTATGTGAGCACGATGAAGCCAACATCACGTTATATGCCCACAAATGACGTCACGCGCTAATTGTAGGCATAAACCCTGCAACTAATTAAATTTTACTTAACAAAAACAATAATTTATAGTATAGTTGATGGTTGTAAACTCTACTACGTGATAATTCATGTTAGAATAAAAACTTATTACATCTGCAAGGACTCTAACCAAGTCGAGACTAGTAATGCATTCGTAAAAATGTGTAGTAAAAAAACAAAGTAAATTGTTTTATTATTTCATAAACCTATAAATAATTGGCTATATTAAATATTGATAAACGCAACGCCTATGAAAATGATCAATTATAAAACATTCTTCTACAAAATTTAACATTTATGTAAAATAAATTACAATTTTTAATTAAATAGTTTAGCAACGCCATCTGCTAATTGTCATATACAAGTTTTTTTATAGCCGCGTCTAAAACAATATACTTTGCTATATACGCTTTCTTGCCCACAACTGACGTCACACGCACAATGACGTTGGTTTGGCCGCGCCAAAAAAAATCTAAGGCAATGCTAATTGCTGTACGATACAAACAAATCATTCTATTTAAAAAATACATAAAAAAGTAATCGAAAGAGTGGTCTTGGACAGACTCCAGGATGACACGGAATCAAACAACATCCTCCCCCTTATTGTAGAAAGTTTTAGAGTGAAAAAGATCAGGTCGTTTTCAATGTCAAAAAAACCTTCGACAAGGTTTGACACAAAAGTCTTTTCTTCAAATTGTACAAACGTAACTTTTCTCCGCGTCTCGTGAGGCTGATAGCCTTGTATCTATACAGCAGAACGCTGGCAGAAAAGTTCCTCAAGGCTCCATTCTCAAGTGCAAACTCCAAAAAGTCTACTTGTTTCATTGCTGCATCGGAAAAGTAGCCTGTCAACTCGGAACAAAACTCGGATCTACACATCAGTTATCAGACCTATGCTCACTTAGGCGTCACCAAACACAGACTCAAAGTTTTTCAAAGCACCACTCTGAAAATGTTCCACAAAGCTCCATCCATAGTATGTCCACTGAGACAATACATCAAAACCCTGATCTAGCTCGACTCGCCGAGCCAGGCAGACTTCTTCTACAAGTAGCCGCACCTAAATCTAAAGCAGATAACACCACACCAGCCCATAGGGAGTTCTTTAAACTATCTACAACCTACTCAACCTCTAAAAAAAAGGTACATGAGCCGTAAGGTCTCAAACCTCCGTTGGAACACACTATTGTGTGGTTTTTTAGTAGGTAAGCATTTCAATCTAAGAAGAAAGAAATCCGACACTTGCCAATCTTTTAGAAGATTTTCCCGCAAAGCCAAAAAAAAACTGATAATGAGCCAATAACAGAAAACCTATTAAACATGCTTTAAAAAACTGTTTGTCTAATTACTGATCTCAGTCTTAAGAAAACATGTTTAAGATGATACCATGCAACAAAAAATAATCACTATCATCAAGATTAATAACATCAACGCCAGATCTATTTACTCTACCATCTTTAGCTCGACCCAGCAAAGCTAGCCCACAACAAATAGCGCCCTACATAAAACCACTTTGCTCTAAATAAACCTAAAGAGCTACTCATCCCCCTTCTTCCCACTCTCTCTTAAGACTCAAACTTCCAAAGGCAATTCAAAGGGCGGTATTTAGTCGGTATGCGTTGCGTGCAAATCCGACACTTTTCCAGTCTTTAGAAGATTTTACAGCCAAGCCCAAAAAAAAAAGTAAGTTACCGTAGACCAACAAGACCACCCTCAAAGATACCTGAGAAACTTCTCTGAAATAATCTGATAAACTTCACTACCTAGTTTAACCAGACAGAAAATTATAATATAATTAAACTATAGAGAGAAACAAAAATCTAAAAACCTAAGTCAAATCAAAATAATCTAAATATATCATAAAACTTAGCACACAAAGTCGATCAAGACCCAGCAGTAAAACAAAACCTGGAGTCAAAGATCACACAAAACTATGGGCAAACTTGCAGATAAAAGTTATCAAAAATAAACTTAGGCAATCTAGAGTCCTAACTCCAAAAAGTTTGTAATTTGAAAACCGTTACAAACCAAAAACCATGCCAAAATGGCAGTGAGACAAACAATAAATCCTTTTATGACTAACACTTGAGCGGGTGGGTATAGATTACAGTAGTAGAAGTAACTTGCCCACAAATTAAACTTTGTTCCCACCCACTCACCCAAGCGTTAGTTATCAAGAGATTTGTTGTTAAACCACTCTCTCATATCTAAATCCAAATACACAAGAGGTAGAACAAACAATAGATTCTTTGATGATTAACACTTGGGCAGGTGGGTGGGTCACAATAGTAAAAGTAACTTGCCCACAAATTTAACTTTGTTCTCAATCACCCACCCAAGCGTTAGTTATCAAGATATTTATTATTAAACAATTCTCTCATATCTAAATCCAAACACACGGTGACACAAACAACAGATCTATTGATGATTAACACTTGGGCGGGTGGATGGGTCACAGTAGTAGAAGCAACTCGCCCACAAATTAAACTTTGCTCACACCCACCCACCCAAGCGTTAGTTTTCAAGAGATTTGTTGTTAAACAATTCTCTCATATCTAAACTCAAACACAAAAAAAGTAGGACAAACAATAGATCCTTTGATGACTAACACTTGGGTGGGTGGGTCACAATTGTAGAATTTACTCGTCCACAAATTAATATTTGTTTCCACCCACCCACCCAAGCGTTAGTTACCAAGAGATTTATTAATAAACAATTCTCTCATATCTAAACTCAAACACACAAAAAGTGGGACAAACAATACATCTTTTGATGACTAACACTTGGGTGGGTAGGTGTGAGCAAAGTTTAATTTGTGGGCGAGTAGAAGAATTTACTCGCCCACAAATTAAACTTTGTTCCCACCCACCCACCCAAGCGTTAATTGTCAAGAGATTTGTTGTTAAACAATTCTCTCATATCTAAACTCAAACACACAAAAAGTGGGACAAACAATAAATCTTTTGATGACTAACACTTGGGCGGGTGGGTGAGCCACAGTAATATAATTAACAAGCCCACAAATTAAACTTTGTTCCCACCCACCCACCCAAGCGTTAGTTGTCAAAAGATTTGTTGTTAAACAATTCTCTCATATCTAAACTCAAACACAAAAGAAGTGGGACAAACACTAGATCCTTTGATGACTAACACATAGGCGGGTAAGTGGGCCACAGTATTAAAATTAACTAGCCCACAAATTAAACTTTGTTCCCACCCACCCACCCAAGCGTTAGTTATCAGGAGATTTATTAATAAACAATTCTCTCATATCTAAACTCAAACACACAAAAAGTGGGACAAACAATAAATCCTTTGATGACTAACACTTGGGCGGGTGGGTGGGTCACAATTGTAGAATTTACTCGTCCACAAATTAATCTTTGTTTCCACCCACCCACCCAAGCGTAAGTTATCAAAAATTTTATTGTTAAACAATTCTCTCATATCTAAACTCAAACACACAAGAAGTAGAACAAACAATAGATCCTTTGATAACAAACACTTGGGCGGGTGGGTGGTACCACAGTATTAAAAATAACTAGCCCACAAATTAAACTTTGTTCCCACCCACCCACCCACCCAAGCGTTAGTTATCAGGAGATTTATTAATAAACAATTCTCTCATATCTAAACTCAAACACAAAAGAAGTGGGACAAACAATAGATCCTTTGATGACTAACACATGGGCGGGTGGGTGTGCCACAGTATTAAAATTAACTAGCCCACAAATTAAACTTTGTTCCCACCCACCCACCCAAGCGTTAGTTATCAGGAGATTTATTAATAAACAATTCTCTCATATCTAAACTCAAACACACAAAAAGTAGAACAAACAATAGATCCTTTGATAACAAACACTTGGGCGGGTGGGTGGGCCACAGTATTAAAAATAACTAGCCCACAAATTAAACTTTGTTCCCACCCACCCACCCAAGCGTTAGTTATCAGGAGATTTATTAATAAACAATTCTCTCATATCTAAACTCAAACACAAAAGAAGTGGGACAAACAATAGATCCTTTGATGACTAACACATGGGCGGGTGGGTGTGCCACAGTATTAAAATTAACTAGCCCACAAATTAAACTTTGTTCCCACCCACCCACCCAAGCGTTAGTTATCAGGAGATTTATTAATAAACAATTCTCTCATATCTAAACTCAAACACACAAAAAGTGGGACAAACAATAAATCCTTTGATGACTAACACTTGGGCGAGTGGGTGGGTCACAATTGTAGAATTTACTCGTCCACAAATTAATCTTTGTTTCCACCCACCCACCCAAGCGTTAGCTATCAAAAAATTTATTGTTAAACAATTCTCTCATATCTAAACTCAAACACACAAGAAGTAGAACAAACAATAGATCCTTTGATAACAAACACTTGGGCGGGTGGGTGGGCCACAGTATTAAAAATAACTAGCCCACAAATTAAACTTTGTTCCCACCCACCCACCCAAGCGTTAGTTATCAGGAGATTTATTAATAAACAATTCTCTCATATCTAAACTCAAACACACAAAAAGTGGGACAAACAATAAATCCTTTGATGACTAACACTTGGGCGGGTGGGTGGGTCACAATTGTAGAATTTACTCGTCCACAAATTAATCTTTGTTTCCACCCACCCACCCAAGCGTTAGTTATCAAAAATTTTATTGTTAAACAATTCTCTCATATCTAAACTCAAACACACAAGAAGTAGAACAAACAATAGATCCTTTGATAACAAACACTTGGGCGGGTGGCTGGGTCACAGAAAAAAAAGTTACTCGCCCACAAATTAAACTTTGTTCCCCCCCACCCACCCAAGCGTTAGTTATCAAAAAAATTATTGTTAAACAATTCTCTCATATCTAAATCCAAACACACAACAAGTGGGACAAACAATAGATCTTTTGATGACTAACACTTGGGCGGGTGGGTGGGCCACAGTAGTAGAATTAACTCGCCCTATATTACTAACTATAATAAAAATATATTTAAAAACTTTCAATTGATTTTAAAGCAACTTTTAAGTTACTTAAGTAAAGCATGTTTTGTCTAAATTTCAAACGAAAATAATTACACAAAAAGTCGGTAAATTATAAATGTTAAGTAATATTAAAAAAAATATATATATTCGGAGTGTGGATTGAAACCACAACAAGTGTAAATCAGCAAAATAGTAAATTAACATTATAATTATCATAAACAATCTAAACAATTCATCCATTAATAATAAAATATTTCAACAAACCTTAAGTAACATGTAATGAAATGACCTCGAGTAACCTCATCACCCGGCATCGGCACATACACATATTTCCAATAAAACCAATTAAGCCCGAACTAAAAATATATAAAAAACGCATCCCCTACACATTAGTTCTCACAATAGACACATCGGCACTAATTATATTCGCGAATTTACCACCAAACTTTGCAAATTATCACGAGCGAATTTCAGTTGCCATTTGCAAAGCAACGATATACACGAACTGAAACGGACCAAGACGAACGAGAACGACCGCGCTTAAAATTGGTTTAAATATTCAAAAACGAATAGAATCGTAGAATAATTTATGTTTAGTTAATTAATTATTATAAAAATGTTATTAAACGCTTGCTGATTTCAAAAATGCTCAGCACTAATTATTGTTTTCAAAATTTGATTAAATGAATTTAAAGCTGAAGAAGATAAAATAATGCATCAGAAAAGTAAGAGAAACAGAAATTTAAAAATAGTTGGAAGCAAGAAAAAGAATGTTTGAAACTGGGGAAGAAAAGGATAATAAAAAATAAAAAACATCTACAATGAAGCAAAAAAAAAAACTCTGGCAATATAAAGCAAAACAGATTAAAAAACATTTCAAGAAAAAATAAGAAACATTTATCAAGAGTACATTAAACAGTCATGAAGAAGAAGAAGGCAAACCAAACAAAGCAAAGCGACAACCAATTACTTACTTAACATCAACGCTTCGTTGATGTTAAGTAAGTAATCTAACTAATTAATTTGTATGAATTAATTAATTAAATCAGATTTTTTCCAGCATGGATCCACAAGCCGATCTAGCCACCCCTTAACTGACAAAATAGCCAAATCTTAGCTTGTCTTTATGTTGAGTTCCAGAATATGGAAGCGCACCTGAAGACGCAAGACAAGGAGTTCAGGAGCCTAGAAAAAACTATCATAAGGATGATAAAAGACAAGACCTGAAGTATCGACTTCCTTGCTGATGACATAAAGCAGAATCGACTGGATTTTAATGAGATCCTTTGAAAGGATATCTCCAAGAAGATAACAAGCACCGCAGCCAACAAGACAAGAAAATCCTGGTACTGACCTCTCCCACCATGGTCAAAAAAATTCTGCATCTTTCCTAGTTATTGCATCTATGCTTCAGTCCACCAAGACTCTTCGACCCAAGCCTCCCTAAAAAACCAGCCAAGAACCTGGTCAACTCCAGCATATCTGAAGACAAAGCACTAATAGATTTCTAGTAGCAACGCTACCGCCCCAAAGAAAATCCTGCCCAAACAAAAAGGAGGAATTCAAAGTAGTAGACTACTCCAAGAAAAAGAAACAAAAGAAAGATTCAGGTAAGCCCCATTATGTAACTAATTGGCCTTTAATCGTACTATACGGAGCCCCCACGTGAAGTAGCTGTTTACAGATCCCAAAGTACAAAAAAATGTTAGAAAGAGTACAGAGAAAGATGGCAATACGTGTGGCCAGCGCGTACCGGACCAAATCTACCAGGGCTATACAGGTGGTAGCAAGGATCATCCCCATACATCTTATGGTCCTAGAGAAGAAATACACGGCTGGTACAAACCAGAATGCGCAGAAGACGGTGACCAAAGCTGAAACTCTGTTCAAATGGGAAGCAGAATAGAACGTAGATAGTGACACGGGAAGATGAACAAAGAAGCTGAGTTACAAAAAAACACGGAGTAGGATACCACTTTACGATAAAAAGAATGGACATAGTGGAGAGTGATCGATGCGTATACTGTAAAGAAGATATGCGATAGGTAGTAGTACACAAGGCAGAGAACGATTAGAGGCTTAGCTCTGACAGCCAAAAATATACTGAAGTAAATGCTCGAAAGCAAGGATACATGAATGATGATAGAGAATCAGGCTAGGCAAATCATCAAGAAGAAAAAGCAAAAAGATAGGGACCTTCAAGCCATATCCAAGCAGGCAAAAGTCTGATAAGGAACCTATGAGTATAAGGGAATGAAGAAGTAAAGAATAACCGAAATAGGTAGCCGTTGCAACAAGTATCAACAGCACTACCTCCGAAGTGTTTTCCTTCCATAGGTCGCTTCCAGAATATAAGATACGTGAAAATCTGAAAACTCTAAAAAAAATTCAAAATATTAAAATTGTACTTAGAATAAAAAAACCATCTCAAATTGTTACTATCTATCTTCTAAAGTACAATAAAGACGGCTTTACTTCCGTGTAACTTTAAGCTTTAAGTAAATTTTCTAATTGGTAAACATTTGTTAATAAATGTTGCTGAATTTATAAAAATGAAATTTAATATTTACTAAATTCTTATATTCATTGTTGCTTTTTATTAAGTATGTATATTCACATCCAGTGTAATAAAACAAACCCACAAACAAACATAACGAGGTATGAAAACAAACATTTTGCATATTTTACATTCAAAATTATATTTTTAACGCCTGCCATCGGCTGTATAACTCATTAAAATTTTTATCACCACGCTCAGTTGTTATAAAAAAAAACAATTTACTCAACACTATAATCCCTATCCCGACTGGCCATTATTATGCCACGCTCGAAGCTCACTTGTTGGAAACTTAGTCAATAAGTAGCGCACCTTAACATCTATTGAAATGCCGGAGCTGTTAGGATACAGCCAATATTCCTGCAGATTGAATTTACCATCTGCATGCAAACACGGCTAGTAATATTCCCTTGGGTTTGCGATCTGGTTTCGGTGAAGGCCAAGCTACTACTTCGGGATTACCATGTTCCAACTTTTATCATATATCTAAGCTAGTTATGGGCGATGCAGTTCATTTCCTATACACCGGCTTCAAGATTATCATGTAAAATACAGTGTTGCGGAGTGAGCGCTTTTCTGAGATAAGCTTGGATTTTATTAAGTAATATATTTTTAGTATTAATAAAGCTTGTCTATATTGTTCTATATTTGCAATATTAATGAGTTAAATTTACTTCATTAAAAGAACGTGTATGTCGTGATACCTTCCATAAATGGGAGTCGACCACATTTACACGATAGAATCTCTATATGCAATATAACACGTCCACGAGTTATAATTATAACATATTTTATTTTTTCCATGTAGCGCTTTTACGTCTCACCTGCTATAATTAAAGTCAATGGCAAGCACTATATGCGTTTTGAAGATTTATGTGTGATTTTATAATTCTATTTTTGTAATTAAACGTGATTTGAAAATAACCATTGAAACATAACAAATATTAGCATTAAAACCGGTCACGTATATTAAAGTTAGATTATATTATCCATTTTTTTTAATGTTTGAAGTAATGGCTGCAGACATGTAATATTAAATAAATCTCAATTACATTCCAAAGCCGAGGAGAGAAACTTGAAAAGAAAAATTAAACTCGTCTGTAGATTTTTAACGCAGATAAACTAATAAACACCGACAGTTTCATGAAATATGATCCTCAACATGTCCGGAACAACTTGAAACATACTTTAATGCAGTAAAGTTGTGTTGGATTTTTTTTCCAATCCACAGAGACATTAAGACGTCCAGTTCTCGATTTTTACCCGTCCATTTTAACCTTTAATAGAACGATTGAAAAGCACTTAGCAGGAAAAAAAAGAGAGCAACCATAACGATGCAATTTAAGAATCTATTCCGGAGAAAACTAACACAGTTTTAAACGATTTGATATCCTTTTTATTTCGCGAGGTAAAATTTGATGATACAGAAAAGTCGCATTAAGACGTCCGGTTCAGCGTTTTATTCCCGGAGTTTTATGTTTGATTAAAAAAAAGGAATCTTGAAATGTATCCATCACAGTTGCACTTCACAAAGCTGTTAATGCTTTTAGAATGTGTGGGGAAAATCAATGCGGCTGGAATGAATTATGCGCCGTGTACAATTTCTATTAGTCGTAATTTATGCCGAACGGGTGAAAAAGGGAGTCGGGACTGTTGTAAACACGTACCATAGGCAGTTTGAGTAATGCCGGGGTCCCACAGTAGGGGTCTATCTACTGCATCGCATTGATTGCCTGCGACGGGGAAAAATGATCGCTCACAATTAATAATGCCCAGCGGGGATGTGGTAAAAGGACGGAAGTCGCGGCTCTTAAAAATGTCACTCACGCAAACGGAACCTTTGACTCCACTGCGGTTGATAAACTATGTTGGAATTCAGACGAAGGGGGGTCGCTCTTACTTCTTCGTCTACTTGCAAGCAATTTTTCACGAAGGATAAAAAAAATATATACAAATCGCAGCCGAAAGCAAATCGCAACCACTAAGCACATCGTATACAAAAAAAGGAACGTAAAAGGTTTCCCTTCGGCTAAATATGAGAATGGACTTGTGGTGTTGATTGCAAGCTTAAGTTTGTATCCTTTGCGTCGCAATAATATAAAGTGAGCTCATTATTAAAAAAAGCAATAATTTATTTTGGCCAAATTTTGTAATTAAAATCTATTTTTCAACGTTTAAAGGTTGGATTTTGTACTTTTTTGCCCTTATCTGGTCGTCAAATTATTTGTTTTAACAAAAAAATCGGCCTTTTTAATACAATTCTGATGAATTAGACAAAAATCCGGCAATTGTTTTGTAAAATCAAGTCGTCAATTGCATTTTAGACAAATAAATAAGAATATAAGACAAATCCGGCCATCACTTTAGAAAATATAAAAAATCCAGCCTTGTTTCTACAAAATAAGACCAAAATCCGGCAATTGCTTTGTAAAATCAAGTCGTGAATTAAATTTTAACAAAAAATCGACATTAATTCTATAAAATAAAACAAATCCGGCCATCAAATTAAAAAATTACAAAAATCCGGCCTTGTTCTGATGAATTAAGACAAAAATCCGGCAATTGTTTTGTAAAATCAGGTCGTCAATTGCATTTTAGACAAATAAATAAGAATATAAGACAAATCCGGCCATCAATTTAAAAAATATCAAAAATCCAGCCTTGTTTCTACAAAATAAGACCAAAATCCGGCAATTATTTTGTAAAATCAGGTCGTCAATTGCATTTTAACAAAAATTTGGCATTAATTTTACAAAATAAGACAAATCCGGGCATCAATTTAAAAAATCCGGCCTTGTTTTAATGAAATAAGACAAAAATCCAGCAATTGTTTTGTAAAATCAGGTCGTCAATTGCATTTTAACAAAAAATCGGAATTAATTCTAACAAAAAAAACAAATCCGGCCAGCAATTTGAAAAATATCAAAAATCCGGCCTTGTTTCTACAAAATAAGACAATAATCCTGCAATTGATTTGCAAAACCAGGTCGTCAATTGCATTTTAGCAAAAATTCGGAATTAATTCCACAAAATTAAACAAATCCGGCCATCAATTTAAAAATATTAAAAATCCGGCCATGTTTTGATCAAATAAAACAAAAATCCGGCAATTGTTTTGTAAAATCAGATCGTTAATTGCATTATAACAAAAAATCGGTATTAATTCTACAAAATAAAACAAATCCGTCCATCAAATTAAAAATATTAATATATATATATATATATATTTGTAAAATCAAATCGTCAATTGCATTTTAACAAAAATTCGGCATTAATTTTACAAAATAAAACAAATTCGGCTATCAATTTAAAAAAATATCAAAAATCCGGCCTTGTTTTAATGAAATAAGACAAAAACGCTGCAATTGTTTTGTAAAATCAGGTCGTCAATTAAATTTTAACAAAAAATCGACATTAATTCTACAAAATAAGACAAATCCGGCCATCAATTTAAAAAATATATAAAAATCCGGCCTTGTTTCGATGAAATAAGAAAAAACCCGGCAATTGTTTTGTAAAATCAAGTCATCAATTGCATTTTAACAAAAAATCGGCATTGAATCAGTAAAATAAAACAAATCCGGCCATCAATTTAAAATATATCAAAAATCCGGCCTTGTTTCTACAAAATAAGACAATAATCCTGCAATTGATTTGCAAAACCAGGTCGTCAATTGCATTTTAACAAAAACTCGGCATTAAGTCAACAAAATAAAACAAATCCGGCCATCAAATTAAAAAACATCAAAAATCCGGCCTTGTTTTAATGAAATAAGACAAAAATCCTGCAAATAAATTGTAAAATCAGGTCATCAATTGAATTTTATCACAAATCCGGCCATCAATTTAAAAAAATTCAAAAATCCGGCTGTGTTTCGATGAATTAAAAAAACAATCCGACAAATGTTTTGTAAAATTAAGTCGTCAATTGCATTTCAACAAAAAATCGAAAATACTTCTAAAAAATAAGACAAATCCGGCAATCAATTTAAAAAATATAAAAAATCCGGCCTTGTTTGTACAAAATAAGACAAAAATCCGGCAATTGTTTTATAAAACCAGGTCGTCAATTAAATTTTAACAAAAAATCGATATTAATTCTACAAAATAAGACAAATCCGGCCATCAATTTAAAAAATATCAAAAGTCTGGCTTTGTTTCGATAAAATAAGTCAAAAGTCCGGCAAATGTTTTGTAAAACCAAATCGCCAATTGCATTTTAACAAAAATTGGACATTAGTTCTACAAAATAAAACAAATCCGGCAATCAAATTAAAAAATTACAAAAATCCGGCCTTGTTTTGATAAATTAAGACAAAAATCCGGCAATTGTTTTGTAAAATCAGGTCGTCAATTGCATTTTAACAAAAAAATAGGCATTAATTTTACAAAATAAAACAAATCCAGCAATCAATAAAAAGAAAAAAAAACCGGCCTTTTTTAGATGAAATAAGTCAAAAGTCCGGCAAATGATTTGTAAAATCAAGTCGTCAATTACATTTTAATAAAAAATCGGCATCAATTTTACAAAATAAGACAAATCCTGCCATCAATTTAAAAAATATCAAAAATCCGGCCTTGAATCAATAAAATAAGACAAAAATCCAGCAAATGTTTTGTAAAACTAAGTCGTCAATTGCATTTTAACAAAAAATCGGCATTAATTCTACAAAATAAAACAAATCCGGCCATCAATTTAAGAAAATATCAAAAATCCGGCCTTGTTTCAATAAAATAAAACAAAAATTCGGCAATTGTTTTGTAAAATAAAGTTGTCAATTAAATTTTAACAAAAAATCGACATTAATTCTACAAAATAAAACAAATCCGGCCATAAATTTAAAAAATTTCAAAAATCCGGTCTTGTTTCGGTGAATTAAGACAAAAATCCGGCAATTGTTTTATAAAATCAGATCGTCAATTGCATTTTAACAAAAAATCGGCATTGAATCTATAAAATAAAACAAATCCGGCCATCAATTTAAAATATATCAAAAATCCGGCCTTGTTTCTACAAAATAAGACAAAAATCCGGCAATTGTTTTGTAAAATCAGGTCATCAATTGCATTTTAACAAGAAATCGGCATTAATTTTACAAAATAAAACAAATCCGGCCATCAATTTCAAAAATTTCAAAAATCCGGCCGTGTTTCGATAAACTAAAACAAACATCCAAAAATTGTTTCATAGAACCGGTCGTCAATCTGATTTTTAACTAAAAATCGAGCTTATTACAAGAAAATAAAGTAAATCCGGTCATCAAATTGAATAATAACAAAAATCCGGCCTTTAATCTAAGAAATAAGACAAAAATCATCGCTTACAAAACGTTTTCCTTAGTATTTTGAGCCTCGCATGGTGATACAATCAAGTTTTCGTCGGAGGCGGTTGTTGAAAGCGGTTCTTTAGTTGCCCGAGAATATGTGTTAGTACAAAGTGCACGTTCAAGCTTTGTTCCCCCTGGAAATTGCCACAGAAAGTGGAACAAAGCTTTTTAGGACTAAACAGAAAATTGCAAAATTTCAAAAACTTATCATCCCCGGAACAAAATAAGGAATACGCCCGCTGAAAACCCCAAAACATGCCAAAGGCTGCATGTACCAAGCTCAAAAACCACAAAAACAGAAGAAATATGTACTACCAACCTAAACACAAGAAGCAATACTGAATATACTTACCCACGGTACGACACTGAACTGGTAAAGACGATCTACGCTAACTACGCCGCAGACAGCGACTAAATAGTCTGACGCCGCAATAGAGGACAAGTGACCTTCATAGTGGAACACAAAGAAACAGGAGGACGGCTTCGTCGCTTGCATTTCAGACTCCACCAATTGCAAAATTAAAGAACATGGGAGTTCAAAAAAGCTATGAATAAACCTAAAGAAAATGCAAAATCTTTGCTTAAAACCCAACCAAAGACAAAAAGAAGAAGACATCTGCCAAGAAGCAGAAGAAACCTTCATCCAACCAAGGCCAAAACCTATTCAGAAGCTGCTTTATGCCCGTCTAGTCAACTCTATGAAGAAATAGAACCCAAAAAATAAAGCTGATGACGCAGGACTGCTTCCAATCAAACTAGAAGACCAAAACTCCAGCAAATGCCTGGATTCTGATGACCAAAGAATAGGTAAAAGAACCTTCAACTGATTTCAGCAATTCTTTAAAGACTGCAACAAACAAGACCCAAAAAAAAAATTGTTCAAAAACAAAAATTACCGAGAATCACTGCAATTCCTAACCCAAAACGTAGTCACGTGTAACTAAAGAAAAACGCAAGCCGACAGAACCGGATCAGCGATCAACGGAAGATTTCTAGCAAATTGGATTACCCGTAATGGGTGCAAGCCAGCACCATTATTATAAAGATAAAAACTCGACAAAACCTGAAAGAAAAAAGAAAAAAAGGATGCAAATCAACCAACAAAAAATTTCTGGCAGGCAAGGTCTCCTTCAAAAGCTGCAAGGCGGCGCCAAACAGAAGCCCGGATATGGCTAAGAAGCCAAACCAAAGCTGACGTCAGAATCAACTCCACAAAGATAAATAGAATAACTTTTTAGTTAAAATGGCAAACCCCTAACTGACACTTCGGATAAAAAAACTCACTTCGGATAAAAAAACTCATTCCAAAACCACTGGATCTCAGGCCCCACGTAAAATAGGACTACCGTGGCCACTCCAAACAATAGACGACCAACTATCTTCTATCCTACTATCCAGTACAGTACACCAAGCTCCACCACGTAAGACGGGAGATTCTTACCAAGACGGAGGTGAACTTCTAACGCTTGAAAAAAGAAGAAACTTCCAATTTATAATAATAATAATAATAATAATCGTCTTTATTTTTGTAATTTTACAAAAAAAGGCGAAGTTCATCATAATGATGATCTTCCACTTAACCTAATTTCAACATTTAATTTAAAACATATAAAAAAAAATAACAAACGGGTACTTCCTGGTTTTCTGATGGCTGGTTATCATCTTCTAATTTTCTAGTTGTTTTAGTGTATTTCATCAGGAGTTGTTGCCCATTACTTTATTAAAATATTTTTGTAACAAACTCTTGGGCAAGTGTGAGAGCACTCCAGTTCAAACTACTTAATGGTAATCATAATTTGGAGTGACCCACACACCCTCTCAAGAGTTGGCCTTCAAAAAATTGAATACTATCTTCTCTTTCTTGGACAAAACAAATATAAACAAAATATTTTTTTACAGTCATTTATGACAAAGTGAATAAAAAAAATCGAACCTTTAAATCTTAAAATCCGACCAGTTATAACCTTTTACAGTTAAAACTCCACAATTCTACCAATCATTTTTAATAAGAACCAAAATCCTTACATTAATTGTCAAAATCCGGCCATTATTGATCAAAAATTAGACTTTTATGACAAAATTCTATCATTTATACTAAAATCTGCCAATAAAATGCCAAAATCAAATTCTACCAATAATTGTTGATAAAATCCAAAACCCGTCCATTAATTCTCAAAATCAGGCCATTAAATATCAAAAATTGAGCATTTATAACAAAATTCTGTCAGTAATATCAAATATTTGTCGTAAAATATCAAAATCCGGCTGTCAAAGATCAAAAACTAGCCATTTATTATCAAAATTCAATCAAAAACTAATCTTGATTCAAATTCTACCAATATTTGATGATAAAATCTAAAGCCCGTCCATTAATTCTCAAAATCCGACCATTAATTATCAAAAATTGAGCATTTACAACAAAATTCTGTCAGTAATATCAAATATTTGTCGTAAAATATCAAAATCCGGCTGTCAAAAATCAAAAACTAGCCATTTATTATCAAAATTCAATCAAAAACTAATCTTGATTCAAATTCTACCAATATTTGATGATAAAATCCAAAGCCCGTTCTTTAATTCTCAAAATCCGGCCATTAATTATCAAAAATTGAGCATTTATAACAAAATTCTGTCAGTAATATCAAATATTTGTCGTAAAATACTAAAATCCGGCCGTCAAAGATCGAAAACTGGCCATTTATTATCAAAACTCAATCATTTATACCAAAATCGGTCAATAAAATGACTAAACCCAATCTATAATTTTCAAAATCCGGCCAGTTAATAGCAAATACTAACCTTGATACAAATTCTACCAATATTTGTTAATAAAATCCAAAACCCGTCCATTAGTTGTCAAAATCCGGTTAAAAATTATCAAAAATTTGGCATTTATGACAAAATTCTATCATTTATACCAAAATCTGTCAATAAAATGCCAAAATCCGGCCTTTAACCACAAAAACATAAACTTTTATAGTAATTTATAACAAAATTCTATCATTAATACCAAAATTTGTTTATAAAATTCTAAAATCCGGTATTCAAAAATTAAAAACTGTCCATTTAATTTCAAAATTCAATAAACCAAAACCCAACCTCCTGGCAGAGTTAAAATGTTAGTTTATATAAACTATTTCACAATTAATCTCAAAGCAACACAAATCAATATTTAGTAATAAGTGTCCAAAAACCCTGTCATGCAAAACAAATAATTAATACATTCAACCCTCAATAATTTAAACTTATCGATTACCGATACTCTAATTACAAATTAAGTTTTCAGCATAAATCTTTCCATTTCTAATAAGGCAAAGTTTTCACTGTTTCGTTAAAAAAAAATTTGAATGCAAATTCCTCATTTATAATCTCTAACGTGGGGGCCTAACAAAAGTGAAAGCTTGCAACACACTTTTTCATCGTTTCAGCAACGGAATCGCCGAGTCGTGAAGTGATGCCCAACATATTTCGGGACCAAACAAAACCGGATGAGGGTGTAAAAACAATTCTACAAAACGGTCCATTTCCAAGTCAGCTGGAGTTAAGTGTCCCATTTTAAAACTTGCAACTACCCCAGGGACGGTAAAACAAACAAAAAAAAAGTCGACCCGTGCTACTGACACGAAAATATAAATAATAAAAAAAACTTTCTAGTTAATTCATTAGGTTAAGAATTTGTAAATTAAATTGTTTAATTCTAACAAATCAATAAGTGATTGGATATAAATATCCACTGAGTATGTACGTGCAGTAGGGTGGAGTATAAAAAGGTACGACATCTAATCGACTAATAGATCTAGCTGGGTGAAAGGTGGATGGTTGAAAGACCTTTTAAAACAAGCAAGAAGAATGAGGAAGTAACATATATTGCACGTGGTGGATAATAACGGGAAGCTTAAGTGACTTCGGTCGGAGTTTATTGCGTTTTCGGGACTAGAAGGAAAATGTCCTTTATACGAGTCTGCTGCTCCGCTACAGATTGATTGATGTATAATGGGTAAATATTTTATAATAATTTAATTCACTTTTCTATTTATTGATTTTAAAATTGCGAACTGCATTTGAATATCTATAAACTTTTCAAAGTTTAAACATCGAGGATATAACTTTATCAATTTGGCCCCATCTCGTATGTTATTTTTTTTTTTTTGCAAGAGGGATGAAATATGCCAGCCGTTTGTAAAAATAAATAGAGGACTTACCACTTGGGGGAAACTCGTAGAAGTAGGCCGAACGTGGACTCAGACATCTGTAAAAAAAAATCGGAAATGCTTTAGTAAATATGCAATCGATTCGATTGGAATGCGGAAGGTGTTCGCGGCTCAGGTCAAACGTGGTACATTTTTAAAGGTGTCGAGGGAGACTGTCTGGAATTTCTGTACAGGTGTAATTTTTTATTGTTTAGGTTTTTATGGTTATTCGATCGCTTCAATTATGTATTCTTGAATCTAGAATCAATGTTTGGGAAATAATATAATCCGTTTAAATTGAATAAGCTTAATAAGAAGAAATGGATTGTTAAATCATTTCTTATCATTAGAAATAGTGTTGTTGTCTCATGACTGAGCACAAATTACTATATATGATGCTTGTTGTCCATTAAATGTAACGGTTTGATTTATTTTTTAGTTTTAGTCCATTTATCTTTGTTATATGAACAGCTTAAAATTCAAATTCTTTTTATCAAATGATTTCGAATTGATTATAAAAAAATTTGATTCAAAATACATGTTATTAAAAAAAAAGTTTGAAACTATTTTATATAAATTTATTTAGAACAGAAATAGTCCCAATATGACCCAAATTGTATGATTTTGATAATAATTTCAAATCTGCGCAGAAACCAGCAAGAATTTAAAATAGTTGATAGGAAATTTAGATTCAAAATACATTAATTGATAAGAAAAAAATTTAAAATCAATTTATATAAATTAATTTAAAACAAAAATGATCCCAAAATGACCCAAATTGTACGATTTGGTAATAATTTTAAAATTGCGCAGTAACCCGCAGGAATTTTAATTGCTGATAAGAAATTTGAATTCAAAATACATGAAAAAATTTGAGACTAATTTATATAAATTGATTTAAAGCAGAAAAGTTCCCAAAATGACCCAAATTGTATGATTTTGTTAATAATTTTTAAAATACGCAATTTAGATTCAAAATATATAAATTGATAAAAAAAATGTTGAAATTTATTTATATAAATTGATTTGAAGCAAAAATGGATCCAAAATGACCAAAATTGCATGAATTTGTTAATAAATTCAAAATTGCAAAGTAACCCGCAGGCATTTCAAAATGCTAATAATAAATTTATATTCAAAATACATTAATTGATAAGAAAAAAAATTGAACAAATTTATATAAATTGATTTAAAGCAGAAATGGTTCCAAAATGACCCAAATTGTGTGATTTTGTTAATAATTTCATATTTGCGCAGTAACCAGCAAAAATTTCAAAATGCTGATAAAAAAATTGGATTCAAAACACATAAATTTGTAAGTAAAAAGTTTGAAACTAATTTATTAAAAATGATTTTAAACAGAAATGGTCCAAAAATGACCCAAATTGTGTGATTTTGTTAATAAATTCAAATTTGCGCAGTAACCAGCAAGAATTTCAAATTGCTGATAATAAATTTGGATTCAAAATACATTATTTGATAAGAAAAAAGTTTGAAACTAATTCATATAAATTGATTTAAAGCAAAAATGATCCCAAAATGACCCAAATTGTATGATATTGTTAATATATTTAAATTTGCGCAGTAACCCGCAGGAATTATAAATTGCTGATAATAAATTTGGATTCAAAATTCATAAATTGATAAGAAAAACTAAATTATACAAATTGATTTAAAGCAGAAATGGTTCCAAAATGACCCAAATTGTATTATTTTATTAATAAATTCAAAATTGCGCAGTAACCAGCATGAATTTCAAATTGCTGATAAAAAATTTGGATCCAAAATACATTAATTGATAAGAAAAAAGTTTGAAACTAATTTATATAAATTGATTTAAAGCAAAAATGTTCCCAAAATGACCCAAATTGCAGGATTTTGTAAATAAATTCAAAACTGCGCAGTAACCAGCATAAATTTCAAATTGCTGATAAAAAATTTGGATTCAAAATACATTAATTGATAAAAAAAAAGTTTGAAACTAATTTATATAAATTGATTTGAAGCAGAAATGGTTACAATATGGCCAAAATTGTAAGATTTTGGTTAATGATTTTAAAATTGCGGAGTTACCCGCAAAAATTTCAAATTGCTGATAAAAAATTTAAAATCAAAATACATAATTTAATAAGAAAAAAATTGAAACTAATTTATATAGATTGATTTCTAGCAGAAATGGTCTTAAAATAACCCAAACTCAGGATTTTATTAATATATTCAAATTTGCGTAGTAACCCGCAAGATTTTCAAATTGCTGATAAAAAATTTGGATTCAAAATACATTAATTGATAAAAAAAAAATTTCAAACTAATTTATATAAACTGATTTAAAGCAGAAATGATCCCAAAATGACCCAAATTGTAAGATTTTGTTAATAATTTCAAATTTGCGTAGTAACCCGCAAGATTTTCAAATTGCTGATATAAAATTTGGATTCAAAACACTTTATTTGATGATAAAAAAGTTTGAAACTAATATATATATATATATATATATATATATATATATATATATATATTCTTGAAGTTTAACGACTTTTCTTTAATATTTGTTAAAAAAGTTATATATAAATTGATTTAAAGCAAAAATGGTCTCAAAATGACCGAAATGATATGATTTTATTAATAAATTTAAAATTGCGCAGTAACTAGCAGGAATTCAAAATGCTGATAAAAAATTTGGATTCAAAATACATTAATTGATAAGAAAAAAGTTGGAAACTAATTTATATAAATTGATTTGAAGCAGAAATGGTTCCAAAATGACCCAAACTGTGTGACTTTGTTAATAATTTCAAATTTGCGCAGTAACCAGCAGGAATTTCAAAATGCTGATAACAAATTTAGATTTAAAATACATTAATTGATAAAAAAATGTTTAAAATAAGTTTATATAAATTGATTTAAAGCAAAAATGATCCCAAAATGACCCAAATTGTATGATTTTGTTAATAATTTTTAAAATGCGCAGTAACCAGCAGGAATTTCAAATTGTTGATAAAAACTTAAGATCAAAATTCATTAATTGATAAGAAAAAAGTTGGAAACTAATTTATATAAATTGATTTAAAGCAGTGATGGTCCCAAAATGACCAAAATTGTATGATTTTATTAATATATTCAAATTTGCGCAGTAAACAGAAAGAATTTCAAAATGCTGATAAAAAAATTGGAATCAAAATACATAAATTGATAAGTAAAACAATTAAAACTAATTTATATAAATTGATTTGTAGCAGAAATGGTCTTAAAATGATTTTGTTAATAAATTCAAATTTGCGCAGTAACCCGCAACAATTTTAAATTGCTGATAATACATTTGGATTCAAAATACATTAATTGATAAAAAAAAAGTTTGAAACTAATTTATGTAAATTATTTTGAAGCAGAAATGGTTCCAATATGACCAAAATTGTATGATTTTGTTAATGATTTTAAAATTGCGGAGTAACCCGCAGGAATTTCGAATTGCTGATAATGAATTTGAATTTAAAACACATAAATTAATAAGAAAGCAGTTGAAAACTAATTTTTGTAAATCGATTTGAAGCAGAAATTAACCAAAATTGAACAAAAAAATTTTAGCCGGATTTTGGTTTATAGTACGTACCTTATCAAAAAGCGCATACAAAGTATTTAAAATTGATCAAAAATCGTACAAAAAATGCATTTTTTAAATAAAATTGATTAAAAGACTCAACATAAGTATTTATTAGTTAAACTCAATCAAAAATCGTACATGCATTTACTCACATATTAAAAAATTGATCAAAAATTACACATAAAATGCATGTATGTATTGGACAAAATGACACAATATACACAAACCTGATAAAAAATTTGAGAAGAAAAAGCATTTATTAAATAAAATTATTCAATTGTTGAGCAAAAAATCATAAATAGCACAAAATATGCATTTATTGAATAAAAATAATCAAAAATATCTCAAAAAATGCAATTATTGAATAAAATTAATCAAAAACCGCGTAGAAATTGTATTTATAGCATCAAATTGATCAAAAATCGCACAAATAATGAATTAATCAAATAAAATTAATCAAAAAATACACAATTAATGAACAAAATTAATCCAATCAAATAGAAAATGCATTTATTAGACAAAATTGACCAAAAAATGCATTTATTTTGTAAAATTAAACAAAAACCGCACAAATAAAAAGTATAAAGCAAAAGTTAATAAAAAGTCAAGTATAACAAGCATTTTTATGCATTTATTTATTAAAAATCACACAAAAATGCATTATAGTAATGAAACTAATCAAAAATCGCGCAGTAAATTTTATTTATTATGTAAACCTGAACAAAAAGCGCCCAGAAAACGTATTTATTAATCAAAATTGATCAAAAACCGCTCAAAAATTAATTAAATCAATTTAAAGTCACGCAAAAAAAATACATTTACTTGCATTAAATTAATGAAAACACGCACAGATAATGTATTTATTAAATAAAATCAATAAAAATAATGTGTTTATAGCATAAAATTGATCAAAAACGCATAGAAAAAAGCATTTATTAATTGAAAGTATGAATTTTTGTACGCTGAACATGCATTTATTGAATAAAAATAACCAAAAATCGTAAAGTATTACATAAATATCAACAAAAATTCGCAAATAATTCCCATTTATTGAATCAAATTGATCAAAACTAGCACAGAAAATGCATAAAAATCAAAAACAACGCAGATTTTAAATTTATTTAAAAAAATCAAATAAAAATGCAAACGCATTTATTGCATAATGATAAAAAATGCGCATAAAATCTGTTTATAGCATAAAATTGAATAAAGATCGCAAAAAATTAATTAATTTAATCAAAAATAGAGTCAATAATGTGTTTACTAAATATAATTAATAAAAAATTGCAAAAAAATGCTGAACAAAGTTATTCAAAAAGCGCGTACAAATATGTTCAAAATCGAACAAAAATGCGTTTTTTAAATAAAATTGAAAAAATAGCACGCAGCATGTATTTATTATGTAAACTCAATCAAAAATCTTACAACATAATTATAAAATTTAATCATCAAATTAATTAAAAATCGCAGACAAAATGCATTTATCAAATAAAATTAATCAAAATAGACACAAAAAATACAATTATTAAAAGAAGTTAATTAAAACCAAATAAAAAGTACATTTATTGGATAAAGTTAACAAAAAAATGCAGATATTTTATAAAATTAATCCAAAACCTCACAAATAAAGTGTATAAGCAACACAAAAAATGCATTTCTTTCTAAATTAATTAAAAAAAAAAATTACTTAAATCTAATCTATTATCAAACATAATATATGTTGAAGTTTTAATAAAAATCACACACAAAATAAAGGCACCCATTACATAAATTTAATCAAAAAAATCACTCAGTGCATGTTATTACAGAAATCTAATAAAAATCGCAAAATTATTGCATAAAAAATTATTTAATATTTGTACCAATGACAATATATTTTACAAAATTAATCAAACATCAGCCCAGAAAAAGCATTCTATTATTATGATTAAAAATATGTGTAAAAAATGGATCAAAAATCGCACAAAAATGCTTTTGTTAAATAAAATAAATTACTAAAAATCAAACAAAACTGCATTTATTAAACAATATTTATAAAAAAAACCGCGCAGTTAATTTATTTGCTACATAAACTTGATAAAAAACCGTAATAAAAAGTAATAATCGCGCAATTATTTACTAGAAAAAATCACGCAGAAAATGTGTTTTACATAAAGTGTATCAAAATTCATACATAAAAACCATTTATTGCATAAAATTAAGCAAAAATCACAGAAAAAATATGATTATTAAATCAAAAATACCGCAATAAATGTATTTATTACATAAACCTGATCAAAAACTGACAAAAAATATGTTTAATAAATAAAATTGATCAAAAACCAACAACCAAAAATGCAATTCTTGGGTAATATTAATCAAAAACGAGCCGCATATGCATTTGCCGTTAAAAAATCATCAAAAACTGCCCAGAAAAAGGTTCAGTTCATGCAGTTTTCAATTAAATTAAACAAAAAAAATCTTCAGAAAATGTATTTATTGCTTAGGAAACCATAAAAAGATTGTACAAAATGCATTTATTACATAAAATTAATTGATGAAATGAATGAATGAACTAATGAAAACCAGCGTAAAAATTGTCTTATTTATTGTATTATTACAGTATAAAATTGAGTCAAAATCGCAGAAAAATTATTATCTAAAATCCGATCAGAAAATGCATTTATTGAATAACATTAACAAAAATCAAATAAAAAATGTATGAAATTAATCAAAAATGTTGTGTTTATAGCATAAACTGTGTTAATAGACTAAAATTAAAATTAAAAAAACGCATAGAAAATGCAATCATTATATGAAATGAATAAAAATCACACAGAAAATAGATTTATCAAAATCAAATAAAAAATGCATTTGTTAGATAAAATTAATCAAAAATTAAGCAGTAGATTTATTTATTACATAAACTCAATATAAAATCCGAGTATAAATGCATTATTTGCATAAACTAAATTAAAAATCGCATAAAAGATGCATTTATTCCATAAAATTTACCAAAAACTGCACAAAAATGCATGTATTAAATAAAATTAATGAAAAACAAAAACAAAATGTGTATAAAGTAAACAAATTATTGGTTTTTATAAACTTTTTGCTTTATATACATTATTTATTCAGTTTTTTGGCAAGAAATTTATTGAATAAATCAATAATCATGCAGTAATTTAATATATTAAATAAAAAACTGCGTTCAAATTTCTTAAACTGATCAAATAATGCACAAAAATGTGTTTAATTAAATTAAATTGATAAATAATTTCACGTATTTTTTATAAGATCCTAACCAAAACTCAATGCAGAAACTATATTTATTGTCAGTTAATAAAAAATCACGCAGTAAATTTATTTATTGTATAATATTGTTTTAGTTAATCATTATTATTGCATAATAGTCATTTTAACTGCAAACAAATCGCAGTTAGCAATTTTTTTTTTTAATAAAGAAGCTGTCTAGCAATATCGTGCTAGCAAAGATATTCATAAACATTTACTTCACACGCAGCTAGTTTATATTTTATTTATAACATAAATTTGATCAAAAATGTTAAATTTATTAATAAAAATTAATCAAAAATCACGCAGTAAATGTATTTATTACATAAACTTAATAAAACTATTAAAACTAATGAAAAAACATTACAAATGGTAAATTTGTTAAGTGAAATAAGCAAAAATTTGCATTTATTAATTCAAAATTTCCAAATAAACTATTATATACGGAAATCATCTCCAAACTTGCAATAGCACAAAATCAACGAATTGCAAAATATAAATGCTTCCTTTATTGAATCTTACTGACAAGAAAATAAATAAAAATAAAAAACGCATTTTATTGCTTAATATTATTAAAAAACTTGAGCAAATAATATATATGGCCATGTATGAGTCAAGTGTACGGAAAGAAAATTAGTTTGCCCAAAAGACTGAAAATACCTTTCTCTACATGAATCCTGATTATGTGATTTTGTTCAGCGAGCCAGTTTTTGTACATTTTTTGATTGTTTGTAACTTTTCAGGATTGCATTATTACGAAAAAAATATAAGAAACTTTTTCTTCAAAATTATCCAAAGAATAAATTTTCGTAGCCAAAATTTTGTTTCCTTAAATTTTGAAAACTTTGCAGACAGTTTTTCTTAAAAAAAATGACGGGTATTTTCTTTTTTTTTTTCAAATATGAATAAAAACGTGCTTTTATATGTGCAAAAAATACCCTGAATATTTCAGGAAGTGCTGTGTGCTACGCTTAGAGATATCGTACAACGTATCCAGAGAAATAGTTAATTTTAAATCGCGTAGAAATTCTGTTTATAGCATAAGAATGATAAAATAATATATAATATAAATAAAATAAAATGAAAAAAATCATTTGATTAAAGCTTATAAAAAAATACACAAAAAAGTATGCAAAAATCGCATTTATTAGATAAAATTACTCAAAAATCGCGCAATAAATTCGTTTATTACACAACCTAGTAACAAAATCAGGACAAACATAATATTGTTTCTTAAACTTTATAAAATAACACTTAAAAATTATATTTATTTTTTGATAAAAATAATTAAAAAACAATTAAAAATGCATCCAGATGCATAAAATTTAATCAAACATCGCGCAATACATAGTACTTATCACATAAATTTAATAAAAACTTAGTTTATTGCATTAAAATTTCTTGTTAATCAATACTTTCCAAAAATATTTCATAAAATTATCAAATTAAAAACCACACAGAAAATGCATTTTTTGAAAGAAATTAATGAAAAATCACGTGGTTAAGTTATTAATTGAATAAACCTTTTCAAAAATTGCAAAGAAAATATGTTTATTGCCTAATACTATCGAAAATTGCACACAATTTTTTTTTACATAAAATAATTAAAATTCGCGCATACTTTTATTGAATAAAATTAAATAAAAATCGCACATAAAATGCAGTTATTGAATAGATTTGAAATCATGCAGTAAATTTATTTATGGCTTATACATAATCAAAAACTGCAAAAAAATGTGTGTCAAATTAATTAAAAATTATACAAAAATTCCAATTCTTGAATAAAATTTATTACTTAAACCGAATTAAAAACTGTAAGAAGTATTTATTGTTTAAATAACCATAAAAAATCGCACAAAGATTGATCAAATGTATAAAATTGATCAAAATAAAGCAGTTCATGTTTTCATCACATAAATCAAATAAAAAATTGCGCATAAAATATATTTATTTCATAAATAACCATAAAAAAATCGTATAAAGAATGCATTTTATTGCATAATATTCATCAAAAATCAAGCAAAACACGTATTTTCTAGACAATATTAATTAAAATCGCGCATTTAATTTAATTATTACATAAACCTAACAAAAAACTAAGAAAAAATATGTTTATTGCATCAAATGAATCAAAAATTTAAATTTATTGGATAAAATTAATGAAAAATTGCGCAGTAATTTATTAATTAGATCAAAAATCGCGAAAAAATGTGTATTGAATCAAATTGATCAAAAATCCCGCAAAATGCATTTATTGGATAAAACTAATTAAAAATTGCACAAAAAATTTATTAATTACATAAACCTGATAAAAAAATTTAAAAAAATGTGTTATTTTTATGTAATTGTAATTTTAAGTATGCAACAAATATTTCCAAAATTCTGAAGTAAACTGTTTTACAAAAATTTTATTGATAGAATGTTTGCTAATAATAAGCTGCTGAATTTATTTTCAAAAATTAGAATTTTTCAAAACTTCTAAAGTGCGCAACAAATATTTTCAAAATGAAGCAAACTGTTTTACAAAAATTGGTTTTATAGATAGAATTTTTGAAATTTTGTTATGAAATTTGGTACACTGATTAACAATAAGTTGCTGAATTTATGTCCAAAAGTTGAAATTTTTCAAAAAATTGTAAGTAATCTTTATGAGTTTTTAAGTATGCTACAAATATTTCCAAAATTTTGAAATAAACTATTTTACAAAAATTGATTTTATTTACAGAATTTTTAAAATTTTGTATCAAAGTTTTCTACACTGATTGACAATAAGTTGCTGAATTTATTTCCAAAAGTTGGAATTTTTCAAAAAATTGTAAGTAATTTTTCCAAATTTTCAAAGTGCGTATCAAATATTTCCAAAATCCTGAAGC
Source organism: Tachinus rufipes (assembly GCA_963932245.1). Lineage (NCBI taxonomy): Eukaryota > Metazoa > Arthropoda > Insecta > Coleoptera > Staphylinidae > Tachinus > Tachinus rufipes. The sequence continues at coordinate 10,805,604 of OZ010749.1, forward strand.
AAACTGTTTTACAAAAAATGATTTTATGGATAGAAATTTTGAAATTTTGTTATAAAATTTGGTACACTGATTATCAATAAATTTATTTCCAAAAATTGGAATTTTTCAAATAATTATAAGTAATTTTTATAAATTTTTAAAGTATACCACAAATGTTTCAAAAATTCTGAAATAAACTATTTTACAAAAAAATGATTTTATGGACAGATTTTTAAAAATTTTGCAATAAAGTTTTCTACACTGATTGACAATAAGTTGCTAAATTTATTTCCAAAAGTTTTTTATGAATAAAATTTTTGAAATTTTGTTATGAAATTTAGTACACTGATTAACAATAACTTGATGAATTTATTTCCAAAAGTTGAAATTTTTCGAAAAATTGTAAGTAATTTTTCCAAACTTTCAAAGTGCGCAACAAATATTTCCAAAATCCTGAAGCAAACTGTTTTACAAAAATTGGTTTTATAGATAGAATTTTTGAAATTTTGTTATAAAATTAGGTACACTGATTAACAATAAGTTGCTGAATTTATGTCCAAAAGTTGGAATTTTTCAAAAAATTGTAAGTAATTTTTCCAAACTTTCAAAGTGCGCATCAAATATTTCCAAAATCCTGAAGCAAACTGATTTGCAAATATTGGTTTTATGGATAGAATTTTTGAAAATTTGTTATAAAATTTGGTACACTAATTAACAATAAGTTGCTGAATTTATTTCAAAAAGTTGAAATTTTTCAAAAAATTGTAAGTAATTTTTCCAAACTTTCAAAGTGCGCAACAAATATTTCCAAAATCCTGAAGCAAACTGTTTTACAAAAATTGGTTTTATGGATAGAATTTTTGAAATTTTGTTATAAAATTTAGTACACTGATTATCAATAAGTTGCTGAATTTATTTCCAAAAGTTGAAATTTTTTAAAAAATTATAAAGTAATTTTTATAAATTTTAAAGTATACTACAAATATTTCAAAAATTCTGAAATAAACTGTTTTACGAAAATTGATTATATGGACAGAATTTTAAAAATTTTGCAATCAAGTTTTCTACACTGATTGACAATAAGTTGCTGAATTTATTTCCAAAAGTTGTAATTTTTCGAAAAAATGTAAGTAATTTTTCCAAACTTTCAAAGTGCGCAACAAATATTTACAAAATCCTGAAGCAAACTGTTTTACAAAAATTGGTTTTATGGATAGAATTTTTGAAATTTTGTTATGAAATTTGGTACACTGATTAACAATAAGTTGCTGAATTTATGTCCAAAAGTTGAAATTTTTAAAAAAATTGTAAGTAATTTTTATGAATTTTTAAGTATGCTACAAATATTTCCAAAATTCTGAAATAAACTATTTTACAAAAATTGATTTTAAGGACAGAATTTTTAAAATTTTGTAATAAATTTTTCTACACTGATTGACAATAAATTGTTAAATTTATTTCCAAAAGTTAAAATTTTTCAAAAAATTGTAAGCAATTTTTCCAAACTTTCAAAGTGCGCAACAAATATTTTCAAAATCCTGAAGCAAACTGTTTTACAAAAATTGGTTTTATGAATAAAATTTTTGAAATTTTGTTATGAAATTTAGTACACTGATTAATAATAAGTTGCTGAATTTATTTCCAAAAGTTGAAATTTATCAAAAAATTGTAAGTAATTTTTCCAAACTTTCAAAGTGCGCAACAAATATTTCCAAAATCCTGAAGCAAACTGTTTTACAAAAATTGGTTTTATGAATAGAATTTTTAAAATTTTGTTATAAAATTTGGTACACTGATTATCAATAAGTTGCTGAATTTATTTCCAAAAGTTGAAATTTTTCAAAAAAATATAAAGTAATTTTTATAAATTTTAAAGTATACTACAAATATTTCAAAAATTCTGAAATAAACTATTTTACAAAAATTGATTTTATGGACAAAATTTTTAAAATTTTGTTATAAAATTTTCTACACTGATTGACAATAAGTTGCTTAATTTATTTCCAAAGGTAACAATTTTGTTTTATAAAACATCAAACTAGAAACTATATTAATCAAGAAACTTTGAATTAAGACACCCCTTTATGGTGACTTAAACGAGTCTTCATCAAGATCGTGTCAGCAAAAGTGAGTTTTTGCAAATATTTTACTTACAAAATAAGGAATTATTTTGATTAAACAACCATTTTTGTAATAGAACGCAAAACATGCAAAAATGCGCTTTACGGAGGTAGAATCAAAATAAATGCCTAATTTCTCCGCGTTCTACAACAATTTTTTTTGTGAACAATTTCATAATCTATAATTTTTATAAATTTATTTAATTCTAAGCCATAGAAAGTAAGATATTTGTACAAACAAAACAAAAATATTGATAGGAACTTTCACATGTTTTGTAAAAACGTCATAAAAAATTTATTCAAAAATTCAGCTACAGCAAAGATTGGTTGTTTTATGTTTAAAATTGCTGGACTATAAACCTGATGTGTTTATTGCATTAAATTGATCAAAATGTGCAATTATTATTAATTTAAACTTAATAAATGATGTATTTTATGTAAATTATTTTTTCATTCAATAAGATACACATACACTCGTGTTTCAAGGTATGCACCTAGCTGATCTCTCCTTCACACACAAATAGTTTTTTTCTAATAGATGCATTGCGTTACCACCAGTGAGATGCAAGGCACACTGACGATAGGTGCATACCTTGAAACACAAGTGTATATATCTCTACTGTATGAAAAAGCAATTTACATAAAATACATCATTTATTAATTTTAAATGATGAATTTGTTTTGGTCATCTGATTCAAATAAAACGCGCCAAAAATGCATAATATTTATTAATAAAATTAAACAAAAAAAAAAAAAACTTATTGGATAAAATTAATCAAAAATCGCTCAGTAAATTAAATTATTACATAAACTTTATTATAAAATCAGGGATTTTCTGCATTCTTGCATAAAATTGATCAATAATCAAACAGAAAAAATGCACTTATTGGAAGAAATTAATCAAAAATCAAACAGCTTTAAATCAAATTAATCAAAAACCACACAGAAAAAATGTTTATAACATAAAATTGATCATAAATTAATAAAATTAATTAAAAATTAATGTTTATAGTATAAAATTTATCAAAAATTGTACAAAGAATGCATTTATTAAATGAAATTATTCAAAAACAACGCAAAAATGCATTAATAGACAAAAAACCATAAAGAATCACAGAGTAAATTTATCTACTAAATAAATATGATCAACAAAAATTGTTTAAGCATGAAATTCATCAGAAATCGCACAGAGAATGCATTTATTTAATGGAATTAATCAATTAAATTAACAATAAAGATATTTCTTACGTAAACCCGATTTATAAAAATATGTTTATTGCATAGAATTTATCAAAGAAAATGTACATATTAAATAAAATTAATCAAAAATCGCTCAAAAAGGTGTTTATTGAATAAAATTAATAAAAAGTCGCTCAGAAATTAAACTTATTACACAAATCTAAAAAAATCCAAGTTTATTGCATAAAATTAATCAAAAATCAAGAAAACATGCATTTATTAAATAAAATTAATCAAAAATTGCGCAGTAAATTTATTTATTAGATGAAACTCGCGCAAAAACGTGTTTATTTAAAAAGAAAACTAATAAAAAATAACGCAATAACGCAAAAACACTTAGTATCCACCTAATCCCTAACAAATTTTATGTTACTTATCAAGATTTTATATTCGTTTTTCCTAGTTAACATTTCATCAAACACAAAAAATAAATTAAAAAAAAACCCACGTTTGGTAAGTAACGAATTAGATAAAATTAGTCAAAAATTGGACAAAACATGCGTTTATTGATTAAATCATTTATAATTTCGTCATAAATTGTATATAAAATAGATTGTCAGCTTTAATTTTGTTGAATTGTGTACTAAAAGCAGATTTACTACACAATTATTGCAAAAAATAAATAACTAATAAAAAATCTTGCAAAAAAAATCTTTTTTTTTGGATTAAATTAATCAAAATTTGTCATAAAAAATCAAAACTAGTGCAAAAAACCATTTAAAACATTCATTAAAAACCGTGAAAAACATTTCTAGTATATTAATCAAAAATCGTATAGAAAACCCATTTATTTATTCATAAAAGCGTTTAATAATTAAAAAAAGCAAAAAAGTTCATAAAAAATTGCAAAAAACGTCGTTTCTGGAACAACATATCAAAAAATGTGCTTTGAAAATACACTTATAACATAAAATTAACCAAATATCGCACTAAAAAAATTGTTATGTGAAGGAAACTAATAAAACATTGCACAAAAAGCATCTATTAACACCAATAAGTGCGCATAAAATGCATAAATTCGATAAAAAATCGCGCAGACAATCATTTTATTATAATTTAAATTAACAAAAAAAATTATGCAAAAAACCATAGTAGTAGCATCTGCATTTATTGCATAAAATTCATCAAAAATTTAATTGAAAATGCATTTATTGCAAAAAATTAATCAAAAACTGCACAAATATTGAATTTGTTAAACAAAACTAATCAAAAATGTATTTATATCATAAAACTGACAAAAATCTAACAGAAAATGCATTTATTGAATAAAAATAATCAAAAATCGCTCAAAAAATGCATTAATTGCATAAAATTGATCAAAACCCCAATAGAATATAAACAAAATTATTCAAAAATTGCGCCCAAATAGACTTTTTAAAAAAATCGCGCATTAAAATTATTTATTACACTAAACTGATAAAAAAAATCGCGTGTGTTTATTAAATAAAATTATTAAAAAATATCATAAAAAATAGGTACAAAAATTATTCAAAAACCGCTCTGGCATTTATTCCAAAAACTTAAAAATCGCCCAATAAAGTTATTTATAATAGAACAATCGCAGAAAAAATCGCTTCTGGTATCAAATTCGTCAAAACTCAAACTAAAAATCCATTTACTACATAATGTTGAGAAGATTCTTACCGCGCACATAAAAAAAATCGCGCAGTAAATGTATTTAATACATAAACAACAACCGCGCAAAACTAAAAACTATAAAAAAATCGTGCAGAAAATAAATAAATTTTAAAAAATATTCCAAACTTTTGATTATTAAATATTATGTATGATTTAAAAACCACGTAGGAAAAACGTTTCTAGTATCAAATCAATCAAAAATCGCTCAGTAAATGCATTTATTAGATAAGATTATACAAGAATCGCGCAATTGATCAACTTTTAAGAACTTATCATCAAATCCACTCATAACTTTATGTAATAGACCTAAAAAACATTAAAAAAAAATATTACAAAATCGTGCAGTCTTAATCAATGCAACATCAAAAATTGAGAATGAAACAAAAATCGCGCAGAGAATCAATTGATTACATAAAAGAAACAAAAAATTACTGTTTATAATATAAGAATCCAAATTGCTATAGTAGAATTTAATTTTTAAAACGATAGTAACTACCAAATAGTTTGGAATCAAGAGGCCCAGCCACCCACCCAAGTATTAATTATGAAGAGATTTGATCACGACTCTCTCTTGCAAAAAATAACTTCTAACGTCCGCATAAAAGGCAAATTATTCAATTGCTTAATGACAAACACTTGGGTGGGTAGTTGGAGCACTCCAAAGCATATTAACTAGTGAAGAGTTTAGAATGGAGCGTAGACCATCCACCCACCCAAATGTTAATGATCAGGAGATTAGATCACGAGCCTCTCTTCAACAAAATGACTTCTAACGTCCGCAAAGAAGACAAATAATCATTCTCTTGATAATAAACACTTGGACGGGTAGGTGGGGCACTCCAAAGCATACTAACCAGTCAAAAGTTTAGAATGGAGTGGCCCACCCACCTACCCAAGTGTTAGTGGTCAGGAGATTAGATCACGACCATCTCTTGCAACAAAATGACTTATAACTTCAGCATAGAAAAAAACCATTCAATTTCTTGATAACAAACACTTGAACGGGTGGATGGGTGAAACACTCCAAAGCATAGTAACTAGCCAATAGTTTAAATAAAGTGGCCCAACCACCCGCCCAAGTGTTAGTTATCATAAGATTGGATCACAACCATCTCTTGCAACAAAATGACTTTTAACGTCCGTATAGAAGATAACCATTCAATTTCTTAATGACAAACACTTGGGCGGGTAGATGGGGCACTCCAAAGCATAGTAACTAGTCAATAGTTTAAAACAAACTGGCCCACCCACCAGCCTAAGTGTTAGTTATCAAAAGATTGGATCACAATCCTCTCTTGCAACAAAATGACCTCTAACGTCTGCATAGAAGACAAACATTCAATTTCTTGATTTCTTGACACCCCAAAGGATAGTAACTAGCCAATAGTTTGGAATGAAGTGACTCACCCACCCGCCCAAATATTAGTTATCAAGAGATTGGATCACAACCCTCTCTTGCAACAATATCACCTCTAACGTCCACATAAAAGACAAATAATCATTCTCTTGATCACAAACACTCGGGCGGGTCGATAGATCACTCCAAAGCATACTAACCAGTCAACAGTTATCAAGAGATTGAATCACGACCCTCTCTTGCAACAAAATAACCTCTAACGTTCGCATAGAAAACAAACATTCAATTTCTTGATGTCAAACACTTGGTGGAGCACTCCAAAGTATAGTAACCCGTCCATAATTTCAATAGAGTGGGCCACCCATCCACCCACTCAAGTGTTAGTTGCCAAAAGATTAAATCACAACCCTCTCTTGAAACAAAATTATCTCTATCATCCGCATAGAAAACAAACATTCAATTTTTTGATGACAAACACTTAAGCGGGTAAACGGGTCACTCCAAAGCATAGTAACTAACCAATAGTTTGAAATGGAGTTAGTTATCAAGTGATTAGATCACGACCCTCTCTTGCAACAAAATAACCTCAAACGTCCGCATAGAAGACTAATAATAATTTTCTTTATGACAAACACTGCGGTGGGCGGGTGAGGCACTCCAAAGCATACTAACTAGTCAAAAGTTTGGAATGGAGTAGCCCATCCACCCACCCACACTAGTGTTAGTGGTCAGGAGATTAAATCACAACCTTCTCTTGCAACAAAATGACTTCTTACGTCCGCATAGAAGTCATACATTCAATTTCTTGATGACAAACACTTGGGGCGCGTGGGTGAGGCACTCTAAAGCAGAATACTAGTCAATAGTTTGGAATAGAGTGTAATGTAATGTATAACCGTGAATATTTTTAGAAAACAAATTAGAACCTTGGTCTATACCACAAATTTTGATTCCATAGCTTTAATAATTTAATCGTTTCTACGTCAATTTATTAAAAATCAACAAACAATGAATATTTAAAACTCAATTGATCTACATATATACAAAAAATAAATATTATATAAAAAAAATCAAACTCCATAAATCGTTTAGAACTTCACTAAACTATTGAAACTAATAGTTCATAAAATGTATGCCAACACTGTAACTTATAATTGAATATTTAAAACAAGACGTAAGAGCTTCGAAACTATACACTATATATTCTTAACCATCGTCAGTTAAATATTAATCAACACAGTATCGCCGTTACTATTAAATTATTAAAATCCCGCGGGGCGGAAAATGTAGGGCGGCCATTTCGCTCATAACATTGTATTACAATTATTGCTGCACATTTCGCGTTGAGCAAATATTGGCTCAGGCTTGTTTTTACAGCGAAAATTTTAATTAGCAAGTTGCATGTAAAAGGCTGCAACTAGCTACGCTTCAGAAAATGGAAGTTAAATTAAATAGCTTGATATAATCAGTACAAGACAGTTGAATTTAAAACTACATACTATTAATAATAATTTTCAAAATGATCAATTTTATGTTTGGTAAACACAATAAATTGCTTCCGTTAATTATAATATATTTTGGTTAAACATAATATAATAACTAATAGGGCCTTGGAGCCGAAACATCAATATATGCAATAGATGATTGCCTTCATACTCTCATGTTTGATGTCAAATATATGAAAATGATGTTTTAGCCAGCCGCTTAATGGATATCCACCATGTGTGTGTGAATTAGTCGCGTAGCTTGCCAATTATAAACGGGGGACTCGTTTTAATTAGCCGAGAGAATAGGATCTCTCGTCATTTTAATTTAACGTAAACATAAATGCTAATGGTCCCGTTATTATATTGCGCCGTTTAGTCCTGGACTGTGCAGATTAAATGTTTGATTAAAAAAAATCACAAACGTTACGAATAACATTAATGTAAAATAAATATAGTATTAAATTTAATTTGTAAAATAATTTAAAGCTTTTACTTTGTTGGTCTGTTAGTAGTATAGATTTAACATAAGTATAAGAACTGTAAATCTTTTATTACTCACAATATATTCACTAAAAATTTTATAACCAAATTCAAATAACCCGATTTAATATCATCTGTCATTCTTCAACCACAAAGGTAACAACGAATAAAACCAATATAACCCCGAGACTTCATGTCGAGATTTAAAAACATTTCCATGCGCAATAAAAAAAATCGCCGAGTAGTTGACTTGTTATACGATAAAAAAAAACTTTAACTGCCTCAACAATTTAAGGGTTGACTTTTATTACATTTGCACTTTGCGCTCGGCGCATTATGCAAACCAACGATGTCGAAATGAAACAGAACAAAGTTACTTCAAACATTGTAAAAAAATATTAAAAATTCATCAATAATTTTTTGGTTACTTACGTTTGATAATTCTGCTGATGCTGCAATAGAAGGGGTTGATGACTTGTGGGTTGAGCACCCATTAACCTCTGCTGCTGCTGCCTGGCCATTTGCGCCCCGTACACTCCGTAACCGAATCCGTAGATCTCATCTTCCTCTTTATCACTCAGACAACTCGATGGCTGCAAAAGAAAACCAATTACAAGATGTCGGGATAAATTAATTGCATCAATTCATTTTTTTAATTATATATAAAAAACAACATTCAAAGCACACACCAAAAATAATCCAGCAAATGATTTTATGATAAATAAAATACAGTAAAAAACATTCAATAACAAAATTAAATAATCAATGCAAAAATTATAAATAATACACACGATGATGCGATCACTTTGTTTTTGTTGTGTTTACCTGCAACTGGGTTTCCACCTTTGACCTCTGGGGTTCCTATCAGAAGGTAAGTAATTATTAAATCTGAGTAGTAACATTTTTTGGTATATAATATATAACTGGATTGTGAAACAGGGAATCGCAGTTGCAAGCATATATTTATGGGGACATGAATGATATAATAAATTAAATAACAAATAAAATAAAAAATAAAATGGTCATAGTGGGAACAAGAAAATAATTATAGATCACAATAAAACAAAATTAAATAAATTCATAATTCCTAAACCATACATTGGATTTTAATGCAAATTAGTAATAGTATACTTCAATATTAGTATCATCAATAGTAAAAGTTTAATCAAATTCCATATAACCAATTTAGAATAACCTCAAATTAACTGACAACAAATAAATTGTTTCTGATTGTTGCAGTTATTAATTAAATTTATAATTCGTAAACCAAACATTGGATTGTAATGCAAATTAGTGATAGTATACTTCAATATACGTACTATAAGCAACAAAAATTTTATCAAATTCCATAGGACCAATTTTACATAACCACAAATTATCTGACATTAAATAACTTGTTCCTGATTGTTAAAGTTATTTAAATAATTCATAATTCCTAAACCATACATTGAATTTTAAAGCAAATTAGTGATAGTATACTTCAATATCAGTATCATCAATAGCATAAATTTTATCAAATTCCATACGACCAATTTGTCATAACCTTAAATTACCTAACATCAAATAACTTGTTTCTGATTGATGCAATTTTTTCATAAATTCATAACTCCTAAACCATATATTAAATTTTGATGCAAATTAGTTATAGTATACTTCAATATCAGTATCATCAACAGCACAAATTTCATCAAAATCCATACGACCAATTTCACATAACCTTAAATTACCTAACATCAAATAACTTGTTTCTGATTAATGCAGTTATTTAATAAATTCATAAATAATAAACCATACTTTAGATTTTGATGCAAACTAGTAAAAGTATACTTCAATATTAGTACCATCAACAGCCTACATTTTATTAAATTCCATACGACCAATTTGACATGAAGTCAAATTACCAAACATCAAATAACTTGTTTCTGATTGGTGCAGATAATTAATCAACTCATAACTCCTAAACCATACATTGAAATTTGATGCAATTTAGTGATAGTGTACTTCAATATTAGTATCAACAACAGCATAAATTTTATCAAATTCCATACGATCAATTTGACATAACTTTAAATTACCTTACTTCAAATAACTTGTTTTTGATGATTGTAGTTAATTAATAAACTCATAACTACTAAACCAAACATTGAATTTTGATGCAAATTAGTGATACTATACTTCAATATTAGTACCATCAACAGCATAAATTTTATCAAATTCCATACGACCAATTTGGCATAACCTTAAATTACCCAACATCAAACAACTTGTTTCCAATTAATGCAGTTATTTAATAAATTCATAATTTCTAAACCATACATTGAATTTTGATGAAAATTAGTAAAAGTATACTTCAATATTAGTATCATTAACGGTTAAAATTTTATCAAATTCCATACGACCAATTTGTCATAACCTCAAATTATCCGATATCAAATCAATTATTTCTGATTGTTGCAATTATTTAATAAATTTATTATTCTTAAACCATACATTGAATTTTCATGCAAATTAGTGATAGTACACTTCAATGTTAGTATCATCAATAGTTAAAGTTTAATCAAATTCCATACGACCAATTTAGCGTAACCCTACATTTTCTAACAACAAATAACTCGATTCTAGTTGTTGCAATTATTTAATAAATTTATAATTCCTAAATGATGCATTGGATTTTGATGCAAATTAGTGATAGTATATTTCAATATTAGTACCATCAACAGCAAAATTTTCATCAAATTCCATACAACCAATTTTATATATCGTCAAATAACATGATCACAGAAAGTTCAGCAAATCACGTAATATCAATATAGAGAAAAAAATATTAAACTTTCGTATAGCACACCAAATGATCATTACAAATATCATAAACAATCAGAATAATTCACCCAATATTAATAAAATATTTCAACAAACCTTAATTAACATGTAATGAAATGACCTCGAGTAACCCAATCACCCGGCATCGGCATATACACATTTTTCCAATAAAACCAATTAAGTCCGAACTTGAAATATATAAAAAACACAACCCCTACAGATTAGTCCTCACAATAGACACATCGGCACTAATTATATTCGCGAATTTACCACAAAATTTTGCAAATTATCACGAGCGAATTTCGGCTGTCGTTTGCAAGGCAACAATATACACGAACTGAAACGAACCGAGACGAACGAACAGAAACGATTGGTATTAAAATTGGTTTAAATATTCAAAATTAAATAGAATCGTAGAATAAGATTTTAAAATGTCTTAAAACATTCTAAAAATTTAATAAAATGTTTCGATAACTAACAAATAGTTATAGATTATTCGTAAAAATCTGGAAGCACTAGAAACAATTTCAAAATATTACAATTCTTCTCAAAGCGTTAAATAATAGTTCCAAAATTTTAAAAATTGCTTCTAAAGCTTACAGATGGTCATAAATTATTCGTAAAACTTTGAAAACAATTTCAAAATATTAAATATTGTTCTCAAAAATTAATATAAAAGCCAAATCTATTTTTTTAATAGAATCAAGTATGCTAAATCCAATTCTTTTATTGCTATCATAAGACACCAAAGTAATCTAACCTAAACATTAAATTAATTAATAAAACTAATCAAATTAATCAAATTAAGCTCAATTATTAAAGCTTTCAAGTGATTCTAAGTGTCTAATTTTTTTTTAGTAGAATCAAGTATGCTGAATCCTATTCTGTCATTATTAACTTAATGAATTAAAGCATTCTAACCTAAAAATTTATTTTTTAATAAAATTTTGCAATTTAATTAAATTAAGCTCAACTTTTGAAGCTTTAAAATACTTCTAAGTGCTAATTTTTTTTTCTTAAATAGAATCAAGTTTGCTTTTTTTAATTCTGTAAGTATCAACTTACCGAATCAAAAATTCTAAATAAAAAATTGATTTAATTGTCAAATTTAAGCTCAAGTTAGGAATCTTTTAAGTGATTCTAAGTGTTTTATTAATTTTTTTTAATAGAATCACGTATGCTAAATCCAATTCTGTCAATATTTACTTAAAAAATTAAAGAATTCTAAACTAAAAATTTGTTTAACTAACAAATTAAACAATTTAATCAAATTAGGCTCAATTTTTAAAGTGATTCTAAGTGCTATTTTTTTTTAAAGAAAATCAAGTATGCTATTCTGTAAGTATCAACTTACCAAATCAAAAAATTCTAACCAAAAGATTGATTTAATTGACAAAATTGAGCTATTTAATCAAATTGAGTTCAACTCTCAATTCTAAGTGCTAAAACTAATTTCCTTAATAGAATCAAGTATGCTAAATCCTATTCGATCATTATCAACTTAATGAGCCCAAGCATTCTAACCTATACATTAGTTTAATTCAAAAAAATTGTTTAATTAACAAATTAAGCAATTTGATCAAATTATGCTCAATTTTTGAAGCTTTAAAGTAATTCTTAGTGCAAAAATAAATCGTTTTAATATAATCAAGTATGCTTAATCCAGTTCTGTAAGTATCAACTTACCAAATCAAAAATTCTAACCAAAAAATTGATTTAATTGACAAAATTAAGATACTTAATGAAATTAAGCTTAACTTAGGAATCTTTTAAATGATTCTAATTGTCTAATTTTGTTTTAATTCAATCAAGTATGCTGAGTCCAATTCTGTCATTATTAACTTCATAAATTAAAACGGACTAATCAAAAAAAATTATTAACTAACAAATAAAGCAGTTTTATCAAATTAAACTCAATTTTTGAAACTTTAAAGTAATTCTAAGTGCTAAACCTATTTTTTTAATAGAATCAAGTATGCTTAATCCAATTCTATAAGTATCAACTTACCAAACCAACAATGTCAAACCAAAAAATAAATTTAATTTACAACACTAAGCAATTGTATCAATTTAAGCTCAATTTGTTAAGCTTTTAAGTGATTCTAAGTGCTGCAACTAAACTCCTTAATAAAATCAAGTATGCTAAATCCAATTCCGTCATTTCCACTTAACGAATCAAAGAATTCTAACCAAAAAATTAATTTAAATAACTTAACTAAGCAATTTAATTTTTCAAGTGCTTCTAAGTGCTGAAACTAAATTCGTTAACAGAATCAAGTATGCCAAATCCAATTCTGTCATTATCAACTTAATAAATTAAAGCAATCTAACCTAAAAATTAGATAAATTTACAGAACCATTTGAATCAAACTAAGCTCAGTTCTTAAAGCTTTTGAGCGATTCTAAGTGCTCCAACATAATTCCTTAATAGAATCTAGTATGCTAAATCAAATTCTGTCATTATTAATATATTGAATCAAAGTATTATAACCTAAAAATCAATTTAACTAACAAAATTAAACAATTTAATCAAATTAAGCTCAGTTTTTGAAGCTTTTGATCAATTCTAAGTGCTCCAACTTAATTCCATAATAGAATGAAGTAAGCTTAATCTAATTCTGTCAATATCAATGTAATGAATAAAAGCAATCTAACCTAAAAATCAATTTAACTAACAAAACTAAACAATTTAATCAAATTAAACTCAATTTTAAAAGCATCTAAGTAATTTTAAGTGCTGAAACTAAGTTCCTTAAATAGAATCAAGTAAGCTATATTCAATTCTGTTAACATCAACTGAATAAATTAATTCATTCTAACCTAAAACTTAGTTTAATTGACAAAATTGCGCAAATTATTCAAACTAAGCTCAATTTATTAAGCTTTTGAGCAATTCTAAGTGCTGCAACTTAATTCCTTAATAGAATCAAGTAAGCTGAATCCAATTCTGTCAATATCAATGTAATGAATGAAAGCAATCTAACCTAAAAATCAATTTAACTAACAAAACTAAACAATTTAATCAAATTAAGCTCAATTTTTAAAGCTTCTAAGTAATTTTAAGTGCTGAAACTAAGTTCCTTAAATAGAATCAAGTATGCTTCATTCAATTCTATTAACATCAACTAAATAAATTAATTCATTCTAACCTACAACTTAGTTTAATTGACAAAATTACGCAAATTATTCAAACTAAGCTCAATTTATTAAGCTTTTGAGCAATTCTAAGTGCTGCAACTTAATTCCTTAATAGAATCAAGGATGCTGAATCAAATTCTGTTATTATTAATGTATTGAATCAACGCATTTTAACCTGGAAATCAATTTAACTAACAAAATTAAACAATTTAATCAAATTAAGCTCAATTTTAGAAGCTTTTAAGCAATTTTAAGTGCTAAAACTAAATTCTTGAAATCGAATCAAGTGTGCTAAATTCAATTCTGTTATTATCAACTTAATAAATTAATGAATTCTAACTTAAAAATTAGTATAAATAACAATTAAGCAATTTAATCAAATTAAGCTCATTTTAGGAAACTTATAAGTGATTCTATGTGTTCAAGTTATTATTTTTTAATAGAATCAAGCAAGCTAAATCCAATTCTGTCAGTATTAACTCAATAAATTTAAGTATTCTAACCTAAAAATTTGATTAATCAACAAAATTAAGCTATTTAATCAAATTAAGCTCAACTTAAGAAGCTTTTAAGTAATTTAAAGTGCTGAAACTAAATTCCTTAATAGAATCAAGTATGCTGAATCCAATTCTGTTATTATTAACTTAATAAATCCAAGCATTCTAACCTAAAAACTAGTTTAATTAACAAAACTAAGCAAATTAAGCTCAATTATTGAAGCTTTTAAGTGATTCTAAGTGCAAATATAATTTTTTAAATAGAATTAAGTATGCTAAATCCAATTGTGTCATTATTAAATCAATAAACTCAAGTATTCTAACCTAAAAAGTTGTTTAGTTAACAAATTAAGCAATTTAATCAAAGTAAGCTCAATTTTTGAAACTTTAACGTAATTCTAAGTGCTAAAATTAAAATCCTTAATAGATTTAAGTATGCTGAATCCAATTTTGTCATTATTAACTTAATAGATCCAAGCATTCTAACCTAATAAATAGTTTAATTAACAAAACTAAGCAAATTAAGCTCAATTATTAAAGCTTTTAAGTGATTCTAAGTGTAAAAATATTTTTTTAAATAAAATTAAGTATGCTGAATCCAAATTTGTCATTATTAAATCAATAAATTCAAGTATTCTAATTTAAAAAGTTGTTTAATTAAAAAATTAAGCAATTTAATCAAAACAAGCTCAATTTTTGAAGCTTTAACGTAATTCTAAGTGCTAAAATTAAATTCCTTAATAGATTTAAGTATGCTGAATTCAATTCTGTCAATATCGACTTAATGAATTGAAGCATTCTAACCTAAAAATAGATTTAATTAAATAAATTAAACATTTTATTTAAATTGAGCTCAATTTTTGAATCTTCTAAGTGATTAAGTGCTAAAATTAATTTTTTCAATAGAACCAATTTAGGTAAAGCCAATTTTGCCATTATTACCGTAATAAATCAAAGCATTCTAACCTAAAAATTGAATTAATTAACAAAGCCAAGCAACTTAATCAAAGTAAGTTCAATTATTGAAGCTTTTAGTAATTCTAAGTGAAAAAATATATAAAAAAAAAATAGAATCAAGTATGCTGAAACTAATTCTGTCATTATTAACTTAATAAATCATAACATTCTAACCTAAAAAGCAATTTGATAAACAAAATTCAGCAATTTAATCAAACTAAGCTCAATTTTTAAAGCTTTTAAGTGCACCTAAATGCTCAAACTTAATTCCTAAGTAAAATTAAGCATGCTAAATTTAATTTTGTAAATGATTCAAAGCATTCTAACCTATAAAATAATTTAATTAACAAAACTAAACAATTTAGTCAAAGTAAGCTCAATTGTTAAAGCTTTTAAGTGATTCTAAGTGTCATTTTTTTAAAAATTAAAAACAAGTATGCTGAATCCAATTCTGTCATTATTAACTCAATAAATCATAGCATTCTAAACTAAAAATCAATTTGATAAACTAAACTAAGCAATTTAATCAAATTAAGCTCAATTTTTGAAGCTTTAAAATAATTCTAAGTGCTAAAATTAAATTTAAGTATGTTGAATTCAATTCTGACATTATCAACTAAATAAATTTAAGCATTCTAACCTAAAAATAAAATTAATTAAATAAATTAAACAATTTATTCCAATTAAACTCAGTTTTTAAAGCTTTTAAGTGATTCTAAGTGCTGAACATATTTTTTTAATAGAATCAATTATGCTAAAACCAAGTTTGTCATTATTATTGTAATAAATCAAAGCATTCCAACCTAAAAAAATTTCTAATTAACAAAACTAAGCAATTTAATCAAAGAAAGCTCAATTATTGAAGCTTTTAAGTGATTCTAAGTGTCAAAATGATTTTTATTAAATAGAATCAAGTATGCTAAACCCAATACTTAATAAATCATAGTATTCTAACCTAAAAATCAATTTGATAAACAAAATTAAGCAATTTAATCGAATTAAGGTCAACTTTTGGAGCTTTTAAATGCTAGATGCAGTGCTAAAACTTAATTCCAAAATAAAATTGTGCATGTTAAATACAATTTTGTAAACTAAATAAATCAAAGCATTGTAACCTAAAAAAAAATGAATTAACAAAATTAAGCTATTTAATTAAATTAAGCTCCACTTAGAAAGCTTTGAAGTAATTTAAAGTGCAGATACTAAATTTCTTAATAGAATTAAGTATTCTAAATCCAATTATGTTATTATCAACTTAATAAATCTAAATATTCCAACCTAAAAATTAATTTAATTAAATGAACAAAGCAATTTAATCAAACCAAGCTCAATTTTTAAAGCTTTTAAGCGATTCTAAGTGTGCAAAAAACGTGTCACCGAGTTTATTTTATACATATTTTTTTTACTTTAAATTAAAACTGTTTGCAAAATAGAAGATTTAAGTATTGCTTTTATATGAGTATAATGTAGTAATGCTTCGCAAGTATATTACAGGACAAAGAGACTGTAAAAGAATTTAATAGGAAAATCCATCACGTAATAAAAAAAATACAAACGCCACCATCACTGAATTATTCTGCAAGATTTTAATTATATATATTGTCCAACTATTTCCACGTCAGTCGTCCCGGCACACTCAATTTTTCATGCGGAGGGGGTATTGTATAACTCTTGTGTGAGCTTAACGGACGTTCCTAGAATTCAGTTTACATGCAAATTTATGGCGCTCCTCCGTGAAGTGTTAGATTTATGCCGTTCGTAAATTAGAAAGTCGTAGACTCGAGGGGTACATCTGATAAACAAAGTAATTGCTCGCATACACACAAATACATAGACCGAGAAATTCCGGATTCAGATTTAAGAAGCCCAAAGACTAAATGGAAGATGTCAGGGGAGTGATAATTGTTTGCACGAAAATAGATACAGATAAGGGTTTCAACAATGGATATAATTATAAATTATTTAATGAAATGCAAATGGATTCGATAAAATACAATATCTATTTAAGGATTGCTTTCAACATAACTGAAAAGGTTAATTGATAAAATATAGTCATTATTAGACTAAAGTTTTTTGATAATCAAATTTGTAGTAACTGCAGCATTTTTAAAGAAAAATAAAGCTTTAAAAAATGCAATACATTAATAATTTTTAAGCAACTTTAATACTTTAAAAAGAACAAAAAAAACTTATAATAATTCAATATTAGTTTTGTAAATAGAACTTGTTGTTATTTTCCTCAATAAACAATTTAACTAATTTCCCTCTATGATGCCTCAGCATTAATATTTGATAACACTTTAACAAAGACAATTACACGACACAACTGTAATTTTATTACATATTAAACAAGTTGTATTCGTCGAACAAAACTTCCAAACACACTCCCGGCTTACTTGTAATTTCCATAATTTAAACTTTCATAATTACACGGATAAAACATATTCCTTTCAAGACGCGAATTATATTCAGTTGAATAAATTGTTAATACAAAATAAAATTACATCCACACAAAAACCATTGTTGTTAAAAAAAGAAAACAGGAAACCTTTTTAGAATATTTATGCGGGTCTTATCGTTCCCAAGGATGTAACCGTTACATAAAAATTGTCTACACTTACCGAATATTTGCCAGGGACGTAAATGGGTTGGGACTGCGACGAGGTGAGTCCATGGCCTCCGGCTGAGACCGGGGTCCCGGAAATAGGACTGTAGTTCCCAGGCGGTGTGCCCGGAGTCACGGCTATC
Source organism: Tachinus rufipes (assembly GCA_963932245.1). Taxonomy (NCBI): domain Eukaryota; kingdom Metazoa; phylum Arthropoda; class Insecta; order Coleoptera; family Staphylinidae; genus Tachinus; species Tachinus rufipes. The sequence continues at coordinate 10,824,064 of OZ010749.1, forward strand.
CTTTCCCTAGGAGACATATCCGCCCAATCTCGTCTCCTCAAGTCTTCTAGATAACTGAGCACATCAACGTAATGTGTGCTGAAGAGGTCTGCATATCTCGATGCAAGACCTTCTAAGTAACCTCGATCGCCATCCTAAAAAAAAGAAACGTGTTAGTGGGTAATTTGCGGTTGAGAGAATGACACACAACAAAAAAGTTGAGTTTATAATAAATAAGTTTTATAAACTGGCTTAGTAGATATATTTAATAACAATCAATGTATCTCCAAAACTAATCAATGGATCGCTATCTAATTTTTGGAAAGATTAGATCTAATATGTCTTAAAATATACTAAAAGATACAAACAATTTTAAACGTTGAGTTTTTATTGAATAAATTTCAAACAAGTTTGTATTTTACAAACTAAGATATTAGCAATATTTTATAATAATCAATGTATCTCCAAAACTAATCATTGGATCGCTATCTAAATTTTGGAAAGATTAGATCTAATATGTCTTAAAATATGCTAAAAGTAACAAATAATTTTACACGTTAAAATTTTATTAAATAATTTTCAATATTAGAGAATATTTATATCAATCAATTTATCTCAAAAACTATTCATTGAATCATTATCTAATTTTAGGAAATATTAGTTCTAATATGTCTTAAAATATGTTCAAAGTAACAAATAATTTTACACGTTGAATTTTTATTAAATAATTTTCAAATTTTATAAACTTCAATACTAGATCTTTTTTATAGAAATCGATTTTTCGCCAAAACTATTCATTGGATCAATATCTAACTTTTGGAAATATTAGATCTAATATGTCTTAAAATTTGCTTAAAGTAACAACTAATTTTACACGCTGAATATATATTGAATAATTTTTAAACTTTTACAAACTACAATATTAGAGATTTTTGATAAAAATCAAAGTATCTCCGAAACTATTCATTGAATCGTTATCTAATTTTTGGAAACATTAGATCAAATATGTCTTAAAACATGCTCAAAATAACAAATAATTTTACACGTTGAATTTTTAATAAATAATTTTTGAACTTTTACAAACTTCAATATTAGATTTTTTTTATAGAAATCAATGTATCTCCGAAACTATTCATAAGATCATTGACTAATTTTTAGAAATAGTAGATCTAATATGTCTTAAGATATGCTAAAAATAACAAATAATTTTAAACGTTTAAGTTTTATTAAATAATTTTCAAACTTTTAAAAATTCAATTTTGATTTTTCTATAAAAATCAATGTATCTCCGAAACTATTCATTGGATCATTATCTAATTTTTGAAAATATTTGATCTAATATGTCTTAAAATATGCTAAAAGTAACAAATAATTTTACACGTTAAATTTTTATTAAATAATTTTCGAACTTTTACAAACTTCAATACTATTGATTTTTTATTTAAATCAATGTATCTCCGAAACTATTCATTGGATCAATATCTAATTTTTGGAAATATTAGATCTAATACATCTTAAAATATGCTTAAAATAACAAATAATTTTACTCGTTAAATTTTTATTGAATAATTTTCGAACTTTTGCTAACAGTAATTTTGAAGATTTTTTATAGAAATCAATGTATCTCTAAAACTATTCATTGGATCATTATCTTACATTTGGAAATATTAGATCTATTATGTTTTAAAAGATCCTTAAAGTAACAAATAATTTTACACGCTGAATATTTATTAAATAATTTTTAAACTTTTACAAACTTCAATATTAGAGATTTTTGATAAAAATCAAAGTATCTCCTAAACTATTCATTGGATCGTTATCTAACTTTTGGAAACATTAGATCAAATATGTCTTAAAATATGCTAAAATTAACTAATAATTTTACACGTTAAATTTTTATTAAATAGTTTTTAAACTTTTACAAACTTCAATATTAGATTTTTTTTATAGAAGTCAATGTATCTCCAAAACTATTTATTGGATCCTTATCTAATTTTTGAAAATATTGGATCTAATATGTCATAAAATATTCTAAAAATATAAAATAAATTTATACGTTAAATTTTTATTAAATAATTTTCGAACTTTTACAAACTGACAAGTTCTAGGTATCCCACAGGGTTCTATTATTAGTATAAAACTAATATCTAACTTATAATTTATGTTTCAACACTTAGGTGGGTAGGTAGGCAACTCCAGTCCAAACATGCGCACATCATATAGTTTTAGTTCTCACCCACCCAAGTGTTTGTGTTCAAAAAATTGAATCACAAATACTTGGATAAGTAGATGAACAACTCAAATCAGAACCACGTAGCTCATCATTTAAACTTGGCTCTCACCCACCCACCCAAGTGTTTGTCTGCAAGAAATTGGATCATAAACACTTGGTTGAGAGAATGGGCAACTCTAATCCAAATTAAATGTCCACATCATTTAAACTTAGTTTCCGCCCACCCACCCAAGTGTTTGTAATCCAATTTCTTGAACAAAAACACTCGGGCAGGTGGATTGGTAACATCAATCTAAATCACACGATCATTTAATCCAAAGTGTTTGTGTGCAAGAAATTGGATCACAAACACTTAGGTGGGTGGCTGGGCAACTGCAAACCACGTGGCTTCATCATTTAAACTTCGTTCCCGCTTACCCATCCAAGTGTATGTGATCCAATTTCTTGAACACAAACACTCGGGCGGGTGGCTGGGTAACACCAATCCAAATCACACGCTCACATCATTTAAACTTGGTTCCAACCCACCCACCCACCCACCCAAGTGTTTGTGTGCAAGAATATGGATCATTGGGTGGGTGAGTGGGCAACTCTAATCCAAATTACATGTCCACATCATTTAAAATTAGTTTCCGCCCACCCACCCAAGTGTTTGTAATCCAATTTCTTGAACAAAAACACTCGGGCGGGTGGGTGGGTAAAATCAATACAAATCACACGATCACATCATTTAAACCAAAGTGTTTGTGTGCAGGAAATTGGATCACAAACACTTGGGCGGGTGAATGGGCAACTCCAAACAACGGGGCCTCATCATTTAAACTTAGTTCCCGCCCACCCACCCAAGTATTTGTGATCCAATTTCTTAAACACAAATACTCGGGCGGGTGGGTAGGTGACACCAATCCAAATCGCACGCTCACATCAATGATACATAAATCCCGCCCGACCACCCAAGTGTTTGTAATCCAATTTTTTAAACACAAACACTTGGGCGGGTGGGCAAAAATTAAGTTTAAATGTAATAGGTTCAAAAAATTAGACCACAAACATTTGAGTGGGTAAGTGGGCAATTTCAATCCAAACCACATTCAAACATTATTTAAATTTAATTCCCGCCCACCTGCCCAATTGTTTGTGATCAAGAAACTGGACTACAAACAAGTGGGTGGGTGGGTGGGCAACTCCAATCTAAAGTATACGCCCACATCATGGCAACACCAATCTAAACCACATGTCCACATCATTTATACTTAGTTTCCGCCCACCCGCCCAAGTGTTTGTTATCAAAAAATTGAATAACAAACACTTGGGTGAGTGGGTGGGCAACTCCAATCCAAACCAAATATCTACTTAATTTTAACTTAGTTCCCGCCAACCCACCCAAGTGTTCTGGATAAATTCTGGATTGAAAGTTGGAGGGTAAACCAAAGTCTACTGCACGTAGGCCTCATTAGGCCCTTTGTACCTCCTCCAATGGTGACCTCACTCCGTTGTCTTTGCATTTAACCACCCTATGTGACTGATGTATGCAAGTACAACGCTTGGAGGGGTCTCCCTTATGCTGGCCATGTCAAGCCAGCGGCTCCCCAATATGGATTCTCTATCGTATGAGAGGGCCGGGCATGTGCATAGCACGTGCTCGATTGTCTCGTCGTCCATTTCACATCCTCTACACGTTGGATTGTCTCCAATACCAATCATGTGCATGTGTTTCTTTAGTTGGCAGTGTCCTGTCAAGATTCCTGTCATAATTTGCAAATTCTTTCTGGAAAGTCGCTAGTAGTAATCGGCCGTCTTGGCGTTAGGAGCAGTCATTGCTTCCTTTGCCTGTCTGCAGCCCGGTGTATCATCCCAACGCCGTCTCAGTGCATTGTGTGTGTTAACTTTTAGTAGATTATTTAAGCTTTTGAGTGTTAAAACGGTCCAGGGTTCAGGACCACACGCTATGAGGGTTGACCCTTTACGCGCCAGCTCGTCCGCCTCAATGTTACCTACTTTGTTAGAGTGTCCTTTTACCCAGAGCAGCTCAATGTTACTTCCACAGGCTGCTAAAGTAAGGGCGCAATGACATTCATAAATTAGCTTCGATGTGATTCTAGGCTTGTTTATAGCAATTAGGGCCGCTCTACTATCCGTTAGAATTTGGACATTCTTGCCAGATATTTTGCGGTTCACAATTTCCATAACCCCATAGGTTATCCCAACTACTTCTGCTTGGAAGATAGTCGTATGAGCCGCTAGTGGTAATGATATTTTGAGATCCAGGTCTTGCGAGAAGATTCCCGCTCCAGAACCTTTATTAGTTTTTGAACCATCCGTGTAGATTTTAATCAAATCATTGACCACGTTCTGCTTCTCTTGTTCATGTGTGCGCACGTTGTAAGGTCTTTGAAACACAAAGAAGGGTGACATGTTGTCTGTTTGCGCTCCTAACAGAGGTGTTTTCTTAACAGCCTTTTCCAGGAGAGCACAGTGTTTGCCAGCCCTCCCTGCAGTGTGCCAAAGTCCAGCTGCATTCAGACGCAAAGATGCCAATGTCGCCATCTCCTCGACGTAAATGTCGAGGGGCGGCAGACACAACATTGCCTCCATAGCTGCAGTTGGTGTTGTCCGCATGCCACCTGTTATACTTAGGCATGCCATTCGTTGCAGCTGATTTAGTTTGCTTGCAGACGTTTTTTGTCTAGCTTTTGGCCACCACTTAGTGCACCATATGTGATCATAGGTCTTATGACGGCTGTGTACAGCCATAGCACTATCTTTGGAGACAGTCCCCATGTTTTCCCCACAGCTCGTCTGCATTGCCAAAAAGACATATGAACTTTTTTGCATCTCGTATTTAGATGTGGTCCCCATGTGAGCTTATTGTCAAAAACCACCCCAAGATATTTTACCTCGGTTGATAGCGGTAGTGGGGTATTTAGGAGTTTTGGTAAGTTTAGATTTCCAATTTTCCTTTTTTTTGTGAAGAGAACCAGTTCGGTTTTCAAAGGGTTGACCGTAAGAGCCTGGTCTTTGCACCAATTTCCGATTATTCTTAAAGCCTCTTGCATCAAGTTACAGAGTATGCTTTCGAATTTACCGCTTAGTAGGATTGTTATGTCATCTGCATAACCAATTGTGTAGAAACCATGGTCATTGAGTAGGCGTATAAGACTGTCGACTACTATATTCCATAGTAGTGGAGATAATACACCTCCCTGGGGACATCCTTTAGCAACAACTTTCCTGACCGTCGAATCCCCTACATTAACTGTAACGGCTCTTTTTTCCAACATGCGTTTTATCCATCCACTAATTGTGGGGTTTACACCATGTGTTGCAAGAGCAGTTTCTATTTTTTTGAAGGTGGTTTTATCAAAAGCGCCTTCAATATCTATAAATACGCCCAAAGTAGACATTTTGTCTCTTAATGATCTTTCGATTCGGTCCGTTACGAGATGTAGGGCCAATTTGGTGTGTGTTTATAATCAAGAAATTGGATCTCAAACACTTGGGCGGGTGGGTGGGTAACACCAATCAAAACCACATGTCCATATCATTTAAACTTAGTTCCCGCCCGCCCGCCCAACTGTTTGTGATCAAAAAATGGGAGCACAAACACTTGAGTGGATGGAAAGACATCTCCAATCCAAACCACGTGGCCACATCATTTAAACTTGGTTCAATATTAGTTTTTTATAGAAATCACTGTATCTCCAAAACTATTCATTGGAACATTATCTAATTTTTGGAAATATTAGATCTAATATGTCTTAAAATATGCTAAAAATAACAAATAAATTTACACGTTAAAGTTTTAATAAATAATTTTTAAACTTTTACAAACTTCAATATTAGAGATTTGTTACAGAAATCAACGTACCTCCGAAACTATTCATTGGATCAATATCTAATTTTTAGAAATATTAGATCTAATATGTCTTAAAATATTGTATTAAATAAATTTCAAACTTTTACAAACTACAATATTAGTAATTTTTATAGAAATCAATGTATCTCCGAAACTATTCATTAGATCATTATCTAAGTTTTGGAAATATTAAATCTAATATGTCTTAAAATATGCTTTAAGTAACAAATAATAGTACATGCTAAACTTTTATTAAATAACTTTTAAACTTTTACAAACTTCAATATTAGAAATTTTTGATAGAAATCAAAGTATCTCCGAAACTATTTCTTGGATCGTTATTTAATTTTTGGAAATATTAGATCTAATATGCCCTAAAATATGCTAAAAGTACCAAATAATTTTACACATTAAAGTTTGATTAAATAATTTTCGAACTTTCACAAACTTCAATATTAGACATTTTTTATAGAAATCAATGTATTTCCGAAACTATTCATTGAATCATTATCTAAATTTTGGAAATATCAGATTTAATATGTCTTAAAATATGCTAAAAATAACAATTAATAGTACACGCTGAATTTTTAATAAATAATTTTTAAACTTTTACAAACTTCAATATAAGACATTTTTTAAAGAAATCAATGTATTTTCGAAACTATTTATTAGATCATTATCTAATTTTTAGAGATATTAGATCTAATATGTCTTAAAATATGCTAAAAATAACAAGTATATTTACACGTTAAATTTTTATTAAATAATTTTAAAACTTTTACAAACTTCAATATTAGAAATGTTTTTTATAGAAATCAACGTATCTCCAAAACTATTTATTGGATCATTATCTAATTTTTGAAAATATTAGATCTGATATAACTCAAAATATGCTTAAAGTAAAAAACATTCAAACTTTAACAAACTTCAATATTAGATTTTTTTTATAAAGATCAATGTATCTTCAAAACTATTCATTGGATCATTATCTAATTTTTGGAAATATTAGAACTAATATGTCTTCAAATAAGTTAAAAATTACAAATAATTTTACACGTTGAACTTTTATTAAATAGTTTTCAAACTTTTACAAATTTATATATTAGATATTTTTTATAGAAATTAATTTCTCTCCAAAACTATTCATTGGATCAATATCTAATTTTTGAAATTATTAGATCTAATATGTTTCAAAATATGCTAAAAGTAACAAATTATTTTACACGTTTATATCACATTAAATAGTTTTCAAATTTTTACACTTTTTTTTTTAACTTCAATATTAGACAATTTCTATAGAAATCAATGTATCTCCAAAACTATTCATTCAATCATTATCTAATTTTTGGAAAAATCAGATCTAATATGTCTTAAAATTAGCTAAAAATAACAAACAATTTCAGACGATAAATTTTTATTAAATAATTTTCAAATTTTTACAAACTTCAATGTTAGAATTTTTTTAAAGAAATCAATGTATCTCCGAAACTATTCGTTGGATTATTATCTAATTTTTGGAAATATTAGATCTAATATGTCTTAAAATATAAAGACAGTAACAGATAATTTTACACGTTAAATTGTTATTAAATAATTTTTAAACTTTTACAAACTTCAATATTAGAGATTATTTATAGAAATAAATGTATCTCCAAAACTATTTATTGGATCAATATCTAATTCTTGGAAAAATTAGATCTAATATGTTTTATAATATGCTATAAGTAACAAATAATTTTACACGCTGAATTTTTATTAAATAATTTTTAAACTTTTACAAATTTCAATATTAGAGATCTTTGATAGAAATCAAAATATCATAGAAACTATTCATTAGAACGTTATCTAAGTTTTGGAAATATAAGATCTAATATGTCTGAGAATATGCAAAAAGTAACAAAAAATTTTACACGTTAAATTTTTATTAAATAATTTTCGAATTTACAAATTTCAATATTAGAGGCTTTTTTTATAGAAATCATTGTATCTCCAAAACTATTTATTGAATCATTATCTAATATTTGAAAATATTAGATCTTATATGTCTTAAAAGATTTTAAAAGTAATAATAAATTTTACACGTTGATATTTTATTAAATAGTTTTCGAACTTTTACAAACTTAAAAATTAGATTTTTGTATAGAAATTAATGTAACTCCAAAACTATTTATTTGAACACTATCTAATTTTTGAAAATATTAGATCAAATATGTTTAAAAATATGATTAAAACAACAAATAATTTTACACGTTGAATTTTTATTAAATAATTTTTGAACTTTTACAAACTTTATTATTTGATTTTTTTTATAGAAATCAATGTATCTCCAAAACTATTCATTGGATCATTATCTAATTTTTGAAAGAATTAGATCTAATATGTCTTAAAATACGCTTAAAGTAACAAATAATTTTACAAGCTGAATTTTTATTAAATAATTTTTAACTTTTACAAACTTCAATATTAGAGATTTTTGATAGAAATCAAAGTATTTCCAAAACTATGCATTGGATCGTTATCTTATTTTTGAAAATATTAGAACAAATATGTCTTAAAATATGCTTAAAACAACAAATAATTTTACACGTTAAATTTTTATTAAATAATTTTTGAACTTTTACAAATTTCAATATTAGAGAGTTTTTTATAGAAATTAATGTATCTAAAAATTTATTCATTGGATCATTATCTTATTTTTCAAAATATTAGATCTTATATGTCTTAAAATATACTAAAAATAACAATAAATTTTACACGTTGATATTTTATTAAATATTTTTCGAACTTTTACAAACTTAAATATTAGATTTTTGTATAGAAATTAATGTAACTCCGAAACTATTCATTGGATTATTATCTAATTTTTGAAAATAATAGATTAAATATGTCTTAAAATATGCTTAAAATGACTAATAATTTTACGCGTTGAAATTTTACTAAATAATTTTTGAACTTTAACAACTTTAATATTTGATTTTTTTTTATAGAAATCAATGTATCTCCAAAACTATTCATTGGATCATTATCTAATTTTTGGAAAAACTATTTCTAATACATCTTAAAATATGCTTAAAATAACAAATGATTTCACACGTTGAATTTTTATTAAATAATTTTTGAACTTTTACTAACTGATACGTTCTAGGTATCCCACAGGGTTCTATTATTAGTATAAAACTAATATCTAACTTACAATTGATGTTTCAACACTTAGGTAGGTAGGTAGGCAACTCCAATCCAAACATGCGCACATCATTTAATTTTAGTTCCCACCCACCCAAGTGTTTGTGTTCAAAAAATTGGATGACAAATACTTGGATAGGTGGGGGGCAACTCAAATCAAAACCACGTGACCTCATCAATTAAACTTAGTTCCCGCCCACCCACCCAAGTGTATGTGATCCAATTTCTTGAACAGAAACACTCGGGCGGGTGGGTAACACCAATCCAAATCACACGCTCACATCATTTAAACTTGGCTCAAACCCACCCACCCACCCACCCAAGTGTTTGTGTGCAAGAATATGGATCATTGGATGGGTGAGTAGGCAACTCTAATCCAAATTACATGTCCAAATCATTTAAAATTACTTTCCGCCCACCCACCCAAGTGTTTGTAATCCAATTTCTTGAACAAAAATACTCGGGCAGGTGGGTGGGTAAAATCAATACAAATCACACGATCACATCATTTAAACAAAAGTGTTTGTGTGCAGGAAATTGGATCACAAACATTTGGGCGGGTGGGTGGGCAACTCCAAACAACGGGGCCTCATCATTTAAACTTAGTTCCCGCCCACCCACCCAAGTATTTGTGATTCAATTTCTTAAACACAAATACTCGAGCGGGTGGGTAGGTGACACCAATCCAAATCACACGCTCACATCAATGATACATAAATCCCGCCCGACCACCCTAGTGTTTGTAATCCAATTTTTTGAACACAAACACTTGGGCGGGTGGGCAAAAATTAAGTTTAAATGTAATAGGTTCAAAAAATTAGATCACGAACATTTGAGTGGGTAAGTGGGCAATTTCAATCCAAACCACATTCAAACATTATTTAAATTTAATTCCCGCCCACCTGCCCAATTGTTTGTGATCAAGAAACTGGACTACAAACAATTGGGTGGGTGGGTAGGCAATTCCAATCTAAAGTATACGCCCACATTCTAGCAACACCAATCTAAACCACATGTCTACATCATTTATACTTAGTTTCCGCCCACCCGCCCAAGTGTTTGTGATCAAAAAAATTAATTACAAACACTTGGGTGAGTGGGTGGGCAACTCCAATCCAAATAAAATGTCTACTTAATTTAAACTTAGTTCCCGCCCACCCACCTAAGTGTTTATAATCAAGAAATTGAATCTCAAACACTTGGGCGGGTGGGTAGGTAACACCAATCAAAACCACATGACCATATCAGTTAAACTTAGTTCCTGCCCGCCCGCCCAACTGTTTGTGATTAAGAAATGAGAGCACAAACACTTGAGTGGATGGATAGGCATCTCCAATACAAACCACGTGGCCAAATAATTTAAACTTGCTTCAATATTAGAATTTTTTTATAGAAATCACTGTATCTCCGAAACTATTCATTGGATCATTATCTAATTTTTGAAAATATTAGATCTAATTTGTCTCAAAATATGCTAAAAGTAACAAATAAATTTACACGTTAAATTTTTAATAAATAATTTTTAAACTTTTACAAACTTCAATATTAGAGATTTGTTACAAAAATCAACGTACCTCCGAAACTATTCATTGGATCATTATCTAATTTTTAAAAATATTAGATCTAATAAGTCTTAAAATATTGTAAAAGTAACAATTACATTTAGACGTTGAATTTTTAATAAATAAATTTCAAACTTTTACAAACTACAATATTAGTAATTTTTATAGAAATCAATATATCTCCGGAACTATTCATTAGATCATTATCTAAGTTTTAGAAATATTAAATCTAATATGTCTTAAAATATGCTATAAGTAACAAATAATAGTACATGCTAAACTTTTATTAAATAACTTTAAAACTTTTACAAACTTCAATATTAGAAATTTTTGATAGAAATCAAAGTATCTCCGAAACTATTCATTGGATAGTTATTTAATTTTTGAAAATATTAGATCTAATATGTCCTAAAATATGCTAAAAGTACCAAATAATTTTACACATTAAAGTTTGATTAAATAATTTTCGAACTTTCACTAACTTCAATATTAGACATTTTTTATAGAAATCAATGTATTTCCGAAACTGTTCATTGAATCATTATCTAATTTTTGGAAAAATCAGATCTAATATGTCTTAAAATATGCTAAAAACAACAAATAATTTCAGACGATAAATTTTTATTAAATAATTTTCAAATATTTACAAACTTTAGTAGTAGATTTTTTTACAGAAATCAATGTATCTCCGAAACTATTCATTAGATCATTATAAAATTACTAGAAATATTAGATCTAAAACGTCTTGAAATATGCTAAAAGTAACAAATAATTTTACACGTAAAAATTTGATAAAATAATTTTCGAACTTTCACAAACTTCAATATTAGACATTTTTTATAGAAATCAATGTATCTCCAAAACTGTTCATTAGATCAATATCTAATTTTTGAAAATATTAGATCTAATACATCTTAAATTATGCGTAAAATAACAAACAAATTTTACTCGTTAAATTTTTATTGAATAATTTTCGAACTTTTGCTAACTGCAATTTTAGAGATTTTTTATAGAAATCAATGTATCTCCGAAACTATTCATTGGATCATTATCTAATTTTTGAAAATATTAGATCTAATACATCTAAAAATATGCTTAAAATAACAAACAATTTTACTCGTTAAACTTTTATTAAATAATTTTCGAACTTTTGCTAACTGCAATTTTAGAGATTTTTTATAGAAATCAATGTCTCTCCAAAACTATTCATTAGATCATTATCTAATTTTTGAAAAAATTAGATCTAATATGTTTCAAAATATGCTTAAAATAACAAATAATTTTACAAGCTGAATAATTTTTAAACATTTACAAATTTCAACATTAGAGATTTTTGTTAGAAATCAAAGTATCTCCGAAACTATGCATTGGATCATTATCTAATTTTTAGATATATTAGATCTAATATGACTTAAAATATTGTAAAAGTAACAAATATATTTATGCTAAAAATAACAAGTAAATTTACACGTGAAATTTTTATTAAATAATTTTAAAACTTTTACAAACTTCAATATTAGAAATGTTTTTTATAGAAATCAACGTATCTCCAAAACTATTTATTGGATCATTATCTAATTTTTGGAAATATTAGATCTAATATAACTTAAAATATGCTTAAAGTAAAAAAAATCGAACTTTAACAAAACTTTAATATTAGATTTTTTTTATGAAGATCAATGTATCTTCAAAACTATTAATTGGATAATTATCTAATTTTTGGAAATATTAGAACTAATATGTCTTCAAATATGTTAAAAATTACAAATAATTTTACACGTTGAACTTTTATTAAATAGTTTTCAAGTTTTTACAAATTTATATATTAGATATTTTTTATAGTAATTAATTTCTCTCCAAAACTAATCATTGGATCAATGACTAATTTTTGAAATTATAAGATCTAATATGTTTCAAAATATGCTAAAAGTAACAAATTATGTTACACGTTTATATCACATTAAATAATTTTCGAATATTTTACACTTTTTTTTTAACTTCAATATTAGACAATTTTTATAGAAATCAATGTATCTCCAAAACTATTCATTGATCCATTATCTAATTTTTGGAAAAATCAGATCTAATATGTCTTAAAATTAGCTAAAAATAAAAAATAATTTCAGACAATAAATTTTTATTAAATAATTTTCAAACTTTTACAAACTTCAATGTTAGAATTTTTTTAAAGAAATCAATGTATCTCCGAAACTATTTGTTGGATCATTATCTAATTTTTGGAAATATTAGATCTAATATGTCTTAAAATATAAAGAAAGTAACAAATAATTTTACACGTTAAATTGTTATTAAATAATTTTTAAACTTTTACAAACTTCAATATTAGAGATTATTTATAGAAATAAATGTATCTCCAAAACTATTCATTGGATCAATATCTAATTCTTGGAAAAATTAGATCTAATATGTTTTAAAATATGCTATAAGTAACAAATAATTTTACACGCTGAATTTTTATTAAATAATTTTTGAACTTTTACAAACTTCAATATTAGAGATTTTTGATAGAAATCAAAGTATCTCCGAAACTATACATTGGATCGTTATCTAATTTTTGTAAATATTAGATCTAAAATGTCTTAAGACATGCTAAGAGTAACAAATAATTTTACACGTTAAAGTATTATTAAATAATTTTTGAACTTTTACAAACTTCAATTTTACAGATTATTTATAGAAATAAATGTATCTCCGATTGAATCATTATCTAATTTTTGGAAATAATAGATCTAATATGTCTTAAAATATGCTAAAAGTAACAAATAATTTTTAACGTTAATTTTTTATTAAATAATTTCTAAACTTTTAAAAACTTTCAATATTAGAATTTTTTTATAGAAGTGGATCGCTATCTTAATTTTAGAAAAAATAGATCTTATATGTCTTAAAATATGCTAAAAAGTACAATTAATTTTACAAGTAGAATTTTTATTAAATAAATTTCAAACAATTATGTATTTTACACTATAATATTAGTAATATTTTATAATAATCAATGTATCTGCAAAATTGGTTTCAAAACAAAAACCTATTGGCCAATTTTTTTAAATTTTTTTGCAAAAAAATAGAAAATGTCCCTTAGCACAATAAAATTATGAAACCTACAATTTTGCTACTAAAAATATGTTTTTGTGAGCTTTTAAGACCAAAAAATTAAAAATTTCTTGCAAATTTTTTTGCAAAAACAAAGCCTGCAAAAGCGATTTTTGCTAAACTTTTTGAATAAAAGCACAAGACGTCCTTGATTACATAAAGAATTTGAAACATAATAATTTTTTACTAAAAACAGGTTTTTAAGACCAAAAAACGGTAATTTTTTAGCAAAATTGGTTGCAAAAAAAAATCTTGTCAGGCGATTTTTATCAAATTTTTTGATTAGGAGCAGAACAATTTGCCGATAACAATAAAAATATAAAACATACAAATTTGTTACTAAAAATAGTTTTTATGAGTTCATAAAAGCAAAAAAAAAACAGAAAACAAATTGGGTGCAAAACGAATTAAATCTAATCATCTTACTCTTATATAGTTTATACAATCATTATTATTAAATCTGGATTAAGTATAACACACTGCCTTAAAGGCTAAGATGATTAGTAATTGTGGATTAGTTTAATAATTAATAAACAATAATTAGTTTCCATATTTTGCCGAACGATAATAATCAGTGAAACAAACATAACATATGCCGTTTGTAATTTTTATCTATAAAACCATGTCTTAGACGTTATAATTCAAGATTATGTTAATAGCCCTTTGCAATGTAAGCCACCTCATACATATATCTCTTACACCCCCAGATATTCCACCGCGTTATACAATGGCATCTCGCAAATACGTTTCACTACATCCTCCGCCTATGCGTGTACATAAATGTTTGCCACATTCAAGCATCTGGATTCGCGATAAATTTTGCACAATAGAACAAGAGGAGGAAGATTACCGCGATCCTACATCCTCGCCAGCCATAGTCGAAGTTAAGTCGGAATGCTTAAACGTTAGTCTCTTGTAGAGATTAGGACGCGCACCGCAACAGCACAATCTTGACTGATTATAGTATAATAATATAGAACTATTAATACAAATTTGTTTAATTTTATTATTAATAAGCAGGATTACATAAATCATGGATTCCGATTAAGGCACAAGGATGTATCTTAATTACTATCAGTGAAGTCATGAATATTATATTTTTAATTTGGCCAACGGCCGAGTTCATCGTTCATGCAATGTCCGCCGCTGAAGGGATGTAAAATAGAAAATGAACATCACCGACTATATTCTGTGCCCATCCGGGCGTGATCCGCCCGAAATTGAAATATAAATGGTCTGCATCAAACAACAACATCACCTTGCAGCAACACACATACACAAACGGGATTACCAAGTAAAAGTACTCCTCGTGTTCCCTCATGAATGCTAAATTGGAAGCGAGATTTTACTAAGCTGAGAGAACTGATGTAATGAACAACTGTTTTCGACGCAAAAAAATCCTGATTTATGCTTTAATAAACCAGTGCAAACAACGTGGAAAAGAGTATTTCAATTACGCACATCTCGAAACTAACTGGGTCGGTCTTACAAGTTTTGAGGATTTACATAGAAAAGGGTTTGCCTTTGTCGTGCTAGGCAGGGACAATGCAGGACGCGACCTTCCCCAAAAACCAACGGTTTCAGATACGCCGTACACAACTGGATTAACTATACGTAAGGAGATTAACTATCCCAAAACTGACTCGTGTATAATTTAGTTGTAGTTTCTTGAAAATTTATTCAAAAGCTTTGGAAGAATTAAATTTTTGATTGTAAATTAAATTAACTATTAAAGTTTAATTTACGATGTGCTAATTAGTTTGTCAATAATTTTAATCTTCTGATGATAATTAATTAAACTAAATATTAGATAAACTGTTGATACAGGAGATATTAATTAATTTCAGTTTGTTTATTGTTATTATTATTAAATTCCATCTTGCATATGTATTAAGTTATCCGGTTTTAATTAATGTTTGATAATCAAATGTATGCTGGAATATTTAATGCAAATGCGAGAGAGCAACACGTACAAATTTAATTAGCCTTTATTAATAATGTAGAATCTCTATGAATAAACAGTTTATTTAGAATTTTTGTGTTCGTGTATTACATAAATATTTGTATTAAGAGAAATTATTAACTGCACTATAATTGCAAAACTCCTCTTTGTATTACAAGATTTTGCATTTTACACTCATTCCCAAACATAACTGAAATTTAGAAAAAATCCAAAACAAAAAAAATAAAACAATGATTTATTATTAGTGTCAAAAATTAAATTAAACCTTCCACATTTGCCAACTCTTGCATTTCCCAAATTAAACATTTTCCGCCTTGCTCCTTTTAATTTAAAAAATAAATCAAACTCATACATTATTATTCCCATATTTGTTTTTTTTGTGTAATTTTTCCGCTACTGCTAATTAAAGAATTGTGCCAGCAAACGATTCTTCTGCATGGGGATGTAAAAGCGTCCACTTTAGGCGTATCCGATAATAAATTCTGTGTGGGATTAACAACATACATGCAGCAAAAAAAATAAAGTAAGAGCAGAACCGAAAAATCGGGATCGTTTATTACGTCGCAGGCGAAATAACAAAAATTTAATGGAGAATCTCGGTAATTTATATGAAGCAGGGGTGGTCAGAGGTCGTTATATCGCACGGGGTGAATTAGTCTGCGGCGGAAGAAGTATGGCTTTGTTGATGTTTTATTTGGAGCTTATGTTTGATTTACAATGCCGTTAAATATTTTCAGAGTTAAAACTATAAAACTTGTTACATCATTTTTCAATTTAATAAAGAGATGGTATCATACATTGCTGCTTATTGTGTGACTACAAGCACCACTTTATATATTGTATAATGTACAAATAATATGTATAATTAACTATTCAGAATGATTTATAGAGTAATAATTACTTGATACTAAAAATAATCCATTTTCCAATCCATTCGTAAACGTTAAATGGGAACTGCTTAAAAAGTATGTACTGTATTGAACATTATATAATAAAACTTCCTGCATAGAATTGATTGTAACTTTAAGCATATATTTAGACATTTTAGATCTGAATTTTATAAAAATTAGATAAAGATCCAATAATTCTTTTGGAAGATACATTGATATTTCTATAAAAAATCTCTAAAAGTGAAGTTTGTAAAAGTTCAAAAATTATTTAATGAAAATTCAACGTGTAAAATTATTTCTTACTTTCGGCATATTTTAAAACATATTAGATCTAATATTTCCAAAAATTAGACAATGATCCAATGAATAGTTTCTGAGATACATTGATTTCCATAAAAAAATCTAATATTGTAGTTTGTAAAAGTTTGAAAAATATTTATTAAAAATTCAATCTATAAATTTACTTGTTACTTTTAGCATATTTTAAGACCTATTAGATCTAAAATTTTCAAAAAATAGATAATGATCCAATGAATAGTTTCTGAGATACATTGATTTCCATAAAAACCTCTAATATTGAAGTTTGTAAAATTTCGAAAATTATTTAATAAAAATTCAACGTATAAAATTATTTTATATTTTTAGAATAATTTAAGACATATTAGATCTAATATGTGGTTTGGACTGGAGTTTCCCACCCACCTACCCAAGAGTTTGTGATCTATTGGATCACAATCACTTGGGCGGGTGGGTGGAAACTAAATATAAATGATGTGGACATGTGGTTTCGATTGGTGTTGCCATAATGTGGGCGTATACTTTAGATTTGAGTTGCCCACCCACCCACCCAATTGTTTGTAGTCCAGTTTCTTGATCACAAACAATTGGGAGGGTGGGCGGGAATTAAATTTAAATAATCTTTGAATGTGGTTTGGATTGAAATTGCCCACTTACCCACTCAAATGTTCGTGATCTAATTTTTTGAACCTATTACATTTAAACTTAATTTTTGCCCACCCGCCCAAGTGTTTGTGTTCAAAAAATTGGATTACAAACACTTGGGTGGTCGGGCGAGATTTATGTATCATTGATGTGAGCGTGTGATTTGGATTGGTGTCACCTACCCACCCGCCCGAGTATTTATGTTTAAGAAATTGGATCACAAATACTTGGGTGGGTGGGCAGGAACTAAGTTTAAATGATGAGGCCCCGTTGTTTGGAGTTGCCCATTCACCCGCCCAAGTGTTTGTGATCCAATTTCCTGCACACAAACACTTTGGTTTAAATGATGTGATCGTGTGATTTGTATTGATTTTACCCACCCACCCGCCCGAGTGTTTTTGTTCAAGATATTGGATTACAAACACTTGGGTGGGTGGTCGGAAACTAATTTTAAATGATGTGGACATGTAATTTGGATTAGAGTTGCCCACTCACCCATCCAATGATCCATATTCTTGCACACAAACACTTAGATAGGTGGGTGGGTGGGTGGGTTGGAGCCAAGTTTAAATGATGTGAGCGTGTGATTTGGATTGGTGTTACCCACCCACCCGCCCGAGTGTTTGTGTTCAAGAAATTGGATCACATACACTTGGGTGGGTGAGCGGGAACGAAGTTTAAATGATGAAGCCACGTGGTTTGCAGTTGCCCAGCCACCCACCCAAGTGTTTGTGATCCAATTTCTTGCACACAAACACTTTGGATTAAATGATGTGATCGTGTTACCCACCCACCTGCCCGAGTGTTTTTGTTCAAGAAATTGGATTACAAACACTTGGGTGGGTGGGTGGAAACTAAGTTTAAATGATGTGTACATGTAATTTGGATTAGAGTTGCCCACTCTCTCACCCAAGTGATCTAATTTCTTGCACACAAACACTTGGGTGGGTGGGTGGGAGCCAAGTTTAAATTATGTGAGCGTGTGATTTGGATTGGTGTTACCCACCCACCCGCCCGAGTGTTTGTATTCAAGAAATTGGATTACTTACACTTGGGTGGGTGGGCGGGAACTAAGTTTAAATGATGGGGCCACGTGGTTTCTAATTGAGTTGCCCCTACTTATCCAAGTATTGTGATCCAATTTTTTGAACACAAACACTTGGGTGGATAGGAACTAAAATTTAATAATGTGCGCATGTTTAATTTGGAGTTGCTTACCTACAAATCTAAGTGTTGAAACATTAATTGTAAGTTAGATATTAGTTTTATATTAATGATAGAACCCTGTGGGATACCTAGAACGTATCAGTTTGAAAAAGTTTGAAAATTATTTAATAAAAATTCAACGTATAAATTTATTTTATATTTTTAGAATATTTTAAGACATATTAGATCTGATATTTCCAAAAGTTAGATAATGATCCAATAAATTGTTTTGGAGATATATTGATTTCTATAAAATACCTCTAATATTGAAGTTTGTAAAAGTTTGAAAACTATTTAATAAAAATTTAACGTGTAAAATTATTAGTTAATGTTAGCATATTTTAAGACATATTTGATCTAATGTTTACAAAAGTTAGATAACGATCCAATGAATAGTTTCGGAGATACTTTGATTTTTATCAAAAATCTCTAATATTGAAGTTTGTAAAAGTTTAAAAATTATTTAATAAATATTCAGCGTGTAAAATTATTTGTTACTTTAAGGATCTTTTAAAACATAATAGATCTAATATTTCCAAAAGTAAGATAATGATCCAATGAATAGTTTCAGAGATACATTGATTTCTATAAAAAATCTTTAAAATTACTGTTAGCAAAAGTTCGAAAATTATTCAATAAAAATTTAACGAGTAAAATTATTTGTTATTTTGAGCATATTTTAAGATGTATTAGATCTAATATTTCCAAAAATTAGATATTGATCCAATGAATAGTTTCGGAGATACATTGATTTAAATAAAAAATCACTAGTATTGAAGTTTGTAAAAGTTCGAAAATTATTTAATAAAAATTTAACGTGTAAAATTATTTGTTACTTTTAGCATATTTTAAGACATATTAGATCAAATATTTTCAAAAATTAGATAATGATCCAATGAATAGTTTCGGAGATACATTGATTTTTATAGAAAAATCAAAATTGAATTTTTAAAAGTTTGAAAATTATTTAATAAAACTTAAACGTTTAAAATTATTTCTTATTTTTAGCATATCTTAATACATATTAGATCTACTATTTCTAAAAATTAGTCAATGATCTTATAAATAGTTTCGGAGATACATTGATTTCTATAAAAAAAATCTAATATTGAAGTTTGTAAAAGTTCAAAAATTATTTAATAAAAATTCAACGTGTAAAATTATTTGTTATTTTTAGCATGTTTTAAGACATATTTGATCTAATGTTTCCAAAAATTAGATAACGATTCAATGAATAGTTTCGGAGATACTTTGATTTTTATCAAAAATCTCTAATATTGTAGTTTGTAAAAGTTTAAAAATTATTCAATATATATTCAGCGTGTAAAATTATTTGTTACTTTAAGCATATTTTAAAACATATTATATCTAATATTTCCAAAAATTAGATGAAGATCCAATAAATAGTTTCGGAGATACATTAATTTTTATAAAAAATCTCTAATATTGAAATTTGTAAAAGTTTAAAAAATGTTTAATAAAAACTCAACGTGTAAAAGTATTTGTAACATTTAGCATATTTTAATACATATTAGATCTAATATTTCTAAAAATAAAGTAGCAATCCAATAATTAATTTCAGAGATACTCAAATTATTATAAAATATTGCTAATATCGTAGTTTGTAAAATACATATTTGTGTGAAATTAATTAATAAAAACTCAACGTGTAAAATTATTTGTTACTTTTAGCATATTTCAAAACATATTAGATCTAATCTTTTCAAAAATTAGATAATGATCCAATGAATAGTTTCAAAGATACATTGATTTCTATAAAAAAATCTAATATTGAAGTTTGTAAAAATTCAAAAATTATTAAATAAAAATTCAAAGTGCCAAAGTACGTGATACTTTTAGCATAATTTAAAACATATTACATCAAATAATTCTAATAATTAGATAATGATCCAATAAATAGTTTCAGAGATACAATAATTTCTATAAAAAAACCTCTAATATTAAAGTTTGCAAAAGTTCTAAAATCATTAAATAAAAACTCAACTTGCCAAACTACTTGATAATTTTAGCATAATTTAAAACATATTACATCTAATATTTCTAAAAATTAGATACTAATCCAATAAATATTTTCAGAGATACAATGATTTCTATAAAAAACCTCTAACATTAAAGTTTGTAAAAAATAAAAACTCAACGTGCCAAATTACTTGAAACTTTAAGCATAATTTAAAACATATTAGATCTAATATATCCAAAAATTAGATAATGATCCAATAAATAGTTTCAAAGATACATTGATTTCTATGAAAAAATCTAATATCAAAGTTTGTAAAAGTTCAAAAATTATTAAATAAAAACTCAACGTGCCAAAATAGGTAATACTTTTAGCATAATTTAAAACATATTACATCTAATATTTTAAAAAACTAGATAATGATCCAATGAATAGTTTCGGAGATACATTGGTTTCTATAAAAAATGTCTAATATTGAAGTTAGTAAAAGTTTGAAAAGTATTTAATAAAAACTCAACGTGCAGAATTAGTTTTTACAATTAGCATATTTTAAAGCATATTAGATCTAATATTTCTAAAAATTAGATAAAGATTCAATGAATAGTTTTGGAGATACAATGACTTCTACAAAAAATCTATAATATTAAAGTTTATAATATTTAAGTTCGAAAATTATTTAATAAAAATTCAACGTCTAAAATTATTTGTAATTTTTAGCATATTTTAAAACATTTTAGATCTAATATTTCCAAAAACTAGACAATAATCCAATAAATAGTTTCGGAGATATCTTGATATCTATAAAAAATCTCTAATATTGAAGTTTGTAAAAGTTATTATTTAATAAAAATCCAACGTCTACAATTATTTGTTACTTTTAGCATTTTGTTATACATATTAGATCAAATATTTACAAAAATTAGATAATGATCTAATAAATAGTTTCAGAGATACATCAATTTCTATAAAAAATCTCTGATAATAAAGTTTGTATAAATTCAAAAATTATTAATAAAAACTCAACGTGTAAAATTTGTTGTTACTTTTAGCATATTTTAAGACGTTTTAGATCTTATCTTTACAAAAATTAGATAGCAATCCAATGTTTAGTTTCAGAAATACATTGATTATTATAAAATATTGCTAATATCGTAGTTTGTAAAATAAAAATTTGTTTGGAATTTATTTAATAAAAACTCAACGTGTGAAATTATTAGTAACTTTTAGCATATTTTAAGACATAATAAATCTAATCTTTCCAAAAATTAGATAAAAATCCAACGATTAGTTTCGGAGATACATTGATTATTATAAAATATTGCTAATATCGTAGTTTGCAAAATACATAATTTTTAAAATTTATTTAATAAAAACTCAACGTGTAAATCTATCTGTTACTTTTAGTTTATTTTAAAACATAAAAGATCTAATCTTTCCAGAAATTAGATATTAATCCAATAAATAGTTTCAGATACATCGATTTCTAAAAAAAAAATCTGATATTAAAGTTTGTAAAAGTTCAAAAATTATTTAATAAAAATTTAACGTGTAAAATTATTTGTTACTTTTAGTATATTTTAAAACATATTAGATCTAATATTTCCAAAAATTAAATAATAATCCAATGAATAGTTTCTGAGATACATTGATTTCCATAAAAAATTCTAATATGGTAGTTTGTAAAAGTTTGAAAAATATTTATTAAAAATTCAATCTATAAATTTACTTGTTACTTTTAGCATATTTTAAGACCTATTAGATCTAAAACTTTCAAAAAATAGATAATGATCCAATAAATAGTTTTTAAGATACATTGATTTCTATAAAAACCTCTAATATTGAAGTTTGTAAAATTTCAAAAATTATTTAATAAAAATTCAACGTATAAAATTATTTTATATTTTTAGAATAATTTAAGACATATTAGTTCTAATATTTCCAAAAATTAGATATTAATCCAATTAATAGTTTTAGAGATACATTAATTTCTATAAAAAATCTCTAATATTAAAGTTGGTAAAAGTTCGAAAATTATTTAATAAAAATTCAACGTCTAAAACTATTTCTTACTTTTAGCATATTTTAAGACATATTAGATCTATTATTTCCTAAAATTAGATAATGATAAAATGAATAGTTTCAGAAATACATCAATTTCAATAAAAAAATTCTGATGTTAAAGTTTGTAAAAGTTCGAAAATTATTTAATAAAAATTCAACGTGTAAAACCATTTGTTACTTTTAGTATATTTTAAAACATATTAGATCTAATATTTCCAAAAATTAGATAATGATCCAATGAATAGTTTCGGAAATACATTGATTTCTATAAAAAATTCTAATATTGAAGTTTGTAAAAGTTCGAAAATTATTTATTAAAAATTCAACGTGTAAATTTATTTGTTATCTTTGGCATATTTTGAGACAAATTAGATCTAATATTTCCAAAAATTAGATAATGATCCAATGAATAGTTTCGGAGATACAGTGATTTCTATAAAAAAAATTCTAATATTGAACCAAGTTTAAATGATGTGGCCACTTGGTTTGGATTGGAGCCTATCCATCCACTCAAGTGTTTGTGCTTTTATTATTTGATCACAAACAGTTGGGCGGACGGGCGGAAACAAGTTTAAATAATATGGACATGTGGTTTTGATTGGTGTTACTCACCTACCCGCCCAAGTGTTTGACATTCAATTTCCTGATCATAAACACTTGGGTGGGTGGGCGGAAACTAAGTTTAACATAAGTAGACATTTGGTTTAGATTGGAGTTGCCCAACCACCCACCCAAGTGTTTGTAATTCATTTTTTGATTACAAACACTTGGGCGGGTGGGTGGAAACTAAATATAAATGATGTGAACATGTGGTTTAGATTGGTGTTGCCATGATGTGGGCGTATACTTTATATTGGAGTTGCCCACCCACCCACCCAATTGTTTGTAGTCCAGTTTCTTGATCACAAACAATTGGGAGGGTGGGCGGGAATTAAATTTAAATAATTTTTGAATGTGGTTTGGATTGGTGTTGTCCACTTACCCACCCAAATGTTCGTGATCTAATTTCTTAAACCTATTACATTTAAACTTAATTTCCGCCCACCCGCCCAAATGTTTGTGTTTAAAAAAATGGATTACATACACTTGGGTGGGCGGGCGAGATTTAAGTTTTATTGATGTGAGCGTGTGATTTGTATTGGTGTCACCTACCCACCCGCCCGAGTGGTTGTGTTTAAGTAATTGGATCACAAACACTTGGGTGGGTGGGCGGAAACTAAGTTTAAATGATGTGTACATGTAATTTAGATTAGAGTTGCCCACTCACCCACCCAAGTGTTTATGATCCAATTTCTTGCACACAAACACTTGGGTGGGTGGGTGGGAGCCAAATTTAAATGATGTGAGCGTGTGATTTGGATTGGTGTTACCCACCCACCCGCCCGAGTGTTTGTGTTCAAGAAATTGATCACATACACCTGGGTGGGTGGGCGGGAAATAAGTTTGAGACTACGTGGTTTCGATTTGAGTTGCCCACCTACTTATCCAAGTATTTGTGATTCAATTTTTTGAACACAAACACTTGGGTAGGTGGGAACTAAAATTATATGATGTGCGCATGTTTAAACTGGAGTTGCCTACCTACCCACCTAAGTGTTGAAACATAAATTATAAGTTAGATATTAGTTTTATACTAATAATAGAACCCTGTGGGATACCTAGAAATTATTTAATAAAAATTTAACGTATAAATTTATTTTATATTTTTAAAACATTTTATGACATATTAGATCCAATATTTCCAAAAATTAGATAAGGATCCAATGAATAGTTTTGGAGATATATTGATTTCTATAAAAAATGTCTAATATTGAAGTTAGTAAAAGTTCGAAAATTATTAAATAAAAATTCAACGTATAAAATTAATTGTTATTTTTAGCATATTTTAAAACATATTAGATCTAATATTTCCAAAAATTAGATAAAGATCCAATGAATAGTTTTGGAGAAACATTGATTTCTATAAAAATCTCTAATATTGAAGTTAATAAAAGTTCAAAAATTATTTAATAAAAACTCAACGTCTAAAATTATTTGTCATTTTTAGCATATTTTAAGACACATTAGATCTACTCTTTCTAAAAATAATGATCCAATGAATAGTTTTGGAGATACATTGACTTCTATAAAAAAAAATTAATATTGAAGTTTGTAAAAGTTCAAAAATTATTTAATAAAAACTCAACGTGTAAAATTATTTGTTACTTTTAGTATATTTTAAGACACATTAGAGCTAATATTTTCAAAAATTAGATAATGATCCAATGAATAGTTTTTTATAAAAAATCTCTAATCTTAAAGTTTGTAAAAGTTTAAAATATATTTAAAAAAATTCAACGTGTAAAATTATTTGTTACTTTTAGCATATTTTGAGATGTATTAGATCTAATATTTCCAAAAATTAGATAATGATCCAATGAATAGTTTCGGAGATACATTGATTTCTATAAAAAAAATCTAATATTAAAGTTTGCAAAAGTTTGAAAATTATTTAAAAAAATTCAACGTGTAAAATTATTTGTTATTTTTAGCATAATTAAAAAAATATTAGATCTAATATTTCCAGAAATTAAATAATAATTTCGGAGATACATTGATTTCTATAAAAAACTCTATTATTGTAGTTTGTAAAAGTTTAAAAATTATTAAATAAAAATTCGACGTGCCAAATTAATTGTTACTAATAGCATATTTTAAGACATATTAGATCTAATATTTTCAGAAATTAGATAATGATCCAATGAATAGTTTCAAAGATACATTGGTTTCTATAAAAAATGTCTAATATGGAAGTAAGTAAAAGTTTGAAAAGTATTTAATAAAAACTCAACGTGTAGAATTAGTTGTTACGCTTAGCATATTTTAAAACATATTAAGTCCAATACTTCCAAAAATTAGATAAAAATTCAATTAATAGGTTTGGAGATACAATGACTTCTACAAAAAATCTCTAATATTGAAGTTTGTAAAAGTTCAAAAACTATTTAATAAAAATTTTACGTTTAAAATTATTTTATACTTTTAGCATATTTAAAGACATACCAGATCTAATGTTTCCAAAAATTAGATATTGATCCAATGAATAGTTTCGGAGATACATTGATTTCTATAAAAAACTCTAATATTGTAGTTTGTAAAAGTTCAAAAATTATTAAATAAAAATTCGACGTGCCAAATTAATTGTTACTAATAGCATATTTTAAAACATATTAGATATAATATTTTCAAAAATTAGATAATGATCCAATAAATAGTTTCGAAAATACATTAAATTCTATAAAAAAAAATCTAATATTGAAGTTTGTATAAATTCGAAAATTATTAATAAAAACTCAACGTGTAAAATTTGTTGTTACTTTTAGCATATTTAAAGACATATTATATCTAATCTTTGCAAAAATTAGATAGCAATCCAATGATTAGTTCCGGAGATACATTAATTATTATAAAATATTGCTAATATCGTAATTTGTAAAATACGTATTTGTTTCAAATTTATTTAATAAAAACTCAACGTGTAAAATTATTTGTAACTTTTAGCATATTTTAAGACATATTAGATTGATTATTTTTGTTTTACTTTAGAACGTTATCAACTTTGCATGCAAGCTACATGCAACTCAGTTTCAATGATTGTAACCAATTAATATAATTGCATAAATCGCATCAGCCAATTAGTTAATTGATAATTATTTATAAAATCCAATCAATCCATGACTATACATACTAATTAATTGACAAATTGGGACTTATTATTTTTCATAACATTTTAGAAAAATGCAGCCATCACGTAGCCACACATACAGCGTGTGTCCACTCGGATGTAATTCGTGGAAATTGAAAATTACTATACATTTGCATATTAATAAACATTTCAATTGCCGTACTCGACGGTTTTGAGGTGGGGGACCAACAAAAAAAATAAAAATATGAGTGGTGCATCGAGCATAAACGAGGATTGTATTTTGCAAGCGCGTCCATAACGAGGTGCTTTTTTGCATATCAAAGTAGCTTTATGGAAGTGTACGTTTCAATTTGGCTGCGAATCGACTATTTGAATGTATAATTTCGTTGACATTTTTCGTTCGTGTGTATGGTTTTTTTTGTTGTTTCTGCCGACGGCGCAGAATATTATTTAAAAAACAAATTTGGCCAGTAATAACTGTCAGAGTGTGTGATCAATGAAGCTCATAATTGTTATAAAAATGTTATACGAATCACTCTGTATACACATACAAAATAATGATGAAATATTTCCCGCATCTCAAGCGATTAAAAATAATCATTCAGCAACGCTTTTTCGTTGATTGCACCAGAATTGACGCGAGGGTGGATTCGTCCGAGTGTTAACTGTTGGTGTACGATGGGGGGCTTATTGCAGATTTTTAAGAACTTTTTCATTTAAATTAGTGTTTTCAGTCGAATGGATTTTCGAAGCAAAAATTCAATAATTGAGAGTGAATCGTACAAAAAATCTGCAACTTTTTTGTATTGAATCGTGCTAACGCTTCAGATATCGATGGAATGAATTTAATGAGATTATTATATTTTAAAATTAACTGAAATATGTACTTGTTATTTAAAATTTATTTTGGAACAATTAAAAATAAATAGTGGATATGAATTAATGCAAAACTCTAGAATTGCGATTGTAAATCTTTTTGAAGTCATCGCTTGACAGGAACGGTAATTTATGCCAGTTTTTAATGTTCGTTTCGAGTGGGGGTTATTTTTATTCTTTTTTTACATTTCGGCACAACTAACAAACTGCCGGTAGTTTGGGTCGGTATTTATGTGTATTGACTCAACGTTTGCATGTAGTGGGTTGATTTATTTAACATGCTTTTTGAAGAGGCAATTATCTTTTAAATGTTGGATGAATATAATTTAATCATACAGTTACTTTTTTACTCAAGAAAAGAAATTCTTTTTTCTATTTTCTCAAGCAAACTCAATACTTGACATTATTCTAAGTGGTGAATATTTCCATTCCGAGTACGCAGCTAATTCCACAAGGCGACTACAATAATTCGCAATTTTCCACTTGAATTCCCATCTTGTGCCGAGCAGCGAGCAGGACCCCGCGGGCGTCTCTCCTTAAGGACCGCAATAAAATGTAAATAAGTAACAAAACCTGGTCTGGAAGCCAGATTTCGTATTATATGAATAGAAAAAAATATTAAAACTGGTGTTTGGGTGTGCTCGAGCGGTCAAATCGCGCAGGTTAATACTTGAGACGCTCCTTCGGAAGCAACAACCTCTCATTTATTCCTTCCGGGCATCTCTTCAAACTACATACAATTATACAAATATTTGAATCGATTCCACTAAAAAAAAAGTATATAAAAGCTTAATGTGGCTAGTAAATCTCTAAAAGAAGCCGGCGGCTTTTATTCGTCTGGATTTCCTGATTGGGTTTGTGTGCCGCATGGAATCTATATATTTGAGTGTTTCCCGGAGCTAGGGATTTCATAAATAGCCTTCCTATACTCCGCGATCAGCCAGATGTAAGCGTGCGATCTTAAATAACAAAAAATATATAATACAAAGTACAAATTGAAATCTTCGCAAACGCAGCGAAATATTGGATATTAATAGTGACCGTCAGTCGGCTTTTTCTTTAGGATTTGTAAATTCTATTTGGGGTTCTCTTTAGTAAGCACAAATTTAAATCCTTGCATATGATTTGCTACCCGTAGTTATTTATGGTATCGGTGGCTTTGCGATTCCGTACAATTTATATTTCACAAGATAGTTTAAGCTAGCATTATTTATAGATGTTCCTTTATTTACTGCTTGTTTGCAACAGTCATCAATTTTCAAATTGTATTCAGTTGAATATTATATTGAAACTAGAGATGTGGATTTAATAAATCTTTCATATATTTTTCTTCATTACTAGTTAATACGTAATATACAAAACTTATTTGTTCTTTTAAAATATATAATAATACTAATGACTTGCTTTATGTTATATTGTACACATAACAAGGCAAGTCTTCTAATATTGTAATTTCATTTGTAATTTAATGGAATAAGTACAACAAAAACATAACAATTGAAAAATATAAATTTAAACAAAATGTTCTAGTGACAATAAAAAGATCTTCTTTACTTCACAATCTGTGGAGTTACGCAAGTGAGATCACTAAAGATGCAGCCCCTGATGGAATACCGCCGGAGGTAGCAAAAGTACTAGCCCATAAAAATGATGACTTTAAGCGCACTGTTAAAGAAAGACTCTTTTCCCAAAAAGTGGAAGTTGGCAAAGTTAGTCCTAATCAAAAAACCTGCCAAAAGTATCAGTGCAGCAGCCTATAGACCACTATGCATTTCAAATAGCTTGATAAATTCTTTGAACTGATTTTAAATAAGAGACTGCTGGAAGAGCTACTGAGAACTGGTAGACTGTTTCCTGAGCAGTATAGTTTTACAAAGGGCAGATAGCAAAGAAACCAAAAAAAAATTGCAGTGTTGTTGACAGCGTCAAAAACGCCTTCAACTCGGCTCCGTGGATGGCCATTACTATGGAACTGAAGAAGAAAACAAAAAAAAACAAAAGAATAATCCAGGTTAACTCAGTTCTTGGCTCCTCGTTATAGAACACCTACTACAACGAGGTGCTCGGAAAAATCATGCCGAAAAATACAACTTTAGTAGGGTATGCGGATGATCTCGCTATAGTGGTATGCGGGTCGTGCAAAGCAACAATCAAAGAGAATGCCAAGTACCTGAGTCCTTCTTGGCAGAAATCTGCACATAGGAGCCCACTACACACTGCAAGAAGCCAGAACGGACAAAAGACTGGCTATTAGCTCGGTAACCAACTCCATCGTACTATACAGAGCCCTCGCGACTATGCACAAATCCCAAATGTTAGGACCATACAAGTAGTAGTAGGGACCATCCCCATACACCTTATCGTCCTGGGAAGAAAATACACGGCTGATACAAACCAGAATGCGCAAAAAAAGGTGACCAGAGCTAAAACTCTGTTAAAGTGGGAAGCTGAAAAAGGCCTGAAAAGTGACATGGGAAGATGAACAAAAAAGCTAATCCCAAAAGTGATTCCATGGGTTACGAGAAAACACGAGATGGATACCACTTTACCCAAAACCTGACAGGCAAACCTACCTGAAAAGGATTGTTTATCCTTTTATAGAGAATGACCAATGCGTATACTGTGACAAAGTGGATACACCCAAACACACCATGTTCCAATGCAATAGACTGCAGTGCACAAGACAGAAGACGACTAGAGGCTTAGCTCTGACAGTCAAAAATATAATGGAGTATATGCTCAAAAGCAAGGATACATAGAAAATGATAGAAAATCAGGCTACAAAAATCATCAAAAAGAAAGAGCAAGATAAAGAGGACAGTAAAGCCAAAGCCAGCTACAAAAAAGTAAAGAATAACCAAAATTAGTAGCCGCTGCGACAAAATACTTAACAATGATTCCCCAGCAACCTAGGTTAGTCTAAGGAAAGGTTTTTTAGTCGGTAGGCGTTTGAGAGCCATTCCCAAATAAATCATTTTTTTAATCCTCCCTCCTTAAAAAAAAAAAAAACGCAGGGCATCAAGGCATAAAAGAGTCTAAAAGCTTACTTCCAGAAGTAAATAACTAGTGGCTGAGAAAAAAGAAGAAAACGAATAGTTTCCTAATTAAATTGCAGAGAATCGTTTACATCATCTACAGAGAACGTAAAATAAATATGTTAGAGAAAAAAAAGATGCAACAACACACCTATAAAGATCGGCTTCAAAGATCCATTCAGAGCTAGGTGACACGCATCCCCCCCCCCCCCCCCCCCCCGTTGTCTATCCGTTGTGGACGCGCACGGTTTTGTAAAGTATATAGTAAATCAAAACGTGTATCAGAACCGGCGTGCTTTTCAACCAAAAAAATTTAAACAAAGTAGCTTCTTTTACCAACAAGCATGTTGAGTGCGTTATCAATATAAACACAATTTACAGGTTACACTCACCACAGTGCATCTTCACCAATAAACTTTTTCTCAACTTAATCCTACCATTAAAAAAACTTCGGTCATTTGTTGCCACACAAAAAAAGTCTTTCATCAGATCCTTCATTAGGCGGTCGACGTAAACTACGTAATACCTAAGCAACGCCAAAAGCACTACAACATTAAAATGACCAATTAAAAAGGCTTTACAGAACAAGATCCCGCATAAGAGTACAAGTAGACTTTATACAAAACTATTCTTTAACAAAACAACTAAAAACGCTTCCTCAAAGTTAACCTAACTAGAATCAAACAGATCATCACAGCAAACCAAACTTTCCAGCAAAGTAAAAGTCTTCTTCTATGTTCCAATCCAAAACATTCTCGTATCGTTCAAGAACTCCAAAAAGCACACCACTAATCTCAAAAGAATCGTGAAACAACTACAAAAATAAAATCTGACTTGCAAGATGTATTAAATAAAATTTGGCTAATCCCTCATCAACCACTGGACCCTAATTAAAAACTACCAACCAGGAAATAACTACAAAGTTTCTTGTGCATCTAAACCTGGCTACGTTAGTACATTCCTTAATTTGCACATATGGAATCAACTTGTAGGACATTTCAGTAGAACAAAGAAGCAAAATAAAAATGTCAAAACCTTTAACCAACCAATTCACTTCCATCATCCGTTACCTGATCTAAAGTTTGTTCTAAAAACCGGTAACAGTCACCAAAATAACAAAAAAACCAAAAGATGGTTTCATATGTAAGCACGCGGCTAAACAATAACAACAAAGCTTTCTCAGCAATAACTTAAAACGCTAAATTGTGGAATTAGTATTAAAAAGTTTAGACCATACTTTGAAGATGATAAGTTCATTCTGCGCATGGACAACAAAGTAACAAACATGCTAAGTAAAAATGTACCCTTAAAACTTAATTTGCAGATAGAACACGTTCTCAGAGATTCAAACCACCTAAGAGACGCCCCATTACAACCAACAAATGTAAACTAAATAGTACCACCCCTGCATTAAAAGAAGGACGAACCAACAACAGAAAACTTACGCCAACCTTTTAAGCACCCAACAACCTCAACCAGCCAAACAATCGCTCATCTTGGTACAAAAAACCTTCGCCACTGCAGTCCAACAAAGCCTAGCCTAATCCTAAAGATATACCCTTAACCTGGAGTAAGAAAAAACGTTATGCATCTTGCGTTCTTCCATTGACGGTGGTCAATCTTTTCAGATTGTTTCCAAACAAAATACTGCAGGCAAAATGCTGAATATCAGTGTTTATTATTAGTTCTATCCACAAGCAAATTTTCCATCCACGCAATACATATAAAAACCAAAAACAGCACTTCTGTTCAAGTTACTATTGAGGAATTGGTACCAACCGTAAGCAAAACCGCCCTTCCATACTTCAAAATGTACTAAACAGAACCATTTCCTTATTATTTGCTATTGATACCACTTCTACTAAAGTGGAAACAATGCAGGAAAAAAAGATGCAAAGCCCGTTGAAAGAACTAACACCCAAACAGCCCAAATTTCATGCAACTACAGAGAGCAAACACCAACAAACCACAGAGCGCAGATCCCCAGTGCCAACCAAAAAACAAATTTTCATGCAAACTAAAATTTGCAGCCGAGACAAAAGACTGCAAACATGGTGCAACAAAATCAAAAACAAGAAGAATTTAGGATGTACTTCCTCCTTTATCTAATAAGCCAAGCTTTCATCAATCCCAAGCAGATGCCATCAACCTTTGCTAAACAACCATCACTTGTTAAACTTGCCATCTGCGCAAATCAAAACATAGAAACCAAAAGCCAAAACAAGCTTTCACCAAAGTCAGGTTCAGACCAATAATACTTAGACCATTGCTACAGACTAATCGCAACCAACTCTGCAAACAGCCCCTGCTTTTGTAAACACAAAATAAAGAAAATTGGATAACTCAAATTACTTTAGCAATCATAGCATTCAAGAATCCCCCCCCATATCAAAAGCTAAACCAACCAGAAAGCAGGTTTTCAAGTAGAAAAATCTAAAATCTAAAACCTAAAAACAAGATCAAAAAAGGTACAACAACAAATGCCTTTACTTTCTGCACAATAACCGTCAGTTGTTAACTGTGCTATCAGTCTAAAAAACACAAAAGACTTTATCTGTTGTGTGCTTCAGGTTCAAGACCGCCGCTATAGACCTAGACCAACCAATAATACTAAATCCACCGCCTCCAGTCATCACAAGCTTCCCTCTTTTGTACTCATAGAAAAAACATACACCATATCTGCGTCATTCTGTAGATTATATAACAATAAAAAATAACTTTACCACCGCCAAATCATTGTAAGACCCCAACCAACTCCGCTAACTGCAACCTGCGTCAATCATAGCTTTACAGTTGTGTCTGCTCATAACACCCTTTGATAATATTTACGTCATTTCGTCAACTCTTTTTAACAACAGAAAAGCAAGTCAGACAAAAGCCCGCTTGTCATCTAAAAATGCTTATAGTAGTAAACCTCAAAGTAGTAATACCAAACTAAAAATTAGTAGTTTCCCTTAAATGTATGCAAACAGCAAAGTAAAGCAATTTTTCTACAAACAGCGTATCTACGTCATGCTCGTTTTGGACTTGCATCATAAACCATAGCATAAGCTAAAAATTTGGGAACATCACTGATCTTTGACCAAAAGATTTTTGGAGTGATCTAAAGTCTCAAAAATGTGTCTGCTTACCTCAACCCCTTAAACTTCATAAAAACTTCTGATGCCAATACAATATTTGCTATTCCCTTACCCACTATAATCCCAAAAAACATTAACTTTAAACACCCATCGTAGAGTAGTGTCCCAAAAAACACTAACAGTCAAAGAATGCAAACCAAACCAAACAAATCTGGACAAATAGGACAAACCCATGCACTTCATCCCAGCTAACTACCTAAGAAACGTACTTAACGTAACACTTAATAACGTCAATGCCCAAGTCAAAATCAGAACTCTGACTGCAACCCAGTAATACTGGGACTTTACAAAAAGGAACAAAAATCGGTTACTCATGCAAACAGTAATACTAAAACTTCACAAAAAGCATTACACAAAAAAGGACAAAAGTCGGTTACCCATGCGGGCTCTTCTTTCCACTCCTAGAAGAGAGTATATCTCATGAAAAAACTCCCATGCAATTAACATCCCAAAATTATATCGTTTCCAAAAAACTACTAAACAGTCAGTTTATTATGCACCTTAAATAATATCACAAAAACAATAATCTTTGCTCTAACCCAAGATCACACTCAATAATTTAACCTGCCAATCCCTCACCAACGTAATTTTTACCGCCAACATTCGGTCGTCCAACAACTAACCCACGTGACAAATCACATCGTCAAAAGTTTTAAGTTTTTCGACTTCAAAAGAAACTTTGACAAGAACTGAAACGACTGCTCCTAAGCAGTTTTATATTTGAAACACATACAGATCCATTGATTACACCTCAACTCCCCGGTAAATCACCACTAAAGTCCCATGAGATTCTATTATTTCACCTCAAAGTCTACCCCAATCCTGAAAAACCCGACAAAAATGTCGACTGTAGACACAAGTGCCCAATAAATAAAAGTAGCTCAGCCCATAAAGCGTTTTTAAAGTGATTCTAAATGCTAATTTTTTTTTAAGAAAATCAAGTATGCCTAATGCTATTCTGTAAGTATCAACTTACCAAATCAAAAAATTCTAACCAAAAGATTGAGCTATTTAATCAAATTAAGATCAACTTAGGAATCTTTTAAGTGAATTTAATTGTCTAATTTTTTTTTATTTAAATCAAGTATGCTGAGTCCAATTCTGTCATTATTAACTTAATAAATTAAAACGTTTTAACAAAAAATTTGATTAACTAACAAATGAAGCAATTTAATCAATTTAAGCTCAATTTTTGAAACTTTAATAGTAGAAGTGCTAAAACTATTTTTTTTAATAGAATCAAGTATGCTTAATCCAATTCTGTAAGTATCAACTTACCAAACCAACAATTAATTTAATAAGCAATTTTATCAATTTAAGCTCAATTTTTTAAGTTTTTAAGTGATTCTAAGTGCTGAAACTAAACTCCTTAATAGAATCAAGTATGCTAAATCCATTTAATGAATCAAAGAATTCTAACCTAAAAATTGATTTAAATAACTAAACTAAGCAATTTAATTTTTCAAGTGATTCTAAGTGCTGAAACTAAATTGGTTAATAGAATCAAGTATGCCAAACCCAATTCTGTCATTATCAACTTAATAAATTAAAGCAATCTAACCTAAATTTGGATAAATTTACAGAAACATTTTAATTAAACTAAGCTCAGTTTTTAAAGCTTTTGAGCAATTCTAAGTGGTGCAACTTAATTCCTTAATAGAATTAAATATGCTAAATTCAATTCTGTCATTATCAATGTATTGAAACAAAGCATTCTAACCTGAAAATCAATTTAACTAACAAAATTAAACAATTTAATCAAATTAAGCTCAATTTTTAAAGCTTTTAAGCAATTCTAAGTGCTACAACTTAATTCCTTAATAGAATTAAATATGCTAAATTCAATTTTGTCATTACCAATGTATTGAAACAAAGCATTCTAACCTGAAAATCAATTTAACTAAGAAAATTAAACAATTTAATCAAAATTAAGCTCAGTTTTTGAAACTTTTGAGCGATTCTAAGTGCTCTAACTTAATTCCTTAATAAAATTAAATATGCTAAATTCAATTCTGTCATTATCAATGGATTGAAACAAAGCATTCTAACCTAAAAATCAACTAAACTAACAAAATTAAACAATTTAATCAAATTAAGCTCAATTTTTAAAGCTTTTAAGCAATTTTAAGTGCTGCAACTTAATTCCTTAATAAAATCAAATATGATAAATTCAATTCTGACATTATCAACTTAATAAATTAAGCATTCTAACCTAAAAATTTATTCAACTTCAATTTAATCAAATTAAGTTCAATTTTTGAAGCTTTTAAGCAACTCTAAGTGCTGCAACTTAATTCTTTAATAAAATTAAGTATGCTAAATTCAATTCTGTCATTATCAATGTATCGAATCAAAGCATTCTAACCTGAAAATCAATTTAACTAACAAAGTTAAACAATTTAATCAAATTAAGCTCAGTTTTTAAAACTTTTGAGCAATTCAAAGTGCTCTAACTTAATTCCTTAATAGAATCAAGTAAGCTAAATTCAATTCTGTCAATATCAATGTAATAAATAAAAGCAATCTAATCTAAAAATCAATTTAACTAACAAAACTAAACAATTTAATCAAATAAAGCTCAATTTTTGAAGTTTTTAGGTAATTTTAAGTGCTGAAACTAAGTTCCTTAAATAGAATCAAGTATGCTAAATCCAATTCTGTTAACATAAACTTAATAAATTAATTCATTCTAACCTAAAACTTAGTTTAATTGACAAAATTAAGCAAATTATTCAAATTAAGCTCATTTTTTAAAGCTTTGGAGCAATTCTAAGTGCTGCAACTTAATTCCTTAATAAAATCAAGGATGCTGAATCAAATTATGTCATTATTGATGTATTGAATCAAAGCATTTTAACCTGGAAATCAATTTAACTAACAAAATTAAACAATTTGATCAAATTAAGCTCAATTTTAGAAGCTTTTAAGCAATTTTAAGTGCTATAACTAAATTCTTTAAATCAAATCAAGTGTGCTAAATTCAATTCTGTTATTATCAACTTAATAAATTAATGTATTCTAACTTAAAAATTAGTATAAATAACAATTAAGCAATTTAATCAAATTAAGCTCATTTTAGGAAGCTTATAAGTGATTCTATGTGTTCAAGTTATTATTTTTTAATAGAATCAAGTATGCTGAATCCAATTCTGTCTTATTACTTTAATAAATCATAGAATTCTAACCTAAAAATCAATTTGATAAACAAAATTAAGCAATTTACTCAAATTAAGCTCATTTTTTGTAGCTTTTAAGTACATCTAAATGCTGAAACTTGATTCCGTAATAAAATTAAACAAATTCAATTTTGTAAATATCAACTAAATGAAACAAAGCATTCTAACCTAAAAAATGATTTAATTAACAAAACTAAGCTATTGAATCAAATTAAGCGCAACTTAGGAAGCTTTAAAGTAATTTAAAGTGCTGAAACTAAATTCCTTAATAGAATCATGTATGCTGAATTCAATTCTGTCATTATTAACTTAATAGATCCAAGCTTTCTAACCCAAAAATTAGTTTAATTAACAAAACTAAGCAAATTAAGCTCAATTATAAAAGCTTTTAAGTGATTCTAAGTGTAAAAATATTTTTTTAAATAGAATTAAGTATGCTGAATCCAATTTTTTTTTCAATTCAAGTATTCTAACCTAAAAAGTTATTTAGTTAACAAATTAAGCAATTTAATCAAAGTAAGCTCAATTTATAAAGCTTTAACGTAATTCTAAGTGCTAAAATTAAATTCCTTACTAGATTTAAGTATGCTGAATTCAATTCTGTCAATATCGACTTAATGAATTAAAGCATTCTAACCTAAAAGTAGATTTAATTAAATAAATTAAACATTTTATTTAAATTGAGCTCAATTTTTGATTCTTTTAAGTGACGCTAAGTGCTAAAATTAATTTTTTTATTAGAATCAATTTAGGTAAAGCCAATTTTGTCATTATTAACGTAATTAATTAAAGCATTCTAACTAAAAAGTGATTTAATTAACAAAGCTAAGCAACTTAATCAAGTGTCAAAATAATTTTTTTTTAAATAGAATCAAGTATGCTGAATCCAATTTTGTCATTATTAAATCAATAAACTCAAGTATTCTAACCTAAAAAGTTGTTTACTTAACAAATCAAGCAAATGAATTAAAGTAAGCTCAATTTTTGAAGCTTTAATGTAATTCTAAGTGCTAAAATTAAATTCCATACTAGATTTAAGTATGCTGAATTCAATTCTGTCAATATCGACTTAATGAATAGAAGCATTCTAACCTAAAAAAAGATTTATTTAAATAAATTAAACATTTTATTTAAATTGAGCTCAATTTTTGATTCTTTTAAGTGATTCTAAGTGCTAAAATTAATTTTTTTAAAAGAATCAATTTAGGCAAAGCCAATTTTGTCATTATTAACGTAATTAATCAAAGCATTCTAACCTAAAATTTTTTTTAATTAACAAAGCTAAGCAACTTAATCAAAGTAAGTTCAATTATTGAAGCTTTTAGTAATTCTAAGTGTCAAAATATTTTGTTTTTTAATAGAATCAAGTATGCTGAATCTAATTCTGTCATTATTAACTTAATAAATCATAACATTCTAACCTAAAAAGCAATTTGATAAACAAAATTAAGCAATTTAATCAAATTAAGCTCAATTTTTGGAGCTGTTAAGTGCGCTGAAACTTAATTCCTAAGTAAAATTAAGCATGCTAAATTTAATTTTGTAAATGATTCAAAGCATTCTAACCTATAAAATAATTTAATTACCAAACTAAACCATTTAGTCAAAGTAAGCTCAATTGTTAAAGCTTTTAAGTGATTCTAAGTGTCAATGTTATTTAATTGAAAACAAGTATGCTGAATCCAATTCTGTCATTATTAACTTAATAAATCATAGCATTCTAACTTAAAAATCAATTTGATAAACTAAACTAAGCAATTTAATCAAATTAAGCTCAATTTTTTAAGCTTTAAAATAATTCTAAGTGCTAAAATTAAATTCCTTAATAGATTTAAGTATGTTGAATTTAATTCTGACATTATCAACTGAATAAATTTAAGCATTCTAACCTAAAAATAAATTAAACAATTTATTTCAAGTAAACTCAGTTTTTAAAGCTTTTAAGTGATTCTAAGTGCTGAACATATTTTTTTTAATAGAATCAATTATGCTAAAACCAATTTTGTCATTATTATTGTAATAAATCAAAGCATGTAACCTAAAAAAAATTTTAATTAACAAAACTAAGCAATTTAATCAAAGTAAGCTCAATGATTGAAGCTTTTAGTAATTCTAAGTGTCAAATTTTTTTTTTAAAATAGAATCAAGTCTGCTGAATCTGATTCTGTCATTACCAACTTAATAAATCAAAGCATTCTAATCTAAAAATTAATATAACAATTTAATCAAACAATTTAATCAAACAATTTAATCAAATAAAGCTCAATTTTTAAAACTTTTTAGCAATTCTAAGTGCTGCAACTTAATTCCTTAATAGAATCAAGTATTAAGCAATTAAGCAATTTTAAGTGCTGTAACTTAATTTTTTTAATAAAATCAAATATGTTAAATTCATTATCAACTTAATAAATTAAGCATTCTAACCTAAAAATTGGTTCAACTTACAAAATTACGCAATGATGTCGACTGTAGACACAAGTGCCCAATAAATAAAAGTGGCTCAGCCCATAAGGCGTTCTTATCTTAAATACGTCATTCTCCAAACAAAAAGTACACAAGATTTGCGGTTTCAAACTTCTAGGTAAGTTTCGAGAGAAAAAGGAAGAAAATAGTTAGTCTCCTTCAGAAAATAAACCTATTTCCCCTCTCAAGTCATAAAAAATATGTAGGTACATGCTGCAACCAGACAAAAACTTCAAACTCCTATCTTCAATAAATAAACCACTATTTCATAACTAAGAACAGTAGTTTCACATGTTTTAACAGTTTTAAAGTGCTTTTTTAAAATATTTTAAAATTTTATAACTAAGTTTTAAGCAATACTTTCAGGAAAATCCGGATTTTAGTGCTTTTTAACTATATTTTGATGTATCAAAGCCAAATTTTGTTAGTTTTGAATTTTATAATTAAAAATTTACTTTTTTTTAACAATTTTAAGGTACATTTTTACAATATTTTGATACTTTATAACCAAATTTTGAACAAAACTATTAGAAAAGCCCGGATTTTAATGCTTTTTAACTAAATATTGATGTTTCAAAGCCAAGTTTTGTTAGTTTTGACTGTTTATAAGTAGAATTTTATATGTTTCAACAGTTTTAAAGTACGTTTTTACAATGTTTAAATACTAATAACCAAAATTTGGGCAAAATCATCAGAAAAACCTAGATTTTGTTGCTTTTCATCTATAATTTGGTGTTTCAAAGCCAAACTTTGTTAGTTTTGACATATTATAATTAAAATTTTACATTTTCAACAATTTTAAGCTACATTTTTACAATATTTTAATACTTTATAACCAAATTTTGGACAAAACTATCGCAAAAGCCCGGATTTTGATGTTTTATAACAAAATTTTGGACAAAACTATCAGAAAACCCCGAGTTTTGGTGCTTTTTAACTATATTTTGATACTTCAAAGCCAAATTTTGTTAGTTTTGCCATTTTACAAAAAGGATTTTACATTTTTCGATAGTTTTAAAGTACAATTTTACAATATTTTGATATTTTTAATCAAATTTTGGACAAAGCTATCAAAAAAACCCAAATTTTGGTTATTTTTAACTATATTTTGATATTTCAAGGCCAAATCTTGTTAATTATGACATTTAATAAGTAGAATTTAACATTTTTCAACAGTTGTAAGGCACATTGTTACAATACTTTTATATTTTTACCAAATTTTAGCAAAACTATCAGAAAAGCCAAAATTTTAGTGCTTTTTAACTATATTTTGATGTTTGAAAGCCAAATTTTGTTAGTTTTTACATTTTATAAGTAGAAATTTACTTTTTTCAACAATTTTAAGGTACATTTATACAATATTTTGATATTTTACAACAGTGTTTTGAAGAAAACTATCAGGAAAGTCCAGATTTTGGTGCTTTTTAATTATATTTTAATGTTTTAAAGTCAAATTTTGTTTTGACATTTTATAAAAAGTATTTTACATTTTTAAACAGTTTTGAGGTACATTTTTACAAAGTATTTATATTTTATAACCAAATTTTCGACAAAACTATTAGGAAAACCCAGATTTTGGTGCTTTTTAACTATATTTTGATGCTTCAAAGCCAAATTTTGTTAGTTTTGCCATTATATGAGTAATATTTTACATTTTTCAACAGTTTTAAGGTACATATTTACAATATTTTGATATTTATAACCAACTTTAAAGCAAAACTATCAGAAAAGCCTAAATTTTGGTCCCTTATAACCAAATTTTGGACAAAACTATCAGAAAAGCCCTGATTTAGATGCTTTTAACTATATTTTGATGCTTCAAAGCCAATCTTTGTTAGTTTTGCCATTTTATAAGTAGTATTTTACATTTTTAAACAGTTTTGAGGTACATTTTTACAAAACCTTGTTATTTTATAACCGAATTTTGAGCAAAACTATCAGGAAAACCCGGATTTTAGTGCTTTTTAACTATATTTTGATGTTTCAAAGTTTAATTTTGTTAATTTTGATATATAATAAGTAATATTTTACAGTTTTAAAGTACATATTTACAATATTTTAATATTTATAACTAAATTTAAAACAAAACTATCAGAAAACCCATATTTTGGTGTTTTTTAAATACCTACAAAAATTTCTAATTAATCTTGTACCAAATTTGTTCTAAAATTGCAATTATTTTCTAATCTCTAGTAGCACATTTTGATGCTGACTGTATTCATAGAATAGAAAAGACCTTAACAATTGCTAAAAGTACTACTACCAGGTTGGAAAGACTAGCTTTACTAAGCTAATCCAAAATTTAGACCTACTTTTTTTTTCCATTTTTAAAACGCAAAAGTAATCAAGTTCGTTAAGTTTTAAGCTGCTCTAACCTAACCTAACCTAACCAGCTTGGCTCCCATGCTAAGGTTAACTTCGCATTCAGAAGACAATTTTATGTGGATTTGTTTACAGCTGTAACTGATCTACAGCATTAATAATCAATAAACTAATTTACATATGTTGATTATCCTGCTTGCAAAATACCAAGTTAAGCAAGGTCAATAGAGTATAAATTCACAAACTATAAATACGTTATACCGCGTGTTGAATGAAGTACTTAGTAATATAACCATAGCACAATCAAATGGTCACACAACAATCAATTCAATTCGCTGAATCATGTATTTGTCTTTTGATACCGGTTTGTATTTCACGCAACATCAACAATATCACACTAAATCCAACCGTTTCAGATAACATCATGCAAAACGGCTTCGATCTAAAACTAATTACATTAATCACTTGTGTGTGATTGTTTAAAACCACGGAATCCAGTCCCCCGGGATTAACAAAAGTTTCGCAAAGATACTCTTTGCCCAGTTTCCGCTTTCAATAAGGATCGATCTGTGGCCGCAAGTACAGATAATTGGCACTTAGACTGCCGGTCTCAATTCCCGCTGCGTCCGTCGGTCACTTCGGAAAGCTCCGTGTATCGCTTTCAAGCTCATCAGAAAGCTTTCACGGAACTCCTGCGGCGTCCCGTTCGGCATACACAAAACCAAATTGGATTGCGAACAAGAGATTTCGCCCGATTAATTCCTCAAAGTTATAAAAATAAAAAAAAAAATTATACGCGACATCGTTAGCATAAAAATATTTACACGAGGACGTCATTAGGCCAACACCATAGCTCATTTTAATTAATGCAATATTTATATTAACAAGATGACGATTGGTGTAATTTTTAATTACTCCCAAAAAATATATAGCATCAAAATGCTTTTAACAGGATCAATTTTTTTGCATGCGCTTTGGTAATTAAATTCTCGATGATTTTTCCATTAATTTTTGGGATATTTATTACACGTTGGTTGATAGAGAAACGCGTTTATATTTTGGTGCATATTGCGGGATGCATTACTGATTGTTACAAAAAAAAACTTACGCCATTCCCGTAGTTTGAAACAGCACTTACCTAAAACAAAGAAAAAGAGTTTGATTAAAAAAATATTGCAATTAAACTAAAAGCAATGAATTTTATACAAAAGTTAGTAGTAGATTCAACAATAATCACTATAATATCTTAAATTGCATTTTATTTTTAATATCCCAAACTTATTCAGTTCTAAGATGAAGCGCCAAAAGCAAATCCGCGCTCTACCTTAAAATTGAATAGAGTAAACTAGTTTTATTACAATTTAAATCCGAT
Source organism: Tachinus rufipes (assembly GCA_963932245.1). Lineage (NCBI taxonomy): Eukaryota > Metazoa > Arthropoda > Insecta > Coleoptera > Staphylinidae > Tachinus > Tachinus rufipes. The sequence continues at coordinate 10,867,100 of OZ010749.1, forward strand.
AATATTTCTATAAAAATCTTATTAATTCACAAAACAATCAATTTTGATAAATTGAGTCGCATTTGTTCTCTCGGAAATTATTAGATCGGAACCGCTGCGGTAATCCTATCTCCTCGATGAATCTGAATCGAAAAAGAGAGATCCGGATAGGGTAGTGGGTCGTTGCGCTCCGCGGATTTATGGCGACCGCGCGCACACACAAACCCAACTTAAAACACGCCATGTTAAATATACACAATAAATTAGTTAATAAGCCCTTTCTGGGACATTTCCATGCAACATTAGTCTGTCCTATTAAGTTTAAGTTATTTGAAAAAGTTTTAGCCATTTCCAATGTAAATGGTTTCTATTCAATCAAAGTTATTTTAATATTATTTGTGATAGTTGGAGACGATATGAAATAAAGATAGTTTGCAAAATATGATTTGCATAACGGAGATTTATGTCTGGAATTTTTTCTGCGTGTGGGGAGCACATGAAATTATCGGTGTTCACTTCATGCCGAGCTCAATTTGAATAAATACTTGAAATGTAGCTCTGTTCGACACACTCAATCTTCTTTTATTGTTTTCTTTTTTTGAGTTTGAACGAGAGAATCCTTTTTGATATGTAAATTATTTACTTTTCTTAAAATATGGAATGCAAATTTGTGTTGGGATAAATCCTGGATTACTAGAGATTTCTTAAAAGAAGTAAACAACTACAAAAGGGCTTATATTACATCAATTTTTTATCATATTGTCAATGATTTAATAAAATTAGTTACTTTAGTTAATTTAAATAGTGGTGGCCGTTACTATGTGATAGTTCATTATAAAATATTTAAAGCAGTAACTAGTTTCAACCTTTATAAGGCCATCATCGGACGGTGATAACAAGTTTTTTGCTATGAGAAAAAAATTACTTTGCTTTTCTTCAAGTTTATCGCATGAAAGCATCTCGGCTACGTAAAAATTAAAAGAGAGGTAAAATAATAGAACCTTGAAGTACTACTTCGTTGTGATTTGCAGTAGAGTTAAGATGTAATCAAGTAGTTTGCGTTATAGATTTAAAGCAATTAACAAATTGCAAAAAAAAAATTAAAGCAGTAGAACTTCTAAAGTTTTTGGCTCAGTATGAATCCTTTGACTATGTCACGTAGGTTAATTAATGAACGATCAAGTTTTCAGTGTAGTTTTAGATTAGATCCAAGATGACCCTTTCTGTGGTTTTGCTTAAAGTACATTGCAAACTGATCGTAAAACGGTAATTTTGAGGAAACGTTTTATTTTAGTTTTAGATTGATCGTTACATAGAAACGTTTCCAATTGCGTTTGCAATATTAGCAATTGCAAAATAGCTTTGAAAGCTGTTGAGAATACTGAATGAGCCGGGATTGATTGCGCTTTTAGTTTAGAGATGATTTATCTAATTTTGGATGTTATTTTAGATGTGATTTTAGGTCTATGACTTCAGTCAAAAAGAAGGAGCTTTAAAGTTGTAGTCTATCCCAACTATTACCAAGTTGTGGTCAAAGCTTAGGATCACACCGACCGTTTTGATTTCGACCTGGGCATTGACATTGAGTAATGTTACGTCAAGTAAGTTCCCTTGGTGGGTGGTGGAGATGTAATCGGCTTGCACAACTTTTGATATTTCTTTAAATGTATAAAGTGTTTTACAATTAATTAATTCAAAATTTCTTCTTCAGCATGAAGCACAACAACAAGAACAACAACAACCTTCAGTTGATGTACCGGCAGCTCAATATAAGCAAGAAACTAATCGAGAAGCAAGCTGTCAAGATCATCTCCCTCAAAGCCTTCATTGTATACTGGTGGAGGCCAAACAAATCGTCATCTACAATGAGTTTAAGCAAATGAGGCTCGGCCAGAAAAAAAACCTTACAACAATTGAAGCAGAACATAGAAGCCAACATAAGAAAAGCCGCCACCGGTCCCGAGTTTCACTAAAAAGGCCCAAAAAAAAAAAAAATTATCCCCAGCAACTTCGAGCCAGACCAGCAAATAAAGAAAAACCTCGACACAGGCCTCACTCAAGAAGTGAAGAAGCCGGCATCCTCAGAGAATGATCAAGATAGCAACGTCAACGCTCCGCTAAAGCCATCGGCCTCAAAAACCAAAAAGTCTTTAAATCATCAGATCTCAAATCACGTTTGCATCCCCTATCTGGGCAACAGAAGCAAACACTCACCTCAATCTTCTCAAGACAATTCAAAGTCTAACCTTGCGTTTAATTGTTGGTATGTTAGAAACGAAGAAATTCGTAACAACCTAGACATCCCGGCGTTGCAACAGCATTTTAAAACCTTGCCCAAAAAAACATTTCGTAAATTTCTAGTTCCACTCAAATTTTGATCTGGCCGGGCTGACTGAACCAAACAAAAAAGTCCACTCATATAGGAAACCGGTTAAACCAAATCTATTTTTAAAAGTGAGCTACCTAACAACTCCCGTCCCATCCTCCTTCTTCCTGCTCTATCCACAAACGGAAGGACATGAGCTTTATAGTAGCCCAAACTTCCAGATATTTAAACATTACGGCGGGTTTGGTCTTTAAAAGATTCCTCTCATAAACCACAATAAAGAGTCCTCAACCCGACCAACCCTTAAGGCACAGCCGACCAACTCCGGTCCAACAACTAAGTTCTTAGGCCTTCATCCGTCCATTGTAATTCTGAATAAAACGTCTTTCCAAAGAAATCCGGGTATGTACCTACATGCACTGTGTGCGGGAAGCCGCACACCTCTCGTTACAAGAATTGCCCAATTTATAACAAAGTAAAAGCAAACCGCAACAGCAAAACCAAGGGTAAAACATCTGCTTCTCTAAAGCACACTTCTGCACCACCTAGAAGCACTTCCAAGGGTCGCAAGGAGGAAGTTTAGTCGGTATGCCCTAGTAACAGTAAACTCTACATAATTGCAAATCTTTAGAAAACCCCCTTCAACCCCCCCCCCCCCCCAAAAAAAAACAGTTCCGTGTCAAAATTCGTAAATGCAACATTGTTTTTAGAAACTGAAAATCCGCAATTCATGTTAAGCTGCAGCCGCTCCTCTATGAAAGAACAAGCGCTTCACGTAGCATAAACTTTTTTTGACAAAGGAGGAAAGAATCTTCCAAAGACGCTGTGTCGGATTTGTTTATAAAGGCTGCTATTTGTTATATATTGTTATTTATAAAGGATCTATTGATCAAAAATCTCAATAACTGTTTAGAAAAAGACACGTAATATCACAATTTAAAAAAAAACTTTTATGTAACTCTCTTTATAAAGACACTTCTTCTCGTTTTCGAAAATATGCTAGACAATGTTCTCAGTATTGTCAGTCCATATCCTGTGCTCAGTTTGGCGTCTCTGTCCTCAGCCCATCTCAAGCAATGGAAGATGGTATGTTAAGGCGTGTCCACTTCCACGCAGTACATGCAGTTGTTGCTATCCGCAATGACCATCCTTTTCAAATAGAATCCAAAACATCCAAGTCCTGTGAGGAACTGAGTTAGGTTAGGTTAGGTTTTTTTTTTCATTTTGCGTCTCCTCCGTTTGCTACTGCCGCTGTCGCACTTTTTAATTGGAAGTTAATGGGTCGGTGGTCACTGAAGCATTCCACCTCCAGCACCTGCCACCCTGTTACCAACCCCACTACTGTTACTCCTCACAGGGTAACGTCTATGTGGGTGTTACTTCATCGTTCATGGAAGTGAGGTTTCGGCACGCAGCCCACTCAGCCAGCAAACGGCCTCTCCCATCTTCAACGCTGCCACCCCATAAAGGGCACTTGGCGTTAAAGTCTCTCAATTACGGCGTCCCTGAGCGCACCGCCCAGCTGCCCCTCTACGCCCTCTAGCACCACCGCGAGGTCCTGCAAGGTCTTGTTCAGTAAAGCGTATTAAGACACGTAATACCTCCCACCCAGTTGCATCCTTACCCAATTCCCAGACTAGGTGGGTAATTTCAAAGAAAAGATTGGAAAACGTTTGCTGTAATTTGGTGAGATGCAACAGGGTTCGAAGAATATATAGCAGAGCCAAAACCACGGGGAAAAACAACGTAGAGTTGAGAGTAGAATATAAAGAGATGCGGAAAAAACTAGAAGGTCTAATCAAATCTGCCAAGAGGTAGACAAAAACATCTGAGACAAAAGTTTTAAGATAGTCATAGGAAAAGTCGGGAGAACGCCGCCCAAAGTTTCGCTAGAAACTATAAAAGCGGTTGACCTCTTCCCAAAGCAGAAGAAGAAGGTGGTTAGGAGATGGCGTGTAGAGGCGGGGGTAGTTCGCCCGTTTACAAAAGAAGAATTTCGAGAAGCCTAAAAAAAATTCGTTCTGGGAAGACGCCAAAGCCCTAGTTGAGCGGTGCCCCAAGGTGTGGCCAACCACGCTTAACAAGTGCTTATATAGCGGAGAATTTCCAAAAGTCTGAAAAAGAACAAGGCTTGTTCTCTTGAGCAATAGGAAGAAAAGGATAGGGGCAAGGGCGTTTCGACCTATATGTCTCCTGAACGTGGCGGAAAGCTGCTCAAGCACATGATAGCAGGATGGCTGCTGGAAGTTCTCCAAAGAAATCAAGCCCTCAGTGAGCGCCAGTACGGGTTTAGGAACGGACTAAGGTAAAAGTGGCGGTGGTAGCTGCCAAGAAGTACAGCTACACACACCGTAAAGCATGGGCGTCTTGGTTGCCTTGACGCTTTGAAAGGCAGGTGAGAAAAGGTAGGGAAAAGGAAGAAGTAATTTTAACGGGGGGGAGAGGTGGTGCCACAGGGATCAGTTCTAGGCCCCACGTTGTAGAACGTCCTCTACGACGACGATTTGGCGATGATAATTACGAAACGCTCTAGGGGGGAACTAGAAGAAACTCGGTGGGCCTTGAATTGGCCCCAGAAAAAAACAGAACTTGTGGTGCTCTCCTGTTCAAGAAGAGTGCCACAAGTGGAGATGACTGTTTCGAGGATTACCGTCAAGTCGCAACGTCGGTTAAGGTACTTGGGTGTGACACTAGGTACTAACCTAGCGTGGAGAATGCATGAGAAAGAAGTGTGTGAGAGAGCGGAGATGGCGGCTCGGTCCTTAGCCGAACCTGGGGGGAGCGAGATCCTCCAAGCGCCTGACGGTAGTCTCCTCCATAGTGCTCTATGGGACCAAAATATGGGGAGATGCAGTGTGCAACAACGGAAGACACAGAAAATTCGTTCTGCGGACTCAGGTCAGGTGTTGCCAGAGGGTCTGCAGCGCATACAAGACAGCGCCGAAGGCGGGCTTTCTAGTTATGCCAGGCACAAAGCCGTTAGATCTTGTGGTGCAAATGAAGACTGCGGTCTAGGAGGGTCGTCTTACTAAGTGTGAAGCGGAAGAATGGATGTGGAAGGAATGACAGAAGAGTTGAGAGGAATGCGTGTCGAGTGTGAGTGGTAGCAAACTGGCATGGTCCACACGGCTCATCGCAGACGTGAGGCGTAGAGTGGATCGGGGCCCGGGTGAGATAAACTACTACTACTTTCCGGGCGTACCTACATTGGATGAAATTGATTAAAAGTGATGAATGTCTGTACTGTGGGCAAAGGGATACGGTTGAGCACACCGTGTTCCATTGTGAGAAATGGTTGGAGACGCGTGAAAGAGCAAAAGTGATAGGAGAAAGCTTGAACCCGGATAACATGGTGGTAGTAATGCTGTCTTCGGTGTCCAATTGGGACATTGTGACCACCATGATAGGGTTCATGCTACGTATGAAAGAGGAAGAAGAGAGAGAGTTAGCTCCATGGTGTAGTGTAAATAAAGCATTCAGGAGAGTAGGGCCGTTACTACTCGTTAAAGTTTTTTATAAATGTAAATTCTGTTATGTATGTTTTGTAAACTGTTTTGTCAAAAATATGTAAAATATGTGCGCGCCTAAAGTTTAGCAAACAACCAAAACCACAAAAAAAAAAACATAAAAAATGTGCAAACCAAAACGCGGAAACCTCGACCTCGACGTAATACCTTAATGCAATTCCGAGGTAGAGAAAGATCGTTATTCCCGCAAGAAGAGAGGGAGGTGTTTTTGGTCAGTAAAAATCTGAAAGATTTTCCACCTCCTCAAAAAAAAAGGCTTTCTGTTTAACCATGGTTTCACCTTAGAAATAATTGTTTTGTCCACTTTCCAGTGAGCTCCTCCTTGTTCCACCCGAAATACCGTTCTAGTTCTCCCCCCTACTCTTCCACCAGCAGGTAGATCGTTCCAGCTTTTGTCTGTGCTTGGCGGTCCTTGTGTAATTGCGTGTACAAAAGGTACATGGCTGTTCTTTTGTCCGCCCTAGCTTCGCTTAAGTTGGTAATTCATATTACGGCCAAAGACGACTCCAAGGTATTTAGCGGCATACTCTTGCTTACCACCTTGACGTTTCCTATTCTGACCTCGACGCTTTTCAGGGCGTTTCTCCCGACCAGTATCGCTACCTCAGTATTATGATGTGCAAGCTGTAAGCCCTTTTCGACCATCATAATCAATATTGTCTTCTATGACTTCTCTTCCTTTCCCACAAACCACCATTGCCACATCGTCCGCGTATCCCAGCAGATGTAATTCTCTCCGCAAGTTCCATCATCAGTACACCGTCGTATAAAATGTTCTAGAGTGTCGGCCCGATGACGGATCCTTGTGGTACACTTTTGGCTTTTGCCGATCAGGTTCTATCTCTCTCTTGCAAGCAACTTCCTATAATTCTCCGCATGCATGAGAAAATTTTCGAGTAGTGAGCTCATACATTATCTCTTTCCACCTTGCAAAATTAAAAGCATTTCCTACGTCCAGTGTTACAAGCGTGACGTACTCAAACTACATGTCGGCTTTTTGAATACATAATTGCAGTATTTTTAACGTTGCAGCGGCATTAGTCAGCAATAAAAATCCCATTATCTGGGTTCTTTTTACTTGGTCTGTATTTTATTGTTGCATTTAACAACTTCTCCGAGATTTGGTCGTTTTGCTTCTTAAATAAAAAACATAGAATAACAATTTTAGCTTATTAGAAAATTTATAACAACTTTAGAAAAGCAGAAAAATCTAAAATAAGCAAAATTGTTTACAATATTTTAAAAGAATCAAAAAGAAAAGATTTTATAATCTGAACGGCCAACAGAGTTTGAACAAGACAAAATTTACAAAATTTTGTAAAATGACTAATTTGAAAATCAAAAGTAGTGCTTTATTCAAAACTTTAAAAAAAGTGTAGACATTAGCATATAAAATAATAATAACTTATACAAATGCCCTTATTACGAGAAAGTTGATCTGTATATTATATATTTTTATACATAAATAGTATAAATAATAGTAATTCTAATTTTAAGTTAATTGTCTCTGACCGTTGAGATGCTAGGCACATTGATGAGGAGTGCATACATTGAAACACTAGTGTATGTATCTCATACTGGCTGGAAAAGCAATTTACATACAAAATATATCTTTTATTAAACTTATAGATTATTTAAATTCTAAAAATCTATTTAATTTGTGTATCTAATAATTATAATAAAGTTTTATTTGTTAAATAGTAATTTTCTACTAACATAATAGCTGTTATTAGATGTTTTTGTGGTTATAGCTTTAAAATAGTGTATTTAAAATGTAACACTTTTTCTCATTCTCTTAGAAAACCCAAGTGTTTCTACGTCTGGCACGAAACTTCCTTATTACGTGAACCTGTCAGTGTGGGGTGGGCGTGAAACGTGAAGTGGAAATTAGGAAGTCAGACTGTATTTCCTGGCAGGGTCCGGAGCGAGCACGTGTCTGCTAAAAAAAAACTCGTAAACTCACCACCGAGAAAAATCCAGTTGTCAAAATGTATTCAACGATTCCGAATTAAGCCGAGTTAATGGTGAAAGTTGGCCACTGTAAATTTTTCCGACTAGAATAAGGAGAAAAAAATAAAACGCGCTCGCGCTCGGACGATAAACCATTTTACTGCTTATTTTTATCATCTATCTTTTCCCCAGTTTATTGGCACGTCCATGCCCGCTTTTTATTACTTCATGAAAACTTTGTTCATTAACAGCCACGCCGCGTGTATATTGTGGCGGTGCGATATATCTCATAATAAGAAAAGCGGTGCCCCTACAACCACCTTTAAAAATATCAAACAAACAGCGCTTAAAAATAAAGTGGCAATTGGGTTTTGGTAACTGCGGGCATTTCCCTGGTCCGAAACTTCTTTATCTTTCTTTAGGACTATGATTGAATTGAGATCGCTTCCGGTTTTCACGTCACGCAATCTCGTATTAATGATTCCGCTCGGATTCCCCTTGGGATTATTTACTTGGAAACTAAAAAAAAACTATTTGATTTCAAGCTAATTATATTCTATTCCGGTTGATAAATATTCCCTGTGCGATACAAATTCAGATTCAGAACATCAGATTTATTACAAGAGAGATTTTCCTGGTACCTTATCAGTAGCGCAATAAATATCCCCCCATTAATTTTTCTTTTCCCTTTTAATCACATCCCTTTATCTTTTAATTACACTCTCATACTTATATTTTTTGTACCATCCCTGATTTAATTAAACAAGGCGTTAATAAATCAAAGTTGAATTGAATTTTAAAAATGCAGCAGTCAATTACAAGTTTTCTAGAAGACAAACTGTTTTAAGATGTAAATACTAACATAATCGATCCTCGTAAAGGGACACATAGAAAAAGGACGAAATCAGCTAATTTTCAAGGAGTAAATAGGATCAGCGTTTTTTACTACGCGAAGGACCATCGATCCGTGAAATAAAACAGTCTAATGCTGTTTCCAATCTGAGTACGGTTCGATCACGTACATTAGCTGATCAATTTTTATTGGGCCATAAGAGGAATAAACAAGCGGACTTAAAGCTCCGAGACGAATCCGCCCCGAAAATTTACTAGTTTGTTTTTTTACTGCTTCGCGTTTATGACTGAGGGTTTTTTCTCCTTTAAATTTGATTAAAAAAATTGCGCGCTACTTTATGTTTTGATGTATTTATACTCCATTAATTTTCAATGGTGCGGGGTGGTATCAGGACAAATATTTCTTCCCCTTCGTGATGTTAATGCCCACTTTTTTTAAGGAGTTTTTAAATTCTTTTGCATCAAACGAGGAACAAAACAGCCAGAAGTGGTCAGACTTTTTTTTCGGGTTTGAGGGTTCACTGAATTATTCGCAGTACTCTTCACAATGCTGAGCTGGATAAGGCTTTTATAAATCAAAGGGACCGACGATTTTTAAGAACACTTCAACATGTTTCAATGATTATTTTATATGCCACCTATGAATGCTTTGTTTCTGCCGCTATGTCATGCTATTAAGATTACTATACTTATATTTCTTAGAGCAAAACTCAGTGCAGTAGTTGAAAAGCTTACCTCAATACTAGAGATCCTGCACTCAAATCCCGAGTAAGTGTTGTTATTCTATTTTTAATTTATTGATGTAAGAGTTATATTAACACATCACTCGTTTTACTCAATACTACCATTTTCATTGAATCATTATGTTAAAATTATTTTTAAATATCATAAAAAAATTTAATTTGTCTTTAGGGCAATCTAGTGCGAAGACTGTTAAGCAGGCGCCTAGCTTTGATTTCGATAAGGTCATCTCATTCGCAAGGAAATGTCAAGCCAGCAAAGTATCTAAATAATAAACACATTAAACTGTAGGTCTCGCATGTTGGAGTAGAACTATTATTGCACACCACAAACATACGAGAGAAGCGCCAGCCGCTCGTAATAATAAAATAAAATTTTCAAAATTTTTCTGGGATTAAGCAAAATTTTTCAAAACGCCCAAAACATTTTTTTTTCTTCTATAGACTCAATCAAAATTCATGATAAACCAAAATAAGCAGTACATTACCAACCCCACTATCGCTAAAAAAGTCACTAAAAATTAAGGTAGCGTAAAAAACCTCAAGCTGTTAATCCACATGTCCGAACTAGAGACACGTTTTTTTTTTGTTTTTCTCGAGCATTGGAAAAATTTAAAAAAATGGAATAAACGAAAAAAAAATAACAAAACAGGAAACTTAAAAAGTAAACCAAAGACCTAATATGTTTTATAAATTACCTAATATTTTATTTTATAGTAATAAAAACATTTACTCTATGTTATCAAAAAAAAGTAAAAAACTTTTCAGGGATTTACCGAAATACACCGGTGACTTTAAATAGCCGCGCGTCTCATTCTCTCTCCTGTTTATTACATGCATTTTTTAATCAAAACAATTTATAAATATTATTTAAAATATTTATATTTAATAATAAAAATCAATTCTAGTAATTAAAACTCTTTTTTTTTTCTAGTTTACAAAAAACGATTAATTTTTCTCAAAATTTCCATTTTTTCCAATTTTTCTGAAAAAAAAACCGTATTTTTTCCGGCACTCAAATTTTTTGGAAATTTTAAAACTCTAGTCTAAACACAACAAACGCTCAATGATAGAAGCACTCCTATAACAGCTACTACCAAACGCGCTAGAAATCCTAAATCACAGGCGCTTCTCTACACTAGCAGATCTGACATCTCAAAACACCTAACAGGTAGGCACACAAACAAACATTATCTGCTCACCTATACAAATGTTCATCATCCAAAAATTGGGTATCTGACAGTTCTCCCAAAGTTTAATGACAACTGAAATAAGTTATTTCATATGTCATTCCTACAGAAGCACCAAAACTGGTAGAAATATCTAATATTTTAATCACCTAGGTAGGCAGGCGGAGTAAACTAATGAAAACTACGCGCGCACAAGCACAATCTATGTGACCTGCCCAAATGTACATCATTATACAAAAATTGGTTATCTAACAATTCTCCTATGGTTTAATGACAACTGACATATGTCTAGTAAACTTGCCAACGCTGTACTTCCAATATTTGTTTTTATTTTTCAAGTAAAAGATGTCCCAAAATTAACGCAGAATTGGAATTTGCCGCCATTTGTGCAGTAAATTGTTGGCAACCGTTAAAAAAACAATTTGACAGCTAAGGGTTTAGAATTAGTAAAAATGGAACATGCCATATAACCCGTGAAACATTTCAATTACTGCATAAGACATTTCCTGGTCGTGTACTTTCTTGTTTTGGTGATCAGAATTGCTCCCTAGATCGTGCAATTTAACACCATTAGAATTCTTTTCATTTGTAGTCAAAGCTCTACAAACCCACGACCACCCGTGCATTACAGGAGGAAATTAAACGCTGCAGCAATAAAATTTAGCCACAGTAGAAGTAAATCGCCCACAAATTAAACTTTGTTCACAAAATTTTTTGTTATCAAAAGGTTTATTGTTAAACAATTCACTCATATATAAACCCAAGCACACAAGAAGTGAGACAAACAATGGATCCTTTGATAACTAACACTTGGGCGGGTGAGCGGGTCACAGTAGAAAAAATAACTCGCCCACAAATTAAATTTTTTTCCCACCCACCCACCCAAGCGTTACTTATCAAAAATTTATTGTTAAAAAATTCTCTCTTATCTAAATCCAAGCACAAAAAAGGTGGGACAAACAATAGATCCTTTAATGACTAACACTTCAGCGGGTAAGTAGGTGGGTCACAGTAAACAAAGTAACTTGCCCACGAAAAGAAATTTGTTCCCACCCACCCACCCAAGCGTTACTTATCAAGAGATTTATTGTAAAACAATCATTTCATATCTAAATCCAAACACACAAAAAGTGGGGCAAACAATGGATCTTTTGATGAATAACACTTGGGTTTGTGGAAGAATCACAAAAGAAAAAGTAACACGCCACAAATTAAACTTAGTTCCCGCCCACCCACCCAAGCGTTAGTTATCAAAAGATTTATTGTTAAACAATTTTCTTATATCTAAACCCAGGCACACAAGAGGTGAGACAAACAATAGATCCTTTGATGACTAACACTTAGGTGGGTGGGTGGGTCACAGAAGAAAAAGTAACTCGCCCACAAATAAAACTTAGTTCCCGCCCACCCACCCAAACGTTAGTTATCAAGAAATTTATCGTTAAACAATTTTCTTATATCTAAACCCACGCACACAAGAGGTGAGACAAACAATAGATCCTTTGATGACTAACACTTAGGTGGGTGGGTAAGTCACAGAAGAAAAAGTAACTCGCCCACAAATAAAACTTAGTTCCCGCCCACCCACCCAAACGTTAGTTATCAAGAAACTTATCGTTAAACAATTTTCTTATATCTAAACCCACGCACACAAGAGGTGAGACAAACAATAGATCCTTTGATGACTAACACTTAGGTGGGTGGGTAGGTCACAGAAGAAAAAGTAACTCGCCCACAAATAAAACTTAGTTCCCGCCCACCCACCCAAACGTTAGTTATCAAGAAATTTATCGTTAAACAATTTTCTTATATCTAAACCCACGCACACAAGAGGTGAGACAAACAATAGATCCTTTGATGACTAACACTTAGGTGGGTGGGTAGGTCACAGAAGAAAAAGTAACTCGCCCACAAATAAAACTTAGTTCCCGCCGACCCACCCAAACGTTAGTTATCAAGAAACTTATCGTTAAACAATTTTCTTATATCTAAACCCACGCACACAAGAGGTGAGACAAACAATAGATCCTTTGATGACTAACACTTAGGTGGGTGGGTAGGTCACAGAAGAAAAAGTAACTCGCCCACAAATAAAACTTAGTTCCCGCCCACCCACCCAAACGTTAGTTATCAAGAAATTTATCGTTAAACAATTTTCTTATATCTAAACCCACGCACACAAGAGGTGAGACAAACAATAGATCCTTTGATGACTAACACTTAGGTGGGTGGGTAGGTCACAGAAGAAAAAGTAACTCGCCCACAAATAAAACTTAGTTCCCGCCCACCCACCCAAACGTTAGTTATCAAGAAACTTATCGTTAAACAATTTTCTTATATCTAAACCCACGCACACAAGAGGTGAGACAAACAATAGATCCTTTGATGACTAACACTTGGGCGGGTGGGTGGGTCACAGTAGAAAAAATAACTCGCCCTCAAACTAAACTTAGTTCCCGCCCACCCACCTAAACGTTAGTTATCAAGAGATTTATTGTTAAACAATTCTTTTATATCTAAATCCAAGCACACAAGAAATGGGAAAACAATAGATGCTTTGATGACTAACACTTGAGCGGGTGGATAGATCACAGTAGAAAAAGTAACTCGCCCACAAACTAAACTTAATTCCCACCACCCACCCAAATGTTAGTTATTAGAAGTCTTATCGTTAAACAATTTTCTTATGTCTAAACCCAGGCACACAAGAGGTGAGTCAAACAATAGATCCTTTGATGACTAACACTAGATAAAGTAACTGGCCCACAAACTAAACTTAGTTCCCGCCCACCCACCCAAACGTTAGTTATCAAGAGATTTATTGTTAAACAATTGTCTCATATCTTAATTCAAGCACACAAGAGGTGGGACAAACATAAGATCCTTTGATGACTAACACTTGGGCGGGTGGGTGAGCCTCAGTAAAAAAAATAACTCGCTCACAAATTAAACTTTGTTCCCACCCACCCACCCATGCGTTAGATATCAAAAAAATTACTGTTAAACAATTGTCTCATATCTAAATTCAAGCACACAAGAGGTGGGACAAACATAAGATCCCTTGATGACTAACACTTGGGCGGGTGGGTGGGTCACAGTAAAAGAAATAACTCGCCCACAAATTAAACTTTGTTCCCACCCACCCACCCAAGCGTTAGTTATCAAGAGATTTATTGTTAAACAATTGTCTCATATCTAAATCTAAGCACACAAGAGGTGGGTCAAACAATAGATCATGTGATGACTAACACTTGGGCAAGTGGGTAAGTCACAGTAGAAAAAATAACTCGTCCACAAACTAAACTTTGTTCCCACCCACCCACCCAAGCGTTAGTTATCAAGAGATTTACTGTTAAACAATTGTCTCATATCTGAATTCAAGCACACAAGAGGTGAGACAAACATAAGACCCTTTGATGACTAACACTTGGGCGGGTGGGTTGGGTCACAGTAAAAGAAATATATCGCCCACAAATTAAACTTTGTTCCCACCCACCCACCCAAGCGTTAGTTATCAAGACATTTATTGTTAAACAATTGTCTCATATCTAAATCTAAGCACACAAGAGGTGGGTCAAACAATAGATCATGTGATGACTAACACTTGGGCGGGTGGGTAAGTCAAAGTAAAAAAAATTACTCGGCCACAAACTTAACTTTGTTCCCACCCACCCACCCAAGCGTTAGTTATCAAAAGATTTACTGTTAAACAATTGTCTCATATCTAAATTCAAGCACACAAGAGGTGGGACAAACATAAGATCCTTTGATGACTAACACTAAATAAAGTAACTGGCCCACAAACTAAACTTAGTTCCCGCCCACCCACCCAAACGTTAGTTATCAAGAGATTTATTGTTAAACAATTGTCTCATATCTTAATTCAAGCACACAAGAGGTGGGACAAACATAAGATCCTTTGATGACTAACACTTGGGCGGGTGGGTGAGCCTCAGTAAAAAAAATAACTCGCTCACAAATTAAACTTTGTTCCCACCCACCCACCCATGCGTTAGATATCAAAAAAATTACTGTTAAACAATTGTCTCATATCTAAATTCAAGCACACAAGAGGTGGGACAAACATAAGATCCCTTGATGACTAACACTTGGGCGGGTGGGTGGGTCACAGTAAAAGAAATAACTCGCCCACAAATTAAACTTTGTTCCCACCCACCCACCCAAGCGTTAGTTATCAAGAGATTTATTGTTAAACAATTGTCTCATATCTAAATCTAAGCACACAAGAGGTGGGTCAAACAATAGATCATGTGATGACTAACACTTGGGCAAGTGGGTAAGTCACAGTAGAAAAAATAACTCGTCCACAAACTAAACTTTGTTCCCACCCACCCACCCAAGCGTTAGTTATCAAGAGATTTACTGTTAAACAATTGTCTCATATCTGAATTCAAGCACACAAGAGGTGAGACAAACATAAGACCCTTTGATGACTAACACTTGGGCGGGTGGGTTGGGTCACAGTAAAAGAAATATATCGCCCACAAATTAAACTTTGTTCCCACCCACCCACCCAAGCGTTAGTTATCAAGACATTTATTGTTAAACAATTGTCTCATATCTAAATCTAAGCACACAAGAGGTGGGTCAAACAATAGATCATGTGATGACTAACACTTGGGCGGGTGGGTAAGTCAAAGTAAAAAAAATTACTCGGCCACAAACTTAACTTTGTTCCCACCCACCCACCCAAGCGTTAGTTATCAAAAGATTTACTGTTAAACAATTGTCTCATATCTAAATTCAAGCACACAAGAGGTGGGACAAACATAAGATCCTTTGATGACTAACACTTGGGCGGGTGGGTGGGTCACAGTAAAAGAAATAACTCGCCCACAAATTAAACTTTGTTCCCACCCACCCACCCACCCATGCGTTAGATATCAAAAGATTTACTGTTAAACAATTGTCTCATATCTAAATTCAAGCACACAAGAGGTGAGACAAACATAAGATGTTTTAATGACTAACACTTGAGCGGGTGGGTGGGTCACAGTAAAAGAAATAACTCGCCCACAAATTAAACTTTGTTCCCACCCACCCAACCAAGCGTTAGTTATCAAGACATTTATTGTTAAACAATTGTCTCATATCTAAATCTAAGCACACAAGAGGTGGGTCAAACAATAGATCATGTGATGACTAACACTTGGGCAAGTGGGTAAGTCACAGTAGAAAAAATAACTCGCCCACAAACTAAATTTTGTTCCCACCCACCCACCCAAGCGTTAGTTATCAAGAGATTTATTGTTAAACAATTCTCTCATATCTAAATACAAGTACACACAAGGTGGTTGTCCCACTAGAGATAATTTGATGACTAACACTTGAGCGTGTGGGCGGGTCACAGTCAAAAAAATATATTGCCCACAAATTAAACCTAACCTAACCTATTAGTATCTGCCAAAAAGTAAAGAAAATCTCTAGTCATACCAAACTGATTTAGGAACAACCCAATCAATTTAATTCAAATCCAGAAACGAATTCAAAGACGCAATATCCAGATAGCAACAATTTTACTAAACAAGTAATAAAGAAACTTGTCATATCACAACACTAGCGGCAAGCTGACAAAACAATACTTCAAGAAAGCAATCAAAAACAAACTAAACAAAAATAAAACCCTTGAGCATCGCAATTCTTATCCCAGTACGTAGCCACGTACCCAAAATACGACCAAAATACAGAATTCTCCAAATCATTATAGAGAAAAAAATAAAAAATAAGCAAAATGTATGGATGCAGTACAACAAAACTATTTAGATCAGCTGTGAACAGAGTAGAGATAACATTGATGATTTCCAATCACCAAGAAAAACAAAAAAAAAGGAGAAAATCAAGCAAAATTTATAAAGCAAATGCGACCACTTAGACCAAAACAGTAACAAGTCGACAACAATATCGCTCAGATCAACGTGATACCCTCTAAAAGAAAAACCTCCTAGGTAGGACTTGCAAAACCTTTACCAGGACTCTTGAAAAAACTCATCCTAATACAACCAAGACCAATTTAACCAAGAGTCGTTTTGCCACAAAAGCTCCGCAGACAAATCGCTCAAAAAAAGACAATAAGCCACCTTCCAGGTGTCATCTTAATCTTAAGACAGCAAACAGTTTAAAAATCCATAAAATATCTAAAAAAAATCCTTTTATAAGTAATGCGCTACCAACAGCCGCACCGCTCCATCCACATCTATGCTAACAACAGCCGCACTGTTTCCACCCACATCAAACTTGAGCCAAACTCTTCAAAGATCCAACCGCTAATTACAAAAATCCATCTAAAACCAAAACGGATCTATCTTAAAAAACTTCAAAAACTGCTTTATAATCATTGCTTAAGACTTCTTATAGTCTTTAAAGTGTTCCTATTTTATGTTTTTGCAAAATTCTTCGCTGATTCTACTAAGATGTCAAAATATTCCAAACCGTCATTGTTATTATCTAATCTTGGAATTTTCCTAATCCTACAAATATCCTTTAAAACTTCTCCAAATGTCCCAAACTCTATTAAGAGCCAAACACATTAAAAAAAAAAATCGAATTTAATCTGTAAGTTTAATGCAAACGTGATTGAAGATGTTTTCCGTGTGCTATTCTAAGGCAGGTTCTGGCGTCATATTCTTGAACAATATTTCTCAAAGTAATAAATTGATTAAAAAAAATTAAAAATTATCGGTCTCGGATTTAAGAATTCAAATTTGACAAAGAAAACCAAAAAAAATATCAAACACTTTATAATTGTTCTATAAATTCTTTAAACGTATCCTAAACAAAATTAAAATTAGAAGCAGTTTCGCTAGTATATTAAGAAAATAATGTAATAATAATTTTAATAAAAAAATGATTAAATAAAATTTTTAATCCTTGTTGCTTACTAATCGACTAAAACGTTAAGACATAACTTTTAAATACCATCTTTAATTTTACAAAACATTATTTTGTTAAGTTTTGATGGTCCGCATACGATCCATAAAAGCGTTTTTACGCTCATTAACTTCATTATTGCAAAATATTAAGTTAAACATAAAACAAGGGGAACTTTTACAAATTGTTTTACAAAAAATACTATACAGCTAATTAAATGCAACCACGTGTGCTTACGTGCACCTAGTGTAATTACCAAGTAGCAAGTGCTTATTAAAAAAAATGGAATACATGTATGGAAGCCACTCATTTCTCTTGTAATTGTTATTAGTTGGCATAATGGGCCAGTTTTATAAACTATGTAATTCTTTAATAGCAGAAATTAAATTTTAATATTCAATTAATTAAACGTAAAAGCCAATTAATGAATAGAATTCTAAATATGAAAGAAAACTTCTTAAATTGGTTCAAAAGGTTGCTTGTGAATAATTTATAAATATTAAACCTCATTACAAAAATGATAAATGATTTGACAATGACGTTTTTGATTAATATATTTTCAATTCATTCATGTTGGAGTGACAGCAATTTAAAAAAGGATTAATACTTTTATTTAGTTCATTGCTTATACAATTTATAGTAAATTGTCCATTGCACAATTCCTTTTCCCACCTTGGACGTCGATGAAAATTTTTTTATTTATTTTTCAATCGATAAATAAATGATTGGGAAAATATGTCGGTCCCGCATTGTGTTCATGTGCGAAAATAAAGTATTTCATTTTATTTTTCAATTGGAAGCGGTTGAAATAACACGTTGCGCTTTTATATCACTGCAATTTATACTGGCGGTGTTTATAGTTTGTTGCCCGTCTAATCCAATTCGACGCAAGCAAGCGCAAGCAAACAGAAAAAAAAATAAGACTGAAAATAAACCCTAAAACGAAATTCCTGTATTCATTTCCCCATTTCGCGGGTAGAGTATGTGAATATCGTTCCCCGGTTGACACCTTCATGTACCGTGCGACGAACCTATCCACTTTTATGTGTGTTTTTCGCCGGTCGTTAGTTTTTATTTTCAATTTGTATTTTTTTTAGCGAGGGTTAACACACGTGCGAATATATCTCAGACGAGCTCGTATGTAATTTCTACAGGTGAACTCTTCTTTTTTTTATTATTATCGTTCCGACAGTTGCTGTGATAAAAGGAGGTAAAGTTTGGACAAAATTCCAACGGTAATAAAATGCAGACGTGACAATCTTTGAAATGTACGAATGTTAAAGTTTATCAACTAGAAAGCATCAAAATGATGAACGATTCTATACAATCCATTAAGTTACTAAAGCAAAAATATATTAACTCTTCTTCAGAGTTACATTTGCAATGCATTATTATGTTAACATGAATTAAAACAAAAATCTTTAGCAGTTTGTGACAAATAATAGAAAAAAAAAACTGTAAAAAGAATTGATTAGTGGTAGATTAGTAGTCATCAAGTATTTCTAGCTAAAGTACAGCACAAGCATCACTAATTGTATCATCAAAGCTTCCGTGGTATTTATTCCTAAGTTAGTTAGATAATGTTATCTATCAGCTCTGACAAATGTTTCCGTTTGCTGATGTCAAAAGTAAAAAAAAATTATCTGCCCTCCCAAAATTACTTGCTCCAACGTCATAAGCTACAAGTTTTTTGACAGAGTAAAGAGTGCTTTTATCATTCATAATGTCTCCAAAAGTCTCTAAATCCTATACTTTGCACAAAACCCTGTTATACTATACAACGTCATCTCACATTTTTTTTTAAATCTTTAATTAAAGTGCCATTCTGAGTATAAAGTCTATGTACTTGGCTATTCAGCTTTAGACAAACAATTATGTTCGTCTAAGCGCCCAGTTCAGTATCGGAGGCAACTAGCTGGTCAGTAAACAACATCCCAATGACCTCAAAGATATGTCATTTATCAAAAATTGGCAACAAGTATTGAACGTTTATAAAGCAAACTAAATAAAACAATGAAAAATCTTAGCAGAAAAAAAAGTGCATTATGTTGCGCATAGTACATACTAACTTCCTCGTACCTCCAGAATTGCAACAAACAGCCCACAGCAAACACTACCTCTACCATAATCAACTACTTAACCAAACATTTTGTAAACATACAATTTGGAATTGTAACTTCAATTAGGTAAACTATCAACAGATCATCAAAGTTCAAAAACAGTTTATAGACTATCTATTTGTATAAATTAGCTTTCTTCTTCAAGATAGATCTACAGTCTCCGCAGTTCAAACAAAACCAACTAGAAACAATAAATGCCAATCAAAACTTAAATCTCCAGAAAACGCTCCAAACCAAAAACTTTTCCAGCAAGCAGCAACCGTAACAATAGTTGATTATCTCACCCAAACTTCTTCAACTGCCTTAAATGTCTTAAAAGTCCTTCTGTTGCCACTAAACAGTGCCTCTCTTACACTAGGCCTACTAACTTTTAAGCAGCACCCACAGCAAGTGTCCAAAAACCTTAAAATATGCAGCTCTAAAATATTATCCTTATTTGTCAAGCGCATGAGTATCAATTATACCCAACTAATTAATTAATTAATTCGAAACTTATTTCAGCATAGACCCCAAACTGAGCAACAACCAAATCATGAAACTAATGTGTGTTTGGCTTTAGAAGCTAGAAGATCACATAAAGAAGACATCAAAAATTAGATACAAAAAGTTCATAGTTCAAAGATGGACATTCTTAAAGATAATCTCAAACAGATCAGGCTGGACTATAAAGAGCTCTACTTGGAAATAAAAAGCACATTTTGCAAAAAAATCAAGAAGAGTAAAGCTGCCTCCACAGCGGCCCTGATGTCATTCGTCGTTATGCAGACCACCCAGCCACTCACGTCACAAAAAGTTCCAGCTGTGACCTCTCCCAAAAAGGTTCCGGCAACCCCAGCGTCTTTTTTAGCTAAGCCCCAGCCCAACAAGACAAAGTCACTAGAAGAAGAAATAATTCTAGTAAACCGTAGCACAATGGTCTAGTGCGAAGACTGTTGAGCAGGCAGCCCGAGTTCAATTCCCGGCAGCGGCAATATTTAATTTGACAAATATATATCGATCGTTTCCTCGCAAAGCAATGGCAAACCAATAAATCTCTAGTGCTGTGATTCGGAATCCACGTTAAACAGTAGGTCCCGCATGTTTGTGTAGAACTATCGCACACCACAAACATAAAAGAAGGGAGCCTACGCTCGTAGCGAGCACGGCACTATAAAAAGAAGAATAACATAAAAAACAGAAAAATAAATCTGGTAAGTCCTCTTCAGTTACTTTAACTTATAAGTTATAAGACGGCTTATCAGGTCAATTTCAGCACCATCAAAGCTATCAGCTAACAGAACTAAGAGGTCCTCAACTCGTTCAGCCCTTAAGGCCCACGCGACCAATTCAGGTCATCCTACGGGCCCCTCAACAAATCCAAACACTTTGGCAGCACCCACAAAAGGTATCTGTAAGACCCTAACAAAAATCAAAGCAAAGCTAACAGCTCTAAGATATGCCCCCTTATTAGCGTCGAGTACAAATTTGCACCAATATACCTCAATATCGTGACAGTTAATTGTGTAAAATTATTCAGAATTCATAAGCCCAATTTAATATAAACTCAGTTCACTCAACCTGGCTTGACTAAATTAAAAAAGGTAGAACTTATTTAAACAATTGAAAACTCAAAAACAGTTTATTAAAATTAAGTACAAATTTGCACCAATGTACCTCAATATCGTGACTATTAATTGTGTAAAATTAATTAAAATCCATACGCCTAATTTGATATAAACTCAAATCACTCAACCTGGCTCGATTAAACTAAAAGTCACTTCAGTTAAATAAACAATTGATAACTCAAAAACCGTTCATTGAAATTAAGTACAAATTTGCAGCAATTTACCTCAATATCATGACTACTGATTGTGTGAATTTAATCAGAATCTATACGCCCAATTTCATTTAAACTCAATTCACTCAACCTAGCTCGACTAAATTAAAAAACGCAGAAGTTAATTAAACAATTGAAAACTCAAAAACCGTTTATTAAAAATAAGTACAAATTTGCAAAAATATACCTTAATATCGTGACTATAAATTGTGTAAAAATAATCAAAATCCATACGCTCATTTTGATATAAACTCAATTCACTCAACCTAGCACGACTAAATTAAAAGTAACTTCAGTTAATTAAACATTTGATTACTCAAAAACCAATTATTAAAATAAAGTACAAATTTGCACCAATATACCTCAGAATCTTGAGTATTAATTGTGTAAAACTAATCAAAATCCATACGCCCAATTTGATATAAACTCAATTCACTCAATCTGACATTACAAAATAAAAAATCTCAAAAGCTAGTTAAACAATTCATAACTCAAAAACCATTAATCAAAATTGAGTGCAAAATTGCACCATTATACCTCACAATCTTGACTATTATTTGTGTAAAATTAATCAAAATCCATACGCCCAAGTTGATATAAACTCAATTCACTCAACCTGGCTCGACTAAATTAAAAGTCATGGCAGCTAATTAAACAATTAATAACTTAAAAACCGTTTATTAAAATTAAGTACAAATTTGCACCAATATACCTCAATATCATGACTGTTGATTGTGTAAAATTAATCCAAATCCATACGCCCAATTTGATGTAAACTCAATTAACTCAACCTGACTCAATTAAATTAAAAGTCACGGGAGTTAATTAAACAATTGATAACTCAAAAACCGTTTATTAAAAATAAGTACAAATTTGCAGCAATACACCTCAATATCATGACTAATAATTGTGTAAAATTAATCAAAATCCATACGCCCAATTTGATGTAAACTGATTTCACTCAACCTGGCTCGACTAAATTAAAAGTCACAGCAGTTAATTAAACAATTGATAACTCAAAAACCATTTATTAAAATAAAGTACAAATTTGCACCAATATACCTTAATATCGTGACTAATAATTGTGTAAAATTAATCCAAATCCATACGCCCAATTTGAAGTAAAAGAAATTCACCTAATCTGGCTCAAATAAATAAAAAAAAACGGCAGTTAATTAAACCATTTATAACTCAAAAACCGTTTATTAAAATTAAGTACAAATTAACACCAAAATACTTAAATACCAGGACAATTATTTGTGTAAAATTAATCAAAATCCATACGCCCAATTTGATGTTAACTCAATTCACTCAACCTGGCTTGACTAAATTAAAAATCACGTAAGTTAATTAAACAATAATAACTCAAAAACCGTTTATTAAAATTAAGTACAAATTTGCACCAATATACCTCAATATCATGACTAATAATTGTGTGAAATTAATCAGAATCCATACGCCCAATTTGGTATAAACTCAATTCACCCAATCTGACATTACAAAATAAAAAAATCTCAAAAACTAATTAAACAATTCATAACTCAAAAACCGTTAATCAAAATTGAGTACAAAATTACACCAATATACCTCAATATCGTGACTATAAATTGTGCAAAAATAATCAAAATCCATACGCCTAAATTGATATAAACTCAATTCACTCAACCTGGCTCAACTAAATTAAAAGTCACGGCAGTTTAGTAATTAATTGATAACTCAAAAACCTTTTATTAAAATTAAGTACAATATTGCTCTAATATACCTCAATATCGTGACTATTAATTGTGTAAAATTAATTAGAATCCATACGCCCAATTTAGTATAAACTCAATTCACCCAATCTGACATTACAAAATAAAAAAAATTCAAAAACTAATTAAACAATTCATAACTCAAAAACCGTTAATCAAAATTGAGTGCAAATTTGCACTATTGTACCTCAATGTCATGACTATTATTTGTGTAAAATTAATCGGAATCCAAACGCCCAACTTGATATAAAATCAATTCGGTCAACCTGGCTCGACTAAATTAAAAGTCAATGCAGTTAATTAAACAATTGATATCTCAAAAACCGTTTATTGAAATTAAGTACAGATTTGCACCAACATACCACAATAGCATCACTATTAATTGTGTAAATTTAATCAGAATCCATACGCCCAATTTGATTTAAACTCAATTCACTCGACCTGCCTCGACTAAATTAAAAAACGCAGAAGTTAATTAAACAATTCATAACTCAAAAACCGTTTATTAAAATTAAGTACAAATTTGCACCAATATACCTCAATATCGTGACTAATATTTGGGTAAAATTAATCAGAATCCATACGCCCAATTTGATATAAACTCAAATCACTCAATCTGGCTCGACTAAATTAAAAGTCACATAAGTTAATTAAACAATTGATAACTCAAAAACTGTTGATTAAATTTAAGTACAAAATTACACCAATATACCTCAATATCGTGACTATAAATTGTGCAAAAATAATCAAAATCCATACGCCTAATTTGATATAAACTCAATTCACTCAACCTGGCTCAAATAAATTAAAAGACACGGCAGTTAGTTAAACCATTGATAACTCAAAAACCGATTATTGAAATTAAGTACAAATTTGCACCAATATACCTCAATATCATGACTATTGATTGTGTAAAATTAATTAAAATCCATACGCTCGATTTGATATAAACTCAATTCACCCAACCTGGCTCGACTAAATTAAAAAACGCAGAAGTTGATTAAACAATTGATAATTCAAAAACCGTTTATTAAAATTAAGTACAGATTTGCAACACTATACCTCAATATCATAACTATTATTTGTGTTAAATTAATCAAAATCCATACGCTCAATTTTATATAAACTCAATCAATTCACCCAACCTGGCTCGACTAAATTAAAAAACGAAAAAAGTAATTAAACAATTGATAACTCAAAAACCGTGTACTTATATTAAGTACAAATTTGCATCAAAATACCTCAATATCAAGACTATTATTTGTGTAAAATTAATCAAAAGCCAAACGCTTTACACATTT
Source organism: Tachinus rufipes (assembly GCA_963932245.1). Classification (NCBI taxonomy): domain Eukaryota; kingdom Metazoa; phylum Arthropoda; class Insecta; order Coleoptera; family Staphylinidae; genus Tachinus; species Tachinus rufipes. The sequence continues at coordinate 10,891,540 of OZ010749.1, forward strand.
GATATAAACTAAATTCACTCAACCTGACTCGACTAAATTAAAAGTCACATAAGTTAATTAAACAATTGATAACTCAAAAACCGTTTATTAAAATTAAGTACAAATTTGCATCAATATACCTCAATAACGTGACAATTAGTTGTGTAAAATTAATCTAAATACATACGCCCAATTAGATATAAACTCAATTCACTCAACCTAGCTCGACTAAATTAAAAGTCACGGCAAATAATTAAACAATTGAAAACTCAAAATCTGTTCATTAAAATTAAGTACAAATTTGCAACAATATACCTCGTTATCAGGACTATTAAATGTGCAAAATTAATCAAAATCCATACACCCAATTTGATATAAACTCAATTCACTCAACCTGGCTCGAATGAAATAAAAAACGCAAAAGTTATTTAAACAATTGATAACTCAAAAACCGTTAACTAAAATTAAGTACAAATTTGCACCAATATACCTCAATATCATGAATAATAATTGTGCAAAATTAATCCAAATCCATACGCCCAAATTGAAGTAAAATAAATTCACCCAATCTGGATCAACTAAATTAAAAGTTAATGCTGCTAATTAAACAATTGATAACTCAAAAACCGTTTATTAAAATTAAGTACAAATTTGCACCAATATAGCTCAATATCATGACTAATAATTGTATAAAATTAATCAGAATCCATACGCCCAATTTGATATAAACTCAATTCACTCAACCTGGCTCGACTAAATTAAAAAAAAAAACGCAGAAGTTATTTAAACAATTGATAACTCAAAAACCGTTTAATAAAATTAAGTACAAATTTGCATCAATATACCACAATATCAAAACTATTAATTGTGTAAAATTAATCCAAATCCATACGCCCAATTTGATGTAAACTCAATTCTCTCATACTGGCTCGACTAAATTAAAAAACGCAGAAGTTAATTAAACAATTGATAACTCAAAAACCGTTTATTGAAATTAAGTAGAAATTTGCACCAATATACCTCAATATCGTGACTATTAATTGTGTAAATCTAATCAAAATCCATACGCCCAATTTGATACAAACTCAATTCACTCAACATGATTCGACTAAATTAAAAAACGCAAAAATTAATTAAACAATTGATAAGTCAAAAACCGTTTATTAAAATTAAGTATAAATTTGCACCAATATACCTCAATATCATGTCTGTTGATTGTGTAAAATTAATCAGAATCCATACCCCCAATTTGGTATAAACTCAATTCACCCAATCTGACATTATAAAATAAAAAAATCTCAAAAATTAATTAAACAACTCATAACTCAAAAACCGTTAATCAAAATTGAGTGCAAATTTGCACCATTATACCTCATAATCTTGACTATTAATTGTGTAAAATTAATCAAAATCCATAAGCTCAATTTCATGTGAACTCAATTCAATCAATCTGGCTCGACTAAGTTAAAAGTCCCAAAAGTTAATTATAGAATTGATAACTCAAAAACCGTTGATTAAATTTAAGTACAAAATTACACCAATATACCTCAATATCGTGACTATAAATTGTGCAAAAATAATCAAAATCCATACGCCTAATTTGATATAAACTCAATTCACTCAACCTGGCTCAACTAAATTAAAAGTCACGGCAGTTTAGTAATTAATTGATAACTCAAAAACCTTTTATTAAAATTAAGTACAATATTGCACTAATATACCTCAATATCGTGAAAATTAATTGTGTAAAATTAATCAGAATCCATACGCCCAATTTGGTATAAACTCAATTCACCCAATCTGACATTATAAAATAAAAAAATCTCAAAAACTAATTAAACAATTCATAACACAAAAACCGTTAATCAAAATTGAGTGCAAATTTGCACCATTATACCTCATAATCTTGACTATTAATTGTGTAAAATTAATCAAAATCCATACGCTCAATTTTATGTGAACTCAATTCAATCAATCTGGCTCGACTAAGTTAAAAGTCCCGGCAGTTAATTAAAGAATTGATAACACAAAAACAGTTGATTAAATTTAAGTACAAAAGTACACCAATATACCTCAATATCGTGACTATAAATTGTGCAAAAATAATCAAAATCCATATGCCTAATTTGATATAAACTCAATTCACTCAACCTGGCTCGATAAATTAAAAGTCACTGCAGATAATTAAACAATCGATAACTCAAAAACGATTTATTGAAATTGAGTACAAATTTGCACCAATATACCTCCATATCGCGACTGTTAATTGGGAAAAATTAATCAAAATCCATACGCCCAATTTGATATAAACTCAATTCACCCAACCTGGCTCGACTAAATTTAAAAACGCAGCAGATAATTAAACAATAGATAACTCAAAAACCGTTTATTAAAATTAAGTACAAATTGGCATCAATATACCTCAATATAGTGACTATTAATTGTATAAAATTAATCAGAATCCATATGCTCAATTTGATATAAACTCAATTCACTCAACCTTGCTTAAATAAATTAAAAGTCACAGCAGTTAATTAAACAATTATTAACTGAAAAACCGTTCATTAAAATTAAGTACAAATTTGCACCATAATACCTCAATATCATAACTATTATTTGGGTAAAATTAATCAAAATCCATACGCCCTATTTGATATAAACTCAATTCACCCAACCTGGCTCGACTAAATTAAAAAACGCAGAAGTTAATTAAACAATTGATAACTCAAAAACCGTTTATTAAAATTAAGAACAAATTTGCACCAATATACCTCAATATCGTGACTACTAATTGTGTAAAATTAATCAAAATCCATACACTCAATTCGACATAAATTCAATTAACCCAAAAAAATTCAGTACAATTTCCAGTTGAAACTTCATAAAAGTATATAAATCTGACAATGTTTGGAATAATTTATAACACTTCCAAAAAGACCATTCAGAACTCCAATTAAACGGATTGTCTTACAGATTTTAAACTCCTTTGATTTTAAGTCACGTACAAAAGTTATTGCCGTAAATTTGAAGAAGACTCTCAATCTTATGCATACAGCTTAATACAATTTACGTGAGAGATGACCATTGAGAAAAGAGTCATTATAAGTTTTATTAAAACTAGCCGTACACTTAAAACAATACCAATAAAACTTTATCCTACCGTTGAATAATCCTATTTTATCCTTAAAATTAATTAATCAAAGTTAAATTAAATATAACAGTAAGAATAAAGATAAATATTTATCGAGCGCCATTTTCAATTTGTCTGGAAATAATGGTGAATGCGCCGGGCTCGGTGATTATTTTTTACGGTGGCATTAATCCGATTCAGCGACGATTACAATAAACATTTTGCCCCGGCAATTAGGTGTGCCCCGTTTGTATTTGCAGAGGACGAGGGAGGTGAGTGAGCATCCTTTTCCTCCTCGACATTTTAATTGTAACCGGCGCGATTTGAAACGGCGGCAATCTCAGTTATTACGAGATCTCCGAGTGTTATTAACTCTAGGGAGCCGCGGGGAGATCGTTTGGAATTTTACGATGATTTAGATAATATCGCTTGGAGGCAGAAAAAAATTATATATATATATATATATATATAAAAATAAGTTTAATTTAGCAATAAATAAATTAATAATTGAGTAAAACGCCAGCGGTGCAGGGCAGATTTCAAAGTTATAATTGGTGTACTTAACCCAAGAGAACTTCTTGGGTTTTAGTTAGTTACAGCTATATGTGAATGTTAGTTACACATACGACTTTTTCCCCGATAATTATAGAGTTTCAAATGTCTGTAATTTAATTGAAACTTCCTAGGGACTAACCTCGTCATTAGCTCAGACTTGTCAACCGGTTTGCTGCGGACAAACTCTCTTTCGCTAGGATGACGCGAATCTACGTGACGGCATTGCAGATGCGTTTCTTTACGTCTGCATTTAATTTCAGGTCCCCTCTCTATTCTGAAATCTAGTTAAAATTCGGGTATTAGGACAATCGGTATAATTCATTTATCTGGATAGGGGGATCCCCTTTGAGCGACGTTTATTGATCCCATATTACACCGCAAGAATAATAATCAATCGTAGATGTAATAAATTTGCATACATTTCAAATGTGTATAGTATTGGATGTTGATTTTTGCTAACAAATGTTAGCTTTGAATAAATTTTAGTATTCATCACGGAATTCAAAGTATTTATGTTTGAAATTAAAGCTAACTATATCTCATGCTTTTGATAAACGTTTGTTAAACGTTCAAGGTCTGGTCTTCTTTATAATTTGTAAACGTTTCTATAACGTTTTCTGAAGTAATATGTAGGAAATTCAGTGAATTCTCATGTCACTTAATAGCTTAAAAAAAAATGAAGATTCTTTAAATCACAGCTACTTTCTATAATATCTTCAATACCTTACCTTCCAGTATCTTTTTAGAATCATCTATAGAATTGATCAAAGTATCTAATTTCTTTCAAGATCTTATATAAAAACTTCTTTTATGCATTAATAAATTTTGAGATATTTAAGACCCGTTGAGTAACCACTATGACTTCTAACACTCTTTAACTATAACTCTTCAAGTATCATTCTTTCAAAGTAAAGTCACGGCAAGCTACTCAAGAAATAGAACAAAAAGATTCATTTTTAGCCTGATCGACCAAGTGTCGGAGAGAATCAACATGGATGAGTTTAAGCAGATCAAGCTAGACCACAAAACAAAAGCCGTATTCTCCAAGCTGACCAGCTACCCAAGTCGCCAAAAGTTCCGGCACTGATTTCTTCCAAGACAGCCCTAAAGAACTAACCATCTTCCCCCGCAGCTGCAGTTCCAATCCTAACATAATCTAACCAAGGCAGATTTTAAAATAATCACTGAAAATTTTCACAAAACATGGTTGTTATAATATTGTTTATAATAATTTAAAATTAAAAATTTAAAAAAATTTAAATGTTTTTGAAAAAAAAAAATTCTAATTCTTTCTGAGCACCTGATAACTTTGAGGTCACAATTTTTGAAATCAATACTCAAAATGTTTACAAAACATTGCATAACACAATGCAAAACTCAAAATTAACTTTAAAACATTTAAATATTTTTTTGCAAATTTTTATTTTAATTTTTGTAAAGAATTTCTTTCTGACACAAAAAAAACGCTCAAGTCTAAATTTTTAAAATAATCACTCAAAATTTCCATAAAAAATAGCTAAAATATTGCTTATTATGATGCAAAACTCAAAATTAATTTAAAAAAAATTTAAATATTTTTTACAACTTTTTGAAAAAAAATTATTTCTAACAAATTTCTTCTGGCGCCTAATAACTTTAAGGTCACAATTTTTGAAAAAAATATTCAAAATTTTTACAAAAATGGTTAAAGCAGTGCTTAACACAATGCAAAACTCAAAACTAAATTTTAAAATATTTAAATATTTTTTTTGCATATTTTTTTTTTTATAAATTCCTTTCTGACACATAAGACGCTCACAAGTTAAAAATTTTGAATCAAAATTTTTGCAAAACATGATTAAAATATTGTATAATATGACGCAAAACTCAAAATTATTTTTTTTTTAATTTTATAATTTTTTACAAATTTTTGAAAAAAAAAAATTTCTAATAAATTCCTTGAGAGCACCTAATAATTTTGAAGTCACAATTTTTGAAATAAATATTAGAAATGTTTACAAGACATAGTTAAAATAATGCTTATTATAACGCAAGACTCAAAAATAAATTTTAAAAAATTTAAATGTTTTTACAAATTTTTGAAAAAAATTATTATTTTTAACAATTTCCTTCTGAGCACCTGATAACTTTGAGGTCACAATTTTTGAAATAAATATTCAAAACTTTTACAAAACATGATTAAAACGGTGATTAACACAATGCAACACTTAAAATTAAATTTTAAAAATTTTAAATATTTTTTACAAATTTTAGTAAAAAGAATTATTTTTAACTATTTCCTCCTGGGCACCGAATAACTTTGAGGTCACAATTTTTGAAAGAAATATTCGAAATTTTTACAAAACATAGTTAAAACATTGCTTATTAAGGTGCAAAACTCAAAAATTAATTTTAAAAATTTTAAATGTTTTTTTACAACTTTTTGAAAAAAAATTATTTCTAACAAATTCCTTCTGAGCACCTAATAACTTCAAACGCACATTTTTTGAAATAAATATTCAACATTTTCACAAAACATGGTTAAAATATTGCATATTATGACGCAACACTCAAAATTAAATTTTAATTTTTTTAAACATTTTTAAAAAAAATTTGAAAAAAAAAAAATTCTAACAAATTTCTTATGAACACTCGATAACTTTGAGGTCACAATTTTTGAAAAAAAAACCTAAAATTTTTACGAAACATGGTTAAAACATTGCTTAACACAATGCAAAACTCAAAGATGAATTTTAAAATATTCAAATTTTTTTTTTCAAATTTTTGAAAAAAAAAAATTCTAAAAAATTCCTTCTGGGCACCTAATAACTTTAAGGTCACAATTTTTAAAATAAATATTCAAAATTTTTACAAAACATGGTTAAAACATTGCTTAACACAATGCAAAACTCAAAATTTAATTTAAAAATACTTTTTTGCAAATTTTTGAAAAAAGAAAAATTATAAATTCCTTTCTGACACATAAAAATGCACAGGTTCCAATTTTTGAAATGATCACTCAAAATTTTCACAAAACATGGTTAAAATATTGCTTATTATGATGCAATACTCAAAATTAAATTTTAAAAATTTTAAATATTTTTTACAAATTTTTGAAAAAAAATAAAAAATTAACAAATTCTTTCTGGGCACCTAATAACTTTGATGTCACAATTTTTAAAATAAAATTTCAAAATTTTTACAAAACATGGTTTAAACATTGTTCAACTCAATGCAAAACTCAAAATTAAATTTTAAATTTTTTTAATATTTTTTTACAAATTTTTGATTTTTTTTGTATAAATTGTTTTCAGACACATAAAGACGCTCAAGTCCCAATATTTTAAATAATCACTCCAAATTTTTACAAAACATAGTTAAAATATTGCTTATTATGACGCAAAACTCAAATATAAATTTTAATTTTTTTAAATATTTTTAATTCTTTTTTTTTAAAAACAATTATTTCTAACAAATTCCTTATGAACACCTGATAACTTTAAGATCACAATTTCTGAAATAAATAATTAAAAATTTTAAAAAACATGGTTAAAACATTGCTTAACACAATGCAAAACTCAAAATTAAATTTTAAAATATTTAAATATTTTTTTGCAAATTTTTGTTTTTTTTATTATAAATTTCTTTCTGACACATAAAGACGCTTAAGTCCCAATTTTTAAAATAATCACTCAGAATTTTCACAAAACATAGTTAAAATATTGCTTATTATAACGCAAAACTCAAAATTAAATATTAAAATTTATAAAAAAATTTTACAAATTTTTGAAAAAAAAAATTATTTCTAACAAACTTCTTCTGAGAACCAAATAACTTTGAGGTCACAATTTTTGAAATAAATATTCAAAATTTTTACAAAACAGGTTAAAACATTGCTTAACACAATGCAAAACTCAAAATTTAATTTTAAAATAATTAATTTTTTTTTGCAAATTTTTGAAATTTTTTTAATAAATTTTTTTCTAACACAAAAAGACGCCCAGGTCCAAATTTTTGAAATAATCACTCAACATTTTCACTAAACATAGCTCAAATATTGCTTATTATGATACAAAACTCAAAATTCAATTTTAAATTTTTTAATAATTTTGTACAGATTTTTGAAAAAAAAAAAATTTAACAAATTCCTTCTGAGCACCTTATAATGTTGAGGTCACAATTTTTGAAATAAATATTCAAAATTTTCACAAAACATGGTTAAAATATTGCTTATTATGATGCAAAACTAAAAATTCAATTTTACATTTTTTTACAACTTTTTAAAAACATGGTTAAAACATTGCTTAATACAATGCAAAACTCAAAGATAAATTTTAAAATATTTAAATTTTTTTTTCAAATTTATGAAAAAAACAATCTAAAAAATTCCTACTGGACACCTAATAACTTTAAGGTCACAGTTTTTAAAATTAATATTCAAAATTTTTACAAAACATGGTTAAAACATTGCTTAACACAATGCAAAACTCAAAATTTAATTTAAAAATATTTAAATACTATTTTACAAATTTTGGAAAAAAGAAAAATTATAAATTCCTTTCGGACACATAAAGATGCTGAGGTCTCAATTTTTGAAATAATCACTCAAAATTTTCACAAAACATAGTTAAAATATTGCTTATTATGATGCAAAAATCAAAATTCGAGTTTAAAAATGTTAATAATTTTTTACAGATTTTTGAAAAAACAATTCTAACAAATTCCTTCTGGGCATAATGTTAAAGTCACAATTTTTAAAATAAATAATTTTTTTTTCGCAAAACATGGTTAAAATATTGCTTATTATGACGGAACCCTCAAAATTAAATTTTTGAATTTTTAAATATTTTTAAAAAAATCTTGAAAAAAAATTTATTTCTAACAAATTTCTTCTGGACACCTATTAACTTTGAGGTCACAATTAAAAAAAAAAAATTTAAAAATTTCACAAAACATGGTTAAAACATTGCTTAATACAATGCAAAACTCAAAGATAAATTTTAAAATTTTAAAATATTAAATTTTTTTTTTTCAAATTTTTGAAAAAAAAAAACTAAAAAATTCCTTCTGGACACCTAATAACTTTAAGGTCACAGTTTTTAAAATAAAAATTCAAAATTTTCACAAAACATGGATAAAACATTGCTTAACACAATGCAAAACTCAAAATTTAATTTAAAAATATTTAAATAGTTTTTTGCAAATTTTTGAAAAAAGAAAAATTATCAATTCCTTTCTGACACATAAAAATGCACTGGTCCCAATTTTTGAAATAATCACTCAAAATTTTCACAACACATGGTTAAAATATTGCTTATTATGATGCAATACTCAAAATTAAATTTTAAAAATTTTAAATATTTTTTACAAATTTTTGAAAAAAAAAAATTAACAAATTCTTATTGGGCACCTAATAACTTTGATGTCACAATTTCTGAAATAAAATTTCAAAATTTTTACAAAACATGGTTTAAACATTGTTCAACACAATGCAAAACTAAAAATAAAATTTAAATTTTTTTAATATTTTTTTACAAATTTTTGATTTTTTTTTGTATAAATTGTTTTCAGACACATAAAGACGCTCAAGACCCAATTTTTTAAATAATCGCTCCAAATTTTCACAAAACATAGTTAAAATATTGCTTAACATAATGCAAAACTCAAAATTAAATTTTAAAATACTTAAATATTTTTTTGCAAATTTTAATTTTAATTTTTTTTATAAAAGTTCTTTCTGACACAAATAGACGCTCAAGTCCCAATTTTTAAAATAATCACTCAAAATTTTCACATAGTTAAAATATTGCTTATTATGATGCAAAACTCAAAATTCGATTTTAAAAATATTAATAATTTTTTAGATTTTTGAAAAAAAAAATTCTAACAAATTCCTCCTGGGCACATAATAATGTTGAGGTCACAATTTTTGAATTAAATATTCAAAATTTTCACAAAACATGGTTAAAATTATGCTTATTAAGACGCAACTTTCATAATTAAATTTTTTAATTTTTAAATATTTAAAAAAAAAATTTGAAAAAAAAATTCTAACAAATTTCTTCTGGACACCTGATAACTTTGAGGTCACATTTTTTGAAAAAAAGATTCAAAAATTTCACAAAACATGGTTAAAACATTGCTTAATACAATGCAAAACTCAAAGATAAATTTTAAAATATTTAAATATTTTTTTTAATTTTTGAAAAAAAAAAATTTCTAAAAAAATTCTTCTGGACACCTTATAACTTTGAAGTCACAATTTTTGAAATAAATATTCAAAATTTTTACAAAACATAGTTAAAACATTGCTTAACTCAATGCAAAACACAAAGATAAATTTTAAAATATTTAAATTTTTTTTTTCAAATTTTTGAAAAAAAAAAAAATCTAAAAAATTCCTTCTGGACACCTAATAACTTTAAGGTCACAGTTTTTAAAATAAATATTCAAAATTTTTACAAAACATGGTTAAAACAATGCTTAACACAATGCAAAACTCAAAATTTAATTTAAAAATAAATAAATACTTTTTTGCAAATTTTTGAAAAAAGAAAAATTATAAATTCCTTTCAAACACATAAAGGTGCTCAGGTCCTAATTTTTGAAATAATCACTCAAAACTTTCACAAAACATGGTTAAAATATTGCTTAATATGACGCAAAACTCAAAATTAAATTTTTAATTTTTTAAATATTTTTAAAAAAAATTTTGGAAAATAAAATTTTTTAACAAATTTCTTCTGGACACCTGATAACTTTGAGGTCACAATTATTAAAAAAAAAATTTAAAATTTTTACAATACATGGTTAAAACATTGTTTAACACAATGCAAAACTCAAAATTAAATTTTAAAATATTTAAATAATTTTTTGCAAAATTTTATTTAAATTTTTTTTAATAAATTTCTTTCTGACACAAAAAAAAACACTCAACTCCTAATTTTTAAAATAATCACTCAAAATTTTCACAAAACATAGTTAAAATATTGCTTATTATGATGCAAAACTCAAAATTCGATTTTAAAAATTTTAATAATTTTTTACAGATTTTTGAAACAAAAAATTCTGACAAATTCTATCTGGGCACCTAATAATGTTGAGATCACAATTTTTGAAATAAATATTCAACATTTTCACAAAACATGGTAACGCAATGACGCAACACTCAAAACAAAATTTTTAAATTTTTAAATATTTAAAAAAGAAATTAAAAAAAAAATATTTCTAACAAATTTCTTCTGGACACCTGATAACTTTGAGGTCACAATTTTTGAAAAAATTATTCAAAATTTTTACAAAACATGGTTAAAACATAGCTTAATACAATGCAAAACTCAAAGAAAAATTTTAAAATATTATTATTTTTTTTAAATTTTGAAAAAAAAAATTCTAAAAAAATCCTTCTAATAAATTTGAGGTCACAATTTTTGAAATAAATATACAACACTCAAAATTAAATTTTAAAATATTTAAATTTTTTTTTGCAAATTTTAATTTTAATTTTTTTTTATAAATTTCTTTCTGACACAAAAAGACGCTCAATTTTTAAAATAATCACTAAAAATTTTCACAAAACTTGACTAAAATACTGCTTATTATGATGCAAAACTCAAAATTCAATTTTAAAAATTTTAATAATTTTTTACAGATTTTGAAAAAAAATTCTAACAAATTCTTTCCAGGCACCTAATAATGTTGAGATCACAACTTTTGAAATAAATATTTAAAATTTTCACAAAACATTGTTGAAATATGGCTTATTATGACGCAACACTCAAAACTAAATATTTAAAAAAAAATTGAAAAAAAAAATTATTTCTAACAAATTTCTTCTGGGCACCTAATAACTTTAAGGGCAAAATTTGTGAAATAAATATTCAAAATTTTTACAAAACATGGTTAAAATTGCTTAACACAACGCAAAACTCAAAATTAAATATAATAAAAAATTAAATGGTTTTTGCAACATTTTGAAAAAAAAAAAAAAATTAAAACGTCGAGATCACAATTTTTGAAATAAATACTCAATTTTTTTACAAAACATGATTAAAATATTGCTTAATAAAAAACAAAATTTTAAATTTAATTTATTATTTTTTGAAATTTTGAAAATCAGATTTGTAATCAATTCAGCCTTGCATATAACGACGCAGAGGTCACACATTTTAAATTATTTATTCAAAAATATTACAAAGCATAATTTAGACATTGCTTAATAATATGCAAAACTCAAAAATTAATTTTAAAAATTAAAAATATTTTTGTAAATTAAAAAAAAAAAACGGCGTTGGCCGTTTAATTTAATAAAATATGGCAACAACGCATATATAGTAGTTTGTATATTAATTAATTTCGCAACTAATATATTTGAAACTATTTTGCTTAAAATTAATAATAAATTCAAAAAAGTTATTTTTTTTAACTGTTTCTGATTGATGAAATATGGCAACAATGCATATGAAGTAATTTGTTTAATTATTAATTCTACAACTAATTTATTTGAAACTATTTTAGCTAAAGTTAATAATAACTTTAGAAAAGTTAAATTTTTAAGTTTTCGATACATTTGATCAAGTTGGCGGATTTATTTGATGAAATATGGCAACAACGCATTTAAAATAATCAATTCTAAAAATTATTTATTTGAAACTATTTTCGATAACATTAAGTTTATAAAAGTTGAGTTTTCTATGCATTTTATCGCATTGGCGGGTTAATTTCATGAAACAACAACATAGCCCATAATAATAGTTTATTTTCAAACTATATCATTTTAATTTCAAGGAACAATTTGACATTTTTCAATACAATTTGACATCAAAAAAGCCGTCGCACTACTTATCGCTTTGGATTATCTCATGACACATAAGCATTGATTCAAAGAAGAACGTCAATGGCAAAAGCATCACAACCCCAGAGATCGCAAAATCCTAAACGCACTTCACAACAAAGTCCGTAAGGCCATAAAAGCGCACAAAAATCAGTGCTGGTACAATAAAAAAAATATTTTTTTTTTTTAATAAATTTCTTTCTGGCGCAAAAAAACGCTCAAGTCCGAATTTTTAAAATAATCACTCAACATATTCACAAAACATATTTAAAATATTGCTTATTATGATGCAAAACTCAAAATTTGATTTTAAAAATTTTAATAATTTTTTAAAGATTTTTGAAAAAAAAAATTCTAAGAAATTCCTTCTGGGCGGCACTTAATAATGTTGAGGTCACAATTTTTGAAAAAAATATTTAAAATTTTCACAAAACATGGTTAAAATATTGCTTATTATGACGCAACACTCAAAATTAATTTTTTAAATTTTTAAATAATTTAAAAAAAAATTTGAAAAAAAAAAATTATTTCTAACAAATTTCTTCTGGACACCAGATAACTTTGAGGTCACCATTTTTGGAAAAAAAAATCAAATTTTTTACAAAACATGGTCAAAACATTGCTCAACACAATGCAAAACTCAAAATTAAATTTTTAAATATTTAAATATTTTTTTTTGCAAATTTTTATTTTTATTTTTTTTATAAATTTCTTTCTGACACAAAAAGACGCTCAAGTCCCAATTTTTTAAATAATCACTCCAAATTTTCACAAAACATAGTTAAAATATTGCTTATTATGACGCAAAACTCAAATATAAATTTTAAATTTTTTAAATATTTTTAATTCTTTTTTTAAAAAACAATTATTTCTAACAAATTCCTTATAAACACCTGATAACTTTAAGGTCACAATTTCTGAAATAAATAATTAAAATTTTTAAAAAACATGGTTAAAACATTGCTTAACACAATGCAAAACTCAAAATAAAATTTTAAAATATTTAAATATTTTTTTGCAAATTTTTGTTTTTTTTTTTATAAATTTCTATCTGACACATAAAGACGCTTAAGTCCCAATTTTTAAAATAATTACTCAGAATTTTCACAAAACATAGTTAAAATATTGCTTATTATGACGCAAAACTCAAAATTAAATATTAAAATTTATAAAAAAATTTTACAAATTTTTGAAAAAAAAAATTATTTCTAACAAACTTCTTCTGAGAATAAAAATAACTTTGAGGTCACAATTTTTGAAATAAATATTAAAAATTTTTACAAAACAGGTTAAAACATTGCTTAACACAATGCAAAACTCAAAATTTAATTTTATAATAATTAAATTTTTTTTTGCAAATTTTTGAAATTTTTTTAATAAATTTCTTTCTGTCACATAAAGACGCCCAGGTCCCAATTTTTGAAATAATCACTCAACATTTTCACTAAACATAGTTAAAATATTGTTTATTATGATGCAAAACTCAAAATTAAACTTTAAAATTTTTAAATATTTTATACACATTTTTTGAAAAAAAAAATTTCTATCAAATTCCTTCTGGGCACATGACAACTTTTTGGTCACAATTTTTGAAATAAATATTCAAAATTTTTCTAAAACATGGTTAAAACATTGCTTAACACAATTCAAAACTCAAAAATAAATTTTAAAATATTTAAATATTTTTTTGCAAATTTTTAATTTTAATTTTTTTATAAATTTCTTTCTGACACAAACAGACACCCAAGTCCCAATTTTTAAAATAATCACTCAAAACTTTTACAAAACATAGCTCAAATATTGCTTATTATGATACAAAACTCAATTTTAAAAATTTTAATAATTTTGTACAGATTTTTGTAAAAAAAAAAAACTTAACAAATTCCTTCGGAGCACCTCATAATGTTGAGGTCACAATTTTTGAAATAATAATTCAAAATTTTCACAAAACATGGTTAAAATATTGCTTATTATGATGAAAAACTCAAAATTAAATTTTAGTTTTTTTAAATATTTTTACAAATTTTTGAAAAAAAAAAATTATTTCTAACAAATTCTTTCTGAGCACCTAATAACTTTAAGGTCACAATTTTTGAAATAAATATTCAAAATTTTTACAAAACATGGTTAAAACATTGCTTAACACAATGCTAAACTCAAAAATAAATTTTAAAATATTTAAATACTTTTTTATAAATTTTTGAAAAAAGAAAAATTATAAACTCCTTTTGGACAGATAAAGATGCTCAGGTCTCAATTATTGAAATTACCACTCAAAATGTTCACAAAACATGGTTAAAATATTGCTTTATATGACGCAATACTCAAAATCTAATTTTAAAAACTTAAAATATTTTTTACAAATTTCCATAAAAAAAAAAATTTCTAAAAAAAATCTTTTGTACACCCGATAACTTTGAGGTCACAATTTTTGAAAAAAAGATTCAAAATTTTTACAAAACATGGTTAAAACATTGCTTAACACAATGGAAAACTCAAAATTAAATTTTAAAATAATTAAATATTTTTTTTGCAAATTTTTATTTTTTTTATAAATTTCTGTCTGACACAAAAATACGCTCAAGTCCCAATTTTTTAAATTATCACTCAAAATTTTCACAAAACATAGTTAAAATATTGCTTATTATGATGCAAAACTCAAAAATCGATTTAAATTTTTTTTATTAATTTTTTAGATTTTTGAAAAAAAAATCTAACAAATTCCTTCTGGGCACCTAATAATGTTGAGGTCACAATTTTACAAAATTTTCACAAAACATTGTTTCCTAGAAACTTGATTGCGTTAGACCTTTTCAAATCAAAGAAATGTTCAAAAAACATAAATCGGTCTGCTGCTGTCCCCGATAAAATCCCAAACAAAGCTCTGATGCAACAATGGCTCTCAGTAACATAAATAATGCAATTCATAGAACTGGACACTTTCCGAAAGAGTGGAAAGACTCACTCGATATCAATATCCCAAAACCTGGAATAAACCAGAAGTTTTCCCAAAACGGTCCAATAAGTCTACTATGCACCTTCGACTAAAACTAAAACTTATCAGGTAAAACTTCCATCAGCGGCTTATAGGGCTGATAGATTCGTATCTAAACCGTGTAATGCTTGAAAACCACTTATCTACTTCACAACAGATCATAGCAGAAGTTCCTCAAGGCTCTATTCTCTCGACTACCCTAATTTAGTCGCCAATATGCCTTCAAGAAGCAGTCACTGAGTTAAAATAGCTCAATATGTAACACATCAATTCTCGACTGCTCAAGATCAACAAAAATAGTAACCACAAGACCACAAAACGCCTCCTCCAATGTAGAAGAGTAGCTGAAGAACTGGCAAGTCAAAATAAATTTAGAAAAAAGCAAGGCCAATTCACTAATCTAAATGACGTTCTTATACAAAGATCCAATGCTGCCAAGTATCTAAAGACACCCTTTGACAAAGGACTTATGTATAGGCTTTACGTACAGTCCAAAGTCAAATTTGCAAAAAATATGCTTCTTCCAATGTTGCATCGGAACAGCGGAATGTCGCGCCAAAACAAAACTCGGCTCTACAATACTATTATCAGATCGATAATCACGTATGCAACCCCCATTTTAAAAATAGCACCAAACTCAGTCAAACTGGGACTATAATTCGAACCAACCTCAAAATACCTCTACTACTTAATCACATTAAAGCTTTGGCCAAAAAGTATTTCAAAAACCTAGAGGTTCACTTCAATCCCAATCTGGCACGACTCGCCGAGCCAGATAAGAGAACCATTAATCTACAAACAGCTGGAAAATCAAGTAACCGTCTAATTATCCAAAAATGAACATAAACACACTCCAACACCTAGCCTAAAGAGCAAAATCTTAAACCAAATCCAAAAATCCATATCTACTAACAAAAAGGTTATGAGCCAAAAAGTCGGGTGACTCCGACTACCACCGCCAAGTCTCTCACTCTAATGAGTTATTGGCCTCAATAAGCCTTAGATAATTTACTCCCAGAAATACTTGGAAAGACATCTTCAAAAACTCGTGGTATCCTGCAGGATTACCCTGTCCCTTCTCCAAGACGTAATTTCCTAAACGGGCAGCTCCATAGCATAGTTCCAATCCCTCAGGCAGTTTCCAGAGTAACAGGCTAACACCAGCCCAAGAACCACAGTCATCAACCGCCTGCACAAAACGTATACAAAACGAACGCGTGAGTGGCCGTTGCTAGTAAAAAAATTATCATACGCAGCAATAGAATCAATATCTGAGAAGCTATTTATGTAGCCCCCGACTTTTTCCTTTCTGCTAAAAATATTGTAACCAATGTTTTGTAATGTTATTTTTCAAACTGTCCCGATCACTATCCAAATATTTAGAGTAGTAACCTTGATCTATGAGCAAAATTCAGTTTTAATTCAGATAATGTTGTTCAAATTAACACTTACCAACTTATTGAGTTAAAAATCAAAATATAACTCACCTGAAACAAAAAGAAACATCATTAGTAACCAGTTAATAAAGCAGATTTGATAATAATGTACAATTATTAGTTGATACACATAAAAAGAGTTTTGTAAAAATAAAATGACTTAATTAAAATGACAAATTAATTTTTATGCCCACTATCAAAATAGTTTGCATAAATCGTTTGTGTCGCAATTAAATTAAAGGTAAGTACAAACCTTTAATTTAATTGCTTTGTTAGTCAGCCTTTGCGTAGCGGTAGTGGGAAGGAAATAGATGCTTTAGCAAAGATATTTCAGGTATCATCAGATGCGATCGCTTGGTAAAATAATACGAATGTCATATTGTGAAAATGTAAATTAATTCTTAAAGCCATCTCAGGGTGGCTTTAAATCGAAAGCGAATGTGTCTTTAGAAACCCAAATACATTTTTCCCTTTACAGAATTTTTCAGATTCTGTTTGTAGTATGATATGTGCATTCCAATTATGATCCCTTTCTGCGGCAGCCGCAGCAGCAACGGCGTATACATTGAATAGACGGATCACACTTTGTCATTCTCTCTTGCTTCTCTGCCTGTTTTCCACCCCGAAATCCTTATTTATATGCCCTCATCTCCGTGCACAAATCACGCGAGCATCTCATCTTGTTTAGTCAGCGCTGGCGGGCGCGTTTGTTAAATGGAAAGACCGCGTCGCGACGCATCCACTCACTCACTAGTTTCGCAGGGATGAACCAACCAACCAACCAACCCCCCTTCACTCCGCGCTACTCTAATGAATACGTATTATTCAACGCGCCTTTACTTTATAAACAAATCCTCTTTTGCACAGGTGGCGAGAAAATATTAGAGACCGCAGAAATGCTGAAATATGCCAGGAAATGTTCTCGCAAATTTGTCAGTATTAAATTGTGAATAATATTTTGTTTGTTTAATATAATAATCAGCATCTGTTCTTTAAACAAGCTATTAATTTAATCGGTAAATATTGAAATTGCATGTGCGTTGAACATTTGCGGACATGTTAAAGAGATAAGAAGACCGCAAAACCAAGTGGTTGGCAGGTGGTAGTGAAGGTGCCAAGTATGCAAACACGTGTTCATTCCGAGATGGCTAATTGAAACATTACAGGTGGTCCTCCGGGCGGAATGAGGCACCTGACCTCAACCCATACATACACGTACACACACATACGAGTCCTTATCTCCGGGACAGAAAAGCCAATTCCGGACTCATCGGCCGGCCATCATTTCACGCTCGTTACATCCCTTTTCCCTTGACATGAAATATCGCCACGGAAATGACCCCGCCAGACGGACAATATTACAACATATATATATTATTTTCGGACTGAAAGCACCTCTTGATTTTCCTCCCTACCTACGTTAATATTCATGAGGATGAGATTACTGAATAAAAATGACATTACGACTACTCCCAGAGTTATTATTCAGCGGCAAAATGGAATTTTAGCTTGCTGGGAAAATTTTCTTGTAAGAGATAAAAACGGAATGTTTAAAAGGGAATTGAAAAAAATTATAATACCGCAGATGAAAAGACAACATTGGTTATTATTTCAGATGTGTTGAATAATTTACAATAAAAAAATTATTTATGTGAGGCCGGCAATTAAAAAGATAAGAAAATGAGCGCTCGCCTTGATTAACAACCGACGAGCTGGATACGTATAAACCAGTTTTCCGCGGAAAAGCGATTGATTCCGGCAGTTTTATTGCATTCGCTGCAACGAACTGCAGACGGTTCCCTTATTTAATGGTCTTTCTCACAATTTGTGTCTTAGATATATACCCAGGCAGTTCTAATTTAAACACCCGACGTTTCCCATCCAGGGTGTTAATTTTACGATGTAATAACTCCACTTTTTTAATAATATATCAAATTTTTATTAATCTAATAAATGGCTATATTTATATGTAAACGCAGCATGAAGACCTTCAAATAAAGTCGGATACGGAATAACCGAAGTGACTTATATAGAAAAACTGACAGACTATGTAAATTTATTGAAATCTTCTCCGTTGCTTTTTCAGTGCATTCAGCACCCGGAGAGTTCGGGAGCGGATTTACAGATAACTAATGTAAATACAAATTTAAAATTTCGAAGCCACTTTACTCTCTCGGCGGGCCGCATTAAACATATTTCATCGGATGAATATTTAAGTGCTCATTACGGACGACTGCACACTTTTTTTCTCATACCGAAGGCGATTTTCTTTTCTTGGCGCCCCCGTTGCTCTAATCGAAGACTTATTAATGGATCACTCGGAATTTGTCGACAATAATTGCCTTTCAATTATCGACATGTTTTCAATCTAGTTTTTTTACTAAATGAATTTTTTATGTTCACTCAAACTAATACAAACATGAAGGGTTTATATTATTTTTAAATAAAAATGCATTTAAGATCTAGACGTTATTACTACTACCATACATCCCATAACAAAACTTAACGTTCACTACAAAACCCGAAAAATGTGACATTGAAGTAGAATGAAAGAAACCTATGATAAATAACTAGATGATGACTCACACCATGCCACACAAACTCAGTGGACATCAAACTACCCGTTGCTGCGACCGTAAACCTATTATTGCGTGCTGGTAAATAATTCAAATACAGTCCGGTTCAAAGTTAGCAGTGGCGTGATCTGTAATGACCATAAGCATTTTTTGACATTCCGTAAACAGAACTTAGAACTTTCGGACAGTTTATGGCCTGATATTTGTTCTTTTAAGCTATATATCATTTTTTATAGCTGGGTTTTGCTATTTTTAAAATTTAATTAAAAAAATACACTTTTTAAAGTTTCAAGCCGGATTTTGAAATATTTTGAGATTTTATAAATGTTTTAAGTTTCGTTTTATTTAATGCTTAATTACTTTGTAACCGGATTTCCATCATTTTTACACTTTAAGGCCGATTTTTTGACACTCTATAAATATTATTTTGCATTTTTTGGCAGATTATGGCCGGATTTTAATGTTTCATAACAGGATTTTGCTATTTTTTACCACATTTTTTAATTTTTTTACAATATTCTTATAAGTTTTGGCCAGATTTTGCAATTTTTGATCATTTTTAAATAAATTTTTGCAATTTTTGACTAATTAAACTAAACAAAATCTTAGATAAACATAAAAAAATCTAAAATATCATAAGAACTTTGAAATACCAAAAAAAAAACAATAAAAAACGTAGAAATACTAAGACCTCAGTAAAATTTAGAAAAACAACTAAAAATGTTGAAAACACTAAAAAAAAACTCAGTAACACTTAAAATAAAATTTAAAAACTAGAAAACATTCTCAAAGACTACGGATAAACGTGATAGTTTTAAAATGTTTTTTTTTTAAGTATTTGAAAAGTAGACTTTTTTAATTGATTCCCTAATGTCCAATCAAACTCAAGTTTTAGACTTGTTAGATTAGGTTTGGTAAAAAAATAGCAAAAACTTAAATAAACTTGGCTTTGGCACAAATTTGGTAGTAGATTCTCTTACTTGATACCTTAATATCTAATCAGAGTCAAGTTTTAGACTTATTGTCAGCTTAGGTTAGGTAAGAAACTAAAAAATATTAAAAAAAACTTAGAAATAATTAAAAAAACTACAAAGTGATTTAAAACTGTAATTTTATATTTTTTTACATTTTTCATTTGGTGTATTCTGACTTTATTTTGATGTTTTAAGGCTAGATATTGCTATTTTTGATGTTTTAGTTTTCATAATATTTAAATATATTTGGATTTTCCTGTTTTTTATATTTTATAAGTGAATTTTTACACTTTTTCAATAGTTTATGACCAGATTTGTTTTTTTTTAACATTTTAATACTTTATATATGGATTTATGACATTTTATGAATAGAATTTTATATGTTTTAACAGTTTTATGGTCTAATTTTTATGATATATTACAACATTTTTAGTATTTCATAAAAAAAATTGTAAAAATTTATCTTTTCGATAGTTTTTGGCCAATTTTTAGTAGTTTTAAAACTATTTTTAGTAATTTTTGATATTCTATAAAAAAAACTGCACTTTTTAGCTGTTTATTGACAGATTTTGGTGCTTTTTGACAACATTTTGATATTTTATAGACAAATTTTAATGTTTTCAATATTTTTAATTGTTTATAACCAAATTGTAGTCCTTTTTACAATATTTTATTGGCTATTTTTAAAATTTTATTAAATTTTGAACTGTTCATGGTAGGATTTTGATACTTTTTAACACTATTTTGCTGTTTTAAGACAAAATGTTGCTATTTTTGACATCTTATGATCTAACTTTGGTGCTTTTTAATGATATTTAATAGCCGGAATTTGCTATTTTTAAGATTTTATAAAACTTTAGACAATTTTTAACAATTTATGGGTGAATTTTGTTGTTATCTAACATTATTTTGATGTTTCAAAACCAAATTTAACTATTTGTGACATTTTATAGCTTAATCTTGATGCTTTCTAACAATATTTTGATATTTTATAACCAAATTTTGCCATTTTTTAACAAAAGTTTACACTTTTCAACAGCTTATGGCCAGATTTTGTTTTTTTTACAATATTTTAATATTTTATATTTGGATTTTGCTATTTTTAAAGTTTTATGAAAGTTTTTACACCTTTATAGCCAAATTCTGGTACTTTCTGACCACATTTTAATATTTTATAGCCAAATTTTAAGCTTTTTAAAATTCCATAAAAGTTTTTCAATTTTATTAACAGTTTATGACCAAACTTCTTTCAATACTTTATGGGCGTAGTTTGCTATTTTTAAAATTTTATTGAATTTTTAACTGCTTATGGCCGGATTTTGATACTTTTTAACACCATTTTGATGTTTAAGGACTGGATTTTGCTAGTTTTGATATTTTATGAAAAGTTTATTTGGTGCGTTTTCTTAATCATATTTTTGAGATTTTATAAAACTTTTAACAATTTTTAATAGTTTATGTGTGAATTATGTTGTTTTCTAACAATATTTTGATGTTTCAAGAACGAATTTATCTATTTGTGACATTTTATGAAGAAAATTATACTTTTTAACAGATTATAGCTTGATCTTAATGCTTTCTGACAATATTTTGATATTTTATAGCCAAATTTTGCCATTTTTTAAGAAAAGTTTACTCTTTATAACAGCTTATAGCCAAATTTTGTTTTTTTTTTTACAATTTTTTGATAGTTTATATTTGGATTTTGATATTTTATGAAAGTTTTTACACTTTTATATCCGGATTTTGGTGCTTTCTGACAAAATTTTTGGTAATTATCTTACCAAAAAAAAAAACGATTTTTACTAGATACTCCAATCCAAACTACTGACTCGGTAGCATAATATAAAGTGTCCCACCCACCCACCCACCCACCCAAGTGTTCGTTACCAAGTTTAATGTTTCACCTCTCTGCAAACGTCAAAAGTCACTTAATCACAAGAGACGGTCGTAATCAAAACTCTTGATAACTAAAGCTAGTGTGGGTGGGTGGGCCACTCTAATCCAAACTACTGATTTGTTATTAAAATATGGAATGTTCCTTCCACCAGCCCAAATGATCGTTATCAAAAGATTTAATGTTTGATCTCTCTGCAATAATTACAAAAGATGGTCGTGATCCATCCTCTTGGTAACTAACACTTGGGTGGGTGGGTAGGCCACTACAATCCAAACTGCTTAATTGTTATCATAATATGGAGTGTCTCACCCAACTACCCAAATGTTCGTTATCAAGAGGTTTAATGTTTGACCTCTCTGCAAACATCAAAAGTCCCTTAATCACAAAAGATGGTCGTGATTCAACCTCTTGGTAACTAACACTTGGGTGAGTGGGTGAGCCACTTAAATCCAAACTACTGACTTGTTATCATAATTTGAAGTGTCCCACCCACCCACCCACCCAAATGTTCGTTATCAAGAGGTGTAATGTTTCACCTCTCTGCAAACGTCTAAAGTCACTTAATCACAAGAGACGATCGTGATCTAAACTCTTGATAACTAACACTTGGGTGGGTGAGTGGGCCACTCCAATCCAAACTACTGATTTGTTATCATAATATCGACTGTCCCACCCACCCACCCAAGTGTTGGTTATCAAGAAGTCACCTAATTACAAGAGACGGTCGTAATTCATACTCTTAATAACTTACACTTAAGCGGGTGGAAGGCCACTTCAATCCAAACTACTGACTTGTTAAAACAATATGGAATGTTCCGCCCATCCACCCAAGTGTTTGTTATCAAAAGGTTTAATGATTGACCTCTCTGCAAACGTCAAAAGTCACTTAATCACAAAATACGGTCGTAATCCAAACTCTTGATAACTAACACTAAGGTGGTTGGGAGGCCACTCCGATCTAAACTAATGACTCGTTTACAAAATATAAAGTGTCACACCAAGAATTTTAATGTATGTTTGATTTCTCTGCAAACGTCAAAAGTCACTTAATCATAATATATGGTCGTAATCCAACTAACACTTGGGTGGGTGGGTAAGCCACTCCAATCGAAACTACTGATTTGTTATCATAATATGGAGTGTCCCACCCACCCACCCAAATGTTCGTTATATAGAGGATTAATGTTTGACCTCTCTGCAAACGTCTAAAGTCACTAAATCACAAGAGATGGTCGTAATCCAACCTCTTGGTAACTAACACTTGGGTGGGTGGGTGGGCCACTCCAATCCAACCTACTGACTTGTTATCATAATTTAAAGTGTCCCACCCACCCACCCAAATGTTCGTTATCAAGAGATTTAATGTTTGACCTCTCTGCAAACGTCAAAAGTCACTTAATCACAAAAGATGGTCGTGATTCAACCTCTTGGTAACTAACACTTGGGTGGGTGGATGGGCCACTCCAATCCAAACTACTAACTTGTTATCATAATATGGAGTGTCTCACCCACCCACTAAAATGTTCGTTATCAAAAAATTTAATGTTTGACTTCTCTGCAAACGTCAAAAGTCACTTAATCACAAAAGACGGTCGTGATCCAACCTCTTGGTAACTAACACTTGAGTGGGTAGGTAAGCCAATCCAATCCAAACTACTGACTTGTTATCATAATATGGAGTGTCTTATCCACCCACCCAAGTGTTCGTTATCAAGAGATTTTATGTTTCACCTCTCTGCAAACGTCAAAAGTCACTTAATCACAAGAGACAATCGTGATTCATTAGTAACTAACACTTGGGTGGGTGAGTGGACCACTCCATTTCAAACTACTGTCTTGTTATTATAATATGGAGTGTCCCACCCACCTACCCAAATGTTCATTATCAAGGGGTTTAATGTTTGACCTCTCTGCAAACGTCAAAAATTCACTTAATCACAATAAACGGTCGTGATCCAATCTCTTGGAAAATATCACTTGGGTGGGTGGGTGGGCCACTCCATTCTAAACTACTAACTCGTTATCATAATGTAAAGTGTTATCAAATTTAATGTTTGACCACTCTGCAAAAGTCAAAAGTCACTTAATCACAAGAGATGGTCGTGATTCAACATCTTGGTAACTAACACTCGGGTGAGTGGGTAAGCCACTTCAATCCAACCTAGTGACTTGTTATCATATTATAAAGTGTCCCACCCACCCATCCACCTAAATGTTCGTTATCAAAAGATTTAATGTTTGACCTCTCTGCAAACGTCAAAAATCACTTAATCACAAGAAACGGTCGTGATCCAATCTCTTGGTAAATAACACTTGGGTGGGTGTGTAGGTGGGTCACTCCAATCCAAACTACTGACTTGTTATCATAATTTGGAGTAACCCACCCACCCAAATGTTCGTTATCAATAGGTTCAATGTTTGACCTCTCTGCAAACGTCTAAAGTCACTTAATCACAAGAGACGGTCGTGATCTAAACTCTTGATAACTAACACTTGGGTGGGTGGGTGGGCCACTCCAACCCAAACTACTGACTTGTTATGATAATATGGAGTGTCCCACCCACCCAAATGTTCGTTATCAAGAGGTTTAATTTTGGACCTCTCTGCAAACGTCTAAAGTCACTTAATCACAAGAGACGGTCGTGATCCAACCTCTTGGTAACTAACACTTGGGTGGGTGGGCAGGCCACTACAATCCAAACTACTGACTTGTTATCATAATATGGAGTGTCCCACCCACCCACCCAAATGATCGTTATCAAGAGATTTAATGTTTGACCTCTCTGCAAACGTCAAAAATCTCTTAATCACAAGAAACGGTCGTGTACCAATCTCTTGGTAAATATCACTTGGGTGGGTGGGTGGGCCACTCCAATCCAAACGACTGATTTGTTATCATAATATGGAGTGTCCCACCCACCCACCCAAGGGGTCGTTATTAAGAAGTTTAATGTTTGACCTCTGTGCGAACGTCAAAAATCACTTAATCTCAAGAAACGGTCGTGATCCAATCTCTTGGTAACTAACACTTGGGTGGGTGGGTGGACCACTCCAATCCAAACTACTGACTTGTTATCATAATATGGAGTGTCCCACCCACCCACCCAAATGTTCATTATCAAGAGGTTAAATGTTTGACCTATCTGCAAACGTCAAAAGTCACTTAATCATAATAAATGGTCGTGATCCAACCTCTAGATAACTAACACTTGGGTGGGTGGGTAGGCCACTACAATACAAACTACTGACTTGTTATCATAATATGGAGTGTCCCACCCACCCACCCAAATGATCGTTATCAAGAGATTTAATGTTTGACTTCTCTGCAAACGTCAAAAGTTAATCACAAGACACAATAACAACGTTTGTTAAAAACATCATTAAAAAAAAGGTTAACTAAACGTACAGCTCATTTTACGTAATTTTTAACAAGCAAACAATCGTTGCTTTAGCAGTTACTTTGAAGGTTATTCTAAACCGTCATGTTTGACAAATATCAACGTTTTTTACAAAATATATGTAAAAAAACGTTAGTAAACGTCATGATTAACAGTTAAATTGCGTTAATCAATTAACAATATTTTTTGACACTTAAACGTTATTATTAACAACCAAATAACGTTTTTTAAGACAACTAAAAATTGTTTAAATAAAAATGTAAGTCATTTTGACAGTAAACAACCCTAAACGTCTCCTTTGACAGTTAAAATCCAAGGGCCAGAACCATAAAAACTAAACAAATCATCTGATCGATAATGATAAAAACGCTAAGAGCCATCACCAGCCAACATGAAAAGAGCGTGTGACGTCAGTTATAGATAAGAAAGCGCACATAGCATAATGTTTGGTATTTAACGCATGTACAAAAACACGTTTTTACGCACTTAAAGTAAGATTTAACTTTATGCTCACAATTAGCGCGTGACGTCAGTTGTGGGTATAAAACGTTGTTATGTAAAAAATAGCACACGGCGCGTCTAAGAACTAAGGCACTATGACGTATAGTGAAAGAAAATAGTATAGTAAACCCAAAAACAATTCTCATTACCAAATTAATTGAAAGCCTTAACAATAGTATTCTCAACTTACACTTGTAGTACAATTTAAATGTACTCTAGTTTCATGTTATCATGACTTATGTGTAGATTACTAATTTTAATTGAAGTTGTCCCACAAGGTTCCATGTAGGATAACTTCATAATGACCTGTACAATCCAATTGTGCAAACATTTAAATTTTTAAGATATTTCAAAACATTCCTTGCAAATAATTAACTTTTATATCAACTGTTGACATTAATTTTCCAACATTAGTACAGAATATGAACAAATATATTTTTTGCACAAACGTAATGTTTAAACACTTTGTAAAATTTAAAACGAATACGCAGTTCGCATTTCGTGCCAAGGGGGATGGATCCAGCTCGTCTGTTGCCTTGTCTTGATTATTATTTTACAAGGGTAGTTATAACTTAATAAATAGACTGCCGGCAAGTATGCAGCTCACTGATATTTGTTTGACAAGGAATCATCAAAGGAGAGGAGTGGAAAAGAGGAAGTGCAGCTCGCACGAGGTAGACGCTACGTGACTGGAATACATCTCATACTGAAAATATCTATGAAGAGATTAATAGCGGGCGACATGGCAGGTGGTAGATTTTTCGTAAATGCGCGGCGGATTCCGTCCCGAAAGACGCAGGATTCTTAGGTTAGCCACCTGGGAAATTTGGCCTAAGGTCGCGAAAGTCTAAGTTCCCCTACCGAATACACCGGGTTCTATAGACTGGTTAATCCCCCGCTGACCCTACACATAGTGCACAGTTTTTTAGGGGAAAAATAGAAAGAAAAACCAGGGGATAAATTCAACTGAAGAAATCTACATGGCTCGATAAACTTATTCAGTGTATGCACGGATAAAAACACTTGGGATTTCCACGCCGCAACGATATAAAAATATATATTTCTTGGCACACAATTAGGGCAAAAAATGTACGTATATTCCCAAAGCTAATTTATTACGGTTTATTTCGGGCTTTCTTTACTATTTTAAAAATTCATTTGTAATGGTTAAAATATGTTTTGAAATTTAAATATTACAATTTCTTTTGAGGGTTGGTGGTAAAAAAAAACTATTCTGTTGGTGTAGGGTGATGTAATTGCATTCACGTCATGTCGGCATGTCACTTTCATAAAGTGCATGCATACATACACATACAGATCTCTGAACGCATAGCTCATATGCGGTGGACATCATCCGCAAACCGTAGGGGCTGTAATGAAAATGCACCCCCAAGGAATGGGAGAAACGTCGGCTGCTTTCTAGGCAAAACTCCCCTATTTTTTTTTAACGCATTAATACTTATTAAAAAATGGTATAAATTTAAAAAGGAGTGACGATTCGCTAAATGTAATTTGTTGCTTTTTAATTAAAAGGGTTGGTTGATAAAAAGAGGGTTGCACTGGTTTTGTTATGCTTAAAGCTTTTAGTAATTATTTGTGGTTTACTTAAGAGCACAATATTTAATTGAATATAATTCAATTAAAAATAAAAAATAAATAATTTAATCGTTCAATATCAATAAAAAAATAAAAAAAAAAAATTTGTTAATTAATTATTTAAGAGTTCATGTCGCTTAAAAAAAATCGAGACAGACACAAACTTTCATTAAAACTTTCCTCAGAACGCAAATTAATAATTAATAATTCACAAGGTTATTATTAAAATTAATAACGAAGAGCTTTGTGCTAACTGCAACAAAAGTAGACACAAAAAAGTTGTGCTAAAACAGAATCAAACAAAATTGTTTATAAAAAATGACTAATAACGTTACAGAAGCAAACTAGTTTGAAGTAATAATACGGAAACAAAGTACCACCCTAATTGAAACTAGTTTTCCACTTTAATATATAAAAATTACTATGTCAACCACATACAAAAAAAAACGTATCCCCATATGAAACCAGTTCAGCTTAATAAAAGTTTCCACTAACAAAGTCCATTATAATTTTTCATAACGTAATAAATTTTGATATTTTCCCAAGGTGCAGAGCGAGCGACTTCGCAACACATTCCGTACCGTGCACGTGTAATAATATCATCAGAGACGTGCACAATTTTCATCGCAGTATTGTTCTGCATTGTGTAACGTTTTGTTATACGGACTACGAACTAAACACGTATGATAATCGTTGCCATAACAGAACCAACAGTCGCTATCTCATAATTGCACAGATGTCGCATCCCATTCCGACAATGGGATCCAGTATATTAAAGCAAAAGCACAACAGCAAAGATCCGTATCTGTTCAAGCGGTTAATTAATAACTATTTAAAATTAAAAAGGAAATTTTATTAACCTTTAATAATAATTTATAATTATTAATAAATTTAATTAAATTGTAAATAACAAGATATATTTTATCTACTCGTATCATATATAAATGCTTCTGTGTAGAAGGCCTTTAATACAACGCAAATAGTTAGCTTTAGCCTCGACTAATGCCCAACTAAAGTTTCTGTATATTAGATAACGTCCTAAATTAATAAATGCCATAATTTCTTTAAAAAAATCTACTGGAACTGGGGCTCGAACCTGTCACAAATTATGCGTTAAAATTCAAATTAGTCGTTTCACTCAACTGAGGTACTCTTTTGAGTGGATTACAAAGCACCATAAAAATTAATAATCTACTTCAGACCAGAGCAGATTTTAGTCGTAAAATCACACGCGTAGAAGAACGTATATCGTTTAAAATGATTTCAGTTGTGTGGTTCAAACCCACCATCTTTGATGCAGCAGTCGGATGCTTAAACTACTGCGTCATGCAATTAATAGAACACATATAACCTCTACTCCGCAGCTGCTACTTACTAAGACTCTGCAAATCAATTACCCCGCAATCCCGCATTGCTAACACAGTATCTGCAAATATTCAAATAACCTAAACCCATTCAACTAATTCAGGAGGTACTAGACAACTCTCTAAAAAACTTAAAAAACACCAAGATCTAGAGGACAAAGCCGTTACTTTAACTTTGATTTAGATTAAACCAACTCAACCCCAGATTGCAAACGCTTAAATATTTAGTATAGTCCAGATAACAACAAACAAATAGAACTTTTTAAATGATTTCAGCAAAAAAAGATGACTTTCAACCCTCTATAGTTTCTCTTGAAGCGACACGTCTAGAGATGAATCAACAACAAATAAAATAAAATCTAAAAAAAAATCAACACGTGGGCACACAGTTCAAAGAAGCCCCAATAACAGCAAATAAAAAACAGTAAGCTGACAAAACCTAGCAGAACAAACATTACCGACCAAACCAACATAATCGTACCTATATGACGTCAGTTGTGGGAAACTTGGTGTTAAACAAATAGATAAAAACACACTTTTATTCATTTAATCAACCAAAATATTTTGTATAAAGAACTTATCGCCTGGCATTGCTTAAATAATTTAACGCGTGACGTCAGTTGTGGATATAAAATGTTTTTATGTTGGCTTCACCATGCAATGAGCGGAATCAGCACACGATTCATCTATAAGAGTGACAATCTAAAGAGTTTTTGCATCAACACCCTAAAAATAAACAGACAAGAACAGCAACAAGACGTTGATTAAAGCACCATCATGCTGTACAACACAAATACAAATTGTTTTCTTTGAAGACAACATTAAAGCATACGTTGTACATTACTACAAAGTACACAGCATTAGTATGCACAGAAAACTTTCGTAAGCAAACTTTTAAAACTCAATTGCCCCTAAAGATCTGTAACTGAACACTTAGCACCTCCAAATAATAACAAATAGCATCTAATGTAAGACAAGAAACTTGTAAAACCCCAAACTCAACTTTTGAAAAAAAAAACGGAAGACTTTTTGTCGACCTCAAGATTTTTAAAATATTCCTCAGAACCTAAACAAACTCTTCTCAACAATTCCAAAATTAAAGCTGATAACAAATGACACTGAATGTAGAGCAAAAAAACAAAATGCCTTCACAACCACAAACCAAACACAATGAGAATAGATAGGCAAAAAACACACAAAGTTAATTTTCTAGGATAATTCATCAAATCTAGCCCCGTAATACCTACAACAAGTACCAACCTAAACGTAGCATAGGCAGCATCACCATCCAAGCCCAAACCTACAAGTCAAAAACTCCATCAATCACCGCCCAACTGGGACTAAAAGCTATTTGGCACCGTCCAATTACCAATTATCTGCCTTATTAAAGCAATCCCCAACCCTGATACCAATGATCAATAACCCCTACTTACCCCTCAAGATATGTCAAGTTATTATCAGTAACTGCACAGCCCACCACAATCGCCCAGATCAATAACCGTTAGTTTAAGTGTTTTGGCTCAACCCTACAACCACTTGCGCCATCATATAAAGAATTAGTCGTTCAATAAATTTTTAATAGATTCAGTTTTAGAGAATCTCATACCTCTCGCAAGACCTACTTCAAAAACTATCCAATACATCGCATAGGCAGCATCACCAACATAGCTACAGGCCAAAATCTGCAAATCAAAATACAAAATTTTAAAAACAAAGAAGTAGATCCCTACTACTTTTGTAAAGTCCTAGTAGTTTACAGAGTATCTGACCCCCTGTTAGACAGCTATAAACTAATGAACTTCATTAAAAAAAACCTTATACCAAACCTTCAACAAATAAAGAAAAACATTACAAAATAAGACGTTATACTGGTAGACAGAAGAACTTGAGGTAATAAAGAAGTAATGCAATCAAGCTTGAAAAGAGTCTAAAGAGCAAAAAGGAACATAAAAGACCCAATTAAAAAAATTACATTTAAAGTAGCCATACTAAAAGCAAAAAAAAAATGCAGTAAAAAAAAGCAAAAGATTATTCCTCATACGTAAAATTACTAAAGTGACAGACATTGAAGCAGAGAAGACACATCCCTTCACAATAGAAAAGCTAGAATAAAAAATCAACGGCCAACGGCATTACAGAAAAAATGAATCAGAACTTACAGGTAGACATCTTGTTGGTGTCAGAGTCAGCCCACAAACCCAATCAGGCAAGGAGATGTCCAAACACGTTTACGTATCTGAGACTTTGATCTTTGTAAAGAGATCATTGAACCACTTAAAAGTAGATACACCCAACTTAGTGTCTCTGCCAGGGCTCGGCACGGTCAGGATCGCTTCCAGTTACATACAAACTGCAAATTTTGATACAGTTTTCGATAACCCACATCCCAAAATAATTGCAAAAGACTTCACAATTACAATTTATAGCACAAATCGTGGAATAGCCAAATAACGAACGTCAAAAGTCGAGTTCTGTTCGATTATGTTGGGCAAAAAGATTTGTAGATCCTGGGTCCAAACAGCGCCGCGGGCCACAGAAGAGACGTTCTTGACGTATCAATACTAAAGAACGTCAACTACGCTCAACACCCTAAGCTCTGACCACAGTCCAGTACTACTAAAGCTACTCGGAAGAGTGTCCCAAAGAAAATTCGTCAACCGGACGGATTAAACTCTCTTCTCTCGATGCCTGGAAGATAGCATTGGTACCATAACCCCAGTACAAATGGCCGAGGATATCGAAAGAACCATCGCACTTTTGACTACTCAAATCCAACAAGCTTCGGAAAAGACTTCTAAAATCTTTCAGGTTCGCGTCGATAATCCTCTAGGATTATTGCAAAAAAAAACAAAGAAGTTGATTCAAATCAAGAAATAACGTCAAACATAAATGGCTAAAGCATTGCGACCCCAAAGATCGCGATCTCTTAAATCAACTTCACAACAAAGTTCAAACGACCATAAAGGAGTACAAAAATCGGTGCTGGAACAATACGCTAGAATCTTTCATGGAAGATAAACATCCGATGTGGAAGATCTCTAAAGCCCTTAGGAACATGCCCATTCTCGCTATTCACGGTGAGAGAAGGTTGAAATACACAACTAAGGAAAAAGCCGAAGCATTTGCAAACAGCCTCAAAATCAAGTTCGCAGACAAGTCAGAGACTTTCTGAAAACCGCTGAGGATAACACTACACTAGACAGAACGTTAGACCTTCTCGAATCAAAGAAATTATTGAAAAATTCAAATCCCATTCTGCTCCTGGTCAGGATAAAATACCTAACAAAGCTCTGAAATCGTTCTTGCATAAACCAATATTTCAAATGCCATTATTCAAACTGGGTACTTTCAGTCAGAATGGAAAGGCTCGCACGTAGTAAACATAGCAAAACCTAAGTAAAACAGGATGTTTCCCCAAAACTATCAGCCTATAAGCCTACTATGCACCTTAAGTAAGGTCATGAAGAGGGTGATCTTGGATATCATTCAAGAGAACACGGTTATAAACAATCTTCTCCCCTCCCACCAACATGGGTTCAGATAGGGACACTCGAGCGTACATCAACTCAACCGAATGGCAAACCATATTGTCAAAGGTTTCAGACAAAAAAAGGCCGCAGCAGTAATCTTTTTTGAGGTCAAAAAAGCCTTCGACAAAGTCTGGCACAAAGAACTGCTTCTAAAGCTAATCAGGCATCGATTTCCTCTGCGCAATATAAGGCTGTTAGCCTCATATCTAAAACGTAATAGTCTGGCAGTCAAAATCGATAACTACATCTCTACCTCTCGGCAGATTCAGACTGAAGTTCCACAAGGCTCCATTCTCTCGTCGCACCTTTTTAACCTGTTCGGGAAGCTCAATATGGTGATCATTTTGGTCGACCTTGAGGACAAGGTCGACCAAAATAATCACCTTAAGTCTACAAAAAGCCACCTCCAATCTGGAAGATTGGATAGACAATTGGCACTTTGGAGTAAACACTAAAACCGCATGAGAACGTCACCTTTAATGACATTCCCATACCGTAGTCCAATACTGCCAAGTATAAGGGTAATCTTAGATAAAGGACTTTATTACAAGCCTCAGTTACAATCTATACTAGACAAAACAAAAATGACCAAAATGTCGCCCTGGAACAAAATCCGGCTCTACAACTCAACCATCAAACCATCACATTCGCTTCCCCAATTTAGGAAACGGCGGCAAGTAGCCATTTAAACCGTTTAGAAGCTTTCCAAAAGCAAAACTCTGTAGATGCTCACAGGAACTCCATAGTATCGAAATTTGGACATTCAGACAGACCTCAAAATTCCTCCACTTCAACAACACATTGAAGCTTTGGCCAAAAAATACTTCAAAAACCTTGCGGTTCACTCCAATCCCAGATCGGGAAGAATTTATCCACAAAACTCAATAGTAGCCAAGTTACTTCTAACGTAACGTGGGTAACCACATCTAAAACAAAATGGCCTATAGGGCAACTCCTAAATAAC
Source organism: Tachinus rufipes (assembly GCA_963932245.1). Classification (NCBI taxonomy): domain Eukaryota; kingdom Metazoa; phylum Arthropoda; class Insecta; order Coleoptera; family Staphylinidae; genus Tachinus; species Tachinus rufipes. The sequence continues at coordinate 10,925,250 of OZ010749.1, forward strand.
CTTCTACATACACACCTCTAAACGGAAGGTACATGAGCCAAAAGGTCTCAAACTTCCAGATTGGGTGGGGTTTAGTCGGTAGGCGCTCTTAGAAAAGTGAATCCGACACGTCCTAGGAAAGTAAGTCTTTAGAAGATTACCCACCCACGCCACAAAAAAAAATCAGAAAAACAAAAAACAACAAAACACCTCGCCCAGACTACATCCTTACAAAAATACACTCCAGATAAAGAACTCAAACCTTAGATCCCTAGCGTAGCAGTCAAATACGCCACTACACCACATGGGCAATATTCTGTAGTACTATACAATGTTCCAAAATATTTAGAAAAAAACCTCAATCAAGATTTTTCAATGCCCAAATTTTTGAAACTGCTTTTAATCCCAATTTATATAAAAAATGTCGAACAATTGTACTTAATATAACAAAATAATTATAAAGTACTTGGTATAAAGTATAGAAAACAATTTTGAGTTAATATATAACAAATTAAAAGCACTTTAGCATCAGCAACAATTAGTTAGCTTAAGAAGTATGCCAAAAAAATTTGGGACCAGTTTGGAATCATTTGAAACCAATTTGAGCAATGATTCGGAAATTCTTTGAGAAAAAATTTAGTAATCTAAAACCATTTACAAGTTTAAAAGCATTGCAAGAATTAAAGAATGATGTCTAAGTAAAGAGTATCTACAACAAGATATAAAAAAATGTTAATCATAAAAAAGGAACGTAACATACTTTAACTAAGTCTTAATGCAATAATTTTAAATGTCAATTATTTCTACAATTGTACCATTGACAATTGCATTCATTTTAATACCCTTATGGTCCAAGAAAAAAGATAATGGTCAAATTTTTCCATCCATTACTTCCGATAATTACCGACACACTTTCTAGGGGATTTCTATATATATATATATATATATATATATATATATATAGGGATGCTAATGCAAAATCGCGGTCCGATTGTGGTGGTAATAGTAATGGTCTTTGGGGTCCTACGCTGTAAATAAAATAAATTATTGATATGCTATGTAATCAACTCCACAAGTCACCTATGTCTGCAAAATATGTATGAATTATTTTATGTATTAGAAATGTCCAGAAACTTTCACATATACCATAACCTGTAACAATGTTTGCAAAATATTTTTATTTTTATCATGTATCTTTAATAGGTTTTTTAGCATTTTTCCTATAACTAATAATACTTACCTACCTTCTTAATTATTACACGCTTCACACCCCCTCATGGAACAATAAAATAAATTAACTCTAACGAACTAATCTAAAATACTTAGGTGGACCGCTATTAGCGGAAGGAACTTTGTTTTATGTAACTGTCTTTATACATGCATGTAATTATTTTAAAATGAATAAAGAGATTTTGAATTTGAATTTGAATTTTGGGGTCCAACAGACATCTGCCCAGATTGCCATCGGTCAGCACCTGCTGCTTCACATTTAATTTTTTGCACAAAATGTTTTCACCGACATTAAACGTGTAATGAAAGGGAAATTCCCTTAATAAATTAACTCAAGTTTAAACTAAACTAACAACTTTAATTAAAGGACAAGTTTTCGGCAAGATTGATTGTTCATTAGGTGCAAAATTTCAAACATTAAATATACATGGTTCATTTGCATGTGAAAAGATCCATTTCGTACATCGCAGAACAAAAATAAGGGTCGTGTATTTAGGGGGTGCTTTTGTATATCACTCCCCTTGCATATGTTGCAATATTTTAGCATTAATAACTTTATTGATATTCCAGTAATGGTCTTTACATACTGATTTTATTAAGTATTAATGTGCTTGGTTTATGATTATTTATTAGCATCCCATTTCGAGTTAATTAATTCCGATTTTGATAAAATATGTAACTCCAGAGTTAAAAAAGTCTACAAATATATTTAAACGAATTTCTAACCGAAAAGTGTACTAAAGTAAAGGGTCGGTTAAGATTCGACGGTGATGTGACACGTATTAATATGATCAAAGCGTGGGGCACGGTCCCTATATTAGTTAAATTAAACTCGCGTATGGCGCGCGGACCGCAGGATAGTACGGGTGCGAACGAAGCCCATTACAGACACCTCCCTTTAGGGACCGCCGAATAATTATCGTTATCGTTTTTATCTGCCTCTCTCTGTCGTCCTATATATATGTGAAAACGACTGAGGGATAGTTGTGACTCACGAACAGACATTGCGGTTGCATCAGATTTGAAATTCCATCTATAGCATACCTCGGTTTTAATTAATACAATCACATATGATTAGAAGCTTGCATAACGTGCTTTTGAATAATAATTAAATCAATTCTTCATAATTAGCATAAAAATTAAGCCATCATAATACAAAGCATTCGTGACTTACTCCCATAAGCCAATCCAAAATTGTTATAATGAATTGGCGATATTAATTACGCATTGCACGAAACTTGAAATATTATATTAAGTAATCCATTATGTGTGTGGCCCTATTATCATCATCATCCTTTTTCGAACTCATTTTGTCCCTGATAAAGTCTGCAATCTTTCTCTCAATTTTCATTAATCAAGTTGTGCAGGACCTCTCCAGTCCCGACGATTCAATAACAATACAGACAATCGCTCATTCCTTATTCGATCCGAATATACATTTATATTGGAACTGGGAAATGAATCATTCGGGATGAGGGGGGAATGAAAGAGAGTTTTAATGCGCCTCCTATAGGGTTGGGAGGAATAAACGAGTTCAGAGATCGCATCGCGAAAGGATTATAATCCGATTACACACTCTAAAGAATAAATTATAATATCAAGTGTGTACCCGTTGGGGACGATTTATAACGAAATTAAGATCCTGTTTTTACTTATATATCTTCGAACATGTTTTGGGATTTGTTAGACGAAATAAGCTTTAATTGTTGTTTAATAGTTCTATTTATCTATAGAACTTATTTGCATTCTACCTAGCTGAATTTGCATATTAAATTACAAGACGTGTACATATTTGTTTTGATCATATTTTGGGGTTGTATTTGCATTAATCAATACTTACTAAACTAGGTTCTGATGCTGAATGTTCACACATTGTAGTTATTTGCATCAAAATATTATATAAATTGTAAGACAAAAACAGTATAAATTTCAATAAACGTTTAAGATTTTTAAAATTTAAAAAATTAAATTTTTAAAAATAAATTTGTATTTTTGACTTTTCTAATATTTAAAATAAAAATTTATCAAATTTTATCAATTGGTTTTTGTTTTATTCAAAATGAAGCGATTTAGTAATAAAATTTGACTTAAACCATTTTCAAAAATTAAAAAAAAAATATTCCAAAATCAAATTTATATTTTTGACTTTACATTTGTTTAAAGTATAGATTAAAGTATATTTGACAAAAATTTGATTAAATTTGATCGATTGGTTTTTGTTTTATTCATAATAAAGTAATTTAGTAATAAAATTTGAGTTAAATCAATTTTTAAAAATTCAAAAAATTACTATTTTTGACTTTTCTAATATTTAAGTAATATTTGTAGATTATTTAAAAAAAAAAATTGATAAAATTTTATCGATTGGTTTCTGTTTTATTTAAAATAAAGTGATTTAGTAATAAAATTAAACTTAAATCATTTTTCAAAAATTAAAAAAAAATATTTCCAAAATTAAATTTATATTTTTGAAGCCATATTGCAATTTTTTCTTTAGTTTTTGCTATTTTTCAGCAAATTTAATCAGAATCGCCTGATTAGTTTTTGTTTTATGACCAAATTAACAAAAAAAAAAACCGTTTTTGCTTTTTATTAAGTTTACAAAAACCTTTTTTTGTCGTTTGACTTAAAATTCTTGATAATTACTGTTAAAACTTTTGACATAGGTACTTTTAACAATTGCAGATTTTTTTTTTTTCTAATTTCTTGATAATTAATATTTGGGTGGGTGACCCGTCCAATTGTCTATTGTTAAGGGATAGTATGTCTCAACATAATTTTTTTTGACATAGAGACTTTTAACCCTTGCAGAGAACAGTAACTTGAAAATCTATTTATGGCTTCTTTTAAATAAAAATTGTTAAGAAAATGCTTTTGATAAATGTAATATTTTTTGTTTCTAGTTTATAGAGAATCAAACAAAAAATGCGTTTTTTGACATCAAAAACAAAACAAAAATGCTTAGAAAGCATATTTGTTGCATCTATTAAATTACAATTGATAAGAAAATAAATTTGCTAAATGAATTAGCATTAAACTGTTTAAAAAAAATAGTTCTTTGTTTCTAGTTTGTAGAGTGTCGATAAAAATATGCATTTTTGCATCAAATATAAAAAAAATCGCTTAGAAAGAATATTTGTAGCTACTATTAAATTAGAATCAATAAGAAAGTGAGTTTGCTAAATGTAATATGCATTAAACTGTTTAGAAAACATAATTTTTGTTTCTAGTTTAAAGAGAATCAAACAAAAAATGATTTTATTGCATCAAAAACAGATACATTTGTTTAGAAAGCATATTTGTTGCATCTATTAAAGTACAATTGATAAGAAAATGAGTTTGCTAAGTGTATTATACATTCAACTGTTAAGAAAACAAATTTTTTGTTTATAGTTTATAGAGAATTAAACGAAAAATGTTTTTTTAGCATCAAAAACAGAAAAAATCGCTTAGAAAGCATATTTGTTGGATCTATTAAATTACAATCAATAAAAAAATAATTTTGCTAAATGTAATATGCATTAAATTGTTTAGAAAACATAATTTTTGTTTCTAGTTTATAAAAAATCAAACAAAAAATACTTTTTTTGGCATCAAAAACAGAAAAAAATCGCTTAGAAAGCATATTTGTTGCATCTTTTAAGTTACAATTAATAAAAAAATGAGTTTGCTAAATGTAATTTGCTTTAAACTGTTTAGAAAAAATGTTTTCTGTTCTTAAATTATAGGGAATCAAACAAAAAATGCTTTATATGGCATCAAAAACAGAAAAAATCGCTTAGAAAGCATATTTGTGGCACCTAGTAAAGTACAATTAATAAGAAAATAAATTTGCTTAATGTAATAAGCATTAAACTGTTTAGAAAAATAGTTTTGTGGTTCTAGTTTGTAGAGTATCGATAAAAAATGCATTTTTTTGCATCAAATACAGAAAAAATCGCTTGAGAAGCATATTTGTAGCTTCTATTCAATTACAATTGATAAGAAAGTAAGTTAGATAAATGTAATAAGCATTAAACTGTTAGGAAAACATATTTTTTGTTTCTAGTTTATAGATAATCAAACAAAAAATGCCCTCTTTGACATTAAAAACCAACAAAACATCGCTTAAAAAGCATATTTGTTGCATCTATTAAATTACAGTTTTTAAAAAATGAGTTTGTTATTTGTAATATACATTAAACTGTTTAGAAAAATGTTTTCTGTTTTTAATTTATAGAAAATCATACAAAAAATGCTTTTTTTGGCATCAAAAACAGAAATAATCGCTTAGAAAGCATATTTTGAGGCTTCTATTAAACTACAATCAGAAAAAAAATGAGTTTGCTATATGTAATATGCATTAAACTGATTAGAAAACATATTTTTGGTTTCTTGTTTTTATAAAATCAAACAAAAAATGCTCGTATAGCATCAAAAACAGAAAAAATCGCTTAGAAAGCATATTTGTTGCATCTAGTAAAGTACAATTAATAAAAAATAAGTTTGCTAAATGTTATAAGCATTAAACTGTTTAGAAAAATAGTTTTTTGTTTCTAGTTTGTAGAGTATCGATAAGAAAATGCATTTTTTAGCATCAAATACAGAAAAAATCGCTTAGGAAGCTTATTCGTGGCTTCTATTAAATTACAATTGATAAGAAAGTGAGTTAGATAAATGTAATATGCATTAAACTGTTTAAAAACATAGTTTTTTGTTTCTAGTTTGTAGAGTATCGATAAAAAATGCATTTTTTTGTCATCAAATATAGAAAAAATCGCTTAAGAAGTATATTTGTAACTTCTATTAAATTACAATCAATAAAAAAGAGAGTTTGCTAAATGTTTTACGCATTAAACTGTTTAGAAAACATTTTTTTTGTTTCTAAATTATATAAAATCAAACAAAAAATGCTTATTTTACATAAAAAACAAACAAAAATCGCTTAAAAAGCATATTTGTTGCATCTATTAAATTTTAATTTTTTTAAAATGAGTTTGTTAATTGTAATATACAATAAACTGTTTAGAAAAAAATGTTTTCTGTTTTAAATTATAGAGAATCAAACAAAAAATGCTTTTTTGGCATCAAAAACAGAAAAAAATCGCTTAAAAAGCATAATTGTTGCATCTAATAAATTACAACTAATAAGAAAATGAGTTAACTAAATGTATTATGCATTAAACTGTTTAAAAAAATAGTTTTTTGATTCTAGTTTGTAGAGTATCGATAAAAAAATGCATTTTTTGGCATCAAATACAGAAAAAATCGCTTGAGAAGCACATTTGTAGCTTCTATTAAATTACAATCGATAAGAAAATAAGTTTGCTAAATGTAATATGCATTAAACTGTTCAGAAAAATAGTTATTAGTTTCTAGTTTGTAGAGTATCGATAAAAAATGCATTTTTTGGCATCAAATATAAAAAAAATCGCTTAAAAAGCACATTTTTAGCTTCTATTAAATTACAATCAATAAAAAAATGAGTTTTCTAAATGTAATATACATTAAACTGTTTAGAAAACATATTTTTGGTTTCTTGTTTTTATAGAATCAAACAAAAATAGCTTTTATAGCATCAAAAACAGAAAAAACCGTCTAGAAAGCATATTTGTTTTATCTATTAAGTACAATTAATAAAAAAATGATTTTGCTAAATGTAATATGCATTAAACTGATTAGAAAAATAGTTTTTTGTTACTAGTTTGTAAAGTATCGATAAAAAAATCATTTTTGGCATCAAATATAGACAAAATCGCTTAGGAAACATATTTGGGGCTTCTATTCAATTACAATTGATAAAAAAGTAAATTAAATAAATATAATAAGCAATAAACGGTTTAGAAAACATTTCTTTGTTTCTAGTTTAAAAAGAATTAAACAAATCAATGCTTTTTGGCATCAAAAACAGAAATAATCGCTTAGAAAGCATTATTTGAGGCTTCTATTAAATTACAATCAGAAAGAAAATGAGTTTGCTAAATGAAATATGCATTAAACTGTTTAAAAAAATAGTTTGTTGTTTCTAGTTTGTAGAGTATCGATAAAAAATGCATTTTTTGGCATCAAATACAGAAAAAATCGCTTGAGAAGCACATTTGTAGCTTCTATTAAATTACAATCAATAAGAAAATAAGTTTGCTAATTGTAATATACATTAAACTGTTAAGAAAAAATGTTTTCCGTTTTTCATTTATAGAGAATCATACAAAAAATACTTTTTTTGGCATCAAAAATAGAAAAAATCGCTTAGAAAGCATATTTGTTGCATCTATTAAATTACAATTGATAAGAAAATTAATTTGCTAAATGTAATTTGCAATAAACTGTTTAGAAAAAATGTTTTCTATTCTTAAATTATAGAGAATCAAACAAAAAATGCTAAAATATTTTTTGTTTCTAGTTTATAGAAAATTAAACAAAAAATGCTGTTTTTGGGATCAAAAACAAAAAAAATCGCTCAAAAAGCATATTTGTGGCTTCTATTAAATTACAATTAATAAGAAAATAAATTTGCTAAATGTATTATGCATTAAACTGATTAGAAAACATATTTTTTGTTTCTAGTTTATAGAGAATCAAACAGAAAGTGCTTTTTTGGCATCAAAAACAGAAAAAAATCGCTTTAAAAACATATTTGTTGCATCTATTAAATTACAATTAATAAGAAAATGAGTTTGCTAAATGTAATATGCATTTAACTGACTAGAAAACATATTTTTTGTTTCTAGTTGATAGAAAATTAAACAAAAAATGCTTTTTTGGCATCAAAAACAGAAAAAATCGCTTAGAAAGCATATTGGTTGCATCTATTAAATTACAATTATAAAAAAAAGTTTGCTAAATATAATATGCATTAAACTGTTTAGAAAACAAAATTTTTGTTTCTAGTTTATAGAGAATTAAACAAAAAATGGCATTTTGGCATCAAAAACAGAAAAAATCGCTTAAAAAGCATATTTGGGGCTTCTATTAAACTACAATCAATAAAAAAAATGAGTTTGCTAATAGTAATTTGCATTAAACTGTTTAGTTTTTTTTTTCTATTTTTAATTTATGGAGAATCAACAAAAAATGCATTTTTGGCATCAAAAAACATAAAAAATCGCTTAGAAAACATATTTGTTGCATCTATTAAATTACAATTAATAAAAAAATTAGTTTGCTAATTGTATTATGCATTAAACTGTTTAGAAAACATATTTTTGGTTTCTAGTTTATAAAGAATTAAACAAAACAATGCTTTTTTGGCATCAAAAACAAAATAAAAATCGCTCAAAAAGCATATTTGTTGCATCTATTAAAATACGATTGATAAAAAATGAGTTTGCTAAATGTATTATGAATTAAACTGTTTAGAAAACATATTTTTTGTTTCTAGTTTATAGAGAATTAAACAAAAAATGCTTTTTTTCACATCAAAAACAGAAAAAATCGCTTAGAAAGCATATATGTTGCATCTTTTGAATTATAATTAATTAGAAAATGAGTTTGCTAAATATAATTTGCATTAAACTGTTTAGAAAAAATGTTTTCTATTTTTAATTTATGGAGAATCAAACAAAAAATGCTTTTTTGGCATCAAAAACAGAAAAAATCGCTTAGAAAGCATAATTGTGGCTTCTATTAAATTACAATTAATAAGAAAATGAGTTAGATAAATGTAATAAGCATTAAACTGTTTAGAAAACATATTCTTTGTTTCTAGTTTATAGAGAATTAAACAAAACAATGCTTTTTGGCATCAAAAACAGAAAAAAATCGCTTAAAAAGCATATTTGTTGCATCTATTAAATTATAATTGATAAGGAAATAAGTTTGCTAAATGTAATATGCATAAAGCTGTTTAGAAAAAATGTTTTCTGTTTTTAATTTATAGAGAATCAAACAAAAAATGCTTTTATAGCATCAAAAACAGATATATTTGATTAGAAAGCATATTTGTTGCATCTATTAAAGTACAATTAATAAGAAAATGATTCTGCTAAATTTAATTTGCATTAAACTGTTTAGAAAAAAATGTTTTCTGTTTTTAATTTATAGAGAATAAAACAAAAAAATGCTTTTATAGCACCAAAAACAGATATATTTGCTTAGAAAGCATATTTGTTGCATCTATTAAAGTACAATTAATAAGAAAATGAGTTTGCTAAATGTAATATGCATTAAACTGTTTAGAAAACATATTTTTTGTTTCTAGTTTATAGAGAATCAAACAAAAAATGCTTTTTTGGCGTCAAAAATAGATAAAATCACTTATAAAGTATATTTATTGCATCTATTAAGTTACAACTAATAAGAAAATAAATTTTCTAAATGTACTATGCAATAAACTGTTTAGATAAATAGTTTTTTGTATCTAGTTTGTAGAGTATCGATAAAAAAATGCATTTTTTGGCATCAAATACAAAAAAACCGTTTAGGAAGCATATTTGTAACTTCTATTAAATTACAATTAATCAGAAAGTGAGTTTGCTAAATGTAATTTGCATTAAACTGTTTAGAAAAATAGTTTTTTGTTCCTCGTTTGTAGAGTATCAATAAAAAAAATGCATTTTTTTGGCATCAAATACAGAAAGAATCGCTTAGGAAGCATATTTGTGGCTTCTATTAAATTACAATTGATAAGAAAATGAGTTAGATAAATGTTATATGCATTAAGCTGTTTAAAAAATTAACTCTTGGTTTCTAGTTTATATTAAATCAAACAAAAAATGCCTTTTTTGACATCAAAAAAAAGCATATTTGTTGCATCTATTAAATTTCAATTTTTTTTAAAATGAATTTGTTAATTGTAATATACATTAAACTGTTTAAAAAAAATGTTTTCTGTTTTAAATTTATAGACAATCATACAAAAATGCCTTTTTTGGCATCAAAAACAGGAAAAATCGCTTAGAAAGCATATTTGTTGCATCTATAAAACTACATATGATAAGAAAATGAGTTTGCTAAATGTAATTTGCAATAAACTGTTTAGAAAAAATGTTTTATATTCTTAAATTATAGAGAATCAAACAAAAAATGCTTTATTGGCATCAAAAACAGAAAAAATCGCTTAGAAAGCATATTTGTGGCTTCTATTAAATTACAGTTGATAAGAAAATAAGTTTGCTAAATGTGTTATGCATTAAACTGTTTAGAAAAAATATTTTTTGTTCCTAGTTTATAGAGAATCAAACAAAAAATGCTTTTTAAAAATCAAAAACATAAAAAAAATCGCTTTAGAAAGCATTTGTGGCTTCTATTAAACTACAATTGATAAGAAAATATGTTTTGCTAAATGAATTATGCATTAATCTGTTTAGAAAACATATTTTTGAATTCTTGTTTTTATAGAATCAAACCAAAAATGCTTTTATAGCATCAAAAACAAAAAAAAATCGCTTAGAAAGCATGTTTGTTGCATCTTTAAAAGTAGAATTAATACAAAAATGAGTTTGCTAAATAATATGCATTTAACTAATTAGAAAAATAAATTTTTGTTTCTAGTTTGTAGAGTATCAATAAAAAAATGCATTTTTGGCATCAAATACAGAAAAAATCGCTTAATAATCATATTTGTGACTTCTATTAAATTACAATTGATAAGAAAATGAGTTAGATAAATGTAATATGCATTAAACTGTTTAGAAAACATATTCTTTGTTTCTAGTTTATATAGAATCAAACAAAAAATGCTTTTTTTACATCAAAAACAAAAAAAATCGCTTATAAAGCATATTTGTTGCATCTATTAAAGTACAAATAATGAAAAAATAATTTTGCTAAAAGTAATTTGCATTAAACTGTTTACAAAAAATGTTTTCTATTCTTAATTTATAAAAAATCAATCAAAAAATGCTTTTATAGCATCAAAAACAGAAAAAATCGCTTAAAAAGCATATTTGTTGCATCTAGTAAAGTACAATTAACAAGAAAATGAGTTTGCTAAATGTATTATGCATTATACTGTTTAAAAAATAGTTTTTTGTTTCTAGTTTGTAGAGTATCAATAAAAAAATGCATTTTATGGCATCAAATATAAAAAAAATCGCTTAGGAATCATATTTGAGGCTTCTATTCAATTACAATTAATAAAAAATAAGTTTGTTAATTGTAAAATACATTAAACTGTTTAAATAAATAGTTTTTTGTTTCTAGTTTGTAGAGTAAATATTAAAAAATGCATTTCTTGGCATCAAATGTAAAAAAAAATCGCTTAGGAAGCATATTTGTAGCTTCTATTAAATTACAATTAATAAGAAAATGAGTTAGATAAATGTAATATGCATTAAACTGTTTAGAAAACAATTTTTTTTTCTAGGTTATAAAGAATTAAACAAAAAATGCTTTTTTTTGGCATCAAATATAAAAAAAATCGCTTAGAAAGCATATTTGTTGCATCTATTAAATTACAATTTTTTAAAAATAAATTTGTTAATTGTAATATACATTAAATTGTTTAGAAAAAATGTTTTCTGTTTTAAATTTATAGAGAATCATACAAAAATGCCTTTTTTGGCATCAAAAACAGAAAAAAAATGCTTAGAAAGCATATATGTTGCATCTTTTAAATTACAATTAATCAGAAAATGAGTTTGCTAAATATAAATTGCATTAAACTGTTTAGAAAAAATGTTTTATACTCTTAATTTATAGAGAATCAAACAAAAAATGCTTTTATAGCATCAAAAACAGATAAATTTGCTTATAAAGCATATTTGTTGCATCTATTAAAGTACAATTAATAAGAAAATGAGTTTGCTAAATGTAATATGCATTAAACTGTTTAGAAAACATATTTTTTGTTTCTAGTTTATAGAGAATCAAACAAAAAATGCTTTTTTGGCGTCAAAAATAGATAAAATCACTTATAAAGTATATTTATTGCATCTATTAAGTTACAACTAATAAGAAAATAAATTTTCTAAATGTACTATGCAATAAACTGTTAAGATAAATAGTTTTTTGTATCTAGTTTGTAGAGTATCGATAAAAAAATGCATTTTTGTGGCATCAAATATAGAAAAAATCGCTTAGGAAGCATATTTGTGGCTTCTATTAAATTACAATTAATAAGAAAGTAAATTAGATTAATGTTATATGCATTAAACTGTTTAGAAAAAAATGTTTTCTGTTCTTAATTTATAAAGAATAAAACAAAAATGCTTTTTTGGCATCAAAAACAGAAAAAAAAAAACGCTTTGAAAGCATATTTGTTGCATCTAGTAAAAAACAATTAATAAGAAAATGTGTTTGCTAAATGTAATATGCATTAATCTGTTTAGAAAAACAGTTTTTTGATTCTAGTTTGTAGAGTATCGATAAAAAAATGATTTTTTTAAGCATCAAATATAAAAAAATCGCTTATGAAGCATATTTGTGGCTTCTATTAAATAAACAATTAAGTTAGATAAATGTAATATGCATTAAACTGCTTAGAAAATATATTCTGTGTTTCTAGTTTATGTAGAACCAAACAAAAGATGCCTTTTTTGACATCAAAAAAAAAAAAAAATCGCTTAAAAAGCATATTTATTGCATCTATAAAATTACAATTTTTTTTAATAAGTTTATTAATTGTAATATACATTAAACGGTTTAGAAAACATGTTTTCTGTTTTTAATTTATAGAGAATCTTACAAAAATGTCTTTTTTGGCATCAAAAACAGAAAAAATCGCTTAGAAAGCATAATTGTTGCATCTATTAAAGTACAATTAATAAGAAAATAAATGTGCTAAATGTAATATGCATTTAACTGTTTAAAAAAATAGTTTTTTGTTTCTAGTTTGTAGAGTAAATATTAAAAAATGCATTTTTTGGCATCAAATGTAGAAAAAAATCGCTTAGGAAGCATATTTGTAGCTTCTATTAAATTACAATTGATAAGAAAATGAGTTAGATAAATGTATTATGCATTAAACTGTTTAGAAAACAAATTTTTTTTCAAGGTTATAAATAATTAAACAAAAAATGCTTTTTTTGGCATCAATCATAGAAAAAATCGCTTAGAAAGCATATATGTTGCATCTATTAAATTACAATTAGTAAAAAAATGATTTTGCTAAATGTAATAAGCATTAAACTGTTTAGAAAACATATTTTTGGTTTCTTGTTTTTATAGAATCAAACCAAAAATGCTTTCATAGCATCAAAAACAAAAAAAATCGCTTAGAAAGCATATTTGTTGCATCTATTAAAGTACAATTGATACGAAAATGAGTTTGCTAAATGTCATATGCATTAAACTGTTTAGAAAACATATTTTTGGTTCCTTGTTTTTATAGAATCAAACAAAAAATGCTTTTTTTAGGATCAAAAACAGAAAAAATCGTTTAGAAAGCATATGTGTGGCTTCTATTAATTAAAAATTAATAAGAAAATGCATTTTTGTCTAAGAAATTACGTCCTGGAGATAGGGAAAAGGTAATTCTTTAGGGCGCTACGACTTTTGGATGATGGTTGCGGTAGATTTCCTTCCGGTTATACATACATACATTGTGTATCTTTTGATTTGAGTTTGCATCGTTGAATTTTGGTATTCTAACAACAGACACCAATACAACATTTGTTCTGTATTTGTAATTTTTTGCGTTTTACTCGAAATTGTTGTACCGGACCCAAAAAAAACTTTAAAACAGGGTTAAATAAAACGATTTAAGCACGAAAATCTACATTGAATTGTTTGAGTTTTAGTATTCTAACGACAGACACGAACACAACATTTGTACCAAAAGTGCCACTTTTTGACAGTTTTTCGTGTTTTATTCGAAAACTTTGACTGGGACTACATAAACCGATTTAAGCACGTGAATCTACATTAAATTGCGCATCTTTTGTGACTAGTTTCAGTTTGCATCGTTAAGTTTTAGTATTCTAACGAAAAGCAGCAACACAACATTCGTTCCAAAGTGACAATTTTTATTTTTACTCGAAAATTTTAAATTAATTTAAGCACATGCATTTGCATTAAATTGTGCATGTTTTAGTACTAGTTTTAGTTTGCTCCGTTGAGTTTCAGTATTCTAAAGACAGTCACAAACATAACATTTGTACCAAAAGTGTTATTTTATAGCAGTTTTTTTGCGATTTACTTAAAAACTTAGATGCTGGTCTACATAAACCGATTTAATCTTAATTAATCTACATTGAATTGAGCATCTTTTAGAACAAGTATCAGTTTACTGAGTTTTAGTATCCTACAGGAACACAACATTTGCACGTAAATCTATATTGAAAGAGGCTCACTTTTGGGAAAACAATTTAATATTCTAAATATAAATTTATTTGTATTGAGATGTGAAAGATTACTTAACTATTTTCTTTAACAACACAAAAATGATGTTGCGGCCAGAGTGCCCCAATATTGGTGTTTCATGACCTTGAATTAAAAAAAGTATATACACAAAGTATACAATATTTTATCTTTATTAATTAAACTTCTCAAACAAAATCGAGGTCAGTCAGTCGACTTCAGCAACTTTACTCTTTGAATTGCAAGGACTATAACAAATTATTACGTTTCATAAAAACATTTATAGGATGCAGATATAGTCAGCTTTTAAGTATTACATTCGGATGATAATTTAATTCTATAATTAAAACAATGCAGGAATAAGATAGTGTAATGTCAGATTTAAAAGTAATAAACCAACTGCAATGACATAACAAAGTAATTTACATTAGCTAGCTTTTACTGCGAGTTTAACCCACATTGTTCATATCTGTAATAACGTCTGGCATTCTATTATGTTGGTACTTAACATATATCAGCAGGATTGGAATCATGTTCGGCGGCGTGCATAAATTAACGTAATACGTGATTTATTGCGAAGCGGTTTTATCGATGTCTCCTTTTGTATGCATTTTTGCGAAAGTGGAAAAATGTAAATGTGAAAAGATTGCAGGCAAGCCATCCCGTTGGGAATAGATGTGTTGATTTTTATATGGAAAATATAAGATCCACTTTATATACACATAGTGATTTTCTATTTGTGAGATTCCTCCGTGTTAAAGTGGTTTAATGTTTTGCCCACTCGAGAGCTTGTTGTACGTGTCATAACTGGCATATGAAAGGGACATAATTGGATAATAAAGTAGTTTGCGGTGCCGCAAATGCACAATGGCAGACATTAAGCGTCGCGTCGCGACGCCGTCCGTTTCGGATGGGTCTACCCATAAATCTTTGGACGTGTGCAGTCACTGCCAGAAGATAGTCGGGACGACATAATTGAATTTAATACTGAATGAGCGTTACCTTTCTGAATGGAAATATAATATCCCGGGGCCGGTTCTTTCTTTATGCGCGCGCCAGACGATGACGAGACATCTGAGCCCTTCATGAAGCCCTATATTTTTTAAACCTCTCAAACAAACAATGAAAATTATCAAATGTATTATTCATTTATGAAATTTTTAACTCACCCACACATATGTCCTAAGGAGCACATGTACCAATAAGTTTATACAACGCAATCAATCTGATATAATACAATTTATTAGGTTATCCAACGCTAGAAGCGCAATTGATATGAAAATTTATTTTTGTAATTATTATTGTAATATAAAACTAATTAATATTTATTTTTCTGTTGCAGGTGAGTTTAATGCAGCCATTTCCATATCTCCACGTGAAAGTAAGCGCATTAATCATAAATACGTGCACTAAATTAAATTAAATTACCATTATACAATTGCATTAACTTAATTAATTAATATTTAAGCTCTTATGTGAATAATTGCTAATTTAAATTCTTCAAAGCAAAATGCATCTCGTCTTGATAAATGACGGTAAGAAATGGAGTTGTCTTTGCAGCTGAAAAGTAATGTACGACTCAATTATAGAATTTAAAAAATCGAATGCACCTGCAATTCGGTTTCCTGTCAATTAAGCGACTTTTTGATTGATGTCGGAGCTATAAAATATCAAAACAATGTATACTTTTATTATTATTTTCGTCCGAAATAGACGTATACATTTGTATGATATATTTATGGAAAGAATCTCTCGTTTTCTCATATATACCGTCTACTATTTGCATATATCAAAATGCACAATATATCTAAGTGGCAACCTGTTGGCGCTTTATTTGAAAAATATAGCTTTGCCTGCGAAACACCCCTTTATTCCGCCGACCCCTCTACACTGCAACGCGCTTTGTTTTCAGTTTGATGTTGAGATATTGCAGATTGCATTCTAATGGGGTTGGCGAACGCGAGGATTTATAATTATTTACAATCGCTGCCATAAAATTTCATTCATTGGGAAAAACTGCCAAGAGATTAATGCGAGAGTCTATTTGAGTTCAAATGCCAATAATTTCAGTTGGAATAAATGGAAGCTTATGATAAACTGATGGTTTTATAACAGTAAGTGCAGAATAGTTATCTTTAAAACCGAGCTTTTATTTTTTAATTAGAATGGGGTTTTAACAAGCTGTTTTGGTATTGTATTTATTAAGCGTATTTATCTGAAAAAATTAAGTAAATTATTTACTAATTTTTTGAGACGTGATGTGTGAAAAATTAGATTAAGCGGGATAGATTTCATTGAAAAGCATGTTAAACATCTTTAAAATAAATTTATATTTGCAACTTAATTTTTATCAGTTTTTTGCATATCTTCAATTTTCACTTAAAAATTGGATTAAGAAAAGTTGATTTTATTAGAAAACATGCTAAACATTACTTAAATAAAATTATCTTGGCCGGAATTGAAGTCAATATGTAATATTTAAGAAATTCGCAACCTATGGAACTAGAAGCAATCCGAGAAGGGGGGAAACACTCCAAAAATGGTGCGGTTGTCGATAGGAATTTTTGTGTTTATGGGTGTCTGGTGTAGATGAGCACCGGGTCTTAAAAGACTTACTGAAGAAGGGCCTTAGGTGTGGAGAAGTCTTGGGGTTGTTGTGATTTGTTTACTTGTTGTTTATGGTTTGGAAGGAAGGTTTATGTACTTTCTATTGAAACGCCTTATAGGCTGTAATGTGGGATTGTCAAGTAAATTATTATTTTAGGTAGTTATGATGTTAATCAGTCCTGTATAGGAGTATATATACATTTTTGACTAGCTTGGCAAGTCTTGCCAGATTAGGGTTGTGGTGAACCGCAAGGTGAAGTACTTTTTTGCTAAAGTTTTGGCGGGAGAATACCGAAATTGTTACAAATTTTAGTCTATGCAGTCTTAGACATGTCAAAGGCTTTTTCAAGTTGAAAAAGACTTCTCCTGTGCTTTTTCTTAGTCTGAAATCTTCTATGATGTGGTCAGTTACGCGATTTATTAGATAAAGTATATAATAGTCCCGTTGAAACTCTTGTTTGTAGGCGGGGAGAAGATGGTTAGATTTCGTGTGGTCTTGGATTAAGTCTAAGATCACCATACTTAATGTGCATACAAGACGGACTTTTAAAATATTTATTACAGCCCGGCGCATTAATAATATAGATGAGGGCCATTATTGCTTTAAGCGAAAAAGATTTGTAAGCTCTGTTAGGACTTTTGTCAAGACCAGGAGCAGATTAAGTTCTTAGTTTAGAGATAATTTCTCTGATTTAAGAAAATCAGAGTGTCGTCGTCAGTGTTTTCTAAGAAGTTTTTGAGTTTTTGGTGATCTTTTTGACGTGTTCTAGATCAGTGTTATTAGGCATTAGAGCTTTGGCTTTTCCCTTAAAAGAGTATTAAAAACCATTCTTGCTATGAGAACAGGTCTGTTGCGTAAGGCTTTAGCGTTCTATCAAACTAGAATTTTATCCTCTGGTTAATTACAAAGATTTTTACAAGCAATGGTTTATGGCCGTTCTGACTTTATTATGAATCGTATTTAAGATCTTGCGATCTTTGTAATTGCAATGCTTTTGCCATTAATAATTGACAGCATTTCTTTTACCAGTTATTGCCTTGTTGGCGCGTTTTTTTTACTGGGGTTAAGCTGCCATTAAACCAAGCTAGAAATCTGAACAAAAACTTTTTACTTTCATTGAAATAATTAACAGAATGTGAAGTTGAATTTAAATTGGAGTGCCCAGCCACCCGCCCAAGTGTAAGTAATCCAGAAATTTGATTTTCTCTTCTCTGTTCGCGTCGGAAGTCTCTATATCACCACACTTGGGTGGGTGGGTAGGACACTCCATAACATGATTACCAGCCAGTAAATTAAATTGGAGTGCCTACCTACCCACCTAAGTGTTGGTGGTCTAAAAATTTGAGTTTCTCTTCTCTGTTCGCTTTGAAAGTCTCTATATCAAAATAAGCATTCGAGATACAAGCTATTGGATAACCAACACTTGGGTGAGTGGGTGAGGCACTCCATAACATGATTACAAGCCAGTAACTTGAATTGAAGTGCCCACTTACCCGCCAAAGTATTGGTGGTCTAGAAAATTGAGTTTCTTTTCTCTGCTCGCGTAAGAAGTCTCTATATCAAAAGAAGCATTCGAATACAAACTTTTAGATAACCAACACTTGGGTGGGTAGGTGAAACACTCCATAACATGATTACCAGCCAGTAATTTAAATTGGACTGCCCACCTACCACCTAAGTGTTGGTGGTCTAGAAATTTGAGTTTCTTTTCTCTATTCGCGTTAGAAGTCTCATTATAAAATGTAAGTTTCTCTTCTCTGCTCACGTTGGAATTGTCTATATTAGAGAAGGCTATGGAGATACAATCTTTTGGATAAGCAAAACTTGGGTGAGTGGATGGGACACTCTATATCATGATTACCAGCCGGTAATTTAAATAAGAGTACCTATCCACCAGCCCAAGTGTTGGTGATCCAAAAATTTAAGTTTTTCTTCTATGTTCGCGTTGGAAGTCTATATCAGAGAAAATAATAGAGGTACAAACTTTCGGATAACTTACACTTAGGTCGGTAAGTAAAAAACTCCATAACATGATTACCAGCCAGTAATTTGATAATTTGAATTGGAATGCCCACCTACCCGCCTAAGTGTTGGTGGTCTTAAAATTTGAATTTCTCTTCTCTGTTCGCGTTGGAAGTTTCTATACCAGAAGAGGTAATTGAGATACAAACTTTAGGATAACCAACACTTGCGTGGGTAGGTGAGACATTCCATAACATGATTACCAGCCAGTAAATTAAATTGGAGAGCCCACCTACCGCCTAAGTGTTGGTGGTCTAGAAATTTGAGTTTCATTTCTCTATTCGCGTTGGAAGTCTCTATACAGAAGAGGCATTCGAGATACAAACTGTTGGTTAACCAACACTTGGGTGGGTGGGACACTTCATAACATAGTTACCAGCCAGCAACTTAAATTGGAGTGCCCACTTAGCCGCCCAAGTGTTGGTGATCTAAAAATTTGAATTTCTCTTCTCTGTTCGCGTTAGAAATCTCAATATCAAAGAAGCATTCTATCTAGATACAAACTTTTAGATAACCAACACTTGGGTAAATGGGTGAAACACTCCATAACATGATTACAGCCGGTAATTTGAATTGGAGTGCTCACCCACCCGCCCAAGTGTTAGTGATCCAGAAATTTGAGATTATCTTTTCTGCTCGCGTTAGAAATCTCTATAACAAAAGAAGCATTCGAGATACAAACTTTTGGATAACTAACACTTGGGCGGGTAGGTGGGCACTCCAATTCAAATTACCGGCTAACATGACTACTAGCCAGTAATTTGAAATGGAGTTTCCACCTACCCGCCTAAGTGTTGGTGGTCTAAAAACTTGAGTTTCTCTTCTCTGTTCGCGTTGGAAGCCTCTATATCAGAGGTGATGATTGAGATACAAACTTTTAGATAACCAACACTTAGATGGATGGGACACTTCGAAACATGATTACCAGCCGGCTGTTTGAATTGGAGTGCCCACTTATCTAAAACTTTGAGATTCTCTTCTCTGCTCGCGTTAGAAGTCTCTATATCAAAAAAAGCATTCGAAATACAAACTTTTGGATAAACAACACTTGGGTGAGTGGAACACTCCATAACATGATGACCGGTAATTTAAATTGGAGTGCCTACCCACCCGCCCAAGTGTTGGTGGTCCAAAAATTTGAGTTTCTCTTCTCTGCTCGCGTTGGAAGTGTATATAATAAAGGAGGCAATAGAGATACAATCTTTTGGATAACCAACACTTGGGTGAGTGGATAAGACACTCTATATCTTGATTACAAGCCGGTATTTTGAATTGGAGTACCTACCCACCAGCCCAAGTGTTTGCTCGCGTTGGAAGTCTAAATTAGAAGAAGAAATGAAGATACAAACTTTTGGATAACAAACACTTGGGTGAGTAAGTGGGAAACTCCATAACACGATTACCAGCCAGTAATTTGATAATTTGAATTGGAGTGCCCACCTACCCACATAAGTGTTAGTGGTTTAGAAATTTGAGTTTCCTTTCTCTGTTCGAGTTGGAAAATTTTATATCAGAAGAGGCAAATAAGATACAAACTTTTGGTTAACCAACACTTCAGTGGGTAGGTGGGACACTCCATAACATGATTACCAGCCAGTAATTTTAATTGGAATGTCCACCCACCCGCCTAAGTGTTAGTGGTTTAGAAATTAAAGTTTCTCTTCTCTGCTCGCGTTAAAAATCTCTATATCTGAAGAGGAATTCGAGATACAAACTCTTGGATAACCAACACTTAGGTGGGTGGGTGGGTGGGACACTCCATAACATGTTTACCAGCCAGTTCTTTGAATTGAAGTAACCACTTACCCGCTTAAGTGTTACTGGTCTAGAAACTTGAGTTTCTCTTCTCTGTTAGCGTTGGAAGCCTCTATATCAAAGGTGATGATTGAGATACAAACTTTTAGATAACCAACACTTAAATGGATAGGACACTTCATAACATGATTACCAGCCGGCTGTTTGAATTGGAGTGCCCACTTATCTAAAACTTTGAGTTTCTCTTCTCTGCTCGCGTTAGAAGTCTCTATATCAAAAAAAGCATTCGAAATACAAACTATTATATAAACAACACTTGAGTGAGTGGAACACTCCATAACATGATTACCGGTAATTTGAATTGGAGTGCCCACCCACCCGCCCAAGTGTTGGTGGTCCAAAATATTGAGTTTCTCTTCTCTGCTCGCGTTGGAAGTGTCTATATTAAAGGAGGCAATAGAGATACAATCTTATGGATAACCAACACTTCGGTGAGTGGATAAGACACTCTATGTCTTGATTACAAGCCGGTATTTTGAATTGGAGTACCTACCCACCAGCCCAAGTGTTTGCCCGCGTTGGAAGACTAAATTAGAAAAAGTAATTAAGATACAAACTTTTGGATAACAAACACTTGGGTGAGTAAGTGAAAAACTCCATAACACGATTACCAGCCAGTAATTTGATAATTTGAATTGGAGTGCCCACCTACCCACATAAGTGTTAGTGGTTTAGAAATTTGAGTTTCCTTTCTCTGTTCGCGTTGAAAATCTTTATATCAGAAGAGGCAAATGAGATACAAACTTTTGGTTAACCAACACTTCAGTGGGTAGGTGGGACACTTCGTAACATGATTACCAGCCAGCAATTTGAATTGGAATGCCCACTTACCAACCCAAGTGTTAGTGATCTAGATATTTGAGTTTCTCTTCTCTGCTTGCGTTAGAAGTCTCTATATCAAAACAAGCATTCAAGATACAAACTTTTGGATAACCAACACTTAGATGGGACACTCCATAACATGATTACCAGCCAGTAATTTTAATTAGAATGTCCACCCACCTGCCTAAGTGTTAGTGGTTTAGAAATTGGAGTTTCTCTTCTCTGCTCGCGTTAAAAGTCTCTATATCTGAAGAGGAATTCGAGATACAAACTCTTGGATAACCAACACGTAGGTGGGTGGGTGGGTGAGACACTCCATAACATGATTACCAGCCAGTTCTTTGAATTGAAGTACCCACTTACTCGCTTAAGTGTTAGTGGTCTAAAAATTTGAGTTTCTCTTCTCTGTTCGCGTTGGAAGTCTCTATATCAGAGAAGGCAATTGAGATACAAATTTTAGGACCAACACTTGGGTGGGTGAGACACTTCATAACATGATTACCAGCCAGCTATTTGAATTGGAGTGCCCACTTACCCGCCCAAGTGTTGGTGATCTAGAAATTTAAATGTCTCTTTTCTGCTCGCGTTAGAAGTCTCTATATCAAAAGAGGCATTCGAGATACAAACTTTTAGATAACCAACACTTGAGTGGGTGGGTGGGCACTTCATAACATGATTACCAGCCGGTAATTTGAATTGGAGTGACCATCCACCCGCCCAAGTGTTGGTAATCCAGAAATTTGAGTTTCTCTTCTCTGCTCGCATTAGAAGTCTCTATATCAAAAGAGGCATTCAAAATACAAACTTTTAAATGACCAACACTTGGGTGGGTAGGTGGGACACTCTATAACATGAATACCAACTAGTAATTTTGAATTATATTGCCCATTCACCAGCCCAAGGTGTGCCAGAAAAAAAATTATAAAAAAATGTTTCTTCACAAATTTGCAAAAAACTATTTTAATTTTTAAAATTTAATTTTGAGTTTTGCATTGTGTTAAGCAATATGTTAACCACGTATGGTAAAAATTTTGAGTGAATATTTCAAAAATTGTGACCTCAGCGCCGTTATGTGCCTAAAAAAAACATTAACGTTTTTTTTTTCAAAAAATTGCAAAAAATAGCTTAAATTTTAAAATTCAATTTTGAGTTCTTCATCATATTACGCAATATTTTCACAATGCATTGTGAAAATTTTAAGTTATTATTTAAAAAAATGTGACCTCAGCGTCAATATGTGCCCAAGCAAAAAACTTTTTTTTCCAAAAATTTGTAAAAAATATTTTTTAATTTTGAAATTTAATTTTGAGTTTTGCATTGCATTAAACAATATTTTGACCATCTTTTGTGAAAAATTTGAGTAGTTATTTGTAACCTCAACAATTTTAAGTGCCTGAAAAAAATATACATTTTTTTTTTAAATTTGCATAAAATATTTTTAACTTTTAAAATTCAATTTTAAATTAAGCAAGTTATTAAACAATATTTTAACATGTTTGTAAAACTTTTGAGTAATTAATTATAAAAAATTGTGATTACTAGCCGGTAATTTGAATCGGAGTGCCCACCCACCCGCCTAAGTGTTGGTGATCCAGAAATTTTAGTTTCTCTTCTCTGCTGGCGTTGGAAATTTCTATATCAGAGAAGACTGAATTTTTTTGCAATCTTATAATTTTTTTCTGAAGTTTTTGTAGTTTTTTTTTCAGTTTTTATAATCTTTTGGTAAAGATTTTCTAGTTTTGAATTCTTCTGTTTTTCAATTTTATATAAAATATTCCTAAGTTTCATTTTTTTTAATTTTCTGATTTTTTTTTCTAAGTTTATAAAATCTTTTTTATGCAATTTTTTTGTTTCTCTAATCTTCTAATAAAAAATTTTTAGTTCTGGGTGATTTTTTTGATGTTTTTGAATTTTATTTGATATCAAGTTTTGGCTTTGCTAAAGTTTCTGTAATCTCTTCAAAATTTTTCAGAATGTTTTTAAAAATTTAGATTTTTTCAAGTTTTTGGAGTTTTTTCTGCGATCTATTCAAAGTTTAATTTTTAGTTTTTTGTTTTTAGATCTTTTTTCTCAAGTTTTTTTTACTGAGGTTTTTGCAGTTTTTTCAATCTTTTAAAGTTTTTCTTTTCTAGGTATTATGAGTAGAGAGTTAAATCCGTAGAGTTCTAGTAATAATGAGTTGTGATCAGAGCTAAAATCATTGATGATGCTGATTGTCAAGAACGTAATTTCAAATCCATCTGACAATGCTCGACCTTTGACGTAGCTTATGGCACTTTTCTACGCCGGGTGCATGGAGTTAAAGTTCTCAGCAATAATGGTGAAGAATTTGTAGAAACTGTTTTGAAATCCGCCGTTTTGATGAGGTTAGCTGAATTAATGTAATCAGATGCGGAGTATCCACTTTGGAATGGTGTAAAGATCTTTTTGCAAAAATCAGTGCTCTATGCTTTTGGTTTATTTCTGACGTTATCATTTCATAATTTATTGACGATTCAAAATCGTATAAAAGCTGCGAAATAACTGCCAATTGCATAAATGCTTAATAATACCGATTAATGCGGACAATTTAGTATTAAAAATTGCAACTAGATGGCGATACCAGTCTGTCGTTTTATTATTTATAGTTTTAGTAAACTTGGTAAAAAGAAAAAAAGGTAAACTTTTGCAATCAAATTTGCTAAAAAATAAGCCTTAAATGAACAAATTTTTATAATCTAGTAAAGATCCGATATAAAAAAAAAATTGATAATTCGTCATAATCTCAATCATAAATTAAGAAAACCCGCAAAATTATTTTCATTTTATTTTATTGCCAAAAGTTTAGAAAGCTGAATTTTAATTGTAGCTAAAACCAACAATAACTTTCACAAATTTATTACAATCTCCCCTACATGTACATTTTAACAAATTGCTCATATGATAAAAAGTCCTTACTAATTATTTCATTCCTTAATAGTCAGATCATAACTCAAAGTAATACGATAAAATACAACAATAATAATTACATGTAAATCTGTGTATATTACCGGTAATAAATAAATATGGTAATTATTCGCTAATAAAAAGAAAATATATATAAACCACTTCCGTTTCGCACTTGATAAAAAAAATAAAATAAATGACGCGATAAAATTGTTGTATCTCTTTAATGTTGTAACTCTTATTGATTGTTGTGAGTTGTTGTTAAATTAAAACACTACTTTTATACTTTAATATTATTTATTAATAATTATTTCTTTACTTGAGCCTTGCGGCCCAAGCTCAGAGCTACCGCTCTTTTCAATACTTAAAATATAACTAACTTAAAACTATCCCTCGCATATTTATATTGGTAGATAGGGATGAAGATGAAACCGACCCTTGACCATAAACAGATGGTTTATAATCTTAA
Organism: Tachinus rufipes; assembly: GCA_963932245.1. NCBI lineage: Eukaryota > Metazoa > Arthropoda > Insecta > Coleoptera > Staphylinidae > Tachinus > Tachinus rufipes. Next base: position 10,950,338 of record OZ010749.1, read on the forward strand.
TGGGTTTTTACAGTAATAAAATCGGGTTGGGACACAACATTACTTCCCCCTCAAATTAGAAATTTTTATGAAAGAAAAATTTACCAATATAATTATGTGGAGTTTAAAAATTTACATTTATAATAATAATAATTAATTAACTAAAAAAAATACAATAAAATTAATAGCTCATAATATTAAACTAAATATATATACATTTATTTTTATTTGAATAAAATATATAAATAGTTTTGATTCCTTCTTTTACTAAATAAACCGTTTAAAAATGTTTGATTCAATTAATTCAACCTTTACAACTTTTTATATCAATACTACTTCATATGAAAACTTTTTAATTTTTGAATACTTAAATTTGTCTTACTTTGAAACAAATAAATTACAAACATAGACGCCAGTCTTCTTGAATCGCACATAGCTAAATTTCAAGAGCAGGATACGTCTTGATTTACCCGCCAGCTCTTAGCTAAGGTTTAATCAACTAAAACCATTTACAATCTTCAAAGATTTATGTATTGATTTTCAAAGTTAAAATGTAGAATTATATATTGTTTATGATTTTACAATTAAAATTTTAATATAGAGTCAAATCTATTTATAAATTAAATAATGACTATACAATATGTATGTTTTGTTGATATATGTTTCATACCTTAATAAATTTACTGTAAACACATTTGCACATTTAAACATGATGTGGAGAATAATTTTCACAACACAGCAGCGGAGAAACGGCGAAAATATCTTCGTGCGAGCGGCAACACGATGGCGATATTTTCGATTCTTCGGACGGCGTGGATGGCATTTTGTATGTTATTGGGCAGCGGCGTCGGTGGCGGTGGCGGCAGAACGGCAAAGGCAACTGGAATCTGTTCGATCCCAGCGCTGTCTCCATAAAATGTTGTATCTCTTTAATGTTGTAACTCTTATTGATTGTTGTGAGTTGTTGTTAAATTAAAACACTACTTTTATACTTTAATATTATTTATTAATAATTATTTCTTTACTTGAGCCTTGCGGCCCAAGCTCAGAGCTACCGCTCTTTTCAATACTTAAAATATAACTAACTTAAAACTATCCCTCGCATATTTATATTGGTAGATAGGGATGAAGATGAAACCGACCCTTGACCATAAACAGATGGTTTATAATCTTAATGGGTTTTTACAGTAATAAAATCGGGTTGGGACACAACAAAATGCAAGATAGTCGCTTTGAGGAATGACCTCGCAAAACAATTAAAGCAAATGAAATATGCACGTGTAATTTAATCCTTGCAGCATTAAGTTTCAATGGAATAATTTTGCAGACAATCATTAATTATATTATGATAGTTTTGAATACAATAATTGGAATTAAATGGATTTCCGGTGACAAAAAAGTTTTTGATTAAAATATTTAAAATTATCTGGGTGGACAACAAAACCCTTAATAAATTTCCTTAAAGAACAAGGATTATATTGGCCAATGACTGTCATGTTAAGTAACTTTACACAACAACTGGGTGTCAATTTATTATTATTTTATGCTATTTACAAGAAATTGGCTGAATAAACAATACATTTATTGAAGCAATTGTAAATGTGTTGTGTTTATTGACATACAAAACCAGTAATAGCATTGTTGACTGTAATAAAAATCGTTGTAAGAAAAACCAATTCCACCGGTCCGAATGATCGTGTCCGGGCGTGCTATTTTCTTGTAAATAAACTTTATAAACGTGTGTGTATTCAAGAGTTCACAGACGTTTTTTTTTTATATTTCTTTCCCATTTTTCGCACCGTTTTGCTGCACCGCGTAGAGAGTGGGAGAGGAAAAAGATTAAACTGTAAGTAAAGACTTATGGAGCGACAGAGTGCTAGTACGCCGATAAGGAACAAGCTCCCTGCTGTCGTGTCCGATAAAGAGAACCGGCGGGATTCTATAAAACGGGATAATAATAAATTATACCCACTCGAAATCGATACAGATATCAACTTATGCTTTTATATTTTATGCGCGGAACGTGGTAGACGGTACGGCTATGAGGATAACAACCCTTTGATTTTGAACATTGAACAATGTTTGTTTTTTTTCTGTTGTGGTGATAACAATTAATGTAAATTTCTCCGCAAAAGGACAGATATTAAAACGCAACGGACAATTTTATGTGCAGCACATAAACTTCATTACTGAAGAGACAATGGAAAATTATGTAAAACGTTATGTTGCATGGCTAAAATTTTACTGCCGCAAAATTGATTAAACTTGACTGGAATAAAATAATGAAAATAAAATTGATATTTGACATTTATGGTTGATGCACACGACGCTGAAAGATTACACAAATTTAATTTGTTTTCAATATTTTAAAGCAGCAATATTTTAGTGAAAACAAAATTAAATTGAAATAAATATTGTTGATAGAAAACAATCTTCCAAATTTGTATTAAAAGTCAGAGAGATCTTCAAAGATGAACTTCTTTGACCTGCGCATTGTTAAAGCTAGCCACGGTAGCGATTGCGTCTATTTGCCTCACCGGGAAGTGGCTATTTTTTATCAAAAACAAAAATAATTTTTTTTGATATTTTTCAAAATCGATTAAATTGAGGTTATGTAAATTTAAGCGTATCAAACTTGATAAGTTTATTTACTAATAAATATTGTAGCATTTTAAAACAAAATTTCATCAATAAAAGATTTAAAAGATATTATAGTTTTATTGGCCACATTAGCTCAAAGTTAACATTCACAAAATTGATTAAAGTGAGGTTATGTAAAATTAAGCGTATCAAATTTTATAAATTTTACACAGTTGACATTGATGATATTGTGGCAATTTAAAACAAAATTTCATCAATTTCCAATAAAAGGTTCTAAAGATATATTGGTTTTATTAGCCACCTAAGCTCAAAGTTAACATTGGCAAAATCGATTAAATTGAGGTTATGTAAAATTAAGCGTATCGAATTTCATAAATTTTACACAGTTGACACTGATGATATTATGGCATTCTAAAATAAAATTTCATCAATTTCCAATAAAGGGTTTAAAAGATATATTGGTTTTTAATGCAGATTTGTTTATTGTGCAACAATTTTTGTTTTTTGAGCAACTTTTGATGTATTTTGCTTGTTACGTAAGTTTCTAGTTAAATTTAATTAATTTTGTGCAACAATTGGGTTTTTTGAGCAATTCTTAAAGAATTTAATTTGATAAATAAGATTTATGAGAAACTTTTAATAAATTTCGTTAATTAAATAAGTTTTTTGCGTAATTTTTGATTATTTTGTGCATAAATTGGGTTGTCTGATCAATTTTAATAAGTTTATTGTAAAAAATAATTTTTCCACACAATTCTTGTTGAATTTTGAGCCACAATTAGAATAAAATTCTAAACAATTTTTGATCAATTTTGTGCAAAAATTATGTTTTTTGTTTGATAATTAAGTTTTCTGCACAATTTTTGTTGATTTTTATTTAATTAATTTTCTAAGGAATTTTTCACAAATTTTGTGTGATAAATAAGATGTGTTGGGTTGTCCAAAAAATTTTAGATAAGTTTTTTTAATAAATAAGGTTTGTTAAACTTTGTGCAACAAATAAGTTTTTGAACAATTTTTGATAGATTTTTTGTAATAAATAAAGTTTCTACAGTTTTCAATCAATTTTGAAAAAAAAATATAATAAGTAAAAGTTCTGGTGATTTTTGTACAACAATTAGAAATTTTAGGCAATTTTAGATCAATTTTGATAATGTTTACGCAAACATATTTGTTTTCTAGATAATTTTCTGTGATTTTTGTGTAACAATAAGATTTCTGCAAAATTTTAAATTAAATTTAATAATATTTATTTAATAAATAAAATTTCTTTAAAATTTCTGGTAATTTTTGTATAACAATTAGAGTTCTTGGGCAATTTTTAACCAATTTTGATAATATTTATGTGATAAATGTTTTTTCTGTGCAATTTCTTGTGATTTTTGTGCAATAATTTAGTTTTTTGAACAATTTTAGACCAAATTTTATTATATTTAGTTAATAAATAAGTTTTCTGTGTAATTATAAGTGTTTTTAGTGCAACAATTAGGTTATCTACAAAATTTTAGATTAATTTTAATGATTTTTAATTATAAAGTAAAATTTCTGTGCAAGTTCTGATGATTTCTGTACATTAATTAGAGTTTTTGGGCAATTTCTTGTGATTTTTGTGCAATGAGTAAGTTTTCTGAGCAAATTTAGACCAAATTTGATCATATTTCGTTAATAAATAAGTTTTCTGTTTAATTTTTGGTGATTTTTCTGCAAGATTTTAGATTAATTTTAAAAATACTTAAATTATAAATAAAATTTTTGTGGAAGTTCTAGTGAATTTTGTACAACAATTAGAGTTTTTAGAAAATATTAGATCAACTTTGATAATATTTATATAATAAATGAATTTTCTGTGCAATTTCTTGTGATTTTTGGACATTAATTAAATTTTCCGTGCAATTTTAGACCAATTTTGATGATATTTCGGTAATAAATAAATTTTCTGTAAAATTTTTGATGATTTTTGTGCAACAATTGAGATTTCTGCAAAATTTTAAATTCATTTTGATAATATTTAATTAATAAATAAAATTCCTGTGCAAGTTTGGGTAATTTTTGTGCAACAATTAAGTTTTTGGGCAATTTTAGAGCAATTTTGATAAAAAATTATGTAATAAATGACTTTTCTGTGCAATTTCTTGTAATTTCTGTGCAATAATTAAGTTTTCTAAGCAATTTTAGACCAAATTTGATCATATTTAGGTAATAAATAAGTTTTTTTGTGTAATTTTTGGCAATTTTTGTGCAACAAATAGGTTTTCTCCAACATTTTAGATTATTTTAATAATATTTAATCAATAAATGCAATTTCGATACAAGTTCTGGTAATTTTTCTATACCAATTAAGAGTTTTTAAGCAATTTTAAATAAATTTTTGTGCAACAATTAGGTTTTCTGCAAGATTTTGGTTTAATTTTAATAATATTTAATTAATAAATGAAAATTATGTACAAGTTCTGGCAATTTTTGTGTAACAATTAAAGTTCTTGAGCAATTTTAAATCAATTTTGATAATATTTATGTAATAAATGACTTTTCTGTGCATTTTCTTGCAATTTTTGTGCAATAATTAGGTTTTCTGAGCAATTTTAGACCAAATTTAATCACATTTAAGTCATAAATAAGTTTTCTGTGTAATTTTTGGTAATTTTCGTGCAACAATTAAACCTTCTGCAAAATTTTAGATTAATTTTAATAATATTTAATTATTAAGTAAAATTTCTGTGCAACTTCTGGTGATTTTTGTACATCAATTTGAGTTTTTGAAAAATTTTAGATCAATTTTGATAATATTTATGTGATGAATGATTTTTCTGTGCAATTTCTTGTGATTTTTGTGCAAAAATTAGGTTTTCTGCGAGATTTAAAATTCATTTTAATAACATTTAATTAATAAATAAAATGCCTGTGCAAATTGTGGTAATTTTTGTGCAACAATTAAAGTTTTTGAGCAATTTTAAAGCAATTTTGATGAAAATTTATGTAATAAATGACTTTTCTGTGCAATTTCTTGTAATTTTTGTGCAATAATTCAGTTTTCTAAGCAATTTGAGACAAATTTGATCATATTTAGTTAATAAATAAGTTTTCTGTGTAATTTTTGTGCAACAATTAGGTTTTCTGCAAGATTATAGATTAATTTTGTTAATAATTAGTTAATAAGTAAAATTTCTCTGCAAGTTCTGGTAATTTTTCCGCATTAATTAGAGTTTTTGGAACATTTTAGATCAATTTTGATAATATTTATTTAATAAATGGCTTTTCTGTGCAATTTCTTGTAATTTTTGTGCAATAATTAAATTTTCTGGGCAATTTTAGACCAATTTTGATGATATTTCGGTAATAAATAAGTTTTCTGTACATTTTTTGGTTATTTTTGTGCAACAATTGGGTTTTATGCAAGATTTTAGATTAATTTTAATGATATTTAATTAATAAATAATATTTTTGTGCAAGTTCTGGTGATTTTAGTGCAACAATTAAAGTGTTTGGGCAATTTTAAATCAATTTTGATAATACATATTTATAAAATAAATTACTTTTCTGTGCAATTTCTTGTGCTTTTTGTGCAATAATTGAGTTTTTTTGCAAAATTTTAAATAAAATTTAATTAATAAATAAAAATTCTGTACAAGTTCTTGTAATTTTTGTGCAATACATAGATTATTTGAGCAACTTTAGATCAATTTTGATAATATTTATTTGATAAATGGCTTTTCTGTGCAATTTCTTGTAACTTTTGTGCAATAATTAAGTTTTCTGAACAATTTTATACCAAATTTGATAATATTTAGGTAATAAATAAGTTTTTGGTGGTTTTTGTGCAACAATTATGTTTTTTGCAAAATTTTAGATTAAATTTAATGATATTAATTTAATAAATAAAATTTTTGTGCAAATTCTAGTATATTTTGTACAACAATTAGAGTTTTTGGGCAATATTTGATCAATTTTAAAAATATTTATATCATACATGACTTTTCTGTGCAATTTCTTGTAATTTTTGTGCAATAAATAAGTATTCTAAACAATTTTAGACCAATTTTGATCATATTAAGATAATAAATAGGTTTACTGTGTAATTTTTGGCAATTTTTGTGCAACCGTTAGGTTTTCTGCAAGAATTTAGATTAACTTCAAATATTTAGCTGATAAATAAAATTTCTGTGCAAATTCTGGTAATTTTTGTGCAACAACTAGAGTTTTTTGGGCAAGTTTAGATCAATTTTGATAATATTTATGTAATAAGTAACTTTTCTGTGCAATTTCTTGTGATTTTTGTGCAACAAATAAGTTTTCTGAGCAATTTTAGACCAAATTTGATCATATTTAGATCATAAATAAGTTTACTGTTTAATTTTTAGCAATTTTTGTGGAACAGTTTGGTTTTCTGCAAGATTTTAGGTTCAATTTAACAATATTTAAATATTAAATAAAATTTCTGTGCAAGTTCTGATAATTTTTGACATTAATTAGTTTTTTTTGGGCAAATATAGATCAATTATGATAATATTTAAATAATAAATGGTTTTTCTGTGCAATTTCTTGTAATTTTTGTGCAATACATAAGTTTTCTGAGCAATTTTAGACCAAATTTGATCATATTTAAATAATAAATAAGTTTTCTGTGTAATGTTTGTGCAACAGTTAAATTTTCTGCAAGAATTTATATTAATTTTAATAATATTAAATAATACATCAAATTTCTGTACAAGTTTTTTGTACATTAATTAAAGTTTTTAGAAAATTTTAAATCAATTTTGATAATATTTATACAATAAATGACTTTTCCGTGCAATTTCTTGTGATTTTTGTGCAATAAGTAAGTTTTCTGGGCAATTTTAGACCAATTTTGATGATATTTCGGTAATAAATAATTATTCTGTAATTTTTTTGGTGATTTTTGTGCAAAAATTAGGTATTCTACAAGATTTTATATTAATTTTTATAATATTTAATAAACAAAAATTATTTTTGTGCAAGTTCTTGTGATTCTAGTGCAACAAATAAAGTATTTGGACAAATTTAAATCAATTTTGATAATATTTATAAAATAAATGACTTTTCTGTGCAATTTTTTGTGATTTTTGTGCAAGATGTGAGTTATCTGAGAAATTTTAGACAAAATTTGATCATATTTAGGTAATAACAAATTTTCTTTAAAAATTTTGGTGTATTTTGTGCAACAATTAAGTTTTCTCCAAAATTTTATATTAATTTTAATAATATTTAATTAATAAATAGAATTTCTGTACAAATTCTTGTAATTTTTGTATAAGAATTAGAGTTTTTGGGCAATTTTAAATCAATTTTGATGATATTTATGTAGTAAATGACTTTTTTGTGCAATTTCTTGTGCAATAATTAAATTTTTTGAGCAATTTTAGACCAATTTTGAAAATATTTAGATAATAAATAAGTTTTCTGTATAATTTTTGGTGATTTTTGTGCAACAATTAGGTTTTCTGCGAGATTTTAAATTCATTTTAATAACATTTAATTAATAAATAAAATACCTGTGCAAGTTGTGGTAACTTTTGTGCAACAATTTAAGTTTTTGAGCAATTTTAGAGCAATTTTGATAAAAATTTATGTAATAAATGACTTTTCTGTGCAATATCTTGTAATTTTTGTGCAATAATTGAGTTTTCTAAGTAATTTTAGACCAAATTTGATCATATTTAGTTAATAAATAAGTTTTCTGTGTATTTTTTGGTCATTTTTATGCAACAATTAGGTTTTCTGCAAAATTTTAGATCAATTTTAAAAATATTTTATTATTAAATATATTTTTTGTACAAGTTCTTTTTGAATAACCAATTTTGATCATATTTAGGTAATAAATAAGTTTTTTGCAAAATTTTAGATTAATTTTAATAATATTTAATTAATAAATAAAACAAATAAAGTTTTTGAACAATTTTGGATCAATTTTGATAATATTTATGTAATAAATGACTTTTCTGTGCAATTTATTGTAAATTTTGTGCAATAATTAACCCTTAGTTACTGAGCATGGGTCAAAATGACCCGAGCAAAGTTTTATGTCGCCGTTATTCTTTGTAGGTAATTCCCCGAGATATAAGAATTTTTGTATTTACAAATTAGTCAACCTGTCAAGTTAATATGTGTTCGGCGGTGCGTTGGCGCATATGTGCGCTTCGAAAAAAAATCATTTGGGTCAGATTGACCCATGATGATCAGTAAATAAGTTATAATTTTATTTGAAGTTTTTTTCTTACATAATGGCTTTTAAAGCTTGTTCGTCCAATATAGTACGTTATGGTGATAGTAAGTTTAAAGAAACAGTAATAAAACGGTTTCAAGAAACAGATAGTTATTGTGATAACGACAGAGATGAAAACTATCTGCTTCAAAGTGAACATGACACCGATCCTGATCAATCAAGGAAAACTGAAAATATTGACACTAATAGTGAACAAATTAAACCTAATTCGGAAAATACAAATAATTGTTGTGCTCTAAAGTATTTTATGGCAAAAATAGGCACAAACAGACAACTAAACCGGCAACCAGAGCTGGAAAAACTGCCCATATTTGTAAAAAATGTATATGAATGTTTACCCAGTGCAGATTTTTTTACATTACTATTTTTTTGCAATTTCTTTTTTTAATTAGTTAAGCGTACATTTTTCTACAATATCTAAGTATTAGAAATAGTCTGTTTTGTTTTAAATTAAAAAAACAAATTTTTTGTTATTGCGTTTTACATACCACTTTAATTTAAATTTTATGTTGTATTGCTATAATAAAAAAAAAATTTGATTTAAAAGTATTTGGTATTGAAGGTCAAATGTTTTAATAAAGCTTTCACTTAAAATTCAAAAATAAAAAACACTATTAATTCAAGTTTTGTAACAATTGGGTCAATATGACACATGTTCAGTTAATATGTTCAAAATTGTATGCTCAGTAGCTAAGGGTTGAGTTTTCTGAGCATTTTTAGACCAAATTTGATCAAGTTTAGGCAATAAATAAGTTTAATGTGTAATTTTAGGTAATTTTTGGACACCAATTAGGTTTTCTGCAAGATTTTAAACCAATATTGATCATATTTAAGTAATATATAAGTTTTCTGTGTAATTATTGTGCAACAATTAAGTTTTAGATTAATTTTAATAATATTTTATTAATAAATAATATTTTTGTGCAAGTTCTGGTGATTTTTGTGCAACAATTAAAGTTTTTGGGCAATTATAAATCAACTTTGATAATATTTACGTAATAAATGACTTTTCTGTGCAAAATCTCGTAATTTTTGTGCAATAATTAAGTTTTCTGAGCAAATTTAGACAAAACTTGATCATATTTGGGTAAAAGATAAGTTATCTGTGTAAGTAAGTAATTTTTGTGCAACAATTAGGATTTCTATAAGATTTCAGACTAACTTTAATAATATTTAATTAATAAATAGTATTTCTGTGCAATTTCTGGTAATTTTTGTGCAATAATTAGAGTTTTTGAGCAACTTTAGATCAATTTTGATAAAATTTTCGCAAACACATTTGTTTTCTGGGCAATTTTCTGTGACTTTTGAGCAACAATAGGATTTTCCGAGCAATTTAAGATCAATTTTGATAACATTTATGTAATAAATAACTTTTCTGTACGATTTCTTGTAATTTTTGTGGAATAATTAAGTTTTCTAAGCAATTTCAGACCAAAATTGAACATATTTAGACAATAATAAAGTTTTCTGTGTAATTTTTGGTGATTTTTGTGTAACAATTAAGTTGTCTGCAAAATTTTAGATTGATTTTAATAAAAATCAATTAATAAGTAAAATTTCTGTGCAAATTCTGGTAATTTTTGTACATTAATTAGAGTTTTTGGGCAACTTTTGATCACTTTTGATATAATTTATATAATAAATGACTTTTCTGTGCAATTTCTTGTAAAATTTGTGCAATAAAATAGTATTCTAAGCAATTTTAGACAATTTTGATCATATTTAGATATGAAATAAGTTTTCTGTGTAATTTCTGGTAATTTTTGTGCAACAATCAAGATTTTAGGTTAATTTTAATAATATTTAAATATTAAATATAATTTCTGTGCAAGTTCTGGTGATTTTTGTACATTAATTAAAGTTTTTAGGAAATTGTAGATCAATTTTGATAATATTTATATACTAAATGACTTTTCTGTGCAATTTCTTGTGATTTTTGTGCAACACATAAGTTTTCTGAGCAATCTTAGACCAAATTTGATCATATTTAGGTAATAAATAAGTTTTCTGTGTAATTTTTGGTAATTTTTGTGCAACAATTAGGTTTTCTGCAAGATTTTAGATTAATTTTAATAATATTTAATTAATAAATGAAATTTCTGTGCAATTTCTTGTGATTTTTGTGCAATAATTTAGTTTTCTGAACAATTTTAGACCAAATTTGATCATATTTAGTTAATAAATAAGTTTCCTGTGTAAATATAAGTGTTTTTGTGCAACAATAAGGTTTTCTAAAAAAATTAAAATTAATTTTAATAATATTTAATTAATAAATAAAATTTCTGTACAATTTCTGGTAATTTTTGTATAACAATTAGAGTTCTTGGGCAATTTTAAATCAATTTTGATAATATTTATGTGGTAAATAACTTTTATGTGCAAATCTTGTGATTTTTGTGCAATATATAAGTTTTCTGAGCAATTTTAGACCAAATTTGATCATATATAGGTAATAAATAAGTTTTCTGTTTAATTTTTGGAAATTTTTGTGCAACAATTAAATTTTCTGCAATATTTTAGATTAATTTAAATAATATTAAATTATTAAATAAAATTTCTGTGCAAGTTCTAGTGATTTTTGTGCATTAATTAAAGTGTTTGGGCAATTTGAAATTAATTTTGATAACATTTATAAAATAAATTACTTTTCTGAGCAATTTCTTGTGATTTTTGTGCAGAAATTAAGATTTCTTTGCAATTTTAGACCAATTTTAATAATATTTATGTAATAAATGACTTTTCTTTGAAATTTCTTGTAATTTTTGTGCAATAATTAGGTTTTCTGAGCAATTTTAGGTAAATTTTGATAAAATTTAAGTAATAAATAAGTTTTCTGTGTAATTTTTGATGATTTTTGTGCAACAATTAGGTTTCCTGCAAGATTTTAGATTAATTTTAATAATATTTAATTGTTAAGTAAAATTTCTGTGCAAATTTTTGTGATTTTTGTAGAACAATAGAGTTTTTGAGCAGTTTTAAATCAATTTTGATAACATTTTCGCAAACACATTTGTTTTCTAAGCGATTTTCTAAGATTTTTGTGCAACAATAAAATTTTCCGAACAATTTAACATCAATTTTGATAATATTTATGTAATAAATGATTTTTCTGTGCAATTTCTTGTAGTTTTTGTGCAACAAAAAAATTTCTGAGCAATTCTAGACCAATTTTGATCATATTTAGGTAATAAATAATTCGTTTTCTGTGCAATTTTGAGTAATTTTTGTGCAACACTTAAAGTTTTTGGGCAATTTTAGATCAATGTTGATAATATTTATGCAAACATATTTGTTTTCTGGGCATTTTTCTGTGGCTATTGTGCAACAATAAAAAATTTCGCGCAATTTAGGATCAATTTTGATAATATTTTTGTGATAAATAAGTTTTTTGTGTAATTTCTAGTAATTTTTGTCCAAAAGTTAGGTTAACTAAGCAATTTTAGGTTAATTTTAATAATATTTATATAATAGATTAGTTTTCTATGCAATCTCTGGTAATTTTTGTGCAACAAATAGATTTTCTGAACATTTTTGTAGCAATTTTGATGATTTTTATGTAATAGTAGAGTTTTCTGTGCAAGTTCTAGTAATTTTTAGTGCAACTATTAAGTTTTCTTAACAATTTTCTATCAATTTTAATGATATTTATATAATAAATAAGTTTTTTGTGCAATTTCTAGTAATTTTAGTACAAAAATTAAGTTCACTGAGCAATTTTAGGTTAATTTTAATGGTATTTATATTATAGATAAGTTTTCTGAGCAATCTCTGTTGAGTTTTGTGCAAAAAATAAATTTTCTGAACACTTTTATAGAAATTTTGAGTAATAGTTGAGTTTCTTGTGCAAGCTCAAGTAATTTTTGTGCAACTTTTAAGTTTTCTGAACAATTTTATATCAAATTTAATGGTATTTATTTAATAAATAAGTTTTCTGCACAATTTCTGTAAATTTTTAAGCAACATTTGTTTATTTTTTAGAAGTTTTGTTAAATTTTGAGCAATGATAAAAAAGTTTCATAAATATTTTCTGTAATAAATAAGTTGGCTGCGTAGTTTTTGATAATAAATAAACTTTCTGCAAAAGTTTTGTTAAATTTTGTGCAACAATTAAATTTTCTTAGCAATTTTTAGTAAATTTTAAGTAAAAATTAAGTTTTCTCTGCAGGGTTTGGATAATTTTGTGCAACAATTGAGTTTTCTAAGCAATTTTAGATTAATTTTTGTAATAAATGAGTTTTCTTAAACTTCATGTAAGACTTAGGTTTTTTGCAAAGTTTTTGATTAATTTTATGAGTAAGTTTAGTTAAGATTCTTGTATTAAATAAATTTTCTGCACAATTTTTGTTAAATTTTGCCAAAAATTAGGTTTTCTAAGCATTTTTTTGATCAATTTTGTGCAAAAATTAGTGTTTTCAAGCAATTTTTTTAATAATTTTCTGCAACAATTAAGTTATCTGATCAATTTTGTAATAATAATTAAGTTTTCTAAGCAATTTTTGATCAATTTTGTAAAATAAATCAGTTTTAAACGTAATTTTTGTGAAACAGTTAGTTTTGTAAGCAATTATGTGAAATAAATAAGTTTACTGCGCAATTTTTGAATCATTTTTTACAACAAAAGTTATTTTCTTGTAATAAACAAGTTTTCTGTAAACTTTTTGTGTAATAAATAATTTTTCTGCGCAGTTTTTAATCAATTTTGTGTTAAAATTGAGTGTTCAAAATTTTTATTTGTGTAATAAATAAGTTTTTGTTCAGTTTTGGATTAATTTTGTGCACAAAATTGGGTTTTATGAACATTTTTTCACAGATTTTGTGTAATAAATTAATTTTTAACGCTTTTTTTGATTACTTTGTGCAACAAATGAGTTGTCTGAGCAATTTTAAATAAGTTTCTTGAAATAAATTAGTTTTCTACACAATTTTTGTTAAATATTCTGCAACTATTGTGTTTTAGAACCATTTTTGATGTAATTTGTTTAATGAATATGTTTTTTAAACATTTTAAACATTAAATATTTAAATCCTCAATTAATTATAATCAATACACTAATTAGAAATTAAATAATTCAACAATTTCCATATTACAATTCTATTATTAATAAATTGAAGAACCATTTAAGGCATTGGAAAGTTAGCCAGATGTAATACCGGTAGCAAGTAAAATGCTTATTAATATAGAGGATCCTGAATTCTGACCCAAATTCGACCTTAGTAGACAACATGTGTCCGCAGTAAAGATAGCAATCAGAAAATCAATTAACTAGAAACCCAGTGGAAATTAATACCCTGTACAATGCACATATAATTAATGCCGTTTTGCAATTTCTAAATACAACATTGGATATTATAATCGAAACTATTGTGTACGGAGCTAATATTATATCATTAATGTAATTACTGATTATTATTTTACCTTACAATAGAATTATAGTTTGCTTAATGTAATTTTAATAATTTAAGGTGCGTTTTGATGAATTAAAAATCAATAATAATAATAAATTAAAACGATTTAACTTGAATTACTAATGAACATTATTATAATTTAAATTCATTAATCATTTTTTTTTTTATATAATTTATTGAAATGAATTCAATGATATAATTGAAATCATATAGCGGAGCCTTCATGTACATTTGAATTTGTTAGTGTGATGAATGATAATTATGTTAATAATCGTATACCAACATGGATAGTCGGTGTATTTACATTGCGCGTATATCTAACCCCGACAATTACAACCCCCACGCCCGGAGGGTGCTTATTAAATTCGGCTTGGCGACCGCCGGTTTGCATAATTTGCCCAAAGGGCACGTTCCTGCTTGGGCACATGTTAACGTGGTATCATTCAGAAAACGGTTTAATAATAATGAAATAATATAATTTGTTCATAAATTTAACTATTTGAAAACTATCTTAAAGTAACCAAGTTTTATAATATTATATATTCTATAAGTAGAAATATGGATAAAATGTAATTTAATAGAGATATTAAAATACTGTATTGATTATGAGGTAAACTCTTTACTACTAGAAAGTTTTTAAATTACAAAACGGATGATACATTAAAGGTTATAAAAGTTGCAACTTAATAAGATTTTAATGCACATTTTACGACCATTGTTCAATCAAAATTCACATTTTGATTGGATGGATGGAACGTACAGGTGAAACGAGATAGGTCACATAGATCGCAGTAAAGTTGCAATTTCATCAACGTTAAATTATTAATTAAAAAGTTATACTAGATCTTAGTATTCAATCTTCTATAATAGAATAAGTTATATGATAATTTGTATACATAGTAGTTTTATAAGAAGAGAAAAACTTAATCCCTAAGTTTTAACTTTATTGATTGATAATTTTAAGTTTGCAATCTAGTTTTCCATTTTTATATTGATTGGGCAAAATATATTAAAGATAGTAGGATTTGGCAGCTTGCTTAAAGCTGCCATCCTTAAACCAAACATTGTGCTTGTGCCTACTGGATAAAGCAGGAAAGCAGCATAAAAGATAGTGGCAATATGGGTTCAAACAGTAATGTCCTCAAGAAATAATAGAGAGACTCTAAGTCCTTACCTATATATATTGCATAAAGTAGTAGAAATCGAAAACCTAAATCAAAAGAAAACGTTGACAAGAATAACCAGCAAAACCTGTGACATAGCGATACCAATAAAGAAATAAAGAAAACAAAAGATTCTGGTGAAGTAAAGAGATGTCAAAGCAAAGAAGAAAATCATAACCAGAAATCCCAAAAATAACAAACTTTCGCAGATAAACAGACAAATAAAAAAAAAAAACAAAGAAGAGAGAAGCAAAAAAGGCTATAAAATCGCCAAAAAGAAACTAACTTAAGTCCAAAAATATAAGCATACCCAACAATCTCAAAATAATGACTAAAGAAACCCTTTTTCCAAAAGCAGAAAAATCAACTGGATACCAAAAACAGTAAAGAAGCAGAGATAGACCCAATCATGCCAGACAAGCCAAAAACAACGCAAAAAATGAAGATCTTGGTCAAACACGTTACTCTGCCCAGTAAGAAATCGAAGTCTGACCACCCAATATGTTTTCTGAACATCATGGAAAAGCTCCTAAAAAAGATAACCGCAAAAAAGCTAACCGTATCTGAAAACCGATGCGGCTTAAGAAGATCGAAGTTGATGGCCGTAAAAAAGGCCCAAGAAATAACCAACAAAATAATAATAAAAGCCAATGAAGTAGAAGACTGCGTGCTCTAGCCACAGTAAAAATTAAGAATGCCTTTAATACTGACTTCTGGAAAATTATGATGAAAAAGCTGAGAGAAATTAAAGTATTCCAGTACCTGAGAAGGTTAATACGCAGTTATTTAAAAGACAGATCCATAATTGACAAAGAAAGAGAACAAAATTACGTTCGGAGTTATTACTATAAAACGTCTTATACGATGGATTTGTAAACATAAAATTAGCAGAAAACGTTGAGCTCATCCAATCTAGCAACTATCGTCCTGGTAACAACAAAAAAGGGATTAACCAGACTAGTAAACCTAGTTATGGGACAAATAAAGTACTGGAACATCCTGCAGTAAACCTAGAGAAGATAGACCCTGAGAATTAGCAAAGAATACAAAACCATCCCAAAGAAAAATTGCCTGATCATAGCTGGGACAATCGCCATCACCCTCCTATCTGAAAACATAATAACAATAATTGGAAAAACAACAAAAAAGAAAAAAAAAAACGCTCTTCAAATGACAAAAAAGATAGAATGAGATCAAAAAGAGTCTCTGGACAAAGAAGCTCATCCCAAATATCTAAGAATTCTACAAAAGAAAACATGCATAATTCCTCACACGGAACGGATGCACAATTAAATATCTGTATAGAAACCATGAAAAAGATTACAACAGCTCTGGAAATATTAGGTGAGCCTGAGCAACATTGAAAAAGCTCGGGTAACATTGTAAACATTCAAGAAATATCGAGAAAACTTTCAAAGGTTTCTAAAGACCTCGATAAATATCATGAGACCACATTTAGATATAGGAAGACCAAAATTTAGAAGTCAATAGTATAAATTGGAAAAACTTAGTAAGAATACCGAACTCCTTAAAAGCCATGGTAAAAGACGTTATAAGATTTTGAGTTCAATGAGGTTTAAGAGGCAGGATACTTCGCTGGTATGCAAAGAAGACGACGACCGCATCAAAATATATTCGACAAATTATATATTGCCGCTACTGGAAATCAAACCCAACTTGCCTGTTCAACAGTCCTCGCACTAGATCAATGAGCTACGGTCACCATCACCCAAGCCATCTTCAAACACATCTATAGATCTTAATAAAAATCATAAGCCCTTAGCTAAAATTGGAAGATATAGAATATTAAAAAGTATTAAAAGCGGAACATTTTAGACAACACTAAGAGTCCATGATGACCATCAAAAAAACGTATTGGACTCCCGGAAAAACATGATGTAACGATATTGTGAAATCTTAAAGAACATCAAAAAAACTTTAAACTCATCGGGATACCCTGAAAATCATGGTAAATAACATTAGAGAACTTGAACGACACAAAAAAAAATCAAAACTCGTCAAAATAACTTGAACAACAAAAGTCCTTAAAAGATATCTTTAAACCTCAATAAACATCATCAAAATCTCGGCCTACATTTAGAGACTTAAGTTTTTAAAATATTGTAGAATAACAAAATTTTTTAGACAATATAGGAGCAGATGGTAAACACTGGGAAAACTTAGAGGACATTTCAGACCTGGAAGACATAGTGTGGTTCTTAAATTAAAAAAAATTCTTAGTTTATCGTAATACCTTAGAAAACAGAAGACCTTTAAAAATATCTATAGATCACAATAAAAATCGTAAAACCTCGGCTGACATTGAGAGATATTAAGTATTAAAAAAAAAAAACAAAATAACCACATTAAAAGTCCATGGCAAATATTAGAATAAACATAGGGGACATATCAAGTTCCATGGAAAAACCAAAAAAACTCTGAGCTCATCGTAATACCTTAAAAAATAGGAGACCTTTAAAGATATCTATAGATCACAATAAATATCATGAGACCTCGGCTGACATTGAGAAGTATAAGATATAAAACAAAATAAAAAATTAGAATTCCATGGTAAACGTTGGATAAACATATCAAAAAGAACAATAGTAAAACTCTAAACTCATCGGCATACTATAGAAGACATAGTTTAAGAACATTATAAAATCTTAAAAAACATCCAAAAATATTTAAGCTCGCCGGGATACTTTGAAAAAACAAGAAACTATTAAAGATATCTCAACATTAAAAAATTAAAAACCCAAAAAAACTGTAAGTGACATTGTCAATGGTAAACATTAGAAAACATATCGGACTTCTTGAAAGACATCGCTATGAAACCAACGGGAAACTTAAAGAATAAAACCTGATAGAAGTTCAATTATATTAGAAAACATCGGCAAAATTTAAAACTGTGAAGATACTGTCAATGAAGCATTGTGAAAAGTTGTTTAAAGAAACTTCGTACGTATTGAAGGATTTGGGAAAAAGTTATTAAAACATTAAAGAAAATCTTATAAAAAACTTCTGTTTTTAGAAAAATGCCTTTAAATGATCTTAAAAAATTAAATACAATTTTATAGAAAACTATTAAGTTTTTGCAACAATTTTATAGATCTTAGATGCTTCTAAAGTTTTTTGAATTTTTTTTAATAATCTTAAATTCATTTAAATAATCTTAAAATACCCTATAAGATTGTAGAAGATTTTATTAAAAGCTCTAGAAATCTTTTTAAGTTTTTGAAAAAATCTGAAGCATTTAAAAGACCCTAAAAAGTTGTAGTAAATCTTTTAAAAGCTCTTGGCCTCTGAATAATCTTAAATGACTCCAAAAGATTGTAGAAAATCTTATTAAAAAATTTACGTTTTTAAAAAAATCTAAAAAAAATTAGAATGCCTCTAAATAGTTTTAAAAGATTCTAAAAAGTTGTAGAATATTTTACAAAAAATTTCTAAATTTTTAAAAAATCTGTAGAAGATCTTATAGAAAACTCTAAAGGTAAAACAAATCAAGAATATTTTGGAAGCTTCTAAATAGTCTTAAAATTAAGGTCTTTTACCTCGTAGAAAATCTCTAGCAAGTTTTGTAAAAATAGAGTAAATCCTGAACTCATTTAAAAAGCTTTTGTGTTCGTTATTAAAGAATTGGATCTTTTCTATGCGGACGTTAGAAGTCAGATACAAGAATCGTGATCTAAGCTTTGTTATTAAAAAAAATTTTCTTTTCAATGCGGACGATAAAAGTCATTTTAATACAAGAAAAGATCGTGATCAAACTAACATTTGGGTGGGTGACTGGGCTACTCTATTCCAATCTATTGATCTGTTACTATAATTTAGAGTGTCCCACCCACCCACCCACCTACCCATATGTTCGTTATTAAAAAACTGAATGTTTCTCTTCTAATTGGAAGCACACAAGAGGTGAGACAAACAGTAAATACTTTGATGACTAACATTTAGGCGAGTAGGTAGGTGACTGTAGAAGAAACTACTCGCTCACAATATATACTTAGTTTACGCCCACCCACCTTAGCGTTAGTTATCATGAGATTTATTGTTAAACAATTTTCTGATATTTAACTGGAAACACACAAAAGGTAAGTCAAACAGTAGAAGAAGCTACTCGCTCACAATTTATACTTAGTTTAGTTTAGTTTATTATTGTTCAACAATTTTCCGACATCTAATTAGAAGCACACAAAAGGTGAGTCAAACAGTAAATACTTTGATGAGTTACATTTGGGCGGGTGGGTGGGTTACAGTAAAAGAAAGTACTCGCTTTGGGCGGGTGGGTGAGTTACAGTAGAAGAAGCTACTCGCTCACAATTTAGATTTATTGTTCAACATGTTTCTGATATCTAACTAGAAGCACACAAGAGGTGAGACCAACAGTAAACCCTTTGATGAGTAACACTTGAGCAAATGGTTGGGTTACAGTAAAAGAAACTACTCACCCACAATTTGTTCTTACTGTTCAACAATTTTCTGATTTCTAATTTGAAGCACACAAAAGGTGAGACAAACAGTAAATACTTTGATGACTTACATTTGGGCGGGTGGATGAGTGACAGTAGAAGAAGCTACTCGCTCACAATTTATACTTAGTTCCCGCCACCCTCCCCAGCGTTAGTTACCATAAAATTTATTGTTCAACAATTTTCTGATTTCTAATTAGAAGCACACAAAAGGTGAGACAAACAGTAAATCCTTTGATAAGCAACACTTAGACGAGTGGTTGGGTTACAGTGAAAGAAGCTAGCCGCTCACAATTTATACTTAGTTCCCACCCACCCACCCACCCCAGCGTTAGTTACCATAAGATTTATTGTTCAACAATTTTCTGATATCTAACTGGGAGCACACAAGAAGTGAGACAAACAGTAAATTCTTTAATGACTTACATTTAAACGGGTGATTGAGTGACATTAGAAGAAGCTAGTCGCCCACAATTTATACTTAGTTCCCGCCCACCCACCCCAGCGTTAGTTACCATAAAATTTATTGTTCAACAATTTTCTGATATCTAATTGGAAGCACACAAGAGGTGAGACAAACAGTAAATACTTTGATGATTTACATTTGGGCGGGTGGGTGAGTGACAGTAGAAGAAGCTACTCGCTCACAATTTATTCTTAGTTCCCGCCCACCCACCCCAGCGTTAGTTACTATGAGTTTTATTGTTCAACAATTTTCTGATATCTAATTGGAAACACACAAGAGGTGAGACAAACAGTAAATACCTGCCCACCCACCCCAGCGTTAGTTACCATAAGATTTATTGTTCAACAATTTTCTGATTTCTAATTAGAAGCACATAAGAGGTGAGACAAACAGTAAATACTTCGATGACTTACATTTGGGCGGGTGGGTGGGTGACAGTAGAAGAAGCTACTCCCTCACGATTTATTCTAAGTTCCCGCCCATCTACCCCAGCTTTAGTTACCATAAGATTTATTGTTCAACAACTTTCTGATTTCTAATTAGAAGCACATAAGAGGTGAGACAAACAGTAAATACTTCGATAACTTACATTTGGGCGGGTGGGTGGGTGACAGTAGAAGAAGCTACTCCCTCACAATTTATTCTTAGTTCCCGCCCACCCACCCCAGCGTTAGTTACTATGAGTTTTATTGTTCAACAATTTTCTAATATCTAATTGGAAACACACAAGAAGTGAGACAAACAGTCAATACCTGCCCACGCACCCCAACGTTAGTTACCATAAGATTTATTGTTCAACAATTTTCTGATTTCTAATTAGAAGCACATAAGAGGTGAGACAAACAGTAAATACTTCGATGACTTACATTTTGGCGGGTGGATGGGTGACAGTAGAAGAAGCTTTTGCCTCACAATTTATTCTTAGTTCCCGCCCACCCACTCCAGCGTTAGTTACTATGAGTTTTATTGTTCAACAATTTTCTGATATCTAATTGGAAGCACACAAGAGGTGGGACAAACAGTAAATACCCGCCCGCCTACCCCAGCGTTAGTTACCATAAGATTTATTGTTCAACAATTTTCTGATTTCTAATTAGAAGCACACAAGAGGTGAGACAAACAGTAAATACTTCGATGACTTACATTTGGGTGGGTAAGTGGGTGGGTGGGTGACAGTAGAAGAAACTACTTCCTCACAATTTATTCTTAGTTCCCGCCCACCCACCCCAGCGTTAGATAATATGAGTTTTATTGTTCAACAATTTTCTGATATCTAATTGGAAGCACACAAGAGGTGAGACAAACAGTAAATACCTGTCCACGCACCCCAACGTTAGTTACCATAAGATTTATTGTTCAACAATTTTCTGATTTCTAATTAGAAGCACATAAGAGGTGAGACAAACAGTAAATACTTCGATGACTTACATTTTGGCGGGTGGATGGGTGACAGTAGAAGAAGCTTTTGCCTCACAATTTATTCTTAGTTCCCGCCCATCCACCCCAGCTTTAGTTACCATAAGATTTATTGTTCAACAATTTTCTGATTTCTAATTAGAAGCACATAAGAGGTGAGACAAACAGTAAATACTTCGATAACTTACATTTGGGTGGGTGGGTGGGTGACAGTAGAATAAGCTACTTCCTCACAATTTATTCTTAGTTCCCGCCCACCCACCCCAGCGTTAGTTACTATGAGTTTTATTGTTCAACAATTTTCTGATATCTAATTGGAAGCACCCAAGAGGTGAGACAAACAGTAAATACCTGCCCACCCCCCCAGCGTTAGTTACCATAAGATTTATTGTTCAACAATTTTCTGATTTCTAATTAGAAGCACATAAGAGGTGAGACAAACAGTAAATACTTCGATGACTTACATTTGGGCGGGTGGGTGGGTGACAGTAGAAGAAGCTACTCCCTCACAATTTATTCTTAGTTCCCGCCCATCCACCCCAGCTTTAGTTACCATAAGATTTACTGTTCAACAATTTTCTGATTTCTAATTAGAAGCACATAAAAGGTGAGACAAACAGTAAATACTTCGATGACTTACGTTTGGGCGGGTGGGTGGGTGACAGTAGAAGAAGCTACTCCCTCACAATTTATTCTTAGTTCCCGCCCACCCACCCCAGCTTTAGTTACCATAAGATTTATTGTTCAACAATTTTCTGATTTCTAATTAGAAGCACATAAAAGGTGAGACAAACAGTAAATACTTCGATGACTTACATTTAGGCGGGTGGGTGGGTGACAGTAGAAGAAGCTACTGCCTCACAATTTATTCTTAGTTTCCGCCCACCCACCCCAGCGTTAGTTACTATGAGTTTTATTGTTCAACAATTTTCTGATATCTAATTGGAAGCACACAAGAGGTGAGACAAACAGTAAATACCTGCCCACCCACCCCAGCGTTAGTTACCATAAGATTTATTGTTCAACAATTTTCTGATTTCTAATTAGAAGCACACAAGAGGTGAGACAAACAGTAAATACTTTAATGACTAACATTTGGGCGGGGGTTTGGGTGACAGTAAAAGAAGCTACTCGCTCACAATTTATACTTAGTTCACGCCTACTTACTCCAGCGTTAGTTACCATGACATTTATTGTTCAACAATTTTCTGATTTCTAATTGGAAGCACACAAGAAATGAAAAATAAAAACATTTAAAAAATACATTGTAAGTCATTAGAAAACATCATAAGAACTCAGATAAACGTTTGAAAACAAATTACATTAAAAAATCATTTTTACTCTAGTCAAAAACAAAATAAATCTAAAGATGCATCACAAGTGGTACATTGAAACATTTGATAGACATCCGGATCTTGGGTAACAATAAAAAACTTAAATGACATTGTAATGTTTAGAAGACTACAAGAGACATTGGAAAATATTTGAAAATCTTTAGAGAATCTCCCGGGAAAAAAGAAAACCTTAAGGACCAACAGAAGACTTTGGTAGTAACTTGAAAAAATGTTCAAAGATTTTAGAAAACATAAAAACAATTTTGAAAATATCTTAGAACTGTAGGGATATTTTCGGAATCATCATAAAGTTGGAAAAACTTTGTATACATACTCAATCTGGAAAATTTCAAAAAACATATTGTCCCTTCATCATAAAAACTCGAAGAAATCATAGCACACAAAAAAGACATTTTAATATTAAGAAAATAGAATACAAACTAACCTAAGCACGTAAATCTACATACTTTATACTAGATCTATAAAAACAAGCGTGTCTTTTGAGAGTAGTTGCAACTCCCTACAGGGGGTTAGTAGAGTATGAGAATGATCACGCTATGGTGGTGTGCAAGCCATGCAAAGCACCCATTGAAAAGAATGCTAAGTATGCCGCAAACCGCGTAAAAATGTGGTTGGCAAAAAAATGATTAGAACTATCCATGTTCAAAACTAAAGCGGTTGTACTGGTCGAACGGAACTCACTCAAATCTGTGTCCGTAAGAGTAGGCGATGTCATCGTCACCAGCAAAAATAGCGCCAAATACCTAAGAGTTCTTCTTAAAAGAAATCTGCACATTGCAGACTACCAGAAAGACTAAAAAAACGGTAAAAGCATTTGCACAACTGCTGCCCAATATCGGAGAAGTCAGAGCAAACAGAAGATGACTATAAGCTTGGTGGCCCACTCCATCGTACTATACGGAACCCCCACGTGGAGCAACTGTGCACAGATCTCAAGGTACAGAAAAATGTTAGAATGGATACAGAGAAAAGTGGCAATACGTCTGGCAAGCGCGTACCGGACTGTGTTCACCAAGGCCATCCCCATACACCTTATAGTCCTGGAAAAGAAATACTCGCTGGTACAAACCAGAATTCGCAGAAGACGGTGATTAGAACTGAAACTCTGTTGAATTAGGAAACTGAATGAGACGTGGAAGGTGACACGGGAAGATAAACAAAAAAGCTAATCCCAAAAGTAATTCCATTGGTTAAGAGGAAACACGGGGAAACTGGTTACCACCTTACTCAGATCACAGCTGCTTTTAAGCCTGTCTGAAAAGAATAAACATAATAGAGACTGACCGAAGCGTATACTGTAACAAAGTGGATTCACCCAAACACACCAAGTTCCAATGCGATAGGTGCAGTGCACAAAGTAGAGGGCAACTGGAGGCTTAACTCTGACATCAGAAAAATTTGATAGAGTATATGTTCTAAAACGAAAATACATAGATGTTTGAGAATCAGGCTACAAAAATCATCAAAAAAAAAGAGCAGGAAGAAAGGGACCGTTAACACAAAGCCAGGCAGACAAGAGTCTGATAAGGAACCTATGCGTATAAGAATGAAGAAGTAATGAATAACCGAAATTGGTAGCCGCTGCAACGCAATACTTAACGGTGATTCCACAGCAACCTACGATAGTCTAGGGAGTTGTTTGTTAGTCGGTAGGTGTTTGGAGGAAAATCACAAATTAATCCAGAACAAAGTCTTTGGAAGATTTTTCCCCTCCCTCTAAAAAACAAAAAAAAATAGATTTGTTCATGTTTTTAGAATTATTTCATCCAACAATGCCAAAAATAGCAGTTTTAGCCTATTTTCTGCAGATACAATAATTATACTCATTTCTCATCAAGTATTGCGATCGCAATAATTAATATTTTAATACAATTTTTTGGAAATATATTGCCAAGACATGTGAAATCATTATTTATTTTCAAAAATAATTTTAAAAATGTTTTTTATTAATTTTAAAATCTGTAAAAAATTTGAAAAAAAATCAAGAAACCTCATAAAGTATGGGGATTGCAGTAATCAGTAATTTTGATTTGAATTCAAGTCTAAGAGTATCTAATCCAATCGCAGATAGAGTATTTGGGATACTAATGTATTCAAAAGAAAAAGACCTGATCAAGGTAATTTTAGTAAAATTATTTTTAAAATATTTAGAAACACTTTACAAGTTGACAATTTAAAATTAATGCTTGCATATGCTAAACCCAATTTTAAATCTATATTAAGTCATATACTACACAGAGATTAGTTAACCACTTATTTCACTTAAGATGCATTTCCCCTACCCGTGATAATATACTTTAAACTGATGACTATAGCTTCATTTCTCACACAAATTTTTAGTCTGGTATTAACGAAGATATCTTTACGCCGCAAGAAGTTCATTAAAAACCTAGTAATGAACTTCTACCAAAAAATAAACAATCAAAATAAAAAAAATATAAATTCTCCCCCATTATGCATTTTAATAATCCCAATGTTGCTCCAACTCCATTCACCCCACCTCATACCATTCCTCCCCCTCTTTTCCAGCACGAATTTTCCCAATAATTAATTCGTCTCCGAATGCAAACTCCACTTTCATCTCTCATCTTTTTCGGAATAATTAAAGCGCAGAATAAATTAAGACTCCATCCATTCAGTAAGTAAAGCAAAAAAAAATGCACGCCATTATAAACGCAATCCGTTAATTGAGAGCGATAAACTTTCGGACCGCACCGGACTTAAAGGACTAAAAAGAAAGTAATCGTGTCTTGAATAGATGATTTTTACGTGCACGGCCTAGTTATTTTGAATGTGAAAAAGTATCAGTTAAATATTAATATTGTGTCATCGGTTTTTATTAACCTGGACAGATTTATCGGCTGGTGTTTATTTCGGGGGTTTCATTGTTTATCGTTTTGGCGCACCCGCGGGCAGGTTAATAACCGTTCCTTTTTTCATTATTATTTCGGTTGTGTGTTTTCATTTTTACGTGGGATGAAATAGTGTGACTGGAGGAAACAAGATTACAGAGTAAATTATATTTAACGCGTGTTTTATTTTATTTTTTCATTTAAACGTATATTGCTTTGTAATAACATTTGTTCAAATCACTGAGGAGTAATATAAACTGACAATGTTATATAGAATTAAATTAAATATAAACATAAGTAAATTGTATAAAAATATAGCGTTTTAATCCTTCATTCCAAAACACTTACAGCATAATTTCTTTAAATTACATGTAAATTTTCGGGCGAAAGCAGTATCAAGTTTAGATTAAAATTTATACAGGCCGCAATTTCCTTAAATTATTCCCTAAGCACATAATGTAATAACGCGCAATTTTTCCCCCGCTAGATTCAGTAGGTCAGAGTGCTCACGGTAAATCAGTTTAATTTCAGCAAGCCCGGGGGAGGTAGTTGGATGTCAAAAGGCCCCAAAAAAATAGAATTAAAAAATAACATAAAATTATAAAGGAATTCCTTAATGCAAAGTAAGATAATCCGTCTTTTGTGGGTATGTTTATATGGATTTATTGCGTAAAGCCCGTAGAGATTTCTCCCCTTTTTTGAAGGAACCAGGGTCCAGTTTGGATGATTATATCGTGGAAATCCTCTTGAGCTATTCCATCAGCATCCGGGGGATAATTAAAACGCGATTACGCTTGTGGGGGCTTCAAACGAGGAAAAAATGTCGGATTCTGCAAAACGTTATTGATTTTCTTCAAACGGATCCGTGCATATTTAAGATTTACTGCAAATAATTTCAACCCGAGAGCTTTTTAGCCGTCGATGACTTTGATGAGATGGATGCATTCAATATCTTGGTGCAAACCGCATCCGATCTATAATGTAATGTTTGCCGTTTTGATGCAAAGCTAAAGCTTGCATATCTGGGCTTTCAACTTCAATTGATTAAATTTTGCTACATTTAATAGCATTAAATTAAAGTCCCCTGCAACCAAAAGCATCCTGTCATTGTGGATGTCAAATGTCTATACATTTGTATGGTGCGATAATAATCTACTCCAAGACAGTCCCTACCTAGTACTACTAGTTTCGCATGCATGAATTCATTTCCAAGAAATTATGGCCATTTATAAACGCTTCCTCCTTTACATTCTGATTTTTATGCGAAACTACGTGGGCCGATAAGTTAAATTAACCCGCGATATAAATGTATCCCCCATATTTCATGCGAACTCGTTCTACGTTCCTGGCACATTCTCAAGAAGCACCACCATAATAAAGATATATAGTTACACTATTTGTGCCCACAAGATATTTACATGTTAATGTTCACCGGCGTATCATGCAATAATAAAAAGAAAGTAAACTGGTTACAGAGAGAGAATCCTATTTAAAATGCAGCTTTACGATTGGGATTGCGCGGAGACATATTCGAAATCAATTTCTGTTGCACCGTTTTATTGACACTAAATTCAGTTACGATTGATACAAATTGTAGGAATAATAAGCAATATGAAGAGGATCGTAAAAGTTTAACAGGCATCTCAGTGAAATATAAATCCTAATTTTATTGATGGATTATGTTATTTTACAAAAATTGTTACATTTTTAGTATTAAACTGAAACAATTCTAGCAGTAAGATACGATGAATTATATTTTAAATAATACTTTTCAGTTTCTTGCTTATCAATATAAGTTTTTGTGCTTCTACTTAATATAATAGCTGGATAGCTGGATAATTTGTGCTTTAAACAAGATTGACTTTTACCTACATCGTTACTCTATTGACAGAGTTTCTGAAGCCTTTGTTAATCAGCATATTTAGTTTTGTGTTAAGCCAGCACTATCTAGATTATCTTTCTTTTTCTTTGTCCAGGTATAGTCTTTTAAGTAGGTATAATTGATGATACCCATTTCATTCATGCTCTTCGTAAAAACCAAACAATTTATTTTGTCGTTTTTTTTTTTAATTCAATCTAGGTCCTGGTATTATATCATAGTACGTACGTCCTTCTCCTTCCAATTTTTTCAATTAAAATTGCCCATGTTTTGGGCAACTTAATCCTTTTTTAGGTCTTTTACAATTTTTGCTAGTTGGTCGTAGCAGATATATTTGTAAAATGTTTCAAAACAAATTAAAATTCAGGATTCTAATATAAATTACAAGAATTTACTATTTACAGTATGCAAAGTTTAAAAAAACCCAAAACAGATTGCATAGCATCAACAAAAACCAAAGTCTAAAAAGTCCAAATCGAGTAAAAAATAGCTTTTAATAAAATCATCAAAAATTCATTAAAAGTTTCTAATTAAAACACCAAAAATCTATTTACAAAAAAGTCTAAAAAAAACAAAAACACCTTTCAGCATCAACAAAAAGTCATACAACATTTCAACAACATCTAAAAAAAGTCAAACTTAATTAATTAATCTCAATACTGACTCATCAAAATTCTTATATTAAAAACCAAACATCTTTTATTTTACAGAAAAGTGTAAAAAGAACCAAAAACTTTTTTTTCAGCATCCTCAAAGAGTAATCCAACATTTCTGATCTAAATACCAAAACAAAATAACCAATTTTTCAGATAAACAAAAACCCATCTAGTCATTGATCAAAACACCAAAAACTTAAGGTTTACAGCAAAGTCCAAAAAAACTGCTAAAAAGACTTTTCAGCATTAACAAAGTTTTATCAAATTTTTGATTAAAATGCAAAAAAATTAAAAAAAAACTGCTAATTGATGGGACTCATTATAATCTAGTACAATCATTTTCAAAATATTATAAAATTTCTCTATATATTAAATTATGACAAAATCAACAAATGCATAAAATTCTTCGTAAATTATCACAAAAATAATTTATTGCAATAATTAGTTCAAAATTATATAAGCAATTCCTTTTCAAACGGACCGAAAGAGGAAGAGAATACCCCCTCTCCCTCCATAGTTTTATGGCTTATGCGACTTACAGACAGGGTTTAGACTTGAAATGATTCTAATTCTACTGAAATTTTTTTATTGATTTCATTAGTAAATTTATTTTTTTTAAACAAAAAATGCAATTAAGTTAAAAAACTATGAAAAATTGTAGATTTTTTAAGGGTTTCATACCTTCATGAACCAATCAAAAGACTACTAATAAGTTAAAGAAACTGAAAAAAATACTAAAGCAAATTTCTCAATGCACCCCTCCCCCTGCTCTAGTGAGTTTGAAATGTAATTGTCCATATACAAAATCTATGTATGGAATAAAATTTGTAAAACTTTTGCAAAAAAATTAATTTTGCACAAATTTCCTGCATAAAATTCTTCAAAAATTATCACAACAAATTAACTGCATTAAATTAGTTAAAAATGCATAGAAAATTTATTTAAAGTTTAAACTTTTTCAAAACGTTTGCAGAAAACTTATTTAATGCAAAAAAACATTTACTGCTTAAAATAGTTAAAAAAATTCACTCCAATCAAACTGAATAAAATTTGTCAAAATTTATGCAAAAAACCTATTTTTTTCAAAAAATTTACAAAATATTTAAAATTATCACAAAAAACTAAACTATTAAATAAGATAGAATAAAATTGAATAAAAACTCTGTTTATTGGATAAAGTTTCCAAAAACAATCCTTTACTGCAAAAAAAAAAAATACAAATGTATCAAAAAAAAAAATCATTTTATTAAATTTATTTAATTAAAAAAGGTGTAAAAAATGTGTAATTGTATGACAAAAAAAATGTCAAAAATTATACCCACTGCAGAAAACAAAATTTACTGCATAAAACTTTTAAAAATGTATCATAAAAAATCATTTTGGTGCATTAATCAGTTAAAAATTAAATAAAAAGCTATTATTAGCATAAATGATTCAATAATTATGCATACCACTTACTTTATAAAATTTGCAAAAAAACCAATTTAGTTAACAAATGCAAACAAAACTTACTGCAAGCATGCATGTACTTTATTGCATTAATTTAGTTTAAAATTGCATAAAATGGCAAAATAATTGTTAAAAAATACGTGTATTGCATGATATTTGCAAAAAAACATTTAAAACAAAGAAAATTATGTTTTGCATTAAATTAGTTAAAAATTGCATACTAAATTTCTAAAAAAATTACAAAAAAACAAATTCATTGCATAAACTATTTACTACATAATATTATTGGAAAAATATCAGAAAGCTTTATTGTGTAAAAATTTTAAAAAGTTAAAAAAATTATCAAAATTATGCAAAATTAACCAAAAAATTGCATCTTAAATCTGTTTATGTCGTAAAATTTGTAAAAAATTATGCAAAAAAGTATTTATTGCATAGAATTTCTAAAAAAAATCCATTTATTTTAATAAAATGTATTACTAAAACCAATTTATTGCATTAAATTAGTTATGGTGTGATTGCTCAATGGTAGAGCACTTGCATATCATGCGAGCAGTCCGGGGTTCGATCCCCGAAATATGACTGAAATGATAACTTGCTCTTTATCCACCTGCGTGGTTCGGAAGTCACGTTTTAAGCTGTTGGTCCCATCAAACCACTTTAAACAAGTCGTAGACTTACTGTGGCGATGTAAAATAGCCGTAAAAAGCATAATAAATAAAAAAAAAAAAATAAAAAAAAAAAAAAATTGCACAAAAAATCTATTTAAGATATAAAATTTGCTAACAATTGTGCAAAAAACTAATTTAAAGCTTTAAAATATGCAGAGAAAATCAATATATTGCATATAATTCTAAAAAAATATCATTGAAAAAATAAAATTAATTAAAAACTGCATAAAAAATTATGCAAGATTCTTATCTTACATAATTTTTCATTTTTCAATTCATAAAAAAATGTGAAAAAAAAAACAAATTAATAAAATTTAAAAAAAACTTCAAAAAACAAACTTATTGCATTAAGAATAGAATAGAAAATCTATGTATAGCGTAAAATTTGTCAAAATTTATGCAAAAAAAAATCGGTATAATTTATTTTTTTTATTTATCACAAAATACCAGTCTAAATCAAATAAAATATATTTATAGTCCATTTATTCATAAAGTTTGCAGAAAAAAAAAACATTTACAGTTTATTTCATAATTTATAAAACATTGTGCAGAAAACCCATATATTGAATAAAATATTCTGCAGTAACTTCATCTATAGCATAAATTTAAAATAAAAAAACTATTAGATGCATAATTTTTATCAAACCAAAAAACCCAATTTAGTGCATTAAATTAATTAAAAATTGCATAGAAAAATTATTTAAAAAATAAAAATTATCAAAAATAATAAATAAAAATTTTGAAAATTGATCATAAAAAATCGATTATATATGGCATAATATTAGTAATTTTTTTTACAAAAAATTATTTACTACAAGACACTCCTCAAAAATTGACACAATTTATTGCATTAAATTAGTTAAAAAAGCATTTATGCATAAAATATCTTAAAAATTATGCAAAAATATCCATTTATTGCATAAATCTTTTAAAAATTATCACAAGAAAATAATTTATTGCAACTAATTTAGTTAAATATTTCATAAAAAATCTGTTGAAATAAAATAACATTTTGTCAAAAATTATGAAAATACATATTTATAACAAAAAAATTGTCAAAACATGTGCAGAGAACCTATTAATTGCATAAAATTTACAAAAATGACTTGTCAGAATTATCAAAAATTCTATTTGCAAATTAAAAAAGTTTTTTTGAATTATTTTTTCATTCTATTTTTAGCATCAAATAAAATTTTAAATTTATCAAAAAACTTGATTGCAATCTTTTAGATTTTTTGAATTTTTTTCTATTCTGTTTTTAGCATCAAATTGCAAAAACTTGAATAAAATAAAAACTACTCAATAAAATTTGATCAAATTTGCTATTAACAATCTTCAATGACTAAATGAAACGTCAAAGTAATCATAAATTTTAATTCTTTTTTTTTTTGGTTTTTTTGAATTTTTATTTATGTTTTTAGCATTAAATTGCAAATACTTGAATAAAACAAAAATGACTCAATAAAATTTGATCAAATGCACAATCTTCACAGACTATATACGCCAAAATTTTGAAATTTTTTATTTTGAAATTAACAATATTTTTTTGAAATTTTTCAAATATTTGTGTAATATTTTTATAATCAAATTACAAAAACTTAAATAATATAAAAAACAGCTCAAAAAATTTTAATCGAATTAGCTATGCACAATCTTCAATGACTATATCAATTTGATAAAAATTGTGTATAAAACACACATAAGTAGCTTAAATTTTGTCAGAATTTATACAGAAAAACCATTTACTGCATTTTTTTTAAATTATCACAAAAAACATTTAATTAATTTTGTCAAAAATTACATGAAAAAATGTTGGCAACAAAAATTTCATTTATTGCAAAAATTTGCTGAAAAAAAACATTAACTGTAAAAAATTCTTTTAAAAAATATCATAAAAGATCAACTTATTGCAATAAATTCATAGGAAAATTATGTATAGCATGAAACTTGCTTAAATTTTGGAAAAAAAAAAACATAACCTGCATTAAATTTGTCAAAAATTGTACAAAAACCCTTTTATAGCATAAAACTTGCAGCATAATTTTTTTGAAAAGTAATTCAGAAAAACTAAGTACATAAAATTTGCAAAAAACCTATTTACTGCATAAATCTTTTTTTTTAATATACGTAAAACCATTAGGGGCAATTCCATTTCAAACGGACCAGACCTGGGGGGGGGGAGGGCTTCATTGAAAAATATTTTTTTTAGTTTCTATAACTTATTAGTAGTCCCTTGATCGGTATATGAGGGTATGAAACCCATAAAAAAATTCTACGATTTTTTTTGTCGTTTTTTAACTTAATCGCATTTTTTGTTTAAAAACCACAATTTTAACTCAAAAGAAATAAATTTACTAATAAAATAAGAAATTTTCCGTAGAATCCAAATCTGGCGCCATTTTAAGTCTATACTCTGTCTATAAGCCACAAAACCATGTTTTTATTCTCAGTGGGCTGGGCAAAAAGAAGCATTTTTTAATTTTTTTTTAACCGCCATAGTTGACGTATTTTGATGTAAATTAATTTGAAAATATAAATTTGTTCTGTGTATTTGGGTTGTAAGGGTCTAAAAAGTAGGCCTACTCTTCAACATAAACAAATCTTACGTCTTACAAATGCACGTTTAACCGCGCCCAGAGAAACAATACACCAAATATGAATAAAAATTTGAATTCTGAGGACAATTTTACATAGAAAATAGTCAGTGTTGTACTCATCATCTATAGAAAAGTCCATATAGAAAGAAATGTTTACAACATTTTCAGGCAAAAAATGCGTTAAAAATTAATTATTTTTTTTATATTTACAAAAAATATTATAAACACACTAGGGTGTAGTTTAAAACTTTTTTTAACTTTTTAATTTTTATAAGCCCCAGGCGGATATATGTATGTTTAAATGCCAAAAATAATAAAAATTTCAAATTTTGGCGCCGATCGAGTCTAAATTTGTGCCGCAATCGCAAAAACTATCAAACAAAGGGTAAAATCACACAAATTTGGTTCAAGCGACAAAAGATGTCTATGTTAAATTTCTGAAATAAACTTTTAAAAATATAAATCAAATATCTTAAAAAAAAATAAAGAAAAAATGTTGTACAAATTTTTTTTTTCTAGATGAGTTTTTCTATGCCAGATAAGCACGATACTGACTATTTTCCATGTAGAATTGTTTAAAAACTCAAATTTTTAATAATATTTAGTATATAGTTCCTCTAAACGCTGCTAAACGTGTATTTGTAAGAGTTTATGTTGAAAAATTTCAAACCCAAATACACAAAACAAATTTATATTTTCCAATTAATTTTCATCAAAATACATCAATTTTGGCAGTTGCAATTGCCCATATACAAAATTTATGTATGGCATAAAATTTGTAATAAAATTCTTCAAAAATTACAACAACAAATTAAACTGCATTAAATTAGTCCAAAATGCATAGAAAATTTACTTAAAGTAACTTTGTCAAAATGTTTGCAGAAAACCTATTTATTGCAAAAAAAAACTATTTACTGCATAAAATTGCTACACCGCAAGCAACTTATTAGATAAATCCAGTTAAAAACTGCAAAAAAAATCTACTTCAGGTAAGAAATTTATAAAAAGTTATGCAAAAATCCCATTTATTGCATAAAGTGTTATTTGCAAAAAAACATTTAACGCATAAAATCAATTAAAAGTTGCATTGAAAATTTATTTTGGGTAAGAAATTTACAAAAAAATATGCAAAAGTCTCGCTTATTTCTTGAATTATGCAGAAAAACCCTAATTAGTGCATGAAATTCTTTAATAATTATCACAAAAAAATTAATTATTAGTTAAAAATTGCATAAAAACCTGTTTGTGACATAACATTTTTCCAAAATTATCACAAAAACCAATTTATTGCATAGAATATGTCAAAATTTATGCAAAAACCTATTTTTTGCATTAAGTTAATTTCATGAAATTTCTAGAAAAAATCCATTTACTGCATAAAGTTTAATAAAGTTTATTACTAAAACCAAATTAATTCAACTAAATTAGTTAAAAATTGCATAAAAAATCTGCAAAAACTCATTTAATACATTAAATGTATTGCATAAAATTTCTAAAAATTGATAAACTATAAAATTAATTAAAAAATTCATAAAAAATTATTTATATTTAAAAAAATACTTCTGAAAACAAATTTATTGCATTAAAAATTGATTAGAAAACCTATTTATAAAAAATAAATAAAAAGCCATAGCCCATTTATTCATAAAGTTTGCAGAAAATTTGTTTATTTCGTAAAATTTATCAAAAAACCCATTTATTGAATAAAACTTGCATAAAAAATCAATTCTTTTATGAAATTTATCCAACATTCTGCAGTAATGCATACATTTTTTAAAAAAATATCGCAAGAAACCTCAATTTATTGCATTAATTTATAATTAAAAACTGCATAGAAAATTTATTTATAAAATAAAAATTATCAAAAATTGTGCAAATAATATTTATATCATAAAATTTGCAGAAATATTACCTAAAACCATTATATTATATTAATTTAATTAAAAACTCCATAGAAAACTAGTTAACAATTATACAAAAAAATCCGAAAGCTCAAAAACCATTAATTTTAACCATTTTTAAAGCACATAAAATCATTTCTTGCATTAATTTAGTTTAAAACTGCATACAAAATTATTGTGTTCATATTTTTTTAAAACACATTATTGCACAAAATTTGCAAAAAACACCATTTACTTCTTAAATTAAAAAATAATGATGCCCATTTATTGTATAAAGTTTGCAAAAAATACATTTAGTGCATAATTTTTTTAAATATTTAGCACAAAAAAAATACTGTATTAAATTAGTTCATTTTTAACACAGAAATTATGTTCATGGCATAAAATGTTGTCCACAATTACGCAAGAAAACCCATTTATTGCATAAGACTTACAAAAAAATTGTTTAATAAAAAACATTCTTTAAAAATCATCATAATCGAATTTATTATATTAAGTTTGTTAAAAATTGCATAGAAAATTTATTTATGACATAAAATTTGTCAATAATTGTGCAAAAAAACCATTTATTGCATAAAATTTGCAGAAAAAACTAATTAATAAAATCGTGTTATTTGTCAAAAAATTTATGGCAAAAATTTTGTTTGAAAATTGTGCAATAAATCCATTTATTGCAAAAATTTGTAGAGAAATAACCATTAACTAAATTAAATTAATTAAAAAATTGCATAAAATAATCTGTTAGTAGCATAAATATAGTGCAAAGTATTAAATAGATACTTTTATTACAATTTTTGACAATATTCATGTATAAAATTTGCAGAATAAAACCATTTAATGCATAAAACTCTTCTATAGAAAAAAAAAATTAGTTGATTTATAGCGCAAAATTGTGCATAAAATTTGCAAAACTAAGCGTTTACTGCATTCAAAAATTATTATGAAACACCAACTTATTGCATTTAAATAGTTCAAAATTACATAAAAATTCATTTATGGCATAAAAACCATTTACTGCATACATAATATTAAGGAAATGATCACAAAAACCCAATATATCATATTCAATTAATTAAAAATTTAAAAAATTAAAAGTAGAATTTAAAAACCTACTTTTTGCTTAAAACTCTTCAAAAATTATCATGTAAACTGTGCTAAAAACCCAATTATTGCATAAAATTTTCAGAAAAAAATGTACTACATAAATTTCAATTATTACAAAAAACCAATTTGCATAAAATTTGTCAAAAATTATCGAAAAAACCATGTATTGCATTAAATTTGCTAACAAACTTCACAAAAAATCAATGTTTTTCTTTTAAACCCGTTAAAAATTGCATAGAAAACCTACTGAAAATAAGACATTTATTAAAAGTTTACATAAAATTTGCAAAAAAACCTTTACATTTTCAAAAACTTATCATAAAAAACCAACTTAAATTTTTTCAAAAAATATGCACAAAACACATTTATTGCATAGTTTGCAAAAATCTTTTTCTGCATAATTAAAAAAAAAATTGTCACGGAAACCCAAGTTATTTTATTAAACTACTTAAAAAACCATTTACTGCATGACATTTTTCACAGAAAACAAAATTATTGCTTTAAATTAATTTAAAATTGCATAGAAAACCTAACTATGACCTAAAATTTGTCCAAAATTATGCAAAAAACACATTTATTGCATGAAAATTGCAGAAAAATACCATTTACCGCATAAAACTCTTAAAAAAAAATTGCAAAATTTTTTTATTTATAACATAAAGTTTGTCAAAAATTTTGCAAAAAACCTGTTTATTGCATAAAAACAATATATTTGCAATTAATTCCAAGTACATATTCAGAAGTAAGCTGTGAAGTAGTAGTAACACAAACATAAATTTCAAAAATTATACATAAAACATATTTAATGTATAAAGTTTGCAGAAAAAAACCTTTTATTGCATAAATTTGATCTAAAAAAACCAATGTATTGCATTAAATTAGTTGGAAATTGCTCAGAAAATCTATTTATAACGTAAAATTTGTCAACA
Source organism: Tachinus rufipes (assembly GCA_963932245.1). Classification (NCBI taxonomy): domain Eukaryota; kingdom Metazoa; phylum Arthropoda; class Insecta; order Coleoptera; family Staphylinidae; genus Tachinus; species Tachinus rufipes. The sequence goes on from OZ010749.1 coordinate 10,987,481, forward strand.
ATTGTGCAAAAAACTCAAATATCGCAATAAATTAAAAAAATTAAATAAAAATGTGCATAAGAAACTATTGACTGCATGATATTATTCGAAATATTTTATTAAATTAGTTAAAAACTGTATAGAAAATCAATTTAAAGTATAAAATTTGCCAACAAATGTGCAAAAACTCATTTAATGCATTAAATTTGCAGAAAAAACAATCTATTTCATTTTTTTTTTAATTTATCACAAGAAACCATAAAATTAAATAAAAATTCATAAAAAATTGTGCAAAAAACAATTTATTGTATAGAATTAAAAAAAGAATATTAATAAATAAATTTATTGCATTAAAAATTAAATAAAAATGTATAGTCAAAAATTATGCAAAAAAATCATTTATTGCAAATTTTATGCAAAATCATGCACAGTATCAAATCAAATCGTTCAGTTCATAAAATTTATCTAATATTCTGCAGTAACCTTATTTATTGCATAAAATTAACAAAAAAAACTTTTTAATGCATACAATTTTTAAAAATTTATAAAAAAAAACAATTTATTTATATATTTAAGTTATATAACAAACCACCCTGTATAAATACAATACTATATAATACATTATTGGTGCAACTGCATACATGTCAATGCAGTATCAGCACTAACCTTTATCTTTTATGCAGGTGCAGAATGTTTTGCACCATATAAAGGGTTTTCCAATAAGAAGTTTTATTTTGAATAGCAGGTTATTTGGGCAGCTGTCAATTTTGAAGCTATTATCTTTTGACATTTGACAAGTAAAAACTACGCCATTATTAAAAATGGAACAATACACGCTTCAACAACGCATTAAAATTATTAAAATTCACTACAAAACTGATGAAAATTTTTCAGTGACAATTCGCAAAACTAAAGCACTTTTTGGTAGTCGTAACGCACCTTCTCGACCGGCAATAGTAAACCTGGTAGAAATTGGAGCTGTTGAGACAAGTTTGTGATGTGAAGAATCGAAACCGTGTGCATCGCTCAAGAACACATAAGAATGTTGCTGATGTAACCCGTAGTGTTGAAGAAAACGTCGATCTTTGGAATTAGACATTCCACAAACGACATTACACCATGTTTTGCATAAAAACTTAAGTCTTAAAGCTTTTAAAGATCAGTTAACATAAGAACTGAAGCCGGTCGATCACCATAAACGTCGTATCTTTGCTGATTGGGTCCTTCAAATGCATCAAAATGGAGACCCTACTTTTTCAAAAATGAGGCTGGTGCAACTGTTACGGTAAATGGATGGCGCTTCCGAGCAATGATTAATGATTTTTTATGACCGAAATTGGAAGATATTGATGTGGACGACGTTTATTTTCAGAAAGACGGCGCTACGTGCCACACAAGCAACGAAACAATCGCAATTTTGCAAGAAAAGTTTCCTGACCGTGTTATTTCTCAAAGAGGTAATCACAATTGGCCACCAAGATCTTGTTATTTAACACCTTCAGACTTATTTTTTTGGAGCCACGTAAAAGATAAGGTCTATGCGAATGCTCCACAATCGATTCAAGACCTTAAAGATGAAATTCGTGAAGTTATCAAGGACATACAAATGCTCAAATTGGTCATGAAAATTTCATGAAAAAAATGTGGTACTGCAACTGTAACCGTGGCGGCCATTTGACTGATATTGTTTTCAAATGTTAATGGCATACGTTCCTCTTTGCAATAAAATAAACATTTATTGGTTTCTCTTAAAAAATACCTGTTATTTTTAAGTATCAAAATGAAACCTCTTATTGGAAAACCCTATGTTTAGTTTTTTTGGACTTTATAAAGTAAGTTCTAGAATTTTAACTTTTTCGCTCTTTTTAAATTGTTGTTCTTTTTAAATAGAAAAATTTTTTGGTGTTTTGATCAGAAAAGTTAAATAAATCTCTGTTATCCTATAAAAGTCTTGTTGAATCTTTATTATTATAGAGAATTTGTAGAGTTTTAATCAGCGCCTTAAATGGTTCTTTTTGCTTTTGCTATTAGTTTTAAAATTTATTGGTATGTCGATCAGAATTGTTTGACAATAATAGTAAATAAGTTACTTGGTAAGTCTTTGTGAACACTGTAAATTTTTTTTTTGGTTTTTATTCAGACTTTGCACTTTAACTAGTAAATTCTTGTCATAAGCATTTTTATATTCATTGTCCAGTGATCGACCATAATAGAAGAAAGTTAAAAATAAATTGTTTAAACATTAAATTTTGTTCACAAAAATTCTTGCCTATTGCCTTTGAGTATAAGTAAACTATGGTTATTAACCCAATACGGAGAAACCAGAGTTCTCATTTCTAAATCCAGTTGTATAAATCTCAGCAAGCATCTCTTAGTACAGTGTAGCTAAGTACTGATAAAAAAAAATTGTTAATAAAAAAATTACTGAAAATGCGTCTGTTTTCTAGTTTTCCGTTGCATTCACTGATGCAGTAAAAGCAAAATAAAATCATATTAATTAAAATTCCAAAGAAATGATTAAAAAAATTAAAATAAAAGCAACTTTCGTACGCTGCAATCACCACTCTAGTTAAAATATTTTTATTTAATGAATTAAAAAGTTGTTTTATGTAGTAAATATTAAATATTTTAAATTTTAAAATAATATTTAATGTTACTAAAGTATAAATTAAAAAATAATATAATCATAAAGTTTCTATAAATATTACAGATCTTAGTATTCAAGCAGTATGATTAATTGTACTCAAGTAGTAAAGAAAGCAATCAAAGTCACAAGAATTACAATTTTAACCTCAAAAAACATATAACTAACTTTGTACTAATACCAAACCAAATTATACTATTTCAACTATATGGCAACATCCAACAAATATACATGCCAAAGGCAGATAAAAAAACAATTAAAAAAAAAAACTGTAAAAAGTCTCGAAGAAAACAAAGACTCTTTTATGTATAAGTTCAAATACTGCAATTTAAATAATCTATCTCATAACATTAATAAAAAAACTTTAAATTTCATAAAATTTGCATAGAAAACACATTTAATGTACAAAAGTAATTAAAATGTTTTGCGGAAAACCTAGCATAACATTAATTAAAAATAAATGGTAGTAAAAACCCATTTATTGCATAATTTTCTAAATAGTTGCAAAAAACACATTTATTGTATGAAATTTGCAAAAAAAAAACAAGTCATTTTAAACATTTATAATAAAAAAACCAACTTATTGCACTAACTTAGTTGTTATTTAAATAAAAATCTAGTTATGGATTAAATTTTTCAAAAAATATGCATAAAACCCATTTATTGCATAGTTTGCACAAAACAGCATCTTTATAGAACACAAAAAATTTTAAAAATTAAGCAATTCAAGTATTCCTACCATTTAAAATTTATCACAAGGTACAAATTTATAGCATTAAATTGGTTAAAAGTTGCCAAAAATTACGCAAAAAAAATATTTATTGTATAAATTGCATAAAATTCTGCAAAAATTATGACGGAAAAAATTTATTGAATTAAATTAGCAAAAAATGTACAGAAAACTCATGCAACTGATGCAAAAATCGATTGATTTCATAAAATTTGCAAAAAATCCATAAACTTTATAAAAAAAATTACAGTTTATAACAGAAAAAAATTAAATTTGTTAAAAACTAAATTAAAAAAATTGTAAAATCATCAATTTTTTCAAAAATTATGCATGAAACCCATTTATCGCGTAAGTTTGCAAAAAATACTATTTACTACATCAAGTTTTTATAAATTGCATAGAAAATCTTAACATTGTTAAAAATTGACAAAAAATCAAATTATTGGTTCAATTTTATTGTAATTTGCATAGTAAATCTATTTATTTTATAAAATTTGTCAATCAAGTTGCATAAAACCAGTTTATTGCATAAAATTTGCAGAAAAAAAACCATTTACTGCAACAAAACTGTTTTTTAAATTAAATTTGTCAAAAATTGTGCAGAAAACCCACTTATTAAATAAAATTTAAAAAAAAAACATTTACTGCATAATTTTTTTATAAATTGCATAGACAATTTGTTATTACATAAAATGTGTCAAAAATTGTGTAAAAATATTTTTAATTTTTTTAATATAAACCCAGTTATTGCATAAAATAAGTTAAAAACTTTAAAAAATGCTTATTTAAAGCACATTATGTATCAAAAATTGTAGAAAAAATAAAAATTACATAAACTTTAAAACAAAAAATAATTTTTATCAACTTTAAAAAACGTATCTATCACGTAAACTAAAAGATTATTAATTTATCAAACATTTTTCAAAAAACTTTTCAAAAATTATCATCATATTCCATCAAACTTGTTAAAAACTGCATAAAAAATGTGTTTACAACATAAAATTTGCCAATAATGTTGCAGAAACCCCATATACTGCATGAAATTTGAGGAAAAACTATTTACTGAATAAAATATGTCAAAAATTATGCAGAACCCTGTAAATTGAACACAAAAAAAATAATACAAGAAATTCTTTAAAAGTATTAAAGAAAACCAAATTATTAAATTAAATTACATAAAAATTGCAAAAAATGCTATTTAATGGATGCAGAAATCTTACTTATTGCTTGAAATTTGCAAAAAAAAACATTTACTGCATGAAAAATGTATCACGTAAAACCAATTTACTGCATACAAATTAAAATTAATTAAAAAATTGTATCAACAAAAGATTTGTTGCATAAAATTTGAAGAGAATACATAAATAACACAGTTTGAGTTTGAAACTTTGCAAAAAAAAAAAACAATATTTAAACAGCATTGCTACAAAATGTAGTGATTGATGTAAAAACAATTTCAGTTGCTTCATTAATTTTGAGAAAAATTTTGATTAAGTGCTGATATTTGATTAATCCAAAATATTCAATAGAGACTAAACGCTTGCTATACAGAAAGAAGTACAGCGAGATTGCATTCTATCTTTAATGCTGGTTAACATGTACTAGAATAGAATACCCAACTTAAAAAAAAAAAAAAAAACGTATATGCTTCTTCTGGAATGATAAAGAAATCTTGTCCGAGAATCTTAAAAGTCTTTCTTCAATGCGCAACAAAAGTGTTATTTTATTGAGCCTCAAAAGACAAAGCTAATGAAGCCATAAGAAAACTAAATATGTAATAGATCGAGAAGGTCAACAGCACTTAGGAAGCACCAATCAGCTAGTTCTAGATAATAAAACATAAAATAGCAACAACAAAAATAACTTGCCAAAATAGAATCATTCTTCTGCAATTAAATACTATTTATTATATACATTAACACCCAATGCATAGTTTTCAATTGTTATAGGTAGTAAACCATCAATTCTACTAAGATAATTTTGATTGTCTGGTAGAATCATTTTTTTAACTAGGCGTACCAATTTAATTTTAACCAAACTTGGTACCAATACAGTACTATAATATAATAAAATTGCACCAACATCCAATAAATAATTTAATTATTATAGATCTCACTAAAATATTTTTTATTTTCTAAAAAAAAATATTTTTTACTAACCAGGCGTGACAATATTATTCTAATTTTGACCAAAGTTGGTACAAACATGGTACTATAATATACTAAAAACGCAGCAACATTCGTTGCTTAATTTAATTGTTATACCTAATAAACCATCAAGCCTACTAAGATAATTTTTATTTTTTGATAAAAGTTAATTAACTTTTATAAATCAGGCTTACCAATATAATTCAAATTTTTGTTCTAAATTAGTACAAATATAATACTTTAATATACTAAAATTCTATTAACATTTTATGTCTATATTAATTGTTATAAGTAATAAACCATCCAGTTTATCAAAATAATTTTGTATTTTCTGGCAAAAAAAAAATCATTAAAAATCAGACGTACCATTATTATTTTAACTTTGGCCAAAGTTGGTAACAATATGGTACTATAATATACTAAAAATTCATCAACATCCAATGCGTAACTTCATTGTTATACTTAATAAACCGCCAAGCCTACTAATATAAATTTATTTTATAGTAAAAATAATAATTTAAAAAAATTATATTTTAAGTTTGTCCAAAATTGATTCCAATATGTTACTACAATATATTAAAAATGCATCAACATCCAATGGATTTAATTGTTTTAACTTATAAACTACGTCAACTAAAATTACTTTTGTTTTTCTAGAAGTAAATAAAATAATTTGTATCATTCCTTCCACAATCAGAATTAAAAAAACCATTAATATTAATATAAAGCATTACTTATTCTGTGAAGTAAATGATATTTGAGATGTAGAATATTTTGTTAAATTCGGCAGTAAATTAAATACTTTAGTTAGTTGCAGCGTAATGCTATGCGGTTCTTTGGCCCCTGACCCGAGGGAACGGGAGAGCTCTTGCAGTAGCAGAGGGAATAAATCGACACGAGCAGGGATTACGACACATTCAGGACCCGGCTTTGCCGAGCCAGAGAGATCTACAGATCCAAGAGGAAATGCACAAACCCGCAACGAAAACCGGGGGGCTAATTATAATGGAATTATAGAAACGAGTGGCTCCACTACTCCTTTCCACGACAAATTAAAGCTGAGATATTTAAGGAAATGAACAATAAAGGGAGAAAGATACGGACGTGGATGGATTATTTTTATAATAACCGAGAAGTAAACATATAATAAATATATCGGAGGGATTTTTTTGCTTTAAAGGAAGGAGTCGATGCAAGGACGGAATAATAATAAGTTTGGTGGTTTGGGCTTCAAGGCACGCATTTCGACAACGATTTGTTGATTTATTGCAAAAATATTTTCCAATCAACTATTATTGCAATTTCAACTTAGTTAAATTTGTTTGCTGTTAAGTGAAGAGAATTATTTTAACATAAGTACGTTTGTAAAATAATACTTCGAAACCGACTAAAGCTTCTCGAGTATCTGGACATCAAGCGGCGCATTTCATCCTGTCGTTTGTCCGGCTGACAAACTGAAGTACAATTGTGCTTTAGGACAGAGCGGCGCTACATACAAAGGGACAATTCGGATCATGCAGACTCTGATTTACCCATGCTTTTTTTCTTTATTAATTTTATTGTGAAGAGGAAGTGACAATTCCTGCTGTGGAGGTTTGATCAGAACTGAAAATATTACGATTTTACATAGCTTTACATCCGACTAACTCATATTATTATTATTAATAATAAACTTTCCATATTAAAGTAACACTAATATTTGTGAGAAGGTTGCTCAACGTCTAGACGCTTTTCTTTTTAAGGCCATTAATTTTAATTTTCAATGTAAGAGCGAATTTAAATGTATGTTATTGTTATTGCCTGTTTAAAAGCTTTCAGTCTAATAATTTTTGCTGCTTAACTATCTTCATTATAGTCTCATCATAATTTAATGAGATATAAAATGAGGTCATGAAACTAAAACTCGGTTTTCTGTAATAAATCCAGCTTTCAAAATTTACGAGTTATTTAATTATATGGTAAGGATTATAATGTTGTTAAAATTTTATACCAAATTATTGATGAGCTATCAACATTATGGATAATATTAAATTGATTGGTATTTTAATAGCAAAGGAATTAACACAGTTCTTAATTAATTGAGCTTAAAGAAACTTTAAGTAATCTAATAATTACTATTTGATGGTACGGATCATTTTATGCGTGGGTTGTGAATAGCAATCACGTTGTTTCCTCCGAAATGCAATTTCATTACTTTTATGTGGGGGTGGAGATTCCACCCGTTCGTAGTTCGCATACCGGTCACGGCCAGACCGTTTCGCATAACGCGCGTTCAAATAATCGGTGCGATTTTACTAAAACCGCTTGTTAATTAGTAATTAATTAATTAATTAGTATGGGACTCACATGTGTAAACAGGAAACGATATGCGTTGGTTGCAATTCGCTTAAAACGTTTTTTGAATATGAATGCTTACCTGAAACAAAAAAAAAATTATTAGTATAAGATGCAATCAAATAATAAAATATATTTATTTAAAAAGAAAATTGTATTAATATAATTGTTGGTTGTGACCTTAACTAACTAACTACATCTGTAGATAGCTCTAGTAGAGCCGAAACTAGTAATGCATTCGTAAGAATAAATTTGTGATAAAAAACATTGTAAATTGTTTTATTATTTCATAATAATTGTATTATTAGTTTAGAATTGATTAAATTTTTTTTTTTTTTTAAACTTGCAAAATATATTTTAATTTTTAAAATACTATTTTGAGATTTTTATTGTGTTAACCATGTTCTGTAAAAAATTTGAATAATTATTTCAAAAATTGTGACCTCAGTGTCATTATGTGCCCGAAAGAAAATGATTGAGATTTCTTTTTTTTTTCAAAAATTTGCAAAAAATATTTTTAATTTTTTAAATTTAATTTTGTGTTTTGCATTGTGTTATGCAATATTTTAACCATGTTTTGTGAAAATTTTGAGTATTTATTTAAAAAACTGTAACCTCAACGTCGTTATGTACACAAAAAAAATTATTTGAATAATTTTTTTTTTCAAAATAAAAAAAAAAAATTTTTTTCATTTTTTTTTTAAATTTGCATTTTTTTAAATTTCATTTTGAGTTTTATAATGTGTTAAGCAATACTTTAACCACGTTTTGTAAAAATTTTAAGTAAATATTTAAAAAATTGTGACCTAAGCGTCGTTATGTGCACACAAAAAAATTATTTAAATTAATTTTTTTTCAAAAATTTGCAAAAAAATTTTTAAATTTTTAAATTTAATTTTCAGTTCTGCATTGTGTTTTGCAATATTTTAACCATGTTTTTAACCATGTTTTGTGTAAATTTTGAGTATTTATTTCAAAAAATGTGACCTCGGCGTCATTATGTGCATAAAATAAAATTATTTGAATTAATTTAGTTTCAAAAATTTGCAAAAAATTTTTTAAATTTTTTAAATTTAATTTTGAGTTTTGCATTACGTTAAGCAATATTTTAACCATGTTTTGTGTAAATTTTGAGTAATTATTTCAAAAATTGTGACCTAAGCGTCGTTATGTGCACACAAAAAAATTATTTGAATTAATTTTGTTTCAAAAATTTGCAAAAAAATGTTTTAATATTTTAAATTTAAATTTGAGTTTAGCATTATGTTAAGCAATATTTTGACCACGTATTGTGTGAATTTTGAAAAATTATTTCATAAATTGTGATCTTAGCGTCGTTATGTGCCCAAAAAAAAAATTATTGAGATATCTTTATATTTCAAAAATTTGCAAAAAATATTTTTATTTTTTTAAATTTAATTTTGAGTTTTACAATGTGTTAAGCAACATTTTAACCATGTTTTGTGAAAATGTTGAGTAATTATTTTAAAAATTATGACCTCAGCGTCATTATGTGCCCGTAAGAAAATTATTGAGATTTCTTTTTTATTCAAAAATTTGAAAACAATATTTTTAATTTTTTATATTTAATTTTTTGTTTCACAATGTGTTAAGCAATATTTTAACCATGTTTTGTGAAAATTTTGAACAATTATTTCAAAAATTGTGACCTCAGCGTCATTATGTGCTCGAAAGAAAATTATTGAGAATTCTTTTTTTTTTCAAAAATTTGCAAAAAATATTTAAAAAAATTTTAATTTAATATTGAGTTTCACAACTTGTTAAGCAATATTTTAACCATGTTTTGTGAAAATTTTGAACAATTATTTCAAAAATTGTGACCTCAGCGTCATTATGTGCCCGAAAGAAAATAATTGAAATTTCTTTTTTTTTTTTCAAAAATTTGCAAAAAATATTTTCAATTTTTAAAATTTAATTTTGAGTTTTGCATTGTGTTAAGCAATATTTTGACCTCGTATTGTAAAAATTATGGGTTATTATTTCAAAAATTATGACCTAGGCAAAGTTAAGTTCTGAACCAATAAATATAACTTTTTTTTTCTTTCAAAAATTGCAAAAAAATTTTTAAAATTTTTTAATTTAATTTTTAGTTTTACAATGTTTCTAACAATGTTTTATAAAAATGTTGAGTAAATATTTCAAAAATTGTGACCTCAGCGTCATTATGTGCATAAAAGAAAATTATTTGAATTAATTTTGTTTCAAAAATTTGCAAAAAATTGTTAACATTTTTTAAATTTAAATTTGAGTTTTGCATTACGTTAAGCAATATTTTCACCACGTATTGTGTAAAATTTGGGTATTTATTTCAAAAATTGTGACCTAAGCAACGTTATGCGCCCGAAAAAAAAATGATTTTTTTTTTAATTCCAAAAAAGATTTTGTTTTTTTTTTAATTTAATTATAAAAGTTGCATTGTGTTAAGTATATTTGGATAATGTATTGTGTAAATTTTAAGTAAGTATTTTAAAAATTGTGACCTCAGCGTGGATTTTGCCTCAACAGAAAACTAATACAACATTTTTTATTTTAAAAATTTGCAAAAAAAAATTTCAATTTTTTAAATTTAATTTTGAGTTTCGAATTGTGTTAAGCAATGTTTCAACCATGTTTTGTAAAAAAATTGAGTTATTATTTCCCAAAAAAAAGTTTTTTATATAATAAATATATAAAATAAATTACAATATTTTTTATTGCCGTTTATAACAAACTTCAGATATAACGAACTAGTTTTGGTACATTATTCAAGTTCGTTATAACCGGACTTTACTGTATTTCAAAAATTGTGACCTCAGCGTCGTTATGTGCCCGAATTAAAATTATTAATTTTTTTTTTTCAAAAAATTGCTAAAAATATTTTTAATTTTTTAAATTTTATTTTGAGTTTTACCATATATTTTAACCATGATTTGTGAAAATTTTAAGTTATTATTTCAAAAATTGTAACCTCAGCGTCGTTAAATGCGAGACTAGAATTGATAAATAATTTTAATGTTTAGCCAAAAATCAATTAGTTGGTAAAAACCAAGCGTACCAATATTAATAAATTTGTGTAAATTTTTTTTTTATTAAATTACCATACTATACTAAACTTGCAACAATATTCAGTTCTTAGTTTCAATTTTATAACCATAAAACCATTAAGCCTACTAAGAAAATTTTGCTTTTTAGCTGAAAATCAATTAATTGGTAAAAATCAGACGTATTAATAGTAATCACTTTGTGTACAACATTTTTACTATTACAGTACTATAACATACTAAAATTGCAACAACATTCAATGTTTAGTTTCAAAGTTAGGAGCTTAAAACCATTAAGCATACTAACAAAATTCGGCATTTTAGCTGAAAATAAAATAATTGGTAAAAATCAGGCAAACCAATATTAATAAATTTTTGTACAATAATTTTACTATTATAGTGCTATAACATACTAAAAATGCAACAACATTCAATGTTTAGTTTCAAAATTATGAGCTTAAAACCATTAAGCCTACTAAGATAATTCTAATGTTTAGCTAACAATCAATTAATTGGTGGAAATCACGCGTACCAATATTAATAAATTTTTGTGCAACAGTTTTACTATTTTAGTACTATAACATACTAAAAATGGAACAACATTCAATGTTTAATTTCAAAGTTATGAGCATAAAACCATTAACCCTACTAACAAAATTCTGCTTTTAAGCTGAAAAGAAAATAATTGGTGGAAATCACGCGTACCAATATTAATAAAATTTTGTGCAACATTTTTACTATTCCAGTACTACAACATATTAAAATTGCAGCAACATTCAATGTTTAGTTTCAAAGTTATCATCGTAAAACCATTCTGCGTATTAGGATAATTCTAATGTTTAGCTAACAATCAATTAATTGGTAAAAATTAGGCGTACCAATATTAATAAATTTTTGTGCAACATTTTTACTATTAAAGTACTAAAACAAACTAAAATTGCAACAACATTCAATGTTTAGTTTCAAAATTATAACCATAAAACCTTTAAGCCTACTAAAAAAATTTTGCTTATTAGCTGAGAATCAAATAATTGGTAAAAATCAGGCGTAACAATATTCATAAATTTTTGTACAACATTTTTACTATTGCAATACTCTAACATACTAAAGTTGCAACAACATTCAATGTATATTTTCAAAGTTATAACCATAAAACCATTAAGCCTACTAAAAAATTTTTGATTTTTAGCTGAAAATCAATTAATCAGTGCAAATCAGGCGTACCAATATTTATCAATTTTTGTGCAACATTTTTACTATTATAGTACAACAATTAATTAAAATTGCAACAAGATTCAATGTTTAGTTTCAAAATTATGAGCTTAAAACCATTAAGCGTACTAAGATCATTCTGATGTATAGCTAACAATCAATTAATTAGTGAAAATCAGGCGTACCAATATCAATAAGTTTGTGTGCAACATTTTTACGATTACAGTATTACAATATACTAAAATTGCAACAACATTTAATGTATAGTTTCAAAGTTATGAGCTTAAACCCATTAAGCCTATTAAGATTTGTTTAGCTAACAATCAATTAATTGGTAAAAATCAGGCGTACCAATATTAATAAATTTTTGTACAACAATTTTACTATTATAGTACTATAACATACTAAAATTGCAACAACATTCAATGTTTAGTTTCAATGTTATACCATAAAATCATTAAGCCTACTAAAAAATTTTGCTTTTTAGCTGAAGATCAATTAATTGGTAAAAATTAGGCGTACCAATATTAATAAATTTTTGTGTTGAGTTTTTACTGATATAGTACTACAACATATTATAATTGCAACAACATTCATTCATAAAAATACTTGAAAAATTTCAGAAACTTTTCGTCAACTCTAGAAGCATCACATCAAATTCTAGATACTCCTAAAAAGTTCAATAAACCTCTGAACAACTCTAAAAATTCTTAGAACTAGTGTTCTAGAAACTTTTTGAAAACATCTGATGTCTAGAACCTTTTGACAAACTCTAGAAATTGTTCAACAAATTCTAGAAATTGCTGAGATGTTTTAGCAACTTTTGACCAACTATTATTTGAGTAAATTTTAGTTACATTCAAAGTGTTTTTGACACCATTGCCCAACTACATGTATATAAAAACTTATTAGAAATTTAAAAATCAAATTTTAAAAACTCCTAAAACGTTTTAGAAATCTTTGGCCAAATTCTAAAAAAATCGTGGAGAGTTCTGAACGCTTTTATCTAATTTTATAAACTTTTTATTATTTTTTTTAAACGATAGAAGTTTTTTTGTCACAAGAGAAGATGATGATATTTAACTTTTTAATAGCAATGGATGCCCACCCACCTACCCATGTGTTTGTTATCAAACTATTGATTCGTTATCAAGATCTGGAGTTGTTAAATTAATTGTTCTTTTATAGATCTCATTTCAACAACAAAATTCAGAACAATAACGATTGACAAATTTACTCAATAGTTAATGTAATAATAAAAAAATTGGTTATAAATTTATCAAAATCGAGCGCAACAGTATAACTCCATATTTTAGTAGTTGTAGCAGGCCATGTAACTTTTCATTATTTAGAGAAATAAGGGAACGTGTCTACGTGCGGTTGTAAATCCATATGTGTCCTTACACGGCTTAATAAATATTTCTGCAGGACGCGTCTGTTTCATAAACATGTATGCAGCCTGCTAGACCGCAGCGACATTTGGTTTGCAGATGTCCTGCAGCAGGCAAAAAAATGCGGCCGATTGTACGTGTCAAAACGTCCGCGACAGGCGGGGGGACACACAATAGGGGGCGGAAACGCGGGGATGCTTAAAAATCTATGCGACCGATTTTATGCACCAGCAATATCCAATTTGCACACATTCATAGGAAAAAGGATATACAAAAATAATATGCTGAAATTATTGACGAGGCGAATTTTAAATTGATTGACGGGATGGACGTGAATGCAGATTCTGTTCTAGATGCAAATAAATTATTAAAATTAATTGCTTACAACATCCATCATCTAACAAAAGATGTTTATCATTACGTCCATTAAAAATTAACACAAATGTAACATTAAGCTCAGTCTCCGGTAAAAAAATAGGTCCATATAAAAATACTACCCTCTTGAATAATAATTATTCAGAATTAAATTATTCAGATCTAATTTAGAGAAGCGCCCCCACACACGTTTGTATTAAAACACCTCTCTCTGTGCATATACAATGCAACGTTCTCTAATTAAAATCACATTCCAGTCTGGCGATAAGAACTGAAAAAAGCCTCATTATAAACCCGAATGAAATAAAATAGCATACACAAAGAAAAAAAAAGTTCAATTAAATTGCATTATAAATTTAATTATTTTCAGCAATTTAATATTGATTAGACAAATGAAACGGTAAATTCTATTTGAATTCATTAAGTTTTCCAATTGTTGCTTCGCTTTAATTTATTTATCGAGCATTTAATTGAAAACAATCAATTTGCCTTGAGTTATCCAGGTGGAATTTTTAATTCGTACGCATTTCAATGTAAACACTGTTTTTTTATTTCCACAGCACAACTCGCACTTGAATAATTGAATGTGATCGGACGTCCTCAGATAACAAACGGAAAAAATTATATAAAAAATTGTTTGATTCAATTGATTAAGTGGATTCGTGGCAGTTTAATGGAGTGATGTTGTTTTTAAATCTATTATTTCCAGCTGGGATTGTGAAACATTTTTATTTCATTCATATAAAATACTTTAATATGCAAGTAGGTTTTAACTCATTGATTAGAATTAATTTAATCAGAAATTGCACAACAAATTAATTTTTTACAGAAAATTCATCAAAAATCGCTTAAAAATCAGATTGTTGCACAATATTAATTAAAAATTGGATTAAAAACTTGTTTATCACACAAAACAAATCAAACATTCTTTAAAAACCTAATTGTTGCAACAATTTCATTAAAAATTGAACAAAAAACTTAGTTAATTTTGACAGAACATAGTTAATTAGTTGTTATTTTGATAACTGAAAGCATTTTTTTAAAGTTTGTTTTTAAGCATTTTTCAAAATTTATTGAATCTGATCAAAATAATTCCTTCACAATTTGCTTTGTACAAGATGGAATTTGTTAATAATTTAGTTGAAATTTTGACAGAACATAGTTAATTAGTTGATATTTTGATAACTGAAAGCATTTTTTTAAAGTTTGTTTTCAAGCATTTTTTCAAAATTTATTGAATCTGATCAAAATAATTCCTTCACAATTTGCTTTGTGTAAGATGAAATTTGTTAATAATTTAGTTAAAAATTTGACAAAACATAATTAATTAAATGTTATTTTCATAACTAAAAGCATTTTTGGAAATTTTGTTTTTAAGCATTTTTAAAAATTTATGGAATCCGATCAAAATCATTCTTTCACAATTTGCTTTGTACAAGATGATATTTGTTAATCATTTAGTTGAAATTTTAACAAAACATAGTTAATTAGTTGTTATTTTGATAACTGAAAGCATTTTTGGAAACTTTGCTTTTAAGCATTTTCAAAAATTTATTGAATCCGATCAAAATAATTCTTTCACAATTTGCTTTGTACAAGAATATATTTGTTAATAATTTAGTTGAAATTTTAACAAAACATAGTTAATTAAATGTTATTTTAATAACTGAAAGCATTTTTAAAAAACTTTGTTTTTAAGCATTTTTCAAAATTTATTAAATCTGATCAAAATAATTCCTTCACAATTTGCTTTGTACAAGATGGAATTTGTTAATAATTTAGTTGAAAATTTGACAAAACATAATTAATTAAATGTTATTTTGATAACTAAAAGCATTTTGGAAATTTTATTTTTAAGCATTTTTAAAAATTTATTGAATCTGATCAAAATAATTCTTTCACAATTTGCTTTGTACAAGATTATATTTGTTAATAATTTAGTTGAAATTTTAACAAAACATAGTTAATTAAATGTTATTTTAATAACTGAAAGCATTTTTAAAAAACTTTGTTTTTAAGCATTTTTCAAAATTTATTGAATCTGATCAAAATAATTTTTTCACAGTTTTCTTTGTACAAGATGGAATTTGTTAATAATTTAGTTGAAAGTTTGACAGAACATAGTTATCTAATTGTTATTTTGATAACTGAGAGCATTTATAAAAATTTTGTTTTTAAGCATTTTTTTAAAATTTATTGAATCTGATCAAAATGATTCTTTCACAATTTGCTTTGTACAAGATGGATGTAGTTAATAATTAAGTTGAAATTTTGACAGAACATAGTTAATTAATTGTCATTTTGATAACTGAAAGCATTTTTAAAAATTTTGTTTTTAAGCATTTTTTAAAATTTATATAAAAAACTCAATTGTTGCGCACAAAACCCATTAGAAATTACGCCAAAAATTGTTGTACACAATTAATCAAAAATTGCACAAAAAACTAATCTAAAAGCTCTCAAACCTAAATTTATTTTACAAAATTAATCAAAAACTAAGAAAAAATTTATTATTAAAGAAAAATTAACTCACTAAAAAACCAAAAACAGAAAACCAGATTGTATCACACAAAACAAATCAAAATCCTTAAAAACCTAATTGTTGCACCAAAATTATTAAAATTGAACTAAAAACTAAGTTTGTACACAAAACTAAACTAAAATCGCTCAATTATTACACAAAATTAATCAAAAATTAGATTAAAGACTTGTTTATCACACAAAACAGATAAAAAATCTTTAAAAACCTAATTGTTGCACCAAAATCATTAAAAATTGCACAAAAATCTTTAAAAATTGAACAAAATACTTAGTGTTTACACTAAACTAATCTAAAATCGTTCAGAAACCTCAATTATTACACAAAATTAATCAAAAACTAAATTAAAGACTTGTTTATCACACAAAACAGAACAAAAAAATCCTTAAAAACCTAATTGTTGCACCAAAATCATTAAAAAATAAACAAAAAACTTAGTAAGTGAACAAAACTAAACTAAAATCGCTCAAAAACCTCAATTATTACACAAAATTAATCAAATATTACGTTAAAGACTTGTTTATCACACAAAACAAATCAAAAAAATCCTTAAAAACCTAATTGTTACCCAAAATTCATTAAAAATTAAACAAAAAACTAAGTTTTTACACAAAACTAATCTAAAATTGCTCAGAAACCTCAATTATTATAAAAAATTAATCAAAAATTTTGCAAAAAACTTATTTGTTTCAAAAAATTGATCTAAAATCGCTCATAAAGTCTAACACTATTATACAACATTTATCAAAAATATAGCCCAAATGTTGCATAAAATTTCAAAAATTGCACAAAAACCTAAATTTTATTTAAAATTAATTTTAAAACGCTCAAAAAATTCAATTGTTGCTCACAAAACTCATTAGAAATTGCGCCAAAAATTGTTGTACACGATTAATCAAAAATTACACAAAAAACTAAATTTTTATACAAAACTAATCTAAAAACTCTTAAAACTGAATTTGTTACAAAAATTAATCAAAATTTGCGCTAAAACTAGATTTGCTTTTAGAACATAACTTTAAATTCGCTCAAAAAACCCAACTCATCAGAAAATGCACAAGAAAGTCATTTTTTACAGAAAAATCACTCAGAAAACCAGATGGTTGCACAAAATTATTCAAAAACTAGGTAAAAGACTCGTTTATAACCAAAACAAATCAAAAATTTCTTAAAAAACCTAATTGTAGCACCAAAATAAATAAAATTGCACAAAAAACTTATTTTTACACAAAATATATAATTTTGATATTCTTCTAAAAAAAATAATACAATTTCTGTCTCATGCAGTACCACTCATTTAGAATCTTTGTTGGTATTCTCGGTAGACTTTGGACCTTTTAAAATATTGTAGATTTCTGTTAAAACTTCATAAAAAAATCTCAACTGCCTATTGAAGTCTTTGAAAATCTTGTTGGTTTTCTAAAAAATCGAAACCAATTTCTGTCACATGTAGTACCACCTCCTATTTAGAGTTTTTGCTGGTATTCTTCGTATGCTTTCAAAATCTTATAAAACTTTATAAAATAATCTCCACAAAGTCTTTAAAAATCTTGAGTCTTCCAAAAAAATTAAAACTATTTCTGTCACATGTAGTACCACCTCCAATTTAAAGTTTTAGTCAGTATTCCTCAGTAGGCTTTCAAAATCTTAAAGGTTTCTGTTAAAACTTTATAAAATAACCTCCACTATTAACGTCTTTCAAAATCTTGATAGTCTTCTAAGAAAATCTAAAACGATTTTTTCAAAATTTTTGTTGGTATTCTCAGTAGACTTTTAGGCTTCTCAAAATTTTGTAAAAATTTATAAATATCTTCAATACAATCTCTAAGACCTTTTAAAGTCTTCTAATAAAAACCAAAACAATGTAACTCAAAATACTTCTCAAAACATTTTTAGATCGAGCAAAATAATTCCTACTTTTGATATCCTTAAAAATCTTTAAAAATTTCTAAAAAAATTTAAATAAGCTCGTCACAAATAGTACCTCCCGAAATAGTCATTATTATTCTTAGTAATATTTCAGACTATTCAAAGTAGATTAAAATCTCTAAACCTTTAAGTCTTTGAAAACCTTAAAAAATATCTAATAAAATTAAGGCAATCTCAGTAAAATCTAATATTTAAAGATTTCAATAGTAGTTTCAGTAAATTTTTAAAATCCTCTAAAAAACAAGTGAATCTTACAATACCTTCCAAAAGTGTTTATTATTATTTCCAAAGACTCAAAATCTTTTAAACTTGTCTAAAATATATCTACAACTTTAGAAAATTTGATAGTTTCCTAAAAGTAAATCGCAATCACACTCAGTACTTCTTAAAATGTTAATTGATATTCTTACTGCACTCTCAGACTGTTAAAAGTGTATTAAGATCTCGTAAAAGACTCTCAAAGACTTATCTTAAAGTCCTTAAAACTCTTAAAAGTCTTCTAACAAATTTAAGGCAATCTCAGTCTAATACATAGTGTTCAGTGGCAGTTTGAGTAAAATATCAAATCTTTTAAGATTCTGCGTTCTAAACCAACTCCAAAATATTTTAAAATATTTCAACTTTGTTAAGTCTTCCAAAAAATCTAAGAAAATTTTGATCTTACAAAACCTCTAAGATCCTATTCATCTAAGCTAATTTCTAAAACCTTTTTAGACCTGATAGGTTTTCTAAAAATCTAAAACTAGCTTAGTCAAAATTTGTACATTTCAAAATCTTCATAGGTGTTCTCAACAGTCTATTGGTCTAAAATAATGTAAAAACCTTCTAAGATAACGGCTTCAACCGTTTTAAAGTCTTTTAAATTTGTTAAGTCTTTGAAATCAGAGCAATATCTGTCAAAGTATTTAATAAAAGTCTCAGTTTTTAAAATCCTGCCTAAGACATTTTCTGAAACCTTTTAAACCTGGTCTTCTAAGACTATCTTAGTCAAACATTGTTTAAAAATCTTTACATATAACACACGGTCTGCAAAAAAAGATGAAAACCCTGAAAGCAGACCAAGCAAATCTATTAAAACCAAAAAATCTCAAAATCAATCAAGTTACAAAACAAACAAAAAAAAACTAATGCCAAGAGCGTAGACTTAAAATTAGTTTGATTTTTCTTTACAATCTTTCAGTCTTATAAAACCACCTCACTCTAATTAACTCTAATAAGAACATCTAAAACTCATTAACTGTTCTCTGAAACTTTTTTTCATAAATTTTTCAAAATCAGTTATTAAGAAATTAGGTAATTGTCTTCTAAGCAGAAGTAAGAAGTCTATTTGTCACAAAAGTAGATTGTGATCTGACTTCTTGATAACTAACATTTGAGTGGGTAAGTGAGACACTTCATTCCAAAATATTATCCCGTTATTATGATATGCAGTGTCCCAACCTCCCACCCAAATGTTCGTCATGAAGAAATTCAATTACTCTCTTCTATGCAAACGTCAGAAGTCATTTTGTCTAAAAAAAAAAGTCGTGATTAAACCTTTTGATAACTGAAACTTGATGGGTGGTTAGGCCACTCCAAATTATGGTAACGCGCCATAATTTAGATTAAAGTGGCCTACAAACCCACCCAAGTGTTAGCGTGTTTAAAAAAAAAAAACTTTGTTTTTGGTTATGTGTTTAAGGCAAGCCACAAAGGCGACCGTACTGAAATGATATCATTGAAAGAGTAGGCAATGCTGTGGGTATACGTTGTGTAGAAAATATTGAAGTTAAAGTAAAACATAATTCTTTTAGAGCTAATTCTATTCCTTCTGGGAAATTTCTCTAACGGACTAAAACTCTTTTGACAATTTGAGATGTACAACACGCAAAGTTGTGGTAATTTGTTTGCAATTTGTTTGATTGATGTTTACATTAAGGCAATATCATGTGAATAAACAGGTTTGAATTGAATAAAATTATTTGTTCAAATTCGATTAGAATTATTGAAATACTTTTGTGGTGAAAATTGATAACAAAGATAGTTACTTGCTCTATTATTACCTTTCTTATGTCTTAGGTTACTCATATAATAATAAATCTAATTGTACAAATATAAAGAATTTTTTAAATATAAATTTAAATTATTATCCGGTTCGAAGGACCAATTGTTAACTACGGAGTTTGTAATAATTTAAAAGTTATAACATAGTTAACAGTTGCGATATATGTATTTACTTTTAGCCTTTCTATTTTACGCCTATTTAGCTAAAAGTTTGCTTATATTTTAACCAAACAAAATTAAGCTGATATATATATAAATGCTTTTTCAAACCAGAATCTAAATTATAATCGGGTTCGAAAGACTATTTATATTTCAGTGCTTTTTATTTAATTTCTGCGGTTGATATAGCGCAAATATTTGATTTATAATGATTTATTGTTAGAATATAAAATAATATTTAAAATAAATTAATTAATACTTATTTTTTTATTTCAAGTAAGTTTCTTTCTATTTAAAAACGTCAATCAACTTTGCGGTAAGTTGTTCCAGTTACAATAATTAATTACAAATACTCATGATTATTAGTTTCTCAGTAAACGATAAAAAAGCCATTTTTTCACGGCTCGTTTGTAGTTTATTTTTTGCGTGTCTGGTAACAATAATAACAAAAACTGCGGGAACGTAGCGAATATAATTGATGTTTATAATAACATTTTATTTTAACGTTAACTGTGAGCAGAAGAATGAATTAATTAAAAGACTTAAAAAGTTCTATTTTTTAGTTACTTGTATACACAAAATTTTTGTCTTATACTTGTTATGTTAAATATTTCTTTTATTACAATCCTGTCCTATTATTAACCACGGTGTGAATCGCGCCGCAGTACAGCCAGCACAATATAACACATACCCAATTATTTACAGGATAAATAGATAACATTATATTTTATAGAGTACACAGTGCATTATCCCATGTAATAAAGCATAAATTTAAACGATATTATTTATTAGGCCTTTGTGCTTTATTCTCGCATGCGCTGGCACACACATCCATGCATAATAAAAGGGTTACGGACAAATTATTTGCACCTCTTTCATTTCGCATGTCATTATAATTATCGAACATTATCATGTCTGCTAATTAGTATTTTCGATTATACAATTTAACAAAATTAAATTGATTTATTTACTTGAGCAAACATAGTCAATAAATAAACCTGAAGTAATATTTTCTAATAGCATAAATTATAAATTATGGCTACAATTGAAGAAATTGTAAAAAAATTCTACTGGCTACCTTTAAAGGCAACATGCATTAACTTTCACATTATTTAATTATGCAATTACAATCGATAATAAAGGAACAACCATTATAATAAATAACAAGAAATTTAGATTAGATTGTATGGAGCAAAAAAAAATGTATTAAATTTTTCAATTAATCCTCGCTCGGATGCAGGAATGCACAATTTAATTAGCCCACCATATAAATACAGCAATTTGCGCAATTAATTTATTTATATATTCCGCAATAAATAAAACGTGGATTCGCGTGTGAAAATATTCCTGGCAGGCTAATAAAATAATAATTCCGACATCGGATGGAAAAAAATGTATATGTTTCCGTTTCGCATTTGAATTTTATTGCACGCAATCAATGGACGGGTTAATTGGTTCCACATTTTTATTTGCTGTGTTGATCCATGGGGAAGTGATTATCTACTGATTGGATAGATCGCATAAATGAGAAGATGCGATTATGGAAACGTTAGATTGTTTTTGTAAGGAAAGGAAAGAACGCCATACAAAATAAAGAATTAATGGTTAATTAATTATTAGGATTTCTCTTCTAATGAGTTTTCCTCTTGGAGGAGCCGTGATTATGTTATGAGCTGTGGTTCATTAAACTATCTATGTTTAGCTATTCTGGTATTAGGATTATTGAGGCATAAAATTGATTTTAATAAATTCCTTTATGATTTTTTTTGGCGTTAATTTGGCTGTTAATTTGTCCTTGTCATTATTACTAATATGGTACTAAGTAGTTTTTTTGGGGGCGAGTAAAATGCTTCATACAATTTTAAACAATCTTTTGGCAGTTTCTTCAATTTTTATTATAGTTTGTAGGCAGTTTCTAAGAATTGTTTACATTATTTGCAATTATTTTTGAAAACTTTGAAAAGTATTTTGTAGCAAAGTTTTAGTCTCTTGATTAAGTTAGTAAAACTGTGTCAGAAATTTAAGAAAATAGAATTAAAAAAATAATTTTACAATATTTTAGAAGATAGAGGTCTAAGAATCTGCTGAAAACACTTATGAAGACTTAGAGATGTACTGAATTTGACTAAGGTAGCCTTAGGTTTTTAAAACACCTATCAGGCTTTAAAAAACCATAGAAATTGTTTTAGATAACATTAAATTTTGGTGTTAATAATAATAATAATAGAAAACAAAAAAAAAAAAATTTCTACTCAGCAATTTTTTTTCAAATTTTTCAAAATTGTAAATTTTTCTTTTGGCTTTCATTCACAAATTGTAACATAATACAAAAACTAATCGATAAAATTTGATGTAATTTGCGTAAATGGTCATTAATTAATGTTTCAGCGATAGAAAATACAAAATATAATTAATTTATCCTCAGCAATTTTTTTTTTATTTTCCAAAAATGTTAATTTAATTTATTTAACTGTTAATCACTAACTGTGACATAAAACAAAATCCAAACAAGAAATCTTGTTGTAAATTGCAATAAATAATCATCAATCAGTGTTTCAATAATGGAAAATACAAAAACATTAAACACCTAAACAGCAATATATTTTTTTAAACTTTTTAAAATTGTTTAAATTTTTTTTTTCTTTTATTCATAATTTGTGACATTAAACAATAAGTAACCTATGAAATTTGTTGTAATTTGCCATAAATGATCATTAATTAATGCTTCAACAATAGAAAATACAAAAACATTAAATTTATTTTCAACAATTTTTTTTTTAATTTTCCAAGATTGTTTAATTTTTTTTTCAAATTTTAATCACTAATTGTGACATAAAACGAAAACCAAACAATGCATTTTGTTGCAATTTACCATAAATAGTCATCAATCAGTACTTCATTAATAGGCAAAACAAGAATATAACATTTTTCGTCAAAAACTTTTTTTTTATATTTCAAAATTGTTAAATAATTTTTTCAACTTTTAATTATTAATTGTCTCATGAAACAAAAACCAATCGATAAATTTTGTTGTAATTTACCATAAATGGTCATTAATTAATGCTTTAGCAATAGAAAATACAAAAACATTATATTTCTCTTCAGCAATTTTTTTTTACTTTTCCAAAACTGTTTAAATATTTTTTTCGACTTTTTTTTCACAAATTGTGACATAAAACAAAAACCAATAAAAGAAATTTGTTGTAATTTGCCATAAATGGTCATCAATCAATGCTTCAATAATAGCGTAAAAAAGAACATTAAATTTCTCATCAACAATATTTTTTTCAAATTTTCCAAAATTGTTTAAATATTTTTTTCGACTTTTAATCACTAATTGTGACATAAAACAAAAACCAATCAAAGAATTTTGTTGTAATTTACCATAAATAATCATCAATAAAAGCTTAAATGATAGATAATAGAATAACTCAAAATTTCTAATCGACAATATTTTTTTCAAACTTTTCAAAATTGTTTAAATTATTTCTTAGACTTTTAATCACTAATTGTCAGATGAAACAAAAACCAATCAATGAATTTTGTTGAAATTGGCCATAAATGGTCATCATTTAGTGCTTCTACAATAAAAAATACTAAAACATTAAATTTCTCTTCGGCTGTTTTTTAAATTTTCCAAAATTGTTTAACTTTTTAACTTCTATTCACTAATTGTTACATAAAACAAAAACCAATCTATGAAATTTGTTATAATTTACCGTAAATTGTCATCAGTTAGTGCTTAAATGACAGAAAATACAATAACATCAAATTTCCCATATGCAATTTTTTTTTTCAAATTTTCCAAAATTGTTTAAATCATTTCTTAGACTTTTAATCACTAATTGTAATATAAAACTAAAACCAATCGATAAAATTTATTGTCACTTGCCATAAATGATCATCAATTAGTGCTTCAATAATAGAAAATACAAAAACATTAAATTTCCTCTTAACAATATTTTTTTCAATTTTTCCAAAATTGTTTAAATCTTTTTTTCGTCTTTTAATCACTAATTGTGACATAAAACCAAAACCAATCGATAAAATTTATTGTATTTTGCTATAAATGATCATTAATTAGTGCTTTAATAATAGAAAATACAAGAACATTAAATTTCACCTTAACAATATTTTTTTCAATTTTTTAAAAGTTGTTTAAATAATAATTTTCTTGACTTTTATTCATTAATTGTGAAATAAAACCAAAACCAATCGATGAATTTTATTGTAATTTGCCACAAATGATCATTGATTAGTGCTTCAATGATAGAAAAAATAAGAATTTAAAATTTTTCTTTAAGAATTTTTTTTTTAATTTTTCAAAATTTGTGTAAATATTTTTTTAAACTTTTAATTACTAATACTGACATAAAACAAAAACCAATTGGTTAATTTTGTTGTAATTTGCCATAAACTATCATCAATCAGTGCTTTAATGACAGAAAATACAAGAACATTAAATATGTAATCAGCAATAATTTTTTTCAAATTTTCAAAAATTGTTTATTTAATTTTTCCGACTTTTAGTCACTAATTGTGACATAAAACCAAAACCAATTAATAAAATTTATTGTAATTTGCCATAAATGATCATCAATTAGTGCTTTAATAATAGAAAATACAAAAACATTAAATTTCCTCATAAAAATATTTTTTTCAATTTTTTCAAAATTGTTTAAATAATTTTTTTAACTTTTTTTCACAAATTGTGACATAAATTAAAAGCCAATCAATAAAATTTAATGTAATTTACAATAAATTGTCATAAATTAGAGCTTCAATGATAAAAAATACCAAAACATTAAATTTGTTTTCAGCAATTTTTTGTTTTCAGATTTTTCAAAATTGTTTGAAAAATTGTTTGCCTTGTAATCACTGTGACATAAAACAAAAACCAATCGATGAAATTTGTTATAATTTGCTATAAATGGTCATTAATTAAAGTTTCAGCGATAAAAAATACAAAAACATTAAATTTCATTTCAACAATTTTTTTTTTTAATTTTCCAAAACTATTTAAATAATTTTTGCAAAATTGATTCACTAATTGTGACATAAAACAATAAGTAATCGACAAAATTTGTTGTAATTTGCCATAAATGGTCATTAATTAATGCGTCAACTGTAAAAACATTAAATTTCTCTTAGTCATTTTTTTGTTAATTTTCCAAAATTGTTTAAATATTTTTTTCGACTTTTTTTCCACAAATTATGACATAAAACAAAAACTAATCGATAAAATTTGTTGAAATTGGCAATAACTGATCTACAATCAATGCTTCAATAATAGAAAAAACAAAAACAAATTTTTTTTCATAATTTTTTTTTTTTTAATTTTTCAAAATTGTTTAAATACTTTTTTAGATTTTTATTCACTACTTGTGACATAAAACAAAAACCAATCAAAGATATTTGTTGTAATTTGCCATAAATGGTCATCAATCAATGCTTCAATGATAGAAAAAAGAAGAACATTTAATTTCTCATCAACAATATTTTTTTCAAATTTTCCAAAATTGTTTAAATAATTTTTTTGACTTTTAATCACTAATTGTGACATAAAACTAAAACCGATCGATAAAATTTATTGTAATTTGCCATAAATGATCATCAATTAGTGATTCAATAATAGAAAATACAAGAACATTAAATTTCCTCTTAACAATATTTTTTTCAATTTTTTCAAAATTGTTTAATTAATGTTCTCGACTTTTATTCATTAATTGTGATATAAAACAAAAACCAATCGATAAATTTTATTGTAATTTGCTACAAATAATCATTAATTAGTGCTTCATTGATAGAAAATATAAGAATTTAAAATTTCTCTTTAATAATTTTTTTTTTTAATTTTCCAAATTTGTTTATAAAAATGTTTAAGCTTTTAATTACTAATACTGACATAAACAAAAACCAATAAGTGAATTTTGTTTAATATGCCATGAATTGTCATCAATCAGTGCTTTAATAACAGAAAATACAAAAACATTAAATATCTAATCTGCAATATTTTTTTTTAAACTTTCAAAAATTGTTTATTTAATTTTTCCGACTTTTAATCACTAATTGTGACATAAAACCAAAACCAATTAATAACATTTATTGTAATTTGCCATAGATGATCATCAATTAGAGCATCAATAATAGAAAATACAAGAACATTAAATATCCTCTAAAAAATTTTTTTTTCAATTTTTTCAAAATTGTTTCAATAATTTTTTTGTTACAAATTGTGACATAAATTAAAAATCAATCGATAAATTTTAATGTAATTTACAATAAATTGTCATAAATTAGTGCTTCAATGATAAAAAATACAAAAACATTAAATTTGTTTTCAGCAATTTTTTGTTTTCAGATTTTTCAAAATTGTTTGAAAAATTGTTTGCCTTGTAATTCACTGTGACATAAAACAAAAACCAATCGATGTAATTTGTTATAATTTGCCATAAATGGTCATTAATTAAAGTTTCAGCGATAAAAAATACAAAAACATTAAATTTCATTTCAACAATTTTTTTTTTAATTTTCCAAAACTATTTAAATAATTTTTGCAAAATTGATTCACTAATTGTGACATAAAACAATAAGTAATCGACAAAATTTGTTGTAATTTGCCATAAATGGTCATTAATTAATGCGTCAACTGTAAAAACATTAAATTTCTCTTAGTCATTTTTTTATTAATTTTCCAAAATTGTTTACATATTTTTTTCGACTTTTTTTCCACAAATTATGACATAAAACAAAAACTAATCGATAAAATTTGTTGAAATTGGCAATAACTGATGTACAATCAGTGCTTCAATAATAGAAAAAACAAAAACAAATTTTTTTTCATCATTTTTTTTTTTTATTTTTCAAAATTGTTTAAATACTTTTTTAGACTTTTATTCATTACTTGTGACATAAAACAAAAACCAATCAAAGATATTTGTTGTAATTTGCCATAAAT
Organism: Tachinus rufipes; assembly: GCA_963932245.1. Taxonomy (NCBI): domain Eukaryota; kingdom Metazoa; phylum Arthropoda; class Insecta; order Coleoptera; family Staphylinidae; genus Tachinus; species Tachinus rufipes. Next base: position 11,014,962 of record OZ010749.1, read on the forward strand.
GGTCATCAATCAATGCTTCAATGATAGAAAAAAGAAGAACATTAAATTTCTCATCAACAATATTTTTTTCAAATTTTCCAAAATTGTTTAAATAATTTTTTCGACTTTTAATCACTAATTGTGACATAAAACTAAAACCGATCGATAAAATTGATTGTAAATTGCCATAAATGATCAACAATTAGTGATTCAATAATAGAAAATACAAGAACATTAAATTTCCTCTTAACAATATTTTTTTCAATTTTTTCAAAATTGTTTAATTAATGTTCTCGACTTTAATTCATTAATTGTGATATAAAACAAAAACCAATCGATAAATTTTATTGTAATTTGCTACAAATAATCATTAATTAGTGCTTCATTGATAGAAAATATAAGAATTTAAAATTTCTCTTTAATAATTTTTTTTTTTTTTAATTTTCCAAATTTGTTTATAAAATTTTTTAAGCTTTTAATTACTAATACTGGCATAAACAAAAACCAATCGGTGAATTTTGTTGTAATTTGCCATAAATTATCATCAATCAGTGCTTTAATGACAGAAAATACAAGAACATTAAATATCTAATCAGCAATAATTTTTTTCAAATTTTCAAAAATTGTTTATTTAATTTTTCCGACTTTTAATCACTAATTGTGACATAAAACCAAAACCAATCAATAAAATTTATGGTAATTTGCCATAAATGATCTTCAATTAATGCTTCAATAATAGAAAATACAAAAACATTAAATTTTTCTTAATCATTTTTTTTTTAATTTTCCAAAATTGTTTAAATATTTTTTTCAACTTTTTTTCACAATATGTGACATAAAACAAAAACTAATCGATAAAATTCGTTAAAATTTGCCATAACTGATCTACAATCAATGCTTCAATAATAGACAAAACAAAAACATTATTTTTTTTTCCAACAATTTTTTTTTTAATTTTTCATAAATGTTTAAATACATTTTTAGACATTTATTCACTAATTGTGACGTAAAACAAAAACCAATCAATGAATTTTGATGTAATTTACCATAAATGGTCATAAATTAGTGCTTCAATGATAGAAAATACAAGAACATTAAATTTCTCATCAACAATATTTTTTTCAAATTTTTCAAAATTGTTTAAATTTTTTTTTTCGACTTTATTCGCAAATTGTGACATAAAACAAAAATAAATCAAAGAATTTTGTTGTAATTTGCCATAAATAATCATCATTCAGTGCTTCAATGATAAAAAAATACAAGAACATTAAATATCTAATCAGCAATTTTTTTTTCAATTTTTTTTTTAAATTGTTTAAATAATTTTTTTGACTTTGAATTACTAATTATGACATAAAACAAAAACCAATCAAATTTTTTTTATAATTTGCCATAAATTGTCAGCAATCAGTAATCAGTAATTCAATCATAAAAAAAGCAAAAACATAAAAATTTTCATCAGTAACGATTTTTTTTTTTATTTTTTAAAATTGTTATAATTTTTTTTTTCTTTTGATCACTAATACTGACATAAAACAAAAACCAATCGATAAATTTTGTTGTAATTTTCCACAAATAGTCATCAAACAGTGCTTCAATTGTAGAAAAGTCAAGAATATAACATTTTTCTTCAGCGACATTTTTTTTTAAATTTTTCAAAATTGTTTAAATACATTTTTTTCTTTAATCACTAATACTGACATAAAACAAAAACTAATCGGTAAATTTTGTTGTGATTTGCTATAAATCGTCATCAATTAGTGCTTAAATAATTCAAAATTCAAAACAGAATTTATTTTTTTTTTCAAATTTTCCAAAATTGTTTAAATAATATTTTCAATTTTTATTCACTAATTGTGATATAAAACAAAAACCAATTAATGAATTTTGTTGTAAATTGTCATAAATAATCAATGATAGAAGATTAAATTATTCCTTAATAATATTTTTTCCAAATTTTTCAAAATAATTTTTTCGACTTTTATTCACTAATTGTGACATAAATTAAAAACAAATCTATAATTTTGTTGTAATTTAAAATCCAATCGCAATTGCAAATCGCAAATAAAACTTAAAACTATTTCGTATTCCTCATTGTCGCTTCGCAATTAAACAACTATCTTCGCAAATAAAGACATGGTAAACTTTTATTCTCATTGGTCGCTTCGCGATTTAATCCAAAACGTATACAAACTGATACCTCTTAAATGTCACTTCACGATTGAACTCATAGCGTTAATTTTGTATAAATATAGAAAATTAGATTTTTTTAAATTTTATACAAAATATCATAACAATTATATTCTGTAAACCTCAATATCGCTTCGCAATTTTACAACTATCTTATAGTGCTAAATGTCGCTTCGCGATTAAAAACATAGTACATTTTTATTCCCATAAGTCGCTTGGCTATTAAAAGCAAAACTATTTTCTATACCTCATTGTCGCTTCATAATAAAACAACCAACTTCTTATCCTAAATGTCGCTTCACGATTAAACATAAACGCCCACCTTCTATTCTAAATGTCGCTTCGCGATTAACCACACGATGAGCTTGTATTGCCAGTAGTCGCTTCGCAATTAAATACAAAACTATTGAGTATACCTCATTGTCAATTCATAACCAAACAACCAACTTCTGATCCTAAATGTCGCTTCACAATTAAACATGAACGCCAAACTTCTATTCCTAAAAGTCGCTTCGCAATTAAACACACAATGAGCTTGTATTCCCAGTAGTCGCTTCGCGATTAAATACAAAACTATTAAGTATACCTCATTATCGCTTCATAACCAAATAACTAACTTCTGATTCTAAATGTCACTTCGCAATTGAACATGAACTCCCACCTTCTATTCCTAAATGTCGCTTCGCGATTAAAACAATGACGAGCTTGTATTGCCAGTAGTCGCTTCGCGATTAAATACAAAACTATTAAGTATACCTCATTGTCACTTCATAACCAAATAACCAACTTCTGATCCTAATTGTCGCTTCGCGATTAAACCTAAACGCCCACCTTCTATTCCTAAATGTCGCTTCGCGATTAACCACACAATGAGCATGTATTGCCAGTAGCCGCTTCGCGATTGAATACAAAACTAATGAGTATACCTCATTGTCGCTTCATAACTAAACAACCAACTTCTAATCCTAAATGTCGCTTCGCGATTAAACATAAACGCACATCTTCTATTCCTAAATGTCGCTTCGCGATTAAACACACAATGAGCTTGTATTCCCAGTACTCGCTTCGCGATTAAATATAAAACTATTAAGTATACCTCATGAGTTTTATCGCGAAGCGACATTTAGGAATATAAAGTGGGCGTTTATGTTTATAAACGCCCACTTTATATTCCTAAATGTCGCTTCGCGATAAAACACAAAATGAGCTTCTATTCCCAGTAGTCGCTTCACAATTAAATAAAAAACTATTGAGTATACCTCATTGTCGCTTCATAACTAAACAATCAACTTCTGATCCTAATTGTCGCTTCGCAATTAAACCTGAACGCCCACCTTCTATTCGTAAATGTCGCTTCGCGATTAAACACACAATGAGCTTGTAATTCTAGTAGCCGCTTCGCGATTAAATACAAAACTATTGAATATACCTTATTGTCGCTTCATAACCAAACAACCAACTTCTGATCCTAAATGTCGCTTCGCGATTAAAGACACGATAAGCTTAAAAACTATTGAGTATACCTCATTGTAGCTTCATAACTAAACAATCAACTTCTGATCCTAAATATCCAATCTCTTGATGGCAAACATTTGGGCGGTTAGGCGCAAACCATGCTCTGAAGTGCCCCAATCACCCAACTAGAATTTGATATCACCATCACCTCCTTTGACAAAATAACTTTTAACGTTTGCAGAAAAGAGCAACTTCCAATTTCTTAATAACTAGCACTTGGGCGGGTAGGCAAAAACCCCAGTTCAAATCATTTGTCCGTACTCATGTTTTAGAGTGACCCACCCACCCGCCCAAGTGTTTATCATCAAGGATTGGATATCACCTCTTTTGACATAGTGTCAAACACTTGGTTGACTAGGTAATAAACTACTCGGCCGTAATCATTCTCTAGAGTGCCCCGCCCACCCACCAAAAGATTAAATATCATTATCACCTCTTTTGATATAAAATCTTTTAACGATTGCAGAGAAGAGAAACTTCCAACTTAATAATTAACAATTAGGCGGATATGACTGGAGTAGCCCACCCATCCACCCACCCACCCGTCGTTTGTTATCAAGGAACTAGATATCACCATCACCTCTTTTAAAACTGAAAATTTTAACGATTGCAGAGGAACAACTCCAATTTCTTGATAACTTACAATTGGGCGGGTAAGCAAAAATTTCAGTTCAAACCATCCGTCTGTAATCATGTTCTGGAGTGACCCACCCAAGTGTTTGTTATCAAGGGATAAGATATCACTATCACCTCTTATGATGCTGAGATTTTTAAAGCTTGCAGAGAAGAGCAACTCCAATTTCTTGATAACTAACACTTGAGCGGGTAGGCGGAAACCCCAGTTCAAATTATCCGTCTGTACTCATGTTCTGGAGTAACCCACCCACCCGCCCAAGTATTTGTTATCAAAAATTAGATATCACCATCTCCTCTTATGACATTGAGATTTTTAACACTTGCAGAAAGGAGCAACTCCAATATCTTGATAACTAACACTTGGGCGGGTGAGCGGGAACCCCAGTTCAAATTATCCGTCTGTACTCATGTTCTGGAGTGACCCACCCACCCGCCCAAGTATTTGTTATCAAAGGATTAGATATTACAATCACCTCTTATGACATTGAGATTTTTAACATTTGCATAGAGAAGCAACTCCAATATCTTGATAACTAACACTTGGGCGGGTGAGCGGGAACCCCAGTTCAAATCATCTGTCTGTACTCATGTTCTGGAGTAACCCAACCAACCGCCCAAGTATTTGTTATCAAAAATTAGATATCACCATCACCTCTTATGACATTGAGATTTTTAACGTTTGCATAGAGAAGCAACTTCAATTTCTTGATAACTAACACTTGGGCGGGTGAGCAGGAATCCCAGTTCAAATCATCCGTCTGTACTCATGTTTTGCAGTGATCCACCCACCCACCCAAGTGTTTGTTATCAAAAGATTAGATATCACCATCACTTCTTTTGACATTAAAAATTTTATAGCTTGCAGAGAGGAGTAACTCCAATTTCTTGATAACTAACACTTGGGCGGGTGAGCAGGAACCCCAGTTCAAATCATCCGTCTGTACTCATGTTCTGCAGTGACCCATCCACCCACCCAAGTGTTTCTTATCAAAAGATTAGATATCACCATTACCTCTTTAGACATTAAAAATTTTATCGCTTGCAGAGAGGAGTAACTCCAATTTCTTGATAACTAACACTTGGGCGAATGGGTGGAAACCCTAGTTCAAAACATCCGTCTATACTCACGTTCTAGAGTAACCCACCTGCCCACCAAGTGCTCAAGTCATCAAAAGATTAGATATTACAATCACCTTCTTTGTCATAGAAACTGTTAACGCTTGAAGAGAGAAGAAACTGGGTGAGTGAACACTTCAGTTAAAATTACTCAATCGTGATTATGAATTAAAATGTCCCACACACCCACCTAAGTGTTGCTCATCAAAAGATTGATCTCACCATCGCCTCCTTTCACATAGTGACTTTTAACGCTTCCAGAGAGAAGCAACTTTCAATATCTTGATAACAAACACTGTCTGTACTCATATTCTTAAATAACCCATCCACCAGCCCAAGTAATTGTCTTATTGAATTGGATATCACCATCACCTCCTTTGACATAGAAGTTGGACAAAAACTTAAGTGAGTGAGAGAGAACTCAAGTTCAAACTACTTGTCCGTAATCATGCCTTGAGGATCCCTCACCCACCCCCCCAAGTATCCGCTATCAAGAGATTGAATATCACCATCACCTCCTTTGACAAAAGTACTTTTGACAAGTTTGTTTAAAGCATGTTAGATGGACGCATGGACTATGTATTAATTTTATTATCTGTCTCATGTCATCAACAACCCTTCTCTGACAACGCTTCGGAAATGTTGTTATTAACCAGTTTCAACTCTAAAGACGCTTTTCTTGTAATTACTTTAATTTTGAATATGCTCAACATGTTAATAATTAATTTATTCCCCTCTTCGTTGAGTTGAAATAAAATCTGCATATTTCAATTTACAACCACTGAATCCTCATCTTGCATCACCCTTAGAAATAAAAAGAAAACAAACAACATATTCAAGAAACCAAGGCCATTCCTTGTTCCTCCCGAAAATCATAACGTAGTGCTGTGAGAGTGGCGATCGGGGTCGTCGCCGGGGATAAAGCGCCGAGACGCACACATCTCCACCATTAAATCCGGAGTAACGTTGCGCCCGGGGGGAAATAAAATGCAGTCTGGCCGCCTCGCAAATGATAATGATCACAAGTTATGAGCGCTAAACAATTACACGTAGGGATTTCCACGCCACTCCGGAGACTCCAGAGTTTTTTTGTAAGGACGCGGATTGTTGTTTCTGCAGCGATGCTTCCAAGTACCCGCCTGTGCGCAATCAGTTATTATTACATGGAATCATACGACAAAAATGAATACTAAAGACAAAGCTTAATATTTAGCAATTTTACTCTATAATAAATTTAATCGCTAAATATTAAAAATGAAAGCAAATATTGACCGACACGGTTAATACCTAAAAAAAATAAACGACTCTATTGATATTTACATTCATCGATTATCGCACAGCCCATCCAGCACCACCACCAATTATCATGTCAATATTTAACAAACAGTTGACACTTAAAACCACCCAAACAGTCCAGATTATATGTACACGTTGCAACACCAAAGCAAACAAAGCCATTCAGTCAACTCAATAATTAATAAGCCGTGTCCTGTCTACCCAACAAAACCATCATCTTCATTAATTCTCACGGTTTTGTAATTTAATCTATTTTCAGAATGTAATAATATTTTTTATAAATCCTATGTTTTGAATAGAAATGTCGCATTGTTTCCCACGTGTAATTAAGCCGTTTAATATTTCTTAATAAGTCTGTTTTGTTTGCTCGCTGACAATTTATATTCTTCACTGCATTTATATACTCGTAATGTCGAATTAGTGATTCGCATTACATTAATGATAGTGCTGGTCAATTGTTGATGTTATATTTGCACCAATTATATTAAAAAGGGGAAATAACAACTAGCAATTTTATGTTGTTCTGTATAATTACTTTCGAGTATAATTGATTCAATTTTTATTCTGAATTAACTAAAAATTGTGCATGGTTACAACATGCTTAAATAATTATGAAAGTTGTGCTTAAATTATAGATCTGATTATAGTAATTTTTTCAATTAATTGATAATATTTTGCATATCAGCCACATGTTGGAATCAATAAACTTAAATTTTTATTATATTCTTAAAATTTATGGCTCCTGCAGGTGGTCGAGGAGAAGAAGCAACAAGAAAAAATATGTTATGGGCGCCCATACTTATGCACGGAGCCAATTTGTGAGTGGCATCATGCATGCGCCCTTTTTATGGGCGCACCATTTCCAGTCGAGACGTGCCGATATAAAATTTTATGTTGTTTATGTTAACATGCACACAAATAGTTCTATGTCCTGCATTTATATCAACATCATCGCCCTACCAAAAAATTTATACGTATTTAAAAGCGGCGTCGTAAAATTGTAAGTAAAGCAAGCAACAAGCTCCGGTTTTGTGCATTTTGTTTAATTTAGAAACTGGAGGAATAGTTTGCTTCTAGTTAAATTACTAAGGAAATTGAATGCGGTTTCGGGGCATGTGATATACAACTTAATGGATTCTTCGACACGTGTCGCCAAGACTGTTTTGTTTAAATCCACTATGTTTAATTAATATGAACAGCTCTAATTTGTTCTCATACTATACCATTATTATGAGCATATAATCAATATATCACGTGACGTTGTTTAAACCAATCATATAACTGTACAAACATATTAATAACTTAAACGCTAGCGTTGTATTTTCACTTATCAATACAACGCCAAACAAATTCGTATTTTTTTATAAATCAGATTATAAATCAATCAGTTTATTACCAAATTATAACAAATAATCCGGAGTTATTTTGCCCATTAAACAATAAAAATGTTCAGTTAAGTCCATTACAATTAAAAAATCATGTGGTCGGTAATTCTGATAAAACTATCTTTGAAAAATATTAATTAACTATTACTCATGTCTGTATCGCATTATTCTAAATTGTATATATTCAATGCCGGATTATTCAAATTTATAATCACGTTCAATTGGTTTATATTGTTTATTCACATTTATTATTATTTTGCCTAATTTTGTTATTTATTCATCCGGTAAATAAATAATACTAATATCAATTATTTTATTTAAAATCAAATTTAATTTTTAAATTGTTTAGACAAAAAAAATCTGATAAAAAATTTAACGTTCTTGTATTTTCTACCATTGAAGCACTGATTGATGAACATTTATAGCAAACTATAACCAAACTCATTAATTAGTTTCGATTTTAAGTCACAATTGGAGATTAAAAGCCAAAAAATTCATTTAAACAATTTTGAAAATTTTGAAAACAATATTGTTAAGTTGAAATTTAACGTTCTTGTATTTTTCTACCATTGAAGCATTGATTGATGACCATATATAACAAATTATAGAGAAATTATATTTTATATCACCATTAATGATTAAAAGTCAAGAACTGAATTGTGCTATTTTGCTGAAGTGTGGTGAATCATCGGCACCAAAATTTGCCTTGATATCTGTAAAATTTTCTAACCTGACTAACGTTTTGATGGCATTTTTCATTTATTAATGGCCTAGACGCAACTTTCTAGCTTGTTTGTTTAGAATCGAGTCTGGAGCTCAGTTGGTATTCGTATAAGAAAGCACCGCTTCCACTTCTGCCATTGATGCATTTGTTTAAGTGGTTTGTCCATGTTTGCTCAGACCATACTAAAAGCTTTCTTTGGTAATCCGGGTCAAAGTTAAGCTTGTTTCCCTCTGCCGTAATCTAGTGGTCCAGCTACTCGACCTCAGTTTTAGCACTTTGCACTTTAAACGATGTTCTTGCAGATGCTCTAAGACTCTGCAAACGTAGCTAATGTGGTCTCTACAGTTTTCTGAGTAAATATCATCCAGCGCAAATACTCCCAAAGGGCCCACCAACACCTTTAAAATCAATTTCTAAAACAAAGCCAAATGGCATGACCTAGAACTAATCCCAGCATCTAGCGATGCAAAGGTCGTGTGTTGGCGTTGCTGTTTTTTTTTTCTAGAAAAATCTGACAATACTCAGCCTTAAAATCAATTTTTGTAAAGAATTGGGCCTATCCATAATCCTTGAAGGTTTTGTAGATCTTTGATCTATGCAGAACCTCAGATCTTCTTTTTGACCATTGCTACCGGAAAGCAGCAATCACTGGTGCTTCTTTCAATAATGCTGGTGGCCAGCATTACTTCACTTTAGACAATGTAAGAGGTCATTTCAATATTTTTTGATGATTTTAACATTCATAATACATTTTGTGACAAGTCTAAACGTTTTAAGATACTGTTTGTCAGTTTGTAGTTGTAGTTGATTTGACCTTTTATGACAATTTTGACATTCTTAATGCATATTTGACCGTTTTAAACTTTTTTAGGTTAGGTTAGTCAGTTATAAACACATTTAGAATTTTTTCAACGATAATTCTCTATAGTTCACTAAATAAAGTAAGTGACTGATAACATTATCAAAGATTTCAAACTAAAAAAAAAACACGGGATAGTCTTTTTCAACATTAAAAAATCCTTTAACAAAGTCTGGCACAAAGATCTACTTTTAAAACTTCCTCTGAGTTTTATAAAACTAATAGCTTCATATCTAAACTGAAGAATTCTGGCAGCTAAACTTCTAACGACGTTCCTATCCCACAATACAATTCTGCCAAGTGTATAAGTTTCTTGATAACTTACACTTAGACAAGTGGGCGGGAACCACAGTTTAAACTATCCCCCCGTACTCATGTTCCAAAGTGACCCTCCCACCTACGCAACCATAACCATCACCTCCAGTGAAACTTTTAAGGCGGCAAAGAAAAATAACTTTAAATTTCTTGATAACTAACACTTTGGCGGGTGGGCGGGAACCCCAGTTTAAACTATCCGGCCGTACTCATGTTCTACAGTGGCCCTCCTACCCACCCAATTGTTTGTCATCAAAGAATTGATGTAACCATCACCGCTTATTAAAGAAACTTTTAACGCAGCAGAAGAGAGTACTTTAAATTTCTTGCTAACCAACACAGTGAGTGGGCGAGAACCTAATTCAAACTAACTGCCCGTGCTCATGTTCTGAAGTGGCCCACCCACCCACCCAATTGTTTGTCATTAAAAAATTAATGTAACCATCAGCTCCAGTAATAAATAAACTTTTAACGCGGCAGAGAAAAGTAATTTTAAATTTCTTGATATCAAACTTTTGGGCGGGTGGGCAAAAACCCTAGTTTTAACTATCCGCCCGTACTCATGTTCTAGAGTAGCCCACCCACCTACCCAAGTGTTTTTCATCAAAGAATTGATATAACCATCACCTCCAGTGATAAAGAAACATTTAACTTGGCAGAGAATAATAATTTTAAATTTCTTGTTAACTAACACTTGGGCGTGTTTAAACTAGCCGCCCGTACTAATGTTCTGAAGCAAAGAATTTAACCATTAACTCCACCAATATAGAAACTTTAAATGCAGCTGAGAAGACACATTTCTTGGTAACAACACTTAAGTGAGTGGGCGGCAACCCCAGTTCAAACTATCCAACCGTTCTCATGTTCTAAGGTGGACCACCCACCCACCCAATTGTTTGTCATCAAAAAGTTGATATAACCATCACCTCCAGTGAAAAAAAAACTTTTAACGCCGCAGAGAAAAGTAATTATAAATTTTTTGAGTGGGCGGAAACCCCAATTCAAACTATCCGCCAATACTCATGTTCTGAAGTGGCCCACCCACCCATCTTAGTGTTTGTCATCAAAGAATTGATATAACCATCACCTTCAGGGATAAAGAAACTTTTAAAAGAAAAGAATAATTTTGAATATCTTGCCAACTAACACTTGAGCGGGTGAGCGTGAACCACAATTTAAACTATCCGCCCGTAATCATGTTCTAAAGTGGCCCACCCACCCATCCAAGTGTTTGTCATCAAAAAATTGAAATACCTATCAGCTCCAGTTTTAAGAAACTTTTAACGCAGTAGAGAAAAGTAATTTTAAATCAATTAATTGGTAAAAATCAGAAGTACTGATATTAATAAAATTTTGTACAACAATTTTATTATTACAGTACTATAACATACTAAAATTGCAACAACATTCAATGATTAGTTTCAAAGTTATGAGCTTAAAACCATTAAACCTACTAAGATAATTCTAATGTTTAGCTAACAATCAATTGATTGATAAAAATCAACCAAAATTTATAAATATTTGTGCAAAGTTTTTACTGTACTATAACATACTATAATTGCAACAACATTCATTCATAAAAATTCTTGAAAATTTTCAGAAACAATTGGTCAACTCTAGAAGCCTCACACCAAATTCTAGATACTCCTAAGATATTCTAGAAACCTTTGAACGACGCTAAAAATTCTTAAAACTAGTGTTCTAGAAACTTTTGATCAACTATAGAAACACTTAAATGTTCCAGAAGCTTTCGACCAATTTTAGAAATCTCTAACAAAATTCTAAAAAAGTTTAGTAACACTTAATTAGATTCTAAAAACTCCTAAGATAATCTAACAAGTTCTAAAAACTTTTCACCAAATTTTGAGAACATCTGATGTCTAGAGCCTTTTGACCAACTCTAAAAATTGTTTATCAAATTTTAGAAATTGCTGAGTAGTCTTAGCAACTTTTGACCAACTCTCATTTGATTAAATTTTAGTAACTTTTAAAGTGTTTTTGACATCATTAGTCAACTATATATAAAAACTTCTCAGAAATTTAAAAATCAAATTTTAAAAACTCCTAAGATGTTTTAGAAATTTTTGGCCAATTCTAGAAACCTTTCACCAAATTCTAAAAAAATCCTGAAAAGTTCTAAAAACCTCTAACCATTCTGGCCACTTTTATCTAATTTTATAAACTTATTAAATTTTGGAAAAATTGAAATACCCATCAGCTGCAGTTTTAAGAAACTTTTAACGCAGCAGAAAAAAATAATTTTAAATTTCTTGCTAACCAAAACTTGGGCGGGAGTGCAAAAACTCCAATTCAAACTATCCGCCGGTAATCATGTTCTAAAGTGGCCCTCCCACCCACCCAAGTGTTTGTCATCAATGAATTGATATAAGCATCAACTACAGTCATAAAGAAACTTTTAAGGTGGCAGAAAAAAAACTATTTTATTTTCTTGGTAACTAACACTAGGGCGGGTAGGCAAAACCCCCAGTTCAAACTATCCGCCCCTACTCATGTTCTAAAATGGTCCACCCGCCCACCCACCCAATTGTTTGTCATCAAAAAATCTATATAACCATCACCTCCAGTAATAAAGAATCTTTTAACGCGGCAGAAAAGAGTAATTTTAAATTTCTTGGTAACCAACACTTGGGTAGGTGGGCAGGAACAATAATTCAAACTATCCGCACGTACATATGATCTAGAGTGGCCCACCCACCCACCCATTTGTTTGTCATTGAAAAATTGATATAACCATCACCTCCAGTGATAAAAAACTTTTAACGCCACAGATACTTGAGTGGGTGGACGGAAACCCCAATTCAAACTATCCGCCCCTACTCATGTTCTGAAGTGGCCCACCCGCCCACCCAAGTGTTTGTCATCAAAAAATTCATATAACCATAAGCTTAAGTTATAAAAAACTTTTAACGCAGCAGAGAAGAGATAATTTAAATTTCTTGATAATTAACACTGGGGCGAGTGGGCGGAAACCCCAGTTCAAACTATCCGCCCCTATTCATGAACTGTATAGTAAGCCACCCACCCACCCAATTGTTTGTCATCAAAGAATTGATATAACCATCACCTACAGTGATAAAAAAACTTTTACTGCAGCAGAGAAGATTAGTTTTAAATTTCTTGCTAACCAGCACTTGAGTGGACGGGCGGGAAACCCAATTCAAACAATCCGCCCATACTCATGTTCTTTAGTGGCCCACCCACCCACCCAATTGTTTGTCATCAAAGAATTGACATAACCATCACCTCCAGTGATAAAAAAACTTTTAACGCAGCAGAGAAGAGACATTTTAAATTTCTTGATAACTAACACTTGGGCGGGTGAACAGGATCCCCAGTTTAAACTATACGACCGTACTCATGTTCTAGAGTAACCTACCCACCCACCCAATTGTTTGTCATCAAAGAATTGATATAACCATCACCTCAAGTGATAAAGAAACTTTTAACGCGGCAGAAAAGAATAATTTTAAATTTCTTGCTAACTAACACTTGGGCGGGTGGAAGGAAACCCCAGTTCAAACTATCCGCTTGTACTAATGTTCTGGAGTAGCCCACCCACCCACCCAAGTGTTTGTCATCCAAGAATTGATATAACCATCACCTCTAGTTATAAAAAAAACTTTTAATGCGGCAGAAAAAAATAATTTTAAATTTCTTGATAACAAACACTTGGGCGGGTAGGCAGGAAAACCAGTTTAAACTATCCGCCAGTACTCATGCTCTAAAGTAGCCCACCCACCCACCCAAGTGTTTGTCATCAAAGAATTGATATTCCAAAGATAAAAAAAAATTAACGGGGCAAAAAAAGTAATTTTAAATTTCTTGCCAACTGATACTTGAGCTGGTGGGCAAAAACCCCAGTTCAAAGTATCCGCCCGTACTCATGTTCTAAAGTGGCCCACGCACCCACCCAATTGTTTGTCATTAAAGAATTGATATAACCATCAACTCCAGTAATAAAGGAACTTTTAATGCGGTAGAGAAAAGTAATTTTAAATTTCTTGATTTCAAACTTTTGTGCGGGTGGGCAAGAACCCTAGTTCAAACTATACGCCCTTACTTATGTTCTAGAGTAGCCCACCCACCCACCCAAGTGTTTGTCATCAAAGAATTCATAACCATCAGCTCTACTAATATATAAACTTTAAACGCAGCCGAGAAGACACATTTTAGGATATTGGATAACTAACACTTGGCCGGGTGGGCGGCAACCTCAGTTTAAAGTAACCAACCGTACTCATGTTCTAAAGTAGCCCACCCACCCACCCAATTGTTTGTCATCAAAAAATTGATATTACCAACACTTCCAGTTATAAAAAAACTTTTAACGCGGCAGAGAAGAGTAATTTTAAATTCCTTGATAACTAACACTTGGGCGGGTGGGCTTGAACTCCAGTTTAAACTATACGACCGTACTCATGTTCTAGAGTAGCCCACCCACCCACCCAATTGTTTGTCATCATAGAATTGATATTACCATCACTTCCAGTAATTTTAAATTTCTTGCTCATTAACATTTAGGTGGGTGGGCAAAAATCCTAATTTGAACTATCCACCCGTACTCGTGTTCTGGAGTGCCTCACCCACCCACCCAATTGTTTGTCATCAAAGAATTAATATAACCATCACTTTCAGTGATAAAGAAACTTTTAACGCGGCAGAGAAAAGAAATTTTAAATTTCTTGCTAACTAACATTTGGGTAGGTAGACGGGAACTCCCGTACTCATGTACTAAAGTAACCCACCCATCCACCCAAGTGTTTGTCATCAAAGAATTGATATTACCATAACCATCAACAATAAAAAAAATTTTAACGCTTAAATATAAAAAAAAATTAAATTTCTTGATATCTAACACTTGGATGAGTGAGCGGGAACCCCAGTTTAAACTATCCGCCAGTACTCATGTACATCACCATCATCAATCCGCAAATCATTTTTGCGTCTTCAGTCTGAGGAATGGCTGCAAACACGCACCTCTCTCGTCTCGAGGTCTTTTAAAGTTTTACTTTTCAGTGGCTCGTCGGAGCCTCATGGTATGTTCGTAACAATCAAAAGAACTCATCAAAACTTTGGCCAAAAAATACTTCAATAACCTAGCGGTTTATCCCAACCTGGATCTGGCAAGACTTACTAAGCCAGACAAAGATTATTCATTTCTCACTAATCAATATCATCACGTCCGAAACTGGCTTAACCCACAATCGCTAATCCTGACCAACCTTCTACTAAAATACAATCTCTAAATGGAAGATATAAGAGCCTCATGATCTCGATTTTCTAGGTTTAATCTAAGAGAAGTTTGGTCTGTAGGCATTCAGAAAATAAATCAAACAATTCTCAACCCAAACCACAAAACAAACGTTAGTGTAGCCGAAGCTGAACACCAACCAACAACTACACCAAATAGGCATCAACCAAACCAAAGTGAGGACCAGTTAATATCCAAGTCCAGAATAGTCTATCACCAACACACATGATGCACTAGCAACCAAATTCTAAGCACCAACATTATCAATCAACATCTACCCTGCAACCTAGTAAAGTTGAGATGTAGAAGAAACGGTTTATAACCTACATGTGGACCACACGCGCTTGGCGGCATTGAAGTTGTAACTAACAAACCTAGAACCCCAATGCCAGGTTGCATCTGCAAGTCTCTAAAACAAGCTACCACACCACACCAAAATTATTTTGACATTTTCTACAACAGTTTTTTGACAATTTTAACATTCAAATGCATATTTTACTGTGTTTAACGTTTTTTGGGCAAATTTAGAAAACTTTTTGACAATTTTGTTATTTTTAGACAATCTAATAACTTTTGTCAATATTGTTTGACAGTTTTAAATATTTTTTAGCTCCATGTTAAAGATATTTTGACATTTTCTAAAATTTTTTAGACAATTTTGACATTCACAATGTATTTTTTGACTGTTTCAAACAATTTTTAATTTTTAAAAAAACTTTTTAACAATTTAGATTCTTTTCTGCAATCAAATGTGTTTTGTAAATATTGTTTGACAGCTTTTAACCATTTTTAGGTTTATTTTAAAATTATTTTGACATTGTCTAACAGTTTTTTGACAACTTTAACATTTACAATGTATTTTTTGACTGTCTTAGGCGTTATTAGATACTTTTTGTCAATTTTTGACAATTTAGATAACTTTTTGACGTTAACTTACACTTAATAGTAATCATGACCCACCCAACCTCGTTGTTAGTCATCAAAAGATTAAATATTATCTTCTTCTCCTCTGACTAAGAAAGAAAAAAGAACAGTCAACTGTCAGCAGCTGTCGAGACAACACCTCCAAGAATTACAAACTTTGCTTTCCGAAGAAAGCAAACCCGCAGATCAACAACCATAACATGAAGTTGATCGAGGAAGAAACTCATAGGATAAACTGCGTTTTTGGTAACATCAAAATAGATAAAAAACCTTTGTCGCCCTGAGTAAGAACATTACGCAAAAAATGAAGAAAAGTAAAGACGCCACCAACATGGCCACGTACTGATTCATTGCCAAGCACACCCAGCCAATCACGTCATCAAAAGCTCTAGATTCAGCCCAAACCTCCCCCAAAAAGATTCCAAAAACTCCCTCGTCTGCTAAGCCCCACCCCACCAAGACTCCGGATAACTAAGTCCAGACCTCTTCTAAGAGACCGGTCGACTCCAGCCCCTCCGAGAACAAAAAACCAATATTTTCCAGTTGAATAATAATAAACCCGCCCCCCCCCAGAAGAAGAATTCATCCGGATAAAAAAAAAAAGTCAAAAAAAACAAGAAAAGATGTGCTTGCAATAAAAAAAGCGAGTGAATAGACACTCCAATTGAAACTATTTGAAAGTTTGTGTTATCTGTAGTAACACAACCAACCGCACAAATGTTGGTCTTAAACAAATTTGATATCACCTCCACCTCCTTTGACTAAAGCACTTCTAACATTTGCAGAAAAAAAAAACTTTAAATTTTTTAAACCAAACATTTGAGCAAGTGGATGAGCTCTTCAGTTCAAATCAGTAATCATGATTTGGAGTAAACCATCCTCCCGACCAAAAGTTAGTCATCAAAAGACTTAATATTACCTGCTCCTTCTCTGACTAAAAAACTTTTTAAACTTAAAAAGAAACTACTTGCTGATAATCATAATTTGGAATGACCCACCTACCGCCCAAGTGTTGATCATCAAAAAATTACATATCACCACCTCCATTTTGAACAAAGAGACTTCTAAAGCTTGCAAAGAAAGAAAACGTTCAATTTGTTGATAACAATCATTTTGGCTGGTAGGAGGGCACTTCAGTACAAACTACTTACTAGTAATCATTAAAACCCACCTGCCCAAAAGTTGGTCATCAAAACATTAGATATCACCTCCTTCTTATTGATCAAAAAAACTTCAAAAGCTTGCAAAAATAACTTCCAAATTTTGTAATAATAAACACTTGGGTGGGTGACTAAGCACTCTTGTTCAAACTACTCGGTAATAAACATGATTTGGAGTGACCCACCCACCCGCCCAAGTGTTGATCATCAAAAAATTACATATCACCACTTCTATTTTGAACAAAAAAACATCTAACGCTTGTAAAGAGAAGAAATGTTCATTTTTTTTTATAATAAACACTTGGGCGGATAGGTGTGCTCTCCAATTCAAACTATTTGCTGGTAATCATGATTTGGAGTAACCCACCTAGGTGTTAAAAGATTACATATCTTCCTTTTTGAACAAAGAGACCTGATATTCATCAGATTTTAGATGAGACTAATAAAGTCGATGCAATTTGGCCGGATTTTACTTTATTTCTATCGCAAAAATATTAATAACAAAAACCGAGCAAACAGAACCTAATATGTCTAAAATATAAATTTTCAAATTGCAATATGTTCTGATCATATATAAAGAACTAAATTACAAATTTAAAGTACAGTGTTTGCGTCCGTGTAGAAAATGTCGCATTGC
Organism: Tachinus rufipes; assembly: GCA_963932245.1. Lineage (NCBI taxonomy): Eukaryota > Metazoa > Arthropoda > Insecta > Coleoptera > Staphylinidae > Tachinus > Tachinus rufipes. The sequence goes on from OZ010749.1 coordinate 11,032,970, forward strand.
AAATTATATATAGTGGTCATACGGTCAAATAAAAATCTCATATAAAGCGCATTTAATTAACACGGGTCTGCACGTCCCCCATTCTCCGTGCACGTAGGAAATCAATTTGGGGCATACCGCGCGTCTCCACATTGTGACAATCGTAAAAATAAATCCGGCATTTTTACAACAAAAGCTTGACCGCGCAACAATACAAATAGCTGATGTAACATGATAAAGATGCAATTGAAACCCACGGAAATGAAAACAATACGTGGCCGGTGTACAAAAGGCATTACGGACCGTGAAAAATTGACGCCCCGCTATTATATGTAACATATTTTTTATATATATTTCAAAATAGTGAGGGCGGAAAATTGTGGACACATTCCAAATTACGGACCGTTAGTTTTTCCACCGGGAAACGTATCATATATGAGGATTGTTCTTTTACTTTATGGAAATGTGGGTGGATTTTATTTTTTTTAGTGTGGGGTGTAGTAATACAGTCTGGTGCACTTTCAGGGACGCATTGAGGGTGTTTATTTAGACCAGTTTTATATGGTGCAATTAAATAATATTTTCCGGTGCACGTGCAATTATTTTCCATACATTGTCTGTTTATTCAGTCGGATAACTACATTTTATTTCAGCGCGGTTGAGCTCTGCCTGTTTGTCTCCGGGCATTTAGTTGTGTTGAATAATTATGTGTGAAATACATTAAACGTTTTACTTTTCACATATTTCACTGCATTTTCTCAAACTACATTGTTACAAATGAATGAAATAAATAACAATATTTAATTGAAATATTAATTTTTAATTATAATTGCATTAATTCATAATTAAATTATTAATTTATTTCATTTAATCCAATAACATTTTAATTACGCATAACTACCTTTGACCTCGCGTGACCTCCATAAACCGAACAGCTCACTCCAATTCCAATCACTAATTGTTTATCTATATACACTCACGACTGTCTTCACATACTTAACTCACTTTAAACACTACACGGGATGTTTATTTTGTTTAAATATTAATATTACAATTATCACCGGAATGATTTGCATGCACACGAACAAAGAGATTTAATACAAGATGGCAGCTATGCTTGCTAATACCGGAGAAATACGATGTGCGCCGAAGATTAGACGAACATGCGCGGCGTATTAAGACCATAGGCGGAGCAATAAAAATTTGCATTTAATATTAATAATAAAAATTTAATTAATTTTGTTATTTTTAACTTAATAATTGGAATTGCATTTATATTGTTTTATATAAAATCATGTACTAATTTATATATTTTATTGATATTTGATAAATTATTTTTCACAAAATAAAATAAATTCTATAAAATATGCAAAAATTGTTGTTTATAATTTATTAATAAATCCAATAATGTGTTGATGCAAAATTAGTAGATATAATCAAAATTATTTAATAAAATTAATATAATAGTTAATATCAAGCCTTTCGGCGGCTGGTTAAGTTTGTATAAACAAGACAATTGTAATTAAACATAAATCACCTTCCTAAGCAGACCAAAGTCCCTTTATGGCTTCCAAAACCCAAAAAGGCTATAAAGCTAGTCTTGTAAATAGCCAGCTATAATGAAACTTTTACAAGAGATGACACGGAGATAAAAAAGAGAGTCGTAAATGAATGCAGCTTGATTTCAAACACTTGCGGAAAACTAAAAATGAAGCTGGAGACTATTATAATAAAGTCGGTGTTTGGGACATTCAGATCATTAGCAGAGACTTGTTAGTTGATCTTGAGACAAAGTTCCAATTTAGTAGGCCGCACGCAAAACGTGAACACCCTTACAAGCAAAAAAGTGCAATGATTGTGCCTATGGCGTTAAGTGCAATGCCTCAGGGTATGATGTTAATTGTTACTGAAGAAAGTTGCATAAGATGAGTGATGCAAAAAGTGTGAAGTGTTATGAGGTTTGCCGGAATTAACGTAGCGTAGTCTACGTAGTAGGATTAGCTAGAGAATTAGGTTAGGTTAAGTTAGGTTAGGTTAGTCTACGTGCGGCAGCGCCAGCGGTCAACAAAAAAGGGTGGGTGGTTTCAAGGGAAGGGTTAAAAAACATAGTAAAGAATTTTAAAGATATGGCAATAAAAGCGAGAAACAGCTTTGGAGGGAAGGGGTGTTCCCAAATACCTGCTGAATATTATTAGTAGTTATTTGTGGGACAGGGTTTTGTTAGTGGGAGATGGTGGGAAAAGGGAAGAGGTAATTTTAACTGGGGGGGTACCACAGGGATCAGTTCTTGGCCCCACGTTGTGGAACGTTTTGTATGACGACGTGGTAAGCTTTGAGCTGCCTCTAGGAGTAGAAAGGGTGGCGTACGCTGACGACCTGGCGGTCATCGTTACAAAACGCTCTAGGGGGGAACTGGAGGAGACGGGAAACCGCGCTCTTGCCCTCATAGAACAAAAAATCACGGAGCTAGGGTTGGAACTGGCCCCAGAAAAGACGGAACTTGTGGTGCTCTCCTGCCCAAGAAGAGTACCGCAAGTGGAAATGACCGTCTCGGGGATTACCGTCAAGTCTAAAAAGAGTGTAAAATACTTGGGGGTTACGTTGAGCACAAACTTAGAGTGGGGTGTGCATGTAAGAGAAGTGTGTGAGAAAGCGGAGAAGGCAACTCGGTCCTTAGCAGGGCTAATGCCGAACCTGGCGGGAGCAAAATCTTCCACCAGGCGCCTGATGTGCTCGGTAGTGCTCTATGGGGCCGAAATATGGGGGGATGCCGTGTGCAACAACAAAAGGCACAGGGAAATAGTTCTGCGGACTCAGAGAAGGTGTTGCCAGAGGGTTTGCAGCCATATAGGACAGCGCCGACGGCGGGCCTTCTGGTCGTGGCAGGCACAAAGCCGTTAGATCTTGTAGTGCAAGTGAAGACGGCAGTCTGGAAAAGTCGCCTTACTAAGTGTGAAGCGGAAGAATGGATGTGGGGGGAATGGCAGAAGAGTTGAGAGGAATGCGTGTCAAGTGGAGGTGGTAGCAAACCGGCATGGTCCAGACGGCTCATCACAGACGTGAAGCGTTGGGTGGGTCGGGGCCATGGCAAGATAAACTACTATCTCACGCAGGTACTAACGGGACATGGTTGTTTCCGGGCGTACCTGCATTGGATAAAATTGATTGAAAGTGATGAATGTCTGTACTGTGGGCAAAGGGATACGGTTGAGCACACCGTGTTCCATTGCGAGAGATGGTTGAAGACGCGTAAAAGAGCAAGAGTGAAACTGATGGGAGAGAGCTTGAACCCGGATAACATGGTAGTAGTAATGCTGACTTCGGAGTACAATTGGGACATTGTGGCCACCGTGATAGGGTCCATGCTACGTATGAAAGAGAAAGAAGAGAGGAAGTTAGCTCCATGGTGTGGTGTGAATGAAGCGGGAAAGGGGGTGGAGCCGTAGCTACTCGTTAATGTATTTTGTAATTGTAAATTCAGTTCTTATGTATGTTTTGTAAACTGTTTTGTCAAAAATATGTAAAAAATGTGCGCGCCCAAAACTGAGCAAAAATTAAGACCAAAAAAAAAAGTGGTGTCAAATATATGTTAATGTGTGTTAATTGTGCCTGAAGACTGGCGCGCGGAAACCACCACCTCGACGTAATACTTAAATGCAATTCCGAGGTGGAGAAAGATCGTTATTCCCGCAAGAAGAGGAGGAGGTGTTTTTAGTCAGTAAGAATCTGACACTACCCTTCGGGGTGTCTTATGAAAGATTTTCCACCTTCTCAGAAAAAAAAAAAAAAAAAAGTCTACGTAGTAGGATTAGCTAGAGAGTTAGGGGAGATTGCATTCTAACCTGCCTGAGTGCAAGCAATGGCCTTTTCGGAAAATGTTGTCTTGTTTCTTTCTTCTGATTAACCTTTTTGAAATAATGTTGTTCGTGCAGAGGCTCTCAAAAAACTAACTACAAATTTCTGTATGCATTTATTTAATGCTTCGTGGGTAACTGCGATTGGTTGAGCTCACTCAGTTCATTGCTTCCCGATAAGTAGTTTCAGCTAAAGTGTTACACGCGCCCACACAACTGTTAGTAATACATAATAAAATTAGACATTTCTCCTTTCTGCAAATGCCATTTGTCAGTATATTGAGCAAAATAATAAACAAAACTTAATTTCTTAATAACAAAGGTCAAATTGGTTTTTAAACAAAAAATGAATTTAAATAAAATTAAAGCCAATTAAAACTAATTTTGCAGTTTAAGCAAGTTAGCTAAATTTAGATCACAACCTTCTCTTGTGGTTAAATGACTTCTGAAAAAAAGGTCCAATCTCTTGATGACGAACACTTTGGTGAGTAAATGGGCCACTCCATAACATAAAAACCAATCAATTTAAATTGGAATCGCCAGCCCACTCAAAAGTTAGTTATCAATAGGTTGGATCACAACCTTTTCTAGTGATTAAGTAACTTCTGACGTTCGCAGAGTGTACAAACATGCAATCTCTTGACGACAAACACTTAGGTGGGTGATTGGGCCACTCCAAAGCATAATAACCAATCAATTGTTTGGATTATAGTCGCCCTCCCACCCACCCACCCACCCACCCAAGTGTTAGTTATCAAGAGGATGGATCACGACTTTCTCTTTGAGATTAAGTGACTTCTGACATTCTCAGAAAGATCAAATATGCAATCTTTTGACAACAAACACTAGGGTGAGCCACTCCATAGTATAACAACCAATCAATTGTTTGAATTAGAATTGCCCACCCACCCACCCAAGTTAGTTATCAGGAGATTGCATCACGACCGATTCTAGTGATTAAGTGACTTCCGACGTTTGCAGAGTGTCCAATAGTGCAATCTCTTGACGACAAACACTTGGGTGGGTGAATGGGCCACTCCAAAGCATAATAACCAATCAATTGTTTGAATTGAAGTCGCCCACCCACCCACCCAAGTGTTAGTTATCAAGAGATTCCATCACGACCGATTCTAGTGATTAAGTGACTTCTGACGTTCGCAGAGTGTCCAAACGTGCAATCTCTTGATGACAAACACTTGGGTGGGTGGGTGGGCCACTCCAAAGCATAATAACCAATCAATTGTTTGAATTTTAGTCGCCCACACACCCACCCAAGTGTTAGTTATCAAGAGGTTCTATCACGACCTTTTCTAGTGATTAAGTGACTTCTGACGTTCGCAGAGTGTTCAAACATGCAATGTCTTAACGACAAACATATGGGTGGTTAGGCGGGCCACTCTATAGCATAATAACCAGCCAATTGTTTGGATTGAAGTCGCCCACCCAAGTTAGTTATCAAGAGGTTAGATCACAACCGCTTCTAGTGATTAAGTGACTTATGACGTTCGCAGAGTGTACAAACATGCAATCTCTTGACGACAAACACTTGGGTGGGTGATTGGACCACTCCAAAGCATAATAACCAGTCAATTGTTTGGATTAGAGTCGCCCACCCACCCACCCAAGTGTTAGTTATCAGGAGGTTCCATCACGATCGTTTCTAGTGATTAAGTGACTTCTGACGTTCGCAGAGTGTCCAAACATGCAATCTCTTGACTACGAACACTTGGGTGGGTGGGTGCGCCACTCCAAAGCATAATAACCAGTCAATTATTTAGATTGCAGTCGCCCACCCACCCACCCAAGTGTTAGTTATCAAAAAGTTCCATCACGACCAATTCTAGTGATTAAGTGATTTCTGACGTTTGCAGAGTGTACAAACATGCAATCTCTTGACGACGAACACTTAGGTGGGTGGGTGGTCCACTCCAAAGCATAACCAGTCAATTGTTTAGATTGAAGTCGCCCACCCACCCACCCAAGTGTTAGTTATCAAGAAATTCCATCACAACCGATTCTAGTGATTAAATGACCTCTGACGTTCGCAGAGTGTCCAAACATGCAATCTCTTGACGACAAACACTTGGGTGGGTGGGTGGGCCACTCCATAGCATAATAACCAATCAATTGTTTGGATTAGAGTTGCCCACCCACCCACCCACCCAAGTGTTAGTTATCAAGAGATTCCATCACGACCGATTCTAGTGATTAAGTGACTTCTGTCGTTCGCAGAGTGTCCAAACATGCAATCTCTTGACGACGAACACTTGGGTGGGTGGGTGGGCCACCCAAAAGCATATTAACCAGTCAATTGTTTAGATTGAAGTTGCCCACCCACCCACCCAAGTGTTACTTATCAAGAGATTCCATCACGACCGATTCTAGTGATTAAGTGACTTCTGACGTTCGCAGAGTGTCCAAACATGCAATCTCTTGACGACAAACATTTAGGTGGGTGGGTGGGCCACTCCATAGCATAATAACCAATCAATTGTTTGGATTGGAGTCGTCCACCCACCTACCCACCCAAGTGTTAGTTATCAAGAGGTTAAATCACGACCTTTTATAATGATTAAGTGACTTCTAACGTTCGCAGAGTGTTCAAACATGCAATCTCTTAACGACAAACAATTGGGTGGGTGGGCGGGCCACTCCATAGCAATTAACCAGTCAATTGTTTGGATTGAAGTCGCCCACCCAAGTTAGTTATCAAGAAGTTGGATCACAACCGTTTCTAGTAATTAAGTGACTTCTGACGTTCGCAGAGTGTCCAAATATGCAATCTCTTGACGACAAACACTTGGATGGGTAGGCGGGCCACTCCATAGCATAATAACTAGTCAATTGTTTGGATTGGAGTCACCTACCCACCCAAGTGTTAGTTATCAAGAAGTTCCATCACGACCGATTCTAGTGATTAAGTGACTTCTGACGTTTGCAGAATGTTCAAACATGCAATCTCTTGACGACGAACACTTGGGTGGGTGAGTGGGCCACCCCAAAGCATAATAACCAGTCAATTGTTTAGATTGGAGTCGCTCGCAAAAAAGTCCAACAAACTTTAATAACAAACACTTGAGTGGGTAGGTGAGACACTCCAAAGCATGATAACCAATCTATAGTTTAAATTGAAAGTTGGCTCATGATCTTCTCTTGTAATTAAGTAAACTCTGAAGTCCCAGAGAAGTCAAACATACAATCTCTTAATGACAAATACTTGAATAGGTAGGTGGGTCAATCCATATCATATTAATCAGTCAAAAGTTTGGTTTAGAGTAGCCCAACCACCCACCCAAGTGTTAGTTATGAAGAGGTCCTACACTCCAGATTTTTGAGGCAGGGGAAAGTAAAACCTTTTCCAGACGCGACCCAGAAGGCGGATAGGGGATTGCACACGCAGACCAACACCTTGCCACGGCAATGAGACTACCATTACTTTTCTTATCTTTCCTCTTTAAACTATTGTTCGCCCTAGAACAACTCTTCGGTCTTTCCTGACCCCCTTTCTGGTTACCAACGCTATTAGGTCTCAATAGCTTGGTAACTAAAACAGCTTTCTAATCTTTTTCTTACAGTGGAACCCAACAGTTTAAACAACTATAAGAATGCGCGACTTACCAGTTAGTCATAAAATAGAACAAAGGCTGCCATTAGCCTAAAATGGAACCATGAAAAATAGTTTAATTTCAAATAATGCTCCGAAAATTATGGGTGGAGCAAATTAAACTCGAATAACAAACTCGCTAAGCAGACGTGGCTCAGCCAAAACAAAAAACCTTACAGAAGCAGAATTAGAACTGCTGCAAAACCACAGCAGACAAAAAAGCATTAGTAGGTCACCTACTAGACCAATCCTGAAAGCTAAAGACAGCGCAGGTAAAATCACCAGCATGGTGATGAAACCTGAAGACCTGGCAAGTACCTCCGCGGAAAGTAAAAGCGTGGTAACTAATATTCTCAAGGCAGCAGAACTGGCCATGGCTATATTACTCGAGCACAGAATAACAAAAAACGCAAACAAAACAACAGAAAAGAGGCTAGACTCAGGAGACACTAGAACGCTACTCCCACATTTGCTACCCCGCAAACTGATAACAAACAATAAGATCGTTAACCCAAGCAGTCAAAAATATAAAAAAAAATGCAAGAGAAGAAGGGTAGGCACTTTTGAGAAAGGAACAACGTAAGCAAATAACTTCAGGCAGGAGAGAAGAGATTCAAATAAACCTATACAAAAAAGAAAAGAAAGCAAACAGCCACCAAAAGGTAAAGGACAAGATTTCAAAAGTCAGAAAAAGAGGTAGCAGAAATAAAGAAACCATAATAAGCGCTTCAGCACAAGGAGCCTCCTATGCGGATATAATAAAGCACATGCAGGCACATGTTGACGCTAAGGGTGTTACGGTTGCAAAAATAAATAACACCAGCAAAAATGGCGTAAGACTGACCATACAAGGAAAAGACGAAAAGGACAAGGTTGCTTTCCGCAAGGCCCTCACCCAAAACATGAAGAAGATGGCAAATGTTGGCCCTAGATGGGACCCAAAAACTTTTATGCTCCTAGACATTGACAAAACCACACAGACAAAGAAGGTCAAAGTAGAAATTAAAAAAGCGCTTTCTAGAACCGACCCCCTACAGAAAGGGGAATCCCTAAGCTTTGGGAACAATACAAACAGAGATGGGGCCAAACACGCCTTTGTGACGGTACACGAAACCACGGCCATCTTGCTTGGAGCAAGAAAGACTATTGGCAAAGGCTGGAACAGATGGCGCGTGAGAGAAATAGAAGCCCTACAGAAATGTTACAAATGCCATCGTGTAGGGCACATGGCAAGGGAGTGCTCAGAAAAAAAGAAACCTGTTACAAATGTGGAGGAGAAAGACACAAAATAAAAGACTGCTCTAACCCCCAAAAATGCTATCTCTGCAAACAAGGAAATAAGACTGAAACAATGCGCTGTCCTGCATACAGAGCCTTTGTCAAAGCGCAGGAAAAGGAGAAAAGGGAAAAGGCAGTCAATTAAATTGCCCACAAAAAATGTCAAGTAAACCTTGGTTAAAGTAGGAGGACCATGGATCTCTTAATGAATAAATGCTGCCTTTGCTCTAATTTCGGAGCCAACACACAGCATTGCAAAGACTAGAGCGCAATGGTTGACAGACCAAAACGCGGACGCTGCTATTTACGTGCCACACACCCATACCAACCGGGAAACGGTAAGGGATACGTATGGGTAGAGAGCAAAGTCACTCATGCTACCTCTCACCTAAAACCCAAGCAAACGACTTTTGTAGCATCCTATAGTAGCTCTCGGCAAAGACCTAAAAAAACACTCAGAAGGAATCCTTATTGGAGGTAACTTTAATGCAAAGTCCTATAGCTGGTGCTCCCCAACCGAAGACCGCAAAAAAAGCAAACTTGCAGAAATTAATAATAATAATAAATAACAGTCGGGTGGGTAGGCTGGGTACTCAGTTCATATGTAGTTTCAGTTGGAGTGCAGCACCCATACACCTAAGTCTTGCTCATCCAACTTAAAAAAAAACTCGAGTGGTTGAGCGAGATACTCAAATCAATAATTGCTGGTGAGTAGTTTCAGCTAAAGTGCCTCATTCACACACCGAAGTGTTAGTGATCCAAAAATTGTATAACAAACAAACAGTCAGGTAGGTGAACGAAACACTCAGGTCATTTGTTGCCAATGAGTAGTTTCAGCTGGAATATCCCACACACCCACCCAACTGTAATTGATCAAGAAATTAATCATTTCTCTTCTCTGAAAATGTCATTGTCATTTTATTGATAACCATGGCTTTCTGGTGAATAATTTCACACCCATCCACTCAAGTTTTGGTCAACCAAATTTTTGATTACAGTTGCATGAGTGAACGGGAGACTCAGTTCATTACTGCCCTGTAAGTAGTGCCCCATCCATCCACCCAAGTGTTGGTCATCGAACTTCTTTATAACAAACAGTTGGATGAGTAAGCAAGGCACATAATTCATTGCTTACCGGTAAGTAGTTTCAGTTAAAGTGTACCGCCCACCCACCCAAGTGTCAATAATCAAAATTTTTGATAACAAACAATCGGTAAGGTGAGCAAGGCACTCAGATCATTAGTTGCCAATAAGTAGGTTTAGTTAGAAATACCCAATCACACATCTAAGTGTAATTCAACTTCTTGATTTCAAATAGTAGAGTAAGTAGGCGGGCTAATCACTTTATTGCTTCCCGGTAAAAAGTCCAACCACCCACCCCCTGTAGGTTATGTAACTTCTTCATTAAACAGGGTTAGGTGAGTAAGCGGAAACACTCAGTTCATTGCCTCTCGGTGAATTGAACACTAATTGTGTCTTATCAAAGTGTTAGACATGCATCGGCAAAGAGCAATATCTTCTTACGTCAAATTTCGGGGCGTCCCAAATTTACGTTAAAAATTTGTAATAAACAATTACTCTGCAATCATCTCACTTATTTAATCAAATTTGCTCCACTCCACTAAAATGTTGTATCTATTTACATTTCTGGTCTGCGTATGCTTTCCGGGCAGATTGGTCATTAGATATGCAGTTTCATATATGGCGAGTTAAGTGCCAACTTGTGGAACGTTAAGATTGTAACTAATTTATAGACACTCTGCAAAGTTTAAGTGAACTCCTAGTTCACCAGATGCGGATGGCTATAAAACTGATAGACCATAAACTGCATGTCCTGCATTGATCATCGTAAAACGCGGGATGTATTAAACTAATAGTCAGATTCGGATGGCCATCGTTCTCTCCCGAAAACCGCACACGTCTCGTAAAACAATGTGTGAACTAACATCAGCAATCCATTTATGGCCTGACTCGACTGATAGTACATAATTTCGTGATAGAATTTGATTAAATTTTTGTTATCGTTATAGAAGCACATTTATGCATAATCAATTAATACCTTTCTTGTAATGAGAGTTTAAATCCCTAGACATTACAATCCGGTTTTGTAAGTTAGGAAGGGTTTTGAATATTTATCAGGTCCTCTTTCTGTCGCCTGGAGATGTGTGCGGCCACCGCAGGAAGTCCGCTGCACTAACCACCTATTGTAATTAGGACTCGGATATGTGGTCCTTAATTAGTCGCTTCTACCATCCTCGAAAACCCTCACTTCCTATTTAATGACCAATATTAAATCGTAGCAATTTAAATTAAAAATTTATCTCAAATTCATTGGATGATGTAAGTAGTTTCGCAGCTTCTAGTTTCCGAGGGTTCGATAGCAACACAAAATGTCCCAGTATACGCGTCAAGTTGATTTGTGGCAAAGACCGCAACACCCAGACACATTCCTCCGGTCTAGATATATGGCCTAGCCTGACCCGATAAATGCGGAAATAAATAAGGGAGCCAGTGGAAACAATTTTAATATTAAACAAACAATTTTTGTTGAAAATCTATATTTTTATAATTATTCAGAATCTCTTTGTTGTTGCTGCCGCCGCTGCTGTTGCACATAATTTAATTGCATCTGTGTATTGCGGCGTACCAACTTTTACAATTACCAACTTGCGGAGACGTATGTTTGTTTCGCGTTTGTGTGGAGGGATCGGGTTCTTTGCCTCGGCATCCAATTAACATCTCATTACATTATTATTCCAGATGAATTATATGAAAGTTGCGCACTCATTGTCGTCATTATTTGTCGTGCATTACCCTTCTACTGGTCCATTCATCCATCATTAAACCTTTTCAAATCTAAAGATTGTTTAAAAGTTGCTTTTTTTATTTTATGAATTTGCTTTCTTAATTGTTGAAGTATCAACCAAACTCATTAATTAAGAAAAAAATCTTATATACAACATTGATTAATTGTGCAGCAATAAATTTTTTATTAAAATATTTGGTTAACAAATTTATCTTGTTCAAAGACAAATCTAAAATTTAAAAAATAATAATTTTGTGTTCTATTTTCAAATTTCAGATTTGATTGAGGGACTGATGGATACAGAGAACATTTACCTCTACACTCTCACACTCATTGAACCAACTTAAGTTATGCCAATGAATTCATACTAAATCTTGTTTGTAATTTTTTTCATTTACTACAAGATAGTTTATTATTTACATTATGCACCCTCAGCAACATCAAAAGTCAGTCAAATCGTTACTAAATTTTTTACTACAAAAGCAATAAAAAAAAGCCACAACAAACAATTCGAAGTATTCCAACCAGCTAAATCCCGAAACGTGCAAAACGCGAATGCACCAATAAAAAAGGGGTTTTTAGAAGTACATAAAAAGCCACGACATGTCGTTTTAAAATGTTTTTCCTTCCGGTTCCGAGACTGCATATCTGATATCAAAACAAGTTATAACCGGCCCCATTTCGGCTTGTTTATTTTATATTGGTTTTTTATAGTTCAATATAGGGGGTGTAAAGGGGGTAACAGGGTTTTTTATCATCTTGCATCTATAATAAAACTATCCCACCCCAGTTAAAAAAAAATACAACCTCTAGCAGACGAAAGCTTATAATCTTCGGCGAGGAAAAAGTTTCCTGTGAGTTGTGGATTATGTTTCGTTAGTAGATGGAAGGGAAGACAGTAATCCGATCCAATTAGTAAACTTACTACTATGTAGTTTTTCGGAGGGGGTGAACAAAATTTAATCATCTAATTTTATTCGCCACAAACTAATTTGGATTGATTATTTCATATTTGTTACCTACAATTACAAATTTATTCGACTAGAGTATATTTACATAAATTTATTTAATTATTGATAAACTAAGACGGTTAGATTATAACGCGTGGCTTTATCTAGAAGCCTTCTCTACACTTAAAAGAAATCCTAAACTGTCGTTGGGGATAATTACGCCCTGCCATTAAATAACTCGAAACTTCATCCGTCTCGCTTACTCCTGAGGGCTTCCACACAATTCCGTTCGGATTTGATTGCTTGTATAGTATGTGTATGGATATGTATGTGTGCGAGAGTACGCGACGGTTATTAATAATTGATAATGCAGCAGACTTTGAAACTAATGCGGATTGTACATGGATTAGGGTTCCATCCTCGCATAGATTTTGCATGCATAGTTTGCAATTAGGATGGATTAAAAATAAATGTTGAAAAAGCTAAATTCTTTTAGCCAAATTTTCATTTTAAGAAAGCAAGTTAAAGATTGCACCCATTGGGATTGTTCATTCACACTTCTTAGACAAAGATTAAAAACTGAGTCAAGACATAAATCATTCCCAAGCTATACACAAAAACGTCAAGCTCAGATCAGTAATTAGTAGCCATACAAACAACGGTAAAATACATTAATGAACAGACAGACAAGGCGTGGCACAACATCTGCTTATTAAGCAGAAATCTATGCACTATATGATACAAAGTTTTTTTGTAATTTTTTTATATTCAGCATTGGTTCTGTTGCGTCAGTAGTGCCAGATTTTATCAAGCTAAACCACTCGCTGTTCAATCCGCAGCAGATTTGGGGTAGTTCAAAATGACATTTCATCAGGCCCATCTTATGTTGTGCTTTTACACACATCCTTGTGTTTAAAGTCTTTTCTCCGCAAAAAAGAGCTGAGTTATCAAATATTTTACCTTCTAAATGAGCATTTGACCCAATTCTCTAGGTTAAGAGTTAATTTTTTTGGTATATTGTGCTGTGTCTGTATTTTTGTCCCACAATTTATGCCATATATCTCAACATAGCTTCAAATTTTACTTCAAAAAGGTGTAAGCCTGTAGAGTAAAGAAACTCTCGTTCTTTGATTTAACGTTTATCGGTTTTGCCAGATGGCGCTATCCTCTGTAACATAAACTCCCTTCGCAATTCGTTCACCCAGCTACAAGCTAGCAAGAAGTAATTCCAGAATTCTACAAAAACAACGGCAAAGTAACCCGACAAAAGGTAAAAGTAACAAACTTTCACACTGCAACACTAGTGATTAGCCAGCAGCATAAGGCCAAAGGATGTATACCAGATAGTAAATCGTCTTCACCCAAAGCCACCATACAACCCAAAACTACTTCTCAATCAAGTTCTGAACAAGCAAATTCGCAAAAAAACCTGTTAGGTTAGGTTAGGTTAGTTAGGGCACATTAAATCAATTGTGAAAAAAAACCAACAAAGTTCTAAAAAAGCCAACGGTAGTCCCTCCAGGACTGAGTAACCGCCCCAAGGTAATACAAAAGTAGGCAAGAACGTCGTCAATACTATGGCTACAATATCCAAGAATAGTCAACACACAACAAATTTAACTATTAAAATTCAAAAACACATCTATTCCATACGGAATATTACGACAAGGGTCCCTCAAGGCTCCATTCTCGCTCCGGTCCTCTTTAACCTCTTCGTCGCGGACTCTTTACTCGTCAAGGTCGCCCATGGTAATCACCTCCAGCTACAAAAAGCCACCACCGATCTGGAATGCTGGTTAGATGACTGGCAAGTCAAAGTAAATCCGGAGAGAAGCAAAGCTGTTTTCTTCACACGGCGATGGCCCCTCATAAGAACGTCAGCCTCAATGACGTTCCCATACCGTAGTCCAATACTGTAAAGTATCTGAAGATAAACTTTGACAAGAGACTCACGTACAAATTACACTGACAATCAATTCTCAACAAAGTCAAAACGGCAAAAAATCTTCTGCTTCCGATGCTGCGGCGGAACTGTAGTTTATCTCTCCGGAATAAAATCCAGATGTACACGTCTACCATCAGGCCCATGATGACATAAAAATGCCCTTTCTGGGGAAGCGCCGCAAATACGCATCAGATGCTCCTCAGAACTTTATCCAAAATCGTGAAATTCAAAGCAATCTCTGAATACCTCCTACAAAACTTTGGCCGCAAAGTACTTCAACAATCTCGCGGTTCACTCCAATCCTGATCTGGTCATGAACCTAATGGTCTCAAACTTTCGGGCAATTCGCCAAAAAAAGTTTAGTAGCAACCTTCCTCGTCAGGCTAAATCCGACACTTTAAGTCTTTAGAAGGCTCTCCTCTTAAACCACAAAAAAAAAGAGTAAAATAGTTGATCACAAACCATCCCAGTAACCAGCGCACAAAAAATCCTTACGGAGTAAAAGTGAAGTAAAGTAAAAGTGCAACCAGAAGATGTCCGACTCAACAAAGCAATTCAAAGTGAATGATGATGAATTGATGACGACCCCTGCAAGACCATGAATCACAAATAAACCTAAGATGATGTCATGGAACGGTTAACGAGACAACTATCGATACACATAACTGACCACAACCTTACAAGGTAAAACACGCAAATGAGGATATTGCGCCTACAACCCCCAACGTCGTTCGGGTCTGCAACCTCCGGTTGCACCTTGAAGTCTCGGATTCCTAGAAGGCACAACCAGCAGCTCTATACCATAGACCAAACAGAAGCTCTCCCGGTGTCACTGCGATCAATGCCAAGAAACCAAACACACTCGCCCTAAGCCACTCCACATCCAAAAACCCTTTCCAAAGCCACACACACACACTTCTAAAAAAAAGTGTCCCGCTTCCGGGCCGATACCTATAAGCCTTCCAGGCGTTGCCCCCTCTGGTGACGGTGACATTAATGTTACAGCAGTAACAACTGTAACACCCGCCCAATTCGCAACCCGCTCAACCTACCATGAGCAACCAAGATGTATAACAAAAATTTATTCCAGATGTCAGTCCAAACAAAAAATGCTGCAATCTTAACCAAAGTCCAAACGCCGACTGCCAGGACCTTAGGTCGGTACTTCCTCTGTCACGAGTCATTGAGACCAATTAGGAACAGAACATTAGAAAACTACAAACCAAAAGTATATACTCAGTAGCAGCTGCCGGCACACAACTACCTGAGAATCGAAAGTTATCATACTTCCAAAACAACTTCACTTCCTGTTAACAAATACCAGACTACTACAAATAACCCCAAAGATAAGCAAAAACATTCCCAAATTTATTGTTGATCTTGCACCTCAGAAATTTCAGTACGGCTACTGTGCACATGTCGTACAACCTAAAACACAATCTGTGTGAGTGAGTGGGCCTCTGTGTAAAGGAGGAAGCAATTAAAAAACAGATAAAATCGGAAGCAAGAAAGGCAACCAACCTGTCAACACCAAAAGCAAACCACTTCATCAACCGGCTAAAACAAACCCGTAGACTAGATAAAAATTAAGCAATTAAATTAATAATTCGAAATCTCTTCCAGCATAGACCTCAAACTGAACAACACCAGATCATAGAATTAATGTATGTCCAGTTCCAGAAGCTTGACCTCCCAAAGAAACAAGATTGACAAAAAGTCTGAGCGGATCGATATCCACACAAACAAATTCAAACAAACCTGGCTGAACCACTCTTCTTCGAAATGCAAAAAGACATTAAAAAAAAAAGAAAGATGAACCGCCCATACCGCAAACCCAATGTCCATTGTAGCCCAGCAAACCACCAAACTAATCAAGTCACAGGTAGTTTCCCGCCCACCCACCCAAGTTTTTGTTATCAAGAAATTTGCTTATTCTCACACTTATTACGGTTCTGCTCTCATTAATATGACAGATTAAATGACAGTTGTCACTTATACGTCAAAGGTGGGTACAATAATTTTTTTTTTGATAACTAACACTTGGGCGGGTGGGCGGGAACACAGTTTATAAATATTAGGCCGGTAGTTTGATACAGTGTTCCCGCCCACCCGCCCAAGTGTTTGTTATTAAGAAATTTGCTTATTCTCACACTTGTTACGGTTCTGCTGTTTTTAATATGACAGATTAAATGACAATTGTCACTTATACGTCAAAAGTGGGTACAATAATATTTTTTTTGATAACTAACACTTGGGCGGGTGGGCGGGAACACAGTTTATAAATATTAGGCCGGTAGTTTGATACAGTGTTCCCGCCCAACCGCCCAAGTGTTAGTTACCAAGAAATTTGCTTGTTCTCACACTTGTTGCGATTATGCTGTTTTTAATATGACAGATTAAATGACAGTTGTCAATTATACGTCAAAGGTAGGTACAATAACAAATTTCTTGATATCTAACACTTGGGCGGGTGGGTGGAAACACAGTATATAAATATTGGGCCGGTGGTTTAATACAGTGTTCCCGCCCAATTGTTTGTTATCAAGAAATTTGCGTGTTCTCACACTTGTTACGGTTCTGCTGTTTTTAATATGACAGATTAAATGACAGTTGTCACTTATATGTCAGAAGTAGGTAAAATAACATATTTCTTGATAACTAACACTTGGGTGGGTAGCCGAGAACACAGTTGATAAATATTGGGCCGGTGGTTTAATACAGTGTACCCGCCCACCGGCCCATTTGTTTGTTATCAAGAAATTTGCTTGTTCTCATACTTGTTACGGTTCTACTGTTTTTAATATGACAGATTGAATAACAATTGTCACTTATACGTCAAAGGTGGATACAATAACAAATTTTTGTAATAACTAACACTTGGGCGGGTGGGCGGAAACACAGTTTATAAATATTGGGCCGGTGGTTTAATACAGTTTCCCTGCCCACCCGCCCAAGTGTTTGTTATCAAAAATTTTGCTTGTTTTCACACTTGTTACAGTTCTGCTATTTTTAATATGACAGATTAAATGACAGTTGTCACTTATACGTCAGAGGTGGATACAATAACAAATTTTTTAATAACTAACACTTGGGTGGATGGGCGGAAACACTATTAATAAATATTGGGCCGGTGGTTTGATACAGTGTTCCCGCCCACCCGCCCAAGTGTTTGTTATTATTGCGGGTGGGCGGGAATACTGTATCAAACCACTGGCCCAATAATTATAAACTGTGTTCCCGCCCACCCGCCCAAGGGTTTGTTATCAAAAAAATTGCTTGTTCTCACACTTGTTACGATTGTGTTGTTTTTAATATGACAGATTAAATGACAGTTGTCACTTATACGTCAGAGATGGGTACAATAACAAATTTCTTGATAACTAACACTTGGGCGGGTGGGCGGGAACACAGTTTATAATTATTGGTCCGGTGGTTTGATACAGTATTCCCGCCCACCCGCCCAAGTCTTTGTTATCAAGAAATTTACTTGTTCCCACACTTGTTATGGTTCTGCTGGTTTTAATATGACA
This sequence comes from Tachinus rufipes, assembly GCA_963932245.1. Taxonomy (NCBI): domain Eukaryota; kingdom Metazoa; phylum Arthropoda; class Insecta; order Coleoptera; family Staphylinidae; genus Tachinus; species Tachinus rufipes. The sequence goes on from OZ010749.1 coordinate 11,050,916, forward strand.
GATTAATCGACAGTTGTCACTCATACGTCAAAGGTGGGTACAATAACAAATTTCTTGATAACTAACACTTGGGCGGGTAGAAAAAAACACAGTTTATAAATATTGGGCCGGTGGTTTGATACAATGTTCCCGCCCACCCGCCCAAGTGTTTGTTATCAAAAAACTTGCTCGTTCGCACACTTGTTAAGGTTCTGCTGTTTTTAATATGACAGATGTCACTTATACGTCAAAGGTGGGTACAATAACAATTTTTTTGATAACTTACACTTGGACGGGTAGGTGGAAACACAGTTTAAAAATATTGAGCCGGTGGTTTAATACAGTGTTCCCGCCCACCCGCCCAAGTGTTTGTTATCAAGAATTTTGCTTGTTCTCACACGTGTTATGGTTCTGCTGTTTATATAATATGACAGATTAAATGACATTTGTCACTTATACGTCAAAGGTGAGCACAATAACAAATTTCTTGTAAACTAACACTTGGGTGGCTGGGCAAAAACACATTTGATAAGTATTGGGTCGGTGGTTTGATACTGTGTTCCCGCCCACCCGCCCAAAGGTTTGTTATCAAAAAAATTGCTTGTTCTCACACTTGTTACGATTGTGCTGTTTTTAATATGACAGATTAAATGACTGTTGCCACTTATACGTCAGAGATGGGTACAATAACAAATTTCTTGATAACTAACACTTGGGCGGGTGGGCGGGAACACAGTATATAATTATTGGGCCGGTGGTTTGATACAGTAATCCCGCCCACCCGCCCAAGTCTTTGTTATCAAGAAATTTACTTGTTCTCACATTTGATATGGTTCTGCTGGTTTTAATATGACAGATTAATCGACAGTTGTCACTCCTACGTCAAAGGTGGGTACAATAACAAATTTCTTGATAACTAACACTTAAGCGGGTGGAAAAAAACACAGTTTGTAAATGTTGAGCCGGTGGTTTCATACAGTGTTCCCGCCCACCCGCCCAAGTGTTTGTTATCAAGAATTTTGCTTGTTCTCACACGTGTTATGGTTCTGCTGTTTATATAATATGACAGATTAAATGACATTTGTCACTTATACGTCAAAGGTGAGCACAATAACAAATTTCTTGTAAACTAACACTTGGGTGGCTGGGCAAAAACACATTTGATAAGTATTGGGTCGGTGGTTTGATACTGTGTTCCCGCCCACCCGCCCAAAGGTTTGTTATCAAAAAAATTGCTTGTTCTCACATTTGTTACGATTGTGCTGTTTTTAATATGACAGATTAAATGACTGTTGCCACTTATACGTCAGAGATGGGTACAATAACAAATTTCTTGATAACTAACACTTGGGCGGGTGGGCGGCAACACAGTATATAATTATTGGGCCGGTGGTTTGATACAGTAATCCCGCCCACCCGCCCAAGTCTTTGTTATCAAGAAATTTACTTGTTCTCACATTTGATATGGTTCTGCTGGTTTTAATATGACAGATTAATCGACAGTTGTCACTCCTACGTCAAAGGTGGGTACAATAACAAATTTCTTGATAACTAACACTTAAGCGGGTGGAAAAAAACACAGTTTGTAAATGTTGAGCCGGTGGTTTCATACAGTGTTCCCGCCCACCCGCCCAAGTGTTTGTTATCAAGAATTTTGCTTGTTCTCACACGTGTTATGGTTCTGCTGTTTATATAATATGACAGATTAAATGACATTTGTCACTTATACGTCAAAGGTGAGCACAATAACAAATTTCTTGTAAACTAACACTTGGGTGGCTGGGCAAAAACACATTTGATAAGTATTGGGTCGGTGGTTTGATACTGTGTTCCCGCCCACCCGCCCAAAGGTTTGTTATCAAAAAAATTGCTTGTTCTCACATTTGTTACGATTGTGCTGTTTTTAATATGACAGATTAAATGACTGTTGCCACTTATACGTCAGAGATGGGTACAATAACAAATTTCTTGATAACTAACACTTAAGCGGGTGGAAAAAAACACAGTTTGTAAATGTTGAGCCGGTGGTTTCATACAGTGTTCCCGCCCACCCGCCCAAGTGTTTGTTATCAAGAATTTTGCTTGTTCTCACACGTGTTATGGTTCTGCTGTTTATATAATATGACAGATTAAATGACATTTGTCACTTATACGTCAAAGGTGAGCACAATAACAAATTTCTTGTAAACTAACACTTGGGTGGCTGGGCAAAAACACATTTGATAAGTATTGGGTCGGTGGCTTGATACTGTGTTCCCGCCCACCCGCCCAAAGGTTTATTATCAAAAAAATTGCATGTTCTCACACTTGTTACGATTGTGCTGTTTTTAATATGACAGATTAAATGACAGTTGTCACTTATACGTCAGAGATGGGTACAATAACAAATTTCTTGATAACTAACACTTGGGCGGGTGGGCGGGAACACAGTTTATAATTATTGGGCCGGTGGTTTGATACAGTATTCCCGCCCACCCGCCCAAGTCTTTGTTATCAAGAAATTTACTTGTTCTCACACTTGTTATGGTTCTGCTGGTTTTAATATGACAGATTAATCGACAGTTGTCACTCATACCTCAAAGGTGGGTACAATAACAAATTTCTTGATAACTAACACTTGGGCGGGTAGAAAAAAACACAGTTTGTAAATATTGGGCCGGTGGTTTGTTACAATGGTCCCGCCCACCCGCCCAAGTGTTTGTTATCAAATAACTTGCTCGTTCGCACACTTGTTAAGGTTCTGCTGTTTTTAATATGACAGATGTCACTAATACGTCAAAGGTTGGTACAATAACAATTTTTTTGATAACTTACACTTGGACGGGTAGGTGGAATCACAGTTTATAAATATTGGGCCGGTGGTTTGATACAGTGTTCCCGCCCACCCGCCCAAGTGTTTGTTATCAAGAATTTTGCTTGTTCTCACACGTGTTATGGTTCTGCTGTTTATATAATTTGACAGATTAAATGACATTTGTCACTTATACGTCAAAGGTGAGCACAATAACAAATTTCTTGTAAAGTAACACTTGGGTGGCTGGGCAAAAACACATTTGATAAGTATTGGGTCGGTGGTTTGATACTGTGTTCCCGCCCACCCGCCCAAGGGTTTGTTATCAAAAAAATTGGTTGTTCTCACACTTGTTACGACTGTACTGTTTTTAATATGACAGATTAAATGACAGTTGTCACTTATACGTCAAAGGTGGGTACAATAACAATTTCTTTGATAACTAACACTTGAGCTGGTGAGCGGGAACACAGTTGATAAATATTGAGATGGTGGTTTGATACAGTGTTCCCGCTTACCCGCCCAAGTAATTGTTATTAAGAAAATTGCTTATTCTTACACTTGTTACGGTTCCGCTGTTTTTAATATGACAGATTAAATGACAGTTGTCACTTATACGTCAAATGTGGGTAGAATAACAAATTTTTTGATAACTAACACTTGGGAGGGTGAACGGGAACACAGTTTATAAATATTGAGCCGGTGGTTTGATACAGTGTTCCCGCCCACCCGCTCAAGTGTTTGTTATCAAGAAAATTGCTTTTTATCACACTTGTTACGGTTCTGCTTTTTTTAATATGACAGATTAAATGCAGCACTGCTATAGCCTACCAAGACTCTAGATTTCTTGATCCAGACTTCCCAAAAAAGGTCTGCCAAAAACCGCCATCTCCAAGAACAAAAAGCAGATGAAAGTCGTCGCCGCTAACCGCCCTTAGAAAATGGATTCACACTGGTAAATCCGAAACTCCTTACAACGTTCAAACATTGCTCCAAATGTGTGCTTGATCTTACTTTAATTGTTTTCGTTGCAGCCTTCAATTCAACCCTAAACGTCAAAGCAGCAACATCTTACTAAGAAGGTCTTGTTACATAGAAAGTCTAAACCAGTCACTGCTATTTGCCGTGCCAAAAATGTTGCTCTTGCTAAGTGCACCACAATTCAACACGCTAAGCCAAACATAACCTAGCAAAAAGCATAAAAAAAATTAGTTTCCAAAGCCTTATATACTCCTCTAAAGTCCAGATAAAGACATCTCCACCATCTGAGGCCCCAAAGCGGAAAGATGACTAGCGTTTGGTACGCCAAGACTCAGTTAAGTGCAATCAAAGACACCAAATAAACTCCAAATTGCTTAAACAACAGAAGCGGATTAACGACATTCCGAATTCTGCAAGAACAGTAACAGCAATATCTACTCAATAAACACGAAATACAGTCTAAGAATCTATATTTCTGCAGTCTTAAAAGCACACTCTTAGATACAATATCTCATATAAAAGGCAAATCGGCAGCTACTTCCTGAGGTCAAGGTATGCTGCTTCATTTGTTTGCAAACTATTTAAGTTTTCAGAAGAACAAATTAAGCTAATTTCTGAAAAACAACTATAACATATTGGCTTAGTGCAAAGTAGAAGCCTATACAATCAACCCAAAGAAACCGATTAAAAAAGTGGAACCTATAAACCCATAAAAAATCATAAATTTAATTATTATTTTCAATATACAATAAAAATTTTGATAATAAAATTCTAAGATTGTACTCTCGGTCATAACAATAAAGTATCATAAGCATTTCACAAACTGAGACTATTTTCAATTTACCCTAAGCGTCTATTATATGTTCGAATTTATTCTTCTCTTTACTTTTGTGTGTAATGAAATGTCCCTATTCTAAAAAAAAAAAAATAGAAAAAAGAGGTCCACGACAAAATAATTTCGGCCCTAATTTCCGCAACTTTCGTACTTGTTTATTTTTTCCTTCCCCATTCGGGTTAGCATATTTTTCGGTCGTGAATTTTCATTTGTGTAGTAGCGAAACGGTCCCCGGGGGCCGTAGCCTGTTCCGCATGTCCTCGTTAGGCGTATTTACATAACGGCCCTGGAGGGCGGTGGAATTGTTTCTTCGCTACAGAGAAACCGGGGCGGACGCATGTGTTTTATTATCGCGTTACATATGTTAATTTTACAGGTAAATATTTAGGTTAATCACGTGATATATATATTGGATTCTTTTATATAAATTGGGATTTGTTTGCGATGGGATTTGTGTCGACGACGAGGTGCGCGAATTCCTGCCTAAGCAAACATAAATAATGCGATTAGAGGGAAAACTTTGCCGTCTCAGAACTTCCAGCCACTGAAATCCGTCATAAGCTCTCATATCTCGAATTTGATGTCGCCATTCGTCCTCACCTATAATTACTCGGATATACGGAAATCCTTTAGCAAATTTTCAATAATCCGTTAATGTATTTTTTAATTTAATTAAATATCTTCATATAACATTAGTTTATTATAATCTTAGTTCATTAAGTTTCCAGTAAATCAATAAACTTATCCCTAAAGTTAATTTTCCTCAACCATGCTAACTAAATAAAGGTACGCCATCCCTCGTATGTGTGCGTACGGCGTCCTTGCCCTGATTTACGATGGAAATAGTAAGCGATCTACAAACTGACCGAGTAATTGGTGACCCGTACCTCGACCAGGTCCGTTCCACGTTAATTAACGGCCATAACATTGAAGTTTGCCACTTTTACTACGTATAAGCCCCAAAATTTACAGCCAATTTATATTCATGCAATATCGGTAGAGAGCATTATCACGTTCTAAGAAGTGAGATTAATTATAGGCCATAATTTTTCATTTAACTGAATCAATACATTTTTTTAAACATTAATTGTTTAAGTTATATTTCTGAAGCAATAAATCTGTAACTTATATTTTTACTTCTGGACTTTTCAGTAGCACCCTGCCCGCCGACGGACGATTAATTAGCGGTGTTGATTAATGGCCAAAAGGACCCATGTTTAAACGGCCTAAAACGGATCCGATAAATTATTGCTAAACTGGTGGTGATTAATAGATATTTTATTGCAAGCAGAAGTGCATGACTTTCTATCCCTAACATTCATGTGATTATGTTATTTTAAATATATCGGTGGAAGAGATGGTTTTATTAGTCTTGTAAAGTTACGGATCGTAAAGTATACATATGTTTGCGAGGCTTTAAAATTGCACTTAAAAGAGGCCACTAGCTGTTAAAAAGCTCGGCTTGCGACTCGGACAAATAATAAAAGTAGAGTGGTGACTGGGGAATAATGCTTGCAACTACGTAACACTGTTTTTAACTAATATTACTTTAGTTTTAGTTTATTAGTAACTAGATAATTATTGCTAAACTTAACTGAGTTGCTGATAATCAAAGCAGTTCTATTGATAATGATAATAAAATTTGAATCGTTTGTTGACAAACAATTTGTTAAATAAAAACTGTCAAAAAGTAAATTGACAATTTTGTTCTCAGACAGTTCCCATGTTAGATAGTTTTTTTGTCAAATTTACAGTTTATATATAAAAAAAAACTAACAAAAATGCTGATTCATAATTCAATGTATAATAATGTATGTCAAAGAGTTGAATATATTTGTCAAAATAAAAGTTGAGATTTATATTAACTGACAGTTCATATAATAGAATTGTTAAAAATAATGTTGTTAGTTCATTTCTTAGATAGTTCCACATGATTTGTAAAAAAATAGTTGACAGTTGTTTTGTAAAATTAGCATTTCATCTAATAAAAGGCGCATTAAATAGTATTTGTCAAATTACCAGTTCCTAGTTTAAATAACAGATTTGTCAAAATCAAAATTTAAACTCATCTAAAAGATTTTTGAGACAGTTGACAGCTTTGTCAAATTAAAAGTTGTCAGTTCATATGATTTGTGTGACAGTTAAGTAGACAGTTGTTTGTCAAATTGACAGTTGACACATCATAAATTAAATTTGTAAACTTGTCAAGAATCTAGATAGTTCATACGTCAAATTTTTATTCTCAAACCTGTTCATGTCAGTAAACTCAACAGATTTGTGAGACAATCAACTTTTGACATGTAAATTGAAAATTTATATAACTAGTTTGTAAAATATCCTGTGACACTTTATATGTTTACAATTCATATAACTAAAACTGTTTTTGTCAAATTGACAGTTCATATAATAGTTCGCTTAAACAACAAACTCATATTTAGACAGTTCACTTAACTAAAAAATTGACATATGCTTTATCAAATTAATAGTTGCCGGTTGAAATGATAGATTTGCTGAGAATAAAGTTGACAGTTTAAAAGAAATTTTGAAAAGATTTTTTTTTAGATAAAACCTATTTTTTAAATCATTTTTAAACTTAATTGCGTTTTTGTGCAAACATTTTAAACAATTTAGTTACAGTTTCAATGATTCCAACTCAATATTTCAAGTATTAATGCAACATATAAACTGTAAATGCGTTTCCAAGACGCTTTTGTGCAAAAAAACGCTAAAAAAATGCAATTTTTGCAAAAATCGCTTGTAATTCAATCAAATGCATTATTTTCTATGCGCATTTCGTGTAAGAATAGCATTTTCCTTAAGATTTTAAATGTTTTAAAATTATAATTGGCTGTACATGCGTTTCCAAAGCGTATTTGTGCCATAAACAAATCTTTTTCAGTAATTCTTTACATTTTATTTGCGTTTTGAATTCATTTTTATTCTAAAAACGTATTTTTTAATAATTTTTTGTGTCATTAAATTAATTTAAATGCACTTGCAATGCATTTTTAATGTTTTCATGTATAAATTGCATTTTCCAAAAAACTTAAACAGTTTCTTAAAGTCCCAATTAAGTTCAAGAATTAAATGTGCAAAATTCAAGCTGTAGATGGTTTTCTAAAACATAATTGTTTTATTAATTCAACGTTTTTTCGTGTAAAAATTATAATTGATTCATTTTTTCTTCTATTTTTGTGTGTAAAAATTAAATTGATTTTTGCCGAATTTCAAAAATTAAATGTGCAATATTTAAGCTGCAAAAAGGCTTCTAAAAATCTGTTTGTTTTTAAATTATTTTTAATTAATTTTAAGCAATTCATATACAATATTTAAACTGTAATTTTCTTTTGAAAAGCTAAACGTATTTTTCTGGATAATTTTAAACTTATATGCAGTTTTATGCTCATTTTATCGAGCAATTTCAAAGCAATTTAAAATGTTTTTAACAGTTTTAATAATTCGCATCTTTCTTAGCATTTTATTGCCTTTTAATAGATTTAAATGTGTTTCCAAAGTATTTTTATTAAAAAAAAAAACGTTTTGTGTAAAAATCACATTTTCAAATCCGTTTAGAAATTGCATTTTACAAAAAAATTTAACATTTTTTTAAGTTTTATTGATTTTTGCTGAATTCAAGATTTAAATGTAAATAAGTTTCTACACAAAAGTGTAAAAATCGCATTAAAAAAAAAGCGTTTTTTAACAGTTTTATTGATGAAGCTTTAAATATGCAACTTTTAAAAGTGTTTTTAAAACAATTTTGTGCAAAAAAGTGTTTTTTTTAATTTATCAAGTTTCAAGAAATAAATGTGCAGTATTTAAGCTGTTTCAATAACATCATTCACTTAAAAATAATTGTTTACAAAAAAATGCGTTTTAAAACGTAATTTTTTTTCATGTAGAAACTGCATATTCAAACAATTTAAGCAATTTTTTACTTTATAGTTTTTGTTTAGTTTCAAGTACCAAATGTACAATTTAATAAAAAACAAAAGTTTAAAATCAATTACTCAAACCCAATCCAATTTATACTGTTTTTGCATTTTTATTGTTTTTTAATTTAATTTCAAACAATAGTTGTGCAGAAAACAAATTTTGCTGAATGATTTTTAGCTTAACCCGTTTTTTAAAGTAATTCCACTTTTCAAGACGTTTCAAGCAATTTAAAAACTGTTTTAATTAACAATTAAGCTATAAATGCGTTTTCAAAGCATTTTTGTGTAAAAACAAAATATTTTTTGAATTTTAATTGTTTTTTTTTTTAATTATTTTTAAGTATTAATGGAAATCTGTAAAAAACGTAAGATATTTTTAAATTGTTATTCGATTTTGTGCCATTTTTAGAGCAATTTTTTTGAATGATTCCTGCTCTTTTGTGCAAAAAACGCAACTTTGATTAAATTTTTTATATTTTAATTGACTCGATTGCTTTTCCAAGACATTTTTATTCAAAAAACAAATTTTTAAAACAATAAAAAAAAAAAATTGGCGTATAACACTCAAACTTTCCAAGTAATTTAAATTAGTTTTATTAATTTTGCTAAATTTTAAGTTTTAATTGTGCAATAATTAAGCTGTAAATATGTTTTAAGCAATTTTACATTTTATTTGATTCAGAATACGTTTCCAATGTATTTTTATACCAAAAATTTAATTATGTTTTTTTAATTCGTAAGTGTTTCTTGTAGAAATCGCATTTTTTAAATAAAATCAGACGTATAAAACAGTTTTTTTTATGTTTAGTTAACTTCATACATTAAATGTGCAAAGAAATTTAAGCTCTAAAGGCGCTTTTAAAGAGCTTTTGCGCAAAAAACTTTCTTTTGTTGGTTTTATACATTTTAAATATACATTTTTAAAGCAATTTATAAGCATTTTTTTTTTAATTTCTATTTATTTTTTGCTAAACGATTTTATAATACGATTAATTTTGAAAATTGCATTTTTTAAAATAAATAATCATATAAAAAATATGTTTTTTAATGATTCCTATTAAATTTCAAGCATAATAACATTATTTAAATAAATTCAAGCGTTTATTAACAGTTTTATTAATGTTTCATAAATTTCAAGCACTAAATAGGCGACATTTAAGTTCTAAATGCGTTTCAAAAGCGTTTTTGTGCAATACGTGCTTTTTTCATCGGTTTTATACATTTAATTAATTAATATTTCATAACAATTTTGTTGTTGAAAATGCATGTTTCAAAACATTTTAAGCGTTTCTTAATAGTTTTTTAGACTTTTAACCAGTTCCAAGAATTAAACGTGCAATATTTAAGCTGCATATGGGCATTTTTTTATTAATAAAGTAATATTTAAACTATATATGCGCAATATTATGGCGACCGTAGCACAATGGTTTAGTGCAAAGATTGCTGTGCAGGCAGCCCGGGTTCGATTCCCGGCAGCGGCAATATCTAATTTGTCGAATATATATGGGTAATTCCATTACTTTTCGACCAATTTGAAAAAGTCGACCTCTTTGATTTTGCTCAAATTTTCAGGAATCAAAATATAGATGAAAAAAATGAGATTTCTAAAATTTTGGACCTTAGAATATTGCCTGTTCAAAATGACACACATTTGAAGGTCAAAAATTTTACAATAAAACGTAATTTTTAGCTTAATTTGTATCTCAATTTTTGGGCTTCTGGAAAATGATAAAAAGGTCTACGATAGCTCAAATTATTCCTTATTACATGTACTTTAAAACCCATATTATTATGTTTAATATCGTGGTAGTCATTTTGATATATTAAGCTTTAAACATTATTCCAAAAAAAACCGTAAATTTAGCAAAATCGCAAAACTTTGCTTTCTTTAAACCGTTCTAACTTTGTCAAATCTTAACAAAATTTGATTTGCAAGGTCTAGATTTCCTTGTGTTTAATCTTTTTTTGAAGTGATCACACAATACTTATAGAATCAATACGTATACACCATTATTTTGATGCAGGAAGTTGCACATGTTTTCGCGATCTTCAAAACTTGTAATTTTTAGGTCCTGAAAAAGCGCTGTCACCCTATGTCGATTTTAGTCAAAATTTCAGTAAATACTCTTTAGAACACAAGAAAAAAGGTTATTCATATGAGAAATGGTATATCGGGCATTATCAAGAAATTTTTAATATTCAAAAATTGTCAAAATCATCAAACCGCACATTTTTGTATCTTAATTTTTGGGCCTCTGAAAAAAATAAGAAGGTCTACGTTGGCTTAAAATATTCCTTATTGCATGTACTTTAAAACCCATATTCGTATATTTAATGTTGGGGCAGTCATTTTGATATATCAAGCTTGAACTATTAATTTAAAAAAAACGTAAATTTTGAAAAATTGCTCTGTTTAAACCGTTCTAACTTTGTCAAATCTTGAAGAAAATTGATCCACAAGGTCTAGATTTCTTTGTGTTCAATCTTTCTTTAAAGTAATTACACTAGATTTATAGAATCAATATATATTCACCACTATTTTGATGCAAGAAGTTGCACATGTTTTCGCTATTTTCAAAACTTGTAATTTTCAGGTCCCAAAAAAACGCTGTCACTCTATGTCGATTTTAGTCAAAATTTCAGTAAATACTTTTCAGACTACAAGAAAAAAGGTTATTTATATGAAAAATGGTATATTGGGAATTATCAAAAAGCCATTGAGAAAATGCAAGTCGTTGTGCTACGTCGCCTGGTTGTAGGTGTTTTACTTTTGATAATAATATGGGTGAACATTTTCACTAAAAATCGCGTCAAAAAAGTTGTTTTCTGTCAGAAAATCTCAATTGCTAGGGCATTACCAATACAGAGTCCGTAAACAAAAATGATATTTGCGTATTCTCTATGTTAAACAGCATTTTTATCAAATTTCACTAACCGAACCTAAAAAACTGTTTTAACAAGTATCAAAAGCTTGCATCAATGCACACTTGTTAAAGTAATATTGTTTTGTTTGTGTTTTTTTGCTAAATAAAAAGTTTTTTTAAATATTTTGTATTTGTTGACTATCTCAAAAACAAAGCAAGATAGACAAAAAGTGATTTAGATTTACTAAATTTTGACGATTTATGAATATAAAAAAACTCTTGATAATGCCCAATATTCCATTTTTCATATAAATAACCTTTTATTTGTGGTCTTAAGAGTATTTACTGAAATTTTGACTGAAATCGACATAAGGTGACAGCAGTTTTTCGATACCTAAAATTTACAAGTTTTGAAGATCGCAAAAACATGTGCAACTTCCTGCATCAAATTAGTGGTGAATATGTATAGATTTTATAAGTCTTATGTAATCATTTTAAAGATAGATTGAACACAAAGAAATATAGACCTGGTGGATCAAATTTCTTTAAAATTTAACAAAGTTAGAACGGTTTAAACAAAGCATAATTTTGCAGTTTTGCTAAATTTACGGTTTTTTTTTAGAATAATGTTTGAAGCTTGATGTATCAAAATGACTGCCCTAACATTAAATAGACAAATATGGGATTTAAAGTACATGTAATAAGGAATATTTTGAGCCATCGTGGACTTTCTTATCTTTTTCTAAAGGCCCAAAAACTGAGATACAAAAATGTGCGGTTTGCCAATTTTGACAATTTTTGAATATTAAAAAATTCTTGATAATGCCCGGTATACCATTTCTCATATAGATACCCTTTTTTCTTTTGCTCCAAAGAGTATTTACTGAAATTTTGACAAAAATCGACATAGGGTGACAGCGCTTTTTTGGGACCTGAAAATTACAAGTTTTAAAGATCGCGAAAATATGTGCAACTTCCTGCATCAAAATAATGGTGTATACGTATTGATTCTATAAGTCTTGTGTGATCACTTTAAAAAGAGATTAAACACGAAGAAATCTAGACCTTGTGGATTAAATTTTGTAAAGATTTGACAAAGTTAGAACGGTTTAAAGATAGCAAAGTTTTGCGATTCTGCTAAATTTACGGGTTTTTTGGAATAACGTTTGAAGCTTAATATATCAAAATGACTGCCACGATATTAAACATAAAAATATAGGTTTTAAAGTACATGTCATAAGAAATAATTTGAGACATCGTGGACCTTTTTATCTTTTTCCAGAAGCCCAAAAATTGAGATACAAAATAAGCTAAAAAAGACGTTTTATTGTAAAATTTTTGACCTTCAAATGTGTGTCATTTTGAACAGGCATTATTCTAAGGTCCAAAATTTTGGGAATATCATTTTTTTTATCAATATTTTGATCCCTGAAAATTTGAGCAAAATCAAAGAGGTCAACTTTTTCAAATTGGTCGAAAAGTAATGGAATTACCCATATATATGGCAAACCAAAGCAAAGTATTTGCCTAGTAAACCCCTCTAGTGGTGTGGTTCGGACTCCACGTTAAACTGTAGATCCCGTATGATTGTGTGGAACTATTATCGCACACCACAATCATACGAGAGGAGTGCCGACGTTCATAGCGAGTATGCCACTATAAACATACTTTTCTTTAATGTGTTTTAAACTTATATGCGTTTTACGCAAAAAATGCGTTTTTCAAGCATTTAATGTGCAGTACAGGCTGACCGGACATACTTTTTTTTAAGACAGTATATTCTTTTTGAAACTCAAATACGCTTTACTTTTTTTAATTAAAAAATATCCATAAACATACTCTTCCAATAAGCTCTAATTACCGGTTTTTATTAAATTTATTTATATTATGCAACGTTCGTTTGGTTAAAAAAAATTACGTTTGTGAGAAATGTTCTTTAGTTGATTAATTGCTTATAACTCAAAAATGATGCATTTAATTTTTTTTTTTTTTCAAAAAATACTCAGAATTAGAATTTTGTTGTTTTTTCTTGTAGAAATATCAATATTTAAGAAGTCAGTGCGTTCTAACGCGTTTTATTGCAAAAAAATGCCTATTTTTTATTGGTTATATACATTTTAATTGATTTAAATGAATTTCCAAAGCAATTTTTCAATAATTTTTCTTTGTGTTTTCGTGTAAAAATTGCATGTTTTAATCAAATTTATGCGTATATTAACAGTTTTATTGATGCTTAGGGAATTTCAAGTATTTTTGTGCACATAATTTTTTTTATCAGCTTTAAACATTCTATAACATTTTTTTTAATTTCTATCTGCTTTCGTCTATAAATCGCATTTTTGAAAAGTTTTGGTAAATTTCAAACATTAAATGTTTTTGCATTTTTATTGTTTTCTAATTAATTTCAAGCAATAATTAACTGTAAATGCGTTTAAAAAACAATTTTGTGCAAATAAACATATTTTAATAAATCATTTTTAAACTTTTTTGTTTAGAAATTTCATTTTTCGAAACATTTTTACTTTAATTAATTCACATGCGTTTCCAAAAAAGCTTTATTGATTTTTTCTAAATTGCTGAAGCATTAAATAAGCAATAATTGTAAATTATAATATTTAAGCTAGAAATGAGTTTATAAAGCATTTATTAAAATTTTTTCTCAATAAATTTTATAAAATTATGTTACATTTCAAGCAATAAATGTGTAATAGATGTGCTGTGTATGTTTTAAAAGCGTTTTTGCACAAAAAACAAATTATTCTCAGCGTTTTTTCTGCATTTTAATTAATTCAGATACATTTCTGAAATACTTTAATAAAAAAAAGTATTTTTTAAAATAAAACGTATTTCTTGTAGAAATCGCATATTTTAAATACATTTAAGTTTATTAACAAATTTATGGAATATTTAAGCTCTAAATCCGATCGTGTTTGGACAAAAAAGTAGTTTTTTTCAAAAAACGTAATTACTTTAAATTCACAAAACAAAAGGCAATTGTTTTATAAATTTAAAGCATTAAATATGCAATTTTTAAACTGTAAATGCGTTTTTAAAGCATGCAAAATGTTTTATTTATTTTTTTTTTTTAAATTGCTTTAAATAAATTTGCTCCAAATATTTTAAACTATTTTTTTTAATTTCCAATGTTTTTGTGTCAAAATTGCATTTTTCAAACAAATTTAAGCGTTTTTGAATAGTTCTAATAATTTTAGCTAAGTTCTAAAAACTAAATAAATTTCTAAAATATCAATTAAATTTTATCTGCATATTTATTGTTTCTTAATTAATTAAGCAGAAGTTATGCAATATTTTAAGTGTAAATGCGCGATATTAAACAGGAAATCAAAGTTTATTTATAGATTTTTAAACTGATTTGCGTTTTTTAAGACATTTTAAGCATTCTAATTCTAATTGAGCGCATTTCTAAGGAATTTTTGTTCAATTTTTTTAATTAGTTCTTTAATTTTTTTGTATAAAATACTTTTTTCTAAAAACTTATAAGCGCATTTTCTAATTGACTTAAAACGCGTTTCAAAAACATTTTTATTTAAAAAAAAAGATAAATTTAATTAAGCATTTTCTTTAAATTTCTGTGTATTTTCATAAAAAACACACTTTCCCAAAAATGTTGAGCGTTTTTTAACAGTTTTAACATTTTTTGCTAAATGTTAGCATTAACAGTAACAGTTTTTATGCAAAATTGTTTTTTTTTCTTCAAATTCATTTAGTTTAATTGACTCAAATGCGTTTCCAAAGCATTTTTATTAAAAAAAAGTATTCTTTAACAATTTATTGTTTTAATTTCTGTACGTATTTGTGTAAAAATCGAAGAAGAAAACGTTTTTATTAATTTTTTCTGAATTTTAAGCATTCAATGTGCTTGCTATAAATGCATTTCAAAAGCGTTGTTGCAGTTTCTCCATTTTTTTTTTCACATTTTAATAGATTCAAAAGCTATTCTAAAATTTTTGAACTTTTTTTTCTTGTTGAAATTGCATTTTCCAAAAAAAAATAAATTTTATTAAATTTTAAAAATTAAATATGCAATCTATTCTAATTTTTAAAAAAGAATTCTAATTTAGTTCAAATTAATTTTTAAACTGCAAATGCAAAAACTAACAATTTTAAATAAATAAATAAACTGTAAAAGCGTTTTTGAGCAAAAACCGCACCTTTCTTAGCGGTTTCTTACATTATAATCGATCTTAAGATCAATTAATTGTTTTTAACAGATTTATTGATGGTTGCTGAGTGCATTAAATGTGCAATAATTATACTGTAAATGCGTTTCCAATCCTTTTATACTATATTTTACATTTTAATCGACTCAAAAAGCGTTTCCAAAACATTTTTTTTTTAATTCTTCGCACTGTCGTAAAGAAAACGCATTTTTTAAACAAAAACAGGAGGACATTGCGTCTCTTCTTTATATATTTTATATTAAAAACAGTTTTATTGATGTTAGGTAAACTTCAATTATTGAACAGGCAATACAAACTTTTATTAACAAACTTATTCTTATTTTCAAATTTCTACGAATTCTCGTAATTTTAAGCGTTTTAAACATTTTAATTGACTTCAAACAAGTCTCTAAAGCATTTTTATTCAGAAAACGTACGTATTTTAATTTCATGTTTTAAAATGACCATTTAGAGCAATTTTGCAAACAATTTCTGTTTTTTTGTTTAAAAATTCCATTTGTCAAAAAAATTTAAGCATTTTTAGCAATTTTATTGATTATAGAATTTTAAAAATTAAATTTCAAGTTTTTTTAATTTTTAATGAATTTCAAGCATGCCATGTTAAAGCTCTAAATGCGATTCTTAAACAATTTTGTACAAAAAACTTGCATTTTCCATAAGAATTCAAGCGTTTTTAAAAATAAAATTTGCAATATTTAAGCAGTAAATGAGTTTTTTCATTTTTAATATTTTTTATTAATATAAATGCGATTGATAGGTGATTTTGTAAAAAAAACGTATTTTTCTGAATGATTTTAAAACTTATATAGAGTCATGTATGAGTCAAGTCTAAAAATAAAAATTTGTTTTTGCTCCTGATTATGTAAATATTTTCAAATTTTTCCAGTGATTTCCCAGTAATAAGCAATTAAAATTTAAAAAAATCGAGGTTTTTAAGTTTTATTACATTTTTTGATTGTTTGTAGCTTCTCAGGATTGCATTTTTAAGAAAAAATTATAAAAAACTTTTTTTTTTTTAAATTTTCAAAAGAATAAATTTTCATAGGCAAAATTTTTTTTTGTTTAAAAAACAGTTTTTCTTAAAAAAAAATACCCTTAAAATTTCCTAAGAAGATACAAACGATCAATAAATTAAAAATTAAGCCTTTTTCGATATTTTTAAGTAATTCTGTAGATACATTGTAAAATATCTCGGAGCGTCTCGGCACTTCCTGAAATTTTCAGCATTTTAATACATTTTAATTGACTCAACCGCGCTTCTAAATCTATTTTTAAACAAACTTTTTAAATTTATATGTTTTTTCTGCAGAAAAACATTTTTTCAAAAAATTTTAAGTTTTTCTTAACAGTTTTAAGTTTCAAGAACTGTAATTTACAATAATTAAGCTGTAAATAAGTTTATAAAGCATTTATTTAAAATTCTTTTCAATTTTTACTGCTTTTTAATTAACTTCAAGCAATAGTTAAGCAAAAAAAAACGTATTGTTCAAAATAAAATTTCTACGTATTTTCTTGTAGAAATCGCATATTTTGTATACATTTAAGCAATTATTAACAGTTTTATGAAATATTTAGACTCTAAATCCGTTTGTGTTTGTACAAAAAAGTAGTTTTTTACATCTAAACTGATAATACACATTCAAAGCATTTTTATTAAGAAAACGTGAATAAAAAAAAAAGATTAAAAATCATTTGCTTCAAATTTACAAAACAAAAGGCAATTGTTGCATCTTCATGCAAAATGTTTTTTTTTTTATTGCTTTAAATAAATTTGCTCCAAATATTTTAAACTTTTTTAGTTCTAAAAATTAGATAAATTTCTAAAAAATCCATTTAAACTTTTTTCTGCATATTTATTGTAATTGTAAATACGCGATTTTGTGCAGAAAACCTAAGTTTATTGTTGGTTTTTAAACTTATATGCGTTTTTGTACAAAAATGCGTTTTTCAAGATATTTTAAGCATTATTTTTTTAAATATTTTTCTTAGATTCTAATTTAAACGCGTTTCTGAAACAACAAAGTTTTTTAAATTTCTGCAGTTTGAAGCAAATTTATTTAAATTGATTTGAAGCAGAAATGGTCCCAAAATGACCCAAATTGTATGATTTTGTTAATAATTTCAAATTTGCGCAGTAAAGAAAAAGAATTTTGAACTGCTGATAAAAAATTTAGATTCAAAATACATTAATTAATAAAAAAAAAGTTTGAAACAAATTTATATAAATTGATTTGAAGCAGAAATGATCCCAAAATGACCCAAATTGTCTGATTTTGTTAAAAATGTCAAATTTGCGTAGTAACCAGCAATAATTTCAAATTGCTGACAATAAATTTAAATTTCAAATAGGTAAATTAATAAGAAAAAAGTTTAAAACAAATTTACTTAAATTGATTTGAAGTAGAAATGATCCCAAAATGACCCAATTTGTACAATTTTGTTAATAATTTCAAATTTGCTTAGTAACCAGGATAAATTTCAAATTGCTGATAATAAATTTGGATTTAAAATAAGTAAATTAATAAGAAAAAAGTTTTAAACAAATTTATTTAAATTGATTTAAAGCAGAAATGGCCCCAAAATGACACAAATTGTAAGATTTTTTTAATCATTTCAAATTTACAAAGTAACCAGCAAGAATTTCAAATTGCTGATAATAATTTTGAAGTCAAAATACATAAATTAATAGGAAAAAAATTTGAAACAAATTTATTTGAATTGATTTGAAGCAGAAATGGTCCCAAAATGACCCAAATTCTATGATTTTGTTAGTAATTTCAAATTTACAAAATAACCAGCAGGAATTTCAAAATACTAATAAAAATTTAAATTCAAAACACAAAAATTGATAAGAAAAAAATTTGAAACTAATTTATATAAATTGATTTAAAGCAAAAATGGTCCTCAAATGACCCAAATTATATGATTTTGTTAATAATTTCAAATTAACGCAGTAATTAACCAGAATTTTAAATTGATGATAACAAATTTGGGCTGAAAATAAATAAATCAATAAGAAAAAAGTTTGAAACAAATTTATTTAAATTGATTTAAAGCAAAAATGGTCCCAAAATGACCCAAATTCTATGATTTTGTTAATTATTTCAAATTTGCAAAATAACCAGCAAAAATTTCAAAATACTGATAAAAAAATTAAATTCAAAATACATAAATTGATAAGAAAAAAGTTCGAAACTAATTTATATAAATTGATTTGAAGCAAAAATGGTCCCAAAATGACCCAAATTGTATGATTTTGTTAATAATTTTAAATTTTTGCAGTAACCAGCAAAAATTTCAAATTGCTGATACTAAGTTTGTATTGAAAATACATTAATTGATAAGAAATAAGTTTGAAACTAATTTATATGAATTGATTTAAAGCAGACATGGTCCCAAAATAACCCAAATTGTATGATTTTGTTAATCATTTCAAATCTGCGAAGTAACCAGCAGAAATTTCAAATTGCTGATAATAAATTTAGATTCAAAATACATAAATCAATAAGAAAAAAGTTTAAAACTAGTTTATATAAACTGATTTAAAGCAGAAATGATCCCAAAAACTGTATGATTTTGTTAGTAATTTCAAATTTGCGCAGTAACCAGCAGGAATTGAAATCACTAAAAAAAAAATTTGGTTCAAAATCCATAAATTGATAAGAGAAAACTAACGATGCTATGCGAAAGTGGTACAAGAAGCAAGGTATTTTTAATCGACAATCAAAGATAAGTTTATTTATTTAGTTTTCTAATAAAAATGGTTTGATTCAATGATCAATTTTAAAAACATTTAAGAGTTTACTACACTATAAAAAATAAGATAACAAACGACCTAATCATCCTGATCTAACATAAAATCTACGTCCATTCAGTCTCGCACTTGAAAACACAATTAGCTGGTGTGCTTTACGACTATTCTCACATACTCAACGAGCTAAATGCTTTGGTCAAACAAATCGTTAGGGCAGACATATAAATATATATCGCGTCCTAGGTGGTCCGCGGTGAGCTATGTATTTTAAAACTGCACCTAAATGTTTATGCAGCGTTATTATTACTGTGCACCGACATTTTATATAACTTCTTGTCTCGGCATCCGCGTAATTACTGACCCCACATGGTGACCGGGCCGCAATTACGCACATGAAACGATCCGCCGTTCACAAATGATTGTAATTAACCCGGCTAATCATATTTATTTTGCATAATTTATTAACAATAATGTCCTTTTGTTGTAATTAATTAGATCATGCTTGTTCTAAATATCAAATGTTTGGCTTCGGGTAATAAATAGTGGATCTAACTGTTTGAAGTGGGAATGTCATTAATATTCCGCACATTACATCACATAATAATATTCATCATTAAAATAAGCCAATAAATATACACGTTTATAAATTACAAACACGTTTCAAAGCATTAACAATGCTTCATCGCATTTTCTTGTAATAATAATAATTTAATTATTATCATATTCCATCTAATATAACATCCGCTGTTTTATTATTATTATTATTACTACAGCTCGGAAGTTGTAGTAGTAGTAGTAGTAGTAAACATTTTTATTTACGTGTGATAATGAAGATGCTAATTAAATAAAATATTAATTGTCAATCCAATTAATTAAAACTACTTACAGTCGTCGACGCTACCAGCGCAATCACAGTTGCGAATGCTTTGTACTCACCTGAAACAATAAAAAAACAAGCAATTAATTACAATCCTCTTTGTTGCAACAGGCGTACTACAATGTAACCCTCCGCTATTGTTGTAAGTTTTGTTTAATGAATAATATTATCGCATTCGATGCCATAAAATACAGCCGGAGTTATCTGTCCGTGCCGATCTATAAATTAAATTCGGTTCGTGATTGGTGTGTATAAAATTAATGGATAAACTCGCATTATAGCTGGCCGCATAAAATCGCGGATTAGTTAATTGTTTATACTCCTTTGATTGTCCTGGCTTTTTGGGTATTGTGAATTTTCAAATTTATGCAATTACTTGATTTCCAGTTAATATGTGTCGCATCTGAAGCACTAAAATTTAATATCCTCCACCGATTCCTATTTAGAAGCATGTTGCTTTATACACCAGCATGCATTAACTCAAAGACCTAATGTCCTCTTAAACAACCTACTTATCGATCGCACATGGTTATCTAAGAAACACTTTGGGATGGAATATAAAATGTTATTGTTGGATTAAGTTCCTCTTCTTCTGAGATAAAACGTATGTTAATGTAACTATTCATAGCAAATATTGGCAAAGAAAAAATAAAAGGGGTCCGCTTTTATGCGTTCGAGGTGTTCACTACGCTACATAATAGAGTCATAAGTCCTGTTGAATCGATACTAATAGGCCATTGTTCCGTGTGATGTATAACACACCGTATGATTACAGTCTACGTCGATACACTTGTTGAAGTTCACTTATTAAATTTATGTTAAATCGTCGTCGTCTACATTATATCGCCTTGTTAAACTTGCCTTGACACATTAAGTAGCCTATCCGCTTGATTGGTCATGCCGTGACACGACCCAACAAATCATTTTCTAATGAAAATTTTAAAGCAAAATTTTCAGGCGAAAACAAGTCATCAAGATTTCTTATCGGCGAGATAAATGGTTTGTTTATTATAATTAAAACATACGTAGGTGTGAAGTAATAAGTTTGAAATGTTTTCAAAGCATATTATTTGTTGTAACAGTTTACATACAAAAATAATCATAAATCGTTCAGAAAATACATTAATTGCGTAAAACTCATCAGAAAAATGCAAATTTTCTTTTATAAAATTATTGAAAATCGCTAAAACCTCATTAATTGTCTCCTAACAAATGTAAAATTAATTAAAAATGCTCAAAAATAAAATTTTCTGCTATAAAATGCAGAATTTTTTAATAAATCGCTCAGAAAAGTTAGTAAAAATAACATTTCCTCTTGTAAAAAATGCTTCATTGGAGCTAACAAACTATTGCAAATCGCTCAGAAAACAATTTATTGCAACAAAATCGCTCAGAAATAACATTTGTTGTAGAAAATTCGCTTATCCATCGCATTTCATTTGTGGAACAAATTAAAAATGCCGAAAAACATATTTCCTGCTATCAAGCTACTACAAAATCACTAAAAAAATGCAGAAAGCTTTTTACAAATCGCTCAGAAAACACTTTAAACGTAAAAAATCGCTCAAAAAATACATTTATTGTATTAAAACTAAAACAATCAATTCTAAAATCTACAAAAAAACGGAATGCTTCAGCTCACTCTTAACAAAAGACCAACTTCATTGCAATAAAAAAAAAACAAAGGAGAAACAGACTAAAACTAAACCGTTAGCTCTCAAATCAAAAGCTCAAAAAGACAACTCTTTCAGCTGAAATTCTCTACCGTACAGAAATTCGTCAAATATCTGCACCGATTTAAACTGAAGAACAAACAACTTTTGGTACTATTGTTTGAAAACAGACACCTTAACACATGTTATAAGAATGTAAAAGATGAAATGAACTCAAATAATTCACAACATAGGAACAACTACATCGTCAGACAACCTTTATGTCCCTGTTTAAGTTATTTTAACATTTTCTGACAGTCTTTTGAGAATTTTAACATTTACAATACATATTTTGACACATTTAGAAAATTTTATGACACTTTTAAGCAATCTAATTACTTTACTAGATATTTTTTGACAGTTTAACTGTTTTAGATATTGTTTGTCAGTTTTAGACAAATTTAAAAAACTTTTAGACAGATGAGACACTTTCAAACAATCTAATAACTTTTGCCAATATTGTTTAACTGTTATATTGACATTTTCTGACAAATTTTTGACATTAAAACGTTTTTAGATGTTGTTTGTCCATTTTAGATACATTTAAAAAACTTTTTGACAGTTTTGACACTTTAAGACAATCAAATGATTTTTGTAGATAGTGTTTGACAGTTTTTAGGCATATTTAAAAGTTATTTTGACATTATCAAACGGTTTTAGATTAGACACTTTTAGACAATCTAATATCTTTTGTCAATATTGGTAACTGTTATATTGACATTTTCTGACAATTTTTTTACAATTATAACATTAAAACGTTTCTAGATATTGTTTAGATACATTAAAAAAAAACTTTTTGACAGTTTTGACACTTTAAGACAATCAAATGACTTTTGTAGATATTGTTTGACAGTTTTTAGGCATATTTTAAAATTATTTTGACATTATCAAACGGTTTTAGATACTTTTTGTCATTTTAGACAAATTTAAAAAACTTTTAGTCAGATTAGACACTTTTAGACAATCTAATATCTTTTGTCAATATTGTTAACTGTTATATTGACATTTTCTGACAATTTTTTTACAAATATAACAATAAAACGTTTCTAGATATTGTTTAGATACATCTAAAAAAAACTTTTTGACAGTTTTGACACTTTAAGACAATCAAATAACTTTTGTAGATATTGTTTGACAGTTTTTAGGCAGTTTTGACACTTTAAGACAATCAAATGACTTTTGTAGATATTGTTTGACAGTTTTTAGGCATATTTTAAAGTTATTTTGACATTATCAAACGGTTTTAGATATTGTTTGTCAGTTTTAGACAAATTAAAAAAAAATTAGACAAATTAGACACTTTTAGACAATCTAATAACTTTTGTCAATATTGTTTAACTGTTAAGTTGACATTTTCTGACAAATTTCTGACAATTTTGACATTAAAACGTTTTTAGATACATTTAAAAAACTTCTTTACAGTTTAGACACTTTTAGACAATGTAATGACATTTGTAGATATTGATTGACAGTTTTTAGACATATATTAAAGATATTTTGACATTATCAAACGGTTCTAGATATTGTCTGTCAGTTTTAGACAAACTTAAAAAAAGTTTTAGACAAATTAGACTTTTTAGTCAATCTAATAACTTTTGTCAATATTGTTTAACTAATAAATTAACATTTTCTGACAATTTTTTGACAATTTTGACATTAAAACGTTGTTAGAATATTATTTGTCCGTTTTAGATGCATTTAAAAACTTTTTGACAGTTTTGACTTTTTTAGACAATCTAATGACTTTTGTAGATAGTGTTTGACAGTTTTTAGGCATATTTTAAAGTTATTTTGACATTATAAAACGGTTTTAGATACTTTTTGTCAATTATAGACAAATTTAAAAAACTTTTAGTCAGATTAGACACTTTTAGACAATCTAATATCTTTTGTCAATATTGTTAACTGGTATATTGACATTTTCTGACAATTTTTTTACAAATATAACATTAAAACGTTTCTAGATATTGTTTAGATACATTTAAAAAAAACTTTTTGACAGTTTTGACACTTTAAGACAATCAAATAACTTTTGTAGATTATGTTTGACAGTTTTTAGGCATATTTTAAAGTTATTTTGACATTATCAAACGATTCTAGATATTGTTTGTCATTTTAAACAAACTTAAAAAACTTTTAGTCAGATTAGACACTTTGGACAATCTAATAACTTTTGTCAATATTGTTTAACGGTTAAATTGATATTTTCTGACCATTTTTTGACAATTTTGGCATTAAAACGTTGTTAGAATATTATTTGTCCGCTTTAGATACATTTAAAAACTTTTTGACAGTTTTGACACTTTTAGACAATCAAATGACTTTTGTAGATATTGTTTGACAGTTTTTAAGCATATTTTAATGTTATTTTGACTTTATTTTAGATATAGTTTGTCAGTTTTAAACAAATTAAAAAAAAAATTAGACAAATTAGACACTTTTAGACAATCTAATAACTTTTGTCAATATTGTTTAACTGATAAATTAACATTTTCTGACAATTTTTTGACAATTCTGACATTTAAACGTTGCTAGAATATTATTTGTCCGATATAAATATATTTAAAAACTTTTTGACAGTTTTGACACTTTTAGACAATCTAATGACTTTTGTAGATAGTGTTTGACAGTTTTTAGGCATATTTTAAAGTTATTTTGACATTATAAAACGATTTTAGATACTGTTTGTCAGTGTTAGACAAATTTAAAATTTTTTTTAGACAAATTAGACATTTTAGACAATCTAATATCTTTTGTCAATATTGATTAACTGTTATATTGACATTTTCAGACAATTTTTTGACAATTTTGGCATTAAAACGTTGTTAGAATATTATTTGTCCGTTTTAGATACATTTAAAACCTTTTTGACAGTTTTGACACTTTTAGACAATCTAATGACTTTTGTAGATAGTGTTTCACAGTTTTTAGGCATATTTTAAAGTTATTTTGACATTATAAAGCGGTTTTAGATACTGTTTGTCAAAGTTAGACAAATTTAAAAAAAGTTTTAGACAAATTAGACATTTTAGACAATCTAATAACTTTTGTCAATATTGTTTAACTGATAAATTAACATTTTCTGACAATTTTGACATTAAAACGTTGTTAGAATATTATTTGTCCGTTTTAGATGCATTTAAAAACTTTTTGACAGTTTTGACACTTTTAGACAATCTAATGACATTTGTAGATATTGTTTGACAGTTTTTAGACATATTTTAAAGATATTTTGACATTATCAGACGGTTCTAGATATTGTTTGTCAGTTTTAGACAAACTTAAAAAAAGTTTTAGACAAATTAGACTTTTTAGTCAATCTAATAACTTTTGTCAATATTGTTTAACTGATACATTAACATTTTCTGACAGTTTTTTGACAATTTTGACATTAAAACGATGTTAGAATATTATTTGTCCGTTTTAGATGCATTTAAAAACTTTTTGACAGTTTTGACTTTTTTAGACAATCTAATGACTTTTGTAGATAGTGTTTGACAGTTTTTAGGCATATTTTAAAGTTATTTTGACATTATAAAACGGTTTTAGATACTGTTTGTCAGTGTTAGACAAATTTAAAAAAAAATTTAGACAAATTAGACATTTTAGACAATCTAATAACTTTTGTCAATATTGTTTAACTGATAAATTAACATTTTCTGACAATTTTTTGACAATTCTGACATTAAAACGTTGTTAGAATATTATTTGTCCGTTTTAAATACATTTAAAAACTTTTTGACAGTCTTGACACTTTTAGACAATCTAATGACTTTTGTAGATAGTGTTTGACAGTTTTTAGGCATATTTTAAAGTTATTTTGACATTATCAAACGGTTTTAGATATTGTTTGTCATTTTAAACAAACTTTAAACAATTTAAACAATTTTGACAATCACAATGTATTTTTTAAAGTTTAAAACAGTTGTAGATATTATTTGTCAGTTCTAAACAAATTTAAAAAACTATTTGACAGTCTAGACACTAAAATTTTTTGGCAATTTTGTTTGACAGTTTTAAACAATCTTTAAATCATTGTTAAAGTTATTTTAATATTTTGTGACAATTTTGACATTCACAATTCACTTTTTGACATACTTAGACATAGTTTGTCAGTTTTAAACACATTTAGAAAACTTTTTAACATTTAAGACACTTTCAGACAATCTAATAACGTTTATTAATATTGTTTAACAGTTTGTAACAATCTTTAGATGCACGTTAAAGTTAGTTTGACATTTCCTAAATTTCTTTTGATAATTTTGACATTTATAATGCATTTTTTAATGTTTTAAACGATTTTAAATACAAATATAAAACGTTTTGACAGTTTAGACACTTTTAGACAATCTAATAATGACTTTTGTCAATATTGTTTAACAGTTTTAAACAATCTTTTATACGTATTAACGTTATTTTGATATTTTCTAATCATTTATCGACAATTATAACATTCACATTGCATATTTTTTTTGTTTTACTTTTGTAAATAGATTGTTTGACAGTTTATAACAATTTTTAAATCCATGTTGAAGTTGGTTTAACATTTTCTAAAAGTTTTTTGACAATTTTGACATTCACAAAGTATTTTTTAATATTCTCTTACAGTTTTTTAACAATTTTAAACAATCTTTAGATCAATGTTAAAGTTATTTTGACATTTTCTGACAATTTTAACATTCACAAAGCATTTCTTTGACTGTTTTAGATACAATTTTTTACACAATTAAATTTTTTTTTGACATTTTAGACACTATTGAATAATTTAATGACTTTTCTCGATATTGTTTGACAGTTTTAAAGAAACTTTGAAATTATTTTACATTTCATGACAGTTTTTTGACAATTTTGACATTCACATTGCATTTTTGACTGTTCCAAAACGTTTTTAGATATAGTTTGTCAGTTTTAGCTATTTTTAAACTACTTTTCGACAGTTAAGACACTTTTGACAGTTTTAAACAATCTATGGATTATGTTAAAGTTATTTTTACATTTTACAAAAAAAAATAACAACTTTGACATTCATAATGCATTTTTAGACAGTTTCAAACGTTTTAGTCCTATTTACTACTTTTCGACAGTTGAGACACTTTTGACAGTTTTAAACAGTCTTGAGATTATGTTGAAGTTAATTTGACATTTTATGACAAATTTTTGTCAATTCACAATGCATTTTTAGACAGTTCGAAACGTTTTTAGATACCTAACCCTCAGCACAATACGCGTAGTCTACACCCATCGTCTTAATCGTCAATACCACAGACAGAAACAAAGTCAAGCAGGAGTTGCTAGAAAGAGAGCCCTACCATAGAAATAGACTTTGACAAACCACCACATACTTAAGTTGCAAGCATCCTTAGAAGCAAAAGAAGAAATAAGCCAGCAACAACCGCCTACTCATGTGGACTCTGTGCAAACCCGCAACTCCATACCGCAAGTGCGCAAAGTAGAGGAAACCAGCCGGTTGTGTGGTTAATATCCAATTCCTTAATAACTAGCACTCGGGTGAAAAAGACGGAATACACCATTCTAAACTACAGTTCCAGAATTCATAAAATAAGTTCCCCGCTCACCCGCCTAAGTGTTAATCATCAAAAAATTAGATATTACACTACTCTTGACGTTTTAGTAACAATTGTAATTCTTTATATTAAATTAAAAATCAGTATAAAAGCAACAATAGTAAGAAATATTCAATTTCTTGATAACTTACACTTGAGGGCAGGTTTCAAAACTCATAAACAAGGTACCCCGCCTACCCAACCAAGTGTTAGTCATCAAGAAATTGAATATTGCGCCCACCTCTGACGTTTTAGTAATAACAGTCATTATTTCTGGCTTGTTAAAAGTGTAGAACTGCAATAGAAGTAAGAAATATCCAATTGCTTAATAACTAATTCTTGAAACGGGTAGGCGGGGTATACTATTCTAGAAAGATGGTCCAGAATTTATAAAATATAAACAAAACGTTCAAAAAATGCAACAATTAGTTCATAAATCGCTCAGGCTCAGTTAATTGCTTGTCAATCCCGCCTACCAAAGTGTTAGTAATCCAAAAATTAGATATTCTCTTATATGCAAACGTCAAGTGACACTAGGTTGAGCAAAAAAGTTGACAGATCCCATTTCTTGATAACAATTGATGGGTGGGTAAGCGTGGTATTCAGTACATTGCTTGCCAACAAACAGTTTCAACTTAATTCATTGCTTGCCGGTTAGTAGTTTCAACTAGAATGCCCCAACCGCCCACCCAAGTATTAACCTTCAAAAAATGGATTTTCTCTTCTATTCAAACGTCTAGTATCACTAAGTTATGCAAAAAAGTTATAAAAACTAAATTCTTAATAAGAAACAGTTATGTAGATGAGCGGGGCACTCAGTACATTGCTCACCAGATTAGATACTCTCTTTGATGCAAGCAAAGAAACTGTCAAACCCAAATTCTTAATTGCAAACAAATAGGTGAGTACCCCATCCAGAAATTGTTAGATGAGTAGGCGGAACACTCAGTTCATTGCTTGACAGTTAAGAACTTCACCTAGAAATCCCACACGGCCATTCAAATGTCTCCAGAAATTGTACTTTCTCTTTTAAGCAAACTTCAGGTATCACTAAATTGAGCAAAAAAGTTGAATGATCCAATTTCTTGATAACAAACATACAAGCAAGTGGTTAAAGCACTCAGTTCATTGCTGACCGGTAAATAATTTTTAGGCTATCTAGAAATAAGATGTTTCTATGCAAACGACAGGTGGCAAATAAAGTTAAGTAAATAAGTTGACTAAGTTGACAGACCATTTCCGGTCCCAGAGCCGCTCGCAGTCGCAAAATAGAACCAGAAACGTCATCAAGGCTCTGCAAAGCCAAATCAACGACTTGAGCTACCAGATAGTGGCAATAAGGGAGAAGAATCAAGAGCTCTAGGCCATCATCGCAAATCAAACTGCTATCATCGCCCGGCAGGCTTCCGCCATAAACGCCGTCGCCGTCGCCGAAGCAATGGACCTGTCGGCCCCCGCCCAAGAAGAAGGGGTCCAGGCCGCCTCCACTAAGAGGAGCGGCACAACCGCCTCCACCCAGAAAGGCGGTGGAGTCAACTCCAAAGGAGGCGGCAAAACCGCCTCCATCCAGGGGAGCGGCGGAACCGCCCCCTGTAAAGGAAACGGCACAACCAAACGCCAAGCTCCAACCACGCTCTCCGAAGACAAGAACGACGACAACCGCCCCCAGAAGCCCAAAGAAATGCAGTCGGAAGTCACCGACGAGCAGATCCTATCCTAATCCGAAAACATCAAAGACAATCAAAGATACACCTTAGTCATCAAAGGAAAGAAGAAGAAAACCCATGGTGAGACTTCAAACTCTATTTCCAAAAGACCTTCAGTCAATCCCCAGCGCCCATCAGGTTCTGTGCACAAACAGCCAATCGGCAAAAAGGTCTTCCACCCGGAATTAAAATCGCGTCGGCAAGGCATACATTCGACGGTATCCTCGTCACCCCGGACGATCATCGAAAGGCTACGGCCTACCTTAAAACAACCACCTCCAACTACTTCAATTGGGCTCTTCCTGAAGATCGCTGCTTGGAGGTGGTCATTTGCGATCTGCCGCTCTTCCTTATTGAGGAAAAGGTGGGTCAAGCACTAGAGAGAATGGGCTATGAACCCTCGAATGTGCATAGAATGCAGAACAAATTTGGTCGCTTCCCCATGGTTTCGGTTCAACTCCCAAAGGGGGAGAAGAACCAATCTATCCGGGACCTTAAGGTCATTCTTGGTTTCACTGTCAAAAATGCCAGGTTTACGGCGACACGGCCAAAAGATGCTTCAAAGCAGGCCAAGTGTGCCGTAACTGCTCAGATCCCCACAGGTCGGTGGCATGCCCAAAGGGCACACACTCAAAGTGTGCTCTGTGTTTAGGCTCTCATCCCGCCAATCACCAGGGATGCAGGGTATACACCAAAATGATGGCGCCAGGGTCCGCTCCGGCCCCATCTCAGGCTTTCCAAAGCTCAGATCCCCGCAAACCTGCAGCTGAGGTAAGCCCTAACAGGTCATTCAATCAATAGATTTTGTTAAAATTTTGCTGAAACTAATCAATGTTTTAAAATTTGATAATTAAAAAATACAATAATTTTTGGATTTTTGGACATTGATTACTAAAAATGTTATAAATCCGAAACTAATCAATGGATTTTGTTATAATTTGCTGAAAGTATTTGTCAATTAATGTTTTAAAATATGAAAATTAAAAATACAAAAATATTGAATTTAAAATTTGCTGAAAGTACTCGTCAATCGATGTTTTAAAATATGAAAATAAAAAAAAAATATAACAATTTATGTTGAAATTTTGTTTTTTTTAGATTTTGGACATTAAGGACATTAATTACTTAATATAATATAAAACAAAAACTTATTAATAGATTTTGTTAAAATTTGCTCGTCAATCAATGTTTTAAATTTTGAAAATTAAAAAATACGACAATTTTTGTTCAAACATATTTTTATTTTATTGTTCCAAATTTTGTAATTAAAATTTTTGGACATTAATTACTAAATATGTTGTAAAACAAAAACTAATCAATGGATTGTGTTAAAATTTGCTGAAAGTATTCGTCAATTAATGTTTTCAAATATGAAAATTAAAAAATACAACAATTTATGTTAAAAAATTATTTTTTTGGATTTTTAAAAGCGGGTTTTTTTGTTGGCGGAAACGTTACTATTCAGCTGAAAATCCATTTGCTATTGCATTGCATTGTTATTAGGTCAGGTTAGTTCATTTATTTAACCTCGGTCTATTTCTGCTGCCTCTGCTTACCTCTCATCAGTACCATTACCATCAGCTTAATATCCCGAAATAATTAGTTTATTCTCAGAATGCTATTAACCATAGCCATTAAATAAAGTCATTAAGTCAGTTAGTATAAATAGTCAATACACTTTTTAAAATATTCACTTTGAATTGTGGTGGTGAACAATGTTGACGAAGTAAGTTAAAAATCAATTAGTTTAAATAAATAAAGCCATACTGATGAGAGGTAAACCTCGAAACGCGTCTATGGATGTTTTTTAGTTTAGAATATTTTTTCATAAATTTAATTTTTTAATGTTATTATTGGGTTGTCCGATTGAACAAATAGTAACGAGCGCTACATATGTCGTTGTGGCATTCGTATAAATTTACCTATTTAACTAGGCTTTATTCGAAATTATTGCTTTTACAACTGTCTCATTTGAGGACATTGCGTCTCTTCTTTATATATTTTATATTTTTTATGGATTAGATTTTGTTTTTTCAACTCTTGGAAGAAAATATGGGTAGCTTACCGTCAATACAAATAGTTGTTGATCTAAAAAGATCTGCCAATAATTCAACAAATCTTATCTAACAAGGGTTCTAACCCACCAATGGCAGTATTTTTGTTATTGGCGGTTTGATTCATAATTAATGATTATTATGTGCAACAATTTTATTAGATTATTGACCTAAACTTGATGGGTTTTAGAAACATTGCTTATAGTTTAATGGATTTTTTTAGTTCTTTAATCTTAGAAACTGCAAAATAATGAATGAATGAAGCTTTAAAGTAAGTTAATCAAGACTTAAAGTAACACACAAATTTGTACTGGCGTAAGAATTTAAATAAAAATTTGATTTAAAACTTTACAAAAAAAGATTCTTATTTTAGTAATTTTCGACAATCAATCAATTTAATATATGCTTGAGGAAAAAGCCCAAACTTGCACAGTTTTTTTAATGTTTGTTTTTTTGACAGAAAGAACATCAAAAGATTTTAATTTTTGGTGAGCTCTTTAAATAGTTTTCGCCCGTCTATGATTAGAAAAGTGTATTGTTAGTTGCTCTGCTATAAATTTGTGTTGTTAACTGACGGACGGACCACAGATAACGTTTAAAATACCATTTTGATCATTAAAAGATGTTTCTGTACGAAACGTTTTGTTTGCGGTGCGAACGGCGAGTCTACTACAAAAAACAATTTTATCAACAACAATCCAATTTGCAACTTTTGTAATACAGAAAAGATACTTTACCTAACTAAAATCATAAGCAAAAGTTGGGTGAGGTTCTTAAACTCAAATCTTATAGTTTGTGACTCATGCAAAATATTTAAAAAAATTAAATAGTTTAGGATTCTATACTTATACAAGGTGTTTTCAAACGGTTGTTATTATTATTTTTTGGTACCAATACAAAGATAATTAAAGAAATTTTATTTATCAAGGCTCTGGAGATCTAGACGTCTTAATATCCTTACTATTAAGGATACATGACCATCGTTCAGGACGAGATATCTAGAATTACTTTTAACGGACAGCAGAGTAATAAATCACATCACATTATGATTAATACTAGAATTCCAGAAAGCTCTTACATTGGTAGCTCGCGCAAATAGAACTGTATTTGGTAAAAGGGGCGCAAAGGTTCAATCCTCAAGATGTGTGTACTTAAACCTTAGACCGCACTACCACTAAAAAGCCTCAACACCATACTAAAAGCAAGTACATACAATGTATTTAAAGCACAATAGTATAACAACCCAAGCTGTCCAGAAAAAAACTAAAAACTATAACAAAGGTACTCTTATTTAAGAAAACTTATGCTTATAATAAGCATTATAAACAGCCCAATATGTAGAAAGTGTGAAATGGATAACGAGACGACCGGGCACATACTATGTATCTGCCCAGCGCTCTACTAACCAAATGAGTTTATGTTAGGGAACTGCTGGCTTGACATAGCCAGCATAAAGAAAACATTTTCAAACAATGTTTTAACATGCATCAACCATACAGGTTAACTATGTGTTGGGACGAAGGAGTGAGGTATACTACTGGAAGAAGTACAAAGGGCTTAATAGAGCCTAAGTACAGCTTTGCAAGTTTTAACCTCCTCAAATTTGGAGAAATCCAGAAAATATGTAATTTAGGTTAGATTCATGCGGTTAGCTTAGCTTATATAAGCACAGTTCAAAGTTTTTGAATAAAATTGCAAAAAACTATCAAAAAGTGGTATTTTTGATGCAATTGTTGTGTTAGTTTTTTTGTTAAAAAAAAAAAAAAACTTATTGTTAGTTTAGCTTATGTAGTCTTAAGGCAAAGTTTTTGAGTAAAATACAAAAAACTACCATAAAGTGGTACATTTGATACAAAAATTGTTGTTTGTTTGTTTGTTGTTGAGAATTCAAATTTCTCAGTAGCAAATTAAAAACTAATTGTAACGCATCTTTTACAATTAGTTTTTAATTTGCAACATAATTAAAATTAACGTGGTTAGCTTAGTTTATGAAATTCAAAGTTTTTGAGTATAAAGCAAAAATGTGGCAAAAAGTTGTGTTGTGTTTGTTTCTGTTGAGAGACCAAAAGATAAACAATTTACAGTAGATTTACGTGGTAAACATTGCTTATTTAGGCCTAGTTTAAAGTGTTTGCTTTTGTAAGAAAACTAAAACCTACTTTAGTAAATTGGAACCTGTTTTAGAAAATACACAATTTAATGTAATTTTACGTGGTTAATTTGGCTTACTACATATTCCAAGTTCTCTGTAATTGAGAATTTAAATCTTTTTGTAACAAATTGAAACTAAAGTCAAAAAATGCAAAGTTTAATATAAAACCACGTCGTTTGTTTAGTTTACATTTATCAAAATAAAAGTTTTTAAGTAAAATGCAAATATCTGTCAGAACGTGCCACTTTTAATGCAAATGTTATGTTAGTCTTTGTGGTTCAGAATTTAAAGCTTCTTGTATTAAAATTGACACTAATTTAGGTTTTTATAAAGAATTTTTTAAGCTCAAAACTAATTCCAAAAAACGCAAAAATTAATATAGTAGTTTGTTTTGCTTTTTATAGGTTTAGATAAAAGTTTTTGAGTAAATATCAGAATTTAATACAAATTTTGTGTTTGTGTTTGCCCTTGAGAATTTAAAAAAACTGTTAAAAAGCAACATTTTTTATGCAATAGTTAAATTTATTTTTGTTATTGAGAATTGAAATCTTATCGTAGCAACTAAAAAGTCTCAAAGCCATTTAATGTAAATCTGTAAAATTAACTTGGCTTATATAAACCTAAAAAAAAAAAAATGTTTTGCAAAATTGGAAAGCTAAATGTATTTTGTGTCTCTAAATATACGTTTAGAAGTTAGCTGAGCTAATGTTTAATATGTGCGCTTTTATGTATGGTAAGATTTTACCGTAAATAAAGTATTATTATTATTATTATTATAAAAATTTGGACCACTTTGAATTTGATCCACCAAACGCTCTTATGTTAAAATTAACCGTAAGGGTTGTAAATAATCTTAGTTTAAAGGCTTACTTACGACTATAACTGCTGATTTTGTTTTGTTTGTTTTTTTGTTAATCTACTATTTACTAAAATTATTTAAACAACTCTAAGCACCTTACTTTCAAAAATAATTTAAACGATTATAATTATTTTTTTCTAGAGCTAAGAACCGTACAAACCCACATATTACAACCGCGGACCGCGTTGGGTAACGTCCTTAAGTAACGTTTTAAAACCAAGGATCAATGATTTCAACTATAATCACAATCTTTTACTTTTCATAGAAGGCTACCAAGGTACAAGAAAAGTCTGTTATTCATAAAATCTGATTTTTTACTTTTGAAAGTATTGTCGAGAAACTTGTTTTAGTATTTTGTTTTGTTACTTTAACTTAGTAGTCTATTTATCAGTTTATAAGAACATGAAACTCTCAAAAAAAATTCTGCATTTTTTTCAAGTTATTTTGATTTTTAAAAAATCATTTTATTTGTTTAAAAGCCGCAATTTAACGCAAAAAAATTACTAGTAAAATTGATCAAAAAATTTCCGTACAATCCAATTCAAACGTCATTTTGAGTTCACACCTTTTATATACGCCTCAAAACCCAACAAATTATATTTTGGTTCCAGTGGTCTGGGCACAAAGGAACATTTTTGTGTTTTTTTTTCAACTGCTGAAGTTGACGAATTTTAATGTAAATTAGTTGGAAAATATAAATTTGTTTGTGTATTTGGGTTTTAGTGGTTTAAAACTAGAAAAATCTGCAAATGTATGCCTATTCTTTAACATAAACTCTTACAAATACACGTTTAGCCGAGCTCAGAGGAACAATACACCAAATATACCAAATAT
Organism: Tachinus rufipes; assembly: GCA_963932245.1. Lineage (NCBI taxonomy): Eukaryota > Metazoa > Arthropoda > Insecta > Coleoptera > Staphylinidae > Tachinus > Tachinus rufipes. The sequence goes on from OZ010749.1 coordinate 11,086,015, forward strand.
TATTAAAAATTTGAATTCTGGGGACAATTCTACATGAAATATAGTTAGTATAGTGCTTATCGGCCGTAGAAAAAATTATCTAAAAAATTACAAAATTTTCAGGCAAAAAATGCATTAAATATTAATTATTTTATCATATTCACAAAAAAATTTATAAACACACTAGGTTGTAGTTTAAAACTTTTTTTTGTCAAATTTTGATGAGCGCCGGGCGGATTTATGTTTGAATGCCAAAAATAATAATATTCTCAAATTTTGGCGCCGATAGATAGAGTCTAAATTTGTGCCACAAGCGCAAAAACTATCAAACAAAAAATAAAATCCACAGCAAACAACAAAATAGCCCAATTAATGATTGAGCTCAATAAGTCTCAACAGAGAATAACGGCCATGGTCGAACGTCTTACTGGTCTTCCAAACAATGGATAATACACCCGAAGTATTACTAAGGGTATGTTATCCGGAAGTGAAGAAGCGAAGGAGCTAAGGTATCTCTTCCGGAATTTATCAAAAGAGGCGAAGCTAGCCTCAACTGAAGGCCAGGAGTGGTCAGACACCCAGAAGAAAGAAGTTAAGGATACCATTGAGGATTTGAAAAAACTTATCGGTTTGTACACGGGAGATGACGCGAAGAGGTCGGAACGCCGTATAAAAAATCGGATGACGCACGTTATGGCAAGACTAAAGAGATATACAAAACCAGACGCCAAACTGAAAGAAATAAGAGAAATCGGTGATAATTGTGTTAGACTACTAACAGAGCTAGACTTGAAAATTAATAGTCTTATTAAATCGATGGCCAGTACCTTTGTGGGCGAAGGAGCACATCTGCCTATCATAGACTTTTGTAGCGACGATGATGAAGATAAACATTCCCATTCTAGCGAGCTATCAAACGGTGAAGATCCTAGATCACCTTTACCAATATCTAGTGTAGCTAGACCCAATACATCTAGGAGAGTGGTAGTACCTGTGTATAGATGGGAAATAAAGTTTAATGGTCAATTAGGATCCGAGGGCCTACTGTCTTTCCTGGAGAGAGTAGAGGAGCTACGGGCTGCAAGAGGAGTATCAAAGACTGATTTATTTACGTCGGCAGTAGATTTATTTTCAGGTGACGCGGTTGCTTGGTATAGGTCGGCTAAAAATAGAGTGTCTGATTGGGACGGCTTGGTTAACGCTTTGAGGGAAGATTTTCTGCCACCAGACTTTGAGGACAACCTGTGGGAGGAAATAAGAACAAAGAAACAAGCAAGAAATGAGAGAGTGACGATCTTTATAGCGGTAATGGAAAACCTTTTTTCCAGATTAGGTAAACTGCCTGCAGAGACTACTAGACTACGGTACATAAAGAAAAATCTTTCACCTGTTTATGTAGCTCGATTAAGTATTTTAGAGGTTACTTCAATCGCACAGTTAATTTCCTTATGTCGAAGAATTGAGTTGACCCTTTCAGAGAACTTGCCAAAACCGAAATCCATTTTAACAGTTTCAGCTTCTACATCCGGTGGTTCAGCCAATGAGGTTCCTGCTAAACCAACGGGAAAATTTGTAGGTAAATGTTGGAATTGTGATAAGGAAGGGCACAGTTTTCAATTTTGTAAGGTTTCTAGAACAGGAAAGTTTTGTTTCCGGTGTGGTACAAAGGGCCAAATATCACATTCCCGTCCAAAGTGTACAAAAAACGCAAAGTAGGAGTGCACCCCGACCGACGCACCTCTAACCGTTTAATAAAGGTCGATCAGAAAGAGTGGGAAGAGTGGATCAACCACGTAAGAACGTTTTTAGCACCGCCCAACATCGCACCTGCCTTCACCAATTTAAAGGAAGATAACCGACCTCACATCATTGTTAACATTTTTGGGTTGGAATTTCTAGCATTAGTAGATACGGGTGCTAATTGTTCTATTATAGGCAGCAAGGTTTTGGAACAACTAGGAAAGGAAGTTTTTGAGATGGAAATGAAACCTTCCAACATCAATGAAGTAAGTGTGGCAGATGGATCGGTTAAATTAGTTAAGGGAAATATTAGAATTGCGATAAAGATCACGGATAAGCTGTTTAGTTTTAATTTCTGTGTTGTACCATCTTTCCCCTTAGCAGTTATTTTAGGTGCAGACTTCATAAAACAAAATGGAATGATTTGTGATTTTTCCAGAAACGTTTGGTATCTCGGAACTGAGAAAAGGGAGATAAAATCCGTTCCATTTAACAAAAATGATTCAAAGTTTGTATGTGGGATCAGTTCAATGGAATCATTAACTTCTGACCAACTGGGTAGATTAAAAGAGGTTAAAGATTTATATCTTGAATTGGGGTCCAGACCGCTGGGACGCACCCATCTTTACTTTCATAGCATAGACACCGGAGACAGTGAACCAATCAAGCAAAGACCATACGTATTTTCCCAGTTTATGCAAAAACCTTTGGATGAGGAACTACAAAAAATGCTGGATCTAAAAGTCATAAGACCATCGTCAAGCCCGTGGAACTCACCAGTAGTCCTGGTCAAAAAGGACAATGGAAGTTACCGTTTTTGCATTGACGGCAGGAAATTGAACGCCGTAACAAAAGCCTTAGCATATCCTCTACCTCGCCTAGACAGTATCTTGAATAGATTACGAGATGCACAATATATTTCGAGCATTGATCTAAAGAGCGCCTTTTGGCAAATTCCGTTGAGTGAGGAATCGAAGGAGAAGACTGCCTTCTCCGTATTAGGCAGAGGCCTATTTGAATTCAATGTACTTCCGTTTGGCTTGAACAACGCGGCACAGGTCCAGCAGCGTCTAATGGACAGTATATTTGGTCCCAAAATGGAGCCGAATGTATTTGTCTATTTGGACGATATTATTGTCGGTAATAGGACTTTTGAGGAACACGTGGAAACGTTGAGGGAAGTCTGTTCTAGATTGGACAAAGCTAATTTAACAGTAAATGTGGACAAATGCGAGTTCTGTAAGAATTCTTTGAAATACTTGGGATTTGTAGTGGATAAGGAAGGACTGAAGACGGACCCGGATAAAGTTGCAAGTATGTTGTCATACCCGGTACCCACTAACACTACAGAAATCAAACGATTTGTTGGACTTGCCGGCTGGTATCGTCGGTTTGTGCCTAATTTCTCGTCGATAATGGCACCTATTACGGCTTTGTTAAAGGGAAGAAAAAAAGGACAAGGCATTAGTTGGACCCCTGAAGCAGATAAAGCTTTAGAACGGATGAGGGAAGCCTTAGCGAGTGCACCTATATTAGCTGCGCCGGACTTTACTAAACCGTTTGTAATACAAAGCGACGCCTCCGACGTCGGTTTTGGAGCGGTGCTACTGCAGAAGAATGAGGAAAATGAGGAAAGAGTGATTGCGTATGCAAGCCGAACGCTAAGCCACACAGAACGGAATTATCCTATCACGGAACGGGAATGCTTAGCACTCCTGTTTGCCATAGATCGTTTCCGACCTTACGTCGAAGGAACACGGTTTACTGCAGTAACCGATCACTACTCTTTGCTGTGGCTCAGGACATTTAAGGATCCAGTGGGCAGATTGGCCAGGTGGGCGATGAAATTATGCCAGCATGATATGGAAATTGTTCACAGAAAGGGCAGTCTGTTAGTTATTCCGGATGCTCTTTCCCGAATTCCAACTATATCTTGTGTAGAGTCCAAAGATGATTGGTATGCGACTAGATATAAGGGTGTCATGGAAAATCCAGATGAGTTCCCCAACTGGAGGATTGAGGATGGAAAACTCTTCAAATTTCTTGTACTTAAGCGTAAGATACCAATCAATAGTCCGGAGTGGAAACTAGTTGTACCTTCAGAAGGCAGAAACGCCGTCATGGATTCAGAACACACCCCACCTACTTCCGGTCATTTCGGGTTTTTTAAAACTTTGAGGAGAGTACAGGAGTCTTACTATTGACCATCTATGAGGAAAGACGTTATGGAATTTGTGAAAAAATGTGAGACTTGTGGGTCTCAGAAAAGTCCGAATATAGCACGACCAGGGTTAATGGGTAAGCCTAAAATAGTGGACCTACCGTTTCAAACCATATCTGTGGACTTAATGGGACCATTTCCCAGGTCTAAAAAACAGAACCGTTTTCTTCTGATAATAACAGATTGGTTTACGAAATTTGTGCTTTTACAACCTATGCGACAAGCTACTGCACCAGAGATTTGTAGATTCGTGGAGAATAACTTGTTTTTGATGTTTGGGGTACCCCATACCGTAATGGTGGATAATGGGCCTCAATTCATTAGTAAAACCTTTAAAGATCTGCTGAAGTCGTACCAAATTCCTCGACTACTGTATAATGCGAAATACCATCCGCAGGTTAATTTCACGGAGCGAGTTAATCGGGTTATAGGTACAGCCGTACGGTGCTATATTCAAAAGCAGCAACATAATTGCTGGGATGAAGAAATTTTTAGGATAGGGAGTGCGATAAGATCCGCGGTCCATGAGGTAACTGGGTTTTCTCCGAATGCTTTAGTCTTTGGAAGAAATGTACCTATTAGTGGTAAATACTATGTGGACTTTAGTCCATCACAAGGACCTTCTAATATAGGTGGGAAAGAATACTTTAGTAAGTTATCAGATCTACCAAAAGTATATCTGGATATTAAGGATAGGCTCAGAAAAGGCTATGAGACCAACGTGCGTCAGTACAATTTGAGAAAGCGTGTTCAAAAATATTCTGTTGGTGACTTGGTTTGGAGGAAGAATATGACGCTTTCAAATGCCGCCGCGGGTATATCTTCCAAGTTAGTACCAAGGTACGTGCTAAATAGGGTCAAGAAAGTGAGGTCGGACATTATCTATGTCCTAGAGGGTCTAGACGGAAAACCAGAAGGGACATGGCAGGTTAAAGACCTGAAACCATATCACGGTGAAGAGACCATGGATTAATAAATTCCAAGGCAATATCCCCAGTATAATCAGTCTTAGTGTGAATCATGGGGCCCAAAGAAAGATGTATAAATTAGTGAATGTTGGTGAGTCAAGGAACTGATTAAAAATGAGATTGAATGAATGTTATGAGTTATTAGTGTACGTGAGTGAAATTTTCTTTTATGAGAAATTTTCTTTGTAAGGAGGGGGGTATTGTAACGGTTATTTTTAAATGTCCGTGGAGTTTCACTGTAGTCTACTTTATGTGCAGGGGTTACGATTGGGTGGCCTAATATTATTAATAAATTAAATTTATTAATGAATTCAAACCGGGCGCTTAATTGTAATTCTTGTTGTGGGATAGTTTATTTTTGCCATTTGTCTATGTTTCAGTTTAATTAAATTCTGAAATTTTGTATTAGTATTAATTTTATTTGCGTATGGTTTATTATTCTCTGCGGGGATATACTCGGCAACAATGCCAGAGATAAAATTATGTTTTTGGGTGTGTGTGTGCCTTAGCGGTCAATTTGGATTCTTTTCTGTTCGATTCGCGGTGCGACATAGTCGCGACCCGAATACACAAATATAGTGAGCCAGTACGGACGAATAGATTTTTGTAATACATAAAGCACATGTACTGCTGGATAAGGCTGGGATTATAAGGCCTTCTACCTTGCAGTTTGCGCAAAATTATAAACACTGGTATCTTGGGGATTGGATAATTGCAAAATATGCTTGACGATGCAAATTCGAAAAACGTGCCCCCGAATAAAATGAAAACGGACTGAACACGTGACCAAAGTAAAGGAGCATACCATCACGAGATCTCATGGACAATACCCAGGTTTTTATAATTTAACAATTAAGAGTGCCGCGCATATCTGTTTGAACTGTGTTAATTTTTCTAATTACTAATCAGTAATATACTAATTTTTGTACCAAATTTGAAGTTTGTTTTAACCGTTTTAAGTCATCCAGAGTTTTGCGTTTTTTATTAATTTTTTTTCAAAAAATTAATTGGCGCCCTTAAATTTAGTTTGCATACCCACGCCATCCCTAGAAGCTGCCGGCAAAAAAGGGGAACGTCACAAGATACTAATCTGATGTGGAAGATTGCCAAAACCACACGAAACAGAAAAGTCCCGATACCAGTCATCCATGGTGAGGCTGGGCTCCAATATTCTATAGAGTGAAAGACCGAAGCATTTGCTGAAGTTGATACGGAGCACGTCAAAAGGGTTGAAAAAGCAGTGGAACGCCTTTTGGATGGCCCTGACGACGACACCCCGTTGAACCACGTTCGACCGTCACGGATCAGAGGAATCCTATCTAAACTTAAAACTCGATCTACGCCAGGTCCTGACGGTATTCCGAACAAAGCTCTTAAAGCATTTTCGCACAAAGCAGTAATGGTTCTAAACAATATTGCCAATGCAATATTACGTACAGAGCACTTTTCTTCAGCTTAGAAAGGCTCAAACGTAATTAATATCCCAAAACCTGGGAAGGACCGACTGTTTCCTCAAAACTATCGGCCAATCAGTCTTCAATGCACCTTGAGTAAGGTCATAGAAAAAGTAATCTTGGATAACCTCCAAGAACACACAGAAGAAAATTCTCTTCTACCCTCTCATCTGCATGAGTTTAGGCGTGAATACTCTGTACAAAAATCAATTCACACAGAAAATGCATTTAGTGCATCAAACTCGTTAATAATCGCCCAACAAATTGTAAAAGTCAAAAAACCTTTCCTTCTATAAAACTACTACAAATTTGTTCAAAAAATACTTTTATTGCAGAATTTTTTTGTAAATCAAAACAAGTCAAAAGTCCACCAAAAAAGCGTACACTAATGCTGAAAAAAATGCGGACAACAACGCAAACAAAACTGCAAAACAGATCAAAAAGTAAACATCAATGCATATCAGAGACCGGACATCTAATTACCTTCAACAAAATTCGAGCATCCGCCATTATAACACTAAATATAATTTCTAATGAGATATAAACGTTGTAGAAACAAGAAGTGCAGAACCTATCTTCATCCCACCCACAAATCTCATTCTCAGAAGTCACCGTCTACAAAACATAACAGACTTTTGTCAATATTACTGACAAAGACACAGAGAAAACACGTCTACGCCAACACTAGAACACAAGTTTTGATGAGTGTCAATAAATTTCAATGGGTTATGTTGCAAATAATAAAGAAAATAAGTTAATATCTCAAAAAAAGTTGATGCTATACTAGCAACAACTTTTGTAGGATTAAATTTATTAGTTTCAATATTTTACTGCTTCCATTTTTACTATTCAGAATATTAATTCTGTATAATAATTTCTAAACTATCGTTTACCATTTGCTATTATTGCATTGTACGTTTATTAATAATTTATATTATGAAAATTCTTAAACAAACTTAATAAATAATACAAGTTTAAGTTTATTGAATCAATACTGTATCCAGAATACAATTATACATCATTTCCGTTATTATATTTTTCGTTTATAAATTCAAACTAGTAGAATAAGTATTAAACTCCGTTATTCAAGTTGTTCATCATAATACAGTTTGGAAACTTTGTCGGATGGCATCCATTCCATAATAATAGACCGAAATTCAAGTGAGCGTTGGAAAACTTCCGATAGTAAAGGCATAAATATTGCCAAGAAAAACATCGTCTCCGGACATTACACTAATAAAAACAACTGAATAATCTTTATTGCATTAATTTGTAATAATATTTAACTACAAACTAACTTTACGGAAACATTTATTCAGGAACCCTTCATAATAGTCCCTCTTAACCCCAAAAAATATACATTCTTTTATTCCCCTATATAAACCAATTGATAAAACGGATGGCACTCAAACGGGTGATTGACATTCAAAATTAAAGAATTTTTTAATCAACGTGGAGAAGTGAGTCTCGTCGCTCCTTTTAAAATGTATAAGAAAAAAGAAAATCTTCTTCGCGAAAACAATCGGGCGTACTCTCCCCTGCTCCGATTATAATATGAAAGGTCGCCATCCTCCCCACCGATATCTCTTTATTCTGCTTCCTTTACTTTTTTTCATTACATCATGCCCTGGAGAAATTTATGTGCATTGCATTAAATACGAAGCAAATCATAAATTTCAAAATACTACTAATTAAAATGATCTTGCTTGTACAACATTTTTATTTGCTCTTTCTATATGTAAGTTGATTTTTTGTTTTTATCGGTTCGCTTGTAAATCCGCCAATTTACTTGTCGTTCGGACCATTGTTGTTCGACCACTTCTTGCATGTACTTCTTTACGGATAATCGGATACTGTTATGTAAGAGACAATGGCAGGGGATATCAACTTGCAATTAAACGAAGCCCAACGCTGGACCACACAGATCGGACATCCGATCGCTAGCATCGATGTGTAATTATGTGTCAGCGTTGTGGGTGGACCTTCTATTCTGATTGCATTGAGTGGTTTCGTTTGATTATACTGAACATATTTACCGATTGTAATGTCATCTCTGAATTATGCCAATTTATAGTTTTATACATTCAAAGTTACTTACAGCTATTTTACTTGTTTGAAGGGATTCTATAAAACTTTGCGCCAACAACAAATAAAAAGATTAGATTTTAAATAAAAGTTCATCAACATTTTAATATAACTCGCTTACAATAATTACTTGCATTCTGGGTTAATTAAGTTGTATACGAAAGTTAATTATTAAGTCTCTAGTTAGTAGGATTGCAATTAAGTGGCGATCGCTTTGTACTTTATAAGAAAAAGCGGGGAAGCCGGCCGTAATCTAATCACGTTGAAATTATTGTTGTCCTTTAATGAGCTGCACGCATAATTAGTCCAGAGGAAGTTCGTTAAGCCCAAGACCGCCTTAACTAACCCATCCAGAAAGCACAAAACCCTATTATTCTTGTTAGCTGGAATTAACAAGCAAATAAAAAAAGTTCACTAAATTGAGTTAAATCATTAGTGACTGTGCGGATAAATATTAACAATAAATTTGCATATAGATTGCTCAAAAATGTCTGCAGTAAATAGTATTTTCTATTTAAATTTCAGAGCAATTGGTGCGCTAATAATAATATTATCAATGCTCTTTGATTATATTATTATAATTTATCATGAAAATTAAATTAACAATCGTTTCAAAGAACAAACAAAATTATTTGATGTAAACATACAATTTGCCAGCAAATTTATGTAATAAAATCCACAATAAAGTGGCCAATTAATGTATTCAGTGAATCGTATGAAACGACATAAAAGGCCCCCCCAACCAGCCATCCAGCTAGTTTAATAAGAAAATCGTTTGTCCATAAGAAGCCCTTATTAAATCATGAACATCGTATCAATCTTTTCTATCAGATATTAAACAAAATTAAAGTCTACAGAACATATGTTACATCATATTAACTTTCTCATCAAAAATTATTATAACTAAATAGTGAAAAAACCATTCTCACTGGCTGCATTTTCCGAATTCAACAATTTATTTTATGGCTTATAACGCTCCGCCAAACTGTTATGGCACAGTAGAAAATACAATGATTCCGCAATAAAATTCAATGCCTTCCATTTTGAACAAATACAATTAAATAATTTTCTGTTGAGGGAATTTTATTTTTCTTTTGCAATATGGGGTGCATTATTTTTACATTTTCCAAGGGTGCATCGATATATTTTTTTTTTAGAATTTGCAATGAATAAAATTTCAGATCGCTATAAATCATTTTGAGTTGTGGGATTCTGTTCTGGAAAGGGTGCGTTTGTTAATCCCTTGGTGCCAATTTTAATGGACACTGGTGGATTGGTGCAAATAACGAATGCATTATTACCACTCACTATAATAACTTATGTAGTTGTATGCATTGTTATTGGTGGTAATATAATAGATTACAAAATAGATTGTAAAAAAATTTAGTAATTTGCAGTTAATAGTTTTGTTTTTGTTATCCGGAAGTCTGCTATAAGCCAGCAACAGCCAACAATAACATTATTAGAATTTTAGTTATTCATTCTACCCCATGAGTTCATTGTTAATTCGAGTTCTAAATTATAAATTTGAATTCGCAAAGATTGATTTTTTAATAATATTGCAGTTTTAGTAAATAATTTCACTTTTTATTCCGGTCTCAATATTAACTTCACTAATTTAGCCTTAAAACAGATTTTTATTATAAAAAACTTTCCTGAATAAACTTATCTTTTTGCAGGACAGTAGTTTTAACTAAAGTTCCGGGTGAGTGGGGCACACACTTCATTGATTACAATTTTTTTTAAATTTTAATTAGAATGCTCGCCTACCCTCTCAAGTCTTATAAGGCTGATAGCCTAATATTTAAACCGTAGAACCTTGGCTGTTAGAATTCAAAAACACGTTTCAACCACGCGAAATATCACGGCAGGAGTCCCTCAAGGCATGCCCCGTCTGGGAAACCGCCACAAATACGCATCTAGATAGGTTAGAATCGTTCCAAGGCAAGACCTTGCGGTGGCTCACTGGAGCTGCATGGTTCGTCCGAAATTGCGATATTCAAAGCGATCTCGGGATTCCACCACTACGCAGACATATCAAAGCTTTGGCCGCAAAGTACTTCGACAATCTCGCGGTTCATTCCAATCCTGATCTGGCCCGACTCGCCGAGCCAGATAAGGAAGTTTCGCAACACAAGCGCCCGGTTAATCAATCGATTAACATTTCCTAAAACTCCTTTCCTCTTCCCTCAGCCTATAAGGCGCATATGTCCCCTTTTTTTCGACACTGTCTTGTCTTACAAGTATCAACGGAAGGTTTATGAGCTTAAGGTCTCAAACTTCCAGGCATATCACCGGGGGGGAGTTTAGTTGGTAGGCGCCTGCCTCTTGTGGGCGAAAAAAAAACTCCCAATTTTCAATAGGTTAAATCACATTTTTTTTTTGACAAAGTGTTTTCTGACGTTTGCAAAAAATCAACATCCAATCTCTTAATGGCAAACACTTGGGCGAGTGGTTGGATCCCTCCAAAGCATAATAACAAGTCAATAGTTTAGATAGAAATGGTTTCAAATTATTGAAAAAACCTTAAACATTAATGAAATGAAATTGATTAGGATTAATTGTACTAAGCACCAATCAAGTTTTTCTAACAAAATCTACAAAATTTTATAAATTTTTTGTTTGAAACTAGTCCAAAATGATTAAAAGGTCCTTAGAAAATAACAATAGTAATTTTTTGAACATATGTATTCAAAATTTTATGATTTTTGTAGGTAACAAAAAGGTTCGGTCTATTAATATTTTTTTGTTTTTTTTTTTACTTCTTTTTGATCTTCTTGAAATCTTCTTGAACCTTTAAAATGTTATTTTCTAAACTATTTTAGACTTTCTAGTGTTTTTATTTAGCTTTCTGGGAGTTTTTTAATGTTATTTGAAGTTTTGTTCATTCTATTTTTTTGATTTTCTGATTCTTATTAGATTTTATGGGGTTTTCTTGGGCTTTCTAACAGTCTGTTACTAAATTATTTGAGACTTCATAGTGTTTTGTTTAGCCTTTTGGGTTTTATGAGAAAATTTTTGTAAATTTTGAGTTTTTTGGGTATGATTCTTTTAGGATCTTTTAAAAGTTTTCTGGAGTTTTATAAGAATGTTCCACTAAATTATTAAAAATAAAAAAAATGTTTAAATTCAAAGTTTTTGGTGAAAGAAAAAGTTGAATAACTTTAAAACCATACATTTGATTTTAATCAAATTTGGCAACAATACTTTCTAAAAGTCTTACTAGCAACTATAAAAAATTGATTAAAAATTGTTCGGTAAATTTTGCATAACCTCAAAATTAGAAAACTGGTTAGATTTAAAGTTAACGATTTTGGTGAGAGAAAAAGTTGAATAATTTCAAAACCCCATGTTGGATTTTATTCAAATTTGGCAACAATGCTTCCTTAAAGTCTCACTACCAACTATAAAAAATTGATTTAAATTTGTTTGGTAAATTTTGCATAACCTCAAAATTAGACTACTGGTTAGGTTCATAGTTAATGTTTTTGGTAACAGAATAAGTTGAATAATTTTAAAACCACACGTTGAATTTTAAACAAATTTGGCAACAATGCTTCTCAAAAGCCTTACTACCAACAATAAAAAATTGATTCAAATTTGTCCGGTAAACTTTGCATAACCTCAGAATTAAACAACTGGTTAGATTCAAAAATAACGTTTTTGGTGACAGAAAAAATTGAATAACTTTAAAACCACACGTTGAATTTGAATCAAATTTGGCAATAATGCTTCTCAAAAGCCTAACTACCAACTATAAAAAATTGATTAAAATTTGTTCGGTAAATTTTGCACAACCTCAAAATTAGACGTTTGGTTAGAATCAAAATTAACGTTTTTGGTGACAGAAAATGTTGAATAATTTTAAAACCACACGTTGGATTTTAATTAAATTTAGCAACAATGCTTCCTATAAACCTCACTACCAACTATAAAAAATTGATCAAAATTTGTTAGATGAATATAGCATAACCTCAAAATTAGACAACTGATTAGATTTAAAATTAACGTTTTTGGAGACAGAAAAAATTGAATATTTTCAAAACCACACGTTGGATTTCATTCAAATTTAGCAACAATGCTTCCTAAAAGTCTCACTACCAACAATAAAAATTGATTAAAAGATAATTGTTCCAACTAATCAAGTTAAAGTTAAATAGTAAGATCCGTAATAAATTCCTCGTCCTACGTGTAGATACAAACAAATAAAAAAAAATGAAGCCCCATTAGCATGCAGAGTTCGTAGTAATCATCCATAATTTACATCTCGGCAAATATGGACAACTGATTAAAATTTGTTCGGTGAATTTTGCATAACCTCGAAATTAGACGTCTAGTTAAGTTCAAAGTTAACGTTTTTGATGACAGAAAAAGATAAATAATTTCGAAACCACTCGTTGGATTTTAGTCAAATTTGACAACAATGCTTCCTTAAAGTCTCACAACCAACTATAAAAAATTGATTAAAATTTGTCCGGTAAATTTTGCATAACCTCAAAATTAAACAACTGGTTAAGTTCAAAGTTAACGTTTTTGGTGACAGAAAAAGTTGAATAATTTCAAAACCGCACGTTGGATTTTATTAAAATTTTGCAACAATGCTTCCCAGAAGTCTCACTACAAACTATGAAAAATTGATTGAAATTTGTTTGATAAATTTTGCACAACCTCAAAATAAGACGACTGGTTAGGTTCAAAGTTAACGTTTTTGGTGACAGATAAAGTTGATTAACTTTAAAACCATACATTGGATTTTAATCAAGTTTGGAAACAATGCTTCTCAAAAGCCTTACTACCATCTATAAAAAATTGATTAAAATTTGTTTGGTAAATTTTGCATAACCTCAAAACTAAACGACTGGTTAGATTCAAAGTTGACGTTTTTGGTGAAAGAAAAAGTTGAATAATTTCAAAACCACACGTTAGCTTTTATTCAAATTTGGCAACGATGCTTTCTAAAAGTCTTACTAGCAACTATAAAATATTAATTCAAATTTGTTCGGTAAATTTTGCACAACCTCAAAATTAGACTACTGGTTAGATTCAAAGTTAACGTTTTTGATGACAAAAAAAATTGAATAATTTTAAAACCACATGTTAAATTTTAATCAAATTTGGCAACAATGCTTCTCAAAAACCCTACTACCAACTATAAAAAATTGATTAAAATTTGTTTGGTAAATTTAGCACAACCTCAAAATTAGACAGTAGGTTAGGTTCATAGTTAATATTTTTGGTGACAAAAAAAGTTGAATAATTTCAAAACCACACGTTGGGGTTTATTCAAATTTGGCAACAGAGCTTCCCAAATGTCTTACTAGCAACTATAAAAAATTGATTAAAATTTGTTCGGTGAAATTTGCATAACCTCAAAATTAGACAACTGGTTAGAATCATAGATAACGTTTTTGGTAACAGACAAAGTTAAATAACTGTAAAACCTTACATTGGATTTTAATCAAGTTTGCTAACAATGCTTCTTAAAAGTCTTACTACCATCTTTAAAAAATTTATTAAAATTTGTTCGGTAAATTTTGCATAACCTCAAAATTATAGTACTGGTTAGATTTAAAGTAAACGTTTTTGGTGACAGAAAAAGTTGAATAATTTCAAAAATCTTTATATAATGACAAAATTAATGAATTTATTTCAAGTGAAGATTTTTCAGAAATTAAAAGAAATCCGAAAGAATCATTTAAAACGGAAATTAGAAAAAGCCTTAAAAATTCTAAATTCTTATTATCTAATTTTGAAATTAACAATCTTACGGTACGAAATCCACAACATCCAAAATTATATGGTTTAATTAAAACACATAAAACTGGTTTTCCTATAAGACCAGTAGTATCTTATGTTAACTGTCCAAATTATAAATTATCAAAATATTTAAACAAATTGATTAAATCATATGATTATTATCCAAAATTTAGCATAAAAAATACTTTAGACCTAACCAAAAAATTAGAAAATCATAAAACTGAAATTGGATGTAAATTGATAAGCTTAGATGTATGCAATATGTTTTCCAAAATTCCGACAAATGAATGTATTAATGTAATTAAATTTTTTTTAAATGAAACAGAAAAATGCCCATTTAAAATTAACGAAATTATAAATTTATTTGAAAAATGTATTAAACAAAATTACTTTTTATATGACAATAAATTTTATTTTCAAAATTACGGTTTACCAATGGGGAGTCCAATATCACCTATTTTAGCAAATATTTTTATGGAAAATTTAGAAAATAAAATAATAAATTCTAATTTTAAAGAAAATATTAAATTTTGGTATAGGTATGTCGATGATATTCTTATTTATTTTAAAGGAAATGAAAATGATTTAGATAATTTATTAAATTTTGTAAATAATATTCATAAAACAATTAAATTTAATTTAGAAATAGAAGAAAACAAACAAATTAATTTTTTAGATATAACTATTTCACAAATTGATTCAAAATTTAACTTTGAAATCTATAGAAAACCAACTTATTCAGATATAATTATTCCAAAAGATTCATTTCATCCATTAAATCAAAAATTATCAGTGTTTAATTGCTTAATCCACAGAGCAACTTCTTTACCATTAAACAAAGAAAATTTTAATAAAGAAATAAATATTATTAAAAAAATAGCTACAAATAATGGATACAATGAATCTATAATAGTTAAAATTTTAAACAAAAAGCAATTCAAAATTTGTATTAATAAAATATATCCATTTACTAAAGAAATACATAAGAAATATTGTTCATTAACTTATTTTGGTAACATATCTGAAAAATTATCTCGTTACTTAAATAAAAATTTCAAAATTACAGTAGCATTTAAAACATTTTATAATTTAAAATCAATATTATTAAATGCAAAAGAGAAAACAAATATTTGGGATAAAAGTGGCATTTATAAACTAAATTGTAGTGATTGCAATTCTATATATATTGGACAAACCATTCGAAATTTCAATATTAGATATAAAGACCATATTAGAGCATTTAGAAATAAAGATATAGAAAAATCTAATTTTGCAAAACATTTAATTTTAAACAACCACAAAATTTCAACACAAGTTTTTACTTTAAAAATATTACATATTTCGGATAAAAATTTAATATTTATGGAAGACTTAGAAATTAAAAAACATTTAAAAAATCCAAATTATAAAGTAATTAACGAACAATTAGACTTATACAACTCACCAATATTAGACATGTTATTAAAATAAATTTATTATATCAACACTAACTTCAAGTGTAAATATTTAATATTCAAGATATGACATATTTCTAACCTTAAAATTAAAAATTAAATTAAAAATGTCAACAAAAAAACGGAAATCTTGGTTAGCGGGAAAAAACAAATTTAAATTTAAAACAGGAAATCTGGGTAGCGGGAAAAACAAATTTTTAAATAATTTATTAATCATAAATATGGCATTGAAAATGCAAATCATTTTGCGAAACCTGTTTGCCATTAAAAAATAATTATATAGTAGAATATTTTATTATTTCTGAATAAAAAATGTTAAATATAAAAAATTTCTACAAAATAAAAGAAGAAAATATTAATTTCATAGTTAATGTTTTTGGTGACAGAAAAAATTGAATAATTTCGAAACCAGACGTTGAATTTTAATCAAATTTGGCAACAAAGCTTCTCAAAAGCCTTACTACCAACTATAAAAAATTGACTGAAATTTGTTTGGTAAATTTTGCACAACCTCAAAATTAGACGACTGGTTAGATTCAAAGTTAATGTTTTTAGTGAAAGAAAAAGTTTAATAATTTCAAAATTACATGTTAGATTTTATTCAAATTTGGCAACAATGCTTCCTAAAAATCACACTACCAACTATAAAAAATTCATTGAAATTTGTTTGGTGAATTTTGCTCAACCTCAAAATTAGACAACTGGTTAGATTCAAAGATAACGTTTTTGGTGACAGAAAAAGTTGAATAACTTTAAAACCATACATTGAATTTTAATCAAGTTTGGTAACAATGCTTCTCAAAAGCCTTACTACCAACTATAAGAAAATTGATTAAAATTTGTTTGATAAATTTTGCCCAACCTCAAAGTTAGACGACTGGTTAGATTCAAAGTTAATGTTTTTGGTGACAGAAAAAGTTGAATAATTTCTAAACCACACGTTGCATTTTATTCAAATTTGGCAATAATGCTTCCCAAAAGCCTTATTACCAACTATAAAAAATTTATTAAAATTTGTTTGATGAATTTTGCACAACCTCAAAACTAGGCAACTGGTTAGATTTAAATTTAACGTTTTTGATGACAAAAAAAGTTGAATAATTTCAAAACCACAGGCTAGATTTTAATCAAATTTGGCAACAATGCTTCTCAAAAGCCTTACTATCAACTATAAAAAATTGATGAAATTTGTTTGGTAAATTTTGCTCAACCTCAAAACTAGACAACTGGTTAGGTTTAAAGTTAACGTTTTGGGTGACAAAAAAAGTTGAATAATTTCAAAACCACATGTTGGATTTTATTCAAATTTGGCAACAATGCTTCCTAAAAGTCTCACTACCAACTATAAAAAAATTGATTAAAATTTGTTCGGTAAATTTTGCTTAACCTCAAAATTAGACTACTGATTAGATTCAAAGTTGACGTTTTTATTGACAGAAAAAGTTGAATAACTTTAAAATCATACATTGGATTTTAATCAAGTTTGGAATTTATGTTTCTCAAAAGCCTTACTACCAACTGTAAAAAATTTATTGAAATTTGTTCAGTAAATTTTGCATAGCCTCAAAGTTAGATGTCTAGTTAGATTCAAAATTAACGTTTTTGGTGACAGAAAAAGTTGAATAACTTTAAAACCTTACATTAGATATTAATCAAATTTGGCAACAAAACTTTCTAAAAGTCTTACTAGCAACTATAAAAAATTGATTAAAATTTGTTCAGTAAATTTTGCACAACCTCAAAAATAGCCAACTGGTTAGATTTAAAGTTAACGTTTTTCGTAAAAGAAAAAGTTGAATAATTTCAAAACCACACATTAGATTTTATACAAATTTGGCAACAGAGCTTTCCAAAAGTCTTACTACCAACTATAAAAAATTGATTAAAATTTGTTCGGTAAATTTTTAATAACCTCAAAATTGGACTACTGGTTAGATTTAAAGATAACGTTTTTGGTGACAGAAAAAGTTGAATAACTTTAAAACCATACATTAGATTTTAATCAAATTTCGTAACAATGCTTTTCAAAAGCCTTACTAGCAACTATGAAAAATTTATTAAAATTTGTTTGGTTAATTTTGCATAACCTCATAATTAGACGACTGATTAGATTTAAATCTAACGTTTTTGATGACAAAAAAAGTTAAATAACTTTAAAACCATACATTAGATTTTAATCAAGTTTGGAACTAATGTTTCTCAAAAGCCTTACTACCAACTGTAAAAAAAATATTAAAATTTGTTCAGTAAATTTTGTATAGCCTCAAAGTTAGATGTCTGGTTACATTCAAAATTAACGTTTTTGGTGACAGAAAAAGTTGAATAACTTTAAAACCATACATTGGATTTTAATCCAGTTTAGTAGCAATGCTTCTCAAAAGCCTAGCTAGCAACTATAAAAAATTGATTAAACTTTGTTCGGTAAATTTTGTATTACCTCAAAATTAGACAACTGGTTAGCTTCAAAGTTAACGTTTTTGGTGACAGAAAAAGTTAAATAACTTTAAAATCATACATTGGATTTTAATCAAGTTTGGATCTAATGTTTCTCAAAAGCCTTACTACCAACTATAAAAAATTGATTAAAATTTGTTCGGTGAATTTTGCAAAACCTCAGAATTAGCCAACTGGTTAGATTCAAAGCTAACGTTTTTGGTGACAGAAAAAGTTAAATAACTTTAAATCCATACATTGGATTTTAATCAAGTTTGGTAACAATGCTTCTCAAAAGCCTTACTACCATCTATAAAAAATTGATTAAAATTTGTTTGGTAAATTTTGCATAACCTCAAAATTAAACAACTGGTTAAATTTAAAGTTAACGTTTTTGGTGACAGAAAAAGTTTAATAATTTCAAAACTACATGTTAAATTTTAATCAAATTTGGCAACAATGATTCTTAAAAACCTTACTACCAACTATAAAAAATTGATTAAAATTTGTTTGGTAAATTTTGCATAACCTTAAAATTAGACGACTGGTTAGATTCATAGTTAATGTTTTTCATGACAGAAAAAGTTGAATAATTTTGAAAACAAAAGTTGGATTTTATTTAAATTTGGCAACAATGCTTTCTAAAAGTCTTACTAACAACTGTAAAAAATATATCAAAATTTACTCGGTCAATTTTGCATAACTCTATCATTAAACTGACTAGATTCAAAGTTAACAGATTCAGTAATAGAAAAATTTGTATAATTTTAAAAAGAAGCCAACGGACACATTAGAATCTCCACCAAACATCAGTCGAACCAAAGTCAAGATTAGTCAAAACCCAGAAACAAGAACGTACGTATTGATTGCACCAGCTGCGCAGTTTTCTAGGACTGTGCTCTTGGCTTTGAGAGTATGTCTCGGGTTACTCAAAACTGGAATTGCAAAGTTAATAAACCCTTTAAGTGAACCGAGATCGAGTCTACTGCGTTCGATAACATTAAGACTGCCTTGGACCAACCAATATTGCTGACGCTACTATAACCAGGCCTACCGTTTGTACTAACAAAAGAACACTTGCAATAACAGACAACCAAACCCTAATCTGGCTAGAGAATTCTGCATACGCCAAGGTAAAGTTTACCCGGTGGAGTTAAAATTTCAATCAAAACACACTCCATATTTCTAACATCTTATTGGAGCAATAAGATCATTGACGCATCAGTGAAAGAATTACGATTACTTTGTAGATTGGACCACCGCCAGTCTAGAATATCTACACCAACTCTACGGCAGAGTTCAGAATCTATACCGAGCCAAACTGTGCCTACTAGAAGGAACAATCTTAGCAGCAAACCCAAAACATAATTCAGGTATGGCAAACAAAAGTGGATGACCCTGAGTACTATAAAGAGGCAGACTTGAGACACAAGTTAGGGGATAATAATAAATGCAACAAAAAGTAATCAAGCAACACCACTCGACAGCCACTAGCGGAGATTCAAGAAGAGATAAAACCGCTGCTGCCATCTTTCGAGTCTATTATTGGTCAAACGTAAGGAAAGTCGTTAGAACTTTTATAAAAAAGAGCGTGACAAGTCAAGAACTTAAAGCCCGTCTCAACCAAAAGTTTCCTTGAACCCACAAACGCTTGGCAAATTATGGGAAAAGTGGCCATAGACTATGTAGGCCCTATAACCAGACTAGACCAGGCAAGTCAAAGCAATACCCGTACCAGATTTGGAACAACACTTGTTTCGATAGTTAGACTACTTCAAAGTTCTACTATCCGATAATGGGCTTTAATTTACGAGCCACTATTTAAGAGCGCGGTACAACGATGGAAAGTCAAATACCATATCCTTGCAACTCTATCATCCGCAAGCCAACCAGCTACAACAAAAGCACGCAGACATTTTTTTTAATCTCAACAAATGCTCAACCACTCAACTACCACACCGAGCGTAGATATTTTCTTATTTTATCCCAGAATATTTTATTTCGAATCTGTTTACTTACTTAAAGTTTTGTTGAACCAATTATGAATCGTAAATCAACCATAGATTCTCATTACTAAAATAATAGTTTAAAAATAATTCTCCTCCTAAATTTCAACAGCATACGTGAATCGGGAATAATGGCTCTCGAATCAATATTCATGTGAATTATCCTATATGGTTATCGGGGTTAATTGCGGCCCATACAATGATTTTAGTTGATATTGATGTTTATTGCTTTTGTGTGTGCGAGTCGCCAAAACGTCAACTGATGGGCGACGCACAATTGAATTATAATCTCCACGTGACTGTTTCGGGGGTGCATTGAGAACGGAAAATTGATTTTTAAGTGGATCCCCATTATAAACACTTGTATAATATTGATGCTTCTTCATTTAAACATCAGGATATTACTTTGTGCATAGCAGCGTTAACAATTTTAATTCAAACAACTCCGATTATAATTTAAACATCGCCAATACTTTTAAAACGCCCCCGGAGGATTACTCCAGATACCCCAAAGTATTGAATTACGATTGGCCCTTGTGTCCACAGTGTATTTCCAATTTGCATGCAAATTTCGCAAAGATATCCGAATGGTCCGTGATGGCGATTAAAAGCTCTTCAACTCGATTACGCGCCCCAATTATCCCAATCCGGAATTTATGTAACGATGTTCGCGGTAATTATTATTGGGTACCTGAACGTACTTGCGTTTTCCCATCTTCTCATTACATCTAATCCCATCTAGCGAGTCCCTTTTGTTGTATATATCGCGCAGAGATTGAGAGACTAGCTGCTAAAACTGTCCATTGTTGATCGGATCTGTCGAGCACGCAGCACGTATAATCCTATTAAGATAATAGGGACCTGCTCGAGTTTTGTGTTTGTATGTGGAAATCTGATGGATTTATTCGACAGAAGACAACACAATGCCATGTAAAAATCTCTAGTGGGAAAAGGGGATTACGGGCTGCGGAACACCTCGTTTCGTCCTCACTGCGCGAGCTCGTAAGCCGGTTTATATTTTTGTAATGATACATTTCATTCTTCACAATTTGGATTTATACTTACAATATGACATAACAAGGTATTAGTCAAAGCAACTGTTTTATTTGTTTTGTAAAATTTCTTGAATCGAATGGAAATAATAAATAAATCGATTCTCTCCGGTCCCAAAAGCCCTGCCAGCCATGGATTCAATTCAATTCCACGTAATAATTGCCGCGATTCAAATGATTTGTAAAAACCATCGGACTGTGAAGATCCCGCTGCAATCCGTGCCGCCGCTGCAGCGAACACATACAAAAAAATGCATAATACATTCAGCTTCTTCATTTTGCATAATCGAAACGGATTATTTTATATTTTTTTATTTAAAAATTTTAATGCACGTGACGGGCAGTCCCGTCTGTTTGTCAGTGAATAATTTCTGCTGTGCACACAATGCATATTGAATTACAATAGAAATTAATAAAGGTCGACTTATAAATATGCAAAATGTAAATGAATGTTTGTAAATTTAATTTACAGTTCCACTGGCGCCCCCCTTCTCTCATTTCATTGCTGCTGAAACTGACTTTCACCTAGGGTTTAATTAAATTTTCAGCGTAGTCCAATGTGATTTTTTTTTTCAAAACTATTAAATCGATTGCATAGTTAATAGATTAATGCAATATAGAGGGACAGATTCAATTATGCTTTGATTGAATTTTATTTTAAAAATAATTAATGCAGCTTACACCAAAATTTTAGTTTAATTTGGATATAAATATAAAATGAAAGGAATGTGCAGAAAAATTGATCAATTAATACTGTAGGTTTTTTTTGCTACTAAAACAAGCAACAAGTATGTTGTAAATTTAATGATTTCATCAAAAATTGTGAAATCAAACAACTTTTGTTCATTCAACTGAATAATAATAAAATAATTGTGAAACTATGTATTTAATATTAACAATCAATTAACCTTTTATAAAGTCAGCAATCAATATTACAGTTTGCACTTTAATTCTTTTTTTTTCAATTAGAGATTATTGACACTAGCCGTAGTGCAAAATCATATATAAAATAAAATTTTACCAAAATTAATTAATTACTCGTGATTAGTTTGGTTATTAATTAATTTAGAATTAATTTGGTGACAAATTTTGCTAAATATGGTTTGCAACTCGACTAAGTATGGTTTGCAACTCGGCTAAGTTAGATAAAATCATATTAAAATTAATTTATTGTTTGATAAATTACTTTAAGTTTAATTCGAGATTAGTTTGCTTAAAAATTCTGCTAAATTTGGTTTGTGACTTTGCTAAATATGGTTTGCAGCTTAGCTAAATTAATCAAAATTTTATAAAAGTTAATTTATAGCTTTGTAATTTGCTTTAGAATTAATTTAGTTACAAATTCCGCTTAATTTGTTTGCAATTTAGCCAAAAATGGTTTGCAGCTTAGCTAAATTAAATAAAATGTCATCAAAATTAATGTATATTAATTTAGAATTAAATTGGTAACAATGTTTGCTAAACTTGGTTTGCAACTTGGCTAAATATGGTTTGCAACTCGGCTAAGTTATATAAAATCCCATTAAAATTAATTTATTGTTTGATAAATTACTTTAAGCTCAATTCGAGATTAGTTTGCTTGAAAATTCTACTAAATTTGGTTTGTAACTTTGCTAAATATGGTTTGCAGCTTAGCTAAATTGAATGAAATTTTATAAAAATTAATTTATTGCATTGTAATTTGCTTTAAAAAAAATTTGGTTACAAATTGCGCTTAATTTGTTTGCGACTTAGCTGAAAATGGTTTGCAGCTTGGCTAAATTAAATAAAATGTCATCAAAATTAATGTATAGCACTGCGAATTATTAATTTAGAATCAAATTGGTAACAATGTTTGCTAAATTTGGTTTGCAACTAAGCTAAATATGGTTTGCAACTCGGCTAAATTAAATAAAATCCCATTAAAACTAATTTATTGTTTGATAAATTACTTTAAGCTCAATTCGAGATTAGTTTGCTTAAAAATTCTGCTAAATTTGGTTTGTGACTTTGCTAAATATGGTTTGCAGCTTAGCTAAAATAAATGAAATTTTATAAAAAATTATTTATAGCTTTGTAAATTAATTTAGAATTAATTTGGTTAAAAATTCTGTTAAATTTGGTTTGCAACTTGGCTAAATATGGTTTGCAACTCGGCTAAGTTAAATAAAATCCAATTAAAAATAATTTATTGTTTGATAAATTACTTTAAGCTCAATTCGAGATTAGTTTGCTTAAAAATTCTGCTAAATTTGGTTTGTGACTTTGCTAAGTATGGTTTGCAGCTTAGCTAAATTAAATAAAATGTCATCAAAATTAATGTTAAGGACTGTGAATTATTAATATAGAATTAAATTAGTAACAAATTTTGCTAAATTTGGTTTGCAACTTGGCTAAATATGGTTTGCAACTCGGCTAAGTTAGATAAAATCCCATTAAAATTAATTTATTGTTTGATAAATTACTTTAAACTCAATTCGAGATTAGTTTGCTTAAAAATTCTGCTAAATTTGGTTTGTAACTTTGGTAAATATGGTTTGCAGCTTAGTTAAATAAAATGAAATTTTATAAACATTGCAATTTGCTTTAGAAATAATTTGGTTACAAATTGCGCTTAATTTGTTTGTGACTTGGCTGAAAATGGTTTGCAGCTTAGCTAAATTAAATAAAATGTCATCAAATTTAATGTATATTAATTAAGAATTAATTTGGTAACAAATTTTGCTAAATATGGTTTGCAACCTGGCTAAGTTAGATAAAATCCCATTAAAATTAATTTATTGTTTGATAAATTACTTTAAGCGCAATTTGAGATTAGTTTGCTTGAAAATTCTACTAAATTTGGTTTGTAACTTTGCTAAATATGGTTTGCAGATTAGTTAAATTAAATAAAATTTTATAAAAATTAATTTATAGCTTTGTAGTTTGCTTTAGAAATAGTTTGGTTACAAATCGCGCTTAATTTGTTTGCGACTTAGCCAAAAATGGTTTGCAGCTTAGCTAAATTAAATAAAATGTCATCAAAATTAATGTATAGCACTGTGAAGTATTAATTTAGAATTAAATTGGTAACAAATTTTGCTAAATTTGGTTTGCAACTTGGCTAAATGTGGTTTACAACTTGGCTAGGTTAGATAAAATCCCATTAAAATTAATTTATTGTTTGATAAATTACTTTAAACTCAATTCGAGATTAGTTTGCTTAAAAATTCTGCTAAATTTGGTTTGTGACTTTGCTAAATATGGTTTGCAGCTTAGCTAAATTAAATGAAATTTTATAAAAATTAATTTATAGCTTTGTCAATTGCTTTAGAATTCAGTTGGTTAAAAATTCTGTTAAATTTGGTTTGTGACTCGGCTAAATATGGTTTGCAACTCGGCTAAGTTAGATAAAATCCCATTAAAATTAATTTATTGTTTGATAAATTACTTTAAGCTCAATTCGAAATTAGTTTGCTGAAAAATTCTGCTAAATTTGGTTTGTGACTTTGCTAAATATGGTTTGCAGCTTAGCTAAATTTAAAGAAATTTTATAAAAATTAATTTATAGCATTGTAATTTGCTTTAGAAATAACTTGGTTACAAATTGCGCTTAATTTGTTTGCGACTTAGATGAAAATGGTTTGCAGCATAGCTAAATTAAATAAAATGTCATCAAAATTAATGTATAGCACTGTAAATCAATAATTTAAAATTAAATTGGTAACAAATTTTGCTAAATATGGTTTGCAACTCGGCTAAGTTAGATAAAATTCTATTAAAATTAATTTATTGTTTGATAAATTACTTTAAGCGCAATTCGAGATTAGTTTGCTTGAAAATTCTACTAAAATTGGTTTGTAACTTTGCTAAATATGGTTTGCAGCTTAGCTAAATTGAATGAAATTTAAAAAAAAAAAATTTATTGCATTGTAATTTGCTTTAAAAATAATTTGGTTGCAAATCGCGCTTAATTTGTTTGCGACTTAGCCGAAAATGGTTTGCAGCTTAGCTAAATTAAATAAAATGTCATCAAAATTAATGTATAGCACTGTAAATTAATAATTTAAAATTAATTTGGTAACAAATTTTGCTAAATATGGTTTGCAACTCGGCTAAGTTAGATAAAATTCTATTAAAATTAATTTATTGTTTGATAAATTACTTTAAGCGCAATTCGAGATTAGTTTGCTTAAAAATTCTACTAAATTTGGTTTGTAACTTTGCTAAATATGGTTTGCAGCTTAGCTGAATTGAATGAAATTAAAAAAAAATTAATTTATTGCATTGTAATTTGCTTTAAAAATAATTTGGTTACAAATCGCGCTTAATTTGTTTGCGACTTAGCCGAAAATGGTTTGCAGCTTAGCTAAATTAAATAAAATGTCATCAAAATTAATGTATAGCACTGTAAATTAATAATTTAAAATTAATTTGGTAACAAATTTTGCTAAATATGGTTTGCAACTCGGCTAAGTTAGATAAAATTCTATTAAAATTAATTTATTGTTTGATAATTACTTTAAGCGCAATTCGAGATTAGTTTGCTTGAAAATTCTACTAAATTTGGTTTGTAACTTTGCTAAATATGGTTTGCAGCTTAGCTGAATTGAATGAAATTAAAAAAAAATTAATTTATTGCATTGTAATTTGCTTTAAAAATAATTTGGTTACAAATCGCGCTTAATTTGTTTGCGACTTAGCCGAAAATGGTTTGCAGCTTAGCTAAATTAAATAAAATGTCATCAAAATTAATGTATAGCACTGTAAATTAATAATTTAAAATTAATTTGGTAACAAATTTTGCTAAATATGGTTTGCAACTCGGCTAAGTTAGATAAAATTCTATTAAAATTAATTTATTGTTTGATAAATTACTTTAAGCGCAATTCGAGATTAGTTTGCTTGAAAATTCTACTAAATTTGGTTTGTAACTTTGCTAAATATGGTTTGCAGCTTAGCTGAATTGAATGAAATTAAAAAAAAATTAATTTATTGCATTGTAATTTGCTTTAAAAATAATTTGGTTACAAATCGCGCTTAATTTGTTTGCGACTTAGCCGAAAATGGTTTGCAGCTTAGCTAAATTAAATAAAATGTCATCAAAATTAATGTATAGCACTGTGAAGTATTAATTTAGAATTAAATTGATAACAAATTTTGCTAAATTTGGTTTGCAACTCGACTAAGTTAAAATAATATCCTATCAAAACTAATTTATTATTTGGTACTTTAAGCTCAATTTGAGATTAGTTTGCTTAAAAATTCTGCTAAATTTGGTTTGTGACTTTGCTAAATATGGTTTGCAGCTTAGCTAAATTAAATGAAATTTTATAAAAATTAATTAATAGCTTTGTAAATTGCTTTAGAATTTAAAAATTCTGTTAATTTTGGTTTGTGCTTAGCTAAATATGGTTTGCAACTCGGCTAAATTAGATAAAATTCAATCAAAATTAAATTATTGCTTGATTAATTAAATTTAAGCGCATAAATATGGTTTGCAGCTTAGCTAAAGTAAATAAAAAAAATTTTAAATTAATTTTTAACATTGTAAAATTAGTTTAGAATCAATTTGGTTAAAAAAATTGCTAAATTTGGTTTGCAACTTAGCTAAATATAGTTTGCAACTTGGCTAAATTAGATAAAATTTAAACAAACGTAATTTGCTAAATAAATTACTTAAGCGAGATTAGTTTGGTTGCTACATTTGGTTTTTGATTGAGCTAAATATGGTTTGTAACTAGGCTAAATTAGAGAAAATCTCATCAAATCTCATTTATTTCTTAATAATTTTTTTAAGCAAAATTAGCCAAATTTGGTTAGTGATTTGGCTAAATATCGTTTGCAACAAGGCCAGATTAAAAAAATTATCAAAGTTAATTTATTAATATAAGTGCAACTCGAGATTAGTTTGTTTAAAAGCTTAGATAAACATATGGTTTGCAACTTGGTTAAGAGGATTCCGAACTAATTAAAATTTTAATATTGGAAATAAAAATTAGTTTGCATTTTTGCGGTTAGAAACTTTGTACTTTTAACAGATCATTGGTTTGCAACTTGGTTAAAATTGTAAGTTTTCTGACTAAAGTTAAGATATCCTTGAAACCGGTAAGAATTTAAGGTTGCGGTTTAAAAATTTGTGTTAAGCATACCTTATTTTATTAGAAACCTTATGTTTTATAATTAGAAAGTATAGAATTTGCCTGTAATTACGCAAAAAAGCTGTAAATTTTATCAAAACTTAAAACGGTAAGAATTTCAAGTTGCGGTTTACAAATTCGGGTTAAACATACTTATTTAAATTAGGACCTTTACGTTTTATACTTTAAAAATTTTAAATCTGTTGGTAATCTGACCAAAAAATAACCCTTTTATTTTTAAATTGCATCAATAAAATTAACATATGTTTGAAACCGGTAAGAATTTTAAGTTGCGGTTTAAAATAAAAGATTTGGCATACTTTAATCTATTTGAAACTGTATAGGTCATACTTAGAAAGTATTAAAACTTACCGCAATTAGGCAAAATAGTAACCTAAATGGTTTAAATTTTATCAATTGTCTTAATAAAATTGAGATAACTTTGAAACCGATACAAATTTAAGGTTGCGGTTTAAAAAATTAGGTTTGGCATACGTTAATCTATTAGAAACTGTACAGGTCATACTTAGAAAGTATTAAAATTTGCCTGTAATTTGACAAAAAAGTAACCCTAAGATTTTAAATATTATAAATTGTAATAAAATTAAGATATCTTTAAAACCGGTAAGAATTTTAAGGTGCGGTTTAAAAAATTAAGTTTAGCATACTTTAATCTATTAGAAACTGTATAGATCATACTTAAAACGTATTAAAATTTGTCCTTAATTATGTAAAAGTTACGCTTATGTTTTAAATTTTGTCAATTGTCTTAACAAAGATAAAATATCTTTGAAACCGGTAAAAAAATTAAGTTGCAATTTGAAAATTTAGATTTAGCATACTTTATTCTATTAGCAACTGTATGCTTTATGTTTAGAACATTTTAAATTTAATAGTAATCAGATAAAAAAGCAATTTTATCAATTGTTTTAGTAAAATTGTAATATTCTTAAAACCGGTAAGCATTTAAAGATGCGGTTTAAAAAATTAAGTTTGCCATACTTTAAACTATTTGAAACTATATAGGTCATACTTGGAAAATATTAAAATTTGCCTGTAATTATGCAAAAAAGTAATTCTAATGTTTTAAATTATATCAATTGTCCTAATGAAATTAAGATATCTTTAAAACCGGTAAGTATTTCAAGTTGCGGTTTAAAAATTTAGTTTTGGTATACTTTAGTAATATAATTCAATTAGAAACTTTATGCTCTATATTTAAAAAATATTAAATTTTGATGTAATCAGAAAAAAAAGAACAAAATTTAATTAGGATAAATTGAGATATCTTTGAAACCGGTAAGAGTTTAAAGATGCGGTTTAGCATATTTAAATGTATTAAAAATGTTTGGTTCATACTTGAAAAATATAAAATCTGTCTGTAACCGGGCTAAAAAGCTACCTTAATGCTTTAATAAAAAATTACTTGAATAAAAATTAAAAAAACATTGAAACCGGTAAAAATTTTAAGTTGCAGTTTAAAAAAATTAGTTTTAGCATACTTCAACTATACTTTATATTTAGTAAATATTAAATTTGACTTTAATCAGCCAAAAAAACGCATCCCTAATGCTTTGAATTTCATCAATTTACTTAATAAAATTAAGATATTTTTAAAACCGGTAAGAATATCAATTTGCAAATTAAAAAATTGAATTCAGCATACTTAAATCTATTAAGAAGTGTTTGTTTTATATGTGAAAAATGTAAAGTATGCTTATAACCGTGCTAAAAAGCAGCTCTAATGCTTCAAATTATATCAATTGCATGAATAAAAATAAGATATCTTTGAAACCGGTAAGAATTTCAAGTTGCGGTTTAAAAATTTAAGTTGAATCTATTAAAAAGCTCTCGATCCTACGTGAAAAGTGTAAAATCTGCTTGTAACACTGCTAAAAAGCAACTCTTTAAATTTTAACAATTGTTTGAATAAAAATAAGATATCTTTGAAACCGGTAAGAATTTTATGTTGCGGTTTAAAAATTTGGATTCATCATACTTTAAACTATTAGGAACTGCATAACTGATACTTTAAAAGTATGAAATCGGCCTGTAATTGTGCAAAAAAGCTATCCCAAAGCTTTAAATTTTATAAATTGTTTAAAGAAAATCAAGATATCTTTGAAACCGGTAAGAATTTTAAGTTGCGGTTTAAAAATTTAGATTAAACATACGCAATTCTATTAGAAACTGTATGATTCATACTTAGAAAAGTATAAAATCTGCTTATGAAGTAACAAAGCAACTTCAATGTTTAAAATTTGATCAGTTGAAATAAAATTAAGATATTTTGAAAACCGGTAAGAATTTAAGGTTGTAGTTTAAAAATTTAGATTTAGCATACTTTAATCTATTAGAAACTGCATATGTTTTAAAAATATATGTTGTTTAATTGATCAAGAATGACTCTAATATTTTAAATTTTATAAATTGTTAAAGAAAAAATTAAAATATCATTGAAACCGGTAAAAATTTTAAGATTGTGGTTTTGTATTAAAAAAAAACAAGATTTTTACTAAATAATCTCAGAGTCTGTACTATGAAATAATAAATAAAATATTTTTCATGTTTTGGTTACGTTTTGTTGTGTCTAAAAAAATTGTTAAAACATTTTTGCTAGCACAGATTTTTTTTGTTTCTTGGATGTTCAACGAGTTTTGTGCTAATTGCTGCATGCAATAGTAACCGCATCATTTGCTTCACTAGGAAGCAGATTACTACATCTTCTCATCATTCCATCATTTTGAAAAATGCTTTTGGTGTCCAAAATATAAGTTAGAAGTTACTTAGTAGAAAACGAAAAGAAACTTTTTTGCATGAATTGAATTAAAGCGGATGCCGACATGTGTTTTGTGGTTATTTATCAGTGCATTTGACACGTTTGGTCGGAAAGGACAGTTGGTGATATAATTTTCCATCCTTCTTAAAGAAGTTATGAATACAACGAAGAGTTTATAACAGAAAAAATCTTAACAATACAAACTAACATTTTGTTTGTTGATACTTCAATCTAATAAGAAGCAAACTATAAAAAAATGATGTAATGAAGAGATTAATTTTAATATGCAAACAAGTTAATTGCTTTAGGGCCGCATTCAAGCGTTCGGAAAGCTCATCCGCGTATAACAGAGTAAAGCGAACATAAAATAAAGACGATTACAATGAACATCAAAATTGCAATTTGTAATTAAAATTAAATGCTATTACATTTGTTGTTGCCACACACACATTCATGTAGATGTTTGATTAACACGTATGAAAATTAAGTTTTCCACCGATTCGAACACACATGTGCAAACGAAAATGTAATTTTGAAGCAGCCCAACTCCTGTTAGTGAGCCGGGAGTTATAATTCCGCGGATGCAATTAGTATTCAAGAACGGTTAAGTTCTGCTATAAGTACACATATAAGCAATTATCAACGTTAGTGTAAGCGCGCAGAGATTAAACATAACTGAAATTTCAATGGTCTGGCAGTGTGTCGCCTTTGTGGTCGGGAAATGCTGGCGGGTCCCTCCTTGCCAACTTCCAAATGATGTCACCAGATATCGTAATGAGAATAATGCCATGCATAATGCCTCGTCTTATCCCCGGTGTGATCTCGGTTCGGTTGTGGGGGGTGGTTTCCTTTTCGTCCTTATCGTTTCCTCCGTCTAGTCGCGTCTCGCTTGGCCCCCACACTCACCAGAAGGTCTTGTCACACGCACTCGCAGACAATTCCATTACTTTATGCCCGGCTTTATTAGCGCACTCAAGCTTTGTACATATTATAATAATGCCGCTTTATTGTCGAGCTAATATTCACTGAAATTACTTGTTAACTTGTCTACCCCATTGTTTATAGGCCTTGCCAAAACTAATGGATTTATTCGGGGTCGATCGCGCACATCCTATAACTCTTCTTCCTACTTTCTTATCGCACGGACGTTTTTATTCCTTGTCCGTTGTTAGAAGAAAACCTTCCGAAACGGCATCAGCATACAGCTCACGAATCGGCTGCTACGTGACCTAGGTCCATCTCGGTAACAAATTGGACACGTTTAGGTGCATTTCGTGTTTGATTTAGACAAATCTATTTGCAGGATGGAGTACCTGCAATTCAGCTATATTATATTATTATTAATATTTTTACATTGTAATTATCTCTGATTATTTTAGAGTGCCATATATGCAAAATTTATTAGACCTAATATACACTCATGTCCATTAAAATTAGCACTAGGGTGGACGACTAACTAACGCACCCCTCTCGTTCATCAAGGGGTTGGAGATGATTACTCTACAACACTCGAATGCAAATTTGGTCATAACAAAAATAATTCGCGAATGCAGTTGTAAATATTATGATTCTCATTAGGGGCCGATGACGGATATACATATTTATGTTTCCACTTTGAAGCATTAATTAATGCTATCTGCAAATGGGGATTCCAAATAATCAAGCAAGTACTACTTTCATTGATTACCTATATTTATTTAATTCAACATCTAGAGTATGTATTAGAGGTAGCTCTTAAATAAACAAAACAGATTTGATAAATCTCTAATCATCTACAGAGGACGAAGGAGTGCAATATTTCAGGTAAACTATGTTAAAAGTAGAAATTTGGCAACATGTATATAAATTAATTTGTTATCAACTGATTAGGCAGTAAAGTTTATTCCAAAAATGATTTTAAAAATAATTATTTTGCATCAAATTCAAATTTAGGTAATTTTTCCAGAATAACTATGTTAATAGTAGAGATTTGGCAACAATGTTAATAAATTATTTTGTTGTCAGATGTTTAGGCAGTAAAGTTTATTCCAAAAATGTTTCTAAAAATTATTATTTATTGAGAAAAAATATTAATTTGCATCAAATTCAAATTTAGTGAATTTTCCAGAATAACTATGTTAATAGTAAAGATTTGGCAACAATGTATATAAATTAATTTGTTGTCAGATAATTAGACAGTAAAGTTTATTCCTAAAATGTTCCTAAAAATTATTATTTATTGAGAAAAATGATTATTTTGCATCAAATTCGAATTTAAGTAAATTTTCCAGAATAACCATGTTAATAGAAGTGATTTGGCAACTATGTATATAAATTAATTTGTTGTCAGATGATTAGGCAGTAAAGTTTATTTCAAAAATGTTCCTAAATATCAGTATTTATTAAAAAAAATTATTTTTAGCATCAAAGTCAAATTTAAGTGAATTTTCGAGAATAACCATGTTATAGTAAAGATTTGGCAACAATGTATATAAATTTATTTGTTGTCAGATGATTAGGCAGTAAAGTTTATTCCAAAAATGTTCCTAAATATCAGTATTTATTGAAAAAAAATATTATTTTCCATCAAAATCAATATTAAGTGAACTTTCCAGAATAAATATGTTAATAGTAAATATTTGGCAACAATGTATAAAAATTAATTTGTTGTCAGATAATAGGAACTAAAGTTTATTCCAAAAATGTTCCCAAAAATAATTATTTATTGAGAAAAATTATTATTTTGCATCAAATTCAAATGTAGGTGATATTTCAAAAAAAAACTATGTTAATAATAGAAATTTGGCAACAATGTTTATAAATTAATTTGTTGTCAGATGATAAGGCAGTAAAGTTTATTCCAAAAATGTTCCTAAATATCAGGATTTATTGAAAAAAATTATTATTTAGCATCAAATTCAAATTTAAGTGACATTTCCAGAATAACCATGTTAATAGTAAACATTTGGCAACAATGTATATAAATTAATTTGTGGTCAGATAATTAGGCAGTGAAGTTTATTCCTAAAATGTTCCCAAAAATTATTATTTTTCATCAAATTCGAATTTAAGTGAATTTTCCAGAATAACTATGTTAATAGTAGAGATTTGGCAACAATGTTCATGAATTAATTCGTTGTCAAATTACGGATATTAAGCAGTTATTTTTATGCCAAAAATGTTCCCAAAAATTATTATTTATTAAGAAAAACTATTATTTAGCATCAAATTGAAATTTAAGTAAATTTTCCAGAATAACTATGTCAATAGTAGAAATTTGGCAACAATGTATATAAATTAAATTATTGTCAGATGATTAGGCAGTGAAGTTTATTCCAAAAATTATTATTTATTAAAAAAAAAATATTATTTTGCATCAAATTCAAATTTAAGTAATTTTTTCAGAATAACTATGTTAATAGTAGAGATTTGGCAACAATGTATATAGATAATTTGTTGTCATATGAATAGGCAGTAAAGTTAAATCCAAAAATGTTTCCAAAAATTATTATTTAATGAAAAAAATTATTATTTTGCATCAAATTTAAATTTAAGTAAATTTTCAAAAATAACAATGTTAATAGTAGAAATTTGGCAATAATGCATATAAATTAATTTGTTGTCAAATAACTAGGCAGTACAGTTTATTCCAAAAATGTTCCTAAAAATTATTATTTATTGAGAAAAAATATTATTTTCCATCAAATTCAAATTTAAGTGAATTTTTCGGAATAACTATGTTAATAGTAGAGATTTGACAACAATAAATATAAATTAATTTGTTGTCAGATGATTAAACAGTAAAGTTTATTCCAAAAATGTTCCTAAACATTATTATTTATTGAGAAAAAATATTATTTTGGATCAAATTCAAATTTTAGTGAATTTTCCAGAATAACTATGTTAATAGTAGAAATTTGGCAACAATGTATATACATTAATTTATTGTTAGATGATTAGGCAGTAAAGTTTATTCCAAAAATGTTCCGAAAAATTATTTTTTAGTAAGAAAAATTA
Source organism: Tachinus rufipes (assembly GCA_963932245.1). Classification (NCBI taxonomy): domain Eukaryota; kingdom Metazoa; phylum Arthropoda; class Insecta; order Coleoptera; family Staphylinidae; genus Tachinus; species Tachinus rufipes. The sequence goes on from OZ010749.1 coordinate 11,120,037, forward strand.
TTCTTTTGCATCAAAATCAAATTTAAGTAAATTTTCCAAAATAACTATAGTATGTTAATAGTAGAGATTTGGCAACAATGTATACAAATTAATTTGTTGTCAGATAACCAGGCAGTAAAGTTTATTCAAAAAATGTTCCCAAAAATTATTATTTATTGAGAAAAACTATTAATTTGCATCAAATTTAAATTTAAGTGAACTTTCCAAAATAACTATGTTAATAGTAGAGATTTGGCAACAATGTATATAAATTAATTTGTTGTCAGATGATTAGGCAGTGAAATTTATTCCAAAAATTTTTATTTATTGAGAAAAATTATTATTTTGCATCAAAATCAAATTTAAGTAATTTTCCAGATTAACTATGTTAATAGTAGAAATTTGGCAACAATGTATATAAATTAATTTGTTGCCAGATGATTAGGCGGTGAAATTTATTCCTAAAATGCTTATAAAAATAATTATTTATTGAGAAAAATTATTAATTTGCATCAAATTCAAATTTAAGTGAATTTTCCAAAATAACTATATTAATAGTAGAGATTTGGCAACAATGTATTCAAATTAATTTGTTGTCAGATGATCAGGCAATAAAGTTTATTCCAAAAATGTTTCTAAACATTATTATTTATTGAGAAAAATTATTATTTTGCATCAAATTCGAATTTAAGTGAATTTTCCAGAATAACTATGTTAATAGTAGAGATTTGGTAACAATGTATATAAATTAATTTGTTGTCAGATGATTAGGCAGTAAAGTTTATTCCAAAAGTATTACTAAAAATTATTATTTAATAAAAAAAAATATAATTTTGCATCAAATTCAAATTTAAATGAATTTTCCAGAATAACTATGTTAATAATAGAGATTCGGCAACAATGTATTAAAAATTAATTTGTTGTCAGATGATTATGCAGTTAGATTTATTCCAAAAATTATTATTTATTAAGGAAAATTATTATTTTGCATCAACTTCAAATTTAAGTGAATTTTCCAGAATAACTATGTTAATAGTAAAGATTTGGCAACAATGTTTATAAAGTAATTTGTTGTCAGATGATTAAGCAGTAAAGTTTATTCCAAAAATGTTCCTAAAAATTATTATTTATTAAGAAAAATAATTATTTTGTATCAAATTCAAATTTAAGTAAATTTTCCGGAATAACTATGTTAATAGTAAAAATTTGGCAACAATGTATATAAACTAATTTATTGTTAGATGATTGAGCAGTAAATTTTATACCAAAAATGTTCCCAAAAATAATTATTTATTGAAAAAAAATTATTATTTTGCATCAAATTCAAATTTAAGTGAATTTTCCAGAATAACTATGTTAATAGCAGAGATTTGGCAACAATGTATATAAATTATTTTATTGTCAAATAATTAAGCAGTACAGTTTATTCCAAAAATGTTCCCAAAAATGATTATTTATTGAAAAAAATTATTATTTTGCATCAAATTCAAATTTAAGTAAATTTTCCAGAATAACTATGTTAATAGTAGAGATTTGACAACAATGTATATAAACTAATTTGTTGTCAGATGATTAGGCAGTAAAGCATATTCCGAAAATGTTCCTAAAAACTAATATTTATTGAGAAAAATTATTATTTTGTATCAAATTCAAATTTAAGTGATTTTTTCAGAATAACCATGTTAATAGTAGAGATTTGGCAACAATGTATATAAATTAATTTGTTGTCAGATAATTAGACAGTAAAGTTTATTCCTAAAATGTTCCAAAAAATAATTATTTATTGAAAAAAATTATTATTTTGCATTAAATTCAAATTTAAGTGAATTTTCCAGAATAACTATGTTAATAGTAGAGATTTGGCAACATTGTATATAAATTAATTTGTTGTCAGATGATTAGGCAGTTAAGTTTAATCTTAAAATGTTCCCAAAAATTATTATTTATTGAGAAAAATTATTATTTTGCATCAAATTCAAATTTAAGTGAATTTTCCAAAAGAACTATGTTAATAGTAGAGATTCGGCAACAATGTATATAAATTAATTTGCATTGAGATGATAAGGCAGTAAAGTTTATTCCAAAAATGTCCACAAAAATTATTATTTATTAAGAAAAATTATTATTTTGCATCAAATTCGAATTTAAGTGAATTTTCCAGAATAACTTTGTTAATAGTAAAGATTTGGCAACAATGTATATAAATTAAGTTGTTGTCAAATAATTAAGCAATGAAGTTTGTTATAAAAATGTTTCCAAAAATTGTTATTTATTGAAGACAATGCTTATTTTGCATTAAATTCAAATTTAAGCTTGACACATGAATTTTCCTGAATAACTATTTTAATAGTAACTATTTGGCAACAGTGTAAATAAATTAAATTGTTGTCAGATTGTTTATTGCTATTTACAAAAATCTATTTGTTTTAATATTGAATTGAGTGATAAAAATGTTGAGAAACTCTGCTCAAGTCTGAAAGAAAGAAATGAAAAAAGACAAAGTAATTTCGTTAGATTATTTCGTAATTTTACGTCTAACTGATCCGAACAGGAGTTTCATTTATCACGAACGGCTGATTGAGTCGACAGGCCTTCTTTCTCCCAGTCGACGGAGAAGATAAGGCTATGAACAGGTGCCCCTTGAAACACGTATGGAGGCCGTCGAATTCGTCACGGAGCACCCGGTCGGTTGGCTTCCGCAAATTAAGCGATTTTATACGCAAGAAAAAAATGTAATTACGATATCCCAAATACGCAAAAATTAATGGCAATAAAAACAAGTTATTTTTGAAGCGTTAGTTAATCCGGTAATGAAAATAAAAGTATAAATTCTACTGCGTGGCGTGCATTGATTGCACACATAAAAAGTTATATATCAGGCGTTAAAAACGAGATGGATTTATGAAGGCGGCCCATAATTGAATCGCTTTATATCTGTCTGTCTTCATAAATCTTTTATGTGTAATTATTTTATCTGTTGTGCATTGCGCTATAAATTTTTGAATATATACACTGACCGCGCGTACTCTATTTCACAGTTGTTTTATATTTTCTGTTTAATTATGTTCTGTTTGTGGCCCTTTGTTCATTTACCTGCAGAAAATTTCCAGCCGGCTGCACTCACTGTAACATGCACACAAAGCGATAAGAGATTTGCTCTCTTTGTGCAAAAGGGAATTATGAAACTGTATCAATTCTTGGAATTGAAGTGGAATTATATTCTACGAACAATTTAGTTCAATAATTAGTATTCAATGGATATCTTAGAATCCATTATTAGCCATATGCGTTACAAGTATAATAATAAAATAGAATGTGACATAAATACATTATTAAACGTCACATGCTTCACAAACACGGAATTATCAAAAATGTCAAAAAAGTTTTCAAATATCACAAATGTCTTCAAAAGTTACAAGCGTCACACGCATCAAAAACGCAAAATAAGCCATAAAACTTAAAAACGTCTTGAACATTAAAAGTTTTCAAATGTTCTAAATGTCAAAGCATCACAAACGCTAGATCAGAAACATCGTAAACGTCAAAATATTTTCAAATGTCATAAATGTCTTAAAATGTCGCAAACGTCATACATACAAATGCAAGAATGCATCAATGTCAAAAATGGTACAAATTTTTGTCAATATTGACATAAATATCATAACGTCAATTCACAATTGTCATCATAAACGTTTTCAAATAACATAAATTTCAGAAACTGTCATAAAGTAACAAACATATCAAACGTTACAAGTGAAATAATATAATGAAATCTGATACACATCATTAATGTCATAAACGTCACATGCACTGCAAACACGGACTAGACCTTAAAAGTTATAAAATTCACAAAAATCACAAACATAAAAACCATTTATGTCAAAAATGTTGAAATGTCATAAATGCCATATAAATCTTAAACGTATTTAAAAGTCACAAATGTTATAAACGTCGCAAATGTCATTTATAACGTCTTCAGATGTCATAAACGTCACAAATGTCATAATGATCACAATTGTCATAAAAGTTACAACCGTAACCAATTTTAAAAATGTAATATTAAAATAAAATGTGCCAAACATCATTAACGTCATATAAACTTCACAATTGTCAAAAACGTCAAATACTATAAACGTCAGAAACGTTAATTTAATTTCAAATTTCATAAATGTCTTCAAATGTCTTCAAATGTTATAAATGTCATAAACGCGAGATGCGCTATAAATGTCACAAAAACCATAAATGTCAAAACGTCATAAACGTTAAAAATTCTTTAAAGTCTTCAAATGTTATAAATGTCGCACGCATCACAAATTCGAAAAACGCCATTAACGTTAGGAACGTTATAAACTTCATAAATGTCACAAAAACCGTAAATGTCAAAAACGGCAATTGTCAAAAATGTCATAAGCGTCACATGCATCAACAAAAAAAAATTTAAATATCATACACGTCTTCAAATGTTTCAAACGTCTGCACTTATTAGAAACACTGAAACATAAACGTCACATATGCCACTAACATTATAAATATTTTTAAATTTATGAATATTAAAAATGTCAACCTAATAAACGTTACAAATGTAATAATAAAATAAAATATGACAAACATCATTAACGTCATAACAGTCACATGCGTCACAAACGCGGAATAGACCATAAACGTAATAAACGTCATAAATGTCAAAAACGTCATAAAAGTCAAAAACGTATAAAACGAATTCAAATGTAATAAACGTCTTAAAATATCATAAATGTCGCGGAATACGCCATAAATGTTAAAAAAAACCATAAATAACAAAAACGTTAAAATATTTTCAAACGTCATAAATGTCAGTAACAATTGTTATAAGCGTAACACGCATCACAAATGCGCTATAAACGTCACAAAGGTTATAACTTTACAAATGTCGCAAACGTTATAAATGTTTTCAAATTCCATGACATTTAAATAAGCCAAAATAAACAACGTTAACGTCATAAACGTCACTTGCATCACAAACGCAAAATAAAGCAAAGACTTTACAAACGTTATAAACTTCACAAATGTCATAAATGTCACAAAAACTGTCAATGTTACAAATGTCATAAACGTCATAAGCAACACAGACGCAAAATGCACCATAAATGTCATCAACGTCACACGCATTATAAACGCGGAATACGCCATCAATGTCACAAATATCAAAAATGTCTTAAATGTCAAAAGTGTCATTAACGTTACAAATGTCATAAAAGCTATATTAGTCACAAATGTATTAAACCAGAAAAAGTTTAAAAGTCATAAATGTCTTCAAATGTTACAAACGTCATAAGCGTCTCATTAACGTCACATGCATCACAAACTCGAAATACGTGTCAAAAACATCATAAACGTTAAAACAATTTTAAATGTTATTAATGTCTTCAAATGTTATAAGCGTCACACGCATAACAAATGCGAGATGCGCTATAAAAGTCACAAAAACCATCAATAACACTAACGTCATCTTAATATTGTTAAAAATGTAATAAACTTCACAAACGTTATAAATGTCAAAAGCGTCAGAAAGTGCTATAAACGTCATAAAAGTCACGCAAATCACAAATCCAAGATACTATAAATGTCATAAAAACCATAATGTCAAAAAACGTTAAAATGTCATATATGCCAAAAGTGCCATTAACGTTAAAAATGTCATAAATGCCATAAAGGTCACAAATATAATAAACGCTAAAATGTTTTCACACATGTCATAAATGTCTCACTCATTACAAATTTTTCATAGACGTCACAAATGTCATGAACGTCACATACGTTATAAATCTTTTCAAATGTCATAAACGTCACAATTGTCAAAAAAGTTACAAACGGCAAAAACGCCACAAACGTTATAAACTTCAAAAATATGATAAATGTCACAAATTTTAATCATAAACGTTCAAACAATTTTATGTCATAAATGTCTTCAAAAACCATCAATGTCATCAATCATAAATGTTACAAACGTCACATGCAACAAACACAAATAAAAAATACCCCAATATTATTAAAAACGTTATAAACTTCACAAATGTTATAAATTTCACAAGAACTATAATGTCAAAAACGTCAAAAAGTGCTATAAATGTCACAAATGTCATAAACGTCACGCAAATCACAAACCCGAGATGCGCCATAAATGTCATAAAAACCATAATGTCAAAAACGTTAAAATGTCATAAAAGCCAGAAGAATTATTAACCTTACAAATGTTATAAATGCCATTGGAGTTAAAAACGTCATAAATGTCAAAAACGTCATAAATGATTTCAAATGTAATAAATGTCTTCAAATATCAAAAATGTCATAAGCGTTACACGCATCACAAACGCGGGATACGCCATAAATGTTAAAAAAACCATAAATATCAGAAAAGTTAAAATATGTTCAAACGTCATAAATGTCAGTCACAACTGTTATATGTTTCAAATGCTATAAAATTTAAATATGCCAAAATAAACAACGTTAATGTCATAAATGTCACATGCATCACAAACGCAAAATAAATCAAAGACTTTACAAACGTTATAAACTTCACAAATATCATAAATGTCACAGAAACTGTTAATGGTACAAATGTCATAAACGTCATAAGCAACACATACGCAGAATGCACTATAAATGTCATAAACGTCCCACGCATTATAAACGCGGGATACGCAATCAATATCACAAAAACCATTATTGTCGGAACGTCATAAACGTTAAAAAATCAAAAATGTCTTAAATGTCAAAAGTGTCATTAACGTTACAAATGTGATAAAAGCTATATAAATCACAAACGTAGTAAACGTTAAAAAGTTTTCAAAAGTCATAAATGACTTCAAATGTCACAAACGTCATAAGTGTCTCTTTCATAACAAACGCCATAAACTTAAGAAATCTCGCAGACGTTATAAATGTTTTCAAATGCCATAAATATCAAAAATGTCACAAATATTATAACTGTCACAATTGTCATACAAGTTACAAACGTATCAATCGTTACAAGTGTAATATTAAAATAAAATGTAACAAACATCATTAACGTCACATGCATCACAAACTCGAAATATTTTAAAAACATTAGAAACTTCAAAAATATCATAACTGTCACACGCATAACAAACGCGGAATGCGCCATAAACGTCACAAAAACCATCCATGTCACAAACGTCTTAATCATCTTCAAAATCTTCAAATGTTATAAATGTCACAAGCGTTACACGTATCACAAACGCATGATGCGATATAAATGCCAAAAACGTTATAAGCGTCACATGCATCGCAAAATAAGACGTAAACTTCACAAACGTTATAAACTTCACAAATATCACAAAAACTATTAATGTCTGAAACGCCATAAATGTTAATGTTTTTCAATTTCATAAATGTCTTCAAATGTCACAAATGTCATAAACGTCATAAGCAACACAGACGCGGGATGCGCCATAAATGTCATAAGCGTCACTCGCATTATAAACGATAAAATAGCTCAATGGTAGAGCGCTTTCAAATCATGCGAGCAGTCCAGAGTTCGATCCATTAGGGTGGTTTGCAAGTTACCTAATAAGCTATTAGTCCCATCAAACATCTTTAAACAAGTCGTAGACTTACTGTGGCAATGTAAAATAGCCGTAAAAAGCACAACAAATGAAACAAGAAATGCGCCAAAAATGTCACAAAAATCATAATTGTCAAAATGTCATAAACGTTAAAAAGTCTTCAAAGATTTCAAATATCAAAAATGTCATAAAAGCTTTAAAATATCTTAAATGCCAAAAGTGTCATTAAAGTTACAAATGTTATAAAAGCTATATAAGTCACAAACGTAATATACGTTTAAAAGTTTTCAAAAGCCATAAATGTCTTCAAACGTCATAAATGTCACAAACTTAAAATGTCTTAAATGTCAAAAGTGTCATTAACTTTACAAATGTCATAAAAACTATATGTTAAAAAGTATTCAAAAGTCATAAATGTCTTCAAATGACACAAACGTCATAAGCGTTTCACTCATAAACGTCAAAAACGTCACACAAGTATCAAACGTTAAAATAGAATAAACAAACATCATTAACGTTATAAAAGTCACATGCATCAAAAACGCGAGGCACGCCAAAAACGTTAGAAACGTTATAAACTTCAAAAATATCATAAGTGTCACAAAAACTATAAATGTCAAAAACATCATAAACGTTAAAACAATTTCAAATAGCATAAATATCTTCAAATAACATTTGAAGCGTCAGACGTATTTCAAACGCGAGATGCGACCATAAATGTCACAAAGACTATCAATGTTACAAACGTCATAATCATCTTCAAATGTTATAAATGTAACAAGCGTATCATGAGTTTGTGATACGTGTAGTATCACAAACTCATAATACAATGTAAATACCAAAAATATCATAAACCTCACATGGAACTCAAACGCAAAATACCCCAATATTGTTAAAAACGTTATAAACTTCACAAACGTTATAAATGTCACAAGAACTATAATGTCAAAAACGTCAAAAAATGCTATAAATGTCACAAATGTCATAAACGTCACACAAATCACAAACCCGAGATGCGCCATAAATGTCATAAAAACCATAATGTCAAAAACGTTAAAATGTCATAAATGCCAAAAGAATTATTAACCTTACAAATGTTGTAAATGCCGTTGGTGTTATAAACGTAATAAATTTTAAAATGTCTGTACTCATTACAAACGTGCCATAAACAACGTAAATTTTTATTACTTCACAAATGTCAAAAACGTTTCCAAATGTCATAAACGTCAAAAATGTCATAAACATCACAAATTTCATAATTGTTACAACTGTCATAAAAGTTCATGAAAGTCTTAAACGCATCCCAAACTTAAAATAAGCTATACAAACGTTATAAGCTTCAAAAATGTCATTAATGTCACACACAAAAACTATAAATGTCAAAAACGCCATAAACGTTAATATATTTTTAAGTTTCATAAATGTTTTCAAATGTCACAAAAATCATAAATGTCAGAAACGTCATAAACGTTAAAAAATCTTTAAAGTTTTCAAATGCCTCAAATGTCAGGCGCCATAAATACCATGAAAACCATAAATGTCAAAAACGTTACATGCATCACAAACGCGGAATAAACCAGAAGCCTTAGAAACGTTATAAACTTCAAAAATGTTATAAATGACACATATACTATATATGTCAAAAACGTTATAAACGTTGAAACGTTTTCAAATTTCAAAAATATCTATAAATGTCATAAACGTCGTTAAAAACGTTATAAACTTTCCAAACGTTATAAATGTAAAAAAAATCATAAATGTCACAAATGTTATAAGCGTCACACAAATACCAAACCCTAGATGCGCCATAAATGTCATAAATCCCATAATGTCAAAAACGTTAAAATGTTATAAATGCCAAAAAAATATTAACATTACAAATGTTATAAATGCCATTGAAGTCATAAACGAAATAAAATGTTTTCAAATGTCATAAACTCTTCAAATGTTCCAAAGTCATAACCGTCTGCACTCATTACAAACGCGCCATAAACGTCGTAAAATTTTATAACTTCACAAATGTCAAAAGTGTTTCCAAATATCATAAACGTCCAAAATGTCATAAACATCACAAATGGCATAATAGTTACAACTGTCATAAATGTCCATGAATGTCTTAAACGCATCACAAACTTAAAATAAGCCATAAACTAAACAAACGTTATAAGCTTCACAAATGTCATTAACGTCACAAAAACCATAAATATCAGAAACGTCATAAAAGTTAAAAAATCTTCAAAATTTTCAAATGCCACAAATGTCAGGCGCCATAAATATAATAAAAACCATAAGTGTCAAAAACGTTAATATGTCAACTTAATAAACGTTAAAACGTTTTCAAAAGTAATAAACGTCATAAAAGTCTCACTCATTGCAAACCCGGAGTGAGTCATTAACGTCACAAATAACAAATGTCGCAGACGTTATAGATAAATTAAAGTTACAATTGTAATAATAAAATAAAATGTGACAACCATCATTAACGTCATAAACGTCACACGCATCACAAACGCAAAATAGGCCATAAGCCTTAGAAACGTTATAAACTTTAAAAATGTTATAAATGTCACATAAACTAAAAACATCAGAACCGTTATAAACGTTGAAACGTTTTCAAATGTCAAAAATATCTATAAATGTCATAAACGTCGTTAAAAACGTTATAAACTTTCGAAACGTTATAAATGTAAAAAAAATCATAAATGTCACAAATGTTATAAGCGTCACACAAATCACAAACCCTAGATGCGCCAAAAATGTCATAAAACCCATAATGTCAAAAACGTTAAAATGTCATAAATGCCAAAAAAATTATTAACATTACAAATGTTATAAATGCCATTGAAGTCATAAACGAAATAAAATGTATTCAAATGTCATATACTCTTCAAATGTTCCAAAGTCATAAGCGTCTGCACTCATTACAAACGCGCCATAAACGTCGTAAAATTTAATAACTTCACAAATGTCAAAAGTGTTTCCAAATATCATAAACGTCAAAAATGTCATAAACATCACAAATTTCATAATAGTTACAACTGTCATAAAAGTCCATAAATGTCTTAAACGCATCACAAACTTAAAATAAGCTATACAAACGTTATAAGCTTCACAAATGTCATTAACGTCACAAAAACCATAAATATCAAAAACGTCATAAACGTTAAAAAATCTTCAAAGTTTTCAAATGCCACAAATGTCAGGCGCCATAAATATAATAAAAACCATAAATGTCAAAAACGTTAATATGTCAACTTAATTAACGTTAAAACGTTTTCAAAAGTAATAAACGTCATAAAAGTCTCACTCATTGCAAACCCGGAGTGAGTCATTAACGTCACAAATAACAAATGTCGCAGACGTTATAGATAAATTAAAGTTACAATTGTAATAATAAAATAAAATGTGACAACCATCATTAACGTCATAAACGTCACACGCATCACAAACGCAAAATAGGCCATAAGCCTTAGAAACGTTATAAACTTTAAAAATGTTATAAATGTCACATAAACTAAAAACATCAGAACCGTTATAAACGTTGAAACGTTTTCAAATGTCAAAAATATCTATAAATGTCATAAACGTCGTTAAAAACGTTATAAACTTTCGAAACGTTATAAATGTAAAAAAAATCATAAATGTCACAAATGTTATAAGCGTCACACAAATCACAAACCCTAGATGCGCCAAAAATGTCATAAAACCCATAATGTCAAAAACGTTAAAATGTCATAAATGCCAAAAAAATTATTAACATTACAAATGTTATAAATGCCATTGAAGTCATAAACGAAATAAAATGTATTCAAATGTCATATACTCTTCAAATGTTCCAAAGTCATAAGCGTCTGCACTCATTACAAACGCGCCATAAACGTCGTAAAATTTAATAACTTCACAAATGTCAAAAGTGTTTCCAAATATCATAAACGTCAAAAATGTCATAAACATCACAAATTTCATAATAGTTACAACTGTCATAAAAGTCCATAAATGTCTTAAACGCATCACAAACTTAAAATAAGCTATACAAACGTTATAAGCTTCACAAATGTCATTAACGTCACAAAAACCATAAATATCAAAAACGTCATAAACGTTAAAAAATCTTCAAAGTTTTCAAATGCCACAAATGTCAGGCGCCATAAATATAATAAAAACCATAAATGTCAAAAACGTTAATATGTCAACTTAATTAACGTTAAAACGTTTTCAAAAGTAATAAACGTCATAAAAGTCTCACTCATTGCAAACCCGGAGTGAGTCATTAACGTCACAAATAACAAATGTCGCAGACGTTATAGATAAATCAAAGTCACAATTGTAATAATAAAATAAAATGTGACAACCATCATTAACGTCATAAACGTCACATGCATCACAAACGCGGAGTAGACCACAAGCCTTAGAAACGTTACAAACTTCAAAAATGTCATAAATGTCACATAAACTATAAATCTCAGAACCGTTATAAACGTTGAAACGTTTTCAAATGTCCTAAATATTTATAAATGTCATAAGCGTCGTTAAAAACGTTATAAACTTTCAAAAAGTTATTAAATGTCAAAAAAATTATAAATGTCACAAATGTTGTAAGCGTCACACGCATCGCAATCGCAGAATGCGTCATAATTGTTATATAAAATAACAATTATGACGCATTCTGCGAAACCATTAATGCCAAAAACATTAAAATGTCATAAATGCCAAAAGTGTCATTAATAAACGTTAATTTTTTTTTACTATAACAAATGTCATAAGTGTCTCATTCATTAGAAACGTAAAATGCGCCATAAAAGTCACAAATGACATAAACGTCACAAATATCACAATCGTTATAAATGTTATAAATGTCATAAACGTCACAAATCCCATCAAAGTAACAAACGTTACAAGTATGATAATAAAATAAAATAAAACAAACATCAATAACGTCATAAACGTAACATGCATCATAAACGCAAAATAGGCCATAAACGTCTTCAAACGTCCTAATTTGTCATAAGCGTCACACGCATCACAAGCGCGGAATGTGCCATCAATGTCACAAAAACCAAAATTGTCAAAAATGTCATAAACGTTAAAATATCTATAGTCTTCTAGTGCAATAAATGTCACAATTGTCTTAAACTTCACACGCATCACAAACGCGGATACGCCAATAACGTTACAAACGTTATAGATTTCACAAACGTCATAAATATCACAAAACCATTAATGTCAAAAACATCAAAATGTACATAAATATCATAAATTTTACCAACGTCATAAGCGTCACACGCATCACCAACATAAATGTGAAAACGTTAAACGTCATAAATGCAAAAAATGTTATTAACGTTACAATTGTTAAAATGCCATATAAGTCACAAAAGTAAAAAACGTTAAAATGTCATAAAAGTCTTCATATGTCACAAATGTCATATGCGTCATAGCAAATACGGAATGCCTTACTACACAAATGTTATAAATGTTGTATTTATAACAACTCCAGCAGATTTTGTAAAACAGTTTACTTCAAATTTTAGAAATATTTGTTGCATACTTTGAAAAATTAGAAAAAATACTTACAATTTTTTGAAAAACCCCAATTTTTGAAAATAAAAGTAGCAACTTATTGTCAATCACTGTAGCAAAATTCAATACAAATTTTCAAAAATTTCTGTCAATAAAATCTATTTTTGTGTAACAAATTGCAACTTTCAGACAGTTTATTGCATTTTGCATATAGCCACACAAATTTCCATTAAATTGAGCTTAATAACATTCTGAAAATGATAAAACTTTTGATCAATTTGTTATAATAACTCCTGATTTAAGCGGATTATTATTTTCGTATATATTCTGTAGCTGAATTTAATCGCGATACGCAGTCTGGGCATTTCATAGCATGACCAAAATACTCTTAAAACTTTATCTTAACAAATAATATATTCCTTATGTTTACCCATTGTAAATACACCCGGGTACAATGCCTCCCTTATTCCACCTCCTTTATTTATATATCTATTTTTTGCTCCCGCGTGGATTTCTCTGGAAATCTTGCTATATTTACAGGAGCTTACTGGGGATAAAGCGCCCGCGAACGGGAAACGGTTTCATTTATTTTATTGCGCGGCCCAATAAATATCCTCCCACAGTGCACGATGGGTGCATAGGGGCCAATGCTACCTCACATAAAACACTTATCGCCTCCATCGAAAAATCCAATGCTAAATAAGTTATTGTTATGGATTTGTTTACAGCGTAAATACTCAGTTTGAAAAATCGAGCCGAGATTGGATTGGATTTATGCAGTGCTCGTTTTATTATTGTCCTCGAATTATTACGCGAGGGGGATCTTTAAAAGAAACCGACGGCTTTAAATTCTATTAACTTAACTGATTCAATCAACACAATATTTATTTTAATACAACAAAAATATAAAAGAAAACATAATCTACTTACAACAATTCAAGTGCAATTTGTAACTCACCTGAAACAAGAAAATAAAATATTAATTACTTATAGAATTAATTAGTTCCGCTCAACAATTTTCGCCCCATTAGTTCAAGCCCTCGCTATTTATTCAATTCCTCGTAATATTTATTATTTTACATGGTCTGAAGATACTTCCATGCAGTTAATGAGTTTCGCTGAAATCGAGCGGCGGCGTTCCCATTCCACCCAAAGAACGTTCACTTCTGGGGGCCGCATCTACCGTGAAGATATCAGTATATTAAGTAAATATATAACCGAGATACTGGTACACAAAGGGTTTCATTAAGGATCTTAGAGCCCATCTACTCCACGGAATGCTGATGCTTAACCCCGGCACCGACTCCTTAATATCTGCAGCGAGGAGCCCTCATCCTAGCAATTTACAAACTCACCCTCTCTCATTATTACTACACACATATTAAGAAAGAAAGTTGGCAAAATATATTTGCAATTGGAATTAATATTGCTTTAGTCGGTGCATATGGTTTTCAAGGCAATTACCGTTAAGTTTAAGTGGGAAACGCGGCGGAGTGTGGCCGGTGGTTTTCGGGGAGAGTTTGCTTTTATTCCGTCCGACTAACTATTTTCCAACTAGAGGCAGCTTCGCCGTTGTTTTCAATCGCTTCTATTTTTTTTGTGTGCTTTTTAAAGTGACCGAAAGCGTTCGCCCGACCAGAAGAATCAAATAGGATTGGAATTGGAATAAAAATTTATTTTATAGCACCGTTTGGGGAGCTTAATCGTTTATATATTCGGCTTAATGTGATTATACTTTGCTCCAGTATAAGGAATTATCTTTTTTATTGGAGCGTATTTACAAAAAAAAAAACAATGAAATAATAACAATGTGAGTAGTCATTCGAACTAATTTCAATGCATCAATGAGCAGTACAATGTTTCATTTGTTTTAGGATTTAAAAATAGCAAACATTTTTTTCAAGTGTAATATAGTTCAATCATTTTGGACTAAATAATATACTAGATTTCATATAAAAGCCAAACAAATAATTTAAAAAATTCTTAAAAAGCATTAATTTGATACTTTTAAGAAAACTGGATGCTCGGTGTGGAGGTGTCGTAAGATATCGAAAAATCCATATTTTAATCGGCAATTGTAGCAAAGCCACAATTCAGATTAATGCAATTTAAGCTACTTAAGTAGCTTCCGTACTTTAAACAAGAGTTGTTATGTCTTTACACTAATCTTCAGGCTTTTTGATGATGCCAGACTAGAATCTATTAAGCAATGCCCACATATACGTGCTAGAGTGGCTGCAAGCAAACAAATTAAAGCTTGCAGACTGGCTTGCATTTTGAGTCCTATTTCTTAATACAAGCTCCTGCCATAACAGAACAGAGAGTCGACTGCCAGCAACCGACCAGACCAGTCCACTACGAGAACGATCCAAGAGACGCACCTGCTACTGGATCCAATCGAGGATAAATACAATTATCATTGCACGCTAGGCGCGGATGAACAGTTGAAAGATACTGCCATAAACAACTAATTCTACTGTTTAATTAATTAATTATTAATTTAATTAATTAATTAAACATTTTATTCCAGCATGGACCCCGACGGCAAGATGTCGGACTGGGAGATACTGGAGCTAATGTATGCCGTGGTGGAGAAGAACGAGATGATCATCGAAAACCAGGCAAAGAAGATCCACTCGCTGGAGTCCCAACTCATGGCAATGATGGAATGCCAGACAAAGAGGATTACTAAGCAGGACGCCCAGGTCAAAGCGATCCGAAGAGATGCTAAGGAGGCGAAGGCCGCCATTAGCAAAATGGAAACCTCCATCAAATCCACTCTCGCCGAGCTGCCCATCCAGCTCACACCTCCAACGGCACCAGCCTCGACCACCACCAAAGAAGCCCCAATGGAAACCTGCAACCAGGTACCAAGCGAGACAGCGGCCCCCCAGGCCCAGGCCTCCCTCAAAAGACCTGCCGCCGGACCGCCTGACTCCATCTCTTCCGAGGAGGAAGAAATGGAAACCACCCAAAGCGAGGTCGACCTCCACCAAGAAGACCCGTCCGAAAAGAACAAATTCATCTTGGTCGAAGAGAAGAAAGCGAAGTCGAAGAAGATGAGGAAGGAACTAGGTGAGCCCTCTCAACCTTCTTGCTCTAATAGGCCTTCAGCCGGCCCCACACGTCAGGTGCCTTCAGCACCATCCAGGCCATCAGCCACCAAGGCCAAATGGTCTTCAACCCGGCCCGCCCCTAAGGCGAAGCCGACCAACTCTGGTCCGGCTACTTGCACCTTCAACACAGCCGGCGCCCACAGTGGGAGCCGGTGCACGCCGCCCTCCTCCTATTACCATCCATGATAAGAATGTGTACCTAAAGCTAAAGGCGACCTTCGAGTCGTTAAACATCACCATTGATCGAGCAATAAACGTGGTCGATGGCATTCGCCTGTACCCCCTAACGCAGGATAACTTCAGGGCGGTGATCGATTATTGCACAGACATCTTTCACCACACCTACCAACTAGGGTCCGAAAAGACCTTAAAATATGTTATTCGAGGTGTGCCCACCTGCATTAAGGTTGAAATAGTGGAGGCTGAGCTCATCGCTCAGGAGTACACTCCAAAATCGACTACACGAATGGGAAGGAACGGGAAAGACTTTCCAATGGTGTACGTCCAGCTTCCCCAGGAAGCCAAAAACAGAGAGATCCTGTCTCTAACTAAGTTGCTCGGGCTTCGCGTGACCACAGAAGTCAAACGCAAAGGCCCCGAGATCGCACAATGTCACCGTTGCCAACGTTACGGCCACGGGGCGGTGCGTCAAGTGCGCCGGAGCTCATCCGAGCGCCGGTTGCACTCTTACCAAAGAGAGCGGCCATTTAGCAAAATGCGTCGCGTGTGGTGGGGTTCACACGGCAAGTTATAAGGGCTGCCTGGTTTACCAGAAACTAAAGGCTAGCCGCAACAGCCAGGCCACCTGTAAGACACCTGCTTCCCGTAAGCAGTCTCGTGCTCCTCCACGGAGCGGTCCCAACGCAAGCGGGGAGAAATCCTTCGCACAAGCTGCGGGATCGGCGCCAAGCGCATCTCTTCTATCAGCTAAAGATCAGCTGTTACTTCGCTTATCGCAAGCAAGTAATGATGACTTCGTCAAGCTACTAAAAGCTTCTAAAGTTCTATTAGACGACTAGACGTCTAATAATTTCAGACCCGGCCCGTCAGTCTGAAACTCAGACCTAGAAGTGGAACCAGATCCCACTCATTCTAGGCACACCTATATGGTTGGCACACATGTGCATTATGTAAATATTTCCCGTGTTGAACACACAACCATTCAGGAAGGCAATGTCCTGAAAGGACGAACTTCCAGCAGTCAAAGTCGGGGGGAGTTTAGTCGGTAGGCGCCCGTGAGGGTGAATCCGACACTTTGCGAGTCTTACACAATAAGAAAAATTCTGTTACTAGCTAGACTTTCAAATCAACTCATTTTCCATCGTCATCCATCCGTCGGCCATTAATCCAACTTTAAATAAACCTCCAATAAAACATGTTACGCTAATGTTCTAGGCAAAAAGCCGTCTTTAAAACTTCATATAGACCCATTGAAGACAAAACATTCCGGAGATGATGTAAATAGTGCATCAGTCAATAGATCCTCAGAGTAGTGTCACCTAGTTTGGGTTTGGAAATTTGGTTTTGTTAAAGGTTCTCTAAAAGTGTTCCCAAGTGCAATAAACCTTCAGCAGGGTCTGGGATTGTCGATCTTGCAACACTTCTGCTTCTGCAAGTTATTGACTTAAAAACTTCTTCTTCAATCAATGTATCAAAAACTTCCAAGTATATAAAAAAAATGTAGTTTTTGCCAGGTGATTGTCTTCAAGAGCCCAATCATCTAAAATGACAGTAAGCATTCATTGTAGGTAATTTTTTGCAAATCTAAATCCGTAAAAATTGATTTCTGTAAAGCGGTCAATCATCTGCTGTGTAATTCGGTTTCTTCAACCTTTTTCTAATCAAATTTTTAGCTTCCTCTTCTTCCTATCTGTTTTTCTCATGCATTTATCCTGTTTCTCCTCTTTTTCTTCAAAACTCTGACATTCTGTTTGTTCTTGTCATAAAAGGCTTCAACAAATAGTATGTTATGATATGGTACTCTACTACCCTAAAAGTTTTTTCTTGCAAAAGACTTTTTTAATTTTTGTTAGTTGTGTTATTATCTTTTTCTTCACAATCTCTTCTCTTTATCTATCTTTGAAGTCTTCTTCCATGTTCTTCTTAAAACCTTAAGAATATCTTTGTAGTTTTAGTCGGAGGCGGTTGTTGACGACGGTTCTGGACTGGTGCTATGCCATTTGTGCTGTTAGAGAATAATAATGGGGTTACTGCAAGTTTAAAGACTTGTACCTCCTGGGAATGCTCCAAGGAGCGGAACGATGCCCAGGGGCTGGAATGTGAACAGAATATCCTTCCAGGGTACCACAAAAACTTGGCGGAGATCGACAGAGGTATGCTCCCAATATTTTCGTTGACAGATTACCTCAAGCCCGTCGCCGATAATAGTAGTAATAGGGTTGCTGTGTCTTGGCGGAGGTAGTCAGGCCATCTTCCAGGTAGTCCTGGTGCGGATGACTGGCCCATCGCGGCCAAATAATACATCACAGCAGTATTCCTGGTTGTTTTGATAAAAGTAGAGTTCAAAGTTCGTGGCCTCAAAGCTGCGGTGGAACTGGCTGGCAAATTTTGGCGCGGTAAAGTTTATTAAACCACGCCTTTTGGGCTCACGTGCCTGCAACAATCCTCCCCACTTTTGCAACTCTGCTGCCATCCTCAAGGGTTCGCAAAGATCGTGTGTCTTCTGAAGTACGTACTATAGTCTGCATTTTCCAGGAAATAATAAAAAACAGGTAAGGTC
The DNA here is from genome assembly GCA_963932245.1 of Tachinus rufipes. Taxonomy (NCBI): domain Eukaryota; kingdom Metazoa; phylum Arthropoda; class Insecta; order Coleoptera; family Staphylinidae; genus Tachinus; species Tachinus rufipes. The sequence goes on from OZ010749.1 coordinate 11,138,957, forward strand.
AGGATAGGTGGTAAGCTCAGTTCTGCCCGTTATTGTTATGTCCAAGTGCCACTTGTCCGAATTTGGTTATGAATGACCCTTTAATGTTTGCACACGGTCACTAAATCACTGGCCTTAGCCCGCGAGTCTTTTCGGAACAATAAAAACCGCCCAAAAGAAGCCCCTGCGGAGAGCAGCGTCGTTTAATGTCCTATAACTAAAAGCTCTATAAGTCGCTGATAGGCTCAATCTGTTTAAACCACCCTGCGCACTCAAACAAAGTACAAATACGCAAAGTACCAAACCAGTTTTAATCATTTGTCTTTATATTCACAGAAAAATAGCACCGCCCACGCCACTACCCAAAGCGGTCGCTTCTGCCAAATCAACAGAACCGAACCGACTACAATTGGTGCCCAACGTAGGTATTTAGAAAATAAAAAATTAACAACCCCACGACATTACCTACCACTCCTAAAAAATCACTCAACTAGATTTTCGAGATAAAAAAAACCATTTATCGATAATCATTCCCGATGACAAAAAAGAAAATGACCAAAAGTCTTCGAATCAATTAAGAGACCGCCAAAGATACCTGGTCACCCAAGCAGCCATAATACTAGTACACTCACCCGAATTAGACAAATCTTCAATAGTACAATGCCTTCAACAGCTGCTATCAAACCCTCAAATAACAATAAAGCACTTTTCCATGCTAGCAAAAGCTACAAAAAAGGTAGAAATAAAAAATCCAGCAAGATTGCGACATCTCACTAACTATCTAAAACACACTAAAGGTCAGTATGTACCAAGTTTCAAAAACCATAAGAGACAGCAAAAAAGTTTCTGCTAAATCAGAGCTTTGAAGCAAATTTACTGCTTGGAGATGACCAAAAGATACATGCTCCTGACCGCAATATAGGAAGCAAAAAACATTGAGTGGACTGATCGCAGCTGCTAAACATACCAAATACGAAACCCAAACCAATAAAACCAATTTAAGCAATCTACTCAGCGATCAGCAACAAAAAGGCCGTAAATCGTCGCCGCAATAGAAAACAAAGAACTCATATAGTAAGACATAAAAAAGCAGAAGAACAGCCTCGTCTCTCCCATTGCCGACTACACCAATTCAAAAATTCAAGAACAGCAACGGCAAATACAAGAAAAATTATAAATAAACCATGGTAATATTTATTTTTAAGAAAAACCATCTAACCCAAAGACACATACCAAAGATTGGAAGAAACCTCTAACCTAGCCAGCCTAAAGACTAATTCAGGAGCTGCTAAATGACCTATTAGACTACTCCATGAAAGAACAAAATCTGAAGAATAAAACTGACAATGCAGGACCGCCCCTGATTGAACAAACTCAAACCCAAAAAACCAAAATCCAGCAAATATTCAGTATTCAGTATCAATGACCAAAAAACAGGTAAAAAAAACCTTTAACTGCTTTCAGCAATCCAATCAAAAGCCCAAGAAGAAAAAGAAAAGACTATCCAATCCGGCCAAAACCAATTTGATCGTTAACACCAGCGTCAGCCTGGTTTCTCTAGACAAGCGTCCAGAAACCAATCAAAGATCAAGAAAAACGCACTTTCTACCCAAACACGTAGTCACGTGCAATTGAAGAAAAGCGCAAGCCGACCAAACATAACTAGCAAGCCAGGTTACTAACGATATTACCAAAAAAGCAAGAACTCATCAAAGCCAACAAAACTCAAAAGATGCTAGAAAAAAAAAACAGTGACAAGATCGCCACAAACGCTGCAGGCCGTCACAAATAAGAAGCATGGTTACGAACAGAAAGTAAATTCCTAACCACCACAAAAAAAAACCTTCCCAAAGCCACTAACCTCAAAATCAAAATAATCAAGAGTCTCTTGCCTCAAAGGCTTTGCGTACAATCAAACCAACACTACCATCTCAAAAAACTCAGCTGCTTAAAAGGAAGAGATTGGTACCGGCACGTAGGCGTCCAGTATAAAAAAAACCATTTCTCCAAAATTACAAAGCCCCCTCCAGCAGCGTTCCGCTTAGCCTCACCATGCTTTTCTTCTTCTTCAGGCATCTCCTTTTAAAAAATTTGCAGTCTTTTTTACTTTAGAGTAGGCATCTCAAAATAAGTTTTTGTCCCAAAGTGAAAATTTCATTGTAGCAAATGTTAATTCAAAGAAACCTTATGCCCAATAGTTTCACAACCATTCCAACATGTCAAATCTGCGTTAAGCCCTATCAGATTGCCAAAATGTACTCTCTGTTCTGAAGCTTATCCAGCAAACTTCATGAGCTACTCTGTCTAAGGTCAAAAGGTCTTGGCAGCACAGAGCAAACAAAGAATAAATAATGTCGCTAACCCCAACCTCACTTCAGCTCTAACTCCACAAAATGTTTGTACGTGCAAAAGTCTGTGGTAACTCCAAACAAATTAGCATTTCTAAACCTAAAAAAGACAATTTCTTCAAAACTTCAATCAGTTTACTAAGTAGCTTATAATAAAGTTATTCTTGGACATAATCCAAAATCGCACAAAATTTTTTTCCTACTTGCCCCAACATAGGTTCTAACAAAAATATTCTGTAGTAGTGGACTACTAATACACGTGACTTGCCAAATTGTCAACCTAGATTTTGTTCAACATCTGCTATACACACTAAACGACAGTGCAAAAGCCTCAGAAAACCATGGAGCTTTTGTTAAACCATGCAACACGAAACCTACTCTAATACCCAAAAATAAAAATTACAAGGTTGCTCCCAACTACAACACAAGAAGCCATACTCAACAATAAGGAACTAGCTTGTGGCTTCAAATTTTTTTTTTCAGAGTAAAAATGACAAAAAAGGCAAAACCATTTAATCGATAACCACCTGCAAAAAAGTAAAAAAAAGTCTTGAGTCAGCTAAAACCAATTCAAGAGATGCTGAACCATGCAAAAAACAGAAAATCCAGTAAAACCAATTCTAACTCAAATCCAAAAACACCTGGAGATTTCAAAACAAAACATAATAATAAAATTAAGCGTTAGAATCAAACCGGTTAAACTAACCCAAATTCAGAAACCAAACTCCAATAAGTATCTAAAACCTTCTGAATAAGTTCAGCAACTCACTCAATAAGGACAACGCCAAATGCAAAAAATAAAAAAATAAAAAACTTGTCGTTCCACACCAACAGTCGCCTAGTATTTCTCAATATATCATTTCAAGACTTCAAGAGAACAATCAAAAACCAACATAACAGAAGAATCGGAAAAATTCTAACTTCTAACCCAGCTTGTAGTCACGTGCCCAAAAAAACAAAAAAATAAAAAATTCCTACAAGACATGACTTGTTTAGGCCAAAAGAATAACAAAAACGCTCTAAACAATGCGTGTGTGTACTATACACCCCGACAGAGCAAATCATAAGACTCATTGACACCTGCCAAAAGCTAAAAAAAGTTAGCCAAAAAATTGCCCAAAACCAAACAGAAGTTGATTGCAGCTAATTTAAAACCGTTCCTCATCAAACCCAAAGTATAAAACCAATAATTTAAAATAAACCTTAATCAAGCTAACTCAAATGCAGAAAATAAACTCCAGCAAACATCTGGAGACTTCACAAATAGGACGCGCAGAATAAAACCAATAATTTAAAACTGTTCATCATCAAGCCAAAACCAATCTGCAGGGTGTTGCACCAAATATGGTATTTCTGGTGTTACTAGTTGTCACGTGGTTTGATGCAGTGCAGTCGACAATTATGCATGCTAAGTTTTGTCTATAGGGCTTGATTTTGGATCGGTGTTGTTTAAAATTTAAATTGCTTTTTGAGATGGGTTAGTTTATTCGGCGTTCTGAGCCCTGACGGCATTCAACTGGAGGTCGCCAAAGCATTTGCAGAAAATCTCTGGGATGTAATCTGCAGAGTTGCAAATCACATGTCAAAGTTGGTAGTATTCGGACAGTAAACTTATACTGATAAAGAGACCAACCAGATTTGGCAAAATGGAGGCTTACCTATCACTTTTAAAACAATTACTAAATAAGTGACTCCTGAAAAAGATCGAAGAGTACGGTGGACTGGCCGACTGCAGTTTGGTTTTTGATAATTAACGGTAGACGCCATTCAGGCCTTACAGGCTGAAGGCGATAGGAAGCGAGAATTTGCCGCGTTTGTAACTCTGGACGTACAAAATGACTTTAACTCTGCTAGATGGAAAGACATAAAGGAAGAGCTTACTAGGCGAATAGTTTTCTTATAAATGCGGAAAATCATGGTTAAGACAAAAAGATCCTGATCGGCAAAAGATGCAAAAGACCTGCGGTGTACTACAGGGCTTTGTCATTGGGCCAACACTGGAACATCCTATACGACGGTATACTGAGGATCGAACGGAGGAAACCCTTCTTGTGGGATACGCGGACAATCTGGCAATGATGATCTGTGGGAAAGGAAGAAAAGTCATAGAAGACAATATTGAATATGGATATGGATGGTCGAAAAAGGCTTACAGCTTGTCAATTTAGAAAAAGCAGGCAAGGCAGCAAGAGCCCTAAGCAAACTAATGCCCAACCGGACAAAAAAGGTCTACGTACTTAGTAACCAACTTAATTCTTTTGTACGCGTAGTACATAAGAACCGCCAAGCACAGAAAAAAGCTGGAACGAATACAGAGGCAGACTGCGATACGCATTGCAAGCATTTATATAGATATTGTACATTAGGGGGAGAACTAAACGGCATCTTGGAGCGTAGCTAGAGATAAGACCCTTAGAAAATGAAGCAGGAGTGAAACGAGCAGAATCCTACTGGATAAAACACTTCTCCCCAAGGTAGAACCATGATTAAACAGAAAGCACGGTGAATTACTTGTAACGTGTAGTGCGTATAGAATGGCGAATAGGCCACTCAACTTACACGTTATTGTTGTTAATAGTAATGGAAACAATCTGGTGGGGCAGGTTTCCGGGAGTCTTTTGGAAACCCTGCAGCCATTTTAGTATAAATCTAGTCGTTCCCGAGAAAAGGGCTTTTTATGTATTGCAAATGTGCAGATTGGTCTTTGACGCGTGCGGAAGACGTTATAGTATAACTTGTAATATACAATATACATGTACCTATACCAACACGGATAGTATAATAAAGCTGATAGTGCACAACCTGGTGCTCTTATTATATAATAAACCCTACCCGTTCTTCCGTAAGAACCAAGCCCCGCCGACAGCTAGCCGGAGCCGCTACCTCAGGTGGTGCATCTTTGAAGCCGGTAGGGTGTTACATAATTTCTAATCCAGTTCCTCACAGGACATAGGTGTTTTGAATCCTATTTGAAAAGGATAGCCATTGCGGATTGCATAAACTGCGGAGAGCTGGACACGCCTGAACACACCATCTCCCAGTGCCCGAGATGAACTGAGGAGAGAGGCGCCATACTAAGCACAGGACAGGGACTGACAAATACTGGGAACATTGTCCAGCATTTGCTCGAAAGCGAAGAGAAGTGTGATACTATTGCCAAAATAGTGAAAGCCATAATGCAGAAAAAAGAGAAAGAAGAAACAAAGATGCAAATTTTTTTTTTTAACTGATAATCTGTGATTAACTGTGATATTTCGTTAGTGAGATCTTTGGTCAATAACTGTGTCGTGGAGTCTTTTGAACAAAACTGTGATATTACGTGTTTTTCTTGAAACGGGTAGTGAGATCAATATACTGTTCTGTGTGGTTTTTTTACCAACTCATGTATATTTTTTATTTTAAATAGTTTTGTGGGTTTTTTGACCAAAACAAATCTGGCACAGCGTTTTTTTGGAAGATTTCTCTTCTCTCTGCTAAAAAGTTTATTTTGATTAAAGACGGATTTTCAGTTCCTAGAAACGATATTGTATTTACGAACTGTTTGCAAAAAAATTTTTGGGCTAGGAAAGAATTTTTTCTAAAGATTTGCAATTGTGTAAGGTACACTCTTACTAGGGCCTGCCGGGTAAACCTTCCTTTTCGAATGACTGCTGGTAGTTTGGTTACACAAAATCATGACATTCTTGTCTAACTGAATATTTCATAACGGGTTTAAGTTACATAATGTACTTATAGTGCAGGTTTTTGTGTTAAACTTGTATTACGCCTATGTCTGGGTATCAGATTGCCGAGCAATTGACTTTGTTGAAGATATAAATATTTCCATATAATTTTAGTCACTTGCAAGCTTTTGGGAGTGCTTCTAGGTGGAACAGAAGTCTGCTTTGGAGAAGCAGGTGCTTTACCGTGGGAATTGTTGTTGCGGCTTGCTTTTACTTTGTTAATAAACTGGGCAGCTCTTGTAACTAGAGGTTTGCGGCTTGCCGCACGCAGTGCATGTAGCTACATGCCCGGTTTTATCCCAAATTACAATGGGCGCAGGACGGTTTGTGATAGCATTCTCTAAGGATGCTAACTAATTTGAAGGGTTTGCTGGAGGGCCAAAGGAGCTAATTGTTGGACCGAAGTTGGTTGACTGTACTTTAACGGTTGGCCGGGTCGGGGACCTTTTTTTTGTGGTTTATGAGAGCAATTTTCTAAAAACTCAAAATGTTGGATTGACTTTTCCGAAAAGAGCGTCTACCGACCAAACCCCCCTTAATGTTTAAATATCTGGAAGTTTGAGCTGTAAGGTTTATGCCCTTCCGTTTGTAGATAGAGTAGAAAGAAGAGTATGGGCCGACCTATAGGCTCAGTGATGAGGTTGTAGCCCACTTTTAAGAAGAGATTTGGTTTAACCGGCCTCTTATAGGAGTGTACTTCTTTGTCTAGTTCAGCCAGCCTGAAATTTCTGAAGATTCCGGAGACAATAATGACAGGTAAACAAGGAAGACAACAAATAAGACAAAAAGAAAGAACACTTCTTAATCCCAACCAATCAAGCTTCTATAAAACTTAGAAAGCCTTCACAAGCTTTAAAAAATTCTACAATTTTTTTAAAATTTATTTAAACTTCAAACCTTCGTACAAGTTTTGCAAACTTCTACTTATATAACCTTCCAATATTTATTTAAAGTTTCAAAAGACTTCCAATGCTTCCACAAATATGTAATTTATTATCATAAGAAATTATGCACAAAAAAATAATTCAAATAAAATTAATTAATATTTGTCATGAAAGGGTTGTAGGGTGTGCTTTAGGGAATCCTTTATAATTCTCAGATTATTTTAATGCGTCTATCATAGTACCAAAAAAAAAAAAAGAAATTGCTTGTTTCCTCCAAGTGCAAGTAAAGCAATTAATACAGGAGGGCCGTTAAGGAGGAACTTTTCAGCGTTGTAATGTATTCACCCTTTTCCCTGCAGCCCCATGAATGGCGAGAGGGATGGTTTTTAAATGCGAAAGTGAGTCTCATTTTTCATAATACTCTCGCACCGCATCCCACTATCTTGACGTAGTCAATCTGAATTTTTAAACTTAATTTTACCCATGGTTAACCTAACGCATTCCATTGTAATGCTTTTATAAGCGTTTAACTTTTTCTTTTATAACTCTTTTTATTGCTCTTTTTTTAATTTTTTTAGTTATGTATTAGAATTTATTACACGCCGCTAATTTGGAATATAATGAACGCAAATCGCTCGCGAATATTGCGTATAGGTACGGTCAGGAGGGCAATAAAACCGTGCAATTAACCCTTTTAACATTCACCGCGACGACCATTTGCAGAAGTTTATACTGAATTATGTATTATATTAATTAAGCGAGTCCTCATCAGTTAAGTGTCTCGCATGAGAGGGTTGAATTTAGGGGTGGAAGCTTACGCATCTTATCCTAGCAGGAATACATGCTGCGGTATTTGGACAGGTTTCCGAGCATGTAGGGATGGCTTATAAACCCTTCGCCGTGTGGATATCGTCCCACAGGACTTACAGGACGTGGCGTCCCAGTTCGGGAGTACATGAACATATCTGGAACTTACTAATATACTGCTATTGTTCCATTTACCTATTAGTATTTAATACTCAATGTGTAATTACATTATTACTAATCAAATTAATATCGTACGTGCTTTTACACAATTTTCTTAAAATGGCTGCCATTAATTTTCGTCGTTATAAATTAGTCCCTAAGCGGTCGTCGGCTATGTCAATTTGTTGATAATGACATTATCGGATCCCAAAATTTCCTACACTTAGAAAACATTACCACAAGACGAGCGAGGCGATAACGCTCTTATCTCGTGTTAAGAAATATCCCCGAGGCTATTAGTATATTCTCGCGTTTTATTTTTTTCCTTTTTATTTTCGTCGGAGTACTTCTTCCGCGCCATAAAAGACAACCGTTAGTTTTGTTATTATATTTACTCCACTAGCTGCCGTCTTTATATATTTTACGAGGTGAAATTGCTCGATAATTTGATGTCATAAAAAGACGATGCGCGCTTGCATCGTGTACATGTTTCTGAGTTGAATCATTTCAGGAAATAATCGACAAGATTTAACATTTGTTACGTTGAATCCATTTGTACAATAGGAATCTGTTACAGTTGAGGTTGATTCTTTATACCTCAAAATTTCCATTATCAAAGATTATGTCATAAAATAGGCTGGAAATGAATAAAACCTATTAGTATCTTATATTATTAACATTTTTCCTTTCATTATTTATTACCAATAAATATTATTTTGTTTAAACAAACATTATATAATTGCATTGAATATATAATAAATTTTTCAACTTAATATTCGCTTTTCTGCCAACGCGCGCGATATTTCATTAAAGCGACCCGCATTTTTATCCTTTTACTCCGCAGGACTGACTCTGGCAAGGGGAATGCGGTTTTAATAAATTATGCACTTGGAAATTGTTTATTTTACTGGCGCGGATCGCCGGGGGGTAGAGGAAGTGGTCGCAATTAAATGTTACTCAGTTGATGTGGCTTACTTGAAACGTGTAAAAAAATGTAGGTAGATAAAGAGAGAGGGAAAGAGAAGAAGAAAAAAATGGAGATACAGTCAGATAATAAACCATCAAACCATAAAAGTCACAAGAGATAAATGGTCCGGTACGGGTCGAGCATTGATTCATTGTCAACGTTCGTTCGGGTCGCACCCACACAACCCCGTGCAGACATTACTCCTATGTAACACGCACAATCAGTTTTACTTTAAAATAATAATATTTGAATAGGTGGGTGAAAACCTTTTGATTTAATACAAATATGCGTTAGCTTTATTCAATTATAAGCAGTAATAATTCTACTCATTTGGTTTAAAAGAAGTGAAAAGACAAAAAGTTGAATAACTTTAAAACCAAACAATTAATTTTTATAAAATTTGGCAACAATGCACTTCAATAATAGTAGTTCAAACTGTAAAAAATAGATCAAAATTTATTTCGTCATTTTTACATAACCTCAAAATTAGTCAACTGACTAGATTCAAAGTTAACAGATTGAATAATTTGAAAACTATTTTGTTCAAATTTGGCAACAATGCGCTTCATAAACAGTACTACCAACTGTAATAATTTGATTAAAATCAATACGGCCAATATGGCAAAAACTTCATTTTAGCAATATTTGAGATTGAAAAAGATAATTAAAAATAATCATATCTTCCAAGATATGCATTAAAATTGAATGCAAATTGATAGGAACATACTTAAATAATATTAGTACCAACTCTAAAATAATCATCAAAAATGACACGCCCAATTTTAGATAAACTTTACTAATTTGACCTCATCCAACCTAAGCAACCACAATAAGAAAATAAAATAAATTCAATATCTCCTAAGATATGCATTGGATTTTGATGCAAATTGGTACCAATATACTTCAATACCATAAGTACCAACCCTACAAAATTCAACAAAATCGACACGACCAATTTTGGATAACCTCAATTAATACGACCTCATCTGGCCCAAACATCATTAATAAGTCATTCAAATAAAATCAATATCTTCACAGGCCCAATTTTAGGTAACCTTTACTAAATTGGCCTCATCCAACCTAAGCAACCACAATAAGAAAATAAAATAAATTCTATATCTCCCAAGATATGCATTGGACAAAACCGACACGACCAGTTTTAAATAACTTCAATTAATATGACCTCATCTAATCTAAGCATCAATAACAAGAGATGAGAATAATATCAATATCTTCCAAGATATGCATCAAATTGTTAAAATACCAACCTAACAAAATTCAATAAAATCAACACGCCCAATTTTCCATAACATCAATTATATTGACCTTATCTGGTCTAAACATCAATAAAATACAATAATAATAATATTAATATCTTCCAAGATACACACTGAAATTTAAAGTAAACTGGTACCAACATACGTCAATACCATTACTACATGCCCTACAAAATTCAACAAAATCTACTGGACCAATTCTGAATAAACTCATATAAATTGACCTAATCCAATCTAAGCATCAGCAATAAAGTTAAAAATAAAAATCAATATTTTCCAAGCTATGTATTAAATTTGAATGCAAATTGGAACTAATATACTTCAATATCATTAGTATCAACTCTACAAATTTCAACAAAATCAATACGCCCAATTTTGCTTAACCTCAATTAATAAAACCTCACCCAATCTAAGCATCCACAATCAGAGAATTAAATAAATTTCATATCTTCCAAGATATGCATCAAATTTTAATGCAAATTAGTAATAACATACTCCAATGCCATAGGTACCAACCCTACAAAATTCAACAAAATCTACTGTACTAATTCTGAATAAACTTATTTAAATTGACCTCATCCAATCTAAGCATTATCAATAAGGTTATAAATAAAAATCAATATTTTCCAAGCTATGTATTAAATTTGAATGCAAATTAGTACTAATATACTTCAATATTATTAGTACCAACCCTACAAACTTCAAGAAAATCAACACGCCCAATTTTGCTTAACCTCAATTAATAGGACCTCACCCAATCTAAACATCCACAATCAAAGAATTAAATAAATTCAATATTTTCCAAGATATGCATAAAATTTTAATGCAAATTAGTACCAACATACTCCAATACCATTAATCATGCCCTGCAAAATTCAACAAAATTTACTGGACCAATTCTGAATAAATTCATATAAATTGACCTCATCCAATCTAAGCATCAACAATAAGATTATAAATAAAAATCATTATCTTCCAAGATATGTATTGAATTTGAATGCAAATTGGTACCAATATACTTCAATATCATTAGTACTAACTCTACAAATTTCAACAAAATCGACACGCCCAACTTTGCTTAACCTCAATTAATAGGACCTCACCCAATCTAAACATCCAGAATCAGGGAATTAAATAAATTCAATATCTTCCATGCACCAAATTTTAATACAAATTAGTACCAACATACTCCAATGCCATAGGTACCAACCCTACAAAATTCAACAAAATTTACTGTACCAATTCTGAATAAACTCTTTTAAATTGACCTCATCCAATCTAAGCATCAGCAATAAGGTTATAAATAAAAACCATATTGGATTTGACTGCAAATTAGTACCAATATATTTCAATATGATTAGTACCAACTCTACAAATTTCAACAAAATCAACACGCCCAATTTTGCTTAACTTCAATTAATAGGACCTCACCCAATCTAAGCAACCACAATCAGGAAATTAAATAAATTCAATATCTTCCAAAATATGCATCAAATTTTAATGCAAATTTGTAACAACATATTCCAATGCTATAGGTACCAACCCTACAAAATTCAACTAAATCTACTGAACCAATTCTGAATAAACTCATATCAATTGACCTTATCCACTCTAAGCATCAGCAATAAGGTTATAAATAAAAATCAATATCTTCCAAGATATTTATTGGATTTGAATGCAAATTAGTACCAATATACTTCAATAACATTAGTACCACTTCTACAAATTTCAACAAAATCAACACACCCAATTTTTCTAAATCACAATTAATAGGACCTCATACAATCTAAGAATCCACAATCAGAAAAGTAAATAAATTCCATATCTTCCAAGATATGCATCAAATTTTAATGCAAATTGGTACCAACATACTCCAATGCAATAGGTACCAACCCTACAAAATTCAATAAAATCTACTGTACCAATTCTGAAAAAACTCTTTTAAATTGACCTCATCCTATTTAAGCATCAGCAATACAATTATAAAAAATAATCAATATCTTCCAAGATATGTATTGTATTTGAATGCAAATTGGTACCACAATACTTCAATAACATTAGTACAAACTCTACAAATTTCAATAAAATCAACACGCCCAATTTTGCTTAACCTCAATTAATAAGACCTCACCCAATCTTAGTATCCACAATCAGGGAATTAAATAAATTCAATATCTTCCAAGATATGTATCAAATTTTAAGGCAAATTAGTAACAACATATTACAATGCCATAAGTACCAACCCTACAAAATTCAACAAAATTTACTGTACCAATTCTAAATAAACTCTTTTAAACTGACCTCATCCAATCTAAGAATTATCAATAAGGTTAAAAATTAAAATCAATATTTTCCAAGCTATCTATTAAATTTGAATGCAAATTAGTAATAATATACTTCAATATTATTAGTACCAACCCTACAAACTTCAAGAAAATCAACACTCCCAATTTTGCTTAACCTCAATTAATAGGACCTCACCCAATCTAAGCATCCACAATCAGGGAATTAAATAAATTCAATATCTTCCAAGATATGCATCAAATTTTAATGCAAATTCATAACAACATATTCCAATGCTATAGGTACCAACCCTACAAAATTCAACTAAATCTACTGAACCAATTCTGAATAAATTTATATAAATTGACCTCATCTAATCTAAGCATTAGCAATAAAGTTAAAAATAAAAATCCATATTTTCCAAGATATGCATTGGATTTGAATGCAAATTGGTACCAACATACTCCAATACCATTACTACATGTCCTACAAAATTCAACAAAATCTACTGGACCAATTCTGAATAAACTCATATAAATTGACCTCATCCAATCTAAGCATCAGTAATAAGATTATAAATAAAAATCAATATCTTCCAAGATATGTATTGGATTTGAATGCAAATTGGTACTAATATACTATAATATCATTAGTACCAACCCTACAAACTTCAAGAAAATAAACACGCCTGATTTTGCTTAACCTCAATTAATAGGACCTCACCCAATCTAAGCATCCACAATCAAAGAATAAAATAAATTCAATATCTTCCAAGATATGCGACAAATTTAAATGCAAATTAGTACTAACATACTCCAATGCCATAGGTACCAACCCTCCAAACTTCAACAAAATCTACTGAACCAATTCTGAATAAATTTATATAAATTGACCTCATCCAAACTAAGCATCAGCAAAAAAGTTATAAATAAAAATGAATATCTTCCAAGATACGTATCGGATTTAAATGCAAATTGGTACCAATATACTTCAATAACATTAGTACCAACTCTACAAATTTCAACAAAATCAACATGCCCAATTTTGTTTAACCTCAATTAATAGGATCTCACTTAATCTAAGCATCCACAATCACGGAATTAAATAAATTTAATATCTTCCAAGATATACATCAAATTTGAAAGCAAATTAGTACCAACATACTCCAATGCCATAGATACCATCTCTACTAAATTCAACAAAATCTACTGGACCAATTCTGAATAAACTCATATAAACTGACCTCATCCAATCTAAGCATCAGCAATAAGGTTATAAATGAAAATCAATATCTTCCAAGATATGTATTGAATTTAAATGCAATTTGGTACCAATATACTTCAATATCATTAGTACCAACTCTACAAATTTCAACAAAATCAACATCCCCAATTTTGCTTAACCTCAATTAATAGGACCTCACCCAATCTAAGTATCCACAACCAGAAAATTAAATAAATTCAATATCTTCCAAGATATGCATCAAATTTTAATGCAAATTAATACCAACATACTCCAATGCAATAGGTACCAACCCTACAAAATTCAACAAAATCTACTGAACCAATTCTGAATAAACTGCGCCATGCTTCCCCATCAATTGAGATCAACAACCAACTACTACCAGTAGACAATAAACACAACAAACCAACCTTCACCCACCTCATCTATAAAAAATTCCCTGCCAACTAACCTACTTTTTGTCATCAAAAGATTGGATCTTTCTTTAATTTATTGACTACCAACTACCACAGAGAAAAGAAAGATCCAAACTTTGGATAACTAACAGTTATGATGAGCTGTACGCTCTAATGTAAACCACAATAAACTGAGTTTATTTAGCATCAAAAGATTGGATCTGCCAAATTTTTTCCCCAATTTATTAACCTGACAACAATTTGGAGGGTAAGCGGAGTAAGTTACACGCCAGCAACAATGTCAATGTCTTCAAAATGTCATAAAAAAGGCTAAAAAGCCCATACTATACTACTATAAGAAAATTGAATCTATAAATTCCCTCATCAATTCATCATAAAACTAATAATTAATGTATGCAAAATCAGGTAAATTATGCGCTCGATCGAGCCAATTACAACCTCCTCTCGTCAGTGTCATCTCGTCGCTCGACGTAATCAACATAAATAAACGACGCGCCGCCATAAAGACCAAAGCAATGAAAATTCATAATTAGCGGAAACATGAAGTAATAGTTCTGCACGTAATAGTAAACGAGTTAATATATTTATGCCATTAAGCTACCATAATTAAGATTATGGTAATTTAAACGCATCAAATAAATTTTAAACGTTTGCTGCTTGCTGCACTTGTTAAATGATTGATTATAGTTTAATCAGTAAAAGCGCACTCCGGCGGCAATTTTTATGGTCGCGCTGAATGAGCTCTCGCTCGCCCAACATTGAATAAAACATGGACATAAAGCCGTGAGAGAAACGATCTTTAAACCGGTAGTAAAACGAAGCCACGAAATGCAAGACAATGTCTACCGATGCCGAGGCGGAGTAAGTGATGTGTAACGTAACGTCGTTTCAGGTCACCAAAGTCTAGTCAGGTGCATACACCTTAATTAAGTTCAGCTATGTAGATGATGCAAGAGTACCTTTGATGTACATTTCTGTGAAGACAAGACACTTTACTACGTGAGTTTAATAATGATCAGATCCAATTGACTGAAAGTATCCAATTAATGATAATCAAATAATCCTGGAATTGTTGTATAAAATTCATATTCCTGTAAAAGATTATAACATTTACAACATTGTTTAAATAATTAACGCCTTGTTTTTATTAAATAGGGGGATAATAAAGATGCATGTGGAGCTTCGCTTATTGCCACCGTATTTCATATTAATATCAGGATTAAACCGAATATTTATATCCGGTTATGTTTTAAGTACTTTTAGGAGGGGTGCAAACATATCGAAGCAACACTTGGAAAATTGCGGGCTTGGCGGAAATCACGCGCGCGTTTTCCTGCGAGAGTATAAAAAAACAAGGACGAAAATGCTGAATAAGCAAAGATAATGTTGGTTATTACAAGAGAAACATTTTTGTAGATTGAGGCCTCGACTCTGATTATTGACCCGCAGCCGGAAAATGATGACGACTGGGATTTATTTTTGCTCCACTTGATGCAACAGTCATTTTCATTAGAGTTATAAAAGGAGTTTATTTTGAGGGTGGTTTTATTTTGGATGAGGATTCATTTGCATTATAATTACATTTGATATGAGTTACAGGATAAAGCAGATACTAGGCATCAAAAACACTTTATCTCACAATGGTTATTGCTGAAAAACTAAAACGCAGATTATAAAATTAAAAACAATATTTCAGATGTAACCCTTTTTAAGCTTTTTCAATATTAAGAATCCTTGACTCACCTCACACAATCAACACTCACATACACTTTCAACATCACCACCTTTCCCGGATACCACCAAAACTAATTCAGAAAGCAAACAACTCCCTTAATCTTAACAAAGATGTTTCTTCCAAGTATTCCCATAGGGAAGAGTTTAGTCGGTAAGCTCATCTTCCGACGTGGTCTTTGACCAAACTAGAGTTAAACTTTGTGTGGTTTAAATTGTTGTGCCTTGCCCACTCTCCCTAGTATTTCTGATCCAATTTTTCGTCAACAAACATTTGGGTAGGTAGGCACAAAATTAGTTCAAGTATTGTGATCGTGTGGTTTACATTGAAATTCCCCGTGTTACGCCAAGTGACATGCCTATCACTCGAGCCGCAACACGGCCGCAGTGTCTCACGCCGTCAACATGGGTTAATCCACAAAACCAAGACAACGGCACACCCAGACGATTAGATGTACTTAAGTACCCCAATAAAACCGCTAAGACAATACAGTACCATGTGGTATGCCACCCCAATATGTATAAAGAAAACCTGCCAAAGTTTAAACAAGAAACCCATCCTAAAAAATTCTTACAAAAACTGAAAAACTACTTCCGACGTCATCGGATTCCGACATCGGCCTACCCCAAGGCGTACCTACAGAGCCTAATGAACAAAGCCAAGAAAAACAAAAGATGATGACCAAACTAGTCCACCAATATGCCGACCACATTGCCATAGCCTATAAAACTAGAAGCCCAATGTCAAATGCCACCAAAGCCAAAGAGCCGTTCTAAGCATTTCTTGGCCGACAAGCGGCCTTATATAACCAAATCTATCCAAATCACCACCTAACAACAATGGTCAACAAGTTAGCCACCCTGACCAAACCTCGCATACAACAGTCAATAGATACAAGAAAATTCAGCTCATTCAAAAAGCTAGTGGAGGTAGCCACCAAAATTGAGGTTGCAATCACACAATAAAATAGCAAAAACTTTTGCTCAAAATCTAACCTTTTTTTTTTGTGAGAAGTGGAAATGCTTTATGCACTGGCCCTAATTCAATGCATTGAAGTGTAGAACTGGATATTGCTACCTTACCCACTAAAACCACCTTTCGTGTTCCGGAGTTACCAGCAAGGCATTGCTTAGCTGGCAGCTACTACTTTGCTAATTCAATTTTGCGAACTTACGGGAAGGCTTCCGTTATTTCGTCCTGCTCTTTTTGCCTCAGTATGTTTCCAATACCCGTTTGGACACAACTGCATTTGGGCTCGCTTTCCAGCATGTACCCTACAATGTTATCTGCTGTGACCTCTTTTGCACCTAGTATAGCCGTCCAGCTGCTTCTTTCTTCTAGCCATCTGGCGCATGCTAGAACCGTGTGTTCAAGCGTGTCTTCCGTCCCACAGTAAGGGCATTTCGGTTCAGCTTTCCGCTTAAACCTGTTAAGGTAATTCCAGAAACATCCATGGCCGCTGAGAAACTGAGTCAAGTGGTAGTCCACGTTGCCGTGTTTCCGGTTTATCCATGGGGTTATTTCAGGGATGAGTCTCCTAGTCCATTCTCCAGTCGGCCCTTCCCACTGCGCAATTGTTGCCTCTCGCGCCTTCTATTTTTGCTCGTTGTTTCGGGCCTCATGGCTCCTCTCCAAAGCCAGTAAATGCAGAGGTATTGTGCTTGCAATTGCAAGCACCGCCTTGGTGGAGATTGTTCTGTAGGCCTTTCGTTGTGCCCACAGGAGGATCTCCGACTACTTTCGGACGGTTGCCCACTGGCTCCAGACAGGTGCCCCGTACAGAACAATAGACGATACCACGCTACATATTACTTTCCTTTTACTCTCTTTGGGCCCTGCCACGTTAGGCATAAGTCTCTCAAGTTTGGCAGTGACACGGTCTGCTTTTTCAGCGGCCAAGGCTATGTGTGGGCCCATATTGCAGTTGTGAGCAAAAGTGATGCCAAGGTATCTCAGGCTCCTCTGGCTTGTAATTTGTATGTCGTCAACCATGAAAGTAAATTCTTCTAGCTGTTTTCTGTCCGCAAGAATGACCGACTCCGTCTTCTGTGCAGCGAGTTGTAGCTTCCTTTTACCTAGGGACCCGACTATCCTGCTCGCTGCCCATTCGGCATCATCGACCATATCTTTGACATACCCACGTCGTCCGCGTAACCGATAAGGGAAACATTTTTCGGCATTTTCAGCTGCAGTATGCCGTTGTAGCTTACATTGCATAGGGTCGGACCCTATACTGAGCCCTGTGGGACCCCCGCCGTGACCTCCATCGTATGCTTCTCTCCAATAAAAATTCGTCGGTTTTCGAGATAGCTTCCATTTGTCTTAATTAAGTAATACGACACTCCTATGTTTCGCAGTTCGTACATGATGTCAGGCCATCACACGGTGTTGAAAGCATTCTTGACATTGAACGTAACCAAGACGACTTTCATCCCCTTTGCCTTGTATTCTTTTGTCAACGCTTGTACCTTCCTGGCCACATCAACCGTAGACCTACCCTTCCTAAATCCAAATTGGGACTCTGACAGGCCCGACTTTTCCTCTAGTTCGATTTGGAGCCGTCTATTCAGGATTTGTTCGAATAGTTTGCCCATCGAGTTCAGAATGCACAGAGGTTGGCTTAAGGGTAAGCCTAACGGTTTTCCACTCTTCTGGGAAGGTGCCCTTGCTAACAAGCGAGTTCAGGGTGCCAAAGAGCGACTCGGGTCTCTTTTGAGCGATCGCCTTGGTGACCTCAGGTCAGAATCTAACCTAACCTAACCCAACGCCTACCAAAGCCGTCACTAGACATCGTGATGGCCGGAGTAACAAAAAACGCTAACTGTCTGTCCCGCATATCATCCAGATTAACAGCCTGACCACCGGCAATATTTAACAAGACAATTCCAAGACAACTTTAAGCAACACTGACCGAGCTTTAGCAATCGTCACTATCGGTGACAATCGACAAGAAATGGATTTCTTTATCGCTCCAGAACTGGGTGAGAAGGAGATCCTCAAAAACCCCAGGCCAACAAAACCAGTACGGATTATGCCCAAAAATGCCTAAACTATGGCAACCTCCACCGCTTACTCAAAGCAGGAAAGTCAAGGTCTCTGACAAGAGTCAAGAGATACCAAAGTGGGATGACCACCAACAACTCCTTAGAGACATCACACAAGCGTTTCCGTCAGTTTTCAGTAATAACCTCAAGCCTAAAACCACGCAGGTCTGCACCTACAAAATCAAACTGGCCAACACCAATCCGATAAGAACCACACGTTGTTCGTATAAGGCCCATGAAAAAGTCGCAACTTACTAACAGATCAAAGAAATGCTAGCATCAGGCATAATAGAGCGTAGCTCGGGAAATACTGTAGTAATAATCAAGATGAAAAACGACTCGCTCCGGTTTTGTGTTAATTATCGGCGGCTTAATAAGGCCACCAAAGCCAAGGTAACCCCACTCCCTACAATCAAGGAAACCTTAGCAAATACAAAAAGAAGTATCACGGCGGATAAAAATAAACAACCAAAACATCACCTCAAGTTAATCTTGTACTGCCCAAAACCTAACGACAAAAAGCAATTACAAAGCTTCCTTGATCTACGCATGTGGCTTAAGAAGTATGTATCAGACTTTGCAAAAACAGCTGATGGTCATAAAGAGCCCAAAGCAAACTGTTCAGTAGACGATCAACACCTCTACTGCATTCGATCAGCTCAAGCAAAGCATTGATCAAATTAGCGACGCCACACCTAACTTATGCTTCGTCCTACAAACGATAGTGTATCAAGAACTCAGGTAACACATCAAATGAGTTAGAACCCATAGTATCGGCTATCAAGAAGTATCACCGGTACCACCAGAACGTGGATCGTCATATGCCGCCCAAAAACCACCCTTTACCGAACAGGAAAACAACCAAACACTGTACGGCCGGTTAAGCCAACAACATCCTCTCTGAAACCACAAGTACAGATTGCAGATTGCAGATGCGAAAAACAACTGCTTTTGGGTTAAAATGTTTTTGACACAGTAAAATATCGGTAAAGATGATAGTTTTGGCTACAATGTTATCAATTCAATAAACTGAATTTAAATGACTAATTAAAAAAAAAAAAAAACTCAAACTTCAATGTACTGAAAATAGAATAGGAAGCTTATTTAACTATTGACTATCAATGAAATCAAATCACTAGTTTAAAAATTATGTTAGAAGGAGAAGTACTGGATTCGTTAGTTTATTAGTATCCAATTCAAATTACGTAATTTCTATTCGATTGCCTAAGACAGGCATAGTAAAGTCGCCATAAGGTAGCTCGATTAATTTCAAAAATATTCACGCACAAACTTCCGACCCTTTGCAACCCCTTAAAGTTTAGATTGCGGCGATATAGTTTGTATTTATTATAAATTTTTTAGAAAGTTATAAGACAAGGTGTCCCAAAACTCCTTTCCTGAAAGTTTTAACTGAATTCCTGACGGGCCGCCGGCGTGCTCCCCATGTTATCTCCCCACTTTCACCCTCAAGGCAACTTGCAGCAACTCCTCCACCTATTTACACTTATTATGTTAGCGATGTAAGTACGCTACCCCGAATATCGCCTTAAATAAACTACCAAAGGGCCGCATACTTGAACAAGCGGAATTATCAGCATGTGGAACTTTACATACATGTTTGGCTTTGTCATGATTAAATATTGCTATATTGATTGCAAACTAAATAATTTATACTGATCTTGACATATGATGTTGAAAAACCCTACCCGATTTCGATGCGAACTTGTCTAACCGCATCGTGCTCTCTCCCCGGGGGCATAATTCCGCTAAAGCCACCGCTGCGGAAAATTAAAATGGTACAGAAACAACCCTTGACTCGACAACCCGTCTTCGGTTTCAAATCTCTATGCATATATAACGCGAGATTTTGTAATGATGAATGGGATGATTTTCAGGGGAATCGTAACTGCTGTTCGTGATGTCCCCCTATAGATAGATGGACTGACCACTGAAAAGGGTTTCGGGGACATGTACAAACACACAGGGAGACATGCACTATGTGTCGGACACAATTAAAACCTATCAACGCCAACACGCACTAATTATTTTATATTGAACGGGACGAATTTGCTGCATGACTGACTGGTCGACACTTCTCTCAATAATGAAATATATTAAATAACATATGAAAAGCAATTTAAATTTATATCAACAACCACAAAGTTAAAGTTAAAACAGTCCACTTAAAAGAATTACCCGGATATTTTTATCCCATGCTCAGAAAATATTTTCATTGCAAACACAAATACGAGAAGACAAAAAAAAGTGTTTACATTCAATTTTTTTTGTTCGATGCTGATGGACCGAATCCCTTTTTATTGGTGTTACCGTTGAGTGGATGAAGCCAAAGAATAAATCCTGTGTGTTTTTCTGTGAGCGTCTGCAAACTTCACCGACCCCCTCCGACTTGTTTCGAGTTTCTCTAGTAAACTTGCCGTTTCATTGAGCGGAATTGCGCCGGAGAGTGTCGGAACGTTAAATGCCTGCAACTTGGGGCCTCTGACATTGACGGGGCCGTTATTATGCGAGTTTGTGTTGTGCGTAATCCTGAAGTGTCGCCTTCAGACAAGTGGAATGGGAGCCAACTAAAATAGTATTCTTATTACAAAGTTATTGATTCTAATAAAAATATTATTTCTCCTTTTTACTAAAGTGGAGGGTTGATGAATCTGAATGGTCCACAGGTCGCGTTCTCTAAAATCTACTAGCCATTCGGATAACGTTAGCCCTGCTGACCTCGTGAGTATTTGTTTCACATGACACTTTCCCAAGCACGACGTCTCTATTGATCCGGTGGCGTCGCGACGAGCAGCTGAGCGTCGGTTTTGGCATCCATGCGAGCACAACACGCCGCTTCTTCCTTCCTGTTTGCTTTGTTATTGTTTTTATGTTTGGGTTTGATCCGGCTGTCCAACAGATTATTATTTACTGAAATAATTAATGTATTCTACATTTATTTTAATTGAATCATTTATTTAACCTGTACTAAAATTTGCTAGTAAAACATTTAAGTTTGATATAAATTTTATTTGGTTAGTTCTTTGAAATATTATTTTACAGGGGCGGACAAAAAGCATAACCGGAACATTAAAAATTGGATTAAATTACAGTACAAGTGAATATAATTATAATGTTTAAAAGTGCAAGCGCTTTCTTTATACAAATTTAATTAGTGGCTCAAAGATCCACTGTAAAGAGGCTTACAGACTACTAGCACCAACTGTCGTACTACCCCCGACTAAATTTCGTACTAGAAACGGACGCCTACAATACTAGATTAGGACTTAAAATAACCTAAAAACACCCAAAGAAGTACCATAATAACAAACTAAAATTCTTCGCAATCGTCTAAACAATCCAAAACTTAAAGCAATAACGGCATTGGTTCAAACCCAAATTAATGATTAACATACAACTTAAACGCACGATGTGGTGGTTGGGTGATTAGGCGTTCGATGCGTCAGTTATATAAAAAATAACTAAACGTAACACATACACACAAACACATCAGGTGGTCTCTGTTATACAGGCAGACTCGCACTATCGTTGCGCATCACCAAAAAATGTTGTTTCAGGACAAGTATAATCTAGAACCAAACAAACAAAACTGTCCTCACTACCGTACCCAATTAGCAATTAGCAAATTCTAAGCCACCAGTCTATGACAAAAATTGTAATGTCAGCTGTTGAACAACAACGGCTGCAAAATAAGACACAGAAACAAAAGGCTCTTAAAATTATTTGCCTTACTTTTGACGTCATCTCTCATAAAGAACGAAAAATGTTTTTCCAAAACCCTCCTCGTCCAGTTTAGATCGCCAAAATAAGTGCACCACAAACATTTCTTCATGCACGTACAAAGGAAATTAAATGCCAAATAAAAACCGACAAATCACGTAGACAGTGCAGACAGAAAAGCTCAATTGCAAAGAGCCAGTAACCACATTCCTGAGTCTGTAATCTACCGGCAAATCGCCCTCAATTTGACATAAACTCATTTCAATCATAATTAAAATCTAAAAACTCAAAAAACAAATTAAAAAAATCATAACTCAAAAATGGTACATTGGAGTTTTATGTAATTTGCTTGTAGTTTACCTCAATACTATTAGTACCAGATAAAAAATATTTATAAAAATCCATACGCCCAATTTGACATAAACTCATTTCAATCATAATTAAAATCTTAAAACTTAATAAACAAATTAAAAAAAAAAACTCAAAAATAGTACATTGAAGCTTTATGTAATTTGCTTGTAGTTTACCTCAATACTATTAGTACCAGATGAAAAATTATTTATAAAAATCCATACGCTCAATTTGACATAAATTCATTTCAATCATAATTAAAAACTAAAAACTTAAAAAACAATTAAAAAAATCGTAACTCAAAAATGGTACATTGGAGTTTTATGTGATTTGCTTATTATTTACCTCAATACTATTAGTACCAGCTAAAAAATATTTATAAAATTCCATACGCCCAATTTGAAATAAACTCATTTGAATTTTAATTAAAATCTAAAAACTCAAAAAACAATTTAAAAAATCATAACTCAAAAATTGTACATTGAAGTTTAATGTAACTTGCTTGTAATTTACCTCAATACTATTAGTACCAGCCAAAAAATATTTATAAAAATCCATACGCCCAATTTGACTTAAACTCATTTCAATCATAATTAAAATCCAAAAGCTCAATGAACAATTTAAAAAATCATAACTCAAAAATGGTATATTGGAGTTTTATATAATTTGCTTATAATTTACCTCAATACTATTAGTACCAGACAACAAAATATTTATAAAAATCCATACGCCCAATTTGACATAAACTCATTTCAATCATAATTAAAATCCAAAAACTTAATAAACAAATTAAAAAATCATAACTCAAAAATAGTACATTGAAGTTTTATGAAATTTGCTTATACTTTACCTCAATACTATTAGTACCAAATAAAAAATATTTATAAAAATCCATACGCCCAATTTGACATAAACTCAATTCAATCATAATTATAATCCAAAAACTCAATAAATAATTTAAAAAATCATAACTCAAAAATGGTACACTGGAGTTTTTAGTAATTTGCTTGTAGTTTACCTCAATACTATTAGTACCAGATAAAAAATATTTATAATAATCCATACGCCCAAATTGACATAAACTCATTTAAATCATAATTAAAATCCAAAAACTTTAAAAACAATTTAAAAAATCATAACTCAAAAATGGTACATTGGAGTTTAATGTAATTTACTTATAATTTACCTCAATACTATTAGTACCAGTTAAAAAATATTTATAAAAATCCATTCGCCCAATTTGACATCAACTCATTTCAATCATAATTAAAATCCAAAAGCTCAATGAATAACTTAAAAAATCATAACTCAAAAATGGTACATTGGAGTTTTATGTAATTTGCTTGTAGTTTACCTCAATATTATTAGTACCAGATAAAAATATATTTATAAAAATCCATACGCCCAATTTGACATAAACTTATTTCAATCAAAAATAAAATCCAAAAACTCAGTAAACAATTTAAAAAATCATAACTCAAAAAAGGTACATTGGAGTTTAATGTAATTTGCTTGTAAATTACCTCAATACTATTAGTACCGGCTAAAAAATATTTATAAAAATTCATACGCCTAATTTGACATAAACTCATTTCAATCATAATTAAAATCCAAAAACTTTAAAAACAATTTAAAAAATCATAACTCAAAAATGGTACATTAGAGTTTTATGCAGTTTGCTTATAATTTTCCTCAATATTAATAGTACCAGCTGACAAAAATTTATTAAAATCCAGACGCCCAATTTAATATAAACTTATTTGAATCATAATTAAAATCCAAAAACTCAGAAAACCACTTAATAAATCATAACTCAAAAACGGTACATTGGTATTTAATATAATTTGCTTGTAATTTACCTCAATACTATTAGTACCAGCTGAAAAATATATTTAAAAATCCATACGCCCAATTTGATATAAACTCATTTCAATCATAATTAAAATCCAAAGACTCAATAAACAATTTAAAAAATCATAACTCAAAAATTGTACATTGAAGTTTAATGTAACTTGCTTGTAATTTACCTCAATACTATTAGTACCAGCCAAAAAATATTTATAAAAATCCATACGCCCAATTTGACTTAAACTCATTTCAATCATAATTAAAATCCAAAAGCTCAATGAACAATTTAAAAAATCATAACTCAAAAATGGTATATTGGAGTTTTATATAATTTGCTTATAATTTACCTCAATACTATTAGTACCAGACAACAAAATATTTATAAAAATCCATACGCCCAATTTGACATAAACTCATTTCAATCATAATTAAAATCTAAAAACTCAAAAAACAAATTAAAAAAATCATAACTCAAAAATGGTACATTGGAGTTTTAAGCAATTTGCTTGTAGTTTACCTCAATACTATTAGTGACAGATAAAAAATATTTATAAAAATCCATACGCCCAATTTGACATAAACTCATTTTAATCATAATTAAAATCCAAAAACTCAATAAACAATTTAAAAATCATAACTCAAAAAGGGTACATTGAAATTTTATGAATATTGCTTATATTTTACCTCAATACTATTAGTACCAGCTAAAAAATATTTATAAAAATCCATACGCCCAATTTAACATAAACTCATTTCAATCATAATTAAAATCCAAAAACTTTAAAAACAATTTAAATAATCATAACTCAAAAATGGTACATTGGAGTTTTATGTAATTTGCTTATAATTTACCTCAATACTATTAGTACCAACTGAAAAATATTTATAAAAATCCATACGCCCAATTTGACATAAACTCATTTCAATCATAATTAAAATCCAAAAACTCAATGAACAATTTAAAAAATCAAAACTCAAAAATGGTACATTGGAGTTTTATAAATTTTGCTTGTAGTTTACCTCAATACTATTAGTACCAACTAAAAAATATTTATAAAAATCCATACGCCCAATTTGACATAAACTCATTTCAATCATAATTAAAATCCAAAAACTCAATGAACAATTTAAAAAATCATAACTCAAAAAAAATACATTGAAGCTTTATGTCATTTGCTTGTAGTTTACCTCAATACTATTAGTACCAGATGAAAATGTATTTATAAAAATCCATACGCTCAATTTGACATAAACTCATTTCAATCATAATTAAAATCTTAAAACTCAATAAACAATTTAAAAAATCATAACTCAAAAATGGTACATTGGAATTTAATATAATTTGCTTGTAATTTACCTCAATACTATTAGTACCAGCTAAAAATATATTTATAAAAATCCATACGCCCAATTTGACATAAATTCATTTCAATCATAATTAAAATCTAAAAACTCAATATACAATTTAAAAAATCATAATTCAAAAATGGTACATTGGAGTTTAATAAAATTTTCCTACAATTTACCTCAATACTATTAATACTAGCTAAAAAATATTTATAAAAATCCATACGCTCAATTTGACATAAATTCATTTCAATCATAATTAAAAACCAAAAACTTAAAACAATTAAAAAAATCGTAACTCAAAAATGGTACATTGAAGTTTTATAAAATTTGCATAAAATTTACTTCAATACTATTAGTACCAGCTAAAAAATATTTATAAAACTCCATACGCTCAATTTGACATAAATTCATTTCAATCATAATTAAAATCTAAAAACTCAATAAACAATTTAAAAAATCATAACTCAAAAATGGTACATTGGAGTTTTATAAAATTTGCTTATAATTTACCTCAATACTATTAGTACCAGATAAAAAAATATTTATAAAAATCCATACGCCCAATTTGACATAAACTTATTTCAATAATAATTAAAATTCAAAAACTCTATAAATAATTTAAAAAATGATAACTCAAAATTGCTACATTGAAACTTTGAGTAATTTGCATATAATTTACCTCAATACAATTAGTACCAGCTACAAAATATTTATAAAAATCCATACGCCCAATTTGACATGAACTCATTTCAAACATAATTAAAATCCAAAAACTCAATAAACAATATAAAAAATCATAACTCAAAAATGGTACATTGGAGTTTAATAAAATCTTCCTACAATTTACCTCAATACTATTAGTAGAAGCTAAAAAATATTTATAAAAATCCATACGCTCAATTTAACATAAACTCATTTCAATCATAATTAAAATCCAAAAACTCAATGAACAATATAAAAAATCATAACTCAAAAATGATACATTGGAGTTTTATATAATTTGCTTATAAAGTACCTCAATACTATTAGTACCAGCTAAAAAATATTTATGAAAATCCATACGCCCAATTTGACATAAACTCATTTCAAGCATACATAAAATCCAAAAACTCAATAAACAAGTTAAAAAATCATAACTCAAAAATGGTACATTGAAGTTTTATATAAATTGCTTATAAAGTACCTCAATACTATTGGTACCAGCTTAAAAATATTTATAAAAATCCATACGCCCAATTTGACATAAACTGATTTCAATCATAATTAAAATCCAAAAACTCAAAAAACAAATTAAAAAATCATAACTCGAAAACGGCACATTGGAATTTTTATGTAATTTGATTAAAATTTACCTAAATACTATTAGTACCAGCCAAAAAATATTTATAAAAATTCATAAGCCCAATTTGACATAAACTCATTTTAATCATAATTAAAATCCAAAAACTCAATAAACAATTTAAAAAATCATAACTCATAAATGGTACATTGGAGTTTTATGTAATTTGCTTGTAGTTTACCTCAATACTATTAGTACCAGATAAAAAATATTTATAAAAATTCATACGCCCAATTTGACATAAACTCATTTCAATCATAATTAAAATCTTAAAACTCAATAAACAAATTAAAAAATCATAACTCAAAAATAGTACATTGAAGCTTTATGTAATTTGCTTGTAGTTTACCTCAATACTATTAGTACCAGCTAAAAAATATTTATAAAAATCCATACGCCCAATTTGACATAAACTCATTTTAATCATAATTAAAATCCAAAAACTTTAAAAACAATTTAAAAAATCATAACTCAAAAATGGTACATTGGAGTTTTAAGTAATTTGCTTGTAGTTTACCTCAATACTATTAATACCGGCTAAAAAACATTTATAAAAATCCATACGCACAATTTGACATAAACTCATTTCAATCATAATTAAAATCCAAAAACTCAGAAACAATTTAAAAAATCATAACTCAAAAATGGTACATTGGAGTTTATTAAAATTTTCCTAAAAGTTACCTCAATACTATTAGTACCAGCTAAAAAATATTCATAGAAATCCATACGCCCAATTTGACATAAACTTATTTCAATCATAATTAAAATCCAAAAACTCAAAAAACAAATTATTAAAAAATCATAACTCAAAAATGGTACATTGAAGTTTTATAAAATTTGCTTGTAGTTTATCTCAATACTATTAGTACCAGCTAAAAAATATTTATTAAAATCCATACGCCCAATTTGACATAAACTCATTTCAATCATAATTAAAATCCAAAAACTTTAAAAACAATTTAAAAAATCATAACTCAAAAATGGTACATTGGAGTTTAATAAAATTTTCCTACAATTTACCTCAATACTATTAGTACCAGCTTAAAAATATTTATAAAAATCCATACGCCCAATTTGACATAAACTCATTTCAATCATAATTAAAATCTTAAAAATCAATAAACAATTTAAAAAATCATAACTCAAAAATGGTACATTAAAATTTTATGTAATTTGCTTGTAGTTTACTTCAATACTATTAGTACCAGCCAAAAAATATTTATAAAAATCCATACGCCCAATTTGACATAAACTCATTTCAATCATAATTAAAATCCAAAAACTCAAAAAACAAATTAAAAAATCATAACTCAAAAATGGTACATTGGAGTTTTATGTAATTTGCTTATAATTTACCTCAATACTATTAGTACCAACTAAAAAATATTTATAAAAATCCATACGCCCAATTTGACATAAACTCATTTCAATCATAATTAAAATCCAAAAACTCAATAAATAATTTAAAAATCATAACTCAAAAATGGTACATTGGAGTTTAATGTAATTTGCTTATAATTTACCTCAATACTATTAACACCAGCTTAAAAATATTTATGAAAATCCATACGCCCAATTTAACATAAACTCATTTTAATTAAAATCCAAAAACTCAAAAAACAAATTAAAAAATCATAACTCAAAAATGGTACACTGGAGTTTTTAGTAATTTGCTTGTAGTTTACCTCAATACTATTAGTACCAGATAAAAAATACTTATAAAAATCCATACGCCCAAATTGACATAAACAACTCATTTCAAACATAATTAAAATCCAAAAACTCAAAAAACAAATTAAAAAATCATAACTTAAAAATGGTACATTGGAGTTTTATGTAATTTGCTTATAATTTACCTCAATACTATTAGTACCAGCTAAAAAATATTTATAAAAATCCATACGCCCAATTTGACATAAACTCATTTCAATCATAATTAAAATCCAAAAACTCAATAAACAATTTAAAAAACCGTAACTCAAAATTGGTACATTGGAATTTTATAAAATTTGCTTAAAATGTACCTCAATACTATTAGTACCAGCTAAAAAATATTTATAAAAATCCATACGCCCAATTTGACATAAACTCATTTCAATCATAATTAAAATCCAAAAACTCAATAAACAATTTAAAAAATCGTTACTAAAAAATGGTACATTGGAATTTTATAAAAATTGCTTAAAATTTACCTCAATACTATTAGTACCAGCTAAAAAATATTTATAAAAATCCATACGCCCAATTTATATAAACTCATTTCAATCATAATTAAAATCCAAAAACTTTAAAAACAATTTAAATAATCATAACTCAAAAATGGTACATTGGAGTTTTATGTAATTTGCTTATAATTTACCTCAATACTATTAGTACCAACTGAAAAATATTTATAAAAATCCATACGCCCAATTTGACATAAACTCAATTCAATCATAATTATAATCCAAAAACTCAATAAATAATTTAAAAAAGCATAACTCAAAAATGGTACACTGGAGTTTTTAGTAATTTGCTTGTAATTTACCTCAATACTATTAGTACCAGATAAAAAATATTTATAAAAATCCATACGCCCAAATTGACATAAACTCATTTCAATCATAATTAAAATCCAAAAACTTAATAAAAACTTGAAAAATTATACATGTTTTGTAGTGTGCGATAATAGTTCTACACAAACATACGGGACCTACACTTTAATGTTAAATCCCAAGGTTTATTATTACTGATTATAATTAGTAGATTTGCAGAATACAGCTTCCACATCTACATACTCAGACCCATCTACTATTGATTATTAATAAATGAAATCCTCAAAACTCTGCGTAAAATTTTGGTTGTGCAGATTGTAAAAACGTAATGATAAAATATGCAAATCCCCAACCTATTAGCATAATATTCGAGAGAAAAAAGGCGCAAATATTTGCAAATTTCCCGATAACCTCATTACATTCGCGCACGTTTAACATCCCTTGTTTTTTTTATTTTTATCTGGAACGAGATATTTGTCCCGAGTTAAAAAGCATACGTGCGCCTTCCTCGATACGAATGTATGCCGAGGATTTACCCATCACATCCATGCGAACAAACGTTTTATTTTCGCCCTAGTTTTCCCGTACTGCTTGTTAACAAACTGGACGGACGTCAATATTGTCCTTTCCTCCGTGCGCATCCTGACACCTCTAGAAAATGCAACCGACGGGAAAAAATATATATAATAAAAATAAAACATTTAAAAAGACGGGTCCCATCTGCGCGAATAAACACGGCCAAACCCCTTTTGCGTTATTTATAAATCGCTTTTATCTTCCCTTTTAAAAATTTCAAGTGTTCCTAGCATCGCCGTTTCCAGGAACGATAAAAACGACCATCAAAAATCTCCCTGTAAATATTTTAAAGATCTACTACATCAAAGGAATACTGCGCAAGGTTTTCAATTTTATTTTTTGGAAAAATATGACCTAGCAATTACACGTGTATTATATCTTTGGTAATTCCATTTGGCAGTCAATTAGTCCGCATCAACACCAATTAAAATTTAAACTTCTCACGTTGGCGCAATTAAAACTAGTCTGGTAATTAGCAGCCACCCCCATTTTAGGGGTGGTTGCATGCTAGCGGGCTGTTACACTGATACCATCCGGGCTTTTGTAACACCTAAGCAAGATAGCATCCATCGATTACGTTTTGTGAGAACGTGCAACTTTACGTCTGGCTTTCCTTAATCGTTATTCGATACGCTTAAGAAAGCATTTGAATCGCACCCAAAGAAAATCTGTCGGGATTACTTTGAATTAACATTAAGGTCGATAGACTAGTACTATTAGGATTATTTTTCATCCTCTAAATTGGCTATAAATTATTATATCTACTTTAATAAATTCGTTGACTGCAAAGGATCGCCGAACGTGGAGATCCCATGAAATATTCAGTTCCTCCGCCCCGAGGGCTGCACTCTCGTCTCGCGACGGTATTTCAAAAATGACCGTTTTCCCGGTCCGTGCCATTTAAGTTTCCGGGCCATAACGGAGCCGGGGACGCTGTTTTATACGATAAGAGACTCATTTTTTGACCGAGATATATCGTGCGGATTATTTATATAACCACCTTAACACTCGCCACAGAAGAAATGCCATATTTATACTGCGTCTCGCTTAGCTAAGCCCGAATAAATTGATACTGCCTACTTGGGGTTACCATTGTTGCCCTACAACAAGCATCGTGGGTTCTATAAAGGACACTGTTTGTGTACTAATATTTGTTTAGTTCTGTTTAGGGCATACTATAATTTTGTATATAATATAAATGAAGCTTTATTAACATAACTTTACAATATCTTCGTTAAAATTACTGTAATTTAAATTACAAACTAAAAATTAATTTGAAAGTCTAAATTAATTAAATTGAATTGTTTACCAAATATTCTAGTAGGAAACATTAAATACTTTTTACTTTTCTACCTAATTCGTAACTTCCATATTAGTAGCTAACAAACACTCGAGCGGTTGGGTGGAGTACTCCAGAATATGATATCGAGTCAGTAGTTTAAACTGAAGTAGAAACGTATACAAAGAGAATTAAATGTAGGATACTCCAGAGCTTTGTAATCAATAATAGATTTATCAAAAACTATTTTTATTATGTATGTCGCTTCGTGATTAGTAGTAATGTATCAAACTTTAACCTCATTAATAGAAGAAATCTTGTATCTAGTATGTCGCTTCGCAATTAATTATAGATCTATCCAAAACAACTTTTGTCCCAAATGTCGCTTCATGATAAGTAATTGATGTCTCAAATTTTAACCTCAATAATAAACGTCATCTTGCGTTTAGTATGTCGCTTCGCGATTAACAATGGATCTACCGCAACAATTTTTAACTCAAATGTCGCTTCGCGATTGGTAATTGATGTCTCAAACTTTAACCTCAATTATAAAGGTAATTATGTATGTAGTATGCCGCTTCGTGATTAAGAATAGTAGATCTAAAATAGATCAAATTTATCCAAATGTTGCTTTGCGATTAGTAATTGATGTCTCAAACTTTAACCTCAATAATAGACTTCGCGATTAGGTAAATGATGTCTCAAACTTTAATCTCATAAATATAGGTCATCTTGTATGTAGTATATCGCTTCGCAATTAAGAATAGATAAAAAAAGGTCAAATATATCCCAAATGTCGCTTCGCAATTAGTAAGTGATGTCTCAAACGTTAACCTCAATTATAAAGTATGTGGTATGTCGCTTCGTGATTAAGAATAGTTCTAAAATAGATAAAATTTATCCCAAATATCGCTTCGCAATTAGTAATTGATGTCTCAAACTTTAACCTCAATAATAAAAGCCATTTTGCATGTAGTATGTCGCTTCGCGACTGAAAATAGATCTAAAAAAATTAAATTGATCTCAAATGTCGCTTCGCAATTAGTAATTAATGTCTTAAACTTTAATCTCAATAATAGAGGCCATTTTGTATGTAGTATGTCTCTTCGCAATAAACAATAAATCTATTAAAAACCATTTCTATCATAAATGTCGCTTCGCGACTAGTAATTGATGTCTCAAACTTTAACCTCAGTAATAGATGCCATTTTGTATGTAGTATGTCGCTTCGCGATTAAGAATAGATCTAAAGTAGATCAAATTTATCCCAAATGTCGCTTCGCAATTAGTAATTGACGTCTCAAACTTTAACCTCAATAATTGAAGCTATTTTGTAAGTAGTATGTCGCTTTGCAATTACCAATAAATCTATTAAAAACCATTTTGATCATAAATGTCGCTTCGCGACTAGTAATTCATGTCTCAAACTTTAACCTCAATAATAAAAGCCATTTTGTATGTAGGATGTCGCTTCGCAATTAACAATAAATCTATTAAAAACCATTTTTATCATAAATGTCGCTTCGCGACTAGTAATTCATGTCTCAAACTTTAACCTTAATAATAGAGGCCATTTTAGCTTCGCAATTAGTAATTAATGTCTCAAACTTTAACCTCAATAATTAAGGCCATTTTGTATGTAGGATGTCGCTTCGCAATTAACAATAAATCTATTAAAAACCATTTTTATCATAAATGTCGCTTTGCGACTAGTAATTGGTGCCTCAAACTTTAACCTCAATAATTGAGGCCATTTGGTATGTAAGATGTTGCTTCGCAATTAACAATAAATCTATTAAAAACTATTTTTATCATAAATGTCGCTTCGCAATTAGTAATTTTTGTCTCAAACATTAACCTCAATAATTGAGGCCATTTTGTATATAGGATGTCGCTTCGCAATTAACAATAAATCTATTAAAAACAATTATAATAATATTAATAGTAATTGATGCCTCAAACTTTAACCTTAATAATAGAGGCCATTTTGTATGTAGTATATCGCTTCGCGATTAAGAATAAATCTGAAGATCAAATTAATCCCAAATGTCGCTTAGCGATTAGTAATTGAAGTCTCAAACTTTAACCTCAATAATTGAGGCCATTTTGTATGTAGGATGTCGCTTCGCGATTAGCAATAAATCTATTAAAAACCAATTTTATCATAAATGTCGCTTCGCGATTAGTAATTGATGTCTCAAACTTTAACCTCAATAATAGAGGCCATTTTGTATGTAGTATGTCGCTTCGCGATTAAGAATAGATCTAAACTAGATCAAATTTATCCCAAATATCGCTTCGCAATTAGTAAATAATGTCTCAAACTTTAACCTCAATAATGAAGGCCATTATGTATGTAGGATGTTGCTTCGCAATTAACATAAAACTAAAAAAAATAAAATTTATCCCAAATGTCGCTTTGCAATTAGTAATTGATGTATCAAACTTTAACCTCAATAATAGAGGCCATTATGTATGTAGTATGTCGCTTCGCAATTAACAATAAATTTATTAAAAACCAATTTTATCATAAATGTCGCTTCGCGATGTCTCAAACTTTAACCTCAATAATAGATGCCATTTTGTATGTAGTATGTCGCTTCGCGACTAAGATTAGATCTTATAAAGATCAAATTGATCCCAAATGTCGCTTCGCAATTAATAATTGATGCCTCAAACTTTAACCTCAATAATTGAGGCCATTTTGTATGTAGGATGTCGCTTCGCAATTAACAAAAAATCTATTAAAAACCATTTTTATCATAAATGTCGCTTCGCGACTAGTAATTGATGCGTCAAACTTTAACCTCAATAACAGAGGCCATTTTGTATGTAGTATGTTGCTTCGCGATTAAGATTAGATCTAAAAATGATCAAATTAATCCCAAATGTCGCTTCGCAATTAATAATTGATGTCTCAAACGTTAACCTCAATAATTGAGGCCATTTTGTATGTAGGATCTTGCTTCGCAATTAACAAAAAATCTATTAAAAACCATTTTTATCATAAATGTCGCTTCGCGACTAGTAATTCATGTCTCAAACTTTAACCTCAATAATAAAGGCCATTTTGTATGTAATATGTCGCTTCGCAATTAAGAATAGATCTAGAAAGTATCAAATTTATCCCAAATGTCGTTTCGCAATTAGTAATTCACGTCTCAAACTTTAACTTCAATAATTGAGGCCATTTCGTATGTAGGATGTCGCTTCGCGATTAACAATAAATCTATTAAAAACCATTTTTATCATAAATGTCGCTTCGCGATTAGTAATTCATGTCTTAAACTTTAACCTCAATAATAGAGGTCATTTTGTATGTAGTATGTCGCTTCGCGACTAAGAATAGATCTAAAAAGATCAAATTGATCCCAAATGTCGCTTCGCAATTAGTAATTTTATTTATTTATTTATTTATGCTTTTTACGGCTATTTTACATTGCCACAGTAAGTCTACGACTTGTTTAAAGTGGTTTGATGGGACCAACAGCTTAAAACGTGACTTCCAAACCACGCTGGTGGATAAAGAGCAAGTTATCATTTCAGTCATATTTCGGGGATCGAACCCCGGACTGCTCGCATGATATGCAAGTGCTCTACCATTGATGTCTCAAACTTTAACCTCAACAATAGAGGTCATTTTGTACGTAGTATGTCGCTTCGCGATTAAGAGCAGATCTAAAAAAGATCAAATTGATCCCAAATGTCGCGTCGCAATTAGTAATTGACGTCTCAAACTTTAATCTTAATCATAAAGTCCGTCTTATATCAAGTATGTCGCTTCGCAATCAACAATAGATCTAGTATTAGCTATCTGCTTACATTACAGTTTTGAGTGAATTTCAAACCACTAGCAAAATTATTCATCGAATCTTGACTAGAAAAGGTTCTATGCTATAAAACCTCAAATTGACAAGGCAAATTAGAGAAAGGTAAAGTAAGTGAGTAGAAGAGTAAAAAGTAGAAAAAAAGAATTTTGATAGTACATTGCTGTTATTAATTGTACAATTTTTTTTTTCAAAAATCTATTATTCCAATCGAAAATTTTTGATAAATTTACGAATTTTTAGTGCGCAAACTGAAGAGTTTCACTAATTTTACCGTTCTTCGTGACCAAATTTTGCTGTTTTGTAGTAATTTTAAAGAAAATTCTTACTTTTGTGTGTCTAAAATAATTTTGTGTTGTTAATCTATAGATTTCTAGTGTACAAACAAAAACATTTTAGCAGTCCCATCGTTTTTTAAGAGTAATTTCTGTAAGTCTAAAAAATTTTGATAGTTTTACTGTTTTATAGTGACTTTAAGGAAAAATTTTAGAAACACTTCAAATTTATAGTGTCTTAACTGAAGAATTTTGCTAGTTTTACATTGTTTTATTGTCAAAACAATTTTTTAGTGTTTAAAATAAGAAATTCTAGTCTAATTGAGCGGTTTTGCTACTTTTACTGTTTTTTAGTGATATTTTACTATCTAAAATGAGAAATTAATGTATTTTTACTGATTTTTTATGTCTAATCGAAAGAATTTTGTTGATTCCACTGTTTTTTAGTGTGTAAAACAAAAAGTTTTAGTAGTTTTACATATTATCAGAACCTAAACGGAAAAGTTTTGCTAATTTTGCAGTTTTTTAGTGCCCAAACAAAAGAATTTTGATTAAACCAACTTTTTTTAGAGTCTAAAATAAGAAATTATAATAGACCACTGATTTTTAGTGTTTAAACGTTAGTTTTACTGTTTTGTTACAACTAAAACAAACAATTTTGGTAGTTTTTTTTTTGTTTTTTAGTGCCTACACAAAAGATTTTTAAGTGGTCTACAAAAATATAAAAGAAAACTGAATAGAAACCAAAAAAAGCAACATTTTTATCTGGGACACAAAATTTTAGTATCTAAACGAAAGAACTTTGGTGTTTTAGCTCATAGTACTCTGTGCGTTTTTTTACTGCATGCGATTGCTCGTTTTTTATTTATAGCGCGCTTACCAGGTCGGTCGTCGGTCAATGTACGGATGTTATAAAACCATGAGTTGGCAATATTATATATACAATAAAATAAATAGTTTTTGACATCATTTTGGCACCAGATTTATGTATCAGAGTATTGAAAGCTTGATTCCAGCTAATTGGAAAAATATCAGTAGTCGTATCAATTTTAGCACAACATCAATTTCTAGAGTCCTGACCTTTTCAACAAAACTATAGTCTATGCAAAACCACGCTGGAAGTAAACAAATACACGCGCTGTTCACGTGCACAGCTACAGGTACAGGGTCGCAAGGCAATAAAAGGGGATTTATGAAGATAGGAAAAATACTCTGATTAAAAAGATATTTATGGAGTATAGGTTCAAGTATATTTATGAATTTAGGAAAATACAGAGATTACATTCATAATTAGGGTCCAAGTCATAAAATGCATAAAATCTCACTTTAATAAGGTCTGGATTGAAAAGCCCCCTGCTAACAATCAATCGCATGTAGGCTTGTATGTGTTCACGTGCTAATCACGCAGTTTTGTTTACATACTTTTAGTGTAGCATAGTTTTGAATAGGTCGGCAGTACGGCAGAGAGGGCATGTACAAATACCAGCGCTAACGAAAGTTAAGCAACGGCCGCTCTGGCCACAACTTGGATGGGTGACCCCAAAGTAATGCCGAGCGTAGCGTTCTTCCCAATAGTCCGTTACCTCATATAGGCTTTCAAACATACACATGTCTTCTCTGTGGCTCGGTGTGTCCGACACCTCGACACCTAACGGTATTAAGAGGTTATAGATTATATATATAGTTTTGAATAGACCATAGTTACAAAAGCTCCAAAGACACAAAAGATTAAATATATTCCTATTAAAAAACCACTTAAAACAATTTCAAATAAAAAGAATTGCTAAGCCGATTCATCAAAAATTCATGAAAAATATACAAAATACTTCTGTCAATTGCTGCTCCTAATTTTGTTATTTTGCTGTCGTATTTGCCTAATTCTTAGCCACCAAATAAGATCCTTAAATAAGCAAAGATTTTGGTAGCTACACTTTCATAAGCAGATTAATTAACTCAATGGCATCTCAATATTAATTTAATTTAATAAAAATCCACCAAAATCCAGATAGGTCAACTTGACAAACTCGTTCAGTACTGTAAATTCTCACCCCTCGTTCGTACTGTCAAAATCCAGGCCAAATTAAATCTGATAATAGATATATCCCACCACAATTGCTCCAAAAATGCAATCAAAGTACCAGAACCTGACAATAATAAGAAACCCTTAACAAAAATCAAACAAACACAGTACGACCATTTCAAGAAATTTGCATATTTCCATAGATCAAAAACAAAGGCAACACTAGCTTCAAAACTTAGACTTAACGTATCAAACTTAAAGTCAAAAACAAACCCAAGAGTTGGCAAAATGGATAAAAGTAAATCCGTAAACCAGATACTAGATTAGGTCAGTAGCTCAGAAATATACAATTGTTTTTACAGGTTAGTCTAAAATTCCAATGTTCATAAGTTATTGTCAAAGCTAGAACCCTTTTCAACAGAAAATAAATAACCTCCAGTAAATATTGATAAAGGTCACCTCTTTTTGAAAGCCTATCCAAGATAAAAAAAACTCTATTCAAACAAAACTTTAAAGATATTTTTCCCTAAAACTCCAATAACCATAACAAACTAACCAGAGAACATAGCATACTTCCCTGAAACAACAAGCAAGCCAGTCTCATTTATATCCCAAAACCTACAAACAGAATAAAGTTTTTGATAACCAATAAGCAATTTTCAAGTGAAGTAAATCTGCTTCGTACTTGGACAAAATCTCCAAGCAATTCTCAGTTTATGTTTCAATTTTAAAAAGGTTTTTAGTATTTTTTTTGTATTGTGATCATTGAACATGCTATTCTGTTTGTGGAAGTTTACCAAAAATGTTTATCTGGCGTAATAACTTTTTCAACAAACCTCCAGAAAAGAAAAGTTCCTCAAAATCGTCCAAAAAAAACTTTCTGAAACCAAACTTTAAGAAAAATGCTAACCAATTTTGTTTAAATTAAATTGGCGCTGACAAAAGACTGCCAAGACAAGAGTCAGTAGGTGCAACCGGTTATTACCAATCAAACAATCTGTCGACTTAAGTTCTGAGAACTAGTAAAACCAATACCATTGAAAATTTTAAACCATTCAGAATTTTTTTTAAGGAATCAGTCAAAACATTACACCTGTATTACTAATAGCAGATAGCAACCAAAACATGACTTATAAAATTAAGTCCATATACGCCTGCAACAATAGTTAAACTTTGTCATAATACAGGAACACGCAAAAAACTATGTCAACTGCTTAGCACCAAAACCCAACAGGTGTGTAAAGCATGCAACAAAATCCAAACTAATTGTTTTATCATAAGCCAGATACATTGACCATGCATCGTGCCATGCTGACAACAAATATATCTACCTAACCCAAACCGGACTAATATAAAGTAAAACCTGAGAAATAAAAAAATCACAATATACAATCTAATAACCTTTAAGGGTAAAACCAGATACACTACCTGAAGCATGCTAAGGTTAAAGACATAATTTTCTATGCAGACTAAACAAAACGTATCAGAACCTTATTATAACATATAAACTAGAGCTTTCTGCAAGACATAAAATTCACTATCAGTTAAAATAAGCTATAAAAAAGTTGCAGCTCATTGATATTACCAAAACCAGTTGTGTTAGCAAAGTTTTAGCTCACAGGATTGATAACCAGACACTGTAGTCTTAACAAGCACATGCATAGAATGGGAATGGAAATAAATCCCCTATGCTGCGGGTGTACAAAAAACTGTAAAACTACAATTCACTTACTGAGTAAATGCATGCTAATGATAAAGCACTTTTATACTCTTCAAAGTCGCCTGAGATGATCACTATGCGGTTACAGAAAGCCACCGAAGACCTCAAAGAATGGTTAGAAAAGTGGCAAATCAAAATTAATCCATAAAAAAAGCAAAGCTGTTCTCTTCACACAGCGACGAATCACCCTTGATGCAAATGTTCTTCTTAATGACGTTCCCATGCCGTGGTCCAATACTGTTAAGTATCTGGGAATTACCTTTGATAGGAAACTCACGTACAAACAGTTTTTGATAAAGCCAGAATTGCAAAAAATCTATTTGTTCCGATGTTGCGTCGGAATAGTGGCATGTCGACCCAGAACAAAACAAAGCTCTACACATCTATCATCAGACTCATGCTCACAACAGACCTCAATCGTCTCAAAGTCTTCCAAAGTAACACCTTGAAGATGCTCCATAGAGCTCTATGGTATATCCAAAATAGAAAAATTCGGGCAGACTTCGGGTTACCCTCGTTGCGCCACCACATCAAAACTTTGGCCAAAAAGTATTGCAATAATCTCGCAAATCAACCTAACCTTGATCTAGCTCAACTCGCCGAGCCTGATAATGTAATTTTTTTTTTACAAACAACCTTAACCTAACAACTCACCCCATCTCCAACATCCCAATCACCAAACAAAAGGTACATGAGCCGTAATATCTCAAACTTCCAGGCACTCACTGATTGGGTGGAGTTTAGTCAATAGGCACCCCCGGAAAAGCAAATCCGACACGTCTTGTGAGCGTAAAGTCTTTAGAAGATTAACCACCCAAACAAACAAAAAAAAAGCAAAACTTTTAAACTCCATGCACATCCTCCTATGGCAAACACACCTTACTAAAACAGAGCTGAAAGAAATCCCTTAACAAAAGATTCTGGATTTCATCAAAGAGACAGCTGTTAAAGGAGTAAAACAACAAAGATATACAACAGGGCCGTAGGGCAAAAGGCTCCAAGCAAACCACCTCCGAGAAAAAAAAAACAGTACGGGATTGCCTAGTGTCATTTCAAAGATTTTCCCTTCCTACGCACAAAAAAAAACTTCTTCTTTATTGCGCGTTTTATAGCTATTTTACATCGCCCCAGAAGTCTTACGACTTGTATAAAAGTGTAAATAAACTTGATACCAGGTCCTGTCACTATCAACAGTGCCTCCAAAATAAGTAACCACAAAAAAGCAATGTAAAATCATCACCAACATTCCCAAGCTAAGCCCATAATGCCATCTCAAGATAAAATAAGCAACATTTCTAACAAATATTAGTAAAAAATCAAATTATGTTGATCCATTCTTTAACACAAAACCACTTTAAAGCCAATATAATCTAAGAGCTTAATAAAATCATAATTTCTCTGTACTCATAATCAGAAGTAAAAGATAAAACCCAAAACAAAAACTTTACCTGCAACACAACTAACTTACCATTATCACTGGTTTATCAATATATCAAGAAATTAAGTGCAATCCAAAACAAATTTCCAAAGCAAGAAACCAATTTCGTCGCTTTTGCAAAACCAGAAAAACTTTGGTTCAATCATGAAAAGTAACAAACTAAAAATAATTTAGAAACAGTCTAAAAGTTAGCCAAACCTTGTTTTGAATTCTTTTGCCTAAAGCAATCAAAACTGCAGCTCGATTCAACTCAACATTCAATTCATTCATAGGCAAACCTGATCTAAATGGGTAACAAACTAGGCGTAACTTACAAACAGTCTAAAATCTGGCAAGACCTTAAATTAAAGGTAACAAACTAGACAAATTTATAAACAATCTGAAGATTTCTCCCAAGCAAACAAAACTGTAGCTAGAACCAAACTTTTTCCAGAAAACTCAAAATTAAAAGTTTCAAAAACACAGAAGACCAAACGCATCCATAATACAAAAATATTTGCAAATAACATCCTACACTAGCAGACATCGCAGAGTAAATTAAGAGAGGATTGTTGGCAAAATCAGTTCATGCAATACCTTTATGTCAACAGCCAAAACTCATCAGATAAAACCTAAAAACAATTAAAATTAAAATATTATGCACGATGACTATTCTACAATATTCACCGGCAATGCATAGAAAAGATGCAGATGTTAACTTACAATCAATCGCAAAGCGACATACTTAGCCTTGAAAACACTGAACTAACTTATTTGAAGCTCAGAAGATACTAAATTAATTCAAAACCAATCGCGAAGCAAAATACTAAATCTTGAAAATTCTGAATCAACTTACAATCGATCGCGATGCGACATTTGGAGCTCAGAAGATACTAAATTAATTCAGAATCAATCGTAAAGCGACATACTAAACTATTAGACAATTGTATCGTTTGTAATCAATCGCAACGCAACTTACTGAGCCTTAAGAACACTGAACTAACTTACAATCAATCGCAAAGCGACAAATGAAGCCCAAAAGATACTAAATTAATTCAAAATCAATTGCAAAACGACACACTAAATCTTGAAAACACTGAATCAACTTACAATCGATCGCGAAGCAACATTTGGAGCCCCAAAGATACTAAATTAATTCAGAATCAATCGCAAAGCGACATACTGAACTATAAAACAATTTTATCGTTTGTAATCAATCGCTAAGCAACATACTGAGCCTTGAAAACACTGAACTAACTTACAATCAATCGCAAAGCGACATTTGGAGCTCAGAAGATACTAAATTAATTCAAAATCAATTGCAAAGCAACATACTGAATTTTGAGAACACTGAATCAACTTACAAACAATCGCAAAGCAACATTTGAAGCCCCAAGGATAGTAAATTAATTCAGAATCAATCGCAAAGCGACATACTGAACTATAAGACAATTTTATCGTTTGTAATCAATCGCAACGCTACATACTGAGCCTTGAGGACACTGAACTAATTTATAATCAATCGTGAAGCGACATACTGAATCTGGAGAACACTGAATCAACTTACAATCGATCGCAAAGCGACATTTGGAGCGCGGAAAATACTAAATTAATTCAAAATCAATCGCGAAGCAACAAACTAAATCTTGAGAACACTGAATCAACTTACAATCAATCGCAAAGCGACATTTGGAGCTCAGAAGATACTAAATTAATTCAGAATCAATCGCAAAGCGACATACTAAACTATAAGACAATTTTATCGTTCGTAATCAATCGCAAAGCAACATACTGAGCCTTGAAGACACTGAACAAACTTACAATCAATCGCGAAACGACATGTAAAACCCAAAAGGTAATAAACTAATTCAAAATTAATCGCAAAGCGACATCCTAAATCTTAAAAACAATTAATCAACTTACAATCAATTGCAAAACGACATTTGGAGCTGGGAGAATACTAAATTAATTCAGAATCAATCGCAAAGCGACATACTGAACTATAAGACAATTGTATCGTTTGTAATCAATCGCGAAGCGACATACTGAGTCTTGAAGAACTGAACAAACTTACAATCAATCGCAAAGCACCATTTGGAGCTCAGGAAATACTAAATTAATTCAGAACCAATCGCGAAGCGACACACTAAATCTTGAGAACACTGAATGAACTTACTATCTATCGATCGCAAAGCAACATTTGGAGCCCTGAGGATACTAAATTAATTCAGAATCAATCGCGAAGCAACAAACTAAATCTTGAGAACACTGAATCAACTTACAATCAATCGCAAAGCGACATTTGGAGCCCAGAAGATACTAAAATAACAAAATCCAGCTTTAAAGTATCAAAATATTGCAAAAAAGTATTAAAATCCGGCCATAAAATATAAAAATATTGTTGAAAAAAACCAAAATCTAGACATAAACTGTTGCAAGTTGTCATAAAGCACCAAAATCAAACCATAAACTGTTAAAAATTCATTTTTTGTTTTATTAAATGTCAAAAATATGAAAATCTGGTCATAAAAATCAAAATATTGTTAAAAATTAGCAAACTCCAATTATAAAACTGTTGAAAAATGTGAAAACCTACTCATAAAATGTCAAAACTAACTTAATCTGGCCTTGAAACATCAAATAATTGTCAGAAAGCACCAAAATCCGGCCATAAACTGTTAAAAAGTGTAAAAAATTTCATGTAATTTCAAAAACTGCCTAATCTGGCTATAAATATTGTTAAAAATAGCAAAAATCCGGCCATAGAATGTTGAAACGTGCAATTCTATTCAAAATTTGGATAACAACGGTCTTAAAACCCCAAAATTCGGCCATAAAACTGTTGAAAAACGTAAACTTTTACTTATAAATGTCAAAAATAGCAAAATCCAATTATAAAATATCAACATGTTGTCAAAAAAATCTAAAATCCGACCATAAACTGTCAAATAGTGCAAAAGTCTATTCATGGAAGGCCAAAAATAGCAAAATCCAGCATTAAAACACCAAAATATTGTCAAAAAGCACCAAAACCTGGCTAAAAACTGTTTAAAATTGTCAAAATTGTCAAAAAAATCTCAATTCCAGCTTTCAAATATCAAAAATATTTTTAAAAAAGCAAAATTCGGCATAAACCGTTGAAAAGTAGAAAATGCACCCATAAAATTTTAAACAATGATCAGAAAGCACCAAAATCCGGTCATAAACTGTTAACAATTGTCAACATTTTCAAAAATAGCAAAATCCAGCATTGATATATCAAAAATTATGTTAGAAAAAACCAAAATCCAGCAAAAAAATTTGAAAAGTGCAAAATCCGGCTATGATATTTTAAACAATTGTCAGAAAGCCCCAAAATCCGGCCATAAACTGTTAAAAAATGTAAAAATACTCATAAAAATCTCAAAAATAGCTAAAT
Organism: Tachinus rufipes; assembly: GCA_963932245.1. Taxonomy (NCBI): domain Eukaryota; kingdom Metazoa; phylum Arthropoda; class Insecta; order Coleoptera; family Staphylinidae; genus Tachinus; species Tachinus rufipes. The sequence goes on from OZ010749.1 coordinate 11,183,512, forward strand.
CCAGTTATAAAATATAAAAAACATTGTTAAACAAACCAAAATCTGCATAACAAAATTCTATACCCACAACTGACGTAACAAATTTGTATAACCTTAAAACTATACATTGAATTTTGATCAAATTTGGCAACAATGTCGCTAAACATCATTACAACCAACTGTATAAAATTCATTAAAACCAACACGATAATATTATCATGAACTCAAGTTTACTGAATCTCTAAAGCTAAACGTTAAAGTGTTAGGTAATAACAAAATTGTATAACCTTAAAAGTGTACATTAGATTTTGATATAAATTGGCAACATTGTAGCGAAACATCAGTACTACCAACTCTATAAAATTCATTAAAATCAACACGGCAGTTTTGACATAAACTATAGTTTAGTGACTCGCTAAAGCTGAACGTTGATAAGTTAAGTATTAAATAACTTTAAAACTGTACATTAGATTTTGATCAAATTTGGCAACATTGTAGCTAAACATCATTACTACCAACTGTATAAAATTTATTAAAACCAACACGGCAGTTTTGACATAAACTCTAGTTTGGGTACTCGCTAAAGATGTGTTAGGTATTAACAAAATTGTATAACCTTAAAACTGTACATTTGATTTTGATGAAATTAGGCAACATTGTAACTAAACATAATTAATACCAACTCTATAAAATTCATAAAAGTCAACACAACAATTTTGACATAAACTTAAGTTTAGTGACTCGCTAAAGTTGAACTTAGGTACTAAAAAATGAATAACCTCAAAACTGTACATTGGATTTTGATAAAACTTGGCAACATTGTAGCCAAACATTATAACTACCAACTGCATAAAATTAATTAAAATCGACACGGCAATTTTAACATTAACCTCTAATTTAGTGACCCACTACCGCTAAACGTCAATGTGTTAGGTACGTACAAAAATTTATAACCCTAAAACTGTACATAGGATTTAGATAAAACTTTGCACCATTGTAGCCAAACACCATTACTACCAACTGTGTAAAATTTATTAAAATCAACACGGCAGTTTTGACATAACCTTCAAATTAATAGACCAATTATATAAAATTCATTAAAATAGTCGTAGGACACCCTGTATATTAATTATATTAACTCTTTTTTTTAGATAAGGGCAGCCCCTTAAGTATACTGACGTAATGCAATAAAAATTCATAACAAATAAAAATATATTCAAATACTATCTTCAAATACGTCATAGTTAAGGATATACAAACAGCAACAATTGAAAAAAACCCATAACAGCATGAGCCATACATATTGTTTGGTTTCATGTTAGAAAATGTTGACACGCATCCACATATAACCGAGTTGTGCAAACACACCTCAGCAGCAAGCACAACGTAAAAGGATTTCTTTCGACATTCTATTAAGCATCACCTAAAATTTCATGTGTACCACCACCCATACCCCAAAAAGTGGGGGGCAAATATTTGTCCGTACATATTAGACCTGCTTCGAGGTATCACCCCTATTGCTTGCAGAGCAAACAATTTCCGGATTTAAAATGCATCTTCCTGGAAAGAAACCGAACGTGTTTGTTTGCAGTCGACTTCTTGGGCGATGGCTTTTCCATCGGATAGACGCTTTTTTTCCAGAGCGGCGCCGCCAAGTTTCTTGCATTTAATAAAGACGTTACCTAGACAATATGTAATATTGAAAAGGAAATTGATAAAAAAGCGGAGAGATTTCGGCAAAAAAGTTTGATTAAAAATATCTTTACATGACATCAAAGCTATATAATATGAAACAAAGTTAAATTAGCAATTTTAAATATTGATGGAAAATATGCCTATTAAAAAACTGTGTGAAGTTTGCGTAAGTAGGGTGAAGAGGGTGTGGAAACAAGAATACATATCCTACGCTTTAATAGGGTGACTGTATGAACCTGGATAACAAGGAGGTTGAATTGAAACGCGCCGTAATCGCAAGCTAAGATTAATAAGACTGATAGCGATGCCAAAAGGTATTTTCGTTGCGAAGACGTTGCCGCAGGGAACTCTGTAAACATGTTCTCCATGCTACCATTCAAAAAAACTTTGAAAAACTCTCCATACTCGTTTTATATTTTTTCATTTAACCCCGAAAGCTAAGAAACAAAGATTCGTCCATTCCCGAGCGCTGTATATATACACCCACTTCGTCGGCTGGGGATATAAACTTTATTCCGAGATAATAGGTTTTTTTTCGGAACTTCGGCAACTTAAAGAAGCCGATAGAGCGCGCGTCGGCACACGGAAGATAAAAAAAATACAAACTTCCCATCAATTTTTAATGCAGTCGAAAGAACAACCCCTACATTTTAATGGGGATTTGAATAAAATATTCCGTGCATGGCTCGAAAAGCGTAGTTTTATATTGCAAAATGTTTTTCGTATTATATTCGTTTTAACTTACATTAATTCGCATTGAAGTTTTGTAGACTTACCTGAAAAAGACAAAAATAATTAAAATATTATACAATGGAATTAAGTTTATATAAGAATAATGCGGCCATGTTTCTTGCTAATGAGATTGGGAACAAGTTTAAAATTACATTTCTATCGGACGGATGCGTCCGCCTAAACACAAATTCCAAGCTAAACAGACGAGGGTAAGGTCCTATGTTAAATAAACCGCTGAACTCAAATTTAAAACCGCAAGTTGCTAAAAGGCGTTCAAACATTACTAACACTGGAAAATATTTTTATGATTTCTATTAAAAAACTTTAAAAAAACCTGCAGAAAAATTGAGCGTATAGAATTAAATATTAGAGCAGTAGTAAACACTGTAAATTTTAGGCGGGTGAGTGCCAGTTTATGACTACTAGCAAGTAGCGTGTTACGAGTATGTGTACCATGGCACCACAATAAATAACCAGTGAATTCATAAAGTCATAAAAAAACAAATAGAAAAGGTGAATAAGAATCATCTTACCACTGAGCAATTGCTAGAAAGTAGAACACAATCTAAGCTAGCCAGAACCAATGCAACAGCTTCTTTAAGGAGGAACAGTAAACCTAGAGGCCAAACTCCAGAAAATAAGACAGATAAAAAAGTAACCAATTTTTAACAATCTAACTAATAACAACATCAAAAGCAAAAAACTTCCTAACCCCGACTAAGCCCATCCAATTGCCCGACATTAGCAGAAACTTGGTCCTTTTAGATAAAGAAAAATCCAGAAAACGAACAAAAACCAACAAAAAAATTTATAGCTCTTACCCTGACACGTGACTATGTGCCATTAAAGAAAGATGTAAGACAACCAATAATCAATCAAAATTTTTTGGTAAGTTAAGTTACTTCTTCCTCCGCAAGCCAGCAAACATTTTGTATGAGGTTTGTGCAATCTAAATCAAAAATTCTAAACCAACCCTTGCCGCTAGCCACAAAACCGCTGCCAACCACGACAAACTTAAAGTAGTCCTTTCATAATTGATTTCAAATATCACTATCTTAAAACCAGCTTAAGACAGTGTAGAAATTACCTCAGGCAACACTTTCTGATTTTTTTTAATGAAAAACGCTTAGGCGGCCACACCAATTACTGGCTTGTAATCATAAACTGAAGTAAACGCCCACCCGTCCAAGTATTTGTCATCATGAGTTTGGATATCACTATCTTCTCCTATGACTTTTAAAGTTTTCAGAAAAGAAAAACATCTCATGATCTGGAATGCCCACCCACCCATCCAAGTGTTAGTCATCAAAAAGTTGGATTTCAACACCTCCTCCTATGACTAAAAGACTTCTAACGCTTGCAGAAAAACAAAACTTCCAAATTCTTGATAAAAAATTCTTCTTCTTCAGTTCAAACTGTTAAATAGTAATCATAATTTGGGGTAACCCACCCACCCAAGTGTTGGTCATCAAAAAGTAGGATTCCACCAACTACTCCTAGGACTAAGAGACTTCTAACGCTTGCAGAAAAGATAAAATTCCAAGTTTTAGTAACAAACTCTTGGGCGGGAAGGTGGGCACTTCAGTTCAAACTATTCAATGGTAATTATGATCTGGAGTAACTCAACCACCCATCCAAGTGTAGATCATCAAAAAGTTAGATTCTACCATCTCCTCCTATAGCTAAGAAACTTCTAACGCTTGCAAAAAAAGAAAAACTTTCAAATTCTTTAGTACAAACTCTTAAACAGGTAGTTGGGCACTTCAATTCACATGTTAATCATGATCTGGAGTGACTCACACACCCACCCACCCAAGTGTTAGTCATTCAGAGGTTAGATTTCACCAACTACTCCTATAACTAAAAGACTTCTTACAATTGCAAAGAAAAAAACTAACAAACTTTTGGACAGATAGTTGTGCACTCCAGTTCAAACAACTCAATAGTAATCATGATCTGCAATGACCCACCCACCCACCCAAGTTTTGGCCATCGAAAAGTTAAGTATCACCATCTCCTCCCATGACCAAGAAACTTTTCACGCTTGCAAAAAAAAGAAAAACTTCTAAAATCTTGATAACAAACTCTTGGGCGGGTGGAAAAGCACTCCGGTTCAAACTACTTAGTAGTTTTCATAATCTAGAGAGTGACCCCCCACCCACTAAAATGTTGGTCATCAAGATGTTGTATTTCATCATCTCTTCCTATGACTGAGAAACTTTTAAAGTTTTCTGAGCAAATAATTACAAACTCTTAGGCAAGTGCCTGTGCACCTAAGTATAAACTACTCAATGGTATTCATGATCTAGAGTAACTCACCTACCCACCCAACTGTTGGTCATCAAGAAGTTGAATTTCATTATCTCCTCCTTTGACTAAAAGACTTTTAAAGTTTGCATAGAAGAAAAACTTCCAAATTCTTGATAACAAACTCTTGGGCAAGATTCGTTGCACTCCAGTTTAAACTACTCAATGGTAACCATAATCTGGAGTAACCCACCCACCCAAGTGTTGGTCATCAATAGGTAAAATATCATCATCTCCTCCTATGACCAAGAAACTTTTAACGCTTGCAAAAAAGAGATACTTCCAAGTTATTGAAAACAAACTCTTGAGCGGGTGGTTGAGTACTCCAGTTCAAACTACTCAATAGTAATCGTAATTTAAAATAACCCGCTTACCCACCCAAGTGTTAGTCATCAAGAAGTTAGATTTCACCATCTCTTCCTATGACTAAGAAACTTCTATCGCTTGCAGAGAAAAGGAACTTATAAATTCTTAATAACAAATTCTTGGGCAAGTGATTGGGTACTTCAATTCACACTACTCAATAGTTATCATAATCTGCAATGACCCAAGCGCCCACCCAAGTGTTGTTCATCAAGAGGTCAAATATCACCTTTTCCTCCTATGACCAAAAAACTTTTAACGCTTGCAAAAAAGCAAAACTTCCAAGTTCTTGAGAACAAATTCTTGGACAGGTGATTAGGCACTTTATTTCACACTACTTAATGGTAATCATAATCTAAACCCACCCAAATGTTAAGTATCTAAAAGTTGGATTTCACAATTTCCACCTATAACTAAGAGACTTCTCGCTTACAAAGAAGAGAAACTTCCAAGTTCTTGAGAATAAACTTCTGGGCAGGTGATTGGGCACTTCAGTTCACACTAGTCAATGGTAATCATAATCTGGAGTGACCCACCCGCCCACCTAAGTGTTGATCATCAAAAGGCTAAATTTCACCACCTCCTCCTATGACTAAGACACTTCTAACGCTTGCAGAAAAAAGAAACTTCCAAATTTGTAATAACAAACTCTTGGGCGGGTGGGTGTGCACTCTAGATCAAACTACACAACAGTAATCATGATCTAGAGTAACCCACCCACGCATCCAAGTGTTGGTCATCAAAATATTGAATTTCACTATCTCCTATAACTAAAAAAGCGCTTGCAAAAAGAGAAACTTCCAAGTTCTTAATAACAAACTCTTGGGCGGGTAGGTGTGCACTCCAGTTCAAACTACTTAATTATAATCATGATCTAGAGTGCCCTACCCATCCGCCCAAGTGTTAGTCATAAAAAGATTGGATTTCACCACCACCTCCTATGACTAAGGGACTTCTAACGCTTGCAGAGAAAAAAAACTTTAAACTTTTTAGTAACAAACTCTTGGGAGGATGAGTAGACACTTCAGTTCAAACTATTCAATAGTAATCATAATCTAAAGTAGCCCACTCTCCCACCCAAGTGTTGGTCATCAAGAAGTTGGATTTCACCATTTCCTCCTATGACTAAGAGACTTCTAACGCTTGCAAAGAAAAAAAACTTCCATGTTCTTAAAAACAAACTCTTGGACCGGTGGTTGGGCTCTTCGGTTCAAACTACTCATTGGTAATCATAATCTGGAGTGACCCACCCACCCACCCAAATGTTAGTCATCAAAAAGTTAAATTTCAACATTTTCTCCTATGACTAAAAGACAAGTAAAACTTCCAAGTTCTTAAGAACAAACTCTAGGGAGGGTAAGTGTGTACTCTAGTTCAAACTACTAAATGTTAATCATAATCTGAAGTTACCCACCCACCCATCCAAGTGTTGGTCATTGAGAGGTCAGATTTCACCATCTCTTCCTATGACTAAGAAATTTCTATGCTTGCAAAAAAAAAAAACTTCCAAGTTCCTGATAACAAACTCTTGGACGGGTGCCTGTGCATTTCAGTATAAACTATTCAAAGGTAATCATGATCTGGAGAGACCTACCTACCCACCCACCCAAGTGTTGGTCATCAAAGAGTTGGATTTCACCATCTCCTCCTATGACCAAGAAACTTCTAACGCTTGCAAAGAAAAAAAATTTCCAAGTTCTTGGACAAGAAAGTGGGCACACCAGTTGTAATTACTAAATAGTAATCATGATCTGGTGTGACCCACACATCCACTAATAACAAACTTTTGGAAAAGAGTGAGAGTGTACTCCAGTTCAAATTACTCAATGATAATCATGATCTAGAGTGACCCATCATTTCACCATCTTCTTCTATGACTAAGAGATTTCTAACGCTTGCAGAAAAAAGAAACTTTCAATTAATTAATAACAAACTTTTGGGTGGGTGCCTGTGCACTCCAGTTCAAACTACTCAATGGTAATCATGATCTGAGGTGATCCACCCACCCAAGTGTTAGTCATCAAGAGGTTAGATTTCATCATCTCCTCCCGACTTCTAACGCTTCCAGGAAACAAAAACTTTCAATTTATTAATAACATAATTTTGGGCGGGTGGGTAGGTACTCCAATTCAAACTACTCAATGGTAATCAAGAGATTAGTTTACAAAATTAAAAACCACCCGCCTTCAGTTGATAAAATAGTGTACCCCGCCCGCCCACCCAAATGATTGTAAACAAAAAATTTTTAATAGCTTTTGACATTTAAGTAAATACCCACATTTACTATTTTCTTATATTATGAAGCAACATCAGAAGTGTCTGAGTAAACCAATCTTTTGATCAGCAACACTCGGGTGGGTGGCCGGGATTTAAAATCAAAAACAACCCGCCCACTGTTCATAAATTAGTGTACCCCATCCACCCACTTAAGTGTTTGTAAACAAAAAATTGGTAATAGCGCCCACTTTTGAAATCCAAGTAAGAACAGACGTTTAATATTTTGTTATATAGTTGCAGGAACATCAAAAGTGTTAGAGTGAACCAATCTTTTAATCACCAACTCTAGGGTGGGTGGGTGGGTTACAAGTTTAAAAACCAACCGCCCACAGTTTATCAATTGGTATAGCCCAACCACCCACTCGAGTGTCTGTGAACAAAAAATTGGCAATGGCGCCCACTTTTGACATCAAAGGTGTTAAAGTTAACCAACCTCTTGATCACCAACACTAGGATGGGCGAGTGGGTTACAAAATTAAAAACCAACCGCCCACAGTTCATAAATTGGTACTACGCCTACCCACCCAAGCGTTTGTAAACAAGAAATTAGTAATGGGCGCCCATTTTTGACATCTAAGTGACAACTGACATTTACTACTTTGTATATATTAGTTGCAGGAACTTCTGAAGTGTTAATATGAACCAATTTTTTGATTAACCGTCCAAAAATTGTAAAACAAAAACCCCGCCCGCCCGCATAAGTGTTTATAATTAAAAAAATGGTTATAGTTGACATTTAAGTGACACAAATCTTGTTTTGCGGGTGAGCATGAATGACATAAAAAAACCACCCAACCACAATTTATAAAAAATGTACCTCGCCCACCCGAACAGATATTTGTAAACAAGAAATTGATGATACCAAATAAAAAAAATTCCCATTGGCTATCGTTTCATCACCGTCGAGCATAACAGAGGAGCATGTGGCAGCAGTACCGTAATTAAGAACCAATTTTTTGAAAGACAGTTATTCACAACATCTCACAGGCGCAACCAAACATGAAATTCTCGTCGCAAACCAGTGTAAGTGCAAAAGTAGTAAAACCAAAACAATGTCCAACACAACCCAAAACACCAACAATGATGATTGCTGCAATATCCTGAACAACAAACAACCTAGCAATGACAACGCTTGCATCGCAATGGTTGATGAGACAGATCTCCACCTACGTATCAACGACAGCACTGCTTCCTCATACCGGGAAAGCAGCCAACAACCATCATCACATGGCACCACACGTGCTCAAAAATATTGCACCAAACTATGAGGCTAGACCTGCTGGTCGAGTACCATAGAAAACCGGAAAACCAAACAATTTTGTCCCAACGCTACTTCCACATCTGAAAAACCTCTCAAAAAAGTCGCCCCAGACATCTACACCAGACAACAAAAATAGCAAAATCCGTCAATAAATTCAACATAAACTGTTAAAATGAGCAACATTCCATTTATGAAAAGTCAAAAAGAACAGAATTAGGTCACAAAATTAAAAAAATATAAAAAAAAACAAAATTAAGCCAAAAACGGTTAAAAAAAGCAAAATATCGTTCATAAAGTATTAAAAATAGCCAAATCCGGCCTTAAAATATCAAAATATTGTCACAAAGTTACAAAACCCGGTCATAAACTGTTGAAAAGTGCAAAATGCTATTCATAAAATGTCAAAATTAGCAAAACCGTCCCATCAAAAATAAAAAATTATCAAAAAGTACCAAAAATAGCAAAATTTTGTCAAAAAAATTAAATTATTTTCAAAAAAACCAAAATTATAGAAAAGTTTAAAATTGTATTTATACCAAAAATACCAAAACATCAAAATATTGATAAAAAATATCAAAATTCGGCCATAAACTGTTGAAAAAATTTTAAATAAAAAAAACCGGCTATGAAATTTAAAAATATTCCCAGAAAAATTCAAAATCCGGTCATAAACTGTCAAAAATTGCAAAATTATGTTCATGCAATGTCAAAAATACCAAAATCTGGCCAAAAAGTATAAAACATTTGTCAGAAAGTACCAAGTATTGTTGGGAAGCTCCAAAATTTGGCCATAAACTTATTAAAATGTAAAAAACTTCATAAAATCACACAAATCCGGCTATAAATGGTCAAAATAATGTCAAAAATATTCAAAATCTGGTCATAAACTGTGCAAAATTCATAGAAATGTTTTACTCATTTTGACCATTTTTAATATTTTTTGTTTTAGATTTTGTAAGTATTTTTTGTATTATGGAAATTTATCATATAAGTTCTTGTCAACAATATACTAGATTCAATTTTCAACCATCAAAAACTCTACACTATTTAGCTTTATATAAATTTAGTTTACTTTATAAATAAAAAAGGCATTAGAAAATCAATTATTTAATATAAAATATAAAACATATTGATCTCTATTCAAAAAAATAGTCTTTTATCATATAAATGTAATTAAAATAATCCAATTTTGTGTCGTTCTATTGAAAATATGCACAATGCAATCAACAATAACGCAAACATTTATAATCAACCCCCAAAACGAATGTTAATATTGACTAGTATATACACATACCGGGCAAATCAATTCGCGCTCTCTCATCGCATATACATACATTCACTCTCACACTAATAAATAAAATTAATCAATAATAATAATAGTATATTCGTGCCAATAATACACCCTCACTGGCGAAAATTAATTGAAATTAATACTGCAGCTGTACGGTCAGGAAATAAATATGTAATTACAATATTTATTATGATGGGGTTTTTAGATCATTCGAAATCGAATAATAATAATAAATTAATTTATATTTTAATTCTTACATAGTTAGCTAAATGATTTTAATTATTAATTTTTAATTTTTTTAATTATTTTTTGAAAGCAGTACTAAAAGAAACACAATTTAATACTTAATAAGTGCAACATATACTAAATTTTTATCTTTCCATACACTTTGGGTTTCAAAAGTACAGAATTATAGTAAAAAAAATCCATTAAAATTATGAATCTAAAATTCCATTAAGCTCTACAATGAAATTATCTATAATGATGGCGTAATTCAACTGGTGCAAACTCTTCCCGAAAGTCCAGAACGAAGTAAAAACTTAGTAATTGGGTTACGGATAACACATGTTCCTAGCCATTTCAATTCTACACGATTCCGACTTCCATTTTAATTAATTAATCGCATTTGTAGGATCTAATCAAATTGCAATGTTAATTAGATATTTTATTTTATTTTTTTCAAACATTGTTGGTGATATAATATAGGAAAAGCCAAAGCGACGAGTTTATAAAACTCAATTATTACTTCCAACTTCATCAAACTATTACGGAAGAATGCGGGAGGAGCTTAAAAGCGCGTCGTGAAAATTTTCCATCGAAGTATTTCGCAATATCTTTGGATTATAATAAAACCGAAGTGCTCTATAGTTGGGAACTATTCGCGCATTAATAATTATTTTTTATTAAGAGATAAAACCGCGCGAGCCAAGCTTCTTGAAAATTAATTACTTGATGGTCAGTATTTTAAGACAATTTACAAATTCTTTGATGGATGGATAACAACTTACAAACTATGTTTGAAACAAATTTAGTAAGAATTTAATTTATTTTATATCAAGATGATGGACGTTTTGTTTAGTGGTTTAAGTTTTAATAAATCCATCAGTTAAAAAATTTATATTATTTTATTAAAATATTTGTAAAAAATGATATCTAAATAAAAGTGCAAATATAGATAATTTGAAATTTGCGCAGTAACCAGAGAAATTTTAAATTGTTGTTAAGAAAGTTAAATTCAAAATACTTAAATTGATAAGAAATCTAATTTATATAAATTGATTTGAAACAGAAATGATCCCAAAATGTACTAAATTGTATGATTTTGTTATTCATTTCAAATTTGCGCAGTAACCAGCAGGAATTTTAAATTGCTGATAATAAATTTGAATTCAAAATACATAAATTAATAAGAAAAAAGTTTGAAACTAATTTATGTAAATTGGTTTGAAACAGAAATGGTCCCAAAATGACCTAAATTGTATGATTTTGTTAATAATTTCAAAATTGCGCAGTAACCAGCAGGATTTTCAAAATGCTGATGAAAAATTTAGACTTAAAATGCATAAATTAAACCAAAAAAATTTAAAACTAATTTACATAAATTGATTTAAAGCAGAAATAGTCCCAAAATGACCAAAATTGGAATATTTTGTTAAAAATTTCAAATTTGCGTAGTAACCAGCAGGAATTTCAGATTGCTGATAATAAATTTTGATTTAAAATACATAAATTGATAAGAAAAAAGTTTGATTTAAATTTTAATAAATTGATTTCAGGCAGAAATGATCCCAAAATGACCCAAACTGTATGATTTTGTTAATAAATTCAAAATTGCGCAGTAACCAGCAGAAATTTTAATTTGCTAATGATAAATTTAGATTCAAAATACATAAATTGGTACGAAAAAAAAATGAAACAAATTTATATTAATTGATTTGAAGCAGAAATGGTCCCAAAATGACCCAAATTGCATGATTTTGTTAAAAATTTCAAATTTGCGCAGTAACCAACAAAATTTTTAAATTGCTGATCAAAAATTTAGAATCAAAACTTATATAATGACAAGAAAAAAAATTAAAACAAATTTATATAAACTAATTTAAAGCAGAAATGGTTCCAAAATGACCCAAATTGTATGATTTTGTTAATAATTTCATTATTGCGGAGTAACCAGCAGGAATTTTAAATTGCTGATAAAAAATTTAGATTCAAAATACATTATTTAATAAAAAAAAAATTGAAACTATTTTATATAAATTGATTTGAAGTAAAAAATAACTTAAATTGTGTTATTTTGTTAATAAATTTAAATTTGCGCAGTAACCAGCAGGAATTTTAAATTGCTGATAATAAATTTGAATTCAAAATACATAAATTGATAAGAAAAAAGTTTGAAACTATTTTTTTTTAGAATGGTTTGAAACAGAAATAGTCCCAAAATGACCCAAGTTGTATGATTTTGTTAAAATTTCAATATTGCGCAGTAACCAGAGAGAATTTTAAAGTGCTGATAAGAAAATTAGATTCAAAATACATTATTTAATAAAAGAAAAGTTTAAAACTAATTTATATAAATTGATTTGAAGCAGAAATGGTCCCAAAATGACCAAAATTGCAATATTTTGTTAAAAATTTCAAATTTGCGTAGTAACCAGAAAATTTCAAATTGCTGATAATAAATTTTGATTCAAAATACATGAATTAATAAGAAAAAGGTTTAATTTAAAAATATATAAATTGATTTCAGGCAGAAATGGTCCCAAAATAACCCAAATTGTATGATTTTGTTAATAAATTCAAAATTGCGCAGGAACCCGCAAGAATTTTAATTTGCTAATGATGAATTTAGATTCAAAATACATAAATTGGTAAGAAAAAAATTGAAACAAATTAATATGAATTGATTTGTAGCAGAAATGGTCCCAAAATGACCTAAATTGCATGATTTTGTCAAAAATTTAAAATTTTCGCAGTAACCAACAGAAATTATAAAGTTTTGATAAAAAATTAATGAGAAAAAAGTTTGAAACTATTTTTTTTTAGATTGATTTAAAGCAGAAATGGTCCCAAAATGACCAAAATTGTATGATTTTATTAATCATTTCAAAGTTGCGCAGTAACCAGCAGGATTTTCAAAATGCTGATAAGAAATTTAGATTTAAAATGCAAAAGTTAAACAGAAAAAGATTTAAAACTAATTTATATAAATTGTTTTGAAGCGGAAATGATCCCAAAATGACCAAAATTGCTACATTTTGTTGTAACCAGCAGAAATTTCAAATTGCTGATAATAAATTTTGATTCAAAATACATGAATTAATAAGAAAAAGGTTTAATTTAAAAATATATAAATTGATTTCAGGCAGAAATGGTCCCAAAATAACCCAAATTGTATGAGTTTGTTAATAAATTCAAAATTGCGCAGGAACCCGCAGGAATTTTAATTTTCTAATGATAAATTTAGATTCAAAATACATAAATTGGTAAGAAAAAAAAATGAAACAAATTTATATTAATTGATTTGAAGCAGAAATGGTCCCAAAATGACCCAAATTGCATAATTTTGTTAATAATTTTAAATTTCCGCAGTAACCAGCAAGAATTTTGAATTGCTGATAAAAAATTTGGATTCCTAATACATTAATTATTTAAAAAAAATTTTAAACAAATTTATATAAATTTATTTTAAGCAGAAATGGTCCCACAACGACCCAAATTGTATGATTTTGTTGATAACTTTAAATTTTCGCAGTAACCAGCAGGAATTTCAAAATGGTGATAAGAAATTTAGATTCAAAATACATAAATTAAAAAGAAAAAAGTTAAGAACTAATTCTTATAAACTGAATTCAAGCAGAAATGGTCCCAAAATGACCCAATTTGTATGATTTTATAATTAATTTCAAATTTGCGCAGTAACCAGCAGAATTTTCAAAATGCTGATAAGAAATTTAGATTTAAAATGCATAAAATAAACAGAAAAAAGTTTAAAACAAATTTATATTAATTGATTTAAAGCAGAAATGATCCCAAAATGCCCAAAATTGCAATATTTTGTTAAAAATCTCAAATTTGCGTAGTAACCAGAAGGCATGTCAAAAAACTAATAAAAAATTTAGATTCAAAATACATTAATTAATAAGAAAAAAGTTTGAAACTAATTTATATTAATTAATTTGAAGCAAAAATGATCCCAAAATGACCCAAATTGTATGTTTTTTCAATAATTTCAAATTTGCGCAGTACCAGCATGAATTTTGAATTGCTGATTAAAAAATTGGATTCAAAATACATAAAATAATTTAAAAAAAGTTTAAAATTGATTTGAAATGGTCGCAAAATTACCCAAACTGTGTGATTTTGTTAATAATTTCTAATTTGCGCACTAAACAGTATAAATTTTAATTAATTTTGTGCATCAACTAGATTTTTGTTGAGCATTCTTAGACTAATTTTGTGTCATTTTTGATTTTAAACAATTTTGGTGTTTCTATGGACCAATTATATATATTTTTTTTAATATTAGGCAAGTTTTGTACTGATCAAGTTAATATTTATGGTTTTACAATTTTTGGTAAATTTTGTGCAACATTTTTAAGCATTTTTTTTAATAATCTTGAGCATTATTTAAAATTTTGAACAATTTTTCACTTATTTCGAGCATTATTTAAAGTTGCAAATCTTGTTTGCACTTTTTAAGTATTTTTAGCAAAAACACAAAAGATCTAGTTCACAAAAATAATCAAAACTTTAATTAATGCTCGAAATTAATCAAAAATTTTAATGCGCCAAAAATTGTTTTACACCATAAATATCAACTTGTTTAATACTTATAGAAATTTATTTATTGTCCAAGATTAATCAAAAACTGCTCAAAAAAACTTAAATTTTGTACAAAATAATAATTAAAAAATATCAATAAATTGCCCAAAATTAAACTAATATTGCTCAAAAAATTTAATCATTGCATAAACTATTGCACAAAATTTCACAAAAATAGCATAAAACCTCAAATATGCACAAAATTAATCTAAACATAATCAGCAAAACTAGGATCCTTTAAGATAATTAATCAAAATCAAAATGCTCACAAAATTGAAATGTTGCACAAAATTGTCCAAAACCGCAAATATCAACTTGTTTATCTAAAAATTGTCCAAAATTAATCTACATATACTTAGAAAACTTAAATGTTGCTCAAAAAACTCAAAACCTGTATAAAATTTAACTTAAACTCTATAAAAATGGCTGAAAACTTAAATACTGTACACAGTTTATCAAAAATTGCTCTTAAAACCAAATCATATAAATGTTGCACAAAATATCACTAAACCCCAAATTTTGCACATTTCTAAAATCTAAAAATCATTCAAAAACCTAAATGTTGCATAAAACCAATCAAAAATTTCTAAAAAACCTTGTAAAAATTAGTCAAAACTTAACTGGAAAACACAAAAGTTGCATAAAATTTTAATAAAATTGTTCAATACCCCAAATAATTGAACAATTTTTTATTCATTTTGTGCATCAATTAATTAATGTGCAAAATTTGTGGCTTTAAGCAATTTTAGTGCAACATTTGAGTTTTTTTTAGCCAATTATGTCCAAAATTTATACTTTTTAGGCAAGTTTAAACTAATTTCGTGCATTGTTTAGGTTTTAAGAGCGGATTAAAAATTAATAAATTGTGTTAAATATTCAAGTTTCCAACCAATTTTTATAAATTTTTGAAGCATTGAGTTTTTTGAAAGATGTTTCGTCAATTTTATGCAACATTTAAGTATTCTAGATTAATTTTTCACAATATTTAGATTGTTAGCAATTTTTGATCAATTTTAGAGCAAATACAAAGTTGATGTTTGTGGTTTTGATCAGTTTTTGTTAAATTTTGTGCAGTGCTTAGGTTTTCTAAGCAAATTTTGATTTTTGTGCGACAATTAGGTTTTTTCGGTAATTTTAGATTAATGTTGTGCATAATTTAAAGTTTGAAGCGGTTTTTGTTACCTTTTAAGTTTACTGGGAAAGTTTAAACTGTTTTGCGCAATATTAAAGTTTTCTAAAACATTGTTCGTCAATTTTATGCAACATTTAAGTTTTCTTAGCAATTCTAAATTAATTTTGAACAAAATTTAAATTTTTAGCAATTTTTGATAAATTTTGGGCAACTTTTAAACTGAACAAGATTATATTTGTAATTTTGAACAATTATGAAAATTTTGTGCAACATTTCAGTATTCTGGACAATTTTTGAGAAAGAAACTTAAATGTATAAATTGATTTGAAGTAGAAATAGTCCCAAAATGACCAAAATTGTATGATTTTGGTAATAATTTCAAATTTGCGCAGTAACCAGCACGAATTTTAAATTGCTGATAAATAATGCATTAATTGATAAGAAAAAACTTCGAAACTAATTTATAAATTAATTTGAAGCAGAAATGGTCCCAAAATGACGCAAATTGTTGCAAACCACATTTAGCAGTCAAAAACAAACAAAAAATCAAGATTTCAGATGATTATAAATATTGTAGTCTAGCTGCAAACCATATTTAGCTAAGACGCAAACCTCTTATGTCTTAATTTAGCCCAAAAAAGAATAAAATGATGATAAATAGCAATTTGTAGTAACGGCCAATAATTAAGTTGAGTTGCAGAGCACATTTAGTCGAGTTACAAACCAAAAAATCAGATTTTTGAACAAAATACTATTCAACAAATGTTTCAGTTTATCTGCAAACCATATTTAGCTAAGTAGCAAACTTCTAAATTAGCAAAAGATTTTGTATTAATTGCTGATAATTAAGTTAAGTTGCAAACCAAAAAATAAAAAAGTTTTAGTCTAGTTGCAAACTATAAGTACAAGTACTTTTTAGTACTAATTCCCATAGTATATTATGATTTCTAAACATAACAGAATCTAACAAAGTCAAAATGATATCAGTTAAATGCACAGTTTTGAAACATTCCTGCAGATCTGATAACAATAATCGTATCTTCGTGTTTGATATCTTCGAATCAACCAATCAATAACCTATTAATAAAAATACATTTTCCACACTGAATATTGCACATAATGAGTTCACACTTTATGGCGACAGCATTGCACGTCACGTAAATTAGAACGTGAACAAATCAATGTGCATTAGGCCACCTATGGCATGGCACTTTGTTACGTTCGGCACGTAATTGACACGGGTAATGCATCTGCATTTACGGGCGCATAATTTATGCATTTTATGATGTCGACCATTAAACGGATCGTACATTTTTAATTCCGCTAAGGGACTACATGTATTTTGTATTTATTTAAATTAATTCGTCCGGCGGGCATCACCATTCTATATGCGGTTTTCATTTCATTTAAAAGCACATATTTTCCGTTGTATGCATGCGCTGCAATATTTTTTATTGCCAGCATCGCGTGCACAAACTGCCATTACATATGGTTTAATGGGATTTCATTTTTAATGATTGATTTGTTTATTTTTTTTAAATATCTGCACAAAATAATTGCATAAATTATTAATAAATCATTACAATCTTTATTAATGTAATCTTAATAAATCACTGAATTCCAGGTCAGCTTTGGTTGCCAAGTGTGTTTGGGCATGATAAGACTACGCCACCATGCAAGTGTGGTCTTAAGTGTAATTCGTGTTTGGAATAATTACTGTAAATAAATGCATAAGGTGCACTAACTACACTAAGATTACACTCGACTCTAATTGTTTATTTATTATTATTCTAAACCATTGCAATAAATTATGTTTACTAGGAGCTAAAGCTACTGATGTAATTTACAAACATTTATGTTTGCAGCATACTAATATTTGAAATTATCTCGGCACAAGTTCATAATGCCTGAATTGTTTTTACATTATAATAAGGTTAATTAGATTCAGATTTGATAATAAAAATAAGCCAAGAAATGCATTTTTTTATATATAAATTGGATTTATAAAACAAACATTAACCATAAAACCCTTCTTTCTTGTTCTATGCAAATGTACAAGAATGGTGAAATAAATGACCGCACTATGCAAACCCCTCTACCGTTTCGTGTGCCTTTGATCCTATTTTGGGGCTAGTTTTCTTTACGAATTGCCCAAACGCAATTGATACCCCCTGTCCGTGTTTATAGCTTGTACACGACGTGATAAGTTTCTCCTCAAAATTAACTCTGAAAACGTGTGTATGGTATATCCCCCACGCGAGAAAACTTTAGCCGTGTAATGAAAAAATATGGAAATATCTGGTGGAACAGCCGCTTGATGTACGACTTTAATATCGCAGAATCTTTGGGACTGCGCTTACTTACATTTTAACTTGATATTGTTTTGTGATATTAAAAAATATTTACATCCTAATTTCTTCCAATTTCAAAAAAGAAAATCGATAATAATGTTTTTGCTTGGTGTCGTCCGGTTTTATGAATCGTTATACGGCAGAGATAAAATTTTATATTATTCTTCTATACGCGTCGATGGCCAATAAATTATTTTTGCGGCGCATTGTTTGCCGCCGGCCAAGAATCTTTATCCCTCGGGGGCGCGTCGCTAATGAGTTTCCGATAAACCCGCCGGGCAAACTGCCAATAGTGACCCTGCAGGACCATTGTCTGAGGACCATAATTTTTCTTTTATGTGTATTTAATGAGTACGCACTGTACTTTTTTTATGTTACGGTTTATTCTGTAACACTCGGTCATTGTATTAAATATCGATCGATGAATAACAAAAAAAAAATAATGATCAACACTTTCATATTTGTTTATATCATCATGTGTGTTTACTACAAAGGCCTTTGTAGGAATAATTATACCTATTTTTTACCTTTAATTAGCCTTGCATAATGCAACGCAGGTTTGCATTCAATTGTGTATTTCATATTATGATATTTTAACATAAAAGTATCGAGTAGCTTCAAAAATTAGATTAGTCTAAAATTTGCGTTGAAATAATTATTTACCCGATTATAACGTTTGTGTAATTAAGACATCTTAAAGACGCATCCTCATTTATGCATAACATCAAACATTATAGGAATCTGTAATTAATTACGGTTTAATCAGAACCACCCTCACTGCCTCCTCCTCAACTTGCATAAAACATCCGCAACGTCGTGAATTATTGTGTAATGCATAATATTAATGCGGAGGCGTCCGGAATCAAAGTCCCCATCGTGTTACTTAGCAGACGCCGATGCCGTCATTAAGTATATGTTAATATTTAACATATCGTAAAACCCATCTGTGTAAACGACGTAACTATCTCGGCTATTAGCAGCTCCTTGTGGTGGTTGGCGCACAGGTTGCAACTAATTAATTAATATTCACTTCAGTAATTAGCCTTTCACCTCAGCAGGCGATGCGCTTCCTCTTTCAGAGCACAACAAACTTCAATAACCGCTATGTATTTTTACAATCTTTTCATACAACTTATATTATCAAGCCATTTATATACTCTAAAATTTCTGCAATATGCTTTGATATATATGATGCGTTTAAATTAATTAAATGATTTATATTAATAATATCCGGTAAACAAGCAAGTTGATGTAATTAATTTATGGAAATTAATTATTAATACTTTACAATAGTTAATGGTAAATGTAATAATTATCAATAAGCAAATAGTGTGGTGAAATTACATCATAACTAGCAGCTCTGTTAAGCCTCAAAAAGCATATTGTTTGTGCAGTATGTAGGATGAGCTTTGGTTGAAAAAGCAAACCTAAACTTCAAAAAATTATTAATAAAAAGCACAGTTTACAAATTTATAACTATTTTTTTCCAATCTAGTACTATAGAAACCTATCATTAAATATAGTATTTCAAAAATTAACAGTTTTTAGTACTGCTTTAGTACTACTAGTACTCGCTAAATTTTGCTACAAGATTTTTCAATAAAATTTTTAAAAGTATTTGTATCCAATCTGGTACTATATGAACCAATCATTGAATACTTTTCTAAAATTTATAGTATTTAGTACTGCTTTAGTACTACTAGTTCTAAAAAATTTATTTTATTCCATTCGCTAAATTTTGCTACAAAATTATTAAAAGTATTGTATCCAATCTGGTATTATATGAACCAATCATTGAATGTTTTTCTAACATTTATAGATTTTAGTACTGCTCTAGTACTACTAGTTCTACAATTTTTATTTGATTCCATTCGCTAAATTTTGCTACAAGATTTCTCAATAAAAATTTTAGAAGTATTTGTATCCAATCTGGTACTATATAAACCAATCATTAAATGTTTTTCTAAAATTTATAGTTTTTAGTACTGCTCCAGTACTACTAGTTCTACCAATTTTATTTTATTCCATTCGCTAAATTTTGCTACAAAATTTTTTAATAAAAATATTAACAAATTTTAAAAGTATTTGTATTCGATCTGGTACTATATGAACCAATCATTGAATGTTTTTCTAAAATTTATAGTTTTTAGTACTGCTCTAGTACTACTAGTTCTACAATTTTTATTTGATTCCAATCGCTAAATTTTGCTACAAAATTTTTTAATAAAAGTATTAACAAATTTTAAAAGTATTTGTATTCAATCTGGTACTATATAAACCAATCATTAAATGTTTTTCTAAAATTTATAGTTTTTAGTACTGCTCTAGTACTACTAGTTCTAAAAATTTTATTTGACCATTCGCTCAATTTTGCTGCAATTTTCTTTGAATTTCAATAAAAATAATGACAAATTTAAAAAAAAAATTGTATCCAATCTGGTACTATATGTACCAATCATTAAATGTTTTTCTAAAATTTACAGTATTTAGTACTGCTCTAGTACTACTAGTTCTACAATTTTTATTTGATTTCATTCAATAAATTTTGCTACAAAATGTTTCAATAAATTTTTTAAAAGTATTTGTATCCAATCTGGTACTATATGAACCAATTATTAAATGCTTTTCTAAAATTTATAGTTTTTAGTACTACTCTAGTACTACTAGTTTTGAACATTTTATTTGACTCTATTCGCTCAATTTTGGTGCAATTTTCTTTGAATTACAATAGAAATAATGACAAATTAAAAAAAAATTGTATCCAATCTGGTACTATATGCACCAATCATTAAATGATTTTCTAAAATTTAT
This sequence comes from Tachinus rufipes, assembly GCA_963932245.1. Classification (NCBI taxonomy): domain Eukaryota; kingdom Metazoa; phylum Arthropoda; class Insecta; order Coleoptera; family Staphylinidae; genus Tachinus; species Tachinus rufipes. Next base: position 11,204,532 of record OZ010749.1, read on the forward strand.
AGTTTTTAGTACTGCTTTAGTACTACTAGTTCTACAATTTTTATTTGATTCCTTTCGCTTAATTTTGCTACAAGATTTTTCAATAAAAATATTTGCTCAATTTTGCTGCAATTTTCTTTGAATTTCAATAGAAATAATGACAAATTAAAAAAAAAATTGTATCCAATCTGGTACAATATGCACCAACCATTAAATGATTTTCTGAAATTTATAGTTTTTAGTACTGCTCTAGTTCTACTAGTTCTACATTTTTAATTTGATTCCATTCGTTAAATTTTGCTAAAAAATGTTTCAATCAAATTTTTAAAAGTATTTGCATCCAATCTGGTACTATATGGACCAATTATTGAATGTTTTTCTAAAATTTATAGTTTTTAGTATTGCTCTAGTACTACTATTTTGCTACAAGATTTTTCAATAAAAATAATAACAAATTTTAAAATCTGGTACTAGATAAACCAATTATTGAATGTTTTTCTAAAATGTACAGTTTTTAGTACTGCTCTAGTACTACTAGTTCTCCAATTTTTATTTGATTCTATTCGCTAAATTTTGCTACAACATTTTTCAATAAAACTTTTAAAAGTATTTGTATCCAATCTGGCACTATATGAACCAATCATCGAATGTTTTTCTAACATTTATAGTTTTTAGTACTGCTCTAGTACTACTAGTTCTACAATTTAATTTTATTTCATTCGCTAAATTTTGCTGCAATTTTCTTTGAATATCAATAGAAATAATGACAAATTGTATCCAATCTGGTACTATATGCACCAATCATTAAATAATTTTCTAAAATTTATAATTTTTAGTACTGCACTAGTACTACTAGTTCTAATAATTGTATTTGATTCCATTCGCTCAATTTTGCTACAAGATTTTTCAATAAAAAATTTAAAAGTATTTGTATACAATCCGGTACTATATGAACTTATCATGAATGTTTTTCTAAAAAAACGCTTTTTTTATTTTATGCAGAAAATTGTTTTTTTTTTTATATTGTCCAATTTCGGGGAGGCTAACACTTGGGTAGGTAAGCAAGTCACTCCAGTTAAAACTTCTCACTCGCAATCAATGATCTAAATGCCCCCCCCCCCTCCACCAACTGTTTGTTATCAAAAAATTCTATCAACTTTCTTCTAATTAAGTTATAAATATTTTTTGGATCGCTCACTCTTGGGTGCGTTATAAGCAACCCTACAACTTGTTATAAGAAGATTAAATCTATCACACTCTATTCTGAGCAGCAAACACGACCAGTCAACACCTGGAGTCACACCCGACTGCAGAGCCCAAAAAGATAATTGCAAGTTTTATTGCAAAACGATCAGCAAAACAAAAATTTCTTAAAAAAGCAAGAGGTGAAGCCTGATCGACAAGAAATCTGAGCAAGTTGACATTCACAAAAACAACTTCCAACAGATCAGGCTGGACCAGAAAAAACTTAACATCAAAATGCGCGAGAATATCACTGTAGAGATGTCGAAGAGAAAAACCGTCTCCACAACGACTCTGATAAACACTACCGCCAGGTAAAACCTTCAGCCACCTAGGTCACACAAAGTTCCGGCACTGTTGTCTTCCAAAATTGAGGTCCCCCAAATCTTCAACATTAGCTAAAATCCCTACCCAGCCCACCAAAACCCTAGACGCCCCGACCCAAACCTTCCTAAAAAAACCTGCCAAAAATACGGTCAAGTCCGCCAACTCCAAGAAAAAATAAATAATAGAAGTCCAGTTGAACAGCAACGTCGCAGCCCACCACAAAACCCCGTCCTTAAAGGAAGGGCATACCCTGGTAGACAATAGAAAGTTAAAGAAGCAGAAGAAAGACTGAATCATTCAGCTGTCCATCAACTGAACCGCGTGACGGACCTTATTGTGTGTGGTCTTTTTAAACTTCAAAAAAGCTTTAAAAAAAGTTTGGCACAAAAAACTTCTTTACAAACTGTACAGAAATAACTTCACTCTGCTTCTTGTAAAGCTGATAGTCTCATATCTAAACCGCAGAACTCTGACAGTTAAAATTTGAAACCTCACATCAAAAGTTCCTCAAGGCTCTATTCTCTCTCCTCCGCAATGTTACCTGCACGTCGCTGACATGGCTTCGGAATCAAAATGACTCAATATGCTAACAACACAGCACTTCTACACTCTATAAGATCACTCATGGTGGTCACCTCAAAGCTACAGAAAATCACCACCGACCTTAAAGAATAGTTGGCCAGTCAAAGTGTATCCAAAAAAGAGCAAAGCTGTTCTCTTCACTTGGCGACAAATCACACCCCATGAAAACGTCCATCTTAACAACGTTCCCATACCCTACTTCAATGCTTAAAAGTATCTTAACCGTTGACAAAGGACTTACAAACAAAATGCACGTGCAGTCCATTCTTGATAAGGCCAAAATGACAAAAAAATCTTTTTGTTCCGATGATGTGTCACATCTATCATCAGACCCACGATCACTAATACTTCTCCAATCTGGAAAACGGCCGGAGCTGCCACTTCAATCGTCTTTCCAAAATAATACTTTAAAGATGCTCCTCGGAGCTCCATGATTTGTCCAAAACAAAGAAATTCGAGCAAACCTCGGGATACTTTGGCAAAAAAGGCGGTAGAAACTTTCTTTGTAAAAATAAATCCGACACTTTGAATCTATAAAAAGTTTTCCTCCCAAACCACAAAAAAAAGCAAGTGTGAGTCATCTTCATTGCACGTACAGACCATTCTTGATAAGGCCAAAATTACAAAAAACCTTTTTGTTTCGATGATGCGTCACATCTATCATTAGACCCACAATCACTAATACGTCCCCAATCTGGAAAACAGCCGCAAGCTGCTACCTCAATCGTCTCAAGGCTTTCCAAAATAACACAAAAAATGCTCCTCGGAGCTCCATGATTTGTCCAAAACAGAAAAATTCAGAGAGACCTTGGGATACTTTGGCCAAAAAATCGGTAAAAACTTCTTCTTCTTTATTTCGCGTTTTACAGCTATTTTACATCGCCCCAGAAGTATTACAACTTGTATGAAGGGGGTTGATGAGACCAACGGCTTATTAGGTGACTTCACAAATCACCCCGGTGGATAAAGAGCAAAGTTCTTCGTAAAAATGAATCCTACACTTTGAGTCTATAAAAAATGTCTCTCCCAAAACACAAAAAAAAAAAGAAAAACACGGATGAGTCATCTTCTACTATCTGTGCAAAGCCAAAAAATCGTCAACCCAGCCGGCCCATAAAGCTCAGACAACCACTTCAGGTCTACCTAGTAGATCTTTAGATTCCTCAATAAGCTTCTTCTGTAAACCCGACACTTTGTAAATCTTTAGAAAAACTCTCCTCCTAATCAACAAAAAAAATAAAAACACAGACAGTCAGTAAAGTGCAAATTAACAATCAACCAACATCTCACTAAAAAAGTCAACACTTACTCCCAAAAACAGCATAAAAATCACCATCTCCAATAGACTGAGAAATATCTTACTAGAAAGATGAAGCCCAGTTTCTCCCGGTATTAACCATCTACAAGACCATCGTGAGCAGACGTACAGCCAAAAAACTAAAATCGCCTAAATCATAACAATAAAATAGCAGCGGAAAGTTAGAAGACAGTAAGAATAAGAAGACAAAACCCATAATCATCAAGTGGGGTCAACACCACCTCATTGCACCATCGTCTGGCAATCAATGGCGACCCACGCATCCCTACAAACACACCGAAGTTTAACTCCCTGTCAATACGTAACAACGCGATCCCATCCATCTCAAGGAGCGACACCGGCAACACAGCTCCTCCTTGGAGCATACCCAACGCTCACAAAAAAAAATCCTATGCGCGCAAGTAAAGGAAAACCAGGAACAAAAGGCAACAATTTCAGTTAAGAATCAGCTTTTCCGTCGCTTGGTACAAGCAAGCAAAACTGATTTTAAGAAGATATATCTATCTTCCTTACATCTCCTAGTGTGAAAACCTAGAAACAGAAAAAAAACTAATAGACGTGGTACTAGTTCTCCACAAACTCTATGTAACGCCTATAATGCTGGAACGCTAGGTGCATTCTCAATATTCCTCAATAAGATCAATTTCAGAAAGGTCATTGCATCATGAGATGCAAAATTCTAGGATTTCAATTAGAAAAAAATTTATTCGGTAGGTGCTGGAAAGAGTAAATCCGACACTTTGAAAGTCTTTAAAAAGATTCTCCTCCCAATCCAAAAAAATAAAAATCTTTTTCTTAATTTAGGTACAAATAACATTTGCAGAGAAAAATATGTCCAATTTCTGTATGACAAACACTTGGGTGGGTAGACAACTGCAGTTAAAACTACTCGCTGTCAATCAATGATCTGAATTCCCCGCCCACCCGCTCGACTGTTTTTTTAATCAAAAAGATAGATATGTCTCTTTCCCTGTAAATGTAATTAAAAACATTATTTGCAGTAAGAAAAATATTCAAATTTCTGGATTTCTAATAGTTAAGACGGTGGGTGGTTCACAACAGTTGAAGTCTTTTACTCTTTCACACCTTTTTACATACCAGAACATGATTACGAGTCAATAGCTTTGATTGGAGTGGCCCACCCACACACTGAAATGTTGGTTCACAAACTTTTCTTGTGACAAAGTAACTTTTGTTGCTTGCAGAAAGGTCATACTTCCAACTTCTTGATGGCGAACACATATGTGGGTTCATTCAAGTGCTCGTCTTCAAGAAGTTAGATAACACACTTCTCTTGTGACAAAGTGATTTTTGAATATTAGAGCTTTAATGGAGTGAACCAAAACTTGAATCTAATTTCTTCAAATATCTATTTAAAATTGAAGACAAACGTAAAAGTAGTTTTCTTTGATTATCTTTGTAGTTATATTTCGTTTATTTCGTTGATAACAGTTACGCTGTCAAAATGTAGAAATAAAAAAGTCGTAAAAATTAAATTTGTAACAAAATTTATAATTATGTTATGTAAACTGTATAGAGTTAACATAAACGACACGATTTAAGACGCCGCAGGCTGCGTATTAACCTGCATGGCTAAACCTTTTTTATCAGTTATTGTTCAAGTACAGCCAAACACTAATATTGTGGCCGGTGACTCCGTAGACAAAAGTGGGTTGAAACCATTAAGCGAGACCAATAATAATTTAGGTACATTCACATGCAAAATCAATTTTAAATCGCGTCAGTCTAGCATGAACTGCGAGGAAAATAACATCGATGCTGCGAAACATTTATTTGTTATTTTGCGAAGCCGGCGCTACCCGGGAATAAATTCAGTTTGTGTCTCTGAGTGTATTGTTTCCCTTTCTCGCATTATGCATCCTTCATTCTGGCTATAGTTTTCTTTCTCTCAAGATGCGCGGAAACGCCTGTCATGGGTCACAGTATTTGTGTTTGGCTGTAATATCGTATTTTAGTTTGAGTTTTGATTATTGGTCTAAATTTAGAATACATGGATATGAATATAGAGTAATGTGTCTGTTATAATTCCTCCTATTCCCAAATGATTACATTGATTTTGAAATGCTGTTATAACAAACCGACATTACCACATTATTTTTGTAACTTCGATTACAAGCAAATTTTACTATAAATAGGATTTAAATTCACTATTTCTATAAACCTTCAATCAAGGTAGGGGAATTAAAGCAAAAATGTATATAAACTGAACAGAATTCATCGAACTCAGATCATACGGTTAGGTGTTTTCAATTTTCCGATAAATGGAACTCGAGGGGGTGCGTAAATATTGATTCAACGGGGAGAGTCTCCTTTCAGAGTTATTTAAACATGGATATGTAGGCTGCATTTAAATTGGCTATTTTAATCTTAATTAATTTTTACAAATTTAATACTAATTAGATAACATTGCATAGCATTTTCATAATACAATAACCCTCGGTTAAAATTATTATTTGTAAATGGATCTCGCCGACTTCCGCCCCTTTCACCTGTCGCAAAAGAGTCGGGTGGATAATTAGAATTTACAATTACCGCAAAAAGAGAGAAGCCCCTCGCTAATTCGCAGAGTCGGAGACATCCGGTATGCAATTTTTTTTTGTATACTTATTTTAATTCTTTTTTAAAGTTTTTTTTTTTAGCGAGCGTTGGAGATAAAAGTAAATTTACACTACTAATTTTAGCTTTCATGTTTCATCAATCAAGTCACGGAATGAAATGCGCCCGAGCGACGAGGTTTTCACTTTGTGTAGCGTAATTTAAAACGACACTTTTTTAACACAACACTAACAAAAAAATTGAGGACAAGAAAATATAATTTGTTAGGTTGAGTAAGATGTAAATGTTTATGAATTATATTCAAAAAATGTTATTGTTGAGTATTGAGTATAATATTAAATATATTAAATGAAATACAAGCATTCAATGAGTATTCAAAGCTTTAAAATATTCCAAAAACATAACTGAGTACAATAAGTCTCTTCATATAACGTGCAAAATGCTTTATTGACAATTATTGTATCTATCTAGCTAATGCGATTAGTTTAAAAATATTAAATAAGCACTTTATCCTTTTTTACTCAAAAAATCTTGTAGATCAATTACAAATCAAAAGTGTAAAACGTTTTCTGTTACTTTTTTTTAATAATTAGAACTCTATTGAGTAAACATTTTGAAACAAAACTGATTATAGCATTTAATCGTAGGATACTGTCGCAAAATACATGTCTTAAGACAACAATGAAAACAGTTTGTTGATGTTTGACCATTTTAAAGTTGATTAGACCTTAAAAAGACAAAATAAAAATCTAAAGTAACTAATCCAAACTAGAATTAGCTTTAGCAGGAATTGACCACTTCTGTACTACCTAGACTTAATACAAAGCCAACTCAAGTTATTATTGTAACACCATTCTATACCAAATAGTAGCCAAATGTCTCCACATAATTGCATATGTAAGTGCAAGGACAAAAAAATCAATATGTACTAGACTAGACTAGATAATACAGTTTTGATGTGAATAGAAAATTCTATCAATTCGTAAGCCAAATGGTCTAAGAATTTTTGTTCAGTGTTATACAGGTAACTTATTTTTGGATTTATTTCGCCGCCGCAAAGTTGGGTTGCGGTGACCGTTGCTATTGCTGCTGCGCTGCAAAAGCTAGATTCCTTAACCTAAAAATCCGTACAGAATGGAACGCACGGTCGCAAACTGTCACCTCGATCGTCTCCAGGCATTCCAAAGTAATACTTTGTGGAACCTCATCGGTGCTCCATGGTACGTTCGAAATATAAAAAATTCGAACAAACCTAGAGATCCCTGCTCTGCGCCAACACATCAAAACTTTAGCCGTAAAGTACTTCGATGATCACGTGTACCTTTTGAACCCTGATTTGGCCCGACTTGACAAGCCAGACAAGAAGGTTTTCTTCTACAAGCGCCCGGTAATTCAAGTATAGGGCGTAATAATAAATATCTCCCCCAAAACGTCTCAAACTTCCATTGACGCCTCAATATTGGGCAGTTTTTTATTCGGTAGGCACTTCAACCTGAGGAAATAAAACCAACAATTGCCAGTCTTTAAAGCCAGCCCAACCCACGGTAGTCACGGTCTTGCACTTGGCGTGCTCGGTATGGGTGACGGCGTCTCTGATCACGTTCTCTAGAAAAACCTCATCTAATCTCCTCGTAGATCAGACCTGTGTTACGCTTGACTCCGCCACGATAGACCAAACGTCTGATGACAGGCTTGGTAATGCCCTAGATGTTATTACAGAAAAAATTGCAATGCCGCTTAGCGCCTCCTTTTCCCAAATCTTTACCTCCATTGCCGCAACCAGTCATATTTGCTGATCTGGTGGGTATAACCTTACTACGTGAAAGCGAAGACTAACGTAGCTTTAGCCGAAACCATATAAAAAAATAAAAATAAAAATATCATTAGAGAAAATACAGCAATATCTACCACCAAAAAAATTGTGCAAAAACACAACACCAACAATTACAAACTCATAAAACGCTAATACCAGCAAATGCTCAGTGACTTGTTAACCTGAACAGACATACACTTAAGCCATAAGATTAGCAACCAAAGAAAAATTTCTCTACAAATTCAATCCAGAGCTATTCGTGAAAGCTTTAACACAGCTAAACATCAAGGTACACCTAAAAAGTAAGTCACTAAATCAGCAACAACAAACTTGCACGTTCCACCAAAATACCATCAACAATAGTCAACCTATTAGAAGAAAATACGCCATACAAAAAGTACCAATCACCACACTTTGTGAACACCTGAACAATCTTAAGACTTCATCATCAGAGGTAAGCAATGACTAAAGTGCACAATCTGTATTCTCTAGAACCACTTGTTTGACACCCACTACTAACACCGTTTCTGATCGGCCAACAATGCATTCTATAAGCTGATTTCTTATTTTTAAACAATTCTCCTCTATACAAAAAATGTCCTCCTCAACTAAAACCTTTTTGAAGTCGCCGCCAAAAATCGGACCAACTCCAAACAACAAAGTACTTATACGCAAAATGCAGAATTATTACTAATCATTTTTCTTGTAGCTCAGAACAGTATTTTCCCACAAACCAGAAATGTAAGAAATTTAAAAAAACTACAAAAAAGGACCTGCAACAATTTACGCACAACCTATGAGGCATTCATAAATAGAAAGGTTTCCATCACAACCATATCTCGATCATTTTTTCCAAATAAAAAAATTGATCAAAATGCTTTGAAAAATACGCCTCACTTTGCATAACCAAAAATTGTTCAACTTCAGTTGATTGAACTAAACCTCAAAAAAAATAATTAACAGAAATATTCAATTTCAGTTAAATAAATCAAAACTCAAAGAAAATAATTTAAAAAAATTATAATTTCTAAAAAAAATTATTGGAAATTGATACAATTTGGTATTAATACACTTCAACACCATGAGTACCAACTATGTAAAAACAATCAAAAATTTTTCATAACCTCAAATTGTTCAACTTCAGTTAACTAAACCAAATCTTAAAGAAAGCATATAAAAAAATTATAATTCAAAAGTGATTTATTGGAAGTTGGTACAATTTGGTACTAATACATTTCGACACCAATAGAACCAACTGAGCAAAAAATAATAAAAACTCATACGCCTATTTTTGCATAACCTCAAATTGTTTAACTTCAGTTAATTGAAAAAAGTCTCAAAAAAGGTAAATAAAAAAAATTACAATTCCTAAACCATGCATTGAAAATGGATGTAATTTAATATCAATACACCTTAACACCATTAATACTAACTGTGTAAAATTAACCCAAATTCATACGAACGAGTTTACATAACCTCAAATAATTCAACTTTAGTTGACAGAATAAAGCACTAAAAAAAATACTCAAACAAATTCTTACTCTTAAAGCCTGCATTAAAAAATAATGTAATTTGGTACCAATACACCTCAACAATATTAGTACCAACTGTGTAAAATTCATCAAAATTCATACGCTAAATTTTGCATAACCTAAAATTATTCAATATCAGTGAACAGAATCAAGCAACAAAGAAAATACTCCAAAAAACAAGAACTCCTAGACCCTTAATTGAAAACTAATGTAATTCAGTACCAATACACCTCAACACCATAAGTACCAACTGTGTAAAATTCATCTAACTTCATACGCTCAATTTTACATAACCTTAAACTATTCAACTTAAGTTAATTGAATAAAAAAAAAATAATTAAAAAACCATAACTCCTAAATAGTTTATTAAAAATTAATGCAATTTGGTACTAAAACACTTCAACACCATAAGTACCAACTGTGTAAAACTAATCAAAATTCATAAACCCAATTTTGCATAACCTCAAATTCTTCAACTTCAGATAACAGTTAACAATAATCAAAAACCTTATAAACCCTCCATTGAAAAGTAATGTAATTTGGTACCAATACATCTCAACACCATTAGTACCAACTGTGTAAAAATATTCAAAATTCATACGCTCAATTTTGAAAAACCTCAAATTGTTCAACTACAGTTAACAGAATTAACAACAAAAGTCATTAAAAAAACTATAACTCCTAAACTCTGCATTAAAAAGTGATGCAATTTGGTACTAATACACCTCAACACCATTAGTACTAACTGTGTAAAATTAATCAAAATTTATACACTCAATTCTGCGTTACTTTAATTTGTTTAACTTCAATGAATTGAATCAAACCAAAAGAAAGAAAGAAAGCGATTAAAAAACTATAACTCCTAAATGATTTATTAAAAACTGTAACATTTTGGTACTAATACACCTTAACACTATAAGTACAAACTGTGTAAAATTAATCAAATTTATACACTCAATTCTGCATAACTTCAAACTATTCAACTTTAGTTAACAGAATAAAAAAAACAAACAAAAACTCCCTGTATTAAAATGTAATGTAATTTAGTACCAATATATCTCAACACTACTAGTACCAACTGTGTAAAATTAATCAAAATGTATACGCCCACTTTTGCATAACCTCAATTTGATCAACTTTAGTTAATTGAACCAAGTCTCAAAAACTTATTTAAAAAAATTATAACTCCTAAATGATTTATTGAAAATTGATACAATTTGGTACTAATACACTTCAGTACCATTAAAATAAACTGTGTAAAATTATTTAAAATTTATACAACAAATTTTGAAAAATCTCAAACTGTTCAATTTTAGTTAACAGAATCAAGCAATAAAAAAAATCAAACAAATTATTGCTCCTAACCCCTGCATTCAAAAATAATGCAAGTTGGTGCCAATACTCCTCCACAGCTTTAGTACCAACTATGTAAAACAAATCAAAATTCATACGCTCAATTTTGAAAAACCTCAAGTTGTTCAACCACAGTTATCAGAATCAAGCAACAACAAAAATTATGAAAAAAACTATAACTCCTAAAGCCTGCATTAAAAAATAATGTAATTTGGTACTAATATATTTTAACACAATTAGTACCAACTGTGCAACATACGTTCAGTTTTGCATAACCTCAAATTGTTCAACTAAACAAAACCTCAAAGAAAGTAATTAAATAAACTATAACTCATAAATAATTTATTGAAAATTGATGCAATTTGGTATTATTACACTTCAACACCATTAGTACCAACTGTATAAAATTAATCAAAATTTACATAACCTCAAATTGTTCAACTACAGTTAACTAAATCAAGCCTCAAAACTGATAATTAAAAAAATTATAACTCTTCAATGTTTTATTGAAAATTCATGCAATTTGGTACTAATACACTTCAACACCATTAGTATTAATTCTCTAAAATTAATAAAAATTCATACGCTCAATTTAGCATAACCTCAAATTGTTCAACTTCAGTTAATTGAATCAAGTCTCAAAAAGGTTAAAAAAAACTATAGCTCCTCAACCCAGCATTGAAAAGAGGTGCAATTAGGTACCAATATAACTCAACACCATTAGTTCCAACTGTGTAAAATTAATCAAAATTCATAGGCCTAATTTTGCATAACCTCAAATTGTTCAACATCAGTTAACATAATCAGGAAACAACAAAAATAATGAAAAATACTATAACTCCTAAACCCTGCATTAGAAAATAATGTAATTTAGTACTAATATACCTCAACACAATTAGTACCAATTGTGTAAAATTTATCAAAATTCATACGCTCAATTTAGCATAACTTCAAATTGTTTTCTTCAATTAATTAAAGCTAGCTTCAAAACAGTTAACAAAAAAATTATAACTCTGAAATTCTGCATTGAAAAGTAATGCAATTTAGTACCAATACTCCTTAACACAATAAGTACCAATTGTATAAAATTAACCAAAATTCGTACGCTCAATTTTGCATAACCTCAAATTGTTCAACTTTAGTTAACTAAACTATACCTCAAAGAAAGTAATTAAATAAACTATAACTCCTAAATGATTTATTAAAAATTGATGTAATTTGGTATTATTACACTTCAACATCAATAGTACTAACTGTAAAAAATTAATCAAAATTCATACGCTCAAATTTGCATAACCTCAAATTCTTTAACTTCAGTTAACAAAATCATGTAAAATAAACAATAATAAATAAACTTATAACTCATAAACCCTTCATTGAAAAGTATTGCAATTTGGTACCAATATACCTCAACACTATTAGTTCCAACTGTGTAAAAATAATCAGAATTCATACACCCAATTTTGAAAAACCTCAAATTCTTCAACCTCAGTTAACGAAATCAGGCAAAAAAAAAAATTAAAAACTATATACTATAACTAAATTGATGTAATTTGGTATCAATATACCTCAACACCATTAGTACCAACTGTGTAAAATTAATCAAAATTCATACGCCTTACTTTGCATAATCATAAGTTTGTTTAACTTCAGTTAACTAAACTGTGTCTCAAAAAAGACAAAAAGAATCATAACTTCTAAATAATTTATTGGAAATTGATGCAATTTGGTACTAATGCATGTACACAATATTAGTACGAACTGTACTAAATTAACTAAAATTTATCCCGTCAATTTTGTATAACCTCATTTTGTTTAACTTCAGTTAACTAAACCAAACCTCAAAGAAAGTAAATAAAAACCTATAACTTTTAAACCCTGCATTGAAAAAAGATGTAATTTGGTACCAATATACCTCAACACCATTAGTACCAACTGTGTAAAATTTATCAAAATTCATACGCTCAATTTTGCATAACCTCAAATTGTTCAACTTTAGTTAACTAAACTAAACCTCAAAGAAGGTAATTAAATAAACAATAACTCCTGAATTATTTATTGAAAATTGGTGCAATTTGGTAATATTACACTTCAACACCATTAGTACGAACTGTGTAAATGTAATCAAAATTCATAAGCCCAATTTTGCATAACTTCAAATTCTTCAACTTCAGTTAACACCTCAAGCAAAATAAACAAGAATCAAAAAACTTATAATTCATAAACCCTCCATTGAAAAGTATTGCAATTTAGTACCAATACACCTCAACACCAATAGTTCCAACTGTGTAAAATTAATCAACATTCATACACTCAATTTTGAAAAACCTCAAATTCTTCAACCTCAGTTATCAGAATCAAGCAAAAAAAATAATTTAAAAAACTATAACTCCTAAACCCTGCATTAAAAATTGATGAAATTTGGTACCAATATACCTCAACACCATAAATACCAACTGTGTAAAATTAATCAAAATCCATACGCTCAATTTTGCATAACCTCAAATTGTTCAACTTTAGTTAACTAAACTAAACCTCAAAGAAAGTAATTAAATAAACTATAACTCATAAATAATTTATTGAAAATTGATGCAATTTAGTATTATTACACTTCAACATCATTAGTACCAACTGTGTAAAATTAATCAAAATTCATAAGCCCAATTTTGCATAACCTCAAATTCTTTAACTTCAGTTAACAAAATCAAGCAAAATAAACAATAATAAAAAAACTTATAACTCATAAACCCTCCATTTAAAAGTATTGTAATTTGGTATTAATACACCTCAACACCAACAGTTCCAACTGTATAAAAATAATCAAAATTCGTACGCTCAATTTTGAAAAACCTCAAATTCTTCAACCTCAGTTATCAGAATCAAGCAAAAAAAAATATTTAAAAACAATAACTCCTAAACCCTGCATTATAAATTGATGTAATTTGGTACCAATATACCTCAACACCATTAGTACCAACTGTGTAAAATTAATCAAAAAGCATGCGCCCAATTTGGCATAACCTCAAATTGTCAACTTCAGTTGACTGAATCAAAGAATAAAGAACTTCATCAAAAAAATATAACTCCTAAACCCTGTATTGAAAAGTAATATAATTTGGTACCAATATTACACAATTACACAATACACAATTAGTATTAATTGTGTAAAACTAAACAAAATTCATACGCCCAATTTTGCATAACCTCAAATTGTTTGACTTTAATCAAGTAACTAAAAAGTAATCAAATAACCATAACTCTTAAACCCTTAATTATAAAATGATGTAATTTGGTACCAATATACCTTAACACCATTCTTACCAACTGCGCAAAATTAATCAAAATTGATACGCCCAATATCGCATAACCTCAAATTGTTCAACTTCAATTAATTAAACCAAGTCTCAAAGAAAGTAATTAAAAAATCATAACTTCTAAATAATTTATTAAAAGTTGATAAAATTTAGTATTATTATACTTCGACACTATTAGTACCAATTGTGTAACGTTAATAAAAATTCATACGCCCAATTTTGCATAATCTCAAATTGTCCAACTTCAGTTAATTGAATCGAGCTTCAAAAAAAATAAATAAAAAACCCACAACTTCTAAACCCTGCATTGAAAAGTGATGTAATTTGGTACCAATATACCTCAACACCATAAGTACCAACTGTGTAAAAATAATCAGAATTCATACGCTCAATTTTAAAAAACCTCAAATTGTTAAACTTCACTTAACAGAATCAGGTAACAACAAAAATGATAAAAAAATATAACTCCTAAACCCTGCATTAAAAAATACTGTAATTTGGTACCAATATACCTCAATATAATTAGTACCAACTGTGTAAAATTAATCAAAATTCATACGTTTTACTTAGCATAATCATCGTCTCAAAGAAGACAATTAATAAAATCATAACTCCTAAATGATTTATTGCAAATTGATGCAATTTGGTACTAATACATGTTCGCACCATTAGTACCAACTGTACAAAATTAATTAAAATTTATCCGGTCAATTTTACATAACCTCATATTGTTTAACTAAACCAAACCTCACAGAAGGTAAATAAAAAACCTGAAACTCTTAAACCCAGCTTTGAAAAGAAATGTAATTTAGTACCAATATACTCAACACAATAGTACCAACTGTGTAAAATTAATCAATATTCATAAGCCCAATTTTGCATAACCTCAAACTGTTCAACTTCAGTTAATTCAATGAAAGCTCAAAGAATTTATTTAAAAAAAATATAACTCCTATATGATTTATTAGAAATTGATGCAATTTAGTACTAATGCACTCCAACACCAATAGTACCAACTGTATAAACTTAATCAAAATCTATACGCCCAATTTTGCATAACCTAAAATTGTTCATTTTCAGTTAACAGAATAAAGATTCAACCAAAATAATAAAAAAAACTATAAGTCATAAACCCTTCATTGGAAAGTGATGCAATTTAGTACCAATATACCTCAACACTATTAGTACCAATTGTGCAAAATTAATTAAAATTCATACGCCTAATTTTGCACAACCTCAATAGTTCAACAAAAAAAATAAAGTTTCAAAACTCTGTAGGAAAAGTAATGTTTTCCAAAATTTAGCACAAAACCTCTTATTTCCTCCTCATTTTAGACAAAACTAGACTTGTCCAAAATTTAAAATGTACACCAAATTTCGATCAAATCCGATCATTTCTTAAGAACAACTTTAGTATGCAGCTGGCTTCACCCGCCACTCAACTACTACCAACAGTCAATCAACTCAGCAAAATCTTATCAGACAACAAAGAACTAATGCAAGCCGCAGCAAACACAAAAACCATTAAAACCCACAAAGGGTATCAAAAAACAAAGCAACAGATCATCTTCATAACCGACAAGAAACTGAAAAGATAAAACTCCTTTCTTGCTCAATCAAACGGCGCCAAAATCAATCTACTTTGCCCAACTAGAAGAAAGGCTTCATGGCAATTCCTCAACCAAACGTACTTCATCATGCAAGCAGCTATGCAAAATGCCAAAGACAGCACCAAACGGCTCTATACAAACTTCATCGCAAATAATACAATGAGACTGACATAGTTATACAACGCTACAACCAACAAAGATGGACCCAGATTGTATAACACAAAAAAATCAAGAAAATACCCTCGAGGCTGCTCACTGCTAAAAAACTGAAACAAGTACAAGCAGCGCTAGAAGAAGTTCAAGAACAAAGCTTCATAGCATAACTGATTTGCTTCTTATTACAGTTCAGAGCGCAACAATCCCTATCGCGTACGCACTTCTTCATTATATCTGCAGAAGGATCCAAAAATATTACTTAACTTAAAAATTGACATGGTCAGACAACGCAACCATAAAAAACAGACCCAAATAGTAGAATAGAAAACGCTTCTATTGCAAACCCCGCTGATGCAAAACTCAAAGAACTATAATTGGAACAACAAAAACTGAAAAAAGCCAAAGAAAAACTCAACCCACAACCGGCAAAATCTTAGCCGATGCCTAAAGCTAAGCCATAAACTAACCTTTTAACAAATTTACTAGCCGCACCTCAACAAACAGATGAAAACAACAAAACCATTTAACCTATTTGTACCTTCAATAGAAGGAAACAAATTAAAAACCAGCCAAAACCAATTCAAAAGCTGTTGGACAACCCTCTAGAAAACTCCAAGAAAGAAGAAGACCCAAAGATTAAACTCCAGCTAATGTTTAGAATAGCAACAACCAAAAAACAGGCAAAAAATCAATAACTCAACTTAAAACAACACCAATCAAGACAAAGAAAAGACAATCTAATCAAAATCAGTTCATCTCTACAAAAATTGCGTACAAAGAGCAATCAAAAACCAACAAAGCAAAAGTAAAGAGAGTTTCCTAAGAATAAAGCAATTAGGTTTGCACATAGCCAGATGCTACCAAAGAAGAATGCAAGCCAACAATCAAATTCAGATGCAAAAAAGCAAACAAAGTCGACAAATTCCAAAAAAAAAAAAACAACAAAACTGTTTATGCCAACCAACCTAAACCAAAAATCAATTAAAAATCCTTGGCAAGTGAGGACGCTTGCAAAGCAAGCCATCACCAAGAAGGAAAAAAGTCCATGTATAGTAAAAAGGCTAAAAAAACTTCCAACAGAAGAAGACCACCCAAAAAAAAAACCTTTTAGACAAAACTGGCTAAACTCCTACCGGCATCCCAAATAGATAAACCCATCCTAAGACCACTAAACCCCAAGTCATTAGAATTCATTGTTCCAAAGGCTCCGCAAAAAAACAGACCAACACCGTGGCCACCCTCAAGAACAGGGGCGGAGCTACCTGTAAGCAAGAGTCTGCAATGCATAAAAGACCCACCATAGAGGACCCTCCGACATTTATTTCAAAACTTAGGGCCCCTAGAATTTACAAAATAAAGATTAAATAAATAACAAAATTGTACTTTTTTTTTAAACCACCGCAAAGCAGTAATTGCCCTTGGTAGAATCCAATAAAAACTGTAAGTGCACCCGTAATGTAAGTTGCCAGCATTACGGGCAGAAAAGAAGCTGCGCCAGCACGGGTAAAACTGAATATCAAAAATCAATAAATAGAATTCACAATAGAACTGACTGACTAAACTATTTCTAAATGATTTTTTTAAATATTTGGAAATAAGTCTCGCTTTTACGTATCATTAAATAAACAGACATTTCAAAAATGTCCAATTAGAAACGTAAT
This sequence comes from Tachinus rufipes, assembly GCA_963932245.1. Lineage (NCBI taxonomy): Eukaryota > Metazoa > Arthropoda > Insecta > Coleoptera > Staphylinidae > Tachinus > Tachinus rufipes. Next base: position 11,221,996 of record OZ010749.1, read on the forward strand.
GTAGCTAGAAACGCAACACAATCCAATTAACCATCCGCGAGATTAGTTTCATTCCATTAATTAATTACTTTAATTGACACCGTCTTTCTTTTCAACATTTAATGCGAGAGGATTTAATCCTGAGAATAACTCCATATTCAAATTGCTCGAGTTCTCTCTCTATACTATATATATATGCACCTCTTGTTTATGCAAATAATTTTAATTTCAAAGACGTCAGCTAAAGAGCTACAGCTGTCACAGTTCTATCCTCTTACAACGAGGAATAGTTATCTCCAGCGTGAGGTAATTTACATTAAACTTAAAAGTTTTAATCATATTTGAAACTTGTTATTAAAAAAGTTTGCTTTTAGTTATTACAAACAAACGTTATTGATTGTAAATTCAAAACTATTTATCAAATGGTCCGTTAAATTCGCTGTGAAACACACTTGAGAATTGAAAGTAATACTATCATTTCTCTTGTCTTGAACGATGCCGCGTGTATTCCGGACGGTCGGTTGCTTTTCTGGAGATGTTATTTCGTTGGAACGTATTTATTTTGATGCCGTTTCATTTTTAATATCCTAGCTATGATAAATAACATCCCTGTGCGAGGGCATTGTATTATACTGTAAGCAGGACTGTATTTAAAAAATTTCAAACAATTTTTTATTATGAAATAATAAAATAATGCAAAATCTTAGATTGTATCCAGTGGGACGTATCCTTTACTCCCACAATGTGGATACAACCTAACTTTATTCATTTTTATTTTCAATGCAGATGCCACGGATGGAATTAATTTATGTTCCACCGGATAATGGAAAAATATCAACAAAGTACAATCCATTTTTTTTATATTTTATTTTGTTGAGTGGCAAGTTTGTAACAATGCACGAAGCGAATGGAGCGCAAGTAATAAAAGTATAGAGCGCGTCAAAAGTCTCGTAAATAACCAGAAATCTCGCCGCCAAATAAAGTCTTCGAGGGAAAACTTTTCAACCGATATATACACACACAAGTTTTTTTAAGGGTGTTTTACAATAGCAAGCGATACTTACATACATGAAAAGTTTTGATAATCCTCAATTACAACGGAGGGTAGATGTATATTTGCCTGGCAAATATGGAATACGTTTGCATTTATTTAATCGATTCTAAACCAATATTGAATTTGCATTGTTTACATTTCGGGCCGTATTTAGATTTTAAACGCCATTGATTGCTTTCGTGGCAACATCTGTTTTGGGCAGTTTTTTTTTATCGAAAATTACAATTTTTTTTTGTGTCCATGTTGATTGTTATTTTTAATTTACTCAATTGATTGATTAATTTCTAACAAAAAACATGTAAAAACCAATAGCTAAAAATAACTTTCACTAAAATATTAATAAATTATTAAATAATTACTCCCCGAAGCACAATTTCCAACCCTTTTAATATTAATAAATATAAAATAATTTTCAACTTTACTAATTTTACAGAAATCCCTTTCATTCCATTACAAAATTAATTTGTTATAGCTTAATACTTGTATGATATACTAATACGACCGTTCAATTCCATTCCATGTATAAATCTAGACTGGTTTTTAGGCTTTCAGGGATTGTTACAGATAAAAAGCTGTGTTTATAAAAAATGTAACTTTGTTTTGTATGGTTTAAATTTCTGTTTGATTTAACTAAATTATAATTTATGGCACGAATTGTGGTTTGAAATATTTGTTCTGTTTAAATATGAAACGTTTGATAACAAAATAATTCAGTTTCATGCTAGCAGTGAACTTTTATTTTAAAAATATTGAAAACTAATTATTTTTAATGGTGCAGTTGGAAACTATATTAAAATTGTGTGGGTTATTATGTTATTGCAAATGTATTGTAGGACTGCTTTCTATTTATATTTTAATTGAGTCCATACTCTTATTCATGTAGTATGTATAATATAATATATAAAATTAATTAATATAAATATGTGTATTCACCTTTTTAGTTGACACTGGCCGAATAGCAATCATTTCCAATAGTCGCACAACAAATGTCTTTAAGTTCACAATTCACACAAACCGTTTTTACATTTTTTGTATATTGATAGACAATATTTAGTGTAATTAGCAAACAATTAATGAGAGCAATTAGATACACCACAAGAACTGTCAATGAGTTCAAGATGGCTACCAAGATTGTAGATAGGCAACCAAACTAGCACCTGAATAACAATTAGATCTAACTAATGATTGATAATATCTCAATGTCAAAATGCTAAACAAAATGATCATATCTTTGCATGGAACACTTTAGTTACTACAGTTTTTGAAATTGCAATTTCAAAATTTTACAAAATTTTCTCAATACATGTGAAAACAAAAATTATTTTTTACAATTTTTTTCTGTAATCTTTTAATTACATCTTTGCATGTATCGCTGCTATTACACAACAGTTTTTATAATTGTAATTCCAAAATTTCACAAAATATTCTCAACTAAAATAAATTTCAAAATTAAAAACTATTATTTACATTTTTTTTAATTTGGTTCAATAAACTTTTTGCATGTATTTACTAAAGTTTTTGAAATTGCAAAACCAAAACTTTACAAAATATTGTCAATACATGTGAAAGTGCTAGGAAAGAAATAAAAATAATTTAAAAAATTCAAAACTATTTTTTACAACTCTTTTAATTTATTTCAGTAAACTTTTAATCATGTCTTTGCATGCATTTTTAAGATTATAAACTATTTAATCATGTTTTTGCATGTATCGCTGCAATAACTACAGTTTTTAAAATTGCAATTCCAAAATTTTACAAAATATTCTCAATATATGTGAAAATGCTAAGAAAAAATAATTTTTTTTTTTTAAATTTTTTAATTTGTTTCATCAAACTTTTAATCCATTTTTTACAAAATTTTCTCAATAATTTTTTTGAAAATGCTAGGAAAAAAATAAAAATTATTTTAAAAATTAAAAACTTTTTTTTACAATTTTTTTAATTTGTTTCATTAAACATTTATTCATGTATTTGCATGTACATATTTATTACAGTTTTTAAAATTACATTTGGAAAACATTACAAAATATACTAAATACATGTAAAAATTTAATAATGGTTTTGCATGTATCGCAATAATTTAATTTCACAAAATATTCTCAATACTATTGAAAGTGCTAAAAAATATTTTGTCACTATTAAGTTGAAGCGCGTACAAAATTTATTTTTTAGATTTTTTTAATCTTAGAGCTTTAGAGATTGACTTAAAAACTTGCTCTTTGCAATTGACAACTGCTTTACAACACACACACTAACCTAACCTAACCTAAAAATGTATCAGTAGTTTCACAACTTAACCTAAAAATGTTGTTATAATATGCAACAAGTCTTACGATACCAAAGCATAGCCAACAATGAGCCAGATCATCGCTAACAAAAAGCGAGAACAAGAAGGCAAAGCTTTTGTCAAAGCTGCTTCAAAACCAAAAGCACAAAACAGCCTAGCCTAAGCTAAAAGAATTAAACTCAATCAATATTGCAACTTCTAAAGATTAGAAGTAGAAACCCATCGACATGGTCCCGGAAAAAAAAATCTGCACCATTGTACACCAAAAAAAAAAAAGGGTAAGCTGTCTTCTTTCTCCAAATAGACCATCAGAAAAGTCGCTAAAATATGTGGTAAAAAACACATCCAAACTAATGTAATGCAGTTGAAGAGTATGCACTCTTTTTTAAAAGTCATTCAGTTACGGAAAAAAAAATGATAACCAATCATTTAATCACCAAAACTTGAGCAAGTGTGCACTCCAAATCATAATTACCATTAAGTAGTTTAAACTAGAATATTATCTCATCCTCCTCTGACTATGGAACTTCTAACAGAAAAAAAAAACTTTCAATTCTTTATTAAAAACACTTAGGCGGGTGGGTGGTCACTTCAGTTCACACTACTCGCTAGTAACTATGATCTGGAGTAACCAAACCACCCGCCCAAGTGTTGATCGTCAAAAAATTAAACATCACTACCTTCTTCTCTAACTGAGGATTTTCTACAGAACAGGAAACGTTTAAATTCTAACAAATACTTGGTAGAATGTGTGTCCACTCCAGTTTAAACTACTCAATGCTAATCATAAGTTAGAGTGACCCACCCACCAGTCCAAGTGTTTGTCATCAAGAAATTGGATAACACTTATTTCTCCTCTGACTAAAAAACACTCACAGAGTCGCAAAACTTCTAATTTTGTCATAATAAACAATCGAGCGAGTAGAAAAGCACTCCAGTTCAAACTACTCAATAATACTTATGATTAGATATTACTTACTCCTACTTTGACTAAGTAAAACTTGCAGAGTAAAAATATTTTCAATTCTTTGATAACAAACACTCGAGCGGGTGGGTGTGCACACCAATTCAAACTACTCGCCGGTAATTATGATCTAGAGTAATCCACTCACCCGCCCAAGTGTTTCTCCTCCTCTTATTAAAGGGCTTCCATCACTTGCAGAGTAGAGAAACTTCAAACTCTTTGATAACAAACACTTGGGCGAGTGGGTAGGCATTTCAGTTCAAACTACTCGATGGTAATACCAATTTAGAGTAACCCACCCACTCGCCCAAGTGTTGGTCATCAGAAGATTAGATATTACCACCTCCTCCCCTGATTAAAAAACTTCTAACAATTGCAGAAAAAAAAAACTTACAATTCTTTGATAACAAACTCTTGGACGGGTAGGTACATCAGTTCAAACTACTCAATTATAATCATGATTTGGAGTAACCCACCCACCCGCCCAAGTGTTGGTCATCAAGAAATTGAAGATTACCTCTTCTTCTAAGAATTGCAGAAAAAGAAAACTTACAATTCTTTGATAACAAACTCTTGAACGGGAAGGCACTCCAGTTAAAACTACTCCATAGTAATCATAATCTAGAATAACCCACCCACCCGCCCAAGTGTTGGTCATCAAGAAATTGAAGATTACCTCTTCTTCTAAGAATTGCAGAAAAAGAAAACTTACAATTCTTAAATAACAAACTCTTGAACGGGAAGGCACTCCAGTTAAAACTACTCCATAGTAATCATAATCTAGAATAACCCACCCACCCGCCCAAGTGTTGGTCATCAAGAAATTGAAGATTACCTTTTCTTCTAAGAATTGCAGAAAAAGAAAACTTACAATTATTTGATAACAAACTCTTGAACGGGAAGGCACTCCAGTTAAAACTACTCCATAGTAATCATAATCTAGAATAACCCACCCTCCCGCCCAAGTGTTAGTCATCAAAGAATTAAATATCACTTTCTCCTCTGATTAAAGAACTTGCTGAGAAAAGAAACTTCAAATTTTTGGATAACAAACATTCGGGCAAGTGGGTGGACACTCAAATTTAAACTACTCGCCAGTAATTATAATCTAAAATAACCCACCCACACGCCCACATGTTAGTAAACAAAAAATTAAATATCACCTCCTTCTCCTCTGATTAAAAGACTTCTATCACTTGCAGAGTGAAAAAACTTCAAATTCTTTGTTAACAAACACTCGGGCGGGTGAATGGGTACTCCAATTTAAAATTCTCGCCGGTAATTATGATATGCAGTAACCCACCCGCCCACCCATGTGTTGGTCATCAGTAAATTAAATACCACTTCCTCCCCCCTCTGATTAAAAGACTTCTATCACTTGCAGAGTAAAAAAACTTTAAATTTTTTGTTAACAAACACTCGGACAGGTAGTAAAGCACTAAAATTTAAACTACTTATCGGTAATTATAACTTGGAGTAACCCACCCACCCGCCCAAGTGTTAGTTATCAAAAGATTGTATATTACCTCCTCCTCCGCTAATTAAAAGACTTCTAACATTTGAAGAATCAAAACTTCTAATTAATTGATAACAAACACTTAAGCAGGTGAGTGGGCACTCTAATTTAAACTACTAGCCGGTAATTATGGACTGTAGTGACCCACCCACCTGCCCAAGTATTGGTCATCAAAAAATTTAATATCACCTCCTCCTCCTCTGATTGAAAAACTTCTATCACTTGCAGAATAAAAAAACGTCAAATTATTTGTTAACAATACTTGGGCGGGTGGGTGAGTACTCCAATTTAAAATACTCGCCGGTAATTATGATATGCAGTAACCCACCCACCCACCCATGTGTTGGTCATCAAAAAATTAAATACCACTTCCACCCCCTCTGATTAAAAGACTTCTATCACTTGCAGAGTGAAGAAACTTTAAATTATTTGTTAACAAACACTCGGACGGGTAGTAAAGCACTAAAATTTAAACTACTTATCGGTAATTATAACTTGGAATAACCAACCCACCCGCCCAAGTGTTGCTTATCAAAAGATTGTAAATTACCTCCTTCACCGCTAATTAAAAGACTTCTAACACTTGAAGAGAAGAGAAACTTCCAATTATTTGATAACAAACACTTAAGCAGGTGAGTGGGCACTCTAATTTAAACTACTAGCCGGTAATTATGGACTGTAGTGACCCACCCACCTGCCCAAGTATTGGTCATCAACAAATTAAACATCACTTCCTCCTCCTCTGATATAGATCTTCTATCACTTGCAGATTAAACTACTCGCCGGTAATTATGATCTGCAATGACCCACCAACCTGCCCAAAAATTGGTCATCAAAAAATTGAATATCACTTCCTCCTCCTCTGATTAAAAGACTTTTATCACTTGCAGAGTAAAGAATCTTCAAATTCTTTGTTAAAAAATACTCGGGCGGGTAGTTAGGCACTCCCATTTAAACTACTCACCGGTAATTATAATTTGGAGTAACCCACCCACCCGCTCAAGTGTTGATAATCAAAATATTGTATATCACCTCTTCTTCCTCCTCTAAATAAAGGACTTCTACCACTTGCAGAGTAGAGAATTCTTTGATAACAAAAGGGCGGGTGGGTGTGCACTCCAGCAGTTTAAACTACATGATGATAATCCCTATCTGGGATAACCCACCAACCCGCCAAAGTGTTGGTCATCAAAAGATTATATAATACCACCTCCTCCCCTAATTACAAAAATTCTAATAATGACAAAAAAAAACTTACAATTCTTTGATAACAAATTCTTAGACGGTAACGCACTCCAGTTCAAACTACTCAATGGTAATCATGATCTGAAGTAACCCACCCACCCGTCCAAATGTTCGTCATACAAAAAAACTGAATATCACTTGCAGAGTGAAGAAACTTCAAATTCTTTAATAACAACCACACTCGAGCGGGTGAGTGTGCACTCCAGTTCAAACTACTCAATGGCAATTTCAATTTGGAATAACCCCTCCAAAACTAGATATTACCACCTCCATTCTTGATTAAAACACTTCTAAAAATTTGCAACAAAAAAAACTTTCCGTTCTTTAATAACAAACTCTTGACAAGTAGGCACTTCAGTTCAAACTACTCGATAATAATCATGAGCTACCGTAACCCACCCGCCCGCCCAAGTGTGGTCATAAAAAAATTGAACATCACCTCCTCCTCCTCCTCATATAAAAAAAATTATATTACTTGCAGAGTAAAGAAACTTCAAAATTCTTTGTTAATAAACAGTCGGGCGGGTAATTATGATCTAAAGTAATCCACCCACCCGCCCAAGTATTGGTTAACAAAAGATTGTATATTACCTCCTACTCCTCTGATTAAAACACTTCTATCACTAGCTCAGTAAAGAAACTTCAAATTCTTTAATAACAAACACTTGGGCAAATGGGTGAGCACTCGAGTATAAGCTACTCGATGGTAATCCCAATTTTGATAACCTACCCACCCGCCCAAGTGTTAGTAATCAAAAGATTGTATATCACCTCCTCCTTCTCTTATTAAAAAACTTCTATCACTTTCAAAGAAAAAATTAGAATTCTTTGACAAGAAACACTCGGACGGGTGAGTAGGCACTCCAATTTAAATTACTATCTGGAGTAACCCACCAACCCGCTTAAGTGTTGATTATCAATAAATCAACAAACACTCCGGCGGGTCGCTAGGCACTCTAATATAAACTATTTGCCGGTAATTATGATCTGGAGTGACCCACCTACCCGCCCAAGTGTTGATGATCAAAAGATTGTATATCACATTCTTCTCCTCTTATTAAAAAAAATTCTAACACTTTCAGAAAAAAAAACTTCCAATTATTTGATAACAAACCGTTGGGCGGGTGAGTGGAAACTCTAATTTAAACTACTCGCCGGTAATTACAATTTGGAGTGACCCACCCACCCGCCCAAGTGTTAGTCATCAAAAGATTGTATATCATCATCTCCTCCTCCTCTGATTAGAGAACTTCTATCACTTGCAGAGTAGAGAAACTTAGAACTCTTTAATAACAAACAGTCGGGCGGTTAGGTGGGCACTCCAGTTTAAACTATTCGATGATTTGAAGTAGCCCAACCACCCGCCCAAGTATTAGTTATCAAGAGATTGGATATTACCTCCTCGTCCTCACACTCGGGCGAGTGGGTGAGTACTCGATATTTATCATAATTTTCTAATGCTCTGCGTTTAACTTTACAAAAACAAAAAAAAGTTGCCGTCAACCAAAACCAGCACTATGACCACACGACTTCCAGTTGCAAATCACTAAAGTCCATTCCAGCTCCACCTGCTGTAAGACAAAAGAGTCTAGGCATGTAGCAACATGCACTGCGTTCAAAAGACACCTGCCAGTTACAAAAACTGGCAACTTACCGCAAGATAAAAGCAAAGTCAAAGCGCACGCAAAGCCCGCCCCACTGCATCTACTTCTCAACATCAGACTCCAGCTATTAGCCAAAGTACACCTATAGCCTGCAGGAATCCAACAATAGAAAGATTCTCTTCCCATACCACAAATAGTTATTGCCATTCCACTACAAACCTTACCACCATGCACATCTACAGAGCAGCTTTAAAGAAGTTTAGTTGTGCTTCACAATATTCATATAGAATTACCTTTTTACCAAACATGGTGCATAAAAAGATCAAAACAAGAATCTTTAATGCGCAGTACAAGCAAATAAACAAACACACGGAAATACTGCTAGCATCATTCATGCCGCACTGAAGTAGAATCTAATCACAAAGTGTGCTTCTAGATGTACAACCACTGCAAAACTAAATAAAAATTGAATCATAGAAGCAGAGAAATTTAACCGATAATCATCCCGCAATAAATGTGAAAATGTTAAGAAAAAATTAAAAGCTGTTTTTTAAATTATTTTAATTTGTTTCAATAAACTTTTAATCATTTTTTTGCATGTATCACAGTAATTATAACAAAAATTATAATTCCAAAATTTAAAAAAATATTCTCAGTACATATGAAAATGCGATAAAAAAAATTATTTTAAAAGTTATAAAACATTTTTTTTAATTTGTTTCAAAAAACTTTGAATCGAGTCTTTGCATGCATGACTGTAATTACTAGTTTTTAAAATTGCAATTCTAAAATTTCACAAAATATTCTCAATAAATGTAAAAAAAAATGAAAATTATTTTAAAAACTAAAAACAATTTTTTTCACGATTAAGTTGAAGCGCGTACAAAATTTTAGAATCTTTCATCATTATCTTGGAGTTTGAAGATTGACTTAAAAACCTGACGCTTTGCAACTACTTTACGACACACACAAACGTAACCTACAAATGTTGCATCAGTAGTTTCACAACCTAATAACCTAATTATGTTGTATAGAGTTTAAAGCTTTGCAATGGACTAATGTTAAATGCATCAAATCTTACGATACCAAAGCATAGCCGACAATGAGCCAGAACATCGCCAACAAAAAGCGAGCGCAAGAAAGGAAAGCTTTTGTCATATTGGAACTAAAGATCATCGCCAGCTGCTTCAAAACCGCAAGCACAAGACTGCTTAGCCAGAACTCCTTAGAAAAAGCTGCATTAAACTCGACCAATACTGCAACCTCTAAAGATGAGAAACAGGACCCCATAAACATGGTCCCGGAGAAAAATTTAATATCATGGTAGAACAAAAAAAAAACAAGACAAAGAAAGATCCGGGTGAGGTTTCTTCTTACATTAATAGGCAATCAGCCGCCTCACGCTAGATACCTTCAGAAACATCAAAACCATCAGCCACAAAAGCTAAAAAATCCTCAGCCCGGTCGGCCCATAAGGTTCAACCAACAAAAGCTTTCTAATAACACCTTAAACCTAAATATCCCTTAAATCTCTTCGGCATCCACAAAAAACGTTAGATTATTATACGTGATGTAAGCATATACGTTCAAATCATTGAACATAACCATAAACTCCGCCGTAAACGTGGTCAATGGCATTTGAATGCATTCTTTACCTCATTCAAATTTCAAAAGTAACAATAAAATATTTCTTTACGTTTTTCAAGTCTGCACAAAAAAATCGTGCACCCTTATAAAAGTCATACAGCTAGAAAAAAAAAGTTGATAACCAATCTTGTGATAACCAAAACTTAGGCGAGTGAGTGGGTCTCTCCAAATCATGATTACCATTAAGTAGGTTGAACTAGAATGACCCACCCACCCAAGTGTTGATCATCAATAGATTTCATATTAACTCCTCCTCTGACTATGAAACTTCTAATACTTACCAAAAGAAGAAATTTCCAATTCTTTGTTAAAAAGTCTTGAGCGGGTAGATGGTCACTCCAGTTCACACTACTCGCTAGTAATTATGATCTGGAAAAATCAAACCACCCGACCAAGTGTTGATCGTTAAAAAATTAAACATCACCACCTCCTTCTCTAATTAAAGATTTTCTACAGAGCTGAAAAAGTTCCACCTCCTCTTCCTCTGATTATAGGACTTCCATCACTTTCAAAGTAGAGAAATTTCAAATTCTTTGATAAACAACAGTGTGTGTCCCCTCCAGTTCAAACTACTCAATGCTAATCATAAGTTGGAGTGACCCACCAACCCGCCCAAGTGTTTGTCATCAAGAAATACATAACACCTCCTTCTCCTCTGGCAAAAAAACTTCTAACACTCACAGAGTAACAAAATTTCTAATTTTTTTAAAATAAACAATCGGGCAAGTAAGAAGGCACTCCAGTTCAAACTACTCCATGGTAATTATGATTTGGAGTAACCCACCCACCCGCCCAAGTGTTGGTTATCAAAAGATTGTATACACTTCCACCTCCTCTGATTAAAGGACTTCTATCACTTGCAGAGTAGAGAAACTTCAAATTACTTGATAACAAACACTTGAGCGGGTAGATGGGCACCCTAATTCAAAGTACGCCCGCCCAAGTTTGGTCATCAGAAAATTAGATACGAACACCTCCTCCTCTGATTAAAAAACTTCTAACAATTACAAAAAAAAAAAAACTTTTTACAATTCTTTGATAACAACCTCTTGGAAGACGGGTACGCACTCCAATTCAAACTACTCGATGGTAATCATGATCTAGAGTAACCCACCCACCCGCTCAAGGGATGGCCACCAAAAAATTAAATGTCTTTTCTACATTACTGTATAGGTTAAAGCGTAGACTTCAAGAAGTATCACTTAGACAAACTAAACGCCTTTGAAATGTGGTGTTACCGCAGAATGTAGCGTATTCCATAGACGGATAAAGTAACTAACATTGCAGTCTTCAATAAAAAGCAAGAAAAAATTGTAAATAATTCACACCATAAAGAAGAGAAAGTTACAATAACTAGGCCACATAATGAGAAGACCCAAATACGCGCTGCTACAATTGATGGTACAAAGAAAGATCAGAGGAAAAAAGGCTCAAAAACCTAAGGGACTAATTTGGCTGCAGCAACACTCAATTATTCCGAGTGGCAGCCAATAAGGTTCGGATAGCTGTGATGGTAGCAAACCTCTGATAAAAGATGCACTACAAGAAAAAGAAGACACCATATAGACCAGCATCTTTGCCGCGTGCCACCTTATGTCATAACTGCGCTGCAGGTTTTAGTGCTACCAGCCTAATGCCGTTAATTACTCCACCAAAGTTCCATTCTCTTAGCAAACACAACAGCCTTGCTTGGTTCCAAGACTTTTTGTACAGCAACTATTGCGGCATTACTTTTTTTTTAATTTTTATTAAAAACCTCAGATACCTGTGTATAAAAAACAATAAAAAACGCTACATTTAAATAACAAAACAACAACCACTCCCAGACCAAAACCCTGCAACCCCAAGACTGCTTTACTTTAATAAATGACGCCCAACGTAAGGCATGTCCTTCACAATCCTAAAAAACAACAAAACGCTACAAAAAACTAAAAAAAACAGTGTCAACTGTGAAGATACAAAAAAGTGATTCATGATCGAGTACTTGAAAGTTTACCCGTCTACCCAGACAACGTTAATATGACAAACCGTCTCAATTATAATATGCAACAGTTTGACCATGACATGGCAAATACTGCAGCAGCCTCCCCCGCACCTCCTCCGGAATATGCTGTTAACAAATTGCATGGCACGACATAGAGACAATAACTGCAAACAATTTTATAGCCTTAGACAAGATCTAATATAATCCAAAACCACTACTCTTTTAGACTCCAAGTCAACATGAAGACCAAAACAGCCCTAGAGTGTGTAATCATTTCAAAAGCCACCAAGTTAATTACATACAACCACTATTGATTACAACCACCCACGTCACATAGAACATCGTGAGTCCAAAAAAAGTAAGACAGCTCAGTTATAAAGCGTTAGCGTAGCACGCTGATATCCGGGGATCAATCCTCAAAATATGACTGAATAAATAACTTGCTTTTTATCTACTGGGGTGATTCGGAAGTCACCTAATAAGCCGTTGGTCCCATCAAACCCATTCAAACAAGTCGTAGGACTTCTAGAGCGATGTAAAAAGCTGTAAAACCTACAGTAAAGACAAAAAGTAGCACGTTTCGATTCAAACTGCATAAGACACACTCGATAAAAGCCCAAACCAATCAACCTTTTCATATCAAAGAGTAACAAAAAAAAAAAGAAGACAAGAAATAAACTACCACTCACACCATACACCGGCAACTTTGGAACTTTTTTCATCCACCCAGTCTACAAGAAAAGTGGAAAGCATCACTGGTGCACTACAAAAGTAACTTTGCTAGAAAAAAATCAGCAAGTTTTGATTCGGACCTGAGACTAGTCACAAACTAAAGCAAAACACTAAAACAAGACAGCGACCTTTCTGCATCCAGAAGATACGAAGATAAAAACAAGACCAGAAATAAACTGTCCCCCTTTTGTTCCAAAAACAACCAACCGGCCGCTTCAAAACTTGTTTCATCCACTCAGTCTACAAAAGAAGTAGAAAGCTTTACTTGAACCTTGCCGCCAAGCGGATATAAGCTAGTGCAATCCCCCAAACCACACAAAATCAAAATTACCGGCCAAGTAACCACAAGCAACTGAAAGCCCACAGGACATTCACGGTTTAAGACTTGCGGAGGGCGCGCAAGTTGTAACAATTGGCACCCAACGTAAAGCACTTCCATACAATTTACATGAGATTATGTTACCGGCGCCGGGCTCGGAGATAGTCGTAGTACAAAAGCCGTGTATGCTTTCGGCATAATTAGTTTGGTTTGTTATTGTGGCATCCCAGTGCAATGGTACTCGTTAAAGTAATCCCAAGCACCTAGGATGCAAATCCAAGTATCGTCCAGCGTGTGGTAGAACACGTCTGAATGTGCTGTGGCCGGGAGCGGTAAATATGCTCCCGGTGCTGGCGTGGGTATGAGCGCGGGGTGTCCAAGGGGTAGTTAGGGTCATCAGCGTAGGTCGGCGTAGAAGTTTCAGTTGGGGTTAGTGTAGTCCGAAGCTTGGATTGATGCATCTTGACGGAAGAGTTCCTGTTGTGATGCGATCGTCGTCTAAGTCGGTGTAACATTTCCAAATTCCAAAATTCGGCAAGACTATATCCCATTGTTTGGCTCCGCCTAGTGGGTCGCCGCTTCGCCTGTGCTGTGTCACGTGTCGCCATCTAGCGGCCGTGACAACTAGTCGCAAACAACAGTTCAAAGTAAATTCAAAAAAAGGCAAGGCAGTTCTCTTCACACAGCTTTGATCACTCTTCATGAGAACGCCAAATTAAATGACGTTCCCATACCGTGGTCCAACTCTGCCAAGTATCTTGGGGTAATGTTCAACAAGAGTACGGGCCTCATGTACAGTCTCAACAAAGACTACATGGCAAAAATTCTGCTATATCTGATGTTACGTCCGAAACAAAACCTGCCTCTTCCGTTTGGGAAACGGCTGCAAACTGCCACCAAGCAAGACTTAGCGGATGCTCGTTGAAGCTTCATAGTTATTTCGGACCGACCTCGAGATTCTACCACTTCTACACCACATTGAAGTTTTAGTCTAAAAAACTTCAGAAACCACGTGGTTCACTTTATTTATCCTGGCACAACTCGCCAAACTAGGTTGAAAAAATTCTTTCTAACCTCTTCTAAAAGTGAATAAAATCACATGTCTAAACCTAGCCTACAGAACAACCTACTTAAGCCACATCTTCCAACGGAAGGTTCATGAGCCGTAAGATCTCAAACTTGCTTCAGGTACTCACTAATGGGAGAAAGAAGGGGTTAGTCGGTAGGCACTTTCCTTAGAAGAGTAAATCCAAGATTCCCCTCCCAAACCACAAAAAAAAACCTTTTCATGGCTAACATTAAAACACCAAAGATACCAAGAATTTTTTTTTTAATTGGAAACCTTATTTCCCCCCTTTTAACAAAATAATCAATCATCGCAAGCTGCCGTGTCGTAAATTCGGAACTTGTTTACAAAACTTTGAGACTATCTGGATTGTTCCTCCAAACTGCAAAGTATCCTACTACCTAAACCCAAACTAATTTGTCCAGTCCATGGCGCAAATGTTTAACTTATTTTAAAACCGAGCAAAATCTAGCTTAGTAATCTAGTACACTATTTTTAAATTACTACCGTTCCTTTACAATAATACCCCGTATCTAAACACTAACAACATTTGGACACCATCTTCAATACCAAGATAAAAAGTTCAACCTAATAATTGTACCTAACAATTTTTAGAGCTAGTAAGCAGAGCAATTCCCATCTAATCATCTATTGCCACCTCCAGAGAACATGCCAGTAACAACTTCTCACTTCAAGACTTGTTTCATCTAGCCATTCTACAACAAAAGTAGGCAGCATCATCGAGATCTCGCATCAAACGGACTTTAACTAGTATAACTAAAGTATATTTACCTATTAAAAAACAAACAATTAAGACACACGTGCATGGAAAGCCAACCAACCCAGTGAGTGTAATATTTGGCGCCCAACGTGTGGCACATCTTAAAGCTACACCCAAACTCTGTTATTGCAAAAACGCCGCACAAAAGCGGAAGTAAAAATCTTAAAAAACAAAATTTTTTAATTTATTTTTTCTGAGAATAATTATTGTAAACCTTGGCCAACAAAAATAAGCTGTAAATAAGATATACAACAACATACAACACCAGAATTGACGTCCCAAGGTAGGCCCGGAGAATTATTTGGCCAAAACAGAAAAGTATGCATAGAATTTTCGAAACAATTCTTCTCTTAGAAATGCAAATTAATTTCCTTTCCTGACTATAAATTGTCTAAACTAATTATCAACTTAAAAACAATTTAGATATCACCTGGAGTCAACCTAGCAAAAGTAAAAAAAAGCAAAAAATCAAGGTCTTACTGTTTGGAACTGACCCACCAGTATCACCATAATCTCCTAGTCCGGCCTACATATTATTGTTGCCAAATACAGGCATACAAAACCTAGAGAAAGCGGCCAACATAGTAAACAAACTGTCCATGTTTAAAGCCAAATCTGAAAACAAACATGAAGGTCTGCTCTTATTTGTGATAAAACCCCCCAAAACCGTCTGTTGCAAGCAATAGACGTAGCAATACTGACCAATAAATTAATCAAGCGCCAGTCAATCAAGTCACAAAACCCAACTAGTCAACATCAGCACATTACTAGCCGCAATATAGTTCAGATTTCCGTTTGCTGCCACATAGTGCCACCGTTCGCGCTGCAGCTTCTAGGCGATCACCCATAATGCCGTTAACACTCCATCACGTTCTATTCCAAACCAAACTCTACAAACCTTACCATGTGCTTGCACACCTCGTCAGAGTTTCAAGACTACCACTGATAGCTGCTATATGGACTATCTAGTTGAAGCATAAACAATTAGTTCTTATTCGGAACTAGCACTATGCAATTAAAAACCCTCTGAGTGAGAGCATTAGTAAAGAAACGTAATTCGTTAACAAAATGCAAACCATAACTTCATCCAACACACCAAACTCTTTGCCAAGAATCACTCATCGGCCCTTAGACTTAAACCAGCCGCTTCCGCAGCCATCTTCGGAAATCAAACAGGCAGCAAAATAGCACAGTACAACAACTTGTAATCTTACGATTACCTACTTACAACTTCCAACTGTTTAAAACATAGAGGCCTTGCACTGAATCAGTATAGCTCAGTTCGTCGACAAAACCATTAGCGTCCAATAATGATAAGTTTTCAACCTATCTTGCATAAATATGTTAAGTAAAAAGAAAAGACTAGCAACTAGTTGCCGTCATAAAATACTTGGCCGCAGCTTCCTTGAGATTGCCAGTAAAAATAAAAATATAATCAAACTTCTTTCTAGATTCAAAACCTCACAGAACCATGTACTACTAAACATCGAGACCGTACTTTCCAACAAGACTAAAAAAACGTTAAAACGTCATATTTCTGTAGGGCACTGATCTTGTTAACAACCGCACAGGGTTACGTCCTACCACTAAAATCATTCCTCTGGGTAAAAAAAAAAGAAAAATAGTAAAAAGCAAAACCATTTCCTGGTACTCCAAAAAAATCTCTTAACAGATACCGTCAATCAGATCTCAAAGGCCGTCAGATACAGGTCAATTAGAAGCCATCCGGTAAGCAACATCCAAGCCATCAACTACAATCCCTACTCTAGTCTGCCCACATTTCCCTGAGAGCATAGAAAAACTGCTATAACTAAATACTAGATAGACACTTAAAACGTCAAAGATCACTAGATCCACAACCAACTTACAAAGTGATAAATCTCTACCCAAAATTAGTGCATAAAGCCATTGAAAACAAGTCTATAATTAGTTATATTTCCGAGATTTAACCTCAGACTGAGGGCGCTCACTCATTGAGCTATCTCAATCTCATTTGCAAAGTACATACAATATATTATAATATAGAACCTCAAAGTTCATCTGTAGTAATATTTGCATACTCTAAACATAAGTAATAAAAGATTTTTTTTAAATTGATGTCCAAGACATTTTCAGCCTTGAAAAGAACTAAATTAAATCAATATTTGAAAATTTGTCATTCTCTATTGTGCTAAATCGGAATCATTTAAATCCTAATCAAAACAAACAAAAATAATGCCATCAATTTGCATATCATTCCATCGAATAACAAAAATCTGCTATTGATCGCAAAACCTTTTCATCTATCTTCGTCAATTATAAAATGATATTTATTCAAGCGAATGTTTCCATCCATGACAGAAAATAATAATGCACAATCGAGCAAATCAATTAACAAAAGGTAAACATTAATCGGCCTTTATATAGAGACGCAAAGCGATTTTTCAATAACTCCCTTGGAAATGTTTCTATTTATATTTGGCTGGTGCGTCGCGTGGTGCGTTGAACTTGTGAAATGCAATCTTCAAAGATGAGTATTCAATTTCAAATATCCTGGAGCGTTGCGTTGCCGGTATTAAAATTAATATTTTATTTACCGATTCCTCCTCGTCTCCCACATTGTAATTACCGACTATGATGATGAATCGTTTCGTGTGTATGTATGCGTCTGTCTAGCTAGACTTCCAAAACTAATTTATTCCCTGCATTAATCAATTACCACGTTAAATGGTAACGAAATGCCAAAATGTTATTAGTTTCCTGCATGTTTAAAGAGATTTATACAGTTTTTTCTATTTACTGGAAGTTAATATATTTTAGTATATATTTTATCATGCCACGCGAAATGGAAATATTTAACAAATTTGTCATCTTTTTAATCGTTTCAGTTATTTATATATTCTTCACTCAAACAATGTAATTAATTAATTATTCCGCTCACAATGAATTGTTATTATTAAAGCCAATTATATCCGCTACGTTCTGGCAATTATTGTTATTATTGTTAGCAGACACGCAAAAAAAAACTACAAACAAGCCGTGACTAGAGGACAATTAAAAACTGAGAGTTGTTTTTTTTATCGAGATCCATAAAAAAATTGTTGCGCATTTTGTAATTGAATATTATAATCAGCTTGGCGGAACGACTTACCGCAAAGTTGCTTCAAGTTTTTTAACTTACCTGAAACAGAAAATAAATGTTAATGAGGCAAATAAATTATTGTAATATCAAGTGGTTAATTTGAAATTTAAATGGAAATATTATTTGAAGCGATTTATCTTTATTATTGAATATTAATTTAATGAATGAATGAATAAATACTAATCTGAATAATCAGAATAAATTACGACTGAAATAAATTATTAAAATATATGCGCAAAGTGCAAGTTATGTTAAAAACAAATCATTCAAGTAAAGGCAAATTAAACTGTTTGCTAGCGCCACCTCTTAATAAGCTTGTTTATAAACACTGCCGACGAAGATAGAGTAATACTTCATTTGTTTGGTGTGTTTTTGTGGGGTTCACAGAAAAATTTCCCAAAGCGTGTCAAATCCCATGCTGTGGTGATGCAAGGCCTGAATCGAGTGTGACCACTAAAGTAATTCCTTAGATGCAAGGTTCACTGGTGCTTGTCTGACAAAAGTGCAATATCTAGAGGGTAAGCAGTAAGACAAACTGTTAGTCATGCGGGACAATGGAACCAATGTTTGGTGCACCCACACCATTTTCTGGTAGAATCAAACCCGATCATCAGCATTCAAATCCCTGGCGCAATTCCCTAAGTAGACATCCATCAGCAGACGCTTCCTCGTATCGTATTGTCTTGAGGCCCGGCCTTAATTTTCCTCTAAAAGTTCTTGTTCTTTTATTGCATCTGACTGTAATACAGGTAGACATTTGAGCAGATTAGCAAAACTCACTGGCTAAAAATATCTGCGCTATAAGTGGGGTGTCAATGACCAGAGGTCCAATTTCTGGATCGCTAACACTAAAGTGGGTGGGCAAGCATCTCTGTTAAAACTACTGTGTAAAACTGAGTGCCCCGCCTACCCACTTAACTGATTATAATCAAAAGATTAAATCTGTTATTCTACAAAAATCCAACTACTTGGATCACAAGTCCCAATTCAAACTACTGTCTTACAAGCAATAATCTGAGTTAAAACTACTGTCCAGCAATCACTTAACTGATTGCCCCGCCTACCCACCTAATTAACTGTAATCAAAAGATCGACTCTATTACTCTAAAGAAAATCAATTTCTTAATCACTATCACTTGGGTGAGTACAATGCCCACCCACTCAATTGTTTGTTACCAAGAATATCCAACGATATGGCACTCTAAAAATGAATTAAAACTACTGATCCTCAGTCACTAAACTCAGTGCCCCGCCCACTTCCCCAACTGATTGTAGTCAAGGAATTGAATCTGTTACTCTAAAAACCAAATTTCTTGATCACCATCACTTGGATAGGTGAGCAAAATCCCCTGTTTTAACTACTGTCTAGCAACTAACATTCTAGGTAAAACTATTGTCCCGCAATCACTAAACTGAATGCCCCGCCCACCCATCCAACTGATTGTAATCAAGAAATGAGATTTGGTACTCTAATTTCTCAATCACCATCACTTAGGTAAGTGGGCGGAAGCTCCGAATAAAACCACTGTCCCGAAATCACTAAACTGAGTGCTCCGCCCACCCACCCAGTGTATAATCAACAAAAACCCTCACACTAAAGGTTAGACTTATTTAAAAAAAAAACACTAACTTGACTTTCAAGCGCACATAAGATAGCAAAATAGCAATATCAATATATAATTTAAAAAAAAAATAGAAAAAGAAAACCTTTACTGACTCACGTTAACTTGAAGGCCGCACATAAATTAACGGCAAGAATAGAAATCACTATCGGCGGATCAACCAGTAGACAAAAATCCTAACCAGTAGACCTCATAACGTAAAACTTTTTTAAGAATCTAAAGATATCTCCCAGCAGCATAGAAAACAAACAGTATTTCTACATTTACGCATTACTATCTTTACGATGTTCCCACCTACCCGCACAATGTGCTAATTATCAAAAAATTAGTCCATTCTTCCTCCCCGCACATATTAGTGACAATTAACATTTCATTTCTAGTGTTTTTTACAAAAAAAACATCATCAGTGGTTTAATATCCAATCATTAGATCACTAACACTTGGGTGGGTGGGTGGGTGGGTCAAAGTATTTCAACAATTGGGTGTGACTATTTATGATGTTCCCGCCCACCCGCTCAAGTGTTATTTATCAAGAAATCATTACATTCTTCCTCTCCGCGCGTATTAGTGGCAATTAACAAGTCATATCTTGTGTTTATTGACAAAAGAAACCTCAGCGGTGGTTTAGTATTTAATCATTAAATCACTAACAATTGGGTGGGTGGGTGGGTCACAGTAGGGTCACAGTATTTCAACAATTGAGCGTAACTATCTTTATTGTGTTTCCGCCCAAGTCTTAATTGTCAAGAAATTAGTACATTCTTCCTTCCCGCGCATGTTAGTAACAATTAACATTTCATTTCTTGTGTTTTTTGATACAAAAAACTGCGGCGGTGGTTTAATATTCAATCATTAGATGACTAACACTTGAGTGAGTGGGTGGATCAAAGTATATCAACAATTGGGCGTGACTAACTTTATTGTGTTCCCGTCCGTCCGCCCAAGTGTTAATTATCAAGAAATTAGTAAAGTCTTTCAACCCGCGCATATTATTTACAATAAACATTTCATTCTTTGTGTTTACTGACAACAAAAAACCTCGGCGGTAGATTAGTAATCGATCAGTAGTACACTTGGGTGGGTAAGTGGGTCACAGTATTTCAACAATTGGGCGTGACTATCTTTATTGTGTTCCCACTTGTTGCGTTTCTGCTGATTTTATTATGCAGATTAAATGACAGTTGTCATTAATACGTCAGAAGTAGGTAGAATATCAAATTTCTTGATAACAATCAATTATGCGGGTGGGCGGGAACACTGTATCAAACCACCGGCCAAATATTTATTAACTGTGTTCCCGCCCACCCGCCCAAATGTTTGTTATTAAAGAATTTGTTTATTCTCACACTTGTTGCGTTTCTGCCGATTTATTATGACAGATTGAAAGACATTTGTCACTTATACGTCAGAGGTGGGTAGAATATTAATTTTCATAATAACAATCACTTGGGCGGGTGGGCGGGAACACTGTCTCAAACCACCAGCCCAATATTCAAAAGCTGTGTTCCCGCCCACCCGCCCAAGTGTTTGTTATCAAGGAATTTGTTTATTCTCACACTTGTTGCGTTTCTGCCGTTTAATTATGACAAATTGAATGACAGTTGTCACTTATACGTGAGAGGTGGGTAGAATATCAATTTTTTTAATAACGATCACTTAGGCGGGTGGGCGAAAACACTGTATCAAACCACCGCCCCAATATTTATAAACTGTGATCCCGCCTACCCGCCCAAGTGCTTGTTATCAAGGAATTTGGTTGCGTTTCTGCCGTTTTATTATGACAGATTAAATGACAGTTGTCACTTATATCAATTTTCATAATAACAATCACTCGGGCGGGTGGGCGGGAACACTGTATCAAACCACTGGCCCAATTTTAATAAACTGTGTTTCCGCTCACCCGCCAAAGTGTTTGTTATCAAGGTATTGGTTTATTCTCACACTTGTTGCGTTTCTGCCGTTTTATTATGACAGATTGAATGACATTTGTCACTTATACGTCAGAGGTGGGCAGAATATAAATTTTCAAAATAACAATCACTTGGGCGGGTGGGCGGAAACACTGTATCAAACCACCAACCCAATATTTATACACTATGTTCCCGCCCACCCGCCCAAGTGTTTGTTATCAAAGAATTTGTTTATTCTCACACTTGTTGCGTTTCTGCCGTTTTATTATGATAGATTGAATGAGATTTGTTACTTATGCGTCATTCGGGCGGGTGGGCGGGAACACTGTATCAAACCACCGGTCCAATATTCATAAACTGTGTTCCCGCCCACCCGCCCAAGTGTTTGTTATCAAGGAATTTGTTTATTCTCACGCTTGATGCGTTTCTGCCGTTTTATTATGACAGATTGAATGACAGTTGTAACTTATACCTCAGAGGTGGGTAGAATATAAATTTTCATAATAACAATCCCTTGGGCGGGTGGGCGGAAATACTGTATCAAACCACCAACCCAATATTTATACACTATGTTCCCGCCCACCCGCCCAAGTGTTTGTTATCAAGGAATTTGTTTATTCTCACACTTGTTGCGTTTCTGCCGTTTTATTATGACAGACTGAATGACATTTGTTACTTATACGTCAGAGGTGGGTAGAATATCAATTTCCATAATAACAATCACTTGGGCGGGTAGGCGGGAACACTGTATTAAATCACCGGCCCAATATTTATAAACTGTGTTTCCGCCCACCCACCCATGTGTTTGTTATCAAGGAATTTGTTTATTCTCACGCTTGATGCGTTTCTGCCGTTTTATTATGACAGATTGAATGACATTGGTCACTTATACGTCAGAAGTGGGTAGAATTTCAATTTTCATTATAACAATCACTTGGGCAGGTGGACGAGAACACTGTTTCAAACCACACGCCCAATATTCAAAAACTGTTTTTCTGTCCACCCGCCCAAGTGTTTTTTATCAAAGAATTTGGTTGCGTTTCTGCCGTTTTATTATGACAGATTGAATGACAGTTGTAACTTATACCTCAGAGGTGGGTAGAATATAAATTTTCATAATAACAATCCCTTGAGCGGGTGGGCGGAAACACTGTATCAAACCACCAACCCAATATTTATACACTATGTTCCCGCCCACCCGCCCAAGTGTTTGTTATCAAGGAATTTGTTTATTTTCACACTTTTTGCGTTTCTGCCGTTTTATTATGACAGATTGAATGAGATTTCTCACTTATACGTCAGAGGTGGGCAAAATATCAATTTTCATAATAACTATCACTTGGGCGGGTGGGCGGGAACACTGTATCAAACCAGCGGCCCAATATTTATAAACTGTGTTCCCGCCCACCCGCCCAAGTGTTTGTTATCAAAAAAATTGTTTATTCTCACACTTGTTGCGTTTCTGCCGTTTTATTATGTCAGACTGAATGACAGTAGTCACGTATACGTCAGAGGTAGGTAGACAATCAATTTTCATAATAACAATCACTAAGGCGGGTGAGCGGGAACACTGTATCAAACCAGCGGCCCAATATTTATAAACTGTATTCCCGCCCACCCGCCCAAGTGTTTGTTATCAAAAAATTTGTTTATTCTCACACTTGTTGCGTTTCTGCCGTTTTATTATGTCAGACTGAATGACAGTAGTCACGTATACGTCAGAGGTAAGTAGACAATCAATTTTCATAATAACAATCACTAAGGCGGGTGAGCGGGAACACTGCATCAAACCACCGGCCCAATATTCAAAAACTGTGTTCCCGCCCACCCGCCCATATGTTTGTTATCAAAGAATTTGTTTATTCTTACACTTGTTGCGTTTCTGCCGTATTATTATGATATATTAAATGACAGTTGTCACTTACACGTCAGAGGTGGGTAGAATATCAATTTTCATAATAACAATCACTCGGACGGGTGCGCGGAAACACTGTATCAAACCACCGGCTCAATACTTATAAACTGTGATCCCGCCCACCCGTCCAAGTGTTTGTTATCAAAGAATTTGTTTATTCTCACACATATTGCGTTTCTGCCGTTTTATTATGACAGATTGAATGACATTTGTCACTTATACGTCAGAAGTAGGTGGAATATCAATTTTCATTATAACAATCACTTGGGCGGGTGGACGAGAACTCTGTTTCAAACCACACGCCCAATATTCAAAAACTGTTTTTCCGCCCACCCGCCCAAGTGTTTTTTATCAAATAATTTGGTTGCGTTTCTGCCGTTTTATTATGACAGATTGAATGACATATGTCACTTATACGTCAGAGGTAGGTAGAATATCAATTTTCATAATAACAATCACTTGGGCGGGTGGGCGGGAACACTGTATTAAATCACCGGCCTAATATTTATAAACTGTGTTCCCGTCCACCCACCCATGTGTTTGTTATCAAGGAATTTGTTTATTCTCACACTTGTTGCGTTTCTGCCGTATTATTATGATATATTAAATGACAGTTGTCACTTATACGTCAGAGGTAGGTAGAATATCAATTTTCATAATAACAATCGCTCGGGCGGGTGGGCGGGAACACTGTATCAAACCACCGGTTCAATACTTATAAACTGTGATCCCGCCCACCCGTCCAAGTGTTTGTTATCAAAGAATTTGTTTATTCTCACACTTATTGCGTTTCTGCCGTTTTATTATGACAGATTGAATGACATATGTCACTTATACGTCAGGGGTAGGTAGAATATCAATTTTCATAATAACAATCACTTAGGCGGGTGGGCGGGAACACTGTATTAAATCACCGGCCCAATATTTATAAACTCTGTTCCCGCCCACCCACCCATGTGTTTGTTATCAAGGAATTTGTTTATTCTCATACTTGTTGCGTTTCTGCCGTATTATTATGAGACATTAAATGACAGTTGTCACTTATACGTCAGAGGTGGGTAGAATAACAATTTTCATAATAACAATCACTCGGGCGGGTGGGCGGGAACACTGTATCAAACCACCGGCTCAATACTTATAAACTGTGATCCCGCCCACCCGCCCAAGTGTTTGTTATCAAAGAATTTGTTTATTCTCACACTTATTGCGTTTCTGCCGTTTTATTATGACAGATTAAATGACATTTGCCACTTATACGTAAAAAGGTGAATAGAATATCATTTTTCATAATAACAATTACATGAGCGGGTGAACAAGAACACGGTCTCAAACCACCGGCCCAATATTCAAAAGCTGTGTTTCCGCCCACCCGCCCATGTGTTTGTTATCAAGAATTTTGTTTATTCTCACAATTGTTGCGTTTCTGCAGTTTTATTATGACAGATTGAATGACATATGTCAATTATACGTCAGAGGTAGGTAGAATATCAATTTTCATAATAACAATCACTTGGGCGGGTGGGCGGGAACACTGTATTAAATCACCGACCCAATATTTATGAACTGTGTTCCCGCCCACCCGCCCAAGTGTTTGTTATCAAGGAATTTGTATATTCTCACGCTTGATGCGTTTCTGCCGTTTTAATATGACAGATTGAATGACATTTGTCACTTATACGTCAGAAATGAGTAGAATATCAATTTTCATTATAACAATCACTTGGGCGGGTGGACAAGAACACTGTTTCAAACCACACGCCCAATATTCAAAGAATTTGGTTGCGTTTCTGCCGTTTTATTATGACAGATTGAATGACAGTTGTAACTTATACCTCAGAGGTGGGTAAAATATAAATTTTCATAATAACAATCAGTTGGGCGGGAGGGCGGAAACACTGTATCAAACCACCAACCCAATATTTATACACTATGTTCCCGCCCACCCGGCCAAGTGTTTGTTATCAAGGAATTTGTTTATTCTCACAATTGTTGCGTTTCTGCCGTTTTATTATGAGATATTATATGACAGTTGTCACTTATACGTCAGAGGTGAGAAGAATATCAATTTTCATAATAACAATCACTCGGGCGGGTGGGCGGGAACACTGTATTAAATCACCGGCCCAATATTTATAAACTGTGTTCCCGCCCACCCACCCATGTGTTTGTTATCAAAAAATTTGTTTATTCTCACACTTATAGCGTTTCTGCCGTATTATTATGACAGATTGAATGACAGTTGTCACTGATACGTCAGAGGTGGGTAAAACATCAATTTTCATAACCACAATCACTTAGGCGGATGGGCGGGAACACTGTATCAAACCACCGGCCCAATGTTTATAAACTGTGTTCACGCCCACCCAACCAAGTGTTTGTTATCAAGAAATTTGATTGCGTTTCCGCTGTTTTATTATGACAGATTAAATGACAGTTGTCACTAATACGTCAGAGATAGGTACAATATCAAATTTCTTAACAACTAACACTTGGGCAAGCGAGCAAGAACATAGTTTATAAATATTCGGCCGGTGGTTTACTACAGTGTTCCCACGCACCCGCCCAAGTGATTATTATCAAGAAATTAGCTTATTCTCACACTTGTTATGTTTCTGCTGTTTTTAATGTGACAGATCGAATTACGTCAGAGGTGGGTACAAAAACAAATTTCTTGATAACTAACACTAAGGCGGGTAGGCGGGAACACAATTTATAAATATAGGGCCTGTAGTTTGATACATTGCAGAAATTCTCTAAATTTTAAAGAATTTAAGACTATAAAGTCACAACGTATCTCCCAATAGAAGCTCCTTCTCGTCGTACCACACAAGCATTACCAGATTCTTCTAAGAACCACACTGTGTGAGTGCTTTGTGGTGATAGCGGTCCGAGTAGGCGTGTTAGTATAAAGTAACATTCTGGGTGAGTGTCTTAGTAGTATTTACCTTCCGAGTTAAAGCGTCTGTTAAAACAAAACGTTTAAATCGTTTACAAAAATGCAATCTACGCTGACACTAACTCCGAACAAATCGTGAAAATCTTTTCCCCACCTCTAAGTGCCCACAGAAGATGTCTCTAACATCATCAACCTGGACTCCCCCGCTCCTAAAAAGCTGGTTGATCTATCAACAACAATATCGTAGAAGATTGTACAAAATAAAGAAAAAAATCCAATTTCTCACAATCCTTTAAAACGTCGCCACTAATACAAAAAAGAAAAAAACCAAAAAGGTTTTTACCCAGTTTAAGTTTAAGCCTGCAGCTACACACCTAGACCTCAAGAATAACAACCCCACCCAACATTTAACAAACTCTTTATCTAACCCCCGCTACAAACGCCGACCAAAGGTAGGCAACCGCTTTCCTTATGTCTGAAAGAACCAATTTCTTCATTTGGTTCATTCTAAACAAACGTTGGAAGAAGTAGGATAAGAACTAGATACTTTCGGTCATCAACCAAATGAGAAATAAATTCCTGCGCTTTCCAATAATCTCCCAACTCCCAGCTTTAAGATCAAAAACATGCCTAGGCCTAAAAACAGACCAGACTGGTACTCCGGATACTCCCACAATTGAAACAAATTCAATTGTCGTCAAAGTGCCTAAGTTGAGCATCGCATCTGTTTAGAAGCAAACTATTTGCCATAATCAATAAACTGAGTGCATCAAAAGTAGAACAAACAAAAAATTCTCAAAGTAGACCTCTTCAAGGACGTAGAGAAATCTGTTGACAATACAAATTTACTTAAGTAAAAAGCTATAAGAAAAAAAAATAACTCTAGCTGACTAGTGCAGTCCAATGTTCAGAGTCGGTTTCTCTGGTTCTGCTATCTCTATGTTGAGTTGCGTTAAAGTTAAAATTCCTAAATTTGCAACACAACTTTCAGATATGGTAATATTAACCTTCTAGTTTCGTAGCAGAAATAAGCCAAAGTTAAATAAATAAGTTAATGTACTTTTTGTAGCTTATAATCATTTGAAATGTTGTATTATTGACTCGTGTGATACGTTGCACACAAAACAAATAAATTATTATGATTATTAAACCAATAAAAATAGTAAGTATTTACGATTTTCAATTTAAAAAGCATAGTAACAAAATACGACGTTTTCCACACGGCCCAATAAATTCCACTAATAAAACACAACTGTAAAACACAAGCCCATCATCGCATGCACTTAATTCTAGAAGTAGCACAATAAAAATAAATTCCCAGCTCGAACGAACCCCATTCCCACTTTCCTCCATAAATACACAAAATTTACATTTATGCCCCTGTCTACCTACCATAATCTTTATACTTTATAGTTCGTGACATCGTCTTGAACCGAACTTTATTTACTAATCTAATTATAAACTATGAAAAATGCTTCAATTTTATTTGTGAACAAACGTAATTAATTAGACATTCTTTAAGTAACTTGATACCGATAATAAAAAAGTTCATTTTATTAAGCAGTAAATTGTTTATATTAATGCCAATATTGGTTGTAATGTTATACATTGGAAACATTACACTAATGTGTTATTGATTGCCGTTAGGTTCTTGTTTAAGGTAACATGAAAGCAGTCGATTATTATTTCATGCATTCGAACTTCTGGTATTTTGTTGAAATCTATTTTTGTCTTAATATTTAAATTTGAAAAATTATTATTGATTTGGTGCTCTGGAATCTAATTTGTCTCCAGAAGATAAGTAGAGTTTTTGCAGATCTTAGATATTGTCCAAATTGTACACCAACAAATTGCTGATTCGGGTACAAGATTGATTGATGTGGGTCAATAAACATGGCTACTAAATAAACTTTAACTTATCGCTGGTTTAATATACAAAATACACGTAATTTCTTAACATAGGTGCTTATTATGTTGTTGAGATATGTTATAAAAAATTCTAATATGTCAACAACGTTTTGAAGCAGTGATTGATTTACACCCTCATTATAATATTTTCGTGACAAAACCGTGTAACCGGCAATTTCTAAACAGTGTGTACATAAATGAATAGGCAATTTATAGAAAATTGTTGAGCCAATATTGTTGCGTGCAGTGAACACGCTCCCTTGCGCGAGGCAAAAACAACATAAAATATTTACATGATTCCGCCCGTTGAAAAGCATTTTAAACGATTTCACGAAAATATAAAAAAGGTAGCAATTAATTACATTTAAGAAGCCGATGTATGTCTGCAAAAAGTGTAATTAAAATATTAGCGGTTATTCAAGCTTTTTTTCTTAAATATATAATTCGCAAAGAATTTATTTAACGAAGTGCCCCTTTGAGGAGTTGGAACAATCGAGGGTGCTCAAGAATCGAGAAATGTGTCGCCCAATGAGAGTTTACACAATTACCGTTCCTATAAAGCCAGAAGTTATTCAACTTGCACTAAAAAGAAACGACGCTATTGTGTTCGTGATTACTAAAGACCCCATTGCAATCAGATTTTGCAGCTGACCCTTAAAAAAAATTAAAAACATCACTAACTAACCTGCCTGTGATGTCCGTAATGATGTACCCGGAAATGATTCCGGACAGGTATTCACTTCCTTTATTTAGTACTAATTTACCGCCCTGATGAGATCCAACACCCTTCTTTCATCTTAATTACAAACAATGTTTACTTACACATTTGTTTGAGTTTGCTCGTAAAATTCGCAATTTTAATTATCTTTGTCTTATTAGGGCAACATCCGGGTTGAAAAATAATGCAAAAAAAAGAAAATCTAGTCCCGCAGTTTCGCAATTTAAATTATCCCATTCCGAATGAAAATAACTAAATTGCTTACGGCATAACGTTGTTTTAATGTTGCACTTTTATTACGAAATGGGGGAGATATAGTCGCGACTTCTCAAATCCATGTCTATCTCTTAGGACAATTATATTTTAATTACCGGAATGAGAAAAGTTGTTTATTAGACTTTAAAGAATGAACGGTTGAATAAGACTCCGATGTCGACATTGTCTGCAGTAATGTTTTATTTATTACGGATATAAAATGTCAACTGAATTTAAATTAAAATATACTTTTTATTCCGGAAAGAACTACGAAATAAAATTTACATTTAAAGAATGCCATCATATTATTAATTTTAATAAGCTTATTTTATTTATTTTAGTTTGGTTTAAAATTGATAATAAGATTAGTTTCTAGAAAAGGCAAAGCCAATCAAATTAAAAAAATAATTTTGCATCCTATCAGTCCTCTAGTCAAAAGAACTCTAAAATGATTACCAAGAAAGTAATGTCTCCTCGTCAAAATGACCCCCATGACCCACTCATACAATACTAATAACAAAGCACTTATAGCTAAAATCGAATTAGATTAGTTCAAATTTTTACAAATTATAGAACCCATTAGTAGAGCTATTGTGAACAAATTTCATGTTAATCCAATTTATAGTTACGAAGATATAGTAATTCAAGTCAAACTAACTTGTTTCTTGAAATTTATTGGATGACGTAATAAAATCAATTCAAACAGAAACTATTCAATCAAATTAGTACAATATTTTGCCAATTAAGGAACCTATTATTAACTCTATTGTCCATCAATTTCATGAAAATCCAATTTACATTTACGGAGATATCGTAATTCAAGTCAAACCAACTTGTTTCTTTAAAATTATTAGATGACTTAATAAAATCAATTCAAACAGAAACTACCGTAACGAATTAATTCAAATCTTTACCAATTAAAGAACCCATTAGTAACTCCATTGTCAACAAATTTCATGTAAATTTAATTTATAGTTACGGATTTATAGTAATTCAAGTCAAACCAACTTGTTTCTTGAAAAATACTGGATGACGTAATAAAATCAATTTAAACAAAAACTACCCAATCAAATTAGTACAAATTTTTACCAATTAAGGAAACTATTAGTAGCTTTATTGTCAATAAATTTCATGTTAATCCAATTGACAGTTACGGAGATATA
Source organism: Tachinus rufipes (assembly GCA_963932245.1). Lineage (NCBI taxonomy): Eukaryota > Metazoa > Arthropoda > Insecta > Coleoptera > Staphylinidae > Tachinus > Tachinus rufipes. Next base: position 11,252,682 of record OZ010749.1, read on the forward strand.
GTAATTTAAGTCAAACTAACTTGTTTCTTGAAAAGTACTGGATGACGTAATAAAATCAATTTAAACAGAAACTACCAAATCAAATTAGTTCAAATTTTTACCAATTAAAGAATCTATTAGGACCTATAATATCAATAAATTTCATGTTAATCCAATTCATAGATACGGAGATATGGTAATTCAAGTCAAACCAACTTGTTTCTTTAAAATTATTAGATGACTTATGAAAATCAATTCAAACAGAAACTTTTGAATCGAATTAGTTCAAATTTTTACCAATTATAGAACCTATTAGTAACTCTATTGTCAACAAATTTCGTGTTAACACACTTTACAGTTACGGAGATATCGTAATTAAAGTCAAACCAACTTGTTTCTTTAAAATTATTAGATGACTTATGAAAATCAATTCAAACAGAAACTTTTGAATCGAATTAGTTCAAATTATTACAAATTAAATAACCCATTAGTAGCTCCATTGTCAACAAATTTCATGTTAATCCAATTTACAGTTACGGAGATATAGCAATTTAAGTCGAACCAACTTGTTTCTTGAAATTTACTGGATGACGTAATAAAATCAATTCAAACAGAAACTACCAAATAAAATTTGTTCAAATTTTTACCAATTGAAGAACTTATTAGTAGCTCCATTATCAACAAATTTCATGTTAACCCAATTTACAATTACGGAGATATAGTAATTCAAGTCAAACCAACTTGTTTCTTGAAAAATACTGGATGACGTAATAAAATCAATTTAAACAGAAACTACCCAATCAAATTAGTACAATTTTTTACAAATTAAAGAACCTAATAGTAACTTCAATGTCAACAAATTTCATGTTAATCCAATTTACAGTTACAGAGATATAGCAATTCAAGTCAAACCAACTTGTTTCTTGAAAAATACTGGATGACGTAATAAAATCAATTTAAACAGAAACTACCTAATCAAATTAGTTCAAATATTTACCAATTAAAGAACCCATTAGTAGCTCTATTGTGAACAAATTTCATGTTTATCCAATTTATAGTTACGGAGATATAGTAATTCAAGTCAAACCAACTTGTTTCTTTAAAATTATTAGATGACTTAATAAAATCAATTCAAACAGAAACTACCGTAACGAATTAATTCAAACCTTTACCAATTAAAGAACCCATTAGTAACTCCATTGTCAACAAATTTTATGTAAATCCAATTTATAGTTACCGATTTATAGTAATTCAAGTCAAACCAACTTGTTTCTTGAAAAATACTGGATAACGTAATAAAATCAATTTAAACAGAAACTACCCAATCAAATTAGCACAAATTTTTATCAATTAAGGAACCTATTAGTAGCTCTAATGTCAATAAATTTCATGTTAATCCAATTTACAGTTACGGTAATATTGTAATTGAAGTCAAACCAACTTGTTTCCTTAAAATTATTAGATGACTTAACAAAATCAATTCAAACCGAAACTACCGTAACGAATTAATTCAAAACTTTACCAATTAATGAACCCATTAGTAACTCCATTGTCAACAAATTTCATGATAATCCAATTTATAGTTACGGAGATATAGAAATTCAAGTGCAACCAACTAGTTTCTTGAAAATTACTGAATGACGTAATAAAATCAATTCAAACAGAAACTACCAAATCGAATTAGTCCAAACTTTTACCAATTAAAGAACCTTATAGTATCTCTATTATCAACAAATTTCATGTTAATCCAATTTATAGTTACGTAGATATAGTAATTCAAGTCAAACCAACTAGTCTCTTAAAAATTACTGGATGACGTAATAAAATCAATTCAAACAGAAACTTTCCAATCAAATTAGTTCAAATTTTTACCAATTAAAAAACCTATAAATAGCTCCATTGTCAACAAATTTCATGTTAACACAATTTACAGTTACGTAGATATAGTGATTCAAGTCAAACCAACTTGTTTCTTAAAAAATACTGAATGACGTAATAAAATCAATTTAAACAGAAACTATTGAATCAAATTAGGTCAAATTTTTACCAATTAAAGAACCCATTAGTAGCTCTAATGTGAACAAATTTTATGTTAATCCAATTTATAGTTACGGAGATATAGAAATTCAAGTCAAACCATCTAGTTTCTTAAAAATTACTGGATGACGTAGTAAAATTAATTTAAACAGAAACTACCCAATCAAATTAGCACAAATTTTTACTAATTAAGGAACCTATTAGTAGCTCTAATGTCAATAAATTTCATGTTAATCCAATTTACAGTTACGGAGATATAGTAATTCAAGTCAAACCAACTTGTTTTTTGAAAAGTACTGGATGACGTAATAAAATCAATTCAAACAGAAACTACCCAATCAAATTAGTATAATATTTTGCCAATTAAGGAACCTATTATTAACTCTAATGTCCATAAATTTCATGATAATCCAATTTACATTTACGGAGATATCGTAATTCAAGTCAAACCAACTTGTTTCTTTAAAATTATTAGATGACTTAATAAAATCAATTCAAACCGAAACTACCGTAACGAATTAATTCAAAACTTTACCAATTAAAGAACCCATTAGTAACTCCATTGTCAACAAATTTCATAATAATCCAATTTATAGTTACGGAGATATAGAAATTCAAGTCAAACCAACTAGTTTCTTGAAAAGTACTGGATGACGTAATAATATCAATTTAAACAGAAACTACGAAATCAAATTAGTACAATATTTTACCAATTAGGGAACCTATTATTAGCTCTATTGTCAATAAATTTCATGTTATTCCAATTGACAGTTACGGAGATATAGTAATTCAAGTCAAACAAACTTGTTTCTTAAACATTATTGATTGACGTAATAAAATCGATTCAAACAGAAACTACCGAATCAAATTAGTTCAAATTTTTACCAATAAAAGAACCCATTAGTAGCTCTAATGTGAACAAATTTCATGTTAATCCAATTTATAGTTACGGAGATATAGAAATTCAAGTCAAACCAACTTGTTTCTTTAAAGTTATCAGATGACTTATGAAAATCAATTCAAACAGAAACTTTTGAATCGAATTAGTTTAAATTTTTAGCAATTATAGAACCTGTTAGTGGCTCTATTGTCACAATTTTTAAAAACTTTTGCACTCATTTTGGTTCCAGTCAAATTTTATTAAGATTCAAAAATTATCCGCAGTTTTGTAAGTTTTTTGAAATTTATAAATTCATTAAAAGGGTTATATTTGCAGATTTGTAGGTTATGTAACACTTAAATTTGATTAAAATCCAGCAGGAATTAAAAAAGTTATGCACTCTTTTTGGTTTCACTAGCATTTTGTAAAGATTCAAAAACCATCCGCCATTTTGTTAACTTTCCAAAATTTATAAATTCAATAAAAGGATTATTTTTCCAGATTTGTAGGTTTTGTAAAACTCAAACTTCATAGAAATTCAGCAAAAAGTAAGAAAGTTATGGACTCTTTTTGTTTTCAATCGGATCACTAACACTTGGGTAGGTGGGCGTAAACTAAGTTAGAAGCATGTAGGCTAGTAGCATTCCTTGCCCCGCTCACCCGCATAAGTGTTTGTAATCCAAGTTTATAACTACGACAGTTGGGTGGGTGGGCGGGAGCTATGTTTGAAGTTTGCGGGCAAATATCATTTATTGGTGTTACCGGCCCACCCGCCCAAATGATTGTAATCCAACTATATGACAACAGACAATTTGTGGGCAAGTAGCGTTCATTGGTGTTCCTCACCCACCCGCCCAAATTTTGTGATCCAACTTTTTGACTTGGGTGGGCAAAAACTAATTTTAAATTTTGTGGACAAGTAGCATTTATTGGTAATCCCTACCTACCCTCTCAAGTGTTTGTGGTCCAACTTTTTGACAACAAACACTTGGGTGGGAGTGCGGGAACTAGTTTAAAGCGACATCTAGATGTTGTCATCGGTAGGAGTAAGAAGTGTTTGGCTTTGGACCAACCCGGCGCTCGTTTCCCGGAGCTTTCGAAGGGTCTGCTTGTTTTCCACTCTGCATAAAGGTATTGGCCATTTTGACTGTTGAATCCGAGGTTCCACCAATATGGCCAATGTGTTTGCCATCGTCGTCGGCAAGTGATCTGGATAGATTCGATAGTATAGTGACGCCTATAGGCGCAGAAAAGCTTCGACCGACAGACAAAGTTTTTCACCTCGTCTCGTAAGCTCACCAGATAAGCTTTGTGGTAAGGTAATGAGAATTCTTCATGTATTTCCCCTCCAAACGTCGGGGTGTCCTCATCATACTTTTTCGTACGGCAGAATCCTTTTTCAAATTCAACAAAACAATTGTAAACTATTTCACAAATCTGACTAACAAACTATTGACTTATGATATGTCAATTTTTAAGGTCTTCAAAACTGGCTTTAAATAGTTTTTTTTAATACGTTTGTAAAATGAAGTAATTAATGTGTTATTAACGTGCACGTGGTTTAATTTTTTACATTAATTTGTCATGTTAATGAAGACATTCATGTATTAATAAATTTAACTATAGGGGAGAAAAAAAGACATTTCAAATTAGATCACGCCATGTTGCTTAATTAATACTGAAGAGAGTTGTAAAATAATCATTTGGCGTGCATCTCTTGTTAATTACCTTACTATCGCTGCAATAAATCGGCGATTGTCAATTAAATTCCATTTTTATATAACGTAATAAAAAAAAATACATCCAGATAAACCAACAATAAGGATGTCTTTATTGTTTCTGTATATATTATCTAGATTAAAATTTATTATTTCCTTTAAATAATTTCGCCCCAGCCTATAATATTTCTCCGGATAAACTCCACCCAATTTGAACAAAGTACACATAAAATATCCCCAAACTTCGGTCGCATTTAACTTTTCCCCATTGAAAATTTTAAAACGAACAAAGACCCACTAATTTCTTTAAAGGGAGCGGAGGCACGCAGAAAAAATATGCTAGTGAGGATATACAATTTTGCATTGCCGGAGGCACGTTTCTGCAAGAACCCCTTCTACCATCTAACATACTAAGGGGTTGTGTAACGATCAAAGAGAGAGACTTTCGTTTCCCCCTCGCATTAAATGCATTTTAGATACTGAAAAGTATCGCGAGGAATTATTGCAATTACTTTAAAACGGGAATTGAATTACACTCGCTATTTAATTTGATTTTGGAAAGTAGGTGAGGATAATGTTATTCTTTGTGCAGGAGGGGAATATTGGGGATGGGCTGAGTGTATTCTAATTGATATTAATTTCGTTACAACTATAATTCGTAATTTACTAGTCTTACTAATGGGGAAGATATTTATCAAATGTTTTTGTAAGAAGTCAAATCTAATGTTACATTCTAACAGGTTTTTTGCTAATTACTTAATATTATTGTTGGTGTAAAAACAACAATTAATATTTATTATACTCATTTGTTAAACTTGCATCACTGACTTTAGTATTCAATTATTTTTATGCGATAGTTCTTCATGCAAGTTCATAAAAGAACATGCTATATTAATTTTAACCAACCTTTTTTTAACACTCTGTATATGCTTCACTCTGTATAACAAAGGTGCAATTTGGGTTGCCTATAATACATGCAAACAATTAATATTAATTATAATATTTTATTTCTTTTGAAACAGCAATAAAATCACCAAATTAACAACAATAAACATGCCCAAATTTATTTCAATTAGAAGAATCGGTTAAAAAGATAATAAACATTAACATTATTATTCAATATAATAAATTTGCAGTATAGGCAACCATGTATACACCGGGCTTTGATAATACGTGCAGGTGATATCGGTCTTAATTAATGTATTAAAATCAGTGCAAATATTAAAAGTACGTTACTAAAAGCTACAAAAATTGTTATTGTGAGTGTTAAAGTTGATTTGAATAGTGCTTGAATAACTCTAATCGGTGGTGGTGAACAATTATGAAAAAATGCAATGAAGTGGCAGCGCCGGGATGATACATGTTTACATCAAGGAGTGTGTAAAATTTAATGAAAACTACACAAAACTTTAAATACAGTTAATGTAAGTCATTGTATCTTCAAAATTATTAATCATTATCAACATTCTAAATTTTAAATCAAATTAATTAATATGCTTAAATTTGCTGTATCTAGAACCGGTTTAATTTTATATACCAAATTATAAATAAATTCATATTTACTAATAAAATGTTGCATATGAAACAACAAATATCAAATTCGATTACACTAAATTCATATTAAAAATAAATACAGTTTTTATATTCAAAATCGAATTAATAATAAATTTTTATTAATTAATTGTATTGGTAGCCGTGCGCTCACAGTTCATTGACCTCTCGGGTGGATGATACTTCGTCTTCTCGTTGTTTGGTGAAAATCGTTGAAAAATGTAACAACGCGGTTCGGAATACATTGAAAATGCTTTGCATAAGTGATAAACTCGATGTTGATATTGCCGGGATAGCAGAAATCGGTGAAGTTGAACAATTATTAACAAAATCGGTAAAATCGACAAATATGCTAATAGTGCGGTATGGAAAACTAGGAAAATATATAATGACAATGGAATCTGGAATTGATTGATGGGATTATCATAAGGTAGAAATTGATTTAATTTTCTGTTCTATTTTAGGGATTATGCTTGTGCTTTGTTGTTGTTTCTTATCATGGAATCATATAATGTATGTAATTTATAATTTCTAGGTGGAAATGTTTGTTTAATAATTTGTTTGAAACAGTTTTTTATTATGTTTACTTTTCAACTGATTCAATATTGAATCAATTACTGGAAAAACGTGAACAAATATTTCCTTTTATATTTATATTTAAAGCGAGTACTAAGTGGAAAATTGCATTTGATTATCTGTTATATTAAAACATTTTTTATAAAATAGGTACATTGATTAGATTTGGTTCAAATTTGCTATGAACAATCTTCAATAAGTGCTTTATTGGTTGGCAGTATTGAAAAGTATTAATTTTAAATTTAAACTATTTTTAAAAATTTAGTAAATTTTCTATTATTTATTAATTTAGGTTGCATGGTCACTAAAACGTTGATAAAACAATTTATAAATTTTATTCAAATTTGATTCAGGCTGGCTTCTTTTTTTTAGATTCTAAGATTAAACAACTTGAAAAGGTGTTAGTTAATAACAATGTGTTGGTTTAAGGTTTAAAAAACAGTGGCGTAGCTAGCGTTTTAGGGATTTACCGCAAAATATTAAAGAAGCTTCCTCAGATTCGGTTAAATAAAGCTTGTGGGCTATTTTGCATTACAGGCTCTTGCTTCAGATAGCTGCGCCACTGCTAAAAGGTGTTTATATGCGTTACCAAGTTCTGGAGGATTGTTTCAGTTTGTTAGACTGATTTTTTCTTTTAAGTTTATCTAAGACATCTAAAGTCTTACAATCTTCTCATTTCTATTTTTTGTTGAGCTACGATTTAACCAAGTTGCCCCACAAAAGCATACTTGTGGTTAATCTTTATACTGAACTCTTCTATTCTGTGCTATTAGGATTGCACAGTTTTTATTAGATTTTCATAATTTTTAACAATTTTGTTTTTTTAGGTTGTCTTTGGTGTGCAAAAAGGAGACGGGGGGGGGGGGGAGGCGATATTTGGAAGGAATTACTTGAAGTTGTTTAGTTAGGTTTTAAACAAAGACGTGGCAATACGCTTGGACGATTTCTTCTTGCTTGGATTGACTATTGGGCATTTTTGGATATAATTTTTGGTTTTTTGGCAGAGGTTGCTTAGAGTTGATTAAGTTTTAGACAAAGACGTGTACTGCGTCTGGATGGATTCTTCTTGCTTGGATTGACTATGGAAGTTGCGGAGTCTTTCTTGTTGAATGACTATGCGTTCTCGAGAGATGGGCATTTTTGGCAAAACTTGAGATAATTTTTGGTTTTTTGGAAGGAGTTGTTTAGAGTTGATTAAGTTTTATACAATGACGTGTTTTTGGCAACGCCCAACAGAAAACATTTAATGTTTTTTGAAAGTAGTGTTGGTAGTGGAAGTTTTATACCAAACGCTCTTGGCGTACTAGTTTTTGAACATTTTGAAAATTTTATATTATTAAACTAAAACTAAACTATAGATTTTGTTCAAATTTGCTATAAAAAATCTTTAATGAGTGAGAAAATACAAAAAAAAACAAACGACCATTAACACAGCAGCAAAATGAGTTAAACAATTTAAAAACTATACTAAAATAGAAAAACCACACAAACCAAAGTGCAAAGAGCACTTCTCCACTACAAATACAGACGTAGAAATAAACATAAAATCAAAGAAAATCCCAGAACCTGACAATACAAAAAAAAACTAAAGGTTCAAGACGTTAACAGCTGAATAAGACAAAGAAGAAGAGAATGGCAAAGCAGGAGACCGCTAAGAAGACGATCGCATGGCAAAGTAACCAAACAAATTGCCAAAATACTAAAAGACCAGCAGGAAGACTACCAAAACAATAAACAAATTCATGGACATCAACATCACAAGAATGTATACAGCAGTAAAGAAACAAAACCTGACCCTATATAGAAGATTTAGAAAGAGGATCTTTCGGCTTTTGGCGCGTTTTTGTAATTATAATATAGTTATTAAATTTTTTCTTGAGTAAATTGTTGTTGTGTGGAGGAGTAGGGGGAGCGTGGCACAGTAATCTAGGCATCCGACTGCACCAAAGATCGTGGGTTCAAATCTCATTCAAAACTATTTCAAATGTTTATATTCCACTCCCCAACCAGCCTTGTCAGCGTGAAGTTTTATGACTAAAATCCTTTTCTGGGTCGGAGTAGATTAATAATCTCTCTAGTGCTTCGGAATCCACTTAAAACTCTAGGTCCACCTGTAATGTAAGTTGCCAGCATTACAGGCAGAGAAGAGGCTAATGCGCCTGCAATAGCGTAAATAGTGGCTGATGATGATGATGACATTAAAGGAGTTTTGGCAGACTAAAAGAGGAAATTAAATCATTAGATCCCAATCGCATAAAAATATATTGAGAACATAAGCGGATAACTAAAATTTGTCAAAATGACTCATTTTGTCACTTCAAAAAATTAATTTTTAACAAAATAGATTTGTTCTGAAGCAGTAATCTAAACAAAAAGTGCCATCAAGAAGCCATAAAGTAGACGCCAAAAGTGTTAATGGAAAAAATATCACAGAAAACTAAAAGGATTGCTCAAATATTTAAAAATCTGTTGATTTGTAATACAGTACCTGCCTTGCAACTTGCATCAATACAGATAATCTAACATTAAATTTTACCGTCAAAGATGTCCTAAACACTGGGGATGTACACAATACACATCAGAAAAAATTTAGCCTAGCCAACCACTCAGCGCATGTCGTAGAGTGACAAATTTCAAAAGTCTATAAGAACAATTTGCTACTAACGCGGTGCTAACTTCATCTTAGCCTGGTAGAATAACAATTTGCAGACATATGTACAATACAACACCAGAGGCAATTATAGACTCTAAGAAGAGCACTTTTGAACAAATAGTTCTTACCGAATTGTGTAGAGTATGAATAGAAATTTCCCGTAAATGATCAGACAAAAAACCCAATCAAAATAGAATGTTTAGAAAAATCTATTTTAAGACAACCTCCACTAAAAATCTTTATAGCCACTTGTTAGTTCTAGCTATAACTACGTTCTGAAACAAAAGCTCAAGCAGGTCAGCTGTTCTTGCCTACGAGTGATAATTACAATATTATTTCAAAATTATTAATGGTTTCTGGCAATGCAGATCTCGTAGTATTAGACACTCAACGCCTCCACCAACCACGAATTGACGATACGGTATAAAAATGTAAAAATAGACCTTACGGAAGCAATAGTTCTTTTATCATAAAATTAGTATCCGTATCAGTAACTTTTATTAGCTACCAATGGAATTCTCTGTCTAGCTAATAGTACATCTAATGAGATCACAATTAGAAAACTCATTGATGCCTAGACCACACTCACGTCCTCTTATAAGCTATTTGTTGCAAGTTAGTATTCAAATATTGTATTTACCACACACAATAACGTTTTAGCCAAGCTACAGCCGTCATTAGTACCCGTAGACCATATACACTTATAGACTAGCCTTTTGGCGACGCGGTGAAGCCAACATCGTTGATGCGTGTGACGTCAGTTGTAGACAAGAATAAGTTTTAAAAAAGTAAAAATTTTGTTACATTTTTTGCATCTATTTACTAATTTTTAAATAAAACAAAAACGATTCGAACAAATTTGATAAAATTTGCTATGCACAATCTTCAATGACTATACTCAACGTTAAAACTATTTGCAAATTAAAAATAGTTTTGAAATTTTTGAAGTTAATAAGACAAAATCGACTAAATAAAATTTGATCAAATTTGCTATGCACATTTTTCAATAACTATATTAAACGTCAAAATTACCAAAAATTTTATTTGCATTTTATTTTTTTTTTCAAAAATACTGTAATTTATTTCTAAACATTTTTTGCTTTGTCTACAAAGGGCAACAGGTGCTCTCGTGATTGAGTTATGTTTAAGATCGGGTGCAACATTTCTAATCACAATACAGTTTGGTCCGTTCCTCCCAACTCACCCTGTATATTATTCAATATTGCTATAATTTTTTTTGTGGTGTGGGTTTCCAATTTTCTAAAAACTTTCGTTTCCCAGAACGTGTCGGATTCACCTATCTGAGGGTGCCTACCGTCTAAACCCCACCCAATCTTCCATGAATTATTGGTTGGCAATATAGAAAGTTGGAATTTTTGAATAAAAACTATTTTTTGGAAAATTTTGGAAATTTTCTAAAGTATAATTTCAGTTAAGTTAGATTAGGTTAGCTTAGGTTTTAAATTTTAAACTAATACTATTTTATGAAAATGTTGGAAATTTTCTATTTTATAATTTACGCCACAAGGTCACTAAATTGTTGATAAATCAAAAACTAAATTATAGATTTTGTTCTTTATAATAAACAATTTTCAAGAAGTGCTTTTTTAAATTTTATTGAAATTATTTGTGTTATTTGGTCACCGAAACGTTGATAAAACAAAAAAAAATATGAATTTGGTTCAAAATTGCTATAAAAAACTTTTAACAAAATTTTGAACTTGTTTTAAGTAAATTGTGTAAAAATTTTTAGTCAATATTATAAACATTGTGAGGTAAAGAAGAAGTAAATTTGCAAGAAAAATAAAAAATGTTCAAAAATCATAAAAATTAAAATACATTTTTTTGAATTTAATTTTGAGTTAAATACGTTATTAAACAATATTTTAAAAAAATTATGAAAAAAAATGAGTTCATATTATAATAATTGTGTGCTCAAATGAGTATGATTTACAAAAAAAAAAATTCAAAATTTTCAAAAAATCATAAATAATATATTTAATTTTTTTTAAATAATTTTGAGTTAATTACGTTATTAAACAATCTTTTCAGTAGATTGTGTAAAAAAATTGAGTCCATAATATAAAAATTGTAGGCTCAACATAAGTAGAAGCAATGTTATGATTTTCAAAAAACATTCACAATTTTCAAAAAATCGTAAAAAATACATTTAATTTTTTGAAAATAAATGTGAGTTGAGTACGTTATTAAACAATGTTTTAAGTAGGTCGTGTAAAAAATTTGATTCTAAATTATAAAAATTGTAGGCTCTGCATAAGTAGAAGCAATGTTATAATTAGAAAAAATATTCAAAATTTTCAAGAAACTATAAATAATATATTTAAATTTTTTTAAATAATTTTTAATTTAATACGTTATTAAACTATCATTTGAAAAGGTTGTGTAAAAAATTTGAGTCCACAATATAAAGATTGTAGGCTCAACATAAGAAGAAGCAATGTTATGATTCACAAAAAACATTACAAAATTTTCAAAAAAATTTTATTAATATATTTAAAATTTTAAAAATAATTTTAAGTTAAATAAATTATTAAACAATGTTTTGAGTAGGTTGTGTACAAAATTTGAGTATCGAAAATTGAGAGCTCAACATAAGTAAAAAGCATAAATAATATAAATTTTTTTTTTTTAAATAATTTTACATACATTTAATTTTTTGAAAATAAATGTGAGTTAAGTACATTATTAAACAAAGTTTTAAGTAGGTTGTGTAAAAAATTTTAGTCTATAATATAGAAATTGTAGGCTCAGCATAAGTATAAGCAATGTGATAATTTCCAAAAAAAAAAAATCAAAATTTTAAAAAAATCATAAATATAACATTTGATTTTTTGAAAATAATTTTGAGTTAAGTAACTTATTAAACATGGTTTTAAGTAGATTGTGTTAAAAAATTGAGTCCATAATATAAAAATTGTAGGCTCAGCATAAGTAGAAGCAATGTTAAAATTTACAAAAAAAAATTAAAAAATTTCAAAAAACCATAGGTAAATAATATATTTAATTTTTTTCAAATAATTTTGAGTTAAGTACATTATTAAACAATGTTTCTAGTAGATTGTATATAAAATTTGAGTCCACAATATAAAAATTGTAGGCTCAAGATAAGTAAAAACAATTTTATAATTTTCAAAAAACAATTTTATAATTTTCAAAAAAAAAATCCAAATTTTCAAAAAGTTTGAAATTATATATTTAAATTTTTAAAAATAGTTTTGAGTTAAGTACTTTATTAAACAATGTTTTGAGTAGGTTGTGTGAAAAATTTGATTCTATAATATAAAAATTGTAGGCTCAGCATAAGTAGAAGCGATGTTATGATGTACAAAAAATAATCAACATTTTCAAAAAATTATAAATAATATATTTGATTTTTGAAAATAATTTTGAGATAAGTACATTATTAAACAATGTTTTAAGTAGGTCGTGTAACAAATTTGAGTCCATAATATAAAAATTGTAGGCTCAGAATAAGTAGAAGCAATGTTATGATTTTCAAAAAATACCCAAAATTTTCAAAAAATCGTAAATAATACATTTAATTTTGAAAAAGTACGTTATTAAACAATGTTTTAAGAAGGTGGTGTAAAAAATTTGAGTCCATAATATAAAAATTGTAGGCTCAGCATAAATAGAAGTAATGTTGATTTACAATATCATTCAAAATTTTCAAAAAATTATAAATAATATATTTGATTTTTTGAAAATAATTTTGTGTTAAGTACGTTATTAAACAATGTTTTAAGTAGTTAGTATAAAAAATGTGAGTCCATAATATAAAAATTGCAGACTCAACATAAGTGGAAGCAAAATTAAAATTTACAAAAAATAATCAAAATTTTCAAAAAAATATAAATAATATTTTTTTTTTTTTTTAATAATTTAGAGTTAAGGACGTTATTAAACAATGTTTAAAGTAGGTCGTGTAAAAAAAATTAATCCATAATATAAAAATTGTATGCTCAAGATAAGTAGAAGCAATGTTAAGATTTACAAAAAAAAATCAAAAAATTCAAAAAACCATAAATAATATATGAGATTTTTTAAAAATAATTTTGAGTTTCGTAAGTTATTAAACTATGTTTTAAGTAGATCGTGTAAAAAATTTGAGTCCATAATATAAGAATTATAGGCTCAGCATAAGTAAAAGCAATGATTTAGTAAAAATATTCAAAATTTTCAAAAAAATTATAAATAATATATTAACTTTTTTTAAATATTTTTGAGTTAAGTACGTTATTAAACAATGTTATAAGTAGGTCGTGTAAAAAAATTGAGTCTATAATATAAAAATTGTAGGCTCAAGATTAGTAGAAGCAATGCTATAATTTACAAAAAACATTCAAAATTTTCAAAACTCATAAACAATATATTTAAACTTTTAAAAATAATTGTGAGTTATGTACGTTATTTAGCAATGTTTTGAGTAGGATGTGTAAAAAATTTGAGTCCATAATATAAAAACTGTATTCTCAGCACAAGTAGAAGCAAAGTTAAGATTTACAAAAAATATTTAAAAATTTCAAAAAATCATAAATAATATATTTAATTTTTTGAAAATAATTTTGAGCTAAGTACGTTATTTAACTATCTTTTAAGTATGTTGTGTAAAAATTGGAGTCCATAATATAAAAATTTTAAGCTTATCATAAGTAAAAGCAAAATTAAGATTTACAAAAAATGTTCAAAATTTTCAAGAAATTATAAATAATATATTTAAAATTTTTAAAATAATTTTGAGTTCAGTACGTTATTAAACAATCTTTTAAAAAGGTTGTGTTAAAAATTTGTGTCCACAATATAAAGATTGTAGGCTCAACATAAGTAGAAGCAATGTTATTATTTACAAAAAACATTACAAAAATTTCAAAAAATTATAAATATTTTTAAATTTTTAAAAATAATTTTGAGTTAAGTGAGTTATTAAACAATGTTTTGAGTAGGATGTGTAAAAAAATTGAGTCCATAATATAAAAATTGCAAGCTCAATATGTTATAATTTACAAATCACATCCAAATTTTAAAAAAATCGTAAAAAATACATTTAATTTTTGAAAATAATTTTGAGTTGAGTATGTTATTAAACAATGTTTTGAGTAAGTCGTGTAAAAAATTTGAATCAATAATATAAAAATTGCAGGCTCAGCATAAGTAGAAGCAATGTTATGAATTACAAATAACATTCAAATTTTTCAAAAAATTATAAATAATATTTTTAAAATTTTTAAAATAATTTTGAGTTAAGTTAGTTATTAAACAATGTTTTTAGTAAATTGAATAAAAAATTTGAGTCCATAATATAACAATTAAGGGCCCAACATAAGTGGAAGTAAAGTTAAGATTTACAAAAAATATTCAAAATTTTCAAAAAATCTTAATTAATATATTTAAATGTTAAAAAAAAAAACTGAGTTAAGTACGTTATTGAACAATGTTTTGAGTAAGTTGTGTAAAATTTAAGTCCATAAAAAACTGAGTTAAGTACGTTATTAAACAATGTTTTAAGTAAGTTGTGTAAAATTTAAGTCCATAATATATAAATTGTAGACTTAGCATAAGTAGAAGCAATGTTATGATATACAAAAAACATTCAACATTTTCAAAAAATTTAAAAATAATATATTTAAATTTTTAAAAATAATTTTGAGTTAAGTAAGTTATTAAACAATGTTATGAGTAGATTATGTTAAAAAATTGAGTCCATAATATAAAAATTGTAGGCTCAGCATAAGTAAAAGCAATGTTATGATTTTAAAAAATAATCAACATTTTCAAAAAATCGTAAATAATACATTTGATTTTTTGAAAATAATGTTGAGTAAAGTACATTATTAAACAATGTTTTAAGAATGTGGTGTAAAAAATTTGAGTCCATAATATAAAAATATAAGTAGAAGCAAAGTTAAGATTTACAAAAAATATTTAAAAATTTCAAAAAACCATAAATAATAGATTTGATTTTTTGAAAATAATTTTAAATTAAGTACATTATTAAACAATGTTTTAAGTATTTTGAGTAAAAAATTTAAGTCCATAATATAAAAATTGTAGACTCAACAGAAGTAGCAATGTTATGATTTACAAAAAACATTCAAAATTTTCAAAAAACTATAAAATAATATATTTAATTTTTTTTAAATAATTTTGAGTTAAGTACGTTATTAATTAATGTTTTGAGTAAGTTGTGTAAAAAAATTGAATCCATAATATAAAAATTGCAGGCTCAGCATTAGTATAAGCAATGTAACATTCAAAGTTTTCAAAAAAATATAAAAAATCCTTTTAAAAATTTTAAAAATAATTTTGAGTTAAGTTCGTTATTAAACTATGTTTTAAGTAGGTTGTGTAAAAAAATGGAGTCCATAATATAAAAATTGCAGGCTCAAAATGTTATAATTTACAAAAAACATTCAAAATTTTCAAATAATTATAAATAATATTTTAAAATTTATAAAAATTATTTTGTGTTAAGTTTGTTATTAAACTATGTTATAAGTAGGTTGTGTAAAAAAATTGGGTCTATAATATAAAAATTGCAGACACAGCATAAATATAAGCAATGTGATATCTTACAAAAAAAATTCAAAATTTTCAAAAAACCATAAATATTACATTTGATTTTTTGAAAATAATTTTGAGTTAAGTAACTTATTAAACAATGTATTAAGTAGATTGTGTAAAAAATTTGAGTCCATAATATAAGAATTATAGGCTTAGCATAAGTAAAAGCAATGTTATGATTTAGTAAAAAATTATTTAAAACTTTCAAAAAATTATAAATAATATATTTAACTTTTCCTAAATATTTTTGAGTTATGTACGTTATTAAACAATGTTTTAAGTTTTTTGTGTCAAAAATTTGAGTCCATAATATGAAAATTGTAGGCTCAAGATTAGTAGAAGCAATTTTATTATTTACAAAAAATATGCAATGTATAAAAAAAAATTATAAATATTATATTTAAATTTTTTAAATAATTTTGAATTAAGTACGTTAATAATTAATATTTTGAGTAAGTTGTGTGAAAAATTTGAGTCCATAATATAAAAATTGCAGGATCAAGATGTTATAATTTACAATAAATATTCAAAATTTTCAAAAAATCGTAAAAAATACATTTAATTTTTGAAAATAATTTTGAGTTCAGTACGTTATTAAACAATGTTTTAAGTAAATTGTGTAAAAAATTGAATCTATAATATAAAAATTGAAGGCTCAGCATAAGCAGAACAATGTTATAATATTCAAAAAACATTCAAAATTTTCAAAAAAATATAAATAAATTATTTAAATTTTTACAAATAATTTTGAGTTGAGTACGATAATAAACAAAGGTTTACGTTTCTTGTGTAAAAAATTTGAGTCCATAGTATAAAAATTGTAGGCTCAGCATAAGTAGAAGCAATGTTATAATTTACAAAAAAAATCAGAATTATCAAAAAATCATAAAGAGTACATTTAATTTTTTTAAAATAATTTTGAGTTAAATACGTTATTAAACAATGCTTTGAGTAGATTGGGTAAAAAAATTGAGTCCATAATGCAAAAATTACAGGCCCAAGATTAGTAAAAGCAATGTTATAATTTACAAAAATCATTCAAAATTTCAAAAAACTATAAATAATAGGTTTAATTTTTTTTAAATAATTTTGAGTTAAGTACGTTATTAAACAAAGTTTTTAGTAGATTGAGTAAAAAAATTGAGTCCCTAATATAAAAACTGTAGGCTCAACTTAAGTGGAAGCAAAGTTAAAATTTACAAATTTCAACATTTTCAAAAAATTATAAATATTATTTTTAAATTTTTAAAAATTATTTTGAGTTTATTACGTTATTTAACAGTGTTTTAAGTAGGTCGTGTAAAAAAGTTAAGTCCATAATATAAAAATTGAGGGTTCAAGATAAGGAGAAGTAATGTTATAATTTACAAAAAATATTCAAAATTTTCAAAAAATCGTAAATAATACATTTGATTTTTTTTAAATAATTTTGAATTAAGTAAGTTATTAATCAATGTTGTTAGTATGTTGAGTAAAAAATTTGAGTCCATAATATAAAAATTTTAGGCTCAGCATAAGTAATAGTAAAGTTGTAATTTACATAAAATATTCAAAAATTTCAAAAAATCGTAATTAATATATTTAATTTTTTGAAAACAATTTTAAATAAAGTAATTTATTAAACAATGTTGTTAGTAAATTGTGAAAAAAATTTGAGTCTATTATATAACAATTTTAGGCTCAACAGAAGTAGAAGCAATGTTATAATTTACAATAAACAATCAAAATTTTCAAAAAAATTTAATTAATATATTTAATTTTTTTTAAATAATTTTTAGTTATGTACGTTATTTAACAATGTTTTAAGTAGGTCGTGTAAAAAATTTGAGTCCATATTATAAAAATTGTGGGCTCAACATGAGTAGTAGTGATGTCATAATTTACAAGAAATATTTAAAACTTTCAAAAAATTATAAATAATGTATTTGATTTTTAGAAAATAATTTTGAGTTAAGTACGTTATTAAACAATGTTTTAAGTAGTTCGTGTAAAAAAATTGAGTCCATAATATAAAAATTGTAGGCTCAGCATAAGTAGAAGAAATATATATTATTATAATTTAGAAAAAATACTAAAAATTTTTAGTATTATAGATTTTTTTTTTTTTTTAATTTGAGTTAAGTACATTATTAAACAATGTTTTAAGTATTTTGTGTAAAAAAATTGAGTCCATAATATAAAAATTGTAGACTCGACAGAAGTAGCAATGTTATGATTTACAAAAAACATTCCAAATTTTCAAAAAACTATAAATAATATATTTAAATTTTTAAAAATAATTTTGAGTTAAGTACGTTATTAAACAATCTTTTAAAAAAGTTGTGTAAAAAATTTAAGTCTACAATATAAAAATTGTAGGCTTAACATAAGTAGATGCAATGTTATTATTTACAAAAAAAAAATCAAAATTTCAAAAAATCATAAATAATATATTTGTTTTTTTGAAAATAATTTTGAGTTAAATACGTTATTAAACAATGTTTTAAGTAGGTTGTGTAAAAAAATTAAGTTCATAATATAAAAATTGTAGGCCCCATATAAATAAAAGCAAAGTTATAATTTAGAAAATCGTAAATCGTTGAAAGAACAAAAACCAAATTTTGTTAAATTTGCTATAAACAACCTTCAATAAGTACTTTATTAGTTGGTAGAATTGAATAGACTGTAAATAATTAAGGATTTGTTGAAGTAATCTAACGTTAAGTAAAAAAAGTAGATTATAATATAATTTTTAGATGCATATAATTTAACCCTTTTCCAACTTGCAGGGTATCATATATCACCTACAATATAATAGTCTGTTACATTAATTGGCTATATTTTACTTCCGCCTCTGCATCCACAAAGGAAAATACTACTTGTTATAGTTCTTTATGGGTTGCGCAGCCTTCCGGGGAAGGAAACATCAAAAGTAATACAGCCGAAACGCAAACACTGATTATATTATATCGACTGTTTGTATTTCATCAATTTATCCTATAAATATTTGCCGGCGGTAAATACTAATGCGATTTATATATGAAAAGCGTATAATAAAATATTTGCGGGTTTGTTTGCACTCCAGCTGAAAATCATAGATTAATGAATTTTGTTTTATTATTTGTATGAAGTGTTATATTTAATTCTTAATGTCAAGTTGATGATACTTAAAGTAATTCTTTGGATTATTTGCAAGCAGTCTAATTGGCTTTGAATTGAGATTGCGTTTAACCACTTCATTCTACATCTGCCATCAGATTTGCTTTTAATTCAAACCGACCATGTGAGTAGCTTGGCCCTTTCGCACCCTTCCGCAATTTACTTTTGCAAGGCGTGTTTGGATATACGCAACCTCCCGTCTATTGTTCATTCGCTTGATTGGCTTTCCATTTTTCTCAACTACAAAAAGACCTATCGTGAAATAAGCCACCAATGGAGAGCACACTCCTTATATATTTTTACTCTATTGCGCGACACAGTACACCCCAGACAATACCTTTACTTCTGGATTATTGAGCCGATGCTACTGCTGCAACCCCTTCAAAGCGCGACCGATTGTTGCAACAACCCCTACGTGCTTGGCCTTCCGGCATGTGGGGTTTTGTACTGATTCATATAAAGAATTTTATATTAACTAAATAATTATTTCCCTAATTAATTTTCTTGTTTGTTTTGTTGTAGTGTTTATCTAAATTTACCACCAACAAGCTCCCCACTTACTTACAAATTGATTTAGTTTAGTTTTCGTGCAGCTATGGAATAAGCACTGATTAAATTCGATATAATGTAGCAATAAGGCACACGAAAGGGCGTTGAATAATTCAAAGCCCGTCCCGAGATAAATTGGCAAAGTGTTGCTATGTCATTAAGGTGTATACCTCCTAATTAAAGCAGTCTCTTAACGAGGACCTAACTTCACACGTTATTCCCTAACCCTGTCTCGGTCTCTACACTGTCTGGATCCTCAGGGCGCGGAATCCATTATGGAATAATCTCAATTTTTACTTAAATAATATTATTACAAACATTTCTTAATTAAATAATTTTATCTATGCAAGAAAGCGCGAGCGATTAATATATCATTTTTAATTAGCCGCTGTAATTACGGTGCATGATTAATGATTCTTTTGTGTTTATTTGCTTCGCCTATCGGTGCGCGATTAATCATTATTAGAATAGTTTACGCTCGATTTGTTAATTAGCTAATAAAATTTTATTTTTTTATAATATGCAGAAGGGGGGTGGTGTAAATGACTTAATTAAATCGTTCGGAACACATGTTATGAAGAATATTATGGTGATTGCATGTGCTGGCTGTTTATTACAAATGATCAATCAACATCAAGGGGTGATGGATAAAAATGAAACGGGTTTTTAACGGGAGACGCACTTTTCTGGGGAAAAATATCGTGTGTCAACTTTGGTGATTGTCGACGGTGATTAAACGGAATCAATTCGTTTTAATTGAGGAAAAGTAGATTTTCGTGTTTCTTATATGTATGTTAGGGTTGTTTTCGGTTTCTTTTACTCAGTAGGGGAGCCAAATTGTTATCAATGGTGCTATGTTTTGGATTGTTAATAGTTTTCTTATTTGAATTATGAGATTTAGCCAGAAAATGCTATTAAAAGTAAACTATTTCACAATTTTCATTTATAAACTATCAACTTATGATCTGTTGACTGCCAAATTGACAAAAGAACTGTCAGCTTTTATTTCTAGTAACGAAACACAAGCAACATATTCATTATTAATTTGTCTTTATATCTCATCCTCAATCAGATCATTCGTTTGCTTTCGGAGTGAAATCAAATCAGACTCCCCTTGTACAATTAATCACAAAACATTTCTCCACGTCCTCCATTTAATAGATCCAGTCACGCGTAACGAAATTATGAAGTCAATAATTAAATGAATTTTTCTGAACGGTTTGCTGAGCAAAGGAAAATCTCGGGTAATTCGTAGACAAACAGGATTGTACGCCGTCGTGACAATCGAAATGATAAACATTCCAGCTTTGAGAGTGTGTGCAAGGGATGTGTAAGCCTCCCATACAACCCCCCTTCGATAACAATGTCACACGCGCTTCAACGACGATCGACGCCCTGCCAATATCACAACACCCTGGTATGTAAGGCATGCTGGACAAACTGAACATCCCCGGTACTTTATATATATATATACAGGCAACAACACACACAGAGAGACACGGTTTTGCTCCCGCTGCATCAATTGCCGCTTTCGGAATTGTATTTCACACACATCCAAGCTTGATATTAAATTACCTACAGTCTATTTCAACTCGGCTTCAGTACAAACGGAAATGGAATTATGCATAGTGCAACAATTAACACAATTCCGTTTGCAATTAGTTTAAGAATTTTAAACGTACGCATTAGAACATGATATACTAGCTGCACCGTCTACATTCAATTGTGCTTATAATTTGTAAATATCTAATTTAAATTTTACAAAAACATTTGCGGTAGGGGATGGTAATATTTTATTAAATTAATAAAATTTCCAACTCGTGGTTACATAACATCCGTACATCAACCGACGACCGACTTGGTAAACACGCTATAAATAAAAATCGACCAATCGCATGCAGTGATTGAATTTACATCTTGTAATTATTCTAAAAAATTATTTGTCCACTCACTCCTAACGCTCTATTCAAGTATTTTGTTTAAACATGTTTGACTTACTCATTTGAATCGTCCACATCATTTGCAATGCTTACATAATACAATATTACCAATATACCCAATACTTGCCCTACGAAAACGTTATCTTATCTTTCCAATCACCCTACAGTCTATAAAAAACTTTGCCTTTTTTGAAAAACCTTTTTATTATATACTGAAAATATAAATTATTTTAGTTTAAACACTAAAAAATGGTGTAATAACAAAAAAAAAATCCGTTTGGACACTAAAAAGCAGTGGAACTATAAAAAAATTCTTTTAATCACTAAGAATCAATAAAACTAGCTAAATTCTTTCGTTTAGACACTAAAAAACAATGAAAAAACAAAAAATCGTTTGTTGAGACTTCAAAAAACGTTGAAATTAGCAAAATTCTTTTGTTTACCAACAAAATCCTGTAGAACTACTATTTTTGTTTGTTTTAGACGTTAAAAAACTGTAAAATTGTCAAAATTCTTCTTATTAGATACTGAAATATAATAGGACTACCAAAATTCTTTTGTTTAGACACTAAAAATCAATGGAACTACTATAATCTTTTATTTTAGACTCTAAAAAACAGTATAATTGCCAAAATTCTTTTTTATATACTAAAAAATTTGGGACTGCTAAATTATCTTATTTTAAACAATAAAAAACTGTGGGACTAAAATTGTTTCGTTTTGACATTCAAAATTAATCAGACTAGCAAAATTTTTCGCTTTAGATACTAAAAATTAGAAGAACTACTGAAATTTCTCATATATACAATAAAAAACGGCTGAACTAACAAAAGTTTGTTGGTTTAGACACTAAAAAACAGTAAGACTACCAAAATTCTTTCGTATAGACACTAAAACATAGTGAGTCTGCTAAAATTCTTACGTTTAGACATTAAAGAACAGTAAAACTACCAAAATTCTTTTGTTTATACAATGAAAATCTGTAGTTACTACAGTTTTTTTCTAAATATTAAATTACTAAAATTTGTAGATTGACTTTAGTTTGCACTGTTCTAATAGAAACAAGAACAAAAACCATTTTCTTGTATTATTGTTTCCTACATAGGCAGGGGACTAGTAGGTTGAATAAGTGGTCAACTTAAAAAAATACCAATAAGCCAATACCAAACCTCCAAAAAAAAAATTGGATCTGAACCTTCAACTATTCTTATTTAAGTAGATTATTGTGAACAATGTTAGCAACAAACCATGTTGAGTACTTATTGTTTTGCTTCCCCACATATTCTTCTTTCTTTTCGAGTTGCTGGATAATTTTTTTTTTCGTGTTACTTATTGACGTTATCTAAAAGTGTTTCCTTTACTACTGTTGGCATCGTTTTACTCCAACGACTTGAAAAAGTTGTACTGGTATTTCTTAGAAGTCAATCTGGTCGGTAGGATATCAATTTCCGCAGTCAGACGTCCTTATTATTAGACTGGATAAACAGTATTTTTTATTATTTGATAACAAACTGAATAAATGCAACTTTTTATTATCTACCACTTCAATTTCTTAAAATAATATTGCTTTTTGCGGTATTTACTTCGGCAAAAATAATTTTTTTTTTATAAGTTATGCACTTAGCAATTAAGCTACGGTTTTTCTCAGACAATTCAGCTGACTTTAAACCGATACCAATAATTTGGTCTCAGATTTGTGGTATCATTAGCGGCTTACTAACACTAGAATCACTACTCTATAAATCTATCTTTGGAACCAACAAACCTTCAAATTTAAGCGTTATAACACTGTGAGCACCATGATGATGTTTTATGTTTATGAAACCTTACACCTGTCAGAGCCAATAACGTGTATGAAACCATAATTTAGGTTTAATTATTTCTGATATTGTCCAAGATGTAGTGAACGATAGAAACCTCGTTATCAACAAAAAATAAATGCTTGTGTTGTTGGGCGAGTTATTCTAAACTTGACAATCTCACCACTAAATAATAAAATGTAACTAACATTTATTACAAACTTGTTAATAAAATTTCTACTTTATGCGTTAAGCTCTTAAAAGGAAAGCAGGAAATACGTCATTGAAGTCGTAGTAATCGTAGATATGATGTCGTGCTCTGACTGAAAAGCGTTCTTAAAGATATGATCAATTTGTAGATAGTCTTTCGTCGTGATACATCACGAAGCCTCAGATATCGCCCAGGTGGTGTAGTGGTTAGCGTGACTGCTACACTAGGGGTCTCGAATTTGAGTCCTTTATCTAGAAGGTAAGTTTTTCTGGTTAAGAACAAATGTGTTGTGATAAGTACGCATTCTTTCAAATAAAAAGAAAAAATTAAGTAAGTCCCGTGTAGTGCTTCGATGTTGCGTGCAAGTTAAAGAACCCAATAATAAGTCTTAACCTATAGCGTCGTTAATTAGCTCTGGCAGCAGAAATAAACCGACAATAAAAAATTGTATTAACCTAACCTAATGAAGGCTTACGTACTAACTTAGACCATATATATTTACAGGCACCGTATGCTATATCCGCTCGTTGCATAGTGAAGCCAACATAAAACCCTTTTATGCCCACAATTTTACTAACATTACCAACATATAAAGCACCTTAAAAGATTATAAACTGTAAATTTAATAAACAAAATAACAAAAAAAGACATTTTAAAATAAACTATTTTAAAAACTCCAAAAAAATATTTTTAGGTTTGAAAAATAGCTGTATGTAAAGCACTCATTAAATATTATTATCTGTTAATTTTATCAAATTTTTTCAAATCGTTTTTATGAACAAAATAAAAAAAAAATTACCAACATATTATGAAGCATTTTCAATAAAGTTTCACAAATCGTTTTGAATTTTAAAAACTAAATAGCAAAAAAATAAACGTTTTGAAATAAATATTTTAAAAATTATAAAAAAAATAATTTAAAAATTCCAAAAAAAAATATTTTCAGTCTCAATTTTTATTTTTGAAAATAAACAATATGTGAAGCAATTATTGAAGATCATTAATTGTTAATTAAAAAAAAAAAAAATTCAAATCGTTTCAATTTTGTGAACAAAATAATAAAAATAAATTATCATTTTGAAATAAACTTTCTTAAAAATTAAAAAAAAAAATATTTTCAGTCTGAACTTTTATTTTTGAAAATAACCAACATATGAAGCACCTATTAAAGATTATTAACTGTAATTTTAGATAAAATTTCTCAAATCGTTTTGAATTTTATAAACAAAATAGCAAAAAAAACTATTTTAAAAATTTAAAAAAAAAACAAATTTGAGTCTTAATTTTAATTTTCAAATAGTAACAGTTTGTGAAGCACTTATTGAAGATTAATAGCTGTTAATTTGAACAATTTTTTTAAAATCGATACAATTTTATGAACAAAATAATAAAAGTAAAATAAATTATTTTAAAAATTCCAAAAAAAAAATTTCAGTCTAAATTTTTTATTTTGAATATTAACAGTATGTGAAGCACTTGTTGAAAATTATTAGCTGATAAGTTGAATAATTTTTTTCAAATTGTTTCAATTTTATGAACAAAATAATAAAAGTAAATTAACATTTCGAAACAATTTTTTTTTAAATTTCAAAAACATTATTTTAATCTGATTTTTCATTTTTGAAAATTACCTACATATGAAGCACCTATTAAAGATTATTACTATAAACTTGGATAAAATTTCTCAAATCGTTTTGAATTTTATAAACAAAATAGCAAAAAAAATAAACCATTTTAAAAATTTCAAAAAAATATTTTCAGTCTTAATTTTTATTTTTAAAAATTAACTGTATATGAAGCACCTATTGAAGATTATTAGCCAGTAATTTGAACAATTTTTTCGATTCAATTTTATAAACAAAATAATAAAAGTGAAATAAATTATTTGAAAAACTCAAAAAAAAAAAATTTAACTATTTTAAAAATTCTAAAAAAAATATTTTTAATCTTAATTTTTATTTTAAAAAATTAACAGTATGTGGAGCACTTATTGAAGATTTTTAGTTAATAATTTGAACAAAAAATTTCAACTTGTTTCAATTTTATCAACAAAATAATAAAAGTAAAATAATCTATTTTAAAAATTCAAAAAAAAATATTTTCAGTCCGAATTTTCTTTTTTAAATGATACTAACCTATTAAACATTATTATCTGTAAATTTGGATAAAAATTTCTCAAATCGTTTTAAATTTTATAAACAAAATAACAAAAAAAAAAAAAAAACCTTTTAAAATAAACTATTTTAAAAATTCTAAAAAAAAATATTTTAAATCTAAATTTTTATTTTTAAAAATTAGCAGTATGTGAAGCACTTATTGAAGATGATTAGCTGTTAATTTGAACAATTTTTTTCAAACCGTTTCAATTTTATAAACAAAATAATAAAAGTAAAACAAATTATTTTAAAACTCCAAAAAAATATTTTTAGTCTGAATTTTTATTTTTGAAAATTAACGGTATGTGAAGCATTTATTAAAGATTATAAGCTGTTCATTTTAACAATTTTTTTCAAATCGTTTCAGTTTTATGAATAAAATAATTAAAGTAAGATAAACATATTAAAATAAAATATTTTATAAAACTTAAAAAAATAATTTATAGGCTGAATTTTTATTTTTGAAAATTGACATTATGTAAAGCACTTATTGAAGATTATTAGCTGCTAATTTTATTTTTTTTTTTATAAATCGTTTCAGTTTTATCAACAAAATAATAAAAATAAAACAAAAATTTTGAAATAAACTTTTTTAAAAATTTCAAAAAAAACATTTTTAGTCTGAACTTTAATTTATGAATGTTACCAACATATAAAGCACTTATTTCAGATTATTAACTGTAAATTTGGATATAATTTCTCAAATAGTTTTGAATTTTATGGACAAAATAGAAAAAAAATAACTTTTTGATATAAACTATTTTAAAAACTCAAAAAAAATATTTTCAGTCTTAATTTATACTTTTACAAATTACCAACATATAAAGCATTTATTAAAGTTTCATTTATAAAATTTCATAATTTCATTTACAAAATTTCATAATTCGTTTTAAATTTTATAAACAAAATTACAAAAAAAATTACATTTTTAAAAAAAATTGAATTTTAAAAATTCCAAAGAAATATTTTAAGTCTAAATTTTTATTTTGAAAATTTACAGTATGTAAAGCACTTATTGTAAATTATTAGCTGTTAATTTGAACTTTTTTTTTCAAAATGTTTCAATTTTATGAACAAAATAATAAAAAAACATTAACATTTTGAAATAAAGTTTTTTTTAAATTTTCAAAAACATTATTTTAGTCTGATTTTTTATATTTGAATGTTACCAACATATGAAGCACCTATTATAGATTATTATTTGTAAATTTAGATAGAATTTCTCAAATAGTTTTGAATTTTATAATCAAAATAGCAAAAAATAACATTTTCAAATAAACTATTTTAAAAATTCCAAAAAAATATTTTCAGTCCAAATTTGTATTTTTTGTTAATTAATGGCATGTGAAGCACTTGTTAAAAATTATTAGCTGTTAATTTCAACCATTTTTTTCAAATCGTTGAAATTTTTTCCCAAAAAAATGTTTTTAGACTAAATTTTTTATTTTTGAAAATTACCTACATATGAAACACCTATTATAAATTATTAGCAGTCAGTTTAAACTAACTTTCTCAAATCATGTTGGCTTTCTAAACAAAATAACAAGAGTAAACAAACATTTTGAAAAAAAAAATTAAAAATTCTAAAAAAATATTTTTAGTCTAAATTTTTATTTTTAGAAATTAACAGTATGTGAAGCACTTATTGAAGATTATTAGCTGTTAACTTGAACAATTTTTTTCAATACGTTTCACTTTTATGAACAAAATAATAAAAGTAAAATAAACTATTTTAAAAATTCCAAAACAATATTTTTAGTCTAAATTTTTATTTTTGAAAACTAACAACATATGAAGCACTCATTAAAGATTGATAGCTATTAATATTAACATTTTTTTTTTATCGTTTCAAGTTTATAAATAAAATACTAAAAGTAAAATAAACTATTTTAAAAATTCCAAAAATAATATTTATAGTCTAAATTTTTATTTTTAAAAATTAACAGTTTGTAAAGCACTTATTAAATATTATTATCTGATAATTTGAACATTTTTTTTCAAATCGATACAATTTTATGAACAAAATAATAAAAGTAAAATAAATTATTTTAAAAATTCCAAAAAAAATATTTTCAGTCTAAATTTTAATTTTTAAAAATGTGCAGTATGTGAAGCACTTATTGAAAATTATTAGCTGATAAGTTGAATAATTTTTTTCAAATTGTTTCAATTTTATGAACAAAATAATAAAAGTAAAGTAACATTTCGAAACAATTTTTTTTTTTAAATTTCAAAAACATTATTTTAAATTGATTTTTCAATTTTGAAAATTACCAACATATGAAGCAGCTACTAAAGAATATTACTTGAATCAAATTTCTCAAATAGTTTTGAATTTTATAAACAAAATAACAAAAAAAAATAAACTATTTTAAAAATTTCAAAAAAATATTTTCAGTCTTAATTATTATTTTTAAAAATTAACTGTATATGAAGCACCTATTGAAGATTATTAGCCAGTAATTTGAAAAAAAAAAATTCAAATCGATTCAATTTTATAAACAAAATAATAAAAGTGAAATAAATTATTTGAAAAACTCCAAAAAAATATTTTTAGTCCGCATTTTCTTTTTTGAATGTTACTAACATGTGAAGCACCTATTATATATTATTATCTGTAAATTTGGATCAAATTTCTCAAATCGTTTTGAATTTTATAAACGAAATAGCAAAAACAAATAAACATTTTGAAATAAACTATTTTAAAAATTCCAAAAACAAAATTTTTAGTCTAAATTTTTATTTTTAAAAATTAACAGTATGTAAAGCACTTATTGAAGATTTTTAGTTAATAATTTGAACAAAAAATTTTAACTTGTTTCAATTTTATCAACAAAATAATAAAAATAAAACAAACATTTTGAAATAAACTTTTTTAAAAATTTCAAAAAAAAAACATTTTTAGACTGAACTTTAAATTTTGAATGTTACCAACATATAAAGCACTTATTTAAAATTATTAACTGTAAATTTGGATAAAATTTCTCAGTTTTAAATTTTATAGACAAAAAAGAAAAAAAAATAACTTTTTGATATAAACTATTTAAAAAAAAAATATTTTCAGTCCTAAATTATACGTTTAGAAATTACCAACATATGAAGCACCTATTAAAGTTTATTAACTGTAAATTTGGATAAAATTTCTTAATTCGTTGTTAATTTTATAAACAAAACAATAAAAAAAAATTTTTGAAACAAAATTAAATTTTAAAAATTTCAAAGAAATATTTTAAGTCAGTATTTTTATTTTTGAAAATTAACTGTATGTGAAGCACTTATTGAAAGTTAATATCTGTTACTTTGAACTTTTTCTTTCAAAATGTTTCAATTTTATGAACAAAATAATAAAAATAAATTAACATTTTGAAATAAAGTTTTTTTTAAAATTTCAAAAACATTATTTTAGTTTGATTTTTCATTTTTGAAAATTACCAACATATAAAGCACCTATTATAAATTATTAATTGTAAATTTGGATAGAATTTCTCGAATAGTTTTAAATTTTATAATCAAAATACCAAAAAAATAACATTTTGAAATAAACTATTTTAAAAATTCCAAAAAAATATTTTCTGTACAAATTTTTATTTTTGTTAATTAATGGCATGTGAATCATTTGTTAAAAATTATTAGGTGTTAATTTCAACATTTTTTTTCAAATCGTTACAATTTTATTTCAAAAAAATGTTTTTAGACTGAATTTTTTATTTTTGAAAATTACCAACATATGAAGCACGTATTAAAAATTATTAGCAGTCAGTTTAAAAAAAGTTTCTCAAATTATATTGGTTTTATAAATAAAATAACAAGAGTAAACAAACAATTTGAAAAAAAAATTATAAATTTTTAAAAAATATTTTTAGTTTAAATTTTTATTTTTAGAAATTAACAGTATGTGAAGCACTTATTGAAGATTGTTAGCTGATAATTTAACCAATTTTTTTCAAATTGTTTTAATTTTATGATCAATATAATAAAAGTAAATTAACATTTTGAAACAAAATTTTTTTTTTTAATTTCAAAAACAATATTTTAGTCTGATTTTTCATTTTTGAAAATTATCAACATATAAAGCACCTATTAAAGAAAATTACTGTAAACTTGAATAAAATTTCTCAATTAGTTTTGAATTTTATAAACAAAATAGCAAAAAAAAACTATTTTAAAAAAATCAAAAAAATATTTTCAGTCTTAATTTTTATTTTAAAAAATTATCTGTATATGAAGCACCTATTGAAGATTATTAGCCAAAAATTTGAACAATGTTTTTCAAATCGATTCAGTTTTATAAACAAAATAATAAAAATAAAACAAACATTTTGAAAAAACTATTTTAAAAATTCAAATAAAAATTTTTTGTCCAAATTTTCTTTTTTGAAAATAACCAATATGTGAAGCACATATTGAAGCTTATTAACTGTAAATTTGAATAAAATCTCTCAAATCGTTTTAAATTTTATAAAAAAATAGCAAAAAAATAAACATTTTGAATTAAAAAAATTTAAAAACTTCAAAAAAATATTTTCAATCTTAATTTTTATTTTTAAAAATTAACAGTAAGTGAAGCACTTATTGAAGATTATAAGCTGTTAATTTGAACAAAGTTTTTTAAATTGTTTTAATTTTATAAACAAAATAATAAAAGTAAACTAACATTTTAAAATAAACAATTTTAAAAATTCAAATAAAAAATTTTAGTCCAGATTTTCTTTTTTGAAAATTACCAATATATGAAGCACATATTGAAGCTTATTAACTGTCAATTTGAATAAAATCTTTCAAACCGTTTTGAATTTTATAAAAAAATAGCAAAAAAATAAACATTTTAAAATATTTTTTTTTTTAAATAAAAAAAAAAAAAAAATTTTCAATCTTAATTTTTATTTCAGCAAATGACCATTATGTGAAGTATTTATTAAAATTATTAACCTTCAATTTTAACACAAAATTATTCAAACCGTTTCGATTTTATTAATAAATAATAATAATAAAACAAACATTTTTAAAAAAACTATTTTGAAAATTTAAAAAAAAAAAATGTCCAAATTAATATTTTTAAACATTAACAGTATGTAAAGCACTTATTGAAGATTGTTAGCTGATAATTTAAACCATTTTTTTCAAATTGTTTAAATTTTATGATCAAAATAATAAAAGTAAATTAACATTTCGACAACAATTTTTTTTTTAATTTTAAAACCATTATTTTAATCTGATTTTTTATTTTTAAAAATTACCAACATATGAAACACCTATTAAAGAATATTACTGTAAACTTGAATAAAATTGCTCAAATAGTTTTGAATTTTATAAACAAAATAGCAAAAAAAATAAACTATTTTAAAAATTTCAAAAAAATATTTTCAGTCTTAATTTTTATTTTTTAAAATTAACTGTATATGAAGCACCTATTGAAGATAATTAGCCAGTAATTTCAACAATTTTTTTCAAATCGATTCAATTTTATAAACAAAATAATAAAAGTGAAATAAATTATTTGAAAAACTCGAATAATTTATTTTTAGTCCGAATTTTCTTTTTTGAATGTTACTAACATGTGAAGCACCTATTATATATTATTATCTGTAAATTTGGATCAAATTTCTCAAATCGTTTTAAATTTTATAAACAAGCAAATAAATACATATTTTGAAATAAACTATTTTAAAAATTCCAAAAACAAAATTTTTAGTCTGAATTTTTATTTTTAAAAATTAACAGTATGTGAAGCACTTATTGAAGATTTTTAGTTAATAATTTAAACAAAAAATTTCAACTTGTTTCAATTTTATCAACAAAATAGTAAAAATAAAACAAAAATTTTGAAATTTTTTTTTTTTAAATTTCAAAAAAACATTTTTAGTCTGAACTTTAATTTTTGAATGTTACCAACATATAAAGCACTTATTTAAAATTATTAACTGTAAATATGGATAAAATTTCTCAAATAGTTTTGAATTTTATAGGCAAAATAAAATAAAATAAACTTTTTGATATAAACTATTTCAAAAACTCAAAAAAAAAAAAAATTTTCAGTCCTAATTTATACTTTTACAAATTACCAACATATGAAGCACCTATTAAAGTTTAATAACTGTAAATTTGGATAAAATTTCTCAATTCGTTTTGAATTTTATAATCAAAATAATAAACAAAAATAAACATTTTAAAAATTCCAAAAAAAAAAAAAAAATGTTTAGTCTGAATTTTTATTTTTGAAAATTAACATTTATTAAAGAATATTAGCTGTTAATTTGAAAAAAAAATTGTTTCAATTTTATGAACAAAATTATAAAAGTAAATTAACATTTCAAAACTATTTATTTTTTAAATTTCAAAAACATTATTTTAATCTCATTTTTCATTTTTGAAAATTACCAACATATGAAGCACCTATTAAAGAATACTACTGTAAACTTGAATAAAATTTCTCAAATAGTTTTGAATTTTATAAAAAATAGCAAAAAAATAAACATTTTGAATTAAAAAAATTTAAAAACTTCAAAAAAATATTTTCAATCTTAATTTTTATTTTTAAAAATTTACAGTAAGTGAAGCACTTATTGAAGATTATAAGCTGTTAATTTGAACAAAGTTTTTTAAATTGTTTTAATTTTATAAACAAAATAATAAAAGTAAACTAACATTTTAAAATAAACAATTTTAAAAATTCAAATAAAAAATTTTAGTCCAAATTTTCTTTTTTGAAAATTTCCAATATGTGAAGCACATATTGAAGCTTATTAACTGTCAATTTGAATAAAATCTCTCAAACCGTTTTGAATTTTATAAAAAAATAGCAAAAAAATAAACATTTTAAATTAATTTTTTTTTTAAATTAAAAAAAAATATTTTCAATCTTAATTTATATTTTAGCAAATGACCATTCTGTGAAGCATTTATTAAAATTATTAACCTTCAATTTTAACACAAAATTTTTCAAACCGTTTCGATTTTATTAACAAATAATAAAAATAAAACAAACATTTTTAATAAAACTATTTTGAAAATTAAAAAAAAAAAAAAAATTTGTCCGAATTTATATTTTTAAACATTAACAGTATGTAAAGCACTTATTGAAGATTGTTAGCTGTTGATTTAAACAATTTTTTTTAAATTGTTTAAATTTTGTGATCAAAATAATAAAAGTAAATTAACAATTTGAAACAAACTAAAAAAAAAAAACATTATTTTAGTCTGATTTTTCGTTTTTGAAAGTTACCAACATATGAAGCACCTATTAAAGATTATTACTGTAAATTTGAATAAAATTTCTCAAATCGTTTTAAATTTTATAAACAAAAGAATAAACAAAAATAAACTATTTTAAAAATTCTAAAAAAAATATTTTGAGTCCGAATTTTCTTTTTTGAATAATACCAACAAGTGAAGCACCAATTATATATTATTATCTGTAAATTTGGATCAAATTTCTCAAATCGTTTTATATTTCATAAAAGAAATAGCAAAAAAAAATAAACATTTTGAAATAAACTATTTTAAAGATTCCAAAAAAATAATTTTAGTCAGAATTTTTATTTTTAAACATTAACAGTATGTAAAGCACTTATTGAAAATTATTAGCTGTTAATTTTAACATTTTTTTTCAAATCGTTTCAATTTTATGAACAAAATAACATTTTGAAATAAACTATTTTAAAAATTCCAAAAAACTATTTTTAGTTTAAATTTTTATTTTTGAAAAATTACAGTATGTGAAGCACTTATTGAAGACTATTAACTGTTAATTTAAAAAAAAATTAAAATCGTTTCAATTTTATGAACAACATAATAAAAGTAAAATTATAAAATTTTGAAATATACTATTTTAAAAAATCCAAAAAAAAAATATTATTAATCTGATGTTTTACTTTTTGAATATTACTAACAAATGAAGCACTTATCATAAATTATTAACTGTAAATTTGAATTTGATTAAAATTTCTCAAATCGTTTTGAATTTTAAAAATTGAAATTTTGAAACAAACTATTTTAAAAATTCCAAATAAAAAGTTTTAGTCCGAATTTTCATTTTCAAAAGTTAACAACATATGAAGCACCTATTAAAGATTATTAACTGTTAATTTAAACAATTTTTTTTTCAAATCGATACAATTTTATGAAGAAAATAATAAAAGTAAAATAAATTATTTTAAAAATTCCAAAAATAATATTTTCAGTCTAAATTTTTAATTTTGAAAATTAATAGTATGTGAAGCACGTATTAAAAATTATTAGCTGATAAGTTGAATAATTTTTTTCAAATTGTTTCAATTTTTTGAACAAAATAATACAAGTAAATTAATTTTTTTTTTTATTTCAAAAACATTATTTAAATCTGATTTTTCATTTTTAAAAATTACCAACATATAAAGCACCTATT
The DNA here is from genome assembly GCA_963932245.1 of Tachinus rufipes. NCBI lineage: Eukaryota > Metazoa > Arthropoda > Insecta > Coleoptera > Staphylinidae > Tachinus > Tachinus rufipes. The sequence continues at coordinate 11,286,834 of OZ010749.1, forward strand.
AAAGAAAATTACTGTAAACTTCTTAATTAGTTTTGAATTTTATAAACAAAATAGCAAAAAAATAAACTATTTTAAAAAATTCAAAAAAATATTTTCAGTATTAATTTTTATTTTTAAAAATAAACTGTATATGAAGCACCTATTGAAGATTATTAGCCAAAAATTTGAACAATTTTTTTTCAAATCGATTCAATTTTATAAACAAAATAATAAAAGTAAAATAAACTAATTTAAAAACTCCAAAAAAAATTTTTTCAGTCTGAATTTTAATTTTTGATAATTAACAGTTAATTTGAATAATTTTTTTCAAATTGTTTCAATTTTATGAACAAAATGATAAAAGTAAATTAACATTTCAAAACAATTTTTTTTTTTAATTTCAAAAACATTATTTTAATCTGATTTTTCATTTTTGAAAATTACCAACATATGAAACACTTATTAAAGAAAATTACTGTAAACTTAAATAAAATTTCTCAAATAGTTTTGAAATTTATAAACAAAATAGCAAAAAAATAAACTATTTGAAAAAATTTAAAAAAATATTTTCTCTGAATTTTTATTTTTAAAAATTTACTGTATATGAAGCACCTGTTGAAGATTATTAGCCAGTAATTTGAAAAAAAAAATTTCAAATCGATTTAATTTTATAAACAAAATAATAAAAGTGAAATAAATTATTTGAAAAACTCTAAAAAAATATTTTCAGTCCGAATTTTCTTTTTGGAATGTTACTAACATGTGAAGCACCAATTATATATTATTATCTGTAAATTTGGATCAAATTTCTCAAATCGTTTTAAATTTTATAAACAAGCAAAAAAAATAAACATTTTAAAATAAACTATTTTAAAAATTCCAAAAACAAAATTTTTAGTCTGAATTTTTATTTTTAAAAATTAATAGTATGTGAAGCACTTATTGAAAATTTTTAGTTAATAATTTGAACAAAAAATTTCAACTTGTTTCAATTTTATCAACAAAATAATAAAAATAAAACAAAAATTTTGAAATAAACTTTTTAAAAAACTAAAAAAAAAACATTTTTAGTCTGAACTTTAATTTTTGAATGTTACCAACATATAAAGCACTTATTTAAAATTATTAACTGTAAATTTGGATAAAATTTCTCAAATAGTTTTGAAATTTATAGACAAAATAGAAAAAAAAAATTAAATTTTTGATATAAACTATTTCAAAAACTCAAAAAAAATATTTTCAGTCCTAATTTATACTTTTACAAATTACCAACATATGAAGCACCTATTAAAGTTTATTAACTGTAAATTTGGATAAAATTTCTCAATTCGTTTTAAATTTTATAATCAAAATAATAAACAAAAATAAACATTTTAAAAATTCCAAAAAAAAAAAGTAAATGTTTAGTCTGAATTTTTATTTTTGAAAATTAACATTTATTAAAGAATATTAGCTGTTAATTTGAAAAAAAATTGTTTCAATTTTATGAACAAAATTATAAAAGTAAAATAATCTATTTTAAAAATTCCAAAAAAAAAAATTTTCAGTCCGAATTATAATTTTTGAAAATTAACAGTATTTGAAGCACTCATTGAAAATTATTAGTTGTTAATTTGATAAAATAATTCAAATTGTTTCAATTTTATGAACAAAATAATAAAAGTAAAATAAACTATTTTAATAATTCAAAAAAAAAAAATGTTTGGGTCCGAATTTTCTTTTTTGAATGTTACTAACATGTGAAGCACCTATTAAATGTTATTATCTGTAAATTTGGATCAAATTTCTCAAATCGTTTTAAATTTTATAAAAAAATAGCAAAAAAAATAAACATTTTAAAATAAACTATTTTAAAAATTCCAAAAACAAAATTTTTAGTCTGAATTTTTATTTTTAAAAATTAACAGTATGTGAAGCACTTATTGAAGATTTTTAGTTAATAATTTGAACAAAAAATTTCAACTTGTTTCAATTTTATCAACAAAATTTAAAAATAAAACAAAAATTTTGAAATAAAACTTTTTTAAAAATTAAAAAAAAAAACAGTTTTAGTCTGAACTTTAATTTTTGAATGTTACCAACATATAAAGCACTTATGTAAGATTATTAACTGTAAATTTGGATAAAATTTCTCAAATAGTTTTGAATTTTATAGACAAAAAAGAAAAAAAATAAATAACTTTTTGATATAAACTATTTCAAAAACTAAAAAAAAAAAATATTTTCAGTCCTAATTTATACTTTTACAAATTACCAACATATGAAGCACCTATTAAAGTTTATTAACTGTAAATTTGAATAAATTTTTTAATTCGTTTTGAATTTTATAAAAATAACAAACAAAAAATACATTTTGAAACAAAATTAAATTCAAAAAATTTCAAAGAAATATTTTAAGTCAGTATTTTTATTTTTGAAGATTAACTGTATGTAAAGCACTTATTAAAAATTATTAGCTGATAAGTTGAATAATTTTTTTCAAATTGTTTCAATTTTATGAACAAAATAATAAAAGTAAATTAACATTTCGAAACATTTTTTTTTTTAAATTTCAAAAACATTATTTTAATCTGATTTTTTATTTTTGAAAATTACCAACATATGAAGCACCTATTAAAGAATATTACTGTAAACTTGAATAAAATTTCTCAAATCGTTTTGAATTTTATAAACAAAATAGAAAAAAAAATAAACTATTTTAAAAGTTTCAAAAAAATATTATCTGTTTTAATTTTTATTTTTGAAAATTAACAGTATGTGAAGCACTTATTGAAGATTATTAGCAGTTAATTTGAAAAAAAAAATCAAATTGTTTCAATTTTATGAACAAAATAATAAAAGTAAAATAAACTAATTTAAAAACTCCAAAAAAAAAAATTTTTACTCTGAATTTTAATTTTTGAAAAATAACAGTACGTGAAGCACTTATTGAAAATTATTAGCTGATAAGTTGAATAATTTTTTTCAAATTGTTTCAATTTTATGAACAAAATAATAATAGTAAATTAACATTTCGAAACATTTTTTTTTTAATTCAAAAACATTATTTCAATCTGATTTTTCATTTTTGAAAATTACCAACATATGAAGCACCTATTAAAAAATATTACTGTAAACTTGAATGAAATTTCTCAAATAGTTTTGAATTTTATAAACAAAATAGCAAAAAAAAAATAAACTATTTTAAAAATTTCAAAAAAAATATTTTCAGTCTTAATTTTTATTTTTAAAAGTTAACTGTATATGAAGCACCTATTGAAGATTATTAGCCAGTAATTTAAAAAAAAAAATTTCAAATCGATTCAATTTTATAAACAAAATAATAAAAGTGAAATAAATTATTTGAAAAACTCCAAAAAAATATTTTTAGTCCGAATTTTCTTTTTTGAATGTTACTAACATGTGAAGCACCTATTATATATTATTATCTGTAAATTTGGATCAAAGTTCTCAAATCGTTTTAAATTTTATAAACAAGCAAAAAAAATAAACATTTTGAAATAACTATTTTAAAAATTCCAAAAACAAAATTTTTAGTCTGAATTTTTATTTTTAAAAATTAACAGTATGAGAAGCACTTATTGAAGATTTTTAGTTAATAATTTGAACAAAAAATTTCAACTTGTTTCAATTTTATCAACAAAATAGTAAAAATAAAACAAAAATTTTGATTTTTTTTTTTTTTAATTTCAAAAAAAACATTTTTAGTCTGAACTTTAGTTTTTGAAAGTTACCAACGTATAAAGCAGTTATTTAAGATTATTAACTGTAAATTTGTATATAATTTCTCAAATAGTTTTGAATTTTATAGACAAAATAGAAAAAAAAACTAACTTTTTGATATAAACTATTTTAAAAACTCAAAAAAAATATTTTCAGTCCTAAATTATACTTTTACAAATTACCAACATATGAAGCACCTATTAAAAATTATTAACTGTAAATTTGGATAAAATTTCTTAATTTGTTTTTAATTTTATAAACAAAATAATAAACAAAAATAAACTATTTTAAAAAAATTCCAAAAAAAAAAAATTTCAGTCTGAATTTTTATTTTTGAAAATTAACGGTATGTGAAGAATTTATTAAAGATTATTAGCTGTTAATTTGAAAAAAAATTGTTTCAATTTTATGAATAAAATTATAAAAGTAAAATAAACTATTTTAATAATTCAAAAAAAAAATGTTTGGGTCCGAATTTTCTTTTTTGAATGTTACTAACATGTGAAGCACCTATTAAATGTTATTATCTGTAAATTTGGATCAAATTTCTCAAATCGTTTTAAATTTTATAAACGAAATAGCAAAAAAAATTAACTTTTTAAAATTTAAAAAAAAAAATTTAATCTGAATTTTTATTTTTTTAAATTAACAGTATGTGAAGCACTTATTAAATATTATTAGTTAATAATTTGAACAAAAAATTTTAAATTGTTTCAATTTTATGAACAAAATAATAAAAATAAAACAAACATTTTGAAATAAACTATTTTAAAAATTCCAAAAAAAATACTTTCAGTTTTAATTTTTATTTTTAAAAATTAAAAGTATGTGAAGCACTTATTGAAGATTATTAGCTGTTAATTTGAACAATTTTTTTCAAATCGTTTAAATTTTATGAACAAACTAATAAAAATAAATTATCATTTTGAAATAAACTTTTTTAAAAATTTCAAAAAAATATTTTTAGTCTAAACTTTTATTATTGAAAATAACCAACATATGAAGCACCTATTAAAGATTATTAACTGTAAATTTGAATGAAATTTCTTAAATAGTTTTGATTTTATAGACAAAATAGCAAAAAAAAATAAACATTTAGAAATAAACTATTTTAAAAAATTTAAAAAAAAATTTTAGTTTGAATTTTTTTTTAAACACTTATTAAATATTATTTGAACAAAATTTCTCAAATAGTTTCGATTTTATGATGAAAATAGCAAAAATTAGAGAATTAAGAAATAAACTATTTTAAAAACTCCAAAAATTTTGGTTTTTCAAAACTACTAACACATAAAGCACTTATTGGAAATCATTTAATTTTAAATTTAAGAATATTCCTTGAATCATTTCAATTTTATAAACAAAATTAAAATTTATAAGCTAAAGCACAAAAAAAAATTCCATTTAGAATTATCTGAAATTGCATAATTTTGCTAACGTACAGAAAATTGCTATTCTTTTCATTGTCTTTTATAAAATTAATATATAAATCGAGTTAGAATTTCCTAAAGATATTTGATTCCATATTTTATTAAAATTTCCTTTTCTCAAGTCAATATGCCGGCATCTCGAGAGAATTTTACTTATTCCCATTTACTTCTATTTGTCCAATTCGTTCCTTATGTTGCAAACTCTTATACGAGATAAATAAACAAAGCTGAAAATTGCAATGCAACTGCTTCCAATAATGGATGCGTTCTAATTTTATATTTCCTTATAGATAGTTGTGTAGTTTTAGAAAAAAAAAAACATATACGTTGGCAACATTATTAAATTCCGAACATAAATCAGCTCTGACAGCTTATTGGATTATGTATGAGCGATTGATTGCCCTGTGAGATAGTTCTTCGGCATCTGGTGCATTATATTTAGATGTTAAAATATTAGATGTATATACTTCAATATAAAATCAAAACTAATTGGAATCGGGTAATGAATGCGGTTTTTGCAGCAGCACGTGGGCAGGAAAACGGTTCCCAATTAAGGTGGGAGCGTGAAATTTATTGCAATCCGAGGAATTCCGACATTAAAAGAAATCGGTCGTGAATATTGTTTTTAATAAAAGTTGCAAGAATTAATCATTATAATTAGAAATATAAAATAGTTGATTATAACAACAAAACTAAATTAATACAAAAAATCTGTATAATAAAAATCAATTAGCACATATGGATGCGATACGTCCTCAGTAAATTTAGACCACTCAATTCATCAAATTCCGTTGACATGGGCGCATTATATATCGGAATATAAATAAATAAATTATTTTTTGGCAATCGACGTCTGTCCACTGACAGAGTTATCGCATCGATCCCGCTTTTATCAATCCACTGTTTGAAGTTAATTACAGGCACTCTACATACCCATCCACTGACATGAAATTGAATTTCATTTTTTTTTTAAATAATATAATAACGATGATTTCTATATGCAAAAAATATAATTGATGAATTGGTAATGTAGACAGTGTGTGTTGCACAAAATGCAGGAATCGATACGTTGAGGGGGTGGTGGCTGAAGAGAGTCTCCTGTTTAGACGACGGGGGCGATGCGAATTACGTTGGCTTCTGCCGGCGGGAGCTCGTAAATTTACCACTAATAAAATTCTCCGCGCGCTGAAATATGAAAACTTCCGGGCAAAGAGGGAGTGTTTAACAAAAAATATATAAGAAAATAAACTAATACCCGGGTGGAAAATTAAGGTTATTTCTCTTATCGGTTACACGTTTCAATCATTGAAATTAGTTTCTATTTTAAGAGAAAAAAATTCGTTCATCAAATTTTGGCAGAAAATAATTGAAATAAATGAAGAAGTATAAATTATTTAAAAATTTTCTTTTTTAATTTAGTTTGTGATTATCTTCCGCAATCTTTAAAATTTCAAAAAAAAATTCAATAAATTAATTATCAAATTTTAGAACTATTTAAAGAAATTCATCAAGTTTGCTTTTGCTCCAAATTGCTAATCCAATTTGTTCAATTTAATCCTAACCCCAACATATTGTACGTCATTTTAAAGAAATTTTAATTGACTTCAATTTATTTAAATAAAATATTTCAATTCAAGCCATAATTTTGAAATTATTTTGGGAAAATCAACAAAATTTGTTTTAGATCCAAACTGTTAAGTTGCCCTAATTTGTTTAATTCAATCCTAACCTTAGCATATCGTATGGTTATTTTGAGAAAATTCAATTGGCTTCAATTAATTTAAATAAAATATGTCAATTCAAGCCGTCGTTTTAGAAATATTTTGAAAAAATCAACAAATTTTGATTTAGTTCTAAAATGCTAAGTTGCCCTAATTTGTTTAATTCAATCCTAACCTTAACATATCATATTGCAATTTTGAGAAAATTCATATAGCATTAATTTATTTAAATCAAATAGTTCAATTCAAGCCGTTATTTTGGAATTATTTTGAAAAAATCAACAAATTTTGTTTTAGATCCAAAATGCTAAGTTGCCCTAATTTGTTTAATTAAATCCTAATCTTAGCATATCATATGGCAGTTTTGAGAATATTGAATTGGTTTCAATATATTTAAATAAAATATTTCAATTCGAGTCGTTATTTTGGAATTATTTTGAAAAAATCAACAAATTTTGTTTTACTTACAAACTGCTAACTTGCCCTAATTTGTATAATTCAATTCTAATTTTAGCATATTATATGGCAATTTTGAGAAAATTCAATTGGCTTCAATTGATTTAAATAAAATATTTCAATTCAAGCCGTCATTTTGAAATTATTTTGAAAAAATCAACAAATTTTGTTTTAGTTCCAAAATGCTAAGTTGCCCTAATTTGTTTAAATGAATCCTAACCTTAACATATGATATAGCAATTTTAAAAAAATTTAATTGGCTTTTATTGATTTAAATAACATATTTAAAGTTCAGCCGTCATTTTCAAATTATTTTGAGAAATTTAACAAATTTTGTTTTAGTTCCAAATCGCTAAGTTTCCCTAATTTATTTAATTCAATCCTAATCCTAGCCAATTATTAGGCAATTTTAAAAATATTGAATTGGCTTCAATTTGTTTAAATAAAATATTTTAATTCGAGCCGTTATTTTGGAATTATTTTGATAAAATCAACAAATTTCGTTTTAGTTCTAAAATGCTAAGTTGCCCTAATTTGTTTAATTCAATCCCAATCTTAGCATATTATATAACAATTTTGAGAAAATTCAATAGGCTTTAATTTATTTAAATAAAATATTTCAATTTAAGCCGTCATTTTGGAATTATTGTAAGAAAATCAACAAATTTTGTTTTAGTTCCAAATTGCTAAGTTGCCCTAATTTGTTTAATTCAATCCCAATCTTAGCATATTATATAGCAATTTTGAAAAAATTCAATTGGCATTAATTTATTTAAATCAAATATTTCAATTCAAGCCGTAATTTTAGAATTATTTTGAAAAAATCAACAAATATTGTTTTAGTTCCAAATTGCTAAGTTGCCCTAATTTGTTTAATTCGACCCTAATCTTAGCATATCATAAAGCAATTTTAAGCAAATTTAATTGGCTTTAAATTATTTAAATAAAATATTTCAATTTTAGCCATCATTTTGGAATTATTTTGAAAAAATCAACAAATTTTGTTTTAGTTCTAAAATGCTAAGTTGCCCTAATTTGTTTAATTCAATCCTAACCTTAACATATCATAGGGCAATTTTGAGAAAATTCATATAGCATTAATTTATTTAAATCAAATAGTTCAATTCAAGCCGTAATTTTGGAATTATTTTGAGAAAATCAACAAATTTTGTTTTAGTTTCAAAATGCTAAGTTGCCCTAATTTTTTTGATTCAATCCTAATCTTAGCATATTATATAGCAGATTTGAAAAAATTCAATTGGCTTTAATTTATTTAAATGAAATATTTCAATTCGAGCTGCTATTTTGAAATTATTTTGAAAAAATGAACAAATTTTGTTTTAGTTCTAAAATGCTAAGTTGCCCTAATTTGTTTAATTCAATCCTAATCTTAGCAAATCATATGGCAATTTTGAGAATATTTAATTGTCTTCAAATTATTTAAATGAAATAATTCAATTTAAACCGTCGTTTTGAAATTATTTTGATAAAATCAACAAATAATGTTTTAGTTCTAAAATGCAAAGTTGCCCTAATTTGTTTAATTCAATCCCAATCTTAGCATATTATATAGCAATTTTGAGAATATTCAATTGGCTTCAATTTATTTAAATAAAATATTTTAATTAAATCCATAATTTTCGAATTATTTTGAAAAAATCAACAAATTTTGTTTTTGTTCCAAAATGCTAAGTTGCCTTAATTTGTTTAATTCAATCCTAATCTAAACATACAATATGAAAATTTTGAAAAAATTCAATTGGCTTCAATAGATTTAAATAAAATATTTCAATTCAAGCCATCATTTTGAAATTATTTTGATAAATTCATCAAACTATGTTGTAGTTCCAAAATGACAAGTTGCCCTAATTTGTTTAATTCAATCCCAATCTTAGCATATTATAAAGCAGTTTTGAGAAAATTTAATTGGAATTAAATTATTTAAATAAAATATTTCAACTAAAGCCGTAATTTTTTTATTATTTTGAAAAAATCAACAAAATTTGTTTTAGTTCCAAAATGCTAGGTTGCCCTAATTTGTTTAATTCAATCCTAATCTTAGCATATCATATGGCAATTTTGAGAATATTTAATTGGCTTCAATTTATTTAAATAAAATATTTCAATTTAAGCCGTCATTTTGGAATTATTTTGAAAAAAACAACAAATGTTGTTTTTGTTGCAAAATGCTAAGTTGTCCTAAATTGTTTAATTCAATCCCAACCTTAGCATATTATATGGCATTTTTAAGCAAATTCAATTGGCTTCAATTTATTTTAATAAAATATTTTTATTCAATCCGTCATTTTAGAATTATTTTGAAAAAAATAAACTTTTTTGTTTTAGTTTCAAAATGACAAGTTGCCCTTATTTGTTTAATTCAATCCTAATCTTAGCATATCATATGGCAATTTTGAGAACATTTAATTGTCATCAATTTATTTAAATAAAATATTTTAATTCAAAGCTTCATTTTCAAATTATTTTGAGAAAATCAACAAATTTGATTTTTGTTTCAAACTTCTAAGTCAGCCTATTTTGTATAATTCAATCCTAGCCTCAACATATCATATGTCATTTTAAAGGAAATTTTATAGGCTTCAATAAATTTAAATAAAATATAACAATTTAAGCCTTAATTTTTATATTATTTGAAGAAAATCAACAAATTTTATTTTTCTTTCGAAATGTTAAGTTCGCTTAATTTGTTTAATTTGATTTTAACCTTAACATATTATATAAAATTTAAAAAAAAATCTAATTGGTTTCATTCTATTTAAATGAAATACTTCAATTTGAGCCTTCATTTTCGAATTATTTTGAGAAAATCAACAATTTTTTTTTGGTTCTAAAACGCTAAATTAACCTAGATTTTTTTAATTGAATCCTAACCTTAATAAATTATAGATCATTTTAAGGAAAATTTAATTGGCTTTAATTTATTAAAATAAAATATGTCAATTGAAACTTTCATTTTAAAATTATTTTGAGAAAATAATCAAATTTAGTTTTTACTCTGAACAGCTGAGTTGGCTTAATTTGTTTAATTTAATCCTAACCTCAACATATTATAAGTCATTTTGAAGGTAGTTTAGTTGGCTTTAATTTATTTAATAAAAAAATTTCATGTCAAGCTTTCATTTTGAAATTATTTGAAGAAAATCAACAAATTTTGTTTTTGTTTCAAAATGTTAAGTTTGCTTAATTTTTTTAATTTGATTCTAACCTTACCAAATTCTATGATGTTTTAAAGAAAATTTGATTAGCTTTAATTTATTTAAATAAAATATTTCGATTCAAGCTTTCATTTTGGAATTATGTTGAGAAAATCATCATATTTTCTTTTTGTTCCAAAATGCCAAGTTGGTCTAGTTGGTCTAAAACGGGATTTAAGTCACTTCTAATTGTCTCAAAATTTTGTAAAAATATTGAAAATTTTGGAATAATGTTAATTGTCTAAAACGGGCTTTAAGTCACCTCTAGAAGCTTTCAAAACTATCTATAATTCAAATAAAATTCTGTAAGAACTTTTTGGAACAATGTTTATTTTCTAAAACAAGCTTTAAGTTACCGTTAGAATATATTAAAGTTTTTTATAACTTACACATAATTCTGTAAAAATATTCAAATTTTTGGAACAATATTACTTGTCTAAAACGAGCTTTAAATCACTTTTAGAAGTTGTATAAAATTATCACAAGATTCTATAAGAATATTAAAAAATTATTGTCTAAAATGGGCTTCAAGTTACTTCTAAAAACTCTCAAATCCTTTTATAACTCTCACAAAAATCTGTTGTCTAAAACGGGCTTTAAGTCACAAAGCTGTAAGAATATTTAAATTTTGTTTAATTATAATTTTCTCACTACATTTTTTCTTTCCAATTAAATTCACAATTCTAAAATTATAACTGTCCAAAACGTTGTACGAATTTTCTTTGGACCTTCAGTCCAGTATAACTAGTAACATCACCTTTTCCAGCATTAGTGTTAATTCCTCCCTTATCTAAAAAAAATTAGGTCAATTTCGATCCTATTTAGATTTAATTAGAATTAATCAAAAGGATTAGGAATACTATTAATTTCAAATTCATTCAGCAAATTAATCCATCAAAAGGTTGTAATTAGAATAAGCTTACTACTATCCATCGCTGAAAGTAACATAGATCTTAACTTTGGCCTTGTAATTAAACAATTTATTTCAATTAGGCAAAACCGGGTGCATCACAAAATTCATCCAGCTAGGGGATAATTACATAATTATAGTTTTTGAAGCAGAGCGCGCGTAGGGGCCGCTGTAAATCAAAACGGCACCGGGGATGTTTAATGCGAGGGAAATTTATATTATATCCGGACTTTTACTATATTTCAATAACAAACTTAATGTGTATATTATAAACAGATTAGGGGATGAAATTATAAATATATTAAAAAATCAAGTATTTTCTATAACGGACAAAGGTGCATCTGAAGCGTCATTCGGTTCGGATGGAAATTTATGGAAAAACTTTCGAGATCAATTCAGTCCGCCTTGGGTAACAAATAAAGCGGGGTGTATGCAGAATTACGGGATAAGATCTTTCCTACGTACAAGTCGAATTTATATCCTGACAAAAAAATCTATCCGAGGGACCGTGACAGGGAGTTATCTTTGAAGTTTTGGCGTGAAGATGCATGCATCTTGGTGTAGATTAATTGTATGAGCTCAGCAACTATTTTCAAAGACTTGGGGGTAAACAAGTAGTTTTATTAGACATGATTTAATGGCTGTTGTTTTTGGATTCATTTATCATATTAATGTGTCGAGTGAGTATTTAATGAGCTGCAGTTGTGCTGAATTTAATCGTTTTTATTTACAATAAAAACAATAAAATCGCTGAAATTAAAATCTTTTGTGTAAAAATGAAATGGTGGTGAAATTAATTCGGTATGGGGATGTGAATTTAATATCTCAAACACGCTGAAATCATCTTACTATGAGATTTTAATCACAGAGGATTGAGGACTGAAAGAATATTTTTGTATTCGATTTAAATTGCTTCTCGATTTCCTTTTTTATATCCCAAGGATATTTCATGCCGGAGTCTATCAACTAAAATCATGCTTTCTGGACTGGAGATTATAGCAAAAATATATATTACAAAAGTGCAATTTTTTTTTTTTTTTTTAATTTTAATAGAATTTTGTAAGAACTGTTTTGAAAGCTCATTTTAGAGAATTAATATTTTTACAAAACTTTAAAAGATTAAAAATAACCTGTTTACTATTAATGAATTGGTGTACCCCGCCCACCCACTAGAGTGTTTGTAAGCAAAAATTTAGAATTACGACCACTTTTGACATTAGTGACTACTGGAACACCACAATTGTTTGATTAATCTAACCTCTGAACCACTTACACTTGGGCGGGTGAGCGGGAACAAAATTTAAAATAAACTGTTTATTATTAATGAATTGGTGTACCCCGCCCATCCACCCAAATGTTTGTAATCAAAAATTAAAATCACTAACACTTGTGCCAATAGTGTCTGCTGAAACATCTAAAGTGTTTGATTAATCCAACCTCTGGATCACTGACACTTGGGCGGGTGGGCGGGAACAAGATTAAAAATAACCTGCCCACTATTTATAAATTGGTAATTCTTCTAGAAATGACTTAAAGCCTGCTTTAGACAATAAAAATTACTTAATTTTTTAAAAATACTTTTACAGAATTTTGTGATAACTACAGAAAGTTTTGAGAGCTTTGAGAGGTAAAGCTCATTTTATACAATAATCTCCTGTACTATTTACAAAACTTTGCAAGAGTTAGAAAAAGCTTTGAGAAATAATTCAAAAAAATATTCTAAATATTTTTACAAAATTTTGTGAGAACATTAGAAAGCTTTGAGAGCATCTAAAGTTGACTTAAACCCTAGCAGTAAAAGTTTTGTACAATTTTAATGAATTTTGTGAGAGTTATAGAAAGCTTTTAGAGCTTCTAGAGGTGACCTAGAGATCAGTTTAGACAAAAAAAGATATTCTGAACATTTTGTATATCTACCAAATTTTGTTACTAGTTATAGAAAGCTTTGAAAGCTTCTAAAGGTTGAAAAATGTTGGATATTTTCACAGAATGGAAGAATTATATAAAGTTTTGTTAACTTCTGGAAGTGATTCAAAGCCTATTTTGGACAATAATTATTATTCCAAATTTTTTATACAGATATTTGTGAATTGCTGAAAGCTTTTTTAGTTTAAAAGTGACTTAAAGCCCATTTTAGATAATAAAATTATTCAAAAAAATTTCAAAAATATACAATTTTCCGAAAGTTTGAATTATCTTACAAAAAATTTTAAAAACTATATAAAATTTTGAGAGCTTGTGGGGATATTTTTTTTTTGCTTCAAATTTTTAGTAACAGACATTTGGGTGGGTGGATGGGGTACAATAGTTTGCACACAATCAAGAACTAAGAAGCTCGTCCACTTACCAAAGTATTTGTTATCCAAATTTTATTTAGTAACAAACTCTTGGGTGGGCGGATGGGTTATACCTAAAACTTTTTCAAAAACGCATCACAAGGTGAGTGATGACCTTTATTACTGAAGCCATTTTCTACCCTTTTCTAAATAGGGTGAAGATGAAGCATACGGATTTTCGAATGCTACTACTCTTTACCACTAACACTTGGGTGGGTGGATGTGAACTAAGCCCCCCCCTCCCCAATTTTTGTGATTCAATTTCTTAATAACAACCACTTGTTGGGTGAGAGGGAAAAAAGTTTGAATATTGTGGGCGTGTAGTTTAAACTGTAGTGCCTCGCCCACTCTCTCGATTGTTTGTGATCTAATTTCTTTACCACCAACACTTCGGAGGGTAAGCAAGATTTTAATCAAATCTGGTGGACGTGTAACTGTTATTTCCTTCCCCCTCCTAGTGTTTATAACTCAAATTCTTGATAACAACACTTGAGTGGGTGAGCGGAAGCAAAGTTTAAATATCGTGAGCGTGTACTTTAAACTGGTGTGCCCCACCCACCCGCCCGAGTGGTTGTGATCTAATTCCTCTACCACCAACACTTGGGCAGGTAGCCAAAATTTTAATGAAATCGTGTGGGCGTGAAGCTGTTATTTCTTTCCCTGCCTAGTGTTTGTGATTCAATTTCTTTATCACAACATCTTGGGCGGGTAAGCAAGAATTCAATTTAAATCCAGTAGCCGTGGTGTTGTTATTCCCTTTCCCTCCTACTGTTTGTGATGCAATTTCTTGAAAACAGACACTTGAGTGGGTAGGCAAAAACAAAGAATAAATTTTGTGGGCGTGTGCCCCACTCACCCGACTAAGTGTTTGTGATCTAGTTCCTTTACCACTAACACTTGGGCGGGTAAGCAAAATTTCAATCAAATAGTGTGGGTGTGTAGCTGTTATTTTCTCCCCCCCCCCCCCCTAGTGTTTGTGAATCGTTTTCTTAATAACAACCACTTGAGTGGGTGAGCGGAAACAAAAGTTAAATTTTGTGGGCGTGTACTTTAAACTGGTGTGCCCCACCCATCCGCCCGAGTATTTGTGATCTAGTTCCTTTACCACTAACACTTGGGCGGGTAAGCAAAATTGCAATCAAATCGTGTGAGTGTGTAGCTGTTATTTTCTCCCCCCCCCCCCCCCAAGTGTTTGTGAATCGTTTTCTTAATAACAAACACTTTGGTGGGTGGGTGGGAACAAAGGTTAAATTTTGTGGACGTGTACTTTAAACTGGTGTGCCCCACCCACCCGCCTGAGTATTTGTGATCCAGTTCCTTTACCACTAACACTTGGGCGGGTAAGCAAAATTTCAATCAAATCGTAAGAGTGTGTAGCTGTTATTTTCTCCCCCCCCCCCATAAGTGTTTGTAAATCGTTTTCTTAATAACAAACACTTTTGTGGATGGGCGGAAACAAAGGTTAAATTTTGTGGACGTGTACTTTAAACTGGTGTGCCCCACCCATCCGCCCGAGTATTTGTGATCTAGTTACTTTACCACTAACACTTGGGCGGGTAAGCAAAATTTCAATCAAATCGTGTGAGTGTGTAGCTGTTATTTTCTCCCCCCCCCCCCCCCCCCCCAAGTGTTTGTGAATCGTTTTCTTAATAACAAACACTTTGGTGGGTGGGCGGGAATAAAGGTTAAATTTTGTGGACGTGTACTTTAAACTGGTGTGCCCCACCTACCCACCCAGTATTTGTGATCTAATTTTCTTACCACAAACACTTAGGCAAGCAATCAGGAATTTAATTGAGGTCTTGTAAGCGAGTAGTTGTTATTCCTTATCCCTCTAATGTTTGTGATTTAATTTCTTGATTACAACACTTGGGTGGGTAGGCGGGAAGAAAGTTTGAATATTGTAGGCGTGTACTTTAAACTGGTGTACCCCACCCACCCGCCCGAGTGTTTGTGATCTAATTCCTTTACCACCAACACTTGAGCGGGTAGGCAAAATTTTACGGAATGGGACACTTCGGCGCCGCCGATTCGGCGCGGCCAATTCGGCGCGGCCGATTCGGCGCGAGGACACTTCGGCGCTGGCCATTTCGGCGCCGGCCGTTTCGGCGCCAGAACTTTTCAAATAAAATAAAAGTATATATACACATTATAATAATAATTGATTTGTTTTGTGAAACATAACAAATAATGTATGATAAATAAAATATAAAATACATATAAATTACATAACATATCAAACAAAAATTATACATAAAAATCAAAATATATGTACGTACATATTTAAATTGTCAAATATACAATATATATTATAATAAATAAACATAATTTTGGCCCGCAAATAATTTAAAGGTAATTAATTATCACTTTTTAATGATAGGTAATAACCTGAAAAATATAAAGGATAGTAGTCTATTAAAATAAATAAAATTATAAAATAGTAAAAAATACCAAATAAATTTTTATGATTATAATATATTTGTATATACTATGTTTTATTTGAAAAGTTTTGGCGCTGAAACGGCCGGCGCCGAATCGGCCGCGCCGAAATGGCGGCGCCGAAGTGTCCTAGACCCAAAATTTTAATCAAGTCCTGTAGCCGTGTTGTTAGTATTCCTCTCCCTCCTACTGTTTGTGATCAATTTCTTGATAACAAACACTTGGGTGGGTGAGCGAAAACAAAGTTTGAATATTGTGGGCGTGTACTTTAAAATAGTGTACCCCACCCACCCGCCCGAGTGTTTGTGATCTAATTTATTTACCACCAACACTTGGGTGGGTAGGCAAAAATTTAAATAAAGTTTTGTGGGCGTGTAGCTGTTATTTCCCCCCCCCCCCCCCCGTGCGTTTGTGATTCAGTTTCTTGATAACAAACATAGGTGGGTAAGCGGGAACAAAGTTTGAATTTTGTAGGCGTGTAGTTTAAACTTTTTGCCCCACTTACCGGCCCAAGTGTTTGTTATCTAATTCCTTTACCACCAACACTTAGGCAAGTAGGCAGCAAGATTTTAATCAAGTCGTGTAGGCGTGAAGCTGTTATTCCCCCCCCCCCCCCCCTAGTGTTTGTGATTCAATTTCTTGATAACAAACACTTCGGTGAGTGAAAGGAAACAAAGTTTGAATAATGTAGGCGTGCAGTTTAAACTGGTGTGCCCAACCCACCCGCCCAAGTGTTTGTGATATAATTTCTTTACCACCAACATTTGAAGGGGTAATCAAAATTTTAATCAAATTTATTGGGCATGTAACTGTTATTCCCCCCCCCCCAGTGTTTGTGATTAAATTTCTTGATAACAAACACTTGGGTGGGTAGGCGGTAACAAAATTTGAATATTGTGAGCGTATACTTTAAACTGGTGTGCCCCACTCACCCGCCCGAGTGTTTAAGATCTAATTTCTTTACGACCAACACTTGGACGGGTAAGCAAGATTTTAAACAAATCTTGTAGGGGTGTAGCTGTTATTTCCCCCCCCCCCCCCCCCCTTAGTGTTTGTGATTTATTTTCTTGATAACAAACACTTGAGTAGGTAGGCGGGAACAAAGTTTAAATTTTGTCAAATTACTCGATTGGCAATCAAGGTCTAGGTGGCCCACCTGATCATCAAAAGATTGGATGATTTATCCGCTCTTCTAACGCTTGCAAAGACAACTTCCAATTTCTCATTAACAAACTTTTGAGCGGGTGAGTGGGCATTCTATTTTAAACTACTCGATAGTAATTATGATCTGAAGTGGCCCACCCACCCGCTCAAAAATTTGTCATAAAGAAATTTAATATCACATTCTCCTCCTCTGACTAATAGACTTCTAATACTTGCCGAGTGGAAAAACAATTTCGTTGATAACAAACTCTCGGCCGGATAAATGTGCACTCAAATTCAAACTACTTGCTAATAATTATGGTCTGGAGTGACCCACCCACCCGCCCAAATGTTGGCCATCAAAGAATTGGATATCACTTTCACCTTTCTGGTCAAAAAGACTTTTAACGGTTGCAAAGAAAAAAAAATTCAATTTCTTGTTAAAAAAATTTCTTTGAGAGCTTCTTGAATGTTCTAAAAATTTTAATTTTTTTTTCCATATTTTCTGAAAATTATAGAAAGTTTTGCGGTAACTCATATTCCATTTTAGACAATAAAATTGTTTTGAAAATTTAAATACTTTTACTGAATTTTGCAAGAATGACAGAAAGCTTTAAAGCACATTTTAGGTAATAAAAATTGTTCCAAAAATTTGAAAAATATTATAGATTTTTTTTGAGAATTGTAAACAATTTTAATAGCATTTAAAGTTCATTTTAGACAATAAAAATTGTTTAAAAAAACTGAATATTCTTACAAAGTTTTGTAAAAATTATAGAAAATTTTCAGAGGTGGTTAAAGCCAGTTTTAGACAATAGATTTTTTTGAAATTTTTCGAAAGTTTTGAGAGCTTCTAGAGGTGAAGTAAAGTTTTAGACAATAAAAAAATTTGATTACTTTTACAGAGTTTTTGTAAACATTTTTAGGAGTGATATAAAGCCCGTTTTAGACAATAAAAATTTAAATATTTCCTTTAAATTTTATAAAACTTTTAGAGGTGACTTAAATGTTGTTTTAGACAACAAAATTAGTGCAAGCTCGTTTTAAAAAAATGTTACGAACATTTAAATAATCTTACAGAATTTTGTTACAATTATAGATTTAAAGCCCGTTTTAGCAAAAAATTTTTTACAAAAACTTAATTATGTTCACAAAATTTTTAGAAATTTGTAAAGTTTCTTTTTGGATAGCCAACATTCAGCAACAGAAAGGCGCCCTAAAAAGACCATGTTAGTGGTACCAAGAGATCAGTTTATTTTAAGTGGCTTTTTAGCTATTTTTATTTTTCTCTGGTTTGATATCGTCTTTGGTAGGTACCAGGGCCAAGATTCCATATTGTATATTACGAGGCAAGCTCGTTAGGACAAAATAAGTAAAGTAGCGAGGCCATAAATGCAGCTAACGGTCATGTTGTAACTATTAAAAAAACTTACAACCTAATTTCATCAATTGACTTTGATGATTATGTAATATATTTTTCCTAGCAACAAACAATATTTTTTATTGAAAACATTTATAATTAATGATCTATCATTTATCAAAGTTATTATTGACATCAAACTAATACAAATGTCTTTTTGTTCTAGGTAAGTTCCACATATTATAATACAAAGCACACTACTTAATAAATGTAAGTACATATGTAATTTATTCAGCAATACAATTGATTTATTTATAACCTCCTACGTTACAACACAAATTACATCTAATGTAAATCACTTTTTCAAAATTATTATTTTTTTATGATCGGTTATTATTTGTACTTGCAGCCCATAACAGGCGTCTCTCAATAATACATAATTCATGTTGGTCTTTAGTGCGCGTCCCATTGATTTCCCATAAAGCCACGACCATTAAATACGTTACTATCATTTTTATTTCCTCAGCTCGTAAATTATATGGGAGAGAATGAAATTGCTTTACAATGATTTTGATTTGTTTAATGCAGTATTTAACAAGACATATTTTATTAATTTCACTTTTTCGCATGTTTCTGTTTCGATAATGGTGATAAATTGCATGAAGTTTGAAAAGCATAGTTTGATCGATGCTCCATATAAAAATATCCGCATGTGTAAGAAGGTATACGCGCTCTTTTCTGGCCGCATTCATTATTTATTGCCGTTTTGCGCATAACATTTATTTATTCATGACAATGTCTAGAGATGCATGTGAAATTTTTGGAATCCGCGGAGCCCAGTCGGTAAATAGGTGAAACAAATTTATGCATCTCAGTTTTACATATATATTGCTGAATATGATTAACCGACCATAAAAGCCGGAGCTCATTGATTTATGCAACCATGCGAGGATAATATACTCATCTTGTTGTGTACATTTTATTATTTTTCGGAATTTTTAAGAAATATTTGTATTTCAAAAAGTTAAAGTAAGTAACTATAATGAGATAATGGTGGTTATCAGTTTCTAATTAAATAACATCGTAATTTAAAAATATTATTACTCCGTGCTAAGTAGCCGGTTCTCCCACATTTCTCCTCGAAAGACTTGGAGTCATTAGACCTTGGCTTCCTTTATTTGGCGTAAGTGGATATCTTGAATGGCTCTTCCTGGGGATCCTCCTTCTCCACGTTGTAGGTGTCGTGTGATTTGACTTTCATTACTCAGTATAAACCTTTTAAGCTTGAGCTCTTAAGCCAAACTGTGTTCGCTTGATAGCTACTAGGTCTCCACTTCTATATCTTCCTGAATTCTTTCTATTAGCGTTATAGTATATTCTGTTTTTTGTTTAGATGCTTCTCTTAGTTAATAGTAGTTTGAATGGTGTTATCTATGCTTCTTTGCGCAGTCGAACTGATTATTCATCAATATACTTGTAACATTTTTGGCTTTGTTTAGCATCGTAGACTATTTCTCTATTTGCTCTAGGTTGTGATTATGCAATGCTCAATCTTCTCCTTTCTACAATACTCCTTGAACTCATTGCTTGTGAATGACATACCTTTATCCAATATAACACCAAAATTCTTCATTTCTTGATCAATTACGTCTTTCCTCCAACTTTAGATAGTTTTTAACTATTTCTGTAAGCAACTTTAGAGCAATATCATCTTTGAACTAATATTTTGATAGCAAAATTCCTCCTCTTCATTTCTCGTAAAATCACATATTTCTTTCCACTTAAATAAAAAGTATTTTGTGTTTATGCAATTTTCAGGATGAATCTGAGTATTTGTCTTACTACTATTAGTGGAACAACAATGGAATCAATCCTTACTATAAATCACAATGAAATACGATATAATTAACTATTGTTATTATTATAAACATATTGTAATGACAATTAGGGCTTTAGAGGAGTCAATTTATAGGTTGAAAACAAATAATCAACGGTGACAGGTAATAAACGTCGCAATCGGTGATGCATTGTCAACCGTAACAAACGTAGATAAGCGATGATCGATTTAATAACGAATGATGCACCGATTTCATGTTGCATTTGGTCACTTAATTAAATTAATTTAATATTATTTATATAATTTCCCCCAGTAGTGAATATTTGTGCAAACCTGTAATTTTATCACCGGGGGTTGTTGGATTAAAGAGGGATCTCTTTGTGACGTATCAGGGGTAGTTTGTGTTTTTCTGGTGAGTACATAAAATATCAAACGAATGACTCAGATTTGCTTTGAGGATTAATAGTTTGGATTTTTATACAAATCTAATTAGGGATGCTGATTAAATAGTAAGATTAAACTGATGCTTAAAGAAAGCCAATTTTCGAAAAGAAACGGGATCAAAATTCTTCAAGCGTGTTATTGCACCTCCTTTCTATAAAATATCGTCGCACATCATGTGGCTGCCACCAGACGAATTTTCACACACAAGCGCGCGCCCCCGTACGCCAATCAAAACTCTTTCCCGCGTAAAATGCAATTAGGTCCACATTTATGGACGCCACTGTGACTTCTTAATTAGAAAGGAGTTGTTTCATGAGTGGGATAGATACTGATTTATGCGACGCGTCTAATTAACAATTACAATTACCAACGGCTGAGGTAATTTTAATCATTTCAGTGTTTGTGTTGATTAAAAAAACATTGTGTGTAATTGGTTTCCCTTGCTTTGTAATTATTTACGCATTAGCGGTTTCATGCACTTCATAAATGCGAATTGATAACCCGAATGATCTCATTTGCTAATGGTGGAATTATGTAACTACTAACGTGCGGTAAATTTAATTCAAAATACTTTCATTTGAATCATTTATTCTATAAGGTATAGAATGTTTTAAACAATTGGAAAATTAAATCCGGCACATTTTAAACTAACATTTAAACTATTTTGAAACCAAATTTAGTATTTTTAATTTTTTCCCATAACCGAGCTGAAACAAAATGAAATAAGTTCATGGCTTTAAAGTAATATAACAAAAAACCAAAAATTAAGCTGCGGTTTCAATTTGTTTACAAATATTGAAAAATTGAATCCGGCACATTTTAGGTTAACATCTAAGCTATTTTGAAACCAAATTTGGTATTTCTAATTTTACCCATAACCGAGCCATAGCAAATCAAATAGTTTCATGGTTTTGAAGCAAAATCACAAAAAAACAAAAATTAGTTATAAAATGTTTAAAAATATTTGAAAATTGAAACCGGCACATTTTAGACTAACATCTAAGCTATTTTGAAACCAAATTTGGTGTTCCTAATTTTACCCATAACCGAGCTATAGCAAATTGAAATAACTTCATGGCTTTGAAATAAAATGACAAAATATCAAAAATTAAGATGCGGTTTCAATTTGTTTATAAATATTGAAAAATTGAATCCTGCACATTTTAGGCAAACATCTAAGCTATTTTAAAACCAAATTTAGAATTTCTAACTTTACCAATAACCGCGCTATAGCAAATTGAAATAACTTCATGGCTTTGAAGTAAATTGACAAAAAACCAAAAATTAGGCTGTAGTTTCAAAATGTTTAAAAATATTGGAAAATTGAATCCGGCACATTTTAGGTTAATATCTGAGCTATTTTGAAACCAAATTTGGTATTTCTAACTTTACCAACAACCGAGTTATAGCAAATTGAAATAGTTTCATGGTTTTAAAGCAAAATCACAAAAAATCAAAAATTAAGCTGTGGTTCCAATTTGTTTGTAAATTTTGGAAAATTGAATCCGGCCCATTTAAGGCTAACATCTAAGCTATTTTGAAACCAAATTTGGTATTTCTAATTTTGCCCACAACCGAGTTATAGCAAATTGAAATAACTTCATGGCTTTGAAGTTAATTGACAAAAAACCAAAATTTAGGCTGCAGTTTCAATTTGTTAATAAATATTGGAAAATTGAATCCGGCACATTTTAGGCTAACATCTAAATTATTTTGAAACCAAATTTGGTATTTTAAATTTCACCCATAACCGAGCTATAGCAAATTGAAATCACTTCACAGCTTTAAAGTAATATAACAAAAAACCAAAAATTAGGCTGTGGTTTCAATTTGTTTATAAAAATTGGAAAATTAAATCCGGCACATTTTAAGCTAACATCTAATGTATTTTGAAACCAAATTTGGTATTTCTAACTTTACCCATAACCAAGCTATAGCAAATTGAAATAAGTTTATGGATTTGAAATAATATAACAAAAAACCAAAAATTAGACTGTGGTTTTAAAATGTTAAAAAATATTGAAAAATTAAATCCGGCACATTTTAAGCTAACATCTAAACTATTTTGAAACCCAATTTGGTATTTCTAACTTTACCCATAACCGAGCTATAGCAAATTAAAATAACTTCATGGCTTTTAAGTAAAATGACAAAAAACCAAAAATTAAGCTGTAATTTAAAAATGTTTAAAAATATTTGAAAATTGAATCCGGCACATTTTAAGTTAACATCTGAGCTATATTGAAACCAAATTTGGTATTTCTAACTTTACCCATAACCGAACCATAGCAAATTAAAATAGTTTCATGGTTTTAAAGTAAAATGACAAAAAAACAAAAATTAGGCTGTGGTTTTGAAATGTTTATAAATATTGGAAAATTTATTACGGCACATTTTAGGCTAACATCTAAGCTATGTTGAAACCAAATTTGGTATTTCTAACTTTACCCATAACAAAGCTATAGCAAATTGGAATAACTTCATAGCTTTAAAGTAATATATCAACAAACAAAAATTATGCCACGATTTTAAAATGTTTAAAAATATTGGAATATTGAATCCAGCACATTTTAGGTTAACATGTAAGCTAATTTGAAACCAAATTTGGAATTTCTAACTTTACCAACAACAGAGTTATAGCAAATTGAAAAAACTTCATGGCTTTGAAGTAAATTGACAAAAAACCAAAAATTAGGCTGTGGTTTCAATTTGTTTAGAAATATTGGAAAATTGAATCCGGCCCATTTTAGGATAACATCTAAGCTATTTTAAAACCAAATTTAGAATTTCTAACTTTACCAATAACCGCGCTATAGCAAATTGGAATAACATCATAACTTTAAAGTAATATAACAAAAAAAACAAAAATTAGGCTGCGGTTTCAATTTATTTATAAATATTGGAAAATTGAATCAGGCACATTTTAGGCTAACATATAAGCTATTTTGAAACCAAATTTGGTATTTCTAACTTTACCAACAACCGAGTTATAGCAAATTGAAATAACTTCATGGCTTTGAAGCAAAATGACAAAAAATCAAAAATTAGGCTGTGGTTTCAAAATGTTTATAAATATTGGAAAATTGAATCCAGCACATTTTGGGCTAACATCTAAACTATTTTGAAACCAAATTTGGTATTTCTAATTTTGCCCACAACCAAGCTATAGCAAATTAAAATAACTTCATCGCTTTGAAGTAAAATGACTAAAAACCAAAAATTATACTGCGGTTTCAATTTGTTAATAAATATTGGAAAACTGAATCCGGCACATTTTAGGCTAACATCTAAGTTAATTTGAAACCAAATTTGGTAATTTTAATTTTACCCATAACCAAGCTATAGCAAATTAGAATAACTTCATAATTTTAAAGTAATATTACAAAAAACCAAAAATTAGGCTGTGGTTTCAAAATGTTTAAAAATATTGGAAAATTGAATCCGGCACATTTTAGGCTAACATCTAAGCTATTTTAAAACTAAATTTGGTATTTTTAACTCTACCCATAACCGAGCTATAGCAAATTAGAATAACTTCATACTTTTGAAGTAAAATAACTAAAAACCAAAAATTAAGCTGTGGTTTCAAAATGTTTATAAATATAGGAAAATTGAATCCGGCACACTTTAGGTTAACATCTAAGCTATTTTGAAACCAAATTTGGTATTTCTAATTTTACCCATAACCGAGCTATAGCAAATTGGAATAACTTCATAGCTTTGAAGTAAAATGACTAAAAACCAAAAATTATGCTGCGGTTTTAATTTGTTAACAAATATTGGAAAATTGAATCCAGCAAATTTTAGGCTAACATCTAAGCTATGTTGAAACAAAATTTCGTATTTCTAACTTTACCCATAACCGAGCTTTAGCAAATTAAAATAGTTTTATGGTTTGAAGCAAAATCACAAAAAAAAACAAAAATTAAGCCGTGGTTTTGAAATTTTTAAAAATATTTGAAAATTGAAACCGGCACATTTTAGGCTAACATCTAAACTATGTTGAAACCAAATTTGGTATTTCTAACGTAACCCATAACCGAGTTATAGCAAATTGAAATAGTTTCATGGTATTGAAGCAAAATCACAAAAAACCAAAATTTAGGCTGCAGTTTCAATTTGTTAATAAATATTGGAAAATTGAATCCGGCACATTTCAGGCTAACATCTAAATTATTTTGAAACCAAATTTGGTGTTTCTAATTTTACCCATAACCAAGCTATAGCAAATTAAAATAGTTTCATGCTTTTAAAGCAAAATGACAAAAAACCAAAATTAGGCTGTGGTTTCAAAATGTTTAAAAATTATGGAAAATTGAATCCAGCACATTTTAGGTTAACATCTAAGCTAATTTGAAACCAAATTTGGAATTTCTAACTTTACCAACAACAGAGTTATAGCAAATTGAAAAAACTTCAAGGCTTTGAAGTAAATTGACAAAAAATCAAAAATTAGGCTGTGGTTTCAATTTGTTTATAAATTTTGGAAAATTGAATCCTGCAAATTTTAGGCTAACATCTAAGGTATTTTGAAACCAAATTTGGTATTTCTAACTTTACCCATAACCGAGCTATAGAAAAATAAAATAACTATATGGCTTTGAAGTAAAATGACTAAAAACCAAAAATTAGGCCAAGGTTTTAAAATGTTTAAAAATATATTGGAAAATTGAATCCGGCACATTTTAGGTTAACATCTAAACTATTTTAAAACCAAATTTGGCATTTTTAACTTTACCAATGACCATGCTATAGCAAATTGGAATATCTTCATAATTTTAATGTAATATTACAAAAAACCAAAAATTAGGCAGCGGTTTCAATTTGTTTATAAATATTGGAAAATTGAATCCAGCACATTTTGGGCTAACATCTAAGCTATTTTGAAACCAAATTTGGTATTTCTAACTTTACCAACAACCAAGTTATAGCAAATTGACAAAAAATCAAAAATTAGGATGCGGTTTCAAAATGTTTAAAAATTATGGAAAATTGAATCTGGCACATTTTAGGTTAACATCTAAGCTATTTTGAAACCAAATTTTTTATTTCTAACATTACAAACAACCGAGTTATAGCAAATTAAAAAAACTTCATAACTTTGAAGTAAAATGACAAAAATCAAAAACTAGGCTGTAATTTCAATTTGTTTGTAAATATTAGAAAATCGAATCCGGCACATTTTAGGCTAACATCTAAGCTATTTTGAAACCAAATTTGGTATTTCTAATTTTAACCATAACCTATCTATAACAAACTGAAATCACTTCATAGCATTGAAGTAAAATGACTAAAAACCAAAAATTATGCTGCGGTTTCAATTTGTTAACAAATATTGAAAAATTAAATCCGGCACATTTTAGGTTACCATCTAAGCTATTTTGAAACCAAATTTGGTATTTCTAACTTTACCAACAACCGAGTTATAGCAAACTGAAATAACTTCATGGCTTTGAAGTAAAATGACCAAAAATCAAAAATTAGGCTGTGGTTTTAATTTGTTTGTAAATTTTGGAAAATTAAATCCGGCACAATTTAGGCTAACATCTAAGCTATTTTGAAACCAAATTTGGTTATTCTAACTTTACCCATAACCGAGTTATAGCAAATTGAAATAGTTTCATGGTTTTGAAGCAAAATCACAAAAAAAACAAAAATTATGCCGTGGTTTTAAAATGTTTAAAAATATTTGAAAATTGAAACCGGCACATTTTAAGCTAACATCTAAACTATGTTGAAACCAAATTTGGTATTTCTAACCTTACTCATAACCGAGCCATAGCAAATTAAATAAGTTTCATAGTTTTGAAGCAAAATCACAAAAAACCAAAAAATAGGATGCGGCTTCAAAATGTTTAAAAATTATGGAAAATTAAATCCGGCACATTTTAGGTTTACATCTAAGCTATGTTGAAACCAAATTTGGTGTTTCTAATTTTACTCATAACCAAGCAATAGCAAATTGAAATAACGTCATGAATTGAAATAAAATGACAAAAAACCAAAAATTAAGCTGAGGTTTCAAAATGTTTAAAGATTTTTAAAAATTAAAATCGGTACATTTCAGATTAACATCTAAGCTATTTTGAAACCAAATTTGGTATTTCTAACTTTACCAATAACCGAGCCATAGCAAATTAAAATAGTTTCATGACAAACTGCAAAATGACATAAAACCAAAAATTAGGATGTGGTTTCAAAACGTTCAAAAATATTTAAAAATTTAAATCAGTACAGGGTGCATTAGTATGTTAACTTTATTAAATTTTATTTAATACTTTTTACACATTTCAATTCGAAAAATAGTCGTAAGCACCACGAGCAAAAAAGCACTGCCAGTTTTAGTAAATTTAAAAAAAAAATGCAATTGCAAAATATTTTAAAAATTTCATAAAATATCAGAAAAACTTATAAATGATGTTTTTGCAAATATGACATTCTAGTTAATTAAAAAGTTTGAACAATTCAACTTAAAAACTAAGCCAATTATGTCAGTTTAAGTAAATTTAAAAAAATTATTTAATTTGTAAACTTCAAAACATTTTCAAAAACTCACAAAACATCAAAAAAACTTTGAATGCATTTTTTGCCAATATGACCTATTAGTTAATTATAAAGTTTGAATAATTCAACTTAAAAACTGACACAATTATGTCAGTTTTGGTAAATTAAAAAAAAGAAAAAATTCAAAAACTCACAAAATATCAAAAAAACGTTCAATACATTTGTTTTGCCTATATGACGTTCTAGTTAATTAAAAAGTTTGAATAATTCAACTTAAATTATGTCAGTTTTAGTAAATTAAAAAAAATAAATTATAAATTTCAAAATAATTTCAAAAACTCACGAAATATCAAAAAAACTTTGAATGTATTTTTTGCCAATATGACCTTTTAGTTAATTAGAAAGTTTGAATAATTCAACTTAAAAACTGACACAATTATGTCAGTTTTGGTAAACTAAAAAAAAAAAAAAATTGCAAATTTCACAAAAAATTAAAAAAAACTTTGATTCAACTTCTATTTTAGTGATCCGTCGTTATTACAATGCAGAATCTATTACATATGCACTAAATAATTTCAATAAATATAAAAATTACATTAACTTACTCTATAAAGTTATCAATAATAATAGTAGATCAAAATCAGAATTGAAATTTCCTCGCTTACCTGTAACAAAAGAAACAAAAAATTAAAAAAATGCTACAACATATTGTATATACAACTAATTGTCAAAAAATAAAATCAATGAGATGAATGAGATATTTTTAGTAAGCAATTGACGTCACAAGCACAAAATAATTTCTTTAAACGCAGCAGAAAATTATTGGGGAGTGGTTAGATGAGGAACTATAGAATGGTCGATCGTAAATCGCCATTTTACTCCCCGCAGTTATAAATCGGAGATTATTAAATAAAACGGGGTCGGCTTTTAATTCGAAATTCTGCTGCGGTCATTAGACCATAACTCCAGATGCAAAGCCACCTAGAAAATCATCTATATGGGAGTCAATTACGGCAACCCGGAAAATCGTCTCGCGCACTGAAAATGCCATTACTTTCAAACACAAAAAAATGAAATGGTGCTGGAAAATGTTTGAATAATTTGAATTAAACGCAATTTATGAACGCCATTGAACCAAAGCAGTTTCCAAAAATTACTTTAACTTGCTATCAAAATTAATTTTACGGGCTATTTTATTTAACAATTATGTCATTCCACCCCTCCGAATACCTTTAACACCATGTATCGCCTCCGACGTTCCGCATTCCAAAACCAAAAGATCAACGTGCGTACAAGCATGCGGAGAATTTACGACGGCGACAATAAAATTAATTTCGAAGAAAATCGTAGCATTTTAATTGCACCATAAAGGGTGATAGTAACAATTTTTCTTTCTCACACTGCGTGCCGTCACGGATTTTATCATCTCTTTGAATGGGAATCGGAAGAAGAGAGAAAAAATTACACATCCCCAGTAATAGTCCATCAAAACAGCTCTGCGTGTATAAATAACGTAGCGTGAGATTTATTACACATACCCCCGGCTTTATTATCCGGTGATGAACAAGAAGACAAGAGTGTTGTTGCTTGCTCTCCATGTGTAGTGGTAGTAAGTCCTACATTCGTGGTGCTACTAAAATTATTTACGGCGATGATTCGGGGAGAATTTCTTGTTTTTTTATGGCAGGGAATACATATATAAAGTCTCTTCATTAATTTTTCACACCTGTAAATACATTTCATGGGAAATGGAGAGACTTATTACACACTTCATTAGTTTTGTATTGTAGGGCTGCTTCATGTTAGGATCATTTAAATTTTATATAATCGTGCATGACTTTTGTCCTTTACAATTTTCAATTTCCAACATTTTTTTTAATAAATTTTGGATTTATATAAAACAAATTATCTAACTATGAGATAAATTAACAATAATGAGAGTGAGAATTTTTCAATTACAATTTCTCTATGATTCGGTGAAATTTCCAAAAAAACTCAAAAATAGTTTTAATTTAATAATTTTTTTAATTAATTAAAAAAAAATATAGATATCTAACTTGCAAATTATTTCTATACGCATAGCAAATTTGATCAAATTTCATTGAGTCGTTTTTGTTTTATTCAAGTTATTGCAATTTGATGCTGAAAACATAATAATTTTTGTTCCAAAAAACTCAAAAAAATATTTATAATTTGCAAAAATTTTTTTTTTTATCATTTTGACGTTTAATATAGTCATTGAAAATTGTGCATAGCAAATTTGATCAAATTTCATTGAGTCGTTTTTGTTTTATTCAAGTTTTAGCAACTTTAAACTCAAAATATAAATTAAAAAAATTTCAAAAATTAAAAAAAAACATTTTTAAAATGCAAATTAAATTTTTGATCATTTTGACGTTTAATACAGTCATTCAAAAGTGTGCATAGCAAATTTGATCAAATTTTATTAAATCGTCTTTGTTTTATTTAAGTTTTAGCAAATTGATGCTGAAACTATAATATAAAAAAATTTCAAAAATAAAAAAAAAAAATTTAAAAAACAAATTAAAATTTTGATAATTTTGACGTTTAATATATTTATTTAAGATTGTGCATAGCAAATTTGATCAAGTTTTATTAAGACGTTTTTGTTTTATTCACGTTTTTGCAATTTGATGCTAAAGATATAATACATGCATTTTCAAATTTTCAAAAAAAATATTTGTAATTAGCAAATAAAATTTTTGATAACTTTGACGTTTAATAAAGTCATTGAAGATTGTGCGTAGCAAATTTGATCAAATTTCATTAAGTCGTTTTCGTTTTATTCAAGTTTTAGCAACTTGATGGTAAAAATATAATTTAAAACATCAAAAATAAAAATAAAAACATTTTTAAAATGCAAATTAAATTTTTGATCATTTTAACGTTTAATATAGTTATTGAAGATTGTGCGTAGCAAATTTGATCAAATTTTATTAAGTAGTTTTTGTTTTATTTTAGCGACTTGGTGCTCAAAATATAATATATATAAAAATATTTTAAAATGCAAATTAAAATTTTGATCATTTTGACGTTTAAAACAGTCATTGAAGATTGTGCATAGCAAATTTCATTAAGCCGTTTTTGTTTAATTCAAGTTTTTGCAATTTTATGTTGAAATTATAATTCAAAAAAATCAAAAAAATTAAAAAAAACATTTCTAATTTGCAAATAAATTTTTTGAAAATTTTAACGTTTAATATAGTCATTGAAGACTGTGCATAGCAAATTTCATCAAATTTCATTAAGCCGTTTTTGTTTTATTCAAGTTTTTGCAATTTGATGTTGAAAATATAATTCAAAAAACTCAAAAAATTTAAAAAAAACACTTCCAATTTACAAATAAAAATTTTGATAATTTTGACTTTCAATATAGTCATTGAAGATTGTGCATAGCAAATTTGATCAAATTTCATTGAATCATTTTGTTTTATTCAAGTTTTAACAACTTTAAGCTCAAAATATAAATTTCAAAAATTTCAAAAAAAAAATAAAAAAAATTTAAAATGCAAATTAAATTTTTGATTATTTTGACGTTTAATAGAGTCATCAATGATTTGATCATCATTTTATTGAATCGTTTTTGTTTTATTTAAATTTTAGCAACTTGAAGCTTAAAATATAATTAATAAAATTTCAAAATAACAAAATAACATTTTTAAATTGCAAATTAATGTTTTGATAAAATTGACTTTTAATATAGTCATTGAAGATTGTGCGTAGCAAATTTGATCAAGTTCTCTTGAGTTGTTTTTGTTTTAATCAAGTTTTAGCGCCTTGGTGCTCAAAAAAAAATTTAAAGAAAAAAAAAAATTAAAATGCAAATTAAATTTTTGATAAATTTAACGTTTATTATAGTCATTGAAGATTGTGCATAGCAAATTTCATTAAATTTCAATCAGTCATTATTGTTTTATTCAAGTTTTAGCAATTTGATATTGAAAATTTAATTAAAGAAAAATCAAAAATTAAATAAAAGCATTTTTTATTCTGCATATATATATTTTTTTTATTTTGTTGTTAAATATATTTATTGAAGATTGTGTATAGCAAATTTGATCAAGTTTTATTGAGTCGTTTTTGTTTTATTAAAGTTTTAGCAACTTGCCCAAAATAAAATTTCAAAAAAAATTTTAAAAAATAAAAAAAAAACATTTTTAAAATGCAAATTAAATTCTTGATAAATTCGATATAGTCATTGGAGATTGTGCATAGCAAATTTGATCAAATTTCATTGAGTCGTTTTTGTTTTATTCAAGTTTTAGCAACTTTAAGCTCAAAATATAAATTTAAAAAAATTCAAATATAAAAAAAAAAACATTTTTAAAATGCAAATTAAATTTTTAATCATTTTGACGTTTAATAGAGTCATTCAAAATTGTGCATAGCAAATTTGATCAAATTTTATTGAATAGTTTTTCTTTTATTTAAGTTTTAGCAACTTGAAACTTAAAATATAATTGAAAAAATTTCAAAACAACAAAATAACATTTTTAAAATGCAAATTAATGTTTTGATCAAATTGACGTTTAATATAGTCATTGAAGATTGTGCGTAGAAAGTTTGATCAAGTTCTATTGAGTTGATTTTGTTTTATTCAAGTTTTAGCGACTTGGTGCTCAAAATAAATTTAAATAAAATTCAAAAATTAAAAAAAAAAATAATTTTAAAATGCAAATTAAATTTTTGATCATTTTGACGTTTAATACAGTCATTCAAAAGTGTGCATAGCAAATTTGATCAAATTTTATTAAATCGTCTTTGTTTTATTTAAGTTTTAGCAAATTGATGCTGAAACTATAATATAAAAAAATTTCAAAAATTAAAAAAAAAAATTTAAAAACAAATTAAAATTTTGATAATTTTGACGTTTAATATATTTATTTAAGATTGTGCATAGCAAATTTGATAAAGTTTTATTAAGACGTTTTTGTTTTATTCACGTTTTTGCAATTTGATACTGAAAACATAACAAAAAAAATTCAAAAAATTCAAAAAATTCAAAAAATTCAAAAAATTCAAAAAAAACATTTCTAGTTTGCAAATAAAATTTTTGGTAATTTTGACGTTTACTATAGTCATTGAAGATTGTGCACTGCAAATTTGATCAAATTTCATTGATCATTAATCCGTTTTTGTTTTATTCAAGTTTTAGCAAATTGATGCTAAAAATATAATATACAAAAATTTCAAAAATTAAAAAAACTTTTTTAAAAAACAAATTAAAAGTTTGATAATTTTGACGTTTAATATATTTATTTAAGATTGTGCATAGCAGATTTGATCAAGTTTTATTAAGACGTTTTTGTTTTATTCACATTTTTGCAATTTGAAACTGAAAACATAACAAAAAAAAATCAAAAAATTCAAAAAAATATTTCTAATTTGCAAATAATTTTTTTGGTAATTTTGACGATTACTATAGTCATTGAAAATTGTGCACTGCAAATTTGATCAAATTTCATTGATCCGTTTTAGTTTTATTCAAGTTTTAGCAAATTGATGCTAAAAAATAATTTCAAAAATTTAAAAAAAACATTTTTTAAAAACAAATTAAAATTTTGATAATTTTGACAATTAATAAATTTATTTAGGTATGTGCATAGCAAATTTGATAAAGTTTTATTAAGACGTTTTTGTTTTATTCACATTTTTACAATTTGATACTAAAAAAATAACAAAAAAAATTCAAAAAATTCAAAAAAACATTTCTAATATGCAAATAAAATTTTTGATAATTTTGACGTTTAATATAGTCATTGAAAATTGTGCATAGCAAATTTGATCAAATTTCATTGAGTCGTTTTTGTTTCATTCAAGTTTTAGCAACTTGATGCTCACAAAATAAATTAAAAAAATTTTAAAGTAAAAAAAAACATTTTTACAATGCAAATTAAATTTTTGATCATTTTGACACTTAATATAGTCATTGAAGATTGTGCATGGCAAATTTGATCAAATTTTATTGAATAACTTTTGTTTTATTTAAGTTTTAGCGACTTGATGCTCAAAATATAATTTAAAAAAATTTATAAATTAAAAACAAAACATATTTTAACGCAAATTAAATTTTTGATTATTTTGACAATTAATAGAATCATTGATGATTGTGCCTAGCAAATTTGATCAAACTTAATTGAATCGTTTCTGTTTTATTCAAGTTTTAGCGACTTAATGCTAAAAATATAATTAAAAAAAAAAATTTAAAAAAAAAACATTTTAAAAATGCAAATTAAATTTTTAATCAATTTGACGTTTAATAAAGTCATTGAAGATTGTGGGTACCAAATTTGATTAAATTTTATTAAGTCGTTTTTGTTTTATTCAAGTTTTAGCAGCTTAAAGCTCAAAATATAATTTCAAAAGTTTTTAAAATAAAAAAAAAAAAAATTTAAAATGCAAATTATATTTTTGATCATTTTTACGTTTAATATATTCATTGAAGATTGTGCACTGCAAATTTGATCAAATTTTATTGAATCGTGATTGTTTTATTCAAGTTTTTGTAATTTGATGTTAAAACTATAATAATAATTTTTTTTTAGACTCAAATAAATATTTCTAATTTACAAATTATTTTTTTGATAATTTTGACGTTTAGTTAAGTCATTAAAGATTGTGCATAGCAAATTTGAAAAAATTTCATTGAGTTGTTTTTGTTTTATTCAAGTTTTAGCGATTTGATGCTCAAAATATAATT
Organism: Tachinus rufipes; assembly: GCA_963932245.1. Classification (NCBI taxonomy): domain Eukaryota; kingdom Metazoa; phylum Arthropoda; class Insecta; order Coleoptera; family Staphylinidae; genus Tachinus; species Tachinus rufipes. The sequence goes on from OZ010749.1 coordinate 11,321,052, forward strand.
TAAAAAAATTTAAAAATTAAAGAAAAAAAACATTTTTATAACGCAAATTAAATTTTTGGTCATTTTGACAATTAATAGAGTCATTGAAGATTGTGCATATCAAATTTCATTAAGTCGTTTTTGTTTTATTCAAGTTTTAACGACTTAATGCTAAAAATATAATTTAAAAAAAAAATAAAAAAAAATAAAAACATTTTAAAACTGCAAATTAAATTTTTGATCAATATGAATTTTAATATAGTTATTGAAGATTGTGAGTAGCAAATTTGATCAAATTTCATCAAATCGTTTTTGTTTTATTTAAGTTTTAGCAACTTGGTGCTCAAAATATAATAAAAAATTATTACAAAAATTAAAAAGAAAACATTCCCATTTGCAAATAATTTTTTTGGTAATTTTGACGATTAATATAGTCATTGAAGGTTGTGCGTAGCAAATTTAATCAAATTTCATTGACTCGTTTTTGATTTATTTAAGTTTTTGCAATTTGATGCTAAAGATATAATATAAGCATTTTCAAATTAAAAAAAAATTGTAATTAGCAAATAAAATTTTTAATAACTTTGATGTTTAATAAAGTCATTGAAGATTGTGCGTAGAAAATTTAATCAAATTTTATTGAGTCGTTTTGTTTTATTCAAGATTTTGCAACTTGATGCTGAAAAAATAATAAAAACAAACTTCAAAAAACTCAAAAAAACGATTCTAGTTTACAACTAAAATTTTTTTATCATTTTGACGTTTAGTATTGTCATTGAAAATTGTGCGTAGCAAATTTGATCAAAATTCATTGAGTCGTTTTTGTTTTATTCAAATTTTTGCAATGAATGCTGAAAAAATAATACAAAAATTTCCAAAATTTCAAAAAAATATTTCTAATCTGCAATTTTTTTTTTAATAATTTGACGTTTAATATAGTCATTGAAGATTGTGCATAACAAATTTGCACAAATGTGTTCGATTCGTTTAGTTTTATTTAAAAATTAGTAAATAAATGCTAAAAGTTTAATTAAAAAAAAAAATTATTGCTAAAATTTATAATTTGAATTTTTAATACTGCCAACCAATGAAGCACTTATTAAAGATTGTTTATAGCAATATTAAATAAAATTTATAATTTAGTATTTGTTCTATTAACGAATTTGTGATCAACTTATTTAGCATTGGAAAAGTAATTATAAATTATGTCTATAGATTTGATAATGAAAATTCAATTTCGTTCATTCAAGTTGTGCTTTCATAGTCGAACTCCATCCCTTTGTAAAGGCGTCCCTTCCTTTTGTAGTCATTCATTGTGAAATGTAAAGGATATCCTTATGTGGCGTTCACAAAATAAATAATGTTTCCTTAACACTTTTACCCATATTTGTTACGCAGCGAGAAGTTCCGGCGCCAAATATGGCGCTCCTCATCCTTAATGCAACTATATTCCCACCATTAAAGTCTATTATTTTTTGTTCTTTATTAATTAACTGTTTTGCTATCGACAAGACCCTGCTTAAATAATAATCCACACAATTTCGCTACATCTTAAACGAAATCCGGTCCCACTTTCCCCAAAGATGTATTTAAATGAAGGCTTTGAACATTTCGGGTCTCCGCACACATTTGTCATTAAACACTATTTATTCCATAATCCATACTAATTAAACTAAACCCTTTTAATTATGTTAAACCGTTCCAATAACAAAATGCAACTAATTAATTCGGTTAAAACTAAGCCAAATTAAATATTCGGTTTAATTTTACTTCATTATGCTAATTGTCAGCCATGATTAAAGCTGGATAATGTAAAATCGTTAGTTATATAATTATACAGATATGTAATTTGAATGGATAAATTTGTCTAAAATAAATCTTTAGATATGATTGTGATGCACTAATTAAATTGCAAGAAAACCGAATCACGCAATTCAATTAAGGTCTTATTGCACATGCTATATTTTTTGCATCAATTTGCAAAATTGCATTACACTCTCTATCTCTTTCAAAACCGAATAATAAATCCGCGCCTTTTCTTCCCATTTTCTATAATCCAATTCCGAGATAAATGTACCTGAACTCGATTTCCCCAGCAAATAACAGTCTCCCAGACAATAATGGGTTCCTATTTATCCACTCCTACGGCAACATATATACTTGTTGCGAGAAAAAGTATAATTAATGCGGAAGCAATTAAAATTGTCATTTTTGCGATTTAATGAATCATAATCTAAATAATGAATGGAGTTATGACAATTCATAAGATGGCAAACTTAATTAATCGAAAATTTATTTAATACTCGTGAAATTGCATTGTTATTACCAATTCCATGTTTGTCCATTTTATGTCCATTAAGTTGCTATAAAATAAAGTACATTCATTTCCAACGTCTTTATTCATCATGTTTGAAGTATTGTTGAATTATTTCAATCAGGGTTAAAAATCATATCATTATCAATAGGGGTAACAAGTAATTTCAATTAAATTGAATAGAAAATAAAAAAAGCCATTTGTACAATAAAACACAATACGTGTATTGTTTATACGCTTGTATCGATAAAACATTATGGAAGCGATTCAATCAGAACCAATATATGAAACAATAAAAGGAAACGAATAAAAATATGTGAGGAATATGTTTTTATGAATCCTTTGTGTTTTGCCCAGTTTCTAAAGAACAATCGTAGGGATCTATTTTGGTCATTTGTAAATTAATTAATGCTAATGGATTTAAGCTGTATATGTTGCATTAATCTATAATCCATCAGCTAATGTATTTGTTAATAATACATAATTGATTTGTATTAATTCAATTTGCTAAGGATAAACTGATTGTCTATTCTAGTTTAGGCTATTTCTATTTTAAAGCGGGCAACCCATTTTGAGTGAAGAGTCATTTTTGAAATTACAAATGTTAAAGAGTCTGTGCGGCAAATTGTCTACTTTCTGCATTTTTTCATATGTCAAATTGTTAAAGAAAGTATCATTAACCTTATTTGTAAGTCAGAACTCGCAACTCTACCGGAACAAAATCTGTGCTTTTGTGAGTGATATTATTTAAAAACCGAGTTATTTGCGGTATAGAACGCCAAAAGTCTGTTTATCAGAACAGTAAAAGCGTCCAAGCTTCCTCATTATCATCAATAAACATCGTTTTTTATCTAAGAAATAAAATCATCCTCTCGTATGTTTGAAGTGTGCGATAATAGTTCTATACAAACAAGAGAGGCCTACAGTTTAACCTGTAATCCAAACCACACCAGTAGGGGGGTTTACTAAGCAGATACTTTGGTGTTTTGCCATTACGTTGCAAAGCAGACGACTGCTTCAAAATATATTCGACAAATTATATATTGCCGTTGCTGGAAATCAAACCCAGATAGCCTGCTTAGCAGTCCTCGCACTAGACCCTTGCACTAAGCAAAACATAAAATTAAGAAACTCCACCAATACTCGTGGACCTGAAAGAATATTGGGTTCTTTATAGTTCAGTGCATAATCGACCACAACAAGTCTCAAAATGCCACGCAATGATAAAATTTACTATTAACAAATTCGGAATATACAAATACAAAAATGCACCAAACTTCCAAAGCATTACTGAGGAAAAACTGATTTTGGCACACAGGAGGTCTTCAAGGCGATCGCTGAGAAAAAACCCGAGTCGCTCCTTGGCACCCTGAACTCACTTGTTAGCAAGGGCACCGTCCCTAAAAAGTGAAAAACCGCTAGGCTAACCTTTATCAAAAAGCCAGCCAAACCCGGAGAGGAGAGGGTCTGCAGGCCTTTGTGCATCCTGAACTCGATGGGCAAACTATTTGAACAAATTTTGAACACGCGACTCCAAGACGAATTGGAGGAGAAGTTGGGCCTGTGAGATTTGCAATTTAGATTTAAGAAGGAGAGGCCTACAGTTGACGCGGCCAGGAAAGTGCAAAAGTTGACAAGGGAATACATAGTCAAAGAGATGAACATCGTACTGGTTATGTACGATGTAGAAAATACTTTCGACTCCGATGGCCTGACATTATGGACAAGCTGCTGAGTATCTCGGGAGCCGACGCATTCTCACGGAGAGAAGCATGCAATAGAGGTTACGGCGGGGGTCCCACAGGGCTCTGTGAAGGGTACAACACTATAGAACGTTAGCTACAAGGGTACTGCAGTTAGAAATGCATAAAAACTTTTCCCTTATCGGTTATGTAGACGACGTGGGCATTATTGCAGACACAAATGTCGAAGACATGGTCGACGATGCCGAATGAGCAGCGAGCAGGATAGTCGGGTAGCTAGGTAAAAGAAAGCTACAGCTCGCTGCACAGAAAACGGAGTCGGTCATTCTTGCAGACAGAAAACAGCTGAAAGAATTCACTTTCATGGTGGACGACACACGAATCACAAGCCAGAGAAGCCTGAGATATCTTGGCATCACTTTTTCCCACAACAGTAACATGGGCCCGCACATAGCCTTGGTCGCTGAAGAAGTAGACCGCGTCACTGCCAAACTTGCCAAGACTTATGCCAAACGTTGCAGAACCCAAGGAAGGCAAAAGTAATATGTAGCATGGTATCGTCTATTGTTCTGTACAGGGCACCTTCCTACTAGGCGGCTGTCCGCAAGTACAAGGACATCCTTTTTCGGACACAAAGAAAGGTCGCAATGAAGGTAACGTGCGCCTACCGAACAATATCTTGCAATTGCAAGTACAATACCACTGCACTTACTGGTCACGGAGAAGAGCAATGTAGCCCAAAACAGCGAGCAGAAAAGAAAGGCGCGAGAAGCAACAATTGCGCAGTAAGAAAAAGAGTGGCAGGAAAAAAAACGACTCGCAAATGGACTAGGAGACTCATCTCTGAAATAACTCCATGGATAAACAGGAAACACGACTACGTAGACTACCACCTGACTCAATTCCGTACTGTAAGACGGAAGACACACCAGAACATACGGAGCCTGCGTCAGATGGCTAGACAAAAGAAGCAACTGGATGGCTGAAGAGGTAACAGCAGATAACATCGTAGGGCACATGCTGAAGAGCAAACCCAAATAGAGATGTGTCCAAACGGGCATTAGAAAACATCCTGAGGCAACAAGAACAGGACGAAAGAACGGAACCCTTTCCGTAAGTTTCGCAAAATTGATATAACAAAATAGCAGCTGCCAGCAAAGCAATGCCGCAAAGCAGTCCCGCTTATAACTCAAAACACAAGAGGTGGTTTTAATGGGTAAGGTAGCAATATCCAATCCTACACTCCAATGCAATGAATTGAGCCAGTGCATAAACTATTTCCACCCCTCACAAAAAAAAGTTATCATGTTATGGAGTTTACCGCCCACCCACCCAAATGTTCGTTATCAAGAGATTCGATGTTTGTCTTCTACGACAGCTTTGTCACTCCAATCCAAACTGTTGACTCGGTACTAAACTTTAGAATATCCCACCCACCCACACAAGTGTTCGTTATCTAAAGATTGGATGTTTCTCTTTCATGTAAGCGTAAGAGTTCACTTTGTTACAATCTCCAATCTCTTGATAACTAACACTTGGGTGGGTAGGTGGGCCGCTCCAATCTAAACTATTGACAAGTTATCACGCTATAAAGTGTCCCGTCCATCCACCCAAATGTTCAATATCAAGAAATTAAATGAGTGTCTTCTATGAGAGCGTCAGAGGTCACTTTGTCACAAGAGTAGGTAGTGATCCAATCTCTTGATAACTGCCACTTTAGTGGGTGGGTCTCTCCAATCTGAACTGTTGACTAGTTATCATGCTATGAAGTGTCCCGCCCGCCCACCCAAATGTTCAATATCAAAAGGTTAGATGTTTGTCTTCTATGAGAGCCTCAAAAGTCACTTTGTCACAAAAGGAGGTCGTGATCTATGCTCTTGATCATTAACACTTGAGTGAGTAGGTGGGCTACTCCACTCCAAACTGTTGATTCAATATTAAACTTTAAAATGTCCCACCCTCCCACCCAAGTGTTCGTCATCAAAAGATTAGATGTTTGTATTTTGTGCAAGCGTCAGAGTTCACTATGTCACAAGAAAAAGTCGTGATCCAATCTTCTGATAACTAGCACTTGAGTGGGTAGGTGGGCCACTCCAATCTAAACTGTTGATTAGTTATCATGCTATGGAGTGTTCCGCCCACCCTCCCAAATGTTCGTTATCAAGAAATTGGCTGTTAGTTTTCTATGAAAGAGTCAGAGATCACTTTATCACAAGAAGAAGTCGTGATCTAAGCTCTTGATAACTAACACCACTTGGGTAGGTGGGTGTGGGCCACTCAAATCTAAACTCTTGACTAGTTATCATACTATAGTGTATCCCACCCAAGTGTTCGTTATAAAAAAATTGAATGTTGTTTTTCTACAAAAACGTCAGAGATCACTTTGTCACAAAAGGAGGTCGTACTCTAAGCTCTTGATAAATAACTAACACTTGAATAGGTAGATGGGCCACTCCAATCCAAACTGTTGACTCAATACCAAGCTTTAGAACCACCCAAGTGTTCGTTATCAAGAGATTGGACGTTTGTCTTCTATGCGAGCGTCAAAGTTCACATTGTCACAAGAAAAAGTCGTGATCCAATCTCTTTATAACTAACACTTGGGTGGGTGGGTGGGCTACTCCAATCTAAACTGTTGACTAGTTATCCTGCTATATAGTGTCCCGACCACCCACCCAAATGTTTGTTATCAAAATATTTTGTCACAAGAGGAGGTCGGGTGGGTGGGCAACTTCAGTAAAATTTATTAACCGTCATCATGCTTTGGAGTTGCCCACCCACCCGCCCTATTAGTTTTGATTTTTTTTTTTGATTACTACCACTGGGGCGGGTAGGTGGGCAGTTAAAGCTATTGACCGTAATCATGCATTGGAGTTCCCTGCTCACCCGCTCGACTATTTGTGATTCCATCTCTTGACAAAAAACACTTGGGCGGGTGGGTGGGCAACTCTATTTAAAAACTGTTGACCGTAATCATGCTCTGAAGTTGCCTATCCACCCGCTTGAGTGTTTGTTACAAAAAAAATTATATCACAAACACTTGACAACTTCAGTTGAAGCTTTTATCGTCATCAGAATTTAGATTTGCCCCCCCCCCCTCCCTACAGAAATGTTTGTGATCCAATCTGTCGATAACAATTTCAGTACAAGCTATTGCCCGTCATTAAGTTTTAGAGTTGCCCGCTTAACTTCCCAAGTGTTTCTAATATAATTTTTTTTAATAACAAACACTGGATGAGCAACTTCAGTTAAAGCTATTGACCGTTATCATGCAGTGGAGTTCCCCGCTCATCCGCCCAACTGTTTGTGATTCAATCTCTAAACAACAAACACTTGGGCGGGTGGGTGGGCAACCTTAGCTGAAACTATTGATGCCATCATGCTCTGGAGTTGCCCACCCACCCGCCCAAATGTTTGTTACATAAAGATTATATTATAAACATTTGGGCGGGTGTGTGGACAACTTCAGTTGAAGCAATTGACCGTCATCAAAAATTGGAATTGCCAACCCGCCCACCCAAATGTTTGTGGTTTAATCTGTTGATAACAAAAACTCGAGCGGGTGAGTGGGCAACTTCAGTTAAAGCTATTGACTGTTATCATGCAGTGGAGTTCCCCGCTCACCGCCCAACTGTTTGTAATTCAATCTCTAAACAACAAACACTTGGGCGGGTGAGTGGGCTACTCTCTAGTTAAAACTGTTGACCGTCATCATGCTCTATAGTTGCCCACCCACCCGCCCTAGTGTGTGTTACAAAATATTATATCACAAACACTTGGGCGGGTGGGTGGACAAATTCAGTTAAAGCAATTGACCGTCATCAAAATTTAGAGTTGCCTACCCGCCCACCCAAGTGTTTGTGGTTCAATCTGTTGATAACAAACACTCAAATACTTGGGAGGGTGGGTGAGCAACTTAAGTTGAATCTACTAACTGTCACCAAGTTTTGGAGTTGCCTAACCACCCTCCCATGTGCTTTTAATATAATCTTTTAATAACAAACACTTTAGCGAGTGGGTGGGCAACTTCAGTTGAAGCTATTGACCGTTACCATGCAGTGGAGTTCCCCGCTCACCGATCAACTGTTTGTAATTCAATCTCTAAACAACAAACACTTGGACGGGTGAGTGGGCTACTCTAGTTAAAACTGTTGCCCGTCATCATGCTCTATAGTTGCCCACCCACCCGCCTAAGTATATGTTGCAAAAAGATTATTTCACAAACACTAGGCCGGGTGAGTGGGCAACTTTAGTTGAAGCTACTGACCGTCACCAGGATTTAGAGTTGCCCACCCGCCCAACCAAGGAGGCAACTTCAATTGAAGCTATTAACCGCCATCGTGCTTTGAAGTTGCTCGCTTGCCCGACTGTTTGTAGTTCAATCTCTTGCCAACAAACACTTGGGCGGGTAGATGGGCAACTCCAAAGCATGATGACGGTCAATAATTTTGATTGAAGTTGCCCACCCACCCGCCCGAGTGTTTGTTATCAAAAGATTATATCACAAACACTTGGGCGGGTTGTTGGGCAAATTCAGTTAAAACTATTGAACCTTCATCATACCCTAAATATGAGTAGAATAAATCGCAAAAGTTTCATTTGTTTTTTAGGAAAAATTGCTAAACAATGCAAAATATAATCGCTTTTCCATCTTCTTCACTGCAAGTCGCCTTCTGCCTATCCTCCTCTTCGTCTCTGTGGCATGGGTGATGTTCTCCCCAAAGTAATGTTAGTCTCCGCAAGCAGCAAACGGGCAACGGTACGTGGTCTGCATTACTTGGCGCGGCGGCCAGATGATTGGGCGGCCGTGAGCACGCCCGTCTCGGACAGAAGCATGATGCTCACTCTTGTTACTCGTTCTATTTAAGCGTAACAGTTTGTAATCCAATTTATTAACTTCAAAAACTTTAGTGTGTGAACAGAAACTAAGCTTAAATTTTATGAGCGTGTGGTTTAGATTAGTGTCCTCCGCCCACCCGCCCTAGCGTTTCTAACCACTAGGATAAGTAAATCGGCCACTCCAATCCAAACTTTTTGCTCGATACCAAGCTTTAGAAATTGGATGTTTTTCTTGTTCTCTTCGGTTATATTTGGTAATTTCTGGAATGTTTCCCAGTATCCACCTGGCCTATTTTGCCTGGAGGCTATTGATGTTTCAGTTTATCAACTTCTGTTTTTGTGACGTTCATTTACTCGGGGCCTGATTAGGTTAACGGGTGTGTTGTGTTGTGTCTCAGAGTCTATTGTAATATATAAATTTTGTATTTCCATTATGTAGATTTCTTAGAAAGAATGGCCAAGATAAGCTTTAGCAGATCTTGGTCATTGTTACTGGTATTGATGGCGTTAATTAGTTTTGATTTAAAATCTCATTTCTGTTCGGTAGGAGATGGTGTTTGTTGTTGGGGGTAGATAGCTTTATTATGTTGTTAGTTGTGAGCCAGATTTGGGTGTTTCGTAAGTGATCTGTTCTGTTGGTTGCAATTTTGGTTTAAATTTTGTTTTCATCTTCTGGTATATAAGACAACCTTTGTATGAAGCTGAGTGGTTGCTTTTGCAGTTAGCACATAGTGTTTTTTCTATGTCTGCTAAAGTAAGATTAGGTGAGACTTTAACTTTAAAGCCTAATAATTTTCTTAATTCCAGTATTTCTTCGTAATTTGTCATTTTTGTTTACTTGGATATACTTCAATTTGTATGTTTTGGTTTGGTTGTGTAGTCCTACGATAGCATTTACGCTAAACCCTTTATGTTCTAGCGCTACCATTAGTTTTTCGCTTGTGATGTCTTCTGGTACGTATCGCATTACTATTTTGAATGTTTTGTCTTCTTCCAGTTGGTACGTGTGCGATTTGTAGCCTTTTGAATCCAAGTAAGTTTTTGCCCTCAGGTGGTCTAAGGGATTTATCGAAAGGTTTTCCAGATCGTTTTTTACTTCTATCCAGACAAGTTATTGCAGGTAGAAGCGTGGTAGTGTTGGTGTACTGTCTTCAGTGTCGGAGTCGTCATACTCGCTGCTAGTAGAAGTGTGCGCTCTCTTCTTTCCTTTGTCATTTCGTTCTATTAGTTTCCAATCGTTATCTTTCGTGGGGTAAGAGGTTCAGCATCTTGTTTGTTGTTAAGCAATGTTTGCAATAAAGAGAATGGTCCGCGTTTTCAGGAGTCTACTTAAATTCTTAGAATTTGTGCAAGTTTAGTCTTTTTAAAATATTTTCCATTAGTCATTTGAATGGCTTTCTTACTTTGTCACAAAGGAAGGTCGTGATCCAATGTCTTAATCCAAACTGTTAATTCGATATCATGTTTGGATTGTCTCAACCACCCACCAAAGTGTCGTTATCAAAAAACTTTAATCTGTCTTCTAAGCGAGCGCCAGAAGTCACTTTGTCACAAGAGAAGGTAGCGATAAAATTTCGTAATAACTATCTTTTGGGTATGTGGGTAGGCCACTTTAGTCTAAACTATTGACTCGTTATCATGCTATGGAGTGCCCGACCCACCCACCCAAGTGTCGTTATAAAGAGATATGATGTTTGTCTTCTATACGAGCGCCATAAGTCACCAATTCACAAGAAAAGGTCGTCCTATTTTAATCCAAAATGTTGACCCGTTACCATGCTCTGAAGTGATCCAACCACCCATCCGGTCACTTTGTCACGGAAGAAGGTCGTAATTCAATCTTTTGATAATTAACAAATGGGGTGGGTAAGTAAGCCACTCCAGTCCAAAGTACTGACTACTTGTCACGCTTCGGAGTGTCTCAACGACCCGATTCTGTTCGGTAGGAGGTCGCGGCTGCTATTGGGGGTGGACAGCTTTGGCATATGTTGTTAGTTGTGAGCGAGATTTGGGTGTTTCGTAAGTGATCTGTTATGTTGGTTGCAAATTTGGTTTAAATTTTGTTTTTATCTTCTGGTAGATAGAACAACCTTTGTATAAAGCTGGGTGGTTGTCTTTGCAGTTAGCACCGACTCACTGAAGTATTCAGTGGTCACTTTGTCACAAGAGAAGGTCGTAATCCAATCTCAAAATAAACTAACACTTGATGTGTGTAGACCATTCCAATCCAAACTGTTGACTCGTTATTATGGTAAAGAGCAAGGGCGATCAGACTTAAAGCATCGGCGATCTACCATAAAAACATTAGGTGGTAAGCGATCGACTAAGTTACACTAGGTTCTAGTAGACCTAGTAGTAAGTAGACCTAGTAGTAAGTAGACCTAGTAGAACCTAGGCACTAGGTAAAAATAATTGATAAAAATAAATATTTAGTGTATTTTTATACATTGAATGTCAAAAATATAATACGTAAGATAATAGAAACCTCTAGCAATCGACCAGTCGATCCCGATAGACTGTTTGAGCACTCATGGAATATATTGCATGTTTGCCCCTTCTAGGCAAGCATAAAAAAACATTTTGTTACAAGAAAAGTGTTTCAAGTTCTTGACTACCACTTGGTTGGGTGCGTAGGATACTCCATATCATAATAGCAAGTCAACAGATTGATTAGGAGTAACCCACCCACCCAACCAAGTGTTCGTTATCAAGAAAATAATGTTTACTACTATGCAAGCGCCAAAGGTCATTTTGCCACAAAAGAAGGTCATGATCTAATTCTCTTACTATAATCCAAATTGTTGAATATGCTATGAAGTGTCTCACCCACCCACCCAGGTGTCATCAAGAGATTAGATGTTTGCTTTCTAAGCGAGCATCAGAAGACATTTTGTCACAAGAGAAGACCGCAAACCAAGCTCTTAATAACCTAACACTTGGATGAATGGGTAGGAAACTCCAATCCAATTTATTGGCTTGTTACCAAGCTTTGGTGTGTCCCCCACCCATTCAACTGTTCGTCATCAAAAGGTTTGATGTTTGCCTTCTATGCAAGCAACAGAAAAGATTTCGTCACAAAAAAAGGTCGTAACCCAAGCTCTTGATAACTAACACATGAGTAGTGGAAGGATTTTCCACTCCAGTCCAAACGACTGATTCGTTTTATTCTGCAACTTCCAAGTTTTTTTAAAGAAATGAGCTCTAAAATGATGTTTTTATGTCAAAATAACAAAAAAAACTTTTTTTCAAAGTTCAAACTTTGTATGAAATTTTATCTTTACTTTTTGTTCTATAACCTTAGTTGCAACTTTTTTACTTTTGAGATATTTGAAGATATTGACTCCAAAATAAGGTCTTCTGCATTTCTGACAAGTCTAACCTTAAAATGTTACAAAATATCAACTTTTTTGCAACGTTTATAACTTACCAAACTCTAAATTTTTTTTTTGTATTTTTGGTTAGTAAACCATTGACAAAACAAAAAGTAAATTATGAATTTTTAATTTGCTATTAATTGGCAGTAACGTAAAGTAAAATTTTGAATAAAAACTAATTTAGAAAATTTTAGATTTTTTTTATTAAATTATTTAAATTACCTGATCACAAAATCGTTGATAAAACTATATTATAAAAGTTGTTCAAACTTACTAGTAGCAATCTCCAATAAGTGCTTTATTGGTTGGCAGTATTGAAAATGATTTTTTTAAAGTTTACCAAATAAGTTGATAAAACAAAAATTAAATTATGTATTTTGATAAAATTTGCTATAAACGATCTTCAATGAGTGTTATATTAGATTGGAAATTCAAGTTTTAGATTAATTTAGATTTATTAAAACTTCTCGATTCCAATATCTATAGAGTATAAACACTCAATTCCATTTTAATATGACTTTGTATTTGCTTTGCAAAGTCCACTTGCTTTAAAAAGTGCATCCTTTGTGCAACTACAACTTTAGCAATTTATATATAAATAAAAAAAGTACAACTCGTTTCGTGAGCGGATATGCAAATGCAGCAGACACCCTTAAAAACGCATAATCCCGTGCATATCCACACGGGATAATCCAGCTTCGAAAGATTGCATTCCTGGTAATGCACGACCCTCCCAGATTACCCAATTGCATCTTCACACCATTTTTTATTTCTTTCCATTCAGATATCCAAGAAAATCCAATCGCAAATACGTTCGAATATTTTCCTGACTGAACTGCTCAATATTATAAATTCAATCAAGTATTTTTATTTCTTAAAAGAATCATTATTTCGGTTTAATGTGGCCTTTCCCGTGTTATAAATTCCGCAACTTTTCAATTAAAGCGAATTTATCGACGGGTGGAATGGGTGCTTGCTTGCCGTCGCGGTGCTGAAGGAGAATTAACGAGATCGAACGTTTTCCTTTCGGTTCGCATTATCTTTGTGTTGCTCTGGTAGTTCTACGGTTAAAAAAAAGTGAAATTGCATACTGAGGGAACCGATAACATCGGGTATTAAGTTTCGTGCGGGCTGCATTCGCGGAAAAGATAACTTAATTGTCGTCATCGGGTGTGTAATTTAATAAACTGATAAATTTCAGACGAGTTAAATTACGCAGCATCATTAAAAATACAAATACTTTAACAATATTTTTAATGTTTCATTAGTCCATAAACGTTATTTTGATTCTGAAAAGTTTTAAATTTTTTGTTGGTGGTCTACACCCTTGATTACATTTATATATTTTTTTTAGTATGCACACAAATTGTTATTTTGTCTGGACCGCAAACGCAACGCAGCAGCGCACACAGCCTCGTTATTAATTACTTTTTTCCTCTCTATATGGAGCGTTTTATGGACGTAAAAATGTTTATGATGTCGCGGCGCGCGAGAGAGGTAGCGGTGAAGGAATACACACACATATATATAAAAAATAACGCGCTTAGGTATACATGTATAACCTGATCTGTTACGGTGAGTCGATTAGACACAGGAAATATGGTGTTATCTTTGATAATGATGCCCGCGGGGAAATTGCGGTTTTTTAGTGCCGATACGTGATGATAGTCTACTGGCCCCGACAAAGTATGCCTATTTTTTACATCTTTTCCCATGACAATGCAAAGGGAATATAAGTAAAACCACAATAATTATACACTGGAATATATTTTTTAAGGGTAATAAATCATTTGGAGGCTTCATTATCAAAATTAAAATAATTATAAACATTGGCTCTGGCTTATCAATAATAGTAAAATATACATTTTATTTACTTTTATCTCATGGAGTTTATGATGTATTGGAAATTGGTATTCAGGACAGGACAAGTCTGCAGACAATATTCTGCCTGTCATTTCGAAGGGTCTCTAAGGAATTAGGGTAGGTTTGGGATTTGAATATTCATGTATTTGTCAAAAAAACTTTTTCAATTCCATTAAATAAATTAAAAAGTTGCGTTATACACTCCGGAAGAATAATACGACGGCATCAACATAGTTTTTATTGTATTGATAATAAACGTTCTGTTAAATGAAAGATTTAAGTAATTAAATAACATAACTTCTTATTGAATTGTGGTTTATAACACGGCTAAATTTGGTTTATGTTTTGAGTAAATTAATTAAAATTTTAGGAACATTAAATATTTTGCTTAATTTGTGCAAAATTAAACTTAAAAGGTTTGAAACTTAGCTAAACTTGGTTTGAAACTTGACTAAATTAATTACAATTGCTTCACATTTTTAATTTAATTTTTGAGCAGCATCATTAGTAAGTTTGTGATTAAATAAAACACATTTAATAAAATTTATGGTTTGCAACTCGGATAAAGTTGGTTTGCGTCTTGTCTAAATTAGTTCTAGTTAATGTTATATAAACTGTTAATTTACACATATAAATTGTTAATTTACTTATCGGTTTTATGAACTGTCAACTGTCAGTTTGACAAATCAACATTTGTAGCAGTGTATAATTCTCTAACATATAAAGTGCCAACTTTTTCCTCAATAAATCAGTTGTATGAACTGTCAGTTACTGCAAAAAAAAACGAATAATAGTGGACCTGAATGCTCGGTGTGGAGATTGGATAAATAAACATTTATTGAGTCAGTTGTAAAAAAAAAATGTAACTAACACTTGGGCAGATAGGTAAAATATTTCAGAGCATGATAAACAAGTCAGTAGTTTATACTAGAGTAACCTTTCCATCTCCCTAAGTGTTAGTTGCGACAATGTTTAATCACAACCCTCTCTTGTTACAAAATAAATTCAGACATCCGCATTGAAGACAAACATTCAGTTTCTTGAAAACAGCGAGTGGGGCACCCCAAAACATGGTAACGAGCAAATTATTTGGAATAGAATGCCCCAACAACCCACCCAAGAGGTTGGAGCACAACCCTCTCTTGTTACAAAATAACTTCTGACGTCCGCATTAAAGACAAACATTTAATTTCTTGACTTGTTTGGGCGAGTGAGGCACTCCAAAACATGCTAACAAGCCAATAGTTTGGAATAGAGTGTCCTAGCTATCCGCCCAAGTGCTAGTTGTAAAGATCATGATCCTCTCTTGTGACAAAATGACTTATGACGTCCCAACAAATTGGGCAGTAACAAGCCAATAGTTTGAGATAAGGTGCTTTACCCACCCACCCACCCACCCAACTACCCAAGTATTACAAAATTAGATCAAGACCCTCTCTTATTACAAAATGACTTGTAAAGTCCGCATTGAAAACAAACATTCAAATTCTTAATGACAAACAATCGGGCGGGTAGTTGGGGCACTCTAAAGTAGTCTAAAGCATGGTAACAAACCAATAGTTTAGAATTAAGTGCCCCACCCACCCAAATCTTAGTTGTCAAGAATGGATTACAACCATCTCTTGTGACAAAAAGACTTGTAAAATCCCCATTGACAACATTCATTTTCTAAAAACATTATTTATTTTTCTACAGATTAATTTTTCGATTAATTTTTGGATCCGTCCATTCCAAATTATTGGTCTGTTACCATGTTATAGAATAACCCACCCAACCATCCAAGTGTTTGTCATTAAAGAACTGGATGTTTGTCTTCTATGCGGACACCAGAAGCCATTTTATCACAAAAAGAGGTCGTGATCCAACCTCTTGATAACTAACACTTATGTGGGTGGGAAGGTCACTCTTTACTATGTTATGGAGTGACCCAACCAACCGCCCAAGAGTTCGTTATCAAGATATTAGATGTTTGTCTTCTATGCGAACACCAGAAACCTTTTTGTCAAAAGAGTAAGTCGTAGTCCAACTTCTTGATAACTAACACTTGGGTGGGTCACTACATTCCAAATTATTGGTCCTTTACCAATGACCCACCCACCTGCCCAAGTGTTTACCAATGACCCACCCACCTGTCCAAGTGTTCAATATCAAAGAATTGGATGTTTGTCTTCTATGCGGACACCAGAAGCCTTTTTGTCAAAAGAGTAAGTCGTGGTCCAACTTCTTGATAACTAACAGTTGGGTGGGTGGGTGGGTCACTCCATTCCAAACTAGTAGTCCTTTACTATGTTATGAAGTGACCCACCCACCCGCCCAAGTGTTCGTTATCAAGGAATTGCATGATTGACTTCTATGCGGACGCCAAAAGCCATTTTGTCACAAGAGGAGGTCGTAATCCAACCTCTTAATAACTATCACTTGGGTGGGTGATTCATTCCATTCCAAATTATTGGTACGTTACCATGTTATGAAGTGACTCACCCACCCGTCCAAATGTTTGTCATTAAAGAATTGGATGTTTCTCTTCTATGCGGACACCACAAGCCATTTTATCACAAAAAAAAGTAGTGATCCAAGCTCTTGATAACAACACTTATGTGGGTGGGAGGGTCACTCCATTCCAAACAATTGGTCCTTTACTATGTTATGGAGTGACCCACCCACCCGCCTAAGTGTTCGTTATCAAGGAATTAGATGTTTGTCTTCTATGTGGACGCCAGCAGCCTTTTAATCACAAGAGTAGGTCGTGATCCAACCTTTTGATAACTAACACTTGGGTGGGTGAGTGGGTCACTCCATTCCAAACTTGTGGTCCTTTACTATGTTATGAAGTTGGTACGTTACCATGTTATATTCGTTATCAAAAAATTGGATGTTTGTCTTCTATGCAAACACCGGAAGCCATTTTGTCACAAGAGTATGTCGTGATCCAACCTCTTGATAACTAACATTTGGGTGGGTGGGTGGATCACTCCATTCCAAATTACTGATCCTTTGCCATGTAATGTAGTGACTAAAGAATTGAATGTTTGTCTTCTATGCGGAGACCAGAAGCCGTTTTGTCACAAGAGAAAGTCGTGATCCAACCTCTTAATAAGTAACACTTGGGTGGACGGGTGAGTTACTACATTCCAAAGTATTGGTTCGTTACCATGCTATGGATTGAACCGTGTGGGTACCCGCCCAAGTGTTAGTTGTCAAAAAGTTTGTCTTCTTAAAGACGCAACTAGAAACTTTATAACTTTGTAGAACACAATTAGAAGAACACGTTGGTCTCTTGTGCCCATTTCTTGCCTAAATCCAAACCGAGTTTCACTTATTGCAAACTCACCTTAAAAAAAATTGTAGAATGTGACTCATAAGGCTAGTGAGTCTGTGTTCTTCACACTTTTGGCGTTTATCTTTTTAGGTATAAGGATAAATGTTGATAAGAGCCATTGTGCAGTATAGAATCCAGATTTTGCATCGGATTCCAACAGCTTAAGGCGCTGGAAGTATTCTCTCAGGCACCCGTGCCCAGTCAATTCCGTAAACCCATGGGAAAGCTCATCCTAGTCTCGATCTACCCACAAACTAATTTCTGGGATCAATCGTTGTGTTTCTTGATGTCACTTCTCCATTGCAGTTGTCAGCCTTCTATAGTTACTTGTCTTGCAATTTTGTTTTTTGCAACTTTTGTTCTCTCCCTAATCAGCAAATCTAAGAAAAGCGTTTCTATTAGGATGATAACCACCCATGTTCCAATTGAACGATATCCGCAGCTCACCCTTAACGCCGGTCTGCTCTGAAAAAAGATCATCTTGTTGCAGTTTACATCGTTTTGTTTCCTCCTCACGAGGTAGTCGTTTGGCGTCCTTGCACTATGGTATCTTGGTCATATTATGCTCCTCTCTAGTTGTTCCGTTTCTTCAATAAAATCCAAAAATTTTTGCAAAAAGACTGTTTTGTTGTACGCCTTGCTCAACCATAAAAGTTCCATCTGGATTCTCAGTCTCATACTCTAAATTAGGGCACCGTACAGGATAATAGAGTAAGGAACTGCCCTCAAAATCTCTTTTAGATGCAGATTGAAAGAGAGCGCCCTATCCACCTTTTCTTGTTGTCTACCAAAAACTCCAACCATTCAAACCAAGCATTATTGATGTCCACAGTCACCACAACACAAATTTTTCTGTTCCCTTCTGCTATTTTGCAATCTTTCTAACTTAAACACCGCGTCGATGAATAGTGGATCAGCTCGAACCAAATTTAAATTGGTTTCCCAACAAAGATGTCTTCTTCTCCAGTTCGTTTAATATCAGGTGTTTGATTAGTTTGCTTTGAACGTTTAGCAAATACAGCAATTCGGATAAACTTTTCCCAGTGGAAAACTCTACTTTAGTAGAAGCGGTTCTCTCAAAGCAAAAAATTCAGTGCTATACAGAAAGTGGTCAAATGTTTCTCAACAAAACATTTTAATCCTCTGGTGGAACACCCTCAGAAACCGACGCGTTTTAAAGTTAGCTTGTCTAAAAACTACTTCCATACTTTCATGTTGCAAAAAGAGCAACTTTGCTACACTCTTTTTTACTTTGTCCGCCATAACAAGACACAAGTATTTTTCCCAATTCTTGGTGACCATGAAAATTGTAGCGCCGTCTCATCCGTATTCGATAATCTTCTCCAGAAATTTCTTCCAACAAGGCCTGTTTGCGTATTTTTGAAGGTAAGCCAGTTCTGTACTCCGCTTCTACAGGATACGAGCGTGCCTCGTGCGCCCAATACAAGCTTTTCGAGCGTTGGCAATATTCGAGTTACACCAGTATACCGGTTTCTTGCTACTCGCTGACGTTTTCTGTAATAAAGCTTCGGCCGTAATTGGTTTTGATGCCTCATAACACCTTTGTTTAAGATTGCTGAGTTTACCTTCTACTACACGGAGGAACTACATCTATCTCTGCTACGACCTTCAATTTTATACTTGTACCTAACACTACGGTGTAGGCTTATAGACTCAAAATCAAAATGTCTACGCTATGATTCAGCAAATATTTTTTTTAATGTCTCAAATTTATTGCTAGTTTGACAAAATGTTTTGTTAATGTTAAACAATGTTTTTTGAATGTCAAACATTGCTTTAAAGTGTCAAACAATTTTTTAATCTGTCAAACTTATTGCTTCTTTGACAAAATATTTTCTAAATGTTGAACAATGTTTTTTGAGTGTCAAACATTGGTTTAAAAGTGGCAAACAATTTATTAATGTCTCAAACTTATTGCTAGTTTGACAAAATGTTTTCAAAATGTTAAACAATGGTTTTTGAGTGTCAAACATTGGTTTAAAAGTGGCAAACAATTTATTAATGTCTCAAACTTATTGCTAGTTTGACAAAATGTTTTCAAAATGTTAAACAATGTTTTTTAAGTGTCAAACATTGGTTTAAAAGTGGCAAACAATTTATGAAATGTTACAAACTTATTTCTAGTTTAACAAAATGTTTTCAAAATGTTAAACAATGTTTTTCAATTGCCAACATTGGTTTAAAAGTGCCAAACATTTTTTTCATCTGTCAAACATATTGCTAGTTTGACAAAATGTTTTCTAAATGTCAAACAATGTTGTTTGAGTGTCAAGCATTGGTTTAAAAGTAGAAAACAATTTATTAATGTCTCAAACTTATTGCTAGTTTGACGAAATGTTTTTTAAATGTTAAACATTGTTTTTTAAGTGTCAAAAATTGGTTTAAAAATGACAAACAGTTTATTAATGTCTCAAACTTATTGCTAGTTTGACAAAATGTTTTCTAAATGTTAAACAATGTTTTTTGAGTGTCAAGTATTGGTTTAAAAGTGGCGAACAATTTATTAATGTCTCAAAACTTGCTAGTTAGACAAAATGTTTTCTAAATGTTGAACAATGTTTTCTAAATGTCAAACATTGGTCTAAAAATGGCAAAAAAAAATTTAATGCGTCAAACTTATTGCTACTTTGACAATATGTTTTCTAAATTAACGTTTTTTAAGTGCCAAACATTAGTTTAAAAGTGCCAAACAATTTATTAATGTCTCAAACTTATTGCTAGTTTGACCAAACGTTTTCTAAATGTTGAACAGTGTTTCTTAAGTGTCAAACATTGCTTAAAAGTGTCAAACATTTTTTTAAATTGTTAAAGAGAATGCTAGTTTAACAAAATGTTTTCTAAATGTTAAACAATGTTTTTTAAGTGTCAAACATTGGTGTAAAAGTGACAAAT
The DNA here is from genome assembly GCA_963932245.1 of Tachinus rufipes. NCBI lineage: Eukaryota > Metazoa > Arthropoda > Insecta > Coleoptera > Staphylinidae > Tachinus > Tachinus rufipes. The sequence continues at coordinate 11,341,356 of OZ010749.1, forward strand.
AATTTATTAATGTCTCAAACTTATTGCTAGTTTGACAAAATGTTTTCTTAATATTAAACAATGTTTTTTGAATGTCAAACATTGCTTTAAAAAGTGAAATAATTAATTAATGTCTCAAACTTATTGCTAGTTTGAAAAATGTTTTCTTAATGTTAAACAATGTTTTTTCAATGTCAAACATTGCTTTAAAGTGACAAACAATTTTTTAATCTGTCAAACTTATTGCTAGTTTGACAAAATGTATTCTAAATGTTGAATAATGTTTTTCAAGTGCCAAGTATTGATTTAAAAGTCTCAAAAAAATTTATTAATGTCTCAAACTTATTGCTAGTTTGACAAAATGTTTTCTAAATGTTAAACAATGTTTTTTGAGTGTCAAACATTGGTTTAAAAATTCCAAACATTTTTTTAATCTGTCAAACATAATGCTAGTTTGACAAAATATTTTCTAAATGTTGAACAATGTTTTTTAAGTGTCAAACAATTGTCTAAAAGTGAAAAACAATTTATTATTGTCTCAAACTTATTGCTAGTTTGACAAAACGTTTTCAAAATGTTAAACAATGATTTTTAAGTGTCAAACATTGGTTTAAAAGTAGCAAACAATTTATTAATGTCTCAAACTTATTGCTAGTTTAACAAAATGTTTTCTAAATATTAAACAATGTTTTTTGAGTGTCAAACATTGGTTTAAAAGTGGAAAACAATTTATTGATGTCTCAAACTTATTGCTAGTTTGATAAAATGTTTTCTAAATTAATGTTTTTTAATCGTCAAACATTGCTTAAAAGTGTCAAACATTTTTTTAATTTGTCAAACAGAATGGTAGTTTGACAAAATGTTATGTCAATGTTAAGCAATGTTTTTAAGTGTCAAACATTGGTTTAAAAGTGCCAAACAATTTTTAATGTGTCAAACATAATGCTAGTTTTTCAAAGTGGCAAATAATTTTTTAATGTGCCAAACTTATTGCTAGTTTGACAAAATGTTGTCTAAATGTTAAACAATGTTTTTGAGTGTCAAACATTAGTCTAAAAGTGACAAACAACTTATTAATATCTCAAACTTATTGCTAGTTTGACAAAATGTTTACAAAATGTTAAACAATGTTTTTTGAGTGTCAAACATTAGTCTAAAAGTGCTAAACAATTTTAAACATTGGTTTAAAAGTGCTAAACAATTTATTAATGTCTCAATCTTATTGCTAGTTTGGCAAAATGTTTTCGAAATGTTAAACAATGTTTTTCAAGTTTCAAAAATTGCTCTAAAAGTGGCAAACAATTTTCTAATCTATCAAACATATTGCTAGTTTGGCAAAATGTTTTCTAAATCTTAAACGATGTTTCTTAAGTGTCAAACATTGGTTTAAAAGTGCCAAACAATTTATTAATGTGTCAAACTTATTGCTAGTTTAACAAAAAGTTTTCTAAAGGTTAAACAATGTTTTTTAAGTGTCAAACAATTTTTTAATCTGTCAGACATGATGCTAGTTTGACAAAATGTTTTATAAATGTTGAAACATGTTTTTTAAGTGTCAAACATTGGTTTAATAGTGGCAAAAAATTTATTAATGTCTTAAACTTATTGCTAGTTTGACAAAATGTTTTCAAAATGTTAAACAATGTTTTTTGAGTATCAAATATTGGTCTAAAAGTGGCAAACAATGTTTTTGCTGCAAAAACTTCAGCAGTGGGTAAAAGATTCAATTACACCAAGCTATCAGACATCACCCAGCTTAGGCTAACTTAGGCTTACCTAACCTAACACAAACCAACCTCACCTAACTCGTCATTATTTTTGAGATCATATAAGTGTGAATAAAGTTATCAATTTAAACCTTCACAAAATTAATTTAGTTGTAAACCATTACTAATTTGTTTAATGTGATTATAATTGAAATATTATATAAAGCTATTTAATAAATCATAAAATGTATACCAACATTGATTAATAATCAAAAACTGAAATAATTATTATTTCATTATAATCCACCAAATTATATATACACAATAGAAATAAATTATAGGAATTATAGTTTTACAACTAAAAATATAGGTTACAATATTTTGGGCTGATTACTTACGATTATTATTAGGGAAACTAACCCTGAATCGTCTTTATATTATACTGTGGATCAATTTTCGCATGAGATGCTTTGAAGCCAATTACAAAAAAATGTTATAATTACGATCAATGATAATTCAAAACTTTATTCTGAAATTTATATAAGTAAAGAATTAACTAAACTTAGTACACAGCTTGTTACGTAAAGATATAATAGTATCCCTTACTTAAACAATAAAGTTCGACTAAATTTCAATGAAAATTAATCCTTTCATCACACAACTTTCTAACAGATTAAGTAATTAAAGCGAACAATTTACAATACAAAATCCTTTCAAATATTATTTCATCGATACAATTACATTTAAATTAATTGAAGTTTGCAAATAATAATAATAATAAGACAATAAATTCATATAATTGGCAACCACTACCGCACAAAGTTAAATTACTTCATCTAGAAAATGCTGAACTCCATCCATACCGGCGTAACAGCAACTTTATAATACCCGTCATGCATACATAAACTTTTTAATAACAATAAAAATAAAACACACAGTAAATTCATTCCTTTATGGCTTATTAGCTGGGAAGTTAAAATATGTTTTTCGGTTGTAGCAATAAATAATATGTTTTAGAAAAATGAAGGCGAGGAAATACGTAAGCGAGCGTTATTTTTATGTTCGCAAACAAAACTTTTGTAATTTATTTACCTTGATTCTGTCTAGATGGAAGTGAATTTAAATTTACATTGGCTTAGAGGAAACTATAAATTATTACGAAAGTAAAATGTGTGAAGCATTCAATATACGTTTTAAGTTTGTCGGTTTTAATAACAAATTGAATCGGATTTAATTTAGTTTAGTATGTATTTTTTAATATTTGAAGATTGAATTTTGGAGGATGGCTAAGGAGCCAGACAGCTTAAAATTAGGTTTCTCAAATAGGATTAGGTTTTACTTCATTGAAGAAACTACCAGAGAGGTAACAGCCACATGAGCTTAGTAGGAGGACATTCTATCTCATAATAAAAAAATAACTTATTTATTCAATCAACATTTTATATAACAATAACTAGAACTAATTTAGTAAAGGAAACTAACTTTAACCAAGTTGCAAACCATAAATTTATTTAATTACAAAGTTACTAATGATGCCGCGCAATAATTAAATTAAAAATGTAAAGAAATTTTAATTATTTTAGTCAAGTTTCAAACCAAATTTAGCAAAGTTGCAGTTAATTTTGAACAAATAAGTGCTTTAAAGGTTGGCAATATTGAAAATTAAAAAATTAATTTTTAATCTAATTTTTACACTTTTTTTGGTATTAATCACTAAATTTTGAAATAAAACAAAAGCTAATCGATCAATTTTGATCAAACTTGCCATAAATATTTTCGATTAAGTGCTTTAAAGGTTAGCAATATTGAAAAATTAAAAAAAAACTAAATCTATTTTTTTCATTGTTATAAACTTTCTTTTCGGATTTATCACTAAATTTTGAAAAAAAAACAAAAACGAATAGATTAATTTTGATTAAATTTGCCACAAATATTTTCGAATAAATGCTTTAAAATGTTGACGATATTGAAAACTAAAAATTAATTTTTGAATTATTTTTTTGCATAATTTAAAACTTTCTTTTTACCGATCACTAAATCTTGAATAAACCAAAAACTAATCAATCAATATTGATCAAATTTGTAATAAACATTTTCAAATAAGTCCATTAAAGGTAAACAATATTTAAAACTAAAAATTATTTTTTATTTAATTTTTACATTTTTGGAAACTTTCTTTTGGATAAATCACTAATTTTTGAAAAAAAAACAAAAACAAATCAATAAATTTTTATCAAACTCACCTTGAATATTTTTGAATAACTGCTTTAAAGGTTGGCAATACTAAAAACTAAAAATTAGTTCTTAATCTAATTTTTACATTGTTCGAAACTTTTTTTTTTGGACTAATCACTAAATTTTGAATAAAACAAAATTTAATCGATCATTTTATATCAAATTTGCCACAAATAATTGCGAATAAGCACTTTGAAGATTGAAAATAAAATTTAATATTTACCATTTTAAAAACTTTTTTTTTTTTCAGATTAAAACTAATCGATTAATTTTGATCAAACTTGCCATGAATATTTTTGAATATGTGATTTAAAGGTTGAAAATATTGAAAACTAAAAATTAATTTTTAATCTAATTTTTACATTGTTAGAAACTTTTTTTAAGACTTATCTCCCTAAATTAAAAAAAAAAAAACAATGCATCAATTTTGAATAAATTTGCTATAAATATTTTCGAATAAGTGCTTTAAAAGTTGGCAATATTGAAAACAAAAAATAAATTTTTAAATTATTTTTTTCATTATTTAAAACTTTTTTCTTTTTGATCAATTACTAAATCTTGAATAAATCAAAAAATAATCGATCAAATTTACCATAATTATTTTTGAATAAGTACTTTAAAGGTTGGCAATATTAAAAACTAAAAAATAACTTTAAATCTAATTTTTACATTATTGAAAACTTTTTTTTTTAATAATCACCAAACTTTAAAATAAAACAAAAACTAATTAATCAATTTTGATCAAATTTGCTATGATTATTTTCGAATAAGTGCTTTAAAGGTTGGCTATATTGAAAACTAAAAATTAAATTTTAAATAATTTTTTACCTAACTTAAAACTTTTTTCTTTTAGATCAATCACTAAATTTTGAAAAAACCAAAAACTAATCAATCAAATTTGATTAAACTTGCAATGAATATTTTAGAATAACTGATTTAAAAGTTGGCAACATTGAAAACTAAAAATTAACTTGTAATCTAATTTTTACATTGTTGGAAACTTTTTTTTTTCAAACTAATCACTAAATTTTGAAAAAAACAAAAACTAATAATCGATGAATTTTGATCAAATTTGTCATGAATAATTTAGAATAAGTGCTTTAAAGGTTGACAATGTTGATCATTAAAAATTAATTTTTAAATTATTTTTTACATAATTTGAAACAATTTTCTTTTAGATCAATCACTAAATCTTGAATAAAACCAAAACTAATTTATCAATTTTGATCAAATTTGCCATAAATATTTTCGATTAAATGCTTTAAAAGTTGGCATTATTGAAAACTAAAAATTAATTTTTACATTGCTTAAAACTTTTTTTTTCGGATTATTCACTAAATCTTGAAAAAAAAACAAAAACTAATTGATCAATTTTAATTAAATTTGTCAAGAATATTTTCGAATAAGTGCTTTAAAAGTTAGCTAAATTAAAAACTAATTATTAGTTTTTAAATTATTTTTTATATAATTTAAAACTTTTTTTCTTTTGAATCAATCACTAAATTTTGAAGAAAACGGAAACTAATCGATCAAATTTGATTAAACTTGCAATAAATATTGTAGAATAACTGCTTTAAAGGTTGGCAATATTGAAAACTAAAAAATTAACTTTTAATCTAATTTTTACATTGTTGGAAACTTTTTGTTCAAACTAATCACTAAATTAAAAAAAAAAAAAAAAACTAATCGATCAATTTTGATCAAATTTATTTAAGAGAAATTTAAGAAAACTTTTTTCTTTTAGATCAATCACTAAATTTTGAAAAAACCAAAAACTAATCAATCAAATTTGATTAAACTTGCAATGAATATTTTAGAATAACTGATTTAAAAGTTGGCAACATTGAAAACTAAAAATTAACTTGTAATCTAATTTTAACATTGTTGAAAACTTTTTTTTTTCAAACTAATCACTAAATTTTGAAAAAAACAAAAACTAATAATCGATGAATTTTGATCAAATTTGTCATGAATAATTTAGAATAAGTGCTTTAAAGGTTGACAATGTTGAAAATTAAAAATTAATTTTTAATCTAATTTTTACATTGTTGGAAACTTTTTTTATTTTGGATTAATCACTAAGTTTTAAAAAAAACAAAAACTTATCGATCAATTTTGATTAAACTTGTTATGAATATTTTGGAATAAGTGTTTTAGAGATTGGCAATATTAAAAACTAAAAATTATTTTTTTAAATTAACTTTTACATTGTTGAAACCTTTTTTTTTTTTCGGATCAATCACTAAATCTTGAATAAAACAAAAACTAATCAATCAATTTTGATCAAATTTTCCATTTATATTTTTAAATAATTGCTTTAGAGGTTGGCATTATTTAAAACTAAAAATAAATTTTTGAATTATTTTTTACATTATTTAAAACTTTTTTTCTTTTGGATCAATCACTAAAGCTTGAATAAAACAAAAACTAATCGATCAATTTTGATTAAATTTGCAATGAATAGTTTCAAATAAGTGTTTTAAAGGTTGGTAATATTAAAAACTGAAAATAAATTTTTACATTGTTTAAAACTTTTTTTTTTCGGATTAATCACTAAATCTTGAAAAAATCAAAAATTAATCGATCAATTTTGATTAAATTTGTCATGAATATTTTCGAATAAGTGCTTTAAAGGTTGGCAATATTGAAAACTAAAAATGAATTTTTAATCTAATTTTTACATTGATAAAAACTTTTATTTTCGGATTAATCACTAAATTTTGAAAAAAACAAAAACTAATCGATCAATTTTGATCAAATTTGCCATGAATATTTTCAAATAAATACTTTAAAAGTTGGCAATACTAAAAACTAAAAATTATATTTTAAATTATTTTTTACATTATTTGAAACTTTTTTCTTTAGGATCAATCACTAAAACTTGAATAAAACAAAAACTAATAGATCAATTTTGATCAAATTTGCTATGAATATTTTCGAATAAGTGCTTTAAAGGTTGGCTATATTGAAAACTAAAAATTAATTTTTAAATTACTTTTTACAATATTTAAATTTTTTTTTTAGGATCGATCACTAAAACTTGAATAAAACAAAAACTAATCGTTATGTTTTGATCAAATTTCTCATAAATATTTTCGAATACATGCTTCAAGGTTAACAATATTAAAAACTAAAAACTAATTTTCAAATACTTTTTTAATTTATTTAAAAAAAAATTCTTTTAGATTAATCACTAAAACTTGAATAAAACAAAAACTAATCGATCAATTTTGATCAAATTTCCCATGATTATTTTCGAATAAGTGCTTTAAAAGTTGGCAATAATGAAAACAAAAATTATTTTTTAATCATATTTTTACATTGTTGAAAACTTTTTTTTTTATTAATATCTATTTATCTTGAATAAAACAAAAACTAATCAATCAATTTTGATCAAATTTTCCATTTATATTTTTAAATAAGTGCTTTAGAGGTTGGCAGTATTTAAAACAAAAAATTTTTTTTTTAATTATTTTTTATAATATTTAATTTTTTTCTTTTAGATCTATCACTAAAACTTGAATATAACAAAAACTAATCGATCAATTTTAATCAAATTTGCTATGAATTATTTTTAATAAGTGCTTTAAAGATTGGCAACATTAAAAACTAAAAATTAATTTTTAATCTAATTTTTACATTGTTGGAAACTTTTATTTTGGACTAACCACTAAGATTGCAAAAAAAAACAAAAACTAATCGATCAATTTTGATTAAATTTGCCATGAATGTATTTGAATATGTGTTTCAAAGGTTGGCTATATTGACAACTAAAAATTAATTTTTAATCTAATTTTTACATTGTTGAAAACTTTTTTTTTTTTCAAAATATTCACCAAACTTTGAAATAAAACAAAAACTAATCAATCAATTTTGATCAAATTTGCTATGATTATTTTCGAATAAGTGCTTTAAAGGTTGGCAATATTAAAAACTAAAAATTAATTTTTAATCTAAATTTTACATTGTTGGAAACTTTTTTTTTAGATTAGTCACTAAATTTTGAAAAAAAAAAACAAAAACTAATTGATCAATTCTAATTAAATTTGTCAAGAATATTTTCGAATAAGTGCCTTAAAAGTTAGCTATATTGAAAACAAAAAAATAATTTTTAAATTATTTTTTACATAATTTAAAACTATTTTTTTTATCAATCACTAAATTTTGAAAAAACCAAAAACTAATCAATCAAATTTGATTAAAATTGCAATAAATATTTTAGAATAACTGCTTTAAAGATTGGCAATATTGAAAACTAAAAATCAACTTTTAATCTAATTTTTACATTGATAGAAACTTTTTATCAAAATAATCACTAAATTAAAAAAAAAATACTAATCTATCAATTTTGATCAAATTTGTCATGAATAATTTAAAATAAGTGCTTTAAAGGTTGGCAATATTGAAAACTAAAAATTAATTTTTAATCTAATTTTTACATTGTTGAAAACTTTTTTTTTTCGGATTAATCACTAAATTTTGAAAAAAACAAAAACTTCGATCAATTTTAAATAAACTTGTTATGAATATTTTGGAATGAGTGTTTTAAAGATTGGCAATATTGAAAACTAAAAATTCTTTTTTTAAATTAACTTTTACATTGTTGAAAACTTTTTTTTTTCGGATCAATCACTAAATCTTGAATAAAACAAAAACTAATCAATCAATTTTGATCAAATTTTCCCTTTATATTTTTAAATAAATGCTTTAGAGGTTGGAAATATTTAAAACTAAAAATAAATTTTTGAATTATTTTTTACATTATTGAAAACTTTTTTCTTTTGGATCAATCAATAAAACTTGAATAAAACAAAAACTAATCGATCAATTTTGATTAATTTTGCAATAAATATTTTCTAATAAGTGTTTTAAAAGTTGGTATATTAAAAACTAAAAATAAATTTTTACATTGTTTAAAACTTTTTTTTTCAGATTAATCACTAAATCTTGAAAAAAACAAAAACTAATCGATTAATTTTGATCAAATTTGCCATGATTATTTACAAATAAGTGCTTTAAAGGTTGGCAATATTGAAAAGTAAAAATGAATTTTTAATCTAATTTTTACATTGATAAAAACTTTTATTTTCGGATTAATTACTAAATTTTGGAAAAAACAAAAAATAATCGATCAATTTTGATCAAATTTGCCATGAATATTCTCGAATAAATACTTTAAAAGTTGGCAATACTAAAAACTAAAAATTATATTTTAAATTATTTTTTACATTATTTGAAACTTTTTTCTTTAGGATCAATCACTAAAACTTGAATAAAACAAAAACTAATAGATCAATTTTGATCAAATTTGCTATGAATATTTTCGAGTAAGTGCTTTGAAGGTTGGCTATATTGAAAACTAAAAATTAATTTTTAAATTACTTTTTACAATATTTAATTTTTTTTTAAGATCGATCACTAAAACTTGAATAAAACAAAAACTAATCGATATGTTTTGATCAAATTTCTCATAAATATTTTCGAATACATGCTTCAAGATTAACAATATTAAAAACTAAAAACTAATTTTCAAATACTTTTTTACTTTATTTAAAAAAAAATTATTTTAGATTAATCACTAAAACTTGAATAAAACAAAAACTAATCGATCAATTTTGATCAAATTTCCCATGATTATTTTCGAAAAAGTGCTTTAAAAGTTGGCAATAATGAAAACAAAAATTATTTTTTAATCTTATTTTTACATTGTTGAAAACTTTTTTTTTTTATTAATATCTATTTATCTTGAATAAAACAAAAACTAATCAATCAATTTTGATCAATTTTGATCAAATTTTAAATTTATATTTTTAAATAAGTGCTTCAGAGGTTGGCAATATTTAAAACTAAAAATATTTTTTTAAATTATTTTTTACAATATTTAATTTTTTCTCTTTTAGATCTATCACTAAAACTTGAATATATCAAAAACAAATCGATCAATTTTAATCAAATTTGCTTTAAATTATTTTGAATAAGTGCTTTAAAGATTAGCAACATTGAAAACTAAAAATTAATTTTTAATCTAATTTTTACATTGTTGGAAACTTTTATTTCGGACTAACCACTAAGATTGCAATAAAAAACAAAAACTAATCGATCAATTTTGATAAAATTTGCCATAAATGTTTTTGAATGTGTTTCAAAGGTTGGCTATATTGACAACTAAAAATTAATTTTTAACCTAATTTTTACATTGTTGAAAACTTTTTTTTTTTCAAAATATTCACCAAACTTTGAAATAAAACAAAAACTAATCAATCAATTTTGATCAAATTTGCTATGATTATTTTCGAATAAGTGCTTTAAAGGTTGGCAATATTAAAAACTAAAAATTAATTTTTAATCTAAATTTTACATTGTTGGAAACTTTTTAGATTAGTCATTAAATTTTGAAAAAAAAAACAAAAACTAATTGATCAATTTTAATTAAATTTGTCAAGAATATTTTCGAATAAGTGCCTTAAAAGTTAGCTATATTGAAAACAAAAAATTAATTTTTAAATTATTTTTTACATAATTTAAAACTTTTTTTTTATCAATCACTAAATTTTGAAAAAACCAAAAACTAATCAATCAAATTTGATTAAAATTGCAATAAATATTTTAGAATAACTGCTTTAAAGATTGGCAATATTGAAAACTAAAAACTATTTTTTAAAATTAACTTTTACATTGTTGAAAACTTATTTTTTCGGATCAATCACTAAATCTTGAATAAAACAAAAACTAATCAATTAATTTTGATCAAATTTTCCATTTTTTTTTTTAAATAAGTGCATTAGAAGTTGGCAACATTTAAAATTAAAAATACATTTTTGAATTATTTTTTACATTATTTAAAAATTTTCTTTTGGATCAATCACTAAATCTTGAATAAAACAAAAAGTAATCGATCAATTTTGATCAAATTTGCCATGAATATTTTCAAATAAGTGCTTTAAAGGTTGGCATTATTGAAAACTAAAAACTAATTTTTACATTACTTAAAACTTTTTTTTTTTCGGATTAATCACTAAGGGCCGAAATTACAATAGTGGTTTAACTCACACATACGTGGATTAATGCTAACTGTGGATTAAAATATCTGGATAGCTAACTGGCGGAAATGGGCGATTAACGATTTAACTAGCAGTTTAAATAACCTTAAATTATGTGAGTTATGACATTTATTACTTATAAGAAATAGATGTATTATATTAATAGTGATTACTGGAAACTTACTATTGTTTATAAAGAGTTATCTATATTTATTAATTTGCATTTTTTGTTGTTGTTAGATATTCAATATATTTATTAAATAAAATTTTAATGTCAACTTTTTGACGCGTCAATTTTTAGGTTAAGATTTTAAATATTTTGTTGACATAAAATATATGAACGATTGTAATACGCGTTCCCACTAACTAGCGATTTAAATTTTAACTAGCAGTTAGTAAACTTGCAGTTTAAACCACTATTGTAATATTGGCCCTTAATCTCGAATAAAATAAAAACTAATCAATCAATTTATATCAAATTTGCCATAATTATTTTTGAACAAGTGCTTTAAAAGTTGGCAATATTGAAAACTACAAATTTATTTTTAATTTAATTTTTACATTGTTAGAAACTTTTTTTTCGGATTTATTTTGAAAAAAGTCAAAAACTAATGCATCAATTTTAATTAAATTTGCTAAGAATATTTTAGAATAAGTGCTTTAAAGGTTGGCATTATTAAAAAAATTAATTTTTAATCTAATTTTTACATTGTTAGAAACTTTTTTTTCGGATTAATCACTAATATTTGAAAAAAAAAAAAACAAAAACTTATCGATCAATTTTGATTAAACTTGTTATGAATATTTTGGAATAAATATTTTAAAAATTGGCAATATTGAAAACTAAGAATTATTTTTTTAAAATAACTTTTACATTGTTGAAAACTTTTTTTTTTCGGATCAATCACTAAATTTTGAATAAAACAAAAACTAATCAATCAATTTTGATCAAATTTTCCCTTTATATTTTTAAATAAATGCTTTAGAGATTGGCAATATTTAAAACTAAAAATAAATTTTTGAATTATTTTTTACATTATTGAAAACTTTTTTCTTTTGGATCAATCACTAAAACTTGAATAAAACAAAAACTAATCAATAAATTTTGATTAAATTTGCAATAAATATTTTCGAATAAGTGCTTTAAAGGTTGGCATTATTGAAAACTAAAAACTAATTTTTACATTAATTAAAACTTTTATTTTTTCGGATTAATCACTAAATCTCGAATAAAATAAAAACTAATCAATCAATTTATATCAAATTTGCCATAATTATTTTTGAACAAGTGCTTTAAAAGTTTTTTTTCGAACTTATTTTGAAAAAAATCAAAAACTAATTCATCAATTTTAATTAAATTTGCTATGAATATTTTGGAATAAGTGCTTTAAAGGTTGGCATTATTAAAAACTAAAAAAATAATTTTTAATCTAATTTTTACATTGTTATAAACTTTTTTTTTCGGATTAATCACTAAGTTTTGAAAAAAACAAAAACTTATCGAACAATTATGATTAAACTTGTTATGAATATTTTGAAATAAGTGTTTTAAAGATTGGAAATATAGAAAACTAAAATTATTTTTTTAAATTAACTTTTACATTGTTGAAAACTTTTTTTTTCGGGTCAATCACTAAGTCTTGAATAAAACAAAAACTAATCGATCAATTTTGATTAAATTTGCAATAAATATTTTCAAATAAGTGCTTTAAAGGTTAACAATACTAAACATCTAAAAATTAGTTTTTAATCTAATTTTTACATTGCTAAAAACTTTGTTTTTCTGATTTATCTTCAAATTTTGAAAAAAAAAAACAAAAACTAATCATTTAATTTTGATCAACTTTTGCCATTAATATTTTTGAAGTTCTTTAAAGATTGACAAAACTAAAAATTAATTTTTACATTGTTAAAAACTTTTTTTTTTCGGATTAATCACTAAATCTTGAAAAAAACAAAAACTAATTGATCAATTTTAATTAAATTTGTCAAGAATATTTTCGAATAAATGCTTTAAAAATTAGCTATATTGAAAACTAAAAATTAATATTTAAATTATTTTTTACATAATTTAAAACTTTTTTCTTTTGGATCAATCACTAAATTTTGAAAAAACCGAAAACTAATCTATTAAATTTGATTAAACTTGCAATGAATATTTTATAATAACTGCTTTAAAGGTTGGCAATTTTGAAAACTAAAAATTAACTTTTAATCTAATTTTTACATTGTTGAAAACTTTTTATTTCAAACTAATCACTGAATTTGAAAAAAAAAAACTAATCGATCAATTTTGATCAAATTTGTCATGAATAATTTAGAATAAGTGCTTTAAAGGATGACAATGTTGAAAATTAAAAATTAACTTTTAAATTATTTTTTACATAATTTGCAATTTTTTTCTTTTAGATCAATCACTAAATCTTGAATAAAACCAAAACTAATGGATCAATTTTGATTAAATTTGCCATGAATATTTTCGAATAAGAGCTTTAAAGGTTGGCATTATTGAAAACTAAAAATTAATTTTTACATTCTATAAAACTTTTTTTTTCGGATTAATCACTAAATCTTTAATAAAATAAAAACTAATCAATCAATTTATATCAAATTTGCCATAATTATTTTTGAATAAGTGCTTTAAAGGTTGGCAATATTGAAAACTAAAAATTAATTTTTAATCTAATTTTTACATTGTTGAAAACTTTTTTTTTCGGATTAATCACTAAATCTTAAATAAAACAAAAACTAATTGATCACTTTTGATCAAATTTGCTACAAATATTTTCAAATAGGTGCTTTTTAGGTTGGCAATATTGAAAACTAAAAATTAATTTGAAATCTAATTTTTACTTTGATGAAAACTTTTTTTTCTTATTTATCTGTAAATTTTAAATAAATCGAAAAGCTAATCGATCAATTTTGATCAAATTTGCTATGATTACTTTATTTGAAAGTGCTTTAAAAGATTGCAATATTGAAAACTAAAAATTAATTTTTAAATTATTTTTATAATATTTAAAACTTTTTTCTTTTTTATCAATCACAAAAATTTGAATAAAACAAAAACTAATTGATTAATTTTGATCAAATTTGCCCTAATTATTTACAAATAAGTGCTTTAAAGGTTGGCAATATTGAAAAGTAAAAATAAATTTTTAATCTAATTTTTACATTGTTAAAAACTTTTTTTTTTTTGGATTAATCACTAAATTTTGAAAAAAACAAAAACTAATCGATAAATTTTGATCAAATTTACCATGAATATTTTCGAAGTAAAAATTAATTTTTAATTTAATTTTTACATTGTTAAAAACTTTTTTTTCGGATCAATCACTTAATTTTGGAAAAAACAAAAACTAATCGATCAATTTTTATCAAATTAGCCATGAATATTTTCGAATAAGTGCTTTACAGGTTAGCAATATTAAAAACTAAAAATTAATTTTTAAATTATTTTTTACATTATTTAAAACTTTTTTTTTATCAATCACTAAAACTTGAATAAAACAAAAACTAATCGATCAATTTTGATCAAACTTCCCATGAATATTTTCAAATAAATGCTTTAAAGGTTGGCAATATTGAAAATTAAAAATTAATTGTAATCTCACTTTTACATTATTGGAAACTTTTTTTTTCGAACTGATATCTAAATTTTGAAAAAAACATAAACTAATCGATCAATTTTAATTTAATTTGCCATCAATATTTTCAAATAAGTGCTTTCAAGGTTAGAAATATTGAAAACTATTCTCAAATTGTTTTTACATTATTTGAAACTTTTTTTTTTCGAACTAAGCACTAATTTTTGAAAAAAAAAACATAAACTAATCGATCAATTTTGATTTAATTTGCCATGAATATTTTCAAATAAGTGCTTTAAAGGTTGGCAACATTGAAAACCAAAAATTAATTTTTAATCTAATTTTTACATATTTGGAAACCACTAAAATTGAAAAAAAAAAACAAAAACTAATCGATCAATTTTGTTTAAATTTGCCATGAATGTTTTTGAATAATTTTTTTAAAGGTAGGCTATATTGACAACTAAAAATTAATTTTTAATCTAATTAACACTTTTTTTCGGATATATCACTAAATTTTGAAAAAACCAAAAACTAATCGATCAATTTTGATTAAATTTCCTATGATTATTTTCGAATAAGTGCTTTAAAAGTTAGAAATAATAAAAATAAAATATTATTTTTACATTTTTTCTTTTTTTTTTTTTTTTGATTGGTCGTAGTGCCGATTTTCTCTTTCGGTGATCTAACCACACTCAAACCTTGTTATAAGACATGTATGATTCAAGGTCTTTTTCGTCCTCCATGTGCTTAGCAAACTTCTTCTCCTTCCGTAAATCTTCCTCAATCATGTTCTTTATATAGACGTTGGGTGTAAAGCAATTTCCGTCGTCAATGGGAAGATACAATTGGTTGAAAAACCAATTCATCGTGCTTCTCATTTTTGAGTAAAATACATCTGCATCTTCGTATTCTACTAGCTCCATCTTGATAGATTTAATGACATTGTAAATTCAAGAAGAATACTCGATAACGATGCTTGTCGCATAGTAAGTTTACAAATTGATCCAGAATTTCTTTCAATTATTTTGCAGATATCACCATAGCAGTGTTCTAAGTTCTTTCCAGCGTTACACAAATATTGCATTGCAACAAGATCTAAAAAGTAGCATTTATATGCTGCAAATCACTATCCATCAATTCTACTAAAAAAATGTCCAAAACATCAAACACTTCCTGGTGCAAGATGCAAATTGTAGTGGCAAACCCAAGTATTCAAAGTCGGAATATCAAACTTTAATTTTTTTGTCCAAAATTATAGCTCAATAATGTTGTCCATCGGAATCCAAAATTCAAATTGTCAAATAGTCTTTGATTCTACTATATAACCTTCTGAATTTTGATTATGACGTCGTAACCCAGAGAAATAAAACGTAGCAACTACAAAAAAGTTTGTGCCTTCCACGTGCAATAGAACAACAAAACTCCAAGTCACACAAGGCAAAATCATAATTAAATCAGCTAAAAAAAACAAAAACAATCAGAATCAACAAACTTGATCATTGACGACTTTACCATAAAAAAATTGTCGTGGTATAACCCAGTCAACAAGAAAATCACGGTACAAATATGTTCTTAGATAGTAAAAACAAAAACAAAAAACGGATAAAACCAATTCTTTGATAGCCAATTATATAAAGTTATATATTCGCCTTTTATCGACGCGGTGAAGCTAACATAGTTGATGCGTGTTGTAATATCTTTGCTAAAGACATTAACTATTTAATTAGACGGATGTTTAAGGATTTTATTTAGGGTAAAGACGATGTTAACTTAACCGAGACTGGTTTAATATTGGATCTATACAATAAAATGTTTGTACAAAAACTAAGAATAAATAACTAAACAAAAAACTATTCTATTTATTTAATACATACTTATTTACTATATGCAACCCTGTTGCCATTTCTATGTATTATATATTGACTATATAAATATAATTAATATATTACACCTCCTTCTTTAAAAATAAACATTAATACTGAAATAATAATAATAATAATAATAAACAATTATTTACGAGGCCTTAAATTGTAAGGTTTAGATGAAGAAGCATTTAAAAAGTCTGTATTTGAAGTATCCTGAATAGGAATATCATTTCTATATGAAATATCTTTTAATAATTGATTAGTGTGCCTTTTAAATTCTTTTCCCTCTTTGTTTCTTATTAAATAGTTACATTTACCTATTTGTCCAATTATTTTGCCAGGTAGGAATTTTTTATTTAATATATCTCTATAATAAACATTATCTCCAACTGTAAAACTAATATTTCTGTCATCTCCGAAGTACTTAGTCTGATTTCCCTGTTTTTTTGCCACATGATCTCTAACACACTCAATGTCTTTCCCCTTCTTAAAATGTTCAGGATGTTTAAAATTAAATCTAGTTAAAACATTCCGATTGAACATCAAATAAGAAGGTGATTCACCTGTTGTTGTATGAGGTGTCACGCGGTAATCAAACAGAAAATTATTTATTACTAAATTTATATTTTCCAAGGTAATTTTCTTGTCAATCATCAGTTTCTTTATAGCAGTTTTAACTGTTTTTACAGCGTTTTCAGCTGCGCCATTAGAAGCTGGGTTATAAGGAGCGGACGTTATGTGTTTTATGCCGTTACTATTTAAAAAAGTTTGAAATTCACTGCCAACAAAAGCTGGTGCATTATCTGAAACAATTGTTTCACATAAACCAAATCTAGCAAATAATGATCTTAAAATATCAATTGTAGTTTTTGCTGTAATTAAATTTGTTGGAATTACTTCCAACCATTTGCTATACGCATCAACTACCACTAAAAAGTTTTTACCCATAAATGGTCCCATATAGTCTATATGTATTCGTGACCAAGGAAATGAAGGCCATTTCCATGTGTTTAGTTCAATTTTGTTTGGACTTTTGGAATACATCATGCAGGTAGAACATCTTTTAACTAATTGTTCGATGTCTTGTGAAATGCCAGGCCACCAATAATGGGATCTTGCTAAACTTTTCATTTTGCATATTCCAAAATGTGAAGAATGCAATTCATTTAATAATTTACTTCTTAAAACTAGTGGAATAACTAATCGATTATTCCACATTAAACAACCTTCTGCTATTGTTATCTCATTTTTATAAGGTATGTAGGGAAGTAATAATTTACATTTAGTATGGTTAGGCCAACCTATTTTACTAAATTTAAATATAATTTTTAAAATCTTATCTTTTTTTGATTCTTCTTGGATCTTAGCAAAATCAATTGGTATATTACCATTTTCTGAAAAATAATTGATGTAATCAACCTCTGAAATATTGTTTTCATCGTTGTTATCATATGGAAGAGGCAATCTTGACAAACTATCTGCCAAATTGTTTTCTGATTTAATGTATTCAATGGAATAATTAAATCCGCTTAATATTATTGCCCATCTTTTTAGTCTGTTTGCCGAATATTGAGGAATTCCTTTATGAGGACCAAATATTGTGACTAACGGTTTATGATCTGTAACAATCACAAACTGTTGCCCATATAAATATTGATAAAATTTGTTTAAACCATAAACTATGCTTAGCGCTTCTTTTTCAATTTGCGAGTAGCGTTGTTCCGCAGAATTCAACGTCCTAGAGGCATATGCTATTGGTCGCTCTCTGTTATCAGCCATAATATGTGTGATAACCGCTGCTATACCATAATTACTAGCATCAGTTGTCAGTCGAATAGGTAATTCTGGTTGAAAATGTACTAATATATTATTTGACATTAGCAATTGTTTAATTTTATTAAAAGAAGCATCACAACTCTCATTCCAATTCCACAAAATATCTTTTTTTAATAAATTATAAAGAGGATGCAAAGTTTCTGATATTTTGGGTATAAATTTGCAATAATAATTTACCATACCCAAGAACGATTTTAATTGAGTAAAGTTTTGAGGTATAGGTACATTATTAATTGCTTTGACCTTATCTGGAGAAGTTCGAATACCTTCTGCATCAATTATGTGACCTAAATATCTTATTTCTTTTGAAAAAAACTCACATTTGTCAATAGCTAATTTTAATCCTGCATTTTCTAAACGAGTTAATACTTCATTTATTCTTGACAAATGCTGCTTTGTATTTTCACCACTTATTAAAATATCGTCTAGAAAAACGATACACCCATCAATGCCCTGTAATAACGTTTCAATAATTTTTTGAAACTTTGCTGGCGCGCAAGCTACACCAAACGGTAACCTATTATATTTAAATAGTCCCTTATGTGTGGAAATAGTTGTTAAAATTTTAGACTTTTCTTCCAAACATATTTGTTGGTAAGCTCGAGCCAGATCTAATTTAGAAAATATACTACAGTTGTTTAATTTAGTCAGCAAATCTTCAATTTTTGGTAGCGGATATTTATCAATTTCAATTGATTGATTTAATGTTACCTTGAAATCACCACAAAGTCTTACTGATCCGTCTTTTTTAATAATTGGAACAATGGGTGTTCCCCATTCACTGTAGTCAACTGGTGTAATTACTCCCAGTTGCTCTAATCTTTTTAATTCTACTTCAACCTTTTCTCGCATTAAATAAGGTAAAGGCCTAGGTTTGAAAAATTTTGGTTTATAATTTGATTTCAATGTTATAGAAATTACACCTTTATTAAATGTCCCTAATTCAGCAGTAAATAATTTTTTATATTTATTGGTAATAGCCTTTATGTCATTATTTTCAATTTCTGAATAGTTAAATTCATTAATAATATTTAATTTGAATTTATTTATAAAATCACGGCCTAAAATTGCTATTGCTCCGTTTCTTATAACATAAATTTCTAATTCTTGCGCTGAATGTTTATATAAAATATTTAAATTGCATGTACCTATTGGTTTAATTTCTAATCCATTATATAAAGATAATATTTTATTTGTATTTTTTAATTTTAATTTTGAAAAATATTTTAAATATAAATCTTCAGGAATGGCAGAAATACTCGCTCCCGTATCAAGTTGGAATTTTATTTTATTTTCATTTATTTCTACTTCGAGATAAAAAGGTGGGTTATTTTTATTGTCAATACAAAATAAAAAATCCGGAGAAGATAAATAATTGCAAGGATTTTTATTTTTATTAAATTTATCGTTATTTTTATTATTAAAATGTTTTACCTTACTTGGACATATAGATGAAATGTGACCTTTTTTATGACATATGTGGCATGAAGAATTTTTGAAAAAACAGTTTTCCATATCATGATTCACTTTTCCGCACACTATGCACTTTTTTTTCTGTTCACTGTTTTTCTTGCTGGTTAATCCTGATGTCCTATCCCTCGATGACTTCTTTCCGCCATATTTGTCCAGATGATGAAATTCTTTTTTTACCTCGACCGATGAATCCATGACTGCCATTTTCGTTTCCGCCAAATCCACCATATCCGACAACGTTGCTGTGATCTTTTCTTCAAAAAATCTTTCTTGCACCCTGGAGTTATCGTATCCCATTATAAATTGATCCCGCAGCACCATCGGTAGTTCCTGTGCAGAGAAATTGCAAAATGCAGCTAAACTTCTTATTCTTGCAGACCATTCTTTTGGAGACTCCTGAGCGTTTTTTCTTGCATGGTAAAATTTATAGCGTGTCGCAAAAACACTATCCCTCGGTGCAAAATGCTTTGATAGTATTTCAACTAATTCCTGGTAGGTTTTGCTTTCCGGGCACGCCGGCAGACACAAACTGTGCATTAATTTGTAAGTTTCCTCGCTGAGGATATTCAACAAAATTGCCCTTTTTCGTGCGTTGTCCGTTATTTCATTTGCTACGAAATAATTCTCAAGCCTGGGCTTGAATATCGACCACTCACTTAACTGCATGTCGAATTCGCGTAAATGTCCTACCACGTCTTTGGAAGCCATTTTTACGCGCGCACGTGTTTTAAATTTCCGTATTTAATTTTAAAGAAATTTACAAAAATATAACTAAATTTCATTAGTTTCTATCCTCGTCGCCACTGTAATATCTTTGCTAAAGACATTAACTATTTAATTAGACGGATGTTTAAGGATTTTATTTAGGGTAAAGACGATGTTAACTTAACCGAGACTGGTTTAATATTGGATCTATACAATAAAATGTTTGTACAAAAACTAAGAATAAATAACTAAACAAAAAACTATTCTATTTATTTAATACATACTTATTTACTATATGCAACCCTGTTGCCATTTCTATGTATTATATATTGACTATATAAATATAATTAATATATTACACGTGTGACGTCAGTTGTGGGCAAAACCGTGCAAAAGATTTGGTGTTAGTAGACAATATCTTTAACACCAAAAATCTAAAAAACCCTTAAGGATCTATAGGCAAATGATAAATACAACCAATTACACCACCTCCAGAGTGTTTCACCCTTAATAAGCTGTTTGTCGGTAACATGAGCACTATTAAATCATTTCTACAATTTTCTAAAGCTTTGTAATAAATAGTTTGAATTTATTTTAAAATCGTTGAAACTGCAATCATTTGTAATTGAAAATTGTTCACCTACCCAGTATCTATTTGAACGATTTTCTTCGAAATGCCAGGTCATATCTATTTTAATGCAATGAAACTTTTATTCCCATCTTCGCACACCCCATAGTAATAAATATGAAGTCGCTTCAGTATATTTGCATAAAAATTCCCTCCAATATCTTAAAATTCTAGTGAATAATGTCGCGCTAGTAAAATACAGTAACGTTTCGAAAGCTATGAAGATGTAGTGCAACAATATGTAGTCCTACTAGTCATCTGTAAATCACAGCACCAAATCCAATATACTTTCAACGAAAATGTGACCCGTTACGACGGCGAAAACATAACTTTAAAAGAATCTCTCAATATCAAATTTATTGAGTTATCATTTTAACTAGAATCGCGAGCGTATAAATAACAAAATGATAATGCTTTATGCATCACTGAACGATTTGCGTATAATTTGAGTCTCGCCAGGATGATTTATACAATGTATGTATAGCGTGATTTAATATTTATCTTCGTACGGGCATCGCATAAATTAAATGCGAGACTTTTACTGAAGAGAATTATGTAATTCTTGAAAAATATATTCGATTATTACCTTGAGGCGTTTAACCGCACTGCAATTAAGCCTCTAAATATAACTCGGCCTTGGGCTATGAAGAAGTAAAAATGTTAACTTTGCAGAGTAAATTGAGCGGAATATTTTTATATTGTAGTTTAATTACGACGAGATGCAAATGCAATTGATCATTAATGTTGCCCGAGGGATGATTGTATCAATACTCGGGGGTGTGTCGCGGGAACGGTGCAAGTGCACGTACAAGGCTAATCAGCCGGACATGTCGGAAGTGTTGCAGTTGTGGAAACAGGGTTGCATTATTCTCCTCGGGGCTTCTATTTATCCAATAAATTATTGTTAAATTAACAGCATGAATGTTTTTAATTCATTCATTGTCATGATTCTCTAACAGTTTAACTGGATTAAAATTAAAAGTACAATGCAACAAACAAATCAATCACTACAGTTGGAAACAGAATGCTTCTATCATTGCTTTACATTCGATTGCAGAATCTGAAAATTGGCAGTTTGTATATTACTATATATACTCATAGACGCGCCATGCTATTTTTTGTTTGTTGCATGGTGAAGCCAACATAACGCTCCATACCCACGACTGACGTCACGCGCTAGCTGGGGGAATAGGCATTACGCGTACTACAGTAATGAAAATTATAAAATATAAATGTATATTTCAATATAAATTTTAATTATCATTCACAAAATGATTTTTTTTTGTCAAAAACACATTCTCTATGCACATTGCTAGAAGTAAGCAAGAAATTTATTAACAATATAAACTTTAAGAAATCTTGATTATTAACAACATAAACTATAACTAATTTTTATCTAAAGAATTGTCAGATTTGTCACCGTTTATATTAGCAAGCAAGATTTGTTAAAATATCAGTTCATATTGTTAGCTAGCATCATATATGTTGCTTAGTTCTAGCAATGTTCATAGCAAATAGCCCTGATTGTTTGTATCAATTTTATTACCCTCAAGTGACGTCACACGCACTGATCATGTTGGTTTCAACGTGTCGGCAAAAGGCTTGTGTGAGTTTTACAAAGTATATTTTAATTAATGCAATGCCAATTATTGTATATTATTTTAATTAAAATAAATTTCTTTCTATTTCAGGTAAGTCTGCACAACTTCCAATCCAATACGTGGATTAAAAATGTAAGTAACATAAATTGCACGGTTGAATACTGTGTAATTCATAGAAACTCACACAGTTTATATATTTGTTGAAATTATTTTTTTTAATTTGCATTTGGAAATGAAACTTGATGCACCCCATATTTAATTTTATATAAATATTATAAAGCATCGCTTAATGAATAATTGATTAAGCTTGTTTGTCCATTTACATGTTCAATTATATGTGTGTAATATAGTTAATTAAAATGTATATTTATCGATTAAAATACAAACACAATCATGTAATATAAAAGCAACATGAATTAACGGATAGATATCAAATATATATGATTTAATTGGATTTAACATGCAAATGTTAAATTGTATAAGTCTTTATGAATAAACTAATTCGATTTTTGTTAGAATCAAGATATTTAAATGAACACTAATGCCCGTAAAAATATAACGACAATCCATCAAATTAAAAAAAACTGCGATGGTTATCCACACATTATTCCCCATTCATTATATTCTTAGGTTTAATGTATCCATCCCAACCCATATTAATTTTTGCTCCTGAAACTTTAATGGCCGTCCTTACTTAATTGAGTAAATGCTGGTCATTATATGTGAAATATCGTAATTAAGGTTAATTCAACGCGATCTGTTTTCTTGCCCAATCTTGATGAATATTACATAATGGTTCTCATCAAGAAAAAAAACTATATTATATAAAGAGCGTTGCGCGGTGATTTAAGAAAATAAACAGTAGGGGAGTCGTTATGCAAATTAAATTGATTGTTATTTATTATGAAATTATGCGTTTTTTCTTTTTTTTCTTATACGGTGGTAGTGATTAAAGGGTTTGTTTATAAAATTGATCGATAATTGTAGGTTTTATAGGTTAAAAAGTAATTTTCTTCATTCAACAGTTTGTAGTATAATTTTAAACAAATTTATAATTCTTATCATCTAAAAAGTGTTAAATTTAGGTGCAATTAGTAATATTTTCATAATCAAATCAGTAAAAACATCATTCCAATTACTATTCGAACAATCATTCAAATTACAAGCATTCGAATTACTATCCAAAAAATCATTCGAATTATAAGAAATTACATTAAAATTATTATTCGAATTAATATTCGAAACATTATTTCAATAAGAATTCGAATTTGTATTTGAATTTAAAACATTATTCAAACTATCATTCAAAATACTATTACATACATTACATTCTATTATACTATTATACTATTATACTATTCAAAACTATCAATCAAATTTACTATTCAAATAATCATTTAATTCTAAACATCATTCAAAATATCATTCAAATGATTAATTGAATAATAATTGGAACTATCATTCAAAACATCATTAAAATTATAATTTCAACAATCATTTAACTTAACAATCCCCCAGTAATGTGGTGTTTGGCTATTGGCTTTACAAATTTTTTTGACATCTTTTGTTGAGTACAGAACAAAACCTACAAAACTATAATTGACGGTTTTGTTCTATCGGTAATGCAATCAATTAATTTTGGCCTCTCCTCAATTTTGCCGCATTGTAGTATATTCCAATAGCTAGTATTGTTCATCTTGTTATGAGTCTCGACTTGCGAGTTTTTTTCTTAAGGCTTAAAAGTTTTCCAAAAACGTTTCCTTTTTTGCTTTTCTGCAGTCAGCTATTTTTAGCTTCTCTATTTTTGTTGCGTTGTGATGTCCTCTACAAATAATTTTCTTAGAGTTCCAGGTCTGCAAATTGTTTTTTATACCACAAGCTTTTAAAGTTTGCCCAAAACTTTTTTTTTAATAACAAGGAGCTTTGGGCAGGATTTTACATCACCTAATATATTTTCTAAAAACATTGCATTTTGCTTTCTTTATTGGTCCATCGTTGTCTGCAGAGTTCCGTCCTTAAACGTAAATTTTTGTACTTTTGATAACCTATTCTCTGTTAAGCTTGTGATCATTGACAAAATCTTTGGCTTATGATCCTTAGAAAGTTTGCTTGTGCTCTTTGGCAAAGTTAGCTTGTAATCTTTGAAAAGTTTGTTGTAACCTCTAGCAAGTTTGCAAACATTTATTAAATATCTTCACGTGGATTTAAGGCTAATGCTAAGTTACAAAGTTTCTGTCAATGTTTGCTAGTGCTCTATGGGAAGTTGGCTTACAATCATTGGCAAATTGGCTTATAATTTTTGGAAAATTTGCTTGTAATTATTGGCAAGTTTGCTTCTGATCTCTAGCAAGTTTGCAAAACATTATTGAATATCTTCACGTAAATTTAGGGCTGTTGCTAGGTTACAATGTTTGCTTGCGCTCCTTAGCAAGTTGGCATGAAATCTTTGGCATGGTTGCTTATAATCTTTGGAAAATTTGCTTGACAAAGTTTCTACCAATGTTTGCTTGTGATCTTTGGCAAGTTTGTTGTAACCTTTAGGAAGTTTGCAAACATTTATTGAATATACTCACGTAAATTTAAGCCTGTTGCTATGTTACAAAGTTTCTGCCAATGTTTGCTTGTGATCTTTGGCATGTTTGTTTGTAATCTTTAAATCTTAAAATTTGCGTGTAATTTTTGGATTTAAGTTTTTGCTATGTTAAAAAGTTTCTGCCAATGTTTGCTTATGCTCTTTAACAAATTGGCTTGTAATCTTTGACAAGTTTGCTTATAATCTTTAGAAAATTTGCTTGTAAACTTTGGGGCAAGTTTGCTTGTAATTTTTGAAAAGTTTGTTATAACATCTAGCAACTTTGCAAACATTTATTAAACATCTTCACGTGAATTTAAGGCTATTACTAGGTTACAAAGTTTCTTCCAATATTTGCTTGTACTCTTTGGCAAGTTGGCTTATAAACTTTGGCACGTTTGCTTATAATCTTTGGTAAATTTGCTTGTGATCTTTGGCAAGTTTGTTGTAACCTGTAGCAAGTTGCAAAGTTACAAAGTTTCTGCCAATGTTTACTATAATAATATGTCGTGCTTCAAAAAGTTGACTTAAAATGAACTCCTGTTCAATTTGCATGTTCAGTTGTCTATCAAAATGTTGCTAATGTTAAAAAGATTCTTTTAATGGCTTTCTTCCAAGCAACGTTTGAATTTGTTGCAAACGTTAACAAAATTGTTTACGAAATCATTATTGATACTTTCTACGTAGTTGTTGCTTTAAATCAACCAAATAGATAAGTGTTTCAGTCGACATAGACAAGGCCAGTCAGTAGCCGTAGAACCGACAAAACCGGAATCGAAGCTATCCTTCAGTCAAAGTGAATCCAGAAAAAAGCAAAACTGTTATCTATTCACTACGAAAAACCAGTCCTTATAAAAAAAAACGTTTTTCTAAACGACGTTCCTATTCCGTGGTCCGATGTTGCTAAGTGCACAGCATCACTTTCAATAACGTACAAATTGCTTAGACAAAGCCAGAATAACTAAAAACCGGCTATATCTATTTTTTCAGCAAAACAGTGACACATCGTCTCATGTACACCTCAATAATCAGACCTCAAATAGCTTTTACGTACCTCAACCGGTTCGAAGTTTTCCAAAGTTTTAGTTTGCATGAGTTTGTCAGAGCCCCAACCTCAATATTCGCTCGTTGCGCTGACACATCAAAACTTTGTCCAAAAAATACTTCAATGTCCTCGTGGTTTACCCTAACCCTGATCTAACCAAACTTGCTGAACCATACAAGAAAGTGTAGTCCAATTCATATTTTAACCATCTAAAGTGGCTGAACATCCTTCCAACTAACCTTCTTCTAAAATATATTTCTGTAAACAAAAAGTACATAAGCCTTATGGTCTAAAACTTCCAAGTATAATTCGGGAGGAGTTTAGTCGGTAGGTACTCTCCTTGGGTGAATCCGTCGCTTAGCTTTAAGACAAATCTCCTCCAAAAATCACAAAAATATCTGCTTCAGGCTGCACTGCTGTATAAAAGAACCAACAAATGACAAACTATTGAGCAAACCCACTCTTCTGCTACTTTTGTAAAGCTACGTAAGCAAATGCTAAAATGAACTTCTCAAGGGAGCATATACTTTAACAATATTTATAGAGACCACTATAGTTATTGTTTTTGAAGTAAAGTCACTAACTCAACAAACTTTAAATCTAAATTAGAAACTTCCCTACCACACACCAAAATAATAAAAAAATTCAAAACTATATTGCATATTCAAAAACATTTTTGTCAAACTTATTTAACAAACCTCAAAAACAAGCAGTGCAACTCGGACCAAAATCTTACAAAAAAACTCAATAAAGACTCATTTGTTAAGAGCTGTTGATAGGACATTGTAAAAGTAGCGTCTCCCTAAACCACAAAACGGTGACAAGAAGATTGTTGCGACATATTAGGCAAAAGTACCTAAATATATTCTAAGAACTCCAAAGAAAAAACTGAAAACAACCAACCCAAGCTATAAAACTGCGTCAATCAGAACAAGGCTGGTACACTAACAACTGTAAGCACAAAGTTAAAAAGGAAAGCATGAAAACTGGCCCAAAACCGTCAAATGGTATAAACCACAAAATGCTGCCCTAAACTACAAAACAAACCCATCAGAACTCTGCAGAAAAGTAAAATTTGACTGAGTTACCAAACACATAAAGTAACACAAACTGGACAACGAATCAAAGCATAATTGAAGTGATGAGCTTTGAAGAGATTAAATTGTCATACGCCAAAGCTAAATCTTTACAAACTAGCACGAACAGTTTACATCAACTTTCAAACTTTGAAGTTCAAAAAAATGTATCTCAGTCAAAACGTTCTCCAGTATTCTACCATAGATTAAACTATTTACCCAGAAACGCGCAAGAAGCAAAAATGTAAGAAAACCTGTGCATCCACCAAGACGCCCCAACATGACTAAGGTCAACCCAGAAATAAACCAGCATTACCTTAATACTTAATTGACCCATATTTGAAGTAACTAACAACTATCCAATACCAAAATTTGGCAAATATCTCAAAAAACTAAAACTGAAACCAAATCAAAAAATATCAAAAATAGCAAAAAACAACAAAATCCGTCTTAGAAACACAGAAATTTGTCCAAATTAGCAAATAAATTAAATTTTTTGGCCAAAAATTATCAAAAACACAAAAAAGTAATACAATCCGACCACAATTCAGTAATAAATTATTAAAATTTGACAAATAGTTTCAAAATCTAACACAGTTCATAATCTGACCTAATATGCAAAAAATCTGCCTACAATTTGATTTTTAAAAACCAAGTATTCAAAACTCCTCCTACATAATAAATAAAAACTCTTCTTAGGTGGTGGAAAGCGTAGTCAAATTCTCCTCGCAAACTTGTAGCCTTCACAATTTTTGCTTGGGACTGAGCAGCTTGGAAAGCTATCATGTCAACTTATTTCAAAATTTTCATTTAAAATTTTAAAAATACTTGTTTCTGGTATTCCTATTTCTTTAGCAATAACTGACTGACTGACCACATTCCACATTTTGGGTCAAAAAGCTTGTATCAATATTAGAATTAATAATAGAACGGGTTTCATATACTGCTACCATACTCTCTTGGATAGTCTTCTTTAATAACGCTTCTATAGTCAAGTTTGCAACTTCACATCACTCATTTTCGCCTCTTAAAACTGATATAAAAATAATAAATGTTCGGCAATTAACGCAAAACTTAGAGGCGACACAAGAAAAATGTGACAGAACTTGACATAAGAAAATTTTGACAATAACAAATTGTATTTATAGCTAGGTAGATAATATAAAAAACTTCTCTAGTATGTAGTAAATAACAAGTAACATCCAAAAATTTGTTATTAAAATCAAATCAAATTCAAATAAAGTCTGACAAATCCAAAATTAAAAACAAAAACTCTACCTAACAATACAGAAATCCGGCCAAATTTAATAAAAAATCAACTACAAAATTCAAAATTTGTAATCAGAAACTATCAAAATTTGATAATTTTTTGTGGCACAAATTTAAAATTGGCATAATAATCAAAAACAAACAAAAAAATCATTTTCAGTCTAAATACCTTCTAAGTTGATTCTAAATAATATTAAATGGTCAAGAAAGCAACAATCCGGCCACGATTCAGTAAAAATTTATTAAAATTTTGCTAATAGTTATAAAATCTAACACAAACAGTATCATAATCTACCCCAAACAAACAAAATTCCGGCCACAATTGATAAAAACCAAGTATCCAATTTCTGACATCAAAAACTGGCCATAGAACATCAATATACAAATAGAAATTAGAAAAAATTCTGCCAAAAAGTAGTAAAATAAGTGATTAAAACATTTTATAGAGTCATCTCCAAGTTAAGCTTCAATCGCTTAACATTTGTTATTATTATATCAGTTAAAGAAGTAAAACTGAGTAACTTGCAACTTAAACCCAAAATTTTTATCAAAAGATAGCAGCAGCCCAAGATACATCCATGAGAGAATGATGAAAGTGTATGAAGAAAAGAACCAGTCCCATTTTCAAGTCAAATATTGGTGCAAGTGTAGAAAACCACCTCTAAAACCACAAACTAATAAAATCATCAATAAAGTTTCAATTATTATTACAGAAATAAAAGTAACAAAAAGTAGTATTTACAAAATTCTACATAAAAATTTGCTCAATATGTAGAAAACACATTTGCAAAAAAAATTGAATGTTTTATTTCAAGATGAAGACTTCTTTTATAGAATTATAACTGGAGATAAGCTTTGGGTACACCACCAAGAACCTCTCACAAAACAAAAACTCATGCAATAGGTTTATAAAAGCTCTCTACTACCCAAAAAGACAAAAACGCAATTTTCTGTTTAAATAAGTGATAGCTACACACGCCGAGGAGATTCTCTTAACTGAGTATAAGCCAAAAAAAAACTGCAATAACGGGGAATGTTAACAAAGACACAATTAAAGACTTGAAAGAAACTATACACAATTGTGCTTCTGCACGGCAAGATGCATAAAGCACAAATTGTTCAAAAAGTAGTTAATGAACGCTGCTTTAATAAATTACAACATTAACCTTACAATCCCCACCTCTTCCCCAGTAACAAAACTCTTAGATCACTTAAGGGTAATTCCACGGAAATTCGGACAATCATCCCCACATCGATATATCCAATTATGCTCAAATTTTGTATAAACGTTTGGGGCACTAAAATTTTAAATTTCTAGGTGCAATAGCGGCCATTTTAACTTTTTAGGAATATTTTGTTTTCTTTCAGTTTTTGTGCTGTAAATAAGCAAAAATATAGTCAAAAATCACATTTAAAAGGGTGTATTTAATAGGAAATTTTCCGTAGAACACGATCTTGTCCTTGGTTTTCCAAAATTTTTCTCAAAAAATAAAAAAATTACCATTTTATTAAAAAATTTATATCTTCGATTCCACTGCACCTGGAGACTTGAAATTTAAATATGATACTCCTGAAACATAGAACTTTTCGTCGTTTGCCCTAGGTTTAAATATAACACATAATTGCTAAAACTGGGTTACTATCAAGTAATTTTCCTCTGATTTTCCGTTGAGCCACTCGCCCAAAAGTCCTAAACTAAGTGACCCATCCACCAGCTCAAGCGTTAAGTATTCAAGAATTAGTATCAATTGTATGCGCAATGTTTAATAATTTTTGTGCAAAAATTTTTTAAGCAATTTTTGAGTAAAAACTAAATTATTTGCAATGTTTGTGCTAAAACTAAATTTTCTGAACAATTTTAGATAAATTTTGTACAACATATCAATTATCTGCGCAAATTCTGATCAATTTTGAGCAACAAATAGATTTTCTACGCAATTTTAGATCAACTTTGTGAGAAAATTAAATTTTAGTGCAATTTTTAATTCATTTTGTGCAACAATTAGATAAATGTTGTACAAAACATAAGTTTCCTACGCAATTTTTTATAAATTTTGTATAAAAACTTTACAAAATTGATCTTAACAATTTTGAGCATTTTTTTATTAAAGTTTGCTGCAAACAAATTTAGATAAATTTTGAACAATAAATAATGTTTCTGCGCAATTTCTAATCATTTTAAACATCATATAAATTTTCTGAGCAACTTTAGATCAACTTTATGTAAAAACTGAGTTTTTGTGCAATTTTTAATTAACTTTGGACAATAATTAAATTTTCTAAGCAATTTTAGATAAATTTAGTATAATAAATCAGTTTTATGAACAATTTTGTGAAACAAATTGTTTTTATAAGCAAATTTAAATCAACTAAAATTTAGTGCAAATTTTGATAAAGTTTGTGCAACAATTAAATTTGTTTAACAATTTTGACTAAATATTGTAGAATAAATTAGTTTTCTGTACAACAAATAAGATTTCTTTAAAGTATTGAGCAATTTTAGATAAATTTTGTAAACAAAGTAAATATTCTGCGCAATTTCTGATAAGTTTTCTAAGCAATTTTAGATCAAATCTGTATAAAAACTAAGTTTTTGTCTAATTTTTTATTAATATTGTGCAACAATTAAGTTTTCTAAGCAATTTTGTACAATAAACCAATTTTTTGTGCATTTTCTGATCATTTTAAGCAACATATAGGTTTTTTGATCAACTTTATGTAAAATCTAAATTTTTGTGCAATTTTTGAATAATTTTGTGCTGCAATTATGTTTTTAGAGCAATTTTCGATCAATTTTGTACAATAAATCAGTTTTTTGTGCAATTTCTGATCAATTTAAGCAACATATAATTTTTTTGATCAACTTTATGTAAAATCTAAATTTTTGTGCAATTTTTGAATAATTTTATGCTACAATTATGTTTTTAGAGCAATTTTGAATCAAATTTGTACAATAAATCAGTTTTTTGCGCAATTTCTGTTAACTTTAAACAACATATAAGTTTTTTAATCAACTTTATGTAAACACTAAATTTTTGTGCAATTTTTGTGCTACAAATATGTTTTTAGCAACATATAGACTTTTTGATCAACTTTTTGTGAAATCTAAATTTTTGTGCAATTTTATGTTATAATTATGTTTTTACAGCAATTTTTGATCTATTTTGTACAATAAATCAGTTTTTGCGCAATTTCTGATAATTTTAAGCAATATATAAGTTTTTTATCAACTTTATGTAAAAACTAAATTCTTGTGCAATTTTTGAATAATTTTGTGCTACAATTTTGTTTTTAGAGCAATTTTAGATCAATTTTGAAATATAAATCAACTTTTTTGCGCAATTTCTGATAATTCTAAGCAACATATAAATTTTTTGATGTAAATACTAAATTTTTGTGCAATTTTTTAATAATTTTGTGCTACAATTATGCTTTTAGAGCAATTTTCGATTAATTTTGTACAACTAATCAGTTTTTTGCGCAATTTTTGATAATTTTAAGCAATAAATAAGTTTTTTGATCAACTTGATGTAAACACTAAATTTTTGTGCAATTTTTGTGAAACAAATATATTTTTAGAGCAATTTTCAATCAATTTTGTACTATAAATCAGTTTTTTTGCGCAATTTCTGATCATTTTAAGCAACATATAATTTTTTTGATCAACTTTATAAAAAATAAATATTTTTGTGCAATTTTT
Organism: Tachinus rufipes; assembly: GCA_963932245.1. Classification (NCBI taxonomy): domain Eukaryota; kingdom Metazoa; phylum Arthropoda; class Insecta; order Coleoptera; family Staphylinidae; genus Tachinus; species Tachinus rufipes. The sequence goes on from OZ010749.1 coordinate 11,373,676, forward strand.
GAATAATTTTGTGCTACAATTATGTTTTTAGAGCAATTTTAGATCAATTTTGAACTATAAATCAATTTTTTTGCAAAATTTCTGATAATTTTAAGCAACATATAAGTTTTTTGATCAACTTTATGTAAACACTAAATTTTTGTGCAATTTTTGTGCTACAAATATGTTTTTACAGCAATTTTTGATCTATTTTGTATACAATAAATCAGTTTTTGCGCAATTTCTGATAATTTTAAGCAACATATAAGTATTTTGATCAATTTTATGTAAACACTAAATTTTTGTGCAATTTTTGTGCTACAATTATGTTTTTAGAGCAATTTTAGATCAATTTTGAACAATAAATCAGTTTTTTGCGCAATTTCTGTTAACTTTAAGCAACATAAAAGTTTTTTGATCAACTTTATGTAAACACTAAATTTTAGTGCAATTTTTGTGCTACAAATATGTTTTTAGAGCAATTTTCGATCAATTTTGTACAATAAATCAGTTTTTTGCGCATTTTCTGATAATTTTAAGCAACATATAGACTTTTTGATCAACTTTTTGTAAAATTTAAATTTTTGTGCAATTTTGTGTTACAATTATGTTTTTACAGCAATTTTAGATCAATTTTGTACTAAAAATCAGTTTTTTGCGCACTTTCGAATAATTGTAAGCAACATATAAGTTTTTTGATCAACTTTATGTAAAAACTAAATTTTTGTGCAATTTTTGAATAATTTTGTGCTACAATTATGTTTTTAGAGCAATTTTCAATCAATTTTGTACAATAAATCAGTTCTTTGCGCAATTTCTGATAATTTTAAACAACATATAAAATTTTTGATCATTTTTATGTAAAATTTAAGTTTTTGTGCAATTTTTGAATAAATTTGAGCTACAATTATGTTTTTAGAGCAATTTTCAATCAATTTTGTACAATAAATCAGTTCTTTGAGCAATTTCTGATAATTTTAAGCAACATATAAAATTTTTAATCATTTTTATGTAAAATTTAAGTTTTTGTGCAATTTTTGAATAAATTTGAGCTACAATTGTTTTTTTAGAGCAATTTTCAATCAATTTTGTACTAAAAATCAGTTTTTTGTGCAATTTCTGATAATTTTAAGCAACATATAAATTTTTTGATCAACTTTATGTACTAAACTAAATTTTTGTGCAATTTTTGAATAATTTTGTGCAACAAATATGTTTTTAGAGCAATTTTAGATAAATTTTGAACTATCAATCAGTTTTTTGCGTAATTTCGATTAATTTTAAGCAACATATAAGTTTTTTGATCAATTTTATATAAAAACTAAATTTTTGTAAAAATTTTGAATAATTTTGTGCTACAATTATGTTTTTAGAGCAACTTTCGATCAATTTTGTACAATAAATCAGTTTTTTTGCGCAATTTCTGATAATTTTAAGCAATGTATAAGTTTTTTGATCAACTTTAATTATTTCATTAAACAAGAGAGCTACAATATTCTAAGCCAAATTATTTCATAACTAACAATTGACATTCACAGTAAGAACAATAATCATTTTTTGGATAAGCCACTCGCCCATAATTTATGACAAAATTGAAAAGAAAATAATCAAAATCCAACAAAAAATAATAAAATCCGGCACAAAATTGAATTCAATACATTATTCGAAATATAATTTGAAAAACAATTCAAATTATAATTCGAAACAGCAGTCATAACTTGAAACATCATTCAATTTATAATTCAAAACATTCAAATTATAATTTGAAACATCAATGAAAAGTACAATTTCAAAAATTGTTTAATTCGAAAGATCGTTCGAATTATCGGTCAAATTATAGTTCTTCTTTATTGTGAGTTTTACAGCTATTTTACATCGCTGTAGAAGTCTTACAACTTGTTATGAAAGCGGCTGATGAATCAAACGGCTTATTAGGTGATTTCCAAATCATATCGAATATAAAAAACAAGTTATTACTACTACTCGAACTGTTATCGTACTACGCTAACGCTCTATAATTGAGCTATCTTAATTTTGAAGAATATTTCACAACATAGTTCCAATTATAATTCTTCCAAGTATTATCAATGTAATTTGAAATCACAATAATCCAATCATCAAAAAAATAAAACAAAATCCGACCCAAGCACTATCAAAATGAAATCTAAATTTACAAATTCTAATTTCTGAAATAAAAATTCAAATTAAAATCCGGCAAGATCGGACCGGTTTCGATATCAAAAATTGATTAAAATTTAAAAAATCAGTACAGAAAGTAGTAGAATAAGTGATTTCAAGTACAAATTCCAACCATAAGTCATGAATTTTGAGTAAAAATCCGGGAAAAAAGTAATAAATTCGACACAAGGTTTACAACAATTAAAATCCGGCTTAAAACTAGAAAAAAAACGGTCACATTATATTAAATTTTGACTTCAAAGTTGCAAAAAATATAAATAATCAAAAGATATAAAAAATATAAAAATCCGGCCAATCGTAGCAAAATCCGGCCTTTAATTATCAAAGAAATAATGTAGTACTAAGTTATTATTTGATTCAAATCTTTCCGTAGAATATCACAAATAAAGTATTCAAATATCCTGCAAACAGATAGAACTAAGGATTAATTCTAGTTTATAAATACTAAATTTTTAGTAAAAAAAAATTACAAAACAAAAAATCCGAAAATCATAGTGTTTACCAATTATTAATAAATTCATGCCCCAAAGCTCTAAACTAATTGATAACTGGACTTAATGGCCGGATTTAGATTATTACAGAGTAATTGTATATATTATATTTAAAAACTCGATTTTAATATATAAAATCCGGATACTTGAATTAAAATTTTAAAATTAATAGTAGTTTATTAAAAAAAATTTAGATAATTTTATTATAATTATGAGAGCATTGTTATATATTATTGAAAAGCAAAGTAATCAGAACAAAGTGTTTCCGTACATAATAGTTAAAACCGATCACAATTTTCCCACTCCTAAAAACAAATTAAACAATTAACATCGTAATGAGTTAGTTGAAGGAGGAAGCATCAAAACTGCTTGTAACTCTCCACCCACTCCATTAAAACTATTGTGATTCCAAGATGTTCGAAACGGTTTCGGTTGGTAGAAGTCGGGAGTTTGATCCTGTTCAAAGTAAAACAGTGTTAAGGGAAAAAAGTTATGTTTGACAACGTTCGCTTCTTCGTCGAGCAACTTTAAATTCCACGTAAAAATACACCTCGATTTCCTGTAAGAATGGAAACGAACGTGTCATAAAAAGGCACAGAAACTTTTTGAAAGAATTGAGTTGTTAAATTCTTATACTGCATTAAGTTAATTAAAAGTTTTATATGAAATCAAATTAGCCGCTAATTATATATGTTTATAATTAATGTGTATCAAGTTAATAAGAAGTTTCCTGCTTAATCAATTGGATGGTTGTTGATCTAAATTTAATTGCATCTGATATTCAAATACGATTTAATTGCCATTTACTTACTTACATAACGTATTAATTATGATAAACTTGTTGGTAGGGAAGGTCACTCACCTGAAACAGATTATTAAATTATTTTTATATACAAAATATTTTATATTAATGATTAATACATGTAAATTATGTTTTGTAAAGGGGCGATGGTTGAATGGAAAGATAATTTATGGACGTTACACGATAGGGCCTATAATAACGGTAATGTTACGAAAAAAAATGTGACTGGGGTGAAATGCACTCTCACTTTACTGATAAGATTTGAAAGCTCAGTGTTTCTTATCTGTGAATTATCAGTTGGTATTGTAATGTGGAGTGCCCCCGTTTGGAATATTCATTGCTTTTTTAGGTAAATATGCATTTGAATGCAAAATTGTATTAAATAATACAATAAAACAAAAATGAAAAATTAACGTTGCAATTACAATTTCATCTTTCATAATGTTTCCAAAGTATTACACGAAATGTTCTCAGTCCAATTTTAATTGACAAGAAATAATTAATAACCGCGTTTCCCCATCGGGTGGAATTAATTATACAACGGGGCGTTATTAATCACTTTCTTAAAGAAAAAGTCATTTTAATTTCCTTTCAGAATTATAAACATAATTTGTCTTTTTTGAAATTGAACAGCTTTCATATTGTTTTATAATAAAGATAAAGTTATCTTAACAAAATGAACGCTGTTTTCGTTTTTTTTTTTTTAATTTTAGTGGTGGTTATAATTAATTGAATTGTGTGCTTTAATGGTCAACATATTTCTCTGGTATTAAATTTTATGTGCGGGGCGTTATTACAAAATACTAGAAAGCATTCCACATGTGCATTAAGACATGTCATGTTGGAATCGCTTGGATTTTAGTGTCGCATTTGTGGTAAATGGGAATATATTATATGGAAATTGTTGGGAAAGTCCATGGCTACTTCGAAAACAAGTTGGATATTGATGTGCATTAATATTAATAACAGTATAAAGTTTCAGAAAAACTGTTATATTTAGTTATTTATTATAAATATGGGAACTACTTTTATTTTCTTTATTATAATTATGATTAATGACATTATTATTATGATTATTACATTATTTAAATACCGTAAATAATGTATCTAATTTAACTCGTGTAGCAACTTGTTTACATAAATTCACAAACTCCTTTTATATAAAATTGCTCACAATTAACCAGATTCATAACTGTAATCTGTAAGCATGCATTCCGCGCAAAGTATTATGAACCACATTAAATTACATTTTACCTACAAATGAATTCCTTGCATTTTCTGATACAACTGATAAGAGACCCGACCCAATGATACTCTTTATCGTCCACATTTATGTACAAATACATGTTTTATGGCCGCATTTACGTTCCACACATAGCAATTTGTTACAACGAGCCTTGTAATTTATGTCCATCCTCGTTTTAAAAACAAAACAGAATAACATAAAACAATGAATTTATTTGATATAATAACGGAAGATTTATTTGTCAAATAAATAACTTAATGTTTTGACTATTTTAATACAATTTTAAGATTCATTGTGGCGAGACTGCAACATTTTCCCATGCTTGCAAAAATATAGTGTAAATGGTAAATTACGTTGGAACTATAAATTATATTGAGCGCGGTGAGTTCAAGAAAAAACAATTTAAAGGCGATATCGATAGATGTAATTATGCGGGGGCGCTCAAACGATCACGTTCAGTGTTCTTCTTGGGAGAGAGGTAGGACCGAGTGAGACCACCCAGATCATCCCGCGCCCGTCCTCATTAAAATCAGACACACGTCATCGGCAGTGCCTTGGCACGTGAAGAAGACAAAGCGAGAGATCGACTAAGTTGAAAAAAATAATAAAGAATTATTTTGATCGTTATCTGCGTACACTGAGCCCCCGCAATGTGTTATCATCGGGGGGCTAAAGCATAAAGTGTATTGTTTATTTGATAACACAATCCGGAATAAAGTATACGTATAGACAATAATAAAATTCAGTTTTATATTAGACAGAATAATTGTATTAATAAATAAAATAATTTCTACTCATCAAGTATTACTAATTAATATTTCATTCTGAAACAGTTCAGACTTGTTTGAAAAAAGTCAACACCTGGCACAGTCCAGTGGCGTAGCTATAGTATAGTAAGGGTGCCGCAAAACCATGCAATTTTTGCGATTGATTAATTATAAATTGTTACAGCAATTTTCAGAATAGTATATTGTATAACTAGCACGTAATGATACTCATTTCCCACGAGTATAAACGTTGTTGCACAAGCTTTTGTAAATGTTCATTTTTCGGGCGCAATATGTGTATAATGACATTGCATACTTTTCCGTAGCAATGTACTTTCTTTCACTTAAACGACTTCAAAATATTGATCTTGTCACACTTGGTGAGCACAGAAGACCTATACCAGGTGTAAACATTTTTTTTTTAGCTAATATACGTCACTGCTAGCTTGTAGCCTCTTTGCTTTGCCCGTAATGCTGGCAACTTACATTACAGATCAACCTACAGTTTTGAGCAACAGATCAACTAACCTCAATCCATACTTAAGTTGAAACAATTAACAAACACTCAAACAATATTGATTTTTATTACCGTAAATCATTAATAGAGTGCAATTTCACCGCTCCCGGACAACTAAAGCGGTTCAAGATGAATCAGCAGAGATTCTACTACAACAATCTCTGTCACTTGCAGCTAAAAATGACATACGATCAGACATATCTCAAACGCGACTACGACAAGTCAGATTGGGCCGCTATTAAGTTGCCTGTGGGACTACACTATAAGTGCTTCCAAATAGGATAACAACCTGCAAATGCAAGGTTACGAGTATTGACCTCAACATGCAAACGGTTGTGACTTAAGTCTGCCTTATACCACCGGTCACGTCACTATGAACTGGTTTTAGAATCTGCGGTTATCATCATTTTGATGTGTCAAATTCTACAACCGTTGCAGTAGTTATAGCAATAAAACACACAAGTGCTCATCACCGAACGAGAAAATTGGGACTTTAACTAAAAAAAGAGATAATTTAAAAATTAATTTTTAATTTTTAATATTGCCAACCTTAAAAAAACGTATTCGAAAATAATCATGACACATTTGATCGATTAGTTTTTGTGTTATTTAAAACTTTAAAACTTTAGCGATGGATCCAAAAAAAAAAAAGTTTCTGACAATGTAAAAATAAGATTAAAAATTATTTTTTTAGTTTTTAATAATGCCAACCTTTAAAGCACTTATTCGGAAATATTCATAGCAAATTTTATCAAAATTGATGCAATAGTTTTTTTTTACAAAATTAAGTGATTGGTCCAAAAGAAAAAAGTTTCAAATTTGTCTCAAAGTATTCATGAACTGGCTATAATGTTCCCAATCTTTTTCAAACAATATAAAATGTTTCCAAAGTATTATAAAACGTTCTTAGGTCACTGATATTTACAAAAAGTATTCCAAAATTGTCTCAAAGTCATAAAGTATTCATCAATTATGATATAATGTTCCCAACCTATCACAAATGATATAAAGTGTTCCTAAAGTATTATAAAACATTCTTAAGTCACTGATATCTACAAATAATGTTCCAAAATTGCCTCAAAGTCATAAAGTATTCATGAATTATAATATAATGTTCCCAACCTATCACAAATGATATAAAATGTTCGTAAAGTATTATAATCTTAAGTCACTGATATTTACAAATAGTGTTCCAAAATTGTCTCAAAATCATAAAGTATCCATGAACTGTCATATAATGTTCCCAATCTATAACAAATAGAATAAAATGTTCCTAAAGTATTATAAAACGATCTTAGGTCAATGATATCTACAAATAATGTTCCAAAATTGTCTCAAAGTCATAAAGTATTCATAAACTATCATATAATGTTCCCAACGTATTGCAAATAATATAAAATGTTACAAAAGTATTATAAAACGTTCTTAAGTAACTGATATCTACAAATAATGTTCCAAAATTGTCTCAAAATCATAAAGTATTCATGAATTATCGTATAATGTTCCCAACCTATTACAAATGATATAAAATGTTCCAAAAGTATTATAAAACGTTCTTAGGTCACTGATATTTACAATTGGTGTTCCAAAATTGTCTCAAAGTCATAAAATATTCATGAACTGGCATATAATCTTCCCAATCTTTTACAAACAATATAAAATGTTCCCAAGGTATTATAAAACGTTCTTAGGTCAATGATATTTACAAATAGTGTTCCATAATTGTTTCAAAGTCATAAAGTATTCATGAATTGTCATATAATGTTCCCAACCTATTACAAACAATATAAAATGTTCCTAAAGTATTATAAAACGTTCTTAAGTCACTGATATCTACAAATAATGTTCCAAAATTGTCTCAAAGTCATAAAGTATTCATAAATTGTCATATAATGTTCCCAGCCTATTACAAAGAATATAACATGTTTACAAAGTATTATATAACGTTCTTAAGTCACTGATATCTACAAATAATGTTCCAAAATTGTCTTAAAGCCATAAAGTATTCATAAACTATCATAAACATTATATAAATAATATAAAATGTTCCCAAAGTATTATAAAACGTTCTTAGGTCACTGATATCTACAAATAAAGTTCCAAAATTGTCTCAAAGTCATAAAGTATTCATGAATTATCATATAATGTTCCCAACCTATTACAAATGATATAAAATGTTCCTAAAGTATTATAAAATGTTCTTAGGTCATTGATACTTACAAATAATGTTCCAAAATTGCTTCAAAGTCATAAAGTATTCATGAATTATAATAAAATCTTCCCAACCTATTACAAATGATATAAAATGTTCCCAAAGTATTATAAAACGTTCTTAAGTCACTGATATATACAAATAATGTTCCAAAAGTGTCTCAATGTCACAAAGTATTCATGAATTGGCATATAATGTTCCCAATCTTTTACAAACAATATAAAATGTTCTTAAAGTATTATAAAATGTTCTTAGGTCACTGATACTTACAAATAGTGTTCCAAAATTGTATAAAAGTCATAAAGTATTCATAAATTATAATAAAATGTTCCCAACCTATTACAAAAGATATAAAATGTTGCCAAAGTATTATAAAACGTTCTTAAGTCACTGATATCTACAAATAATGTTCCAAAATTGTGTAAAAGTCATAAAGTATTCATAAATTATCATATGATGTTCTAAACCTATTACAAATAATATAAAATGTTCCCAAAGTATTATAAAACGTTCTTAAGTCACTGATATTTACAAATAGTGTTCCAAAATTGTCTCAAAGTCATAAAGTATTCATAAACTATCATATAATGTTCCCAACGTATTACAAATAATATAAAATGTTACAAAAGTATTATAAAACGTTCTTAAGTCACTGATATCTACAAATAATGTTCCAAAATTGTCTCAAAATCATAAAGTATTCATGAATTATCGTATAATGTTTCCAACCTATTAAAAATGATATAAAATGTTCCAAAAGTATTATAAAACGTTTTTAGGTCACTGATATTTACAAAAAGTATTCCAAAATTATCTCAAAGTCATAAAGTATTCATCAATTATGATATAATGTTCCCAACCTATCACAAATGAAATAAAATGTTCCTAAAGGATTATAAAACGTTCTTAAGTCACTGATATTTACAAATAGTGTTCCAAAATTGTCTCAAAGTCATAAAGTATTCATAAACTATCATATAATGTTCCCAACGTATTACAAATAATATAAAATGTTACAAAAGTATTATAAAACGTTCTTAAGTCACTGATATCTACAAATAATGTTCCAAAATTGTCTCAAAATCATAAAGTATTCATGAATTATCGTATAATGTTTCCAACCTATTAAAAATGATATAAAATGTTCCAAAAGTATTATAAAACGTTCTTAGGTCACTGATATTTACAATTGGTGTTCCAAAATTGTCTCAAAGTCATAAAATATTCATGAACTGGCATATAATGTTCCCAATCTTTTACAAACAATATAAAATGTTCCCAAGGTATTATAAAACGTTCTTAGGTCAATGATATTTACAAATAGTGTTCCATAATTGTTTCAAAGTCATAAAGTATTCATAAATTGTCATATAATGTTCCCAACCTATTACAAACAATATAAAATGTTCCTAAAGTATTATAAAACGTTCTTAAGTCACTGATATCTACAAATAATGTTCCAAAATTGTCTCAAAGTCATAAAGTATTCATAAATTGTCATATAATGTTCCCAGCCTATTACAAAGAATATAACATGTTTACAAAGTATTATATAACGTTCTTAAGTCACTGATATCTACAAATAATGTTCCAAAATTGTCTTAAAGCCATAAAGTATTCATAAACTATCATAAACATTATATAAATAATATAAAATGTTCCCAAAGTATTATAAAACGTTCTTAGGTCACTGATATCTACAAATAAAGTTCCAAAATTGTCTCAAAGTCATAAAGTATTCATGAATTATCATATAATGTTCCCAACCTATTACAAATGATATAAAATGTTCCTAAAGTATTATAAAATGTTCTTAGGTCATTGATACTTACAAATAATGTTCCAAAATTGCTTCAAAGTCATAAAGTATTCATGAATTGGCATATAATGTTCCCAATCTTTTACAAACAATATAAAATGTTCTTAAAGTATTATAAAATGTTCTTAGGTCACTGATACTTACAAATAGTGTTCCAAAATTGTTTCAAAGTCATAAAGTATTCATGAATTATAATAAAATGTTCCCAACCTATTACAAAAGATATAAAATGTTGCCAAAGTATTATAAAACGTTCTTAAGTCACTGATATCTACAAATAATGTTCCAAAATTGCCTTAAAGTCATAAAGTATTCATGAATTATCATATGATGTTCTAAACCAATTACAAATAATATAAAATGTTCCCAAAGTATAATAAAACATTCTTAGGTCACGGATATCTACAAATAGTGTTCCAAAATTGCCTCAAATTCATAAAGCATTCATGAATTATAATATAATGTTCTCAGCCTATTACAAATGATATAAAATGTTCCCAAAATATTATAAAACTTTCTTAAGTCACTGATGTTTACAAATAATGTTCCAAAATTGTCTCAAAGTCATAAAGTATTCATGAATTATCATATAATATTCCCAACCTATTACAAATGATATAAAATATTCCTAAAGTTATTATAAAACGTTCTTAGGTCACTGATATCTCCAAATAATGTTCAAAAAGTGTCTCAAACTCACAAAATATTCATGAGCTGGCATATAATATTCCCAATCTTTTACAAACAATATAAAATGTTCCTAACGTATTATAAAACGTTCTTAGGTCACTGATAATGTTCCAAAATTGTCTCAATGTCATAAAGAATTCATGAATTGTCATATAATATTCCCAGCAAATTACAAATAATATCAAATGTTCCTAAAGTATTATAAAACGTTCTTAGGTCACTGATATCTACAAATAATGTTCCAAAATTGCCTTAAAGTCATAAAGTATTCATGAATTATCATATGATGTTCTAAACCAATTACAAATGATATGAAATGTTCCCAAAGTATTATAAAACGTTCTTAGGTCTCTGATATTAACAAATAGTATTCCAAAATTGTCTCAAAGTCATAAAGTATTCATCAATTATGATATAATGTTCCCAACCTATCACAAATGAAATAAAATGTTCCTAAAGTATTATAAAACGTTCTTAAGTCACTGATATTAACAAATAGTGTTCCAAAATTGTCTCAAAGTCATAAAGTATTCATGAACAAGCATATAATGTTCCCAATCTTTTACAAACAATATAAAATGTTTCCAAAGTATTATAAAACGTTTTTAAGTCACTGATATTAACAAATAGTGTTCCAAAATTGTCTCAAAGTCATAAAGTATTCATGAATTATCATATTATGTTCCCAACCTATTACAAATAATATATAATGTAAATAAAGTATTATAAAACATTCTTAAATCACAGATATCTACAAATAATGTTCCAATATTGTCTCAAATTCATAAAGTACTCATAAATGATCATACAATATTCCTAACCTATTATAAATGATATATCATGTTCCCAAAGTATTATAAAACGTTTTTAGGTCACTAATATCTACAAATAATGTTCCAAAAGTGTCTCAATGTCATAAAGTATTCATGAATTGTTTTATAATGTTCCCAGTCTATTATAAATAATATAAAAGTTCCCAAAGTATTATAAAACGTTCTTAGGTCACTAATATCTACAAATTAAATTCCAAAATGAGACAAAGTCATAAAGTATAAAGGAATTGTCATATAATGTTCTCAACTTATTACAAATAATATAAAATGTTCCTAAAGTTTAAAAAAACGTTCTTAGGTCACTGATATTTACAAATAGTGTTCCAAAAGTGTCTCAACGTCACAAAGTATTTATGAACAAGCATATAAAGTTCCCAATCTTTTACAAACAATATAAAATATTCGCAAAGTATTATAAAACGTTCTTAAATCACAGATATCAACAAATAATGTTCCAAAATTGTCTCAGTCATAAAGTATTCTTAAATTGTGATATAAATTGTGATATAATGTTCCCAACCTATTACAAATAATATAATATGTTCCTAAATTAAAATAAAACGTTCTTAGGTCGTTGATATCTACAAATAATGTTCCAAAATTGTATCAAGGTCATAAAATATTCATAAACTAGCATATAATGTTCCCAATCTTTTACAAACAATATTAAATGTTCCCAAAGTATTATAAAAACGTTCTTAGGTCGCTGATATCTACAAATAATGTTCCAAAATTGTCTCAAGGTCATAAAGTATTCATGAACTGGTATACAAAGTTCCCAATCTTTAACAAACAATATAAAATGTTCCCAAAGTATTATAAAACGTTCTTAGATCACTAATATCTACAAATAATGTTCCAAAATTGTCTCAATGCCATTAAGTATTCATGAATTGTTTTATAATATTCCCAGTCTATTATAAATGATATAAAACTTCCCAAAGTATTATAAAATGTTCTTAAATCACTGATATTTACAAATAGTATTCCAAAATTGTAATCAAAGTCATAAAGTATTTATGAATGATCATATAATGTTCCCAACTTATTACAAATGATAGAAAATGTTTCCAACGTAATATAAAACGTTATTAAATCACTGATATCTATAAATAAAGTTCTAAAATTGTCTCAAAATCATAAAGTATTGATAAACTATCATATAATGTTCCCAACCTATTACAAATGATAGAAAATGTTCCCAAAGTATTATAAAACGTTCCTAAGTCACTAATATTAACAAATAGTATTCCAAAATTGTAATAAAAATCATTAAGTATTCATGAATTATCATATAATGTTCCCAACTTATTAAAAATAATAAAAAATGTTCCCAAAGTATTATAAAACGTTCTTAGGTCACTGATATCTACAAATAATGTTCCAAAATTGTCTTAAAATCATAAAATATTCATGAATTATTATATGATGTTCCAAACCTATTACAAATGATATAAAACGTTTCCAAAGTATTAAAAAACGTTCTTAAGTCACTGATATTTATTAAAAAAAATCCAAAATTGTCTCAAAGTCATTAAGTATTCTTAAATTTTCATATAATGTTCCAAACCTATAACAAATAATATAACATGTTCCTAAAGTATAATAAAACGTTCTTAAGTCACTGTTATCCGCAAATAATGTTCCAAAATTGTCTCAAAGTCATAAAGTATTCATGAATTGTCATATAATGATCCCATTCTATTACAAATGATAGAAAATGTTCCCAAAGAATTATAAACGTTCTTAAGTCACTAATATCTACAAATAGTCTTCCAAAATTGTCTTAAAGTCATAAAGTATTTATGAACTGGCATATAATGTTCCTAATATTTTACAAACAATATAAAATGTTCCTAAAGTATTATAAAACGTTCTTAGGTCACTGATACCTACAAATAATGTTCCAAAACTGTCTCAATTTCATAAAATTATCATGAACTGGCATATAATGTTCCCAATCTTTTACAAACAATAAAAAATGTTCTTAAGGTATTACAAAACGTTCTTAGGTAACTGATATCTACAAATAATGTTCCAAAATTGTCTAAAAGTCATAAAGTATTCATGAATTATCATATAATGTTCTAAACCTATTACAAATAATATAAAATGTTCCCAAAGTATTATAAAACGTTCTTAAGTCACTGTTATTTACAAATAGTGTTCCAAAATTGTCTCAAAGTCATAAAGTATTCATGAATTGCCATATAATATCCCCAGCCTATTACAAATAATATAAAATGTTCTTAAAGTATTATAAAACGTTCTTAAAACACTGATATCTACAAATAATGTTCCAAAATTATCTCCATGTCATAAAGTATTCATGAACTGGCATATAATGTTCCCAATCTTTTACAAACAATATAAAATGTTTCTAAAATATTATAAAACGTTCTAAGGTCGCTGATATCTACAAATGATGTTCCAAAATTGTCTCAAGGTCACAAAGTATTCATGAACTGGCATATAATGTTCCCAATCTATTACAAATGATATAAAATGTTCCTAAAGTATTATGAAACTTCTTAAGTCACTGATATTTTCCAGTAATGTTCCAAAAGTGTCTTAAATCATTAAGTATTCGAGAAAATTTTCCCAACTTTTTAGACAGTTTATTTTATATGTATTTAAATATTTTATGACCGGATTTTACAATTTTTGGTTTTTTGTATTTTGCAATTTTAACAGTTATGGCCGAATTTTGATGCTTTCTTATATATTTATATTCTTTATTGCTTTTGCTATTTCTAACAATAATTTAAGGTTTTATAGCCAGATTTTTAATATTTCATAAAATATTCGCAGATCAAAGTCAATTGGCAAAATGCATAAGTGGTATTGCATCTTAAATTTTAAATCCCAACAAAAAGCAATGATAATTGTGCCATAAAACTTTTGTCAAGTAAACACGTCTCAAAACCGCTTAAAAAAAATCTAAAGTTTTTGTTTATTTGTTTGTACTTTTTACATCGTCTACGACTTCTTTTAAGAGGTTTGATAGGACCAACAACTTTTTAAATCTTGATATTTCTAATAATTTTTTGCAGGATTTTGCTAGTTTTATCTTTTTTTGACTTTTTTACATTTTTCAACAGTTTATGACCAAATATTGCTATTTTTACATTTTATGAATAGAATTTTGCACTTTTGAACAGTTTATTGGTGCTTCTTGACAATAAAATATGTTAAATTTTTTAATAGTGCATAAATAAGTTTCAACCGGAATTAATTTTGGATGCAGAATCATGTTGAGCTATGTCTAGATTAAGTTTTTTACTACTTTCAAGTTGACAGTTTGATTTTAGTATAATCCAAAAAGTTTTAAAAAATTATAAAAAATATTTCTGAAATTTAAAAATTATTTCTAGATACAGAAGCATGTGGAGCAATGTTAAGCTTAAGTTTTGTACAAATTTCAAGTGTTTAGATTAAGAATTCTGTTTTTAGCATCAATTTATGCAAGATTATAATTTTAATTAAAATCTAAAATGCATTAAAAAACTATAAAAAATATTTCCTAAGTTTAAAAATTATTTCTGGATACAGAAGCATGTGGAGCAATGTTTACCTTAAGTTTTGTACAAATTTTAAGTGTTTCGATGAAGAATTCTGTTTTTGGCATCAATTTATTCAAGATTATAATTTTAGTTAAAATCTAAAATGTTTTAAAGATTTATAAAAAATATTTCTTAAATTTAAAAACTATTTCTGGATACAGAAGCATGTGGAGCAATGTTTAGCTTAAGTTATGTAGAAATTTAAAGTGTTTAGATTAAAAATTATGTTTTTGGCATCAATTTATGCAAGATTATGATTTTAGTTTGAATCTAAAATGTTTTAAAAATGTATAAAAAATATTTCTAAAATTTAAAAATTATTTCTGGATACAGAAGCATGTGGAGCAATATTTAGCTTAAGTTTTATACAAATTTTAAGTGTTTAGATCAAGAATTCTGTTTTTGGCATCAATTTATGCAAAATTATAATTTTAGTTAGAATCCAATATGTTTTGAAAAATTAAAAAAAATATTTCTTAAATTTAAAAATTATTTCAGAAGACAGAAGCATGTAGAGCAATATTACATAGATTAAGTTTTGTACAAATATAAAATTTTTAATTTAAAATTTTGTTTTTGGCATCAATTAATGCAAGATTATGATTTTAATTAAAATCCAAAATGTTTCAAAAAATTATAAAATTTGTTCTAAAATTTAAAAAATATTTCTGGATACAGAAGCATGTGGAGCAATGTTTAGCTTAAGTTTTGTACAAATTTTAAGTTCTTAGTTTGAGAATTCTTTTTTTGGTATCAATTTATGCAAGTTTATGATTTTAGTTAGAATCCAAAATGTTTTAAAAATTTAAAAAAAATATATCTAAAATTTAAAAATTATTTTGGAGTAAAAAGCAGGTGAAGCATTAATTAGATTAAGTTTTGTACAAATTTTAAGTGTTTAGATTAAGAAATCTGTTTTTGGCATCAATTTATGCAAGATTATGATTTTAATATAATCCAAAACGTTTTAAAAAATTATAAAAAATATTTCTAAAATTTAAAAATGATTTCTGGATACAAAAGCATGTGAAGCAATGTTAAGCTTAAGTTTAGTACAAATTTCAAGTGTTTGGGTTAAGAATTCTTGTTTTGGCATCAATTTATGCAAGATTATGATATTAGTAACATGCAAAATGTTTTAAAAACTTATTAAAAAATTTTGCAAAATGTAAAAATTATTTCTGAATAAAAAAGCATGTAGAGCAATGTTTAGCTTAAGTTTTGTACAAATTTCAAGTGTTTAGAGTAAGAATTCTGTTTTTGGCATCAATTTATGCAATATTATGATTTTAGTTAAAATCCAAAATGTGTTAAAAAATTATAAAAAATATTTCTAAAATTTAAAAATTATTTCTGGATAAAGAAGTATATGGAGCATTGTTTAGCTCAAGTTTTGTACGAATTTTAAGTGTTTCGATGAAGAATTCTGTTTTTAGCAAAAATTTTAAGTGTTTAGCTTATGAATTCTGTTTTTGGTATCAATTTATGCAAGATTATGTTTTTAGTTAAAATCCAAAATGTTTTAAAAAATTATAAAAAATTCTTATGAAATTTAAAAAAACATTTCAGGATACAGAAGCATGTGGAAGCAATGTATAGCTTAAGTTTTGTACAAATTTTAAGTTTTTAGTTTAAGAATTCTGTTTTTGACATCAATTTATGCAAGATTATAATTTTAGTATAATCCAAAATGTTTAAAAAAAAATATTATAAAAAATATTTCTGAATACAGAAGCATATGGAACAATGTTTAGCATAAGTTTTGTACAAATTTTAAGTGTTTAGATCAAGAATACTGTTTTTGGCATCAATTTGTACAAGATTAAGATTTTAGTATAATCCAAAGTGTTTTAAAAAATAATAACAAAATTTCTAAAATTTAAAAATTATTTCTGAATACAGAAGCATGTGGGGCAATATTTAGATGCAGAAGCATGTTTGGCAATGCCAATTTTGTAGAAAATTTGAGTTATTAGTAAGTGGGCTTAAAAAATAAATAAATATAATAAAATGTAATTCGCAGATATTGTGTATTAATAAATCACAAATGCTTACATTTGAAAATAATTAATAAAAAAAGGATAAAAATCAATGTTTGTAAATTATTACTATATGAACGCATATCCGATCGACTGGATTAAAGCTCAACCTACACCAATATGTTAAAATCTCTAATTGGTTTCATGTTTGCTAAACTCCCATATTTTTGTTGATAGCGCTGCAAATATTATTAAATCAACAAAAAAAATTTATACAAAAATCATTTTTCCAGCACATGCATTTTTATACAATAAATATTCCTCGTTTATCACATTTAAACGCGCTTGTAAATCTTTTATTTTAGTTACGCCCGTATCACACACGAAATAAAAAAAAGCACAAAAAAACTAAATCCGCTTAATACTGAAATATTTTTTAAATAAATTTCCCTACGGACTGTAAAAAAAATACACCAATAGTTACACTATTACAAATGTGATGTGAATTCCAAAATTATTGACGTCACATCAAATTTTTTTACATCGTTATTAATGATTGCTTTCGACGTTGAAAAATACTTCAGATTTTTTTCTTGAAAATGTTATAAATAATAATCCGAGGGGATTTATTACTGTACTAAAGTGGCCATATATTCAAGTAATAAAAATTGTATTAAATTTACTAGCAAGGAATGTAAATTATTAAACAAAAAATGCGTCGCGAATATATAATTTCGATTTATTTATTAAAAGTATCTCATACTCGTCATTTTTGTTCCAGGTAAGCGATTTTTTCCATACCATGCTGTTTTCCCGTTGCGCTTTGAAGTAAGTTTACATATTAAATTTTTTCTCGAAATACATCAAACGTTACATTATATTATATATAGATGTATACCATTTTTTTTTGTGATGCTGCCCGGTATCGTAAAGCATTTATATGTATCCTAGACAATGCGAAACGTTGGGATAATGCTGAAGCGCACGGAGAATATTTATAGATTTTCCCATCGTAAATTATCTTTTCAAGAATATGAAAGTGCAAAACAATGCAAGGTAACTGTTAAGTGATGAATGGTGAGCCCAATACAATGATATTTTGTTGAAATTATATTTGTTGTTTGTTTCTCAACAAAGCTCTAATCATATATAAACTGTGCTTCAATAATATTTGGATAAAATAAGCCTAACAAAATGATTACGAAAAAAGGAAGTCGATAAATTCCTCAATAAATATAAAATTCCGCCACATAATCCAATTTGCAATCACTTTCAGATTCAAGTCGGCATCCAGTCGAAAATTTCCCTTTCCAAAATTAGCATAAACAAATGCTTCTTGGTATGAAATGAAAATAAAATTATATGCGCCTACTGGCAATGTAATTCACGCACCCATTATCATTAAGCAGGTGTGGGATATTGTCACCCTCTGCTGGCATCATCACCTGCAACCAACTATTCTCTCAAACATTTAGCATAATAAATCAAAGATATTCTTCAAACGAAAGAAAGGCTGCATCGTGCATTGATTTTCCTTTTATAATTAGACTTTCGTGTTTCACGTAGTGAGGGGTGATATTAATGGAAAACCGCAAAAAGGACCGCTAAATTACAATGTTGCGTCTTTTTTCCGTGTGCGAATTATCATGCGGACAAATTTTTTTTGTTCGCATCCTTTTGCGGTTGAAAAATCTCGGACCTTTTTTACGGTTCAATTGATTTTGTCTGCTAAATGGTGCATTAATTATGCAGAAAAAAATAAAATGTGATGAATTCAAAAAAAGCAAAGAAGGGTACTGAACCCGATTAAGTTTATTATTTTTGCAGATAATAATTTTGTTGGAATGACGTGCGTTTTGTAATGCGTTTAAGGCAGTAATAAGTTAATGATGGTGCGGTTAAGTTAACCCTCATTAAATTTTAATTGTCGCCCGGTTTTTAATACACTTTATATGAGGGTATTAAATTTATATATCTATTTATTTTAATACCTGGGGAATTAAGTGTCTTCTCAATTAAGTGCAATTAAAAATTTGTAGCGTCTATTACGTGAGAAATTCATTAAACGCATGCAATTGCCATCTGCTATTTTAAATTAATTATTTGCAATTCTATTACAATTCTATTAAATGGAAACGAAATTGCAAAATTATCTCTGGCGAGTGTTATGAAAACGCTTGCAATGGTTAGAGAAGTACTGCAATGCATAGTGGTTTCTATATATACTCTTTGTCACAATTGGGCGTCTAAATCGCAACCATTCTACCATTTACAGTTTAAATTGTCTGAGAACAAAACCACCCATTAGACTAGTAACATTAACATTCAGCTGTAACGAGTCACTAAATTAGAGGTTATATCAAAATTGCCGTGTTGATTGTAATAAATTTTATACGGTTGGTAGTAATAATGTTTAGCTACATTGTTGCCAAATTTCATCAAAAACCAATGTTCTAAAGTTATCAATTTTTGTTAACAGCTATCACATCAACATTTGGCAATAACGGGTGACTAAATTAGAGGTTATGTCAAAATTACAGTGTAGATTATAATTAATTATATACAGTTGGTGGTATTAATGTTTAGCTACAATGTTGCCAAATTTCATCAAAATCTAATGTACAGTTTTAATGTTATCAATTTTTGTTAATACCTTTCTCAACAACATTCAGCGTTATCGAGTCATTTAATTAAAGGTTACGTCAAAATTGTCGTGTTGATTTTAATCAATTTTATACAGTTAATAACAATAATATTTAGCTTCAAAATCCAATGTACAGTTTTAAAGTTATCAATTTTTGTTAATATCCGAACAACTATCATCGTTAATGGGTCACTAAGTTAGAAGTTATGTCAAAACTGCTCTGTTGATTTCAATAAACTTTATACAGTTGGTAGTAATGATGTTTGGCTACAATGTTGCCAAATTTCATCGAAATCCAATGTATAGTTTTAAAGTTATCAATTTTTGTTAATACCTATCTCATAAACTATCATCGCTATCGGGTCACTAATTTAGAGGTTATATCAAAGCTGCCCTGTTGATTGCAATGAACTTTATACAGTTGATAGCATTGATCTTCAGCTACGACGTTGCCAAACTTCATCAAAATTGAAGGTATAGTTTTAAGGTTATCAATTTTTGGTAATACCTATCTCATCAACTATCATCATTATCGGAACACTAATTTGGAGGTTATGTTAAAACTGCCGTGTTGATTTAAATAAACTTTATACAGTTGGTAGTAATAATGTTTGACTACAACGTTACCAAATTTCATCAAAATCCAATGCATAGTTTTAAAGTTATCAACTTTTGTTAATACCTATTCAACAACATTCAGCGTTGCCGGGTCATTAAATTAAAGGTTATGTCAAAATTGCCGTGTTGATTTTAATAAATTTCATACAATTGGTAGTACTAAAGTATATCTACAATGTTGCCAAACTTTTTCAAAATCCAATGTATAGTTTTAAAGTTATCAATTTTTATTAAAACCTATCTCAACAACATTCAGCGTTATCGGGTCAGTAAATTAAAGATTATGTCAAAATGTCCGTGTTAATTTTAATAATTTTTATACAATTTGTAGTAATGATGTTTTACTACAATGTTGCCAAACTTCATCAAAATCCAAGTTATCAATTTGTGTTAATACTTATCTCATTAACTATCATCCTTATAGGAACACTAATTTGGAGGTTAAGTCAAAACTGCCGTGTTGATTTCAATAAACTTTATGTAGTTGGTAGTAATGATGTTTGACAACAATGTTACCAAATTTCATCAAAATCCAATATACAGTTTTAATATAAATGAATTTTTGTTAATACTTATCACATCAACATTTGACAATAGAGTCACTAAGTTTGAGGTTATGTCAAAATTGTCTTGTTGATTTTAATAAGTTTTATACAGTTGATAGCAATGATCTTTGGCTACAATGTTTCCAAATTTCAACAAAATCCAATGTATAGTTTTAAAGTTATTAAATTTTGTTGACTCCTATCTCATCAACTGTCATTGTTATCGGGACACTAATTTAGAGGTTATGTCAAAACTGCCGTGTTGATTTCAATCAACTTTATACAGTTGGTGGTAAAGATGTTTGACTACAATGTTGCCAAACTTCATCAAAATCCAATGTATAGTTTTAAAGTTATTATTTTTTGTTAACTCCTATCTCATCAACTATCATTGTTATCGGGACACTAATTTAGAGGTTATATCAAAACTGCCGTATTGATTTCAATCAACTTTATACAGTTGGTGGTAATGATGTTTGACTACAATGTTGACAAATTTCATCAAAATCCAATGAATAGTTTTAAGATTATCAATTTTTGTTAATCCCTATCTCAAAAAATATTTAGAGTTATCGGGTCATTAAATTAAAAGTTATGTCCAAATTGCCGTGTTGATTTTAATAAATTTTGGACAGTTCATAGCAATAATCTTTGGCTACAACGTTGCCAAATTTCATCAAAAAATCCAATGTATTGTTTTAAAGTTATCAATGTTTGTCAATACCTTTCTCATCAACTAATATCGTTATCGGGTCACTAATTTAAAGGTTATGTCAAAACTGCCGTATCGATTTCAATCAACTTTATACAGTTGGTAGTAATGATGTTTGGCTACAATGTTGCCAAATTTCATCAAAATCCAATGTATAGTTTTAAGGTTATCAATTTTTGTTATTACCTATCTCAAAAAACATTCAGAGTTATCGGGTCATTAAATTAAAGGTTATGTCCAAATTGTTGTGTAGATTTTAATAAATTTTATACAGTTCATAGCAATAATCTTTGGCTACAACGTTGCCAAATTTCATCAAAATCCAATGTATTGTTTTAAAGTTATCAATGTTTGTCAATACCTTTTTCATCAATTATTATCGGTATCGGGTCACTAATTTAAAGGTTATGTCAAAACTGGCGTATTGATTTCAATCAACTTTATACAGTTGGTGGTAATGATGTTTGACTACAATGTTGCCCAATTTTATCAAAATCCAATGTATAGTTTTAAGGTTATCAATTGTTGTTAATACAAATTTCATCAATTATCATCGTTATGGGGTCACTAATTTAGAGGTTATGTCAAAACTACCGTGTTGATTTTAATAAACTTGATACAGTTGGTAGTAATGATGTTTAGCTACAATATTTCCAAATTTCAACAAAATCCAATGTATAGTTTTGAAGTTATCAATTTTTGTTAATACCTATCTTATCAACATTCAGCGTTATCGGGTCATTAAATTGAAGGTTATGTCAAAATTGCCGTGTTGATTTTAATAAATTTTATACAGTTGATAACAATAATCTTTGGCTACAACATTGCCAAGTTTCATCAAAATCCAATGTATAGTTTTAAAGTTATCAATGTTTGTCAATACCTTTCTCTTCAACTTTTATCGATATCGGGTTACTAATTTAGAGGTTATGTCAAAACTGCCGTATTGATTTCAATCAACTTTATACAGTTGCAGGTAATGATGTTTGACTACAATGTTGACAAATTTTATCAAAATCCAATGTATAGTTTTAAGGTTATCAATTTTTGTTAATCCCTATCTCAAAAAATATTTAGAGTTATCGGGTCATTATATTAAAAGTTATGTCCAAATTGCCGTGTTGATTTTAATAAATTTTATACAGTTCATAGCAATAATCTTTGGCTACAACGTTGCCAAGTTTCATCAAAATCCAATGTATTGTTTTAAAGTTATCAATGTTTGTCAATACCTTTCTCATCAACTATTATCGTTATCGGGTCACTAATTTAGAGGTTATGTCAAAACTGGCGTATTGATTTCAATCAACTTTATACAGTTGGTGGTAATGATATTTAACTACAATGTTGCCAAATTTCATCAAAATTTAATGTACAGTTTTGTGGTTATCAAAGTTTGTTAATACCTTACTCATAAACAATTGGTAAAAGCAAGTCACTAAATTAAAAGTTATGTCAAAAGTGCAGTGTTGATTTTATTAAATTTTATACGGTTAGTAGTAATAATGTTTAGCTACAATGTTGCAAAATTTCGTCAAAATCCAATGTACAGTTTTAAAGTTAACAATTTTTGTTGATACCGATCTCATCAACTATTA
Organism: Tachinus rufipes; assembly: GCA_963932245.1. Lineage (NCBI taxonomy): Eukaryota > Metazoa > Arthropoda > Insecta > Coleoptera > Staphylinidae > Tachinus > Tachinus rufipes. The sequence goes on from OZ010749.1 coordinate 11,396,890, forward strand.
TTGTTATCGGGTCACTAATTTAAAGGTTATTTCAAAACTGCCGTATTGATTTCAATCATGTTTCCTACAGTTGGCAGTAATGATGTTTGGCTACAATGTTGCCAAATTTCATCAAAATCTAATGTACAGTTTTATGGTTATCAAAGTTTGTTAATACCTTTCTCATAAACAATCGGTAAAAGCGAGTCACTAAATTAAAGGTTATGTCATAAGTGCAGAGTTGATTTTATTAAATTTTATACGGTTGGTAGTAATAATGTTTGGCTACAATGTTGCCCAAATTTTATTAAAATCCAGTTTTAAGATTAACAATTTTTGTTAATACTTATCTCTCAACTATCATCGTTATCGGGTCACTAATTTAAAGGTTATGTCAAAACTGCCGCGTTGATTTAAATAAAGTTTATACAGTTGGTAGTAATGATGCTTGGCTACAATGTTACCAAATTTCATCAAAATCCAATGTACAGTTTTAAGGTTATCAATTTTTGTTAATACCTACCTCATCGACTATCATCGTTATCAAGTCACTAATTTAGAGGTTATGTCAAAACTGCCGTGTTAATTTCAACAAACTTTATACAGTTAGTAGTAATGATGTTTGGCTACAATGTTGCCAAATTTCATCAAAATCTAATGTACAGTTTTAATATTATCAAAGTTTGTTAATACCTTTCTCATCAACAATCGGTAAAAGCGAGTCACTAAATTAGAGGTTATGTCAAAATTTGCAGTGTTAATTTAAATATTTTTTATACAATTAGTAGTAATGATGTTTGGCTTCAACGCTGCTAAATTTCATCAAAATCCAATGTACAGTTTTAAAGTTATCAAGTTTTTTAATACCTTTTTCATCAACACGCATGTCACCACGAGTTACTGTCATGTGCAAGTCGGCAGTAGCATCTAAGTTACAGTAACATTTTTTGTTTTTACTCGCCTCTCGCAGTAGCTGCCCATGTCAGGTCAGCAACTCGTATTGTGTAACCAGGCTATTAGAGTCAGTCAAAATAGCCATCTATTTAAAAAATATGATGTTTGCCTACAATGTTGCACTTATCTAATTGTGACCCACCGCCCGTCCAAGTCTTCTTCTTCTTTTAGCCATTTATCATCCAATATTGGATATAGATCTCTTCTTGCCATCAAAGGATTTATTGGTCCTCTCCACCTCTGATGTATTAGTTACTATTGTATACAAAAGTATAAATGTCAGTTGTCATTTAGATGACTAACGCTTAGGTGGACGGACGGGCACCAAGTTTGAATTGCAGGCGTGCAGCTAATTTAAATATGACCCATCCACCCACGCAAATGGTTGTTATTAAAAAAAATTAATTTAGCAGAAAATTATGTCACAAAAATCCCTTTGTGACTAACTCTTAAGTGGGCGGGCGGGCACCAAGTTTGAATTGCGGGCAAGTAACTTTTTAAACTGTGGCCAATACACCCGCCCAAATGTTTGTCATTTAAGGATTTATTGTTTCTCCCACCTCTAATGTATTAGACTATATTTCTACTTTACAACAGTTGTTCCTCAAGGCTCCATTATATCTCCTCTGCTTTTTAACCAGTTCGTCGTGAACATGCCTTCAGGATGGACACAGTGCTTGTATACTCTTCAAAACCCCCCAGGGTGATTACATCCAGGCTACAAAAAACCACAACCGATCTTAAAGCCTGGTTGAACAACTGGCAAAATGAATCCAAAGATAAGCAAACCTGTTCTCTTCACACGGCGACGGACCGCCACCCATGAGAACGGTTTTATTAACAACGTTCTTATACCGAAGTCCAATGCTACTAAGTATCTGGAGATAACTTTTAACAAAAAATTCACGTACAGACTGCACGTGCAATCCATTCTCGATAAAGCCATAACGTCAAAAAACCTTCTCGTTCCAATGCAACGACGAAAAGTGGCTAGTCGCTCCGGAACAAAATCTAGTTCTGCACCTCACCCATCAAACCAATGGTCACTTATGCCTCCCCGTCTGGAGAACCACCGCAAACTGGCAACTCGATCGACTTGAGTCCTACTAAAGTCTAACTTTGCGGATGCTCCTCAGAGCTCCATGGTTTATCTAAAATCATAAAATTCGAAACGATCTCAGGAATCCTCCATTGCACATCAAAACTTTGGCCAAAAATTCTGGCCAGACTCGCCAAGGTAGACAAGGAAATTTTTCTATATAAGCAACCAGTTAAACCAACTAGTTAACCATAACTTATCTTAAAGTAGCTAACACCACATCCCATCCCACAGCCTATAAGACGTCCCGTCCTAATCCAACTCTGAAATTCTTTATCTCCAAATAGAAGGTCTATGAGCCAGAAGGTCTACAACTTTCAGATATTCAACACTGGGGAAAGAGGTTAGTTAGTAGACGCTTATATGTTCAACTAAATTGCCGTCTTGACATGGCCAGCATACATCAACCACTTTGGTTAACTGTGTTTTAGGCCGAAAGAGTAAGATTTACTACTAAAGGAGGTACAAAAAACCCATTAAGGCCCAAGTGTGGTGCAACTAGGATTCACCTAACCACTGAAATCTAGAATCCAAAATATTGAATTATTGTATACAAGAAAATTATTGACAATTTGACTTAAAGTACTAGACAGGAAGAAAATCGATGCCTGCAAAATATAGTATTGGAGGCGCATACTCCGAGTTCCCTGGACGGCCAGACGAACAAATGTGTCCATCCTCAACGAGATCAAAGAACCGCAGCAACTCTCACAAATTGTATACTCTCGAATTCTTAGATACTTTAGGCACGTAACGAGGAGAAACGACAACTTAGAAATACTGATAGTCCAAGGAAAAATAGAAAGCACAAGACCAAGAGAACGTTCCCCAAAAAGATGGTCGGACCAAATAAAAGATTCAACAAGCTCCACTCTAAATAAGGCTACCAAGGACGCCAAACATAGGAGCCGCTGGCGTGATATAGTTCGCAAAGCCACTGCTCCTACTCAATAGCAAAACATGACCAAGACTCCTCTGCCAAGCGGAAACCGAAGAAAAAGAGACATAAATATCAGAAAATTATTTAATAAAAAATCTCTTGATGACCAACGCTAAGGTAGGCGGGCGGGCACAATCACTCATCAGCCCAACTGTTGGTCATCAAAGGATTTAATGTTTCTTCTACTTCAGCAAAAAACAAAGCAGACTATTAAATTTTAAATATGTCATCTGGTTGACAACAGCATAAGCTGCAAAATTAGTCGTTTAACTGTCAAAACCAGCGAAACACTGTCAAATAAAGAATTAATTGTCAAATCAATATTATATTTTTTTTAAGTGTCACAAAAAATGTAAAAAAAGTTATAAAATTGATAAAAGTGACTATTTAAAATTAAATAAACGTAAAAGCTGTCAAATAGTCATGGCTAACTAATTTATAATTATAAGCTTTATGTAAACTGTCACTAATTGTGAAAATTGAAAAAAACCATACAAACTGTTGGTATGCTTTAAAAATTGTCAAAAAAACTGTCACATATAACAAGACAATGTTTAAAACATGTAATGACAATTATTTAAAACATCATCAATTGTCAAAACTGTCAACAAATATTTAAAGTACTACAATTTCTATAAAGCTTTCCGTCAAACTATCAAAAAGAATCGTTTGAACTGCAAAATTATGATATAACTGTCAAAATTGTCAAATAATTATCAAATACTATTTGATAATTATTTTGTCAAATTTGTCATATAAACAATCAAATTTAGCGTAATAGCTGTCAAATATTACATCAAAAATTGTTAAATATAAAATGTTCTTTAAGTTTTGTAAATATCTTCAAAGGAGAACTTCTCACAAAAACCGTCAAAGCAAAAAAAAAGCTTTTAAAAAATATAAAACTTCTCAAATACCTTCAAAGTTGGCACATTTCGTAGATTTGCTTAAAGTTTTATAAATGTTTTGACAGTATTATCATAATAGTCGTCAATTATGCAAAAGGTCTTTAAACAATGTTAAGCTCACAAAAGTATCTCCCAAAATATTGTACAATTTTTGGCAATATCCTCAAATGATCATCAATGCAATCTTGATCTTTCCAATCGTTAGAAGTCTCTTAGACCAACATTTGGGTGAGTGAGTGAATACTCCAGTTTATAATTACCAGAAAGTAGTTTCAATTGAAGTGCCCGAGTGTTTGTTCTCTTAGTCATAAAAGGAGATTGTGATATCCAACCTTTTGTTGAGCAACACTTGGGTGGGTAAATGTGCACTCCAGTTTATGATTACCAGCAAGTACTTTGAATTGGAGTCAATGATAGCAACATAAACAAAAAAAGAAGAAAATTTCCATGATTAAACAAGCTTGATTAAAGCAATTAAAACGATAAACAAAGAAAAAAATACACCAAACCAATTCAAAGACTACAAATACACTCATGAAGAAGCGTACCATTCCCCCGCTGCCTCCAAGTCAACTGGACAATATTAAAGAACAAATCAGAGACACTCAACAACTGATAGAACCACTATATAATGGACCCACAAAATAAAATCCTGTCAATAGGCCACTAAAATACTTGTTGCTCAGGCAAATAAAGATTAACAAAGGAAGTGGCACAGCTAAACTAACAAAGAGAACAAGAGATCGTGCATAAATCGATTCGCCAAACTTTACCAACCTCGGTTGGTAAAATAAGAATTTTTCGGCATATTAGCCTCCTAGCAAACCCACAATTGAAAATAACCTTCTAAGTCATAAAACCAACACTTGAGCGGATAGGTGAGCATTCCAGTTTAATGTAAATGTTCCGAAAGTGCACAAAATAATCTAAAAGCTTTGAAAATATCCTCATAATAATCAATAGTCAACAATTAAAAAAATAAAGCTTCTCTTATGGTTCATTTCAAATATTTTCATTTTGACAAAATAATGTAAGAGCTTCCCAATATTTTTGAAAAACTCAAAATGGGTCCTTAAAGTTCTAACTAGTTTTTAATATTATCTCAAAGCCTTCATATCAATCACAACACTTCTATTCTAAAATCTTATAAAATTTAATATATAGGTTTGAAGTAATTTATTTTTAAATCCCTAACACTGATGGTTGAGAAGTTATTAAGTTTAACTTCGTGATTGTGTTTGTAGTATATTTAATATTTTTTATAAATGTATTTTCCAAATTTAAATAATTCTTTATTATAAAAGAAGAGTATATACCTATAATACAGCCAGAAATTAAAAAGTTAATTTATTTCAATTACGCAAATCAAGCGTGAAAAATATAAGTAATATTTCATAGGTCATTAATCGCAAAGCGATTCGACATTCTACAATAATTATTTACATGTGATTGTCAGGTGTATGGGGCAAGATTCCCATCATACCATTCCCGTTCCAATTGAAAATTTGTTCCGCATTTTCAGTATTGCAAAATGTTGTCGCTCGCCGTGTAAACGTTTGCGCAACGAACGTTTTACAAATATTTACAGATTTGTTTCGTTTACTCAAGCCTTTTACAATACACAAAGTAATTAAAGTTATGTGTACTTAATTGTTAACCAGCTGCAAAATGAGTAATCGAATATAAATTGTAAGAATTTAGTTCAATATTGTTATTAATTACCTTAAAAAATTAAGTTGTAATTAATTAATTTTCTGGGGTTTACATTACATTAATTAATTAATATTCGCTTTTAAATAGTTGAAACTTTTCTCTTGTAATTAATTTCAAAGATGCTTCCGCTGCAAATCTCTCATTAAATCTGAAAAGTTACCAACAAGTATTCTTTTATACTTAAATTAAATACATTTTTTTGTTTCTTGTAATCTGTTACAATTATTAGAAGGAATGTACCGCAACAATTCTCTTCTTTTATGTATTTGTTTTAATAATTTTTCTTTAAATGGCATTATTTAAATTAATAATAATGCTTGTGAATTTACAATAGTTCATTGTCCGAAGAAAAATTGTGTTTTACTTGCTAGAATTCCTTGCGAATTTGATAAGATTGCTGCACGAGAACATAGTTTGCGACAAAATCAAATAAGAAAAATATGCATTTTAAATTCTTGTAAAATGGCTTTATTGGTTGAGAATAACCTTTAAAGGTACATCTAGATATCGCGTTACATGTTTCTGTATCTAGAAATAATTTTTAATAATTTATTAAAGCATTTTCGATTCTAACTAAAATCATAATCTTGCATAAATTGATGCCAAAAACAGAATTCTTAGACTAAACATTTAAAAATTGTACATAACTTAAGCTAAACATTGCTTAACATGCTTCAGTATCCAGAAATAATTTCCAAAATTTAGAAATGTTTTTTATATTTTTTTAAAACATTTTGGATTCTAACTAAAATCATAATTTTGCATAAATTGATACCAAAAACAGAATTCTCAAACTAAACACTTAAAATTTGTACAAAACTTAAGCTAAACATTGCTCCAAATACTTCTGTATCCAGAAATAATTTTTAAATTTTAGAAATATTTTTTATAATTTTTTAAAACATTTTGGATTCTAACTAAAATCATAATATTGCATAAATTGATGCCAAAAACAAAATTCTTAATCTAATCACTTAAAATTTGTACAAAACTTAAGCTAAACATTGCACCACATGCTTCTGTATCCAGTAATAATTTTTAAAAATTTAAAAAATATTTTTTATAATTTTTTAAAAATTTTTGGTTTCTAATTAAAATCATAATCTTGCATAAATTGATGCCAAAAACAGAATTCTTAATCTAAACACTTAAAATTTGTACAAAACTTAAGCTAAACATTGCTCTACATGCTTCTGTATCCAGAAATAATTTTTAAATTTTAGAATATTTTTTTATAATTTTTTAAAACAATTTGAATTCAAGCTAAAATCATAAATTTGCATAAATTGATGCTAAAAACAGAATTATTAAACTAAAAACTTAAATTTTGTACAAAACTTAAGGTAAACTATGCTATACAAGATTCAGTATCCAGAAAAAAAAATTAAATTTTAGAATATTTTTTATAATTTTTTAAAGCATTTTGGATTCTAACTAAAATCATAATCTTGCATAAATTGTTGCCAAAAACAGAATTCTTAATCTTAACACTTAAAATTTGTACAAAACTTAAGCTAAACATTGCTTAACATACTTCTGAATCCAGAAATAATTTTGAAATTTTAAAAATAATTTTTATAATTTTTTAAACATTTTGGATTCTAACTAAAATCATTATTTTGCATAAATTGATTCCAAAAACAGAATTCTTAAACTAAACACTTGAAATTTATACAAACCTAAGCTTGCTCCTCATGCTTCCGTATCCAAAAATAATTTTTAAATTTTAAAAATATTTATTATAATTTTTTAAAACATTTTGAATTCTAACTAAAATCATAATTTTGTATAATTGGAGCCAAAAACAGAATTCTCAAGCTAATCACATAAAATTTGTACAAAACTTAAGCTAAACATTGCTCCACAAGCTTCTGTATCCACAAACAATTTTTAAATTTTAGAAATATTTTTTATAATTTTTTAAAACATTTTGGATTCTAACTAAAATCATAATCTTGCATAAATTGATGCCAAAATCAGAATTTTTAATCTAAACACTTAAAATTTGTACAAAGGTTAAGTTAAACATTGCTCCATACGCTTCTGAATCAAGAAATAATTTTTAAATTTCAAAAATATTTTTTATAATTTTTTAAAACTGTTTAGTTTTTAACTAAAATCATAATCTTTCATAAATTGATGCCAAAAACAAAATTCTTAAACTAAAAACTTAAAATTTGTACAAAACTTAAGCTAAACATTGCTCCACATGCTTCCGTATCCAAAAATAATTTTCAAATTTTGGAAATATTTTTTTTAATTTTTAAAACATTTTGGATTCTAAATAAAATCATAATTTTGCTTAAATTGATGCCAAAAACAGAATTCTTAATCTAAACCTTTAAAATTAATACAAAACTTAAGCTAAACATTGCTCCACATGCTTCAGAATCCAGAAATAAATTCCAAAATTTAGAAATGTTTTTTTTTATATTTTTTTAAAACATTTTGGATTCTAATTAAAATCATAATCTTGCATAAATTGATGCCAAAAACAAAATTCTTAGTCTAAACACTTAAAATTTGTACAAAACTTAAGCTAAACATAGCTCCACAAGCTCTGTAACCAGAAATAATTTTTAAAATTTAGAAATAATTTTTATAATTTTTAAAAACATTTTGGATTCCAACTAAAATCAAAATTTTGCTTAAAGTGATGCCAAAAACAGAATTCTTAAACTAAACACTTAAAATTTATACAAACTTAAGCTTGCTCCACATGCTTCCGTATCCAAAAATAATTTTTTAATTTTAAATTTTTTTTTTAATTTTTCAAAACATTTTGGATTCTAACTAAAATGATAATCTTGCATAAATTGATGCCAAAATAAAAATTCTTAATCTAAACACTTAAAATTTGTACAAAACTTAAGTTAAACATTGCTCCATATGCATCTGTATCCAGAAATAATTTTTAAATTTCAAAAATATTTTTTATAATATTTTAAAACATTTTAGTTTTTAACTAAAATCATAATCTTTCATAAATTGATGCCAAAAACAAAATTCTCAAACTAAAAACTTAAATTTTGTACAAAACCTAATCTACACATTGTTTCACATGCTTCTGTATCCAGAAATAATTTTTAAAATTTAGAAATATTTTTTATAATTTTTAAAACATTTTGGATTCTAACTAAAATCATAATCTTTCATAAATTCATGCCAAAACCAGAAATTTAAAACTAAACACTTAAATTTTGTACAAAATTTAAGCTAAACATTGCTCCACATGCTTCTGTATCCAGAAATAATTTTTAAATTTTAGAAATATTTTTTTAATTTTTTTAAAACATTTTGGATTCCAAGTAAAATCATAATCTTGCTTAAATTGATGCCAAAAACAGAATTTAATCTAAAAACTTAAAATTTGTACAAAACTTAATCTAAACATTGGTCCACATGCTTCTGTATCCAAAAATAAATTTTAAATTTTAGAAATAATTTTTATATTTTCTTGGAACTTTTTGGATTTTAACTGAAATCATAATCTTGCATAAATTGATACCAAAAATAGAATTCTTAAACTAAACACTTGAAATTTATACAAACTTAAGCTTGCTCCACATGCTTCCGTATCCAAAAATAATTTTTAAATTTTTAAATTATTTATTATAATTTTTTAAAACTTTCTGGATTCTAACAAAAATAATAATCTTGCATAAATTGATGCCAAAATCAGAATTCTTAATCTAAACACTTAAAATTTGTACAAAATTTAAGCTAAACATTGCTCCACAAGCTTCTGTGTCCAGAAATAAAATTTTTAAATTTAGAAATATTTTTTATAATTTTTTTAAAACATTTTGAATTTTAACTTAAATCATAATCTTGCATAAATTGATGCCAAAAACAGAATTCTTAAACTAAACACTTGAAATTTATACAAACCTAAGCTTGCTCCTCATGCTTCCGTATCCAAAAATAATTTTTAAATTTTAAAAATATTTATTATAATTTTTTAAAACATTTTGAATTCTAACTAAAATCATAATCTTGTATAATTGGAGCCAAAAACAGAATTCTCAAGCTAATCACTTAAAATTTGTACAAAACTTAAGCTAAACATTGCTCCACAAGCTTCTGTATCCAGAAACAATTTTTAAATTTTAGAAATATTTTTTATAATTTTTTAAAACATTTTGGATTCTAACTAAAATTATAATCTTGCATAAATTGATGCCAAAAACACTAAACACTTTAAATTTGTACATGACTTAAGCTAAACATTGCTCCACATGCTTCTGTATCCAGAAATAATTTTTAAATTTTAGAAATAATTTTTTTAATTTTTTAAAACATTTTGGATTCAAACTAAAATCATAATATTGCATAAATTAATGCCAAAAATATAATTCTTAAACTAAAAACTTAAAATTTGTACAAAACTTAAGCTAAACATTGCTCCACATGCTTCTGTATCCGGAAATTATTTTTAAATTATAGAAATATTTTTTATAATTTTTTAAAACATTTTGGATTCTAACTAAAATCATAATCTTGCATAAATTGATGCCAAAAACATAATTCTTAAACAAAAAACTTTAAGTTTGTACAAAACTTAAGCTAAACATTGCTCCACATGATTCTGTATCCAGAAATAATTTTTAAATTTTAGAAATATTTTTTATAATTTTTTAAAACATTTTGGATTCTAACTAAAATCATAATCTTGCATAAATTGATGCCAAAAACAAAATTCTTAATCTAAACCTTTAAAATTAATACAAAACTTAAGCTAAACATTGCTTAACATGCTTCAGTATCCAGCATAAATTTCCAAAATTTAAAAATGATTTTTATAATTTTTTAAATCATTTTGGATTGTAACTAAAATCTAAGTATTGCATAAATTGATGCCAAAAACATAATTTTTAATCTAAACACTTAAAATTTGTACAAAACTTGAGCTAAACATTGCTCCACATGCTTCAGAATCCAGAAATAAATTCCAAAATTTAGAAATGTTTTTTTAAATATTTTTTTAAAACATTTTGGATTCTAATTAAAATCATAATCTTGCATAAATTGATGCCAAAAACAGAATTCTTAGTCTAAACACTTAAAATTTGTACAAAACTTAAGCTAAACATTGCTCCACAAGCTTCTGTAACCAGAAATAATTTTTAAAATTTAGAAATAATTTTTATAATTTTTAAAAACATTTTGGATTCCAACTAAAATCAAAATTTTGCTTAAAGTGATGCCAAAAACAGAATTCTTAAACTAAACACTTAAAATTTATACAAACTTAAGCTTGCTCCACATGCTTCCGTATCCAAAAATAATTTTTTAATTTTAATTTTTTTTTTTTAATTTTTCAAAACTTTTTGGATTTTAACTAAAATGATAATCTTGCATAAATTGATGCCAAAATAAACATTCTTAATCTAAACACTTAAAATTTGTACAAAACTTAAGTTAAACATTGCTCCACATGCATCTGTATCCAGAAAGAAAATTTAAATTTTAGAAATATATTTATAATTTTTTAAAACATTTTGGATTCTAACAGAAAACATAAACTTGCATAAATTGATGCCGAAAACAGAATTCTTAAACAAAAAACTTTAAATTTGTACAAAACTTAAGCTAAACATTGCTCCACATGATTCTGTATCCAGAAATAATTTTTAAATTTTAGAAATATTTTTTATAATTTTTTAAAACTTTTTGGATTCCAACTAAAATCATAATCTCGCATAAGTTGATGCAAAAACAGAATTCATAAACTAAACACTTGAAATTTGTACAAAACTTAAGCTAAACATTGCTCCACATGCTTCTGTATCCAGAAATAATTTTTAAATTTTAGAAATACTTTTTATAATTTTAAAAAACATTTAGGATTCCAAGTAAAATCATAATCTTGCTTAAATTGATGATGAATTCTTAAACTCAACACTTAAACTCCACATGCTTCTGTATCCAGAAATATATTTTAAATTTTAGAAATATTTTTTTAAATTTATTAAAACATTTTGGATTCTAACTAAAATCATAATCTTGCATAAATTGATGCCAAAATCAGAATTCTTAATCTAAACACTTAAAATTTGTACAAAACTTAAGCTAAACATTGTTATATATGCTTCTGTTTCCAGAAATAATTTTTGAAATTTACGAATATTTTTTATAATTTTTTAAAACATTTTGGATTCTAACTTAAATTATAATCTTGCATAAATTGATGCCAAAAACAGAATTCTTAAACTAAACACTTAAAGTTTGTACAAAACTTAAGCTAAACATTGCTCCACATGCTTCTGTATCCAAAAAAAAATTTTAAATTTTAGAAACAATTTTTATAATTTTTTAAACATTTTGGATTCTAACTAAAATCATAATCTTGCATAAATTGATGCTAAAAACACTAAACACTTTAAATTTGTACATAACTTAAACTAAACATTGCTCCACATGCTTTTGTATCCAGAAATAATTTTTGTAATTTTTTAAAACATTTTGGATTCCAACTAAAATCATAATCTTGCATAAATTGTTGCCAAAAACAGAATTCTTAAACTAAAAACTTAAAATTTGTACAGAACTTAATCTAAACATTGCTCCACATGCTTCTGTATCCAGAAATAATTTTTGCTGATTATTTAAGCAATATTATATAAAACTACATCAAAACATTACATTACATAATTATGCCTGGTATTTTAGAAATTCAACAAACATGTATTTTATACACCCACAGCATCGGCGCTTATGACTAATACAACTAATCCAAAGTAGTCTCATTAAAAGTTCAATAAATAGATTGCATTAAATAGAAATTCAGATAATAGAATAGCTTTGACTACTTTATTACATCGTTTTAACCAGCTGCTGGCTTTTATCATTGCCTACAAACAACCAGAGTAAAAATGAATCACTATTAGCTTAATTGACCTAAATAACATCAAGTTCATAAAGCATTCTAAATATAGTGCCATCGATTGATAATAAATATTGTGAATAGGCATTTACAATCTCTATTTTAAGCAATTGGATAACAATCATGATTTGCAAGTAATATAATAAAATTAAATTTTAAACATTTCGTTATTGAAATGCATAGGTGAGTCGCATTCCGAGTCAGCGTATCAATCAGAGAAGAGAAGAAGGCTCGGGCACAGATATCGCATTAGCATTTCTCGACGATCCGGTTATGTGTTTTTCTGTTTCGGTTCTACAGCAATACACACGTGATCTCTTCAACCCAACGGTCTTTTAATAGAAGCATCAACGCCGGCTCCAAAACTCGCTAATCCTCAAGACACGACCCTTATTAAGACGCCGTCCACATTACATAACCACCTTACTCTCTGCACGTGTATATACAAATTTAATTAAACTTCCAAAACTGTGTATTTTCTATAAAGAAAATTAATGCTGCGGATCGGTTTCCAATTATAAGATTATGTCAACCCTTCAAAACTGTATCATTAAAATATAATTCAAATTTAATAAATATTTCCAATTATAAATGGAATCTATTTGGGATTTAAGTTAACGTGTATTCAATAGAAAGAAAGTATTCCACCCATTAACTAATTTATCATTATAATAATATACATATAAACTGAATATCAATGCGATGGATGTCTTAATATAAGTACAGAACAAATAGCGGATGATACATATACTACTCTATTATTTAATCTATTATTGTAAACGCATTAGCCTTAATGAACTTCAAATAACAAAGCTTTGTAAGGATATTAAATAAATAAGTGAGACTATTGATTTTGATTACAAGTTTGAAAAGATAAAACGAATCAATTCAAATAATGAATGATTGTGATCATAAATGGCACATTTGTTATAAGCTTATTGAGTCAATTTTTAAACAATAAGTACACCATATTAAAGCTAATTATGAAAGAAAAATACAAATGGCCTAGAATCAAATTTGTTATTGAAGAAAATTTTCTAGAATACCAAAAAAACTGGATCTCTGATTGTTAAAAGCTCTACAAGCTTTCAAGTATTTTAAACTTCTCTTGTGATTTCCAAAAAGCTCTGCATATTTTTGAAAAACTTTAGAAACTACAAGACGCATCTGAAGATCAAGAAGCGGCGTATTGGGTATCAACATTTTTTAGGTTATTTATTTACCGTGACACACTATTTGCAATTAAGTAATTTTCCACAATTGTAAATTGCAAATCGGCAGAATAAATACCAAATTTTCACGTGTCACAACTTTTTTAACTTAAGTTCGTACCGTGACACAATTATTGCCAATCAATTATTTGTATACCGTGACACGCTAACTGCAAAAAAATATTTTTACAATGTCAATAATTTTATTTGCCTATTGCAAGCAATGTGTAAACATTTTTAGTCTATATGCGTGCTGAGACGCATCCATTAATCAGGAAGTATCAACATTTTTAGGTGAAAGTTATATGTTTACCGTGACATACTATTTGCAAAAATTTATTTTTCCATAAATATCAATCGAAAAGCGACAAATCTATTCTGTCATCATTTTTTTAAGCACGTGTCACATCATCTTTATTTTATGTGCTTACCGTGACATCATTATTGCGTGCGTATTAATTGATATTCTTAATGTCAACAATTTATGTTATTAATGTAAACGTTAAACACTCGCAATTGCAAAAAAATCTGTTAAGTAAAATATTAACATTTTTAGATTATTTGCTTACCGTGACACTTTTTGCAATTCAGTAACTTTAAACTATTGTAAACTGCCAATGGGCAAAGTAGATACCAATTTTCTTTAAACACTTATTGCATGTAACATTTTTTTGCTTATCAGCGTAGCGTGACACAAATAGTACTAAGCTACAGATTGATATACTAAGGTTATATTAGGTTAATTGTTTAGAGATGTGTTTTTCCACAATTGTCAATCGCAAAGCGACAGAAAAAATATCATTTTTTAAGCACTTTACACAATCTTTTTAGAAATGCGTACCGTGACACAATTATTTGTTTACCGTGACACACTATTTGCAATTTTGTAATTTTTTACAATAGTCAATTGAAAATCGGCAGAGTAGATATGAATTTATTTAGCACGTCTCACAATTTTTTTTAGCATATATGAGTACCATGACACAATTGTTGAAACGCAACAGATATACTAAAGTAATATAAGAGCCGTGATGTACCTATTCATTGCAAAACAATAGATTTGATGTCAACAATTTATGTTATTAGTTGCCGTGACACAGTAATCGTAAAAGAAATCTTTAACTATCCATAATCTTATCTGCCAATTGCCGGCAATAGAGTATAAGTAAAGAGTTTTAATCTTAATGCTAATTAAAAAGTGGCGTATTAGATAGCAACATCTTTTTTATGTTTACCGTGACACACTTGTTTCAATTAAGTAATTTTCCACAACTGTAAATTGCGAATCCGTGACCGTGACACAATTATAGCAAAGCGACAGATTATAGGTTACGAGAGTCAAGATGTAATAATAATAATAAATATTTTATGTTATCCGTGTGTCGTGAAGAAAATATTTCCACAACTGTCAATTTTTAGGTTAATTGTTTACCATGACACACTAACTGCAAAAATGTAATATTTTTTACCATTTTCAATCGCAAATTAACAAAGAAAATACAATAAAAGGTTATATGGGTGCCAGAAGATGTATTAATCGTAAACATATTTAGGTTAGGTTAGATACAAAACAAAACAAAAGTCCAAGACGCACCTGTCAGTTGTGACACAACATATAAAATAGTTAAGGTTAGGTTAGAACCAAAAAGTCAGTTAGTTGTGAGGCGACATAGTAGAACAGTTCGTTTAGATTAGGTTAGGTCCAAAAACATATAAAACCGTACTTTTAGGTTAGGTTAGATCCAAAACGCACCTGTCAGTTGTGAGGCGACATATTAGAACAGTTATTCTAGATTAGGTTAGGTCCAAGAACATATAGAACCGTACTTTTAAGTTATGTTAGGTTAGGTCCAAAACGCACCTGTCAGTTGTGGTGCAACATATTAGAACAGTTCTTTTAAGTTAGGTCCAAAAACTTATAAAACCGTACTTTTAAGTTAGTTAGTTATTAGAACAGTTCTTTTATTAGAACAGTTCTTTTAGATTAAGTTAGGTCCAAGACGCAACATATAAAACAGTTCTTTTAGGTTAGGTTAGGTTAGATCTAAAAAGGCCCCTTCAGTTGTAAAGAGACTTATTAGAACAATTTTTTTAGATTAGGTTAGGTCCAAGACATAACATATAGAACCGTACTTTTAGGTTAGGTTAGGTTAGATCCAAAACGCACTTTTCAGTTGTGATGCGACATATTAGAACTGTTCTTTTAGGTTAGGTCCAAAAACATATAAAACCGTACTTTTAGGTTAAGTTAGGTTAGATCCAAAACTCATCTGTCAGGTGTGAAGAGACTTATTAGAACAGTTCTTTTAGATTAGGTTAGGTCCAAGACGCAACATATAGAACAGTTCTTTTAGGTTTGGTTAAGTTAGATCCAAAAAGACACCTTTCAGTTGTAAAGAGACTTATTAGAATAGTTTTTTTAGATTAGGTTAGGTCCAAGACGTAACATATAGAACCGTACTTTTAAGTTAGGTTAGATCCAAAACGCACCTGTCAGTTGTGATACGAAATATTAGAACAGTTCTTTTAGGTTAAGTCCAAAAACATATAAAACCGTACTTTTAGGTTAGGTTTGATCTAAAACCCACCTGTCAGTTGTAAAGCAACATCTAGAACAGTTTTTTTTAGGTTAGGTTAGGTTAGATCTAAAAAGGCACCTTCAGTTGTAAAGAGACTTATTAGAACAATTTTTTTAGATTAGGTTAGGTCTAAGACATAACATATAGAACCGTACTTTTAACTTAGGTTAGGTTAGATCCAAAACGCACTTTTCAGTTGTGATGCGACATATTAGAACAGTTCTTTTAGGTTAGGTCCAAAAACATATAAAACCGTACTTTTAGGTTAGGTTAGGTTAGATCCAAAATTCATCTGTCAAGTGTGAAGAGACTTATTAGAACAGTTCTTTTAGATTAGGTTAGGTCCAAGACGCAACAAATAAAACAGTTCTGTTAGGTTAGGTTAGATCTAAAAAGGCACCTTCAGTTGTAAAGAAACTTATTAGAACAATTTTTTTAGATTAGGTTAGGTCCAAGACATAACATATAGAACCGTACTTTTAGGTTAGGTTAGGTTAGATCCAAAACGCACTTTTCAGTTGTGATGCGACATATTAGAACAGTTCTTTTAGGTTAGGTCCAAAAACATATAAAACCGTACTGTTAGGTTAGGTTTGATCCAAAACGCACCATATTAGAACAGTTCTTTTAGATTAGGTTAGGTCCAAGACGCAACATACAAAACAGTTCTTTTAGGTTAGGATAGGTTAGATCTAAGGCACCTTTCAATTGTAAAGAGACTTATTAGAACAGTTTTTTAGATTAGGTTAGGTCCAAGACATAACATATAGAACCGAACTTTTAGGTTATGTTGAGTTAGATCCAAAACGCACCTGTCAGTTGTGAAGCGACATATTAGAACAGTTCTTTTAGATTAGGTAAGTCTAAGACGCAACATATAGAACCCTACTTTTAGGTTAGGTTAGATCCAAAACGCACTTTTCAGTTGTGAAGCGACATATTAGAACAGTTCTTTTTGGTTAGGTCCAAAAACATATATAACCGTACTTTTAAGTTAGGTTAGGTTAGATCCAAAACTCATCTGTCAGTTGTGAAGAGACTTATTAGAACAGTTCTTTTAGATTAAGTTAGATCCAAAAACATATAAAACCGTACTTTTAGGTTAGGTTTGGTTAGATCTAAAACTCATCTGTCAGTTGTGAAGAGACTTATTAGAACAGTTTTTTTAGATTAGGTTAGGTCCAAGACGCAACTCATAAAACAGTTCTTTTAGGTAAGGTTAGGTTAGATCCAAAACGCATTTGCAGGTATTAAAACAAATATTTTAGGTTAGGTTAGATTAGATCTAAGACGCGCCTGTCAGTTATAAAACAACACATCTTTTAGGTTAGGTTAGATCCGTGACGCACATGTCATGACTTATTAGAACAGTCGTTTTTAGGTTATTTATATACAAATACACAGAAATTGCAAATATGTAATTTGTTCCACAATTGTCAATTTTGCAAAGCAAACGTTGTTTAAGTGCCACCATACAACTTTTATAGGTTATGTGCCTGTGTACCGTGTCACAATCATAGCAAAGCAACATCGCCAATAAACTCAGAAGAGAGAAATAAGAAAATAAGTCACTTTACGTCAAAAGATACGAAACAATTAAGAATAAGATTAAAAAACATCAAACAAATAAAAAAGAAACTAAAAGAGGACTAAAAAGATCATAGAAAAAATGGCTAGACAACGTACGTGGCGGGTAATCGCTTGATTCAGGTAGAGCAAGACAGAAAAGTCTGTAATGTTTATGTCATGTGACCGTGACGCATCTGTCATTTTGCAAAACAATATATTTTAACTTATTTGTGTACCGTGACACACTAATTGTAAAATAGATAATAATATTTTTGTTAGGTTAGGTTAGATACAACTCATGATACAATAAACAAGTGTCAATACGTTATCATTAAATTCAGTCTTTATGCATCTGTTAATCAAAAAAGACATATCATATATTTATTTATTTGTTTACCGTGACACACCAGTTGCAAAAATGTGTTTTTTCACAACTGTCAATCTCAAAGTGACATAATAAGTGCCGTGACACAGGGCATTATCGCAATCAACAGATTCGCACAATTTGGGTATTAAAAATTACCGTGACATTCGCAAATTGTAAAATTTCGCAATGAGACATAGTAGATGTCAATGTGTGTGCCGTGACACAAAGCCTTTTAATCGCGGTAGATTTTTAGTCTACATTCGTGCCGAGACGCATATGTTAAATAAGAAGTTGCGTATTAAAAATTAACATTTTTTAGCTTAATTGTTTACCGTGACACACAATTTGCAAAAATATATTTTTCCATAATTGTCAATTGTGAAGTGGCATATTTCCACAAACAACAGTCAATTGCAAAGCAAAATAGTTCATTTAATTTGAGTGCCGTGACACAAACCGTTATGTCTCACATCTGCCAATTGCAAAAGACAAATTATGTGTAAAGTTTTTCAGTCTGTATGCGTGCCAAGACGCATCTGTTAGTCAAAAATCGGTAAATTAAAAAATAACATTTTTTAGGTTATTTGTTTACCGTGACACACTACTTGTAAATATGTGTAGTTCGCAAAGCAACACAGTAGATATCAATTTGAATGCCGTAACACAAAGTCGTAAGTCGTATTAGATGAGTGCCATGTCAATAAGCCGTACTTGTCGCACCTGTCAATTGCACACAATTTTCACCGTGACACATTATTTGCAAACATATTTTTTCCATAATTATCAATCGTGAAATAAAGCACTTCTCACAACTGTCAATGGTACAGCAAAATAGTCAATATTAATGTGAATATTGATAAATTATGTGTAAAGCTTTTCAGTCTATATGCGTGCCAAGGTGCATCTGTTAATTTTTTTAGGTTATTTGTTTACCGTGACACATTACTTGTAAATATGTTTCGTTCTTCTAACAATCGCAAAGTAACACAGTAGATATGTGAATGTGTATGCCGTGACACAAGTCGTATTAGATATCAACATTTTTAGGTTATTTGTTTACCGTGACACATTATTTGATTAATTGATTTTCAATTTATATGCATGCCGATACGCATCTGTTAATCAAAAAGCAACTATTAGGTTATTTGTTTACCGTGACACACTATTTGCAAAAATGTTTTTATCGTAATGTATCGTGACACAGATCATCTGTTAATGGACATGTTTTAGGTTATTTGTTTACCGTGACACTTCCCACAACAAATCACAACGCAAAAAAACATAGAAAAATATGCAAGGGAGAGGGGAGGAATTAAATTTTATTTAATAGAAGAAGGTAAGATTTAAATTAAAAACCATTTCGCAAAGATTTAAACTGCATTGCCGTGACACAATAATCGCAAACAAAAAAATTAAATCTTTAACGTTATTGGGTTATGTGCTTAAAGCATCGCATCTGTCAATTACAAAGCGACTTATTAGATAACAATGTTTTGATATGATATTTGCAAACTGCGGCACAATAATCGCAATAAATTAAATCTGAAAGTGTCATAGTACAAAGCAATATCTAAGACGTCATTAAACAAATTTCCCCCATGACTCACTAACTACAAGCATCAACATGTTGGGTACGTGCCAAGATGCATACGAAGCAACAGACTTTTAAGTTAGATAAATGCACTTGCAAAGCTATGACACACCAATTGCAAAGATGTAATTTGTCTCATAATTGAGGTTATGTGAATACTGAAATCGACAAATTAAGTCAATTTTTGTTAAAGTTTAAGTAAGGTGTATTGTGATAGAATAATTGCAAAAGCGAATGATTAACTGTCAATATTTTTAGGTTATGTCGGTAACAAATTAGATGTATTTTTTTAGTTATGTGCGTACCGTGACACAATAATTTGAAACAAATCAAACGTGAAACAATAAAGATGATGTCGACATTTTTAGGTTATGTGACACAAAAATCGTGAAGTTAATTTGTACCTAACTCAATATTATTTTAAGTAAATACAAAATTATTTAAAATATGATGTGAATTGTACTTCTGCACTGATCAATAAATGCAACGTTAGTTATGCATTCGTTACCCATAAATTGGAGCAACAATTAGGTCGTTTGTAATTTATGATAAGTCTGTTTATTTCTGGGAAGCGATGAGGCATTCGCAGCCGGTGAAAATGTAATTTAAATGTTCGTAGTTTGTGTATAGTTAGCTCCAGCTATTGGAGTAGGTAGTATATTTTTAGTTTTATTGTAGTAATGGAGCTTTCTATTTAATTTTGTAATGTAATTATCGAGTTAATTCGTGTACGTCCTTTTGTACAGAGTGGCCACAATGAGTGGTTATTTTTATAATAAAGTGTGGTGGCAACCGACGTTTGTTGAGTGTGCATGTGTGCTGGGAACAACAACACAAAGAAGCAGCAGCGCGGCCACAGAAGTGGATTCTAGCTCTAAGGCATTTTAGTACCGTTGGAACTAATACGGCGTGCTTCTTGCACTCTCCTACCTTCAGTAATAGCACCGGAGCACACCGTTTATAAGTTATTTTATAAATAAGTACCTGCAAACACCGGCGCGCACATAATATTTTATTCATCGATACTTGAGCCCGCTTTTAATTGTATACAATTACCTACAGATAAATCTGTAATCATGCAAACGCGGTAATTGTTTCCGAGAAGTCTTCTCCATCCGTTGTGTTGTGTCTTCTCTCCTTCTTGTTTTTCGTACGCGTACGCGGATCCTTATCGTTACGGGCTGATCTGAAATTATTCATAGAGCGTTGTCATGTCTCGCATTATGCTGATTACACGACTACAATGTGAATTATTTAGCGTCCACGAATATTAAGTTTCCTTCTATATCGTCGAGGGCAAAATGCCGCGAAACAGGTTCAAAGGGAAATTGAAAATATACTTTCATGTTTGTTTTAATATTTATGCACTTTGTTACGTTTCATGCATATTTATCTCCGGATTTTTGCGTATCATTTCTTGAATTACTTTAAACTACAAATATACACATTACTCAACTATGCTGGCCACATAGCAGGCATGTTTTATTCATATAATAAATAATTTGCACAGGCGGATGCACACAATGCATTATCAATCCTATGTACAGGGCGAGGCAGAAACAATTACCTCTAGTAGGCGTTGCAAAATATATAGCAAGAAACGCATTTACATCAATAGAAACATACATTTCTTTTCTGTTTTTATTAAGTAAAAGTATTGCTCTAGTTTTGTAGGAACAATACTTTCAAATAAAGAATGTGAACAATATAATTAAATAAATAAAATTACTTTTAATATTAATAACTAATAAGTTACCAAAAATTATAACCAAAAAATAATTTTAAAATCTTTAAATGTAGAACATGCATGCCGGAAAAAATGTATGTAATATGGGATCATCGCCGACATTTTTAATATAAAAAAGTGTTAACAACTTTGTTAAAAGATTAACAACTAAGTCAAAACATTGGTCTAAGAAAGCAGTTCCTAAACAAGGCTTAGCTGCAGCCAAAAAAGCTGATAAATGCTAGTGACAAACATTGTTATTTGGTCAAAGACATGTTCGACAAACTCAACTCAACTGTCTCACAAATCTGTCATAAATTGACTCTCAACTCGTAATTTGATAAAACAACTGACATCTGGTTCAGAAATCTTTTATATAAAGTGTCAACATTGATGTCAACAAATCCGTCATTTGAACTAGTACTGTTAATTTGACAAAACACTTGTTGACTATCTGAAAAAAAGGGTTTCAGCGGTTGCAAAGGTGGTAGATAACCATAGTTATTCACATAGGAGTGTTGTAATTGGAGTCCTCTTAGGGTTCTGAAAAACGATATGTTCTCCAGCGTCAAGTTTGATTGTTTCTACAACTTAGTATTCACCAGTATTCACTTATGCATCTTGGTGAAGATATTCATCAAAAGTCCAGAACGTCTGGCAAGTGTTTGAACGTCCCAAAAAATCGCTGCAGAAAGGCTTTGTACTCTTCGTGGGAGTGGTGCCACTGTCTTATGTGTACAATGCGTATTTTTCTCAAAAAACGCAAAGTAGCCCATGTCTTGTGTGCAATGTCGTAAGTTCGTCTTAAAAGTACACTAAAAGTCAAGCCCCAATGTAACCATCAATATTGAAGCGTAGTCAATGAGCAAAGCTTAGATTCCCCCAGGGGACCTACGGCAAAGAATGTAGGCATCGTGCAAACCAGAAGTTATGAGCAATACTTCTAGAATAGTCGTCGGTGAAGTTCAAAAATCAATTTTCAAATTCAAGGAGTACCGCTGAGATCAGGTCAAAATGAAAAGATGCATCTGAAGTTGCATGGTAGCTTCGGGTAAAGTAGAGATGGTTTACTATCCGGTCTATATCCTTTAGCTAAAGTTGTTTGCTAATTATTAGTATTGCACGTTAAAACTTTGATATTTATACACGACGGGCTTTTAATGGACAGTTGATGCTTCGTCTACAAAGCGGGATTATGTCCGCCCAACCGAGTATTACTGATCAAAACAATTAACACTTAAACGAGATCTTTTAGTTTATGATTAAGTTAGGATGCCTTGCCCAACCACCCAAAAGTTAGTAATTAAAGGGATATTTGTTTTTCTTCTTTAGTTCACCAATCCGTAGATTGGATCTTGGCATCTTCATTAGAAAATTAGAAGACCAATTTACAATCTAAGAATGACTAACACTTGGGCGGGTGGATGGGTACTTCAGTTCATGATTGTTAATTAGTTCCCCGACCACCCGCCAGAGTGTTTGTAATCAAAGTATTGGATGTTTTTCATCTCTCCAATTCATGATTGCAAACAGATAGTTACGTTTCATTTCTTTAAATTGCCAATAGTCACCAAACTATAAAGAAAAGACTGAAATCCAATTTACGGATCAACATTTGGGCAAGTGGGTGGGGTACTCCAATTTATGATTGCAGACCAATTATGAACTAAAGTGCTATGCCTACTCAAATGTTTGCAATCAAGGTATTGGTTTCATCTTTTTGCATCGCCAATAGTCAGTAAATTTTAAAAATCTTTAAAAATCACTAACACTTGAGCGGATGGGCAGATACTTCCAGTTCATGATGACCCACCCAGGTGTATGTAATAAAAAAAAACTGAATGTTTCTCCTCTTTGCATCGCCAATAGTAATTACGGATGAGTGAGGTGCAAAACTGCAAACAAATATTGAACTCAAGTAAGCCCCCCCGCCCCCCCACCTAAATGTTTGTATTCAAACAAATTAAATCTTTTTGCATCGCCAATAGTCAATTAATTAAAAAAAGCCTTTAATCCAATCTGGAGATTCCTAATACTTTGTAGATACAATAGTTCATAAATGCGTACCAATAATTTAAATTAGAATACTCCAATTACCCACCCAAGCTTTTGTAATCAAGAAATTAGATGTTCCTCCTATTTGCATCACCTAGACTCGGGCGAGTAAGCGGGATACTCCAGTTCATGATGGTGGTCAAAAAACTCGAGTGTTTGTAAACAAACCCTTTCGCTATTAATAATACCTAAAAGCAAACAAACAAAAAGGTAGAAATCTGTTCAATTGGAACCAAATCACAGCCGACGTTAGAAGACCAGAACACCATTCGACAAATATTCAGTCATGGCCTATCGACTGTCAGCACCAACCTCGGGCTGTTCTTTTGGACATCATAGACTCGATCGTAAGCGTCAAGATCCCGCTTAGATCTCTCGGTTACTAGACCGTAGCACAACACTCTCAATCTGGTAGACCTTTAGCGACTGCGTCACTGCATGGAAGCCAAATTACCTTTCATCGGACTCAAGTCCAATACCTGGACCTGTTAGAGCGTAGAGTTCCCGCATCAATCATCCAACAGTTGCTCTGCGGTCTTACACTCCCACCCTCCATGTCAATTCACAAAAACCGAATCCAAAACCTTTGGGGTATGGCCCAAAACCAATAATTATTCATACGGATCTACCTCCACCATCTCCGCAGAAACGTATTGCAACCTACAAAACGCCACCCCCCAGCTCAAGCTCTAAAAGTATAACGGTAACAAAATGTTGCTCCTCTTTACATCGCCAACAAACATTATATTAAAAAAAAGTTGATTTGCAATGTACGGATCAGTAACATTTGGGCAGATGGGTTTGGTACTTCAGTTCATGATTGCATACAAATAGTTTAAATTGGAGTACCCAAATGTTTCTAATCAAAGCATTAAATGTGGCATGGCTTAGCATCACCATTAGTCACTAAAATAAAAAAGGAGTTTTCATCAAAAAACACAGAGAAACCAAGAAGAAAATGCAAACATTAGAGAAATGTGTGAAACAAATAACATCATCCAATGGGGAATGCAAAATAACAAGATAATGATACCAACATGTCAACAGAATAGACACCAACAAATTAGATGTATCATCTTTACCATTGCCAATGATCACTAAAGTTAAAACAAAAAGACTTTGATCCAATCTACGGATTTCTAACATTTGAGAGAGTTAGGTGGGTTACTCCAGTTCATAATTGCAGACCAATAGTCCAACCCACCCACCAGTGTTTGTAATTAAAAGATTGAATGTTATTACTCTTCGCTATAATAGTCTAAGATAGGGCAGTAGTAACAACTCGGATCGGTTTTTGCTGTCAATTTGTTAGTAAGTACAAAAAAAAAGGTGAAAGAAGGAGTCATAGTGTATTGTGCTCTGCGTTTTCAATTAAAGTTACTTTTCTGTGTGCAATTTTTGTCAAGTTTTCTTGCTGTCAACTGAAACTATATTTTCACATCCCCAACAAATTCAAATATGTCATGGATAGCAAATATGGCTACCACATCCGGTGTAAAAGCCGGATTTTCGCTAAAACCAGATCAGAACAAAAATAAAAACATAAGAGCCATCACCAGATTGAGTCTACTCGATAGAATGTGCATCAACAGGATTCGTGACATTACAGTCAGGTGAACAAAAGACAAAAGAAAACACGTCAAGAACATGGAAAAAGAGAGAATAGCAAAGCAAGTGCAAACATTTACACCAAACACAAAGCAACTTCCCAAAACCCTGGCAGAAAAACCGGAAATAACTGTCGCAAGAACCTCTACTTCTTCGACTTTAATTAGATCGTTCGATCTGTTAATTGGAGCGCCTTGGGATTACTTAAAATGTCAATTGCCAACTGTCCTTCTATTTCTTAGGTTAGGTTATGTTAGGTCTGCTCTGGAGTGCTATCCGCGGTAGTCATTTGGGCTACATAATCGTGCCATAGTCGTTTACTTTGCCTTCCCCATCTTACCACGTCCTGCACCTTACATTCATCTCTTATATCCTCTTCTTGTCTTTCTTCGTTATTTCGCGTTATACAGCTATTTTACATCGCCCCAGAAGTCTTACGACTTGTATGAAGGGGGTTGATAAGACCAACGACTTATTAGGTGACTTCCGAATCACCCCGGTGGATAAAGAGCAAAGTTATTAATTTAGTCCTACTCGGGGATCGAACCCCGGACTGTTAGCGTGCTACGCTAACGCTCTATAACTGAGCTATCTCACCGTTTCTGAGTATGCTTCTCAAGGTTTTCATTTCTGATACACGCAGCATGCTCTTTGTTTTAGTTGTCTCTTCTCAAACTTCAATACCGTGGGTCATAAATGGCCTAACGTAAATCTTGACCTTGCCGTCGTAAGCATCCTGCTATTGCGGTTCTTTTGTTGATTTGACTCGTCAGATCATTTACTGGATTATGGTGGTCCGATATGTCCCAGCCCACGTACTTAAACTTGGATACTTGATCGATAGGTTGATCTTGGACTACGAGCTTACACCTTATGGGTTCTCTGGTTAGAGTCATGCACTTTGATTTTTCTAATGATTTGTTCATATTTAGTTTTGCTGCTCTTATGGAGCTGTCGTGCCTCCTGCTTTAATCTTTGTGTAGTTTGCCGGTATTTAGATTGTGTATAGCTTTGACGATGAACAACACGATGTCAATTGCCAACTGTCCTTCCATCTCTTAGGTTAGGTTAGGTCTGCTCTGGAGTGCTATCCGCGGTAGTCAATCTTTTGTCATTTGGGCTACATAATCGTGCCATTGTCGTTTCCTTTGCCTTCCCCATCTTACCACGTCCTGCACCTTACATTCGTCTCTTATATCCACGTTCCTGACTCTTCTTGTCTTTCTTCTTTATTTCGCGTTTTACAGCTATTTTACATCACCTCAGAAGTCTTACGACTTGTATGAAGGGACCAACGGCTTATTAGGTGACTTCCGAATCACCCCGGTGGATAAAGAGCAAAGTTATTAATTTAGTCCTACTCGGGGATTGAACCCCGGACTGTTAGCGTGCTACGCTAACGCTCTATAACTGAGCTATCTCACCGGGTTTTCATTTCTGATACACGCAGCATGCTCTTTGTTTTAGTTGTCTCTTCTCAAACTTCAATACCGTAGGTCATAATTAGCCTAACGCAGGTCTTGTAAATCTTGACCTTGCCGTCAGTGCGCATATATTTGTTTGCCCATACCACCTGTCGTAAGCATCCTGCTATTGCGGTTCTTTTGTTGATTTGACTCGTCAGATCATTTACTGGATTATGGTGGTCCGATATGTCCCAGCCCACGTACTTAAACTTGAATACTTGGTCGATAGGTTGATCTTGAACTACGAGCTTACACCTTATGGGTTCTCTGGTTAGGGTCATGCACTTTAATTTTTCTACTGATATGTTCATATTTAGTTTTGCTGCTCTTAGATATAATTTATAGAACTGTCGTGCCTCCTGCTTTAATCTTTGCGTAGTTTGCCGGTATGTAGATTGTGTATAGCTTTGACGATAGACAACATCGTTCGATCTGTTAATTAGGGCGCCTTGGGATCACTTAGGATGTCAATTGCCAACTGTCCATCCATCTCTTAGGTTAGGTTAGGTCTGCTCTGGAGTGCTATTTGCGGTAGTCGATCTTTGCCTTCCCCATCTTACCACGTCCTGCACCTTACATTCGTCTCTTATATCCACGTTCTTGACTCTTCTTGTCTTTCTTCTTTATTTCGCGTTTTACAGCTATTTTACATCACCTCAGAAGTCTTACGACTTGTATGAAGAGACCAACAGCTTATTAGGTGACTTCCAAATCACTCCAGTGAATAAAGAGCAAAGTTATTATTTTAGTCCTACTCGGGGATCAAACCCCGGACTGTTAGCGTGCTACGCTAACGCTCTATAACTGAGCTATCTCACCGTTTCTGAGTATGCTTTTCAGGGTTTTCATTTCTGATACACGCAGCATGCGCGTTTCTCTCTCTTTTAGTAAATCTATAACGTCAGTCAAGCGTACTTTGTCGCAAGAACCACTATAAAATAAACAGAAAAAAAAATAAAGAAAAACGGGGCCAAGCCCTAAAATATAAAAAAAAGTTCCCCAATTACCCTCCCAAGTGTTTGTAGCCAAGGGATTTGCAAACAAATAGTTTGAATTAAAGTACCCCACCCACCGTCAAGTGTTACTTATCAAGAGGTTGAAATGTTTCTCGTTGTTTCTCTAAAATCCAATTCATGATTTAAATTTAAAATTATTAAAAGAATTAAAGGTTTCTTCTCATTGCAAACGCCAATAGTTACTAAATATAAATATTTTAGCTCAGATGATCGCTAGAGATCCATCCCTTGGCTCTCGTTTCTGATGTTTGT
Source organism: Tachinus rufipes (assembly GCA_963932245.1). NCBI lineage: Eukaryota > Metazoa > Arthropoda > Insecta > Coleoptera > Staphylinidae > Tachinus > Tachinus rufipes. The sequence goes on from OZ010749.1 coordinate 11,424,809, forward strand.
AAAAACATAAATTGACTTTGAGTCCAAAAAAATTAATGAAGCCTCTTCATTGGGTATAAAAAAATTGATACATCTCACACCCTCCTGGGATCAAAACTACTAAAGTGATTGAAAATCTACATTTGAAAAAAAAAATCTCACGCCACCACTGATTTTTTGAGAAATCCATGCATGAACTTAAATTGTGGATAAAGAGTGGTAGAATCCAAAAACCCATATGCACCATTTCAAAAAGTGAAAAGAATACAAGGAAAAAACAGGTTTCAGAGATGATTTCAAAAGTCAAAATGTCGTACGTCTTTAAGACTTTGTCCCAACTTCAGTTTTTGAAATTTTCTAAAAATTATTTTTTGTGGGAAAAGACCATAACTCGGGAATGAAGACCAAATGCGAGATATAGATAAATTTTAAAAGCGTTCCGTTAAAAAAAAGGCCAAAATATTGATTGTTTAAGGGATGAGAAGAGCCAAACAACCACTAAAAAAGGTAGACGTTCAACCTAAAAGTCTTGGGCGGGTGGACGTAGACTCCGATTATTATTGCAAACAAATAGTTTGGACTGGAATGCACACATTTTCTCCTTCCAAACTTCAATGACATTAAATTATGGAAACAGACAAACAATCTTTGAATAAAAACACAGAGAACAGAGAAAGAAGTAACGCTAGTACTACCACATCAAACTGATCAAACGTACAGCAGGGTTAAATTAGTAACAGATCGCACACAATAGAGATAACGGATAAAGAAAAAGAGGTAGGTGCACTCGCTCGAGTTTTTGTAATCAAGAGAAATGTCCAATTCTCTTGCTTGTAAACGTCAATAGTCACTACATGATAGGACTCCAGTATCTAGATTTACAATATCCCAGTATTCAAGTATGTTGATTATTTTTAGTAATTTTATTAGAAAAGCTGCAACAACTCTTACGACGCAATTAACTGCTGATATCTATACACTTCAGAGTCTGAGTAGTTAGGTAGCAAATTTAGGATTCCTCAGCTAAAAACAGCAAACAAAAGCCAGAAACTAATCCGCAACCAAAACTCATTAAATTCACAAAACGTTCATAAGCACTCATCTATTTTTTTCATGCAATTTTTAGTTTCTCAAACTTAAGAGCATATTCACTCAATTTATTCATTTTTGAATTTTCAAACCAAATTTAAATCCATTCGTTTTCCTTCGTCTCGGTTCGTATCAGTTCGTGTTTATTGTTACTCAGTGAACGTAAACTAAAATTAGCTCGTGAAAATTAGCAAAATTAGGTGGTAAATTCGCGTATATAATTAGTGCCGATGTATTTATTGTGGGGAATAATGTGTGGGGGTTGTGTTTTTCATATATTCCAAGTTCGGACTTAATTGGTTTTATTGGAAAAGTGTGTATGTGCCGATGCCGAGTGATGGGGTTATCCGAGGTCATCCCATCATATGTTATTAAAGGTTTGTCGAATTATTTTAATTATTTAGGTGATTATTAGTATAAAATATCAACAAGTTTGCATAATTGGAATCGAGATTGTTTATTTCTGATACATTTTTTATTCCTCATAAACTTTCCAAGTGTGACAAATAAAAAAAATATACACGAATAATAAAAGTCCGGATGGAAATAACACTGACAACAATGAAAAAAAACTTTTTTAAAAAAAAGGGAAACATATTCAGCAAGTTCACACTTTGTTGGAATAAACGCTGTCGTCTGAATTTATATGTATGAAAAGGCGTAAGAAAAAAAAAAGTTAAAAGTTTAATCGAAAGCAACAAAAATCGACGCTAGATTTGAATCGTCTCTCAGTCAGTGTTAGGGTGAAAATGGACGGACACAGTTGGAAATTGAAAACGGTTTCTTAATTAAAAAGTTCGTTTAATAGTGCCGAAACTGGATCGCTTTATTATAGGTATTTCTTTTAATTGGATTGATTTGAATAATTGAACAAAAGGTCTAAATTAACATTTCTTTGGGGAATAGTTAATAAATTTGAGTATTTATATAAAATAGACCTGTAATATTGATTAAATAAGTCTGACGTAAAATATTCTAATTAAATTTTGGTAGGTGCCAAAGAGCCATCAAAGTGTACTAAGCTCGATAAGATTTTGCGTAATCCCTTGCTAAGTCTATCCGCTTTACAATTAGCGCCAGTCTCCAGCAAAATGTTTTTCAGTGGTCGCTCGCATAAAGCCATAATCCGATCCTCAAACAGTCGGTTAATTTGCTTTGACTGGCAAGATCATGTTTAGTGATTGTTTAGCCTCAAATTTTCCAAGCGAATGATTTTATTGCCTCGTATCTAGTTACCCCCAGACACAAACAATTTCCAATAATTTAATAATATTTATTTTATATTCCACGCTGGTGGGGTCACGTTAATTATTTGCAATGTTAACCGAGGCTATCTGCAACGGGTTATCTGGCCGGCTTCTTCGGTATGCATCAGAGAGTCTCGACTCGTCCGGTTTACTCTCCACGACAAGTTTTTACAACAAAACGTAATATTAACTGCTCTCTGATTAGGGTTAACGACTGGGGCAAAAACAATAACAAGACCGCGCGCGGATGGCCGCTCCAGAAACAAGGCACAGGCAAAAAAAACTCATGACTAATTATTTAGTAGATTTTACCCTTGTATATTTAACTTTTTTGTTGTTTTTGTTGTTTTAGTTGTTATTATTATTAAAGGGCCGCATACATGTGGATGAAAGCGAATGTTGGGATTAATTTTTTTCCTTCATCAAAGGGTATCGATTTTAATTTGAAAATCTACTGACATTACCTTAATATTATATTTTTATTGCAATAATATTCAGCGACGCGAGAGAAAGAATAACATCATTCTATGAGGGGTGCATAATGTTTTGGAAGACATTTAACACACAGGGGTTGTTTGGTTGGTGTAGGCGCGCACCGTTGTAAGGGACCGATATTAAAATTCAGGCAAGGGAAAGGCGGCATTATGTCTGTCTATTACACCTGAAACTGTGACTCCTTATTGTTATTTTAGGGTTGTTTATAACTTCTTTACCTTTAGGGCTGCTTTTATTCAGTGTGAAAACCATATTATTTTACTAAAATTTTAATATTGTTCTAATGCATCAATCCATCATCTAAAGGTTAAATCTAAACATAGTTTAGGCTTTAAATGATAGGAACATAAGGTTAAACCAAGATGGTTGCTTACTAGATTAAATTTTCTACCTTTTACCCTCTGGATAACTTGTATTGGGGTAGAAATGCGCACAAAATAAATTTTAGTTGGAAGAAAACTCGCAATAGTTTCATCCCCCGTTAAATATGTCCCAAACAGTACGTGTCCCTAGGCCTTATTGTTAGAAAGTTGATTGAAAAACTCTTAAAGTTATTATTAAGTTATGATTTGTCTTCTAATTACAGAACAGAGTTAATTTATTAAGGTTATGTAAAATTGGGCTTGTCAATTTTAATCATATTTATACATTTGGTACTGACTGGAATGAAGTGCATTGGTACCAATTTGCATAAATATTCAATGAATGGTTAGCAAGTTATGATAGTTTTAGTTTGTCCCTTTCTGCAGAATCTAGATAGCTCATGTCAATTAGTTTGAAATTAATTAAAATTGAGCGTGTCGATTTGAATCATTTTTGCACAGTAACTTCTGACTGTAATGAAGTGCATCGGAACCAATTTGCATAAACATCCAATGAATAGTTAGCAAATTATGATTTTTTAAATTTGTCCCCCTGAAACAAATTTCCGTTAGCTCATGTCATTTAGTTAGAGATTCATTAAAATTGAACCTGTCAATTTTAATTATTTTTGCACAATAGCTTCTGACTGTAATGAAGTGCATTGGAACCAATTTGCATGAATATCCAATAAATAATTAGCAAGTTATGATAGTTTTAGTTTAAAATCTAGATAGCTCATGTCAATTAGTTTAAAATTAATTAAAATTGAGCCTGTCGATTTTAATTATTTTTGCACCGTAGCTTCTGACTGTAGTAAAGTGCATTGGTACCAATTTGCAAAATCATACAATACATAATTAACAAGTTATGATGTTTTTAAATTTGTTCCCTGTTACAAATTTCTGTTAACTCATGTCAATTAGTTTAAGGTTAGTTTAAATTAAGCGTGTCAATTTTAATCATTTTTGCCCAGTATCTTCCGACTGTAATAAAGTGCATTAATACCAATTTGCATCAATATCGAATGAATAGTTAGCAAGTTATGATAGTTTTAATTTGCCCCTTTCAGCAAAATCTAGATAGCTCATGTCAATTAGTTAGAAATTAATTAAAATTGAGCGTGTTAATTTTAATCATTTTTGCACAGTAACTTCTGACCGCAATGAAGTGCATTGGTACCAATTTGTATAAATATCCAATGAATAGTTAGCTAGTTCTGATTTTTTAAATTTGTTCATCTGAAACAAATTTCTGTTAGCTCATATCATTTAGTTTGAGATTAATTAAAATTGAACCTGTCGATTTTAATCATTTTTGCACAGTAGCTTCTGACTATAATGAAGTGTATTGGTAAAAATTTGCATAAACAACCAATAAATAGTTAGCAAGTTATAATTTTTTAAATTTGTCCCCCTTTTACAAATTTCTGTTAGCTTATATCAATTAGTTTGAGGTTAGTTAAAATTGAGCGTGTCAATTTCAATTATTTTTACATAATTAGTTCTTAATGTAATGAAATGCATTGGTACCAATTTGCATAAACATCCAATAAATAGTTAGCAAGTTATGATTTTTTTAATTTGTCCCCCTGCTATAAAGTTCTGTTAGCTCATGTCAATTAGTTTGAGGTTAGTTAAAATTGAGTGTGTCGATTTTAATCATTTTTGCCCTGTAGCTTCTGACTGTAATGAAGTGTTTTGGTACCAATTTGCATCAATATCCAATGAATAGTTAGCAAGTTATGATAGTTTTAATTTGCCCCATTCTGCAAAATCTAGATAGCTCATGTCAATTAGTTTAAAATTAATTAAAATTGAGCGTGATGATTGGAATCATTTTTGCACAGTTGGTTCTGACTGACTGAATAGTTAGTAAGTTATGATTTTTTAAATTTGTCCCATTGATACAAATTTTTGTTAGCTCATATCAATTAGTTTGAGGTTAGTTAAAATTGAGCGTGTCAATTTCAATTATTTTTACATAATTAGTTCTAAATGTAATGAAGTGGACTGGTACCAATTTGCATAAATATCCAATTAATAGTTCGCAAGTTATGATAGTTTTAGTTTGTCCCTTTCTGCAGAATCTAGATAGCTCATGTCAATTAGTTTGAAATTAATTAAAATTGAGCGTGTCGATTTTAATCATTTTTGCACAATAGGTACAAACTGTAATGAAGTGCATTGGTACCAATTTTCATAACTATCCAATGAATAGTTTGCAAGTTATCATAATTATAATTTGTCCTCTAGTTACAGATTCCTGTTAGATCACGTCAACTAGTTTGAGATTAATTAAAATTAAGCGTGTCGATTTTTATCATTTTTGCAGAATTGGTTTTGACTGCAATAAAGTGCATTGGTACCAATTTGCAAAAATATCCAATGTATAGTTTGTAAGTTATCATAGTTTTAATTTGTCCTCTAGTTACAAATTCCTGTTAGCTCTTGTCAATTAGTTTGAAGTTAGTCAAAATTGAGCGTGTCAATTTAAATAATTTTAACACAATTGGTAGTCACTATAATGAAGTACATTGGTACCAATTTGCATAAATATCCAATAAACAATTAAGAAGTTATCATTGTTTAAATTTATCTTCTTGTAACAGAGTAAATTTCGATCAAGTCATATAATTCAAAATTGCTTAAAATAGAAGGTGTTGATTTTAGTTATTTTTACACAATTGGTAGCCACTATAATGAAGTACCTTGATACCAATTTTCATAAATATCCAATGAAAAGTTTAGAAGTTATGACTTTTTAAATTTATCTTCTTGTTACAGACTCAATTTAGTTCAAGTCAAATAATTCAAAGTTGCTTAAAATTGAAGGCATTGATTTAGATTATTTTTACACAATTGGTAGTCACTATAATGAAGTACCTTGGTACCAAATTGCATCAACATCCAAAGAACGGTTTAAAAATTATGATTTTTTTAAATTATCTTCTTGTTACTAAATCCATTTAGCTCATGTAATAATTCAAAATTGCACCAAATTGAAGGTATTGATTTTGATTATTTTTATACAATTGGTAGTAACTATAATGAAGTACATTGGTACCAGTTTGCATAAATATCCAATGAATAGTTAGCAAGTTATGAATTTTAAAATGTATTCATTAATTACAGCTTACAGTTAGTTCTTGTTGAATATTTTTAAGTTGCATAAAATTGGACGTGTCAATTTTAATTATTTTTACACAGTTGGTACTAACAATAATGACAAGTATTGGTACCAACTTGCATATAAATTTAATAAACGGTTTACAAGTTATAAGTTTATAACTTACATCTTAAACACAGAAACAAGTTAAGTCATGTCGAATTTTTTCAGTTTCCATAAAATTGGGCGTGTCAATTTTAAATATTTTTACATCGTTAGTACTTATAATAATGACGAGTATTGGTACCAATTTGCATAAAAATGTAATGAACAGTTTGCAAGTTATGAATTTTAAAACTTATAGCTTAGTTACAGAATCCAGTTAGCTCATGTCGAATATTTTTAAATTGCATAAAATTAGGCGTATCAATTTTAATTATTTATACATAGTTAGTACAGATGATAATGAGGAGTATTGGTACCAATTTGCATCAAAATCCAATAAACGGTTTAAAAGTTATGATTTTTATAATTTGTCCCTTAGGTACAGAATCAAGTTAGCTCATATCGAATATTTTTAGATTACATAAAATTGGGCGTGTTGATTTTAATTATTTTTACACAGTTGGTACTAATGTCAATAACAAGTATTGGCACCAATTTGGATGAAAATCCAATAAACAGTTTGCAAGTTATAAACTTAAAACTTATCACTTAGTTACAGAATGGAATTAAGTATTTATAGGTTGCATAAAATTGGGTTGGTCGATTTTAATTATTTAAACATAGTTAGTACTAATAACAATAACGACTATTGGTACCAACTTGCATAAAAATCCAATTAATAGTTTACAAGTTCTGAATTTAAAACTTATCCTTTAGTTACATAATCCAGTTAGCTTAGGTCGAATATTTTCAGATTCCATAAAATTGAGCGTACCGATTTTAATTAATTTCACACAGTTGGTACTGATAATAATGAAAAGTATTGGTACCAATTTGGATGAAAATCTAATGAACGGTTTACAAGTTATGAATTTATAACTTATACTTCAGTTACAGAATCAAGTTAAGTAGTCTCGAATATTTTCAAATTGCATAAAATTGAGCGTGTCGATTTTATTTATTTTTACAAAATTGGTACTAACTACAATGACGAGTATTGGTACCAACCTGGATAAAAATCCAATGAAAGGTTTACAAGTTACGATGATTTTTTTAATTTGCCCTTTTATCACTGTAAACAACTACTTCAAAGATTCATAAAATTGGACTAATCGATTTTATTAATTTTTACACAGTTGGTAGTAATGACAACAAACTGCATTGGTACCAACTTCAATGAATAGTGCATGTCTTACAAGACTTGATAAAATTCAGCTGCGGTAATTAATTAAATGAAGTGCAACGCTACACTGACATTGGATAAAATATGTTCTTGGCTGCTAGCTAACAAAGCTGACTTTCCTATACTGAAAATAGCAAAGATTAACTACCTATCAACACCTCCTTAGTAAAGCACATTGTCAACGAGTGTACATACTCCCACTATTGTAAAAAATAGAAATTATACATTCAAAGCTATAAAAAAAAAGATTAGTAATTAAAATGTTATTTAATATCTTTCAAAATTAATTAAGTTCTGGGACTTTTAAACCGCATGAATAATGCAAATGGGGACATATTAATGTCACATTAAAAAAAATTGACGAATCTTGTTTCTCCCTTTACCAAACCAACCGAGATTACATGTATTTTAATTAATTTTTTCTTGTGTAGAATGTAAATAGGAATGCGGAGTCCGTATTTCCTGTCCGGTCGTAATTTCAATTTAATGAAAATTAGATGTGTATAGAATCGGAATGTATTACATGTTTGATCTTTCTTTCTATTTTACAAATATTAATATAAATTGTATTGTTGAGCAATTTGTTAGCAATACAACAATTTCTTTCATTCGATACACAACCAATATGAGATTTAAAGCATCAGAAAAGGGGATGGCAGCTATTTATTGCGAGCTCGGAAACCTCACTTCCTTTTTCCCTTTCAGAGATCAGAATTGTATTATTTGCCCCTTCTCAGGCAAGGCATCCCCTCTGCTCTTGCTAACACATTATGCACCCTCCTCTTCACGCACACACACAATATTATCGATGGCTGAAATTATTATTGCTTTGCCCGAATAATGGTTTGTTTTCCTGTTATCTTAATATTAATGTTGATTAGCTGCAATAATATTAAATTTATATCTTTGTTTGATATATTATTGCGCATGTAAATTTAAGATAATTTCCAACAGAAATGTTTTGGGTTATAAGGAAGGGGTGATTTTGCAAAAGGGTCGTGCACAAAGCTGGGTATTATATTTTTTTGTAGGGAATATAAGTTTTATTTGTTGAACTAGAATATGGGGTGGTTTTATGAAATTGTTCTCGTATTTTGTGGATGCTTAGAACTTTTGGGTTCATATGACGACCCCGAACGTTTTGTTACAAAAACAAATTTTGTTAGAGAAATTATGAACTGCAATTTTTTTTATTGTTATATAGATTAAAATGTTTAAAAAAGTACAAGTAGTCTTGTTATAGCGATTATTGTGGAAGTTTTTTTTTATTAGAGTCCTTAGATTGGTAGGTGCGTAGCTCCGACATTCTCTCTCAGGGTCTTCTTTAGAAAATTCCTAAACCGTTTATTGTTTCTCTTGATGCTTTATGTGTTGACTGAGTTAACGCTACGTTTGTTGCTAAGGAGTAATCTAGTTTGCAAACGTTATACGAAATAAATCAACACAAATAACATAACAGCGTTCAAATTGAACATAAAAGCGATTACTTAAAGCTTATGAGCAACGCAAGCAAATGGCAAGCTCTGATTTATTTATACAGTCCACGTCGTTTGTTCCTTAAAGCTGCGCCTCGTAATATTTCCCGCTTGTCTTATGTTGAAACCAACATAACAACGTTTTATGCCACAATTGACGTCACGTACATGTGAAAATTAATCTTTAAATTAGTTAAATAACACAATGTTCAAAAAACTTTTTTCTAATTTTGCAAAATTTTGAAATAATCAAAGAAAACAGTCAGTTTTTTATTATTTTGATAGTTTAATTGTCAAAATATTGAAGTAAGTTATTTGAACTTCAACTTTTGTTCTAACTTTGAAGAAATCAGCTGTACACCTAAGTTTTGACATCATAATTGTCAAATTATTAAAAAAAAAATTAATTTAAACTTTATAAAGATCATTTTTATACTTCAAGTTTTGTTCTAACTTTTGTAACTTTCAACATATTTGAAGAAATTGGTTCTTAATCCATGTTTTGTGTATTTTGACAATTTAATTGTCAATACATTAATGAAAATTATTAAAAATTTATAAGAATAAGTAAATTTTGCACAACTTTTATTGTTCAACTTTACCTTTAACTTTCATAACTTTAGAGATTTTTAAAGAAATTAGCTCTAAAACCATGTTTATGCTGTCAGAATCAACTTAACTGTCAAAATTTATTAACAAGGAGTAACCACAACCAAATCTCTTGCTATATGTGCTTTCTTGACCTCAACTGACGTCACACGCACTGATTTTGTGCGTCGTCAAAAGGCGTGGATATTATTTAAAGTCTGTTCACTCTCTTTTCGCTGCTTGCTGTCAGTCAGTAACGCGTCCGCTTAAGAAGTGTATATGTAGTCACCGCATCACGCAGCAAATCTGCTGATATTGATGATTATGTTGGCCTCAGTTTCTTGTGTTAAGATGGTTTGCTTTTCTTAGAGACTGACCTCGAATTATCGGCATTACTGAAAGTGCCCGTATTGTTAAAATGAAAAACTCAATATTGCAGAATTCACAAATTTTGGTGCATTTATATTCTGAGTGTAGTATTTAAGAAGTCAGGTAGCCATGATCAAACTAAATGATATCTGTCAGTCATTCTCTCAATTGTTAGCTGCAGAAACGCAAAAGTTGGTAGTAACATCCAATTACTTTATGACATGCACTCGGGCGGGATAGATCATATCAAACCACCGGCCCAATATTCATAAACTGTGTTCCCGCCCATCCGTCCAAATGTTTGTTATCAAGAAATTAGTTAAGACACCTTCCTCTTCAAATTTAATTATATCATTCAGCAATTCTATCATGTTTGTTACTAGCAAGAATATCAAACCACCGTCCCAATATTCATAAACTGTTGGTAGTTAGATCAAATTTCTTTATGACAAACACTTGGGCGGGTGGGCGGAAACTCCATATCAAACTAACGGCCCAATACTGTGTTCCCGCCCACCATCCCGAGTATTTGTTGTCAAAAATTTATTACGTCACCTCCCTCATCAAATGTAATGACTTCTGTCAGTCATTCTGTTAGTATTGTTAGCTGCAGGAACGCGGTAGGTGGTAGCAACATCAAATTCTTAGAAGACAAACGCTTGGGCGGGTGGGCGGGTGGGCGGGAACCCTATATCAAATCAACGGCCCAATACTCATAAACTATGGTCCCGCCCAACCCGCCCGAGTGTTTGTTGTCAAAAAATTTATTACGTCACCTCCCTCTTCAAATTTAGAAACATCTGTCAGTCATTCTGTTAGTATTGTTAGCTGCAGGAACGCGGTAGGTGGTAGCAACATCGAATTCTTAGAAGACAAACGCTTGGGCGGGTGGGCGGGAACCCTATATCAAATCAACGGCCCAATACTCATAAACTGTGTTCCCGCCCACCCGCCCGAGTGTTTGTTGTCAAAAAATTAATTACGTCACCTCCCTCATCAAAATTAATGACTTCTGTCAGTCATTCTGTTAGTATTGTTAGCTGCAGGAACGCAGTAAGTGGTAGTTATATCAAATTCTTTTATGACAAACACTTGGGCGGGTGGGCGGGAACCTTATATCAAACCACCGGTCCAATATTCATAAATTGTGTTCTCGCCCACCCGCCCAAGTGTTTGTTATCAAGACATTTATTACGTCACCCCCCTCTTCAAATTTAATGACATCTGTCAGTCATTCTGTTAGTATTGTTAGCTGCAGGAACGCGGTAGGTGGTAGCAACATCGAATTCTTAGAAGACAAACGCTTGGGCGGGTGGGCGGGAACCCTATATCAAATCAACGGCCCAATACTCATAAACTGTGTTCCCGCCCACCCGCCCGAGTGTTTGTTGTCAAAAAATTAATTACGTCACCTCCCTCATCAAATTTAATGACTTCTGTCAGTCATTCTGTTAGTATTGTTAGCTGCAGGAACGCAGTAGGTGGTAGTTATATCAAATTCTTTTATGACAAACACTTGGGCGGGTGGGCGGGAACTCTATTACAAACCAACGGCCCAATACACATAAACTGTGTTCCCGCCCACCCGCTCGAGTGTTTGTTGTCAAAAATTTATTACGTCACCTCCCTCATCAAATTTAATGATTTCTGTCAGTCATTCTGTTAGTATTGTTAGCTGCAGGAACGCGGTAGGTGGTAGCAACATCAAATTCTTAGAAGACAAACGCTTGGGCGGATGGGCGGGAACCCTATATCAAATCAACGGCCCAATACACATAAACTGTGTTCCCGCCCACCCGCCCGAGTGTTTGTTGTCAAAAATTTATTACGTCACCTCCCTCATCAAATTTAATGACTTCTGTCAGTCATTCTGTTAGTATTGTTAGTTGCAGGAACGCGGTAGGTGGTAGCAACATCGAATTCTTAGAAGACAAACGCTTGGGCGGGTGGGCGGGAACCCTATATTAAATCAACGGCCCAATACTCATAAACTGTGTTCCTGCCCACCCGCCCGAGTGTTTGTTGTCAAAAAATTTATTACGTCACCTCCCTCTTCAAATTTAGAAACATCTGTCAGTCATTCTGTTAGTATTGTTAGCTGCAGGAACGCGGTAGATGGTAGCAACATCGAATTCTTTGAAGACAAACATTTGGGCGGAAACCCTATAACAAACCAACGGCCCAATACTCATAAACTGTGTTCCCGCCCACCCGCCCGAGTGTTTGTTGTCAAAAAACTTATTACGTCACCTCCCTCTTTAAATTTAATGACATCTGTCAGTCGTTCTGTTAGTATTGTTAGCTGCAGGAACGCGGTAGGTGGAAGCAACATCCAATTCTTTTACGACAAACACTTGGGCGGGTGGGCAGAAACCCTATATCAAACCAGCGGCCCAATATTGATTAACTGTGATCCCGCCCACCCGCCCAAGTGTTTGTTATCAAGAAATTTACTACGTCACCTCCCTCTTTGAATTTAATGACATCTGTAAGTTAGTCTGTTTTATTTGTTAGCTGCAGGATCGCGGTAGGTGGTAGTTAGATCAAATTCTTTTATGACAAACACTTGGGCGGGTGGGCGGAAACCCTATATCAAACCAACGGCCCAATACTCATAAACTGTGTTCCCGCCCACCCGCCCGAGTGTTTGTTGTCAAAAAAATGTATTACGTCACCTCCCTCTTCAAATTTAATGTCATTTGTCAGTCATTTTGTTAGTATTGTTAGCTGCAAGAACGCGGTAGGTGGTACTAACATTCAATTCCTTTACGACAAACACCTGGGCGGGTGGGCGGGAACCCTATGTTAAACCACCGGCCCAATATTGATTAACTGTGTTTCTGACCACCCACCCAAGTGTTTGTTATCAAGAAATTTACTACGTCACAGCCTTCTTTGAATTTAATGACATCTGTCAGTCATTCTGTTTTGTTTGTTAGCTGCAGAATCGCGGTAGCTGGTAGTTAGATCAAATTCCTTTATGATAAACACTTGGGCGGGTGGGCGGAAACCTTATATCAAACCACCAGTCCAATATTCATAAACTGTGTTCCCACCCGCCCGAGTGTTTGTTGTCAAAAAAATTATTACGTTACCTTTAAATTTAATGACATCTTTCAGTCATTTTGTTAGTATTGTTAGCTGCAGGAACGCGGTTGGTGGATGTAACATCCAATTCGTTTACGACAAATAGTTGGACGAGTGGGCGGGAACCCTATATCAAACCACCGGCTCAATAATCATAAATTGAGTTCCCGCCCACCCGCCCAAGTGTTAGTTGTCAAAAAATTTATTACGTCACCTACCTCTTCAAAGTTAATGACATTAGTAGTCATTCTTTTAAGTTTGTTAGCAGCACGAACACAACAGGTGGTTGTAACATTTAATTCCTTGATAACAAACATTCGGGCGGGTGGGCGGGAACACAGTTTACAAATATTAGGCCGGTGGTTTAATATGGTAATCCCACCCACCCGCTCGACTGTTTATAATCAAAAAATTGACTTCATCACCTCCCTCTTCAAACTTTGTCATCTTTTAGTCTCATGTTTGTTAGCTGTACGAACACCATAAGTGGTAATAACACTTAAGATAACAAACATTCAGGCGGATAGACCATTGTTTCAATATTCATAAAATGTGTTCCAGCCCACCCACCCAAGTGTTTGTTAAGAGATTGAATGTTAAACGTCAACTTTCAATGTTTCTGCAAATTTAAGAACTGTCAACTGTTTCACAAATTTCTCAGATAAACTGTATACTTTGAATTTCCAGTAATTAGTGTCTAATCATGGTTATAAATCCTTGAATCTAATAAAAATTGAAGTTAAATCCGGTTCGAAGGACCAATGTATGGTGACATGATAGCAAAAAATACCCATTAGCATTAATACGATTGCTCCCAACAAAACAATGATCCGGTTCGAAGAATGGATGAGTCTTGACTACTATCCCAAAAATTCCCATTAGTATCTAAGCAATAAGTGGTTGTAAATATTTAATACAAAATCTGTGTCCACAGTGTAGTGCAAAAAATATCCTCAATCAAACATCAATGTTTCTGTGGATGATTTTGTTTGATTCATTAGCAGTGCAAAACCTCTTTAAATCCTCTAAATGTAGTCTTTCCTTTTAGGAATCTTCCAAACATGCTTGGAAATTAAGTAATTATAGAAAGTTAAAAATTAATGTAGTTTTAAAAAGTTGAATCCGGTTCGAAGGACCAATATTTAGTGACACAATCGCAAAAATACCAGTTAGTAGCAAAAGTATTAGCACATCTGACCAAATAGCTGTAACAATTGCAGCTAATAAAACAATGACCTTGGATCCAATGTTTCTATGGCAAAAAAGCGCATTAGCAATGATAGTATTGGTACGTCTGAGCAATTGGTTGTAACAAAAATATTTAATAAAACCTGCGTCCACAGTGAAGCAATAAAATAATCGAACACAAATGTCCATTGAGGGAGGAAATGTATTAAAAATTAAGGAAGACAAAGCTTTTAAAACATGCAATACCTCTTAAAATCCTCTAAATGTAATCTTATATAACCTTTTGGAGACTTTACAGACATTTTTGGCATTCTGGAAATGATAAAAATTAATGTCCAGCCAAATGGTTTTAAATCAATTATTTCCAATAAAACGTTGAGGTTGAATCCTGTTCGAAGAACCAATGTTTACAAGTATTAGTAGATCTGACCAAATAGCTGTAACAATTGCTCCTAATAAAACATAAACTTTAGATCCGGTTCGAAGGACCGATGTTTCTATCGCAAAAAACGCGCCTTGGCGATGAAGTATTGATATAGCATAACAACTGATTGTGACAAATATTTAATAAAAAACCTGTGTTCGTCGTGTAAAATAATCGAACACCAATCACTATAATAGGAGCAAATGTATTAAAAAAAATTCTAGACAAAGACAAAGCTTAAAATATGATCTCTAAAAACCATTTTGAGACTTTCCAGACATGTCTGGCATTCTGAAAATTAAAAACATTTAAAAATTAATGTCTAGTTATGTGTTTGGAAATCAATTAATACTAATACAACGTTAAAGTTGAATCCGGTTCGAAGGACTAATGTTAAATTTTCAAAAAAACTAATGTTAAATGCAATCATTGTAAAAGTGCTTACTAACAAAAAAAGTAATAGCACTTCTGATCAAACAGCTGTAACAATTACTTTCAATAAGGCAGTGACCTTGAATCCGATTCGAAGGACCAACGCTATAACTGCAAAAAACGCGTTTTAGAAGCGGTAGTATTGGTACTGTAATGCAATATTTCTTGTTGAATTGAATTTATTAAAGTTTACAGGATTGGTTCGAAAGAATTAATTAATTCACTGTTAATTTATTACCAATTCATGGTTGGTCAATAGCAATAAACAATTTATTTAGAAATAAGAAATGAAACAAAAAGCTGTGACTCCATTGATATTCATTTCATAATTTATTTGTAAAATATAGTTTATTAAATTGAAAATTACTTTAAATACAATCCATCAATACTTAAAGTCTTCACTCGTTTCTTAACAAAATAAACAAGTATCTGCAATGTATCGATATCCCGATCGAACATAAAAGGTGGCTAAACAAACAAAACGACCATGGGAGTCGGACGTATGTAGGTACCTAACCCGTCCCGTCCGGCCAACAACATGCACACGCAGCAGAACGAACGCAACGAGAGATGGTCACTGTCAAACAAAGCGCTCTTTGCCGGAATGCCAACCTGAGAGAGGTAGCGGGGCCGGTTTTTACTGGGTCATGAGAAGAGTAAATGCAGTTAACTATATATATAAACCCATAAAAGCCATCATTGTGAGTTCCAAAAGGGAAATTGAAAAGTAAATTCCCACACATCAAATTTTTATATTATATATAAATTAACAGAAATATTGAAGGAATTTCAAAAAATAAATCACATTTGTCCTGCCTTTATCATGATTGATGCAGCATTATCATTACCATGTGTACTTTTATTATGCTCACGTCAGTCAGTTGTCAACTGATATAAATGTAACGTGATTGCAAAAGCTGCTGACATTGTATGCATGTTATTTATATATTTTCTACCTCGCGCAATTTACAAGCTGGGAATATTATAAGCAAAATCATTTAAAGCTTTGTTAATGAGGATATATGTATACGTTCGGATTTATACATCAATATTGCGGTTTACATAGCTAAAAGCTTCTTTGATGTTTGAGTTTATTTATAAGTTATTATTTAAATGAAAAGATCGCAGTTATATTTTTTTAATCAAACTTTGCGCTTTCAATAACATAATTTTAGTATTTGTATGACCAGCTCACTTCTAAAAATTAGATAAATTAAATAAATTGCATTTTTTGTGTGTCAAATGTGACAGTTAAGAATGACACAATGCAATCTGTCAACTTTTTAATTTAACTATTGAGAAATATGTCATATGTCAAATTTGTCATTTTGTGAAAACCAAAATGTATTTAAAAATTGTGCCAATTATGCCATTTATCATAGAGCGTAACTTAATTAATGTTTTTAACTATATTTGGTATTAAAAGATTACGTACACAAAATTATGACCTCACGTCGTGGGACACCC
Organism: Tachinus rufipes; assembly: GCA_963932245.1. Lineage (NCBI taxonomy): Eukaryota > Metazoa > Arthropoda > Insecta > Coleoptera > Staphylinidae > Tachinus > Tachinus rufipes. Next base: position 11,441,465 of record OZ010749.1, read on the forward strand.
TGTATATAAATATAATTGACAATTCATCATATAAAGCAAAATCATTTATATTTCGTTTGACAAATATTTACAAAGTCACCTTGCACAATTAATATTTTCAACAAATTCAAACAACCTTGTTTATACAAAATTCATTATCTTATCTCGCTGCATTTTCAGCACATATGAATCATTCAATCAATATGAGCTAAATATATTATTAGTTCTCTCCTATTATTTATATTGAAGTTATTTCACCTCCAATATGATAATATAAAAGACATAGATCATTGTAAATAGATACCATAACATTATAAATATTTATATAATGACTTTTACATTTCCGAGATTACCATTAAAACCCGCCTATAAATAAAGATAAATTGAATTCCATCGCATTGGAATGCATAAATATTTCATGTAACTAAGTAATTTCAATCTCAAGTAATGTATTAATTAATTATTTATTGTATAATCAACATTAATAATACAAATAATTCAAGATTAAAATAGGAGAAAGAGTAATAACTTAGTAATATACATTGTAAGTGCGTTTTATTTAAAAGTCAAAATAAGATTTGTATTTAAATTTTTTTTATGAAATGCTCCCAAAAAATTTTTCGGTCTGTAAAAATGCTCTAAATATTAAAAACAAATTTACAAAAACGTTTTTAAACTTTCAAAACGTTATTTAAATTTCCAAAAAAATTTGTATAGCCCAAAAAGCTGTACACATTATTAAGAAGCTCAAACTTTTTTTTATTTTCAAAAAACTGTGTGAGAATTCTCTAAAAACTCGTTAAATTTGCCAAAATACTTGTTAAAAATCTCAAGAATATCTTCAAATTCTCTTTATTTTTTTTTGTAACTTTTGCTCTTCGGGCCGTTAAAAGCAGTACAAGTTTTCAAAAATCTGTTCAAACTTTTTAATATTTTTTTTATTTAAAAAAAGCTCGTTAAGATTCCCAAAAAGCTTGTTCATAATCTCAAAAGTTTGATCAAACTCCTAAAAATTGTCTTAGGCTCAAAAAAATTATACAAATATTCAATAAAGCTTTTTATCACAAAAAACTCTTTAATTCAAAATAATTTTTCATTCGTTCTCTATAAATATTCAAAAAAGTTACAAAAAGCTTTTTAAACTTTCAAAAAATAATTTATATTTCCAAAAAAATCCTGTGACCACAGAAAGCTATACATATTTCCAAAAAACTTCCTGCAAAAAAATTTTTTTCAAAAAAAATTCTTAGTCTCAAAAAAGTTGTACAATAATCAAAAAGCTCAACAAAAAAAATAATTATTTTCCAAAAAAAATCTTTAGATTCAAAAAAATTATTTAAATTCTCATAAAAACTTTTCAAATTCTAAAAAGATGTAAAAAACTCCAAAAAAAACTTTTAAAATTTGCATAGAACTATTAAAATTTTCAAAAAAAGTTTTGTATAAATTCCAAAATACTCATTAAAGCCTTATAATAATTTGTTTTTTTAAACTATTTAAGCTGTACAAATAATCAAAAAGCTCAACATAATACAAAAAATCAAAAAAAATTGTATTAATTCCAAAAAACTCATTAGGACTGCCAAAAAGCTTTATACATTTTTTTTAGTTTCCAAAAAAATTCTGTAGGCTCAAAAACTTTGTTCAAATAATCAAAAAGCTCAATATAACCACAAAAAAACCATTTTAATTAAAAAAAAAGTCTTCGGGTTTAAAAAAGTTATTTAACTTCTCATAAAAACTTTTCAAACTCTAAAAAAATGTAAAAATTTCAATAAAGTTTTTCGGGCCTTCACAAAAATTCTGCAATCTTCAAGAAGCTCTGCAAGTTATAAAATACTCACACAAAATTCCACAAACTACTAAAAAATCAAAACGCAAAAGTTTCGTTAAATTTCCAATAAACTTTAAAGAATGCGGGATACGCTAATGCGTATACTACCGAAACCATCTGTTTTGGCCTTAAAATAATGACGATTTAAAGGAATTCACTATTTACGGATTGGCTATAAATCACGATTTCACATGATGACGTCATATCTTAAAACTGACAGTAGTGACAGATTATAATCAACTTTGAAAATTCCTGAAAGAATGTTATTATTTGAGGCAGGCAAAAAAATGTTAAGTGTAACTCGTTCCAAAATGCTTTAGCAGCCCTTCGCTTTCAGCACTCGAATAGTTCTTTCGTGCTGCTAAAGCCTAGATTCGGTCCTTGATACACTAGATACTAAAGAAACGTTATAAACTTCAAAAACGTCATAAATGTCAGAACATCAATATGTCAAATTGTTTTAAGCATCACAAACATCGTAAACGCAAAATGCGCCAAAAATAAAATTCATAAATGTCAAAACCGTTAAAACGTCATAAATGCCAAAAGTGTCATTAACGTCGCAAATGTCATAAATGCCATATAAGTCAAATGTAATAAACGTTCAAATGTTTTCAAATGTCATAAAATTCAATAATTGCAAACGCGGAATATACCATAAACGTCATAAATGTTATAACTGTCACAAAAACTATAAATGTGATAAACGTCAAAACGTTTTCAAATATCATAAATGTCTTCAAATATGCGCCACAAAAACAATAAATGTTATAAGCGTTAAAATACCTTTAAAGTTTTCAAATGTTATAAATGTCACAAATGTTAAAAACGCTACAAGCAACACAAACACGAAATACGCTAATAACGTTAGAAACGTTATAAACTTCACAAACGTCAAAAATATCAAAACAACTAAATGTTTGTCACAAATGTCTATAAGCCTCCCACACATCACAAACGCGGGATGTGCCATAATGTCACAAAATTCATAAATGTCATAACCGTTAAAACGTTATAAAACGTAAAATGTGTCATTAATGTTACAAATATCATAAATGCTATTATAAGTCACAAACGTAATAAACGTTAAAATGTTTTCAAACTTCTACTCATCACAAACGCGGAATGCGCCATAAACGTCACAATTGTTATAACAAATATCACAAAAACTAGAAATGTCAGAAACGTTAAAACGTTTTCAAATGTCATAAATGTCATCAAATATTATAAGCGTCACACACATCACAAACGCGGGACGTGCCATAATGTCACAAAATTCATAAATGTCAAAACCGTTAAAACGTCATAAATACAAAACGTGTCATTAATGTTACAAATATCATAAATGCTATGTAAGTCACAAACGTTTCAAATTTCATAAACGTCTTCAAACGTCATAAGCCTCCATCCATTACAAACGTGAAATGCGTCATAAACGTCACAATTGTGACTTTACAAATTTCACAAAAACGTCAGAAACGTCATAAACGTTAAAACATAAATGTTACAAAAACCACAAATGTCTTTAAAGTTTTCAAATGTTATAAAGTCATAAATGTCAAATAACATTAGAAGCGTTATAAACTTCATAAACGTTATAAATGTCTCAAAAACCATAAACGTCAAAATGTTTTCAAATGTCGTAAACATTACACACATCACAAACGCGGGATGTGCCATAAATGCCAAAACCGTTAAAACGCCACAAATGCCAAAAGTGTCTTAAACGTTAAAATGGTTTCAAATATTACAAATGCCATAAGCAACTCACTCATTACAAACGCGGTATGTTCCAAAAACGTCAGAAATGTCAACGTCACAAATGTCATAATTGTCACAATGATCATAAACGTACAAACGTTACAAGCGTAAAAATAAAATAGAACGTGTCAAACATCATTACCGTCATAAACGTGATTAATGACATATTTGCCATACCCAAAAGGCTTTATGCTAAATAGTAAATAAAAATATTTTTTTTAAATTAGTATTATTATGAACCCATACGAGAACAGAAAAATTAAACAATAAAAACCAACATTTTGGGAAAACCTAGACCAAAAATTCCCTGATATTGTCTCTAAAAATGTTCTACAAAATATTAAAAAACTATTTGAATTTTCAAAAAAAAATTCTATAAATCCCAAAAAGCTATACACATTTTTAATATGCTTTTCGAATTCTAAAAAAAAACTGCGATTTATAAAGGCCCAAGAATCCGCAAGCTGAAAAATTGCTTACAACACCAAAAAAACTTTTTTTTTTTATTATTAAAGAAGCTTGTTTCTAATCTCACCAATTTCAACAAACTCCCACAAATTCTTTTTAAGCCCAAAAAAGCTATACCAATAATCAAAAAGCTCAACATACTTTAAAAAGCTCTTTAAATGCCAAAAAAAAAGCTTTTTGAGATTTTTAAATGTCTCAAAAATACTCTCTGAACTCGTTAGTCTCCCAAAAAAACTCAAACTAACAAAATATTTTTTATTCTGTCTAAAATTATTCAAAAAAATTCCACAAACTTCAAAAAATTTGAAACATTTACAAAAGCTTTAAAAAAAAAACTCTGTAGGCTTCAAAAAGCTGTGCACCTTTTTAAAATGCTTCTTGAACTCTTGAAAAAAAATCTGCGATTTCTATTTGAACTTATTAAATGCCTGAGAATCGCAAAAAACTGAGTAAATTATCCAAAATGTGGAAGCTGTTAAAACTCAACATGCTTTAAAAAGTTGCTCAACTCCATTTAAAATTTTCTGAAATTTTTTGAGATTTTTAAATAAAAATTAAATAAATATTGAAAATCTTGTTACGACTAACAAAAAGCTTGTGAAGAAATTAAAAAAAAAAATTAAACAAAAATTCTCTTTAGGCTAAAAAAAAAACAAAATACAACTCCAAAAGCTCAAGTTAATAAACTGCGCCAAAACATAAATGTCAGAAACATTAAAATCATAAGCATCAGACGCATCAGACGCATCGCAACACTTTCATAATGTCATAGAATTCATAAATGCCAAAACGTCATAAATGTTAAAAGTGTTAATAACGTTACAAATGTCAAAAATGTCTTTAAGTCATAAACGTTAAAATGTTTTCAAATGTCATAAACGTCTTCAAATGTCCTAATACGCCGTAAACGTCACGAATGTTATAACTTCACAAATGTCATAAATGTCACAAAACCTATAAATTTCAGAAACGTTTTCAAATGTCATAAATGTCTTCAAATATCATAAGCGTCATATTTTTTTTTTAGTAAATACACTTTATTTAATAGAAAACGACACTTTATTTAAAACAAATCTAAAAATAGTTTCAAATGTCATAAACGTCTTACATAATATGCCAGAAACTTCACAAATGTTAAAAACGTCACAAATGTTAAAAACGTCACAAACGTTATTAAATGTTATGAATGTCATAAATGTCATAAACGTTTCAAATGTCATAAGCGTCAAACACACCACAAAACATTCATGTCATAGAATTCATTAATGTTAAAACCTTTAAAAAGTCAGAAATGCCGAAAGTGTTATTAACGTTAGAAATGTCATAAATGCCATATAACAAACGTAATAAACGTTAAAATGTTTTCAAATCTCATAAACGTCTTCAAATGTCATAAGCGTCTCCACTCGTTACAAACGCGGGTTGCGCCATAAATGTCACAAATGTTATAACTTTACAAATGTTATAAATGTGACAAAAACTATAAATGTAAGAAACGTTTTCAAATGTCATAAATGTCACAAAACCCATAAATGTTAGAAATGTTATAAGAGTTAGAAGATAGAGATACTCCAATATCGTTACAAATTTCATAAACATCATAAATGTCACAAAAACCATAAACGTCAAAATGTGTTCAAATGTCAAAAACATTACACACATCATAAACGCGGAATGTGCCATAAATGTCATAATACCCATAAATGCCAAAACCGTTACAAATCTAAAAAAGTTATCAAATGTCATAAACATCTCACTCGTTACAGACGCAAGATATGCCATAAATACAAATGTTATTAACGTCACAAACGTTATAAATATTTTTAAATGTTATAAATGTCAAAAATGTCATATATATCATAAACGTTACAAATGTCAATAGCGCTAGACGCATCACAAAACTTTCATGTCATAGATTCATAAATAACAAAACCTTTAAAACGTCATAAATGCCGAAAGCGTCATTAACGTTTTCAAATCTCATAAACGTCTTCAAATGTCATAAGCGACTCCAATCGTTACAAACGCGGGTTGCGACATAAATGTCACAGATGTCATAAATATTAGAAACGTCATAAACGTTTTCAAATTACACAAACGTCTTCAAATATCAAAAGAGTCACGAAAACCATAAATGTCAGAAATGTTATAAGCGTTAAAATGTCCAAAACGTCACAAACATAAAAAACTCGAGATACGAATATCGTTAAAAACTTTATAAACGTCATAAATGTCATAAAAACTGTCAAAATGTGTCCAAATGTAATAAAAATTACACACATCACAAATGCGGGTTGTGCCATAAATATCATAAAGCCCATAAATGTCAAAACCTTTACAAACCTAAAAATGTTTTCAAACGTCATAAACATCTCGCTCGTTATAGATGCAAAATATGCCATAAACTTCACAAATGTTATAAAAGTTACAAACGTTATAAATATTTTTAAATGTTATGATTGTCATAAATGCCATAAACATTACAAAATGTCAAAACCTTTAAAACGTTATAAATGCCAAAAGTGCCATTAACGTTTTCAAATCTTATAAACGTCTTCAAATGTCATAAGCGTCTCCAATCGTTACAAACGCAGGTTGCGACAAAAATGTCACAAATGTTGGAAACGTCATAAACGTTTTCAAATGTCATAAATGTCTTCAAATATCATAAGAGTCATATGCATCACAAACGCGGAATGCGCCATAAATGTCACAAAAACCATAAATGTCAGAAATGTTATAAGCGTTAAATTGTCCAAAATGTCACAAACATCAAAAACGCGAGATACGCCAATATCGTTAGAAACGTTATAAACTTCATAAACGTCATAAATGTCACAAAAAACGTCAAAATGTGTTCAAATGTCATAAACATAACACAAATCACAAATGTGGAATGGGCCATAAATGTCATAAAACCCATAAATGTCACCGTTACAAATCTCATAAACATATTAAACGTTAAAATGTTTTCAAATAAACGTCTTCAAATGTCATAAGCGTCTCCACTCGTTACAAACGAGGGTTACGCCATAAACGTCACAAATGTTATAACATTACAAATGTCAAAAATTTCACAAAAACTATAAATGTCAGGAACGTCATAAATGTCTTTAAATGCATCACAAACGCGGAATGCGCCATAAATGTCACCAAAACCATAAATGTCAGATATGTTAATAATAATAAGCGTTAAAATGTCCAAAACGTCACAAACATCAAAAACGCGAGATACGCCAATATTGTAAGGAAAGTTATAAACTTCATAAACGTCACAAATGTCACAAAAACCATAAACGTGAAAATGTGTTCAAATGATGTGCCATAAATGTCATAAAACCCATAAATGTCAAAACCGTTTCAAATCTCATATACGTCATAAACATAATAAAAGTTAAAATGTTTTTAAATGTCATAACCGTCTTCAAATGTCATAAACATCTCACTTGTTACAGACGCGGAATATGCCATAAACTTCAAAATTGTCAAAAACGTCACAAACGTTATAAATATTTTTAAATAAATGTCAAAAATGTCATAAACGTTACAAATGTCATAATTGTCATTGTCAATATCATAAAAGTTACAAGTGTAATCATAAAATAAAATGTGATAAACGTCACATTACAAACGTTATAAACAAATGTCACAAAAACTATAAATATCAGAAACGTCATAAACGTTTTTAAATTTTATAAATGCCTTCAAAATGCCATAAGGGTCACACGAAATGTTCTTTAAACTTTAAATATTAAAATTTCTGAAAAAGCTCACACTTGTATCAATCAGAATTATTAGAATATAATCTCAAATTTCCCAAACTTAGACCAAATATTGCCTGACATGCTAACATTAAGGTTGACTAAGGTAATCTTTTGAACACAATTATATTGTCTAAAATCATTTATAAAAACGTTTTAAGGTTTCTAAAAATTCAGAATATTTGACTTTTTGTAGTAACATATCTATTTTCAATTATGCAGTTCTTTAAAATAGTTTATAATTATACTAATATTTAATTTCCTAATTTTTGATGTACACTATCAATTTACGCAGAATACGATATAGTCGGGCCTCTTTGATCGAATGTGTGCATACATTTTTAAACAAATATTTGATAATAAAACTTAGCAAACACTTCGTCGACAATTGATCAAAATCAAATCAATAAAAAGTAAGTGAGTTTAAATCCATGTTCTTGTTTGTCGATGTTGAGTGTTTTTTTGTGTGTCATTTTTGAAATAATTATTTCAATCATATATTATTCTACTTTATCTCTCAAAATTCTTTTTTTAAATTTCTTTAATGTATTGTCTGTCATTGTTACTTATAAAGACGTAGAATTTCCTGAGGTGCGTGCATGATAAATATTAAATAATTTATTTTCGACCATAAAATCATACAGAAATAAGAATTAGTCGCTAAAATAATTTGTTGGTAAACATTTTGTGGCGTAAATTTGCTTGACAATATTTCAGGTCAATCAGAATTCGAAACTGTTCAAACAAATTAGCATCAATTAATTTAATTATATTTATCTAATTTACATTTAAAACTTTGTACAAGGTTGGGAAACCATTACAGATTTTTAATATGTTAATGACAAACATAAAATTTTTAGTCGCAAAAATAATTACAACGATTAAAGAGATTGAAAAACTCAAATTGTTACAGATATCATAGATAACAATCTATACTATCGCATGATGATTGATTGCAATTAATTAAAATGAAACATAAATGATTATGTTTAACCGAAAGACAAAAAAGAATAATTGTCTCCTTAATTAACATATAAATTCATGCCTTGACAAGTTAATTAACATTTCTAGCACAGTCCAGCGAACATCGCAGGACACGTTTGTATTAATATTTAGGAATTTAAATAATCCTCGAAGGAAATTTTCGTGACATTTGATATATGCGACGAGTCTTAATCTATAATCCGATTTTTTAATACGCTTAGCGAGACCAATACAAATGATTGTTGCAGGTCAATGGGTAGCGTAATTATTTTAACTGGATTAATCAATCATTTGATTAATTATTAGTGCGCGATAATAGGCATTGTGATTTAATAAGATTATATTGTCGAGTTTGTACATTCAATTTGATTCTGTTGCATTCTTTTGCAATTATTTGTAATAAGTGAATCCACGTGGCGGAAGTTCACTCACCGGTGTTGAATAAGGTTGACAGGTGAGCCTGATGCCATCCTGGGCTAGCTTCTCCCGCAGCAAAATCTTAAGCTGCATCCTGGGTATCTTCACTAATTCAGCTTTGCCTTCCTCATATTCGTCTAAATATTTAGCAACCTCCTGGCTACTTTCGGCTGATGAGGATGCTGCCGGTGAGACGGCGATGCGACTCGTGGCTGCTGCAGCTTCCTTGTCGGAGCAACGTCCTGAAGACGTGCGCGACGATCGGGCACTCACATTGTCACACAAACACTCCTCGTGCACCGCGACACTTTCCTCCAGCGAGAAGTAAACGGATGCGGCACCTTCTTCGCGAAGGGTCCTCACCGATTGCAGCAGACGACTTCTATGTACCGGATTGAAGACACCGATCGCGTCTAGGTCGGGATCGCCGACCTGCTTGCAGATCTCCAAATCGTCGTAACCGTTGTCGATGAAACTCTCTGCATATTGGCCGAGGTGCAGCGATCGTAACCATTCCGCAACGATGTTCCCAGCCATGTTCGGGAACGAAACGCGCACTATACCGCACGCGAGTCGGATGCACTCTGAAGAACTTGGTGAGAGAAGCCCGAGAACGAGGGGACGCCGCGCGCCGGTCGTCGAGCGTCCTTCCACTTCGGATTCAAACGGAACAACACGAACAACTACACCTTTAATTTCACCTATCACTCGGTTCAACATTTAACTCACGGATCGTCTAGCGATTCAATCTGAAATTTCAATTTGTCTCTTTATTATTACATTTTTTTTTCCAATTTTATTCTTCATTTCAATCTCAACGCTCAGCTAATCTAAATCCATCTTAGTTATCGATTTCCATGACATGGCATTAAGCATCATTATAATCTCAATTAACCCTCTTCAGTCGGCATATATCTATCTGGCTATAACAATCCCAACTCCAAATAAAACAAATCAACCGAAACCATGTCTGCTAATACGAACAATTCATTAAAACTTGATTTGTTTTGTTATGTTATTGCTATTTCTAATCTTATTGATGCCTATCTCAATCATTCATGAGTCAACTGACCCCATTATCTTACATTGGAATTATATAAATTTATTTATATCCGTTTTAAATAAATTTACAAACACTTTTAACTTTAATACAAAATTTATTTAGGGGAATCCCAAAAAATCAATGTCATGAAAATGGATTATTTTTGATGTGGGAGTATGTTGACCATATGTTTATAAAGTGGTGGTCGTGGTGGATAAAGGTACACACACACTGGAAAGCTCGCATCGTATACAGCAAGACGCACATTGATTTCAAAAATGTTCAGTCACATACATTTTCTTAAAACGTTTAGAATTTTAAACTTACAAAGATTTTAATCGGATATATTGCATTGACAACAATAGTGGTATTCTCGATATTACTTCCTTTGCTTATTGTAATCACATGTTTACTTAATTTTAACATAACGTAAACATAAACAGCAACTATTCTCTTTATTAATGTAGCTTTATTGATTGCTGATAGCATTAGCGTATGCTTCAGTTCATATTTTGTTTGTTGAGTTTTTTTCTTCTTTTTCTTCTTTAGCAATTCCGTCTTTGGTCGTTTTTTTTAGAGAGAGGTTTTATACACCGTTTTTTCAATTTAAAGGTGTGTGGGTCCCTACCCACTAACCCTATTATTTTTTATCTCCCTCAGTTTTATGGTATCCGCTTGACGTCTTTCTTCACTCCACTAAGTTTTGTTGTTTAATCTGCTCCTGTTCTGTTACTGCTTTTTGTCTTTCTCTCTTATCTTTTCCTCTTCTTATTTTTTGTTATAATCTGGTATATCATTCTGTTGATGATTTCCTAGTTTAAGCTACTGTCTAGCATTAGGTTGATTATATTGTCAACTCTAAGTTCTGTGCAGAAAGCAGTATCTGTCTCTCTTCTCTTCACTTTTTATTTTGGGCAGGCTAGCAGCGTGTGTTGAGCTGTATTCACATTCTCGCAGTATACGCATTTGTTGTTGTTTATTTTCTTTATTTTTTTTAGGTTAGGCATTAAGTGAAGGAGTATCCTATTTGGCCGTGTTTTCTTTTGACCCAGCCGGCAATGTTTGGGATAAGGTTATGAGTCCACTTTTCTTTTTCGCCGTCTTCCCACATTGTTTGCCATTTCAGTATTGTCTCTGATCTTGCTCGCGTTCTATTTTTTTCATCTTCGCCCTAAGTAATGACTCTCTCTTCTGCCAAGAGCGTGTACGGAATCGTTCCGGCCAGCACCATCGCACTCATCGTCGGTATAGTCCTGTATGTTTGGCAGACTCTGATGACAACGTTTCTCTGTAGCCTTCATATGTAACCACCAATGCCAGGATTTTACTTTTCTTTTTGCTAATGCCTCAGAATTACTTGTCTGGGAACTTATATCTTTAGTAGGTTGTTGAATAAGATGTTCTAGAGTTAGAAGCTCAGTACCAAACTCTGTGGTACCCCTCCCGTTACTTTGTGCTTGTTCTTTTTTTTGTCCACGATTGTCTTATTTGAAAAGTAGCTCTTTATTGCTTGGTAAGGTGTTTAGAAATGTTTTTCTTCTTGAGGACTTCAATCGTCTTCTCCTATACTGTTGTATTGAACGCGTTTTTAACGTCAATTGTTATTAGGGAGCATAATCTTCTAGTACCGACCTAAACAAACCTAACTTGACAATCTTTTTGTTTTCTTGTTTTTTTGAGTGTATTACTTAATGTTTGCTTTTATGGGTACCTTTTAAATCGATCACTTGCTTGCAATTGTTAAAGTGTTTTTTCTTTTTTATCTGCTATTTCATCCCATTTTATTGCAAAAATTTTATTTGGCAGTTATAGCGGTTTTTTCTGTCAATTTATGATAAAGGTTAATTTTGTCTTGATTTCTGCAAAAAAATTGCTAGCAAACATTTTTTTAGAAATGTTTTTTCTTCTTTTTCTGCTGCTGCATTTACTTTAATTGCGTCGTTTCTATATGTTTTGGTGGCCGCAGTAGAGTGTAAATTTCTGGGTGTTGCTCGAAGTTGACTAAAGTTTGATTATCTCAGGTTTGGGTATAATTTGTAAAATTGCTAAAATTTAATCTGTTACTAGATGATGGAGTTGCTGATTGATATTAGTGCTACCAGTGTTTCTCATGAAGAGAGTGGAAGTTTGTTCTCCTTGTGAACGTCAGTAGTCACTATGCCAGAGGAGAAGATAGTGATATCCAATCTTTTAATAACAAATACTTAAACGAGCGGGTGCCAGAATGCTTGTCATTAACAGATTAGATTTTTGTATTTTTTGCAATTGTTAGTAGTTAATAAGTCAAACGACAAAATGGTAATATCTAATCTTTTGAGTAGGTAATTGGGTGTTTGAATGTTTCTTCAAAATTAAAAAAAACATGGGTTTCGGCGTAAAGGCTCTATTGTTCATCAGCTAAATCGAGTGACCGAACACATTATTGAAGGTTTTAGACTGAAAAAGTCTACAGTGGTCTTTTTTGGTGTTAAAAAAGTCTTTGATAAGGTGTGGCACGACTGTTTGCTGCTCAAACTGCATAGACAAAGGTTTCTACTGCGTCTAATAAGGCTTCTAGCGTCTTACCTAAAAAATAGAACTATTAGTCAAACTTCAGAACCACTAATCCACCACTTGGCGGATTGAGTTTGGGGTACCTCAAGGCTCTCTTTTATCGTCTTTGCTGTTTAACCTTTTTATTGCTGACATGCCATTGAGCAGAAAGCACGGGGTTAAAATGGCATAATACGCTGATGATACGGCATTAATGTACAGCTCCAAGTCACCGATGGTGATCACCATCCGACTCCAAAAAGCCACCAAAGATCTTGAAGAGTGGCTCAGATACTGGCAAATTAGGGTCAATCCGAAGAAGAGCAAAGCTGTCTTCTTCACCAACGTCACAAACCCCATAGAAGGGTACATCTAGACAAAATTCCAACTCCATGGTCAATCTCTGCTAATAACCTAAGCATCATTTTTTGACAAAGGTCTTACCTACAAGCTGCATTTTCAAGCAATTCTGGACAAAGCAAAAATGGCAAAAAAAATCTCATTTTGATGTTATGACGAAACATTGGATTGTCAATCCAAAATAAGCTCAGGATTTTCACGAGCAAATCACATTTGGATCTCCAGTTTGGTAGACAGCTGCAAATACTAACCTTAAACGTCTTGAGGCATTCCAAAATTTGACCCTGCGTTGGATTGTCGGAGCTCCCTGGTACATTAAGAACAAAGATATTTGTAACGACCTGGGGATACCACCGCTGCGACAGTATTTGGAAGCTTTGGCTGAAAAATACTTTGACAAACTCAGCACTTACTTCAACCCGGACCTTCTTCCCAATTCCATCTAACCAAAGGCAGGCATGTGCCAAAAGGTACAAATTTCCACAGGCAATTCAACGGGCAATTTTTAGTCAGTAGGCGCCCGAACGGGTTACTTTGACACTTTTTTCCGCTCAGCCAAAAACAAAAACAAAAGTAATTACATCTAAGCGCTCCGCCCAACTTGTTTTTCTTGCAAACGTCAATAGTCACTATATCAAAGAACAAGATGGTAATACTCAACACTTGGGAAGGCCAGTGAAGCACTTCGATTATGATTACTAGCCCGAGTGTTTGTTATTAATAAAATGAATAACTTGTTTGCTACGTCAATAGTGCTGTTATTACATATTTAGATAAATGGAAATCTAATAACAATACTGCTTACAGTATAAACTAAAACTAGTTTATTGTCAATTTAGTATTAATAAATTTATTTGTTACTGCATTGGCAATTGTAACTACATTTTGCGTAGTATTGTGGAAGTTTTGTTTTGTAGTTTGATTTCAACTTTTGATCATATACACTTATGGGTGTGTTTTGTGCTATTTTTTGCTTTTTGCATGGTGAAGCCAACATATCAACGTTACATGCCCACGACTGACTCATTCACTCATTGTGTTCACATATTTTCTATAAGAAATTAAATTGATTAATTTTTAAGTTTTTAGTAAACAATAATAAAACCCAATTTTTTTTTTAATAAATAATACTAAGTATTTTGCTATATGCGTGTCATATAAATTTTTAACAAATTTGATATGTTAATTGTCAATTTGACAAAGAATTGTCAAACTACTGAATGCGCACGGTGGTGGTTAAGCGGTATTTGCGTCGGTTATATGAAAAAAATTAATTTAAATTACTGAACTAACATGGGTATTTATTTGACATTTAAAGCATTATTTACAAACTGTCAACTCTTTTTTACAAATTATTTGTAAATTAATTAATCTGATATAAATAATATATTATAAAAAACTAAAATCTGGTCATAAACTATTAAAAGGTGCAAAATTCTTTTCATAGAATATCAAAAATAGCTAAATCCGGTCATAATGTATAAAAAAATATTGCCAGAGAGCTCAAAAACTGTTAAAAAATGCAAAATTCTATTCATAAAAAGTCAAAAAAGGGTAAATCCGGTCATAAATCATTAAAATATTTTCAGATAAAATCAAAACCCAACCAAATACTGTTAAAATGTTTAAAATTTAATTCATAAATTGTCAAAAATAACATAATTTGGCCTTAAAACTCTACTCAAACACATTTCGATGCTTGGAATATTTTTTTTTTATAATTAATATTCTAGACTTTTTTTAGAAGCACTAAATAACTTGTACATCAATTTTTTTATTACCCAAATATATATTTAAGTTTGTTTTCTTTTCTTCTTTAATGATGACTATTTTGGGCTTATTTTAGAAGCAAACTTAATTTCTACGGCAGTTTCATCATTACCAAAACATATTTCTATGTTTGAAGTATTTTTTTCTTTAATATTAACTATTTTGGACATATTTTAGAATCACCAAACAACTTTTGAAAAAACTTTGCTTGGAATTGTTTTTCCAAAGAATAACTAATTTATATCATTTTTTAAAGCACTCCACAACAAATACTTTAATTGTTTTGAAGAATTTTTAATGGTACTTCAATTTTATTAAAACCCAAACAAATTTTTATGTTTGGAAGTGATTCTTCCTAAAGAATAACTAACTTATATAATTTTTTGAAGCACCACACAACACGTATTTTGATTGTTTTTAAGAATTTTGATTCTTACATCAATTTTATCATTACTCGAACAAATGTTTATGCTTGATATAATTTCTTTTTAAATAATAACTATTTTGGACTTATTTTAGAAGCACCAAGCAGCAATACAGCTGATGATTAGTTTACAAAAAATTCTTTGACAGCAAACGCTTAAATAAGTGAGCAAAAATTAAGTTTAAGTTGTAGGCGGGTAGCTTTTTCTACTATGGCCCACCTACTCACCCAAGTGTGGTTGATCAAAGACTTATTTATTTATCCACCTCTTGTGGTCCAGGTATATAACAAACGATTAGTTTACAATAAATTCTTTAACGACAAAGGCTTAGGAGGGTGGGCAAAAACTAAGTACAAGTTGTAGGCGGGTAGTTTCTTTACATAGACATATTAGACGGTAAAATCTAAGCGCTTTGTTTTGTTTATCTGGCTTCTTTAGAAGTATTAGGTTTAGAAAGAAGAATACAAAGTGAAAGAAAGTAGGTTTAGGGGATAAAATCCTTTTTGAAAAAAAAAGGTGTTTTACAGGTTTTAGGTTAGACGTGCGTAAACGCATTTTTCCTTCTATAAAAAAAGGAGTAATAGGTTTGCTTTTTTTCTTTTTTTAGAAATTCTTTTTAAAGCTTCTGTTGTTTCCATTGTTTGTTTTATAGTTGAAGCAATAGTGTTGCATACGGTTTTTTATTTTTTGCTTTGTGTTTCTCTACTTTGCTCTTGCAGCTCGTTTACTCATATACTTTTTTACCTTGCTCTGCAACTTGTTATTTTATAGGAAATTTGCCTACCTCACCTTTTTGGACAAAGACTTCTTCCTCTTTAGGGTATTTTTTTTAATATTTTTTTATAGTGTAAATTGTAGTCAGTTAAAATCAAGTGCGGAGTATTTTTTTCTAAGATTTTTTGAAAAAGCCTACGTTTTTGATGGGAAATGACTTATTTTGAAAAAAAAAATGATTCAAACTATTCATTTTCTCGGTATCCTTTTATTATATGGTTCTTAGCAACTACGCTGTTTTGGTTTAGAGTATTAGGGCTTCATTATAGATACAAAAAAATTGTTATTATGCTCTTGATACTTAATAACAATGGTAACCGGAAAATGGGTCAAAAGTAGGAGTTTTTTAAAGGAAAACGACTGATCAAAGAAGAAAATATAGGGAAAATCGTATTCTCCTGTTTGCCACGCAGGGAAGACGCATTTGGTTAAAGTTTTACTTTACTCTAAATCCTTAGACTTTACTTGACTGAATAGTGTATATTTTAGTGTCTTCTTTTACGAAATTTTTTAAAATAAATATTTCCGGACTAGGAGATGTTTATTGTTTTTTTTATCTGGCCTGTTCTTCAGATAGTACTACTATAATTATGGATAACGTTAGGTTTTGATTTTTCAAGTAGTTTTTTTAAGTAAGGTTGCAAGTAAGGTAATTTTTTTTTAAATATAGATTAAAGAAAACTTACTTTTATAAGCAATAGCACCTTATACTATAGAGCTCACAGTTTGGTGCATAGGGTTTGTAGTTAAAAAGTTAACATTTTGCCTTCTTATGCGACTATTAGGTTAGGTTAGGTTAGGTTAGGTTAGGTTAACATTTTGCCAGGTTTTTGACAAACTTTTATGCGACTATCATCTCTAATCTTTTTTTTGTGGCTTAGGAGAAGAATTTTCTAAAGACTTGAAGTGTCGGATTTACCCACACGAAGAAAGTGTCTACTGAATGATTGTCCAGAAGTTGGAGACTGTTATATATGTTAGGTTAGGTTAGGTTAGGTTATCATTTTGCCAAGTCTTTGACAAGCTCTCATGCAACTATCATATCCAATTTTTTTTGTGGTTTAGAAAGAGAACCTTCTAAAGTTTTGAATTTACCTACAAACAAAGTGCTTACCGATTAAACTCACCTTGAACAATTGGCCGGAAGTTGGAGACTGTTATATAGGTTAGGTTAGGTTAGGTTAACATTTTGCCAGGTTTTTGACAGACATTTATGCGACCATCATCTCCAATCTTTTTTTTTGTAGCTTAGGAGGAAAATCTTCTAAAGACTTAAAGTGTCAAATTCACCCCACGAAGAAAGTGCCTACCGATTAAACTCCCTCTGAATGATTGCCCGGAAATTGGAGACTGTTTTAAATGTTAGGTTAGGTTAGGTTATTATTTTGTAAGGTTTTCGACAAACTCTCATGCGACTATCATGTCCAACCATTTTTTGTGGCTTAGGAGGAGGTACTTGTAAAGACTTAAAGTGTCGGATTCAGCCTCACGAAGAAAGTGCCTACCAACTAAACTGCCGCTGAATGATTGCCCGGAAGTTGGAGACTGTTATATATGTTAGGTTAGGTTAACATTTTGCCAGGTCTTCAACAAACTCTCATGCGACTATCATCTTCTATCCTTTTTTTTGTGGTTTAGGAGGAGATCTTTCTAAAGACTTAAAGTGTTGGATTCACTCTCACAAAAAAGTGTCTACCGACTAAACTCTTTTTGAATAATTGCCCGAAAATTGGGAACAGTTAAGTTAGGTTAGGTTAACATTTTGCCATTAACCAGGTCTTTGACAAAGTGTCGGATTCATCTTCATGACGAAAGTGCGTAAACTCTTTCTGAATGATTTCCCGGAAGTTCAAAACTGTTAAAGCTCATGGACCTTTCGTTAGAAAGACAAAAAAGACAAAAACTAGTGTTCTATAAGCTAAGGGAAGAGTAGTTAGGTAATTAGGTAAATTTAATCAATTGATTAACCGGGCCCTTATATCGCAAAACTTTTTTGTCTGGTCAGGTCAGATTAGAAGTGAACCGCGATTTTAAAAGTATTTTGGTGTGTCTGCACAATAGAGGAATCCCAAGATTGCTTTGAATTTCACGATTTTAGACAAACCATGGAGCTTTGAGAAGCATCCGCAAAGTCAAGTTTTGAAACTGGGAGACCACTGTTTCGCCGCAGCATCAGAAACAGAAGATTTTTGGCCGTTTTAACTTTAGCTTCTCTTCAACCAGAACTTGCATTTATTGCTGAACACGACTCTGCGCTATTTAAAGTTTGAATTCAATCTAAACCTGAACGATTCCAAATGCTGCTGTCGGTGTTGAACTTGTCTGTGTTAACACAAAATGTCTATATAACCTTAAGTCACAAAATCTAATTTGTAATTCCTTTATTTTATTTATCTTTTTGTAAGCCGACAATTCTGCTTTTATTAAATTTTCTTAGTTGGTAAAAAAATGTACGCACTTTTACTCTAGGCATAATTGCAATTTCAAAACTGAACTAAATTAAAATTACTTTTTGCGTCTAGTATGCTTATTTTTTGGTACGTGCCGCCGCTTGCATTAAAGTACAAAGCGTTTGCGACAAATAGCTAGCGGATTGACCAAACTTGCAGCAGCAACTTTGCGTAGGACTTACTCAAAAGCTCTCGTGGCAAATCGTACGCCTGTATGGTAAACAGCGTAAAAGTTTTTCAATTAAAAGTTTTGTGCGGATGAGTATACACTGCAATTGCAGTCAATTCTGAATAACACCTTTGAGCTCTTTAGTTTATACTTGTCAAGCAGGTGATTTTGTTTAAACCTTTTTAGAACACGTAATTAACTCTTTTGTATGTGTTTAAAGTAGAAAGTTCTATTAACCACATTTGGGAACGTCAGAGGTACTTGCAAGGTGTGGAACACTGATCTTTGCAAAAAGATTGGTGGACCACTTTAAAGTAAACACCCCTAACACGATCTTGTTTGAATCAAATGCAATAGTCGCGAATGTGCCCGGGTTAGGCAAGATTGCATTGGCATATAGCAGACTAGCAAATTGCATCAAAACAGCGGACTTTGAAGCGATTCTCAATAATTCCCACCTTATAATTATAATAGGGTATTTCAACTCCAAGCACTCAGCGTGGAACAGCTTGATAACAAACGTCAAAGGTCGAGCGTTGTTTGAATACGTTGAACAAAAGAGATTGCTACTAGTGAGCTCAGACAAACCCACCTACTTCAGCAATGCAGGTTACCAAAGGGACAATCTAGATGTAGCAATACTGAAGAATGTCAACTTCCAGTATAGCATTAACGTAATCAATGACCTTAGCTTCAATCACAGCCTGATAATACTAAAGCTTTACGGAAGGGGATCACCTGGAAAGGGAGGAAAATTTGTAACACGTACGGATTGGAATCTATTGTTACGATCTCTGAAAGAGAGGGTTGGCAGGCTTGCAAAAGAGCCGTCAAACTTTTTACTAAACCACGGAATTGGCTTTTAAGATCTATTAGGTCCGTGTCGATAATCTATTTGGACTATCACACAAAACCAAGGCATTGATCCGCAAACGAAATGCCGCTAAGCATCAAAGGAATTGCGACATCTTTGAGGAAAACCAATAAAAATTTGTGTTGGCAAAATAACTTGGAATTGATCACAAAAGATGACAATCTAATGTGGAAGATTTCCAAGGCTTTAGGGAAAAGACGAGTTTCCATTCCAATCATTTGTGGCAAAAATGGGCTTCAATACTCTTATCGAGGGATAGGTCAAGGAATTTGCTTTGAACTCCAATGCTCTACGTCAGTCCCCTGGAATACGGAGCACGTCAAAATGGTCAAACAACAAGAAGTTAAAGATTTCTTGGAGGCTACTTTTTGCATCAGAGAAATTATTAAACGATTTACAAGTTGCACTGCTTTAGGCCCCGATAATATATCTAACAAGGTTTTCAAAGCGTTTTTGCATAAAGCAATAATAGCGTTTACCAACATTGCTAATGCGATTCTTTAAACTGGGCATTTTTTTACAGACTGGAAAAGCTCACTGGTGATAAATATTGTAAAACTAAGAAAAAACCAAAAGTTTTCCCAAAACTATCGACTTATCAGTTTAAAACCACACGGAATCAAACAACATTTCTTACCCCCTCCTCCCCACTAGAATGGGTTTAGATTGGGGCATTCATTTGTTCATCAACTAACCCGCGTGATAAATATTTCAAAACCAGGAAAAAACCGAAGGTTTTCCTAAAACTATTGACTTATCAGTTTAGGACCACACGGAATCAAACAACATTTTTTACTTCCTCTTCCCTACTAGCTTGGGTTTAGATTGGGGCATTCATCTGTTTATCAACTAAACCGCGTGATAGACCTTATAGTAGAAGGTTTTAGACTGAAAACGATCAGGTCTTTTTTGACGACAAATAAGCTTTTTTGGGGTTAAGCGGTAAAATCTTCTAAAAGACTGGCAACGTGTCGGATTTATTTCTTCTTAGCTTAAAATGCCTACCGGCTAAAAACCGCCCAATAGTTAGTGCCTACAAAAGTTTGAAACCTTACGGCTCATGTACCTTCCTTTTAAAGATTAATATTTTAAGAGATGGTAAAACTACGCTCTATAGGCTTGTGCGGTATTGGTTTTGTTAGTAAAGTAAGGAGTTTACCGGTCGTTTACAGAAAAAGTTCTTCCTGTCTGGCCAGATTAGGGTTGGAATGATTTGCGAAATTTTTGAAGCATTTTGCGGCCAAAGCTTTAATGTATTGACCGCCGAAAAAGCCTTCGATAAGGTTTGGCACAAGGGACTTCTTTTCAAATTGTATAGAGCTAACTTTCCTCTGCCTCATGCGAAGCTGATTTATTCATATCTAAACAGAACTTAGGCAGTAAAGTTGAATACGCACATATTTATTTTACGACGGATAATAGCAGTCGTTCCTCAAGACTCCATTCTTTCTCCGCTGCTATACAAACTATACGTTGCGGACATGCCTTTGAGATTGAAGCACGGGTCAAAATGGCACAATTTTTTGACAATACAGCACTTTTTCACTTTTTAAGGTTGCCTGAGATAGTCACTTTTAGGTTTCAAAAAGCCACTGACAACCTCGAAGAATGGTTAGACAAGTGGCAAGTCAAAATTAATCTAGAATCAAGCTGTACTCTTTACGCCGTGTGAAGAGTTCTTTTAAATGACGTTTCTATACTGTGGTCCAATACTGCTAGGTACCTGAGGATTAATTACCTTTGATAAAGAACTGTTAGAATGGCAAAAAATCTACTTGTTCTGATGTTGCGTTGGATTAGTGGCTTGTCGACTCGGCACAAAGTCTGGTTCTACACATCAATTTTTAGATCCATGCTTACTTACGCTTTTCCAGTCTGGGAAACGGCAGCTATCTGTCATCTCAATAGTTTTGAGGTCTTTCAAAGCAACACTCTGAGGGCGTTTCACAGAGCTTTATGGCATGTCCAAAACAGGGATATTTGGGCAAATTTTGGGTTACCTTTGTTGCGCCACCACATTGAAATTTTGGCCGTAAAGTATTTTGATAATTTTGCAAATCATCCTAATCTTGACTTAGCTTGACTCACCAAGCCAGACAGGGAGAACTTTTTCTACAAACAACCGGTGAACCAAGTAGCCGCACTTTAACTAAAGTGTGTAACACCACATCTCAGTCTACAACCTATAGTTTGTAACTATTTCTAACTTTGTAATCTCTAAACAAAAGGTACATAAGCTGTAAGGTCTCAAACTTTTAAGCACTCACAGATTGGGTGAGGTTTAGTCGCTAAGCGCTCTTGGAAAGGTAAATCCAACAGGTTCTGTAAGCGCAGTCTTTTGAAGATTTTGTACCTATGCTACGTAAAAACCCAATACCAGCTTAAAGTACCATACAAGTCTTGGAAGGACGTACAACACGGAACAACACGGCGAGAACTGGAGAGACCATGTCGGAAGAATGGGAGAGAACAGGATGGCAAAACAGGCAACTACATCAAGACCGAACAATGACACGAGAGCTGGACGTCAAAGTTGCAGGAGTAATTTCAAAGCCAAAAATATGGAAAAAACAGGGCAAAATCTTAATAGAAGAAGTAAAAGAAAAAATATACAACACAAACCTTAAAAACGGACGTTTTTTAAATTTTAAGCGGGGTTGCGGTGAGGTTGTTTGAGGCGGAAAATATGCACGCAAGGTCTTTGCCGATCAAAATCTAAAACTTTTCGACTAAGTAGCAGAGCAGGGAGTTTGGGTATTTAAGGTCTTTTTTGCGTTTAGAATAGACACGAATCAAGTATTTTGGACTTGATACACGGGAATTTGGGTACGCTATTTTTTGAAAACTGATACTGTCCACTGGAAGCCAGAATCTTGGCTTTAAATACTTGATTCAGACTTATCTTGGGTATCAATAATACAAAAAAACTGTAAAAAAATGTTACTTTTTTATTAATTAAACTAAATATTTTTTCTTTTGTTACAGGTCAGGATACTTTTATTAACTGTTTCAATTTCTGCAGATTTGTAAGTAAAAACCGAATAACTCACAATCTACCAAACAATCATATTATAATAGTTCTTTAAATAAAAAAAAAATTGTCAAAAGAAATTTTAGTCAGTAATAAAATAAATAATTTTTTGGAACATAATTTTGACAATAATTTCTGATTGATGCTTCTGTAGTTCAATGTTTTAACATTACATTTTTGGTTAATACTTAACAAATATATTTTTAGTTAGATTTAACAAATTTATAAATATTTTATTACCACTAAATTATTCGAACCTACAACATCCATTAAGCAAGCTCTTTATTACTGAAAAATACTATTCATCATTACAAAACATGACTTTAGTATATTACTCACAAATTATAAAGCAATGAATAATTTCAGATTTCCACACAATACCAATTAATCATACAAAACAAAAAATGGAACATATTCGCATCATCAACTGATAACAACACTTGTACGCGTTGCTATATAGATAATTAAGAATAGTTATCGCACAATGAATTACACTTATCTGCGTGAATAATTGCACACATGTTGATGTATTCAGAAAAATAAGTCAGCGATAACAAATTAATAAGCAGCATTGTTTTAATCATTTATTTTATTATTGTCATGTTCTCTGGGAATTGTAATACAAATAATATTGCTTGTGAACCGCAGAAGCTAATTGACTATTGCGACAGCGTGTGTTGGAATAAAGATTTTTCCATTAGCTTAGCATTGAAATTTTGTTATTTACATAATCCTTTAGTCATTTCATTATCTAATAAATAGGTCAAAGTAAATAACTATTGTTCTTAGTCGTTTATTAATATAAATTGAACTATATAATAGTTAGAAAATTTTGTGTATACGTGTGCCTGGATTGTGTTGATTTAGTCAACCCCTTTAGCCAATGTTGTTTGCTCTCGTGTGGAAGTGTTTAGTTTAGTTAATTAAATTGTTTAAACATTTCCACAGTTACAGAATTCGATTTTGTTGAAGCAAACTGAATATATTTTTATGTTTACCTAAACGCTTATTATATTCTTCTTCCTATACACACACAATTTTTGTGTAATGCGCCGACTGAAATTATGCGGCTTCGTCTGACTGAAACCATCCAATAAAGTGAAATTATTCATAACGACCTTCCGAGCCGTTGCAATCCCGACAATAATTCCGGCCAATATAAAAATCGTCCATCTCCGGCAATTAAACGGGAGGCTGAATATATGAAAAAATCGCACGGAAGAAAAGGATGCTGAACGCGGAAGAGATATTAGCAATTGAAATTGGCCCTCGGGGAGCCCATCAGTTTTTATTGCATTCTTTCGGACGCTTAATAAATTTCAACATGAGAAATATATATCATCGTTTTTTGGTTAATCTTTTGGAAATTAATATCTGGGTTTATTTTTAGCATCACATAATTAACTCCGTTGATGATATTTATGTAAGGAATTAGTCCGGTATACACGATATCGAATAATAGTTCATGCGTGATTATATTGATGCATTGGCATTCAGGTAATACGGAGGATTCCCTTTAATACACGGAGATTCAATTACTATCGCACACACTGTTGCACACGTAACCCAACAGCTCGGAGATATGACAGTAATTAATTTGACAATAATTAATCTACATTACGCGTCCATCTGCTTTTGTTCTTTGAAGGCAAAACTTTTAATTGGATATTATTCTCTGCTTTTTTCATCGGGTTTATTTTAAGGATAGTTTATGTATTTTCAGGATTAGTGTAATTTCCGGCCATCGTGATTGCTGCGTTATCAATAAGTACTTTACAAATGATTGCTGGAATTTCTCATATTTGTACACAGTAATCGAAATATTTTTAATTATATTTCCGCAAAATACTTAATTGCTGCTATATATTCGACAATAAAAGTATTTTGCATTGCATTTGGTGACTAGCTGGTGTATAGCTAGCTCGCAGGGTTTGCCCGTTTGGTAAGCATACTGAAGTCGATAAAATAGTTGGGCTTTTAGAACCTTGTCTTGTATGACTGATTGGTCTGTAGAGTTTAGCTAGGGCATACGTGGGTCTCTTTGGTTTAGGTATAATTACTATTATATTTGTAAAAGTGCTAAGCTTGCTCTGTAGCATGATGGGATAGGTTTTATCGGCTCCTGCCAACTTGAATGGTCTGAATCTGTTGATTCTTCATTTCAGGTTGCCCTGATTGATTATGGTTCTTGCTCTTCCCCAGTCTTTTATGTCTGTTTTTTTGTTTGGCAGTTCTATGTTCTTTTGGTTTGGAAATTTTGTCAGCACAGAACCCGGAAAGAGTGTATGCAGCAGCTCCTGCAGAGTGCCTTTGACCAACTCTGTGTGTTTTCAGTTTATGGTCTGCAGGGAACCAATGTTTCCAAACTGATCTTTGCTTATGGCTTTTTAGAGGCGCGAGCATATGGGACCGTTTTAAACGTCTTCACAGTATCTCCTCCACGATTCTCTTTTAGTGTTTTCTTTATGGTTTTATTATATGCCGTGAGACTGATTCTATATGCGGTCCCGTCACTGTTCTTCTTGGTTTTGTTGAACAATCTTCTAGTGGCTGTCCTTGCTTTGACCAGTCTTGATTCTACCAAGTAATCTTGTTGGAGATGTGCTTGGCAGTGCTTCCTTTAAAGGCAGTTTTAACGGAGTTTGTCATTGTTTCCAGTTCTTTTGATATCTATAGACAGATCCCAATTTAGCTAATTATAATCTTGCTGTATAAATTTTAGTTAGTTTTTTTTGGATTTCAATATTTAATTGGATGCATACATGATCAGACAATGAGGGCTCGTCCAACACGTACCACTTCACTTGCTTTGCTATTTGCTAATGTCAATAACTTTTTAAAACTTTTACTTTTGCTCATGATATTGAGCTTAGATTTTACTATAAATTCTAGAAGTTTCTCATTTCTTAAAAGTTTATGTCTTTGTTTTGGTCTAGGCGGTAAAATTTTCTATCGAATTCATTTCCTCTCAGCTTGAAATACCTACCGACTAAAAACCGCCCAATAGTAAGTGCCTACGGAAATTCGAGACCTTACGGCTTATGTACCTTCTTTTTATAGATTAGTAGTTTGGAGATGGTTAGACTATGCCTTACAGGCTTTTACGGTATTGATTTTGTTTTGTTGGTTAGTAAAGTTTGAATGCGGCTACATGGTTTACCGGTTGTTTATAGAACAAGTTCTCCTTATCTAGCTCGGCGAATCGGCACAGGTCCGAGTTGGAATGATTTGCGAAATTTTCAAAGTACTTTGCGACCAAAGCTTTCATGTGTTGACGTATTGGGGGTAGTCCTAGGTCTGCCCAAATCTTTCTGTTTTGGACAAATCACGGAGCCCTGTGGAACGATCTCAAAGGTTTACTTTAAAAGACCTCTAGCTTATTAAGATGACAATTAGCTGCTGTTTCCCATACTGAAGACGGGTAAGTGAGAATAGGTCTAATAATATACGTGTAGAGCCGGGTTCTATTCCGGGTCAAAAGACGCATCATCGGAGTCAGAACGTTTTTTGCCATTTGAGCTTTATCTAGAATGGACTGCACGTGGAGTTTGTACGTAAGGACCACGGAATCGGGACGTCATTAAGAAAGACGTTTTCTTCGAGTTCAATTTGTCGCCTTGTAAAAAATACAGCTTTGCTTTGCTTTGCTACTTGTCCAACCATTTGAGGTAATCGGTGGCCCTTTGAAGCCTGAAAGTGACCATTGCGGGCAACCTAGAAGTCTTCTATACTTTTGCTGTATAGTTAGCAAATTGTGCCATTTTGACCCCGTGTTTACATCCCAAAGGCATGTTGGCGACGTATAAATTGAACAGCGGCGGAGAAAGAATAGAGCCTTGAGGAACTTCTGCCGTTAATTCCCGAGGGGGTAAATATGTGATTTCTTTTTACTTTCAAAGTTCTACTGTCTAGAAATGAAGTTATCAGCCTTACAAGTCAAAGAGGATAGTTAACTTTATTCAATATAAAGATAAGGCCGTCGTGCCAGACTTTGTCAAAGGCTTTGTCAACATCTACCCCTGTGATCTTTATGAATCTAAAACTTTTGACTATAAAGTCCGTCACGCGGTTTAGTTAGTAAACTGACAAGTGCCCCATCTGAACTCGTGCTGGTGATGGGGGAAAATGTTGATCAATTCTGTGTGGTCCTGGAGTTTATCTAAGACCACTTTCTCAATGACCTTGCTTATTGTGCTGAGATGACTGATAAGCCAATAGTTTTGAGGAAACGTTTGGTCTTAACCTGGTTTTGGAATGTTAATTACCAGAGAGCTTTTCCAATCTGTAGGAAAAAGCGCAGTTCTAACAATTGCATTAGCAATGTTGGTAAGCGCTATTAACGCTTTAAGAGCCTTGTTAGAGATATTGTCAGGGCCGGGAGCAGTGCAAGATTTTAAACGTTTGATAGTTTTTCTGATACAAGAAGGTTGTACGCTTTCCAGCAGTTCATCGTTGTCAGAGTTCTCTAACAAGTCCTTATTATCGTCTGTGGTCGATTCCAGGCTGGTTTGGTAACACACATTTTTGTGCAACTTTATAGCCTTTCTGACGAGTTTAGGGTCTCACGATCTTGGGGGTTGCACTGCCACTGCCATTGGCGCCTGGCGGCATTTTTTGTGCGGATCAGTGCCTTGATTTTGCGTGATAGTCCAAGTGGGTTGTCTACTTGGACCTGATGGGTCTTAGAAGCTTTTTTTGTGGTTTGGTGTATTTGGCGCGTGAAATGTTTGACGGTTCTTTTGATGTCATCAACCGTTTCTACTAGGGCAAGCCTGTCAATGCTCTCTTCCATGGATTGCAAGAAGAAATTCCAATCCGTATTTGTTACAATTTTTTTTTTCTTTTTTGGGTTGAGCTCCAGTGTTACCGGGCTGTGATCAAAGCTAAGGCCTTCAACGACGGTTATGGTATACTGGTAGTTGACGTTTTTTAGTATTGCTACATCTAGAACGTCCCTACGTGACCCGCGCCGCTGTGAAAGGTGGGTTTGTTTGGACCCAGAACCAGGAGTTTATTTTGTTTAGCGTAGTTGAACAACTTTTAACTTTTGGCAAGCTATTCCAGGCCGGATGTTTAGAATTGTAATTTTCTGCTATGATGGTGGGGTGAAGATGATTGAGAATCTTATCAAAGTTCGCTGTTTTGATGCGGTTTATCGGTCTTATATATGCCGATGAGAGCTTGAATGTACCTAACTCTGGCACATTCTTCACTATTGCATTTGACTCAAGCGAGATCGTGTAGGGGCTATCTACTTTGGAATGGTCTACCAATATTTTTGTAAAGATCAGTGTTTCACGCTTCATAGGTACCAGCAAAGTTCCCAAATACGTGAAAGTATTCTCAGCGCTTGGTTAGGTTTGTTGCGCCGGCAACCTGCCTGGTATGCTTAACCTTTTTATCTTTTCTTTATAAATTCAAGGTTTTTGAATCAGGGTGATGTCAATATTGTGTTTGACTGTATACGCACTGAGAGCTGCAGAAGTTGCAGTTTGCATGCTGTTTAACATTGAACTTACTTCTAACGTTTTTTTGTGATTGGCGGTGAGTTTTGATCTACAATTTTTGGAAGAAGGCCAAAGCTCAAAAGGTTATTTTGTAAAAATCTGGAAAGAATTTCTTCTTAGGTTTGCTATCTTCTTCCAAGCGCCCTTATTTATAAGCAAGATGTGTTGGGTTTTCTTGGGTTCTGGTTTGGAGTTGCCAGGTCTTGATGTTAATAGTGTTTTACACCGTTCATCTTTTTACAAAAGTTGCTTGATCTAACTGTGGTTCCGGTACCTATGTCATCATCTTTCTTGGTTAAATTTTTTTAGAACTATGATCTGAAGTTCTTTACTCTCTAATAGTTTCTTTACGTCAGGTTTCAAAAAGTTTTAGTGTTAATGGAATTTCATGGGCTTGTTTGAGTCAATGC
Source organism: Tachinus rufipes (assembly GCA_963932245.1). NCBI lineage: Eukaryota > Metazoa > Arthropoda > Insecta > Coleoptera > Staphylinidae > Tachinus > Tachinus rufipes. The sequence goes on from OZ010749.1 coordinate 11,470,013, forward strand.
TAGGAACACTTTTTGCTGAGGTGGGTTCCAGTTTACATTTTAGTCTTAAATGCGGCACGCCACCCAGCCAACCACTTCACTAAAAATTCTGGCCTAAACATCCCCCAAACGGAGGTTTGCTAAGAACTTAGTCAATTCTACCCTTTCGAGGACAAAGAACCGATGAAGATTTACTGGAGAGTAACGTCGCCAACTACAAAAAAAAATTCTCAAAAAAAGGATTCACTCTGGTTGGAGAGAAAAAAAAAAAGGAAGGGTACGGGTGAATTTTCTTTCTCCAATAGACTCCACGCGCAGGCAATCAACTCTGGCCCAAATACTAACACTCTAGGTGCTTCCTCACGCTTTCTAACTCTAAGAGCACCCACAGAAAGCGCTGGCACACGCTGCCTTTTGCTTATCAATAATCTGTCTATCAAGAGCTATTGGCAACTTTCAAGTCAGCTTTTATGACATTTGATTTGGCGGTTCTTAGTTTGCATTTCTGTGGTACGTATCTGTAATGGTCTTTTTTGGGTTGTAAGCTAAGTAAAGTTTTGTGTGATTGTGATCTTTTCTACTGTATCAAAAACAGTCATGGGTGGCACCAAGTTCCAATACCAGAGTTTTGCAGTCCAAAATATTCAACTGTAGATGGTGGAGTTGCTGTATTTGTTTTTCTTGAACTTTGACTTGTTAGAACGTAAAACAATGTTTTTAGTGCATCAAAAAACTTTGCGCATTTTTTTGAAAGGTTTTGTCGCAGGTTTTTTTAACATTGTCTATTTACTGGGCATTATTTTTTGGTATCTGAGTTCTTTTTTATGTGTTGCAGTAGTATAGACATTTTTTGCTCCTTGAAGTACCACCACCTAATGGTGTTGGTTCTAAGATTCTTTGTTTGTACTTCTTTAATAACCATGTGAATATTTTTGTGGTCATTAAGGGTTTCTGACTTATTTATCTTTGTACTTTTTTCTGAAGACTTTGCGTGCAAGACACATCCTTCTGAAATCCCCAAGTTAAGCACTGTAAGATCTATATCGTTCATCCACTTTATTAGTATTTAGTTTTTTCTGTTTTTGGTTGTTGGTTCTTAGATTGGAGATTGTTGGGTTCTTTTGCTTTGTTGTTCATGCTTAATTCAAGCAGGATTTTTTTGAAGCTTCTGGTTGTTGTGTTAGTAGTAGGATTGATCTTTGTTGGGTTTGCAAACCATAGACAAGTTTATACTTTCTGCTTTGTATAGTTGTTTGTGGAGGTCTATGGTCACTGTACCTATTGAGGTTTGCCTAAAAAAGTTTCATGGTAGTTAAGAAGAAGTTTTTTCTTTTTCTTCTAAATTTTATTGTCGTTTTTCTGTATTTTGAGCACGCCATGTTATTGGTTTTGTTTACAGATTTTTTTACTGGTTTTCTCTGGCAGTCTTTGACAATGTGGCCTTTTGTAACACATTTAAAGTAAGGTTTGTTTGCACTCGATTGCCTTATGGCCAAAGTTGAATCATTTGAAGCACTTTTTGGGCTGAACAACTTTTTTGTGCACTTTTTTGCCCTTCTTGTTTGAATAGTACTTTGGTACAAAGCTTTCTTCTTCTTTGGAAGAGTGATTACTGCATACTTGAGATTTTTTTAGACTTTCTCATTATTTTGCAGTATTTTTATTTCCTTTTTGGTTAAGACAGCGTTTTTGTTTGAGCTTGTAGTATACTCAGTTGGTACTTATACGGATAATACCGTAGCATATTGGCACCAAATGTCATCAATTTCCAACTAGCAATTTGGGAGATTTTTTTGAAGCTAATTCTAAAATTAAAAACAATTGTTGATTAAAAATATTAATTAATTCATCAACATCACATCTGAATAAATTCGTTAAAATAAACGTATTCTTACATTTCTAGAAGAAAATAATAGGATCATTTAAGGACTATTTTATGGGTAGTCGCGCGAAATTGCATCGTATATCCTTTTGCATTGTTTGCTTTATTTTTTCTTTCCTTTTCGGCACGCGATCCAATTCCACAGGACCGGAGATATGATTAATTACGCAATTTGCGTAAACGACTCAACAACAACAAGCAAACAAAAAAAAAAAAACATCTCCTACTGAAAACAATCCACACAGCTAATTATAAATAAATTTTCTTTCTGTCATTGTTAATATTTCGCGATGCAAAGGCATTGGTTGAGCAAACACAACACAAAAAAATATGTCATAAAAGCATTTCCGTACCGGTTTTTCCTCGCTGCATATTTTATTAACAGGATTCTATAATATGCAAATTAATGAAGTCGAGAGAGCTTTGCACGTCACATCGCTGGTATAATTCATGCACGGTGGTTAGGTTTGTAAGTTGATTTTTATAGAAATGAAAACTAAAATTTTCGGGTTGTATTTACACAATCGAATGTTGGGGCGCAGGTGCTTGTGTCGACCGTCGTAAAATAATTTTTTTTTTGTCTTTAAAGTTTGCATTTATTGATTTGCGGTTTTGGAATTTCTAAACAATTTTTTTTTTGTATTTAGATTCCAGATCTGCTTATATGTATTATAAATGATTAATTAATAAAGTGTGATAGTTAATTTTCAATTTTTAATTCATTCAAATATAGAATAATTTAAAGATTTAGTTTTTGAAATATTTAAATTTTGATTACAACAGAACTACATTTACATGAAATGAAAATCTGAATAAAATATACTATAATAAAATAACCCATTCTGTAGAATAGAAGTATTTTCCTCAAGACAACTTGTAAAATGTAAACCCTTCTCGTCTACAATGATGCTTCAGTTTTCTAGATTCAAAAGTATCTGTATGAAGTACGTGCATACAATTAAGAATACAATACTCTCTATTTTTTTTATTTCCATTCAATATTATTTTACTATTTCTTGGTAAAAAATACAAATATATGCCTTCCGTGCTGACGGCAGTCATTTACAAAAATCCACGGAGAGAGAATGAAACGTATATATTGCTGAAAGCTATATATGTAAAAAGCGACCCCACTTTTCCGAGGCTCATTTACACGTGCGCCAGAGCTTTTTCAAATATGACACGCAATCTAATTGTACATTACGCTTTGCACATGCGATTCGTTAATAATCTGCCGTTAAATATGTAATGATTAATGTTTTTTTCCCGACTGCTACTGTTGTATAGTTTTTTTTTGCTAATATTTATTTATTTATTGTAACAATGATAGCGTTAATATTATGTCACGCTAGGATAATGAGTTAAATATCAAAAAAAGGATTTTTTGTAAAAAAGTTATTATGTCATTTTATTTGACTTGGGCAGTAAGATCTGAAGCTCAGAATATTATTTATAATATGCTTCAGTACTATAAGTACCAACTGTGCAAATTACAAAAAAAATATTTTTTCTAAACTGTTTGTTGGAAACTTATGAAACGTATCAAACGTTACAATAGAATAAACAAACATCATTAACGTCATAAACGTCACATGCATCACAAACGCGAAACACGCCAAAAACTTCAAAAATATCATAAATATCACAAAAACTATAAATGTCAAAAACATCATAAACGTCAAAACAATTTCAAATGTTATAAATGTCTTCAAACGTTATAAGCGTCACACGCATAACAAACGCATAATTGTCACATAAAATCCATGTCACAAACGTCATAATCATCTTCATAATTTTTAAATGTTATAAATGTCGTTACACGTTACACGTATCACAAATGCATAATGCGATATAAATGCCAAAAATGTCATAAGCGTCACAGGCAACACAAACCTGGAATACCCCAATATTATTAAAAACGTTATAATCTTCACAAACGTTATAAATGTCACAAAAACTATAAATGTCAAAAACGTCAAAAAGTGCTATAATTGTCACAAATGGCATAAGCGTCACACAAATCACAAACCTGAGATGCGCCATAAATGTCATTGAAACCATAATGTCAAAAACGTTAAAATGTCATAAATGCCAAAAGAATTATTAACATTACAAATGTTATAAATGCCATTGAATTACAAACGTGCCATAAACGTCGTAAAATTTTATAACTTCACAAATGTCATAAACATCACAATTGTCATCATTGTTACAACTGTCATAAAAGTCCACAAAGGTCTTAAACTATATATAAGCTTTACAAATGTCATTAATGTCACAAAAACTATAAACGTTAATAAGTTTTCAAGTTTCATAAATGTTTTCAAATGTCACAAAAATCATAAATGTTAAAAACGTCAAATGCCACAAATGTCAGGCTTCATAAATATCATAAAAACCATAAATGTCAAAAACGTTAATATGTCTTAAATGCCAAAAGTCATTAACGTTACATATGTTATGAATGATACATAAGTCACAACCGTAATAAACGTTTAAATGTTTTCAAATGTTATAAATAACTTCAAATTTTACAAACGTCATAAGCGTCTCACTCATTACAAACGCAAAATGCGTCATTAACGTCACAAATAACAAATGTCGCAAACGTTATAGATAAACCAAAAAGACAACTGTAATAATAAAATAGAATGTAACAAACATCATTACAGTCATAAACGTCTAATGCATCATAAACGCGGAATAGGCCACAAGCCTTAGAAACGTTACAAACTTCAAAAATGTCATAAATGTCACATAAACTATAAATATCAGAAACGTTATAAACGTTGAAACTTTTTCAAATGTTTTAAATGTCACAAATATCATAAACGTCACACGCATAATAAACACGGGTTATGCCAATATTATGAACTACGTTATAAACTCAACAAATGTCATAAATTTTAGAAACGTCATAAAGATTAAAAAGTCATAAATTCTTTAAATGCCATAAATGTCATAAGCATCACAAACCTAGATCAAAATGTTTTCAAATGTCATAAATGACTTCAAATGTCTCAAACGTCATACAAAGAAATGCAGAAATGCATCAATGTCAAAAATGGTAAATTTTTTGGTCAATATTGACATAAATATCATAATGTCAAGTAACAGTTGTCATAAACCTTTTCAAATAACATAAATTTCAAAAACTGTCATAAATTAACAAACACATCAAACGTTACAGTGTAATAATATGATAAAATCTGATACACATCATTAACGTCACATGCACTACAAACGCGTTATAAAATTTACAAAAATCACAAATATAAAAACTGTTTATGTCAAAAATGTTAAATTGTCATAAATGCCATATAAATCTTAAACGTCTTTAAAAGTCACAAATGTTATAAACGTCGCAAATGTCATTTATAACGTCTTCAAATGTCATAAACGTCACAAATGTCATAATGACCACAACTGTCATAAAAGTTACAACCGTAACCAATTTTAAAAATGTAATATTAAAAAAAAATGTACCAAACATCATTAACGTCATATAAACTTCACAAATGTCAAAAACGTCAAATACTATAAACGTCAGAAATGTTATCTTAATTTCAAATTTCACAAATATCTTCAAATGTTATAAATGTCATAAACGCGGGATGTTTTTTAATGTCACAAAAACCATAAATGTCAAAACGTCATAAACGTTAAAAAGTCTTCAAAGTCTTCAAATGTTATAAATGTCGCCCGCATCACAAATTCGAAATACGCCATTAACGTTAGGAACGTTATAAACTTAATAAATGTCACAAAAACCGTAAATGTCAAAAACGGCAAATGTCAAAAATGTCATAAGCGTCACATGCACCAACAAAAAAAATTTAAATATCTTACACGTCTTCAAATGTTTCAAACGTCTGCACTTATTAGAAACACTGAAACATAAACGTCACATATGCCACTAACATTATAAATGTTTTTAAATTTATGAATATTAAAAATGTCAACCTAACAAACGTTACAAATGTTATAATAAAATAAAATGTAACAAACATCGTTAACGTCATAACCGTCACATGCGTCACAAACGCGGAATAGACTAGAATAAATGTCAAAAACGTCATAAACAATTCCAAATGTAATAAATGTTTTTAAACATCATAAATGTCATAAGCGTTACACGCATCACAAACACGGAATACGCCATAAATGTAAAAAAAACCATAAATGTCAGAAACTTTAAAATATTTTCAAATGTCACAAATGTTATAAGCGTCATACGCATCACAAATGCGCCATAAACGTCACTAAAGTTATAACTTTACAAACGCCATAAACGTTAAATATGCCAAACAAAACAATGTTAACGTCATAAACGTCACATGCATCACAAACGCAAAATAATACAAAGACTTTACAAACGTTACACAAATGTCACAAAATTTGCTACTAACATACGTCAGTACTATAAGTGCCAATTGTGCAAATTACAAAAAAAAAAACATTTACCCAATTTGATAAAATATCATTTTATTTGAATTGGCCTGATAGGGTTGGAAACTTAAAATCTAACTCAAAAAATCATATCTCCAAAACTGTTTGTTGGAAACTTATGATATTTGGTACTAATATGCTTTAGTACTTTAAGTACCAACTGCGCAAATTACAAACAAATCCATTTACCCAATTTGATAAAATATCTTTTTATTTTAGTTGGCTTGACAGGATTGAAAAATCAAGATCTAATTTAAAAAATCATATCTCCTAAACTGTTTGTTAAAAATTTATAATATTTCGTGCTAATATGCAACAGTACTATAAGTACCAACTGTGCAAATTACAAAAAAATCTATTTGTTCAATTTGATAAAATATCATTTTATTTGAGTTGACTTGATATGATTAAAAACTAAAGATCTAATTTAAAAAATCATATCTCCTAAACTGTTTGTTAGAAACTTATAATATTTGCTACTAACATACATCAGTACTATAAGTACCAACTGTACAAATTACAAGAAAATTAATTTACCAAACTTGATAAAATATCATTTTATTTGAGTTGGCTTGACAAGATTGAAAAATCAAGATCTAATTTAATAAATCATATCTCCTTAACTGTTTGTTAGAAACTTATGATATTTGGTACTAATATGCTTCAGTACTATAAGTACTAACTGTGCAAATTACAAAAAAATCCATTTACCCAATTTGATAAAATATTATTTTATTTGAGTTGGCTTGATAGGATTGAAAACTCAAAATCTAACTCAAAAACTCATATCTCTTAAACTGTTTATTGAAATCTTATGATATTTGGTACTAATATGCTTCAGTATTATAAGTAGTAACTGTGCAAATTACAAAAATAAACCATTTACCCAATTTGATAAAATATCATTTTATTTGGGTTGGCTTGATAGGATTGGAAACTCAAGATCTAATTTAAAAAATCATATCTCCTAAACTGTTTATTGAAAACTTATAATATTTGGTACTAATATGCTTCAATACTGTAAACACTTACTGTGCAAATTACAAGAAAGTCCATTTACCAAATTTGATAAAATTTCATTTTATTTGAGTTGGCCTGATAGGGTTGGAAACTCAAGATCTAATTCAAAAAATCATATCTCCTAAATTGTTTATTGGGAACTTATGATATTTGGTACTAATATGCTTCAGTACTATAAGTATTAACTGTGCAAATTACAAAAAAAAACATTTACCCAATTTGATAAAATGGCATTTTATTTGGGTTGGCTTGATAGGATTGAAAACTCGAGATCTAATTTAAAAAATCATATTTCTTAAACTGTTTGTTGGAAACTTATGATATTTGGTACTAATATGCTTTAGCACTTTAAGTACCAACTGTGCAAATTACAAAAAATCCATTTACCCAATTTGATAAAATATCATTTTATTTGAGTTGGCTTGATAGGATTGGAAACTCAAGATCTAATTTAAAAAAATATATCTCCTAAATTGTTTATTGGAAACTTATGATATTTGGTACTAATATGCTTTATTATTATAAGTACTAACTGTGCAAATTACAAGAAAGTCCATTTACCAAATTTGATAAAATTTCATTTTATTTGAGTTGGCCTGATAGGGTTGGAAACTCAAGATCTAATTAAAAAAATCATATCTCCTAAATTGTTTATTGGGAACTTATGATATTTGGTACTAATATGCTTCAGTACTATAAGTATTAACTGTGCAAATTACAAAAAAAAACATTTACCCAATTTGATAAAATGGCATTTTATTTGGGTTGGCTTGATAGGATTGAAAACTCGAGATCTAATTTAAAAAATCATATCTCTTAAACTGTTTGTTGGAAACTTATGATATTTGGTACTAATATGCTTTAGCACTTTAAGTACCAACTGTGCAAATTACACAAAATCCATTTACCCAATTTGATAAAATATCATTTTATTTGAGTTGGCTTGATATAATTGGAAACTCAAGATCTAATTCAAAAAATCATATCTCCTAAATTGTTTATTGGAAACTTATGATATTTGGTACTAATATGCTTCAGTACTATAAGTACTAACTGTGCAAATTACAAAAAAAAACCATTTACCCAATTTGATAAAATATCATTTTATTTGGGTTGGCTTGATAGGATTGGAAACTCAAGATCTAATTCAAAAAATCATATCTCCTAAATTGTTTATTGGAAACTTATAATATTTGGTACTAATATACTTCAGTACTATAAGTACTATAAGTGCAAATTACAAAAAAATCCTTTTACCCAATTTGATAAAATATAATTTTATTTGAGTTGGCTTGATAGGATTGAGAACTAAAGATCTAATCATTATATCTCCTAAATTGTTTATTGGGAACTTATGATGTTTGGTATTAATATGCTTCAGTGCTATATGTACTAACTGTGCAAATTACAAAAAAATCCATTTACCCAATTTGATAAAATATCATTTTATTTAAGTTGGTTTGATAGGATTGAAAACTCAAAGTCTAACTCAAAGACAAAGCGCTAAAAGCTCCAGACACTTTTCAAACAAATAACTACGAAAGATGACATCAGACTAAAATAAGACAAAAATTTACACCCAATATACATACTAAAACATGCTCAAAACTGCTTAGCACATCTTAAAATATAAATTGTAATTATTTATACAATTCAAAATTTTGGCCGTTAGTTGCTAGTAAGGTTGTAAAGGGGAGGGGTAGCGCTGGATCGCTCTCAGTCCATGAAGTTCACTTGCTGTGGTCGGTTTGTTCTGTGTCCGGGTGTGTATAGTTTACCCATAGATATAGTGTCTTTACGATATCATTAGCATTTGCATTGGGGAGGCAATTATGTTTGTATTATATACCCCAAAATAACCTATAACACGTCGGTATTCAAGGGAAAAAAATATTATATAAATATACAACATTTTCACCGTTGAAGATCTCGGGTTCCAGGTATATAGTACATACATAATTGGTTAGTAATGAAATAATTCTTTTACTATATCTATGGGTATACTATATGTGTGTTTGTGCTTGTGAATTAGAGTTTTTGGTAGTTAAGTGCTTCAAGAATATTGATGGTTTGGATTATGATAGAAGAAATTAAGGTAATTAAATATTATCAATTAGTTTATTAAGTTTATTAAAACCATACAATAATTATATTAACATTATTCTGGTCTGTTTTAATCATATGCGTCGTACTACGTTTTGCAGATGACTTTATTTCGACCTTTTATTATTTTTCTTATCGTTTCAATGCTTTACTTTTGTGGAAGATTAAATTTATTTGATTTCTTTCCTAGATTTTTATAAAATTATAAATATTCTAAATGCAACATAATTTCAGATTTGTTCGTATATATTTTAATATTTTTACTAATTTTTTAACGACAAACACTTGAGCGGGTAAGCGATTCTTGCTCTAGTGTTTGTTATCAAGAAAATATGTTTTTATTTAATTTTTAATGTTTTAAAATAATGTTAGTTAATATTAAAGCAGAGCAAGACAACCAATTTATTGATGACAAACACTTTGGCGGGTAGGCGATTCTTGCTAAAGTATTTTTCATCAAAACGTTGAATTTTTCTTTTACTTTTTATGTTCTAATTGTATTATATTTGAAAGATTTATAACAGTTATTATTTAATTAGAGCAGGATAGATAAACAACCAATTTTTAATGCCAAACACTTAAGCAGGTAGGCGATTCTTGCTTAAGGGTTTGTCATCAAGAAAGTGTTTTTTTTTCTACTACTTTTGATGTTCTATTGGTATTACATTTAATAAATGTCATTTATAATTTAATCAAAGCGGAGAGACAAGGAATCAATTTTTTTATTAAAAATACTTGAGCGGGTAGGCGATTCTCGCTCAAGTATATGTTATTAAGAAATTAAATTTTTTGTCAATTTCTGAATCAATTTTTTGATAAAAATCACTTGGGCGAGTAGGCGATTCTTGCTCAAGTGTTTGTCATCAAAAGATTGATTTTTTTACTTTGATGTTTTATTTAGTTATTATTTAATCAGAGCTGAGAGGCATAAAAACAATTTTTTGATGACTAAACATTTTGGCGGGTTGGCGATTCTTGCTCAAATGTTTGTCATCAAAAGATTGAATTTCTTGTCTATTTTTGATGTTATATTGGTATTACATTTCAAAGATATAAATCAGTTATTATTTTATCAGAGTGATGAAATGAGGAATCAATTTCTTGATGACAAACACTTGGGCGGGTAGGCGATTCTTGCCTAAGTGTTTGTCATCAAGAAATAGAATTTCTCTTTTATTTTTGATAATATTAGTACCACATTTGAAATAATAAATTTATTATTTAATCAAAGCAAAAAGACAAAGAAACCAAGTTTTTGATAACAAACGATTCTTGTCTAAATGTTTGTCATAAAGAGAATTTTTTGTCTACTTTGATGTTCTATTAGTACTATTTTTGAAAAATATATATCAGTTATTATTTAATCTAATCAAAAAGACCGAGAATCAACTTTTTGATGTATTGGTATTACATTTAATTAAAGCGGGGACAAGGACCAATTTCTTGATTACAAACACTTTGGCAAATAGGCGATTTTTGCTCAAGTGTTTGTTATCAAGAGGTTGAATTACTTTTTTACTTTTGATGTTCTAACACTTGGGCGGGAAGGCGATTCTTGCTCAAGTGTTTGTCATAAAAATATTAAAATATTTATCTATTTTTGATGTTTTATTGGCATCACATTTAAAAGGTAAATGACAGTAATATTTTTTGTTATTATCACATTTTTAGAATGTATATCTAGTTGATATTAAATTAGAACAAAAAAAAATACATTTTTTTTTTAAACTAAAGATCAAAAGATTGAATTTTTCTTCTATTTTTGATGTTCTATTGGTATCACATTTAAAAGATATATGCCAGTTATTAGTAGATCATAGTGGAGACACATACAACCATTTATTTAAATAACAAACAGTTGGGTCAATAAGCAATTTTTGTTTAAGTGTCGTGTTGATGTTCTTGTTACTGCCACAATTAAAAAAATGAATATTCAGTTACTATTAAATCAACGCAAGACTGACAAACAATTTCTTTATGACAATTACTTTGGCGAGTAGGCGATTCTTGCTCAAGTATTTGTCATCAAAAGAGATTTGATTTTTTTAATACTTTTCACTGAATCACATTTGCAAAATAAAACTATTTCTTATTAAATCAACGCAGAATCGACAGATAACCAATTTCTTTGTGACAAACATTTTTGCATTTCTGGTTAGCTAATTGAGACTTTGGTTCAAGTTGTTACATTTAGCTGGCTACTACTATATTTTATAGTAATAGCACCCTAGTCGAAAAACCGATTTATATTGCAAAGTATGTATTTTGAGCCAAATATGCAAATCTTTTTGTGGTGTCTGCTTTTAAATTTGTGGTTGAGGTGATTTTTGCACTTGTGATGTTGCTGATAGAGAACTGGGGCATCAGAAATGCTGTTATTTGATTAGGTGTGTAAATGCATGTCTTTAGCGTATCATTTTTAAAATTTGTAAAAATATTTCCTTAGAGTTTGTCAAATTCACACTTTGGTTTTTGCTCTTTATGGTTTTTTGATTATGGCTATTATGTTTTGCATTACGTCTACTTTGCGGCATAGTGTTGCTATGGTTATCGATAAGAATGCAGGTTGCATTGAATTACATTAATGTAACACGCATTTTTGAGATGATTTGTGCGGGTTAGTTTCATTTTTGGCACTGACCAGCTGGTCTCCTTTTCCAGTTTTTTCTGGTTGGATTGACTTTCTCCATGTTCTTTTCCTATTCAGTTGAATCGTTGCTATCCTTTAATTTTATGTCATTTTTTTTTAATTTTTAGGACAAAGAGCCAACTTTTGGGTTTTTGGTGGCATGGAAAAATTTTACTCTTTGCATCAAACTTTAGTTTCTGCTTCTCTAGACGACCCAAAACCAGTTCAATAGCATCCGGAGGTGAAGCCAGAGAATTACTTTTGTCTGCTTAGGGAAGTGATCTGTCTACACGACATTGCTTTTGGCTATAGTGGTTGTAGGTTAGAGATGGTAATTTGTAGCTATCTTAGAGATGTTTTATTATTATAGGTGATTTTTGTTGAGTGTGACTATTCTTCTTGAAGGGAACAGGGTTTTATTTTGTATTTATTTTGAATACAGCTTTTTTTAAAAGGAAGGTTGATTTTTGGGCTTGCCCACATTTTTTTGCTTTTTTTTAGGTTGTCTAGTTAAGAGGAGCATTTTTTTTTTCTTTGTTTTAAAGGTTAGGTTGGTATTACATATGTAAAATTATTATTTATTCAACGCGAAGAAACAGACCAATTCCTTGATGACTTAAACACTTTTGCTGGTAGGCGATTCTTGCTTAAGTGTTTATCATCAAGATATTGATTTTTTTTTCTATTGCTGTTGTTCTATTGGAGTTACATTTGAAAGATATTTGTCAGTTATTATTTAATTAGAACAAAAAGACAGAAGGTCAATTTGTTGATAAAAAAGTCTTCGGCGAGTAGGCAAGTTTTGCTTAAGTGTTTGTCATGAACCGATTTTTTTTTATTAGTATTTTATCAGATCAAAAAGACAAGGAACCATTTTTTGATAATAAACACTTGGACGAGTAAGCGATTCTCGCTGAAGTGTTTGTCATAAAAAAAAATCTTTTTTTTTTCTTTAGAACAAACACTTTTTTTTTTATATTCTATTAGTATCACATTTAAATAGTAAATGTGTGCGGTTTATGGCATTGCGATGTCTTATTTCTTCTATGTTACGCAAATTTGTGTGACCAGAACTTAAAAACATCAATATTAAAGAGATTTAATTTCAAATAGACTGCTTTACATACCATACAGCTAATGCCACGATTAATTTGATGAGAAAAAAAATCTAATTGGGTTATCTCACTACAAAGGTTTGTGGAATGCACACCGCGGTTATGTGGTTTGATATTTACGAATGGGTTTCTTTGGGACAACGTCAATGAACTCTATTTCGACAATCTACAGCTACTGGATTGTTTGGAAATCAACATTTGTCAAGTTATTGCCGGAATACAACCGCAAATGTTAAACAAGGTGATTAATAATTGGAGCAATCGGGTCTGAATTAGCAGTTGAGGATTTTATTATCTGGATTTTTTTTTTGCTAGCTGTAGTGTTTTTGGCGTTTTTTAGTGTAATAGGTTCTATGTGTTAGAAGTTATTTTTTAGATATTTTGCTAGCTTAATTTGTTTTGTTATTGTGGATAAGTCTACGCTAAAAATTTTCTCAGCTTGACATGGATTGAATTTTTTTGCTTTTTTTGTCAAGGTGTTGTAAGTAAGGAAAATATAATTGCTAGACTTGGTGGTTTGCTTATCCTGAGCAAAGTTTTTTTTTGTTTTTTTCAGTTTTTGAATGCTTAATTTTAGTGTTTATTTGTTGCACCTTTATTAGAGTAAGCAATGGAAGTTGAGTTTATTTTTGCGCTATCTTTAATGTAGATTGATTCTATTTTGGTGCTGATTTCTGCTCTTTATGCTGCTTCCATCTTTCTTCATAACCGACGATGTTTATAGGGATACTTTGCCTGCCCCTACTTTGAAATATAGTAATTTATATTGTGATTTTGAACGGGTAGTTTTTATTAGTGTACCCCGCCCACCCGCTCAGATAGTTCTGTTTAAGAGATTACATGTTTTTACTAGTTTAGGTGTTTTTGCTGCAACAACATATAAAATATTTTATGTTGGTAATTGTTATTATTTAATCAGAGCAGGAGACACATACAAAAAAATTTTGGATGACAAACACTTAGGCGAGTAGGCAAGAGTTTGTCATCAATAAAGATTTGTAGTGAAAAAACTTTTGATGTTTTTATTACTATCACAATTGCAAACTAAATATTCTGTTGCTATTAAATTAAAGCAGAAAATACAAACAACTAATTTCTTTATGACAAATAGTTCAGCTCAAAACAAACAGACAACTAATTTCTTGATGACAAACACTTTAGAAAGTAAGCGATTCTTGCTTAAGTGTTCTTGTTACTAATTCATTTACAGAATAAATGTCTAACTGTTATTAATTCAACGCTGAGCAGACATACAACTAATTTTTTTACGACAATTACTTTAGTCAATTCTTGCTCAAGTATTTGTCATTAAGAGATTAAAATTTTCTTCTACTTGATGTTTTATTGGTATTATATTTAAAAGGTAAATGACAGTAATCATTTCTTGTTACTATCACATTTTCAGAATGAATATCCAGTTGATATTAAATCAGAACAGAAAAAACAATCATTTTTTTGAACTCAAACACTTGAACAGGTTGGCGATTCTTGTCCAAGTGTTTATTAACAAAAAATTAAATTTTTCTTCTACTTTTGATGATACATTGGTATTATACTTAAAATATATATACTGGTTATTATGTAATCACAGCAGAGTGACAGACCAATTTCTTGTTGACAAACTTTGGGTGAGTAGGCGATTCTTGCTCAACTGTTTGTCATCAAGAGATTAAAATTTTGTGGGTTAATTTTCTCCATGTTTGTTCAGTTGCATTATTGCTGGTGGAGATCTTGAATGGCTTAAGAAACATGTAGTTTACTTGACTTTGGAAGAAGCTTTAGTTTTTTTACATCAAACTTCCGTTTCTGCCTCTTCAGACCAGCTTAATAACATCCAAAGGTCCTGAAGCTATAGAATGGCTTTTGTCTGTTTAGGAAAGTAATCTGTTTGCTTGACGTTGTTTTTGTCTACAGTGGTTGTAGGCTAGAGATGGTATTTTGTAGCCATCTTATAGATGCGTCATTATCATAGGTGATTTTAAGGATCTCTTTTGAGTGCGACATTTCTTTAAAAGTGGCAGGTGCTTCTTTGGTGAAGGGTGGGGTTTTATGTATTTTATGTACAGCTTTTAATAGGAAAGGTAATTTTTAAGGTAAGCCGGACTATTTTGATTCTTTTAGATTTTTTAGTTGAGGGCTCGGAAGTAGATGAACAATTTTTTTTTTCTTGTTTCAAAAGTGTTTTTTACCTAGAAGCTTGAGAGTTTTTTATTTACAAGGTTTTATTGAGTTTTTATTTTCCATGTTTGGAGAATGTGATTTACTTCTTCCTATGGGATTGATTTTTTTTTAAATATTTTATTGGAATTACATTTAATAAGTAAATGTCAGTTATTATTTAATCAAAGCAAGAGACACAAACAACTTTTTTTTAATTTATAACAACAAACATCTTGACAAATAGTGAGCGACTACTAAAATTTTTAACTTTAGACACTTTAGAGCGTTTTTTTCTTCAGTTTATATACTAAAACTCCGTAGGACTACCTGTTTTTCTTATTTTAAATTTCAAGAAACAATAAAACTACCAAAATTCTTTTTATTAGATCCAAAAAAGCAGAAAAAGCAGCAAATTTCTTCCATTTAGACACAAAAAAACGGTGAAATTACCAAAAATTTTGTGTTTATATACTAGAAAACAGTAACACCACTAAAGTTCTTTAGTTTATACGCTACAAATCTTGGAGACTAGCAAATTTTTTTTTTTAAGCCTAAAAAATGAAAAAAACTAGCAAAATTCTTCTGTTCAGACACTAAAATTGGTGGAAATTCAAATATTTTCCATTTTAAATTCTAAAAAATATTAAAACTACTAATAATCCTGCGTTTGAACATTAAGAAACAGTAAAACCAGCAAAATTTAAAGTTAAATTACTAATAAACCGTAAGATCACTAACATTTATTATTTTAGACACTAAGAAACAGCAAGATTGGCTAAATTTTTCCATTTAGACTCTAAAAAAATAATAAAACTAGCAAAATAATTCCAATTAAACACTAAAAATCGGTGATAATTCTAATATTTTTTGTTTTAAACTCTAAAAAACGGTAAAATTACTAAAAATCTTCCATTTAGACAATAAAAAACAGTATAACCTACAAAATTCTTCCGTGTAAATACTAATAAACTGTTGGACTACTAAAATTTCTCATTTTACTACAAAACAGTGACACTACCACTATTCTTTAGTTTAGATACTATAAAACAGTAAAACTATCCAAATTATTCCGTTTGAACACTAAAAAATAATAAAACTAGCAAAACTTTTCTGTTCAGATATAACAATCCGTAAGACCACTTATATTTTTCATCTTAAGACTCTAAAAAACGGTAGAACTAGCAAAATTCTAAAAAGCAGCAATACTAACCAAATTTTTTCGTTTTAACACTAAAAAATAGTAATACAACTACAATTTTTTCACTTAGACACTAAAAAATAGTGAAACTATCAGAATTCTTTAGTTTGGATAATAAGAACCTTTAAACTACTCAAATTACTCAATTCTCATTTCAAACCCTAAAAAAAAAGTTCCTTTACTCTAGTTCTCTGATGTTTAGGTTTATAAACAGAAACGTTTGTTGTCCACAATTTTTTTTTGCGGACATAGTTAGCAAGAAACCATGTTGAGTAAACTACCGCTCCATAAATCTATCTTTAGAACCACCAAACCTAAGAGACCTTATACCTGTTAAAACTAAAAACATTTATAAAGTACGAAACTATATTCCAGGTTTATTTTTTCTAATATAGTTTAAAGGGTAGCAGAAGATTGAACTCTTGTTAACAAATGCTTCTTTTTACTGTTTTGAGCGGTTTTGAGCAATTTTGCTGGTCAGCCCTTGTTCTGGTTTGTTATCAATGAGTCTTCTAATTGTGACCTCATAAGATGTACTCTCCAGCTAGATAAAGTATTCCATTTGTAGCTAATAAAGGCTCCGTCACGTCGATTAGTGGTAGGTGTAGACACTGAGTGTCTTAGGCGTTATTGAATTTCAACTAATGACGCACTTCCACTATGATATCTGTATTGCCACAAATCATTAAATATTTCAAAAGAATATTGTAATTATGACCCACAGGCTCTTACCTTTGATGGAATATTAAAATTTGCTCATTATCCATTAAATGCAGCTAACCTGTTTTGTTTTTTTTTTTGTTTCAAGACAGTAGTTGCAGCTAAGACTAATAAGTAGCTATAGAAACTTTTAATCGAGTACTTAGATCAAGTTCTTCGTCTGTATATCAAATGTAGCACTCAAATGACCATTGTTACAGTTCTGTTGATACTTTTACAGTGTCAATCTTTCAACTCCTGCAATGAAAGTAGATTTTAGGGTAAAACGACTGAGTAACTGCTTTGACTTCAGTCTGAGTCAAGATCGATCTCTTCACATCATAATCAAGAACATCTTCCAAATGACGTAAAGTCATTAGCGGTGGTCCTCAAGATACTCTTGTTACTCGTGTTACTTTTACCTAGTCTTTTAAACCCGGCTGTAAAAGTAGTTGTTTGCTGACTTTTGACGCACGCAGAAAAGTCAAACAAAAAAATTCTTAAAGACAAAAACTTAAGCAGGTGAGTGAGTCACTCCAAAGCATGATAACGAGTCAATAGTTTAGATTGTAGTGCTCACGTGTTTGTTATCAAAGAAATTTGATTTTTTATTTTACTTTTTTTTAATGTTTTTTACTATCACACTTTTATAATCAATATTTAGTTAATCAGAGCAGAAGAAACAGAAAACTAATTTTTTGATGCTAACTGTTTAGGCGGGTAGGCGATTCTTGCCCAAGTTTTTGTCATCAAAAGATTGAAGTTCTATTGAGAGCAAGAGAGACAGTCAACCGATTTTTTTATAACAAACACTTTGGCGAGTAAGCGATTGTTTGTTATTAAAAGATTGAATTTTTCTTTTATTTCTGATGTTCTATTGATATTAAATTTAATAGATATATGTCAGTTATTATTTAATCAAAACAAAAAGCACAGACAATCATTTTTTTGAGATGACAAACATTTGGGCAAGTAGGCGATTCTTGCTTAAGTGTTTGTCATTAAGAAAAATAGATTTAATTTTTTAATTATATTTGATGTTCTTGTTACTAATACATTTGCAAAATAAATATTCAATTGCTTTTAAATCAATACAGAAGAAACAAGCAACCAATTTCCAGATAACAAACACTTGGACGAGTAGGCGATTCTTGCTCAAGTATTTGTCATCAAAAGAGATTTGATTTTTTTTTAATTTTTGATGTTTTTATTACTATCATAATTGCAAATTCAACATTCAGTTGCTATTAAATCAGAACAGAAGAGTTGTCTCTCAACAGTTTTTTTTATGACAAA
Source organism: Tachinus rufipes (assembly GCA_963932245.1). NCBI lineage: Eukaryota > Metazoa > Arthropoda > Insecta > Coleoptera > Staphylinidae > Tachinus > Tachinus rufipes. The sequence goes on from OZ010749.1 coordinate 11,488,543, forward strand.
CACATTGCGAGTAGGCGATTCTTGCTATGGTGTTTGTCATCAAAAGAGATTTTATTGTTTTATTATTTTTGTTACTATTATGCTCTAGAAATTTTTTTTAGCATGTTGATCAGCTACTATTGGCCAGGTTAGAGTTACCTTTTTAGGTGTTTTAATTAGGTAGTAGACGTTTATACAGATATTAGAAATGGTGCCTGTCTTTAGCAGCTCGTCAAACACAAATATTTAGAACATTGGTCATAATTATTTTTTTTGGAAGTATGCAATTTTTGTTTACTAATTAAGGTTGGCTCAAGATGTTTTAACTAGAGGCTTTTTAAATGCTTATATTGCTTAACCACGATAGCTTTTTATATTTATAATATATGTGTGAAGTAAAGATAGATTAGGAATTAAGCTAACCTAATAGCACGCCCACAACATTCTTATTATTATGACGCTGCTCAAAAACTTAATGGTAAGTTAGCAGCAGGCGTGCTATTTTACGCTTTTTGCATAGTGAAGCCAACATAACATTGTATGCCCACAACTGACGTCACTCGCTAATTGTGGACATATGTCTCATAAGTAGTTAAGTTGGTTATACAATTTTTGGTAAACATTAATGAACACAATAAAATATATATTAAATTTCAATTTTCTATTCAATTACAAAATTCAATATTTGTGTGAAATAAATAATGTTTGTTTATTGAATAATTTAGCAACGTTATGTACTAAGTGTATGCTAAGTCATAAATTTGTTGGCGTTTTAGTATATTAAGTGCGTAAAAATGTATTTACATACTCGTCAAATATTTTTGCTACGTACGCGTTTTTGTCCACAACTGACGTCACACGCATCGATTATGTTAGCTTTACCGCGTTGGCAAAAGACGTGCCTATAAGTGTGTATGGTCTAAGTTTTAAGTACTCAATTTTAAGAACCACAAAGTTAACTGTTAGCTTCTGAGCATTAGGGGTTATTTTTTGCTTTAAATTCATTTTTTGGACGTATTTTAATTTTTACAAATAAGTTTTTAGCACTGATTAAATTTTTTGATAAATATTGCGCAAAAATTGATTTTTTGATCTTTGGTTTTTCGTACATTTGATGCAGTAAAGATGATTTCTGCGCGATGTTTAAAGAGCTTTATACAACAAATGGTTTTTTGTGCGATATTTTAGTTTTTTGAGCGATTTTAGATAGATTTAGTGTACGAAATAAGTTTTCTATGATGACTTATTTGCCTATTTTTTAATTTTTTTAATTCTTAAGACAAGGAGCCAACTTTTTGGATAGTGTGAAAAATGCTTTTCTTTTTGCTTTTCCAAAACTAGCTAAATGGCATTTTGAGATCTTGGGAGCTAAAGAATCGCTTTTGTTTGCTTAAAGAGGAGGAGTTGGATATGGTATTTTATAGCTATCTTAGGGATGCGTCATTATTGCAAGAAATTTTAAGGATTTTTTTGTGTGTAATTGTCCTTCAAAAGTGGGAGTTGTTTTCTCGGGGGATGGGCAAGGTTTTATTTAGCTCCTGAGTTAATTTTTAACTATTGCTTTCTGTACTTTGGTGCTTTTACCTAAGGAGTTGGACAAGTTGGCAACAGTTACTTTAAAGTTGAATAAGGTTGTTTAGGTGAGGACTAAGGAAGTGAATGAGCAAAACATTTTTTTTGCTTTTATTGCTTTAAAAGTTTTTTTTTTAAGAATGCTTTTATGTTGATTTGAACGTTTTTTGTATAAAGTTAGCAGATTTTGCCATTCCAACACTAGAGATGCCCGCCTTGCTTGGATGGAAGTTTGCCTGTTTTGTAGCGTTTTTTTGGAGCAGGTGTGGTATTTAAAAAAAGACGCGCTTATGCTGCTATTGATTGTTTGCGGGGTGTTTGAAGTTTGTCACAGTTTTTACCAAAATATCTAGAGACGCTTTCGGTGGAGTCATTTTTATTAAGTTTTTATTTTTTGTGTTTGTAAGAATTTTATTCACTCTTTACCACTTACTATAGAGCCTTTAAATCTGGAGATGTTGAAATTTAATTGGCAGGGCTATCAGAAAAGGATAGTTTAAAAAAATGAGTTGTACACAAACGGTTATTACATACCAAATTGCAGCTATTTTTGCTCAAATGATGTCATCAAACGATTGATTTTTTTGTCTATTTCTGATGTTCTATTGGTATTACATTTTAAAGATATAAGCCAGTTATTACTTAATTAAAGTGAAGAAATGCGGAACCAATTTTTGATGACCAACACTTGGTCAGGTAGACGATTCTTGCCCAAGTGTCATCAAAAGATTGAATTTTTTCTACTTTTAATGTTCTATTAGTATCACATTTGAAAGATAAATGTAAGTTAGTTTTTAATTAAAGCAAAGAAACCAAGTTTTTGATAACAAACACTTGGACGGGTAGGCAATTCTTGCCCAAATGTTTGTCATGATTGAATTTTTTGTCTACTTTTGATGTTCTATTAGTACTACTTTTGAAAAATATATCTCAGTTATTATTTAATCTGATCAGAGGGACAAAGAACTAACTTCTTGATGTATTGGTATTACATTTGAAAAATTATTTAATTAAAACAGAGATACAAAGAACCAATTTTTTGATAACAAACACTTTGGCAAATAGGCGATTTATGTTCAAGTGATTGTTATCAAGAGATTGAATTATTTTTTTACTTTTGATGTTATAACACTTGGGCAAGTAGGCGATTCTTGCTTAAGTGTTTGTTATCAAAAGATTAAAATTTTCTTTTACTTTGATGTTTTATTTTGTCACATTTAAAAGATAAATGACAGTAATAATTTCTTGTTGTTATCACATTTTCAGAATGAATATCCAATTGATAATAAATCAACGCAGAACCGACAAACAATCAATTTTTTTCTAACAAACACTTTGGCAAGTAGGCGATTCTTGCTCAAGTGTTTGTCATTAAAAGAAGTTTGATTTTTACTATTTTTACTATTACAATTGCAAAATAAATATTCAGTTGCTATCAATCAAGTCAACGTAGAAAAGACTGACAATTAATTTTTTGCGTTTTTGCTAAGTTAATTGAGACTTTGGCTATAAAGTTGTTGCACTAACTCTCTACTACTATATTCCATATTAGTGATAATCTACTTGGGCAGTCAATTTATATTGCCAAATGTGTGTATTTTGACCCAAATATGCGGACTCCACAATGTTGTCTGCTTTTAGTTTTGTGGCTGAACTGATCCTTAGAGCCGTGATTTTATATGCTTAGGTGTGTAATTGCACGTCTTTAATCTATCCTTAGTAAGGTTTGCAAATACATTTCTTTTGATTTTGCCAAAATACTCTGATTTTTGCTATCCATTGTTCCTGGATTATGGCTTTTGTGTTTTGAATCACGTCTAATTTGGGGTATAGTGTTGCCACGGCTATCAATAGTAATGCAGGTTAAATTGAATTACATTAATGTGATACGCTTTTTTAGGGTGATTTTTTTTTCCGGTTTTATACGAGTTGGTTTTCTTCAAGGCTATGACCGGCTAATTTCTTTTTTTGGTTTTGTCCTTGTGGTTTGACTTCTTTTATGCTTTCTTCCGATTCCGTTGCATCTTTGCTAATGATGATCTAGATGAGTTGTTTTAGAAACATGTAACTTTTTTTTTTAATTCTTAAAATAAAGATCAGAGTTTTTGGGTTTTTGGTAGTATGGAAGAAATTCTAGCTATTTACGTCAAACTTTTGGTTTTGCCTTATTAGACGACTAGTTCAATAGCATCTTGAGGTCCCGGCAGTGGCTTTTGTCTGCTTAGGGAGGTGATCCGTCTGCTCTACGTTGCTTTTGTTTACAGTGGTTGTAAGCTAGAGATGGTATTTTGTAGTTAGAAATTTGTGAACAAAGCTTTACTTAACGCTTAAGTTGAAACATTTTTAATTAACGCTGCCTCTACTTCAGTGGTTTTATCTAAAGGGTTCGACAAGTTTGCGACAGCTAATTTGATTTGTTTGAACACAGCCTCTTTTAAAAGGAAAAATGATTTTTGGGTTTGGCTTAGACTTTTTAGAAAAAAGACTCCTAGGTTGTCTAGGTGATGGTTCAAAAGTAAATAAGCAAAATCTTTTTTTAACTCTTTTTCTAAAGATGTTCCTTTATTTAGAGGCTTGGAATTATTATTTTTTTCTGAAAATGCTTTTGGGTTGATTTGAACGTCGTTTGTGTAGGGTTAACAGATATTGCCATCCCAGAACTAGAAGTGCCCGCCTGGCCTAAGTTTGCTTGTTTTAAAATGGCCAAATGCGTCTTCTGGCTGTTGGGGTATTTAAAGAAGACACACTTTTGTTACTATTGCTTGTTTTCGGGGTATTTGAAGACGCAGAGGTATCCGGGGATGTGTTTGATGGAGTGGTTTTTATTGAATTTTTATTCTCCATGTTTGTAAGAATTTGATTCACTTCTTCTCACTTGCCATGACGTTAAAATTTGATAACCATGGCTATCATAGAAGTTTACTTCAGGAAAGTGAGGTACTAGCAACGACTTACTCTGTTGGCCAACTGACTGGACGACGCAATCAATTAGTTAACTAGAATCGCATCTGTAAGGTGACACCTCCACCAGGTTTTTTTTTATCTTCTTTTACGTGTTTCTCTGCGCGGCACTAACACGTGGCAGTTTTATTGCCAAACACTTGGGCGAGTAAGCGATTTTTGCTCAAGTGTTTGTCATCAAAAAACTGAATTTTTCTTCTATTTTTGATGTTACATTGGTATTACATTAAAAAGATATATGTCAGTTATTATTTAATTAGAGCGGAAACCAGGCCAATTTTTTGATGACAAACATGATTAGGTGTGTAAGCGATTCTTGCCCAAGTGTTTGTCATCAAAAGATTGAATTTCTCTTTTACTTTTGATGTTCTATTAGTATCAATTTGAAAGATAAATGTACGTTATTATTTAATCAAAGCAAAAAAATAAAGAAACTAAGTTTTTGAAATACTTAGGCGAGTAAGCGATTCTTGCCCAAATGTTTATCATAAAAAGAATTTCTTGTCTACTTTGATGTTGATTAATGCTATTTTAAAAAAAATATTTGTCAGTTATTATTTAGATTAGATTGAAAAAACAGAGAATCAATTTCTTGATGTATTGGTATTACATTTCAAAAATTATTTAATCATAGAGGAGATACAAAGAACCAATTTCTTGATAACAAACACTTTGGCAAATAGGCGATTTTTGCTCAAGTGATTGTTATCAAGAAATTGAATTACTTTTTTACTTTTGATGTTCTAACACTTGGGCTGGTAGGCGATTCTTGCTTAAGTGTTTGTCATCAAAAGATTAAAATTTTCTTTTACTTTGATGTTTTATTGGTATCACATTTAAAAGATAAATAACAGTAATAATTTTCTGTTGTTATCACATTCTCAGAATGAATATCCAGTTGATATTAAATCAGAGCAAAAAAAATAGACATTCATTTTTTAAATCCAAACATTTGGACAAGTAGGCGATTCTTGTATAAATGTTTATTATCAAAAGATTGAATTTTTCTTTTACGTCTGATGTTAAATTGGTATTACATTTAAAAGTTGATTTTTTTAATATTTGATCAGTTGCATTGTTGCTGGTGGTGATCTTGATAATTTCTACTGATTGTGATTTTTTTTTAAATGGGAAGTGCTTTCTTGTGAGTGAACAGGGTTTTATTTATTATTTATATTGAATACAGTTTCTAGCAGAGGGAAGGGTAATTTTTAGGTCTGGTGCAGACTTTTTTTGCTTCTTTTTGTTGTCTAGTTGAGGGCTAAATTGAGAAGTAAATGAGCAACATTTGTTTTTTCTTGTTCTTGTTCTTTGTATAGGGTTAGCAAATCCACCAAGTTTAAATAAAATGCGCGTGTGGTTTGGATTGGTGCACCCCACTCTATCTTATTAATTGTAATTTAATAGATACAACAAATATGCTTTTTAAGCAAATTTTTCTGTTATTTTTTTGTTTGATTCTCTATAAGAACCAAAAATATTTTTTGTCTATCAAAAAATTTGAAGTTTCTCTTTTCTGCAATCTCTATGTCAAAGGAAGTAATAGATTAAAGAATTTAAATCAAAAGACAAAAAACCGGTTTTTGTAAACCTAATTAAAAGCAAAAATGGTTTTTTTGTAAATTTGATCATAAAACAAAAACTAATCAAGCGATTGTGATTAAATTTGCTAAAGAATAGCAAAACCTTTAGCTTAGTAAAATAAAATTTCAAACTTTGCAATTTGTCTCCAAAAAAAAACGGTTTTTGTAAATTTAATAAAAAGCAAAAACGTTTTTTTTTGTAAATTTGGTCATAAAACAAAAACTAATCAGGCGATTGTGATTTAAATTGCTGAAAAATAGCAAAACCTTTAGCTTAGTAAAATAAAATTACAAAAATTACAATATGTCTTAAAAAAAAAACAATTTTTGTAAACTTAATAAAAAGCAAAATTGGTTTTGTTTTTAAACTCTGTCATAAAACAAAAACTAATCTGGCAATTGTAATTAAACTTGCTAAAGAATAGCAAAACCTATAGCTTAGTAAAATAAAATTACAAACTTTGCAATATGTCTCCAAAAAAACAGTTTTTATAAACTTATTAAAAACCAAAAACAGTTTTTTTTGTAAATTTGGTCATAAAACAAAAACCTAATCAAGCGATTGTGATTAAATTTGTTGAAGAATAGCAAAACTTATTGCTTAGTAAAATAAAATTACAAAAATTGCTATATAGCTCCAAAAAAACGGCTTTTATAAACTTGCCATCTTAGCACTAGAGCTGCCTGCTTTGTCTAAATTTTTCCTACTGTTCAAGTATCCGGAAATGCGGTCAATGGAGTGATTTTAATTACGTTTTCATTCTCCATGTTTCTGATTCACTTCTCCTCACTAGTACTAGTCATGAAATTTGATTACCATGGCTATCCGAAACCAATCTATTAAATATTCAGCTTTTTGTGCACTCTGCTCTTACTAAGAACTCACCTTGTTGACCAATTGGACAGTGCAGTCGATTGATTGAAGAAATCCAAGTGGAGTGTTTAGATTTCTAGAGTGATTTTTTCATCCAACATAACAACACGACTACTACGCTGCGGGGATTATTGTTACAAGTCTGAAACTTTGTTCCCGGCCATTTGTCTGTTCCGGTTTGGGGAAGCTTCTTTTTAGACCAAAACCATCGGCTACGCCATGAGGGTTTATTGGGACGCGCAAGCTACATAACTATAGCATGGTTACGATCGTCAACACAAAAAAAGTGTACAAAAATACAACTTGGATGGATCAATTAATATTATTATACTTGGGCGGGTAGGCAATTCTTGCTCAAGTGTTTGTCATTATGAGATTGAATTTTTTTTTTACTTTTGAAGCTCTATTGGCATTGCATTTCAAAGATTATTTATTTAGATAGGCAGAGAGACATAAAACCAATTTTTTGATAACAAACACTTTACACAAGTTTTTGTTATTAAAAGATTAAAATTTTTCTCTACTTCTGATGTTCTAGTAATATTACATTTAAAAGATGTATGTCAGTTATTATTTAAACAGAGAAAAAGAGACAGACAATCAATTTTTTATTACATACATTTGGGCGAGTAGGCAATTTTTGCGCAAGTGTTATCAAAACATGAAAATTTTCTTCTACTTTTGGTGTTTTATTGGTATCACAGTTAAAAAGTAAATGTCAGTTATTATTTAATCAGAGCAGGAGACACTGACAATAATTTTTTTAATGACAAATTTTTTTGTCGAGAAGTACTATTTTAAATAATTTTAATATTTTAATGTTTTTCTTACCATTACAATTGCATCAAAAGAAATTTGATTCATTACTATTTTTAATGTTCTCTTTACTACCACAATTGTTTAATGAAAATTCAGTTTCTATTAACTCAGAACAGAAGAAACAGACAACCAATTTCTTGATGACAAACGCTTTGGAAAGTATGCTATTCTTGCTCAAGTGTTAGTCATCAAAAGAAATTTGATTTATTACTATTTTTGATGTTCTCTTTACTACCACAATTGTTTAATGAAAATTCAGTTTTTATTAACTCAGAGCAGAAAAAGCTTACAACTAATTTCTTGATGACAAACACTTTGGCTAGTATGCGATTCTTGCTCAAGTGTTTGTCATCGATAGAAATTTGTTCTTTACAATTTTTAATTTTGTTACTCTCACATTTGCAACATAAATCTCTAGTTGCTATTAAATCAACTAGAACAAACAGAAAAGCAATTTTTTATGACAATTATTTTAGAAAATTTGAACAATCGTCCCCACATCGATATCTCCGATTTTGCTCAAATTTTGTACACATGTTTACGGTACTTAAATATAACAATTCCTAAAATTTTAGTTTTTTTGGTGTACATTTTTTAGGAATCTTTTATCTTTTTTCAGTTTTTGTGATGTAAATAAGCAAAAAATAGTCAAAAATCATATTCAAAATGGTGTATCTTATGGGAAATTTTTTGTAGAACACAAGCCCTTTTTTTTAAAGGAAAGTTTATTTTTAGGTTTGGCCCAGACTCATTTGTCTTCTTTCTAGGTTGTATAGGTGAGTGGTCAAAAGTGGATAAGCAAAGTTTGTTTTTTTGCTCTCTTTCCAAAGGATTTTTCTTTTGAGAAGACTTTTGGGTTGATTAGAACGTCTTCTGCGTAGGGTTAGTTGAGAATTTTTTTTTTTTTCTTTCATTTGTCACTAATGTAGTACTAGTTTAAGGTGGGCTTGTTTTGGCTTTGCGGAATTTACACAGTTTGCTTTGGCAACACATGCTTTTTCTATATTCTTTTTTTTTGTCCTACTTTTTACACTGATATCTTATCTCTACTTTTTTTATTATTGCTTTATTTAGCCTATTTGCTTTGTCCTTAGGTATCTTCTTAGTTTTTTTATATTTTTATTAACTTTTTTGTTGTATCTTCTCTTACTTTGTTTATAATTATTTTGTGTAGCTCTATTAAATGTATCATCTTTGGTAGTCCCAGATTTGCCAATTTTACTTGTAGTAAAATTTTTGAATTTTTGTTTTCAGTTAGTTCTTAGTGACCCTTGGTTGCCAGATGTACTCTGATCATTTTAAAAGTGGAAAATGGAAATTGCTTTATATTTATAGTTTTTTTCTTCTTCTTTTTATCTCTACAATTTTGGTTAGTACTAAAGTTTTAGTAAATGCTTTTCTCTTGTATATCTTTTCAGCCTCCATTACTTAGTAGGCATAATTGTCTTGGCTTTCTTTGTTTTTTTGCTTATATTTAGTTTCTTGCTTTTTCTTTCTTTGTTTTCTGTGGCTTTTCATCTGTGTGCTATCTCATCACTAAAGGTGAGAGTTTTTTCGCACGGCACTAACACGTAAGTAGTCTTTCTTTAGTCCTACAACGCAATTGCTACGCTACGGGGATGATTGTTATTAGTCTGAAATCTTGTTACTTTTGCCACTCACGTGTTTGTGATCCAGTTTTTGAATCACTAACATTTTGGTGGGTGGTTGGGTTTAATGATTGCAGATCAATAGTTTTAGCTGGAGTTCCCACCCGCCCATCAGAGCATTTGTTATCAAAATATTAGATCACAAACACTTAAGTGGGCAAAAATGCACTCAAATCATCGATTGCAAAACAGTAGCTTTAATTGAAATTCCCGTGTTTTAATTTCTCAAATACTAACATTAAAGTGGGTAAGTGAGGACTCAATTTATTTATTGCGGGTCAGTAATTTTTACTTTAGTTGGGCGTGTGGACGGAAACTAAATTTATTGATTGCATAATTAATCAAAAAATTATATCACAAAAACTTAAGTGGGTGAGCGGGGATGCACTCAAATCATTGATTGCAAAACAGTAGTTTTAACTCAAATTCCTTTCTAAGTGTTTGTGATCAAATTTCTAAAACTATTATTTGGGCAAAATTGCAATTTTTTTTGTTTAAATTAAAGTTTAGAATTTGAAATTTCACTGCCATTTAGTTTATTTTTTAGACAAATGAAATTTAATTAAAAGATTTTTGATTGCACTTTTATAGGTTACGTACAAACTAAGTTTTATTTAATTCTAACTTAAATTAAGAAAGTTATGCAACTTTCTAGTTAAAGAGCCGATATATTCACCTTTTAGTAGAGTTTGTAGTAGCGTTACTAATTAGATTTCCATGTTTTTTTATTATTTTTTTTTTATCACTATTATTTGAGTGAGTAAACTCAATTCATTGATTCTAGGACAGTAGTTTTAACTAAAACTCCCGCCTACTCACACAAGTGTTTGTGATTCCATTCTTTAAACCTTGGATTTGTCATAAAGTTTCCAAATTCTAGTTAGACAATTTAAAACTCCTAATCTTTGCTCTGTTCTTCTATAGTTATTTGCACTTTTGCTCAAAATTATGTTCTTGTCATTTAGGCTTAAAATCTGTCTCTAGACTATCTAAAATTCCTAACCTGTTTTTTTTCTTTTTAAGTTATTTGATTAAATTTTTGTTTTTTGTATTTTTTGTGACTTTGGGTTTGTTTTGAGATCTTTAGACTTTAGATAAACAATCAAAAATTCTAAATCTTTTCAAATGTGTGTTCTTGACATTTAGCAACTTTGGACTTGTCTTCAAGTCTTTAGACTTTAGTTAGAGATTCTAAAACTCCTAACTTTTTTCTGTTCTTTTAAAGTTTTTTGCTTTAATTTGTTTTCTTGGCATTTTATGACTGTAGACGTGTTTTGGAGTTTCCAGACTCTAGTTAAACATTCAAAAGTTCCTAATCTTTCTTTTGTCTGTCTGAAGTTACTTAAGATTTTGCTCAAATTTTTGTTTTTGGCATTTAGTAACTTTAATCTTGTTTTAAAGTTTTTAAATTCTAGTTAAAGAATTTGAAACTTTTAATATTTTCTCTGTTTTTCTAAACTTTTTTGGTATATTGTTCAAATTTGTGTATTAAGTATTTTTGGACTACTGTTTTTGTGAAGTTATAGCTTTTGCTTTTTGGTATTTGGTAGTTTTGGATTTCTTTTAAAGTCTCCAGACTATAATTAGACAATCTGGAACTCCTAATTTTTTCCAGTTCTTTTAAAATTGTTTGGTATTTTCTTGAATTTGAGTTTTTGGTATTTGGTGACTTAAGTTATTTAGTCTTGTGTTCAAATTTGGCATTTGGTAACTTTGGACTTGCCTTAAAATCTCTAGACTAATCACCAATGCCAAATATTAAAACTACCACATTTAGAAATTTTGCCGCAAATTCAGGAATTCCAACCTAAATTATTTTAAACGTGCACGTTACATTAAAGCAGTACACATAACCTAAAGATAATTTTTTATCCAAAAGAAAGCGTACTTATCACAACACATTTTTTTTCTTAATTCCAAAAAAATCCAATTTCAAAATCCCTGATGTAGCAGCCGAGTACGTTAACCACTACACTATCTGAACAGTTATTTGGAGGCTTAAACTTGAATTTAGTGATTTTGAACTATTAATAAAAAAATTTGTTGAACAATCTAGAACTCCTAACCTTTTTTTTGTTCTTCAGCCGTTGTGTAGAATTTTGCTTCAAATTGTGTTTTTGGCATTTAGTGGTTTGGAGTTTCCAAACTCAATTTGGTTAATCTAGATCTTTAAATAATTTACTTATTCTTCTGCAGTTATTTGGGTTTCTACTCAAATTTGTATTTTTTGAAATTTTGGTAACATTGGATTTGTTTTGGAGTTTATAAACACAATCTAGAACTTTAATCTTTTCTCTGTTTTTCTGCCGTTGTATAAAATTTTGCTCAATTATATAGTTAATCTAGATTTCTAAATTTTTTACTTGTTCTTTTGCAGTTATTTGTGTTTTTGCTCAAACTTGCGTTTTTGTCATTTGGTGACTTTGGACTTGTTTTGAAGTTTTCAAATTCTACTTGAAAACTCTAGAACTTCTAATCTTTCCTGTGTTGTTCTGCAGTTGTATGGAATTTTGCTCAAATTTGTGTTTCTAGTGACTTGAAGTCTCCAGACTCTATTTAGTAAACCTAGATCTCTAAACCTGATTATCTGCAGTTATATGGAATTTTGCTCAAATTTGTGTTTTTTGGAATATGGTAATTTTAGATTTGTCTTGGAGTCTCCAAACTTTAGTTGAACAATCTAGAACTCCTTATCTTTTCACTGATTTTCTGATGTTATTTGATTTTTGCTCAAATTTCTGTTTTTGGCATTTGGTAACTTTGGATTTTTTAAATGTTTCCAGGCTCTAATTAGACGTCTAAAATTCTCAATCATTTTCTTGTTCTTCGGCAATAATTTGGGTTTTTACTTGAATTTATTTCTTAACATTTGGTGATTTTGGCTTATTTTGAACACATCTACAACTCCTAATTCTGTATCTGTTGGTATTTTGCTCAAATTTGTGCTTTTGGTACTAAGGCACTAAGCTTTTTAGAAATTTGTTCCAAACACTTCATATTTTACTAACTAAAAAAAAGCAACAAATATTGATACTGCATAGAAAAATACAAAATTTCCAATTTTAGTAGAAATTGAAAATTACTCATTTCACTTTTGTAATATTATTATAAATAGAAGTAGCATTTTCTATTAATATTGTTTTAAGTAAATAAAGAAAATTAATAAACCAAACTAAAATAAAAATGAAATTTATTCAAGTACATTCTGCTTGTAATTTGCAGTAATTTAGAAATAATAGGAATTTATGGCACCGGCTTGTTATTTTATACGAACAATAATTATACTTATTAAACTTACACAAAGCTACATGCATTTCTTATAATAAATTTAATCCGGCTTTGCACAGACACTATATAATATGAAATATTAAATTCTGGAAACAATGCCCCGACTGGAATTACTCATATTATACGTTAACTAATCGCCCTCGCGTATAAAAACAAGCATTTGCGTCTTACCCCCAACTACCCACCATCTTAAACATTAATTTCAAAATAGAGAATTCGTACGATTTCTGCTCGCTGGCAACAACAACGAGATTATAATTCATTATGTGTGTGTGTGTGTGTATATATAAAGCCAGTGTCCATGAGCACTCCATATGCCGTAGTCACCCCGGAACGCAGAACCCGCTCTCCGGTTACGGTACCGGAAGGGTTCTGTCAGAGCATGGACGTGAATTTAGTGGCCATTCGTCTTGGTGATATACTGCTAGAGACCCTCGCGAGGAAATCGAAGTGAGGAGGGAGAGAAAATTCGCCATTATCTAATTTCGTGTTTTACACCTTCGTTTTATAATTTGTTGTTTCGGATAATTGGTTGGGAATTAATGTACTTTACGCATTCTTGTAAGCTAATCTAATTAAAATAAATTTGTATTAGTTTACATTGATTGATTGATGAAGTCGAGCAATAAACTAATATAAATTTCTAAAACTGGTTAACTTTCGTTGACAATTTTCATCATTTACGATCTTTATAAAAGGAAGCCCGCCCGAACAGTAGCGGATTATGGTAAAGGGAGTCGAGGCGCAAACAAAGTTTAAGGACTTTTATAAAAAAATTAAATGGTTACATAAAAAGCACAAATATTTATTTAAACTTTTTATTTTCTAACTGCTCTATAAAAAGCATTTATTTAAATTCAAATGAAAATCTTATGTATTAGATGTTTGTAAGAACAATGAAAGTAATTTGTAAAGTAATAGTAATAATTCAACATGCGAACAAGCAAAAAAGGTTTATTAAACTGATCCAAGTTTTATGTACAATAGAGAACAAGAAAAAAATAAAAGCAAGAGCCTTGATCAGTCAAAAGTTTAGATACTTGTTACAACTTTTAGATAATTTAGGTAGAACAAGAGCTTTTTACAGTTAGTTTTTTTAGCAGCTTTAAAAAGTTTAAGGTAGACATTGAAACTCTTAGATAATTCAGATAAATGCAAGAGTTTTGTTAAGTCAAAAAGATTTTCTTTAAAAAGTGATAAACCAAGCTTTTTACTGTTTTGGCATCATAAACGAGTACATTCAAAGTTTTCTTTTCTTATATATAGTTCTAAAAAGTTTGATATTAGAACTTTTGGGTAACCATAAAAGCAAGAGCTTTGTAATCTTTTTTCTTTTCTAGCAGCTTTAAATGGTAAAGTATTAGAGTTTTTGAATAATTTAGATAAAAGTTAAAGCTGTTATTGATTTAAAAACTATAGATTAAAGGTTTCAAATTTTAGATTTCTTTAATGGAATAAAATAAGTTTGTTAAACTAGGACTACCTACATGAATATTCTTAAAATAAACTATTGAGTGTACTGTGTTCTTACTTTTGAAACAGTTATTATTTTATTGGGCAACTAGAAACTCAAAGCATACAAATATTACTAAAATTTAGAAAGACTTTAAAAGTCTTTGGTTTTAAATTAAGTGTCATTCTGTTAGAAAAGCAAATACAGTTTAAATTACAACTAAAGAACAGAAAAAATATTACAGTTTTTAGATTTTTTGGACAATTTTAAAGTCAACTAATGACAAGAACACAAATTTGAGCAAAATTACAAATAACTTCAGAAAAACAATTTTTGATTTTTTAACTAAAATTTGTTAACTTTAAGGCAATTTCAGTTACTAAATGCTAAAAGCAAAAGACCAACACAGAAACAATTAGAAATTCTAGATTTGTCTAGCTAAAACCTGGAAATTCTAAGACAAGTCCAAAATTACCAAGGCTATAAGTTTGACAAAAAGATTAAAAACTTTAAAAGAACTAGAAAAAGGACAAGAGTTCTAGATTTTTCAACTATAGTCTGGAGACTCCAAGACAAATCTAACACAACAAAAAAAAAAGATTAGTAATTCTAGATTGTCTAATTAGAGTCTAGAAACTTTAAGAGAAATCCAAAGTTATCAAATGCCAAGAACACAAATTTGAGCAAAAACTCACTAAACTTCAGAAAAACAGTAAAAAAATTAGGATATCTAGATTGCCCAATTAAAGTTTGGAGATTCCAAGACAAATCCAAAATTATCGAATTTCAAAAAAGACAAATTTGAGTAAAAACTCAAATAACTGCAGAAAAATAGGTAAAAAATTTAGATTAAAAAAATTAAATCTAGAGACTCCAACTTACTAAATGCCAGGAACACAAATTTGAGCAAAGTTCTATACAACTGCAGAATAATACAGGAATGATTAGGAGTTCTAAATTTTCCAACTAGAATTTAAAAACTTCAAGAGTCCACTAAACGCCAAAAATGCAAGTTTGAGCAAAAGCTCAAATAACTGCATAAGAACACGTAAAAAATTTGGAAATTTAGATTAACCAAATAGAACCTAAAGACTCTAAGTCACTAAATGCCAAGAACGCAAAATGAGCAAAATTACAAACAACTGCAGAAGAACAAGGAAAAGATTAAGAGTTCTAGATTGTTTAACTAAAGTTTGGAAACTTTCAAGACAAATGCAATGTTACCAAATTCCAAAAAAACACAAATTTGAGTAAAAACCCAAATATTTGCAGAAGAACAAGTAAAATATTTGAAAATCTAGATTAACCAAATTGAGTTTGGAGACTCCAAATCACTAAATGCCAAGAACACAATTTGGAGCAAAATTCTATACAACGGCTGAAGAACAGAGAAAAGGTTATGAGTTCTAGATTGTTCAACAAAAATTTAGAAATTTTATTAATAGTCCAAAAACACTAAATTCAAGTTTATGCCTCCAAATAACTGCTCAGATGGTGTAATGGTTAGCGTACTCGGCTACTACATTAGGGATTTTGAGATTGGAATTTCTTGGGTTTAAGAAAAAAAAATGTGTTTTGATAAGTACGCTTTCTTTTGGATAAAAAATTATCTTTAGGTGTGTGTACTGGTTTAATGTAACGTGCACTTTTAAAAGGCCAATAATTTAGGTTGGAATTCCTGAATTTACAGCAAAATTTCTAAATGTAGTAGTTTTAACATTTGGCATTGGTGATTAGTCTGGAGATTTCAAGGCAAGTCTAAAGTTACCAAATGTCAAAAACATAAATTTAAACAAAAGACCAAATAACTTAACTTTAGAAAACTAAAAAAAAATTAGAAGTTTTAAATTGTCCAACTAGAATTTGGAGACTTTAAGTCACCAAATACTAACTGCTAAAATTTAAGCAAATTTCCAAACAACTTTAAAAGAACAAGGAAAATATTAGGAGTTCCAGATTGTCTAAAAAAATCCAAAATTACCAAAGGCCAAAAACACAGCAATAGCTCAAATAACAGTAAAATGATTAAGAGTTTTAGATTTTCTAACTTTTGTCTGGAGACTCTAAAACTAGTCTAAAAATACTGAATACCAAAAACACAAATTTGAACAATATACCAAAGATGTTTGGAAAAACAAGGAAAAGATTAAGAGTTTTAGTTTCTTTAACTAGAATTCAATGTTACTAATTGCCAAAAACACAAATTTGAGCAAAATCTTTAGTAACTTCAGAAGAAAGATTAGGAGCATTAAAGTATTCAACTAAAGTCTGAAAACTCTAAAACAAGTCATCAAACGCTAAGCACGCAAGCAGAGTTCTTAATTGCCCAACTAGAGTTTGAAAACTTTAAGATAAGTTTAAATGCCCCAAATGTTAATTAACAAAAATTTGTGCAAAAAACTAAATAACTTTAAAAAAACAGCGAAAAGTTAGGAGTTTTAAAATTTCCAACTAGAGTCTAAAGACTTGAAGACAAGTCTAAAGTTGCCAAATGTCAAGAACACACATTTGAAAAGATTTAGAATTTTAGATTGTTTATCTAAAGTCTGAAGATCTCAAAACAAATCCAAAGTCAGAAAATACAAAAAACAAAAATTTAAACAAAAGACTAAATAACTTCAGAAGAACAAAAAACTTTACGACAAATCCAAAGTCATCAGACACAGAAAAACATAAACTTGAACATAGAATCAAAAGAACAGGAAAAATTTGAGCATACTACCAAATAACTTTAGATGAATAGGGAAAAATTAGGAGTTCTAGATTGTTCAACTAGAGTCTGGAAATTTGAAAACAAGTCTAAAGTCGCTAAATGCTAAAACTCAAATTTGAGCACAATGACAAATCCTTGTTTTTCTAAAGTTAGAACAAGAAAAATATTCAACTAATGCGTGGAGACTCCAAGACAAGTTTAAAATTACTAAATACTATGAACACAAGTTTGAGCAAAATTTCAATTAATTGCAAAAGAACAAAAAAAAGATGAAAATTTTAGATTGTCCAACTAAAATTTGGAAATTTAAAGTTATTAAATGTCATAGACACAAATTTGAACATTTTATTTATTTAATAACTTTAAAATGACAGAAAAAAAATTAGACGTTCTAGAACTCTAAAACAAGCTCAAATTTATCAAATACCATAAACACAAATTTGGGAAAAAGACCTATATGGTCTGCAGAAGAACAAAGAAAAAATTAAAAGTTTTAGAATGTCCAACTAAATTTTGAAAGTTTCAGAACTATTTTTTAGTTATCAAATGCTGAAAACACTACTAAAGTCTAAAAATTCTAAAACAAGTCTAAAGTTACCTAATACCAAGAACACAAAGTTGAGCAAAAGTTCAATTAACTGCAAAAGAATACAGAAAAAAATTTAGATTGTCTAACTGGAGTCTAAAGATTTTACTTGAAAGACTAAAAAGCTTTAAGACAAGTCTAAAGTCGCCACATGCTAAGAACACACATTTGAGCAAAAATTCAATTAATTTTAGAAGATCGGAGAAAAGATGAAGAGTTTTAGATTGTTTAACTAGATTTTGGAAACTCTAAAATAAATCCAAAGTCACCAATTGCCAAAAATAGAAGTTTGTTACCAAATGCTATGAAGACAAATTTGAGCAAAACAACAAATAACTTTAGAAAGACAAGAAAAATTGTGAGAGTTTTAGATTGTTGTCCACAAGTTTTGTTTAAATTTTTACTAAATTAAAGTCTAAAGACTCTAAATCAAGTATAAAGTTGCCCAAAACACAAATTTGAAAGTTATTAACTGCCATGAACACTATTTTGAGCAAGACCCAAAAAACTTTAGAAGAACAAAAAGGTGTTACATTGTTTAACTAGACTTTTAAAAATTTACAAGTCCAAAACTTCTAAATGGCAAGAACACAAATTTAAGTTTAAGACCAAATAACTTCAGAAATACAGTAAAAAAATTAAAAGTCCAAAGTCACCAAATGATAAGAAAAACAAATTTGAACAAAGTTCCAAAAAACTGCACAAAACAGAGTAAAGATTAAAAATTGTGCAAAGGCCAAAAAAGTTGAAAAAAAGTATGGGTTTTAGATGGTCTAACTAGAGTCTGGAGACTTTAAATTAGTCTAAAATCTAAAAACATAATTTAAACAAAAGTTTAAATTACTGCAGAAAAACAAAAAAAAGAGTAGGGTTTACAAACTCCAAGACAAGTTCAACATTACCAAATGATCAAAAAACACAAGTTTACTAAACTCCTTAGTCGTCAAGAACACAAGTTTAAACAAAAGATAAAATAACTGCAAAAAAACAAAAAAATTAGAATTTTAGATTGTCCAACTAGTCTAGAAACTTTAAAATAAATCCTATATTATTAAACACTAACAACACAAATTTTAGCCAAAAACCAATTAACTTTAGAAAGACAGAAAATAGATAGTAGTTTTAGGTTGCCCAACTAGAATCTGAGGATTTCAAGATAAGTCGAAAGTTACCCAAAGCAAAAAAATACAAATTTGAGCAAAAGTCAGATAAATAATTTGAGCAAAAAAAGATTAAAAAATCAAGTTTGTCTTACAGGACTTTGAAGATTTCAAAGTTACTAAATGTTAAAACACAAATTTGAGCAAAGGACCAAATAACAGATATAAGATCACAATTTCAAAAGTTTTACTAAATTAAAGTTTAATTTTTCTAAATTAAGTCTTGAGTAGCCAAAAACACAAATTTGTTCAAAATCCAAATAACTTCAGAAAAACAAAAAAAAGATTAAAAGCTTTAGACTCTACATACAGGTTTTAGAGGCTTCAAGACAAGTCTAAAGTTACCAAATAGCAAAACACAAATTTGAGCAAACTTTTAAATTACTGCAGAAAAGATTACGAGTGTTAGATTAGTGAATTAGAATCTGAAGACTCCAAAACAAGTTCAAAATATCTAAATCCTAAAAAAACAAACAAAATCTTGTCAAATCTACGTACACAAGTTTGAAATACAACTAAAAAACAGAGATAAAATAACGAATTCTAAATTCTTACTAAACTAAAATCTAAAAAGTTTAGAGTGACCAAAAACATACATTTGAGCAAAAGCTAAATACCTTCAGAAGAACAGGGAAAAGATTAGAAGTTTTAAACTTTTTAAACAGATTTTGGAGACTTTAAGACAAGTCTAAAGTTACTCAATGACAAAAACCCAAGTTTGAGCAAACACCCAAATTACTGTAAGAAAAAGAAAAAAAAATACAAGTTTCAGAGTCAAGTCTGGAGACTCCAAAACAAGCTCAACGTTACCAAATGTTAAGGTCACAGAACATAAACACAAGTTTGAGCAAAAGATTAAACAATTTTACAAGAACAAGAAAAAGATTAGTAGTTTTAGGTTTGTCAACTAAAAATTGAAGAATTCAATACAAGTTCTAAATTAACAAATTTCAAAAACACAAATCTAAAGTTGTCAATTGCCAAAAACACAAATTTGAGCAAAAGGTTAAATAACTTTAGAAGAACAGGAAACAGATTAAAAACTTTAGTTTCTTCAAAAAGATTTTGAAGACTTCAACTTAAGTTTAAGTTACCAAATGACAAAAACACAAATTTGAGCAAAAGATTAAATAACTTTAGAAGAACAAAAAAAATATTAGTAGGTTTTCTAACTAGAATCTGAAAACTTTAAGACAAGCCCTAAGTCACCAAATGCCAGAAACACAAATTTGATCAAAAAGCCAAATAACTGCAAAAAAAACAAGGCAAAAATTAGAAGTTTTCGATTATCCAATTAAAGTCTATAGACTCTATGTTTAAATTTAAGCAAAAAGTTAAATAACTGCAAAAAAACATGGAGTTTTAGACTGTCTAAAACTTTAAAACAAGTCCAAAGTCACCAAATGCCAAAAACACATGTTTTTCAGCAAAAGCTTAAATATGGAAAAAATTAAGAGTTCTAGATTATTCAACAAGAGGTTTCAAGGCAAGTCGAAAGTTACCAAATGCCAAGAATACAAACAAGTCTAAAGTTATCAAATGCCAAAAACATAGATTTGGTCAAAATTACAGAAGAACAGAGAAAAACTAAAAGTTCTAGATTGTCAAATTAGAGTTTGGTGCAAAGAACACAAATTTTAGCAAAAAACCAAATAATTTGACAATAAACAGGGAAAACGTTTCAGAGTACCCAGAGATTCCAATAATAATTTTGTTGTAGGTAAATGTCATTGAGCTGCTGATTTGTGGTTTCAAAGTTTGCTTCTACCTTTGCCGGAGACAACATACAACATAAAGAACAAAACGATCAGAAACTTTAAAGGCAACTTTAATGCTTTAATGTTTTGTGGAGTTCTTATATGCTGAGGTAACCTTATTCTTTTTTTCTGCACGTCTAGTTCTCTTTAAGATGTCCACTCATTAAACAATTAATTGCCAGCCAGGAACTAGATTTTTGGAAGGAATATTGAAGTGTGCGTCTTTAGCTTTATAAAAGTAGGTGTCCGGTCTTGCCATTAGTGAAATAGTTCAATGGGTTTGGTATTAGTTTAACATTGTTTAAACGAATGAATCGTTTTGTCGACGTACGCGTTTATCCAGAAGAGTTAACAATACGAACACACTTACGTAGAGTGTAAAGTGTACTAACACTCTTACTCACACTGAGTGCGGTCTTTGGAATAACTTGGCGATGCTTGTGCTGTACCAGTCCTTTCACGCTTTGTTCAAATCAAAAAGTTTTGTTGCCGCACTCTAAATTATTATGCTACACATTCAAGAACAAAGTGACTTTTAAATGTACACATTAATATTGCAGCGCTTTTGTTTTTTCATACAAAATGCAGTTTTTTATGTGGTCCTTCGAAATGGATTTAGTCACACAAATCGACAAAAGCAAATTAATTGAACTAACTAGTAAACCTAAATCGTTAAAGTTTCTGTACCAGACTTTAGCAAACGCCCACATTCTTAGAACCAGCAAAAAATTATATATATTTTATATGTGGTCTTTCGAAATGGATAATGTTGAGTCGCTCAAATCAAGTAGCGTTACAAGAGTAAGTTAATCAAATCAGCTAGTAAATCTGAATTGCTAAAACTCGATTTATGTTACTGGACTTCAGCAAATAACTTTGTGTTTGCGAACACGCTATATTTATAGTTGGCATTATTTGACGCTGTATTTGGGCAGTCTTATAATTTTTATTTTTATATTAATATATCAATCAAGCAATTGATTTAACATAACATTTCAATACACTATTAGTCACTCTGCGGCAATATTTATTTAATTTATATCAAAATAAATATGTGATCAAACTAAATTTGTCCATCTCCACAGCAACATTTGAATGAATAATATATAGGCATATATAAAATATGAAATAATTAATGGTCATTAAATTACAATAAATATATAATTCATAACGCAAAGCATCGTTACAACATAAATCCCATTATGAGTTTGCGGAGAATAATTGAATTCGAATGCTTCCAATATAAATATATAATAATGACCAAATCAATATAACAAATTATTTATAAAATAAACTTTTCCTCATAAAAATTACCTACAATTTCATACATTATTAGTAATAGGATTAACTGATTAGAGTAGAATGACATTACTGTAATATGTCTTGAGAATCAAAATCGATACTATCGTTCTGTTAATTAGAAACGATTCAGCTATTCAGAATAATTATCGTCATTAAAGCAACAAATGCAAACAATGAAATAGGTCTTTACCATCCAATAATCATTGATGGATAAAACGAGCATATCGTCGCAAAATTGTATATTTTTACCCGACAGACGCCCGCTGGCAAACAGAACACAAAAAAACTTCATTTCCCATCGGGGAAGAGAACTCTATTTAATTACCATTTTCGCAACGTCTGTTTCGATATCGCATTCCCCGATATTAATCGCGGCCGAATTAAAACATGCATGAGCGGTTCTCGTTTCGGCCTGGCACGAAGATGAAACCCGATCCTTTCTAATGTAAATATCACCGTTTTAATCCATTTCGCGTGATCTGGGGTTATAAATATGCCGATAACGAGACAGCAGTCCGAAATAGCTGGGACCCACCCCCGATGCTTCACGCAGACACCGGTTTCCACTTTCACTAAATTCTATTAGTGCTATAATTGAACATATCACTTCGCCTTTTGTTATTGTCAAATTGGCGCTGGCTTGGTGAGACGGGTGAAGTGGTTCTGGTTTAATGCCGGCAATAAATGTTCGTTCTCTCTTACTCATTGCATTCCTATGGGGATGGCCCCGGATTTTGGGGGTTTGGTTCTGCGGACCTCCGCTTCAGGATATTGCACAGACTATTCCCATATTCCCCGGCTAAAATTCTGTTTAAGCACTTTGTTGAAACTTTCTTCTTCTTTCAGTTGTCATATTTTATTTTTCACCTGCCTTTACTATAGCTACGTGATCAGAAACGTTATACCCGTCGTGTTATTATGAACTCCGTGGGGCGGCTGGTTTTATTTTCCTTTTGAATTAAGCGAGGAGACTTTGATTTCTCACTGGGACGTGTGCGCTGTGATCTATTATTTTAACTAACCGAAATTCAAACTTTTCTACAAGATAAATTTACTTTTGCTAACTTTCTTGATTTTAAAGTCGCCAACAATAAATATTATTACGTATTGAATTCACTTACATCACTCAAACAAAACATGAATAGAAATAAATTCATTAGAAACTTGGAGTTAATAAAATATATAAAGGAAAACAATGTTTGATAAGAAAGGAGAATTAGTCAAAGTCATTATACTTTGATTGAAAATTCTCTTTGTTGTATTTAACATAGCAGTTAAATATGTACATTAACAGTAAACAAAATTAATTAATGGTTTAATCAGGATTTACTCACGCGTATAAAATTTGCTCTTTTCTCAAGGATTGCATCCAGGTAATGCAAGGGTGGCACGATTCATCTTGTTTAATTAGGTCACGGGATCATTTAGCACAGTAGAGTGGGTCTTATAAGAAAATGAGATCTAGGTTTGAAGTCACTGTCACGATCTCTTGATAAAAACGTATATTTTGTAACAATAATTAACGTTTGCAAACAACAAACGTTTTCCATCAGTTGGCTCCGCTTTTTAGACTGCCCCGCGCTAACGCTATTAATACTCTCATAAATCAAGTGTGTACATACATTTAATGCTTTAGTATTATATTTTTTTAAATTAATACTCAAAACTCTTAAACAAGTATGTATTCTACTGCATTTAGATGAGCAAAAAAAAATTAAATTAAAAAACTAAAGAGACTTATATGAGCTTTAAATACTCTAGAAAACTTTAAATCTTAAATTTTTTAATTGATTCTAGAAAGCTGTATACAAGCAAAGAAACTTTAAAAAGCTTTAAATGAGCAAAAAAACTTAAAGTAATAAATAAAAAAAAGTTTTTTATCATAGCTTTTTGTTTGGAGATAGTAGACTTTGTTAAATTGAAGTTTTTTTTTAAGTTTGTAAATTTGTTTTTTTTGTTTTTTTATTTTTTTGTAATGTTTGTGGTTTTTGTAAAAAAAATTTCAGTTTTTAAATTTTTTTTAAATGTTTTCAAAGTTTCTAGATTTTTTAATTTTTTTTTCAATTTTTTGCTTTTTTGTTGAAGTTGTTGCAGTTCTGTTAAAGTTTTGGGCAATTTCTGATTTTTTTAGAAGATTTTTTAAAACTTTTTAAAAAAGTTTTTTTAGTTTTTGGATTTTTTTTATGTTTTTTTTTTTTTTTTTGAAGCGTTTGTAAGTTTTTTAAATTTCTAAAATTGTTGGCAATTTTTTAAAGATTTTACTTTTTTCAATCTTAAAGTTTTAACTTTTTTTTTTTTAATTTTTATATTTGTTTCTAATTTTATTAACTTCTTAAAGATTTTGAAGTTTTTACATTTGTTAGCAATTTTGTAGTTTGCAAGATTCTAAATTTTGTTTCCGTTTTGAAGTAAAGCAGCTTTTTTTAGTAATTTTAGAAAGCCTTAGATGAGCAAAAGAGTCCTTAAGTTTAATCTGTGTAGTTTTAAAAGTAGAGCTTTGTGGTCAGTTACGAAGTTTATTTGGTAGATTACAAAGTAGTCCCGTCGAAACTTATGTTGATAAGCAGGGAGAAAGTTTTTAGATTTTTTTATGGTCTTGGATTATGTCCAAGTTGAGTTTTAACTTTAGATATCATTTTTTTAATTCAAGAAGGTCCGATGTTATTCAACGGTGTGTCGTCGTTAGTGTTCCTAAGAAGTCTTTTCAGCGTGTTCTAGGTCAGTGTTCTCAGTCATAGAGAGAAGTATTGAAGTTATTGGCTGTCAGTAAATGCTTTGATCTTTCTTACGATAGAGTGTTAAAGACAATTTTTGCCATGTCAGCGCGGAATAATATTAGAATTGGACTAAGTTGAAAAAATGTTTGAAAGTTCTTCTGATGTTTGCAACTTTTTTTACTGAAGCTAAACTACTAACGCTTTTTTCCAAATATTGTAAGTAGAAAACCCAAATCTATCTTTTCTCTTATTTGTATCTTTTTTGTAAAATTTTAGTAGTACCGGGTTGTAGTCGTGTTAAGGTTTTTTAATTTAGAAGTTGATGTCTTTGAGTATTGCTACCTCATGAACGTCTCCTTAGTGACTAACGGAACTGTAGTAGGTAGGTCTATCTAGACCTAAATAAAAAAGTTTTTTTGCTGAACGTAGTCTAGTAATGTCTACTTAAATTTTAAAAATAAAATAAAATAAATAAATAAAATAAAATCATTACCTTAATAATATGAATAATATAAAATACTTAAATTCAATCACAAACACTTGGGCGGATGGGCGGAAACTAAAGTTATAACTACTGACGCGCGGTGATTGAACTGAGTGTCCCATCCACTCACCCAAATGTTGGTCTTCAAAAAAATTGGATCACAAACACTTGGGTGGGTGGGTGAGTACTAAAGTTGAAACTGCTGACGCAAAATTATCAAATTGAGTGCCCCGCCAACCCACCCAAGTCTTGATAATCAAGAAATGTAATTGCAAACACTAGGGAGGGTAGGCGGGGCTACTGTCAATTATTAAACTAAAAGCCCCTGTTACCGGCGCCGGGCTCGGAAGTGGTTGTGGGGGCGGCGTCATCTGTTTGAGAGGGGTTGTGGAACCCCTCGGTGACGGCAAGGTGTTCAGCCGTTGTCAGGTAAGCAGTATCTGCCTTCTGACTTGATTGTTTGTTTGGTTGGTGTAGCATTCTGGTGTAAGGGTGTATGGCCAATTAGGGGTGTGCTTTGGTTGAGAGCGATGGAGATGCTTTTAGTGCTGGCGTTGGTATAAGCGGGTTGTCCAGGGGGTAGTCCGGGTTGATAGCAGAGGTCATTATGGTTAGATCCGTTGGGGTCAGCGTAGTCCGTTGCTTGGGATATTGCATCTTTACAGTAAAGTTCTAGTAGATATGTGTAGACTTTCGATGTCGGTGTAACACTGCTAAATGCAGAGTTTGGTGGGACTATATTTTTGGTTAGGTTCCTCTAACAGGGGGTTAGAGGAACCTAACCCGGTCGGTTAGCAAGCGCAAACTCTTCTTGAGCTCGGCGTGTTGTTTTTCCACCTGGTTAGCGTGGGGGTGGTACACAGCCGTGGTATGGTGCACGCATTTCTATTTTTGGATAGCGTCAGCAAAGTGTTTGTTGGTAAATTGTGGGCCATTGTCTGAGAGGATGACCTTGGGGTATCCAAACCGGTGGAAAATTCGCTCTTTTAAAAGTTGTACGGTTAGTTTTGCTGTGGCTGTGGGGGCGGATATGGCTTTCGTCCAACGCGTGCATATGTTTATGACAGTTAGCACTACTTTGTTCTCTTGGGGTGTTAGATCGAAGGGGTCGATGTAGTCAATGGTCACTTTTTCTCACGGGCGTTCTGCCGTTTGTGGCTTAAATTGTGCCGTTGGAGGTTGCATTTTGGCTTTTGCTTGTAAGCCACGTACAAATGTGCGGACATCTTTGCAAACCTCCGGCCAGTGGTATTGCCAGAGGAACGTGGTTGCCGCGACCTGGGTGGCCAGCAGCGTCAAAGGAATGAAAGTATTTTAGCACTTTCTTCTGTGCCGTTGGTGGTACTACTAGCTGGTCCCACTCGGCCATTGTTCGGTTGAATTTGCTTATTTTATGAGCCAGGTCCGCTTTGACGGGATTCTTCTGTTCTAACACTGGTTTGTGAGCACTCTTTTTGTGCGCGTTTAATCAATTCCACCGTGGTTTTGGCTTGGATGACGGTTATTTGTTTGCTTCCTCGGTGATGGCGTCTAGGGTGAAGGCCTTCTGGAACTGCGAGTTTTTTGGTGGCATCAGTCTGTCAGGGTCATTGATTTTTTTGGGAATCAGTTTGTCCTCAGGTAATAGGTTGACCGTTTTACGTATTTCTTCAACCAGCTGCATACGCCGAGGAAGCTTCTCAATTGTTTCTTGGTTTGTGGTCGGGAGTATTCTCGAATGCTTTTCAGGTGAACCTCCAGCGGTTTATTTCAATTTGCTGTTACTCGGTGGCTCAGGTACTTTACCTCGCTGGTGCTAAATTTGCACTTCTTTAAGTTACATCTTAGGCCGTGCTCTTGTAGTCATTCCAGTACCAATTGCAATTGATCTCGGTGCTCTTGTTTGGTGTTGGAAAACACCATGATGTCGTCGAGATATACCAAAACGCAGCAGCTCAATAAGCCTGCCATTACTTTGGACATTATCTTTTGGAATGTGGTCGGAGCATTTTTTAGACCAAAGGGCATCATCTTGAAATGATAGGTGCCTCCGTCGGAGGAGAAAAATGCTGTCCTTCCTTTGTGTAGACTGTGCACTGGTATTTGCCAGTAGCCTGTGGTCAAGTTTATTTTTGTAAACATTTTGTATTTGCCAAAGTTTTTGAGAATCTCACGTATCTTGGGAAGAGGTGTTATCTCATTTTTGGTAGAATCGTTTAATTTTCTGTTTAATGCAAAAGCGTGGCAACCCGTATTTTTTTGTTATTATTACTGCGTTCTAGTATGCCTGTTGCTAGCAGCTCTTCAATTTGCTGGTAGATTAATGCCTTTTTGTGAGCGTTGTAGGAGTAGCGGATCGGCGTGTCATTGCTCAGCTCTATTTTGTGGATGCTCGTCAATGTTGTAGATGGACAAGTGTCATTGCTGATGACGTCGGAAAAAGTTTTTATTATGTTGCGGTGGGCTTTCTGGTTTGCCGGTACGTGGTTTGTTTTCTCCGAATCGGCATCTAACCGTAAGCGGCGGTTCCCCTTCATCTAATATGCCTTAGTCCTTGGATTCTGTTTAAAATGTAGGCATTCCCGGTCATAGTCTATGTTGACGTGGTTCATGGCTAACCAGGGGTGGTCTAGTATTACGTCTTTGCCGAGGTTGGGCCTACCAAACATTTAATTGGTTAGGTGTTCTTCCTAATCGTGATTGTGGCTTGAGCTTGGCCAGTGGTTTATAGCGTCGTCTTTGGATCCGCCTGTTGGATGCGGTTTGAGGTGGGTTTGGACACCTAGAGGTCCTGCCAAGTAAAGTTTTGGCTGGTCACGGAGATTGTGATGCAAAGTAATTGGCTTGCGTTTCCTGCGGCTCCAACTGTTTTGTTTGTTACAGCCGGGCGTCAGTCGGGTTGTGGCTTCCTTGGGTGTTTGCGGACCGGTCGGCGTAGTTTTGGCTTGGACCGGCTCGTTGCTTGTTTCCCGACTGCTTCTGTTGTAGGTTGGAGCGGCTATTTGATTGTGTTGCGGAGCGAGCCATTTTTTGGCGTCTTATTGCTCCTCAACTTTGGTGCCCTGGTTTATCAGTTTTTTGAGTGATTCGAAATGCTGCATGTCAATCGACTGTTGTATTCTGGGTTCTACCAGCATGGCTAGGGTGTTTGCCATGGTACTGTGGTGGTGTCTTGGATAAATGCGTCTATACAGTGCCGCTTGGCGGCGTAGAAATGCCTCCACCGGTTTCTTGTCTTGGTGGGTATTGTTTATCAAGTTGCCGGCCATGTAGGCTATGGCGGTGGGGTCGGCGAGCCTTGCAACTGTCGTAGTTGGGTTGCGGTTTTTTTCGAAATGTTTCTTCAAATTTCTTTGCTTTATCCTTGAGGCTCTGTAGGTATGCCTGGTGATATGCAGACGGTAGGATGCCGAGCTCCCGACAAACAAAGCCCAGTATCTGGAACGACTAGCACGTTGTCCGACCGTCACTACTTTCCATTCCGGTAGCTCACCAAAACGGCAACCACGGCGAAGAAGCCGAGGGACAGGAAGATCCGTCATGCACATTTGTACAACTCAATAATGATCACCTAGGTCCTCCAGGGGACCGCACTCTGTCTGAGTGTGTCTGTGGTGATAACACACTGTGTGTGCGTGTTAGTGTGACGGGTACTCTGGGTGAGTACAAAGTGTGGGCGAAGGCGTCTGTCGCATAATACACTTTATGAATTACAGAACGCCAGCTATGCAGACATCAACCCCTGAAAACATCTTTATCGAAAGCGGCAACACTCTCAACCTTGAATTGGCTATCTCCTACAACTCCATGGAAGATACGCCGGTAACCTCGGAGGGTGGGCGGGAACTAATGTTGAAACTACTGACGCAAAATCATTGAACTGAGTACCTCACCCACCCACCCACCCAAGTGTTAAAGATTAAGATCTTGGATCACAAATACTTGGACGGGTAGGCGGGAACTAAAGTTAAAACTACTGACTTGTAATTATTGAGTTGAGTGCCTCGACTATCCACCCAAGTGTTAGTGATCAAAAAATTGGATTACAAACACTTGGGTGGGTAGGCAAAAACTAAAGTCAAAACTAATGTCTTGCAATCAATGAACTGAGTATCCGTCCAACCACCCAAATGTTAGTGATCAAGAAATTTGATAACATTTACCATCACTTGGGTGGGTAGGTGTAGTATTCAGTTCAGTAATTTTGCGTTAGTAGCTTTAACTTTAATTTCCGCCCACCTACTCAATTGTTAGTGATCAAGAAATTGGATTACAAACATTTGAACGGGTGGGCGGGAACTAAAGCTAAAACTACTGACGCGTAGTTATTGAATTGAGTGTTTTGCCCACCCGCCCAAATGTTAGTGATCAAGAAATTGGATAACAAAAACTTCTGCGGGTGGGCGGGAACTAAAGTTAAAACTACTGACGTAAAATCATTAAACTGAGTACCCCACTAACTCACTTAAGTGTTGTTGATTAAGATTTTGGATTATAAACACTTGGGCGGGTGGGCAAAAACTAAAGTTAAAACTACTGACGCGTAATTATTGAATTGTGTGCTTTGCCAACCTACCCAAATGTTAGTGATCAAGAAATTCTATAATATAGTGTCTTGTCCACCCGCCCAAATGTTAGTGATTAAAAAATTGGATAACAAAAACTTGTGCGGGTGAGCGGGAACTAAAGTTAAATCTACTGACGTAAAATCATTAAACTGACTACCCCACTAACCCACCTTAAATTGTGTGCCTTGCTAACCTACCCAAATGTTAGTGATTAAGAAATTGTATAACATACATTTGGGCGGGTGGGCAGGAACTAAAAGTAAAATTATTATTCCGCAATTATTAAACTAAGAGCCCCGTTCACTCACTCAAATGTTGGAGATTAAGAAATTAAAATACAGACACTTAGGAAAGTAGGCGGGAACTAAAGTTGAAACAACTGTCGCGAATTATGGTTTTTCAATAATTAATGTACACACTTTTTAATTTTAATGTAATATTTTATTTATTATTGAAACAACATTAAATATTTAAAATGACAATATAGGTCATAACCCGATGAAGATCTAGTTTTTAACTGACTAATTCTAATACGTGCTTCTACATTTATATAAATCAATTTGCTGAGCTAAGCAGCAGGTGGCTGGTGTTGTTACATTTCTCGGTAGACGCTTTCTTATCAGGAAGAGTCTGGTTTCGCTGGCGCGACCGTAATTAACGCAGTATTCCACCTATCCACTCAAGTGATGGTAATTAATATCTTGAATCACAAACAATTAAGCGGGTGGGCGGAAACTAAAGTAAAAACTGCTGACGCAAAAGCATTGAATTGAGTCTCCCGCCTACCCACTCAAATGTTAATGATTAAGAAATTGGATAACAAACACTTGGGCGGGTGGGCAAAAACTAAAGTAAAACTACTGACGCGAAATCATTGAACTGAGTAACTAGCCACTTACCCACCTAAGTGCTGGTGATTAAAATTTTGTATCACAAACACTTAAGCGGGTGGGAAGAAACTGAAGTTAAAACTACTAACGCGTAGTCATAGATTTGAGTGCTCCGTCTTCCGCTTAAGTGTTAGTGATTAAGAGATTGGATTACAAACACTTGGGTAGTTAGACGAGAACTAATGTCTTGCAATCAACGAGCTGAGTGCCCGACCACCCACCCAAGTGTTAATGATTAAAAAATTTGATCACAAACACTTGGGCGGGTGGGCGGGAATTAAAGATTAAAATATTAACCCGCAATTATTAAACTAAGAGCCCCGCTCACCCACTCAAATGTTGTTGATCAAGAAATTAGATTACAGACACTTAGGAGGATGGTCGGGAACTAAAGTTGAAATTACTGACGCGCAATCATTGTACCGAGTGCTCCAGCCACCTACCCAATTGTTGGTAATCAAGAATTTAGATTTCAAACACTTGGGTGGGTGGGCACTAACTAAATTTGAAACTACTGACGCGCTATCAATGAACTAAGTGCTTCACCCACTCATTTGATACCAACGTAGAAACGAAAACTTTTTATTGATCCCCGATGAAGCCAATCAGCACCGACCATTTGGCGGAGCCTCCGGATGGCTACACTATTGAATAAAAGGAGCAAATTTTTGGCCGCAAGGCAACAACTCTGCGCACCTACGAGAAGACAAATTTCAGTACAAACGGAAGTCAGGACCACGTGACGCGACAAGTGAAACACTGCACACAAGTGCAAACAATGAGTGATAGTAGTAAAATCCGGCAATGCCCTAACCACGACGGAAGACCTGTTGACGACCCCCGCGCAACCCTGGACATCTCTAAGATCTTCAGCTATGTCTCCTGCGGACGCATGGTTTTTAAGGCAGATATTGTTATACGATCCGTTGCATAGCACTTCCCGCCCCCGCAGCAGCGTTTCAGGCCGGGAATTTGGGCAAACATTGTGCCGCTTTGACAAAGCACCCGGGTGCAACAACCTCCGGGAGTCCCCGATTCTTGGGGGACTTGACCGGACAATCTACAAGACAGTGGATCAGACAGGGGTCTTCCCGGCGTCATTGCACACGGCGCCGGGAACGCAAACACCTACGGCTCCCGCTAACTTTTGACGAGGTTACCTAGACAAACTCAATACCCGGACGTCCAGTCCGGTAGGGCACGCCAGACGGCCTGTCGCCTGGAAACCCATTCCGACAGGCCACATTAAGTTTAAACTACTGTTAAAACTACTGACGGGAATTATTGAACTAAGTACCCCTTTCACCCACCCTAATGTTGGTGATTAAGATCTTAAACTACAAACACTTGGACATGTGGGCGGGTACTAAATCAAAAACTACTGACGCGTAACCATTGAACTGAGTACTCTATTTACTCACCTAAGTGTTAGTGATTAAGATCTTGGATCCACATACACTTGGGTGGATAGGCAAAAACTACAGACGTGTATTCATTGGATTGAGTTGATTAAGAAATTGGATAACAAACACCTGGGCGGATGGGCGGAAACTAAAGTTAAATCTACTGACGCAAAATCATAGAACTGAGTACCTCACTCATCCACCCACCCAAGTGTTGGTGATTAGGATCTTAGATCACAAACACTTGAGCGGGTGGGCGGGAACTAAAGTTAAAACTACTGACGCGTAATCATTGAATTGAATGCCTCGCCCACCCACCTAAGCGTTAGTGATCAAGAAATTGGATAACAAACAATTGGGCGTCTGGGCGGGAATTAAAGTTAAAAATACAGACGCAAAATAATTGAACTGTGTATCCCATGTTACCGGCTAGTCCACTGTAAGTGGTGGAGACGCCGCCGGTTTGGTGGGTAGCGAGTATTGGTACCCGCTTGGTGAGTACGGTTGGTACTGCATTTGTGTTGGTGGGGTTTGGTAACCCACCTGTGGTCCTTTAGGGCATAGCGTGGTACCGGTCATGTACCGGAGAGAGGGTTACCTGGTGCGGCGCAAGACTATGTAGCAGGTATCGGTGTTGGAGGTGGTGGTGTGTGTATGACAACCTCCTGTAGCGAACCCCAGGGTTCGGGCGCGAGTCGGTGTGGTGAGTGCTATGCTACCGACTGCTTTGTGGTGCGGATATGCGTAATGCATACCCGGCTGGTGTTGTCGTGTAGTCGTGTACAGCAGGAAGCAGTCCGTGGTCGTAGCGGGGGTCATTGTTGGTTTCTGATAAGGCCTTGCGGCGGGGTGTGCAATGCCGCAGAGTGATGGATACCGAGGGGTGCAATGCCATCCGGGGTATCAGAGTAGGTGGTATTTCCTCGGTGCCGTCGTCGGTGTGGAGGTTGTCATAAAAAAAAAAGTTTTTGAGCGTAGCGGTTGTCGTCAGGTTGCGGTAGTAATCTGGATTCATCTCGGCAGAATGAAAATAGCCAATTTGTTGCGTTCTAGTCGACGTTTCAGGTTGAACTGATGTTGGCACGTGAAAGCTTTAGCTTTAGACCTGCATGCTGCGTCCTGATTGGTTTGTAATGCTTTGCTCCTTGGCGGCATCATCAACCTTCCCACCTAAGTGTTGGTGATTAAGATCTTGGATCACAAACAGTTGGGCGGGTGGGCGGGAATTAAAGTTAAAACTACTGACACGTAATTATTGAATTTAATGCCCCGCCCATTAACCCAAAAGTTAGTTATTAAAAAATTGGATAACAAACACTTAAGAGGGTGAGGAGGAACTAAAGTTAAAACTACTGACGCAAAATAATTGAACTAAGTACTTCACCTACCCACCCAAATGTTGGTGATTAAGATTTTAGATCACAAACATTTGGGCAGGTGGGCGGGAACTAAAGTTAAAACTACTGACGCAAAATAATTGAAATGAGTACCTCACCCACTCACCTAAGTGTTGGTAATTAAGATCTTAGATCACAAACACTTGGGCAGGTGGGCGGGAACTAAAGTTAAAACTACTGACGCAAAATAATTGAAATTAGTACCCCACCCACTCACCTAAGTGTTGGTAATTAAGATCTTAGATCACAAACACTTGGGTGGGTGAGCGGGATTTAAAATCAAAACTATTGACGCGTAATTATTGAACTGAGTACCCCACCCACCCACCCAAGTGTTGGTGATTAAGATCTTAGATTACAAACACTTGGGCGGGTAGGCGGGAACTAAAGTTAAAATTACTGATGCAAAATCATTGAACTGAGCACCCCCAAAAACCCACTCAACTGTTGGTGATTAAAATTTTGGATCACAAACACTTGGGCGGGTGGGCGGTAACCAAAGAAAAACTACTGACGCGTAATCGTTGAATTGAGTGCCCCGCCCACCCACCCCAGTGTTAGTAATCAAAAAATTAGATTAGAAACACTTGGACGGGTGAGCGGGAACTAAAGTTAAAACTACTGACGCAAAATTATTGAACTGAGTATCTTAACCACTCACATAAGTATTGGTGACTAAAATCTTGGATCACAAATACTTAGGCGGCTGGGTGGGAACTAAAGTTAAAATTACTGATGCAAATTTATTGAATTGAGTGCTCCGCCCAAGTGTTAATAATTAAGAAATTAGATTACAAACAATTGGGTGGGTGGGCAAAAACTAAAATAAAAACTAATGTTTTGCCTACTCACCCAAGTGTTGGTAATCAAAAAATTTGATCACAAACAAGTTGATTTGCATTTGCTGAAGGCGACTGGTTTGGGGGTGGTTGGGTCTTTCTTGAGCGGGGGAGTCCAGGTTGGCAACGACTGTGATGTTTTTTCTTTCCTTGAACACATGGAGGTGAAATCTTGCCTTGCAAAAAGAAATTTATACCTAGTCTTTTATGGGTGAGGGAGTGTACCACTTCTTTTATTTTAGATTTTAAGTCTATGACCTTGCTAATAGGTAGTGGTGCTGAAGCGGTGGGGGCCAACGTCGTAATAGCTTTTTGATGGAGTTGTCCATTTTTTTTTTCATTTCCTAAAACTTTTAGATATTGTTTAAAAAAAAAAATTTTTTTTTATGGAACAGATTGTTTTAGAGTCTTCTAGATGATCTTTCACAGCTTTACTTGTGGAAAATAGGTATCATTACGTGTTAGTTGAACAATATACTATTTAGTTTCATTACTTTATCTACAATCTTTAAGTATATTATTAACTCAACATCAGGTTCTTTATATTTAATGCATTTATTAAATAATTTAATTTTTATTATATAGATTTATTTAATTTAATTTCATTTTATTTCCGTCTCATCAATTTGATCGTCTTCTCGACGCCATAAACATTCACTTTTTCTGTTTTAATTTAATTATGTGCTTACTGAGTCGTATTGCAATCGAATTAAAGATAGCAACTAGTTCAAGCAATAAAAAAAGTGATTTCAATTTTATTATTATTATATCCACTTCATTTTCTTACGGCGATGCTGATAGCAATAGACCAATGCTGGCCAACAATAATAAACTAATCATGATGAAATCACTGCGTGCACCAGAGGTCGCCAGAACATAAATTTTATTAATTTCGACGTTTATGGTTTTGTCAATTATTGAGTTCAATTAAATGAAATTAGAACTTATTGAAATTCTGTCTATGTAAGATGGAAATTTATTTATTTCAAATAAAAGAACAAAACAATAGTGCTACTAGCATATTATAACTAATTTACAAAATGATATTAATTAAACATATCCGAATCGATAACAAAATATGAATTATTAATTAATTAATTCTAATTTTACATAATATAATGAATAAGTGATTTTCTGTCCGGGCATATTATTCCCATTTGGCGGCAACATGCCGGAACAAATGTTGTGTTATTAAAATGGAATAAATGTCACAAGTCGGAAAGGTGCGCTCAATTAGCTTTAATAACATGAACCGAAACAAATGCTGTACCATATTAAATTTCATGTTTAATGATGTTGTAATTAAAATGAATTCCGTAATGTGAAATGCAGATTATTAAATTGGTTATAACAAAATGTTCCTAGTACATTAATAACAAATTGTGAAGTTTAACTTTAATTATTAGATAGTTTTTACCATCTACATTGTTTTGTACATAATAGCTACAAAAACACAAGATGAGCATAATTTGTTGCAGGTTCGAGCCCAAGCTCTGGTAGAAAATTTTAAGAAATTATGAAGTTTATTAATTAAGGACGTTAGTCAAATATATGATTAGTAACTATAATATGAGAGTGTGGGTAGGATGAGATACTAGGCCTCGTGAGTATTTACAGCGTCTCCATTATCTCAATTCACGGGTTTGGTAGTATACATTAATTTAAGGGTATATTCAAGAGCTGCTTGTGAAGTAATATCACAAGAATAAGACCTAAAATATTGGCGTTGTGTCTGAAAAAAAAATTAAAATATTTTTGAAATTTTTTTAAATATTTTTGTTTATTTAAAAAAAAAAAAAAAAAAAAAAAAAATTGCATTCATCTTAAGTGTAAATTAAATATTTCTATTTTTGTTATTGTTGGTTTACTAAAATCGCCTTTTTCCAGCAAACATTTTTTGTTTAACTTTTGTAACAATTTAAACAAACCCCACCCATGCCGCTACAATTTTTAGCTCGGATAGAATTAATTAAGTTTCAAAAGTAAATTTGTAAAATTAGCACAGTACACAGAAGAAGACGTTGATATATACGGGCATTAAACTGCGACATGCCAAAGACTTTAAAACGGCAGCCATCTTTCAATTTCCGAGAGAATGCGGGAGATTTTCC
Source organism: Tachinus rufipes (assembly GCA_963932245.1). Lineage (NCBI taxonomy): Eukaryota > Metazoa > Arthropoda > Insecta > Coleoptera > Staphylinidae > Tachinus > Tachinus rufipes. The sequence continues at coordinate 11,524,627 of OZ010749.1, forward strand.
GCGATTCACTTAATTACCATCCAGTGTTCTCATTATAAAAGCCTTTAAAAAGTCCAACGAAGGAAGCTATCGCCTCATCCAGCTAAACACAACACCCCAAATCGCCTATAAACATTTAATTAAAACGCGAAAAATAGATTGAAGAAAGTTTAAACAATATCCCTTCGCAAATGCTTTCGGTCGAATTGCGTTGCTTTAAATGGCCGAGTAATTGGGCCATTAAATAATAAATAAAACCAGGAAGAGTGTAATTTGCTTAAATTTATAAGCGTACCTTTAAGGTTGTATACACTGCAGGTGGTTATTAATCATTTAAATTTAATGCGCAACGATAAATTTATTTAATTTTTTCAAAATTTCTACTCTAGCGTTACTATTCTACTAATTTATTTATGTATTAGATTTAAATTTTTGATTAGCACCACTAATTTTGTTAGTTGGAAAATATATTCTAAACATTTATCATAACAAGAATCATACAATTTCTTGCTTACGATGCTTCATAATTAATGATAGTAGACTAAAACTTTTATGTTTGGATAACAACAGTCGTCTCGGTATGATATTTTTCTTGTACAAATATTCACCTTCCACATGCTAGACATCCATTAATTACGAAATGTGCAAACTGCCAACGAACTGTAGAGTAGACAATTATTTCTGCTTGGCTCATCTATCAAAAAATGATAATAATAATAATAATAAAGTCATTTACGCCACTGTGTGTGTGTAATGTTATTAAATTTTAACTTGTGCAGTTTGTGTGAAATTTAGTGCCTATAATTCTAAAGTTTGTGTCATTCCGGCTGGTAATTATATTAGCAACCAGTCATCTTTACAATTTTAAGAAAATTCACTGGTTTAATTATTTTTATTATTGTAAATGTATTTAACCTAGAATTATAGTTTCCCGCTTACTGTTTTGTCGCGCTTCCCGTGGCGGTGATTTTAACTATTCGTACCAGTGGCGTAACTTCCATTTTTTTTAACGTGTAATTTTAAAATTTTATTATTAATTTTTATAATCCTGCTGTCTCTTGTGTAACCTTACCGTGGTCTACCTGTATTTGTTTTTAGTCAGTCACCAGTGATCGACCGCACCGGTGTGAATTGTGTCCTTGTATCAATCTTATCCTGTTTTTATTTATTTATTGCTCTAGTCATTTTTGTTTTTGTAACTGTATCTGTTATTATGCAGTGTAAATGCAAAACTGTTGCACAATCAGGTGTAACCTGTAGCAATTGTGGCGTTATCTTCCATAACAGTTGCGCTATTCGTTACAAGAAATGTAATTGCGGTAATTTATTTGAATTGGATGATTCCGAACTTCCTAAACTTTATAAAGAAAATATTACTCTTTACCAAGTTTTATGTGATGAGTTGAGGTCGAGCAATAAATTACTCTTAGATAAAATTACTTATCTTGAAGAGAAGATTACCGAAAAAGATAAAACTATTCTTCAATACGAAGCTCGCAGTAAACAACTAACTGCTCCCACTACTGCGCCGCTCACTAATGATACGGTGCAATTTATTCAACCTGCAGTTTTTCCTTCTTTAGCAAGCTCTGTTGTTAAGGGAAAAACTAATCAAAAAACTCAGCCAAGAACTCAAACTATCTTTGGTTGTGGCCCAACCAATGACAAACTGCAGGCTTATGTGCCTACTTCTTACGTACATGTTTCTAAACTTAGACGTGGAACTAATAAAACTGATATAGTAAATCATATTAAATCTAAAATTTTCACGATATCAGTTGATGTTGTTGAGTTAAAAGTAAAATCTGGAAACTACAGCAGCTTTAAAGTTTCTGTTAAAGCTAATCATGCTCGATCTATTCTCTGCAAAGATTTTTGGCCTGCAAATATAGCGGTCAAGAAATTTTTAAATTATGGGCGAGTTAATAATGTTCCTGCTTCATCTTCGGTGGATTTTCGAAATCTGGATCCAGCAAACAATCTAAACCCGTCACCAGAAACACCAGCGGTATCTCCATCTATTACCAGAATGTCGGGGGTATAAAAACTAAACTTAAAGAACTTATGCTGGCTGTAGCTGTATCCAACTACGATATTATTGTACTGACCGAAACCTGGCTAAATCAGGACATCAGCGATGCGGAGCTACAATTAATTGGTTACAGTTTGTTTAGATGTGATCGCTCTTCATTAACAAGCCCTAAGCTTGACGGAGGAGGTGTCTTAATTGCTACTAAAACTTGTTTTAATTGTACTTTATTACAACCTACATTTTTAAGTGTTGAACATTTGTTTGTAATTGTTAAGTTTAAGTTTGTATCATATATTATCAGTGCAGTCTACTTACCACCTAACTCGGCATGTGATAAATATTTAGATCACTGTTATTCCGTTGAATCTATCGCTGACAAATATCCAGACAGTAAACTAATTTCACTAGGCGATTATAATTTACCCGCAGCGGTATGGGTTAATGATGAGTTAGGCATAAGTGTTATTTGTAATGATACTTATTCTGCTCATTTTGTTTTCAACTGTTATGGATTTCTAAACTGCGCTCAATGCATTTCTATACCTAATGATGGTGGTGTGTTCTTAGATTTATGTTTTTCTAACATCTGTGATATTTCTGTGATTAAAGCTGTGGATGTTTTGTTAAAACTTAGCCAACATCATATTGCTTATGTGATTGATGTAAAATGTGATACTAGCCGTGATATTTTAATGTGTAATTATGTTTTTAATGATTTTAAATATGCCGACTTTAACGCAATCAATAATTTTTTGTTGAATGTTGATTGGTCCGCCCTTTTTTATAATTGTGATGTTGATAATTGCGTTAATTTATTTTACTCTGTGTTGCATTTTGCTATTGACTGTTTTGTTTCCAAAAAACAATGGCGAGAAAACAATTTTCCGGTTTGGTTTAATAAAGAATTGATTTCACTTACTAGACTCAAAAAAACTGTTCATAAACGTTATAAATCTTCAAGACTATTGTCTGATTATAACGAGTTTCAATCAATTCGTACTTCGTGTAAAAATCTCAGTACATGTCTATACAAGCAATATATTACTCGAACAGAAAACAACATTCAAAGTAACCTTAAACATTTTTGGAAATTTGTTAGCGACTCTAGAAAAACTAATGATTTTCCAGCCACAATGTATTATAAACAAAAAACTTGCAGTAATGGAGATGACTATGTTAATAGTTTTGCTGAATTCTTTTCCTCTGTTTACGATACACAAACTCATCCAACTCCTTTGTTTGACTTTAAGAAAAACGTATTACATCGATCATTTTCAATTAGTTTGTTGGATGTATTTAAAGGGATTGAGAACCTTAAATGTAACTTTAGCACTGGACCGGACGGTGTTCCATCTATGCTGTTAAAACAATGTATTTATTCAATTTCTATGCCTTTGCACTTACTTTTTGAGGCTTCTCTTAATGAAGCCAAGTTTCCTTCAGTTTGGAAACAAAGCTACATTATGCCTTTACATAAATCTGGAGCTAAGGAGGATATTACTAATTATAGAGGTATATGCATCCAGTCTGCTATTCCTAAGTTGTTTGATCAAATTGTAACTGGTCAAATACAATGGATGTGCAAAAGCATTTTAGTGGAACAGCAACATGGGTTTCGCGAGGGTCGTTCTACTCTTACAAATCTTCTTTGTTACGAAAATGATCTTTTGAATGCCTTTCAATCAAGAGTTCAAGTAGATTCTATTTACACAGATTTTTCTAAGGCTTTTGATCGCGTTAATCATAGTATTTTGATTGCTAAGCTTCGGGCTTTGGGTTTTCATGAATCTGTTGTTGCGTGGTTGTCGAGCTTTTTGGAAAATCGTACACAGTGTGTGAAAATTAATAACTTTTTATCACAACCAATTGTTGTTCCTTCTGGGGTTCCTCAAGGATCTCATTGTGGACCAATTCTGTTTTTACTATTTATTAATGATCTTGTTTATTCTATTAATTCTTCGTCTTATCTTTTATTTGCTGACAATCTTAAAATTTATAAAAGAATATCATCTATCGAAGACTGCATTAGTTTGCAAAATGATTTAGATTCTGTTCATTCATGGTGTCTTATTAATAACTTGTTGTTTAACGCAAATAAATGTTTTTCGATAAGCTTCAACAGAACTTTAAGTAAAGTATTGTTTGACTATACTATCGATAATAATGTTTTGGAGCATGTTACACAAATAAAAGATTTGGGCGTAATTTTTGATTCAAAACTAACTTTTGTTGAGCATATAAACTATATGTGCAACCGTGCTATGAAAATGTTAGGATTTGTTTACAGAATGTCTACTGACCTATCTCCTAGCACACTCAAATTACTTTATTGCGCTTTAGTACGTTCTCATTTAGAGTACGCTCCGTCAGTTTGGTGTCCATACTACAGCGTTCATATATGCAATATAGAACGTATTCAAAACAAATTTTTTTGTTTATTATCGTACAAATTAGGCATTTCATCCAAAAATTACGATTTTAACCTCATTGCATTGCAATATAATCTTCCGCCGCTGAAAATTCGGCGCAAAAGAGCCGATTTATCATTTTTACGTGGACTAATGATGTCTGAGATTGATTGCCAAGAGCTACTTGTAACTCTTCCATTTCAAGTCCCCAACAATAATCGCCGAACCAGACAGTCTCCATTATTTAGAGAATCTATACATTCTACCAATTATGGATTTAATAATCCAATTGGTAGAATGTGTAGAATTGCTAATAGTTTCTCTAATAATATTAATTTATTTTGTGTTTCAAAATGTAGTTTTAAGTGTCATTTAAAATGTGTTGATGAATAATTTTATATTTTGTTTTTATTTATGTCAACTTTTTTCCATGCTTTTATTTTTCAATATTCTTTTATATATTTTTGTGTAATTGTAATATTGTTTGTAATTCATCGTTATTTATGTATATAATGATGTAGATGTAAATGGTTTTTGTATATACCGTGAATAAAGTATTAAGTATTATATTAAATACAATATTAAACATTTCTTTTGCATAAATAATAAAATTATATGGTTTAGTCTAGACAAAAGTAATAATGCAAGTTTTTATGTATGTATGAATGAATTTGTTTCCATAAACTTGACTAATTTAGGTGAGGAAGAATTTACGTATATTTTATGGGTCTTAGAACTAGCTATTTGCTAGGTGCGATACATTGAGGCGATAAACTACTTTGATCGCTTGAAATTAAACTGAAAAGAGTAGAGAATGAAGTGTGAGCTTTATGTTTGCGAGCTGAAACATATATGGTAGCTTAATTTTATTATTGTACTTCTAATATATTATGGAATTTATTATTATGAAATATTATAGAATTAGTTCTGGACAGATATTTATGATTTTTTTTTGTCTGGGTTTTTTATTTTATACAAAAACGGTTTTTTTTATAAAGTTACCCGATTTGTTGATATAGATGCAAGGAACAGTAAGCAATTTTTAAATATAGTTTTGCAAGTATTACGAGACTATACTAAAAACATGTCTTGGAACCGTGTAACGTCAGTTGTGGGCAATAAGAAGAAACTTGGTGTTAAACGCATTTGTGATCATATATTTAAGTAACAATCATTATTTGATTTACATAAACAAATAATATTTGATAATGAACAATATATGTTCACAATTAACGCGTGACATTGGTTGTGGGCATACAGCGCTTTTATGTTGGCTTCACCATCTAAAATAGAAGCTTTGTTAATAATCAAAGCATTTTCTCATGTTAAATATTAAAATAAGTATAATTTTTTTTAAATATTATCTAAAGATGGTTTTAACTGTAATGCCCGTATGACCGCTACTTGGTTGTATTTTCCTTAAGACATTGCAAAGTGTCGGATTTACTCGGAAGAATAACCTGGACTAGGAATTGTTTGGTTGGATGGACGCTTTAATTGGTCGCTCCTTTGTTATCTTTATGGTGGAGGTTGGGGTCAATGGAAAAAGCTGCTTTTGCATTCGTTACGTTGCGTCAAATCTGCTTGACTTAATTGTCGGTTTCGGATATTTTCTTAAATTGTTCTTCCACCAAACATGTACGCTTCCAAAGAGTGGATCTTCTTAAATATTGAATACAATTTTTTTTAATGTTATTAATTGCAAAAAAAAATTACAAGATCTGAACAAAAGGGTTATTGGCAAGCACTTTTGAACTCCAATAAACACAAGCATCCGGACATTTTTATTTTGTTAAATTTGCTCATTTGTACCTCCAGGATATGTTAAAATTAGAAAGTTTTATGGAAAAGAATGCTTTTGAAAGCATTTACCAACACAATTTGACGTTTTAATAACAGAACCTAGCATTGGCGTTGACAAACTTTGAGTCAAGGAAACTGCAGAAAAAGTATATAAGCAGAACACTTAAAAAAATAGAAGATGACATCAACAAACACTGGGGATTATAAAAGCGGCGCTGCAAGAAGCCATATAAAATGATCTAAAAGCGTTAAACTAATGAACCGGAGAGGATCAGTCAAATGCGTAGATGAAGATACTGGAAAATGCATTAATAAATCTGCAGACAGCAATTTTTGATAACTACCTTTTGAGCAGTTAATTTAAATTACTTGATGGTAATCATGATTTGGAGTCATCCACCCACCTTGCTTTGATCATCAAATGAATGAAAATTATCTTCTTCTTTTTAGACAAAAAGACTTCTAACGCTTGCAATGATTTTAACTTCTTGACAACAAATTTTTGGACGGGTTGGTGGACACTCCAGCTAAAATTAATTAATGGTAATTATATTCTGGAGTTACCCACCCACCCGCTCTAGTGTTGGTTATCAAATGAATGATGTACATCTTCTTCCTCTTAAACAAAAAGACTTCTAAAACTTGCAATGAAGAAAAACCTTTAATTTTTTAATAACAAACTATTTGGGTGGTCACTCCAGCTGAAACTACTTGATAGTAATTATTGTATGGAGTGACTTACCCACCCGCCCAATTGTTGGTGATCAAATGAATGAATATCAACTTCCTTTTCTTTTTCTTACGCTTGCAATAAAGAGACATTTTTAATTTTTTGTTAACAAACTTTTGGGCGTATGGGTGGGCACTCCAGTTAAAACTACTTGGTAGAATTGTGATCTGGAGGTACCCACCTACTTGCCCAAATGTTGATAATCAAATTTATTTTCTTTTTCTTAAACAAAAAGACATCTACGCTTGCATTTTTTAATTTTTTGATAACAAATTTTTGAGCGGGTGGGTAGTCATTTCAGTTTAATATCTTTGATAGTAATTATGATTTTGAGTGACCCACCCACCCGCCCAAGTGTTTGTCATCAAATGAATAAATTACATCTTTTTCTTCTTAGAAATAAAGACTTCTAACGCTTGCAATGACAACAATTTTTCAGTTTTTTGTTTTTTGGGCGGGTGGGTGAGTACTTCAGTTTAATCTACTTGATAGTAATCATGATCTGGAGTAACCCATCTACCCGCCCAAATGTTGGTCATTAAATAAATGAATTACATCTTCTTTTTTTTAGACAAAATGACGTCTAACGCTTGAAATGATCAGAAATTTATAATTTTTTGATAACAAATTTTTGGGCATGTAGGTGGGCATTCCAGTTAAAACTGTTTGAAGAGAATTATGATCTGGAGGTACCAATTATATATAAATAATTGATATTATTCACTTTATTGTAGTTTAGTGATCTTTCACGTTTGCGGGAATGAGAAACATGCAATCTTTTGACCACAAACACTTGGGCGTGTGGTTAGGTCACTCTATTTCAAACTATTTTTATTTTGTAATGAGAAATTAGTGTACCCCGCCCACCCACCCAAGTGTTTGTGATTAAAATAATTTTTCGTAGCTTAGTGACTTTGCGGGAATGAGAAACTTGCAGTTTTTTTACTATAATCACTTGGGCGGGTGAGTGGGACACATGTTGCATCTTATCTGTCATTTAATATACTTATATTTTTATTGTACGCAACTGACAGTTTAGTGACATACCTAACTTAACCTAAAAATGTTGCAGTTTATCTGTCATTTTGAGATTGAAAATTGGGCAAATTATTTGTTATTTTTTATTTTTTCTTCTACGCAACCTAGCCTAACCTAATCTAACCATGTTGCATCTTATCTGTCATTTAATATAATTAATTTTTTTTATTGTACGCGACTGACAGTTTAGTTAAAAATGTTGTTTTTTTACTTTTTATTCTACGCAACCTAACCTAACCATGTTGCATCTTATGTGTCATTTAATATACTTAGATTTTTTATTGCACGCGATGGACAGTTTAGTGTCATACCTAACTTAACCTAAAAATGTTGCATTTTATCTGTCATTTTAGGATTGAAAATTGGGCATAAAATAAGTTTTTTTACTTTTTATTATACGCAACATAACCTAACCTAACCTTTTTTCTTTTCAGTCCTTTCAATTTTAGATGCCTCTAATCTTGATAGTTCTTGCTTAATGGAATAGAATACTTTTTCTCTTTTTTCAACGAAGAGGTCTTCTGGAATTACCGCCGCCAACACTTCTAGAGCATCGGTGCTAACTGTCCAGTATGCTCTAGTTATATTGTTCCTGCAACCCGCATCGCCTTCCTCAGTCTGTCTCTGTTTCTTTGAACACCCGTCCCTACCGCCCACGTTGGTGCGGCGTAGAGTAGTCTTGATCTTGCTACACTGGCCAAGAGTATTCTCTTTCCCTGGCTTGGTCCACCTGTAGTTGGCTTCTAGTATTACGCCGAGATATTTTAGGCTTTTTCCAATAGGCACATAATTGCCTTGTACCATTATTTGTTCCTTGCCCTGTTTTCCGCTTCTCTTTGTTGATAGCCATGCTGCTTCGGTTTTGTGCGCAGCCAAGCTTAGACTGTTTGCTTCCAACTATTTTGACACCTGCATAATAGCCTTCTCTGCATTTTCCATTATTTTAGCAATGCAGCTATTTCTAGATATTATTGCTAGGTCATCGGCAAATGCGATTAGCTGAATGCCTTTTTGGAATTTAAGTCTTAGCACGCCATCGTAGGCTAGGTTCTATAGAAGTGCCACCGACTCTTGTGGCACCCCATCTGTCACTTCAATTTTTACGGTCTCATTCTTGCTGTCATTATACTCTAGCTTTCTATCGTTAAGGTAGCTGCTTATCAGACGTCTTATCCCTACCGAAATATTTATTTTGTCTAGTGCATTTATGATTACTTGCCATTTAATAGAATTAAATGCATTTTTAATGTCTAAGGCCACAATAATGCAGTGCTCCCTTTTCTTTAATGGGCTGCTGTTGGCCACTTTAGCCACGTCCTTGGACAGCATTTATTGCATCTACTGTAGACCTTTTTTTCCTGAATCCAAACTGTTTATCTGATAGTCCGTCAATTGTTTCTAGTTCTGCATTTACTCTGTCCGCTATTATTTTTTCAAAGAGCTTTCCAGCCCCGTCAATTAGACAGATTGGCCTATATAAAGAAGGTTCTTTTGGCACTTTATCAGCCTTCCTTAGTAGCACAAATCTGGCTATCTTCCATCTGGAAGGAAAGACTCCCTTCTCCAAACAGTTATTGTAGAGAAATAGAAGGTTATTTGGAAAGCATTCTACTACAGCTTTAATAATTTCATTTGGTAAATTGTCTGGACCGGCGGCTTTCTTATTTGGAAGCTTTTTTGCAGCTTCAGCAAGCTCATCAATTTTGATGCACCTAGGCGACTGGTCAGTTTGGCTAGTTTGATTTATTTTTGGAGTTTTATTGTTATTGTTGGGAATTGTCATAAATAATGCCCTAACTACGGCTGTAGTTCCACCTGGTACGTATGCTTCTGGCCCTGGCGATCTTGCTCCTATCTTTTTAGTGAAAATGCAATATGGTAGGCCCCAAGGATCTTGGTCTACCTCCTCGCAGAGTTTTTTCCAAGATCTTCTTTTGCTGTCGTTTATCTCGGTTTTTAGTTTTTTCTTTTTAATTTTAGTGTTTTCTTCCGCTTCGACTATATTTATAGCTATCCCTTTTTTTCTAGCTCTTGTTAGTTCCCTTCGTGCCTTATTACATACACTTCTAGCCTTTTCAATCTCGTCGCACCACCAATACACTTGTTTTCTGCCATATATATTTTTTTTTGGCATTGCAGCCTTGCATGCCTCTTGAATTTTGCCCATTATCATTTCGCAGTTTTTTTCGGGAACATCTTTGGTTAATATTAAGTGCATTTTATTCATACTATCCAGCATTTTTTTCTGGCATAGTTTGTTAACAGCCCTCCCCTGTTTGATTGGTAATTTTGGTTGTACGGCTAGATTGTAGCAGATGTTAAATACAATATATCTATGGTCGCTCAGGCTTTTGATATCTAGCACTTTTCAGTTGCACACTTTATTTACGATGTCGTTTGATGCAAAAGTGACATCGATAACACTGTTACTGTCGCCTCTTATGAATGTCGGGGTGTTACCACGATTGCAAATACTTAAACCTAGACTACCATTTTAATAATGGACTCACCTCTGCTATCAGTAAGGCGAGATCCCCATTCGACGGCCTTAGCATTTATATCTCCGCCTATAATAGCTTTAACACCCAGGGGCAATTCCAGACCTACCACGTCGTCGTAGAAGACGTTCCACAACGTGGGGCCTAGAACTGATCCCTGTGGCACCTCCTCCCCCCCCCCCCCCCCCGTTAAAATTACTTTCTTCCTTTCCCGACCCTTTTTCACTATTCTACGCAACCTATAACCTAAAAATGTTGCATCTTATCTGTCATTTTGGGATTGAAAATTGGGCATAAAATTTGTTTTTTACTTTTTATTATACCTAAGCTAACCTAACCATGTTGCATCTTATCTGTCGTTTAATATAATTAGATTTTTTAAAGTACACGACTGACAGTTTAATGACATACCTAACCTTACCCAAAAATGTTGCATCTTATCTGTTATTTTGAGATTGAAAATTTGGCATACAATTTGTTATTTTTACTTATTATTATACGCAACCTAACCTAACCTAACCATATTGCTTTTTATCTGTCATTTAATATAATTAATTTTTTTATTGTACACAACTGACAGTTTAGTGACGTACTTAACATAACATAAAAATTATTAATTTTTGATAACAAAATTTTGGGCGGGTGGCCCATGTGTTGGTCATCAAAATATTGTATATTTCTTCCTTTTTCTTAGATAATAAGACTTCTAAAGCGTACAAATAATAGAATCTTTTAATTTCCAACAAACTCTTGAATAAAAGGTTGGGCACTTTAGTTTAAATTATTTAATAGTAATCATGGTTTTGAGTGACCTACCTACCTAAGTGTTGGTCATCAAAAGATTGGATATCACTTCTTCTTTCTTGTACAAAGAGATTTTTAACGCTTAAAAGAAGAAATTTTAAACTTTTGTTAACAATTTTTTGGACGGGTAAGTGGGCACTTCTGTTCAAACTACTTGATGGTAATTATGATTTGGATTTTTTATGTTAAGAATAGCAGCAGGAACACTAACGGTGGGTGAACATATAAATCTTTTAATCACCAACAGTTGGGTGGTTGGGCCACAGTAGACGAAGTTACTCGCCCACAACTTAAACTTGCTACCCGCCCGTCCACCCAAACTTTTGTCATTAAGAAATTTATTGTAAACTAGATGTCTGTTGTATTGCTATCAACTTACAATAATTTGTATGTTAATATTAGCAGCAGGAACACAAACGGCGGATGATCATATAAATCTTTTGATCACCAACAATTGGGTGGGTGGGTGGACAACAGTAAAAGAAGTTACCAGCCCACAACTTAAACTTGGTTCCCGCCCACCCAAGCTCTTGTCATCAAGAAATTTGTTGTAAACTAATCGTTTGTTGTGTTACTAACAACTCACAATAATTCTCTTGTTAAGAATAGCAGCACAAACACAAACGGTGGGTGAACATATAAATCTTTTAATCAGCAACACTTGGGTGGGTGGTTGGGCCACAGTAAAAGAAGCTACCTGCCCACAACTTAAATTTAGTTCCCGCCCGTTCACTCAAGCTCTTGTCATCAAGAATTTTTTTGTAATCCAATTGTCTGTTTTGTTACTAACAACTTACCTCCGAGATGAACATAAGCTTTATCAGAAAACACGATTTTTTTATAAATATGCTCATCTTTGGCCAAAAAATCTTTAGCTCATTGGGCGAACTGAAAACGCATCGAATGGTCATGGGGCTTTATTTCTTGGACTAATTTTACTTTGTAGACCTTCAAACCGAGGTCTTTATGCAAAATTCTCCTCAAAGAAGTGCGAGATATGTTTAGTTCTTGAGAACGATAACGAGTTGATGTTGATGCATGTTCACGGACACTCTAAGCAACAGCATTTTTTTGGCTTAACGCACTGGACAAGAACGTGAATGTGTTGTTTTATCCATTAACAATCTAGTTTTTCAAACTTGCTTCACAAGTTGGTCCAAAAACTGCGTTGAAGGCACTTCTTTTTTATCAAATTTGTTTTGTAAATTCCTTACCGTTTGAGTAGAAGACTTACCACTTTGGAAGTAAGTTTTCATTATTTCCCAACTTTGTTCAAGTGCGTCTCATTTCGTAAATGTCAAACTAAATGTTATTATGTAACTTGAAACAACTCAAGTCAATTTTAAAACAATCTAATTTTCATTTAATAATTTTAAACAAATTTAAATAAATCAATATATTATAAATAACATTCTCAATGTATAAAGCATATGCGTATTAAAACTATTTCTAGATGAATAAACTGATAAGAATAAAAAGATTAAATATAGAAACGAACAAAACAATTTTTTCATCAATCGCTTATCATTCCGTCTTCGTCTCTACGCATGCCATTGCAGCTTAGACTACCCTGCTCCTCTCCCAGTTCAGTGCGAATCTTTAACCCGTGCGGATGTTCTTAACGGTGGGAGTGTATGTAATTGCTACAATTACCAATATTTGTGAATTAATTAGTGCCGGAAGATGGAATAAGTGAAGAGTTGTGAAAATGTGCATTACTTGACGTAAAATTGACTTCTGATTACAATTCTGGGGATCCTACACCAAAAATCTTAACATTTATCTGTGAATTTTAAGAAATCAATTAAATAAAATGCTTTTTGAGTTTCAAACAGCAGAGAAGAGATTAATTAGTGAGAGCAAGGGACGCTTCTGCGGCTAGCCAATAAACTCCAGCCAAACTGGAAATCCGTGGTTCCTTCAGTAATCAAATAAAAGTTTGATTTTATTGCTTGTAAGTATATATTCATGTATTGTAAGTAAAAAAATTGCAAATTTGTAAAAAGTTTGTTTGTTTCTAGCGTAATTTACTTTATTGGTTACTATTTTGGGGTTGCTATTTTGATAATTTACAATTTTTGATATTTTTGTACATATTTATAATCTGAAAGCAAAACTAACATATTTCTACACATTTTAAGAAGTACTAGAATTTGTTGTAGCAAGCTATAGACCTTGGCAGGTTGTTTGTCAAAACGGATTCCGTGCTTCAACTTTAGTTGATTGCATTTTCTGATATGAAATTGATTTTTATTGCAATTCTGATGGTTTGTACGCTTAAAATTTTTAAACTCATTTGTCAACTGTTAATTTGCTCTTATATTAATTAAATATTTTTTATTCGATAAGAAATATTTAGGCGGGTGGATGGGACTAAGTTTATAATACGTTTGTATTGATGTACATACCACGCCTGTCCACAAATTGTTTTTTATCAAGTGGCATAAAGTTTATTGATTGCGGGACAGTAGTTTTAACTGGAGTTTTTGCCCACCCACCCAAGTGTTAGTGAATCAAAAATTGAATTGTTTTCAGAGTGACAGATTCAACTTTTTGACAACAAACAGTCGGGTGGGTGGCCGGGGCACTAAGTTTATTGATTGCGGACAGTAGTTTTTACTGAGTTTATTGATTGCGAGACAGTAGTTTTAACAGTTGGGTGGGCGGGCGGGGCACTAAGTTTATTGATTATGGGACAATAGTTTTAACTGGAATTCTCGCCTACCCACCCAGGTGTTAGTGATTTAAAAATTGAATTGTTTTCAGAGTGACAGATTCAACTTCTTGTTAACAAACAGTCGAGCGAGTGGGCAGGGCATTAAGTTTATTGATTGCGGACAGTAGTTTTAACTGGGGTTTCCGCCCACTCACTCAAGTTAAGTGATCTAGAAATTGAATTGTCTTTAGAGTGACAGATTCAACGTTTTAATAAAAAACAGTTGGGTGGGTGGGCGGGGCATTAAGTTTATTTATTGTAGGACAATAGTTTTAACTGGAGTTCCCGCCCACTCACCTAAGTGTTAGTGATCTAGATTGAATTGTCTTCAGAGTGACAGATTCAACTTCTTGATAACAAACAGTTGGGAGGTAGGCGGGACACTAAGTTTATTGATCGTGGAACAGTAGTCTTAACTGTAATTTTTGCCACTTGCCTAAGTGTTAGTGATTTACTCACTAAGTTTTTTGATTGCAAACAGTAGTTTTGACTGGGGTTTCCGCCCACCCACCCAAGTGTTAGTGATCTAAAACTTGAATTGTTTTTAGAGTAACAGATTCAACTTCTTGATAACAAACAGTCGGGTGGGTGGGCAGGTCACTAAGTTTATTGATTGTGTATAGTAATTTTGACGAAGACTATTGATTGCTGGGCAGTAGTTTTATTTGGAATTTTTGACCACCCACTTAGTCTAAGTGATTCAAAAAGTTTTCAGAGTGACAGAATCAATTTTTTGATAACAAACAGTTGGGGGGTGGGCGGGGCACTAAATTTATTGATTGTGGGACAGTAGTTTCAACTGGAATTCCCGCCTACTCACCCAAGTGTTAGTGATCTAGAAATTGAATTGTCTTCAGAGTGACAGATTCAACTTCTTATTAATAAACAGTCGGGTGGGTGGGCGGGGCACTAAGTTTATTGATTACGGACAGTAGTTTTGACTGAGTTTATTGATTGCGGGACAGTGGTTTTAACTGCGGTTCCTCCACTTACCAAAGTGTTAGTAATCTAAAAATTGAATTGTTTTCAGAGTGACAGACAACTTTTTAATAACAAAGAGTTGGGTGGGTAGGCGGGGCACTAAGTTTTTTTTTTAAATTACGTGTATGTTAACATACAAGCGATAAAAGTGTCAAAAATAAAGTTAACGTTGAAATTGAAATAAGTGATAGTTAAACTATCAATGTTTTTATGTTTTATTATTTTTGGAAATATTGCCATAGGTCAAAAAGGACAAAAATTCTAAACATTAAAATGTCAAAAATTGGAAAAAGTCAAAAATAATGTTATTGTCAACAAATTTAACTTTAAAACTGACATCAACGTCAAAATAAAATAATAAAAATACAAAAATATCAATTAAATCAAATAAAAATGTCATATGAAATAAATGACAAACTGTCAACGTCAATTTTTTTGTTCTTTGATCCTAGTTTTTCTGCAAAAGAATTATTTTTTTATACAAGCTTGGATATATGCTAGCTCAAAAGTTCAATGTTGATGCATTCAAAAGGTTTTTAACTGATACATGTTGTGGGATTTTTTGTGACAATTTTTATTAAATTTTGGGACAACCAAGTTTGGCATGACAAACACTTGAACACTATGAGTGAATGAAAAAATAGACGTTTTATTTAAGGTTGATGTTTCAGCAGCTATAACGTCAAAAATAGGGCCTCGGACGTCTATTTTAAAACCATTTTTGACTTTTATTGAATAAAAATTTTGATATTTTTAATAGTTTACATTATTTTATTAATTATTTTATTTTATAAGCAGAATTTCACAATTTTAAATCGTTTATGACCGGATTTTGTTTTTTCTGAAAATATTTAACATTTTATGATTAAATTTTGCCATTTTTAATATTTCATAAGTAGAATGTTGCAGTTTTTAACAATTTATGATGACTTTTGGTACTTATTTTCAATTTGTTTACGTTTATTGGCCGGAATTTGCTGTTTTTGATAATTTATGAATAAAATGTTGCATTTTTTGACTGTTTATGATCAAATTATTGTTTTTTTGACTAAATTTTTGACGTTTCTTAAGTAAAATGTTGCAGCTTTTAACAGTTTATAGTGAATTTTGATATTCTCTAACAATATAACAAATTTTGAAATTTTTTAACAATTTTTTGATATTTTATAGCCAAATTTGTGTGATTTTGTGCGTTTTTTTACATTTTTAAAGAGTTTATAGCCAAATTTGAGTGTTTTCCAACAATACTTTAATGTTTTAAGAAGGTAATTTACTATTTTTGATATTTTACGAACAAAATTCTGATTTTTTAACCGTTTTAGGCCAGATTTTGGTTTATTTTGAAAATATTATTATATTTTATGACCATATTTTGTTATTTTCATAAACAGATAGACAGTTTTTGGTGAGTTTATGGCCGGATTTTTTTAGTTTTGACGTTCCATAAAAGTAATATTGCAGTTTTCAACAGTTTTTGGCCGGAGTTTGGTGTTTTCTAACAATATTTTCATATTTCAATGCCGGATTTTGTTTTTTTTTTAACAATAAGATTTTGATTTTTGATATTTTAATTTTTTTACACTTTTTCAACAGTTTTTGGTCGGACGACTTTGGTTTTTTTTTACAATTATCTACTATTTCAAAGCCAGGTTTTGTTATTTTTTATTTTTAACATTTTTCTCACATGTATTAGACAGGACAAAACATATAGACTAAAAACAGTTATGATGCCCAGTCTTTTGAAATAAGATCTACAAAAATCGTTGAATCCTAATCCAGCTATCACGCAAACAGCCCGCTTTTGAAGTATCATAATTTGTATACTGTGGTGGGAGCTACTCGCCGTTTCTACATTTTGTGCATTTTTTTTTATGTTTGAGCATAGTTTATTTGAAAGTATAATTTTAGCTTCTTACAGAGCACTCACTTAATTTGTCGGGGAAGCTGTTGGCCTATGAATTAGAGTAGTATCGTTGGCATATAAATACGTCTGTGTCAATGTTACATTACTCTCAAGATCATTAACGTAACACAGAAAGTAAAGTAAATATTCGGCAAACTTTTGTAAGAAAGCAAATTGGCGCAGTTGGTAGATTTTGTTTTTGATTCATGTCATTTTCGTAAATTATATAAAAGTTAAGAACGGCAGCATTAACTGATAATTAATCGAACTGCTTGTCCAAGGAAACTGTATGAAAGTCCTCAAACCTTTAGTAACACATTTTTCCAATAAATTTAATTTGTGGAGAAGTTACTTCTTCTACTGTTACCCACCCTCCGCCCAAGTGTTAGTAATTGAAGGATCTATTCTTTGTTTAACTGTTTAACAATAAATCTCTTAATAACTAACGCTTAAGTGGGTGGGTACAAAGTTTAATTTGTAGGCAAGTTACTTCTTCTACTGTGACCCACTCATTTGCCCAAGTGTTAGTCATTGAATGATCTATGTTTTTTCCACCTCTTGTGTGCTTGGATTTAGATTTGAGAGAATTGTTTAACAATAAATCTCTTTATAACTAACGTTGGGGTGGGTGGGTGGGTGGGAACAAAGTTTAATTTGTGGACGAGTTACTTCTTCTACTGTGGTCCACCCACCCGCCCAAGTGTTAGTTATCAAAAAATCTATTCTTTGTCCCACCTCTTGTGTGCTTGGATTAAGATTTGAGAGAATTATTTAACAAAAAAATTCTTAATAACAAACGCTTAGACGGGTGGGTGGGAACAAAGTTTAATTTGTGGCCAAGTTACTTCTTCTACTGTGATCCACCTACCCGCCCAAGTGTTAGTCATTGAAGCATCTATTCTTTGTCCCACCTCTTGTGTGCTTGGATTTAGATTTGAAAGAACTGTTTAACACTAATCTCTTGATAACTAACGCTTGGGAGGGTGGGTGGGTACAAAGTTTAATTTGTGGGCGATTTACTCTTTCTACTGTGACCATCCCACCCGCCCAAGTGTTAGTCATCAAAGGATTTATTCTTTGCCCCACATCTTGTGTGCTTGAATTTAGATTTGAGAGAATTGTTTATCAATAAATCTTTTGATAACTATCGCTTGAATAGATGAGTGGGAACAAAGATTAATTTGGGCAAGTTACATCTTCTACTGTGTTATTTTTAATTTTTCAAAAATTTTAATGTTGTTTTTAACAATTAATGGTTAATTTTAGTAGGTGGGTGAAAACAAAGTTTAATTTGGGGGCAAATTACTTCTTCTACTGTGACCCACCCACACGCCCAAGTGTTTATCATCAAAGGATTTATTATTTGTCTCACCTCTGGTGTGCTTAGATTTAGATATGAGATAATTCTTTAACAATAAATATTTTGATAACTAACGCTTGGGTGGGTGTGTGGGATCAAAGTTTAATTTTGAGGCGAATTATTTCTTTTACTGTGACCCACCCACCCACTCAAGTGTTTATCATTAATGGATTTATTTTTTGTCTCACCTGTTGTGTGCTTAGATTTACATATGAGAGAATTCTTTAAAATAAATCTCTTTATAAGTAACGCTTGGGTGGGTGGGCGGGAACAAAGTTTAATTTAGAGGCGAGTTATTTTTCCTACTGTGACCCACCTACCCGCCCGAGTGTTTGTCATCAAAAATCCCGCTTGGGTGGGTGGTAACAAAGTTTATTTTAGGGGCAAGGAGGTTCTTCTACTGTGACCCACTCAATCACCCAAATGTTTGTTATTAAAAGATTTATTATTTGTCCCACCTCTTGTGTGTTTGGATTTAGATATGAGAGACTTTTAATTTTTTTTGAAATTATGTTTATATTTTTGCAGGAATTTGGTTTCTTTTGAAAAAGAAGATAATTTTTGACTAAATTTTCTCATTTTTGATTTTTTATAAATAGATAGTTGTCTTTTTTGACAGTTTGAGGTAAATTTTTGTAATTTATGGCCGGATTCTGTATTTTTTGACATTTTATGAATAGAATGTTGCACTTTTTGACAAGATTTTATATCTTTCTGACAATATTTTGATATTTTATAGCTGGATATTTTGCTATTTGTAGGATTTTATTGAGTTTTTTTTTACATTTTGTAACAGTTTATGGCAGAATTTTTGTAATTTCTAACAATGTTTTACTAAATTCTGTTATTTTTAACTTTTCATAAATGGAATGTTGCCAATTTTAACAGTTTATGGTGAATTTATGGCTGGATTTTGCTATTTTTGACATTCTATGAGAAGAATTTTGCACTTTTCTATGCCGGATTTTGGTGTCTTTTGACAATTTTTGAAATTTGAAAGCCAAAATATGCTATTTTTGACGTTTGAGTTCTTTTTGATAATATTTTTATATTTTTTTTATCAAATTTTGTTATTTTTGACTTTTCAAAATAGAATGTAGCAGTTTTTAATAATTTATGGTGAATTTTGGTACAAAATTAAGTTTTTTGTTTTTTGTAGCCGGATTAAGCTATTTTTGTCACTCTATTAATTGAATTTTTTAATTTTATGACCAGTTTTTTGCTATTTTAAACTTTTTATAAATAGAAATTTGCATTTTTTACAGATTATGAAACGTTGGTTCTTTGTGACAATATTTTAATATTTTATAGCCGGATTCTACTATTTTTGACTTTTTAACAATTTATAGCTATTTTTTAAGTTTCTAACAATATCTTTAATGTTTTATAGCCAGATTTTGCTACTTTTGACATTTCTAAACAGTTTATGGCCGGGCTTTAGTTTTTTTTGAAGATATCTTTAAAATAACTTTGCACTTTTTGACAGTTTATTACTAGATTTTGAATATTTTTGAGAATATTTTGATAATTTATGGGTTTTTGTGATTTTATGAAGTTTTTTGCATTTTTAAAAAGTTTATGATCAAATTTTGGTATTTCCTAACAGTATTTGTTTTTTTTTTCACAAATGTTTTATACTTTTTGGCCGGGTTTTGGTATTTTTGACGTTCCATGAATATGATTTTGCAGTTTTTGACAGTTTATAACCAAATTTTGTTTATTTTTGCCAACTTTTGATACTTTTAAACAAAATTTTAATGTTTTAAATCAAAAAATTGCTATTTTTGATATTTTATAAATACAATTTTGGACTTTTCCATTATTTTTTGCCAGATTTTGTTTTATTCATTTTTTTTTGTATATTTTTTGGTGATTAAATTTTTTTAATTTTTAAGACTTTCTATAAATAGATTGTTGCAATTTTCAACTGTTTAAGGTGAATTTTGTTTTTTTCTGACAATTTTTTTATACTTTATGGCAGAATTTTGCTATTTTTGACATTCTATGAATAGCATTTTGTATTTTTTAACAGTTTATAACTGGATTTTGTATCTTTTGAAACAATATTTTGATATTTTAATAAAGGTTTTTACATTTTTTAACAGTTTGTGGTCGAATTTGGTTGCTTTTTGATAATATTTTGATATTTAAGTGCCGGTTTTGCTATTTTTAATATTTTATGAAGTTTATGACAAAATTTTGTTATTTTAAACTTTTTATAAATAGAATGTTGCCGTTTTTAACAGTTCATGGTAAATTTATGGCCGGATTTTACTATTTTTAACATTTCATAAAAGAATTTTGCACATTTTTGTGATTTTATGAACATATGTATAGTAATAGTAATTTAGAACTGGATTTTTGTGCATTTTAACAATTTTTTGAAATTTTAAAGCCGGAATATGCAATTTTTGACGTTTTATGAACAAAATTTAGCAGGTTTTTATATTTTTGATCAAATTTTGCTATTTTTGATTTTTCAATAGTTTATATTTTCTATCAATATTTTTAATGTTTTAAAGCCAGAATTTGTTATAAACATGAAAAATTGAATAGCTTTTTGCACTTTTTGACAGTTCATGACTAGATTTTGACTATTTTTGACAATATTTTGATATTTTTAGCCGGATTTGTGTGATTTTATAAAGTTTTTACATTTTTAATTTGTTTGTGGCCAAATTTGTGTGCTTTCCAATAATACTTTGTATTTTCTGACAATTGTTATATACTTTTTGGACGGATTTTGGTATTTTTGAACTTTCATGAATATAATTTTGCAATTTTTGACAATTTATGACCGGATTTTAAATTTTTCTGACAATATTTCAAATTTTATAGCCGGATTTTTTTGTTTTAAAATTTCTTAACTGTTTATGACTAAATTTTGACACTTTTAAACAATATTTTGATGTTTAAAGGAAACAAATTGCTACTTTTGATATTTTATAAATACAATTTTCATAATTTTATGGCAAATTTAGTTTTTTTTTTAATATTTTTATATTTTTTGACAAAATTTTGCCATTTTTAATTTTTTCTAAATAGATTGTTGCAGTTTTTAAGAGTTTAAAAAGAATTTTGGTGCTTTCTGACAATTTTTTTTTATTTTTATGGCAAGATTTTGCTATTTTTGACATTTTTTAAATAGCACTTTTCAACAGTTTATAACCGGATTTTGTATCTTTGTGACTAAATTTTGGTATTTTATGGCCGGATTTTGCTACATTTGACATTCTATGAATAGAATTTTGCACTTGTTCACACTTTATGCCGGGTTTTGGTTCTTTCTAACAATATTTCTGGTATTATAAATAATCAAACGAAAAACTGGTTTGCCATCTAGTTGCAAACCCTTGGCCGCTGTGATTCGATTGACTGATTTTGAATAAATTATTAATTCATTTCATAATATTTCTGGTATTTTTATAGTTGGATATTTGAGATTTTATATAAACATGTACACAATTTTAACAGTTCATGGACGAATTTTGATGTTTTTTGACAATTGTTTTAAATTTCAAGACTAGAGAATGCTATTTTAGATGTTTTGAGATTTTATAAACACAATTTTGCACTTTTTATTTATTTTAAGCCGGATTTTAGTAAGATATTTTTATTTTATGACTAGAATTTTGCTATTTTTAACTTCTTATAAATTTTTAATTTAATTTTTTTTTTGCATTTTTGACAGATCATCAAAATATTTTTTAATTTTTTGACAAAATTTTGTAATTTTTGATTTTTTCTAACTAGATTGTTGTAGTTTTTAACAGTTTAAGGTAAATTTGGCTATTTTTTGACAGTTTTTTTATTTTTTTTGCAGGATTTTGCTATTTTTGAAATTTTTGACATTTTATTTGAACAGTGACCGGATTTTGTTTCTTTGTGAAAAAATTATGATATTTTATGGCCGGATTTTTCTGTTTATAATTTTTTTACGTTTTTTTTTTAAGTTTTTGGTCAAACTTTGGCGCTTTTAACAATATTTTGATATTTAAAGGCCAAATTTTGCTATTTTTAATATTTTATGAAAAGTGTTTGGCTTTTTTTAACAGTTTTTTGCCGGATTTTGTTTTTTGTTAAATATTTTTAAATTTTATGGCAGTTTATGGCAAAATTTTGCTATTTTTGACATTCCATGAAAAGAATTTTGCACTTGTCCACAGTCTATGCCGAATTTTGGTTCTTCCTAACAATATTTTTGATATTTTATTTGGATTTTTGAGATTTTATGGAAATGTGTACACTTTTTTAACAGGTTATGGCCGAATTTTGGTGCTTTTTGACAATTCTTGAAATTTTATAGCTAGACTATGCTATTTTTGACGATTAATTAATTAAATTTTGCACTTTTTAACCGGTTTTTTCCGGATTTTATTTTTTTTTTGAAAATATCTTTGTTTTTCATCAAATTCTTAACTTTTTATAAATATAATGTTGCATTTTTTAAAGTTTATGCTTAAATATTGGTTCCTTGTAACAACAGTATTTTAATACTTCATAGTTAGACTCTGCTATTTTAGGCTTATTATGAAAAAAATTTTGTACTTTTCAACAGTTTCTAGCTGAATTTTAGTATTTTCTAACAATATTTTGATGTTTTTGACCTTCTATGAATAGAATTTTGCACTTTTTTACAATTAATGACAGAGTCCTTTTCAATATTTTGCGGTAGAACTCAAAAATTGTAGCTACGCCGCTGAAGCGGATAGTTTGCATTTGTTGACTGCGATTGAGAAATGTTTTATTGTTGATATTCCTGTAGCTTATAAGATTAAAAATGGACTACACAGTTATGATCTGAGTGACCCATCTCTGATCATTACTGTGAGCGGTCGGCTTGCATTGGCATCAGAGGACACTAGTGTGGTGTGCGAATATCATTTTCTTAGTTTTTGCAAAGAGTTAGACTAATCTTTCTAGTTGACTAGTATAGTCGGATGTGATTTTTCAAGATTTGAGTATAATGTTGTTCTGTTTGTTTTGAATCAGACCGAATTGTAAACGCTTTTTTGACAATTTTCTGAAGAATTTGAAATACAAACCGGAAAAAGTAATTTTCCGACTTTGTCTTGGTCTAGTGGGGCTTATAGTAGCCCTACCTTAGTAGCAAATGTTTAACGTAAGCAAATGTTTAACGTAAGGTTTATTACTTTATAATCTTCAAACGTCATAAATTTTTTATAACAGAATTAACCATTTTTTGGACAAAGATTAAACATTGCATATTATCAAGTGGGGTGGGATTGCATGATTAAAATAACAACTCAACATTAATCTCTAATGTTATGAATTAAAAGCGCACCATTAATTATACAAGACATAAATGGTGGCTCCCACTACTAAATTAATTAAATTCTATGATCCCCATGTTTTGACACCCACAGTACATATTTTTAAAAAGCTACTTACAAAAAATCTAAATAAACCCTAATAAATCCTCATTAAAAATCCCTCTGGTAAGTATACAACTGGACAGGGTCCCACTAAAACTTCATAACTGCAATAAATCAACGTTGCAACTCACCTGTTTGTTAAAAAAGCGCCCCCATAACACACAGACACCTACGCGATGCCCATCATAATTATGTCTTAGCATATTAATTGTTATTTAATGCATTCAGCGATGGAGTGGTTTGTTGTAAATTACATAGGGTGTATCATTAAAGCGTCTTTTGTTAGGAATTAATAACGAGGGCGATTACGTATGGTAAATAAATGCGATTCATGGGCATTGTTTATCTCGCTTGAAAATTACGCGTGGAAGAATACAAAAATATTTCCGCTCTGTGGAGCCACAAGTGTAATTAAATTATTCGAGTCGCTTTTTTCTGTTTAATATCTTAAAAGAGATTTTAAAAGGGTTTGAGTTAATTGAATATGTGCATATATTTTGACTTAAAAAGTTTTGCATAAAACGAGAATTTATAATACTTGATGACACCAAAAAAGATTTAAGCAATTCTCTATGATTATTATTTAAAATTATAAAAGTTTGTTGAAACATTATTTATTTAAAAATAATTTACAAGTCTGCACAAAAAGAGATTATAATAAAGAACAAAAAGAAAGTTTCTTTTGGCATTCTCCCAGCTATTTATAATTGTTATAAATATAAAAGGATTTACGAAATCAACATTGTCGCATAATTTTAGATCAAAAGATCAAGATAAAAGAAATTTGAATAGCTTATCGTATAAACGAAGTCATGTAAGATTTATTTATTGCCTTGATGTTTATCATATTAAAATAATTTTGAATTAATTTTTAGTAATAAATTTTGTTTATTTATTTGGGTTTAAATATTAATTATAGTTTTATTAGTAAATTAATTATGCAATAAACTTAAACCATATGTAAGTAACATAATGATAAACCAAGAAGCATTTAATAGTTTTAATTGTATGATCCTACAACTAGTACAAGAACATAATTAAAACGTACAATTTATATTTAATATTTATTAAACCTACTACAGCTCCATCTTATAAAATAAATTTAAAACTTGAACTAGTATCTAATATCTCCGAAAGATGGAAGCAGCAATCAAGGTTTCATGGTATATTTTTCAGTATACAGTGGTGAGTTGCGGATATTGAACTATATACAAGTACATGTAATGAAAGGGAGTTTTGTATCTGATTTTATAATGAATTAATTTAGACAATTTATTGTTATTCAGTATTATTGCTAATTAATTATAGGTAATGAAAGTATTTGATAAGTATGTAGGCAATCTAACATACACAAACTAGCGCTAAACATAATTATTTTAATGTTCTAAGCTCTGTTAATAATTAATTCATATGCCTTTTGCTATTTGTACTAGTTGAAAAATGTTAAATTAATTATGACTAATAATTATTGCTTAAACTTATTAATGATATGTTCATCAAATCCATCTTCTCAAAACTTAATAATTGATTATCAATGCTAGAGCCATGTCGGTATACAAATCGCACCTTTCATCATACGGGACACTGGAAACATCGCACGCCTATCACATCTATTGTAAATTTAATTAAACTTACAAAAACAGGTATGCAATTAAATTAAATTCAATAACTATTTACTCACATGTGCAATATAAGTAGCATAACAAAAAACTTGCGTAAAATCAAAATAATTAAGTCTTTTTTTTTTTTTTTTTTTTTTTTTTTAATTTGACAAAATAGTCGGTTTTATTGCCGGTACGTACATAAACACACGTCGCCACACTAAAATTCGCAAACGTGAACCAATGTTGGTAATTTTTTGGTTACTGGGGTAATTTGGACCCGTGATTACGATTCCGGAATCGCCGTTTCGATATTCTCAACCGTTCACCTTCTAATTCATAGCGGTTTTTTGGTGTATTTTTATTACAAAAAAGCGTGAAACAAATATAGTTTTAAGATGCCGAGGGGGACGCAAATGCTTCTGTGGCAAGCCAACAGACCCCGGCAGATGCTGTTGCAAACCGGAAGTCCGTAGGTCAAAGGGTTTTCTTTCGGCGATCGATTGTATCGCTTAGTACGGTACGCATGTTCGCGTTTTTCAGAGTAAAATCCACAAATGTGGATGAAATTTTGTAATATTTTGCTTTCTGGGGTAATTTGGGGCCCCGATCACGATTTTAATATCGCCGTTTTGATATTCTCATCATTTCTCCCTCTTATGCAATAATGGCTATTTTCGGTCATTTTCAAAGTTCTAAATGCGTGAAACTAACATACTTCTAGCCGGCCGATGGAGACCCAGATTTTTTTATGTCAAGCCTCAGACCCCAGTAGGTTGTCGGCCAAAGCGGAAGTCCGTGCTTCAAGGGGTTCTCCTTCGGCAATCAAAAGAGTCGAAACATACCAAAGGGGGGGGGTCTTTCTCTTTTTTGGACTAGGATTTTTTCAATTTTAGGAAAAAAAGGTCGGTTTTTTTGCATTTCCTGACGTAAAATGAACCCCTGATTACGATTTTGAGGGTCCGACTCCGATATTCCTAGCACCCTGGCGGCAATTTTAAAATAACCGCGAAAAACACGTTTTTTTTGCATTTCGAAAGGCAAAAGAGGCACTAAACGGTGAAGGGCAGGGACGCAATTGCTCCTGAGGGTAGTCAATAGACCCATCTAAATCCCCGCCAAACGGCAAGTCCGTAGATCAAAGGGTTTTCCTTCGGCGATCGACGAAACTTTCGGTTTTATCGCCAATAGGTACATAAGCTCACGTCGCCACACTAAAATTCGCAAACGTGAACCAATGTTGGTAATTTTTTGGTTACTGGGGTAATTTGGACCCGTGATTACGATTCCGGAATCGGCGTTTCGATATTCTCAACCGTTCACCTTCTAATTCATAGCGGTTTTTTGGTGTATTTTTATTACAAAAACGCGTGAAACAAATATAGTTTTAAGAGGCCGAGGGAGACGCAAATGCTCATGTGGCAAGCCAACAGACCCCGGCAGATGCTGTTGCAAACCGGAAGTCCGTAGGTCAAAGGGTTTTCTTTCGGCGATCGATTGTATCGCTTAGTACGGTACGCATGTTCGCGTTTTTCAGAGTAAAATCCACAAATGTGGATGAAATTTTGTAATATTTTGCTTTCTGGGGTAATTTGGGGCCCCGATCACGATTTTAATATCGCCGTTTTGATATTCTCATCATTTCTCCCTCTTATGCAATAATGGCTATTTTCGGTCATTTTCAAAGTTCTAAATGCGTGAAACTAACATACTTCTAGCCGGCCGATGGAGACCCAGATTTTTTTATGTCAAGCCTCAGACCCCAGTAGGTTGTCGGCCAAAGCGGAAGTCCGTGCTTCAAGGGGTTCTCCTTCGGCAATCAAAAGAGTCGAAACATACCAAAGGGGGGGGTCTTTCTCTTTTTTGGACTAGGATTTTTTCAATTTTAGGAAAAAAAGGTCGGTTTTTTTGCATTTCCTGACGTAAAATGAACCCCTGATTACGATTTTGAGGGTCCGACTCCGATATTCCTAGCACCCTGGCGGCAATTTTAAAATAACCGCGAAAAACACGTTTTTTTTGCATTTCGAAAGGCAAAAGAGGCACTAAACGGTGAAGGGCAGGGACGCAATTGCTCCTGAGGGTAGTCAATAGACCCATCTAAATCCCCGCCAAACGGCAAGTCCGTAGATCAAAGGGTTTTCCTTCGGCGATCGACGAAACTTTCGGTTTTATCGCCAATAGGTACATAAGCTCACGTCGCCACACTAAAATTCGCAAACGTGAACCAATGTTGGTAATTTTTTGGTTACTGGGGTAATTTGGACCCGTGATTACGATTCCGGAATCGGCGTTTCGATATTCTCAACCGTTCACCTTCTAATTCATAGCGGTTTTTTGGTGTATTTTTATTACAAAAACGCGTGAAACAAATATAGTTTTAAGAGGCCGAGGGAGACGCAAATGCTCATGTGGCAAGCCAACAGACCCCGGCAGATGCTGTTGCAAACCGGAAGTCCGTAGGTCAAAGGGTTTTCTTTCGGCGATCGATTGTATCGCTTAGTACGGTACGCATGTTCGCGTTTTTCAGAGTAAAATCCACAAATGTGGATGAAATTTTGTAATATTTTGCTTTCTGGGGTAATTTGGGGCCCCGATCACGATTTTAATATCGCCGTTTTGATATTCTCATCATTTCTCCCTCTTATGCAATAATGGCTATTTTCGGTCATTTTCAAAGTTCTAAATGCGTGAAACTAACATACTTCTAGCCGGCCGATGGAGACCCAGATTTTTTTATGTCAAGCCTCAGACCCCAGTAGGTTGTCGGCCAAAGCGGAAGTCCGTGCTTCAAGGGGTTCTCCTTCGGCAATCAAAAGAGTCGAAACATACCAAAGGGGGGGGTCTTTCTCTTTTTTGGACTAGGATTTTTTCAATTTTAGGAAAAAAAGGTCGGTTTTTTTGCATTTCCTGACGTAAAATGAACCCCTGATTACGATTTTGAGGGTCCGACTCCGATATTCCTAGCACCCTGGCGGCAATTTTAAAATAACCGCGAAAAACACGTTTTTTTTGCATTTCGAAAGGCAAAAGAGGCACTAAACGGTGAAGGGCAGGGACGCAATTGCTCCTGAGGGTAGTCAATAGACCCATCTAAATCCCCGCCAAACGGCAAGTCCGTAGATCAAAGGGTTTTCCTTCGGCGATCGACGAAACTTTCGGTTTTATCGCCAATAGGTACATAAGCTCACGTCGCCACACTAAAATTCGCAAACGTGAACCAATGTTGGTAATTTTTTGGTTACTGGGGTAATTTGGACCCGTGATTACGATTCCGGAATCGCCGTTTCGATATTCTCAACCGTTCACCTTCTAATTCATAGCGGTTTTTTGGTGTATTTTTATTACAAAAACGCGTGAAACAAATATAGTTTTAAGAGGCCGAGGGAGACGCAAATGCTCATGTGGCAAGCCAACAGACCCCGGCAGATGCTGTTGCAAACCGGAAGTCCGTAGGTCAAAGGGTTTTCTTTCGGCGATCGATTGTATCGCTTAGTACGGTACGCATGTTCGCGTTTTTCAGAGTAAAATCCACAAATGTGGATGAAATTTTGTAATATTTTGCTTTCTGGGGTAATTTGGGGCCCCGATCACGATTTTAATATCGCCGTTTTGATATTCTCATCATTTCTCCCTCTTATGCAATAATGGCTATTTTCGGTCATTTTCAAAGTTCTAAATGCGTGAAACTAACATACTTCTAGCCGGCCGATGGAGACCCAGATTTTTTTATGTCAAGCCTCAGACCCCAGTAGGTTGTCGGCCAAAGCGGAAGTCCGTGCTTCAAGGGGTTCTCCTTCGGCAATCAAAAGAGTCGAAACATACCAAAGGGGGGGTCTTTCTCTTTTTTGGACTAGGATTTTTTCAATTTTAGGAAAAAAAGGTCGGTTTTTTTGCATTTCCTGACGTAAAATGAACCCCTGATTACGATTTTGAGGGTCCGACTCCGATATTCCTAGCACCCTGGCGGCAATTTTAAAATAACCGCGAAAAACACGTTTTTTTTGCATTTCGAAAGGCAAAAGAGGCACTAAACGGTGAAGGGCAGGGACGCAATTGCTCCTGAGGGTAGTCAATAGACCCATCTAAATCCCCGCCAAACGGCAAGTCCGTAGATCAAAGGGTTTTCCTTCGGCGATCGACGAAACTTTCGGTTTTATCGCCAATAGGTACATAAGCTCACGTCGCCACACTAAAATTCGCAAACGTGAACCAATGTTGGTAATTTTTTGGTTACTGGGGTAATTTGGACCCGTGATTACGATTCCGGAATCGGCGTTTCGATATTCTCAACCGTTCACCTTCTAATTCATAGCGGTTTTTTGGTGTATTTTTATTACAAAAACGCGTGAAACAAATATAGTTTTAAGAGGCCGAGGGAGACGCAAATGCTCATGTGGCAAGCCAACAGACCCCGGCAGATGCTGTTGCAAACCGGAAGTCCGTAGGTCAAAGGGTTTTCTTTCGGCGATCGATTGTATCGCTTAGTACGGTACGCATGTTCGCGTTTTTCAGAGTAAAATCCACAAATGTGGATGAAATTTTGTAATATTTTGCTTTCTGGGGTAATTTGGGGCCCCGATCACGATTTTAATATCGCCGTTTTGATATTCTCATCATTTCTCCCTCTTATGCAATAATGGCTATTTTCGGTCATTTTCAAAGTTCTAAATGCGTGAAACTAACATACTTCTAGCCGGCCGATGGAGACCCAGATTTTTTTATGTCAAGCCTCAGACCCCAGTAGGTTGTCGGCCAAAGCGGAAGTCCGTGCTTCAAGGGGTTCTCCTTCGGCAATCAAAAGAGTCGAAACATACCAAAGGGGGGGGTCTTTCTCTTTTTTGGACTAGGATTTTTTCAATTTTAGGAAAAAAAGGTCGGTTTTTTTGCATTTCCTGACGTAAAATGAACCCCTGATTACGATTTTGAGGGTCCGACTCCGATATTCCTAGCACCCTGGCGGCAATTTTAAAATAACCGCGAAAAACACGTTTTTTTTGCATTTCGAAAGGCAAAAGAGGCACTAAACGGTGAAGGGCAGGGACGCAATTGCTCCTGAGGGTAGTCAATAGACCCATCTAAATCCCCGCCAAACGGCAAGTCCGTAGATCAAAGGGTTTTCCTTCGGCGATCGACGAAACTTTCGGTTTTATCGCCAATAGGTACATAAGCTCACGTCGCCACACTAAAATTCGCAAACGTGAACCAATGTTGGTAATTTTTTGGTTACTGGGGTAATTTGGACCCGTGATTACGATTCCGGAATCGGCGTTTCGATATTCTCAACCGTTCACCTTCTAATTCATAGCGGTTTTTTGGTGTATTTTTATTACAAAAACGCGTGAAACAAATATAGTTTTAAGAGGCCGAGGGAGACGCAAATGCTCATGTGGCAAGCCAACAGACCCCGGCAGATGCTGTTGCAAACCGGAAGTCCGTAGGTCAAAGGGTTTTCTTTCGGCGATCGATTGTATCGCTTAGTACGGTACGCATGTTCGCGTTTTTCAGAGTAAAATCCACAAATGTGGATGAAATTTTGTAATATTTTGCTTTCTGGGGTAATTTGGGGCCCCGATCACGATTTTAATATCGCCGTTTTGATATTCTCATCATTTCTCCCTCTTATGCAATAATGGCTATTTTCGGTCATTTTCAAAGTTCTAAATGCGTGAAACTAACATACTTCTAGCCGGCCGATGGAGACCCAGATTTTTTTATGTCAAGCCTCAGACCCCAGTAGGTTGTCGGCCAAAGCGGAAGTCCGTGCTTCAAGGGGTTCTCCTTCGGCAATCAAAAGAGTCGAAACATACCAAAGGGGGGGGGTCTTTCTCTTTTTTGGACTAGGATTTTTTCAATTTTAGGAAAAAAAGGTCGGTTTTTTTGCATTTCCTGACGTAAAATGAACCCCTGATTACGATTTTGAGGGTCCGACTCCGATATTCCTAGCACCCTGGCGGCAATTTTAAAATAACCGCGAAAAACACGTTTTTTTTGCATTTCGAAAGGCAAAAGAGGCACTAAACGGTGAAGGGCAGGGACGCAATTGCTCCTGAGGGTAGTCAATAGACCCATCTAAATCCCCGCCAAACGGCAAGTCCGTAGATCAAAGGGTTTTCCTTCGGCGATCGACGAAACTTTCGGTTTTATCGCCAATAGGTACATAAGCTCACGTCGCCACACTAAAATTCGCAAACGTGAACCAATGTTGGTAATTTTTTGGTTACTGGGGTAATTTGGACCCGTGATTACGATTCCGGAATCGGCGTTTCGATATTCTCAACCGTTCACCTTCTAATTCATAGCGGTTTTTTGGTGTATTTTTATTACAAAAACGCGTGAAACAAATATAGTTTTAAGAGGCCGAGGGAGACGCAAATGCTCATGTGGCAAGCCAACAGACCCCGGCAGATGCTGTTGCAAACCGGAAGTCCGTAGGTCAAAGGGTTTTCTTTCGGCGATCGATTGTATCGCTTAGTACGGTACGCATGTTCGCGTTTTTCAGAGTAAAATCCACAAATGTGGATGAAATTTTGTAATATTTTGCTTTCTGGGGTAATTTGGGGCCCCGATCACGATTTTAATATCGCCGTTTTGATATTCTCATCATTTCTCCCTCTTATGCAATAATGGCTATTTTCGGTCATTTTCAAAGTTCTAAATGCGTGAAACTAACATACTTCTAGCCGGCCGATGGAGACCCAGATTTTTTTATGTCAAGCCTCAGACCCCAGTAGGTTGTCGGCCAAAGCGGAAGTCCGTGCTTCAAGGGGTTCTCCTTCGGCAATCAAAAGAGTCGAAACATACCAAAGGGGGGGGTCTTTCTCTTTTTTGGACTAGGATTTTTTCAATTTTAGGAAAAAAAGGTCGGTTTTTTTGCATTTCCTGACGTAAAATGAACCCCTGATTACGATTTTGAGGGTCCGACTCCGATATTCCTAGCACCCTGGCGGCAATTTTAAAATAACCGCGAAAAACACGTTTTTTTTGCATTTCGAAAGGCAAAAGAGGCACTAAACGGTGAAGGGCAGGGACGCAATTGCTCCTGAGGGTAGTCAATAGACCCATCTAAATCCCCGCCAAACGGCAAGTCCGTAGATCAAAGGGTTTTCCTTCGGCGATCGACGAAACTTTCGGTTTTATCGCCAATAGGTACATAAGCTCACGTCGCCACACTAAAATTCGCAAACGTGAACCAATGTTGGTAATTTTTTGGTTACTGGGGTAATTTGGACCCGTGATTACGATTCCGGAATCGGCGTTTCGATATTCTCAACCGTTCACCTTCTAATTCATAGCGGTTTTTTGGTGTATTTTTATTACAAAAACGCGTGAAACAAATATAGTTTTAAGAGGCCGAGGGAGACGCAAATGCTCATGTGGCAAGCCAACAGACCCCGGCAGATGCTGTTGCAAACCGGAAGTCCGTAGGTCAAAGGGTTTTCTTTCGGCGATCGATTGTATCGCTTAGTACGGTACGCATGTTCGCGTTTTTCAGAGTAAAATCCACAAATGTGGATGAAATTTTGTAATATTTTGCTTTCTGGGGTAATTTGGGGCCCCGATCACGATTTTAATATCGCCGTTTTGATATTCTCATCATTTCTCCCTCTTATGCAATAATGGCTATTTTCGGTCATTTTCAAAGTTCTAAATGCGTGAAACTAACATACTTCTAGCCGGCCGATGGAGACCCAGATTTTTTTATGTCAAGCCTCAGACCCCAGTAGGTTGTCGGCCAAAGCGGAAGTCCGTGCTTCAAGGGGTTCTCCTTCGGCAATCAAAAGAGTCGAAACATACCAAAGGGGGGGGTCTTTCTCTTTTTTGGACTAGGATTTTTTCAATTTTAGGAAAAAAAGGTCGGTTTTTTTGCATTTCCTGACGTAAAATGAACCCCTGATTACGATTTTGAGGGTCCGACTCCGATATTCCTAGCACCCTGGCGGCAATTTTAAAATAACCGCGAAAAACACGTTTTTTTTGCATTTCGAAAGGCAAAAGAGGCACTAAACGGTGAAGGGCAGGGACGCAATTGCTCCTGAGGGTAGTCAATAGACCCATCTAAATCCCCGCCAAACGGCAAGTCCGTAGATCAAAGGGTTTTCCTTCGGCGATCGACGAAACTTTCGGTTTTATCGCCAATAGGTACATAAGCTCACGTCGCCACACTAAAATTCGCAAACGTGAACCAATGTTGGTAATTTTTTGGTTACTGGGGTAATTTGGACCCGTGATTACGATTCCGGAATCGGCGTTTCGATATTCTCAACCGTTCACCTTCTAATTCATAGCGGTTTTTTGGTGTATTTTTATTACAAAAACGCGTGAAACAAATATAGTTTTAAGAGGCCGAGGGAGACGCAAATGCTCATGTGGCAAGCCAACAGACCCCGGCAGATGCTGTTGCAAACCGGAAGTCCGTAGGTCAAAGGGTTTTCTTTCGGCGATCGATTGTATCGCTTAGTACGGTACGCATGTTCGCGTTTTTCAGAGTAAAATCCACAAATGTGGATGAAATTTTGTAATATTTTGCTTTCTGGGGTAATTTGGGGCCCCGATCACGATTTTAATATCGCCGTTTTGATATTCTCATCATTTCTCCCTCTTATGCAATAATGGCTATTTTCGGTCATTTTCAAAGTTCTAAATGCGTGAAACTAACATACTTCTAGCCGGCCGATGGAGACCCAGATTTTTTTATGTCAAGCCTCAGACCCCAGTAGGTTGTCGGCCAAAGCGGAAGTCCGTGCTTCAAGGGGTTCTCCTTCGGCAATCAAAAGAGTCGAAACATACCAAAGGGGGGGGTCTTTCTCTTTTTTGGACTAGGATTTTTTCAATTTTAGGAAAAAAAGGTCGGTTTTTTTGCATTTCCTGACGTAAAATGAACCCCTGATTACGATTTTGAGGGTCCGACTCCGATATTCCTAGCACCCTGGCGGCAATTTTAAAATAACCGCGAAAAACACGTTTTTTTTGCATTTCGAAAGGCAAAAGAGGCACTAAACGGTGAAGGGCAGGGACGCAATTGCTCCTGAGGGTAGTCAATAGACCCATCTAAATCCCCGCCAAACGGCAAGTCCGTAGATCAAAGGGTTTTCCTTCGGCGATCGACGAAACTTTCGGTTTTATCGCCAATAGGTACATAAGCTCACGTCGCCACACTAAAATTCGCAAACGTGAACCAATGTTGGTAATTTTTTGGTTACTGGGGTAATTTGGACCCGTGATTACGATTCCGGAATCGGCGTTTCGATATTCTCAACCGTTCACCTTCTAATTCATAGCGGTTTTTTGGTGTATTTTTATTACAAAAACGCGTGAAACAAATATAGTTTTAAGAGGCCGAGGGAGACGCAAATGCTCATGTGGCAAGCCAACAGACCCCGGCAGATGCTGTTGCAAACCGGAAGTCCGTAGGTCAAAGGGTTTTCTTTCGGCGATCGATTGTATCGCTTAGTACGGTACGCATGTTCGCGTTTTTCAGAGTAAAATCCACAAATGTGGATGAAATTTTGTAATATTTTGCTTTCTGGGGTAATTTGGGGCCCCGATCACGATTTTAATATCGCCGTTTTGATATTCTCATCATTTCTCCCTCTTATGCAATAATGGCTATTTTCGGTCATTTTCAAAGTTCTAAATGCGTGAAACTAACATACTTCTAGCCGGCCGATGGAGACCCAGATTTTTTTATGTCAAGCCTCAGACCCCAGTAGGTTGTCGGCCAAAGCGGAAGTCCGTGCTTCAAGGGGTTCTCCTTCGGCAATCAAAAGAGTCGAAACATACCAAAGGGGGGGGTCTTTCTCTTTTTTGGACTAGGATTTTTTCAATTTTAGGAAAAAAAGGTCGGTTTTTTTGCATTTCCTGACGTAAAATGAACCCCTGATTACGATTTTGAGGGTCCGACTCCGATATTCCTAGCACCCTGGCGGCAATTTTAAAATAACCGCGAAAAACACGTTTTTTTTGCATTTCGAAAGGCAAAAGAGGCACTAAACGGTGAAGGGCAGGGACGCAATTGCTCCTGAGGGTAGTCAATAGACCCATCTAAATCCCCGCCAAACGGCAAGTCCGTAGATCAAAGGGTTTTCCTTCGGCGATCGACGAAACTTTCGGTTTTATCGCCAATAGGTACATAAGCTCACGTCGCCACACTAAAATTCGCAAACGTGAACCAATGTTGGTAATTTTTTGGTTACTGGGGTAATTTGGACCCGTGATTACGATTCCGGAATCGGCGTTTCGATATTCTCAACCGTTCACCTTCTAATTCATAGCGGTTTTTTGGTGTATTTTTATTACAAAAACGCGTGAAACAAATATAGTTTTAAGAGGCCGAGGGAGACGCAAATGCTCATGTGGCAAGCCAACAGACCCCGGCAGATGCTGTTGCAAACCGGAAGTCCGTAGGTCAAAGGGTTTTCTTTCGGCGATCGATTGTATCGCTTAGTACGGTACGCATGTTCGCGTTTTTCAGAGTAAAATCCACAAATGTGGATGAAATTTTGTAATATTTTGCTTTCTGGGGTAATTTGGGGCCCCGATCACGATTTTAATATCGCCGTTTTGATATTCTCATCATTTCTCCCTCTTATGCAATAATGGCTATTTTCGGTCATTTTCAAAGTTCTAAATGCGTGAAACTAACATACTTCTAGCCGGCCGATGGAGACCCAGATTTTTTTATGTCAAGCCTCAGACCCCAGTAGGTTGTCGGCCAAAGCGGAAGTCCGTGCTTCAAGGGGTTCTCCTTCGGCAATCAAAAGAGTCGAAACATACCAAAGGGGGGGGTCTTTCTCTTTTTTGGACTAGGATTTTTTCAATTTTAGGA
Organism: Tachinus rufipes; assembly: GCA_963932245.1. Lineage (NCBI taxonomy): Eukaryota > Metazoa > Arthropoda > Insecta > Coleoptera > Staphylinidae > Tachinus > Tachinus rufipes. The sequence continues at coordinate 11,560,704 of OZ010749.1, forward strand.
AAAAAAGGTCGGTTTTTTTGCATTTCCTGACGTAAAATGAACCCCTGATTACGATTTTGAGGGTCCGACTCCGATATTCCTAGCACCCTGGCGGCAATTTTAAAATAACCGCGAAAAACACGTTTTTTTTGCATTTCGAAAGGCAAAAGAGGCACTAAACGGTGAAGGGCAGGGACGCAATTGCTCCTGAGGGTAGTCAATAGACCCATCTAAATCCCCGCCAAACGGCAAGTCCGTAGATCAAAGGGTTTTCCTTCGGCGATCGACGAAACTTTCGGTTTTATCGCCAATAGGTACATAAGCTCACGTCGCCACACTAAAATTCGCAAACGTGAACCAATGTTGGTAATTTTTTGGTTACTGGGGTAATTTGGACCCGTGATTACGATTCCGGAATCGGCGTTTCGATATTCTCAACCGTTCACCTTCTAATTCATAGCGGTTTTTTGGTGTATTTTTATTACAAAAACGCGTGAAACAAATATAGTTTTAAGAGGCCGAGGGAGACGCAAATGCTCATGTGGCAAGCCAACAGACCCCGGCAGATGCTGTTGCAAACCGGAAGTCCGTAGGTCAAAGGGTTTTCTTTCGGCGATCGATTGTATCGCTTAGTACGGTACGCATGTTCGCGTTTTTCAGAGTAAAATCCACAAATGTGGATGAAATTTTGTAATATTTTGCTTTCTGGGGTAATTTGGGGCCCCGATCACGATTTTAATATCGCCGTTTTGATATTCTCATCATTTCTCCCTCTTATGCAATAATGGCTATTTTCGGTCATTTTCAAAGTTCTAAATGCGTGAAACTAACATACTTCTAGCCGGCCGATGGAGACCCAGATTTTTTTATGTCAAGCCTCAGACCCCAGTAGGTTGTCGGCCAAAGCGGAAGTCCGTGCTTCAAGGGGTTCTCCTTCGGCAATCAAAAGAGTCGAAACATACCAAAGGGGGGGGTCTTTCTCTTTTTTGGACTAGGATTTTTTCAATTTTAGGAAAAAAAGGTCGGTTTTTTTGCATTTCCTGACGTAAAATGAACCCCTGATTACGATTTTGAGGGTCCGACTCCGATATTCCTAGCACCCTGGCGGCAATTTTAAAATAACCGCGAAAAACACGTTTTTTTTGCATTTCGAAAGGCAAAAGAGGCACTAAACGGTGAAGGGCAGGGACGCAATTGCTCCTGAGGGTAGTCAATAGACCCATCTAAATCCCCGCCAAACGGCAAGTCCGTAGATCAAAGGGTTTTCCTTCGGCGATCGACGAAACTTTCGGTTTTATCGCCAATAGGTACATAAGCTCACGTCGCCACACTAAAATTCGCAAACGTGAACGAACCAATGTTGGTAATTTTTTGGTTACTGGGGTAATTTGGACCCGTGATTACGATTCCGGAATCGGCGTTTCGATATTCTCAACCGTTCACCTTCTAATTCATAGCGGTTTTTTGGTGTATTTTTATTACAAAAACGCGTGAAACAAATATAGTTTTAAGAGGCCGAGGGAGACGCAAATGCTCATGTGGCAAGCCAACAGACCCCGGCAGATGCTGTTGCAAACCGGAAGTCCGTAGGTCAAAGGGTTTTCTTTCGGCGATCGATTGTATCGCTTAGTACGGTACGCATGTTCGCGTTTTTCAGAGTAAAATCCACAAATGTGGATGAAATTTTGTAATATTTTGCTTTCTGGGGTAATTTGGGGCCCCGATCACGATTTTAATATCGCCGTTTTGATATTCTCATCATTTCTCCCTCTTATGCAATAATGGCTATTTTCGGTCATTTTCAAAGTTCTAAATGCGTGAAACTAACATACTTCTAGCCGGCCGATGGAGACCCAGATTTTTTTATGTCAAGCCTCAGACCCCAGTAGGTTGTCGGCCAAAGCGGAAGTCCGTGCTTCAAGGGGTTCTCCTTCGGCAATCAAAAGAGTCGAAACATACCAAAGGGGGGGGTCTTTCTCTTTTTTGGACTAGGATTTTTTCAATTTTAGGAAAAAAAGGTCGGTTTTTTTGCATTTCCTGACGTAAAATGAACCCCTGATTACGATTTTGAGGGTCCGACTCCGATATTCCTAGCACCCTGGCGGCAATTTTAAAATAACCGCGAAAAACACGTTTTTTTTGCATTTCGAAAGGCAAAAGAGGCACTAAACGGTGAAGGGCAGGGACGCAATTGCTCCTGAGGGTAGTCAATAGACCCATCTAAATCCCCGCCAAACGGCAAGTCCGTAGATCAAAGGGTTTTCCTTCGGCGATCGACGAAACTTTCGGTTTTATCGCCAATAGGTACATAAGCTCACGTCGCCACACTAAAATTCGCAAACGTGAACCAATGTTGGTAATTTTTTGGTTACTGGGGTAATTTGGACCCGTGATTACGATTCCGGAATCGGCGTTTCGATATTCTCAACCGTTCACCTTCTAATTCATAGCGGTTTTTTGGTGTATTTTTATTACAAAAACGCGTGAAACAAATATAGTTTTAAGAGGCCGAGGGAGACGCAAATGCTCATGTGGCAAGCCAACAGACCCCGGCAGATGCTGTTGCAAACCGGAAGTCCGTAGGTCAAAGGGTTTTCTTTCGGCGATCGATTGTATCGCTTAGTACGGTACGCATGTTCGCGTTTTTCAGAGTAAAATCCACAAATGTGGATGAAATTTTGTAATATTTTGCTTTCTGGGGTAATTTGGGGCCCCGATCACGATTTTAATATCGCCGTTTTGATATTCTCATCATTTCTCCCTCTTATGCAATAATGGCTATTTTCGGTCATTTTCAAAGTTCTAAATGCGTGAAACTAACATACTTCTAGCCGGCCGATGGAGACCCAGATTTTTTTATGTCAAGCCTCAGACCCCAGTAGGTTGTCGGCCAAAGCGGAAGTCCGTGCTTCAAGGGGTTCTCCTTCGGCAATCAAAAGAGTCGAAACATACCAAAGGGGGGGGTCTTTCTCTTTTTTGGACTAGGATTTTTTCAATTTTAGGAAAAAAAGGTCGGTTTTTTTGCATTTCCTGACGTAAAATGAACCCCTGATTACGATTTTGAGGGTCCGACTCCGATATTCCTAGCACCCTGGCGGCAATTTTAAAATAACCGCGAAAAACACGTTTTTTTTGCATTTCGAAAGGCAAAAGAGGCACTAAACGGTGAAGGGCAGGGACGCAATTGCTCCTGAGGGTAGTCAATAGACCCATCTAAATCCCCGCCAAACGGCAAGTCCGTAGATCAAAGGGTTTTCCTTCGGCGATCGACGAAACTTTCGGTTTTATCGCCAATAGGTACATAAGCTCACGTCGCCACACTAAAATTCGCAAACGTGAACCAATGTTGGTAATTTTTTGGTTACTGGGGTAATTTGGACCCGTGATTACGATTCCGGAATCGGCGTTTCGATATTCTCAACCGTTCACCTTCTAATTCATAGCGGTTTTTTGGTGTATTTTTATTACAAAAACGCGTGAAACAAATATAGTTTTAAGAGGCCGAGGGAGACGCAAATGCTCATGTGGCAAGCCAACAGACCCCGGCAGATGCTGTTGCAAACCGGAAGTCCGTAGGTCAAAGGGTTTTCTTTCGGCGATCGATTGTATCGCTTAGTACGGTACGCATGTTCGCGTTTTTCAGAGTAAAATCCACAAATGTGGATGAAATTTTGTAATATTTTGCTTTCTGGGGTAATTTGGGGCCCCGATCACGATTTTAATATCGCCGTTTTGATATTCTCATCATTTCTCCCTCTTATGCAATAATGGCTATTTTCGGTCATTTTCAAAGTTCTAAATGCGTGAAACTAACATACTTCTAGCCGGCCGATGGAGACCCAGATTTTTTTATGTCAAGCCTCAGACCCCAGTAGGTTGTCGGCCAAAGCGGAAGTCCGTGCTTCAAGGGGTTCTCCTTCGGCAATCAAAAGAGTCGAAACATACCAAAGGGGGGGGTCTTTCTCTTTTTTGGACTAGGATTTTTTCAATTTTAGGAAAAAAAGGTCGGTTTTTTTGCATTTCCTGACGTAAAATGAACCCCTGATTACGATTTTGAGGGTCCGACTCCGATATTCCTAGCACCCTGGCGGCAATTTTAAAATAACCGCGAAAAACACGTTTTTTTTGCATTTCGAAAGGCAAAAGAGGCACTAAACGGTGAAGGGCAGGGACGCAATTGCTCCTGAGGGTAGTCAATAGACCCATCTAAATCCCCGCCAAACGGCAAGTCCGTAGATCAAAGGGTTTTCCTTCGGCGATCGACGAAACTTTCGGTTTTATCGCCAATAGGTACATAAGCTCACGTCGCCACACTAAAATTCGCAAACGTGAACCAATGTTGGTAATTTTTTGGTTACTGGGGTAATTTGGACCCGTGATTACGATTCCGGAATCGGCGTTTCGATATTCTCAACCGTTCACCTTCTAATTCATAGCGGTTTTTTGGTGTATTTTTATTACAAAAACGCGTGAAACAAATATAGTTTTAAGAGGCCGAGGGAGACGCAAATGCTCATGTGGCAAGCCAACAGACCCCGGCAGATGCTGTTGCAAACCGGAAGTCCGTAGGTCAAAGGGTTTTCTTTCGGCGATCGATTGTATCGCTTAGTACGGTACGCATGTTCGCGTTTTTCAGAGTAAAATCCACAAATGTGGATGAAATTTTGTAATATTTTGCTTTCTGGGGTAATTTGGGGCCCCGATCACGATTTTAATATCGCCGTTTTGATATTCTCATCATTTCTCCCTCTTAGGCAATAATGGCTATTTTCGGTCATTTTCAAAGTTCTAAATGCGTGAAACTAACATACTTCTAGCCGGCCGATGGAGACCCAGATTTTTTTATGTCAAGCCTCAGACCCCAGTAGGTTGTCGGCCAAAGCGGAAGTCCGTGCTTCAAGGGGTTCTCCTTCGGCAATCAAAAGAGTCGAAACATACCAAAGGGGGGGGTCTTTCTCTTTTTTGGACTAGGATTTTTTCAATTTTAGGAAAAAAAGGTCGGTTTTTTTGCATTTCCTGACGTAAAATGAACCCCTGATTACGATTTTGAGGGTCCGACTCCGATATTCCTAGCACCCTGGCGGCAATTTTAAAATAACCGCGAAAAACACGTTTTTTTTGCATTTCGAAAGGCAAAAGAGGCACTAAACGGTGAAGGGCAGGGACGCAATTGCTCCTGAGGGTAGTCAATAGACCCATCTAAATCCCCGCCAAACGGCAAGTCCGTAGATCAAAGGGTTTTCCTTCGGCGATCGACGAAACTTTCGGTTTTATCGCCAATAGGTACATAAGCTCACGTCGCCACACTAAAATTCGCAAACGTGAACCAATGTTGGTAATTTTTTGGTTACTGGGGTAATTTGGACCCGTGATTACGATTCCGGAATCGGCGTTTCGATATTCTCAACCGTTCACCTTCTAATTCATAGCGGTTTTTTGGTGTATTTTTATTACAAAAACGCGTGAAACAAATATAGTTTTAAGAGGCCGAGGGAGACGCAAATGCTCATGTGGCAAGCCAACAGACCCCGGCAGATGCTGTTGCAAACCGGAAGTCCGTAGGTCAAAGGGTTTTCTTTCGGCGATCGATTGTATCGCTTAGTACGGTACGCATGTTCGCGTTTTTCAGAGTAAAATCCACAAATGTGGATGAAATTTTGTAATATTTTGCTTTCTGGGGTAATTTGGGGCCCCGATCACGATTTTAATATCGCCGTTTTGATATTCTCATCATTTCTCCCTCTTATGCAATAATGGCTATTTTCGGTCATTTTCAAAGTTCTAAATGCGTGAAACTAACATACTTCTAGCCGGCCGATGGAGACCCAGATTTTTTTATGTCAAGCCTCAGACCCCAGTAGGTTGTCGGCCAAAGCGGAAGTCCGTGCTTCAAGGGGTTCTCCTTCGGCAATCAAAAGAGTCGAAACATACCAAAGGGGGGGGTCTTTCTCTTTTTTGGACTAGGATTTTTTCAATTTTAGGAAAAAAAGGTCGGTTTTTTTGCATTTCCTGACGTAAAATGAACCCCTGATTACGATTTTGAGGGTCCGACTCCGATATTCCTAGCACCCTGGCGGCAATTTTAAAATAACCGCGAAAAACACGTTTTTTTTGCATTTTGAAAGGCAAAAGAGGCACTAAACGGTGAAGGGCAGGGACGCAATTGCTCCTGAGGGTAGTCAATAGACCCATCTAAATCCCCGCCAAACGGCAAGTCCGTAGATCAAAGGGTTTTCCTTCGGCGATCGACGAAACTTTCGGTTTTATCGCCAATAGGTACATAAGCTCACGTCGCCACACTAAAATTCGCAAACGTGAACCAATGTTGGTAATTTTTTGGTTACTGGGGTAATTTGGACCCGTGATTACGATTCCGGAATCGGCGTTTCGATATTCTCAACCGTTCACCTTCTAATTCATAGCGGTTTTTTGGTGTATTTTTATTACAAAAACGCGTGAAACAAATATAGTTTTAAGAGGCCGAGGGAGACGCAAATGCTCATGTGGCAAGCCAACAGACCCCGGCAGATGCTGTTGCAAACCGGAAGTCCGTAGGTCAAAGGGTTTTCTTTCGGCGATCGATTGTATCGCTTAGTACGGTACGCATGTTCGCGTTTTTCAGAGTAAAATCCACAAATGTGGATGAAATTTTGTAATATTTTGCTTTCTGGGGTAATTTGGGGCCCCGATCACGATTTTAATATCGCCGTTTTGATATTCTCATCATTTCTCCCTCTTATGCAATAATGGCTATTTTCGGTCATTTTCAAAGTTCTAAATGCGTGAAACTAACATACTTCTAGCCGGCCGATGGAGACCCAGATTTTTTTATGTCAAGCCTCAGACCCCAGTAGGTTGTCGGCCAAAGCGGAAGTCCGTGCTTCAAGGGGTTCTCCTTCGGCAATCAAAAGAGTCGAAACATACCAAAGGGGGGGGTCTTTCTCTTTTTTGGACTAGGATTTTTTCAATTTTAGGAAAAAAAGGTCGGTTTTTTTGCATTTCCTGACGTAAAATGAACCCCTGATTACGATTTTGAGGGTCCGACTCCGATATTCCTAGCACCCTGGCGGCAATTTTAAAATAACCGCGAAAAACACGTTTTTTTTGCATTTCGAAAGGCAAAAGAGGCACTAAACGGTGAAGGGCAGGGACGCAATTGCTCCTGAGGGTAGTCAATAGACCCATCTAAATCCCCGCCAAACGGCAAGTCCGTAGATCAAAGGGTTTTCCTTCGGCGATCGACGAAACTTTCGGTTTTATCGCCAATAGGTACATAAGCTCACGTCGCCACACTAAAATTCGCAAACGTGAACCAATGTTGGTAATTTTTTGGTTACTGGGGTAATTTGGACCCGTGATTACGATTCCGGAATCGGCGTTTCGATATTCTCAACCGTTCACCTTCTAATTCATAGCGGTTTTTTGGTGTATTTTTATTACAAAAACGCGTGAAACAAATATAGTTTTAAGAGGCCGAGGGAGACGCAAATGCTCATGTGGCAAGCCAACAGACCCCGGCAGATGCTGTTGCAAACCGGAAGTCCGTAGGTCAAAGGGTTTTCTTTCGGCGATCGATTGTATCGCTTAGTACGGTACGCATGTTCGCGTTTTTCAGAGTAAAATCCACAAATGTGGATGAAATTTTGTAATATTTTGCTTTCTGGGGTAATTTGGGGCCCCGATCACGATTTTAATATCGCCGTTTTGATATTCTCATCATTTCTCCCTCTTATGCAATAATGGCTATTTTCGGTCATTTTCAAAGTTCTAAATGCGTGAAACTAACATACTTCTAGCCGGCCGATGGAGACCCAGATTTTTTTATGTCAAGCCTCAGACCCCAGTAGGTTGTCGGCCAAAGCGGAAGTCCGTGCTTCAAGGGGTTCTCCTTCGGCAATCAAAAGAGTCGAAACATACCAAAGGGGGGGGTCTTTCTCTTTTTTGGACTAGGATTTTTTCAATTTTAGGAAAAAAAGGTCGGTTTTTTTGCATTTCCTGACGTAAAATGAACCCCTGATTACGATTTTGAGGGTCCGACTCCGATATTCCTAGCACCCTGGCGGCAATTTTAAAATAACCGCGAAAAACACGTTTTTTTTGCATTTTGAAAGGCAAAAGAGGCACTAAACGGTGAAGGGCAGGGACGCAATTGCTCCTGAGGGTAGTCAATAGACCCATCTAAATCCCCGCCAAACGGCAAGTCCGTAGATCAAAGGGTTTTCCTTCGGCGATCGACGAAACTTTCGGTTTTATCGCCAATAGGTACATAAGCTCACGTCGCCACACTAAAATTCGCAAACGTGAACCAATGTTGGTAATTTTTTGGTTACTGGGGTAATTTGGACCCGTGATTACGATTCCGGAATCGGCGTTTCGATATTCTCAACCGTTCACCTTCTAATTCATAGCGGTTTTTTGGTGTATTTTTATTACAAAAACGCGTGAAACAAATATAGTTTTAAGAGGCCGAGGGAGACGCAAATGCTCATGTGGCAAGCCAACAGACCCCGGCAGATGCTGTTGCAAACCGGAAGTCCGTAGGTCAAAGGGTTTTCTTTCGGCGATCGATTGTATCGCTTAGTACGGTACGCATGTTCGCGTTTTTCAGAGTAAAATCCACAAATGTGGATGAAATTTTGTAATATTTTGCTTTCTGGGGTAATTTGGGGCCCCGATCACGATTTTAATATCGCCGTTTTGATATTCTCATCATTTCTCCCTCTTATGCAATAATGGCTATTTTCGGTCATTTTCAAAGTTCTAAATGCGTGAAACTAACATACTTCTAGCCGGCCGATGGAGACCCAGATTTTTTTATGTCAAGCCTCAGACCCCAGTAGGTTGTCGGCCAAAGCGGAAGTCCGTGCTTCAAGGGGTTCTCCTTCGGCAATCAAAAGAGTCGAAACATACCAAAGGGGGGGGTCTTTCTCTTTTTTGGACTAGGATTTTTTCAATTTTAGGAAAAAAAGGTCGGTTTTTTTGCATTTCCTGACGTAAAATGAACCCCTGATTACGATTTTGAGGGTCCGACTCCGATATTCCTAGCACCCTGGCGGCAATTTTAAAATAACCGCGAAAAACACGTTTTTTTTGCATTTCGAAAGGCAAAAGAGGCACTAAACGGTGAAGGGCAGGGACGCAATTGCTCCTGAGGGTAGTCAATAGACCCATCTAAATCCCCGCCAAACGGCAAGTCCGTAGATCAAAGGGTTTTCCTTCGGCGATCGACGAAACTTTCGGTTTTATCGCCAATAGGTACATAAGCTCACGTCGCCACACTAAAATTCGCAAACGTGAACCAATGTTGGTAATTTTTTGGTTACTGGGGTAATTTGGACCCGTGATTACGATTCCGGAATCGGCGTTTCGATATTCTCAACCGTTCACCTTCTAATTCATAGCGGTTTTTTGGTGTATTTTTATTACAAAAACGCGTGAAACAAATATAGTTTTAAGAGGCCGAGGGAGACGCAAATGCTCATGTGGCAAGCCAACAGACCCCGGCAGATGCTGTTGCAAACCGGAAGTCCGTAGGTCAAAGGGTTTTCTTTCGGCGATCGATTGTATCGCTTAGTACGGTACGCATGTTCGCGTTTTTCAGAGTAAAATCCACAAATGTGGATGAAATTTTGTAATATTTTGCTTTCTGGGGTAATTTGGGGCCCCGATCACGATTTTAATATCGCCGTTTTGATATTCTCATCATTTCTCCCTCTTATGCAATAATGGCTATTTTCGGTCATTTTCAAAGTTCTAAATGCGTGAAACTAACATACTTCTAGCCGGCCGATGGAGACCCAGATTTTTTTATGTCAAGCCTCAGACCCCAGTAGGTTGTCGGCCAAAGCGGAAGTCCGTGCTTCAAGGGGTTCTCCTTCGGCAATCAAAAGAGTCGAAACATACCAAAGGGGGGGGTCTTTCTCTTTTTTGGACTAGGATTTTTTCAATTTTAGGAAAAAAAGGTCGGTTTTTTTGCATTTCCTGACGTAAAATGAACCCCTGATTACGATTTTGAGGGTCCGACTCCGATATTCCTAGCACCCTGGCGGCAATTTTAAAATAACCGCGAAAAACACGTTTTTTTTGCATTTCGAAAGGCAAAAGAGGCACTAAACGGTGAAGGGCAGGGACGCAATTGCTCCTGAGGGTAGTCAATAGACCCATCTAAATTCCCGCCAAACGGCAAGTCCGTAGATCAAAGGGTTTTCCTTCGGCGATCGACGAAACTTTCGGTTTTATCGCCAATAGGTACATAAGCTCACGTCGCCACACTAAAATTCGCAAACGTGAACCAATGTTGGTAATTTTTTGGTTACTGGGGTAATTTGGACCCGTGATTACGATTCCGGAATCGGCGTTTCGATATTCTCAACCGTTCACCTTCTAATTCATAGCGGTTTTTTGGTGTATTTTTATTACAAAAACGCGTGAAACAAATATAGTTTTAAGAGGCCGAGGGAGACGCAAATGCTCATGTGGCAAGCCAACAGACCCCGGCAGATGCTGTTGCAAACCGGAAGTCCGTAGGTCAAAGGGTTTTCTTTCGGCGATCGATTGTATCGCTTAGTACGGTACGCATGTTCGCGTTTTTCAGAGTAAAATCCACAAATGTGGATGAAATTTTGTAATATTTTGCTTTCTGGGGTAATTTGGGGCCCCGATCACGATTTTAATATCGCCGTTTTGATATTCTCATCATTTCTCCCTCTTATGCAATAATGGCTATTTTCGGTCAATTTCAAAGTTCTAAATGCGTGAAACTAACATATTTCTAGCCGGCCGATGGGGACCCTGATTTTTTTGTGTCAAGCCTCGGACCCCAGTAGGTTGTCGGCCAAAGCGGAAGTCCGTGCTTCAAGGGGTTCTCCTTCGGCGATCGAAAGAGTCGAAACATACCAAAGGGGGGGGTCTTTCTCTTTTTTGGACTAAGATTTTTTCAATTTTAGGAAAAAAAGGTCGGTTTTTTAGCATTTCCTGACGTAAAATGAACCCCTGATTACGATTTTGGGGCTCCGACTCCGATATTCCTAGCTCCCTGGCGGCAATTTTAAAATAACCGCGAAAAACACGGTTTTTTTGCATTTCGAAAGGCAAAAGAGGCACTAAACGGTGAAGGGCAAGGACGCAATTGCTCCTGAGGGTAGTCAATAGACCCATCTAAATCTCCGCCAAACGGCAAGTCCGTAGGTCAAAGGGTTTTCCTTCGGCGATCGACGAAAGTTTCGGTTTTATCGCCAATAGGTACATAAACTCACGTCGCCACACTAAAATTCGCAAACGTGAACCAATGTTGGTAATTTTTTGGTTACTGGGGTAATTTGGACCCGTGATTACGATTCCGGAATCGCCGTTTCGATATTCTCAACCGTTCACCTTCTAATTCATAGCGGTTTTTTGGTGTATTTTTATTACAAAAAAGCGTGAAACAAATATAGTTTTAAGATGCCGAGGGGGACGCAAATGCTTCTGTGGCAAGCCAACAGACCCCGGCAGATGCTGTTGCAAACCGGAAGTCCGTAGGTCAAAGGGTTTTCTTTCGGCGATCGATTGTATCGCTTAGTACGGTACGCATGCTCGCGTTTTTCAGAGTAAAATCCACAAATGTGGATGAAAGTTTGTAATTTTTTGCTTTCTGGGGTAATTTGGAGCCCCGATCACGATTTTGATATCGCCGTTTTGATATTCTCATCATTTCTCCCTCTTATGCAATAATGGCTATTTTCGGTCAATTTCAAAGTTCTAAATGCGTGAAACTAACATACTTCTAGCCGGCCGATGGGGACCCTGATTTTTTTGTGTCAAGCCTCGGACCCCAGTAGGTTGTCGGCCAAAGCGGAAGTCCGTGCTTCAAGGGGTTCTCCTTCGGCGATCGAAAGAGTCGAAACATACCAAAGGGGGGGGGTCTTTCTCTTTTTTGGACTAAGATTTTTTCAATTTTAGGAAAAAAAGGTCGGTTTTTTAGCATTTCCTGACGTAAAATGAACCCCTGATTACGATTTTGGGGCTCCGACTCCGATATTCCTAGCTCCCTGGCGGCAATTTTAAAATAACCGCGAAAAACACGGTTTTTTTGCATTTCGAAAGGCAAAAGAGGCACTAAACGGTGAAGGGCAAGGACGCAATTGCTCCTGAGGGTAGTCAATAGACCCATCTAAATCTCCGCCAAACGGCAAGTCCGTAGGTCAAAGGGTTTTCCTTCGGCGATCGACGAAAGTTTCGGTTTTATCGCCAATAGGTACATAAACTCACGTCGCCACACTAAAATTCGCAAACGTGAACCAATGTTGGTAATTTTTTGGTTACTGGGGTAATTTGGACCCGTGATTACGATTCCGGAATCGCCGTTTCGATATTCTCAACCGTTCACCTTCTAATTCATAGCGGTTTTTTGGTGTATTTTTATTACAAAAAAGCGTGAAACAAATATAGTTTTAAGATGCCGAGGGGGACGCAAATGCTTCTGTGGCAAGCCAACAGACCCCGGCAGATGCTGTTGCAAACCGGAAGTCCGTAGGTCAAAGGGTTTTCTTTCGGCGATCGATTGTATCGCTTAGTACGGTACGCATGCTCGCGTTTTTCAGAGTAAAATCCACAAATGTGGATGAAAGTTTGTAATTTTTTGCTTTCTGGGGTAATTTGGAGCCCCGATCACGATTTTGATATCGCCGTTTTGATATTCTCATCATTTCTCCCTCTTATGCAATAATGGCTATTTTCGGTCAATTTCAAAGTTCTAAATGCGTGAAACTAACATACTTCTAGCCGGCCGATGGGGACCCTGATTTTTTTGTGTCAAGCCTCGGACCCCAGTAGGTTGTCGGCCAAAGCGGAAGTCCGTGCTTCAAGGGGTTCTCCTTCGGCGATCGAAAGAGTCGAAACATACCAAAGGGGGGGGGTCTTTCTCTTTTTTGGACTAAGATTTTTTCAATTTTAGGAAAAAAAGGTCGGTTTTTTAGCATTTCCTGACGTAAAATGAACCCCTGATTACGATTTTGGGGCTCCGACTCCGATATTCCTAGCTCCCTGGCGGCAATTTTAAAATAACCGCGAAAAACACGGTTTTTTTGCATTTCGAAAGGCAAAAGAGGCACTAAACGGTGAAGGGCAAGGACGCAATTGCTCCTGAGGGTAGTCAATAGACCCATCTAAATCTCCGCCAAACGGCAAGTCCGTAGGTCAAAGGGTTTTCCTTCGGCGATCGACGAAAGTTTCGGTTTTATCGCCAATAGGTACATAAACTCACGTCGCCACACTAAAATTCGCAAACGTGAACCAATGTTGGTAATTTTTTGGTTACTGGGGTAATTTGGACCCGTGATTACGATTCCGGAATCGCCGTTTCGATATTCTCAACCGTTCACCTTCTAATTCATAGCGGTTTTTTGGTGTATTTTTATTACAAAAAAGCGTGAAACAAATATAGTTTTAAGATGCCGAGGGGGACGCAAATGCTTCTGTGGCAAGCCAACAGACCCCGGCAGATGCTGTTGCAAACCGGAAGTCCGTAGGTCAAAGGGTTTTCTTTCGGCGATCGATTGTATCGCTTAGTACGGTACGCATGCTCGCGTTTTTCAGAGTAAAATCCACAAATGTGGATGAAAGTTTGTAATTTTTTGCTTTCTGGGGTAATTTGGAGCCCCGATCACGATTTTGATATCGCCGTTTTGATATTCTCATCATTTCTCCCTCTTATGCAATAATGGCTATTTTCGGTCAATTTCAAAGTTCTAAATGCGTGAAACTAACATACTTCTAGCCGGCCGATGGGGACCCTGATTTTTTTGTGTCAAGCCTCGGACCCCAGTAGGTTGTCGGCCAAAGCGGAAGTCCGTGCTTCAAGGGGTTCTCCTTCGGCGATCGAAAGAGTCGAAACATACCAAAGGGGGGGGTCTTTCTCTTTTTTGGACTAAGATTTTTTCAATTTTAGGAAAAAAAGGTCGGTTTTTTAGCATTTCCTGACGTAAAATGAACCCCTGATTACGATTTTGGGGCTCCGACTCCGATATTCCTAGCTCCCTGGCGGCAATTTTAAAATAACCGCGAAAAACACGGTTTTTTTGCATTTCGAAAGGCAAAAGAGGCACTAAACGGTGAAGGGCAAGGACGCAATTGCTCCTGAGGGTAGTCAATAGACCCATCTAAATCTCCGCCAAACGGCAAGTCCGTAGGTCAAAGGGTTTTCCTTCGGCGATCGACGAAAGTTTCGGTTTTATCGCCAATAGGTACATAAACTCACGTCGCCACACTAAAATTCGCAAACGTGAACCAATGTTGGTAATTTTTTGGTTACTGGGGTAATTTGGACCCGTGATTACGATTCCGGAATCGGCGTTTCGATATTCTCAACCGTTCACCTTCTAATTCATAGCGGTTTTTTGGTGTATTTTTATTACAAAAACGCGTGAAACAAATATAGTTTTAAGAGGCCGAGGGAGACGCAAATGCTCATGTGGCAAGCCAACAGACCCCGGCAGATGCTGTTGCAAACCGGAAGTCCGTAGGTCAAAGGGTTTTCTTTCGGCGATCGATTGTATCGCTTAGTACGGTACGCATGTTCGCGTTTTTCAGAGTAAAATCCACAAATGTGGATGAAATTTTGTAATATTTTGCTTTCTGGGGTAATTTGGGGCCCCGATCACGATTTTAATATCGCCGTTTTGATATTCTCATCATTTCTCCCTCTTATGCAATAATGGCTATTTTCGGTCATTTTCAAAGTTCTAAATGCGTGAAACTAACATACTTCTAGCCGGCCGATGGAGACCCAGATTTTTTTATGTCAAGCCTCAGACCCCAGTAGGTTGTCGGCCAAAGCGGAAGTCCGTGCTTCAAGGGGTTCTCCTTCGGCAATCAAAAGAGTCGAAACATACCAAAGGGGGGGGTCTTTCTCTTTTTTGGACTAGGATTTTTTCAATTTTAGGAAAAAAAGGTCGGTTTTTTTGCATTTCCTGACGTAAAATGAACCCCTGATTACGATTTTGAGGGTCCGACTCCGATATTCCTAGCACCCTGGCGGCAATTTTAAAATAACCGCGAAAAACACGTTTTTTTTGCATTTCGAAAGGCAAAAGAGGCACTAAACGGTGAAGGGCAGGGACGCAATTGCTCCTGAGGGTAGTCAATAGACCCATCTAAATCCCCGCCAAACGGCAAGTCCGTAGATCAAAGGGTTTTCCTTCGGCGATCGACGAAACTTTCGGTTTTATCGCCAATAGGTACATAAGCTCACGTCGCCACACTAAAATTCGCAAACGTGAACCAATGTTGGTAATTTTTTGGTTACTGGGGTAATTTGGACCCGTGATTACGATTCCGGAATCGGCGTTTCGATATTCTCAACCGTTCACCTTCTAATTCATAGCGGTTTTTTGGTGTATTTTTATTACAAAAACGCGTGAAACAAATATAGTTTTAAGAGGCCGAGGGAGACGCAAATGCTCATGTGGCAAGCCAACAGACCCCGGCAGATGCTGTTGCAAACCGGAAGTCCGTAGGTCAAAGGGTTTTCTTTCGGCGATCGATTGTATCGCTTAGTACGGTACGCATGTTCGCGTTTTTCAGAGTAAAATCCACAAATGTGGATGAAATTTTGTAATATTTTGCTTTCTGGGGTAATTTGGGGCCCCGATCACGATTTTAATATCGCCGTTTTGATATTCTCATCATTTCTCCCTCTTATGCAATAATGGCTATTTTCGGTCATTTTCAAAGTTCTAAATGCGTGAAACTAACATACTTCTAGCCGGCCGATGGCGACCCAGATTTTTTTATGTCAAGCCTCAGACCCCAGTAGGTTGTCGGCCAAAGCGGAAGTCCGTGCTTCAAGGGGTTCTCCTTCGGCAATCAAAAGAGTCGAAACATACCAAAGGGGGGGGTCTTTCTCTTTTTTGGACTAGGATTTTTTCAATTTTAGGAAAAAAAGGTCGGTTTTTTTGCATTTCCTGACGTAAAATGAACCCCTGATTACGATTTTGAGGGTCCGACTCCGATATTCCTAGCACCCTGGCGGCAATTTTAAAATAACCGCGAAAAACACGTTTTTTTTGCATTTCGAAAGGCAAAAGAGGCACTAAACGGTGAAGGGCAGGGACGCAATTGCTCCTGAGGGTAGTCAATAGACCCATCTAAATCCCCGCCAAACGGCAAGTCCGTAGATCAAAGGGTTTTCCTTCGGCGATCGACGAAACTTTCGGTTTTATCGCCAATAGGTACATAAGCTCACGTCGCCACACTAAAATTCGCAAACGTGAACCAATGTTGGTAATTTTTTGGTTACTGGGGTAATTTGGACCCATGATTACGATTCCGGAATCGGCGTTTCGATATTCTCAACCGTTCACCTTCTAATTCATAGCGGTTTTTTGGTGTATTTTTATTACAAAAACGCGTGAAACAAATATAGTTTTAAGAGGCCGAGGGAGACGCAAATGCTCATGTGGCAAGCCAACAGACCCCGGCAGATGCTGTTGCAAACCGGAAGTCCGTAGGTCAAAGGGTTTTCTTTCGGCGATCGATTGTATCGCTTAGTACGGTACGCATGTTCGCGTTTTTCAGAGTAAAATCCACAAATGTGGATGAAATTTTGTAATATTTTGCTTTCTGGGGTAATTTGGGGCCCCGATCACGATTTTAATATCGCCGTTTTGATATTCTCATCATTTCTCCCTCTTATGCAATAATGGCTATTTTCGGTCAATTTCAAAGTTCTAAATGCGTGAAACTAACATATTTCTAGCCGGCCGATGGGGACCCTGATTTTTTTGTGTCAAGCCTCGGACCCCAGTAGGTTGTCGGCCAAAGCGGAAGTCCGTGCTTCAAGGGGTTCTCCTTCGGCGATCGAAAGAGTCGAAACATACCAAAGGGGGGGGTCTTTCTCTTTTTTGGACTAAGATTTTTTCAATTTTAGGAAAAAAAGGTCGGTTTTTTAGCATTTCCTGACGTAAAATGAACCCCTGATTACGATTTTGGGGCTCCGACTCCGATATTCCTAGCTCCCTGGCGGCAATTTTAAAATAACCGCGAAAAACACGGTTTTTTTGCATTTCGAAAGGCAAAAGAGGCACTAAACGGTGAAGGGCAAGGACGCAATTGCTCCTGAGGGTAGTCAATAGACCCATCTAAATCTCCGCCAAACGGCAAGTCCGTAGGTCAAAGGGTTTTCCTTCGGCGATCGACGAAAGTTTCGGTTTTATCGCCAATAGGTACATAAACTCACGTCGCCACACTAAAATTCGCAAACGTGAACCAATGTTGGTAATTTTTTGGTTACTGGGGTAATTTGGACCCGTGATTACGATTCCGGAATCGCCGTTTCGATATTCTCAACCGTTCACCTTCTAATTCATAGCGGTTTTTTGGTGTATTTTTATTACAAAAAAGCGTGAAACAAATATAGTTTTAAGATGCCGAGGGGGACGCAAATGCTTCTGTGGCAAGCCAACAGACCCCGGCAGATGCTGTTGCAAACCGGAAGTCCGTAGGTCAAAGGGTTTTCTTTCGGCGATCGATTGTATCGCTTAGTACGGTACGCATGCTCGCGTTTTTCAGAGTAAAATCCACAAATGTGGATGAAAGTTTGTAATTTTTTGCTTTCTGGGGTAATTTGGAGCCCCGATCACGATTTTGATATCGCCGTTTTGATATTCTCATCATTTCTCCCTCTTATGCAATAATGGCTATTTTCGGTCAATATCAAAGTTCTAAATGCGTGAAACTAACATACTTCTAGCCGGCCGATGGGGACCCTGATTTTTTTGTGTCAAGCCTCGGACCCCAGTAGGATGTCGGCCAAAGCGGAAGTCCGTGCTTCAAGGGGTTCTCCTTCGGCGATCGAAAGAGTCGAAACATACCAAAGGGGGGGGGTCTTTCTCTTTTTTGGACTAAGATTTTTTCAATTTTAGGAAAAAAAGGTCGGTTTTTTAGCATTTCCTGACGTAAAATGAACCCCTGATTACGATTTTGGGGCTCCGACTCCGATATTCCTAGCTCCCTGGCGGCAATTTTAAAATAACCGCGAAAAACACGGTTTTTTTGCATTTCGAAAGGCAAAAGAGGCACTAAACGGTGAAGGGCAAGGACGCAATTGCTCCTGAGGGTAGTCAATAGACCCATCTAAATCTCCGCCAAACGGCAAGTCCGTAGGTCAAAGGGTTTTCCTTCGGCGATCGACGAAAGTTTCGGTTTTATCGCCAATAGGTACATAAACTCACGTCGCCACACTAAAATTCGCAAACGTGAACCAATGTTGGTAATTTTTTGGTTACTGGGGTAATTTGGACCCGTGATTACGATTCCGGAATCGCCGTTTCGATATTCTCAACCGTTCACCTTCTAATTCATAGCGGTTTTTTGGTGTATTTTTATTACAAAAAAGCGTGAAACAAATATAGTTTTAAGATGCCGAGGGGGACGCAAATGCTTCTGTGGCAAGCCAACAGACCCCGGCAGATGCTGTTGCAAACCGGAAGTCCGTAGGTCAAAGGGTTTTCTTTCGGCGATCGATTGTATCGCTTAGTACGGTACGCATGCTCGCGTTTTTCAGAGTAAAATCCACAAATGTGGATGAAAGTTTGTAATTTTTTGCTTTCTGGGGTAATTTGGAGCCCCGATCACGATTTTGATATCGCCGTTTTGATATTCTCATCATTTCTCCCTCTTATGCAATAATGGCTATTTTCGGTCAATTTCAAAGTTCTAAATGCGTGAAACTAACATACTTCTAGCCGGCCGATGGGGACCCTGATTTTTTTGTGTCAAGCCTCGGACCCCAGTAGGTTGTCGGCCAAAGCGGAAGTCCGTGCTTCAAGGGGTTCTCCTTCGGCGATCGAAAGAGTCGAAACATACCAAAGGGGGGGGTCTTTCTCTTTTTTGGACTAAGATTTTTTCAATTTTAGGAAAAAAAGGTCGGTTTTTTAGCATTTCCTGACGTAAAATGAACCCCTGATTACGATTTTGGGGCTCCGACTCCGATATTCCTAGCTCCCTGGCGGCAATTTTAAAATAACCGCGAAAAACACGGTTTTTTTGCATTTCGAAAGGCAAAAGAGGCACTAAACGGTGAAGGGCAAGGACGCAATTGCTCCTGAGGGTAGTCAATAGACCCATCTAAATCTCCGCCAAACGGCAAGTCCGTAGGTCAAAGGGTTTTCCTTCGGCGATCGACGAAAGTTTCGGTTTTATCGCCAATAGGTACATAAACTCACGTCGCCACACTAAAATTCGCAAACGTGAACCAATGTTGGTAATTTTTTGGTTACTGGGGTAATTTGGACCCGTGATTACGATTCCGGAATCGCCGTTTCGATATTCTCAACCGTTCACCTTCTAATTCATAGCGGTTTTTTGGTGTATTTTTATTACAAAAAAGCGTGAAACAAATATAGTTTTAAGATGCCGAGGGGGACGCAAATGCTTCTGTGGCAAGCCAACAGACCCCGGCAGATGCTGTTGCAAACCGGAAGTCCGTAGGTCAAAGGGTTTTCTTTCGGCGATCGATTGTATCGCTTAGTACGGTACGCATGCTCGCGTTTTTCAGAGTAAAATCCACAAATGTGGATGAAAGTTTGTAATTTTTTGCTTTCTGGGGTAATTTGGAGCCCCGATCACGATTTTGATATCGCCGTTTTGATATTCTCATCATTTCTCCCTCTTATGCAATAATGGCTATTTTCGGTCAATTTCAAAGTTCTAAATGCGTGAAACTAACATACTTCTAGCCGGCCGATGGGGACCCTGATTTTTTTGTGTCAAGCCTCGGACCCCAGTAGGTTGTCGGCCAAAGCGGAAGTCCGTGCTTCAAGGGGTTCTCCTTCGGCGATCGAAAGAGTCGAAACATACCAAAGGGGGGGGTCTTTCTCTTTTTTGGACTAAGATTTTTTCAATTTTAGGAAAAAAAGGTCGGTTTTTTAGCATTTCCTGACGTAAAATGAACCCCTGATTACGATTTTGGGGCTCCGACTCCGATATTCCTAGCTCCCTGGCGGCAATTTTAAAATAACCGCGAAAAACACGGTTTTTTTGCATTTCGAAAGGCAAAAGAGGCACTAAACGGTGAAGGGCAAGGACGCAATTGCTCCTGAGGGTAGTCAATAGACCCATCTAAATCTCCGCCAAACGGCAAGTCCGTAGGTCAAAGGGTTTTCCTTCGGCGATCGACGAAAGTTTCGGTTTTATCGCCAATAGGTACATAAACTCACGTCGCCACACTAAAATTCGCAAACGTGAACCAATGTTGGTAATTTTTTGGTTACTGGGGTAATTTGGACCCGTGATTACGATTCCGGAATCGGCGTTTCGATATTCTCAACCGTTCACCTTCTAATTCATAGCGGTTTTTTGGTGTATTTTTATTACAAAAACGCGTGAAACAAATATAGTTTTAAGAGGCCGAGGGAGACGCAAATGCTCATGTGGCAAGCCAACAGACCCCGGCAGATGCTGTTGCAAACCGGAAGTCCGTAGGTCAAAGGGTTTTCTTTCGGCGATCGATTGTATCGCTTAGTACGGTACGCATGTTCGCGTTTTTCAGAGTAAAATCCACAAATGTGGATGAAATTTTGTAATATTTTGCTTTCTGGGGTAATTTGGGGCCCCGATCACGATTTTAATATCGCCGTTTTGATATTCTCATCATTTCTCCCTCTTATGCAATAATGGCTATTTTCGGTCAATTTCAAAGTTCTAAATGCGTGAAACTAACATACTTCTAGCCGGCCGATGGGGACCCTGATTTTTTTGTGTCAAGCCTCGGACCCCAGTAGGTTGTCGGCCAAAGCGGAAGTCCGTGCTTCAAGGGGTTCTCCTTCGGCGATCGAAAGAGTCGAAACATACCAAAGGGGGGGGTCTTTCTCTTTTTTGGACTAAGATTTTTTCAATTTTAGGAAAAAAAGGTCGGTTTTTTAGCATTTCCTGACGTAAAATGAACCCCTGATTACGATTTTGGGGCTCCGACTCCGATATTCCTAGCTCCCTGGCGGCAATTTTAAAATAACCGCGAAAAACACGGTTTTTTTGCATTTCGAAAGGCAAAAGAGGCACTAAACGGTGAAGGGCAAGGACGCAATTGCTCCTGAGGGTAGTCAATAGACCCATCTAAATCCCCGCCAAACGGCAAGTTTGTAGGTCAAAGGGTTTTCTTTCGGCGATCGACGAAACTTTCGGTTTTATCGCCAATAGGTACATAAGCTCACGTCGCCACACTAAAATTCGCAAACGTGAACCAATGTTGGTAATTTTTTGGTTACTGGGGTAATTTGGACCCGTGATTACGATTCCGCAATCGCCGTTTTGATATTCCCAACCGTTCACCTTCTAATTCATAGCGGTTTTTTGGTGTATTTTTATTACAAAAAAGCGTGAAACAAATATAGTTTTAAGATGCCGAGGGGGACGCAAATGCTCCTGTGGCAAGCCAACAGACCCCGGCAGATGCTGTTGCAAACCGGAAGTCCGTAGGTCAAAGGGTTTTCTTTCGGCGATTGATTTTATCGCTTAGTACGGTACGCATGTTCGCGTTTTTCAGAGTAAAATCCACAAATGTGGATGAAATTTTGTAATTTTTTGCTTTCTGGGGTAATTTGGGGCCCCGATCACGATTTTGATATCGCCGTTTTGATATTCTTATCATTTCTCCCTCTTATGCAATAATGGCTATTTTCGGTCAATTTCAAAGTTCTAAATGCGTGAAACTAACATACTTTTAGCCGGCCGATGGGGACCCAGATTTTTTTGTGTCAAGCCAACCTCAGTAGGTTGTAGGCCAAAGCGGAAGTCCGTGCTTTAAGGGGTTCTCCTTCGGCGATCGAAAGAGTTGAAACATACCAAACGGGTTTTATCGCAAATTGGTACATAAGCTCACGTTGCCACTCTAAAATTCGCAAATGTGAACCAATGTTGGTAATTTTGGTTACTGGGGTAATTTGGACCCGTGATTACGATTCCGGAATCGCCGTTTTGATATTTTTAACCGTTCACTTTCTAATTCATCGCGGTTTTATGTTGTATTTTTATTACAAAAACGCGTGAAACAAATATAGTTTTAAGAAATCGAGAGGAACGCGGGTGCTTCTGTGGGAAGCCATCGGACCCTGGCAGATGCTGCTGCAAACCGGAAGCCCGTAGGTCAAAGGGTTATCTTTCGGCAATCGAATTATTTAATTACTTATTTTTAAATCAAAAATTTTAAGGTATAAATTTAGTTTTACTATTAAACGAAAATAAATTTAAGTGTACACAATGTTTATTTTAAGATTTTTTTTATAAAAAGTTTACTAAATTAAACATTTCATATTTCAGGTTGGAATACCCCCACCCGCAAAGGCAATGTAGACCGTACGACCTGAGCGAGCGTTTGACAGTTTAGCGCAGGAGTCGGAACGTCGTGTGTGTAGTGTGTGCTTGTGGTACATACGTTGTACGTGTTTACGTGCTGTGTAAAGTTATTGTGTTGGATGAATTGGATCTCATATAAACAATCATGAGTGGAATACTACGCAAGATTATGTATTGTGTAAGTAGTTATTTGATGTTATCGAATATGACTTTAAACCGTGCACACACATACATAAATTTTGTCAAACTTGTACAATCTATTTGTGTGTATAGTTTGGACGGTTTGCAAATTGTGTGTTACAATAGACTTAATATTTTATAAAATTTGATTGATTTAAAATTACCAAGTAACATTAGTTGCAATTTTAATAATAGTGCTAATTCTTAATTTTAATTCTATTTTGTACTTAATTAAATATTAAGTTTTGTGTGATATTAAATTGTGTTTAGCAACAAACAATCAATAGTCTGATTGTTTTTAGTTTTGATAATTATATGTGGGGCTTAGAGCTAACGTGGACCAAGACTATATTTTTTTATAGTTTATACCAGTCAAAACATTACTTGAAGTAACATATTTTAAATGCTGTAAGGAATGAAGCCAATAAATATTATTTTTGCAAGTATAAAATAGCTTCAACCTATTTTATTTGGTACTAGAATAACATTTTTATGACTTTCAATGCAGTTACAGCAACATATTCTTAAATGTAATAAAAAATTAACTAGCGAGTTTTAATAATAAGTTTCACTTTTTATAGATTTGGTAATTCTACAACTATTTCTAATGAAATTTAATAGAATGGAATTAATATGAGTGGGTCAATCCAAAAGGCGTGAACAGCTTTAGAACAACATTGATGGATTTTTTAGAATATAACTGTTAACAACATCTGCAAATAGAAATTATGAACAATGAACTAATCACTGCTGAAATCCCAAAATGAAATGATGAATGGAATCCTGTTTTGTCTTCAAGATAACTGAACCAGTGAACATCTGCATGCTTTATATATTATACTTCAGGTATATAAATTATTAAATTTTAATATAATAGGTCTTTAAAAATGACATCAAAAAGTTTAGTAACATTTTTGTTTTTATATCTACTGAAGTTTTTGGTGTCATTTCATACACTTTTATTTAAATCACTTTTTTGTTTACATTAACTGCTTATTAATAATGAGTTTTGCTTCTTATAGATTTTGATACTCTATGCTTATTTTTAGTAAAATGGATTGGAATGGTATTATGAGCAGACCAATGCAGAGGACGTCAACAACTTTAAAACAACATTAATGAATTTTATGAGATGTACCTAGCAACTTCTGGAGTTGGAAATGTTCAACAAGTAATTAATCAGTGCTGTTGAAATTATATAATAAATGGAAATCCTGCTTGTTTTCAAGAGAACTACCGAACCAGTAAACATCTTTATACCTTAGGTAAATATATTATTACGATACTGCTACTTTAGCTTGGTTCATGAAAAGTTAACTAAACTTGGTAATTCTGTAGCTTTAAATGTAGTAAAAAATTTGTTGTGTTATTTTATAGAATCTATTTCAAATTTTTTATGTTTACATCAATTATTTATTAATAATCAGTTTTGTATTTTATAGACTATTCTACGCTTATTTTTAATGGAATGGAATTAATTCGAGCAGACCAAACCAACGGACTACAACAGCTTTAGAACAACATTGGTGATTTTTATGGAGTGTAACTGCTATCTACTTCTGGAGTTCGTAATGGTGAATAAGTAATTGACCACTGCTGTCTTAGTTGAAATAAAATGATAAATGGAAATGCTGCTTTACTTCAAGAATACTACTGAACCAGTGAACATACTTTAGGTAAATAAATCATTACAATGTAGCCACATTAGCTTGGATTGTAGAATGTGAACGCAAATAACGTTGCTGAAAGGCGCAACGGATCAAATGATAATTTTGTGTATTATGTTGGTTGTTTTGGTGGCCAAGCTAAAGTAGCCGCACTATAAATGTTATTATAGTACAGTAATTTCACTTTAGCTTGTGTGAATGTGTGAAATGTGAGATAAAGAATGCAACAGATTACACAATATTGTCATATATATTAAGTTTAAATTAAAACTAAATATAACATTGACAAACTGGCACCCAATAATTTATATAATTTTAATCATCACATTAGCATCAATCATTTATATTAATAATTTGTTTGTTTTGTTATAGATTTAGCAATGGATTTATCAGAAGCAGATCAACACATAGGAAACTACTTACAGGAACTAAAAGAAGGAAACACAAATGCCATTAATAATTTTACATTTACACTCAATGGAATGGATTTACTACAAGCAGATCAACACAAAGGAAACAACTTACAGGAATTAAAGGAAGGAAACGCAAATAATATTAATAATTTTATATTTATTTATAAGCATATTAAAATTAAATTGTTATTCAATTAAAAATTATTTTATCTCTTAAAAATAAAATAGAATTGATTAATAAATTATAAACAATATTTCACATTTATACTGTTAATATTTAAATTATGTAGCGCCACTGTACACAATTCAATTTTACTTTGTCGCGATGTCGCTTAAGACATCTATACTCAATGTAATGAACTTCTAGTAAGTAAACGTACTTTATGGTAAAATGTCGCTAGCATTATTTATTCAAATTTGTTAATATGTTTTGTTATTAACAATTAAATACATTACTATTGTATTTTATATTATAAAAGTTAATTAAATAATGTTTGCTGTAAAGTTTTATTTAGTTTTTAACTAATTCAACTATAGCGTCATCTTACCACTATGTGATCAACTTGTGACTGTAGTTTGTTAATTTTTCTAACAGATGGTAGTGTTGTCTACGCATAGGCGTAGTAACTAATATTATAAAAGGGATATGACTGTTTTTTAGATAATTAACGTTGTTGCTTATAATTTTATATAATTAATGGAATAAATTGCAGCAGATTTAGGAAGTGAGTAAATATAGATAGAAGCACCAACAGTGCGCATTAATGGTAATAAATTTATTGCTATAAAGCAAATAAATATTTATTTGATTCAAGTAAAGGCTGTCTAGTAAATTTTGTAATTAAATAGATACGCGTAGAATCTTCACTTCACTTCTTAAATCTGTCGCCATTATAATTCAAAATGTTGATGCATTTATAATTAATTATTGTATGCATTTTGCATTCAATTCAACAAGAGTTGTGTTTGAATAATATGTACATAATGATCGGTATTCACCGCTTTTATTAAAATGAAAGCACTAACTGCACTCCGTGCAAACTATTCAATTAAATCATTTTTTATTTATAATGTGCATTTTTTAGTGAATTGATCATTTGGTTATAGACCACAAGAAAACGCTCATTAATACAGTAAATTTAATAACCGTTATTGAATAAGTTTGCACTGAGTGCAATTGGTGCAGTAGTGTTTGAAAACAATATTAGTTAACATCGATTTTAATAAAAGCGGTGAATACGGATTAGTATGTCTGTTATAACGTAATAATTGAGTGTGAGAATGTGGGCTATTTATTAGTCTAACCGTAAATTGTGTGGTTTGAACAAATAATTTTCTAAACCAAACGATTTGCAGTTGAACCAATTTTAGCTTACTTGGCGATACCGTTCATATCTCTTGTTGGAATGAATGCATTGTAATAAATTAATACATATTTAACTGATGCTTAACACTTAACTGCTTGATTTACTATTTTGTGATCAAATAGTTTGCAAATAAATAATATTTTGTAGATGTTCTTGACAAAAGTTAAGCTTGTTGATGACAGTTAAATTTGTACCTAATTTTTACAGTAGAATTTATAGGTTTGATACTTACCTGTTGTTGTTTTTTATCTTTTATTTGTATTTTTGTGTTTTATGCTTTTGTTTTTAGGTCTATGGGAAAACTGAACAACACAAGTGTTGCTCATGTTCTCAACCTTAGACTTTACAACACATTTGTATTTTTGTGTCTTATGCTTGTGTCCTTGAGTCTAGGGGAAAACGGAACAACACAGAAGTGTTGCTTACGTTCTTAACCTCAGACTTTAGGAAATATTTTATGTATTTATATTTTTGTTTTGTATGCTGTTGTCTTTAGGTCTAAGGGAAAACTGAACAACACAGGAGTGTTGCTCAAGTTCTCAACCTTAGACTTTAAGACAAATTTGTATTTTTTTGTATTTTATGTTCTTAGGTCTAAGGGAAAACGGAACTACACAGGAGTGTTGCTCACGTTCTCTACCTTAGACTTCAGGAAATGTTTTATGTATTTATATTTTTGTGTTTTATGCTTTTGTCTTTGGGTCTAGGGGAAAACGGAACATCACAGAAGTGTTGGTCACGGTCTCAACCTTAGACTTTAAGACAAATTTGTATTTTTTTTGTATTTCATGTCCTTAGGTCTAAGGGAAAACGGATCTACACAGGAGTGTTGCTCACGTTCTCTATCTTAGACTTCAGGAAATGTTTTATGTATTTATATTTTTGTGTTTTATGCTTTTGTCTTTAGGTCTAGGGGAAAACTGAACAACACAAAAGTGTAGCTCACGTTCTCAACCTTAGACTTTAAGACAAATTTGTATTTTTTTGTATTTTATATCCTTAGGTCTAAGGGAAAACGGAACTACACAGAAGTGTTGCTCACGTTCCAAACCTTAGACTTCAGGCAAAGATGTAATGTCTGTTTTTGTTTATAAATAAATAGGCTATTAGGGAGAGTGAGTTATTAGCAAGTAACGGGGACGGAGCTTAATTTAGCTCTTACAAGAGCTGATTTGGTTCTTTACTTTAGGACTAGGGGGAAAACGGAACTACACGGGAGACCCCCGTATTGATCACGTTTTCTACCTTAGCGGAAGAAGCTTAATTTAGCTCTTACAAGAGCTGATGATTTTGCTTTCTACCTTTGGTCTAAGGGAAAACGGAACTATCACGGGAGGCCCGTGTTGCTCACGTTCTCAACCTTAGACTTGGGGAAAGGAACTGTTTGTAAACTATGTTTTGTTGTTTATGTATGTTGTTCTTTTTAATCAATATATTTGTTTAACAAAAATATAATTCTTTAATTTTCCTTCTTTATCAACAATTTCAGGATGTGGAGGGTTTAATTTTTTTATTATTTTCTAAAATATATCAATCATCAACCTTACTAATCTCCTCCCCCAACAATACTTACCCCCAAAGATATACCCCTTTCTACAGGGAAATCCTCCCCATCACGGAGGTTTGCTATTTTTAAGTTTGTCAAGGTAAGTTTATGAAGTAATTAATAGCCGCCGAAGGCGGCTAATTAATTAGGTCCCGCCGAAGGCGGGAAATAATAACCGCCGAAGGCGGTTATTAAGCCGCCGAAGGCGGCTTAATAACCCGCCGAAGGCGGGTTATATATACCCGCCGAAGGCGGGTACCGTTTTTACGCGCACGGGCTACACGGGCTCCCGCCTACTTTTCTAGTTCTAACCCTTCCGGTAGACTCCCAGAGCCTCCGGGTCCTAACCTACTACCCAAACATTTGCATTCTATTTCTTTCTCGGAGTTCAGCTAGTCTCTCAGAGTTTCGAATCGATAAACACTTTCCAACACCAGAAAAGTTTGTCCTTTTAAGACAAACATCTTCGCCGAATATGAAAAGTGTTCCCCGATTCGAACACTCCTCAAAACTCCAACACAGACAACAATCAAAAATTAGCCGTTAATTGGTCTTTACAAATCTCAAATCAAGTAAAACATTCAAAGTCTGAAAAAGATTGATCGTCAACAACAATCAACTTCCTCAACTCAGCATGCTTTCCTTAACTCGAGCACACGTAAGTACCTAAAAACAACCAACCTTTGAAAAATCGACTGCCTTGGCTGCATCTTCCGATCCAGAATATAAAGCTGAAGAAAAAATCTAATGTATTAAACAGCTAAAGTTGCGTTTAGTTAAATTTGGCAACTTTACTAATTGTCTGACTTTATAATTACTAATTAATCTTATGTCTTAAGACATTTTTAATTTAATAACATACAATCCTTGCTCACATTATTCTCACATAACTCACACTTGAGATTTATCTAATTATATTAAAATATTTTATATGAAAACAATTAACACGTTTTTGGTATTGTTTGCTTCTCGACAAAAAAAACTAATTTTGCCATACTAGGGCAACTTACCGAACTTTAAATCTATAATTAATATCTTTAGAAAAATGACTACTTAAAACATATCAAATTTTAAATTTATTAAAAAATAATTCTCAATTAGAACCGCATTAAAGTATGACAAAATACTCTGCACTTCTTGAAGAGAAATTTTTTCAACAAAACTTTACATTTAATTTAAAAAAATTCAAATAACAATTAAATATGAAAAAGCTTTCATATTATTAATTACCGAAAACAATTATATTACCCAAAAACTTAAACTAATGTGAGCAAGAACTGTAAATAAGGGTACTTGAATGCAAAGTTGCATTCGGGGTTTATGTTTGATAGTCGCCAAATTTGTAATACCCATTCGTTGGTGCCAATTCATGATTATCTTCATATGTTCTTAACATTACATGTAAATTGTTATTGTTTATTAAATTTAAATGATTGAATATTAGATTATTAATATTATCAGTAATTAGAAACTTATTTAGTTAATTTTTTTATAAATTTTATGAAATAATTGAAGTAAAGTCAATATTAAAAAAAAATAGTATGACATGTAATTGTTAGAATGGAGGACACGCATGTTTTAATATTAATTTAAAAAAACCGATATTATTGAAAGCATTTTAAAATGGTAAAGATTGTATTTTAATATGTTATTTATTTTTAAACAAAGATGTTTCGATGATAAATAACATATTAAAATAAAATCTTTACCATTTTAAAATGTCTACAATAAAGATATTTTATAAAATAAATAAAGAAAATATAAAACGATATTATCGAGTTAAAACTTAATTTAAACTGTTGCAATTTAAATATTTCGCAACCAATACCAAATATTATCAAACGTTAAAATGAAGGAAAACTTTAAGTTTTAATAAAGCAATGTTAGTCAGTGAATTTCAATCAATTAATGTTAACAGTCTTTTAACAGTCTCATCTAACCTGTGCCACCAAGGTCGAACCACCTATAGAACAGAGGAAGGTGTCCCTGCGCATGAGGGGTTTACCCTTTTTTAGACCAACTGCTGATAGCATAACACTGACAAGAATGACCAAATTCTTCAAAGTGCTAAGCGTCAATCGGAATGGTGGGGACTCACTAAGCCGGCGTCGACTCTTACACTAGATCAAACCTTAAACCTTGGTCAGGCTACAGGTCATCACTAATGTGACTACGTTGGGCTTTCGTTTAACCTAAACATGTCATGAATAAAAATACAAATTTGTCGAAATATTGTCACAATTCACATGCTTTTATTATATAAATAAATTTATTTAATCAAAAATTTATATTGAAATTTTGTTTAATTGATTAAGCATGGAATTGTAACATGTAAACGTTAAAAATATTTGGTACGAGTTGATTGGGGACGAATTGGCAAAGACGATTAGGTATGCGCAACGTTAGTGTCAACAGATTTTTCCTTTGGAATCGTATAAAATAGCTGAAACATTATAATAATAAATTAATCACTGATAACATCAGTATGATTATATAAAAATTAGTATAAGAAAATCTAATACTACGCATGCTTTAAAGTGTCCAAGTGAAATAATTTAAAAAACTAATTAGAAAAAATTAAACCACAATTGAATTAAAAACTTGAGAAATAATTAATGCAAAAAGCTAAATCAATTTACAAGTTAATTAGATGTGTTTATAAATAAATTATCATAAATAGATTAGACTGTACTAAAAATATTTAAGTATTAATTGAAATTATTTAAACAACTGAAATTAATGTAAACAAATTGAAATTTATATTTTACAATCACTTGGCACTTTAGAAATTGTTAAAATTGTAAAGCAACTAAGAAGATATAACCAAACTAGACGCAAAAATAGTATCTCTGCTGGAGAATACTATATTTAAACTATTCCCAAATTAGCTAGAAGTAACTAACTACCAAATCAAGCATCACCTTGCAATCGTGTTGAATTCTGGCTACTAACTCTTGCAAGCAAGTTTAAGCGTCAGTACAGCAATTACACAACAACTCGGCAATGTAAGATACATCAAAACAATGCATCATTTAATACTACTACATCTATGCGAAAACAATCATATCTATAACAGACTAGCAAGCATTCCGAGGAACGGTCAGTTTCTGCTAAATGAAAGTCTCGAATTAAGAAGAAAAAGATTTCTAACTACCCTACGGCACCGACCTGTAAAAGTTATCCACAATATGCAAAGGCAGTATGAAGGATATCTAAATTATAATTAGCTCCTATCATAGAGGGCTTTCATACAGACGCGTACACTTTACGTTACACCAGCGTAACCACATATTGAGCAATTGATGGCAAACGCACTAAATACTGCTCACCTCCTTACGTTGGTAAAGAGCCTACCTCATACAACACCAAACTAGCAAACAATAATGACGAAAGTCAATACAAGACAACTCGCCTAGAAGCAATGTTTGGGCACACTAAGCAGTCAACTACAACCTGCACGTTTAATCCCACTGGATTCGATGCCCAGCAGTTTAACGCCGGCGAACTACCATAATTACTTGAACCCTTAGCTGCCCCAATATTTGGTCAGACAGATCCGGAAACAAGTAGCAACCTTAGCTAATCACTAAACACCATCTATACAACAACTTAAGCTTGTAGGCTTCCGCGTAAGCGTAGTGTTACTATATAAAAATAAGTCACAATCATAGCATCCACCCTACAAGCAAACGTTGAGGTGCAATGTTACCAGCAGCAACATCACCAACTAACTAAAAAAAAAATGACTTACTCAGCATCTTCTGCCATAAAAAGATCTAAAACAATTACAAAAAAGTATTAAAAAAATATTTTATTTAAATTAATGTTTATTATATTATATATTACTCTAAAATATAATTCCTACCTATTACTCTTTACATAGGAACCATTGCTCCTTCTTCCTGGAACACCTGACCATTAAACGTAACAATTTAGACGCACTTCAAGCACACATATGGAACTAGGTTGGCATCCCGCACGTAAAAAAATAATGCCGGCTTGGCTAAAGCGACTAAGCCCCGTGTAGCACGTTTGAAGTGAGGAGTGGGAGTTCTATCCTAAAAACATACAATAAAATAGAGAAAGGAATTTTACATCAATATGGTTCTAACATTATTATCAAATTTTATTTAATATGTGGTACTTGATCAGTTAAAAAAAAATTTAACAGTAATATTAAAATTTGTCTAGAATAAACCTGTTAATTTGTTTCTAAAAAATATTTAATTGTTATAAAATACTATTAATTTATCATCAAAACTCAAACAGAATAAACCAAATTGATAGTGAAATAATGTTGCAAAACATGTCCTAACTAGAAACTAACTAAAATGTTAAGATTAAACGTAAATAATTATTAAAAAAATAATTAATTAATCAAAATATTGTTTTTACTGTATACCTTTATTAGTCAAATTAAGACAACAAAATATTTGAAATACCTTGCTAAGCAATTTAGAACTAAAATAATGATAAAAATTGCTAACGTATTTTTTGGTTTAAAATTTGCCATCGTCAACCGTCACTTTGTTTTTATAGAAGCCATTAATTTAAAAACTTTTACATTAATCATATAATAGTTGAATAAGATACAAATGATTGTGTGTTGGGGTACTAGAATTCAAATATTAACGACAAAATTATAAAAAAAATATACCTTTTAATCAGCTTTCCATCAATACCATAATATACGTCACTCACTAATATACCCATTCAATGTCACTCACTGCTAGTACATACTTCACATTATTTATATAATATGTTAATAATATTAAACAAAGGGGTAGCTCATTGCTTCTTCTACGCAGCACAAATTATAGTTTACACTACGCGCACTTCTTACTCAGACCGAATATCACGAACGACTGCGGGAAGAGAAGGCCGGTCACCGAGAACGAATGGTGGGGATAGTGGAGATCGAGAAGCGTGCGAGGTACTAGAGAGACTGTTTGCATGAGAAGACAGTACATTAATATTATTATAATTTATTATTAAATATAAATTAATATTTTTAGTTGAGTAAACATTATGCGCCTTAAAAAAAATTAGCTCTTACCATTCTGTGATTACTTCCAGTTGTAAATTTATTTAATACTGTCACGTTTTTAATTATATGGCTTTTGTTGGTTATTATGAAGTCTATTTTGTTGTGGGTGTGGCCATCTGGACTTTTCCATGTCCACTTTCTGTTTGTTTTTTTGTAGAAGAAGCTATTAAGTTTGTAGAGATTATTCTGCAGAAAAAAAAAAACTCGATTATTCCTGCCATCTGAACCAAATTTTCCTAGTAAAGTCCTAATTTGGCATTAAAGTCACCTATCACTACATTGAAATGTGCATTTTCATTTTCCAGAGCCGAGGATATGTCGTCATAGAAAACATCGACTTCTTCATCTGTTGTAGTAGCATATACTTGTACGATTTTTAAGAAGTATCTCTTTACTGACACAGTATTTGCACTGTGTCGTTTATGTATCATGAAGCCAATTCTACCTACAGACTTGCCGTCTTCATCTACATAGTAGAAGATATTTCCGAATTTTAATTTTAGGAGATCTTTACCTTGCCTTCTGACTTTACTAAGACCAATAATATCCCATTTTATGTGTACAAGTTTGATTTCTAGTTCTGACAGTCTCTCTTCCGAGAGTAGTGAACGTACATTATATGTTCCAATTTGTAGTTTATAGTAGTTGCTCTTCTTTGATAATCTTTTGTCCCCCCAAAATCCATGTAAATATACTTTCCTACTAGCCAAGAGTTTTAGCAATTAACATTCTTCATTGGATCAGACGCTGTTGGTAGCCGCCCACTCTGGGTCAGACGCTGCTCTGTAGAATTACATTTCCTTAATTCTCATTTTTTTTAATGGTTATACCGCCATGACTCGGTCGCCAGAGCCTCGTTTGTTATCTAGCAGCGGGCACCGCGTGCAGGAGAGGTTGACATTTGGGCCGGACTTATTTTGGTGTTTCTTGCCGTCACCCCTTACCCACCATCCAAATTGATAACAGCAAAGTAGAGCTGGTAGAAAAATATAAATAAAATATCTCGAGAGACACCCAAACATGCAAAATAAACAGAAGAATCATCTTCTCTTGGGCATTGTACGGAAAATTGAGAGAAGTGTTTAAAAGCAAACATGCCTAAAACGTAAAGTCTTCGATCAATGTGTTTTGCCCGTCATGACCTACGGCGCTGAAACTTTGACTTTAACCAATGCATCAGCAAGGAAGCTCAAAATAACCTAAAGCAAAATGGAGCGGTCAATACTTGAGGTATCACTGAGAGATCATATTAGAAACAAAGACATACGCGGAAGAACTGGCATCACGGATGTCATCGAACAAATAGCCAGACTGAAGTAGAATTGGGCTGGACACGTAGCACGAAAAATGGACAAAAAGGTTCCTCAAGTAGAGACCACGCGCAGACAAACAAGGCAGAGGAAAACCACCTACCCGGTAGACAGATGTCCTAAAACAAATGGTCACCAACTGGATACAAACAGCCCAAGATCGAAAGAAGTGGGCAATCATAGGGGAGGCCTACGTCCAACAGTGGACGCTAAAAGGCTGATTGATAATGATGATGATGATAATGATGAACCTTCAATTAATATACTAAGTGCCCCGTCCACCCACTCAAGTGTGATTGAAACCACTGTCCCGCATTTAATAAACTTAATTCCCACTTACCTAAGTGTTTGTTACTTTATTCTGAATTACTAACATTTTGATGGATGAGTGTGATCTAAAATTACAACTACTGTCTCGCAATCAATGAACTTTGTGACCCACCCGCCCAACTAAATATTAGTAATCAAGAAATAATACACAAACATAGAAATCTAATTAGTAACGCTACTAAGAAGTTTACTGAAAGGTAATTATATCGGCTCTTGAACTAAAAAGTGGCATAACTGTTAGGTTAGGTTAGGTTGGGTTAG
Source organism: Tachinus rufipes (assembly GCA_963932245.1). Classification (NCBI taxonomy): domain Eukaryota; kingdom Metazoa; phylum Arthropoda; class Insecta; order Coleoptera; family Staphylinidae; genus Tachinus; species Tachinus rufipes. Next base: position 11,595,133 of record OZ010749.1, read on the forward strand.
GTTAGATTAGATTAGATTAGATTAGATTAGATTAAATTAGATTAGGTTAGGTTAGGTTTCTGGACTCCAGATTTTGGAGGCAAGAAAAGCGTTCCCAGGTGGCGGATAGGGGAATGCATGCGCGGACCAACACCATTGCACGGTGACCTTGCTACGGCGATGAGACTACCACTTTCCACCCTTCTTTAATTCTTTGAACTGTCTGCCTCTCTTGATCAAACTCTTTAATCTACCCTGGATCACTTTCAGGCAATAGATGCTAATAGGTATCTAGGGCTAGGAAGCCAAACAGCTTTATCTTTCCCTCTTTATCTTTTTTTTCTAGGAAAAACTCGACGCAGACAAACATCGACGGAGATGCTGCCCAAGACCAAATAGAGAAGGCGATAAAAAGCAAGCTGTAAAATTTGGGGATAGAAGAGATGCCTCTTGAGCTGAAGAACTTAAGACCGACCAAAAGCGGAAACCAGAACACAACGTTGGTCATCGGCGACAAACCGGACAGGGCTACCAGATACTGGTGAAAAGGCTAGCAATAGAGCTAAACCACATAACACTAGAGGACAGCAGAATAAAAGAAATTATTGAGAAGCTCTTCCCGGACGTTATTGAACAAGTAGCTCCGCTGACGACCGGAAATGCAAAAAACCCAACTCCTTTTACCGCCGACAAGCTGAAAGAGGAAAACTGCAGCCTAAAAAAGCTTCGGGACCCGACAAAATCTACTGCCAAATTATCAAGCTCACGCACGACGTAATCCCCGACGTGCTGCTAGAAGCGTACAACAAGCACCTGTACGAAAGAATCTTCCCCAAACTTTGGAAGAAAGCAAAAATAGCGCTGATCCCCAAAGAAGAGAACAAATTTTGGGATATCAGTCTGCTAAGCGTACCAGACAAGCTGTACAAACACCTGATAAAGAAGAAGCTTGAGGAAAAACTGGAAAAAAACAGAAGCCATATCCGGATTCAGAAAGGGCCGCTCAACAGTCGACGCCATCATGAAAGCAAGAAATCAAGATCAAGCGCCATCATCCTGCTAGACGTAAGATTGAATCAATCTAATTGCCGCAGGATAGGAGAAGAACCTAACGCAAGGGGTTCCACAGGGATCCGTCCTAGGACCTACTTTGTGGAACGCGGTCTACGACCCCGTGCTGAGCTTACGACTTCCAAGGAAATGCAGAACGGTTGCCTACGCTGACAACTTAGCGGTGGTAGTCAGAGCAAACAACATGCAACAGATGCAAAAGGCTGCAAACAAAGTTCTAAAAGCTCCAGAGAAAACCGAGGCACTGGTCGTCAAAGGAACAAGGAAAAATACCAAAGTCGCCTTAGTCTTAAGAAAAACCATCACCCCAAAAAAAACCGTTAAATACCTGGAAGAAAGCACAATCGGCAAGGCAGAAAAAACCATGACTGTCTTAATAAAAATCATGCCAAACGTAAACGTACAAATCGCGAAAAGAAAAGCGGTTTACAACGCTGTAATCTAATCCATACTGACCTACGCGGCGCCGGTCTGAAAACGGGCTCTCAGCGTAAACAGGCACCTGACAGCGCTTTTATCCACACAAAAAAAAGTCGTACTGAGAGTCATCAGCGCGTATTGAACGACAAGTGGCAAGGGTGCCTGCATCATTGCAAATGACCGCAAGACCACGTACAACATTGTAGAGCAGTGGCAGCAAAGATTAGACAACACCCATGACACAGCGCAGTAGACAAAGACGCTTATCCCTTCCGACTACTTCCTGACACAATTCCTGACAGGTTACGGGAGTTTTGGCACTTACACCAAGAAGATTGGAAAAACCGAGAGCAACGATTGTCACTACTGCGGCAAAACCGACTCTCCGGAGCACACCATCTTCCATTGCATGCAATGGCACATCGAAAGACACAAAATAGAGGTAGCTGTTAGAACAGCACTAACGATCGACAGCCTAATGGACCTCCTTCTCCTTTGCAAGCACAACTAGAAACAGGTACACTAATTTGTGAAGAACACAATAAGTACCAAAAAACGAGATGAACTAGTCAGGCAAAAAGCCGAACAATAACAAGCAAATTAAATTAAAAGAGACCAAATGGGTAGGTGATGCGTATCTTTATCGGGGTATTCTGCTTACCCGTTGAGAAGAATTAAGGTTTTTTAGTAGATGAAAGTCCTACACTCCCGGGCACGTTAAACCAAACGCCTCGGGGAGCACTAGCGTTTCCCTCACCAAAAAAAAAGGTTAGGTTAAGTTAGAAATTTCAAATTCTAAACTCTAATATAAACAAAAAAGTTTGCAATTTTGCCCAAATAATAGTAATTAAGAAATTTGATCACAATCACTAAAGCTAAAACTACTGATCTGCAATTAATGAATTGAGTACCCCGACCAATCACTCAAGTGTTAGTGATTGAGAAATTAGATTACAAACACTTGGGCGGGAATTTTAATTGAAACTACTGTTTTGCAATCAATAATTTGATTGCATTTCCGCCGACTTATTGAAGTGTTTGTGATTTAATTTCTTGATAACAAATGCTTGGGCAAGCGGGCGGAAACTTAACCTGCAATCATTAAACTGAGTGCCCCTGCCACCCACCCAAGTGTTAATGATTAAAAAATTGGATCACAAACACTTGGGTGGGCGGGCGGGAACTAAAGTTAAAACTACTGACCCGCAAGTAATGAGTTGAGTGCTCTACCCACTCACTCACCCATGTGTTAGTAAACTAGAACTTTGATCACAAACACTTAAGTGAGTGGGCGGAGATGCATTCAAATAATTGATTGCAAAACACTAGTTTTGAGTGGGTAGGCTGGGCACTCAATTCATCGATTGCGAGTCAATAACCAAGTTTATTGGTTGCAAGACAGTAGTTTCAACTTTAGTACCCGCTTAAGTTAAATTACTGACCCGCAATTAATGAATTGAGTGCCCAGCCTACCCACTTAAAAGTTAGTGATTGAAGAATTAGATCACAAATTTGGGCGGGATTTTCAATTAAAACTACTGACAGACAGAGAGAACTGCGTCCAAGACGCACCCTGAAAGTGGACTAGCAACCCTCATCGCACAACGAGGAAGTATGTTGGTAACAAATGGAGCCCAACGTGGGGCATTGAAGAGCATGGTGCCTTCAAACAACACCCTGAGAAGAAGGAGAAGGAGAGAAAGAAGACCCGGTGAGAAAAACAAGCGGAAAACGCTTGGAACCCAGTCAGCACTGCCAACGTAGCCAAGAGAAATGTCCCGGCCCACTATCCGGACCAACCCCATAATCCCGAGTATGTCTGCGACTGGCAATTAAATCATTGAGATCAAAGTGAGCTAGAAAAAAACCTGATGAACGCATTGCGAGTACAAGAACAGTTGCAATACGCCCAGATAAACAGTGTGAAAGAAATGGAGGAGCAAGTTAAAGAATACGTGCCAGAACCTATCAAACAACAACAGATAGAGGTCTTGGAAGTAGAAGAACCGACGGAGATGAAAAGAGAGTGCCAAAAAGAAGTGGTACACGTAGACTCTACCATCCAAGTAGTCACAAATTCATGTCATGTCATACTGAACGTGACTAAAGAGCAAGAAAAAGTGTGTGACATGCAAGAAGCACACCCAGAAACAGCGGCCGAAACACAAACCGGACTTTCGTCTACATCTCCCAAGGAAGACGTACCGAACGTGACAAAAGACAGTGAGGCAAAGTGTTACACGCCAAAACACACCCCAAGACAGCAGCGAGAACACAGACCGAAACGCCGTCTAACCTTAATGCTGATCTCCCAGAGGAAACCGATGAAGCTATTCCGGATGCACTTACCAATTGAGCGCGTGTAGCCTCTAACAAAACGCATGCAGCCCATGCATCCGTCACCGAGACAGTCAAACCCATCCAACGCAACAAGGACGACGATTTCGGGAAACAGGATAATATGGACCAAACTAATCAAACCTCCCAGAAGATACCGGCCATCCTGCACATGGTACACGAGAAGAGGAAGAAGAGAAATGAAACCACTTCCACCGACCTACAATCCAGGTAGATCCCGCGTATTGTGGACCTACCGCAAAGTGTTCCGCAAAATAGTGCGCAAGAAGTAGTGAAAATGACTTATGTGCCGCCCCGGTGCAGGATACCACCAGTGCCCGGAAACTAAGATTTTGGACCAACGAGTGCCAACGCAAATTTAGCTCGTGCCACAACAGACTTCTCCCGTCCCTACAATAGTGCCGAAACCAAACCTTAAAATCAGCGATAACTAAAAAACAAGAACAGGAGCAGCCAAATCTAAGCCACTACAAAAGCTGGGAATCCGTCTGGTGTCATTGGAGAACCTGCCCCACCGACTGCAGCTTCCAAACAATCAAAGCATCACCGACCACGAAGTAGCAAAACCTTGAGCCCATCCGAGGACGCTATACATCCGGAAACTGCCAACAACGATATACCCGGTGCTTGCACACCCCGTCCGGATTTCAGGACGGCCACTGAACAGTGCCTAGTGCAAGTTCACGTTGTCCACCAAAACAAAACCAAACAAGACAGAGAATACAGCAACCAGGACGCACCCTGGAAGTAGACTGGCAACCCTCATCGCACAACGAGGAGGTATGCCGATAAGACAATAAACTTGTACGCATCTTTGACATCTTAGGATTAATTGACGTTTACTACTTATATTAACGGTAAAATAGCTCAGTTGTAGAACGTGAGCATAGCACGCTAACAATCCGGGGTTTGATTGGGAAGTCACCTAAGTCTCATCAACCCCCTTTAAACAAGTCGTAAGACTTCTGGGGCAATATAAAATAGCTGTAATACGTGCAATAAAGTGTAACAAAAAGCCAATCTTTTGTTTACAAACACAAGGGCAAGCGGGCAAGTAACAAGATTATTATCCACCTGCCTACTCACCCAAGTGTTAGTAGACAAGAAATTCGTAACTGCGCTCACGTTTGACATCTTAGTGACAATGTGACTTCTACTACTTATATATTTTATTTGTAAGAACACTAAAACTGGCCCAATCTAATGCCTACAAACAATCGGGTGGGTAGGCCGGCAACATTATTAAAACCTATTCGATCCATAAAATCTCCTACCAACCAAAGTGTTTGTGAACAAAAAAATGGTAATTTAAACTTTCTTCATAATATTTGACGTTCACTACTCATACATTTTAACTCCAAAAGTACTATATGTGAGAATAAGAAGTGGGTAATAAGCTTATAACACACCCATCCACAATGCATAAAATGGTGTGCCCTATTTACCAACCCAATTGTGTGTAGACAAGAAAAATGTTTGGTTAACAAACGCTTGAGCGAGTGGGATTAAAACAAGATTATAACTCGGGAGGCTTACAACTTATTTAAGTAAATGCGTCAATTTATCAGGAACAAATTAATAATAATCAATTTACACTTTTAGTTGCGTAGCAGTATGCACAGTCTTTCATTTAATACAAAATTTAATTAACAGATAGAGCAACGAGTTATTGTAAAGAAAATGTTGTAGAAATTTGTATTTCAACATTGAGTTAATTAATTTATAGATATCTATGTACTTTCAGTAGTTTAAACTATGCCTACTGCTTCACAGGTGGCGCAACATTACAATTTTATTTTCTTTATAGCTATTTTATTCTACAATAGAGCGCAGGTAACAAACATGAACACTATTTATTGTAGCTAGTTATGAGTAAATTGGGCGTTTTGATCCCTTGCTCTATCGTGTATTGACTTTAAAATATTGAATTGATGTATTAATTATTAATTGAATATACTTTCGCTACCTACAGCACTGGCGATGACATCTAACAAGCAAAACTACAATTTCTTATAAAACAATTAACATATTTAATGAAAATGTAAAATTTTAGTAGACTCCTGTATTCAGTGACATTATAACATAACTTACAGATGTCAGTACATGAAGCAGCTTTCGTTAAACAGATGGCGCTGGTAGAATTAAAATAATAACAAAAACGGTTAAAATAAAATGCGGGAAGTAATTCAAACTCCGTTTCGGTTGATGCCATTCTACTAACGTTAAGGGCATTGCTCTCGGAACTCTGAAAAGCAAAGGGGAAATGTAATCTAGTAGTAATATAGGGGAACTCATTCACATAAATATTATTTATCTCCAACAATATATGCTGCTCTTTATTCTTTCATGTTAAAAAATATATTTACATAATTTCCGCTATTTAATATATACAAAATATTGAGGACGATTTTTCTTATATATTAATAAATAATACAAAGTAGTTATATGGCTAAATTCTTCTTGAGTTGAATGAAGGAGGATGTTTTTACAGTATAGAAAGGTAACTATAATATATTAAATCCTTGTTTTGCTATCATTTTTTGTTTAGTTTTATTAATTAGACTTCACAATTGTCATAAATATGAAATAATAAATTAATACATAATACTGGAAAAAAGCAACATATTTTTATTGAACAGAATATATTATGATTTAAACAAATTGTTAGCAGATCTGACTAGTAATGAGAGCAGGTACTTGTCTACACACCTCTCATGTGCTAATACAACTTGTGACGGATAGCAAAATTAATTACAAAAAGAGATTCAGAATGCAATTTTACAATATATTTTCATTTGAGGATCACAACATTCATGAACCGATCGAATTTATATGTATAAAAACTCAATATGAGTCAGTTTAATAGCGCAATACAACTAAAAAACTTAATAATTATGACTTCAACCACTATTCTAATTTATCTAGAAAAGCGCTTGAATGAAAATTCTTACTAATAAAATTATAATAAGCACGATTTAATCCCTTGGAGAACTAGGGACATTTGCCATCATGCAGTTACATTTCATAAAATCACATTTTCTTACATAAGGTAATGATTAATTAGGTAAACAAGCTGTTTACACAAATTACAGCTAAAACTATTACAAATATTTACAACTACTAATACTACAATCTTCTCAATTAGTTTTTGAAGATCAGTAACCCTAGTAATTGAAACTTGTGAATTAATCAGTCTCGTTAAGGAAGGTTTGTTTTGTATGTACAAATATCTGAAGTCCCCCATTATTATTAATACACGTAAATCTGTTTCAGCTGGGGTTTTAATTCGGCTGGTATTGTGTAGACTTCAGCTTCCGGTTTCCTTTTCACTAGTCGCCTCCAGCGGCCTCCCAAGTTTTTCCTGAATCCTCGGACGAGTCCAGGTCTTTCCGTTGGGATGTTTTGTACAAGCGTGTCCTGCAACCAACAAAAAGAAAACCTTCAGTTTTTTCCATTTAAAATAACAAACAGCCTTCTTCAATCATTCATTTATACAATGCTAACTAACAGCCTTCTTTTTAAAATAAAATCTACAAGGTTCCAACAATGGATGATAGTTATGCGGGTCATTTAGCTTTCTCCTCACGAGGCTTTCAAATTAAATTTCTAGGTTGAATAATTGCATTTACATCACACCGGTAAAAGTAACTGAATTATGTTGTAATAACAATTTAATTCGGCCTAGTGCTACATTAAATTTAAGGGATGCCTACCTGGCTATTGTTGTACATGCTCTGTGTGGTCGGTGTTGGAGGGTATTGCCAAAGGAATTGGCCTCTATAAGCTAAGGGTTCACTCGCTGCTATTTGCGTGGTTGTAGTTTGCGTGGCTGCGGGGGCTGTTTGTGTTGTTGTCTGGTGAAGAAATCCGTCTGCTGGATGGACGCTGTTGCTGTGTTCTTCACGTTTTCGCAGTTTGCTGCGGACAAGACGAATTGCAATCATAGTGCCGTTGCTGCCCACCATTTTGCTGGGGCTTCGCGACGAAAAACCAAAGATAGCAATTTTTAAGCCGTTTGTTCTTCTAAACTCTTGCGAGTTTAGAAGGTCCGCTCGGGTAAAATTTAACAGTACAAATCACACAATGTTTTTTATTATAAAGTTTCGCTTTTACAAGCGCACAATTTTAGTTTAGTAATCCAATTGTGATTTGGGTAAGTCACAAATCACAGGGAAACACTTAACACGAAACGCGGCGCGTTTTCAAAACTTTTCTGACTAGAATATTTCAAAGGACGAGGGCCTAGCTTGTAGTGTTAGCTAAACAACCTCTCAGTAACCAAACTATATTGGATTCTATTCTGTGTGCCAGTGTTGCGATGGTTTATATAGTTGAGGTGGTGGTGACGTTACGTCGCCCCGGCTTTGCCAGGCGCGCGCGGTCCTCGTTATGGGTTCAGCTGTAGAAGGGGAACTTTAACGCCACGTCTGGTAAGAGGCGCGTCATACAGTCGTTACAGTCGCTACGAACAGCTGACATATCGCTTCGAGCGAATGCATTTTTCGATTTAAAAGCGGGCTTCCCATCAACGATTCTAACAAACCCAAGGCAAATACTGAAATTACCCGAACGACAATAACAAAAATTCCGGTATTATAATTTATACGGGATTTATTAATTACGGTAAAGTACCGAATAAATTATCTTACAAATCGATCGGACGGCAATTTCAATTAATAATTAACTTATTTAAGTCATTTTATGACTGATCGACGACTCAAACAATTTTGTTTCCTTTTGCATTTTTATTATCAATTAAAAACAATTCAACAAATCTTCATTAAGTTTTAAAAACTTCGCTTCTTACATTATAATATAGGAATACAAATTGATGATAATCAGTACTAATTAACTATTACTGTTAATTGAGATAATGATCTAAGATGAGCAAATGGAAAAAATACCGACGCATAAATGCAAATTATAAAAACTCCTTTAATATTACTTTAATAATATTGTAATCAATAATATGCATACTATTTAAAATCATTATTCCACGCAGACTGCTATCGCCGATAAATTTATTTCGAGATTAATATCGCAAAAAAATTGTATTTAATTTCTAAATTCTAACTAAAATAATAAAACGTTCTCTAAAAATCATTTCTGATGACTTTTTAAAATTTTTCAACATTGTTCAACAAATTGAAAGTATGTACTCCCCATGTAAGGGGCTGCTACGCTACACGAGCAGTTTAAATGTTTTGCCGGCGTCTCCAACAGAACAATGAAGTTTATTAATATACGAGCCTTCAAAGTACAAGCGGAGTTGGCCAAATAGATACGTTTAAGTTCAGACTTTATTTAGTACAAACTACTAAACCAGTACCTCAACTTTGGTACTGAATCTTAAAAAAACGTCAGTAAGTAAATGGCATAATTATAATGAGATTCCGACATTTTCCCAAAAAAACTTTTTTTACTTTTTAAAGAAATTTCAGTTTTTGCAATTTTGAGAGTAAAACGGACATTTTAACAAACATTTTTTTTTACATTTCACAAAGTTTTTACTATTTTGATTGTCATTTTACCAAAAAAATTTTTAATTAAAGATTCACAATTTTTTTCGAAAAATTCTTATTTTGAAGTTTAATGAGATTTTATCAATCTTTGTTGGCCAAATGACTACCTTTACGCAACCCATTTTACTACTTTTACTACCCAAAAGCTTGAGATCCTATATAATGTGGAAAGAAGTTTAGAGCATTAGCATTTTAAAATCTTCTAATCTAAGACTATCTGTATAGTTCTTAGAAAAAATCTTTTCAGAACAGGTTTTAAAATTGTTCTGGAAAACGTTTTACTTTTTAAAGCATAGGATGCTTTGAAAAGTAAAACTACTACTTCCAAATATTTCTTCATGATTTCTGCATTTAAACTACGTAAAGTCTTCTGAAAACGATGTTGGAATATTAAGAAAGTTATTATGGATCTCTAAGTTTTTGTTACTAAATTATTCTACAAAATCTTGTTCTAAAAACGTTCAAATTATCTTCCAAAATTTTGGGATTACTTTGAAAACATTTTTAACAGATTAGAAATTACTTGTGTAAATCTTAAGTGAACTTTCCCAGGCTTTCTATATAATGTCCAAACTACTCAAAGCAGATTTTCCAAACTCCTGTAAACAGAATTCTAGATTTTCCAATTATACCGTTTAGTATAAGCTTTTTCAGATCTTCCAACAATTTTTCAAAACATTAAGAAGCATTTTAAAAACTCATTTTAAATAGTCTTTTGCCATTTTGCGGCCATTATGCAACTTTTTAGAAAAACTGAAGTTGACCTTCCCATGCTTGCTATATACTGTATACTACTCAAAGCAATTTTTCCAGAATCCTGTGAGTAGAATTAAAGATTTTCATGCATTCTGCAATTTTTTCAGTCATACCTTTTGAAAACGCTTTTTCAGATAAACTTGTTGAAATTTTGAAAAACTTATTTTATTGCTAATTTATTCTACAAAATCTTGTCCAAAAATAGTTCAAAATATATTCCAAAATTTTGGGCAATTTTTCCAGAAACCTGCGAGCAAGAATTGAAGATTTTCGTGTTTTCTGCAATTATTCCAGTCATGCCTTCTGGTAAATTTTTCAGATCTTACAACAAATTTACAAGCATTTTGAAAACTCATTTAAAGTGTTTTACCTTCCTTTGGCCAATATGCAATTTTTCAGAAAAAAACTGAAGATTTTCGTAGCTTTAGGCTTGAAACTTGACATTTGACTTTCAATCTCTAAACTATAATAACAGCAAAAACAAAGAGGTGAGAGAAGCAATAAAACCTTTGATGACTAACACTTGGGTGGGTGGGCGGGTCATAGTAGACAAAGCTACCCGCCAACAATTTAAACTTGATTCCCGACCACCCACCCAAGCGTTAGTTATTAAAGGATTCATTGCTAAACATTCTCTAATGTCTAAATGACATTTGACATTCAATCTTTTAATTTTAATAACAGCAAAAACACAAGAGGTAGGAGAAACATTAAATCATTTGATGACTAACACTCGACAGTAAAAAAAACTACCCGCCAACAAATTAAACTTGGTTCCCGCCCGCCCACCTAAGCGTAACTTATCAAGGAATTCATTGTTTAACAATTCTCTGATGTCTAAATGACATTTGACATTCAATCTCTTGATTATAATGACAGCAGAAACACAAGAGATGTGAGAAACATTAAATCCTTTGATGACTAACACTTGGGTGGGTGGGTGGGTCACAGTAGAAGAAGCTACCCGCCAACAACTTAAACTTGGTTCCCGCCCGCCCACCCAAGCGTTAGTTATCAAATGATTTATTGTTAAACAATTCTCTAATGTCTAAATGACAAAGCTACTTGCCAACAATTTGAACTGGTTTCCCACCCGCCCGCCCAAGCGTTAGTTATCAAAGGATTTTTGTTAAAGAAATCTCTGATGTCTAAATGACATTTGACATTCAATATTTTGAATATAATAAGAGCAAGACCACAAAAAGTAGGTGAAACATTAAATCTTTTGATGATTAACACTTGGGTGGGTGGGTGGGTCACAGTAGAAGAAGCTACTTGCCAACAATTTAAACTTAGTTCCCGCCCGCACGCCCAAGTGTTAGTTATCAAGGGTTTCTTTGTTAATCAATTCTCTGATGTCTAAATGACATTTAACATTCAATCTCTTGATTTTAATAACAGCAAAAACACAAGAGGTGGGTGATACAATAAATCATTTGATGACTAACACTTGGGTGGATGAGTGGGTCATAGTAGACAAAGCTACCCGCCAACAATTTTAACTTGGTTCCCGACCGCCTACCCAAGCGTTAGATATAAAGAGATTCATTCTTGAGCAACTCTCTGAAGTCTAAATAACATTTAACATTCAATTTCTGGATTATGATAACAGCAAAAACACAAAAGGTGGGAGAAACATTAAATCCTTTGATGACAAACACTTGGGTAGGTGGGTAGGTCACAATAATATAAGCTACCTGCCAACAATTTAAACTTGATTCCCGCCCGTCCAACCAAGCGTTAGTTATCATGAGTTTCTTTGTTAATCAATTCTCTGATGTCTAAATGACATTTGACATTGAATCTCTTGAATATAATAACAGCAAAAACACAAGAAGTGGGAAAAATATGAAACCCTTTGATGACTAACACTTGGGTGGGTAGGCGGGTCACAGTAGGAGAAGCCACCAGCCAACAATTTAAACTTGGTTCTCGCCCGCCCACACAAGCATTAGTTATCAAGAAATTCATTGTTAAACAATTCTCTGATGTCTAAATGACATTTGACATTCAATCTCTAAATTATATTAACAGCAAAAACACAAGCGGTGGAAAAAACATTAAATCCTTTGATGACTAACACTTGGGTGGATGGGTGGGTCACAGTAGAAAAAGCTACCCGCCAACAACTTAAACTTAGTTAAAAGCCCGCCCACCCAAGCGTTAGTTATCAAAGGATTAATTAAGAAACAATTCTCTGATGTCTAAATGACATTTGATATTCAATTTCTTGATTATAATAACAGCAAAACACAAGAGGTGGGAGAAACATTAAATCATTTGATGACTAACACTTGAGTGGGTGGGTGGATCACAGTAGAAGAAGCTACCCGCCAACAATTTAAATTTATTTCCCGCCCGCCCACCGAAGCGTTAGTTATCAAAACATTTGTTGTTAAACAATTCTCTAATGTCTAAATGACATTTGACATTCAATCTCTTAAATATAATAACAGTAAAAACAAAAGAGGTGGGAGAAGCATTAAATCCTTTGACAACTAACACTTGGGTGGGTAAGCGGGTCACAGTAGAAGAAGCTACTTGCCAACTATTTAAACTTAATTCCCACCCGCCCACCCAAGCGTTACTTATCAAAGGATTAATTATTGAACAATTCTCTGATGTCTAAATGACATTTGACATTCAATCTCTTGAATATAATAACAGCAAAAACACAAGAGGTGGGTGAAACATTAAATTCTTTTATGACTAACACTTGGGTGGATGGGTGGGTCACAGTAGAAGAAGCTTCCCGCCAACAATTTAAACTTGGTTCCCGCCCGCCTACCCAAGCGTTAGTTATCAAGGGATTCATTTCTAAACAATTCTCTAAAAGTTAAAAAACTTAAGTCTTTTAGACAATTAAGAAATCTCAAAAGTTGTCAAAGGTTTTTGATTTGAGAAGCGCATGGAAAGTCTTAAAACATTTTACTGAATATTGAAGATTTTGGGGTTCACTATAAGTTACGAAGAGGGTCTTAGATACAATTAGAAGATTTGGAAGTTGTAGAAATCTTAGAATGTCAGAAGACTTTACTAGCTACTTTGTTAGAACTCTGAGAAGTCTTAAGAAAACCTTATAAATCTTAAAGACGTTTAAGAAGTCTTAAAGGTTTGTAGATGATTTTGACAAACTTGAGAAAATTCCGAAATGTTTTAAAGAAACTACTACAGGTGACCAAAAAAGCTCAAACAAAATTTGTCTTTGGGAACTTCTTTGAGAAGTTAAAAAAACATTTTTGAAGCAACTATAGTTGACCAAAAGTAAGAAGCCTTAAAAAAACTATTAATTTTAAAAGCAACTAAAAAGTCTCAAGGGTTTGTAGATGATTTTGACAAATTTTATAAAATTTTGAAAAGTCTAAGAGCATTAAAGACTTTAAAAGTTACTATAGGTGACCAAAAGAGGTCAAAGAAATTTTGAAATTTTAGAAGAACTTAGGACTTACATTGCTTAGAAATCTTAAAATTTATAAGTTTCAAAGACAACTAAGAAGTCTTAAAGTTTTTCAAAAATAATTTTGACAAACTTTCAAAAGTTCTGAGAAGTTTTAAAGCATTAAAAACTTGGTAAGCTTAAAGAAGGTTAAAGAAATCTTTAGGAGTTAATTTGGTAGATCTTTAAGAAGTTTACAGAAAAACCTATAAATCTTCAAGACAACTTTGGGAACTACTGCAGATGGTAAAAAGATGTCAAAGAAATCTTTGAATGTTAAAAGACGTTGGTAGTTACTTTAGAAGATCTCTAAAAAGTCTTAACAAATTTTATAATAAAGACAACTAAGAAGTCTTATAGGTTCTCAGAAGTTTGACAAACTTTAGAAATTTATGAAAGGGATTGAAGAGTTTGATAGCTACTACAGGTGATCAAAAGAGGTTAAACAAGTTTTGGAGTGTAAGAAAACTTTGGGAGCTACTTTTATAGAACTCTGAAGAGTTATAAATTTTACAAACAATTAAGAAGTCTTGAAGGTTTATAGATGATTTTGACAAACTTTAGAACATTTTGAAAAACATTAAAGACTTTAGAAGCTACTTTAGGTAACCAAAAGAAGTCAAAGAAATCTTGGAATGTTAAAACTTCTTTGAAAAAACTTTTAAAACAAATTAAGTTTCAAAGGCAACTAATAAGAAGAAGTTAAAAAAACTCTTAAAAGTTCTAAAAAATTTGTAGATAATTTTATCAAAATTTTGAAAATTCTAAATGACATTTGACGTTCAATCTCTTGAATATAATAACAGCAAATAAACAAAAAGTGGGAGAAACATTAAATCCTTTAATGACTAACACTTGGGTGGGTGGTCGGGTCACAGTAGAAGAAGCTACTCGCCAACAATTTAAACTTGGTTCCTGCCCGCCCACCCAAGCGTTAGTTATCAATGGTTTCTTTGAAAATCAATTCTCTGATGTCTAAATGACATTTGACATTCAATCTCTTTATTATGATAACAGAAAAACACAAAAAGTGGGAGAAACATTAAATCCTTTGATGACCAACACTTGGGTCGGTGGGTGAGTCACTCTAAATTATGATTACCACCAAGTAGTATGAACTGGAGTGTCCACCTACCCGAACTAATGTTTGTTATCAAAGTATTAAAGTTTTCCTTCTCTGCAAGTGTTTAGAAGTTCTTTGGTCCGAAGAAAAAGATGTGATTTCCAAGATCTTGATGACCAACACTTGGGCGGGTGGGTGGGTTACTCCAAATCATGATAACTTGCCCGAGTGTTTGTTATTAAAGATTTAAAAATTTCTTTTCTGTGCAAGTGTTAGGAATTTTCTTAGTCCAAGGAAGAGAAGTTAATATCCAATCTCTTGATGTTCAACACTTGGGTATGTGAGTGGGCACTCTAGTTCAAACCAGCTATCCGCTCAGGTGTTTGTCATCAAGAGATTGTATATCATCTCCTAACCCTCTTCTGACTAAAGTTCTTCTAACACTTGCAGAGAATAGAATATTTTAATTCTTTGATAGCAAACACTCGGCCGGGTAGGTGGGCACTCTAGTTTAAACTATTCGGTATTAATTATGATCTGGAGTGCCTCTTCTACTCACCCACCCAAGTGTTGATTATTAAAGAATTGGATTCATCATCTTCTGCTCTAATGAAATTTCTAATTTTTTGACAACAAACTTTTGGGCAAGTAATATAACACTTCAGTTCAAACTAGTTGATGGTAATCATGACCTGGAGTAACCCACCCACCCGCCCAATAGTAATCATCAAAAAATTATATATTACCCTTCTTCTTGAACAAAAAAATCTTTAACACTTGCATAGAGAAGAAACTTAAAATGTTTTAACCACAATCTATTGGGCGGGTGAGTGAGAACTTCAGTTAAAACTACTCAATAGTATCATGATCTAGAGTGGCCCACCCTATCGCCCAAGTATTGGTTATCAAAAGATTCTCTAACATAGAGACTTCTAACTCTTGCTAAGAGAAAATACCTTCAAACTCTTGCTAAGAAACTTTTGGGTGGGTGTGTGGGCACTGTAGTTCAAACTACATAATGATTATCATGATCTGGAGTGACCTACTTCTTTATTGTTAATCATTAAGAGCTTAAATATCACCTTCTCATTCTTGTACAATAAGAAGAAGAGATTGAATGTTACCTTCTTCTTTTATTATTGATAAATAAATAATAAAATTGTAAATGGCAAATTTATAAATTATTATTTTTGGTAAATAAAATTTAACTACTCCGTAGACATAGCGAGTGATGTCATTTGTGGGCATAGAATATTGTTATGTTGGCTTCATCATGCAACAAGCAACCCAATACGAAAACAAAAGCAATTCCTTGATGAGAATCGCTCAAACAAATGTGCAACAAAAACAGTCAAAATTTTTTCAGATAAGTTTCAGACTGTTACCAAATTTATTGACATATTTCGTTAATTTTCTTGTATACTAGAGCTAAAAATCATAGTAGAAAAGACAAACGTCCAATTAATTGATGTGAACAACGAAAAAAGCAAATTTGGGCCAGTGAAAAAACAATTATTTAAATTACTCAATCAGTTCAACAAATTATCACTTGTTGGTTTTGGCTGTAATAATTTATACAAATTACCAAACAATTAACAACACTCATAGCATATTATCCATTTACTAAACAATATTCGCTCATCAATAACAATACATTTTTGGAACGTAATAGACCATGAATATTTCGACGATTTAAAAATGGCTACAAATCGTTATCTTACATTATGCATATCAATTAGGACACACTGAATATGTAAAACCCAATTATAATTAATTATTTGTTTTGAGTTGCTATAAATAGCGCCTAATTTTCATAAATAATTGATTATATTATTAAAGAAACTGTAACTGATTTACACGATTATTTATCAATCAACGTCTGCAAATTTCACTTTCATTCGTCCTATTTTTACTTCTACATTTAATACATTATTCATATTATTTTAAAAAAATTCTATTAGTCACACTTTAATTAGTGTGAAATTGATTGTGAAATTTTAAAATTTACATGTAATCACCTTCAATAAATTCGCTGAACTCTTATGGAGGACGAAACAAATTTGGCATATAATAGAATATTTATCACTAACATTGTATGATAAATTTTAAGTGATTTAAAATGTAAAATATTGGAGGTTAATTTTTTAACATTTAAATATCAATTACGCTTTTTACAAAACATTGTGTAACGTTGTTTTCCGTGCGGCGGGGATTTTCAGTGGAAATGCCGCCCATGCATGCACGCGTGTTATGTATAAGAATGAGTGATAAGTTGTTATCACGTGAATTACCCAAGTGATTGTGTTACCGCCGTATCGCTTAAATAAACCAGCTCTATTATTTATGCGACCTTCTCGACGATCTTGATATTTCGTTTCTAATCGCCTTTTTTTGTATATGTTTCGGGGAATTGCAATTTCTAAATTATGCGTATTAAACATTATAACAAAATAATTTATTTCAATTTTAAGCAAAATTTTATTTGCACAATTTAAAAAATGTTAAAAAGTGCGCAGTTATAAGTTGTGCAAATTTTAACCAGGTCAGTTTCTTTAACCTCAAAAAAAGGGGCCTCGTCGTATTACGATGTATTAGTGGAATTTTTACCGCTCTTGCAAAACATGGGAATTCCCCATGACAGTTTTGTTCCTTTCCCTTCATTAATGTATTTGTCAATATTTCTCAATATCAGCCATTTTTCTTTCATCATAATACTGCAAAGTCTGGTCGTAAAACCAAATTGTTTACTTCTCGGTATATGGAACCTCGCAAAAAAATTCTTCGAAAGTTTGGTTGAAGGCATGTTTATTGTGATGTGGCATTCCCCAATTAGTGAATTGATGCATTGACAAACCAAACCAAGTAGAGCTCCGGCATCATCGTGACGTTTCGTAAGCGGTCCGTGCGTTCAGCCCTCTTACTATTGGTTAAAATTATGATTAGCTGTTATCTCATCAAAACGTCAAGAAAAAACTTCCAAAAGCAAAAACATCATTCTTTAAAAAAAAGACTCCCAGGAGGAAATCATAATTTAAAATTTTCCTGCAAATCGGATGTCACCTGATTAATACCATCAGAAACAGTTATCTCCTTGCTCTTACAAAGTCATCCCGCCAAAGACTTTGACAATCAAATTTAATTTTTTTAAATTGCCTGTTTCATCTAGAGTGCCCCAGCCACCCACCCAAGTGTTAGAAATCCACAAGATTTTTTTCTCTTGTCATTCGTCTTTAAATTTAGAAAGTAAGAAAGTGACAAACTCAGTTTTTTGATAAGAATCAGTCGGGCAAGACACTCAATTCATTAATTGCGCAACAGTAGTTTCAACTGGACTCCGAACACGACCCCCAACCAATAAGGACAAACTACGCCGCAGAGGACGACAAAAAACGCCGTATTCATTGTCACGCAAGTGACTCTAACTTTAAGAGCAAAAAGTATCAACACGTAAAGAACAGGTCCAAAAATAAAAGGCAAAATTCCAAGGTAATATTCACTTTTTAGCTATCAAACCAAACAAGAACAAAAAGAAGAAACAAGAAAAAGAACACCTGCCAAGAAAAAAAAAAACTCCCAGCCAGCAGAGGTCGAGACCTATGCAGGCACCACTGGATAACCATCTAGATGACTATGGATAAGACTAAGAGAATAAAGCTGATGACGCAGAACCACTCCCAATTGAGATAAGTCAAGTCCGAAAGCCAAGCTCCAGCAAATGCTTAACCTCTGATGACCAAAGAACAGGTAACAAAAGTGAAAGCAACTCGACAAAAAACTACACCAAACAAGACCTAGAAGAAGATGCCCGAATGAACCAATCTGATCGTCCAACGTCAGCCTAGACAAGAAAATGATCAAAGAGCAACAAAGCAAGCTCTCGGAATAAGAGAACCTAAACTCTAGTTTCCAGAACAAGAAGTGGCAGCTCAAGAAAACAGATTCAGGAAGAAGTGGAAGGCAGCTGAAAGAAGCCATAAACAAATCTATCAAAAAGGCAGAACTCCAGTCAAAGCTGGAGGCCAAATTCCAGATAATGTTCACTCTTTAACAATTAAGGCAACCAAAGACGAGAAGAAGAAGGAAAACTACCCAACCCGAGGACAAATGCAAAGCAGCAAAAGAAACTTACAGCCAAAAGAAGCCAAGATGGCACCACTAGATGACCATCTATAGAACTCTATAACTAAAGAAGAATAAAGCTGACGACGCAACACCACTCCCGATGAAGCCAAGTCAGCCTAGACACTGATGATCAAAGGACAAGAAAAAAAAAAGAAAACAACTTAACAAAAAACTACACTAAACGAGACTAAACCGATCCGATTCTCCAACATCAACGGCAGCCTAGACAAGAAAACGATCAAGAAGCGACAAAGCAGATGACCCCATCATCTGCTGCAAACGCCGAGAACTAGAACTCTAGCTTCGAGAACAAGAAGTGATAGCTCGAGAAAAACAAGTTTAAGAAAAAGAGAAGAGCAGCTGAAAGAAACCATGAACAAATCTATCAAAGAGGCAGAACCCCATCCAGTGCTGGAGGCCAAATTCCAGGTATTGATTCACCCTTTAGCAATCAAGCCAACCAAAGATGAGAAGAAGAAGGAAAACTATGCAACCCAAAAATACTTGCAAAGCAGCAGAAGAAACTCACAGCCAGAAAAAGCCAAGATGGCACCACTAAATAACCATCTATATGACTCTATAACTAAAGGAGAATAAACGCAACACCACTCCCGATAAAGCCAAGTTAGTTCGGAAGCCTAGACACTAATGACCAAAGGACAGATGAGAAAAGGAAAAACATCCCGACGAAAGACTACACCAAACAAAACTTAAAAGAAGCAGCGCAAGACTGCCGGTCCCTAACTAAACCAACCCTATCGTCCAACACCAGCGTCAGCCTGTTTCCCTAGACAAAACCTTCAGGAAACAATCAAGGAGAAACAAAGATAAAGAAACGGAAGTCCCCCGTAAAGCATTGCAAACCGGACCAGCTATCAACGAAAGATCCCTGGTAAGCCATCATCAAGAAAACGAGATCTAGTCAAAACTAACAAATCCCAAAAGAAGAGTGCAAACCGACCGGACCAGATCAGCGACCAACGATAAATCGCTGGGCGTCTGCAAAAGCTGTAAGTCGGCACCAAGAAAAAAAAAACCAAAGTTGACGACAGCATCAATGCCAAAAATACGGACAAACCAACTTTTGGGCAGGAAAAACAAACTGTCAACCACCACCTCGGATAAAAAAAGCAATCCCAAAACCACCAAACTCCAAAACCAAGACAATCAGGACCACCATCACAAGGCCTGAAAGAAGCCATAAACAAATCGAACAAATAAGCAGAACCTCATCCAATGCTGGAGGCCAACAGAAAAGAGAAGGGAAAGCGTCCCGAAGAAAGACTACCACAATCAAAACTTAGAAGAAGAATCGCAAAACTGCCGGTCCCTAACTAAACCAACCCTATCGTCCAACACCAGCGTCAGCCTGGTTTCCATAAAAACAAATCCTTCCAGAGAACAATCAAAGAGAGACAAAGATAAAGAATCAGAAGTTTCCCGTGAAGTATTGCAAACCGGACCAGTAATCAACGGAAAATCCCTGGTAAGCTGGGTTACGCCATCATAAAAAAAAAACAAAACCCAAAGAAAGAGTGCAAACCGACCGGACCAGATGAGCGACCAACGATGAATCTCAGGGCGTCTGCAAAAGCTGTAAGTCGGCACCAAGAAAAAGAAGAAGCTTGTGAACGGCCGGAAAGCCAAAGAAGCCTAAACCAAAGTTGACGCCCGCATTAATGCCAGGAAGACAACAAACCAATTGCCAAAAAAAAAACTGTTGGGCAGGAACAGCAAACTCCAAAAACAGCTGCCCAAGTACGACTAAAGCACAAGCGCTTCTCCATGCTAAGAAAACTAGTGAAAGCAATAAAAAAACCAGCCTGACTGACTGCAAAATCTTATAAAATACGCTCGCCAAAAAGCATGCTGGATGACAGTATGTACCTCAAAAACCACAAAAAACAACAAAAGAGTTCCTGCAGAATCTCCCAGCCTTGGTACATTGCACAATTGCTTCGATATGTACTCTTGACCGCGACACAGAACGTAATAATCAGTATAGACCTTAGACCATATACACTTATAGACACGCCTTTTGCCGGCGCGGTGAAGCCAACATGATCGCACCGTGTGACGTCAATTGTGGTCAATAACGCGTATGCAGCAAAAGACTTAGTAATAAACGCGCGAGAGAAAACACGCATTTAATTTGGCAAAATGTAAACGAATCTTATATAAGACATTTTGTGATTTAACTACTGTAAGACATATGCCCACAATTAGCGCATGACGTCAGTTGTGGGCATAGAACGTTAATATGTTGACTTCACTATGCGACGAGCACAAGTGTATATGATCTAAGGTATAGACTTACCAACTAATAAACACAAACTACGCTGCAGACGATGACAAAAAACTCGGATCGGTCATCTGCTCAAACTCAGTTCTCATTGCCACGCTTCGAGAGCAAAAAGAAGAACAGGTATAAAAAGAAGAGAACAAAAAGCAGAAGAAAGCCATAAACAAATCCAACAAAGAAGCAGAACCCCAGCTGATGTCAAAGGCTAAATCCGAAGGAAATATCTACCAATTAGCAATCAAACCCGAACAAAGCTATCCAACCCAAACAAGACTACTCCCGATAGAGCCAAATTAAATCCAGAAAAGTTCTAGCAAATGCATGGACACTGATGACCAAAGAAAAAGTAAGAGAAGGGAAGAAACCCGTCAAAAAAATACATCAAAACAAGTCCTAAAAGAAAAAGCAAAACATTGTCCATCCCTGACTAAACAAATCCGATCATTAAACACCAGCGTCAACCTGGTTCTTCTCAAAAAAACCTTCAGGGAACGATCAAAGGGCGACTATTACCACAGCACGTAGTCACGTGAAAAAAAAGAAAGGTACAAACCCTCCAAAACAGACCAACAATCAACGAAAGATTTCTGGTGAGCTGAGTTAACTGTAATGACTTCAAGCCCAAAAAAGATCAAACCGGCGATCCACAATAGATCCCTGTCAAGCAAAGTCGTCTAAAAAAAAAGCTGAAATATGATCGGAAAGCCAAAAAAAAAACCAAATCAAAGCTGACGCCAGCATCAACGGCTCAAAGACGGACAAGCCAGCCAAAAGAAAAAGCTTTTGGGCAAGAATAGCAATCTCTTAAACACCACCTCGGTTAGAAGAACCACTCCAAAACCATGAAACTCCGTAACCAAAACAACCGAGAGTCCCTTGATACAAGAGCAAAAGGAAGGACAACCTTCTAAACACTATCCCACTTCCCAGTGATTCTTACAGGCTACAAGGCTTCCAAAAAAGAAACTGAAATCACAGTTCTTTCACCACCACAAAGCCCTCTCAAGCAACGTTCCTCTTACTTATTTTCCCCGGAAAAGTCACTTTGAACATACCAGTAAAAAACCCCGTTACAAAAGAGTCAAGGACTGCTGCTAACGCAACCTGCCGTGCAGCATCTTTGGCCTTACTAAACCATTAGCTCACCAGACATAAACCACAAGAACGGCCCAAGGATAGGCTGTACACTTAAATCATTAATTGCGAAATAGTGGATTCAACTGCAGTGCCCCGCCCACCCACTCATGTGTTACTCATCCACAAAGTTAATAATCTAAAAATTAGAAATAGAAGCAAATGACATTAGCAGAGAAAAGAATTCTGTTAATGTCATTTGCCTCTAAATTAGAGAAAGAGAGTAACAGATCCAACCTCTTGATAACAAACAGTCGAGCGGGTAGGCGGGGCACTCAAATCATCAATTTCAAAACAGTAGTTTCAACTGAAGTACTCGCCCACCCACCCAAATGTTAGTATTCCAAAAATTAGATTTTCTTTTCTCGCTAATGTCATTTGCTTCTAAATTAGAGAAAGAGAGTAACAGATCCAACCTCTTGATAACAAACAGTCTAGTGGGTGAACAGGGCATTCAGATCTGATGTGCACAAAAATAACTTGGTTCTTCTATAGTTGTGCCAATATCAAAAAAAATAAACTCAAATTATTGTAGAAGAACTTGGCTTAAAAACTAGAATAAGGTGAAGTCCAAATTTGAACTGGATAGTCTCTCATCAAGATAGTGCAGTGCAAAGTTCTTTTGATGCAAAAAAGCATAATTTTAAAATTTATTGCGACAAATCTGTACAATATTTAAAAATAAATGATCATGCCTGCGTTCAATTGCTTCTTAAATAGCATTTTAATTATCAATCAATCAATCACTTTCAATATAATCATTTTAATACTCTACAAGGGCTAAATTGAAGACTAGTTTAAACTGGCGTTTGGCACAATTAAATAGAATTAAGTCCACCCATGCGGATATAATTTATTCAATAATTTGAACGAATGACGCAACGCGGGCGCCAACATCCGTTCGTTCGGTTTCTGGTTTGCAATTTGACATCCATCCAATGCGTGTGCAACGGACTTTCGCGTTTCATTTTTAAACAACCTAAGTTTAAATTATGTCGGCGACACAATGATGACTGTTATTCACGCCCGCCGTTTGCTGTAATTGATTCACGTCCGGGCGGAAACGTGCCACATGGAAATCCTTAGAAACAATGAGTTTCAGTGGAAATGATACGGAGAGGAGTAATGAATAAGTTAAATGTTTAATGAGGAAACGTGGTGATAAATTTATTAATATATTAAATTTTAGTTTGCTAAATATATAATTGTTAAACTTTCTTTTCCTCACTCACTCCCTGACTGATTTTATATCCTTCCTCAAATATATCCAGGATAAATTCCGCAAATGCAAATTAGTAATTAAGGATACACATAACGCAAAACCGTTGGTTTAGTTTAGAATTCAATACGATTTGTGCACGTGATCTGATTATGATCAGTTGAGCTTTCTACATGTTATTATTATTAAATTACATTAGCACACATTTATAAATTTTATTTAATTGTTCATTGTGTGTTTTATTATAAACATTTTTCTTATGCTCTATCGGGAGAATATAAGTAATCAAGTTTTATGGACGCTCGTAAACGTATCAATTGTGTCGCCTGGATGTCTGAATTGCATATTAAGGCTTTATTAGGTTATAATTGTCAGCTGTTTCATATTTTTTGATGATGTAATTGTTGCTGGGTGCGAATTTATATTACTTTGTTCAATGTATTACATTTCTGTTTAAGTAAATTGAAAGTCGGTTGAATTAAATTAATTAATTACAAATTGATTAATTTTGCTTCAATTCCAAAAATAATCTACAATTAGATGAGCTTGAATTTGAAGTATTTCGACTAGCAGCTAAACCTTGAAACTTCCAAAATTTACTCAAAAATTTCTAAAATAATTCAAAACTTTGAACTAAATATAATCAAAAAAACTAAAATTTAATAAAGCTGTAATTATTACCACACATTTTTTATTTTAGAATTTAGTAGTTAAACCATTGATTGATATAAAAAACTGATGAAGTCATTTAAATCTAATTTTAAAAACATCAATTTTCTCCAATGCCAAAACAAATACCTTCAATCAAACACCACTAAATATAATTTTACTCAACAATAGCAAAATATAGAATAATGACTGCATCTTATTTTTAGATTGTTTATTTTGGAGTGGGACAGGTGCCTTTATTTTTATTTTTATTATTATTTATATTTATATTTAACAAACTCTTTGTTATATTTAATTCAAGCCAAAAAGTTAAAAGTTATTAAGTAATAAATCCAAAGCAAAAAATAATTAAATAAAACTTGTATGTATGCAAGTAATAATAACAACATAAATATTAAAATTATTAATTCCGCTATCATTATAATTTATTAACAAATTCATTTGTTGATTATGACTTTGATGTTTTTCCTAATCATCCAATGCTATCAACAGACACGCCTGCCCTTTCAATGTTTATGTCGAATTACATTAATAAATAAATATGTTATTGTTGTTGTTGTTGCGTCTAATGTCAGTAATATTAAAAACAATGAAGATATATAACGCAATTTATATGTTATCGCAACAAGTAAATAAACGCAATATTTGTATCAAACGCATATAACAGAAATGCGCGCAAAAACTTGACACAATTTGATAATATTTGTACAAATAAACAATTTTGACGTCTTAATTGATTCATTATTATTACGCAACCTTGAAATGTAGATCGGAATATAATAAATCTGTACTTTCTTTTGATTAAAATTGGAGTCTATTTAATTAGAGGAAACGGTGAAAAGAAATTCGGCTAATACGGCTAAGAGTTCAGTAACGGTGGATGGACCGCTTTTTTTACTGTTTGCGCGCGCTCACACACACCGCTGCTCTGTCTTTGTGCTGATGGAAACGGCATTTTTTTTAATTACCGGATTTATCTGCTTTGAAGTAGAGTGGAATTGATTTGGATATGGTAAAAAAATTAATTGTTTTGTGATGATTGGTTTGTAATCATTGTAATTTTTTAATTAATTAAAAAAAACAAGTGGTTTCAAATATATTATTAAAAAATTAAGTACTCAATACATTGGTGAGACATTTTATCAATTTCAATGTATAAATTAGCAATTTAATCAGATTTTATTGTCATAATAGACAGCTGATGCAGTTAAGCATCTGAACTAAATTGAGGTTATGTCATACCGAGTGTATCGATTTTTATCAATTTTTTGCAGTAAGTTAACTCAACTATAAAGTATATAATTGAGCATTTTTATTAATTTCCAATGTATAGTTTAGGAGTTATAACATATTTTATAGCTTAATTGGTTTCTTGCTTGGAATAAGTAAACTGCACTAGACTGACGTTAAGCTAAACTGAGCATATAGATTTTAACCATATTTTTGCAGTAAAACTTGCAGGAATTGAGCTATATAAGTAACAAATTTTATTAATGACTAATGTATAATTTGGAAGTTAGTCCATATTTTTTAGTATTCTTAGTTTTCCGATGAATTCTTATCAACTTTTTGCTTTATGTTCTGTTTATAATGATGTATATTATTAACAAACTGTATTGGTTTCCAATGTATAGTTTGAGAGTAAAGTTATATTTTATAACTCAATAGGTCTCCTGCTTAGATTAAGTAAACTGCACTAGACTGAGGTTATGCTAAACTGGGCGTATAGATTTTAATAATTTTTTTGAACTAGGCACTACATGCATTGAACTATATTGGTAACAAATTTCATTAATCACCAATGTATAATTTGGAAGAAGGAGCTTATTTTGTTGTAGTGATAGTTTCTTGATGTAGTTTAGCAAGATAAGCTAAATTGAGGTTATGTAAAATTGAGCGTATTGATTTTAATCAACTTTTTGCATTAAGTTTTCCTTGCAATAAAGTATAATATTGGCAAATTTGATTGATTTTTAATGTATAGTTTAGGATTTAGAGCATATTTTATAGCTTAATTGGACTTTTTGAAACCATGATTCTAAACCCGCATCTTAGCAAGTACAAAAAAAAACAATTCTTAAAACTGGCACAAGATTTTTGTAATTTTTTTAGGGGAGGTAGAGAGCTTATTATGCAAATTTGTATCAGTTTTTTAGGTTATCTATTTTGTTTCCCAAAATGAGATTTTTTTATAAAACGCGGAAAAAACTTTTTTCCTCAAAGTAAATTTTTACACATCATTCGCAGCGGATAATAAAATATTTTTTCAAATTTTTAAATGTTCAGATTTTTGTCCAGTGGCGGCGTAGGACGTATTTTTTTAACGCCAAAATTTGAAACAATATTCTAAAGTTGTCTCATGAATTTTATTTTCCAAAAATTTGACTACTCTGTGCAAATTGGCTAATATTTTCTAAAAATTGGTTGGTGAATAAGCTCTCAGTAAATTATAAAATGTGTTTTTTAGATCTTTTTTGCCAATTTATCATTCTTGACATAGTGTTTGCAGCTACTTTTGGTTTTTACTATTTTCACGTGTCTATCCTTGCCTCTTAGCTAGAAATGATTAAATTTAAACTACTCCTAATTTTGAAAATAATTTACCTTCTGCACTTTGACTTTCCACTCCAACCAGAGCGGGAGTTATTTATTTTTTGTGAGACCTTTCAAGAAAGCTTTAGTATTTTTAACAGGAAGAGACGCGACCTCCAAACTAATCAACCAAATTGTTTAGAATGGTTGAAAAGAAGGTCAATTTCTTCTCTAAAATTATGAACATATTCTAGTGGCGTTACATAGATCTTTTATAAACTCAAAAAATTACAAATTAAAAAAACATTTAATGTTTCAAATACTTCTAACATATTCATAAATTCTATAGCAAGTTTTAAATTTTCTGAAAAAATTACCAAACTATACAAAAATTTGCACCATTTAGGCCAGTTTTTGATGATTCAGGCAACAAAGAATTATTCAAACACATTTGCAAAGAAAATGTCACTTTTTGGATTTTACTTATCATTTTAAACTAGGCCTATATGAGCTATAATGTAATCACAAAAATCTACATTGAATGTTGTATCTTTTAAAATTACTTTTAATTTGCTAAGTGGATATTTGAATTCTTAACAAGAGAAAGGAACACGACATTTGAGTTTAAAGTTTCAGTTTGCTACGGTAAAATTTAGTTTGAAAATGTTGCTTCCTTTTTGCATTTTATTTGAATATTTTAAGCTGTGCATATATCAATCAAGCCAACCACAATGAATTGCGCTTTCTGACAGTCTTTTGTATCTAACTCAAAAACTGGGCCAATATAAGATAAACTAACTACTTACTTCAACTTAATTCAAGTATTGAGTACGGGCGGTTTGACTTGGTGTGTCCCACCCACCTACACAAGTGTTTGTAATCTAATTTCTTGATTACAAGCACTTAGGTGGGTGTTTGGGCAACTTAGTTTAAGTTTTGTGAGCGTGTGGTGCGCTCACCCGTGTTAGTAACCCATTTTTTCCATCACAAATACTTGGGTGGGTGGGTTTGGTACTTAGTTCAAGTTTTTTAGGCGTGTGATCTGGATAACTGTGCCCTACCCACTCACACATCTATTTGTAATCCAATTTCTTGATCACAAACACTTGGGTGGGTGAGCGTAGTATTTAGTTCAAGTTATTTGGAGTGTGGTTTGAATCGGTGTGCCCCACCCACCCATCCAACTGTTTGTAATCCAATTTCTTGATTACAAGCACTTAGGTGTTTAGGGAACTTAGTTTTTGTTTTGTGGGCGGGTGGTGTGCTCACCCGCCCAAGACTTAGTAATCTTATTTCTTAATAACAAACACTTAGGTGGGGAGGCGGGGTACTTAGTTTAAGTTATTTGAGCGTGTGATTTGGATAGGTGTACCCCGCCCACCCGCCCAAGTGTTTGTGATCATTCAATTAGATCACAAACACTTGAGTGAGTAGTCGAGATAGTTCAAGTTTCTTGGGCTGTGATTTGGAAAGGTGTACCCCGCCCACCCGCGCAAGTGTTTGTAACCAAAAAATTAAATCTTAAACATTTGCGTGGTTGATTGGGTAACTTAGTTCCAGTTTCTTGTGCGTATAATTTAGATAGGTGTACCCCGCCCACCCGCCTAAGTGTTTGTGATCAAGAAATTGAATCGCAATCACTTGAGTGGGTGATTGGGTTCCTCAGTTCATGTTTTGTGAGCGTGTGATTTGAATAGGTGTACCCCGCCCACCCGCCCAAGTGTTTGTGATCAATGAATTGGATCAGAAACACTTGGGTGGGTGGTCAAAGTACTTAGTTCAAGTTTCTTGGGCGTGTAAATTGGATAGGTATACCTCGCCCACCCGCCCAAGTGTTTGTGATCAAGAATATGGATCGCAATCACTTGCGTGGGTGATTTGGTAACTTAGTTCAAGTTTCTTGGACGTGTGATTTAGATAGGTGTACCCCGCCCACCCACCCAAGTGTTTGTGATCAAGAATATGGATCGCAATTACTTGCGTGGGTGATTTGGTAACTTAGTTCAAGTTTCTTGGACGTGTGATTTAGATAGGTGTACCCTGCCCACCCGCCCAAGTGTTTGTGATCAATGAATTTTATCAAAAACACTTGGGTGGGTGGCCGAAGTACTTAGTTCAAGTTTCTTGGGCGTGTAATTTGGATAGGTATACCCCGCCCACGCGCCCAAGTGTTTGTGATCAAGAATATAGATCGCAATCATTTGCGTGGGTAATTTGGTAACTTAGTTCAAGTATCTTGGACGTGTGATTTAGATAGGTGTACCCCGCCCACCCACCCAAGTGTTTGTGATCAAGAATATGGATCGCAATCACTTGCGTGGGTGATTTGGAAACTTAGTTCAAGTTTCTTGGACGTGTGATTTGGATAGGTGTACCCCGCCCACCCACCCAAGTGTTTGTGATCAAGAATATAGATCGTAATCACTTGCGTGGGTAATTGGATAACTTAGTTCAAGTTTCTTGGACGTGTGATTTGGATAGGTGTACCCCGCCCAACCACCCACCCAAGTGTTTGTGATCAAGGAAATGGATCGCAATCACTTGCGTGGGTAATTGAGTGACTTATTTCAAGTTTCTTGGATGTGTGATTTGGATAGGTGTACCCCGCCCACCCACCCAAGTGTTTGAGATCAATGAATTTGATCACAAACACTTGGGTGGGTGGTCGGGGTACTTAGCTCAAGTTTTTTGGACGTGTGATTTGGATAGGTGTACCCCGCCCACCCGCCCAAGTGTTTGTGATCGATGAATTGGATCACAAACACTTAGGTGAGTGGTTGGTTTTGTGGGCGGGTGGTTTAAATTGGTCTACCCTACTTAATGTATATGATCCATATTTTTTATAGCAAATATTTGGATGGGCGTTTAGAGAACTTAGTTCAAGTTTTGTGAGCGTGTGGTATGCTCACCCACACAAGTGTATGGATAGTATGGCTGGGAACTCAGTTCAAGTATTGTGAGGGTACAGTTTAGATAGGCGTACCACACCCACCCGCCCACGTGCTTGTGATCCAATATCTTTATCACAAGCACATGGGTGGGTGGTTGGAGAACTAATTCAAGTTTTGTGCGGGCGGTTTAGATTGGTGTCCCCACCCACCCACCCAAGTGTTTATGATCCAATTTTTTTATAACAAATACTTGGGTGAGCGTTTGGAGAACTTAATTCAAGTTTTGTGGGTGTTTGGTGTGCTTACTCACTCAAGTGTTAGCAATCATTTTTTTATCAAAAACAATCGGGTGGCTGGCTGGGGAACTTGGTTCTAGTGTGTTGGGAGTGTAATTTGGATAAGTGTACCCCGCCCGCCCACCAAAGTGTTTGCGATCTAATGTCTTGATTACA
Organism: Tachinus rufipes; assembly: GCA_963932245.1. Lineage (NCBI taxonomy): Eukaryota > Metazoa > Arthropoda > Insecta > Coleoptera > Staphylinidae > Tachinus > Tachinus rufipes. The sequence goes on from OZ010749.1 coordinate 11,625,059, forward strand.
AACACTTGGGTGGGAGGTAGGGAAACTTAGTTCAAGTTTTGTGGGCAGATGCTTTAGATTTGTGTGCCCCGTCCACCCACCCAAGTGTTATGATCTAATTTCTTTATAACAAATACTTGGGTGAGCGTTTGGAGAGTTTAGTTCAAATTTTGTAGGTGTTTGGTGTGCTTAGTTGCTCATGTGTTAGTAGTAATTAAATTTCTTGATAAAAACAGTTGGGTGGCTGGCTAGGAAACTCGGATCTAGTGTGGTGGTGGTGTGGTTTAGATAGGTGTACCCCGCCCACCCACCCAAGTGTTTGTGATCTAATTTCTTGATCACAAACACTTGAGTGGGTAGATGGGGAACTTAGTTCAAGTTTTGTGGCAGGTGGTTTAGATTCGTGTGCCCCGACCACCCACCCAAGTGTTTATGATCTAATTTTTTAATAACAAATACTTGGGTAAGCGTTTGGAGAGTTTAGTTCAAGTTTTGTGGGTGTTTGGTGTGCTTACTCGCCCAAGTGTTAGTAATCAAATTTCTTAATCAAAACAATTAAATGGCTAGCTGGAGAACTCGCTTCTAGTGTAGTAAGGATGTGGTTTAAATAAGTGTACCCCGCCCGCCCATCCCAGTGTCTGTGATCTAATTTCTTGATCACAAAAACTTGGGTGGGTGATTGGGAAACTTAATTCAAATTTTGTGGCGGGTGGTTTAGCTTGGTGTGCCCTACCCACCCACGCTAGTGTTTATGATTCAATTTTTTTTATAATTAATACTTAGGTGGGTATTTGGAAAACTTATTTTAAGTTTTGAAGGCTTATGATCTGTTTACCCGCCTGAGTGTTTGTAATCCAATTTCTTGGTCACATACAACTCAACTCGGTGGGTGGGCGGGGTACTTCAAGTTTCTTGGGCGTGTTATTTAGATAGATGTACCCCGCCCACCCGGCAAAGTGTTTAGATGGGTGTTTGGGTAACTTAGTTCAAGTTATGTGGGCGTGTGGTTTGAATTTTATTAATTTTTAAAGTTGATCAATATTTTAGTGTTTTTTCTCGATTTTTAAATGCCAGATTCGTGTTTTTATCCGTTTTCCGACAAAGTCCGAATGAATACTGAGGTTTGTCGAAACGTACTCCCTCCTCACCGCCGATTAACGAAAGCTGTGCCCACTTTTGCATTTTATTTCCGAAAATCGTCGTTTTTTCGAGTTCTCAATTTGACCGATTTGGGCCCATTTGCCGCCTTTTTCGAAGACCGTGTACAGTATCCCGCGGACAGATTGAACTGAGACGCAAACGCAAATTTGTGCAAAAAAATGTGATCTTACCTCGCAATTTAGAGGTGCGCGAACGCTAAGGCTTCGGAAGAAGGGGACAACAAGATCGACGCCGCTGGAGCCTTTTTTGGGGTGAAATTCGATGGCGATGTTAGATTCGTCGGTAACCCAAGCTGAGCTTTCGTCCGTCATGTAGGAACAGATCAAAGTTTTTGAGTAAAAATGCAAAAAAAATGATGTTTTAGGAATGTCAATTGAAGTTAGAATTAAAATAATAGTGGTTTACTCTCGTTTTTTATTATAAATCAACATAGTTACAAATATATAAACAGCAAGTAAACCATTCTTATTTATTCTTGCAACTGGTCCACTCATAAATACTGATTAAGAGCAAGGACCTTAGTTTCAATCGAATTAATGCCAAGCAAGCAACAGTCTAAATCGAGCAAACGCGTTCTAATTTGTTGCCTGGAAAAGTTTTATTGTCTCAATAATATTCTCCATACAAAGTAAATATATTTATATAAGTCGCAAAAACCTATTTTCGGCATAAATGCACTTTCCACATGTTTTTTTTTTGTTCCGCATTTATATAGCGGGGGAGATGTCCGTCCATCTACATTAAACAAAATAAATTTTGGCACTGATCATTTTTTGCACACACACCCACCCAAACAAAGTGACATTGCAGTAGGTTTTCCCTCCTTGTAATTATAGCGCGAGTCCCAGGCAGTTATATAATTGTAACTACTATAGTAGTATACAGTCTCGGCGTCCCGACGGCGTGCCAAATAACTCGGACAATGTAGACAGACCATCTGACTAATTAAATAATACTCGGACTCTTCACGAAAAATAGCCAGACAGACTGGACTGTATTTTTGGAAATTAAAATAAGGAAATGCGAGTAGAGGTCAAGGTTAGGATCAGCAAATAATTTAGTTCGAATCGAGAGCATTTCTGGTTCGACTTAGGGTAGGTCAGTTCAAGGTGATTTTTTGTTGAGAAGTTTTTTAAAATTATTGATTGTGCAATAATTACTATTTCATTAGGTAAGGTTATGAAATTTGCGAGGTCTTTTTATCATTATTAATTACTCAACATATTTAGTTTACAATTGCATTATTTATTTAATAATAATTGCTGTTGCTATGTCTATTAAGCGAGGACGTACAATTCCACCCCAATCTTTCCATTGCAAAATTTATCAAACTGCAATTATTAATATGCATATGTGTTACTTTCGTAATTGTATACAAAATTTGGCGGTTATTTGAAAATTCCATAGTCCAAGGAACTTTGTTTGCAAGTCTGCATTTAAATAAATTGTAATTAAGCAAAAAAATAATTGGTGTCAATTTAATTTAATTGAGTTATTAACATAATTTTCCATATTTTCACCAGTTTTTCATTTATATTTAATAGGAGAAAGTGTGAATAAAAAAATAGTTATGTCAAATACTTTTGATCAACAGTCGTTTATTGAAATTTTCTTGTTAAATTAATGAAATTTTAAATTTTCTGGATAGAGCATTAATTTGATGGCTAGTCTCGTGCTTTTATATATTAGATTTTTTTCATTGGGCGGATGCCAGTGGTTTAAAAAATGAATACTATTTTCACGTCGCTACAGAATGCATTTCAAAATTGCATCGAGCTCGAGTTACGTATAAATTTAATTGTCTAGATGTATTTTTATATTTCTCATAAATTATGAGGAGTAAACTAATGTAGGAACACCACAACATATTTTTTCGTTTTTCCGGCACAATTTCCAGTTTTCCAGTACTCTCATAATAATATAATTAGATATCATACGCTCAGTTTGACTCCTAATTAATGTATTAAAAAACAGTAATTTGGTTTATGACAGCAATTGCCATTAAGTAAGTTGAAATAAGTCAACATCGCCCAAATCAATCGAGAAATAAGTTTGATTTAACTTCTAAACTGTGCATTGAAATTGTATGCAAGTTGGTAGTAATACACTTCATATCTGCCACCAAAAGTTCTGTAAATAAAATTAGAATTCATACGCTCAGTTTAACATAACCTCAATTAAATTGACATAAACTATCTTTAACTATCAACTAAGGTTTAAGTTAAAGTTGCCATAATTACTAAACTGTGCTTTGAAAATTAATAATATTTCGTTCCAATATACTTCATAACCATTAGAAAAATTGACAAAAAATATGATTAAAATCCATACGCTCAGGTTACAAAAACTTCAATTAAAATGGCATAAACTATTTTCACCAAAGAACTAAAGTTTAAGTTAAAATAGCTATAACTTCTAAACTGTGCATTGAAAATTGATGGTATTTCGTTCCAATAAACATCATAGTCGTCAGTAAAATTGACATAAAATTAGTTATAACCCGTACGCTCAGTTTACCATAACTTCAATTAAATTGACATCAACTTGTCTTTACTTAACAACTAAAGTTTAAGATAAAGTTTCCATAACTACTAAACAGTGCTTTGAAAATAAATAATACTTCGTTCCAATATACTTCATAGCCATTGACAAAAAACTGATTAAAATCCATAAGCTCAGTTTACCATAACCTCAATTAAATTGACATTTACTATTTTCACTTAACAGCTAAATTTAAATTAAAGTAGCCATAACTGCAAAACTGTGCATTAAAAATTGATGGTTTTTCGTTTCAATATACTTTATAAAGCTCAGTAAAACTGATATAAGATTAGTTAAAATCCATGCGCTCAGTTTACCATAACCTCAATTAAAGCAACATCTTCACCTAACAATTAACGTTTAAGTTAAAGTACCCATAACTTCTAAAGTATCCATTGGAACTTGATGGTATTTCGTTTCAATATACTTCATAGCTATCAGTAAAATTGAAATAAAATTAGTTTAAATCCATACGCACATATCACCGTAACCTCAATTAAACTGACATCAACAATCTTCACCTAACAATTAAATTTTAAATTAAAGTTTACATAACTTCTAAACTATCCATTAGAAATCGATATAATTTCGTTTCAATATACTTCATAGTCATCAGTAAAATTGGCACAAAATTAGGTAAAATCCATACGGTCAGTTTACCATAACCTCAAATAAATTGAAATCAACCAACTTTACTTAGATACAATTAAAGCAGCTACAACTTCTAAATAATGCATTGAAAATTGATGCAATTCATAAATAATATACCCCAGTACAATTAGTAAAAGCAGTATAAAACTAATTAAAATCCATACGTTCAGTTAGACATAACCTCAATTAAATCGACATCACCCAGTTAGATTAAATTAAAACTCATAACTTCTAAACTGTACATTGAAAATTGATGTCATTTTTTACCAACATCGCAGCATCAACATTCCAATAACTAACCAGCAAGAGAGTATAAACCTTTAATTTTCATGTTACTGGCCTGGAGGCGTCCCAGGAAGAAGAAATTCTTCAAGACACTGCTCCTAAAACTCCAACTTTCGAGCGGCGTTTTACATGCTCTGCCATATTCTAACCGATTTTCTCCGTAGATCTCTCCCTAAGCCCAGATATCAGCAGCAACAAAGTACAGTAAAAGATCCCGTTACAAAGAAAGTCTGGAACAGTAGAGGCCACCGCTACTCGCAGTGCAGTACCTCTGCCCAACGACTGGCTTGGACCACTACCTTTTCAAAAAACTGCCAGAGATCAACCACAAAGACGGTCAAGGTACAGTAAAAAACCCCGTTACAAAGAAAGTCTGGGACAGTCGCAACCACCGCTACTCGCCGTGCAGCACCTCTGCCCAACGACTGGGTGGATCACTACCTTTTCAAAAAACTGCCACAACGACGATCCCGAGAGAAGCAAGAGCTGTCCTGCTAAGTACACCGGCCACACTTCAATTGGAACACTTACTAAGCAGCCCACGGTCGTCGTTTAACGTCCTCTAAGTTAAAATCCTTTCAGAGCACCGCTAATGTTTTCATGCCGACCCCAAACCCAAAAACAAAATGCAAGTACGCAAACCATTACTTTTATGTCCACAGAAAACAAGAACATCCAGAAGCGGCCGTAACTGAGTCATCACAGACCCGGACCGACAACATTCACGGTGCCATCTCATCAATTATCAAGCATCGTTCGCCTACAAAATAGTATGGACCTTAACCGTCTCCACCAAAAGTCACTTCTAACAAACCGCCGCTTATGGAATAACCCCTATACTGACAACCACCCCAGGTGTGCTACCCATCTAGTATCTAGCTTGCACCGGACCTACAAGCTTGCACACCAAGCCGTTAGTCTTCCAACTCCAACTATTGGAAATTACCAAAGAAACTCTTAGAACATCGCTACGCCCATGGACTATGAACACTATTCTACCTCTACTGTCTTGGAAGCTTGCACTCTCCAAGACCACAAACAACTCACACTTTAACACCCACCAGAGTCAAGTGAAGGATGCAGTATGGGAGCTTGGCGCAACTCCAAAATTTGTGCATTCTCTTGGCTGTGGATTCATCACTAACCAAGTTGTACTAGTCCCCGCAGGCTATGGACTAACCCCTTACTCTTGCCAAGCGTCCTCAACCACTAAAGGACACCTTTACTAAGATGCCTAAAGGCACCAGGTGAACACTGTATAGAAATACCAACCAGACACCACGTTTGGCAACCCGGCATCCTTCAGAAGTGCCCGCAGGTGGATAACCATAGTCATCCACTTTTGACTGGCAACCCCCCTCTTTCTTTCACCATACAAGACATGAGCCAATAACACTGCTTAACTGTTTGTGATCAAAAAATTAGATCTCAAAGCTTCTTGACTAAAAATTCAGTTAAAATTTCGTGAGCGTGTGGGTGGTTTAAGTTGGTGTGCCCTAACCACCCACCCAAATGTTTGTGATAAAGAAACTGGATCACAAAAACTCTGGCGAGCGGGCGGGGCTCATCAATTAAAATTACACGCACACAAAATTTACTACACTCCCCGCCCACCCTAGCTAGTTTTTGTGTACAAGAAACTAAATCACAAATATTAAGGCGGGTGGGCGGGGTACACAAATATAAACCACACACCCACAATACTTGAACTAAATTCCCCGTGCTCTGTAAAGTGTTTGTGTATAATAAACAAAATCATAAATACCCAAGCGGGTAGGCAGGGCACACCTTTATAAACCATACGCCCACAAAACTTAAACTAATTTCCCTGTCTAACCTCCCAAATGATTCACAATTATTAAAGCGGGTGGGCGGGGCACACCAATGTAAACCTTCTTAAGTGTTTGTGTATAATAAGCTGAATCAGAAACATTCCACCAAAATAAATCATACGCACACAAAACTTGAACTAAGTTGCACAACCGTCCACCCAAGTGTCTGTTATCAAGAAATTATATCACAAACACTTGGGCGGGTGGCTAGAAAATGTCTTCATAAAGCAGTCAACAAGACAACACCTACTGCAGCAACACTCAAAATAGATCAACGCCATAGAAAGATAAGCAAAAGAGCTCAGATAACACAAAAATCAAGCCAAAAAGATAATCAGAGACCCAAAAGATGCAAAGATTGCCATCGGTAAGATGGAAGCCAACATTAAGTCCACTATCAGCGCGCTGCCTTTTCCACATATAATATGAAAGCCACCACCACCAAGTTAACTAAACACCAAACCCAGGCCTCCCACAAAAAACCAGCCGCCGACTTCGCATCCTCCGGGGAAACAGAAATAAAGACCCAACCGGACTTCAACTACAAAGCCTCGCCCCCAAAGAAAGGAAGAAACTAGAAGACAAAAAAGTCAAGAAAGGATACGAAAAGTACTCTTTGATTTCGTCCAGTGCTGTCAGTAATAAAAAGACCTTCAGCCACCAAGGCCAAAAGGTCCAAGACCCGCCAACTCCTAAGGCGCAGTCGACCAACTCTAGTCCAACCACTAGCTCCCAAGCCCTCTTCCACGTCCTCCAAATCGGGCAGCACCCACTGAAGGCGCACGCCGCTATCTGCTCATCACAATTCGGGACAAACCTGTCTCCCAAGGTCGTTGGCAACCTTTAAGTCACGTAACATCACCATCGATGCCCCTAATTACTTATTTATTTAAATAATTAATTCAATTTCTTTCAGCATGAACTCACACGGGCTCACTTCGAACCGCAAACTCTTAGAATTAATTTATAACCAGCTCGAGAAGAACAAGAAGCTGATTAAACAACAGGCAAAGATCATAGAGAAATACATCCTGTCCCTGGTGGTGAAATCAGCAAATTGGCTCATAGAACATAAATAACAAGTCAAGAAGATAATCCGCGACGCAAAAGATGCAAAGCTTGTTATCGACAAAAAGAAAGACAACATGAAGCCAACATCAGCGCCCCCCCCCCCACATAATGGACCACCATCAAGCCAACTGATCCCAAAACCCAGGCCTTCCACAAGAAACCAGTCGCGAGAACAGCTAACTCCGCAGACAGCACAGCAGAGGAGGAATTCACCCTGATAGAAAGGAACAAGAAGACAAAGAAATCAAAGAAAGATACGGATAAGTCAGAAAGATCCAAGAACCGGCCAGCCCGGGTCTAACCACTAGCTTCCCATGCCTTCTTCCACGTTCCCCAACTGTTTCAGCACCCACAGAGGGCGCTGGCATACGTCGCCCTTCGCCCATCACAATTTTGAACAAATCTGTCTTCTAAGGGCCGTTGGTGACCTTTAAGTCACGTAACATCACCATCGACCGCGCAGTGAACGTGGTAGATGGTATCCACTTGAACCCCCTCTCGTATGCGGACTTTCGTGCTGTGATTGAGCACTGTACTCAGAACAACGTAGTACACTATACTATTAAGTATTAGTTAAAAAAAACAGAAATATAGACCATTCTCAATAGCACCAAAACAGACGTGGTGCAAGCTTAACTTATCGCTCAGGAATTTAATCATACTTCTGTGACACGCACGAGGAGGACGGGAAATGAGAAATTCCAATGTTGTACGTCCAGCTTCCTCAAAAAGCAAAAAGTCAAGAGATCATGTCTCTCACCGAGATGTGCGGGCTTCGCGTTACTGTAGAGTGCAACGCACCATATGCGTACGGCAATTCCGACAAAGCTCATCAAAGCTCCGCGCGAATTTTCAAGAAAGAGCTACATGCAAGCAACAGAATCGGCACAAAACGCACAACTTTCAGCTAAACATCAGATGTTCCTCAGCTTGAATCAAGTGAGTGAAGATTTTGCAAAAATATGATTAACATCAGCCAAATTTCTAACCAACTAGATAGCTAAACTTTTCAAACAAATGCCGGACATAGACTCTCCATAAAACTCTAACTCTTAGTCGGTAGGGCTCGTTAAGAGTAAATCTTACACTTCTTTAAAAAAATTCCCTTCATAGATCAAAAAAACTAGTAGGGGTGGGCGGGGCATAACGATGTAAGCTATACGCCTACAAAACTTGAACAAACCCACCCACTAGCTCACCACCCAAGTGATTAAGTCAAGAAATTGAATCGCAAATACTCAGACAAGTAGATAAGGCATATAAACGTAAAAAAAATGTACTAATGTAAACCACACACACAAAACTAAAATAAAGTAAGTTCCCCGCCCACCCAATTGTTTGCAAATAAGAAACTAGATCACAAACCCTCGGGCGGGTGGGCGGGGCTCACCAATGTAAGCCATACGCCCACTAAACTTATACTAAGTTCCCCAGCCACCCGCCCGAGTTTTTTACAAACACCAAACTTAGGGAACATCTTCAGTCAAAATAAGAAATTTAAAATGTTTGAATTACCGGTCCTAAGCCAAAATGTACCCAGCCTCACCTAAGATTTAATGAAAATCCTACAGTTCAAACGTGTAGTCTAGCAGCTAAGCATGTTTGTAAAGCTGCTGCTACGCTAAAGAAGGATTGTAACAAGAGAACTTAAGCATCTTCTCAATCTTCTCGCAAAAAAGTACCGCCTGGGTAGTTGGCATTTGGCAGTACACCGCCTTATGCGATTGTGACTTCTGAGAAAAGTTTGTTCAACGATTCGTCCTTACGGATGGCGAGCTAATACCAGTTCTTGACAACGACCATTTAAACTATACCGTATTTGCCCTTGTGGTTGTGGCTACGACTGACCAGGAACTGAAGTCCATTCATAAAATAGGACTTCGCCTTTCCCTTTTTCCTCTATTAGTATTCTAGCTCACCCACCCAAGTGTTTGTGATCAAAAAATTTAAAAAACAATAACTTGGGCGGGTGGGCAGGGTAAAACAATTTAAACAACAAGCCAACAAAATTTGAACTACGTTTCCCGCCTACCCACCAAAGTGTTTGCGATCAAAAATCTACATCACAAACACTCAAGCGAGTAAGCCGAGGGGTGCCTCTTTAGTATTTGTTGTCAAAAATAGGATGACAAGCTCTCCGGCGGGCGGGCGGGGCTCAAAATATTTCATGATACCAGTATAGACAATTTTCTCACTATTCGTGGGATTAAGCACTTTACTTACACATCACAAACCTTGTAGATTTCTTTCTTACAGAATATCCTAAAAAAACATACAAAACGTTATCCATACATTAAGAAAAACCACTCAGTCGACCAAAACAAACCTCAAAAGACTCAGGAAACTTAAAGCTAAAAAATAAATCAAATCTCAATTCATCAATCGTAAACTGTAGTACATCCTGCTGGTGAGGTAGCATATGCAAATCACAAGTTTCTCGTAATATAATAATCCTTAAAGATACCCATTGTCCAAATTGAAGAGATTTTAGAGAAATCAAACAAACAAACATTATTATATTTAGAGTTTTTCTCTCGTGGATTCACTATTCTGCCTCTAAAGCTCGTTTAATGTTAATTTAAGAAAGCTTCTAAAATCCGTTAAAGAAACCAAATATTGTTTGTTCACATTTCATGTTAAATGTGCATTTTCAAACAACTGCAAAAAATTTTAAGTCTAAATTTTGGTCAACATTAAATTACTAAAAGCAAGCAGAAAAAAACATGAATCAATTTCACCTCAGTTTCTCAATTACCACAAACTATATACTTTCAATAAAAACAATTTTTAAATTTAAAAAACCCTAATCTATAATCAAATATAAATCATTTTAAAATCATCATAATAAAACATTTTCGTGCTTTCTCAAAAATAAAGAAACAGCTGCACACTCATCATTATATCCAGGCACGCACATAGCAACAAGCAGATGGGTTCTTCTGCCTCACTCACAAGACTGACCAAAAATAAAAATACATAATAGACCGTCCTTCGCATTGTCGGCTAGAGCAACCAAACAGCAATTTTACGACAAACAATAAAAATTAAAAGCAGGTAAGGGAGGAAATAATATTTTTTATTCAATGTTATTAGTGCAATGTACGGTATTCCTCAAGGTGCTTGAATTATGGAGTTAATTTACACAATAAAAAATATATTGGACACGTACGAGTAAGGACAAGGATTTAGTCAGTCAATGATTTTAAAATTATTAAAAGAATCATCATATTTATATATTGATTGCACTGACGTAATTGCGGTAATAAATTGATAAGTCTCAATAAATATTTGATTAATTAGCAATCCGTAATGCAGAGGATTAATTAAATATTAAATAAACGAATATGAATTGCGCGTAAATGTAATGGAATTTTACAATTGGCTAGTTTAATAAAATAATTTGACCCAGGATGATATTAACCTTGTGCCCTTGATTCGATTCGATTTAAATTTGTTTGTGTTTGCCTCTTCCTGGTTTAAATTACGGCAAATTTTTGTAATTGCAATAACACTTTATTTTCTCTTCATTTGAAATATTTATCAGCATTTTTTTCTATATTAATCTTAATTAGAAACGTGTTGAGAAAGAAAGCAACTTACGTAAAACTTTCTCGCGAATATAATAGGGACACAAAAAACAATTAGAAGAAACCGCTTCATTGTTCTCTTCAATAATTTTATTGGTCACTTCCTATAGGTATTAAAATTGATTTTCTGAAAAATGAATTAAGTCACATTGTACAAAATTGCTAAATCGAGCGTGTTATTAAATATAATTGCGTTTTACAGCCGGACGGGAAGGTGTTAAAACAATGAGTCGTTATTTGTAATTTATGGGCAGTAATCCGGTAATTGAATCGACGATTGCGTGTGTGATTTGTACTGTTTTAGGTTTAGCGTAAAATTATCTTTGGTTTATCGTAACTTGGTAAGGTTCATTGGTAAAGTAGACGACCGTTCAGAACAAAGAACAACAACAACAATAATATAATGATACAATATAAATAGATTTTTTTAAAATAATAAACTTGTTATGAGTAATTAATACTAATTAGAAGTTCTTAAAATGTTTCCTTAATATTTAGAATATAGGAAAATTATCCAATATTCTTCCATAACTATAGAGTAAATTAGAAATAATTCCATACCAGAAACACGTGTCACTAGTAGGATACATTATAAATAAACGTTGATGATTTCAAAATTCACTGCCGTCCGTGGTTTATTTTGAAAAAAATCTAAAAATTGCAAAAAAACTCGAATAACTTGGTCATTTTAGAAAATTTTAATAAATACCATTAAGTAATTTCATGGAAAATATTGTTCTCGAGAAATTTTATTTAAAAATATTTTCAAAATTCAAGACCATTTTTGATTTATTTTGATAAAATCTAAAAATTGCAAAAAAACTCAAATAACTTTGCCATTTTACAAAATTTTCAATAATACGTTTATAGTAATTTTATAGAACATTTTGTTACCTATAAATTTTATTTAAAGCTATTTTCAAAATTCTCGTTTGATTTTGATTTATTTTAAAAAAATCAAAAAATTGCAATAAAACTCAAATAACTTGGCCTTTTTATAAAATTTTCAATAATACTTTTACAGTAATTTTATAGAACATTTTGTTACCTACAAATTTCATATAAAAATATTTTCAAAATCAACGACCCTTTTTGTTTTATTTTGAAAAAAATCTAAAAACTGTAAAAAACTCATATAACTTCGTTATTTTATAAAATTTTCATAAGTACTTTTCAGGAATTTGATAGAAAATTTTGTTACCCACAAATTTTATTTAAAACTATTTTCAAAAATTCTTGGTCGTTTTTAATTTATTTTGAAAAAACCTAAAAATTAACAAAAAAACTCAAATAACTTAGCCATTTTACAAAATTTTCAATAATACTTTTACAGTAATTTTATAGAACATTTTGTTACCTACAAATTCTAATAAAAACTATTTTTAAAATTCTCGTCCGTTATAGATTTATTTTGAAAAAAATCTAAAAATTGCAAAAAAACTCAAATAACTTGGCCATTTTTCAAAATGTTCAATAAAACTTTTACAATAAATTTATAGAAAATTGTGTTGTACACAAATTTAATTTAAAAATATTTTCAAAAATCACGACTTTTTTGATTTATTTTGAAAAAATCTAAAAATTGCAAAAAAACTTAAATAACATGACCATTTTACAAAATGTTCAATAATACTATTACAGTAATTTTATAGAACATTTTGTTACCTACAAATTTTATTTAAAACTATTTTCAAAATTCTCGTTTTTAATTTATTAAAAAAAATGTAAGAATTGCAAAAAAAAAAAAAATAACTTGGTCATTTTACAAAATTTTGATAAACATTATTTAAGTAATTTCACAAAAATGTTTGTTGCCACAAATTTTATTTGTAACTATTTTCAAAATTGATGCCCGTTTTCAATTTATTTTGAAAAAATCTAGAAATTTTAAGAAAATCTCGATTAACTTGGCTATTTTACAAAATTTTGATAAATTGTACTTAGTTATTTCACAAAAATGTTTGTTGCCACAAATTTTATTTGTAACTATTTTCGAATTTGATGCCCATTTTCGATTTATTTTGAAAAATCTAGCAATTTTAAGAAAAACTCAAATAACTTAGTAATTTTACAAAATTCTGAAAAGTACTTTCTAACTAATTTCATAGAGAATTTTATTGCCCACTAATTTTATTGCCCACTAATTTTATTTGAAACTATTTAAAAAAATCAAAACCGTTTTTGATTTATTTTGAAAAAAAACTAAAAACTGGAAAAAAACTCAAATAACTTGATCAGTTTACAAAATTTTGATAAATACTATCAAAGTAATTTCATAGAAAATATTGTTGTACACAAATTTAATTTAAAAATATTTTCAAAAATCACGACTTTTTTGATTTATTTTGAAAAAATCTAAAAATTGCAAAAAAACTTAAATAACATGACCATTTTACAAAATGTTCAATAATACTATTACAGTAATTTTATAGAACATTTTGTTACCTACAAATTTTATTTAAAGCTATTTTCAAAATTTAAGACCCTTTTTGATTTATTTTGAAAAAAATCTAAAAATTGCAAAAAAACTCAAATAATTTGGTCATTTTACAAAATTTTGATAAACACTATCCAAGTAATTTCATAGAAAATTTTGTTGACCACAAATTTTATTTCAAACTATTTTCAAAATTCACGGCTGTTTTTAATTTATTTTGAAAAAATCTAGAAATTTTGAGAAAAACTGAATAAATAAGCAGTTTTCTATAATTTTAAAAAATATTATAAGAAAAAGTTATGCAAAATTTAATTTTTTATAAAATTAATCTAAAACAATTTTCAAAATTCGTAACCATTATTGAGTTTTGAAAATATTGATTGAAAATACAAAACCTGTGAAAAAAGCCTAAATTACTCGGTTGTTTTCAATAATTTTGATAAAAACTATATAGAAAATTTAGTCCCCCCCAAATTTCAATTTAAATAATTTTCAAAATTTTCAGCCATTTTTAAGTTATTTTAAAAAACTTTAAAAAAATGGAAAAAAACTCAATTTATTGAGCAGTTTCCAAAAAATTTAAAAATTGTAATATACAAATTTTATACAAAATTTATTTTAATTTAGTTTGATCTACCGCAATATTTAAAATTTGTAACCGTTTTTGGATTATTTTAAAAATATTGAATAAAAATCCGAAAACTCTTAAAAAAGCTTAAATATCTCGCTTGTTTTCAAAAATTTTGATAAAAACTATATAAACATTTGTTTAAAAAAATTTGTCTCCCACAAATTTTATCTAAAACTATTTGCAAAATTTTCAGCCAATTTTGAGTTATTTTGAAAAATCCAAAAATTGTAAAAAAAAATTTGTTACTTGCATTTTGAAAATATCAATATAAATTTTTTTATACAAAATTTAGTTTCCTACAAGTTTGATCAAAAACAATTTTTTAAATTCGTAACCGTTTTTGGGTTATTTTAAAAATTATGAATGAAATCCAAAAAGTGTTAAAAAAGCTTAAAAAACTCAGTTGTTTTCAAAAATTTTAATTAAAATTATATAAATATTTGTATAGAAAATTTAGTCTGCCACAAATTTTATTTAATATAATTTTCAAAATTTTCAGCCAATTTTGAGTTATTTTGAAAAATACTAAAATTGTAAGAAAAACTCAATAAATTAGTTCACTTTAGACATTTTAAATATATCTTTATAAAAAATGTTATACAAAATTTAATTTCCTACAAGTTTAATTTAAAACAATTTTTTTAAATTTGTAACCGTTTTTGGGTTATTTTGAAAATTATGAATGAAATCCAAAAAGTGTTAAAAAAGCTTAAATAACTCAGTTGTTTTCAAAAATTTTAATGAAAATTATATAAATATTTGTATGGAAAATTTAGTCTCCAACAAATTTTATTTGAAACTATTATCAAAATTCGCAGTCTTTTTTGAGTTATTTTGAAAAAATCCAAAAATTGTAAGAAAAACTCAATAAATTAGTTCATTTTAGACATTTTAAAAATATCTTTATAAAAAATGTTATACAAAATTTAATTTCCTACAAGTTTAATTTAAAACAATTTTTTTAAATTTGTAACCGTTTTTGGGTTATTTTGAAAATTATGAATGAAATCCAAAAAGTGTTAAAAAAGCTTAAATAACTCAGTTGTTTTCAAAAATTTTAATGAAAATTATATAAATATTTGTATGGAAAATTTAGTCTCCAACAAATTTTATTTGAAACTATTATCAAAATTCGCAGTCTTTTTTGAGTTATTTTGAAAAAATCCAAAAATTGTAAGAAAAACTCAATAAATTAGTTCATTTTAGACATTTTAAAAATATCTTTATAAAAAATGTTATACAAAATTTAGTTTCCTACAAGTTTAATCTAAAACATTTTTTTAAATTCGTAACCGATTTTGAGTTATTTTGAAAATATTGAATGAAAATCCAAAAAGTGTTAAAAAAGCATAAATAACTCAGTTGTTTTCAAAAGTTTTAATAAAAACTATATAAATATTTGTATGGAAAATTTAGTCTGCAACAAATTTTATTTGAAACTTTTTTCAAAATTTGCAGCCATTTTTGAGTTATTTTGAAAAAAATCCAAAAATTGAAAAAAAAACTCAATAAATTGGCAATTTTCAAATATTTAAAAAATATATTTATATAAAATGTTGTACAAAATTTAGTTTCCTACAAGTTTAATTTAAAACAATTTTTTAAATTCGTAACCGTTTTTGGGTTATTTTGAAAATATTGAATGAAAATCCAAAAACTGTTAGAAAAGCTTAAACAACTCGATTCTTTTCAAAATTTTTGATAAAACCTATATAAATACTTGTATAGAAAATTTAGTCCTCCACAAATTTTATTTAAAAACTTTTTCAAAATTTGCAACTATTTTTAGGTTATTTTGATAAAATCCAAAAATTGTAAAAAAAACTCAATAAATTTGTTATTTTCAGTCATTTTAAAAATTACTATATAAAAAGTATTATACAAAAATTAGTTTCATACAAGTTTGATTATATATAAATTTTAAAATTCGTAACCGTTTTGAGTTATTTTGAAAATATTGAATTAAAATCAAAAAACTGCTAGATAAGCCTAAATAACTTAAAAACTTGGATAAAAAGTATATAAATACTTATATGGAAAATTTAGTCTCCCACAATTTTTTCTAAATCTATTTTTTGAAAACTTGAACATTTTTGTGTTATATTGAAAAAATCAAAAAAATTCAAGAAAAACTCAATAAATTGATTATTTGCAGACATTTTGAAAAAACCTATTTAATTTTTTTATACCAAATTTAGTTTCCTATAAGTTTTATAATAAACAATTTTTCAAAATTCTTAACCGATTTTGAGTTATTTTGAAAATATTCAATAAAAATCAAAAAAAATGTTGGAAAAGCTGAAATAACTCGGTTGTTATTAGACATTTTTATAAAAACTAAAGATATTTTTTTATAGAAAATTTAGTCTCTAACAGATTTTATTTGAAACTATATTCAAAATTTGCAGCCTTTTTTGAGTTATTTAGAAAAAATTGCAAAAATTAAAAAAAAAAACAAAATGATATACAATATTTAGTTTCCTATAAGTTTGATCTAAAACAATTTTTAAAATTCGTTACCATTTTTAAGTTATTTTGGAAAAATTAATTTTTTAAAAATCCAAAAACTGTAAAAAAACTTAAATAACTTGGTTGTTTTCAAATTTTTTTATAACAACTATATAAATATTTGTATGGAAAATTTAGTCTCCAACAAATTTTATTTAAAACTATTTTCAAAATTTGCAGCCATTTTTGAGTTATTTTGAAAAAATCCAAAAATTGTAAAAAAAACTAATAAATTATTTATTTCCAAATATTTTGAAAATATCTATATAAAAAATATTATACAAAATTTAATTTACTACAAGTTTAATAAAAAAACAATTTTTCAGTTTCGTAACCGTTTTTGGGTTATTTTGAAAATATTGAATAAAAATCCAAAAAATGTTAGAAAAGCCTGAATAACTCGGTTGTTTTCAAAAATGTTGATGGAAACTAAATAAATATTTGTATGGAAAATTTAGTCTTCAACAAATTTTATTTGAAACTATTTTCAAAATTTGCAGCCATTTTTAAGTTATTTTGAAAAAAATCCAAAAATTGTAAAAAAAACTCAATAAACTTGCAATTTTTAAACATTTTAAAAATATCTTTATTAAAAATGTTGTACAAAATTTAATTTCCTACAAGTTTTATTAAAAACAATTTTTCAAATTTTTGGGTTATTTTGAAAATATTAAATAAAAATCAAAAAATGTTAAAAAATTAAATAACACGGTTGCTTTCAAAAATTTTGATAAAAACTAAAAATATTTGTAAGGAAATTTTTTTCTAAAACTATTTTCAAAATTTTCAGCCATTTTTAAGTTATTTAAAAAAATCCAAAAATTGTAAAAAAAACTCAATAAATTGGTTATTTTCTGACATTTTGTAAATATCTATATGAAAAATATTATACTAAATTTAGTTTCCCACAAATATAATTTAAATCTATTTTCAAAATTTGCAGCCATATTTTGAAAAAATCCAAAAAATTTAAGGAAAACTCAAAAAAATGATTTATTTCAAACACGAACAAAACAAGGTTAAAGAAATTATAATTTACTTGACCACAAACACATGGGCGAGTGGGTGGGACACAAGTATAAACTGAGTCAAGTGTTGTTAATCCTGAAACTGGCTAATCATACAAAATTCTAAAACTTACTCTGGTGGAAAAAAAATAAGAGCTTAAAAATCTGCGCCAGTGATTCGGAATAAACTCAATGTAACTACTCCCAAAAGTAGTTAACTAATATTTTATTAAAATTAATTAAAAAAATGTTAATCAAAACTGTTACCTAAACAGCATAGTTATAAACATTAATCAAATTCTTTGTTAATGATTATGCCTTAAGGTAATAATTTGAAAACATATTTATATAATTAAGTTATATCATTATGCAAGCATTGTTAAAAATTAATGGACCAGACGAGTATAAAATCGCAAATTGTTATATCATGCATAACATAATTACTAATTATATAATTTATTAAAATTTTCCATCAATTTGCATTTCATTTAATTTTAAACTAACAATTTGACAAAAATATAAACTAATCCACAAAATTTCATTATCAAACCCAGATTACATTCAGTGGGTTATCTTTAGATTTTTTCCCATTTAAAATGTCACTTATCGGGGATTAATCCACAATTGATGACCAGTTTCCTGGCGATAACCTTTATATTAAATTTATTCCATAAAAATGTGCAAACTTAAAATCAGAGCCATGATGTAGCAGAATAAGTAGTAATAACTGGACCTTATCAATCTTAATCAATAAGATAAAATAAGTAAATAAAATATAAAAACATAACAAATTAGTTGAGTACACTTCAATCAAAATTTATATTAATTATTTAAAGAAGAATTTACTAAATATATCGTACCACAATATAAACTAGGAGGTAGTAAGTAAGTAATCTTTTAAAGATACTGAAAATAACTTACTTGATACAAATTTTCAGACTTAATTCGTTTGATTTAAATTCTAAGGCTGGGCTTACTTTGGATGAATGATCCTACGTGTAAATGCTAGTTGGGTGATTGGTTACACTGCCACGTTTATAGTTATACACTGTAATAATAAACCTGAGCATATCAATCATTTGTTTAAAATGGTTTATGCAATGCGCATGTGCATTTAACACACTACGCATCCGCGTCTCCAAACTAGACCAAAACTGCGGTAATATCCATCAACAAATTAAAAATCCGGCCATCAAAAGTAAAAAATCTATAAAAGAACTACAAAAATCTGTCCTATATGTCAATAAAACCAAAAGTGTAGCAATATCCGTCAAGAAAATTGAAAATCCGTCCATCAAAATTTAAAAAATCTAATATGAAACTAAGAAACTCAACCTATATGTCAATAAAAACAAAACTGCGGTAGTATCCATCAAAAACATTAAAAATCCGGCCGTCAATAGTAAAAAATCTACAAAAGAACTACAAAAATCTGTCCTGTATGTCAATAAAACCAAAACTGTAGCATTATCCGTTAAAAAACTAAAAAATGCGGCCGTCAAAATTTTAAAAAATGTATTATAAAACTAAAAACCAGACCTATATGTCAACAAAACTAAAATTGCAGTAGTATCCATCAAAAAAATTAAAAATCCGGCCGTTAAAAGTGAAAAATCTAGAAACAAACTACAAAAAATCTGCCCTATATGTCAATAAAAGCAAAACTGTAGCAATATCAGTCAAAAAATAAAAAAAATCCGGCCGTCAAAATTTAAAAAAATGTATTATAAAATTAAAAACCAAACCTATATGTCAATAAAACCAAAATTGTAGCAATATCAGTAAAAAAATAAAGAAATCCGGCCGTCAAAATTTAAAAATCTAATATAAAACTAAGAAACGCGACCTATATGTCAATCCGGCCGTCAAAAGTGAAAAATCTACAAAAGAACTACAAAAATTTATTAATAAAACCAAAACTGTACCTATCATTCTAAATTCATAAGTTCAAAAGGACATCAAACTATTTTCTGCAATGTTTTGAATATTTTCATTCATCCTTAATAAAACCTACGTCTACTACAGATTATAATAATGCCGATTTTTTAATTTGCGATTCTTATATCATTATATCCGTTATTTTTGACCCCATGATCCCTAGCAAATCCAGCAGATATCCTCTCAAACGACGCATAAAGCAACAAACTGATATCAAATCATTTCAAAGAACTTTTTTAATTAATTGGAAACATTAAATCCCCTAATTTGATTTCTTTTGCGCATCAAATTTATATAAAACTATTTCAACAATTAATTGGAAACATCAATTTGACTGACAAATTACCTATTTATTATTTAACCCATGACTGGACCCTATTAAATTATTGAAACAGTAAACAAAAATGCCGCCGCATAAAAAACGCGATTACTTATTTATCACTAATTTGTTGTTGTTGTTTGTTCTTATATTCGCGGTTAAACTTAAACAATGTTTACCTTATAGTAACGGCCAATAAGATGATTATAATGCCGACCAGGAACATGGCAATTAATACACCTCCAATCATGTACAAACTCTCGTTCGGCGCATCTGAAACAGAAAATACAATTAGTAACATAATTTGATAAAACAATAATTTAACAATAATGAAGATTAATTGATTGATGCATCCGAAGTTCGATTTAATCGGTAATAGAAAAAACTTTAAATTAGAAATATGTACATACACAAAAATTGAAGTCTGAATCCAATCGGGTAACTTATAGATTTACGTAATATAAACTAAACTCATCCTACAAACCCCGAGAGCAATGCATACGTAAAGAATGCTCCCAAGAAAATACCAATCCATAATTCGGGGAATCCCTGAAGAGAATCCCCTAAAAATTCGCTATAATTCGCAATAAAGGTTATTAAAAACATTTATTGATTCAAGTAATTTTAAGTAAGAAATTTATTGTTATTATTATAGATAAGTTAAGATTAAAATTAAGAATATCTAGCATAGCTATTAAATTTTGCTGATACATATTAGAATTTTTTTTAAATTTATAATAATACTTCTTTAGTTGACAATAAATAATTATCTGTGTGTAGTAGACCGTATCAAAATCTATTCTATTAACCCAGTTCGAAAATTAGACAAGTGTTGCAAGTAGTACGGCTAAAAATACAAGGTTTCAATTCGTACGTATGTTGAGGATGTTTTATAGTTTGTATCGATTGACATTTGTCAAGCGTTGAAAAAAAAGTAACAACTTAATTGGGGTCGATATTTTTTTAAATATTTACGAAAATATAATTTATGGTCTTGTAAATGGAACGGTTGTATTGAAATTATAGGGTATTATACGTGGCATTAATTTGTGGCCTTAATCACAAAATTTGTAGTACAAAAAGTATTCAATTAAATCTTAATTACCTGAAATGAATATCACTTCAACATTTGTTGAAATAGTACATTTTTTAATAGTTATGGCTAAATTTTTGATTTCTTATGATCGGTACAAATAATATATTGCACTTTTAAATCATTTTTAGCTAGGTTTTGATTCTTTCTAAAAAAATTGTTTTTACTATTTTAGTGCTTGGTTCGGATTCCACGTTAAACTGTAGGTCCCGTATGTTTGTGTGGAACTATTATAGCGCACCACAAACATACATCGTAGCGAGTATGGCACTATAAGAAATGCTTTTTAAAAATATTTTGATGTATTAAGGCGGATTTTGTTATTTTTAAACAGAATATTGCGCTTTTTTACAGTTTATGGTCAAATGTTTGTATTTTTTGACAATATTTTGATGTGTTTTAAGGTTAGATTTTGCCATTTTTGACTTTTTATAGATAGGATTTTGCATTTTTTAACAAATTATAACCAAAATATGTTAAATATAACAATATTTTATGGCCAGATTTTGCTAGTTTTATGATTTTACATTTTTTACAGTTTATTTTGTTAATAAATTTTCTCGTATCTAAATCCAAGCACACAAGAGGTAATACTAACAATAGATCCTTTGATGACCAACATTTGGGCGGGTGGGTGGATTACAGTAAAAGATGTAACTCACCCACAAATTAAACTTGATTTTGTGTTAAAGAATTTTCTCGTATCTAAATCCAAGCCCACAAAAAGTAGGATCAACAATAGATCCTTTGATGACTAACACTTAGGCGGGTGGGTGGGTCACAGTAGAAGAAGAACCATGCTTACAAATTAAACTTTGTTCCCACCCACCCACCCAAACGTTAGTTATCAAGAGATTTAGTGTTAAACAACTTTCTCGTATCTAAATCCAAGCACACAAGAGGTGGGACAAACAATAGATCTTTTGATGACTAGCACTTGGGCGGATTAGTAGGCCACAGTAGAAGAAGAACCTCGCTTACAAATTAAACTTTGTTCCCACCCACCCAAGCGTTAGTTAACAAGAAGTTTTGTGTTAAGCAATTTTCTCGCATCTAAATCCAAGCACACAAGAGGTAGGACAAACAATAGATCCTATGATAACTAACACTTGGGCGGGTGGGTGGGTCACAGTAGAAGAAAAACCTCGCTTACAAATTAAACTTTGTTCCCACCCACCCACCCACCCACCCAAGCGTTAGTTATCAAGAGATTTTGTGTTAAACAATTTTTTAGTATCTAAATCCAACTCGTTTACAAATTTAACTTTGTTCCCATCCACCCAATTATATTTCAAAGTTTTGCTATTTTTGGCATTTTTTCAATAATATTTTGCACTTTTAAACCGTTTTTTGCGTTGCGTACAAGCAAGTTCTTCAAAGTTTTTAAAATTTTTAATTTTTAGTCTTTAATAAAATATTTCTAAAGTTGCTCAAAAAATTCTAAAATTTCTTGACTTTTAGAACTGGCCAAAAAGTTTTAGAACATTTTAAAAGTTTCTAGAATTTAGTCAATTGTTTTTGAAATCAAAGATTTCTAGTATTTCTAGAATATAGTGATAGACCAAATATACATAAAAATGTATAGTTGGAATTTCTTGTTTTTCTGACAATTGTTTAAAATTCTAATTTTGATTATTAATGAACAGATTTTTTGTTTGTGACAAAATATTGCTATTTTTGACAAAAATGTACACTTTTCAGCAGTTTATAGTCAAATTTTGAAGTATTCTATCAATATTTTGATGATTCAAAACCGAAAATTGTTATTTTAGAAAATTTGCACTTTTCAACGAACCGGATTTTGCTATTTCATGATGAATTTCTGCAGTTTTTATTTTTCACAGTAAAAGTAGCTACCCACAAACAATTTAAACTTGATTCCCACCCGCCCACCAAAGCGTTGGTTTTCAAGGGATTCATTGTTAAACAATTTTCTGATGTCTAAATGACATTTGACATTCAATCTCTTGATTATATTACAGCAAGAACACAAAAATTCGGTGAAACATTAAATCCTTTGATGACTAACACTTGGGTGGGTGGATGGATCACAGTAGAAGAAGCTACCCGCCAACAATTTAAACTTGGTTTCCGCCCACCCAACCAAGCGTTAGTTATCAAGGGATTCATTGTTAAACAGATTTGTTTAAATGACATTTCACATTCAATCTCTTGAATTTAATAACAGCAAGAACACAAGAAGTGAGTGAAACATTAAATCCGTTGCTGACTAACACTTGGGTGGGTGGGTGGGTCACAGTAAAAAAAGCTACCCGCCAACAATTTAAACTTGGTTCCCGCCCGCCCACCCAAGCGTCAGTTATCAAGGGATTTATTGTTAAACAATTCTCTAATGTCTAAATGACATTTGATATTCAATCTCTTGAATAAATAACAACAAGATCACAAGAAGCGGGTAAAACATTAAATCCTTTAATGACTAACACTTGAGTGGGTGGGTCACAGTAGAAAAAGCTACCCTCCAACAATTTAAAACACACAAATTTAAACACAAAAAGTGAGAAAAACATTAAAAGTTGAATTTGGTGCTTTTTAATGTTATTTCCAAGTTTTAATTTTTTTTAATTTTCACTTTTTAACAATTCATGACTTAATTTTGGTTTTTCAAACAAAATTATAGACGGATTTACTAAATTTGTAATTTCATTAAAAAAATTACAATTTAGGGCAATAAAACTTCTTCTTGTGCATTTAAAAAAAAATACTTCGATGGTTTGGTAACAGTAACACATCTCCCAAAATTGAATACCATAACATCTTAATTTCTAAAAGAAGTCTAAAAACTGCTAATTTCTACAAAGGATCCACGCATTCTGCCATAATATAATTTTTATAATCTTATTGCTTCTCAAAGTTTTGCAATATTTTTGGGCCACCTGTAGTAGCTTCCAAAGTCTTTAATGCTTTAAGACTTTCTGAATTTTCTAAAGTTTGTCAAAATCATTTACGAACCTTTGGAAACTTCTAAGACTTTTTAGTATCAACTAAAAAGTCTTAGAAGTTATGTCTTATCAAAGACAAAAGAATTTTGCCAAAGTCTTCTAACATTCAAAGAATGCTGTAACTCTTTCAGGTTTTCTAATAAAATCTAAATTTTTTAATAAACTTTCTGCCAATAAACGTAAGTTTGCAAAGTATCAAGCTAAAAAACTGTTGACAATAAAACAGAAAAATAAATAAGTTAACGGTTTACCAATAAGAAGTTTTATTTTGAATAGCAGGTTATTTGGGCAGCTGTCAATTTTAAAGGTATTATCTTAAAAAAAAATATTTCAGTCACAGTTCGCAAAACTAAAGTACGTTTTAGTCGTCGTAAAGCACCTTCTCGGCCGGCAATAGTAACCCTGGTGAAAAAATTTGAGCTGTTGGGACAAGTTTATGATGTGAAGAATCGAAACCGTGTGCATCACTCAAGAACACATGAAAATATTGCTGATGTAGCCAGTAGTGTTGAAGAAAATCCAGGTTTGTCGATCTTTAAAATTAGACATTCCACAAACAACATTACATCGTATTTTGCATAAAGTCTTAATTCTTAAGGCTTTTAAAGTTCAGTTAACATAAGAACTCAAGCCGGTCGATCACCATAAACGTCGTATCTTTGCTGATTGGGTCCTTCAAATGCATCAAAATGATCCGGAAGGCTACGTTAATAAGCAGAATTGTCGCATTTGGGGCTCAGAAAATCCAAGAATGATTGTTGAAAAGTCTGTGCATCCTCAACGTGTCACTGTTTAGTGCGGATTTTGGGCTGTAGGTGTGTTTGGACCCTACTTTTTCGAAAATGAGGTTGGTGTAACTGTTACTGTGAATAGATGGCGCTATCAAGCTATGATAAATGATTTTTTATGACCAGAATTGGAAGATATTGATGTGGACAACGTTTATTTTCAGCAAAACGGCGCTACGTGCCACACAAGAAACAAAACAATCGCAATTTTGCAAGAAAATTTTCGTGACCGTGTTATTTCTTGAAAAAGTGATCACAATTGGGCCACCGAGATCTTGTGATTTAACATCTTTAAACTTTTTTCTTTGTGGCCACGTAAAAGGTAAGGTCTATGCCAATGCTCCACAATCGATTCAAGACTTTAAAGATGGAATTCGTAAAGTTATCAAGGACATAAAGCCGCAAATGTGCGAATTGGTAATGGAAAATTTTATGAAACCACATCCAGGTACTGCAACCGTAACCGTGGCGGCCATTTGACTGATATCAATTTCAAATGTAATGGCATACCTTCCTCTTTACAATGAAATAAACATTTATTGATTTCTCTTAAAAAATACCCGTTTTTTTTTAAATATTAAACAACAATACACACCACCGGTCCAATATTCGTAAACTGTGTTCATGCCCACCCACACGAACGTTTGTTATCAAAAGTTTTGAATAAATTGTGATACCTGCAATAAAATTTTGTAATAATTTTGTTATCACAAAAACATTTCAGGAAAATTATATCACAACTCAATGACATTTTATGACAGTTTTAAACCATCTGTGATACCTGTAATAAATAGAAGAACACATATATTAATTTAAAAACATTTTGTGATACTTTTTCTATTATAAAAACATTCAACAGTTCAAAGACATAATAGTACAATAGGGAAATTATATCAGAGTTTAACACAATTTATAATAACTTTAGATAATTTTATGATACTCGTTTTAGACCAGAAAACATGTATAACCATTTAGAAACATTTTATGACAATTCAAGAATGCTTTAGAAGCATTATATAAGAATTTAAAACCCCTAATAATACTAGAACATATTTGTTAGTGTAGAAACATTTTGTGATTTTTCTCATAGAAATTATTTAATAAAATGATACCTAGATTTCACTACAATGAGGTTAATATCTATGACCAAAGTCACCTTAATCAGAATTGGACTGTTCTGATTGAAACCATTCTAGTCTATTGAGCCTTTCTTACAAGTACTCTAGATTTTTATAAAGATTTTTAAATTAGTTATAAGCTTACAACATGTGTAAAGAAGTACTCAGAGCTAAAGAGGTTATAAACACAAACACCCCAGACAAATCATTAAAATTTTCCTAGAAAACAATAAAAATCTTTGGTTATTTCTTGTACTACTTAGCAAGTTTTTATAAATCAAATAAAAAATGTAAGAGAACATATTTGTGATGCATGTGGAAATCAAATTACAGCATCTTAATATGAGATTTATTACTTCTTCTAAATGTTAACAGAAATTTGATTAAGACGTAATAGCTATTATAGTAAAATTGCATAATATTATTAAATAAAATTAAAAAATAATTTTCATGCAACACATTATTAGCAATCAAACTATAATCATTATAAACAATCAAAATTACACCCCTAATATTAACAAACTAATTCAACAAACCTTTAACAACGTAGGATAAAATGACCTCGGGTAACCTCATCACCCTGCATCAGCACATTCACATGTTTCCAATAAAACCAATCAAGTCCCAGTTCGGAATTTATGTAAAATCCAACCCCCACACACTAATACCCACATTGAACACATCGGCACTAATTATATCCGCGGATTTACCACCTAATTTTGCAAATTTCCACGAGCAAATTTCGGTTGTCATTTACGCAGGAACTAGTATACACGAACTGAAACGGACCGAGCCGAACGAAAACGGGTAGAATTTGAATTGGTTTAAAAATTTGAAATAGAATAAATCGATGGAATTGAATGTGTTTTTGTATTAATAAATTGATTGTTGGGTGAAGTGATTTAATTCAATGGTTCATTAATTGATGGTTGAATTTGCATCAAATATTTGATGTATGAATGTAATTTTTTTTTCTGTGAGAATTCTTTTATCCTGTAAAAGGACTACTTAGGTTACTTTACTACTACGACTTCTAGAAAACAAGGAGAATTCTCTAAGTTTAAGTCGTAGTTGCAGATACATTTTTTTTTTTAAATAGCATCCGCTTATTTGAAGCCATCCAATTTGATAAACATCTCCAATTTTGAATCATAAGCAACCAATTGCCAACCATAATCGCAGTCAATTTCAACGCAAAACTCCCTGCATGAAACACCCTGAGGACGAACACAAAAGGATGTGCACTCCTTAAGTACACCTCGCAAAAGGGTCTCTAGGTTCTAGGGCCGGACGAACCAACATTTTATCACAGTGTAGGTCATCGGGGCAATATTCTTGACGTAAGTCAACTTCAAGAACACGACTGATAGTAGTGACAATTTAATTTTGGATAACAAACACTTGGGCGGGTGGGTGAGAACACCAATACAAACCACCGGTCTAATACTCATAAACTGTGTTCCCGCCCACCCACCCAAGCGTTTGTTATCAAGAAAATTGATACGTCATCCACCTCTTCTAACTCAATGACATCTGTCAGTCATTCTATTATGTTTATTAGCTTCAAGAACACGACTGATAGTAGTGACATTTAATTTTTTGATGAAAACACTTGGGCGGGTAGGTGGAAACACCAATACAAACCGCCGGTCCAATAATCATAAACTTTGTTCCCGCCCACCCACCCAAGCGTTTGTTATCAAGAAAATTGATACGTCACCCACCTCTTCTAACCCAATGACATCTGTCAGTCATTCTATTATGTTAGTTAGCTTCAAAAATACGACCGATAGTAGTAACAATTAATTTTTAGATAACAAACACTTGGGCGGATGGGTGGGAACACCAATACAAACCACCGGTCCAATATTCATAAGTAGTGTTCCCGCCCACCCACCCGAGTGTTTGTTATTAAGAAAATTGATACGTCACCCACCTCTTCTAACTCAATAACATCTGTCAGTCATTCCATTATGTTTATTAGATTCAAGAACACGACTGATAGTAGTGACATTTCATTTTTTAATTACAGACACTTGGGCGGGTGGGTGGGAACACCAATATAAACCACCGATGTAATATTCATAAACTGTGTTCCCGCCCACCCACCCAAGCGTTTGTTATCAAAAAAATTGATACGTCACCCACCTCTTCTAACTTAATGACATCTGTCAGTCACTCTATTATGTTTGTTAGCTTCAAGAACACGACTTATACTAGTGATATTTAATTTTTGGATGACAAACACTTTGGTGAGCGGGGTCACTAAAGTTGAAGAAACTTAACAATGTTTCTATTTAGCAACGACTAATATTCGCAGCATTCAAGTAGCAACCAAAAAAGTGTCTTCCATGAAACTAAAAGCTAATGCAAAACTTAGAAAAATGAACGGAGAGTAAAATATCGAGAGCTATACAAACAAGTAAACAAAGCAATTAAAAAAACCATCATGACTGTTCTCCAATAAAAAAAAAACAAAACAAAAATCGCTCATCAACAAAATTAAGAACCAACTAGGAGATGTTGTGACAAAGAAGGATCAGATTACATCCATTATCCAGAATTTCTACCAGAGACTTTACAACCAATCCAAAGCCAAACCGTCTAGGTCGATAGAGTATAAACAAAAATTATTTTTTAAAAGAATTTATTTAGACAAATTGCGTTTTACTTTTATCATTCAAAAGTCTTCTCACAAAACAGTTTATTATGATTTAATAAAAGCCGAGAGTTACGTTGCGAAACATTTATCCAATTTATTTGTATTCAAAATATACTGCATGATTACATCCAGTACATTTCCCAAATGTAATATCTACGATGTATTTACATAGACGGAAGCGTGTAATTGATCAATTAAATTTAAATCGCACTAGATTTCTTCTGATGCAAACGCGTAAACTGATGGAATCATCTATGCACTAATTAGCATTGACATGTGTGTTTATCCCAGGCTCGGTACATGGTCAAAGAGATAAGAAAACTGTGTGCCCCAGTAATGATATGCAATAAATCAATTGCATTAATACACACGTGCACTCGTAGGAATCATTAAAATAATAAATAATTATTTTGATTAAATCAAAAATATACTTTCGTTTTCCACTATTTAATTCCATTAATCTTTCAAGCGACTATCGATCTTAAAGTCAATTTGGCCGGCATTGAACTTGTATATATTGTACAACTCCGTGGCCTAGCAACAAAATTACAGAGCTGCGCATATATTTCTTAAATTATTTTGTATTAATAAATTATTCTATTCGGAAAGATTTTTGTGAAGAACTGGTTGTCCGTTAACGTTGAGGTAGGTTTAGAATAAACCGAGCACGACTTGTTGTAGTCTGCAATGCAGATGTCTTCTGAATAGGAAGTTGTTAGATATGCGACGGCGTTTTGCAAAAGGGATTAGGGTTCTATTGTTTGGTTATTGAAATAGCTGTTTCTATGCGTATTGAAAATTAGTTTATAATAACAAAGACTGGATTATCATATCTAAACTGTAAATAAATGTATTATCACTAATCCGATGGTTCATTTAATTTTTTTTTCTAATCTGGATAGTATTTCCGTGATTATGATATAAAAATTTACATGTTCTAAGCTAAGTAAAACAATAATTTTTTTTAATTATAATTCAAAAAATAATATTTGCTCACTCAGATTTTGTGATCGAGAATTGATATTTAAATTTTTAAATTAAGGTTGTATCTTGAGATACTACCTCATAGCTGCTTTTGTAATATGTACCTGGAATTAAACATAAATGTATACTATTGAACCCGTTAATTGAGACCGTTAGGTTCCGTTTAGATATTCAAGAAAGCTGAACCAAACATCAGTAATCACTGTATTAGTAGTGGTCCGCTCGCGGCTATTCTGAACGTACTTATTGATTATTTTAATTTTTGTTTAATCCATCTAGTTTTAGAGCTTAGTAAATTAAATATCAAGAGCAAGAAAGCATTGTTTGCAGCTCAAGCAAAGTTTCCAATTTTCCCAAAACAACAATCAAACTTTTCTTAAACATTCGTTCATGTTGCTCAAAATTGTACTTAAATGTTGCCCAAAATTGTACTTAAAAGTTGCACAAACTTGTTTTAAAATGTTTCTCAAACTTGTCCTTGCATATTTTTAATATTGCTCAAACTTTTTATTAATATATTTGATCATGTTTGACTTAAAATGTTGTTCAAACTTGTTTTCAAATGTTGCTCAAACTTGTCATTATATAATTTTATTATTTGTCCTAAAACGTTGCTCAAACTTGTACTTTAACATTTTTAATACCATAACAAAAATGTTGCTCAAATTTCCTCTTAAAAACTTGTAGTTACATTTTTAATGTTTGTCAAAAAATGTTGCTCAAACTTGTAATATATTTTATCTTTAAATGTTACTAAAATTGGGTTTAAAAAGTTGCTCAAACTTTGTTTGTCATAATCTATTTCTTAACTATTTTATCATGTCTAACGTAAAATGTTGCTCAAACTTATACCGATAAAACTTGTCCTTAAATGTTTTTAATACTTGTCATAAAATGTAGCTCAAACTTGTACTTGAATACCTTTAATATTTGTCAAAAAATTTTGCTCAAACTTGTCCTTACATTTTTTTAATGTTTGCAATAAAAAGTTGCTCAAACTTCTTCTTAAACATTTTATTATGTCTAACTTAAAATGTTGCTTAAACTTGTCTTTAATATTTCTAATATTTGTCATAAAACCTTGCTCAAAGTTGTATTTGAACATTTTTAATTTTCGCAAATTTTCACCAATCAATACTTGACATATTTAAAAACATTTAATAATTTTCAAAAATTCTAATCAACTTTTAACAATTTTTGAAAAAACCAAATAAATAACCCTGGGCGGGTGTTAGTTATCAAGAAATTAGAAGTATCTCTTCTCTGCAAGCGTTAAAAGTCTCTATACCAAAAGAAGTGATAATAATATCCAATTCCATGATAACAAATACTTGGGCGGGTGGTTGGGTCACTCTAGAACATAAATACGGACAAATGATCTAAACTGGGGTTCCCGCCCACCAGCCCACCCGCCTAAGAATTAGTTATCAAGAAATTAAAAATTTCTCTACTCTGCAAGTGTTACAAGGTCTCTATACCAAAAGAGATGATGGTGATATCCAATCTCTTGATGACACTTGAGTGGGTCACACCAAACAATGAGTACAAACAAATTATTTAAATTGTTATTGTTCTTATCAAGAAATTGGAAGTTTCTCTTCTCTGCAAGCGTTAAAAGTCTCTATACCAAAAGAGGTGGTGGTGATATCCAATGTTTTGATGACAAACACTTGGGCGGGTGGGTGGGTCACTCCAGACAATGAGTACGGACAAATAGTTTAAACTAAAGTTCCAACCCACCCGCCCAAGTGTTAGTTATCAAAAAATTGGAAGTTTCTCTTCTCTGCAAGCGTTAAAAGTCTCTATATCAAAAGAAGTGATAGTGATATATTTAATCCGTTGATGACAAACAAAATAATCATAAAGTTTAAGAAACATTTTGACAGTTTAAGGACATCTTATAACCTAAATCCATAGAATTTTATGACATCTATGTTTAAACTTTTGAGGCATTTAATTTAGATTAGTATTTCCCGCCTACCCACACAAATGATGTAATTTTTTACTAGAATGCGGAGAGGTGGAAGCGTGAACTAATTTTTAAACTTTTTAAACGTCTGGAAAGTCGGAATCAAAGTTAAAACTATTTGGGCGTAAGGTTTGGATTGGTGTTCCCTGACCACCCGCCAAATGTTTGTGCTCCAATTTCTTGATCACAAACACTTGGGTGGGTGGGCGGGAACAAAGTTTTAATAGTTTCGGGCGTGTGGTTTAGATTGGTGTTTCCCGCCCACCCGCCAAGTGTTCGTGCTCTAATTTCTTGATCACAAACACTTGGGTGGGTGGGCGGGAACAAAGTTTTAATACTTTCGGGCGTGTGGTTTAGATTGGTGTTCCCCGCCCACCCGCCAAGTGATCGTGCTCTAATTTCTTGATCACAAACACTTGGGTAGGTGGGCGGAAACAAAGCTTAAAGTTTTTTGTACGTTGTTTGGATTGGTGTTTCCCGCCCACCCGCCTAAAGGTTTGTACTTGGGTAGACAAGCAAGAACTAAGTTTTGTAAATTTTGTGGAAGTGGAGCTTATAAATCCAGCATTAAAATACCGAAAATGTTGTTAGAAAAAACCAAAGTCCGGCATAAACTGTAAAAAAGTGCAAAAATCAGAAAAATAAAAAATGTTCCATATCAGATAGTCTTGAGTAGTTTATTATGTTTAGCACACGAAATCATACCTAATATAACATTTGCTACTAATAAGTTGATTTAATATAAAAAATCCTAAATTACCCACCCACCCAAGTGTTTGTCATCAAAAGATTGAATGTTTAACCTCTCTATAAACGTCAGAAATCACTTCATCAAAAAAGGTCGTGATCCAATCTCTTGATAACCAACACGTGAGTAGATGTGACTGACTCAACATCAAATTATGAAGTTACCCACCTACCCACCCAAGGCTCGTCATCAAGGGATTAGATATTTGTCTTCTATGCAAACATCAGAAGACATTTTGTCAGAAGAAAAAGTCGTAATCTAATCTCTTAATAACCAAAACTTGGGTGGGTGTTTGGGTCACTCCAGTCCAATTTACTGACTCGTTATCAAGTTACAGAGTGACCCACCCACCCACCCAAGTGTTCGTCATGAAGAGATTAGATGTTTGACCTCTCTGCAAACGTCAGAAGTTGACCTCTCTGCAAAAGTCACAACAGAAAGTCGTGATCCAACCATTTAATGACCAACGCTTTGGTTGGTGGGTGCAATACTCCAAACTCATTATCAAGGTGTGGACTGACCACCCACCCAAGTGTTCGTCATTAAGAGATTGAATGTTTGGCTTCTCTGAAAACGTCAGAAGTCACTTCATCACAAGAGAAGTTCGTAACCAACTCTTGGGCAAGTAAAAGGGCCACTACAGTCCAAACTTTTGATTCGTTGTCAAGCTATGAAGTGAACCGCCCACCCACCCACCCAAGTGTTCGTTATTAAAAGATTGGATCTTTGACCTCTCTGCAAACGTCAAAAGTCACTTCATCACAAGAGAAGTTCGTGTTCCAACCTCTTAATAACCAACACTTGGGTGGGTGGGCCACTTCAGTTCAAACTATTGACTCGTTATCAAGCTATGGAGTAACCCACCCACCCAAGTGTTCGTCATCAAGAAATTGGATATTTGACCACTCTGCAAACGTCAGAAGTCATTTCATCCTAAGAGAAAGTTATGATCCAACCTCTTAATAACCAACAGTTGGGTTGGTGGGTGGGCCACCCCAATCCAAACTACTGAGTCGTTATCAAAGTATAGAGTGACCCAACCGACCACCCAATTATTCGTCATCAAGAGATTAGATATTTGTTTTCTAAGCGAGCATCAGAAGACATTTTATTTTGTCTCAAGAAAAAATTGAAATCTAATCTCTTGATAACTAACATTTGGGTGGGTGGGTGAGCCACTCTAGTCCAAACTACTGATTCGTTATCAAGCTATCATAATGCTTAAGTTAAACTATTGCTCAACTTGTCCAAAAATTTTGATCAAACTTGTCCTTAAATATATTATTACGTCTAAATTAACATGCTGCTCAAACTGATTCTTAAATATAATTAATATTTTTCATAAAACGTTGCTATAACTTGTACTTAAGCATATTAAATTTAATGTTTGTAAAAAAATTAGACTTAAAATGTTGCTCAAACTTAAGCTGAAACGTTGCTCAAATTTGTAATAAAATGTTTTTTAAACTTGTTGCTTAAATTCTAAAAATATTGCTCAAACTTGTCGTTACATATTTTTAATATTTGTCATAAAATGTTGCTCAAACTTTTTCTTAAATATTGTATCAGGTCTTGCTCAAACTTAATAAATACTTAAACATTTTTAATATTTATCAGAACATGTTGCTCAAACTTGTCCTTACATATTTTTAATGTTTGGCATAAAATATTGCTCAAACTTTTTCTTAAATATTTTATCCTGTTTAAATTAAAATTTTGTACAAACTTGTTTTAAAATGTTAGTCAAAATTGTTCTTAAATATTTTTAATATTTATCACAAAACGTTTGTTTTAAGTTGTACATAAACATTGTTAATGTTTGTCAAAAAATGTTGCTCAAACGTGTCCTTATACTCATAATGCCTAAACTATTGTTTAATTAAAATGTTGCCTTAACTTTTCAAAATGTTGTTCAAACTGGTCGTTTAATATTTATAATATTTGTCATAAAACGATGCTCAAACTTGTACTGAAATGTTATTTAAACAAATAGCTTAAATTTGTCCTTTATTATTTTTATAATTTGTCATAAAACGTGTTCAACAAAAATTTTGCCCAAATTTGTTTATAAATATATTACTACGTTAACTTAAAATTTCGCTCAAACTTGTACTAAAATATTGATCAAACTTTATTCAAAATGTTGCTCAAACTAGTCTTTAAATATTTTTAATAATTGTAAAAAAACGTTGCAAGTTGTACTTTAATTTTTGTAAATGAATTTGTCTGACTTAAAATGTTGCTCAAACTTGTACTAAAATGTTATTTAAACATGTAGCTCAAATTTGCCCTTTAATATTTTTATTGTTGGTCATAAAACGTTGCTCAAGTAGTAAGAATGTTTTGCTCAAACTTGTCCTTAATATTTTTAATGTTAATGCCATAAATTCTTGCTCAAACATGACGTGACCATTGCCTTGTTCTAAAAATGTTGAAATATTTTCCAAAAATATTATGTCAAAATATCAGTCAAATTTATCATAAAATAAAATTTTTCATTTAAAAGTATCTCAAAGTTCTCGTAAAATCCTATTCAAAAAATATTATTAAAAAACAAAACAAAAACTTCAAATTTTGACTCAAACTTTACAATACTCTTTCTAAAAATGTTAGTCAAACTTAAAAATAAACTTTAAATTTTTACTCAAAGTTGTTGGTCAAACTTGTTCTATAAAAGTCGGTCAAACTTGTCATAAAATATTATCCAAAAATATTATACATAAAATCGGTCAAACTTGTCTTAATATAAACTATAATTGTTTACTCAAACCTGACTTGAAATATTGTTCAAACTTTTTACACAAACATGACTGTTAGACAAAATTGTTCTAAAAATATTGCTCAAACTTGTGAATAAATATTTCTCAAAAATATAACAGATAACATTAGTCAAGATTGTCCTAAATATACTTTAAATTTTTACTCAAACTTAACATGTAAATAAAACTTGTTTTACAAATCTTGTTCAAACTTGTTATAATGATTTTCCAAAAATGTCAAAACTGTCCTAAAATAAACTTTAAATGTTTAGTCAAACTTTAAATGTTAGCCAAACTTGTTCTGTAAAAGTTGCTCAAATTTGTCCTAAAATATTTTTCAAAAATATTATATAAAAACATCAGTCAAACTAAAATTTTTGCTCAAACATAACCTAAAATGTTGGTCAAACTTGTTATATGAACAATGCTCAAACTTAATCTAAAATGTTATATACAAACATCACTAAAACTTGTTCTAAAATAAACCTTAAAATTTGACTTTAAACTTTAAATGTTGCTAAAATAAGTTCTATAAAAGTGATTTGTCAAATTTGTTCTATAAAAGTTGCTCAAAAAATATTTTTTAAATATATTTAAAAAAAACGTCAAAAAAACTCCTCCTAAAATAAACTTTGGAATTTTACTAAAATATTACTTGACATGTTCAAACTTTTTCTATAAACGTTGCTCAAACTCGTTCTATAAATGTTGCTCAAACTTTTCCTAAAGTAATTAAAAAACCTATTATAATATCAGTCAAACTTGTCCTAAAATACACTAAAATTTGGACTCAATCTTTATATGTTCAACAAACTTGTTTTATAAAAGTCGCTCAAACCTAATCTAAAATATTTTCCTAAAATATTATGTTCAAAAATCATTCAAACTTGTCCTAAACTTTTTGACTCAAACTTTGTTAGTAAAACATGTTCTATGAAAGTTGCTCAAACTTGTCGTAAACTTGAAATATTTGTACAAGATCAGGGAACATTTTGGCATCCTAAGAATATTTTATGACAGTTTTGGACCATTTGTGATATCTGTGATAGATAAACAAATAGATTTGTTAATCTGAAAATATTTTGTGATACTTTTGCTATGTTTCTGTAACATTTTATGATAGTTTAGTAATAAAAATTATGTAATAATCCAAAAATATTTTGGGACAATTTTGGATTATTTGTGATAGATAAAAAGAATATTTGTTAATTTAAAAACATTTTGTGATGTTTTTGCTGCAATTTATATTTATAAAAGTTCAAAAATATTATATTAAGTTAAGAAATGTATATCATAATTCAAGGACATTTTGTAAGAGTTTTAAATCAATTGTAATAGATAATAGATAAAATGACATAGTTATTAATCTAACAACATTTTGTGGTACTTTTGCAATAACAGGAACATTTTATAATAATTCAAAAATATGATGAAAGTAAAAAAATAAAAAATAAACAAAAGTCATTTTGTGACAATTTTGAATCATTTGTGACACCTGTGATAGACATAGAAACACATTTTGTGATACTTTTGCTATTACAAAAACATTTTATGACAGTTCAGGAATATTATATTAAGTTTCAAAAAATATATCACAGTTCAAAACCATTTTTGGGCAGTTTAAAATCATTTGTGATACCTGTTGTTGAAAGTAAGATAATTTTGTGATATTTTTGCTATTATAAGAACATTTTATGACAATCCAAAAATACGATATCAAGTTAAGAAAATAATATAACAGTTTAAGAATATTTTGTAACAGATTTGTGATACCTGCAATAAATAAAAGAACACATCTGTTAATTTAAAAACATTTTGTGATACTTCTGGTATTATAAAAACATTTTATGACACTTCAAGAATATAATATTAGGTAAGAAAAAGTAAATCACAGTTCAAAAACATTTTTAAATTATTTGTGATACCTGAAATAGATAAAGGACATATTTATTAATCTAAAAACTCTTTGTGATGCTTTGCATAACATTAAGTTAAGATAATTATATCACAGTTTAAAAAAAGTTTGGGAACATTTATGGCACTTGTGCTAGAAAGACACATTTGTTAATTTTAAAACATTTTGTGATACTTTTGCTATAACAGGAACATTTTATAACAGTTCAAGAATATATTAAGTTAAATAAAAGAACTCAAAGAAATCCTGTGTCAAGAACATTTTGTAATACTTTAACTATTACAAGAACATTTTATAACAGTTCAAAAATATGTTGTTAAGTTAAAAAAATGTTTAAATCAATTGTGATACCTGCAATAGATAGAGGATTATATTTGTTAATTTAAGAACATTTTGTAATAATTTTGTTATCACAAAAACATTTCAGGAAAATTATATCACAACTCAATGACATTTTATGACAGTTTTAAACCATCTGTGATACCTGTAATAAATAAAAAGACACATTTGATAATTCAAAAACAATTTGTGATACTTTTGCTATTATAAAAACATTTTATAAACAGTTTAAAGACATAATTGTTCAATAGGAGAATTATATCACAGTTTAACACAATTTATGATAACTTTAGATAATTTTATGATACTCGTTTAGAATTTAGAACCATTTTATGACAATTCAAGAATGCTTTAAAAGCGTTATATAAACATTTTAAAACCCCTGATCATACTGAAACATATTTGTTAGTGTAGAAACATTTTGTGACTTTTCTTACAGACATTATTTAATAAAATGATACCTAGATTTTACTACAATGAGGTAATGTCTATGATCAAAGTCACCTAAATCAGAATTGGACTGTTCTGATTGAAACCATTCTAGCCTATTGAGCCTTCCTTACAAGTACTCTGGATTTTTATAAAGATTTTTAAATTAGTTATAAGCTTACAAGTGTGAAGGAGTACTGAGAGCTAAAAAGGTTATAAACACAAACACACAAAGTTGCTGAAACCCCAGACAAATCATTAAAATTTTCCTAGAGAACAATAAAAATCATTGGTTATTTCTTGTACTACTTAGCAAGTTTTTATAAATCAAATATAAAATGTAAGAGAACATATTTGTGATGCACGTGGAAATCAAATTACAGCATCTTAATATGAGATTTATTACTTCTTCTAAATGATAACAGAAATTTGATTAAGACGTAATAGCTATTATAGTAAAATTGCATAATATTATTAAATAAAATTAAAAAATAATTTTCACGCAACAAATTATTAGCAATCAAACTATAATCATTATAAACAATCAAAATTACACCCCTAATACTAACAAATTAATTCAACAAACCTTTAACAACGTAGGATGAAATGACCTCGGGTAACCTCATCACCCTGCATCAGCACATTCACATGTTTCCAATAAAACCAATCAAGTTCCAGTTCGGAATATATGTAAAACACAACCCCCACACAATAATCCCCACATTGAACACATCGGCACTAATTATATCCGCGGATTTACCACCTAATTTTGCAAATTTTCACGAGCAAATTTCGGTTGTCATTTATGCAGCAACCAGCATACACGAACTGAAACGGACCAAGCCGAACGAAAACGGGTAGAATTTGAATTGGTTTAAAAATTTGAAATAGAATAAATTGATGGAATTGAATATGTTTT
The DNA here is from genome assembly GCA_963932245.1 of Tachinus rufipes. Taxonomy (NCBI): domain Eukaryota; kingdom Metazoa; phylum Arthropoda; class Insecta; order Coleoptera; family Staphylinidae; genus Tachinus; species Tachinus rufipes. The sequence goes on from OZ010749.1 coordinate 11,663,692, forward strand.
TGTATTAATAAATTGATTGTTATGGGAATTAAGTTAATTAATTAATTGTTGAATTTGAATCAAATATTTGATGTTTGAATATGAACACATTTAAAAATTACTACTTACCGATTGGTTTTTAGACAAACCGCACATCATGTGGTTCCTCTAAAAACCGATTGGTAATTGGTAATCCCTTAGTACCTTTACAGGCCAAAGAAACTTTTCAGGTTTAAGTCGTAGCTACTATTCCCACGTGGCTGTACATCGTCACTATCAAAACGCAAATCAATATATTAAAGAATTGGAAAGGACGATTAACTAAGAACACAAATCACAAAACCATATCAATACTACAAAAGATTGCTGAATGTAACCAACTCCTAACCTTATTAATCATACAGAATTTTACTTTTTAAACGATACTAACAAGTGAGATAAATAAGTCTTAACTCCTAACATTATGGTTAATGATAGCGGCTGCTGCATGTGTTTCTAAGCTCTCTGTGATTATGTGAACACAAGATTTTTTGATTTTGTGCCGTGGTAGCTAGTCTTGGTGACAATGTCCTTCTTTTTTCAAATCTCAATCAACCATAAATAGGTCTTTAAGTCTTTCTTGAGAAAAATGTCGTAATCACCATCATTTGCGAGGAAACCTAGATGATTCCAGAATTCTTTATGGAACGTCGTTTCCAGAAATCTTTATGGAACGTCGGAAGTTTTCTTAAATGCTGCACATGTTTTGTTTGGACTCATTTCAAATAATAAGTAGAGCTCTTTTGATTAGGAGCATGTTTTGGTTGCAAAAATGTTGGTTTTTCCAAGTTAAAGAAGCTTAGAAGGTTAACTCATTAATAAAAACTTTTATGCAATTTAACTTGCAATCCTTAAAACCTTAACATTGATTTGTTGATTCTTGTAATATCAAAAGCACTAACTTAGAAAAGCAGAAAATATTTTTTACAGCCACCCCATTACTACAATGGGAGACGAAGACCCTATTCAGGTGATTGCAGACGCCGAGTCTTAGCAATTTAAGCGTGACCAACAGCAAAAGCGGCAATCGTTCCAGGGAGAGCTCACACAAGCAGTTTTACTCCAAGTCCAGAGCCCTGGTCAAAACCCTGAAGAACCAGCTGCAAGAGATGCAGCTGAAGATGTCGACAATAGCGGAGAACTTCAAAAAAAAGGATCAGGTCGCCACCACCCTGGCCGCCGCCATGTCTAACGCTGCTTCCCCGCCAACATCCAACGACAAGAATTCGGAGCTGCCCGCCGCCGCCAAGAAGTCCAATAAACCAAAGAAAATAAAAATTTAGCCACAGTGGCAACTGCACTTTCTCATCGCCCCCGCCTCACAAACGGACTATGAAGTGAAAGAAATGAAGAAAGTCGACGACAAGGAGGAAGTCGTCACCTCCACAACCAGTCCGCCAAAGATACCATGGACCTCTCCGTCCTAACGCAGACAACACTCTCTAACTCCAACCAGCTGGTAGCAAGAAAGGAAATTTCAGAGTGAATGTCCACCTCCAAAAATAACTAAAAAGCCAAGTCCAGGGCATTGGTCAAAACCCTGAAGAGCAAGCTGTTAGAGATGCAGCTGCAGATGTCGACAATAAAAGAAAACTTCAAAAATCAACGTCGCCACTATTAAGGCCCTGACCTCCGCTATGTCTAACGCCTCCTCCCCGCCAACATCCAAAGACAAGGATTCGGAGCTGCCTGCCGCCGCCAAAAAGTCCAACAAACCAAAGGAAATGAGAAAAATTTATCCACCCCCTCATCGCCCCCGCCTCTCAAGCAAACTATGAAGTGAAAGCAATAAAAAAAGCCAACAACAAGGAAGAAGTCGTCACCCCACAACCGGTCCGCCGAAGACACCGTATTTCCAGCCGCCTTGCACTTCACCATCCAAATGCAGACAACACTCTCTAACTCCAATTAGCTGGTAGCAAGAAAGCGTAAAATTTCAAAGCAAGTATCCATCTCCAAAAATAACTAAAGAGACTTCGGCCACCTCCCATCAGCAACTGCGCCCAACCAGTCATCAGCGGCTAATCTTGCAAGTTTCAGCTCAGTCTGTAGGTCCTCACAAACCTGCATCTCCAACATCCCAATCTACAGAAGGTACATAAGCCGTAAAGCCTCAAACTTTCAGGCATTCACAGATTGGGTTTAAATAAAAAAAATTATAAAATTCTCCAGCATAGCCAAAAAAAAACCCGATATCATACCTTTTTAGAGGAATCACGCTCTAAACTAAAAATCAAAACAATTGAAATAGCCAGATAAAATTAATCAATGAATTTATAATTGCAATAATGACGTCACTGAGTTCACAATAATTATATAATTGCTTTTACGGATTACTCATGCCCAATCTTATTTACCTCGAATTATGTTAAAAATACTAATTCCATGAAACGAATATTATTGTATCGTTAGAAAAAAAAAATGCGCGTAGGTAATAGATAAGGGTCATAATGTTTACATAATTCTCATATCTAACTTTATTTGTATACAGAGATTAATATACTCCACAGAAATGACAATTATGTAACGAGGTGTGTATAAAATAAAAAAAAAAGTGTGTCGACCGCGTGTATGTCCCACTTACATCTAAACGCCAGCCAACATACAATAATGCAAGCAGCTATTGTTAATTTTATTTCAATATTTTATTGAACAATAAAATTATTTATATATTGGAGGCCGCACTAGTCACAAGGAACACCTTTAGCTTGCTTGTACTTTGTCCAACAGAAATTATCATGTTTTTATTTAAATTCTCAATCAATGATTTATACTTTATGGCATGTTGTAATCGGATTGATGTGTAAACAAAGCGTTCGTGAAAGCTGGAAGCTTAACGGACAAAGGAGCTCGATAAAATTAAATCTAAATGTGCTTCTAAGAAATTTCTAATGTAAACTACTAAGGAGAGTTATTATTAGATTTTATATCTTTAATCATTTTAAACAGAAGCAATCTAATAAAAATAAGATATTAAACGCGATTTAACATAAAATAGAGAAATTGTTGGACAAAATTGTCAAAGTTGAAGCAAAATATTCAACCCAATTCAGCTTGCTGTTAAAATATAAATTAATAAAATAATCTACCACCATAAATATTTTCTGGGAAATGATTAATTTTAATTGCCTCCGATTAAAATCATTCTGGCCCGGATCACTGCGTCCTCTATGTCCTTTCCCATTAAGAGAAATTAACACTTTGACACCGTCCCCACTGCCCGACCGTTATCTAATCCGTCTAGACTAAATATACATACACTCAGAAGAAATTGGATCTCAATATATTAATTAAAATATTATATACTTAGAAAAAAAAAGCTTACGTAAGGCGTCCGACTGCAACAGTCGAAGCCTTTCTTATATCATTTATACATGAAGGTAAACCGGGCATGCGATATATACGTGTGTTTTTTCATAAATTACACCCAACGAAGGCTGCATATGTTGCTCTTTCCATGTGGATAGAGCACCGCTGCTGTGAGAGAGCAGTGAGCATATTCAGGGTTACTTCGTCGGTTTACATAACAATGCGGCGTTCAAGGAGTGTGGACTGTGGTGGAGGTTTTAACATTCATTATTGTAACTATTTTTACATTGTTTAGTTAATGCTCAACATATTTTAAAATGACCATTATCATATTTACTTTTGTATAAATAATTAAAAAAATAAAAGGTTAAAAGTGCTTATTATAATAGTTAATATATTTTTACTCACAGAAATAATGATGAGGAAGTACTGCATTCATTTAAATCTTCTGGTTTGTTTTTATATTTTTTATTAAGTACCCACTCACAAGATTTAATAATTACATAAGTAAATAAAAAAAAAATTAAACAAATACTAGAATTTAGAAAAATAGCTATTGGAATCTGAATGACTTGCTTAAGATTACGCGAATAGAACTCGAACAGGATTCAACTAAAATCATACTCGGACATTTAATAGTCAGTGTAGTTTGGTCTAAATCATCAATCAAAACCAATCTACAGATCAAAGTTGTTTAAGAAAGTTGAACGTGGTGTGTGCGATAGTTGCTCTCAAAGCTCATGCATATTTTCTTGGAACGCAGATTGGTTTGGAAAAGAATTATGGAGTAAGTATGTAGATTATACCTGTATTGGTTGGTCTGAAAGAAATGTGGTCATTGTCTGGAACACCTAGTTTCTAGTCAGATTGCATTTGAGGTGGATTACTGAAAGTGTTTCGAAATACTTTTTGGCTAGTATTCCAATATGTTGGCACATCAAAAAAATTTGTAAGAATTGTCGTTAAATAGAACGGACAAAATGCTGGTTTAAATTGTTTTAGGAGTAAGCCTTGTTGCCAGACATTTTGGAAAATTTTTTTTACTCGATTATGCAATTTTATTAGAAAACGCCCAAGAATTTTTGACCTTATTTAAGATGCATATCAAACTGATTGGATGCTAGTTTTGCTAAAGCCTAATTTTAAGATGTTTTCTAACCTGCAAACGTTTCTGAAAATTTGGGAAGCGTGCATTAGCAATATTGGTAATCGCCACACCTTAAACTCATCAAAGACCAGAACCAAAATAGAAAACAGCTGCAAAGCTTCTTGAGTCTATACACTTGACTCCGGGAATATGTTCCAGACTACTTCAGAATATTGACCTCGCTGATAACACTACAACAAAACAAGCAACCTTTTGTGTGAAGCAAACTCAAAGCGCAAAGCTCACGCCATGCCAAACAAGGTTCCAAACCAATAAACTGAAATGCATAACCATCATGTAAGCATTTATATTCCAGGCAGACAACTGATCTCTGGTTTGGCCAAAGAACTCCACATAAGTTCACAAGTAGTCCATCATTCTACTAAAATTCGACTTTACTGTAGAACACCGTAAACATTTTGCCCAAAGCCTTTAGTCGAAACCCAAATAACAACCTTAATGCCACGTTAGCAGAGGAGTCTGAAAGACTGTTACCACCCAAATACGCAAACCAGACACCATATGATAAAGAGTGCGAGCAAATCCAACTCACCATCCATCAGGAAATGATCGACGACTCATAAAACTTTATAGAAATGAACCTATGCTACAAACTGAAAGAGCATAGAGAATTAATTAAATCCAATGCTAATTATGGCCAACTGGTAGTACCGCTGAGCGCCCAGTAGAAAAACATCTAACAACATCACTCAGCAACCACGGCCGGTTACTCAGGCAGAGACGAAACCACAGTTGCCATCCGTATAGCCTACCACTAGCCAAACGTACTCAAAAACGTACACACCTTTATCAAAAGGTGCATAATCTGCGCCAAAATAAAGGCAGGAACCGCGCACTAAAAGCTAGCCCACCTTGGGAAAGAATAACAATTGATTGTGTAGGCACCTTAGTCTGGAAGCAGTGGCCACAACCTGCAAAGACCAGGGGACGAAAGGAAACCTCATAGCAAATCAGCTTGCCAAACAAGGAGCAAAGAAGACATTCACTGGACCAGAGCCCGCTTTTGGGATCCCATAAGAAACTGGTAACCACAGGGCTAATAACCAGACACTGTGAACAAACACTTGCATAAAATAGGAATAAGAAAGGACCAAGCAACCACAAGGCTTTTCAACAACTGCTGTTCTACCAGTACGGACGCTCAAAAGCAATTCTCCTGGATAACATCACGAAGCCAAAAGGCTTTACAACCAGTGGAAGGTCAAACACCTTACAACTGCCTCGTATCACCCCCAAGCCAACACGGTAGAACGCAGACATCTTCATCTTCTTCGTCAGCCATTCATACGCCACTGCTGGCGTCTTAGCCTCTTCTCTGCTTGTAATGCTGGCAACTTACATTACAAGGGACCTACAGTTTTAAGTGGATTCCAAACCACTAAAGAGAATTCATCATTCACCCCACTCTGGCAAGGCGGCCTGGAGAGTAGGAGAGCGTATAGAAAGTGAAAAGTATATCACGGTATATGGGAATCGAACCCACAATCTTCGGTACAGCGGCCGGATGCCTAGACGACTGCGCCACGCAAACATGCTGAGCTCAAAAAAAGGTCTTCAAGAAATCCACTTCTGTTGGGGCAAAACTTGGCCAAACCGGAAGGTTGGAACGTACCCTGCAAAGCACATCAAAACCTCAGGCTACAATAAGATCTACAACGCCTAGCCGCTTACTGGGAAAGAAGATACCCCCAAAGAAACAAATCAAGAGACCTAATGATAGTGCAAAGACAAGCAAAAGTTCAAAAAGTTATAAAGAATTGATGCCACCTAGAAGTACTGAACTTTGTTGATGCTGCAATCCAGCAAGGATTTCGATGAAAATATTCTACGGTCCACCAGCTAAATAGAGTTACGGACATCATCGTTGAGAGCTTTAGGTTGAAAAAGACCACAGGGATGGTTCTTTTAAATTTGGAAAAAGCGTTTGACAAAATCTGGCAGGGATCCCTCAAGACTCCATTCTCGCTCCGGTCCTTTTTAATCTCTTCGTTGCGGACATACCTTCGGGATGGAAGCACGGGGTTAAGATGACACATTGCGCCTACTCGTCAAGGTGACTCATGGTGATTACCTCTAAGCTACAAAAAGCTACCACCAATTTGGAATGCTGGTTAGATGACTGGCTAGACAAAATGAATCCGGAAAAAAGCAAAGCCGTTTTCTTCACACGGCGGCGGAACGCCCCTCTTGAGAACGTCTGCCTCAACAATGTTCCCATACCGTGGTGCAATTCTGCCAAGTATCTGGGGATTACCTTTGACACGAGGCTCACGTACAAGTTGCACGCGCAGTCAATTCTCTATAAGGCCAATTTGATAAAAAAACTCCAGAAATAGTGGTCTTTCTCTCGCATCTAGATAGGTAAGAATCGTTTTAAGGCATGACCTTGCAGATGCTCACCAGAGCTCCATGGTTCGTCTAAAATCGTAAAAAAATTTCAAAAGCAATTCATCCATTGCGCAGACATATCAAAGCTTTGGCCGCAAAATATTTCGACAATCTCGCGGTTCACACCAATCCTGATCTGGCCCGACTCGCCGAGCCAGACAAAAATGTTTCGCAACACAACGCCCTCAGCCTATAGAGCGCATCTGTCCCTTTCTTTTGACACTGGTTTTCGTCTTTCTATATCTTATCAAGGAAAGGTTTATGAGCTTAACGGTCTCGAACTTCCGGGCAATTCAACAGGAGAAGTTTAGTCGGTAGGCGCTTGCCTCGTACGGGTGAATCCAACACTTTAAGTCTTTAGAAAATTCTCCTCCTAAGCCACAAAAAAAAAAGATATATAAACGCAAGCACACAAGAAGTGTGAGATACAAGAGATCATTTGATAAGTAACACTTGAGCGGGTGGGTGGGTCATAGTAGAAAAAGCTACTCGTCCACCAATTAAACTTAATTCCCACCCACCCACCCACCCCAGCTTTAGTTATCAAGAAAATTATTGTTGAACAATTCTTTGATATCAAAATCCAAGCACACAAGAAGTGAGAGAAACAAAAGATCTTTTAATAAGTAACACTCGAGCGGGTAGGTGGGTAACAGTAAAAAAAGCTACTTGCCTACCAATTAAACTTAGTTCCCGCCCACCCACCCCAGCGTTAGTTATCAAAAATTTTATTATTCAACAACTTTTTAATATCTCAATGCAAGCACAGAAGAAGTAAGACAAACAAAAACCTTTTAATGAGTAACACTTGAGTGGGTGGTTGAGTCACAGTAAAAAAAGCTACTCGTCTACCAATTAAACTTAGTTCCCGCCCACCCACCGCAGCGTTAGTTATAAAAGATTTATTCTTGAAAAATTCTTTGATATCTAAATGCAAGCTCACGAGAGGTGGCTCAGAAAAACAAAAAAATCTTTAGGTGACTAACACTCGGGCGGGTACCAATTAAACTTAGTTCCCGCCCGCCCACCCAAGCGTTAGTTATCAAAAGATTTATTTTTGATCAACTCTTTGATATCTAAATGCAAGCACACAAGAGTTGGGAAAAACAAAAAATCCTTTGATGAGCAACACTGGAGCGGGTGAATGAGTCATAGTAGAAAAAGCTACTCGCCCACCAATTAAACCTAGTTCCCGCCCACTTACCTCAGCGTTAGTTATCGAGAGATTTATTTTGAACAATTCTCTCATAACTAAATCCAAGCACACAAGAGATGGAAGAAACAAGAGATCTTTTGATGAATAACACTTGAATAGGTGGGTGGGTCACAGTAAAATAAGCTAGTCGCCCACCAAATAAACTTAGTTTCCGCCCACCCACCCCATCGTTAGTTATCAAGAGATCTTTTGCAACACTTGAGTGAGTGGTTAAGTCACAGTAGAAAAAGCTAATCGTCTACCAATTAAACTTAGATCCCGCCCACCCACCCCAGCGTTAGTTATAAAAGATTTATTCTTGAACAATTCTTTGATATATAAATGCAAGCACACAAGAGGTAGAAGAAACAAAAGATCTTTTGATGACTAACCCTCGGGCGGGTGGGTGGGCCAAAGTGGAAAAAGCTACTTGCCTACCAATTAAACTTAATTCCCGCCCACCCACCCCAGCGTTAGTTATCAAAAGATTTATTATTGAACAATTCTTTGATATCTAAATGCAAGCTCACAAGAGGTGAAAGAAACAAGAGATCTTTTGATGACTAACACTCGATCGGGTGGGTAAATCACAGTAGAAAAAGCTACTCGCCCACCAATTAAACTTAGTTTCCGCCCGCCCACCCAAGCGTTAGTTATCAAAAGATTTATTGTTGAACAACTCTTTGGTATCTAAAGGCAAGCAGAGAAAAGGTGGAAGAAACAAAAGACCTTTTGATGACTAACACTCGGGCGGGTAAGTGGACCAAAGTGGAAAAAGCTACTTGCCTACCAATTAAACTTAGTTCCCACCCGCTCACCCAAGCGTTAGTTATCAAAAGATTTATTATTGAACAACTCTTTGGTATCGAAATGCAAGCACAAGGTGGGAGAAACAAAAGATCTTTTAATGACTAACACTCATTGGGTGGGTAAATCACAGTAAAAAAAAACGACTCGCCCACCAATTAAACTTACTTCCCGCCCACCCACCCCAGCAAGCACACAAGAGGTAGAGAAACAAGAAATCTTTTGATGACTAACACTCGATCGGGTGGGTAGTTCACAGTAGAAAAAGCTACTCGCCCACCAATTAAACTTAGCTCCCGCCCACCCACCCAAACGTTAGTTATCAAAAAATTTATTATTAAACAATTCTTTGATATCTAAATGCAAGGACACAAGAGGTGGGAGAAACAAGAAATCTTTTGATGACTAACACTTGGGCGGGTAAGTGGGTTACAGTATAAAAAGATACTCGCCCACAAATTAAACTTAGTTCCCGCCCACCCACCCAAGCGTTAGTTATCAAAAGATTTATTGTTAAGCAATTCTTTGGTATCTAAATGCAAGCACTCAAGAGGTGGGAGAAACAAAAGATCTTTTGATGACTAACACTCGATCGGGTGGGAGGATCACAGTAAAAAAAACTACTCGCCCACCAATTAAACTAACTTCCCGCCCGCCCACCCCAGCAAGCACACAAAAGGTCTTTTGATGACTGGGTAGATACTGTAGAAAAAGCTACTCGCCCACCAATTAAACTTAGATATAGACGTAATCATTCAACAAACCTGGCTACACATTCACAGAAATGAGACGTAAGCTGGGAAAAGAATCTTAGCTTTCACAACAACATAGAGATTGCAACCACAATGGCAGTGCCAAGCAACCGACATCACAAAAACAGAAAATGGCACTTCAAAAACTGGCTTGCAGACCAGCTAGCCCGCAAAATAGAAGAAGCTGCAAGGCATACGTCCTACACTCACAAAACTAATGGAAGGCATTGTAAGTTAAGGCATGCAACGGCGTTCCTGCTGGGAAATAAAGCTAAAAAACCAAAAAATCAATGCAGGAAGCAACTCACACGAGCACACAGGACAACTTAAGCCAAAAGCAAATGCTAGTGGCGTCATACAGTATCGCAAGAAAATCAAAATTGATATATCAGAAGCAAAACAAAAAGCATGGAACTTCCTGTAGCAAAAAATAGAGATTGACTGAGGCACCGACTCCAAGATTGTCACTGGCAAAATTGGCATGCGCTCGCCAGTAAATCTTACGGCCAAGAAACAAGTAGACGTAGCTAAGAAGTACTTCCCAGAGCACTCATAGGCCACAAGGCTGGCCCAAAGACATATCCCCGACTTCTACGGGCAACAGAATAAAATCTAGAAAAATGAAAAAATCAATAAAATTCCACCAAAAAACAGCTAAAATTGGCAAGCCTGAACAAAAGACTTTAGGAGAAACTAGAAAAAAAAGGCGGCAATTTAGTTTCAAGATTAGCTGTCCACCATCAATGCAGCAAAAAAAGTACAAAAGCTGGTAACAAACAATAGAACAAAGAAAAAGTTTGTAATGCTTTCAACGTCTTAAGAACGCCTTCAACTCCAACAATGGGCAAATTTTATCAAAGCGCTAAACAATGATGTTCGGTGTATTTAATAAAGGTCACTTGGAGCAAAACCTGCAAAACCGCAACGTCCTAATAGGTAACAAGAACAAGATGGAAGTCATTGCTGGGGTTCCACAAGGCTCAGTCAAGAGTACAAGACTGCGGAACGTCAACTACGTATTAAATATTAAGAACTTGAAAAGCATCAAAACCTTCATATTTGCAGTCGATGTCGTGCCACTAACCAACTAGTAGCATCAAATACTTGGGCATCACTTTTGATCACTTTTTTGCGGCAACCTAAACTTTTGATCATACATTTTTTTTAACTAAGTTCTGAGTTCAAGTTTTTTTATGCCTCTATGCCAATCTTCTAGCTAAACAGTTTCTGCTTATCTTTGCAATTCATTTGTTGCGGTTTTTGATTTTTTTCAGATCTCATGCAACATATTTAAGAGTTATTCTGCTTCTTGTTTTGGCTTGGTTTTTCGGTATAAATTTTAACCATATTTACCAATAATTAATTAAGTGTATTTGAAAGCTTGTCTGTTCATTGCTACAGTTTAGACTTGTTTTAAACTTTTCAACAATAATAAGTACTAAATTTGATGTTCAATGAAGTATAAACTATTAAAGTTTAAGCAAATATTTCGACCAAAAATTAGAATTTAATTTAAAAATTTAATAGGATTTTTATTAGACTGGAAACTTCATTCACTACACGTTACAAAAAACCGAATTTAAAAAGGAGTTAAATTACATTACTTCTGCCCCTAAACCGCACCCTTAATCGAGCTATTTAAGTAAAATTTACAAAAATTATACTTTGTTCCGTTTCTAAATTATGGATTTTTGATAAATATTGTTAGAATTGAGTTATGATTACATAGCAAATAGGAAGAAATAAATTTCAACAATTCATCATGCAATATAAATCTATCTTTGTTTATATAAATATGTGTTGCTTTCTCAACAATAAATTATAATAATAATAAAAAAAAGTAAATAACTAGAGCATAATAATCCAACAAATCATTATTCGGGTTTAAATTTAAATGGGTTAGTATTATATAAGACAAACCAATAATTTATTCAAGTTTATCGTACGCCTACTGGTGTGACTAACAAGCGGGATTGTGGCACACACAGGCGGACATCACGTGAACAAACAACACTTATCGTTAACATTATTTAAAAAATTATAATTGTCAATTCATAGAAATTAAGAAATTCTTTTTTCCAAACGATTGTGAACATTTCAAATATTATGAGAATTCGACCATGAGACCCAGTCTGGAGGTGATATAAGATATACCTGTCTGGGGAAGGAAGGCAGACTTGAATACAAAAAAAATAATAATGAAAGGAAGGCGAACGCATTTCTGGGGGGTGAGTGAAGCAGACGCCATGGGAATGGGAATAAATCATAAAAAATTTAACAGGGTGAGTTTTATTGTTCTTTTGATGGAAGGGAATTATATTAATAATTAAAGAATAACCATTAATAGAAAAAGCTGTAATTTAATCATAATTAAGAAATTAAAAATATGAAGGTTTTGTCATAAAATTTGAAATTGAAAGCTAACGAAAATTCTCAAAGCATTTGAATTTGCTAACAACCGATTAGTTTGGTTAAAAAATTCTTAAGGAAGTTTGAATATGCAGGTATATGTTTCCTAGAACAAACATAAATAGATGTAGATAAAATATTAAAAATTCTTACTGATGGTTTTGTCTAGTACTGTGTTGCCAGACCAGATAATCTAAACCGGAAGAACAACTTATTATATTCCTTCTGTTATTTTTTTAATGATTTAACAAATATTATTATTATGAGTACATCAATGCTTGGTGAGCGCACGCAATAGACAAATTGAACGGTTGAAACATAAGACGATGTTTTTAAGATGTACAGTGCTACATTCATCAAGTCGAGCTTAGATCTAGATACGTTTTTTCTAGTAAATGGTGAAAATGTTAATAACAAACTATTAGTTTATTTCGATTATTATCAATGTGTGTGAAGCTACTACTACAGTAAAAGAACGTCATGTTTATCTGATTGCAGAATCAACATTACTTATTCCTTCTTTGGTAAAGGTTCAGATTTGGATTTATTAAATTATATAGAACTAGTATTTCATTAAAAATTCTTTAAACCTCAGAAAACATTTAAAACTGTCATTGACTTCAAAAACTTCAATGAATTTGAAAGCCAAAGATTTTATTTATCTGAACTTTGTTTACTCAATATTGCTCAAGTTTTATTTTACTCAAAAACAACCAATTTACAAGGTAATCCAAAGTTTAACTGCCAATCTTTCAGAACTGATTTGCAGGTTAAGAAAGACAAATTAATTTATTTCCAAAAATGCACTCCCTTCGAGTGGAATTGTTGATGGCAATTTTGTATAAAGTTTGTGCTCCCATTTTTTTGTTTTCTGTGTCAAACTGACAACTTTTCACATTTATCTGAGTGAATTGATGAATTAATGACAAGCGTTTACATAATAGAGTAAATAAATAGTTCTAATTGGATGGATCATCCCAATAGATCTCTACTACTATATCAATCCATCGATGGTTGCACAACAATTTTCCAAAAAAATATATCTGCCCCCACCCTTGGTTTCTGCGCTTCTATAAAAACTTGTACACACCTTCCATACCCATATACCAGACCCAGCAGATTCTATAAATTATTTTAAATGTTGGCTCAAAAAATATGCCCAAAACCAGAAATCAGACATGACTTGCAACAAATAAAAAATCGAAATACCTCAGTTAAAGACCAAATAACATCATAAATGATAAAAAATGGGTTAAAAACACTCTACTGGAAGCTATGAAAACATTAATAAATGCCTCTCCAAAAGAAAAATATCGAATTCTTGGAAAAATCCGAAAGTGATTATCCTACATAAAAAAGTAATAATACAAAAATGGAAAAATTACCAACAGACTCACTCGCCTCAAAACTGAATAATTCACTTATAGAGAAGCCAACGAAAGCATAGACTACCATAAAACGTTCGACAGTATTGATTGAAACTTAGTTCTTCTTGAGCCTTGGATGACGCATAAATTGATTCAAGATACTCTACTTTAATAAAGAAGATATATAAAAATGCTACTTTTCATGTAAAACCTGTACACCAAAAAATAACTCTTGATAAAAGTCATCAAAACAACTCGAATTCACCCAAAAAGCTATAAAACGCGCAATGCTAAAAATTACTCTAAGAGACAATATGCGCAATAGCGACATTTAAGCTAAAACAAAAGTAGAAGACATCATGCAACACACAGCAAACCTCAAGTGGAGTCAATAGTATAGATTGGATTGGCCCGGGCATCCAAGTGTCCTTCATGAACAGATTAGATCACAACCGTATCTTATGATTAAAAGAGGTAAAACATACAATCTTTTGATGACGGGCACTTGGATGGTAGGTGGATATTATAACGAGTCAGTAGTTTGGATAAGAATGGCCCGCCCACCCACGCAAGTGTTAGTAATCAAGATATTAGATCACAACCGTCTCTTGTAACAAATTGTTTTCTGATGCTTGCAGAGAGATAAAACTTACTATCACTCAATAACGGACACTTGGGTAGGTGGGTGGAACACTCTATACTATGATAACAAGTCAGTAGTTTTGAGTGGCACGCCCACCCACCCAAGTGTACGTAATCAAGAGATTAGATCGCAATCGTCTCTTGTGATAAAATGTTTTCAAAAGCTCGCAGAAAGGTAAAACATACAATATCTTAATGACGCGACACTTCGGAAGGTGGGTGGGATATTCCATACTAGGTTAACAAGTCAGTACTTTGGATTAGAGTAGCCCGCCCACCCACCCAAGTGTTAGTAATCAAGAGATTAGATCACAACCGTCTCTTGTAACAAAATGTTTTTTTTTCTAATGCTTGCAGAGAGGTAAAACATACAATCTTTTGATGACAAACATTTGGGTGGGTGGGTGGGTATAATAACAAGTCAGTAGTTTAGATTGAAGTAACCTTCCCACCCACTCAAACGTTCGTCATCAAGAGATTAGATCACATCCGTCTCTTGTGATAAAATGTTTCCTGATGCTCGCAGAGAGATGAAACATACTGTCTCTTGATAACAGACACTTGGGTGGGTGGGTGGAATATTCTATACTATAATAACAAGTCAGTAGTTCCAATTGAAGTAGCCCGCCCACCCACCCAAGTATTAGTAATCAAAAGATTAAATCATAACCGTCTCTCGTAACAAAATGTTTTCAAAGGCTCGCAGAGAGGTAAAACATACAAACTTTTGATGTCGGACACTTGGGTGGGTAAGTGAATATGATAACAAGTCAGTAGTTTGGATTAGAATAGTCCGCCCACTCACCAAAATGTTAGTAATCAAGAGATTAAATCACAACCGTCTCATGTAACAAAATGTTTTCAAAGGCTCGCAGAGAGGTAAACATACAATCTTTGGATGTCGGACACTTGGGTGGATAGGTCAATATGATAACAAGACAGTAGTTTGGATTAGAGTAGCCAGCCCACCCACCAAAATGTTAGTAATCAAGAGATTAGATCACAATGATTTCTGATGATTGCAGAGAGATGAAACATACTATCTCTTGATAACGGATACTTGGATGGGTGAGTGGGACACTCCATACTATAATAACAAGTCAAAAGTTTAGATTAGAATGGCCCGTAATCAAGAGATTTAACCACAAAATGTTTTATAATGCTCGCAGTGAAGTGAACCATACAATCTTTTCATAACGGACACTTGGGTGAGTGGGTGAAATACTCCATACTATGAAAACAAGACAATAGTTTGCATTGGAGTGGCCTGCCCACCCAGCCAAGTGTTAGTAATCAAGAGTATAGATCACAACCGTCTCTTGTGACAAAATGTTTTCAAAGGCTCAAAGAGAGGTGAAACATACAATCTCTTGATAACGGACACTAGGGTGGGTGGATAGGGCATTCCATACTATAATAACAAGTCAGTAGTTTGAATTGGAGTAGCCCGTCCACCTACCCAAGTGTTAATAATCAAGAGATTAGATCACAACCGTCTCTTGTAACCAAATGTTTTCTGATGCTCGCAGAGAGGTGAAACATACAATCTTTTGATGACGGACACTTGGGTGGGTGGGTAGGTCACTCCATACTATGATAACAAATCAGTAGTTTGGAGAAGCCCGCCCACCCTCCCAAGTGTCCGTCATTAATAAATTAGATCACAACCGTCCTTGTAACAAAATATTTTCTAATGCTCGCGGAGTAATGAAATATAATATCTCTTGATAAAGGACACTTGGGTGGGTGGGTAGGACACTCCATACTATAATAACGAGTCAGTAGTTTAGATTGGAATAGCCCGGCCACCCACCCATGTGTTAGTAATCAAGAAATTAGATCAAAATCGTGTCTTGTAATAAAATGTTTTCTGTTGCTTGCAGAGAGATGAAACATACTATCTCTTGATAACGTACACTTGGGTGGGGGGTGGGACACTCCATACTATAATAACAAGTCAGTAATTTGGATTAGAGTAGCCCGCCCACCCAACCAAGTGTTAGTAATCAAGAGATTAGATCACAACCTTCTCTTGTGACAAAATGATTTCAGATGTTCGCAGAGAGGTAAAACATGCTATCTCTTGATAACGGACAGTTGGGTGGGGGGGTGGGTGGGACACTCCATACTATAATATCGAGTCAGTAGTTTAGATTGGAGTATAGATCTCAACAGTATCTTGTGACAAAATGTTTTCAGATGCTCGCAGAGAGTTAGTTAGTTTAGATTTTGATGCTCGCAGAGAGGTGAAACATATAATCTCTTAATGGCGGACACTTGGGTGGGTGAGTGGGTTACTCAACACTATAATAACAAGACAGTAGTTTGCATTGGAGTGGCCCGCCCACGTTAGTAATCAAAAGATAAGATCACAACCGTCTCTTGTAACAAAATGTTTTCTGATGCTCGCAGAGAGATGAAACATACAATCTGTTGATATATATTATAATAACAAGCCAGTACTTTGGATTGGAGTAGCCCGCCCACCCACCCAAGTGTTAGTAACCAAGAGATTAGATCTCAAACTTCTCTTGTGACAAAATGTTTTCAGATGCTCGCAGAAAGGTGAAACATATAATCTTTTAATGACGGACACTTGGGTGAGCGGGTGGGATACTCCATAATATGATAATAACACAATAGTTTGCATTGGAGTGGCCCGCCCACCCAGCTAACTGTTAGTTTGTTTTCTGATGGTTGCAGAGAGATGAAACATACTATCTCTTGATAACGGACACTTAGGTGGATGGGTGGAATACTCAATACTATGATAACAAGACAGTAGTTTAAATTTGGATGGCCCGCCCATCCACCCAACTGTTAATAATCAAGAGTATAGATCACAACCTTCTCTTGTGACAAAATGTTTTAAAAAGCTCGCAGAAAGGTGAAACATACAATCTCTTGATAACGAACACTTGGGTGGGTGGGTGGGACACACCATACTATAATATCGAGTCAGTAGTTTGAATTGGAGTCGCCCGCCCACCCACCCAAGTGACTGTCATCAAGAGATAAGATCACAACCGTCTCTTGTGATAAAATGTTTTCAGTGGCTCGCAGAAAAGTGAAACATATAATCTTTTAATGACGGACACTTGGGTGGGCGGGTGGAATACTCCATACTATAATAACAAAACAATAGTTTGCATTGGAGTGGCCCGCCCACCCAGCCAAATGTTAGTAATCAAAAAATTAAATCACAACCTTCTCTTGTAACAAAATGTTTTCAGTGGCTCGCAGAGAAGCAAAACATATAATCTCTTGATGACGGACACTTATGATAACAAAATAGTAGTTTAGATTAGAGTGGCCCGCCCACCCACCCAAGTGTCCGTCATCAAGAGATTAAATCACAACCATCTCTTGTAACAAAATGATGTTAGAGGCTCGCAGAGAGGTGAAACATATGTCGGACAGATGGGTGGGTGGGTGAATATAATAACAAATCAGTAGTTTGGATTAGAATAACCCGCCCACCCACCCAAGTGTTACTAATCAAGAGATTAAAACACAACCGTCTCTTGTAACAAAATTATTTCTGATGTTTGCAGAGAGATAAATTATATTATCTCTTGATAACGGACACTTGGATGGGTGGATGGGACATTCTATACTATAATAACAAGTCAGTAACTTGGATTGGAGTAACCCGCCCACCCACCCAAGAGTTAGTAAACAAGAGATTAGATCACAAGCGTCTCTTGTAACAAAATGTTGTCAGAAACACGCAGAGAGGTAGAACATACAATCTTTGTTTGACTTGGGTGGGTGAGTGTATACGATAACAAAACAGAGAAGTAAAACTTACTATCCCTTACTGACGGACACTTGGGTGGGTGGGACACTCTATACTATGATAACAAGTCAGGAGTTTCCATTGGAGTGAGCTGCACATGTGGCACGACCAATTAAAAAACGATGTTTAAACAGAATAACCATTTGAAAACCCCCAGAAACTAAAAAAAACTTGGAGAAAGGAACCCCAAATAAAATGGTTCAATAATATTAAAACCATAGTGCAAAAAAAACCATAACTTAGAAATCACTGATGATGAAAGCTTAAAATTTATACAGTCGATTTGTATATAGATGAACTATATAACATAAAATTGGTATAAATTTAAATCAACCCTTTCGGAAGTTATAGGGTAAACTATAGACATTTAATTTCACACTAAGTTTAAACATGTTGGTTTAAAAAATCCTAACTTGAAAATTACTAATGATAGAAGCTAGAAATGTTGATAGTAGATTTGTATATAAATGAACTATACAGCATAAAATTATTATAAACTTTAATCAACTCTTTCGGTAGTTATAGGGTAAACTATAGACATTTGATTTTCCACTAAGTTTGAGTGAGTCGGTTTAAAAAAACATAACTTAAAAATTACTAAAGATAAAACCTTTAAATTTGCACAGTATATTAGTACATTGATAGGTTATATAACGTAAAATTTGTATAAATTTAAATCAACCCTTTCGAAAGTTATGGGGTAAACTATAGACATTTGGTTTCATATTAAATTTAAACAAGTTGATTTAAAAAATCATAACTTAAAAATTACTGATGATGGAAGCTTAAAATTTATACAGTATATTAGTACACAAATAAGCTATGTAATATAAAATCCGTACATATTTAAATCAATCCTATCAAAAGTAATACGGTAAATTGTAGACATTTCAGGTTTGAGTTAGTCGGTTAAAAAAATCATACTTTAAAAATTACTGATGATGGAAGTTTAAAATTTATACAATATATTACTATATAGATAAGTTATATAGCAAAAAATCAATCTACATTTAAATCAACCCGTTCGGAAGTTATGGGTGAATTGTAGACATTTTAGTTAACTAACTTACCAAACATGCATGGTTTGTTCGCAGCAAGAACACATTTTAAATCCATTTAATAAGTTTCGGACAAAAAAAAAACATTTACGTTTTAAAATGTATAAAAAAAATCAATGCAATAAATGCAAAAAATGCCAGAAAACCCACTTTCGTTCCAAAATTTATCAAAATTTTCTCAAAAAAATTAAAAGAAAATTCATTTATTGTATAAAATTCGGATAGAGACTCAATTTTCGTTATGAAAGTTATCAAAAATTGTCGCAGAAATACGTCTATCACGTTAAATAGTTAAAAATAACGCAAAAAATCCATTTACAACACAAAAACCTTATTTACGATATAATATTCATCAAAATTCACACAAAAAATCCATTTATTGTACAAAATTCAGACAGAAAACTCATTTTCAATATGAAATTTATTAAAAAAATATGGAAAAAGTCCGTTTATTGCGTTAAATAGTTGAAAATCGCTTAGAAAATCCATTTATTGCATAAAATTCGCTCAGAAAACTCATTAACGGTATACTAGTCATATTTTCTTTATAAAATTTATTAAAAAAATTCTAAAAACAACTATTTATTGCATTAAAAAGTTAAAAATTGCTTAGAAAACTAATTTATTGCACAAAACTCGCACAAAAACCAATATACTGCATACTATTTATTAACATTCGCATAGAAAATCATTATATTGAACAAAATTCAAACAGAAAACATATTTACGTTAAGAAATTTAACAAAAATTGTTGCAAAAAATCGGTTTATTGCAATAAGTAGTTAAAAATGACTCAGAAAATCTATTAATAATAAGAAACACGTGAAAAATCGCTTAAAAAATTGATTTATTGCATAAAATTTGTACAGAAAACCCATTTACTATATCAAAATTAACAAAAAATATCGCAAAACTCTATTTATTGCAGAAATACGTATAATCGCTTAAAAAAATCACTTTTTAGATCAAATTCGAGCAGAAAACTCATTTATGTTATAAAATTTAATGACTAACAAGCCATTATATTGTTAAAAAGTACTCAAACAATCTAGTTATGACCAAAATTACAACAAAAATCGCAAAGAAAACACACGAATGGATAAAATTTGCACAGAAATCACATTTTGGTTATAAAATTGATTAAAAAAATCGCATAAAACCCATTTATTCTATTAAATAGTTTACAAAATACTCAGACAATCTATTTATGGCAAGAAATATATCAAACATCATACAAAAACCCCATTAATTGTTTTGAAATTTATCAAAAACTGTCGCATAATTTTTTTTAAATTACCAAATCGTTGCAATTGAACTGATGACATAAGTCTGATGCAAGAGGATATAGACCGGATTAACCCGAGCGCAGTGGGGTAAGAGCGGGAAAAAGAAAAGACGATCAGTAACTCTTGCGTTCAAATTATTTGACATCAATGCCCGTTTTTTGATTGTTTGATGAATTAGTGTCAAGTTTTAATTTACAACGTTAAAGCACGGTGTGGTGGTTGGAAGGTTTAGCGTGCATTACGTCAGTTATATAAAAAAGTTTTCACTCTATTAAATGTTAATACGAATTTTAATCTCCACATCAGAGTCCTATTTATCGTAAAGTGTGATTTCCAATTCTATGATTAGGTATTAATTTTTGTATGTCTCTTTTGCCTAATATCATAAATTTTGTTTCACCAAGTTTATGGTGTCCGCAAAATTTGTTGCACGTCTCTAAATTTATGTTCAGAATATAAATTGAATAATAAAGGCAGAGAGAATACAGCTCTGTCAACTTCTTTAAATATTTTAATATTTTCTCCTTTCACCTTTCATCTTTGCGTTTGTTCCTCGTATAGATTTTCAATTATTTGGTTGTATAAGTCTTTTAGCTAGCTTTTATAGCCAGTTAATATTTGAGCAATATTAGTTAATACTTTGAATATTAACACAATTGAAGCATTTTTGAACAAGCAAATACAATTAAGTTTAATATTCATCTGAAATTTACATATGAATATCTCATCACAAACATATGGCGATTATTTATGTACCGCATAACCCTTACCATTACTATATATGCACATACAATATGTCCATTAAAATATATCACTTTCTAAAAATATATAAATGGAAGTAACATATAAAAGTGAAGTCGCAGCAATTAAAATAATTCAAGGATATTTATATTTGGCGCCACCAATTCGACTTCCTGCAAAATTATATGTAAAATTTTTATCAAAATTATTTATTTCAATTATTACATGAAGGTTGTAACTGTAATTATCAAAATTAAAACCGCTTTTTAATTAGAAATGTTAGAGCCATTAGCAATAACAGGAATTAATTTATCATATTTAACAATTAAAGGAATACATAATTGCCGCCTATACTAGTAACAATTACAAAGTTCATATCAATCAAGAGCAGATGTAAAATTTTAATAAAAATATACGCAATAGAGTTTCGAATAATCTGAAATTTTTTAGAAACACTAATGCATTCAAGGTAATTGTAATAATAAATACACAGCATCTTGATGGAAAACATCCAAGTGACTCATAGCGTATAATTAATTATGATGGGTTTTTGAATATGTTACATATCCTGTTACATGAACCACTTGTAACGTAACTAATCGCATGATTTCTGCAATTCATAAAACTTGAGTAAGGAACCACTCAAGCAAATTATTAAGAATCTACTTGAGATTGTGTTTTATCAAGCTTTATGATATAAAATATTAATTAACTAAATTATTTTTAGCTCACAATGTCATCTGTGCATTCCTGCATGCATTAATGTCAATGGTTCCGCACAGTTATGTGGGTCCAAGGAGGCATAAAACACCGAATATTACATTGCCGTGAGACTCATAACATTTTATAGAACGGCTTTTATTTGTATTAAAAAATATGTCAATGTTCTGGGTTCATGATGAGTCGTCGTCGTCGTCTTATGTGGGATTTTACGCAACCTTTATTGTGGGGAAAATTCAAGGCGTTTATTAAATGTGTTATTATAAGTAATCAGTATTTTATTATTATAACGTATACAACCTTTACTGGTTGTAAAATATATAGTGAGATTGCATTAATAAAGAATTTCCAGTTTTTTAAACTAGTCTACGAGAATTCAGCAAATTAGAATCTTTCCAGATTGCTTCGCAAGTTGACTTATTTGGAATATATGTTGTTGGCTGTTGTCATTTCATAAATTTATTATTCTGAATAAAATTATCACTTTCGATAGAATCATTTTTGGGTGTTTGGGAAACACTGCGCAGCGTTTTGACAGCGGTCCGTGTACTGTTTATAGCAACCAACCAATAGAAAGACTCTATTTCAACAGTACAGTTCAGTCAGCATTCGACTGCCAGCAGCCGAGACGGAAGCATCTAGATCTGAGACGCCAGCTACCAGCCAGCCACTACGATCTACTACTAACTGCAATTATTATTGCACACCGTGTTAATAATTATTAATATACCCATTAATATTTAACTTCCTGTTTTTTCAAGCTAAAGCTTGGATAAACAGAAAATAATTTCTTCCAAGAACGCCACCGTCGCAATGGGCGATAGCCAGACGTCTACCGCGTCCCAGCAACTGGAGATGAACCGACAGAAAAGAACGAGGAGCGACCACCGCTCCAGAGAGACGTCTTTCAAGCGGAGCTACTCCAACTCCAAGGCCGAAGTCTAGATGTTGGAGCTCCAGCAGCAGCCCCTACCTCTTTGCCGCTGCAATCAGAAGACGAAGACCTGGATCTGCCCGCCGCCTCCAAGACAACCCTCAAGAAGAAGAGCAAATCAAAGAAGAAGAAGAAAACTAATAATTCACTTTCTTCCCATACAGCAACTACCGCACCTCTCCCCGCCCCCGCCCCACCAGCGGAAAGCTATAATAAAATGGAAATGATGGAGGAGGTCAGCAGCAACGACGAAGACGTCACCAACTGCACTCGGTCCGCCAAGACAACCACCGCACTTCCAGCCGCCATGGACCACACCGTCGAGGCCCCAGCTGCACCTGCCTACTCCAACTCCAAGGAACCCATCGTCGACGCCGATAGATTCCAGCTGGCAGGAGAAAGGAAACGAAAAAAATTCAGGAGTGAGTCACCACCTCTAAAACTAATAAAAGGGCAATCAGCCACTCCCCAGCTGCCATCAGCAGCTGCGAATAAAAAGCCATCAGCGGCTAACCCTGCCGGCCCATCAGGCCAAAAGGCAACAAAGCCTTCCGCCACCAAGGGCGCCGCGTCCCCCGGCAATCATACTAACACAAACTGAAAGATTTCCGGAAATCTCCAGCGACTTTAAGGCAAATAATATCAATTATTTGTCTGCCATGCATACTTACGAGGGTATACGCATCCAACCCGCGAAAATAAAGGAACCCAAGTATCACACTTAGGCTACTTCTGATGAACGCAGCCTGGAGGTGGTAATCCTCAAAGTGCCGACCTACATCACCGAGGAGGACGTTGGCAGAGGAACTGGGCTTCAAACCCACAAACGTACATCAAATGGGGAACCCATTCATCAGGTTCTCCATGGTATCCGTGCAACTCCCAAAGGGAGCTAAGAGTGCGGAGATCCTAAACTTAACTGATCTACTCGGCTTAAAAGTCGCCGAAGAACACAAAAAGAAACCTAATGGCATCTCACAATGTCAGCTTTGCCAGAGGCACAGACATACTGCCAACAGGTGCAACGCATATCAGGTCTGCAGAATATGTTCGAGGCCTCACCGATCGGTGGCCTGCCCTAACAAATTAGCGCCAAAATGCGCTCTATGTTCAGGCCCACACCCGGCCAACTACAAAGGATGCAAAGCATACCTGAGAGCGATGGCCGCTCACGGAAAGACAGCTAAATCTAGACCGACAGGCCCAAGTCCCTTCTTCTTCGTCTCAGCCTACAGGTCCCCGCAATCCTGTAGAAAACGGCAGATCTTTTGCAACGGCTGTTGCTCCTCCAACGCAACAAAAGCCAACCGCTGCAAAAATAGCCGAAATCTTAAAAGAGATGGGCAAATCTCAAATGAGGTTCATGGCCAACCTCTTGTCTACGATCATCGGCTAAAATTGATATTGATACCAGGCGTAGTATTACTCCGAGTCTGCTTCTGGAATGCAAATGGCATTAAAATAATGGGAGAAGTGGAAGAGTTCTTTTTTGATAAGAACTTGGACATCTTGCTGGTGTCAGAGTCGGTCCACAAACCCAGGCATTGAGAATTCCGAATACGTTTACCTATAGGGGGCCGCCGGTGGTACCTACAAAGCGTGGAACTTTGATCTTTGTTAAGAGATCATTGGATCATTCTGAAGTGGATACCCCTGACCTAGTCTCCTTCAAATCAAACGCAATAGTAGTGACCGTGCTCGGTACTCGGAAGGGGTCCGGAGAAGGGGAAAAATTCGTCACACAGACGAATTGGACTCTCTTCTCTCGATGTCTAGAAGATAGCATTGGTAGCCTGACCCCAGTACAAACGAGGATATCGAAAAGCCGTCGCACTTTTGACTACTCAAGTCCAACAAGTCTCGGAAAAAGTTTCTAAAACCTTTCAGGTTCGCGTCGATAATCCTCTAAAATTATCACGAGAAACAAAGGCGTTGATCCAAACAAGAAATGCCGCCAAACATCAATGGCAAAAGCATCGCAACCCCAGAGATCGAGAGATCTTGAATTGACTTCACAATGAAGATCAAACGGCCATAAAGGAGCATAAAAACCAATGCACCAAATCATTCACGTAGGATGAAGATCCGATGTAGATGATCTCTAAAGCCCTTAGGAACAGACGGGTTCCCATTCCCGCCATTCACGGTGAGAGAGGGATGCAATACACTACTGAGGGAAAAGCCGAAGCATTTGCAGACAGCCTGGAACTCCAATGCTCCAATCTGTATAGCAATTATATGGATCGAAAAGATTCGCAGGAAAGTCAAAGACTTTCTGAGAGCAGCTGACGATAACACTACACTTGATAGCGTTAGACCTTCTCGAATCAGAGAAATCATTAAAAGATTCAAATCCAGTTCTGCTCCAGGCCCGGATAAAACATCTAACAAAGCTCTTAAATCGTTCTCTCATAAGGCAATTATGGCTCTAACCAATATTGCAAATTCTTCGCACTGGGCATTTCCCGTCAGCCTGGAAAGGCTCGCACGTGGTAAACATCGCTAAAGTTGGGAAAAACAGGTTGTTTCCCCAAAATTATCGGCTTATAAGCCTACTATGCACCTTAAGCAAGGTCATAGAGAGGGTGATCTTGAATATCATTCAAGAGCACACGGATATGAACAATCTTCTCCCCTCCCATCAACATGGGTTCAAATGGGCACACTCGAGCGTACACCAACTCAACCGAGTGGCGGACCACATTGTCGAAGGTTTCAGACAGAAAAAGGCCACGGGAGTGGTCTTTTTCGACGTCGAAAAAGCCTTCGACAAAGTCTGGCACAATTGACTGCTTCTAAAGCTAATCAGACAACGATTTCCTCTGCGTATTATAAGGCTGCAAGCCTCATATCTAAAACGCAGAAGTCAAACTCGATAATCTCATCTCTACTTCTCGGCAGATAGAGGCCGAAGTTTCTCAAGGCTCTATTCTCTCGCCGCAACTTTTTAACTTGTATGTAGCCGACATGCCTTCAGGGCGCATTCACGGGGTTAAAATGGCTCAATACGCTGACGATACAGCACTTATCAACTCTTCAAAGTCGACTGAAATGATTACCTTACGTCTTCAAAAAGCCACCTCCAATCTGGAAGATTGGATGGATAAATGGCACTTTGGAGTAAACCCAGAGAAAAGCAAGGCCATACTCTTCACTAAGCGTTGGTTATTTAAACTGCATGAGAACGTCACCTTCAACGACGTTCCCATACCGTCGTCCGACACTGCCAAGTATCTTGGGGTAATCTTAGACAAGGGTCTCTATTACAAGCCTCAGGTTCAATCCATTCTGGACAAATCAAAAATGCGACGAAACAGCGGCATGTCACTCCGGAATAAAATCCGGCTTTACACCTCGACCATCAGACCGATGATCACATACGCATCCCCCATTTGGGGAACGGCGGCAAGTAGCCACTTAAATCGCTTAGAAGCTTTCCAAAGCAAAACTCTCCGGATGCTTACAGAAACTCCATGATACGTTCGAAATCTGGACATTCGAACAGACCTAGAGATTCCTCCACTTCGTCAACATTTTGAAGCTTTGGCCGAAATGTATTTCAAAAACCTCGCGGTTCATTCCAATCCCGATCTGGCAAGACTTGCCGAACCAGATCGGGAAGATTTTGACCGGTGAATACAATAGTAGCCGAGTTACTTCTAACATAGCGTGGGTAAAACCACATCCAAAAACAAAACCCCAACCTGGCCTATAATGCGACTCCTAAACAACCTCCTACATACACATCTCCAAACGGAAGGTACATGAGCCGAAAGGTCTCAAACTTCCAGCCAATTCCAGAATGGGTGGGGTTTAGTCGGTAGGCACTCTTAATAAGGTGAATCCAACACGTCCTGGAAGCGAAGTCTTTAAAAGATTCCCCACCTTCGCCTTACAAAAAAAAAACACTATTTCATAGGCACAGTTTATGCTTAGATTCCAAGTTGTATTGAACAGTAGAACTTAAAGCCTCCAACTATTCCAGCCGCAAGAGAGTTATTAACGCTCGCAAACTTTTCAACTAAAACTAATTTTAACCAAATCAACCATTTAAATTCAATTCCAAAATCTGTTATTGCATAAATAAAAACAATTTAATTAACTCGAATTAATTAGTTTTAAATGGATTGTCAAACCATGTTTGATTCAAATTTATGAATAATATGGATGCACACCTCGCACCAATTAAAGCAGCGATGATGTAATTTCGTCGCTTAAAATGAGCCTTAATTAGTGAGCTGAATAGTGCGAAGCAATTAAGGATGGCGTGGAAATTATTAATATTTTTATTGAAACGAGGAAATATTGTATACAGCACGAGCCCGTGCAATGTTTGTAATTATTGTGCATCAACCGCAATCGTGTTGTGTTAATTGATAATTTGATGGAAGTTTTATGGTATTTGATTCATAGAATGGAAATGAAACAATATTTTTGCAACAAATCATTTTGAATTTTTTGTAATAATTTGGATGTGTTTAATAATAATAAACATTTTCTATATTTATGAACTATCACCTATGTTTATAAACTGCTATTCCAAGAAAAAAATAAAGATTTCAAAGCAAGTATAAACGTCAGTCAGTAATTGCGCTTCAAAATATAACAAATCCATTATAAACAATGATCGCAAATTTAGAATCGTATGTTTTGATTTCATTTTCGGAACGAATTATTATTGTTTGCGTGTCGGTAACTAATCAATCAGCCTTAAGCTGGTAATCATAATAATTTCAAATATTTTTTTATTTCAAACAGAATTAATTAATAAATGCATATTTCTTATTAAATTAATTTCTGGAACTAACCGGCGTTTACAATTTACATTGATCGCAACAATCCGCATCATGATTGTATAATAAAATTGTAATTAATATCAGCACATGCTTAAATCATATAAAATATTATCTATTTATGGCTTTCATAATCGATTTTATGTGAATCTGTACCTCAGAAACCATCCGTTAAAAACTCAGGTATATAACCTCCCATTTTAAAAGTTTTTTTTTTTAATTTTCAATTTGAACAACTGTTACTAAGAGGCTATTAGCACGTCTTGGTTAATTTTATTCGCACGCATTTGTGAAACTGTCGGTTTTTTTATTATTTTTACTTTTAACTTCGATTGTTAACCTGAATTTAATGAAGCCGTATGACTCGACCAATAAGTAAATGGTTTCACTAGGTTAAGTAAATAAAGTAATTGGAACGATTAATTAGTTCGTATTATTGATTGTTGCGATACGATCTAATGGAAAGTTAATTTATTGCCTTCAAATTGTTGATTGTGTAATTTTATAATTATGAAATTAAATTTAATGTAAAGATGATAAAGAAACCATTATGGTTTGTTTTGAGGTATTATTTGATTAAAGCAAAACAAGTGTACAGTTAATAACAAAAAGTCACACTTTAAATTTAAACATTCAGCATTATTTGGCGCTATATTCAAAAAACATAATAAAACTCAAAATTGTACAATTGAAACTCTTGGCATTATTTGAGGCTGAATTGATAAGAAAAATGATTAAAGGTAAAAAAAAATGATGCAAGTCAAAATTGTAAAGTCTATACTCTCGGCATTATTTGGCGCTGTATTCACTGGAACTCTGTGAGTTAATTAAAATGTCAATGTCATGTGTCTGCAACGTTCCCCTAACAAATTTGTTAGCTAAGCAGTGTTTTAGTTGGAAGTCTATACGGACCTTCCTCTCCGCAAAAGAGTGTGCCGGTCACGCTATTTGGCAATTTTTCTTTTCGGTTACCATGTTCACTTTTGTAGGCAAATTTTCCAAATGTCTTGACGTTTACAGTAGCTGGATCTTTAGAGAACCAGTCAAAGTTTACTGGAGGTAAATTTGTTTTGATTCCGCAGAAGAACAATTCCTTAATTAAATGCAATAATTTACTCTAATTGCATGTACATTTTTAAAAACAAACAAAATAATGCCACCATTGTTAATTGTACTAAAAAAAAACAGAACGTGTAAACAACAATGTTTCAAACTTAAACAATTTCTCTTGAACAAGCACAATAAATCATTCCCGTAAAAGCATTAATTCTTTTGCATCTCATTTCCTTTCAGAAAAATCAATATTCATAAAGATTTCTTCATTCCATGGCCGTTTCATTCAAGTAGTGACTTGTATATAATTTCCAGTATCATCAGAATCAGAATGTATTAATTACACTTTCTTAGCTATTTCAGTACATAATTGTAAAACTTTCTTCGTGCGTAACTCGCAAACTATTTCGCGTTGATGTAATCGTAATAA
Organism: Tachinus rufipes; assembly: GCA_963932245.1. Classification (NCBI taxonomy): domain Eukaryota; kingdom Metazoa; phylum Arthropoda; class Insecta; order Coleoptera; family Staphylinidae; genus Tachinus; species Tachinus rufipes. The sequence continues at coordinate 11,692,561 of OZ010749.1, forward strand.
TTGATTTTCACTTTTATGTAAAAAAAATTAGTGTCAATGGCTGGTTTACTTTTACAATCCAAGGCGATATAAATGTGGTTCCCACAAGTCACCCTAAAAATACAAATCTCAGTTTCTTGACCCTCTGGCAGTCGCATCTCTTTGTGTGTAATGTCACCCTTCCAAGAAGAAGTGGTGCAGACACAGTCGGCGTAGACATTCTGTGTGAGGTTATTAGCTCGTCTTGGGCCGTTTTAGCGGTTTAAGGACGGTCAGGCGGGTTGATGAACTCAATTTTTTTATAATTATTTCGCCGCCGCTATATTAATAGCAAGTAATGTAAAAAAATGCGCAAATTATTGGGGATTCATTAAGCAAACATAAAAAAAAACTAACGGGTGAAATCTTCCGGCTTATATAAATGGGGGCATGGAGTTGCAACAAAGAGCTGCTGCGCCGACTACCAGGCACCAGGATACACGTGAATGACAAGGACAACGCTCACATTACACCTGCTTATTGAAGCGAGATGGATAGTTGACTACCAACCAGTCACGTGATGCCAGAGAACGACCTTAGATATTATAATGGGCAATGATCTTGAACTAGCTCATATTATTATTAGTTTTTCGCAATATATATTGATGAGGGGACTTACAAACTAGTAACTAGCTCCCATGAAAGGGATTGGTTTCATGTAAATTAAAACCGGATGTAAAAGAATTTTGTTGCATCTGGTCGCAGTACAGTCATGCGTGGGAGAGTTAGTTTCAATTTCATATTTTATTCAAAATGTGTCGAATCCTAATTAAGAAAGTTTCTCAATTTGCATCTTTAATTGTATGAGTTATGCAATTGTAATTTATGGCATTAATACAGGAACATTTGGTAATGAAGTTGTAAGAGCGAATATGTAATGACTAGATTTATTGCCGTAAGTGGTTTTATGTAATTGCAACAAGCTCAATACATAATTATTTAAGAAAAAGTATGTAATGATAATAAATTAAGGAAATTTGAAATGGAACAGAAGGAATCGTTTGTCAGGAAAATTTTAATTAAAATATATAAACTGAAGTGCCATTTCAAGTATAGTAGCTAATATTTATATAATTGCCTTTATAAAACATAAAAATAAGTCATGATAAAATTGATCTTCTTATCTTATTTAATTTGCTTAATATTAAACCAATAACTTGCTTCACCAAATATCGATTTCATTAATAAATATAAATCAATTTCATCACAACATTGTTATTCTATGTGAAAAAGATTAGATGAAATAATTGCATCTTATCATACCATACTGCAGCCGCTATTGACTAACAATTTAGTTGCTAAGAAGTCGCGGTAAACATATTATTGTAATAAAAATAACAAAAACTTATCTTATCCATTTCTGTTGCTCGGTTTCAGTTAAAGCTTAATAATATTTTCATAGACAAAATTAAATGTTGCAAAAAGAGAAAGCTTATAAAAGCGAAAACGGAAGAGAGATGTCTGTCTATGTGGATTAGGGCCGCTCGTTGAGAAATTTAAAAGTGGAACGATTGTTAGTCTAAGGCACGGTTTATTTTGACAGAATGTTAATGGTCAATGTTACAAAAGCAAATGTAATGTTAAAATAATTATATAAGATGTGTTCTCACATTTTTTAAATCAATATAATGATGACCAATTTAATAATTAAGTATCAAATAGATTAAAAACATATATAATCAAGTAGATAACAATCGGGGCATAATGAGCGGGCATTATAACTCACTATGTCCACTGCATTTTGGCAGAGACGGCCTTCTCAATAAGGAAATAATTTTCAAATTAACTGATTTTCCCAACTTAATTTTTCTAATTTTCTTCAAAAATTTGCAACACAGATTGGAAATAAGTTGTTAAATAAATTTATGCTTTTTCAAATTTATCAAAGTTTGAAATAAATTTTGTTTAAAAAAACTGATTTTCCCGACTTAATTTTTGTAATTTTCTTCTAAAATTTGCAGGACAGGTTAAAAATGAGTTGTTTGATAAATTCATAAAACTTGGAATTTTTCAAAAAATCTTTATTACTTTTTCAAAATTATCAAAGTTTAAAAGAATTATTGTTTCAAAATTATTTTTCCCAACTTGATTTTTGTAATTTTCTTCTGAAATTTGCAAGACAGGTTAAAAATGAGTTTTTTAATAAATTTATAAAATTTAGAATTTTTCAAAAAATCGTAAAAACTTTTTCAAAATAAAAAAAATTGATTTTCCCGACATAATTTTTGTAATTTTCTTCTAAAATTAGCAACACAGATTCAAAATAAGTTATTTGATAAATTTATAAAATTTGAAATTTTTCAAAAAATCGTATTTTTTTTTCAAAATTATCAAATTTGAAATAATTTTTGTTTCAAAAAACTGATTTTCCCGACTTGCTTGTAATTTTTTTCTAAAATTTCCAACATAGGTTAAAAACAAGTTGTTTGATAAATTTATAAAATTTAAACATTTTCAAAAAATCGTAAATACTTTTTCAAAATTATTAAAATTTGAAATAATTTTTGTTTTAAAAAAATTGATTTTCCCGACTTAATTTTTGTAATTTTCTTCTGAAATTTGCAACACAGATTAAAAATAAGTTGCTTGATAAATTTATAAAATTTTGAAGTTTTCAAAAAATCGTAAATACTTTTTCAAAATTTTTAAAATATGAAATAATTTTTGTTTTAAAAAAACTGATTTTCCCGAATTAATTTTTGTAATTTTCTTCTAAAATTCGCAACACAGATTGAAAATAAGTTGTTTGATACATTTATAAAATTTGAAATTATTCAAAATTATCAAAATTTGAAATAATTTTTCTTTCAAAAAAACTGATTTTCCCGACTTAATTTTTGTATTTTTTTTTTTAAATTTACAACGAAGGTTGAAAATGAGTTGTTTGATAAATTTATAAAATTTGATAATTTTCAAAAAATCGTTAATACTTTTTTAAAATGATCAAAATTTGAAATAATTCTTGTTTCAAAAAAATTGATTTTCCCGACTTAATATTTGTAATTTTTTTGTGAAATTTGCAACACAAGTTAAAAATAAGTTGTTTGATTTATATATAAAATTTAGAATTTTCCAAAAAATCGTAAATAGTTTTTCAAAATTATCAAAACTTGAAATAATTTTTGTTTCAAAAAAATTGATTTTCCCGACTTAATGTTTGTAATTTTCTTTCAAAATTTGCAACACAGGTTAAAAAATAAGTTGTATAATAAATTTATTAAATTTAAAATTTTTCAAAAAATCGTAAATACTTTTTCAAAATTATCAAAATTTGAAATAATTATTGTTTCAAAAAAATTGATTTTCCCGACTTAGTTTTTGTAATTTTCTTCTAAAATTTGCAACACAGATTAAAAATGAGTTGTTTGATATACATATTTATAAAATTTGGAATTTTTCTAAAATCGTAAATAATTTTTCAAAATAATCAAATTTTGAAATAACTTTTGGGTAAAAAAAATGATTTTCCCGACTAAATTTTTGCAATTTTTTTCTGAAATTTGCAACACAGATTAAAAATGAGTTGTTTGATAAATTTATAAAATTCAAAATGTTTCAAAAAATCGTGAATACTTTTTCAAAATTATCAAAGTTTAATATAAATTTTGTTTAAAAAAAAAAATAATTTTCCTGACTTAATTTTTGTAATTTTCTTCTAAAATTTGCATCACAAGTTAAAAATAAGTTGTTTAATAAATTTTTTAAATTTGAAATTTTTTTAAAAACCGTGAAAACTTTTTCAAAATTATAAAAACTTTAAAAAAAATTTGTTTCAAAAATATTGATTTTCCCGACTTAATTTTTGTAATTTTCTTCTAAAATTTGCAACAAACGTTGAATATAAATTATTTGATAAATTTATAAAATTTGAAATTTAAAAAAAAATTGTAAATACTTTTTCAAAATTATCAAAGTTTGAAATAATTTTTGTTTCAAAAAACTGATTTTCCCGACTTAATTTTTGAAATTTTCTTCTAAAATTTGCAACACAGACTAATAATAAGTTGTTTGATAAATTTATAAAATTTGAAATTTTTCAAAAAATCGTTAATACTTTTTCGAAATTATCAAAGTTTGAAATAATTTTTGTTTCAAAAAAATTGATTTTCCCGACTTAGTTTTTGCAATTTTCTTCTAAAATTTGCAACACAGATTGAAAATGAATTGTTTGATAAATTTATAAAATTAAGAATTTTTCAAAAATCGTCAATATTTTTTCAAAATTATCAAAGTTTGAAATAATTTTTGTTTCAAAAAACTGATTTTCCCGACTTAATTTTTGTAATTTTCTTCTAAAATTTGCAACACAGGCTAAAAATAAGTTGTTTGATAAATTTATAAAATTTTAAATTTTTCAAAAAATCGTTAATACTTTTTCAAAATTATCAAAGTTTGAAATAATTTTTGTTTCAAAAAAATTAATTTTCCCGACTTAATTTTTGTAATTTTCTTCTAAAATTTGCAGCAACACAGGTTAAAATTAAGTTGTTAGAAAAACTTATAAAACTTGGAATTTTTCAAAAAATATTAAATACTTTTTCAAAGTTATCAAAAATTGAAATAAGTTATGTTTAAAAAAAAACTGATTTTTCCGACGTAATTTCTGAAATTTTCTTCTGAAATCTGTAACACAGATTAAAAAAAAAATAGTTTTTTGATAAATTTATAAAATTTTGAATTTTTCAAAAAATCGTAAATACTTTTTCAAAATTATTAAAATTTGAAATAATTTTTGTTTCAAAAAACTGATTTTTCCGACTTGATTTTTGTAATTTTCTTATGAAATTTGCATCACAGGTTAAAAATGAGTTGTTTGATAAATTTATAAAATTAGGAATTTTTCAAAAAATTGTAAATACTTTTTTAAAATTATTAAAATTTCAAATAATTTTTGTTTAAAAAAACTGATTTTCCGACTTAGTTTTTGTAATTTTCCTGTAAAATTTGCAACACAGATTGAAAATGAGTTGTTTGATAAATTTATAAAATTTAGAATTTTTCAAAAAATCGTAAATATTTTTTCAAAATAATTTAAGTTTGAAATAATTTTTGTTTCAAAAAAACTAGTCATTCCGACTTAATTATTGCAATTTTCTTCTAAAATTTGCAACACAGGTTAGAAATTAGTTGTTTAATAAATTTATAAAATTTGAAATTTTTCAAAAAATCGTAAATTTTTTTTTAAATTATGAAAATTTGAAATAATTTTTGTTTAAAAAAAAACTAATTTTCCAGACTTAATTTTTGTAAATTTTTTCTAAAATTTGCAACACAGCTTAAAAATGAAATGTATGATAAATTTTTAAAATTTTGAATATTTCAAAAAATCATAAATGTTTTTTCCAAATTTAGAAAAGTTAAAAAAAATGATTTTTCCGACTTAATTTTTGTAAATTTCTTCTAAAATTTGCAACACAGATTAATAATAAATTGTTTGATAAATTTATAAAATTTTGAAGTTTTCAAAAAAACGTAAAAACTTTTTCAAAATTATCAAAATTTGAAATAAATTTTATTTCAAAAAAATTAATTTTTCTAACTTAAATTTTGTAATTTTTTTCTGAAATTTGCAACACAGGTTAAAAATGAGGTGTTGGATAAATTTATAAAATTTGAAATTTTTCAAAAAATCGTAAATATTTTTTCAAAATTATCAAAGTTTGAAATAATTTTTGTTTCAAAAAAATTAATTTTCCCGACTTAATTTTTGCAATTTTCTTCTAAAATTAGCAACACAGATTGGAAATAAGTTGTTTAATAAATTTATAAAAAATGAAATTTTTTAAAAAATCGTAAATATTTTTCAAAATTATTAAAATTTAAAATAATTTTTGTTTCAAAAAATTTGATTTTCCTGACTAAATTTTTTGCAATTTTCTTCTTAAATTTGCAACACAGATTAAAAACAAGTTGTTTGACAAATTTGTAAGATAAGGATTTTTTCCAAAAATCGTAATTACTTTTTCAAAATTATCAAAGTTTGAAATAAATTTTGTTTCAAAAAAACTGATTTTCCCGACTTAATTTTTGTAATTTTCTGCTAAAATTTGCAACATAGGTTAAAAATAAGTTGTTTGATATTTTTGTAAAATATTGAGTTTAAAAAAAAAATCGTAAATTCTTTTTCAAAATTATCAAAATTTGAAATAATTTTTGTTTCAAAAAAATTGATTTTCCCGATTTTGTTTTTGTAATTTTCTTCTAAAATTTGCAACCCAAGTTAAAAATAAGTTGTTTGAAAAATTTATAAAATTTGAAATTTTTCAAAAAATCGTAAATACTTTTTCAAAATAATAGAAATTTGAAATAATTTTTGTTTAAAAAAAACTGATTTTCCCGACTTAAATTTTGTAATTTTCTTCTAAAATTCGTAACACAGATTGGAACTAAGTTGTTGATTAAATTTATAAAATTTTAAATTTATTAAAAAATCGTAAATATTTTTTCAAAATTTGAAATAATTTTTGTTTCAAAAAAATTGATTTTCCCGACTTAAATTTTGCAATTTTTTTTTTCTTAAATTTGCAACACAGTTTAAAACTAACAGGTTTAATTAATTTATAAAATTTGAAATTTTTCAAAAAGTCGTAAATACTTTTAAAAATATTCAAACTTGAAATAATTTTTGTTTCAAAAAAATTGATTTTCGCGACTTAAATTTTGAAATTTTCTTCTGAAATTTGCAACACAGGTTAAAAATGAATTGTTTAATAAATTTATAAAACTTGGAATTTTCCAAAAAATCGTAAATACTTTTTCAAAATTATGAAAGTTTGAAATAATTTTTGTTTCAAAAAACTTAATTTTCCCGAGTAAATTTTTGTAATTTTTTTCTCAAATTTGCAACACAGATTAATAATAAGTTGTTTGATAAATTAATAAAATTTTGAAGTTTTCAAAAAATCGAAAATACTTTTTCAAAATTATCAAAATTTAAAATAATTTTTGTTTCAAAAAACTGATTTTCCCGACTTAACTTTTGTATTTTTTTTCTAAAATTTCCAAGATAGGTTAAAAATAAGTTGTTTGATAAATTTTTAAAATTTAAAATTTTTCAAAAAATTGTAAATACTTTTTCAAAATAATCAAAATTTGAAATAATTTTTGTTTCAAAAAAATTGATTTTCCCGACTTAATTTTTGTAATTTTCTTCTAAAATTTGCAACACAGGTTAAAAAAAAGTTGTTCAATAAATTTATGAAATTTAAAATTTTTCACAAAATCGTAAATACTTTTTCAAAATTATCAAAATTTGAAATAATTTTTGTTTCAAAAAAATTGATTTTCCTGACATAATTTTTGTAATTTTCTTCTAATATTTGCAAGACAGGTTAAAAACGAGTTGTTTGATAAATTTATTAAATTTGGAATTTTTCAAAAAATCGTAAATACTTTTTCAAAATTATCAAAATTTAAAATAATTTTTGTTTAAAAAAATAAATTTACCGGCGTAATTTTTGCAATTTTCTTCTAAAAATTGCAACACAGATTAAAAATAAGTTGTTTGATATATTTATAAAATTTGTAATTTTTCAAAAAATCGTAAATACTTTTTTTTTAAATTATAAAAATTTGAAATAATTTTTGTTTCAAAAAAATTGATTTTCCCGACTTAGTTTTTGTATTTTATTTCTAAAATTTGCAACACAGATTAAAAATGAGGTGTTTAACAAATTTATAAAATTTAAAGTTTTCAAAAAATCGTAAATACTTTTTCAAAATTATCAAAGTTTGAAATAATTTTTGTTTCAAAAAATTGATTTTTTCGACTTATTTTTTGTAATTATCTTCTGAAAATTGCAACACAGGTTGAAAATAAATTTTTTAATAAATTTAAAAAATTTAAATTTTTTATTTAAAATTGTAAATACTTTTTCAAAATGATCGAACTTTGAAATAATTTTTGTTTCAAAAAACAAATTTTCCCGACTTAACTTTTGTAATTTTCTTCTAAAATTTGCAACACAGGTTTAAAATAAGTTGTTTAATAAATTTATAAAATTTGAAAATTTTCAAAAAATCTTAAATACTTTTTCAAAATTTGAAATAATTTTTGTTTAAAAAAAAACTGATTTTCCCAATTTAATTTTTGTTTTTTTTTTTGAAATTTGCAACATATATAAATTGTAAAATGAATTTTAAAAATTTGGAAAAATTAAAAAAAACCTAATTTTTTTATTAAATAAAAAAAGTATGAAACAGGTTTTGCTTTAGAAAAATAATAATTTTCAAAATTCACAAATTTAATTTTTTGCAAGTAAAATATTTTATAAATTTATTTAAAATGTTCGAGTTAATTAAAAAACAAGCCAACTACGTCAGTTTTAGTAAATAAAAAAAATATAACGAATTTTAAAATATTTTTAAAATTTCACAAAATATTATCTTACTTTTGCAAACTTTATGACCTAATCCTAAATTTGCGTAATCGTAATTATTAATCGAGTTATTGCTAGCTGAGTAACTTGTCAAATTTTTTTAACTAGCAAATATTTTCAAAATAAAAAAAAAATAAAAAAATATTTGGACTAATTTTAGCAAACATAGCCTAACAAATCCCAAAACTGCGCAGCCAAAATAAGTTATTGCTAGTTGAGTAATTTTACAATTTTTTTAGTTGATTTGCTTATATTTTTAAACATAAAACAACATATCTAAAAATTTTATTTAGAGAATTATATAAAAAAATGTTCACTTTGACCTTATTGCTCATAGCAGTTTAGAGTAAAATTAAATAAATTATCAATTCCAACTCTGTATTACTTAAGTGCAATGATATGAAGAAAAGGGATCAAATAAATATTATATAACTCCAAGTTAAATATTAATTTGATCTCAAATAATATCAATGCTCTAAATTTAAAACAATTGTATCACCACTTAAAACCAGATTAATATTTATAACAAAAATATACTCCTAGAGGTCAAATGCTTCCTACAAATTGATTGTTTTGTAGTATTGACCCCAAATTGAATTGTAAACAATGCGTAGCATAATTATTTCACTTATAAATCAAAACGAACATTATCTATATTAAAACCAGAGCGCATGTAGAGTGCATCTCCTGTTGACACACTCCAATATTTATTTTTATCCAAGTTGTGCAATGACGAGGGATGTAAATACAAACAGTACAAAACCAACCTTGCATTGACACGAGCCGTAACTTTTTTACAATAATCATATATTCAAGTTTAATTGATAATTATAGTTAGCCTTTCAGGCAATTACACACTTGAATTTTTTTAAACGCATTCCACTATTTAATTACACGCTTTGATTTTTTAAGTTAAATTTTGATTGATACTGGAACGCTTCATTGTATAACTCAAGGATTGATTTTAATTGTGAAATTATCAAAATTATAAATTAGGCGCATCTAAGAAACTATTTTCTTTATAAAATATTTTAATCTAAATAAACAAAGCCGACACGCGTCGTTCCAATCATAATTAGACCTTACAATTCCCGACATAATTGCATACAATGTGTCTACTGTCCTTGTCCCTTTCTGCTTTAAATAAAAATTCCCCGGCACGTGTGTAGCCATCGGTAAACAGTTCGTTATTAACATCATACTAGTATTTTCATTTGCAATGAGTAATAAATCATGAAAATTCCCATCTGAAAGTCGATAAAGGTGCGTCTGTGTGCAATCGATTTCAAAAATAAAGCAAATATTTCAATTAAAAAACTGAGAAACAAAATCTGGTTTGAATATGTTTAGGCAAGACAATTTTTCAAAAAAATTAAATTATAATGTATTGCCATCTTAAGGTGCGTCCAGACTTATAATACAATTTTCTACAAACAAACCAAACTTGCAAAACGAGCACGCAGTGTTCATGGCATTCATTCATTCATCGAGTGAAAATGATCTATGATTTACCACAATAATGTACAATGGTAGATCATAACAAAAATTGTGCTTAAATCAATCAAAAACATTAAAGTTTTCAAAACAATTGTACCAAACAACTTTCCATATTAGTCTATGATGTCAATTTTTTGTTGAGTTTCTTAGAAATTTGTATGATGCTCAGTGAACAACAAATTAATCTCAGCATCTTGAAGCCCCCAGTACAAAATTCACAGTTCACTAATAAAAGAATTTTAACACCGTGCCCAATCAACTTAAATTAGACAATCCTTGCAATAGCTTCTATTAGAGACAACACAAAATTTTTAGAAAACAATCTCCAAAACAAGCCAGTTTTTAACCCAATCTTAATACCTTGCTTCTCATGAAAGAACATGATTTTAATTAAAACTTTGCAGTACCCAAAATAGATAACTACATCAATACAATCCCGTGGCTCGGTTTCCTCCAAAAGTAGAAAGTTGAAGAAAAAGAAAGTTTGTTTTATACGTAGCTTTGAATACTTTTCTCATTTTTAGAAATGCATAAATGGCTCTTTCTACCCGACATTTGATTTCAATTGTATAATAAAATCATAAAATATAAAAAATTTGGCTTGACCGTATCAAAATCTGGCCTTGAACAAACAAATTAAGTTCTTAATTGTTAAATCCCAACCATAAATTACTAAACTCGGGCAAACAATATTAGAATCCGGCCTTAAACCAACAAATTAAGTTTGTAAATATCAAAATCCGGTCATATAATACCAAATTTGAGCATAAAATATCAAAAACCAGTCGTTATTTACTTTTTGAAGAAAAAAGTTATTTTTAAAATTCAAATTTTGTCTCAAAATGTAGTTGAAAAAGTGTTAGAATCATGTCTAAATTTGCTAAAATAGATTTTAAGTTTTAAAAAAAAATGTCCCACTAGTTTTTACCAATCTACTTTTTTAGAAAAACTGGACAAAAAAAAAATCAGATATAAAATAGAGCTCATTAAAACCAACGTTTTGGTTTGCCTCCCACTCACCTGCAACCAAATTTTGGCAAAGTACTTTACTCAAGTTATTACCAATTTACGTTTTTTTTATTCTCATACCATTACTGATTTTTGAAAAACTAATCCTTTAACAGATCTAAAAAAAAAAACGCATCACAATACCAAATGTGTTCCTCGTAGGAAGTAGAACTCAACCACGGCTAAAAAACCTCAAAAAGGCAGTTGCACAACCACTTAAAATGAGCATGAACCACAACGCACTGCTCCCAAGCACCAAAACTTAAAATGGTAAATGTGATCAGTCTTAACAAACTGGAAAAAAATCAAAAGCACAAACCGAAGACCTCCAACTCAACCCCGGTTAATCAACTCAGAGTGCTTGGCAAGACCAGCCTAGCTAAACCAAAAGAAAGCCAGAAGATGGAACCCAATTTAACCCCCGACTTATTATTGACCATTGCTGAACTCGCCCCACCTGATATGAGAGCAAACTTGGATCAGATAAGACAAAAAAGACACTGCTCCTCTACCATTCCGGCATCATCTCGAGCGGCGTTTCACATGCGGTCCGCGAGCTTGGCCTTACACTAACGCTTTTCCACGCAAATCCCTCTCCAAACCCAGTCGTCAAAGCAGCAACAAAGTACCTTGTGAGAGACTACGTTACAAAGAAAGTCTGCAACAGCCGCTACCAACGAGAGAGACTGCAAGATCAACCATGAGAACGGTCCCAAAAAAGCAGGAGTTGTCCCGGGACCACTTATTCGGCAGGCTTCGGGAGTCGTTTAACGTCCTCAAATTAAGACCTCTTCAGGACACAGGCCGACAAAAACAAAGTACGCAAGTACTTACCCACCCACTAATAAGTATTTTATGTTCACAGAACCCAAAAGCGGCCGATCCGGACCGACAATAGTAGTAACGCACTCAAAGGACACCCGGTGTACCACTACTGGCTACGACGGCTTAAGAGACATCTGAAGTTGATCGTGAAGTAAGAACTTGCATCGGCAAAGAATAAATAACATCACAGTCAAAAGTGCAAAAAATCTTCAAACAACTCAACTAGCTACACTCTAGTGGAGTGATCAAAAATAATAGCCATGTTGAGAAGAAGGACAACGTAAAAAAAAGCAACAAAACGTGGAATCAAAAAACTACAGAATAGGTAGTTAGATGATGTTAAAACAAGTGGCAAGAAAAAATTGGTATCAAATACCTTAACGCAAAAGTGAGAAGAAAAATATTAAAGAGGGCTAGTCCAGAAGTGGATTAATGAAGCTAAGAAGAAGAAGAAGAAGAAGAAGAAGAAGAAGAAGAAGAAGAAGAAGAAGAAGAAGAAGAAGAAGAAGAAGAAGAAGAAGAAGAATAATCCGCCAGCGGCACTAACAGTCTTTACTATCAAACAAGAAGATGAACCTAGTGTATTTGAAAAAAACAGTGTTTTTCTTGAGGGCCAGCTCTTGAGTTGTCAGCTTGCTGCCTCTACGTTCTTAAACACAAAAAATGCTGTACCGACGTGAAGAAAAAAAATAAACATTTTAAGGTCTCGACTAACAAAGTGGAAAGCCAAGTTGTGTACCTGGTGTATGAAAGAAGAATGTTTATCTTGAGAGCCACTAGTTGTTGCTTTCTACAACCTCAAATACAAAAACACCAGCCGGGTTGTAAACATGGTGTAAGAAAGAAAAAAAAATGTATCTTATGAGCCACTAGTTATCAGCTGGCTACTTCCTACGTCCTTAAACACAAAACTACCAGCAAGGTTGTGTACCTTAGAAATGATTGATAGCGAGCAATGTGTATTTTCTATAAATATCATCCATGCGTAGCGCAGTAGTCTAGGCATCATGACTAAGAACTTTCTCTGTTCTGGAGTAGATTAATAATCTCTTAACTTAAAACTGTTGGTCCACCTGTAATGTAAGTTGCCAGCGATACGGGCAGAGAAAAGGCTAATGCGTCTGCAGTGGGGTAAAAAGAAACTGATGATGATCCATGCTCTAAAGTATGTATTCCCTGACTCTTTATCATCTCTGCCCGCAATACCCACAATGGTATTCAGGTACTCCCAACTACGAACGCCAATCATAATTACTTAAGCCCAAAAGAGCAGACTTCCTCACATAACCGACAACTGAAAAACGTTGTCTCTTGTGGTATTCCGGCATATACAATAGTCATTAGAACTGGTTTCACTCCATCTTACATTCACAGAAAAGAAAACAAATTTAGTTGCTGCACAGAAATCACAAAGCTCACAGAAATACTAAACTTAAAAAGGGAAAGGAGGTAGCATAGCTCAATATCAGAAGTGCTAACGCCACGTGTACACCCCAAAGAGGTGACATTGTCTCAAATCCAACTCGGCCAAAAGTGGCCAACTACAACTAAAACATCATCCATAAAGCAACCTCCAAAAAACCACATAAAAAAATCACAAAATAAAGTAACTTCACACGTTACTCCAATAAGAGTTTAAAGAACAAACGCGTAAAAACCCCACAAGATCCAAACCAAAACTTGCAAAGCTGAGTTCAGTCAAATAGAACCCATCCGGTATTCCGAATTTGACACTCATATCGACCAAAAAAGCAAAGATGCAAGCCAAATATCTGCGCTAGTTGTAGTGACGAGTGACCAGACTACAATAAGATAAACCACCATTTCTCCACCAAGCTTGCCTGATATAAGCTTATCAGAAATGACATAGGTCTAATTAGTACTTGAAAAAACGCTGCGCAAACCAAATATCGGCTAGGTTTTAGTGCCAAGTAAACGCAAACCTAGATTTAACTTTGTGCAAATTGCCATGATCTAATTCTAGGCAAAATGGACCATTATGCCAAAAAATGTAGTAGGCGACTTTTGCAGTTTAGATCAAAAATTTGTTACCGACCGACACTGTCATCGAGCAAAGTTGTGATTGAACATAAACATTATAAACCTGATTAATTCAAGCTTCTTAGTACCTGGTCTAGATAAACAACTTTTCTAAAAACTTTACCGAAAAAAGCTGCAACAACTCTAACATTTTTGTTTCTTCAAAATCTTATCTTCCAAAACCACCCCAAAACATTGTTGCCACTTTTCGGGCAAAAGGGGACAGGTGACCGTGACAATAAACTAGAATTATATCTCCGCCAACAAAAAATCGTAAGCTACAATAGCTACAAACTAAACCATGACAACCCTTGGCAAACTTTGGCAACACACTTTAATAGCCTTCAAAACATAGCAAAATGAACCTCTAAAGATATACAAAAAAATATTATTTCTGAAATCATTTTTAACTGGTTTATGCAAGAACTTGGCAAACTTGAGCTTCAAAAAAAGATTGTATCAAAATGGTTTTTTTTTGGAAAAAATAATCCATGTTTGGTTCCAAATTGTAGTTAAAGTGTGTTAGAATGCAAAAATGTATATACCCTATTTAGAAGTACTTATGCCTTGTTAAAATTTGCATTTTTAAATAAAAACATATTTTTGAATTTGAAGAAAAAAAATTGGTGACGCCACTGGATAATAAAACTGAAAATCATTAAAACCAATATTTTGGTTTGTCTCCAACTCTGCAACCAAAATTACCCAAGTTTATTATTAATTTAAGCATTTTTTTTTTTGGTAAAATAATTTCACGCCGTCACTGTTTTTTTTTAATTAGAAAAAACTCGATATTTTGAAATACAAAAAAAATTGTGGTTTTTCCAAAAAAATTATGGAAAGTAGCTCTAACATAGCAAACTTATGTAGCAAGCAAAAATTATTAAATTTTCATAAAATGTATAAATTCTTAACTTGTAGCAATACAATTGAGTTAAAATTTGCTACAAAGTAACAATATCATAATGATGGCTTAATTTAGTTTAATTAATTTTCAAGAAATGTTTGTAGCCATACAGTTGAGATCAAATTTGCAGTAAAGAAAGGGAACTAATATCTACTCTGAATATAAACTTGGTATTTGATTAATAATTGCATGCAAGGAAGTGGATTATTAACATCCCACTATGTATCACTCTGATTAATTTAAACACAGCATTTATTAATTATTCTATCCAGATATTAATTAAAGCGTATTCAATATCCGTTGGCGTTTTCCCACTGGCACCAATAGTACATGATAATCTATGCCACACACACATACTTCATTCATGGAACGTTACATGTGCAAATATGAATACAGATAAACAAATATTTACCATTCACAGCAACTTACACACAAAATTAATTTAATCAACTTGCCATGTAATCATGTTGCAATAATATCGGGACGCAAATAGCAACCGCCTTCTATTTTTAGCATCGATAACCCCAACGAAGGAAAAATATTCCACTTTCCCCATCCGGACAAACAATATTTATTAATTGCAACGAGTGGTTGCTAGCCGACGATAATGGAATTGCATAAGCAAATGATGGATGGATGGCTTCGCTGTGGAAAATTTACGTACAATTTAATCAAAACATGCATAATTTATTCATATTTTTAGTTTAAGAAAGTAAAGCAGTCTAATATCAACAGCATAAATTTAACAAACCAATACTTTGAGGTGAATTATACGACAGTTTGAATTATTATTAGACGATTATTAGTTTATGCACGAGGTGTTATACGTTTTTTGTTTAAATTTTCACTTTATTTGCGCAATATATTTCCGCGATGGTGTTATCGATACAAAGTTTATTTTATCTATTCTAAGATAATTAAATGTTGGCAAGATTTAAGAGCTGAAATTGTATTGGATAGGAATGATTAGTTTCAATATTGATTGACAAATAGCAGTGTGGTGATAAATTTAACCAAATGTGTAGACTTTACATTTCAAATAGAAAAATTGAAGAATTCAGAAATAGATGCAAAGTTGTTTAAAACGTGATTAGAATAAAAATGGAGTTGAATTAGATTTGAGTAATTGATTTTAATCTTTTCTTTTTCTTTAAACTATATTTGATTGTCTATCTCTTTAGACATTGCAATTTGATTGCCAGTTGTGATATTAAAGTTTTATCGATGACATTCGGTTTCTTTGGTTAAGGCAACATGATGGAACTACAACTATTATTTTTTCAAAGTCAAAAATTGTTTTTTATGCAAATTTGGACAAAGCATAAATACCTCTAATATGAGACATAGTGATATTACTTCAAAGTATTATACCAATTTTGACTTTTGTCATCAGAGACTTTCTTCATCAAAATTGCGTAATAAAATGATACCTAGATTTCACTACAATGAATGAAGTCACCTAAATCAGAATTAATTCCCAAGATACTGTTCTGATTGAAACCATTTGATTGTATATCTATTGAGCCCTCCTTACACTTTTATAAAGGTTTTATATTAGTTATAAGCTTACAAGTGTGAAGAAGTACTGAGAGCTGAAGAGGTTATAAACACAAACACACAAAGTTGTTGAAATCCCAGACAAATCATTAAAATTTTCCTAAAGAACAATAAAAATCTTTGGTTATTTCTCGTACTACTTAGCAAGTTTTTATAAATAAAATAAAAAATGTAAGAGAACATATTTGTGGTGCACATAGAAATCAAATTACAGCATCTAAACATGAGATTTATTACTTCTTCTAAATGATAACAGAAATTTGATTAAGACGTAATAGCTATTATAATAAAATTGCATAATATTATTAAATAAAATTAAAAAAATAATTTTCATGCAACACATTATTAGCAATCAAACTATAATCATTATAAACAATCAAAATAACACCCCTAATACTAACAAATTAATTCAACAAACCTTCAACAACGTAGGATGAAATGACCTCGGGTAACCTCATCACCCTGCATCAGCACATACACATGTTTCCAATAAAACCAATCAAGTCCCAGTTCGGAATATATGTAAAACCCAACCCCCACACAGTAATCCCCACATTGAACACATCGGCACTAATTATATCCGCGAATTAACCACTTAATTTAGCAAATTTTCACGAGCAAATTTCGGTTGTCATTTATGCAGCAACCAGCATACACGAACTGAAACGGACCGAGCCGAACGAAAACGGGTAGAATATAAATTGGTTTAAAAATTTGAAATAGAATAAATCGATGGAATTAGATATGTTCTTTGTAGTAATAAGTTGAATGTTATTGAAATTAAGTTAATTAATTAATTGTTGAATTTGAGTCAAATATTTGATCATTTTATTTTAAATACATTCAAAAATTACCACTACCGATTGGTTTTTAGACAAACCACACTTATGTGGTTCCTCTAAAAACCGATGGGTAATTGGTAATCCCTTTGTACCTTTACAGGCCAAAGGAACTCTTCAGGTTTAAGTTGTAGCTACTATTCCCACGTAGCTGTACATTGTCACTAACATAACGCAAATCAATATATTAAAGAATTGGAAAGGACAATTACCTAAGAACACAAATCTCAAAACCATATCAATACAACAAAAGATTGCTGAATGTAACCAACTCCTAACCTTAGTAATCATACAGAATTTTACCTTTTAAACGATACTAACAAGTGAGATAAATAAGTCTTAACTCCTAACATTATGGTTAATAATACCGGCTGTTGCTTGTGTTTCTAAGCTCTCAGAGATTATGTGAATACAAGTGTTTTTATTTTATTTTATGCTTTGTTGTCTTTCTTCTTTTGGTTCTCAATCAACCATAAATAGGTTTTTAAATCTTTCTTGGCAAAAATGCCGTAACCTCCATCATTTGCGAAAAAACCTAAATGATTCCAGAATTCTTTAAATCGGAAATCTTTTTAAATGCTGCACATGTTTTAGCTGAAGTCATCCCAAGTAATAAGTAAAGCTCTTTTGATTTGGAGCATGTTTTGGTTGTAAAAACGTATATAGTTAGTTTTTCCAAGTTAAAGAAGCTTACGAGGTTAACTCATTAATTAAAACTTTTATGCAATATAACCTGTAATCGGACCTCTGACTGGCGTTGATTTGTTGATTCTTGTAATATTAAAAGCTTAGAAAAGCAGAAAATATTTTTTTCCAGTCACCCCATTGCTGCAATGGGAGACAAACACCCTAACCAGATAGTTGCAAACGCTGAGTCTCAACAATTGAAGCATGACCGGAAGAAACGCAGCAGAAGCGACAACCGTTTCAGGGAGAGCTCATAAGAGCGGACTTACTCCAAGTCCAAGGCCCTGATCAAAACCCTGAAGAGCCAGCTGCTAAAGATGCAGCTGCAGATGTCGACAATGGAAGATAACTTCGAAAATCAACGCGAACCAGGTCGCCACTATCAAGGCCCTGACCGCCGCTATGTCTAAAGCATCCTCCCCGCCAACTTCCAAAGACAAGGATTCGGAAATGGAAATTAGAAAAATTTATCCACCTCCTCATCGCCCCCGCCTCTCAAGCGGACTATGAAATAAAAGCAATGAAAAAAGCCAACAACAAGGAGGAAATCGTCACCTCCACAACCGGCCCGCCAAGGACATCGTATTTCCAGCCGCCATGAACCTCACCGTCCAAACGCAGACAACATTCTCTAACTCCAACCAGCTGGTAGCAAGAAAGCGTAAAATTTCCACCTCCAAAAATAACTAAAGAGACTTCGGCCACACCCTTTCAGCAACTGCGCCCAACCAGTCAACAGCGGCTAATCTCGCCGGCTTCGACTCAGTCTGTGGGTCCTCGCAAACCTGCAGCACCATCAGCAAATAAATCGTTCGCTAACGCTGTCAGAATGCTAACAGCATTACAGATACATTAGGTGAAGTGAAAGCATTCTTCATTGAACAGAAACTAGACATCATGCTGGTGTCCGAGTCACTTCACAGACCTAATCAAGAATCGATGGTACCCGCAAGGCGTGGAAAAAGGATCGGTGGACCACTTAAAATTGAATATCCCTGATTCTCAACAACGCAAACCAATGCCAAAAGTCGAGCGTTGTTTGAATACGCAAAAGCAAATGAGATTAAAAGTAGTGAGTCCAGATGAACCCACCCACCGCAGCAATGCAAGTCACTAAAAAACGTCAACTTTCAGGGTAAACGTTTTACTCCACGGCGATTACCTCTAGAACCAAAGAAGTGGACAAACCAATCCTCTTATTCTTCCTTTAAACCCGTGAAAATTAGAGGCAAAAGACGCCATCCTTGGAAACTGATGTAGAGTAGTGGTGTTCCGTAAGTGCCCACGACGGCGACTCATCCCACGTTGACAAGAAACCTTGTCTTTCATGAGTTCAATGTTGCCAAAAGTACTTCGAGTGCTCACCACTGGATACAATAGTACCTCATGGTCGTATCTCTTAAAACTAAACGTAGATGCTGCCCCATCCAAAGTCTTAGGTAAACGGAGTACCGCTTAGAATAAGTGAGGTATAGGGTAAAACCTGGAAAGGCGACTCATCTCCGTGACTTTTAAAGAGCACTAGCCCCACCGGTTCTGGCTGCCGGTGCCTGCTCGCATAGTATTGGTCTTTCAGGAGCGGTGCGGTTACCTTAGTAGATAGAGCAATCAAGTCCATAGATTGTGGAGCATGGTCCTTATTTGGAAGCGAATATAGCTCGTATGACCCTGTCCCACTGTCTCCCCGGCCACCGTGCCCAGTATTTGGGGCGGCTTCGCTGACGGTGGAACATCTCAGTCACAATAGTGAGTATAAGCTTATAGGTGAGCTTTCTACGTTTGAAGCGTTCAAAGTTTAAACGACCAATCTAGCAGATAAGCATGTAGGTAAAGCTGCCGCAACGCCAAGGAGGTCGACTGAGAGGGTGGGGGGGGGGGGGGGGGGGTTAACAACCCTCCCAGCCCCCCGGTGCGGTAGCAACTATTACTCTCTTAAGGCATAATAAATAATAGCATACACGTCATCAATGACCTTAGCTCTGATCAGAGCCCGGTAATACTGGAGCTCTACGGAAGGGGATCACCTGATAAGGAAAAAAAATCCTAACACGTACGGATTGAAATCTCTTCTCACAATCTCTGGAAGAGAACAGTGGCAGGCTTGCACCAGTACAAACGGTTTAGGAAATCCATCAGGTTCGTGTCGATAGTCTATATCATGCAAAATCAATAGCAGAGGCTTCGCGATCCCAGTGATCATAAAATCTTAAATTTGCTCTACAGCAAAGTGAAGAAGGCCATAAGGTGGGTGAAAAGAAATAATTAGTAACTGCGACCCACCCACCCGCCAAAGTGTTGATCATCAAAAGATTAGATCTTACTACCTACTTCTTAAAAAAAAAGACATCTATCGCTTGCAAAAAAGATAAATTTTCAATTTCTTATTAACACATTTTTGGAAGAATAGGAAAGCAGTCCACTAAACTACTTGGCAGTAATCATAATTTAGAGAAACCCACCCACCCGCCCAAGTGTTGGTCATCAAAAGATTGAATATCACCTTCTTCTTTTGGAAGAAAAAGACTTTTGACGCTTTCAAAGAAGAGAAACTTTCAATTCCTTAATAACAAACTCTTGGGCAGGTGAGTGGGGACTCCAGTTTAAACTACTTGACGGTAATCATAATTTGTAGTGGCCCACCCACTCGCTCAAGTGTTGGTCGTCAAAAGATTGGATATTACCTCCTTCTTTTGGAACAAAAAACTTTTGACGCTTTCAAAAAAGAGAAACTTTCTTAATAACAAACTCTTGGGCAGGTGGGTAGACACTTCAGTTTACACTATTTGACGGTAATCATAACTTGAAGTGACCCACCCAAGTCTTGGTCATCAAAAAATTAAATATCACCTCCTTCTTATTGAACAAAACTACTTTTAACGCTTTCAAAGATAAGAAAATACCAATTTCTTGATAACAAACTTTAGGCGCGTGGATGAACACTTCAGTTTACACTACTTAACAATAATCATAATTTGGAGTAACTCACCCACCCGCCCAAGTGTTGGTCGTCAAAAAATTTGATATTTCCTTCCTTCTTTTGAAACAAAAAGACTTTTGACGCTTTCAAAGAAGAGAAACTTTCTTAATAACAAACTCTTGGGCGGGTGGGTAGACACTTTAATTTACACTATTTGACGGTAATCATAACTTGGAATGATCCACCCACCCGCCCAAGTGTTGGTCATCAAAAGATTTGATATCACCTTCTTCTTCTGGAACAAAAAACTTTTAACGCTTTAAAAAAAAAAACTTTTAAATCTTAATAACAAACTCTTTGGCAAGTGAGTGGGGACTCCAGTTTAAACTACTTGACGGTAATTATAATTTGTAGTAATCCACCCACCCGTCAAAGTGTTAGTTATCAAAAGATAGGACATCACCTCCTTCTTCTTAAACAAAATGATTTTTAGCGCTTTTTTTTTAGAAACTTTTAATTTCTTAATAACAAACTCTTGGGCAGGTGAGTGAGCACTCCAATTTAAACTACTTGAGAGTAGTTATAATTTAGAGTGACCCACCCACCCGCCCAAATGTTGGTCATAAAAAGATTAGATATAACCTCCTCGTTCTTGAACAAAATGACTTTTAACACTTCAATGAGGAAAAACTTCCAAGTTCTTGATAACAAACTCTTAGGCGGGTGGGTGAGGACTCTAAATTAAACTACTTGACGGTAATCATAATTTGGATCAAGATTAGATGTTACTTCCTACTTCTTAAACAGAGAGAATTCTATTGCTTGCAAAAAAAAAATATTTCAATTTCCTTATAACAAATGTTTGGGTGGGTAAGGCAGCACTCCAGCTTAAACTACTTAAGGGTAATCATAATTTGGAGTGGCCCACCCGCCCGGCCAAGTGTTGGTCATCAAAAAATTGGATATCACTTTCATCTTGAACAAAAAGACTTTTAACGCTTTTAAAGATAAGAAGATAAGAACTTTAAAATAAAAAATGATTTCTTTTGTTCAGTGGCGTCACCTCTTTTTTTCTACAAAGTCAAAAATTGTGTTTTATTTTTAAAATATAAATTTAGATAACGCATAAGTAGTTTTAATATAGAATACATTAATTTTCGGATTCTAACACTTTTAAAGTACATTTTGAGACCAAGCACGGATTGTTCAAAAAATTGGTGACGCGTCAGCATTTTTCTCCAACAAAAAACGTAGATTAGTAATAGCTTTAGTCATTTTATTCGTAGTAAAGTAGCAAACAAACCTAAATATTAGTTTTAAACTCTTTTTCATAACTGACTCATTTTTTGTCCAGTAGCGTCACTAATTTTTTTTACTTCAAATTCAAAATTTTGGACCTAAATACCTCTAAAATGATATATACATTTTTGGATTTTAACACACTTTAACTACAATTTAAAACCAAACACAGATTTTCAGAAAACCATTGACGGCGTCAAAATTTTTTGTTCCAGTGGCGTCTACAATTTTTTTTTCAAAACCTTAAACTGTGATTTTTAATAAATGCAAATTTGGACAAAGCATAAGTAGCTCTAAAATAAGGCAAATAGATTTTCGGAATCTAACACTCGCTAACTGCAATTTTAACTCAAACACAGTTTTTTTTTTCAAAAAACCAGTGACGGAGTAAAAATTTTCTTAAAAAAAATTAGCAATAAATGTTGGTTTTGATAAACTCTTTCCCAATTTTTAGTCCACTAGCGTCACCAACATTTCTTTTTTAAGTCAAAAATTGTGTTTTTTTAATGCAAACTTGGACAAGCCATAAGTACCCAGATCCCCCATGAATATTGAATTTTAAAGTTAAAGAACAAAGTTAATTTAACCCTGCCATCCTGCATTATCCCAACTTAATTATTAATAATAATTAACTCTCTAATGGTTTGATTTATAATAAATACTGCTAAATTAGTTAGAAACAAACTCAATCTGAAAAAAATCTAGACAAATCCAATCAAGTTATAAATAGCATAATAAAATTTAATAATAAATGAACCACAGGCACGTTGTAATAATTTACAAACACCCACGCAATATTATGTATACCATACCACTCCATACATGACTTTCCCAGGCCATAGCAAGGTGAAAAGATACGCGGCGATCCTAAAATAAACCTTCTGCATAATTAAATTGACAATTCATCCACTTAATTGTTTCCCTCCACAGCAAATCGAATTAAAAATAAAACGGGAAAATCTATTTTAGAAACTAAATTGAAAATATAATACAATACATACCAAAATATTTGTATAGGAGGGAATGAAAATAAAACTCACCTGAAAATAAAGAGAAACATAATTAATAAAAAAATATTACAGAAAAATGAATAAAATTTGATTTTTTTTTCAGTTTCAAGAGATGTTATTTTATCACCTGTAAATTAAATTACACATTATACAGGATGATACAAAATTAAAATAAGCTTTTTGTCTATAAATTTATATCCAAAAACAAACTTCCGAGTTAAAGTAAAAATAAAGAAAAAAAAAAAGAAAAAAAAATGAAAAAAAAAGAAAAAAAAAAAAAGTATTTGTTGTTGTATCTGTCAAAAAACTTTTAATAATTAGAAAAAAAATGTTTTAACATCATTTGACAAAATGTTAAAAAGTTTTTAGAAATAAATTTATAGCCAAAAAAATCTTATTTTTATTTATAATAGCCTTGAGCGTTCAGTGGTTTAAATATGGATCACCCTGTATATTACCGAACCCGTTAATTGAAAGCATAGAGCTAGTTTTGACATACAAATTATTGTTTAATATTATAGAACTTAATATTTTTATTCCCCATAACTAGGAGAAATAATGTCATTAAATCTTTATATATTATTATTTTTTGGCATGACTCATCATCTGATTGGCTCACCGTATTTATTTTTATGAAATAGCACACACAATGTTCCATACACTAATACAACTTATTCACTAATATTTCCGAATAAATTTTTACGAAGACATCGCGTAGGAGTGTTCGTTTAATTGCCAAACTTTTTTTGTCTAGACTGATTGCATATTGGAAATGAACTGGATTGTTTGAATGTATCATTTTTTCTCTAGAATTATTTAGTCATTGCCTGACTGGGATAAATTAGATAATTTTTCATGATTCATTTCTAATTATTGCTTATTAAAATATTATTTGAATGAGACTGGGAAATAATATAATGTTCATTTAATGTTGTTTATGTGTATTAGAAATTTTTATATTTTAAATAAATTGCATTAATTTTATTTAAAATTGTCTAAAAATCATATACAAAAAAAATGTTATAAAGCGTTTAGATTTTAAACTACCGTTTATTTTGTTTTTCAAAGTTATGAGTTAACAGAAATTTAGTTTTATGTTTGAAATTGAAATTGGAAATAATGAAAACATACTTCCAAAGTGAGTGAGTCTTCTACTCAAACGGTGGGAACTTACAAAACTAATTTGGTAGCAAAGAAGTGCCTTTAACGCAGTTTGTGGACCAATTTGTGAAGAGAGATTGCAAAACTGGATCGTTAGTGGATAAAACAACACGTTCAAGTTCTCGTCCAGTGCGCTCAGCCAAAAAAATTAATGCTGTTGCTCAGAGTGTGCGTGAACATGCATCATCTTCAACTCATCATCGTTCTCAGGAACTAAACATTTCTCGTACTTCTATGAGAAAAAAATTTGCATAAAGACCTCGGTTTGAAGGCCTACAAAGTTTAATTTGTCCAAGAAATAAAGCCTCATGACCATCCGATGCGTTTTTAGTTCACCCAATTGGCTAAAGATTGTTTGTTCAAAGATGAGCATTTTTATCTAAAAATCGTGTTTTCCAATAAGCAAAATTGTTGAATTTGGGAATCAAAGAATCCACACATGACTATTGAACAGCCTATGCATCCACAACAAGTAACCGTTTGTTGTGGTTTTGATCCGGTGGCATTATTGGACCATTTTTATCCAAAAATGTGCAAGGATTATCTGAATAGTGCTGTAAACGACATGACGCTCAATGTTCTTAGATTCAGCAACCACAGTATACTGCGTCGTCTAGGACCTTTATGGCTATTTATTTTTCACTGCAGTATTACCTGGAGGAGGCGGTATTTGGCCAAAATATTCCAACATCCTTCTTTAAACTGTTGTCCAGATTTTGTTCTCTTTGCCCATGCGCTAAAGCTCCATCTCGTTTGTTACGTGGTATATCCATAATATTCTCAGGATGAGGCGGTCGGTAACAAGCTTCCACTCGCTTACCAGCATCTTTGGTAAGAGTCCAAGCTTCTACTCCGTTTAAGAAAGTTGAAAAGATCTAACATTTAAGAAGCCACATTATGATTCTGAAGTCGAGAGACCAACACCAGTAGAATAAACACACTCAAACCATAATAATCGTCGGTACATCATAGAAATTGTAATGAAAAGCAAAAAACTTACTACCGGAGTTAGTCACCAGCTGACTCAAAGATCAAAACGAGTAAAAGATCTGAAAAGAACTAATAAAGAGAACTTTAGAACTGAAAACTTCTTTGAGTATCTCACAAGCCGTCGGTAAAACGGAAACTTCATAAAGTTAGAATATGGACAGGTCAAAAACCTGTGTGGGTAATAGATCCAACAACAAGAAGACTTCATTGAAACCCGTGAAGAATAAAGTACGAAGCAAAAAAAAAAGCCAAAGCAGCCCCAACTCTAGAACTTCGTCACAAGTTACTCTTAGTTACTCCAAGGTCCACGGCAAACATTAACATAACCGAACTAGAGTATGTAATAGATAAAATTCCACAATCACCGTCTCCATCAACATTTTGCAAAACCACGCTACAAATTCGTTGCACCACTTCTACTGAAATTTGTCCTCTTTGCGCACTTTGCCAAATAATATTATTCCAGTATAGCCACTCTGGGCCGTCTTGAGTTACCCTAAATCGTACCACATAATTTTTTTTTTTCGTTTGTGTACGCCTAATTTAATTTGTTAGAACAAAGCGGAAGCAACTAACACCGTCTGGAAACCATAGCCAAAAGCACTTTCTTCTTTTTTGGATTTCAACCGGCAGCCTTCAACAAAATATTCAAAAAGACGCTGGTAACAAATAGCGTCAAAAGTGAGTCTTTTTATCAACTATTTCAGAAAAAAGTACTCTAAAAGGCAGCTCATTAAACAATGCCTCAAAGACGTCGCCACTGCATTGCAAAAGTGAAATCTTTAGAATCGTACTTTCCCAACTTCAAAAAATATAATTTAAAACTCCAAGATGATATGATGATTTTGGTTTCAGAATATTGTAAGCTAAACAAGATTTTTAAGAACTTTTTTATTGAAACATTAGTTTAATGTTAAATGCTTTTGAAACTATACATTGAACTAATTTGAATTTTTGCCAAAATTTTGTACTACTATAGTACTAATATTGTAGCAAATTTGAATAGATTTGATACGATTATTTTGGTTCCAGAATGTTGTAAGCTAAACAAGATTTTTAGGAACTTCTTTATTGAGACATTAGTTTAATGTTGAGTGTTTTTGAAACTATACATTGGACTAATTTAAATCTTTGGCAAAATTTAGTACAACTATAGTACTAATATTGTATCAAATTTGAATGGATTTGATACGATGATTTTGGTTCCAGAATCTTGTAAGCTAAACAAGATTTTTAAGAACATCTTTATTTAGACATTACTTTAATGTTGAATGTTTTTGAAACTATATATTGGATTGATTTGAATTTTTGACAAAATTTAGTACTACTATAGTACTAATATTGTAGCAAATTTGAATGGATTTGATACGATGATTTTGGTTCCAGAATGTTGTAAGCTAAACAAGATTTTTAGGAACTTCTTTATTGAGACATTAGTTTAATGTTGAGTGTTTTTGAAACTATACATTGGACTAATTTAAATCTTTGGCAAAATTTAGTACAACTATAGTACTAATATTGTATCAAATTTGAATGGATTTGATACGATGATTTTGGTTCCAGAATCTTGTAAGCTAAACAAGATTTTTTGGAACTTCTTTATTGAGACATTAGTTTAATGTTGAGTGTTTTTGAAACTATACATTGGACTAATTTAAATCTTTGGCAAAATTTAGTACAACTATAGTACTAATATTGTATCAAATTTGAATGGATTTGATACAATGATTTTAGTTCCAGAATGTTGTAAGCTAAACAAGATTTTTAGGAACTTCTTTATTGATACATTAGTTTAATGTTGAGTGTTTTTGAAACTATACATTGGACTAATTTAAATCTTTGGCAAAATTTAGTACTACTATAGTACTAATATTGTATCAAATTTGAATGGATTTGATACGATGATTTTGGTTCCAGAATCTTGTAAGCTAAACAAGATTTTTAAGAACATCTTTATTTAGACATTACTTTAATGTTGAATGTTTTTGAAACTATATATTGGATTAATTTGAATTTTTGACAAAATTTAGTACTACTATAGTACTAATATTGTAGCAAATTTGAATAGATTTGATACGATGATTTTGGTTCCAGAATGTTGTAAGCTAAACAAGATTTTTAAGAACTTCTTTATTGAGACATTAGTTTAATGTTGAGTGTTTTTGAAACTATACATTGGACTAATTTAAATCTTTGACAAAATTTAGTACTACTATAGTACTAATATTGTATCAAATTTGAATGGATTTGATACGATGATTTTGTTTCCAGAATGTTGTAAGCTAAAGAAGATTTTTAGGAATTTTTTTATTGAGACATTAGTTTAATGTTGAATGTTTTTGAAACTACACATTGGACTAATTTGAATTTTTGTCAAAATTTAGTACTACTATAGTTCTAATAATAGATCCAACAACAAAAAAACTTCATTGAAACCCGTGAAGAATAAAGTACGAAGCAAAAAAAAGGCAAAACAACCCCAACTCTGGAACTTCGTCACAAGTTACTCTTAGTCCAAGGTCCACGGCAAACAGTTACATAACCAAACTAGAGTATGTAATAAATAAAATTCCACAATCAACGTCTCCATCAACATTTCGCAAAACCACACCACAAACTCGTTGCACCACCTCTACTGAAATTTGCCCTCTCTGTGCACTTTGCCAAATAATATTATTCCAGTATAGCCACTCTGGGCCGTCTTGAGTTACCCTAAATCGTACCACATAATTTTTTTTTCGTTTGTGTACGCCTATTTTAATTTGTTAGAACAAAGCAGAAGCAACTAACACCGTCTGGAAACCATAGCCAAAAGCACTTTCTTCTTTTTTGGGTTTCAACCGGCAGCCTTCAACAAAATATTCAAAAAGACGCTGGTAACAAATAGCGTCAAAAGTGAGTCTTTTTATCAACTATCGCAAAAAAAAGTACCCTAAAAGGCAGCTCATTAAACAATGCCTCAAAGACGTTGCCAACTGCATTGCATAAGCGGAATATTTAGAATCGTACATTCCCAACTTCAAAAAATATAATTTTAAAAAAAGGAGATTATAAAAACAAAATTGTACGTTTATCCCAAATCGTCAATGAGTTCTTTACAATATTTTGCGGTGGAACCACAAAATGCTAGGTCCGTTACTGAAAAACTCTGTTGGGTAAAGCGCCTAACTCAAATCGCGGCGCATAAATTGTCGCAGGTTCAAGCCCAAGCTCCCGGCAAAGCATTTTTAAGAAATTATGGCATTTATTAATTCAGGACATTAGTCTAATATATGATTAGTGTTCATGTAACCATAATTTCATTTGATATGAGAGTGTGAGTGAACCAGATACTAGGCCTCGTCAGTATCTACAGCGCATCCATTCTCTCAATTAACGGGTTATAGTATAAATTATGTAATTAATTTACAGGTATATATTCAAAGGCAGCTGTAAGGTAATATCACAAGTATAAGTCATAAAATATGAGCCTTTGTAACTGAAAAAAAAAATAACCAATTGAAGCACCAGCGGTTCATATACTTCGTGTCAAAAATCTTATCAAAAACTGTAAAAAAAAGACTCTGCAAATCACCAACCGCACAGTTATACACAGTCACGCCCTTCGAACGCTTTGAGTCCGCATGTCAGTCACTCAAAGTAAAAGGCGCCAAGTATATGATAGAAGTAGTTGTAGTACCTATACCGTAACCGTCAAATATCCTCAAAAAGTCTTGTAAAGTGTAGCGCGTAGAAATTGGCAAATAGGCCACTAAACGTTCACGTTATTGTTCTTGTAATAAAGGAAACTATCTGGTAAGACAAATTTCCAAAAACGCTGCAAGTGCAGCCACAATGCATTGTAAATCTGGTCGTTTCCGCAGAAAGGGGTTTTATTGGTCGCATATATGCGGTTTGAATCTGTTTGGCATGCCGGCCTTCCATGCAAGTGCGGAAGACGTTGAATGTAATATAATTTAATTTATATACATCTAGCGTCCTTATTATTATATAATTAATAAACTTTACCCGTCATTCCGCAAGACCAAAGTCTCGCCGACAGCTAGCCGGAGCCGCCACCTCAAGTGGTGCATTTTTGCAACCCGTAAGGTGTTACAGGCTACTCCAGAATATAATCTAAACTCCAGCTGAATCAACAAGCAACTCAGTACTTGCAGCAAAAACCCTATAAACCGTCCTGTACTTGCTTGGTTACAAATATCACTCCAAAGTAGCCCAGTATGCATTATGTTACTTATTCCTAGCTAGAAATAGCCTGCAACTACAGAAAGTCATCTTTACCAAACCCAAACAATACAAAAACATTGCTGACTGTCTGAGGTAGCCTTAGAAATGTCTTTAAGACCCTTACAAGCTTTAAAAGTCTATGAGAAGACTTAACGCAGCTTAAAACTCTTTTGTAGTTACTATAAATTATTGAGAAAAAAAAAAACAATTAAAAAACCGGAAAAGTCTTAGAATATATTTCAAGAATTATCGTCATAATCATCTGCTTTTCGAAGGTTTTCTTGGTATTACGTCCTTTCCTTATAACAATAGTCATCTTGCATCTTCTTTAATAAACAGTCTTTTCTCAATAGATGGACAAGGCATCCTTTCGATCATTTTATAACTGTACCTACTAATGCTCTTTTTAACACTTCTTCAATTCGAATCTTGTCTGACCTCTTAACGCCCATCAATCTCTTCCAGAGCCACAATTCGAATGCTTCTATTTCATTTTTTTTTTCCTATCTAAGTTTCACATCCGTATAGGAACATACTCTATACCAAACCTTTCAAAATTTATTTTCAAAGATTTATGCAAAATCCTGTTATTTTGATTACAAAAGATCTAAAATAAACTTGAAAAATTTAAACCCAAAAATGTCTTAGATGGTTTATGTAAATAAAACATATTTTTTTCTAATTTCTTAAAAAACAACAAAAAAGTTGAAAAGACTGCAACAAGTTTAGATAACTTTGAAAGACTTTAAACAAACATGAAAGTCTTAAAGCTATTTATTGAATATTGAAGACGTCAAAAGGCTTCTATAGGCAACTAAGAAAGTCTTGAAAAAGTAAAAAACATATTAAATATTAGAAAACTTGATAGAAGTTTAAGGAATCTTAAAAAAACTTAAAAAAAAGTTCTTAAAAAATTGTAGATGATTTTGAAAAGCCAAAATATTAGTAAATTACGGAAAATTCAAGAAAAATCCTTTAAAAGTAACCAATTTTTAGCAATTATGTGTTATATTTCACCTTATGGCAAGTGAATGCAATTTTTTAATTTTTGCAATCAAAAGTACTATGTTTCAGGAGTATCATATTCAAATATGAAGTTTTCAATAAAATGGTATTTTTCCCATTTTCCGAAAAAAAAATCGAAAAACCAAGGGCGGAATCGTGTACTAAAAAAAATTTCCTATAAGATACGCCCTTTTGAATATGATTTTTGACTATTTGTTGCTTTGTTGTACAAAAACTGGGAGAGGAGACAAAATATTACTAAAAAATTTAAATGGCCGCCATTTACAATGTATTGCACCTAGAGATCTAAAATTTTAGGAGTTATCATATTTTGGTACCCCAAATATGTGTACAAAATTTGAGCAAAATCTGAGATGTCGATGTGGAGACGATTGTCCAAACTAACGTGGAATTACCCTGATGTTAATCTGTGCAAGCAATTTTTACCAAACTTAGTCAACCTAGCAAAAGCTGCTTCACAACTATCATCAATCAACCCACTAAACGTGGTAGATCAAAAAACTGGCCATATCATAGTCATCTAAGCTAAATTAATAAAAAAAAACTAGACAAATATTGTTCTCTAGCAATGATAAATGAAGAAGAAGTAGCTTCCGTTTTAGGTGTCTATAAGTGGAAGCTGTCAGTTGCTAATTTGAAAAACTTATATTCTGAGTCTTGACTTCATTGTGTGTTTCCGCTGGAAACCTCTTTCTCAAACCCAAAAGCTCTAAAAAGTCGCAATAGGTTACACCAGCGCAAGCAATCGCTACCAAACTTAGTCAACGTTAGCCTCATCATGGTTATCCAAAACAAGCAAAAAGAAAACTGAACAAACATAATCCTCAAACAAAGATAAACAAAGAAGAAGCCGCGTAAGCTAACAGTTGTTAATTTGAAACCATAAATCTCTTGACTTCATTAAATGTTTCCGATAAACAAGCTTCACCTTAAATCCTTAAATTAAAATCTCTAAAAGGTTGCTGATGTCAATCGGTTACACCAGTGCAAGCAATCACCACCAAACTTAGTCAACCTGACAGAAACTGCTTAACAACAATCATCAATCAACCCACTAAAACTAATAGATGATAAAGCTGGCCATATCATAGTCATCCAAGCTAACAGACATCGTCTTCAAATAAACAAAGATTAACAAAGTAGAAGCCGCTTTCGTTGTAAGTGCCTATGAGTGAAAGCTATTAGTTACTAATTTGAGACCATAAATTTCTTGATTTTATTGTGTTTGGGCAAGCTTCCTGGTCGTCTTGATCGTTAAATTAAATTGATTGATGAGTTTTTTATAATTAAGTTTAGCTATATGTTTACAGAAAGTTGTCATTTTCAGATCCTTTTCTATGTCTGAATTTGTTATGTAGTAGAAAGCGTTGGTAATTTTCTTAAAATTTCAGAGAGCTCAGCTTCTAGGTTAGCTAATAGTGGGTTCAATGATAGGCTGGCATATATTATTTAAAATCTAATAACAGTTTTGTATAATAGAAGTTGATTGATAGTTTTGCTTTAATTGCGGCTGTTTGTGGTTTGCAGGTTAATCTTTATAGAGTGTGAAGTCTAATTAGTTTACTGAAGTGGTCTTAGAAATGTTTACTCCATTTAAATGAGTCCACATGGTTAAAAAAAGCTACGTCTGCTAAACAAGAGTGACTTAACAACACTTAGAAGTTGTAAGCGGGTTAAGAAGAATTTAGAAGCTACTAAGACTATTAACGGTTCATAGGGCTTTGCTATGGAGGTATCTGACAAGATGTTTGTAACTAAAATAAAAATCTTTAAAATGTACTAAAGACGACGTAAAGACTATTATCTATTCAATAAAATAAAATGCAACCTGATAGAATGAAAGCCATAAAAAACTCAATATATTTATAACGTGAGATAGCTCAGTTATAGAACGTTAGCGTAGCACGCTAACAATCCGGGGTTCAATCCCCAAATATGACTAAAATATGAACTTGCTCTTTATCCACTGGGGTAATTCGGAAGTCACCTAATAAGTCGTTGATCCCATCAAGCCCTTTAAAACAAGTCGTAAGACTTCTGGGATGATCTAAAATAGCTGTAAAACGCGCAATAAAGAAGATGTTCTAGAAGAAATGCTTGTTGCTCTGTCTTGTATTAAAATAGTCCTTACAACTCTTAAACAATTTTGAGTTTGAACAAATTTTAGAACGTTTGCTAGTCTTTACTCTAAAATAAGCCTTCTTCTTCTTCTACCTATCCATTAATAAACGTTCGCATTTACATATTTCAATAATTCACAGTCTTTTGCAGTGTGGAACAGTTTTTGCACAAACATAAGGCAGTTCCTACAGCTAAAACAAAGGTTTTTAGAATTTTTGTGGTTTTAGAAGACCCCAAAAAACTTTCAAAAACAACGTAAAAGTTCTTAAAATTATAAAAATCAAAAGAATGTTTGACCAACTTAACAATTTGACCATTTATGCATGTGTATAGAACAGTAGTATCAAATAAAGTGTCCAACTCGCACACCCAAATGTTGGTAATCCAGAAACTAAATTGTCGTCTTCTTTTTGCAAATGGCATTTGTTTTCAAACTGAGGAAAGTTTGTGACAGTGCAACCTCTTGATAACAAACAGTCTTGTGGGTGGGTAAAACACACAACTCAATAATTGCGCAACAGTAATTTCATATAGAGTGCCCCGCCCACCCACCCAACTGTTCCAAATATTAATATCCAAAAATTAAATTTTCTTCTCTCTACAAATGTGATTTTTCTTTAAATAAAGAAAAGTTTGTGACAGATCACATCTCTTAATAACAATGATTGCAAGATAGCAGTTTGATATGAAATGCCCCGCCCACCCATCCAAGGGTTAGTGATCCAAAAATTAAATTTTCTTCTCTCTGCAAACATCATTTGTCTTTAAACTAAAAGAAGGCTGTAACAGATCAAATTTCTTGATCACAAACAATTGGGTGGGCGGATCGTACACTCAGTTCAATGATTGAGCGACAGTTCCCAACCTACCCAAGTGTTGGTAATCCAGAAATTAGATTGTCTTCTCTTTAAAAATGCCATTTGTGTTGATTTTTAATTATAATTTACTAATTGTATTTTTTTTTTTCAGGTTAGTGTTTTTTTTTCTACATAATAATTATTTAGAAGCTTCATGAAATATTATAGATTTAATAAAAAAAAATATTTATGTTGCTGTGTCAGATTTTGTATTAATTTTCATATTCGAAGTATTTTTGTACAGAATTTTTTTATCTCTGTTTTGATTCGATCGTCCAAATTAACAAACCATCTAAATAAAGATTTATCAATCATATCATCCTGTAAATAATGCGCTCTCAAGATTTACAACTTCTGCATTCGAAAATAGCCGCTGTCTAAATTTAAAATGCATCTTATGTCTATCGCCAGCAAGAAAGAGAAGCGAAAGACCGTTTGACGCACATACTAGCCGGAAAGACTCTTTTGAAACCCAGTAAATTGGGTCGACAGATGCGTGTGGAAACCCTCTATCCCTCGAATGACGTCAAATGCATTCAAAATAAACCGCGAATTAATATTGGAAAAAATATATAAATAAACCTACTTTATTAATAGATTTTCAATCCTGGAATAAACTCTTAATAGTGTCGATGATCCAAGTTCATATTAATATAAAAAAAAAGTGATGAAGCACTTCCATGAAGTCTGGTAATTTGGCAGACCTAACGCCAACTAGTCTGCCGAGTTCTTTAATAATTTTTTTGATCGATTTATAGGAGAATAAAAATGAAGCGACGTATTGAAAAAATTATATACGGCTATTTTTATTTTCTGGCCGGTAGTAGTATAAACATTGGCTTAAAATAAGTGGCAATTGTAATTGAACTTTGGTTATATACGTAATTTTAGCATTGGTATAAATAGGGATATTTGATATCTTCTAATTTGGTCTGGTATCTTCTAGAAGCAATTAATTAGTAATTTTAATATTAGATTTATTTAATATATATATTCTAATCAACTTTAAGATAGAGTGCAGGAAATCATAGATGCTAATACTTTTGAAATTTTAAATGATTTGATCCTGTTTTGAGTATACAATCCTCATCAGTATTTTTGTATAAACAATACATTTTCACAAGAACTTAACGCATATTGCTAGATAGCAAATAGAGGAAAGTTGCTAAGTAGTTAACTTACTCGATAACAATGTTGCTATCTAGCAATATGCATAGAGAATTGAGCAAATTGTATTATACACAACAAAGCCAACCACAATATAATTTTTATTTACCTGACATTCTGTATAAATAACTAATTGAATATCATTAACATTATACACCATATACGGATTGACAATAAAATAAAACATAATAATAAAAAAAGAAATAAAACAGTAATCGGCCGTGATGAGGAATTCGTAAAATTTTTACTTTCAATTTAATGTAGTAATAAATTAAATGCACTTTAAGTCAATCACGCGTGGCAAATTTGTATTAATATAGAAAAAAATGACAGAATAACGTTACATTAGATCCTGTTAGAATTGGGTGCCGTGTACTACATACATTTTTGAATTGCGTAACTTCCAATGACCTGAATGTGTTGTATTCAAAAGGCAAGCATGATTGTTGATTATTAAATATTATTAATTTTTTGCATGATTGGATGCATTGAATGTAGTTGCTATGCCAAGTAATTATAATCAGGGCCGTTCCTATCAATCAACAATTTGTGTATTTTATACCAAACTATAGTTACGCCACTGGTCAATATGGTACAATTTTTAAAGCTTTAGTGAATGAATAAGTTTACTATCTATATGTAGGAAGAAAAAACTGCTTGCCAACAACCGTAATGACGTGAAATAGTAATCAACTTTTACCTTGCAGCGATAAGGCAATCATTAAAACATTGTTTGGTCTAGGAATTCATTTTTTTGTAACAAAAACACGTTTGCATTAATACCAACTAAAGATTCATTCATTATTTCAATCGCCATTAATTGTTTGAAAATTAATTAGCTTTCTTTTATAACGAATAATTTCTATTGATTGGCTTTATTATTATCATGATATGAAGATATTTTTTTAATCAACTTACAGATGTTTGGTTGGTTAAATTAAGTCTGTGTTAAGAAAGTTGTATTGGTTTTATGTAAAAGTGGCATGCGGTTAATGAATGATATATGTGTCTACACGACGCAGCTGATCTATAAATCTGAGCACCGTCAGTGAACTCGCCTCTTCTGTTTCCATGCCAGATTTAACTCTTAGCAGTCATAACTTCTGTTTGCAATTACATTGTAAATTTAATGCAACCGCATCACTATTATGTGGGGTAAATTTGTTGAGTCAACATTTGTACATTTATAGAAACAATTAGTAGTAGACTGATTTAAAATTAACAAAATTTAAAACAAATTATTAGACAATTTTAAATAATAAAATAATTTAGGTAGAAATGGTTAGGTTAATGATAATGTAGGGAATAAGGAGCAAACATACTCCACAATATGTAAAGCTACCAGGGATGCGAAACAATGAATAGCTCCTACTAGCCAAATAAATAATAATAATCACGACTCCTTTGGAAAGAAGAAAGCAAAGATAATTTATGTTTGCTCTTAAGATTTAGTCTTTCTTTATTGGTCAGTTGGTTTCTTGATCTTCTGCCTCTGTTTTGCTCCATTTTGCTAGTAAGTTATTGTCTTCTCTTTATTGCTTCATATTTTGATTTCTAAAACTGCTGTTAGAGGCGGCTGATCTAAATCCGAAAGCAAGTGCAGTCTACACATTTTATAAGTTTGTCCTCAAAAAAGAACCTCAAAGTGGCCGTTCTAATATTATATCCTTGGCAGGGTGTAGTGTAAGCTTCAGTGTGTTCGGAGAATCTGGGTAGCATTTACGGCTTAAAATTGTAAAAATTTAGACAAAAATCTTAATTCAAATTGCAAAATTCAGGCTACAAAGTGCATAATTTGACTAAATTGATAAAAACTGCTTACTTTTTGGTCAAAATTGACAGTTTGTCGCCTGACACAGTCTTTAGCATAATTTTCATTATACTCAATTAAGATTTTTAAAGTATTTTTCTTTACACCTAGCAAAATTTTATAGTTGACGCCAAAGTTTTATCATTAACTAGGATTTTTAAACTTGCCAAATTTTTTTTACTAATCCTGCTCAATTTTTGCTGTTTCTTCTAGAATTTTTGCGATTTGGCTTAGTAATTGTATGTTTTCAACCGGAGTATTAAAGATTTATTCTGTAATTTGTTAGTTTTTGTCAAATTTTATAGCTTGCAGCCGGAATTTCACTAATAACAATAAGATTATTGCACATTTCTGTAATGAAACATAAAACTTTTGGCCAGAATTTAATGCTTACGTGCTAAATTTTGATATTTTGCAATATAAGTTTGCAATTTGGAATACAATTTCTATCAATATAGTCAAAATTTAGAGTTTGCAGCCGGATTTTTGCAATGTAATATAAGATTTATACAATTTTAACCAGTTTTTACACTTTTTGGCGAGATCTCTACAATATTAAGTCGGATTTTTGCAGTTTGCCATACATTTTCTATCAATTTTACAGTTTACAGCAAGAAATCCAACTAATTTCACCAGATTTTTTGCAATTTAGAATAAAATGCAAATCATTTTAACCCGATTTTCCTGTTTTTAGTAAAATTTTCACAATTTTGAGTCAAATTTTTCTATTTTCCTTCAATTTAGTAAAATCTTACACAAAGACAAATTTTTGCAGTTTGCAATACATTTTGTATCAATTTAGTCGTATTTTACAGTTTGCAGCTAAATTATTGCAATTTAGTTTAAGATTTATATCAATTTTCCGGTTTGCAAAACATTTTTATAAATCAAATCAAATTTCAAAGTTAGTTGATATCATTATAACCAGATTCGACAGTTTTCAGGCAAATTTATATAATTTATTTAACAATTTAATCAAACTTTACAGTTCGTAGCCAAAGTTTTTGATTTGCAACTTACAATCAAATTTAAAACCAAAAATTTACTATTAACAGCCGGATTTTACAGTTTACAACAAAAATTAGCAATTCAGCGTTTTCAAATACAATTTCTATCAATTTAGTCGGATTTTATAGTTTGCATTAGGATTTTTGCAACTTAACATAAAATTTATATAATTTTAACTAAATTTTACAGTTTTCGAACAGATTTTCACAAATCTTGGCCGGATTTTTGTCAATTTCATGACCATTTTGCAGTTTGCAGTGTGATTTTTGGAATTTGTAATAAAATAAAGTAAATTTGATTCTAAATCGAGCCAATTATTTCACCAGATTTTTGCAATTTTATTCTATAAAATGTCAGTTTTTGACATATTTTATAGTCTGGAGTCAATGTTTCACTATTAACTACAAGATTTTTTGCATTTTATTCAATATTCGGTCAGATTTTACAGTTTTATAACCTGTTTCTTTTTTAACTTCAATAGTTTTTGAAGTTTTTAGAAAAATTTAACAGTTTACGGCCGGATTTTTAGTATGTTCTACGAAAATTTTGTAATTTGGCTTAGTAGTTTTCAGCCAAAGTTTTACATTTTATTGCATTTTTTTTAATTTCTGCCAGATTGTAAAGCCTTTGGGCGCATTTTTACAATCTTCTAAAATTTATTTCTGTTTCTTTTTTAATTTACGGTTGAATTTTAAAGTTTTTCCCCAGATTTTTGAAATATTTTTACTTTTTTCTATTGATTTTTTCAGTTTCTTCTAAAATTTATTTCGTTTTGGACGAGTTTCATAGTCTGCGGTGGATTTTTAAATTTTCGGCAATGCAGCTTTCATTTGTTTTAAATAGAAACATTGTATGCTGATTTTAAAATATAATTGGTAAGTTTTATTCATTTAGTTCGTGTCCTAGCTAGAATTTATGGAAAACTTTATTGTTTTCAAAAGTTTATAAAATATGTTTTCAATTTCCGATGTTGCGATCAATACTCTATAGAACAGTCTTTTAAGTATGTTTCCTATACTTTGAAACTTAACTAACAATTATTGTTTGTTTCGTGAGCGTCCAAGAAAAAAATAGAATTAAAAAAAAATTAAAATGTTTTTTTTTTAATTTTCAAAATTAAACTTTGGATCAATACTCTATAGATCAGTTTTTTAAGTATGTTCAGTTAATTTCTTAACTTTATAATACAAATATTATTCATTTTATGCCCGTCCAAAATAAAATTTATGAAAAATTTACTTGTTCCCAAAAAATTATAAAAAATAATGTTTTTAATTTTCAAAATTAAAGTTTAGAATCAATATTCTATAGATCAGTCTTCTAAGTATGCTTGATAAATTTTTTAACTTTATCATCAAATATTGTTCGTTTTGTTTGCGTCCAAGTAAAGATGAAATTTATAAAAAATTTAAATGTTTTTAAAATTTATAAAAAATGTTTTTAATTTTTAAAACTAAATTTTGGGATCAGTACTTTGTAGAGAAGTCTTTTAAATATGTTTGGTAATTTTTTTAATTTTAATCATCAAATATTATTCATTTTGTGCACGCCCAAGCAAAAATAAAATTTGGGGAAAACTTGATTGTTTTTAAAAATTTAAAAAAAAATGTTTTTAATTTTTAAAATTTAATTTTAAAATCAATACTCTATAGATCAGTCTTCTAAGTATGCTTGGTAATTTTTTTAACTTTATACATCAAAAATGGTTCGTTTTGTGTGCGTCCAAGCAAAAGTGGCAATTATGAAAAATTAAAATGTTTAAAAAAAAAAAAAAAATTATTTAATTTTTAAAACTATTAAAACTAAATTTTGGAATCAATACTTTGTAGAGCAGTCTTTTAAATATGTTTGGTAATTTTTTTAACTTTATACATATTGTTTGTTTTGTGATGGACGCACAGCAAAGATGGATTTTATAAAAAAATAAAATGTTTTCAAAACTTTAAAAAACAAATTCTAAAACTATATTTTGGAATCAATACATTACAGATCAGTCAGTAAGTTTGTAAAATTTGTTAACATCAAAGATAAAATTTATGAAAAATTAAAATAAAAAATTTATAAAAAATGTATCATTTTATTTGTCACAAGAAAAGATCGTAATCCAACTTCTAAATCACCAACACTTGAGTAGGTGGGTGGTCTATTTCAATCCAAACTATTGGACCATTACCATGTTTTAGAGTCTCCCACCCGCCCACCCAAGTATCCATCATAAAGACGTTAAATGTTTGTCTCCTATGCGGACGTCAAAAGTCATTTTCTCACAAAAGAAAATCGTAATCCAACCTCTAAATCACCAACACTTGGGTGAGTGGGTAGGCTACTCCAACCCAAACTATTGGACCGTTAATATGTTTCAGATTGTCCCACACACCCACCCAAGTGTCCGTCCGTCGTCAAGAAGTTAAATGTTTGTCTCCTTCGCGAACGAGAGAAGCAATTTTGTCACAAAATAAATTCGTAATCCAACCTCTTAATCACCAACACTTGAGAGGGTAGGTGAGCTATT
This sequence comes from Tachinus rufipes, assembly GCA_963932245.1. Lineage (NCBI taxonomy): Eukaryota > Metazoa > Arthropoda > Insecta > Coleoptera > Staphylinidae > Tachinus > Tachinus rufipes. Next base: position 11,732,422 of record OZ010749.1, read on the forward strand.
TCATTCCAAACTATTGGACCATTACCATTTTTAAAGTGTGCCACCCACCCACCCAAGTGTCCGTCATCAAGAAGTTAAATGCTTATCTCTTATTCATTCTTATTCAGAAGTCATTTTGTCACAAGATAAGATCGCGATCTAACCTCATAATCACCAACACTTGGGTGAGTGGGTGGGCTACTCCAATCCAAACTAATGGACCGTTACTATGTTTTGAAATGTCCTACTTGCCCACCCAAGTGTCTGTCATCAAGAAGTTAAATGTTTGTCTCGTATGCGGACGTCAAAAGTCATTTTGTCACAAAAAAAGTCGTAATCTAACCTCTTAATCACTAACACTTAAGTGGGTGAGCTACTCCAACCCAAACTTTTGGACCGTTACTATGTTTCGGAGTGTCCCACCCACCCACCCAAATTTTCCTCATCAAAAAATTAAATGTTGTCTCCTATGCAAACATCAGAAGTCATTTTGTCACAAGAGAAAGTAGTGATCCAACCTCCACATCACCAACACTTGGGTGGGTAGGTGGGCGACTCCAAGCCAAACTATTAGACCGTTACTATGTTTCGGAGTATCCCACCTATCCACCCAAAAATCCGTCATTAAGAAGTTAAAAGTTTGTCTTCTATGCGGATGTCAGAACTCATTTTGTCACAAGAGAAAGTCGTGATCTAAACTCTTAATCACCAACACTTAGGTGAATGGGTAGGCTACTTCAATCCAAACTATTGGACTGTTACTATGTTTTGAAGTGTCCTAAACACCCACCCACCCAAGTGTAAGTCATCAATAAGTTAAATGTTTGTCTCCCATGCGGACATCATAAGTCATTTTTTCACAAGAGAAGGTCGTGACTTAAACTCTTAATCACCAACACTTAAGTGGGTGGGTAGGCTATTCTAATCCAAACTAATGAACCATTGCCATTTTTGAAGTGTACCACCCCCCACCCAAGTGTCCGTCATCAAAAAGTTAAATGTTTGTCTCCAATGCAAACGCCAGAAGTCATTTTGTCACAAGAGAAGTTTGTGAATCACCAACACTTGAGTGGGTGGTTGGGCCACTCCAACCTAAACTATTGGACCGTTCCTATGTTTCGGAGAGTCGCACACAGCCACCCAAGTGTCCGTCATCAAAAAGTCATTTTGTCACAAGAGGTCGTAATACACCCTCTGAATCACCAACACTTGGGTGGGTGGGTGGGCTATTCCAATCCAAACTATTGGACCATTACCATTTTTAAAGTGTCCCACCCACCCACCCAAGTGTCCGTCATCAAGAAGTTAAATGTTTGTCTCCTATGCGGACGTCAGAAGTCATTTTGTCACAAGAGAAGGTCGTGATCCAACCTCTGAATCACCAACACTTGGGTGGATAGATGAGCTACTACAACCCAAACTATTGGATCGTTACTACGTTTCAAAGTGTCCCACTCACCCACCCAAGTGTCCGTCATCAAAAAGTTAAATGTTTGTCTCCTATGCGGACGTCAGAAATCATTTAGTCAGAAGAGAAAGTCGTAATTCAACCTCTAAATCACCAACACTTTAGAAGTTGCGTGGATGGAGTATTCCAATCTAGACTATTAAACTATTACCATGTTTTGAAGTGTCCCAACCGCCCACCCAAGTGTCCATCATGAAGAAGTAGAATGTTTGTTTCCTATGCAGATGTCAGAAGTCATTTTGACACAAGAGAAGGTCGTGATCTAACCTCTTAATCACCAACAAATGGGTGGGTGGGCTACTCCAACCCAAACTATTGATCGGCTACTATGTTTTGAAGTGTCCCACCCACCCACCCAAGTGTCCGTCATCAAAAAGTTAAATGTTTGTTTCCTATACGGACGTCACAAGTCATTTTGTCGCAAGAGAAGGTCTTGATCTAATCTCTTAATCACCAACAATTGAACCGCTACTATATTTCGGAGTGTCCCACCCACCCACCCAAGTATCCGTCATCAAAAAGTTAAATGCTTGTCTGCTATGCGAACGTCAGAAGTCATTTTGTCACAAAAGAAGGTCGTGATGTAACCTCTTTATCACCAACACTTGGGTGGGTAGGCTACTCCAATCCAAACTATTGGACAATTACCATGTTTTAAAATGTCCCAAACGCCATCCCAAGTGTCCGTCATGAAGAAGTTAAATGATTTTAATAAATTTTACAGTTTTTGGCCGGATGTTTGCAGTCTGCAATGCAATTCAATAAATTAAGTTGGATTTTATATAATTTTAACAAGATTACAGTTTTCGACAAAATTTACACATTTTTAGGCAAATTTTAGCGGAATTTACAGCCAAATTTTTAAATTTAGAATCAAACTAATTAAATCGTTTAAAATGATGCCGAGGTCACAAATGATAAAATAATCACTCAAAGTTTGCAGGAAACTTAAAATATAAATCAAGAAACATGTTGTCAAAATTAATTTTCCAAATTGAGAAATATTTTTAATTAAATTTTAAATATATTAAATCAATCATGAATCATAGCATCGCTCAGAACCGTGCTGAGGATACAAACTTTAAAATAATTATTCAAAATTTGCAGAAAGCTTAAGATATGAATTAAGCAACATGTTGTTATACTCAGAATTGATTTTTCAAAATAAAAAATATTTTTAATTAATTTTTGAAAAACATTGAATCAATAATAAAACATAGCATCACTTAGAACCGTGCTGAGGACACAAACTTTAAAATAATTGCTCAAAACTTGCAGAAAATTTAAAACATAAATCAAGCAACATGTTGTTATACTCAAAATTAATTTTGTAAAATGAGAAATATTTTTAATTAATTTTAGAAAACCATTGATTTAATCATAAATCATATCATCGATTAGAACCGTGCTGAGGACACAAACTTCAATATAACTACTCAACATTTGCAGAAAACTTAAAATTTAAATCAAGTAACATGTTGATATACTCAAAATAAATTTTTCAAAATGAGAAATATTTTTAATTAATTTTTGAAAATATTAAATCAATCATGAATCATAGCATCGCTCAGAACCTTGCTGAGGACACAAACTTAAAAATAATTGCTCAAAATTTGCAGAAAACTTAAAATATAAACCAAGCAACATGTTGATATACTCAAAATTAATTTTGCAAACTAAAAAATATTTTTAATAAATTTTTGAAAAACATTGAATTAATCATAAAACATAGCATCGCTTAGAACTGTGCTGAAGGCACAAACTTTAAAATATATGCTCAAATTTTGCAGGAAACTTTAAATATAAATCAAGCAACATGTTGTTATACTCCGAATTAATTTTTTTAAATCATAAATATTTTTAATTAACTTTTGAAAATATTAAATCAAACATGAATCATAGCATCGCTCAGAACCTTGCTGAGGACATAAACTTAAAAATAATTACTCAAAATTTGCAGGAAATTTAAAACATAAATAAAGCAACATGTTGTTATACTCAGAATTGATTTTTCAAAATAAAAAATATTTTTAATTGATTTTTGAAAATATTAAATCAATAACAAATCATAGCATCACATAGAACCGTGCTGAGGACACAAACTTTAAAACAATTGCTCAAAATTTGCAGAAAACATAAAATATAAATCAAGCAACATGTAGATACACTCAAAATTAATTTTTGAAAATGAAATAATTTTTAATTAATTTTTGAAAAACATTGAACTAATCATAAAACATAGCATCGTTTAGTACCGTGCTGAGGGCACAAACTTTAAAATAATTGCTCAAAAATTGCAGAAAACTTAAATATAAATCAAGCAACATGTTGTCATACTTAAAATTAATTTTAAAAAATGGAAAATATTTTTAATTAATTTTTGAAAAACATTGAATCAATAATAAAACATAGCATCACTTAGAACCGTGCCGAGGACACAAACTTTAAAACGATTGCTCAAAATTTGCAGAAAACAAAAAATATAAATCAAGCAACATGTTGTCATACTCAAAATTAATTTTGAAAAATGAGAAACATTTTTAATTATTTTTTTGAAAAATATTGAATTAAACATAAGTCATAGCATCACTTAGAAGCGTGCTGAGGACATAAATTTTGAAATAATTATTCAAAATTTGCAGTAAGTTTAAAACATGAATCAAGCAACATGTTGTTATATTCAAAACTATTTTTTTTTAATGAAAATTATTTTTAATTGATTTTAAAAAATTAATCACATATCATAGCATCGCTTAAAATCAACTGAGGACACAAACTTTAAAATAATTATTCAAAACTTGCAAGAAACTTAAAATATGAGTCAAGCAACATGTTATACTCAGAATTAATTTTTCAAAATAAAAAATATTTTTAATTAATTTTCTAAAAACATTTTATCAATCATAAATCATAGCATCGCTTAGAAGCGTGCTGAGAGCACAAACTTTAAAATACTTGCTCAAAAATTGCAGGAAACATAAAATATGAATCAAGCAACATGTTGATATACTCAAAATTAATTTTTCAAAATAAAAAATATTTTTAATTAATTTTTAAAAATATTAAATCAATCATAAATCATAGCATCGCTTAGAACCGTGCTGAGGGCACAAACTTTAAAATAATTGCTCAAAATTTGCAGGAAACTTTAAATATAAATCAAGCAACATGTTGTTATACTCCGAATTAATTTTTTTAAATCATAAATATTTTTAATTAATTTTTGAAAATATTAAATCAAACATGAATCATAGCATCGCTCAGAACCTTGCTGAGGACACAAACTTAAAAATAATTACTCAAAATTTGCAGGAAATTTAAAACATAAATAAAGCAACATGTTGTTATACTCAGAATTGATTTTTCAAAATAAAAAATATTTTTAATTGATTTTTGAAAATATTATATCAATAATAAATCATAGCATCACATAGAACCGTGCTGAGGACACAAACTTTAAAACAATTGCTTAAAATTTGCAGAAAACATAAAATATAAATCAAGCAACATGTAGATACACTCAAAATTAATTTTTCAAAATGAAATAATTTTTAATTAATTTTTGAAAAACATTGAATTAAACATAAGTCATAGCATCGCTTAGAAGAGTGCTGAAGACACAGATTTTGAAAAAATTGCTTAAAACTTGCAGTAAACTTAAAACATAAATGTTATATTCAGAACTATTTTTTTTTAAATGCAAATTATTTTTAATTGTTTATTAAAAAACAATTACAAATTATAGCATCGTATAAATCAACTGAGAACACAAACTTTAAAATAATTATTCAAAAATTGCAGAAAACATAAAATATAAATCAAGCAACATGTTGTTATACTCAAAATTGATTTTTCAAAATGAAAAATATTTTTAATTAATTTTTGAAAAACAGTGAATCAATAATAAAACAGCATCACTTAGAACCGTGCTGAGGACACAAACTTTAAAACGATTGCTCAAAATTTGCAGAAAACAAAAAATATAAATCAAGCAACATGTTGTCATACTCAAAATTAATTTTGAAAAATGAGAAACATTTTTAATTATTTTTTTGAAAAATATTGAATTAAACATAAGTCATAGCATCGCTTAGAAGCGTGCTGAGGACACAAATTTTGAAATAATTATTTAAAATTTGCAGTAAGTTTAAAACATGAATCAAGCAACATGTTGTTATATTCAAAACTATTTTTTTTAAATGAAAATTATTTTTAATTGATTTTAAAAAAATAATCACAAATCATAGCATCGCTTAAAATCAACTGAGAACACAAACTTTAAAATAATTATTCAAAACTTGCAAGAAACTTAAAATATGAGTCAAGCAACATGTTGTTATACTCAGAATTAATTTTTCAAATTAAAAAATATTTTTAATTAATTTTCTAAAAATATTAAATAAATCATAAATCATAGCATCGCTTAGAAGCGTGCTGAGAGCACAAACTTTAAAATACTTGCTCAAAAATTGCAGGAAACATAAAATATGAATCAAGCAACATGTTGATATACTCAAAATTAATTTTTCAAAATAAAAAATATTTTTAATTAATTTTTAAAAATATTAAATCAATCATAAATCATAGCATCGCTTAGAACCGTGCTGAGGGCACAAACTTTAAAATAATTGCTCAAAATTTGCAGGAAACTTTAAATATAAATCAAGCAACATGTTGATATACTCAAAATTAATTTTTCAAAATGAGAAATATTTGTAATTAATTTTTGAAAAACATTGAATCAATCATAAAACATAGCATCGCTTAGAAGCGTGCTGAGGAGACAAACTTTAAAACAAATGCTCAAAATTTGCAGGAAACTTAAAATATAAATCAAGCAACATGTTGTTATACTCAGGATTAATTTTGGGAAATGAAAAATATTTTTAATTAATTTTTGAAAAACATTGAACCAATCATAAAACATAGCATCGCTTAGAAGCGTGCTGAGGAGACAAACTTTGAAATAATTGCTCAAAATTTGCAGGAAACTTAAAATGTGAATCAAGCAACATGTTGTTATACTCAGAATTGATTTTGTAAAATGAGAAATATTTCTAATTAATATTTGAAAAACATTGAAGTTTTCGACAAAATTTACACAACTTTAAGCAACATTTTCGCAAAGTTCACAACCAAATTTTTGAATTTAAATTAAATTTGATAGCAGTATAACTAAATTTTACAGTTTTTGGTCTAATTTTACAGTTTGTAGCAGAATTTTTGTAATTTGAAATTAAATTTACGTATATTTAATCAAATTTTACAATTTTGGTCCAAATTTTCACAATTTTAAGTCAATTCATCAATTTGATTAAATTTCAAAGTTTGCAGCCAAATTTTTGCAATTTGGAATATTATTTGTATTATTTTAATTAGATTTGACCGTTTTCTGCCAAATTTTTACTGCTTAAGCCGGATTTTTGCAGTATGCAATAAAATGTATACCATTTTAACCACATTTTAAAGTTTTTATCCGAATTATTACAAATTTAGTTGTATTTCACAGTTTAAAGGCAAGTTTTTTTACAAACTGGTATAATATTTATATTATTTCACAGTTTTTACAATTTTTTGCGGTGGGGCCCAAAAATCCTAGCTCATGAGCCATGGTCATGAGCTTTTTCATATTAATATATTCAGAGAATAAACTAAATACATTAAATGTAAATTCTATAACAAAAAAACGCATTCACCACCTGCGTTAAAATCAATAATTCACCAATCACAAACACAAATTGTTATTTTCCATAAATTATATATAACGGTTGTTATTATCAATTGCAATGAAAAGGTTGGAAGGTTATCAACTTGGCTTCGTGTGTGGTGGTGAAATTATCAATAAAGGAAAAGTACTTCCGACATTATCATACCACAAAATTACGCGATACGATTCCAAAATATCAAAAACAAAACTAGTATAGCGAATTAGGGAAGCGCGCGGTTATGAAATAATACGATAAATAGATCCACAAATAAATAACAATGTTCAGATAACAACAACAAGATTTACGTGTGTTCATTTGTAAATGTGCGTTGTGTTATTTTCAAATAATATTATTTTCATTTTTTTTCGCTTGGTTTGTTTGGAGCAGATCTTTAATACATTTAAATTAAATAATATGATCCATTAATAACTTTTCCAACATAAATTGATTACATAATGAATCAATTATTTTTCCTTAAAAGCATATACATCATCTCAATCATATCCCTTTAATCAATCGACGCCTTCAATATTTTCCCATTTTAAACAAACCGATAAAAGCATTAACGCTTCCCAAAACAAATTCTCATTGATCTTGCACGTATTATATTTAGCACAAATCACCTCGCAGATAGGTAAAAGCAAACAGTAATTAAACACCAACGCATCTTTACACCAGGCCCACGCATCCAGCAAGCTCATTAATTATTAAACAATATTATTTTTAAATCAATGAAAATAGAATTGGATCTAAACAAAATAGATAGTATTGACGTTTAATATTAAGTCATCGGTTTTGCAAATTGGTGCAGTTGCCAAGTGCATTAATATTGAAGGAACCTTGAAGATGATGAAAGAATTTTGTTTGTATATTAATTTGATACGTGGACTCCTAACGTTAATTCTAATTAAACAAATTTTAATTCGGATTAATTAAAATGACTAAATGTAAATATGTCAACTGCGCATTGTCTCTATATTTTTTCGTAAATATTATTGCTGGGGGTAAATATAAATATAAAAATAAGTAGCTTGGATTTAGATATGATTTCAGTTTGAACTGGTGGTATAGTACACATACGGAACGTAATCTGTGATTGTTTTCAACTTTGTAAGACAACAAAATTTGTAAGTGATGTGGATCAACATAGATTAATTTGACTTTGATTAAATTCTTTTATTATTTTTTATCTTCAATATTTTGGTCTTTAATCTCGTACTGAATGGACATTGTTCTGTTTACGATTAAATTCATTCAGATCAAAATAATAATATATATTTAACTTAGTCGTTAGAATCTCAAAACAAATTTTATATCCCAAAAATCATTAGTCTCTGAGATAGCTTTAGCAAAGTCTTAAAGACCCTTACAGGCTTTTTATACAGGTTTTTCAGTTTGCAACTCTTTTGTAGTTATTATAGATTATTAAGAGAATTTTGGAAACGATTAATAAAATTTAAGAAACTAGAGAAATCTAAGAAGATTTTGCAAAGAGTATAGAATACCTTAACAAACTAAAAACAGATTTAATAATCTAAAAAGTGTAAATTGGTTTTGCAAATAAAAATTGATTTTTTGAAATTTATTAGAAGTAGACAACCAAATAGTTTTAAGATATTTCAAAAGTTGTTAAATGACTTTGAGAAGGTTTTAAAAGAGCATGAGAAGTCTTAAGACATTTACCCGAATATAAAACTTTTAAGGTTACTTGTAGACTAAAAGAATACTATAAAAAGACCTGGAAAGGTTGAATAAATCTTAAAATATTTGACAACTTTAGGAGGTACTCTAGTAAAAAAAGAAAAGTCTTTTAGACAAATAAGCAATCTTAAAGGTGTTCAAAAGTTTTTAATTTTAAAAACTCTAAAAGCCTATGGAAAGTCTTGAAACATTTTACTGAATATTAAAGAGTTTGGGATCTACTATAAATGACTAAGAAAGTCTTAATAATATTAGAAGACTTGGAAAGGTTGAAAAAATCTTAAAATGTCAAAAAACTGTAGGAACTGCTGTGAGAAGTCTTAAGAAAACCTTAGAAATCTTAAAAAAATTAAGAAGTCTTGAAGGTTTTTAGATAATTTTGACAAACTTAAGAAAATTCTGCGAAGTTTTAAAGCATTAAAAACTTTGGAAACTACTAAAGGTGACCAAAAAAAGTAAAAAAAATCTAAAAATGCCAGAAAATTTTAAGAGCTACTTTGATAGAAGTTAAAAAAAACATACAAACCTTAAAGACAACTAAAAAGTTTTGAATGTTTTTAAGGATTTGTTCATAATTTTGACAAATTTTGAGAAGTTTTTGGAAGCAACTGTTGACCAAAAGGAAGCACTTAGAAAGAACTCTGAAAAGTCTTAAAAAACTATTAATTTTAAAGATAACTTTTGAGAAGTTTTTAGAAGCAACTACAGTTAACCAAAAAAAACAATTTGAAAGAACTGAGAAAAGTCCTAAAAAAACTCTGAAAAGTCTTAAAAAACTCTGAGAAGTCTTAAAAAACTATTAATTTAAAGACAACTTTTAAGAAGTTTTTGGAAGCAACTACAGTTGACCAAAAAAGGCACTTTGAAAGAACTCTGAGAAGTCTTAAAAGCTATTAATTTTAAAGTAGTTGTCTCAAAAGATGTAATAAATTTGACAATTTTTGAGAAATCTAAGAACATTAAAGACTTTGAAAGTTACTATAGATGACCAAAAAAGGTCAAAGAAATTTTGTACTGTTAGAAGACCATGAGAGCTACATTGCTAGAACTCTGAAACCTTAAAATTTTTCAAAGGACAAACTTTAAAAAATTCTGAGAAGCTTTGAACACTTTGAAATCTACTACATTTGATCAAAAAAATCAATGAAATAGAACTCCCTACAGAGTCTTAGACAAAGGTGGTCAAAAAGAATTTGTTTAATTTTAGTAACTTAATTGCCCCATCATTAATATATTTTGTTTACTAATTAGTGGAATTGTTTGATTTAACCAAGAAAGACTACAAAAATTTTAAAACTTTCTCAAAGTCTTAAAAAAAACGACAAAAGAAGTCAAAGAAGTCTTAAAATGAATGATCTGATAGTTGCAAACCTTAAAGACAACTGAAAAATCTTAAAGATTCTCAAAGATTTGTAGATAATTTTGACAAACTTTAAAGCATTAAAAACTTTGGAAGCTACTACAAGTGACCAAAAAACTTTTAACTGACGACTTTTGAATCTAAAAGGTTTTCAAACGTTTTGTACATGATTTTGACAAACTTTTAAAGCATTAAAGACCTAACTCCCAAGGTCTTCTAACATTCTAAGATTTGATAAAATTTTGAAAAGTATTATAAATGTTAAAGACAACTAAAACGTTTTTACGGTTCTCAAAGTATTGTAGATAATTTTGACAAACTATAGAAAACTTTGTGTTAAGAAGTTTTAAAGCATTTAAGACTTTATAAGCTATAACAAGTAAACAAAAAAGTCAAACAAATTTTAGAATTATGGAAGATTTTTAGAGCTACTTGGGTGACACTTTGAAAAGTCTCAGAAAAACCTTATAAATTTTTAAACTAAAATTTTTTAAAAGTTTGTAGATGATTTTTACAAACTTTAAAAATTTTTAAAGCATTAAAGACTTGGTAAGCTTAAAGAAATCTTAGAAGTTTAGAAGACCTTAGGAGCTAATTTGGTAGATCTTTGAAAAATTTGCAAAAAAACCTATAAATCTTCAAGACAACTAATAAGTTTAAAATGTACTCAAAAGTTTGTACTTTATTTTGACAAACTTTTGAAAGTTATGAGAAGTTTTAAAGCATTAATGACTTTAAAAACTACTGCAAATGGCAAAAAAAATCACAGAAATCTTTAAATGTTACTTTAAAAGATCTCTGAAAAAAGTCTTAAAAGTTTTCAAAAGCTTGACAAACATTGAAAAACTTTGAAAAGCATTGAAAAGTTTGAAAGCTACTACAAGTGATCAAAAGAGGTTAAAAAAGTTTTGGAGAGTAAGAAAACCTTGGGAACTACTTTGATAAAACTTGGTAGAGTTTTAAGAAGTTTATAAATAATTTTTACATACTTTTAAAAGTTTTGGGAAACATTAAAAACTTTCGAAGCTCCTTCGGAACTACTTTGAAAAAACTCTTAAAACAAATTAAGTTTCAAATGCTACTAAGAAGAAGAAGTTAAAAAAACCTTTACAAATCTTACAGACGATTTCAAAAGTAGACAATCTTCAGAAAATTCTAAATAATTTTAAAGCATTAAATAGTTTGAAAGCTACAAGTGACCAAAAAAAGTCAAAGATATTTTGGAATGTTAGAAGACCTTGAGAGCTAATTTGATAATACTCAAAAGAGTTTTGACAAAAATCTTATACATTTCAAGGACAACAAAAAAATCTTAAAGGTTTTCAAAGGTTTGTTGATGATTTTGTAAGTTTTAGAAAATCGTGAGGAGAAGTCTTTAAGCATTAAGGACTTAAGAAGCAAGTACAGGTGACCAAAAAACTTTTTACTGGCGACTTTAGAATTTTAAAGGCTTGCAAACGTTTTGTACATAATTTTGACAAACTATGAGAAGCTTTAAAGCATTAAAGACCTAATACCCAAGATCTTCTAACATTGTAAGATTTGATGGAGTTTTGAGAACTCTTATAAATGTTAAAGACAACTAAAACGTTTATACGGTTCTCAAAAGATTGTAGATGATTTTGACAAACTTTAGAAAATTTTGTGTTAAGAAGTTTTAAAGCATTTAAGACTTTATAAGCTATTACAGGTGATCAAAAAAAGCAAACAAATTTTTAGAATTTTAGAAGATTTTTGGAACTACTTGGGCGGTACTTTGAAAAGTCTTTAAAACTAAAATGTCTTAAAGATTTTCAAAGGTTTGAAAATGAAGTTCTGAAAAGTTTTAAAGCATTAAAGACTTGGTAAGCTTAAAGAAATTTAAAAAATCTTGGAAGTTTAGAAGACCTTAGAAGCTAATTTGGTAGAACTTTGAGAAGTTTGCAAAAAAACCTATAAATCTTCAAGACAACTAAGAAGTTTAAATTGTACTCAAAAGTTTGTAATTTATTTTGACAAACTTTTGAAAGTTATGAGAAGTTTTAAAGCATTAATGACTTTAAAAACTACTGCAGATGACCAAAAAAGTCAAAGAAAACTTTAAATATTAAAAGACGTTGGTAATTACTTTATAAGATCTCTGAGAAAAGTCTTAAAGGTTTTCAAAAGTTTGAAAAACTTTGAAAAGCATTAAAAAGCTACTACAAGTGATCAAAAAAAATTAAAGAAGTTTTGGAGTGTAAGAAAACCTTTGGAGCTACTTTGATAAAACTTGGAAGAATTTTAAAAAATCTTGAAGGTTTATAGATAATTTTGACATACTTTAAAAAGTTTTGAGAAACATTAAAGACTTTCGAAGCTCCTTCGAAACTACTTTGAAAAAACTCTTAAAACAAATTAAGTTTCAAAGGCTACTAAAGAGAAAAAATTAAAAAAAACCTTACAAATCTTAAAGGCGATTAAAAAGTCTTTAAAGTTTACAAAAGTAGACAAATTTCAGAAAATTCTAAATAATTTTAAAGCATTGAATAGTTTGAAAGCTACAAGTAACCAAAAAAGATCAAAGATATTTTGAAATGTTAGAAGAGCTACTTTGATAGAACTCAAAAGAGTTTTGACAAAAATCTTATACATTTCGAAGACAACTAAGAAGTCTTAAAGGTTTTCAAAGGTTTGTTGATGATTTTGATAATCTTTAGAAAATTGTGAGTCTTTAAGCATTAAGGACTTAAGAAGCTAGTACAAGTGACCAAAAACCTTTTAACTGACAACTTTTAGAATCTAAAAGGTTTGCAAATGTTTTGTACATTTTGACAAATTTTGAGAAATTTTAAGGTATTTTTAGTTTTGAGAAGTCTTATTTATAAAATCTTATAAATGTTAAAGACAACTAAAACGTTTTTCCGGTTCTCAAAAGATTGTAGATGATTTTGACAAAATATTGTGTTAAAAAGTTTTAAAGCATTTAAGACTTCATAAGCTACTACAGGTGAACAAAAAAGATCAAAAAATTTTTAAAATTTTAAAAGATTTTTGGAGCTACTTAGATAGCACTTTGAGAAGTCTTAGAAAAACCTTATAAATTTCAAAGACAACCAAAATGTCTTAAAAGTTTTCAAAGATTTGTAGATGATTTTTACTAACTTTAAAAAGTTTTAAAGCATTAAAAACTTGTTAAGCTTAAAGAAGGTTAAAGAAATTTTAAAAGTTTAGAAGACCTTAGAAGCTAATTTAGTGGAACTTTAAAAAAAATTTACAAAAAAACCTATAAATCTTCAAGACAACTTAAAAGTTTAAAATGTACTCAAAGGTTTGTACTTGATTTTGACAAAGTTCTGAAAAGTTTTTAAGCATTAAAGATTGTGGAGGTTACTGCAGATGACCAAAAAAGGTCAAAGAAATTTTTGAATGTTAGAAGACGTTGATAGTTGCTTTAGAAGATCTCTGAGAATGTATAACAAAAACAACTAAGAAGTCTTAAAGATTTTGAAAAGCATTGAAGAGTTTGAAAGCTACTACAGGTGACCAAAAGAAGTTTATAAAGTTTTAAACTGTAAAAAAACTTTGGGAGCTACTTTGATAGAACTCTGAAGAGTTATCAATTTTAAAGACAATTAAGAAGTTTTAAAGGTTTATAGATGATTTTGACAAACTTTAAAAAAATTTGACAAACATACTTTTAAAGCTACTTTAGGTAACCAAAAGAAGTCAAAGAAATCTTAAAATGTCAGAATCCCTTGGGAGATACTTTAGAAGAACTCTTAAAACAAATTAAATTTTAAAGGCAACTAAAAAGAAAAAGTTAAAAAACTTTTATAAATCTTAAAGACAATTAAGAAATCTTTTCAAAACTTTGTAGATAATTTTGACTAACTTTAGAAAATTCTAAATAATTTTAAAGCAATGAAGAGTTCGAAAGCTACAGATGACCAAAATGGTCAAAAATATTTTAGAATGTTAGAAGACCTTGAGAGCTACTTTGATAGACCTCGAAAAAGATTTGACAAAAATCTCAAAGAAGTCTTCAAGATTTTCAGATGATTTTGATAAACTTTAGAAAACTATCAGGAGAGAGAAGCTAGTACAGGTAACCAAAAAAAATTTTAATTGGCAATTTTGAAAGAAAGAAGATCATAAAAACTATTATGGCGTTATCCTCAGACCAAAGTTACAAAGTTTTTCGAAAAACTTTGCACCATTTAGATTGCTTTGAAAGGTTTCCAAAACTCAACTTCTTAAAGTAAAGTGATCAATTTTATACATTAAACCACAAACATACGTGAGACGTATGGCACATTAAGAAGAAGGTTTTTTGAGACTTTAGAAGGCGTAAGAAGAAGTTTTATTGACTTGTGTAGACCTTAAAAAGATTTGAGAGGAACTTAAAACGGTTCAATCGATGTGGAACAGTTTGAAATTTGTAGAAGATTTTTAGAGGCAATGAAAGGATTTTTTTTTTCTGATAGGTTTGTTAAAAGAATAAAAAACTTACAAAGGAAAGTCATAACAAAATAAAGCTTTAAATAAAATTAACTAAACTGACAATTTTAAGAGATCTTCAAAACTAATTATAGAAACTAAAAAACCTTTAAAGCAACATACAAATCAGTTTAAACTTTAGACGCTTTAGTATCTCTTTAATTTGAAGAACGTTGAGAGACTAGTTAGACTGTAGTGTACTAAATTTTTGAGGTTTTAGAGTAGTACTATTGAGAACAAAGTCTTGGTAATCTAAAAAAAAAATTTTTTTTCTAAAATTAAAAAAAGAACTGTCGCATCCTATGTCAAAACCAATAAAATTGGAGAAAAAATAGGTTCAAAACGCAGAGGGTTTACAAAAAGTTTTTGCTACAAAATTTTAGTTATAGATTATGAAGTCAAAATATTATAGACAGCAATTTTTGTTGTCGCCAAAAAAATTAATGTGCAATATAAATTTTCAAAAATTGTAAAATCAGAACCAATTGATCAAAAACGTTTTGCTTGCTTCAAAAATGTTCGTATGACTCTCAACTATATACTTTTACGCAAAAGACAGTTTAAAGCACATACTAGCCAGTAAATTAGGTCGACAGATGAGTGTGGAAACCCTCTATCACTCGAATGACGTCAAATGCATTCAAAATAAACCGCGAATTAATATAAAAATTCTCAACATTAAAAAACTTCAATCTCTGATATGTTGACTTAATTAAGCTCAATGAATATGATTTATTTATAAATACTTCAATAATTAATAAATCATCATCGACAATTCCTATATATCAACCTTAAAGCTTTCATGAAAGAAAATATGATTATAAGCAAATCATTCCCTTGATTTCGCATATAAACAAGTGGAACTCTTAAAAAACCAATAAATCATTGAGATATAATTTGATTAATTCACCGAGGTCTAACGAAGGCGTTGATTCTTGTAAACAGAAACCATGTAACTGATGCGAATAAAATTATCTTGTCAAGTTTCAAACTTTATCATAGTATTTAGTTAATAAATATCTTATTTCAATATCAAAATTCAAAATATAATATAACAAATTTATCTTCATGACCATATTAAGATAAATTAGTTGAATTCTGTATCAAAGTAAGATAAACAAAACATCTCTTTTATGTAACTTTAATTTTAGACACGCATTAACGAACACATACAAAATGAGACCGGAGTATATTATTCATAATTAAGTGTTATGAATTGTAACATTTGGCCACAAGTGGTATTTATATCTCACCACCTACTCCTAATACTGAACTTTGTAGATGAAATTAAAAAAAAAGTCGCATGTGTGTCTGTTTGGTCTGTATGTATTTCTATTAATATCCACTTCTGTTTCTAAAGAAATAAACCTTTGATCGGTGCTAACAACCTCACACACAACAGATGCACCTCAATTGTAAATGGCATCAATATATAGAAAATTTATTTGCGATCATAAATCTAAATTTATATTGATAGACAATTTAAGTGGACGTATAAATTATAATGGATTTCTGCTAGTAATAGTTGGATTGATCTTGGTACAATTTTGAATTCGTTTATTTTATTAAAATACGATCAAATTAAAATGAGACAATTTATTATAATAAATCTATTACATAAATAAATTTCCATTAAAAAAAATGTTAAAATGAATCATAAAGTCACAGCTGATCTATAAATTAAAAGCGTGTGACCACCACTATTGGGTGGACTACTTTTCACATCTATTTCTTCTTGTTTCTATGCCAGAATTAACTACACGAGATTTATTTTCGGTTACAATCGTATTATATTTACACATAGAAAAATATAGAAACTAAATGATATAGTAAGCGATTGTCTGATGGATTTATAATATCCTGTGCTCAATTTTATAAATAATTTAAATCTGATTATTTAAACTGCATGTTAAAATATTTATTTTTAATGTGATACTAATTTGCCAATTTATTATTTTGCGACTTTTTTTTAATGTTTTGCTGTAAACATAAAAATAATAATATAAATGGTATAAATAGCGTTTATTTTTTATGTGAAATTCTCGGGATTTTATGTTAACAGAATAAGTGTTTAGTGTTATTACATAATATTGAAATCAATATTAGAAAATTGACTGATGTTTGGTAATATAACTCCATAAAATTGAATAAAGCTACTAAATGTTGCCATGGTAAATTGCTCATTACAATCTTGCTTAGAGTAGATGACTTTAAACAGACATTTGTACAATTGTTAATGAAAAGTCAAGAGAAAGCATATGATTAGATGCTTTAAAAGCCTTCTAACCTAAATTTTACAAAGTAATGAAGTAAACTTGATCAAAATCAGTACACTGGTTTCTGGGCAATCTAGTTTTAATCAAATGGCAATGTTTTTTAAGTTTGTATTATTGAATCTTTGAGATTTAGTTTGTTATTAGCTTGTCTCAATGTTCTGCAAAATTGATCCAAATTACTAAATGTGTTTTTGAAAAATCGATACGCTGGTTTCCGAGAAATCCGGCTTTAATCAAATAAGTAAAGTAAGATCTAAACTTTTTAGTTTTTTTTTTAATTTTAAATCATTAAAAATTGATAAATTAAAAAAAAAATGATTTGTTACAAACTAAACTCGTTCTACTCACAATTTGATCAAAATCGATACGCTGGTTTCCGAGTAAATCAGCTTTAATCAAAACTATTTTTTAAATTTATTAAAGTTTTATATCATTAAACTTTGATTAAATTTTAAAAATTGATTTGTTACAGTCCAAACTCAAGTTTCACAAAATTTTATCAAAATCGATACGCTGGTTTCCCAGAAATATGGTTTTATTCAATTAAGGAAAAGTAGATTTAATGTTTGTCAATTTTTTTTGTTAAAGTTGAAACCTTTTTATAATTTATGCCATTATTAATCTGTCAAAGTAATAAAAATGTCAAACATGACATGAATTAAAATTACAAAGTGACTGATAATAATAATAATAAAATGTCAAAGTCAATTTGTCAAAAGTGACTTAACTAACTGACAAAATTAACATTGATATAACTGTCAAAAATAACATTGAAATATCTGTTAAAAGAGACATTGATACAACTGTCAAAAGTGAGTTAGTTAACTATTAAAATTGACGTTAACATATTGTCAAAAGTGACTCTGACATACCTGTCAAAAGTGATTAATTATAAAACAATAAAAATAATATGTATTTCCCAACAAATAAATATCCAATTACAGGGAAATATTTATAAAATAAAATAAAAAATAACGTCTTTAACATTTTTAAAACAGTTTTGGCAAATTTTTTTACAATTTTATAACATTTTTGAAGTATTTTTAACAACTTTGAAAAATATAAACGGATTTGAAAAATATTTTTGACAGTTTTAAAACATTTTTGACACTTTTGAAACATTTTTGACAATTTAGTAACATTTTTAACAATTTTAAAATATATCACCAAATTTGAAAAACAGTTTTAAAAATTTTTAAACTTTTTTGACAATTTTAAAACATTTTTTACATTTATGACAGAAAGTTTTTTGACAATTTTGAAAAATATAAACAAATTTGAGAAACATTTTTGACAGTATTGAAACATTTGGACAATTTTAATATATATATCACCAAATTTGAGGAATAGTTTAAATAATTTTGAATTTTTTTTAACAATTTTGGAACACTTTTAAAACATTTTTGAAATGTTTTTGACAATTTTGAAAAATATCAGCAAAATTTAAAATCATTTTTGACGTTTTTGATAATTATAGAAGATATCAACAAATTTTTAACAATTTTGGAACATTTTTTGAAATATTTTTTTGAAAAACAACTTTAGAACATTTTTGACAATGTCAAAACACTTGAAATATTTTTGATAATTTTAAAATATATCAACCGGCTTAAAAACATATTTGACAGTTTTGAAATACGTTTAAATTTTTTGACGATTTTCAACAATTTTAGAACACATTTGATAATTTAAGAACAAACAACAAACACGCAAGAAAGTGAGAACTTCACTTCAAACTAGACTATTTGAAAAAACTCACCCATCCGCCCCAGTGTTGGTTAGCAAGAGATTAGATGTCACATCCTCCTCTGACTAAGAAACTTCTAACACATGCAGACAAGAAACAGTTCAAACTACTAATCGATTATCATAATCTAGAGTAGCCCACCCACCCGCCCAAGTGTCCGTTATCCAGAAATTAGAAGTTTGTCTTCTCTGTAAACGTCAGAAGTCTCTATATCACAAGAGAAGATGGTGATATCCTATCCTTTAAAAACTATCACTTGGGTAAGCCACTTTGGTTCAAACTACTGACCGATTATTACGATTTGGAGTAGCCAACCCACCTGCTCAAGTGTTCGTTATCCAGAAATTAAAAGTTTGTCTTCTCTGCAAACGTTAGAAGTCTCTTTATTACAAAAGACGATGGTGATGTTCAATATTTTGATAACTAACACTTGGGCGGGTAGGCGGGCCACTTCAGTTTGAACTACTGACCGGTTATCATGGTCTGGAATAACCCACCCGCCCGCCCATGTGTCCGTTACTAAGAAATAGAAAATTTGCCTTCTCTGCAAACGTTAGAAATCTTTTTGTCACAAGAAAAGTTGGTAGTATTCAATCTTTTGATAACTTACAGTTTGGCGGGTAGGTGGGTCACTCCAGTTTAAACTATCCGCCCATACTCATGTTCAGGAGTAGCCCACCCACCCACCCAAGTGTTTGCCCTCCAAAAATTAGATACCACCATTACTTGTTGTGACTAAGAGAATTTTAACGCGGCAGAAAAGAGAAATTTAAATTTTGTTGATAACTAACACTTGGGCGGGTGGGCGGAAACCCCAGTTTAAACTATCCGCCCATACTCATGTTTTGGAGTAGCCCACCCACCCACCCAAGTCTTTACAATCCAAGGATTAGATACCACCATCACTTGTAGTAACTAAGACACTTTTAACGCGGCAGAGAAGAGTAATTTTAAATTTCTTGATAACTATCACTTGGGCGGGTGGGCGGGAACCCCAGTTTAAACTATCCGCCCTTACTCATGTTTTGGAGTAGCCTACCCACCCATCCAATTGTTTGCCATCCAAAGATTAGATACCACCATCACTTGTAGTAACTAAGAGACTTTTAACGCGGCAGAGAAGAGTAATTATAAATTTCTTGATAACTAACACTTGGGTGGGCGGGCGGGAACCCCAGTTTAAACTATCCGCTCGTACTCATATTCTGAAGTGGCCCACCCACCCACCCATGTGTTTGCCATCCAAGGATTAGATACCACCATCACCTCTAACAACTAAGAGACTTTAAACGCCACCATAACTGTCAGTAACATTGATATAACTGTCAAAAATAGCATTACTGTCAAAAATGTCAATCATAGTAACTCCTAAAAATGACATAACTGTCAACTTTCATAACCGTCTATTAATAAAATGTTAATAGACACAAAAATCAGAAGAAAAACTGTCAAACTGTCAAAAGTGACAACTGTCGATTGTGACACAATTGTCAAACAATAGAATAACGTGTCTTAAACAATAAAATAACAAAGTTGCAATCGCCAATTAATAGAATGTCAAAAAACACTGAAATGACATTTTGGCATCCGCAAATTATTAAAATATCAAAATAACATATTGTCAAAAAAACAATCTGTCAATATTGACATACTGTCAATTAATAAAATGTCATTTAGGTTAGATGCACGTGACACAACTAATAATCGTAAAACTACATTATCAATTGTGTTTATAAGCACAGAATTATTTATTCTAACATACTTTTTCCTATCCTGCTATGTCGTGATAATACAAGACACACTGACAAGGTTTGTAAAACCAAAACAATTGTCTCAGCTTGACCCTTGGTTAGATTGAGTTTAAATAAATTGTAAATTTATTTCGTGACTAATAAATTGACAAAATGTTTAAACTTTCTACTGTATGTGATTCAAGTCACAATAGCAAAGCGACAAATTAAAGTTGATTAGGTTAGATCGCAAAATATCAAACTATTGTAACTATTTACATTTTATGACTTAAGCCAGTCACAAAGCAACCGATTAATATTTATTATTTTAGGTTAAGTGCTCATCATGGCAGAACTATTAATCGCAAAATGTCTAATCAAAAAGTGTTTAAACTAATTCCCAACAGTTACTTAAGTGTCAATCACTAAGCAACATATTTGACTTCAAATTTTTAGGTTATATGCATAGTGTGACACAACTATTAATCGCAAAGCAACAATTGAAGTGTCAATACGTTTGAACTGTTTCAGGACTAAGACTCAAGCGTAAATCGTAAAGAAACAAACTAATTTATGTATAGTTAAATTTCACTACTTTTGAGGTTAAATGATAACAGCTCAAATGTTAGATGCACAGCGTGGCACAACTGTTAATTACAAAGCGACAAATAAATTATTTCAGAAGAGTGACAATCTCAAGACAGTAGGTAAGTGAGCAAGGCACTCCTGAACATGATTACGGATAAGTGGTTTAAACAGTAGTGGGCCACCCACCCGCCTAAGTGTTTGTCATCAAGATATTGCACGTTTGCCTTCTATGCTGACGTTAGTAGTTACAACTTCAAAGTAAAAGATAATGATATATAATCCCTTGATAACAAATAGTTGAGTGGGTAGTTGAGGCACTCCAGAACATAATTACGGACAAGTAATTTAAACTGAAGTACACCACCCACCCGCCTATGTGTTTGTTATAAAGAGATTGTTTCTGGGCTAAAGTCAGTAGTAAAAAAAAAATAATAGTAATGTTCAATCTCTTAACAAGTAACACTTGGTTGGATAAAAAGAGGTCTTCAGAATATAATAGTTTAAACTGAGGTGCCCTAACCAACCGCCCAAGTCTTTCTCATCAAGAAATTGGATGTTTGTTTTATGTGTTTACGTTAGTAGTCATAATATCAGAGAAGAAGATAGTGATATCCAATCTCTTAATAACAAACACTTGGGTGAGTGGCTACGTGGGTAGCTAAGACACTCCAGAACATAATTACGAACAAATGTTTAAACTTAAAAAGTTCCTCGCCCACCCGCCTATGTATTTGTCATCAAGAGATCAAATGCTTGTCTTCTGTGTTCACGTCGGTAGTCACTATGTCAAAAGAGAATATGGTGATTCCCAATACCTCAATAACAGACACTTGAGTGGTTAGCTGGGGCACCCAAAAAAAAAACATTATTACAAACAAATAGTTTAACCGAAGATTAAATGTTTGTCGTTTCTGTTGACATAAGTAGTCACTATATTAGAAGAAAAGATGGTTACTTAATAAACCAAAAATACCAAGCAACAAACAAAACTTTGATATAACCAATAAACAACAGATTTATCTGCACTGCAGCATTCTGATTATAGAAACTTTTGTGTCGTTAGTCTTCAAACTCATTTAGAATCTCTGTGACCCAAACCGTTTCAATAAAAATTTTGATGTTAAACCAGCAATATCGCAGTAAAAAGATCTGTTGCAATAAAGGTGTGGACCAGCATCAGCCACCAATACGTGATGTTCCGCACCGCGCTCACCCACAACAAACTTAGATCACTGCCCTGCCTTTACTGAAACCTTTGCTAACAAGAGACTGCCAGAGAAAAACAAAATCAAAAATAAAACTCAAATCTCAACATGGAAAACAACAATGCCCATCCTTCGTCATAAAAAGTAAAATGCCTACCGGATTTCCCCATCTCACCTCGCCTCAACTCTTTGAACCAAATAAGAAATTTAAAAAAGCGCAAAAAAAATTTAAGTTAGTACACACCCAAACTAAACAAACATTCGATAGACCTCTTCAAAAACAGTTCTGCTAAAAGTCGTACAAAAAACTAATATTATTTTAAAAAAATCGCAAAACGCTATTGTTGATTGTGCGGTCAAATATTGTTAAATTAATTTTTTTTTGCAATAATAAATATTTATCTCTTATTTTCAGATAATAATTATTTTTAAACCGTATTATATAACAAAAAAGCCAAACCTTTCTACAATATTTAGCATAAAAGCTGTAACTAGTAAACTACTGCCATACATTTTATGTTTTCAAGCCATTTTTAGTAAATTTGCATCTTTCATACTTGAAAATAGAAAAAAATAATCACCAATTAAAGAATAAAACAAATTTTTCCCAAAACTGTAGAGCTTTTTTTGTTAAGTACTGCAGAATTGCTACCAAACACACAAAAAACATAAAACACATCAAAAACTACAGAAAAAGCCAAAATAAAAAATTCAGTAAGACTGCGCCATCATACTCCCAAAACTCGCCGTACATCATTAAATAAGCTACAGGTCATTATGTATCAAGCCCAAGAACCTCAAAAGACTAAAGAAGAGTTCCTGCTAAATCACGCGGCAAGTTCACTATTCAAGGATGACCCAAAGATACATCGCACAATCACTCCGATAGATGCTCCCAACTGCAACACAAAAAACAACAAAAAGTGTAGAATTATCTAAGGTAGGCGACAAATACAACACTCAACCAATAAAACTGATCTACGCAAACTACGCCTTAATCAGTGATAAAAGATCCATATGGTCAAAAAAACACAGAAAATGACAAAGATGGCCCTGCTACCTCCTTGTTGACTTTACCAATGCATTAATAGAAAAACTGCAATCGCAAATACAAAAACTAAATAAAAACTATAAAACAAAAGAATCCCAGCCAATGCTCAAGGTAATATTTATTTTTCAGCCACCAAGCAAAACAAAAACAAAGAAAAAACCATCTCAAGAACATCCGTCAAAAAGTGAAAAAAAATCGTTCAGAGCGTTCAATAAAAAAACCTATCTCAAGTCACTCACACAACCACACACCAAAAACCTTACTCAATCCATATCACAAATAATTAACCAACCATAACAAAATCGTTTATAACACATCTGAAATATATTTAACAACAAGTCTGCACTTACTTCAACCACAACCAGTTTTAGATAGATTCTAGATAAAATCAAGATCTGTTATTGACTCGAAACAAAAAAACATGTCCCTTGTTAAAAACCTCAGATGCAAAACACTTCCCGTATCATTTGCTACCAACGAATTGAAAAAAAAAAAGACTTACTCCTATTAAACACATCCACCAACTACATCAACGCTGATTTACAACAATATATGCAACAATCTCAGCTTAACAAGATGCAATGCGTAAACTTACTAGTCAAAGCACCTAACTCAAATTTCGACGCATAATTTTTTGCAGGTTCGATCCCAGCTCAGAAAAAATAAAATTATAGCATTTATTAATCCAGAAATGTAGTACCATTCCATTCTCGCAAACTATGTAACTATAAAGTTTTGCGCCTGCCGCTGTTACTCTTGCCTACATTATCATTACCAACTCGTAACTTTTCTTAATTCTTAATAAAATGTCAAAGTTAAAAAGTGTCAAAAGTATTTTTTAGAAAGACAATTCGTTAAAAGTGACTTAACTAACTGCCAAAATTAATATTGATATAACTGTCAAAAGTGAGTTAGTTAACTATTAAAATTGACGTTAACAAATTGTCAAAAGTGACTCTGACATAACTGTAAAATGACATTAACATAACTGTCAAAAGTGATTAATAATAATAACAATAAAAATAATATGTATTTCCCAACAAATAAATTTCCAATTACAGGAAAATATTTATAAAATTAAATAAAAAATAACATCTTTAACATTTTTAAAACAGTTTTGACATTTTTAGAACATTTTTTACATTTATGACACATTTTTTACAATTTTATAACATTTTCAGAGTATTTTTGACAATTTTGAAAATATAAACAAATTTGAGACACATTTTTGATAGTTTTAGAACATATTTAACACTTTTGAAACATTTTTGACAATTTTAAAATACATCACCAAATTTGAGAAACAATAAAAAATATCAACAGAATTTAAAATCATTTTTGACATTTTTAATAATTATAAAAGATATCAACAAATTTTTAACAATTTAGGAACATTTTTTGAAATATTTTTGACAATTTTAAAAAATATCAACAAATTTGAAAAACATTTTTAACAACTTTAGAACATTTTTGACAATGTCAGAACACTTTTGATATATATTTAATAATTTTGAAAAATATTAACCGACTTAAGAAACATTTTTGACAGTTTTGATATATGTTTGACATTTTTGACAATTTTCAACAATTTTAGAACACTTTTGATAATTTAGGAACATATCAAGTTAACTATCAAAATTGACATCACCATAACTGTAAGTAACATTGATATAACTGTCAAAAACTATCAAAATAATATAATTGCCAACTGTCAAACCGGTTATTAATAAAATGTCAAAGCACATGTCAAAAAAAAAAACTGTTAAACGTGACATAATTGTCAAACAATAAAATAACTGTCAATTTTGACAGTTATTTGTTAACTGTCAAAATTGACATAATTATCAAAAATGACATTGACATAACTATTAAAGTAATATCTGTCAAGTGTCAAACCGTTTATTAATAAAATGTAAACAAAAACAAACCGTCAAAAAATAAAACTGTTAAACATGACTTAACAGTCAAACAAAAAAACAAATAACGCTTGCAACAGCATCAAAAATACATAGTGATAATCTCCAATTAACAAAATGTCAAAAGTGACAAGTATTAACTTTCGTAACCGTCTATTAATAAAATGTTAAAAAACACAAAATTGACTTTTGTGTTTATTAGAACTATCAAAACTGTCAAAAGTAATAACTATCAATTGTGACACAACTGTCAAACAACAATATTGCAATTTCCAATTAATTGGATGCCAAAAAAAAAACTGAAGATTAAATGTTTGTCTTCTCTGTTGAATAGTCACCATGTTAGATGGTTACTTCATAAAGCAAAAATACTGAGCAACAAACAAGCCTTTGAAATAACCAATAAACAACAAATTTATCTGAACTGCAGCATTGTGATTTTAGAAAAAATGTATAGATAGTCTTCAAACGCAGACTACGTCTTCATTTACGACCTCCGTCACCCATATCATTCCAACACAAACTTCAAAACATCGTTTACTTGTACTAACAACTTAAAAAACCAAAAAAATATTTATAAAATCTTATACAAAGATCTACAGTAACAAATCCAACATTGCTAATCAAATGCAGCCTAGAATTCTAACTGTTAAAGTCACTCACAAAACCACACTTACTCAATCCTCAACATAATACATCTAAAACATAGCGAGCAGCAAGTATGCACTTACTCCAACTCTAACCAATTTTGAGCACTTTCTAGGCTTGAAAATAAAGATAAAACATTTTAGTAACTTCAGTGAACAAATTTCCTTCATACTACTCGGAGCAAGAAGCCAATATTTTAAGAAGAATAACCGAAGAAGCATTTACTCTGAGCCCAAACGTTAAATTTAGCAACATCGCTGTAAAAAAACCTGTTACAAAGAAGAACTGGACCAGCATCTGCCACTAATACTAACTGTGCCACACCGCTCCCACCCACGAGAAACTTAAACCACTGCCATTCCTAGAACCTTTGCAAGCAAAATAAAGTTACACTTGCTAAGTGCACAGTTCAACACTTATCCGGCAGACTCCAGCTTCCGCCTTAAACTTTTCAAGTCGCCGCCGGGAAACTTTGCAGATCAATACCAAGCAATATTACAAAGTACAAGTGCGCGAGGTGTTAAACTATTACTAAGTCCATCCACATAACAACTCCGTAGCGGCTGCACCGCTTAAACTACAAAACCGAACCAACCGACAACAATTGGCGCCTAACGTGTGGCATTTAAAAAACCAAAAAAATCAAATCAAAACCAAATTTCAAGATAGAAAACAATTTCTTCACCATCTCAAGTAGTCTCACATGAACTAGACAAACATCCGATAGAACGTCCTCTTCGAGTACAGTTCTGCCATCCTTGGAAAAAACCTTAACTAATGTTGTTATGAGAAAATATTGTCAAATATTGTTGAATTAAATTATTATTTGCAATAATAAATAAATAATTTCTTATTTTCAGATAAATATTACTTAACTTTAAACCGTTTTATATACCAAAAAAGCTGAAACTTGGACTCCGACATTTTATGGTTTTTAAGTAACTTTTGTAAATTAACAGCTTACATACTTTAAAAATAGATAAAAATAATCACTACCAATTCAAAAAAAAGTAAACCATCTTTTTCCCAAAACTGTAATTGCAGCTTCTTCTTAAGAACGGCAAAGTTGGTACTAAACACACAAAAAAACCTAAAAGCTTTCTTAGGCTAGCAAAACTAGCAAAAACTGCAAAGAATTCCAAAATAGGTTCAACTAGACTGCAACATCTCAACATCCCTCAACGCAACTTAGAACACGTCCGTCAGACACCACAAAACAAACTAAAAGTCAATAACAAGCCCAAGAACCACAAGAGATTGAAGAGACCCAGCTAAATCATGCATCCAAAGATGACCAAAAAATACATCGTACAATCACACCGATAAGTGCTTCCAATTTCAACGCTGGAATAATAACCCACAATGAGCAACCTGCAAGAGTTGCCAAATACAAACAAATTAAGCCAATCTACGCAAACTAAGCTGCAACTAGCAACATAGAATCCAAGTCAGTTAGCGTAGCAATCAAGAACAAGGAACACAAATGGTAAAACACAGAAAACAACAAAAACAGCTTTACCAATGCAAAAATAGAAGCACTGCAACGGGAAATAAAAAACTGAAAAAAGCTATAAATAAACCAAAATAAGAGGCAAAATCCCAGCTGAGTCAAACTTCAAGGTAATATTCATCTTTTAGCAACAAAGTAAACCAAGAACAAAGAAAAGAAGAAAGCCATCCAACCAGAGAACACCTTCCAAGGAGTTAAAAAAACCTCCAGGCAGCAATGACTTATTCAGGAGCTCCTAAACAATTCTGAAAGATCAAACTAATATAGATTCACTAAGAGATTCTGTATGTGATCTCTGTGCTGAGCATAATTCTCTGCTACACCAGCTCACGTAACTTCCAATCTTGTTACAACAAGTACAAAAAACTATCTTAGGTCCTTCCTCTTTTAAACTAAAAAAAAAATTAAGTCACTAACAAAACCACACACTCAATCCTCATCCAAAACATATCCAGCAGCAAGTCTGCACATATTCCAACCACAACCAGTTTTGTATACATTTTGAGCTCAAAAATAGATGCAAGCATTGATAGTAGCTTAATTGAGCAAATAATCTCTATATCACTCAAAACAAAATGCTTTATTAACAACTCCAGTCAACAACTGTTAACCAAGTACCAAGAACTATCAACCGCTAGACCTTGGATAAGAGCAATAACGCTAGTAAACTTCAATGGTTTGCTAAATAGCCTTGCATCACTTCCATCCCAATCTAGATAAACACAAATGGGACTTTATAGAATCCTCTTGTCCCATTAGTAATCAGAAGCAGGATACTTAAATCATTCAAACTCTCTTACGCAAAACCCTTTAACTAGTTCATTTTGTACCAAAAAAATTAAAACAAAAAACACCATCGCACGTGTTAATTTTTGAAGTTCCAAAAAAAAGAATTTCGACTACCTCTACCAAAACCACCAAAAAATGTAAAGGTCCAAGGACTGAAAAGACATTTGCAGTATTTGATTGGCTGTATATTACGATTTTAAACGATGACGTCATACTTTAAATCTGACAGTAATGACAAATTATAATAAATTTTGAAATGTCCAAAAACAAGATTTTTATTAAGGGAAGGAGTGTAACTTGTGCAAAAATCCTTTAGCAGCCTTCACTCGCTTCGTGCTTCTAAAAGCGGCAAGATGCTGAGGCAGCCAATATACTATAGCAACTGCCTCACCTAAATTAGATCCTATTTCATCCTTAAAAACTCCATGTGAAGTTATAACCAAGTAAACATCAATTAGATAGCCTTGATCCCCACCAGATATCACTAGTAGGACCAATGATCAAAAGTAATTTAATTTTCCACAAATTATTTAATTTCTTCTTCAACTAATAAAAGGTGTTACTTGAAGAAGAAATTAAAGACTAATTGTAGTTGTGTTCAGAAAATTGGCAATCATTGTCGCACATACTGTTTCACCTGTAACAAAAGAACCCCGATGAGTTCGTTTGTAGCCATTACAATATTAAATTTAATTTTGATTATTTAGAATCGATCAAAATCTCAGTGATAAAGACCAAGTTAATATTGTTGTTCGACAATTCATACCAAAAAAATTAAAAGCTTTTTAGTTAAAGATTAGAGATTGTTTCACTTAATAGATGTCAGTTGTTTAGTGTTTCTCAACCAAAATTTAGGTCTTGCAATGCCTCCAGTAAAAAAAAAATTGTTGCATTTTCTACTATTTCTCGGATTGACAGTGGACGAAAAGAAGCAAGTCTGTAAAAGACTGAACAAAACTAAACTACAGTTACTAGAATATGGTCTGCATGGACTGAGAAAGATGTACAGCCACATCGTCCAGCTGGAAAGTGTTCTGAAAGCAGCAATATTCGTCAAGTGAAAACAGATGGCCACACAAGATCGGTTTTAATCAACATTGCTGTAAACTGAATAAAAGCTCTTGATCGCCATGGGTCAATAGCAACAATTAACACAAAATTTCTTCTATAGATCTTTGTACCAACCAAATCAAAAGCTTCCATTAACTGCAGTTCAAAACTCCAAAGTGTGACTCAATACACACAAGCTTTAAGACTTTCTTGACTATCATCTGCGGTCCACAATCCCACATCTAAATAACTATACCAAACAATCAATAACCAAGTAATAGAATAAAACGCATCAATAAAAAAAATGCAAGAGCAGAAAGCAAAAAATATCACCCAGCAAGCCAGCATCAGCTCGAGAAGAACGTCATCACCATCAATTAAAAACGCACTCACTCAAAACGCCAACAAACAGGAAATCAAAAGAATAGATTACTAGAATTAACCACTGTTTCCAGAAATCAGCACACCATACAACACACAACGTTCCCAGATAAGATTCTATAGCAAACTGAAAGAGAATAGCTACCAACCAACACTTTTAAACTTGCAACATCACCACACATAATCCCCCACCGGATGCCACCAGAACTCTGGCTCCATACGAAAACCAAATAACCACTCAACGTGGTTCATATTTTGCCATAACATCACTTCCCAGCCTATAAGGCAATTCCGTACCCTTTCTACCCATAGAGTAGAAGTGTTTACTCGATAAGCGCTTTTTCCGACGTAGTCATCTGACCCAACTAGAGCAAATCCGATAGTTCGACTATAAAGACCCACTTTTTGAAAGATTCTCTACCCTAACCTACAAAAAAAGATAACCTAAAATAACCTAACCTACAAAAAAAAAGATAACCTAACCTACAAAAAAAAGATAAAGCATTTCTGAACAATTATTTTGCAATCTCAACAAAATTAGAAAAATGTCAGTCATCAAATTTTGACACAAAAGCTTTTCTAGCGCTGACAAATAACAAAAAAAAAAAAATTTGTAAACTTGTAGAAATTGAGCAAAATAATCTTACACAAACAATTGAATAACCAAGTTCATGTCATTTTCGTTAACTTGCTACAGGTAAATAAACAAAACTTCTTCTCCAACAAGCTCATCACAAAAAAAAGCAAAAGTTTTGACTCTTAAGTCAAGTAACTCAACTCAGTAAAGTATTATATCCCGCAAACTGGGAACATGCAATCACCTACAAAGCAACCCCTAAACTTCTACCAAGTGAGAACCACAACTCGTTGGAGTACTGAAACTATAGTATATTATCTATTAAGAGCAGAATAGTATTGTTTGTGGCACGCCAATGTTTAGCCAAAAAACCAAAGTGCCTGCCCAGCGTAAAAAAAATCAATAATATTTTTTATAAAATGAAACCAATTTTTTTTTTAAATTGTTTTAAATTTAAAATAAATAATAAAACAAAATTAAATATTTTTTAGCGGGCTTTAAAGCTTTACAGCCCTAGAGCGGCTACAAATAATTTTACCGCCCTAGTACCGTAAAGCACCACTTTCCAACCCAAAATACAAGCAAAAAAACTTAATCTTTCAAATTAAAATCATAATTAAGTGATTGCAAAACTGCAAACTTTTTGTATAAAACATTTTAATGTTCAACAAAATGACAAAACCTTGTACATTATTTTAAACTCTTACAAAATAATTATTTATAAAATAATCCACCTTCCTCTTCCCCGGCAACTTGTTAATATGTTTTCCCGAAAAATAAATTAAGCATGACATTTTTCATTAACTAACCCATCCAATATTCCGTCCTTCAATTAATATCTATAAAAAAACTACACAAACGCGACAGCCAAGAAAAGTTAAAAATACAACCGCAACACAGTCCAAAGAGTAGAAAAAATGGAGCGATTAAGCCATCTTTATTACCCAGCCATCAGGTAGGAGATGCACAGCCTGATTTGGATTGAACTAGCTTATTATCCAGTATTAGTACATGCAAAACAAACTTAATTTTGTAGTAAGTAAATTAAAAACAATTTTCTGCATACAGTAAACGCATTGTTTGTTATATAAATACAATCGGAAGGGTAATTTATATTTAGTGCAGGAAGGGAATTAGTTCTTCCTGTCTCGTTATAAATACGTTATTAAATGAAGATTACATCACAGCAGTAATTTTCTCTGCAGCATTTATGAATATTGCATGAGGCATTGATTCGCTATTAGTTGCGGTTATTGAGATTCCAAGACTTAATTACTGGTGGTTGTATAATTTAATAAAAATTGTTGGTTTTATTACGTCAAAAAATAACAGTTACAAGGCGTTCATAATTTTATTATGGAATAGAATTTATTTTCCATGTTATAAGACATGATATACAAACAGCAAAATTGCATCTTAATCTGAAGAATAATTGGAAAGAATAAAAAATTCTTACGAATACTAGTACTAGTTTCGGCTCTACTAGAGAATATATTAACATATTACATGTGTAGAAGACTCCAGTAGGGCCAAAACTAGTAATGTAAAAAATGAAATCTATAAGCAAATACAGAATAACATATAAAAAGCTAAACATAATGAAATGCATACAAATAGAAGAGTAGCAGAAGCAAATAACTTTAAATTATTAGCTTCTTAATAACAATTTTTGTTTATTTTACGTATTGTTCGACAAAGTTGTAACCAATTCAATTTTGGCAGGTAAAGCCAGTACTTTGCCTATAACATAAACTAAAAATCATTTTGTTTACAAGTCTGCAGCTGTCTGTTTTCAGGGGGTTTGCTTGAATAAACCGATAACAAATTTATACAAGCATCGCCAATTTTTAGTGCAATTTTTACTGTCTACTATTCATCAATCATCAAACGTACTAATTACATTTACATCCTTGTATTAAATTACTTCAAATCTATTATTATCCATTTTTGTGGGGGTGCAAAGTTGGCATGAATTCAAGCGTCGCAATTTAGAAAAATTACGATAATTTTCCAGATTTTTTTATATAAAATTCATGGAAATTATTATTTTAATTCAATTAGAGTCGACACGACAAGGTCCATTATATTCTAACCCAGTAAACTATAAAATATGTTTACTTTTTGTATTAAAACAAACCTTCACCAGTGCTTATTTTATTTGAATAAATAACGTTTATTTTTGCATTTGAAATTAATTATCCAGACACGTATTCATTATGTAATTATAAATGAAATAATAATTGATTAAAATTATGGTTAATGAATAATTTTTGATTTGTAATTTTATTGTCGATTTCTAGGTGGTCTAATCAGCATACACATAAAATTGCATGTCACGGGAACGGAATATCGATTGCGTGATTGAACTGGTAAATAAAGCGATTCCATTATGTGTGGCACCGTTTCGCGGTGTCACTGTTTACAAAAGATAACACGCGTTATGCATTGTAATTGTTTATAACAAAAATTTGCTTACAGCAATCAAAATTGTAAGATTATACAATGCGGAATGAGATTTTATTATTTAGTTTTGTTATTAAAGATAAATAAATCAATCTATGGAGTTTTAGTGATGTTAATTTAAATTAGAGATCTTCTGGAAAGTATAGTTTTCTTTAGGCCAAAACAGAAACAAAAAACTTTTTGTAATTTTTTTTGACCAAATTCAACTTTTAATGTTTCTTCTTCGTTCAAAAAAAGATTCTCTTCAGTTGGCCAAAAGTCAAAACTAAAACCAACAAATTTTTTAAAAAAACTACAAAATTTACATATTTTTGTCCAAAAACCGATATATTGCCAAAAGTCCAAAAACCATATTTTGGCTTTGGCCTAAAAATACAACTTACTTTTGGCCAAAGCCAAAAACTAGCCAAAAGTACAAAAATTGTCCAAATTCAAAATTTTTCCAAAAGTGCCAATGTTCCAGGTTTCAAAGAACTAGTTAGAGTTTGAAGAACAAACCAACATACTACAATAAAACTACAAAACTTAGTGCTCATGTAAACGCAAAGTTGTCCAAGGACTACAAAGCAACCAAATCTGCCAAAAAAACTAAATTGAATTTTAAGAAAAAATGCATAATAGACCCTCCAAAAACTGTTATTATTAAGCATTGCCAAAATAGAATTGAAAAAACAGAGAAATTTTCGCAATGGTCATGGTAAACGTAAAAAATTCAATAACACTTCTTAAAAAAAAAAGTAAAAACATAAAAACATCTACGGAGATGTTAGATACAATAAAAAACAACATTAACTAAAAGTAGATCATGAAATAAAACGGAGAAGAAATAAAAATGATAGCAGAAGTTCCACTAGGATCGGTACTGGGTCCTCTCCTATGGAATATCCTAACAATAGTGATAAAAAAATCTGATTAAGACAGTAAACAAAATGCCCTAAAAATAAGGACAGAACAACAAACTTAAATCCCAAAAAAACAAAAACAATTCTGTTAATAGAAAAAAATAGACCAAGAAAAAACATAGTTCTCAATAAAGAACGTCCAACTAAAACCAAAAACATCAATCAGGTAGATACCTAAAAGTAGAGCTAGACTAAAATCTTACTTTTGGCCTGCTAATTGACTAGATATCCACAAGAACAGAACATAATTATTGAACTGAAGAGAATCTAACCCAAAATAAGCGCAAACAAAAAAAAACGAAGAGAAAAATACTCATGTGAAAAAATTAAACTAAAAAAAAAAACAAAATTTCACACAGCCCAAAACTAGAACTCAAACTAATTGGCAGCAAAAAAAAAAATTCTTAATCCAAAATTATTTTTATTAAATTTTCGACTGTATATAGCGCATTTTTTGGAATATTATAATCAAATTTGGTTTACAATAGCCTAAAACATCTGACTATATATACACCAAAAGAATTTTAAAACAAAAAATTATTAACATCATTATTGGTTTGCAAGAAGGAGTAGGTTATTTCACATCCAATATTATTTTTAACAAACTTTTGACTGCAAATGACGCAATTTTTGGAATAAGTTGATCAAATTTGGTTTACAATAGCCTAATATAACTGACTATAAATCCACCAAAGGAATTTTAAAACAAAAAAATATTAACATCATTAGTGGTTGCAAGAAGAAGTAGGCTATTACAAATCCAATATTATTTTTAACAAATTTTTGACTTTTGACCCAATTTTTGGAATAATTTGATCCAATTTGGTTTACAATAGCCTAATATAACTGACTATAAATCCACCAAATAAAATTTATAACAAAAAATTATAAACATCATTAGTAGTAGCAAGAAGGATTAGCTTATTATAAATTCAAAATAATTTTTATCAAATTTTTGACTGTAAATGAAGCAATAATTGGAATAATTTGATCAAATTTGGTTTACAATAGCCTAATATAACTGACTATAAATCCACCAAAGGAATTTTAAAACAAAAAATTATTAACATCATTAGTGGTTGCAAGAAGAAGTAGGCTATTACAAATCCAATATTATTTTTAACAAATTTTTGACTGTAAATGACGCAATTTTTGGAATAAGTTGATCAAATTTGGTTTACAATAGCCTAATACAACTGACTATAAATCCATCAAAAGGATTTTAAAACAAAAAATTATTAACATCATTAGTGGTTGCAAGAAGGAGTAGGTTATTTCACATCCAATATTATTTTTAACAAATTTTTGAATGTAAATGACCCAATTTTTGGAATAATTTGATCAAATTTGGTTTACAATAGCCTAATATAACTGACTATAAATCCACCAAACAAAATTTATAACAAAAAATTATTAACATCATTAGTGGTTGCAAGAAGGTGTAGGCTATTACAAATCCAATATTATTTTTGATAAAATTTTGACTGTAAATGACACAATTTTTGGAATAATTTGATCAAACTTGATTTACAGTAGCCTAATATAACTGACTATAAATCCACCAAACAAAATTTTTAACAAAAAATTATTAATATCATTAGTGGCTGCAAGAAGGAAGAACTTAATATAATATGTATCAAATTTTTGACTGTAGATGGCCCAATTTTTGGTATAATATGATCAAATTTGGTTTACTATAGCCTAATATACCTAACTATAAATACAGCAAAAAAATTTGAAACAAAAAATTAACATCTTTAGTAGCTGCATGGAAGAGTAGGTAATTCTGAATCTAACAAAATTAGTAGCGCAATAGTTTCATCAAATTTAGTTTACTTAATTTATAGTATAATAAAAATAGATTTAGATTAGTTCAGCTACAATAGAAATAAAGCGTTATGCCCAAAATACAAAACTCAAAAGTTTGTCTGAGCAATTTTCTTAGAAAAAAAAATTCCTAAAATTAAATTTTATTAAGCCATCTCAAAACTCAATTCAACCAACGTTCAATTAGAAATTAAAGCAAAAATTAAATTGTAAAGCATGTTTTGCTCAAAATACTTAACTCAACTGAGTTTTCTGAATTAAAATTAAGCGCAACTCAAAAATTCTTAACAATTTTCTCAAAAACTCAATTTAATTAGCGCTCAATTATAAATTAAAACAAAAACTGAATTGTAAAGCCTGTTATGCTCAAAATACGCAATTCAAATGATTTTTTAAATATTTTTAGAACAAATTAAAGTCTTAAATTTAAAATTTTGTTAGTGCAACTCAAAATTCTCAATGATTTTCTCAAAAACGAAATTTAATTAGAGCTCAATTATATCTCTATTATGCTCAAAATACAAAATTCAAATGTTTTTTTAAATAATTTAAGAACAAATTCAAGTCTTAAACTTCAAATTTCGTTAGCGCAACTCAAAATTCTCAATAATTTTCTCAAAAACTTAATTTAATTAGCGCTTAATTATAAATAAAAACAAAAACTGAATTGTAAAGCCTGTTATGCTCAAAATACGCAAATCAAAAGTTTTTTTGAGTAATTTCATAACAAACTAAGGTCTCCTAAATTCCAATTTTGTTAGCGCAACTCAAAACTTTTAATTTTTTTCTAAAAAACTCAATTTAACTGGCGCCTGATAGAAAATAAAAACAAAAATCGGAATGTAATCTCTCAAAATACGCAATTCAAAAGTTTTTTTTAATAATTTTAGAACAAATTAAAGTCTTGAACTTCAAATTTCGTTAGCACAACTCAAAATTCTCAATGATTTTCTCAAAAACTCAATTTAATTAGCGCTCAATTATAAATAAAAATAAAACTGAATTGTAAAGTGTGTTATGTTCAAAATACGCAAATAAAGTTTTTTTGAGTAATTTTATAACAAAGTAAGGTCTCCTAAATTCCAATTTTGTTAGCGCAACTCAAAACTCTTAATAATTTTCTCAAAAACTCAATTTAAC
The DNA here is from genome assembly GCA_963932245.1 of Tachinus rufipes. Lineage (NCBI taxonomy): Eukaryota > Metazoa > Arthropoda > Insecta > Coleoptera > Staphylinidae > Tachinus > Tachinus rufipes. The sequence goes on from OZ010749.1 coordinate 11,768,896, forward strand.
TAGTGCCTAATTATAAATAATCAAACGAAAGACTGGTTTGCCATCTAGTTGCAATTTTTAATACTAAAATGTCCGCATTAATCGGTATCATTTTTGCATTTATGCAATTGGCAGTCATTTCGCGGCTATAACGATTTTGAATCGCCAATAAATTATGAAATGAATTAATAATTTATTCAAAATCAGTCAATCGAATCACAGCGGCCAAGGGTCAAGCATAGACAATTGTTTCGGTTCTACAAACCTCGTCAGTATGCCTTGTACGACCACGGCATCGCATGATAGCGAAGACAATTTTGAATAAATATTTCTTGACCCTTGGCCGCTGTGATTCGATTGACTGATTTTGAATAAATTATTAATTCATTTCATAATTTATTGGCGATTCAAAATCGTTATAGCCGCGAAATGACTGCCAATTGCATAAATGCAAAAATGATACCGATTAATGCGGACATTTTAGTATTAAAAATTGCAACTAGATGGCAAACCAGTCTTTCGTTTGATTATTTATAATATCAATTGTGTTCATAAGCACAGAAATATTTATTCAAAATTGTCTTCGCTATCATGCGATGCCGTGGTCGTACAAGGCATACTGACGAGGTTTGTAGAACCGAAACAATTGTCTATGCTTGACCCTTGGCCGCTGTGATTCGATTGACTGATTTTGAATAAATTATTAATTCATTTCATAGTGCCTAATTGAAAATAAAACAAAAATTGTAATGTAATCTCTATTATGGTCAAAATACTCAATTCAAACGTTTTTTAAAATAATTTTAGAACAAATTAAAGTCTTAAATTTCAAACTTTGTTAGAGCAACTCAAAATTCTCAATAAATTTCTCAAAAACTCAATTTAATTAGCACTCAATTAAAAATTAAAACAAAAACTGAATTATAAAGCCTGTTATCAAAATACACAAATCAAAAGTTTTTTGAGTAAATTTATTACAAAGTAAGGTCTCCGAAATTCCAAGTTTGTTAGCGCAACTCAAAACTTTTAATAATTTTCTCAAAAACTCAATTTAACTAGTGCCCAATTAAAAATTAAAACAAAAATTAAAATGTGATCTCTATTATGCTCAAAATACGCAATTCAAACATTTTTTTAAATAATTTCAGAACAAACTAAAGTCTTTCAAATTTCGTTAGCGTAACTCAAAATTCTCAATAATTTTCTCAAAAACTCAATTTAATTAGCGCTTAATTATAAATAAAAACAAAAACTAAATTGTAAAGCCTGTTATGTTCAAAATACGCAAATCAAAAGTTTTTTTGAGTAATTTTACAACAAAGTAAGGTCTTCTAAATTCCAATTTTGTTAGAAAAACTCATAAACTCAAATTCAAACATGTTTTTAAGTAATTTTATAACAAATTGAAGCCTCTAAACTTCAAATTTTGTTAATCCAACTCAATATTCTTAATAATTTTCTCAAAAACTCAATTTAACCAACGCCCAATTAAAAATTAAAGCAAAACTGAATAGTAAAGCCTGTTATGCTCAAAATACGCAACTCAAAAGTGTTTCTAAGTAATTTTATAATAAAATAAAACTTAGCTTAACGCAACTCAAAATTCTTAACATGTTTCTCGAAACCTTTTTTTTATTAGCGCTAAACTAGAAATTAAAATGGTTAAAAACTAAATTGAAAAGCTTGTTATGGTCAAAATACGCAAGTGAGTTAATCGCAGTCAACGTCCGCTCTGAACGCAAATATGTGTACATCACTTAACTTAACCACAAAACTCGGTAAAGCCGGCACCATATATTGGCTTCAACGCTGAAGCCAACATTAAGCCCAGCTGTGGGCAGAATACATGTAAGCCAAGTGAATGTATCATTAAAGAAAACCAAATTATAATCCTAAATGTTCAATAATTTAGCTAGCCATTACATAGTGAAATTAAATACCAAAAAAACAGTATATAGACTGAAAGCACCACTCATTTATGGACAACACGCCACAGGTTGGCTCCAATGCCTTTAATGTGCGGTTGAAAACCAATAACTTACGGATAGTGGTCAAATCTGACCTCAATGGCTTTATATTTATACAGAAATGACCAACTTTCAAAGCACAGACAAGAAAATCAAGTTCACAACCAATATTAACTTTCCAAAAACACCAAAAATATTGAAAACAAAGATTTAAAAAAACCTCCAAGTTTAAAACCCAAGTAGCTATTGCCTCCTATTAAACATCCAGATGCATATGCACAAAGTTGCCAAAGAGACCAAAACCTTGTCGTATATTACCTTAAAAAAAACACACAAAAAATGAACCAAGTTAACTCCGTTAAACCTACCAACGTGACGCTCAATTTTCTCATTAAAAAAAACCTAATAACAAAATGGTATCACATAAAAACATAACTGAAGAAATTAATAAATTAACACAAAGTGAGCGGAGTCTTTCCATCCATCAAAAGTAAGATACATAAAGTTTGGCTTGCAATTCTGTACAATATATAATAAAGTTTAATTTGCAGAATGTATAAAAAAACCAGTATATTAATTTATTTTATCGGTCAATAATAATTAAATATTTTTTTCTAAAGTTGGAAAACGTGGGCAACACCATTTTGGCGCAGTCGGTACACCCGTTTTTGCGTAATAATTAACAAATTTGTGTAACGCAAAAATTCCATTTGTAAAAGATATTTGATATGCTAATTTTACTTAAAAGAAAGAAAAATGGCACTTCTAACATGTTTGTCGCTCTTATCGCCAAAAAAAACAAAGTCAAAGGCCTATTTTCTGAGGTCAATTAGACTTTGTCGTTTAGTAAACTTAAATAATAATTAAAATTATCAATTTAAGAGTTTTGGTGCAGTCGGTGTAGCATTGACAACGTTACTTTTTTTCCTATTTCCTAAATTTTGTAGTGACAACAAAAAACACGGATTCGTTTGCCTAAAACACAAGCCATCAAAATAGCATTAAATTAAATGATTTTAATTATAAAATTATTCTTTTTAGTACAAATTATCTTCAATATTATTAAAATTTCATCCATTTTAACAAAAATAAACGTATTTTGTCTAAATGTTGATAAAATTAAGTAACACCATATTGGCGCAGTCGGTGCATCATTTTTTGCGCAAAAATTTTGTAAATTTTTTTAACGCAATATTTATTCAAAAGATTGCCTAAATTTCAATTTGTGAAACAAATACCTAATGCTAATTTTATATATGAAAAAAAAATCAAAATGTTTTTAATGCTAACATTCTTAGCGCTTTTGTCAGTAAGAGATGGGAACGCAGTCAAAAACCAGTAACTTTTAAGTCGTTGCACAATAATTAAAATAATCGATTTAATTTTGTTGGTGCAGTCGATGTACTACTTGGCTTGTCCCTTTTCATATTTCTTAAGTATTGTAGTAGCAACAAGAAACACCACCTTCAGATTCGTTTGGCTACAAGCATTTTACTTAATTATTTTTAGTACAAATTGTCTTAAATATTATTGAATAAGATAAAATCTATTTTAAACCAAAAAAAACTATAATTAGCATTTTGATAAAACACAGTTTGTCCTTGAAATTTATAAATAAACATTTCCCATACAAATCCATTGTGATCTATACTAAATCAAAACATGCATTTAATTACCAAGTGAAAAATAAACGCGATGACCCGCCCACCTTGAATTACTTCCTAAACACAAATCCCGCATACTAATGCAAGCTCGGAAGCAATCATAAAATGATCCAAAATGAATATTAAAACTGCACCTTGAATCGAAATAAATAATATCTCCACAAGCGCATTTAAATCAATTCAGTTTGGTGACCTAAAGTGCCTTGAGGCAACTTCCGCAGCGCTACAATCTTGCAAATTGTATTAAAAAAAAAGAGACGAACAATGACTCGCTCATTTCCTCATTGACAAGGCTTGCAAATGGCTGACAATAGTTAATATTTTTTTGTATAAAGATCAAGAACGGAATTTAATTTGGTAAAATAATGAATGCCTTTCACCGATTAAAACCTTGCTCAAAATTTCGCGACGTAATGTAGGTTAAGGAATAAATATTACGATAGCTCAGCAACAGTTATCGCTTAGTAAATAATAATTTTCTTATTATAAAATTAATTTGCATAGTATGTGATGATACTTAATGAAAAAATTTGCAAATTTTGGCAAACTGAAGTAAGTAAATTTGGTTGAATATTTGCAATTGGAAATTCTGTTAATGATAATGAATTGCTAAAAATATGTGTTAAAATCATTGCTTAGTAATAGCACAATTTTTGCAAATCAAAACATACGATCGATTCTAATTGCTAGTACAAATCCTCGCACACCATTTCCAATTAATACAATTTCGCATGTTAATCGAAGTATTTGTGCGAATCCGCTAATTGCGTGCTCAAATAAGTTTATCATAAAATTTCGACAAACAATTACGTGAACTTGTCGAACTTTCGTCGTATTTCCATGGTGATAGTAGTTGGTTTCGGTGGCAACAGACAACGAGGAGGTCACAAATAATTATAATCGGTTATAGTTTAAATTGGTCGTGTAAATATGTCGCAACGTTAATGGACTTATCAAATAACAACAATTTAGGTGGAGCTGATGCAAAAACATGCGTCAATCGCGCGATCTTATTAAATAATGTTATTTCTTCACATGTTTTCTGTTATTTTTAGATTTTTGTGTATTTTTAGAACTGTTTTCTATTAATTATCGTATAGATGGGACCAGGTTATTATGTTTAGTTTGCATAATAATCGATAAATTGGTCTGTGATGTTTATATTTTTGATATAAACAAATTATTACGTTTGTCTGAATGATGCAATTTTTAATATTGTTGTCGTGTCTTAATTGAAAATATATTTTATTCAAATAATTGTTTTATTAATTTTTGATGAGATCTTTTAGAAAATATTTGTTTACTATTTGGATAATTCTAGCTCCCTTGTTTGAAGTATTCTCATTATTTGACCCAATCAGGGGTCAGCTAGGGTCTAGAGTTAACTGAAATCCACCTCAGCAAAAAACAACCATAAAGTACAATTACAATGCGGATAATAGATCCAACTGCTATACAGCCCAGAAACGCGTTACCCATAAAAAAAATAGAAAAACTGCATCAAAGATCCACATAAAAAAAGCAATCTCGCACTTGGCTTAGTGGCCTTTAATCATCAACAAAACAAAAAATTTAATGAAAAGACGCAACCTCAAACCTAACAAAAAGTTCATACCTAACACAAGCAAAACCACCAACAGCGCTTCAAAAACTTTGCAACTGTGACCCCAACACAGCCAAACCTCCACAGCAACATAAAGACATCTCAAAGTTACCTCAGTCTCAACTGATACATCTCTACCGCATGTTCCAAGGCCACTTTGTACCTGCTGGACAAAAACCACTGACTCCAGACTTACCGGAAATGTCATTATTGTTATTAGCTTTGGCGCAAAATTACCCTAACAATAAAAACCTTTTAATGGTCCTGAACCATCCCACGATTGGTTAGCGGTGCAAAGGAGGTCCATTTTGGATTTTAACCTTCCAAATTCGATTGGCAGAAGTTAGACCCACTAGATTAACTAACCGATAGAACAGCAATTGCTGAAGATTGCTCTGTAGTACGACGTGGATCACACGGTCAAAGAAGTTTTCCAAAAAAACTTGCAAAATTTGCCTCCTTGACTCAGGGATATCAAGACCACCATCCTTAAAAGTCGCATAGAGATTGGCGTCGGAGGTGTAGACATGCAAGTTAACTGTTCTCTGAATCTGGCGGTCAACATCTTTCAAAGTCTTCGCGCTTATCTTGGAGTAGTCCCGGAAGAGACTTTAAAGATTTTGCTAAACCAAAGACCAAGATTAACCATACCGGGCTTCAGGATACCAGTAGCTGCAAAGTGTGTAATATATTTGAAAAAGCAATCATGGGATTTATCTAAAGTCCTTTCACACAAAAAAATGGTTTCGTCCACAAATTCCGTAATGCGGTGGAGCTTTGCTGAAAGTGTCCATCAAGAAGAATATGTTGTTGTGCTGTAACGGAACCACCAATGGTCCAAAAGCTCGTCAATGACCAAACTGAAGAAAAGGGAACTCAGTTGGTCTCTTTGTTTGACGCCTCTTTTTTTTTTCTCGATGAACTAGATCATACCCTCATCGATGGTGAGTCTACGGAGAGCCCGGAAGATGGAGTGGTAATAGACTCTGCTTTACGGTTGGTTCTAGATATTGCTAAAGCCGCGCTGGTTAGGATTCAGTTGAATTGCGGCAATCCGGTGGAATAAGCGTTAGACTGTAGAACCAATTGCGTTGAAGCGCCAGTTTAAGGGATTATTCTTGTCACTATTCTTAGGAAACGAAGTCTAAGGTGACCAGTTTTTGGTTCCGGTTGCAATTTGAAACTTCGTGATTAGATTAAAGGATAGGAAGCTTGCCCGTCGTCAGGTGAAGCTTTAATTGGCGCAATTGCGCTTACTTCATCTACTTCAATTGAAACTTTCTCCTTACTGCATGTGTTAGAAATCACTTAGACAGAGAAGAAAAAACTGTTAGATGAGGTCATGATGACCAACACTTCGGCGGGTATGTGGGTCACTTCATATCATGATAACCATAGTGTAGTTTGCATTGGAGTGCCCACACACCTGTCCCAATGTTTGTATCAAAAAAATTAAAAAAATTCCTCTCTGCATGTGTTAGAAGTTTCTTAGTCAGAGAAAAAAGAAGCCCAATACTTGGGCGGGTGGTTGGGTCACTCCATACCATAATTACTATCGTGTAGTTTGCATTGGAGTGCCCACACACCCTCCAAAATGTTTGTATAAAAAAATTAAAAAAAATTCCTCTCTGCATGTGTTAGAAGTCACTTAGTCAGAGAAAAAAAAAGTGTTATATAAAGTCTTGATGACCAATACTTGGGCGGGTGAGTTGGTCACTTCATATCATAATTACCATCGTGTATCGTGTTATCAAAGAAAGTTTCTCTTCTCTGCATGTGATAGAAGTCACTTAGTCAGAAAAGAAAAATATTATATCTAATGTCTTAATGACCAACGCTTAAAAAGGTGAGTGGGTCACTACATATCATGATTACCATCGTGTAATTTGCATTGGAGTGCCCACCCACCCGCTCAAGTGTTGGTTATCAAAGAATTAAAAATTTCTCCTCTCTGCATGTGTTAAAAGTCACTTCATCAGAGAAAGAAGATGTGTTATCTATTGTCTTAATGACCAACACTTGGGCGGGTAGGTGGGTCACTCCATATCATAATTACCATCGTGTAGTTTGCATTGAAGTGCCAACCCACCCGTCCAAGTGTGCGTTATCAAAGAATTAAAAATTTCTTCTCTCTGCATGTGTTAGAAGTAACTTAGTCAAAAAAGAAAGAGGTGTTATATGATGTCTTGATGACCAGCACTTGGGCGGGAAAGTGGGTCAAGCCAAATCATAGTTTAAATTAAAGTGCCCACCCACCCGCTCAAGTGTTTGTTATCAAAAATTTGAAAGTTTGTGTTAGAAATCACTTAGTCAGAGAAGAAAGAAGTGTTATATGAGAATTTGATGACCAACACATATCATGATAACCATAGTGCAGTTTGTATAGGAGTGCCCAACCACCCGCCCAAGTTTTTGTTATCAAAGAATCAAAAATGTCTCCTTTCTGCATGTATTAGAAGATACTTAGTCAAAAAAGGAAGAGGTGTTATCTAATGTCTTAACAATCAACACTTGAGCGAGCGGATAATGATTATAATCGAATCCTTCACCAAAAAATTTTTTTAACAAAAAATTGGAAGATTTTCCTGTTTGCAAGCATCAAAAGTTTCTACATTAGAGGAAAGGTTGATGAATTCAATCTCTTGATGACCAACACTTGGGTGGGTGGGTTACTCTAAATTATAACCAAAAATATACCAAAAACATCCGCAGGCTTGTTAAAGATTGCAAAATGGGTAAACACCATAATCGTAGAAAGACAACATTAAATCAAAGAAAATTATGCCTTCAACTAAAACATGCCTAAAACTGTCTCGTACTTTGGAAGAAGTCATCAAATTAATGAAGAAGGATAAAGTTTGATTTTATTTTGTTTTCTAAAGCATGCAACTATAGCATTTCCAAAACTGCCCGTCACTTCTTAAAAGGATATCTTTAGAAGACCACATCAAATCTAAGAAATGGAAAATAGAAAAAGGAAAAAGCTTTTACAGACTTTATTGCACTTTTTGATCTATGCTTGCCAATGCCTAGCAAAACTGATTGAAAAAAATAGATAAAACTATTACAGATTTTATTCTATCTGGACCTGCCTGGTACTTCTCAAACTAATATTTTTAGAAAACAATATTAAAACAGTGAAGAAGAAGAAAAGCAGTAAAAACTCCTGAAGACAGAATGATCTCCTGGCAGCACCAACATGACACTTGTGGTTAAAAAAATGTTTTTTAACCAGATTTTGCAAATAACTACAGAAACTTACGCCAAGTGCAACTTTTTCAGATCTTGAAAAAGCTAAAAGTTTCTTATTACTTTGACTATCGTAGAAAGGAAAAAAAAAATACATTTCAACTAGAAGCAACCATTGCGTCATTTTTAGTGAACATTTTGCCCACAGCGCTACCACCATACGGGAATTTTTGCAAAGGATTTTGGACAAATGCCGGTTTTTGCAACAACAAACTTTGCTTACGACAAAACATTTGAGCAAGGAAAAGACCTCTTAGGGCATGCCCAAAACATATTTTAGCCACATCAAAAAAATTACCCACAAACATCGAGCAAAACGTAAACTAAGCAAAAGTTTTGGGAAAATAACTAAACCTAATATAGAAGCTGCACTAGCCTATCAAAAATTGGAAAACATTGATTGCAGACTTCTAGTAATCACAAATCACAAAAGAAGAACATCTAATAGCAAAAGTACAGAAGAGTTTAGAATGAAACCAAATTAACTCAGTTCTTGAGAATTTTGGCGAATAACAAAACGGATTTCAAACAACAAAATCAGTTAGCGGTGAGAGATTCACCTGGGTGGAATCACGAGATGCAGTTATGTACTCCTGTTACTTCTCTCCAAACAAAAGCACCGAGCAATTTAAAAAATGGCTGACAAAACTAAGCAAAGACCAAAAAAAAAACACAGAAAAAACCCTTATTATTAGCGAGGATTTCAATACCAAGTCTGGTATATGGGGCTCACCCAAGGACGATCGGAAAGGAGACATGCTAGCGGAAAACAAGCTCTGCATCCTAAATAGAGAAAGGGTACCAACTTTTCAAAAAAACGGGATAGAATCATACATAGACGTCAGCTTGTGCTAGACTAAGATGGTAACAAAAATTAAAAACAGGCACGTAGGCAAATAAGAGAACCTGAATGAGCACATAAATATACACATAGAAATCGCGCCCAAAAAGATAAAATCAAGAGAAAAAAAAAACAAAAAAACAAAAGATGGGTCTTTCGCAGTGGTCAAGAGAAGGAATTCCTGGAAGACCTTAACCAAAACGCAAGAGAAACAATTCATACCGCTGACAAGCTGAAAGAAACTATAATTAAAACCTGCAAAACACTAAACAAGAAAGGAGGAAGAATAAATTACAAACCGATGTATTGGTGGAAAGAAAACATTGCAGACAATAGAAGGTGCTGTATAAAAGCTAAAAGAATAATGACAAGAATAAATGGCAAAAAAACAAGAGACACCAATCTACTGCAACAGGTACAAAAAGCATATGCAAAAGAAAAAAAAATCTAAAAAAAATAATAACTGACTCCAAAAGGATGTCATAGAAAAATTTATGCAAAGAACATGTGGGGCAAAGGATACAAAATTGTCACTGATAAAATAAACCAAAGATCCCCGCTAAATGGCTAAAGCAAAGAAACTATTTCCCAACCAAAGCAAAACATGGAAAGAGCTAAAAGTAGACGTAACTACGATACCGGAATGCACAAAAGAAGAACTACAGATGGCACAGACATGATCCCGCCGGAGGTCATCAAAGCAATACCAAGACAAAAACCGCAGCTATGTGTAAAAGTATTCAACAAACTGATTAAGCAAGGCATATTTCCCACGGAATGAAAAGAGGCAAAACTAGTATTAATCAAGAAACCTACCAAAAAGGATGAAAGCAAGACATACCAACCCATTTGCCTACTGAACACGCTAGGAAAACTCTATGAGCACATCCTCAAGAAGAAAATCACAAAAGAAACAGATAAGAATGAAGGACCCAGTGAGAACAAATATGCGTTCAGAAGAGGCCACTCTACTCTAAAATAAATGCGTTTTTTGCAAACATTTTTAATAAATTTTATGCAATGTGCAGTGAGCTTCTGTGATTTTTTTTTGTTAAATTAATTGCAAAAAAAATAAAAAAATAATTTTTATGTTTATCAATAATAAAACTGTAACTAGTATCTATAATTAAATATTATTGTTTTTTAATCAGCACGTGACGTCATTTGTGGGCATTAAACGTTGTTATGTTGGCTTCACCAAGCAAAAAGCAGAAAATAAACCACGATTTATGGTCTAAGGGTTTGATTGATAAAAGTCTCTGCGCTTTATTATATGAATATAATTCTCCGTTTGAATATTTTTTAATCAAAATTAATCATTTTCATAATCTGACTCACAACAATCTACAATGTAACAATGTAATTTAATACCAATACAACAAAAGATTTTATTTCTCATTTATTATCTAATAATTGCGAATCCCATCATGATTCACAAAGTTTATTTAAATTGAAATCTAATCACCATAATAAAGTCTTTTTACTGCTATTTAATGGGCCTGCTAAAAGTCGATAGTTTACATCTGACGTCAACTAACAATTACAGTAATTGAATAGACCTTTCACCTAACTGATTCGTAAATGTTGAGCCATTTCACTTTTCAATTCCTCATCAAATAATTAATACTAATTAATTAATAAAAAAATATTTAATAAATTCAGTAATAACCGGTTTTTAGATAATCAATCTAATTGTTTTGATTTTTGTTAAAATTTATCATTCGTAATTGAATCGTTCTCAGTAATTGTAACCGCACTGATTTGTGAATCATTTAGTAAAATAATTTTTGCTTATATAAATAAAATTTAAAAAATGATATAAATTTAGTTGCAAACAAAATTTTGATTTTATTAAAAACTTTAATTGAATTGAACTGTTTGTTTTTTAATTATTATGACATGCATACATCTTATTCCATACTTTTTTTAGAACGTGAACTGAATGTGATATTTATATTGGCGTTGAATTTGCTTCAATTAATTAAATTATGTTGGATTAAGATAAGAATGTTTGAGTTTATTACATTTTATGTTTTCTTTATCGCGTGTAAAACAAATCTTTCGGCGCCATTCAGTAATTCCATTGATAAAAAATTCTAATTTGCAAATTAAGCATTAAACTAAACTAAAAATAATGAAACAATGATTATTATTTCATACAATCATTTGTGATTTGTGATATGTGGAAAAAAATGTCCGCGGCAAATTTAGATCGCATGAAAAACAGATGCGTCGTGTTTCCTCGATATTAAACTTGTGTAAATGGCACACAACCCAATTATCATTGTCACAATTTCCCTGACCCAAATAAAACCGAGTCCATAAGGCCACAACATATAGATTTATGTACTCGACTTTTATTACTTTCACTAACAAACAAAAAAAACATTTTGAGAAATGGCATGGAATAAAAATTTATTTTTTAATACTCAAGTTTAATCATTTGAAGTAATATATAAAGTTGTAAGACATAGCAACAATGCAATTGCAATTTTATATTTGCTTGCCTTGTTTCTAAGAGTATGAATGCGTCAATAGTATTGTTGCTAATAATCTAAATATAACTAGATTGCTAATTAATTCATCCTTGTCTTATCTGTGAAGCAAATGTAAACATAACTTAGGAAATGGTGAGATAGTTCGGATGTTTGAAACAGATATTGCTAAATTGTCGTCTGAACTAAATTAATTTTGCTAATGAGCCGGATATTAGCAATTAATTTGAAAAAATAAATAATAAAATTATTTCATAACTAAAGCAAACAACTGATATGAAAGCATATTAATAACAAACAAATCGATTTATTTTATCTTTGACGGGCCCTCGAATAATTGCAGGCATTATATTTTGATGTTCTGCATGAAATTCGCGACTAATTGTTTGAATATCGTTCCGCATTTGTAATGTACACACAAACAATCGAATGGTTTGATGCATTTAAGGGCTAAAATTAGCACATGATAGTGTCAACATATAAATGTGTGTTTAGCTATTATTATCATCAATGTTTACTGTAATGGGATTTGCAAATCAATCCGGATGGATTCGGATAATGATCAAATTATATTTATTCTGAAAAAACTTTCGTTTAAATGTTGAAATACTAATTTTTTAGAAAAATAAAACTGAAACATGTACTCAGCATAAATTACACAGATTAATTTCCAATTTATTAGCATGCTATTAATAGCAAATTATATAAATAAGCTGGATCGAATCACCTGAAGATGGGAAGCACAGCTATAATCCGTTTAATAGGTGCTGCTGTCGATGCGCAATAATAATTAGATTGACGCAGACTTCTGTATTATTATGTGCGAACTAATATGGAAATGCGTTCGCATAATGTTGAGAGGTATAAAAATATTTTATTGCCTATGCTGCGCCAAGGTGAAGGTCTGAATGATATTTAAAAATCTTTAACCGTAATTGCGTGCACCGTGACACTACACGGCGGCTGTAATTGAGCGATAATCAATTTAGTTTGGTGTGTTGTATCCTTGAGGAAATGTATACGTTTTCCATAGAATTAAGTCTAGACTGTTGATGGAACTTCCTTGTTTTAATTGTGGGGGAAATTATCAATCAATTAACCTTATCGAAAAAAATATATAAAGCTCATTTGTGTTACATCAATTATATATGTTTTTAATATTTTATTAATAACTGCAGTTAATTTAAATAACATTGAAAGCTTTTCTGGTGCTTTAAATAGGATTTAGCAAAATATTAAAAATTTTGTTGTAGTTATAGTTATTTATTGAATTTTTATACAATAAAGTGGTTTCTTATGTAATTTTTAATTAATTCAATAGGTTTATTTTCCTGGCCAACGCATAAGTTTGTCCAAAGTCTGTCTCAGATGATGTCATCAAACCCCTTAGAAACAAACTTTGTGTTAAGTCTCCAAGGCCAAATTGGAAGTGGTGTACAACTGTCCATTAAAAAGCACTTGAGTAGAAAAACTGTCCCCCTTTAAAGTCAAAGACAAAACCAGTAATATGATATAACGTATTCTTGTGAAGCCAACATAACAACGTTCTATGCTCACCAATGACGTCAAAAATTGTTTAAAAAAATCATTTATTGCATAACATTTCTGGAATTAAATTTATCAAAAAATGTAGAATAATCAAATCTACAAAAAAAAATCATTTGTTGCATGAAATTTGCACAGAAATTTATTGCGTAAAATCAATATTTTTTGCATAAAACTTTTATTGAATCAAATAATGAAAAAACTTTTTCACAAAAAATAGCTTAAAAATACTTCAAAAAAGCCCATTTATAGCATAAAATTTACACATAAACACATTTATTGCATAAAATGTATCAATACTTTTAGGAAAAAACCATTTATTGCATCAAATAACAAAAGAAAGCATAGAAAATCAATTTATAAAAAAACTGCAAAAATATTTTACACAAAAATACATTTATTGCATAAAATTTTGCATAAAACGCATTTATTGCTTCAAATAATAAAAAATAACATAAAATGACAGCAAAAATACTATAAAAACGTAAAAACCTATTAACAAAAATACATTTAATGCATTTTTTTGTAAAAAGCACATTTGTTGCATCAAATAATAAAACAACAGAAAAATAATTCGCAGCAAAAAATTCTTAAAATTACAAAACAAATTTATTGCAAAAAATGTATACAGAAATACATTTATTGCATCAAATAATAAATAAAATAGCATAGAAAATCAATTTATAATAAAAAATACTGCAAAACCGCAAAGAAACCTCATTTATTGCATGAAATTTACGCAAAAATACCTTTTTATATAAAATTTATCAATTTTTTTTCCAGAATGCACTTTTATTGCATCAAATAATTAAAAATAGCACCGCAATCGCTAAAAAAGCTCATTGATTGCATAAAATTTCCACAGAAATACATTTATTGCATGAAATTTGTTTGCAGAAAATCCAAATATTGAAAAAAAGCATAAAAAATCATTTCATAGTACAAAAAAAAAACTCATTTATTGACATTTATACCATTTTTTTTTGCAAAAAACTTATTTATTGCATTATAATAAAATATTAGGTTAAAAAATCAATTTATTGCATAAAATGTACACAAAATTATATCATAAAATTCTCAATTTTTTTTTTCAGAAACTTTTTTAATGCAACAAATAATAAAAAAATTAAAAATCAATTTATAACAAAACAATACTCAAAAAACAGCAAAATATCTCCTTTATTGCATGAAATTTACACAGAAACACATTTATTCCATAAAATCAAACATTTAAACATATTTGTGTCAAAATTTACAAAATAAATATATTTGCCCGTTAAAGCAAAACAAAAATTACTTAAAAAACTAAGTTACTATAAGAAATTAAGCAAAAAATTGCAAAAAAACACATTGCTAGAAAACTAAGAAAAGCACCTTAAACGTAACGTAGAAAAAATACCGACAGCGGTCCAAAAAGACCCCAAGATAATGTGTGACTGTTCGGATTTTATTTATAATCGTAATAATATTTAATTTTGCAGTAATATTTGTTTGACAAAGCAGACATCGAAGTGATGCAAATACATTCTTGCTCTTGATGCTTACAATTAGATTTTTTTAAATTTAACTTTTAAAAACCGTTTCTAAAAAAAAATTTTTTTTTTACTGAGTTGTGAAGAATTTCACCTCTCTAGAGCCGGTGCAAACAATTTTTTTCGCCCAAGGGTCGCAAAGCATCAATTTCCGATCTACAATACAAGCGGAAAAAGGCTTTTTCAAAGTAGACAAGCAAAAATAAAATAAAATGACAAAATAGATATTATTCTAAATAATCAAACGAAAGACTGGTGGCAACAGCAAGTCTATCCTTGACCCTTGGACGCCAATAAACTAAAAAAAAAATTTAAAAAAAACTACAACAAAAATCTGGTCCGGGGGTCCATTTGGACCCCACTCGGTATTACAAAGGTTTAACAAGCATGTCAATCATAAAACTCAACAAAAAACAATGTTTTAAGAAAACAATTTCATAACCAGTAAAGCTGCAAAGCCCCAAACACATTAACGCCTAATAAATTACTCTACAACCACCAGCAAATGGCCAAAAACCAAGAACAAAAAAATCTAAAAATTGCATGTCTCTAGTAACAATTGCAAATAGTAATAAACATATTTAGGTAAACCAAAGCTAACCTAATCCTCCATCAAACTACTCAGAAGTGACGCGGGACTAGTGCAAGACCTGAATGAATTTCCTAGAAGCGTAGAAATTAATTATAGTGAGGAAAAAGACTATTTTTAGCATTTAATGACAATGCAGCTAGAACTAAGCTTGCAAAAAATATTAATTTACAAGTTCTCCCAAAACAAGTTCAGTTGGCGGTCCGCGTACGTAATTAGGCAACGATCATATAATATGTCCAAAACAGAATCGCCAACGTAACTGCGAACAATTCGTTCGCTTCTGCTGTGGCTCCTCCAGCATCATCAGGTAGCCGCTTTCTTGGAGGCGCAAGGAAAGCTGATAGCTTTCTTTTTGTCTAGTTTAGCTAAACAATAATGGATAATAAAACGCCCGATGTATTATTCCGTATTTGTTTTTGGAATGCTAATACCATTCATAATAAAATGGGCGAGATAGAAAAATTCTTCTTCGATGAGAACATTGATATCATGTTGGTATCAGAGTCGGTTCACCAACCCAATCAAGCGCTGAGAATCCCAAATACTTTCACGTACTTGAGATCGTCGCCGGTGCCACTGGGGAGAGGTACATTGATCTTAGCAAAAAGATCATTGGTCCACTCCGAGGTGGTAACCCCAGATACTCTCTCGCTAGAATCAAACGCGATAGTGGTAACTGTGCCTGGGTTAGGCACACTCAAAATCGCGTCTGCCTACATCAGGCCACAAAATCGCATTGAAATGGAAGATTTTGATGCAATTCTCGACAGTCCTCACCCCACAATTATCGCTGGGGATTTAAACTCTAAGCACTCGGCGTAGAATAGCTTGAGGACAAACTGCAAAGATCGAAAGTTGTTCGATTACGCGCAGGAAAACAATTTGCAAGTGGTGAGTCCAGATAAACCCACCTTCTACAGCAATGCAGGTCACATGGGGGACGTTCTTGACATAGCAATATTCAAGAACGTCAACCTAACATACGATTTACGCGCTGTCGATGCAATGAGCTCCGACCACGACCCTGTAATATTGGAGCTCTACGGAAAGAGGACGGGTGAGGGAGGAAGATTCGTAACTCGTACGGATTGGCCTCTCTTTTCTCGCCTTCTGGAAGTGAACATTAGCAGGCTTGCACCAATACATACAGTCGATGATCTGGAAAGAGCCGTCGAAACTTTTACTACTCAAATGCGCGAAGCCACGGAAAAGGCCTCTAAGACCCATCAGGCTCACGTCGATAATCCTCTAGGACTATCTCGCGACGCTAAAACATTGATAAGACGCATAAATGCCGCCAAACGTCAATAGCAGAGGCATCGCGACCCCAGAAATCGCAAAATTTTAACGCGCTCCACAGCGAGGTGAGAACAGCGATAAGGTGGCAAAATACCATGGAATCTTTCACAGAGGATGATCATGCAATGTGGAGGATCTCCAAGGCCTTACGCAACAGGGTCCCCATTCCAGCTATTCTTGACGAAAATGGGGTTCAATTTTCTAATGAGGGAAAAGCAGGCATTCGCCGACTGCTTCGAACTCCAATGTTCCGAGGAACAAGGGACACTGATTTGGATCATATCGATCGGGTCCACAGGGCTGTCAGAAACTTCCTGAACGCCGAAGGCGACGACGAACCGCTGGAAAGCGTTTGACCGTCTCAAATCAGAGAAATTATCAAAAGATTTAAAGCTCAAACCACCCCTGGTTCCGATAAGATAACGAACAGAGCTTTAAAATCGTTCTCGCACAAAGCAATAATGGCACTCACCAATATTGCAAATGCGACTCTTCGAACAGGGCACTTTCCTTCAGATTGGAAAAGCTCACTGGTGATAACTATCCCCAAACCTGGGAAAGACCGGAAATTTCCAGAAAATTACCGGCCTATCAGTTTACTATGTACCTTAAGTAAGGTCATAGAAAGGATGATCTTGGACAGATTACAGGAGTGGTCTTTTTCGACGTCGAAAAAGCCTTCTTTTTAAATTGTACAGAGATAAATTCCCTCTACGTTTTATGAGGCTGATTGCTTCAAATCTAAACCGCAGAACACTGGCAGTCAGAATTTCTGACCATATATTTACTTCTCGAAATATAGAGACAGGGGTGCCTCAGGGGTCTATTTTATCACCGTTGCTGTTTAACTTATACTTTGCCGATATGCCTTCGGGATTGACGCACGGGGTTCAAATGGCACAGTTTGTTGATGACACAGCTCTTCTCTATTCTTCTAAATCACCCGATGTGATTATTTCAAGATTACAAAAAGCCACGGACGACCTGGATGAATGGTTGGACAAATGGCAAGTCAAAGTAAATCCAGAAAAAAGCAAGGCTGTTCTCTTCACACGCCGGAAAATTACACCCGATCCCATACCGTGGTCTGATTCTGCTAAGTATCTTGGGGTTATCTTAGACAAGAGACTCACGTATAAACTACACGTGCAGTCAATTCACGATAAAGCCAAAATGGCAAAAAATCTTATTGTTCCGATGTTGCGTCGATACAGCGGCATGTCAATTCGTAACAAAACCCGGCTCTACACTTCTACCATCAGGCCTATGCTGACATACGCATCCCCGATCTGGGGCACGGCCTCGCGCTGTCATCTCGATCGTCTTGAGGCATTCCAAAGTGTCACTTTGAAGAGCCTCCTTAGTGCTCCATGGTACTGTCGGAATAGAGATATTCGGGCGGACCTAGGGTTGCCTCTTCTGCGCCATCAAATCGAAACTTTAGCCGTAAAGTACTTCGATAATCTCACGTTTCATCCGAACCCCAATTTGGCGGAACTCGCCGAGCCAGACAGAGAGACTTTCTTTTATAAACGCCCGGTTAATCAAATAGCCGCACTCTAATTTTTAACAGTACTAACAGGGTTCAGGTATACCCACTATCTTTCGCAGCCTATAGGGCTTAAATCTAACTTATTCTAACTATCTAATTAAAGGAAGGTACATGAGCCGTAAGGTCTCGAACTTCCACTTGGCATTCATCATTGGGCGGTTTTTAGTCGGTAGGCATTTCTACCTTAGGAAATTAATCCGACACTTGTCAGTCTTATAGAAGATTTTACCGCCTATCCCCCAAAAATAAAAAAACAGAATGATTAGGGCAGACCTCGGATTACACCCGCTGCGTCAACACATCAAAACTTTGCGTCTTGCCGAGCCAGATAGGAAAAACTTCTTCTACAAACAACCGGTGAACCAAGTAGCCGCATCTTAATATAAAGTGGGTAACACCACAACAGCCTATGGGACGACATCTAAACTATCTACACACTACACAACCTCTAAATAGAAAGTACATGTGCCGTAAACTTCCGTTGGCACTCACTATTAGGCGGTTTTATAGTCAATAGGCACTTCAATCAGAGAGGAGTCTTTTAGAAAAATTTCCCGCACAACTCTTAAAAAAAAGCAACAATCCTAAAAAAAAAACAAAGACTGTAACAAAAACAACTCATTGTTTTAATGAGTAAATTAAAAACGGACACTTTAATGGTCTTCACTAAAGTGTCCGTTTTTGAGGTCAAAACAGAACCCAAAAACAAATTCAGTAACAAGGTGAATTCTTCTTCATTTAACGTATCATTCCGGCACTTACACACAACGTAACCTATTTAAAAAAACATAGCTAACAAAGTCAACAAACCATTCATGAAAACGGACTTAAATCTAAACAAATTTGTGCCATGGTCTCCGGAGCAAATATAAAGTTCACTACAGCTAAAGAAATTCCCGATGTCCAGCTGCTAATCGAAAGCCCGCAACCTAATTTAATCCCAGAATTAAAAAAAACTTAAAAAAAACATCCCACATTCATAAAACAAGACTTCGCAAATACCCCAACAAAAACAAAGTTTTAAGAAATAGCACTATTCCGTTATCAGTCAAAGTTTATTAAAACTACAAACCCCAAGAAGATCAACCGGTAGACCATCACCTTCCTGCCAAAACCCAAAACTATAATAAATACGTAAAAAGCTAACAATCTCATGGCTCTCAAGACAAATAATCTGGTCGTGGGAACCGTTTAAACCCCTATCGTTATTAAAAAAATTAAACAATCAAACGTACGTTACAAAACAAATTGAGTTACGCTCAATTGTTGAACTACTTTGACCCAACCCCAAGTGTTTGTTGTCAAGGACTTGGCTAATCAATCATTGCTGATGTTCCAGCTGTTATAAGTACAACAGTAGAGGGTACAGTCAACAAAAATATGCGCAAGGTGGGAGAAAATATAAATTCCTAGATCACAAACACTTGGGCGGGTGGGTGGGTTACAAAAATAAATTGAGTCAAGCCCAATTGTTGGACTACTGTGGCCCACCCACCCGCCCGAATGTTTGTTGTCAAAGAGTTGGCTAATCAATCATTGTTGATGTTCCAGCTGTTATAAAGTACAACAGTAGAGGCTACAGTAGACAAAAATATGCGCAAAGTAGGAGAAAATATAATTCCCTGAATCACAAACACTTGGGCGGGTGGGTGGGTTACAACTTAAATTAAGTTACGCCCATTTGTTGGACTACTGTCGCCCACCCACCCGCCCTAGTGTTTGTTGTCAAGGACTTGGCTAATCAATCATTGCTGATGTTCCGGCTTTTATAAAGTACGACAGTAGAAGAAACAGTTGACAAAAATATGCGCAAGGTGAGAGAAGATCACAAACACTTGGGCGAGTGGGTGGGTTACAAAAATAAATTGAGTCACGCCTAATTGTTGGACTACTGTAGCCCACCCACCCGCCCAAGTGTTTGTTGTCAAGAACTTGGCTAATCAATCATTGCTGATGTTCCAGCTGTTATAAAGTACAACAGTAGAGGCTACAGTCGACAAAAATATGGGCAAGGTGGGAAAAAATATAATTCCATAAATCACAAACACTTGGGCGGGTAAATGGATTACAAAATAAATTGAGTCACGACCAATTGTTAGACTACTGTGGCCCACCCACCCGCCCGAGTGTTTGTTGTCCAGAACTTGGCTAATCAATCATTGCTGATGTTCTAGCTGTTATAAAGTACGACAGTAGAAGTGACAGTTAAACAAAAAATGCTCAAAATGAGAGAAAAAATAATTCCCTTGATCACAAACAATTGAGCGGGTGGGTGGTTTGCAAAAATAAATTGAGTTACGCCCAATTGTTGGACTACTGTGGCCCACCCACTCGCCCGAGTGTTTGTTGTTCAAAACTTGAGTCACGTTTAATTGTTGAAACACTCAAAAATTGGGCCTGGAAAATCAATTTTCTTGAAAAAAATTTAAATATTATTTTGAAATAATCTAAAATTTTGATAGGATTTTGATAGAACCTGGTATCAAGAGACAGTGGCTACTTAGGAAGAATGGGTTTGTAACAAAACTCTAGATGTAACTAATACTTTTGTATTTACAAGATTAGGTAAAGTATTTGGAGCATTTAGATTTGAACATTTAGCTGATTCGTAAATATTTTAAATTGTTCAAGCCAAATTTTTACATTTTAAATTTTAGGATTGAAAAACGGCCGGTATTCTTCATTAGAATACTTCTAGTTACAATTGGACGCATTGCAACAAGTTTTACTTTTTTTTTGCTGCAATATTTTTAGGAAGTATGCCAACAACTACGGTTTTTCAAAGACCTTTAATTACATCAATAGAAATATCAAGGAGTGAAGATAGAACCAGCATTGCAATGATTCAATTAAATGGCTGAACTGTTGGGACTTGTATAATTGCATTTATTATGTGACCACTTGCACATTGGATGCCTTTTATGTGTATTACTACAGCACCATTAGCACTATTTTTATTTTCAAAAAAGTATATTTTAGAATTGCTTTTAATTATTAATTTTATAATGAACGTTTCAGATACATTGTGAAATCTCCAAGATGGTTAGCAAGCAAAGGTAAAATATCAGCTTGTATCAAGCAACTCAATATAATAGCAAAATCAAAATAATCTGAAAAAAAGGAATTTTAAGCCTTTTTTCAAGTTGGAGATTAGCTAAAAATTTTTTTTTGTCATGGTATGGTAATTATTAAAATTAATTTTAATCAATCATTAAAACAACATTTTAGGTAGAGTACTGTTGTTGTATATTATACAATAACTTTAAATATTAATAATTTAGGAGGAACGTAGTATTTAAGTAAAACCAAACCTAACCTAATCCTCCATCAAACTACTCAAAAGTGACACGTGAGTAGTGCAAAACCTAAATGAACTTCCTAGGAGCGTGGGTAATGTTAAAAACGCCTTCATTGCGGGATCATAGAAGCTGATTGTAGAAAAGATAGAAAGAAAGCAGCACAACACTTCTCTCTAGCATATAGTCACCAAACAAAGTACTCATTGTACCCCAGAAGCTTCCAAATAAATACGTGCATTCGCCGTATCAACTGACATAAAAAAAATAAGCTTTATCAGTCTCAATTTAATTATTAAAGTTGAAATTATGAAAACCACTGTCGGCAGTTTTTGGCACTGTATTAATGTCAAAACTTTTGTTTTTTGCATTTTCTATAGATTTTTCCATAGACATTGTTCAAACAAAATAAAAAACATATTGCCATCTAAATAAAGATTTACTCGACAAATAATGATAAATAATAAATCCCACTGTCGGCAATAATTGGCGCTGTATTCATATTAATATAAAATAAAACATTTATAAGGTTTCTCTAGCTTTGTATTCATATTAAGGCAAATTATGTATATTTAAATTTTTTGACGTTTTATGTAAGTTTATACTTTATCAATTTCAGTCAACCTTGTGTTAAGAAGGGGAGGATAGTTGCGCTATTATAAGGATTCACAGAATCAAACTCGGCAAGAAAACGCTTGAATATAATTGAACAAAAATATTACAGATAGTAGAAGAAAGTCCAATCTGTGTCCTCAAATTTCAAAAAAACTGATGCAATAAGTTATTTTTCCGCAATTAATTTTTTACTCGTTAAATATAACTTCAAATCTTTAACCCAAAAAATGAAGACATAGAATATTGTATGTAGTTTAACATATAAAAAGAATGGTTACTGAAATCTTATTGTTTGAATATTGAATTAGTTGGCGTTTTGTTCAATAAGAACCAATTTTAATTTAAAAACGGCGCTGTATGTATCAAAATGTTTCTAGAAAAAAATGAGATTAAACCCGGTAATTCTCAAGCGTTAATGATGCTGTAGTGTGCCTATAAAATGAGATCAATAATAAATTCCACTGTCCGCAATAATTGGCGCTGTATTAATTTTAATTAAAATAGTGCATTTTTAAGTTTTCTTTAGCATTTTATTCATATTAAAGCAAAATTATGTATTTATTTAAATTTTTTTGACTCTGAAGAACTTTCGTTCTTACCTGACCCGTTCTTAAAGTGCATAATAAAATAAAACAAAATGTAATGTAAGTAATAATTTAAATTATAAATCTACTATCGGCCATATTTGGCACTGTATTAGTATCTCACATTTTTTTTAAATTGTTTGACGTTTTATATAGGTTTATTCTTTATCAATCTCATCCAAACCGGTGCTAAGAAAGCTGAAAGTCGTTGAGAGCGTGAAAATAAGATAATATAATTATATGTTTACTATTGCTACAATTATAAATGCCGCTGTCGGCAATATTTGGCACTGTATTCATATTAATGATATATAATATATTTTTTGAAATTTATAATGCAAAATTACGTATTTTTTAAATTTTTTTACTCACTCTTACTTGGCCTAATCTTAAGAATGCTGGAAATCGTTTAGAGTGTTCTGATAAAACGAGACAAAATGTTTATGTGTTATTATAATTTTAACTATAAATGCTACTGTGGGCAGTATTTGGCACTGCATTAAATCAAAACTAAATAAATATATTTTAAATTTTTTTGTAGGTTTATACATATACATATGTTTATGCTTTAACGATCTAAGCCAAGGATGATGAGAGTTGTGGTAAAATAGATAATATGATTGAGTTTACTATTGCTAGAATAATAAATCCCACTGTCGGCAATAATTGGCGCTGTATTCATATTAATGTACAATAATGCATTTTAAAGATTTTTTTAGCATTGTATTCATATTAAAGTATTAATTTTTTGTAGTATAGTGTTCTAATAAAATGAGACAAAATGTTTATGTAATAATTTAAATTATAAACGCTACTATCGGCCATATTTGGCACTGTATTATAATTAATTTTTTTAAATTTTTTTATGTTTTTATTCTAAACTATGCTAAGGAAGCTGAAAAACGTTGAAAACGTGCTTATCAAATAACAATCAAATTATATGTTTACTGTTGCTAGAATTATAAATTTCACTGTTAGCAATATTTGGCACTGTATTCATATTAATGTAAAATAATGTATTTTTAAAATTTCTATAGCATTGTATTAATCATATATTGTTTGTAATTTTTTGACTCACTGTGGAGCTATCGGTCTTAGCCGACCCAATCTTAAGAAAGCTGGATGGAGTTGTGTGTTCTGATAAAATGAGGCACAATATTTGTGTTTATTATAAATTGAATTATGTCGGCAGTATATGGCACTGTATTAATATCAAAACAATTTTTTTTTTACATTTTATATAAGTTTATAACCAACCAACAGAACTAAAAACCTTTTTGTAAAATCAGGAATTTCTTCAGGTGACTGAAACTGCCTAGTCAACACAAATAAGTTGCTAAAACTGTGGCATAAAATCACTTCCACCAACTAGTAAGTTTTCCATAATTTTTGTGCAAAAAACTGATTTCAATATTTCCACAGCAGCTTTTCTGACCCAATTTTCATCAATAAAAATAAACAATACAACAACAGACAGATTCTGTTTTGAATGTTTAAAATGCGCAATGCTTATAAAATAAAAAAAAAATCCCAACAGAAAATTGCAATATCAAATCGGACATAATAATCGTACAATAACACTAAATTAATTATAGCAATAATTCATAAAAACAAATCCAAAAATAGATTATATTTATTTAAGTAAATAAACAAAAAATTGAGGAATTTAAGGTAAACAACAATTTTAACGTGTTGCACATGATGTTTATTCCGCTATTAGAGATTAGGAATATACCGTCATTTATGACTCATCCAATCGGATCATCACATGTTGCAATTTGTCGGAAACACTTAGAGATTCATACAAATTGATAATCAAGTTAATTGTTAATATTATTCATTTTACTTGGAATTGAAGGGAGGAACAGTTTTAAATTTCAAAACATAATTAAATTATTAAATGTTTGAAACTATTAAACTGTTGTAATCAATTATGTTATTATTTAGTGTGTTTTATGTAAGTATATGTAGTTTTGTCCGACAGGCGATACGGTAAAACCGATTTCGCAAAGAGCTGTCGAGCCAAATCGGAATGATCGGTGCCGAAGTGCGGCCGGTCAAGTTCTGTTGGCTGCCAATATTTTTTATTACTGGGGGAAAAAATGCTTGCCAAAAACTATAAAGTCGACGATTATAAGGTCCAATATAAATAAAATAGAAATAAACTAGAAAAGTATAGGTGACTTTACAGAAACGCATAAAATTGCCAAAATCATATATTTAAATCAATAAAATATTAAAAAAAACGAAAATTAATTTTTTCTTTTTTTTTTTTAAACATGATTTACCAAAAATGGCAATCAACTGCAAGTACCAAGCACCGACGTATAGATGGCGCAATTTAAACTTTAAATAACACAAATCCTGCCAGGGAGGTATTATTAAATAAATTATTATTCGTATAACGTAATATAAATTACCCAAGCTTTGCATTTCTTCATTATAACGCGAAAAAGCGCATTTGGATCCGCTTCAAATTTCCCAACAATGGTTATTATAGTTAAGCTATTGTAATTTATCTTTGAATGTCTAAATAAGTTGCCAAGAATCATAAGCTTAAATTAATATTTCTTCACCTTATAAGTCGTCTATTAATATTTGAATATTTCCAAAAAAAACGAGTTATTTTTTATGCTAAGCTTGTTCTTGCATTTTTATATAAATCAATTGAACTTACCACTAATATGCTGCGCAGAATAGTAATACAGTAAATAGAAAACTCACCTGCAACAAAAGAAAAAATCATAAATAACATCAAAATTAATACACGCGGAAATTTCAAATTTCACAATTTCACATTTTATCATACATTCACAACTATAACTTAAACCGCGCCCTTAAGGTGCTTTACTGTTTGACATACAAGTAAATAATTCTTCTTCTCCCTGTATTTTCCTCAATTGACAATTATAAATTCAAATGAAACAATTTTTACTTAAACTTGTGTAAATATGCTCACCCTATTCATTCCCTTTTAAGCAATAATAATAAAACAAACACAATTCAACAAACACTAAAACAACACTAACAAACAAAGGAACGCAACAGTTTCGTTAAACATATCATTGCTCTAATCGCCGGTACAGTTTTCAATGCACGAAAAAATTAAGATAAACCTTGATTACTGTGAGAAACTCACATCTCATTATGTAAACCCACCAAACGTGACATTTTCCAAGCAATACAATATAACATGCACATAGAAATTTTTATAATACAATATACTAATGAACCAGATAAGATTTAACATATTTTTAAATAAAAAACGATACAATTATTTTCAGAAATTTGATTAAATCTATTTCTGCATTTTAATACGATATAAAATTAATATTTAATGTTAGAAAACAGGTGCGTTGGTTATTTGACGCAGATATTACTATCAGCTTTAAGACGACATCGCAACAGTGATGTAAATATTTATTTACAAATGCTGGTTTATTTTGAACTGAAAACTCGTATACTAGAATAATACTCAATTTAACGCGGCACATGTGTCTTAAAGTCACCCAAACACCCGCGCAGAATTTATTATTTTGAACTTTTAATTTTATTAATGAATAAATGACATTCATTTGGCTTCCAATATAATGTATTGAGCCAAATTGTTTTTTATTGTTAGTTTATAGTTAAATATTTTACTTAAAACATAAAAATACTTTTTAACTTCAAAAAGTAAAACCAAACTCGTTAAAACTATTAAAGACAAGATTGAATAAATTGAAAATTTTATAAACATATTAAATGAAAATAGAATTTAAATAGTATATTAAGTACCAAGAGCAGGAAAACACTGTTTGTAGCACGATAATGTTTGGCTGCATGAGCAAAGCAAATGCTGCTTCCTGTTCGTGTTGCTTAAGACTATTTTTTTAAACAAAGTTTTTTTTAATCAGGCAAAATTCATTTAAATTCAATTTTTTTAGCGGTCTGTAAATGATTTTTCCACCCTAGTGCCACAAAGCATCACTTTCCGTACCAATTTTTTTTTTCAAAGACCGTTATGCTTCAGCTCATTCATCAACATTACAATTTTTTTTTCGCCTTCGCCAATGCTCTCTATTAAGAGCCCGTAATCCTCTTTTATCTTTCCTTCCATGGTCCCTCTTTCTTCCAACCTTGGCCAACTGTTCTTTCATTCGTTCGTTTTTAAAATTAGTAATCCTGATCTATCTCTTTAAAGAAATGTATATCCAGCGCTTTACGTTTCCCATTTGAGAGTTCTAGGGCTAGTTCTTTGAGGTTGCTAAAAATTTCTTTTTTGCTTCCTTTACTGGCAAGTCTCGCTACAAACAAGACAAATTTTTGTTGTTCTTTTGTATATTTTTCACTTTTGACGGCCGGATTTTTAATTTTCTTGCTGAATACTACCGCAGTTTTGGTTTTATTAACATATTAGATAAGTTTCATAATTTTAAATTAAATTTATTTAATTTTGACGGCCGGATTTTTGTAATTTTTGACAGATATTGCTACTGTTTTGGATTTATTAACATTTAGGACAAATTTTTGTAGTTTTTTTCTAGATTTATCACTTTTGACGGCCGGATTTTTAATTTTTTTTATAAATATTGTTACAGTTTTAGTTTTATTGACATATAGGACAGTATTTTGTAGTTCTTTAGTAGATTTTTTACTTTTGACGGCCGGATTTTAAATTTTTTTGATAAAAATATTACAGTTTTAGTTTTATTAACATATTGGTCAAGTTTCTTAGTTATATATTGGTTTTTTTAAATTTTGACGGCCGGAATTTGGTAATTTTTTACTGCTAATGCTACTGTTTTAGATTTATTGACATATAGGACAGTATTTTGTAGTTCTTTAGTATATTTTTCATTTTTGATAGCCGGATTTTTAATTTTTTGATCGATATGCTACAGTTTTGGTTTTATTAATATAAAAGGACAAATTTTTGCAGTTCATTTGTAAAATTGTCACTTTTAAAGACCAGATCTTTAATTTTTTTAATAGATATTAGCGCAGTTTTGGTTTTATTGACATATATGACATATTTTTGTAGTTCCATTATAGATTTTTCAGTTTTGACGGCCGGATTTTCAATTTTTCTGATTGATCAAATTTTGTTCTGTTTCGTTGTTCTTAACAAACAAAATACATTAAAATTTCAAAATTGCAAACCATTTTCACTTGCGGTTACTTCAAGATTATTAATAAACTTTCAAATTTGTTGTTTTCTGCGTTTAAAGACCTAAAATTTGATGACCCGCTCAAGTGCTGGTCATTAAAAAATAGGATATCACTTCTACTTTCTTGTACAAAAAGACTTTAACTAACGTTTACAAAAAGGAGAAACTTATAATTTCTTGTTAATAAACCCTTTGACAATTATTTGGGCACCCTGGCTCAAAGTACTTGATGGTAATCATGATTTGGAGTGACCCACCCACCCGCTCATGTGTTGGTTCTTAAAAAATTAGTTATCACTGCTATCTTTTTAGACAAAAAAACTTCTAACGTTTGCAAAAAAGAGAAACTTCTAATTTCTTGTTAACAAACTCTTTGATAATTATTTGGGCACTGTAATTTAAAGTACTTGATGGTAATCATAATTTGAAGTAACCCACCAACCCACCCAAGTGCTGGTCATCAAAAGATTTGATGATAACACTTCTTTTTTCTTAGACAAAAAGACTTCTGACGCTTACAAAAAGAACAAAACTTTTAATTTCTCGTTAACAAACTCTTTGACAATTATTTAGGCACTCTGGCTCAAAGTATTTAATGGTAAATATGATTTGCAGTAACCCACCCACCCGCCCAAGTGCTGGTCATCAAAAGATTCGATATTACTTCTTCCTTCTTGGACAAAAAAATTTCTAACGCTTGCAAGGAAGAGAAAATACTAATTTCTTGTTAACAAACTCTTTGGCAATTATTTGGGCACTCTAGTTTAAAGTACTTAATGGTAAACATAATTTAGAGTGACCCACCCACCAGCCCAAAAACTGGTCATTAAAATATAGAATAGCACTTCTTCCATCTTGGATAAATAGACTTCTAACGCTTGCAAAGAGAAGAAAGTTCTAGATTCTCGTAAATAAAAAAAGTTCTAACGTTTGCAAGAAAGAAATACTTCTAAATTCTTATTAACAAACTTTTGGACAATTATTTAGACACTCTAGTTCAAAGTACTTAATGGTAATCATAATTTGGAGTAACCCACCCACCCGCCCAAGTGTTGCCCATCAAAAGTATCAATATTACTCCTTCCTTCTTGGACAAAAAGATGCAAGGAAAAGAAACTTCCAATTTCTTGTTAAAAACTTCTTCGGCAATTATTTGAGCACTCTGGTTCAAAGAACTTAATGGTATTTATGATTTGGAGTGACCCACCCACCCAAGAGCTGGTCATCAAAAAAATAGAATTTACTTCTTCCTTCTTAAACAAAAAGATTTTTAACGCTTGTAAGGAGGAAAACCTTCTAATTTCTCGTTAAAAAACTCTTTGACAATTATTTGAACACTCTGGTTCAAAGTACTTGATGATAATCATAATTTGGAGTGACCTACCCACCCGGCCAAGTGTTGGTCAAAATATTGGACATGACTTCTTTCTTCTTAGACAAAAAGATTTCTGAAGCTTGCAAGAAAAAAAAACTTATTTCTCGTTAAGAAACTCTTTGACAATTATTTGGGCACTATGGTTCAAAGTATTTAATGGTAATCATAATTTAGAGTCACCCACCCACCCGCTCAAGTGTTGGTCATCAAAAAATTGAATATTACTTCGTCCTTCTTGAACAAAAAAATTTCTAACGCTTGCAACAAGGAGACACTTTTCATTTCTTGTTAACAAACTTTTTGGCAATTATTTGGGCACTCTACTTTTCAAAGTACGTAATAAAAATCATGATTTAAAGTGACCCAACCACCCGCCCAAAAGTTGGTCATCAAAAGATTGAAAATCACTTCTTTCTTTTTTGTATAAGAAACAAAAAGACTTCTAACACTTTAAAGGAAAAGAAATTTCTAATATCTCGTTAACAAATTCTTTAACAATTATTTGGGCACCTTAGTTCAAAGTACTTGATGGTAATCATGATTTGGAGTGACCCAGCCACCCACCCAAAAGTTGGTCATCAAACAATTGGATATTACTTCTACCTTCTTAGACAAAAAACGCTTGCAAAGAAGAGAAACTTCAATTTTTTTTTAACAAACTCTTTAACAATTGTTTGGGCACTCTAGTTCAAAGTACTTGATAGTAATCATAATTTGGAGTACCCCGACCACCCGCTCAAGTGTTGGTCATCAAAAGATTGAATATCACTTCTTTCATCTTGAACAAAAAAACTTCTAATGTTTGCAAAAAATAGAAACTTCAGATTTCTTGTTAACAAACTTTTTGACGATTATTTGGGTACCTTAGTTCAAAGTTCTTGATGGTAATCATAATTTGAAGTGACCCACACACCCACCCAAGTGTTGGTCATCATAAGATTAGATATCACTTCTTCCTTCTTAGACAAAAAGATTTCTTACGCTTGCAAAGAGAAGAAACTTCTAATTTCTTGTTAACAAAATCTTTGACCATTATTTGGGCACTCTATTTTAAAGTACTTGATAGTAATCATGATTTGGACTGACCCACCCACCCGTACAAGTTTTGGTCATTAAAACACTGGATATCACTTCTTTCTTCTTGGACAAAAAGATTTCTAACGTTTGTAAGAAATAGAAACTTCTAATTTTTCGTTAAAAAACTCTTTGACAATTATTTGAGCACTCTGGTTCAAAGTACTTGATGGTAATCATAATTTGGAGTAACTCGCCCAAATGTTGGTCATCAAAAAATTTAAAATCACTTCTTCTTTCTTAGACAAAAGACTTCTAAGACTTACAATAAAGAGACATTTTTAATTTCTCGTTAAGAAACTCTTTGACAATTATTTAGGCACTCTAGTACTTAAAGGTAATCAAGATTTGATTGAACTGGATATCACTTTTTTCTTCTTAGACAAAAAAACTTCTAACGTTTGCAGGAAAAAAAGTGTCTAATTTCTTGTTAACAAACTTTTTGAGAATTATTTCGGCATTCTAGTTTACATTACTTGATAGTAATCATTATTTAGAATGACCCACCCGCCCGCCGAAATGTTGGTCATTAAAAAATTGATTTTTTTTCTTGTACAAAAAGATTTCCAACGCTTGCAAAAAGAAGAACCTTCTAATTTCTTGTTAACAAACTATTTTACAAATATTTGGACACACTAGTTTAAAGTACATGATAGTAATCATGATTTGTAGTGATCAACAGCCCAAGTGTTTGTTATTAAAAGATTGGATATTACTTCTTCCTTCTTAAACAAAAAGATTTCTAACGCTTTAAAACAAGAAAAACTAATTTCTTGTTAACAAACTCTTTAGGGTTTATTTGAACACTCCAGTTCAAAGTACTTGATAGTAATCATGATTTGGATCGACCCACCTACCCGCCCAAGTGCTGGTCATCAAAATATTAGATACAACTTCTTCCTTCTTGGACAAAACATTTTCTAGCGCTTGCAAAAAAGGAAAACTTTTTATTAACAAACTCTTTGAGGGTTATTTGAACACTCCAGTTCAAAGTACTTGATGGTAATCATGATTTGAAGTGACCCACCCACCCGCCCAAGTGTTGGTCATCAAAATATTAGATATTACTTCTTTCTTCTTGGACCAAAAGACTTCTAACGCTAGCAAAGAAAAGAAACATTTACTTTTTTGTTAACAAACTCTTTCATTGGTTGTGTGAGCACTCCAATTCAAACTACTCAATGGTAATCATGATATAAAGTAACCAACTAGCACGCCCAAGTGTTGGCCATTAAAAGATTTATTGTCAGCTCAAATAAAGTATAGAGTAGAGTATAGAATATATAGTATAGAGTAGAGTATAGTGTATATCTGATTATAGAATATAGAGTATAGAGTACAGAGTATAGAGTGAGAATATAAAGTATAGAGTATTGAGTATAGAATATAGAATATAGAGTATAAAGTATAGAAACTCAAATGTAAGAAACACACTCGCACATTAATAAATTGAGTTCACCGCCCGCCCACCTTACCCAAATAAAGAAAATTCCAAAAGAATAATGTAATTTTCATTCACGAAAGATTTAATTAAAGAATAATTTATTCAATAAAGACTATCTTCCCAACTAATTCCACTAGATTAATTTATTAATTCAGCTTATTCGCAACATAAAGGAACTCTGCTACCAAATCGCCCAGATAAAAAAAAAATTAAAACAAGCGACGCCCATGAAGACAAATTTAAACAAATTCGGCTAGATCAAGAAAGCATGCTGGAGGCAATAAAGATGCTAACTAATTTAAGAAGCTTGCAGAAGAAAGCAAAACCTTCACCAAAGCAGCCCTGAGAACCTTCGCCGGATGCCTCACCCAACCATCTACGTCACTAAAGATTTTGCGTCACCAGCTCCCCTGTAGCTGCAAACCCAGAAAAGCTCATCCAGCTCACCACATCATAGAAAGTTCTGACCTAGAACTCTTATAAAATGACTTGCTTAAACTCAATCAAGTCCGCAATCTACAATGTCACTAGCGTCTCTTCCATGGAGGTGGCGGAAGCGGCCGGTTTAAGTGCAAGTGCGTCCTCGCTCTCGGTAAAGGTGTTCCTAAATGTTGCAGGTTGGAAAAAAAACTGCAATGCCGTGAATATAGAAGTAAGCCTCTGTGCAATGATGCAGTGTGGTGGTGAAGCATCTGTAAAAGAAGCGTCATATTCTATCTACAATCAAGGTGAAATTGACTGTTGGATGGAGTTCCGGTCGTTGAGTTGTGTTTCTTCCTTAAAGAAAGTAAAGTTTACGGTGAGACTTGTGTTATAGATCTACCATCTCGCAATTGGCAAGGCGTTTGTCCAAAAAGGTCTTATTTGCGCTAGTAAGACCGAAGATATATAGATAATTTAGACCTCTATCAGCACGGTTCACCCTAAAGTTCCGCCCCCTAAAAGAGAAAAAACCAGATAAATCTTCTTCTGATAACTTTACTCCAAATTAACCATTAGCCGCCCTAATCAGGTGCCTTCAGCTCCATTTAAGTTATCAGCCAATAAGTCAAAAAGTCAACAAATGACAAATCCTCCAACTATTTCAGCATCCATTAAGATGCTGATACGAGACGCTTTCCCATCATTGTGTAGACTGAGAGTACGCACTCATTTCAAGCATCCGCTTAGAAAGAAATAGAAAGCCTCTCACAATAAGGTGGAACACAAACGTAAGTAGGCAAACTTCCATTGCTAACGTTATAGCAACATATCATCAAAGTGCAAGTGTGCGTGAAATACGCCAAAAACCATGCCAGCTCTAGCTGCAACAAGAAAGAGTCAGGGCATGTATGAGTGACCAACAAAGTGATGCAGAGCGTAGCGTTCTTCCCAAATAGGTCCGTTATATAAGCATCCAAACATACACATGTCTTCTCTGTGGCTCGGTGAGCACAACACCTTGACACCTAACAGTATACAAGGTTATAGATTATATATAATATATACTTGGCTTAATTCTAAAGAACCAGAATTCAATTCCTTAAAAGCAAAGCTACTTTACATCAACAAACCACAGAGCAACAAATCAATCATGATAAACAGACTCATAAATATCTATTGTAGATCAGCATATTTAAAAGATGGACACATAGTATAGTACATTTTAAAGCCAATAATCAAAAGTTAATTGAAATATCAGTAAACTAAAAAAGGCCAAAAAATAATAATAAATTTAAAATGACTATTATTAAAGAAAAGGATATTCCAAATAAAGAAAAAAGTTTGGGCAATAATAAAATTGATAAATAATCTATAAAATTAAAAAATATTTAAAGTACAAACTAAAAGGTGCTTCAAAAATTGGTCTAAAATAGTTGATATTAAAGAAGAAAACCAAGCAAGCACAGAAATGGGTTCGGGCTATAATAAAATTGATGTATACGTTAAAAAAATGTAAAATATTTAAAGTACAAGTTTAGTAGTGCTTCAAAAATTGGTCCAAAATAGTTGTTATTAAAAAGAAAAATTATCCAAACACAAAAATAGGTTTGGACAATAATGAAATTAAAGAACGATTTAAAAAAATTAAAAATATCTAAAGTACAAATTGATTGGTGCTTCATAAACTGGTCCAAAACAGTAAACAAAAAATTCTGTTCCAAGAAGTGTAAATCTTAATAATTTTTTTTTACGTTATTACAAATTTTTGCTTAAATTGGTACAAACGCTAATATAACATCGCCAAAAAAAAATCTTTTGGGTTTCTAATTTAGAAAATTTATTGGGTTAGGTGGCTAGCAAAAAAAACTGCCTTTATTGAAATCAAAGAATAATATTTTACATTATTTAGGTCTACTTGAAAATTGTTAAATTACAGAGGTTTTTTTAACATTTTCAAAACGTTCAAAAAATCAAAGTAAAATAAAATCAAGAAAAAAAAATCATAAAATGGACAATATCTAAATATTGCGCAACCTTATATTGAATACCTAAACTATATTGTGAAATAATACAAATTTACTTTACAAATTAATATCTGTTTATCATTTTTTTATTGTCTATCAAGTAGTTGATAGAGAATACTGATAAACATACCAATTAGCTAATGTTGAAACTCATTATTTATTTATTTCATTCATCAGTAATACATTATTTAGTAGAATACAACGCGTTGCTACTTATAACAGTAAAAAATTACTTTCATTGTTCACTTTTTGACAAAGTGAGTAGATTAACTGTCATTAGATCAAGAAAATAAAGTTGATTTAATTTATTTTTTTTTTTATTTTGATGCTTCATACTATTCCGTTTATCTGGGTTTATATTTAGATCATTTTTGTATATCCTAAATTAGCGTGACAGTTTTTGGCATTGAAAAAGAAAGATTTTGTTTGGAACGTTTATGACAAATTTTTAAAACATTTTTTTTTAAATTGGAACATTGAAATTAGTTTAGAATCGTTAATTTAATGGACATCTAAAAAATTATAAGAATTGATATGAAATGAATATCAGAACATTTTTACCGATGTTAAATAACTGGAAATGCTTTATGTGAAATAATTCTAGAACGTTTTGATACATTGAAGACTTGGGATGCTTTAGAATCGACCAATTGTAAAAGCAATGGCAAAGACCCATTAGAATATCTACAATTTGGCCAAAGTTTAATCATTTTTTTTTTATAATTGTTGAACAAAATAACTTCAGCACTAAAATAAAACTTAATCGAACGATCTCAGCTCAATAGTCAAACTCAGACAAATGTTTTCGTTCTATAAACCTAGCAAGTATGCTTCGTATAACTACTGCATTAATGGCAAGACAAATTTGAATAAATAGTTTTGTCATTGCCACTCATTTTATTATAAATATTATTGTTACTCAAAAATTATAAACATTTAATTCATTGATAAAAATATTACTACATAACTCATATAAAATATAAACCAGAATCTAATTTAAGAATTCCATTGATAAATTGTTTATTTTATTATCAAGTCCTTGCAACAAGAATATCTCAAATAGTTTATTATTGTTTAAATTCCATGAATGTCATTTACAATAAACAATTAACTGATTTTAATTTTGCACAATTAAGAATAATATTATTGTCTTGCAATAGAATTTAGATATATTTAAAAGCAATTAATTTAAAGCTTTCTGCAACCGACAAAGCCGATCAAAACTTTGAACTTTCGCGTAGGTGCCAAGAAGCGGGGTGATATAATCCGGAGATAATTCAGAAATTACGCGAACGTAAGCCAATTAAGCCAGACAATGTCAGACGGGATGGATGCACACAGTTCCGTGCAACCTGTTCCTTTTTCAGGCCGCCACTCTAAATATAGAACCTTGCGGAACATGCATGCATGCGGCGCCTTGCCTGCTTGCTTGTTCGCTTGCGACCGGTTTCGAAAACCACCAAGTGCACTGGAAGAAGCGCCAGACTGTCCGGGTCATCCTTTCATTTTATCGACTAGAGAGTAAAATGTAACCTTAAGAGTTAATATCCAAGGATATGCAATTGAATCCTTAATATTTGTAAATTAATTGACCCGGAGGTGCAATTACATGTCTCATTTTGGCTCCTACGCTAATTAAATTAAATTAAAAATTATATAATACAACATAGATGAATCATACATTCAATTTGTAAAGGAAATGTGATTCATTGCAATTAGTATTCGTTTGACAAAAGTTAATGTTAATGGACTTAATTTATTTTTAGCAGTAAACAAAATAAGCAATTATTATTAACAAATAAATGTTTAAAAATAAATAATTTCATCATGAAATGTTAACAATGTTTTATTATTAGCAATTTTAGTAGACTAGACTGATTATTAGTATTTTTTTTTATTGTGGTTAAATTAAAATTGAGCGATTTTAGGTCCATTGACTTTTTTTGAGCTCTATCCTTGAGCTAAAATCCTTAGAAGTTAAACAAACAGAACATCCAAAAAAGCTTTCTTTAATTTCCGATGTTAATTCATACCCAGATTTAATTTCTTAATTTTTCATTAGATCTTTAAATGTTAAATTTGCAAATCTCAGAAAGCCAAAAAGCCAGCTTGTAAATTTAATGCATTAATATTCAATTAAAATGAAGCCGACATGATCAGTGCGTGTGACGTCAATTGTGGGCAAAAAAACGCCTATAAAAGATGTTAAGTAATGGTATAAAAACACATTTTTGCACACTTAATTATGCAAATACACAATGGTTTATCAATAATAAAATACCTTTATTAAGTAGAATATTTTTTTTAAATTTTAATATTATCATATAATTATTTCTAAATTAGATACTTAATAATTTCTTAAGAACATTCATTTTGTAAATAAAATTTAAAACTAATATTGAAATACTAAATGAATATTTTATCGTGTTAATGTCGTGTCAATGACGTCAATTGTGGACATAAAACGTTATGTTAGCTTCACCTTGCAATAAGTGAAAAATAAAACTCTATAAATGTATATAGTCTTAAATTTGTAAGCCTATTATTCCTTAACTACGTGATGACATTTGACATTCACAGTGAAAAATATCATCAATTTTATTGTGCACTCGAATTCTAAAAAAGAATGTGGTCAGCTGACCCATAATGCAAATGAAAGATTAATAAATTAATAGATTGCGCCGTCGACAAACTAACAACATGAATATCGCTTTAATCCACAAAAACCTTTAATAAGCGTACTGACAATCCTCTAGGTCGCTCGAGAAAGACCAAAAATTTAATTTCAAAAAGGTAACCGCACCAGTTAAAACTATTAATCGTCATCATGTTCAGGAGTTGCCCGCTCACCCGCCCAAGTGTTTGTAAATTAATATTTTGATAACAAACACTCGGGTGGGTGGGTGGGCAACTCCAGTTAAATTATTGACCGTCATCATGTTCTAGAGTTTCCCACCCGCCCGCCCCCCAAATGTTTATAAATCAATTTTTGATAACAAACACTCGGGTGGGTGGGTGGGCAACTCCAGTTAAATTATTTACCGTCATCATGTTCTAAAGTTTCTTACCCACCCGCCCAAATGTTTGTGAATCAATTTTTAATAACAAACACTCGGGTGGGTGGGTGGGCAACTCCAGTTAAATTATTGACCGTCATCATGTTCTAGAGTTTCCCACCCACCCGCCCCCCAAATGTTTATAAATCAATTTTTGATAACAAACACTCGGGTGGGTGGGTGGGCAACTCCAGTTAAATTATTGACCGTCATCATGTTCTAGAGTTTCCCACCCACCCGCCCAAATGTTTGTGAATCAATTTTTGATAACAAACACTCGGGTGGGTGGGTAAGCAACTCCAGTTAAATTATTTACCGTCATCATGTTCTAGAGTTTCCCACCCACCCGCCCAAATGTTTGTGAATCAATTTTTGATAACAAACACTCGGGTGGGTGGGTGGGCAACTCCAGTTAAATTATTGACAGTCATCATGTTCTAGAGATTCCCACCCACCCGCCCCCCAAATGTTTATAAATCAATTTTTGATAACATACACTCGGGTGGGTGGGTGGGCAACTCCAGTTAAATTATTGACCGTCATCATGTTCTAGAGTTTTGAAGTTGCCAAACTACCCGACTAAGTGCTTGTGATTCAATTTCTTAATAACAAACACTTGGGCAACTCTAATAGAAACTATTGACTGTTATCATGCTATGAAGTTGACCACCCACCCTCCCGACTGTTTGCGACTTAACCTCTTAATGGTTAGCACTCGAGTGGATAGGCAACTCCAGTTAAAACTCTTAACCATCGTCATGATCTGGAGTTGCCCACCTACCCGCCCAAATAATTGTAATCCAATCTCTTAATAACAAACAATTGGGCAGGTGGGTGGGCTACTTCAGTTAAAACTATTAACCGTCATCATGCTCTCGAGTTGCCCGCTCACTCGCCCAAGTGTTTGTAATTCTATTAATAACAAACACTCGGGTGGGTGAGTAAGCAACTCTAGTTAAATTATTGACCATCAACATGCTCTAGAGTTGTCCAGACACCCGCACAAGTGTTTGCAAATAAATCACTTGTTAACAAACACTCGGGTGGGTGTGTAGGCAACTCCAATTAAAATTATTGACCGTAATCACGTTCTAGAGTTGCCCACCCACCCACCTAAATGTTTGTAAATCAATCTCTTGATAACAAACAGTCGGGTGGGTGGGTGGGCAACTCCAGTTCAAACTATTGACCGTCATTATAGTATAGAGTTATCCGCTCATCCGCCCCAGGTTTTGTAATCTTGAGCGGGTGAGCGGACAACCCCAGAACATGTTTGCAACTATTACCCACGCACCCGGCAGAGTGTTTGTTATCAAAATATTGAATCACAAACACTTGGGCGGGTGGGTGGGCAACTCTAGAGCATGATGACGGTCAATAGTTTTAAAAAGAGTTGCCTAGCCACCCACCTAAGTGTTTGTTATTAAGAGATTGATTGACAAATACTTGGTCGGGTGGGTGGGCAACTCTAGAGCATAATGACGGTCACTAGCTTTAATTGGAGTTGCCCACCTACCTACCCGAGTGTTTGTTATCAAGAGATTGATTTACAAACACTTGGGTAAGTGGGTGGGCAGCTCTAGAGCTTGATGACGGTCAATAGTTTTAACTGGAGATGTCCACCTACCCACTTGTGTGTTTGTTATTAAGAGTGTTTGTGATTTAATCTCTTAATAACTAATACTCGGGTGGGTGGTTAGGCAACTTATGTTGAAACTATTGACAGTCATCATGCTGAGTTGCACACTAACCTCTTGATAACAATCACTTGATCAATGTTTGGCCAATTCCAGTAGAAACTATTGACTGTCATCATACTTTGGAGTTACTCAAACTAATAGTATAATAGTATTTGCTTCTGATTATTGCACAGTTTAAAATAACACACACAACAACACCTGTGAAAAGAAAAGAAAAAACTGATGATGGCCTAACCGCCGAAACCGGTCTTAATATATAAAAGTAAAATCAGCACAATAAAGTATAAAATTTTTATTAAAATACTCTAACATCAATAATATTATAATATTTATCAAATATTTTCCAACTGCTTAAAAACGCCCACTCGTTACCAACATTCCTAAAACAAAGAAAAACAGCAGTTTTCTCAAAACTACCAACCAATAAGTATTGAAGGTGCACAGAAAAATTATGAGTCGATAAGCATAGTAAGAGAAACAAAAATTTTAGAAAAACTCCCAAAATCACGCTAAAGGGTTTTCGCAACACTCCATTCATCAACTAATTCATGTAACAAATTATATCTATTGACTTAAAAAAGCCTAATTTTTAAGGTCAAAACGGTTTTTGATAAGGTCTGGCACAAAGGTCTACTGTTCAAACTAGTCCAAATTCAATTTTATAACAAAACTCATAAAATTAAATGCTTTAAGTTAAATGGTTAAGCAAAAAAAGCAATGAATATTGAGGGTATTTTATATTATATACCCTAAAATAGCCACCCATTACCTTCGACTCCTTAAAAAGAACTTGAGGTTTTGAAAGAGTAAACTTAAAAAACATGCATACGTTGGAAATTAAAAAAAGACATTAATGACAAAACAAGTAAAAGAAACCCATATAAGCAGTGTCCTAGAATACATCAACCATATAAGTTGTACGTCAAGGCAACGGAGTAAAGTTACTACTACAGGGAGTTTATAAATGAATGGGATTATGTAATCACTTTAAATATGCCGCTTTTTTAAAATTGTCCACTATACTACATATGTTTTCATATGTTTGCTTGACAGCTGTCAAAGTTGATCTGTCAAAACAAATAGTTTAGTGAACAATTTAACAAAAGCGGCACATTTAAAGTGATTACATAATCCCATTCATTTATAAACTCCCTGTAGAAAAAGTACAGAAAGCCCATTAAGACCTAACTACAATGATCTTCACATCAAGTGCCTTTAGCAGCATCAAAGCCATCAGCCACCAAAAGCAAAAAGTCTTCAATCAAGACATTTTACACTTTACACTTTAGCTCCCTCGAACAAGCCCCCAAACCTCAACAGCATCCACAAAGAATGTTGTGTCACGACGCCCATCCCCCATTATACTTCAAAATAAATTCATATTTCAAAAGCTGTCGGCTACATTCAAAGAATTTATAAGCTGAAGGCAAGCCAATCTTCACCAAAAGCCAAAACCAAAGCACGTGCCTCTCAAAAGCAGACTGCGCCAGTCCTAACACCCGCAAAGAAAAATCTTATGAACAGGCAACAAAAAATCGGGCTTAAAACGCAACTCCTCCGCTTGGCTCAAGCAAGCAAAGCTAATTTAAAAAAAAATTATTTATCTTCTATGCATCTACTAGCTAGAAACAGACTATTTGTGCGTTAGCCTAAATTCCAAAGATAGTTATGGTTTTTTAACCAGAAAAATTAACCTTCCAAATAAAGAACTCAAACCCGAGACCCCTAGTGTAGCAGTCAAGTATGGAGTACAATAGCCACCTACTAGTACTCATTACAAAGTTAAACTAAAAAAAAAAAAACTTCAATGTATTATGGTACGTCCAAAACCGGAATCAAAATTCCGTCACTAAGAGGACATATAAAAACTCTTGCAGCAAATTCTACAAAAAAACTAGCAGAACACGTCAACCCAAATCAAACTCAACCAGCCGAACCAGACGGAGAATTTTCTAGACACAAAAAACAGTTAATAGGCTAGACGCATAACTTAATGGAACCCACCAAGCTACAACTCTTAAGCAAAGCCTATAAGTTTGACACAGAATGCACACCACAAAAATAAACCAGCATAAGATAATTGCACACATTAAGTGCCAAAATTTCAGTCAAGTCAGGCAATTATTTAATGGATAAGGTAATTTAATATTACGTTCTGTTTCTTATTGCACTCAATACTATTCATACATTCAAAAGATGTCTAACGTAATGTAAACAAACTACTTTCTCATGTCTTTCATACAAAATTTTAATGTCTTCGTATCCCTGTATTCTAGTCCAAATGATTACCATTTGAAAATACAAAACCATTAGCAGGCACATCAAAAAGCTCATGTGTTGGGCTGGCACAGAATGCGTTAAAATCAAACCAAATGAAAAAAGAAAAACCCTCATGGCAGTTAGAAGCTAGATAAAATTATCTACTCCAAAAAAAAGCACTTTAAAAGATGGTCACACGCAGAAGAGTTCAGTTCCTTAGAACCATCAAAATGATGAGCATCCTTAGAGTCCTTACAGAGAGTGTCTTCTGGGACAACCAAGACTGATTTTAAATCACCTGAAAAGGTAGAACCAGGAGCTTAATATCCAAGATTAAAGAGTCTTCAAAAGAAATACACCAAAAGACCGACTCCTTGTTCTGGAAATAAGGCTAACAAAATTGTGAAAAATCTGAACAGAATAAGCTACATGTTCCTCAAACCCACCATTACCGTCGCACAGAAAGAAACAATAAAGATACAAAAAGCATTTGTAGGATGGTTAGCTAAATATGTACTTTACTAAACAACAACAAAATAGTCAACAATTTTAGAAAAAATAGTAATCATTTTATGTGCTTTATAACTGCAACTTCACCCAATGTGAGACACATACTCTAATGTTTAGGGATATGCAGTTTTCATCATTGTGCCATCTCACTGGTCAAAAAAACAATTAACATAAAATCATAATTACTATTGATCCTTTTATGCATAAAAATATGTAAGGTGATAACGCAATGTGCCCTCTATTATTATTATATATTATAATTAATCTAACCCCCCCCCCCCTTCATCTTGCAAAAAATAAGTATAAATATTTTCCATAACTACAAAAATTGAACACAAACATTAGCAAGTGTAGCAAATCATACAAGCCAAAAATTCCTATATTATATTTATTATTAAGACGTTGCCCCCATCCCCCCGACCTTGCATAAAAGTATATAAACGTTGCCCCCCCCACCATTTATAAAGTGTATATTTTCCACAACACAAGTAGGAACACAGACCTTGACTGGTGTTGCAAATCTTCTAGTAAAAAAATGAGAAATCGATTACTCTGTAATTTGTCTACAACTTCAATACCCCCCCCCCCCACCTACATAAAAATATATATTATTGCACACAAGCCAGTTGCAAAAATTTGCTTTCGTAAACAGTATAACTTGTCTACAACTTAAATACCAATGTAATGTGCCTTCTATTACATTTATTACTAAAGGCGTTGCCGCCCCCCCCCCTCCCCACACACACACACTCACCTTGTGTACAATTTCCACAAGTATAAACATTGCATAGAAGCCTTAGCAAATCATAATTTGTAAAAACTTAGCTTTCGTGTACACTATAACTTGTCTACAGCTTCAATAACAATGCAATGTGCCCTCTATTATAATTATTATTAAAAGCGTTGCCCCTCCCCCTCCACACACCTTGTGTACATTTTTCACAAGTATAAACATTGCACAGAAGTCTTAGCAAATCATACAAGTAAAAACTTAGCTTTCGTGTACACTATAACTTGTCTACAACTTCAATACCAACGCAATGTGCCTTCAATTATTGTTATTATTAAAGGCGTTGCCCCCCCTTCCCACCCCCATCCATACACCTTGTGTACATTTTCCACAAGTATAGTATAAATATTGCACAGAAGCCTTAGCAAGTGCTGCAAATCATAGAAGTAACAAATTAGCTTTCGTGAACACTATAATTTGTCTACAACTTAAATATCAACGCAATGTGCCTTCTATTATAATTATTATTAAATGCAAAACGCCCCCCCTATACTTTGCATAAAAAATATATTTACCACAAGTATAAACTTTGCACACAAGCCTTGGCAAGTGTTGCAAATCATACAAGTAAAAAATTAGCTTTCGTGCATAATGCATAAATAATCGTTGCCCCCCCCCCCCCCCGGCCTTTCATTAAAAAGTATAGACCTCGGCTAATGTTGCAAATCATCTAGTAAAAAATGAGATTTCGGTTACTCTATAATTTGCCTACAACTTCAATACAACCCCGCCCCCCCCAAAAATATATATTATTGCGCACACAAGCCTTAGCAAATGTTGCAAATCATACAAGTAAAAAATAAGCTTTCGTGAACACTATAATTTGTCCCCCCCCTAAAATTGCATAAAAAGTATATTTTCTACAAGTATAAACAATGCACAGAAGTCTTAGCAAGTGTTGCAAATCATACAAGTAAAA
The DNA here is from genome assembly GCA_963932245.1 of Tachinus rufipes. Classification (NCBI taxonomy): domain Eukaryota; kingdom Metazoa; phylum Arthropoda; class Insecta; order Coleoptera; family Staphylinidae; genus Tachinus; species Tachinus rufipes. The sequence goes on from OZ010749.1 coordinate 11,812,433, forward strand.
AAAAATAGCTTTCGTGTACAGGGCGCTGTCCCCCTCCTTCCCAACAACGCATAAATAAACGTTGCCCTCCCTCCCGGCCTTTCATTAAAAAATATAGACCTCGGCTAATGTTGCAAATCATCTAGTAAAAAGTGAGATTTCGGTTACTCTATAATTTTCCTACAACTTCAAAACAACCCCCCCAGCATAAAAATATATATTATTGCGCACACAAGCCTTAGCAACTGTTGCAAATCATACAAGTAAAAAATAAGCTTTCGTGAACACTATAATTTGTCTACAACTTCAATATCAACGCAATGTGCCTTCTATTATAATTATTATTAAATGCAATGCGCCCCCCCCCCCCCCGCCCTTTACTTTGCATAAAAAATATATTTTCCACAAGTATAAACTTTGCACACAAGCCTTGGCAAGTGTTGCAAATCATACAAGTAAAAAATAAGCTTTTGTAAACATTATAATTGGTCTACAATGCGCCCCCCCCCCCTTTCCAAATGCATAAAAAGTATATTTTAAACAAGTATAAACAATGCACAGAAGTCTTGGCGAGTGTTGCAAATCATACAAATAAAAAATTAGCTTTCGTGTATAATGCATTAAAAAGTATAGACCTCGGCTAATGTTGCAAATCATCTAGTAAAAAATGAGATTTCGGTTACTCTATAATTTGCCTACAACTTCAATACAACCCCCCCCCCCCCCCCCCCCCCAAATATATATATTATTGCACACACAAGCCTTAGCAAGTGTTGCAAATCATACAAGTAAAAAATAAGCTTTCGTAAACACTATAATTTCCCCCCCCCCCTCCAATTGCACAAAAAGTAACTTTTCCACAAGTATAAACAATGCACAGAAGTCTTAGCAAGTGTTGCAAATCATACAAGTGAAAAAAAAGCTTTTGTGAACATTACAATTTGTCTACAATGCGCTTTCGTGTACAGGGCGCTGCCCCCCTCCTTCCCAACAATGCATAAATAAACGTTGCCCCCCCTCCCGGCATTTCATTAAAATATAGACCTCGCCTAATGTTGCAAATCATCTAGTAAAAAGTGAGATTTCGGTTACTCTATAATTTTCCTCAAAACAACCCCCCCCCCCCCCCCCCAGCATAAGTGTGGCAAGTGTAGCAAATCATACAAGTCAAAAATAAGCTTTTGTGAACATTACAATTTGTCTACAATGCGCCCCCCATCCCCCTATTGCATAAAAAGTATATTTTCCACAAATATAAACAATGCACAGAAGCCTTGGCAAGTGTTGCAAATCATACAAGTCAAAAATTAGCTTTCGTTTACACTATATTTTGTCTACAACTTCAATTCAACGCAATGTGCCTTCTATTATAATTATTATTAAAAGCGTTGCCCCCTCCCCCCTCTCTACACACCTTGTATAAATAGTAGACAAAAGCCTTAGCGAGTGCTACAAAACATACAAGTAAAAACTTAGCTTTCGTGTACACTATAACTTGTCTACAACTTCAATATCAACGCAGTGTGCCCTCTACTATAATTAATATTAAAGGTGTTGCCCCCCCCCCCCTCCACACACCTTGTGTACATTTTCCACAATTATAAATATTGCAGAGAAGCCTTAGAGAGTGCTGCAAACCATACAAGTAAAAAATTAGCTATAACTTCAAAACCAACGCAATGTGCCCTCTAATATAATTATTATAACCCCCCCCCCCCCCCCACAAGTATGAACATTGCACAGAAGCCTCTTAGCAAGTGCTGCAAATCATACAAGTGAAAAATGAACAATAATCATCAATTTGTATCAATATTACTTAATTAAACTTAATAAGGCGACATGCAATTAAAATATCTATTACTTGGAGTGTATATGGAACTCATATTACAGCATAAAACAATGTATTACTAGTAAATGGTATAAAAAGCACGTAAGAGCTATATAGTAAAATTGCAAATATATTAATAATAATTAAAATTTTTAAAAATAATTATTTTTACAAAGCACTCCATCACAATGCTAAATAGAACAATTATAAGTACTACAAACAACCTAACAATTCACCCATAATTAATAAATTAATTCAACAAACCTTAAGTGACATGTAACGAAATGACCTCGAGTAACCCCATCAGCGGCTTCAGCACATACACATATTTCCAATAAAACCAATCAAGTCCGAACTGGGAATATATGAAAAACACAACCCCAACACATTAATCTCCATTTTAAACCCATCGGCACTAATTATATACGCGAATTTACCACCGAATTTTGCAAATTTTCACGAGCAAATTCCGGCGTCATTTGCAGGTCAACAATATACACGAACTGAAGCGGACCGAGACGAACGAAAACGATCGCTATTTAAATTGATTTAAAAGTTGAAAATTAATGTAATTTTTATGTAAATTGATTTAATTAATTGGTTTAAAATTCAAAATTGATTAAATAAATCATACTAAGTGTTTATATACTACAAATACTATAATTAATTCATTTATATGCAAATATAAATTTGAATTTATAATAGATTATTGTAATCATTTTTTTCGTAAGAAAAACTCAAAACCAACAATTTAAAATTAATATAATGGCAAGAGAAAAATATCGAAAATCCCATATGTTTATAACCTATTTATATTTAAGAATAACAAATCCCAATCTTGTTTATTAATAATTGCAATGTTTATTTTTTACATTTCGCAAAGTGTTTATTTATTTATTTATAAATGGTTATAATTAGTATTCCAGCAACGCACGATAACATTGTAATTACATTTTTTATTCAATTACATTTACTAGAATTCAATGTAACAAGTATGTATTGATTATTACACCGCGTGCAAAATACAATTATTTGCTCTTTTACAAGTCATATTGTTTCTGAATAGGCCATTGAGAAAACATCATTAAATACCTATGTAGAATCAATTAATTATTATCAATTGGGTACTTGTTTCCACAAAAGGATATTTATCTATAACAAGATGTAATTATTATCTACACATTAATATTTGTATTATTTATTTTTTAAAAACAAATACTAATTTTATATAAATGCAAAAGTTGAACAGAATTAAAAAGCTGTTTACATCTATTAAGAAACCCTAGTTTTCTAGGTACTTTCAAAGCTATGTCGACAACACAGTTGTTTCAGAGAAGATTATGCAAGATTGTAGGCGCTAGAAAACAAATTGAAGAAGATTTAGATATGGATTTGTTGATTAGTTTAATATTTGGTACTGATAATACCTCGGATTTTAAAACAATAAGAAGTTGAGTTAAAATTCAGATATTGTTTCGAGGTCTTGGTTTATAGATGCTACAGATTCTAATTTAAAAATTTCAAAACGTTCTACCATATTTGTCAATATGGACTTTGAAAAGTATGAAGTATGAAGAGTTTTATCATTTTAAAAACTATGAATAGGACTTTTAGTTATTTGAAGAAGTTCATTAATGTAAATCAAAACTAAAGTTGGCAAAAAAGCAGAACCTTGAGGAACACCAGCATTTATGATTTTGGAGTTAAAACCATCAATTCTATAATTTTGTATTGTCAAGAAAACTATGGCCGCCACGGTTACGGTTGTAGTACCATTCTTTTCATAAAATTTTCCATAAACAATTCGCACATTTGCGTCTGTATGTCCTCGATAACTTCATAAATTCCATCTTTAAGGTATTGAATCGATTGTGAAGCATTGTCATAGACCTTATCTTTCACGTGGCCCCAAAGAAAAAATTCTAAAGATGTTAAACCACAAGATCCGGTGGCCAATTGTGATCACCTCGTCAAGAAATAACACGGTCAGAAAACTTTTTTTGCAAAATTGCATTTGTTTCGTTGCTTCTGAGGCAAGTAGTGTCGTCTTGCTGTAAATAAACGTCGTCCACATCAATATCTTCCAATTCCGGCCATAAAAAATCATTAATCATAGCTCGGTAGAGCCATCCATTCACCGTAACAGCTGCACCAGCCTCATTTTCGAAAAAGTAGGATCCAATCATACCGCCAGCCCAAAATCCGCACCGAACAGTGACACGTTCAGGATGCAAAGACTTTTCAACAATCATTCTTAGGTTTTCTGAGCCCCAAATGCAATAGTTCTGCTTATTAATGTAGCCTCCGAGGTAAAAATGAGCCTCATCACTGAAGATAATTTTTCAATAAAATTTCGAATCATTTCTTCAAACCCAATCAGCGAAGATACGACGTTTATGGTGATCGACCGGTTTGAGTTCTTGTGTTAGCTGAACTTTAAAAGCCTTATAACTTAAATCTTTATGCAAAATACGGTGTAATGTCGTTTGTGGAATGTCTAATTCCAAAAATCAACAAGGAATCAACAAACCTGAATTTTCTTCAACACTACGGGCTACATCAGCAATATTCTCATGTGTTTTTGAGCAATGCACACAGTTTCAATTCTTCACATCACAAACTTGTCCCAACAGCTCAAATTTTTTCATCAGGTTTACTATTGCAGGCCGAGAAAGCGCTTTACGACGACCAAAAAGTGCTTTAGTTTTGCGAACTGTGACTATAAAAGTTTCACCATTTTTGTAGTAAAGTTTAATAATTTCAATGCGTATCGTTTAATTTTTTATAATGGCGTAATTTTTACTTGTCAAATGTCAAAAAATATTACTTCAAAATTGACAGCTGCCCAAATAACCTGCTATTCAAAATAAAACTTCTTATTGGAAAATTTCTGGCAAAAGGTACACAATTAACTGGTTACTTTTAAAACATTAATTTAATAATTTAACTAAACACGCAATAGTTCAAGTATCAATTAATAAAAAAATGTAATTTCAATTGCCATTATTATAAATCAAAACAATCAATCGCATAGTTTTAAAATTATCTCCAGAATAAAGTACAATCATACAATCTGCTCTTCAGATCATCCACTTCAAAAGTGCTAACTAATAATAATAATTGCGGTACTAATAATAAATTAATTAGATAAGATGTAAATTCATTATTGCTTGATCATTGTGAGTAGTTTAATTTTACACATTCAGATTAAAGAAATGCATTAATTACTTAATAAACGCAGATGATAAGATGTAGAAAGTGTTATTTAATAAGACGTGTTAATTTAATCAACAAAGAAGCTCATTATGATATACAAATAATTTTATGTCCTTGCACATTACAAAAATATTAAGTAACACAATAAATATTAATGCGCAATTTATAGTATTTGTTTTGTTAGTTAATATTTTAGCCAAATAATTTTAGTTCCGTATAAACAAGAGAATTTTTTTATGTTATCTACAAATTATTGTAAATATTTTGTTTACTAGATTAGATTTTGCATTTGATATACTTTTCTAAAGGAAATTATTTATTCATTAAACTTACCCTATTATGTAGTGCAAAATTGTAACTGAATTAAAGTAAATGAAACTCACCTGTAACAAAAAATAAAAATATATTAGTAATATATAATAATAGTAATTGTGATTTTATGTAAATTGTCGTTTTGACTAATAAGATGCTAGGCACACTGATGAAAAGTGCATACCTTGAAACACTAGTTAATAAAATCAATTATTAAATTTAATTTCATAAAATCATAAAATCCCAAAAACTTGCAAAATTAAACATCAAAATATTTTTAGAAATAGCAAAATTTAGTCCCAAACTAATATAATATTGTCAGAAAATAACAAAAAAAATTCCAAAAATTGTTAAAAAGTGCAAAACTTTATTTAATAGCAGAATCAGTTTTAAAACACCAAATTATTGTTAAAAAACCCAAAATCCGGTCATTAACAATAAAAAAACCAAAATTCTATTCATAGAATGACAAAAATAAACAAAATCTGGACTTAAAACACCAAAATATTGTTAAAAACATCAAAATCCGGCCATAAACTGTTAAAAAATGCATCTTTTTATTTTCATAAAATGTCAAAAATGTTTAAAACCGATCATAAAGTATGAAAATATGTCAAAAAGTATCAAAATTTAATCATAAACGTTACTGTGCAAAATTCTATTAAAAAAAAAAGTAAAAAATGCTTTTAGATAGAATCAAAATCCAGCAAAAAACGGTTTAAAATGCAACATTTATTTCATAAAAGCCAAAAATAGCAGAATCCGGTATTAGAACATCAAAATATTGTTAGAAATGTACCAGAAAAACCTAAAAATTGGCCTAAAAAAAGCAAACATTTATTTGTAAAATGTCTAAAACAGCAAAATCCAGCTATAAAACTTTAAAATATTGTTTGAAAAAACTAAAACCCTGCATAAACTGTTAAAAAATGCACTATTATCTGAAATAGCAAAAAAGGCTATACAATTTTTTCAGCCATAAACTGTCAAAAAGTGCAAAAATCTATTTATGAAATGTCAAAAATAGTAAAAACCGTTCCATAAAGTATAAAAATATCATCAAACAGCACCAATAAACTGTTAAAGATAAAAAAACTCAAAAATATTTTCAAAAAAAAAAACGGTTTAAACAAATTTATTCATAAAACGTCAAAAATATCAAAAACTGAACATAAAAATTCGGTCATATTGTTGAAAAAAAGTTAAAAAAAAATACGAAATCCCAAAATAGCCAAATTTGGTCATAGATTGTTAAAATATTAAAAAAACAAACAAAATTCGGCCATAAACAGTAGAAAGATGCAAAAATCTATTCTTAGAATGTCAACAATAACAAAATCTGGCCATAAAGCATAAAAATATTAAAATAAAAACACCAATATTTAGTCATATATTGTTAAAAAAATTCAAAATCCTATTTAAGAAAATTAAAAATATCCGGCCAAAAAACATCAAAATTCTGTTTATAAAATGTCAAAAATAGTAAAATTCGGCTATAAAATTTTAAATAATTGTCAGAAAGCACCAAAATCCGCCTATAAACTGTTAAGAGATCTAAATATTTGACATAAACTGTTAAAAAGTACAAAACTCTTTTAATAAAATGTAAAAAAATAAAACAGAATTCGACAATAAAAAAGCTAACATTTGGCCATAAACTAAGAAAAATTATTGTTAAAAAAAGTCAAAAACTCGTATAAACTGTTAAAAAGTGCAAAATTCTTTTAATAAAATGTTAAAAATATATAATAAAATATTAGCAAATTGTTAAAAATAACCAGAATTTGGACATAATCTGTCAAAAAGTAGAAAATTCTATTCGTAAAATGTCAAAAATAGCAAATTCCGGCCTTGAAACACCAACATATTGTCAGAAAGCAACAAAAAGACCAAAAACTGTTAAAAAATGCAATTTTTTTTAATAAAAAGTCATATCCAGCCATAAAGTATACAAATTTTGTCAGAAAGCAAACAAAAATTGGCCCACAGCCTATAGGATGTAACCTTAACCATCCCCAACATCGCAATCTCCAAACAAAAAGTTTTAAAACATCAAAATATTGCCAGAAAACACTACAATCCGGCCATAAACTGTTGAAAATTTAAAAAACTTATAATAAAATAGCAAAATCCGGGCAAAAAATATTAAGAAACTGTTATAAAAACAAAATTCGACCATAATCTGTCAAAATTCTATTCATAAAATGTCAAAACTAGCCTTAAAACAACGACACATTGTCAGAAAGCATAAAAATCCGGCCATAAACTTTTAAAAAGTTTAAAAAGCATATAAAAAATAACAAAATCCAGTCAAAAAATATTACCAAATTGTTAAAAATAATTAAAACCGGTGGAAACTATTAAAAAGTGCAAAAATCTTTCAATACAATATCAAAAATAGTTAAATGCAGCTATAAAATAAAAACAAAAATCCTGTTAAAATGTATAAAATTCTACTCATAAAATGTCTAAATTAATAAAATCCGGCCTTAAAACACCAAACTATTGTCAGAAAACTCAAAAATCCTGCCATAAACTATTGAAAAATGTAAAAATATTGTTAAAATGTTAAAAATAACCAAAATCCGGCCATAATCTGTCAAAAAGTATAAAATTTTACTCATAAAATGTCAAAAATAACAAAATCCGGCCTTAAAACACTAAAATATTGTCAGAAAGCACAAAATATTGTCAAAAAGCACTAAAATCCGGCCATAACTATTGAAAAGAATAAAAATCTTACAATAAAATGTCCAAAAAACCAGTAAAAACCGTTAAAAAGTGCAAAATTCTTTTAATAAAATAACAGAATTAGCTAAATCCGGCTATAAAATAATAACAAATTATTTAAAATAACCAAAATCCTGCTAAAATAAGTTAAAAAATATAAAATTCTACTCATAAAATGTCTAAATTAACAAAATCCGACCTTAAAACACCAAAATATTCTCAAAAAACTCAAAAATTTAGGCATAAACTATTGAAAAGTGTAAAATTTTTATAAATAAGATGTCAAAAATAGCAAAATTTAATTATAAAATAGTAATAAATTATTATAAAGAACCAAAAACCGGTAAAAACTGTTGAAAAGTGCAAAATTCATTAAAAAAAAACAACAAAATTAATTAAATTTGCCAATAAAATATTTACAAATTGTTAAAAATAACCAAAATCCGGCCATAATTTGTTGAAAATTATAAAATCCTATTCATAAAATATCAAAAATGACAAAATCTGGCCTTGAAACACCAAAATATTGACAGAAAGTACCAAAATCCGGCTATAAACTATTGAAAAGTAGCTAAATCCGGCAATAAAAAATTAAAAAATTGTCAAAATTAACCAAAATCCGGTAATAATCAGTTAAAGAGTATAAAAATCTACTCATAAAATGTAAAAAATAACAAAATCCGGCCAAAAACACTAAAATATTGTCAAAAAACTCAAAAATCCGGCCATAAACTATTAAAAAGTGTAAAATTCTTATTATAAAATGTCAAAAAGAACAAAATCCATTTAAAAAATATTAATGAATTCTTAAAAAAACAAAAACCGGTCATAATCTGTTAAAAAGTATAAAATTCTACTCAAAAATAACAGAATCCGGCCTTAAAACATCAAAATTTCGTTAGAAACCACCAAAATCCGCTGAAATAAGTAAAAAACTTGAATCAAATGTTGAAAATAGCAATATCCGGCACAAAATTTTTATCAAATTGATAAAAAACAAAATTCAGCCATAATCTGTTTAAAAGTATAAAATTCTATTCATAAAATTTTAAAAATAGCAAAACACAGCCATAAAACACCAATAAATTGTCAGAAAGCACTAAAATCCGGCCATAAACTATTAAAAAGTGTAAAAAGCTTATAATAAATTAGGAAAAATCCGGCCAGAAAGTATTAAAAAACTAATAAAAAAACAAAACTCGGCCACAATCTGGTTAAAAGTATAAAATTCATAAAATATCAAAATCCGACCTTTAAACACAACAATATTGTCAGAAAGTGTAAAAAACTTACAATAGAAAATCAAAGATAGCAAAATCCTGCCACAAAATATTAACAAATTGTTAAAAAACCAAATCCGTTAAAAAGTATAAAATTCTATACATAAAGTGTCAAAACTAGCAAAATCCTGTTATAAAACATCAAAATATCGTCTAAAAACTCAAAAATCCGGCCATAAACTATTAAAAAGTGTACAAATCTTATAAAAAAATGTCAAAAATAGCAAAATCCAACCATAAAATAATAACAAATTGCTTAAAAAAACATAACCCGGTGAAAACTGTTAAAAAGTGCAACATTTTTTCAATAAAATAACAAAAATAGCTAAATCCGGCTATAAAATATTAACAAATTGTTAAAAATAACCAAAATCCGGCCATAATCTGTTAAAAAGAATAAAAATATATATAATATAATATATATATAAACTCATAAAATGTCAAAAATAATAAAATCCGGCCTTCAAACACCAAAATATTGTCAGAAAACACCAAAATCCAACCATAAAATATTGAAAAAACTAAAAAACTAAAAAAAAAAAACCAAAAATTGCAAAACCCGGCCAAAAAATATTAACAAACTGTTAAAAAAAAAACAAAATTCGGCCATAATCTATTAAAGAGTACAAAATTCTAATCGTAAACTCCAAAATTTTGTCAGAAAGTACAAAACTCCGGCCAAAAACTGATCAAAAGAGCAAAAAGCTTAGAATAAAAAACAATAAAAAGCAAAAATCGGCCCTAAAATTTTAACCATGACAAAATCCGGCCTAAAAGCACAATAATATTGTCAGAAAGTACAAAAACCTGCCATAAACTGATAAAAAGTGTAAAAAAACTTAATGAAATGTCTAAAATAACAAAATCCGGCTTTAAATTATTAACAAATTAACAAAAAGAACTAAAATCCGGCCAAAATTTGTTAAAAAGTATAAAATTCTATTTATAAAAAGTCAAAAATTACAAAATCTGTCTTTGAAACACCAAAATATTGTCAGAAAGTACAAAAACCTGCCATAAGCTGATGAAAAATGTAAAAATCTTAATAAAATGTCTAAAATAACAATCCGGCTATAAAATATTAACAAACTAATAAAAAAACAAAATACGGCAATAATCTACTAAAAAATACAAAATTCTATTTATAAAACGTCAAAAATGACCAAATCCGGCCTCGAAACACCAAAATATTGTCAGAAAGTTCAAACACCTGCTATAAACGGATGAAAAGTGTAAACAAACTTATTGAAATGTCAAAAATATCAAAATCCGGCCTCAAAACACCAAAATTCACCACCACCACACCAAACCCAAGTTCAAAAACCTGCCATAAACGGATAAAAAGTGTAAACAAATTTAATATGGCCTTAAAACACATTAAACTGTTAAAAAGTGCAAAAAAGCTTATAACATAATATTAAAAAGAGCAAAATCGGAACAAAAAATATTAAAAAAAAACAAAACTTGGCCATAATCTAGTCAAAAGTATAAACTTCTATATAAAATGCCAAAAACAGCAAAATCCGGCATCAAAACATCAAAATATTGTTAGAAAGTACCAAAATCCGGCCAGCAACTGTTAAAAAATACAAAAAACTTATAATAAAATGTCAAAAATAGCAAAATCTGACCATAAAATATTAACAAATTGTTAAAGAGAACCAAAATCCGGCAATAATCTTTTAAAAAGTATAAAAATCTATTAATAAAAAAGAAAAAAAAGTCAAAAGATGTTGTTGAAGTAGAAAATCATAATATAGTTTTATATTACTTAATTTTTTTTTATAAAATTCATTTTGGTCAAAATTTCATTTTATATTCTTACTTATGTACACCAAAACTCGGGTAAAAACAATTTAACGTGCACAATTATTTTATTTATAAAACGTCTAAAATATTAACATAAAAATATTGCTAAAAAGCACCAAAATCCATGCCAGACTATCTTCGCTCTAGCAAGCAACTAAAATTTAATTTTGTTATTCAGCTTCCATATTTTTTCATAATACATTGTTTTACTTTATTATTGTTGCCTCGACTATCTAGATAGGCAGAAAACTTTATTTTTCGTATTTTTGGCAGAAAACATTGTTTATCATCTTTCTGTATACACCAATGAACTATATTTGGCACATCTTGATTGTTTAAAGCCCTGAATAAATCTAACAATTTAATATACATCATCATAGAACTAAAACTTAATTATAAAATTATGATAATTAAATTTATTCCTAATAAAAATAGTCCAACAAGCGTAATTAATCGCACAATTTATTGTAAACATTCATCAATTTGTATAATTTAGTTAGCTAATTTTAGTTTGAATTATTTGTATTGCAATATTTAAATTTAAAATAAATAAATAATATTTTCGTTGCAATTCTGACTATACGTTAATTATTTGTTTCCTTAATCAACTTATGTTTATTAATATACCTTGTTTAATCGCTTCCAAAGGTGCAAAATATTTACCACATTTACATGCAGCATAAACACAATCCGCTGCATGCATAATTGTAAATATTTTCAGCCAAAATTTATTTAAAAAGAATCAACGACCTTCCACGATATGACTTGTTGAATTTATAATTTATAAATAAAATATTTGTTAAGTTTTTAAATTTGAATGTTATTTAACAAGTTTTGAATCTAGAACTTTGACCACAATAAAAAAAAAAAAAAAAAGATGGCAAACCAGTCTTTCGTTTGATTATTCACAATCAAAATGTTTATATTTTAGTTGAATTTATAATTGTCTATCAAATTTTAAAAATTACAAAGTTCCTAATGCTAAACAAACCTTGCTTCTAGCTAATACTATATTATTAAAAAAAAAAATGAGTTTGTTCTTTGATATCGTACACCACCACTATTTCTAACATCATATAATATAAAAAAAATAATTAATCAGTAAAATATTTCTTCTTAGTTCCTAAATTGTTAAAATACTTCGATTAGAAATTTAGAAACGACGCAATAGATATAGAAATTATTCAATTTCCCCATTATACATAATGCATATAGATCGATTCAATGCCACACTATAATTTTCCCAAGTGGAAAATCGAAAGTACGTACCCTTGACTTTGGACTGTTTTTCACGTCACGATAATCATTCTATACGTAATTTAGTAGTATTTTTTGTTTGTAACCCATCGATTAGGCTGATATAAAATAAAATAATAACATCACTAAGGGGAAATGGGTGTGTAATGACGAGTACATTAGGCAAGGACATACAATGTCATTTGATATTTTAGCTGGTGATAATAAAAGTAATATAGCTTTTTACATGCATGAATATTATGTAAAGCTTTATCGTTATCATAGTAGAAAGTGGTTAAATTGTTAAATTGATTATGAAAAATCATCATTTGCTTAAAACTTGAATGTTATTATAAACTCAATTGATTAGTTTTCCAATAATAAATCTTTAATGGTTTTTGGTATCAATGCATACTAAACAATTTAGTATATAACTTAACCTAATCTTTAAGCTACTCATCAGAAGCAATTATTTAAGTATTAATAGTTAACAGTACGTATTGTCATTTATAAATATATTAAATTGTTAGATTTATTCAGAGCTTTAAACAATCAAGATGTGCCAAATATAGTTCATTGGTGTATACAGAAAGATGATAAACAATGTTTTCTGCCAAAAATAAAAAAATAAAGTTTCCTGTCTATCTAGATAGTCGGCAATAATAATAAAGTAAAACAGTTCTAATGTATTGCGAAAAAATATGAAAGCTGTTTAACAGAATTAATCTAACTTTAAATTAAAGGAAGTTTTAAAAATGTTGTTGCTTGTTAGAGCGAAGATAGTCTCGGCACTTTGCATGGATTTTGGTGGTTTCTAGCAAAAATTTTATGTTAATATTTTAAACGTTTCATAAATGAAACTTTGCACTTTAAATCGTTTTTGACCCAGTTTTGATTCCTACTAAACATTAGTAATACATGTTTGTAAGAATATAAAATAAAATTTTAACACTATGCCATTAACTTTTGAGCAAAATGAATTTTATTTAAAAAAGAAAATAAAGTAATATAAAACTATATTATGATTATTCTACTTCAACAACATCTTCATGTGGTTCTGTTTTAATTTTCTCAGATTCAGATTTTTTTCTTTTCAGATTTTAGTCTCAAAGTTCAGCTATAGATGTTTAGCTTTTTTATAATTTCTTTACGAAAATGTCCTTAACAAAAACTTTCTCTTGCACTTTTACTTTTTTAACAATTTATGGCCGGGTTATGTTGTTTTCTGACAATATTTTGGAGATTCAATGCCGGATTTTGTCATTTTTGACAATTTATTAATAGATTTTTATACTTTTTAATAGATTATGGTCGGATTTTGGTTTTTTTTAACAACTTGTTAGTATTTTATGGTCGGATTTTGCTATTTTTGAAATTTTATGAATAGAATTTTATACTTTTTGACAGATTATGGCCATATGTTGTTTTTTTAACAGGTTGTTTAAATTTTCGTGCCGGATTTTTGTTATATTTGATAATTTATTATAAGTTTTTTACATTTTTCAACCAATTTTGATACTTTCCGACAATATTTTGGTGTTTCAAGGCCAGATTTTGTTATTTTTGACATTTTATAAGTAATTTTTAACAGATTATGGCCGGATTTTGGTTGTTTTTAAGAATTTGTTAATATTTTATAGCCGGAGTTTTTGCATTTTTATCAGATTTCACCGGTTTTTGATTTTTTTAAACAATTTATTGATAATTTATGGCAAGATTTTGCTATTTTTTACATTTTATTGTAACATTTTAATTTAAAATTTTTAAACTTTCTGACAATATTTTAGTGTTTGAAGGCCGGATTTTGTTATTTTTGACATTTTGTGAGTAAAGTTTTATACTTGTTAACAGATTATGTCCGGATTTTGGTTATTTTCAACAAGTTGTTTCTATTTTATAGCCGGATTTAGCTATTTTTGTTATTTTATTTAAAAAATGTTTTACTTTTTAACAGTTTTCACCGGTTTTGGTTTCTTTTAACAATTTGTTAATATTTTATGGCCGGATTTTGCTATTTTTAACATTTTTTTATAAGATTTTTATACATTTTAATACTTTATGACCACATTTAGCAGTTTTAAGGCCGGATTTTGTTATTTTTGACTTTTTATAAATAGAATTTTATACATTTTAACAGATTATAGTAAAATTTTGGTTATTTTTAATAACGTGTTAGTATTTTATAGCCGGATTTTGTTATTTTTGACATTTCATCAAAAAAATTTTTTAACTTATCATCAATTTATAGAGGGTTTGAAATATTTTTTGATGTTTTTTGCTATTTTTAAAATTTGATGAAGATATTTACACTTTTTAACAATTTACGGCCGGGTTTTAGTGCATTTTTTATTTTCATTTTTATTCAAGGCTGGATTTTGACATTTAAAAAAAAAATCTGGCTGCATTTTGTTATTTTTGATTTTATATGATTAAATATCGGTGTTTTCTGACAAAATTTTCATGCTTCTAGGCCTGAAGAATAGATTTTTGCACTTTTTCACTGTTTATGACCAAATTTGGCTATTTTGGAATTTCATTTTTTTTTTACTTTATGGCCAAATTTTGGTGTTTTCTAATAATATTCTGATGTTCCAAACCCATTTTTGCTATTTTTGACAATTTATAAATAACAAAACTTGAAAGCTGATTTAGAGCGCAATAATTATTGAAATTAATTGTTAAATAACACTTAAGTCAAAGTTCGGTTAATTAAATTGGTTTGTGGAACAGACTAGGCTTGTTCCGTCCATTTAATAATAAAATAAATTATGTTCGACTGTATGTTCCGTAGATTAGTGCAACTTACTCCACAACTCAGTGTTAACTAAATTTTAAATTAATTTGTTTAGGCAGCCCCATCCTGGAGCAAACAAGTCATTCGTTTGTACAGAAACCATAAAAAACTGGCATTCAAAACAGTAAAAGCAACACTAGCCCGACCTCTCCAACTAGCTAAACCCCTACCAAGACTACCATTCGTCTTTCAAACCAATGCGAATAAACTGGGATTTAGAGCCGTACTATTCCAGAAAGAGAACCCAAAGCGTCTCAAAGAGTCCTATGCTAGTGCCAAGCTAACTAAATTCCAAAAAAAGTGTGACAAACTGTGTGTAAAGCGTATATACGGTTAAGAAAGCTTACTTCGAAGACACACCATTTAACTTAGAACCAAAAATAGAGACTTGGTTTGGTTAAGCAACTTAGTGAAAACCAAAGCCAATGTAATACGGCGCACCATCATGATCTACATCAGCAAAACTCGGCTTTAAAACACCAAAATATTGTCAGAAAGCACAAAAATCCAGCAATAAACTGTTAAAAAGTGTAAAAAAATTCTAAAAAATTCTAAAAAATAAAAAAATCTGGCTTCAAAACAACAAAATATTATCAAAAAGCACAAAAATCCGGCGATAAATTGTTGAAAAGTGTAAAAAACTTTTAATAAAATGTCAAAAATAGCAAAATCCGGCCATAAAATATTAACAAATTGTTAAATAAAACCAAAACTCGGCCATAATCTGTTAAAAAGTATAAAATTCTATTAAAAAATGTTTAAAACACCAATATCCGGCCTTAAAACATTTAAATATTGTCAGAAAACACAAAAATCCGGCCATAAACTGTTAAAAAATTCAAAATCCGACCATAGTGTAAAAAACTTATAATAGCAAAATCCGGCCTTAAAATATTAACAAATTGTAAAATTAAAAAAACACCGGCCATAATCTGTTAAAAAGTATAAAATTCTATTAAAAAATAATAAATCCGGCCTTGAAACACCAAAATATCGTCAAAAAGCAACAAAATCCAGCCATAAACTGTTAAAAAATGCAAAAAAACTTATAATAAAAAGTCAAAAATAGCAAAATTAAACCATAAAATGTTAGGAAGTCATCAAATAGAACCAAAAATTGGCCATAGTCTGTTAAAAAATATAAAACTCTGTTCATAAAATTTCAAAAATACCAAAATCCGGCCATAAAATATTAGCAAACTGTTAATAAAACTAAAATTCGGACATAAACTGTTAAAAAGTATAAAATTCTGTTCATAAAATTTCAAAAATAGCAAAATCCGGCCTTAAAATATCAAATTATTGTCAAAATCCGGCCATAAACAGTTGAAATGTGCAACAAATTATAAACAAATTAAAATAAAAAACAAAATACAACCATAACCTGTAAAAGAGTATAAAATTCTATTAAAAAATGTTAAAAACACAAAATCCGGCTTAGACACATTTAAATATTGTCAGAAAGCACCAAAATCCGGCCATAAACTGTTAAAAAATGCAAAATCCAACCATAAACTATTAAAAAACGTAAAAAACTTATAATAAAAATTGTTAAATAAAACCTAAACCCAGCCATAATCTGTTAAAAAGTATAAATTTCTTTAAAAAAATGTCAAAAACAACAAAATCCGGCTTTGAAACTCCAAAATATCGTCAGGTAGCAACAAAATACAGCCATAAACTGTTAAAAAAATGCAAAAAAACTTATAATAAAAAGTCAAAAATAGCAAAATTAAACCATAAAATGTTAAGAAGTTGTCAAATAGAACCAAAAACTGGCGATAGTCTGTAAAAATGTATGAAATTCTATTTATAAAATGTCAAAAATAGCAAAATCCGGCCATAAAATATTAGCAAACTGTTAAAAAACTAAAATTCGAACATAAACTGTTAAAAAGTGTAAATTTTTTTTCATAAACTTTTAAAAATAGCAAAATCCGGCCTTAAAACATCAAATTATTGTTAAAAAGTACTAAAATCCGGCCATAAACTGTTGAAAATTGTAAAACATCTATAATAAAATGTCAAAAATAGCAAAATCCGGCCATAAAACATTAACAAATTGTTAAATACAACCAAAATTCGGCCATAATTTGTTAAAAAAATTAAATTCTATTAACAAATGTCAAAATAACAAAATCCGGCCTTGAAACTCCAAAATATCGTCAAAAAGCAACAAAATCCAGCCATAAACTGTTGAAAAGTGCAAAAAGGCTTATGATAAAATGTCAAAAATAGCAAAATTCAACCATAAAATGTATGATGTTGTTAAATAGAACCAAAAATTGGCCATAGTATGTTAAAAAGTATAAGATTCTAACTATAAAATGTCAAAAATAGCAAAATCCGGCCTTGAATCACCAAAATATTATCAGAAAGCAGAAAAATCCAACCAACTGTTAAAAATATAAAAAACTTTATATATAAAATATCAAAAACTAGCCAAAAAAAATTAGCAAACTGTTAAAAAAACCAAAATTCAGACATAATCTGTTAAAAAATATGAAATTCTATTCATAAAATTTCAAAAATAGCAAAATCCAGCCATAAAACACCAAATTATTGTTAAACAGCGCCATAAACTGTTGAAATATGTAAAAAACTTATAATAAAATATCAAAAATAGCAAAACCAGGCAACACATTATTAACAAATTAAAAAAAAAACGACCATAATCTGTGAAAAAGTATAAAATTCTATTAAAAAAAGTTTAAAACACCAAAATCCGGCACGACACATTTAAATTTTGTCAGAAAGCAGCAAAATCCGGCCATAAACTGTTAAAAAATGCAAAATCCGACCATAAACTATTAAAGATTGTGAAAAACCCATAATGAAATGTCAAAAATAGCAAAATCCGGCCATCAAATATTAACAAATTGTTAAATAGAACCAATATTTAACTATAATCTGTTAAAAATTATAAAATAAAATATTGTCAGAAAGCACCAAAATCCAGCCATAAACTGTTAAAAAGTGCAAAAAAAATTATAATAAAATGTCAAAAATAGCAAAATTAAACCATAAAATGTTAAGAAGTTGTCAAATAGAACCATAAACTGGCCATAGTCTGTTAAAACAAATAAAATTCTGTTCATAAAATGTCAAAAATAACAAAATCCGGCCTTAAAACACCAAATTATTGTTAAAAAGCACCAAAATCTGGCCATAAATTGTTGAAATATGTAAAAAACTTATGATAAAATATGAAAAATAGCAAAACCAAGCAACAAATTATTAACTAATTAAGAAAAAACGACTATAATCTGTGAAAAAGTACAAAATTCTATAAACAAATGTTAAAAACACCAAAATCCGGCCTGACACATTTAAATAGTGTCAAAAAGCACCAAAATACGGCAATAAACTGTTAAAAAATGCAAAATCCGACTATTAAAACTATTAAAAAGTGTAAAAACTTATAATAAAATGTCAAAAATAGCAAAATCCGGCCATAAAATATTAACAAATTGTTAAATACAACCAATATCCAGCCATAATCTGTTAAAAAGTATAAAATTCTATTAAAAAACGTCAAAATTAACAAAATCCGGCCTTGAAACTTCAAAACATCGTCAGAAAGCAATAAAATCAAGCCATAAACTGTTAAAAAGTGTAAAAAAACTGATAAGAAAATGTCAAAAACAGCAAAATCCGGCCAACTGTTCAAAAATATAAAAAACTTTATATATAAAATATCAAAATCTAGCCAGAAAATATTAGCAAACTAGTAAAAAAGTATAAAATTCTATTCATAAATATTTCAAAAATAGCAAACTATTATTGCTCCTAGCGCTTGCCCATCAGGTTACCATCGGCAAAACAACAGTATTTCCATGTCATTGCATACACCGGCACCGAGAATCATACCATCACAAACGCCACAAAGCCTCTCCGCACCTAGAAGACACCTTTAGAGAGTCGCCCAAGATCCAGTGTATACCAAAACCAACAAAACACAAAAAATCGGAAAAACCTTCATGCGTCAAAGCACCTATCGGTCGGTTTTAATGTATCAACCGCACCATCTCCGGTTGTAACATTTTTCGCCAGTCAAGTAAATACCATAGTAGTAGTTAAGAATATTTAAATCTGACCATCAAATTTAAATATTGTTAGAAAGCACCCCATCGAGCTATACTCTCTTAAAAAGTAAAAAAAAATCATAAAATATCAAAAAATTGTAAAAGTGTACCAAATCCGGCCATAAAACTGTTAAAAGATGTAAAATTCTACTCAATAAACATCAAAACTGGCAAAATCCGGCCTTGAAACATCAAATTATTCAAGAAAACACCAAAATCCGTCCATAAACTTTTAAAAAGTGTGAAGTTCTTTTTATAAAACATCAAAAATAACAAAATCCGTTCATAAAAAATTTAAATAAAAACCAAAATCCGGCCAAAAATTGTGCAAAATTCTATTAATAAAAAATCAGAAGTATCTTATTGTCAAGAATCACTAAAATTTTACCATAAACTGTTAAAAAGTGAAGAAATCTATTCATAAAATGTCAAAAATAGCAAAATCTGATCTTAAAATATTCAAATAATGACAAAAAAGACTTAACACACCCTTTACAAAATGAATCGGATTAAGAATTAATAATCAAAAGTCCCATTCATACAGTATGAATGGATTCATTAAATTAAACTCTCTTGCAAAACTCACAGCAGACAGACAATAAAGTGAAGATCATAAAAAACCTCTTAAACTTTGTATTAATGTTCAAATAAACCTATTAATTACTTCATACTAACACCATTAAATGTTAAAGATCTATCATATATTTGGAAATTACGTCTGCTCATTTAATTACCTTGAATTTACATAAGATTGAAGTGCGATGTAATTTCCTCCGAAATGACGCTGTCCGAAGGACCACCAACAAATTCGATGATATAACATATTCTAATTGCTTACCTCATTTAAATAATAAGAAAATTATTCGACCTATATGGATTAATTCCTGGTAAACATTATTCAAATTAATTCAAGCGCTTTCTAGGTAATTATATAAAAATTTAATTAGCATAATTCGTGCGAATCTTAAAGGAAGAAATTAAAGATTTTGGCACAAACAACAGAGAAGGCGCACGCAAATTGAATGGCAAATAATGGAAATGCAAACATGTCGTTAAATTTGCGGAATTCGTAGAAACTGTAATGTTTCAATTCATTTGTTTGCAACATTGTTGAGAATAACGGATTTATATTAAACAGAATTAAATGGCTTCCATATATATTCTTAGTACCAATTATATTAAATTGATTTGCTCATTTTTGTTTGTATAAACTTAATTAAATTTACCTCATCTAAAGCAAGCTAGAGGTGGGTGGTGAGGTGGGTGGTGAGCGGAATAAATTTATATCTTTCAAGATTTTCATTGAATTTTAATGAAATTTGGTAACAACATACTTTAATATCATTGGTACCAACTGTAAAAAATTGAAAAATATTAATTCGCTCATTTTTGTATAAACTCAATTGGATTGACCTCATCTAAAGCAAGCAAAAGGTAGGTAGTAAGCGGAATAAATTTATATCTTTCAAAATATGCATTAAATTTTAATGCAATTTGGTAACAACATACTTCAATATCATTAGTACCAACTGTAAAAATTTGAAAAATATTGACTCCTTCATTTTTGTATAAACTCAATTAGATTGACCTCATCTGAAGCAAGCAAGAAACAGTTGGTAAGCTAAATAAATTTGTAACTTTCAAGATATGCATTAAATTTTAATAAAATTTGCTATCAATATACTTCAATATCAATGGTACCAACTGAAAAAATTTAAAAAATATTGACTCACTCATTTTTGTATAAGCTAAATTGGATTGACCTCATCTAAAGCAAGCAAGAAGCAGTTGGTAAGCTAAATAAATTTGTAACTTTCAAGATAAGCATTAAATTTTAATGCAAATTGGTACCAACATACTTTAATATCATTGGAACCAACTGTAATAAATTGAAGTATATTGACACGCTCATTTTGGTATAAACTCGATTTGATTGACACCATCTAAAGCAAGCCAGAGGTAGTTGGTCAACAAAATAAATTTATATCTTTCAAGATATGCATTAAATTTTAATGCAATTTGGTGCCAACATACTTCAATATCATAAGTACAAACTGTAAAAAATTTAAGAATATTGACTCGCTCATTTTTGTATAAACTCAATTGGATTGATATCATCTAAAGCAATCAAGAGGTGAGTAGTAAGCGAAATAAACTGATAACTTTCAAGATATGCATTAAATTTTAATGCAATTTAGTACCAATATATTTCAATATCATTGGTACCAACTGTAAAAAAACTAAAAATATTGACACGCTCAATTTTGTATTAACTCAACTGGATTCACTTAACCTAATGCAAGCAAGAAGTAGTAAGTAAGCGGAATAAATTTATATCTTTTAAGATATGCATTCAATTTTAATCCAAATTGGTACCAATGTACTTCAATATCATAAGTACCAACTGTAAAAAATTGAAAAATATTGACTCGCTCATTTTTGTATAAACTCAATTAGATTGACCTCATCTGAAGCAAGCAAAAAGCAGTTGGTAAGCAAAATAAATTTGTAACTTTTAAGATACGCATTAAATTTTGATGCAATTTGGTACCAATATATTTCAATATCATTGGTACCAACTGTACAAAATTGAAAAATATTGACTGGTTCATTTTCGTATATACTTAGTTAGATTGATCTCATCTAAAGCAAGGTAGAGGTAGTAAGTAAGCGAAATCAATTTATATCTTTTAAGATATGCATTCAATTTTAATGCAATTTGGTACCAATGTACTTCAATATCATATGTACCAACTGTAAAAAATTGAAAAATATTAACTCGCTCATTTTTGTACAAACTCAATTGAATTAACATAATCTAGAGCAAGCTAGAGGTAGTTAGTCAACAAAATAAATTTATATCTTTCAAAATATGCATTGAATTTTAATGCAATTTGATACAAACATACTTCAACACCATTGGTATCAACTGTAAAAAAATGAAAAATATTGACTAGCTCATTTTTGTACAAAGTAAATTAGATTGACCTCATCTAAAGGAAGCAAGAAGTAGTATAACTTTTAAGATATGCATTAAATTTTAATGCAATTTAGTACCAACATACTTCAATATCATTAGTACCAACTGTAAAAAAATGAATAATATTGACAAGCTCAATTTTGTATAAAATCGATTAGATTGACCTCACCTAATTATATTTTAAAAAGTAAACAAAATTGTTATTTCATTTTGCTAATTAAATTTCTTGACATTGTCATTAATTGCATGCATCACCTTGCTTCTATTTGGATACAATTTCGTTGACTAAATCAATGCAGCTTATAATCGCTTGAATTTTACGTCGTGCCAGTGTAGTATTTCGTGACCGACAGAAATGTTGTTTCGGATTTGGCAAAAAATCAGGGTCGTCTTGGGCGTTTATAATTAATATATTAATTTCATATCCGTTTTGTTATGCTTTTGCCATTCTAATTGCAAAACTTTATTGTGCATATAAAATTTTATTGCTTCCACAAATAATATTTATTTTAAATTTAGTTGATCAGATATGGAAACTAATTTATTTATCGTAATTATTTTCTTTATCTAAAAATAATCCCCTTCCATCTAGACAAAAGACAAAGTGGCTATTAAAATGACAAATTATACTAATCTAGCCAACAATAATACAAACCGCTACCAAGTGTTTAATTTTAAAGCAATGCACTTTTGTTTGCTTGCTCATTGTAACACAAAAGCCAATTATGCAAAAATAATAATAAAAGAAAGGTTTTAATTAAGCCATGCGGCTTACTCGTGGCCCACGTGTGACCCCATTACACACTTATCTCATCTTCTACCATGGGATAATTAGATTTTTCTTGATGATTCAGCCGTTGAGAGACTCTCAAGGATATTAAATTAAATAGTCTGAATGCACAAAGTAACAATTTTAAATCGTTTTGCGTCATTTGAATTTCTAATTATTATTTTTGTAATAAATTTTCAATAAAATTATAAAGTTTCATTCAAAGCAAGCATGAAGTTAGCATAAAAATGTAAAAACAAATCAATAAAATTGAACAAAGCCATCGTTTCCACGATTTTCCGTGCTATGGTAAACAAAAATAACAAACAAATCAATTGATTGTATGTGCGATACACGTGTTTAACACAAAAAAATGTTTGTACATAACATATTCATGTTAGTAATTGATTTTTTTTTATTTTTCTAATACGCAAAATAACTTACAGGAAAAAATATGTTTGTAAATACAGGAAAGGTTGTTCCGCTTATTCGAGAAAATTAACCGCTGGTAGCAAAGAGTCGAGTCAGAAAAGTTTGTAGCATACTTGCAGAAGTAATTGTTGCTCCAACAGAAAGTGAACTATATAAATTAAACAATAATTTAAACAAACAAAAAATTTATCTTTTAAGACCCAACATAAATTGTTCAGAAAAAATAATTTAAAAAACATTTTGCTTCATGTTAATGCAAAAAGTTTAATTTACTAATTTTAAAAATTTTACAAAAAATATTGAAATTCAATATTTTAATAATTTGGCCATATAAGGTGCTAGTCTATAGTATTCACTTAACGTAAACCAAATTTGATTAACTTAGAATCGATTATCTATGAGGTCAACTCACTGGTACCAATTTTGATCAAATTAATCATTTTTAAAAGTTTACAAAAAACATTGAAATCTAATATTTCAATATTTTGGCCGGATAAGGTGCTAGTTTATAGTACTCACTTAACTTAAACCAAATTTGATTAATTTAGAATCGATTATCTATGAGGTCAACTCATTAGTACCAATTATGATCAAATTAACAATTTTCAAAAACTAAAAACCAAAATTTTAATATTTTGGCCAAATAAAAGCACAAAATCTGGTCATAAACTGTTAAAAGTGCAAAACTCTATTCATAAAATGTCAAAAAAGCTGAATCTGGTTTCAACACGTTAACTGCCACATGATACTTAAGGTGTACCAAGGGTTGACCCTGAGAAAGTGGTCGACCTTGAAAAAAGTGGTGGGAGGTTCAGTTTGAACGCACCTTCTGTATCTACTACTCAGACCAGTGGCACATACGCTGTAAACAAAATCTCATCAACTTACGTAAATATTTTTTTAGATATAGAAGTATATAGCTTTAAAAACTCAATAACATGAAAAAAAAAATGAAAGAAAGTGTTAAAATAAAAAAAAATGGACCAAAAACCGTTAAAAAGTGCAAAATTCTATTTATAAATACCAAAAAACGGCAAAATCCGGCCATAAAACATCATAATAACGGTAAAAAGCACCAAAATCCGGCCATAAATTGTTGAAAAATGTAAAAAAAACTCAAAAAGTAGCAAAATCCGGCCTTAAAACATCAAAATATTGTTAAATAACACCAAAATCCGCCCATAAACACTTAAGAAGAATAAAGTTCTTTTTATAAAATATCAAAAATAAAAAAATCAGTTCATAAAATATTTAGATTACGTCAGAAGAAACCAAAATCCGGCCAAAAATAGTACAAAATTCTATTAATCAAAAATTGAAAATATCTTATTGTCAAAATGCACCAAAATTTACCCATAAACTTTTAAAAAGTAAAAAAAATGTTCATAAATTATGAAAAAAATAAAAATTAGTCTTAAAACATCAAAATAATGTCAAAAACCACAAAAATTTAGTCAAAAAACCAAAAATAATTAAAACCGGTCGTAAAACGTTAAAATATGTTAAGAATCAAAATCAGATCAAAAACGGTACTTAGTGTGTACCACGAGTAAACAACTCAGACCAGTGGCACATACGCTGTAAAAAACGGCAAAATCCGGCCTTAAAACATCATAAAACACCAAAATCCGCCCATAAACTGTTAAAAAATGTAAAAAAAATAAAATAAAATCTCAAAAAGTAGAAAAATCCGGCCTTAAAACATCAAAATAAAGTCAAAAAACACCAAAATTCAGCAAAATCCGGCCATAAAACTGTTAAAAGATCTAAAAATTCTATTCATAAAATTTCAAAATTGGCAAAATCAAAAATATCTTATTAAAGCAAAAAATCTGTTCATAATATGTCAACAACAGCTAAATCCGGTCTTAAAACATCAAAATAATGTCAAAAAACCAAACAAATTAGTCAAAAAACCAAAAATAATTAAATCCGGTCATAAAATATGTTCAGTTAGGATCAAAATCAAGTTATAATCGATTTAAAAGTGCAAAACTCTATTCATAAAATATTAAAAAAGCAAAATCCGGCCTCAACACGTTAACTGCCAAATGATATTTAGGAAGTACCACGGGTAAACATGCACTGTAAACAAAATCTCATCATAAAAACACTTAAAGAATGGGTTAAAAATGTTAAAATTTAAGATAAATTACCAAAAACTATTAAAAAGTGCAAAACTCTATTTATAAATGGCAAAAACCAGTAAAATCCGGCCTTAAAACATCAAAATAACGTCAAAAACACTAAAATCCGGCCATAAACTATTGAAAAGTGTAAAAAATCTCAAGAAGTAGCAAAATCCTATTAAAAAATATCAAAATATTGTGAAAGTGTACAAAAATCCGGGCATAAAACTGTTAAAAAATGTAAATATCTACTCAAAAATATCAAAATTGGCAAAATCCGGCCTTGAAATATCAAAATATTGTAAGAAAACACCAAAATCCGCCCATAAACTCTTAAAAAGTGTAAAGTTCTTTTTACAAAATATCAAAAATAACAAAATTCGTTTATGAAAGATTAAAATAATGTCAGAAAAAACCAAAAACAATGCAAAATTCTATTAATAAAAAATCAACAATACCAGCACCAAAATTTGACCATAAACATTAAAACATGAAAAAATCTGTTCATAAAATATCAAAAATAGCAAAATCCGGTCTTAAAACATCAAAATAATGTCAATAACTACCAAAATTTAGTTAGAAAACCAAAAATAACTAAATCCGGTCATAAAACGTTAAAATATGTTCAGTTAGAATCAAAATCAGGTCAAAAAGTGCAAAACAAAAAACCTTAAAAAATAGGTTTTGGATTGCCTTAGTAGCGCTGAAGGGTTGAAATAAAGAAAACCCGACTAGAAACCGTTAAAAAGTGCAAAATTCTATTTATAAATAGCAAATAACAGCAAAACCCGGCCTTGAAACATCAAAATAACGTCATAAAGCACCAAAATCCGGCCATAAACTGTTGAAAAGTGTAAAAAAATATCATAAAATCCCAAATCGAGCCATAAACTGTTAAAAAGTGTAAAAATGTTTATAAAACCTCAAAAATAACAAAATCCGGATAAAAATATCAAAATATTATTAAATGACACCAAAATATAGCCATAAAACTGTTAAAAAATGTAAAATTCTATTTATAAAATGTCAAAAAACAGCAAAATCCGGCCATTAAATTTAAAAATATTTTTGAAAAAATAAAAATTTAGCCTTAAAAAGTTTAAAATTCTGTTTATAAAATGTAAAAAATTATTAAAATCCGGCCATCAAATTTAAATATTGTCAAAAAACACCATAACTAAGCTATAAACTGTTAAAAAAAATAAAAAATCATAAAATCTCATAAAATAGCAAAATATGGTCGTAAAATATCAAAATACTGTGAAAGTATACCCAAATCCAACAATAAAACTGTTAAAATATTTAAAATTCCACTCATAAAATACCAAAACTAGCACAATCCGGCCTAGAAACATCAAAATATTGTTAGAATACAACAAAATCCGCCCATAAACTCTCAAAAAGTGTAATGTTCTTTTTATAAAATATCAAAAATAACAAAAAACGTTCATAAAATATTTAAATATCGTCAGAAAAAACCAAAATCAGGCAAAAAGTAGTCCAAAATTCTATTAATAAAAAATCAAATCATCTTTTGTCAAGAAGCACCAAAATTTTACATAAAAAATCTGTTCATTAAAAGCCAAAAATTCGGTCTTAAAACATCAAAATAATGTCAAGAACCACTAATATTTAATAAAAAAATCAAAATTAATTAAGTCCGATCATAAAACGTTAAAATATGTTCTCTACTCTCTGCTCTATTCATAAAATGCCAAAAAAGCAATATTCGTTTCAACATGCTAACTGCCACATGGTACTTAAGGTGTACTACGGGTAAACGTCAGTGGGTTTTGGGTTAATAACGATGAATGGTGTTGAAATTAAAAAAAAAATCCAACCAGAAACCGTTAAAAAGTGCAAAATTCTATTTATAAATAGCAAAAAACAGCAAAATCCTGCCTTAAAACATCAAATTAACGTCAGAAAATACCAAAATCCGGCCATAAACTGTTAAAAAGTGTAAAAAAATTATAAAATCGTTAGAAACAGCAAAACCCGGCCATAATCTGTCAAAGATGCAAAATTCAGCAAAATAAAACTGTAAAAAGATATAAAATTCTACTCTTAAAATTTCAAAATTGACAAAATCTGACCATAAAACATCAAAATATTGTTAGAAAACACCAAACTCTTAAAAAGTGTAAAATTCTATTTATAAATGGCAAAAAACAGCAAAATCCGGCCTCAAAACATCAAAATAACGTCAAAAACACTAAAATCCAGCCATAAACTATTAAAAAGTGTAAAAATCTCAAGAAGTAACAAAATCCGGTTATAAAATATCAAAATATTGTGAGAGTGTACAAAAATCCGAGCATAAAACTGTTAAAAAAAGTAAATTTCTACTCAAAAATGTAAAAAAATACCAAAATTTAGTCAAAAAATCAACAATAACTAAATCCGGTCAGTTAGGATCAAAACCAGGTTATAAACGATTTAAAACTGCAAAACCCTATTCATAAAATGTCAAAAAAGCAAACTGCCACATGGTACTTGTGGTGTACTACGGGTAAACAACTCAGACCAGTATCACATGCGCTGTAAACAAAATCTCATCATTTTAATAATAAAAAATCTTTTGTCAAAAAGCACCAAAATTTTACATAAGAAAATTTGTTCATCAAGTGCCAAAAATAGCAAAATCCGCCCTTAAAACATCAAAATAAAGACAAAAAACACCAAAATCCGGCCATAAACTATTGAAAAGTGTAAAACATCTCAAGAAATAGCAAAATCCGGTTATAAAATATCAAAATATTGTAAAAGTGTACAAAAATCCGGGTATAAAACTGTTAAAAGATGTAAATATCTACTCAAAAATATCAAAATTGGCAAAATCCGGCCTTGAAATTACAAAATATTGTAAGAAAACACCAAAATCCGCCCATAAACTCTTAAAAAGTGTAAAGTTCTTTTTATAAAATATCAAAAATAACAAAATTCGTTTATGAAAGATTAAAATAATGTCAGAAAAAACCAAAAATAATGCAAAATTCTATTAATAAAAAATCAACAATACCAACACCAAAATTTGACCATAAACATCAAAATAATGTCAATAAATACCAAAACTTATTAAAAAAATCAAAAATAACTAAATCCGGCCATAAAACGTTAAAATATCTTCAGTTGGAATCAAAATCAGGTTAAAAAGTGCAAAACTATTCATAAAATGTCAAAAAACAAAATCCGGTCTCAAAAAGTTAACAGCCACATGGTACCACTGGTAAAAACCTTAGACCAGTATGCACAAAAACCTTAAAAAATAGGTTCTGGGTTGCCTAAATAGCGCTGAAGTGTTGAAATAAAAAAAAACCGACTAGAAACCGTTAAAAAGTGCAAAATTCTATTTATAAATAAAAATAACAGCAAAACCCGGCCTTGAAATATCAAAATAACGTCCTAAAGCACCAAAATCCAGCCATAAACTGTTGAAAAATGGAACCACAAAAAAAATTAAAATTGGCCAAAAATAGAGCAAAATTCTACTAAGAAAAAATCAAAAATATCTTATTTTCAAGAAGCATCAAAATTTGACCATAAACTGTTAAAAAGTATAAAAATATGTTCATAAAATGCCAAAAACAACAAAATCCGCTATTTTAACATCAAAATAATGTCAAAAAACCAAAAACATGATCAAAAAAATAAAGAAATAACTAAATCCGGTGAGAAAATATGTTCAGTTAGAATCAAAACCAGGTTATAATCGATTTAAAAGTGCAAAACCCCATTTATAAAATGTAAAAAAAAAAAACTGCCACATAGTACTTGGGGTGTAGTACGGGAAAACAACTCAGACCAGTAGCACATGCACTGTAAACAAAATCTCATCATAAAACACTTAAAAAATGAGTTGAAGTGTTAAAATTTAAAATAAATTACCAAAAACTGTTAAAAAGTGCAAAATTCTATTCATAAATAGCAAAAAACAGTAAACTGTGGCCTTAAAACATCTAAATAACGTCAAAAAAACACCAAAATCCGGCCATAAACTATTGAAAAGTGTAAAAAATCTCAAGAAATAGCAAAATCAGGTTATAAAATATCAATATATTGTGAAAGTGTACAAAAATCCGGGCAGAAAACTGTTAAAAAAAGTAAATTTCTACTCAAAAATATCAAAATTAGCAAATTCTATTAATAAAAAATCAACAATAATAGCACCAAAATTTGACCATAAACATTAAAACGTAAAAAAACCTGTTCATAAAATGTCAAAAATTGCAAAATTCGGTCTTAAAACATCAAAATAATGTAAAAAAAAACAAAAAAATTAGTCAACAAATCAAAAATAACTAAATCAGGTAATAAAACGTTAAAATATGTTCAGTTAGAATCAAAATCAGGTCAAAAAATGCAAATATGTCAAAAAGCAAAATCCGGTCTCAAAAAGTTAACAGCCACATGGTACCACTAGTAAAAACTTAAATCAGTATGCACAAAAACCTTAAAAAATAGATTCTGGGTTGCCTTAGTAGCGCTGAAGTGTTGAAATAAAGAAAACCCGACTAAAAACCGTTAAAAAGTGCAAAATTCTATTTATAAATAGCAAATAACAGCAAAACCCGGCCTCGAAACACCAAAATAACGTCCTAAAGCAACAAAATCCGGCCATAAACCGGCCATAAACCGGAACCGGAACCACAAACTGTTAAAAAGTGTAAAAATGTTTATAAAACCTCAAAAATAGCAAAATCCGGATAAAATATCAAAATATTATTAAATAACACCAAAATTTAGCCATAAAACTGTTAAAAAATGTAAAATTCTATTTATAAAATATCAAAAATAGCAAAATCCGGCCATAAAATATCAAAATATTTTTGAAAAAATCAAAATTTGGCTTTATAAAGTTTAAAATTCTGTTAATAAAATGTTAAGAATATTAATATCCGGCCATCAAATTTAAATATTGTCAAAACACCAAAATTAGGCTATAAACTGTTGAAAAAAATTTAAAAAATTATAAAATCTCAAAAAAATAGAGA
This sequence comes from Tachinus rufipes, assembly GCA_963932245.1. Lineage (NCBI taxonomy): Eukaryota > Metazoa > Arthropoda > Insecta > Coleoptera > Staphylinidae > Tachinus > Tachinus rufipes. The sequence continues at coordinate 11,843,006 of OZ010749.1, forward strand.
AATACGGTCATAAAATATCAAAATATTGTGAAAGTGTACCCAAATCCAACAATAAAACTGTTAAAATATTTAAAATTCCACTCATAAAATACCAAAACTAGCACAATCCGGCCTAGAAACATCAAAATATTGTTAGAATACAACAAAATCCGCCCATAAACTCTCAAAAAGTGTAATGTTCTTTTTATAAAATATCAAAAATAACAAAAAACGTTCATAAAATATTTAAATATCGTCAGAAAAAACCAAAATCAGGCAAAAAGTAGTCCAAAATTCTATTAATAAAAAATCAAATCATCTTTTGTCAAGAAGCACCAAAATTTTACATAAAAAATCTGTTCATTAAAAGCCAAAAATTCGGTCTTAAAACATCAAAATAATGTCAAGAACCACTAATATTTAATAAAAAAATCAAAATTAATTAAGTCCGATCATAAAACGTTAAAATATGTTCTCTACTCTCTGCTCTATTCATAAAATGCCAAACAAGCAATATTCGTTTCAACATGCTAACTGCCACATGGTACTTAAGGTGTACTACGGGTAAACGTCAGTGAGTTTTGGGTTAATAACGACGAATGGTGTTAAAATTTAAAAAAAAATCCAACCAGAAACCGTTAAAAAGTGCAAAATTCTATTTATAAATAGCAAAAAACAGTAAAATCCGGCCTTAAAACATTAAAATAACGTCAGAAAACACCAAAATCCGGTCATAAACTGTTAAAAAGTGTAAAAAAATTATAAAATCGTTAGAAACAGCAAAACCCGGCCATAATCTGTCAAAGATGCAAAATTCAGCAAAATCCGGCCATAAAACTGTTAAAAGATATAAAATTCTACTCTTAAAATTTCAAAATTGACAAAATCTGACCATAAAACATCAAAATATGGTTAGAAAACACCAAACTCTTAAAAAGTGTAAAATTCTATTTATAAATGGCAAAAAACAGCAAAATCCGGCCTCAAAACATCAAAATAAAGTCAAAAACACTAAAATCCGGCCATAAACTAATAAAAAGTGTAAAAAATCTCAAGAAGTAACAAAATCCGGTTATAAAATATCAAAATATTGTGAAAGTATACATAAATCCGGGCATAAAACTGTTAAAAGAAGTAAATTTCTACTCAAAAATGTCAAAAACTACCAAAATTTAGTCAAAAAATCAACAATAACTAAATCCGGTCATAAAATAAGTTCAGTTAGGATCAAAACCAGGTTATAATCGATTTAAAACTGCAAAATCCTATTCATAAAATGTCAAAAAAGCAAACTGCCACATGGTACTTGTGGTGTACTACGGGTAAACAACTCAGACCAGTACCACATGCGCTGTAAACAAAATCTCATCATTTTATTAATAAAAAATCTTTTGTCAAAAAGCACCGAAATTTTACATAAAAAAATTTGTTCATCAAATGCCAAAAATAGCAAAATCCGCCCTTAAAACATCAAAATAAAGTAAAAAAACACCAAAATCCGGCCATAAACTATTGAAAACTGTAAAAAATCTCAAGAAGTAGCAAAATCCGGTTATAAAATATCAAAATATTGTGAAAGTGTACAAAAATCCGGGCATGAAACTGTTAAAAGAAGTAAATTTCTACTTAAAAATATCAAAATTAGCAAAATCCGGCCTTAAAATATCAAAATATTGTAAGAAAACACCAAAATCCGCCACCTAAACTTTTAAAAAGTGTAAAGTTCTTTTTATAAAATATCAAAAATAACAAAATTCGTTCATGAAAAATTTCAATAATGTCAGAAAAAACCAAAAATAATGCAAAAATTTATTAATAAAAACAACAATCAATAATCAACAATAATTTATTATCAAAAAGCACCAAAATTTGACCATAAACATTAAAACATGAAAAAACCTGTTCATAAAATGTCAAAAATGGCAAAATCCGGTCTTAAAATATCAAAATAATGTCAATAACTAACAAAATTTAGTCAAAAAAACAACAATAACTAAATCTGGTCATAAAACGTTAAAATATGTTCAGTTAGAATCAAAATCAGGTCAAAAAATGCAAAACTTTATTAATAGAATGTCAAAAAGCAAAATCCGGTCTAAAAAAGTTAACAACCACATGGTACCATTAGTAAAAAACTTAGAACAGTATGCACAAAAACCTTAAAAAATAAGTTCTGGGTTGCCTAAATAGCGCTGAAGTGTTGAAATAGAAGCAAACCCAACTAGAAACCGATAAAAAGTGCAAAATTTTATTTATAAATAGCAAAATAACAGTAAAACCCGGCCTTGAAACAACAAAAAAACGTCCTAAAGCACCAAAATCCGGCCATAAACTGTTGAAATGTGTAAAAAAATATTATAAAACCCCAAATCGAGCCATAAACTGTGAAAAAGTGTAAAAACGTTTATAAAACCTCAAAAATAACAAAATCCGGATAAAAAATATCAAAATATTATTAAATAACACCAAAATTTAGCCATAAAACTGTTGAAAAATGTGAAATTCTATTTATAAAATGTCAAAAACAGCAAAATCCGACAATAAAATTAAAAAAAAAAAAATGAAAAAAATCAAAATTGGCCTTAAGAAGTTTAAAAGTCTGTTTATTTAATGTTAAGAATATTAAAATCCGGCCATCAAATTTAAAGATTGTCAAAAAGCATCATAAATAGGCTATACACTGTTAAAAAAAATTAAAAAAATTATAAAATCTCGAAAAAATATCAAAATATTCTAAAAGTGTATCCAAATCAGACCATTATTTTCAAGAAGCATCAAAATTTGACCATAAACTGTTAAAAAGTTTAAAAATATGTTCATAAAATATCAAAAACAACAAAATTCGCTATTTAAACATCAAAATAATGTCAAAAAACCAAAAACATTATTAAAAAAATAAAGAAATAACTAAATCCAGTCATAAAATATGTTCAGTTAGAATCAAAATCAGGTTAAAATCGATGATTTAAAAATGCAAAACGCTATTAATAAAATGTGAAAAAAGCAAAATCACGGGTAAACAACTTAGACCAGTATCACATGCGCTGTAAATAAAATCTCATCATTCAACAAATTGTACCAGAAACTGTTAAAAAGTGCAAAAATTCTATTTATAAATAGCAAAAAACAGCAAAAATCCGACCTTAAAACATCAAAAAACACCAAAATCCGGCCATAAACTATTAAAAAGTGTAAAAAAAATAATAAAATCTCAAAAAGTAGCATAATCCGGTTATAAAGTATCAAAATATTGTAAAAATGTACCAAAATCCGGCCAAAAAACTGTTTAAAGATGTAAAATTTTACTCATAAAATCTTAAAATTAGCAAAATATGGCATTAAAACATCAAAATATTGTTAAAAAACACCATAATTCGCATAAACTCTTAAAAATTCTAAGTTCGTTTATATAAATATTCAAAAATAACAAAATCCGCTCATAAAATGTTTAGATAATGTTGAAAAATCCGGCCAAAAATAGAAGCATAAAGCACCAAAATATGACCATAAACTGATAAAAAGTAAAAAATCAATTCATAAAATGTCAAGAATAACAAAAACCAGTCTAAAAATATCAAAATAATTTCAAAAACCACAAAAATTTTGAAACAAATCCAAAAACTCTGGTCAAAAATGGTTTAAAAGTGCAAAAATCTATTAAAAAAACGTCAAAAAAGCAAAATCCAGTCTGAACACAAAATAAAATCATAAAATCTCAAAAATAGCAAAACTCGGTTAAAAAATATAAAAATATTGTAAGTGTACCAAAATCCGGCCATAAAACTGTTAAAAGATGTAAAATTTTACCCATAAAATTTTAAAATTAGCAAAACCCGGCATTGAAACATCAAAAAATTGTTAAAAAACACTAAAACTCGCATAAACTCTTAAATACTAAAAGTTCGTTTTTATAAAATATCAAAAACAACAAAATCCGCTCATGAAATATTTAGATAACGTCAAAAAACCAAAATCCGACAAAAAAAGTTGCAAAAAGCACCAAAATATGACCATAAACTGATAAAAAGTAAAAAAATCGGTTCAAAAAATGTCAAAAATAGCAAAAACCGGTCTAAAAATATCAAAATAATTTCAAAAACCACAAAAATATTGTAACAAATCCAAAACAATCTAGTCAAAAATGGTTTAAAAGCAAAATTCTATTCATAAAACGCCAAAAAATCAAAATCCAGTCTCAACACGTAAAATAAAATCATAAAATCTCAAAAAATAGCAAAATCCAGTCATAAAATATAAAAATATTGTAAAAGTGTACTAAAATCCGGCCATAACACTGTCAAAATATGTAAAATTCTACTCATAAAATAAATTTCAAAATTTGCAAAATCCGGCTTTAAAACATCAAAATATTGTTAGAAAACACCAAAATCCGCAAATAAACTTTTAAAAAGTGTAAAGTTCATTTTATAAAATATTAAAAATAACAAAATTCGGTCTTAAAACATCAACATTTGTTCAAAATCGGGTCAATAACAGTTTAAAAGTGCAAAACTCTATTCATAAAATGTCAAAAAAGCAAACTCTGGTCTCAACACGTTAACTGCCACATGGTACTCATGGTACTTAGGGTGTACCACGGGTAAACAACTCAGACCAGTGTGCCTTATCTTACGTAAATATTTTTTTAGATATTAGATGCATATAGTTTTAGAAACCCAATGACATGAAAAACCTTGAAAAAATGTTTTGAGTTGCCTAGATAGCGTAATGAAATATAAAAATCCGACTAAAAATGGTTGAAAAGTGCATAATTTTATTTATTTAAATAGCAAAAAATCAGTCAAATCCTGTCTTGAAACATCAAAATAACGTCATAAAGCATCAAAACGGCCATAAACTGTTTATAAATATAAAAAAATCATAAAACCCCAAAAATAGCAAAATCCCGCTATGAAATGTCAAAATATTGCTAAAAACAGCAAAACCCAGCCATAATCTGTCAAGGGTGCAAAATTCTATCTATAGAATAAAAAAAACAAAATTCAGCTAAAAAATATAATATTATTGTAAGAAAGTATCAAAATTTGTTCATAAACTGTTAAAAATGCAAAATTTTATTTATAAAAAGTAAACAAAATACTAAAATCCAACCATAAAATATAAAAAAAAAAATATATTGAAAACTGCTAAATTCAATTCTGATCTGTTAAAATAGCCAAATCTGACCTTGAAATTTTAAACTATTGTTAAAAAGCATCAAAATCCAACTTAAACTTTTTAAAAGTAACTTTTTTACAGTCAACAACCGATGAAATTAACAAGTTTATTGATTTCTGTGTTTTTGTTTTGTTTTTGTAAAATGCACTTAAGAAAAAAGATGCATTTAGAATTAACATAACCTAACCTAACTTTTTTTTAGAGGAGAAAATACACCTTACAAGTTGAGAATTGCAGAAGCCCTAGCTACAAAACTGCCCTCTTTACCGCAGTAATACCTGGATGCCAACATTGCTTTTGGCATTCTTTAGCCCAAAGAACAATAAGATGTTTTTCTTCCTTTCTTAATTTTTCAGTTTATTGTCCTTGTCTTTAGAACGGTATCTTATACCAACATAAAAGATAATTACAAAACAATCAACCAATTAACATCCCAAAAAGAAAATAACAAGTCAAATAATTGCCAATTACCACCGCCTATGCCGCAAATTCAATATAGAAGCCAAAAGCTGCGCATAATCTGTACGTTTATACGGTATATAAAATAAATAACCATGATGTAAAAAACAAGCAAGGACATAAATATCAATTAAGCTAAGATAGTTAAAGCCAATCAATAATCCCACAAAGTCAAATATTAAAATCTTCTTTTAAGAATTATAGTATTTAATTTTGTAGCCAACGTGCTACACTAAAGCAACCACCTAATGTTATTATGTTTGTGTTATTTCTTGTTATAAATTGTTAAATTCCTAAATTCATTTTATTTTCGGCAAAACAAATTTTTTCGTTCTCGCTATTACACGCGATCCGATCATTAATAATATGTATTGTGTACAAACAAGTAGCATTGTCGGTCATTTTAATTCAGTACGAAATCAACAATAACAAACCTTTTATAAGCTCCAAACAAATCTTACATCCTTACATAAACATTCATTACAAAATAAATATTTCAAATATTAAAATTCCTTACACTTTACAATGAAACACGCGACCAAACGTTTTATTTTCATTCCATTCCGTGACTCCATACAATACCCCCAAATTGTTTACCCAAAACACAATGTCAAATTTATATATGCAGAACCAATCCTGATTTGTTTATAAACAGACTCCATACAATTAAAGTAATCACGTAATGTTTGCCTTCAGAGTTGATAAAATGAGGCAAAGTCAATAAACATTTGGGTTCGTTGTAATCGTATTTATTGTTATTAATAATTATAATTTGTTGGGTAAATATTATTGCCAATTAATTTAATAAGAGGATTAATTTTATGTACGGATTTTTTATAATAAATATTTACGTAATTTAATGAAAATTTTTGAGTAAATATTTACACGTGTCGGGATCTTTCGGCGCCTATTTCACATGCTGGGATAATAATAACGCTTCTGTTTTATAATTTCGATCTTGAAAATCGTTTGATTGTTATGATTTCTTAGTAAATGCTAAAATAAATAATTTTTTTCTGAAAGGAGTTAATTGCTGCACAATCATTGCAGAAAGTGTAGGTCGAAAAAATGTTCCGTTTGCATAATTTGCTTTTCTAATATTTCCTTGACACAATATCGAATGTACTGAATTACAATAGGAAATGAGCAACACACAAAGATGTGGAAATTACTTTGTAATTTCAACCTCGATAGACGAAAATGATCGATGTATATATTTTTAAAAATACGAGTTAACTTATGAAATAAATATATAAAATGGTTTCGCTTATGACGCACGAAGGTTTCTTAATTTTCCTATAATTAGTTTGATTATTTGGAGACAGCACATGGTTGTATGAATTATAAAAGAAATGTTTTATGGGATTTCTTAGACTAATTATATACAATTTTCTGGGTTAAATCAATACTGCACTGTTTTGGTTTAATTATAATTTAAGATAATAAAACAATAAGAAACATGTTTATTCAATTGATTCCAATTGCACTAAAGGCATTAATAACAAAGCCGTCAGTAATGAAAAATAGAAATAGATATTATAATGAAATAATCACCAAAATAAATTACAAAAATGTAGGTAGAAGAAAAGTAACTAAATTGTAAGAAAAATCTTACGAACTTCTAGCAAAAAATATTAAATTGTAACAGAATAACCACCAAAATGTAAAGAAAAAAATCATTAAATTGCGGGAAAAAAGTATTTAATAGTAAGAGAAATTAATAATCACCAAATTATAAAAGATTTTAATAAATTTACAACCCAAAAAATTACCAAATTTTTTTACAATAATCTATACCATTTCAAATTACCAAGAAATTAACACAGTTATTTTTTTTATAAAATTTATTATAAAATGAGGTTTTTTAGCACAAAAAATAAATTATCTCATAAAAATCATCATAAATTGTGCAGAAAACACAATCATTGCATAAACTTAGAACAAAAAACTAAATTGTTTTATTAAATTTATCAGAAATCAAGCAGAGAACGCAACTTAGGTTTTTGTGCGATTTATAATGAATTTAATAATATAAATCAGTTTTTTGTGCTAGTTTTGTTCAATAAATTAGTTTTATGCGCAATTTATTGTAAATTTCATGAATTAAATCAGTTTTTTGTACCAATTTCATGCAATAAAAGAGTTTTTCTGCGCAATTTATGATGATTTTGTGCCTATAAATTAGTTTTTTTGTGTGCTTATTCTATACAATAAATTTTTTTTGTGCAATTAATGATGGATTTGTTGAGTTAAATTTGTTATTTGTGCTTATTTTGTGAAATAAAGGTGCAATTTGTAATAAATTTCTTAAAAAAAATTTGTTATTTGTGCCAATATTATGCAATAAAAGCAGTTGCTGCGCAACTTATTAATTTTTTTTGCAATAAATTAGTTTACTATGATGAATTTCTTGAGTTAAATCAGTTTTTGTGCTAATTTCTTGCAATAAATGGGTAAACTTAAATAAATTTTAAAAGATAAATTATTTTTAGTTTGGTTCATAATAAATTTTATGCAAAATTAGTTTACTGCGTAATTAATGCAAAAAATACGTTGTTTATTCAACTCGTTTTTTGTGCTAATAATAAGCAATAAATGAGTTTTCTGTGAGATATAATTGAATTTAATAATATAAATCAGTTTTTTCTGTTAGTTTTGTGCAATAAATTAGTTTAATGCGTAATTTATGATAAATTGCTTGAAATAAATCTGTTTTTTGTACCAATTTTATGCAATAAAAATGTTTTTTTGCGCAACTTATGATAATTTTCTGGCTATAAATTAGTTTTTTGTGTTTATTCTATGCAATAAAAAAGTTTTCTGCGCAATTTATGATAGATTTGTTGAGTTAATTTAGTTTTTTTGTTAAATTTATGATGAATTTTATAAAATAAACCAGTTTTTTGTGCTAACTTATTACTATTTATAATGAATTTATTAATATAAATTTGTTTTTTGTGCTAATTTTGCGCAATAAATAGATTTTTTGCTTGATTTATAATGAATTTTATGAGATAAAAAGTTTTTGTGCTAATTTTGTACAAAAAAACAGTTTTTTGTGCAATTTATAATAAATTCTGTAAAATAAATCTGTTTTATGGAAAACCACATTTATTGCAAAAAAAATTATTGCAATAATCGTAGTATCTGCTTAATTTATGATAAATTTGACAAGTTAAAGCTTTTAAATGAATTTTATGAGATAAATAAGTTCTCTGTGCTAATTTCGTACAATAAACGGTTACTTTGCGCAATTTATGATAAAAAAAGAAATTTATCACACAGAATTCATCATAAATTGCACAAAGAAACCGTTTATTAAACAAAATTAGCGCAGAAAACTTATTTATCTCATAAAACTCATTCAAAATCTATAACTTTTACCACAAACTAATTAAAAATTACAATTATTGCAATAATTTTGTTGCAATAAATGTGGTTTAAAAAAAATAATTTTTTTTCACAGAGTTTATCATAAATTGCTCAAAAAAACCGTTTATTTTACAAAATTAGCACAAAAAACTTAATTATCTCATAAAATTAATTTAAAATCAAGCAAAAAAAAAAACATTTATTGCACAATATTAGCACAAGAAACCAATTTATATTATTGAATTCTTTATAAATAGTAATAAGTTAACACAAAAAACTAGTTTATTTCATAAAATTCATCAGAAATTGATTTATATAAATTCGTTGTTAATTACGCAAAAAACTTATTTTGAATAAATTAAGCACAAAAAAGCTAATTCACAAAATTTACCATAAATTGAGCAAAAACTTCATTTAATGCGAAAAAATGGCACAAAAAACAATTTAATGTCTAATAAAATTTAATTTATAAATCAAACAAAAACCCCTTTATTGTATAAAATTAACATGCAAAATAATTTATCTCATAAAATTTATAATAAATTGACTTAATTATTGCAATATATAATATATAATAAGTTAGCACAAAAAACTAATTTAACTCAAGAAATTCATTATAAATCGCGCAGAAAACAATATTATTGCATAAAATTGACACAAAAAATTAATTTTTTTCAGAACATTTACTGAACGAGGCAATTTAACAATATACAACTTATCTAAATCATTCACATAAGAATCTAGCACAAAAAATGATTTATCTTTTAAAATTTGTTGTAAATTAAGCAGAAAACCCAATTATTACATAAAATTTGCAACAAAAAAACATTAAATTTATTATATTAAACAAAAAACTCTTTAATTGCATAAAATTAGCTAAAAAAACTAAGATTTTTTATAAAATTGACCAAAAAACCCATTTATTGCATAAAAATGGCACAAAAAACTGATTTATTTTATAAGATTTTTCACAAATCTAGCATGAAATTCATCATAAATTACGCAAAAAAACCCAATGTCTCTTTGACCAGTGAGGTGCTAAGCATATTGATGACTAGTGTATTCCATTTATTAAATTTAACAAAATTATTTTATTAAATTATTATAAACCCAACATAAAACCCATTTATTGCATAAAATTTATTCAAAAAACTAGTTTATCTTATAAAATTTATCATTAATCGAACAAAAAACTTTTTTATATCATAATTTTCGAAACAAAAAATTATTTTCTTTTCATAAAATTCATTTAAATTGAATAAAATTAAAATAAACAAATAATTTGTCATAAAATTCATTATAAATTACGCATAAAACTCATTTATTGCAAGAAATTATCATTATTTGCGCAAAAAACCGTTTAGAGTTCAAAAATTACACAAAAAAAATAATTATTTCATAAAACTTATTATAAATCAAGCAAAAACCTTTTATTGCATGAAATTAACACAACAAATATTTTCCTAAAAAAAATGATTACTAAAAAGCTAAAAATTATTTTTGTTGCAACATTTTTTTGAACAAAATAACGGATATATCTCAAAGAATTTATCATAACTTTCGCAAAAAACCGTTTATGGTACAAAATTAGCACAAAAACCTTTTTATTAAATAGAATAAATACAAAAAACTAATTTATTGGAAAAAAAAACATCATAAATCTCACAGATAAACCCATTTATTGCATAAAATTAGCACAAACACAAATTTATTTCAGGGAATTTATCATAAATTTTCCAAAAACTTCTTTTATTGTACAAAATTGGCACAAAAAACTGATTTATATTATTAGGTTTACAATAAATCATACGAAAAACCCATTTATTGCTTAAAATGATCACAAAAAACTACTTAAAACAACGTATTTGTTGCATTAAAAGCACTCAAAATAATTTATTTCAGAAAAATTATTATTAATTACGCAAAAAACTAATTTTGCATAAAATTTGTTATAAATCTAACAATAAACTCTTTTATTGTTTAAAATTTATCATAAATTGACCAATTTATTGCAAAAAAATAGCACAAGAACTGATTTAATTCAAGGAATTGATCATAATGAGCACAAATAAATAATTTATTGCAAAAAAATTAATAAATCGCGCAAAAACCCCTTTAATTTCACAAATAACTAATTTAATTTAGAAAATTTATAATAAATCGCACAAAAAACCCATTTATTACACAAAATAAGCACAAAAAACTAATTTAACTCAACAAATTCATCATAAATCAAGCAGAAAACCTTTTAATTGCATAGAATAAATACAAACAGTTATCATAAGTCGCACAAAAAATTGCGTAAAATTGATACAAAAAAGTAATTTATTTTTTAGGAAATGTATCATAAATTGCGCATAAAACTAATTTATTGAACAAAACTAACACAAAAAACTAATTTATATTTTTAAATTCACTATAAATCGCACAAAGAAACCCATTTATTTGCATAATATTGACACAAACAGCTAATTTATTTCAAGAAATTGATCATAAATCGCACAATAAACCTATTTATTACACAAAATAAACACAAAAAAACTAATTTAACTCAACAAATAAATCATAAATCGCGCTGAAAACCTATTTATTACACAAAAAAAAACCAAAATAACTCATTTATTGCTAGAAACTGATTTATTTCAGAAAATTTATTATAAATTGTGAATAAAACTAATTTATTGCACAAAACTAGCACAAAAAACGAATAAATATTATTAAATTCATTATAAATCGCACAAAAAAGCCTATTTAATTGCATAATATTGGCACAAATAACTAATTTGTTTCAAAAATTTATCATAAATTTAGCAAAAAACCCATTTATTACACAAAATAAGCACAAAAAACAAATTTAACTCAACAAATCCATCACAAATCGTACAAAAAACTGTTTTATTGCATAGAATAAAAACAAAAAAACTAATTTGTTGCAACAATGTAACCATAAATCGCACAAAAAACTCTTTTATTGCATGAAATTGGTACAAAAAACTGATTTATTTCAGGAAATTTGTCATAAATTGCACATAAAATTAATTTATTGCACAAAACTGGCACAAAAAACTGATTTATATTAATAAATTTATTATAAATCGCACAAAAAAAAACTTTTATTGAATAAAGTTAGCTCAAAAAATTAGTTTATTTCACTAAATTCGCCATAAGTTACCACATTAAAAGTTCAAAAAACAAACTTTGCATAAAAATTATTATAAATCAAACAAAAAGCTCTTTTATTGCATAACATTAGCACAAAAAAGAATTTATCTCTTAAAATTCATCATAAATGGACCTATTTGTTGCAATAAATTAGCACAAAAACTAATTTAACTCAAGAAATTCATCACAAATTGCGCAGAAAACCTTTTTATTGCATAGAATAAATACAAAAAACTAATTTATTGCAAGAAAATCAGCATAAATCGCACACAAAAACCGTTTTATTGCATAAAATTGGTACAAAAAACTGATATATTTCAAAAAACGCACAAAAAAACATTTATTGCACAAAATTAGCACAGAAAACTGTTTTATATTATTAAATTCATTATAAATAAAACAAAAACCCCATTTATTGCTTAAAATTGACACAAAAAACTAGTTTATTTCAATAAATTCGCCATAAGTCTAACAAACAACTATTTGTTGCATTAAATTAGCACAAAAAAATTAATTTTGCAAAGAATTTATTATAAATCAAACGGTAAGCTCTTTTATTGCATAAAATTAGCACAAAAAATAATATATCTCTTAAAAATTTTCATAAATTGACCCATTTATTGCAAGAAATTTGCACAAAAAATGATTTAACTCAAGAATCTCATCATAAATCGCGCAGAAAATCTTTTTATTGCATTTATTACAACAAAAAAAAAAACAAAAAACCTATTTATTACACAAAACAAACACAAAAAAATAATTTAACTCGACAAATACAACATAAATCGCGCAGAAAACCTTTTTATTGCATGGAATAAGCACAAAAAAACTAATTTATTGCAAGAAAGTCTTTATAAATCGCACAAAAACCCCTTTTATTAGATGAAACTGGTACAAAAAACTGATTTATTTCAGGAAATTTATCATAAATTGTGCAAAAAACTAATTTATTGCACAAAACTAGCACAAAAAACTGATTTATATTATAAAATTCATTATAAATTGCACAAAAATCCCATTTATTGCATAATGTTAGCACAAAAAACTAGTTTATTTCATAAAATTCATCTTAAGTTAAACAATGTATTTGTTGCATTAATTTAACACAAAAAAATACATCTCTTAAGAAATTCATTATTAATTACGCAAAAAACTAATTTTGCATAAAATTTATTATACAATTAGCACAAAAAACTGACGTTTGTTTAAAAATTCAGCATAAACTGCACAAAAAAACAATTTATTGTATAGAAATGACACAAAAAACTAATTTATTTTATAAAGTTTATCACAAATCAAGCAGAAAAAACATAATATTAGCACAAACAATTAATTTATCTCATAAAATTGTATCTTAAACTGCTCAAAAACTGTTTATTAAACAAAGTTAGCACAAAAAACTTATTTATTTCATAAAATTTATTATAAATCACACAGAAAACCCTTTTATTGCATAAAATTAGCACAAAAACCTAAATCAACTCAAAAAAATAATCATAAATAAATTTTTAGTGCATAGAATCAACACAAAAACAAATTTATTTCGAGAAAGTCATTATTTGTCGGACAAAAAAACTCTTTTATTGCATAAAATTAACACAAAAAACTAATATATTTCAAGGTATTTATCATAAATTTCCCAAAAACCCCATTTCATTGCACAAAAATAGCACAAATAACTAATTTATAATAATAAATTCATTATAAATCGCACAAAAACCCATTTATTGCATAAAGTTAGAACAAAACACTAGTTTATTTCATTAAATTTGCCAAAAGATTAATAACAATTACGTTGTTTGTATAAAATTACCACAAAAAATTAATTTATCTAAGGAAATTTATTATTAATTACGCAGAAAACTAATTTTACATTATTAACTTATTATAACTCAAACAGTAAGCTTTCTTATTGAATGTAATTGGCATAAAAAATAAAATTCATCATAAATTTAAGTATTTATTGCAAGAAAATAGCACAAAAACTAATCTAACTGAAGAAATTCATTTTAATTGCATAAAATAATCACAATAAAAATAATTTAAAGCACAAAAAACAAACTTTACTCAACAAATCTATCATAAATAACGCAGAAAACCTTTTTATTGCATAATATAAGCACAAAAAACTAATTTATAGACAAAAATTCATCATCAGTCGCGCAGAAAAACCCTTTTATTGCATAAAATTGGTACAAAAAACTAATTTATTTTAAGAAATTCATCAAAATTATGCATTAAATTAACTTATTCCACAAAACTAGCACAAAAAACTGATTTATATTAATAAATTCACTATAAATCGAACAATTGCATAATTTTGGCACGTATAACTAATTTATTTTAGGAAATTTATCATAAATCACACAAAAACCCCATTTATTACACAAAGTAAGAACAAAAAACAAATTTAACTCGATGAATCTATCATAAATTGCGCAGAAAACCTTTTTATTGCATAAAATAAGCACAAAAAACTAATTTATAGCCAAAAAAACCTTTTATTCCATGAAATTGGTACAAAAAACTGATTTATTTTATGAAATTGATCATAAATTGTGCATAAAACTAATTTATTGCACAAAAATAGCACAAAAAACTGATTTATTTTATTAAATTCATTATAAACCTCACAAAAAAAACCATTTATTGCAAAAAGTTACAAAAAAACTAGTTTATTTTATTAAATTCGTCATAAATTGAACACTAGACGCATTTGTTGCATAAAATTAGCACAAAAAAATAATTTATCTTATAAAAACTGATGTTTATTTTAAAATTCAGTATAAATTGCACAAACAAACCATATATTGCATAAAAACTAATTTATTTTATAAAGTTTATCTCAAATCAAGTAGATTGATTCAAAAACCTAAATTAACTCAAAAAATTTATCATAAAACGCGCAAAAAACCTTTTTATTGCATAGAATAATCACAAAAAACTAATTTATTTAAGAAAATTTATCATAAAATTTTCAAAAACACCTTTTATTGCACAAACTTGGAATAAAAAACTGATTTATATTATTAAATTCAATATAAAACACACAAAAACCCATTTATTGCTTAAAATTATCAAAAAAAACTACGTAAAACAACGTATTTATTGCATTAAATTAGCACAAAAAATATTTTATTTCAGAAAAATTATTATTGATTACGCAGAAAACTAATTTTGCATAAAATTTGTTAAAAATCAAACAATAAACTCTTTTGTTGCTTAAAATTGATTACAAATTAGCCCATTTATTGCAAGAAATTTGCACAAAAACTGATTTAACTCAAGGAATTAATCATAAATCGCACAGAAAACCCATTAATTACACAAAATAATCACAAAAAACGCAACAAATCCATTATAAATCGCGCAGAAAACAATTGCATAAATATGGTACAAAAAAACTGATTAATTTTAGGAAATTTATCATAAAAGGCGCATAAAACTAATTTATTACACAAAACTAGCACAAAAAGTTTATTTATATTATTGAATTTATTATAAATCGCATATAAAACCATTTATTGCATAAAGTTAACTCAAAAAACTAGTATATAAATCAAACTCATTTTAGGCTTACTCTTTTATTGTATATTAGCACAAAAACTAATATATCGCTTAAAATTTATCATAAATTGACCCATTTATTGCAAAAAATTAGCACAAAAACCTTTTTATTGCATAGAATAAACACAAAAAACTAACGTATTGCAAGAAAATCAATAAAAATCGCCCAAAAACCCCTTAAATTCAATATAAATAGAACAAAAACCCCATTTATTGCATAAAATTGCCATAAAAAATAAGTTAAATTCAATAAATTTGCCATAAGTTAAACAAACAACAAATTTGTTGCACAAAAAACAGAATTATATCTCTTAAAATTTATCATAAATTGACCCATTTATTGCAAGAAAGTTATAACAAAAACTGATTTAACTGAAGAAACTCATCATAAATCGCGCAGAAAACCTATTTATTGCATAGAGTGAGCACAAATAAACTAATTTATTACAAAAAAAAACTAATAAGTCGCAGAAACCCCTTTGATTGCTTATTATTGGCACAAATAACTATTTTTATTTCAGAAAAATTATCATAAATCAGCACAAAAAAGTAATTTACTTAACAAATCCATCATAAATTGCAAAAAAAAACCTTTTCATTGTATAGAATAAGCACAAAAAACTAATGAAACCAGAAAATCATCATAAGCCGCGCAGAAAAACCCTTTTATTGCATGTAATTTGTAATAAAACTGATTTATTCGAAAAAATGTATCATAAATTGCACATAAAACTACTTTATTGCACAAAACTAGCACAAAAAACTGAAACTCAACAAATCCTTTATAAATCGCGCAGAAAACTTTTTTATTGCATAGAAGAAGCACAAAAACCAAATTTATAAAACCCCTTTTTATTGCATAAAATTGGTACAAAAAACTGATTTATTTCAGGAAATTTTTCATAAATTGCGCATAAAACTAATTTATTGCACAAAACTAGCACAAAAAACTGATTTATATTATTAAATTTACTACAAATCGCACAAAAAACCCATTTATTGCATAATATTGTCACAAATAACTAATTTATTTCAAGAAATACATTTATTACACAAAATAAGCACAAAAAACAATTTTAACTCAACAAATCCATCATAAACCGCGCAGAAAACCTTCTTGTTGCATAGAATAAGCACAAAAAACTAATTTACAGCCAGAAAGTCATCATAAGCCTCGCAGAAAAACCTTTTTATTGCATGAAATTTGTAAAAAAAACTAATTGAATTCAAAAAATTTATCATAAATTGCGCATAAAACTACTTTAATGCACAAAACTAGCACAAAAAACTGATTTATATTATTAAATTCACTATTAATCGCACAAAAAAGCCCATTTAATAGCATAATATTTGCACTAATAACTAAATTATTTAAGAAAATAAATTTAAAACGCAAAATAAGCACAAAAACAAATTTAACTCAACAAATCCTTTATAAATCGCGCAGAAAACTTTTTTATTGCATAGAAGAAGCACAAAAACCTAATTTATAAAACCCTTTTTTATTGCATGAAATTGGTACAAAAAACTGATTTATTTCAGGAAATTTTTCATAAATTGCGCATAAAACTAATTTATTGCACAAAACTAGCACAAAAAACTGATTTATATTATTAAATTTACTACAAATCGCACAAAAACCCCCATTTATTGCATAATATTGTCACAAATAACTAATTTATTTCAAGAAATACATTTATTACACAAAATAAGCACAAAAAACAATTTTAACTCAACAAATCCATCATAAACCGCGCAGAAAACCTTTTTGTTGCATAGAATAAGCACAACAAACTAATTTATAGCTAGAAAGTCATCATAAACCGCGCATAAAAACCATTTTATTGCAGTAAATTTGTAAAAAAAAACTGATTTATTACAAAAAATTTATCATAAATTGCGCATAAAACTAATTTATTGTACAAAACTAGCACAAAAAACTTATTTATATTATTAAAGTCACTATAAATCGCAGAAAAAAGTCCATTTAATTGCATAATATTGGCACTAAAAACTAAATTATTTCTGAAAATACATTTAATACGCAAAATAAGCACAAAAACAAATTTAACTCAACAAATCCTTTATAAATCGCACAGAAAACTTTTTTATTGCATAGAACAAGCACAAAAACATAATTTATAGCCAGAAAGTCATCATAAGCCGCGCTCAAAACCCCTTCTATTGCATATTATTGGCACAAAAACTGATTTATTTCAGAAAATTTATCATAAATTGCGCATAAAACTAATTTATTGCACAAAACTAGCACAAAAAACTGATTTATATTATTAAAATCATTATAAATCGCACTGAAAACCCATTTATTGCAAAAAGTTACAACAAAATACTAGTTTATTCAATTAAATTCGTCATAAGTTAAACAAAGAACGTATTTGTTGCATTAAATTAGCACAAAAAACTAATTTATATATGTATGTGCAATTTAAATGATACTAATAAACTATTATTATTATTATTATTATTATAATTTAACTCAAACAATTCATTATTAATTACGCAAAAAACTAATTTTGCAGTAAACTTTTTTATTGCATAAAATTAACACAAAAAATTATATATCTTTTAAAGTTCATGATTGATTGGCCCATTTACTACAAGAAATTAGCACAAAAACTGATTTAACTCAAAGAATTGATCATAAACCGCGCAGAAACCTTTTAATTGCATAGAATGAGCACAAATAAACTAATTTATTGCAAAAAAATATAATAAGTTGCGCAGAAATCTATTCTATTGCATATTATTGGCACAAAAACTAATTTATTTCAGAAAACTTATCATAAATCGCACAAAAAACCCATTTATTACACAAAAAACTAAAATATATTATTAAATTCAGTATAATTTGCATCAAACTCAACATAACTTAAAGAAAAAAAAAATGTATTGCAGTTAAATTAATTTAATACGCAGAAAACTTATTTTTTCATAAAAGTAGCTCAAAAAAGTTAATTTAACTTACAAGATGTATCAAAAATTGAGCAAAAACTCTATTTATTGCAAAAAATAGCACAAAAACAGATTTATCTCACTAAATTTATTATAAATCAAACAAACATGATTTCTCTTAAAATTTACTATAACTTGTGCAGAAGACCCATTTATTGCAAGAAATTAGCCCAAACACTATTTTATTTTAAAGATTAGTAGCCACAAAAATGAAAAAGTGACTCTAAAGTATTAAATCGTGACTCAAAATTCTTATTAGTAATTACACAAATTCAATTTAAATAATAAAATTTGTAATAAATTCAAATAAAATAAATTTCTATATAAAATAAAATAGATTTCTCCTCACATTTTATAATACATTCAAGTTTGTTAAATTCAAAGCTTGCAGAAATTGTAAAAAAGGTTATAAATGCAAATTTATTGAAAACCGATCCAACTAATGACTTTCGTACTATGTAAAATATTTAAATAGATGCTAAATAAATTGAACTAAAAAGCCAGTTGCTTTGGGGCATCAAAGTTTATCGTTGTGAATATTTTACACACACTTTTAGAACATAAAATGACAAAAATTATTAATTCATTAAAATCAAAACTGAATTATGTTAAATTACAGAAATAAATTACAATAAATAAATCAAATTAATGCAATAAATGCACGCCTATTAAATCCCCACCCACCTATTCCAGACAACCATAAAAAGTCACCTAATTATCATCACTTAAACGTACAAGAAAAACGAGGCGTCCACGTTATGCAACTTCCTGTATGCTTTAATAATTTATCAAATCACAATAAATTATTACCAATCGATTTAAATTAAATATAAACAAACCTATATACATAAATATAAACAAGCACCGACCTTTAAAGAGTTCCGAAGCGAACCAGTAACACCACATTTAACACTTGTAATTAATTGCCGTTAATAAATCGATCAACGATTTAAATGCGATTTTAGAGAATGCGGAAGACACAAATGATTCCGAAAGACAGACACGAACTGAGTGGATGTTGGTTGATGCCTTTTTTGTTTAGAGATTAAGTTTTTTCAATGTCAGAATATAAAAAAAAATTGTGAGGAAAGGATTTATTTATATTAAATTATATTTTATTTATTTACATGAATTGAATAAATGTTGGAATATGATTTTTTAGATGAAGTTGTTTAGAAGTAGAATTTATGTTTGATTAATGGACTTTGAATATCATAAATAAATTTTATGAATAAGTTTACAAACTAAAAAGTAAAAAACTTATTTATTTTTTTTAGATCTTAAGGGTTCAAATATATGCAATTATAAAATAGAACACAAATCAAAACAATACCCCACGCGCTCAAAACTAATCCATTAATATTTGATTGATCAAAATCACAGAAAACTAATTTAAAAATGAATCATCCAAATACTAATTGAATTCACAAGCTTGTATTATTGTTTGGTGGATTAAATTGATATGATCATATTCAACAAAATGACTTTGATTATTAAAAAAAGTGATAAGAACTAAAAAACTTAAAAGCTTATTAGTGCAATCGTGGCTAGACTTATTTATTTTCAAAGTGCGCATCAACTTTGTTTGGGTGTGTGTGCATTATCAACTTCACAGACGAATGCATGACTAATTTTAATGTTTATTCAATTAAATTAATTTTTTTAATTATAAATAATCAATCAAGTTGATTCCTAATATGGTAGATTATGCAATGAGAAAACAGTTTTAAAATTGATTAGAAAGTTTGTTAGAAATTTAATCTATAATTTGCAAAAATTTATTTTCTAATAACTACTTTTAACAGACCAATATTTACCTATTAAAATCAGTTAGCATATTCCTCCTAACATTTTTTGCACAAATATTGAACGGAGGAATTCCCTCAATTAATGCTAATGTAATACAATTTTCAAATGACGCATAAGAGTGCGATTTGCATAAATTGCAGTTTGCTGCTCAAATTAATATTAATTTAAATGTTTTAATAATTAGATTACTAAATATATAACTGGTTGTGTCAATATTTGAACGGGGCTAAGTACATTTATAGGAATTCCGTTAAATGTTGAAAATTTAATTAATTATTAGATAAGTTCTAATATGTTAATTTGTCTAGCTAAATATAAATGATATCAGATAAATAAAGTATCATATTATATATTGCTTAATAATTATTTGAGCTACGATGGTATTGTTTGTAGTTGCAGTAAAAGGCTTATTTGAAATCTTTGGGCTCATCATGAAGCTTCTAAACTGCAAAAATTATCATTAAAGAATCGATTTAAATTTACTTTTACAACTCTTTCAATAATTAAGTCCAAGTTGGACTTAGTTAGACTTCAAAGTTAGACTAAAGAAATTCAAAAAAATCACTGTATTCAAGAAATTAAGATAAGTCAGCAACCTTAATATTTTTCCAAAATTTGACTGTTAATTTGGAATTGGCATACCTGATTTAAATAGTAAACGTTATTTAGAGGGGTTAATTATGCCTAAGTTGGCATTAGTTAGCTTCCAAAGTGAGATTAAAAAAATCTAAAAAAAATCACCAAGTCTAATATTTTTATTTATTTATTGGCATACCTGATTTAATTAGGAAACTTTTTTTAGACAATTTAATTATGTCTAAGTTCGCCCTAGTTAGCCTCCAAAGTGAGATTAAAAAAATCAAAAAAATTACCATTTTAAGAAAATTGAGATAAGTCAACAACACTATTTTTTTTCTAAATTTTGACTGTAAATTTAGAATCAGCATACCTGATTTAATTAGGTAACCTTATTTAGAGAACTTAATTATGTCCAAGTTGGCCTTAGTTAGCCTTCAAAGTAAGATAAAAAAAATCGAAAAAAACTACCACGTTAACAAAATTGAGATAAGTCAACAACCCTAAAATTTTTCCAAAATTTGACTATTAATTTGGAATCAGCATGACCTGATTTGATTAGATAACCTTATTTAGAGAATTTAATTATGTCCATGTTGGCCTTCAAAATGAGACTAAAAAAATTTAAAAATATTGACTTGGTTAAGAACATTGACATAAGTCAGCAACCTTATTTTTTTCCAAATTTTGACTGTAAGATTGAAATCAAAATACCTAATTTAATTAGATAACCTTATTTAGAATACTTAATTATCTCCAAGTTGGCCATAGTTAACCTCCAAAATGAGATTAAAAAAATCGAAAAAAATGACCATGTTAAGAAAATTGAGATAAGTCTACAACCCTTTTTTTTTCCATATTTTGACTGAAAATTTGGAATCAGCATACCTAATTTAATTAGAAAAACTTATTTAATAAACTTAATTATGTCTAAATTGGCCTTAATTAACCTCCAAAATGAGATTTAAAAAAATCAAAAAAATTGACCAAGTTAAGAAAATTGAGATAAGTCAACAACCCTAATATTTTTCCAAAGTTTGACTGTAAATTTGGTATTGGCATACCTGATTTAATTGTGCAACCTTATTTAGAGAACTTAATTATGTCCAAGTTGGCCTTAGTTAGCCTCCAAAGAGAGATTAAAAAAAATCGAAAAAAATTACCATTTTAAGAAAATTGAGATAAGTCAACAACCCTAATATTTTTCCAAATTTTAACTGTTAATTTTGAATCGGCATACCTGATTTAAATAAGAAACCTTTTTTAGAAGACTTAATTATGTATAAGTTGGCCTAAGTTAACCTCCAAAGTGAGATTAAAAAAATCGAAAAAAATTACCACGTTAAGAAAATTGAGATAAGTCAACAACCCAATTTTTTTTCCAAATTTTGACTATAAATTTGGAATCAGCATACCTGATTTAATTAGGTAACCTTATTTAGAGAACTTAATTATGTCCAAGTTGGCCTTAGTAAGCCTCCAAAGTGAGATTAAAAAATTCGAAAAAAATACCATTTTAAGAAAATTGCAATAAGTCAACAACCCTAATATTTTTCCATATTTTGACTGTAAATTTAGAATCAGCATTCTTGATTTAATTAGGTAACCTAATTTAGAGAACTTAAATATGTCCAAGTTGGCCTTAGTTAGCCTCCAAAGTGAAATTAAAAAAATCGAAAAAAATGACCATGTTAAGAAAATTAAAATAAGTCAACAACACTAACAATTTTCCAAATTTTGACTGTAAATTTAGAATCAGCATACCTGATTTAATTAGGTACCTTTATTTAAAGAATTTAATTATGTCCAAATTGGCCTTAGTTAGACTCCAAAGAGATTAAAAAAATTTAAAAAAATGACCATGTTAAGAAAATTGAGATAAGTCAACAACCTTAATATTTTTCCAAACTTTTACTGTAAATTTAGATTTAGCATACCTAACCTAATAAAAAAACCTTATTCAAAAAACTTAATTATGTCCAAGTTGGCCTTAGTTAGCCTCCAAAGTGAGATTAAAAAATCGAAAAAAATAACCATGTTAAAAAAATTGAGATATGTTAATAACCCTACTATTTTTCCAAATTTTGACTCTAAATTTGGAATCGGCATACCTGATTTAACTAGGAAACCTTTTATAAAAGACTTAATTGTGTCCAAGTCTTAGTTAGCCTTCAAAGTGAGATTTAAAAAAAAATCGAAAAAAATACTATTTTAAGAAAATTGAGATAAGTCAATAACCCTACTATTTTTCCAAATTTTGACTGTAAATTTGGAATTAATATACCTAATTTAATTAAAAACCCTATTTAAAAAACTTAATTGTGTCCAAGTTGGCCTTAGTTAG
This sequence comes from Tachinus rufipes, assembly GCA_963932245.1. Taxonomy (NCBI): domain Eukaryota; kingdom Metazoa; phylum Arthropoda; class Insecta; order Coleoptera; family Staphylinidae; genus Tachinus; species Tachinus rufipes. Next base: position 11,866,425 of record OZ010749.1, read on the forward strand.
CCGTCAAAGTGAGACTAACAAAATTCAAAAAAATTTACTATGTTAAGCAAATTGAAATAAGTCGGCAACCTTAATAGTTTTTTAATTTTTGTTTGTGAATTTGCAATCAGAATACTTGATTTCTTTAGGAAACCTTAGTTAAAAAACCCAATTATGTCCAAATTGGTCTTAGTTAGCGTTCAAAGTAAAACTGACTTAGTTAAAAAAATAGTAGTAAGTCAGCAACCTTAATATTTTTGTTAGCAAATTTGCAAACAGCATACTTAATTTTTTTTAAGAAACTTTATTTGAACAACCCAATTAATGTCCAAATTGGCCTCAGTAGGCCGTCAAAGTTAAACTAAAGATATTCAAAAAATCTGACTTAGTTAAGAAAATTTGAAATAAGTCAGCAACCTGAATATTTTTACTAATTTTGTCAGCAAATTTGCAATCAACATACTTGATTTCATTAAAAAACCTTATTTACATAACCTAATTTTGTCCAAGTTGGCATTACTCAACCTTCAAAATAAAACAATTTTTTTTTCCAAAATTGACTGTGCTCATAAAATTGAGATAAGTCCGCAACCTTAATGTTTTTCCAATTTTTGTTTATAAATTTGCAATCAGCATACTTGATTTCATTAGAAAACTTTATTTACATAACCTAATTATGTCCAAGTTGGCATTACTTAACCTTCAAAATAAAACTTTTTTTTTTCAAAATTGTCTTTGCTCAGAAAATTGAGATAAGTCCGCAACTTAATGTTTTTCCAATTTTTGTTTATGAATTTGTAATCAGCATACTTGATTTTATTAAAAAACCTTATTTACATAACCTAATTATGCCCAAGTTGGCATTACTTAACCTTCAAAATAAAACTTTTTTTTTTCAAAATTGTCTTTGCACAGAAAATTGAGATAAGTCCGCAACTTCATGTTTTTCTAATTTGTGTTTATGAATTTGTATTCAGCATAGCATACTTGATTTCATTAGAAAACCTTATTTACATAGCCGAATTATGTCCAAATTGACCGTAGTTAGCCTTCAAAGTAAAATTTAAAATTTAAAAAAAAAAACGGACCTAGTTAAGAAAATTAAAATAAGTCAGCAACCTTAATATTTTTACAATTTTTGTTAGCAAATTTGCAATCAACATACTTGATTTCATTAAAAAATCTTATTTAAAAAACCCAATTATGTCCAAATTAGCCTTAGTTAGCTTAAAATTAAAACTAAAACAAATCAAAAAAACTGACTTAGTTAAGAAAATTAAAATAAGTCAGCAACCTTAATATTTTTACTAATTTTGTTAGCAAATTTGCAATCAGCATACTTGATTTCTTTAGGAAACCTTATTTAAACAACCCAATTATGACAAAATTTACCTTAGTTAGCCTTCAAAATAAATCTAAAAAAAATTAAAAAATGACTTAGTTAAGAAAATTGAAATAAGTCAGCAACCTGAATATTTTTATTATTTTTGTTAGCAAATTTGCAATCAGCATACTTTATTTCTTTAGGAAACCTTATTTAAAGAACCCAATTATGTCCAAATTGGCCTTATTTAGCTTCAAAGTGAGACTAAAAAAATCGAAAAAAAAATGAGATGATACGTCCTTAAAACTTTTACAATTTTCATTTATAAATTTGCAATCAGATATTAGAAAAAAAATATTATAAAATTTATCAAAAACTTTTTTTTAATCAAAAATATATTCATAAAGGAAAAAATAATATTAATTAATAACTCTTTATAAAACAAATTTATATAAATAATAAATAATTAATTAAGGTTACATGAAATATAAACCTATTATATGTGGTGCACGTGGAAATCAAAGTACAGTATAAGGCACCTTATAAGAATTTATACAAGATTTATTACTAGTAAATGATATAAAAAGCACGTAATAGCTATATAGTAAAATTGCAAATTTATTAATAATTTTCACAAATTGTTCCAAACAATCCAACAATTCAACCTATAATCAATAAATTAATTCAACAAACCTTAAATGACACAAGATGAAATGACCTCGAGTAACCCCATCACCGGCTTCAGCACATACACATATTTCCAATAAAACCAATCAATTCCGAACTGGGAATATATAAAAAATGTAACCACAACATATTAATCCCCACATTAAACACATCGGCACTAATTATTTTCGCGAATTTACCACCGAATTTTGCAAATTTTGACGAGAAAACTCCGGCGTCACTTACAAGGCAACAATATACACGAACTGTGGCGGACCGAGACGAACGAAAACGATCGCTACTTAAATTGGTTAAAAAGTTGAAAATTAAATAAATCAATTTTAAACTAATTAGTACGCAACATGATTTAATTAATTAATTTCTTAATTTAAATAGAATATTACTCCCTATAATTAATAAATTAATTCAACAAACCTTAAATGACACAAGATGAAATGACCTCGAATAACCCCATCACCGACTTCAGCACTTACACATATTTCCAATAAAACCAATCAAGTCCGAACTGGGAATATATGAAAATCACAACCCCAACACATTAGTTCCCACTTTAAACCCATCGGCACTAATTATATACGCGAATTTACCACCAAATTTTGCAAATTTTCAAGAGCAAAATCCGGCGTCATTTACAGGGCAACAATAGACACGAAGTGAGGCGGACCGAGACGAACAGAAACGATCGCTATTTAAATTGGTTTAAAAGTTGAAAATTAAATAAATCAATTTTAAACTAATTAGTATGCAACATGATTTTATTAATTAATTTCTGAATTTAAATATAATATTGCTCCCTATAATTAATAAATTAATTCAACAAACCTTAAATGACGCAAGATGAAATGACCTCGAGTAACCCCACCGGCTTCAGCACATACACATTTTTCCAATAAAACCAATCAAGTCCGAACTGGGAATATATGAAAATCACAACCCCAACACATTAGTCCCCACTTTAAACCCATCGGCACTAATTATATACGCGAATTTACCACCAAATTTTGCAAATTTTCACGAGCAAAATCCGGCGTCATTTACAGGACAACAATAGACACGAAGTGAGGCGGACCGAGACGAACGAAAACGATCGTTATTTAAATTGGTTTGAAATTAAAAATGAAAATAAATCAATGTAAATTAATGTATTTTTAAATAAATTAATTAACTAGTATGCAAATTGATTTAATTAAATGATAGAATTAATTAATTTCTGAATTTGAATACAATATTTGAATATGTAACATATTTTTTTATAAAACTTCTAATTACATTAAATTAATTTAAAAATTCAAAATTATATAAATTAATAGAACTTTAGTTAACATTGCAGTCTTAAGTTTGATCCCCAAAACATGACAATAAAAACTTGCTCTATATCCACCGGGGGTGATTTAGAATTCACCTAATAAACATGTTGGTTCCGTAAACCCCCTTCAAACAAGTTGTAAATAGCTAAAAAACGTACAATAGAATAAAATAAAACAAGTTAAAGAAAGAAAAATGATGCATATTCTGTCAAGAACTCATGCATGACGACGCAGAACATACGCTAGTAGAGCACAAAGCGTAGGAAGAAGATAAAAAGAGTTAGAAAAAGCATTGCAAAACAAAATCGACAAATCTACAATCATTAATATATGCCCAGTAACAAAAACAAATGGAGAGCACTAAAAATACATGTAACGCCAGTACTGAGCAAAAAAATATAAGAGTTTAAAGCTTCAAGGTCTAGATAAACAAAAATGGAAGAAACATACAGATTAAAAACCACAGAAGACAAAGAAAAAAGAAACAAGAAGCTAAATAAAAACAAAAAACATGAAAAAAGCAACAACAACAACAAAAAAAAGAAAGCCAAAACAACTATGCCTACCAAAGAATGGAAACTGAAAAGATAGACAAGAAAAAAACATTTACTAAAACTTTAATACCAACCAAAACTGCAAAAATAAAGAAAAAAAGAAAAGAACCACCCAAGGAAAGCAAACTGATAGAATTGACTAAGCAATTTCCAAATAGTAGGTTGACAAACAATGCAACTTTCAAAATAATCAGAGTCTATCTGGCAAACAAAAAAACACAAAGAAGTAACCCCAAATGAAGATTAAAGAATCTCACTAGAAATAAAACTAGCAAATCTAAAACTACCAACTTTATTAGTTAGCGCAAAATATTTATGAAAAAAAAAAACGACAAGAAAGAATTATGAAGATATCTAAGGACAATGCAAATAATTAGACTGAATAATACAAAAATGGAAAAAAAGTGATAAATGTCAATGCAAAAAATAGGACAGAAAAATTGCCGCAGTAGATTGTGTGCCCACCCCAAACTAGTACCATATTGGCTACAATCAAGATGACCTAACTAAATACTTAGCAGCATATCCTTCCATAATCTCACAAAACGGAGGTAGCATGATAGAATTTGAAGACAGCTTTATTACCGTAACACATCATGCCAATACCAACTAGTCGACGACAACCGCCACCAATCAAGAGACGCCACAATCATGCGGATCCAACTTTACTTTCCAACTGGCAGTTAAAAATAAAAATTCAAGTCAGACACATGAAAATAGTCACCTCGCCTCTGCAGCTTCCAACCAAACATTGTCAACCACAAACGTAGTAACATCCTCTAAAAATTTTGAGGATATTTCCATAAAATTCCTCAGGATCAACAACAAAAATTGAGATTATAGTAGCAATAATAACAAATATCTTCACATAAACCATTCCTCAAAAACACACACAACTATCCCCTTATAACCTCCAAAAGCACAACCAGTTACATCTTCTTTCTGCAATAGTGTACACGAATAGCTTAGCGTTTACCCGCTCAAATGTTAATTATCCATAAGTTAAATGCTTCAACTCACTGCAATAATCAACTCTCAATGTTTCCTCTCTTTGCTGTAGTCAACTGTCAATAGTCAAGTGATTAGTCAAGACAATTTATATTAGAATGACCCGTCCGCCCGCTTGCCCGCCCAAATGTTAATAACCCAAAAATTGAATGTTTCCTTCATTTGCAGTAGTCAACTGCTAATAAGTTAAGAAAAAAATCCAATCTTTTGACCCCATTTTTTTTAAGTTTTTTGTTATTGGGTTTGTAAAGCTAAATGCTCCTAATACCTAAAAAAAAAAATTACGTAAGATGATGAGATTTTGTTTACATCGTATGTGCCACTAGTCTGAGTTGTATACCCGTGGTACACCCTAAGTATCATGTGGCAGTGTTGAAACCGTCTTTGACATTTTATGAATAGTTTTGCACTTTAAAACCAGATTTTGCTATACAATATTTTGATATTTTATGACCAAAATGTACATTTTTTAATAGTTTTATGACTATTTTTTTGTGCTTCCTAATAATATTTTAATATTTCATATCCGGATTTTGCTATTTTTGAGGTTTTATGAACATTTTTACACTTTCTAACAATTTTGGTTATTATTTGTGCTTTTTGACAATATTTTGATGATTCAAGGTCAGATTTTGTTAATTTTGACATTTGACATAACCTATACTATGCTCTAATACCTTATTTTGTCAAATAAATTTTTTTTTTGAAAAAAAATATTTTTGAATTGTTTTTAAAATGTTAAGTAAGCAATTTTATAAACAAATAAAATAAATTTGGCTTACGTTAAGTGATAAGAATTGTATTTACGTTAAGTAAATACTATAGACTATAACCATATCTGCCCAAAATATTAAAATATTGGATTTCAATATTTTTTGTGAATTTTTGAAAATTATCAATTTGATCAAAATTGGTACCAGTGAGTTGACCTCATAGATAATTGATTCTAAGTTAATCAAATTTGGTTTACGTTAAGTGAATACTTAAGACTAGAACCTTATCTGGCCAAAATATTAAAATATTAGATTTCAATATTTTTTGTAAATTTTTGAAAATGATCAATTTGATCAAAATTGGTACCAGTGAGTTGACCTCATAGATAATCGGTTCTAAGTTAATCAAATTTGGTTAACGTTAAGTGAATACTATAGACTAGAACCATATCTGCCAAAAATATTAAAATACTGGATTTTATTATTTTTTGTAAATATTTGAAAATTATTAATTTGATCAAAATTGGTACCAGGGAGTTGACCTCATAGATAATTGATTCCAAGTTAATCAAATTTGGTTTACGTTAAGTAAATACTGTAGACTAGAACCTTATCTAGCCAAAATATTAAAATATTGGTTCAAATAAAAATTTTGAAAATTATTATTTTGATCAAAATTGGTACCAGTAAGTTGACCTCATAGATAATTGATTCCAAGTTAATCAAATTTGGTTTACGTTAAGTGAATATTATAGACTGGAATCTTATCTGGCCAAAATATTAGATCAAAATTGGTACCAGTGAGTTGACCTCATAGATAATCGATTCTAAGTTAATCAAATTTAGTTTACGTTAAGTGAATACTGTAGACTAGAACCTTATCTGCCCAAATTATTAAAATATTGTATTTCAATATTTTTTGTAAATTTTTGAAAATGATCAATTTGATCAAAATTAGAACCAGTGAGTTGACCTCATAGATAATCGGTTCTAAGTTAATCAAATTTGGTTTACGTTAATTGAATACTATAGACTAGAACCTTATCTGGCCAAAATATTAAAATACTAAACTTCAGATCAACTTCCTTGTAGACATACTCAAGCAAATCTACCTAGACAAACAAAACCTTATCAAAAAACAAATGGCCTTCAAAAAGTAATTCAGCAAGATAAATTGCAAACGTTCATCAAGTCAAGTCTACAAGCCGCTAGTCGACTCCTGCCAATGGCCACGTACGTCAACATGCACCAACGCAGTCTTCAAAAAAACAACTGACAACTTAATAACATCAGCAACCTCTAAAGATGAGAAGAAGATAAACGTCCAGCAAAACCTAATCGACACAATCCAACCCAAAACGGTAACTACAATGGACCAAATAAGAAATCTAAGCCAAAAAAACCTCTAAAGATGAGAAGGTGATGAACTTCCAACAGAACCTAATCGCCACAACCCAACCCAAAAAGGTGATTACTGTAGACTAAATAAAAAACTCAAGCCAAAAATGATAAACAATTTCTGCGTCAACTGCATCAATAGACCATCAAACGTCTTCAACCTTGCCAGCCCCTAAGACTCTCAACAAGCACCCATTGACCCCTTAACCCAAACAAATAACAAACACTCAAAGCTTTTGGTTAAGAAAAACTAACCATTTGGTCAACTGATAATAAAAAAAGGAAAAAGGGTGACAGATCTAATCATCTCACTCAATTCATAAATTGTGAGCTAATTTAGATTGTAGTGCCCTGTTCTAGTAACAATTATCTATCAATTAATTGTTTCTTTGATACCAACAAAAACATTCCCATTAGCTATCCCATCTGACCAATCACTGACAAATAAAAAAAAAAAGGATAGGTTCGATTACTATAAAAAAAACCGTTTTATAAGCCAATTCATGTCTACAAATAGTTTAAAAATCCTTAACACAAACTCAAACAGAAACAAAGTGACAACAAGTAAAATCGGGCATGTCCTCCACCCAAACCTCAAATAATAATTTGATAACTGGCTAAACCAACAATTGGAAAAATCTTATAGAACGTCTCGCTCCCTCATGCAAAAAAGCAATTATTTAAAAACACACGCGCTCTGTGATATTGCACCATCAACCCCCGCAGATGCATTTCCGGACGGCCACTTAGACAAACCTAGTTAATCCACAATTCAACCTCAAGGTGCAGCTGAAATCCTAGACGTGATGCTCGACCAGAAAGTCATCACTATTAACCAGACAGCGACTTTCTTTGTGTCACCGATAGCAGGAAATATACCACAATAAAGACTTCTCCATACCTGAAACCCTTTTCTAGAAAATCGCCCAAAAACTCAGTGCACAACAACAAAAATCCGAAAACTTCTGAAAAACCTACTAGCCAATTTTGATGTATACACAACATTATATCCAAGATAACCAGCAGTCAATAATTTGAGAAAGCAGTGTTAGGTCCAATCTTTTGACAACAAACAGTAAGGTAGGTGGGCGGAGCACTAAGTTCTTTAATTGCGATCGTGTGGCTAACATTAAAGTAACCTGCACACCCGCCCAAGTGTTTGTCATCTCTATAAATTGGAAGTTTTTTCTGTCTGCTGTCGTCAAAAGTCAATAAATTAATGAATGTGGCAAATCCAATCGGTTAATAACAATCAGTTAAGTAGGTAGAAGTGGCACTCAGTTCATTTTCCAAGTATTAGGTATCTATAAGACTAACATTGAAGTAACCCACAAACCCGCCCAAGTGTTTGCCATTTCCATAAATTAGAAGTTTCTTCTGTTTGCTGTAGTCAAAAGTCAATAAATTAAAGAAAGAAAGTGACAAATCCAATCGGTTAATAACAAACAGAAGACATCTACCTAGAAGGGAAAAGTACTCAGTTCATTGTCCAAATATTAGTTATCTATAAGTTTAATATTTTTTTCTCTCTGCCATAGTTAATTGTCAATAAATTAAAAAAAGAAATGACAAATCCAATCACTTAATAACAAATAGTCGGGTGGTTAAGTAGGGCACTTAATTCATAAATTGCAAGTGTGTGGCTTACATTAGACTAACCCGCCGTCAATAAATTAAAGAAGAAGGTAACAAAACTTATTTTTTAATAAAAAAACAGTCAAGGGGTAGGCAATGCACATAATTCTTTAAACAGACTTAACTTAAATTGGAGTGCACCTCCTACCCGCTCCAGATTTAGTCATTCATAAGTTGGATGTTTCTTCTGTCAACTGTCAATAAATTGTTGGAAAAAAAAGATGATAAAGAGACAGCCAACATTCATGCATGTAGATACTTGTCTGGAATTGTTTGTACCGTAACCTTGGACTGGTATAATTCATAACAAAACTAGAACAAACTCACGTGTGGTTGGTATCCATATGGTAAAAGTTTAAGGAAATAAACAAAAAAAATCAACGGTCTTAAGAGATATGTCGTCAGGCTGATGAAAGAAGATGCCAAAACAATCAAAATCGTTACCGACGACATTAAAAAGATCAAGCTTGATATCCAAAAGACTCTTGTCGTCATAGACATTACGCAAAATATAAAGAAGAGTAAAGCCGCCTCCAACGCAACCATAATTTCACTCATCGTAAAACACACCACTCCACCATCCACGTCATCAAAAGCGTCTTCCTCAACAGCTTCAGCTCCGCTCTAACACAGATCTCCATCAAGAAACCAGCTAAAACCTCAAATCTAATCTGCGACAAAGATGAAGTGATGAATGTCCAAGAGAAAAAAATAGCTAAAACCTAGGATGTCAAAGTGATGAATGTCCAGAAAAAACCCATCAACAAACCCAACCACAAAGAAGGTAGTCAATTAAAAAAAAATCAAAGATTATAAAAAATACCAAAGATGAGGTTATTTCTAATATTTTTAAAATTAATAGGCCATCAGCGGCACCAAAGCCATCCGCCACCAAAATCAAAGAGTCTTCAACCCGGCCAGTTTCTCAACTTCTCTTAGATCGTAAATTGCCTTATAAATTTGGCCAACAATCTCTTTGTCATTCCTCCTATTATAATACGTAATAAAAGCGCATTCCAGAAGTTGTCCGCACTGTTCAAATGAACATCAAAATCGACCGCGCCGTAAACGTGGTCGATGGCATACAAATGCAACCGACATCGCATTTTAATTTCCGTAGTGTGATTGAACATTGTCAAGACAATATCATTTGCCACTAGACTTTAAAATACGTTATTCGCAATATACCCACTACCTCAAAGCTGATGTGGTGCAGATAAAGCTCACTACTCTGGGGTGTAATCCAATTTCTGTGACGCACATAGAAAGAAGCAAAATCAACTTTCAAATGCTTTACGTTCAGCTTCCCCAAAAAACTGAAGGTAGAGAGCAAAACCACCAAAATCAATGTTACCATTGCCAACTCTACAGCCACACGGCATTCAAATTCTCGCCTTATTTCTGCATTAAATGAGCCGGAGCACATCTGAGCTTCAAATACAATTAAGGAGTTCGGTCATGTTGCAACATATGCAAGCTATAAAGGCAGACCAGTTTATCTCAAACTGAAAGCAAGCCAAAATAATAGTCCATAGGACTCGCTTCTCAAAAACAGACTTCTGCTCCATCTCAGAGCACTCCTAACGCCCGCAAAAAGCAATCCTTTGCAAAAACTACAGTAAAAGCACAAAAAGCAATTCTATCATTTAAAAATCAAATGCTAATCTGCTTGGCCCAAGCAAGTGACAATCATTTTATAAAAATATTTTTATTTTCAGTAAAGCTTCTAGCCAATTATAACATTAAAAATCAAATTTATGAAAAAATTATCCTAAACTAAAAACATCCTCTTCTTTATATATTTTCTAGCCAATTGGCTATTATCAGATTATTGCTTGACAGTTTGAATCACAGACATAGAAAACTCTCCACAAAAATCTCACTATGTGAGAAGCCCCCACAAGTTTAGTCGTCAAAGTAAATCCGTCATAATGCAAAACCTTTAGAAAATCTCTCGTTCTAGGTAAAAAAAATCTGTGATGCTTAACAGTCAATAAATTAAGAGAAGAGAGTGACATATTTGATTTGACCAATAGTAGTAGTCAAATTGTACGCGTATAGTTTAGATTAAAGTGCCTCACCCACCCGCTCAAGTGTTATTCATCCATAAGTTGGATAATTCTATTCTCTGCAGTAGTGAACTGTCATTAAATTAAAAGAAAAAGGTGACAATCCATTTTTTTAATAAATAACAGTCGGGTGGGTGGGTGAGCACTCCACTCACTGACTGAGTTCCCCGCCCACCCGCCAACGTGTTAGTTATTTATAAGTTAGAAATCCAAGGTTTGCCTTTGATGAAGACAAACTCAAGCAAATTCTCTTAAGCATATCAAAACCCAATCTACAAGCAAAAAAAACTCCTAGAACAGCAAACATATATCAATTTGGCACTGAAAGCATTCGCAAAAAGTTTCCAAGCCTTAAGCCAGGGGTCAACTATAATCATTACATCTATAAATGTACCTAACAGCTCAAGCTTCAAAGATAAAAACCCAATAAAATCAACAACCCCTAAAGATAAAAAAGATATGGACGTCTAGCCAAAACCTATCGCCACAGATCCGCCAGAAAAGAGATTCATAATGTTGAAAAAAAGACAAAAAAATAAATTTTTTGTTGTCCAAATGCACTAAAAGACTATCAGACGCCCTCAGTCCCAACAAGACCTTCATGACCAAAAATTCTTTAAGTTGTCCAGACAACCCAAGCAGGTCTGCACACTGATCCACTTTTTAAACTCCACAAACCCCCAACCTTTTCGCCTTTCCTCAACAAAGATTCAAACCTCTCTCCAATTCCTGTAATGACTTAAGTAACCCTTCAAATACCAAACAAAACAAAAATATGAAGATCAATACAAATGTAACATTGTAAAAAAAAACAAAAATCCAGAAAGTTTTTGTTTGGTAATTCTTAAAGAAAATATTTAAAACCACGCTTTCAAGAAACCAAAAAAAAAAATTGTCAAAAAAAGCCAAAACCACTAGAACACCTTAAAACCTTGAATAAAAGCGTAGCGGCCACCATAAACTTTCAGAAGAAAGTGATTTTACCTACAAAGTAAGCATAAAATACCAATCCACCCATTTCTAGTGATGAGGTTATTAAAGAAAAAACTTTGATCAATTATCAGTCTCGGTCAACCTTTTTGTTGTATGAAAACTCTTGCTACTAAACTAATCAATTTGCTCATCTTGTCTAAAACTTTGGACAGTGGTGGATTGGTCGACGTTGAAGTTCTCAACCAGCTCCTTCCTTTTCCACAGCTTCCGGCTTTTCAAGATTTACCAAATTTACCAAAAGTTGTTCGCACACAAAGCACTTCAAAGCAAATGGCCTCCTGTTTTCTCGGAAACATTGAACATGTTACAACCATGCCGTTAGTGTAAGATAGCATAGTACATTACCATTTCTTTGCCAAAAGTTTTTAAAGAAATAAGAAAAACCGACCGCCAAAAACGAATCTTTCTCCACCACAACATTGCAAGGTCGCACACATCGGCTCAAACAAGTAACTTTTTAAGCACTACAAAATCGACATTTTTCAAGTTTTGAATGTATCTCAATTGAAGTGAAAAAATACTTCAAAAAATTAGTTCAAAAGCATGCAAAAGTGTACTAATCATCGTACAAAAAAAAATTAAAAAACATTAAAATAAAAAAAAAATTATTATAAAAATATTTCATTCAACTAAATACATTCAAACAATAGAATAATCAAGATAATAAAACTTCCGGTTTCAACTTGTTCGTTTATCAAAACCAAACTGTATTTTTATAGTTAAAAACTTTATCTAAACAAAACAATTCAAGTAAAATTAATCTATCTATAAATCGACATGACCAGGAGGATGTTAAAATATGTAAAAATATGAACATCCTCCTGCTCGTGATCGAATAATCATTTAAATCCGATCTAATCAAGTATATTATTTTAAACATAATCTAATTCATTCAATTTATTTTTGGAAAGTGTTTTGTAATTTTATTGTTATTATTGGCAATCGGTATAATAAATAGATTAGTTTAAATATAGAAAACATTGATAAATTATAATAAGTTTTGTTGACTAATCCTTTATTATTTGTTCACAATATCAGCTCAAAAACTTCCTAGAAAAATCACAACTAATCCAAAAAGTATAATAAATAGTTTTCAGTAATATAATCAATTATGAAATAAATAAATAATATAAAGAGAAACCAAATCAACCTTAATTGAATCTAGGTTTATGGGTGCTATCTTTGTATCACTTCTCAAAACCGAAACCGTTTAATTAATCAAGAATTTATTCTCTTGATTTTGATTCCCAGACACGACAAAAGATATTCATATATGGCAACAAAACACATGTTGCCAATTAAAATGGAAAGTCCGAACTCATCGCAAATGGAGACGCGCAGGTTGAACCAACTGTTAATTACATTGCTAAGCAGTAAAATAGCGCATCCCCAGGGAATGCAGACGGACGGTCGGTCAGAGAACCTGCAAACGTTCGCATACACGTGTATTTTTAAAGTGCTTTTCTTTTATATTATTATGTATTTAAATATGCAAAATGATATTAGTATTATTAATATTCAGTAGAAATGATTATACAGCGGTTACTGAAACCACGTGGGAGATAATGTAATGGGAAAGTAGAATATCCCTTTGAATGCACACGCCACATAGTCGCTGCTGTCCTAGAAAGTTTCGCTATAATGTCGATCAAGCGGAAAAAGTTTATGATTTTTATAATATAATATAATAAATATTGCATAATTAAAAATATTATTATTAGGCACAAAATATCCGGGAAATATATTTCAGAATGCGGATTTGAGATTGAATCATAATGGGGTGGAGAGATTCAATAATAAATTTAAATATGTTTAATATTTTATTTATATTAAATCAAAGACTCCGACTTCCGACTAAAAGCAATTTATTCTACACAAAAATCAAGTTGTGTGCATGCATCTCTTCCGCATTTAGCAATCATTCAACAGGCACTTCAAAATGCCTCTTGAAAACGCATACAAAATTTTAATTAATAAATAAATAAACGTTGAAAGTCACTTACCAAGATGCGATAGTCCAGAAAGTTCCGAATCTGAAACAGAAATGAATTTCATTTAGATTTAGATTTCACTAATAATTGAAACAAAAATAATAAGAAAATAGTATTATAATTTAAAATTAATAAATTTTTGATTTTGAACTAGTGAACAGTGTTTGAAAGCAGCCATTAGTTGTTCTCTAGTGGAGTTATCGCACTAAAAATAATAAAAAAATAAAAAAATTGATATTAAAACTTGTATTATAAATTCGTCCATATCCGGTTCGAAGGACCAAAATGTCAACTTGCTTATACAAACATAGCTCAATTATTCAAACAAAATAATACAAATAGGAAGAGGGAACGAGAATGTTTTAGTAATTCTGTTTTTAGCCTTGTCTTTATAATGCCGATTTTTAAAAAATAAAAAAAATATTTTAGTTTTTAAAATTAAATTTTGAAATTATATAATTAGTTTGCAATGTATTGACAATATCAGCGTCAAATTTAGTTACCAAATTTAAATAATTGTGAACTCTGCATTCATGAAAGTAATTAAATAATTATTAGAAAATTTCTGATTTTAAAAAAATTATAAAAAAATGTTTAGTTTTTAAAATTAAATTTTGACAGTATATAATTAGTTTGCAATGTATTGACTATATCCGATTCAAATTTAGTTGACAAATTTAAATAATTGTGACCTCAGCATGCATGGAGGCAAATGAAAAATTATTAAAAAGTTTCTGATTTTTGAAAAATTATAAAAAATATTTTTGTTTTTAAAAATGAATTTTGACATTCTACAATTAGATTTCAATGTATTGACAACATTTGTGTCAAATTTTGTTAACATATTTAAATAATTGTGACCTCAGCATTCATGGAAGCAATTAAAGTATTATTAAAAAGTTTCTGATTTTTGAAAAAATATAAAAAATATTTTTAGTTTTTAAAATTAAATTATGACATTATATAATTAGTTTGCAATGTATTGACAATATCTGTATCTAATTTGGTTAGAAAATTTAAATAATTGTAACCTCAGCATTCATAGAAGCACTTAAAGAATTATGAAAGTTTCTAATTTTTGAAAAACTATTTAAAAAAATTTAAAATTAAATTTTAACATTATATAATTAAATTGCAATGTATTGACAATATTTGTGTCTAATTTGGTTAACAAATTTAAATATTTGTGACCTCAGGGTTCATAGAAGCACTTAAAAAATTATTAAAAATTTCTGATTTTTGAAAAATTATAAAAAAATATTTTAAGTTTTTAAAATTAAATTTTGACATTATATAGTTAGTTTGCAATGTATTGACAATATTTGTGTCAAATTTGGTTGACAAATTTAAATAATTGTGATCTTAGCATTCATAAAAACATTTAAAAAATTATTAAAAAGTTTCTGATTTTCGAAAAACTATAAAAAATATTTTTAGTTTTTAAATTTAAATTTTGACATTATACAATTAGTTTGCAATGTATTGACAATATGTGTCAAATTTATTTGACAAATTTAAATAATTGTGACCTCAGCATTCATGAAAGCAATTATAGAATTATTAAAAAATTTCGGATTTTTGAAAAATTATAAAAAAATTTTTTAATTTTTAAAATTAAATTTTGACATTATATAATTAGTTTGCAATAAATCGACAATATCTGTGTCAAATTTAAATGACAAATTTAAATAATTGTAACCTCAGCATTCGTGGAAGCAACTGAAGAATTATTGGAAAGTTTCTGATTTTTGAAAATTTATAAAAAATATTTTTAGTTTTTAAATTTAAATTTTGACATTATACAATTAGTTTGCAATGTATGGACAATATTTGTGTCAAATTTGGTTGACAAATTTAAATAATTGTGACCGCAGCATTCATGGAAGCAATTGAAGAATTATTAAAAAGTTTCTGATTTTAAAAAATTATAAAAAAATATTTTTAGTTTCTAAAAGTAAATTTTGCCATCATATAGTTAGTTTGCAATGTATTGACAATATCTGTATCAAATTTGGTTGAAATATTTAAACAATTGTGATCTCAGCATTCATAGAAGCAATTAAAAAATTATTAGAAAGTTTCTGATTTTTGAAAAATTATAAAACATATTTTTAGTTTTTAAAATTAAATTTTGACATTAAATAATTAGTTTGCAATGTATTGACAATATCTGTATCAAAATTAGTTGACAAATTTAAATAATTGTGACCTCAGCATTCAAAGAAACACTTAAAAAATTATTAAAAAATTTCTGATTTTTAAAAAATCATAAAAAAAATTTTTAGTTTTTAAAATTAAATTTTGATATTAAATAATTAGTTTGCAATGTATTGACAAAAACTGTGTAAAATTTTGTTGACAAATTTAAATAATTGTGATCTCAGCAGTCATGGAAGCAATTAAAGAATTATTAAAAAGTTTCTGATTTTTGAAAAATTATAAAAAATAATTTTAGTTTTTAAAATTAAATTTTGAAATTAAACAATTAGTTTGCAAGGTATTGACTATATCCAATTCAAATTTAGTTGACAAATTTAAATAATTGTGACCTCAGCATGCATGGAGGCAATTGAAAAATTATTAAAAAGTTTCTGATTAAAAAAAAAACTATAAAAAAAATTTTAGTTTTTAAAATTAAATTTTGACATTATATAAATAGTTAGCAATGTATTGACAATATTTGTGTCAAATTTTGTTGACAAAATTAAATAATTGTGATCTCAGCATTCATGGAAGCAATTAAAAAATTATTAGAAAAATTCTGATTTTTAAAATTTATAAAAAAGATTTTAAGTTTTTAAAATTAAATTTTGACATTATATAATTAGTTTGCAATGTATTGACAATATTTGTGTCAAATTTGTTTGACAAATTTAAATAATTGTGACCTCAGCATTCATGGAGACAATTGAAGAATTTTTAAAAAGTTTCTAATTTGTGAAAAAATATAAAAACTATTTTTAGTTTTTAAAATTAAATTTTGACATTACATAATTCATTTGCAATGTATTGACAACAACTGAGACAAATTTGGTTGACAATATTGAATAATTTCGACCTCAGCATCCATGAAAGCAATTAAAAAATTATTAAAAAGTTTCTGCTTTTTGAAAATTTATAAAAAATATTTTTAAATTTTAAAATTAAATTTTAACATTACACAAATAGTTTGCAATGTATTGACAACAACTTTGTCAAATTTAGTTGACAAACTTAAATAATTGTGACCTCAGCATTCATGGAAGCAATTGAAGAATTATTAAAATATTTCTGATTTTTGAAAATTTATTAAAAAAAAATTAGTTTCTAAAATTAAATTTTAACATTATACAATTAGTTTGCATTGTATTGACAATTACTGTGTCAAATTTGGTTGACAAATTTAAATAATTGTGACCTCAGCATTCATAGAAGCACTTAAAAAATTATTAAAAAGTTTCTGATTTTTGTAAAATTATAAAAAATATTATTATCTTTTAAAATTAAATTTTGACAATATACAATTAATTTGCAATGTATTGACAATAACAGTATCAAATTTGTTTGATAAATTTAAATAATTGTGACCTCAGCACCAATAAAAGCAATTAAAAAACGATTCTAAAGTTTCTGATTTTTGAAATATTATAAAAAACATTTTAAATTTTAAAAATTAAATTTTTACATTATACAATTAGTTTGCAATGTATTGACAATAACTGTGTCAAATTTGGTTAACAAATTTAGATAATTGTGACCTCAGCATTTATAGAAGCACTTAAAGAATTATTAAAAAGTTTCTAATTTTTGAAAAATTATAAAAAATATTTTTAGTTTTTAAAATTAAATTTTGACATTATACAATTAGTTTGCAATGTATTGACTATATCTGTGTCAAATTTTGTTGACAAATTTAAACAATTGTGACGTCAGCATTCATAAATGCACTTAAAAAATTATTAAAAAGTTTCTGATTTTTGAAAAATTATAAAAAAATTTTTTTTGTTTTAAAAATAAATTTTGACTTTATATAATTGCAATGTATTGACAAAAACTGTATCAAATTTTGTTGACAAATTAAAATAATTGTGACCTCAGCATTCATGGAAGCAATTAAAGAATTATTAGAAAGTTTTAGATTTTTGAAAAACTATAAAAATTATTTTAGTTTTTAAAATAAAATTTTGACGTTACATAATTAATTTGCAATGTATTGACAATAACTGGGTCAAATTTTGTTGATAAATTTAAATATTTGTTACCTTAGCATTCATGGAAACAATTAAAGAATTATTAGAAAGTTTCTGATTTTTGAAAAATTATAAAAAATATTTTTAGTTTTTAAAATTAAATTTTGACATTAAATAATTAGTATGCAATGTATTGACAAAATTTGAATCAATTTTTGTTGACAAATTTAAACAATTGTAACCTCAGCGATCATGGAAGCACTAAAAAAAATATTAAAAAGTTTCTTATTTTTAAAAAATAAAATAATGTATTTTTAGTTTTTAAAATTATTCCTTGACATTATATAATTAGTTTGCAATGTATTGACAATATCTGGGTCAAATTTTGTTGATAAATTTAAATAATTGTGACCTCAACATTCATGGAAGCGCTTGAAGAATTATTCAAAAGTTTCAGATTTTTGAAAAATTATAAAAAATATTTTTAGTTTTTATAATTAATAAAATTTTAACTTTATATAATTAGTTTGCAATGTATTGACAATATCTGTATCAAATTTGGTTGACAAATTTAAATAATTGTAACCTCAGCATTCATGGAAGCAATTAAAGAATTATTAGAAAGTTTCTAATTTTTAAAAATTATGATTTTTTTTTAATTTTTAAAATTAAATTTTGACATTATACATTTAGTTTACAATGTATTGACAATATTTGTGTCAAATTCAGTTGACAAATTTAAATAATTGTGACCTCAGCATTCATGAAAGCACTTAAAGAATTATTAAAAAGTTTCCGATTTTTGAAAAATTATAAAAAAATTATAGTTTTTAAAATTAAATTTTGACATAAAATAATTAGTTTGCAATGTATTGACAATAACTATGTGAAATTTGGTTGATAATTTTAAATAATTGTGACCTCAGCATTCATGGAAGCAATTAAAGAATTATTCAAAAGTTTCTAATTTTTGAAAAATTATAAAAAATATTTAGTTTTTAAAATTAAGTTTTGACATTATACAATTATTTTGCAATGTATTGACAATATTTGTGTCAACTTTGGTTGACAAATTTAAATAATTGTGACCTCAGCATTCATGGAAGCAATTGAAGAATTATTAAAAAAAATCTGATTTTTGAAAAATTATAAAAAAAAGTTTTAGCTTTTAAAATTAAATTTTAAAATTATATAATTAGTTTGCAATGTATTGGCAATATTTATGTCAAATTTTGTTGACAAATTTAAATAATTGTGACCTCAGCATTCATAGATGCACTTAAAAAAATATTTAGAAAAAATTGATTTTCAAAAAATTATAAAAAAATATTTTTAGTTTTTAAAATTGAATTTTGACATTATACAATTAGTTTGCAATGTATTGATAATATCTGAATCAAATTGGTTGACAAATTTAAATAATTGTAACCTCAGCATTCATAAATGCACTTAAAAAATTTGTTTAGTTTTTAAAAATAAATTTTGACATCACATATTTAATTTGCAATGTATTGACAATAAATGTGTCAAATTTAGTTGACAAATTTAAATAATTGTGACCTCAGCATTCATAGAAGCAATTGAAGAATTATTAAAAAGTTTCTGATTTTTAGAAAATTATAAAAAAATTTTTAGTTTTTAAAATTAAATTTTGATATTATTATAATTAGTTTGCAATGTATTGATAAGATTTGTGTTAAATTTAATTGACAAATTTAAATAATTGTGACTTCAGCATTCATAGAAGCAATTAAAAAATAATTTAAAAATTTATAATTTTTCAAAAATTAAATTTTGGCATTATATAATTAATTTGCAATGTTTTGACAAAATGTGTCTCAAATTTAGTTGACAAATTTAAATAATTGTGACCTCAGCATTCATAGAAGCACTTAAAGAATTATTAAAGAGTTTCTGATTTTTGAAAAATTTTAAAAACTATATCCAGTTTTAAAAATTAAATTTTAATATTATACAAATAGTTTGCAATACATTGAATATATCTGTGTCAATATTAGTTACCAAATTTAAATAATTGAGACCTCAGAAATCATGGAAGCACTTAAAAAATTATTAAAAAGTTTCTGATTTTTGAAAAATTACAAAAAGTATTTTTAATTTTTAAAATTAAATTTTGACATTATACAATTAGTTTGCAATGTATTGACAATATCTGTATCAAATTTTGTTGACTTATTCAACTAA
Source organism: Tachinus rufipes (assembly GCA_963932245.1). Taxonomy (NCBI): domain Eukaryota; kingdom Metazoa; phylum Arthropoda; class Insecta; order Coleoptera; family Staphylinidae; genus Tachinus; species Tachinus rufipes. The sequence goes on from OZ010749.1 coordinate 11,886,457, forward strand.
TTGTGACCTCAGCATTCATGGAAGCAATTAAAAAAATATTAGAAAATTTCTGATTTAGAAAAATTATAAAAAATATTTTTAGTTTATAAAATTATATTTTGACATTATATAATTAGATTGCAATGTATTGACAATAACTATGCCAAATTTAGTTGACAATTTTAAATAAATGTGACCTCAGCATTCATGAAAGCACTTAAAAAATTATTAAAAAGTTTCTGATTTTTGAAAAATTATAAAAAATATTTTTAGTTTTTAAAATTAAATTTTGATAATATACAATTAGTTTGTATTGTATTGACAATTTTTGTGTCAAATTTAGTTGACAAATTTAAATAATTGTGACCTCAGCATTCATTTAAGTAATTAAAGAACTATTATAATTAAAAAAAAAATAAAAAATATTTTTAGTTTTTAAAATTAAATTTTAATATTATACAATTAGTTTGCAATGTATTGACAATAACTGTGTCAAATTTGGTTGACAAATTTATATAATTGTGATCTCTGCATTCATGGAATTGTTCAACAGAACAAGGCACTTATTTGTTGCATGTTTAACAAAATATTAACCCAACAATAGTCACCCAATTAAGTTAATATGTTTATACTTCGATCTGTTATTATAATAAATTAGTTTTAGTTATTAAAAGCAGCACACAAAAATAGCTCAATGTTGATATTATTAATAAGATTAAATATTATCAACAAACAAATTCTGAAATATTGATAACTCCTTCCTTTAACATTGGAGTTATTTATAAATCTTTTCCTTATTCTATTTTCAACTATAGCCCCAAAAATATCAACATGCGTGGATTATATCCATGAAATAATATTTTATTTGTCTTTATTAAGAATGAAAAAATACTTGCCCGCAAAGCGTCACAATATTTTTTTATATAATCACAAACTACGTATTAACCATTATTTTGAATGCATGTGTATGTTTATTTTGTCTTGTGATGCCATTAGATGACATCGTCAGTCTGTTCCAAGTGCGTCATATGGACTTTTTCGTTTGGTCACTCGCAATTGAATCGCGTCCAATTTTGTTATATGCCAACGAAGAATTTCCACGAATGCTAAAATTAATATTTTGTGTTTACCCCTAATTGTTACGTTTCAGTCTGGTGAAGAAAATCGATGGATTTTAGGAGTAATGCACTCGCATAGGGGGAATAAAATAAGGGTGCGAAATGTAGGCTAAAATATTGTGCGAAATAGTTTGCAATATTGTGTTCTATAAATTATTATTTTGCTATTTTTAGTTAATATATTGGGAAATTTATTTATTTATAGTTTGGATATTATATTACATTGTGAAATATTGAAAAAAATATAAAAATAAATAAATTTTGAAATATTCAAAACAACATAAATTAAACTAATTTTATTGTCCTCGCTGTCTGATATTTAGAATTATTCAATGCTTGATTAGATTTTTATGCTTTTATTAAATGTGAAGTCAGGTTGGGCAATTCGCAGTGTAATTAGCGATTGTGTGCAACCGACACGAATTTTATTACAATGCACCACTTGGGAAATCGACTATATTTATAAATATTTCACATTCGCTGTCTGCATACAATATATTTTAAATAGCGTGGTACGATTTCTAGCCGTAAGGAGGACAGTTACAAGATGCTAATTGTTATATAATTATAATAGACACATTAACATACAAATTGTTTAGCTAAATTATTAAATTTCATTGCACCCTTCATCGGTGTGCCTAGCATCTTTTGAAGTATTTATATATTTTTTATATAATACCTCTTGAGATTAAATTAATTAATTTAATTAATTGTAACAAAATCCTTAATAATTTATGATGAGGACAGCTTAAGTCTTAATTTTAATTAATCTTTGATGGATTAATAAATTATTGCTTTTGTTGTTATTAATTATTTTATTTTAATTAATTAACTGACGTCAATGCAGTATTATATTTTATCAATAATAGGAAAAAAATAATCGATTGGTAGATTAAAACGTCTTAATCTTAATATCCCATTTAATATTAGTAGCGAGCTTATAGCTGTAAATATTTGAAATAACTGATCATGTTAATTAATAAAAACTTGATGGATTATTGTATTGAAATAGATACTTTAATGATAACAGGTAATGTAGGTTAAGGTGACCTTTGTTTACTAAAATAATAATAATAATAATAACATTCGATTATGTGGACGTATCTTATGTTTGGTTGGAAGCGCCATTAATGGCATTAAAGCAATCGAATTTTATTCAAAATTGCCATCATGTAATGCTGTAGTTATGCAAAGTACACTGACAAGGCTTGTAGAAACAAGAAAATTGTCTGATCTAAATTATAAGCAGAAAAACTGTTTTTCAAAGTCATATATGATAACTATATAATTCCCAATCGGTTCATTGGATATTGATAAAATTTGTCTTTAAAATAATTTACCATCAGAAGTACCAACTGTGTAAAATTAAACAAAATTGATACGCTCAAATTTGATTCACCTCAAAAATTATTTGACTTTACTTAGTTTGATACGAAATGCTTAGTGATAACTTGAAAGCTGTTCATTAGATTTTGATGAAATCTGTTCTCAAAATACTTCATAATCAGAAGAATCAATTGTGCAAAATTAATCTAAATTGATACGTTCAAATTTACATAACCTCAAATTGTTTGATTTTTTTTACATTACTTAAAAAACAAATAACTCCCAAACTATTCATTGGATCTTGATGAAATTTGTTTACAAAATACTTTATTATCAAATGTACCAACTGTATAATGTTGTGCAAAATTGAATGTGGGCGGGAATCCTAGTTCAAACCAACCAATTGTAATGTTCTGAAGTGCCCCACCCACCCAAGTGTTAGTTATTAAAAGATTTGAAATCACAATCACCTCTAACTTAATGACTTCTAACGCTTGCAGAAAAGATCAACTTTCAATCTTTTAACGACAAACGCTTGGGTGGGTGGGCGGAAACCCCAGTTCAAATCACCCAAAAAAATCATGTTCTGAAATGCCCCACCCACCCAAATGTTAGTAATCAAGAGATTTAATATCACAATCACCTCCACTGACTTAAAGACTTCTAATGCTTTCAGAGAAAAGCAACTTTTAATTTTTTGATGACAAACGTTTGGGCAGAAACCACAATTCAAACCACCCAAAAGTATACATGCTTTGGAGTGGCCACCCACCCACCGAAGGGTTAGTTATCAAGAGATTTAATATCACAACCACCTCATCTGACTTAAAAACTTCTAACACTGGCAGAGAGAAAGAACATCAAACTTTTTGATGACAAACGCTTGGGCGGATGGGCGGAAACCCCAGTTCAAATCAATCAATCAAAATCATGCTCAAGAGTGCCCCACTCACCCAAGTGTTAGTTATCGAGAGATTTGATATCACAATCACCTCCTCTGACTAAAAGACTCCTAATACTGCCAGAAAAGAAAAACAATAAACTTTTTGATGGACTGACGCTTGGATAGGCGGAAACCCCAGTTCAAATCACCTAATAGAAAACATGCTCTGGAGTGCCCCACCCACTCAGCCAAGCGTTAGTTATCAAAAGATTTGATATCGCAATCACTTCCTCTGACTTAAAGACTTCTAACGCATGCCGAGAAGAACAACTTTCAATCTTTTGATGACAATCGCTTAAGCAAAAACTCCAGTTTAAAATACCCAATAAAAATCATGCTCGGGAGTGCCCCACCTACCCACCCAAATGTTAGTTATCAAGAGATTTGATATCACAATCACCTCATCTGACTTAAAAACTTCTAAGGCTGCAGAAAGGAACAACTTTCAATTTTTTAATGACAAACGTTTGGGCAAGTGGGCGGTAACCCCAGTTCAAATCACCCAATCAAAATCATGCTTTAAAGTGCCCCACCTACCCACCCAAGTGTTAGTTATCAAGAGATTTGATATCACAATCACTTCCTCTGACTTAAAGACTTCTAATGCTTGCAGTGAGGAGCAACTTTCAATCCTTTGGTGATTTATTATTTAGGCAAGTGGGCGGAAATCCAAAATCAAATCACCCAATCAAAATCATGCTCTAGAGTGCCCCACCCACCCATCCAAGTAATAGTTATCAAAAGATTTGATATCACAATCACCTCCTCTGACTTAAAGACTTCTAATGCTTGCAGAGAAGAGCAACTTTCAATCTTTTGATGACAAACGCTTGGGCGGGTGGGCGAGAACCCCAGTTCAAATCACCTAATCAAAATCATGCTCTGAAGTGCCCCAACCAACCCACCCAAGTGTTACTTATCAAGAGATTTGATATCATATTCAAGTCCTCTGACTTAAAGACTTCTAAACGCTTGCAGCAAAAAGCAACTTTCAATCTTTAAATAACAAACGTTTGAGAAAAACCCAAGTTTAAACCACCCAACAAAAACAATAGTTTACAGTGCCCACCCACCTACCCAAGTGTTAGTTATCAAGCTATTTGATATCACAATCTCCTCATCTGACTTAAAAACTCCTAACACTGACAGAGAGAAAAAATAACAATTTTTTTTATGACTAACGCTTGGGTAAGTGGGCGGAAACCCCAGTTCTAATCACCCAATCAAAATCATGCTCTGGAGTGCACCACCCACTCACCCAAGTGATACTTATCAAGAGATTCAATATCACATTTACCTCCTCTGACTTAAAGACTCCTAATACTGGCAGAAAAAAAGAACATCAAACTTTTTGATAACTAACGCTTAAGTGGGTGGGCGGGAACCCCAGTTCAAATCACTCAATCAAAATCAAGCTCGGGAGTACCACACCCACCCACCTAAGTGTTAGTTATCAAAAGATTTGAAATGACAATTACCTCTGACTTAATGACTTCTAATGCTTGCAGAGAGAAGCAAATTTTAATCTTTTGATGACAAACGCTTGGGCGGGTGGGCGAGAACCCCAGTTCAAATCACCGAATCAAAATCATGTTCTGAAGTGCCCACCCAAGTGTTAGTTATCAAAAGATTTAATATCACAATCACCTCCTCTGACTTAAAAACTTCTAATGCTTTCAGAGAGAAGCAATTTTCAAACTTTTGATAACAAACAATTGGGCAGGTGGGCGAAAACCCCAATTTAAACCACCCAAAAGTAATTATGCTTGCAGTGCCCTCCCACCTACCCAAGTGTTAGTTATCATGAGATTTGATATCACAATCACCTTCAGACTTAAAAGAAATCTAAACGCTTGCAGAGAGAAGCAACTTTCAATCTTTTGATGACAAACGCCTGAACGGGTAAGCGGGAACCCCAGTTCAAATCACCCAATCGAAATTATGCTCTGGAGTGCCCCACCCACCCACTCTAGTGTTAGTTATCAAATGATTTAATATCACAATCACCTCTTCTGACTTAAAAACTTCTAACACTAGAGAGGAGCAATTTTTAATATTTTTATGACAAACGCTTGGGCGAGTGGGCGGGCACCCTAGTTTAAACTACCCAATAGAAATCATGCTCTAAAGTGCCTCCTACCCACCCAAGTGTTACTTGTCAAGAGATTTGATATCACAATCATTTACTCTGAATTAAAGACTTCTAACGCTGGCAGAGAAAAACAACTTTCAATCTTTTGATGACAAAAAACCACCCAAGGGTAATCATGCTTTGAAATGCCCATCCACCAACCCAAATGTTGGTTATCAAAAGATTTGATATCACAATCACCTCATCTAACTTAAAGACTCCTAACACTGACAGAAAAAAACAAAATCAAATTTTTTGATGACTAACGCTTGGGTGGGTGGGCGGAAACCTCAGTTCAAATCACCCAATCAAAATCATGCTCTGGAGTGCCGCACCTACCCACCCAAGTGTTAGTTATCAAAAGATTTGATATCACAATCTTTGACAGTAAAGACTTCTAATGCTTGCAGAGAAGAACAACTTTCAATCTTGAGCAAGAACCCCAATTCAAATCACCCAATCAAAATCGTGCTCTGGAGTGGAACAACTTTCAATCTTATAATAACAAACGTTTGAGCAAAAACACCAATTTAAACAACCCAAGAGTAATCAAAGTTTGTAGTGCCCACCCACCCACTCAATAGTTAGTTATAAAAAGATTTCATATCGCAATCACCTCATCTGACTTAAAGACTCCTAATATTGACAAAAAAAAACAAATTTTTTAATGACAAACGCTTAGGTAAGTAGGCGGAAACCCCAGTTCAAATCTCCCAATAGAAATCATGCTCTGGAGTGCCCCACCTTTCCACCCAAATGTTAGTTTATCAAGAGATTTGATACCACAATCACCTCCTCTGACTTAAAGACTCCTAACACTGACAGAGAAGAAGAACATCAAACTTTTTGATGACTAACGCTTGGGTGGGTGGGCGTGAACCCCAGTTCAAATCACCCAATAAAAATCATGCTCTGGAGTGCCCCACCCACCCACCTAAGTGTTACTTATCAAGACATTCGATATCACATTCACCTCTTCTGACCTAAATACTCCTAACACTGACAGAGAGGAAGAACATCAAACTTTTTGATAACTAACGCTTGGGTGGGTGGGCGGGAACCCCAGTTCAATTCACCCAATCAAAATCATGCTCTGGAGTACCCCACCCACCCACCTAAGTATTAGTTATTAAGTGATTTGATATCACAATCACCTCATCTGACTTAAAGACTCTTAACACTGGTAGAGATAGGAAACATCACTTTTTGATGACAAACGTTTGGGCGGGTGGGCGGAAACCCCAGTTCAAATCAATCAAATAAAATCATAATCTGGAGTGCCCCACCCGCCCACCCAAGTGTTAGTTATCAAGAGATTTGATATCACAATCACCTCCTCTGACTTAAAAATTCTTAACACTTGCAGAGAGAAGCAACTTTTAATCTTCTGATAACAATCGCTTGGGCGGGAACCCCCGTTCAAAATACCCAATCAAAATCAGGCTCTGAAATGCCCCACCCACCCACCTAAGTGTTGGTTATCAAAAGATTTAATATCACAATTACTTTCTCTGACTTATAAAGACTTCTAACGCTTGCAGAGAGAAGCAACTTTCAATCTTTAAATAACAAACGTTTGTAAAAAACCCAAGTTTAAACTACCCAACAGTGACCATAGTTTGGAGTGCCCACCCACCCACACACCCACCCAAGTGTTAGTTATTAAAAGATTTTATCACAATCACTTCTTCTGACTTAAAGACTGCTAACACTGATAAAGAAAAAAAAACATCAAATTTTTTGATGACTAACGCTTGGGTGGGTGGGCGATAACCACAGTTCAAATCACCTAACCAAAATCATGCTCTGTTGTGCCCCACCTTTCCACTCAAGTGTAACTTATCAAGATATTTGATATCACAATCACTCCTTCTGACTTAAAGACTCCTAATACTGACAGAGAAGAAGAACATCAAACTGTTTGATGACTAGCGGGAACCCCAATTTAAATCACCCAATCAAAATCTTGCTTTGGAATGCCCCACCCACCCACCCAAGTGTTGGTTATCAAGAGATTTGATACCACAATCACCTCCTCTGACTTAAAGACTTCTAAGGTTTGCAGAAAAAAGCAACTTTTAATCTTTTGATGACAAACGCTTTTGTGGGTGGGCGGGAACCCCAGTTCAAATCACCCAATCAAAATCATGCTATGGAATGCCCCACCCACCCAAGTGTTAGTTATCAAGAGATTTGATATAGCAATCACCTTATCTAACTTAAAGACTCCTAGCACTAGCACAGAAAAGAAACATCAAACTTTTTGATAACTAACGCTTGAGTGGGTAAAAGGAAACCCCACTTCAAACAACCCAATGGTAATCATGTTATTTTAGACACGTTTGTTTTTTTTATTTTTAAACATACACGTAATTTTAAGAAAACTTGTGCCAATTCTTAGATCACTAACACTTGGGCGGGTGGGCAGAAACCCCAGTTGAAACTACTGTCCCGCAATCAATAAACTTAGTGCCCCGCCCACCCACCCAACAATTTATCAAAAAGTTGAATTTGTCACTCTGAAGACAATTCAATTCCTAGATCACTTAAGTGGGTGAGCGGGAATCCTAGTTAAAACTACTGTCCTGTAATCAATAAACTTAGTACCCCGCCCACCCACCCGACTGTTTGTTATCAACACTCCGACAACAATTCAATTTCTAAATCACTAACACTTGGGGAGGGTAGGCGGAAACCCCAGTTAAATCCACTGTCCCGTAATCATTTAACTTAGTGCCCCGCCCACCCAACCAGGAATTTGTTATCAAGAAGTTAAATTTGTCACTCTAAAAACAATTCAATTTCTAGATCACTAACTTGGGTGGGTCAGCGGGAACCAAAGTTGAAACCACTGTCACGCAATCAATAAACTTAGTGTCACGCCCACCCACCAAACTGATTGTTATAAAAAAGATGAATATGTCACTCTAAAGACAATTCAATTTCTGGATCACTAACGCTTGGGGTTGGTGAGAGAGAATCCCAGTTAAAACTTTTGTCCCGCAATAAATAACACTCAGATAAAACTACTGTCCGCAATCAACAAACTTAGTTCCCCGCCCACCCGCCCAACTGTTTGTTATCAAGAAGTTGAATCTGTCACTCTGAAGACTATTCAATTTCTTAATCACTAACACTTGGGTGGGTGGACGAGAACGACAGTTGAAACTACTGTCCCGCAATCAATAAACTTAGTGCTTACAAAAATGATATAAACATAATAAATAAAATAAATGACAGTTGACAGTTTGACAGTTTTAGTTCAGTTTGACGTTTATGTTAATTTTAAAAATTTAGCCAGTTGGACAATTTTGCCTATTTATTTTGACGTTTATGTCAGCTTTAAAGTTTCTTTCTGTCATTATTGACGTTCATTATTTTCAAATTTTGAAATTTTAATGTTTTTTTTAAATGCCAAAACAGATTTTTTTGAAAATTTAACAATTTTATCATCAGTTTTAATGCTAATTTTTTTTTTGACATTTACGGCATTTCTGACATTTGTCATTTTAAACATTTTAATGTTAACCAATAGTCTATTTTAATTTTTAAATTAATTTTCAAAAAAATTTAAAAATTAAAATTAAAAAAAAATTGTCGTTTGTGCAATTTTTGAAATTTTTGTTTCACTTATTTCATTTTTGATGTTGTCATTTAAGACATTCTTGAAGTTCAAACAAAAGTAGTTCAACAATTTAACTTGACTCAATTCAATATTGTTGCCCGCCCACCCACCCGAGTGTTTGTGTTCAAGTGAATTATAATATCTCCCACTTCGCGCATGTTTTTGACATTTGTCATTTGTGTTTTGTTAATAACAACAGTAGCAACATCAACAGTGATTGATAAATTAATAAGTTCTAAACAATAAACAAGCGGATGGGTGGGCAAACAAAAATAATTGAACAATTTAGCGTGACTCAGTTCAATAATGTTGCCCGCACGTTTGTTTGTAATCAAAAGAATTTTTCCATCATCATTATCAAAAGATAATTAACAAACATTGACAGTTTGTCATTTATTTCATTTTTGACGTTTACGTATTTTTTTATTTGTCATTTTTGACGTTTGTCTTTTTGACAACATTTTAATGTTTGGTAATTTTTTTGTTATAAAATGAATTAACAATTTATTTAAACTCAATCTAACGATCACATCTGCCAGGCCAAGGTTTAAGCACAAACAATTAATTCGGTCCTACAAACCTCATTAGTGTGCCTTGTAGACACAACAGCATCGTATGCTAGCAAAAGCCAAATTTTTATTTAGCATTTATACAATTTTTTGAGTTTTTTGTTCAACAATTTTTAAGAATATTTATTTCATTCTTGATTATGTCATTTTAAACACTTGACAGCCAAATTTCTTCTTATAATAATCGTGAAACTATTGCGTTCTATTTCTTTTAAGTTCGTAGACCTACTGTATCCAATAAAATTTGAAGTGCAGTATTTCAAATCCTTTAAGTTTATCAAATTTCGCTATACTATAGATGTTCAAGTAGCTAGGATTAGTTTCATAAACGTTTATTATCACCTTCTTATTGTATAAATTCCCAATCAGTCAAATTGCGTCAACATCATTGTTATAAAAAATTATTACTGCATTTCGGTAAATCAAAACCTCAATGACGCAAACGTTTGATGAACGCATACTATGAAATCGTAATGGAAACGAATTTAATAAGCAATAATCACACCACCAACAAAATATTATTATTATTATTACAATTATCATTAAAAAACCATACGCACATGGAATAAAAACAATTAGAATTACGTAATTGGATTCAATTCATTACATCAATGTTTTGCAGATTAAAGTGAATACAAAATGTTAATTAATAAACAACATTTTAGCTACTACGTTGCGAAACAATTATAATTATAAATATAATTATAAAAACTATTTGCGTTTTTATATAAATTAATTAATTTGATTAGAACTAATAATCCATCAAAATGTAGGAAGTAAGATTAATTAAATTACCACAATAGTATTATTTTTTTTGTGAATGATTGGCAGCTAAGATAAGGAACAATAACATAACGAAAGTACAATAGTAAGTGGAACTGATATAAAATTTATGGGTTTATTCATAAATATAGGTCAATTTTATTAAAAAAATATTACGCATTAACAAAAGATTGGATTGCTAAAATTATAAATAATAACGTTTTTCTCGGTAAAAATTGTTTTGATCAACAACTCAGTTTCCGAGATTATAAAGGTCTGTAAACTCTAATTAATGTATTTCTTATACAGTCTGAGAGATTAATTAATTATATATTTGAGGCGCATTTAAATTAAACAAGATTGACCTGAGCGACCCATTGATTGGACGAATTGGGGGACCTCCAATGGTCACAATCGAGAATTATTGCTGCCCCCAATTGATCTCCGAGATTGTGACACAATGAAACATGATTTGTTTAAATAATTTAAGAGTGCATGGCCAATCATTCAAAAACATAAATGTTGAATTAATCCTAATCTATTTCAATAAATATCATTAGAAAAATCGTTATTGATATTAAAATGAATAAAACATAATTTGTTCGCAATCTATTTAACCCTTAAGGGTAGCAACTAGACTGAAACTAATTGCTTTCATATCAAACACTTTAAACTTCCAAATTAAATTCAGTACAATATAATTATATTTTCAAAATATCATGCTCATTTCACATGTGCCAATGTCTGCTTATAACACATTCGCTGTTAATAATAATTACAATGTTGTAAAACGACAATCAGATGGTAGACGCGTGTTACTTCAAAATGTCATCGTTTAATGTTCATGACCCTATGGATCGCAACTTAAATGTCATTGGAAATAATTAATTTAAATGCTTTCACTTGGAAATCTTAATTTGTTAACTTTTCAAAATTGTTTCAATTCCATTAAAATATTGTTTATATGGAATTTATAAATATACAATAGAAAGTCCAATTGTAATTATTAATTGAAATGTTTTTAATTGCTAAATAATTATATATTTTTTTTAACAGTTGAGTAGTTAACGTAGGCAACTTTATTAGCACTTAACATATCCTTGAAATTATTCCAGTCGGAAATTAATTATCAAAACCTGCTGGTAATCGGAAATTGCCGTTCTTATCATCAACAGAATATAATTACTGTCAGCAGAAATTAAAATAATTAGATTATTGTGTCATAAAATCGTAATTTAAGTTTGTTTTTTAGTTTAAAATATTCTTTACATTATTCATAAAGCAAGCAAGTAGTCGGTAAACAAAATAAATTTATATCTTTTAAGATATGCATTGAATTTAAATGCAATTTGGTACGAATATACTTAAATATCATTGGTACTAATTGTATAAAATTGAAAAATATTGACACGCTCATTTTTGTATAAACTAAATTAGATTCACCTCATCTAAAGCAAGCAAAAAGTAGTTTGTAAGCTAAATAAATTTATAACTTTCAAGATATGCATTAAATTTTATTGCAATTTGGTACCAACACACTTCAATATCATTGGTACCAACTGTACAAATTTAAAAAATATTGACTTGATCATTTTAGTATAAACTAAATTAGATTGACCTTATCAAAAGCAAGCTAGAAGTAGTTGATAAACTAAATAAATTTATAACTTTCAAGATATGCATTAAATTTTAATGCAATATGGTACCAATAAACTAAAATATCATTGGTACTAATTATATAAAATTGAAAAATATTGACCCGCTCATTTTTGTATAAACTCAATTGGATTGACCTCATTAAAAGCAAAAAAGAAATAGTTGGTAAACAAAATAAATTTATAACTTTTAAAATATGCAATTAATTTAAATGCAAATTGGTACCAATATACTTCAATATCATTGGTACCAACTGTACAAATTTGAAAAATAATGACTCGCTCATTTTTGTATAAACTAAATTAGATTGACCTCACCTAAAGCAAGCAAGACGTAGTGGTTAAGCGGAATAAATTTATATATTCCAAGATATGAATTAAATTTTAAAGAAATTTGGTACCAATATACTTTAATATCATTGGTACCAATTGTACAAATTTGAAAAATATCGACTCGCTCGTTTTTGTATAAACTAAATTAGATTGATCTCATATAAGCAAGCAAGAAGAGATTGGTAAACTAAATAAATTTATAACTTTCAAGATATGCAATAAATTTTAATGCAATTTGGTACCAATATACTAAAATATCAACTGTACAAATTTGAAAAATATTGACTCGCTCATTTTTGTATAAACTAAATTAAATTGACCTCATCTAAAGCAAGCAAGAAGTAGTTGGTAAGCTAAATAAATTTATATCTTTTAAGATATGCATTGAATTTAAATGCAATTTGGTACCAATATACTTCAATATCATTGGTACCAACTGTACAAATTTAAAAAATATTGACTCGCTCATTTTAGTATAAACCAAATTAGATTGATGTCATCTAAAGCAAGCAAGAAGTAGTTTGTAAGCTAAATAAATTTATAACTTTCAAGATATGCATTAAATTTTAATGCAATTTGATACCAATATAATTCAATATAATTGGTACCAACTGTACAAAATTGACAAATATTCACTCGCTCATTTTTGTATAAACTCAACTGGATTGACCTCACCTAAAGCAAGCAAGACGTAGTGGGTAAGCGGAATAAATTTATATCTTCCAAGATATGCATTAAATTTTAATGCAATTTGGTAGCAACACACTTCAATATCATTGAAACCAATTGTAAAAAAATTAAATTTTTTGACAAAATCATTTTTGTATAAACTCAATTGAATTGACTTCATCAAAAGCAAGAAAGAAGTAGATAGTAAATTAAATAAATTATATCTTTTAAAATTTGCATAAAATTTAAATGCAATTTAGTAAAAATATACGTCAATATCAGTGATACCAACTGTATAAAATTAAAAAATATTGACACGCTCATTCTTGTATAAACTCGAATTGGATTGACCTCATTAAAAGCCAGAAAGAAGTCGTTGGTAAACTAAATAATTTGTATCTTTTAAAATATGCAGTGAATTTAAATGCAATTTGTTACAAATATACTTCAATATCAGTGGTACCAACTGTATAAAATTGAAAAATATTGACACGCTCATTTTTGTATAAATTCAATTGGATTGACCTCATTAAAAGCAAGAAAGAAGTCGTTGGTAAAATAAACTATTAATATCTTTTAAGATATGCATTGAATTTCAACGCAACTTGGTACAAATATACTTCAATATCATGAGTACTAACTGTATAGAACTGAAAAAAATAGACACGCTCATTTTTGTATGATCTCAATTAGATTGACCTCATTAAAAGCAAGATAGAAGTAATCGTTAAATTAAATAATTTATATCTTTTGAAATATGCATTGAATTTAAAAGCAATTTAGTACCAATATACCTCAATATAAGTGGTACCAACTGTACAAAATTGAAAAACATTGACACGCTCATTTTTGTATAAGCTCAATTGGATTAACCTCATCTAATGCAACAAAAAAGTAGTAAATAAATTTATATATTTTAAGATATGCATTAAATTTAAATGCAATTTGGTACCAACATATATTAATACCATTAGTACCAACTGTAGAAAATTGAAAAATATTGACACGCCCATTTTTGTATAAACTTGATTGGATTGACCTCATTTGCAAGCAAAAAGTAATAGATTAGCAAAATAATTGCTCAAATTTTCCTTTTCTAATCTGTCAAACCTTTTAACCTAAGACTTTGCAAGTTCAAAAATTCATAACCTAATCTAACCTAACCTATCAAATCCTTTGATCTAAAATTTTTAAAGTTTAAGGCCGATATTTGATATTTAAAACTTAATTTTAACAAAAAAAAACTGGATTTTGACAAGTTAAAGCCAGATTTTAACAATATAAAGCCAGATTTTGACTTTAAAACCAAATTTTTACATTTTAAAGCATAATTTTAATAAAGAAAACAAGTTTTGACATTTTAGAGTGAACTTTTAAAATTACAAAGCCGGATTTTGATATTTAAAACATAATTTTGACAAAAAAGCTTTATTTTGACATTTTAGAGTAAAATTCTAAAACTATAAGACCAAGTTTGTCATTTTAAAACCGAATTTTTATATTTTAAGATATAGTTTTGATAAAAATTGCAAAATTTTGATATTACAAAGCCAAATATTCAGAAGAATTAGACGGGTTGTTTCAAACTGTGTTCCCTACCACCCACCCAAACGTTTGTCATAAAGAAATTTAAAGTATCCTCCACCTGCTGTGTTCCTGCAGCTAAAAACTCAACTGAAAGACTGACAGAATTCATTAAGGTACAAGAGAGTGATGACGTAAACAATTTCTTGATAACAAACACTTGGGCGGGCGGGCGGGAACACAGTTCAGAAGAAATAGACCAGTAGTTTCAAACCGTATTCCCGCCCACCCGCCCAAGTGTTTGTCATAAAGAAATTTAAAGTTACAACCACCTGCAGTGTTCCTGCAGCTAAAAAACCTAACAGAAAGACTGACAGAAGTCATTATGATACTAAAGAGTGATGACGTAAACAATTTCTTTATGACAAACACTTGGGCGGGCGGGCGGGAACACAATTCAGAAAAATTAGACCAGTGGTTTTAAACTGTGTTCCTGTCCACCCGCCCAAATTGTTTGTCATAAAGAAATTTAAAGTTACCACCAGCTACCGTGTTTCTGCAGATAAAAAACCTAACAGAAAGACTGACAGAAGTCATTAAAGTACAAAAGAGTGATGCCATAAACAATTTCTTGATAACAAACACTTGGGCGGGCGGGCGGGAACACAGTTCAAAAGAATTGGACCAGTGATTTCAAACAGTGTTCCCGCCCACCCGCCCGAGTGTTTGTCATAAAGAAATTCAAAGTTACTACCACCTACTGTGTTCCTGCAGCTAAAAAACGTAACAGAAATATTGACAAAAGTCATTAAGGTACAAGAGAGTAATAACTTAAACAATTCCTTGCTAACAAACACTTGGGTGGGCAGGTGGGAACACAGTTTTAAATAAATGGACTGGTGGTTTAAAAATGTGTTCCCGCCTACCCGCCCGAGAGTGTTTGTCATAAAGAAATTTGAAGTTACCACCTCTTACCGTGTTCCTGCAACTAAAAAACCAAACAGAAAGACTGACAAAAGTCATTAAGGTAGAAGAATAATGACGTATACAATTTCTTAATAACAAACATATGGGTGGGCGGGCGGAAACACAGTTAAGAAGAATTGAACCGGTAGTTTCCAACTGTGTTCCCGCCCACTCGCCCAAATGTTTGCCATAAAGAAATTTAAAGTTATCACCACCTGCCGTGTTCCTGCAGATAAGAAACCTAACAGAAGGACTGACAGAAGTCATTAAGATACAAGAAAATTATAACGTAAACAATTTCTTGATAACCAACACTTGGGCGGGCGGGCGGGAACACAGTTCAGAAGATTTGGACCGGTAGTTTTAAACTGTGTTCCCGCCCACCCGCCTAAATGTTTGCCATAAAGAAATTAAAAGTTACCACCACCTGCCGTGTTCCTGCAGATAAAGAACCTAACAAAAGGATTGACAGAAGTCATTAAAATGCAGGAAAGTAATGACGTAAAAAATTTCTTGGTAACAAACACAAGGGCGGGCAGGCGGGAACACAGTTCAAAAAAATTGGACCGGTAGTTTCAAACTGTATTCACGCCCAGCCGCCCGAGGGTTTGTCATAAAAAAATTAAGTTACCACCACCTACCGTGTTCTTGCAGCTAAAAAACCTAACAAAAACACTGACAGAAGTCATTAAGATACAAGAGAGTGATGAAGTAAACAATTTTTTAATAACAAACACTTAAGTGGGCGGGCAAGAACACAGTTCAAAAGAATTGGACCGGTAGTTTCAAACTGTGTTCCCGCCCACCCGTCCAAATGTTTGTCATAAAGAAATTTGAAGTCACCACCTGCCGTGTTCCTGCAGATAAAAAACTAAATAAAAAAACTAACAGAAGTCATTAAGATATAAGAGAGTGATGACGTAAATAAGGTCTTGATAACAAACACTTGGGCGGGCGGGCAAAAACACAGTTAAGAAAAAATAGACCGGTAGTTTCAAACTGTGTTCCCGCCCACCCGCCCGAGTGTTTGTCATAAAAAAAATTAAATTTATCACCACCTGCCGTATTGCAGCAGCTAAGAAAACCTGACAGAAAAATGGCGGGAACACAGTTTAAAAGAATTAGACTAGTAGTTACATACTGTGTTCCCGCCCACCCGCCCAAATGTTTGTCATAAAAAAGATTAAAATTACCACCACATGACGTATTCCCGCAGCTAAAAAAACTTAACAAAAAGACTGACAAAAGTCATTAAGGTACAGGAGAGTGATAACATAAACAATTTCTTAATAACAAACACTTAGGCGGGCGGGCGGGACCACAGTTTAGAAGAATTAGACCGGTGGTTTCAAACTGTGTTCGATGCTGATCGAAGAGACGTTGAATATAAAAAATCATCTCACAAGCCGCATTTAACATTGATAAACAATATGACCCTAATTTTTACAAACTCAAATCAATAACGCCCGTAATAAAAGAGGATTCATCAAAAGCTCTATCGCCAATTACAAAAATTTGTTAAAAACCAATAGACAAAGCTCCAGTACATGCGAAAGTGCAGCAAAACTTCATAAATTACAAACTAAATATAAAATTATTGTTGGCGCAAAAGTACCATGAGTTCCAAAAGTGCATAACTTCAATACCCCAAGCAGTCAAGAGATCCGAAAGTGTCCACCAAGCAAACCAAACCTCGCGTACAAAAATTGCCACTTAATGAGAAAATAATGCCATCAACTCGCGGCTGAAATGATAAGCAACAGACAACATTTAGGAATCATTCCAAAGTAATAATTGTTTGTTTTGCCGTAATCAAAGTTATTCTAGCAAGCATTATCTGTCTCTCGAGTACAAACAAATCGTATAACATTTATAAAACAATCTAAATGTAAAATAAAATGAAAAATTTATTAATCAAATGAAACTGTTGCACCCCCGGAGCACAACAGAATTAATAAATTAGATTAGAAAATCATCTCAACACCACCAAGACAGAAACCACTTTAAAAAACATCTTCCCAAAGTTAGCCGCTAGAAAACAGTTCTATCACAATTCGTATTTTTATATTTAATCTAAAATGTATGATTTGTAGGTTGCTTTGTTGTTACCCAAAGCCTTATTATCAAAATTCCTTAATCAATCTGTTAAAGCTTAAGATAATTGTATTTAAATTTATTGTTTTAAACAACTAATTTAACAAATGCTAAACTACTCATCCACTACACCAAGCATTCGAGTCGTTTATTATTTTTAGCACTTTAATCACATTTTAACGACAATTATTGTATCCAGTCAATTTCATCTTCAAATGCCATTTTGATCTACCCCGTCATTTCAATGCAGAAAGTGAACTGTTGACTACCCTTCTCCTAAAAACGCAACTTTTGGTTTTCGAACAACAAAAACAAGCACTTTACAAATCAAAAAACTTAACAATTAAAAAAAACACATTTTTTACGATTTCTTGCGTAAAATTGATGTTTTATTTTGTTCCTGGCTGTCCAACACCGATATCTCAAACAATTTTGTATAAAAAAGCACTACAAAATTATTAAAAAGAAATTGTTAATTTTTGTTTGAAAAAGTTTTTTTTGCCATTTAATAATAAACAAAACCAAACATTCAGCTATCAAATTCCCCAATAAGCAGACATTTTTAGTTTGCACCGGATATTCAACCAGATTAAAACAAAATGTAAATCAGTTAAATACCCCAAAGCAGTGTATAAAGCGGCCACTATCTACAGTTATTATAAGTTAATACATATTTATAAATTAATTTCGAATGTAAGAACTCATTTACTTATAAATTCTATAATAAATTATTCAAATTCCATTCAGATTAAGACTATAACAATAATCCACATTTATTGATATCAATATTATAATTAACTACGAATGTGAAGGTTAATTTCATTATTCAGATTACTAAATCATTTATCTAATTAATACCCGCTTTAAAACAGTATCTCTTTCATACTCCACTACCACTCTTATCTTTAAGTACAAGTAGGTCGTATAATCGCACTAGTAAGATTCAAACAAGTTACATAATCGAAATTCCATATTAAAAGAAAAATTGGATGATAAGTTCGCATGAGTAATAATGTCAGAAAGAAAGAATTATATTAGTCATCAATTTGATATCGTTTTAATGTATTTTATATTATGAAATAAACTCATTGATTGATTGATCAAAACTATAATTTAAATCTTCACTAAATTAAGACCTGACAGGTTTCAATCATACATCAATTCTTTTTATAAGCCATTAATTTACTTCAATTGTTAAATAATAGATAACAATAATTCATTTCCTGGTGAATTATAATGATGGATCTGAACACGCAGCACCTACAGCGTTGAAGAATGATTTCCAAGGTTTAAAATATAATTGCAAACTATGATGATTAATGCGGTTATATAACGCGGTTTGTATATCAGCCTGTAACATATAGTGTTCACGTGTAAACGATGACATTCTGCTCAGCTGATTTGATATTTTAACGGTGTATTGTAGTTGATATTCAGATAAAATAACAAATTTATGTGGCTTCCTGGTTATTAATATAGTAGAAATTGTGCGATATTTTTTTTAATTAGTGTTATATGTAAAAAAATCATTTTGGGTTATTTACATATTTTTAAAATATTGATTGTTTTGGCCTTCAAATTATTATTGAATAATTTTTTTATCAATACTTGTTTGGCTCTGATAAAAGTAACAAATCTAATAAAGTGAACAAATGGAAAATCAGTACAATATAGTCAAAGAAGATTGAAGCAAGGTCTGGGCATAAAGTTTCCAAAGTATAGAAATTATCGAAATTAAAATCAAGGGTCAATTTATAAAAAACCTTACTGAGCAGAAGAAAGAAGAAAGAAGTTCCTTTTCCGCAGTGAAATTATGGTTTGGCAACAAGCGGCAAAAGCTGTTCTAAAGTAAATTAGTGTTTAATTAATTAATATACGACAAAGATGCTCGGTGGGTGGTTGAGAAGCGGAGCATTACGTTACGTCATATCCACTAGGTGCACAACTTGTATTTTTTAGAAATTCTAAAAATCTCTTATAAATTTAAAAGATATGCCATTTAAAAAACTCTTACATTGAGGATTTTCAGCAAACATTCAAACACAAAAAAAGGCATTAACAGATTCTTTGACAAAGCAAAAGTCTAAAAATCGTGTTACAAAACTTAGAAAAGTCTCAAGTTTTAGATCTTTTTACTTTTCCAACTGCAAAAATGAAGTATTATCCGGCAAGGCTTTATCTGCCTTGCCGGATAATAGTTCCATTGGTCCCATGATGATCTGCCAAAAAAAAAATTGGTTGGCCAAGAGGTTTTATTTCAGCAATCAAAAAATGTTCAACTTTTGCGGTGCATTGCTTGCTTATAACAAAAATGTAAAAAAATTGTTTTCAAAAAAAAAATTGCGTTTTGAACAAAAATAACATAAAAGCCACTTCGACAGTTTTAATGTTTAAGTAGTTAGATGTAATGATTACTGCAACGTAGAACCGATACTAGTAAATGCTGTGATCAACAGATATAATAAAATGTTTGATATTTTGCAGACTTGAGATTAAATTTGCTCAAATTTTATTATGAAAGTCATCGTTGTTCTATCACTAATACTGTTTGAAAACTTTGTGCGGTTACCATCTAATAGTGTGCCAAGTAAAACTGTTATTTAAAAACTGTTAAAAAACTTAAAGCTGTGGTTCACTACAAACCGTGAAGACTCTAAAACGTATTCCACTTAGATGTTTAATTAACATAACAAATCAAGGAATACCTATGACAAATGGCAAAATTTTCATATCTGAATTCTAAAAACCTTTTGGCGTACATTGTTTGGTATAAATCTATATTTTGTATTTATTTTGTTCAGGCTTTTATCAATTTCAATTATAATTATACTAAAACTGCCTATAAAACCCAATTATTACAAAAAAAAATCAAAAATTGTACATAAACTCAGTCTTTACACAAAACTAATCTAAAATCTCTTAAAAAAACCCAAATTTCATTCAAAATTTGCATTTATTGCACAAAAACTCATAAATAAATTTAAAAAACGCCCAAAACTCAGTTTTCATTGATTAGAATTTGTGCAAAAAACTTTATTTATTGTACAAAATTAATCTAAAATTGTTCAAAAAACTAAAAGTTACACAAAATAGCATTTTTTTTTTAATTTACTCTATAATCGTTTGGAAACTTATTTGTTGCAAAACAATTATCAGAAATTTATTAAACAAATGTAATCTAAAATCGGCCAAAAAAATTAATCAAAAATTGCACAAAAATTAAGTTTTTGCACAAAGTCCGTTTGTTGCACAAAATTGATCTACAATTGCATAGAAAATTTAATTATATATTTAATGCTTTGTGCATTCATTGAAAATTGCTCCGAAAATGTTGAACTTGCGCAATCGTTTATTTCCAAATAACTTTCAATTGTGTTTTTTTTTTTAAAGTATTCTGTTATTATTATAAAATTTTAAATGACAACTCAAAAATCCTGCTAGTTATTATAGAAATTCATTTTAATTAACTAAATGTGCAATATTTTTGTACTAAATTGTAATAAATTTTTCAAAAAATTTTATATATTTTTCAATTAATTTAAGTATGCTAAATCCAAAATTTTAAACCACAACTCAAAATTCCTGCTGGTTATTATAAAAATTTAATTTAATTAACAAAAAATTTAATATTTTTGAATAAATTGGATTTAAAAAAAAAAATATCCAAAACTGTTTTTATAATTTTGTCATTAAAATCAAGTATGCCTGATCCAAAAAATTAAACCACAACTTAAAATTCCTGCTGGTTATTACATAAAATCAATTTAATTAACAAAATGAGCAAAATTTTTAAATCAATTAAATTTTCCATCAAAAATAGAATTTTCCAAAATGGTATTTATAGTGTTTGCAATAAATTCAAGGATGAATCCAAAATTTCAAACTGAAACTCAAAATTCTTGCTGGTTATTACAGAAATTCAAGTTATTTAACAAAACAAGCAAAACTTGTTTAAATTAGATTTTCCATAAAAAATAAAATTTTCCAAAATGGTTTTAAGATTTTTTCAATAAACTCAATTATGCTGAATCCAAAATTTTAAATTACAATTTAAAAATATTGCTGGTTATTACAAAAATTCAATTTAATTGCCAAAACGTGCAATACTTTAGTATAAATAAAATTTTCCATAAAAACTAAAAATTTCCAAAACTGTTTTCAATATTTTTGTAATAAATTCAAGTTTGCCGAATTCAATATTTTAAACCGCATCTCAAAATTCCAGATTTTAGATTTTTAGCGTTTTTCTTTTTTTTTCAGCTTATTACTATAGAAGTTCAATTTATTAACAAAATGTGTAATACTTTTGTAATTTTTTTTTTAAATTTTCCGTAATAAAAGAAAATTTTCCAAAATAATTTTTATAATTTTTTTTATTAAATTTAGGTTTTTTAGATTCAAAATTTTAAATCTCAACTCAAATATCCTGTTGGTTATTGCAGAAATTCAATTTAATTAACAAAAAGTGTAAAATTTTTGTATAAACTAGATTTTTCATAAAATATGAAATTTTCTAAAATTATTTTGATATTTTTTTAATTAAATTCAAGTATGCATAATTTTAAACTGCAACTCAAAATTTCTGCTGGTTATTACAGAAATTCCATTTAATTAACAAAAACTGCAACATTTTTATAAAAATAAAATTTGTTTGCTAAATTTAAAATTCGTCAAAAATTGTTCCAAAAACTCATTTATTGCACAAAATTTATCTGGCATCGCTCTGAAAACTCAATTGTAGCACAAAATTATTTAAACATTGCACAAAAACTCATTTTTTACATAAATTAATCTAAAATTCATTTGTTGCTTAAAATACATTATAAATTGCGCAAAAAATATTTATTTATTAAACAAAATTTATCTAAAATTGCCCAAAAACTCAATTGTTGCACAAAATTGATCAAAAATTGCTCAAAAACTTAATTTTTTTACAAATTTACTCTTAAATCGTTCAGAAAACTCAATTGCTGCAACAAAATAAATTTTTGATTGATTCTTTTACACAAAGTTGATCTAAAGTTGCTTAGAAAATCCATTTGTTGCACAAAGTTGATCTACAATTGAGCAGAAAATTTATTTAAAGTTATACTTATAAAATTGCTGTAAATACTCAATTATTGCACAAAATTATTCAAAAATTACAAAAAACTCAATTCTTACATAAAGTCAATATAAAATCAAAAATTATTTGTTGCTTAAAATTTAACAAAAGTTGCGCAAAAACAAATTTATTTATTGCACAATATTGATCTAAAATTGCTCAGAAAACTTAACTGTTGCACAAAATTAATGAAAAATTATTTGTTGCACAGAAACTCAGTTTTTACACAAAATTTACTCAGAAAATACAATTGTAGTACAAAATTAATCAAAAATTGCACACAAAATCAGTTTGCACAAAATTTAATCTAAAATCGCTCAGAAAATCCATTTGTCCACAAATTTATCAAAAATTGTATCAAAATTGATTTTAAATCTTGTTCCCGCCCACCCACCCAATTTCCGGTAATCCAGAAGTTAGATCAATCAAACACTTAAGATTTTCCAGTGATCACTAATGACAAAAGTGGTTGTAATTCTAATTTGTTGATTACTAACTATCGGGTGGGTGGGCAAAATACACCAATTCATTAATAGTAAGTAGGTTATTTTTAATCTTGTTCCCGCCCACCCGCCCAAGTGTCAGTAATCCAGTGGTTGGATCAATCAAACACTTGAGTTGTTCCGGTAATCAATAATGTCAAAAGTGGTCGTTTTGTTGATTACTAATACTCGGGTGGGTAGTGAGGGGTACACCAATTCATAAATAGTAAGCAAGTTATTTTAAATCTTGTTCCCGCCCACCCGTCCAAATGTCAGTGATTCAAAAGTTAAATTAATCAAACACTTGAGGTGTACAAACACTCGGGAGAGTGGGCGGAGTACACCAATTCATAAATAGTAGGCAAATTATTTTTAATCTTGTTCCCGCACACCCACCCAAGAGTCAGTCTTCCAAAGAATGGATCAATCAAACACTTAAAATGTTCCAGTAGTCACTAATATCAAAACAGGTCGTAATTCTAATTTCTTGATTACAAACACTCGAGTGACTGAGCGGGGTACACCAATTTATAAATAGTGAGCAGGTTATTTTAATCTTGTTTCCGTCACACTTGAGGTGTTTCAGTAGTCACTAATGCCAGAAACTAAATTTGAATCAATCCAATAAAAACTTAAAATTGCGCAAAAAGTTTATTTATTGCATTAATGTCCCAAATTACCCAATTGTTTGTTGCACAAACTTAATCAAAAATTGTACAAAAAATAAATTTTTACAAAAGTTCATCTAAAATCGCTTAAAAAACTCATGTGTTCACAAAATTCGTCAAAAATTGTTCAAAAAACTCATTTATTGAAAACTCAATTGTAGCACAAAACTATTCAAAAATTGCACAAAAGATTTATTTATTTATTGTTCATCTAAAATCGAGCTCAAAAAACTTATTTTGTTACAATTTTTTTTTTTAATTGTATCTAAAACCGCTTACTAAACCCAATTATTACACAAAATTAATCAAAAGTTGCACAAGAAATCAGTTTTTACACAAAGTTGATTAGAAAATCCGTTTGTTGCACAAAATTCAACAGAAATTGCACATTTGTAGCACAAAAACTCAGTTTTTACAAAAAGTTAGCTTAGAAAATATAAGTAGTACAAAATTGATCACAAACTGCACACAAATTAAATTTGCACAAAAATATTATCTAAAATCACTCAGAAAATCAATTTCTTGCACAAAATTCATCAAAAATTGCAGAAAAATTCTCAGAAAATAATTGTTGTAGAGTTTTTACAACAATTGTTTTCTGAATCAATCAAAAATTTTTTTTTTTGCACAAAATCTCAATTTTTTTAAAACAAAATTTGCACAAAAACTATTTATTGAGTAAATTTTGCAAAAACTAAGTATACTATAAAAATTTGTGCATAACCTAATTTGTCACATTTCCTAAAAAGTTTATAAGTCAGTTACATTAAAAAACGAATGAAGCAGCAGATCTTCGCAATATTGCTTATCTCTAGTCTCTATATACAAAGTTAAAAGTATCCACAGATAGTTTAGAATTTATTGCAATAATGCTGTTTAAAATCGCTCAAAAAACTCAACTGTTGCACAAACCTAATCAAAAATTGTACAAAAAATAAGTTTTTACAGAAGTTTATTTAAAACCGCTCAGAAAACTCATTCGTTGCAGAAAAATTCGTCAAATATTTTTAAAAAACTCATTTATTGCACAAAACTTGCCTAGCATGGTTCTGAAAACTTAATTGTTGCACAAAATTAATTTTTAAAAATAAAAAAAAAACTTGAAATTGAGCAAACATTCATTTATTGCGTTAATGTCATCTAAAATTGCTTAAAAAACCTAATTGTTGCACAAACTTAATCAAAAACTGTACAAAAAATACAGAACTTCAAACAAAATTCGTCAAAAATTGATCAAAAAACTCATTTATTGCACAAAATTTATCTCAAAACTCAATTGTAGCACAAAATTATTCAAAAATACTCAATTTTTATATAAAGTGATTTTAAATTTATTTGATGCTTACAATTTATCAAAAATTGTGCAAATAACTTTATTTATTAAACAATTTATTTTGTTACAAATTTATTCTAAAATTAATTTATTGTAGCTAAAAAAGCTTGCTATTGCGCAAAATTAATCAAAAGTTGCACAAATATTAAGTTTTTACAAAAAGTTGATCTATAACCGTTTGGAAAATACATTTTTTGCTCAAAAGTCATCAAAAATTGCACAGAAAATTTATTTATTGGAAAAAATTAACCAAAAACTATTTTTTTTTTACAAAAATCGTTCAAAAAACTGATATGTTATCAAAAAGTGTGCAAAAAATTAACACAAACTTAATCTAAAATTGCCTCAAAAACCCATTTCTTGCACAAAAACTCAGTTTTTACACAAAGTTAGCAGAAAAAATATAAAAGTAGTACAAAATTGCACACAAAGTTTATTAAAAATTGCGTCAAAATTCAGTTATTGCACAACATTGGTCTAAAACTGATCAGAAAACTTAACTGTTGCAAAAACTTAACCAAAAATTGACTTTTTTGCAAATAAATCCTAAAATCGTCCAGAAAATCAATCTGAAGCCAATCTTAGGCAAACAAATTTCGCATAAAATTGCAAAAAACTTATTCTAAAATCACCCAAAAAAAACCATTTGTTGCATAAAAATTCAGTTTTTACACAAAATTTGCTCAGAAAATATAATTGTAGTACAAAATTAATCAAAAATCGCTCACAAACTCAGTTTGCACAAAAATTTTATCTGAAATTGCTCAGAAAATCCATTTATTGCACAAAATTGCGTCAAAATTCAGTTATTGCACAAAATTGATCTAAACATTTTCAGAACACGCAATTGATGCAAAAAAAATCAATTTTTTTTTAAATAAATCTTAAAATCGTTCAGAAAAACAATCTAAAACGACTCACAAACAAAATTTTTGAACACAATTGATCAAAAATTGCACATAAATTTAGATTTTACAAAACACTAATCAAAAACCTTGTAGACAAACTATTTATTGTAAGAAATATTGCAATAACCATGTATACAGCATTAAATGAATAAAAATGTGTGCATAACCTCATTTGTTAAATAAAATTAAACAATGTAAACAAACAAAAAATCGCTAAAAACATTTTTTTTTCTCCAGAAGCGAGCAAAATTTACTCAAGAAATTTTAAAAACATTTATAATTTATTTACATTAAAAAACAATTAGAACCTTGGGTTTTCCCAATCTTACTTATCACTACAGTTTCTATATACAGAGTTAAAACATTAAATAGTTTAGAACCCCAACAATTTTACAGATAACTATAAACATAGTAACACATAAAACAGAACAGTAATTTTACTTAATAAAAAAAGTTTATATAAAACTGCTCAAAAAACTCAATTATTATAAAAAATAATCCAAAATCGGGCGGAAAACCTGTTTGTTTCAAAAAGATGATCTAAAATAGCCCAGAAAAGCCGATTATTTCATAAAATTTATCAAAAATTGTGCAAAAAAACTTAAATTTATCTAAAATCGCTCAGAAAACCCAAATGTTACACAAAACTCAACAGAAATTGTGCAAAAATTTTATTTATTATACGAATTTTAAATAAAACCGCTTCTAAAACCTAATTATTATACAAAATTGCATAAAAAACTAAATTGTTGGAAAAGTTTAAATCAATAGCTCGATTATTGCAAAAAAATATCAGAAATTGCGTATAGAGCCCATTTATTACATAAAATGTATGTAGTATCGCTCAGAAAACCCAATTATTGCACAAAATTAACCAGATATAGCATAGAAACCTCATTTATTACATAAAATTCATCGAAAAACCTAATTGTTGCAAAAAATTCAAAAAATTAAAAAAAAAAAATTTATTATACGAAGTTTATATAAAACCACTTAGAAACCCCAATTATTATACAAAATTAATCAAAAATCTAAAAACTAAATTTGTTCTAATAAAGTTGAAACTACTGTTCCGTAACCAATAAACTTGGTCCCCACTTGGTTTCCACTCACCCACCCAAGTATTTTACCTTATTTGTAAATTACTAATACTTGGAAGGGGGTGGGCGGGTACTAAAGTTAAAACTACTGTCCCGCAATAAATAAACTGCGTGACCCACCTCCACTCAATATTAGTGATCAATAAATGAAATCACAAACACTTGGCATTTAATGAATTGAGTGCCCCGCCCGTCCACTCAAGTGCTAGTAAATGAGAAATTGAACCACAAACACCTGAGCTTAAATTTCATAAAAAATAGTGAGCGGGAACTAAAACTACTATACCGCAATCAATAAAACTTTATTCCTGCCCACCCGCCCAAACGTTAGTAATTAAAAAAATGGATCATAAACACTTGGGTGGGTGAGCGGGGATTAAAGTTAAAACTACTGTCCCGCAACCAATAAACTTGATTCCCGCCCACCCACCCAAGTGTTGGTGATCTAAAACTTGAATCACAAACACTTAAATGAGTGGGCGAAGATGCACTCAAATTATTGATTGCAAAAAAGTAGTTTTAATTGAAAAATTGCGCATAAAATTTATTTATTGCACAAAATAAACATAAAGTCGCTCTAAATACTCAATTATTGCACAAAATTATTCAAAAACTACAAAAAACTTTTTTATAATTTTTACATAAAGTTAATCTAAAATCTTTGTTGCTTATAATTTAACAGAAATTGCAAAGAAATCTTATTGTACAAAATTGATCAGAAATTATTCAGAAAGATCAATAGTTACACAAAATTAATCAAAAATTATTTTTAATCATGTTCCCGCCCACACGCTCAAGTGACAGTGATCCAGAGGTTGGATCAATCAAACAATTGAGGTGTTACAGCAGTCACAAATGTCAAAAGTCGTAATTCTAATTTCTTGATTACAAACACACTAGTCGGTGGGCAAGGTAAACCAATTCATTAATAGTAGGCAGGTTATTTTTAACCTTGTTCCCGTCCACCCGCCCAAGTGTCGGTAATGCAGAGGTTAAATTATTCAAACAATTGTGATGTTCCAGCAGTCACTAATGTCAAAAGTGGTCGTAATTTTTATTTCTTGATTACAAACACTCCGGTGGGTGAGCGGAGTACACCAATTCATAAATAGTAAGCAGGTTATTTTTAATCTTGTTCCCGCCCACCCGCCCAAATGTCAGTAATCCAGAAATTGGATTAATCAAACAACTGTGATGTTCCAGCAGTCACTAATGTCAAAAAACGTCGTAATTCAAAATTCTTGATTATAAACACTCTGGTGGGTAGGCGGGGTACATAAATTCATTAATACTGGGCAGGTTATTTTTAATCTTGTTCCCGCCCACCCGCCCAAGTGTCAGTGGTCCAGAGGTTATATTAATCAAACACTTGTGGTGTTTCAGTAGTCACTAATCTCAAAAGTGGACGCAATTCTACTTTCTTGATTACAACACTTGTAAAGGTAAACAAAGTACACCAATTTATTAATAGTGAGCGGGTAGTTTTAAATCTTGGTCCCGCCCACCCGCTCAAATGCCAGTAACTTAAATCAATCAAACACTTGAAATGTCAGAGTAGTCACTAATGTAAAAAATAGTCGTAATTCTAGTTTCATGATTACAAACACTCGGGTAGGAGGGCAGGGTTCACCAATTAGTAAATAGTAAGCAGATTATTTTTAATCTTGTTCCCCTCCCATCCGCCCAAGTGTCAGTAATCCAAAGATTAGATCGATCAAACATTTGAGGTGTTCCAGTAGTCACTAATTTAAAAAGTGGTCGTAACTCTAATTTCTTGATTACAAACATTCGGGTGGGTGGGCGAGGTACACCATTTCATTAACAGTGGGCAGGTTATTTTTAATTTTATTCCCGCCCACCCGCCAAAGTGTCAGTGATGCAGAGGTTGGATTAATCAAACAATTAATATGTTCCAGCAGTCACTAATGTCAAAAGTGGTCGTAATTTTAATTTCTTGATTACAAACACTCCGGTGGGTAAGCGGAGTACACCAATTCATAAATAGTAAGCAGGTTATTTTTAATCTTGTTCCCGCCCTCCCGCCCAAATGTCAGTGATCCAGAAATTGGATTAATCAAACATTTGTGATGTTCCAGCAGTCACTAATGTCAAAAAAAGTCGTAATTCAAAATTCTTGATTATAAACACTCTGGTGGGTGGGCGGGGTACATACATTCATTAATAGTGGGCAGGTTATTTTTAATCTTGTTCCGCCCACCCGCCCAAGTGTCAATAATGCAAATATTAGATCAATTAACACTTGAAGTGTTCCAGTAGTCAAAATGTATCAGAATGGTAACAAAAAACTAATTTATCACAGAAAATTTTGAACAAAATACAACAGAAATTTTGTAAATTATTTTTGAGTGTTCAAAGTTTTCATAAAACCAAATTATTATACAAAATAAACCAAAAATCGCGTACAAAATTAATTTCTTCCTAAAAATTGATCCTAAATCGCTCAGAAAAATCGATTATAACACAAAATGTATCAAAATGTGCGCATAAAACTAATATTACATAAAATTTATCTAGCATCACTTATAAAACCCAATTGTTGCACAAAATTCGGAATTTGCACAAAAAGCTTAAGATATCATACAAAATTGATCAAAAATCAATAAAAAAACCTAATTTTGAAACAAAATTTATCAAAAATAATCAAAAAAATAATTTTGATTCAAACTACAACAGAAATTTTTAGAATTCTTGATAAAAATCACTTAGAAAACCCAATTATTATGAAAAACAAATAAAAAATGGCGAAAACTAATTTGTTGTAAAAAACTGATCCAAAATGGCACAAAAAACTCGATGATAACAGAAAATGTATCAAAAATTGACCAGAAAACTCATATTATACATAAAATGTATTTAACATGTCTCAAAAAAAACCAATTTTTGCACAAAATTTATAAGAATTTGCAGAAAAAGCTTAGTTATCATACAAAATTGGTCAAAAATCAATCAAAAAAACTTAATTTTGGCACAAAATACAACAAAAATTTTACAAAATTCTTTTTTATTATACAAAGTTGATATAAAATTACTTAGAAAACCCAATTATTGTAAAAAACTAATCAAAAAAGACCTAGGAAATTAATTTGTTCCAAAAAATGATCCAAAATAGCACAAATAACTCGATTATAGCAAAAAATGTATCAAAAACTGCCCAGAAACTCATTTTATACATAAAATGTATCTAACATGTCTCAAAAAAAAACAATTTTTGCACAAAATTTATAAAAATTTGCACAAAAAGCTTAGTTATCATACAAAATTGATCAAAAATCAATCAAAAAACCTAATTCTGGCACAAAATACAACAGAAATTTTACAGAATTCTTTTTTATTATACAAAGTTGATATAAAATTACTTAGAAAACCCAATTATTGTAAAAAACTAATCAAAAAAGACCTAGGAAATTAATTTGTTCCAAAAAATGATCCAAAATAGCACAAATAACTCGATTATAGCAAAAAATGTATCAAAAACTGCCCAGAAACTCATTTTATACATAAAATGTATCTAACATCTCTCAAAAAACCCAATTTTTGCACAAAATTTTTAAGAATTTGCACAAAAAGCTTAGTTATCATACAAAATTGATCAAAAATCAATCAAAAAACCTAATTTTGGAACAAAATATAAACAAAATTTTACAGAATTCTTTTTTATTATACAAAGTTGATATAAAATCACTTAAAAAACCCAATTATTAAAAAAAAAAACTAATCAAAAAAGATGTAGGAAATTAATTTGTTCCAAAAAACTGATCCAAAATAGCACAAAAATCTCGATTGTAGCAAAAAAGTATCAAAAACTGCCCAGAAAACTCATTTTATATATAAAATGTATCTAACATCTCTCAAAAAACCCAATTTTTGCAAAAAATTTGTAAGAATTTGCACAAAAAGCTCAGTTATCATACAAAATTGATCAAAACCCAATCAAAAAAACCCAATTTTGCATCATAATGCAACAGAAATTTTACAAAATCTTTTTTATTATACTAAATTGAAATAAAATCACTTAGAAAACTCAATTATTATAACAAAACTAATCAAAAATGTTGTAGAAAATTAATTTGGTCCAAAAAACTGATCCAAAATAGCACAAAAAACTCGATTATAGCACAAAATGTATCAAAAACTACCCAGAAAACTCATTTTATACATAAAATGTATCTAACATCAAAACACTAAATTGATGCACAAAACTAAAAAATTTAAAAAAATTATTAAACAATCTTAAACCTTGTTTTATATTAAACTCGAGATTAAACTTATTACACTGGCCAACAAAATTGAACTTTATGACTGATGAATGACTTATGTCACTTGATGTTTAATAATTTGGCGTCGCTGATTCCAAATATAACCTCATTTCTTTTCTGACAGCTCTTGTTTACAAGTTACAGCTTTCACTTAAAATTAGCTTTCTTGCTGTGTTTATTTGCTATTAATTTACAAATTATTGAGTTATCTAACTATATTTTGATATGGCATCGTCAAGAAGACATTGTGTGAATGATCCAAACCATTTTTGTTTCATTTGCGGAGAGTATATGTCTAAAGTATGCCGTTTAAATGTGACAACGTTCGTAAATGAGGCTTACAAAAATTACTTTGGGCACACGTTGGATATGAAAGATAAGCCTTGGATTCCTCAAAAGGTATGCAAAACGTGCGTTGAGTTTCTACGCTTATGGACAAATAAGAAAAGAAATAGTTTCCGGTACGAAACCGCTATGCTCTGGAATGAACCACGGAACCACCATGACGACTGCTATTTTTGTTTGGTGAACATAACTGGCATTAACCGAACAAATAGAGCCAAATGGAAATATCCGTCCATACGATCGGCACATAGATGTGTCTTGAGTCCTAAGACACCTGAACCTGAAGCTTATGCTTCATAGGAGGAGCCATTTGATTTGGAGACGAAACTTGACAGTAGTGATAGTGACTTTGAATGTGACCTGGAAAAGCCAAAACCATTCAACCAAGATGATTTAAACGACTTAATCAGAGATCTGGGACTGTCGAAGTCTGCTTCAGAAATTTTGGCTTCTAGGCTAAAAGAAAGGAACTTAATAACAAAAGGAACTAAAATTTCATATTACCGCACAAGAGAACAGAATCTCCTAAAATATTTTGATGAAGAAGATGATTTCGTATTTTGTAGAGATGTACCTGGTTTAATGACTGCAATGGGATTACGAAATTATGTTCCAAGTGAGTGGCGTTTATTCATAGATTCGTCAAAACGGAGTCTAAAATGTGTTCTCTTACACAATGGGAATAAATTAGGGTCATTACCTATTGCACATTCTACTAAAGTAAAAGAAGAATATACATCTATTGCTCTGGTTTTGGACAAAATTAAATATGTGGAAAACAACTGGCTCATATGTGTTGATTTAAAAATGGTCAACTTTCTATTAGGCCAACAAGGTGGTTACACAAAGTATCCCTGTTTTATTTGCTTATGGGATAGTAGAGCTAAAGGTCAACACTGGGTTAAAAAGGATTGGCCTACTCGGGAAATGTTAGTTCCAGGACAACAAAACGTGATAAACCCCCCTTTAGTATCAAGGGATCGTATAATTTTGCCTCCATTGCATATAAAATTAAGGCTTATAAAACAATTTATTAAAGGTCTTGACAAAAATGGAAATTGCTTCCTTTTTCTACCAAAAAAGTTCCCAAAACTGAGTGCAGAAAAGATAAAAGCGGGCATTTTTGATGGGCCATAGATAAGATCATTAATAAAAGACACAAATTTTACGGACACTATGACAGAGATTGAGAAAAAGGCATGGAATGAGTTTGTTTGGCTTGTTCAAAATTTTTTGGGAAATAAGAAAGGTGCTAACTATTCTCAACATGTTGAACAATTAATGAGTCACTTTCAAGCGCTTGGATGTAACATGAGCATCAAGTTACACTTTCTTTACAACCACCTAGACTATTTTCCTGCTAATCTTGGGGATGTAAGTGAAGAACAGGGCGAGCGATTCCACCAGGACCTTCGTACGATGGAGGAACGCTATCAAGGCTACTGGAACGCACACATGATGGCTGACTATTGTTGGAGCATTCAGAACAGCTCTTCAACTTCTGTAAGGAAGTCTTATAAAAGAAAGTTTTTTTAACTTAAGAAATCAATAAAATAGGATTAACTTTAAACGTGTTGCGTTTTATTGTAAAACGGCTCATGTGTCATATTTTTTAAACAAGAGCTGATACATAAATTTCGATCACAGATTTGAAAACGTCATTAAAAATTAGGCTAGTATCATGTAACATAACTCAATAATCAGAAATGCTGTTGTCCAGTGAATTATTTGATTCAACTAATAATTATTATCTAAACATTTTCAAAGCTTCAATTGAATACTTATTATCCAAAATTACTACAAAATCTCTAATTAGATACTTTAAATTCTGGCTTACAAAAGCCATTATCTAGACAAAATATTATAAATAAATAAAATAGTTTTTAAATGCAGGTTTCGCTAGAATCGATTAAACACATAACTTGGCATTTCGTATTCCAATAATTACAATATTAATGTATAAACTTTTCCAAGTAAACACAATAAAGTAAATATAAATAGCACACAAACATTTTTTATTAAAATTAAATGTATATTTCTTGTATAAAAATCGTACAGTCATTGCAGTAGAAAGTGTAGTCTGTTAGATATTACTGATTAAATCAATTAATTAATAAAATGGATGTAATAATAATGCACGAGAAATCAATATTTTTTTACAACTCATATCTTCACACATGCATTATGAAATATAAAGTCAATACAATTAATTATTAAAAACGACATAAATGCCAATAATCAACTTAATTAAACCAACAAATTCAATCATGAATATAATTGCTCAAATTTATTTAATTAAATGTCCAAATTTTTTTTAAGCTAATACTTTTGTTGCTCAAAATAAGTTCCATTTATTCTACATCAACAAATTCATATTTATTATCGAAAGTTCTCGCATTATTTCACTGTTTGCATTATGGTAATTTTACGACCATATATGAAATGGAATAATGCAAAACCAACCTTGACAACACAAAGCAATTGGCAATTTTTTTAATGATCCGGGCATGTCTTATCACAAAATGATAAATGAGTGATTTTAATTTCATATTATTGTTTACTTCACAAACAAAAAGTAATAATTTAACATATTAATAACCAAAAATCAAATTTGTTATATAACTGAAAAAACTTATTAAATTATTGTGCACCATACAAATTATTTATAATTAACGCCCTAAAATGTATTGCTTATCCACAAAATATTCAAAATTATTATAATTTCACAATGTGATAAAAGTTAAAAATTTAATCAGGCCTTCAGAATATTAATGAAACTGTGCCAATTATTCAATCATACATACTTATAATTAGAGACAATAAATCAACATATTTGTTTCGACAACTAAAGTTCGAACAAATAACTCCAGACTGTATGAATAATTGTGGAAATATTGTATTGCATATTCTAATGCAATATTAATCAATGTTTGTTGTGTATTTAAAATGTAATAACATTTATTATTATTTAAAAGCGGAAAGTGTATGGCTGCGCCATCTAGTGGCAATTGAGTGAACTAAAAGGTTAGTAAAGATTGTGTTAGGCGGCGCCATGTGTTGTGCTAGCTTGGTTGCATACAGTTGAACTCTATATTCAAGAAAATGTTAATGGCAATAGAATATTGAATAATACACTTAACTAAATCTTTTTCTAATTCTTTCGCTTATCAATAGCTTGAAAATAAAATTTGATTAAATTACAAAATTTAATATAATTAAGTTAAAAAGTTATATACAAAAACGTCCATTTAGCACATACAATGTGTTAGTCGTGAGTTGATTTTAAAATATGTTGCAAATTATTCATTAAATCAGAATTAAGTATTTTGAATAGACGATGTGATAGAATCACTTTTCGTATGTGTTTTGATTACATAATTCAGCTGACTTCCGGGCCAAAACAAGTGATGGAACATTTCAAAATTTGCCATAAATGATTTACAATAAGTCGTTTACATCAAAATTATACTAAAAGTATAATTTTAGAATGTTTAAAACTTTTCTTTTTTACCAATTACTAAAACTTGAATAAAACAAAATCTAATCGATTGATATTTATCAAATTTGTCATGAATTAACTACAATAAATAGTTTAAAGATTAGTAGCATTGAAATTTCAATTCTCCAGTTGAAACTACTAACCTCAGTGCCCTGCCCGCCTCACCTAGCTTTCTGTTATCAAGAGATTGAATTTATCACTGCAAAGAAAGTAAAATTTCTACATCATTAACACTTGGATGAGTGAGCGGGCAATCCATTTAAAACTACTGACCCGTAATCAATAACCTGAGTGCCCCTCCCGCCCATCTAATGTTCAAAAGATTAGATCTCTCTTCTAAAGAAAGCCTCAATTTAACTAAAAATTGAGTGGGTGGGCGGGTACTTGAAACTACTGACGCGCATTCAATAATCTGAATAGGGTAGTGGACCACCTACCAGACTGTTTGTTATCAAAAGATTGAATTCGTCCAATTTGTAGATCACTAACACTTGCACTACAGTTAAAACTACTGAGTTTTCCCGCCTACCCGCCAAACTGTATATTATCTTCAGTTGAAACTACTTACCCGCAATCACTGATCTGAGTGCCCCGTCCTTCCACAAAACTGTTTGTTATCAAGAAGATCATTATTTAGTTTTTTTACCATTTTTTACCAAATTTTGAATAAAATAAAAACAAAACGGAGGTGAAGAAGACTACCAACTTTCAAAAACAATCGTGCTATTCCAGAAGTTACCTAAAGCAACCCTTCCTTGCT
Source organism: Tachinus rufipes (assembly GCA_963932245.1). Lineage (NCBI taxonomy): Eukaryota > Metazoa > Arthropoda > Insecta > Coleoptera > Staphylinidae > Tachinus > Tachinus rufipes. The sequence continues at coordinate 11,922,627 of OZ010749.1, forward strand.
CTCAAAAATTTACAACCCACCAAAGAAGTCCTATTGCAAGCCGACTACAACCACAAACTCCAAGTCACCAAAGAAGCAACTGCCAGCCTCACAAGAAAACATAAACAAGAAGTGTCATGCCTAAATGCTCCTACATTAGGTAAAGAAATCATCTTGAAGCAGCCCTGGCTGATAGAAAACCAGGCAACCCTAGACTACACCCAAAAGCTAATTCACATTGACAAGAAAGCAGTAGTGAATTAGAAGCAAACAAACAAAAAAAAACACTGCAGAAGTAGTCAAGCACTTATCTACAAATAAACCAGATGCTAGCCAACAGTATTATCAAACCTTCCAACAGCGATTACTGAAAACAAACAATAATAGTTAAGAAGAAGTTATGTTAGCCCTCGTTTTGAATAGATTATTACTAACTTAATAAAGCTGCACTTCTACCAAAGACCCAGAAAACGCTAATAGATTTAGGTGGTGTTCTTTCCAAAATCTACTTAAACTGGCAAATTCCATTGCTCCCAGACATACAAAAAACACTTTAAAGTGATGAAATGGTTCAAAAAATTAGTTTAGTCTACTTGGACAATATCGTAGTTTATTCAAATAGTTATGATAAACATCTACAACATCTCAGGAATACGATCTAAACTGCCAAACCAGCAAATGCAATTTCTGCAAGCAAAAAATTAAATATTTTGTCATCAACAAAATTGCCCAATAGAACACCACTTGCAACTGTGTGGTTTGGATTGGTGTCCCCCCACCCCCCACAACCGCCTAAGTGTTTATGTTTAAATCTTTTAATCACAAACACTTGGTTAGATGGGAAAAAACTAAGCTCAAACTTTGTGGGCGTGTGATTTAAACTTGTGTTCCCCTCCACCCGCTCAAGTGTTTATATTTTAATCTTTTGATCACAAACATTTGGGTGGGTGGGTGGAAACTAAGTTCAAACTTTTTGGACGTGTAATTTGAATTTGTGTTACAGCTAACCCACCCAAGTATTTGTGATCCAATTTTTTTATTACAAACACTTGGTTGGGTGGCGAGGAACTAAGTTTACACATTGTGGGCGTATGGTTTACATTGCTGTTTTGCACCCAAGTGTTTGTGATGACAAAATTGGATTACAAACACTTGGGTGGGTGAGTGTGAACTAAGTTCAAACTTTGTGGGCGTGTAATTTAAACTTGTGTTCCCGCCCACCCACCTAAGTGTTTGTAATCCAATTTTTTTACCACAAACACTTGGGTGGGTGGGCGGGAACAAAAATTCAAATCATACGCTCACAAAATTTGAACTAAATTTGTAAAGCGAGGTTTAGATTGGTGTTCCCCCCCACCCGCCATAATGTTTATGTTTAAATATTTTGATCATAAACACTTGGGTGGGTGAGCAAAAACTACGTTCAAACTTTGTAGGCGTGTGATTTGAATTTTGTTCCCGCCCACCCACCCAAGTGTGTGTGATCCAAATTTTATATCACAAACACTTGGGTTGGCGGCGGGAAACTAAGTTTGAATCTTGTGAGCGTATGGTTTAGATTGCTGTTTTGCATCCAAGTGTTCGTGATAAAAAAAATGGATTACAAACACTTGGGTGAGTGAGCGGGAACACAAATTCAAATCATACGCCTAGAAAATTTAAAGTAAGTTCAAACTATTAGGCGTAAGGTTTAGATTTGTGTTCCCCCCACCCGCCCAAGTGTTTATGTTTCAATCTTTTGATTACATACAACTGGATAGGTGAATAGGAACTAAGTTTAAACTTTGTGAGTGTGTGATTTAAACTTGTGTTCCCGCCCACCCACCCAAGTGTTTGTGATCCAACTTTTTTATTACAAACACTTGGATATAGGGCGAAAAACTAAGTTTAAATCTTGTGGGCGTATGGTTTAGATTACTGTTTTGAACCAAAGTGTTTGTGATTGAAAAATTTGGATCACAAACACTTAGGTGGGTAGGCGGGAACACTAGTTTAAATCATACGCCCACAAAATTTAAACTAAGTTCAAAACTTGTAGACGTGTGATTTGGATTCGTGTTCCCACCCACCCGCCCTACTGTTTATGTTTAAATATTTTGATCACAAACACTTGGGTGGGTGGGTGTAAACTAAGCTCAAACTTTGTAAGCGTGTAATTCAAACTTGTAGGCGTGTAGTTTGGATTGGTGAAAGACAAAGCATTCCTCCAAAAAACGATCAATCAAACATTGGTTTGGCTCAAAAATTCCAATGACAAAAACAAATCAAAATTCATGCAATGATCGCTGCCAAAAACCAACTAAAAAATGCTCTGACTAGATAACCAGACAAAAAAATAGCAGAAAAAAGTTAAAGTATAACTAGACTTTACCATCGCTTGTCACTACACAACCAACGCCAGAAAATTCTCGCTGCACAACCTCTTAAGGTCGAAATTATGATCACGGCCAATTAGCCTACGTGCACATTCGCATCATAACTAACCGTATGCAAAAAGCCAACTACCCGAAAGAAGCCAAACAAGGATATCAAAGAAATATGAATAATTGATCCGTACAAGCACTGGATAAGACCAGTCAGTAGCACCTCTGGCAATACAAAAAGAAATCATCATCAAACACTATAATAACACCGACGCTGCAGGGCATCCACGCCTAGTGTCATCGGACTTAGAATGCACAAAACTTCGACGTGCACATCTTCACTAGCCAGTTCCATCGTATTCAAAAATAACGCAAAAACTCATCTGCTTCTGAATCGAAAACATCTGGCGCACCAGAAACCAACTGCAGAGCTACATCGACCATCCGCAAAAGGCCAACGGGTGTCGCTGCCAACCTCCACCAAGACCTCCCAGTCCCCTACCACAAAGATGTGTGACAACTGGCGCAATAGGACAAGATAGATCCCTATCTTCGACGACTTTCGCCACCGTGACCTCTTAGTATCCGCCCCTGTGACAATTCCCAAGGGGAACAAACCCCATATCACTAATATCCATTTTCTCGCAATAACACTAGACAAAACCACCCATGTCATACTAAAAAGATATCACTAGCCAGGAATTCGATGCATAATCAAGAACTATAATCAAAACAGAATTAAAAAAAAGCTACCAAAATGCAGTCCCATCCTGACGGACAACCTTGGAAAAGAACCTCAATGAAATGATTTTGTCGGCCCACTAAACAAATTTATTCTCACCTGCATACGTTAGCTTAAAGCTTTTGCAACCAACAACGCCACAAGCAAAATCCTAATCGCCATACTAGAGCAGAAGATCTCCTACCAGTATGAATACCAAAAACAATAACGGCCCCCAATTCGTTAGCAAACAATTCCAATATACCATTAACGGGTCAAACAGGCCAACCCAGTAAAGAATTGCCTCACAGAATTAAAGAAAGCCTTAAAGTGCCTGACCAAACAAGCTACTGCCCTTAGCAACTGCAAATTTAAGCTGCAACCAACTTCACGCCAAGCCCTTCTTCATTTGCTGTTAATTGTCCACTCCTGGACATAAGCTTCTTCTAATTCTATCCATTTTCTGAAACCATCTGCTACCCGTTTGATGTAGTCAATCCATCTTTTGTAGTCTTCCTTAGCTCTTTGTCGTTCATCAGTTTTGTGTTGGTTTGCAACATATGTCCTACTCATTGCCGGTGCATGTAAAACACAACCGCGGATACAAAACAACATAGATAGTAGAGATAGGCAATTGCAAAAAGTAAAACAAGCAATCATCGTTTATAAACCAGGAAACCAAACCCAAAAAAACACCAAATAAAAAAGTCCAAACGGCTCATCAAGAAATTCGAATTATTGTTGGGTCAAAGACAATCCACATCGTACACCAGTAAAAGTTTATTTGGATGACTTGCGGCCAGCTCCAAATTAAGAGAAACCGGAATAAATGAGAGATGTAAGAGCAAGAACTTGGAAGCATTATTCAGGAAGGCTCCTGATACCGACTATGAAACAGGAAATTATGACAAAAAAAACATAGATGGAGAAGAAAGAAGAAAATAGCTGATGCTCATTCGCAAAAGTGAAGGACATTGTTGCAGACAAATCTAGTAGTGCAATGCAACATTCTTCAACAACTTCCAAGAAATGCAAGGTTCAGCGTGAGTTTAGTCGCAGTCCACGCACGCTGCCATAGTCAACCGGCAGCATGCGCCAATTAGTAAATCTACCACAAACCGCAAGCACAAATGCATTGCGCTTAAAAACGCATCCGTCAAGAAATAAATCAAGAGCTTCCTTAGAGATATCAACAACCAAAGCAAACAACTTTATTAGGCATGATGCCTCCGTAAAGAGAAACGTCGCAAGCAATGCCCAGAAGAAATTTAGGAACAATTCATCAAAGAACATCTTGTCGACTTTGAGTGCTACAATATCGAAACACCACCAAGCAAATTGATCGGCCAACTCGGTGTACTCACCGCCAATTACCAACCAACAGGTCACTTCAGTTACGTCACCGACTTTAAGTCCCGGTGACTCAAAGATATTAAAAAATTCATCGCCGGTAGCCAGTAATCACTAGATCGTGACCTAAAAATAAAACCATACGCCTGTAATATGCTATCAAGTTGCTGTCATGGCAATTGCAAAACTTGTAACCATCTGGAAGACTACCAAGAAAAGAAGTTCAAAGAAATCCTAGAATTTGAACTGTATTCTTCAAAGAGATTGGCAGTTTCGTACAACCAATCATAAACGTTTTCAAGAACTAGAGATCAAAATTATAGAATGAACATAAGATACCGCCTAATAAAACAATAAGAACTGCTGCGCACCTCCGCTGGTTGCAAACAATAATTCGTGTCGCCAAATTCCCAACAAAAACATCACCATCCACCAATACAGCAGGTCATTCAAGGCAAAATTAAACGCACACCACCATCTTGCAATCTTACCACTGGCTGGGAGGCCAAGCGTTCATCCGTTGCTGCTTAACATACTCACAACAACCAAATACTCCCGTTCAGTCGCACCCTTCAGGAAAGCCTTAAATACAAGTGGCAATAGATTTTATCAAACCTTCCGACACCACCAGGGCCAAAAACCATCAAAGTAACCGTTAAGGCAATGTAAAACTATCTAATCTATCGATGAAGATCTGGATCTGGATTAAAAGTTGGAAGGTAAACCAAAGTCAACTGCACGTAAGCCTCATTAGACCCTTTGTACCTCCTCCAGTGGTGACCTCACTCCGTTGTCCTGGCATTCAATCACCCTATGTGGCCAACGTTTGCAAGTACGGGTCTCCCTTATACTGCCCATGTCAAGCCAGCTCTCTATCAATGAAGATACAATAGTCTACAATTCATGAGTCAGCTATTCAAAAACGCCAGGCAGAAATTGAAGATCAACCAGCATACCACGCTACACAGAACTTAAAAAGTCCTTCCGCACACTCTCCAAAAACTACCCCTTGCGGTGTACGACAACAATCAGAGGACCAACGCCGCCACAAAAAAAAACACTATGCAAACTTCTACTTAATCACAAATTAACAAAACTCGAAAGCTAAGATACCCCAACCAAAAAACTGTAACAAGCCCAACAAATGTAAGCCACATACCACAAGAAGCAATACTCAAGACATGCCAAAACAGAAAAAAACTTCCAAGTAGGTGGGCTCCAAGTCAACTGTTACCACCGCCGGCCACAACTACTGGGCAAATCATTCTCAACGAGTTCCAATCAAGCTTCACTTAGATAACCTCCGGCTTGCGCAAAAAAAATTAATCAATCTCCAGTGAAAACTAAGACTAATTGTAAAGCATCGGACCATGTCCGCAACAAAACAGCAACAATAACACTGTATATAAACTACATGAGTAACATAAACTCTCTCACGTTGAGAAAGTCGTTTACACGACCTAACGCTTGACCATCAGGTTACCATGGACAAAACAAAAGCTGTCATTGCATACACCAGCACCAAAAAGCATACAATCACAAACGCTCCAAAGCCTCTAGAAAACACTTTTAGAGAGTTGCACAAAATCCGGTGTATACCAAAACTAACAAAACACAAAAAATAAGAAAAAGCATGCGTCAAAGCGCCTATCGATCTTTTTTAGTGTATCAACCACACCATCTCCGATAGAAACATTTTTCGCCAGTCAACTCAACACCATAGTAGTAGTTAAGAATATTAAAATCTGACCATCAAATTTAAATACTGTTAGAAAGCACCATAACGACGGAGCTGTACTCTGTTAAAAAGTTTAAAAAAAATCATAAAATAGCAAAATATTGTGAAATTGTACCAAAACCGATCATAAAACTGTTAAAAGATGTTAAATTCTACTCAATAAACATCAAAACTGGCAAAATCCGGCCTTTAAACATCAAATTATTCTAAAAAACACCAAAACCCGTCCAAAACCTTTTAAGAAGTGTCAAGTTCTTTTTATAAAACATCAGAAATAACAAAATCCGTTCATAAAATATTTAAATAATGTCAGAAAAATACCAAAATCCGGCCAAAAATAGTGCAAAATTCTATTAATAAAAAATCAAAAGTATCTTATTGTCAAGAAAGACCAAAATGAGAGTCAAAAATAGCAAAATCCGGTCTTAAAATATCAAAATAATGCCAAAAACCACCAAAACTTAGTCAAAAATCCAAAAATAACTAAATCCGATAACACATACAATGTAAAAAAAGTTGAGCCTACAGATACCATAAGAAAACTTTTATCGCCATTGTCAGTCTATGTACACACTAGCAGACCGTCACTAAGTACCGCTGGCCACAAACAAATTGTGTCAAGTACTTCAGAAGAAAGTAACAACAATGTAACGCATCCTAGACACAGACATCCATCTAAGCCAACCCATCTATAGAAAAAACAAACCACACCAACATCCTTTACCTCCGCTTCGGTGTCACAAGAACCTGGTGGTAATGCACCTCCCGCCACAAACTTATCTGAAGAAGTAAACAAAGATAAGCTAGGTTACAAAATTGTAATCAAAGTCCAACCAATAAAGTTAGCAAGAAAACTATTTCCAAAAAAATGAAAAATGTACGGGCTACTAAAAATGCCACAAAGTAAATTGAAACTTAAAAAGGCGCCTGGACCAGACAAGATACCATCTAAACTAATGAGCAAAGTAGTAAACAAAATGCCAAAAATTATAATAAAAATATTTAAGGCAGTTTTCCAGAGATAAGAAAAAAGTCAAGATTTGTTCTCATCAAAAAACAGAAAAAAAGATAAAAGGAATATAAACCACTATGCTTAACAAATAGCTTCGGTAAGCTATACAAGCATATGGTAGTGAGTAGATTAAACTATCAAACAGAAAGACAGATCTACGGTAGGTTGCAATGAAAAAAATATTAGACATAGTCAGCAAAAAGAAAAACAAAGCAACCAGGAACAAAATATTCTGTCTACTGGTTACCATTGACGTAATAAACGCTTTTAAATCAAGAGAGTAGAGCATACAAAAAAAGTATCTCCCAAACAAGAAGTTAAACATATGCCCTGAGGTATACCACAAGGCTCAATCCTAGAACCCATATTATGGGAACACATTCTTTAACAAAATGCAATTAATAAAAAAAGCTGATGGGGTGCAAATTGTGTATTTTGCAGACAATACTGCCATAGTTATCACCTCCAAATCGCAACAAGATTAGTGTCAATAGCCAACAAATCGTTGGAATGCATAAAAGCAAAAATAGGAGACAAAAGGCTTAAAATAGCCAAAAATAAAAAAAGAAAATTGAAAAAGGTGACTCTAGAAATAGGTGAAGTGCAAATTATACCCAAGAACTCAATTATTTGAACTAGGGGTGTGACCATAACCTATAAAAAATAAAAGAGCACGTAGCTTAAAGTTAAAGAAGTAATCACAGCACTTTGCAAACTAATACCAGACATAAAAGAGTTAGCCTCTATTAAAAGAAGACCATTTAGATCAGTAACTCACTTGGTGATTTTGTATGGGACGTTCAAGCTCTCAGATAAAAGAGTTATAGCTTATAACACAACAAAAGAGACTAGCTATAAAAATGACAAGTGCAATCAAAACCACCAAAAAGAAATCTAAAGACAGAACTAGAAAATACTATAACACCTGAGAACACAAATGAGATCATGATAAAAAGCAAAAAAAAAATTAAAACCTAATCCAAATAAAAAAGAAAAATCTAGATCCATGCATAGGTCATCCTAAAAAATAATCCAATATTTGGATCACTAACAATTGGGTCTAAGAAAGCATTCCAATTAAAAACTTCTTCTTCTTATAGTACCGTGGCTCGATACAAGCGTAGGCGCACCACTCGTGTGCTTGTGATGTGCTACTCAAGCATGCGGGACCTACAATTTACCGTGGAATCCAAACCACACCACCAGAGAGGTTTACTGTTTCGTCAAAAAATAAAACTCATTAGTCTAGTGCAGGGCTAGACCTAGACCATTGAGCGCATAACATTCTGATTGACTAATACTTAGATAATTAGGCGGGCACTTCAGTTGAAGCTACTGCTTCGCAATTATTGATTTACGTATAAGTCTTCTTTAAGTCAAAGAAAAAACATATATATTGATAAAGACGTAATAAGTGTGAATTATTTTAGATATAAATTAATTCACTAAGAAATATTACACAATCAAAGCCCGGCGCCTCCACCATTACTAATGTTATGTAATTATTAAATTTATATTCTCATTTTACACATTGATAAGCAACAATAAATTAATTTTAAATAGGAGCTTTATAAAGTACAAATTCTGACCATTCTCTACATTAAATATTACGCAAATGTAAATTAAAAAGAACAATCACAAAAATGTAAATAATTGTTTGTCTAGTCTAGTCAATTATGAGCAAAATATTTATTACCTTAAACACTTAAATCAATTTTGATGGCTTATATTTGCTGTAAAAATCATCTTTAAGTAAAGATGAGCATTACAAAACATAAGTAAATATGAGATCCAACACAACACAACACAAATGAGTTTAGTTTTGTAAATTAAAATTATTATTCTAAATTAAAGTTATTCAATAAATAGTTTTCTAAATATTTCTTACAAAATAACTTAAAATCCTTAATAAGTAATTCTCAAATTCTAAAATAAATATTCTAAATAAATAAATATAATTACAATCATTAATCAATGTTTTATTAACATTAATTCATAACATTTCCTCAAATTTCGCAAACATAATCTTGTACAGCATAATCAAATCCAATAAATTATCAAAAATTTCACAACGACCTTTCAAAAAAATTAATCCGCTCAATTAAAACGAAAACATAAAAAATTAGCTCGCAGCCGCATATTGCTCCAAATAATAGAGACATAAAATCCGGGCCGGTGTTAAAATACTTGTTTACAGACATTTTTATAGCAAACAAATAGGTTTTGTAACAATATCGACACGTTTCGAAGCCATTAAAATAGATTAAAATAAACACCAACAGACCTTTAAAGTTTGATTACAAAATAATTTGTATTTTTTTGGGGCTATATATCACACTTTCATAATAATCATGGTCAGAATCTATTGCAACAAATCAGTTCATCAAAATAGCTACCGTTTGTATATAAATCGCTTCCAACTAATAAACACAACAATTAATGCAGTTTATAATAAATTTACAATACGCTATAAATCTTCTTCCCATTCAGCATTATAATTTATAGTCGGTTGTAACTCATTGTATGCAACACGCTTTGCTCGAGTAGAAAAATAATAACTAAGCATTTGCGTGCAGCTGAATTAATTGAATTTTTAATGTCGTTATTATTATAATCTGTTATTGTGTAAGTTTGTAATAACAAAAATTTCACTCACCAGTGTCATTGAGAAGAGTTTGAATGGAATCATCGTCGCTGATCCCTTCTGCTTCAGTGGACGCTGCTGAAAAAAGAAAAGAAAAATATTCAGTCACGAATTGGATTGGTTTATGTTATTGAGTATATAATTCAGTGGTAATTTGGAATATTACTGGTAATTTTGACCATGAAAGGCATCGCATAATATATCTGTAATTATTGAAATTATAGTCAATTGGTATTTTTCTTCATGCAAATTGGTTTTAATTTGAAACAATGTTTAATGGCTTGTTTACAATTTTACAAAAGTATGGTTAAAAATTCTATTTACTTAATACTGATAAAAATCGTAATTTTATTGTTCACAAAATAATTATCCTAATTTATTCAAAAAATGTTACAATTGCATAACAGAAACACAGTCTGAGTTGATAAAACTAGACCACAATATATGGTTAAAACTAAAAGTAGAACAAACTTCAAAATATTCAACAAAATTAGAATTAATGCATTGACGAGAAAATTACCACAAGACTGGCTTTCCATTGTAAATTTATCTATTTATCAAAACGAATCTATTATGGTAAACAAAATTGAAAACTTTGTGAAGTAAAAAAAAAAAATTTGTAAAATATGGGCAATTAGAAATCATCAATTAACAATAATATCATTTATAAAAATGATGCAAAAATTTCTTTAACAAATTTTCAAAAATAATTGCTTTAATTTGAAAGAAAAAATTGAAAACATTACAAACAAATTTATAATTTTTTCGGATGTACATTTTTAAAGTAAAATAAATAAGTTTTGTATTTTGCAATTTCTCAATATTTTTCTTTTAGTTTTAAAAAATACTAAATTTTTTTGAAATTCAGATACCAAAAAACATACTTCCCGGTGAGGTGTACGCAATAGTTCCCGGATAATCGCAACAGATGTTGCTCCTATAACCAGCCATCGACCTCGGCAGATGCCCCCCCCCCCCGCCAAAATGTGCAAGCATTAAAAAATAAAAATTTCTCACAAAAATCATTCTTCGTCGAAGCAAAATTGACTACTGATAACAGTATTGCAAATCCAACACAAATATTTTTGACATTCTTCCTTCAATAAAAAAAAAAAATAACAAAAAATGCTACATTATAGATTCCGGACGGCTAAAAAGCTCTTCCCAAACAAGGCAGATAAGAGGAATCAGTTCTGTGACTACCAACTAAGCACACTAAGTGCAATACCAAACTAGAACTAATTAGGTAAAAAGATTTTTATTCGATAATAAAAAAAAAATTGTACCTCTTGTGCACACGTCTTGTTTTGTTAGGTGAACAAATTGCAAATTTTTCAAATCCATATGAGATTCAATGATACAGCTGCTCTTGAGCAAATCAACAATCTTGTAAGGTGCCCTGCCAGGCTGAGAAAACTCCTCGAAAGAGATTAGATTTGTCATATTCTCTCTTAACTTTTTGACAACTAACGTTGGTAGAAAAAAATATTTTCAACCTTTAGATAACTAAATCTCGAGTGGGTAGGCAGGAAACAACAATTCACCATACGCACACAAAATTTGAAATAAAAACCAACTTCATGATGAACATTTGGTCAATAAACAACAATTTACACCAAACGCCCACAAAACTTGAACTAAAATCATTGCCCAACTACCTAAGTGTATGTTATCAAAAATTGGTGTTGCGGTAAGAGGGTATAAAGAAAATCTAAACTTGTGCCACTACTAATCTTAAAGGCTTGTTGAATGACGGACAAGTCAAAGTGAGTTCTTCCAAAGTCTGACTTTGCGGATGCTCCTCGGAACTCCATAATTCGTCCAAAATCATAAAACTTAAAACAATCTCAGGACTCCTCTACTGCGCAAACACATCAAAGCTTTGGCCAAAAAGTACTTCGACAATCTCGCGGCTTACTCCAATATTGCATCTGGCCCAACTCGCCAAGCCTAGTTGACCAATTGGTTAACCATATCTAACTAAGCGCTTTCCACGTAAAAGCAAACCCGACAAATCTTTAGAAAATTTCCTTCCTAAGCCACAAAAATCTCTTCAGCCTCTTGGTCATAGTAGTATACTGCCAACCTAATAGACCATCGCCCAATAAGTCATTGCAGTCCAATGCATAAACACCTGGTGCAACTTAACGTAAGTCCTTCCAAAATGTGACTTTGCGAATGCTCGTCGGAATCCATAGTTTGTCCAAAATCATAAAACGCAAAAAAATCTCTGGATTCCTCCACTGCTCAAAAACATCAAAGTTTTGGCCAAAAAGTACTTCGACAATCTCGCGGTTTACTTCAATCTTGGATCTGACCCAACTTGCCAAACCCAGTTGACCAATTGGTTAACCATATCTAACTAAACGCTTTCCACGTAAAAAAAAACCTAACAAGTCTTTAGAAGATTTCCTTTCTAAGCCACAAAAATCTCTTCAGCCTCTGGGTCATAGTACTATACTGCCAACCTGATACACCATCGCCCAATAGGTCATTGCAGTCCAATGCATAAACTCCTGGTGCAACTTAACGTAATTCCTTCCAAAATGTGACTTTGCGGACGCTCGTCGGAATCCATAGTTTGTCCAAAATCATAAAACTCAAACAAATCTCTGGATTCCTCTACTGCGCAAATACATCAAAGTTTTGGCCAAAAAGTACTTCAACAATCTCGCGGCTTACATCAATCTTGGATCTGACCCGACTCGCCGAGCCCAGTTAATCAATTGGTTAACCATATCTAACTAAGCGCTTTCCACGTAAAAGCAAACCCGACAAGTCTTTAGAAGATTTCCTTTCTAAGCCACACAAATCTCTTCAGCCTCTGAGTCATAGTACTATACTGCCAACCTGATGGATCATCGCCCAATAGATCATTGCAGTCCAATGCATAAAATCCTGGTGCAACTTAACGTAATTCCTTCCAAAATGTGACTTTGCGGATGCTCGTCGGAACTCCATAGTTTGTCCAAAATCGTAAAACTCAAAACAGGATTCCTCTACTGCGCAAACACATCAAAACTTTGGTCAAAAACTACTTCGACAATCTCGCGACTTACTTCAATCTTAGATCTGGCCCAACTAGCCGAGCCCAGTTGACCAATTAGTTAACCATATCTAACTAAGCGCTTTCCACGTAAAAGTAAACCCAACAAGTCTTTAGAAGATTTCCTTCCTAAGCCACAAAAATCTCTTCAGCCTCTGGGTCATAGAACTATACTGCCAACCTGATGAACCATCGCCCAATAGGTCATTGCAGTCCAATGCATAAACTCCTAGTGCAACTTAACGTAAATCCTTCCAAAATGTGACTTTGCGGATGCTCGTCGGAATCTATAGTTTGTCCAAAATCATAAAACGCAAACAAATCTCTGGATTCCTCCACTGCTCAAAAACATCAAAGTTTTGGCCAAAAAGTACTTAGATCTGGCCCAACTTGCCAAACCCAGTTGACCAATTGGTTAACCATATCTAACTAAACTCTTTCCACGTAAAAAAAACCAACAAATCTTTAGAAGATTTCCTTCCTAAGCCACAAAAATCTCTTCAGCCTCTGGGTCATAGTACTATACTGCCAACCTAATAGACCATCGCCCAATAAGTCATTGCAGTCCAATGCATAAACTCCTGGTGCAACTTCGGAATCCAGCATCAATCTCCTAACTGTTTTAACGCGGCCTTACACTCATGACAAAAAGGCTTCTACCTATAATGTCATTGCACAGAAACCGCTTCCAAAACTTCCAGGTTTTAGATCAAAAATCTAACTTATAAATAACCAACAGTTGGGCTAAAAGGCAGAGAACACCAAATCACACCATTTTCTTACAAAACTTGAACTAGAACCTCCTCCACTGACCCAAACATTTGTTATTAAAATATTAAATCTGTCACCTTCTTTCGTAACTTCTTCTTCTTTTTAATTAGCAATTTTTATATCCCTTCTTTTTTAGTTAAACAAAAAAATATCCAATTTGTAAACAACCACCACTTGAGCAAGTAGGCGGTAAGCACTAATTTACTCTACACAATCACAAAACTTAAACTGAAATAAACGTCCACCCACCCAAGTCTTTGCTGTAAAGAAACAGTAAACACTTCAAAACGTACTGAGAATCGGTATGTACCAAGCCCAAAAATCACAAAAACTGCAAATGAATTCCTGCTAAATTCTTAAAGAAAATCCACGACACAAAGATGATCAAAAAACGTAACGCAATAAGCTGTAAAAATGCCAAAAAGCACACAAATCCTGTAGAAGCTAATCTACGCGTACTACGCTACAATCAGCAAACAAATCTAAATGGTCAGTTAAAGCCGCAATCAAGAACGAAAAACCCATATAGTAGAACACAAAAAAACAAGAAAACAGTTCCGCCACTTTCATCACCACCTCCATCAATGCGAGAGTAGAAGAACTGCAATAGCAAATACAAGAACTGAAGAAAACATTAAACAAACTTTACAAAAAAGCAAAATCCTAGCCGCTGCGCAAGGCCAAACCTCAAGGTTATATTCATCTTTCAAAAATCAAGCAAACCAAACACAAAAATAAAAAGAAAACCATCCAACCTCGGAACTTCTACCAAAAAAGTGAAGAAAACCCTTAGCCAACCAAGACCAAGATCTAAAGATTTAAAAATTTTAGACAACCCACAAGACAACTTCATAAATGATTAGAACCCAAAAAATAAAGCTGACAATGTAAGACCCAATTAAGATAATTCAAAACCAGAAACCAAATTCCAACAAATGCCTGAATACCAATAGCCAAAAGACAGGTAAGAAAAAGAAACCTTCAACTCATTTCTGCAACCCCATCAAAGACGACACCAAACAAGACCCAAAAAAACAATCTAAAAACTCTCCAATTTTAACTAAATCGTTTCACACCTAACCTCACCTAACCTGATTCCTCTTAACGAACGCCCAGAAAGCAACCAAATATCAACAAAACAAAAAAAAACAAAAATCCCTAAGAAACACTGCAACTCCCAGCCTAATAAGTGCAACTAAAGAAAGACGCAGATCGGCCATTACCAAAATGACAAAACTAAACAAAACCAACAAAACCCAAAAAGAAAAAAAAAGAGACAGAAAGGTGCAAGTCGACTAGACAAAACCGGTAACCAACAACAAATATAAATGTATCTGCAAAATCCGCAAGCCGGCACCAAAAAGAAAAAGAAGAAGAAGAAGAAGAAAAAGAAGAAGAAGAAGAAAAAGTCCAAGTATGGTCAATACGTCAAAGAAACCTCAACAAATTGACATCAGCATCAAAGCCAACTAAATAGACTTGCTAAAAAAAGCTTCTTTGGACAGAAAACTCAAACCCCCAACCACCACCTTGGATAAACAAAAAAAACTCCAAATTCCAAAACTACTAGACCTTGAAATCGAAACAACCAGAGATTAGAACACCAAGATCACCCCAAATGAAAAACGGCCAGCCACCTTATAGTCGCCATCCTAGTCTCTAACACAGCCCAAACTCCACCGCGTAATAGGAAAAGTTGCCGTGCAAAATAATGTTAATAATAAACTTTTCCTCCATCATCATCAAAAGTTCTCTCAAACGGGGTTCCGTTACTCAAACCAATTTGACATAAAAGCAGCAACATTTCCAAAAAAAGCCTCATAAAGAAAGTCAAACAATAGCAAATAAAAAGAACATTCAAGTTCTAAATGACCAACACTTGGGCTCATCAAAATATTAGATCTGTCACTATCTCTCAGTATAGAGTACGCCCCCCGAAGTCCCTGAGACCACAAAAGACCTCAAAATAATGCCTACTAAATCACGTATCTATAAGACAACCACAACCCCAAGACAAGCACCGCACAATCACTCCCATACGTGATTCCAACTGCAACGCATAAAGCAATAGAGACCTACCCACAATAAGCAACCTGATTGCAGCAACAAAAGATGCCAAACACCACACGATACTAATATAGTCAATACCTATGTACTACTCTGCAATCAGCAACAAATATAATCAGTCAACGCCGCAACCAAAAACAAAGAATCCATATGGTAAGACACAAAAACCAAGAGAATAACTCCGCCGCTCACAACGCCAACTATACCGAAAAACTGCAACAGCAATTAGAAGAACTAAAAGAAGTAAATCCAAAAAAGAAGCAGAATTTAAACCAATGCTCAAAGCTAAACCATAGAAAAACAAGATCCGGAAGATAAAGACAAAAAAGAACAAAAAAACGTTTAACTCATTTCTGCAATCTCAACATCAAAAACGACACCAACCAAGACCCAGAAAAAAAGCTAAAGATTTTCCAATTTCAAGTAAATCGTTCAACAACAGCGTCAACCTGATCCTCTCAACAAACGTCCAGAGAGCAATCAAGGATCAACAAAACAAAAAACCAAAAATCCTCAAAGAGCATTATATTTCCCACCCTAGACGTAGTCGCGTGCAACTAAACAAAGTCAGCGTCATCACCAAAATGACAAAAACTAATAAAAAAAAAAAAAAAAAGAAAAAGAAAGTTGCAAACCGAGCATACCAGGCAACCGACGACAAATAAAGTCATCTTCAGGCCAGCACCAAAAAAAAAAAGAAAAAACTGGGGTATGGTCAGTAGGCCAAAGAAACCCCAACAAAAACTAACGTCAGCATCAACGCCATTAAAATAGACCTGCCAAAAAAAAGCTCGTTTATAAACAGAAAAAGCAAACCGCAATCAGCAAACTTGTCCACAAAACTTAAACTAAGATTGGTTCTGTCACTTTCTCTCGTAACAGCATATAAAATGCCCGCCAAATACCACAAAACATACTAATAGTCAGTACGTACTAGTCCCAAGAACAACAAAAGGGTTCCTACTAACACTCCATTACGAGTTCCCAACTGCAATAAAGAAAGCAATAAAGAGCCCACGATAACCAACCTGATTGCAGCTACAGAAGAAGCCAAATACCACACAATACTAATGGAATCGGTGTACTACTCTGCAATCTGCAACAAAGAATCCAAATAGTCAGTCAACGCCGCAACCGAGAACAAAAAATCCATATGGTAAAACATAAAAAAGCAAGAGAATAGCTCCGCTGCTTCTATCGATGACTATACCTATGCGAGAATAGCAAAACTGCAACAACAATTACAAGAACTAAAAAAAAGCTTTGAGTAAATCTAAAAAGAAGCTTTGCCAAACCTCAAGGCAAAATTCATTTTTTAGCAATCAAGCTAACCAAATACAACTAAAAAAAGAAAACCATTCAACCCAAAGACAACTGCCAAGAAAGAAAACAGCGAAGCCCATCTAGAAACTGCTGAACAACCCGCTAGACAAATTTATAAAAGAACAAAACTCAAAAAATAAAGTTGACAATAAAAGACTGCCCCTGATCAAGCCAACCCAAACTCGGAGACCAAACTCCAGCAAATGCTTAGATATCAATGGCCAAAAAACAAATAAGAAAAAAAAAACATTAATTCATTTCTGCAACCTCATCAAAAACACCAAACAAAACCCAGAAAAAAAAAGCTAAAAAGTCTCCAATTCCAATTAAATTATTCAACACTAGCGTCAACCTGATTCCTCTCGACAAGCACCCAAAAAGCAATCAAGAATCGACAAAGCAAAAGAAACGGAAGTACCCAAGAAACACTGCAATTTTCACCTTGACACGTAGTCGAGTGCC
Source organism: Tachinus rufipes (assembly GCA_963932245.1). Taxonomy (NCBI): domain Eukaryota; kingdom Metazoa; phylum Arthropoda; class Insecta; order Coleoptera; family Staphylinidae; genus Tachinus; species Tachinus rufipes. The sequence continues at coordinate 11,940,103 of OZ010749.1, forward strand.
ACTAAAAAAAGACGCAGACCATCACCAAAATAACAAAAAAACTAGTTGGTTTTGCAAAAACCGCATGCCGGCAACAAGAAAAAGAAGAAATAGCCCGGGTATGGCCAAAAGGCCCAAAAAACTCTAACAAAAACTGATGTCAGCATCAACGCCAACAAAATAGACCTGCCTAAAAATGGTCTTTTTTGGACAAAAAAAGCAAACCCCCAACCACCACCTCGGATGAACAAAAATAATCCATTCCAAAACCACTAAACCTGAATCTAAGCACCTTAATCACCCAAAATAAAAGACAATCAGCCAGCTTACAGACGCCATCCTAGTCACTACCACAGCCCAAGCTTCACCGCGTATGAGGAAAAGTTGCCGGCGACCAAAATACACAAATCGTTGAAGCAAATCCACGACCCAAAAATTACCACCTCACAAGCTCCCAACTGCAATGCAGGAAGCAATAAAAGAACCTACCCACAGTAAACAACCTGATTGCAGCTACAAAAGATGCCAAATGCCGCACGATACTAATAGAGTCGATATCGGTGTACAACTCTGCAATTAGCAACAAAAAACCCACATAGTAAAGTACAAAAAAACTGCTCCGCCGCTATCATTACGAACTTCACCAATGCCATAATAGAAAAACTGCAACAATTACGAGTACTAAAGAAAACCTTAAGTAAACGCAAAGAAGAAGCAAAACTCAAGCCAATGCTTAAGGCCAAACCTCATAATAATACTTATATTATAGCAATCAAGCAAACTAAAAACGACAAAAAGAAGGAAACCATCCAACCCAACGTCAACTGCCAAAAAGTGAAGAAAATCCCCAATAAGTCAAAATCTATTAAGAAGATGCTAGATGGCCCGCTTGACGACTCCATAAAAGAACAAAACCCGGAGGATAAAGTCGACGATGTAAGACTGCCCCCAATCAAGCCAACACAAATTCAAAAACCAAACTGAAGCAAATGCTTCGACATCAATAGTCAAAGGACAGGTAAAAAAAATAAAATTGATTTCAGCGACTTAACCAAAGATTTAGTTGTTCTTGATAAGCGTCTAGAGAGTAATCAAGGATGACAGCAAAATAAATAAAAAAAAAACCAAAAAGCATCGCGACTTTCATAGGCCATAGTAAAAAAAAAGTGTGAACCAACAAAACAAGACCATCAATCAACAAAAAATCATTGCCAAACTAGGTTAGAAAAAAAAAACAGAAACTAGTCAAAGTTGATAAAACCCAAACGCAAGCCAGCACCAAGAAAAAACAAAAAAAAAAAAAAACAAGTATAGCCAGAAAATAAAAAAAAACAAAGAAAGCTGAAATCAGCACCACCAAAATGAACGTACCACTTGCCAAAAGAAGGATCTTATCTACAAAATCTATATTATCAACCTTCAGGATTCTGAAGCTCTGGTTGGCTCAATAAAGCAAAATAAGAGCACTGGAATGTACACACAAACGCACCAAACCTAGACAATTTTAATACAAAAACAACTCAAATGTGAGTAAATCAAAAAGCAAATCTAGAAGTCAAACTAGAAGCAAATCAAAAATAAAAACAAATCATTTAGTAAAACTAAAAATAAAAGCAAAACTAAAAGTAAAACTAAAATACTAGAAGTAAAACTAGAAGTCAAACTAATAGTCTGTCTAGAAGCAAAACATTTTCAAAAGAAGAAAAGACAATAATCGTATCAACTAAATTATCAAACAAACAACCGTGACTCCTTCGTCAAAAAAATAATAAAAAACATATTGGATTCAGACTAACCTACTCCTTGCAGTCCCTAATAATGTAAATAATTTTATTTTTCAAATTTTTTTTGTGCATTGTACTATTGTAAGCAAAATTTGATTAATATTACAAAAATTGCATTAATACATTTTATACTTCATACAATAAATTGCTAAAAATGTCTCAACAATTATTAGCTAACACTATAACACTATAAATCAACACTGAACCAAATTGAATTCATGAACATTCCACAATCTCAATTAAAAATAAATTTCTTCAGTCAACAAACACTAATTCAATCAATTAATCTTATTAATTTTGAACATTACACAATTTATTAATACCATACATTAAACGAGCACACCCAAAATGTGCAAAAATATTTTTTAATCGATTGCTAAATTCGGTATCAATCACAATTAAAGCGCGATTAATTTTTGGATAAAAATTTAATTGGTTTTTAATAATCCGACAGGCGTAAAAATTGTCAATGTAATCGTATATAAATAATAATTTTAATTACCATAATGATCAATTATGTGTTCATGGGATGAATTCGCTTCCTGTATATGTGCATCGAAGGTAAAAAGATTTATATTGTTTTTAATTGACGACAAGTGGTTTAATGCATTGCTGTTTACTATTCGATTATATAAATGTAATAATGATTTAATGCATTAAAAAATTATTTTTTTTTTACTAATATAGATTTCAAGAAAATTTTGCTTTAATTAAATTTATTTTATTCAATATCCTAACTCCCTTTCTCACGCAATTTAAATAAATTTATTCAACTACTCTTGTCATTACTCACAATTATAAATTTCATCATACTCCAGTTACACAGTAATATCCCAAGGATATCACTCAATTCAACAACTTAACGATGCCGAAAAAAATAATGAATAACGATCACAAATCAATAAAGGAAATGCACTGTAATTATAGGTAATAATAAATTATTTTGGAAAAAATTCAATTTATGGCAAATTAGTTCAGAACGTGCGCAGATTTGATTAGCATTTGCTAATGCCAGGAAATTAAAGATTTATACATAATTATTATATCAAACAGAAAAATTTATATTTACAGGTTTCTTAATTGGTGCAATTAATTAAAGGTCAGAATGGGATAATTTGTTTATACTGTACAGCAGTTCGAAAAAGTATAATTTTGCATACAATGACATTTTCATTTCAAAAAACTGGTATGACGTTATAAAAAATTTAAAAAAAATGTATTACATTAAAAATCAATCTTTTTATCAAAATTAAAATTAATTTTTGAATTATAATATATTTTTTAATTTCAAAAAAATTTCTTTTAAAGATATCAATCAATAAAAGTGCATATTTATTAATTATTCTATAAAAATATGTAAACATTCAATATACTAATCACCATTAATAAAATATAATTAGAATAGTCGTTTGAGCAAAATATTTGCATTACAAATCACATGTGAAATGTAATTATTTGAACACGCCATAAACATAACAATAATTACGATATCTCGGCGCTATTAATTAAAATGGTTTATTCCATCTGTAAGTAGCCACAAACGTACATACATTATTATGTGTGACAGGTTAGTTTTATTGATAAATCCGCGCGCGCGACGATTAATAAAAGTTGAAATAAAAATATTTAATCCTTTGCTTATCTATTATATAACGCTGCATTCCTCGTTACTTAATAGATAAGTTTGATTTGATTGAAACAACAATTTAATCAATGATTTGCATAATTTATTTCCTTGTAGACAATGTGTTTACAAAACAACATTACGTTACGTGTGTTTCAATACAATTACAAGTTTGTTACCGAAATTTATTTATATAATGTTAATTATTTTTTCAGAACGTTTTACAAATAATCATTATGTCAATCTAGATATGCAATAAAAATCAATAACTTTTGCTTTAGCATCATTTTAAATAACTATTTTTTTTTAATTAGTAGAAATACTTTTGCGTTGCATGTTGAAAGTCTAGATAATTTACAAAAAAATAAATAAGATTACCAATAGGTAAATATAATTGCTGCATAATAAGCTTTACATTTTTACAAATTAATTGAATTTTTTGAAGAACCAAATAAAGTTGGTTTTCTATTTTTTCTAGAATATTTCACGAATACCAAGTTGACCTAAATAAACTACATCTGGAACAAGTAGAAAGAAGCTGTTTAAAGTTTTCTCAATTTTTTCAAAAATTATCGATAATATCAAACTTTTTTGCAAAATCTTCTCCGTTTTTGACAAAACTCACTTAAACCACAAAGCCCACTTATCTTCCAAGAGCAACTTCAGTATGCAGCTGACTTCACCTGCCATGCATAGTTATGCAGACTTGACAACTACCAACAGCTAGGCAAATCCGCAACAGTTTTCAAAAAAAGCATCCAAACAATGTTACGTAAATAAGAGAGTATTGGACAGTAAAAAATATCCAATACCGCATAACAGATAAAATATAAGATTAATTTGAATTCCAGGACTTCAACAATCTTGCAAAACGACTCAAACCAAAGACAAAAAAGAAAAGACCGTTGTGCTTTAGTGCGACTAGAAATGACTAAATAATAAATCACAAAGTACTCTCAACAATATCCCAAAAAACAATCAAAAGCATAAAATTGATCAAAGTTGCGCATGATGCCAAAACCAGCAACCAGCTGAAGGAACCCATCTACACAAACTATGCCAAAAACTACAATGAAAAAGTCTACAAGCCCAAATGATCAAATAAAAAAAAAAACTTAAAAAAAGATGAAAACATTAAATTTACCGCAACCAAAAACTAAGAAAAAATCCAGAAAAAACCTTTACTAATAACCAAAAACCCAAAAAATCATTATTTAGTTTACAGCACCCAGACAACCTGATAATGCTAAAATCCAATCTATAAGCACCTACCAAAATGTTGAGAAAACTCAATCAAAACTACTGGACATACCCCTGAAAAAATTCATAAAAGAACAGGACCCAAAAAACAAAGCTGACAACTTAGAATCAACCAACACCAAAGCCCAAACTCCACAGAGTTACAAAAAAAAAAAAATTAAATTACTTCAGAGATCTAAAACAGAAAGATGAAACAAAAAAAGCCAAAAATATTACACTCCTAACCTAGCCGTTACAATCGCCCAACACAGCCTGTGGGCATCTTAAAAAAAACAATAAAAAATCAAAAACCTCCAAAAAATAAAAGACCCTGTTCCAACCGCAAAACCAAACAGAAATAACTGAAACAAATATTTGAGACTAATATATCCTAAAAAAATCAATAATTAAGATATAAAACAAAAAATAATCTATAAAATTTTGTTGTGATTTTTCAAAAATAGTCATCAATTAGGGCTTTAGTAGTGAAAAATACAAAAACATTAAATTTCCTTTCAACAATGTTTTTCAATTTTTTAAAAATTAATCACTAATTGAGATATAAAACAAAAACTAATCGATCAATTTTGTTGTGATTTTCCACAAATAATCATCAATTAGTGCTTTGATAGTAAAAAATACAAAAACATCAAAATTCCTTTCAGCAATTTTTTTTTTCATTTTTTTAAATTGTTTAAATCAATTTTTTTACTTTAAATCACTAATTGTGATATAAAGCAAAAACTAATTGATGAATTTTGTTGTGATTTTTTACAAATAGGCATCAATTAGTGCTTTAATAGTAAAAAATAAAAAAAAACATTAAATTTCCTTTCAGCAATATTTTTTCAATTTTTTAAAAACAGATTTAAAACAATTTATTGACTATTAATCACTAATTGTGATATTACAGAAAAACTAATCGATGAATTTTGTTGTGATTTTTCACAAATGGTCATCAATTAGTGCTTTGATAGTAAAAAATACAAAAACATAAAATTTCCTTTCAGCAATATTTTTATCAATTTTTTCAAAAAAATTTAAACCAAATTTTTGACTTTTAATCTCTAATTGTGATATAAAACAAAAACTAATTTATGAATTTTGTTGTGATTTTTCACAAATGGTCATCAATTAGTGCTTTAATAGTAAAAAATAGAAAAGCATCAAATTTCCTTTCAGCAATATTTTTTTTCATTTTTTTAAATTGGTTACATCAATTTTTTGACTTTCAATCACTAATTGTGATATAAAATAAAAACTAATCAATAAATTTTGTTGTGATTTTCCACAAAAGGTCATCAATTAGTGCTTTGATAGTAAAAAATACAAAAACATAAAATTTCCTTTCAGCAATATTTTTATCAATTTTTTCAAAAAAATTTAAACCAAATTTTTGACTTTTAATCATTAATTGTGATATAAAACAAAAACTAATCGATGAATTTTGTTGTGATTTTTCACAAATGGTCATCAATTAGTGCTTTAGTAGTAAAAAATACAAAAACATCAAATTTTCTTTCAGCAATATTTTTTTTCATTTTTTTTTAAATTGTTTACATCAATTTTTTGACTTTCAATCACTAATTGTGATATAAAACAAAAACTAATCAATAAATTTTGTTGTGATTTTCCACAAAAGGTCATCAATTAGTGCTTTGATAGTAAAAAATACAAAAACATCAAATTTCCTATCAGCAATATTTTTTTTCATTTTTTTAAATTGGTTACATCAATTTTTTGACTTTCAATCACTAATTGTAATATAAAATAAAAACTAATCAATAAATTTTGTTGTGATTTTTCACAAAAGGTCATCAATTAGTGCTTTGATAGTAAAAAATACAAAAACATCAAATTTCCTCTCAGCAATTTTTTTATCAATTTTTTCAAAAAAATTCAAACCAAATTTTTGACTTTTAATCACTAATTAAGATATAAAACAAAAACTAGTCGATGAATTTTGTTATAATTTTTCACAAATGGTCACTAATTAGTGCTTTAATGATAGAAAATTAAAAAAACATTAAATTTTATTTCAGCAATATATTGGTTCATAAAAAAAAAATTTAAACCAAATTTTTGACTTTTAATCACTAATTGAGATATAAAACAAAAACTAATTGATAAATTTTATTGTGATTTTTCACAAATGATCATTAATTAGTGCTTCGATAGTAAAAAATACAAAAACATGAAATTTCCTTTCAGCAATATTTTTTCAATTTTCTAAATTTTTATTTTGAATAAATCAACCTAAACTGTCGGCATTATTCAAATTACATAACCTCAACTTAATTGATCTCAATTAATTTGTTCAACAAGTGTTGAGGTATTAAATTCAATTTATAACTCTAAAACTATACATTGGATTTGGATGCAATTAGTTGCCACAATACTTCAATACCATTGCTACCAACTGCATAAATTCGTATTTAATTTGAAACGACAAATTTGACATAACCTCAACTTAATTGATCCCAATAAACTCATTTGATAAGTGTTTGGGTATTAAAATAGATTATAACTCGCTACCCATACATTAAATTTTGATGAAACTTGTTGATAATATAGTTCAATACCATTATTACCAACTGCATAAATTGTAATTAATTCAATACGACAGCTTTTACATAACCTCAACTTAATTGATCTTAATTAATTCATTTGATGAGTGTTGAGGTATTAAAATGATTTATAACTTGCTATTCATACATTGGATTTAGATGCAATTTGTTGAAAATATACTTCAATACCATTACTACCAACTGCATAAATTTCAACTTATTTGATACGACAGTTTTAGATAATCTCAACTTAATTGATCTCAACAAATTTATTTAATGACTGTTGAGGTATGAAGTTCAATTCACAATTCTGAATCTATACATTGAATTTGGATGCAATTTGTTAACAATATACTTCAATACCATTGCTACCAACTGCATTAATTGTAACTAATTCCATACGACAGATTTTACATAACCTCAACTTAATTGATCTCAAATAATTTGTTCAACAAGTGTTGAGGTATTGAACTTAATTCATAACTCTGGACTTATACATTGGATTTGGATGCAATTTGTTGACATAATACTTCAATACTATTACTACCAACTGCATAAATTTCAACTTATTTGATAAGACAGTTTTTACATAATCTCAACTTAATTGATCTCAATTAATTCATTTAATGAGAGTCAAAATATTAAAAAAAAATAGAACTCGCTATCCATACATTGGATTCGGATCAAATTGATTAATAATATAGTTCAATACCATTACTACCAACTGTAAAAATTGTAACAAATTCCATACGACAAATTTAACATAACCTTAACTTAATTGATCTCAAATAATTTGTTTAATGAGTGTAGAGGTATTAAAATTAATTCATAACTCTGAATCTATTCATTGGATTTGGATGCAATTTGTTGCCATAATACATCAATACCATTGCTACCAACTGCATAAATTGTAACTAGTTCCATACGACAGATTTGACATAACCTCAACTTAAATGATCTCAATTAATTCATTCTATAAGTGTTGAAATATTAAAAAAAATTATAACTAGCCAGTTGGAAAAGTTAGCTCAGACATACAAAATGAAGCCCTTAAAGTATCTTGTACAGATTATAATTAATCTATTTACATACCAAAAATAAAATATCCACTAATCGTGAGAAATAACATAAAACCGGCACGCATTGTAGTGCATCAATCAAAACTCAATCATTAACTAATCATAACACATCTTACATTACCATGCAGAATTACTATGATCCCACACAACACGCATCAATCATAATCATCTAATCGATTCTGATATGATAATGCAAAGCGGATTTGAATTATCACTGCACACTTCACAATCCTAATCAAAACTAAATAAATAGAATTTTTTTAATTGATTCTTATATAATTTTTTGCTATAAACAAATAAAATATAGAAATAATTTACATAACATTAATCTCTCCAAAAACCACATCATAATTTAATTTAACGATAAAAGAAAGATATTTAAAAAAATCTGACATTAATTAAATCCGGGTTTGTTACATTTTTGTAATAATTAACAACTTCCATATCCTGGAATAAATCAATATTTTTATTAGCACCACGGATTATTTTATTAATATTAATCTCCGCATTCCTTGCGAATCACAATTTTTACCTCCTTCTAGTTCGCACGGAATTGAAAGGGAAAGGCGGAACTATAAGTTGAAGATGTCTTGAACCTGTCAGTAACATTGAACTTGAGCGCTTATTTATACCAACTTTATTTTAATTTTGTTACATAATTGATGAGATATTATAATAAGCGGAGATCTCTCTTTCATTGAATTATGTGTTAATGTTTGTTAAATAAAAATATGCGTAGATGAGAATTAAATAACAAAGGTCAAGGAGTGTGGTGAAATTGAATTTTCTATTTTTCATAAAATCTATATTTAAAAAATTGCTACACAGTCACGGCCCTCGAATGTAATAATTTCACATCGACAAATCTATTATTAACGTTCGTTTCACCTTGATATTACCGTACATTATCCGAAAACATCCGCATATATTTTAAAACATAAATCAAATCCTTAGCACAAGGATGCCTTGTTTGCATATCAGGTGCATAATTACGAAAATAATATTGATCTTGAAGTTGCAATTAAAAAATAACGCGCATATTTTAGAGGTTTTGTTGACAGAATTTTATAATCGCTTACATAACCGAGTTGATTGAGAAACTGACATATTGTTATGCGCTTTTTATAGCAATGTTAATGCATAATAATTTTAAATTTATGTCTTTGCATGGTTGTTAATTTCTGTTTATGTTGGTTTAATATGAAGATTTATTTAATTTACTTAAATTTCGTCATTAAAAACAAACAAATCTATTAAGCCACCGAAGTGTAAATAACATGTTTTAGCAGAGAATCTTCTAAATCAGCGGTTAAAAAGTGAAATTATTATTTGCAATACATAATCGACTAGACAAGATTATAACAAATATTACTAAACTATCACTATAAAAAAAAAGAAGCATAAAAGAGCCTTTTAGGTCAGAAATAGCACTATAATGCAACAAAAAAGCTCAAAAGAATATAAAAGCGCATATTGAAAAGTGTCTAAAAGCATTAAACAAAAAGTTCGTAAGCACTTAATTGTATTAAGATAAGTGACAAACTAAAAATATATTTTCTATTTCACCCAAAAATGTCCCAAAATGTTTTTTTTAAGCAAAAACCAAAACTATTTTTTTGTGTCGTCAAAACTAAAACTTCAGTTCCTTTAATCTATTTCACACGAAATTGTTGCAGTTTAAATTTGCATTTATATGCTTTACCCAGATTTTACATTACTATTTACAGAGGATTTTTGTCGTTTCTTTTTTTATAATTTATCTGTTATTGCCAAATTTTATAATTTGCAGCCAAAATTTATAATTTATTTGCAAAAATCGAGCACTTTCCCGTAATAACATTTACTTTTCAACAAAATTTTACAGTTTATCTTCAGTTTTTATAATTCGTGGCTTTATTTTTACTAACTCCTATTAAATTTTTGCAGATTTTTTTTTAAATTTGTTTGATTTTAACCAGATTTTATATTTTTAAACAAATTTTACAAATTTTGGTTAAATTTTTACTATTTTCGAATACATTTTTGCAGTTTTTTTGTATGTAACTGTATGTTTTGGTTGTATTTTATATTTTGCAGTCAAAGTTTCACTAATAACCACAAAATGATTACAATTTTTCGTAGTAACATTAAGTTTTCGGCCAAATTTTATAGTTTGTAGCTAGATTTTACAAACTGTGAACTAATTTACAATAAATTTTTGCAAAACTGATAAAACTTGTGTAATTTTGGACAAACTTTACATTTTATAAATGATTTTTACAGTTTTTAACCAGATTTTTACTGTTTTTTCTAAAATTTGAATGATTTTGGCCACGTTACAATTTTTGTAAACAAATATTAATGCTATTTGCAAACTTTTTACTATTTTCCATAGCATTTTTTTTTTTTCTATAACTTGTCTGTTTTTGCTGGAATTTATAGTTTGCAGCCAGAGTTTCACTTTTAACCACAGAACCCATAGTAACATTTACTTTTCAGCCAAAGTTACAGTTTATCTTCAGATTTTACAGTCTGTGGCCTCATGTTTACCAATTGCTATTAAATTTTTGATTTTTTTTAATAGAATTTGCATGATTTAGGCCAGATTTTACATTTTTAAACAAATTTTACAGTTTTTGGTCTAATTTTTACTAATTCTCAACCTTTTTTTTACCTTTTAAAACCAAATTTACAGTTTTTGGCCAGATTTTTAATATTTTTCACTCGATTTTTGCAGATTTTCTTTTATAAACTTAATAATTTGGCTAAATTTGATAGTTAACAATAAGAGTTTCACTAATAACCACAGTATTATTGCAATTTTAAATTGGTTTTCTGCCAGATTTTATAGTTTGTTGCCGGATTTTAGAGCCTGTGGTCTAAATTTTACAAATTTCCACTAAATTGCAATATTTTTGAGCAAACTTTTAAGTTTGCAGTCAGATATTATAGTCTTTAACTAAACTTTAGCAAAATTTTACAGTTAATAAACAAATTTTACAGTTTTTAAAACTGTGGCCTTTAGTTTACTAATTTCTATTAAATTTTTGAACTATTTTTTTCTAGAATTTTTTATGATTTAGGCCAGATTTTACATTTTCAAACAAATTCTACAGTTTTTGGCAAAATTTTTACTAATTCTCAACCTTTTTTTACCTTTTAAAACCAAATTTACAGTTTTTGACCAGATTTTTACTATTTCCCACCGGATTTTTGCAGATTTTTCTTTATAAATTGTATGATTTGGCCAAATTTCATAGTTTGCAGTCAGAGTTTCACTTATAACCACAAAAATACTGCAAATTCCAGTAGTAACATTTAGTTTTCGGCCAGATATTACAGTTTGTCGTTCACTAAATTGCAATATTTTTGGGCAAACTTTATAGTTTGTAGTTAGATATATAGTCATTAACTAAACTTTTGGCAGAATTTTATAGTTTATAAACAAATTTTACAGTTTTTAACAGTCTGTGGCCTCTTGTTTACTAATTTCTATTAATTTTTTGCTTTTTTTTCAAGAATTTGCATGATTTAGGCCAGATTTTACATTTCCCAACAAATTTTGCAGTTTATGTCCGGAATTTTACTAATTCCCAACCTTTTTTTACTTTTTAAAACCATATTTACAGTTTTTGGCTAGATTTTTACTATTTCCCACCGGATTTTTGCAGTTTCTTCTCTTCTAAATTGTATGATTTGGCCAAATTTTATAATTTGCAGTCAAAGTTTCACTAATAACCACAAAAGTAGTAGTACAAATTCCTGTAGTTGCCGGCCAAATTTTACAGTTTGCCGCTGAATTTTAGAGCCTGTTGCCTAAATGTTACAAACTTCCACTAAATCAAACTGTTTTTGGCCAAACTTAATAGTTTGCAGTCAGATTATACAGTTTTTAAATTGATTTTAACTAAATTTTGGAAAAAACTTACATTTTATAAACAAATTTTACAATTTTTAACAAGATTTTTCCATTTTAAAACCAAATTTACAGTTTCTGATCAGATTTTTACTATTTCCCGCCAAAATTTTGCATTTTCTTCTCTACAAATTGTATGTTCTGGCAAAAATGTATAGTTTGCAATCAGAGTTTCACTAATAACCATAAAACTATTGCACTTTCCCGTAGTAACCTTTAATTTTTAACCAGATTTTACAGTTTGTCGCCGAATTTTAAAGCCTGTGACCAAAATTTTGCAAACTTCCACTTAATTCTACTGTTTTTGGCCAAACTTTATAGTTTACAGCCAGATATTAAAATCTTTGAACTCAACTTTTAGCAAAATTTTACATTTTATAAATAAATTTTACAGTTTTTAACCAGATTTATTCATTTTAAAACCAAACTTACAGTTTTTGGCAGGATATTTACTATTTTCCACCGGATTATTGCTGTTTTTTCTTTATAAATTGTATAATTTGGCCAAATTCTATAATTTGCAGTCAGAGTTTCACTAATAAACAAATTTTTTTTGCAATTTTCTGAAGTAACCTTTAGTTTTCGGCCAGATTTTATAAGTTTGGCGCCGGATTTTAGAGCCTGTAGCCTAAATTTTACAAACTTTCATTAAATTCCACTGTTTTTAGCCAAATTTTATAGTTTGCAGCCAGATTTTACACCCTTTGAACTAATTTTAACTAAACTTTCGGCACAATTTTACATTTTATAAACAAATTTCACAGTTTTTAAAAAGATTTTTTCATTTTAAAACCAAATTTACAGTTTTTAGCCAAATTTTTACTATTTCCCACCGGATTTTTGCAATTTCTTTTTAATAAATTGTATGACTTGGTAAAACTTTATAGTTTGCAGTCTGAGTTTCACAAAAAACCACAAAATGATTGCAATTTCCTGTAGTAACATTTAGTTTTCGATCAGATTTTACAATTTTTCGCCAGATTTTAAAGCAAGTGACCAAAATTTTACAAACTTGTAGTAAACTCCACTGTTTTTGGCCAGAATTTTACGTTTTATTACAAAATTTAAAGTTTTTAACTAGATTTTTTAATTTTAAAACTAAATTTACAGTTTTTAGCCAAATTTTTATTATTTCCCGCCGATACTTTGCAGTTTTTTCTCTATAAACTGTAATATTTGGCCAAACTTTATAGTTTGCAGCTAAATTTTACAGCCTTTGAACTAATTTTAATTAAACTCTGGGCAAAATTTTATATTTTATAAACGAAATTCACAATTTTTAACCATATTTTTTCATTTTAAAACCAAATTTACAGTTTTTGACCAAATTTTTACTATTCCCCACCGGATTTTTGCAGTTTTTGTCTTTATAAATTGAATGTTTTAACAAAATTTTATAGTTAACAGTTAGAATTCTACTAATAACGACAAAATTGTTGCACTTTCCCGTAGTAACATTTCTTCGGCCAGATTTTAGAGCCTGTGGTCTAAACTTTACAAACTTCCACTAAATTCCACTGTTTTTGGTCAAACTTTATAGTTTGCAGCCAGATTTTACAGACTTTGAACTGATTTTAACTAAACTTATAGCAAAATCTTTGATTTTATAAATGGCATTTATAGTTTTTTTTTCATTTTAAAACCAACTTTACAGGTTTTGGCCAGAATTTTACTATTTCCCACCGGATTTTTGCAGTTTCTTCTCTAGAAATTGTATAATTTCGCCAAATTTTATAGTTTGCAGTCAAAGTTTCACTTTAACCACAGAATTATTGCAATTTCCTGTAGTAGATTTTAGAGCCTTAGCCTAAATTTTTAAAAATTCCACTAAATTTCACTGTTTTTGGCCAAACTTTTATAGTTTGCAGCCAGATTTGACAATCTTTGAATTGGTTTTAAATAAACTTTTATCAAAATATAACATTTTATAAACAAATTTTACAGTTTTTTCCATTTTAAAATTTTTTGCAATTTTTTCTTTAAAAATTAAATGTTTTGACCAAATTTTATAGTTTGCAGTCAGAGTTTCACAAGTAACCATAGAATTATTGGATTTTCCCGTAGTAACATTTAGTTTTCAGCCACATTTTACAGTTTGCCGGCGGATTTTAGAGCCTGTGACCTAAATTTTACAAACTTCCACTAAAATGCACTATTTTTGGTCAAACTTTATAGTTTGCAGTCAGATATTATAGTCTTTAACTAACTTTTGGCAAAATTTTACAGTTTCAACCAGATTTTTTTATTTTAAAACCAAATTAATAGTTTTTGGCTAGATTTTTACTATTTGCCACCAGATTTTTGCAGTTTTTTCTCTATAAATTGTATAATTTGGCAAAACTTTAGAGCATGTATCTAAATTTTACAAACTTTTACTAAGTTCTATTGCTTTTGGCCAAACTTTATGGTTTACAGTCAAATTTTACAGTGTTTGAACTGATTTTAACTAAACTTTTATATTTTATAAACAAATTTTACAACTTTTAACCAGATTTTTTCATTTTACAACCAAATTTACAGTTTTTGGCCAAACTTTTACTATTCCCCAGCAATTTTTGCAGTTTTTTCTCTATAAATTGTATGTTTTGGCCAACTATTATGGTTTGCAGTCAGAGTTTCACTAATAACTACAGAATTATTGCACTTTCCCTAAGTAACATTTAGTTTGTAGCCGGCTTTTAAAGCCTGTGGCCTAAATTTTATAAACTTCCACTAAACACCTCTGTTTTTGGCCAAACTTTATAGTTTATAGCAGCCAAATTTTACAGTCTTTGAATTGATTTTAACTAAACTTATAGCAAAATTTTAGATTTTATAAACGGCATTTATACTTTTTTTTTTTCATTTTAAACCAAATTTACAGGTTTTGGCTTAAATTTTACTATTCCCCAACGGATTTTTGCAGTTTCTTCTCTATAAATTGTATGTTCTGGCCAATTTTTATAGTTTGCAATCAAAGTTTCACTAATAACCATAGAATTGTTGCAATTTCCTGTAGTAACATTTAGTTTTCGGCCAAATTTTAGAGTTTGTCGCTGGATTTTAGAACCTGTGGCTTAAACTTTACAAAGTTCCACTGTTTTTGACCAAACTTTATAATTTACAGCCAAATTTTACAGTATTTAAACTGATTTTAACTATACTTTTAGTCAAATTTTACACTTTATAAACAAATTTTACAGTTTTAAGCACATTTCTTCATTTTAAAACTAAATTTACAGTTTTTGGCCAGAATTTTACTATTCACAAGCAAACTTTTCAGTTTTTTCTCAATAAATTGTATGTTTTGGCCAAATTTTATGGTTTGCAGTCAGTGTTTCACAAATAACCACAGAATTATTGCACTTTCCTGTAGTAACATTTAGTTTTTGGCCAGATTTTACAGTTTGTCGCCAAATTTTATAGCCTGTTACCTAAATTTTGCAAACTTCCACTCAATTCTACTGTTTTTGGCCAAACTTTATAGTTTACAGCCAAATATTAAAGTCTTTGAACTAAACTTTTAACAAAATTTTACATTTTATAAATAAATTTTACAGTTTTTAACCAGATTTATTCATTTTAAAACCAAACTTACAGTTTTTGACCGGATATTTACTATTTTCCATCGGATTATTGCTGTTTTTTCTTTATAAATTGTATAACTTGGCCAAATTCTATAACTTGCAGTCAGAGTTTCACTAATAAACACAGAATTTTTGCAATTTTCTGAAGTAACATTTAGTTTTCGGCTAAATTTTATCAGTTTGACGCCGGATTTTAGAACCTTTAGCCTAAATTTGACAAACTTTTATTAAATTCAACTGTTTTTAGCCAAACTTTATAGTTTGCAGCCAGATTTTACAACATTTGAACTAATTTTAATTAAACTTTGAGCAGAATATTACATTTTATAAACAAAATTTATAGTTTGAACCAGATTTTTTAATTTTAAAACCAAATTTACAGTTGTTGGCCAAATTTTGACTATTTTCCACCGAATTTTTGCAATTTATTCTTAATAAATTGTATGTTCTGACAAAACTTTATAGTTACAAGTCAGAGTTTTACTAATAACCACAAAATTATTGCAATTTCCCATATAAACATTTAGTTTTTGGCCAGATTTTAAAGCCCGTGTCCTAAATTTTACAAACTTCCACTAAATTTCACTGTTTTTGGCCAAATCTAACAGTTTGCAGCCAGATTTTATAGTCTTTGAACTAATTTTATCTAAACTTTGAGCAGAATTTTACATTTTATAAACAGAACTCACAGTTTTTAACCAAATTTTTTTATTTTAAAACAAATTTAGAGTTTTTGCCTAAATTTTTACTATTACACGCCGGATTTTTGCAGTTTCTTCTCTATTAATTGTATGTTCTAGCAAAATTTTATAGTTAACAGTCGGAGTTTCACTAATAACCAAAAAAATTATTGCACTTTCACATTTAGTTTTAGGCCAGATTTTACAGTTTTTCGACGGATTTCAAAGCCTGTAGCCTAAATTTTACAAACTTTTACTAAATTCCATTGTTTTTGGCTAAACTTCATAGTTTGCAGCCAGATTTTACAGTTATTGAATTGATTTTAACTGAACTTTTTACATTTTATAAACAAAATTTACAGTTTTTACTAATTTTTTTCATTTTAAAACCAAATTCTGCTGAGTTTTAAGCCAAATTTTACAGTTTGCCGCCGGATTTTAGAGCCTGTGACCTAAATTTTACAAACTTCCACTAAAATGCACAATTTTTTTCAAACTTTAAAGTTTGCAGTCAGATATTATAGTCTTTAATTAAACTTTTGGCAAAACTTCACAGTTTCAACCAGATTTTTTCATTTTAAAACCAAATTTTACAGTTTTTGGTCAGATTTTTACTATTTACCTCCTGATTTTTGCAGTTTTTTCTCTATAAATAAAATGATTTGACCAAATTGTATAGTTTGCAGTCAGAATTTCACTAATAACCATAGAATTATTGCACTTTTCCGAAAAAACATTTAGTTTTAGGCCAAATTTTAAATTTTGTCGCCGGATTTTAAAACTTGTGGCCTAAATTTTACAAACTTTTACTGAATTCCCCTGTTTTTGGCCAAACGTTATAGTTTGCAGCCATATTTTACAGTCTTTGAACTGTTTTAACTAAATTTTGAGCAGGAATTTACATTTTATAAACGAAGTTTACAGTTTGTATGTTGTATTGTATGTTTTCTCAAAATTTTATAGTTAACAGTCGTAGTTTCACTAATAACTACAAAATTATTGCACTTTCCAGGCCACATTTTACAAACTACCACCAAACTCCACTGTTTTGGCCAAACTTTATAATTTGCAGCCAGATTGAACAGTCTTTAAACTAATATCAACTAAACTTTGAAAAAAAAAATTATTTATAAACAAAAAATACAGTTTTTAACCAGATTTAAAAAAACCAAATTTACAGTTTTTGGCCAAATTTTTACTATTCCCCACCAAATTTTTGCAGTTTTTTTTCTAAAAATTGTATAATCGTTTACGGGCAACAATAGATACGATGTGAGGCGGACCGAAACGAACAAAAGCGATTGCTATTGCAATGTAATTTTAAACTAATTAGTATTAAATGATATAATTAATTAGTTTCTGAATTTAAATAAAATATTTGAATGTGTATTTTATTATAAATATAACAAATCATTTACTCCCTATAATTAATAAATTAAGTTAACAAACCTTAATTGACACAAGATGAAATGACCTCGAGTAACCCCATCACCGGCTTCAGCACATACACATATTTCCAATAAAATCAATCAAGTCCGAACTGAGAATATATGAAAGACACAACCCCAACACATTAGTCCCCACTTTAAACCCATCGGTACTAATTATATACGCAAATTTACCACCGAATTTTGCAAATTTTCACGAGCAAAATCCAGCGTCATTTGCAGGGCAACAATAGACACGAACTGTGGCGGACCGAGACGAACAGAAACGAACGCTATTTAAATTGATTTAAAAGTTGAAAATTAAACAAATCAATTTTGAACTAATTACTATGCAACATGATTTAATTAAATGATATAATTAATTAATTTCTGAATTTAAATAGAATATTACTTTCTATAATTAATAAATTAATTCAACAAACCTTATAGAAATTTTATAGTTTGCAGTCAGAGTTTCAGTAATAACCACAAAATTATTGCATTTTTCTGTAATAACATTTAGTTTTCAGCCAGGTTAATAATTTGTTGCCGGAAACCTGTGGTCTAATTTTACAAACTTCCTCTAAATATTTGCATTTGCAGACCGGATTTTATATGATTTTTGCACTAACATTTAATTTTCGGCCGGATTTTACAGTTCATAGCTAAAATCTCAAAACAATTTTGACAGTTTTGTGCTACTTTTATACTATGTGTCAACAAATTTTAGTATTTGCTAACAAATGTTTGCAGTAGCTTAGTGTTTGGATGTTTTCAACCGGTTTTTTTTAATATTTATAACGCAAAGTAAAACTACGTCAAATATATCTTGATAAAACCCAATAACTCTGTCGATCAAATAATGTTATACTACGCCGTCTACTAAAAAGTTTAAAAAGAAATATCATCTCGTTATATGACTAATAGATTAAGCAAACGCCTCGCTTAAAACGTAACTAAGTGATCGCAACGGGACGAACAACTCAAATGCAAAACAAACACAAAACTAACAAAATACCAAACTAAACCGGCAAAACCCAATCAAACATGGTCAATTTAAAACAAATTTTTTTTAAAAATTAATTTAGTCGCATAAACCTTGATAAAACTATTTCTTGCAAAACCAAAACCATCGACTGCCCATGAAAAAAAAATCCTTATCCTATTCGAAGTATCAGAAAAAACTTTAAGAGCATATTCATAACAGCTAATAGATCTTTTATCAACTGAACATCATAAGGTAATTCAAACTTGTTAACTTGTAAATAAATATTGATAAAACTCAAAGTTTTAGCAAACAATAAATTGTTCAAAGACCTAGTTGACATAATGACAAACTAAAACAGCAAACAAATTGCTCAAAAATTGTTTGCTTGACTAACAAATTACGCCAACAATCCTTAAGTTAGGTGAAGCGTCTAACTCGAATATCGGCGCATAAATTGTCGCAGGTTCGAGCCCCAACTCTAAAAAAAAAAAAATTGCATTTATTAATTCAAAACTTTAGTCTAATATACAATTAGTGTCCATTTAACCATAATTACATTTAATATGAGAATGTTCGTCACATGGCACAGATCAGGTACAACCGTTACATAAGTAAATAAAACAAAAATAAACTTAAAGAGCGTATGAATTACATTATATACCACCGGCTCAAATCGGGGAATATTCAGACAACGTTGATTATACATATTGTTGCGAGCAAAGAAAACGCAACTTTTACGTCCGCCAAGAAACAGTCCTTTAAAGTGTAGATGGCGACGTCTCCATAATCCAAAGCGTTAATGCAGAAAGATAATGTACAACGCGTGTTGAAGCATTAATAATCTATACAGTACTTCTCGCTAAAAATATGCAAGACCTTCAAAATATGCTGAATAACGTCGTCACAGTTAGTCGAGAATATGGGCTGACACTCAATGTTAAAAAGACCAAATACATGATTGTCACCAAAACTGAAGCACCAAATGAACATCTGTATGTGGAAGACAAAAGGCTAGAAAGAGTATAGGTACAAACATCGACGGCGCCGTGGACTACTGCGTAGAAATAAGGATTCGCATTAAGAAAGCCCGTGCATCCTTTGTGAAGATTAAAACACTGCTCTGTAGTCGCGACTTGAACCTGGAACTCAAAACTCGGATGCTCAAATGTTACGTACTCCCAGTCCTTTTATGTGGTGTGGAAGCTTGGACCCTCAACGTGTATTGTGAGAAGAAATTAGAAACCTTTGAGATGTGGGCCAACTGTAGGATGTTGAGAATATCATGGACAGAACATGCGACCAACGTAGAGGTTCTGAGAAGAATGGAGAAAGACAAAGAGATCCTACTGGAAGTAAAAAAAAAACTGCAATATCTCGGCCACATCATAAGAGGTCCAAAATATGAGATTCTCCGACTCATAATCTAAGGAAAAATCGTGGGAAAAAAATCTATCGGAGCGAGAAGAATGTCTTGGCTTAGTAATGTGAGAAAATGGTTTAAGGTCACGTCAGCTGATCTGTTTAGGGCGGCAGTTTCCAAAATCAAAGTAGTAATGATGATAGCCAACCTCCGGAGACGGCACATGAAGAAGAAGAAGAAGAAAGCTACACCAACCATTCCAAAACTAGTCCTACTTACTTCAAGCACCATATTGCTAATCTATGTCAACCACCTAGCACAGCGTCATACTTGGTAAGAACAAAAAAACAAATCTTCTTGTTCAGTCTCTTCGTCAGCTATGTATACGTCACTGCTAGCGTTTTAACCTCTTCTCTACCCGTAATGCTGAAAACTTACATTACAAGAACCTAACTGGATTCCAAACCATTGAAGAAATTGTTCAATACTCCATCAGAGAAGCTTCTAGACGTAAAACCTCATGCTGGGAAGCGTATAAACATAAAAAAAGTATGTCACTGTGTATGGGAATCAAACCCACAATCTTTGGTGAAGCGGTCGAATGCCTAAACCACAGCTTCACTCCAGTCAATATGTTTCAAACAAAGCACCAAGATTCTTGTCTGTTTAATTGCATAAAGACCACTGTCATGTCATTCAATGTGGTTTCAGACTTCTTAGGTTGTATCAAGACAAACTTTTTCAGGACAATATAAACTCGCCAAAAACAAATATGTAAGTTGTCTTCTGTTAACACCTCAAGCTAACCTCAAAACAAAATTTAAAAATCAAAAATAATTACTTCTTCTGTTTTCGTGTTCGAAACAAGCGTAGTGAAGCTCGCTTCCTCCTACCTTCCTTGCTTCTGTTACGAACTACTTTGTTGTGAATAGAGTTTTGCAAGAACGTATTCGTTGTACTGATGCTTTAAAGATGCCCCTAATATCAGCAGTTTCTACAACAAAAAATAATGCAAGCATGTACGCCTAAACTACAAAAAATCTAATCTAAAAAACTGCAGAAACCATATTTAATCACATGACAAAATTTCTTAATTTGTAAGCTGTATAACCTATTCAAAAAGAAACCACGACAAACCGCAGCGACAATTTTTCCAAAGCATAGATAAATAGAAAAATTCAAGAAAAAAATTGGACTGTAGCAACGCCCATTGGTTGCATTCCAAATTATATTTATTCAAAGTTATTATAGAAACACTTCACCAACAGCCGATATAAATTAAAAAAAAAAAAAAGTTACTACTTCTCCGCAACAACGCATCATCACCGGTAACTTTTTCTGCTATGGATGCAACTATCCGCCCAAATGTTAGTCATCAAAAGATTTGTTACTTCATCCACCTCTTGTGTTCCTTATGCTATTCTTAACAAAAGAATAATTGTAAGTTGTTAGAAATGCAACAGACAATTAATATTTATAAAATTCCTTAACGACGAACGCTTGGGTGGGTGGGCGGGAACCAAGTTTCAAGTTGTGACGGGTAACTTCTTCTACTATGGCCCACCCATCCACCCAAGCGTTGGTAATCAAAAGATTAATTACTTCTTCCACCTCTTGGGTTCTTTCTGCTGTTATTAATAATAGGATAATTTTAAGTTGTTAGCAATGCAACAAACGATTAGTTTATAATAAGTTCCTTAAAAACAAACGCTTGGGTGGGTGGGTGGGAACTAAGTTTCAATTTGTGGACCGGTAGCTTCTTCTACTATGACCCACCTATCCGCCCTAGTGTTGGTGATCATATGATTTATTACTTCATCCACCTCTTGTGTTCCTTCTGCTATTCTTAACAAAAGAATAATTGTAAATTGTTAAAAATGCAGCAGACAATTAATTTTTATAAAATTCCTTAACGACAAACGCTTGGGTGGGTGGGCGGGAACCAAGTTTTAAGTTGTGGACGAGTAACTTCTTCTACAATAGCCCACCCACCCGCCCAAGTGTTGGTAATCAAAAAATTTATTACTTCTTCCACCTCTTGTGTTCTTTCTGCTGTTATTAATAAAAGAATAATTTTAAGTTGTTAGCAATGCAACAAACGATTAGTTTATAATAAGTTCCTTAAAAACAAACGCTTGGGTGGGTGGGCGGGAATTAAGTTTTAATTTGTGGACCGGTAGCTTCTTCTACTATGACCCACCCACCCGCCCTAGTGTTGGTGATCAAATGATTTATTACTTCATCCACCTCTTGTGTTCCTTCAGCTATTCTTAGAAAAAGAATAATTGTAAGTTGTTAAAAATGCAACAGACAATTAGTTTTTATAAAATTATTTGGCGACAAACGCTTGGGTGGGTGGGCGGGAAATAAGTTTTAAGTTGTAGACCGGTAGCTTCTTCTACTATGGCCCACCTACCCACCTACCCAAGTGTTGGTAATCAAAATATTTATTACTGCTTCCACCTCTTGTGGTCTTTCTGCTGTTAGTAACAAAAGAATAATTGTAAGTTGTTAGCAATGCAACAGATGATTAGTTTACAATAATTTCCTTAAAAACAAAGGCAGGAACTAAATATAGTTTGTGGGCGAGTAGCTTTTTCTACTATAACCTACCCACCCGCCCAAGTGTTAATGATCAAAAAATTCATTATTCCACGTATTTCTCGTATTTCTTCACTTAAGTAGCCCATTTTAAACAATAGAGTTTTTCAGAATTTGTTTTTAAACATTTGGTTTAAGAAAAGTTGAATAAAATCATGCCTAACATTTTCAAAATTGTTTCTAATACAAATTTAGTTTAGTATTACATGTTTTGAGTCGTTAGGTCACTCAAATGTTGAGTAAAACTTACCAAGATCAAAAAGGTTTAGCCCAACAATTTTAAAATTGATGATAACATGTATAGCTTATCAGAAAATCATTCAAAATATTTGCAATCAAAAAAGGTTGATAAAAAAACTTGCCCAACATTTCTAAAATTGCTTGTACTATAAATTTAGATAATATCCCATACGTTTTGTACATTTAGGTCTTTCAAATGCGTTTTCAAATTTGCGAGGTTTAAAAAAATTGATACAAAGTTTGTTTAAATTATTAGAATCTTGCAAAGCATTTCCAAAATTTAGGTTTCAATAAAATATTGCCTCAAGATGCAATTTTCCATAAAATAAGACGTTGTTAACGCCTGTAATTTTGCTAAAAAAATTTAGTTTAAAACTTTGCAACAAAAACGCATCGCAATGACTCGTAGCTACATAACTTATTACTTTACAGTAACAATTGTTGCCCAAAGACTGATTGTCAATTTTAAGCATCAAATTTTTAGGCAACATAACTATACTAAAACCCCAACTTGCCTGTAGAGATTCTTCTAAAATGATGCCTAAAACATCCATTCTATGAATTTTTCCAAAAAAACCAAAATCGATACCAAACGCAACTTCGATAAGCATTTGCAGAAACACAAAAACATATCAAAAACCTACAAAACACACAAAAAAATACTTCAAAAAGTTTTGCGACTCCGTTGTTGTTACATGAGAAAAATCTGCAACTAACCTGCCGCAAAACGGAGTATCAAGTTCACCAAAAAAACCTGACATGAGTAATTCAACCAATAAATAATT
Source organism: Tachinus rufipes (assembly GCA_963932245.1). Taxonomy (NCBI): domain Eukaryota; kingdom Metazoa; phylum Arthropoda; class Insecta; order Coleoptera; family Staphylinidae; genus Tachinus; species Tachinus rufipes. The sequence goes on from OZ010749.1 coordinate 11,963,917, forward strand.
CCAAACCTTAAACATTAGTACAACTTCAAAAAATGCCAATTAAAAACGCAAAAGAATAGACTAAAGTTCAAGATAAGAAAGAAAATCAACTATATGACACATTGCTTCAAAAAACAGAAACAGTACCCTACAAATTCTTAGAAACAAAACATAAAACTCATCCCTGTTCCCAAAAAGTATATAAAAAGCTTATTAACATAATCAAGTAAAACAAGTAATATAAACATTAAAAATAAACATAAAACCATCAGTCCAAGCCTCACACATGCATCACCATGGGCAATACTTAGTAAACTAATACATTATACCCAAGCCAGATAACAAAAATGATAACCAAATCCCTTGCAAGTTGTAGCACAATAACAATTCAACAATTGATTTAAAAACTAGCCCCAATCCAATAACTTCTAATTCAAGAAAGCACTCAAGGCAAATCAGATCAGTCATTGCCTAACTCAGTCAATCAAAAAACTGCTTAAAAATTAAGAAAGAAAAAAAAACAAGGCCAATAATCAGTTACAAGACTTCAAGTTAGAAAACGTATACGATTTTTTCCTAACAATTCTTAAAGAAATGACTGATTTCCGCAATAAACTTTAATTTTTTTCAGTAGAGCAGCCGTCAGTAGTAGCACCGTTATCGTAAGACTTCGTATAGCTTCAATTTCTGAGTTTTTGGTTGATAATAATAAATTTTATAATTAATTAAGTAAAATCAGATTTCTCAATATATGCTGTAAATAAACATACTTCAATAGTTCCCAGAAGCTTTTAAAAAACCTATTTTATTCAAAAATATTTATAAATTCCTTGCAATTTGTATTAAACATAAAAAGTGGTCTAAAATCTTAAAATGTTAAACCAGCTCACGTGAAATTTAACACTTATTTCACATTCTCATATCAGATTATTAGGTTGGTCACTTGCTCCACTATCGAATTACTCCAATCATTAAAACCCATTCCAAATATGGCCTTATTAAACAAAATCTTAATGAACATCAAAGTGACAATCAATCCAACTGCATTAAAATAAAATTCATTTATAATCCGTCAATTCCAATCAAAAAAATTCAGGGCGATTACTGTTATAAACCATGACACTGATCCCTTATCATATAATGTATCGACAAACAAATAAAATTGAATTGAATAAATTATACAATTTAAAGGGGAGCCCATAAAAATTGCGCAAGTTTGTATAAGAGAAAAAGTATGTCGGTTATAAAGTTGAATAATAAATTTTGTCGAGGTGATTGTAATGATTATTTATTTTCTTGGATAATAAAGTGTTAACATTGAGTGCGTACTTATTTTGTTTTATTTATTATATTTGCATTGAATATGTTTATATTTTATTATTTGATTTTCTAAATTTACACATAAATTGTAATATGGTTTCTTGTTTGCATACACATTTTGTTATGATAATCTTGTAAATATGCAAATAATAAAATTAAATAAATAAGTTCTCTTCAAAAAATGTAAAAATATAAATAAAATTTATAAATTTTTCATCATTGTTATATAACTATAAAATTATTATGGATTCTCATGATAACGCGGAAGTGAAGTCATCCATGCGGGAAAATATTCATTTCACGAGACCTTGGCTCGAGCACTCCAATATCACGAAATCAAAACGTAATTAAAAAATATAAATTAGTAAATGTGTAAATGACAAACAAATCAACCAATATTTAAAATCGAAACCACCACGCTTGCAAGATAAATTATTTCTAATTATACTAATACACAGGTTAACACGTTTCGATGATATTATTTAATCACATAATAACGTAAATGATTCACAATAGACGTTTAATAATGCTATAAATATGGTTGTGTTGTGTGCATTTGTAGTTATTGTAATGAGCTGAATATAATTGTATAATCATTATAAATATTATCTTATGTGTAGTTTAAATAATTATTTTATTGTGTTTGAAAATGTAGAAGAAATGTCGTGCATGTATAATTAAACAGATTTATTTATAACAAGGATCATCATGCAAATTAGATATTTATGTAAAATTATTATCGGAATTAGCCTATAACTTAGTGAGTTATTTATAGCCTTAAGCTTATACTAAGAAAATAAAATTCGTGCAAGGAAGCATAGAACCAGTTAAAGTAGCAGGATAAATTTGATAAAAAAAAAAATATCTGGAACAATTTTTATTTTGTGATATTTCGTACCTTTGTGACCACCCAATCTTAATAGCTGAAGATGTACTAATGCTACAATAAACGTAGAACAGAAATAGCCAAAGCTCTGACTCGCAACAATCTGGTTAATTAGTTTAGATTTTTGGCATATTGTACTTGCAACTATCGCTACTGTTTACAAAATCAAAACTTATAAATTCCTATGGTCGTAACTAGCACATTTGTATTTCTTATCTTAAGCATACAAAATACAATTAATATCAAAATCAAACCTTAGATTAGAAAGATTAGCGCACTAATTCATTTTACGTACGTAATCCATCACATATTCGTTTATCTTTTGATAAGGCAATCACGTAAATTAGCATTAATTGAGCTGGATAATATTTTTTAATAAAATTTGCTATTAAAATAATTTAAACAAACACAATTTTCTAACCGGTCTTTTTTATAATTATAACTAAGATTTTCAAAAAGCAGATGCTAGCTAGGCTAAGAGAAAGGCACAATTTTTGTCAATTTGCAAAAAGGGTCAAACTAATTGCTTTCTCCGACGACTTCAAAACAAAGTAAATTATTAATTCATTTAAATTGTCGCGGTGTGATTTATGATGAGGCCGTTAATGTTTATCGCTTAATTTAATTCGAAATTGTTCGACGTATAAGGAAGCCAATGTATAGGGTTTTGCAACTATATTTGATTAAAATGTTTAATAATGAGTTAGTTGTCATTAGGGTGGGTTAATTGGAAACAACCAAAGATGGATTGAGTAAGCGGTTTTATTCGATTGATTTCTATGTATGTCGAATAGTAAGAAAACGATTGTGTAAATTGTTAAGATTCTACTTGTTAAATCTATTAAATTCGTTAATTAATACGATGTTGCAAACATTTTATTTCAATTGCACGATTGAAGTTTGTTAATAGAGATTGCAATTTTTTTTTTGGTTAATATAAAATATCTTATTGAATGCGTTATCAAATGTTTATGCACTGAAAATTTATAATAATAGATTAAGCAATCGCTGCTATAAATAAATTCGCATGCATCATTAATTAAAATAAATCATAAAGCGTTTTAAGTATTCTTACAATTAACATCCAAGTGATAATGATAATGTTGTTTTGTGTGGGTTCAGTTAAATTAATTAAATTTATTATCTTAGAATGTGTATAAACAACTTTCGGATTATATTTTTGTTATTTGAGTATAACGGAGATTATAATTGCCGCCAATTTTTTTTTTTGTAAGTTTCCAACTGGTTTATATAATAAAATTGAGCTCTATAGTCATTTTGATGGAAGCTGGGCTGTGTTTATGGCATAAAATTTATCAAAAATGCATGGATCATTATCAAAAATTACGTAGAAAGTGCATTTACTAAATAATATTATATCAAAATATATCAACTTTATAAACCTACTTAAAAATTGCACACAAAATGTGTTAATTAAATAGAACTGATTGATAAAAAAACTCTTCAAAAGTCAAGCAAAAAACACATTTATTAGCAGTTAATAAATTAGATAAAACTAATCAAACATTGCGCAAACAAAATTTAATTTGTGGACCATTTATTTCTTTCAGTGTAACCCACCCACGCGCCCAAGAGTTAGTCATCAAAGGATCTATTTTTTGTATCACCTCTTGTGTACTTTAATTTAGATATGACAGATTTTTTTAACAATAATTCTCTTGATAACTAACGCTTGGGTGGGTGGGCGTGAACAATGTTTATGTAGTGGACAAATTATTTTTTCCACTGTAACCCACCCACCCAAGTAATACTCAACAAAGAATCTATTTTTGTCCCTCCTCTTGTGTGCTTAGATTTAGATATGAGAGAACTATTGAACAATAAATCTCTTAATAACTAACGCTTAGGTGGGTGGATGGGAACAAAGTTTAATTTGTGGACAAGTTACTTCTTCCACTGTTTTCCAAGCACCCGAATAAGTGTTAGTCATCAAAAAAAAATTTGTTTGTCCTACCTCTTGTGTACTTGAATTAAGATATGAGAGAATTTTTTTACAATAAATTTCTTAATAACTAACGTTTGGGTGAGTGGGTGGGAACAAAGTTTAATTTGTGGGCAAGATACTTCTTCCACTGTAACCCAACCACCCGCCCAAATGTTACTAACCAAAAAATATATTTTTTGTCCCTCCTATTGTGTGCTTGGATTTAGATATGAGAGAATTGGTTAACAATAAATCTCTTGATAAGTAACGCTTAGGTGGGTGGGTGAGAACAAAGTTTAATTTGTGGGCAAGTTACTTCTTCCACTGTGACCCACCCATCCGCCCAAATGTTAGTCGTCAAACAATCTATTTGTTGTCCTAACTTATGTGTGCTTGGCTTTAGATAGGAGAAAAATGCCTAATAATAAATATCTTGATAAATAACGCTTGAGTGGGTGGGTGAAGGCAGAGTATAATTTGTGGGCAAGTTACTTCTTCCACTGTAACCCACCCGCCCGCCCAAGTGTTACTAACCAAGAAATCTATTTTTTGTCCCTCCTATTGTGTCCTTGGATTTAGATATAAAAGAACTGGTTAACAATAAATCTCTTGATAACAAACGCTTGGGTGGGTAGGTGGAAACAAAGTTCAATTTGTGGGCAAATTACTTTTTCCACTATTACCCACCCGCCCGCCCTATTGTTAGTCATCTAAGAATCTATTTTTTTTCCCACCTTTTGTGTGCTTAGATTTAGATATAAGAAAAATGTCTAACAATAAATTTCTTAATAAATATCGCTTAAGTAGGTGCGTGGGAATAAAGATTCATTTGTGGGCAAGTTACTTCTTTCACTGTAACCCACCCGCCCGTCCAAGTGATACTAAATCAATTTTTTGGGCCTCTTATTGTGTGCTTAGATTTAGATATAAGAAAATTGGTTAACAATAAATCTCGTAATAACTAACGCTTGGGTGGGTGGGTAGGAACAAAGTTTATATTTTAAGCAAATGACTTTATCCACTGTAACCCACCCACCCGCCTAAGTGCTAGTCGTCAAAGAGTTATTTTTTGTCGTTCCTTTTGTGTGCTTGGGTTAAGATATGAAAGAATTGTCTAACAATAAATTTCCAAATAACTTACGCTTGGGTGGGTGGGTGGGAATAAAATTTAATTTGTGGACGAATTACTTCTTCCACTGTAACCCACCCGCCCGCCCATGTGTTACTAACCTAAGATTCTATTTTTTGTCCCTCCTATTGCATGCTTGAATTTAGATATGTGAAAATTGGTTAACAATAACAAAGTTTATATGTAAGCGAATAAATTTTTCCACTATAACCTACCCACCCATTTAAGTGCTAGTCATCAAGAATCTATTTTTTGTTCCTCCTCTTATGTGCTTGGATTTAGATATGAGGGAACTGTTTGGGTAGATAGAAACAAATAATAATTTGTGGGCGAGTTACTTTTTCCACTATGACCCACGCATCAAAAAACGGACAAAATATACCAAAAGTTATCATAAAATACCAAATATAAAATCAGAAATACAAAAATTAAACATAAATTGTCAAAAATATTAAAATTCTTTAACAAAACATTATGAACAGACCATAAAACCTAAAAACAACAAAATTCTGTTACAAAATACAAAAACTCCGGGCAAGATATGTCTAAAATTGATATAAAATACCACATGTAAATAAAAAATTACTAAAATTTACCAAAAATTTAATAACTGTACTAAAATGCAGCACAAAATTTAAAAAAAATTAAAATCCTGTAATAAAATATAAAAAATCCGACTAGTATTTCCCGAAACTTATAAGACAAAAATATTTAAGATCAATGTTTACAGCAGCTTAAATTTAGTCTTCAACGTGATAGTTTGAGGAAGTGTGGTTTCACTTGTTAAAATCAAAAGTATTTTTATGTTATGCCATATTAAGTAATTTCTAAATATTACATTTTAAAATTTAAAAAAAAATTCAAAATAGTTTCATATTAAGAAATTGTAAGTTTCATCTCTTTATCCAAGAAGAAGAAAGTGATATCTAATATTTTGATAACCACTTCGACGGCTAGGTTGGTCACTCCAGATATTGATTATTATCGGGTAGTTTGAACTACAGTGTCCACCCACCAGCCTAAGTGTTAGTTATTAAAGAATTGGAGTTTTTCCTTTGTGCAAAAGTTAGTCAAAAGAACTCTTGATGACTTAAGATGTTTTTCTTCCTTTCTTGATTCTTCAGTTTATTTTTTTCTTTTCTGCTTCATCTTTCTTCTGATCTCTCATTATGCCTTCCCAATCAGTCTTTTGACAAAGTTCCACTTCTATTCCATGTGTCCCCCCACAAAGTTATCGCGTTCCATGCCAGTCTGGCACTTATCCCCTTTTTTCTGCCATATATCGCAGTAAAACAGATTATGTTTGGCTGTGTTTTCTTTCGCCCCGTAGTAGGTTCAGTTGCCGTTTGCATTTTATTCCTTTCATATACTGTTGATACCCGTGTCCACTGAATTAGAAACATTGACTACAATTTTATCACCAACAACAGAACTAAAACACCAAGGAACTAGAGCAGAAAAAAACACTTAACAACCTTAAGCGCCGACAAAAACTTCGATCGACCTAACCAAGAGTAGGAAAATAGATTATTAGAGATATAAAACAAAAAAGGACAGTGAGGAAGACCCGATCTATTATGACCAAAACCAAATCACAGCAACTGCATGACAGCTCCAAAAATAATAAACCCATAAACTAGAAAAAAAGAGCATTCCGCTAATGTCATGCTCAAAATTTCAAAAATCTCAAAAAAAATAACTAAGAAGACATCAACAAACAAAAAAAAAACAACTTTATTCCACCTCCTGAAGCATTTAACCAAAGCATGTCTAAAATTGCCCAAAACCTCTAAAAAAATACTATTTTAGAAATTTTCATCAAACTAGAAATAACTAAAAAAAAACATTTCAAACTTTATTCCACCTCCCGAAACATACAACCAAAGCATGTCCAAGAATAGAAGCTCCCAATAAGATAATGTTAAAATACAACATCAAGCCAAAACAAATTAACGCATTATTCTACCTCCTAAAACATACAACCAAAGCATGATTGAGACTCCTTTGCACTTCTCAAACAAAAAGGAATATCAAACCATAAAAAAAAGCATCCGTAGATTTCATTCCCTCGCCTAAGACATGCAACTAAACCATGCCTAAGATTGACAAAATCTTAAAACTTTGGAAGATAAGAAAAACTTTATTCTACCTTTCGAAGCTTACAACTAAAACATGTTTGAGACTGCCTTGCATTTACCAAACGTTGCAAAACAACATCAAACCAGAAAAACACAAAACTGCGCATATTTAATTCTCTCTTCTGAGACATTCAACCAAATTATGTCCAAAATAGCCCAAAACTTCCAAAAAAGATAACGTTGAAAGAAAGCATTAAGCCAAAAAAAAACTTTAACAAACTTTATTTCACTAACCGAAACATGCCCAAGAAAGATAACATTGGAAAACAACATCAAACCAGAAGAAAAAACTTTAAAAAATAGCAGTAAACAAAAAAACACCATCCAAAGCATGCCTAAGACTGCCAACTTACAAAAAATGAAAAAAACATGCCTAAAATTGCCCAAAATTAAAAAAAAAACTTTAAACTTTATTTTACTTCTTAAAGCATACAATCAATGCAAGCCCAAGAATGTCTAAATGCTCCCAAAAAAATAACTCAACCTCATGAAGTTTACAGCCAAAGCCTGCTCAAAACTGCATGGCACATCCAATAAGATAAGTTTTGAAAGCCGACAAAAAAAAAACTTCCGCAGCTTTTTAAAAGCATCCTAAAGACTGCCCAGCACCAAAAAAAAAACTCCCTAATCAGCATTTAAACTCACAAAACAAGCAACTAAAGCAAGTCCAAGACCGACAAACGTCAAATAATAAACTAAACTAAACAATTCAACTAGCCAGAAACTAATCAAAAATCATCCAACAATAAAGACATTAAAAAGTTTAAAACTAAAGCAAAACATTAAGTAGAAAATCGTAAAATCCTGTCAGAAACAATCCGACACAGACTAACTTCCTGCCACAACCAAGATGCTGACATAATTTCTATCAATGTTGCTCGCAGTAAAAAATAAGTTTCATTGTTAGATCTGAAAATAACACAACTACCGCCACATCAAATACAAAATTATCAGATAAGCATAAAAACAGAAATCCCTTGTCAGTAGTACGGTATCTTATACCAACATAAAAGATAAATACAAAACAATCAATCAATTAACATCCCAAGAAGAAATGAACAAGCCGAATAATTGCCGTAACCACCGTCTTACTTACCTTTGTTGTTTTGCCTACAAAATACTATCCAAACAACCATCCATAACTCAAGTCACTCTAAGCTCATTAACATGCCGCAAAATCTGTATAGAGGCCAAAAGCTGCGCATAATATGTACGTTTATACAGTATATAAAATAAATACATGAGTGAGTGGGTGAGGTACTTCAGATCATGATTACCAGCAAGAAGTTTAAATAAGAGTGTTTACCCACCCGCTCAAGAATTTCAAAAAAAGTAGAAATCAAAAACAAAAACTTATAGTTATAAAAAAAATTAAGTTATAAAATCTGACTAGATTGTGTCAAAAATTGAAATAAAACACCTAAAACACAAAGATTCAACACTAATTATTAATAATTTAATTTATTAAAATCCAAGAAAAGCAAAAATTAAAGAAGACAACTTTATAGTTATAAAACAATACCTAAATCCCGCCCATATTGTGTCAAAAATTATTAAAAATATACCGAACACAAATTCAAAATTACAAAAATTGTAAATAATATCAAAAACCTGATAAAATACATCAAAATCCGGCCACAAATCATAAAAATCCGGCTATAATGTCTCAAAAACTAAAAAAAAAAAAAAAACAAAATTGAAGCCACACAACTAAGTATTTAACACCAATTCAAATATACAAAAATTCAACGTAAATTAAACGTAAATGTTAAAAATATCCTACATGAAAACCTGACAAAAAACTAAAAAATCCATCTTGTCAAAAACTACAAAAAATACTAAAAAAATAAGTCATGATATAAAAAAACTGCTATAAAACATCAAAAACTAGCAAAAGTAAAAAAATGAACATAAAAAACTATGAAAAATTGTATAAAAATATGTCAAAAATGGCTATAAAATAAATCAAATTTGTTTATACATACAAATCCGTCCATAAAACATAAAACAATAAATAAAATTTTTTGTATTTTATGGCAGAAATACAAAAAATCCGGCAAAATCCGTTCAAAAAGCAAAAACTCAATATTAATTTAGAAAAATATCAAAAAACACATAAAAATGCGACATTAAAATATAAAATAAGTAAATTGTGCCATAAAATGTACAAAAACCAGCTACTAATAAGCCAAGAATTGCTATAAAATACCAAACACAAATTCAAAAATACAAATTTTTTAAAAAATATCAACATTTTTCATAAAAATTCAACCATAAAACAAAAAATCCAATAAAAATAAAATTAACTTCAAAAATTGCTATAAAAAACCAAATACCAATTTAAAAACACAATATTAATTGGAAACAATATCAAAATACAACAAAAATAAAAAATCTTCCAAAAAAACAAAAAAAAAACTGACAAAATATACCAAAAGTAAGTAAGTACAAAATAAGAAATGCAAAAATTAAACATAAATTGTCAAAAATATCAAAATTCCGTTACAAAACATCAAGAACCAACCATAAAACCTTAAAAAACTACAAAATATTGTTACAAAATACAAAAACTCCGGTCAAGGTATGTCAAAAATTGCTATAATATACCAAAAACAAAATCAAAATTGCTAAAACTCAACATTAATTGTAAAAACTATAAAAACTTAAGAAGATAAAAAAATTAATTCTGCAATAAAATACAATTAATCCGGTCAAAATATGTCAAAAATTAAATTTTGAAATAAAACATAAAAAACCTGTATGTCAAAAAGTGTTATAAAATACCAAACACAATTTGAATAAAATAAAAATTCAACAATAATTCAGAAAAATTACAAATATTCACCACAAATCATAAAAATGTAGCTATAAAAAGCCAAAAATTCTGCTATAAAACTCAAAAAATTCGGTCATAATGATCAAAATTCCGACACAAAACATCAAAATCTAGTCATAAAATATACAAAAGGTGTCCCAAAATTAACGCAAGATTAGATTTTGCCGACATTTGTGCAGTAAATTGTTAGCAACCCTAAAAAAAAAAAACAATTTGACATCTAAGAAGTTATGGGGTTATTTGAAGTCAAAGCTATATGTCAACAAGCCCACAGTCGCCCGTGCGTTACAGGAGGAAATTAAAGGCAGTATCAACAAAATTTAGCCACATTTATGAGAATGGTCATAAAAAATTTACCAGCAAAGTTGTGGAAATCATTTGCCAATGTGTTATTTTATAAATAACCCTAGCCTATGTACTTTTTTTATGATTCAATAAAAAAATAACAATCTAAAAACTAGAAGCTGTGTTTTTTTTAAATTAAAATCTTGCGTTAATTTTAAGACAACCTTTATTATCAAAAATCCTACAAAATAATACATCCACAAATCATAAAAATCCAACTACAAAGTGTCAAATACAAAAAAAAAACAAAAATCAATCCGCAAAACTTAAGACAATAGAAAAATATAAACAAAATGTAGCAAAAAAAAGTAAAAAAAAAAACTACTGAAAGAAAGCTAAAAACTCCAGTCATAATATGACAAAAAACTGTAAAAAATTAAAAAAAAAAAATTTAAAAATCATAAAATATCAAATATAAAAATTTAGCATTAACTGTAAAAGTATCAACATTCAGTCACAAAAAATCAAAATCAAAATAAAAAACCAAAAAATTCTGCCATAAAATACATAAAAATCCGATCATAAGTGTCAACAACTAATACAATAGCAAACACTTAATTAAAAATACAACATTAATTGAAAAAATGTTAAAATTTCACCACAAAATATCAAAATCCAACAATAATAAATTTAAAAAAACAAAAATTGCTATAAAATATACCAAATTTGTCTGTGCAAATAAAAACACGCCTCCAAATTTGACTACAATATATAAAAATCCGGCCATAAAACATAAATAATTAAATTCTGCCATAAAATACAAGAAATCCAGTCAAACGTAAGTATAAAAAACCAAATATAAAGTAAAAAATGCAAAAATTTAACAACAATAATTGTAAAAAATAACAAAATTTGACAACAAAACATGAAAATCCGGCCTTGAAACATAGTGATTTTTAAAAATTGCAATAAAATATCAAACCTAAACTCAAAAACTCAAAATTTCTTCACCAAACATCAAAATCTGGCTATAAAACAAAACAAAAAAAAGTTTGGCCACAAAACATAAAAGTGGACAAAAAAAATACCAAAAATTAAATTTAAACATTAAGAGGGGAGAATATTTGCGCTATTATAAGGGTTCACAGAATCAAACTCGGCAAAAAAACGCTTAAACATAATTGAATAACATTTTCACACATTGTAGAAGAAAATCCAATCTGTGTCCTCATTTTTTTTTTAAATTGATGCAATAAGTCGTTTCTTCCCAATTAATTTTTAAAAAGTGTATTTTAGTTCTTCTTTAATTTTTTACTCGTTAAATATAACTCTAAACCTTTAAACAAAAAAGAAGACATAGAATGGTAGTTAAACATATAAAAAGAGTGTTTACTAAAATCTTATTGTTTGGATATAGAGTTGGTTGGTGTTTGGTCCTATAAGAACCAATTTTAATTTAAAAACGGCGCTGTACGTGTCAATATGTTTCTAGAAAAAAAGGTTCACCGATATTCTCGTAAATGTGATAAGATTTAATAATTTTTCATAATAATACTACTAGCGGCATCCCAATTAAATCCGGCAATTCTCTAGCGTTAAATACAAATATCTATCCAAGATATGGTAAAAGTTGGTATAAAATACCAAATACAAAGTCGAAAATAAAAAAAACTTGAAAAATTTGACCATAAAACATAAAAATCCGGCCATAAAACCGCAAAAATTACAATATTCTGCTATAAAATATAAAAAATTTGATCACAATATGTCAAACATTGCTACAAATACAGAAAACAAATTCAAAAACTCAACATCATTTGTAAAAAAATTGCATAATGTGAAAAAAACCTAAAACAGCAAACAATGTCAAAATTGTGCCATAAAATACTTAAAATCCCGTCAAAAATTGCTAAACACTAACCACAAATTCCAAAAACACAAAAATTTGAGAAAAATATCAAAATGTTGCAACAAAACATCAAAATTCAGCTATACTACATAAAAAAAACTGTGCAATAAAATACAAAAACTCCGGTCAAGATATGTAAAAAATTGCTATAAAATATCAAAAACAAAGTCAAAACTTAACATTATTCTAAAAAATATCAAAATATGACAATTAAATATTAAAAAAATATTAAATTCTTCAGTCAAAATATGTCAAAAACTAGTATAAAATACTAAGTACATAGTCAACAACGCAGAAATTCATTAATAATTGTAAAAAATATCAAAACTCCGCCACAAAATATCAAAATCCGGCCATAAAACAGCAAATCATAAAATATCAAAATCCGACTATGAAACATAAAAAACCCAAAAACTTAAAAAATCAATCATAAAAAATCATATCATTTTTCAAAAATTGCTAACCAAGTACAGGGAAAATTGCTAATAAAAAAAACTTAATTGTAAAAAATATAAAAATAATAAAAATTTTAAAAAAAAATCTTAAAAAGTCTTAAAATACAAAGAAGATATGTAAAAAAATGCTATAAAATATCAAACACAAATTTCCGCTACAAAACATCAAAATCAGGCCAAAAACTTGATCAAGATATATATAAAATTAATTAAAATTATGCAAAAACTCAACATTAATTGTAAAAAAATCAAAACACCAAGACAAAACATCAAAATTCCTTAATATAGCATAAAATGCTAATAATATAAAAAATCCAATTATAATATGTATGTCAAAAATACCAAAATAATCTGATAAAGAAATATCGAAATAATTGAATTATTATTATCAGAAACACTAATAAGCAAATATAAAACAACAAAAATCAGTCAATAAATATCAAAAGCTCCAAATTCCATCCTCAAAACATCAAATATGTAGCAGAGAAATAAAACTAGCTTTAAAAAAAAAAAAAAATACAGATATCTGCTATATCACTAAAAAAATCCAAAAAATCAACATTAATTATGAAAAATATTAACATTCTGGTACAAAAAAATCAAAATCCGATCCAAAATAATAAAAAAAACTTAAAAAATATAATAATGGTACTAAATTATACAATAAAAAGTTAAACTCTGCCATAAAATAAATTGTTATAGAATACCAAACACAAATTTAAAATACAACAATTGTAAAATGTGACACAATTACAAAATTTAGCCAAAAAGTACAACAAAATCAGCAATTTCAAAAATATCCAAAATTCAGTACTTAAAAGCAAATTCTAGAAATTAACCTTACTTAATAAAATTACAAATAATACAAAAATTCATGCATAATATGTCAAAAATTCCAAAAAATCAAAAATCAAGCTACAAAACTTAAAAAAAAAACTTTTAAAAGAAAACTTAAAATATGGCCATAATGTGTCAAAAATTTAAATACCAAATACAAAACCAAAAACACAAAAACTCAAAATAAATTTTAAAAAAATATCAAAATTTGACACAAAATCATAGAATACAAAAAAAAAACAAATAAAATGTCAAAAATTGCTATAAAATATTAAATACAAAATGAAAAGTCAACATCAATTGTAAAAACTATCAACAGCCCGCCACAAAATATTAAAATCCGGCCATGAATTATAAAGCAACCAAAAGTTTTTGCCTTTAAGTACAAAAAAAGACCAAAATCAAAGTCAAAAATTGTTATAGAATGTTTTTAACAAAAACTCAACACAAATCAAAATAATAAAGTAATATAACTTAAGGCAAGACGCTTTGTAATTAGAAGATTTCCTAGATTACTTTAGCTTTGTGATTGATAAATTTTAAGCTATACAAAGATCACGAATTTAATAAAACCAATTAAAAAAAAATCAAAAAAATTAAAGCATTATTCAATTAAACAATTATCTTTAAATAAACCAAGATTCGCATTAAATTTATTCACTTTAAATAAGTGACAACTTTTTTCTTTTGAGTAGTGTTAGTCACAAATGCAAAAACTCAACTTTAATTGTTATTGTCACAAATGAAGAAATACCGGCCATAAAACAGCCAAAAATATCAAAATTCTGCCAAGAAATACAAAAAGTTTGGTTGACATATCCAAAAACTCAGCATTAATTGTAAAAATTATCAAAGTTTACAACAAAATTAAAACAAAATAAAATTCTTTTCCGAAATACAAAAAATCCGGTCATTCTATGTCAAAAAGTGCTTGAAAATACCAAACACAATTTCAATAAATAAAAAATTCAATTAATTGTAAAAAATGACAAAAATGAGCCACAAATCATAAAAATTTAACCATTTTAAGAAAAAATTATAAAAAACTTTTTTCTTAAAAATAATGCAGTTTTCATAGCCAATTTTATTTTTTTCCTTAAATTTTGAAAATTTTGCAAAACTTCAAGACAGTTTTACTTAAAAAAAATGAAGGAATTTTCTTTTTTTTCAAAAATTTAATTCAGTAAATGCCCTGTGCTACGTTTTGAGATATCTTACAATGTATTCACAGTATTACTTAAAAATAACAAAAAAAAAACTTTAATTTTAAATTTTCATTTTTTGATTGTTTGTAACTTCTCTGGATTGCATTTTTAGGAAAAACTTATAACAAGTTTATTTCTTTAACATTTTCAAAAAGAATAAGTTTTTACAAAAATTTTTTTTTTTTTAATTTTAAAAAATTTGCAAACTTTAAGTGACAGTTATTCTTAAAAAAAAAAATGATAGATATTTTCTTTTCTTCTCAAAACAGGCTTTACATATAAAAGCAGCATTTGAAAAAAAAAATACCTTACGCCTTTTTTTTTAAGAAAAACTATCACTTAAAGTTTTGCAACATTTTCAAAATTGAAAGAAAATTTTTTTGGACAAATTTGAAGAAAAAAGTTGGTAATAATTTTTTCCCAAAAAAAAGTTACAAAAGATCAAAAAATGTAAATTTTTTGCTTTTTTAAGTATTTCTGTGAATACATTGTAAGATATCTCAGAACATAGCACACGGCACTTCCTAAAATTTTCAGGATATCTTTTGCACATATGAAAACACGTTTTTATTAACTTTTGAAAAAAAAAATACCCGTCATCTTTTTTTTTAAAAAAACTCTCTTTTAAAGTTCTGCAAAATTTTCAAAAAAGAAGAAAAAAAAATTTGGCTATAAATACTTTTTTTTTGGCAATTAAAAAAAAAATGTTTCTTATAATTTTTTCCTAAAAAAGTAATACTAAAAAGTTACAAATAATAAATAAAAAACTCAAAAACCTTGATTTTTTCAAATTATAAATGTTTATTACTCAAAAATGGCTCACAAAAAAAAATCTGAAAAGATTCACATAATTAGGATTCATGTAGAGAAAGGCATTTTCAGTAGTTTGAGCACAAACAAATTTTCAATCCGTACACTTGACTCATACAAAATTTTGATCAACATGTCAAAAATTATTATTAAAAAGTCAAAACTGCTTGTAAAAAATATCAAAAAATTTACAACAAAATATAAAAATTTGGCCATAAAACATAACTGAATAATTAAATATAGAAAATCCAATCAAGATATATCAAAGTTAGTATAAAATATCAAATACAAAGTCAAAATTGCTAAAATTCAACATTAATTGTAAAGAACAAAAGATTTGAACACAAAACATAAAAATCCAAACAAACTACAAAATTCTACAAAAAAATATAAAAAAATCGGCTATAAAAACCATACAAAAATTCAACATCAATTGCAAAAAATACCAAAATTATCTGACAAAACCTCATAATCAAGTTATAAATCATAAAAAATAAAATATTAGGCCATAAAATACAAAAAATCCGGTCAAGAAATGTCAAAAATTACTAATACCAAATACATGATAATAAAATGCTGACAAGAAACAACAAAATCTGGCATAAAACCACCAAAAATGTCAAACTTAGCAATAAAATACAACAAATCCGGTTTGCTACAAATCAACATTAATTGTAAAAAATATCAACATTTTCCCACAAAAAAACAAACAAAAATAATGCAAAAATAAAATTCTAAAAATAAAAACAAAAAAACTGGTCAATAATTGCAATAAAATAACTGTCAAAAACGCCAAAAGCCGTAAAAACAAAGAGAAATCATAAAATATCAATTTTTTTTTAAATAATGTCAAAAATACAAGAAATCTGGCCATAGTAGGTCAAAAATTACAATAAAATACCAAACATAAAGTCCAAAATACAATAATTAATTAATTAATTTGACCAAAATAAATAAAAATCCGGCCATAAAACATAAATAATTAAATTCTGCCATAAAAGATAAGAAATGCAGTCAACTATGTTAAATGTAAGTACAAAATCCAGCCATAAATCAGAACAAATTCTGACACAAAATATAAAAAATTTGGTCATGGTATGTCAAAAATTGCTACAAATACCAAACACAAATTTCAAAAATTCAACTTCAAATGTAAAAAATAGCAGAAATAGTTTTTGATGACAACTTTGACAAGTCAAATATGCGCTTAACTTGGCCATAAAATAAATAAAAATATCAAAATTAATAAATACAACATAAAATACAAAAAATCCGGTTATAATATGTCAACAATTGATAAAAAAACCTAACACAAACTTAAAATTACAAAAATTTAACATTAATTGTAAATAATATGAAAAAAAAATCTGCTATAAAACTCAAACAAATCGGTCTTAAAATAGTTATAAAATATCAAATAGAAAGTCAAAAATGCAAAAAGTCAACATTAATTTAAAAAAAAATATATAAGTTTTGCCACAAAACATCAAAATCCGGCCATAAAAAACCAAAAAAAGTCAAAACTGCTAAAATTTATCAAGATATGTCAAAACTTAGTATAAAATACAAAGTCAAGATTGGAGAAATTCACATTATTTCTAAAAAATATAAAAATTCCGAAACAAAACATCAAAATCCAGCCATGAAACAGTAAAAAATGTAAAAATTCAACTAATCATGATATGTCAGAAATTGCTACAAATATACACAACACAAAAATACAAAAAACAATATTAATTAATGTAAAAAAAATATGAATATTTCAACACATCAAAACAAAATCTGGACATAAAAACTTAAAATTCTGAAATAAAATACAAAAAATCCGGTCATAATATGTCAAAAATTGCCATACAATAGAAAAAACTCAACATTAATTATATCAAATATCAAAAAAATCAAGCATAAAACATTAAAATAAAAAAAAAATACCATCATCAAATGTCAAAATTTTTAAAATTTCGCCAAAAATACAAAAAACCTGGAAATTGCTATAAAATAATGAACACAAAATCAAAAATTCAACAATAGTTGTAAAACGTATCGACATTTTATCTCAAAACTTATTTATTAAAATTATATCAATCTAGCCACAAATAAGTAAAAAATATCAAAATTCATCCAAGACAAACAAATTCTGATAATATATTGCAAAAATACCCAAAAGTTAGTATTAAAAAACTAAATTCTAAAAATCAATTAATAAAAATACCAAAATCCGGCTCCAAAACTTATTACTATCCAAATCTAACCAAAAAATTGCAAAAAGTAAATCCGTCCATTATACTCAGCGGTATAAAATTCAACCTATTAATATTTTTAGCAAAACTTTAATATAGATATGCTGATTAGATAATATTATATGTTTTGTAGTCATTTTAACAATAATATAGCACTTTTTAATATAAGTAAGCGCTGAAAAAAAGTGATGTTTTTGTGAAAACCCTTTTTATGAAGTGATATGCTTACAATGAAATTGAGATTAGGTAATTAATGCTTTTACAATAATATAAAATATGGTTTTAAATGCCATCGATTCTGCCAAAGCTTTTACTTTTATTCATTATGCTATTACTGTTATTCAAGATGAGCGGTCACAGTATTACGCAGCTAGAGTTTTTAGTGTTTCAAGGCGTAGTGTGTAGAGGGCTTTAAACCAATTTTATGAAACAGTAGAGTACATCAAAAAAATTGGTCAGGCAGACAAATGTGTAACTTTTCGAGAGTACCACTTCTGTCTTTACAAATCTTGCTAAATAGAAGGACTACTGCAGGTAGTTGCAAGAAGTACAAGGTGTAACAATTAGTAAGAGAATTGTAAAAAAAAATATTTAAAAAATACAGTTTATGCGTAAAACGACCTGCAAATGCCCTACAAATGAATAGAGAACATTACAAATTAAAAAATTGAAAAATAACGCAAAATCCTTAACTGACAAGTCGAGATTTTGTCAGATGGCCGACATAAAATATAAAAAAAAACAGGTCAAAGGTTTTCACAGCGCAATATTATACCAAAACTCAGTCTCGGTAATAGTGTGGGGTGGCATAAGCCTGCCAGCTCGCACCCATAATTGTATGCTAATGCATGATAATCGTCCTCGCGTTGCTAGAATCATCTGAATCAAATTAAACATGTTTGAGACATCTTAAAATGACAAGTTTAAGCTCAAATTCCTGCTTTTGCAAACTAGAGAGAGTAAAGCGCAGCGCTATTACGTAAATAGAAAAAACTAATCAGCTCAGTAAGATCAAACCTCGGCGCATAAATTGTCGCAGGTTCGAGCCCTAGCTCCGGCAAAGCATTTTTAAGAAATTGTGGCATTTATTTACTCACGACAATAGTTTAATACATGATTAGTGTCCATACAAACCATAATTAATTTGATATGTAAGTGTGGATAGACCAGATACTAGGCCTCGTCGGTATCTACAGCACCTCCATACTTTCAATTAACGGATTTCGGTAGTACATATTATGAAATTAATTCACAAGTACATATTCAAAAGGCAGCACAAGCATAAGCCCTTAAATATCAGCCGTTGCAACTAAAAAAAAGCCATAAAGCTCTAGACACACGATATTAATTTTCATTTTTTCTGCATTTTATTACATTATTATTGTTTTCCAAGCCTAATAATTAAATCACATTATTCAAAATAAATAGTCAAATCACAATAAAACTTCTCTAAGATTGCTAAACGTTAAATTTTTCAATTCGGTCAGTTTATGTCAAAAATTTCAAAAAATACAAAAATCAAGCCAAAAAACTTAAAAATTATAAAAAAATACTAAAAATCCGACCATATGTAACGAAAATTGCTATAAAATACAAACCGTTAAATAAAATTACAAAAACACAAAATCAATTTTTAAAAAATATCAAAATTTCGCCGATAAAACATAAAAAACCAAAAATAAACCGTCATAACATTAAAAAAATCGATAATGGTATGTCAAAAATTGCTATAAAATACCAAATACAAAATTAAAAACGTAAAAACTCAACAATAAATAAAAAATATAAAAACTTTGCTTTAAAACACTAAAATCCGGCCATACAACATAAAATATGTCAAAAATTTAAAAGACAAAGTCAAAAACACTGATACTAAACATTAAAAGTAAAAAAAAACAAAATTCTATCAAAAATAAAAATAGGAGCATAAAACATAAAAACAAAAATTTTTAAAAATGTAATAATAGTATTAAGTTTCAAAAAATCTGTCAAAAATATAATTATATTTCAAAAATTGCTATAAATAACCAAACACAAAATAAAAAATTTAAAAAAATCAATATTCAATGTAAAAAATATCAACATCCAACAACAAAAAATCAAAACTAAGCCATTAAAATCCGACTAAAATTTACTACCATAACATAAAATACTCAAAATTCAAAATTCTGCCATGATATGTTAAAAATTACCATAAAATTTTGTTGGCCAAAGTCAAAAATACAACTCAACATCAAAATCCGGACATAAAAAATAACAACACTTAAAAAAATTTATTAATAGTACCAAAATCAAACAAAAAGTTTAATTTTTTTGTCAAATATACAAAACATCCGGCCACAATACAATAAAGTTTCAACATTAATTGTAAAAAATATCATTAATTTGCCACAAAAATTCAAAATCAGGCAATAAAACAAAAATAAACCTAAAATTTTAAAAATCTGCCATTAAATTGTCCAATCAAAAATCCATGACAAATATTAGCAACAAAATATAAAAAACTCCAAGTATATTATATAAAAAAACCAAATTCCTGCAATAAAATATAATAAAATCGTTCGGAATCTCAAAAACTGCTATAAAAGACCAAACTCAAATAAAAAAAATTATACAATAATTACAAAAAACGCTAAAATTTACAAAACACATCAAAATCCGGCCCATAAAACAAAACAACAAAATTCTGCCATAAAATCCAAAAAAAAAACCGGCCAAACATAAAATCAAAAATACAAAATAAAACATATCATAAAATATAAAAAACTTAAAAAACTGTAGTATAGTATTAAAAAATACTAAAAAATGCCAAAAATCTGTCATAAAAGTACAAAAAAAACAGCCATATTATATCAAAAATACAAAAATGCAACAAAAATATTAAAATCCTAACTATTACAAAAAAATCAAGTTTATAGCATAAAAACTCAAAAACCGAGAGTAAAGATACCAAAAACAACCCAAAACAATGTGAAAAAAATCACAATTTCGGCATAGAATATAAATAATCCGGTTATTAATTAAAAAAGCCTAAATAAATTGAAATCAATCTTAATCTGCTCTAAAAAAAACACAAAGATCCTCTTGCTTTCTATACTACGTTTTGCATCTATCTTTTACTGTATATAATTTGTAAAAAAAATTAGTGTTTTAGAATCTATCTATACTATATCTGTGCTTTCTTTTGCTTTCATTGATAAATATCGCTGCGCTAAAGCGCTTTACTCTAGTAAACAATAATCTTAATATTATAAATAATCAAACGAAAGACTGGTTTGCCATCTAGTTGCAATTTTTAATACTAAAATGTCCGCATTAATCGGTATCATTTCGCGGCTTTAACGATTGCATAAATGCTAAAATGATACCGATTAATGCGGACATTTTAGTATTAAAAATTGCAACTAGATGGCAAACCAGTCTTTCGTTTGATTATTTATAATATCAATTGTGTTCATAAGAACAGAAATATTTATTCAAAATTGTCTTCGCTATCATGCGATGCCGTGGTCGTACAAGGCATACTGACGAGGTTTGTAGAACCGAAACAATTGTCTATGCTTGACCCTTGGCCGCTGTGATTCGATTGACTGATTTTGAATAAATTATTAATTCATTTAATAATCTTAATGTTTCTCTCTTTTCATGTTTATGCGTCAACAACAAGATTAGTTATTTGCTCGGTCTATTAAATTCATAACATTCTTCTAAAAACTATTTCAAAACGCTCAAATTTAATATAAAATTAATTCAACTTAAGCCTCCATATCTCCGTAAAAATATCTTGCAGTTAAAACCCGTAACCAATAATAATTCTCTTTTGAGCGCCAAAATCCTCCAAAATATCTGCTTCTAAAGTCAAAATTTAGAAACGACGCCTCCATCATCTCAATGCCCGCTACAAAAAGTTACGTCCAACAGTCAAATAAACTGAATTGCAACCACAACTGAACTTGAAGAATTCTTTGAACTATTTAACCACATTAACCATATTTTAACCACAACAAACCTAGACGACAAGAGGTCATTTAAAAAAACTCTGAATTTCCTACCAAGACAATATCTGTAGATAACAACTTTTCAAAAATTAATAAGAAATAAGTAAAAGAGAATCAGAGAAGAAAAAAAAGTATCTAATTACAACGACATTAAACAACCCCGCCGGTCTTCCTCGACAACAAACCTCATAGTCTAAACTAACACCAATTTCCAGACCTAAACGTAACGTCTAGGCGCGTTTAGAAAATACAACCGTTAACTTGCAGCGCTATTTGAATATTATCAACCATAGAAAATTCACTGGACACAAGCAAGCACTCACTTAAACATTCCAAAATTTCACCGACCGAAACGGTCAACTGTTGGCGGTAAAATTAAAAGTAAACATTATAGCAACAATTGCCAACAGTTCCGTTTCCTAAACGCACACAATCTCTTACTAATCCTAAACAAAAAACTAAGAAACTTTATAATCTAAAATTTTGAACCTAGGCTAGTCTTTCATCATTAAGTAGCATTAAGCTATTATCAAATTTAGTGTGCCTAGACAACATCAAATAAACTAATAGCAAGCAAACAGTAAAAAAATGGCAAACAAACAAAATAATTTTAGACAAGAAATAATTCATCAATTGATAGTCATAGCACAAAATGCCAAGTGTTTAAAAATCAGTACAAAATGTCCGAAAACTACTCAATTTAATGTCTTGCAATTTATTTTTGTTTGTTCAAGCAATTTTTTTTTTCAATTTTCTAATAACTAATCTCACATAAATTAAACACTTTCATCTAACCAGTTCCTCATTTCTTCATAGTTCAATAAATTGAACATAATTAAATAGTTTCACCGAGAAAATAATATTAATTCAACAAAACAGCATAAAACCATTATTAACACAACAAATCAGTATAGGAAGTTGCAAAACCCTTATACATTAAAACGACATTCTTCTTTCTACCTGTGCAGAGATGGAATCAATTATATTTCTGATGCAACCGGTGGAAATGAACATTTTGAAAACTTACATAAGAATCGGACGAAAGTGAAAACAACCAGTCGGTTTTCATGCAGGCAACGGTTCAACGTTTTGTTATAAACACTCCGCAACATAATTGATAATCTTTGTTGTACTTTCTTTCTAAATTAGAACTTCTTACAGAAAATGCACAATGGATAATTAGAAAATAAATTAGTGTTGTTAATAGAATACTAAAATTTTCCTTGTAAATTTTTGTTACAATTAATTACTATTACTCACCAACTCGTAACCAATTAAATTTAATGAAATAAGACTCACCTGTAACAAAAAAAAAATAGAAATTAGTTACAAAAATGTATGTAAATAAATACAAGATAAAACAGCGATTGTGTCATATGAAAACTGGCCGAGCATACTCCTTTTCACTTTCCTTTGTGGAAGAAAGTTAGTTCCTTCGCGTTTGCATACTAAAATAATTTATGGTTATTTGATTAAAGAATGATGTTGCGGTTGTCGCATGGATATTATCAACTGCATAGCAGCACATATTCGCACACTTAAATTGTTCAATTTTATGCAAATTATTCATATCGTATGATGAAAGGTGTTATTCGTTTACAGCATAAATTGCATTGTTAAGATTTTATTGCTAATCGACCACAACAGAATTAGATAATAAATGGGATAATAAAAGATTTTATATTCGAAAATGAATTGGAACAAGTGTTTATAATGAGATTCCTGTTTTTATGTCATTATGATCTAATAAAGTACCATCAGCATCATAAAATGCCTTGAGCATTTTAAAGACCATTCAACTAAAATTAATTAATAATTTTGATTGTGTAATCGTTTTTTTTTAATGATTAAAAGAATTGCAAAAAAATATATGGAATTACATAAAATGTGATCTTTTCTGTATTAAATAAAATTAGGATCAATTATAAATAAATGTTGATCTGGCGTTTATTAATTAATTTATTAATTGGGTCAGATTGTTGCGAATAGAAAATGTTGTTCGCCAACGTTAGCCGAATAATTATGAATTATGAATGGGTCGGCGGTTTCTTTTTATTGAATTATTTATTATTTAGAAATTCGAATGAAGTACCAACATTTTGTAAACAATGACCTTTAAATTTAATCAAATTAAAAGATATAAATTAGTTAAAATTTAATTTAATCAATTTTGTATTTTAATTTAGTTATTAAGAAAGCTTTTCTACTTTTCCTTAAAATACGAGAATTGGGCTGCAAAAAATCCAAATTTTAAACTGGAATATCCACTCACTAGCCAAAGGTTAAAAGTTTCTGCTCTTTGCAAGCGTTAGAATTTGTCCAAGAAAAAAAGAAGTGATAGCCAATCTCTTTATGATCAAGAATTTGTTATCAAGAAATTGAAAGTTTCTCCTTCTTAAAAAACGTTAAAAGTCTCTTAGTCAAAGAAACAGGAGATGATATCCAATCTCATAACCATTAACATTAGAAGTCACTTAGTCAGAGAAGGAAAAGGGTGTTATATGAGATCCTGATGACCAACACTTAGGAGGGTGGTAGGGTCATTCCAAATCAAAAATACAATTAAGTTGTTTAAACTTGAGTGCCCACCAACCTGCCCTGTTATCAATAAATTTTCTGAATGTGTAAGAAGTCACTTAATCAGAGAAGGAAAAGGTGTTATCTAATGTCTTGATAACCAACACTTAGGCCGGTAGGTGGGTCAATCCAAATCAAGATTACTATCAAGTAGTTTAAATTAAAGTTCCTGCCTACCCAAACAAATGTTTGTTATCAACTAATTAAAAGTTTCTCCTCTCTGCATGTGTTAGAAGTCACTTCGTCAGAGAAGAAGAAGGTTTTACTTGATGTCTTAATGACTAATACTTGAGTGGGTGGGTGGATCACTCTATCTCATAAATACCATTGATTAGTTTAAATTGAAGTAACCACCCACCCGCCCAAGTGTTTGTTATCAAAGAATTTAAAGTTTCTCCATCTGGATGTGTTAGAAATCACTTAGTCAGAGAAAGAAGAGGTGTTACATGATGTCTTAATGACCAACACTTGGTCAGGTAGGTGAGTCTAGGTTTGAATTAAAGTGCCCACCCACCCGCCCAAGTGTTTGTTATCAAAACAATAAAAGTTTCTCCTCTCTGCATGTTTTAGAAGTCAAGTAGTTAAAAAAAATAAAAGTGCTATATAATGTCTTTATGATCAACACTTGGGCGGGTAGGTGGGTCACTCCAAATCATGAATACCATTGAATAGTTTAAATTTGAGTACCCACCCACCCGTCCGATGTTTGTTATCAAAAAATTAAAAGTTTCTCCTCTCTGCATGATTTAGAAGTCATTCAGTCTGAAAAGAACAATATGAAGTCTTGATGACCAACACTTGGGCGGGTGGTTGAGTCACTCCATATCATAATTACCTTCAAGTAATTTAACCTACTCAGGTTTTTGTTTTCAAAGAATTGAAAGTTTTTCCTCTCTGCATGTGTTAGAAGACACTTAATCAGAGAAGAAGGAGGTGTTATATGATGTCTTGATGACCAACTCCAAATCATGATTACCATTTAATAGTTTAAACTGGAGTGTCCAAACACCCGCCCAAATGTTTGATAACAAGAAATTAAAAGTATGTTCTTTTTGCAAGGGTTAAAAGTCTTTTTGACCAAAAAGGAAAAAGTGATATACCATCTCTTAAAGATCAACACTTAAGTAAAGTAAGTCACTCCAAATCATGATTACTATCAAGTGGTTTAAATTAGAGTTCCCGCTCACTCGCTCAAAAAGTTGTTATCAAAAAACTGAAAATTTCTTCCTTTTGCAAAAGTTAAAAGTCTTTTCGTCTAAAAAGCAAAAGGTGATATCTAACATTTTAAGTGAGTAAGTGGGTCACTCCAAATTATGATTACCATCAAGTAGGTAAAACTAGCATGCCCACCTACCCGCTCAAGAATTTGTTATCAAAAAATTGAAGAATTCTCCTTCTTGCAAACGTGAAATGTCTCTTTGTACAAAAAAGAAGAAGTGATATCCAATCTTATAATCATCAACTCTTGAGTAGGCAAATGGGTTACTCCAGATCATAAGTAGTTTCTATTGTAGTACGCACCCATCCGACCAAGTGTTTGTTATTAAAAAAATTAAAGTTTTTCTTCTCTACATGTGTTAGAAGTCGCTTAGTTAAAAGAGTAGAAGGTGATATCTACATGTCCTGATGACCAACACTTGGGAGGGTAAGTGGGTCACTCCAAATCATGATTACCATCATATAGTTTGAACTGAAGTGCTCATCACCAGCCCAAAAGTTTAAAATTGCAAGCATTAGAAGTTACTTTGTTCAAAAAAGAAGAAATGATATCTAATCTATTTATGATCAACACATGGGAGTGTAGGTACGTCAGTCCAGATTATAATATTACCATCCAGTAAGTTACCCACCAGCTCAAAAGTTTATTATCAAGAAATTGAAAGTTTCTCCTTTTTGCAAACGTTAAAAGACTGTTTGTGTAAGAAAGAGAACGTGATATCCAATCTCACAATCATCAAAACTTGGATAAGTAAGTGGGTCACTCCAAACCATGTTTACTATCAAGTAAACCCACCCGCTCAAGTGTTATCAAAAAATTAGAAGTTTCTTCTCTTGTGTTACAAGTCCCTTAGTTAGAAAAGGAAAAGGTAATATCTAATCTTCTAACAGAACACGTAAAGATAGAGGTGATAAACCCTTAAAACAATAGAAGTAAAATGTTAAAAAATAAAATTACTACCAAAACAAAAGCCATAACTCATAAAGCAACACAAACCATCTTGCTCTTTGTCAGAAACATTGACAAAATGGGAGTCACAAATAAAGCAGAGATAAAAATGAGCGGTGGTAACCCTACTTATTGAGAAAAGCATAAAAACTCTAATAAAGAAAAAGCTTAAAACAGAACAAACTAGCCCGTAGAAGAAAATTAAATTAAATTCCAAGCATTCGGTCTAAAGCAAACGCTTGCAACAAAGAAGAAGTGCAGAGGCACGGCGCCAAAGAATAATCTATAAAAAACGGCACAAAGCTAAGGATATAGCCTACCCGGAATACCGTAAGGCAATAGCGAAAGCCAGAAAATAAAAAAGAATGCTCCTAAAAACAAAAATAAAAGTTCTTAAAAGTAAACACTAACAGGAACAGTGCAATAATTGACATACTTTCCAAAACGCGCGAGACAACGCCGCAATAAACTCTGACCAATGCATATTAGTACCCAGATCTAAACATATATGCTACAATCATAGTACTAAACCCAAAGCTACACAAAAGATAGAGAAAGCAAAGGTTTTCTCCCCATCAAAACGTAAAATATCCTGCTATGTATTGCCAAACATAGAACAAAATGATTCCAAGACATACTTTTACAAACTAATCTAAAGTGTGAAAAAAATATATAAACGGATTTGTAATTGGGAAAATTTTTAGCAGTAAACTCCTAATGTAGATTGCCAAAAATAAAGATTAGAAGCTTGATTGGATAGCAGAACTCAGCCTAACAGTACACAACGTATAAAATAATCCAACTTTTGTACGAGGAAAAAACACATCTATCATCAGATATAACACTGTCCACCAAAAACGTAGCTCACTTTATTAACGGAGTAAAAAATCAGGTCAACATAAATCCGCACCAAAATTTCAACACTAAAGAATCAACAAATAGCGCAGGCTTGACTAACATAAAACCAGAAAATTAGAAACTTAGCACGGAAAAGCTACCAAAGTTCAAAAAATATTTAAAAAAAAAGCAATCTGATAAGAAAAAGTTTTAAAAATCGCAAATAAAAGGTTCCATAAAAAAACGTGGGGTAAAAAAGAAACAAATAAAGAAAAAGCGCTTCAGAAGTACTAAGCGGTGAGCGTCTGCATAGAGAAAAAAAAGACAAATAAAAGCAAAAAAAAAAACAAAAATTGCACTTTCAGCGTTAATGACAAATGTAGAAGGTCCAAGCCAGCAAAAGGCGAGCCATGTGCTAAACGATAAGCTCAGTGCTTCTATATGCGGCCTATTTAGAAAAGGACTCTGAAAGTGAATCAAAACTAGCCATCCTAACAAGAGTACAGAGAAGAGGTGCACAAAAATAGCGGTAATCATCCCAATTGATATCCTCGCTAAAAAGCAAAACATAAAAAAGAAAATGCTGTCTGAATGTAGTAAAAAAAGCCAATAAAAGTATGGGTAAGAAGATGTTCAGAAAACATGATAAAAAACCAACAAACTAGCTGAACAAAAAGCATGGAGAAGTGAATTACAACCTAACGTAGGTACTAAAAAAGCACGATTGCTTCGGAGCATACCAAAAGTAAAAATACCATCACCCACACGATACTTGATTAAACCGTTGAGACAAGAGTTGACACAGGGAGGAAAATAAGAAGATTAGATTCAGCAACCACAGTATACGGCGTCGTCTAGGACCTTTATGGTTATTTATTTTTCCCCGCAGTATTACCTAGAGAATGCGAAATTTGGCCAAAATATTCCAATATCCTTCTTTAAACTGTTGTCCAGATTTTATTCTCTTTGCCCATACGCTGAAACTCCATCTCATTTGTTGTTACGTGGTATATCCATGATATTCTCAAATTCAAATTCTTCAAACCGCGTCTGACGCCATAATAGTCGTCGGTACATCATAGAAATTATAATGAAAAGCTAGCCAAAAGTCTAGAACAACCGGAACTGAAGTCTTAAAACAGTCACTCATGTTAGAGGCCACCTACGCCCAAATCCAATAGACCAATCACAGTAGAATTAAGACAAGAGCCAGCAACAAAAACAAACAAAAAACTTACTACCGGAGTTAGTCACCAGCTGACTCAAAAATCAAAACAAGTAAAAGAACTTCTTTGAGTATCTCACAAACCGTCGGTAAAACAAAAACTTCATAAAGTTAGTGTATGGACAGGTCAAAAACCAGTGCGGCTAATAGACTCTACAACAAGTAGACTCCATTGAGACTCGTCAAGAATAAAGTACAAAGCAAAAAAAAGCCAAATCAACCCCAACTCTGGAACTTCGTCACAAGTTACTCTTAGTCCAACGTCCACGGCAAACATTAACTTAATCGAACTAGAGTATGTAATAGATAAAATTCCACAATCAACGTCTCCATCAACATTTCGCAAAACCACGCCACAAATTCGTTGTAGAGGTGCTACTAAAATTTGCCCTCTTTGCGCACTTTGCCAAATAATATTATTCCAGTATAGCCACTCTGGGCCGTCTTGAGTTACCCTAAATCGTACCACATAATTTTTTTTCGTTTGTGTACGCCTAATTTAATTTGTTAGAACAAAGCGGAAGCAACTAACACCGTCTGGAAACCATAGCCAAAAGCACTTTCTTCTTTTTTGGGTTTCAACCGGCAGCCTTCAACAAAATATTCAAAAAGACGCTGGTAACAAATAGCGTCAAAAGTGAGTCTTTTTATCAACTATTTCAGAAAAAAGTACTCTAAAAGGCAGCTCATTAAACAATGCCTCAAAGACGTCGCCACTGCATTGCAAAAGTGAAATCATTAGAATCGTACTTTCCCAACTTCAAAAAATATAATTTAAAACTCCAAGATAATATGATGATTTTGGTTTCAGAATGTTGTAAGCTAAACAAGATTTTTAAGAACTTTTTTATTGAAACATTAGTTTAATGTTAAATGCCTTTGAAACTATGCATTAAACTAATTTGAATTTTTGGCAAAATTTTGTACTACTATAGTACTAATATTGTATCAAATTTGAATAGATTTGATACAATGATTTTGGTTCCAGAATGTTGTAAGCTAAACAAGATTTTTAAGAACTTCTTTATTGAGACATTATTTTAATGTTGAATGTTTTTGAAACTACACATTAGACTAGTTTAAATTTATGTCAAAATTTAGTACTACTATAGTACTAATATTGCATCAAAATTGAATGGATTTGATACGATGATTTTGGTTCCAGAATTTTGTAAGCTAAACAAGATTTTTAAGAACTTTTTTATTGAAACATTAGTTTAATGTTGAATGCTTTTGAAACTATACATTGAACTAATTTGAATCATTGGCAAAATTTAGTACTACTATAGTACTAATACTGTATCAAATTTGAATGGATTTGATACTATGATTTTGGTTCCAGAATGTTTGTAAGCTATACAAGATTTTTAAGAACTTCTTTATTGAGACATTATTTTAATGTTGAATGTTTTTGAAACTACACATTAGACTAGTTTAAATTTATGTCAAAATTTAGTACTACTATAGTACTAATATTGTATCAAATTTGAATGGATTTGATACAATGATTTTGGTTCCAGAATGTTGTAAGCTAAACAAGATTTTTAAGAACTTCTTTATTGAGACATTAGTTTAATGTTGAGTGTTTTTGAAACTATACATTGGACTAATTTGAATCATTAGCAAAATTTAGTACTACTATAGTACTAATATTGCATCAAAATTGAATGGATTTGATACGATGATTTTGGTTCCAGAATTTTGTAAGCTAAACAAGATTTTTAAGAACTTTTTTATTGAAACATTAGTTTAATGTTGAATGCTTTTGAAACTATACATTGAACTAATTTGAATCATTGGCAAAATTTAGTACTACTATAGTACTAATACTGTATCAAATTTGAATGGATTTGATACTATGATTTTGGTTCCAGAATGTTGTAAGCTAAACAAGACTTTTTAAGAACTTCTTTATTGAGACATTAGTTTAATGTTGAATGTTTTTGAAGCTATATATTGGATTGATTTGAATTTTTAACAAAATTAAGTACTACTATAGTACTAATATTGTAGCAAATTTGAATGGATTTGATACGATGATTTTGGTTCCAGAATGTTGTAAGCTAAAGAAGATTTTTAGAAATTTTTTTATTGAGACATTAGTTTAATGTTAAATGTTTTTGAAACAACACATTGGACTAATTTGAATTTTTGTCAAAATTTAGTACTACTATAGTTCTAATAATAGATCCTACAACTAAAAGACTTCATTGAAACCCGTGAAGAATAAAGTACGAAGCAAAAAAAATGCAAAACAACCCCAACTCTGGAACTCCGTCACAAGTTACTCTTAGTCCAAGGTCCACGACAAACATTTACATAACCAAACTAGAGTATGTAATAAAGAAAATTCCACAATCAACGTCTCCATCAACATTTCGCAAAACCACAAATTCGTTGCACCACCTCTTCTAAAATTTGCCACTCTGGGCCAACTTTACCCTAAATCGTACCACATAATTTTTTTTTCGTTTGTGTACGCCTAATTTAATTTGTTAGAACAAAGCGGAAGCAACTAACACCGTCTGGAAACCATAACCAAAAGCACTTTCTTCTTTTTTGGGTTTCAACCGGCAGCCTTCAACAAAATATTCAAAAAGACGCAGGTAACAAATAGCGTCAAAAGTGAGTCTTTTCATCAACTATTTCAGAAAAAAGTACTCTAAAAGGCAGCTCATTAAACAATGCCTTAAAGACGTCACCACTGCATTGCATAAGCGGAATCTTTAGAATCGTGCTTTCCCAACTTTAAAGAATATAATTTAAAACTCCATGAGCAAAAGTTGCTGCAAAGAAGGATCCACTAGCATAGAAAAGCGTCCAAACGTTCAAATCCTGGGAAAAAAGAGATTAAAAAAGACAAAATTGTACGTTTATCCCAAATCGTCTTTACAATATTTAGCGTTGGAACCACAAAATCATAGGTCCGTCACTAAAAAACTCCAAAAGTCAATTCAATTAAAAAAAGCTACACCATTAACGCCCTCAGATTATTACCGGAGAGTGGCTCTGTTAAGTGAACCGTCTAACTCAAATTGCGGTGCAGAAATTGTCGCAGGTTCGAGCCCCAGCTACGGCAGAGCATTTTCAAGAAATTATAGCATTTATTAATTCAGGACATTAGTCTAATACATGATTAGTGTCCAATAACTTCATTTAATATGAGAGTGTGGTAGACCAGATACTTGGCCTCGTCAGAATCTACAGCGCCTCCATTCTCTCAATTAACAAGTTCAATAGTATAAATTATGTAATTTTTTAAAAGTATGTATTCAAAGCCAGCTTGTGAAGTAATATCATAAGTATAAATCCTTGCAACTGAAAAAAAATTGAAGCACCTAGAAATAAATAATTTAGTAGAAATAATGCTACAAAACTAAGCCTTAATTGACCATATGATTACAAATATCATAACAATAAAAGAAGCTAAAAAAAGAAAGCTTAAAAAGCAACAAAATTAATAAATAAAATAACAAAACAAAAGCTAAAACGGATAAAAAGCAAAGTAATGCAGCGGCAATCCCCCTGCGCCTGTAAAGGAGATAGAAAAGATTTTTTAGAGCTGCCCGGTAAACCCTAATTCTGGATAAGCCTAATTCCGCACATGACCTTTAGTAAAGTGTAATTATTTTCAGTTAGTTCCCTTCAGAATAATTAAGAAAACACAAAAATTAGTCATAATCTGTTAAAAAATACAAAATACTACTTGCAAAAAATTATAAATTAAAACATCTGTCAAAAATAACAAAAAGAGCCCAAAAAAAGCACCAAAAAATCCATAAAATCTTAAAAATAGAAAAACCCAGCTATAAAATAGATGTCGAGAAAGACCTCGACTTGTGCGCTATTCCGCATTGCAGACCCTTGCTTACAGTTAGCTACGCCACTGGATAAAGCCTATTAAAGATTGCTAGCATTAGCAATTCAAAATTGATACAAACAGTATTTTTTTATAATTTTTGAAACTGTTTTTCTTTCCATAAATTACTAGTTTAAAGATTGGCTGCATTGGAAAATTGTTTCGTTAAAAATATTATATTTTTTCTACATCTACTTTATCAGTAAATACAAATATAAATTAATAGTTTTTTTTTTATTTATATTAAAACCTTGTTTCCTCAAATAAAATTATTAATGTATTATATAAAAAAAAACGGTGTCGTTTTAACTATTTTATTTCGCAATTGATTCTTATACGACTCTCCATAATTTTCCTATTTACAAAGTGAAAATAAGCCTGCAGCAGATGTGACTCCGATGTCAAGGCATCTTGAAATGCCTCTGGCGGCATCCTAGCAATGCATGCAAATATCTATCTTTACACATACGCAACCTGCCACTATTTGATTTACAATATTTACGTCTTGCTTAGTATAAATATTATTTCAACACAATTAATGAGAAAAATAATTATAATTAACAAATCTATATCGTTAAATATGATTTATTACTGATTGCAGTTTTTTTTTTTAATCAATAGATCTTTATGCTAATCGATTAAATTTTCTAATCTGATAACAATATGAAAAAATTTCCAAATTATTACTATACTAACAATAGAATTTATACAAATAAATATTTGTATTAAAATACTAATCCTCTAGGTCTAGACGAACTGGATTACGCAATGGCGTTTGTTTGAATGCCGATTATTCGTAACTGGGTTAAAGATAGCAAATTATGGAATAGTTTCAAACCTTTCTCATTCTCATTGATTTGACTTGATAATATCTTTTCCAAAGTAGACTAAAAGGTGATCCAATTACCTCGCCTTTTTTAGTTTGTGTTTGTTTAATTATCTAATTATTAAAAATAATATTGCTTTCACGTGTTGCTATTGTTTGTTTAGTTAATCTTTATTAGTATTTTATTTTTCTATTTCTACCTAAATATAATTAAATGTTTTTACTTTTCTACAACTATTTATATTTATTACAAGAAACAATTAAACTTATCTTTGCCGATTTCACCTTTTTATTATTTAGTGCTTTAACGATTGTTGTATAATTTTTGCAAACAAACACAAATTAACAACCAGTTATATAGACAACTTATGCAACTAGATGATGGTGAAGGAAACGTCTTCTGAACATAACGCACCATTGAACTTCCTGCTCTGCATCGTAAAATTTATTTATTATAAAATAGAAAACGATTGATTATTCAATAGGTGTGATTGCTGATTAGAATGTTGGGAATAAAAATCATAATTTAAATATTATAATTCAATTCCTATTGTATGCAAAAATAGATCAAATCTAATTAATCTAAGAAAAATGATGCGGTTTCTGTCCTCCAAATGGAGAAAAAGCGTACACAATATAATTGTTATAATTATGATTAAGGTTAAGTAAACAGGAGTTAAGGATCTTGATAATAAAAACCTTGCCCTTTTTATGGATGAGCTATTTCTATTTTTTCTATATTAAACCGACACTTTCGCTTGTTCGGGTTCACGGCTATCACTTTGCTTACGATTCCGTGCTGGAGTGTAATTATACGGATTGGTTTTCTCATGTCCTCATCATGCGAGTTAAATAGATCCAACACAATGATAATTAAGTATGCTTCCTATCTTGTTTTGTATAAATAAATAAATAAATAAATAAATTGTTAGTTCCTCGGTATTGTTTACTACTTTATGTTTTCACTGAGAATTAAGTTTGCATTTATTAAAAAAAAGTGGTTTACTTTCATTATTACTAAAAAAGTAATGCAAAAGTCTGTTAGAAAAAACAATTTACATTTTTTTTGTTTATTTATTAATTTATTCAAAAATAATAATAATAATTTTTAATATTTTAAAAAACAGTTAATAACAAATTTATTATTTTTTCAAAAAAGTATTATTTCAACACAAATGACCAAAGTATTAAAATTCCAAACTCAGAGCCTAATTTAACCAAATCTGCTCAAAAATTTCTTATATGATATTAAGTATTTTCAAAAACTATAACTAGTAAAGGAATCGATGATTACGACATTCGAATAATAGAAAACTTATATTGGAACCAAAACGCGGTAATTAAGGTGGAAAATGAAACAACAGAAGATATCGAGATACAAAAAGGAGTGAGACAGGGGTGCGTACTATCACCCTTGTTATTCAACTTATACTCCGAAGCCATCTTTGAAGAAACCTTAGAGGAAGAAACAGCCGGCATAACAATCAACGGCAAACCTATAATCAATATTCGATATGCGGACGATACTATAATGATGGCTGATAACATCACGGACCTACAGCGAATCATGGAACGTTTAAACACCATTAGCCAAAAATACGACCTGAAAATAAACTTCAAAAAAACGAGATTCATGATTATTTCCAAAAGACCAACCATAGCGAATCTAACAATAAACAACATCAATATCGAAAGAGTCAGCTCTTATAAATACCTAGGAACAATAATAAATGAAAAGAACAACCAAACACAAGAGATACGGTCCCGAATAGAAATGGCGAGGTCTGCGTTTACAAAAATCAAAAATCTTGCATGCAACAGAGACTTAAACATGGACATCCGAATCAGACTCATAAGATGCTACGTCTTCACAATTCTTCTTTACGGAATGGAGGCATGGACGCTCAAAAAACAAGATACAGATAAAATTCAAGCGTTTGAACTATGGGTGTACAGACGTATGCTAAGAATAGCATGGACAGAGAGGAAAACAAATGAAGCAGTTTTAATCCAGATGAACAAAGAAAGAGAACTCATTAAGACAATAAAAACAAGAAAACTGCAATATCTGGGCCATGTCATGCGAGGAGATTGATACGAACTGCTAAAACTGATTATGCAGGGTAAAATATCAGGAAAGAGGAGCCAGAGAAGACGACGGACATCTTGGCTTAAGAATTTGAGGGAGTGGTTTAACTGCTCCTCTATGGACTTATTTAGATCAACAGTATCTAGGATAAGAATTGCCATTATGGTAACCAACCTCCGCTAGGAGAAGGTACCCTTAGAAGAAGAAGAAGAAAAACTATTTTAAATTTTTTTGAAATTTGCTCAATTTCAAAACAAATCACCAAAGTAGTAGAAACTTCATAATTCTCACAATTATTAGCCAAATTCAAGCAAACTTGCTCCAAATCTTCTAAATAGATTCTTTAAAATATTATCAAAAATATTCAAATTATTAAAATTATCAATTTGAACTCAAATCGCCTCCATACTGCTCACATAAATAAACCAAATTGACAAAATTTGCTCAAAAACAAAATTTACTCAAAATGTTCTACATAGATTCAATAGTACCTGATATTAAACTTTTTAAATTTTTAAAATTATCACAGTTTCAATTTCCATACAAATTACTGCAGTACTAAAAACCTCGCACCTTTCACAAACAGTAAACACAAAACGATCTATATAGATACAGTAGTACCTGATATTAATCATATTATAAAGCTCATTTTTTACTGTTTTCTTTTAAATTTTTTTTGGAATAAGTAGCTTGTAATATCAATCAACAAAGTACCCCATACTTTTCACAATTATCCAACAAAACCTACACTTTTTCACAATTTTTAACCAACATTGATGAAAATGCTCTATATAGATTCTTTAGTATCTAATATAACATTAAAACAGTGTTAAAAAGCACCAAAAATCGGCCGTAAACTGTTACAAAATGTTAAAAAAATATAAAGATTCAAAATCACTAAAAAAATCAAAAAAATGTTAAAAATAGCAAAAATCCAGCCATGAACTTGTCGAAAAGCACCAAAAAACCGGCTTGAAAAATGCAAATATCCATTTATAAAATGTCAAAAATAGCAAGTTTGAGTTTGAAACATCAAAATAGTGTCAAAAAATACAAAATCCGGCCATAAACTGTTAAAAAGTGCAAAACTCTGTATAAAATGTCCAAAATAGCAAAAAACCGGCCTGAAACCATCAAAACATTAACAGAAAGCACCAAAATCCGGTTGCAAACTTCTGAAATCGTAAAATTCTATTTATAAATAGTAAGAAATAACAAAACCCAGTCTTAATAACATCAAACTATTGTCAAAAAGTTTTAAAAAAATCATAAAATTTCAAAAACAAAAAAATTAAATCAAAAATTTGTTAGAAATAGTAAAAATCTGACCAAAAACCGTTTGAAAGTGTAAAACTCTAGTTATAAAATGTTATCAAATCCGGCCGCAAACTTCTAAAAGTGCAAAATTGTCAAAAATAGCAAAAATAGTTTCAAAAAATATAAAATATTTCTAAAATTTCAAAATTTTGTCAGAATTCGCAACCATTTAGCCAAAAAGTGTTTAAAAGTGCAAAATTCTATTTGTGAAATGTCAAAAATTGCCTAAATGGTAATAAAAATCCAAATAGTTTTAGATTGCACGGTTAAAAAATATGAAATTCTATATATATAATGTCAAAAATAACAAAAATATTATCTGAATGCACCAAAATCCGTTCGCAAACTGCTGAAAGTGCAAGATTCTATTTATGAATAGTCAGAAATAGCAAAATACGCTCTTGAAATATCAAAATTTAGCAAAAATAGATAAAACAGCTCAGTCCAGCCTTAAAATATTGCCGGAAAGCATAAAAATCCAGTCTAAAAAATCAAAATAGTGATAGGAAACGCCAAATTTCGGCTGCCAACTATTCAAAAGTTAAAAAAAAATCATAAAATAATAAATAATACCAAAAAATTGTTAGAATTAGCAAAAATCCGGCTTTTTACACTTTTTCAAGGCCGGATTTTTTTTAAATTCTATTTCTAAATGTTAAAACAATAAAATCCTGTCATAAAACATCAAAATAGTTTTAAAAAGCTTTAAAATTCGGACGTTAACTGTAGAAACGTGCAAAATTCTATTTATGAAATGTCAAAAATAGCTAAATCCGGTCATAAAACATTAAAATTTAATATCAAACACTAGCGCGGATCCAGTTCAAACTAGTTGATAGTTGATACCCATGATCTGGAGAGACACACCCACCCGCCCAAGTGTTGGTCACTAAAAAAATAAATATTACCTCCTCCTCATCTGACTAAGGGCCGCTTTTACAATTGTCAGATAACTTAAACCAAGAATAAATTTATCTTCAGTTTAAACCTGGTGTAGCATTAGTTATGCCTTTGTTGCAGTCTAGATAACCTATTAAAACGTCAATGATGACTTATAAACTGACGTATAAATTATTTATACACAAATTTGTTGTGCGCGTTACTTGGTTACTACACTAATGATAACTACTGCTCCAAGCACCGGATAAGTTATCTCTGGTTTATTTTCCTTAAAACATACAATTAAAATTTTATAAAATTGCCAGGACTCCTAAAGTGATCGTAGCCATTGTAAAATTTCAATCACCCACATACTCAAGTAGAATCTCTACTCAATGAATCCGAAATTAAAACTAAAAATAAAGACAAACCCCTTGAAGATCCCAATGATTAGGTCAATCAAGGAAATAATGCGACAATTATCAATTTTTTTCTGTGCAAAAATTTTAGCAACAAATCCTACTTTAGTTGTAACGCGTTTTTGCATTTTCTAAAAAATTATTTATTACAAAGATGGCCGTTTCTGGAACTGACTTATAAATTGACGTATACGTTGTTCATACGCTAATTTGTTGTGCGCGTTACTTAGTTACTACACTAGAGATAAGTTATAAGGGATTGTAAAAGCGTATTTTTATATACTCCTTAGATAGCGCTACTCCTTGTTTAACCGACGATTGTAAAAGCGGCCCTAAGAGACTTGTAACACTTGCCAAGAAAAAAAAACATTCAATTTTTTGATAACAAACACTCGGGCGTGTGAGAGAGCACTCCAGTTTGAATAATTTGATAGTAATCATGTTCTGTAGTATTAGAAAGCACAAAAATCCGGCCGCTAACTGTTAACAATTGTAAAAAAATTTGATAAAAGACACCAAAATTCAGTCAAAAACTGTAAACAAATGTAAAACCCTATTTATTAAACCTCAAAAATAGCAAAATCCGGCCTTTAAACATCAAAATATTATCGAAAAGCACCAATATCCGGCCATAAACTAATAAAAATTACAAAATTCAATTTTGAATCATTTGAAACTATTTGAAACTATTTTGATGATTCATCAAAATAGTTTCAAAAACCGACAGTAAACTATTTACTATTATTATAAAAATATCTTAAAACAAGAAAATGGTGTCAAAAAGCACCAAAACGCGGCCGTAAACTACTGAAAAGTGTAAAAACATTTCAAAAACAGCAATGAACGGCTACAAAATATCAAAAAGTTAATAAAAATAACAAAAATCCAGCCACAAACTGTTAAAAATCCGGTCATAAACTTCGAAAATTGCAAAATTATATTTATAATATGTCAAATTACCAAAATCCGGCCAAAAAGTATAAAACATTTGTCAGAAAGTACCAAGTATTGTTGAGAAGCACCAAAATTTGGCTATAAACTATTTAAAATTGTAAAAACTTTATAAAATCACAAAAATCCGGCTATAAATTATCAAAAATATTCAAAACCCGGTCATAAACTGTCAAAAAGTGCAAAATTCTATTCATAGAAAGTAAAAACAACAGAATAAGGTCATAAAATATTAAAATACTTTCAAAGACTAAAATCCGGACATAAACTGTTTAAAAGTATAAAAGTTTGTTTAAAAATGTAGCAAAATCTATAAATGAGTGAAAAGTGCGTTCTTTAAAAAAAAAAGTGAAAAACAGCAGATTGTGGCTATAAAATACTAAAATATTGTCACAAGTGTAAAACAGTTAAATAATTTTTTTTTATAACTAACGCGACGCACGCTAATCCTCTCAACCACCACTTTGTGCTTAAACGACGTATACAAATTAACTTAACACTACTCAGTATTTACAATGAAAGGGCGGCTTTTATCGTCAAATAATTTGACCGCATCGCTTCACTGCGCAAATGTTACTCCGGCTCCTTTGTACGTCCCGCGCCCAACCCTCGCTTCAAGTTATCATAAACTGTTGAAAAATGCAAAATAGAAAGTCAAAAATAGCAAAATCTTGCCATAAAGTACAAAAAAAAGTGTCAGAAAACAACAAAATTTACCCTAAACTGTTAAAAATTGCAACAATTT
Source organism: Tachinus rufipes (assembly GCA_963932245.1). Lineage (NCBI taxonomy): Eukaryota > Metazoa > Arthropoda > Insecta > Coleoptera > Staphylinidae > Tachinus > Tachinus rufipes. Next base: position 12,003,780 of record OZ010749.1, read on the forward strand.
AATTATAGAAAGTCAAAAACAGCAAAATTTAGTCAAAAAATATAAAAATCCGGCTAAATATGATGATAAAAACCAAAATTGTTTTTATAAAAGACCAAAAATAGCAATTTCCTGTTTTAAAACATTAAAATAATGTTGAAAAATATCAAAATTTGCAATAAACTTTAAAAAAAATGTAAAACAAAAAATTCATTCATTCATTCATAATTCAGTCATAAGGTCATACTGTTAAAAATCGCAAAATTATATTCATGGAATGTCAAAAATATTAAAATCCGGCCAAAAATTATAAAACATTCAGAAAGTACTTAGTGTTGTTGGGAAGCACAAAAATTTCGCCATAATTTATTTAAAATTAAAAAAAAAATCATAAAATCACACAAATCCGGTTATAAATTATCAAAAATATTCAAAACCCCGTCATAAACTGTCAAAAAGTGCAAAACTCTATTCATATAAAGTCAAAATCAACAGAATCCTGTCATAAAATATTTAAATTTTTTCAGAAAAGACTAAAATCCGACCATAAACTGTTGAAAAATGTAAAATTCTAGTTATAAAACGTAATAAACAGCAAAATCTGGCTTAAAGTATCAAAATATTGTCATACAGTCCCAAAATAAAATAAAACTATAAATATGTAAATATATTATAATACATAATAATTAAAAAAAAAAAAACCTAAACTGTTAGAAAGTTCAAAATTCTACTTATAAAATGTGTAAAATAGCCAAATTCGTTAAAAATTCGGGCGTAAATTGTTAAAAACATTTCATAAACTTTTAATACCCACAAATTCTGTCAATAAAATATTTAAAAAATGTTATAAACAGCAAAAACCAATCATAAACTATTAAAAAGTGTAAAAATGTAGTTATAAAAAATTAAAAATTAAAAAAATTATGTCAGAAAGTACAAAAATCCGGACATAAACTGTAGAAAAGTGTAAAACTTTAATAATAAGAAAAAAATCCGAATCTAAAACATCAAATAATTATCAAAAAGCACCAATATCCGGCCATAAACTTTGAAAAGTACAAAATTCTAATAATAGAATATCAAAAATAATAAAATTCTGTTTTGAAACATCAAAGAAGTGTCAAAAACACCAAAATTTGACTGCCGAGAAAAAAACATTCAATTCGTTGATAACAAATAACTTGATAGTAATCATGATCTGTAGTATTAGAAAACACAAAAATCCGGCCGCTAACTGTTAACAATTGTAAAAAAAATCATAAATATGTTAAAATTTATTAAAAATTTGATAAAAAAAAACCAAAATTCAGCCATAAACTGTAAAACCCTTAAACCTCAAAAATAGCAAAATCCGGCCTATAAACATCGAAATATTATCAAAAAACACTAATATCCGGCCATAAACTAAAAAAAATTACAAAAACTCGGAATTGAATTATTTTGAATCATTAGACTAGTTTCAAAAAACGACAGTAAACTATAAAAAAAAAAAAATTACAAAAACAGCAAAATCCGGCTATAAAATATTAAAAAAATATTAAAAATTGCAAAAATCCGGCCATAAACTAGGAATAAAGTAAAACTCTATTTACAAAATGTTAAAAATAGCCAAATCCGGCCTTAAAATATCAAAACATTGTTGAAAAGCACCAAAATCCGGCCATAAATTGTTGAAAAGTGCAAAATTCTTATTATGAACTATCAAAAATAACAAAATTTAATCTTAAAACATGAAAATAGTGTCAAAAAGCACTAAAATGCGGCCGTAAACTACTGAAAAGTGTAAAAACATTTCAAAAACAGCAATAAACGGCTACAAAATATCAAAAAATTAATAAAAATAACAAAAATCCAGCCACAAACTGTTGAAAATCCGGTCATAAACTGTCAAAAATTGCAAAATTATATTTATATAATTTCAAATTACCAAAATCCGGCAGAAAGTATAAAACATTTGTCAGAAAGTACCAAGTATTGTTAAGAAGCACCAAAACTTGGCTATAAATTATTTAAAATAGTAAAACTTCATAAAATCACACAAATCCGGATATAAATTATCAAAAATATTCAAAACCCGGTCATAAACTGTCAAAAAATGCAAAATTCTATTCATAGAAAGTAAAAACAACAGAATTTGGTCATAAAATATTAAAATACTTTCAGAGAAGACTAGAATCCGGACATAAACTGTTTAAAAGTGTAAAAATTTGTTTAAAAATGTAGCAAAATCTATAAATGAGTGAAAAGTGCGTTCTTTAAAAAAAAAAGTGAAAAACAGCAGATTGTGGCTATAAAATACTAAAAAATTGTCACAAGTGCAAAACAATTATATAATTTTTTTTTTATAACTAACGCAACGCAAGCTAATCCTCTCAACCACCACTCCGTGCTTAAACGACGTATACTAATTAACTTAACACTACTCAGTATTTACAATGAAAAGGCGGCTTTTATCGTTAAATAATTTGACCGCATTGCTTCACTGCGCAAATGTTACTCCGGCTCCTTTATACGTCCCGCGCCCAACACTCGCTTCAAAATATCAAAAATATCATAACTGTAAAAAAGTTCAAAATTCTACTTATAAAATGTGTAAAATAACCAAATTCGGTAAAACCACATCAAAAATTCGGGCGTAAATTGTTAAAAACATTTCATAAATTTTTAATACCCGCAAAATCTGTCAATGTAATATTAAAAAAATGTTAAAAACAGCAAAAACCGATCATAAACTATTAAAAAGTGTAAAAATATAGTTATAAAAAGTTAAAAATAGAAAAATTATGTCAAAAAGTTTAAAATTCCGGACATAAACTGTAGAAAAGTGTAAAACTCTAATAATAAGACGTCAAAAATCCGGCCATAAACTTTGAATATTACAAAATTCTAATAATAAAATATCAAAAACAACTAAATTCTGTTATGAAACATCAAAATAGTGACAAAAACATCAAAATTTGACTGTAAACAGCAAAATCCCGCTATAAAATATTCATAAATTATTAAAAATAGCAAAAAACCCGGTCATAAACTATAAAAAGAGAAACATCAAAACATTAACAAAAAGCACCAAAATCCGGCCAAAAACTGTTCAAAAAAGCAACACTCCTTTTATAAAATGTCAATAATAACAAAATCCGGTTAGAATACATCAAAATAATGTCAGGAAATACAAAAATCGGTTAAACAATGTAAAAAAATCATAAAATTTCAAAAACAGCTAAATCCGGCTATAAAAAGTTTAAAATTCTTTTTATAAAATGTCAAAATAGCAAAACCTGGGTTTGAAAAATAAAAATGTTGTCAGAAAGCACTAAAACCGGCCGTAAACTAAAATTTCAAAAACATCAAAATTCTGCAATAAAATATTATTAAATAATTAAATTTATTAGAAAGCATTAAAATCCGGCCATAAACTGTTAAAAAGTTTAAAATTCTAGAATAGAATAGAATAGAATAGAATAGTTTTTTAAATTGTAAAAAATAACAATAAAAATAAAAAATACCAAATTAAAGACGTAAAATATTAAAAAGTGAAAAAAAAATAGGAAACAGCAAAATCCGGCTATGCAATACATAAAAATGGTGTCAAAAATTTCAAAAACTCTAAAAAATGTCAAAAATATCAAAAATCCGGCCATAAACTGATAAAAAAGTAAAATTCTATTTATAAAATGTCAAAAATAACAAAATCCGGTTTTGAAACATTAAAATAGTGTCCAAAAGCACCAAAATCCGGCCTAAAATATTAAAATTAATTAAAAAGCATTAAAATCCAACCATAAACTGTTAAAAAATGTAAAATTCTAATGCCAAAAACAGCAAAATCCGACCATAAAACATTGAAAATTTGTCGTAAATCACCAAAATTCGGCCAAAAACTGTTGAAAAGTAAAAAAAAACTACTTTTAAATTGTGAAAAATAACAAAAACCGGTGTTTAATCATTAAAATAGTGTCAGAAAATACCAAAAACCCAACTGTAAACTATTAAAAAACGTAAAAAATTTCATGAAATACTAAAAACACCAAACGGCGGTTATAAAATATTAAAATATTGTTAGAAATAGCAAAAACCAGGCCATAAAAAGTAAAAGTAAAATTCTATTAATAAAATGTAAAAATAGCAAAATCAGACATTGAAAAATCAAATTGTTGTCAAAAATAGCACACAATTAGCACATATTAATACGAATCAACAAATTAATTAAAAAAAAAAACCTATTACTCACAATTAGTACCAAAATTTGACCAAATTTACACTCTACATAGATTCATTAGTACCTGATATAATGAAAAAATATGGATTTTTATGATAATTTACAAATTTTCGAAATTAGCACAATTTGTATAGTATAAGTACATGTTATACAAATATAAGCTTATCTTGACCACATTTTACTTTATTCTCCAGACCTGTATGATATAGTCATGCATGTTTCGACCCACAGTAATAATGATTATTCCACTATATAATCGTATTTAGAAAGCAATGTTGTTGTGTTAATTCATCATCACATCATTTGCTCATTACCAGTTCAACCAATCAGTAATCCTATTTTATTATCCGAACAACAAACGTAAATGTCTTACAAACAATCGCTACCGTCTTCACTAAAGTCTTCCGTGTTTGAATGTCATATGTCGATTGGAAATTTCTCATTAAACTATTAATAGCCCTAAGTCAAGTCTTCCCAGAATAACAAATGGATTCATTGTTCATGTCAATCAATTTTTAAAATAACGTGAGATAAGTGAGTGAAAATATATAAATACCCAATTTGTTTTGAGGAGAAAATAATTATATGCACTTAAATCATTCGTCCCATTAACCTGTATTTTATTTTTGAAAATACTTAAAAATTCCAATAATTTAACCTTTAAATGCATTGACATTGTGTTAAAATAAATAAAATCCGTTGCACTTTCATAAATTTCTACAATAAAAAGTATGTGCTTCATTTATCAGTTGCAGGTTGGAACCAATGTCAATCACCGACCGCGTACGCGAATTGTGTCAAGGTTCATAAACCATCTTCTCTCATACGAGGGTGGAATAACATTAACAAAATCATAATAACGATAATAATAAACAATTTTAATGACCTCGTCGGTTCACGGTTGTATTAATAACAGAGAAAAAAGGGCGCACGTGAATCGCATATTTTATTAGTTGCGTTAATGTGCATGTCCCATTTTTCTTAAACTAATTAAAATGAAACCTTCAAATAATTTGAAGTGTTAGTTAGTACCTAATTTCGTGTACATATTAGACAGTTTTCATTAGCATTAATAAACAGTTTGATTGATGAATTTATTTAAAGTTGTTTTCATAGTCTGAAAAACTATGTTGTAAGACATTCTTGTTACAGATTTGATAGCGATAAACTTTATCTAACTGTTAGTGAATTGCATAATTGGTGTCAACTATATTTTAGAAAAATTGTTTAGTTTCTACATTTTAAATTAAAGTAAAATAAAAGCAATAATAATTTCAGATCAAATTAACGTGACTTGAGGTCAATCACAACTACGTTATTTGCATACTGAATCCCTTGCATGATTAACTTACAAAATATTGTTTTACCAGGAATATAGCGTGGCCTGTGTTTACGATATTAATAAATTAAAATTTCTTATACAAACTATTAATATTCTAAACTTTGTTCAATAAATTCCTTTCTATAATAAACTCAAATACCAACAAAGATTTTTTTAAGTATATTTTTTACATCGTTGCAATACTCAATAATTAAAGTACACTTACAATTTTATTATTATACTTATTCCAATTCCGTTGCACATTTATGCATTTTTATCATTACACGAAGGCAATTTCTCACATAATAAAATAATACTGCATCCATAAATATTTTAATTGGATGTAAAATGGAAGAAATAAATAAAATATGGTTATCAGCAAATAAGGTATCTGAACCAGCAAAAGAATACATGTCAGCGATTCCCCATACGGAATTTAGGATCTGCGTTACACAGACCCCCATCGAAAACGTTGTGATGCGCGGCAGACATACATAATAATCATAAAACGCCTTTATAAATTAAGGTCAGAAACGCGGAAGGAAGCTGTCTAGCTTGATGTCGAGATAGACCTGCACCGTAGAAATCGGATCAAGTGCATAGCGAACAAGGCCGTGTTGTGCGTCGCGTCTCTGGTGTTTCACTTTTTCTCGATTGAGATTTTCGACAGATTTGTTGTTTGTTTTCACAGCGATGGAAAGGAGTCATATGTTGCTTCATATGGTTGAAGAGATATTTTCTAAACACTACAAATGTTTTATTCATGTTCAACAAAGAGAAATACAAATTTCTATTGCAAGATGGATTAAAAATGCAATATTGGAATGTAACATGTAAATTGTACCTATAATGACTACATTGCCAACTTAATAATGGTAAATGATGCCAAAAAAATTTAAATTGGTGCATGGCAAGTTAATAAATAAAATCTGCATTTGTATTGAAAGAGTTGATGACAAGAGCGCTACAGCGATGAACAAATCTGCTATATAAAATCTAAGCGTATTGACCAATAAGCCACTCACTCAGTCAATAAAATAATACTCTCTAAGACACCGCCCACCCAGGTGTTGTAGTGGTTACAATACTAGGCTACTATACCAGAAATCTAAAATTCGAAAGTTTTTCTGATTAAGAAAAAAATTGTTGCGATAAGTACGTTTTTCGGACAAGAAAAAAATAAGTCTTATGTACTATCTTAATGTTGCGTTAAAATAAAAACCCAATCAATTTAAATTGAAGCAAGTAATACCTTAATCAAGAAATTTCAGAAAACTGGAAAAGTAAAGGAGAATAAGGATAAGCATATGAATCACAAAGGAAACTTAAACTAGAGTGCCAATCCACCCGCCCTAGTGTTTGTTGCTTCAGTTAGAAGAAGAGGATACTAAGCTTTTGATGACAAACACTTCAACGCACTCTGGTCAAATTATAATCAAAGTTTCCACAAAAAAGCTTGTCATCAAGAAACTTAATATTTATCCACCTGTACACGTCTAGAGTCACAATATCAAAAGAAAAAACTGTGTTATTCAGTTTCTTGAAAACAAAACACCTTGGCGGATGGAAGAGGAAACAGTTCGTTATCATGGTTGCAGTGCCCAAAACCAAAATTTGTCTTCCCTGTACACGTTTGTAGTCACTACGTCAGAAGTAAAGATTGTAATATTTAATTTTTTAATAACAAACACTTAGAAGGGTGAGTAAAAAGCTTCGGTTCAAAATACTCGTCTAAAATCATGACTGAAACGCTGGAATCATTCTCCCAACTATCCGTAATCACTTAAATAGATGGAATATTGTGTGAGTGATTGGAGTAATAAGTAAAAAAAAAACCTAAAAAGTCTTTGCAAATTTTGTAGTCTGTTTCATCCATACTCTCATATTATATTTTAAGTTATGGCCAAGATTTTTGCTAACCCAAAAACAACAATATCTGCACGTAGTGCACCCTACCAGACAGGCAATGAAGCACTGGCTTCTGAGCGACCCCAAATGTTAACACGCGCACTCCATTCCAAACAACTGGCCCATTATCATGGTCTGGAGTGGCCCATCCACCCACCCAAATGACCATTTTTTCTTGTAGCAAAATGACTTCTAACGTTAGCATAGAAGATGAACATTTAATCTCTTGATAACGGTCACTCCATTCCAAACTACTGGTATATTATTTGCTGGCGCACCCACCCATTCAAGTGTTAAAGAGGTTGGATTACAAGCTTCTTTTGCGGCAAAATGACTTCTAACGTTAGTATAGATGATGAACAATAAATCTCTTAATGACTGACACTAAGGTGGGTAGGTGGGCCACTCCATTCCAAACTACTGGCCTATTATTTGCTCTGGAGTGACCCTCCCAACCACTCACCCAAGTGCTACAATATAAACTGGTTGAATCACAAGCTACTTTTGTGGCAAAATATCTTTTAACGTTAGCATAGAAGATAAACAATTAACCTTTTGATAACTGACACTCGGATTGGTAAGTAGGCCACTCCATTCTAAACTATTAGCCTAATATTTGCTCTGGAGGTTAGATCACAATCTTCTTTTGTAGCAAAATAACTTCTAACGTTAGCATAGAAGATGAACATTTAATCTCTTGATAACTAACACTCGGGTGGGTGGGTGAGCCACTCTATTCTAAACTACTAGCCCGTTATCGTGCTCTGGAGTGGCCCACCTACCCACCCAAGCTTTACGTTATCAAAAGGTTAAATCACAAGCATCTCTTGTAGCAAACGTTAGCATAAAAGATGAACATTTAATCTCTTGATGATTAACACAATAGTGGGTGGGTGGGCCACTCCATTCCAAACTACTGGCCTATTATTTGCACCCACCCACCCAAGTGTTGCGTTATCAAAAGGTTTAATTACAAGCTTCTCTTGTAGAAAAATAACTTCTAACCTTAGAATAGAAAATGAACATTTAATCTCTTGATGACTGACGACTGACACTCGGGTGGGTAGGCCACTCCAATCCAAACTGCTGGCCTATTATTTGCTCTAAAGTGGCCCGCCCACCCACCCACCCACCCAACTACCCAAATGTTGCGTTGTCAAGAGTTTGGATCACAATCTTCTCTTGTGGCAAAATGACTTCTAACGTTAGTATAAAAAATAAACATTTAATCTCTTGATGACTGACACTCGGGTATGTAGGTAGGCCACTCCATTCCAAACTACTAGCCTATTATTTGCTCTGGAGTGGCCCAAACACCCACCCTAGTGTTACGTTATCAAAAGGGTAGGTCACAAGCTTTTCTTGTGGCAAAAATGACTTCTAACCTTAGCATAGAAAATGAACATTTAATCTTTTAATGATCAACACTCGGGTGGGTGAGTGGGCCACTCCATTCCAAACTACTGGCCCGTTATCGTGTTCTGAAGTGGCCCACCCACCCACCCCAGTGTTACGTTATCAAGAAGTTAGATCACAATATTCTCTAGTGGCAAAATGACTTATAACGTTAGCATAGAAGATAAACATTTAATTTTTTGATAAGTGACACTCGGTAGGTGGGTGGGACACTCGATTCCAAACTACTGGAATATTATTTGCTCTGGACCACCCACCAACCCAAGTATTACGTTATCAAGAGGTTAAATCACGATCTTCTCTTGTAGCTAAACAACTTAAAACGTTAGCATAGAAGATAAACATTTATTATCTTCAAAACAAACACTCAGGTGGGTAGGTGGGCCACTTCATTCCAAACTACTGGCATATTATTTGCTCTAAAGTAGTCCACCCACCCAAGTGTTACGTTATCAAAAGTTTGGACCACGATCGTCTCTTGTGCCAAAATGACTTCTAACGTTAGCATAAAAGATGAACTTTCAATTTCTTGCTGACTGACACTCGGGTGAGTGGGTAGGTCACTCCATTTCAAACTACTGGCCCAATATAATGCTCTGTAGTAGCCCACCCACCCACCCAAGTGTTGCGTTATCAAAAAGTTAGATCACAATCGTCTCTTGTGGAAAAACAATTTCTAACGTAAGCATAGAAGATGAACATAAAATCTCTTTATAACTAACACTCGGGTGGGTGGATGGGCAACTCCATTCCAAAGTACAGACCCATTATCATGTTCTGGAGTAGCCCACCCACCCAAGTACTACGTTAACAAAAGATTGGTTTACAATCAACTCTTGTGGCAAAATGACTTATAAAGTTTACATAGAAAATAAACATTTAATCTTTTGATGACTGACACTCGGGTGGATAGGTAAACCACTCCATTTTAAACTACTGGCCCGTTATTGTGCTTGGAGTAGCCAATCGACCCACCCAAGTAACTATCTTTTCTTGTAACAAAATGACTGCTAACGTTAGCATAGAAGATAAACATTTAATCTCTTGATAACTGACAATCGGGTAAGTGGGTAGGCCACTCTATTCTAAACTACTGGCCTATTATCATACTCTGGAGTGGCCCACGCACCCACCCAAACGTTACGTTATCAAAAATATAGATCACAAGCTTCTCTTGTAACAAAATAACTTCTAACGTTAGCATAGAACATGAACATTTCATTCCAAACTACTGGCCTATTATTTGCTCTAAAATAGCCCACCCACCCACTCAAATGGTACGTTATTAAAACGTTGGATCACGATCGTCTCTTGTAACAAAATAAACATTTAATCTCTTAATGGCTGACACTCGGTTAAGTGGCTGAGCTACTCCATTCCAAACTACTGGTCCGTTATCATGCATTGAAAAATTGGATCACAATCGACTCTTGTGTCAAAATGTGTCCTAACGTTAGCATAGAAGATAGACATTTAATATCTTAATGACTGAGTAGGTAAACCACTCCATTCCAAACTACTGGCCCGTTATCATGCTCTAGAGTGGCCCACCCACCCAAGTGTTACATTAACAAAAGGTAGGATCACATTTGTCTCTTGTATCAAAATGACTTCTAACGTTAGCATAGAAGATGAACAATTAAGCTCTTGATGACTAACACTCGAGTGGTAAAGTAGGCCACTCCATTCCAAACTACTGGCCTATTATTTGCTCTAGAGTGGCCCACCCACCCACCCAAGTAATACGTTATCAAGAGGTTGCTTCGCGACCGTCTCTTCTACCAATATGACTTCTAACGTTAGAATAGATGATAAACATTTAATCTCTTGATGACTGACATTCAAGTGAGTGAGTGGGCCGCTCCATTCCAAATTACTGGCCCGTTATCATGTTTTAAAGAGTGTCACGTTATCAAGAGGTTGGTTCACAATATTCTCTTGTGGCAACATGGCTTATAAAGTTAGCAAAGAAGATAAACATTTCATCTCTTGATGACTGACACTGGGTAGGTGGGCTACTCCATTCCAAGCTACTACGGGCCAGTCATCATGGTCTGGAGTTAAAAAAATTGATAAAAATCTAATTAGATTCAAAATAAACTACTTCTTCTTGCAGCCAGTAATGAATTTAATAATTTCTTGTTGCAAAATTCTTTTAGCGTATTTATAGCCTGATGTATTAAGCTATTTAAACCAAATTTTATCAAAATATTCCAAAAATTGCGCCATCTACAACCAAAAATTTGACAAAAAGCAAAATAAATTCAGAATAACCAAACTCTTGCAGCCAATAAAATAAGTTAAATAGTTTTTTGTTTTAAAATTCTTTTAGTGAATTTATAGTCTGATATATTAGGCAATTGTAAACCAAATTTGATCAAAATATTGCTTAAATTGAGCCATACACAGTCAAAAATTTGATAGAGATCATTTTGGATTCAGAATAACCTACTTCTTCATGAGCCAATAATATTTTGTTTCAAATTTTTTTAGGTATTTATAGTCAGATATATCAGGCTACTGTAAACAAAAATTAATCAAAATATTCCAAAAATTGTTCCATCCACGGTCAAAAACTTGATAGAAATCATATTAGATTCAGAATAACCTACTTCTTCTTGCAGCCAATAATGAGTTAAATAATTTTTTGTTTCAAATTTCTTTTAATGTATCTATAGTCAAGTATATTAGGCTATTGTAGACCAAATTTGATCAAATTATTGCAAAAATTGCGCCATCCACAGTCAAAAATTTGATGAAAACAACTTTGAATTTATAATAACCTACTTCTTCTTGCAGCCAATACTGAGTTAAATAATTTTTTGTTTCAAAATTCTTTTAGTGTATTTAAAGTCTAATATATTAGGCTATTGTAAACCAAATTTGATCAAAATATTCCAAAAATTGCGCAATCCACAATCAAAAATTTGATAAAAAACAAATTGGATTCAGAATAACCTATTTCTTCTTGCAGCCAATAATAAGTTAAATAATTTTTCGTTTCAAAATTCTTTTAGTATATTTATAGTCTGATATATTAAGCTATTGCAAACCAAACCTGATCAAATTATTCCAAAAATAGAGCCATCCACAGTCAAAAATTTTATGAAAACCATTTTGAATTTAGATTAACCTACTTCTAATTGCACCCAATACTGAGTTAAATAATTTTTTGTTATAAAATTCTTTTAGTGTATTTATAGTCAGATGTATTAGGCTATTGTTAACCAAATGTGATCAAAATATTTCAGAAATTGCGCCATCTATAACAAAAAATTTGATAAAATAATATTGAATTCAGAATAACATATTTCTTTTTGCAGCCAATAATGAATTAAATAATTTCTTGTTGCAAAACTTTTTTAGCGTATTTATAGTCTGATATATTAGGCTATTGTAAACCAAATTTGATCAAAAAATTCCAAAAATTGCTCCATCCACGGTCAAAAATTTGATAAAAATCATAATAGATTCAAAATAACCTACGTCTTCTTGCAGCCAATAATAAGTTAAATATTTTTTTTATTCAAAATTATTTTAATCTAACTATAGTTAAGTATATGAGGCTATTGTAAACCAAATTTGATCAAATTATTCCAAAACTTGCGCTATCCAGTCAAAAATGTGAAAGAAATCATTTTCGATCCAGAATAAACTACTTCTTCTTAAAGCCAATCATGAGTTAAACAATTTTTCGTTTCAAATTTTTTTTAGTGTATTTATAGTCTACTATATTAGGCTATTGTAGACCAAATTTGATCAAAATATTTCAAGAACTGTGCCAACCACAGTAAAAAATTTGATAAAAATCATATCAGATTTACAATAACCTTCTTGCAGTCATTAATGATGTTACCAATTTAGCTTATATTCGTCATATACTACAGTAAAATGACTAACAAGATCCTTATTTACATAATATTATTGATTTAAGAGTGGTTGAGAACAAGATGGAGAAAATAACAGAATTTTGTTTAACTTTGTAGCCCCTCAAAACATTATTTAAATAGAAATTATATATTATTCCAACAAAATCAATTAAAAGAAACTTAGGATGGCTTGTGCCCAATTACATGCATCATTATGTAAATAATCGCACTCGATCAGTTTACATAAATAAAAAAACCTGTCAATATACGCGCAATAAGAATCGATCTTTTTATATGCATAATCGGCTACCGGTTGGAACTGGACCCCGTGGAATTTTATTCACGATTCCATGGAATAATTACACCTACCTTCCTCGTTTCATAGTAAACAATTTACATCGCCGTGAGAATGAAATAAAAATAAGCATAATTTAATTATAGCAAATGAATACGCAACAGATAACATTTAATTACATTGAAATGAAATTATTGCTGTGTTTTTTGGTCATTTAGATATGCAAATGAAGTTCAAAAAACTCGGTAATTTTAAGTAATTTAGTTGATAAATTTAATATGATGGAAATGTATAATTTTTGATGTTTGCAAAACTATATAAAACAATTTGTATAACGAGTTTATTTTTAGAAATTAGTTGCGTAATGAGTTGATTCTTTATACATTTCTTAATATTTATATTTCCTATAACTAGATTAATTGCCTACTAATTAAAATTTATTAAAATTAGTATGATTTGAAGGTCTGCAGTCTAGGACATTTTGCAATTGCAGAACTATTTTAATTCTAACGATAAATATAAAATTAATTGACTTGTATTAAATGCGGAATGATTTTGCGAAAACCTTTCGTTACGCCGCAATTAATAATTAATTCCAGCAATAACAACAAAAAAAGTGCATTGGTTTGTCCAATAATTGATTTTAAAAAAGTTAAATAATTATTGTTTAGAAATACCCATGACGTTAATTATTATTTTCTACTATCAGTAAACAGTAATTAATAATTTAGACACAATCTTGCATATATTTGGAGCGATTATTAAGGTCGTTCTAATTTTTAAAACAATTTATGATTATTTATCAAAAATCTTAAAAAAGCATTAACCTTGAACGTTACATTCAATTTTCTCCTGATTTGTTTCCAATCAAATTGTGTGTTTTAGCGAAAAACCTTTGGCTACATGCGAGTTTGTTAGTGATGGTTATGCAAGAGTACATAATAAATTCATGTATCGTGCGTGTGTGGTTATATTTATTTTTCGTGTGTTATGAAATGTTGTAATACTGTGAAATTATCGTGATGATGATGGTTTTAAATTAGATGCTTCATTATATGCGCGCGCTATGAATTGGGTAATGTTAAAAAGGTGTAGATTTATTTTTTTAAATTGGTTTATTGCATATTGTTGAGTAAAATTGAGCAAATAATGGGTTTTGGAAGTAATATTTAAACATGTTTACGTTGTTTCCATATTTTTTATACTTATTTAAGTTGGTCGAAGTCGTTTTAATGCCTTTAATAGGGTCTAGTCTACAAAAGACCTTGAGTATCTTACAAAATATATTTTTTGATAATCAAGCTTGACAGCAACTAAAGTTTCTAGTATAAAAAACACCAGAGGTGGTTGAAGTGGATGGTAGGTGGGCTACAATAGAAAAAGCTATCCGCTCACAATTTAAACTTGGTTCCCGCCCGCCCACCCAAGCGTTTGTCACCAAGAAACTTTTGTAAAAAGAAGTGGTTAAAGTCATAAATTTTTAATCAACAACACTTGGGTGGGTGGGCGGGCCACAGTAAAAGATGCTACCCGCCTACAATTTAAACTTAATTCCCGCCCACCCACCCAAACGTTTGTCAACAAGAAACATTTGTAAAAAAAAGATAGTTAAAATTTTTAATCATTAACACTTGGGTGGGTGGGTAAGCTACAGTAGATAAAGCTGCCCGCCCATACTATAAACTTGGTTTCCGCCCAGCCACCCAAATTTTTGTCATCAAGAAACTTTTGTAAAAAGAGGTGCTTGAAGTTATAAATGTTTAATCACCAACACAAAAGTGGGTGAATAGGTGGGCTATAATAGAAGAAGCTACCCGCGCATACTTTGAACTTAGTTTCCGCCCACCCGCCCTAGTGTTTGTCATAAAAAAACTGTAGTAAAAAGAAAGGGTTAAAGTTATAAAGGTTTAATCACTAACACTTGAGTGGGTGGGTGGGTTACAGTAAAAAAACTACCCGCCCATACTTTAAACTTGGTTCCCGCCCACATGCTCCGTGGTTGAAGTTATAAATTTTTAATTAAGAACACATGAATGAGTAGATAAACTACAGTGAAAGAAACTACCCGCCCATACTTCAAACTTGGTTTCCGACCACCCACCCAAGCGTTTGTTATCAACAAATGCTTTGTTAAAACCTTCTCTAGAGTTTTATTGGCAACTGAAACTCATTCTACTGTATATAACTGTTACGAGAACGCAAAAAGTAACTAAATTTTCCTTAATGACAAACACTTGAGCGGGTGAGTGGGCTACTGTAGAAGAAGCTACCCGCCCATACTTTAAACTTGGTTCCTGTCCACCAACCTAAGTGTTTGTTATCAAAAAGCTTTTGTAAAAGAGATGGTTAAAGTTACAAATTTTTAATCACCAACACTTAAGTGAGTGGGTGGGCTACAGTAAAAGAAGCTAACCGCCTACAAATTAAACTTGGTTCCCAACCGCCCACCCAAGCTTTTGTCATAAAAAAGTTATTGTAAAAAAAATTGTTAAAGTTATGAATTTTTAATCACCAATACTTGGGTGAGTAGGTAAGCTACAGTAGAAAAAGCTCATACTTTAAACATAGTTCCCGCCCACCCACCCAAGTGTTTGTCCTTTGACCTTGAGCCGGTTAACTCTCAGCGTGCGGTTGCCGTAGTTCAAGACGGAGATCGTCGCATGAAACGTATAATGGCCTTGGTGGACGAAGGAAACAGTTCTCAGAGATTTAAAGGTGGTAATCCTGCTTCTAGCAAACGATGTTGACTGGTGTATTGCTGCCGCTAGACTGATTGCGGAATCCAAAAAGAAATTTCTTTTATGCAGTTTGGTGGCGCGTTATTAGTCGAGCGCTTCGCGGAGTGAGCGGGTGTTTATGGTTGACAACGCCGCCTGGCGGCCGTAACAGAATTTTTAATCACCAATACGTGAATGGGTGAGAGTGAGCTAAAGTATAAGAAGCTACCCGCCCTTAATTTAAACTTAGTTCCCGCCCACCCACCCAAGTGTTTGTCATCAAAAAATTTATTGTAAACTAATCGTCTGTTACATTGCTAACAACTCACAATTGTTTATTGTTTTTTAAACAGCAGCAGAAACACCAAAGATGGTTAAAGTTATGAATATTTATTCACCAACAATTTTGAATCACCAATACTTGGGTGGGTGGATATGGTACAGTAGAAGAAGCTACCCGCCCACAATTTAAAGTTAATTCCAGCCTACCTATCAAGCGTTTGTCATCAAGAAGCTTTAGTAAATTAATCTTCTATTGTATTGCTAACAACTTAAGCCAACTCTAGAAGTTTTTACAAACTTCTGCAAAATTTAAAAAACATAGCATCAATTTAAAAATATTTTAAAATAATCTAGAAATTTTTGGTCCTTAAATGCTTTTCACCAAATTGTAGAAGCTTCTTAACGTTTGACAAACTATAGAAAACTTTTACAAAATTTTAAAAAACTCTAAAATTTTTGAGTAATTTCAAAAACATTTGATCAAACTTTTAAATTGTCCAAAAAACCTTAAACCAACTCTAAAAACTGTTCTTTGGTCAACTTTAGGAACCATTCACTAAACTTTAAAAAACTCTTAAAAAGTTCTAAACTCCTAAGACAATTTAGAAATATTTTATCAAATTCTAAAAACTTCAAACTCATAATAAATTTCAGAAACATTTGAATATATTCTAAAAACTCCTTATATGATCTAGAATTTTTTGTTTACTTTAAAACCAAAAAAAAAACTCCTAAAAAAATTCTAAAAATCTTTGGCAGACTCTAGAGCCTCCTAAAAAATTTCAAAAACATTTGATTAAATTTTAGAAACTCCTAACGTGTTTGGTGTTTTATTATTTCTAGAGAAAAATTATAAAATTACTTAATCAAATTTTAGGGATTTTTAAAAAGTTGGTAAATTTTAAAAACCTTTCACAAAACTCTAGAAACTTCCAGGAAGATCTAGAAACCTTTGAGAAACTTTTAAAACTCCTGAAACATTTTAGAAACATACTTTAAAAACTTTTTAAAAGTTCTATAAATAATTAACCAATTGTAAAAAAAATTACCAAATTCTAAAAAAATTTAAAACTTCTAGAAATTCCTAAAAAAATTTAGAAACCTATAAATAACTCCTGAGACATTTTAGAAATATTTGATCAAACCTTAATTTTAGAAACCTTTGGCCATTTCTAGAAAACTTTAACCAAATTATAAAAAATTCTAAAATGTTCTAAAAACCTTCTATCAATCAACTCTAGAAACTTTTAAAAATTAATAAAAACCTTCAAACAATTTGTAAAACCTTCTTAGAAATTTCAATTTTGTAAGAAACTTAAAAATTTTTTTAAGATAATCTTGAAACTTTTAACCAACTTTATAAGCGTTTTACTAAAAGTAGAAACTCCAAAAGAATTCTAAAAAGTTTTGGCCAACTTTATATTAAATTTTAGAAAACTTCAAAAAACTCTTTAAAAATTCTAAGAAAATTAAAAAAGATTTGATCAAACTTTAATTTTTTTTTAAATGTTCTGAAACTTTTGGCCAACTCTAGAAGCTTTTTATCAAACTCTATAAACTAAAGAGTTTTGAAAAAATTAAAAAATATTTGGTCAAATTCTAGAAGCTTCTCAAGTATTCTAGTTTTTTTTTGGCCAACTTTAGAAGCTTTTTACCAAACTCTACAAACTGAAAAGTTAAATATAAAAAATTCTGAATTTTTTTATTAACATTTGATTAAACTCTAGAAACACCAAAAATGTTCTAAAATCATTTAGCTAACTCCTGACAAACTTCAGAAATACTTGATCAAATTCTTGAAACTTCTGGTCAACTTTAGTAGCCATCATTAAGAAACTTTTGTAAAAAAGATGGTTGAAGTTACAAACTACCAACCCAAAATTTAAACTTAGTAAAAAATGAGAAATAGATTCGAGTCCCGCCCGCCGTCAAAAAAAGATCAAAATAGAAAAGCTCTTTACACGACCAAAAACTGCAATTTTCATTGCACCCTAAGCTCGGATAATTGATTTAATTGGTCACTCAATCAATTAATTCACTAATATAATGAATTATTATTATTTATACAAATCCAATTGAATCTTTTCAGCATGAACTCGGATCTAACGGACAGTAAGGTACTTCCCTTACTGCTCCTTAAGGAAGATGGCCGATCACATCCAAAGTCAAGACACCAGGATCAAGAATATGGAGGAACGTCTGGTCAAAGACAAGTCGGCAAAAAAATACATCGCCTTGGACAAGATCAAACGAGCCAAACTCGACCTTGGCACCACCCTCCAGACCCTCAACACGGGCACCATGAAGGAAATCAAGAAGTTGGTCGCTAAATCCGCTACAAATCTGTCCGCCAAGATGGAAAAGCAACTCACTCTGCCAGCCATCCCCAAAAGAGCCCCGGCGACAACCCCTGTCGAGCCCCAGCCTATCAAGACACCGGAGCCCTAAGTCCAAGCCTTGCTCAAGAAACCGGCCGACTGAAATCCATTAAACAAGAAACCAATAGACACGATAAAAAACAAGGTCACTGCCCACTCCGATGCCCAGCCCCCAGAGAAGGGATTTCTAAGCGTGAACAAAAAAGGCAAAAAAGCAAAATCTAAGTAAGCCAGGAAAGATCCGGGTGAGTCTTCCTCAACCTCTTTGAGTACTAGGCTATTAGTCAAACCATGTCCAAAAGAGCCCTCAACCCCCAAAGCCAAAGAGTCATCAACCCGGCCAGCCCCTATGGCTCAGTCTGGCCAGACTGTTGATCCCTTAAGCCCCCTACGTCCACCATCTCCGCCAGTTCATACAGAGCACAGAGGGTGCTGACAAATTCTTGACCTTGCTTGGAAAGTATAGTGAAAAGACCCTCAAGTACGTCATTCAAAACATTCCCGATTGCCAAAACGACAGACGCGGTGCAAGCCGAGCTCATCGATAGGGGGTTTGAACCTTCATCCGTTACACGCATGGGAAGGAACGGGAAACCCTTCCCAATGCTGTACGTTCAGCTCCCCCAAGTAGCCAAAAACAGGGAGGTACTCTCTCTCTCTCTCAATGAGATCTGCGGGCTTCGTTTTACGAGTGAGTACAAAAAGAAGACCGCAGAGATTGCACAATGCCATCGTTGCCAACGGTATGGCCAAACGGCATCTTGATGCAACGCACGATATGTGTGTTAAGTGCGCCGTGACTCATCAAAGCTCCGCGTGTGCATCATCTAAAAAGTCCGAGCATGTAGCAAGCACTAAATTTTTAATCACCAACACTTGGGTGAGTGGGAGGGCTATAGTAGAAGAAACTACCCGCCCATAATTAAAACTTAGTTCCCGCCTACCCACCCAAGCGTTTGTCATCAAATAACATTTGTAAAAAGAAGTGATTGAAGTTATAAACTTTTAATAACCAACACTTGGGTGGGCGGGTAGGCTACAGTAAAAGAAGCTACTCGCTCATACTTTAAACTTGATAGAAAAAGCTACCCGCCCACAATTAAAACTTGGTTCCCGCCCACCCACCCAAGTGTTTGTCATCAAAAAACTTTTGTAAAAAGAAATAGTTGTAGTTATCAAATTTTAATCACCAACACTTAGTTGGGCGGGTAAGTAGGCTACAGTAGAAAAAGCTACCCGTCCATACTTTAAACTTAGTTCCCGTCCACCTATCCAAGTGTTTGTCAACAAAAAACTTTTGTAAAGAAAGGTGGTTGCAGTTATGAATTTTTAATCATACATCTTAGGTGGGTGGGTGGGCTGCTGTAAAAAAAAACTACACACCCACAATTTAAATTTGATTCCCGCCCGCCCACCCAAGCGTTTGTCATTTAAAAACTTTTGTAAACAGAGGTTATTGATGTTATGAGTTTTTAATCACCAACACTTGAGTGGGCGGTTAGGCTACAGTAGAAGAAGCTACCCGCCCATACTTTAAACTTGGATACCGCCCACCCACCCAAATGTTTATTATCATCCAAAAAACTTTTGTCAAAAAAGATAGTTGAAATTATAAATTTGAATTTCCAACCGTTGGGTGGATGGGTGGACTACAGTAAAAGAAGCCACAATGTAAGCTTATTTCCCGCCCACCCAAATGTTTGTCATCAAAAAACTTATTGTAAACTAGTCGTCTGTTAAATTGTTAACAACTTACAATTGATTTTTTGTTAAAAATAGCAGCAGGAACACCAGAGAGAGATGAAGTTATAAATTTTTAATCACCAACACTTGGGTGGATGGGTAAGCTACAGTACAAAAAGCTACCCGCCCACAGTTTAAACTTGGTTCCCGCCCACCCACCTAAAAATTTGTCATCAAAAAACTTTTGCAAAAAGAGGTGGTTGAAGTTATGAATATTCAATCACCAACACTTCAGTGGATGGATTAGCTACAGTAAAAGAAGCTACCCGCCCATACACTAAACTTGGTTCCCACCCACCCACCCAAGCATTTGTCATCAAGAAACTTTTGCAAAAAGAAGTAGTTTAAGTTATAAATTTTTAATCACCAACATTTAAGTAAGTGAGTAGGCTAGAGCAGAAGAAGCTATTAGCCCACAATTTAAACTTGGTTCACGCCCACTCACCCAAACGTCATCAAGAAACTTTTGTAAAAAAAGATGGTAGAAGTTATGACTTTTCAATCACCAACAGTTGGGTGAGTCAGTGGGCTACAGTAAAATATGCTACCCGCCCACAAATTAAACTTGATTCCCGCCCACCCACCCAAGCGTTTGTCATCAAGAATCTTACTGTAAACTAATCGTCTGTTACATTGTTAACAACTTACAATTGGTTTCTTGTTAAAATAGCAGCAGAAACACCAGAGGTGGTTGAAGTTATAAATTTTTAATCACAAACACTTGGGGTGGTAGACAGGCTATAGTAGAAGAAGCTACCCGCCCACAATCAAAAATAACCAAATCAAAAACAAAATGAACAAAAAAATACAAAAACCCAGCCATAATATGTATAAATTGATCTAAAAGTATTAACATTCAGCAATAAAATAAAAAAATTAGTTAAAAAAGAACAAAAATCCGGCCATAAATTCAAAAATAACAAAGCAGACAAAAAATTAAAAAAAAAAAACGGCCATAAAATGTATAAACTGATCAAAAAGTACAAAAATGTGGTAAAAAACAAATAAACTGCCAAATTAGACACAAAATAACAAAAATCCGGCTATAAAATGTATAAACTGATCAAAAAGTACAAAAATGTGGCAAAAAACAAATAAATTGCCAAATTAGACACAAAATAAACAAAAAAATAACAAAAATCCGGCCATAAAATGTATAAGCTGATCAAAAAGTACAAAAATGTGGTAAAAAGCAAATAAATTGCCAAATTAGACAAAAAATAAACAAAAAAATACAAAAATCCGGCCATAACATGTAAAAACTGATCAAAAAGTACAAAAATGTGGTAAAAAACAAATAAACTGCCACATTAAACACAAAAAAAAACAAAAACCCGGCCATAAAATGTATAAACTGATCAAAAAGTACAAAAATGTGGTAAAAAACAAATAAACTGCCAAATTAGACACAAAATAAACAAAAAAATCAAAAATCCGGCTTAAAATGTATTAACTGATCAAAAAGTACAAAAATGTGGTAAAAAACAAATAAACTGCCAAATTAGACGCAAAATAAACAAAGAAATACAAAAATCCGGCCATAAAATGTAAAAACTGATCAAAAAGGTGGTAAAAAACAAATAAATTGCCAAATTAGACACAAAATAAACAAAAAAATATACAAAAATCCGGTCATAAAACGTAAAAACTGATCAAAAATTACAAAAATTTGATAAAAACAAGTAAATTGCCAAATTAGACACAAAATAAACAAAAAAAAAAACAAAAATCCGGGAATAAAATGTGTAAACTAATCAAAAAGTACAAAATTAAAGTAAAAAATTAATAAATTCAGCCAATTCAGACACAAAATAAACAAAAAAATACAAAAATCCGGCCATAAAATAAGTAAATTATTCAAAAAGTTATAAAATCCGGCCATAAATTCAAACTTTGCTAAATCAGGTGCAAAATATACAAAAACGGGCCATACTATGTATTAATTAATCAAAAAGTACAAAAATTTAGTGATAAAAATCCAAAATTAAGAAATAAAACTAAAAATAGCAAAATCTGGCACAAAAAATACAAAAATCCGGCCATCAAAACAAAAATAACCAAATCAGGTACAAAATAAACAAAAAAAATGTATACAATAACCTAAAAGTATCAACATTCAACAATAAATTATAAAAATTTATTAAAAAAAAACAAAAATCCGGCCATAAAATCAAAAATAACCAAAGCAGAGACAAAATAAACCAAAAAATAAAACAATCTGGCCGTAAAATGTATAAATAAACTTATCAAAATGTACAAAAATGTGGCAAAAAATAAATAAATTGCCAAATCAAACACAAAATAAACAAAAAAATACAAAAATCCGGCCATAAAATGTGTAAATTGATCAAAAAGTACAAAAATTAGGCCATATATTTAAAAATTGATAAATCAGGTACAAAATATACAAAAACCAGACCATAAAATGTATTAATTAATCAAAAAGTACAAAAATTTAATGATAAAAATCCAAAATTAAGATATAAAACTAAAAATCGCAAAATCAAGCACAAAAATTCAAAAATCCGGCCATCAAAACAAAAATAACCAGATCAGGTACAAAAACTACAAAACATTTTGGCATAAAATGTATAAATTCATCAAAAAGTACCAAAATTGCTAAATTAAGTTCAAAATAAACAAAAAAATAATTACTAACTAAAGAACTGTATTATGTTCAATATTTTAACATAAATTTCTCAATATATTTGTAGCAATTATGCATATTTTATAAATTGACCTAATCTAAACTTATAACATTGTTACCCACGGTATTAAAAGCCGTTAAAATTCAGCCTAAGGCAACTTATTATTTTCATTAAAAAAATTGAAGAGAAAACACTTAGTGTGCCACGAAAAGTAAAACCAGCCCTGTCAATACTGACAGATAATAATAAGGTGGCATTTAGATCTACCTGAAAGCAACAAAAAAAAAAAATATGGGCAACGTTCTGCTCAATCGCCACCACGTAATTAACTTCCTAAACGGTTTACCTAACTGGTTATTCGGGCCCACACCGCGAGTACATGTGAACCCGGTTATAATAGAAGCGAATAAGGAGCTGCAAGATGAAGAAGATTATTATTGGGAAGATTCGGCGCTTGATATCAGTATAGATTCAATCGAATCGTGTGATAGAGGTTGCAATCGACGATTATCGACGCAATTTTCAACAAGAAAATTGGATCAATTGCAATTGGAGATTGATGAATTGCGTGAACAAATTGGGAAGTTATTAAGAGAAGAAGAATCGGCACCGCCACCTCCACCACCACCTCCGATGCCAATGTACGATGACAAACCGCATGTAAGCCAAAAAGTGGCCCTGAGCGACATTACGAATGTTAAATTGAGACCGGTTGCTGAAAGCACGCCAAAGGCAAAAAGTAAGAGGAGTAATGACATCAGATACGAGCTGCACGAAATACTTATGAAGCGATTCGCCGCCATGCATTCGCCGCAGAAAATGTATAATAATCGTATCGAGACAAACGGTGAAAATTCATTTTCGTAATTATTATGTTTAGTTATTGATTAAGTATACATTTGTAGTTTTGTCTTTAAATTGTTAATTAAATTCATGTCAAAAATTCATAGCCTTCTATATAAGCAACTTATAATTAGATTAAAATGAATCATAGCGATAGTAAATATTATTGCCGGTAATTTTCTCTCAATAATATGTTGATTTTGTGAAACACAATTCCTGACAAAATGGAAAAAATATAATTAAAATTTGCGTAAAACTCTAATTCATTTTATGTAACCTTCTTATGGAAATTTGTTTGTTGTTTTGTTGTCTCCGGATGAGTAGATTACATCGGAAAAGCGTAATTGGACAACGATTTGTCGTCGCCCTTGACTTTGAAACAATAACACGCATTAATTTAACCTACACAATGCAAATAGTTTTCCTGTAGGTTTGCTTTAATAGTTTTTCATATTTTAATTGAATTTTACCACGCATAGACAAATTATGTTAGGTATTTAAGTAGGAAATTGTATCAAAAATGGTGAAACAGATAATTTTTTAGTTGTTCTGAGTGCTATTAAGTGCACGGACCGCCGTCAAAACGCCAAGCATTTTATACCAAAAACTTATAAAAAAACAAGCGGTATTTAAACTGTCATATTAATCTTCAAAATGTCAAAATTAAACTCATAAACTGCTAAAATCGTCTCTAAACAATCATAATAGTTTTTTGAATTGTACTACTAGACTTTAAACTGTAGCAATAGCTTCCACATTGTTTAAGTCGAATTTCGACGTTTTGAAGACAAAGAGTTTTATAGTCTGCGGCCAACCACCTTTCTTTAATAGATTAATTTTTTGTTGCGTTTTGCAATACAATTTCTATCATTTTGATCAAATTTTACAGTTTTCAGCCAGATTTTTGCCATTTGAGTAATCATTTTATCCAGATTTTAAAAATGTTAGCCGGTAACTCACCATTTTATGCCAAATTTTTACAGTTTGACATATATTTTCACTAAAATTTTACAACATTTACAATTTGCAAGTAGAAATTTATTATAAACAGCCAAATTTTATAGTTTTCAACCACAATTTTGCTATTATTAAACGCATTTTAGTCTTTTGCAATACAATTTCTATCAACTTCAAGTCAAATTTTCAAGTTTTAAGCCGGATTTTTGCTAAATTAAATTTTTTTTAATAAATTTGATCAATTTTTACAATGTGCAGACAATTTCGAACAAAATTTACATAATTTTATAAAGATTTTACAGTTTTTGATAAAATTTATACAATTTTAAGTAAAATTTACAGCAAAAATTTTAAATTTACAATCATTTTGATAGCAATCTAACCAATTATTACAGTTTTTGATCTAGTTTTAGAGTTTGCAGCAGGATTTCAGTAATATGAAATAAAATTTACATAATTTTTATCAGAATTTACAATTATGTCCAAATTTTCACAATTTTAAGTGAAAAATTTGCATTTACAAAATAAATTCTATATATTTATTTAAATTTTAAAGTTTGCAGCCAAAATTTTGCAATTTAGAGTAAAATTTGTAACATTTTAATCAAATTTGACTGTTTTCTGCCGGATTTAAACCAATTTTTTGCAGTTTTCAATAAAATATGTTTTATTTTAACCACATTTTACAGTTTTCAGTAAAAATTTTACAAATTTAGTAAGATTTTTGCAATTTGCAATACATTTGCTACCAATTAAGACAGATTTTACACTTTGCAGCCTAGTTTTTCTAACAATTCTCTCAAATCTAAATTTAAGCACACAAGAGCTGTAACAAAGAATAAATCATTTGATGAATAGCACTTGGGCAAGTGGGTGGGTCACAGTAGAAAAAATAACTCGCCAACAAAATGAACTCTGTGCCCACCCACCCACCGACCCACCTAAGCGTTAGTTATCATAAGATTTAATGTTAAACAATTCTCTCATATCTAACCCTAAGCACACAAAAGGTGGGACGTACAATAAATCATTTGACGACTAACACTTGGGCGGGAGGGCGGGTCACAGTAGAAAAATTAACTCGCCCACAAATTGATCTCTGTGCCCACCCACCCACCCAAATGTTAATTATCAAAAGATTTATTGTTAAACAATTCTCTCATATCTAAATCTAAGCACACAAAAGGTGGGACGTAAAATAGATCCTTTGACGACTAACACTTGGGCGGGTGGGCGGGTCACAGTACAAAAATTAACTCGCCCACAAATTGAACTCTGTGCCCACCCACCCACCCAAATGTTAGTTATCAAAAGATTTATTGTTAAACAATTCTCTCATATCTAAATCTAAGCACACAAAAGGTGGGACGTACAATAGTTCCTTTGACGACTAACACTTGGGCGGGTGGGCGGGTCATAGTAGAAAAAATAACTCGCCCACAAATTGAACTCTGTGCCCACCCACCCACCCAAGTGTTAGTTATCATAAGATTTAATTTTAAACAGTTTTCTCATATCTAAACCTAAGAA
This sequence comes from Tachinus rufipes, assembly GCA_963932245.1. NCBI lineage: Eukaryota > Metazoa > Arthropoda > Insecta > Coleoptera > Staphylinidae > Tachinus > Tachinus rufipes. The sequence continues at coordinate 12,029,885 of OZ010749.1, forward strand.
CACAAAAAGTGGGACTTACAGTAGATCCATTGACAATTAACACTTGGGCAAGTGGTCAGGTCACAGTAAAAAAAATAACTCGCCCACAAATTAAACTCTGTGCCCACCCACCCACCCAAGCGTTAGTTATCATGAAATTTATTGTAAAACAATTCTCTTACATCTAAACCTAAGCACACAAAAGGTAGGACGTACAATAGATCCTTTGACGACTAACACTTGGGCGGGTGGGTGGGTCATAACAGAGAAAATAACTCAACAACAAATTAAACTTTGTTCCCACCCACCCACCCAAGTGTTAGTTATCAAAAGATTTATTGTTAAACAAGTCTCTCATATCTAAACCTAAGCACACAAAAAGTGGGACGTACAATAGATCCTTTGACAATTTACACTTGGGCGGGTGAGCGGGTCACAGTAGAAAAAATATCTCGCCCACAAATTAAATTCTGTGCCCACCCGCCCACCTAAGCGTTAGTTATCATAAGATTTATTGTTAAACAATTCTCTCATATCTAAACCTAAGCACACAAAAGGTGGGACGTACAATAGATCCTTTGACGACTAACACTTAGGCGGGTGGTCGGGTCACAGTAGAAAAAATAACTCGCCCATAAATTGAACTCTGTGTCTACCCACCCACCCAAGCGTTAGTTATCATGAGATTTAATGTTAAACAATTCTCTCATATCTAAACCGAAGCACACAAAAAGAGGCCCGTACAATAAATCCTTTAATGACTAACACTTGGTTGGGTGGGCGGGCCACAATAAAAAAAATAACTCGCCTACAAATTGAACCTTGTGCCCACCCACCCACCCAAGCTTTAGTTATCATGAGATTTATTGTTAAACAATTCTCTCATATCTAAATCTAAGCACACGAAAGGTTTGACGTACAATAGATCCTTTGACGACTAACACTTGGGCGGGTGGAGAGGTCACAGTAGAAAAAATAACTCGCCCACAAATTGAAATTTGTGCCCGCCCATCCACCCAAGCGTTAGTTATCATGAGAGTTATTGTTAAATTATTCTCTCATATCTAAACCTAAGCACACAAAAGGTGGGACGTACAATAGATTTTTTGACGACTAACACTTGGGCGGGTAGGCGGGTCACAATAGAAAAAATAACTCGCCCACAAATTAAACTTTGTGCCCACCCACTCACTCAAGCGTTAGTTGAAAAAAGATTTATTGTTAAACAATTCTCTCATATCTAAATCCTAGCAAAAAATGCTCGGACCACGATCGAGTACAGTCACAATTTTTGAAAGTTAAATGTGCAAATATGTTTTCTACAGTAAATTATGTGGCGGTATCCAGCCCTAAAAGTGCAGTGTGTTAACCCTGGGAGCAATCAAGAACCCCAAATGCTTTGTCCCATTCGACTCCAAACAAAAGATCAGAGTAAGTACCCGAATTAAAAGTGTTACGACTCCCAAATTGAGTGCACGCGTTAAGTGGCTCAACACACATCACTCCCCCAATTGCTGGCTGCTTTGCAGCACCTGGACATAAAGAAAATACCGCACAAAGCAACATGAATATAAAAATATCCGTAATGACCAATACAATAAATCAATTAAACAAACAAATTTAGTTGAAAAACTACAACAAAAATTGATTCCGGAAAATTATAAGAAACAGAAAAACTCCTCGAAAGTCATTCCCATACCTCCCACCGCCGACCCTAAAGTGGAAAAACCAAGTAAATAGATAAAACAAGCCTCACGGAAAGAAGAAGAATCACAAGGAAACCCCTTCCCCTCTTTGCCATCACAAACTAACCTTCAAAATAATGATACTACAGAGAACCCAATGCAAATAAAAACTACATATTGAGACACACAAACTCCAAACAATGCTGAATGAACAAGACCATTAAAGAAAAAAAACGTGTCCACACACCGAGTAGTAGCGACAACAACTCCGATTCGGAAAGCGAACCAATTATTCAACAAAAAACTAAATTACCCCCTCCAATTATATTAAAAATGCCGTTAAAATATTGCCACTGGCACCTTCCGATTTCCGCAAAGCCAAAACTTACATAAACTCCAAAAGATATAGAAACAGAGAAACATCCTTCCAAACACTGCCACCTCACATCCGACAATGTGCCAATTGCCAAGGCAACACAGAGGATGTCGTACATACCAGAAACAAAAACAAAGAGGCAAAACCTAAACCTCCATCGGAAAAAGAAAATACTTACACCACCTCAAAGCCACGTAAACAATTGACCTCGTATGCAAAAGCCGTTCCCCCTATGCCAACTCCGAGCTTAAAAATGCTATTGACCTCAGCAATGACCAAAAGCTACTCATATTGACCACCATTCTTAAAAAGAATGATTCAACAAACTAATACACTCACCCACCAAAACCCACAACAAGAATGGCGCACTAAGAAGTAAACCACTCACACAAGTATTCACCAATAACGATAGGTATATAGTGAGGTTTCACTCCAAAACTGCCAGGAAAACCAGACAAAGTACGGGAAGTCAAAATAAACTTTGTGCAACTATTTAGAGAGTTTTATTAAAATTGATTAATTAGTTTTTGTTTTACGACCGATTGCGTTAGAATTTTACCGTTTTTTGCACTATACGCGTATAGAAAGTATTTTACCGTACGCACATTTTTTATATTTTATAATTTTAATCTGTATCACAATAGTTTGTAACACTTTCCAGCAAATTTGATCAATTGAGTAGTTTTTGTTTTACGACAAATTACATTTTTTTTTTTTTTTTTTTTTTTTAGTTACAATAAGGGATGAGATAACATTTAAAAAACCTGTAACTAACATAAAAAAAAACTCTTGAAAGTCATATGACACTTAGAAAACCTATATTTGACATTTAAAACAATGTTGACAATTGGAAATCATTTGACACTTGAAAAACATGTATATTAAAAGTAAAAAAAAAAAATAGACAATCAAAAATTACTTTTGACATCTTAAATAAAAATTTTAATGATCATATGACATTTAAAAATATTTTTGACATTATTGAAAAAGAAGTATTTGTCATTTAAAAATTATTTTTGACATTTGTGATTGTAAAATGATTGACAAATTTGTATTTGACACAAAAAATGTTTATTTTTGACATTTGGATTATATATTTTTGAGTTACAAAACACTTGACTACAATATTTGAACACATTTTTGACATTTACAAAATATAGTTGATACGTAAATGTCATATGATACTCAAAAAGCTTAAATTAGTCATTTGCAAATTGAAAATCAGTGACAGTTAGAAAAAAAATTTGATAATCAAAAAATATTTATGAAACTTAGAAAAAAGTCAAGTGTTGAAGTTTAAAAAATATTTTTAACTTTTGAAGAAGAGTTTTTGACATTTGGAAAAATATATTTGACATTTAGAAGTCATATGACTATAAAAAAATTTATGATAATATGTAAACGTTATTGATAAATTTGTATTTGACATTTAGAATATATTTTGAACAAGGATATTTTTAAAATAAATTAATAATTTATTCAAAATCAGTCAATCGAATCACAGCGGCCAAGGGTCAAGCATAGACAATTGTTTCGCTTCTACAAACCTCGTCAGTATGCCTTGTACGACCACGGCATCGCATGATAGCGAAGACAATTTTGAATAAATATTTCTGTTCTTATATTAAGGATATTTTTGACAATCTAAAAATTTTTCAGAAAATATTTTTGACATTGGAAACTTTTGAAATTAAAAAAAAAAAAAATTTGCTCTTGGAACAGTAGTTTTTGACATATTAAGTGTTTCAACATTACTTTTTTATAAATTAAAAAAAAAAAATAAAAAAAAAATTTTTGGCATCTTAATTTTTAAATAATGTTTTGACATTTTAATAAGTTTTGACATTAAGAAAAATAACATCATTTTTTTTTTAATAATCATGACACTTGAAAAATTTGCAAATGTTTTGTGATAAATAAAATGCTGATTAAAAAAAAAATTACACATAAAAAAGTAATTTAATTTTTTTTTTAAACATTTGTAATTAAGTTCGATTGTAAAAAAAGCATTCATAATCAAATTCTGTCACAATTTATTTCAATAAAAAAACATTTATAACATAAATCTGATAATTTGTCAATAAAAAAAAAACCAAATATTTTAATGTCAATATCTATACTGTTTTGCAATATGTAAGAAGTTATAAGCTGCTTGTTATATTTAATTATAAAAACATGCATAATAATTTAACTCATTTAAAATTTTATTGCACCATTAGCTCCGGCATAGTTTTATTATCTAGTTGGTCATCTACACAACTATTATTATCCTATTTTTACCTTGAAAACATAAAATCGTTGCAAATTTTTATCCATGAAATAGAATTAGTATTGCTGTTTACCTCACATGAAACTGACTACAAACATGATTCACTAACCGCACGCTGATAACAATTTTAATAAATTATTTTTTATTAGAAAGATTACATAAATGCCTCATTTGTAAAATAAATTTGTCAAACTAAAAATTCTATAATATTTCTTAACTTTATCATTATATAACACTCAAATTAAATTAAAACATAATGTTCAAAGCGGCCGCAATAAATAGAAGGAAACGCCAACCTGCAATTTTAAAACCCAATTAGCACGATTCTACATTGTAATTATATCTTTGCAATCTTAGGTTACACCCAATATGAAAACAAACGGTGCTATTTAACAATTATATCATTGCTTATATAATATCGAAGCACATTGATTGCCTATTTATAAATACTAAAGTGTTTTGTTAGTTTTCTTGATTTGATTGATTTCTATAGAATATTTTTCAATATGATTTTTAATTGCTATTGATTGATTATTCATAATATGTGGGAATAAATTTATTCATGTAATTAATTGTAGGATAACGTACCGTTATTCAAGCTAATAATAATGTGTTTAATTTTTTTTTACATGGTGTATTGTTAATACAAGGCTTACAAACAGGTCAAGCAAAAATAAAATTCTACAAAAATCTTAAAGCAAATAAAATAACAACAATTTTGATGATAAAATCAATATTTTTTGTGTTCAAAGTGTTTATTTGTTCAAACCTACACTTATAAAATGTATCAATGATATTATGGAAATAGTTATAAATAATTTCTACCTTACAATAATAGTAAAATGCAATAAACAATACCAACTAAGTCATGTAAAATGATAACGCAATGACCTTCGCGACATTTTACGTTTCTTAATAAATTCCAACATTAATAACCGTCGATATAAAAGTAAACAATAGCAAATTTGCACCAACTAAAGCATCAATCCTTTTCTGAATAAGATAGTTAACACGTGCAACAAATAACATTTAGTTATTTTCCATTGAGATTAAAATATTGCCTATTAATTATTAGGTGCCATTAAATAATTGATTATATGGTAATTTTAATGATTTGTTTACACGCAATGAATCATAATGCAATGTTAATTATAATCGTGCATTGTATTTAATTTTATTAATTACAGTTATAATTTTTTTTTATTTTTCGGCAGTTCTGTTGAAATAAAAAGAAATTAGTCTTGTGCGTCATTCCAACTTAAAATTTGAATAAATTAGTTGATAAATATAGATTATCACTTAAGTTATGGATATTACAGTATTTGTTTTCAAAAGCTATGCATTGCTTTATATAGATGTTAACACAATTAGCTGTTAGCACTCAAAAGATTAATACATAATCAGTAATTAGAATCAGGCCCACCCTGATAATTATACAGTTCTGCCCTCTTAATTAGAAAGCTTTCACTTTTTTTATGCGAGTCCTTTATTTTAATCACTGTAATTTTATATTCATCGATTAAAGATTCCTTCAATGCAAGGCATTTTTTAGCCGATGCTATCTGACGATCCACGTGCAGTGGCCGTAATTAAACGTATTCATCTTGCTTATTATTTAATATGAAAAACGTGTTGTTTATAAGGACACAAATCACATCGATTACACCTGTTTTTAGCTTAAAATTACAATAAATGTCTCAGTATTACGCGTGTGTAACTATATGATGTGGTTAAAGAAGTGTTGAAGTAATTTATTTTAATTGTTGCTGTTAATAAAAATATACTCGGAATAGTTTGTTTATTTATAAGCTTGACACTCATACTTCTCTGAATCAAAAATATCTTGAAATTAACAAAAACACCCACGACAAAATCATAAAATTTTAGACATTAGATAATGCCTCACTACTTGATAAAGTGATGCAAACTAATTCTAATTGTCAGACAAGTAATCTATCACCCAGTGGCGTAGCTGGGACTTTTGTGTCCCACCGCAAAATATTAAAAAAGCTCTCACAGAAAAGGTTTTGAAAAAAAAATCAATTTTATACTTCATTTTGTAAACACACAAAGTTTTGAGTCTACTGAGGCTGCTAATGTTCCAGTAAGATATGAGTTACATTCAAGGATTCCAAAGTGCATATGAACTGTTTTCAACAGTGATTGTGGCAGCTGAGAGTAAAAATCCTAGCCTAACCTCCTCAAAATGTTTTTGAAAAAAACGTATAGATTTTCTTAATATTTTTTAATCCTGTCATTTCCTATTAAAATTCTAACAAAATCCGGCAAAAAAAACAAAATTTGGTATTGAAGCACCAAAATCAGACCAACTGTTCAAAAATGTAAAAAAAAATACTTAAAATCTCAAAAATAACAAAATCCGGATATGAAATATCTAAATACTGTTATAAGTAGCAAAATTTGTCCATAAACTGTTAAGAAGTGCAAAATTCTATTGATAAACATGAAAATATCGTTAGAAAGCACTAAAATCCGGCCAAAAACGGTTTGAAAATGCAAAATTTTATTAAAAAAATTTAAAAAATAGCAATTTAATGTAAAATATTGAACTAAAATTTAAACTTAAATGCAAAATAAATATTTTCAAGATTCAAAATCCGGTCATAACCTGCAAGAAAGTGCAAAGCTCTATTCATAGAATGTCAAAAATAGCAAAATCTAACCATAAAGTTTAAAAATGTTGTCAAAAAATACCAAAATTCACCAAAAACGGTTAAAAAGTGCAAAACTTTTGTAAAAATAGCAAAATCCGGCCTTAATATCTTAAACAATTGTTAGAAAGCACCAAAATCCGTCTATAATCTGTTAAAAAAGTGCAACAATTTAAAAAACAGCTAAAACTATTGTTAAGAAGAATCAAAATACGGCATAAACTGTAAAAAAAGCAATATTCTTTTTATAAATTGTCTAAAATAGCAAATCCGGCCATAAAATATCAACATATTGTTAAAAAGAGCCCAAATCCGGCCTTCAAACATCAAAATATTGTCAACTGTTAAAAAGTGCAAAACTCGTTTAAAAAAATTATTGACAGAAAACAACAAAATTTAGTCATTAACTGTCAAAAGGTGCAACATTCTACTCATAAAGAATTAAAAATAGCTAAATCTGGTTCAAATAAACTTAATAAAACGGTTGAAAAGTCTAAGATTTAATTTATGTAATGTGAAAAAAAAACAAGATCTAGTCTTAAAAAATCAAAACTTGTCAAAAAAAAGTTAAAAAACGTAAATACTCAAAAAAATCTTAATAATTGCAAAATGCGTATGAAATACTGTCAGAATATAGCAAAATTCACCATAAACTGTTCTAAAATGCAACTTTTCTATATTATTTTGTGGGGATTCGGTAGCAAATTACGCAACTTCCAGATAAAGTAAAAAAAAAAAGACGTCTTCCCTACAGTAAGTCACCAATCCCAGTATATGTTCTGTCAAATTGAAAATTCAATTCTAAAACCCGGTTTTTTATTGAGTTCTCAATAACAGTGATTCTTATGCTTTTTATTTATTTTCTTACATTGCATTTGCAAAAATATTGATAGCATAAAATCCTTCAAAATTCGTACAGAAAACCTTGAATTCTGCAAAAAAAACTATTTTAAAATTTATAAAAAATAATTCAGAAAACCATTTGCGCAATTTTGATAAAATTCATCAAAATAGAAAAGCACTTTTAAAACATAACCAGTTCATGTAATTAAATTTGCAAAAAAAATCTCATTTATTGCATAAAATTGATCTAAAAATTCACAAAAAATAGCAAAAGAAAACTCATTTGCAACATAAATTATTAAATTTATGCAAAAATTAATTAAAATGATCAAAAACACAAACAACACATTTGAAGAATAACACATTTTTGTAATTAAAAACTTAAAGAAACACTATAAAACTTTATTTATTGCATAGAATTGATTATTTTCTGTTAGAAACTAACAAAAAATCGCACAACAAATACATTTATACTATAAAATTCTATGCAAACTTATTTAAAGCCTAAAATACGCATAGAAATCACATTTTTAGCATCAAAACTCTTCAAAAATCGTACATTAAACTCATTTATAACATAAAATTCTATAAAATTCGCTAAGAAATCAGATTTACCACAAAAAATATACCAAAAATTGTTCATTAAACTTATTTCAAGCCAAAAATACGCGTAGAAATCACATTTTGAACATTAAACTAAACAATTTAATGCTAAAAATGCAAGAACATTCCTGAAGTTGCGTAAAAGTCTTATTTGTTGTATTAAATTCATACTAAATTCAACAAAAATGTCTTTAAAAAAACTGTGGCCAACGTCCATAGTTTTGTGTAAACACAAAACTTGAAAAAAATAGTAAAAAGTCGGCAACACAAATTCACAAATAGTATTCCGTCCAAGTAGTTTTGATTGAAGTGCCCCATCCACCCGCCCAAGTGTTTGTTGTCAAGGAATTCCATAGCTAACACTTGGGAGGATAGGCAGGAGGAACACTAGTTTATAATTAGGGCAATTAATTTCAATTAAAATAACTAACACTTGGGTGGGTGGTCAAGGACACAAGTTTATGATTACGCGTTTGTTATAAAAAAAATTAGATCACAAACACTTTGGTGGGTAGACAAAGACGCAAATTTATGATAACGCGCGAGTCATATTGATTAGAGTGCCCCACCCACCCGCCCAAATGTATGTTGTCAAGGGATTTGATAACTAACACTTGGGAGGGTGGTCGGGGACACAAGTTTATAATTACGCGCGAGTAATTTTGATTGGAGTGCCCCACCCACCCGCCCAAGTGTTTGTTGTCAAGAGATTCCATAACTAACACTTGGGTGGGTGGGCGGGAACACCAGTTCGTGATTAAGCGCAAGTAGTTTCAATTAAAATGCCCACCCACCCGCCAAAGTGTATGTTATCAAGAAATTAGATCACAAACACTTGGGTGGGTGGGTTAGGACACAAGTTTATGATTACGCGCAAATAATTTTGATTGGAGTGCCCCACCCACCCGCCCAAGTGTTTGTTGTCAAGAGATTCCATAACTAACACTTAGGAGAGTGAGCGGGGACACAAGTTTATAATTACGCGCGAGTAATTTTGATTGGAGTGCCCCACCCACCCGCCCAAGTGTTTGTTGTCAAGAGATTCCATAACTAACACTTGGGTGGGTGGGCGGAAACACCAGTTCGTGATTAAGCGCAAGTAGTTTCAAATAAAATGCCCACCCACTCGCCAAAGTGTATGTTATCAAGAAATTAGATCACAAACACTTGGGTGGGTGGGTTAGGACACAAGTTTATAATTACGCGCAAATAATTTTGATTGGAGTGCCCCACCCACCCGCCCAAGTGTTTGTTGTCAAAAGATTGCATAACTAACACTTGGGTGGGTGGGCGGAAACACCAGTTCGTGATTAAGCGCAAGTAGTTTCAATTAAAATGCCCACCCACTCGCCAAAGTGTATGTTATCAAGAAATTAGATCACAAACACTTGGGTGGGTGGGTTGGGACACAAGTTTATAATTACGCGCGAGTAATTTTGATTGGAGTGCCCCACCCACCCGCCCAAGTGTTTGTTGTCAAAAGATTCCATAACTAACACTTGGGTGGGTGGGCGGAAACACCAGTTCGTGATTAAGCGCAAGTAGTTTCAATTAAAATGCCCACCCACCCGCCAAAGTGTATGTTATCAAGAAATTAGATCACAAACACTTGGGTGGGTGGGTTGGGACACAAGTTTATGATTACGCGCGAATAATTTTGATTGGAGTGCCCCACCCACCCGCCCAAGTGTTTGTTGTCAAGAGATTCCATAACTAACACTTGGGAGGGTGGTCGGGGACACAAGTTTATAATTACGCGCGGGTAATTTTGATTGAAATGCCCCACCCAGCCGCCCAAGTGTTTGTTGTCAAAAAATTCCATAACTAACACTTATGTGGGTAGGCGGGAACACCAGTTCGTAATTAAGCACAAGTAGTTTCAATTAAAATGCCCACCCACCCGCCAAAGTGTATGTTATCAAGAAATTAGATCACAAACACTTGGGTGGGTGGGTTGGGACACAAGTTTATAATTATGCGCGAATAATTTTGATTGAAATGCCCCACCCAGCCGCCCAAGTGTTCGTTGTCAAGAGATTCCATAACTAACACTTAGGAGAGTGAGCGGGGACACAAGTTTATAATTACGCGCGAGTAATTTTGATTGGAGTGCCCCACCCACCCACCCAAGTGTTTGTTGTCAAGAGATTCCATAACCAACACTTGGGTGAGTAGGCGAGAACACCAGTTCGTGATTAAGCGCAAGTAGTTTCAATTAAAATGCCCACCCACCCGCCAAAGTGTATGTTATCAAGAAATTAGATCACAAACACTTGGGTGGGTGGGTTGGGACACAAGTTTATAAATACGCGCGAATAATTTTGATTGGAGTGCCCCACCCACCCGCCCAAGTGTTTGTTGTCAAGAGATTCCATAACTAACACTTGGGTGGGTGGACGGGAACACCAGTTCATGATTAAGCGCAAGTAGTTTCATTTAAAATGCCCACCCACCCGCCAAAGTGTATGTTATCAAGAAATTGGATCAAGATTGAATTAAGTCAAATGTGTATGATTCACTTTGTATCTTCCGGAAGGGTTGATTTAAATTCATGCCAATTTTTTCTTATGAGGCTCATCTATATGCTAATGTACTGTACAAATTTCAAACTTCCATCATCAGTAGTTTTTGAGTTATGATTTTATAAACCGACTCCTCCAAACATAGTGTGAAATCAAATGTCTAAGATTTGCCCCTGTAACTTCCAGAAAAATTTATTTAAATTTATGCTAGATTTATTCTTTATAGCTTATCTGCATACCAATGTATTGTACAAAATACTAACTTCCATCATTAGTATTTTTTGAGTTATGATTTTTTAAATCAGATCACCCAAACTTAGATTTAAGTCAAATGTCTACAATTCAATCAGTATCTTCCGGAAGGGTTGATTTAAATTCATGCTAATTTTTTCTTATAAAGCTAATGTACTGTACAAATTCCAAGCTTCCATCATCAGTAATTTTTGAGTTATGATATTTTAAATCGGCTCACCCAAACTTAGTGTAAAGTGAAATGTCTACAATTTACTCTGTAACTTCCGAAAGAGTTGATTTAAAATCTTATTAAATTTTTTCTATAAAGCTTATCTATATACTAATATAATGTACAAAATTCAAGCTTCCATCATCAGTAATTTTTGAGTTATCATAAACTTAGTGTTAAATTAAATGGAAGGGTTGATTTAAATCCATGCTGATTATTTTCTATAAAGCTCATCTATATACTAATGTACTGTACAAATTCCAAGCTTCTATCGTGCGCAATTTTTGAGTTATGATTTTTCAAATCAACTCACACAAACTTAGTAAGAAGTCAAATGTTTATAATTTATCCCATAACTTCTGAAGGGGTTAATTTAAAGTCATATTGATTTTTTCTTAGAAAGCTTATCTATGTACTAATGTACTTTATTAATTTCAAGCTTTCATCATGCTTAATTTTTGAGTTATGATTTTTCGAATCGACTCACACAAACTTAGTAAGAAGTCAAATGTCTATAATTTATCCCATAACTTCCGGAGAGATTAATTTAAAATCATATTGATTTTTTTAGAAAGCTCATTTATGTACTAATGTACTGTACAAATTTCAAGCTTTCATCATGCATAATTTTTGAGTTATGATTTTTCGAATCAACTCACCTCAAACTTAGTAAGAAGTCAAATGTCTATAAGTTAACCCATAATTTCCGGAGGGGTTGATTTAAATTCATATTGATTTTTTCTTATAAAGCTCATCTATATACTAATGTACTGTACAAATTTCAAGCTTCCATCATGCGCAATTTTTGAGTTATGATTTTTCGAATCGACTCACACAAACTTAGTAAGAAGTCAAATGTCTATAAGATATCCCATAACTTCCGGACGGGTTGATTTAAATTCAATTTGATTTTTTCTTATAAAGCTCATCTATATACTAATGTACTGTATAAATTTCAAGCTTCCATCATGCGCAATTTTTGAGTTATGATTTATCAAATCAACTCACACAAACTTAGTAAGAAGTCAAATGTCTATAATTTATTCCATCATTTCCGGAGGAGTTGATTTAAATACATATTGATTTTTTCTTAAAAAAATCATCTATGTACTAATGTACTGTACAAATTTAAAGCTTCCATCATGCGCAATTTTTGAGTTATAATTTTTCAAACCGACTCACACAAACTTAGTAAAAAGTCGGATGTCTATAATTTACCTTATAACTTCAGAAAGAATTGATTTAAATTCATACTGATTTTTTCCTATAAAGCTCATCTATGTACTAATGTACTGTACAAATTTCAAGCTTCCATCATGCGCAATTTTTGAGTTATGATTTTTAGAATCGGCTCACACAAACTTAGTAAGAAGTCAAATGTCTATAATTTATCCCATAACTTCCGGAGGGGTTGATTTAAATTCAAATTAATTTTTCCTTAGAAAGCTCATCTACGTACTAATGTACAGTACAAATTTCAAGCTTCCATCATGCGCAATTTTTGAGTTATGATTTTTCGAATCAACTCACACAAACTTAGTAAGAAGTCAAATGTCTATAAGTTATCCCATAACTTCCGGAGGGGTTGATTTAAATTCATATTGATTTTTTCTTATAAAGCTCATCTATATACTAATGTACTGTACAAATTTCAAGCTTCCATCATGCGCAATTTTTGAGTTATGATTTTTCGAATCGACTCACCTCAAACTTAGTAAGAAGTCAAATGTCTATAATTTATCCCATAACTTCCGGAGGGGTTGATTTAAATTCAAATTAATTTTTCCTTAGAAAGCTCATCTACGTACTAATGTACAGTACAAATTTCAAGCTTCCATCATGCGCAATTTTTGAGTTATGATTTTTCGAATCAACTCACACAAACTTAGTAAGAAGTCAAATGTCTATAAGTTATCCCATAACTTCCGGAGGGGTTGATTTAAATTCATATTGATTTTTTCTTATAAAGCTCATCTATATACTAATGTACTGTACAAATTTCAAGCTTCCATCATGCGCAATTTTTGAGTTATGATTTTTCGAATCGACTCACACAAACTTAGTAAGAAGTCAAATGTCTATAAGATATCCCATAACTTCCGGACGGGTTGATTTAAATTCAATTTGATTTTTTCTTATAAAGCTCATCTATATACTAATGTACTGTATAAATTTCAAGCTTCCATCATGCGCAATTTTTGAGTTATGATTTATCAAATCAACTCACACAAACTTAGTAAGAAGTCAAATGTCTATAATTTATTCCATCATTTCCGGAGGAGTTGATTTAAATACATATTGATTTTTTCTTAAAAAAATCATCTATGTACTAATGTACTGTACAAATTTAAAGCTTCCATCATGCGCAATTTTTGAGTTATAATTTTTCAAACCGACTCACACAAACTTAGTAAAAAGTCGGATGTCTATAATTTACCTTATAACTTCAGAAAGAATTGATTTAAATTCATACTGATTTTTTCCTATAAAGCTCATCTATGTACTAATGTACTGTACAAATTTCAAGCTTCCATCATGCGCAATTTTTGAGTTATGATTTTTAGAATCGGCTCACACAAACTTAGTAAGAAGTCAAATGTCTATAATTTATCCCATAACTTCCGGAGGGGTTGATTTAAATTCAAATTAATTATTCCTTAGAAAGCTCATCTACGTACTAATGTACAGTACAAATTTCAAGCTTCCATCATGCGCAATTTTTGAGTTATGATTTTTCGAATCAACTCACACAAACTTAGTAAGAAGTCAAATGTCTATAAGTTATCCCATAACTTCCGGAGGGGTTGATTTAAATTCATATTGATTTTTTTTTATAAAGCTCATCTATATACTAATGTACTGTACAAATTTCAAGCTTTCATCATGCGCAATTTTTGAGTTATGATTTTTAGAATCGACTCACACAAACTTAGTAAGAAGTCAAATGTCTATAAGTTATCCCATAACTTCCGAAAAAGTTAATTTAAAGTCATATTGATTTTTTCTTAAGAAGCTCATCTATGTACTAATGTGCTTTATTAATTTCAAGCTTCCATCATGCTTAAATTTTGAGTTATGATTTTTTGAATCGACTCACACAAACTTAGTAAGAAGTCAAATGTCCATCATTTATCCCATAATTTCCGGAGAGGTTAATTTATATTTATAATGATTTTTTCATGTCAAATTAAGTAGACATAATAAAAATTAATAGTTTTTGCATATTTTTGAAAACTGTCTCCTGGTAGCGCTACGTATTAAATCAGGAAGGTCCTTAGTTAGATAGTTGGAATAAAAATACAATTTTTTTTACAAATTAAGTCGATACATGACAAATTAAGATGACATAAAGAAAAAAACAAATTTTAAAAACTAATAATTTTTGCATATTTTTGAAAATTGTGTTTAGGTACCGCTACTTACACTTTAATTCATGAAGGTCGTAATAGTTGGAATAAAATTATGAAGTTTGTTACAAATTAAGTTGATACATTTCAAATAAAGTTAACATAATGAAAAACACAAATTTTAAAAATTTATTTTTTTGTGTATTTTTGAAAATTGTCTTAGGTAGCGCTATTAAAACTTATTAATTAAAAAAAAATTCATAACATAACATTTACGCAAAAAAAAACAATTGATTGCATAAAGTTTGCTAAAAATATTGCAGAAAACTAATCTGCGCATTTACTGAAAAAAATCACTAAAAAATTACCAGAAACTTTATTTAAATCAAGAAAAGATTTTGTTTTTATGTTTTCGTAAGGACTAAAACCTTTAAAGAAGTCATAACAATCAAATTTCAAAAATGCATTAAAACAAATTCTAGTACACGCTATTTGAAAGTCGTAGAATCATCTGCTAACATTGATACAACTTTAGAAATATCATAAAATGCAAAAACAAAAACTATTTTGTCATCAAAACCGATTTAAAACAACATCAAACATTTCTTCAAAATTCTATTTCCAGTAACATTATTTTATCACGCATGTCCTAGTGTTATCTTGATATAAATAAACCTGACAATTTAATTCACATCCATTTTTATTATCATCACAATATGCTAACAATATCAGCCTTGTCTGCTACTCTAATTTCAAAAGCAAATCAAACCTTCAAATCTACAACTGTTACTTCACAAAAACAATTATCACATGCAAACTAATCGTGCAAGAACTGTAAATACTACAAAAACTAAAACTTCCATAGAAAAATATAATTATTGCGCGGAATTTGATGAAGGAAAATCATCATTTAAGCAAGTATTAAAAAAAAGAAGCTCCCAACCTGTTGTCGGTGATGTCCATGTGTGTTCGTTCAGCGAGGAGGGTCAAAAAACCCGGTCGGACCTTTTATTTTTTTTTTATTATTATTATCGGCGTATTCCGTGACACGAAAAATTCGGCGGTGGAATAATCTGCACGCATAATTTATTATAATAACATCTAATTTCCATACATGGACGACATTAACATTTTTACGATGAAGTGTAATTGTTATTTTTGCAACTGGATTTGATTTTAATTGCGAGGTTATGATGGTTCAGTGGCGAATTGGGTTGATACTTATCCACTCAAATCGCATATGAAAATTATAATTTATCCTTGCTACCTGAAAGCAATTATGCCTCAAAATCTCAAATTCCTTAAAGAAAACTTTTACAGTTTAGCTCTGTATTTAAAGGTTCAACCAAAACTTAATTTAAATTTAGAAAAAACAATCTTTTAATATCATAATTGATTCGCTCATGAAAAAAATCCCAGCAATTTAAATTGCTCAAACAAACATACATAAAAAGTAGTCTTACGTGCATAATTTATTGTTCACACGTTATAATAATAATAACAACAAAACCAAAAATAATAATCCACTTACATATTTCTGAGAATAAAACAATTTATTTCGCGCTCATCCAGTCCGATGGACGTGAGCAACCTTCAGATTATATAACCGAAAAAAATTGAAATAATTGAATTTTGACTTGAATAGCTAGCGGCTATGTTCCATTTATTTAGAAGTAATCGGAATAAACAATTATTAAATGTACACGTTAGTATTTTTCATTAATTCATAATAATTCGATTTTATGCTCGCTCAGACTGTGAAATTGATAATTTTGTTATGGAATTAATATTATTTTCTGTGTTTTAGTTCGATCTAAATGGAATTTAACCAGATGGGTTGTTATTGGAATTGGTCTTTTATATTTTTTTTCATTGCATTCTGCAGACGAAGGTCTGAATGTTTTATATGTTTGGGTTATATGTAGAGCATATTTATCAAAAGTTTTATTTTTATATTTTATTTAGTCATCGGTTTATAATTAGCAATTCCTGCAAGCGTTATTAGTTTAAAATTAAAAACATTTTATAAAACTAATTTTCGATTAAATTTTATTATTAGAAATAATTAACATAATCATTGATTACACTTACCAGTTTTCATATGACCAAGGTTAACAAAGTATCTCAAAAAATGTGAACTTACCTAAAACAAAAAAAAAATGTTAGTTTAATTCAAATTAAATCAAATAATTATATTTTAAGCAGTTTTCAACAACATTTAAAATACAAGTTGTCGCCACATTAGTTCATAACATCAGCAGTAGTTGATTGGCTAACTACTAGACAATAAATAGCAAATTTTGACATATCTTGACAAGATTTTTTGTATTTTTTTTTTTTTTTATTGCAGAATTTTAACATTTTTATATTTTATGACTGGAGATAGAGCTTTTTTAGCAGAATTTTTAAATTTTTTACATTTAATGTTAAATTCTCTGTTGTTAATTTTGTGATAGATCTTTTATACCATTTTTGTTTGTTTTCTAGCCGGATTTTGATGTTTTGTGGTGGAATATTGATATTTTTCACAATTTTTGTTAAATTTTTGTATTTTTGACTTTGTTGTTGGCATTCAATCGCAATTTTTGACTTATCCATATTGTTTATATTTTATATTAAATTTTTTGTTTGTTTTATGGTCAAAGATTTAATGATTTGTGCAGATTTTGGTATTTTAATGCAATTTTTGACATATTATAACTGGATTTTGAAATGTTAAGCATTTTATGTTTTATGGCCAGATTTTCAAATTTCGTGGTCAAATTTTAACAATTAGAGATTTTTTGAATTTCATAGCAGAATGTTAGCATTTTTATGTTTTATTGTCAAAATTTGATACTTTGTGATAGAAGTTTGAAATTTTCAAGATTAATGTTAAATTTTTTTAATTTTGAGTTTGTGTTTAGTATTTTATAGTCAATTTTGACATATTATCTACGGCTTTTTAAATTTTTTATAGCAGAACTTTAATTCTTTCATGTTTTATGACCGGATTTTCATGTTTTGTGGTAAAACTTTGATATTTTCATAACTAATGTTCAATTTTTGTATTTTTGAAATTGTATTTTATGACAGAATTTTAATATTTTATAATTACAAAACAGTAGTTTTAACTAGAGTGCCTTCTCACCCGCCCAAGTGTTTGCTGTCAAGAATTTAAAAGTTTCTCCTCTCTGCAAGCATTGGAAGTCTCTTAATTGTAGAAGGGTTTGGTGATAACCAATCTCTTAATGAGCATCACTTGGGTAGGTGAGTGGGTTTCTCTATTTTATGATTACAGGACAGTAGTTTAAACTGGAGTGCCCGCCCACCCGCCCAAATGTTTGTTATCAAGAAATTGAAAGTTTCTGATCTCTGCAAACATTGAAAATCTCTTAATCATAGGAGGAGTTAGTGATAACCAATCTCTTGATGATCAACACTTGGGTGGGTGGGCAGGTTACTCTATTTTATGATTACAAAACAGTAGTTTAAACTAGAAAACCCGTCCACCCATCTAAGTGTTTGTTATAAAAAAATTGAAAATTTTTCCTCTTTGCAAGCATTGGAAGTCTCTTAATCATAAGAGTTGGTGATAACCAATCGCTTGATGACCAACACTTGGGTGGGTGGGTGAGTTACTCTATTTTATAATTACAAAACAGTAGTTTTAACTAGAGTACCCACCTACCCGCCCAAGTGTTTGTTATAAAAAAAAATAAAAGTTTCTCCTCTCTGCATTGGAAATCTCTTAATCATAGAAAGGTTTGGCGATAACCAATTTCTTGATGAGCAACACTTTTGTTAGTGGGTGGGTTTCTGCAAGCATTGGATGTCTCTTAATCATAGGAGGAGTTGGTGATAACCAACTGCTTCATGACCAACACTTGGGTGGGTGGGCGCGTTACTCTATTTTATGATTACAAAACAGTAGTTTAAACTAGAAAACCCGCCCACCCGCCTGAGTGTTTCTTATAAAGAAATTAAAATTTTCTCCTCTTTGCAAGCATTGAAAGTCTTTTAATCATAGGAGGGTTTGGTGATAACCAATCTCTTAACAAGCAACCTTTGGGTGAGAGGATAGGTTTCTCTATTTTATGATTACAGGACAGTTTAAACTAGAGGACCTACCCGCCCACAAAATTAAAAGTTTCTGATCTCTGCAAGCATTGAAAGTCTCTTAATCATAAGAAAGGGTTGGTGATAACCAATCTCTTAATGACCAGCACTTGGGAGGATGGATGGGTTACTCTATTTTATGATTACGGAACAGTCAGTTAAACTGGAGTGCCCGCCCACCCGCCCAAGTTTTTGTTATCAAGTCTCTTAGTCATAGGAGGTGATAGTGATATTCAATCTCTAGATGACCAATACTTGCTTGGGTTACTATAGATTATGATTACAAGACAGTAGTTTAAACAAGAGTGCCCGCACACCCGTCCAATTGTTTGTTATCAAGAAATTAAAAATTTCTATTCTTTGCAAGCGTTACAAGACTTTTATTTATAGGAGGAGATGGTAATATCAAATCTCTTAATGACCAATACTTGGGTGGGTGAATTTTTTGTCTTTTATAGCAAAATTTTGTATAATTTGTGGCAAAATATCTCATAAAAATAACATTAATTGTAAAATGTTGAATTTTTGGGTTTTGCATGGCCAAAATTTAATGTTTTGTAGTGCAATATTGATATTTTTCACAATAATGTAGAATTTTTGTATTTTTTACTTTGCAATTGGTAGTTATATATCAATGTTTTGACATATTATCTAATTTTGTTCGATCAACACCAATTCGGTGTATTGGAACCACATCTATCAGCAAACTTTAAAGACGGCTGCGCCTATAGGTACTTAATGGTACAACCAACTAAAAAAAATAATTATGTAGACTGGTATAATAATCTTGTAGAAACCTTGACTAAAACATTGTTGAGATTCACAAGAAAGCATCTACCTTCACAGCCATAGCCAAAACAACATTAAAAGCATTAGCAAAAAATTTTAAAAGCCACAGAAATTCCTTTAATTAAAATAAAGTCAACTAAAACCACAATTTTTTTTTTGGCAAAACCTTAAATCTTTTAGTAATTTTCTGAGCAAAATTTAGGTCTCCAATAATCCTGCAGTGATTTAATAATTGCAAATTATGCATCATCAGAATTGTAGCATGATTTCTTGCTTTGTAAGCCTAATTTGTACAAAGATAAATTCAAAAATCTTCTAAATTTTCACAATTTTGAGACATTTTCACTCTGATGAGGTGACCTTGACCCTGGCATAAATGGCTTCTTTCAAAGAAAACATTTTCAATTTAAATCTTTGCTAAGAAACATGTTTCTTTTTGGTATCAATATGTTGATGATACCTTAGCTTGCTTTAAAGGTACTTCACGCCAGTTAGACACTTTTCTCAGTAATAAGTTTACAGTAGAGGCCAAAACTCAGATGAAAATTAAGTTTTTTGACTTAACGATATGTCACGATAATAGCACCAACCTATACAGACTCAACCATTCAGTTTGACACTGCACACCCTAACAGTCACAAATTTGCAGCCTACCATTCAATGGTCCATAGAACCTTCAGCCTACCATTAATACCAAATTCTCGGCAAAAAGAGCTTAAAAAAATCATATCAAAAATCATAGCAATGGATTTCCAAAAAACCTCACTATACAGTTCATTTATCCTAAGATAAACGTCAAAAAACCCATAAAATACATTTCAATAACATTATTTGGTAACATATCCAAAAAAATAAAAAATAATCTCAAGTCAAAATAGGTTATCAAACATCTTATTCAACGCTAAAAACCGTATAGATACAATTTTAAAATTAAGTTAAGTTGTTCCATATGTAATGCACAATATATAGAGCAAACAAGAAGAAATTTCGAAACAAGATTTAAAGAATATTACCGCTTTTTCAAATTACGCCATTCACTTCTGCAAATCATATTCTAGAAAGTAGTCACATATTCTCAAATATTGATAAACTTAAAATCATTCACAGCAGCTCTAAAAGCAGAAAATTAAGTTTGTTAAAAGCTCTTGAAATTACTAAATCAAAAAATAATCCCAAATACACAAAACAAATTTATATTTTCCAATTAATTTACATCAAAATACGTCAACTTAAGCGGTTAATTTTATTTTTAAATGCTCCTTTTTGCCCAGCCCACTGAGAACAAAAACATGGTTTTATGGCTTTTGCGGCTTATAGAGAGGGTATAGACTTGAAATGGCGTCTGATTTGGATTTGACAAAAAATTTCTGATTGATTTCATTAGTAAATTTATTTTTTTGAGTTAAAAAATTGCGGTTTTTAAACAAAAAATGCGATTAAGTTAAAAAACAACAAAAAAAAATAAACTAACTTAAGAGTTTCATACCCTCATAAACAGATCAAAGGACTACTCATAAGTTATAGAAACTGAAAATAAAAATACTAAAGCAAGTTTCTCAATGCACCCCCCCCCCCTGCTTTGGTCCGTTTGAAATAGAATTGCCCACATAGTAAATGTGTTTTATTTATCTTATCATAAATATCAATGAATGCAGTAAAAGAAAACCTAAACAACAAGTCCCGACTCTCAGAATATCATTAACCTCAATAGCAAATTTAGTAGAGCCAACTGTAGTAGACATCAAACTGAACCCTACTAGAGAAAACCCAATGACAGTTGACAGTAACCCAATTGCAAAAAAATAAGAAAAATTTTAAAGCTACTTATTGGTCAGTCTTAGCTTTAACTACGTCCTAAAAAACTACAAACAAGCAAGCTCCACTTAGTGGAAATTAAGCTTACTATTCTATTAAAAGTAAGGATAAGTGATAAAGACTATAAACCTATACAAGTAAATGTAAGCAGTAAAGAAAACTTGGACAACAAAGCTATCATTAATCACAATAGCAAAAATTGAATAGTAAAATAGAAGAAAACACACAAATTAAAAGCCACAGAAGACAAAGGAAAAAGCTAAATTAAAGAAAAAGAATATGCAAAAAAATAATAAAGAAGAAAGAAACAAAAATGATCAGAACAACTATGCCTGCCAATTAATGGAAAGTGAACAAAAAGACAAGAAAAGAACATATACTGAAACATTAATACCAATAGAAATTGCAGAAATAAAGAGGAAAAGGAGAGAACTGCTCAAGGAAAACAAGTTGACGGAATTGACTAATCAATTTCCAAACGGAAGATACGCCATCTTAAAGTTGATAAAAAATGCAACTTTTAAAACGGTCAGAATATATCTGGCACACACAAAGTACTAATCCCAAATAGAGATTCTAAAATCTCAATAGAAGTTAAATTGACAAATGTAGGACTACCAAAAAAAAAAGGATACGACAAAACTGAAGTTAATGAAGATATAGAAAAACTAAGAAAATATGTAAGAACAATGCAAACATCTAGTCTAAATAACACAAGAATGGGAGAAAGAAGAGTGAGATGCCAGTGTAGGAAGTAGTGCAGAAAAATAGGGCATAGAGAGAGATAAACCGGGGACAGCATGTGTTGTCACAGCAGACTGCGTACATTCCGCAAGACCGAAACCAACCCACCTCAAACTACTAGCACATTAAAGACAATGACTAGGACAAACTAACAGCAGAACTTACGCAGAGAAGAAAACCGAAAGGTATTGTCATGCGTTAGTTATTCTCAAAAGCCACTTGTTGAGGCCAACACCTCATTAAGTCATTAAAAAAAATACAATAGCTAACTTCGTTCCAATACCACAGTCACATTAAAAGCAGAGAAGTAGCCTCCATACATTCACCACAACCATCAACTTAAGTATCCAAAGCTATATCACAAAAACAGATAGTGTTGCAAGCATCGAGTCTTCGTTTTGGTTTAATTAAAACATACTTTTCATAAATAAGCTCATCCATCATATCCTCTTCAATGTATCAGCCAATACTTGTCTTCTTGACAAGTAAGTAAAGACAATTTAGATAAAGAGAAAAATAGCAAACCCTAAAAAACGTCAATCAGAACACAGAAAAACACTAGCAGTCAACTAACGTCTATAGCAAGAGTCGCAGCCTATACTTATTGTGGCTCTTTTCAGTGAAGCGCAATTTTTTAAATAGTTAAAAAAGTATATGTATAAGTAAGTTTTTATTTGCAAAATTTTAAAATTAAATTCTACATAAAAAAATGCTTAAAAAGCAAATACAAAAAACGAATTTTGTGCATAATAAAAAATTAATTCATAGCAAAAATAGATAAAATTTATACAGAAATCCATTTATAGCATAAAATTGATCAAAAACGCACAAAACCTATTTATTGCGAAAAAAAAAGTTGCTAAAAACAATATATTGTAAAAAATTATTTCAAAAATTGCACAGAAGACAATTAATCTCATTATATTATCATAAAATTTGCACACCAAAAAATCACAAAAATCTTTATCAAACATCACCCACTAACAAATTTTGCTTTATAAAAAATCTTAAAACAAAAAATAACAAAAAAATGCTAAACAACTGAATCGTAGTATACAAAATTAATAATATTATTTCGTAATTTACTAATTTTTTTTCATTTTTTTTTTTATTATTAATAATTCTTACATTTCAACCAAGAAATAAAGAAAAAAGTTGTATAAACCTATTTGCCCACATAAAATTCATCAAAAATTGCACAAATATTACGTTTATTGCATTATATAAATGAAAATAACATATACAATGCAAAAAATAGACAAAGCCCAAAAATAATTATTTTAAAAATAAAATTTCCTCTAAAATTGCTTATAACACTTATTTGTTGCAAAATATTGCAGATAGTTTATAAAAATTTGTGCAAAACTTCCATTGAACACAAAAACTTTGCTAAAAGATGTATCAAAAACTCATTTGTCAGATGAAAAATAGATTAAAACATCAATTTATTGAAAAAATCCGTAAAAAATTTTAATTAATTGATAATAATTAAAACAAATAAAGTAAATAAAATGACTGAAAAACTGATTGCCTCATAAAGCATATTAAACATATATCATGATATCAATTTATATCGTAAAACTCATCAAAAATCGTTAAAAATTCCTACTTAAAAGAGGAGAATAGTTGCGCTATTATAAGAGTTCAAAGAATCATGCAAAAAAACCTGAATATAATTGAACTTAAAAAAAGTGAAGTATTTATTTAGTTCTTTCGGTGGTCGGTGGAAAATATATTTTACCTCTATATCTTATCATAAAATTTGCAAAAAACGATTCTTGCATAAAATTCTTCAAAAATTCTTTTAAACATTTTTTTTTCTATATAATTCATCAAAACTTCTATAATTTTATCATTTTTACAACAATAATCATACTCAGGGAAAAACTGTGGTCCTTGAGCATTTTTCATATTCACACTTATTTCTACTTTACTTTTAAATGTGTTTATTTTCTTTTATAAAACTTTGTATGTGCGTATATGAAATAAGTTTGTTTACTACTAAAGCAAACTCAATTGTAGTATAAAAAACTAATAAAGACAGTTCAAAATAATTATATTTAATGCGTAAATTGCAAAGAAATCGTACATATCAACCAAAAAAATAATAAAAAAAGTTGTAAAAACCTACATACCATATAAAATTCATCAAAAATTAAACAAAGCTGAAAATAATAATTTTAAAAATAAAATTTCCATTCAAAATTATTTATTTGTTGCATAAAGTTGCAGATAGTTTATCAAAACTTGTGCAAATTTTCCAATTAAGACAAAAATTGCACAAAAACTCATTTGACGCATAAAAAATATATACACATCAATTTATTTAGTAAATTTCTATAAAAATAGTTAAGAAATCCCAAATAAAATGACTACAAAACTGTTTACCTCATAAAAACTCATCAAAGTTATATGGGCAATTCCACGTCAAGTGAGCAGTCCATTTTACGCGACCCTCTCCGATTTAGCTCAAATTTTGTACACTTATTTGAGTACCCAAAATATGACTTCATGCCAAATTTCAGACCTGTAGGTCATATAGTTCGCTTTGTAGAGCCAATTGAATTTTACGGCAATTTTTAAGTTCAACTTTTAACTTTATGTATCTTAATTGCATTTCAACCTGGAAAAATTTTAGAATAGTCATAACCGATGGAAAATTTCTCAAGGAATCGAATGCAGCGGTCAGATTTTTGTTATCTTGTCCCGCACGCGCAGAAAACTCAAAAAAACAGTTTTTTTTCAAAAATTCATTTCTCAAAAGTTGCCACCGATTAAGACTCCAAATTTTGGGCAAAGACAGCCAAAAGTATGTACTTTAAGATGCTTAAATAAAATTTTCCCACACTAGTGGTGGTTTTTGCTCTAGAGTCTCTTGAACGCACAAAACCATTTTACTTTGCACATATAATTTTTAAAGAACAGAAATAAATTTGGTCTAATGTAATTCTTCCAGTAGTAAAATAAACTATTTTTGAGAGATGTTTATTAATTTTGACCTATTAAGTTCTGCAAGGTAGAAAACTACCCAACCAAATGCATAAACTTGCATTCTTTTTCAAACGCATCAATAATCATCCACTGATAATACATTAAAAGTTTGAAACTGTTTATCACCTTTCAAAAAACCATGCTTCTAGTTTATAATTACGAGTTACTGCTCGGCAATGAACGCATTAAATAAATTAAAGATAATCGATTAATTACAAATTTCTATAATTACTAATTTGTGCTACCTGATTTAAAAATTGATACAATTTAGCTTTGTTTCCAAAAGTTGGGACTATACCATATATAACCTCAATCAAAATTAGTAGAGCCAAGTGTAGAAGAAAACAAACTGAACCCTACTAGCGGAAACCCAGAAAGAGTCTTAGCTTCACCTAATTCATCAAACTGACCTTGCTATTCTGTTAAAAGTAAAAAAATGTGATAAACAGAGTTATACTCTAGACAAGTAAACGTATGCAGTAAAAAAAACCTGAAAACATTCTAAGGATATCATTAACCACAACAGCAAACATAGTAAAGCCAAAAGTAGAAGACACCAAACTAGACCCTACTAGAAAAAACCCACAAAAGCTTTAATGACAGTTGACAGTAACCAAATTGCAAACAAAACTTTAAGGCCACTTATTTGTCAGTCTTAGCTTAAACTAGGTTCTAGTAAAACTTTTAACAAGCAAACTCCACTCAATAGAAATCAAGCTAACCTTACCAGTCTATTAAAAGTAAGGACAAATGATAAATAAACCTGGACAACAAGGCTATTATTAACCACAATAGCAAACTTCGTTCCAAAACTTGTCACATTAAAAGCGGAGAAGTGACCTTCATAAATTCACCACAATCATCAAATCTAAAACTATATCACACAAGTGGATAAAGTGTTAAAAGCACTAAGGTTTTGTCTGGTTCAATGAAAACATACTTTTCATAAATAAGCTTCGCCATCATATCCTCTTCAAAGTGCCAATAAAAATACTACAAACACCTCAAAAAATACTATAAAATCATATAAAACATCATCTAAACCAGCAATTCTTAACCTTTTCGGCTTTCTATTTCTCATAAATAAGTAAATGAAACTGGTAGTAAGGCTTTCCAGATAGTTCGGCCCAACATTTTGTAAGCAGTGATTTAGCTAAGGTTTTTGGGCCCCTAATTAACTATTAAAAAATGCAAAATTCTACTTAAAAAAAGTGAAAAATAAGTAAACTCTGTCATAAAATATTTTTAGAAAAAACAAAAATCCGGCCAAAAACGGATAAAAAACAAACCTTTATTTAAAAAATGTTAAAAATAACATAAAACATTAAAATATTGTCAAAAAACACTTACGTTTTCTGAGCGATTTTGATACAGAAAATTATACAATTATACAATTTTAAATAGATTTCATGCAGAAATTTCATTTTAATCATGAAATTGCTGTGTTTACGACATTTTTTGAGCAATTTCATGGCGTTTCAAATAGATTTCATGCAGATAATACATTTTCTCCAATAATATGCATGCATTTTCTGCCAATTTTTATGAGTTTTTAGGTGATTTTGTGCAGAAAATAAATATTCATTTTTTTATGTTAAAAATGAGCTTTCTAGTCAATTTCAAATAGATTTTATGCAGATTATATGCAGATGATGCAACTTTGAAGCAAAATTGTGCTTATTTACCTTCCATTTTGAGCAATTTTTCTTGTAATCCATTTCAATAATTTTCAACTTAACCTACACTAAAAAGTATGCAAAGACAATCTAAAATATAATTATGACAAATTTACAGCAAAAAGAAACCAAAAAAGACCTCTAAAAAACAAAAACAAAAACTTTATAGATAATAAAAATCAAAAAATGTAGAACCAAGAAAAAAACAATTAAAAAATCGTGATAAGAATAAAAATAAAAAACACTACAACTAAAAAATCAAGAATTAATAAAAAAGACAGATACAAGCTTGTCACAGACATTGTCACTATAGCAAGTATATTTCATCGCCTGGTAATTCAGAAAACTTCGCCTTAACAACGTTTCTATCAACTAAACAGAAGCACAAGAAAACCAAATCGTGAAACTGTATTCAAAAGTAAAGACAAACACCGCTTTAGTTTGTAAACAAGTATTTGAATAAAGAAAAAAAATAGTAAACTCTAAAAAACGTCAATCACTACACAAAAACCTTAAACTACAACTGCAAATCGTATATACATATTTGTAGCCAAATTGTAGGCCGCCCAGTCGATCATAACCTATAGCCGAAATCAGCAACCTGTGGCTCTTTGAATGTATAAAATTGTGGCTCTTTTCAGTGCCGTGTAATTTTTTGAAAAAAATATATGCAATCACAAACATTTTAGAAGTTTTTATCCTCAAAACTTTAAAATTAAAAATTCTACATAATAATAAAATGCTTAAAAATCAAAAACAAAAAAACAAATTTATTGCACTAAAAACTTAAAAAAAACAGTCCATTGCAAAAAATACAACACAAATCACAAAGAAGACCTATTTATTGCATAAAATTTACATCAGGTCAAACAATGTTTAAACTGTGTTTAAAAAAAATGATTTATTATTCATAACAATTGTGCATGTAGCATAAATTCATGCAAAACTGTAAATTTTGTTGAAAATCCAATTTTTTTTTAAATCATAAAAAAAAAAATTTGATTTTTAAAATTTATTTTTAAGCAAAGTAAAATGTTGGGCAATGCTTGGACTATGTTTTCTCAAAATTTTGAAATAATATTTAAACAATTGTGCCCGTAGCATAAATCCATGCAAAACTGCTATTTTTGATTTTTGAAATTTATTTTGAACTATGTTTTGTTAAAAATTTGAGATATTATTTTAACAATTGTTCCCTTTGCATAAATTTATGCAAGAATGCAGTTTTTGTTAAAATCCAAATATTTTCAAAAAATCATTAAAAAATGATTTGATTTTTGGAATTTATTTTCAAACAAAGTTCATATTGGGCAATGATTGGACTATGTTTTGTTAAAATTTTAAGATAGTATTTTAACAATTGTGCCCGTTGCATAAATTCATGCAAGAAAGCAATTTTAGTTAAAACCCTAATATTTTCAAAAAACCATAAAAAATATTTTTGATTTTTAAAATTTATTTTCAAGCAAAGTAACATATTGGGCAATGATTGGACTATGTTTTGTCAAAATTTTGAGCTAGTATTTTAACAATTGTGCCCGTTGCATAAACTCATGCAAGAATACAAATTTTGTTAAAATCCTAATCTTTTCGAAAAACCATAAAAAAAATTTTGATTTTTAAAATTTATTTTCAAGCAAAGTAAAATATTGAGCAATGCTTGCTTGGACAATGTTTTGTTAAAATTTTGAAATAATATTTAAACAATTGTGCCCGTAGCATAAATCCATGCAAAACTGCGATTTTTGTTAAAATTCAAATATTTTCAAAAAACCATAAAAAAAATTTTGATTTTTTAAATTTATTTTCAAGCAAAGTAAAATATTGGGCAATGCTTGCTTGGACAATGTTTTGTTAAAATTTTGAAATAATATTTAAACAATTGTGCCCGTAGCATAAATCCATGCAAAACTGCGATTTTTGTTAAAATTCAAATATTTTCAAAAAACCATAAAAAAAATTTTGATTTTTAAAATTTATTTTTAGGCAAAGTAACATATTGGGCAAAGATTGAACTATGTTTTGTCAAAATTTTGAGCTAGTATTTTAACAATTGTGCTCGTTGCATAAATTCATGCAAGAATGCAATTTTTGTTAAAATTCAATCATTTTCAAAAATTCTTAAAAATCATTTTTGATTTTTGAAATTTATTTTTAAGCAAAGTAACATATTGAGCAACAATTGAGCTATGTTTTGTTAAAATTTTGAGATAGTATTTTAACAATTGTGCCCGGTGCATAAATTAATGCAAAACTGCGTTTTTTGTTACAATTCAAACATTTTCGAAAAATCATATAAATTTTTTTGATTTTTGCAATTTATTTTTAAGAAAAGTAACATATGTAACTATGTTTTGTCGAAACTTTGAGGTAGTATTTTAATAATTGTGACCATAGCATGAGTCCATGCAAGACTATAACTTAAAAAAAAAATGATCCGATAAGTGGTTTCTCCACAATTAGTTTTTAAAAAGTGTTTTTATTTAGTTCTTACTCGTTAAATATAACTGCAAATTTTTAACCCAAAGAATAAAGACATAGAATATTGTATGTAGTACAACATATAAAATAAGTGATGACTAATCATGACGTTTTAGTCCCATAAAAACCAATTTTAATTTAAAAATTACGATGTACGTGTCAATATTTTTCTAAAGAAAAAAGTTCACCAATATTTTTGTAGGTGTGATAGCATTGCATAGAAAACACAAAACTTGTGCAGAATCCAATTTTTTTTTATTTACGTATTAGCAACAAAACTTGCAAATTATAAATTCAAAACTGATTCATAAAAATTACTAAAAATTAAAAAAAAACAATCCTTGCCAAACCGCCAAGTACAAATCGTACTACTCAAAAATTTATTAAGAAGTTCACCATATCCATTAAAAAAACTTCAAAAATCATAAAACTATAACTTCAAAAAACATTTCAAAAACCTAGCAACACCAATTGATGAATAGGAAATCGTAACCGATGCAAGAAAACAAGATGTACCGGACCTAGTAGAACGGAAAGCAATAGGGCAAGTCAGAGTGATGACGTAAAGAAAAAAAAATAAACAGTTCTTCCGCAGTAGAATAATACGGTTGCACAAAATTTTCGCCTTCTTAAGAAACGTTCATGTAACAGACTGCAGAGTGGCTCATTTGACTGAAGCGCCTAAATCAAATTTGTCGCAGGTTCGAGCCCCAGCTCCGGCAGAAATTTTTAATAAATTATAGGATTTATTAATTCAGGACATTAGTCTAATATATGATTAGTATCTATTTGACCATAATTACATTTAATATGAAAGTGTGGTTGGACCAGATACTAGGCCTTATCAGGATCTACAGCGTCTCCATTCTCTTAATTAACGAGTGCGATAGTATATATTTGTTTTCGAGTACATATTCAAAAGCAGCTTGTAAAGTAATATCACAAACGTAATCCCCAAGGTCCGTTATGACTGTAAACCTGCTTCCCTCCGTAGCATCGTAGCCACAGAACTGCAAAGCATTCATATTCTACAAGATAAATTTTCGTCTACGCGCTATTAAGTATATAAGTACTTAGATAGATAGAAGATCACCCTTTCAGTCTTCTTAATATCCTATCAGCACCGTATCTAACCCCACACTACTTGCACCACATTGGAAAGGTTTTGTAAAGTCAATACAATTTTGTAATTTTTAAGATAATTGCAGTTCTGGGCCTAAAACACTCTATACTAAGTACCTGCAAAACCATATATGTTTATATTAAAAATCAAAATTTCATTAAAAAAATGTCTTCAACATCTCAAAATTATAGAATTGTAACTTATCTGGTTGTAAGCCGACGAGATGACATCGTTTAGAAGAATTAGAAGAAAACGTCAATAAAAATGTAATTAATTAATGTACGGCGTAAATGCTCGGTGTGGTGGTTAGATGATCAACAATTTAATGCAACAAAAGCCTGAACTAAATAATAGAATCAAAACTATTTATTACAAAATAACCACTCTTTAAAAATTTATAAAATTTGGTAACGATATACTTGAATATTATCAGTACCAACTGTATAAATTTAATTAAAATCCATACGGCTAAATTGACCCTTTTTTATAATTAATCAAAATCAACGTCTTTAAATTGATCATAACTTCTAAATCACTTATTGAATGTTGATCAAATTTAGTACTACTATATCTCATTGCAGTTAGTACTAACTGTGTAAATTTAATCAAAAACCAAACAGTCAATTTAACACACTTACTCAAATTAATTACAACAAACTAAACTTGAAAACTGTTCATTAACTTCATTATTCATTCTAAACCACTTATTGGAATTTTAAAGAATTTAATATCAACATACTTCATATCTTATTTCATTTAACTTGAAAACTATTTAAAACCACTTTTTAAAATTTATGAAATTGCCGTAAGGTAAAGAGTAAAATGATGCGGTCGCATAAAATAGCACCCGACAACGGTTATAAAAAATTGGCAGCATCAGCATTGGTTGCCAATCAAATACAAGTATATTACATTTGAATGTACCATTAATATGCAACAAAAAACGCTCAGTGTGGTGGTTAGGTATACAATCATTCATAACCCCAATTAATTTAAATCATGTTCTTAAAATAAAATATAAAATCAATCTTTTTTCTATCATCCGGAAAAGTTTCTTTCAATTTTATTCATTAATCTTGAATTTAAAATTCAATCATGGTAATCTATTTAAGTCTCCCAATACGTTCTTGTGTATAAAATAAATAAATAAAATAAAAATTATCAACAAATTTAATTACAAATTTAACATTATTTTTTAGTATTTCCAACCTTGCATTAAATACTATAAATAAAATATTAACATCATTATTTTCATTAAAAAAATAAAACGTTTTGATTCCAATAAATGAGCTATGGTTAACCTCCTGACTGCAGTAAACTTAATATAATTTTATTTACGGTCACGTATTACATGCAAATAATATAAAAATGGCCCTGAAAATCAGTGGTAATTCGTATGTGTTGCTCGAAACAATTCAAATGGATACAAATTATATAAGAAATATAATCAAATTTATTTAGAATATTTAATTTTAAATTTCCAACTAAGTTCAAACATATTCTTATAGTAATTCGAAGGTAATAAATCAAAATAATCCAATTTACGAAAATATTTTTGTATTATTCTAGTATTTGATGAAGCTTATTTTGTATAATTTATAAAAATAAAAATGTTATTTGAGATGAATAAAAAAGTTATAATTTAAATAATTTAGCAAACGTCAGAATCTGTAATTAATATAAATTAATTAAATATTGTATCAATGATTCAATGTAACCAATGATACAGCATAAAAATTGTATGTTTGTTAATATTATTAATTAACAAATTTGAGCAAAATAAAATAAAATAAATTTAAAAATTATGAAACTGTTTAATCCAACAACTAATATTTGCTCAACTAAATTAGACTATTTGTTCTCCGAGAAAGTTCAAAAATTTGATAACCATTTGCAATTAATTTAATTCACACAATTTAGATTGTTGATATTACATTTATCATACAAAAAATCAGTTGTGACGTGAATAATTAGCGAATCGACTGTAATGAAATACGTGTTGCGAGCAAAACAATTTTTGCAAAAAAAAATCACTCACCGCTTAAATATTTATAATAGGTTCCTGTATTGTTAAAAGTAGTCATTGTAAAATAGAATACAATCCACGTGCTTATAAAATAAAAAATTAATAAAAACTGCACAGGTAAATATTATGAACACACGCACTAAACAATTTTTTTATTACAACACAAAGCGCCCAAGACTTGTTTAATTTTTTGAAAAATCACTTTCAAACACTCATAATTAGGCGCAAACAGGTAATTACTAATTAATGCACTTGAAAACTGTTTCGAGGTTAATCACACAGGGTGGTGGTCGGGGGGACCGCGTGCACATTTTTGAATATCACTTTCGATTTTAACATTAAAATCGCGAGATGGTAGTAAAGGTGGAAGCGCGCGTGCGGTTCGTTGCGTAATCGGCTAATCAAAGATCTCCTACAGGTTGTCCGGTCGTGTGTGTGCTATAAATCTGCGGTTGTGTAGAGATATATTAGTTCGATGGACCAGCTTCGCGTCCGCCGTTAAAACGAATGCGATCGGTCATGTGGTGTACCTGGACAGGTAAGGAGCGCAGCCGCGTATCATCAGACACGAGGTCACTGTTTACATATCAGCTCGCATTGTTGACAACTCAAACTTTAATTGGATGCACGTTTTGTTGTGTGAGGGGCATTAAGTTAAAAAAAGTGTTAAGTGGATTAACGCGGATTAGCCCATCAGAAGGTTGCTAAATAATACAAAAAATCAACTCAAATAAATAATAAAAACTGATTAAATTCAGCCGGGTCGCATTTGAAGGATAGATTATCATTTTATTTCAATTCAATACGAACGGAATGTTTTTAAATCGTTTCATTTTAATATTAATAATTATTACGCGTTTAAAATAAATTACATTAATCAAGAATTGTGTGTGGTCAAGCACGTAGAACTACAAAGAGACGATTTTGTTGATCTAAACTAGGAAGCAGGAAATGGCTTCATTTTCTCTTGAAAATAAATTGACGTCAGATTTTTAATTATAATTCAATTGCATCTTATTATTATTATAATGTATGAATATGGATGAATTGTATAAGATATTTGCAGAGATAATTATGTGCCAAGGACAACATTATTTTTGTTTAGTTCTAATATACAAATGAATTTTTAATTATTGGATTATATGATCATGTTTTTGCCACCTTGAAAGTCTTCAAGCAAGCAACATATGGTTGATGCAGAATTTGGTTAAATTGATTTGTCAAAAGTCGGAAGCAGGAAATGAGATATAAAAAAATGTTATTTAGAAATATTTCAATTATTATAACCAATTAATTGAAAAATCTATTCAGAGAACATACATTCCAAAAAATCCTTCAATCGGATAATAAATTAGAATTAAATAAACTTCAAATCAATATTTCTGCAGCTGCAATGTGTCGTATTCAAACAATCTTCCTTTAGAAGATAAATTCAAGTACATCGTTCAACAATCTCTAGTGCATCGATCGACTCAAGTAGAACCTTTAATAACACTAAATTCGGATACTTCAACAAGCATTACAACTGCAAGTATGTCGCTATACGATTAATCCTAATCAACAAAATAACTTTAGATAACCTATTGTCGGTACGCAATTAATGTTTATCATCTTAATAAACTCGGAAATTGCTGATATCGCATGTTATCAATAAATTTGCTTATTCTCACACTTGCTGCGTTTCTTCAATTTTTAGTATGACAAATTGATTGACGTCAGAGGTGGATAGAATAACAAATAACTTGATAACTAACACATATACATATTGAGCCGGTGGTTTGATACAGTGTTCCCGCCCACCTGCCAAAGCGTTTGTTATCAAGAAATTTGCTTATTCTCACTTTTGTTGCGTTTCTGCTGTTTATAATATGACAGATTGAATGACAGTTGTCACTAATACATCAGAGGTGGGCACAAAAACAAATTTCTTGATAACTAACACTTGTGCGGGTGGTCGGAAACACAGTTTATAAATATTGGGCCAATGGTTTGATATAGTGTTCCCGCCCACCCGCCCAAGTGTTTGTTATCAAGAAATTTGCTTATTCTCACACTTGTTGCGTTTTTGCTGTTTTTAATATGACAGATTGAGCGACAACTATCACTAATACGTCAGAGGTGGGTACAATAACAAATTTCTTAATAACTAACACTTGGGCGGGTGAGCGGGAACATAGTTTATAAAAATTAAGCCGATAGTTTACAGTGTCCCTCCCACCAACCCAAAAGTATTTTATCAAAAAAAATGCTTATACTCATACTTGTTGCGGTTCTACTGTTTTTAGTATGACAGATTGAATGACAGTAGTCACTAATATGTCAGAGAGATAGGCACATAACATTTTTTTTGATAACTAACACTTGGGCGGGTGGGCGGGAACACAGTTTGTAAATATTGAGCCGGTGGTTTCATATAAAATTCCCGCCCACCCGCCCAAGTGTTTCTTATCCAGAAATTTGCTTATTCTCACACTTGTTGCGTTTCTGCTGTTTTTAATAATACAGATTGAATGATATATGTCACTAATACGTCAAAACTAAGCACAATAACAAATCTCTTGATAACTAACACTTGGGCGGGTGGGGGGAAACACAATTTATAAATATTAAGCCGGTGGTTTAATATAATGTTCCCGCCCACCCGCCGGTTATAAAAAAAGTTGCTTATTCTTACACTAGTTATGTTTCTGTTGTTTTTAATATGACAGATTGAATGACAGTTGGCACTAATACGTCAGAGGTGAGTACAATAACAAATATCTTGAACAAATCACCGGCCCAATATTTATAAAATGTGTTCCCGCCCACCTGCTTAAGTGTTCTTTAATAATTTTTTTTCTTATTTTCACACTTGTTGCGTTTCTGCTGTTTTTGATAATACTGATTGAATGACAGTTGTCACTTATACGTCAGAAGTGGGTATAACAACAAACCTCTTGACAACTAACACTTAGGCGGGTGGGCGGGAATACAGTTTATAAATATTGAACCGGTGGTTTGATATAGTTTTCCCGCCCACCCACCTAAGTGTTTGTTATCAAGGAATTTGCTCATTCTCACACCTGTTGCGTTTCTGCTGTTTTTAATATGACAGATTGAATGACAGTTGTCACTAATATGTCAGAAGAGGGTATAATACCAAACCTCTTGATAACTAACACTTAGGCAAGTGGGCGGGAATACAGTTTATAAATATTGGATCGGTGGTTTGATATAGTGTTCCCGCCCACCCACCCAAGTGTTTATTATGAAGGCAATTGCTCATTCTCACACCTGTTGCGTTTCTGCTGTTTTTAATATGACAGATTGAATGACAGTTGTCACTAATATGTCAAAAGTGAGTATAATAACAAACCTCTTGATAACTAAAACTTAGGCGGGTGGGCGGGAATACAGTTTATAAATATTAGGCCGGTGGTTTGATATAGTGTTCCCGCCCACCCACCCAAGTGTTTGTTATCAAAAAAATTGCTCATTCTCACACCTGTTGCGTTTCTGCTGTTTTTAATATGACAGATTGAATGACAGTTGTCACTAATATGTCAGAAGTGGGTATAATAACAAACCTCTTGATAACTAACACTTAGGCGGGTGGGCGGGAACACAGTTTATAAATATTGGGCCGGTGGTTTGATATAGTGTTCCCGCCCACCCACCCAAGTGTTTGTTATCATGGAAATTGCTCATTCTCACACCTGTTGCGTTTTTGCTGTTTTTAATATGACAGATTGAATGACAGTTGCCACTAATACGTCAGAGGTGGGTATAATAACAAACCTCTTGATAACTAACACTTAGGTGGGTGGGCGGGAATAAAGTTTATAAATATTGGACCGGTGGTTCGATATAGTGTTCCCGCCCACCCATCCAAGTGTTTGTTATTAAGGAATTTGCTCATTCTCACACCTGTTGCGTTTCTGATGTTTTTAATGTGACAGATTGAACGACAGTTGTCACTAATACGTCAAAAGTGAGCGTAATAACAAATTTCTTGCTAAATAACACTTGGGCGGGTGGGCAGAAACACAGTTTATAAATATTAGACCGGTAGTTTTATACAGTGCTCCCACCTAAGTGTTTGTTATCAAGAAATTTGCTTACACTCACACTTATTACGTTTCTGCTGTTTTTATTATAACAGTTGTCAGTGTTAAGATTCAAATCAAAATTTCAATTTTTTTTTAAATCTCAATAAATATACAAATAGCTACCATAACTCCTCAAAGCTTTTATAAATTACCACAACACTTCTAAATTTTTTTATAAAAAATAAACACTTTCCACAACTTTTCTAAAAATTCTGCATTGCTTCAAAAGTAAGATTAAGAAAAATTCTGTAATTTTCACAAAACTAAAAAAAACTTCATAAACTACCGCAGGACAGAAGTTTTTTAATTTTTTTTTGAGCTTTTAAATTATTACGTTTGGAATTTTTTTTTATTATTTATTATTTTCTGAAAACTTATAAAAGCTCTGCAAATTTTGTATAAGCTCTGAAACTCTTGTAGAAACTATTATATACCTGTATTATATATTTAAAGTTTATTCAAAGCTTTAATCCACCTTAAAGTTTCAACAATAGTTTTAGTTAACATGCCTAAAAGTTGCTTACGGTTTTCTTTTGAAAAACAATACTTAAAAGCTTTTTCAAAGCTCCTTTAAAAAAAATTTGCAACGCTTTCACAAATAACCAAAACACTGGACATTCTAAGCATTCCTAACTTTTAAAAAATTTTGAAAAGTCTATGAAAGCTTTAATAAAACATAATTTTTTTCTATGAAAACTTTACAAAAATCATAAAAAAATCCCCAAAACTTTCATAAATTACGCACAACAAATTAAAAATCAATTTTGAGCTTTTCCAAATTTTTTGATAAAACAAAAAATAACTTTCTAAACTCTAAACGCTTCTAATTCCATAAAACTATACATTACATATTAACTCAAACATTTATAAATTACTACAATACCAAAAACCTAATTTTAAAAGCTCCACAAAATTTGAAGCTTTTATAAAACTTAAAAAAAAACTCTAATTTTTTTCCAAAGTTTCTGTCATTTTTCTTTGAAAAGCTACTTGAATTTGACTCAAGACTGGCAGTTTTTACAACCTTTTCAATGCTTTTAACAAAAATCCGGACTGGTTTGAAAAATTCAATAAAATTTGTAATGTTTGTCTACAAATATTTCATCTATCTATTAAAAAAAACATTCAGAATCCTTTGTTGTTTTCTAAAAAAGTTAATATGTAATTCCAAAACCTTTTTTAAATTAAATGATATTCTGAAACATTTTGTGCGCTTTCACAAAACTTTTAAGAACTTTATAAATTACCACAAGACTTCAATTTCTTATATTTTTTTTCAACTTTAATAAAACTAAAAAAAGTCTATGTAACTTTGTAAGATTGAAGATCTTTAAATTTGTCTAGAATTCCATAAAATCAAAAACCATTTCTCATAAAAGCTTTTATAAATTCTTCTTATAGTGCCGGGCTCCCTACAAGCGTAGGCTCCCCTCTCGTATGTTTTTGATGGAGATAATAGTTCTACACAAACATGCGGGACCTACAGTTTAACGTGAAAATCCGAACCACACCACTAGAGGAGTTTACTAGGCTGGTTTGCCATTGTCTTGCGAAGAAAAGAAATATATTTGACAAATTAGATATTGCCGCTGCCGTGAATCGAACCCGGGATGTCTGCTCAGCAGTCCTTGCACTAGACGATTGTGCTAAGGTCGCCTCATAAATTACCGCAACGTTTAGAAAGCTTCCATTGAATATGAAAAAAACTCTATATAATTTTTACTGTTTTAAAGCAACAATTTCTTTCTCATTTTTTCAAACCTTATTAACCAAAATATTTAGTTATTGTTCAAAGTTCTTACAGTTTATACAACGTTTTTTGGAACTTTTATAAAACTTAAACAGTTACCATAATTTTTCTAAAAATTCTGCAATAGTTCAAAAGTTTTTGCAAAACTTCTATAATTTGTATTTGTATTAAAGTTTCAAAGTTCATTAAAAACTTTCTTAGACATATTTTTCAAAAATTGGTAAGTGAGATCTACGCTTGTTGTAATATTAAGAGCAACAATTCTGCAAAGCCTTGTGAGCTTGTTTTGAAAGTTTTGTTAAAGTTTATTCAAAGCTTCCCTAAAAAAATTCACAATATTTTTGGCAAACTTCTTGAAAACCTTTTTTCAAGATTGTTTTTAAAAAACTTAGTGCTACCAAATCTGTGCCAAACTAAGTTATAAATTACCACAACACAAAAAAATTATTTTAAAGCATTTGCAATAAAACTAGAAGAAAAAACTCCAAAAATCACGTTCAAAGCACTCCTACTTTTCACATATTCCTGAAAAAATGTCATAAATTTTGCAGCTTAACCCTTTTACACATCGAAACAAAGGTTTGGCTTCTGCTTAAATAGTGTTGTCTGAATACCAATAAACAAAAACCAAAATCTATTTAGAAGATTTACTGAATTAAAATTTATGTAAATATTATAAATACTTCCATAATTTCCTGTTTACATCGTAAAATATGTTATGAATCTCTTGACATTTGCATAGAGACCTTAACAATTAAGCAAAATATTCAACCAACAACATAAACAATACTTAATAACTTATAAAATCTATAAATATAAATAATTAGTCACCGTTTTTGTTCGATTCCGCAACACTAATTATATATAATTCAAAGAAAAAACATAAAACTAATTTTTTCAATCAACAAATAGAACAAATTATACGCTTAATTAATTTTATAAAAATCGCACAATTTTCCTTGAATTCAACATCCGCGAAAAATTAACATCCCATCATCTCGTTTATGATAAGATAAACTTCCTTGTATTTAATTAATTATAATTAATCCATGTTTGTATAAAATATGTAACAATCTCATTAAAATGCAATTAATAATTACTTAAATAAAATAATCGTAATAGATTAAGCTAGGTCAATAAAACAACTTTCTATAAATTATGAAAATATACATCAATATTGTTCGTAAATAGTATCCTTCATGTGGGATCAAATTCGCCTTGATCAATATGCTAATAATTATTAGATTGGGGAATAAATTAACATCGTGATGATTAAAGTAAATATAGGTGAAAGCTTATAAGGAAATGTTATCGCGGACCTTGACTATTAATACAATTGATTCATTGCTTTTCAAGTTCAACTTATATATGAATTATCTTTTAACCCAGATTATTTCTGTCTGACTTGAACGAAATTTATGCAAAAACAACTCACCCAAAACTGGATTTAAAGTCAATATTTACCGCGTACATAATGGCCTATAAAATTGGGCAATTAACTGAATAAATATTAAGCATTGTTTTTTATTTATTGGTGAATTCTTATGTCTTAAAAATGGTGACATTTTTATTATGTTGATTATTTTAATTCAAATGTTAGTTATATAAGAATAAATTAATAGAAACAAAGAATTTTAATTTAGTTGTATGAATATATTCTTGTGATTCTTCAAGAATTTTGATTCCTCAATTAGTACTCTTTTGATAGATTTGTTGATATGAATTTATTTGGTTATTCGCAATGTCCCATATACGGGGCTTATTACATTGTTATGCTCCGTGGTCGCAAATTGTGTTTACATTGCATACAAATGAGATTTTTTTATATGAATTGGAATTATTCATAAAATTTCCATTTTGTCGTTTACAAAGTCGAATAAAGTATCAAATATAAATTGAATGCGCAATATTGTAGATATACTGGCAATCGAGTTTTTGGGCGCAGGATAATATAATAAAGTACACTGACTGGCGAGCTAAAAATAGAGATCACTTTAAATTATTTTTAGAATAATGACAGTGCACAGATACATTATGGAGGTTCTCAAAAAACATGTAATGCCCTTCATGACAACTATGGGCGAGCGCTATTTTCATGCAACATAATGCTATACCTCACGCAGCTAGAGTTGTCAGAGATTATGTGGAATTTTGCAGTTCAATTGACCAGCTCTCAGCTAGGACATGAATCTCATAGAACATGTCTGATATGAGTTGGGACAACATATCCAAAAGCATACACCTGCTTCAAGAACTGCTAAGAAGCTAAGACAGTTGCCTTTGCAGAAATGGAATAATATCGACCAAAATGTAATCCTTAATTTGATTTAAAGTGTTCCTCGAAGACTTCAAGCAGTCATTATTACAAGAAAAAGTAATACTCGTTATTAGTGATGAGTTTTTTTTCATATTTTTTGTTCCATATTAGTCCTAGAAACAAAAATTCAAACTTTGTCTGAACTGTAAATTTGTAATATTTCCAAAATACGCTATAAAAACGTTTTACAATTCAACATTGAATTTTTACTTTAGTTTGCAAATTATAATAAAATTGTTCACAATAAAGGTTAAAAGAAAAAAATCCAAAACTAAGTCTTAATTTTAAAGTGATCTCTATTTTTTGCTCGCCAGTGAAGTATTCAAATGTAAAAATATTGTATATTTATATAATATATACAATATTTTTATGTCTTAATAGATTAAATAGCTTCCAGGTATATAAAACAAACATAATTGCCGCCCCGAGGCTGTTGGAAATTAAATAATCCAAGATAATTTGTGTAACGTACACGTTCATTTAAAATGCGTTTTCCAATACATTATTGTATATTTTATCAATCATTTTTGGAGTGGTGACCTCATTTGGTCGTTCTAAATATTCTGCTTCACTTGTGGTTGTATGACCACAACAAAAATTTGTAAATCACTTATGAATCTTTTTAATCGAAGTTGCGTACTCCCTCAAGCTTTAGTATGTGTTATGGTTTTTCCATGCATTTATTTTTGCAAAAATTTGAAATCTTGTCTGCTTTCAAAACTAATTAATCATTCAGTTCTCGTTGCTTATGGGTCAGTTATTTAAAGTATTTTATACTCCTTGATTAAATAAAAATAAATTTATTTAGTAACAAATAATCTGTTCTTATTATTGCATATTTTTAAAATAACGTCATCCACTAGCCTGCGGTTTATAGTTGGGAATATGAGGATATAATTTCTTAGTATCCATACAACGTTGGGATTATTATAAATATATAACCTTTGGGTAGTTTCAAAGAAGTGTCTATCATGTTTGAAAACATATTAAAGATTTTTCTACATTTGATCATAATCTTTTT
This sequence comes from Tachinus rufipes, assembly GCA_963932245.1. Taxonomy (NCBI): domain Eukaryota; kingdom Metazoa; phylum Arthropoda; class Insecta; order Coleoptera; family Staphylinidae; genus Tachinus; species Tachinus rufipes. The sequence continues at coordinate 12,071,563 of OZ010749.1, forward strand.
AAAATTAAAATAAAATATGTCAAGTTGGCAAGGATAGAATCACTAAAGATTTACGAAATGGGACGCTTTAGTAGGGAAATAATGAAAACTAAATTTACGAAACAAATTTGGTAGAAAAGAAGTGCCTTCAACGTAGTTTGTGTACCAAGCAAAGTTTGCAAAACTGAATCATTAGTGGATGAAACAACACGTTAACGTTCTGGTCCAGTGCACTCAGCCAAAAAAATTAATATTGTTGCTCAGAGTGTGCGTGAACATCAACATCAACTCGTCATCGTTCTCAAAAACTGAACATTTTTCGAACTTTTCTAAGAAAAATGTTGCATAAAGACCTTGGTTTGAAAACCTACAAAGTTCAATTAATCCAAGAAATAAAGCCTCGATGTGTTTTAAGTTCGCCCAATGGACTAAATGTTGTTTGGCCAAAGATGAGCATTTTTATAAAAAAATCGTGTTTTCCGATAAAGCTCATTTCCATCTCGGAAGTTATATCAATAATAAAAATTAATGTCTATCCAAAATTTAAATATTACAAGAACAATGAATTAAGGTGTAAAAAGTTATGAAATATTTTACAAATAGTCAAACACATCATTATAATGACCAACCTTATTCATAAATGTTCTACATTTGAGTCCATTAGATAATCTTTAAATCGGAAATGTATTTTTGAACAACCTTTCAATGTTTCTTTACAAATACAACAAATGCTAATTTGAATTAGTATCTATTTACGATTTTTGCTTAGGGAAATAATATAATTAATTCAAATTAGTGTAATATTTTGTAGAAAAACAAACCACAAACTAGGTAGCGTTGATCATACACATAACTGATTATTAGTGGAATTTAACTCAATAGAAAATCTGAGAATACAAACAATGGTTGATGTAATTATAAATTAGCATTATTAAAATGTGCTAAAAACTGATTCAATAACTCATTTGTTGTTATTGCTACAATATGTTCTAGAAAAATAATATTTGGTAACCAGCTAAATATAGAAATATTTTAGTTAACCCTTTGATTAGTCAGCTAATTTAAAGTACTTTACGTCCAGAAACTATTTATTTTATGTGCGCGCTGAACTAAAAGTATTATCGGTCTAGAATAAACCGCTACCACTACATATTATTAACTGGGTTTTGCTGTTTTACACTTTTCTAGTTTCAGGATGGATTTTTGTACTTTTTGACAATATTTTCATGTCAAATTTTACTATGTTTAACATTTTATAAATATAATTTTACACTTCTTAATAGTTTATGGTCGATTTTTGCTATTTTTAACTATTTTTTTTATTTTATAGACAGAATGTACTGTTTTTAAAAATTCATAAATTTTTTACACTTTTTAACAATTTATGACTGGATTTTAAGGCTTTATGACAATATTTTAATATATTTTTGACGATTTATAACTAGAACTTTACATTTTTAACCGGATTTTTGCTATTTTTAACAATTTTATGAAATTTTTCACACTTTTCAATAGTTTGCGGCTAGATTTTGGCACAGATTTTAAAGCTGAATTTTGCTTTTTTTTAATTTAATGTTTTTTACACTTTTTAACAGTTGAATTTTGATGCTTTTTGACACGATTTTAATACAACAAATAGGTTTTAAAACCTATTTTTGTTATTTTTGACATTTCATAAGTGGAATTTTGCACTATTTAACAGCTTATGGCCGGATTTGGTGCTTTTCGACAATTTTTTGATGTTTTAAGGCCGGATTCTTGATGTCTTATTATTAGAGTTTTACACTATCCTACAGCTTATGGCTGGATTTTTGTACTTTTCGACAATATTTTGATGTTTTTAAGTTAAATTTTGTTGTTTTTGACATTTTGTATGTATAATTTTACAGTTTTTAACAGTTTGTGGGCGGATTTTTGTACTTTTTTACAATATTTTGATGTTTTCATATAAAATTTTGCAATTTTTAACATTTCATAAATAGAATCCTACATATGTATGGACGGATTTTAGCTATGTCAAACAATTTTTTTTCCTATTTTTAATATTTTAAAACCGGATTTTGCTTTTTTTAAATTTCATTTTTTTACACTTTTTAACAGTTTACTGCTTGATTTTGGTGCTTTTTGATACTAATGTGAAGTTTTAAAACCAATTTTTGTTAGTTTGACATTATATAATTAGAATTTTGCACAATTCAACAGTTTATAGCCGGATAGGCCGGATTCATGATGACTTATTATTAGAATTTTACAATTTTCTACAGCTTATGGCTGGATTTTTGTACTTTTCGACAATATTTTGATGTTTTTATGTTGAATTTTGTTATTTTTGACATTTTGTATGTATAATTTTACACTTTTTAACAGTTTGTGGCCGAATTTTTGTACTTTTTGACAATATTTTGATGTTTTCATATCAAATTTCCCTATTTTTAACATTTCATGAGTAGAATCCTAATTTTTGCTATGGTTTAGAAGTATTTTAAATATTTTTTAGAAAAATTTAGCAGTTTTTCATAAAAATTTTACATTTTTTAACTATTTATGTCCGCATTTTTTAAGTTTTTGAGACTAATTTGATGTTTTTTGTGCAAATTTGGCTATTTTGCACATTTTATAAGTCAAATTTTAAACCTTTTAACATTTTATGACAAGAATTTGGAGCTTTATAACAACATTTTGATACTTTGAAGCCAGATTTTGCTATTTTTGACATTTGACATTTTATAACTAAGATTTTACATTTTTCAACAGTTTATTGCTGGATTTTTGCTATTTTAAATAATTTTTTGATATTTTATTGCTGTTTCTAAAATTATATAATTTATTTTACACTTTTCAATAGTTTACGGCCGGATTTTGGTGTTTTCTGACACTATTTTGATGTATAAAGATTGGGTTTTGCTATTTTTAAGAATTGATTAATAGAATTTTGCACTTTTCAACAGTTTGTGGCCGGATTTTAGTGCTTTCCAACAATATTTTGATATGGCCGGATTTTGGTATTTTTAATGTTTTGTAAATAGAATTTTACACTTTTTAACAGTTTAAGGTTGGATTTTGGTATTTTTTGACACTATTTTGATGTTTCAAAACCAAATTTTATCATTTTTGGCGTTTTATAAATAGAATTTTGCACTTTTTAACCGTTTATGGCCAAATTTTTTAATGTTTATGGCCGGAGTTTGCTGATTTATTACATTTTATAAACAAAATTTTACACTTTTCTAGAGTTTATTGCTGAATTTTAGCGTTATCTATCAATTTTTTCTTAATTTATAGCCAAATTACGCTTTTTTAAAATGTTTTTTTACAATTTTTAACGGTTTGCGTCCTGATTTTTGTGGTACAGATCATGACTACTATTAGGTTTTTTTAACTGAAGTGCCTTCCTAGATGCCCAAATGGTTGTTAAGAATTGAAAGTTTTCTCTTGGCAAGTGCTACAACTCTCTTAGTCAAAGAAGGAAAAAGAAGTATTTCCAATCTTTTGATGACCAACAATTGCGCCGGTAAGACAAACTTAAAAAAAATGTAACAGTCCAAAATCCCACAAAATCGCATAAAATATAGTTAAGACTCTGACATTAAAAACAAATTGGTACAGCGGATCAAAATCTGTTATGAAAAGGACTCACAAAAACTGTTTCCAACACTGCCCGCCCAAACGAGTAGCATAAAATTTAAAAAAAAAATAATTTTCTAAAAAATCGCTTTTTCAAAAAACAGAATTGTGGACAAATTGAACATCGGACCAAGATAAAACTTTGGCCATGAAAGCAAATTGATAGAACGGATCAAAATCTTTTGTCAAAACGCCCCAAAAACCATTTTACCTGCACACCTTCAAGTTTATGACAAAATCAAATTTTCCAAAAAATCCCCCGCATCCAAAATCTTATAAAAAAGTGCAAAAAATAAAGATCGTATCAAAATATAACTCTGACCTGAAAAGTAACATAAATATATATATATATATATATATATATATATAAATTTGGTTATAAATTGTTGAAAAGTGCAATATTCATTTCAAATAAAGTCAAAAATCCGGTCTTGAAACATCAAATATTATTAGAAAGCCCATAAAGTGTCAAAAACCTCAAAATTATTTTTAGAAAGTAACAAAATTTAGCTAAAACTGTTGAAAATGGAATATTCATTTTATGTAAAGTCAAAATAAGAAAATCCGGTCTTTAAACATCAAAATATTGTTAGAAAGGCCGTAAAGTGTCAAAAACCTAAAAACTATTTTTAAAAAGTAACAAAATTTGGCTGAAACTATTGAAAAGAGCAATATTCTTTTTATATAAGCTCAAAAATCCGGCCTTAAAACATTAAATATTGTTAGAAAGCCCATAAAGTGTTAAAAACCTCAAAATTATTTATAGAAAGTAACAAAATTTGGCTAAAACTGTTTAAAAGTGCAATTTTTTTTTCAAATAAAGTCAAAAATCCAATCTTGTAACATCAAATGTTGCTAGAAGGCCCATAAAGTGTCAAAAACCTCTAATTTATTTTTAGAAAAAAACAAAATTTAGCTAAAACAGTTAAAAAGTGCAATAATCCTTTCATATCAAGTCAAAAATTGAAAAATCCGGTCCTGAAACATCAAAATAATGTTAGAAAGCCCATAAAGTGTCAAAAACCTCAAACTTATTTTTAGAAAGTAACAAAACTTGGCTAAAACTGTTAAAAAGTGCAATAATCTTTTCATACAAAGTCAAAAATCCGGTTTTGGAACATCAAAATATTGTTAGAAAGCCCATAAAGTGTCGAAAACCTCAAATTTGTTTTTAGAAAGTAACAAAATTTGGTTAAAACTATTGAAAAGTGCAATTTTATTTTCGTATAAAGTCAAAAATAAAAAAAATCGGTCTTGAAACATCAAAATATTGTTAGAAAGCCCATAAAGTGTCGAAAACCTCAAATTTATTTTTAGAAAGTAACAAAATTTGGCTAAAACTGTTAAAAAGTGCAATATTCTTTTCATAAAAAGTCAAAAATAGTCTTAAAATATTAAAATATTGTCACCAAAATTCAAACAGAAAATGGGAATTTTTATTTGTAAAAAGTCAAAAATGAAAAAATCCGGTCATAAAATTGATTTTTTCTTTTAAATTTTATCTTAAAATCTCAAATATAGCAAAAATATTGTAAGAAAAAACTAAAATCCCAGAAACTGTTAAAAAGTGCAAAAGTCTTTTAATGAAGTGTCAAAAATAGCCAAATCCGACAATAAATTGTCAAGATATTGTTGAAAAAACCAAAATTTAAGCTTGAAACATCAAAATATTGTCAGAAAGCACCAAAACCCAGCCATAAACTGTTAAGAAATGCACCATTTTTTTTAATAAAATACCAAAAATAGCAAACCCATCCACCCCACTACCAATTGGGTGGGTGGGTAGAAACACAATCACGCCCAATTATTGATATACTGTAGAAAAACAATTTTCAAAAAATTGAAGATCGGATCAAGAACCATTTTCCACAAAATTTGTAGTAAAAAATATCAAAAGAAAATTGGCACAACGGATCGAAATTTGTTGCCAAAACCGTCAAAAAACGGTTTCCCGGGGTGCCCAAAATTTGTGACAGAAAATATAAAAACAAATCTTCTAAAAAATTGTCTTCGTTCAAAATCCAACAAAATCTCAAAAAAGATGGAACAGAAGATCAAATCAGGATTTTTGCATCAAAAACAAATCCAAATCTGTCGTCAAAACGGTCCAAAAACAAATTCCTCCTCAAAATCTAATTTTCTAAAAACTAGATCCCAAAAAACCGCACCAAAAACGGTAACGAAAGATTAGATCTGAATGAAACCCTGGACTCAAAAGTAAATTGGTTTAGGATATCCAAATAAACCATCAAAATAGTTCAAAATGTGTGATTAAAAATAGAAGAAACAAATTTTCAATTAATATCAAATAATTGTTCTTTGTCCAAAATTGCACAAAACAGCAAAAACAAATAAACAATAGAGATTGGCACCGCAGATCCACCAAATTTGTAGCAAACAAATGACCAAAATCATGTTTTTTAACGTTGTGGTTACAAAACAATTTGCACACTTTTTCTATTTGAATAAGACCACGCTCGTACCTCTAAAAACTTCAAAAGGATTGGGCTTTGCCACATCAGTTCGCAGTTTTAGCTTACTTTCAAAACTGGCATTTATCGGCCAATCTCAGCAAAATGTAAGACCAAAGTCTAAAGCAAGCATCCAAAAACTCAATCTCGCACTTTTTAAAATTGTCCTCTCAGCCAGCTGAAGAATCTCAGCGACCATAAAGCCCATCGCGTAAAAACACACTCACAAACTAATTTCAACAAAACTCAAACCCGTTCGTCCCAACATTTTGGTCTAGGTGTATAGGAACAACTTTAACTGGCCCATCATATAAAAAACTGCAAATTCTCTGCATCAATTGCACTAGGAAGTATAGAAGTTAAATCAAAAGTAGTCCAATTCCTGACATGCTCTTTTAGTAGATTTTTTTTTAAGAACTCATTAGATGTAAGCTGAAAATCAAACATTAAAATTATATTGTTGCTTTGATGATAAATAACGAACATTTATTGGAATTCAACAAAAGATGGCAAATTATAAATTAGCATTATTAAAATGTGCTAAGAACATAATTAAATATGATTTGTTATTTATTTAGATTTCTAATTACAATATTCCAAAAGATTGAGTAAACAGTTTATAGGAAAATTTTCGTAGAAGTTATATTTTGCAATAATATTAACCTGCGCTGAACAAATTTATTGTTTTCTTCGTAGGTCATTCACGTTTTACAATTAATTAAGATAATTTTATTATGAAATTGGCTGCTTTAATGTGGCGTCATAAAAGAATGTAAATTATGATTATAACAAGGAAGCTTCAAGCTATGAATAATAGTAGGAGTCGGCAATATTTTAGAACAATTAATTAAAGAACCAAAGTTATTAATTTGCATATCAATACAAAACAAAAATTTAAAAATATTATAATAAATCAATAGAACTGATTTATAACCTGTTCTCGGACACACTAAATTTCTATCAAAGATTACATGAATGTTTTCTAATTCATTTTAATGTATTAATAGCTTAAAATCATTTTTAATTCTAAAATGTCTACAATTTACGATAAGGATGGTTTCAAAAACACATTTCACTGGTTAGTTCTATAATTAGTATAAGCACGTGACAACAATGTTTATATGGTGTCGTTTTATCTTATCACTCAATTTATTCACGCATACACTATTTTACAACTGAATATTTAAGTTAAACTTTTATTTAGGTTCCAATTAAGCAATCGAAAAATATGTAGACAAGTGATGAAACTAAATTTTTGTTAATTTAATTAGTAACAAAATGTGCTAATAGTATTGCGTAAAATTAACAACAATTTAATTGTTGCATATTTTTTTAGAAATTCGCAAACATATTAGTATGAGAGTAGAAATCGGTTTGAAGAAGGTAGCAAAAAAAACTCGTCCGATCAGTGCTAACATTTTTTAACGAAAGCGATTGACCTCACGGAAATGTTAATTGTTGTTAGTCAGTTTTTGTAAGGCTTAAAGATGCCCAAATAATTTATATTTTTATCTCTTTTATTATTGAAGGTGATCTAATGTAATGAATGCACCTAAATGGTAATTTACTATTTAGAATGTGTCGATTACCGGATAGCTCTGGTTTTTATTATTAGTGCAATTGATGTTTGTACGTGACGCAGCCTATTTGTATTCACTTAGCAATGGTAATCAATATGTACATTGAAATTAGCGAATTTTATTTTACTCGGTAAAAATGAAATATTATACTACAAAACAATTTGTTTATAAATTAATATTTTCTTGAGCTATTTCACATAATAAAAATCCCCATTTACCTTGGCAATGCTCCACATAAATCAATTCCGCATAAATTACATTATATTATTTCTTGTAAATAAATAATTTTACAAATTAAATGCGCGACAACAATAATCAACTTTCCTGGAACACATTTCAACAGTTTTACTCTATTGTGTAGTTATTTTTTTTAAACGTCATATAAACCAGTTAAATTAATTAAACTTTAATAATAAAACTAATGAGTTAGTCAATTGTTGATTTAAAAGAATAAATATGATCATAATACTACGCAAAATTTGTAATTATTATTATTTATGAACAAATTCCTCATTAGTAACCAGCGGAACCAATTTACACACGATTGAGTGATTAAGGTATAATTTTCCCACGATTTTATTATTAATCACTTTCCAATATAATTAATTAAGTTGATAGACAAAACAAATCACGATTTATTTATATACAATTTGGATGTTGATGTTACGAAACTGAAAATTTAATTGGCGTTTCCTGTTGTTTCTTTATAAATAACTATAATCTAGAGACCGTTATTTTTTATATAAACATTTTTAATGAAAAGGAATTATTTATTTAAAACATTCTATCAAGAAGAAAACAAATAATTTACTCACTGAATCGGAGGAAGAAATTGTATCGGAAATCATAAGATTGCTTACCTGGAACAGAAAAAAACATAATTAGTTATTTCATCATTATGAAGAAGTTATTAAATTTTTTTTTTTTCAAAATATCCAAAAAAATATGCTAATTTCATTTGATCCAAAAAATGATAATATAAATCGCTTCAGTTAAAAATTCAACAAATTTTATTTAAATGTCATAATAGTCATAACCATACTATTATTACAGATATTAACAACTTATTACATCCATAGAAGGCTCTAGTTGAGCCGAAACTAGTAATGTATTCGTAAGAATAATTTAGTGATAAAAAATATACTAAATTGTTTTATTATATCATAAATTAAACTTGCTTATCTCATTCTATTTCCTCTTTAATCTTTAGTATCAAAATTATGTTCTCATTAGTTCTTCACCTAAACCTAAACTATTTTCTGCCTTCTTCCATGCCACTGCTGCCACATTAATCTTTTCTCTGTCCGTAATGTTGGCAACTTACATTACTGGAAGACCAACAGTTTCAAGTGAACTCCAAACCACTGAAGAGAGTATTATTTATCTACTTCGTAACAAAAAAATATCTTAGTCATATACCCCACGCTGACAAAAAAGATTGGAAAGTGAGAAAGCGTATATACTTATGAAATGATTTCAGTAGTGAGATTCAATCCCACAATCTTTAGTGCAGCAGTCAGATGTCTAGACTGCTGCTACGCTCCCCAACATTTTATCTATTGTACTTTAATATTGTGTCACCATAGTCCCTAAATTCTCAAATTTTACCTCCATATTACCAGTTGTCACTACAATTATATCCAGCTTACTTCTGATCACTATTACCACTGCTTCCATCATACGGAAAACATAATTTAACTCCTTCATTGCTATTCAATTTGCAATTCTCACTTTTTATTTTATTGTTTCAAATATACCTCTACCAAGTTTTCTTCTCTTTATCATCATGAGCATAGGTAACTAATGGTATTTCTTCTAAACTTGCTCTAATCAATCAATCAAAGCAGATATTTCATAAGCACCAAACCCAAACTCTGATCTAACAACAACAGTAGTCCCCACACATGTCAAACGCCTAGAAAGCTTGCTCGGAGGCCCACACAAAGTAAAATACTACCCACGCAGAAAATGGCAATCGGTGCAACCCTCTATCCACAAATGTTAACTCAAATTAATGAATGAGGCTAAAGTAAATTAACTTCTGCACTTTCAAAAATTTCGATGTTTTTTTTAGAAAACATTTTTAAGTCTTGTTGCAAATTATTTGATAACAAACACTTGCGCGGGTGGGCGGAAACACAGTATCAAACTACCGGCTCAATATTTATAAACTGTGTCCCCGCCCACCCACCTAAATCTTAGTTATAAAAAAAAATATTGTACCCACCTCTGACATATTAGTGACAACTGTCATTCAATCTGTCATATTAAAAACAGCAGAAACGCAACAAGTGTGAGAATAAGCAAATTTCTTGATAACAAACACTTGGGTGGGTGGGCGGGAACACTGTTTTAAACCACCGGCTCAATATTTATAAACTGTGTTCCCGCCCTCCCACCCAAGTGTTAGTTATCAAGAAATTTGTTATTGTTCCACCTCTGACGTATTAGTGATAATTGTCATTCAATCTATCATATTAAAAACAGCCGAAACGCAACAAGTGTGAGAATAAGCAAATATCTTGATAACAAACACTTGGGTGGGTGGGCGGGAACACTGTTTTAAACCACCGGCTCAATGTTTATAAACTGTGTTCCCGACCACCCACCCAAGCTTTACTTATCAAGAAATTTGTTATTGCACCCATTTCTAACGTATTAGTGACAACTGTCATTCAATCTGTCATACTAAAAACAGCAGAAACGCAACAAGTGTGAAAATAAACAAATTTCTTGACAGCAAACACTTGGGCGGGGGGGGGGTGGGCGGGAATACTGTACCAAACCACCGTCTCAATATTTATAAACTGTGTTCCCGCCCACCCACCCAAGTGTTAGTGTTTAAGAAATTTGTTATTGCACCCACTTCTAACGTATTAGTGACAACTGTCATTCAATCTGTCATACTAAAAACAGCAGAAACGCAACAAGTGTGAAAATAAACAAATTTCTTGACAACAAACACTTGGGTGGGTGGGCGGGAATACTGTACCAAACCACCGTCTCAATATTTATAAACTGTGTTTCCGCCCACCCACCCAAGTGTTAGTTATCAAGAAAATTGTTATTGCACCCACCTCTGACGTATTAGTGACAACTATCATTCAATCTGTCATACTAAAAACAGCAGAAACGCAACAAGTGTGAGAATAAACAAATTTCTTGATAACAAACGAATGGGCGAGTGGGCGGGAACACTGTATCGAACCACCGGCTCAATATTTATAAACTGTGTTCCCGCCTACCCACCCAAGTGTTAGTTATCAAAAAATTTGTTATTGTACCCACCTCTGACGTATTAGTGACAACTGTCATTCAATTTGTCATATTAAAAACAGCAGAAACGCAATAAGTGTGAGAATAAGCAAATTTCGTGATAACCAACACTTGGAGGGGTGGGCAAAAACACTATATCAAACCACCGGCTCAATATTTAAAAACTGTGTTCCCGCCCACCCACCCAAGTGTTAGTTATCAAGAAATTTGATATTGCACCCACCTCTGACGTATTAGTGAAAACTGTCAATCAATCTGTCATATTAAAAACAGCAGAAACGCAACAAGTGTGAGAATAAGCAAATTTCTTGATAACAAACACTTGGGTGGGTGGGCAGGAACACTATATCAAACCACCGGCTCAATATTTATAAACTGTGTTCCCGCCCACCCACTCAATTGTTAGTTATTAAAAAATTTGTTATTGCACCCACCTCTGACGTATTAGTGACAACTGTCATTCAATCTGTCATATTAAAAACAGCAGAAACGCAATAATTGTGAGAATAAGCAAATTTCTTGATAACAAACACTTGGACGTGTAGGCAAGAACACTATATTAAACCACCGGCTCAATATTTATAAACTGTGTTCCCGCCCACCCACTCAAGAGTTAGTTATCAAGACATTTGTTATTGCACCCACCTATGACGTATTAGTAACAACTATCATTCAATCTGTCATACTAAAAACAGCAGAAACGCAACAAGTGTGAGAATAAACAAATTTCTTGATAACAAACAAATGGGCGGGTGGGCGCGAACACTGTATCAAACCACCAACTCAATATTTATAAACTGTATTCCCGCCTACCCACCTAAGTGTAAGTTATCAAAAAATTTGTTATCGCACCCACCTCTGACGTATTAGTGACAACTGTCATTCAATCTGTCATATTAAAAACAGCAGAAACGCAATAAGTGTGAGAATAAGCAAATTTCGTGATAACAAACACTTGGACGGGTGGGCAAGAACACTATATCAAACCACCGGCTCAATATTTAAAAACTGTGTTCCCGCCCACCCACCCAAGTGTTACTTATCAAGAAATTTTTTATTGCACCCACCTCTGACGTATTAGTGACAACTGTCATTCAATCTGTCATAATAAAAACAGCAGAAACGCAACAAGTGTAAGAATAAGCAAATTTCTTGATAACAAACACTTGGACGTGTAGGCAAGAACACTATATCAAACCACCGGCTCAATATTTATAAACTGTGTTTCCGCCCACCCACCCAAGTGTTACTTATCAAGAAATTTTTTATTGCACCCACCTCTGACGTATTAGTGACAACTGTCATTCAATCTGTCATATTAAAAACAACAGAAACGCAATAAGTGTGAGAATAAGCAAATTTCGTGATAACAAACACTAGAACGGGTGGGCAAGAACACTATATCAAACCACCGGCTCATTATTTATAAACTGTGTTTCCGCCCACCCACCCAAGTGTTAATTATCAAGAAATTTGTTATTGCACCCATCTCTGACGTATTAGTGACAACTGTCACTCAATCTGTCATATTAAAAACAGCAGAAGCGCAATAAGTGTGAGAATAAGCAAATTTCGTGATAACCAACACTTGGACGGGTGGGCAAGAACACTATATCAAACCACCGGCTCAATATTTAAAAACTGTGTTCCCGCCCACCCACTAAGTGTTAGTTATCAAGAAATTTGTTATTGCATCCACCTCTGACGTATTAGTGACAACTGTCATTCAATCTGTCATATTAAAAACAGCAGAAACGCAACAAGTGTGAGAATAAGCAAATTTCTTGATAACAAACACTTGGGTGGGTAGACGGAAACACTATATCAAACCACCGGCTCAATATTTATAAACTGTGTTCCCGCCCACCCACCCAAGAGTTAGTTATCAAGAAATTTGTTAATGCACCGACCTATGACGTATTAGTGATAACTATCATTCAATCTGTCATACTAAAAACAGCAGAAACGCAACAAGTGTGAGAATTAACAAATTTCTTAATAACAAACACTTGGGCGGGTGGGCGGGATTACTGTATCAAACCACCGGCTCAATATTTATAAACTGTGTTCCCGCCCACCCACCCAAGTGTTAGTTATCAAAAAATTTGTTATTGCACCCACCTCTGACGTATTAGTGACAACTGTCATTCAATCTGTCATATTAAAAACAGCAGAAACGCAACAAGTGTGAGAATAAGCAAATTTCTTAATAACAAACACTTGGGCGGGTGGGTGGGGACACTGTATCAAACCACCGGCTTAATATTTATAAACTCTGTTCCCGCCCACCCACCCAAGTTTTAGTTATCAAGAAATTTGTTATTGTACCCACCTCTGACGTATTCGTGACAACTGTCATTCAATCTGTCATAATAAAAACAACAAAAACACAACGAGTGTGAGAATAAGCAAATTTGTCGTGATTCCCAGATCTTTCGAGGAATAAAGATGTTTAAGAATTTGGTAGCTACTAACGTAGCAAAGTTTTTCACCTCGCCGTTTTTGGTGTATCTAGGCTCATTTCAAACGATCTAAAAATTATTATAATTAAAATGTCGAAAATGTTGGGCGTCAATTGGTAGTCTAGGTGTCCGGATGAGACAATAATGGTTAGATGGTCGCTAAAATTGTATTAAAAAAAGTGTTATTAATTCTTTAAACAGCTTTTTGATGGTTTATTTGACAAAAGTTGGCTACGGAATCAAATAACAAAAATCTCCAACTTTTGTAGTCAGAGATACTGCAAGAGTTATGCTATTGTGTTATCTAGTTATCACGTGCTAATTTGAAAAATGAAGAAATTTGTTTGAAGTAACAGCTTGTAACAGTTCGATCCTCATAATATGACTAAAATAATAACTCGCTCTTTATTCACCAGGATGGTTTGAAAGTCACCTAATACGGCTTTAGTCCCATCAAACCCCTTCAAACAAGTTGTAAAACTTCTTTAAAGTTCGTTCTAGATCTTGCCACTATCCTTTAGTTATCAGTTTTTTAACTGCAGATCAAAATGTGTGGGCGCATAAACTTAGTCGCATGTACTCATCCTAAAAATGAGCCCAATGTTGGCTTCAGGATGTGTAAGCTTAATAGTTGTAGCCTTAGTCTATACCCTAAAGAAAAACAACTGCCAAACTTGTCAATGACCACCAAAAAATAATAGTCGTTATTAGAAGCTGCTGCAAGTAGTAGTAGATAAAAAAAATTAGTTTATAAACGTTGATGTGGTTCCAACCCAGATGTTGCTTGCTTCAACTCTAAAACTCAACTAAGAATTTTGAAAAAACCCACACGTCTCCAGCGATCAACATAAAGGGTATTAGTAATATTTAGCTTAAACCAAAGCTTTTTCTCAATAGATAGTGACCAATAGTGTCAAAATTATAATGCATGTGATAAAAATGGAAACTTTTCTCAGTTCCTAATTTTGGTGTCTAAATTTCTATTATCGTTGCACAAGTTGTCGTAATTGTGTCCGACAAAAAATTTGCAGTACGACCATATTGATTTGGTTCTTTAAACAAATTTACAGTTTGTAAAATGTTTTCTTGTTTAGTTGGTACTCAATTACAAAATAGATTCCTATTGTTAAAAGCACGTGTCCAATAAAGAAGCCAAAAGATGTCAACGCAAGAAAATAACGCGTAGAGTATCCTACCTCAAGGTTGTACAAATGTGTTCTGCTAGAAAACATCCCCCTATAGAATAATATCCACGTAGCCCCAAGTTTTGGAGTTTTTGTTGAAAATTCTCTAGAAAGTTCTCCAAGTGCAATGGATATTGATGGAACCTATATGCACTTATAGACACGCAAATTGCAGCCGAGGCAAAGCCAACTTGAGGTAAGAAGACAATTAATTGTTAGTAAATACGTATATAAATCACATTTTTACTCACTTAAACTATCAAAGTGTCTATAAATCTTGTATAAGGCACATAACGTTGCTAAATTTAAGCAACAAATAATATTTATTTCACATATTAAGTTATTTACTAATAAAATTAGTATTTAGTGTTATTTGCAGAAGGTTTTATAGATAAAAACTTTTATAAGGCAATGCAAACATTTGTGTAACAATAATAAAACTGTAGGACATATATCTACAATCAGCGCAAAAAATCATTTGTGGGCATAAAACGTTGTTATGTTGGCTTCACAATACAACAAGCGGAATATAGCATATGGCGCGTCTCTAAATGTGTATTATCTAAGGTTAGACCACGCACTATAAAGCTATATATAAAGAATGTGCATCGCAAACTTTATGTTCTTCAAAAATAAAATTGTAGGACTTATGCGTAAAGTTATTCCTAGCCATAAAACAATGTAATGTTGGCTTTACCATACAACAAGCTAAGCGTCTATAAGCGTATATTGTTTACGATTGAACACAGACTTTTGGTTGTGCGTCGCAAATTTGCGATTGGTTTGTTTTAAAATTGCAGACCGTAAATTTATTTTTAATTTATTTGAGTTTTTTTTTTAAAACTGGATTTCAAAAATATTGGACATATGGATGAAATTGTAATTTTTAAAATAATTAAGAATGTTAATTGAAGCTAACATTGCCAAAAAAACGTAATGTTTCAAAAATCAAATAATATTTTTAATTTTTTTTTTTTTCAAAAATTTGTATTTCAAAAATATTAGACATATGGATTTATGTATAATTTTCTAAATATTTAATAGGTTATTTGAAGCTCATAATGCCAAAAAATTATGTTTCAAGAATTATGCCAATTTGATTCAAATAAAAGTTTTAATTTATTCAATTTTTTTCAAAAATTTGAATTTTTAAAATATTAGACTTATGGATGTAATTGTAATTTTCAGAAAAATTAATAAGTTAATTGAGGCTAACAATGCCAAACATTTGTAATGTTTCAATGAGTAGTTCAAGAATTATGCCAATTTGTTTCAATTGTTAATTTTAATTTATTTGAATTTTATAAAAAAAAATTAATTTCAAAAATAATGGACGTATGGATTCAATTGTAATTTTTAGAATAATTAAGAGGTTAATTGAGGCTAATAATTCCAAAAATTGGCAATGTTCCAATTAGTAGTTTAGGAATTATGCCAATTTGTTTCAATTAATTATTTTAATTTATTTGAATTTTATCAAAAATTTGAATTTTATTAATATTGAACGTATGGATTTAATTGTAATTTTCAGAATAATTAATAGGTTAGTTATAGTTAATAATGCCAAAAATTTGTAATGTTCCAAAAAATAGTTCAAGAATTATGCCAATTTGTTTTAATTATTAATTTTAATTTATTTCAATTTCATCAAATATTTGAATTTCAAAAATAATGGACGAATGGATTCAATTGTAATTTTTAGAATAATTAAGAGGTTAATTGAGGCTAATAATTCCAAAAATTGGCAATGTTCCAATTAGTAGTTTAGGAATTATGCCAATTTGTTTCAATTAATTATTTTAATTTATTTGAATTTTATCAAAAATTTGAATTTTATTAATATTGAACGTATGGATTTAATTGTAATTTTCAGAATAATTAATAGGTTAGTTATAGTTAATAATGCCAAAAATTTGTAATGTTCCAAAAAATAGTTCAAGAATTATGCCAATTTGTTTTAATTATTAATTTTAATTTATTTCAATTTCATCAAATATTTGAATTTCAAAAATAATGGACGAATGGATTCAATTGTAATTTTTAGAATAATTAAGAGGTTAATTGAGGCTAATAATTCCAAAAATTGGCAATGTTCCAATTAGTAGTTTAGGAATTATGCCAATTTGTTTCAATTAATTATTTTAATTTATTTGAATTTTATCAAAAATTTGAATTTTATTAATATTGAACGTATGGATTTAATTGTAATTTTCAGAATAATTAATAGGTTAGTTATAGTTAATAATGCCAAAAATTTGTAATGTTCCAAAAAATAGTTCAAGAATTATGCCAATTTGTTTTAATTATTAATTTTAATTTATTTCAATTTCATCAAATATTTGAATTTCAAAAATAATGGACGAATGGATTCAATTGTAATTTTTAGAATAATTAAGAGGTTAATTGAGGCTAATAATTCCAAAAATTGGCAATGTTCCAATTAGTAGTTTAGGAATTATGCCAATTTGTTTCAATTAATTATTTTAATTTATTTGAATTTTATCAAAAATTTGAATTTTATTAATATTGAACGTATGGATTTAATTGTAATTTTCAGAATAATTAATAGGTTTGTTATAGTTAATAATGCCAAAAAATTGTAACGTTCCAAAAAATAGTTCAAGAATTATGCCAATTTGATTCAATTATTAATTTTAATTTTATGAATTTGATCAAATATTTGAATTTCAAAAATAATGGACGTATGGATTTAATTGTAATTTTTAGAATAATTAAAACGGTAATTAAGGCTAATAATGCCAAAAATTGGCAAAGTTCCAATTAGTAGTTTAGGAATTATGCCAATTTGTTTCAATTAATTATTTTAATTTATTTGAATTTGATCAAAAATTTGAATTTCATTAATATTGGACGTATGGATTCAATTGTAATTTTCAGAATAATTAATAAATTAATTTATGCTAATAATGCCAAAAATTTACAATGTTCCAATAAGTAGTTTAGGAATTATGCCAATTTATTTTAATTATTAATTTTAACTTATTTAATTTTTATCAAAAATTTGAATTTCAAAAATACTGGACATATAGATTCAATTGCAATTTTTAGAATAATTAGTAGATTAATTATAGTTAATAATGCCAAAAAATCGTAATGTTCCAAAAAGTATTTCAAGAATTATGCCAATTTGTTTCAATGATTAATTTTAATTTATTTGAATTTTATCAAAAATTTGAATTTAAAAAATATTAGACGAATGAATATAATTTGTAATTTTCAGAATAATTAATAGGTTAAATATAGTTAATAAATCCAAAAATTCGTAATGTTCTAATGAGTAGTTCAAGAAATATGCCAATTCGTTTGAATTATTAATTTTGTTTTATTTGATTTTTTTTTTTAATTTAGATTTCAAAAATCCGTCGCCTTGTGATATTATTTAGTTTTGCAGAAAAAACCAACAAAACATAAGTTTTATGCCGACAAGTGATGTCACACACGTTTTGAAAATAAGTTAAATAATACACTTTTCTAAGTAAACAGCTGTCAAAACCGGATTTTAATAATTCTTTTCATTTAATATAAAAACTTTCTTTAACTTTCATATCATTTTGATGATCAAAATTAAAAAAAAAAATATTTGTACTAAATCTCTTGACATGCGCATTCTTGCCCATAACTGACGTCACACGCACCTATTATGTTGGCTTCGTAGCATCAGTAAAAAGCGTCTATAAGTGTATATAATCTAAGAAATTGAGTCTGTCTACCAACATCCACATAAGCCTCAAATAACCAAAAATTCATTTGATAACAAGATTGTACAACTTCCCTCTGTAAACATGTATCCACATACAACCAACTTATCTTACCTTAACGCTAGTAATCAAAAACGCAGCTTTAAAAGTTATACGACCAAGTTAATCCCAACAATCTAATCTGAACCAATAATAAACAAGCTCAATTTGATTACAATCATAACAACCTGCTATTATATTACATAAGTAGTATTATTATAACGCAATAATAAACCATAAGAAAAAATTAAAACGTAATCTTCATTTCAATCTTCATAATTAACAATTAAAATTGATTATCAATTAAAACAAATCGTTTTCATGCTTAAAAAACATTTCAGTCAGAAAGAATATAAAAGTATCAGATTGCTGATAAGATGCAAACTCCCTATTTATCGAATCAAACCTGTTTTTCCCATAGATGCCATCTGTACATTTCCATGTTTATTTATTTTTTTCTATTCTACTGCCAGTTGTTAACATGCAATTAGAGAACCCGATGATATAATCATGTGTTTCAAGTGTTTCGCTCTGCTCCATGTTATGCAGCTGTAGGTATGTTAACATCTATTAACCTTGATTGTTACCATTTATTCGTCGATTCTGTTTTCAGGAAATAGTTTGCCCACTACCATTAAAGATGAATTAAACGAAAGTACAAAATTTATTTTTGTTATGTTATATTAAAAAGACATTAAATATAATTGAAACTGGATAAAAAATTGAGTATGAATCAAAACAATTTTAATAAGCAAATAAAATTAGGATTATGAAACTAAATATGTGATTCAAAGTTGACTACTTAGTACCATAATTAATTGGCATTTAATAACAATTCAATTTTTATAATTATTCCATTTAATTTAATAATACCAATCGACAATTGCTTAGAATATGATTTAATTGCTTTTAATTGCAGCGATGAAATCTCCATGTAATTGTAAATGGTGCGGCATCCACCAATTAATTTAATTGTTGGTAAAAGTGTCGGACCCATTTAAAATCTAGGATAATAGAAAACAATTGAATGAAGCTATTAATAATATCTGACAAAAAATGATTATATTCCGACCTTGAACCAATATCCAAATAAGAAAAAAGAATTATCACTTCATTTACACTGCACATGTCAATCATAATATGAAATTCCCCTCAAGGTGAGAAGCGAGAGCAGCAGTACATTCGTCTATGATACCGTGATGAGGTTAATTTGCGTTAGGTTAGGATTAATTCGATCAAGTATAAAGTGCACGACACTTGTAGAGTTTAGAACCGCTCATTGAATCATTGAATTCAATTGAAAGTAATTTATTAATGTATCCTTATTGCTCTCCGCGCGGATTAACCTTGGTCGCATAAAATATAATAATAATAAATATAATAAAAAAAGGCGGGACGTATTTTTTTTTATTATGGTTTAGTTTCACTCCGTTGAATTATTTTAATTGATACTAATGATGTTAAATGGTAATTATGGAAATTTTGTTAAAATTGGTGGGAGTTAATCTATATATAACGAGGTGTTAAAGGTTGTGTTGTAGTTGAGCATAGTTAAGGTAAAGAGGAACAGTAATTATTACTATGCACGTAGTATGTAAAGTCATTATTAGATAATGTAAAATAATATTTGAAAAAATAATTGATTCATCAAAAAATAATTGTTCTTTCAAAAATTCTACCTAAACTAAGGAAAAGTCTACAAGCTTCTAATATTAAAAATTTTAGTAAATACAAGATTTACTAATCTTATGTGCATTGGTTCTTTTTTGGTAAATTGCTAAGCCAATCTTTGAGGTTGATACGTAAAGTGTGGCAAAACAAGTAAGATTGATGCCTTGATGGGCACTACTAATGCAAATAAAATCCTGCTTAATTAAGGCTAAAGATACGGCTACATATCATTGTTGCAGAAAGTGAATAAATGTTTCGTAAAAAAATTTAAATCTAATGTGAATCTTAAATCGTTTCTTTACTCTTTAAAATCTTGAGATGTAAGTGGTCGTGCTTTCACTAAAGTTGTGATTATTAAAATAAAACATTAAAAAAACTGAGTTCTGAATCTGTGAACCGCAAAAGGCTCATCCAAAAGGTTAGAGATTGAAGAATACCACACGTCCACAATTTATAAATTTAGTCTCATTTGCAAAAAAGAGAATTATTCAATCTTTAGATTACCAGCACTTAAGTGGGTGGGAAAAGCACACGTATATAATTCATTGAATGAGTACTACATCCAGAAAACGTCCAGATTGGCGTCTGAGATCAGAACCACCAGATCTTCATACTAGCCAAGATAATCCTGGAGGAAGACGTGATACTTGGCAACCCAT
Source organism: Tachinus rufipes (assembly GCA_963932245.1). Lineage (NCBI taxonomy): Eukaryota > Metazoa > Arthropoda > Insecta > Coleoptera > Staphylinidae > Tachinus > Tachinus rufipes. The sequence continues at coordinate 12,092,227 of OZ010749.1, forward strand.
GATCATTGTATACACTAGGCTCCACCGTATATTGGATACCACCTAAAGCAAAAACACTTGTCTCGCACAAACTGATAAAGCTGCTGCAACACGTCTTCCCAAAACCCTCAGGGTTTGAACGGTTAGTCTGGGAATTTCCGTCCGTCTTCCGAGAAGTCTATCAAGCACCACATCAAACTCACTGTTAACACCTAAGTTTGATTGGATTGCTAAGCGTAGAACGCTCAAAAGAAAGCAATAATCTTCAAACAAATGAGGGAACTGCTAGTCAGCAAAATTATAGAGGGATGTATCAGTAGCTATTGCGCTCCCATTTGAGTAGTGAAAAAGAAAGATGGTACCCTAATGTTCTGCGTAGACTATTACGCACAAAATTACTAGAAAAAAAACCGTACCTCTGCCAAAAATCCAGAAAACTTTAAAGGGTGTTGGGAATGCCAAAATCTTTAGTAAGATTGATTCAAATCCCAATGTAAGAAAGTTACAAACACTTTACCGCTTTGGCCGCTCCAGACGGTAGTACTTATCACTTCAAGGTGATGCCCTTCGGGCTAAAAAATTACCGGCGACTTCAAAAAATTGATGTCTCAGGTACAGGCCTACTAGGTAACATAGTACTGGTGTACTTGGACGACATACTGGTTGAGCACCTAGTGTACCTTTGCTTAGTATTGGAAAAGCTGCAAGACTATCAGCTACGCTGCCACATCAAGAAGTGAAAGATAGGAAAAGATTTGGTCAAGTACTTGGGTCACCAAATCACCTAAAGTTCGGAGAATATGTACCAGGTTACTACTCAAAACTGGCAGCTTTTCTGATAAAACTGCATAGCACAAAGAAACCCGTTGTGTAAACAGAAATCAAATCCAAAACTTTTTAAGACATCAAAAAAGCTCTGGATAAATCCCTAATGCTAACCCAACCCAAACCAGGCCTAACGTTTGTGCTGCAGACGGACGCCTGCAGCATTGACGTAGGGGCAGTGTTAAATTAAGAGTAATTATTGAAGCGGCACATTATATCATATGATAGTGCTAAGCTTACTTTTTGTCAAACTAGGTACTACTCGAACAAAATGAAATGTTTTGCTATCTCGTGGGCTATCAAGAATTATAAGGCTTACCTGAAAGACGAGTCGTTTGCACTCAGAATCGACAATCAAGTTTTAGTCTGGTTAGAAAACTTTACCAGAAATTATTGTCGCATTGGTAGACGACTCAGAACGGATACTACCACCAACAAACCAATTAACCTGCGGTGCCTATACCTACTTCTCGTCCAGTCTTAGAACTTAAACCGAGGTAAACTAAATTTACTGGAAGGAGAAGAAGAAACCTTATCCGCGTTGGTACGCCGAGTACAAAAAGCGAGTCCGCAGACACAAACAATTATTAGGGGGTGGCAAGCAATAGTAAATGACCCAAAGCACTAGAAACTAGAAGAACACTGCAAATTAATTTGAGCCACCACCAGCCACGGCTAACTGGTCGTATTTTCTAAAATGCAGCAGGTGATTAAAGAGCAACGGTTACACCAGGACATCTCGGGAAAGATGAAACCACAGCAACCATCCTCCAAGCCAATCATTGGCCAAACGTACAAAAGGACAAGCAAACGTTTACATTCCTGAAGGTCAAGACCGGGCCAACACAACCAAAAGCCTCTCTGAAATCACAGCCACCAGGCCATTTTGCTACCGCTACGTTTTGAATCACGTCGCGTTCTTTTGTTTTTTGCATTATTTCCACATTTTGTATCTTTTCTCTTAAGCTTACTCCTAGCATTGCGCATTCTATCGCTCGCTGTGTGACTTGCAATTTATTAGCACTTTTGATGGTCAGTGCCATAGTCTCTAGACTATATAACATCACGGAAAGAATACACATGTCATGAACTTTCCTTTTAAGATTTATAGGAACCTCGGGATCTTACAGAATAAAGTTTAGCTTTCCAAATGCCGCCCATGTCATGCGTATTCTTCTCGTAACTTTAGTGTTTCCTTTGAATAACTATATCTCAAGCGGGTAGGCTGGGAACAACAATTCACCATACGCCCACAAAATTTGAAATAAAAACCAACTTCATGATAAACATTTGGTCAAAAAACATCAATTTGCACTTGAAACTTGAACTAAGATCATCGCCCAATTGCCTAAGTGTATGTTATCAAGAAATTGGCGTTGCGGTAGGAGGGTATAAAGAAAATCCAAATTTGTGCCACCACTAATCCTAAAGACTTGTTGAATAACTGACAAGTCAAAGTAAGTCCTTCCAAAATGTGACTTTGCGGATGCTCGTCGAAACTCCATAATTCGTCCAAAATCAAAACAATCTCTGAATTCCTCTAATGCGCAAACACATCAAAGCTTTGGCCAAAAAATACTTCGACAATCTCGCGGCTTACTTTAATCTTGGATTTGGCCCGACTCGCCGAGCCCTGTTGACCAATTGGATAACCAAATCTAACTAAGCCCTTTCCACGTAAAAGCAAACCCGACAAGTCTTTAGAAGATTTCCTTCCTAAACCACAAAAATCTCTTTAGCCTCTAGGTCATAGTACTATACTGCCAACCTAATAGACCATCGCCCAATAGATCATTGCAGTCCAATGCATAAACTCCTGGTGCAACTTCGGAATCCAGCATCGACCTCCTAACTGTTTTACCGCTGCCTTACACTCATGAAAAGAGGGCTTCTACCTTCCATGTCATTGCACAGAAGCTGCTTCCAAAACTTCCAAACTTCGGATCAAAAATCAAACTTCTAAATGACCAACACATAGGCTAAAAAGCAGAGAAAACCAATTCACACCATACTCTTACAAAACTTGAACTAGAACCTCCTCCAGCAACCCAAAAATTTGTTATTAAAAGATTGAATCTGTCACCTCTTCTTTATTTCGCGTATTACATCGCCTCAGAAGTCTTACGACTTGTTTGAGGGGGGTTGATGGGACCAACGGCTTATTAGGTGACTATCGAATCACCCCGGTAGATAAAGAGCAAAGTTATTATTTTAGTCATATTCGGGGATCGAACCCGGGACTGTTGTCGGTAAGCACTAATTTACGCACCCTCAAAACTTAAACTGAAATAAACGTCCACCCACCCAAGTCTTTGCTGTAAAGAAACAGTAAACACTTCAAAACGTACTGAGAGTTGGTATGTACCAAGCCAAAAAACCACAAAAACTGCAAATGAGTTCCTGCTAAATTCTTAAAGAAAATCCACAACACAAAGATGATCAAAAAACGTAACGCAATAAGGAGTATAAATCTACCATGGTGAGCAACCTAATTGAAGCTGTAAAAATGCCAAATAGCACACAAATTTTGTAGAAGCCAATCTACGCGTACTACGCTACAATCAGCAAAAAAATCTAAATGGTCAGTTAACGCCGCAATCAAGAACAAAAAACTCATATGGTAGAATACAAAAGACCAAGAAAACAGTTCCGCCGCTCTCATCGCCACTTCCATCAATGCGAGAGTAGAAGAACAGCAACAGCAAATACGATAACTGAAGAAAACCTTAAACAAACTTTACAAAAAAGCAAAATCCAAGCCGTTGCGCAAATCCAAACCTCAAGAACTTCTACCAAAGAAATGAAAAAAACACTTAGCCAACCAAGACCATAACCTAAAAATTTAAAAATTCTAGACAACCCACAAAACAACTTCATAAAAGAATAGAATCCAGAGGATAAAGCTGACAATCACCCGATTAAGCTAATTCAAAACCAAATTCCAACAAATGCCTGAATACCAACAGCCAAAAGACAGGTAAGAAAAAGAAACCTTCAACTCATTTCTGCAACCTCATCAAAAACAAGACCAAACAAAACCCAAAAGAAAAACCTAAAAACTCTCCAATTTCAACTAGATCGTTTAACACCAGCGTCAATCTGATTCCTCTTAAAAAGCGTCCAGAAAGCAATCAAGAATCAATAAAGCAAAAGAAACAAAAGTCCCCAAAAAACACCGCAACTCCCAGCCTAATACGTAGTTGAGTGCAACTCAAGAAAGACGCAGATCGGCCATTACCAAAATGACAAATCTAAACAAAACCAACAAAACCCAAAAAATAAGAAGAAAGAAAGATGCAAACCGACCAGACAAAACCGGTAACCATGTCTCTTCCTCTATCTTTACCTAAAATGTGGCGTTTGCATATACATATTTAAGGAGAATTGTGTAACACAAGTCAACTCGGGCGTGATCCATTGCTTTGAATATTTCTGCCAGGTTTAGCAAATCAAATACTTTGCTGTAGTCGACGAATGCTATGTATAGTACATTTTACGATTAATGTGCGTACTGTTTATAAATGATCGATTGTGCTGTAAGCTTTCTGAAACCAGCTTGCTCTTCCGGTTGATATGCATCTAGCTTTGTTGTGAGCCTGTTCGTTACTATTTTTGTGAAAAGCTTATAGGAATGTGGCAGTAGGCTTATGGGTCGGTAATTGTCTATTTGCTTTTTGTCTGCTTTTTTGCAGAGGATGATGACTTTCGTATTGTGCCATTGGTCTGGGATCTTGTTAGATTGCAAGCGTTAGTTATCAAAAGAATTATGTTTAACCGATTCTCACAAATCCAGGCACACAAGAGGTGGAACAAAAAATAGATCTTTTGATGACCAACACTTGAGCGGGTAGGTGGGTCCAAATAAAAAAATTAACTAGCCCACACATTAAAATTTGTTCCCATCCACCCACCCAAGCGTTAGTTATCAAAAGATTTATGTTTAAACATTTGTCTTAAATCTAAATCCAAGCACACAAGAAGTGGGACAAAGAATATATCCCATGATAACTAACGCTTGAGCGAGTAGCTAGGTCACAGTATAAGAATTAAGTTGTCCGCAAATTAAATTTTGTTCCCGCCCACCCACCCAAAGGTGAGTTATCAAGATATGTTTAAACAATTCTCTCAAATCTAAGCCAAAACACACAAGAGGTGGGACAAAAAATAGATCCTTTGATGACCAACATTTGGGCGGGTGGGTGGGTCACAGTAGAAACCCACCCACCCAAGAAATTTATGTATAAACAATTCCCTCAAATCTAAATCCAAGCCCACAACACGATCGGAAAAGGGAAAAAAGAAGACACAAGAAAAGGAGGATGGAACGTGCGAAGGATGGACAGAGAGAAGATAAAAGAGCCCATGGAGGTAGAAGAGGTAACAGAAAGCAAAAACATAGGGGAAAGATGCAAACGGTACTCGGAAAAACTGAGAAAGGCAGCGGAAGAAGCAATCCCCAGGTATAGGGAAGGAAGAAGAAGGGCCGTACTGGTGGTGCAATGAGAGGAAAGCAGGAAAAAAGCAATACAAATCGGAAGGAAGATCAAAATACAGAAACGAAAAGGGGAGGACACTGCAGAGACAGAAGAAGAATTAAAAATGAACAAAAAAGCACTGAGAAAAGCGAGAAGAGATGCTGGAAAGAAATGATAGATTCCATAGATAGGAACCCCTGGGGAATGCCGTACAAAATTGCAATGAATAAACCGGGAGGAAGACCAAAGGGAGTGTGCTTAAAGGAGGAGGAAGGGAAAGAAAAAATAATTGAGAAATTGTTCCCCAAAGGAAGAGCGGTAAAAGAACCAACAGAGACAAGTGAAGAAGAGGAAGCAGATATGACAACAGTGGAGGAGATGAAACAGATCATAAGAGAACTACCTAACAATAAGGCACCAGGTCCGGACGAGATAGTGAAAGCAGCGTTAGAAGGAAACAAAATAGAACTAACACAAATAATAAACAGATGTTTAAATGAAGGAACATTCCCGAAATGTTGGAAAAAGGAAAACTTAGTGCTGATTGAGAAGAAGATAGAAGCAGGTAAATCAAAGACGTATAGACCGATTTGATCAATCAATACATTAGCAAAGATAATGGAAAAAGTTATTGTGAGAAAAATAGAGAAAGAAATAGAAGAAAGGGGTGGATGAGAAAGTGAACAATACGGATTTACCAAAGGGAGATCGACGCTAGGAGCTATCGAGAAGGTAAAAACGGTAGCAAAAGAAGCAAACAGCGGCCCACATAGGAAAAGACAACATTGCATCATAATAGCGTTGGATATACAAAACGCGTTTAATAGCGTACTATGGGAAGCAATTATAGAAGCAGCAAAAAAGAAAGAATTGGCAAAGAAAACGATCAAGATAATATGGAGTTATCTACAAGGAAAAACCTTAGTAACCAAGAAGGGTAAATTTAGACTGACCAGAGGGGTACCACAAGGCTCAGCACTAGGACCCAAATTATAGAACTTAGTATATAATGTGCTTCTCGGAATGCGGCTGCCAGACGGGGTGACGATAACGGCATTTGCTGACGACTTAGCTTTAGTAGGTAGGGATGCAGACATAGAAGTACTAAAGGAAAGGCTAGAGTTGGCAATTAGTATGATAAAGAGATGGATGAAAAGTAAAAGGCTAGAATTAGCACCGCAGAAAACGGAAGCGGCATGGTTATCGACAAAGAGGACAAATAGAGGAACCGAAAAAATACAGGTAGGTGAACAAATAATAACCATAGGAAAGAAGATTAAATACCTTGGAGTTACACTGGAAGCAAAAGGATGAAACGAACAGATTAAGGAAGCGGTAAGAAGAACAAAAAAAATTGAAGGAATGCTTAGTAGGCTTATGCCAAATAAGGGAGGACCAGGACAAGAGGCAAGAAGGCTAATAGCAACGGCGGCCAAAAGTAAACTATTGTACGCCGCAGAAACATGGGGAGATGCCTTAAAGACAAAGAAATAAGAGGAGCCACTAGAGCAAGCTTGTTAAGGATATGTAGGGCTAGAGATAATCGCGGCGACACAACCCGCAGACTTGATGGTAGAAGAAAGATGAAACATAAAAAAACTGGTAAATGAAGGAAATAGTAAACAAGAAGCAAAAAGACAAGCAAGAGATAATACAATGAAAAAATGGCAGACGCAGTGGAAAGACGGAGAAAAAGGTGAATGAACAAGAGAGTTAATACCAGAAATAAAGGAATGGGTAGAGAGTAAACCGGAGACGTGTTACTATACAACACAACTACTCACCGGACATGGAGCCTTTGGAAAGTATTTACAAAATATAAATAAAATGGAGAAAGAAGAGAAATGTATATTCTGCCAAGAAGACACGTATGACGACGCAGAACATACGTTAATAGAGTGCAAAGCGTGGGAGAATGATAGGAAAGAGTTAGAGAATGTATTGGAAAACAAAATTGATAAATCTTCAATAATTAATATTTGCCTGAATAACGAAAGCAAATGGAGAGCATTAAGAAACTATGCAACGGCAGTAATGAGAAAAAAGATAAAGGAGTTTGAAAACTCAAGATCAAAATAAACAAAAATGGAAGTAAACACACACATCAAAAGCCACAAAAGACAAAGGAAGAAGAAAAGAAAAGCTAAGTGGAAGCAAAAGAACATAAAAAAAAGCAATGAAGAAAAAAAATACAAAGAAGGTCAAGACAACTATGCCTACCAAGGAATGGAAGAGGAGAAAGTAGACAAGAAAAGAATATACAATGAAACAGTAGTACCTACCAAAATTGCAGAAATAAAGAAAAAAAGAAAAGAGCTGCTCAAAGAAAGCAAACTGACGGAAGTGACCAAAGAATTTCCAAATGGTAGATACGCCATTTCGAGGTTGACTGACAATGTAACCTCTGAAATGGTCAGAGTATATTTGGCAACCAGGGGACACGAAGAAATAATTCCAAATGGAAACTCAAGAATATCCTTAGAAGTTAAATTGGCAAATCTAGGATTACCAAGGGGGACACACCTAATGGAGCTCCACAAAATATTCATAAAAGAGAGAGGATACGCCGACAAAGAAGTGAAGACTTAGAGAAACTAAGAAGACATCTAAAGACAAATCAAAGAAGTAGGCTGAATAACAATAGAATGGCAGAAAAGAGAAATGAACGTCAGTATAGGACAGACAACAAATAGGGTATAGGGAGAGATAAGCCGGGTACAGCATGTGTGCAGCAGTCTGTTTGAATCCCACAAAGCCGAAACCAGCTCATCTCAAACTAATAATAGACTAGAGACAGACATGATAAGGACAAAATGACAACAGAACTAACGTAGAGAAGAAAACCAAAAAGTATTGCCTTGCGTTAGTTATTCTCAAGGGCCACTTGCTAAGGCCAAGACTCACTTCGTCCTAAAAATTAAATTTAAAAAAAAAAAAAAAAAACAAGCCCACAAGAGGTGAGACAAAGAATAGATCCTTTAATAACTAACACTTGGGCGGGTGGGTAGCTCACAGTAGAAAAATTAACTCTCCACAATGTAAATTATGTTCCCACCCACTTACCCACCCAAGCGTTACTTATCAAGAAATTTATGTTTAAACAATTGTCTCAAATCTAAATCCATGCACACAAGAGGTGGGACAAAAATAGGTCTTTTCATGACTAACAAGTGGGCAGGTGAATGGGTCACAGTAAAAGAATTAACTCGCCCACAAAATAAATTATTTTCCCACCCACCCACCTAAGCGACAGTTGTCAAGAGATTTATGTTTAAACAATTTTTTCAAATCTAAATCCAAGCACACAAGAGGTGAAACCAAGAATAAATCCTTTGATGACTAACACTTGGCCGGGTGGGTGGGTCACAGTAAAAAAATTAACTCTCACACAAATTAAACTTTGTCCTAACAAGACCATCATGCACAACTCAAACTATAAAAAACAATTTAACCAAACAAAACTGCAAAAACCTATAGGACTGACAACTGGACAATATAGTCTAAACAAAAAAACGCCCAAAATAAAAATCCCCTATGCTGCAGATACCTGAAGAATAGAGAAACTCCATCTGCTGAATGAGTACAAAGCTTACAACAAAAAATGGAAAATCTTTTTTATTGGAAAACACAAGTTAATGATGCTCTGTTAAAAACCGTAATTCAAAAAGATTGTTCTTATCAATTGAAGAAAAAACTTGTAATTTTTTCATTAACTACATAATTATGACAACATAAGAAATAAAAAAATCAAGTATATAAAAAACGTAAAACTATAAAGATAACGTTATGCAATGTTTGTGGCAAGAATAGCAAAACATGGTTCTTCGGTTTAAAGCATAAAAATGAAACCCTGGTGAGTGTTCTAGAAGTCACATAACGTACATTTAAAGATCTGAAAGAACATTATTTAAGATGATTAAAATTAAAAGATGTTATAAAAAATCGGAACTATAAGAACAATAATAATTAAAAAATCTCAACTAAATTTTTAAAAAATCACATTAAATCACTCAACTAACAACAATTCCACAGACAAAATCAGCAACAATTTAGGTGAAAGAATAAAATAAATTTCTTGTTGTTGATTCGTAACAAGAAACTTTAATAAATAAGACATAAATTATGTTGCAGTTGAAGGTGCCCCCATAATTGATTCAAGCAGTTACATATGATAAGCCACTTTATTTATTTTATTGTGCAAATCCGGTAGCTTTCCACTAATTCCAACGAGACATCATAACAACAATATTTATCTGAAAATCCAACACAAAATAATTCATTCAAGACCATAGAAATTCATTCAATAAACAAATCCAATTTATGACTAAGAAAAAATGCATAAGAAATGATAAGAATAATATTAATTAAATATTATATGCGACCTACTCCATCTCAATAATTACTCTAATTAATAGAAGAATACTAAACATCTCACAATATTGACACTAGTGAGAGTGTTAATTGAATCGAAATGTTAAAGCAATTCAGGAAAGTGTGTCCCGTCGTCACCAAAGCAGAAGATTCGATTCATTAATGTTTTCTCTTCTCTAAGATCGATTAATGTTCACTCTCGTTAATCGTCAATGTGTGCCGGAATTAATGAATAAAATCTTTATATTGGTCACGTTTTATATATTTATTTTATCGAGAGGATTCTATCAAAAGGACATGTTGAAATTCATTATACGGTATTTATTTATTTACATTAAAGAGAAACGCATTTGTGTGTAGCACTTAAAAGTAATTTGTTGGTGCATTATGTGAATAATGTTAGTACTTCTTTAATTTAATAAATAGTATAAATATAATCTTTAATATTTATATGAATTTGCTACATACAAAAACCAAGGAATTAAACTCGTTTCATTGAGGATTTTTTTTAATTAAAAAATTCAATTAATATTCTTATAAGAATTGCATCATCTGCCAAAGCTCGTGCTGCACATTATACTAAGAAGTAGAAAAATTGCAGCCCAATATAGATCCTTGTGGGATACCATGTATAATTTTTGTTACAATCAAATTATTAACACAAACCAATTGCTTTTTATTCTGTAAGAGATTAAATCCTAATACTAATTGCTATGCTTACAATTAAATTAGAGGGTTACTTAATTACATTTATTACCACAATGTAACTAATTCTATACATTGCCAAATCTTAAATCACTTAATAGTCTAGTAACACCTGATGCTAATTTATGTCATTGGAAAAAATATAAATATAATATGACACAATTTGAGCATGTGTGAAAAGTGATTAGCATTGATTAAATGATTTAATTACACCGCTACATTTCAATACAAACCGAATATGCAAATTGCCCGTTTATAAACCAGCGGTGATTTGTTTTATTAAAAATGTCACGATCGCCTTGGAACGGCAATTATAAAAAAATGTATTTCATTGCAACGAATCGCATATGTTCCAATTTATGAATCAGCAGTGAATATTATAATATTTACACCTAAATTACAAATACGAATTAAATATACAGAAGTTGAATACACTAAAGTCCTTTATAAATCACATTGACGTTTATTATAATACTTAACACCCATAGCCCACAGTCAATATAATTCATTGATTCCGATACTAATATAGGAGGCGGTCGGTATCTCACGCATACATTCAATAAGCAAATTAAAAGCCATTCATAATTGTAGGCCTTCGCCTATTTTATAAAATTAATTATTATAATGGGAGAGATAATAAACAGAAGAAGTCGCGTTAAGCTGGATTTCGTGATAAGTTCAATGCCGCGGCATCGATTACGTCGGAAATTCGAATTAATCGGTTGGCGCAAATAAAGAAGAAAAAAAAATGTTACGACAACAACAACAAGCGTGGATAATCCGACTATTAAAAATGGCAAGAAGAAATTCGGGTCATTGGCGATTTAATATTTGATTTTTTAAGAAAAAAATGTGAAATTGAGATTTTATGGTTTTTTTATTTCTGTAAGGTCGTGTGGTTTTGATAACCTCTCGACATTGTCTATTGGGTTGTTTCGATTTTTATATCTGTAATGGTTGTGAAGTAATATTAATTTAATATTAGAAGCAGAATTAGTAATTTTAAAGTGAAAATTTGCATGAAATAGATTATTAAATATAAGAAACTAAATTGATGCTTTAATCCTACATAATGCAGCGCCTTCGTTACCTAAGAACCACTTATCAAATTATTTATTTTAATAACTTATTTCAGATACAAAATATATAGGGCTAAAGATGTTTCCAGTATGCAGTTAAATTATTTACTATTTATTAAAAGAATTGAAGTAGTAATAGTAATAGTAAATATATAGTCTGGAAACAACGCCCAATATAAATCCTTGTGGGATACCATGCATGATTACTTTTGTACCTAAAATGAGTTATAAAAATAAACAAATTGTTTTTAAGGTTACAGTTACCCTAAGTGTAAAAAGAGCTATTAAACAAAAAACAGATCTGTTAGTGAACACTAATACTTAAGTTTAAACACAAAATGTATTTTTATCGACAACTTTTCATTGTTTGCTGATCAAAACTGCTTTACCGTCAACTTCAGCTTCAACAAAGCATCTCCAATTAAAACATTAACCTGAAATCAATGAACTGAATGCCTACCCGCCCATCCAACTGTTTGTTACCCTCTCCTTCTAATTTAAAGATACACATTTTGAATTATCAAAACTTGGATGGGTGAGCGAGGCATTACAGTTTGACTATTGACTCGCAATCAATAAACTGAATGCCACAACCACCCACCCAATTGTTTGTTATTAAGAAGTTAGAATTGTCTACCTTTTTCCAAAATTTTATGACAAATAACATTCACACAATAAAGAAAGTAAAATTTCAAGATCACCACCACATTTGGGTGGGTGGGCGGGGTAAATCAGTTAAAACTATTGACCTGCAACCAATAAATTGATTGCCCCGCTCACCCACCCAACTGTTTGTTATCAAAAGTTTGGATTTGTCACAATATTTCTCAATTTAAAGAAGACACTCCAGTTAAACACATCCAGGAATTGTCTTTGATGAAAAAGAGCCAAAAAAAAAAGATCGACGTCCATAAAGAAACCTTATCCAAGATCAAACTGGATGTAGAAGCCAAGGTGAAGATTTCCTACAGCAAACCAGCAAAAACTCCAACCCAATCCTACCTTAAGAGGCCTGCAGACAAACCCGGTCAAATCAGACACCGCCTCCAAAGTCAAAGAGATAATATACTCCAAAATCCAGCCCAAAAAAAAAGATTCATTATTGTGGAAAACAAAAAAAAGATAAAGAAGCATATAAAGGACATTGTTGAATCCTTTTCAGTGGTTGCAGCACTCCCAACGTAACAAGAAACCAATCACATAACGCATCGACAATTTTAGGTAAGGCACTAGATGCAAAGACAGCAGAAACTTTGAGAGGATGAACAAAAAATTTTAGAAAAGCCAAGAAACTTGCCAAAAAATGTAGATAATTTAAAACAAATAAAAAAAAAAATCCAAAAATCTACAAGCTAAACTGTTTCCCGACCGCCCGCCCACCCTAGCGTTTGTCTTCAAAAAACTTATTGTGTCACAAACGATAAGTAAAATAATAAATCTTTTAATCTGCAACAGTTGGGTGGGTGAGTAGGCCATAGTTAAAGAAGCCACCCTTCCAAAACTTAAACTTGCTTCCCGCCCTCTTACCCAAAAGTTTGTAATCAACAAACTTATTGTAATACGAACGGTGGGCGAAGTAATAAATCGTTTGGGTGGGTAGGTAGGTGGATGGATCAAAGTAGAAGAAGCTTCCTGCTCATAGCTTAAATTTGATTTCCGCCCGCCCGCCCGCCCAAGCGGTTGTCATCAAAAAGCAAGAACACAAACGGTGGGTGAAGTAATAAATCTTTTGATCACCAACACTTGAGTGGGTACGTGGGTGAGCCACAGTAGAAGAAGCTACCCGCCCATAACTTAGACTTGGTTCCCGCCCGCCCACCAAAGAGTTTGTTTTTAACAAACTTATTGTAATACAAAAGATGAGTAAAGTAATAAATTTTTTGATCAGCAACAGTTGGGTGGATGGTTGGGCCACAGTAGAAGAAGCTACCGGCCCATAACTTTAACTTGGTTCCCGCCCGCCCACCTAAGCGTTTGTCTTCAAAAAGCAATTACACAAACAATAAGTGAAGTAATAAATTTTTTAATCACAAACACTTGGGTGGGTGGGTGGGTGGGCCACAGTATAAAAAACTACCCGCCCATAACTTAAACTTGGTTCCCGGCCGCCCACCCAAGCGTTTGTCATCAAAAAGCAAGAACGCAAACAGTGGGTGAAGTAATAAATCGTTTGATAACCAAGACTTGGGTGGGTGGGTGGGTGGGTGGCCCACAGTAAAAAAGCTACCCGCCCATAACTTAAACTTGGTTCCCGCCCGCCCACCCAAGCGTTTGTCATCAAAAAGCAATTACACAAACAATGGGTAAAGTAATAAATCTTTAAATCACTAACACTTGGGTGGATGGGTGGGCCAAAAAGTAAAAAAAGCTACCCACAACTTAAACTTAACCAATTAAGCAAAGTAAATTAAAATATTTTTAATTAAATTAAAAAAAACCTTCTTTACTTAACTTTAAAGTAAACTTTAAGCATTTTTTACATATTTTTAAAATAAAACTATTGATACGCAATCAATAAACTGAGTGAAAATTACAAATACAAATGTTTTGTTCAACTTTGGAAAAATGATCTAAAATATCCTGTTTTCAAGTGATATTAGAAGATACGTAACATAAATTTTGGGATTTTTGACAATCAAAAGTTCAATTTTGTAAAAAAACTCGTAGAACCCGGGTAGTCTTTTTAAGTAAAAATTGTCGGTTGACTAGTGCAAGAAACTTTTACTGCCCACCATTCAGCAGGTATAAAATTACCCTTTTCTCCTCCATTAACCGTTCTCAAGCATGTGGCTGAGCATGGGGTCCGTGCAAAGTGAACAAAACTTAGATGCTCAAACTCGGTTTGTAATTATATCATCAATAAGAATACGGTAGGCAAAGGACTATTTCTACACAATTTGCAAACTTGGAGGATCCATTCAGAAATTATTTAATTAAGTATTAATGTCTCCAAAAAAAGTTATATAGAATTCTTTTATAATTTTATTGAAGCTCTAAAAGTCTTACCAAAACATTGAAGAAATAGAAAAGCTCAAATTACATGTTTAATTAAATGAAAAAAGCTTCAATCATTAAAATTATTACAAAATCTTTATATTGAGAAAATAAATCAAAAATCTTTCCAAACATTGTGAAAAGTTTCAAACTAAAAACAGTTTTTGGATATGATGTTCAAAACTATTGTAAAACTTTCAGAATGTTAAAATGCATTTCAATAGCAGTTTTGTAAAAGCTTTCCAAATAATGTTCAAAGTTTCAAACTAAAGCAGCTTTTAGGCGTGTTATCCAAAAGAAGATTATAACGCTTTAAAAAACTGGATATATTTTAAAAACATAGAAAAATGTATAATCACTTTAGTAGTTTTCTGTAAAACTTTAAGAGCTTATAGTATACTTTGTAAGCTTTTAGTAAACTTTAAAAACTTATACTAAACATTTAAAGCTTGTACTAAACTTTTATAACTAATTCAAAATTTCTAGAGCTTCTACCAAATGTTTCTAATAATTTATTCTTCAAATAAGTTTTCCAAATCAATCAAAAGTACTAAAAAAATTTAAAAACTATAAAACTTCTAAAAGTTTTGTGATAATCATCGTAGAAGCTCACAAAATGTTTTAAAATTTCCTTATTTCACAAAAAAATGTTAAAATCCAATATTATTTTTTTGAAAATAACAAAGCATTGTTGGTGTTTATGAAAGTTCTTAATCGATTTTAAAACTTTGTTAAACATTTCAAAACATTTTAATTTTTTATTATAAAGTTATAAAAGTGTTCAAACTCTAAAAAGATGCAAAACTGATCAAAGTTTGTGTAAAGCTGTAGCTAAGTAAAGTAAATTTTTTGGAAATTTTGATAAAATTTTCAAAAATATTAAAAAACATTTTTAAGAAAACGTTAGAGACCTTACAACTAAGCTGTTTAGTGTTGTGGTAATTTAAATATGCGTTGAGTAGATTTAGTAGCATATAATATAAAAAAAACTTGATACTTTCAGAAATTTTAAAGTTACTTAGAATTATTTTCTAGTTTTAATAATTAATAAAAACTCTCAAAATCTTGCCAAAGCTATCAAAAAAATTAAAAAAGCTCAAAATAGCATTTTAGTGTTGTGGTAATTTCTGGAAACTTTAAACACAACTTTGCAAACTCCATAAATGTAAAAAATCTTTATAAAATCTTTTTAACCCTTCTAAAAAGTCCTAAAATAAAAATAAAAATCTTCAATGTATTGTATGTGGTCAAGTTGAGGAAGCATTTAACTCTACCTTACAACCAACAACACTTAATCCAAAACAACAATATAACACTTAATCCGTTCTAAATTCGCAAAAACAATAGTGTAAACAGGTTGCAATGTTACTAATGCACTAGTTTTTCATTGCCTCAATTCAGCTCAGACATAAGAAGTATTTCGATAAAGCTTAATGGGTTTTTCCAAAAACTAGAAAATCTTTGTTTCCAAATTGGCATTCCAGCTGAGCACCATTACAAATATCTCAAACAAACAGCAAAAGAACACCAAAAGAAGACAAACAATAAATTAGAAAGCAAATATAAAACTAAACAAGCACTGTTGGTCATCGAAAAGTTAGATCAAAATTAAAATTTGTAGGCGTGTAGTGAAAATGAATTGTCCCAAAATTGAATATCTTTCCTTTCTGCTAATGTTTGTTGTCATAAAGTTAAGAAAAAATGTAACAGATCCAATTTCTTCAAAACACTTGGATAAGTGGGCGAGGATCTTAGTTCAAATTTTCTAGGCGTATGTTGTGAATTGGTGTGACCCATCGACTAATCAAACCGTTAGTCATCCAAAAGCTGATTGTTTCCTTTCTGCTAATGTTGTAAAAAAGTTAAAAAAAAAAAATGACAGATCCAATTTCTTAATAACATACACTTCAATAGATAGGAAATGATCTTAATTCAAGTTTTCTGAGAGTGTGGGGTAAACTAGTGTGCCCCGCCTATGTTAGTAGAAACTTAGTGAGAAAAAGCCTTAGTTTAAACTTTCTGACCGTGTGGTGTAAATAAGTTTCCTAAGATGTGTCGTCATTTAAAGTTGCGTATCAAACAAGTTGTAAAAAAATTACATAAAATTAAAATCCAATAGTTTAAAGTAGTGTACCACTAAAGAGTGTGTAATTAACTTTCTTTTAAATGTATAAACGTATTTTAGACTGGAATATTTTTGAAACAGGTTTTGAAATTAATCTAAAAAGTCAGAAAAATTGATCTAGAAAATCTTGCCACACAACTAAGTCAAACATTAGAACTTCTCCAAAAATTTATATCTTCATAGACCTGACAAAAAAAATTAAAATTGTTTCCCTTTAAATAATCCTATCTAGTCCCGTACTTGCAATTTCATCTACATAGATCAAACATAAAAAAAATCCCAAAAACATTTATAGAATATCTATAGTATATGTCAGATTAACAAACATTAAGCACAATTTTTTTCTTTACGAAACGCTAACAAAATTTTCTAAATATAAAACTTACTTTAAAAACTACAATTTGAAAAAAAAAACGACAAAACCAGCAAACATCCTGCAAAAACTCAATTTTTTTTAAAGAAACTGAAACATCGTTTTTCTTACTTATAAGTCACTACCTTAACCAACTCATAGAAGCCACTTAAAACAAAAAAATTATACAAAGATTCCAAAAAAAGGTAATCAAAAAGTACCTACTCCCCATGACCAACCTCTCAAAAAAACTCTGCACAGACCGTCAAGAAATCGGAGAATCTGTAAAATAAATAAAATGTTTCTACCGCATTACAGCAAGACGCAGGCTGCCAACGCATTACTCAACAGACTGTATCTAAATATTTTAACGTCCCTGAACAACACCCTTCTCTCATCATTCAACGACTTGAACAAGCTATGAGAGTCAAAGAACCCAATACTAGAAATGCCTGCTATCGTCATATAAATATTTCAAAAAAAAGCTAATCAAAAAGTAAGATTCCGCAACTTTGCACAAACCGTTAAAGAATCGGAGAGCCAATTAAGACATTCTTGATTAAAAAACTCTTGACAACAAATCTATCCGCACCACAATGACGCGCAAAAGAACACTAGCCCAAGTATCAGCATCAAATTCTCCACTTCTTTCTTTGTCACAAGTTTTTAAAGAAATAATTCTGAGAAATTTCTGACTGGTGGATGAATGCAAAATATCAAAATAACCTTAAATTGACTTCTACTAGATTAGCACATTCCACACACAACATGCCACTACTAAAACCAACAGAAACTAATTGCTTTCTTCCCAATCTTTGCCGAGTCACTCACACCAAGTACAACAAAGATCGAATTATAACACATTCTGCCGTTAGCAGATGTTGGCTACTCACAAAGCAACTTCAACCTCCTTCGCGGTATTACGGAACAAATCTGTAATTGGTTCTTTAACCACAAAATCTTTCTCCGCCCGTGTTTCTATGTGACGCAAGTATTCAAACTTCCTTCTTTTCACTGTCTAGACCACCTCCGTCATCAACTTTCAGCAGTCGGAATTATCAAGCCCACCACAATCAAGTACTCAAGTGCTGCGCGCAAATATTTGTCATAAAAAAGAAGGATGATGCCCTCAATTTTGCGTGAACTACCGGAAAACCATTTTGCCTTAATCCTCAAGATCCACAAAACTTTCCACAACTTTAGAGAAACAAACGTTTTTTTTTTTATCAAAATGGACCTAAAGACCAGGAGTAAGAAAGTCCCTATGTGCTAAAAACTTGCCTGGCCGCGCTTGTCACCTTCAAAAATACCAGTTCAAATTGATGCACTTTAGATTATATAGCAAAGTTCTAGAAACAAATGGTCAGAGTTGTATCAAAGCTACTAAGCAAGGTTGCGTTAGTATTTCTTGACAATATTGTTAAGGTCCGTACATTTCACCCATCTGCAAAAAGTACTTAAGCAGCTCTACGGATACAAACTTACTTGAAAGCATTCTAAATGCAAACTTGGGCAGTACAAATACCTGCCATTAAATTTCCACCAAAGGCAACAATCCTCTAAGCACCCACCTGACCGTAATCGGAGATTACCCAAACAACCGCATAAATTCTTAAATCGTCTGCATATAGCCATGCAAGCATGTCCCAAAGTTATCTGCCCCGCTAAATAACTTTAAAGAAAAGATAATACAGTAAGACCAACCGAGCTTCCAAAAAAGTAAAAACAACTCTTGACTGACTACTACATCTTCACCGACAAAAGTGCTGCTGACAAATGTCAGCTACTCAAGATTAGAAGCAATCCATTACCAAAAAAACAAAAAAGCAAAAAAAAAATTTCATACGTCAGCTACCGCTTCAACAAACAACAATATCAAACTAAAACGCTAAGCAGTGGTAAGAGCAAGTTCACTAGATGGTCCATATTGCATACTAAATTTAACTTCCAAGTAGAAAACGTTTTTTAAAGATACTAATTCCTTATCAAATAACCTCTCCCGACTCTTAATTTATGCTTTTACTTAATTACTATAGCTATGTCGTCAGCGTATGCTATTTTTAGAGCTCCTTGGTTTACTAAAAATGTTTTCAAAAAACTATTTTTCCAGACAATAATACTTTTCCATTCCAAAAATTTGAAAAAAAAAAATCAAAATTTTCAAAAAATTAAACAAATTAGGTTTTAATTAAATTGATTCTCCAGGCATAATTATTAAAATTTTAATTTGAAATGTATAGCACACATTGAAAATAAGTTGCTTAATCCGTTTTCAAAATTTGAGATTTTTAATAAAATCCTTAACATTTCTTCCAAAATTTAAAAAAAAACGAAACAAATGTTTCCAAAAAGTGATTTTCCAGACATAAATATTAAAATTTTCTCTTAAAATTTGCCATACGCATTAAAAATAAAAAGGTTTTTTTCAACTTTTTCAAAACTTGTTTCGAAAAATTGATTTTCCGGACATAATTAGCATAATTTTCATTTGAAATTTACAACACGCATTGAAAATTAATTATTTAATCCGTTAATCAGTTTTCACAATTTGAAATTTTTTTAAAAATCCTGAACAACTTCTACAAAATTTTCAAAATTTTAATCAAATTATTTTTCAAAAATTGATTTTTCAAACACAATTGTTGAAATTTTCTTTTGAAATTTGCAACACACATTGAAAATGAGTTGTTTAATCCGTTTCCAATAATTGAAACTTTTTAAAAAATCCTAAAAAAAATTTTACTTTCTTAAAAATTGAGATAAATAATGTTTCAAAAAAGTGATTTCTCAAACATAATTATCATAATTTTTATTTGAAATTTGCAACACGCATTGAAAATAAGTTGCTAAATCTGTTTCCAAAATTTGAAATTAAAAAAAAATCCTATTAATAACTAAAAAAAAATTAAAAAAAAAATAACTATGTTTAAAAAAAAGATTTTCCGGACATAATTATTGAAATTTTCTTTTGAAATTTGCAACACGCATTGAAAATAAGTCGATAAATCAGTTTCCACATCTTGAAATTTTAAAAAAAATCTGAATATTTTCTACAAAATTTTCAAAAATTGAATCAAATTATTTTTCAATAAATTGATTTTCTAGACATAATTATTGAAATTTTCTTTAGAAATTTGCAACACGCATTGAAAATAAGTTATTTAATCCGTTTCCAATTATTAAAACTTAAAAAAAAAATCAACATTTTCAAAAATTAAAATTTTTCAAAAAATTGATTTTCTGAACATATTTATTATAATTTTCATTTGAAATTTGCAACACGCATTGAAAATAAGTTGATTAAACAGTTTCCACAACTTGAAATTAAAAACAAAATCCTAAACATTTTACAAAATTTTCAAAATTTGAATCAAATTATTTTCAATAAATTGATTTTCCAAACATAATTATAGAAATTTTCTTTTAAAATTTGCAACTCGCATTGAAAATAAGTTATTAAACGGTTCCAATAAATTTTAAAAAATCTTTAACATTTTTTTTTTACTTTTTCAAAAATTATGTTTCAAAAAATTGGTTTCCAGGACATAATTATTATAATTTTTATTTAAAATTTGCAACACGCATTAAAAATAAATTAAAAAAAAAAATTAAAAATTTTATCGTTTCAAATAAATGATTTTCCGGACATAATTATCATAATTTTCTTTTAAAATTTGCAACACTCATTGACAATAAGTTGTTTATACGTTTCCAAAAATTTAAGATTAAAAAAAATCCTAATTTTTTTTTTCAATATTTTCACATAAATCAAAACTTTGACAAAAAAACAAATATCTAAACTCAATACCGGATACTAAAAGGAAGCGTCTCTAGACGTAACTTCAGTAATGCAAGAAACCACAAAAAAGCACAAATCAGAAACCGCGAGACAACCCGAGCCTCAAGAAACGCTTAAACCACACGAAAGACATATCAATAGCAAAGAATCAGAAAAGTTAATATTTATTTTTCAAGTCCAAATTTTCAAACTAAACCACAAAATTTGAATCAGTAGTTTTTTTTATATTGATTGTAGCTATTAGTTTAATCATAATAAAACCCTAGAACTTTTGTGGAAGATATATTTAACGTATTAACACAAAACGATCACATAATACTGTGTAGGTCATCCATCCTTATACATGTGCAATTCTGCACCTATCAGGAAATTGCATATAAAACTAATACATAAGATTTTTGTGTTTAACTGGACCATAGTTACGCAATCAGG
Source organism: Tachinus rufipes (assembly GCA_963932245.1). NCBI lineage: Eukaryota > Metazoa > Arthropoda > Insecta > Coleoptera > Staphylinidae > Tachinus > Tachinus rufipes. The sequence goes on from OZ010749.1 coordinate 12,113,363, forward strand.
TGATGACTCATATTAAAAAAAAAACAACAAACTCAATCAAACATTATAATGTTCCCATTTTCCAATAAATTACATAATAAATTATTTCAAATAATTTACCAAATCCCTGGAATTCTTTATTAAAACCTTTGTCTTGTAACCATTTATCAGATTTAAATAACATGCCAATCAATGTTGTTCATTCGTTAATCATCCGCATCCCACTAATTATGCAAATTTGCCGGAAACAAAATGGGAGACGCACGACCTTTCCGACGTATCCGTCCCCGACCTTTTTAAACGCTTAAGGACTTATCAGGACTTCTCCATTAAATTGTGCAGACAACTGCGGCAAGAATCGTGTCTAAATGATTATCCAAGACGTCACAACATTAAATAATTACTGTTACTAAATTCATCAATTTTTGATTGAAATAAAAAAAAAATAATTTTTATTAAAATATTGAAGTAATTAGAAACAAATTTCTCTTCATTATTACTTGAATAAAGAGTCAATTTTAATTTCCTCATTATAAAAAAAAATGCGACGTAATAATAACTTTCAGGTATCAAAATGTCATTCAAAAGCCAACCAAGCAAATTATATAACGTGTGCCATCGAAATATATAAAATGTTGTTGTCCTATAATTTTAACAAGTCGATGATGTAAGCTCGCATTTATTATTAATGGATTTGAATACAATTGGTTATTTTTTTATGTTGCTAAAATTTATTATTTTTTTTTGGTCCGGAGAAACTTGAAAGTGCCATTTTCGACTATCTATCCATCATAAATGAAAGCCCGCCGGACGTTTGGTGTGAGTGAGTAATAAAATTTCTATTTGTCTGTGCTGTTAGTTTTAATTGCTTTATTTAATTATTTAGTTAATTCAATTAATCTTTATAAAGATTAACAGTTAATAGCGTAAATGTATTGTTGTAATTGTAATGCAGCAGCTGTACAGTTTTAATATTTAAACATTAATATTGCTGTTATCTACCAACAAAAGAAAACAACATATGTAGTGTATGATCACATAAATTACACACTGCGTACACAAATTAACAAAACATTAATAAAACTTATAATAAATTTATAATAAATTTCAATAGAAACTATTAAATTGCAACCAACGAAGCAAGCTTAAATTAATTTACATTACATTTATCTTCCATGTTAAGAACGCAAGTTATGTAACGAAAATATCACTTTTAAAAAATGATTTGCTTAAACACAAGCATTACTTGTATAAAATTAGTTATAAATTTCTTAAAATTCGCTTAGAAATCCATCAAAATTCCGTAAAAAAATGCAATTTTGTCATCAATTATCCTAAAACTCGCACATAAAACCGCATTTCTTGTACAAAACTGATTGTAAATTACATTTACTAGATGATCAACACAAAAATTCTCCTAAAACTTACTAAAATTCGCTCTAAAAAACATTTAAAAAAAAGTCTCTCTTGAAAACCCATTCACTTAATAAAATCTATCAAAATTCTGTTGAAAATCGCCTTTTTGTCATAAAATGTACATATTTTTTGAAGAAAATTGCTTATAATTCTGATTTACTTAAAAATCTAAGAAAATTTATCCTAATAAGCATTTATATAATAAAATTTACCAAAAATCGCTTGATAAAGGCTCATTTCCTGTATAACATCTCTTGTAAATCACATTTACTAGATAAAATACCAATATAAAATCTATTTTAATTATAAAATTCATCAAAACACGCTGGTAAATCACATTTACTTAATAAAATTTACTAGAATCGCTCAGAATAAAATCGCTTAAAAATTAAATTGGCTAAATTGAACAATTGTTATAAAATTCATCAAAATTTACATAAAAACTGTATTTATTTCATGAAGCCGGTCGTAAAATACACTAGAAAATGCATTTTTATCATAAAATTTACTAAAACTCGCTTAGAAAACCGCAATTTTGCCATAAAACTGCTCATAAATCACATTTACTTAATAAAAACTAACAAAAATCGCCCATGACTTGCAATTCTTGTTATAACATTGATCGTAAATCACATTTACTACTCAAAATACTGTTATAAAGCGCATTTTAATCATAAAATTTATCAAAACGCTAAAAACCCGCATGTCTTATATAAAATCGCTCATAAATCATATTTACTAGATAAAATCTATCAAGATTCTATTAAGAAATGCATTTTAATCGTAACATTTACTAAAATTTTCTTAGAAAGCCGCATTTCTTCTGTGAAATTTTACAAAAACTCGTAATTCTGCTACAAAACTGCTCATAAATTACATTTACTGGATAAAAATTACTAAAAATCGCTCTTAACTTGCAACTCTTGTTTTAAAATCGCTCGTAAATCACATTAGTTACATAAAACCAATCAAAATACTGTTATAAAATGTATTTTAACCATCAAATTCATCAAAACTGGCTTAAAAACCACATTTCTTTCATGAAATCGCTCATAAATCATATTTACTAGATGAAATCCATCAAGATTCTTTTAAAAATTGCATTTTTATCAAAACATTTACTAAAATCCGTTTACAGAACCGCATTTCTTCTATAAAATTACACTAAAACTCGTAATTCTGCCACAAAATTGCTCCTAAATCACATTTACTTGATAAAAATTACCAAAAATCGCCCATAAAATGCAATTCTTGTCATAAAATCGCTCGTAAAACACATTTACTACACAAAACCAATCAAAATACTATTATAAAATGCATATTAATCATCAAACTCATCAAAACTTGCTTAAAACCCTCATTTCTTTGATAAAATTGCTCATAAATCACATTTACTAGATAAAATCCATTAAGATTCTATTAGAAAATGCATTTTTATTATAATATTTACCAAAATTCGCTTAGAAAATAGCATTTCTTCTATGAAATTACACCAAAACTCGAAATTCTGCTACAAAACTACTCGTGAATCACATTTACTTGAAAAAAATTACCAAAAATCGCTCATCAATTGCAATTCTTGTTATAACATTGGTCATCAATCACATTTACTAAACAAAACCAATCAAAATACTAATATAGCATGTATTTCAATCATAAAATTTATCAAAACTAGCTTAAAAACCATATTTCTTTTATGAAATTGCTCATAAATCATAATTACTAGATAAAATCCTCGCATTTCTTCAATGAAATTACACCAAAACTCGCAATTCTGCTACAAAACTACTAGTAAATCACTTTTACTTGACAAACATTACCAAAAAGCGCCCATAAAGTGCAATTCTTGTTATAAAATCGCTCGTAAATCACCTTAACTATATAAAACCAATCAAAATACTGTTATAATACGCATTTTAATCATAAAATTCATGAGAACTTGCTTAAAAACCACATTTCTTTAATAAAATCGCTCATAAATCACATTTACTAGATGAAATCCATCAAGATTCCATTAGAAAATGCATTTTTATCATAACTTTCCTTAAAATTCGCTTAGAGAACCGCATTTCTTCTATAAAATTACACCAAAACTAGTAATTCTGTTACAAAACTGCTTCTGACTCACATTTACTTGATAAAAATGTCCAAAAATCGCCAACAAATTGCAATTCTTGTTATAAAATCGCTCGTAAATCAAATTTACTACACAAAACCGATCAAAATACTGTTATAAAATGCATTTTAATCATAATATTTATCATAACTGGCTTAAAAACCGCATTTCTTTCATAAAATCGTTCTTTTACTAAATAAAATCCTTTAAGGTTCTATTAAAAATGCATTTTTATCATAACATTACTTAAATTCGCTTAGAAAACCGCATTTCTTCTATAAAAATACACCAAAACTGCTCGTAAATCACTTTTACTTGAAAAAAAATACCAAAAGTCGCTCATAAATTGCAATTCTTGTTAAAAAATCGCTCGTATATCACAATTTTTACCATAAAATCGCTCATAAATCACATTTACTAGATAAAATCTATCAAAATTCTATTAGAAAATGCATTTTTATTATAATATTTACAAAAATTCGCTTAAAAAATCGCATTTCTTCTATGAAATTACACCAAAACTTGCAATTCTGCTACAAAACTGCTCGTAAATCACTTTTACTTGATTAAAATTACCAAAAAGCGCCCATAAATTGCAATTCTTTTTATAAAATCGCTCATAAATCACCTTAACTAAACAAAACCGATCAAAATACTGTTGTAAAATGCATTTTAATCATCAAATTCAACAAAACTGGCTTAAAAACCACATTTCTTTCATGAAATCGCTCATAAATCATATTTACTAGATGAAATCCATCAAGATTCTATTAGAAAATGCATTTTTATCAAAACATTTACTAAAATTCGTTTACAGAACCGCATTTCTTGTATGAAATTACACTAAATCTCGTAATTCTGCCACAAAACTGCTCCTAAATCACATTTACTTGATAAAAATTACCAAAAATCGCCCATAAAATGCAATTCTTGTCATAAAATCGCTCGTAAAACACATTTACTACACAAAACCAATCAAAATAGTATTATAAAATGCATATTAATCATCAAACTCATCAAAACTGGCTTAAAAACGGCATTTCTTTCATAAAATCGCTCATTTACTAGATAAAATCCTTCAAGGTTCAATAAGAAAATGCATTTTTATCATAACATTACTAAAATTCGCCTATAAAACCGCAGTTCTTCTATAAAATTACACCAAAACTGCTACAAAACTGCCCGTGAATCTCTTTTTCTTGAAAAAAATTAGCAAAAATCGCTCATAAAATGCAATTCTTGTTATAAAATCGGTGGTATATCACAATTTTTACCATAAAATCGCTCATAAATCATATTTACTAAATAAAATCCATCAAGATTCTATCAAAAAATGCATTTTTATTATAACATTTACTAAAATTCGCTTAGTAAACCGCATTTCTTCTATAAAATTACACCAAAACTCGCAATTCTGCTACAAAACTGCTCCTGAATCATATTTACTTGATAAAAATTACCAAAAAAAGCCCATAAATTGCAATTTTTGTTATAAAATCGCTTGTAAATCACACTTACTACACAAAACCGATCAAAATACTGTTATAAAATGCATTTTAATCATAAAATTCATCAAAACTGGCTTAAAACACGCATTTTTTCTTTCATAAAATTGCTCATAAATCACATTTACTAGATAAAATCCATTAAGATTCTATTATAAAATGCATTTTTATTATAATATTTACCAAAAATCGCTTAGAAAATCGCATTTCTTCTATGAAATTACACCAAAACTTGCAATTCTGCTACAAAACTGATTGTGAATCACTTTTACTTGACAAAAATGACCAAAAATCGCCCATAAATAGCATTTTTTTTTATAAAATCGCTCATAAATCACATTTATTACACAAAACCGATCAAAATACTGTTATAAATTACATTTACTAGATAAAATCCATCAAGATTCTATTAGAAAATGCATTTTTATCAAAATATTTACCAAAATTCGTTTACAAAACCGCATTTCTTCCATAAAATTACACTAAAACTCGTAATTCTGCTACAAAACTGCCCCTAAATCACATTTACTTGATAAAAATAACCAAAAATCGCTCATAAATTGCAATTCTTGTTATAAAATCGCTTGTAAATCACATTTACTACACAAAACAGATCAAACTACTGTTATAAAATGCATTTTAATCATAAGATTTATCAAAACTGGCTTAAAAACCGCATTTCTTTCATAAAATCGTTCATTTACTAAATAAAATCCTTTAAGGTTCTATAAGAAATGCATTTTTATCATAACATTACTTAAATTCGCTTAGAAAACCTCATTTCTTCTATAAAATTACACCAAAACTGCTCGTAAATCACTTTTACTTGAAAAAAATTACCAAAAGTCGCTCATAAAATGCAATTCTTGTTATAAAATTGCTCGTATATCACAATTTTTACCATAAAATCGCTCATAAATCACATTTACTAGATAAATTCTATCAAGATTCTATTAGAAAATGCATTTTTATCAAAATATTTACTAAAATTCGTTTACAGAACCACATTTCTTCTCTGAAATTACACTAAAACTCGTAATTCTGCTACAAAACTGCCCGTGAATCACTTTTACTTAATAAAAATTACCAAAAATCGCCCATAAATCGTAATTCTTGTTATAAAACGGCCGGTGAATCATATTTCCTACTCAAAATCAAACAAAATACTGCTTTAACAAATATTTTAATGACAAAAATCATCAAAACTGGCTTAAAAACTACATTTCTCCCATAAAATCGCTCATAAATCATATTTGCTAGATGAAATCCATCAAGATTCTATTAGAAAATGCATTTTTATCATAACATTTACTTAAATTCATTAAGAAAACCTCAATTCTTCTATAAAATTACACCAAAACTCGCAACTCTGCTACAAAACTGCTCCTGAATCACATTTACTTGATAAAAATTACCAAAAATTGCCCATAACTTGCAATTCTTGTTATAAAATCGATCGTAAATCACATTTACTACGCAAAATACTGTTATAAAGCGCATTTTAATCATAAAATTTATCAAAACTTGCTAAAAACCCGCATTTCTTACATAAAATCGCTCATAAATCATATTTACTAGATAAAATCTATCAAGATTCTATTTGAAAATGCATTTTTATTATAACATTTACTAAAATATGCTCAGAGAATCGCATTTCTTCTATGAAATTACACCAAAACTCGCAATTCTGCTACAAAACTGCTCGTAAATCACTTTAACTTGCTAAAAATTACCAAATATCGCCCATAAATTGCATTTTTGTTATAAAATCGCTTGTAAATTACATTTACCACACAAAACCGATCAAAATACTGTTAAAAAATGCATTTTAATCACAAGATTCATCAAAACTGGCGTAAAATCGCATTTCTTTAATAAAAATGGCTCATTTATTAAATAAAATCCATCAAAGTTCTATTAGAAAATGCATTTTTATCATAACATTACTAAAATTTGCTTAGAAAATCGTATTTCTTTTATGGAATTACACCAAAACTGCTACAAAACTGCTCATGAATGACTTTTCTTGAAAAAAACTACCAAAAGTCGCTCATAAATTGCAATTCTTGTTATAAAATCGCTCATATATCACAATTACTACACAAAACCAATCAAAATACTGTTACAAAATTGATTTTAATCATAAAACTCATCTAAACTCGTTTAAAGACCAAATTTTTACCATAAAATCGCTCATAAATCATATTTACTAGATGAAATCCATCAAGATTCTATCAAAAAATGCATTTTTATCATAACATTTACTAAAATTCGCTTAGTAAACCGCATTTCTTCTATAAATTACACTAAAACTAGCAATTCTGCTACAAAACTGCTCGTAAATCACTTTTTCTTGGAAAAAATTGTCCATAAATTGCAATTTTTGTTATAAAATCGCTTGTAAATCACATTTAATACACAAAACCGATCAAAATACTGTTATAAAATGCATTTTAATCATAAAATTCATCAAAACTAGCTTATAAAATTGCTTATAAATTATTACATTTTCTAGATAAAATCCATCAAAATTCTATCAAGTAATGCATTTTTATCATAAAATTTATTAAAACTTGTTTAGGAAACCGCATTTCATTCTTAAAATTGCTAGTTTAATAATTATTGCTAAGTTTAAATTTTGTGGACGTGTGATTTGGATTAGTGTTGACCCGCCCACAATTTCATGGTTATGTAAAATTTAATGTAGCAATATTGTTTTTATTAATACAATTAGTAATTCTAGTATTAAACAATATTCACACAAAATTTAGTTTAAATCCAATGCACGGTTCAGAAGTTATCAATCTTTAAATTTAATTTTGCTCTAAACAATTGAGTTTAGTTTGATAAATAATTTTGAGGTTATGTAAAATTCAGCGTATGAATATTGTTGTTACTAATACAGTTTGTTGTAGTAGAATTAAACTATTATAACACAAATTTAAATTAAAATCCAATGCATGTTTTAGAAGTTATCAATGATTTATTCAGAAATGAGTCACCGGTGCAACGGTTTACGATCTCATTCAGAGATACAGTATCTAATTTGAAAAAAAATTTATTTCAAACTCAAAAATCATCAAGTTTTCATAAATTTTCTGATTCTACTATTTGGGACTAAAATTATATTTTCAAAAAAATCAATATTGGCTACAAAACTTGTCTAGAAACGTAAATTTGCAATAACTTTTGTTAGTTTTGATCGAAGGAAGGTAGGAGACAAACCAAATTTTTGGTTTTAGTGAGTTGTTTTTCAAATTGAACACAATTTTTTTGTGCTAGGGGTCATCAGTTATTTATACTCAAAGTCAATATTTGTTGTTTTGCAAAAATTGTTGAAACTTTACAAGAAAAAAAATTATTAAACTTTTTGAAAGCAATAGGTATCGAATATCATCTGTTAAAGGTGACGTTCCAAAAATTTAGCATTTTTTGAGAATCCCACTGGTTAACCCGAGCATGTACAGAAACTCCAAAATGCCCAACTAGTTTCCAAAAACTGATGTGTAAAGTGTTAGTAAGATGGATTAGATAATGTCTTAGTCTATTAAGAAGACATAGTAGATTACTCGACCAACTACTAAGACCACTTACAACATCCGACTTATTTGGTAAAGTTTAAAAAATATGACTAGCAGTGTAAGACCAGCAAATGTAACTTTGGTAAGCACAAAACCAAGTACTTATATCAATAGATCACAACCTGTGACTGGTTTTTACCACTAAGCATCTGAAAAGCTTCCTAAGGATTTAGACTAAAAATATGCCAAATTTTTCAAACTTTAATTCCTAGAAGTCACGCGGTTTCCGATAAGATCTTTTCAATCACACAAACTTTCGGTAATTCGTGAAACTTCCAATATTATAATAAAACATTTTTAACCGTTTATAAAGAAACTCAGCAGAACATGGAAAACTACCAGTAACTTTGGAACAATTCTTGAAGACCCCAACTCTAAACCGACAAATAAACACGTGTTCCAATTTGTGCAGCAAACTGATGCTTGCAACCCCAATATGGACGTTGTGCTCTACCAATACAAATAAATAATAAATACTGACAAATAATAAATGCTTAGCAATTAAAGAAGTAACGATCGTACAAAGAAAACAAATTCTTCCTTAAAACTGATAATATAATCAAACGTTAGTTTAGATCAATAACTTTATCAATAATAGTTGTTAGGCAAGTTCAATCACAAATTAGAAAAACCTCCTCTAAGTTACCAACCAAAGATAAAGCAGGATAAAAAGGCTAAAAACGTAAATCGTTTAGTACATCTCAACCCATAAGCCTGGTCAGACCTACCATCGACAATCAAAGCTAAACCAATTCCAAAAGACCCTCGTAAAATAGTACCAGTTAAGTTGTAAGCTAAATACCGTTGATCATTTGCAAGAAATGTTCAAAAAAAAGTCATAACTGGGTACTGACACGCTAGTTATACCAACAAGAATAAATTAATAGTAGTGTTAAATCATAAGTTTGATCATTGCAATGTTGAGAGAGTGCAAAACTGACAAAATTGCCGGTCGCTTTGTCAATTTGTTCAAACAATTATGCTTGTTAGAAATAATACCTAATAGCCTAAAGATGAGAATTGTTTTAGAAAGTTAGGTATAGCTTTCAGGTAGACTTTCGACTAGTTGTTTGGTGACTATTTGCTTCCGTTAGCATTCAAAATAATCTGATAATCATCAAAAACCTCACAAATTTGAGCCAAGTAATAAATTTTTGAGTAAATAGCAATCAAACTGTGAGAAAGTCAAGTTTTTGTTACAATGACTTACCGCCCGCCCGCCCAAGTGTTTGTTATCAAGAAATTGTTTACGTTATCACTCTCTTGTACCCTAAAGACTTCTGTCAGTCTTTCTGTTAAGATTCTTTAGCTGAAGCAACACGGCAGGTTGTGATAACTTCAAATTTCTTTATGACAAACATTCATGACAAGAACACAGTTTGAAACCACCGGTCCAATTCTTCAGAACTGTGTTGTGTACGTCATTACTCTCTTGTACCTTAATGACTTCTGTCAGTCCTTTTGTTAGGTTTTTTTAGCGGCAAGAATACGGCAGGTGATGGTAACTTTAAATTTCTTTGTAATAAACACTTGGGCGAGTGAGCGGGAACACATATTAAAACCACCGGCCCAATTCTTCTAAACTGTGTTAATTACGTTAACGCTCTCTTGTACCTTAATAACTTCTGTCAGGCTTTCTGTTAGGTTTTTTAGCTGCAGGAATACGGTAGTAGTAACTTCAAATTTCTTTATAACAAACACTTAGGTGGGTAAGCGGAAACACAATTTGAAACTACCGGTCCAATTCTTCTAAACATTTGGCTTTGTAATATCAAATTGTTGCAATTTTTATCAAAATTATATCTTAAAATATAAAAATCCGGTTTTAAAATGTCTTTTGATAGCAAAATTTTATTTTGTATGTAGTTATAATTGTTTATATAGACACACTACCAAACTTAAAAAAGTTTTTTGAAGTAAAGTGCAAGATTGTTACAATTTTCTTGTTTGAATGTCTCTGGAGAACTGAATTAATTGTAGCCAAAATAAAATTTGTGCCTGTAAGGTCGCAATTAAATAAAAATGCACGTGCATATAATTGTTTACATAGACGCAGTACTACATTTTAGAGTAAATTGCAAATAACTATCAAAAAGTCGGCATTTTATTATCATTTTCGTAATCAAATGTTCCTTAAAAGCCAAGTACTTATTTTGTTAGTATGCGTTTAATGGCCAAAGATTTGCAATTCATTATAAATAGTTTACATAAACTCAAAATAAATGTTCAAGTAACTTTCACGAAATTGTCAGCATTTTGTTACAACTTTCGAGTATAAATGTCTCTTCAAAGCTGAAAACTTATTAAATAATAATATTCTTACAAATACATTACTAATTTCGGCTCTACTGGAGTCTTCTACAGATGTAATAAGTTAAATAAGTCATTATTTAACTTATTACATCTGTAGAAGGCTCTAGTAAAGCCAAAACCAGTAATGTTATTGTAAGAATAAATTAGTAATAAAAACATAGTAAATTACTTGCGTAATTAAATGTAGATTCTTCTAGTTATAATTGTTTGAGTAGAATGCAAAAAACTGTCCAAAACAATTTTCATAACGCACAATAACACCAAGAACACACACACAGTGTATTGACGCTACACCTATCACCTCAAACTATTTTCATTTCAGCGAACCCTGGAACAGAAACTACCGCTACTCCTACCACATCAATGCTAATCATGATGGATCAACAGCTCCTACACATCGATCCTCACCTGAAACCAACATTACAAAGTCAGCTAATATTCTTATCTATTCACAAACCTATCCGGCAAACTCCACTTTTGCATGCAGAGACGTGAAAAACTTGCAAACAGCCACTTCTAGAACATCTTTAGAAGTGGACCTGCAACTATTGACGCCCAGAGCGTAGAACATTATTAAAACAAAAAGTTCTTGTTCCCACAACCCTATCTACAACTCAAAATCTGCTAGCAAAATTTAAAAAAATATTTTGGAAAACTGTTATCCAAAAAAAAGTTCAGTTTTTTCCAAATCTACTTTTAAATTAACAAAATTCTAGCAAACCCCAAAAGCAGCTCCAATATGCTCCTACTACAAGCTATTCAGCAAACTCGACAACTACTAGCAAACAGGCATATACAATAATATTCCTAGAAATAAAAACCAATAACCAATATTACCAATTCAAAAAAACATTAAAAATTTGGGCAATAAAGGACAACCAATTCCACATAAAAACCTGATATTTGAAACTAATTTGGTCTAAAGCTAGCAACGCTGTGAGACATCAACATTCTAGTAACGTTTCTTTAAGATAAAAACTTACTAAAATCTGACAAAACCAAATCCAAACAAATCAAAAATGACAAGCAACAAAGCTGCTGATGTAAATCGACCTAAATCCAAAGGTCATACTCCATTAAATACCCAGAAATTCCAAAGACGCAATATTCGGATAGCAACAACCAATAGACAAAATTTTTAAACAAACAAAAATAATCTAAAAATGATAAACAAAACAAAATCAATTTTTTTTTGGAAAAAACCAAACTCTAAAGATTGAAGATTCCGGAACAACCAATGAACAAGTAAAAAAAAAATTTCTCAACAAAACACAAAAAAAGCTAAAAAGTTTCCAAAAATTATGAGCAAAACATAATTCTAAAAAATTCATAATGAAACAAGACCTAGCAAATGCCTAGAAATACCAAAAACTTTATATCCCAATTACCAATAAACAGGTAAGATAAAAAAAATTCTATTTAAATAACCAGTCAAGTAGTTTAGATTGTCATACACCAGAAAAAAAAGTCCCCTACTACAAAAATATCGGAAAACAATCATCAACATTGACAAATCTCAAAAGAAAAAGAGAAGAAGCCAGATTAAAGAGGAAAGAAATGAAACTACGATTAGCCAACTGCTCAATTCCTGCTCACGCCAACGTAAGCAAAAAAATCAATAAATCAAAGACCCATAAAAAAGTAGAACTTGTCCTTAGTAAAGTACACTGGCAAGACTTCATTCCGTAAATGCATGTAAACCATGCGGCACTCAAGTATAATGCCCAAAGATAAACAAAGATTACATCACACAATCGTTCCAATACGTGCTGCTGACTACAACCAAAAAGTTTTATTTAAAAAAAACTTCTCAATCAATGATAAAAGTAATGAAACTGCACCTATCTTCACAAACAGTGACGCAAAAAAAACACAGATCGTGAGACTCCGTACAATAATAAACGCATTGGCAATACCAAAAAAAAACTCCATCCAATGCCCAATCACTAATCTTTTTCTTACAAAAATGACAAAACTCTAAAAAAAAATTATATAAATAAATCTAGAGACTATATGCTAACAAAAACGTGAAAACTTTAAAAACATGCAGATAGAACAACCGATGAACAAATAAGACAAACAAACTTCTAAACAATAAAAATAAGCAGAAGACTTTCTAAAGATAAGCAAAATAAAAATTTCGAGAAGAAACTAAACCAACCTAAATCCAAACCCATAATTCTAATTTCTAAACAAACAAAAAACTAATCAAACAACATCAAAAAGACAAAGCAACCTTTCCAAAGATCATAAACAAAACAAAACTCTTGAAAACTTCAAAACAAAACATGCCCTGAAGAATCGCTTCTGAAGAATCATCTCCAAAAATATTCGATTTTCGATTTTTTTCTGAAACTTTGTACTTCTTTACAAAACGTCTAGAAAATTAAAGATTTATGTTTTCTCTTAAATAATAACCAGAACTTGAAAAAGAAAAAAACTTCCACCAAACCCACTAATCTCCCAGAAGCAACTTCTGCAGACAAAATCGAAATGAATCGCACCAGCACCAAGCAAATCCACAACATTTATTCTGGAATCAAAAACTAACAACCAATGTTACCATAAACAAAAAGAATTAAGTGGTATAAAACATTTAATACCGCATGAAAATAGATTTAAGCAATAAATAAAACAAAAAAATCAACAATCTTTCTAAACTACCTAAAGACTTAAAAGAGACTAAAAACAGCAAACTAGCAAAACTGCAAAGCATTGCTATTCTAGATGCTAGTTTCTACAAAGCACAAAAACTACAATAAACCTTCAAAAAATTCCTACTAAACCATAAGCACTCAAGCAAGTCCACTAGCCATTGATAAATATAGACTTCATCCCGAAATCGTTCCAATACATGATACATGCTTATGCCTATAACCTAAAAAGTCTTATTTAGAAAAGACTTTTCAGACAGCCCATTTATACAAACTACTTTCAAAAATTCTGAGAAAAAACAAACCTAAACCCAGTAGTCCAGCAACTAAATGAAGATTCCAGAAGTCCGCATAGCAACAACTAAGATCTTCTAAAGAAATAACACAAAAAAGCAAAAGACTTTTAACTTACAATCATCATACACCAGAAACCGTCTAATTTCTCTTAACAAAAAGCCACGTACCACGGAACAAAACCACTGACCAAGCACTGAAGACGCCAAAGATAACAATCGTCAATGCAAGCAAATTCTAAAAGAAAAAAAAATGCTAACAATCATCGATCTCTGGCAAAATATATTGCTTGCAAACACAGCGTAAAAAAGAAGAAAAGATCTGACGTATTCAGATATGCAGCAAGGTAAAACAATAAGAATTTGTATGATTGGGCGACAGGGTGTGGTTGAATGCCAAAATGGTAAAAGTCCAATGTCCAACCTCAATTTGTAAGGAAGCAGATTCTATTTGATATAGAACATTTGTTTGCAACATATAGAGAACACCCTGGCAAAATGCTAACAAGCAACTCTGCCCCAAACCCACAAAACCCTCCCTAATCACTAAATCCTCTATACTTTGAAATTACTAATTTAAAACTACAGAAGATTACAAATAAGATGCATATAATTTGTCTATAAAGTTAGTAAATTGCATTTATAAAAAATTTAATTGTTTTATTACTTCCTAAAATATCGATTAGAAAATATGTATTATGACCTCTAATTAAAGTGAATTGTAACATTTCTTATCGCCTTAAAAAACTGAATGAAATAAATGCACCAATTCATTCAATGTCCACAGCGTTAATCCTTTTAAATGCCAATGCCGCTGTAACATTGAAAATGTTATCTTAACAATAATCGTCAAACGATAATTTCAAATGTAAATGTTTAGTGGTTACTACACCATTCGTATATTTATATCATATCCAAAGCCTTTTTAATTAATGCCTAAGGTTAGATGCCAACAAGAATATGTTATTATAAAATAAATCATGCAAACGTAAACAATAAATCATAATGTTTAAAATAAAATAACATTGAAATAATTCTTTTGAAGCTTGCAAAACTTTCACCGCCAAAAATAATTTCTCCTGATAAATCAAAATCTGCATAGAATATTGATTGATTGACATATTAGCATAACATTCATTTAAGCCGAAACATAATCTAGTTATAGGTTCAAAGTAAACGAGACCTTCACATACACATGATGGAAACAAATAAATAAATAAAAACCTAAGTATTTCATTGTAGTGAAAACATGACAAGGTCTTTACAATTTTATTAAATTACAGAAAAAATGCAGGCGTCCTTTTGCGTCCGTCGGTTTTTTTTTTAATAATCTGTGAAGTTGGTAAAGATGGAATTAATTACGATTCGGAAGGCGAATTTTATTCTTTCATTTTATGTAAGAGCCATTGTAAATTACATCCAAATTTGGTATTATCCTTGAGTTGTTATAATTCAATACAGATGTAATTATTTTGTTCTCGGAAGATGTTTGTAAGTAGAAAACAACAAACAAAAATTCTAATTAAATTTTAAGCAAGTAATGGGCTTAACTACGCTCCATAGAAAATAATGATTAATGAGGTGCAAGAGAGATGGTACTAGTTCCGCAAGGCTCCGTAATTGGCGCAAATCCATTTATTTAATGCATAAATATTATTTTTGATTAAAATATAAAAAAAACAATTGTATTTATGATGACTAGCGCCATCTATTGTAACTACTGCTAATCGTAGCCGTGGTTTTTCGCTACTGATCCGCAATTATTGATATTAAAAATAGTTCATTCAATCTATAAATAGTATCTAGTATTGTTTGTTAAATTGTTTGCTATATTTTAATTAATTTCTGATTAACTTAATGGATTTGAATGGATTATGTAATCCATTAATTTTCTTAATGTTGTGGTCGGCGTTGTTTTAACGATACGTAATTTATCGTATTGATACATCTTAATAGCACCCATGCGGATTTAATGGCCGAAAATTACGGTCTTGAGGACAAACGGGATAGTTGATTAAATTATTTTCACACACCATATTTTTTTGTCAATGAATTCACAAGGATTTTGTGGTACGACGTGTCATAATAATCTCTAATATCCGGCAACTCACTCGACCCAGTTTAGATGAATGTAAAAATACATTTGTGGAATTAAATATGTTTTGTATTAATGATTTTAATGGTTTTATTTTATATTAATCAAAATTGATAAATTTAATAAATTTAAAACTTACTTTGATCGTTCTTTTTTTGTTGTAAAATTAATTAAGTGATTGCTTACCTGCAATAAAAAGAAAAAGTATATTAGACACATTTATTATTGCAATAAATAATTAAAATTAAAACAATACTAACAAATGCACTATAAAATTATCTTAATAATTTGATTGGGTTAAGAAATATTTTTAATCTTAAAACACATTTAATTTGCAAAAAATATGCAAATAAATCAATTCAAAAACTGTAATTTTCTTTTTAATTATTTAGAAGTAAATACTAAGTTCAATGATTGCGGGACAGTAGTTTCAACAATAGCCCCTGCCCACCCACCCAAGTGTTTGTGATTAAATTTTTTTATTGGGTGGGTGGGCGGGGTACACAGTTCATTGGTTACAAGGTAGTTCTTAAAAAAATCATTTCTTGATCACAAACAGTTGGGTGGGTAGGCGGGGCACTCAGTTCAACGATTGCAGGACAGTAGTTTCAACTTTAGTTCCCGCCCACCCACCCAAGTAATCGTAATCCAATTTATTTATCACAAACAGTTGAGTGGGTGGGTGGAGTACTAAGATCAATAGTTGCGCAAAAGTAGTTTCAACAATAGTTCCCGCCCACCCACCCAAGTGTTGGTAATCTAATTTCTTGATCACAAACAGTTGAATAAGTAGGCGGGGCACTAAGTTCAATGATTGCAGGACAGTAGTTTAAACTTCGATTCCCGCCCACCCACCCAAGTGATCGTGGTCCAATTTCCTGATCACAATTATTTGGGTGGGTGAGCAGGGCACTAAGTTCAATGATTGCGCGAAAGTAGTTTCAACAATAGTTCCTGCCCACTTACCCAAATCTTTGTGATTAAATGTCTTGATTGGGTGGGTGAGCGGGAGACACAGTTTATTAGTTACAAGACAGTTGTTGCAACTGGAGTTTCCGCCCACCCACCCAAGTGTTCGTGATCCAATTTTCTGATCACAAACAATTGGGTGGATGGGCGGGACACTAAGTATAATGATTGCGCGGCAGTAGTTTCAAAAATAGTATCTGCTCAACCACCCAAAAATTTGTTATTAAATCTCTTGATTGGGTGGGTAGCCGGGAAACAAGTTCATTAGTTACAAGACAGTAGTTGCAACTAGAGACCCCGCCCACCTACCCAAGTGTTCGTGATCCAATTTCCTGATCACAAACAATTTGGTGGGTGGGTCACTAAATACTATGATTGCAAGACAGCAGTTTAAACAATAGTTTCTGCTCAACCACCCAAGTGTTTGTTATTAAATCTCATGACTGGGTAGGTGGCCGGAGGACACAGTTTATTGGTTACGAAACAGTTGTTGCAACTGGAGTTCCCGCCCACCCACCCAAGTGTTCGTGATCCCATTTTCTGATCACAAACAATTGGGTGGGTGGGCGGGGCACTAAGTACAATGATTGCGCGGCAGTAGTTTTAACTATAGTTCCTGCCCACCCACCCAAGTGTTTGAGATTAAAAATCTTGATTGGGTGGGTGACCAGGGACACAGTTCATTGGTTACAAAACAGTAGATGCAACTGGATTTCTAAATTCCTGATCACAAACAATTGGGTGGGTGGGCGGGGCACTAAGTTCAACTTGTTTCATCAATAGTTCCTGCCCACCCACCCAAGTGTTTGTAATAAAATTTCTTGATTGAGTGGGTAGTCGGGGTATACGTTTCATTAGTTACAAGACAGTACTTGCAACTGGAGTTTCCGCCCAAAAACAAATTCATTTCTTGATCACAAATAGCTGGGTGGGTAGGCGAGGCACTAAGTTCAATGATTGCAAGACAATAGTTTCAACTTTAGTTCCCGCCCACCTACCCAAGTGTTCATAATCCAATTTTTTGATCACAAACAGTTGAGTGGGAGAGCAGAGCACTAAGTTCAATAACTGCGCAAAAGTAGTTTCAACAATAGTTCCCGCCCTCCTACCCAAGTGTTTGCAATCTAATTTCTTTATCACAAACAGTTGAGTGGGTAGGCAGGGCACGTACTTCAATGATTGCGAGACAGTAGTTTCAACTTTAGTTCCCGCCCACCCACCCAAGTGTTCGTGATATAAATTTTTGATCACAAACAGTTGGGTGGGTGAGCGGAGCACAAAGTTCAACAATTGCGCAAAAGTAATTTCAACAATAGTTTCCGCTTCCCCACCAAATGTTTGTAATCCAATTTCTTTATCACTAACAGTTGGGTGGGTGGGCAAGGCACTAAATTCAATGATTGCAAGCCAGTAATTTAAACTTTGGTTCCCGCCCACCCACCCAAGTGGTCTTGACCCGATTTCCTGATCACAAACAACTGGGTGGGTGGGCGGAGCACAAAGTACAATGATTGCGCGGCAGTAGTTTCAACAATAGCTCCTCCCACCCACCCAAACGATTGTGATTAATTGTCCTGATTGAATGGGTAAGCGGAAGACACAGTTCATTGGTTACAAGACAGTAATTGCAAATAGAGATCCCGCCCACCCACCCAAATGTTCGTGATCCAATTTCCTGATCACAAACAATTGGGTGGGTGGGCGGGGCAATAAGTACAATAATTGCGCGACAGCAGTTTCAACAATAACTCCTGCTCAACCACCCAAGTATTTGTTATTAAATCTCTTGATTGAGTGGGTGGCCGGGAGACACAGTTCATTGGTTACAAGACAGTAATTGCAAATAGAGATCCCGCTCACCCACCCAAGTGTTCGTGATCCAATTTCCTGATCACAAACAATTGGGTGGGTGGGTGGGTCACTAAATACTATGATTGCGCGACAGCAGTTTCAACAATAGCTCCTGCTCAACCACCCAAGTATTTGATATTAAATCTCTTGATTGAGTGGGTGGCCGGGAGACACAGTTCATTGGTTACAAGACAGTAATTGAAAATAGAGATCCCGCCCACCCACCCAAGTGTTCGTGATCCAATTTCCTGATCACAAACAATTGGGTGGGTGAGTGGGTGGGTCACTAAATACTATAACTGCGCGACAGCAGTTTCAACAATAGTTCCTGCCCACCCACCCAAATGTTTGTGATTAAATTTCTTGATTGGGTGGATAAGCGGGAGACACAGTTTATTGGTTACAAGACAGTATTTGCAACTTGAGTTCCCGCCCACCCACCCAAGTGTTCGTGATCCAATTTCCTGATCACAAACAATTGGGTGGGTGTGCGGGGCAGTAAGTACAATGATTGAGCGGAAGTAGTTTCAACAATAGTTCCTGCCCACCCACCCAAGTGTTTGTAATTATATGTCTTGATTGGGTGGGTGAGCGGAAGACACAGTTCATTGGTTACAAGACCGTAGTTGCAACTGGAGTTCCCGCCCACCAACCCAAGTGTTCGTGATCCAATTTCCTGATCACAAACAAATAAGTGGGTGGGCGGGGCACTAAGTACAATGATTTAGCGGCAGTAGTTTTAACAATAGTTTCTGCTCAACCACCCAAATTATTGTTATTAAATCTCTTAATTGGGTGGGTGGCCGGGAGACACAGTTCATTGGTTACAATACAGTAATTGCAAATAGAGATTTACTAAACACTATGATTGCGCGATAGCAGTTTCAACAATAGCTCCTGCTCAACCACCCAAGTGTTTGTTATTAAATCTCATGATTGGGTGGGTGGCCGGGGGACACAGTTCATTGGTTACAAAACAATTGTTGTAATTGGAGTTCCCGCCCACCAGCCCAAGTGTTCGTGATCCAATTTACTAATCACAAACAATTGGGTGGGTGGGCGGGGCACTAAGTTCAACTAGTTTCAACAATAGTTCCTGCCCACCCACTCAGGTGTTTGTGATTAAATTTTTTAATTTAGTGAGTGGGTGGAAGACACAGTTCATTGGTTACGAGACTGTAGTTGCAACTAGAGTTCCCGCCCACCCACCCAAATGTTTGTAATTTAATTTCTTTATCACAAACAGTTGGGTGGGTGGTCAAAGCACTAAGTTGAATGATTGCAGGACAGTAGTTGCAACTTTGAGTGGCACCCAAGTGTTCGTGATACAATTTCCTGATTACAAATAGTTAGGTAGGTGGGCGGGGCAGTAAGTTCAATAACTGCGCAACAGTAGTTTAAACTGGAGTTCCCGCCCACCTTCAAGTGTTTAAATTCAGTTAGTAATTATTATTGACCTTGAGTCTAATTCAATTTTAATTAATTTAAAAACTAATTAATTAATTTAATTATTTCTTACAGCCTAGACCCCGACAAGAATCTAACTGGCTCCAAATTCCTAAACATGATGTACCGGAAGCTAGAGATAAATTAAAAACATTGAGACATCAACGCCTTGGAAGCCTACATCTTGTTTCTGGTAAAAGGATACCCACAAAAACCAAGTCAAATAGATGAGACGCAACCAAAAGAATACCCTTGCTAAGATGGAATTCAGCATAAAAACCGCCAGACTGCCCTCCCAGCTCCCCCCTCCAGGGCCATAGAAGCCCGAAGTAGCCACTACAATCCAATCTAGCAAACCTCAACCAAGGCCTCCTTCAAAAAACCTACCGCCGGCTCAACTACAAGAAGGAAATCTGAACGTCCACCAGGGCTGCAATGTTGCCGCCCACCATAAAGTCCCGCTCATAAAAGAAGAATTCATCCTAATCAAAATTCAAAGTCAAAAAAATTGAGGAAGAACACGAGTGAGTCTTCTTCAGTTATTTTTTCTAACAGACAATCAGCCGGTCTCTTACATCAAAAGCCTTTAGCACTATCAAGGCCCAAAAGTTCTCAATCAGGCCAGTCCCTAAGGCGCAGTCGACCAACTTTCCGGTCAGCATACACAGAGGGTGCAAATTCGTTTTTGCAAAGGTGCAAACAGAGGAGTAAACGTGGTCGATAGTATCGGCATGCACCCTCTTTATTTTATTACACTTTCCAAGTAAGGGCTGAAAAGACTTTGAAGTATCAAAGCTGATGTAGTCGCTCATGGGGACAATCCTATCCAACAACTTGTATGCAAAGAGACAGAAAAGCCTTTGCAATGCTGTGTTCAGTTTCCACAAAAAGCTAATAAAAAAAAAGATCCTGTCTCTCACTGAGATATTCTGGCAAAAATCTCAGACTAACCAAGAAAGCAAACAAGAACGAAGTAAAAAAGGCTTTTTTGAACGTACACAAAACAACGACCAAAGCGCTCCGGGGCATAAAGCATCTTTGCAAAGGCTGGGACAGATGGAACGTTAAAGAGCTGAAAGAAGTTCGCAGATGCTGTAAACGCAACAGGGTTGGCCACATGGCAAAGAAATATAGTGCTATAAGTGCAAAGAACCCGTACACATGATGAGGGAAAGCCAGAACCCTCCCAGATGTTATCTCTGTAACGAGACGAGTCACAAAACGGTGCGCTGGCCGGCTTACAAGGGAATCGTCATAGCGCAGTAGAAGAAGAGAATGGATAAAGTAGCTATCGCAATATTCCAAGTCAACTTTGGCAAGAGTAAGAAGGCCTCGAACCTGCTAACTGGCAAGTGTAAAAAGGAAGAAACTACCTTTGCTCTGATCTTCGAGCCCAACCAAAACCTCGCCAAAACCAGCCCACAATGGATTGACGACGTGAGCACAGATGCTGCCATCTAAGGAGAAGGAAAGCGGAATGCTACTTCCGACCTGCAACGGCGCCTACAGACTTTGCCCAAATCTTCGCAAACCTAAGTTTAAACTTGAAGCAGCACTCAAAGCGGCTGCTGATTGGAAGCGACTTCAAAGCCAAATCCCACAGATGGTGCTCTCCGACTAAAGACCAGAAACCAGAAGTTTGCTTGCCAAATGAACAAGAAAACACGACTTGGTAATCCTTAACAGAGGCAACAAACCAACGTTTGAAAGACCTGGTAGCAAGTCGTATATATATATATATATATATAACAGTCTGGCAAAACATATTCAAATGGGAAGTGAGTGGTAAAAAAAATCTCAGCTTCTACAACACTATAAATATCTGCACTGTCCCAACGCCCAGCAAGCTTAAAAAGAAGAATGTGGCCTAGTACTACAAAAAAAAGGGTAAAAAGCTGAGCGTACACGAAGCAACAAGGCAGACAGAGTATAGATACTCGGTGCCCAAACTTTGCTAAAAGCAATTACCAAAACAGCGTACTCACCAGGTAAGGCAAATCCAGATGACAACGAGACAATTGACGAGAAGAGACCTGAGTAGCTCCTTGTCATCCTAAGCTCGCTAGTTAGCGAGGGCATCTTCACAGAAGAGTGGAAGACCGCTAGACTACCCCTTATCAAAAAAACAGCCAAGCCAGGAAAGTAAAGGGTTACAGACCCCTGTGCATCCTCAGCTCGATGGGCAAACTCTACGATCAGATCTTAAACAGGTAATTCCAAGATGAACTGGGTGAAAAATCGGGACTGTCTGACTCTCAATTTGGCTTCAGTAAAGCGAGAAAAAGAACGGGGTAAATATCGATAAGAAACATCTGAATGAACCATTTGCGCTTTGCCGACGACTTTTAATTAGGTCGGAGATCGGAAAGTTAAAAAGCATGCTCACACAACTAAACTTAGTATCCAAAAAAGCCGGACTCAAAATGAACCCCAAAAAGACCAAAATTATGAGTGATTCTAAAATTCCCATCTCCATAGAACAAAATGTGGTGGAAAACGTAGCAGAGAGTATGTGTACTTGGGTCATGTGATCAGACTTAGAAAAGAAAAAGAAAACGCAGAGCTAAGACGAGTTGAGCAGCATTCGGTAACCTAAGTACAATAAGTGCATCCTACTAGTAACTACGTATGGTTTTGAAACAACTACCCTTACTAACAGATCAGCAGACAAGCTACAAACTTGCCAAAGAGCCATGTTAAGTGTAAGCCTAAGGGATCACATTCGAAACACCAAAATCCGCAAGCAAATAAATGTCGAGAATGTTATCACATAAGTAACAAACCTTAAGTGGAGCTGGGCAGGACATGTTGCAAGGCAGGACCCAGCAAAGTGGTAATACGGGTTATGTAGTAGAGACCACAGACCTCTAAGAGAAGTGTGGAAATACCCCAAAAATAGTGAAAAGACCATCCGAGAAGTCGCCGGCTATTCGTGGCAACAGAAAGCAAAGATAGGATCGTGTGGCAGAGTTTAAAGGAGACGAATAAAAAGAAAAAAAGGTCTACGGTCAACGCGGCCAGGAAAGTGCAAACGCTGACCAAAAAATTCAAAGCCATAAGGATGTATGTTGTACTGGTGACATTCGACGTAAAAAACGCTTTCAACGCCGTTATATTGGGGTGTCGGACTACCTGATCAGGATCAATAGAAGCTATCTCGGAAGTCGCATCCTCATTGAAGAGAAGCACGCAATGAAGGTCACGGCAAAAGTCCCACAAAGCTCAGTAAAAGATCCGACCATCTGGAATGCCAGTTACAATAGCATCCTATTGCTGGAAATGCCAAAAAACTTCTCTCTCGTTGGATATGCAGACACCGTGGACATTGTCATCGCCAAAAAAAAAACGTCAAAGATATGATCAATAATGCCAAATGGGCAGCAAGCAAAATAGTTAAGTGGAGAAAGCTACAACTTGCCGCACGGAAAACTGAGTCTATCATTCTCGCTGACAGAAGGCAGGTGAAAGCGTTCTCATTCACGGTAGACTACAAACGGATTACAAGCCAGAGGAGCTCTGAAAAGGCGGACCACCGCGTCACCACCAAACTTGCGTAAATCTTGCCCAATGTTGTAGGACCCAAAAAGTGTAAAAAGAGAACGATGTGCAGCGCGGTAACGTCGGTAGTTCTATATGGGGCACCTCACTAGAGCTAGTCTACAAATACAAGGACATCCTCCTGCGAACGCAAAGAATGGTCGCAATCAGAACAACGTGCGCATACAGAACTGTTTATTTAAAAGTTTTTCAAAATTTCTGAATGTTTTTATAAATATGAAGCAATTATTGAAAGAAATCTGCAAAAAGTTATACTACAAAAAACTAAAAATTCAGAGAAATGAGGAGAGATGAGGCCGTGATGTAGTTACAATCATAAACAAATTTATTTGATTAAACTAATTGATTATTTCTAAGAATGTTAACTTTTTTAGTTTTATGGAAAATGTATCAATTTTAGCTTAAAAAAATAGTTAACAATCAATATATTCATCAGATAATAATAACAATCTGCGCTGTTTGTGTGCTTTATTAAACAAACCTATAGCGTTTAGAAATATTTCAATAAAATTTCTAAGAACTCTAACATGATATTATGAAGATAAATAAATAATTTGTGAGAATCCGTTAGTTTTTTTAATTAAGCAAACAGCTATGCATGCTATTTTAAAAGGTCATACCGAAATGTCAAAATTGCAAACGGCGTGAATATATATATTTTCATAAAACATTTAAAATAATTAGTTGCTTAATTATTATTTAATCTGCTTATTTGTCAATACTATATAATTTATGATTCAAACTTGATGATTTATTTGCTTTAATTTAATAATAATTTCAAATGAATTTATTCATATCTTCCTTAAGATAATTATGTATTTATACAACAAAATAAAATTATCTTGCATCACTACATTATTAATAATTCATCTTATGATGTCCCAATTATGTAGGAATGTGTCAGTGTGTGGCGCGAAAAGATATGACTTTCAAGGACAAAGAATAATAATAACAAAATTGATGATTTGTTGCTAGAATTATGCGTTATTAATCAAGAAAATGATTATTGTAATGATTACAAAAATTGCTTGTGTTTATCTTGACCAAGCTGATAATTACTAACAGGACTTACATGCGATTTGTATAAAATGTTTTATTTCAGTGACTAGTGTTTTGAGTTAATGTTACACAAATTATTAGTTGCATCTAATAATAGAAATTGGATTAGTGTGTACGAAGCTTTAGAATTTTAATATTATATTTTTTTAAATTTTGATTTTACATATTTTCACAAAGGATAAGTTAATAATTTGGATAGCGTATATTTAGTTTTATTTTTATTTTTCTAACTTCCGCAACTCATGCAGAAAATAATCAAGTTTGCAAAAAACTGAACCCATCAAAAATTTGTGCTAAAAACACAATTTATGCGACTCACTATATTTTTTAAAATGTCTTTTTACTCAAAAAAGGTTGCCGACCCCTGCACTAGTGTCACATAGAAAGATCATTTGCATAAAATTGCAATCATAACAAAATATTTTTTTAAGGAACCAGTTTTGACTTTTTAAATTCATCCATCAATAGTTTTGTAGAAATGTTGTACTGATTACAATTTTTTCTGTAATATGCAATAACATGTTCAACTACGTCAGTAATACATTTCATCTCAACTATAGAAACCTGTTATAATATTATGTTTTCAAAACACATTCTACAAACTAGATTTTTTTAAAGGTAGTAATTAGTGATTGTGTTGTTAAATAGGATTATAATCATTATATAATTAAATACACATAAAAATATAAAATAATGTATGTAAATTTATCTATAAATTGGGTCTAAAGATTAATAAACGCCAGTGGAAAATATTAATTATAATAATTCTATAATTGGCAACAATAATAGATTTACGGCCACTAATTATTCTAATGAACGCTTTTACAAGCTATTTAGAGCAGGGACAATGCAATTCAAATTAATATGTTCCCGAACTAATAAATAACAGACGCTAAGAGATGGAGCAATCGATCATTTCGCTTACACAATACCACCAACAAACATCATAATTATTAAAACAAATGTTAAGATTTAGACCATGGGCCCAACGATTAAAACATCATGTCTTACATTAGTTTATGTTATAATCCTTTTGATTACGCTGCTGCCATATAAAAAAATATATAACATGAATAAATATTGTTGTATCAGTTTTATACAAAGTTGTCGTCCTTCTAGGCTGCTCTAATTACATTTTTACAATCTCTATTAATTTAACTAAATATTAATATGCGCAATTTATTAACAACTTTTTTTTATAGTGCGATTTCATTATTTATATAAACTCATCAGCAATTCAAATTTAATTTCTAAAAAATAATTTAAAATAAAACTTAAAACAATAATCAACGCAAACAGGTGTTCCTCAAGGCTCACTATTGGGATTTAAAATATACCAAAATTGCAAAAAAATAAATATTAATAAATGTATGAATATGTTTTTCTCACAGTTAAT
The DNA here is from genome assembly GCA_963932245.1 of Tachinus rufipes. Taxonomy (NCBI): domain Eukaryota; kingdom Metazoa; phylum Arthropoda; class Insecta; order Coleoptera; family Staphylinidae; genus Tachinus; species Tachinus rufipes. The sequence goes on from OZ010749.1 coordinate 12,139,594, forward strand.
CCTATGATTATGAATCATGCAAAGTTAATTAATGTTTACAAACTATTAAAAAGTAATTACTATAAGAACAGCAACAAAAACCAAAACAAATAATTTTTATTCGAATTACATTAAATTCATGTCAATGTACGGAACGGGAATCCATCGATTTTCTGGTTCGATCTGGTGCATACTAAAATGAACACGATGCACCTGGAGGGCATTTAAACCGACTCACTTTTCACCATCGCACGCATTTTATTTTCCATTAAATCACACGGAATTATAATTTAATTGGAATAGATTATTATCGCTTTCGGAAGAAGGATTGCATTTAAAAAAAGCCCACGATTTCCGTTAATGAAATAGAAAAAATGTCAGAATTAATTTGAATGAATTAATGTAGTTAAGATATTATTACAGGTTTTTAAATAATTTATTTGAATTAATTCTGAATTTATTATATTAGAACGTATCATCAAAAAGTACCATAGGGTGACCATATAATATTTATATTATATTAGCACTTTTAGTTTCAAAATTTGATCAATTTTTTGATTTTTTTTATGAAATTTCTTGTAATATATGTTTTTTTCTTAATTTTTCTTAAATTTCTAACGCTAAATGATATGATATGCAATAAATAAGTTTTCTAACAGTTTTTGAAAAATTAATAAATGTATTTTCTTAGCAAATTTAAAAATTTAAAAAATAAATCTTAGACCATATACAAATCGGTGCGCGTGACGTCAGTTGTGGGCAATAAGAAAAAACATTTGGCCATACATCATTTGTTTCACATAATTATTGAATTTTGTGTTATTTAATAATTTGCAATGTATGCTCACAATTAGCGCGTGACGTCAGTCGTGGCATAGCACGTTGTTATGTTGGCTTCACCATCCAACGAGCAAAAGTCTTTAAGTGTATGTAGTCTAAGCATAAATTTTCCATTGTTGGTAAACTTAATACTAATAAATTGCTTTTCTGACTATTTTTTGGTATATCTTATTTTATTATTTTGCGTTAGAGTAAGTCATGCAAATTATTTACACATAAAACTGTCAGAAATCACACATAGGTTTCATGTTATAAATGAGTTTCATCCGCAATGTTTAAAGAGTATGATGCTAACAATTTGATTTGTACACGTATTTCAAGTTTCCTATAAGTTTTATAAGTAATTGTAGTTGGTAAATTTATTGTGAACTTTAAAAGAGTTTGGTGTTAAAAGTGTGTTTTCTATGCGTATTTCAAGCTTCCATTATGTTTTATGAGTAATTTACAAAACAATTTGTCGCGAATTGTATAAAATTTCATGTTATAAATGAGTTTCATGTGCAATTTTAAAAGAGTTGATGCTAAAAATGTGAATTTTCAAAAAAAGTATAACATTTTATTTTATAAGTAAGTTTCATGCGCAATTTTTAAAAACTTTATTAGTAAAATGTGGTTTTTATGCGTATTTTAAGCATTAAATGAATTTTATGATCAATTTTTGATAAATTTCTTGTGATAGATATAATTTTTTTGTAGTAAGTACTTTAAATGTTGACAATATTAAAAGTTAATATTTTGCACCGTAAGTATTTTTTGCATTCGTTTGCAAGAGTCTACAATAAATGTTTTGATATTTAATTATTAATTTGTACATAAAACAAAAACCAATCATTGAATTTTGATAAAAATGTTTAAAATGGCTCTGCAATAAATACATTAAATGTTGACAATATTAAAAAATAGCATTTTGCACAATAAGTATTTTTTGCATAATTTTGAAATTGTAAAAAGTACTTTTATTAATAATCAATAGTTAATTTGGACATAAAACAGAAATTAGTCGTTGAATTCTAGTATGTTTTTATAAAAATTCTTCAAAAAATACATTAAATGTTGACAATATTAAAAGTAAACATTTTGCACCATAAGTATTTTTTGCATCCGTTTGAATGAAACTTTTGATATTAAATTGTTAATTTGAACATAAAACAAAAAGCAATCGTTAGACTTTGAAAAATATTTTTATAATAACTCTGCAGTAAGTACTTTAAAAGTGGACAATATTAACAGTTACCATTTGGCACAGTAAGTATTTTGTTCATAATTTTGAAATTGTTAACAGTACTTATTTTAACCAACTGTTAAATTTTATTGAATCTTTTTATAATAACTTTACAGTAAGTACTTTAAATCTTGACAGTATTAAAAGTTAACATATTGCAAAGTAAGTATTTCTTGCAATCGTTTGAAAAAGTCTACAATAAATATTTTAATATTAATTTGTTAATTTAAACATAAAACAAAAACCAATTGGTAAATTTTGATAAATATTTTTATAACGACTCTGCAGTAAGTACTTTAAAAGTTGACAATACTAAAAGTTAATATTTTGCACCGTAAGTATTTTTTGCATTCGTTTGAAAAAGTCTACAATAAAATTTTTGATATGTAAAATGTTAATTTGAACATAAAACAAAACCGAATCGTTAAAATTTGATGAATATTTTTATAATGACTCTACAGTAAGTTCTTTAAACCTTGACAATATTAAAAAGTACCATTTTGCACAGTAAGTATTTTTTTCATAAGTTTGAAATTGTCTACAATAAAATGTTTGATAATAAATTAGTAATTTGAACATAAAACAAAAAGCAATCGTTAAATTTTGATAAATATTTTTATTATAACTCTGCAGTAAGTACTTTAAATGTTGACCATATTAAAAGTTAATATTTTGCACCATAAGTATTTTTTGCATTCGTTTGAAAAAGTCTACAATAAAATTTTTGATATTAAATTGTTAATTTAGTCATAAAACAAAAACCAATCTTTAAATTTTGATGAATATTTGTATAAAGACTCTACAATAAGTACTTTAAATGTTGACAATATTAAAAGTTATTATTTTGCAGCGTAAATATTTTTTGCATACGTTTGAAATTGTCTACAATACAATTCTTAATAATAATTAGTTAATTTTGTCATCAAACAAAAACCAATCGTTCAATTTTGATAAATATTGCTATAAAGACTCTCCAATAAGTACTTTGAACGTTGACAATATTAAAAGTTAATATTTTGCAGCGTAAGTATTTTTTGCATTCGTTTGAAATTGTCTACAATACAATTCTTGATATAAAATAGTTAATAAAGTCATAAAACAAAAACCAATCGTTAAATTTTGATAAATATTTTTATAATATTTCTGCAGTAAGTACTTTAAATGTTGACAACAATAAAAATTTGTATTTTGCACAGTAACTATTTTTTGCATACGTTTGAAATTGTGTATAATACAATTCTTGATATTAAATGGTTAATTTAGTCATAAAACAAAAACCAATCTTTAAATTTTGATGAATATTTGTATAAAGACTCTACAATAAGTGCTTTAAATGTTGACCATATTAAAAGTTAATATTTTGCAGCGTAAGTATTTTTTGCATTCGTTTGAAATTGTCTACAATACAATTATTAATATTAAATAGTTAATTTAGTCATAAAACAAAAACTAATCGTTCAATTTTGATGAATATATTTTAGTAATGGCTCTGAAGTAAGTACTTTAAATGTTTACAATATTAAAAAATAATATTTTGCAGCGTAAGTATTTTTTTGCATTCGTTTAAAAAAATCTACAATAAATTATTTGATATTAAATTGTTAATTTGGATATAAATCAAAAACCAACCGTTAAAATTTGATGAATATTTTTATAATGACTCTACAGTAAGTACTGAAAATGTTGACAATACTAAAAGTTAATATTTTGCACCGTAAGTATTTTTTGCATTCGTTTGAAATTGTCTACAATACAATTCTTAATATTAAATGATTAATTTAGTCATAAAACAAAAACTAATCGTTCAATTTTGATGAATATTGCTATAAAGACTCTCCAATAAGTACTTTAAATGTTGATAATATTAAAAGTTAATATTTTGCACCGTAAGTATTTTTTGCATTCGTTTGAAAAAGTCTACAATAAATTTGTTTATATTAAATTGTTAATTCAGACATAAAACAAAAACCAATCGTTAAATTTTGATGAATATTTTTGTAATGGCTCTGCAGTAAGTACTTTAAATGTTTACAATATTAAAAAATAATATTTTGCAGCGTAAGTATTTTTTGCTTTCGTTTAAAAAAATGTACAATGAATTATTTGATATTAAATTGTTAATTTGGATATAAATCAAAAACCAACCGTTAAAATTTGATGAATATTTTTAAAATGACTCTACAGTAAGTACTGAAAATGTTGACAATACTAAAAGTTAATATTTTGCAGCGTAAGTATTTTTTGCATTCGTTTGAAATTGTCTACAATACAATTCTTAATATTAAATAGTTAATTTAGTTATAAAACAAAAACTAATCGTTCAATTTTGATGAATATTGCTATAAAGACTCTCCAATAAATACTTTAAATGTTGATAATATTCAAAGTTAATATTTGACACCGTAAGTATTTTTTGTATTCGTTAGAAAAAGTCTACAATAAAATTTTTGATATTAAATTGTTAATTTGGACATAAAACAAAAACCAATCGTTAAATTTTGATAAATATTTTTGTAATAACTCTACAGTAAGTACTTTTAAAGTTGACAATATTAAAATAATTATATTGCACAGTAAGTATTTTTTTTGCACTCGTTTGAAAGTCTACAATGAAATTTTTGATAATAAATTGTTAATTTAAACATAAAACAAAAACCTATTGTTAAATTTTGATAAATATTTTTATAACGACTCTGCAGTAAGTACTTTAAAAGTTGATAAAACTAAAAGTTCATATTTTGCACCGTAAGTACATTTTGCATTCGTTTGAAAAAGTCTACAATAAAATTTTTGATATTAAATTGTTAATTTAGTCATAAAACAAAAACCAATCTTTAAATTTTGATGAATATTTGTATAAAGACTCTACAATAAGTACTTTCAATGTTGACAATATTAAAAGTTATTATTTTGCAGCGTAAATATTTTTTGCATACGTTTGAAATTGTCTACAATAGAATTCTTAATATTAAATAGTTAATTTAGTCATAAAACAAAAACTAATCGTTCAATTTTGATGAATATTACTATAAAGACTCTCCAATAAGTACTTGAAATGTTGATAATATTAAAAGTTAATACTTTGCACCGTAAGTATTTTTTGCATTCGTTTGAAAAAGTCTACAATAAATTTTTTTATATTAAATTGTTAATTCAGACATAAAACAAAAACCAATCGTTAAATTTTGATGAATATTTTTGTAATGGCTCTGCAGTAAGTACTTTAAATGTTTACAATATTAAAAAATAATATTTTGCAGCGTAAGTATTTTTTGCATTCGTTTAAAAAAATCTACAATAAATTATTTGATATTAAATTGTTAATTTGGATATAAATCAAAAATCAACCGTTAAAAATTGATGAATATTTTTAAAATGACTCTACAGTAAGTACTGAAAATGTTGATAATATTAAAAGTTAATATTTTGCACCGTAAGTATTCTTTGCATTCGTTTGAAATTGTCTACAATACAATTCTTAACATTAAATGATTAATTTAGTCATAAATCAAAAACAAATCGTTCAATTTTGATGAATATTGCTATATAGACTTTCCAATAAATACTTTAAATGTTGTTAATATTAAAAGTTACTATTTTGCACCGTAAGTATTTTTTGCATACGTTTGAAAATATCTACAATAATTTTTTTGATATTAAAATGTTAACTTGGAACATAAAACAAAAACCAATCGTTAAATTTTGATGAATATTTTTATAATGACTCTACAGTAAGTACTTTAAACCTTAACAATATTAAAAAGTACCATTTTGCACAGTAAGTATTTTTTTCATAAGTTTGAAATTGTCTACAATAAAATGTTTGATAATAAATTGCTAATTTGAGTATAAAACAAAAAGCAATTGTTAAATTTTGATTAATATTTTTATTATAACTCTGCAGTAAGTATTTTAAATGTTGACAATATTAAAAGTTAATATTTTGCACCGTAAGTATTTTTTGCATACGTTTGAAATTGTCTACAATAAAATTTTTGATATTAAATTGTTAATTTAGAAATAAAACAAAACCCAATCGTTAAATTTTGATGAATATTTTTATAATGACTCTACAGTAAGTACTTTAAATGTTGACAAAAATAAAAGTTAATATTTTGCACCGTAAGTATTTTTTGCATACGTTTAAAATTGTCTACAGTACTTTTCTTAATATTTGTTAGTTAATTTGGACATAAAACAGAAATTAATCTCTGAACTCTGATAAATATTTTTATAAATAATCTTCAGAAATTACTTTAAACGTTGACAGTAAAAAAAGTTAACATTTTGCACCGTAAGTATTTTATGCATTCGTTTGAAAAAATATGCAATGTAATTTTTGATATTAAATTGTAAATTTGGACATAAAACAAAAACCAATCGTTAAATTTTGATGAATATTTTTATAATGACTCTGGAGTAAGTACTTTAAATCTTAACAATACTAAAAATTACTATTTTGCACAAAAAATATATTTTGCATACGTTTGAAATTGTCTACAATAATTTTTTGATATAAAATTGTTAATTTGGACATAAAACAAAAAACCTATTAAATTTTGATGAATATTTGTGTAATGACTCTTCAGTAAGTACTTTACCACATAGTGAAAGTCTCAACCATCCTGCCCGGGTTGGATGACCAACTGTTTGTGATCAAGAAATTGATTCACTAGCACTTGGGCGGATAGGCAGGAACTAAAATTGAAACAACTTTCCCACAATAATTGAACTATATTTTCTTTAGCCAAATTTAAAATACTTTCACTAAGTTCTAAAAAACCCATTTTTTTTAATTCTAAAAATTTCTAAAAATATTCAGGAACATTTTATCAAATTTTAGAAACTTTAAAGTGTTCTAGAAACTTTTCTTCAAATTTAAAAAGTTTTAGAAACCTACGGCAAATTCTATTTTTTTTTTGTAAACACCAAAAGTGTGTCAAATACACTTTTTAGAAACATTTGATCAAACTCTAAAAACTTTTTACTAAATTCTAGAAACTCCTGAGAGTTTTAAAAAACGTTTGACTAACTCTAGAAACTTTAGAAACATTTGATCAAATTCTAAAAACCTCTAAGATCCAAACCTTTGTTGAACTATAGAAAGAAGCCTTTCACTAAATTCTAAAAACTCCTAAAAAGTTTTAAAAACATCTAACCAACTTTACTGAAAATTAAAAAAATAATTTGATCAAATTTTAGAAACTTTTAATGTGTTTTAGAAACCATTCGCCAAATCTAGAAGCCTTTTACTAAATACTAAAAAATTCTAAAAAGTTTAAAAATCTTTTAAAAAGCTGTAGAAATTCCTGAAAATATTCAAAAACTTTTGATAAAATTTTAGAAATGTTTAAAATGTTCTAGAAACTTTTTGCTAAATTTATAAGAAGCTTTTCTCTGAATTCTAAAATTCTTGAAAAGTTGAAAAATTCTAGAAACTTTTAAACCAAAAATAATTAGTGCCCAAATTTGATATTTTCATGTTTTCTATATGATTTTTTTAAGAATTTTATGCAATACATGAATTTTTAGTACGATTTGTAAAGTGTAATGCTAAAAATATATTTTTCGACTAATTTGAAAAAGTCGACCTCTTTGATTTTGCTCAAATTTTCAGGGATCAAAATATGGATGAAAAAAATGAGATTCCCAAAGTTTTGGACCTTAGAATATTGCTTGTTTAAAATGACACACATTTGAAGGTCAGAAATTTTACAATAAAACGTCTTTTTTAGCTTATTTTGTATCTCAATTTATGAGCTTCTGGAAAAAGATAAAAAGGTCTACGATGGCTCAAATTATTTCTTGCTACATGTACTTTAAAACCCATATTTTTATGTTTAATATCGTGGCAGTCATTTTGATATATTAAGCTTCAAACATTATTCCAAAAAAATACGCAAAATTAGCAGAATTGCAAAACTTTGCTTTCTTTAAACCGTTCTAACTTTGTCAAAACTTGACAAAATTTGATTCACAAGGTCTAGATTTTGTTGAGTTTAATCTCTTTTTAAAGTGATCACACAAAACTTATAGACACACCACTATTTTGATGCAGGAAGTTGCACATGTTTTAGCGATCTTCAAAACTTGTAATTTTTAGGTCCCGAAAAAACGATGTCTCCTTATGTCGATTTCAGTCAAAAATTCAGTAAATACTCTTTAGACCACAAGAAAAAAAGTTATTTATATGAATGATATAACACGAAGAAATCTAGACCTTGTCGATCAAATTTCTTTAAGTTTTGACAAAGTTAGAACGGTTTATAGCATAATTTTGCAATTTTTCAAATTAACGTTTTTTTTTAAATAATGTTTAAAGCTTGATATATCAAAATGACTGCCTCAACATTAAATATACAAATATGGGTTTTAAAGTACATGCAATAAGGAATATTTTGAGCCACCGTAGACCTTCTTATCTTTTTCCAGAAGCCCAAAAATTGAGATACAAAAATGTGCCGTTTGCCGATTTTGACAATTTTTGAATATTAAAAAATTCTTGATAATGTCCGATATACCATTTCTCATATAGATAACCTTTTTTCTTGGGTTCTAAAGAGTATTTACTGAAATTTTGACTAAAATCGACATAGGGTGACAGCGCTTTTTCGGGACCTGAAAATTTCAAGTTTTGAAGATCGCAAAAACATGTGCAACTTCCTGCATCAAAATAATGGTGTAGACGTATTGATTCTATAAGTATTGTGTGATTACTTTAAAAAGAGATTATACACGAGGAAATCTAGACCTCGCGAATCAAATTTTGTTAAGATTTGACAAAGAACGGTTTAAAGAAAGCAAAATTTTGCAATTTTGCTAAATTTACGAGGTTTTTTGGAATAATGTTTGAAGCTTAATATATCAAAATGACTGCCACAATATTAAACATAAAAATATGGGTTTTAAAGTACATGTAATAAGAAATAATTTGAGCCATCGTGGACCTCTTTATCTTTTTCCAGAAGCCCAAAAATTGAGATACAAAATAAGCTAAAAAAGACGTTTTATAGTAAAATTTTTGACCTTCAAATGTGTGTCATTTTGAAAAGGCAATATTCTAAGGTCCAAAATTTTGGGAATCTCAATTTTTTCATCTATATTTTGATCCCTGAAAATTTGAGCAAAATCAATCAAAGAAGTCTTTTTCAAATTAGTCGAAAAGTAATGGAATTACCCACGCATATTTTATCATCAATTTTTTTGTAAATTTCTTGCAGTAAATGTGATTTTTTACAAATTTTATAAGTTCTTTAAGCAATTTTTATTAAATTTCTAGCATAAAATGATCAATTTTATTGTGTGTGATTCAAAAAAGTATTCTTATTTTAATAATTTTATATAATTTGATGATCTCATATTATAAATGACTTTACTGTGCAATTTTGTAGAATTTCATGAGTTTCTAAGCGTATTTTAAGCTTCAAATAAGTTTTATAATCAATTTTTAGTCAGTAAAACTAATTCACAAAATAAATGCCGCCAAACATCAATGGCAAAGGCATCGCAACCCTAGAGATCGTAAGAACTTTAATGATCTTCATAAGAAAGTCAGATCAATTAAGTTGCACAAAAATCAGTGCTGGCAAAAAGATCTAATGTGGAAAACCTTCAAAGCCTTGCCCAATAAAAAAATCACATTTCTATCATTTATGAAAAAAATGGGCTTCAATACTTCATAAAAAAAGGCAAAAGCATTTGCTAACAGCCTCAAATTCCAATGCTTCCCCTTTATAACTGAGATCAGATTAGTGATAAAGCACGTCAAAAGGGTCTACACAAAAGTAATTTTTTTTTAGAAAATACTGACAATTGGTGATAATTCTTCTGTCAAAAAAACACAATAGATTAAATGTCAGTTGTCACTGTTATGCGTGGAGAGGAGAAAGGTACATTTTTTTTGGTAACTAACAATTGGGCGGGTGAGCGAAAACACTATAAACATAATCACGCCCCATTGTAAAAATACTGTAACCCGCCCACCCACCCAAGTGTTGGTGATGCAGTTATTAGATAATAAACCACCGGTGATGATTCTTTTGTAAAAAAAACACAACAGCTCAAATGTCATTTGTCACTTATATAAGAAGGAAGGGGAACGTATTAATTATCTTAATACCTAACACTTGGGCGGGTGGGCGGAAACACTATTAAAATAGTCACAACCAATTAGTTCAAATACTGTGACCCGCCCACCCACCCAACTGTTAGTGATCATGTGATTGGATATTAAACCACCGGTAATGTTCCTTCTGTAAAAAAACACAATAGCTCAAATGTCATTTTTCACTTATATGAGGTGGAGGGAAAACATATATTTTTTTTTTATACGTAACACTTGAGCGGGTGGGCGGGAATACTATAAAAATATTCGCGCCAAATTTTTAAAATACTGTGACATTTTATGACAGAATATTTAACAGTTCTAAAGTCCTTCACGCACGAAGCAATAATGAGGTCTTTTTAAACATTAAAAAAGCCTTCAATAAGGTCTGTTACTAAAACTGTACAAATCAACAGATCAAATTTTCTCTACGTCGTGTAATGCTGGTAACTCTGGCAAACCACACCACACGGCAAATCACAGCAAAAGTACCTCAAGGCTGAATTATTCTTCAAATTGCTTCCAACCATATTCTCTAGACTTAGCCCCCTGCTACTAATCATTAATTTTGATTGAATTGAATATGGTTTAAAACTTAACATAAATTTCAAAATATGTTTTGTAGAAAGATTATCAATCAATGCTTAAAAACTGTTTGTTAAAACACATAATCTATGTGAATAGTTTAGCTAAAAATCGACAAAAGATTCTAAATAAACTTGATAATTTCTATAGGTTAATTTGGATTACAATGCTAACGCCGGAAGCCCTTGCTAAACCGACATTCCTTGCATCTAAACAAGCGTAGTAATTACCGTAATGAACAGCACATTATAAACTATTTCTGATCATAAATTACATTTGCATTCAAAATCACTCAAATTCTATATAATAATTTCAAATAAAATTAATATAAAATTCGTTAATAGCTGTGATCGTTAGATTGAGTTTGAATAAATCATTAATTTATTTCATAAAGAACTAGTCATTTTAATTTCTCTATTTTTATTTAACATAAAATTGAAAAAAAAACAATTTAATTTATTCAGCTTCGATAAAATCTCCAGTTTCCTTTCAAATATAAATTCCATGCTCAATGCTTCTATTAGTAAAAATACCTAACAGTAATACTTTGCAAACGTGACGAAATTTTTCGAGAACTATACACAAACAGCACACAACATTACATTTTTCCACACACATCAACATTCCACTATATTTTTATGTGTGCATAAGCAATTCACATAGACTCTCTCTCTTGCCACTAATAAATTTACTGTTATTTTAATTGCCAAATATAAGTATGTATTTATTTAAACAATACGAAAACAAACATTCTAGAGAGTCCATAATTCAATCAAAAAAATGTTTTTAAATTTCACTCAGAAATTATTGATGAATAAGGAAAGTAAGTATGCAATTTTGTATATTTTATTAAATAATTGCTAGAAAATGCAATTTTAATTTTATCTTGAAAATCTAGGTAAATTTCACCTACATTTAAGATAATATATATAAAAAAATGAGAAATTCTTCAAAGACGAAGCGAGCTGCATAATGATTTCGTTGTGTGCGTATAATGCACATGGATTTCACTTCGAGCGTTTTCAAAAACAAAAAAAAACTCTTGTTTGATATGGTTCTAATTGAATAATCGCGTATAATGTATGGAAAAAAGTGATGAACCTATATGGCGCGTATTAGAAATTTCAACACACTTTTCAGTCGGTGAATGTTAGTCGACGAAATGAATAATAATTGTCGGTGTTGTCTTTGAGATTTATTTATTTATTATTATAATATCTAATAATTGAGCTATAAACCTTTTTACAGTTCATAAATTTAATTGTTTTAATCCTATTAGAAAATTAGCTTGAGGTTATCATCAAGACAATTGATTAATTATTAATAACAACACGTTATGTTCACTTTCATTCTTTTAAATGGCCATTTATCCCCATGAATGCACAAACAATTCAAGTGGAACGTATCTGTGTTATTAAAATAAAATTTTCTATTGTATCGATAATTCCATACATTAATATCAAAGAAAATAGAGAAATTATTGAATGAATCTAATAAAATTATATTACATACATGATTGAATCTGTTAACATTGTAATATTATATAAAGATTTCTGATATAATAGAAATGGCAACTTTCCAGCATCGCTAAAATATAGGTGCGGTAAAAATATGTTGAGGCGATTATTCAAATGATATTACCCGCAACAAACAAAGAAACTTGCTGATCTTTCTAGAAACAGACATGATTTATTGCTGATTTACAATATTGCGCTGCGCATTACAGGTTCGAACTAAACTTATTACAAAGTTCATTAACATCTTTGCCATATATGAGCAAACTATTTATTATTTTAAATCTAATATTTATCAATACTCATTAAAGTAAAATTTCAAGTCTGTAACCCTCTTCAAAATACCCCTAAACACAATTAAATTAACAATCGATACAAATGCTATTAAAATATGCATTCTTTGTTTCAGTTTAAGTTGAATCACTTGACTTCTTCAAATAGAATAAAAAAAATAATAGTAATAATTTTATTCTTTCTTTAGGCCATTAGCATGAAACGTCAATTCATAAATGTGACATTCCATCAATCACATCGATCAATATTATCTATAAAGTATAAAACTTTACATGAGTATATAGTTTCCCAATTTAATCAACATAATCCAGTTCCACATGCGGTTGCATTGCAACATCACACGTATTTTCCGTAATAATCGTTACATAAAATTTCGTATTAAATTACTTCCTCATTATACGTAAATTGGCGTTGCGGAATTAGTTAAAACGATTTATATTTAAAATTTATTTCAACCTTCATGGTTTTATCTATTAAAAGACGATTTCGGTAAAAATGATTAAAAAGTATACATGGCTACGATGATAAAATTGTCGTGCTATTTTAATTATTGTAAGTGGTAATGATAATAAAGTTTGTTTTATGTAAAATTTCATGTTTTAATTTGGCGTGAGATAAGTATATTGCAATTAATTGAGTTATACTGGAAGGTGTTTTAATGGAATTAATTTCTTTAAAAACTTTGATTAGAAGCTGGACAACCTAACCACTACATCACTTGGGTTTCAAAATTTTTAATTTGTTACAATATAACCTTCATAAAGAATTCAAAAAAACTTTTTTGACCTTCAAAAAGGTTGTTATTTTAATAGCTTTTGATCTTCATAAAGAATTTATCATTTTTAGAAAAATCCACAACACCAAAAAGACTGAATATTCTCTAGAAAAACTTTGAAGTTTTTGGATCTCTAAAGTCTTAAGAAACTTTAACATCTCTAGTAGATAGTCTCTAATCTTCAGTTTCCAAACTAATAATCTACACACAAAAATTAGTAATCTGTAGTCTTCATAAAAAGTCTATTATTTCCAAATACGTCTTTAATCCCCAAAAAAAAACTAGTCCTCAAATGATTTCAAAAGCTATAATCTTAAAAAGATTCTAATCTCTATATTCTAGTCTGTAGACTTCAAAAAACATTTATAGTCTTAAAAAATAAAAATCAAAAGATTACAGATTTTAAACTCTAATATTTTTGCACACATATAGTCTCTAAAACCCAATCTCTATAGTATGCAATCTGTAGTCTTCATAAAAAATCTATAAAACCCAAGAAAGTCAATAATCCACAAAGAACTACAGTTTCCAAAAGATTGTTATGTCTTCCAAACTTATAATGTTTTTAAAATTCTAATCTTATAGCATCAAGTCTCACAAAAAGTCTTCAGAAATGTTTCCCAAACAAACACACAATCATAAAAAAAAATAATAATTTATTCAAATTCAATCTAACTATCACACCATTCTTTCATAGTTAATTTAAAATCGTTTAAGACCCACATAACCTCCAGAAAAATTCTGATATCTTTCAAAGTCTGTAGTCTCCAAAAAAAATCTAATATTTTTAAGACCTATACTCTTCCTCTATACTCTCTAGAAAAATCTATAGTTCTAAAAAACCACATAATCAGATGGAACAATAAATCTCCAAAAAACTCCAATCTTTATAGTTTGAGTAAAATCAAAAAAACTTTAAAATTCCCAAAAAACCCAATAGTCTCCAAAAAAACAATTAATATCTTTGAAATCTACTTTCTAAAATATTTCAATATCTATAGTTTATAATCTGTATTCTTCATAAAGCGTCCATAAAAAATCTCCAACCAATTTTCAGAAAAATCCTAGCAAAGTTGTTATAAATTAGCAAAACCTATAGAACAGTGTCCCAGAAAGCAGTAGAGGTAACTGCGGCAACATCTTAAGCGGATATAATGGTGAAAGAGAGGCTAAATATAAAAATCTAAAAGAAAAAAAAAACAGTAAAAAAAGCAAAGATAAGAGCAAGAAAGAATACAATAGATAGTAGAAACCGTAGATTAAAAAAGAAATTGGGGAATAAACAAGGAAACTAAACCCAAAGGGGTAGTGAATAAACCCAAAACGTGCTATTATACAACACTGACCGGACACGGAGTCTTTGTATAGTAAAAAATATTTAAAAAATTGAGTAAGAGAAAAGATGTCTATTCTACAGGTTATGAGTTTATTTGATTAATTTGTACTGGGGTTCCCGCCCACACGCCCAAGCGTTTGTCATAAAAAAGTTTGATATTTCTTTTTTCTGCCAGTGTTAGAAGTCTTTAAGTCAGATGAGGTGAGTGTGATGTTAAATTTCTAGATAACTTACACTTAGGTGGGTGGGTGGGGTACTCCAGAGCATGATTTTGATTGGGTGATTTGAACTGGGGTTCCCGCTCACCCGCTCAAGTGTTTGTCATCAAAAAGTTTGATGTTCCTTCACTCTGCAAGTGTTTGTGATATCAAATTTTTTGATAACTAACACTTGGGTGGGTGGTTGGGGCACTCAAAAGCAAAATTTTGATTGGGTGATTTGAACTGGGGTTCCCGCCCACCCACCCAAGCGTTAGTCATCAAAAAGTTTGATGTTTTTCCTCTCTGTCAGTGTTAGGAGTCTTTAAGTCAGAAGAGGTGATTGTGATATTAAATTTTTTGATAACTAACTTTTCTCCAAAGCAAGATTTTGATTGGGTGATTTGAACTGGGGTTTTCGCCCACCCGCTCAAGCGTTTGTCATCAAAAGATTGAAAGTTGCTTCTCTCTGCAAACGTTAGAAGTCATTAAGTCAGAGGTGATTGTGATTTCAAATCTCTTGATAACTAACACTTGGTTGGGTGGATGGGTCATTCTAGAACATGATTAACTTTGGGTGGTTTAAATTAGGGTTTCCGCTCAAAAGTTTGTCAGTGAAGGATTAAAAATTGTTCCTCTCTGCAAGCGTTAGAAGTAATTCAGTCAGAGGAGGTGAATGTGAAATGAAATCTTTTGATAAGTAACACTTGGGTGGAAAAGTGGGGCACTTCAGAGCTTGATTTTGATTGGGTGATTTGAACTGGGGTTCCCGCCCACCCACCCAAGCGTTAGTCATCAAATAGGTTGATGTTTCTTCTTTCTATGAGTGTTAGGAGTCTTTAAATCAGGTGAGGTGATTGTGATATCAAATTTCTTGATAACTTACACTTGGGTGGGTGAGTGGGCACCCCAAAGCATGATTACCCTTAGGTGGTTTAAACTGGATTTTCCGCCCAAGCGTTTGTCATCAAAAGATTGAAAATTGCTACTCTCTGAAAGCATTAGAAGTTTTTAAGCCAGAGGAGGTGATTGTGATATCAAATGTTTTGATAACTAACACTTGGGTGGGTGGGTGGGGCACTCCAGAGTATGATTTTGATTGGGTGATTTGAACTGGGGTTTCCGCCCACCCGCCCAAGCGTTTGTAATCAAAAGATTAAAAATTGCTCTTCTCTGCAAGCGTCAGAAATTTTTGAGTCAGAGGAGGTGATTGTGATATTAAATCTTTTGATAACTAACACTTATGTGGGTGGGTGGGGCACTCCAAAGCATGATTTCCATTGGAGGATTTAAACTGAAGTTTCCCCCTACCCACCCAAGCGTTTTTAATCAAAAGATTGAAAGTAGCTTCTCTCTGCAAGCGCTAGAAGTTTTTAAGTTAGAGGTGATTGTGATATGAAATTTCTTGCTAACTAACACTTGGGTGGGTGAGTGGGGCGCTCTAGAACATTACAATTGGTTGGTTTGAACTAGGATTTTTGCTCACCTTCTCAAGAGTTTGTCATCAAAACATAGAAAGTTTGTCTTTTTTTTTTCAAGTAAAGAAACTTGAGCGTATTAATTTTGCACAAACGGTTGGTACTTCTGATACTAAAGTATTTTGAAAACAAATTTCATCAATATCCAATGAATAGTTTAGGAGTCATTTGTTTTTAAGTAATCACTAATCAAATTAAATGAAATCTATTTTTCAACAAACCTTAAAGAAATGATACAAGATTTAAACCAGTTGCCAGTAAACTAGATACGATGTGTCAAATAAAGCGTGTCATGTATCACTATAACTGTGCTACTTACCAGCACTACTTTCATAATATGCCAAGACAAACTTTAATAAATCTATAAAACTGCTGAGTATTTTAGAATTTCTAAAATGTTTTGCTATCTTGTAAAAATCTCCAAATAGTTCATAAACCTTTACAAACAGTTTAAAAAATAAATAGTGTATAACTTGCACGTAATGTTTATTTCACCACAGGCTCAAAAATAAACATTACGTGCTAGTTGAATAATATAATATTACAAACTTAGTTATACAAGGTGTCCGGAAAATACGTGTACAACGTTTGACGACAGACTCCTGACGTCAAAATAGGTCGATCTAAGCCGACTTAGTTATATCCAAAATTGTCTCGTTTAGCCGGTAGAGGGCGTCAAAAAAAACAAAAGTATAACAAAGTTGAAAGTATCTATTGTAAGAAACTAAGTAAAACAAAAACATTACTTAAGCAAATGTGTAAAATGACCGCCATCTTGCTGAATACACTTATTAACACTCTTTAAAAAATGATATTGGACCCTATCTAATGTCTCGGGATTATTAAAATGGTTGCCTGCATTTAAAATCCGCTGCAATAAATCATCGCGTGTGTTTACCGGAGTCTTGTAAACTTCTGTTTTAATAGCGCCCCACAAAAAGAAGTCACACATATTTAACTCAGGAGAACGTGGTGGCCATTTTACTGGTGCATCATTGCCTCTTCCAATCCATCGGTTGGGATATTGATGATGTAAGTATTGCCGAACGGCAACGGAAAAATGGGGCGGGGCACCATCATGCATATACTACATTTCCCTCCGAAGTAAAAGGGGCAAATTCTCCAGAAGAATTGGTAATGTGTCTTGCAAAAAATTTAAATAAATATTTCCATCTAACCTGTCTGGAATAACAATGGGACCAATAAGGTAGTGATCAATAATACCTGCCCAATTATTAATTTTAAATTGATGCTGATGATGTGCAACTTTAATGGCATGTGGATTTTCATCGGAATAAATATGTTCGTTGTGCAGATTGGTTACCCCAGATCTTGTAAAGCATGCCTCGTCAGTAAACATAATTTTTCTACAAAAATTTGGAACAAGGAGTCTTTTGTTTCTAATAAATTGACAAAATGTAAGCCGCATGGGGGGATCAGTCGGTAAAAGTTCCTGGACTTTTTGTATGTGGTAAGAATGTAACAACTGTTCTCTTAAAACCTCATTGACAATCGTTTTAGGAACATTTAACTCACGTTCTAAGAGACGGGTACTAGTACTTGGTTCTTCTTCAACTCTTTCCAGAATCATCTCTTCTGTTTCCACAGTTCGAGTTGTTCGCATACGACCCCTGCCTTCAAACTTTTTCTCAAAACTGCCCGTTTCCCGAAGATGACGCTCAATATTGGCAAATGTTTGGTGGTTTGGTATTCGACGGTTAGAAAACCTCTCCATGTAAACCCTAACACTCTGACGCCCATTTCCTTGACAAAACCCGTATACCAGGAGCATGTCAACTTTCTGAGAGTTTGTATAATTTTCCATTTTTAATGGTAAAATGAACTTGTAATTCAAGAATGTTGATCGTATACTTGAGTAAATTTCATAGACTGGTGACAATTTGTCAATAATTGTCAAATTATTAAACGCCATAGCAACAAAGTCACTTAAAAAATTATTGTTACAGGTAATTTCTTTTTAATATTTACAAATTTTTGACGCCCTCTACCGACTAAACGAGACAATTTTGGATATAACTAAGTCGGCTTAGATCGACCTATTTTGACGTCAGGAGTCTGTCGTCAAACGTTGTACACGTATTTTCCGGACGCCCTGTATAGTTTTTCCCTAAAGTTTAAAAGTTTTTTGAAAGCATCTTAAAAATTCCGTAGCCCTTTAAACAATTCTACAAGTCAACAATAGTATATTGTGCAACAAGCACGGGTTGGTCCTTATTTTCCATAATTATTGTTGTGGATTCACCGCAACCTGCACCATGTAAACACACATATATATAAATGTCAAGTGTCATATGTAGATATGTCATAATATGTTGTATTCAGTCGTATTCCAATATATCTGTTATTAGTAAAGCCATTGCGTTATCTTTGATTATCCAAGAGTAGTCATCCACACCCACAAACATCAGGTTATGGGCCCAGAAGAGTTAATAAACAGATAGATGCAAATATTAAGCAAGAAAGTGCGATAGGATTGGAATAACCATGAACGCAACTACGAGGATCCAGCCATTGAACAAATCCAATTACGACACCTGGAAAATTCAGGCACAGGCATTGCTAATCAAAACCGGAAGATGGGAATATGTGAACGGCTCAAAGAGAAGACCAGAAGCAGACCCAGCAAAACCTACCGAAGTAGCAGAGGCCGCGTCGTGGGATCACAATGAACTATCAATTGAAGTATCAGCGTTGCGTGAAGTAAAATACTGCAAAACTTCCAGGGATGTGTGGCAATAGCTAGCCACAATCCATGAGTCAAAGGGTCCTGCCAAAAAGGCAAATCTACTGAAGCAGCTTCTCTTCACGAAGATGAAAGAAGGCCAGGACACCCGTGCTCATCTAGAAAAGCTGGAAGAAACTGTGGACAAACTCCGAGATATGGAACTCGAAATTAATGAGGACCTGCTCACAATTATACTTCTCTACAGTCTACCAGAATCATACGACAATTTCCGCGTCGCAATCGAAAGCAGAGATGAACTTCCCACGATGGAAAATCTACGCGTGAAAATACTGGAAGAGAGTGAATCTAGGCATGGCAGGCAAGGGCATTACACAAGTGATGCAGCATTGGCAGCCTGGAAACAGAAGAGACCATTCAAGAAACAATTCAATCAACAACTGAAACAGAAACAGCCAACACAAGGTAACAGTAAAAAACCGCCAAGGTGCACAATATGCAAACGTAATGGACATCAAATAGCTGATTACTGGTTCAATAAGGATAATCAAGAATCCTACTTTGCATCTGAAATATGCACACTAGCGCAAGAAAAAAAGGACAAGTGGTTACTTGATAGTGGTTTTACATCACACATGTGCAATGACAAAGACAAATTTACAAACCTAAATCCATCTGAGACACGGGTAAACATGGCTAACCACACAAATTCTCCATCTGTTAGAACAGGATCTGTCAAATTATATGTTGAAGTTGAGAATTATACAAGGAGATGTGACCTATCACAAACATTGTACGTTCCAAACTTAGAACTGAACCTAATGTCCGTTGGAAAAATAACCGAAAATGGTTACACTGTTACATTCGACCGAGAGAAAGCAATAATTCGCAATGAAAAGAACATTCCAACTACAATTGCAATCAAGGAAAACAATCTTTATGTAGTCAAACAAGCAAAAAGCAACGAACAAGCCAACTTATACAACACAAGGCAAGAAAATAAAGTCTTTGATCTGTGGCATTCTAGACTTGGTCATCTAAATGCTAAAAGCTTACGTGAAATGATTCAAAAGAATTCCGTACTTGGAATGAATCCGTTGCCGAAGAATTTAAAAACTGAAATCAACTGTGAAATATGTCCACAAGGTAAAATGGCTCGAACCAAATTCCCAAAATCAAGTGACACCAGAGGAAACAAATTGATAGAGATAGTTCACACAGACCTGTGCGGGCCGATGCCAGTAGCTTCGAATGGAGGAGCTCTTTACGTCATTACGTTCACCGATACAAAATCGCGTTATACTATTGTAAACATGCTGAAGAAAAAGTCTGACGCTTTCGAGGCTTTCGTGAATTACCACAAAATGGCAGAGAGACATACCGGGCAAAAATTAAAATATCTGCAGTCTGACAACGGCCTAAAATTCGTTGATAACCGATCAAATGATTATTTGAAAGCTCATGGCATTCAACGAAGGCTAAGCGCACCATATACGCCGCAACAAAACGCCACTGCGGAGCGTAAAAACCACACACTGATAGAGACAGCAAGGTGCATGCTAATTGAAGCGAAATGCCAACCAAGTTTTTGGGGTGAAGCTGTAGTAACAGCTAATTATACTCAAAATAGGTGCATATCAAGAAGTATCAATAAGACACCATACGAAATCTGGTTCGGGAAGAAACCGGTCATCACACATCTGAGGTCATTTGGCACCAAGGCTTACGTTTTAAATAAACGTCCAAATAGAAACAAGCTGCAAGCAAAAGCAGATCTTGGAACATTCGTTGGTTATAGCGAAGAAAGCAAAGCTTACCGCGTTTGGATGATAAAAGAAAAACGCATCGTCGTAAGTAGAGATGTCAGATTTCTAAAAGGAGATTTTGGAAATTGTAGTGAAGGTGATATTAATGACACTAATGATGTACCAACTCATGTTATCGACATAAACTTCCTCCCAGAAGAAATTGTACCGTCCCAAGAAGAAATAATAATAAATGAAGAAGTCAAGCAAGAGCAAAATTATGTAAATCAAGACGACTCCATTGAAGTATCTGAAGAAGACACATTACAAGAAAAGGAAAACTCCGATTTCGTTCCAAGTGAAGAAGAATCCTCCAGCGAGGAAGCTAATGAAAAGCAAATCGCATTAAGGAAATCAACAAGGAAACCATGCCGGAGTACACGTGTAATGTATCGACGGAAGAACCGCTCACCTACAAAGAAGCATTGGAAGGGGAGAACAAAAATGAATGGCATCAAGCAATGCTAAATGAAATGCAAGCACAGAACAATAACAAAACTTGGACACTAGTAGATAAGCCAAAGGACGCTAAAATCTTGAACTGTAAATGGGTTTAAAAACAAAAGCCTCGCGAAAGGTTGCTCACAGGTTCAGGGCATAAACTACATGGAAACATACTCACCTGTGATTCGACACGAAACTATACGAATATTGTTTGCACTCGCTGCAAAAATGGACTTCAAGATTCATCAAATGGACGTCGAAACGGCATATCTGCAAGGCAACTTACACGACGAAATATACATGCACCAACCAGAAGGGTTCGTGAATGAAAATGAGAAGGGAAAAGTATGCAAACTTAAAAAGCCAATTTATGGTTTAAAGCAAGGGGGGCGTGAGTGGAATATCAAACTTAAAGATGAGCTAACCAAAATGGGCTACAAACGAAGCTTTGCCGACCCATGTCTTTATTACCAAACCACAAAAGATGAGATCGTCATAATTATAACATATGTAGATGACATTTTAATATTCTGTAAAAACGATAATCACATTCAAAAATGCAAGTCAAAATTGACGCAAGCATTTAAAATCAAGGATCTTGGAGTAGTGAAAAAATTCCTTGGCATAACAATAATGAAGAATGCCAGGACTGGAACATACAGCCTAAATCAGTCTGACTACATAAACACTATCCTACAGCGTTTCGGATTATCGGATTGTAATCCAGTGAAGACTCCAATGCCAGTAGGAACACAGTTTGACGTGACATCTACCAAGGAAGCAGACATTCAGCTATACCAAGAAATGATTGGTTGTTTGATGTAACTCGCATGTATTACCAGACCGGACATATCATACGCTACAACTTTCTTGAGCCGATTCGCCAAGAAACCACTTGAATGTCACCTAAACGCCGTCAAAAGGATCAACAAATATCTAAAAGGGACAACGCAGATAAACCTACTCTACAAGAGAAATGGAGAAAACGAAGATATCGACCTAAAAGCATATTCAGACGCTGATTGGGCAAACGACCCATCCACTCGCAGATCAGTGACAGGATACATAGTGACGCTGCAAAGCGGTGCAATATGCTGGAAAAGCCGTCTACAAAAGACAGTCGCTCTTTCCACAGCAGAGGCCGAATACATGGCACTCTCAGCAGCCGTAGAAGAGTTAACCTGGGTGAAACTCTTACTGAAGGAGATCATGCCGAAAGAAATGAAATTAACACCTGTTTTCTGCGATAATAAGTCAACGATCAGCATGGCCGAATCCGAAGCAATTAAGCAGAGATCGAAACACATCGACACCAAGTATCATCATGTCAAGGAAAAAGTTGCCGAAAACCATGTTAAATTGATTCATCTTCCTACCAACGACATGATAGCGGACTACCTAACCAAAGCGGTAAACAAGGAGAAACAAGCCGATTTCAGAACGAAATCTGGGCTTGCGTTCCGGGGGAGTGTTGTGGATTCACCGCAACCTGCACCATGTAAACACACATATATATAAATGTCAAGTGTCATATGTAGATATGTCATATGTTGTATTCAGTCGTATTCCAATATATCTGTTATTAGTAAAGCCATTGCGTTATCTTTGATTATCCAAGAGTAGTCATCCACACCCACAAACATCATTATAAACATTGTAGACAACATTACATAATAAACACATCATAGAAAAAAGGAGACAAAAAATTCTTCAAAGATTATTTTTCAGAAACTCTCAAAATACTTTTCATAAAACTTTCAAAACGTTTACAAAAATTTTTACTCCATACAACTCTAAAAAAGCAAAGGTACATTCCTATGGTCGGAACAAAGGTCCCGTTGTGTCCCATTATTCTGTAACTAAGTAACAATTAACATTCACAGAAATACAACTGAGCGAATAGATCAAGAAACAATTCTAATCTGTAGTGATCGACCCACCCACAAGTGTTGTTCATCAACAAATTTGATTCATCATAAAAATATTAAAATATAACTAAAAATAGCATAAATCCGGCCATAAAATATTGAAAAAAGTAAAATTTTATTTAAAAAAAATTGAAAACGACAAAATCCGGCCTTAAAACACCAAAATTTGTCTATAAACTGTTAAAAAGTGCAAAATTCCATTTATAAAAGGACAAAAATAACAATTTTTCTAAAAATCAGAACAAAAAACATAAAAATCCGACCCCAAACTAGTAAAAAAAATTCAAAACCAGTAAAAACTGTTCATAGGCACCAAAATCCGGCCATGAACTGTAGAAAAGTGTAAAATTCTATTAATAAAATGTCAAAAATAGCAAATCACGGCGTTGGAACATAAAATATGATCGAAAAACACCAAAATCCGTCCATAAACTGTTGAAAAGTGCAAAATTTCATTTATATAATGTCAAAAATAATAAAATTCGATTTTAAATAACAAAATATTTTTAGAAACCACCAAACTCTAGCCGTATTGTTATAAAATGTAAAAAAAAACATAAAATTTTAAAAATAGCAAAATTCGGCTATAGAATATCAAAATTTGTTAGAAAGCATTAAAATACGGCCATAAATGATTAAAAAATGTAAAATTCTATTTATCAAATGTCAAAAAATTACATTTTTTGAGTTTTAAATATTAAAATATTGTCAGAAGTACCAAAATGCAAAGTTCCTTTTATAAAATATCAAAAATAGCAAAACCCGGCGTCTCAAAACAGCAGCACCAAAATCAGGTCATAAACTATTGAAAAGTGTAAACATTTTTATAAAATTTTAAAAACTGTTAAAAATAGAAGAAAAAAAATTGCCAAAAGCACCAAAATCCGGCCGAAAATTTTGGAAAATGTAAAATTCTATTTATAAAATGTTAAAAGTATCAAATTCTGGTCTTGAAATATCAAAATAATGTCAAGAAGCACCAAAAACATTAAAATTTGATAACAAACACTCGAGCAGGTGAGCGAGCAACGACAAATTATTATTAAAATTTTAGTTTGTGACTATTTTCTAATTTCTGTTTCAAATAAATTTATATGTATTGAGTTATCTATAGAGGTTGTTGCCCAAGAAATTACAACATTCCATAAACTCCCAGTGTTATTTATTAGATATCAATGGTTAGAAAGTTACATTTTTATCTTATACCAAAATTACCCTGCATTTAAACACGCAATCTTCATTTCCTACAGCACAAGAACATTTCAGATTAAAATAAAAAGGGGTTGATAACAATACAGTTAGTATTTCACAACCGATTAGGAATATCCTTGATAACAGGTACTTTGCCTTGATTATGTATGTCCCGTTCAACAACTCTGGACACGTCCATTGGGTTCACGCACGCATAAATTATTGACCTTTGCTTTGCTTAAATGGAAATCGAACCTTTGCGTAATAATTTTTCGATAGACAAACCAACTGTTGTTAGCGGCTTTATTTTATAATTTGACCTCCGAGTTGTTAATTGAGTGAGCATTAATAATTTGTGTACTGATATAAGAGCCCGCAGGTACTGCTTGAACTAATTTTGTAGACAAAAGTTGGAATATAATAAAAATATTTTTATTAATCCATAAAAATACATAAATTCGGGCAATAGGTCCAAGGTTAGATATAAATAAGTCTTCCTTTTACATTAAAATTTAAAATCAGATTAATATGTAATGGCTATTATTTATAGTAAACGTGAGCAGATTTATTTTTAACCTATTTATAAAATTTGCAACCGTTATGGAATCGTGATTGTAAAGTGGCATGTGTTTATTCGCGAGAAATGACAATGGGATTGTGTTGTTGACATGATTTTATTGTTTCGCCCACAGATTCTGTTTTTTTCCTATGGGTTATGCAAATTGATTAAATGGGTTGTATAGAAATGATTCTTTATGGGACTTTTAGTGATTTAATTTTGTAAAATGTTGTTTTTGCATAGTGAATTGGCATTCTTGCAATAATTGGGTCATTGCTTGCAAGATGATAGAATACTATTTTGGATTAATTTGTAAACAATAATATTTTGCTAAATATTTAATAAATATTCGTCATTTTGAATGGTTTTTATTGTTTTACAATTTTTATATGTGTTATTCTATAAATTGTTTATTAATTGCAAAGCGTGGCAACGCATTATTTGTATCACCGTCCAATGATGGCCTTGTAAAGGTTGAAACTAGTGACGGGTTTTAATTTAAATATATTAGTAATATGGTATTTATTTTATATTTTATATAAAGTTTAGTATTAGTTTGGTTAATTACTAAAAATTTAATCTAATATCATGACTAACAGTTCAACGACCGTTTCTTTATTTGAAACAATACAAATTGTTGTTTAAATTCATAAGATATTGTATAACATTAGTAATAGTCGATTACATTCCGATAAAATTGTATCCTGTATATGGATTTTAATTGAGCGAGAGTTATGGTTATGTAATACAAAATTAAAATAAACAACAATTTTTAAAAATAGTATCATTAACACAAACCAAGAAAATTTTATAAATGATTGGGCAAATATCAGATTCTTAAAATGTTCTAAAGCACCAGATTTATTTCATTGATTGAAGCCAGAAAAGATTAGTTATAAGCGTCAATAAATTTAAAATCAAATCAATATTAATTCGAAAATAATTACTTATAATTAAATTCGCATTAGAGCAATTTATCTGTTCTAAGTATAGTTATCTTATTTAATTCACGATAACAGGGCTTTGATCTAGGTATATATAAAATCACAATTTTATAGTCGGCATAAATTCCAATCTATTGTTATTACATAATCTGATAATAAATATTTACAGATTAATCGACTACAATGTTGCTAAAAATATTTCTTAAAAAATGATGTTAGTTGTGTAAATAGATTAATCCGTAATACTTTCACATCATTACTATTGCGTCAATTGTTGATAACATAATTTACAGATTAGCATTCATCAACAAATCGAATCGAATATTTCCAAACCAAATCGACAATTAAAAACTCTTTTCATATCCACAATAGTTTAAAATTTAGGTTGCTCAACAATAAAATGTCATTTGAATATCAAATGATTTTGTAATAATAATATCCGGGATGTGTGAAAATGCATATATTTATTTATTTTATTGGAATGTGAACTATTCGAAACAATCCTTATCGACATTTACCGCTGCCCGATTGTGCACCGAATGAATGTCCGCCGTGAAATGAATAGCTGCTGCTGCGGCTGGCTAACCTCTAGAAGCAAATTCTCGTTTTCCTTCAAAGCCGAAACCCAATAAATCGTACATATAACATATTAATTTATTCATTATGGAATAAACTGCGCTAATAAGTAGTGGCCGCGGTATATATTTACAGTTATTCAGATTAATATAAGAGATTGTGATCGTGGCCTGCCATACAAAGACGTCATGTGTGTTTCTAAAACAAGCAAACTTATCATTATATTTATTTCTTGTTTTTAAGTGAGAGAAATTAATTACGTTTTTGATTCATTCATCAAATATTTACTGGCATTACCCGAAGAAATTTATTGAAACAAAAACTAGTTTTGGGTTAGATAAACTCTGGTAATTCTGAGGTCAAAGTTATAATTAGTCATTTTTGCACCAAAATCCAAGAACCGTATTAACACATTAATCAATTTGCATTTTTTTAAAGTTTGAAACCATTAATAAAATGTTTGAATAATTTTTTTATTTATTAGGAAGAATTTTATTTTGAAATAATAGTATATACATTTGCAAAGAGTATCCGTAATTGGCTCCTCGCACACATAAAGTGTGAGTAATAAAACATAAAATAGCACAAATTTCGCAAAAACAAAACTGATTTTTTTAATTCAATAGGAACTGTTTCAAATTATTAGATAAAGTTTATCAAAACTTGTGCAAGTTCTGCTAAGTTTAATGTGTCTTTTCTAAAAAAATCCAGTCTATCTACAATATTTCTATAAAAATTTAAAAACAAAGTAAGGGCTTTAACAAGAATATTTGTGTACCTTAAAGCTTTCTAAAATTGCTCAAGCCTTAAAAAACTCACAGACATTTCCTAGGCTAATATTAAGCAGATTGATAAGAATGCAAAAAGTTTCAAAATTCTTTCTAGCTTTTTATTATGCAAGTATTCATAGTCTTTTGTAGCTAGTTCATAGCTTTATATAGTTACACTAAGCATTTACTGAATTATCAAAATACCAAAAACCTCTTACCTAATGTATAATCACAAGTCTTAAAAAACCTTTTCTAAAAATGTCTAACCCTAAAACAATTCTATAAAACTCTATAAAACCATTTGCTTCATCACTTCAAGACCTTCAACACAAAAGTATATGTACATTAAAACATTCTAAAACTTTTCTATCTTTCAAAAACTTTCAAACCTTTTTTTAGATAATCAGAATAGTAAAACCCTTACAGCTTTCTGGGAGTGTTCATAAGTCAATGTAATCAGATTGTAGCCAGTTCCAAGCCTTATATAGTCATACTAGAGACTTACTAAGTTATCAAAGCATCAAAAACCTCTAAAAAGCAATTCTTTAGCGTTTAAACCTTAGCAAGTTTTCTAAAATCTAACCTATTTTTCCAAAATGTTCTAAAAACTGGCAACGCTCTTTATGCTTGAAAATTTTATGACTTCTCCTTTTTTTGCAAATACTCTACTGGCTTTCTAATCTTTAAAAAAAAAATAGTTCCAGAATGCTTTAAAAATACCAGAAAAACTTGGTGCGTTTCAAAAAATGTTAGATAAAATATTTTGCTGCTTTTCCTTTACAACAATTGAATCGTTTATTTCATAAAGGGGTTAACTAACATTTTTGGTTGTTTTGAGTTAGAAACGGTTTATTATAGTAAATTCCAAGACCTATCGTTTGGTGCATAAACGGGTTAACTGCGATACATCTAAATGCTTAAAATAAATAGAAGCTCACAATCGTTTGGTGCATAAAGGAATTAACTACGTGAGTTAATACCTTTATGCACTATACGCCACCATTCGCCACTGAACGAAACTAACCGAGAAATGTCAAACACTAATAGAGATGCATGAAGTAAATCGTAAGACCAAAGTTGCTGCTGTCACAAGAAAGAGAAGTTGCTCATACCATCATTATATGCAACTAGATGAAAAAAAGGTAAAAGTATGTCAAAAGGCATTTATTAGTATTCATGGAATTAGCTTGAAAAGGCTAGCACGCATCAAGCTTTTGCTCCAGCAAAATGTAACACCTTGCGATAAGAGGGGCAAAAGTAAAAGAGGGAATGCAATATCTGAAGAACAAAATCTTATGATACGAGAGCATATAGAAAGTTTTAATGTGAAGGAAACTCACTACTCCAACAATACGTATCACTACCTTGATGCAAGACTTAATATCAAAATAATGTATAATCTGTTCAAGATTAAGCAACCACTCTCAAAAATTCGCTATAGCTATTATGTCAAATATTTTCACGACCATTTTAATTTACATTTTGGCCGTCCTCAGGTGGATACTTGCTGCAAATGTGAAGAGCTGAACGTTAAAATAAAAAGTCCGTCACTTGGATGTTAAACGAGCTGCTGTTGCTGAACTATTAATTCATAAAAGACGTGCTAAAAAAAATTTCAACTCACTAAAAGTATCCACAGATTTATGCAAAAATAGGGAAGATTTAGCTGTGCTAACTTTTGATTACATGCAGAATGTCCATTTACCAGAAATTCCTGTTCAGGAGTTATTCTATTTGACTCAGCTGACTGTAAATATTTTTGGCATACATAACTGCAAGACTGGAAAAAGTTATTTTTATATCTATCATGAGGGTGTTGCTAACAAAGGACCTAATGAAGTTTGTTCTTTTTTGTGGCATTACATACAAAATGAAATTCCCGAATCAGTGAGTGAATTGCGTCTGTATAGTGACAACTGTCCAGGACAAAACAAAAATCATAAAATGATACGCATGTGCATGGCATTAACGGAAAGTAAGAGATTTACAAAGGTGGAGCAATTTTTTCCTGTCAGAGGCCATTCTTTTCTACCCAATGATCGTGATTTTGGAGTCATTAAAAGGAAGTTGAAGAAAGACGATATTATATTCTCTGTACATGAATATACTAAACTCATTATCAAATCTAGTAATCTTCTCAATTTTACTGTGAATGAAGTTGAAACCAAAGATATATTCGATTTTAAATCTTGGTGGCCAAAGTACTACAAAAAAACGTCAATATCTTTGGAAACACTGAAACAACCGAGAGCGAACAGAATGTCATTTTCCGTTTTAAAATATCATTATTTTAAACATGATAGTACAAAGTCTGGATGCGTTATTGCTTCAGAGTATATTGATAGTTTTTTTAGTAATACTTTCTTGCTTAATATGCCAAAAACTACTGAAAAATTGATGATGCCAACAAAAAGAGCATATGCTGCTAAAGTGCCAATCTTAGTGACAAAAGTTGAGCATTTAAATAAAATGATCCCATACATTGAAGAATGTTATTTAGATTTTTATAATGCTATACTTAACTGGCCTACCAAAGCAAAAAATATCAAACCGGCAGCTAATCGTAACGAAATAGAAGAAGCAGAATAAACATTATGTATTAAGTTGAACCTGTAATATTTTTTTGAACATTAAATGTTTTTTTTTTAAGTTTTTGCTTTTATTTTAAAAGTTTAGCAAGACATTACATTGTATTCATCAAGTTTATTTCATAAAGGGGTTAAGTGCATTTTGTTCATTTTGGCATAACTTTTTTTAACAGGATATTAAATTTTATTTTTAACTCTTAAAAGGTTTGCAAGTGGCTAGTGTAACAAACTAGAAAGTAAAAAACATGAACTTCCTACTACATTTTATGGAAAACAGTTTTCTTCGGTTTTCTCAAAAAGAGTAAAATGTTACTTAATCCCTTTATAAAATAAACGATTCTTAATTTTTTGATAAATTTGTTAACTTTTTGAAACCACTTTTCATATTATCTGGACAAACCAGGAAATATTAAACTTTTTTGCATTTTTCAGACTGTCACAAAGACGGTCGTACTACAAAAGCTCCAACAGTTGCGTGAACTGTAGACTATCATTATATTATAACATGACCAAGATACCTTTGTAACCTATTTCTACTTTTCTGCAAACTTAACACTCAGTTAGGCTTCTGAATCCATTCCAAACTCTTCTAGAAACTTCTCCATCTCTATTAAAAAAACTTTGGAAACTGTTTGCGGTAATTTTGCAAATTATTTTTTTTTACATTTTCTGCGACATTCTGCAAACATCTCAACATTTTTTATTCTTCTAAATAAAGCTTCAACGCATCTTTTTTAATCAGCTTAAAATTTTAGTAACTGTGTCAAGCTTTCTTCACTCATTCTATAATCAGTTTTCTTTGTTTTCTAGAACATTTTTTTCTTTTCTTTCTGATTTATGAAAACAGTTTTTAAATCTTCTTAAACTTCCAGGCATATCTTTCAATCAACTTGAGACTTTAAAAATTGTGTCAGGCATTCAGAGGTCATTCTGTAAACTATAATTTTGTTTTGTTCTTTGGATTTTTTTTACTTTCAAAATTTCAAAAAATTTCTTTTTATTCTTCTGGACATTTCAATCAATCTAAGACTTTGAAAACAGAGTCAAGCCTTCTAAGGTCATTTTGCAATTTTTTTTTTTGAACTCTTTAGACTTTCAAAAACTTTTGCGGAATTTATAAAAAAATATATTCTTCCAATACATGTTTGCTTGCAGGCATTTCTTTTAACCAATATGTGATTGTAGAGACTGTGCCAACAATTTCGGATTTTCAAAGATATTCTATAAGCTACAAGCTTCAAAAAGCATTTTTCATTCTTTATTTTTCTAATCAATTTTGCAGATTCAAAGCATCTCTTTCAAGACTTTAAAGAGTTGAGCCTTTTACGGCCATTCTGTAAAATATCATTTTTTTAAGTTTTCTGAAACCTTTTCAGACTTTCTGCAAGCTTCATAACACATTTTTTGTACTTCTAAACATTTTGAATCGTCCAGGCATCAAACTTAGATTTTCAAACCTTCTGCAGTCATCATAATTATTCTTTTGGCGCATTTTAAAACTTCAATGCATCTTTTTCAATCAACTTAAAACTGTGTTAAACCCTTTCCAGTCATTTTAAAAATTATCTTTTTTTTTCCTGTTTTCTGGAACTTATTCTTCCGATACATGTTGAATCTTTTTTCATAATTTAGTGTTTTTTGGAATCTTTTTTGCACTTTAAAAAACTTTCCAGTATCTTTTTACATCAACTTAAAACTTTAAGGACTGTTTGAGCCTTCTGTAGTCATTCTGTAATTTTCAGAAACTTTCTACAAGTTTTATAAAACATTTTTTTGCATCTCTCTCAATCAAACCTAAACTTTGAAGGCTGTATCAAGCTTTCTGCAATCGTTCAGTAAATTATCACTTTTTTGGTTTTTTGAAACCTATTTTAGACTTCAGAAACCTCCTAGAAACTCTTTTCTAATTTTCTGGCGCATTTTGGGCATCTTTTTTTTGTGCTTTTTGATTCTTTTTGGATTTTTAAAAACCGCCTACAAGCTTCGTAAAACATTTTTTATTTTTTCTGACGTATTTTGAAGCTCTAACCTTAAACCTCAAAATGACCTTAAACCTAACCTAATTTAACCTAACCTTAAGATGACTTCAAACCTTAAAATAACCTCAAATTTTAAACTGACTTCAAACCTAACCTAACCTGAAATTGACTTCAAACCTTGCCTTAAACCTAAGCTAAACTAATCTAAAATTGATCTTAATCTATAAAATTGCGTCTAATCTTAAACCTTGAAAACCTAACCTAAACTAACTTAACTTAAAATTGACATCAAACATTAAAATTTCAACTTCAATTTCACCTCTAACCTAAACCTCAAAATGGCCTAACCTAACCTAGACCTCAAATTAACGTTAAATTTCTAATAGATTTCAAACCTTATTTTTACTTTAATCCTAACCTAACCTAACTTTAACCTCAAACCTTAATTTGACCTCAAAACTTTATTTTAGCCTCTAAACTTTATTTTAAACTCAAAACCTCATTTTGTCCTTGAACCTCAATTTGATCTCAAACCTAAGCTAAGCTAACCTAACCTATAATTGGCCTCAAATCTCAAAATGACCTTAAACCTTAAAATAACATTAAACCTAAAAATGACTTCAAACCTAACCTAAAATGACCTAACTAACCTAACCTTAAATTAAGACTTTAGAGGCCGCATTTTAGAACTTTTGAACAGATTTTCAGAAACCTTCTACAAACTTCATAAAGTATGTTTTAAATCTTCTCATGCATTTTTTGAAATTTCTAGGCAGTTCTTTTAATTCACATAAGACTTTAAGAACTGTACAATGAATTCTCCAATGATTTTGTAGATTATCAATTTTTGAGAGAAAACTTTTTTTTTATTCTTCTGGGCTTTTAAAGACTTTGTCAAATTTTCTGCAGTCATTCTTCAATTACCATTTTTATCTTAATTTTTTTTACCTTTTCGAACATTCAAAAAACTTCTACATACTTCATAAAGCATTTTCTTTATATAGTTTTTGTCGACTTCTTAAAAATTAATTTGGAACTAGCCTTCAGTAAATTGTCAATTTTTCTTAATTTCTAGAGCCTATCAAAGATTTTTTTGCGAGCTTCATAAAACTTGTTTGTATTCTTCTAACGCATTTTTAAGCGTCAAGGCATGTCTTTCAATAAACCTTAAAAACTTAAGAAACTGTGCCAAGCCTTCCGCAGTCATTCTATATATTATTGTTTTCTAAAACCTTTTCGGACTTTCTGAAACTTTCTGCAGATTTTCTAACACATTTTATATTCTTTTGACTTGTTTTTGACGCTTTAACACGACTCTTTGAATCACCCTGGGGCGTTTGAGGCTTATAACACTCTCATAAACCTTAATCAGCTTTTTTTAAGTTTAAGCAAAGACCTTACTTTCAAACCTTACATAACTTTTAAAACTTTTTAGGATTCTCCTAAATTTCTCTGAATCCTATAGAAAATGTTGTGAGTCATCAAAAATTGTTTTTAACCATTATAGAAGCTCTCAGGCTATTTAGGACTGCAGAAATAATTTATTAGATTTTTCTTAGGCTAATATGTCAAACATAGAACTTCAGTGCGCTTCCAATCAAAACCGTTTTAAACCGTTAACTAACTTTAAAATCTATTTGATAAAACCCTAATTTTCTAAATCATTCATTCTAGGGATTAGGAAATTTTCCGCTTTAAAAAACCTGAATTTTATTAATAATAATTTTGTATAATAACTAAATATAAATTTTAAAATTGATTAAGATCATTTAAACTTAATAAATGTAATTGTTTCAGGGTATGCACCCTTTATCAATGTGCCTAGCATCTCACTGGTCAGACAATTTACATAAAATCCCAATAACTATTATAAATTTTGTGTATAAAAATGTAATCAAACATTAATATTTCGTTATTTCACATTAGAAACAAGCAATATATTACACAAGCATGCAACGCGTAACGCTCATATCAAATTATGACTCCTACGTATTTCATTGTGATGTGAGTAATAGTGTTAACTAATGCACTATAATAAAACTGTATTATTTGACTAAATTTTCAAATTACTTCCAAACCTTTACAACAATTTAATCATTAAACAATTGATTATTTTATCTTTCAAACATACTTTTGCTTTTTTGCATGTGTAAATCTTATACAAACAAAATCATCAATACATTGTCTATTTTTGTTTGCACAATTTCACACATTGTTGTTATTCGGTACATTTGTTTTACAGATAATTCGCGCATAATTGTTACGCAAACATTCCGATATCGCCTAATGGGATCCGAGAAAACATATTATTGAAACAGTACTCACAGATTAAAAAAACACAATTTATTACCTTAAAATTTCACCTTGAATTGTGACAAAATCATTTTTTTTAAGAGTTATTATGAAATAGCATAAAAAACTTGTTTTTTTACAAAAACCAACCAAAGAATATTTATCAAATTTGCTAGATAAGGGCCAACATGCATTGTGAATGTAGAAAACATTTTAAATCTGTAAATTCCTAATGTTAAAATTGATTTTATAAGCATTAAAGTGCAAAAAACGGAAGATTTTTGACGTAAACCGATGTAAAACAAAAACCAATCAAAGAATATCCATCAAATTTACTAGAGAATAAGCCAAAATGCATTGTAAAAATTGAAAATATTTTTAAAACGGTCAATTCCTAATAATAAAATATATTTTATAAGCATTAAAGTGCAAAAAACGGATGGTTTCTGACGTAATCCGTTGTAAAACAAAAACCAATCAAAAAATGTCTATCAAATTTACTAGATAATAGGCCTACATGTATTGTAAATGTAGAAAAAAAAATAAAACTGTCAATTTCTGAAGTTAAAATAAATTTTATAAGCATTTAAGTGCAAAAAACGGATGATTTCTGACGTAATCCGTTGTAAAACAAAAATCAATAAAAAAATGTTCATCAAATTTACTAGATAATAGTCCTACATGTATTGTAAATGTAGAAAAAATATTAAAACTGTCAATTTCTGACGTTAAAATAAATTTTATAAGCATTTAAGTGCAAAAAACGGATAAATTCTGACGTAATCCGTTGTAAAACAAAAACCAATCAAAAAATGTCCATCAAATTTTCTAAATAAAAGGCCTACATGCATTGTAAATGTAAAAAAAAATTAAAACTAACAATTTCTGACGTTAAAATAAATTTTATAAGCATTTAAGTGCAAAAAAACAAATAATTTCTGACGTAATCCGTTATAAAACAAAAAACATTCAAAGAATATTTATCAAATTTACTAGATAATAAGCCAACATAATATGTAAATGTAGAAAACAATTAAAACTGTCAATTTCTAACGTTGAAATAGATTTTGTAAGCATTAAAGTGCAAAAACGGATAATTTCTGACGTAATACGATCTAAAACAAAAACCAATCAAAGAATATTTATCAAATTTGCTAGATAATGAGCCAACATGCATTGTGAATGTAGAAAACATTTTAAAACTGTCAATTCCTAATGTTAAAATTGATTTTATAAGCATTAAAGTACAAAAAACGGAAGATTTTTGACGTAAACCGTTGTAAAACAAAAACCAATCAAAGAATATCCATCAAATTTACTAGAGAATAAGCCAAAATGCATTGTAAATATTGAAAATAATTTTAAAACGGTCAATTCCTAATAATAAAATATATTTTATAAGCATTAAAGTGCAAAAAACGGATGGTTTCTGACGTAATCCGTTGTAAAACAAAAACCAATCAAAAAATGTCTATCAAATTTACTAGATAATAGGCCTACATGTATTGTAAATGTAGAAAAAAAAATAAAACTGTCAATTTCTGACGTTAAAATAAATTTTATAAGCATTTAAGTGCAAAAAACGGATGATTTCTGACGTAATCCGTTGTAAAACAAAAACCAATAAAAAAATGTTCATCAAATTTACTAGATAATAGTCCTACATGCATTGTAAATGTAGATAAAAAATTAAAACTGTCAATTTCTGACGTTAAAATAAATTTTATAAGCATTTAAGTGCAAAAAACGGATAAATTCTGACGTAATCCGTTGTAAAACAAAAACCAATCAAAAAATGTCCATCAAATTTTCTAAATAAAAGGCCTACATGCATTGTAAATGTAAAAAAAATTAAAACTAACAATTTCTGACGTTAAAATAAATTTTATAAGCATTTAAGTGCAAAAAAACAAATAATTTCTGACGTAATCCGTTCTAAAACAAAAACCAATCAAAGAATATTTATTAAATTTGCTAGATAATGGGCCAAAATGCATTGTAAATGTAAAAAACATTTCAAAACTGTCAATTTCTGACGATAAAATTGATTTCATAAGCATTTAAGTGCAAAAAACGGATGATTTCTGACGTAATCCGTTATAAAACAAAAACCAATCAAAGAATATTTATTAAATTTGCTAGATAATGGGCCAAAATGCATTGTAAATGTAAAAAACATTTCAAAACTGTCAATTTCTGACGTTAAATTTGATTTCATAAGCATTTAAGTGCAAAAAACGGATAATTTCTGACGTAATCCGTTATAAAACAAAAACCAATCAAAGAATATTTATTAAATTTGCTAGATAATAGGCCAAAATGCATTGTAAATGTAAAAAACATTTCAAAACAGTCAATTTCTGACGTTAAAATTGATTTCATAAGCATTTAAGTGCAAAAAACGGATAATTTCTGACGTAATCCGTTCTAAAACAAAAACTAATCAAAAAACTTTTATCAAATTTACTAGGCAATAGGCCACTATGCATTGTAAATGTGGAAAACATTTTAAAACTGTCAATTTCTAAGATTAAAATAGCTTTAATAAGCATTAAAGTGCAAAAAACGGATGATTTCTGACGTAATCCGTTGTAAAGCAAAAACCAATTAAAAAAAATTAAACCAAATACATCTCCAATAATAAGATTTTAAAATTCAAGTATTTAGACTGCTGAATTAGCTCTGAATCCAAAAATCCAAAACCTCCAAAGTGACATCAACATCAGAAATAATACCGAATAATACATTTTAATATTAATACAAATTTCTTTAACTAGTCATGGAGAAAAAAATTATAAACAATCAAGAAACTTAATGCTCTTAGATAAAGAACATAAAAAATTAGATCGATTTAGACTAAATTCCTTGTTAACAAATACCCAAAAAGAAAAAGAATTTTCAAAAATTGTTCCCAAAACTTATCCAAAAACTTTTAGAATAACTCAGATACTGCAATGGTAAATGAAATAAATAAAAACTAAATGATCTCAGAAGTCAAAATAAAAAAAACAAACTTAAGCAATGTCCTCACAAAGAGTAAAATAGGATTGCAAATAATTCAAGCCAAATTTCGAAAAAACTTAAAAGATTTCTAAGTAAGTTATTTAATGCGATTACAAGAATGCACGTCACTGGCCTAGCTAAGATTTGATATACATACTGGCCGTATCACGTTTGAGCGACCAAAAGTCTCCCCCCCCCCAACAATGATTCCAGTACATTACTTAAGCAACGCTGCTATCTATTACAAGAAAACGCACAATAGCTTTAGTTAAACTAAAATTTAAACCGCAACATACTCTATAACAATCTCTGCCATGGTCTTAGCTGTAGTACAAGATTCCAGAATGATTCCTGCTATCTCAAAATGTTCAATATTGCCATTACCAAGAGTTTCAATTGCTCAGCATTGCCCTTTTAACTTATATTATTTAAATCTGTATCCTTTCCCTTTTGAGTATCAGTTTGTTTCCTATTCTACCTGTACTTATGTCGTTAAGTTAATTACAATTTGTAACTTAACATCTGAGATAATACTTTATCAATACTGACAAATGGAATATTTATTTGACGCAATAAATTTAATCAGACTTATTCATACAATCAACAAACTAAAATCAATATAAATAACTAACCTAATTAAATTTTTGCAATATCAACATTTGCAATATTAATGCCTTCCGCTCCGTGCAATTGTTCAATAAAAATATTTCCCCAATATCACATAATGGAATAAAGTAATATGACATCATTCTCGCAGTGTTTCCAGTCAAGGTAAATTATTATTACCAAGGCCCATGGCTTGTTATTAATCACTAATCAAGAAAAACTCACCATCCTCCACGTGGGTACCATGGGTGAGGTGGTGGAGCTGCGCATAGTAATGGTGGTGGTGCAGAATGCACTCCAAATCCGTACAATTCAACATATTTAATCCAATTAATTAGCACTTATTATTCACAAAAAAAAAAGGTTTTAACCCATTCCACTAAATATTATAAACAAATAT
Organism: Tachinus rufipes; assembly: GCA_963932245.1. Classification (NCBI taxonomy): domain Eukaryota; kingdom Metazoa; phylum Arthropoda; class Insecta; order Coleoptera; family Staphylinidae; genus Tachinus; species Tachinus rufipes. Next base: position 12,177,707 of record OZ010749.1, read on the forward strand.
GACACACGTGTTAGTGTTATCACTTATGGCACTTATTAAAATAGTTATTTATTTTTATTGAATCCCGTTATCACCTGTTTGGTAAACAGATCAAAGGTCAAGGTGCACAACGAATAACGACTTGAGGTATTACCGCAGAGCAAGAGAGTGCCGCATCGAGTAAAGTGCACTGCTCACTAAATGCACTACGCGCGTTACCAGCGAGCAAATGTTACTGAGCGTAGTGGGTCAAAGATAGGCTCGGCTCTACTTGTCCAAATCACTAATTGCCATTGCACGCACACACACATACACAAAACCAAACATGTACACGAAACAGCACTACTCCGGTCCGATACGACTATGCTTCAGCACGATTCATGAGTGATAGAAGGTTAGTTCAACACATGGCTGCAGAGAATGCCGATTTACTACTACACGGAGGGGGTCCACTTTCTAAGTTTCGCGCCCCCCTTCATAACACCGATGCACTTGAATCCGAAAGATTAACAATTTTTTTTTTGTGAGTAAATATGGATAATTGTGACTTTCAATTTTAGATAATTTTATTGGTATAATATTAAATCGTCCATTCTCGCTTTCGTCCTGTCCGGAAGATAACACTCGAAATGGAAAGTGCGGTGGAGACTATGCAATTATGCTTAGACATTTGATCTTCTAATTAGGTTTACTTCCTTTCATGAGATTTCCAATTCCGGAACGGATTTACACATGATTTGTAATGTAATCATTTTATGCTGACATTTAATATCATAATTAATGTCACTTAAGCATCGTTATTACGAGAAATGAAGTATTATGAAGAGAGAAATTACTTTGGTGAAAATGTTTAGTATTAATTAATTGGTTCTAATGATGTCTAGTCTAGCCATTTAGATTGCAACCCCACAAAATGTGTTTGACCTTCCCGCTTACACCAACATAAATTATCAACCCAAAAGAAAGACCCAGAAAGACCAGTCCCGATTATAATCGGGAATTTACCTGTTCAATGTATTAACCGTAAAAGTTTCTACAAATCCATATTATACATAAAAGTAATTTAAATATTTTTTAAAACCACAATTAAATTTGCAGCGCACGCCCCTGGTTAAAATATTTAATTTCAAAAAGTGTATTGGTCTAAAAGCCAACGCAGTAATGTTGAAAACTAAACAATATTCTATGTTATCAAAGGATTTGAGCAATAAATACAAAGAGAAATCTCAAATAGCAACTAATAAATGCAGCAATTTTGTTAACATATTTTTAATTTGCAATTTTTTCTTTACAGCAACAATTTTGTTTACAACAACAAACTTTAGAGAATGTTAAATGACCAAAAAACCTTATCATAGCTTCAGTCGCTTTCAATTAACCAGCTAAACAAGTTGTTTCGCAATTTATCCTGAACTATCTGTACAAAACTTTTTGTCAATCGGACTTAAAGAACGCAACTTGTTGACAACCATCTCATTCCCCATCTCAACTAGCCTCAAGTATTCGCTTTAAACAAAAAACTTGCAAAACTGCCAAAACATACAAAAAAAGCCTGAAACATGCTAGCAGAACTAGTAAAAGCTGCTGCCATCAAAACTACAGCATTTCATCATCCCAGAACGCAGCATAGAATACGCCCGCCAAACAACTCAAAACAAACTAAAGATTAGTATAAACCACAGAAGACCGCAGAGTAGTCGCTGAAACACGCTATCTCCCAACTGCAACGCAAGAAGTATTAACAAATATAGCTTTTGCATGGTAAGCACCCTAATAGCAGCAGTAAAAGATGCCAAATACAATACCCAACCAATAAAACCGCTTTACGCAACAATCTGAAAACCCAAAAAACAAATTAAGCAAAATAGAAGTACTACAACGGCAAATACAAGAATTGAATGAAACCAGAAATAACCTTAACAAAAAAGCCATCCCTAAGACACCTGCCGAGGAGTAAAGGAAACTCCTAGCCAGCTAAACTCTATTCTAAAAGTTAGTAAACAAACATTTTTGAGCATACATTGTTTGCCACTCCAAGAAGCAAAACAAAGCTAATCAAGAAAAAATTGCAGAGTGCTCTGATAAAAACCGAGCCGTAAGAAGAAATACTTTCGGCAAAAGAATTCTCTACAACATCTACATCTACAAAATAGTCATGAAAATAATAGTAGAGTTCCCGTCTAGACCAAAACTATGGAAAAAGTGGAAAATATATTTTGATTGAGCCACTAGTAATAGATTCTCGACGATCAGAAGTATTGCAGAACAAGTATTGAAGAAGGTAGCTCTGCGCAGTCAAAATCTGGTGCTAAAGTATTATAACAACCTTGCTGCCACAACATTTTCCCAAAGGTGTGGAAACAGGCGTTACTTGTTTTCTTGCAAAAAGAAAACAAATCAACGCACAAGGATTTTTAGACTAATCAGTATATTGGTCGCAAAAAGCAAACTCCACAACTCAGAGCACAAGATGTTATGAGTAATAGTAACTCTCAACGTCCAAAATGCGTTTAACCATGCATCAAAGCAATGAATCGTTGATGACCTAAAGAGAAAATACCCTAATTGCTATTATAGCTTCTTATCTAAAGAGAAGAATTATTTTAGAACCAGAGAACATCTTGATAAAAACCAAAGTAAGCAGTGTTGTCCTACAAGGGAAAGTAATGACTCAACCCCTAAGGAGATTCTTACGACGACCTACTGCTAACAATTTTGCAGACAACGTAGCCGTGGCCAAAACGACCAAAAGTAAAGAAACTCTGATGAATTTGGTCAATCAAAACTAGACTTTTGCGTGTGACAAATTAGATAAACAGGAAGAGTCTGCAATTAGCACAGCAAAAGATCAAAACAAAATTCTAGCACTAAAAAAAAAATAACCCATAGTACTGTAGTTACGCAAAGCAAGACAGTTTAATTTCTAGTAGTCAAAACAACAACTAATAAGGCAATCAAAAAAACTACAAAAATTACCTGAAAACCTTTGTAAAAATGTAGATTCCTACATCTGGTGCGACGGTCACTAAATAATTATGAAAATGATTTCAAGATTTCGGCCAAATCCAAAACTGATAAAGGAAGCTATAAAAAAAAGTAAAGCACCTGTTCCCTGCCCAATCAAAAGTATATTTTGACTATGCCCTTAGTAATGGTATTTTACAAGCAAAAAATTACAAGAAACGTTTGGAAAACTGAAACACAACAAACCTCACAAAGATCAAGACAATACTTTTGACGCCAAAAAAAAAAATCAATTCTTTGGTAAGGTTGTTGCGCTGAAAGTATGGTTTGGTTTGACTTCAAACTAATGTTTGCCGTACAAACAGTATCTATGCCCTAAGTAGTCTGATGCCTTGAAAAACTTAGAGCATCAACATAGCATGCAATAACTGATAATAAAATACTGTCTTAAAAACTGTTTAGAATACAGAAAGCAATAAAAGGTCGATATCAACAAAAACTGTGAGAATTGTTGTTGAAACTCCGCTAACTATTAAATTCTTAATTAAAAAAGAGCTAAGGTATATGGTAGAGCACCAATAAATAACCCAAATAGTTAGATAACTACACAAATAAGACTACGGAACATACAAACGATGGACGTGAAAATTAATACCGGACATCCAAAAGCAGCTAGTAGTTTATTTTATCACTCAGACACTTTCAGGACACGGGTGGTATTTCAGAAAACACCCACACAACCGCAGGAGAGCGGAAACAAGCAAAAGCACTTACAGCCAAAAAGTTAATAACGTCAAATATACCCTGTTTATGTGTCTCAAATGGAATGACGTTAGATTTGTGTATGAGCACATGTCCGGGAAAACATTAAATGCTAGAAACATTATGCAAAAGCTTAGTAAAATCAAAAAAAAAAGAAACTAACATCTTTTACTGAAAAAATTCGACAGCCAAAGTCAGTATAAAATGTAAGATATTACCTAAAGGCTTCGCCTTATTGAAGGTTTTATTTCCAACTTATTAATAAAAGAAAAACTAAAGTCTATTCAAAAGCTGCTAAACAACCCTTTAGACAAATCTATATAGAAACAAGATCCAAAATATACAGCCGACAATACATGATTGCTCCCAAACAAGAATAATCAACTAATTCCAACTACTCAAAAACTTTATCATAAAATAAATAAATCACATTCTACTATGTACTATATCACAAATAGATTTAAAACAACCGTAACCGTTTCAACCTTTATAAGATCTATAAAAGTCAAACAAGTTTATATTTTGACCAATTGTCTTTAATTATAAAATAATATAAAATAATGTTCTTAAAACATCAAATATTAATTTAAAAATGTCAAAAATCTTTTTATTCTTTAAAATCAATCCTCAAATATCAAATATTGACCAAAAATGTCAAACAAATGTCATGTCAGTTTCAATTTTACAAACTAATCTTTAACTGTCAAATAGTATTAAATAATATTCCTCAAACGTCAAATATTGATCTAAAAATGTCAAACATGTTTATATCAAAACATATGTTAAGTAACTGTGACATACGTTTGATATCATGTATTATATGAAACAATTTGTTACATTTTTGACAGTTGACGCAAATCAATAATTTGAGAGTTTTGTCAGTTTGTACACATGAGACATATATTAGGCAACTTTCAAACATGTCGACAATTTGCAATTTTTTAAAAATAACTTTAGCATTATTAACTTCTGTGAAATAAATTTGAAAGTTTGTGTCACAATTGAGACATATTATAAAACTTTGACATTTTTTTATTTATGTAATGCAATTTTGGCAGTTTCTGAGATATATTGTGAACATGCAACTCTCATTGTTTGCGATATATTAGGATAGTATGCAAAACAATATGATACATGTGTCTCATTTTATAACATTTTTTGTGATACACAAGACATTTTGACAGTTTGACAAAAGATAAGCACCCGTGACACTTGTCAGACTATTAGTAATATTTGAAACAGATTGTTACATTTGAGAAAAAACTTAATAACATATAAGACTTATGTGAGACAACTTGCTGCGCTTGTGAGACATATGTTAGGCACCTGTTAAACATGTTAGACTATTTGTAATACTTGAAACAGATTGTTACAGTCCTGAAAGATTTTGAACGACTCGTTTGAGACAATTGTTGCACATGTGAGACATATATTAGGCACCTGTGACACTTGTCAGACTAATTGTAATATTTACAACAGATTTGTTACATTTGTGAAATTTTTTGATTATATTAGATTTCTATAAGACAATTTTTTGCACATGTGAGACATAGATTAAGCACCTGTGACATTTATCAGACTATTTGTAATAAATGAAACATTTAAAAAAAACTTTAACATATAAGACTGGTGGTAAAAGACAATTTATAAAATTGTAAAAAAAAAACTCATTTTATGACTCATGTAAGATAATATTTGATACTGTTCAGTTTAAGTGAGACATATATTAAGCACTTGTGACACTTGCAAAACAATTTGTAATACTTAATGCTATTTGTAAGAGATGTATGACTCATGACAGACTTTTTTTACATGTTGAGACACATGATAAATTGAACATAGTTCAAATTTTGTGAATGTGTGATTTGAACTTGTGTTTACGCCCACCCATTTAAGTGTGATCTAATTTAAACAAGCTTTTAGGTGTAAATCAGCAATTTAAACCATACGCTCACAGAATTCAAACTTAATTTTCTGCTGCCCAACCCATTGTTTGTAATACAAAAATTGGATTAGAAACACTTGGGTGGGTGGGCGGGAACACAAGTTCAAATCACACACAAACAAAATTTGAACTTAGTTCAAAACTTGTAGGCGTGTGGTTTAGATTAGTGTTCCTGCCCACCCACCCAAAGTGTTTATGTTTTAATCTTTTGATTATAAACACTTTGATGGGTAAAATAAAATAAATTTCAAACTTTGTGAGCGTGAACTTGTGTTCCCGCCCACCCACATTTTGTTACATTTTTTTTTTTTATTATCTAAAACGCTTAGAAAATCAATTTAAAACAAAACACACTTAATCCATCAAAATTACGTACTTTTGTTATTAAATTTAGAAAAACTTGTTTATAAACTGCATTTTTTGCATAAAATTAATTAAACTGAAACTCAATTTTCTCAAAAAATTATTAAAATTAGCTAATAAAAGCATATTTAAAAAAAATCGCTTTTTAATCACACAAAATTCAACAAAAAACTATTAGAAAATGCACATTTCTATTCAATTTACAAAAATTTACATTTAAATCTTATTTACTTATTAAAATCCATGAAAATTCTGTTAAAAATGCATTTTGCTCATATAATTTACTAACACTCGCTTAGAAAACCATTTTTTTATAAGAAAGTTTACCAGAATGTTGTAGTTAAAACCTATCAAAATTCCGTCACAGAATAAACTTTTGTCATCAAATTTACCAAATATTACATTTTTTGTATAAAATAAAACCCGTCAGAAAATAAATTTTAATCATAAAATTGATTAAAAATTGCTTAGAAAACCGCATTTCTTGTATAAAATTGGTTGTAAATTACATTTACCAAAAGATATCCGCAAAAATTGCTCTTAAATTACGTTTACTAATAAATCTATCAAAGTTCAGCTATAACATTTTTGAAAACTTTTCTTGTACAAAATTAGTTGTAAATTATATTTAGTAAATGTTATCCAAAAAACAATTATACACTTTAAAAAAATCTTTATACGTCCTCCAGCAGCTAAAACACAATTTCTGAAAATCCTAAACCAGACCTTAACAGCAAACAACAATTAAACAGCTTTTATTTGAAAAAAATTTAATGCTTTACATATAAATGCACGTTCTTATTCATATTTGACAAAAAATAAATACCCATAATCTTTGACTTAAAAAAAACTGTCGTTTAAAGTTCTACAAAATTTTCAAAATTTAAAGAAGAAAAAAATGTCTGTAAAAACTCATTTTTTAGACAAATTTATGCAATCCTGAAAAGTTACAAATGATCAAAAAATGTAAATTTAAAATTTAAGCCTTTATTTTAAGTACTTCTGTAGATACATTGTGAGATATCTCGAAATGTACATCTTTCACATTTTTATCATTTATCCATATTTGAAAAAAATAGAAAATACCCGTAATCTTTTTTAAGAAAACTGTCTTTTAAATTTCTGCAAAATTTCAAAATTAAAGGAAAAAAAAATTTGGCTATAAAAACTTATTCTTTGGATAATTGGAAAAAAAAAATTGATAATTTTTTCCTAAAAATGCAATCCTGAGAAGTTACAAACCATCACTAAACGTAAGAAAACTCAAAAACCTGAATTTTTCAATTTTTGATTGCTTATTACTTAGAAATGGCTTACTGAAATAACTTGAAAAAATTTACATAATCAGGATTTATGTAGAAGAAAGCATTTTCAGTAGTTTGAGCAAAAACAAATTTTTATTTTGTACACTTGACTCATAAATTGCTTGACTGAGCAGTTTTTGGTAAACTACAAAACACTCTAAAAAAACTCCCTATATACCTGAACAAGAAAGAATTTTGTAAGCAATGTGTGCTTTCAGTAATGACGTATAGGGCGGAAACATTGACATTAACAAAACGCTCAGTAAGCAAACTCCACATTGCGCAAAGTGCAATAAAAAGATCAATATTGGGAGTGACTAAAAAAGACAGAATTCCAAACGCAATAGTAAAAGACAAAACTAAAGTTGCCGACATCACAAAAAAAAAAAACTGTTGAACAAAACAAATACTAAATTAGAGAGAGAGAAAACTGGATCAACACCGCCTAAAATCAAAACCAGTGAAAAAACCTAGAGAAGATTTATGTTAAGCAGTGGACAAAAACGGCCAATAAATGATGCCAATGAAGCAACTTATTAAAAACTGCTTCAACAACATATCTAAAAAAATTTAATGTTACTTTGCAACTAATCATTGGGAATCAATGGTTTCATTCAAAGCTACTTCAGTCGTTTTCAAATTTACCTTTATCAACTAACAACTCAACAAATCGTATGTGAGTTCGTAAGTTTAATAAAATAGGCGCTTTAATACTTTAGACCATATACACTTATAGACGCGCCGTGTGCTATATCTCGCTTGTCACATAGTGAAGCCAACATAACAACGTTCTACACAACTGACGTCTAAGTAAAAGATTTGATAACATTTTTGATTAAGTGCGTAAAATTGTACATACTACATACATATACTTCAAGTATTTTGCTACGTACACGTTTTTGTCCACAGCAGTGATGATGTTGGCTTCACCGCGTTGGCAAAAGGCGTGTAATCGACCTTACAAATCTGGTTATAGCAGACCAAAAGTTCTTCCAAGTATAAGAAGTGAAATGAGGCAAAATGATTAATGTATGTAAACTTAACATTTTTTTGTAAAATCCAATATCACTTTGTGATTAACTAAACAACTTGCGGAAACTTTAATTTAGCTTAAAAAAGTTGGATAATTGCTAAGTGATAAAAAGTTAAGCAACACAATTTTTTTAACGTTTTTAATTGTTTAGCATTAAAAACTTCAATATACTAAGCAAATGAAAACTTAAAACTAACTAAACACAACGTTTTATTGCTAAATTAAGCCATTAAACAACTTTTTTAAGTTTCTTTACTAATCCCTAATGCTTAACCATCTTTAAAAATAATTTAAGGCAATTCTTTAATATGTTTATTGTCGTTTAGTTAATCATAACAACGCAATTTAAAAAACCTTTTGTCGTTTCAAAAATTACAATCAAATTTGTTTTACAATCATAAAAAAATATTTTATCGCATTGCTATTTACAATCTATTCTAATATCACTGGGTGAGTAATTGCGCAACCATCTTCATAAAATACTTTGTTACTTTGCAATTCACTAATCAACTTAAATAAATACGAATGTGGCTTAACTTTAATTGCTTTCTATTTAAAATTAAACTAACTCAAGTTCGGTAATCTACGAATAAAATAATAGCTATTTTAAAAGAATTATGAAATTTAAAAAATGCAATTTAATCATAAACCTTACTAAAACTTGCTTAAATAAACGCATTTTTTGTATTAAATTAGTTTTAAATTATATTTACTTAATAAAACCCATAAAACTAACAAATTTTTCTCTAAAAATTACTGAAATTTGCTTATAAAACCATACTATTTAGTACATTTCCTAGATAAAACCCATTAAAAATTTCATTAAAAACTTAATCAAATTTTTACCATCTTTGAAGATGAATTTTTGACATAACGTTACGTCTTGTTACTTAATTTGTTTTTATTCACATACTCGTCCACCACACTGAGCATTTTTAACATTCCGGTAAAAGTGCAAAATTTGCACTAAAATTTTTATATAAACTAATAAAAATGCAAAATTCAATTTATATAAAGGCAAAAATTGTCAAAAATAGCTAAATGAAGCATTGAAATTTTAAAAAATTGTTAGAGAAAGCAACAAAATCTTACCATAAACTGTTGAAAAATGTTTATAAATTATTAAAAATAGCAAAACCCTTTGAAACGTTGTAAATATTGTTAGAAAAACCAAAAACCGGCAACTATTTGTAAAAAATAGCAAATATAAAAATATTGCCAAAAACACCAACATTTGGTTAAAAACTGTTATAAAATACAAAATTCTATTTATTAAAAATTAAAAATAGTAAAATATAATTATAAAATATTAAAATATTTCAAAAATGAACAAAAATCCGGCCAAAAACAGTTGAAAACTGCAATCATCAATTTATAAAATGTCAAAAATAGTCAAATCCGGTCCTTAAAATGTTGAAAAATAAAAATAAAATCAAAAAATCCCAAACTTAGCAAAATCCGGCCATAAAATATAAAAATATAGTAAGAAATAGCAAAATTTGGTCATAAACTGTTAAAAAGTACAAAAATCTATTCATGGATTATCAAAAATACCAAAATCTAGCCATAAAGTATAAAAATATTGTCAAAAAACACCAAAATTTGGTAAAATCTGTTAAAAAATGCAAAACTCTATTTAATAATTTAAAAATAGTAAAATCTAGTTTTAAATATTTAAAAAAGAGCAAAAGTCCGTTCAAAAACAGTTGCAACCTCCAAAAATCAATTCATAAAATGTCAAAAATAGTCAAATCTGTTCTTTAAAATATAGAAAATTTAAAATCAAAATCATAAAATTCCAAACTTAGCAAAATCCGGCCATAAAGTATAAAAATATTTTTAAAAATAGCAAAATATAGTAATAAACTGTTGAAAAGTGCAAAAATCTATTTATAAAAAGTCAAAAATAGCAAAGTGTGGTTACAAATTGTCAGAAAAAAACAAAATCCGTCCATAAAAAGTGCAATATTCTGTAGACTTTTTTGTTTGTTGTAGTTCGTACTACCACCCCCTTAAAAATTTTAAGTTCTTCTTTGAACACCCTGTATGTTAATAATATTAATTTATTATCAAGCCATAAAGAAGACTGTGGTTTAATCAAAATTCAAAACTACTTTTCCTTAAATAAATGTGAGCTATAATTCTCAATTTTATTACCATATTTAATAGCATTTTTAAATTTAAATTTTAAATAAAATACTTTAGCAATTTTTTCTCTAGTCATGTGTCCGGTGCAAATAATTTATATAACAACCCATTAAATTCGCATAACATCCATTACCACTCATTCGTTAATCTTACACTTCCTCGAAGACCCAACTCGGACACTTAAACTCATTAAAAATATATTTTAGTGAATGGGATACATTTAGCAAATCATTTCGGAAATTTACATAAATAATTTTAATCAGTTATCCGGCCTCCATTGCAATTAGTTATAAACATGACACATTTTATTGCCTAATTGTATATATTTTTAAATAATGGTTACTACTTGTTGACTATGTATAAAACATAATAAAGTATTATTGTTTAAATAATAATTTTTGTCATGTTTTTTAGTGATAAATTTAAATTGGGAAATGAAATGATAATTAGCACAAAACTAATAAATCAATAAAAATTTTGTCTAATAAATTATGTATGCATTAGTTGGCAATCAAAAACAGACCATATAAATTAATATATTCACCTTTCGATAATGATATCCGATCGATTAATCATGAGGATAATATTTTACGAAATGATTTACATTAACAAATTATAATAATCAAAGATTATACAGGAAACATTTCATGCATACATAATAAGCTGGCAAACAAACAAAGAGATTTTTTACAATTTGTTAAATATTGATCCAGATGAGTATTCTTTAATACTTTTAATTGCAAACCCACACGGTGTTAAATAGGCCAATTAATTAATAGCACTTTTTGCTATTAACCGTTTGCGTTTTAATATCAGGTACGCCTTTAGTCATTACAATATTGTAATTACGATTTAGATGCCGCGAATATTTGCATAATTGCAGTTTCAGTATAATAGTAGTTAGTTGAGAATAAAAATACAAATAGATAACAGCTTGCACCTTGTTCTGCGAATGAATGCAATGATGTCAGTGTGTATTTACATTCGAAAGGATTTAATGAACTCTATTAAAACGGTTTTTAAACAATTTAATGATTTTTATTAATTAAATGTTTCAACACATAAGCTAAACAAATATTCTAATAAACTCCATTCTATTGCTACACCGAAATAATAAACAGTCATAAAAGGAATTCGCAAAACTCAACACAATGTACAATTTGCTGAATTGTTATTTTAAGTGCGCATAATAATCATTAACCTGTACTTTTCATCCAGTAAAGACCTTGACTTTGCGTTGATTGTTTGTATACATTGCGACAGATGATTTGACCTAAGAAGAAATATTGAGATATTAAGTAAATGACAGATGAAAATAAGCAAATATTATAAACGAGCAGATTAAGTTGTTGTGGTTTGTTCGAACATGAAGCGCAGCAATAAAACGGACATGTTTATATAGAGGTAGTTAGGATTAACACATTTTTTAGTTTCAAGTTTATTATTATTATAATGATGAGTGTATTTATTGCATTTTGTTGTTATTTTTATAATTATTTATGTGATTGTTAGTGCTTGTTTGTTTAATTAAAATAGACATCTTAAGATATTTGTTGATTTTATATTATTAAACTAATCCTGAAGTCTTAACCTAAAATTTTATAATTAAAACTTCCATTTCTTTCAAAAAATAAAAAAAATTTCTATGCTTAAAAAATTACATAATATTTTTTGCATGAATTTATTCCAAAACTCATTTATTGCAAATTATTCATAAAAAATAGATTATTATTCAAAACTCTTTAAGTATTGAGCAGAAATTCTATTTATAGGATGAAAAATTTGTATATACTTCATAAAAATATTATATCGTTGGCACACTTGCTGCTATTTTTAACATAAAATAATGAATGAAGTTGCTACTATGACGTCATAAGTGGGCACAATAATCAACTTCTTGATTAAATTAATTAACATGAGCTATGACGGGCACAAATTAAATCTATCATAACTTGCCAACTATTTATTGGATAGTCATGCAAGTTGTTACCAATGCACTTCATTATAGTCAGTACTTACTGTGCAAAAATGATAAAAATCAACACCTTTAATTTAAATTAATCTCAAACTAATTAACCATGAGCTATTTAGATTCTGCAAAAAATTAAAACAAATTAAAAATATCATAACTTGCTCATTATTTGTTGCATATATATGCAAATTGGTACTAGTGCACTTCATTAGAGTCAAAGCCAACTGTGCAAAAATAATTAAATTCGACACCCTCAATTTTATGCAATTTTAAAATATTCGAGATTACCTAACTTGATTCTGTAACTGAGGTATAAGTTATAAATTCATAACTTGTAAACCGTTCATTGGAATTTCATCCAAATTGGTACTAATACTCGTCATTGTAATTAATACCAACTGTGTAAAAATAAATAAAATCGACACGCTCAATTTTATGCAATTTAAAAATATTCGAACTACCTAACTTGATTCTGTAACTGAGGTATAAGTTATAAATTCATAACTTGTAAACCGTTCATTGAATTTTTATTCAAATTGGTACCAACACTCGTCATTGGAATTAGTACTCACAGTGTAAAAATAAATAAAATTGACACGCTCAATTTTATGCAATTTAAAAATATTTGAGACTACCTAACTTGATTCTGCAACTGAGGTGTAAGTTATAAATTCATAACTTCTAAACCGTTTATTGGATTTTTATCCAAATTTGTACCAATACTCGTCATTGTAATTAGTACCAACTGAGTAAAAATAAATAAAATCGACACGCTCAATTTTATGCAATTTGAAAATATTTGAGACTACCTAACTTGACTCTGTAACTGAGGTATAAGTTATAAAAGCATAACTAGTAAACCGTTTATTGGATTTTTATCTTAATTTGTACCAATACTTATCATTGTAATTGGTACCAAATGTGTAAAAATAAATAAAATCGACACGCTCAGTTTTATGCAATTTGAAAATACTCGAAACTACCTAACTTGATTCTGTAACTTAGGTATAAGTTATAAACTCATAACTTGTAAACCGTTTATTGGATTTTTATAAAAGTTGGTACTAATACTCATCATTATCATAAGTACCTACAATATAGAAATAATTTAAATCGACACACCCAATTTTATGCAATTTCAAAAATGTTGACATGGCCTAACTCAATTCTGTAACTAAGAGATAAGTTATAAAATTTATAACTTGTAAATCATGTATTAGATTTATATGCAAATTGGTACCAATACTCGTCAGAAACACAAGAAGTGTCAAAATAAGCAAATTTCTTGATAACAAACACTTGGGCGGGTGGGCGGGAACACAATATCAAACCACCGGCCCAATATTTACAAACTCTGTTCCCGCCCACCCTCCCAAGTGTTAGTTATCAAGAAACTTGTTATTGTACTCACCTCTGACGTATTAGTAAAAACTGTCATTCAATCTGTCACGTTAAAAACAGCAGAAACACAACAAGTGTGAGAATAAGATAATTTATTGATAACAAACACTTGGGCGGGTAGGCGGGAACACAATATCAAACCACCGGCCCAATATTTATAAACTGTGTTCCCGTCCACCCGCCCAAGTGTTATTTATCAAAAAATTTGTTAATGTACCCACCTCTGACATATTAATGACAACTGTCATTCAATCTGTCACTTTAAAAACAACAGAAACACATCAAGTGTGATAATAAGCAAATTTCTTGATAACACACACTTGGGCGGGTGGGCGAAAACACTGTATCAAACCACAGGCCCAATAATTATAAACAATGTTCCCGCCCACCCGCCCAAGTGTTAGTTATCAAGAAATTTGTTATTGTACCCACCCCTGACGTATTAGTAACAACTGTCATTCAATCTGTCACATAAAAAACAGCAGAAACGCAACAAGTGTGAGAATTAGTAAATTTCTTGATACCAAACACTTGGGCGGGTGGGCGGGAACACTGTATTAAACCACCGGCCAAATATTTATAAACTGTGTTCCTACCCACCCCCCCAAGTGTTAGTTATCAAAAAAATTGTTATTGTACCCACCTCTGACGTATTATGGACAACTGTCATTCAATCTGTCACGTTAAAAACAGCAGAAACGCATCAAGTGTGATAATAAGCAAATTTCTTGATAACAAACACTTGGGCGGGTGGGCGGGAACACTGTATCAAACCACCGGCCCAATATTTACAAACTCAAAAAATCGACACACCCAATTTTATGCAATTTAAAAATATTCAACAAGATCTAACTGAAAACTGTAACTAAATTCATAACTTGCTAACTATTTGTTGGATATTTATGCAAATTGGTACCAATATATATATATATATATATATATATTAATAATTAAAGTGACCACTTATTGTGTAAAAATAATTAAAATCAACACCTTTAATTTTAAGCAACTTTGAGTTATTTGACTTGAGCAAAATTGACTCTGATACAAGAAGATAAATTTAAATAATCATAACATGTAAATCATTCATTGGATATTTATGCAATTTGGTACCAAGGTACATAATTATAGTGACCACCAAGTGTGTTAAAATAATCAAGAACAGCTCCTTCAATTTTATGTAATTTCAAACTATTTGACGTGAGCTAAATAAGTTTAGTAACAAGAAGAAAAATTTAAAAAAATATAACTTGTAAACAGTTCATTAAATATTTATGCAAATTGGTACCAATGCACTTCATTACAGTTAATACCTACTGTGCAAAAATGATTAAAATTGACACGCTCAATATTAAATAATTTCAAACTAAATGACATAAGCTAACAAGATTCTGTAACAAGGAGACAAATTAAAAATATTATAACTTGTAAACTATTTATTGGATATTTATGCAAATTGGTACCTGTGCACTTCATTACATTCACACCTAATTGTGTAAAAATAATTGAAATTGACACGCTCAATTTTAAGTAACCTTAAACTAATTGACATTAGTTTACAGAAATTTGTAAAAAGAGGACAAATTTAGAAAATCATAACTTGCTAACTATTCATTGAATGTTTATACAAATAGGTACCAATGCATTTCCTTACAGTCAAAAGCTACTGTGTAAAAATGATTAAAATCGACAGGGTCAATTTTAATTAATTTCAAACTAACTGACATGAGTTATCTAGATTCTGCAGAGAAGGACAAATTAAAAGTAGCATAACTTCCTAACTAATCATAAAATATTTATGCAAATTAGTACGAAAGCACTTCATTGCAATCAAAACCAACTGTGCAAAAATGATTAAAATCGACACGCTCAGTTTTAATTAATTTCAAACTAATTGACATAAGCTACCTAGATTCTGTAGAAAAAGATAAATTAGAATTATCATACTTGCTAACTATTCATTGGAAATTGATGCAAGTTGGTATCAATGCATCTCATTAAAGTCATTACATATTGTGTAAAAATGATTATAATCGACTCGCTCAATTTTAATTAATTTCAAAGTAATCGACATGAGCTACCTAGATTCTGCAGAAAGAGATAAAGTAAAACTATCATAACTTGCTAACTATTCGTGCAAATTGATACCAATGCACGTTATACTCAATCAAAAATAATAAATTTCAATTTAGACAAATTGGTAATCAAGTTGCAAAAAGAAAAGCTATAAAATTCTGTTTTAGAAAAGTCAAAAATAGCAAAATCCTAAAAAATTAAAAAACATATATTGTTTTATAAAATCTTTAAAATAGCAATAGCCTACTTTCTAAACATCAAAATATTGTCAGAAAGTACCAATATTCGGCCATAAACTGTTAAAAAGTACAAAATTCCAATTATGAAAGGTCAAAAAGAAGAAAATTTGGTTTGTAAACATCAAAATAGTGTAAAAAAACACCAAAATGAACCGTAAACTGTTAAAAAAAGTAAAAAAATATATAAAATTTCAAAAACAGCAAAACCCGGCTATAAAATATTTAAAAAATAATTAGAATAGCAAAAATCCGGTCATAAACTGTTAAAAAGTGTAAAATTGTATTTTTAAAATGTTAAAAATAGCAAAATCCGGCTTAAAATATCAAAATATTGTTGGGAAGCACTAAAATACGGCCGCAAACTGTTCTATTCTATGTCAAAAATAGCAAAACCCAAGCTTAAAACATCAAAATAGTGTCAGGAAGCACCAAAATCCGGCCGAAAACTATTGAAAAGTGTAAAAAAATTCATAAAATTTTAAAAACAGCAAAATCCGGCTATAAAATAAAATAAAAAAGTTTAAAATATCGGGCAATAAACTTTTAAAAAATGTAAAATCTTAGTTATGAAACGTCAAAAATAAAAAAATCTTCAAAATATCAAAATATTGTCATGAAGCCTCAATTTCCGGTCATAAAACGTTAAAAAGTTTAAAATTCTACTTATAAAATGTAAAAAACAGTCAAATTTGCACAAAAAACATCAAAATGGTGTAAAAAACTATGAAAATGCAAGCGTAAATTGTTAAAAAGTGTAAAAATTTCATGGATTTTTAAAAACAGCAAAATTTATCCATAAAATATTTAAAAAAATGTTGAACATAGCAAAAATCTGACTATAAAAGTGTAGAATTCTATTTATTATTTTATAAAATGTTAAAAATAGCAAAATGAGATATGAAAACATCAAAATATTGTCAAAAAGTACAAATATCCGGCCATAAACTGTTAAAAAGTGTATTATAATTATAGATATAAAATGTAAAAAATAACAAAATATTATATCAAAAAGCACCAATATCCAAAATTCTAATTATAAAATGTCAAAATAACCAAAATCGGTTTTAAAACATCAAAATAGTGTCAGAAACACCAAAAATCCGGCCGTAAACTAAAAAAAAAATTCTAAAAATAGCTAAATCCGGTTTTGATGTATCAAAAAATTATTAGAAAGCATTAAAATCTTTCAGAGAATGAAGACAAAAGCAGTAGTTACCTTCTAGGATACCACAAGGTTTGGGCAGAGGTAACTAAGCAAACTCGGCAAGTATATAGTATATCTCAGTGCTAAATAATACGTGGTCTTGTCAGAAGTTGTCAAAAGCACCCTCCAGAAAATGTTTGGCTTCTTTAAGCATTCAATATCTTTTCTGGTTTGATGTTTGCTTGATGTTTGCTTAATGTTTGTAAAAGCAATAGAGTTGTTGTGGTTTCAAAATAGCTAACAAATCATCAAATACAGTCAAACTTGATAACCACATCTCTACTTCTTGGCAGATAAAGGCTGAAGTACCTCAAGGCTCTATTCTCTCGACGCACCTTTTAAACTTGTACGTAGCCGATATGGCTTCAGGAAGCATGCGCGGGGTTAAAATGGCTCAATACGCTGACAATACAGCAATTATCTACTCCTCAAGGTCGACCAAAATAATCACTTTACGTATCCAAAAAGCCACTTCCAATCTGAAAGATTGGATAGATAAATGGCACTTTGGAGTAAACCCTGAGAAAATCAAGGCCGTACTCTTCACTAAGCGTTGGTCACTTGAACCGCATGAAAACGTCACCTTCAATGACGTTCCCATACCGTGGTCCAACACTGCCAAGTATTTTGGGGTAATCTTGAACAAGGGTCTCTATTACAAACCTCAGGTTCAATCTATTCTAGACATATCAAAAATGGCTAAATCTCTTCTCTACCCAATGTTGCGTCCGAACAGCGGTATGTCGCTCCAGAATAAACCTTTACACTTCGACCATCAAACCGATAATCACATACGCTTCCCTCATTTAGAGAACAGCGGCAAGTAGCCACCTAAATCCTTAAAAGCTTTCCAAAGCAAAACTCTTCGAAAGCTCACAGGAGCTCTATGGTACGTTCAAAATCTGGACGTTCGGACAGACCTAGAGATTCCTCCACTTCGTCAACATTTTAAAGCTTTGGCCAAAAAATATTTCAAAAACCTCGCGGTTCACTCCAATCCCGATCTGGCAAGACTCGCCAAACCAGATCGGGAAGATTTTGTCCACAAACAACCATTGAATTCAATAGTAGCCGAGTTACTTCTTACATAGCGTGGGTAAAACCACATCCAAAAAGAAAACCCCAACCCGGCCTATAAAGCGACCCCTAAACAACTTTCTACATACACATCTCCAAACAAAAAATACAAAGCCGAAAGGTCTCGAACTTTCAGGCAAATCCCAGATGGGTGAGGTTTAGTCGGTAGGCACCCTTAGAAAGGTGAATCCGACATGTCCTGGGAGCAAAGTCTTTAGAAGATTTCCTACCTACGCCTAACAAAAAAAAAACAAAAAAAAAACAAAAAATCTGAATACCCTGCCCACTTACTTAACTGTTGGTTATAAAAAAAATCGATTTATCCACTTCTTTTCCAATTTTATTGACAAATTACATTCCCAGAAAAAAGAAAATCTAATTTCTAGGTGGATGAGCAAAGCACCCCTCTTAAAACTACTGGCCCACAATCACTAAACTGAGTACCCAACCCACCCAACCAACTGTTAGTTATCCAAAAGTTTGTATCTCAAATGCCTCCCCTCATATAGACTTCCAACGCAAGCATAGAAGAGAAACTTAAATGTCTGGATCACCAACACTTGGGCGGGTAAGTGGGCACTCCAATTCAAATTACTAGCTGGTAATCATGTTATGGAGTGTCCCACCCACCCACCCACCCAATTGTTGGCTATCCAAGTTTGTATCTATATCGCCTCCTATCATATAGAGGCTTCCAACGCAAGCAGAAAAAAAAACTAAAATTTCTGGATTACTAACACTTGGGTGGGCACTCCAATTCAAATTACCGGCTGGTAGTTATGTTTTAAAGTGTCCCATCCATCCACCTAAGTGTTGGTTATCGTAAAGTTTGTATCTTCATTGCCTCCTATGATATAGAGACTTCCAATGCAAGCAAAGAAGAAAAACTCTAATTTCTGGATCACCAACACTTGGGCTGGTGGGTGGGCACTCCAGTTTAAATTACTAGCTGGTAATCATGTTATGGAGTGCTCATCCACCCAAGTTTTGGTTATCCAAAAATTTGTATGTCCATCGCATCCTCTGATACAGAGACTTCCAACGCAAGCAGAAAAAAGAAACTCAAATTTCTGGATTACCAACACTTGGGCGGGTGCGTGGGCACTCCAACACAAATTACCGGCTAGTAATCAAGTTATTAAGTGTCCCACCCACCTACCCAAGTGTTGGTTATCCAAAAGTTTGTATCGCCATAGCCTCCTCTGATATAAAAACTTCCAACGCGAGCAGAGAAAAGAAACTCAAATTTCTAGATCAGCAACACTTGGGCGGGTGGGTGAGCACTCCAATTCAAATCATGTTATAGAGTGTCCCACCCACCCACCCAAATGTTGTTTATTTAAAACTATGCATCTCCAATGCCTTCTCTGATATAAAAACTTTCAACGCGAGCAGAAAAAGAAAACTCAAACTTCTGGATCTCTAACACTTGGGCGGGTGGTTTAGCACTCCAATTCAAATTACCGGCTAGTAATCATGTTATAAAGTGTCCCACCCACCCACCCAAATGTTGGTTATCCTAAAGTTTGTATTTACATTACCTACTCTGATATAGAAACTTCCAACGCAAACAGAAAAGAGAAACTCTAATTTCTGGATCACCAACACTTGGGCGGGTGGGTGGGCACTCCAGTTTAAATTACCGGCTAGTAATCATGTGGTAGAGTGCGCCACCCACCAACCCAAATGTTGGTTAACCTAAAGTTTGTATATTCATTGCCTCCTCTGACATAAAGACTTCCAACGCAAGCAGAAAAAAAAACTTTAATTTCTAGACCACCAACACTTGGACAGGTGAGTAACCACTCCAGTTTAAAATATGAAGTGGGGCACCCACCCACCCAAGAGTTAAAAGTTTTAAATGCTAAAAGAAAATAGTGATACCCAATCTCTTCATGACTAATACTTGAGTGGGGCATTTCAATTTATGATTATCAGCAAACGCTTTGATCTGGAGTGAGAAAAAAACTGGAAATACCATTAAACAAAAAAGAATAGCACTAGCAGTAGAAATGACAATACCCAAACGGTCAAAATCATTAAAAGCATCCTAACTGTTTAAAAATCACAGCAAAAGTTGCAAAAAAGATGCACTTTTTGCTGCCAACCTTCTACACCTAAAGCACCTGCAACGGACTTTACCACTAACCGAGCTCAACAAGATGGCCAATTAGTAATCTTTGAAACAAAATCCAAAAGATGACATACCTCACGATATGAAATGTGTTGCTCGTCAAAAGTAAAACTCAATAGCAGCCAAAAAACCTTAAGGAGGTGTTGTACTACAAACTGCAACAAGCAAAGTTTGAACACTTAAAACTCCTAACAAACGTTCTACCTCTAATTAGAACAAACATGACATCAGACATGGCACCTGACTCCGGAGTTAAGGAAGACCCATTTTCATAAAAATGACTTAAATTTCAAGTGTTAGACCAGATCCGCCGCAGGAAGCATGAATCTTAAACCAAATCATCTCCTGACAAAAAATTAACCACCGTCAACATCGTTCTACAAAATCTACAATCCAGAAGCAATTGGACATAATTGTTGGGAATTCTTAGAACAAACCCACAAAATTGACTAAAAAGCCTTGCACGTAGTTTAGTCTTCAATGTTTGTCAAAACCAGCAACATCCACTCCAGGAGATTATTGCCACTCTTATTCCTAAAGAGCAAGATGCCGATCGTCACTATAAGCAACTCATAACTAGCCCTACTAACACAATTGCATTTTTTTTAAATTGGATAAAGCTATAAGAGTTCTCTAAATTATCATATTGTATTCTCAGAAATAATCAGTTTTAAAATTTGTAAAGTAGTTTTAAAGTTTCTGCAAATAGTAATGCCAACCCAATTTAATGTGCAGACCTACATGTGATTAAGTGGGTGATCATTGGTCATTGATTGTTATCAAAAAATTTAATTTAACAACCTCTTCCCCTAATGTAATAACAAATTGTACTTCTAGAAAAAAAAAATGTTTATTTCTGGAACACTAACACTTGGGTGAGTAGATGTCCTACTCCATTTGAAACTATTAGCCCACAATCAATAAACTGAGTACCCCGCCCACCCACCCCACTGTTTGTTATCAAAAGATTTAGTTTATCAACCTCTTCCTCCAATTTAATAAAAAAAAATTCTAGATCTCCACTTAAAACTACTTAACAACAATCAATAAGTACCCCGCTCACCCACTTTAACCCACAATTAATAAACTGAGTACCCCGCCTATCCACCCAACTTTTGGTTATCAAAAAGTTCGATTTATCCACCACTTTCCCCGATTTAATGACAAATTACATTCTTAAAGAAAAAGAATGTTTAATTTCTGGATTACTAACATTTGGGTAAGTGGGTGGGGCACTCCATTTGAAACTACTGGCTCACAATTAATAAACTAAGTACCCCGCCCACCCACCCAACTGTTTTTAATCAAAAAATTAAATTTATCAACCTCTTGGGTAGATGGGTGGGGCACTCCATTTGAAACTATTGGCCCACAATCAAAAAACTGAGTACCCCGCCCACCAACTATTTACGATTTTATTTTCTACGTTGAAACATTAGCAGTAGAAAAAAATGCTTAAAGCAATCAACTTAGAAATAATCTGGGTCACCGGCGATGGATATGCTAAAACTATCTAAACAAACAGAAACCTAACTAGATAGGTCCAACAATTTTTTATTCCAGATTTAATCAAAGTAAAAACATATCCTTAACAACATCAAAGGTTGATTTAGATTTAGAAAATCTTAGACCAGCTCCTGCCGCTAGTTGTGACCCACAACGGACTTGAAGCCACTGATAAGATGTGCTAAAGTTTGCAAGAATGCAAAATGTTTTATAAAGCTTGCAAAAGATCCAAAAAAGTTTTAGAAAACACAAAAAATTTAAAATTTACTTCAAAAAAATTTATAAAGTTTTTTTGTAGAAGGTTTTCGAAAATCTAAAAAAAGTTAAAGTAAAAAAATGGTAATTTAATGAATGGCCGCAGACACAATCCTTAAAGTTTTAAGTTAATTGAAAGAAATGATTTAAAATACGTTAGAAGAATAAAAACAAGTCTAGAACCAACAAAAAATTTGTAATTTACAAAAAGCTAGTTTAAAGTCGATAAATATAACTGGAAGCTTCAATACTTCAAAATTTTTCGGAAATTTAAAAAAAAATGCAGAAAAAAAAATTCCTATAGTTTTAGTTTGATTAAAAAAAAAATGCCTCAAAGCTTCAAAACTGATCAAAAAGATTTTAGAACGTCAAAAAAAGTTAAAAAAAAAAACAGATAAATTTGGTACTAAGTTCAAGTTTGATTGAAAAAGACGCTTTGAAGCTTCAAAAAGAATAAAAAATGTTTTCTAAAACCCGTAGTAGCTTTAAAATTTGTCAGAAAAATTAAAATTGTTTTGAAGTTCCAAAAAAGTTACAGAAAACACAGTCACCAACACCCTAGGTTGATAGTAAAAATTTCTTAAAAGCTCTAAAATAAGTCAGAAGAATAAAAAACATTTGATAAAGTTTACAGAAAATTTATAAAATTTTGAAATAACTTCAAAAAACAAAAAAAAAATAATTTAAAGAATGACTAAAGAAGGCTTCATATACTACCCAAAATCTCTGGTTTACTGAAAAAATTGAAGCTTCAAATTGAATAAAAAGAATAAAAAATACTTTATAAAGTCTGTAGAAGATTTTTAAAAGTCCAAAAAATTTACAAAAAACAAGAAAAATTGATTATTTACAGAAACACCACAGAAGGCTTGGTACAGCCTTTAAAAGTACAAAAACAGATGCATCAAATGTATAAAAAAAATTTAAAAAATCATAAAACTTGTAAAACGTTTTTAAAAATCCAAAAAAGCTTTCAAAAAACAAACAAAATTGATAATTTACGGAATGACCACAAAAGAGTCTTTACTGAAAGTATTAAGTTGATTGAAAAAGATGGCTTAAAGTTCCAAAATGCGTCAAAAAATTTAAAAAAATAGTCTATAAAGGTTCAGGATGATTGAAAGAAATGCTTTAAAGTTTCAAAATACATCGTTATTATCATTATTATTTGATATTTGGCCAAAAAAAAAAAATGCAAAGATCACCACAATTTTAGCAACACACTCAAGCAGATCTACACATTTTCCAGTACTTGTCAGTCAAAAGAAATTCTTGCACGTTACCAAATCCGCAAAAGTTATTTCTAAAATCACAAAATTGGATTAAGGCACCTTGACATTAACGATGTCAAAACAAAAACGTGGAAAAAACTACGACAAACCCGGATATAGAATACTACATAGTTTGAAAACAAATAATTCTAGAGCGGGGTTACACCAACCATCACCAAAATTGCAATTTAGAACGATCTCCACATCAGGTACATCGCAGAACGTGAGTTCTGACTGCAATCAATTCTTTCATAAAAGTTGTAGTCTTAAAAACGAGATTGGTCCTTCGAAACGGATTTATAAACTGTATCAAATGCATAAATTTGTTATAATATCTAAATAAAACACAGATAACTCACTACAACTTAATTGTATAAAGTACATGACACAATATTCATTCCAACATAAAATTTATGAAAACTTATCACGTTTATTGTCTATCAAAACCAGAAACAACTTTCCCGCCCAACTACTTGAGCTCCAGATCACTGAAATCACATCAACTTTAAAGCAAACGTTCCGTATTGAATTATTTTATTCCAAACTTTGATCTGTACACAATAAATACAATTGATTCAAAGTTTTTTTTAGTTTAAAATTGTTTTCAGATGTTAATGTATTTGGAGGTTGCAAAAACGATGTTAAAGTAACAATGAACATAAACCGAACGCAATTCTTCTTTCACATTCTATAAAAAGACTTTATTAACACTAATTAATTGCGTTATTTTGTAGACCCACATTCGCATGTCCATTTTTTTACACTCCCGACCATATGGTATAATAAAAATTACCTTCAATTAATGTCTTAATACAATAAATAAATCTTTATAAAAGCAAAATTATGCAATGCAATAATAATAAAACATCTGTTCTCATACAAAATCCAATCGATTTAATTACAAATTTGCCGAAATTAAATACCATCTAACCGCATAAAATGTATGTCAGTAGTTTTATTTATGAATCGTGTAAAATTATCCAACCCGAGCTCAATCAGACCGCTAAAAATGTTCATTAAAAAGTGTTCCACATTGATGGGAACAAAATGAAATTTTATTATATATTTCGTGCTCTTGAATTAATCTATGAAGCCACCCGATAGAAAGTGGAATGTGTTTCATGCCGTGATAAGATTACAACCAATTAATTAAAGACAGAAAATTGAAATTAATTTTTTACTCTATTTGCTGCCTTCATTATTTTAATTGAAAGTAAATGTTCAGAGGTCAAACAACCTTTTGGACTAATCTCGGCATCACTAAAGACTTTTTTATCATTTGAAATGTCTTGAATTTAATCTAAAGCAGTGGGTATTTCCAAGTGACGCAAATTCAGTCTTGTTAATCCAGTTTACAATGCAGCTCGAATTTTATCTTTAGTTTATTTCGAGGAAGATGCTAATGTTATGTCTTAATATGCTAATGATATTTACAAGTAATTTCATACAAACGTGGAAGCTATTTATACAAGAGAAAACATTTTAATTGAATAATATTATACTAAAAGGTCAATTTCGTAATTCCATCCACTATTTTTTTGATAATTTGATATTTGGTAATAAACGCTGATTGATTGCAAATAGTTTATTTTTAAATTGTTTTGATTATGCAATCAATCAAGATGTGGATTGATTGAAACCAGTAATGAAATAAAAATCTGATCTAAATTTATATATAATTAAATTTCCATTAAATATTCTTTTGTTTAAATAATAATTAATTTTTAAACTATTATATAACAAGATTTGTAACCGAGATAGATAAAATTCAAAAAAATCTAAATTAGGCCCTTGCATAATCCATAAAGATGCACATTATATAAGTAGCATGTCACGAAGAAGTGATTTTAAAATGCGGAGACGAATTTCTAGCCTTGTGCAATGGCGATATACTTAATACGCATGCAGCGTACTATTTTGAGTCAACAACCCGATTTGGTAATAACATGTTAAAATATTTATGAAAAAATACAGACGGTGTCGTCTTCCTTGTTGTTTATAGTTTTAATTAATGTCAAGTTGGTTATGTCATCGATTTAGACATACATTATTTATTGGACGTGAAAATAGAAAACATTAGAATGGAAATAATTGTATGCGATGTCCTTTTTCTATAAATTGATACTATAACCAAAGGTTAAAATTTGTAATAACAATTAGGATACAGAATTTTAGAATAAGCAAATCAAGCCAATTAAATGCTCAATTTCATAAAGAAGTTACTAGCCTCAAATCAATTGCTCAAAAAAATTGGTCCTTCGAATCGGATTTATCATATTTTTTTTTTTTAACTTAACCGTTACACTATTTAAAAGCATTACAGCGTCTAAGAATTTAATATTTTTGTAAAAAAACAAATAAAAATTTATATTTATGCTACGATGAAGAAGCTAAATTGGTCCTTCGAATCGGATCTATAAAAATTTCAAAATTCAAAAATTTTATAGCGTCCGCAAAAGTTTAAAGTCAATTATTATAACATTATGGTTGATTAAATTTATTTATACAAACAATTTATTATTATTAAAAAAAATTGTTGATCAAACATATAATAACCGCAACGGGTTATTACAGATTAATTATTAAACACCATAAATCATACTTAATTAAAAAAAAAAGCACGGATCAATTGACCAGTTAGCCCTTGTAACAGTGCAACCGCACAAAATAAAAATCGCTACTTTCCCGTACTTGATAAACCGCATAACCAAAATAAAAAATCCAATGAGACGACAAGGATAAATCGAGATTCTTCCATAATTAGCGCGAAATGTGGATCATTATCCAGATGAAAGATAAACACATTAACGATTTTTTTCGCGTGACTTATGGTAATTATGCTTTAATAAAAATGAACAATCACCTACCCACACCTTTTTTTTTATATTTCCAATAAACTGGGACATGGACGTCTAAGTCCGTTTATTATCATACAAATTGCCCCGCGATCCAAGAAGCATTCGCCAAAAGCGATGATATGGATATTATGCAATCAATAGCCGAAAATATTTGCGAATCCGGCTCGTACTAATTTCGTAATAATAGTATCCTTATTTAGATATATCATAATTATTATGAGATATCATATTGAGTTCATATAATTATGTAACAAAAAAATGACTGGCAATTACTATCATTACAGGATTTAATAAATATAAGTTAACAATATTCAATCTCAAATGTCAACAGTTTATTAAATTTACATTTAAAAACGTTTATTGAATTTAACTATAAATTACTATAATTATTTTTATACTTTGTAGAATTTAACAAAATCTATGTGAATTTGTTTATTGTTTGTATTCAATTTACATTTCGGCAACTTTTTATCAACAATGACAACGTGACATGTCAAATGTCAACTATTTTAAGGTTATGTGCCCAGATAATAGTTATGTGAATGTGGCATAGCTGTCAAACGCAAAACAACATATTAGATATCAATACTTTTAGGTTATGTTGGGCTGACCTTGGTAACGCAGCGATTGCGAGACTAGTTGCGGTCCTGGAGTTCAAATCCCAAGTAAAGCATGGATATTTGTTCTGTTACGAGAATTTGTAAAAATTCACATTTAATACATGGTTTTGACTTAATGAGTGTAATGCTCAAAGTAAAAAAAATATATATATAAAAAACCTTGTAGGAAATGGGTATCGTTACGTGCTAGTTGTACAATGTATTATTTCCAACTATCGTAAAACGGCAATAAATTTTTTTTTACAGTTACACAAAAATTAATCAACAACATTTTTAGGTTCTATCTGATCAACGTAACGCAACGTCAGAATAGATTTTCTTTTTAATTTTATTACTGTCACATTTTTGTAGGTTATGTTATGACATAATAGTAGTAGTTAATAAACAAATTAAAGTATGACAAGTATCATGGCGCATTAGTTGAAAACAACAGACAAGCTGGCAATTGTAAACCAGCAAATTATGTCTGTATTTTTTAGGTTAGGTTAAGTTTGATTTAGCTTATGTACACTCCGTATTAGAAGGTTTATTGTATGTGAGTACCGTAATACATCAAACGTCCTATTATATATTAAACAATTTCTTCATCACAGTCATTTGCAAAGAGACAGACTAAACGACAATATATTTTAAGTACATAACATGTACTTACTTTTTTTTCATATTTTTACTTGCCACAAACTTTGCAAACTAAATTATATGTCATTTTTTAAGTTAAGGTTAGGTTAGGTTAGGTTAGGTTAGGTTGATGTCCAACTTAGCTTTCGGAAGAGTCTGTCAACGATAGATGCCGCGTTTCATGTGAAAACTATTATCGAAAACAGAGAAAGCAAATTAACGGCCTTGATATTGATTGACGTTAAAAATGCATTCAATACAGCCAAAATGATCTACATACATAGAAACCTGAAACAGATAAGCATTTCTTCATATTTATGCAAAGTATTAGATCAATTCCTCAAAAACAAGACCATGATGGATTGTGATAAAAAGCTGACACAAGAAAGTCCCCAAGAATCTGTTTTAAGGCCCACTTTGTGGAATGTGTTATATGACCCTCTTTTAACACTGTACCTCCCAAGTGGGTGCTCTACTATAGCCTATGCCAATGATTTAGCGCTACTCTTGCCAGGAGAACTAACAAGGCCCTAAAGCAAATAGATAAAAGGACCAGCAAAAACGGGCTAAAAATTGCCATTGAAAAAATTGAGGCAATGATCTACAAAGAACCGCGGTCAAAAAAAGACATCGTCTTTAAGTTTGGCAACATTACCATCAAGCCAAAAAAAGCAGTTAAATACTTGGGTAATGAATTGGTCATCTGGGTATTTTTGAAAATCACGTCAAAAACATAACGAAAAAGACTAAGGAAAAAATTTCAAACATGACAAAAGTACTACCAAACATATCAAGACTCACAAGCCGATGAAGGACAGTTTACCACTTGGTAGTGAAATTGATTCTAAAAAAATCTCATAAGGGTAGTCAGCGCATACCGGCACGCTGCCCATTGATCTGTACGTCAAAGAAAGGGCACATCTGTATACCAACCGTAGGAGAGGTGGTAAAGAAGATTTTTGCACCATCCAAAAATGGGACAAGGCGTGAAAGGACAGCGGCAAGAAAAAATGGACCAGAAAGCTTGTTCACAATTTAAAAAAATGAATCAAGTGCAAACACAAAAAAACAGAATACTACCTAACTAACCTAAGTTTTGGCACTTATACACTGAGAATTGGCAAAAACGCGCGTACTGCAATCAAGTAGATTCTCCAAAACACACCTTTTTTTAATGTAAACGATAGTCTGAGGAAAGACAAAAGAGTTGTCGAAACAGAAACAAACGTAGAAAACTTTATAGGCTATCAAACAAAGCAAACTGGAACCTGCTACACAAGTTTGTAAGAAATGTCATGAGGCTAAAAAAAGCAGAAAAAAAAGCAAGACAGATCTTGCCGCTTGTTGCGCAGCCTGAATGATTGCTGTCCAGGCCCCAGCTGCTAAACAATGCTAAACTTTTTTAATAAAGTCTAGTAGTGAGAAGATTTGTCGTATTTTAGTGGGTGAGAGTCCCACACTATCGGGCACGTTAAACATAGTGACCGGCAAGCATTAGCGTTTTCCTCAAAAAAAAAAGTTAGGTTAGGTTAGGTTAGGTTAACTCGCTGATCTCTACCCAGAGAAAAATTCTGCTGTGAGTGGTTAGCAAATACAAAACGGTCAGTGCAATGGCGGCGTGTGTGATAGCAGCGGTACCACCAATATACATTAAAGTGCTGGAATTGGAAGATAGGTACTTGGCCAAGAAAACAGGGCAAAACTCAGCCTTTAGCGTAGTCGAGACGTGGCAGCAACATTGGGAAGCAACGGTAGACACCGCCCAATAGACGAAGAAGCTGACCCCAAACTTAGCAATCTGGAGTGCTTGCCCATACAAAACCACGGACTACTTTTTGACTCAATTTTTGTAAGACCACGGAAGCTTTGGAACTTACACAAAAAAAATTGGTAAAACCGCTGACGATGCCTGTCACTACTGCGGGGAGCAAGACTCTTCCGAACACACTATCTTTTCCTGCGAGCGCTGGCAGTTTAAGGGTGGATAGCCTGATGGACTTGATGACGGGATCTGATCGCAACTGGTCACATATCTACAACAAAAACTATGAAATGTAAAGTAGCGGAAAAAAGAGCAAAACAAAAAGGAAAAATTGGAATTTAAATAACAAGAGAGTGTCCAGCCGGTTGGGCGATGAGGTATTCCGTTCAACCAGTGCAAAAAACAGAAGTTCTTTAGTCGGTGCAAGTCCCACACTCCCGGACTCATTGAACCAAGAGCCCGTGGAGCATTAGCGTCTACCTCTTAAAAAAAAAGGTTAGGTTAAGTTAGGTTAAATTAGGTTAAGTTAGGTTAGGTTAGGTTATTACGGTGGTGAGAATGCGGTAATATCAGTGAACAATGCCGATATAACTACAAAGAACGCCGTCAAATACATTAGTGTGTGGTTTGATAGAAACACCAAAATAACCGTCCACATAAACAAGACGGTAGAAAAGGTAGAAAAACGGTCAAAGCACGATAATGCTGTACGATGCACAGGCGTAGAGGAAAACCTTGAAATACGCTTAATACAAGGACACGCTGTTGAAACAGCAAAAAAGATTAGCCAATCCATTTACAAACCGAACTGAGAGAGGAAAGATGTAAAGCAAATCAGCACACTAAGAGGGGACTACCGGAAAAGCGGCGTGGACAAAGAGAATCGTTAAAGATTAACCTGCGTTGACAAAAAGGAAATTATGTTCTGTCGACTATTACCTGAATGGACACGGATGCTTCAAAACGTATCTAAAGAGATTCCACCCTACAGACAGCGTCAAATGTGTAGCTTGGGGAATGAAAAACACCCTCCATTATACGGCGGCTATATAGAAGATAGAGAACAAGACAGGTGCGGTGTTGACTCCGGACAACACCGTTGAAAACATGCTGTCGGGTAAAGCAATGTGGATCCGGGTGAAGAAATTTGCCAAAGAAGTGGTCTCCGCAAAAGAGAATGAGGAGAGAGAGAACAAAGTCAAAGTGACAAACTAAGGCGTTGGAGATAATGTCCGGGCGTGTATCCTTGAAGGTATGCTTTGCGATTCCAAAGATCACGTCAAGTGGATAGTAGATCAGAACTCCACACTCAAGCTGGTAAAACTTCCCCTTACCACAATAAAAAAAAAATTAGTTAGGTTAGGTTAGCTGGTGTGCGTTGTAAGAAATGGCGCACTAAGAAACGTACTGAAAAAAGTTTTTAGGAAGGCAAAACTGCAGGTAAGCCTACACTCGGCGCCCAAGAAACAAGACCAAAAGGAAAGCGGCACAGGTAGCGCCAAGCCTAACAAAGAAAGAAAAAAGGTGAAAACCAACATACATACTCCCAAAGACAAAGAGACATACGCCAAGGTAACTAAAAACATAAAAAGCCAGATAACCGTAAAAAAAAATTTGGTAAACAGCGTCACCAACATAAAAGATGGCAACGTACGGCTAAAGATCAAGAGCAAAAAAGATGAATCCGCAGAAACTTTCAAGAAATTGCTGGGCCTGAAGTCAGGCAGCATTGCAAGCGTGAAAGTCAAAGAAAAACAATCGACCGTTAAGTTGATAGAAGAGGAGATAAAGAACGTCCAAATCAAAGAACTGGAAGAAGTAGCCAAAAGCCTGAGCAAAATAGCACTGTCGGGCAAAGCAAATAGAGAGAGGATGAAGCATGCCTATGTTACGCTGATCCCAAAACGTGCCTAAAACCTTGCCAACATGAAAAGGGGTAGAACAGTTTAAGGAGGACCTGTGCAAACAAAAAAAAAATTAAAAAAATAATCTCAAAATTGAACATAAACCCAAAAAAAGCTTTAATTGTAAAAAAACATATAAACTCTCCCAAAATTGATCAGACTACAAGAAAAACTTATTTATTAAACAATTTCTTTTAAAAATTTGTTTAATGCATAAAATTTATTAGAAATTATACATAAAACTCAATTTTTTCCACAAAAATTATATAAAATTGCTCAAAAATTACACCACAAATGCATTTATTACACAAATTTCATCAAAAATCAACCAAAAACCTAATATTTTACACAAAAATTGCAAAGAAAACGCATTTATTACACAAAATTGATTTAAAATCGCTCAAAAAACCTAATTATTGCACAAAATTAATCAAAATTGCTCAAAAAACCTAATTGTTGCACAAATTAATCAAAAATTAATCATGAAACTTACTTTTTTAGACAAAAAATAGATTAAATCGCTCAAAAATTACACAGAAAATACATTTATTTCGCAAAACTCATCAAAAACCGCCAAAAAACTTAATTTTTTACACATAAATATTATAAAATTATTTCAAAATTTATCAAAAATTGAAAAAAAATTGCATTTATTACAAAAAAAAAATTTAAAACCGCTCAAAAACCTAATTGTTGCACAAAACTAATCAAAAATTGAGCTAAAACTCACTTTTTTTAACAAAAATGATATAAAATCGCACAGAAATTACAAAAAAATGCATTTATTACACAAATCTCATCAAAAATCGACAACAAACCTATTTTTTTACACAAACATAATATAAAATTGCTCAAAAACCACAATTATTTCAAAATTTATCAATAATTGCAAAAAAAAAACAAATTTATTACACCAAATTTATTTAAAATTGCTCAAAAAACCCAATTGTTGCTCAAAATTAATCAAAAATTAAGCATAAAACTTACTTTTTTGCACAAAAATTATATAAAATCGCTCAAAAATTACAAACAATGCATTTATTGCATAAATCTCATCAAAAACCGCGCAAAAAACAAATTTTTTCTACAAAAATAATATAAAAATGCTCAAAAGCACAATTATTTCAAAATTCATCAAAAAATGTAACAAAATTACACAAAATTTATTTAAAATCGTTCAAAAAATCTATTTGTTGCACAATTTAAACAAAAATTAAGCATAAAACTCACTTTTTTGAACAAAAATGATATAAAATCGCTCAAAAATTACGAAAAAATGCATTTATTACACAAATCTAAAAGAAAAATGGCCTAAAAACTTAATTTTTTACACAAAACTAATATAAAATTGCTCAAAAATTACAATTATTTCAAAACTCATCAAAAATTGCAAAGAAAACGCATTTATTACACAAAATTGATGTAAAATCGCTCAAAAAACGTAATTGTTGCACAAACTTAATCCAAAATTGAGCATAAAACTGACTAAAAACTATATAAAATTGCTCAAAAATTACACCAAAAATGCTTTTATTACAAAAATCTCATCAAAAATCGCCCAAAAACCAATTTTTTTTACACAAATTTAATATAAGATTGCTCAAAAAACACAATTATTTCAAAATTCATCAGAAATTGAATAAAAATCAATCAAAATTTATTTAAAATCGCTCAAAAAATCTAATTGTTGTACAAAATTATTCAAAAATTAAGCCTTAAACTCACGTCTTTGCTCAAAAATTATAAAAAAATGCATTTATTACAAAAATCTCATCAAAAATCGCCCAAAAACCTAATTTTTTACACAAATTTAATGAAAGATTGCTCAAAAAACACAATTATTTCAAAACTCATCAGAAATTACATTAAAATTTAGCAAAATTTATTTAAAATCGCTCAAAAAACCTAATTGTTGCACAACTTAAACAAAAATTAAGCATAAAACTCACTTTTTTGCACAAAAATGATATAAAATCGCTCAAAAATTACAAAAAAATGCATTTATAACACAAATATCATAAAAAATTGCCCAAAAACTTAATTTTTTACACAAAACTAATATATATATTGCTCAAATATTACAATTATTTTAAAATTAATCAAAAATTGCAAAGAAAAAGCATTTATTACACAAAATTTATTTAAAACCGCTTAAAAAACTTAATTGTTGCACAGAGTTAATCAAAAATTGAGCAAAAAACTCACTTTTTTGCTCAAAAATTATATAAAATCACTCAGAAATTACACCACAAATGCTTTTATTACAAAAATCTCATCAAAAATCGTCCAAAAACCTAATTTTGTATGCTCAAAAACACAATTATTTTATAACTCATCAAAAATTGCATAGAAATTAAACAAAATTAATTTAAAATCGCATAAAAAACTTAATTGTTGCATAAAATTAAACAAAAGTATATAATATTGCCCAAAATTTACTCTACAACTGCATTTTTTACACAAATCTTATCAAAAATTGCCTAAAAACTAATTTTTTACACAAAAATAATATAAAATTGCTCAAAAATCACAATTATTTCAACATTTATCAAAATTTGCAAAGGAAACGCAATAAATATAAAAAAAAAAAAAATTAAAATTGCTCAAAAACCTAATTGTTGCACAAAATTAATCAAAAATTGAGCATAAAACTCACATTTTTGCACAAAATTATAAAAAATTGCTCAAAAATTCCACAGAAAATGCATTTATTACACAAATCTTATCAAAAATTGCCTAAAAACCTATTTTTTACACAATAATAATATAAAACTGCTCAAAAAACACAATTATTTCAAAAATTACAAAGAAAACTTATTTTGTTGCAAAAAATTACTTAAAAATTGAGCATAAAACTTACTTTTTTAGACAAAAATTATATAAAATTGCTCAAAGTTACACCACAAATGCATTTATTACACAAATCTCATCAAAATTTGCTGAAAAACTTAATTTTTTAAACAAAAGTGATATAAAATTGCTCAAAAGACACAATTATTTCAAAATTCATCAAAAATTGCAAATAAAACGCATTTATTGCACAAAATTTATTTAAAATTGCTAAAAAAACCTAATTGTTGCTCAGAATTAATCAAAAATTGAGCATAAAACTCACTGTTTAGCACAAAATTGTATAGAATCGCTCAAAAATTACACAAAAAATGACAAATTTGACAAATCTCAGCAAAAATCGCCCAAAAACCTAATTTTTAACTCAAAAAAATTTAAAAAAATGTGTAGAAAATACACAATTATTTCAAAATTTATTAAAAATTGCATGAGACGCTTTTATTACAAAAAAAATATTTAAAATTGCTCAAAAAATTTAATCATTGCACAAAATTAATCAAAAATTGAGCATAAAACACACTATTTTGTACAAAAATTATATAAAATTGCTCAAAAATTACAAAAAAAGTATTTTCTACACAATTTTTATCAAAAATTGCCATATAAAACTACTCAAAATACACAATTATT
Organism: Tachinus rufipes; assembly: GCA_963932245.1. Lineage (NCBI taxonomy): Eukaryota > Metazoa > Arthropoda > Insecta > Coleoptera > Staphylinidae > Tachinus > Tachinus rufipes. The sequence continues at coordinate 12,212,582 of OZ010749.1, forward strand.
TCAAAATTTATCAGAAATTGCAAGGAAACGCTATTATTACACAAAATTTATTTAAAACTGCTCAAAAAACCCAATTGTTGCACAAAATTAATCAAAAATTGAGCATAAAACACACTTTTTTGCACAAAAATTATATAAAAATGCTCAAAAACTATATCACAAATGCATTTATTCCACAAATCTCATGAAAAATCGCCAAAAAACCTAATTTTTTACACAAAAATAATATAAAAATTGCCCAAAAAACACATATATTACACTAAATTCCTTAAAAATCGCTGAAAAAAAAATTCATTAAATTTGAAAATTTATTAGAAATCGTGCAAAAAATGCAATGCCAAAGTAAACATGATTAATAAAATTTATAGTTAAAGCCGACGAATTGTTATTGGTTAAAAATGACAAGTCAAGGCCACACACTAAAAAAAATTAATTCATCAAAAAAACCAATATGTGTCCTTAAAATTGTAAAAAACTGTCTGATATCCATCAAAGTTTTTTGAGTCAAAAATGCAAGCGTAAAAACAAAAGGTAAATAAGCACGTAAGGTTTCAAACTTCCAGGCACTCACAGATTGGGTAGGATTTATTAGTTAGGCGCCCTTGGAACGGTAAATCTTAATTTAAGATCATTTGCATGTCGCAACAAATCAATTGATAAGCAAGAGATCAAATGTAAATCATTTTAAGTTATGTAATTATCACAGCGCATTAAACAAGTAATACAACTATTAATCTCTAGATTATGTATATTCTGTAATAAAATAATCATATATGTCAACTATTTTGAGGTTGTCTTTGTGACGTAACGCAACCGTCAACTTATAAGCGACATTTAGTCATTTGTTTAGCTATGTACATAACCTCATAAAGTGTTTAGGTTATTTGCGTGTCGTAAGAAAACATTTAACAATCAACAATTTAATGTAAGCATTTTAGGACAAATTGATTCGAGTCGACTGCCCGCAGCCGACAGAGACGCATCTAGATCCGTTACGCCAGCTACCAGCCAGCCACAACGATTTCTACAAAACTGCAATTATTATTGCAATAATTATATTTTATTTTTCGTTTGTTAAGAGCAATCTTGCCATTCGAAAACATTTCTGTTTCAGATCGCCAGTACCTTCCAACCCTCTGCAATGGCGGGGGGTGGTAAAGAAATGAACATCCTGGAGGAGTCCGAACATTCCAGGGACCGCTATCGCAAAAACGATCGGTCTCAATCCTATGAGAGAGATAGATCCCACGACCGCGCAATCTCTACATCCAGGGCATACAAGCTCCTGGAATCGCAGCTGTTGGAGAACCAGCAGACGCTAGCCGCGATGTCTGGAAAGCTAGAGTCCCTCCAGAGCACTATCAACCAGATGGCCGCCACAATAGCGTCCCAGGCCATCACAATTAATAAATACGCTGCTGCCGCCATAGCCAGCAGCAAATCCCCCGCTAAGGAAACCGTTTCCACATCCGAGGATGAGGACATGGTTGTATCCGCTTCCGACGATGATCCAGGAAGCGGCTCCGACGCCTCCAAGAGAAGGAGACGTCGCAGGAGGGGTAAGACAATTAAGTCAATTATTTCTCCTGTTTCAGGTGCTGCGGCTATTACCGCCCCCGGGGGACCCGCCACCCCCAAAAATTCTGCCGCCCCCGGAGCCGCCCCCGGAGATGTCGCCGCTGACGGCGCCGCCCCCGGAAATTCTGCCGCCCCCGGTAATTCTGCCGCCCCCGGAAATTCTGCCGCCCCCGGCGCCACCCATGGTCCAAATTCAGGATCCGCCTCCGGCCATCCCCTGGAGGATGTCGAATCTGAGATGTCCGTGGAGGCCGATGTCCCAGAGATCAACTCATCTCAGTCCGCCAAAAATAAATAAAGGGCCTTCAGCCAATCCCCAACGGCCATCAGCGGTTGCGAATCGACAGCCGTCAGAGGCTCCCACTGCCGGCCCATCTGGCCAAAAGGCAAAGAGGCCTTCTGCCCCCAAAAGCGCCGCCCCCGCTCTAAAGGGGAATGCCAGAGAAGGCCACATCGAGGTGAGATTCAAGCCTGCTGCTGTGAATCTCAACCACGTCGATGATGAAATTGAACATACTATTCCCGCGACTACACTCGCGAATTCAAAAGCGCGACCGCCGGCGATAGTTCTGGATGATAAAAGTTCATACCCAGAACTATCTAAAGTCTTCCGCGAGAAGAAAATAAATATTTTAACCGCGCGTAATACCCGGGATGGTATTCGTATCTCGCCTGCCACGGGCGCCGATCACAGAGGGGCAACCGACGTCCTAAACGCGAATCTCAAAGGCTTCCACACTTGGAAGACTGCCGGTGAGAAATGCTTAGAATTTGTAATTAAGCATGTACCGGAGTTCCTCACTGAGGAAGACGTGGGACGGGCACTGGAATCCGCAGGATATTGCCCGTCAAACGTTCATCGTATGGGGAACGAATTTATTCATTTCCATATGGTTTCGGTTCAGTTACCGAAAACATCTAAAAGCGCGGAGATTATGGATCTCGACGTATTGTGCGGCTTTAAGGTCGACGTCGAGCGCAAAAAGCGCAGTGGCGGCATTCCCCAATGCAACAAGTGCCAGAGGCACGGCCACACAGCGAATTGCTGTTTTGTTAGGACACTTGTGTGTCGTATTTGTGCGGGGCCCCATCAGGCTGCGGCCTGCCCCAGTGGCTCCACAATCAGATGCGCCAATTGTAATGGCCCGCATTCCGCCAATTATAAGGGTTGTAAAGCCTATATTAAATATATGGCCGCGAACGGCAAGAAACTTGGTCCGGCAGCACAACCCGCGCCGGCTCAAGTTCCCTTAAGGGCTCAAGCGCCCGCTCAACCTGCAGGTCCTCCAAATCCTGCCATCGTAACGGCGAATAAATCGTTCGCTTCCGCTGTAGCTCCTCCAGCTCAACAAGCTGTCGCAGATCAGGTTGCCGCTTTCTTAGAGGCGCAAGGAAAGCTGATGGCTTCCTTTTTGTCTAGTTTAGCCAAACAATAATGGATAATACGCCCGATGTATTACTCCGTATTTGTTTTTGGAACGCTAATTCCGTTCAAAATAGAATGGGCGAGGTGGAAGAGTTCTTCTTCGATGAGAGCATTGATATTATGTTGATATCAGAGACGGTTCACCGGCCCAATCAAGCGCTGAGAATCCCGAATACTTTCACGTACTTGGGATCGTCGCCGGTGCCGCTTGGGCGGGGTACAATGATCTTAGCTAAGAGATCGTTGGACCACTCCGAGGTGGTAACCCCAGACACTCTCACGCTAGAATCAAACGCAATCGTTGTGACTGTGCCTGGGTTAGGCACACTCAAAATTGCGTCTGCCTACATCAGGCCACAAAATCACATTGAAATAGATGATTTTGATGCGATTCTCGACAGTCCTCTCCCCACAATTATCGCTGGGGATTTCAACTCTAAGCACCCGGCGTGGAATAGCTTGAGGACTAACTGCAAAGGTCGAAAGTTGTTCGATTACGCACAGGAAAATCATTTACAAGTGGTGGGTCCAGATAATCCCACCTTCTACAGCGGTGCTGGTCACGTGGGGGACGTTCTTGACATAGCAATATTCAAGAACGTCAACCTAACTTACGATATTCGCGTTGTCGATGCATTGAGCTCCGACCACGTCCCTGTAATATTGGAGCTCTACGGATTGGGGACAGATGGGGGAGGAAGATTCGTAACTCGTACGGATTGGCCTCTCTTTTCTCGTCTCCTGGAAGTGAGCATAAGCAGGCTTGCACCAATACATACGGTCGACGATCTGGAAAGAGCCGTCGAAACTTTTACTTCTCAAATTCGCGAAGCCACGGAAAAGGCCTCTAAAACCCATCAGGTTCGCGTCGATAATCCTCTAGGACTATCCCGCGACGCCAAAGCATTGATAAGACGCAGAAATGCCGCCAAACGTCAATGGCAGAGGCATCGCGACCCCAGAGATCGCGAAATTATGAACGCGCTCCACAACGAGGTGAGAACTACGATAAGGTTGCACAAAAATTTGTGCTGGCAAAATACCATGGAATCTTTCACAGAGGATGATCATCCAATGTGGAGGATCTCCAAGGCCTTACGAAACAGGCGAGTCCCCATTCCTGCTATTCTTGGCGAAAATGGGGTTCAATTTTCGAAAGAGGGAAAAGCTGAGGCATTCGCCGACTGCTTCGAACTCCAATGTTCCGAGGTGTTTACTAGGGACACTGATTTGGATCAAATCGATCGGGTCCACAGGTATGTCAGAGATTTCCTGAACGCCGAGGACGACGACGAACCGCTGGAAAGCGTTCGCCCGTCACGAATCCGAGAAATAATCAAAAGATTTAAAGCTCGAACCGCCCCTGGTTCCGATAAGATAACGAACAGAGCTTTGAAATCGTTCTCGCACAAAGCAATAATGGCACTCACCAATATTGCAAATGCGACTCTTCGAACAGGGCACTTTCCTTCAGATTGGAAAAGCTCACTGGTGATAACTATCCCCAAAATAGGGAAAGACCGGAAATTTCCACAAAACTACCGGCTTATCAGTTTACTATGTACCTTAAGTAAGGTCATAGAAAGGGTGATCTTGGACAGATTACAGGATCACACGGAAGCTAACAATCTTCTCCCCCCCCACCAACATGGGTTCAGATGGGGTCATTCAACTGTCCATCAATTAAACCGCGTGACAGACCAAATTGTCGAAGGTTTTAGAGTGAAAAAGATCACAGGTGTGGTCTTTTTCGACATCGAAAAAGCCTTCGATAAGGTTTGGCACAAGGGCCTTCTTCTTAAATTGTACAGGGATAAATTCCCTCTGCGTCTTGTGAGGCTGATTGCTTCATATCTAAACCGCAGAACACTGGCAGTCAGAATTTCTGGCCATATATCTACTTCTCGTAATATAGAGGCAGGGGTGCCTCAGGGGTCTATTTTATCACCGTTGCTGTTTAACTTGTACTTTGCCGATATGCCTTCGGGATTGACGCATGGGGTTCAAATGGCACAGTTTGCTGATGACACAGCTCTTCTCTATTCCTCTAGATCACTCGATGTGATTATTTCAAGACTACAAAGAGCCACGGACGACCTGGATGAATGGTTGGACGAATGGCGAGTCAAAGTTAATCCAGAGAAATGCAAGGCTGTTCTCTTCACACGCCGGAAAATTACACCCGATGAGAACATCAGTCTTAACGATGTTCCCATTCCGTGGTCTGATTCTGCTAAGTATCTTGGGGTTATCCTAGACAAGAGACTCACGTATAAATTACACGTGCAGTCCGTTCTCGATAAAGCCAAAATGGCTAAAAATCTTCTTGTTCCGATGTTGCGTCGAAACAGCGGCATGTCGATTCGGAATAAAACCCGGCTCTACACATCTACCATCAGGCCTATGCTGACATACGCATCCCCGATCTGGGGCACGGCCTCGCGCTGTCATCTCGATCGTCTTGAGGCATTCCAAAGTGTCACTTTGAGGAGCCTCCTCGGTGCTCCATGGTACTGTCGGAATAGAGATATTCGGGCGGACCTAGGACTGCTTCCTCTGCGCCATCAAATCGAAACTTTTGCCGTAAAGTACTTCGATAATCTCGCGTTTCATCCTAATCCCGATTTGGCCCGACTTGCCGAGCCAGACAGGGAGACCTTCTTTTACAAACGCCCGGTTAACATAATAGCCGCACTCTAATTTCTTTATCTTCACCTAGGGTTCAGGCATACCCAACACCTATCACAGCCTATAGGGCTAATTCAATTTATATCTAACAATCTATCAAAGGAAGGTACATGAGCCGTATGGTCTCGAACTTCCACTTGGCATTCATTATTGGGCGGTTTTTAGTCGGTAGGCATTTCAACCTGAGGAAATGAATCCGACACTTGCCAGTCTTTAGAAGATTTTACCGCCTAGCCCCAAAAAAAAAAAAAAAAAAAAAAAAAAAAAAAGCATTTTAGGTTATGTGAGTACCGTGGCGCATCTAATAGATGACGCAACTGTTAATCTCTTCAACGTTTGATTAAAGTTATTTGTCAATCAACAAAGATCAAGTGTAGACATTTTATAGTTGCAAATACTATGATACATAGCAGATAATGCAACTGCTAATTTTTAAGTAATAAATTCTCATTTGTTTAGTTACGTGCGTTATAGTTATTTTCGCTAAGCCGTGGCGGATCTAATCTCAACTGATAATCTCTGAGCAACCATTTGTTTTATTGCATTGTGACAAAACAGTCAACATACAACAGATCAACAATATTTTTTGATTAGGTTAAGTTAGATTAAATTAAGTATTACTCAATTTTTTCAATTCGAAAATAATAGATTAGATCTCAACATTTTTTTAATGTTTTTTTGTTCGATGCTACGAACTAAACACAATAAAGTTTTTTTTTCCAAAATTAAAAACCAAAAACTGCACAAATCGTTTATGATCAACCAACCAACCAACCAACATCTTTGATCTCGTAAATTATTCAAGTAACAGCAGAACTAGTAGCAATTTTTAAATAATATAACTCTTCAGTTCTTGCAAGAACTTGTCCACAATGTTTTGAGCAATGTCATCAAAGATTAAAATGTCAGTATGTGATACAGCCGAAACAGCCTGCAATTGTAAAAGAATTTTCAGAAAAATAAACAAACCAAAAAATGGAAAGTTTTAAAATTTACCTAAAACGGTTCAAACTAATAAATAAAGATTGCTGTACATACTGAAAAGAAGATAATACACCAGAGCGCGTAGTTTTCATCTGCAATAGATGGCAAGTGGAAAGAGAACAGTTGTACAATCAGTTAGAAGTAGAAGAACTTTCAACAAACAACATCATTGAGACAATGCTACGTAGCAAAAAGAAATGACAACAAAAGAAGCTGACAAAAAAAACAATACAAGCTAAATAAACAACTAGAGTGTAACAAATTCATCCGAACGATCTGCTCTGATGATAGTAATGATGCCGGGATAGAGCACATATTGTTAAGTAGATTAAGGGTTTAGTAAATGTGACCTACATACACAAGACTGATAGAGCTTCCCGCAACCACATAAAAAAAAAAGTTAGGTTAGGTTATGTTAGGTTAGGTTAAGTTAGGTTAGGTTAGGTTATGTTATGTCAGGTTAGGTTAGGTTAGTTAAGTTAGGTTAGATGATGTGCGTTGTAACAAGAGGCGCATACACACCGGTACACAGAAACGTATTGAAAGAAGTTTTTAGGCAAACAAAACTGCAAGTAATCCTACACTAAGCGCGCAAGAAGCAAGACCAGAAGAAGAGCGGCACAGGTAGCGCCATGCCTAGCAAAAAAAAGAAGAAGATGGAAACCATCCTTACGCCCAAAGACGGTTTGGCATATGCCAAGTTCATTAAAAATCAGTCAGGTAGCAGTGGAAGAAGTTTTGGTGGACAGCGTCACCAGAACAGAAGATGACAGCGTATGGCTAAAGAAAGAAAGAAAGAGCAAGAAAGGTAAATGCAAGAATGAAGGTCAGAGTAAAGCAATCGACCGTCATATTAATGGACATTGACAAACATACTTTGGAAGAGGAGGTAAAGAACGTCCTAACTAAAGAACTGGGAGAAAGAACCAAAAGCCTAGACAAAATAGCACTGTTGAGCAAAATAAATAAAGAGGAGATGAAGCATGCCTATGTTACGCTGGACCCAGCAAACTGCAAAAAACCTTGTCAACATGAAAAGAAGAAAAACAGGTAAAAGACAAGAAAAATGGTGCATCCCCCGTGATGTCATATATGCAGACAAATTAGTCACAAAGTGGTTGAGTGCAAAAAAAAAACAACAAAGTCTGCCACAACTGTTGAAGAAGACAGTGTCAAAATAAAGAAACGTGCAGAAAACATAAAATGCCTAAAATACAAGACCTCTGACCTCCAAAGCTAAAGACAAAGAGCGTGCAGACAAGCAAAACATAAAAATGCTTCAAAGTAATCTGGGAAGAAATAAACCTTCTGTTCAAAACCCTGGTGGAAAAGATAATCGACCTGGCTATAATTGCGGAGCCGAACAAAGCTGCGGTCTAAAACTCAAGGTGGATAACCGATATGGAATCTGATGCCATGCTAGTAAAGAAAGGTCTAAAAATTAGGGACTACAACCAAACCAAAAAAAGCTTTGTATAAATAGAGACAGGAGATTACGTCATCTACGGATGCTACTTTTCACCCAATAAGCCACTCAAAGATTTTGACGACTTCCTGCACAAACTAAGCAATCAAAAGACATAGACGCAAGCACGTAATTGTAGCCGGAGATTTGAACTCCAAAGTCATGCTATAGGGGAACAACAATAATAGCAGGAGCAAAAAGATTTTAAATTGGATGGCAAAAGCACAGTTTATAGCGGCAAACGTCCCGGTCGCATATCGGCGTGACCCTCTGTAGCGGACATTCTACAGGTCGCTACTCCAAGTGGAAGTTAAGTGGCAAAGTAAGCTTACACAAGAACATCCACTTTTCACTTAAATCTAGCAGCGAGAAAACAAAAGTAGTGACAAGCGGGAAATGGAAAATAACATAGAGGCAGATTCCAAAATTCCGTAAAAAGGAACAAAACTAAAAAATATTTTTTATAATAATAAACCTCGTGCCCTTTAAACTTTTATTTTAATAAGATTGGCACCAATACTATTGCATCTCTTGGAAAAAAAATTAAATTGTATAAAAAAATTTGAAATAATAAAAAAAACTAAAAAAAAAAAAAATTACATTAAAAAGCTGTTTTAAGTCCTAACACCCTCAACCATTATTTAGTTAAAAATAAGTTAACCAAAATCCCCGGTATACTAAACAATTAAACAAAAACAGCTCCGATTGACAGCAGAGCAAATCACTATAATAAAACTTTCCAACGTTTGCAAAAACTTGACCACAATAATCCAAGCAAAGTGTAGTAATTATGAATCTGGAAAAAAGGCAAGTATCTTGTCTGACACATTTGCAACTACCTCCACAACACAGTAACCCAGGTTAGCAGCGGCAAGTTGAAGATAACCTGCGAGGTACCACAAGGCTCAGTTCTTGGCTCTACGTTATGAAACACTTATTACGAGTTGGTACTCAAAGAAATCATACCGGAAGATACAATTTTAGTAGAGTATGCGGATGATCTCGTTATGATGGAGTGCAAGCCGTGCAATGCAACCATCAAAGAGAAATGTGGTTGGCAAAGAAAGGATTAGTACTGGCCCCGCACAAAATTAAAGCGGTTGTACTGGTCGGACGTAATTCACTCAAATCTGTGTCTGTAAGAATAAGAGATGTCATTGTCATCAACTAAAATAGCGCCACATTCCAAAATACTAGAAAAACAATAACAACACTTGCGCAACTGCTGCCCAATATCAAAAAAAGCCAAAGTGAGCAGAAGACCAGCTATTAGCTCGGTCACCAACTACATCGTACTATAGCAAAGCAAATTTGCACTGATCCCAAGATAGAGATCAATGTTAGAAGAAATACAGCAAAAGATGGCAATTCCGGACCGTTTCCACCAGGGCCATACAGGTGGTAGCAGGAACCATCCACACGCACCTAATGGTCTGGAAAGAAAATACACGGCTGGTACAAACTAGAATGCGCAAAAGACGGTGACCAGAGCTAAAACTCTGTTAAAGTAGAAAGCTAAATAGGACTTGAAATGTAACACGGAAAGATGAACAAAAAAACTAGTTTTAAAAATGATTCCATGAGTTACGAGGAAACGCTGAAAAGTTGGATACCACCTTACCCAGATTCTGACAGGTCACGGTTGCTTTCAAGTTTACCTGAAACGGATGAAGATAGTAGAGAGTGACCAACGCGTATACTGTGACAAAATGGATACACCCAAACCTATGTTTCAATGCAATAGGTGGTAGTGCACAAAACAGAAGATGGCTGGAGGCTTAGCTCGAGCAGCCAAAAATATAATGTATATGATCAAAAGCGAGTATGATTGAGAATCAGGCTACGGAAATAATCAAAAAGAAAGAGCAAGAAAAAAAAATACCGTCAAGCCAAAGCCAGGAAAGCAAGGGTCTGAATAGGAACCTATGTGTATAGGAAAAATAAAAAAGTAAAGAATAACCAAAATGCCAAAATCTGCTCCACACCCTCTATCAATTCCTATTAAAAGCAACACATCAGACAAAGCTGCACACTTCGATTACTCTGACTAAACTTCAAAGCGTTGTCTCTAACAACAATTGCAACATTTTTTCTTCAATAATATAAATTGGATCGTAACACAAATAATTATACGTTATAGGCATAAACTACTTACGCCTCTAATGCTTCTAGGTTATGTTATCGCCGTGACACATCTAAAGTTAGATATTAACATTTGTTAGGTTATCTTTGTACCGTGAAACAATAATTGCAAAATGTCATTTTTCACAACTGACCATCGTAAATAAACAAATAAAATATCAATATTTTTTAAGTTTACCATGTCAAACTAATTGCAACATTTTATTCCCAATTAAAACTGTATAACTAACTTGTAGGCGGACGGTTTAGAATGGTGTACCTATTATTATTATTTAACACGTTTACGATACAAAATATTTGAGTTTTAAAAGTTGCTAATAGAAAAACCTATTAAATTAATTGATACAAAATATAATATATTTATTATAAAGTTATGATTTGACAAGTAAAATAATAATATAAACGTTCAAAACGTGATTTAAATAAATTAGAAATGGAGAATAATATAAATAATTCGTTTTATTTTATTTTTATTGTTATTTGTCCTTTAAAAAACTTGCATTTGGCTTTGTTTTTTAAACGCATGCAATAAAAATATTGTAAAACTATTTATTTATTATTTAATACATATTCTAATTTAGAACATGAACGAATTGATTGCAAATATGGTAATTTTTTCCACAACCGTGGAGGTGTTTTATGTCATCGCCTTAAATAAATTAAATATTGTGGTGGAATGAATTGGCGTCCTAATTTTATAAAAAATAATAAAACATAAAAAAATAAAGACATGCCGACTAATGCATTACTTTAGTTGTAATTTTTTATTTACACATAAAAAAAAAGTTTTTGCTCGTTTATAAATTAAACAAAAAATTATAAATATTTTATTTCAAAATGAGCATATCTAATAAAATTGCTAATCATACTATAAATAAACCTATCCGTATTAAATTGTAGCCAAAATAATTTTAAATTTGTTCCTACAAACTCATTAAAATTAGCTATTAAATCCCCAGCATAATTAATAATAATAATAAAATATTGTAATAAAAATAGCCCCAAATTGTTGGAAATAAAATTAATAATTATAATATTTTTTTATAATACAATTTAGCAACAATTTTAGTAATAATTTTTGATAATTAAACAGTGAAATGAGTGTCCATTGTTGTTCTTATTGTTTATCATAAGTAATATAACACATTTAAGGAATCGAATTAAATCAAATTAAAACATACCTTCCAGAAGTACTCGTATGCCACCGGACTCCACCCAGCATGCATCTGCAAATAGTTCATGGAAATCGTCCCGATTTTCACGCACAATTCATTTAACACAATGTATAATGTTAATATTTTTTACCAAACAATTATCACAAAGCCGTACACGTCTACACTCTCGGGTTGACAGGTACGGAATTCATACGCCCAAGTCATCACAGCTGATTTATTATTTTATTAACAATTAGGACAGTTAATAATAAAATAACTTTAGAAATATATATTTAAACTTATTTGTTATATTTGGAATCAATTGGAATCAATTGGAATCAATTGGAAGTAAATTGTAGTTGAAATTATTAGATGCAAATTAGGTACTACTTTTTCGGCGTTGTCAACACAGACAGACAGACATACAATCCAGAAGCAGTACCAACCTAAATTCGCGCAACAAAAAAACTTGTAAACAATAAAAATAATTTATTTTTAATTTAGAAATGATTATATTATATTAAATAATGTAGTTAATATAAATAATATTTTAAATAAATTTATTTATTTATTAAAAATACAATTATCTAAATTTAAACAATAAATAATATGCTTTGAATATTTGTTATTTATTACTTTCAATTATATTTTAAATCTAATTTTCATTTTCATATAACAATGAAATGCCCGCACTTGTATTGCAGATACCAGACAGAATCTATAACGAAAGTACCTGTATAGAAATAAAAATATAATCTATTCACAATCACTATCAATTTAATTCAGCACATAGTGACGTTCAATGGTCTACTTCCGACAGCTGCTGAATTTAATCCAGACAATAACGTAATTGGACAATGTATGTAAAAAGCGAAGAGAAATTCGCAATTAAACGAAAACCAATTATCAATTCCAGTTTATTTACAGTTTTCTCTTCTTAAGTTTTTTTAAAGATTTACACCCAATTTATTAACAATAATTTATTTCAAATTTTACCTAATTTTGTTAATAACACTATAATTTGCATTATGAAAGTATGTGTCGAAAAAATAACTGTAATATGTAAATTGCTCAATAAATGTCGGTACGGATTCCGTTTTGTTATAATAGTAGGATCGCAACAACATATTTGGAGTGACCGGAAGCTTGTGTTGTAATAGTGTTTACATTTAAATTCATAAATTATAGATTTCGTTTATATTTCCTATTACGTTTAGTTTTTTGCAACAAATTTTGTTTGTGCAACAGTAATTTTTGGATTCTAATAATTCTATTTTTATAATTAATTATTTTCTCACATAAATCTCACTAATGTTAATTAACTTTACATATAAATTACTAACAAAAATATTTCATTAATTAATTATGTTGTTATTATTGACTGCTTATTTATTTTTTTCTTGCTCGGTAATTATTTATTTCATATGCAATCACATTTGCCTCGAGGGTTTAGCTTATGGTGCGATAGACACAAACACATTTAAATACAAATTAGAACAATTTTATAAACGAAATTCCAAGCCCAATTTAGGTGTTGTTTATTTTAAGACAATATTTTTTTGGATGCAGACATCATTAATTAATGTCAGATATTAATTTGGTAGAAAATGTATATGAATATTATTAATCATTATTATATAAATAGATTTTTACAATACTGTAATGATAGTTTAATTTGTGAGCGAGTTACTTTTATTATTGTGACCCACCCACCCGCCCAAGTGTTAGTCATCAAAGAATCCATTGTTTGTTCCATCTTTTGTGTGCTTAGATTTAGATATGAAAGAATTGTTTAACAATAAAACTGTTGACAATTAACGCTTGGGTGGCTGGGTAGATGGGAACTAAGTTTAATCTGTGAGCGAGTTACGTTTTCTACTATTACCCATCCAGCCGCCCAAGTGTTAATCATCAATAGATCTACTGTTCGTCCCACCTCGTGTGTGCTTAGATTTAGATATGAGAAAATAGTTAACAATAAATCTCTTGATAACTAACGCTTGGTTGGGTGGACAGGAACAAAGTTTAGATAGTAAGCGAGATCTTTCTTCTACTCTGACTCACCTACCCGCCCAAATGTTAGTCATCAAAGGATCTAATGATTGACCCATCTTTTGTGTGCGTGGATTTAGATACGAGAGATTTAGTTAACAATAAATCTCTTGATAACTAACGCTTGGGTGGGTGGGCAAGAACAAAGTTTAGAAAGTGAGCGAGATCTTTCTTCTACTCTGATCCACCTACCCGCCCAAGTGTTAGTCATCAAAGAATCTATTGTTTGACCCATCTTTTGTGTGCTTGCAATTAGATACGAGAAATTTAGTTAACAATAAATCTCTTGATAACTAACGCTTGGGTGGGTGGGCGGGAACAAAGTTTAGATAGAGAGCGAGATCTTTCTTCTACTCTGACCCACCTACCCGCCCAAGTGTTAGTCATCAAAGAATCTATTGTTTGACCCACCTTTTGTGTGCTTGGATTTTGATACGAGAGAATTGCTTAACAATAAATTTCATGACAACTAACAAAGTTTAGAAAGTGAGCAAAATTTTTCTTCTACTCTGTGGGTCAGTTTGTTTGTTCCACCTCTTGTGTGCTTAGATTTAGATATGAGAGAATTGTTTAACAATAAATTTCTTAATAACTAACGCTTGGGTGTAAACAAACTTTAATTTGTAGGCGAGCTACTTTTTCTTCTGTGGCCCACCCACCCGCCCGAGTGTTAGTGATCAAGGAACTTATTGTTTGTCCCACTTCTTGTATACTTGGATTTAGATATAAGAGTTACAGGCGTTTTTTCCATAAAGTTGTAGGAGATGGCCAATTCAAAGTTGAAAGCGTTGCCGCTCTCGATAAGGGTATTCTCTGGAGCTGATGTCTGCATAACTGGTGTTCTGTAACTCATAAAGTGTATTATGCAACGGACACCTTTGCCCAGAAGGCTCACACTTCGTACCCACTCAGAATACATTTCACACCCCAAACGCACTCACATAGAACGCGGTCCCTTAGAAGACCTATTAATATATTATTAATTATATTATTAAGTTTTGTAATGTACGACGTGAGGAAGCGTAAAGCTACTTACAGTGGCCGTACAGAATGTTTTTTGTTAGCGGGAAAGGCAATGCCGTGGGAATAGAGACCAGCCTCTGTGCAATTGTTGGATGTCGTCGCAAAAGCCGGCGGTGGTAGAGTATGTTGTAGACGGAATTTTTTGTCCTTGAACTTCTTTTGCCGTGGTTGCCGTTTCGGTGAGCTACCGGAATGGAAGGTTGTAACGGTCAAACGGAGTGCCAGTCGTTCTAGACACTGGGCTTTGTTCGTCGGAAGCTCAATGTTGACTCGTTGACTGGTCTCAGAATCTGTGGTACTGTGAACAGAAATTGCGGAGTTTTATACCCCTGGGTTTGGTCGGAGGCGTGACTACGGATTGTATATACCCGTAACAATTCTCCCCACTTCAGGAGATCAGATTAGGGGTCTGTGTTATCCGACGGCAATGTTATCCAAGCTCGCACTAGAAGTCCGGTTGATGATCACTATTGTTGAAAAACGGAAGTACTTCACTTTGGAAGTCACTATGAGTTTAGGTGTTGCGGTGGCGTAACTGTCTGTCACTCACAGCACGACACGGGGTTTGTCTAAGATTGATATTTCCCGGGTTCCGGTAAAGGCTTTGCTGTCTGTTCTCCCTACGGAAAAACACTGGTCCAAGACTCTGTACTCTGTCTTGGCGCACTAAACACTGCAGCGCGGCGGCAAGTTGTTTGAGAGCACGATTGCGGCACGGGGTAGGCCAAAGTTTGTTTTGATAATGTGTACTATTGTTGAAGGTTGAGCGTAACCTGCACTGGTTCAATGACCCAAAGTTTTTAGCAAGAAACACAAAGAGAGACGGCGTCTCCGCTATTGGTAACGAGTGGAACGACGTCAGCTACGCTGAGGGCAATGCTGAGCTCAACTCCCGGTTCTACCAATTGCGGTGCCTTTTGGGTAAGAACATCCCACTGTATGAGCAAAACGGATGGTGACGGTGCATCTCCAGTTACCTTAGGTTCTAGTTTAATCGTAATGGCCAGTTTCTTTTTCTGTCTTGATTGGTTCTTTTTTCACGGTTACGTTTGGTTGATCAAGTTTAGCTGTAACGTCAATTTGGTTAGCGGGGTCAAGGTTAATTGCACTTGCCTGTAATTGTTCGTAAATTGCGTCACCGATTGGTAACAAGTATCAGTCCACGGTCTCGATTACTTCCAAATCACAGTAGTAACCTTCCTAATGCATTCAGTCTCGAATGTCTATGGCTGCCTGGAAGTAATATTCCAGTTTGCTGGGGTCAGCTAAGAACCAATCTATCTGTTTGCAAACTTTGCTTGTGATGTGTGGCAAAAGCGTTTCTCGGAGAGTCGCAGGCATAGTGTACGACGTTTGTGGCTTAAACTCTACATAGGCCGCTGCCAAAGCTGCTGGTTCCTCTCAATTGGAGTTCTCCATAATGAGGTTTTCCACAATTGTCTTGTGAACTTTGCGATAGGGACTTCGCATTGTGTAGAACTGCCTCGGTTCCCAGTCGAGTTGTGGTCAACATGGTTTTTGACCTGTAAATGCTGGTAGCAGCGGTGTTTGATGATTACTACACCTTTGATTTTGTAACTCACAGTGCCCCCAAAACTACGGGTAGTGACATCGGGGTATTTGGCCAGATAAATCTGTTGGCCCCGGTAGTCAGTTGCTGCAAACTTCAACTTTCTTTTACTCTACTCGTATGTAGTTGACAGTTGCGGTTCTGTCAGGATCGCAGCTGTTGTATCGCTCTGAGTCTTGGGGCACGTGGTACTCGTGCTCCACTCTAGTTGCGTGGCGGGAACGTCTTTGTAATTTGTTTGCTATGCCGTTCTGGATAACTCTGTCCGCGTTCTGGTGGATCTTTGTATTATTTGAGTTTGCAAAAGGAGACTCAAAGGCACAATGCCTTTAATATGTCCCTGCTCAGGCGCCATTTGTTACCGGCATCTCTTCCATAGAGTTGTAAGAGACTGCCGATTTAAGGTTGAGAGCGTTGCCGCTTTCGATAAGGGTGTTCTCTGAGACCTAAAGCCTGCATGGTTAGTGTTCTGTTCAAGCGCACTCACACAGAGTGCGGTTTCTTGGAAAACCTAGGTAGTAAGTTTTGTGATGTACGACGTGAGGGAACGTAAAGCTACACACAGTAGCCGTACAGAATGTTTTCCGTTGGAGGAGAGTGCAATGTCGTAGGAATAGAGGCAAACCTTTGTGCAGTTGTTGGATGCCAAATATGGTTCTTGGTGCGTCGTTGGGTTGTCGTAGGCAACCGGCGAGCGTATGTTGTAAGCGGATTTTTTTGTCTCTGGACTTTTTTGCCATGGTTGCCGTTTCGGTATGGAATGGAATGGAAGGTTGTAACGGTCAGACAGAGGGCCAGTTGTTCTAGACACTGGGCTTCGTTCGTCGGGAGCTCGATGTTGACTTGTTGATTGGTCTGGATCTGCGGTATTGTGATTTTTTTTTTAAGGGCTGGGCGGTAAAATCTTTAAAAGACTGGCAAAATGTCGGATTTACCTTTTCGGGCGCCTACCAACTAAACGTTCCGTTGAAGGCGTGGCTACTCCAATAAAAAATATTAATTTGTGGGCAAGTTACTCACCCACCAACCCGAGTGTTAGTCATCAAAAGACTTATTGTTTGTCCCACCTTTTGTATGCTTCGATTTAGATATGAGAAAACGGTTTAACAATAAATCACTAGATAACTGACGCTTAGATAGATGGGAACAAAATTTAATTTGTGTGTGAGTTACTTCTTCTACTGAACCCACCTACTAGCTTAAGTGTTACTCATCAAAAGATCGTTTGGTTGAAAACAAACTTTAATTTGTAGGCGAGTTATTTTTTCTACTATGACCCACCCGCCTACCCAAGTGTTAATTTAAAACTTGCAAAACATTTCAAATTTAAAACCAAGGTCAAACCAAAAAAAAAAACGCCGGTATAACGCAAAAGACGCATTGCCAGCGACACTGGCATTTCTCAATAAAATGCTAAACTGCAAACTTAACATGTAGAAGATGCGCCAGATCTACAACATTTTTGAATGCAGCAAGACACACAACCCAAGTGTGCACTTTGCTTAAGACCTCAACCAGTTAACTACTCAGGTTGCAAAACCTACCAGAGATTACGGGCAAATTAGCAACATTTGCAACCGGTTTCAACTAGGTTTCAATCCAATAAACCTCCAAAAAATTTCAACTTACGCAAAAAAGTCTCCGCGCAAAAATCTTTTGCTTGGGCAACAAATCCTCCACAAAAAGACATGAACGCAAAGCTACCTCTGTTTGCAACAAAATTGCCAAATTTTAAGTCAAAATCTTTTCCGCCATGTTAAAACAATAACAGATAACGTTAACGTCATTATTTAAATAAGCTTTTGAAATGCTAACATAACACCCAACATACCAAATAAAATAGGTAAAGTAGAAAAATTCTTCTTTGACAAACAGTTAGATATTTTACTAATTTTAGTGACTATTATAAAACGTGGCACCGTCTTAAGTTCTCAAATTCTTTTACGTAGAAAGACAATCTTTGTAAAAATATTGTATATTGAAAAGTTTCCAAGCCAGCTACCGTTAGGTTGGAATCTAACGCGATTGAAGCTAAGGACACTTAATCGACCTTACTGGCTTCAACAAAGTACTAACCATAATCGCTGGCAATTTTAATGCAAAACACTCTGCTTAGAACAGCTTCAGTAGAAACGCAAAAAGCGCTCACTGCTTAAGTACACTACACAAAATGGTTTTTTTTTTATTATAGAGCATTGGGGCAATATACTTGACGTTGCAATACTCAAAAATACTAAAGCCTAAATGAACATAAAGGTTGTAAACAATATAAGTTCATATCACAACCCGGTGGTTTTTAAAATTCTCAAAAAAGAATTGAGTGTAAAAGAGAGAATTATCTATAAACAAATTTTTTTTGCTCTCAATTACTAAACTAGAAAGTTTAGACAAACTATCAAAACTTTGTAACATAGAATTAGAGAACGATGTCACAAATTTGACAGATAAAATAACTAAAGTTTTGGAAAAAGTTGCTAAAAAGTACCTCGTTTGGGCTGACAATCCACTAGGACGTTTGGGCGCAACTAAGGCCTTTATTTGCAAACAAAATGCGGCTAGACGATTCTGGCAAAGAACCCGCAACCCAAATTATTGCAAACCAATAAACATGCTTGGTCTACAAGTAAAAAAAAATCATTAAAGCTCTGTCCACCACTGATGATAAAAATTTGATGTGGCAGATTACCAAAACTTTTCGCAATCTAGCAAAACTGCTACTAGCAATCCACGATAAACGCGTTAGAAGAAACTATTAAGGCAGATTTGGAACACATAGAAAAAATACACCTTCAATTGGCAGATTGCAACAATCACGTACTACTAAAAAGCGTTTACCCCTCCTGACTAACGCAAATAATCTTGAAACTAAAATTGGGATCAGTATTAGAACTGGACGGTATCCCAAATAAAGCATTTAAAGCATTTTTTTTAGAACATGGCGGTCGCTAATATAACAAACGCAATCACAGGTTTGAGCTGTCATTTCTCAAAAAGCCTGAACAAGGTCGTACGTCATCAACATTTCCAAATCGGAAAAGGACAAAAAGTTTCCTCAAAACTACCGTCTTATCAGTTTTCTATATTCCTTAAACAAAGTTTTAGAAAAAGTCATAAAGCCTATACTAAAATGGAAAGGTTGATTCCTGATTATTAACATAGCTTCCGTCGCAAACACTCCGTTGTTCACCAACCGAATTAGGTAACAGACCACATTGCCAAAACATTTTGACTGAAAATGACGTATGGCATAAAATGCTTCTTCTCTCTTTTTCTTTTTTTCTTCCGATTTAACTTGTCTGATAAAATTAACTTCATTCTACTTGAAAAAACAAACCTTAGCAGTCGAACTTAACGGTCACAATTCAACGCAGCGCAGTATACCCGCAGAAGTACCGCAAGGCTCAATTCTTTCACCAATACTTTTTAATTTGTATTTTTCTAACTTGCTCTTTAAAGTTCTTTTTTTTATACAAACTGTCTTGTTTACTGCTGAACATAAGTTTCTCTTGACCTCTTCCATTTACTTTTATCCTGGGTTTCTTGTATCCAGTTAGTAGCAATGCGTTTCACATCGTTTGTCTATTATCTAATATTTATCTTCCTCCTTCCTAGGTCAAGTTCCATTTTAGTTTTGTTATTTTTTCAATTGCATCACTAACCTCGGATTGATGCCTTATTACTACAACATTAACAAAACTAAAACTGCTCAGTATGTCGACAACACTGCACTAATCTACAACTCAAAATCCCCTAGAGTGATACAAAAAGCCACAGAAAAAAATTTATTAATAAAATGACATTTTTGTAATAACTAGCAAAAATTTTGAGTAGCGGTTTGGATTTTTAAATTAAGCATACTTCAATTTATTAGAAAATTAAAAAAAAAACTTTTTTCGAAAATTTTATTTTGTATGGAATTTGGCTTTTCTTGAAAATATTACAAAATTTATTAATAAAATAGCTTTTTTGTAATAACTAGCAAGAATTTTGAAATGCGGTTAAAATTTTTGGATTAAGCATATTTCAATTAATTAGAAAATGTATGAAAACTTTTTTGGAAAATTTTATTTTGTTTTGAAATTTATTTTTTATTAAAAATATTACAAAAATTATTATTAAAATGAAATTTTTGTAATAACTATCAGGAATTTTAGAATGCGGTTTAAATTTTTGGATTAAGCATACTTTAATTAATTAGAAAATGCAAGAAAACTTTTTTGGAAAATTTTATTTTGTTTAGAAATTCATTTTTCTTAAAAATATTACAAAATTTATTAATAAAATGGCATTTTTGTAATAACTAGGAAAAATTTTTAATTGCGGTTTATATTACTTTATTAAGCTAGTTTAAGTTTATTGGAAAATTTATAAAAACTTTTTTAGAAAATTTTATTTTGTATGAAAATTGATTTTTCTTGAAAATATTACAAAATTTATTAATAAAATAGAATTTTTGTAATAACTAGTAAAGATTTTAATGAACGGTTTTGATTTTTATATTAAGCATACTTTAATTTATTAGAAAATAAAAAAAAAAAAAAATTTTGAAAATTTTATTTTGAATGGAAATTGATTTTTTCTTAAAAATAATACAAAATTTATTAATAAAATGGTGTTTTTGTAATAACTAGCAAACATTTTGAGATGCGGTTTAAATTTTTGGATTAAACATACTTCAATTTATTGGAAAATATATAAAAACTTTTTTGAGAAAATTTATTCTGTTCAGAAATTGATTTTTATTGAAAATATTACAAATTTTTTTCATAAAATGGCGTTTTTGTAATAACTAGCAAAAATTTTGAAATGCGGTTTGGATTTTTGGGTTCAACAAACATCAGTTTTTTGAAAAATGTATAAAAACTTTTTTGAAAAATTTTATTCTGTATAGTATTGATTTTTCTTGAAAATATTACAAAATTTATTAATAAAATGGCAGTTTTGTAATAATTAGCAAACATTTTGAGATGCAATTTGAATTTTTGGACTAAGTATACTTCAATTTTTTGGAAAATGTATAAAAACTTTTTTGGAAAATTTTATTTTGTATAGAAATGATTTTTTCTTAAAATTATTAATAAAATGACATTTTTGTAATAACTAGGAAGAAGTTTGAGTTGCAGTATAGATTTTTGATTTAATTTAAATTACTTCAGTTTGTTGAAAAACTTACAAAGTAAGTAATAAAGTTCTCATATAGTTCTTTTTGGTAATAATATTTACAGAAATAAAAATATTTTTGTTTTATTATACGTAAACATAAAGTAAAAAAAGATGCAAATCAAAAACATAATATGCTTAAAAATTGCATCCATAGTACCTATGTGTAGTCCTGCTATCAGTTTAATATCGTAAATAACTATTACTAGAGTTTGCAATCTTTATTTATTATCAGAGTAACAAAAACGCACTTATATGGTTGAATTATTACTTTAAAATTGAACCATTTAACCCAACCTTCTGTCTACGCTACTGATAATGATGAGTATGTGATACAACAACAATAAACGCAATAATACTGCATAATTTAAATACCAAAGTAGTATTAAAAAAATTAAATAGGATTTTTATACGAATCTGGCAATTTTTATTGCAATTTGAAATCTAATTATAAATTGACTTGATAACGCTGTAATCCTACATGAACAACAATGTTAGTTAAAACTGTAGTTCAGATTTTAACTATTGTATTGTAGTAAAAATAATAGCAAGTTTAATAATTAAACAAAGATTATTCAATAGAATGCATGCATAACGCATACCCACTAACCGAGATGCATGCACGTGCGTACGGTTGCCTATACGAAGGGGTAGTTATGGAAAATTCAACAAATATTAATAAATTATCATAATGCTACAATCACACTACCAAATCAAATTTATTATAATATTCTTACTTATTTTTAATTTTAATGTTAATATAATCTATTAGAACTGATTGATTTTATTGATTGAATTAATTGATTTTATTTGTTTGTAATTTTCGGGTGGCACTATTGTAGTTTTGCTGCCATTACTGTCATTCGAGTTGATTGTCGTGCCGGTGTATAAAATTACGTGATTTAAGTGCAATTATTCCTTGATGGGGGGCTGTATGGATGGAAAAAAGATGCAATTACTTTTGGGTGAGTTATTATTGATACTATTTATATGCGGAAAGCATTGAATGTGATGAAATATTTATAAAAATAGTGTGTCTATTATTGTGTATGTAGCATACGGTGATTAATGCAATTATTACTTATTGGTGGTTTGTGTGGGTAATAAAATGGTTGAAATAGTATGGAATGAGTGGTTATTGGTAGTATTTTATATATTGGAAGTGTTGGGTGTTGAGATTTGTACTAAAATTTTAGGGTTTTTACTGATGATATGCCGTGGTCTGCAATCGACTAAATTTGTTATATTTATAAATTATTATTATTAAAGCAACAAATGTGTTGTTTGTTGTTTCCGAGAAAACTGACGATAGTAGCTGCAACGGGTCACATAAAAAATTGTGATAAATTTCAGATAATACTTTTGATTCCAAATTAGCTGCGCGTTTTGCGATTGCAGTTTTGGTTCTGGCGGAATTGAATTATTTATTTTTGTTTAAATTTGGAATTTTGGTTATAATCAACTCTTAAAGAGTCAATTAAAGATTGTTTGGAAAACAAATTGAGCAATATTGTTTCATTAGTTTTGATTTGTTTCTAAAATGTTATAACAAACAATTTTAAAAATTGCAAAAGAAATATTTCTCATAAAAATCTTAAATTTTGGCTATAATCAACCCTTAACCCTTTTAGCTACTAGTATATATTTGCAAATATGTCTGTCTAAACGCAAAACAAAAATAAATGAAAAGTTTTACAAATGCCGATACATTTACTTCTTATTTGTATGTGATGATTTATGTACATACGAATGGCAAATTAGAGGGGATACACAGAGTAATTAACTCCCTCTTCTTTTAATATTATTTCACTTATTTATTAATTAAAACATACGTTTGCTAAGACAATTAGTTCTTCTAAGCTTGTTGTCTGTTTTTATTTATTACAATAGAAACATCTTTTTTTATAAAATGTTGTTTTTTAGATGGAGTTGAATGTAACAAAAACACAAAATTCAAACTATACTTCTAAAGAATGGGCCATTTTTAAGTTAAATTTTAATCATATGGGATAAAGAACAAACGGCTTGTTTTTTGATTATTTTAATTTTATTTCAAAGAGTGTATATTCCGATTAAGTATGGAATACGATTTGATTTAAATGGCCGCCGCGGCAGGCCATTCTTGAGGACCAATTATTGAGTATTTGCGCCAGTATTTTCAGCGGTATTTCGGCGATAGCTTCGCAAATGTTTTGAAGAAGAACGTTCACAAAGTGGTCAATTGTCTGTGGGTTGTCAGCATACACCTTTTCCTTCAATGCGCCCAAAAAAATCCAGCAAAGTCCAGTCGCAGTTGCAAGGTGGTCAGTTCACATCGCTGAAACGGCTGGTAACGCGGTTGTTGAATTTGATGCGCAGAAGATTGATCGCGGCATGTGCAGTGTGGGTGGGTGGTCGTTTGTTTCAACAAAGTGGGGCAACCATCTTGTTGAAACACACGACCTCCGGTAACAGTAACATTGGCTCCGTCATCGTTTTTGAAGAAAAATGGTCCAATATTGAAATCCCTAATCTGCACCAAATGGTAACTTGAAATGAATGCATTGGTTTCTTGACTATGGCGTGTAGATTGTTTGTTCCCCAAATACGGCAGTTTTGTTTGTTTTGTCTTGTTTTTGGGTCAACATTCAATTCAACGGGCACCAAAATTGACCAATTTTTATTTCTTGAATGAGTTGCACTTTGTAAGCAAACATACTAAAGTTTTTGTAAAGAATCCGCCTCAGAGTAGTTTGCCAAATATTGAGTTGCTGACTGCTGTGCCAAGTTGATGTTCTTGGGTTTTCGCGTACACTGTCAAGCCACAGGAGCGACAATTTTGGCAAAACGCTATAGATAAGTATGCTTGATGCGCGCATTGTCTACCAGCGTTCCAGGTTCACGCACTTTTATTACAAACTTATGTATTCTTTTGATCAATGGCGCTTCATTTATTTCAAAAAATCTTATGCAATTTTTGTTCTGTTGCAAACAAATAAAACCCATTTTCAAAATAAGTTTTTAGTGTTTTAAAACGTTGCTCCAAAGTAAAGCAATGCATCTATTGTCTGCGGAGGTATCTAACTACACTTTTTTCATGTAATTTTTAGGCAAAAATTGTCAGCGTCAGTATAAACATGTAATTCAAAATTCAATCAAAAGATGGCCCACCCTTTATAACAAATTATATTTATATATAATTGAATACTCCTAAAATGGTCAATTTTATCTCTGAAAAAACTGAACTTTTTATTGTTTCAAAATCAAAATTCGATGTATTATCAGTACCAAATATTAAACTAAACAACGAATCCATATCTAAATATTTTTCTATTTGTCTTCTAGGGGTTACAATCTCACTTAATGTTTTTTGGAATAATCATGTTGTTAACATAGCTTCAAAAGTATCTAGAAAACTAGGGTTTCTTAGATGTAAACAGTTTTTTACTTCTGTTCAGCTTTTGCATATATATAAAACATTTGTTTTTGTATTGAATATTGTTTTCAAGTATAGAAAAGAGCATCCAAAACTTCTAAATTCTATTCAAAAACAAGCTATTTGAATCATTGCTGACTCAAACAGGACTAATGAGTGAGATACTTTACAACACCGGCGTAATGTTGCAAATCTTTGCATATTCTATATATATTTATTTGGACATTGTTCAATTGAAGTAGAAAACTATTGCTATCTAAACAAGTATTTACTCGTAGTAGAAGGCTTGCTAGGAATTCTAATAAATATTCAATGTCAGATTTTTAACCGTAAATTTAACACATGGAATAAACTTTCAACAGGCCACAAATATTTAAAGTCAATGTTCACAGACTGCTAAAATCTAGTCTTCAATAGTGATAGTTTCAACAAGTGTGGTTCCACTAGTTGAAATTTAAATATTTTTTTATGTTTTTGTGACATATTCAGACATTCATATATATCACATTTAAAAAAAAAAAGCAAAATATAGATAATAAATTAATTATACATATAAGAAACGTGTTTTCTGAGATTCAGCTTACCTGACAAAGATTCATTTGTCAGTCCAAACGTTTAGAAAAGAGACAACACAGTTTGATACACTAAAAACAAGTTTTATACATTAGAACGATTAGAACTATAAATATTTTAGAAGTCATATTTCTGCTGATGCAAAACTAAAACTAAGTATTTCAAATAACATGTTAAGGCAATTAGGAAAATATTGAACTTTATTATACTCCAAAATGAATACCTACAAATAACACAATACTTAGAATAAAATACCAAAACTATTTACTAAGTATAAACATGAGAAAATTTTTCAATAAAGCAGAAAACTCAAAACAACAATTAGAGTGGATGTTCTATAAAAACGTTCAAATTATACATGGAAAACTTTTTGCAAGGATGTTGAAAATACCTCCAACTCGGTTGTCAAAAATACTCAAAATTTATATAGCCATCTTATCAAAAACAACGAAGTTACTTTTGGAAATTCAATTCTCAAGCCATACCACTTTGACACAAGATTGGTTTGACGCAATAACCCTGCCCTTATTAGGAGATAATTAGAACGTTGCACACAACCTTGTAGAATACTCACATATAACCTAAGCAATTAGAAATTTCTTAGCATGCAAGGCACCAGGACAAGACGGAATTTTTCTGGTTTTCTTGCAATGAGGATATCAATCTAGCCCACTTGGTAAAAATCTATAAGCATGTATTGTTTTTTGCTACATTTCCATAGCACAAAAAAAGTAAAAATTGCATTTATACCAAAATCAAGTGGCTGTGAGTGACACTGACAAAATTCTATTGCCTGATAAATTTTACGTCTTTTCTTCTAAAAACATTTGAGAAACTGTGCAAAAAATTAATTCAGGAAAAGGCATGGTGTTAATCCAACAATTAGTGGATAGATAAAACTACTCCTAAGATAAGAAATAGACCTCTCAATATCTTTACCACTAGAGACACTTACGACTAGCCTGCATGACAAGATAGCTAGATTAACTCAAGGGATAATGATAAAAGTAGCCCAACAAATATATGATATAAACGAGCAAATTTTAACGGAAAGCAAAGCAGTAAATTTAGCTATAAGATTAGGCATCTTATAGCTAAATTTACATCAAGGCAAATACTAGAATGCTATAGAGCCCTCACATTGACCGCTTATGCAAATAGCATTAAATTGTGCTGGGTAAAAGGACACTCTAACATAATAAGTAACATTAAGGCTAATAGATTGGTATACAAAGAATCAACCCTTAAAATGTGTGGAGTTAAACCCCAAACCGCACTACTACTAAAAAGCCTTAATACTATACTATACTAAAAACATAAAACGCATAAAATACGATTGTATAACAACCCGGGCTGTAGGCAGGCAAAAAAAGCAATAACTGCTTCAAATCCCAAACCAGCCGACTACTACTTGTAACTGTTTAGAAAGAACCTGCAAACAAGAATCCTGACAGGTCATTCTCAATTAAGAAAACACATACATACAATGGGCATTGGAAACAGACTGATGTGTAATAGATGTGAATGGACAACAAAATTACCAAGCTGTCTTATGTATCAGCCCGGTGCTCTCTTACGCAAGAAAATCCATGTTAGAGAATTGCTCGCTTGACATGGCCAGCATAAAAAACTCATCTATGCAACATTTTAGCATACATAAAGTACATAAGTTGGCTGTCCGTTTGGACAAAAGAGTGAAGTTAACTACTAAAAGCGATACAAAAGGCGTAATTAGCTCTAAGTAAAATGAAAATGGTTTTACATTTCTATTCAAATTTAAAATCTAAAACATACCTATAGGGCAATTCCACGTCAAGTGAGCAGTCCATTTCACGCGACCCTCTCCGATTTAGCTCAAATTTTCTACACTTATTTGAGTACCCAAAATATGACTTCATGCCAAATTTCAGACCTGTAGGTCACATAGTTCGCTTCGTAGAGCCAATTGAATTTTACGGCAATTTTTAAGTTTAAATTTTAACTTTATGTATCTTAATTGCATTTCAACCTGGAAAAATTTTAGAATAGTCATAACCGATGGGAAATTTCTCAAGAAATCGAATGCAGCGGTCAGATTTTTGTTATCTTGTCCCGCACCCGCAGAAAACTCAAAAAAACAGTTTTTTTTCAAAAAATCATTTCTCAAAAGTTGCCACCGATTAAGACTCCAAATTTTGGGCAAAGATAGCCATATGTACTTTAAGATGCTTTAATAAAAATTTCCCACACCAGTGGTGGTTTTTGCTCTAGAGTCCTCTTGAACGCACAAAACCATTTTTCAATCAAAATTTTAGCACATATTAATTAATATACAGGGTGTTGATGAATAAGGGTAACAAACTTTTAGGGTGGGTTGGAGGGGTTCATTTGAGATACTTTTTAATCATAAACTTATAGGCAAACATGTTCACCCTAGAAGCTGCACGTCAATTTTTGTTTGTTTTTTTTATACAATATTCGAAATATCTTAAAAGTCTAAATAAAAAAAAAACAATAGAATATAAAAATTATAGGCAATTAAATTGTCCATCTTTTTTGAACACCATATCTGGATCTATCTCTAACCGTACTTATGTCATAAATTAAAGAATGATTTTTAAATATTTTTTTTGTTATTTTTGTTAAAAATTATGTTTAAAAGTCAAAAAATGAAAAAAAAAAAAAATTGAAATTCAAAATTAAAGGCCATTCAATTGCGCATTTTTACCTAATAACATGTTTTAATGTAGCTCCTACCGATTGTGTGCTATTAAAGAAAAACTTCAAGCATTTTTTAACCTTACTTAAAAAAACATTAATAAAATGTTACAAATTAGACAAAATAAAAAAAATATGTACAATACGTCATTTTAAAAGTTTTTTAAATAAAAAAAAAAATATAAGCCTAAGCCTTATTAAATTTTAATCATTTTAGTTTACGAGTCTAACTTTATGTTCAAAATTAAAAATATAATAAAAATATTATAATTTAAAATATATACATATATACAGAGTATATTGATGTAAAGTTTCATGTGGAACCTAGTTAGCAAGTACTCATTTGCTTTTTTTGGGGATCCAGAGTGTGCATCTGACTCAAATCTGGAAGCTAATGATACTTATTAAGTATATTAATTTTAAAAATTCAATGTTAGTGCGACACGTGTTCTTTTGAATCTTAAGGTCTGAAATTTCTCATGGCATACTTTGTTTGTATTAAAAATCACTTTCTGAGGGTGCACACAAAGAAATTCCACAAAAAAATTTAAAAACCAATCTAATATCAAAAATTTTGATTAAAAAATGGTTTTGTGCGTTCAAGAGGCTCTAGAGCGAAAACTACCACTAGTGTGGGAAAATTTTATTTAAGCATCTTAAAGTACATACTATAAGCTGCCTTTTCCTAAAATTTGGAGTCTTAATCGGTGGCAACTTTTGAAAAATACATTTTTGAAAAAAAAAACTGTTTTTTGCGTTTTCTGCGCGTGCGGGACAATATAACAAAAATCTAACTACTGCATTCGATTCCTTAAGAAATTTCCCATCAGTTATGACTATTTTTAAATTTTTCCAGGCTGAAATGCAATTAAGATAAATAAAGTTAAAAGTTGAACTTAAAAATTGCCAAAATTCAATTGCCTCTACGAGACGAACTATGTGACCTAGAAATCTGAAATTTGGCAAGAAGTCATATTTTGGGTACTCAAATAAGTGTACAAAATTTGAGCTAAATCGGAGAGAGTCGCGTGAAATGGACTGCTCACTTGACGTGGAATTGCCCTATAAGTAAATAAACAAAAACTCATACCTAAATAAAATTATAATAACAAAATATAAAATATAAAATATCAAATAGAAACAAAATTATGTATTTTTTTTTTATCAAAATGTTTTTCTGATGTGATAAATTTTGTAGCATTCACCTATACAAAGTCTTACTTTACATTTAGCACACCAAGTTGTAACATACTTCCGTTTTTTTTTTCATCTCGGTTAGTATTTGAAGATACGTGGCAAATTCTTTGCCCCTATCGTCTACTCCCAGTAGGTGGAACATTTGCAAAGAAATGTCTTTCTATGAAATTCACTGCATTCTATACTTTGTCTCTCCGGTCTAGCAGCAGTCAGAGTTCCATGTTTTTTAAAATTTGTTGCACAACTTTTTTTATGAATATATTCAAGCGTATTGATGTTTTTTCTGTTTTTACAAAGAACATAATATAAGAATTTAGCATGGCAACATCAACTAGGTGCAAAAATAGTTTTTTATAAGACTTGATTGATTTTCAGACACATTCTACTGTAGCTAAATTCATGTCACATTTATCAACCATGCGCATGTTTTGTGTATAACCTAATACACAGTCTGGTTTCCAAATATGCTCACCAGTCTTATGATCAAATTTTTCGCTATTCTTCATTACTCTTTGATGAAATGTTGAAAGCATCAACACATTACAATTATCTTTCTATCTAACAGCCATAACATTTCCGCTCTTTTTGCGTTCGCAGGTTCCGCGTGCCACCCGATGTAAAAAAATTGGAAAAGGTTTTTTATTTTTTTTATTGCACCACATAAACTGGTATTCTGCTGATCTAAGTAAATTGCCAGTTTAGGGTTAGTATACCAATTATCAGTATATAATGCTCTTTTTGTTCATAGTTGACCATTCGTTTTTATTACTGCACCTTAAACACCTAACGGATCATATCGAGAAATGTCCATTTCAGATCTGGTGTACACTAACAATTTCAAAACAATTCCCGTCTTGTAATCACACAACACAATTTTTTTAATTCCAAATCAATGTCTTTTTGATGGGATAAATTGCTTGAAGTGCAGCCTGCCTATCAACAACATCAGGGATTCATCGATGACCAAATTTAAAAAAGATTGAAAAATGTTGAACATTTTTTATTCCATTTTTCAAATATAGTTCGTATTTTCCACAATTTATCATTGTTGCCTGCAGGCAAAATGTTGTTATTATTAACAAAATGTATATAACGCAACAGTTGTATAAATCTGTCCCTTGTCATGTACTTGCTAATAAAATGACTAGCAATAATGGAATCTATTGACGAATAATACAAAATTTTGTTTTTTTTTTATATGAGGCATCAATAAAATTATTGTAAAAAAGTTATACATTTTATTTGCATTAGTGGGTGGATACCATGATTGTTTTTAGCACTGTACTCGTCATATCTATTAGTTTTGTCCACAATTGTCATCATATATCATATGTTACTTGTATATGGTACTTTTTTTGTATGTTGTTTTGTAATTGGGAATTGTTTCCTGTAGGACAATAAATACTTATTTTTAATATTATTATTATTATCATATGTTCATTTTCTAATTCAAACGCTCCTGAAATGCCAAAATTTTTATCGTCAAAGGGTACATTGTGGGACTAAAATTATTACAATTTTGCCAACGTAAATCTCCTACAACAGTTTCTTCATCACTATCACTATTTGAATAATTGTCTCTTTCAGTATCATCTTTTGGGCTATCCTGGCTACTAAGTGAAAGAATTTCTTCTTCATTACTATATATCATTGTAGTTCAATACTGTTCTTGAACGCTTTGAACCGCAAGTACAACGAGATGTTGACGGTAAATCCATTTTCAATAACACAATGCGGCAAATAAAAAAAAATTTTAGATAATCAAATACAAAATGCAGCTAAACTCACGAAATATTACTGCTAAACTGCAGTGATGCCCGTTCTTGGCATAATGCATCAAATCGCTTATTGACGACGGCCGTATCTCAAGAAAGTTTTGTGCCGTCATCTTTTAACATACGGCATACAAAGTGGTATTTATTACGCGTCTAATACGCAACAAACAATACATAAACACTCTACACACTTGTTTTATTGACGCAATATCAATAAAATAAATAAAGATTAATAAACAACACACGTTACCGGAATAATTTCATCAAATCGCTTATTGACGACAGCCGTATCTCACAAAAGTTTTGCACAGTCGTCTATTGACGACAGCCGTAGTTAAAGGGTTAAAGAATCAACTAAAGATTGTTTGGAAAAAAATTGAACAATATTGCTTCATTCGTTTTGGTTTTATTGAGAACTTATTGATTTGTTGTTCAAAATGTTATAAAAGCAATTTTAAAAAATAGTTTCCTTAAAAATCTTGAATTTAGATTATGATCAACCTTTAAAGAGTCAACTAAAGATTGTTTGGAAAAAATTGAACAATTTTGTTTCATTACATTGAGGATTTATTGATTGTTTGTCCAAAATAATTTTAAAAATTGCAAAAAATATTTTTTATAAAAATCTTAAGATATTACGAAAATTTGTTAAGGTAAATATTTGATTTAATTATTGCTTCTATTTTCAATGCAATATTATGCATGCAAATCGTGACAAACAAAATAATGATTCAATTATTTTCTTTATCAAATAATCATTAGTCATACTTATAAATTAAATTGTCACAATTTTCTCAGTAACACAATCGATTGTTGGTTAAAGGTACTATCTTTGGATATATTAGTAATATGTTTTTGCCGCATTACCTTGCGCCTGGCGAAACTCGGTCAATGTCGAGGGACAAGGTGAGATTGCGGGCTGTTTTATCTCACACCAACACAAGTCGCACTCCATTAGAGCGAGAAAAGGATTGAACGACCGTTGGAGCAGACGATCGGTCGCCAATCTCGCTCGCCTTTTCAATCGGAAGACTTGAAAAATTGATTGAACAACAAAAATTGCATTAATTTGTTGTTATGCCATCAGGTTGTATCCGTGTCAACTTATTTATTTTGCAATTTAAAAATTTACCAAATATTTAACTGATTATATTAAATGATTTATTGTTCGTTCTAATACTATTTAATGGTTTTGGTCCCAATTAAGATATGTGTACCCCGTCGCGATCTGCATATTAAAAATCATTAATCAGGCATTGACGTTATGCATAAAAAACAATAAAATAAATTGGCGAATTGTGAAATTACCCTGCGGTAATTGTAAAGTGATAAAATGTATTCGCTGATGTAAGTCTTATATGAAAGTAAAAATATGCCGCTGGTTATCGTATTGGATTCCAAATTGATTTATACGTGAACCTGTCGTAATTTAAAATTAATCACAATTGAAATTATGAATGAAAAAAAAAACTTTTATTTGAGGCGGATATTGAAAATGAGAAGTTATGAAGCTATAAGAATTTGTTTCTTGTAAAAAGTCCTTTATCAATTTAATCAACCAACTAACGAACGTTGACTTAATTTATGGCTTAAAAGTTAATCTAACATTTGTGGTCTGAATTTCGGGTTTTATTAGAAAAAGTTCAAGTTTTTACTCAAAATCAAAAGATTTTTGCACTTTTGGAAAGTAGCAATATTGGACTAGTTAGGATATTTTTTGTTATTCTAAGATACCCAAGTGTTTGTAATTTAGTGATATCATATTAAACCATCCGCGATGTTGATTCTGTCAAAAAAAACACAAGAGATCAAATGTCACTTATCACTAATATGCGCGGAGAGGGGTAACGTACTAATTCTTTAATAACAAACATTTGGGCGGGTGGGCGGGGACACTATAAACATAGTCGCGCCTAATTATTTAAATACTGTGGCCCACCCACCCGCCCAAGTGTTAGTGATCTAATGGTTGGATAATACATTACCGATGATGTTGCTACTGTCAAATAAACACAAGAGATCAAATGTCACTTATCACTAATATGCGCAAGGAGGGGTAACGTACTAATTATTTAATAACAAACATTTGGGTGGGTGGGCGGGAACACTATAAACATAGTCACGCCCAATTGTTGAAATATTGTGACACACCCACCCAAGTGTTAGTGATTTAGTGATATCATATTAAACCACCCGCGATGTTGATTCTGTCAAAAAAACACAAGAGATCAAATGTCACTTATCACTTATATGCGCGGGGAGGGGTAACGTACTAATTCTTTAATAACAAACATTTGGGCGGGTGGGCGGGAACACTATAAACATAGTCACGCCTAATTATTTAAATACTGTGACCCACCCACCCGCCCGAGTGTTAGTGATCAAGTGATTGAATAATAAATTACCGGTGATGTTTCTTCTGTCAAATAAACACAAGAGATCAAATGTCACTTAACACTTATATGCACGGGGAGGGGTAACGTACTAATTCTTTAATAACAAACATATAGGCGGGTGGGCGGAAACACTATAAACATAGTCACTCTTAATTATTTAAATACTGTGGCCCACCCACCCGCCCGAGTGTTAGTGATTCAGTGATTGGATAATAAATTACCGATGATGTTGCTTTCGTCAATTAAACACAAAAGATCAAATGTCACTTATCACTAATATGCGCAGGGCGGGGAAACTTACTAATTCTTTAATAACAAACATATGGGCGGAAGGGCGGAAACACTATAAACATAGTCACGCCTAATTATTTAAATACTGTGGCCCACCCACCCGCCCGAGTGTTAGTGATTCAGTGATTAGATAATAAATTACCGATGATGTTGCTTTTGTCAATTAAACACAAAAGATCAAATGTCACTTATCACTAATATGCGCAGGGAGGGGAAACGTACTAATTCTTTAATAACAAACAGTTGGGTGGGTGGGCGGGAACACTATAAACATAGTCAAGCACAATTGTTAAAATATTGTGGCACACCCACCCACCCAAGTGTTAGTGATTTAGTGATATTATATTAAACCACCTGCGATATTGATTCTGTCAAAAAAACACAAGAGATCAAATGTCACTTAACACTTATATGCGCGAGAAGAGGTAACGTACTAATTCTTTAATAAGAAAACATTTTGGCGGGTGGGCGCAAACACTATAAACATAGTCACGCCTAATTATTTAAATACTGTGGCCCACCCACCCGCCCAAAAGTTAGTGGTCCAGTGATTTGATAATAAATTACCGATGATGTTGTTTCTGTCAAATAAACACAAAAGATCAAATGTCACTTATTACTAATATGCGCGGGGAGGGGCCACGTACTAATTCTTTAATAACAAACGTTTGGGCGGGTGGGCGGGAACACTATAAACATAGTCACACCTATTATTTAAATACTGTGACCCACCCACCCGCCCGAGTGTTAGTGATCCAATGGTTGGATAATAAATTACCGGTTATGTTGCTTCTGTCAAACAAACACAAGAGATCAAATGTCATTTATCACTATTATGCACAGGGAGGAGTAACGTACTAATTCTTTAATAACTAACATTTGGGTGGGTGGCGGGAACACTATAAACATAGTCACGCCTAATTATTTAAATACTGTGGCCCACCCACCCGCCCGAGTGTTAGTGATCCAGTGATTGGATAATAAATCACCGGAGATGTTGCTTCTGTCAAATAAACACAAGAGATCAAATGTCACTTATCACTAATATGAATGGGGAGAGGTAACGTACTAATTCTTTAATAACAAAAATTTGGGCGGGTGGGCGGAAACACTATAAACATAGTCACGCCTAATTATTTATATACTGTGGCCCACTCACCCGCCCGAGTGTTAGTGATCCAATGGTTGGATAATAAATTACCGGTTATGTTGCTTCTGTCAAACAAACACAAGAGATCAAATGTCACTTATCACTATTATGCACATTGAGGAGTAACGTACAAATTCTTTAATTACTAACATTTGGGTGGGTGGGAACACTATTAACATAGTCACGCCTAATTATTTAAATACTGTAGCCCAACCACTCGCCCGAGTGTTAGTGATCTAATGGTTGGATAATAAATTACCGGTAATGTTGCTTCTGTCAAATAAACACAAGAGATGAAATGTCACTTATCACTAATATGCGCAGAAAGGGGTAACGCACTAAATCTTTAATAACAAACATTTGGGTGGGTGGGCGGGAACACTATAAACATAATCACACCCAATTGTTGAAATATTGTGACACACCTACCCACCCAAGTGTTAGTGATTTAGTGATATCATATTAAACCACCCGCAATGTTGATTCTGTCAAAAAAACACCAATGATCAAGTGTCACTTAACACTTATATGCGCGGGGAGGGGTAACGTAATAATTCTTTAATAACAAACATTTGGGCGGGTGGGCGGAAACACTATAAACATAGTCACGCCTAATTATTTAAATTCTGTAATCCACCCACCCGCCCGAGTGTTAGTGATCCAGTGATTGGATAATAAAATTACCGGTGATGTTGCTTCTGTCAAATAAACACAAGAGATCAAATGTCACTTATCACTAATATGCGCAAGAAGGGGTATTCTAATTCTTTAACAACAAACATTGGGGCGGGTGGGCGGGAACACTATAAACATAGTCACGCCTAATTATTTAAATACTGTAGCCCACCCACCCGCCCGAGTGTTAGTGATCAAGTGATTGGATAATAAATCACCGGTGATGTTGCTTTTGTCAAAAAACACAAGAAATCAATTGTCACTTTACACTTATATGCGCGGGGAGGGGTAACGTACTAATTCTTTAATAACAAACATATGGGCGGGTGGGCAAAAACACTATAAACATAGTCACGCCTAATTATTTAAATACTGTGGCCCACCCACCCGCCCGAGTGTTTGTGATCTAGCGATTGGATAATAAATCACCGGTGATATTGCTTTTGTCAAAAAACGCAAAAAAACAATTGTCTCTTATTACTAATATGCACAAGGAGAGGGAACGTACTAATTTCTTGATAAATAACACTTGGGCGGGTGGGCGGGAACACTATAAGCATAGTCACGTCTTATTATTTAAATACTTATAAACATATTCACGTCTAATTATTTAAATACTCTGACCCACCCACCCGCCCGAGTGTTAGTGATAGAATAATAAATGACCGGTGATGTTGCTTCTGTCAAATAAACACAAGAAATCAAATGTCACTTATTACTAATATGCGCGGGCAGGGGTAAGGTATTAATTCTATAATAACAAACATTTGGGCGGATGGGCGGGAACACTATAAACATAGTCACGCCTAATTATTTAAATACTGTGGCCCACCCACCCGCCCGAGTGTTAGTGATCCAGTGATTGGATAATAAATTACCGGTGATGTTGCTTCTGTCAAATATATACAAGAAATCAAATGTCACTTATCACTAATATGCGCGGGGAGGGGTTACGTACTAATTCTTTAATAACAAACATTTGGGAGGGTGGGCGGAAACACAATAAACATAGTCACGCCTAATTATTTAAATACTGTGGCCCACCCACCCGCCCGAATGTTAGTGATCCAGTGATTGGATAATAATTTATTGGAGATGTTGCTTCTGTCAAATAAACACAAAAGATCAAATGTCGCATATCACTAATATGCGCGGGGAGGGGTAACGTACTAATTCTTTAATAACAAACATTTGGGCGGGTGGGCGGGAACACTATAAACATAGTCACGCCTAATTATTTAAATACTGTGACCCACCCACCCGCCCCAGTGTTAGTGATCAAGTGATTGGATAAAAAATCACCGGTGATGTTGCTTTTGCAAAAAACGCAAAAAATCAATTGTCTCTTATTACTAATATGCACAAGGAGAGGGAACGTACAAGATCCTTGATAAATAACACTTGGGCAGGTGGGCGGGAACACTATAAACGTAGTCATGTCTAATTATTTAAATTCTGTAGCCCACCCACCCGCCCGAGTGTTAGTGATTAAGTGATTGGATAATAAATCAACGGTGATGCTGCTTCTGTCAAAAAACACAAGAGATGAAATGTCACTTATCACTAATATGCGCAGAGAGGGGTAACGTACTAAATCTTTAATAACAAACATTTGGGTGGGAGGGCGGGAACACTATAAACATAATCACGCCCAATTGTTGAAATATTGTGACACACCCACCCACCCAAGTGTTAGTGATTTAGTGATATCATATTAAACCACCCGCGATGTTGATTCTGTCAAAAAAACACCAATGATCAAGTGTCACTTAACACTTATATGCGCGGGGAGGGGTAACGTACTAATTCTTTAAGAACAAACATTTGGGCGGGTGGGCGGGAACACTATAAACATAGTCACGCCTAATTATTTAAATACTGTGGCCCACCCACCCGCCCGAGTGATAGTGATCCAGTGATTAGATAATAAATTACCGGTGATGTTGCTTCTGTCAAATAAACACAAGAGTTTTAATGTCACTTAACACTTATATGCGCGAGGAGGGGTAACGTACTAATTTTTTAATAACAAACATTTGGGCAAGTAGGCGGGAACACTATAAACATAGTCACGTCTAATTATTTAAATATTGTAGCCCACCCACCCGCCCAAGTGTTAGTGATCCAGTGATTGGATAATAAATCACCGGTGATGTTGTTTTTGTCAGAAAACACAAGAAATCAATTGTCTCTTATTACTAATATGCACAAGGAGAAGGAACGTACTAATTCCTTGATAAATAACAATAGGGGCGGGTGGGCGGGAACACTATAAACATAGTCACGCCTAATTATTTAAATACTGTGGCCCACCCACCCGCCCAAGTGTTAGTGATCAAGTGATTGGATAATAAATCACCGGTGATGTTGCTTTTGTCAAAAAACGCAAGAATACAATTGTCTTTTATTACTAATATGCACAAGGAGAGGGAACGTACTAATTCCTTGATAAATAACACTTGGGCGGGTGGGCGGGAACACTATAAACATAGTCACGCCTAATTATTTAAATACTGTAGCCCACATACCCGCCCAAGTGTTAGTGATCTAGTGATTGAATAATAAATGACCGGTGATGTTGCTTCTGTCAAATAAACACAAGAAATCAAATGTCACTTATCACTAATATCCGCGGGGAGGGGTAACGTATTAATTCTTTAATAACAAATATTTGGGCGGGTGGGCGGGAACACTATAAACATAGTCACGCCTAATTGTTCAAATATTGTGGCCCACCCACCCGCCCGAGTGTTAATGATCCAGTGATTTCATATTAAACCACCGGTGATGTTGCTTCTATCAAAAAAACACAAGAGATGAAATGTAAGTTATTACTAATACGTCAATGTGCTCGGATTTACTTTCTTCTTAGAAAATAAGACTTGCTTTAATTGTAAAAAATTGTTAGTAAAAAGCTCATGATAGTGGCTAGAAATTTGGTGGTGAATTTAGTATTGCATAAAAAGTTTATTGAGATGGTCTTATTGAGGTTTAACTGAGTTGTTGTAGGTTGAGGTGAAGGTTTGTTGATGATTAGTTTGGGGAAAGTAATTGACAATATACGAAGTGTGTAATTTAAATAATGAGATTGAATTTTTATTTTATTTTTATTTAAATAGAATTACAGTTCAATATTGTTTCCTAGAAAATAGCTTTTTTGGGAATTCTTTTCAATCTTGATAACAGTACTGGAACTCGGATACTGGAATAACCTTTAGCTGATTGGTTTAAATGTTTCCAAAATGACGTCTTTTGAAAAATTTAATTTCGGAAAGAGTAATAAGGAGCCAAGTCAGGCAAATAAGGAGGTTAAGAAGCTACAGAAATGTTTTTATTGCCCAGAAACTTGTTTGGGTCTTGGAGAAGTTGAAGTGTGCATTTCGTACCCAAAACTTGTCTCAGATAATTGGGATTATTTTTAATTGATTCCAAAAAGTCAAAGCACCTTTCCTTTGTTTTTTATTGGTTTTAAAGATTTTTTGAAACTATTTTTGCACAGATTTTGCTCATTTCTAATTGATTCGTCAAAATCTGATGGTATTAATCAACATCTCATTTATTCTGACTGTCAGCCGATGATCTGAACGCAAAAGATTCTGGATTTTGTCTATGTTTTTATCGGTTTTTGAAGATGAAGGCTTTTTACTACAAAAATGACTTGAACCACCAAAAAACTTGGACCCTTGGAAAGTTTCCGTTGTACTGTGCCCAAGTCTGAAGCAAAACCGTCCCTGAAAATGTATGTTACCCATAATTGTGGTTTGACATTTGACGGTGGTTCTGGTGTTCTTCACATTTGTTAGAGTCAGTGGCATAGCTATCTGTAAGTAATGATCTGCAATACGCTAGGACTAACAAGCACATAGGGCTTTTAAAACCTGGGGGCGGATTTTGCTATTTTTGACATTTCGTAAATAGAGATTGGCACTTTTTTACAGTTTATGGCCAGACATAATGCATATTTCTAAAATTATAATGATTAATCATCTGCGTAATAACAAAATATTAATTATATTGATTTTTGATTATTTTAAATATAATTTGTAATAAATAGAAAAAAAGGTTACGTTAAAAAATGATATAAATTAATGATAAATTACATTTATAAGGTTTTTATTTTTGCTTGAAATTAAGTACCTGAAAAAGGTAAAATTAATCAATATATTTATAACAATCAACAATTAGTATAAAAATATTAATTTAAAATAGTAATTATTAGTTATGAATAAAATAAGTTTATTTATAAATTTTTATATATTATAACAAAAAGAGATTTAGGTTGGTACTTAAGTTGCCCACCTGCTATTGTTTAGATGCGCCGTTGTAGTCTGCGCAGGTCGTCCGCCATGACAGCACGCCACTAACCAATTTAAAGATTATTAACAAATTAATTGATTATAAACAAAGTGAAGTGATTTCAAGTGTTAAGAGTTTGTGTTATATCATATCCATCAGCTATTTCATTATTAGAAGTGACATTTTGTTATTGAGAATTCAATTAATGCAGCTTAAGCAGGTTAATAAAATGTGAGTGAGTGATCAACAGCACAATACAAGGGAGATGCAGAATCGCTGGAAATTAATTAAGGTTTTTTACACTTTTTACTTTTTACTTTTTATAAATAAAATTTTCTATTGTTTCCATAGTTTATGTTAAAATTTTGTGCTTTCTTACAATTATTTCATACTTTATGACCGGATTTTACTATTTTTCGCATTTTATAAATAGACATTATCATTTTTTAACAACGGATTTTGATGCTTTCTAACAAAATTTTGTTTTTTAAGGCCGGATTTTCCTATTTTTGAAATTTTTAAAAAGTTTGTTCACTTTTTAGCAGTTTAGATTTTGGTTTTTCTGACAATATTTTGATGTTTCAAAGCCGGATTTTGTTATTTTGACATTTTATAACTAGAATTTTGCATCAGTTTTTGGCCGAATTTTGGTTGTTTTTAAAAATATTTTAATATTTTTGTAATTTTGCACTTTTTAATAGTAACACAATTAAAAAAAATACAAGATTTTTTTCAATAAGAGGTTTTTTTTCAATATTTTGCAGTAACGCCCAAATATCCTAGCTACGCTACTAATCAAAGTAAACATATTGGCTAAGGTAAAAAATTGTCAGTACTTGGCTTGCAAAATGAAGTGTATTTGCTTACGCTTATGCTACTACCACACAAACTGCTTTTGAATATGTAATTGAAAAGTGAAAGTGTTTGGCAGATTAAATGTAGCAGTTGAGGTCTGTCAGTACTTAACGTTATGACGCAGTTGATAAGGGTTTTAATTTTAGTTCTTGCTCACCCGCACAAGTTTTTGTGATACAATTCTTTGATCACCAACTAAAATGGTGCTGAAATTTGACCACAAAGACTTGGGTGGGTTGCTGGAAACTCCAGTTGAAACTACTGTCCCGCAATAAATAAATTTAGTGCCCAACTCACCCACCTAAATGTTTGAGCTGAAGAAATTTGATTAAAAACACTTGGGCGGGTGGGCGGGAACTAATGTCCCGCAATCAATGAACTTATCCATCCAATTGTTAGTGACCAAGAAATAAGATCACAAAACCACGGCGGGTGGGCGGAAACTAAAATTGAAACTACTGTCCCGCAATGAACTGAGTGCCCCGTGTACTCACTCAAGTGTTGGTGCTAAAGAAATGTGGTCTCAAACACTTGGGTGGGAGGGCGGGAATTAAAGCTGAAAGTATTGTCCCGCAATTAATAAACTTATGGCTCCAGCTATCCACCCAAGTGTTGGTGATTAAGAAATTTGATCACAAGCACTTAGGTGGGCGGGCGGGAACTAAAGTTGAAAATACTGTTCCGCATTAATGAACTGAGTGCCCAAGCCACCCATCCAAGTGTTGTTGACTAAGAAATTGGATCACAAACATTTGGGCGGATGGGCAGGAAATAAAGTTAAAACTACTGACCCGCAATCAATAAACTTAAGTGTTGGTGCTAAAGAAATTCTATCACAAAGACTTGGCTGGGAACTAAAGCTGAAACTACTGTCCCGCAATTAATAAACTTATGGCCCCAACTATCCACCCAAGTGTTGGTGATTAAAAAATTAGATCACAAGCACTTGGGTGGGCGGGCGGGAACTAAAGTTAAAAATACTGTTTCGCATTAATGAACTGAGTGCCCAAGCCACCCATCCAAGTGTTGTTGACTAAGAAATTGGATCACAAACATTTGGGCAGCTGGGCAGGAACTAAAGTTAAAACTATTGTCCCGAAATCAATAAACTTAATGGCCTACCTACCTAAGTGTTAGTGCTAAAGAAACTCTATCACAAAGACTTGGCTGGGTTGAAACTACTTTACTGCAATCAATGAACTTAGGCCCGTTTGCACCGCTTCCACTTATCTTGGATTATCTGTTGAGTTCCACTTAAGTGGACCTTAAAGTTTTAAACGGTTTGCACGGCACACAAAATAATACTTAAGTATTACCCAAGTTAAGCCTCAGAATTGTAAGGCTTAAGGTGCACATAAACATAACCTATTATAAAATGTTAAATGGCATTGCTTGTCAAATTTATGAAAGGGCTGACACATTACATACATGATTATAATTAGAATATTATAAATATAGCGATAATGCCGATAATAACGGAAACTATAAATAAGCGTGAAGTTAGGCACATATACTATCTAATCGAAAACAGTAGCTTTTTTTTCCTAAACCACATTGTAGCTAAGAAAACAAAAATATTCACACGTGCAAACCAATTTAAGATAAGGTGAACCTTAAACTTAAGTGTCACCTACGAAAGGGCAGATAAGCGACAGAACGGTGCAAACGGACATTAATGACCCAGAAATTCTGTCACGAACATTTGGGCGGGTGGGCGAGAACTAAAGTTAAAATTACGTCCCGCAATCAATGGACTGAGTGTCCCACCTACCTACCCAAGTGTTGGAGGTCAAGGAATCAGATCCCAAACACTATGGTTAGTGGGTGGGAATTCTATTTGAAACTATTGTCTCAAAATCAGCTGTAACTAGAACATACTTTTAGGTAACTGAAATAAGCTTGCCAGGAAACGACTATAAACATTATTGAATTGATGTAATTTATATGACAAAAGTCATTAGGATTTGAATTGACCCTCTTGCAGAATTAATGTGGCCTGAAAATATGGTGTTGTCTTTTCAGTTATTACGGTTGTTGCTTTGAAGCTTCTCAATGCTATTCAAAAATTGCTATAATTAACCGGCAATATTTGTTTTTTTTTTGTAAAGGTTTGTTTTTTGGTTCAGGACCTAAGCGAAATCAGGATTTGTTTTTAATTTTAAAATGTTACGCCTAGTTTCATAAATATTTTTTTTATATACTTGGCGCAATGAGCGTTTAATCACTCATCCACCACACCATGCATTCACGTAGTAATTAATTTATTTAACACTTTTGCAACGGCCATTGCCGTCAAACTGTCATCTGCCGTCAATGTGTTTGATGGCATCACTTTACTGCGAAATAGGAACTGAGACTTTAATTTCCACTGCTCTGCGCTTTGTAGCTACAGCCCGCCGTTGTTTTCGCGTGTTTTTTTTATAAGCAAATAAAAAATCTTTTTCTTACCATAGGACCAATAAGTTGTAATTTTTATCACCAATACTTAATATACCATAATTAACACATCCTCGAAGTATACTCTAATACCAGCGTGCGTTTGTCTACTTTTTACTAGTGTACTATGCATACAACCTTAAGGTATCTTACAAACGAACAGTATAAGCTTAATAAACTTTTGCATTTATTGTGCAACTCCAAAGGCGTTTAATGCCAGTGCACACAGCATGTTCTCAACGGCTGTTACGTATAAGATCTTAACGCCAGATAAGGTCGTAACAAACAACTTCATAGTTTTAAACGCAATATTTTGTTTTACACATCTTCAAGATTCTCTTTGACCTATGAACGAATAATCTTAAATAGTTTTGAAATAATTTGGGTTTCTGAGAATTTCTCTCAATACTTTGCGGTAACGCCAAAAAATCCTAGCTATGCCACTGCTTGGAATAGCTCAGTATCACTTAGAAATAATTTAGAACACAAATTCAGTTTAACTCAAAAATTTGTTAAGTTCATACAATGTAGTTGAAGGATTTTTATAAATTTTTTGCATTTTTTAATAAACACAGAAAAAAAAATACGATTTACTATGCCGCAAGAAACATTTTAAAAAAACGCAATGGTTTTATTTATAACGCCTCATCATTTTTTTAAATGTTTAAAAAACAACCTTTTAACTACAATGCAGGAAGGTTGATGAAAATTTTGAAAACAAAAAAGTTACAAACATTAACTTCAAAATGGACATATAGTGGATTCGCTTATAGTAGCAAGGCCATAAAGGTGCTACCGAGTAAACCAAAGTGTCGGTCGGAGCAAGACCTTGATGGGTATCTGATTGTTGGTAGCAAAATCTTGGATTACATAAGCGCCAACCAAATTTTTCATTGTTTTCTTGAAACTGAAAATTTAATATTAAAATAAAAATTTAAAATTTCGGTGTCAAATTCTTGAATTGCAATCAATTAATTTAACTTTAAAAAGTGCAAAAGAACAGCAGGCAGCCTACTAGTGTCATAAAGGCCACACCATTCTCGTATCTTGCTAAAAACTAAGTTAATTTTATAAAAATTGATTTTTTCAAAAAATTGAATTTTTGTAATATAAAAATCTGCTAAAATGCTTTTAATTTATTAGAAACTATATCATTAATGTAGCCACAATATTAGCAAAC
This sequence comes from Tachinus rufipes, assembly GCA_963932245.1. Lineage (NCBI taxonomy): Eukaryota > Metazoa > Arthropoda > Insecta > Coleoptera > Staphylinidae > Tachinus > Tachinus rufipes. The sequence continues at coordinate 12,256,760 of OZ010749.1, forward strand.
ATAAGCCAATCTATTAAAATTTAATTCCTACATAACCATTTAAGTATCCAAAAATATACACAAAATCACCTTGAGTTAATTAAAATCACTCAATAATAATTATTCCTGGGCATAATTAATTCCCAAAATTTGACACGTATGAATATTTTTTTTAAATTTTAATGGGCGTGAATAATAACCATAAAATAACCAGGCCACGAAAGACATTATCTAATCAGTGAGATGCTGACCGATTAGATTTATTATAAATATTAACATTCCATTAATTAGCAATTATTTTTAGTTCAAGTACAAGTCTAAAATCCATCCTAGATCAGGTGGAATTGTGAAATTTTTGCGGTCTGTTAGGTCAATGAGAACGTCTGTGCAAAATAAGATGGCACCGACAAATAAGGTATTGGATGTATGGTTGGAATTTTGTGTGAAATTGTCGACCGTTATTTAACATTGTTAAGAAGAAATTATACTCTATGCAGCTAATAATAAATAATTAATTAATTGTCAAGAAAAACTGTGATTAATATTTTTTTAATCGAAATGGTGATATGATACTGCTTTGCGATCTAGGCCGCACATATTCATTTCCGGAATCTTTCAGAAGATTTAGGAATTACAGACAATTCCATTTCACGTCTGATATGAGTTCTTTGAAAATAATATATAAAAGCAAAACATTTTATTTATATATACAGAAATTTAATGACCAGTTTGCAGTAATCATTGCATACCCTCCGGTTATAAATATCCATCAAATATTGATTCATTTAATTTCAATAAATTTTCGAATAAATTCATGCTTGAAAATGAATACAAAATCTGCAAGGTCGTGAGCGCATTGTAAATAATATTTTAATCGCCAAAATTCATTCACTTATTCATTTAACCTCAATACGAGAAAATACACGTGCAGTGAGATAAAAATTATTATATTTATTTATTACGGCACAATTTAAATATTAAGGTTATCTGCGTTAATTTATACAAATTTAAAATATTACATTATGCATTCGGATTAGAATTTTATTGTCGGAAATGAAGTGCGTCGAAGGTTGTAATGATTGCAGTGGGTGATAAGATTTCTTGTTTGTTGTATGAAACAATATGGCGAGGAGACACGGTTTATTTATTCCATGTGCATTCTGGCCTATTAACAATTTAACATGCTAATCTGTTTTTGTATTCAAATCGCTTCATCCTTGGTGCAGGATTATTAACTGTGCAGTTACAATGCAATTCAATTTTTTTATAGCCATATGCAGGTATTAGTTTTATTATTATTATTTAATATTTTCTTCATTATAGAAGATTAAAGATGATTTAACCCTGAAGATAATTAATTGGAATTTATATTTTTCCGGAAAAATGATAACTACTTAGCTGAAATGGAGTTAATTAGAGATGCTTAGGTATTGAATTTTTTGTACATGTTGTGAACCCATTAAGTCTGAAACATATTTGATCAAACAATTAATTTTGTCAAAATTTGTTAAACATCTTACAAAAACGTTTTATCCAGAGAATATTAAGAAGACCCCCTCAGAGTCATTTTTTTTTACTTCATTTTGTAACTTCCATGTTTTGAAATAAACTTAGGAGGACATGAGGCTTGTAGGCCATTCCTTATTTCAGACGCTTGCTAACAGGTAGCTAAACCACTGTTCCAAGTTGTTAATGTAATTTGGACAGATCTCAAAAATTGCCAGTCATTAAAGCATTTCACAACTGTTTAAAGTTATTTGCACATATGTCTGGGGGGTCTTTAAAGGTGCAAGGTGTTTATAGCAAAATAATTTATTAAAGTCATTGAGGTATATAAACAATTGTATAACTTTTTGATAAGTATCACTTGGGTGGGTGGGTTGTCTACTTTAGTCTAAACTATTGTTTTTTTTATCATGCTATGGAGTGACCCACCCACCACCCAAGTGTTTGTTATTAAGAAATTTATAGTTTGACCTCTCTACGGACGTCAGAAGTTATTTGGTCAAAAGAGAAGGTCATGACCCAACTCCATAGCATAATAACTAGCTAATAGTTTGGACTAGGGTGGCCCACCCACCCACCCAAGTGTTGGTTATCAAGAAGTTGGATAACGACCTTCTCTTGTGACAAAATAACTTTTAACGTCCGCAGAGAGGTCAAACTATCAATTTCTTTATAACGTGGGTAGGTCACACAAAAGTATGATCACGAGTAAATAGTTTAGACTGGAGTGGTCCACCCATACAGAAGATTTAAATTAATTTTAAAAAAACTTTGGACTTGATTTTGAGCAATTGGTTCCCAATCTTAAATTTTGAAAATTTTGTATAAATTGAATACAAAGTAAATGGAGTTTATAAAAGAATTTTAAAATTTTCATTTCAAAAAGATTGAATTGATTAGAAAATTACTTATTCTATTTTTGAATCAAGTAGTTTGAGGTTAATTGGTTTCCAAACTGCAAATTTATCAAATCAAATCATTCATCAGCTTATTTTAGCTCAATTTAAATTGAGTTTTTGGGAAAACGGTGTTGTCTAAGCACAATTTTTGAGTTTAGAAGACTTAAATTGATTAGAAAATTACTTAAAACTAACTTTAAATCTAATAATTTGAGCATAATTGGTTTCCAAACTGCAAATTTGAAGAAAAAAATAATTAAGCTCAATTTAAATTAAGTTTTTAGAATAACATTAAAGAATTTTAAATTGTGCTTAAAATTTTTGGGTTCAAAAGACCTAAATTAATTAGAAAATTACATACGACTATTTTTGAATTGAGTAGTTTGAGCTTAATTGGTTTCCAAATTACAAATTTGTCCAAAATTTTACTTTAACTCAATCTAAATTAAGTTTTTAGGGAAACAAAGTTGTGCTTAGAAATTTTTGAGTTCAGAAGACTTAAATTAGTTAGAAAATAACTTAAGACTACTTTTGAATCGAGTAACTTAAGCATAATTGGTTTCCAAATTACAAGTTTATCAAAAAAACTTACTTAAGCTCAATTTAAATTAAGTTTTTGGAAAAACTTTAAATCAAGTAATGTGAGCATAATTGGTTTTCAATTTGCAAATTTGTAAAAAAAATAATTTAAGCTCAATTTAAATTGAGTTTTTAAGAAAATATTAAAGAATTTTAAACTGAGCTTAAAATTTTTGAGTTCGGAAGGCTTAAATTAGTTAAGATTGAGTAGTTTTAGCAAGACTTTGCAAATTTGTAAAAAAATCTTATTTTAGTTCAAATTAAATAAAAATTTTGAAAAAAATTGTGAGGAAATTGAGCTTTACTTAGAATTGTTGAGTTTAAAAAACTTGAATAATGTAAAAAAACTTTATAAAGACAATTTTTGATTAAGTAGTTTGGGCATATTTGGTTTCCAAACTGCAAATTTGTAAAAAAACTTACTTTAGCTCAATTTAAATTGATTTTCTGGGAATGTAAATACAAAAATCCGGCTATTAAATACAAAACCTGCTCATAATTTGTTGAACTTTGTTCTTGCCCATCCACTCAAGTGTTTGTGATTAATAAATTGAATCACAAAGTTTTAAAAACAAAATTTGGCAGTATATACAAAAATCTGGCTCTTAAATATAAAAGTTTAGTTTCATATGCAGAATCCGGTTATATTTTGATATGTAAATACAAAAATTTGGCTATTGAATACAAAATTTGGTCATATATTAAGAAAAATATAAATATCTAGTTTTAATCGCAAAATTCGGATATAATTTAACATGTTTTTACAAAAATCCGGCTATTAAATACAAAATCTGACTATAGTTTGGTATGTAAATAGAAAAATCGGGCCATTAACTACAAAAATCTGGTTTTTAAACAAAGTTTGGCTATAATTTGTCATTTAAATACAAAATCCGGCCATAATTTGGCATGTGTATACAAAAAACCGGCCATTAATAACAAAGTTACAGTTTTAAGAACAAAATTTTGCAGTATATACAAAAATCCGGCTAATAAATATAAGAATTTAGTTTCAAAGCAGAATCAGGCTATATTTTTACATTGATTTAAAAATCCGGCTAATAAATACAAAATTTTGTCATAGTTTGAGATGCATATTCAAAAATCCGGTCGTTAAATATAAAAACCAACTATAATTTGGCATGTATATACAAAAATCCGGCTGTTAAATACAAATATGTAATTTTAATCGCAAAATTTGGATATAATTTAACAAGTAATTAAAAAAAATGGGCCATTAACTACAAAAATCTGGTTTTAAAACAAAATCCGGCCATAATTCTTTAAGTAAATACAAAAATCCGGTTATTAAATACAAAATTGGACCATAATTTGTCATGTAAATACAAAAATCCGGCCATTAAATACGCAATCTAGCCATAATTTTGCATGTGTATACAAAAAACTTGCTATTAATTACAAAGTTATAGTTTTAAAAGGAGAATTTGGCAGTATATACAAAAATCCGGCTTTTAAATAAAAATAAATAATTTCAAAAACAGAATTCGGTTATATTTTGACATTAAAACACAAAAATCCGGCTATTAAATACAAAATTTGAGATGCAACTACAAAATTTTGGCCGTTAAATACAAAATCCAACTATAATTTGGCATGTATATACAAAAATCCGGTCGTTAAATACAAATATCTAATTTTAATTGCAAAATTCGGATATAATTACAAAAATCCGGTCATTAAATTCAAAATCTGGCCATAGTTTGGCATGTAAGTACAAAAATTGAGCTATTAGCTACAAAATTCTAGTTTTTAAACAAAATCCGACTATAATTAGTCTTGTAAATGCAAAAATCCGGCCATAATTTGGCATGTGTATACAAAAAAATGGCCATTAATTACAAAGTTATAGTTTCAAAAACAAAATTTGGCAGTATATACAAAAATCCGGCTATTAAATATAAGAATTAAATTTCACACAGAATTCGGGCATATTTTGACATGTAAACAAAAAAATCCGGCTATTAATTACAAAATTTGGCCATAATTTAATATGCATATACAAAAATCCGGTCGTTAAATACAAATATCTAGTTTTAATTGCAAAATTCGGATATAATTTGACAAAGTCCGGCTATTAAATATAAAATCTGACTATAGCTTGGCATGTAAGTACCAAAATTAGACTATTAGCTTTAAAATGCTGGCTATAAAATAAAATCCGGCCATAATTTGTCATGTAAATACAAAAATCCGGCCATTAAATACAAAATCCGCCCATAATTTGTTGAACTTTGTTTTCGCCTACCCACCCAAGTATTTGTGATCAATAAATTGGATCACCAACACTTGGGCGGGTGGGTGGGCAACACAAATTCAAACTACACCCTTATAAGAGTTAAACTTTGTTACCGTCTACCCAGCCAAGTCTTTGTAATCAATAAATTGGATCACAAACAGTTGGGTGGGTGGGTGGACAACACTAATTTAAACTACTCGCCCATATGAAATGGGCTTTGCTCCCGCCCATCCACCAAAGTGTTTGTGATTAATAAATTAGATTACAAACACTTGGGCTGGTGGGTGAGCTACACTGATCCAATCCACATGCTTACAATATTTGAACTTTGTTTTTGCCCACCCACCCAAGTGTTTGTGATCACTAAATTGGATCACAAACACTTGGGCAGGTGGGTGGGCAACATAAATTCAAACTACACGCCCATAAAAGATATACTTTAATAAATTGGATTACAAACACTTGGGCGGATGGGTGGGCTACACTGATCCAAATCACACGATTCAATATTTGAACTTTGTTCTCGCCTACCCACCAAAGTGTTTGTGATTAATAAATTGGATCACAAACACTTGGGCGAGTGAGGGGACAACACAAATCAAAACTACACGCCCATAATAGATAAACTTTGTTCTCGCCCACCCATCCAAGTGTTTGTGATCAATAAATTAGATCTTATACACTTGGGCGGGTGGGTGGACAACACAAATCAAAACGCCTATAGTAGTTAAACTTTGTTCCCGCCTATTTATCCAAGTGTTTGTGATCAATAAATTGGATCACAAACATTTGGGCGGGTGGGTGAGTAACACTAATTTAAACTACACGCCTATAAGAGTTGGATTTTGTTCCCGCCCACTCACCTAAATGTTTGTGATTAATAAATTATATTACAAACATTTGGGCGGGTGGGTGGGCAACACTTATCCAAACTACACGCTCATAAGAGTTGAATTGTGTTACCGCCCAGTGTAGCCCACCCACCCACCCAAGTATTTGTGATCAATAAATTGGATCACAAATACTTGGGCGGGTGCGTGGGCTACACTGATCCAAACTACACGCTTACAATATTTGAACTTTGTTTTCGTCTACCCTTCCAAACGTTTGTGATCAATATATTGGATCACATACATTTGGGCAAGTGGGTGAGCAACACAAATCCAAACTACACGCCTATAAAAGACAAACTTTTACCGCTCACCCACCCAAGTGTTTGTGATCAATAAATTGGATCACATACACTTGGGCGGATTGGTGGGCAGGTGGGCAACCCTAATCCAAACTACACGCCAATAAAAGTTGCACTTTGTTAAAATCCGGCCGTTAAATACAAAAACAGCTATAATTTGGCATGTACAACAAAAATCCGGTCGTTAAATATAACTATCTAGTTTTAATCGCAAAATTTAGATATAATTTAACATGCAATTAGAAAAATCCATCTATTAAATATAAAATCTGAGTAAGTAAGTGCAAAAATTAAGCCATTAACTACAAAAATTTGGTTTTTAAACAAAATCCGGCCATAATTTGTCATGTAATAATAAAAATCCTGTAATTAAGTACAAAATTCAGCTATAATTTGGCATGTTTATACAAAAATTGGCCATTAACTACAAACTTAAAGCTTTAAAAACAAAATTTGGCAGAATATGCAAAAATATGGCTCTTAAATATAAGTATTTAGTTTTGAAAGCAGAATCCGGCTATATTTTGACATGTAAAGACAAAAAATTGGCCATTAAATTTAAAATTTGGTCATAATTTGAGATGCATATAAAAATCCGGCCGTTAAATACAAAATCCAGCTATAATTTGTCACGTATATACAAAATCCGACCATTAAATACAAATATCTAGTGTTAATTGATAAACTCGGATATAATTTGGAAAGTATTTACAAAAATTCAGACATTAAATGCAAAATCTAGTCATGTTTGGTATGTAAGTATAAAAATCGGGCCATTAACTACAAAAATCTGGTTTTAAAACAAAATCCGGCTTTAAATTGTCATGTAAATACAAAAATCCGGCCATTAAATACAGAATCCGGCTATAATTTGTCATGTAAATACAAAAATCCGGCCGTTAAATATAAAATCCAGATATAATTTAGCATGTATATACAAAAATCCTGTCGTTAAATACAAATATCTAGATTTAATCGCAAAATTTAGATATAATTTGACATGTAGTTACAAAACTCCGGCCATTAAATACAAAATCTGATCATAGTTTGACATGTACGTAGAAAAATTGTGCTATTAACTACAAAAATCAGGTTTTAAAACAAAATCTGGTCATAATTTGTCATGTAAATATAAAACTCCGGCCATAATTTGGCATGTGTAATCAAAAAAACGCCCATTTATTTTAAAATTATAGTTTTATAAACAAAATTTGGCAGTACATACAAAAATCCGGTTTTTAAATATAAGAATTTAGTTTCAAAAGCAAAATCCGGATATATTTTGACAAGAAAATACAAAAATCCGGCTAATCAATACAAAATTTGGTCATAATTTGAGATGCATTTACAAAAATCCGGCCCTTAAATACAAAATCCAGTTATAATTTTACATGGTAATACAAAAATCCGTTCGTTAAATACAAATATCTAGTTTTAATCGCAAAATTCTGATATAATTTGACATGTAATTACAAAAATCCGGCCATTAAATACAAAATCTGACCATAGTTTGGCATATAAATACAAAATTGGGGCCATTAACTACAAATTTTGGTTTAAAAACAAAATACGGCCACAATTTCTCATGTAAATTCAAATATTTGGTCATTAAATACAAAATCCGGCTATTAATTACAAAGTGATAGTTTTAAAAACAAAATTTGGCACTTTATACAAAAGTCCGGCTCTAAAATATTGATTTTAATTGCAAAATTTTAATTTAAACAAAGTTATAGTTATAAAACAACATTGGCAACATACAAAAATTTGGCTTAAATATAAGAATTTAGTTTTATAAGTTAAATCCGGCCATATTTTGACATGTGAATACAAAATTTCGGCTATTAAATACGAAGTCTGGCCATAATTTAGCATTATATACAAATATCCTGCTATTTAATACAAAAATTTGGTTTTAAAAGCAAAATTTGGCTATATTTTGACATGCAAATACAAAAATCCGGCCATTAAATACAAAATCAAGCCATAACTTAACATGTGTATATTCTATATACAAAAAACCGGCTATAAAATACAAAATTATAGTTTTAAGAACAGTTGCAATTTAAGATATAATTACAAAAATGCGAGTATTAAATACAAAATCCGGCCGTTAAATATAAAATCCACTCAAAATCCGGTCATTAAATACAAATAATATTTTAATCGCAAAATCCGGCTATAGTTTGACAGTTAAATACAAAAATTCGGCCATAAAATACAAAAATGGACACAAAATCTGATCATAATTTGTTATAAAAAATACAAAAATCCGGCTATTATATAATCCGGCCATAATTTGATACGTAAATATAAAAATCCGGCTATTAAATACAAAAATTTGGTTTAAACACAAAATTCGGCCATAATTTGTCATGTAAATCCAAAAGAAGTTATAAAATATCAAATAAGATTCGATTTTTTTAACACTTTCAAGTTGTTGGAAAGCGGGTTTCTCTTCTATAAACAGAATACAACTAAAAAAATCAATACATTTGGTTATATCATTAAATTAATTGAATAATTAAACCCAAATAAAAATGTTGCAACAACTCCATACTTTAATATAAGTGGGCTCTGATCCACCTACATAATTAATTCGCCTAAACATAATTCAGTTACGCAATTTGCAAAAAAATTAACTCACCTGTAAAAAAAATGTAAATTTCTTAAGCACTAGTATTACATACAAATATATCATAATTTCTTTTATGTGGATGTGTAATTGGAGGCCTTGAATATGATTGCAAAACGCATACAATTCGATAAAATTGAGAATAATACAAAAAAAATATAATTGATTGACTAATGCGTGTCGAGCGGTTTGTTATGGAACCCATGGCCGTGGACATAGCGGGGTGCAAATTAATTTGCAAATGTCAATATAAGTTGAGAAATTGTGCGGTAATTGTTGGTAATAAGGTTGTGGGCATTTATTGTTATGATTAATTTGATTTGGATAATGGAGAGGTTATTGCTGTTAAGAGTAATGATCGATAAATTAGTCTTATATAATTTGTTCCACTAATTATAATGTCAATTTCAGTTTTGCTTTGTTCAAGTTTGTATTGATTGTTAGCATACCGCAAATACATGTAAAAAAGTAGTGCATAATCTGTATGTTTATACGGTATATGAAATAAATCATTAATAAATAAAATTTAAAAGATAAATGTGTTAAATAATATTTTTTTAAATTTGAAATTACATATACACTCCCATAGCCAGTTTTATGTGAATAGAAAAACTCAATTTATATTTTTATTGTGTTTTTTACAATAAGTTAAATGTCATTGGTAAATTAGCCTGCGGTATCAATAAAAATATTATTACGCAACACTTTTTATCAAAAGTTAATGACATCTCAAGCAGACAAAAATAAGTTTGCAACACATCAATCTTTACAAATCGTAATTAATTTCAATACGAAAAAATTAAGCGAATATAAATAAATAAATAAAATCAGGTGACATTATTACAACTGACCTTATAAAACGCATTGTTGCTTCTGTCGCAATAATCTTTTGCATCTTATTTTATTTTTCATCAACTCGCACCTGAGATGGGTTATTAACCTAACTGTATTCCATCAGCAACCTTGACGATTATATTGAATTATTATGGGTCATTAGAAATTTTTTTTATTATTATTATTTTCATTCAAGCGTAATTCAATGTCTCGGTTGCAATATCCAGCAATACAATATATATTGCGACAGAAATGGGCTTTAAATATTTCTAACAAAAAGCCTAGTTATTTCAATCGGATAAAAAAAATTTCAATAATATGTCAATATCATGCATTCAGTTGTATATTTCACAAGAATTGTAATAATGGCTATTAATTTGGTTTCTTTTCTTTCGTATTATGCAATTGCTACTGGTTAAGATTATATATATATAAAAATTGTTGTGGTGATATTTTGTTAATTAATTGAAGTATGATTTTTGGGTTAATTGTGTTACCACATCATAAATGCATTTATTTGGATCAAAAAGTTTATTTTGGCTATACTACTATTTACTTGAGCATAAGTGTCTAAATTAATTAAATATAAAAATAAAGTGATCTCTACTAACTGTTGCCAACGCGGTGAAGCCAACATGATCGATTCGTGTGACGTCAGTTATGGACAAAAACGCGTACGTAACAAAATACTTGACTTGTAAGTAAATTTATTTTTACGCACATAATATACCAAAATGCAAATAAATTTTTGACTTAATATTTACTTGATGCATAACTAAATTATTCAATAAACTAACATTATTTATTTTACACAAAATTGAATTTTATGATTAAAAAGTTAAAATTACAATGTAATATATATATATATATATATATATATTAATGTTTACCAAAAAATATAATCCAACTTCATAAGGCTTATATACGTCAGATGTGGGCATAGAATGTTATGTTGGCTTCACTAAGCGACAAGGGGGAAATAGCACACAACGCGTCTAAGGAATAGCAAACATTTAAACAAATTTTTTCAGAAGCAAAACAAATAGCAGCCCAGATTAAATGTAATAACAAATTTATTTATAGTCATGCGTTAGACTATTTTCCATTAAAAAATATAACATTGTTATAAAAAGCAATGATTCACACAGAAAACATTAAATTTCATGTTTGAGTGAATTTCGCATTGTTACCTACTCAATTGTATTTACAAACAGATTTATTCTCTGGTGTTATAATCGAGGAAAGTGAATAATAAAACAAAACTATAAATAAACACAATTCATCATCATATTAAACATTCTAATTAAATAAATTATTTTCAATACTAATCAAAATTTTATTACATAATTATTCACAACCATAAAAAAAACAAAACATCCTTGACTTTTACAGTTAATCAAACAATTAAAAACACTTTAAATCCTAAATTATTTCTTTCTATTCTGATTTTTCTTCTTAACATCTAATGTTTTAAACAAATCATCATCAGTATTTCGAAATGATCTTGTTTTTCTGGGTGAATATTTAGGCGAATCATCAACGCATATTTCTTCAATTAAATCATCCGGATTTGGAGAATCGTTTCTTATGCAATTTTTTTTTGCAGCTAAACTACTATCCTCATCAATAGATTCCACATCAATATCCTGTTCTATTTCTATATCTTTAATTTTATTCTGACTGGCTTGAGCCTGAGCTTCAGCTTGTGCAGCTTGAAATTCCAATTCAATTTGTTCTTCTACATCTTCATAAACACTTTTATCATAATATTGCATCGCATTAATTTCTTTTAAAATATCATTGTGATCTTCATTTTCGCAACGTTGTGATCTACTTGGAGATGGTTGTTTTTCATTTGATGTGTTTGCAACGTTAAGATCAGCTATTATTTTATCAATTTTTGACATTCCTTTTTCAGCTTTTGGAGTCATATCTTGTAAATTCATTAAAATGCTATCTAAATCACAATTTTCAGTATTGATCTGCGTTTGCGAATCATCGCAATAAGTTGTATTGATGAATTCACGGAAAGTTTCTTCAAATTTTTTCTTACCTCTATCCAACTCTTCAGGTTTCATTTTAATTTTATCATCCAATAACTGGATTTCTCCTTCACGTCCATTTTCATCTATTACTTGGAATTGTAGAGTATCTCCAGTTATATTTCGCAACACTTCATCGGTAACTTTAACAAATTCACCTTCTGGTGTTTTGTACATTATTTCAACATTAGTTTGCATTTCCTGACAGAATGCATCTTTAATTTTATCAACTGTTTTATGCGCATCAGTTGATATTTCAAATGGTATCATATTATTGGTCATATTTTTACTCAAATTAATTATTTGTCCGGATGTAGTCAATATAGGCGCATTTAAATCAGAATAGTTAACAACTTGCAGTGGCATCCCTTCCAAATCATTAATAAAAGTTTCATCATCAGTATGTGGAATAAAATTTTCAACTGTAGTTTCAGTGCACGAATCTTCAATTTCAAAATTGTGCATAGTATTGGTTGGTCCTAATTCTTTTTTCAATGCTTCTAGTGCGAGTCGGCTAGCTCTGGCTTCTCTAGCGCATGCTTTTTCAGCTTCAATTGTTGTCCTAACATATTTACGTTTTAAACGGCGGTAATTTGGGTCGCTAGGTATCATTATTTTATCGTTTGCCATTGCTTGTGAGTTGCTTGGGACATATGGGACATAGGCACTGGAATATTTTGGTTTTTTATTCATGAATATTGGAGGTGGGATCTGGATTGTTTCATCTGAAATTTTAAAATGGTTAGGTTAGGTTAGGTTAGGTTAGGTTAATGTTAAGGGCGCGGTTTATCAAATGTCATAAAACTACAAACTTGTTTTTTAGTAACAAAGTACACTTTCACCTGTTACCTGGTCAAATTCATGAGGCTTATTTAACTGTTTGGAGCGTTGTTAAAAGTAAGGATCATCAAGAGCCAGAAAAAAGCGGTTGATCGGTATCTGGATGTGTTGATTTTTGTTGGTGGGGTTGGTATGTAGATGGAAAATGTAGGAATTGTGTGTGAGTGTTGGTTGTGTGCGTAGAGTATAGTGGCTAAACTCAAGTCAAGTACTTGAAGGCCGTTTGGAAGAAGGATTTCCAGTAGTTTTTATTTATTTTTTTGGTTTCTTTTCCTCCGGATGTACAAGTGCGTCGCAACGTGACAGTGCTCTTATAAGTGCTCATCCTAGAATGTGTGGGTGTTGTGTGGTATGTTGATGATCTAGAAAGAAAAAAATTACGAGCAAAACTTACGCAATTTAACTCCTTTTTGAAATTGTTTTTTTGCAATGTGTAGAGAATTAAGTTTCCAATCTAATGAAATATGTGAAAATCCAAAACCTTTAATTGTCTATTAAAATTTGAAATGAAATTGTAATTTTTTTGTCAAAATATTTACTTAAACTTCATACTTTATTGAACATCAAATTTAATTAGATATTTTTCTAAAATAATAATTTTGGTTTTAGTTAATGTAGCAGCAGTACCAACCAAACTAAGTTTACAACATTTCTTAAACCGCACCCTTAAGAAGTACTCAGGCCCATATTTACTTTTAAATGGAACGGTATCTTTGAGATCTGAAATGATTAGAAATGTGACGAAGTCATCAAAAACTGACGATTGAAACGCCAAATAATAAATTCAAAATACAATTTTTATTTTTTTGTCACCTCGAACTGGAATTGCTTATTGCAAAAAGCAGATGCTTTGCTGAAACAAACAGTTTTGTTGCACACTTTTTTGGCAGCAGAACAAAATGGTGCGGGGCACTCAGTTCATTCATTGCGCGACAGTAGTTTTAACATAAGTTCCCGCCCACCCACCCAACTGTTTGTGTTCATAAACACTTGGATGGGTAGGCGGGGCACAAAGTTTATTGATTGACAGTAGTTTTAACTGGAGTTTCCGTCCACTCAACTGATTGTGATGCAATTTCTTGTTCATAAACACTTGAGTGGGTGGGCGGGGCACAAAGTTTATTGATTGCGCCACAGTAATTTTAACAGGTTCCCACCCACACACCCAACTGTTTGTGATGCAATTTCTTGTTTATATACACTTAAATGGGTGGGCGGGGCACAAAATTCATTGATTGCGCGACAGTAGTTTTAACTGGAGTTCTTGCCCAAACACTCAACAGTTAGTGATGCAATTTCTTGTTTACAAACACTTGAGTGGGTGGGACACAAAGTTCATTGGTTGCGCAACAGTAATTTCAACTGGATTTCTCGCCCACCCACTCAACTGTTTGTAGTTCAATTTCTAGTTCACAAACACTTGGGAGTGTGGACGGGGCACAAAGTTCATTGATTGAGCGACAGTAGTCTTAACTGAAGTTTTTGCCCACCCACCCACCTTTTTGTGATCTAATTTTTAGTTTACAAACACTTGAGTGGGTGGGCGGGGCACAAAGTTTAATGATTGCGCGACAGTAGTTTTAAATAGAGTTTCCGCCCACCCACCCAACTGATTGTGATGCAATTTCTTGTTCATAAACACTTGGGAGTGTAGACGCGGCACAAAGTTCATTGATTGAGCGACAGTAGTTTTAACTGGAGTTTTTGCTCACCCACCCAACTTTTTGTGATCTAATTTCTAGTTCACAAACACTTGGGTGGGTGGGCGGGGCACAAAGTTTATTGATTGCGCGACAGTAGTTTTAAATAGAGTTTCCGCCCACCCACCCAACTGATTGTGATGCAATTTCTTGTTCATAAACACTTGAGTGGGTGAGCGGGGCACAAAGTTCTTTGATTGCGCGATAGTAATTTTAACTGAAGTTTCCGCCCACTCCACCAACTGATTGTCATCTAATTTCTTGTTTGCAAACTCTTGGGTGGGTGGGCGGAACACAAAGTTTATTAATTGAGCAACAGTAGTTTTAACTGGAGTTTTTTCTCACCCACCCAACTTTTAGTGATTCAATTTTTAGTTCACAAACACTTGGGTGGGCGGGGCACAAAAGTTATTGATTGATTGATTGAGTTTTAACTAGAATTTCCGTCTACCCACCCAACTGATTGTGATGCAATTTTTGTTCATAAATACTTGGATGGGTGGGCGGGGCACATAATTTATTGATTGCGTGACAGTAGTTTTAACTGGAGTTCCCGCTCAAACAACCAACAGTTTGTGATGCAATTTCTTGTTTACAAACACTTGGGTGGGTGGGTGGGACTCAATGTTGATTGATTGCGCGACAGTAATTTCAACTGGAATTTCCGCCTACCCACCCAACTGTTTGTGGTCCAATTTCTAGTTCACAAGCACTTAATAATGTGGACGGGGCACAAAATTCATTGATTGAACGACAGTAGTTTTAACTGAAGTTTTTGCCCACCCACCCAACTTTCTGTGATCTAGTTTTTAGTTCACAAACACTAGGGTGGTTGGGCGGGGCACAAAGTCATTGATTGCGCGACAGTAATTTTAACTGAAGTTGCCGTCTACCCACCCAACTGATTGTATTCTAATTTATTGTTTGCAAACACTTGGGTGGGTGGGCGGGGCACAAAATTTATTGATTGCGCGACAGTAGTTTTAACCAGAGTTCCCGCTCACTCACCCAACTAATTGTGATCTAATTTCTTGTTTGCAAACACTTAGGTGGGTGGGCGGAGTACAAAGTTTATTAATTGCGCGACAGTAGTTTTAACTAGAGTTTCAGCCCGCCCACCCAACTGTTTGTGTTGAAATTTCTTGTTTACAAACACTTAGGTAGGTGAATGGGACACAAAGTTTATTGATTGCGCGACAGTAATTTCAACTGGAGTTCCCACCCACCAAACTGTTTGTAATTTAATTTCTTGTTCACAAACACTTGGGTGGGTGGGCGGGGCACAACGTTTATTGATTGCCTAACAATAGTTTAAACTGGAGTTCCCGCCAGCTCACCCAACATTTTGTAATTGAAACATTGAATTGCGCGTAGTGTCAACTGGAGTTTTTCTTGATTCTATTTTTTGTTGACAAACACTTGGGTGGGTAGGCGGGGCACAAAATTTATTGATTGCGCAACAGTAGTTTCAACTGGAGTTTTGGACCACTGACCCAAGTGTTTGTAATCCAAATATTTTATAGGGCGGGTGGGCGGGCCACTCAGTTCAATAATTGCGTAACAGTAGTGTCAACTGTAGTTCCCTGATCCAATTTCTTGTTTGCAAACATTTGGGGGGGTGGTAAAGTTTATTGATTGCGAGACAGTAGTTTTAACTGGACCTTTCAAGCTGTCAGTAGCACCACCACTAGTTCTCATGTTCTTACATTAGACCTTGAAGTGTTGGATCTGATGAGCTTTGACTAGCCCGAGAAAACTCTACGAGCCAAGCCCAGTTTGACCAGCTCAAGGAAAATCAAGGAGCCAAACCCAGACATACTTCAGGCAATCCTAGCGGGAATCACAAAATTCTTGAACTTAAAGGTGTGCCAGACTTAAGAGAGCTGAAGAGATTTTTCTATCAAAATAGTTCTGACAGTCTACTCTCAGTGAGAATAAGTAAGTTAACACCCATTGGTGCTTTATTTTGTGTATATTGCATATTAGAAAACGTGTCTTCAACAAATGAGCAAAAAGCATTTATTGTATACCTAGTCATGCCGTTCCTTTTTGGAGTAGGTTCCAATTTATCATTTTTATTCAAGAATTGGAACATGAATTAAGATTAACTTCCATCGCACTGTAATCAGCCAAATTTCATTTAGGTATACAGTTTTTGGTAAAGTTTGATAATACAGAAGTTCAGAAATGTTATAGCAAATTATTCAATCAAAGATTGGTGTGCCAGAAATATGATTGAGTCGGAACTATACTTCCGACAGCCAAGCGGGATTACAGGCACTACGTTCTTCAGTAATAAAATTTAAACTGGTTATGGCTTTATAAATAGTCTAGAAGCAGTGGCAACTGTCTGGGTACTAAAAGACAACATATAAGAAGAAACTTTAAAGCTTCAAGCTCCGATTGGACTCTATCAAAAGTGTCCGGGCATGTAGCCACATGCGTCGTATGCGGTAGTCCGCACTCCGTAAGTTACAAGGGCTGCCCAACGTACCAGAAAAAAAAAGCTAGCCGCAAAAGCAAGTCGCGTGGTAAGGCTGGCTCTTGCTCTCCGTAAGTAAAGTCAAGCTCTACCCTGAAGTTCTCTATTATCAGCTAAGATTCAATTCAAGTTTCACCAGATTTAGTAGATGACCAGGGACGTCTAATACTTTCAGACAACTGCCCGACAGTCTGAAACTTTGACTAACAGCCTGGTTACATAGTGCGAGTTAGCATCTGAGCTGGCCTAGTCAGTTACTGCAGTGCAGCTACTTGCACTCCGTGTGACCGCATCATGCAACTTACTGTCCCTCGCCATTATCGTATGATGGGGTCACACGGTGCAAGTAACTGACTATGCCCGCTCGGATGCTAACTCGCACTGTGTAACCAGGCCTTTAGACGTGGTACTAGTTTACAACAAAACTCTAAAGCCTAGTACACACTAGTATGTTATGCGATTTTGGTATCTGAGACGTGTCTCAGGTTGTCTACGTAGACATGTCTATAGACCAATCCCCGTCTACGGGCCTATTGCAAGACTAAAAATTGCAGGTCTAAAGTTTCCCAATCGGAATGGGAGACTGCATGCAACGTTAGACATGTTGCGCAAAATTTTGGGCGTCTAGAGGAGAGACACGTCCCAGTCTGTCTCCAACTACCGAGTGGTGTGGTTCCGGCTGTTTACAGTTATTTTACAAAGAGTTACAGTTTTTTTGAAAACATGTGGTCTAACGAAAAAGTTTTAAAACTAATTGAAGATCACCATACGTCTTATTGTTTGCGGGATGTTCCAGACTACAAAAAACAAATAAAAAATAGTAACCATAAACAAAAAAAAAAGTTCTCCATAGTGGACTGCAAAGATGAGATTGAGATATTCACATCGTAGTATGGACGCTAGACGAGACAAAGAACGGTGTCTCTAGACGATCTATAGACAAATCGAGCAACATGGTCTACTAATAATTACTAGCCTTAAGCGACGCCTATATGTCACAGTAGTGACCAACTTCCAGCATTCACTTGGGGCTAGTTTAGTGCAAGTCTTTAGAAGAAATCTCCTCCCAACTCTAAAAAAAGAAATCTTAAAGCTAATTAGCTCTCTAAAAAAAAAAGAACAAAGAAAGACTTTAGACATAAACCTGTTTTTGAGATTTCATACAAAACCGGAAAAGAAATAATCCAAAGCAAACTTGCAGCGGAATCTGTAGAAAAATTATCAGTAAATAAAACACACAAACGATCAGGCTATAGAAGGTAACCTTAAGGCGGACAACTTATTAAAATCTATAAAGTCGTTCTTTAGACCTGAACCTGCCTTCGGGATTCTATACGAGACCGGTATACTAATAATCCGTAGCAAACTTGACTCGGAACACAGCAATTGCTGTGGAAAAATTGTTTGGAGAGCACACAAGGCTATTCTTAACAGAACCATTGCACATTGCTCAAGCTATAGTAAAGCTGACGAGCTGAACAAAACAAAGCTTAAAAGATTTATAAAAAAATTTAAGCTACAACAGCGAGCCCGTCATCAATACTACTCAGTTTCTCAAAATTGTTGTTAATAATTCCCAACGCACTATTAATTACTTTTAACAGTTTTTATTTTATTGTCATCTCTTATGATTCTTTTCTTAACCAACAGTTTTGCTACATACCTTATTGCTAGCCAAATTTATCATATTTTACGGGACAAGCTTCAAAAGTTCACCCAAAAATTGGCAAACAGAATTAGCTT
Source organism: Tachinus rufipes (assembly GCA_963932245.1). Classification (NCBI taxonomy): domain Eukaryota; kingdom Metazoa; phylum Arthropoda; class Insecta; order Coleoptera; family Staphylinidae; genus Tachinus; species Tachinus rufipes. The sequence goes on from OZ010749.1 coordinate 12,275,448, forward strand.
TTTTTAGTAAATACTACAAAAAAAAATGGTGAAACAAACATAATTTGGTCGGTAATTCCACAGCATGCTAAAGAGTAAGAGAGAACGATGGGTACATTTGCATGCAAAATAAAACCTTAAACCGTTAAGTGGAAGACAACATTTGTGCGTACTCGTGTATGCTGTTTCTATGGATGTATCTATCGTCCTCACACAATATACGCTATCTTCAAGTTTCGGGAACTCTCTTCGATATTTGGAGATGACAAGTAGTTAATAATTAGTGTGCGAGGAGGACAGATACATATATAGCAGCAGCGGCTTACACGCGAATGTATTAATCTTCCACTTCTTTCTAATATTCATTGACTCAACGTTTAAACGCAATAGCCTACGTTATACAGTTTATTTTTTAATTAAAAAACACAAAACTAATTTGAACCGAGCTTAAACTACAATCTTAGTTTAAACGGAGATTTAAACTAGACCTTAGGCATTAACTTCTAATGATCAATCATCCGTAAAAGCGAATGATCAAATTTTGATTGATAATTGAATAAATTTGTTACTGTTTTATGTAAAAGCAATTTATTATAATAATTATTTATTTATAATGTGATTATGACATATTAGTTGTGAATTTAGTAAAGCTAAACTTGTTTTTATATTTTCAGATTTAAATAGGATCAAGCGAATAGTGTCAACCAACACCAATAAGGTAATAATCAATGTAATAACTAATATATTTATAAATTAGGAAGTGTAAAATATATCACCATTTGCCAAACTCATAAAACAATGAATTTAGTGGTTTTTTGCTTGAACTTCCACGATATGGTTTATATACTAACTTATTCAATTGAGTAAAACATTAAAAATACATAATTACCCGAATCAAAATGCGTTTCCGAAGCTAAAGCCTGCAACCCTCTAATTTGAAATAACTTAGCTGCTGCAACAATCGGCTTCAATTGTTCTTCCAAAATGTTAGTTTCACCACAATATATAAATTCAATAACAGATTTCATTGTTTGAAAATCAAGTCCATTTATAATAACTTGTTCCGTCCCTGGGTTCTTCTCCAATTGTTCCTAAACACCAAATTATAATTTTTTATACATTCTATAAACTAATAAGTTAAAATGTTTGGCATGCTTACTCTAAAATAGGGACTGCTAGCTGCTAAAATGCATTTATGCGCATGCATTGTGTTATTACCGCATCGTATAGCCAAATCTACCAAACTTTGGTGCTCCATTAATGAGCACAAGACGGTGCACATGAGTCTTGAGTGATCGTCGTATTGTACGCACACTCTCGTCTTGGAGGGGTCTTCTTTTCTCATTTTAGTAGTTCTAAAAATGTTTTTGATTTATATTTTATTTTAAAAGTTTTTTGTTGCCATAAAAATAATGCATAAATTTTTTCACCTAAATTATGTACGGCGGCCATTTTGTTTGTGCTGGCCGTTTGACACTATTATAATTATATCTTGAATATTATTATTATTATAGATGAAACTTTAAAAGTCTGTAAAAACAATTCAATTATAAAGAAAAACTAAAATTTGTTCTAAAATTTTTGATCTACAATATTTTACATTCTTTTAAAATTTTATCTATAATTATATGATATATGTTTACTACGTACACATAAAAAAAAATAAATTTAAAATTTTTTGAAAATAATTACTAAAAAACATTTAAAACTGTTTTTGAATCATTTAAATCGGTTAAAAAACAAAATTATTCAAAAGTTTGTTTCTTTTTTAATTTTACACCCTGTATATCCATTGCTACAATTATTCGTCAACACCCTGTATACAAAATCGATTTATATAACAAGTAGCGTCATCTGTACGCAGTGATGCAAAGCGTTAGTATACAACAACACCAATAGACGGCGCATAGATAACAAATTAAACTTTATAAAATAAAATATTCACAAACTAAATTATTTTAAAAATCTAAATCATTATAACAAAATAAAATATTATAATCATCTTGTTGTGGACAAACTGAATTTATTTTATGCAAATAGAAAATTCATTTGGTCTGCGGAGTTTTAGAGAAGGAAGCGGAAACAAATTACAGTCGCATGAGACGCTATAATTATTTTTCGGATTAAAATTAAAAGAATCTCACGCACAAGCATATGAATTGATCAATGTTTTGTACATTATAATTAAATATTGTGATGCTGAGATTAATTTCTTATTAGAATGGAATGGTTCAAATTAAATTATTCTAATATTTATTTTATAAATATATAAGTAATACGCGAATGAATCAAATTAAAATTGCAATATTAGCTTCTGATTATTTGTTATAAAATGCCGGCATTTTGTTGTTATAATCCTTTAATGAAATATAAGCATTTAAATATAAAAATAAACTTACAGTTTTGAATATTCCGCAATCTATTATAAAATCAATCACTATTTGTATGGCAGTGTTACTGCAGTTGAACAATTCACAATGCACGAAATTGTAAAATGCTACTTCAACATCAGCAGCAACAACCGAAGCGTCGGAAGCTGGCGTTTAATTAAACAAAATAATCTCGCGTTGCTAGGCAACGCGATCTGAATTTGTTTATTGTGTTGGTGATGCAGATTACTATTATTTGCATTGAGAACTTTATTTTATAAATAAATATTTATATATAAAAAATAAAACTGGTATAATTAATTTAGTAGTTCTAGATGCAGTTTTTAATTATAAAAATATAATATTGAACTGTATTTAGCTTATTTATTATTAAAATGGACACTCTGAAGTTCAGTAGATGTTTGCTATGTAGGCAACTAAGTATATCCCATTGCTTAAGTGTATATTAGGTTGCCTATAAACTAATTTTGTATTGAATTAATTTAGACAGTTTATTGTTTAATGAAAGTATTTGATAGCCAATCTAACATACACAAACTATCACTAAACATAATTCTTTTATTGTTCTAAGCTCTGTTAAGAATTAGAATACCTTTTGCTATTTCTACTATTTAAGAGATGTTAAATTAATTATGACTAATAATTATTGATTAACTTATTAATGTTAACGCTTACTTAAAGTTCCCCAAATCATTTTCCTTAAAACTCAATAATTGATTACCAATGCGGAGCCATGTCGATATACAAATCGCACCTCCCATCATACAGAACACTGGCAACATCACAAGCAATCAGCTTGCTACATATTATTCATTATGTGGCTTGCTGTTAACTTGCTATAACGTTCACCAAGCAAAATAATATAATTAGATACTAATAATTAATTAAGTTTAATGCAAATCTTTGATTATAATAATTGAGTATTAAATTCAATAACTATTTACTCACAAGTGCAATATAAGTGGCATAACATAAAACTTGCGTAAAATAAAAAAATTTAAGTCTTTTTTTTTTTTTTTGTTTTTTTTTTTTTTTTTTTTTTTAATTACGGAAGTCCGTAGATCAAAAAGATTTCTTTCGGCGTTTGACGAAATATTCGGTTTTATCGCCGGCTCGTCGCCACACTAAAATTCGCAAATGTGAACCAATGTTGGTAATTTTTTGGTTACTGGGGTAATTTGGACCCGTGATTACGATTCCGGAATCGCCGTTTCGATATTCTCAACCGTTCACCTTCTAATTCATAGCGGTTTTTTGGTGTATTTTTATTACAAAAACGCGTGAAACAAATATAGTTTTAAGAGGCCGAGGGGAACGCAAATGCTCCTGTGGCAAGCCAACAGACCCCGGCAGATGCTGTTGCAAACCGGAAGTCCGTAGGTCAAAGGGTTTTCCTTCGGCGATCGATTGTATCGCTTAGTACGGTACGCGTGCTCGCGTTTTTCAGAGTAAAATCCACAAATGTGGATGAAAGTTTGTAATTTTTTGCTTTCTGGGGTAATTTGGAGCCCCGATCACGATTTTGATATCGCCGTTTTGATATTCTCATAATTTCTTCCTCTTATCCAATAACGGCTATTTTCGGTCAATTTCAAAGTTCTAAATGCGTGAAACTAACATACTTCTAGCCGGCCGATGGAGACCCAGATTTTTTTGTGTCAAGCCTCAGACCCCAGTAGGTTGTCGGCCAAAGCGGAAGTCCGTGCTTCAAGGGGTTCTCCTTCGGCGATCGAAAGAGTCGAAACATACCAAAGAGGGGGGTCTTTCTTCTTTTTGGACTAGGATTTTTTCAATTTTATGAAAAAAAGGTCGGTTTTTTTGCATTTCCTGACGTAAAATGAACCCCTGATTACGATTTTGGGGGTCCGACTCCGATATTCCTAGCACCCTGGCGGCAATTTTAAAATAACCGCGAAAAACACGGTTTTTTTGCATTCCGTAAGGCAAAAGAGGCACTAAACGGTGAAGGGCAGGGACGCAATTGCTCCTGAGGGTAGTCAACAGACCCATCTGAATCTCCGCCAAACGGCAAGTCCGTAGGTCAAAGGGTTTTCCTTCGGCGATCGACGAAAGTTTCGGTTTTATCGCCAATAGGTACATAAGCTCACGTCGCCACACTAAAATTCGCAAATGTGAACCAATGTTGGTAATTTTTTGGTTACTGGGGTAATTTGGACCCGTGATTACGATTCCGGAATCGCCGTTTCGATATTCTCAACCGTTCACCTTCTAATTCATAGCTGTTTTTTGGTGTATTTTTATTACAAAAACGCGTAAAACAAATATAGTTTTAAGAGGCCGAGGGGGACGCAAATGCTCCTGTGGCAAGCCAACAGACCCCGGCAGATGCTGTTGCAAACCGGAAGTCCGTAGGTCAAAGGGTTTTCCTTCGGCGATCGATTGTATCGCTTAGTACGGTACGCGTGCTCGCGTTTTTCAGAGTAAAATCCACAAAGGTGAATGAAAGTTTGTAATTTTTTGCTTTCTGGGGTAATTTGGAGCCCCGATCACGATTTTGATATCGCCGTTTTGATATTCTCATAATTTCTTCCTCTTATCCAATAATGGCTATTTTCGGTCAATTTCAAAGTTCTAAATGTGTGAAACTAACATACTTCTAGCCGGCCGATGGAGACCCAGATTTTTTTGTGTCAAGCTTCAGACCCCAGTAGGTTGTCGGAGAAAGCGGAAGTCCGTGTTTTAAGAGGTTCTTCCTCGGCGATCAAAAGAGTCGAAACATAGCAAAATTGAAAAAATCCTCGTTAAAAAAAGAAAATTTTAGGAAAAAAGGTCAGTTTATTAACATTTCCTGACGTAAAATGTACCCCTGATTACGATTTTGGGGGTCCGACTCCGATATTCCTAGCACCCTGGCGGCAATTTTAAAATAACTGCCAAAAGCACGTATTTTTTTTCGCAAAAAAGGCACTAAACGGTGAAGGGGAGGGACGCAATAGCTCCTGAGGATAGACAACAGACCCATCTGAAACCTCTCTTAACCGGAAGTCCGCAGGTCAAAGGGTTTTTCTTCGGCGATCGACATAACTTTCGGTTTTATCGCCAATACGTACATAAAGAAGCGAAATAAGCAAACCTACAATTAATTAAATTGATTTTATGACTTTTAGTAAACAGTATGAACACAATAAATTAGGAATATTTAATTATAAAACTTATGATATGATGTCCTTGAGCGTCTACCTACCTATAGATTACAATAAAAACGGTTTTATACTTTTTCTTATTGGCATCAAGCTGGTTTCATTAGCTTAAATAAAACAAGACATTATTAAAAATGATTATATTTGCAAAAAGAAAAATATAACCAATATCATTAAAAATTTCATTTTAATATGTTAACTAATAGTTACTGGAAACGTTTATTTTTTTAATCAATATCTTCACATTTTTTTGTATATTAACAAGATATCCAAACAGTTGTGAATACGTTTGTCAGTCTGATTTGTTATAAAAAAATTAAATAAAATACATCAACAAAATTAGTACAATTAAACTGAAATAAATCAACATTGGAAGAACAAGTAGTCTATACATTAACAATAAGGGTACACAAAATAGTTTTGAACACGATTAGCGTGTATTAATAATTCTATAAATTTGTTGATTGATGAAAGCAATCAATTGATTTTTTCTTTATACTTTTTTTGGCACGCTAATAAATCCTTGGTGAATGTTGGTTGACACGTATTAAATTTTTATATCTTACATAGACTGTTGACAAGGATTTAAATGCTCAAAATCCTTGTAACAAACCACACAAATACAAAATGGCACTGTAAAAATACCATACAAGCAGGGTCGATATTTACAATTCGTAAATAAATATATATTTAATTTTATATCATCTTTGTTTATACATATTTGGGTTAAACGCAATTCTCATTATTTTTGATTAAATATTTCTTGGATTAATTTAGTTTATTCTTCTTTTTTTTTATTAGAAAGCATTTTGATATGTTTGTTAGATTTTTGTGGGTCAACAGTCGAAGCGAGGAGTATTGGCACCCATTTTAATTTAGAATTAAGTTAAATTGACTTAGATATTAATACATTGGTTGATATAAAAATAGTAATTTTTATAATTAACTCATGAGGATTTTTGTGAACGTTAATTTAAGGGTAAATTGGAATATAATTTTCGACAATTCTGGCACGTAATGATACCCATTTCAGTAAATACATTTTTTCCTAATTTAATATTTTCAAAAATAAAGAAGTTTTTGGAATTTTTGTAAAAAAAGGGGAAGAACAACCTTCCTCATTATAATAAATGAATTTGTCAGAAATTGAACTTTGCGAAATAATTGAGAAAGTTGGTTCTACATATCGTAGATTAGCTCATAGTAGCGAGGCCATAAAGGTGCAATCGAGTAGACAAAAATGTAGGTTGGATCGAATAGTCTTAAATACTTTTTTGTTAGATGTTGGACTACCTCGGGTGATCAAGAAATTAGACGTCGACCAAATGTTTCCGATGACGCTTTAAATTCTACAAATTTTTCATATCATTCATGCGGCAAAGTTCGAACAACTTTAAGCAACTCTTTCTTATGGTTCAAATTTTCCGAACATCGCTAAAAGAGTCTACTCGGCAAATTTCTAAAAACTTTAAAGACTAGTGCATGCTACTTTTTTCTGAGATATGGAACCTACAGCTTAATGTGAACTTCAACCAAACCAGAGAGGTCTAGTAGACAAAATCTTTGACAATATATTTTCGTCAAGTTAAGCGCTGTTGCTGCTGTGCATCGAATGTAGACTGCCGGTATTTTGAACTGAACTTTTACGCCTTGAAGGCAACCAATATGAAAATGTTTTGGAAGTCTTTAAAAAACTGTTTCAAAATTTGTCCAAGAGATCTTAGAAGACATTTTAATTGCTTAGAAGAACATTTTAAGGGTTTAGACAAAAATAAATAAAAAATACCCATAATGGCTTGTAAGCATCTTTGAGAAGGCTTGGAGAGGTCTTAATGTATAGTTGACCAAAAACTGGTCTTAGAAGACTCTGATATAGTATTTTCCGAGGATTTCAAAAAACTTTTTAAAGACTTTTAGAGACAACTTTTTCTTATGGTTCGGTGCCAGCATTTTGGAATTTGGCGCGCTTTTGGTATGTTATGTGGTATGGTACAGAGACATACGGGACTTACACTTAAACGTAGTATTCAAAGTATACCGCTAGAGGGCAGAATCTTTGACAACTTATATTCAAAAAATTAGAAGTCATTGCTGCTCCAAATCGAACCTAGACAGTTGTAATGATTTTAAAATGACTTTGAGAACTAGAAACATTGAAAGGTTTTTACAAACTTTGTCCAAGAGATCTTAGAAGACATTATAAGAACTTAAAATGATAATATATCTGCTTAGAAGGACGGGGATTAAAATAATTTGGAGTCTTTTTTGTATGGTTTTGCTACTAACCTGGAATCCAAACCACATTGCTAGAGAAGTCTAGTAGGTAGAATCGTTGACTGTTTATATTCAACAAATTAGACACTGCTACTGCTGCGTATTGAACTGCTGGTCTTCAAACTAAACTGTTAGTTTAAAGACCTGCCAAAAGACAACCAAGATTATAGATTTTTAGAAGTCTTAGAACACAAACCTTGTCCAAGAAATTCTAGATGATGTTAGAAGAACATTATAATTGTTTAATAAAACGTTATAAGCGCTTAGAAAAGGTTAAGGGCTTAAGACACCATAAGTGCCTTTGAAAGACATTATAAGAAAGAGGTGAGAGAAGATATGATATTGATAGTATATTAAGTACCAAGGACAGAAAAGCTTTGTTTGCAGCACGCCGATGTTTGGCCGCACAAGCGAAGCGAGAGTGGTGCACAGCAAAATGCTGCAATCGTTTTCTTGCCCGTGATGCTTACGACTATTTTGCTTGTCTGGAGGGTAAACAAATTATGACAAAATGATTTTTTGTTTGTCAGTCACCTAAGGCATATGTTAAAATAGGTTACACATGGTTTAATCCTGGGTCCTATATTCATTTTCTTTAAATTATTTTTTTAATTCAGTAAATTTTTTTTTTGTTAAATTATATTTAAACCTTAGAGCTAATGATATTAGGAGATGGTTAAAAATATCTTTAAGAAAAATAAACAAAGAAGACATTTAGAAGTCGTAAAAATCAAAATTAAATAATTTCTGATAATTCCTTAATAGAAACTCAAAAATCTTAACTACTCTGCATTTTGCAAAAAAAAACTGAAAGCTATGTATAAGAAAGTTTTAGAAGTGAAGTATCTTAGAGACACTTGTAAGGTCTGAAAAGGATATGAAAAATATACAACAAAAATCATAGTCGGCTTTAGAAGCTCTAAGAGAATCTTAAGAACTCATGTTCTGGTGTGACCCACCATTATTCAAATTACCAATCAGTACTTAAGTTCTGGAGTGACCCACCCACCCGCTCAAGTGTTGGTCATCAAGAGATTGGATATCACTTCACTTTCTTGAATTAAAAACTTTTAACGTTTGCAGAGAACAGAAACTTCAAATTCCTTGATTACTAACACTTGGGCGGGTGGGCGGGAACCCTAGTTCAAATAACCGGTCAGTAATCAAGTTCTGGAGTGACCCACCCACCCGCCCAAGTGTTTGTCATCACAGGATTAGATATCGCAATCAACTTCTCGAATATAGAAACTTTTAACGCTTGCAGAAAAGAGAAACTTTTAGTTTCATGGTAACTAACACTTGGGCGGGTGGGCGGGAACCCCTATTAAAATGACCGGTTAGTATTCAAGCTCTGAAGTGACCCACCCACCCGCCCAAGTGTTTCTTATCAAATAATTGGATATCACCATCATTGCACCTTCTCAACCATAGAAACTTTTAACACTTGCAGAGAAGAGAAACTTTTATTTTTTTTGTAACTAACTCTTGGGCGGGTGGGCGGCAACCCCAGTTTAAATAACCGATCCGTACTTAAGTTCTGGAGTGACCCAACCACCCGCCCAAGTGTTTGTCATCACAGGATTAGATATTGCCATCACCTTCTTGAACATAGAAACTTTCAACGCTTGCAGAGAAGAGAAATTTTTAATTTCTTGATAAGTAACACTTGAGCGGGTGGTTGGGAACTCCAGTTCAAATTACCGGTTCGTACTCAAGTTCTGGAGTGACTTACCCACCCACCCAAGCGTTGGTAATCAAGAGATTGGATATCAGTATCACCTTCTCTCGAATGAAAAACTTTTAACGATTGCAGAGAAGAGAAACTTCAAATTTCTTGATAACTAACACTTGGGCGGGTGAGCGGCAACCCCAGTTTAAATAACCGGTCCGTACTTAAGTTTAGGAGTGACCCACCCACCCGCCCAAGTGTTTGTCATCACAGGATTAGATATTGCCATCACCTTCTTGGACATAGAAACTTTCAACGCTTGCAGAGAAGAGAAACTTTTAATTTCTTGATAAGTAACACTTGAGCGGGTGGGCGGGAACTCCAGTTCAAATTACCGGTCCGTACTCAAGTTCTGAAGTGACCCACCCATCCGCCTAAGCGTTGGTCATTAAGAGATTGGATATCAGTATCATCTTCTCAAATTAAAATCTTTTAACGCTTGCAGAGGAGAGATACTTCAAATTTCTTGATAACTAACACTTGGACGGGTTGTCGGGAACCCCAGTTCAAATGACCGGTCCGTACTCTAGTTCTGGAGTGACCCACCCACCCGCCCAAGTGTGGGTCATCAAGAGATTGGATATCACTATCACCTTCTCAAATATAGAAACTTTTAACGCTTGCAGAGAAGAGAAACTTTTAACTTCATGGCAACTAACACTTAGGCGAGTGGGCGGAAACCCCAGTTCAAATTACGGTCCGTACTTATGTTCTGAAGTGACACATCCACCCGCCCATTTGGATATCACCATCACCTTTTCAAATTAAAAACTTTTAGCGCTTGCAGAGAAGAGAATCTTTTACTTTTTTGAAAACTAACACTTGGGCGGGTGGGAGGTAACTCCAGTTCAAACTACCGGTCCGTACTTAAGTTCTGGAGTGACCCACCCACCTGCCCAAGTGTTGGTCATCAAAAGATTGGATATCATTATCACCTTTCTTTGATAAATAACACTTGAGCGGGTGGGTGGGAACCCCAGTTCAAATGACAGATCCGTACTCATGTTTTGTAGTGACCCACTCACCCGCCCAAGTGTTGGTCATCAAAAGATTAGATATCACTATCAAACTTTTAAAGCTTGTAGAGAAGAGAAACTTCAAATTTCTTGATAACTAACACTTGGGCGGGTGGGCGGGAACCCCAGTTCAAATTACCGGTCCGTACTGAAGTTCATTAGTGACCCACCCACCCATCCAAGTGCTGGTCATCAAGAGATTGGATATCACCATCACCTTTTCGAATTAAAAACTTTTAGCGCTTGCAGAGAAGAAAAACTTCAACATTTTTGATAGTTAACACTTGGGCGGGTAGGCTACCGGTCCGTACTTAAGTTCTGGAGTGACCTACCCACCCGCCCAAGTAGTTGGTCATCAAAAGATTAGATATCACTATCACCTTCTCAAATTAAACAAAGGAAATAAACTTTGGGTTGGCGGGAACCCTAGTTCAAATTACCGTCCGTACTCATGTTCTGGAGTGACCCAACTATCCACCCAAGTGTTTGTCATTGTAGGGTTAGATATCACCATCACCACTACATGTAGGTCTTTTTTCAGAACACCAATTGAAAATTTAAGAACTATTGAAAGTCTTATTTTAAGAAAGTTTTTAGAAGTCTAAGAAACTTAGCCTAAAACACACATTGCCTCGAAATGCTTCTACAAAGTGATCATGAGGGCTCCAGCAATGCATCATCTCATGTACTCTAATAGCGCAAAACACCAACTATTGATCTTAAAATGCACTAAAAGGCTTAAATGGCATTCATATAAGTGAGAAAACGATCATTCTAAGACTCAAAAAGTTGAACCTGTAATTCTCAAACTAAATTAAACTAAATATTAAATTTAAAAAAAATGTTGAATGCCGTCTACTTCAAAGTCGCTCTTCGAGATATCTGAGATGTAAACTGAAGATTGAGAAATATGGTATTAGAGGGCTGTTACTACGACGATAAACTAATTCTCGAAAAATTCTCAAAGTTGTCTTGTACAAAAAAGAAAATAGGTAACATTAAGCTTACTAACCTTACTTAGACGATAAATTTTGGAAAGGGTTCAAAAAATTCTCAAAGTGGCCTTACACAAAAGCAGTCATTATAGTCTTATAAGCCTTTGAAAACTAAAAACATTAATGTTTGTTCTAAAAGACATTATATGAGCATTAAAAGAGCATTATAAGAGCGTAAAAGAACCATATAAGGGCCTAGAAAGGATTTAGAAAGGCATTAGTGCATTAAAAGATATTACAAAGAAGAGGTGAGAGAAAACAAGATTTTAAAAGTTTGTAAAAGGTTTTAAATACTTAAAAACTGGAGGGCATTTACTGAGATATTATAAATCTATCTAAAAAATCTTGGGAAGATAATAATAACAAAATTGAGATAATTTTTCCAAAACCTGAAAGCTAATAGAGATAGCTAAAAACAGGATATTCTGGGGTCTTAGAGATCAAAGTTAGGATCCTTTATTAAAGTCCATGACAAAATTGAACAGTTTCTGATCATTCCTAAATGGAAGCTCAAAAAAAAAACTAGTTTAGAAGAATTTTGAATGACAAATAGAAAACTTTGATAGCTACTATAAGGAAGATTCTGAATAGCCTTAGAAAATTCTAGAATATAAAGACATTTTACAAGATTTTCTGTAGATCTTGAAAGACTATTCAATCAAAGTCTTTCAAGATCTGCCTAAAAACCTATAAAATTTCAGAAGTATCTTAAGAGACTATTGTAAGGTCTGAGAAGGATGTAAATAATATATAACGAGGATCATAAAAAACTGTGAGAGCTCCAAGAAATCTTAAAAATCTTCAAAAAATCTAAGAAGATTTTGAAAAGTCTGAGAACATTCTAAAAGACTGAGATATTTTATAGAATTTTGAGAGACATTCAAAGTTTTATTCTTAGAAGATTAATTGGAATTCATATAAGAAAGAGAACAAGAGGACATAGTTTTAATGGATTTTTAATAATAGAATAGACTCTGGTAAACTAGAGCTGTGGATGATCTCAAGCTAAATTGAACAATAACGAACGTAAAGCGGTAGTTTCAGGACTATACTCTTGCAGTTTGATATGATGAACTAAAAAAAATTTGCAAGGACTGTTCAATCTTCAATGGTGGAGTAGATACCCGAAAAAGAAAAAGAAATTCTAAATTAACATGTAAAATAAAACTAAACAGTTTCCTCACGGCATTGAGAACAATACTCCCTAGAAAAAGTAGAAGAATAGATCATGACTTTACAAACTTTAAAAATGAAGAAAGCACCAGAAGAAGAAGAAATGAATTTTAAACTAAATTGCAAAAAAGGCTGGACAGTTTTCTCACTTTATTTAGAGTGATGAAGACTTAAAAGAATAACCAGGGCTGTTCAATTTGGCACAAAACTACTCCTAATCATGTTGAGGTAAAGCTAGTCCTAACATTAAAAACGTTTCGGGTAAATAATTTAAGACCTTAATATCCAAGGCTTAATATAATTGACGATAACACAAACTAAAGTCTAATAACCTAATTAACCTGAAAATTAAGAAATTTGATATTAAACCAGTTTGATTTGATTACAAATTAAAATACGCGTGCGCACCGATATTAAAATTGATTGTGCGCATGCGCAGCAAACCTAATTTGTCTCCATTTTATTGCATTGATCCAATTTACCCTTATTATTTAACAAAATATTGAATCGTATAAATTCTTTTCAATAGCAATGATTGTAAACTGTATAAATGGGTGCCGATTAAAGCAGCAGAGCTTATTGAAATATTTAACAATGAGATTTGAGTTTTATGTCGTAATTATTTTGGAATGATCACAGACGAATCACATCAATTAATGGAATCGTGATCAACCTGTGACAAAATCAATTAAATTAAAATTAATACTATTCTATGTATAAAGCAGCTCTGAGAGTGCGGAATGTGTTCCACAGCCATTAAAATAATAAGTGGGGATCATAATCATCAGTCGTCCGAGAAAAGGAATTCACTCTCAGATAGCAGGACTTCTAAGTCTGACTGGACGGTATGTACGTTAGAATCGATATCGGTGGGTTTTGAAGGGTTCTCCTGCAATGGACTAGTAGTATTGACAACCGGGGCCACCACATTTTTATCGACACTAGATTTAGTTTGGTTGGCCGGCTTGTTGGTTTCTTTAACGGTCCGAATAAGCACTGCTGTTCTTGGTTTTTTAACGGCTTCCTGTTTCTTCACCACTACACTGGTTTTGTCCGGTTTTCTTAATTTAACACTAAATTTGAATGGGGGTTTATAGACCACCTGCAGGCGAACCTTTTCACGCTCGTTTGCTATGTTACCTACACTATGTGATTTACTCTTATCATTACGAGGTTTTATGGTTGGCCGCTTATGGGGACTCCTGTTGGCTGTAAGACCGGCTGGAGTTGATTTGGATTTTGGCAGGGCGGATGTATGCGATTTCAGCAACCAATTCTGCACTTTACCGACCGAATCGGCTTCTGGAGTTAGTGGTGTATGAAGCACTTCGGAACTAATTAGGCCTTTCTTGCCTTCCGCATCCACCTGCGCGCTACTATAATCAATCACTTCCTTTTTCTTCTTCTTCTTTTTGCTTACACTAGCTTGCGGCGATTTCTTCACTTTACTAGGAGGAATTTCTATAACAGCCGCTGTATCTCCAACTTTTTTCCTCGATTCTTCAGCGCCTACCGCTGCTGAGACGCGTTTCTTCTTTTTGGGAGATACTTTGGATTTATTGGGACTATTTAGGTTGTTGTTTACGGATTCTTTACCCTTGCGCTTCTTTCGTAATTTACCGTCGCGCACTTTACGTTTTAATGGTAATTTGGATCTCACTGCAGGATGCACTGTTATGTTACCATCATTATCAGGTAATCTAACCGTCTCTGTTGTTTGGCTATGCATTATTGTCACTGTTTTCAGTTTTATGTTGGGTTTCTTGCCCAGGAATCTAGTGCTGAAGATCTGGAAAATTAATTAAAAATTAGTATCAAGAATTTAATTACATTCACTACTTAAGAATAATATTTTGTACAATTGAAGCCCAGTTTTCAACTTTATCAAAGCAACACATTTTTTTTTTAATAGTTTCTTTCCTTGAACCCTTTAATTTTTATATATTACTAATTCTAGCTTAAATATTGAAGCACTTCGAGCGTAATAATGTTCTTTGTTGTGAAAGGAGAAATATCTAGAAGCAATATTTAATCGCATTATAACTGTAAAGCCCTATTCGCTTGCATTAATCCTATACTTTGTAGTAGTACTCGTACTTACTCCTCAACAAACAAATCTGGAATATAGTCTTAAACTATAAAAAGATAATTAAAAAAAATCAATTTTCCCAAACTCAATCAAAATACTTACCAATAAAGCGATGACCATCATCAGTATTAATACAACCGCATACCAATAATCGAGCAGCCATCGTTTAAAACTCGCTATGCTCTCCTCACTCAATAATAGTTTTCTAAGTGTCGCTAAAGGTCCAGACGGATCCACCTCCCTACACATCTGGAACACATCGCAATAGCCACTGTAATCGTTACACGGCGTTCCTGGTTTAGAAAACATGTCCGGAATGTCGTACGGCATGTCATTCCATTCGAACGAAGACACGCATGGTTGATTGTCTCCTGGTAATTTGCAGCAGAGTTCGCATGCCTTTGTTTTCGGGTCGGTTTTACCTGGAATACATTGACAGGATTCGAGACCGTATGCAAGACATATTGAACCGGTGCATTCCTGTAACAAATATAAATAGGTTACGATTGCTTAAAACTTACGAATAGTGTAAACATAATGAATAATTTTTGCTATAATGTATGGCATAAAATTAGGATTAGGATATAAAGTTAATTAAATAAAAAAAAAACAGTTTGTATGCATGGTTTCTGATATATTTTAAAACAAATAGTTATTGATTAGCGCTAATTTGAATGTTTTTTATAACAAATTTATTCTTACAAATACATTACTAATTTCGGCTCTACTAGAGCCTTCTATAGATGTATTAAGTTATATCAGTTCATAATAGTTTATATTACACTAACAAATTATAGATTACTTACGCCCATAAAGCAAACGAATTCCTTGTTGCAAATTGTTTTGTTGGGTTTATTGACTGATGGTGGACATTGTGGTCCTCTTCCGTTGCAGAAACTGGCGTCTCGGCACCCGTTGTCGTCTCTGCATTTATCACCAAACTTGACTTGGCATTCTGATGTACAGCAAGGACCCTAAAAAAGACATTAACATTTATATACAAAATTGTCAATCATGTACTTAAATAAAGAAATACTTCTGCAAACTATAAAAGCAAGATAAGGAACGAAATAAAATGTTGCTCTATTTGATCCACCACCACCGACCTACGATCTCCAGAGGTGTCAGGAAAAGGATCTCATGAAGAGAGCTCCAACATAGTCAAGATAATCTGAGAAAAGGTACATTGTCACGCCTGAACATCAACTGTGGTCCATAAGTAGTGCGAAGTCCTTATGGCAAAAGGCTTCTGCTTGAGCACTTCCTAGAGTGTTTGCTTTGAGGTTTGAGTTTTGCACAAATTGGAATTAGTGCAACGCTCTCCTGTCAAGGTTCTTAGCTTGGAGTGGCTTGTTTGCGCTTTGCCCAAAATTTTGTCGCCAAGAAAGCAATAAACTTCTTTCACCACACATCAAAGCATCAAAACTTGACCAAATAGCAGAGTCAACTGTATTAAAAAAATACTTCAACTAACTTTGGCAAAGTTTTTCTGGAAAAATGCTTCTGCTTGTGCGTTTCCTAGATCCGAGAGGTGGTTAGGGACGTTGGTTTTTGTGACGGTGGTAACCTGTTTGCCAGACTCTCCTAAACTAATGGCGATCGTTCTGCCTCTTAAGTGTTTGCTTTATGGTAGAATTTTCCACGAGTCGGAGTTTCCAGGTTTCTGCACCATTCTCCTGCCGCCGTTCTGCGATGAGTGTTCTTTGCAGTAGAGTTTCCTATAAATCAAAGTTTGCGCATTGTTCTCCTGCCAAAAATACCAACTGGAAGTAGTTTGGCACCGCTCCGTTTCCGTTATCAAGTCTTCCTTTCTGTCAAAGCTTTTTGGTCATGACAATTCTTGCCACTTTATATCCTGGTACGTCGTAATCATAGTAAGGAAGAGACCTCCTACACAGTTTATAAATATTGGGCCAGTGGTTTAAGACACTTTTCCCGCCCACCCGCCAAAGCATTTGTTATCAAGAAATTTGCTTATTATTTCATTTGTTGCGTTTCTGATGTTTTTAGTGTGACAGTTTGAATGACTGTTGTCACTAATACGTCAGAGGTGGGTACAATAACAAATTTCTTGATAACTAACACTTGGGCGGGTGGGCGGGAACAGAGTTTATAAATATTGGGACAGTGGTTTGAGACAGTGTTCTCTCCCACCCGCTCAAGAATTTGTTATCAAGAAATTTGCTTATTCTTATACTTGTTGCGTTTTTGCTGTTTTTAATGTGACAGATTGAATGACAGTTGTCACTAATACGTCAGTGGTGGGTACAATAACAAATTTCTTGATTACTAGCATTTGAGCGGGTGGCCGGGAACAAAGTTTATAAATATTGGGCTGGTGGTTTGAAACAGTATTCTGGCCCACCCGCCCAAGTTTTTGTTATCATAAAATTTGCTTATTCTCACACTTGTTGCGTTTCTGCTGTTTTTAATATGACAGATTAAACAACAGTTGTCAATAATACGTCAGAGGTGGGTACAATAACAAATTTATTGATAACTAACACTTGGGCGGGTGGGCGGAATTAGAGTTTATAATTATTAGGCCGGTGGTTTGATACAGTGTTCCCGCCCACCCGCCCAAGCGTTTGTTATCAAGAAATTTACTCATTCTCACACTTGTTGCGTTTCTGATGTTTTTAATGTGACAGATTGAAAGACAGTTGTCACTAATACGTCAGAGGTGGGTACAATAATAATTTTTTTTCTTCACTTTGTTGCTAAATGGATCGGCTTAGCCGCTGGCGGTTTGTAAGATCACTAGGATCCGTTTGCTGCAGTATCTTTTCCAAACCCACTTCACAGGTGGAGTCATTTCTTACATCTTGGTCATCAAATATCCCAACACGGTCGTTAGCAATATTATCATTCTGTCGATAGTTTGCATTAGTGTTATACATAGACGGTATTCTTTGACCCACACTAACCTCTACATTTTGTTCGTCTTTAGTCAGTTGTCTTCTTCAATGCAATCCCAAGCTAGGCTTTGTCCAATAGTAGTAGTAGTAGTGCAAAATTTTCTTCCTTCTCGGACTCGTTATTGGATGGTATGAGACTTCACTTTACAACTACTTCTACAAATCTTTCACTACGACCTTGCCCCAGCTATGCCCCCTGACTCAGCCAACAGATTTCTAAAGTGTTGCATATAGTTCCTGGCTTGCACGGGACCTACGAGCATCCACTCTCCGTCGTAGGTCCTTTCCTGATCAACTGGAACCACGGAAAACTGACCACCGCTATTCTTACTGACTACAAATCTCTTTACAACGACCTGGCCCCCCGACTCCGCAAACTAATTTCTGAACTCCACACTGACGACTCACGCAGGAGTGTTACCCATAGCTTCTGACTTGCACGGGATCTACGAGCTTCTAGTCTCCCTCTAAAGTCTTTTCCTGTTTTTTGGGAATTCCCATATCAAACATAAGTCCTTTAATTTTCATAACCACAAATTTTCTTTTACTTATTTTCCAAACTTGTCCCACTACTCAAATTTGCTTTGACATATTAAATATTTGATCTCTCTGTGAGCATCAGAAGTCATTTTGTCACAAAAGAAGCTTGTGATCTAACATTTTGATAAGTAACACTTGGGTGGGTGGGTGGGTCATTCTAATCCAAATTACTGACTCGTTGCCTCATGCTATGGAGTGTCCTACCCACCCACCCAAGTGTTCGCCATCAAAAGATTAAATATTTGACCTCTCTGCGAGCATCAGAAGTCATTTTGTCACAAAAGAAGGTCGTGATCCAACATTTTAATAAGTAACGCTTGGGTGGGTGGTTGGGACACTCCAATCCAAACTACTGACTTGTTATTATGCTATGGAGTGTCACACCCACCCACCCAAGTGTTTGTCATCAAAAGATCAAATATTTGACCTCTCTGTAAGCAATAGAAGTCATTTTGTTACAAAAAAAATCGTGATCTAACATTTTGATAAGTAACATTTGGGCGGGTGGGTGGGCCTCTCCAATCCAAACTACTGACTTGTTATCATACTATGGAGTGTCCCACAAACCCACCCAAGTGTTCGTCATCAAAAGATCAAATATTTGACCTCTCTACAACCATTAGATGTCTAACGCTTGGGTGGGTGGGTGGGTAACTCCAATCTAAACTACTGACTGGTCGTCATGCTAAAAAGTGTCCCGCCTACCCACCCAAGTATTTGTCATCAAAAAATTAAATATTTGACTTCTCTGCGAGTATTAAAAGTAATTTTATCAGAAAAGAAGGTCGTGATCTAACATTTTGATAGCTAACATTTGGATGTGTGGTCCCACCCACCCACCCAAGTGTTCGTCATCAAAAGATTAAATATTTGACCTCTCTGCAAGCATTAGAAGTCATTTTGTCACAAAAGAAGGTCGTGATTTAACATTTTGATAAGTAACACTTGGGTGGGCCACTCCAGTTTAAACTACTGGAGAATGCGGACACAAATTTTGTATTGGGGCAAAACAACATAAAGCCAAAAAATAGTATTAACTATCTAGGAGTGGCAATAAACAAAAATTTACCGTTTGGAGAACACGTTAAACCGGTGGTAGCCAAGGCTAAAAAGGCAACCGATTCCGTTGAAAGGATAATGCCTAGGATAGGAAGAATCAGCAAAAGCTAGAGAAGGTTTTTAGCGTCAGTAGCCTTGTCAATCGTGTTATACACTGCGCCAATATGAAGTGATGCTCTCAATATTGATAAAAAATGTAAAAACGCTGAACAGTCTTCAGAGAAATTTGGCTATCAGAATCAGTAAAACGATCCCGACAATGAGTGCAATGGCCCTGGCACGCATGGTTCCATTCACTCTGCTAGCTAGGGAAAGGAAAACAGAAAAAGTAGCAAACTAGAAACGAAACATTAAACAGGCAGGAGATGTGAGCAAAGTATGTAAAAGGACAGTGAACCTAACATAAGAAACTGGATGAACAAGGATCATGTAGAAATAAATAACTACCTCACAGGTCATGGCAGCTTCCAAAGCTACCTGAAGAAGATAGGTAAGACAACAGATGATATCTGCGTGTACTACGAAGAGGCTGATACACAACATATGGTAAAAAGGAAGAAGTAAAGGAGAAGAAACCATGCAGATAATATGGTGGACTTAATGCTTAAAAAAGAAACGAACTGGGAAGTCATAAACGGAATGGTAATTCAAATCATGGCCGAAAAAGCAAAGGAAAAAAGATTAAGAGAAAAAGAAGAACATTAACAAAACCTCATTGAAAGAAGAATGCAAAAGTGATACCATCTAGACAAGGGAGCCGAAAGAAAGTGGGTATCTCAACCACCCACTCAAGTAGTGGTAATCAAGAGGTTGGATGGGGTGGTTAAATGCCAAGAAAACGGAGTGAAGTCACCACTGGAGGAGGTACAAAGGGCCTAATGAGGCTTACGTGCAGTAGACTTTAGTTTACTCTCCAACTTTCAATCCAGAATCCAGAAAAGGTTGGATATTTGTCCTTCCTGAAAACGTTAGAAAAGTTTTTGTCACAAGAGAGGGTGGTGATATCCTTCCTCTTGATGACTAACACTTGGTTGGGTGGGTGGGCCACTCCAGTTCAAAGAACTCGATGGTAATTATGCTATAGACTATCCCAACTGCCCACCCAAGTGTAACCAAAGCTGGATAATTGTCCTTCCTGAAGACGTTAGAAGAGTTTTTGTCCCTAGAGAGGGTGGTGATATCATTCCACTGACACTTGAGTGAGTAGGTAGGCCACTCCAGTTTAAAATACTTGATGATAATCAATCTATGGAGTATCCCACCCACCCACCCAAATGTTGGTGACCAAGAGGTTGGATATTTGTTCTTCCTAAAGACGTTAGAATAGTTTTTGTCAAAAAAATGGTGGTGATATCCTTCCTTTTGATGACTGACTCTTGGGTAGGTGGGTGGGCCAAGGGAAGAAGTCCCACAGATCCCAGGTAGATTGGACGTGCGTAAACCATCCAGAAATTCAATGTTTTTCTTTACTGCAGAGGCACACAAGAAGTTCATTGATTGCGGCAAATAGTTTGGGACCATTGTCGTTTTGATCTTTGGGGGGGAGTACACTCGTGATATTGTATTCTTCTGGTAAAGGTTCCCAAGCATATTTTTCGAAACCTTTGGAGATAAGACTCCAGACTGTTCAGGTGTGGGTCGTTAATAGTTGATGAGTCTTAATTGTCTTTGTCTGTAGGGTCATGCATGCTTCCGAGCGTCTTTGGGGGTTCCTAGGCAGCTTCTAAGAACTTCGGTCATCCAAAAGTTTTGGTATGGGTCCCAGGCTTTTTGACGTTTTTCGCATGTTAGGTTAGATTAGGTTAGGTTAGATTAGGTTGGCTAACACACAGACTATAAGTAGTGCAAACACGAAAGAGGTATGCTTGCGGAAAAATTACGCCCAGTTTAATCGAGAACACGAGGCATAAAGGGGAATACATTATTTTGTAATTCGCTGATATCCCTTGATCCAAAGCGTCGGAGTTCGTTTGTTTCGCCTTTCCTAAATGCGTTAATTGCGACAAATTGCAAATTGGACTTAGATGAATAGTTATAAGGGAACATCTGAAGAGATGTCGTCCTACAACTGTAGATAACAGTCCTACATCTTCGCCTTCTTACTATTAAGACTTTTGTGGTACCCACTATACGCAAAGCACTAGCCTTTCATAGTGTTACTTTCGCATGCCAAAAAGACGTTAACTATTAGACCATTCACATTGTCACTGATCCTTCATCACTTGGATTTTATCGCTGACTCCAACCACTAGTCGATCATCAGCAGACTCTCCCTTACAAAAAACTTTTAACTATCCAATAGATCAAAATATAAGAACAAATTCAATCTAGTTTAGATCTAAGCTGACCTAAATTCCTACAAGCTCCAGACGTATCCTAGAACAACCTTCAGGGTCACACAAACAACGTGGTAGTCAAATTGTTTGGATGAGGAACATGCAAACATTTTTGGATAAAGTTCATAATTATTAGCTTTCGATGACTCGACGATTACAAGGTTTTGGGTTAGTTGTTGATAATGATCTTGATTTTGCCAATCTTTGTGTAGTTCCCAAAAAGCCTGTATCTGGCGTATTCGAATTGATAGTTTGTCCACTTGGATTTTTGGATTTGTAGAAAGCGTTTATGTTCAATATTTTCTTCAATTTTCATTGCTAAGGTCAGAAAATTGTTCAAAAAGGGGTAGCAGGGTGCTATCTTAAAACTACTTTGATCAGATTTTGCTAGGATGGCATCTAGAAGCCAATGCCTATAGATTAGAGCTGCCAATGATGCGGACAAGGAAACGGTTTAAAAAAAAGCACAAAACTGCCAATCGACCGATGTGATTGCGCTAAATCAGGTCTCTACACATTGTTGCAATATAAGTGGCGGATAATGTGTAGAGATCTTCAAGAAACATTTTGAAGTAAGGCAAATTCTGACCTCTACTAACGTCTGGGTAGTCGGAAACTTAGAATTAAAGTCGTCTTTATTTTAAAAGCTCAATAAATAATTTGATGTAAATACCTGTGATGGACTGCATACACTACGCGGTGTCAATCTACAAGGTGGTTCATCCAGAGGTGGATACCGTCTTTGCGGAAAGCAACACTGATCCCTGCAATCTTCCTCCCATCCGCAATCGCACTGCTCGCCATCTTCTACCACTCCATTTCCACACAGAGATGCTTGAGGTTCTAAAAATACAAAATAAAATAAATTAATATTGAATTCTGAACAAAAATTGAACAAAAATTTCAAAAATTTAAAATCAAATTTAAAACTTGACTAATTAATTATAGTCTGTTCAATTTTAAGATAGAGCTTGGTAAGCTGATCAAACATTTTTGTTCAATTCAATTATTAATTCTACAATTGATACATGCAAACTTTCTGCTACAGCAATTAAAATTAAAAAAAAATAAATAATTGTAGCATTATTCAATTTCTTAATGAATATAGTCTGTTCAATTTTAAGGTAAAGTAAACAAATACACGTAATTTTTCTGTTATAGCAAATAAGATCAAAAATGTTCAAAGACTTTTGTAGGATTCTTCAATTTCTATTGATTATAGTCTATTCAACTCTAAGATAGAGTGCGAAAAAAGCTACTTCAAATAAGAATTAAAATGTGCAAACATTTTTGATTATAGTTTCTTCAACCCTAACATAGAGTGTGATAAGACCAACACACGCAAATTTCCTGCAAACTTTTGTCTAGTATTATTGATTATATTCGGTTCACCTCTAAGATAGAGTGTGGTAAATCTAAGACACGTACATTTTATGCTATAGGGAACAATAGTAAAAACGTTTAAACATTTTTGTAGTTTTATTGATTATAGTTTATTCAACTTTAAGATAGAGCGTGGTAAAACTAATATATTCAAATTTTCTGCTATAGCAATAGCAAGTTTATCTTGGATAACTCTCTGCAAATATTATTTGGCTCAAACTTTCTAAACTTTAATTGTTTTATTGATTAAAAATATTCATTGGAAAATTGAATTAAATTTCATTTGTAAACACAAAAGTTGTAATTAATTTTCATTAATAAAAAAATTACAGTGGATAGTTCTAACAAAACTTCTGAACTTTGCTGCAATCAAATTCAATTCAAGTATAATAATTAATAATAACATTTTAATTAAAAACTTTACAAACAATATAAATATAATGCTGATTCCCAAGATGAGAACAATTAAGTTAAAACGTTACCCCCCTTTTAATATTCACACTCGACTTTTACAGCTCCTCTCTCACATAGTTTTTATTAACTTTTACTGCTTTAGTTTTCGCTAGTATAAAAGCACTTACAACTCACAGCCGCAATTTCGGTTCGTTACGTTATTTTTGCGCTTTCCATAAGTTTAAATTATTTCCCTCAAACTGATATTATAAAATGTTGGAACAGTTACGTGCTTCTAGTTATTGTTGGAAAATTTTGTCAATTAGTGTTTTATGTATAAAGGAAAGTTCTAATACTAGTTTTGAAATTAATGTGAACTAAAAATATTTTTTATAGAAAGACCATATTCGCTAAGAAAATGCTCGGGTATCATTTTTAAATGTCAGGGAAATATCAGCCAGAACAAATAGTGTCCATTAAGACAAGAGCATTTCTGTAGGGAAAAAATGTCGCTTTATATGTATAATACATCACGTTTTTATTTATCGTCGACTGTCACAAATATAAATTTTCGGATTTAATATAAAATAATAATAGAAACAAGCTTCAGCATTTTAACCCACAAATTAAATCGTTTACCTGTGAAACATCCTTTTGGTGAGCGGGCCTTGAAATTGAGGACAGGATTAATGCTCTTCAGACTGCACGGTGAAAACTGATTATTGTTCTTCTTGTCGCCAGACGTCGCCCTCGCGAACATAATAAAATTACCATCGTCTCCGCCCGGGGTGCATAGTTCCGGGTCGTGCTGTAACAAATTGATAAGATTAGTGCCATGACCATAACAAGTAGCTATTTTCGGAATATTTAGGTGTGTATGCAGTATAGACAGAATTCAATCTCTCTTATATTTTCATCTTGATGAGATGAAAACAATTACGAAATTTACATTATAATAGGATTGGGAAGCCGCTTTGTAACAATAAATGGTAACTGCTTAATCCTTAAGTACAACTAAGTTGAGCTTCCGACAAGAGTGGAAATGTGTAATCTCTGCATTGTTACTCTTGTGCTTGTTATTGAATGTATGCAATTAGTCTTTATAGTGGTTGACAATTTTGTTAATTGATTCTTGAGATTGTTTTTTTCGTACTGTTTTGATGATTTTTGGTTTTCTAAAATAACTCAAAAACTAAAAGCATTTTTGGAAAATTTGTAATACAAATATTGGAGCGAATAAAATTTAGTACATCTTATTTATATAAAATTTCTTTGATTTCTTCAAAATAATCGAGAAAACAGCAGATTTTTATAAAAAAATGCTGTTTTTTTAAAATAACTTAAACATTTAAAGTATTTTTGAAAAAAATCAATGCAAATACTTGCGGGAATTAAATTTTATACATTTTTATTAATATAGAATTTTTTTGATTTCTTCAAAATAATTGAGATAATAGGAATTTTGATAAAAAAATGCTGGTTTTTCTAGAATAACTCAAAAACTAAAAGCATTTTTGAAAATATTTAAACACAAATGTTAGAGCAAATTTAATTTTGTCTATTTTGATTTATATAGAAATTCTTTGATTTTTTCAAAATAATTGAGATAATAGCATTATAATAAGAGTTTTGATAAAAAATGCTGGTTTTTCCGGAATAACTCAAAAACTATAAGCATTTTTGAAAAATTTTGATTACAAATAGTGAGCAAATTAAATTTTGCCTATTTTTATTTGTATAGAGTATTTTCGATTTTTTCAATATAACCGAGATAATAGCATTAAAACAAAAGTTTTGATAAAAATGCTGGTTTTTCTAGAATAACTCAAAAACTAAAAGCATTTTTGGAAAATTTTTAATACAAATGTTGGAGCGAATTAAATTTTATACATTTTATTTATATAAAATTTCTTTGATTTCTTCAAAATAATTGAGATAAAACCAGTTTTTTATAAAGAAATGCTGTTTTTTTAGAATAACTTAAAAATTAAAAACATTTTTGAAAAAATTCAATACAAATACTGGCGGAAATTAATTTTTGAACATTTTTATTTATATAGACTTTCTTTGATTTCTTTAAAATAATTGAGATAATAGCATTATAATAGGAAAATTTATAAAAAATGCTGGTTTTTCTAGAATAACTCAAAAACTAAAAGGATTTTTAAAAATATTTAAATACAAATATTAAAGCAAATTTAATTTTGTCTATTTTGATTTATATAAAATTTCTTTGATTTTTTCAAAATAATTGAGATAAGTATTTTGATAAAAAATGCTGATTTTTTCGCAATAACTCAAAAACTAGAAGCATTTTTGAAAAATTTTGATTACAAATAGTGGGGCAAATTAAATTTTGCCTATTTTTATTTGTATAGAGTTTTTTCGATTTTTTTAACATAATCGAGATAATAGCATTATAATAAGAGTTTTGATAAAAAAGCTGGTTTTTCTGAAATAACTCAAAAACTAAAAGCATTTTTGGAAAATTCGTAATACAAATGTTGGAGCAAATAAAATTTTGTACATTTTATTTATATAAAATTTCTTTGATTTCTTCAAAATAATCGAGAAAAGAGCAGATTTTTATAAAAAAATGCTGCTTTTTTAGAATAACTTAAAAATTTAAAGCATTTTTGAAAAAAAAATCAATACAAATACTTGCGGGAATTAAATTTTATACATTTTTATTTATATAGAATTTTTTTGATTTCTTCAAAATAATTGAGATAATAAAAATTTTGTTAAAAAAATGCTGGTTTTTCTAGAATAACTTAAAAACTAAAAGCATTTTAAAAAAAATTAGATACAGATGTTAGAGCAAATTAAATTATGATTATTTTTATTTATATAGTTTCTTCAATTTCTACAAAATAATTGAGATAATATTACTATAATAAGAGTTTTGATAAAAAATGCTGGTTTTTCCGGAATGATTAAAAAATAAGAATCATTTTTGACAAATTTTGTTAAAAATGTTAGCAAGAATTAAATTTTGTACTTTTTTATTTATATAAAATTTCTTTGATTTTTCAAAATAATTGAGATAATAGGAATTTTGATAAAAAATGCTGGTTTTCTGAAATAACTCAAAAACCAAAAGCATTTTTGAAAAAAAAAAAAGTTATACAAATGTTTGCGGAAATTAATTTTTGAACATTTTTATTTATATAGATTTTCTTTGATTTCTTTAAAATAATTGAGATAATAGCATTATAATAGGTAAATTTATAAAAAATGCTGGTTTTTCTAGAATAACTCAAAAACTAAAAGGATTTTAAAAAATATTTAAATACAAATATTAAAGCAAATTTAATTTTGTCTATTTTGATTTATATAAAATTTCTTTGATTTTTTCAAAATAATTGAGATAAGTATTTTGATAAAAAATGCTGATTTTTCCGCAATAACTCGAAAATTAAAAGCATTTTTGAAAAATTTTGATTACAAATAGTGGGGAAAATTAAATTTTGCCTATTTTTATTTGTATAGAGTTTTTTCGATTTTTTCAATATAATCGAGATAATAGCAGTAAAATAAGTTTTTTTATAAAAAACCTGGTTTTTCTGAAATAACTCAAAAACTAAAAGCATTTTTTGAAAAATTTTCAATACAATTGTTGGAGCGAATAAAATTTTGTACATGTTATTTATATAAAATTTCTTTGATTTCTTCAAAATAATCGAGAAAAGAGCAAATTTTTATAAAAAATGCTGCTTTTTAGAATAACTTAAAAATTAAAAGCATTTAAAAAAAAAATTCAATACAAATACTGGCGGGAATTAAATTTTGTACATTTTAATTTATATAGAATTTTTTTGATTTCTTCAAAATAATTGAGATATCAAGAATTTTGATGAAAAATGCTAGTTTTTCTAGAATAACTTAAAAACTAAAAGGAATTAAAAAAAAAATTAATCACAAATGTTGGAGCAAATTTAATTTTGTTTCTTTCTATTTATATAAAGTTCTATTGATTTCTTCAAAATAATTGAGATAATAGGAATTTTGATAAAAAATGCTGGTATTTCTAGAATAACTCAAAAATTAAAAGCATTTTTGAAAAATTTCAATTACAAATAGTGAAGGGAATTAAATTTTGTTTATTTCTATTTATATAAAGTATTTTTGGTTTCTTCAAAATAATTGAGATAATAGGAATTTTGCTGGTTTTTCTGGACTAACTTAAAAACTAAAAGCATTTTTGAAAAAAAAAATAATACAAATGTTGGCAAGAATTAAATGTTGTACATTTTTATTGTATAAACCATAAACAAATATTGTAGACAATTTAATTTTTTTCATAAACAGTTTCAGTGATTTTAATGGCATTCACTTAAGATTTGGTGTTTTTCCTTTCAGCAGAAGAGTTGTGATCATTGGCTCTGACAAAATGATTTGCTGAAGCAATTTCTATTGACGCATTTTTTCTTTGTTGTGTAATCTAGTTGCTGCGTAGCACAGTTTGGAACTTGTGGCTTCTTTAACTTAAACCACCCACCCTTGTGGTAATATTTCTTTAAGTTCTTCATTAAATGTTCCTTTGTGGTTTTTTTATGTTTTACTAAAACCAACAATTTGTTTCTTTATTTTTAAAAGAAAGACCCATTAATCTCTTGGCATTTACCTAACTTTTTGAGGAGGATCAAGTCTCAAGGACAAAGACTCTGTACATGGGTTCTAGTATACTTATGAATTTAAACTAGTTCATTTTCTTGTCAAAATCTTTGTTGTGGTTTTCAAACACAAAAGCAAACAAAACATTTGTAACAAAAGTGCCAAAGTGGATGTGTGGTCAAAAAACCTATTTCTTTCAAGTTTTCTGGGCGTCCTTTCAAATTGGCCTAACCACTCGAGTGTTTCTAACCAAACTTCTTGATCACAAACACCTAGGAGGGTAAGCGAAAAACTCAAGTTTAAATTTTCTATTTCTTCAGTTTCTTGTTCACAACTTACTTTTGTGAGCGTATTTTCATATTAATATGTCACTCCTACCCGCCCAAGTGTTTCTGATTCAATTTCTTAATGACAAACACTTGAGGTGGTAGGCGGGAAACGTAGTTTAAGATTTGTGAGCGTATGGTTTGGATTAGTCAATTTCTAGATCACAAACACTTGGGAGGGTAGGCGGGAAACTTAGTTAAGTTTTGTGGGCGCGTAGTTTAGATTTATGTTTGTGATTCAATTTCTTAATCTCAAATACTTAGGAGAGTGGGCAAGAAACGTAGTTCAAGATTTGTAAGCGTGTAGATTGGTCAATTTCTGGATCACAAACACTTGGTAGAGTAGGCGGAGAACTTAGTTCAAGTTTTGTGAGCGTGTTGTTTGGATTGTTGAGCCCATCCATAGGAAAATGCTCGCAAAGAGTGAAAAGTGTGGTGAAATACAATGCGCAAAAGTCATTTAGTTTATAATTAATCTAAAGCCGGATACACATTAAAATAATATCTATGATTTAATAAGGTTGGCACAGTTTGCTAAATATGAAGTGATGGAGTAATAATCGCACATGTATCATCAAATGTGTACCCGGCATTAGAATTAAATGTAATTTGATTTAATTCTAATGCTGGGTACACATTAGTTATTGTACGTCTAGTTCTACAATTATTTTGTGGCTTTTAGGAAAGGTCATTTAGTTTATAAGCTAAAGCCGGATACACATTTAAGTATGTTTTTCGCAAAGCAATGTTTTAATAAGATTGACTTGCTAAATATACCCGGCTTTAAGATTAAATGTAGTATTTTAATTAGTTATCGATTTAATTCTAATGCCGGATACACATTAGTTATTGTGTATACAGTTTCACAATTATTTTGTGGCTTTTATTAGTATAAATGTGATTGGCACTAAAAAGTATTGTGAAATGCAATGCGCAAAATTCATTTAGTTTCTACCTAAAGCCGTATACACATATTTTTTTTAATTTAATTTAGTAAACTTAATTTAAATTATATTTTTTTAAACAAATATCTAGTGGCTTTGGTGCCTAAGGTGGACAGGCGACCCGACGATGTCTGTATTTTTAGGCCATGAGATTTTTGCAGAACTGTGCCGAGTCTCCGCCATGCCGCTCGCATTGCAATCGAATTGAAATATCAATTCATTTCTGTATATAACCATATTAATAACTAATGTGTATCCGACTTTATAATGAAATCATTAAATTGGATGCACATAATTTCTTTATATGCGTATGTACAGCTCTGCAATTAACTCGTGGCATTTAAACATGAAATTATTGTCGAGCTGCTGTACAGATTCAAATAAATTGGATTTTAAAGCCGGATACACACGATTTGTTTTAGTATTTAACACTAAATCTGGATTGGTTGTTCTATACCAACACCTAATTAAGATTTAATGCTTAATTATAACAAAGTTTTTTTTTAATTGTTGCTCTACTACAGCTCTACAAAATTTGAGTGGCATAATGTGCAGTGACCAATTAGCATAACTCTACTTTTTCGCATCTTTCAACGCTTTTCACAATATTTTTGGAGATCTGTGTGTGCTAATATGAATAATGTGTATTCGGCTTTAGATTTAATTGTAGTAAGTTGGATCACAGAAACTTAAGAGGGTGGGCGGATATTCCAATTGAAACTACTAAACGCAATCAATGAAATGGATTTCAAACACTTGGGCAGGTGGTAGATCTGATTTGAGTGAAGGTGGGCGGGGAACTTGGTTCAAGTTTTATGAGGGTATAACCCGCCCACCCACCAGAGTGTTTGTGATAAAAAAAAAATTATCACAAACACTTGAATAAGTAGGCGGGAAACTTAGTTCAAGTTTTATGGACGTGTGAAATAACTTGTGTACCTCGCCCACCCGCCTAAGTGTTTATAATCCAATTTCTTGATTGGTATGCCCGCCCTGATCTAATTTTTTGGTGGTTTAGATTGGTGTACCCTGTCCACCCGCTCTTGTGTTTGTGATCCAATTTTTTACATCCAACACCTGAGTGGGTGAACAGGGAACTAAGTGTCATTTGGATTGGAGTGCCCCGTCCGTGTGTTATGCTCCAATTTCTTGATCACAAATATTTGGATGGATGGGCGGGAAACTAATTTCAGGTTTTGTCGGAGTGTGGTTTGGATTGGTGAGCTTTGCCTACCCACTCGAGTATTTGTGATCCAATTTCTTGATTACTTACACTCGGATTTAGAAAAATTAAACTTTTAAGTTGGAGGGAATTTGTTAGATGGTTCAACTGAGTATAATTGTGCTCATCTGGACCACAAGAGATGATCAGCGAATTGCTAGTTCCTACTTTAAGTAAATAGTTGCTGCTACAACGTCGTTGCTATGATGGTCTTATGATAAAATCCCCAAAATATGATAAAATAAAAAGTCACTTAATAAGGCGTTCGTCCCATCAAATAAGTTGTAAGACCCTCTCGAGCATTAGTTATCAAGAGAAAAGATCTGTCACTTTGTCTCTTAACTTTATGCAGTAAAATCAAAAATCCAATTTCTGTATGACCAATATTCGGTCGGGTAGGCGGGGCACACCAGTGCACACTATACGCTTACATAATCAAAATTAAAATAGCCCGCCCACCCACCTAAGTGTATGTTATCAAAAGATTAGATCTGCACTCGCTCTCTTAACTGTATGACAATAACCATTAGCAGAAAGGAAAAGTATTCAACTATTGGATAATTGATCTTACTATAAGTGACATCTACTGAAAGCTCGTTCAAAACTCTATAATCTATTCTATTCCTTAACTTTTCTGATGCGGCGTTGAGAATACAAGCGCGCTCCTATGATGCTGCGTTAGATTGGCCTGGAACGTACATATACGTCAACATCGCAATAACTGGTAATAGTAAAACGTATATATACGTTTGCAGTAATTTTCTTGTTTGTGAAAGATTAAAAAACTATAAACGCTAGTCTTTGTACTCAGGAAAATACTCACAACACAAATTTGGCAAATTGTGAACGTATATAAACGTGAACAGTAGCACTGATATACAGACACGGAACGTAAATAGGCGTCTGCAGCAGTTAAAGGGTTAACCGGTAACACAAAAATTGATTATGATCTTTAGGGTATATGCGTGTAGTGGCGCATTTGTCAATTGTTAAGCATTAGAGAGGTTATGTGTACTGTAACCTGATGCAGTGACGCTCCTGTCAATTCCAATGTAACGACTAGAAACCAAGTGTTACGTTATTTATAAACCTTTATATAAAAGTTGAAATAGAGTACTACAAATTTGTCAATTGTGATTTTATCTGCGTGCAGTGACAAATTATCAATCACAAAGAAACAGAATAGAATTTAAGATTCTCGGGTTTTAAAATAAACATCGTGGCGACCCCTTCATGATATGTAATTGCTACGCCACTGTTTGCTCACAAATGTTCAATTGCAGTGACATATTAATAGTCAATATGTAGTTAGTACGCCACTGTTTATTCCCAAACTGTCAATTGCAAAGTGACATAATGTTACGCCACTGTTTGTTCTCAAACTGTTAAGTAACATTGATTTTAGGTTAGGTATAATATGTGACGACATTTTTAGGTTATGTGTGAGTCACACCTTACGTGTCAATTAGTTTATGTCGATAATATAGAAATTTTTAGGTTGTGTGACACAATAACTTCAAATTTTTTCACAATTCCTTGATGCTAAGCTAATTTTGATACATTATGCTATACAACCATTTATACAGAATGTAATATTGGTTGTCCAACATAAAAATACATTATTGGTTGCGTGTACAACGATATTTAATGTTAAATTAATTATAATTATCTCCATACATTATCATAAAGTCAATTATGTAGATTACATTCAACACACACCCCTGGGGAAAAGATCTCCTTAAATAAACGCGTACAACTGACAGTTATGATCAATATACAACCTTTCAGAAATTACATTTATTATACAACACAAATAGTCATTATTTGAAGGAAATTCGGCACAAACGCAACCACATAATTGAATAAAAACACAACAATAACAGAATGCTAATTAAAGCTCGTTGTTATTTGAAGCTTGTTGTATATTTTTTTAATTATAATAGAAGATTTTTTATTTTAACAAGTTCCTTTGTGCATTTTTAATTTACTTTATTGAGTGTTGAATGATTTTAATTGAAACTGATTTAAGTTGAAATATTGTTATTTATTTTTTTTATAATAGAATTGTGTGCGAATTTATTGCCTTTCCGCGGGGCATTGTCGATCATTAAAAAAATGCTGCAAACAAATTCATTTCAATTATATTTATAAAATAAAATTTCTTTTCTATAATTCAGTTATTGTCAATAGGGAACAATATATTGTTGCAATCCCAAGTGTCGCATTTTTGCTGTCGACTAATCAGGAAATGAAAATAGCTACGGTCAGGATGTTGTTTCTTCAAATCCCACTTTCAAAGTATCGTAGGCTGATAAAGCTCCGCTTCCTTGAGTAAATTGCTTAGTTTAGATTAATTTGATTCGGATTTAGTTGATATGCTTGTTATGTTCTGATCCTTAAATAGTAACTCAGATTTATTATTTATTTATTTCAATACTACTATTTTATATATAATTAGTACTTGACTCGTTTTATTAAATTATTTTCTCTATTCAGTCTATTAGTTTGATTAAATATATGTGTCCGCTTTGATGTTATTGAATTTAAGCAAGTTTTATAGTGCGTCATATGTGTGAGTTAGCCCGATTTAATCTATTACGTTCCATGTAGTTGGCTTTTTGCATAATCAGCTAGCGAATTAGCGACTGGTTCAAATCGTTTTCTGTGAATCTGATAATTCCATTATAATTATTACGGATGAAATTCAATGTGGAATTAGTATTGGGACTATAATAGTTTCATAATTTAAAACTGAATTAATGTCAGTTTTATTTCTATAGTTAGTTACATATTATTATATAGCACAGATTGTGATTGTTTATTTGCACATATCATACATAAAAAATCTTATACAATATTTTTTCTGAATTATTATTAAAATTGTTTGTTTTTTAATTTCAGATCCACAGATAGTTCGTTAAGAGTTAAGGTAAGCAAGTTGTTATAATTCAATGAATAATATATTTTAACTGAGACTTTATTGTGCAAAAATGAAATTCTTGAATGATGAAATAAATAGTTCTAAAACTATACAGAAATAACGTAAAAGCTTAAACGAAGCTATAAATAACTGTATTAAAATTTTGATCTACGATCTAGAGCTTTTAACACACAGTATTAGAAGACTTGGTCCCAGTTTAAATATAGTGCCCACCCACAATTAAGTTTTATAACTACTTGATTTAGTTTTTAAAAACATTTATTTAATAATTATACATGAGCTTTATTAATATATATTTATGTGCTGAAGGCCTTAGATTTAATTATTACTACAATATAAAAATGAATGCTTTAGGATGGTGCGTGCATCTGGTTTTATTCCAACAGAGTGCCGAATCAGCACTCGCGTGGTCGGTTGTTGGAACGTTGTCTCAGCTGCTCCGATAAAGGGTGTTCTTGTTTATAATAACATTACTCCTCCCTTCTTAAGTGAGAAAACAACGATGTTGGTGAAGGTTGTTCGTTGGTTTCGATTGCTTCCTGGGTTTGGCAATTCTTCTTTTTGCACACTTGTCGGTATTTCCAATATATGAATATGGATATTGCGACAATCAGTAGCACTATTGTTACTGTGAAGTTGGTCCAATGATGTATCATGACTTTATCATTGAGTTGTTGTCCTCGAAGGTTATTGGCTAGATTTGTAACTTTTCGTATATCTTCCAATGGAACTTTGTGTAGTATTTGGGTTGGTGTGCCAGATTCTTTCGATGTTTCGAATTGGACGGCAGGTAACTCAAATTCGTACTCTTCATGAAGTGTTGTTTCTTCTTGGTATCTTTTGTTATTGACGATTACATGGCACTTTTCTTCCAAGATAATCAGGCTTGGTTGGTGTACAATATATATTCCATCAGTGTTACATCGGCTTAGAACACTGATGTTCTTGTTTGGGATTACAAGCAGTAGATTAGAACTGATTTGTTCTACGTGTTCCGTTTCATACTTGATGTTGGTTCTGTTACAAGTGTTGGTTCCAAGGGTTATCATTTGGCTCAGACATGGCTGGTTTTTGTAGAGTAGTCCTTGCTGACAGTAGTGGATGTCTTCAACATCTGGGCATTTTATATCGCTGTTCCAATAATCGTTAGGTGTGAGCAAGAGGTAAGGGTGCTCAGGAATTATCATTAAATTGTCAATAGGTATTGGATAAAATTGGAAATATCTATAAGAGTTGGTTACAATTGGGATATGTACATGAAAAATGATCAATCCGTGCTTTATAGTTACTTGAGCAGATAATAGTAAATAAAAGTTGATCAAATTTGATACTTTTGGAATCTGTTCCGCTTTATAAGTTTGATGTAATTCTATCATCTGGTTTATTTGATGAAGATTTATTATTGAGTTATGTAATATATTGAGGTGCGCAAAGGATATAGCCAGTAGAATATCTGTCAAAACTCCGTCTAAATTTTGTGTTGCTACAAGTTGAGCGTTAAAACTAGCTTGAATTGAAAATGCATGTTCAAGATCGTTTATTCGTTTTATTTCGCGAAAAAAATTTGTTATTTGAATGTTTAGCCGTTTTTGGTTTTCATCCAATCTGATGAAAGCTTCACTGTACGAATGGGTGATTTCTTTCAAAACACTTGACTGTTGTGTTAGGTCATGATGCAACTTTTTGTCATTCGAGTTTAACATTTCAATGTAGTTATTATATTTTTCTTCGTCGTCGCTGTCTAGTGTTCCGAATAACCATTTATTTACTTTACCGATTACATTTAGTAAACCTCGCTTTTGTATATCGTGCTGGTTTATAGTTTCAAATTTCTGTTTAGTTTTTTGGTGTGTTGTTAATATGTGTTGCATTTGTGTTATTAAATGTATTTGAAAGTGAGACCATGGTTGATTTTGATAAAGGCTTTGGTTAAAATGATTTATGTTATTTGAAATTATTTCGATGTTGTTTTGAATCTGCGTTAGATTGATATGATACGCGAATGAATGTTTTGACGTAACTATTTTTGCTTGTCCTAATTGTAGGGTTAAGATTGGAGTCTTAATAGGTTTAATTTCTAACGAGTGAAGTAGTGGAATCATCAATAGGATTATTGACATTCGTTGGTGCATCTTGTCCTGAAACGAGACGTTGAGGTTTTAATAAATTCTTATGATAAGTTTTTATGTCATCGACATTTACAGGGTTATCAATGGGTTCAAAAGGGTTATTTAATTTTTGCTTAGTGACTTTTCTTAAATGTGGTTTTCGATAAACGGGTTGATCGGTGTTTATGATCAGTGTTTCCTTGCGTTTTAGATTAGCAGTTTTTAAACGTTTCTCTTGTTTTGATTTTTGCTTATTGAGAATAAGTTCATTAATAATTTTTAAGTTGTCGTTATGATCTTGTAGATAGTTAGTCATTTTTGTATGTTCATCATACTCAAAGGGATCTTTATGGTCTAAATTTCCTTTAATTATCTGGAATGGTGTATATCCGGTGGAAGAATGTATAGAGTTATTGTATCCTAGAATGCTATACGCCATTTTAGTTTCTATATTTTCTTTGGGTTTTTCTAGATTTAGAACACGAATGCTTTCGATTAAAGTTGAGTGGAACCTTTCTATGGGACTATTACTAGTTGGATTATAATTAGTAACGTAGTGTATTTCTATATGATGGTATTTACAAAAAGATTGAACAACTTCATTTTTAAATTCCGTGCCATTGTCACATGTGATTTTGTGCGGAATTCCGTAATGACTAATGAACTGAAGTATTTTATCTGATATTTCAATACTTGTTTTTGACTTTATTGGGTATGCTTGTCCAAATTTCGAAAAACTGTCTACGATTGTAATAAACGTAGTGTTTCCTATCTTAAAAGTATCTATGTAGAGATGATCAAACATTTCACTACCTATGGGCGTTGGTTTAAATTTTAGTTTTGTTGGATGTCGTTCATATTTTGTCCTTTGACAAATGTCACAACTGTTTATGATATTTTTAACAGTTACTTCCATATGTGGCCAGTAGTAAGTTTGTTTTAGACTCGCTAGTGTTTCTTGAATACCTCTATGGCAAGTTTTTATTTCGTGATGCTGCGTCACTTTTAAATCTTGTTCCTCTTTATCAATTATATCTGTTACAAATTTTTCTGCAATTATCAAATTGAAGCTTTTATTTTTAAATTTCTCTTGCAGCGTAGTTATGAATGGAATCTTTAATTCTTGATTTTCAAAATACATACAATAGGTGTTTTTTGGTCTAAAATATTCTTTTACTATTTGAATAATATTATCTTTAAATTTATCTGGTGGTACTTTAATTGATAATCTGGTTTTGTCAAATATTTTTTGTTTGTTAATTTTTATATTTTGTGAATCTGTACTAGATAACATTATTTGGTGTTGGAAGGTGTTTATTGCCTTTTCGGTTGTGGGAATCTCTAGTATAGGGTTTTCTTCTGATGAATGTACGGTTTCATCTTCGGATTCTTTGACGTTTGGTTTTATCAACATATCTTCGAGAATATTTATTCTTGGTTTTTCTCGATATTCGTCGGGAAACTCTGTCCTTATAAAGTCTGTCATTTCTTCTGAACTTATTTCAGGCAATTCGTCTAAATCTCCATAATTAGCAATTATTGATTGATTATCTGTTCCAATTGGATAAATTTCGATTCGGGACAAAGCGTCTGCGTTGACGTTTTGTTTTCCTTTTTTTGTATATGACCTCGTACTCAAACTCTTCCAGTTTCAGTCTCCATCTTACAAGCTTTGAATTGGGGTCTTTTAGCGAAAACAACCATTGTAGTGGCTTGTGGTCAGTTATGATCTTAAACTTGGTTCCATATAGGTACGGACGAAAGTACTTCGTGGCCCATACAATAGCCAAGAGCTCCTTTTCAATTGTGCTGTAGTTCTGCTCAGCTGGGTTTAGTGTACGAGAAGCGTACGCTATCGGAAGATCTTTTCCGATGGGTCCTTGACTTAAGATGGCCCCTAACGCTACGTTGCTAGCATCTGTTGTTAAATTGAAGGGTTCATTAAATTCAGGATATTTTAGTACAGGTTCATTGATAAGTAATTTCTTACAAAGTTCAAACGCAAAACTCTGAGGTGTGTTCTATTTTTTCTCCCTTTTTTAAGCAATTGGTGAATGGTTTTGTGATCTTTGCAAAATCAGGTATAAATCTTCGATAGTATCCTAGTAACCCGAGAAAACTTTTTATTTGTCTTGTTGTTCTAGGAATCGGAAAATTTTGTATAGCTGTAATTTTTGTTGGATTTGGTTTGATTCCATTCGGCGTTATGACGTGTCCAAGATATTCAACTTCTTTTCTTAGGAATTCGGACTTGTCTAATTGTATTTTTAGTTTAGTTTCTCTTAACCGTTGAAAGATTGTTTTTAATGAGGTAATGTTTTCTTGGAGTGCCGTCGAAAAAATAATTACATCATCCATGTAGACCATGCATATCTTATTTTGAAGTCCTGTTAGCACATTATCCATGACACGCTGGAACGTCGCCGGCGCATTTTTTAGGCCAAACGGCATTCTGGTGTATTCATAATATCCATTCATTGTGTTGAACGCAGTTTTTGGAATAGACTTTTCGCTCATCTCTATTTGGTGAAATCCCGATGCCAAATCGAGAGTTGAAAAATATTGGCATCTTCCCAATTTGTCCAAAATATCAGTTATGTTGGGAATAGGATATCGATCATCGATGGTTTTTTCGTTCACCTTTCGGTAGTCGACTACGATCCTCCATTTTTTTTTGCCGCTGGCATCCAATTTCTTGGGTACTATCCAGATTGGTGAGCTCCAAGGGGATTGAGATGGTCTTATTATTCCGTCTTCCAACATTTTTGTAATTTGTTTCCGAACTTCTTCAAGATGAACGTAAGGATATCTATAACTTTTTGTATAGATTGGATCTTCATCACTTGTTTTAATTTCGTGTTTCACTTGGTTTGTGAACGTTAATTTAGATTCTGGATCATGAAAAATGTCTGAATATTCTTGACATAATTTTATTATCTCTTGGGACTCTTCTTTATTAAGATGATTAGTTCTGATCAAAGTTTTTATATCAAAGGTGTTTTGTGATTCTAAATTTTCAAATATTTGAAAATTGTGTAGTTCAAACTGATCAAGTGTTTGACTTTCTTTTAATAAATCAGTTGGTATTATTTCCACTTGTGTTTTCGTAGTTGGGTTTCTTATCTCGATCTTTGCATAGTAGTTTTTTGCTGTTGTTACCATCTCTGGTATAATCAGATTATTTATTGGTTGTTGATTTATCAATATTTCTCCATTTTCTATTGGTACAGGTATGTTTTTTGTTATGTACGATAAAGGTGGTACTTCTAATGTGATAGTTGAAAAATCGTCCCGATAAAATATTGGAATAGAAAATTTAGGGCTTTCTAAAAGATTTTTATGAAAATTTATGTTTTTTTATATTTAATGAAATTGCAATCATTAAATCTCTTTTGCCAATAATTCCATCGAAATATTCGTGAAAATTAAATATAATAAAATTAAAAGTTTCATCCGATTTGAATTCATCGAATGCAGGGATATGGGCTTTAAGTTCAGCTTTACTTTCGCCATTGCAGGTCGTAATTGGTGAATCTTTCCTGTATGTGAACTCTGGGAAATAACGTTCCGCAATTGAAGGTCTAATCAGGGATTCGTGACATCCTGTATCGATTAAAAGTTTACATGGTGGGTTTGAAATTTTGATATAAGGTAATGAATTTAATTGTTGGGTATTTAATTCTAACTTCCCGTTTGGTTTGAGGCTAATTCCTGAAAATTTTCCTCTTGGTAATATTCATGTTCATTCGAATCAAATTCGCCCGGTGTTTCATTATCCTTCTCAAAAATATCTTCTTCTTCGTAGTAGTTTGGTTCAACTTGTTCCTCTACATTATATAGTTCCTCTGATGTAAAGTTGCGCGGGTTGTTATTCCGGAAATGGTTGTAGTTTCTATTTAAATTGGGTTTGAACGTTAGTAGTAGTAGACATTGGTTCTGGTTTATGCATTACTCGTGGTGTATTTTGTGGAGCAAATGCGTTTTTCGGTTTTCCAAAAATTTGTTCGTTAGTAAAATATTTTCTTTGTTGAACTGAGCGCGGTTGTATATGTATAGGTTAGCTTGGAAAATTTTGGTTTTGTTGTTGATTATAATTAGGTACAAATTGCGATTGTTGTTGGTTATAATTTGGTACAAATTGTTTTTGTTGTTGGTTATAATTTGGTACAAATTGTTTTTGTTGTTGGTTATAATTTGGTACAAATTGTTTTTGGTAATTATAATTTGGTACATATTGTTTTTGGTGTTGGTTTTGGAATTGAGAATTATTCCATTGCTTATTATCAACAATTTTGTGATTAAAATTTTGTGGATATTGATTATTATTATTTGGTTTATTAATAATGTTTGTTTTTTGTTTAATATTTTGTGGATTCATGAACCTTGCAGTTCTCTGTTCTGTATGATCAAAATTAATTACTATTTCAACAGCTTTATCTAGGTTAGCAGGTTTATTTAGCATTAATATTGTTTTTAGTTCGCTACTGACGTTTCCTAATAATACGTCGATTGCGGTAGTGTTGTTTTGTTGAATTAATAATGTTTTTAAATTAGCGTCTAAATCGCTGTCTGAATTAATTTTTAAATCTAATCTTATTTTCATTTGTTGCATACGCTGAATAAAATCGATTATGTTTTCGTTGCGATATTTTGTTAAATAAAGAAATTCTTGGAGTAGTGTTTGGCGATCAATTCTATCTCCGAATTTAATACGTAACACTTCTTTTACTTGCGGCCATGTAGTTAAGTCAGGTCTGCATAAAATAAACGCTGATGCCGCGTCGCGAAGCTTAGATAAGATTGCCGAGAAAACATATTCACTTAAACTGTTATCAGTTGTTCTTCCGTAACGATTAAACAATTTGTCGCATGCGTTAATGAAACATTCCAAATATTCGCTATTACCATTAAAATAAGAAATTGTATTGGCTATCTTTTCCGCCGAACCAATAGTAGGTTGATCAGGCATTTCTGATTGAATTTGATTTATTATATCAAATAAATCGTTTAAATTAAAATCTGAGTCAAAGCTCATGTACACAGGGAATGGAATTAATAATTAGGATTTCTCACACTTACGGTTGCTACGATTATGTTGTGATCGTTTTTTGCTTCGTACGTCCTTTTCTCAATTGCACTTAAAGACTGGGGTCTAAATTCGCTTTGGTCCTATTTGAATGGATCTTCTTCACGAATTGTGCAATCCTTCCTTTGACTGCGCCAATTAAGTTTTATAACTACTTGATTTAGTTTTTAAAAACATTTATTTAATAATTATACATGAGCTTTATTAATATATATTTATGTGCTGAAGGCCTTAGATTTAATTATTACTACAATATAAAAATGAATGCTTTAGGATGCTGCGTGCATCTGGTTTTATTCCAACAGAGTGCCGAATCAGCACTCGCGTGGTCGGTTCTTGGAACGCTGTCTCAGCTGCTCCGATAAAGGGTGTTCTTGTTTATAATAACATTACTCCCACCCAAGAGTTTGTTATCAAGAAATTAACTGTTACAACCTTTTCTAGTGACAACTGAAACTTATTCTATTGTATATAACAGTTACAAGAACACGAAAAGTAGAAGAAAGTAAATTTTCTTTAATGACCAACACTTGGGCGGGTGGGTGGCACACAGTATTAGAAACTACCCGCCCATAATTTGAACATAGTGCCCACCAACCCACTCAAGCGTTTGTTATCAAGAAAGTCATTGTTACACCCTTCTCTAGTGTCTTATTGACAACTAAAAGTCATTCTATTATAATAACTGCCACAATAACACAAGAAGTAAGAGTAACTAAGTTTTCCTTAATGACCAACACTTGGGCGGGTGGGTGGAACACAGTCTTAGAAACTACCCGCCCGTAATTTAAACATAGTGCCCACCCACCCGCCCAAGCGTATGTTATCAAGAAATTCATTGTTACAACTTTCTCTAGTGTCTTATTGACAACTGAAACTTATTCTATTATATATAACTGTTACAGAAACAGTATAAGAAACTATCGTCCTACAATTCAAACATAGTGCCCGCCCACTCACCCAAACGTTTGTTATCAAGAAATTCATTGTTACAACCTTCTCTAGTGTCTTATTAACAACTGAAACTCATTCTAATGTATATAACAGATACAAGAACACAAAAAGTAAAACAAACTAAATTTTCCTTATTAACCAACACTTGGGCTGGTGGGTGGGACACAGTAATAATAATAATAATAATAATAATTTATTGGTCTAAAGATCAAAACATGATATAAGACAAGTCACGTACACACAAACATAAATTCAAAATAATGTCAATACACTACATAATAATAAATTAGAACAAATAAGTATACAAACATGGTACAGTAAATAATAAAACCAACATTATTTATAATAACAATAAAATAAACAAAATTATGATATTTGACAATTTACATTTATAATGAGTCTTCAAGAAATTCACTTACTGAATAATAAGCTTTGTTAAGTAACATTTCTTTAATTGACAACTTAAATTCTTTTGCGTTCAATAATTTTAATGCCACAAGCAACTTGTTGTATAATTTTATACCTACATATCTAGGACATTTCTCAAAGAAACTCAATTTATGTTTTGGATACTCGAGCAGAGTTCTACAGTATTAGAAACTACCCGCCCATTATTCAAACGTAGTGCCCGCCCACCCACCAAAGCGTTCGTTGTTAAGAGATTCATTGTTACAACCTTCTCTAGTGTCTTATTGATATGAAACTCATTTTATAAGACCTCTCAAATTAGTACGGGTTTACAAACAGATAAGGAGTTGCTTCTTAAGATTTTTTGCTTGCAATGTTAACAAGTTCATAGTATCGATAAAGGTGAATCCAAAGTGAAGTTTGCAGAAACGTTTGAGTTTACAATTATTGTTTTATTGGCATCAAATTTTTTGTTAATTTTGGTTGATTGTAATTGTAGCAATTTGGCTTAGAGCAAGGTTAACAGATTTTGATTTTGATTTTGTATGCAGTATTATTTTAGTATATTTTAAAGAAGACATCCTAAATTATTTAATTATATTTTGTAGGATGTAAAGAATAACTGATCACATTAAACAGTTTTTTTTCAATTAAAAATATGGTGGTAAATTCTAGTATGTTTGCAGTTTTTTAAAAATTATTTTGATGACAAACACTGGAGGCTAGGCGATTCCCGTCCAAATGTTTATCACCAATAGAATTTATTTTCTTCTACTTTTGATGTTATTGGTGCTTTCACCTTTGCAAGATAAATGTCAGTTGTTATTAAATCAAAGAACAGAGACAGATAACCATTTTCT
Source organism: Tachinus rufipes (assembly GCA_963932245.1). Taxonomy (NCBI): domain Eukaryota; kingdom Metazoa; phylum Arthropoda; class Insecta; order Coleoptera; family Staphylinidae; genus Tachinus; species Tachinus rufipes. Next base: position 12,318,349 of record OZ010749.1, read on the forward strand.
TGACTAAAAACGATTTGACAGGTAGGCCATTCTTGCCTAAATCTTCTAGTTTTGATGTTTTTTTGCGGCTTCCACGTTTGCAGAATGAATGTCAGTTGTTGTTAAATCAGAGCAGTAGAAACAAATAACCAAGTTCTTGATGACAAACACTTGGGCGAGTAAGCGATTCCCGCTCAAATGTTTTTGATCAAAAGACTTAATTTTTCTTCTATTTGTGGTATTGCAGAATAAATCTCAGTTGTTATTAAATAAAAGCAATCAAAACGGACATCTAATTTCTTGACGACAAATACTTTGGCAAGTAAGCGATTCTTGCCTAAGTGTTTCTCATCAAGATATTTTTTTTTAGTTTTAATGTTTATGCTGCTTAGACGTTTGCAGAATGTCAGTTATTGTTAAATCAAAGCAGTAGAAACATACAACCAATTTCTTGTCAATATTATTATTACCGCTTAAATCTTTCTCATCAAGAGATTAAACTTTTCTTCTACTTACCCGATTCTCGCCAAAACGTTTCAAATCAAAAGATTTTATTTTTCTTCTACTTTTGATGTTTTTTTGTAAGACAAATGTCATTTGTTGTTAAACCAGACCAGTAGAGAGAGACAAACAATTTCTCGATGACAAACAGACGGGTAAGCAATTCCTGCCAAAATGTTTCTTATTAGGAAATATAATTTTTCTTCTACTTTTAATGTTTTTGCTTCTTTTACGTTTGCAAGATAAATATCAGTTATTGTCAAATCAGAGTAGTAGAGCAATTTCTTGACGACAAACACTTTGGTGGGTAAGCGATTTCCTTCAAAATGTTTGTCATCAAAAGATTTAACTTGTCTTCTACTTTTGATGTTTTTGTCCATGTTTGCAGGATAAATGTCGGTTGTTATTAAATCAAAGCAAAAGAAATAGACAACCAATCTATGAATGACAAACACTTAGGCAAGTAAGTAATTCCCGCATAAAAGTTTGTCCTCAAAAGATTGATTTTTTTCTTCTACGTTTAATGTTTTTGTTGCTGATCAAGAAATATATTTTTTCTTTATTTTTTAAAGTGTTTGCTGGATGAATATCAGAAATAGAAACAGATAACTAGTTTCTTGATGACAAACACTTTTTCTTCTACTTTTGGTGTATTTACTGCCTCCGCGTTTGCAGAATAAACGTCAGTTATTGTCAAATCAGAGCAATATAAGCAATTTCTTGATGACAAACACTTTGGCGGGAGAGCAATTCCCACCCAAATGTTGCTGGACAAGAGATTTAATTTTTCTTTTACTTTTTATGGTATTGCTGATTTCACATTTGCAGAATAAATCTCAGTTGTTGTTGAATCAGAGCAGAAGAGACAGATAACCAATTTCTGGAAACAGACACTTTGGCGTCTAAACAATTTCCGCTTAAATGTTTCTTATCTTTCTACCAGTTGTTATTAAATCAAAGCAAAAGAGACAGGCAGCCAATTTCTTCATGACAAGACTGGTAGGCAATTCCCGCCCAAATGTTTCTCATCAAAAGATTTATTTTTTTTTCTACATTTAATGTTTTTGCTTCTTCTACATTTTAAAGATAAATGTCAGTTGTTGTTTGTTTAGCGGATACGCAATTTTTGCCCAAATGTCATCAAAAGATTGAATTTTTCTGCTACCTTAATGTCTTTGTTGCTAACACATTTGAAGAATGATTGTCAGTTATAAAATCAAAACAAAAAAGACAGACAACTAATTCTTGATGACAAAATTTCGTAAGTAAGCAATTCCCGCTTAAATCTTTCTCATCAAAAAAATTAATTTTTCTTCTAACTTTGATGTTTTTGATGCTTCTACATTTTTAAGATGAATGTCAATTGTTGTTAAATCAGAGCAGTAAAAACAGACAACCAATTTCTTGACGACAAACACTTTGGTGGATAAGCGATTCTCGTGCAAATGTTTCTTATCAAGAGTTTGGAGATTTCTTTTACTTTTGTTATTATTGTTGATATCAGAAAATAAATTGTTGTTATATGCTGGACGAATGTTAGCTACCTGCTGTTTAATCAGAGCAGTAAAGACAGACAACCAATTTCTTGATGACAAATATTTGGGCGAGTAGGCGATTCTCGTCCAAGTGTTTGTTTTAAAGACATAAAATATTTCTTTGGTTATACATGTCCTTATCATGTTTAAAATAAATTGAATTGCAGTTGTTATATGCAGAATAAAAGTCAGTTGTTGTTAAATCAAAACAGTAGAGACAAATTTAGAATTGCTTGATGAAAGAGATTTTGGAGGGTAAGCGATTTCTGCCTAAGTGTTTCTCATCAAGAGATTTAATTTTTCTTCTACTTTTGATGTTGTTGTTGGTTCCACGTTCTTGAAGACAAATATTTTGGCTGGTAAGCGATTCTCGCCCAAATGTTTCTCATAAAAAAAAATAATTTTTGTTTTTTACTTTGATATTTTTGCTGCTTCTATGTTTGTACGATGAATATCTGTTGTTGTCAAATTAGAGTAGTAGAAGCAATTTCTTGACGACAACCACTTTGGTAGGTAAGCAATTCCTGGCTCATATTTAAATTAATCATTTGTTATTAAATTAAAGAAAATTCTTTGGTAAGAAACACTTGGGCAGGTAGGCGATTCTTGCTCAAGTGATTGTTATGAAGAAATTGAATTTTCTTTTAGTTTTGATGTTGCTGTTGTTTTGACGTTTGAAAAATAAATATCTGTTGTTATTAAATTAAACCAGAAAAGACAGATAATCATTCTTTGATGAGAAACACTTTGGCGGGTAAGCGATTTCCGTCTAAACGTTTGTCATCAAGACACTGGTTTTTCTTCTACTTCTAGTTTTTTTGTTACTTTCAATTGTTATTAAATCAAATCAGTAAAGACATATATCAAATTTCTTGACGACAAACACTTGGGCCCGCGATTCTCGCTCCAGTGTTTGTAAGAGAATGAATATTTCTTTTACTTTGTCATTCTTGATGTTATCTTATTTAAAAATTAATGTCAGTTGTTATCGAATCATCAATTTATTTTTTTTTATAATTTTTGAATGTATAGATTTTTTGCTTTCAAAAAATTTGCTGTTTTGTCCAATTGAAAAGTCTTTCAATTTACGCAATTTACAAATTAAAACAGTAGATTAACAAAAATGAATGTTTTTTTTGTTTGTTAAATAAGTCAGCGTTGTGGCTTAGTAAGCACGAGCATATACCAAAAAGGTAATTCATTTTACTGTATGGTCCTTCAGTATCACCACAACTCGTACTATATATATACTACAACCATGCCCAGCGATACAACGCTAAAAAATACAATGGCTGACATCTAAATGTAAAAAAATTAATGTTGAACCTAATCTAGTACTGGCAACTACAAGTCTTTGTAACGTTAACTTTTTTTGCTAAGAATCGTTTAGTACTAAGTACCACAAATTGCTTTCTGACCAACTTTTTGACGAAGGACTCAAATAATAATACATTACATTATACGCATTATCTGAAGACCTTAAACCTGACCAAGAAATCATCCGGTAAAGACTCAAAACAATGAAACAAAGTTGAATAGTTAAGTTGCCATTTGATCAGCTTTATAAAATAAACAAGAGCAAATGGAGGTTAAAAGCAAATCAAACTACGCAAAAACTTTGGGTAAATCACAACCCTCAAGAAAAGCTGATGTCGACTACACTTTATGTAATGTAACCCAATTGTCGGCAAGAAACTTAATATATACTGCTACTATTTAAACGTTGAACTTTTGATTAATGGCAAGAAACGTTTTTTAGTATTTTCATTTCCATTCAAATGCAAGCACTACTCTCTTATCGCGTCTTTTCATGCGCCACACAACCAAATATTCTTTCTCTGCAGATTAAAGAAAATGATCATTATCACAGAAATTGTTTCCTGAACAGCAAATAAGAAAAACTTTTAATCGCTGAGAGGAGTCATTTCCACCCAAAAGTCACCGTTTAATGAGTAGCAACACATTGGAAAATTGGTTACGCTCGTTACGGTCCAAAATAGAGGAATACAATACAGATGCCTTCTGGTTACTACCCTCAAGCGTGTATTTGCACATTTGCTACTGACGTGATCTATCCAATCATAATTATTTTCCAGTGCTAACCATATCTTAGCCTGAGCCAACAACAACTATGGCGGACTAGATGAAACAAGATCCACCAACCAATCAACCAACTATAAGGAAAATGGACTCTCAGACAATATACTTGTAAAAGTATAATCAGAGAAGCACAAAATGACATAGGAATAGGAATATCTTCTGAACGATCTGATAAGAACCTGATTGACACAGACAATCTAGAAAGTAAATAACTATGCAAAGAAGCACTTTGCCCTCACAACCGTGACGTATAATATTCTTCCAGAGGTCCGCGCAGCAGTAACGGACTAAAGTAAACACTACTAACTCTCCGACGGCTTAAAAAGCACACACAAAGCAAAGTAAAACCTCGCATCGGCAAACCCCGACAACAAGAAAGAAAGAATTCGGCCGCTTGAAGATACCCCGGAGTGAACCGTAAAAAAAAAGAATCGCCATCTGCAAATCCCGATAACATAAAGCTGCAACAAGTCGTAGTCAACGGATCTGGTCCCTGGCTGATACAACATTCAGGGGCAACCCCAACCAAAGAGAAAAACGCTTGTGTAGCAACACAAACCCTCACAACAAAAAAGAGAAGAGAACAAGTACAACGTTTTAACTAGCTGAGACAAGAAGGAAAGCCCGGTTGTGTACTTGATATAAGAAGAGTGATTTTTTTAAGAGGAACTAGTTGTCAGCTTGCTGCCTTCTAAGTGCTCAACTACAGAAACTATAACCAGGTTATGTACCCGGTAAGAGAAAAGTGATCGAAAGCGGACGAGCTCGACTCGGTTAAAGTTGAGTAAACTCGTTATTCTTTTTTTTTATTATTATTTTAGTGAGAATGATAAATTAAGAAAAAAATTGCATAAAACTAGATCGAAATTACTATAAAGTTAAAATTTGCTTAAAACTGCTACCACCTCCAACAGTATTCCCAAACTTAAAAAAACTGTCTAGAAGTGTCAACAACATTTCTAAACTGACATAAGTTATCAACAACATTAATTTAAAGTTACGACAATTCTTCCAAACTGCCAAAAACATCTTCAAACTGTTAAAAGTGCCAACAACATTTTTAAACTGATATAAGTTGTTAACAACATCATTATAAAATTTTGACAACAATTCAAAATTTCCATAAACTATAAAAATAACTCCAACAGTATTCCCAAACTACCAAAAACATTTTTAAACTGTTTAACAGTGTCAACAACATTTCTAAACTGACCTAAGTTCTCAAAAACTATACTTCTCTTTTTATTCGGCCATTTTTCATCCACTCCTGGACATAAGCTTCTCATAAATTCCATGTCTCTCTGTTGTGTGCCACCTTGGTTCAATTTTTGCCTGCAATTTGCTTAATGTCATCTAGCCATCTTCTTTGTGGCCGTCCTATATTTCTCTTAGTCTCCCTTGGTCTCCTTGTTGTTATTTTGGGTGTTCATCGTTTTTTTATTGCTTTGCAACATGTCCGACCCATTGCTACTTTACTCGTGCTACGAGTTTCATGTTCCTGTTCTTATTCGGATCTATTAAATTCTTAAATTTGCGTGACTCTTAATCTTTGGGCACTACTTTTTATCACTGTTTCGAGGCCTTAAGTGGTTACGGTAGTATGTATGTTTTGTATACTTTCCATTTGAGGTTGATTGGTATATTTCGGTCTGTAACTTAGCTTTCCAAATGCTGCCGAAGTTTGATTGTTTGATTGGCTTTGCTTAGTTTAATATTATGGCCAAAATATACATAGTTGTTTACATTTTCTATCGTTTTGTTGTCTACTTGTACTTCTACTTCACTGTCAATCATAATTTTGGTCTTGACCAGATTCATTTGTAGACCCATGTGCTTGTGCTCGTTTCATTGAGTTCTTGTAAGATCTCTTTTAGTTCTTCAACATCATTAGAGATCATAACGATATCGTCCGCAAAATGTAGGTGGCTCAAATAAGAAAAAAATGTCACATTTTATTGTCTATTTCTTTTCATCTCTCCTACACGTAGGTAAAGTGGTAACTACAGGTCGTGAAATTTAAATTATTTTTTAATACGTTTATTCAATCAACCACCACACTAAGCGTTCACGTAGTATATTAATTAATTGAAGTATACTTCTTTTAACCATAATCTTCTTTCAACGTTCCAAAACTTTTTTGTGTTTTAAAAGCTTTTTTGGTGTTCTGGAAATTTGTCAAAATATCGAAAATTTAACTTAACTATTTGAAGAAGCTCCTTTTGTATTTCTTAAAGCTTTATTTAAGCTTCTTATGTGTTTTTTTGAGTACTTAAAGCTTTATTCATGTTTTCAAAAACATCAAAAACTCTTTAATGTTTCAGAAAGCTTTTAGAATGAATGAATAAAGTTTACAGAAACTTTATTTATTTTCTGAAAGGTTAATTTATGTTTCAAGCTCTTCTTTTATGTTCCAATAGCTTTTTTTGTATTTTACAAGCTTCTTTTATGTTTTGAAAGCCTTTATGTATTATGAAAGCTTTTTATGTGTTATAAAAGCTTCTGTTGTGTTTTGAAAGCTTCATTCACGTTCTCAAAAACATCAAAATGTCAACTTTATTGTTTAAAAAAGTATTCTGTAAACTTTATTAATTTTCTGAAAGCTTCGTTGCTTCTTTCATGTGAAAGGCTTCATTTGTAAACAAATTTCTTTATCTTCTTTAACGTTATTCATGTTCCTTAAACTTTTTTTATGTTTCAAACAATTTTTTCATGTTCCAAAAGCTTTGTTGATGTTTTTTGTGTTCTCAAAGCTTCATTAATTCAAAATTGTATGCAACCGCATCATTTCATGTGGAATAAAAACTGTTTTCTTCTTATTTTGATTTGTTTTAACTTGCCCTACGTCTTTTCATCAATTAAATCTGCACATAAATATTAAATATGGATCAATTGATAATTGCAGCAATTTCCTCTAGCAAAGAACCATTCTCTCTAACAATCACTTAAGTACCATAATACTCTTGTCAGTGTGTATATAACAGCTCATTACTATTGTACTGTGTTTTGTATAAAACCATAAGGCCTCACCAGCCAGTGCAAGCTTAACAATCTTTTGTAGTCGTTATATAATTTAAAGGTCTCAAATGCCAGTGCACAGCATGCTCTTAACGACTGTTACGTACAATTCCAAATATGGTGTTAACACACAAACCCAAAGCTTTAAATATATGAGTAATACAGTTTAGACTGCGACATACTCCGGTTTATTTTGACAAAATAATTGTCCTAATGTGCATATTAAATTATATTAAAAAACGTTGTGAAAGTTTTGAAAAACAAAATTATTAAGTTGATGACAATAAAGGAGTCGGCAGTACGGCAGAGAGAGCATGTACGAATACCACCGCTAATGAAAGTTAAGCGACGGCCGTTCTGGTCACAACTTGGATGGGTAACCCCAAACTGATGCCGAGCGTAGCGTTCTTTCCAATATGGGTCCGTTACCTCATATAGGCATCTAAGCATACACATCTCTTCTCTGTGGCTCGGTGTGTCCGACACCTCGACACTTGACAGTATTAAGAGGTTATAGATTATGTATGACAATAAAATAAAACTTTAATTGATTCATTATTTATTGCAATAACTGATTACGCAAAGTTTGAAGACTGCTGCGGTAGATTCTTTATTGTAATATACATAACTGTACTCGTACAGAAACTTATTTACTCCGAAATCATAACTTACATCAAGCTTACAAGAATAAAATTTATATATTGCACTAAAAAAGAAATAAACTTTATATAACTTGCACAAATTTATAACATACATTTAATTGGAAGATTCAAGCCATTGCAGTTGTCTGTCAGCTTAGATGCACGGTTATAATGCGACATAAAACGTAAATTGCACACAAACACGCCCCCACCGTACAATTCCAGCAAACACATAGCAAAATAATAATTATCAATTCCTAACTAACCAGCGCCCAAAATTTATGAAGATACGACCGGTTAATTAACACAAGATAATGAGGATACTCACCGGTGATCCAAAGTTATGTCCAATTTCATGTGCCAGGGTAACATGCGACACTGCAGGCGGTACGTGTTTACCATAGTTCAATAATGTCACGATGCCGGTATTTAATGACTTCATGCTGCCGCGGTAATGCTGTAATTAAATTAGAAACAGACATTAATAACACCCTAAAAGTTTTATTTCTAAAAAAATGCCATCTTGAAGGAAAAGTTTTTTTTTTATATTGTCCGGAAGAGATTTATATGCGTTTTAAATTTCACCCGAAATATTGTTTATGTTTCTTTTGTGATAAAATAAAATTTTTGATTAATAGCGGATATAAATTAAAGCTGGAGATGATAGGGATGAAACGCGACCACCTTTGTTGAAAAATAAAACTCCCTTGGAAAAAGAATTAGCCATTCATGTCACGGGAGGAAGCAGCATTGGGAAAACTCACTTTGTAAATACCGAATAAGCCGGGAATGAACAAAAAATATAACAACGGGATATTCGTTTGTTGTATATGAATATTATGTGTAATGGAATCTGTTTTTTTTATTATATTTTCTGCTGTTATTTGGGGTAGAACTGCGTTTTAATACTTTGTGAATAATGAGGGAATTTTATATGCGTCCTGAATAACAATGTGAAAGCCTGTTTTAGTTTAGTAACTTTATTTGTGAAATTGCGTTGGAAAAAATATAAATAATGTACGCTATAACTATAAAATAGCATCAGATTAGGTTGAAATGAAATTGTTCAAATAATTAATGCAAAATGATTGATCTTAATAATTCATTAAGAAACCTCAAACTAGATAGAGTCGATATTCCGTGTGAAAGGAAAAACTACTGTCCAAAGCACCACAAGCCGGACTTGATTATAGCCAATATGGGGCCACTACTGACGACTTATGATGAGGATAATTAACTTATGTGAGGAAGCTTCTGTACACTGCAATATTCCCAATTATTAATACAACAAAATTAATAACTTAATTCGTGGCAATCAACACAACTATAATTAGTTCTATTCCTGCATGCCATTTAATTCACCAAAAACAAGTGGAAATTCCAATTGGAAACCCTCCTTGCAATACATTTCATCCGTTAAGGAATCCGCACGTACATGCACACATACTCATTCCACCTGCATTACACCAACGGCAATTAGTCTAATTGCAAAACCAGAAACGAAATCAGCCCCCGTGCTTGTCAAACATTAATCCAGTTGCAATTAGAATGTTACGTAAACGAAATCAAAGCAGCGGAAGGCGGCTCTGTTTCGACCCACAAATCGTGGCCAATATGGGTATAATAAGCGTAGAACAAACACCTGTAAAGCAATTAGTAGCCTTGCACAGTGGAGTCTAATTGTTAAATTAATCGAACATACATTGGAATATTGTGCTACCCATTACATTAAGTTTGTTATTAAATCGATTCCATGCGATTTACTAGGATTAATTAATTAATGCTACTGATTAAGTCTGCGGGAATTTAATTATGTCGCAAGCAGAAGTTATGTAAACAATAAAAACGGGCGTTGCAATTAGAAGGAAGAGAGTCACGTCGAATTCATTGTTGATGGAGTTTCAACATTCCGGACAATTTACAGCGCAAAGTTTCTGTGAACATACCGAAAACTATTCCTTTAAGATGCTGCCCCCTTCAAAACTGTCAGCTAAAACTTTACCAACTACTCAGACAAATACTAATACAGCTGCGGAGTACATTAAAACACTTACCCCGTTCTTCTCGCAGACGCCGCCGGCGTTTTTCAAGTCGCCAGTCCATGCCAGTCCCAATGTGCCCATTTCAAAGTCCCTGTATGTGAACATGTACGCCAAACAGAAAGCATCATAATCCTCCTCTGGAACAAATAAAAACATACAAAGTCAATAATCAATATTTGACCAAGCCTTCGTTTTCTACCGACCCCATTGCCAATACGTGCACAATTCAATAATATGAATAAATAGACTACGTTTCGAATTTCTTTTATATTATATATTTTATTATACAATGCTACGAATAATAATAAACATGTTTGTTTCGCTTTTCATTACATTGTTCGGATATACATAAAACATTTATATATCCAGACAGTAATCTACTATCAATAAAATCACAAAATATAAATATAAAATATCCGAATTGGGAAAATAACATTTGTTGGATTAATACAGTATGCTACAGCAATTTAAAGACTGGTACAGTTAGTACAATAGTTTATTTAAATATTTGTCGACAAACTTTGAGACGATGTCGATATAATTAAGTCTTCCAAAAGTAGCTTTTAGCGACTCATCCAAGTTTGGTTGGTTACTGAATTTGCTCATCAGTAGAAATATTGTTTAAAACAAGAAAAATATATTCATAATATGATATTTTCTAAATGGAAAGAGGGGGGGGGGAGTAAACTACTTAAAATTGGTTCCGATTGAAGTAAAGTCATGACTCCCATGCAATGATCCAGCCTGGGTTTCCGCAGAGTAGTTTTCAGAGAAGAAAAACTAAATTGCTTTACCCCTCCCTCTTCAACGAACTGTTTTTATCAATTATGATTAGTGATTAGTTCCCCCCCGCCCTCCATGTTTCAAACCGATACTGCATCCACCAGTTACACATGCTTCGAAGCTTTGAACTATATGTTTGTGCACTAAGGTTTCTTCACCCAGTAAGCAGATACTACCTTTGGTGACTTAATATTTTTTGCCTAGTTGACTGTAAAGGTGACGTAGGCTTTTGAACGTTTTGTCCGACCGCTCTACATCTTCTATGTCTTCTGATGTCGAGCAGAAATTTCTGGAAAGCGCGTAGGTCAAATGGATGATGGACTCAAGGGTGTGTTCCGTTTTAAATAAAACCTCTTGTAGGAGTAAAGACCATCTGGTGGGTTTATCCAGCCATATCAGTGGTTTATTATCTGTTATAAGGCCTATATTGCCACCATACACTCAAGTTTGTTTGAAAGATATGGCTTTTTCGGCCCTCGCGGGTCCAATAGCCATAGAAAATTTGGCACATACTCTTGGAGCCACATGCAGATCCCCAGATAGCTTAGAAGCTGCCTCCAAATTCGTGGTTCTTCGTGTTCCTTAATCAACATTTCCATCCGCGTAACCTGGTGTCCGAGGTACATCACAGAATAGAAACTGTTCAAGTGGTAAAAATTGCCCCAAACTCGAGTAATACTTGTTTTATCAAAAGCGGGTTCGAAAAGTGGCACTGAGATCTGCTTAGCTAATTTTGGAAGTCTTAGATTCGAATCGTAGCAGCTTTTCTTCATTTACCTTCGATGTGTATTTTGAGCCTCGGGAGCCATTGTCTTCCGAAACATCAATGCTGTCAAACATTGCTTCTTTCTAAACGTTGGTACTCGCGGATAAACTTTCTACGGTTTATATTGTGTTCCAGTCTCGTCACGTACTCAATTAAATGTTTGAGCGGCTGGTACTTCAAAATCTGTAATAATTGCTGCAGACTACTCGGATAGTCAAGGTGTCGGCCATAGTTTGCTCGGAATATGCCGGGTATAAATGTCTATACTTATATGGTCGTCACGACCATTGCAGCAAGATGTGCTACGGGGCGGGAGTCCGCGTATATCCCTAACAACCTTTTTGTTGATTGTTCATAATTAGTTGGGTGGTCACAGTAAAATTGATCTTTATACGTCTTTGCGTCGCCTATAAATTCCTTTCTTAGTGAAGTAGTATGACCTTGTCAGGAATTGCAGCTCAACCATAAAATATTTCAATCTTTGGAAATATCTTACTGGGTGCTCATAGGGTTACCCTGCAAATTTTGGAACATCCTTATCCACCGTGAAGAACATCATGTAATAACTCACTGCAGATGCTATTGCTTGGTTTGGTTTCTTTTCTTACGCTCCATGAAGAAAGCTGGTGCTTGACCCATGTACAAAAAGTTCAACAATTGATATCCAAAATTCTCTATATACTTTGATCGTAGTGGTTCTGTTAAGTTGCATCATCCCATTGATCGTAATTTGGTTTGGTTCCGTAATGAATCGGTTGAGACGTATTGATTGACGTTCTGTGGTCGCATTGTGTAATTTACCGTGTCTTGCACGTTGAGCACCGGTTTCCTTTTCAAAGTGGAGGCGAGGAGTGTTGGCTAAAGTTGAAAGTAGGTGTTGCCATTGATCGTTCTGACATTGGATGCGGTTTAATGCTGAATATTTTATTGCACATAAGACATGTTTGAAAGTTTAGGAACATTTTTACTACACATCAGAACATGTTTACTAGTTCAGCAACATTTTGTAGCACATTGGAACAATTTTGAAAGCTTAAAAACATGTTTGATAGTTCAAAAATAGTTTGTTGTACGTTAGAAAATTTTTGACATTTTAGAAACATTTTTGACAGTTTAGGGACACTTTCTTGCACATTAGAAAATGTTTAAGAGTTCAGAAACATTTGATCGCACGTTGAAATATGTTTGACAGTTTAGAAATGATTTGTTGAACATTTTTGACAATTGAAGATTATTTTGCTTTACATCTGAACATGTTTGACAGTTCAGGAATTGTTTCTGTTATACATTAAAATATTTTTGACAGTTTAGAAACATTTTTGATAGTTTAACATATTTCATTGCACATTAGAAAATGTTTGAGAGTTCAAAAACATTTGATCGCACATCCGAACATGTTTGACAGTTCAGGAATAGTTTGTTGAACATTTTTGACAGTTTAAGATTATTTTGCCTTACATCTGAACATGTTCAACAGTTCAGGAATTGTTTCGGTCATACATTAGAATGTTTTTCACAGTTTAGGAACATTTTTGACAGTTTAAAAACATTTTATTGCACATTATAAAATGTTTAAAAGTTCAGAAACATTTGATCGCACATATTTGACAGTTCAGCAATAGTTTGCTGAACATTTTTGACAAATTTAATTATTTTGCCTTACATCTGAACATGTTTGACAGTTCAGGAATTGTTTCTGTCATAAATTAGAATATTTTTGACAGTTTATGAACGTTTTTGACAGTTCAAAAACATTGTATTGCATTCTAGAAAATGTTTGAAAGCTCAAAAACATTTGATCGCACATCGGAACATGTTTGACAGTTCAGGAATAGTTTGTTGAACATTTTTGATAACTTAAGATTATTTTGCCATACATCTAAACATGTTTGACAGTTCAGGAATTATTTCTGTCATACGTTAGAATATTTTTGACAGTTTAGGAATAGTTTGTTAAACATTTTTGACAACTTAGGATTATTTTGCCTTACATCTGAACATGTTTGACAGTTTAGGAAATGTTTCTGTCATAAATTAGAATATTTTGGACAGTTTATGAACATTTTTGACAGTTCAAAAACTTTGTATTGCACATTAAAAATGTTTGAGAGCTCAAAAACATTTGATCGCACATCGGAACATGTTTGACAGTTCAGGAATTGTTTCTTACATAAATTAGAATATTTTTGACAGTTTATGAACATTTTTGACAGTTCAAAAACATTGTATTGCATATTAGAAAATGTTTGAGAGCTCAAAAAAATTTGATCGCACATCGGAACATGTTTGACAGTTCATGAATAGTTTGTTAAACAATTTTGACAATTTAGGATTATTTTTGCCTTACATCTGAACATGTTTGACAGTTTAGGAATTGTTTCTGTCATAAATTAGAATATTTTGGACAGTTTATGAACATTTTTGACAGTTCAAAAACATTGTATTGCATATTAGAAAATGTTTGAGAGCTCAAAAAAATTTGATCGCACATCGGAACATGTTTGACAGTTCATGAATAGTTTGTTAAACAATTTTGACAATTTAGGATTATTTTTGCCTTACATCTGAACATGTTTGACAGTTTAGGAATTGTTTCTGTCATAAATTAGAATATTTTGGACAGTTTATGAACATTTTTTGACAGTTCAAAAACTTTGTATTGCACATTAAAAAATGTTTGAGAGCTCAAAAACATTTAATCGCACATCGGAACATGTTTGACAGTTCAGAAATAGTTTGTTGAAAATTTTTGACAATTTAGGATTATTTTGCCTTACATCTGAACATGTTTGACAGTTCAGGAATTGTTTCTGTCATACATTTGAATATTTTTGACAGTTTAGGAAAATTGTTGACAGTTTACAAACATTTTATTGCACATTAGAAAATGTTTGAGAGTTTCAAAACTTTTGATCGCACATCGCAACATGTTTGACAGTTCAGGAATAGTTTGTTGAACAAATTTTGACAATTTAGGATTATTTTGCATTACATCTGAACATGTTTGGCAGTTCAGGAATTGTTTCTGCCATACATTAGAATATTTTTCACAGTTTAAGAACATTTTTGTACATTAGAAAATGTTTGAGAGTTCAGAAACATTTGATCGCATATCGGAACATGTTTGACAGTTCTGGAATAGTGTGTTTAACATTTTTGACAATTTAAATTTTTTTTGCTTTACATCAAACATGTTTGACAGTTCAAGAAATGTTTTTGTCATACTTTAGAATATTTTTGACAGTTTAGGAACATTTTTAATAGTTTAAAAACATTTGATTGCACATTAGAAAATGTATGCGAGTTTAGAAACATTTGATTGCACATCGAAACATGTTGGGCAGTTCAGGAATAGTTTGTTGAACATTTTTGTTAATTTAGGATTATTTTGCCTTACATCTAAACGTGTTTGACAGTTCAGGAAATGTTTCTGTCATATTTTTGACAGTTTATGAACATTTTTGACAGTTCAAAAACATTGTATTGCACATTAGAAAATGTTTAAGAGTTCAGAAACATTTGATCGCACTTCGCAACATGTTTGACAGTTCGGGAATAGTTTGTTGAACATTTTTGTTAATTTAGGATTATTTTGCCTAACATCTGAACGTGTTTGACAGTTCAGGAAATGTTTCTGTCATATTTTTGACAGTTTAAGAACATTTTTGACAGTATAGGACTATTTTGCCTTACATCTGAACATGTTTAGGAATTGTTTCGGTTATACATTAGAATGTTTTTCACAGTTTAGGAATGTTTTTGACAGTTTAAAAACATTTTATTGCACATTAGAAAATGTTTGAGAGTTCAGAAACAAGGCATCATTCATTTACTTGGTTTTTGGATGATCAAGTAAGGATTTTTAAGATGTCTCCTAAATCTGTTTTGTAGGAAGTGGCTGATGAACTAAATTTGTGTATGCTTTCATCTCTAATCCCAACATTTGCATCCAAATTCCTGGTACAATTTACTTGCTTGGGTGAATTGTTATAATAAATTTCATTTTAATCTTAGAACTTATGTTGGTAATAGTATGTACACCTCATAAAGTAATAAAAATAACTCCATTTGAAGCCACCCAACCCTTTTTAACAGAAGATTTCTAAATTAAATTTTTATGATCTTTCAAAACCGAACCGACTACGTGGAGACTATTATGTAGCTTAAATGTACGATATAATAGATCTAAACCGAGCATTTTATCAGGATTGTTGGAAAGTGTACATGCACAAAGGAAATATGATGAAATAAAGTTTCATAAAAAAAGAAGTGTTATTCTCAACACATGAACCCGAGAAAATCCTGGAATTAGGCTCCCCATATGTAAGTGAGACAATCCCCGCTTGAAACCCGAAAGACATAACCGATGAGGGGAACCGGAACTGGATTCGTTTGCGGTAATTGATTTAGGCTATTTACAAACCCTCAATCCCCTCCGGGGAGAATATAATTTCGCCGTTTCATTCCACATAACATTAATCAAAAGCTACGCTTACAATCGACCCGGGCAAAGACAAGGGTTACAACTATTTACAATCTTGTGGGTGGTTTGGAAAAAAAAATAACGTAAGAAGTCTTCTTCGCCATCAACAAGTCGTGCGCAGGAAATGGAATTCATGACGCGAAATTATTCACTGCCCGGTCCGTTAATATAGACGATTACATGAATAAAATTGAAGCTAATGGCTCAATTTTGCCTAAAGTGCATTTGGTCGGTTTAATTATGTTATAACTGCTGAAATTACAATCAATCCATTAATATGGAAGAGTTGAAGAATTGGTAGCGTGTGCATTTACTATAATGAGGTAGGGCTTGTGCATTATTAAAGTAAATACATGTTGATTAACTACCATTAATGTTATCAACTGGATTAATGTCAATTAAATTGTTTTATTTTGAATTGCTCATTTGAGTTAATTAATTAATTAATAGTTGATCATAACAATCGGTTGGAGAGTTACGGGTTTGCTTTAATAGAGATTATAACAAAATTGCTCCACAAGAAAATACGGTTATACCTCATCCCCACCCCTCTAAAGCACTGGCCATGGTACGCTTGTAGCTCATTTTTCTATAAATAATAATAAAGTACAAACAACATAAAAATGTTGACCATCAGCATCCCCATCCTTAGCGTAATACCCAGAAAAAACATCTTCAGAAGCAGGAGACCTAATCACACATCACCATCTCTAGGTCCAGTCAAAAGTAGACTTTAAGAACTAATGCAACTTAGAGCAACTCCACCGATAAAACCATTTTTCAGAAAAAACTTCTTCTTATAGTGCCGTGCTCGCTACAAACCTAGGCACCTCATTCGTATGTTTGTGGTGTGCGATAATAGTTCAGCACAAACATGCGGGACCTACAGTTTAAATTAGAATCCAAACCACGCCTCTAGATGGGTTTATTAGGTAAATAGATTAGATATTGCCGCTGCCGGGAATCAAACCCTGCACAACAGTCCTCTAGACCATTGTGCTACGGTCGCAAGAAAAAAAGCTATAATCTGTGACTCAGCAAGTGATAGAAAACAAACCGTCAATTGACATCATAGGATTTCTGAACAAGCTCAATAATGACTGCAACACAAAACGCAATACCCAAGAATCGTTTCTTGTCTAAGAACCGCTAATGACACGGATGATCCTGCAGATAAAGACAATCACAACTTGTCAACTAGTAACAACAAAAACCTGGATAGATTGGAGTCCAAAATAGAAGTTTCAAGAAATATGTTTGGGAACAACCCGTGCTTCTTTTGCCAAAAATCAGATCATCATTGCACTAGACAAAATCCGACCAATTCTCTTCACACTAGTTGAGAGTCTCAACAAAAATATTGCCGGTATAATAAAAATTCAACTAGTCACAACCGTTTGGGGCAAGATGTAAGAACTACTTTACGTGTCTTATCCATACTATTGGCCTAAAAGAAAAAGAAAATTATTATTTGGACTGTACTTAACAGAAATGGTTTCGGTCTGTTTTTGATGCAATCACAAACACTTGGGTAGTTGTTTGGGCGGGGCACTTTGCTTATTGATTGAGCAACAGTAGTTCAACTGGAGTTCACGCCTACCCATCCAACTGTTTGTGACCCAATTTCTTGTTCATAAACACTTGCGCGGGTGGGCGGGACACAAAGTTTATTGATTGGGCAACAATAGTTCAACTGGAATTCCCGCCTACCCACCCAACTGTTTGTGATCCAATTTCTTGTTCACAAACACTTGGGCGGGTGGGCGGGGCACAAATATTATTAATTGCGCAATAGTAGTTTTAACTGGAGTTCCCGCCCACCCATCCAACTATTTGTGATCCAATTTCTGTTTCACAAACACTAGGGTGGGTGGGCGGGGGCTCAAAGTTTATTGATTGCGCGACTGTAATTTCAACTAGAGTTCCCGTCCACCCAATCAACTGTTTGTGATCCAATTTCTTGTTCACAAACACTTGGGCGGGCGGGCAGGGCACAAAGTTTATTGATTGCGCGACAGTAATTTTAACTGGAGTTCCTGTCCATCCAATCAACTGTTTGTCATCCAATTTCTTGTTTGCAAACACTTGGGTTTGTAAATAGGGAACAAAGTTTATTGATTCTGCGACAGTAGTTTCAACTGGAATTCGCGCCCAACTGCTTGTGATTCAATTTTTTGATCACAAACACTTAGGTGGGTGGGCGAAGCACAAAGTTCATAATTGCACGACAGTAGTTTCAACTGCAGTTCCCGCTCACCCACCCAACTGTATGTGATGCAATTTTTTGTTTACAAACACGTAGTGTAGATGAGCGAGGCACTCAGTTCAACGATTGCGCAACAGTAGTTTCAACTGAAGTTCACGCCCGCCCACCCAACTATTTGAGATCCATCTTGTTCGCAAATACCTAAACCACGACTGCCATATTCTTACATTGTAAAGTTTATTGTTTGCGCGACAGTAGTTTCAACTAGATTTCCCGCCCACCCACCAAACTGTTGTAATCCAATTTCTTGATAACAAACACTTGGGGTGGGTGGGTGGGTGGGTGGTGCACAAAGTTCTGACTGCGCGACAGTAGTTACATCTGGAGTTCCAGCCCACCCACTCAACTGTTTGTGATCCAATTTCGTGTTTACAAACACTTCGTTAGGTGGGCGGGGCACCCAATTTATAAAGTGCGCAACAATAGTTTCAACTGAAGTTCCGGACCACCCACCTAAGTGTTTGTAGTCCAAATATTAAATTACAAACAATAAGGCGGGTGGGCGGGCCATTTAGTTCAATGATTTCGTGACAAAAGAGTTTTAACTAGAGTTTCCGCACACCCGCCCAGTTGTTTGTGATCCAATTTCTCGTTCACAACACTTGGGCGAATAGGGGGAGGGGGGGGGGTACAAAGTTCATTGATTGCGCGACAGTAGTTTCAACTGGAGTTCCGGACCACCCACCCAAGTGTTTGTAGTCCAAATATTGAATTACAAACAATAGAGCGAGTGGGCGGGCCATTCAGTTCAATGATTTCATGATTTCATGACGGAAGTTTTAACTAAAGTTCCCCCCCACCTGTTCACAAACACTTGGGAGGGTGGGCGAGGCACAAAACCTAAACCACGACTCCCATATTCTAACATTGTAAAGTTTATTGATTGCGCGACAGTAGTTTCAACTGAAAATTCCGCCCACCCACCCAACTGTTTGTAATCTAATTTCTTGCTCACAAACACTTGAGTAGGAGGCACAAAGTCTATTGATTGCGCAACAGTAGTTTCAACTGGAATTTTGGACCACCCACCCAAGTGTTTGTAATTCAAATAATGGATTGCAAACAATAGGGTGGGTGGGCGGGCCACTCAGTTTAATGATTGCGTGACAGTAGTGTCAACTATAGATCCCGCCCTCCGTAATCCAGTTTCTTGTTCACAATCACTTGGGTAGGTGGGGTAGGTGGGCGGAGCACAAAGTTTATTGATCGCGCGACAATAGTATCTGATCCAATTTCTTGATCACAAACACTTGGGTGGGTGGGCGGGGCATAAAGTTAATTGATTGCGCAACAGTAGTTTCAACTAGAGTTCCCGCCCTCCGTAATCCAATTTCTTGTTCACAATCACTTGGGTAGGTGGGGTAGGTGGGCGGAGCACAAAGTTTATTGATCGCGCGACAATAGTATCAATTTGAGTTCTCGCATACCCATCCAATTGTTTGTGATCCAATTTCTCGTAAACAAGCACTAGGGTGGGTGGGCGGAGAACAAAAATTCATTGATTGCGCAAGATATAGTTTCAACTGGAGTTCCAGAGTACCCACACAAGTGTTTGTGGACCTAACATTAGATTACAAACAATAAGACGGGTGGGCGGGCCACTCAGTTCAATGGTTGCGTGACAGTTGTTTTAACCCAAAAGTTAAGGGGGCGGGCGGGGTACAAAATTTATTAAATGCGCAACAGTAATTTTAACAGGAGCTGATTCAATTTGTTACCGGCTCCATTCCCCCATATGCTAGGGTTGTGGCCGTGTGTGCCATTGAGAGCGTTGGGTTATCTCCCAAAGTCTTCGTTGCTCGGAGAAGGAAGCTCTCGTTGTTGATATGGGTTGTTTGGTTCATATCGGTTCTATGTTTGTGGTATGCTCTGGTGAAGGAACCAGAGAGCAGGGTTCTAAAAGACTCGGCCTAACCCAGAGGTATCTATTGTGTGTGGTGGTCGAAGACACCGTGCAATGGTGGTTCATGTCAAAAGCTGCAGTTTCTATGATGGTGATCACCGGATGACCCAGACGGAATTCCTGTTTACGGTGGTCAGGGTATTGTTGGCTCCATATGTTCTCTGCTTGGTTCTTGGAGTTGGACAGACTGTGGCCGTGAAAGTCGAGTATTTATATGAGTGTGGGACAAAGGACTACTAAAGGATATTGATGGAATGAAGCTCCGCCCACAAAACGGCATAAAATTTCTTGTTCACAAATAGTTTGGTAGGTTCAACTAGAGTTTTCGCCCACCCACCCAACTGGTTGTAATCCAATTTTTTAATCACAAACACTTGGGATGCTATGCGGGGCACTTCGCGTTCGTTGATTGCGCGTCAGTAGTTTCAACTGGAGTTTTTGCCCATCCACTTAACTGTTTACAATCCAATTTCTTGATCACACATGTTTTGATGTTTAGATGGATGGGAGGGTCACTCAAATCATTGATTGCACGATAGTAGTTTCAACTCAAGTTTTTGCCCAACTACTCAAGTGTTTATGATCCAATTTTTTCTTCGTCTTCAGTTCATTGATTGCGCGATAGTAGTTTTAACCCAAATGTTTAGGTAAGCGGGCGGGGCACAATGTTTATTAAATGCGCAACTGTAGTTTCAATTGGAGTTCCCGCCTACCCATCCAAGTGTTTGCGATCCAATTTTTTGATTACAAACATTTGGGTGGGCGGGCGGGGTACAAAAGTTATTGATTGCGCAACAATGTTTGTGATCCAATTTCTTGATAACCAACTCCAATTTCTTGATCTGTAGCACTATCACCTTATTCACACCTAAACCATTACTCCCATGTTCTTACGTTGGACCTTGAAGTGCTGGATCTGAGTTTTAACTGTCCCGAGAAAACTCTAGGTGCCAAACCCAGTTAGACATACCTCAGGCAAACCCAGCAAAAAAACACAAAATTCATAAGCTTGAAGGTGTGCCAGTTCTAAGTGGCTTCAACAAACCAGAAGAGAACTGGAGATCCAAACTAGGATCATTGAAAACCAACAAAAAATACAAAAAAAAAGATGCATGCAAAACCTCCTGGCAAGTAAGTCAAAAACGGCAATTTCATTAAATGTCGAACCAAAGATAGCCGTGTCCAATAAACCAAAGTTAAAGCAACTAGAAAGCGTAGTTAAACTTCTCGGACATAACTATCAAGCGTAACCCATCAGATATGATATCGGACGTAAAATTTAGATGTTTGTGAATTATCTATCATCGGCACGGGTGTCAATGCACGAAGACACCCCACAAACTTTACTCTGAACCTCCAACGCATTAAGTAGAAATGAGAAAACCTGGTTCCATCACCAAAGAACACCCTCGCTTTTCTCGAAACACTGACGCGTTACTACATTTCCACATGTCCAAAAGTCGTTTTCTAAAATTGGTAACACTTCTCTAAAAAACATTGATTTTAGAAAAAAACAGTTCTAGTACCATACGATACATTTACAGTAACAAAAGTTGCTTCCAAGCCTGAAAGAAAGTAGATTCACCAGTAAATGCTTCTTCTAAAGTTGTGTTGATTCATCAATAAAAAAATATTTAGTCTAAACGTCTAGTTCAAGATTTGGACTTTTTTGTAATAACTAGTGATTCAATTCACTTAGTTATCCTTTTAATAGCTTTATGAAATTTGTGTTAGAGAATACAAAAAACAAAAAATATCGAGGAACTACTAAATTTCTTGGAATACCACAAGCTATTGACAAAAGTCTACAACGTAAAGCTTTAGTAGTTTGGCAAAAGCTCTGTATATTCACATATTTAAAACAATTCTTTACAATACCAAAATTAAATTATAATAAATATTTAAAACAATCTGTTTCTAGTTATTATTTTTTATCATTGAACTTTGTAAACTTAAATTACTTATGTTGTGTGTCGCTAGATACATATATTTTTTGTCTCTCGTCTCCAAGGACCTTTTTTATTCCATCTATACAATTCTAAGGCTCCATTTATCCTTCTTTATAAAACGACATAATAGGCTTCAAAAAAATATCATATTTAAAAGCTATTCCATGGCGACGAAGTAATTTTCTCGAGATTACAACAACGGTTTCTATTTATTTCGTTCTCATTTCTATCCCGAGGTTCTTGATAAAAATAAAGTGAACAATTTAATAACCAGTCGGATTTTATAAATGTTTATTATAAATTAATATAGTTGCAATCTAAACAACCCGGAGCAAACTTGAGGGCAATATGCATGTGTTTAGTTAGCGTTTATAATAGAAATGGGAATACAACCTCGAAGTTCTACTAAGGTGGAGAAGGGCTTTCGTCGGAGTCCTCCTCAGAGTAATTGCCTAATTTCCCTGCGGACGTCGAGGATCGGCTCGAGATAACGATTTCGAATCGATCATACATGTACGGGGAGATATCTCGCACTTAATTTTAATCCGGGTCGGAATTGGATAGTGATCTTATTCCAATATTAAATTACCTTCCGCTACGTGCATCAAGTTATAAATTAAATTTATATTTTATTTTTTCACACTTGTCAGTGCTGAATCCTTTGGATCCCCTATTTTTTGCATAATTTTCTTTAAATCTCCTTAAGTCAGTCGTAAATTTTACTCAGTGAAAACTCGGCGTATTCGCAATCTTCTAATGAGTTACCCTCCCCACAATCTGATAGAAAACTCAATTCAATTTCATTTAAAATAACAAATAAATAGAAAATATTTCCCGGCGCTTTCACCATTAATTTTAATATAAATTAATTTAAAAAATTCTAGTATAAAACATAAAAGCGTTTTGAAGCTTTTATATTAACATTTATAAAAGATTACATTAAAAAAGAAATCCCCTTTTGTTAGCTTGTTTCATAACACTAGCGATAAGAATTGATTGCCTTTAACAATTTAATTCTACTTTGCGACAAGTATAGGGACGATATCCACCCTCGACAACACGCTTAATTATGTGAACTCAAACACTTCACACCGCGCTCTGTAAAACTGGCTGCAATATAATTTCTATATTTTTTTTTTCAAACGGAGAATGGTGCTTGGCAGTTGAAAGCCTCTCGTAGGTAATTTAGGATCTTTTAATTCCCTTCAAAAAGGCCCCCTTTTGTTCTTATCCGTCAGCACTATTCCATCTGAAATGTAGGGGAGTTTTAAAAGCGCACATTCCTATCCGTGCATTTTATTAGCGAAAAATTTCCGGATAAAACTAGAGTAAGTGGAACCCTTTATGGGTTTCTTCTGGCGGATTGGAGTCGTTAAAGTAGGAACGGATTTTATTTAGAATTTATTTTTGTTTGTTTGAAGCAGTAAACAAAATTGCGCGACTTGATTTTTATCGATTTTATAAGTAATGAAAATTAATTTAAAGAAATACTGTTTATTTTCGTTTTCTTTACATTCACTAATTATCAGATTACCTCGCATGTAAACTCCTAATTTTGAAAATAAAGCTACCATATACGTTTCGGTGTCTTGCTTAAATGAAATAAATCCGAGACAATTACGGTGGCATCTCGGAAATATTAATTCGGAATTGTTGGCAATTTATGGAAGTCTCGTATACGTGACCGAAGTTATAAAATAAAGGGGCGCCGAAAACACAAACAAAAGTTTCACACAAATGTAGCCATTTATAACAAACATATAAGATTTCGTAATGTACATAACGTTGCCAGTTTATTTGTCTCCTCCCATCCGCCACAGACAGGAATGGAATGGAATGGGATGGGATAAGAGACTCGTACACATTTTAATCTCAATCTTGCCCGATCCGATACACATGCGAAGTGTTCGTTCACCTGGAACACGGGAAAATGAATCAATCCCGGATGGACGAGTACGTAGACGTTTATGAAATATTCTATACAGCGACACTCAATATTGAACAATGTTTAATATTGAAATATATTTATCAAAAGGATGAGAAAATTTAATTTACTTTTATTTTGTACGAGTCAAAATTAACTGAGCGAAATGTTACAAACGTATAAAGTAAAGCGAGTAGTATATCCGACTAAATTTCTTGTCATAGTGACTAATTAAATTCTGAAAGATTGCAAAACACAATGTGATTTCAGTCAATTATTAATAGATTGCGATGCATAAGTACCGACTGCGCCAAATTAATTTTTAGCTCCTCATGTGGTTCGTTACTTAAACTAGGGACTTCGGCTTTTGGCGTTGCACTTTGGTTGTTGGCACAAGGTTCGGTCTGCATGTGCGGTTGACCTGTTAAGGTGCCCCAAGATTCGGCTTTGACCTAGGTCAAAGCGGTTTGAGGTCTTTGCTGGTGATATTGTGCCGCATTGGCTTGTTGCAATTGGTGCTGCGAGAATAATAAATATCAATTTACTCACGTCGTTCCCTTTCGGGCTCTGCAATCGAAGTGTCGGGCATACCGAGCCACACAGAAGAATGTGTATGTTTGGATGCCTATATGAGGTAACGGATCTATTTGAAAAGAACGCTACGCTCTGCATCACTTTGTTAGGCTTTGACCGCTCCGGCCGTTGCTTAACTTTCGTTAGCGTTATTAATCATACATGTCTTCTCTGCCGTACTTCCGTCAAATTCGAGGTTGATCTTCTTCTATATAATATGTAAGTGTCGGAAGTAAGGGCACCAAGCTCATGATTGTCCCACGTTGGGCGCCATTTTGTTACCGGCACGTCAATAACACAGAGAATGATAAACCTCTGTGTTGGGAGCGTAAGACCACGATGCAACGGTCAGAAGATTAATGCGGGATCCGACATTGTACCAGGAGTCCAAGTGTCCAAGTTTGATCAGCTGGAAGACTTTTTCGGCAGCCTAGTCCTACACAAATATATTTTTGCTGCCCTGCATCTCCATCAAGGTCGTCGCCATCTGGGTACATATTTGCGAACCCAGGTGCAAAGTCCCTAGTAACTGCATAGCTCAGTTTTGTTAGTACATATTCTTTTCTGCCGTGATCTGATATTCTACCTTAAGCAAATTTGCCATGCTTTTGAAGGCGTTCTAGTACCCTGCAAAGATGGTTGATGTGGTCTCCGTAATATACTAAAATATCGTCCAGGTATACCAGCACAAATTCTTCAAGCAGGCACGCAAGCACCCTTAACAATAGCTTCTAGAATGATACGGAGGCCAAACGGCATTATTCGGAACTGGTGTGTCCCGCCGTCCGGTGCTGCTTTTCCAAGGCTTTGCGTTTTTGCTGTTTTTAATATGACAGATTGAATTACTGTTGTCACTATTACGTCAAAGGTGGGCACAATAACAAATTTCTGGATAAATAACATTTGGGCGGGTGGGCGGAAACACTGTTTATAAATATTGAGCCGGTGGTTTGATACAGGTTCACCTTGGTAGAGGTTTTTGCCGCAGTAACTAACGTCCTTGAAGGTTTTGTGGATCTTTGGCAGAGGAGCAGCCTCGTTTTTAGTAACAACATTGAGTTTCCAAAAATCCATACAGAACTTTGGTTTGCCATGTTTCTGTTTGACCAGTGTTATCGGGAAGCAGTAATCATAGGTACTTCTTTTGATAATGCCGCAAGGTCACGGTCTTCTTGTGCATATTGTATGTGTAACGAAGTGGCTTTATTGGAAAATGATCTTTGATGTATACCATGCTCTTAATTGCCACACGTTGGACGCTATTTTGTTCCCGGCATGGCCCCAGGGGTCGATGTGAGAGGTGACAGTGGAGTTCTCCAATGGAGATGGTGGATGTTGATCCATAGAGATATCTTGTGATGTTGAGCTATACATCGGAGTGTCAGAAGTGTAAGGCCACGACGCAATGTACGGAAGCTTCTGGAATGATGAAGAAGCATTTTTCAGCCTAGACGGCATAACGCGGAACTGGTGTGTTTTGCGGTCTGGTGCTGCAAATGTTGTGCTGCTTTTTCAATAAAATTTGCCAATAACCCGTCTTCAGGTCCACCTTGGTAAAGTTTTTAAGTCCTTGAGGGTTTTGTAGATCTTTGGAAGAGGAGCAGCTTTGCCTTTAGTACATACAGAACCTTGGTGAGCCATCTTTCTTTTTGACTTGTACTACCGGGAGCAGTAGTTAGTGGTACTTCTTTCAATGATGCCCGTGAACAGCATTTTTTCATCTTTCCACAAGATCACGGTCTTTTTGTGCATATTGTAGGTGTTTCGAGGTGCCCTAGTTAAAGTATAATCTTGGAGCTCAATCTTGTGTGTGGGTGGTTGTGGGTATTACATTGAGACGGACGAACTTACCAGTTGGGCTATTTTTGGCACTTTTAGGTACTCCTCTGGTGATATCGAGAAAACATTCGTAGTTTGAGCAATTCTCTCACCAGACATGCTCTAGTATAAGTGTCTCGTTCAGCTTGAGTGCAATTAAATAATGGGTAGTGTTGGTGCTATTGTCTACTGTGACCTGCACGTATGCTTCGCTCGTAGTCAGTAGAATGGCGTGGGGGTCTACCTGACCTCGATCAAAGCTACATGGTTCTGCCTTGTTGATGAACACAACAATATTCAGTATGTGGTTCGTAGAACCCAAGATAATCTATACTGTAGGCATCACTGCAATCCAAACTAATGATTTGTTATTATACTATGTCCCACCCACACATCCAAATGTTCGTTATCAAGAGATTGGATGCTTGACCTCTCTGCGGATGCCTGAAGTCATTTGGTCACAAGAAACGGTGTCCCACCCACCCACCCAAGTGTTGGTCATCAAAAGATTTAATGTTTCACTTCTTCTTGAGATAACTAACACTCGTATGGTGAGTGGGCCACTCCAATCCAAACTATTGATTAAGTATCATGCTATGGAGTGTCCCACCCACCCATCTAAGTGTTTGTTATCAAGAAATTAAATGTTTCACTTCTCTGCAAGCATCAGAAGTCACTTAATCACAAAAGACGTTCGTGATTCAACTTTTTGATAACTAACATTTGGGTGGGTGGGCCACTCCAATCCAAACTACTGACTCGGTATCATGTTTTGGAGTGTCCCACCCACCCACCCAAGTGTTGGTCATCAAGAGATTGAATGTTTGACTTCTCTGCGGACGCAAGAAGTCATTTAGTCACAAGAGAAGGTCGTGATCTATCTTCTTGAACACTAACACTTGAGTGGGCCACTCCAATCTAAACTACTGACTCGGTATCATGCTTTGGAGTATCCCACCCATCCACCTAAATTTTCGTTGTAAAAAAATTAAATGTTAGAGTTCCCTGCAAGCGTCATAAGTCATTTGATCACAAGAGACGGTCGTGATCCAACTTCTTGAAATTAGGGTGGGTGAATGGGTCACTTCAATCCAAACTACTGACTCGGTATCATGTTATGGAGTGTCCCACCCACCCACCCAAGTGTTGGTCATCAGAGGTTGAATGTTTGACCTCTCTGCAGAAGTCAGAAGTCATTTAGTCACAAGGAGAAGGTCGTGATCCAACTTCTTGAACACTAACACTTGGGTGGATGGGTGGGCTACTCCAATCCAAACTACTAATCTGTTATTGTACTATGGAGTGTCCCACCCACACGCCTAAATGTTCGTTATCAAGAGATTAAACGCTTGACCTCTCTCCGGATGCCTGAAGTCATTTGGTCATAAAAACGTTTGTAATAACTAACACTTGGGTGTATGGGGGGACCATTCCAATCCAAACTACTGACTCGGGTACATGTGCTGGAGTGTCTCACCCAAGTGTTGGTCATCAAAAGATTAAATGTTTGACCCCTTTGCGGACGCCAGAAGTTATTTGGTCACAAGAGACGTTCGTGATCCAATTTCTTAATAAATAACATTTCGGTGGGTGAGTGGGCCACTCCAATCTAAACTTCATTATCAAAAAACTGAATGTTTGACCTCTCTGCAAACGTCAGAAATCACAAGTCACTTAGTCACAAAAGACGTTCGTGATAAATATTCTTAATAATTAACACTTGAGTGTGTGGGGGACCACACCAATTCAAACTACTGACTCAGTATCACAATTTGGAGTGTCCCACCCTCCCACCCAAGTGTTTGTTATCAAAAGATTGTATATTTGACCTTTCCGAAAGCGTCAGAAGTCACTTAATCACAAAAGACGTTAGTGATCCAACTTCTTGATAACTAACAATTGGGTGGCTGGGTGGATCACTCCAATCTAAACTACTGATTTGGTATCATGTTTTGGAGTCTCCCACCCACCCACCTAAGTATTGGTCATCAAGATATTTAATATTTCACTTTTCTGCGAGCATCAGAAGTCACTTAATCACAAAAGACGTTCGTGATTCAACTTCTTGATAATTAACACTTGGGTGCTTGAGTGGGCCACACCAATCTAAACTACTGACACGGTATCAAGTGTTGGTTATCAAATGATTGAATGTTTAACCTCTCTGCAGACGCCAGAAGTCATTTGGTAACAAGAGACGTTCGTGATCCAATTTCTTAATAATTAACACTTGGGTGGGTGGGCCACTCCAATCTAAACTACTTGGTATCATGCTTTGGAGTGTCCCACCCACCCACCCAAGTGTTCGTTATCAAAAGATTGAATGTTTGACCTCTCTGCAAACTCCAAAAGTGATTTAGTTACAAAAGACGGTCGTGAGCCAACATCTTGAACACTAATGAATGAACGTTTGACCTCTCTGCAGATGCCAGAAGTCGTTTGGTCCTAAGAGACGTTCGTGATCCAATTTCTTGATAACTAACACTTGGGTGGGCGGGTGGGCCACTCCAATCCAAATTATTGACTTGATATTATGTGCTGGAGTATCCCACCTACCCACCCAATTGTTTGTCATTAAAAGAATGAATGTTTGACCTCTCTGCGGATGCCAGCAGTCGTTTGGTCCTAAGAGACGTTCGTGATCCAATTTCTTGATAACTAACACTTCCGTGGGTGGGTGGACCGCTCCAATCTAAACTACTGACTCCGTGTCGTGCTATGGAGTTTACCACCCACCCACCCAAGGGTGTGTTGGTCATCAAGAGATTAATTCTTTGACCTCTATGCAAGCATCAGAACTAGCTTAATCACAAGAGACGTTTGTGATCCAACTTTTTAATAACTATCACTTGGGTGAGTAGGTATATTCGATCGATTGTTCTAGACCCGCAAAGCATAACAATTTTTGTGTTTGTTTGGGTTGGTTTCAATCCACAAGACCACTGCGTTTGTCATTGGAGGGAGGTCGTGGTCTGGGCACATCCGCTGGTACATAGTTTCTTGCTTTCGTAGATAATATTCTCCAAGTTCTTTGGTCTGGTTATTTTGTGTGTGCAGCTTAGGGTTGGTGTATTGACGTATCAACAAATTTAAAATGAAGCAGAAAACCTACCCAAAAGATTTCTTTAGAAAACTGTGTCCTGAAGAAACTTTTTGTTGTAACATGCACTGGACAGTTCAACAATCCTTCGACTTTCTAGATATCCACACAACTAGAGAGTGTGGTCGATCTAGCAAACAAGGTCAAAAGAAATATTAAAAGAAGGAAAACCACAAACAGAATGACTAGGCCGATGCTGCAACTTTCTAGGATTGACGCTAACATCAATCAAATCGCTGTTTGCTCCGGCTATAGCTTGGCTGCGGTTCTTTGCTAAACTGGTCCAAGATTCGCCTTTTAATAAAGAAATCAATTCAGGAGTAAGTAAGGGAATGCTCTTGATTGTACCACGTTGGGCGCCATGATGCGGAGATGGTGGATGTCAATCCATAAAGATATTTTATGGGGTTGAGCCGTAGGTCGAAGAAAAAGCGGCTCGCGTGCAATGACATAGATG
The DNA here is from genome assembly GCA_963932245.1 of Tachinus rufipes. Taxonomy (NCBI): domain Eukaryota; kingdom Metazoa; phylum Arthropoda; class Insecta; order Coleoptera; family Staphylinidae; genus Tachinus; species Tachinus rufipes. Next base: position 12,348,184 of record OZ010749.1, read on the forward strand.
GTGATAAACCCCAGTGTCGGGAGTGTAAGGCCACAAAGCAACAGTCGTGAGATCGTGATCGTGATTGCCTCACTTTGAACGTCATTTTGTTACCGACACGGCCTCAGGAGTCAATCTGGGTGGTGCGTAGATGGTGAATGTTGATCCATAAAGTTATTTTGTGGTGTTGAGCTGTAGCTCGGAGGAAAGGGAAACGGCTCTCAGCAATGTTGCGGAAGGTGATAAGTCCCAGTAGTAAGGCTACGGTCGGAAAATCGATGCGGGATTCTGACGTTGCACCAGAAATCCAAGAATCGGACCCAGAGAAGGAGAGGAAAATAAACTGTGCGGCTCCCGAGCAATGATGTGGTGGATGATGGTCAACACGTAGGTGAGTGTAATCTCGCTGCAAACGTCGGTAATGATGCGTGTCCAGTCCTTGGGCAGTGCCAGAGTAATCATCGTAGTTTGATTTTTGGTTAATTCTAGGTTTTGCTGATGTTCCATTCGTGCGGTATTGGTTTAGACGGAATAGATAAATTACCGCATAACCATACTTAAAAAATAGGCATAATAAATAAGAAGTAAGAAGGCAGTGAAGAAGAAAAAGAATCAACTGACCCTGGAACAAATACTTTGTTTCACCACCATCGCAGGGTCACCGTGGAAAACTACCTGTTCCACATCGACGACAAAACATCATCGGCGAGGGGAGACCACACTACCTCAGCTGTCTAGCAGCCTGCAGGGGCCCACATTTAAAAGGAGAAATTCCTAGGATTGTGGGCAAGATGAAGTCCAAACACACCTGGAGAACTCCTTTACCGAGCCTCATACAAAACACAAACATACCATTCTACTCTACTCCCGTCGGCAGGGACCATCAACCCCTTAGAAAAAGAGAACTCCAAAGTCAAACTTAAAGACGGATTAAAAATGCCAAAATAAGCACAAAACACTCCTGCGCTGACCATGTCATAGACGGTGGGGCCGATGCTCTAAAGCAAATGACAGCCACGTTAAAAAAATGTTTAACAAATTAAAACCGAAGCAGAAAACCTACCCGGAAGACTTCTTTAAAAAACTGTACCCTGATGACCAAGCACTCAGAAAAAATTTAAAAACTTTTTGTTACAAAAGATTCTAGAATTCCAAACACTAGAGAATCTGGTTGATCGAACAAACAAGGTCCAAAGGAATATTGAAAGAAGAAAGACGGTGTGATAGCTCAGTTATAGAGCGTTAGCGTAGCATGCTAACAGTCCGGGTTTGATCCCCAAAATATGACTAAATAATAACTTGCTCTTTATCCACCGGGGTGATTCGGAAGCTACCTAATAAGTCGTTGGTCCCATCAACCCCCTTCAAACAAGTCATAAAACTTCTGGGGCGATGTTATTTTACATCGCCCTTGAAGTCTTACGACTGTAAAACGCAAAATATTAATAAAAGCATTAACAGCAAGGCACCCGGTTTTGGTAAAAAACTCCAACAACCCGGCCGATCCTAAAACTAAAAGAAACCAACACAACAAGCTTTGGAATGACTAGACCGTTTACAGTTCAACATCTTAACATCAATGAAGAAATAGTAGAAGCACTTATAGACCACAAAATATACTTTTCAAAGAAATCACGCTGCAAAACTGAAGGTTGCAGAAGAGGCCACCATGAACATAGAAATGTTGATCACTCCACAATTAGACGAAGACCTAATATTGGCTCACCCTTGACTAAAAGATAATAAAGCCAATCTGGATTCTGTACGAAGCTACATTCATTTTGGCAAAAACTACCGAGAAACTGGAAGAACACCCAATCTATTCCATGTTGCTCAGCGTATTAGTTCAAAGTTTTGCTCTAAATTGTTGATCAATTAATAGCACTGCAAAAGTTTTTTTGTAGGTGCGCTGTAATCGATTTTGAGTTTCAGGCTTATTGGTACCACATTCTGGTCTAGCTACTGACTCTGCAATCGCTTTTTAGTTCCAAGCCAAAATCCAAAACAAAAATTGATTGCAAAGCAATAATGGCTTTGCAATCAATTTTTGTTTTGCAAACACAAAAATTTGCAGCAAAATGCAGAACTAAACATCGACCGCAATGCATAAATACAAAAATTTGCTACCAAACCTGCAACTATAAAACAATTATATTACGCAAAAAATTCAAAACCAATCGTAGTACTGAATTATGTGACAAAATTTGTAACAAAAAAACTGAGCAAATAATCGCAGCCCAATCAAAAAAACGACTTTAGTTTAGTTTTGGACGTATTTTTTTGCTTCTATGGCATTGCAATCGTTTTTGGTTTAAGGTTTTGGTGCAAATGTTTGTAAGCTTAGTTTCTACGGCCGATGAGCACAACATAGTTGAAAAACGACAAAAAAACTCAAAACTTTAAAATTCAGATTTTTGTATTTAATAAAATAATTGAATGCTCAGTGATGGAGTAAATATGAAATTTAAAATGCAGAATTTAATCTTTCAAAAAATATTCTTCTGATAGAAATATAGCCGCGTCGAGTCTGTTCCGCTCTTGTTCAACAAAGAAAAAACATTATAATTGAAGTAATATATTATAAAAGTAATGTAATATTAAATGTATGTTTTCGTTCTTTATTCAAAGTAGTTCATTTACCCGGCTCAATTATGATTACTTTTTTAAAAAGCAAAATACATTTTACATTCATTCCCTGGTTACGTCTGAATTCACTCAACACCAATGTCGGTTTTGCTCGCGAGTGTTCTCGCATTTTCTAAGCGGCATAAATAATGGATGTTTTCACCATTTGCATTTACTTTACATACAAATAATGTTCTTGTACTCTTCATGATGTGCGCGCTATGTGATATATGCGCTGCACACTCCGACTCGTAACAGATAATACATTAAAAGTCCACCGAACAGAAGAAAAAAAAAACAACAACACATTACATGATTAATATTAAGTTTCCTCTGGGGATAATTAAATTTCAGCTTGGATTAACTAGCACAACAATTTAATTCGATAAATTGCCAGCAATTAATTAAAGCTGAAATCCAGTTTTATGCTTCGCTGGCATGTCAATCTGGTCTAAGGATAACCCATATGTAAAATCAATGCTAGTCGAATCTATTAATACTGAATTAAAACCGGCCCGGATTCGATCAATGTTAATGACAGGCGGCGGTGTGGGATGCTTAATTATATTTTATCAACTTCATTGGGTATGAAATTTGCGCATTACATATATTCAAATCAAGTCAAGAATTAATTGATAAAATTATTGTTTTCTAAAGTTTGCGTCATTGCAGTAAGCCATCAATAATATATAATCCTAGAGGTTATCATAGACTACATAATCCATACTTTGATGAGGGTTACACGTCGACTTATCATCACACTGCATTGACTTATTTATTATCTTGAAATTTGTTATAAGGGAGGAGATGGATGTAAATATCAACTCATATTAGACAAGAGTAATTAACAATTTTGACCAGTTTGAAGGCAATCAATAGATTTAAGTTATTTCATTACTTAATAATTGCAAAAAATGTTGTTACTGAAACTATTCAATTTAAAAAAACTCTTTGTGTTTCAAATAATTAATTCCTTATGCAATAATTAAAAGGAATTAACACAGTACATAATATTAAATTTTCTTGTTTATACACTTTATATTTAATTAAATCCAAGTTTTTAATTAAACTCGCTCCACTATTTGCTGTTTATTTCAATTTAATAAAGTCCCTGTAAATTAAACAACATAAATCAAAACAGATAACCGTATAATTTGATATAAATTTATAAAGTGCCCCGTGCACAAATTGGAATTAAGTCGGTATTAATTCCTGCGGAAGACATCAAGTATACATGGAGGAATAATTTAACCATATGAGAATACGCGAATTATAATATCCGTGGGGTACACGTGTTGTCCATGTACATTAATGGCCGACCCCATAAATTGATCCGTCTGTCCATGGCAAACGCCGCTGCACCTGTCACCTCCCATGTCCTAACGTGTCCGCTATATACGGCATTAACCAACCCCCCAAATGTATGTACAGCAGTTAAAAGGGGTAACTGAGTTATAGCATGCAGAATTGAATATTAAATGCTGTGTTAGCGTAAGATAATGTTCTTGCTAGCCAATACTATTCAATATTTTGAATTAACTACTTTAAACCATAAATGCTCCGGGTCAGAGTGCGAAACAAAGATAAACCACTCTATTTCCACCCATATAAAATTTATTAAGCGGAAACGGATGCCGAAAAGTGTTAATTACTCGTATTCTTTTGCTCCTTTTTTCGCTTCGGTTAAATAAGTTGAGGATCAGGATCTGCTGAAGGGCACTTGAGAAAAGTGAAGCCACTATATCACTTCTACATGACCAACAGATGTGGTTGTAATTCTTTCTATTTCTGATCCTTAAAAAATATTGGTTTTGTTAGTATTATTATTGCAAATGCGCGCGCATATATCATTATATATTCATTTTGAGGAATTGCAACTGACAGCGGGATATTGGCAATCGCGATGTAAATGAAATAATCCTGAAAATCCACCGTCAGATTCACAAACTACAAGCCCATTGTGCTTTGCGGTTTATTTTGCTGGAGAATTACTAATTACCTGTAGACAATGAAATATGAACGGAAATTATATAAACCGGTAGTTCATCAAATATGATGTTGTTTAGATTGAGTAACATATTTTAAAATGTTCATGAGGTACTTATTTTGAAAGTAATTAACATTTTCTATTATGAACAGAAATAATTGGATTAGAAATTATTTAATAATTTATTCTAAAATAATTTTGTTGGTTTGATTATATTATAGCGCAAATTATTTGAAAATAAGTAACCGCAAAATTCATAATATTTTACCATTGATCTTACTAACCATATCAATATTCATGTCAACCCAAGAAGTCTACTTACAAATTATTTTATATTTTCTAGAAGTAGACTTACCTGAAACAAAAGAAAAGATTAATTAGTAACAATAATAATATAATTATAATATAAATAATTCATATTAATTTCAATAAGAATTAAAGCATAAACAAAATTTATAAAATGTGTTTCAAGGTATACACCCTTCAGCAGTGTGCCTAGCATCTCAGAAACACAATTTGCATAAAATCACAATAACTTTCATACCTTTTATAAACAATAATAATATATGTGAGCGGTAATAACACCTCTCAATGAGAAATATATACGCGATTGACTTCTACGTTATCTAAACCCAAAGCTCGATATGCACCAGCTCCTGTCGGTATTCCGAATAAAGCTTTAAAATCTTTCTCGCACAAAGCAATAATGGTTCTGACCAATATTACTAATGCAATTTTACGTACAGGGCACTTCCCACTTACCCAAAGTTTCCCCAAAACTACCAGTTTCCTATGCACCTTAAGCAAGGTCATAGAAAGGGTAATCCTGGATGATATCCAAGAACATGCAGAAGTAAATTCTCTTATCAACATTGGTTTAAACGTGAATTCTCAACCACGGGGATGGTATTTTACGACGTCGTAAAAGCCTTCGATAACATCTGGCATGACGGTTTACTACTAAAACTGCATAGTTCCAACTGCGTCTCATAAAACTGATAGCTTTGTACTATGCAGAAATTTTTCATTAAAGCTCCAAAAGCATGTCTCAACCTCACGGCCAATCACGGTAGGGGTACCTCAAGGCTCTCTTTAATCTCCTATGCTACTTAGCCTTTTCGTTGCCGACGTGTCATCAAAATGGCACAATACGCCAATGATACGGCACTTCTCTACAGCTCAAGGTCGCTAATGATGGTCACCATGAGGGTTCAAAAAGCCTGCAAAGTGTCTGGGAATCACCTTCGATAAAGGTCTGACGTACAAATGTTGGCAAAAAACCTACTCATTCCAATGCTTCGGCGGGTTAATAGGTTGACGCTCCAGAACAAACTCCGAATGTACATGTCAATCATCAGACCTCAAATGACGTTTGGTTTTCCAATCAGACGCTTTTCAAAATCTAACCCTACGTGGGATCGTCGGAACCCCATAGTACCATAGGAATGCAGACATTCACAACGACTTAGGCATCACGAATTGCAAATCGCAAATTTAGCTCTTCATTCGAACACCGATTTCACCAGACTAGAATAACCGGACAAGGAGGACTACTTCTATAGGAAAACGGTCAACCTAAGTGGGTTCACCCCACAGCCTATAAGGCGTTCTGTCTTAAATCGTCCTTTTAATTTCTCCAAATGGAAAGTTTATGAGCTTAAGGTCTCAAACTTACAGACAGCCACAAATTCCCAACCCACGGCAGGGTAGGCGGGGGCACAGTTTATAAAAATTAGATCTGTAGTTTGATAAATAATGAATTGATAAATTGAAAGTTACAACCAGCTGCCGTGTTCCTGCAGCTAACAAACAGAACATAATGACTGATAGATGGCATTACGTTTGAGAAAGGAGGTGACGTAACAAACTTCTTGATAACAAACACTTGGGCGGGTGGGCGGGAACACAGTTCAAGAATATTGGGTCGGTAGTTTGATATAGTGTTCCCACCCACCCGCACAAGTGTTTATTACCAATAAAACTTTTAATTTTAAAACTGCAAATACCTGCAAATTCCTGCAGCTAACAAGCATAACATATTTAATATAGTGTTCCCACCCACCCGCCAAAGTGTTTATTGCCAATAAAATAAAAGTTACAATCACCTGCCTTGTTCCTGCAGCTAACAAACATAACATAATGGCTTACAGATGACATTAAGTTAGAGAAAAGAAGTGACGTAACAAATTTCTTGATAACAAACAATTGGGCGGGTGGGCAGAAACACAGTTTATAAATATTAATCAATAGTTTAATAGTATTCCCACCCACCCGCCCAAATGTTTATTACCAATAAATTGAAAGTTACAATCACCTGCTGTGTTCCTGCAGCTAACAAATATAACATAATGACTGACAGATGGCATTAAGTTTGAGAAAGGAGATGACGCAACAAATTTCTTGATAACAAACACGTGGGCGGGTGGGCGGGAACACAGTTCCTAAATATTGGGTCGGTAGTTTGATTAGTGTTCCCACCCACCCGCCCAAGTGTTTATTACCAATAAATTGAAAGTTACAATCACCTGCTGTGTTCCTGCAGCTAACAAACATAACATAATGATTGATAGATGGCATTAAGTTTGAGAAAGGAGGTGACGCAACAAATTTCTTGATAACAAACACTTGGGTGGGTGGGCGGGAACACAGCTCATGAATATTGGGTCGGTAATTTGATATAGTGTTCCCACCCACCCACCCAAGTGTTTATTACCAATAAATTAAAAGTTACAATCACCTGCCGAGTTTCTGCAGCTTACTAACATATCATAATGACTGATAGATGGTATTAAGTTTGAGAAAGGAGGTGACGCAACAAATTTCTTGATAACAAACACTTGGGTGTGTGGGCGTGAACACAGTTCATAAATATTAGGTCTGTAGTTTGATTTAGTGTTCCCACTCACCCGCCCAAGTGTTTATTACCAATAAATTGAAAGTTACAATCACCTGCCGTATTCTTGCAGCTAACAAACAAAACATAATAACTTATAGATGGCATTAAGTTTGAAAAAGAAGGTAACGTCACACTTTTTTGATAACCAACATTTGGGCGGGTAGGCAAAAACACAATTTATTAATATTGGCTCGGTAGTTTGATAAGTGTACCCGCCTAAGTTTTTATTACCAATAAATTAAAAGCTACAATCCATGCCGTGTTCCTGCAGCTAACAAACATAACATAATGACTGAAAGAAGGCATTAAGTTTGAGAAAGGAGATGTCGTAACAAATTTTTTGATAACAAACAATTGGGCGGATGGGCGGAACACAGTTCATAAATATTGGGTCGATAGTTTAATATAGTGTTTCCACCCACCCGCCCAACAGTTTATTACCAATAAATTGAAAGTTACAATCACCTGCCGTGTTTCTGCAGCTAACAAACATAACATAATGACTGATAGATGGCATTACGTTTGAGAAAGGAGGTGACGTAACAAATTTCTTGATAACAAACACTTGGGCGGGTGGGCGGAAACACAGTTCATGAATATTGGGTCGGTAGTTTGATATAGTGTTCCCACCCACCCGCTAAAGTGTTTATTACCAAAAAATTGAAAGTTACAATAACCTGCTGTATTCCTGCAGCTAACAAACATAACATAATGACTGATAGATGGCATTAAGTTTGAGAAAGGAGGTGACGTAACAATTTTTTTTCTAACAAACACTAAGGCGGGTGGGCGGTAACATAGCTCATAAATATGTTGTTTCGGTAGTTTGATATAGTATTCCCACCCACCCGCCCAAGTGTTTATTATCAAAAAATTGAAAGTTACAATCACCTGTTGTGTTCCTGCAGCTAACAAACATAACATAATGACTGATAGATGACATTACGTTTGAGAAAGGAGGTGACGTAACAAATTTCTTGGTAACAAACACTTGCGAGGGTGAGCGGAAACTCAGTTCATAATTATTGGGTCGGTTGTTTGATATAGTGTTCCCACCCACCCGCCCAAGTGTTTATTATCAAAAAATTGAAAGTTACAATCACCTGCTGTGTTCCTGCAGCTAACAAACATAACATAATGACTGATAGATGACATTACGTTTGAGAAAGAAGGTGACGTAACAAATTTCTTGGTAACAAACACTTGCGAGGGTGAGCGGGAACTCAGTTCATAATTATTGGGTCGGTTGTTTGATATAGTGTTCCCACCCACCCGCCCAAGTGTTTATTACCAATAAATTAAAAGTTACAATCACCTGCCGTGTTTCTGCAGCTAACAAACATTACATAATGACTGATAGATGGCATTACGTTTAAGAAAGGAGGTGACGCAACAAATTTCTTGATAACAAACACTTGGGCGGGTGGGCGGGAATACAGTTCATGAATATTGGGTGGGTAGTTTGATATAGTATTCCCACCCACCCGCCCAAGTGTTTATTACCAATAAATTAAAAGTTACAACCACCTGCCGTGTTTCTGCAGCCAACAAACTTAAGATAATGACTGATAGATGGCATTACGTTTAAGAAAGGAGGTGACGCAACAAATTTCTTGATAACAAACACTTGGGTGGGTGGGCGGCAACACAGTTCATGAATATTGGGTCGGTAGTTTGATATAGTATTCCTCCCACCCACGCGCTTAAGTGTTTATTACTAATAAATTGAAAGTTACAATCGCCTGCCGTGTTCCTGCAGCTAACAAACATAACATAATGACTGATAGATGGCATTACGTTTGAGAAAGGAAGTGAAGTAACAAATTTCTTGATAACAAACACTTGAGCGAGTGGGCGGTAACACAGTTCATGAATATTGGGTAGGTAGTTTGATATAGTATTCCCACCCACCCACCCAAGTGTTTATTGCCAATAAATTGAAAGTTACAATCACCTGCCGTGTTCCTTCATCTAACAAACATTGCATAATGATAGATGGCAATAAGTTTGAGAAAAGAGGTGACGTAACAAAATTTCTTGATAACAAACACTTATGCGAGAACACAGTTTATGAATATTGATCGGTAGATTGATAAGCGTTCCCGCCCGCCCGCCCATGTGTTTATGATTAAAAAATTAAAATTTAAAACCACCTGCCGTGTTCCTGCAGCTAACAAACATAACATAATGACTGATAGATGACATTACGTTTGAGAAAGGAGGTGACGTAACAAATTTCTTGGTAACAAACACTTGCGAGGGTGAGCGGAAACTCAGTTCATAATTATTGGGTCGGTTGTTTGATATAGTGTTCCCACCCACCCGCCCAAGTGTTTATTATCAAAAAATTGAAAGTTACAATCACCTGCTGTGTTCCTGCAGCTAACAAACATAACATAATGACTGATAGATGACATTACGTTTGAGAAAGAAGGTGACGTAACAAATTTCTTGGTAACAAACACTTGCGAGGGTGAGCGGGAACTCAGTTCATAATTATTGGGTCGGTTGTTTGATATAGTGTTCCCACCCACCCGCCCAAGTGTTTATTACCAATAAATTAAAAGTTACAATCACCTGCCGTGTTTCTGCAGCTAACAAACATTACATAATGACTGATAGATGGCATTACGTTTAAGAAAGGAGGTGACTTAACAAATATCTTGATAACAAACAATTTGGCGAGTGGTCGACGACTGCATAGAGCAAACCTAAAAAAACCTAATCAAATTTTTAGTCTCTACCGCAATTAGCACTCTACGTTGGACGATTTTCAAAGAAAAAAAGAATTTGTGTATTTTTAAATTTTTGAAAAATGTAAATAACGTCAAATCGCAAAAAAAATATTTAAAAAAACTTTAAAACCTTCTACAATCTATCAGACGTAAGGAAAAGTTTCAAGAAGAAAACGAGTGCCAATGAATGTGCCCAAAACCTAGGACATGAAGTCGACTAAGACTTTCTGAAAAGTCTATAATGAAACCTTGCTAGATTAAATAAACTACCAAACAAAAGGAAACCAAAATTGAGATCCCTTTTAGCAAGTGAGATAAATCTTTCTAAACGTGCAAGTGGTCATCACAAGCTTCAGGACTTTTATCAAAAACCTCGTTGATAGTGCACTGAAAAAGAAATATTTTTTGAAACATACAAAAGTGTCAAACTCTTCTCCAAACTAAAAAAAAATAAAAAATAGGCAGATGTGTCTTAAGACTCGAAACCGAAGCATTGTCAAATCATGGCCAATTAAATTGGAGTTGATAAATTGTGTGATAAAGACAAATATATTTAGAACACGCAAAAATTTTACGTAGAAAACTGAAAATATAAAAAAACATAGCTAAAATAATGTTGATAAACTTCAGAATGTAAAAAGATACCATAAATTTAAGAAGAACTTGAAGCAAACTCTGAACAAGCGCCAACAACTTTTGGAAAATAAAATAAACTCCCAAAAACGCTTTCACATTCAAAAAAACAACACACAAGCTTAGAAAAAACTAATTTTGCAAAAACAAAATAAGATAAAGAATGCTATAACCTTCAAATAAACTTCACAACTTTGAAAAAAACACCACAGGCTCTGAAAACACACCACAAACTCGAGAAGAAAAAACGCAAGAATCTCCAGCGGGACAACACAGAGTTCGAAATCATATTCCAAAAACCACCACAAACTCAAGACGATCAAAATTAAACTCCTTAAAAGATTCTATAACCTACAAAAGTACATCAAAAACTCTGCAAGTACAAAATAAGCTTTCCAGCATCTCCAAAATTACCATAGAAAAACACCACAAATTTAAGAATAAATGTAAAAACACCCGAAAGACAAAATACGTCATTTTGCAGTGACTCCAAAATCTCTAAAAGAACAAAACTGATTTCTAAAGAATTTTCTAAAGAAAATAACCTTCGAAAACACAAAACCGCAGACTACAAAATCACACCAAATTCATAAAAAAATATATAAATCCTGAAAGACGCAAAAACCCAAAAAAAAACACCAGAAAAAAGTTCAATAAGACACCACGTACTCTAGAAAAACACTACAGATTCAAGAAAAATAATCCTAAAAGATGCCTATACCTATAACCTAACCTAACCTCTAGCAACTTGCCACAGACTTATCTTAAATAAACAACACCAATTTCAAAGAAGGTCTACAAACTCAATATAATCTCCTGAAAAAGGCAGTAACCTCTAAAAAAAAACATCAAAAACTAAAAAAAAAACAAAATATACTCTCAAAGTATGATTCAAAAAACACCTAAGACTCCGAAAACACACCATTGATTTAAGAATATTAATATATACTCCTAAAAAACGCAAAAACATTCAGCAACCGAGAAAGCCGTCATAGACGCTGAAAAACCTATACAAATTCTGGAAAAGCACCACAAACCCAAAAAGCTCTAACTATAAACTCCTGAAATGCTTCAAGCAACTGATATAATTTTTTGGAAAACCACCAGAAATTCTAAAAGATCAAAATATAAATTCCTAAAAGATGCTATAACCTTAAAAAAACTGCAGGAACTGTAGAAAATCAAAATCAGACTTAAAACACACGACCAACAATAGAGTTCTTAAAACAGAACGCTACAGACTTCAGGTGAGCATCGTAGACGACAAAGATGTAATAACTTTAAGACGCAACAGGCTATGGGCAGAATAAATAAACTCCTGAAGAACATTATAACCTTTTTGTGGTGTGCAATCGTTTTTTAGTTTCAGATTTTTACGCATATTTTTGTATCTATTAATAGACCTTGCATCGCAATTTTTAGATTAAATCAAAAAATTTATAGAAAAACTTAGACGAGTTTTGCAAAACGCTAAAAATTGAAGAAAAACTGGCCCTCAGGTACTTGCACGCTTTTCTAAGGAGCAGAACTAATACAACAAAATATTGGATGCGTTGTATTGCTTCTGGACCTCCGCAATGGCCTCCAATCAATCAAGTCTACAATAGTTTATACTGGACCTATCAACGAGCGTTGCACTAACAGCAAAACCAATAATCACAAATTAGAATCAGAACCCAAATTAACCTAAAAGTCATTCAGCTGCTGGTAGAAGATCAAAGACCAGAGAATTTGCCAGAAAAGAATTCCAGAGTAAATTGGAACTCATCTCAGCACAAAGTAAATTTATTTGCGAACTGTTAAGTCTCAACAATTGAGAACCTTCAAAATAGAAGGCCGAGTAATATTTCAGAAATTATCCAGTCTACTGAGTAGCACCAAGACCATAAATACCAAGACCTTGACGTCCTTGAACCAGGGCAATGGGTGTGAGCAAAACACAAGTTGAATCAAAACACGTGTTAAAGCCTAACCATAACAAACTACCAATTTTGGCCGTTGTTCTAGCTTGTAGGAGAGCTAAAACAACGGCAAATTTGAACCCAATAGTTGTATAAAGACTTCAAAATTGGCTAAGGTCTATCCTACTAGTAGATGCAACAAATATCCAACTGCACTTTGGTCAAACCAACCAAGGATTCTGCAGACAAACCCAACTGACCACCCAAGAAGCAAAAAGGTGAGAAAAATACCCTTTGCACTGTATGTCATATAAAGCTTTATAATGACTACAACCGACCTAAAGTGGTGCTAACTTTACACATACTCTGGCTACACATGTTCGTAGAAACGAATGCGGGCTTCAAAGAAAAACTGACCAAATTTGCCGTCAGCAGAACCACTAGATAGCAAATTTCCGTCAATACCCAAACCCAAAAATGACTCGCAAGCAGTGTCTGTAAGGCTTTAGTGTCTGATAACCACAAATCTCGTTATGATCGACTATTGTTCAATGTGGGCAAAAATTAATGGTAATTAATAAATCATACTATCTTTAATCTTGCTGGTAATTGCCAATATATTGTATTTAATAATAATAGACTTGCGACTGACCAAACAGACTAAATGCCACATTTAAACGTGCCTGAGCAGACATGGTGGCATTCATGCAAAGTTCTTCTAGTTCTTTTGCTTTTGGTAGTATTATTGCATTCCTTTTCGGGTTAGTACAATTAAAAAAAAACTGTTGTATACAATATTCCAAGAACTCAGAACTGTATTTTGTTTTTTCTACTGTTTAGGCAAACATTTGTCTTAAATATTTAGAGATTCTCTGTTTTTCTTCTCAGCTCCTAATATATCGACGGCCGTGACCTTTAAATACAGAACAAAATTTGCAAAAGCCTTACTACCATTTGAAAAAGTTTTCTTTTACTTCAAGTTCTTTGCCAAATCTATCTACCATTAACCTTTTAAAAATGTTACTCGCAACGTCCAGTAAGCTAAAGTACCTTTACAAAGCAATGCCCTCCACCACAAACTGATAAAGAACTTTTTGCTCACAGCAAACACTGATTAATGAGTTGAGTAACTTTTTCGGAACAGCTTCAAGTGCAAATTTCGAGAATTTATTTAAAATGCCATCAGGTTCCACTATATTTTTATTTGGGAGTTTTATAGCTGCCGCCGCTACTTCTTTTCATAAGAACAGCAAAATTTCCAACAATTGAATTGGTTCCATTAAAATTATTTGAAAGAAGACTTTGGTGTTTCTCCGGGTATACCACTGCTTTGGCTTCAAGCAGTCTCGCTTTTGTTTGCTTTGTCACTAACTTGCAAGGTAATCCCTAAAAATCTAATTCTGGAAAAAAGTTTGTCCAGCGTTTATCTTTCCTTTCTTTTAGAAACGGTTCAGGTAGTTGCGTTTCCAGCTTTTCTGGCTTGTTCCACTTCATTACTCCACCAGTCCAAGAGACGAGAAAAGTAAAATAGAAACAAAAAAAAACAGGGAAAAAAACCAAAAAGATAAATATAAGAAATGACAAAACAATTATGCATACCAAAAAAAAAAGAGAACATTTACAGAAACTGCAATACCAAACAAAACTGCAAAGTTAAAAAAAAGAAGAAAAGAAATGTTGCAAGAAAACAGAATAACAAAAATAACAAGGTAAACGCCAAATAGTAGGTATGCCTTCTCGACGTGAGATACAAGAATATCACTGAAATCTTACAAATTTAGGTTTACCAAAAGAAATTTAACTAATAAAACTGCACAAACTATTTGTTTTGTGTACGGCAGTTGATATTCTTCCTGGTTCAGAAGACGGCCGTGGATTGCGTTTGCGATGTAAATTAACTGTTGTCTTAACAACTTTTACATCTAATTATTGATGTCACAAACATTAATATAACGTTAAAATAAAAATAACTTTCACATAAAAAGCATTTATTGTATTGCAAGTCTGATAACAAGTTTGTTACAAGTGTAGCTAGTACAAGTGTAGAAACGGAACTGCTCGTAAATTGTACAAATACAAAAAAGGTAAATTTATGTCTGATAGTGGTAGGACACAACAGATGGCTAATTACAAGGGCTAATTCATAATTCCAGGAATTTAAGCCTCTTTGAAGAGGATTTAGTAAAAACCAAACACGTGCACCCACTTAACAGCAGGTACTTACAAATGTTATAAAATTCAATTAACATAAATCTTTGTTTTATGACATGTAAGAAATAATAGCATTGTATCGCAAACACTATTCATGAAGGAGATGGATACAACAAACAAGAAGTGAACAAAGACCTAGGAAAAGTAAAAACGCATCTGAAGACCAAAAAAATTAAGTGAATAAATTGAATAGCACACTGATTAGAGAAAGAAGAGAATGCAGAAGTGGATGTCAAACAAAAGTTTTGGCCATAAGAAGAGAAGGGCCAAAAAAATAGTCAAGGCAATAACCAACCCGCTTTGAACTAGTGCCAAATCTAGACTAGATTGACAAGGACAGTATAACAACATAATTTACGCAGAAAAGAAAACCGGACTACTTGGAGGGTACACATAACATGGAACTGAGCCCAAACTATTCTCTGTAGAAAAGACCCATCTTGACACAACACCTTAGTAAACTTTTTAAAAGGATGACTGTGTCTCTTTTGTTAAGGTCTTCGTTTCAGTTTATTATTATTTCGTTCAAAAAGAATTTTATTGCCATATGTAGATATAATGCTTGGTACCTCAGACGCCCCTATTTGCTATTTCCTGTTTTTATTGCTATTTCGGATTACACAAACGTGTGCAACCTCCTTATTTCTAGAAAATCATACCGTGCCGTTGAACATATCAGTTATATTACATCTTAAATAATTTTTGAATAATATTTTTGTCATTGCACTAACATTTATGAATATTTAGTGTATTTAATAAGCAAAGTTTTCCTATATAAATTAAAAATTCATTGACGTCGATCATTTCGAACCATCCAAACCATTAACGTATGTCTATAAATCATTTTACACACCAATATTATTATAAAAGCGACATAAAACATTATTTGCCTTTAAAAACGTATTTGCTTTCCACATTAATGGCTAGGTTAAGCTGTTTGAACACCAGGACATATTTCATAAATTTTATATTCCATTAATCAATTACAAATTTTTTGTAGTACAACATAAATTATTAATACATCGATAAATTTTAATTGGATCATTATTGCAAATGGTTATAATTTTCCTCTTTTACATCAGTTTATTTGGATTTCTTTGTTGGTGGCAAAGTGATGAATAAAACATGGGATTCCTTTAAATTGTCAATAAATCCAGGACGATAAATCACAGAAAATGAAATCGAGTGATTTATATAATGATTGTAAAATGTTTGTATCGCGCGCGCTGGTATAAATAAATTCTTATGGAGTGGGTTAGTAGTAGTACGCTGAGGGTAGTATGAATGGGATGTTATTTACCGTTATTGCAGCACTTTTCGCCAAGGTAATTCCGTTTTATTCGTATTCCATTTCATCTTTAACTGAAATTGTAGTTTAATATTGTCATGGGAATGGCCAACAATGAAAGGAGGAGTATTTACATATGGAAAGAACTCGCTTCACCAATATTCACCGTTGATTTAAAAGAGCTCCGAGGCAAGACCGTCAGAGTGATAGCTGACAACGTAAGGTTTTTACGCGTGATATAAAAATTTATTGCCGTTTTTTTTTTCATATAGATGTTGCCGTATGTTACTTCAAGCAACACATCACATGAATTAAGCGGATATCTGGGGGATATCTGGACCATTATACAAACCGCTCTGGAATTTAAGTAATGGCTTACATTTATTTCTTTTTGGAAGATTATTTAGCGTTTTTTTTATATAGGAGCAATATCACATCGATGGGTTATGACCAGGGGGTGGAGTTAATAACCTCAGGCCGTGCTGATGTTATGCTCGCAGCAGTCGTTTATAAAAAGGGACTGGTCAACATTGAATATTCCCAACCGTACTTTTACAACTGGTATTTAATATAGTTGTATTAAGGGAGGGATTTATCAGTTTATTCTTTTAGGTATCATATGTACATAAAAAAGCCCAAAGCTGTCGCCTCGTCCTCGTCCTATCTACGCACACTTGATGACGAACTGTGGTTCGCCAGTGTCTCATTATTCTTGGCCTTGTCTTTTTGTTTATGGCTCACCATGCGGATAATATATAAGTTCACTCGGCAAGATAGAGCTGTTTCATTAGCGAGTTGTCTGCTTACTGTGTGTGGGGGCTTCTTGAATCAAGGTAAGGCATTAATGTGACACATTAATTCCATCAGCGCATGTAATAAAATATATTTCACATATCACAATCGTGGTCATAAAATTATACGTTATATCTCATTTAGCTTAGTGGGATGATTAAAATTTCACCGAGCGGTATGATAAAAGTTTATACTTTAATTTTCAGGAATATTATAGGATAGTAAATTGTAAAGTGGGTGTAGCGTTGTATGAGAAATTCTTCAATTAGTTTATTAATTTAATATTGAAATATAATATTTTGGTACTAACTACTCGTAAATTACATATTAAAAGTTTATAATTTTTTAGCAACATTAGGAACTGTACTGGTTGTATAATTTTACAAAATTAGAAATGGCTTCAGTTTTTTGTACAGTTATTTTAATCATGTCCAGTTGAAATAATTTCAAAAAAGCAACTTTTCGAAAAGTTATGAAAGAGTTAAAAAATTTTGATGTTTTTAATAGTTTTTTACATGTTTTAAGGTTATATTGTAAACATTATACAACAAAATTTTAAAAATTGTGTCATCAGTAATATAAAATAATATAAAATTTTTTTTTTTCAAAATTTGCAAAAAATAGTTAGAAATTTTTGATAAACGTTTTAAATAGCTTCACATGAGACTATTTTCTCAGAATTTTGTGAGAAAAAATTAAAAATTGTGCCTTCAGTTGAGATAATACCAAAAAAGCAAATTTTTAAATTTTCAAAAAAGTTAAAAAAATAGTTTGAAATATTTGATAAATATTTTGATGTTTATAACAGTTTTGTACATGACATAAGATTATTTTGTAAAAATTCTGTTGTCCTCAGCTGATGTATTTTAAAAAGACAATATTTCAAAAAAATCAGATTTTCAAAAAAATGCAAAAAAATAGTTAAAATTTTTTGACAAAAATTTTGATGTTTCTAAATGTTTTTTACATTTCTTAAGATGAAAATTCTGTAACAAAATATTAAAAATTGTGTCCTCAGCTAAAGTATTTTAAAAAGAAAAATTTCAAAATGTTGCAAATTTTCAGAAAATTGCAAAAAATAGTTAAACATTTTTGATAAATATTTTGATGTTTCTAAAAGTTTTTTACACGTCTTAAGTTTATTTTGTGAACATTTTGTAACAAAATATTGCAAATTGTGTCCTCAGCTGAATTATTTTAAAAAGAAAAAAAAAATCCAAAATATGCAAATTAAAAAAAAAAACAAAAAAAATTTGATAAATATTTTATGTTTCTAAATGTCTTTTACATGTCTTAAAATTATTTTGTGAAAATTTTCTACAAAATATTAAAAATTGTGTCCTCGGCTGATGTATTTCAAAAAAATAATTTTTCAAAATGTTGCAAAGTTTCAAAAAATTGTAAAAAATAGTTTGAAATTTTTGATAAATATTTTGATGTTTCTAAAAGTTTTTTACATGTCTTAAGATTATTTTGTGAAAATTCTGTAACAAAATATTGAAAATTGTGTCTTCGGCTGATGTATTTTAAAAAAACTATTTAAAAAAAAAATTGCAGATTTTCAAAAAAATAGTTTAAAGTTTTTGTTAAATATTTTGATGTTTCTAAAAGTTTTTTACATGTCTTTTAAAAATGTGTGTCCTCAGCTAATGTATTTTATTAAAAAAGCATTTTTTTTTAATTCTTCAAATTTAAAAAAAAAAAAAATAGTTTAAAATTTTTGTCACAAATTTTAATGTTTTGAAAAGTTTATTTTTAAATTTTTGACAAATATTTTGATAGTTTTAATAGTGTTTTACATGTTTTAAGGCAATTTTGTGAAAATTCTGTAACCAAAATTTGAAAATTAATTTTACCAAATTTGAAAAAATTGCAAAAAATAGATAAAATTTTTGATAAATATTTTGATATTCTAAAAAGTTTTTACGTGTCTTAACTATTTAATGAAAATACTGTCAAAAAATGTTACACATTGCGTCCTCAGCTGATGTATTTTAGAAGAACATAATTTGCAAATTTTCAAAAA
This sequence comes from Tachinus rufipes, assembly GCA_963932245.1. NCBI lineage: Eukaryota > Metazoa > Arthropoda > Insecta > Coleoptera > Staphylinidae > Tachinus > Tachinus rufipes. The sequence continues at coordinate 12,367,257 of OZ010749.1, forward strand.
ATTGCAAAAAATAGATTGAAATTTTTGATAAACATTTTGATGCTTTTAAAATTTTTTCACATGTCTTAAGGCAGTTTTGTAAAAAAATCTGTTATAAAATTTTAAAAACTGTGTCTTCAGTTTATGTGATTTAAAAAGACAATATTTCAAATTTCAGCAAATTTTCAAAAAATTGAAAAAAATAGTTAGACATTTTTAAAAAATATTTAAATATTATAGTTTCTTTTTCACATGTCTAAAAACTATTTAATAAAAAAATTGATCCAAAATTTCAAAAATTGTGTCGTCAGCTGAAATAATATCCAAAAAGCAATTAAACAAAATTAAAAAAAAAATACGAAAAATAGTTTAAAATTTTTAATGAAAATTTATACAGTTTTTCACATGTTTTAAGAAGATTTTGTAAAAATTCTGTAACAATATTTTAAAAATTATGTTCTCGGCTAATGTATTATATCAAAGAAAATTTTTCAAAATGTTACCAATTTTCAAAAAATTAGAAAAAATAACTTAAATTTTTTAAAAAATAAAGACTACTTTGTAAAACTTCTGTAACCAAATTTTATAAATGACGCCTTCAGCTAAAAAAAAAATCAAAAAATCAGTTTTTCAAAATTTCTAAAAATTGCAAAAAATAGTTAATTTTTGGTAAATAAACTTGAGTAAAAAAAAATTAACAATTGTGCCGTGTTTCCGCCCAAGTGTAAATCCAACTGTTTGTCAACTAACACTTGGGTGGGTGGGCGGGCATTTAGTTTAAGAATGTTGAACCGGTGGTTTGAAAACGTGTTCCCGCCCACCCGCCAAAGTGTTTGTGATCTAACTGCTTGTTGGGTGGGTGGGCGGGCACTTAGTTTATGAATGTTGGGTCAGTGGTTTAAAAACGTGTTCTCGCCCACCCGCCTAAGTATTTGTAATCCAACTGCTTGACAACTAACACTTGAATGGGTGGGCGGGCAGTTAGTTTACGAATGTTGAACCGGTAGTTTAAAAACGTGTTCCCGTTCACCCGCCCAAGTGTTTGTGATACAACTGCTTGACAACTAACGTTTGGGTGGGTGGGTGAGCACACAGTTCAAGAATGTTGGACCAGTGGTTTAAAAACGTAATCCCGCCCACCCGCCCAAGTGTTTGTAATTCACTGCTTGACAACTAACACTTGTATGGGTGAGCGAGCACTTAGATTATAAATGTTGAACTTGTGGTTTGAAAACATGTTCCCTCCCAAATGTTTGTGATCCAACTACTTGACAACTAACACTTGAGTGGGTGAGCGGGCACTCAGTTCAAGAATGTTAAACCGGTGATTTAAAAACGTGTTCCCGCCCACCCGCCCAAGTGTTTGTGATCTAACTGCTTAATAACTAACACTTGGGTGGGTGGGCAGGCACTCAGCTCAAGAATGTTGGACCAGTGGTTTGAAAACGTGTTCCCGCCCACCCGCCCAAGTGTTTGTGATCCAACTGTTTGATAACTAGCACTTGAGTAGGTGGGTGGGCACTCAGTTAAAAAATGTTGGACAAGTGATTTGAAAACGTGTTCCCGCCCACCCGCCCAAGTGTTTGTGATCCAACTGCTTAATAACAAACACTTGGGTGGGCAGTTGGGCACTCAGTTAATGAATGTTAAACCGGTGATTTAAAAACGTGTTCCCACCCACCCGCCCAAGTGTTTGTGATCCAACTGCTTAACAACTAACACTTGGGTGGGTGGCCGGGCATTTAGTTTAAAAATGTTGAACCTGAGATTTGAAAACGTATTCCCGCCCACCCGCCCAAGTGTTTGTGATCCAACTGCTTGACAACTAACACTTGGGTGGGTGGGCGAGCACTTAATTTATAAATATTGAACCGGTGATTTAAAAACGTGTTCCCACCCAAGTGTTTGTGACCCAATTGCTTGACAAGTAACACGTGGGTGGGTGGGTGGGTGGGTGGGCACACAGTTGGATCGGTTTTTTGAAAATGTGTTCCCGCTCACCCGCCCAAAAGTTTGTAATCCAACTGCTTGACAACTAACACTTGAGTGGGTGGGCAAGCACTTAGTTATAAATATTGAACCGATGGTTTGAAAATGTGTTCCCGCCAAATGTTTGTGACCCAACTGCTTGACAACTAACACTTGGGTGGTAGACGGGCACACAATTCAAGAATGTTAAACCGGTGATTTAAAAACGTGTTCCCGCCCATCCGCCCAGCTGTTTGTAATCCTACTGCTTGACAACTAACACTTGGGTGGGTGGGCAAGCACTTAGTTTATAAATATTGAACCGGTGGTTTGAAAACGTGTTCACGCCCAAGTGTTTGTGCATTCAGTTCAAGAATGTTGGACCGGTGATTATAAAACGTGTTCCCGCCCACCCGCCCAAGTGTTTGTAATCCAACTGCTTGACAACTAACACTTGGGTGGGTGGGCGAGCATTAGTTTATAAATATTGAACCCCGGTAGTTTAAAAATGTGTTCCCGCCAAGTGTATGTGACCCAACTGCTTGACAACTAACACTTGAGTGGATGGACGGTCACACAGTTTAGGAATGTTGGACCGGTGATTTGAAATCGTGTTTCCGCCCACCCGGCCAAGTGTTGGTAATCCAACTGCTTGTCAACTATAACTTAGGTGGGTGGGCGAGCACTTAGTTTATAAATATTGAACCGGTGCAGCGGTGGTTTAAAAATGTGTTCCCGCTAAGTGTTTGTGACCCAACTGTTTGACAACTAACACTTGGGTAGGTGGGCGGGAACACAGTTCAAGAATGTTGAACCGGTGATTTGAAAACTTGTTCCCGCCTACCCGCCCAAGTGTTTATAATCCAACTGCTTGACAACTAACACTTGGATGGGTGGGCGGGCACTTAGTTTATAAATGTTGAACCGGTGGTTTTAAAACGTGTTCCCGCCAAGGTGTTTGTGATCCAACTGCTTGACAAGTAACACTTGGGTGGGTGAGTAGGCACTCAGTTCAAGATTATTGGACCGGTGATTTAAAAACACGTTCTGCCCACCCGCCCAAGTGTATGTTATCCAACCAGTTGCAACTAACACTTGGGTGGGTGGGCGGGCGGACATTCAGTTCAAAAATGTTGTACCGATGATTTGAAAACGTGTTCCCGCCCACTCGCCAAAGTGTTTGTAATCCATCTGATTGACAACTAACACTTGTGTGAGTGGGTGGGCACTCAGTTCGAGAATGTTGGACCAATGATTTAAAAACGTGTTCCCGCCCTCCCGCCCCAGTGTTTAATATTCAACTGCTTGACAACTAAAACTTACACTGAGTTCAAGAATGTTTGACTGGTGGTTTAGAAACGTGTTCCCGCCCACCCGGCCAAGTGTTTATAATCCAACTGATTGACAACTAACACTTAGGTGAGTGGGCAGGCACTTAGTTTATAAATGTTGAACGAGTAGTTTAAAAACGTGTTCCCGCCCGCCCGCCCAAGTATTTGCAATCCAACTGCTTGACAACTAACACTTGAGTGAGTGGGTGGGCACTCAGTTCAAGAATGTTGGACGTTGATTTGAATACGTTTTCCCGCCCACACGCCCAAGTATTTGTAATCTAACTGCTCGACAACTAACATCTGGGTAGGTATGTGGGCGGGCACTTAGTTTATTAATGTTAGACCGGTGGTTTAAAAACGTGTTCTCGTCCACCCGCCCAAGTGTTCGTGATCCAACTGCTTGAAACAAGAATTGAGTTATTAAGTTTTAATTCATTTGATGAAGGTTTTTGTTGGTTAAAATTTTAATGAATATTTTAATGTTTTTTAAAGTTTTTTACACGTCTTAAGACTGTTTTGTGAAATTTCTGTAACAAAATTTTATAAATTTTGCCCTCAGCTTAAATAATATAAAAAAAATCAATTTTGCAAAATTTCAAGAAACTTCAAAAAAATAGTTAGATATTTTTGATAAACATTTTAATATTTTAACATGTCTTAAGACTATTTCCTAAAACTCTTGTAACAACATTTCAAAAACTCAGTTGAAATAATATCCAAAAAACAATTAAAATTTCAAAAAATTACAAAAAAATAGTTTGAAATTTATAATAAATATTTCAATATTTTATACAGTTTTTCACATGTTTTAAGAAGATTTTGTAAAAACTCTGTAACAAAATTTTAAAAAGTATGTCCTCAGCTGACGTATTTTAAAAGAAACAAGTTTTCAATTTTTCTTTAAATTAAAAAAAAATGCAAAAAATACTTTTTGTTGTTTGTAAAAATTTTTCACATGACTTAAAGCTATTTTGTAAAAATTCGATAAAATTTTGTTAAGAATTGTGCACTCAGCTGATTTATTTTACAGAGACATTTGTTTATTTTTTTTTCAATTTCAAAAAATTGTAAAATATAGTTTGAAATTTTTGATAAATATTTTGATGATTCTAAAAGTTTTTTACATCTTTTAAGATTATTTTGTAACAATTTTGAAATAAATTTTTAAAAATTGTGTCCTCAGTTGATGTATTTTGAAAAGATAATTTTTCAAATTGTTGCAAATTTTCAAAATATTAAAAAAAATAGTTTGAAACTGTTGATAAATATTTTAATGTTTCTAAAAATTTTTTCTATGTCTTAAGATTATTTTGTAAAAATTCTGTAACAAAATAATGAAAATTGTGTCCTCAGCTGATGTATTTTAAAGAAACAATTTTTCAAAATGTTCCAAATTTTAAAAAAATTGCAAAAAATAGTTTGAAATTTTTGATAATTATTTTGATGTTTTTAATTTTTTTTTACATGTTTTAAGGCTGCATTGTTAATATTCTGTAACAAAATTTAAAAATATTGTGCCCTCAGCTGATTTATTTTAAAGAGAGAATTTTTCAAAACGTTTTTTTTAATTTCAAAAAGCTTCAAAAAATAGTTGAAATTTTTGATAAACATTTTAATGTCTCTAACAGTTTTTTACATGTCTTAAGATTATTTTGTAAAAATTCTGTGAGAAAATATTGAAAATTGTGTCCTCAACTGATGTATTTTAAAAAAACAATTTCTCAAACGTTAAATTTTTTTTAAATTTGCAATAATTATTTTGATGTTTTAAATAGTTTTTTACATGTCTTACGACTATTTTGTAAAATTTCTTTAACAAAATTTTAAAAACTGTGTCCTCAGCTGAAATAAAAAAAAAATATTAATTTTTCAAAATTTCAAAAAATAGTTTAAAAATTTATTAAACATTTGAATGTTTTGAATAGTTTTTTACATATCTTGAGACTGTTTTATGAAAATTTTGTAACAAAATTTTATAAATTGTGTCCTCAGCTGAATTAATACCATAGAAGCAACTTTTTAAAATATTTGTAATTTTCAAAAAACTGCAAAAAAACATTTTTGATAAACACCATTAATTTATTTATATTTTAACTTAATTCAATACATTAAAATCACCCAATAACTAATCATGTATTTCCAGGTTACGATCCGAAAATCACATGCTATTCAGGAAGATTCCAGATATTGATGTCATTGCTATTCGGCGTCCTACTGTACTCTGCAATGAACGCCGTTTTGGTGGCCCAACTGGCCATATTCGATTTCCAATTACCATTCAAATCGCTGGACGATGTCGCCGAACAACGAACACATTCATTATGCGTCCGGACAAACAGTTTCGTCTACAACGATTTCATTGTAAGCACCTAATTTAAATAATCTATTAACTATTTTTTCCCTTTTTCGCTTCTCATATAGAAATTTAAAATACATTTTTGTGGCATCATTCTGTAAATGGCGTGTCAGAATCACATGCTAAACAGCCACAACATTGAGGATAATGTATGACGCTCGTAACAGTGATGTCACATCAACGTTTTAAGCAATTTATTGAGTGATTAATGGCTTAATAATTTGTCTTTTATTAAATGTTTTTATTATCATCCTTAAGAAGGCAATATATTTTCGGGGGGAAAATATATTGTTGAAAGGGGGTTTCAACACGTAATATATTCCAATGTATCCATTGAATACAAAAAAGCCGAATTTTGTTACAAATAAAAATAAATTTATATTTGCAGGATAGCAATGGTACATTATTGCCGAAATGGCGGAATATCGTGAATGGTGTCGGCTGCCTTGACATAAATGTACAGGAAAATGTGGCAAAAGTTATCTGCAAAGATAACGTCGTCGTATTGGAAAGTCGGGTCGTTATTTCGGCGGTTAAGCAACAGTATAAATTGGCCTGCGAGCTGGCCTTCCACAAGACCAAGTTGTTTATTAAACCCAATTCGTTTATGCTGTTAAAGGGATTTAAGGAGAAGAACTTGATACGTACCTTGTAAGTATCATACTGATTTTAATAAATTTAAGCTTGTAGTTTATAATTGTTACAAATTAACAATAATTATTTTAATTAAAACTTGCATATTATGCTGCACAAAGCAGTAATTTTAGAAAATATAAATGGGGAAACTTTACAAAGCACACAGAATGTAGAGAGAGGCTATTTTTAAACGTATTTTATGCAGGAGATATATATTTGGAATAACTTTTAATTGCTCTGAGTAGAACTAATTAATTAATGTTTCTGTATAGTTGAAACATTATATATTATTTATGAATTTAGTTTGGTAAAGTTTAAAGAATTAAAATATTAATCATTGCTTTGCTATCACTGATTATGGTGTCAAAAGTCAAATTTATACAATTAAACAACTCTCCAATTTGTTTAATAATAATAGAATGATCTGCAAAGAGTACAACAACAAACAATAACTCTGACCTCATGCCAGTAACATCTTTATTTTGTCTGTCTACAAAATTGTGTTTAGAACTCCATAGTGTGTTAATGATGGATTTGCGTAAAAGCTGTTAATTATTTTCTCACTTTTTGATGTTGTTTTTAATGTTTTATATTTGTAAACAAATTCAAAACAAATAAAATTTATTTTTTAATAAAAAAATTTCTAATTATAGAATGAAGAGATTACGAATGTATGGTATCTTAAAGCGGATGGAAGATACATGGGTGAAGAATGAAATATCCAACACCTACGATCAAGTAGAAACCTCCCCAGTAACAATACACCACGTCCTGGGCATCCTGGTGATGCTAGCCTCGATGATATTAATTAGCCTATTCACCCTATCATGTGAAATTCTCCACATCTACATCACCGGTTCCGCTCGCCGAATTTATTAAGTGCTTACAAAATCCGAGACAACTGCGCGTCCCGCTTTAGAATAAACAAAGTGATGTATTTGTCCTGCGCCACAGGGAGTTCATCCCGCACTAGAAAGGATGTGATGAATGGGGACGAGATTGCGGACGATAAAAAGGAAAACAATGGGATCCAGCCAAGCGGAAAATTATAACTAACTTAAAGTGATTGATCTGAATAATATAGAGATTCGGAAAATGTTTCCGCGTAATGAATGCGATCCTTTCTTTTTTTATATATATTGCTTTTCCCTGTTTCGTGACCGATTCTCTTGTTTAGAGAATAAAATAACGATACAATTTGTTAGGGAGTTGATTGAATTAAATTTGTTGGAGTGAAGTGGTGGAACTTACCGGAAAACAGTTCGAGGAATTTTTCAACGCCGTAGTTGTTCGGAAAGCGGTATAGGGGATCCCTGAGGGCATCCGTCGTGTGCACCTTTATTCTTTTCACCATGAATGTTATATTATCAGCTTTTCCATCTTGATTGAAATCTGTAAAAAATATAATTATAAATATTTATCAAGCGTTAGCTGATGTAGTATTAAATGCACACATACAGAATTGCTATTGAGTCATGGAAACCCGATTATTATAAATTATATTACGGCGGCCATTTTGTGTATGACTTGATAATACTAAACATCTTACATTTTAAGTTTTTAAACATATAAAATATGCATTGTATGCATTGTAAAGTAACTATTAAAATGTTGTCTAGTCACACACAAAATGACCGACGTAAAATAATTTTCTTCAATATTCAAACGCAGTATAAGGAGTATCCATGTGTTGAGTATAAAATATTAAACAGTCTTTTTGGTCAAAGTACATTTATACTGTTAAAATTATTTAATTTGTGTTATAGTTACAAAATTGTCAATAAGGGATGTCTACCATTGGAAATTTATATGTATTATAACCTAGAAATGTGTTGTTTCCAACATTTCTTTTTTATTTTCAAAAATTAATATTAAAATTTACATTTTACCTGCCAAAACACACAAAAAAAGCGAGCAACAAAACAATAAAAAATGATTTACTTCCTTGCTATGAATATCAAGAAGTGCACATTTAATATCTTAGTACCTTCTTCCCTTTTTGGTTGAGAACACAAGAGTCGCATGGATAAACATCAGGCGATACAAACGAGAAAGAGAGAAAAAAAGCACTGAATACATAATCCAGCATAAAAATTTAATACACAAAAATTGAGATAAAAAGGTGCGGAGGAATTGAAGCGGAAATGCACACACAGACGATGGTGGAATTTATTTAATTTGAAGCAATCAATATGAAGTATCAATAAAAAAGATTGTGTTGCGGACAGCTGAACTAAAATGTATTCTGTGTGGCGTCCATGCGATACATCATTTTTATAATATTTTTACACACACAGAAATATCGCGTCGTAAATTTCACTCAAGTGTACAGCTGCATAAATATTAACTGTTCGGGAGAGGACAGCAGGAACTGATAGCATACTGAAACTTCTGAAATGTTATATTGAAATTTTGCAATCATCCCAACTATGCACAACTCAATATAGTTATGCTATATTTGCACGAATTTAGTGAATTAATGGCTTCAAATATTTCACCCCAATATAATGAAGTTGCTTAATTATACTCTATTAGTCATTCAGATTATAACTTTAATTTGACTATTTGCATTTATTATATTTTTATCATTTAACTTTTGATTATAGGGTTAGCTCAACCTTCTCTGATATGTAAATTATAGTATAAATCTGCTACGTGTGCTCATGGACACCAACATCCTATATACTATGCTCATATTTCGTGCCCCAGATTGATTCCCCTCAGGGAATCCCGTCCAAATTATGCAGGATCATTTTGCACGGCAAATCTGAACATTGTTCATATTGATTAACCCCTACAAATAGTAATTAATATCCAAAACATGTCCATTCTTTCGTAGATAAGATTTAAATAAAATAAACTATAATTTAAGCTATTAAATTGACCGTAATGTAATTATTTATAGCTATAACTGCAGCGTAAGTTGTATTATATTTTGTTGAATGGTTAACCATATGTATTTAAAGCAAATATTTAATTTGAAATAAATTATCGAATAATCAAATTGCGATCCCAGACTCGTTGCTAACTGTTCAAAAGTTCGCTTCTAGTTCCAGATTTTACTGCAAATTTTTGTAGGTCGCAGTATATTAGAACCTTAGTATCAGTACATTAGTCAAACCTTAAACTAAAAAACGCCATCAATTAAAAAAAAAGCGAATAAATCTTGAGCTAAAAACGATAGCAACAAAATAAAATTTTGCGGCAAAAACTTGAACTAAGAAACGATCGCAACACCAACAAAAAATTTACGGCAAAAACTTAAACACCGACCCAGTCCGACAACAATTGAAGCCCAACGCATGGGAAAACATTCGGAAAACAAAGAGTTCCCACCCCCACGACCTTACCTGCCCCAAAAAAACTGATTTTTTTTCTCTGATTAATTAAAGCCGAGGCAGAAACAAGAAGAAGCCAAAAATGCCAAAGATCAACCCATCGGCTATCCATCATTTCCATAAAGATCCGGAGATCTTCTTCGACAAGCTAGAACGACATTTCAAAGAGTTTCAGGTTCTAAACCGCCCATCGACATCAACTCCTGGAAACAACCCAGGGAAAGGCGCGTCGCTTCTTCACAACTTACGAAAAGTGTTGGAATCCTCGTGCGAGGAAAGTAAAAAAAGGCCGTTTCGCAAGATCGGCGATCTACTAGTGATGGCCGACTTATCAAGAGAATTGTGCACAGAGAACCCGTCAAGGCGTTTTTGTTAAAAAGGTGGTTGCTGTGTCAGAGAGTACATCCACACCACAGCGAACAGCAAATGGCTAACTCACTCATTAACATACTGGAACCCAGGATTGCAGCAACCATAGACACCGTCTTACCAACATCGTTTGACGACCTGATGACCATAGCAATGAGGATCAAAGCAAGAATGACCGCCAACAACATTAACCAAAACAGACAAGCAACCAGTCAGAAAACTCCCGACGAGCCGAAAACCAATAAAAGTCCCAACATCTTAAGTAGGCCTCCTAGGAGCTTTACAGGAATTGCCACGGATCCATATCACCATCAATGGACAACAAGGGATCGCTCTTATCGACAGCGGATCTAGCCTAAACCTGACGAGGTTTGAGCTGCCCAATCTGCTCCCAAACAAGACGCCCGTGACTCAATCCAACCAGTTCTACCTTGTCATCACGGAGCAACCGAAGCTAAAGTTAAAGTAAAAGACATCTTATCCACTACTTCCTTCCTCGTAGTTCCCCAATTAGGAGATAAATCTGGGACAAGCCTGGCTATCAGAGATGGAGGCAAACTCTGATTACAGTCGGCGATGCCTTTACGTTGGAAAAGAACTCAGGACCGACGTTTACTGGATCAAAAAAGTCCGCACCAAATTGACAACCACCAAATTGACCCCTACCAAAATAGTAATACCAAAGAACGGCTTCCCAGACCAGCAAAAGTTTTGGGAACTGATTGCCGAGCACCACTTAAACGGTAAGACCCCACATCCGGCTTAAGGACCGCACCCGCATCCGAGTTACGCCGTATTCATATACCCCGGCTAAGAAAAAACTCATCTACAAAAAAGTAGAACAACTCTTAGCCGATGGGATTGTTGAGCAAAGCACAAGTGCATACTGCGCGCCGATAGTGCTGGTGAAGAAGAAGGATGGTTCGATGAGGTTCTGTGTGGACTACCAACGTCTAAACGGCGTTACAAGTAACGAGTTTTCCCCACTATCAAAACTCCACAAGACCTTACACGACTTTGGAGGATCAAGCGTCTTCCCAAAGATGGACCTGAAGACCGTATACTGGCAGGTCCTTATGACAAAGTAGTCCAGACACCTGACGGCGTTTGCCACTCCAATTCAGTCTGAAGAATGCCCCAGCCACCTTCCAGAAACTAATGGCCTGAGTCTTGGCGGAGTTATTGAGTAAGTTTGCTGTACCCCGATGACATTGCTGTATTGTGTAGAAATTACGAAGAACACCTGATCCACCTGAGAAAAGTACGGGAGAGACTCTAAGGCTACGAACTGACGTGCAAGCTTTTCAAGTGCGAGTTTGGACGGTCAGAAAGCAACAAACCCCTTAGCACACTGACCCTCATCCGAAACTATCCGAAACCCACGACGAGGAAGCAGCTGCAAAGTTTCCTAGGCATCTGCATCTGTCCTAAAGTTCGCAGACATCGCTGCCCTGCAGACCAACCTACAAAGAAAAAACCGGCCATTGCAATGGGACGAGAAGCCGATCAAGCGTTCAAAGAAGTGATAGCGGCCCTGGACAATCCACTGCGTCTACACCGACCCAGGCCAGGTCTAAAGTTTGTTTTACAGACGGACGCCAGCCATTTATCAAGAGGACGGAAAAAATCGAAGAGTAGTCTCCTACGCCATCTCTCGCTTCAACAAACAACAACAGCGGTTCCACAGCAACGAACTGGAGTGTGAGGTTGTCATATGGACGATCGGGAAGTTTCAAGCACACCTGGAGGACGAACCGTTCATCCTGCAAACGGACAATCGAGCTCTGGTTTGGCTGAACCCCTCAACAGATCACAAATCGAAGAGCTATTTTATTAACGGAATTCAACTTCGAGATAGAACACGTCCCAGGAGAGACCAACCACCTACCAGACGCCCTGGCCCGACTACCAGACGGCAAACCGATGAAAGAGACCGAAGAAAACGTGGAACGCCATACCAAGTCAGCAGTAGTCAATACGGGCCAAGCGGCGGAAGTGAAAATCCTTGCAGCCGAAGTAAAAAGCACCCAAAAGAATTGCCAAATCACCGGCGGTTTGACGAGCTGCGGAACGCAGACGAGTACCCGGCCGAGAAGGACAGCGGATACCGGGTGGATGAAGACGGAACTCTGATCAGAACGCGGAGAGAACCAGCTAGTCCTGTCCCCGGAATTCAAGAAAGCGTCATCCAACACCATGACTGGACACTCTGGACGCAAGAAGATCATCCGAAGCATCCGCAAAGCGTACCACTGGCCAAACGTCACCAAAGACATTAAGAAATTAGTCCAAAAATGCTTGATCTGCGCTACGGTGAAAAGAGGAAGAAAACGAAAGAAAGCCCCGCTACACTCACAACCAACAGACCGACCATAGAAGAAAATATCGATCAACTACGTGTGCCCATACACCCGAAGAGGAAACCGCTTCGCCCTAACGGTGATGGACATGCGCACCCGATAGACCGAGGCATTCCCAGTTTCAAACGCCAACAGCGAGAAGACGTGCGGACTCCTGAAATACGAGATCTTTCATCCTATCCGATAACGGTCCACAATTTACCAACCAGATCTTCGACGAAACCTGGAAGAAATGGAAATGTGGTGTAACCACATCACCGCTACGTACCACCTCAAAGCCAACCCAGTAGAACGTCGACACAAATAACTGAAGAAGAATCGGATCCTCATCACATAGAACCCCAGAAAAGACTGGGACAAACTAATTTCTCTTGCCCTCTTTCAGCATCAACGACGCACCAACGAAGCCACCAACAGAAACAAACCTCACAGCACTAAGCACCTAGAATGACCCTGAAGGGAAACGTGGGACGTAGAACAACCCGGAAGACCAAAAAGACACCGACAGAGTACCTACCGTGACAAAATCAGAGTCAGGGGATTTGCTCAGAAATTGATCTAACCAAAGATGACCAACCAAGGTCCACATAGACAACTTGAGGCCCCGCCGAAGACCGTCCGCCAAACAAAGCCCAACAAAAAGAAAGTACTCCAAGGCTCTATCGCCAAAGTGGGGTTTACCGTCCAATAACAAGATTTTCTTAGATCGCAGCTGCATCGATCTTTTCAGGCCAACCCCGCACTAACTAAAAAATTGTGCAAAAACATGAACCAAAAAACGAAGGCAACAAAAGCCACAAAATAATACAAAAATTTGCGGCAAAACCTTGAACTAAAAAACGATGGCAGCGCCACAAAACAAAAATTTTCGGCAAAACCCTGAACTAAAAAACGATCGCAGAGCCACAAGTACAAAAATTTGCGGCAATAACGTGAACTAAAAAACGATCGCAGCGCCACAACTTTGTACAAATATTTGCGGCAAAACCGTGAACTAAAAAACAATCGCAGCGCCACGAATACAAAAATTTGCGGCAATAACGTGAACTAAAAAACGATCGCAGCGCCACAACTTTGTGCAAAAATTTGCGGCAAAACTGTGAACTAAAAAACGATCGCAGCGCCACGAGTACAAAAATTTGCGGCAAAACCGTGAACTAAAAAACGATTGCAGCGCCACAAGAAATAAAATTTGCGGCAAAACCGTGAACTAAAAAACGATTGTAGCGCAACAAATACAAAAATTTGCGGCAAAACCGTGAACTAAAAATGATTCAAGGTTTTGCCGCAAAGTTTTGTACTTGTGGCGCTACAATCGTTTTTTAGTTCAAGGTTTTTTTTTTGTTTTGTTTTGTAGCTCTGCCATCGTGGGGAGGCAATTGAAATGAAAAATACAATGATTAAGTCGAAAATGTAGTCTTTGTTTTTGATTATTAATTGTGGTTTTACAGGAACTGGACGGATTCTTTTTGGAACCAATTGCCTTGATATAAGAATTGGAGGCTATGATGCCCATGATGTTCGCTTCAACCACGACAATGAATTTAGATGCCTATTAAAACCATAAATAAACTGCTATCAAAAAAGAGTAAGTAGTTACGTATATTAACATTTTTAATTGCATTTCTTACAGAATGTCATAAGACTCTTTCTAGCTCACCGCTACGAATCTATAAAAACAAAAGTGGTTGGTGATAAATAGAACGTCGTCGAAGATATCAAACAACATTGATCCCAAGGAGTGATAACCAGAGAATAATAATCTGCAAGATCCTGCAAAAACATAACGGTTCTTTTCAGAACCAAAATATTATCAGAAACAAAGTCAAAAAGTACGATTAATAATATTTTGTAATGCAACAAAATCCTCGAAAGAATTTAATATTATTTTAGCGAGTGGGCGTGGCTTACAAAATCTGGGTGCGTGGTTTAGCAATTTCTGGGCGTGGCCTATAAAATATTTGTTTAAGCCACGCCCTTCGATTTTGTAAACCACGCCCATTCATGTTTTAGATATATCATTTTGACAAGTAGGCGTGGTTTACAAAATCCGAAAAGGTGGTGGTTTAAGAAATTAATTTTAAAGCCACGCCCCTCGATTTTGTAAACCATGCCCATCCATGTTTTAGATATACCATTTTGACGACTAGGCGTGGCTTACAAAATCAGGGAGCGAGGTTTACATTTTCTGGGCGCCCATTCGTCCGTACAATGCAGCGATTCCGAAAGAAAAAATACATTCTCATGTTTCGTGAGTGCCATTTTATCCAGTAGGCGTGGCTTACAAAATCCGAAGGCGTGGTTTAAGAAAATATGGGCGTGGTTTAGAAAAATAATTTTTAAGCCACGCCCTTCGATTTTGTAAACCACGCCCATTCGTGTTTTAGATATACCATTTTGACGAGTAGGCGTGGCTTATAAAATCCGGAGGCGTGGTTTCGTAATTTCTGGGCGTGGCCAATGAAAATGTAGGCGTGGTTTAGAAAAATATTGCTAAACCACGCCCTCCGATTTTGTTAACCACGCCCATTTGTCCGTACAATGCAGCGATTCCGAAAGAAAAATATATTCTCATGTTTCGTGAGTACCATTTTATCCAGTAGGCTTACAAAATACGAAGGCGTGGTTTAAGAAAATATGGGCGTGGTTTAGAAAAATAATTTTTAAGCCACGCCCTTCGATTTTGTAAACCACGCCCATTCATGTTTTAGGCATACTATTTTGGCGAGTAGGCGTGGCTTATAAAAACCGGAGGTGTGGTTTAGTAATTTCTGGGCGTGGCCAATAAAAATGTAGGCGTGGTTTAGAAAAATTATTGCTAAACCACGCCCTCCGATTTTGTTAACCACGCCCATTCGTCGAAAATGCAGCAATTCCGAAAGAAAAATACTTTTTCATGTTTTAACTAGTAGGGCGTGGCTTAGTAGTCTAGGAAATTAAAATGTTATGCCAATTTTGGTAGGCCACGCCCATTCGTCCGTACCCTGCAGCGCAGCTGAAACAAGTTTTTGTACTTGTGGCAATCGTTTTTTAGTCGTTTTGTGGCGCTGCCATCGTGTTTAAACGTCACAAAACGACGGTCAAAAATTATTATAAAAAAATTACAAAAAACGCAAAACGAAAGAAGAATTTGCGGCAAAACCGTGAACTAAAAAAACGATCGCAGCGCCACGAGTACAAAAATTTGCAACAAAACCTTGAACTAAAAAACGATTGCAGCGCCACAAGTATAAAAATTTGCGGCAAAACCGTGAACTAAAAAAACGATCGCAGCGCCACGAGTACAAAAATTTGCGGCAAAACCTGGAACTAAAAAAACGATTGTAGCGCCACAAATACAAAAATTTGCGGCAAAACCGTGAACTAAAAAAAACAATCGCAGCGCCACAAGTACTAAAATTTGCGGCAAAACAGTGAACTAAAAAACAATCGCAGCGCCACAAAACTTAACAAAAATTTGCGGCAAAACCGCGAACTAAAAAACGATCGCAGCGCCACAACGTAACAAAAATTTGCGGCAAAACCGTGAACTAAAAAACGATCGCAGCGCCACAAAACTAAAATTTGCGGTAAAACCTGAAACTAATATAAATTTTTAGTTCCTAATATTACCGCAATTTTTTGTTTTTTAGCGCTGCGATCGTTTTTTAGTTCACGGTTTTGCCGCAAATTTTTAAACTTATGGCGCTACAATCGTTTTTTAGTTCACGGTTTTGCCGCAAATTTTAGTACTTGTGGCGCTACAATCGTTTTATAGTTCATGGTTTTGCCGCAAATTTTTGTACTCGTGGCGTTGCGATCGTTTTTTAGTTCACGGTTTTGCCGCAAATTTTAGTATTTGTGGCGCTACAATCGTTTTTTAGTTCACGGTTTTGCCGCAAATTTTTGTACTCGTGGCGTTGCGATCGTTTTTTAGTTCACGGTTTTGCCGCAAATTTTAGTACTTGTGGCGCTACAATCGTTTTTTAGTTCACGGTTTTGCCGCAAATTTTAGTACTTGTGGCGCTACAATCGTTTTTTTAGTTCACGGTTTTGCCGCAAATTTTAGTACTTTTGACGCTGCGATCGTTTTTTAGTTCACGGTTTTGCCGCAAATTTTGGTACAAAGTTGTGGCGCTGCGATCGTTTATTAATTCAGTTTTGCCACAAATTTTCGTGACTTTAAGTCAACATTAAATTATTATAAAAAAATTACATACCTTTTTCTTGAGCTTGAGCTTGAATCTCTGATAAAAAACTAAAAAATCCTTATTATTCTTGAAAAATTAGAATTGGACTAAAAATGTCCTACTGTAAGTAGTTTTTTGAAACTCCAACACGGTTTTAATTGTGCCAATTAATTAATGAAAACCATCATTAATAATAATCAATTTATTCTATTGATTTAAGAAAAGTCATTACATAATAATTAAAAACACTACCTATTCAACTTCAAGATGGAGAGCGGAAAAATACGCTCTATGTTGAAGTTAAATAGGGTATAGATAAAACAAAACAAAAAGTACAACTTTTTAACATTATATAATAAAATATAGCAAAGAAAAAAAATATGAACGTACAATTAAAATTAAAAGGCCGCAATGCTATTATATGTTAAAAATTATTAATTGAAAAAGAGAAATGCTTTTAATTTTATTAGAATTATTTTCTTAATATTTCTGGGGTTAAGCGGCTACTCCGTTCTAATGTTCTAGTAATATGATCCATTATGTCTCATTTTTCATGATCGGAGCCATTATGTTTCTAGCTTTATGAACTACACCAAATTGATTTTTTTTTTCATTTATTTGCAGGGAAGCATCATCTAGAAACAAGAAGGATATTTAATCTAAGAATTACACTATTATGAATAGAAGAGGCCAGCCCAACCGATCCGTGAGGGACACAGCAAATGTTTAAAAAAATGATTTTATCAAATTTAACTGCAGAAATAATCACAAATATTGTAATATGTAATAAAATAGAATTTACATTTAAATTAAAATTTATTATATTTTTTATTGACAATGAACAAATTCAAATTTTAGTAAATATTAACAACAATTAATGCATTCATGCATTGTTTTATTTTAAAATCGAACATATTAATTAAATAAAAATTGTATATTTACAAACACAAAATATATAAATTTAATAAATTAATACCATTTTAATTGTTTCACATACATGTACAACTGACAGCATTGATTTATGATGCTTATACCAAAAATTCGCAACATCATTTCAATAAGGTGTTTAAATGTATTATTTGTAAATTATAATTCTAGAATAAATTTATAATAACATATTTTCTGTATTATTTTATAAAATAAGCTGACATTTTTTAATCATTTATATCGCGATTCTTGAATATTTAATAATCACTACAAAGGTACACGAAGAATCACATTACATAAACGAATTTCTTATCTCTCAAGCTCTATTATTCGGAAAACTTGCGATGCGATTAAAAGGTTCCAAATACAAACGAGTAGTGCTCTCCTGAAATTATAACGAGGCAAGAGAGATAACGTTAAAATTTTAATGAGACTAAATTACTGTCTTCTGTTTTTGTTTCGTGCATGCATTTTTTATTCACAGTTGTGTATATACGCGGAGGTAGGTATATTTTTATATTCATTCGGTGTGTTGTTATTGTGGAATTAATTGGAACGGATGCATTTTAATTGGGAAACTAATAGGGGGATGCTTTCGAAAAATTAAAATTAAATGACTGTTTCTATTGTGCAATTGGATGGAATCGTATAAAAAGACCGTCTCGTTTTGTAACAATACGGAAAATGTTATGATTGCACATTTTTTATACTTTTTATTCGAACAAAACTTTTTAAAGTTGAAATTATATATTAAAAAAGTTAGTTAGTTAACCTAGACTTTCATTGTACAAAAGCAAATCGTTACAATAAAATTTCATAAAAGTTTGAAAATTAAGAGAAAATATTTTAAAATATTTTAGCCGGTTTTCAATTTTTTTTAGTAATTGTCAATCAGTATACTAAGTCTGAAACAAATTTTGAATCAAAATTTTTAAAAATGTTGCTTCAAGAAACATTTTTAGCTAGCTTGGATTTTTATAAAATTTGATAAAAGTTTGAAAATTAATAAAAAATATTAAAAAAAAATTTCAGCCGGTTGTCAATTTTTTCTTATAATTGTTAATCTGTATACTAAGTCTAAAACAAATTTTAAATCAAAATTTTTAAAACTGTTGCTTCCAGAAATATTTTTAGCTAGTTTCGATTTTAATAAAATTTGATAAAAGTTTGAAAATTAATAAAAAATTATTAAAGAAACTTCAGCCGGTTGTCAATTTTTTCTAGTGATTATCAATTAGGATATTAAGTCTGAAACAAATTTTGAATCAAAATTTTCAAAAATGTTGCTTCCAGAAATATTTTTAGTTCGCTTAGAATTTTCTAAAATTTGATGAAAGTTTGAAAATTAATAAAAAATATTAAAAAAATTTCAGACGGTTGTAAATTTTTTCTAATAATTGTTAATCTGAATACTAAGTCTGAAAGAAATTTTGAATCAAAATTTTCAAAAATGTTGCTTCCAGAAAAATTTTTAGCTCGCTCCGATTTTTATAAAATTTGATGAAAGTTTGAAAATTAATAAAAAATATTAAAAAAAATTTCAGCCGGTTGTCAATTTTTTCTAATAATTGTTAATCTGTATACTAAGTCTGAAAGAAATTTTAAATCAAAATTTTCAAAAATGTTGCTTCCAGAAATATTTTTAGTTCGCTTAGAATTTTCTAAAATTTGATGAAAGTTTGAAAATTAATAAAAAATATTAAAAAAATTTCAGACGGTTGTAAATTTTTTCTAATAATTGTTAATCTGAATACTAAATCTGAAAGAAATTTTGAATCAAAATTTTCAAAAATGTTGCTTCCAGAAAAATTTTTAGCTCGCTCCGATTTTTATAAAATTTGATAAAAGTTTGAAAATTAATAAAAAATATTAAAGAAAAATTTAGCCGGTTGTCAATTTTTTTTAATAATTGTTAGTCTGTATACTAATTCTGAAAGAAATTTTGATTTAAAATTTTCAAAAAAGTTGCTTCCAGAAAAATTTTTAGCTAGCTCCGATTTTTATAAAATTTGATGAAAGTTTGAAAATTAATAAAAAATATTTAAAAAAATTTCAGCCGGTTGTCAATTTTTTCTAATAATTGCTAATCAGTATACTGAATCTGAAACAAAACTTAAATTGAAATTTTCAAAATTGTTGCTTCCAGAAATATTTTTAGCTCGCTCCGATTTTTATAAAATTTGATGAAAGTTTGAAAATTAATAAAAAAAATTAAAAAAAATTTCAGCCGGTTGTCAATTTTTTCTAATAATTGCTAATCTGTATACTGAATCTGAAACAAAATTTGAATTAAAATTTTCAAAATTGTTGCTTCCAAAAATATTTTTAGCTCGCTCCGATTTTTATAAAATTTGATGAAAGTTTGAAAATTAATAAAAAAACATTAAAAAAAATTTCAGCCGGGTGTCAATTTTTTCTAATAATTGTTAATCTGTATACTAAGTCTGAAACAAATTTTGAATCAAAATTTTCAAAAATGTTGCTACCAGAAATATTTTTAGCTCGCTTGGATTTTTATAAAATTTGATGAAAGTTTGAAAATTAATAAAAAATATAAAACAAAATTTCAACCGGTTGTCAATTTTTTCTAGTAATTGTCAATCAACATACTAACTCTTAAACAAATTTTAAATCAAAATTTTCAAAAATGCCCCTTCCAGAATTATTTAAGCTAGCTTCGAATTTAATAAAATTTGATTCAAATTTAAAAATTATTCTAGTAATTAAAGATTATTAAAAAATTACTTCTTGTGCTCATTTTGAAACACCCTTTGGCAAAGCCAGATTGTTGTTTTGCAAGAACAGTCCCTTTAATCTGGAGGCGTCGGCTGCTATTGTTAAATATTGTGGGTGACGGGATAAATGCCAACAAAACCCAAAATGTAAACATCCTTCATTGTCTGTGCTCTTCAGCAATAAAAACGAGTCACTAGCTAAATAATTAGTTGAAACAGCAAAGCAACCAATCGTACTGCTGCTCTATTGAAGTCATACAATATCAATTTCCCTAATAGTATAACGTTGTAATCGGTTTTAAACAAAATTATTATTATAAATTCTTTGAAATAAAACTTGTATAAATACAATAATAATATGATTAAATTTTAAAGTAATGTTCTGATTAATTGATCATCGCCCGAAGACGCAGTTTAAACTTTATTAAGACTGAAATTTATAGAAATAGTTAGTATCAAGTTGGTGAGCGCGGCTTTACTTCTATTTAGTTTGGAGGATCGCATTTACAAGTGAGTTATAGATGTTCTCGAACAGGATGAACACAAACATAAATAACGGTTTATCTAATGCATATGATAATGCGGAGTTACAATCGAATTATGTCCATGCTGCGGGGTGGTGTTAAAGAAAAATAAACAAAGACGTCCACGTAAATCAATCGGATTTCAAACACCCCTTGCACTATTTCCTTCCGCAAATAAATTGAGATAAGGGTGAAGGGCAAGAAAAGAAAAATAAGTAAATATATAAACGACTTTCGTCTCGTGTGACGTTTACTATCGTGGGGTCGAATTTATTTGTCGGAAAATGTGTCATAGTTTAAATGGTAATATTTCCGATTCGATGAATATCGATCGGAGCATTTTCCCTCGGTGCAATATAATATTTAATGCGTTATTAACATCAGAAACAATTTTCCAGTGTTATGAACATCTGACAAAATATGGAAAATATATGCTAATACAATCTGAGTTATAGGAAATATAAATTGAAACATATATAGAAAATAAAAGTTGAAATAGATAATCTCACCTGTATTCTTGTAAATCGAATTCACCCTCTGCACGTGTCGTGTCATGACCTCTATACAAGCCTCCTCGGTTCCATATTTTTGAAAGAATTGATGATCCGCCTGCAGATACAACATGCACGTGGTTTTTTTAGGATCAATCGTCGCCCTCTTATTGACGTTCCGGAAAATTAACCCCGACGCGTCAGTATACGTCCTATTCGAAACCATATCAAGTTCCTCATCTATGGGTTGATTATTATACGGAGCATTCAAATCGTATGGAGTGCCATAAGGATTCTTCGACTTATTCGGGTGCCAATAATTCACATCATCGTACGGTTGTTTGGCTTCCGCTTCTAAAAGCCAGCGCTTACTGCGACGTGTGTGGACGGAGCGATGGTGATGGAGATCCTGCGAAGCACATCGAAAACTCTTTTTCGGATCCTCGACATCACTGCTTTTATAAACTATGGAATGGAATGATGGGGATTTTCCATGTTGTCTCACGTACCGACTGACGGGTTCTATGTAATATTCGTCCAGAGGGGTTTGAATGGTGCCGTCGAATAATCCGTCTTGCGTTATCACACCGTTTACCATTGCATTATCATCATCTGAAAAAAAAAAAAAAATAATTTAAGGTATAATGTGATTACGATTATCGAACTAACACAAACAAATCTATTATTTCTGTTAATTGTAAATGCCACTACATCATTAAATTTATAAATTCAAAAAACAAAATAATTAGTGTTAATTGCAATCGACAGGCTAAAATACAACATTGCCTAATTAACAGGATCGTTAAAGTGTGTTAAATTAACTAGCCATTGTGTAGTTACGATGTCTTTGTAATTGCATCCCACCCAAGCCAGCTCCATGTTGTTCTATTAGTTTCTATGAGGGCATGGAGCTGCATAATGATTGTAATTAGTTTTAGTAGTTTTGGGGTCACGTACGCAGAGTTTTGGGGAAGAACTCGACAATTAATAGGAGCCAATAACCGCACGCAATTGAGATTACTATAAATCAAGGGTGAGACGCAATCTCAACACAACAGCCATACTAGTATTATAGGTATAGTGGAATCAAAACGTGACTACTGTGTTAGACATCGAGGGATTTATGCTGAGGGTTGCTTTTGCGGTTCGCAAGGGTTCTTATATCAACGAGAATAGTTAATGGAATTTTCATAAAAATTTAATCGTGCTACAGAGATTTTACAAATAGTTTAGATTGTAATAAAGCTGGAATATGTTTATAAAAATGAAATTTTATAAAGTGCAAATCCCCTTGAAACTTCGTGTCGAACATGTGTGGTATTAAACACAGGCAGAGCTCAGCTCGTCTGACTTGTAGCTATTTGAGTTGGATATACAAATATATGTAGTTTAGTGCAAGTTTGGCCCGAGGGTGTAGTGCGGCTAGCCCTAGTGTGCCCTCAGAACCGCTTCCGGGGACGGCTAAAGGATCGCAAAGCTCCATCGGACTGCTGCTATGCCAGACCCTCGGTTACATAAGGGAGCGATATAAACTTACCCGTTCCGTTCTCGTCTACAATGCAAAGTTTTTCTTTAACTGACTGCAATTTCTCACTGTTTTAGTTTAATAGATTGCATATATTATGCGATTTTTTGTTTTGAATACAAAGATCTTTTTAAATCAATTTAAAAATAAAATATCATCATCACCAAACTCTCTAGAGAATTAAAAAAACATCAAACAAGATGTCCTGTTAACAACAAAATTTCTAGTAGCATGTGAAAGATACCAAAAGGTTAACTTAACCTCAAATACTCAATAAATTGTGCAAAAATTATATACAAATACTATAACTATTATTGGTTTCCTTGAGTTTTAGGTTATGTAAACCAATAATAAGGTAAAGTAATTAAAAAAAAAATTTAATCTATTTAAGAAAAAAATGCTATGATCTTCGGTGGAAATCAAATTATAATTCATCGCTACGGACAAGTGGATTTCGCATTTTTTATATTTCCACATGAACAGACAAAGTGCATTAGTGCAATATAAACAAAGACTGAACCCTTTATAATACATTGTTTGTGTGAAATATTAAAAAAAAAACTGATATACATTCTGTTTGAACTTCTTGAAGTCGATAGAACTTGCAAAGAGGTGAATTTGATATACACAAAGCATGTATGTATGTATTACATTACAAAGTCGAAGGCAAGTGAACAGAAGGATAGAGTAGCAAACAAATAAGAGAATTATCTAAATTGAAAATAAATCTTCAAACGTAAAACAATTTTTCGGATATAATTAATTATAAAAGTGTAAATATATAATTATAAATACTCAAAACGTCAAATTTCCTTAATAGTCTAGAAAACTACTGAATTTTTGAAAAAGAATTTAAACCAAAAGTAAACTTTTACCGGTTACCCCCGGGAATAACAAACGTTTTACATGAAAAAAAAAACTTCAAAAATTAAATCAAACTTTATAAAAAATTATTGCAAACAGAAAGAAAAAAAACTTAAAAATTAAAAAAATTAAAAAAACTTTCGAAGAGCAACAGTGTACAGTAGATCCTAAAAATGAAAAAGCCTAAAAGGCCGCGTACAATCTAAAAAAATAAAGATCAGCTACAAAAGATTTTTACATGTTTGCAAACGTAATCAAACGAGAAAAAACGCTAGCAAATTGCGTGTAACTCCACAGATATGAGTAAAAGAACTCCAGAAAAGTCCATCTAAACCTAAACTAGCACCACAGCAAATGCCTAGCAATCTCCCCGATAAATATCCTCAAACTACGTATTCACTCATCGCCAGGCATACTAATCAGCTGATTCCGTCACCAAAAGCTCCAGTTCCAGACCAGAACTTCCCCAAATAAGTCGCAAAGTCCCCTGCGTCTGCCGAGCCCCATCCCACAAAGACTCCAAATCCCCAGGTTCAGTCCAGTCCCTCCAAAAAAAGGACAAAGACCCGATGGAGATCCCGGTCGTCATCCCGGTGGCAAGAAAGAAGAAAACAAAACAAAACAAAAAAAGATAAGGGTGAATCCTTTTTAAATTCTTGTTCCACTAAGCTTTCAGCCATTTAGGCCAAAGAGTCTTCAACCCGGCCAGCCCCTACTAGGTGAGACGCAACTTTAAAGTCTCTTAACATCACCATCGACTGAGCAGTAAAGGTGATCAGTGACATCCAGCCAATCTCATCACCGGAAGCTCCAGTTCCAGCCCAGAACTTTCCCAAAGAAGTCGCAAACTCCCCTACATCTGCCAAGCCTCATCCCACAAAGACTCCGCATATACAGATCCAGACCTCCCTCAAGAAGCCTACTAAGAACTCGGTCGAGTCCAGTCCCTACAAAAAGAGATCGTCACCCCGGTGAAAGAAAAGAAGAAGACAAAAATCCAAAGAAGAATACGGGTGAATCCTTTTTAAATTCTTGTTTAGCCATTAAGGCCAAAAAGTGTTCAACCCGGCCAGCCCCTATCAGATCCGCTAATATGTTTTTCAAAAGCTGTTGGCTATTTTAAAGTCTCTTAAAATCACCATCAACTGCACAGTAAACGTGGTCAATAACATCAAGCCGATCGCTTCACCAGAAGCTCTAGTTCAAGCCCAGAACTTCCCCAAAGAGGTTGCAAAGTGCCATACGTCTGCTGAACTCCATCCCGCAAAGACTCCAGATCTCCAGGTTCAGACCTCCCTCAAAACGCCCGCAGATAACCCGGTCGAATCCAACCGCTCAAGAATAAGACAAAGACCTGATAAAGATCCTGATGGAGAAAAACGTCGCCACCACCAAAGATCTTCATCCGAGTGGGAAGAAAAAAGAAAAAGAAAAAACCAAGAAAGGATACGAGTGAATCCTCTTTAAATTATTTTTCCATTAAGCTTTCAGCCACCAAAGCCAAAAAGTCTTCAACCCGGCCAACCCTTAACAAGTCCCTAGGTACTCCTTCGCGCCCCTCAACTCTACCAGCACATACAAAATGTGCTGCCACGTGACCCTGTCCGCCCATCACAATCTGTCTTTCAAAAGCTGTTGGCAACTTTCAAATTTCTTAACAAGCATATACTACCTACCAGTAACAAAGCAAGAGCCAAGCTGATTCGAAGACTACTACTACTACTACTACTACTACTAGAACTTCACTAAGCAATTTTCAATGTTACGGCAATATTAATAATTGAAACACCAAAAAGTGCATATAATTATTAATATTTAATATTAATTCTTGTTTTTCCGTTTTTTCAAGCCCAGTTTGGGAACACAAAAAGAGATTTTTTTATAGCTCCCTCAACCTGCAATGGCAGAAAACGGAGAACAACCAATTGTCGTCCCAAAGGGCGGCAATCTCCACTAGGATAAAACAAAAAAAAAACCGCTAGAAAAAAAGCGAGCATCGCAACTGGTCCCAGGGCAAGGCAAAGAACCACTCGCACTCACAGCACAGGTCCAAAAACATCATCAAGACAAGGAAGACTGCAAGATGAAACGCCGAGCCTCGGTTCGTTCTCGGAGAACGAGAGCAACGACAACCGCCCCCAAAAATCCAAAAAAACCACCGCCCCAAAGACAACCTGAGGGAAGTCGCTGCGTAGCAGCAAAAAACCTGTAAGCAAGAAAAAAAAGAACACTGGATGAGTCATATTCTATCAATAACTACTACTACCATCAGTCAATCCACAGCACTCTTCAGTTGCGGTGCCCAGACAGCCATCAGAGGTCAATCCTGCCGGCAACTCAAGCCAATCGGCAGAAAAGTCTTACACCCAAAAAAATAGCGCCGCTCCCGCCAATAAATAAAAAAACTCATGGAAGTCAAGTTCAAGTCACAGTGCAAAGACTTAGACCTCGACATCACTGACAAAAACAACTTTCCGGACTACTCTCAATACTTTAACGTCAACGGAATTAATATCTCATCTGCCCGTCACACTTACGATGGCATCCGCGTCCCTCCGGTGACCAACAAAGATCATCAAAAGGCCACAGCCTATCTTGAAACCACTTCATCCAATTTCTACCCGTAGGCTCTTCTTAAAGAATGTTGCTTGAAAGTGGCAATTCGGAATTTGCCACTCTTCCTCACCAAAAAAAAAAAAATGCTTCTAACCCTCAAACGTTTAAAAAATGGAAAACGAGTTTGGTCGTTTCGCCATAGTTGCAATTCAACTCCCAAAAGAGGAGAAGAGCCAAACAATCGTTAAGGTCATCCTTGGTTTTACTGTCAGAGTAGAATCAAGGCAAAGAAGCAAAGACATCGCTCATTGTCAGAAATGCCAGATCTACGGCTACACTGCCAAGAAATGCTTCAAGGCAGGCCAAACGTGCCAAAACTGTTCGGTCTCCACAGGTCGGTGGCATGCCCAAAGGGCAAAGTTGTTCTGTGTTCCGGCCCTCATCCAGCCAATTATCAAGAATGCAAAGTCTATACAAAAATGATAACAGCTCAAAACAAGAAGAGCGCTACTCTAACGCCAGGGCCCGCTCCGGTCTTATCTCAAGCTTTCCAAAGTTCAAGTACCCGCAAACCTGCAGCTGCGGTAAGCGCAAACCGGTCGTTTACTAACATAGTATTTCCACCAGCCCCAATCGTGGCATACAATGAAATAGCCCAATTATTGGCTAAGCTCCTTAAGACTCATCAGAAAATAACGGCCATAGTCAAAACGTCTTACCAGTCCAGGCAGAGTGGAAGAATTCTTTTTAGACCAATCAACGTCATGCCAGTCTGTGAGTCAAATCATAAGCCCAGACACGCACTGAGACTCCCAAATACGTTCACGTATTTGAAAACTTCAAAAGTGAACAGAATGCATAGAACAATAATCTTTGCAAGAAGATCGCTACACCATTCTGAAGTAGACACCCCAGACACTCTGACTCTAAAACCTAATGAAATTGTGGTAAAGGTGAAGGGGCTGGGCACACAACCAAATCAAAATGGCGGATTTCGACTCGGTTTTCTTGTCTCCTCTAACTCATACACCCGGCGTAAAAGGTCGAGCTTTGCAAGACTAAGTAGAGACAAAAGGAGTCTTAGAAACAGATAATCCACTCACTTCAACTACGCAGGCTATTGAGGGGACGTTCTAAATGTAGCAATCCTGAAGGACGTCAACTCGCAAGTTGAAATTAGGACAATAAATGACCTAAGCTCCTACCACATACCGGTAATCCTGAAACTCTATGAACAGAGATCAAACGAGAGGGAAAGACAATTTGTTACCCACACAAATTAACCTCTTTTCTCGAGATTTCTGAAAGATAGCATAAATAGGCTTGTCCCAGTATGTACTACTCATAAAGCTGATAGCTTCATTCTTACAATGCAAAACTTTATCAGTAAAACTCCAAAACCATGTCTCGACCGTACGGCCAATCACGGCAGGGGTACCTCAAGGTTCTATTCTATCGCCTATGCTATTTAACCTTTTCGTTGCCAACATGACATCTGCTTAGAAGCATGAAGTCAAAATGCCACAATACGCCAATGATACGGCTCTTCTCTACAGCTCAAGGTAGCATATAGTAGTCACTATAAAGCTTCAGAAAGCAACCAGCATTCTACAAAATTGGTGCAACAATTGGCAAGTCAAAATGAACCCAGAAAAAAGCAAAGCTGTTCTTTTGTCACGGCGACAAACCACTACTTGTTAGTTACAAATCGCACGTCCAAGCCATTCTAGACTAAGCCAAGTTGGCAAAAAGTTCGGCAGGACAGCGGGTTGTCGTTCCAAAACTTCAGGTGTACATGTCAATCATCAGACCGCAAATGACGTTTGGTTTTTCAATCTAGGGAACGGCGGCAAATTCTCACATCAAGCGTTTTGACGCTTTTCAAAATCTATCATTGCGTTAGATCGTCAGAATCCCATAGTACGTTAGGAATGCAAACATTTACAACAACCTAGACATCACACTGCTGCGGCAATACTTCGAGGCGCTTGCAAAATTTGGGGATTCACTTGAATACCGATTTGGCCCGACTGGCAGAGCCGTTTAAAGAAGATCATTTCTATAAGAGACCGGTCAACCTAATACAAACTTAAGTATGTTCACCCCACAGCACATAAGGCATCCTATCTTAAATCCTCCCCCATTTTCTCTACATAGAAGGTTTATAAGCTCAAGATCTCAAACTTTCAAGCAATTTCTAGATTGGGTCGGGTTTAGTCAGCCAAACTCCCACAAAGACTCCGGATGTCCAAGTCCAGACTTCCCTCAAGAAGCCTACTAAAAACCGGGTTAAGTCCGGTCGCTTCAAGGAAATGACGAAAAGCCGATGGAGACCCAAATAGAAAATATCGTCGCCGCCCACAAAGGTCGTCAACCCAGTGGGAAAAAAAAAGATCCACTAAGCTTTAAGTCATTAAGGCCAAAGAATGTTCAACCCGGCCAGCCCCTATCAGATCCCTAAGTCCTTCCTCACGCCCCTCAACTTGAAAATTGTTCAATATATACTCATAGATACCTTCACTGTATGGCTTGTACTAATTAATTTAAAACTTAGATTTCATCCTATAAATTTTAAAAATTGTTGAGATTTGTGTTTACTTTAAGGTAAAATTAAATATTTTGGAAATTGAAATCAAATTTTAAAAATTATACTCATAGGTACCCTCAATGTATAACCTATACTGAAGTTAATTTAACTTTTTAAGGCTTTATGACGGATTTTGGTGCTTCTTGACAATTGTTTAAAATGCACTTTCAATAGTTTATGAATTTTGGTTCTTTCTAACAATATTTTTGCTAATTTTTGGCATCTTATGAACAGAATTTTGTAACTTTTAACCGTTTTTGGCCAGATTTCTATTAATATTTTAATATTTTTAATCGGATTATGCAATTTTTGAAATTTTTTAAACAGTTTATGGCCAAATTTTTAGTGTTTTGAACAAAATTTTGATATTTTATAGCTAAATTTTACAGTTTTTGATTTTTTTCTAAAGTTTATGACCTGATTTTGGTGTTTTAGTTGACAATAGAAGAGTTTATTAAAGTAGAATTTTACATTTGTGGAATCAAAATGTCATTTTAAGACAATTTCTACATAAAACAGTTGTTCAACATTATTTTACAAAATACTTTGATAAACTCAAGTATACTAAATCAAAATGTATAGCACCCACAGAATGTGCTGGCACACAACGCTCTCCGCCGTCTTCCTAAAATTTCAAGTTTGTTGACAGCCCTAGCTAATCCATACTTCAATTATCAATAGAAATATTTTGCTAAAAGCAATCAGTAGCTTCTAAATAACATAATCTATTAAAATATTTTTGACTTCCTAAAATTACAATTTTGTTAACAGCCTTAGCTAATCCATACTTTAATTTTTGGTTATAATAGTTTGCTTAAAACAATCCGTTGCTTATATCATTAAAAAATCTTTAAAAATCTTTTTGTCTTCCTAAGATTTCAAGTTTGTTGACAGCCCTAGCTAATCCATACTTCAATTTTCAATAAAAATATTTTGCTAAAAGCAATCAGTGGCTTCTATAATAACATAAACTGTTAAAATATTTTTGACTTCCTAAGATTTCAAATTTTTTGACAGCCTTAGCTAATCCATACTTTAAATTTAGGTATTAATTGTTCAATAAAAGCAATAAGTAGGTTCTGTAAAAATAAAATCTGTTCAAAAAATTTTGTCTTCCTAAAATTTCAAATTTGTTGACAACCCTAGCTAATCCCAACTTCAGTTTTTAAGTATAATAATTTGCTTAAAGCAATTAATTGCATCTTTAACAACAAAATCTGTTAAAATATTTTTGTCTTCCTAAGATTTCAAGTTTGTTGACAGCCCTAGCTAATCCATACTTTAAATTTTGGTAATAATTGGTTGCTAAAAGTAATAAATAAGTTCAAAACAAAATCTGTTCAAAAAATGTTGTCTTCCTAAAATTTCTAATTTGTTGACCGGGTCCGAGTATGTAGCTACATACGCCGGGTGCGGTAGATCGCACAAAGCAAATTACAAGAGCTTCCCAATTTATGTTAAACTGAAAGCTAACCGCAACAGCCAAGCTCACAATAAGGCACCTGCTACTCGTCAGCAGACTCCTACTCCTCCTAAGTATAAGCACACAAGAGGTGCAAAAAACAATAAATTCTTTGATGACTATCACTTGAGCGGGTAAGTAAAAAACTACTCGTCTACAAATTTAACTTATTTCCTGCTCACCCACCCAAGCGTTAGTTATTAAGAGATTTATTGTTAAACAATTTTCTGATATCTAAGTATAAGCACACAAGAGGTGCTAGAAACTAAGATATAAATGTGCAAATATAAAACAAAATTTAGTAAACACAAATAAAAATGCAAATTCGCAAAAGATTACTCAATATGTAAATTTAATGCTAAATAATTCACCGTCGCGCCGTAAAAAATATTTAAAAGCATTGTAAAACTTCACGTAACATTAACTATAATAGGGCTCCTCTAATATTAATAATAAAAATACTGAAAGCATGCAAGTGTAAAATAGTTAAATAAAATTATTATCGATTTTTTGTGCAAATAATGTTTTTTATTTTTTAGCTCCAAACAAAAGGTCGTTAAATGCAGAATATGAGGTAACAGCAGTAAAAGTAGACCGGATAAAAGGGTTAAATGACTAAACACAAAACAGGAGAACCATATAAAAAAAATCGTTTTACCAGCTGAGTCAGAATTTCATTAAAACCATCAACCTGATTTAAGACATCCTTGAAAATGGGGGATCGCAACTTTTATTTTAATAAGATCCAGTTAATTAAAAGGTGTTATATAAAACTGTAATTTATAAAAAAACGTTTTTTCAATTATTTCAACAATAGTATTGTTATTTAATAAATAGTAATGACTATATTAAATTGTTGCTGACTCAGAAAATCCAATGAGGCTTCGTTTCAGAGAAAGTCTAGTTTAGATTGCTTTGTTCTGGCAGGAACCACCTCCCATTTTATTGTTATTGGCCTTATTACTCTTACAGTAACGATAAACGCCCACCATTTCAACTCTTCTTCTAGTCAATCACCTAGTATTTTTTATCCAGCCTCTATAGATAAATTAGCTTCATTTATTTATAAGTGCAAACTCTTTTATATTAACATAATATAATTTAACCAATTAAAACTATTTTCTGTTATCAATTAATGCATGACAAAATCCATTTACCATTTTTTCCTAATTTATGTCTATCGTGTAACGCAAATCTCTAAGGGGGCGTTTTTTACTCT
This sequence comes from Tachinus rufipes, assembly GCA_963932245.1. Classification (NCBI taxonomy): domain Eukaryota; kingdom Metazoa; phylum Arthropoda; class Insecta; order Coleoptera; family Staphylinidae; genus Tachinus; species Tachinus rufipes. The sequence continues at coordinate 12,398,656 of OZ010749.1, forward strand.
TATATTTTCTTAGGAGGGCAAACTTGCATGCACCCAAGTCTTGCGGTTGCATTAAATATTAATATAGTTATCGGGTTTTATCCGCATGCACAACTTCGAAACCGACCGACCCCATTTCATTTCTGCTGTATCTTAGATGGAACTTAAAGCTGGTGTACCGCCATCACGATGATGATGATAGAAAAGATGCCTTGACGTGTTGAGTATATCCGCTTATTAGACGGAATAATAAATTCAGGCTCGAATCGATTTGGGGAAAATTTGGCATGGGAATAATATATTTTTCCAGCATGTCGAATGCGATTACTATTCCTGCGGGCTGGATTTATTAGGACTGATGTTTAATACATCACGGTCGGAATTAGTTTTACGTTATCAATTATGGAAAAATAGTCATGGAATAAAATGCGTTTTTGATGAATTAAAATTATAATTGATTTATGCCAAAACCATGCAATTCATCAAGATACATATAGATTAGCTGTTTTATGTGGGAAAATTAAATTTAGTATATTTGATATTGATACACTGATTAATCCTTTCGTATAATAATCAAAAGTTGCGTACAGTGGAAACAAAACTTATGATTGAATCGTATCTATCAACATATTTTTAATTAGTTTTTAATTTCTGCCGGTTGTTAATTTTTTCTAGTAATTGTTAATTAGTATACTAAATCTAAAACAAATTTTGCAATAATACTTTCAAAAATGTTGCTTCCAGAAATATTTGAGCTCGCTTCGATTTTTATAAAATTTGATGAAAGTTTCATCAAATTTTATAAAAATCGAAGCGAGCAAAAATATTTCTGGAAACAACATTTTTGAAAATTTTAATTCAAAATTTGTTTTAAACTTAGTATACAGATTAACAATTATTAGAAAAAATTGACAACCGGCTGAAATTTTTTTTTATATTTTTTATTAATTTTCAAACTTTCATTTAATTTTATAAAAATCGAAGCAAGCTAAAATATTTCTGGAAGCAACATTTTTAGAAATTTTAATTTAAAATTTGTTTCAGACTTAGTTTACTGATGGACAATTACTAAAACAAAAAGACAACCGGCTGCAATTTCTTTAAATATTTTTTATTAATTTTCAAACTTTTATGAAATTTGATAAAAATCAAAGCGAGCTAAAAATATTTCTGGAAGCAACATTTTTGAAAATTTTAACTCAAAATTTGTTTCAGACTTAGTATACTGATTGGCAATTACAAGAAAAAATTGACAACCAGCTGAAATTTTCTAAAAAATTTTTTTTTTAATTTACAAACTTTCAACAAATTTTATAAAAATCGAAGCAAGCTAAAAATTTTCTGGAAGAAACAATTTTCAAAATTTTGGTTCAAATTTTGGCTCAGACTTAGCATACTAATTCACAATTACTAAAAAATTATGACAATCAGCTAAAACTTTTGTGAATATTTTTCAAACTTTTATGAAATTTTATAAAAATCGAAGCGAGCTAAAATATTTCTGGAAGCAACAATTTTGGAAATTTTGATCCAAAATTTGTTTCAGAGTTAGTATATTATTTGACAATTACTAGAAAAAACTGACAACAAGCTGAAATTTTTTTAAATGATTTTTATTAATTTTCAAACTTTTTATAAAATTTTATAAAAATCGAAGCAAACTAAAATATTTCTGGAAGCAACATTTTTAAAAATTTTGATTCAAAATTTGTTTGAGAGTTAGTATATTAATTGATAATTACTAGAAAAAAATTAACAACCGGCTAACATTTCTATAAATATTTTTTATTAATTTTCAAACTTTTATGAAATTTTATAAAAATCAAAGCAAGCTAAAATATTTCTGGAAGCAACATTTTAAAAAATTTTGATTCAAAATTTGTTTCAAAGTTAGTATCCTAATTGATAATTACTAAAAAAAATTGACAATCGGCTGAAATTTTTTTTAATATTTTGATTAATTTGCAAACTTTTATGTAATTTTATAAAAATCGAAGCAAGTTAAAAATATTTCTGAAAGCTACATTTTTGAAAATTTAAATTCAAAATTTGTTTCAAACTTAGTATACTAAATGGCAATTACTAGAAATAATTGAAAATTAGCCGAAATTTTTTAAAATATTTTTTTTTTAATTTTCAAACTTTAATGAAATTTTATAAAAATCGAAACAAGCTAAAATATTTCTGGAAGCAACATTTTTGAAAATTCTGATTCAAAATTTGTTTCAGGGTTAGTATACTGATTCACAATTAATAAAAAAAAAAGACAACCGGCTGAAATTTCTTTAAATATTTTTTATTAATTTACAAACTTTCATCTAATTTTATAAAAATCGAAACGAGCTAAAATATTTCTGGAAGCAACATTTTTGAAAATTTTGATTCAAAATTTAATTTAAACTTAGTATACTGATTAACAATTACTTAAAAAAATTGACAACCGGCTGAAATATTTTTAAATATTTTTTATTAATTTTCAAACTTTAATTTTTTTTATAAAAATGGAAGCAAGCGGACTAAAATAATTCTGGAAGCAACATTTTTAAAAATTTTGATTCAAAATTTGTTTCAGAGTTAGTATATTGATTGACAATTACTAGAAAAAATTGACAACCGGCTGAAATTTTTTTAAATATTTTTTAATAATTTTCAAACGTTTATCAAATTTTATAATAATCGAAGCTAGCTAAAATTTTTCTGGAAGTAACATTTTTGAAAATTTTGATTCAAAATTTGTTTCAGACTTAGTATACTAATTGACAATTACGAGAAAAAATTGACAATCGACTGAAATTTTTTAAAATGTTTTTTATTAATTTTCAAACTTTTATCAAATTTTTTTAAAAATCTAAGCAAGCTAAAATATTTCTGGAAGCAACATTTTTGAAAAATTTGATTCAAAATTTGTTTCAGGCTTAGTATACTGATTGACAATTACTAGAAAAAATTTACAACCAGCTGAAATTGTTTTAAATATTTTTTATTAATTTTCAAACTTTAATGAAATTTTATAAAAATCGAAGCAAGCTAAAAGTTTTCAGGAATCAAAATTTTAGAAAATTTTGCTTCAAAATTTGTTTTAGAGTTGGTATATTGATTGACACTTACTTGAAAAAATTGGCAAGCGGCTAAAATTTCTTAAAATATTTGATATTAATTTTCAAACATTCCTGAAATTTTATAAAAATCGAAGCGAGCTAAAATATTTCTGGAAGCAACAATTTTGAAAATTTTAATTCAGAATTTGTTTCAGGCTTAGTATACTGATTTACAACTACTAGAAAAAATTGACAACCGGCAAAATTTTTTTAAATATTTTTTATTAATTTTCAAACTTTCATCAAATTTTATAAAAATCGAAGCGAGTTAAAATATTTCTGGAAGCAACATTTTTGAAAATTTTGATTCAAAATTTGTTTCAGAGTTAGTATATTGATTGACAATTACTAAAAATAAGTGACAACCAACTGAATTTTTTGGTAAATATTTTTTATTAATTTTCAAACTTTTATAAAATTTTATAAAAATTGAAGCGAGCTAAAAATATTTCTGGAAGCAACATTTTTGAAAATTTTAAGTAAAAATTTGTTTCAGACTTAGTATACTGATTGACAATTACTAGAAAAAATTGACAATCGGCTGAATTTTTTTAAAATATTTTTTATTAATTTTCAAAGTTTTATAAAATTTTATAAAAATCGAAGCGAGCTAAAAATATTTCTGAAAGCAACATTTTTGAAAATTTTAATTCAAAATTTGTTTCAGACTTAACATACTGATTGACAAATGCTAGAAAAAAATGACAACCAGATAAAAAAATTTAAATATTTTTTATTAATTTTCAAACTTTTATGAAATTTTATAAAAATCGAAGCGAGCTAAAATATTTCTGGAAGCAACATTTTAAAAAATTTTAATTCAAAATTTGTTTCAAACTTAGTATACTGATAAACAATTACTAGAAACAATTGACAACCGGCTGAAATTTCTATAAATATTTTTTATTAATATTCAAACTTTTATCAAGTTTTATAAACATCGAAGCAAGCTAAAAATATTTCTGAAAGCAACATTTTTGTAAATTTTAATTCAAATTTTGTTTCTGAGTTGGTATATTAATTGACAATTACTAGAAAAAATTTACAACCAGCTGAAATTTTTTAAAATATTTTTTTATTAATTTTCAAACTTTTATGAAATTTTATAAAAATCGAAGCGAGCTAAAAATATTTCTGGAAGCAACATTTTATAAAATTTTAATTCAAAATTTGTTTCAGAATTAGTATACTGATTGACAATTACTAGAAAAAATTGACAATTAGCTGAAATTTTTTTAAATATTTTTTATTAATTTTCAAACTTTTATAAAATTTTATAAAAATCGAAGCAAGCTAAAATATTTCTGGAAACAACATTTTTCAAAATTTTGATTTAAAATTTATTTCAGAGTTAGTATACTGATTGACAATTACTAGAAAAAATTGACAATTAGCTGAAATTTTTTTAAATATTTTTTATTAATTTTCAAACTTTTATGAAATTTTATAAAAATCGAAGCAAGCTAAAATATTTCTGGAAACAATATTATTAAAAATTTTGATTCAAAATTTGTTTCAAACTTAGTATACTGATTGAAAATTACTAGAAAAAATTGAAAACCGACTGAAATTTCTTTAAATTTTTTTTATTAATTTCCAAACTTTTATTAAATTTTATAAAAATTGAAGCGAGCTAAAATTTCTCTGGAAGCAACATTTTTAAAAATTTTAATTCAAAATTTGTTTTAGACTTAGTATACTGATTAACAATTACTAGAAAAAATTAAAAACCGGCTAAAATTTTCTTAAATATTTTTTAATAATTTTCAAACTTTCATCAAATTTTATAAAAATCTAAGCGAGATAAAATATTTCTGGAAGCAACATTTTTTTAAATTTTGATTCAAAAGTTGTTTCAGACTTAGTATACTAGTTGACAATTACTAGAAAAAACTAACAATTAACTGAAATTTTTTTAAATATTTTTTTTTTAATTTTCAAACTTTAATAAAATTTTATAAAAATCAAAGCAAGCTAAAATATTTCTAGAAGCAACATTTTTGAAAATTTTAATTCAAAATTTGTTTTAGACTTAGTATACTAATAAACAATTACTAGAAAAAATTGATAACTGGCTGAAATTTTTTTTTATATTTCTTATTAATTTTCAAACTTTTATTAAATTTTATAAAAATTGAAGCGAGCTAAAATATTTCTGGAAGCAACATTTTTAAAAATTTTGATTCAAAATTTGTTTCAGAGTTAGTATATTGATTGAAAATTACTAGAAAAAATTGACAAGCGGCTGAAATTTTTTTAAATATTTTTTATTAATTTTTAAACTTTCATCTAATTTTATAAAAATCGAAGCAAGCTAAAATATGTCTGGATGCAAGATATTTAAAAATTTTAATTCAAAATTTAATTCAGACTTAGTATACTAATTGACAATTACTAAAAAAAAATGACAAGCAGCTGACATTTTTGTAAATATTTTTTATTAATTTTCAAACTTTTATGAAATTTTATAAAAACTGAAGCGAGCTAAAATATTTCTGGAAGCAACATTTTTGAAAGATTTGATTCAAAATTTGTTTCGAACTTAGTATACTGATTGACAATTACTAGAAAAAATTGACAACCGGTTAATTTTTTTTAAATATTTTTTATTCATTTTCAAACTTTTATGAAATTTTATAAAAATTTAAGCGAGCTAAAATATTTCTGGAAACAACATTTTTGAAAGTTTTAATTCAAAATTTGTTTTAGACTTAGTATACTGATTGACAATTACTAGAAAAAATTGACAATCGGTTATTTTTTTTTTAATATTTTTTAATTATTTTCAAAACTTTTATGAAATTTTATAAAAATCAAAGCAAGCTAAAACATCATTAGAAGCAACATATTTGAAAATTTTGATTCAAAATTTGTTTCTGAGTTGGTATATTGATTGACAAATACTAAAAAAAAGTAACAACCGGCTTAAATTTTTTTAAATATTTTTTATTAATTTTTCAACTTTCATCAAATTTTATAATAATCGAAGCAAACTAAAATATTTCTGGAAGCAACATTTTTGAAAATTTTAATTCAAAATTTGTTTCAGACTTAGTATACTGATTGACAAATGCTAGAAAAAAATGACAACCAGATAAAAAAAAATAAAATATTTTTTATTAATTTTCAAACTTTTATGAAATTTTATAAAAATCGAAGCAAGCTAAAATATTTCTGGAAGCAACATTTTTAAAAGTTTTAATTCAAAATTTGTTTCAGAGTTAGTATACTGAATGAAAATTACTAGAAAAAATTGAAAACCAGCTGAAATTTTTTTTAATATTCTTAATTAATTTTCAAACTTTTATCAAATTTTATAAAAATCGAAGCAATCTAAAATTTTTCTAGAAGCAACATTTTTGAAAATTTTAATTTAAATTTTTTTTCAGACTTAGTATACTGATTGACATCCAAACCCTTAAGCACCTGCCAAAAAATGAAGAAAATCCCAGCTAGATCAAACCGTTTCAGAAGCTGTTGGATAACCCAGCATTGGAAAACGCATTGCCCTACGCTCCGCTGCGTAAGAAAAGAAATGTGTTGCAAACGAAAGCGGCGTCCATAATAATCTAAAGATGAATTCCATATCTTATATCTTCTAACAGGTAACCACATGCTACAAAAAAAGCTCTTTTGGGACACAGCAGAACGATCTTTCAACCAAACTGGGATAAAGGCAAAAAACTTTAACAAAAGAAAACGTCGAAATAAGCCCAAATGTGCAACAACTCTGAATAAACCAATATTATCTTTGCAACTTAATAAAAAAAAAATTAACTTTAGACAAACATCAACAAACAGAACAAATTCTTTTTATTTGTAAACAAAGTTAGTGCTTCAAAAAATCAAGTAATGACTTTTGCAGCACCTTATAGGTCTTAACTTGAGACAAAATTTGAAGTAGACCAAGAACTACAACAATTTTTTTCATCAAAGCAACTTCTGTATTCAACTGGCTCCACCCACCATAAAAACGTCTGCAAACCCGACTACCAACCAAGCAAATCTGTATTATTTTTCTTGGAAACAAAGGCTGCCCAATCCCATCATAACAAAAAATATTGCAGATTCTAACCGTAAGGTTTTTAACTAATGCAAGAGTATGCACTTATGAATCAGAAACTCTCATATAAACGTAGGAAACCACCAACAAGCTACAAGTAGCACAGAAAACTAAGGAAAAAATTATCGGCATTACTTTACAAAATAGTGAGACTCTATATTGAAATTAGGAAAAGAATCAAATTTACTAATATAATAGAAGGGATAACAATGCTGAAGTAAAAGTAGGCTAGCCATGTTGCCCAAATGAACGATAAAAGATGGACTTAAAATCCATGAATAGAGACCTTATCAAGATGCACACCGAAGCAAAAAGCCTCCATTTCTATGATGAGCCGACGTAAAACTTTAGACTAATTTGGGCGGGTAGGTAGGCACTCCAGTAAAAACTAGTCGAGCAAAATCATATACTTTTGTCCCTGCCCACCCTTCCGAGTGTTAGTCATCGCTCCCTTAATAACAAACACTTCGGTAGCACTCCAATCAAAACTACACGCACGTAATCGCAAACTTGTGTCCCCGTCCTCACCTATCTGACTGTTAATTATTTAATCCCTTGATAACAAACACTTGGGCGGGTCTGTGGGTCACTCCAATTAAAATTACTTGCCCGAAATCATTAACTTGTGTTCCCATTCAAGTCCTAAAAATCTGTACAAACAGCAACAGACAAGCACAAACCTTGAAGACCAAAAAATGAAGATAAACTTTGCCACACCAATTGCTGACCGTTGCGAAGCGTTGATTAACGCACTTAAAAAAAAACAACAAAACTAAAAAAACTGAAGTTAACAAACAAAGTAAAGTTCATGAGCAACAGCCAATAAGTAGAAGAATTCAAATCAACTCAAGAGCTGTTAGTCAGCCCTCTAAGAAACTTTAAGAAAAAAAAAAACAGATTCCAGAAGAAAAAACCGATGACATAAAATCAGCCTGGATCAACCCAAAGCCAAAAGCCAATCTCCAGAAAACACCTAAAAATTCCGAAGCCACATCCAAATAGCAACAAGCAATAGACAGCTAAAAAACGTAATCATCTAGTCCAGTGTTTCGCAACCTTTTTTGTGCAAAGCCCCACCTAAGCCTTTCTAAAGATTATATGCCCCCCTATGTAACATATACATAATTTTTAACATAAAAAAATTGAATTGTTTACTTAAAAAACTTAAATGGTAGGTGTTAGGAAAGAATATCACTAGGAAATTGTTAACACTGCGTTGTTTGGCGAGATTTTAAAGCGTCCGGGAGTCTTCGCGGAGCCTGCTGTCTGCCGAGGTTAATTTAACGACGCCAAAAACCCAGTTGATATTTAGTCTCGTCAAACAAATTTATATTTATATTGTTGTTTTTCAGAGATGCACACATTGAAGATATGTTGGGAAAGTAATAATATAATATACTTGTATGCTTAAGTTCTTTATTTTCGACTAAAATTTTTTAGTCATCTTCAGGATTCTTATAATTTATAGTTTAAATTTTTTTGTTATAATTATAAATTAGAACAAAAAAATTGTCGAAAATAAAAAAACTTAAGCATACAAGTAAGTATATTATATTATTACTTTTCCAGCATAAATTTATATTTATTGACCGCAATTATTTAAGAATTTCCTTTTTTTTTCAATTTTGGCACCCAAATCTAGCATTGCATTTAAATGGCCCGGAGAAAAAGGGTTAAACTTGTGTAGAGTCCATTTTCAAATTGCCCCCTTTAACATTCAAATTGCCCCCTGTGGGGCGTGGGCACCAAGTTGGGAAACACCGATCTAGTCCATTGAAGCACTATAACCGACAAGGACAACATCAAATAAAACGCCAAAAAAGAATGTGGAAACCATATGATATGGATAAAATCACCCGACATCAAGAACAGGTTCTATACTACGTCAGTCTCCAAAGTCTCCTACCGCAGCATGTAATCGCGTGTTACAAAAAACCTGATCCAAACACAACAAAAAACGGAAAATAATCGTCAATCTTAAAAAAGTATGAAAAAAAAATGTTAGAAGACCAAACTAGGTCAACAATTGACCACAGATCTCTGGTAAACTATAACACCTGCAAAACAAATAAAAACTCCGGGTATAGCAAAAAGCCAAAAAACCTCTAACAAAAGAAGACGTCGATAAGAACATCGCCTAGTTATCCAATCTCTTAACAACTAACACTTGGACAGGTGGCCGGGGCACTCCAATCAAATCTACTCGCCCGTAATCGTAAACTTGTGTCTTCGCCCACCCACCCAAATGTTAGTTATCCAATCTCTTGACAACAAACACTTGAACGAGTAGGTGAGATACTCCAACCAAAACTACTTGTGTCCCCGTCCACCCACCTAAGTGTTAGTTATTCAATCTCTTGACAAAAACCCTTGGGCGGATGGGTGGGTTACTCCAATCAAAACTATTCTCGCAAAATAATAAACTTAATAATAAACGATACAATCACCACCAGGAAATGACTCCTAAACCTGGACCGGCAACCTCCATACTCCATCTCGGAGGTATGCCGGTAACACTTGATAACAAACACTTGGGCGGGTGGGTAGGCACTCACAATAGAAACTAGTTGGGCAAAATCATAAACTTGTGTCCCCGCTCACCCTCCCGAGTGTTAGTCATCCAATCCCTTAACAACAAACACTTGAGTAGCAATCCAATCAAAACTACTCGCACGTAATCGCAAACTTGTGTCCCCGCCCACCCACACAAGTGTTAGTTATCGAATCTCTTGACAAAAAATACAAATTTTGCATACTCTACACTTAAATAAATTTCTAACTCAGACAAAAAATTGCGACTCTCTCAAAATTCAACGTAAATATTAGCTGCGTATTTTACTCCGTTAATTTTCACGCAAACAGCTTGCCCATAGTATACAGTATATTAGTTATTCGTCATCATTCTAAATTCATTTTTTACAATTTAAACACATTAAATAGATGACATTTCACTATTTGCTATAATATGTAGTGATTGATAATTCAGTTCAATTAAGCCGTGCTATATTAGTTGAACTTACTCCTTGTACAATCAATTATAATTGGAGAGTCCCGAGTCGGGACGCTGTTATCAGCATTTACACGGTGCCGGACACGATTAAATAATGAATGTTGATCAGATGCCAGGTCAAACCACTGCAGCGGAAAAGCCTTGCAGTTTGCTGATCAAATATTTAGTGTTGATGTATTTTGAATAGCCGCGCCGAATTTTGAATATTTACTAAATTGATTTTTGATTAAATTTGATTATACAAATCAGTTCAAAAAGGTGGCGACACATATAGAAAAAGTTCCCCCTTAGTTGTACTACTACTTCGGAGCGTCACCTTTCACTGTAACCGGATTACAAATGTCATGTTCCCCTGCAAGAATACAGAATATATCCCCTAGGTCCACCCACATCTTTATTCGCTTTATTTTCCAAGGCCTGTATTCTCCAGACAACCGGGGATTTGAAAGGATCCCCCCATATAGATTTATTACGGAATGAATAAAGTAAATAAGACGGATCTCTCTTATAACTTCAGCATTGGTATATAAAAATAAAGATATCATTCGGAGATCTATATATACCAAAAAAATGAAACTGTACGGTTTTATTTCCCTCAGGATGCTCACGATTGGAAAATTACAGAAGACGTACATATTTTATGTTGTTCATCAAGGTAAAAATTGTATACATATTTATTATCGCAACAAATCAATTATTTATTATTTGTGGATGCGGTGCTGCACGTTCCGCAATATTTGCTTGTAATCATCCAGCCTTTGTTTACATTCATGTAATGTGCATTTAAATCGACCCCGAATTATTATTATGGCCGACGGTAATAAAACTACTACTGTAAAAGTGAACATGTAAATACATTCATTAAAACGGTGCATAAAAGTACTGGAAGAATGTGTAATTAAGACCTCTCGCAGCTGCAGGTTTTATAAAAATGAATTATAGAATAATTCCGGGTTTTATGTTTTGTGCAACTAAAGCGCTGGAAATGTGCAATTACTTAATCCGTAAGCATCGGGGTTGCATAAGAATTATGTATAATTAAATTGTAATCATTGTATTTTGGTTTTATGATTATGCGGGATTATAATTATTTTTACTGCTGAAGATGTTTATAAATACTAAAACAAAAGGAAATAAAGCTATAACATTTATATCGCATTTTTATCATTAAAAAAATACTAACTGGTGGGGTTGTGCACCGAAAATTCACACAAAAGTAGCTTAGTACATGTAAAAGTGCTAAGCTGGTTTTAAAAACACTTAAAAGTCGAGTTGCGGCAAAGTTTTACAAAACTTGTGATTCACAAATTGGGGGCCACAATTATGGAGTACCCAAAACAACAAAAAACCTGTTATTCCAAGAGTTTGATGGTTACGTCGCTGTTGGTGTACTGCGTGGCGAATGCCTTTGCCAAGCTGGTGCACATATCCATCACGGTCTTGTGGGACTAGTGTGGGGCTAGAAGACTCACGTATTCGATTGCAATATGTTCTCAGGGACGGCTGTCCAAATGAAACTGTAAAGCGGTCTCTTGAGTGGCATTAGTCTTTATTCGCGTGCAGGTGATGCATCCCCAGATATCCCTTCTGACTCCTGACCAGTTGTAACTCTTCAGTATGTTGCAATAGGTTTTGTCTCGCCCTGGATGTCCGGTCTTTCTGCATTGTTGATGAAACGGCTAGCTGGTCTCAGCCCGCTAGAGATCGGCATAGTTCACCGTCAGTGCCTTGCCGGTAGCCTACAACCTCTACATGTCAGGTAGATTGGGTTACTGCAGATATTTGCGTTGGCTTTGCTTTACGGCTGCAGCCAGTGTCTCAATCTACAAAAGATGTAGTGCAATGACAATTTGGCGGCCTTGGATTTGCCACTATAGCTGATAGTAGAGACCCGTAAAACTGACAAGTCCAGCTATGACGTCAGGAGTTACCAGCCGGTCCAGATCATTGGCTTCGTTGCCCTTCTCTTTCTCACTGAACGCTCGGAATAGGGCGTTTGGCAGATAGTTCTTTGCTTTGGGTATGCCTGATGTTGAACGTAAATACGGCAAGAAGTAATGACCAACGCAAGAACTTGGATTTGTTTTAGATGCCAGTCAGTCACACCTACGCTTGAGCAACAGTCTTTCAGTTAGGCTCAGTACTTCTTGGTAGCCCACGTGTTAGCGTAGAATTCTTGCTCATTTCTGTGAGCTGGCATAACTAATTATTTGCTTCCTGTCCTTTTCCTTTTTTTGCAGTACCGCTTCCATGCCCACTTTGCACGTGTTGGTTTGCAGAACAAACCGCAGACCAAGGCGTAGGCGGTTTAGAATCAAAGACCGGTCGAGTAGTGTCTTAACGGTCCCGAAGGCGCGGTCAACCATGTCGTCCAACCGTAAAAGATTTTTTTAATTTTTTGTAGTTGTTTGCGGGTTGTTGGCTTACAATAGTCAAATAAGCCAAAGGTGGTGCTTATTCCCCTGACTCGTCGTCTTGTGTCAAAGGTATTCAATTTCTGGTTGGCCGGAAGAGCACTTTGTGTGGTAACCTATATTTTTGTAATCTCTCCATCACTGGCCTTTAGTGCTCCATGAGGTTGTGGTAGTTGGTAAAGTACCTGACAATATTGTCAAGATACACAAACATAAATTGGCCTAACCTAACACGCTAAGACCATGGTTATCAGCTTTTAAAAGATAGCTAAAGACCAAAGCATGACTTTAAAGTAGTAGGTGGCCCAGTCAAGTGTTGCAAAGGCGGTCAGATGTTGGCTATCCGGGTGGTCATCTTCAACTTGGAGGTGAGTGGAGCAGCCCCCAAATTCTTCAAGGTTTTTTAGATTTTAGGAAGTGGCCCTTTCAGGGTCTTCTTTTTGACGTTCTAGGCGTACGGTTAGATTCGTATGGGGATAGTGTGACCATCCACCAAACCTTCTATAAATAGGCTGGCAAATTCTTGTAAAATCCGGGTCGATCGAGAAACGCGTGTTTAGGCATATTTCCTGCAGATATGGTTTGGAAGTACCCCCACAGTTTTGATCTCGAGTTTTGCACCCAAAATGGACAAAGTATCAAATGTAGTTGAGTCTGATTTTGATGAGCCACGATGACGATTGCTCCGGCGCCAGCAGGCAGGTGACTGTTTGTTGTTGGGTGCCGACCTAAATAGTAATTGTCGCTTCATTAGTGATGGCAAATTTGTTGTTGGACAACATAGTCAATCTAGGTAGAACTCGCTGCCGTCCCACAAGTTTAGTTGTACTCAGATTTGTGGTGAGGATCTTTGTCAGGTGATGGTTGTCACTGACTACTTTTACTTGAGCAGTGATCGATGGTTGCGTCGTGCTCACGCTGCTTGTTTTACGATAGGAAATAGGTTGCAAGTAAATTACACCCTCTTGGGACTGGATTTGCTTGTGCGCTCGGCTTATAACCGGGCCAGCTTAGTCTCAATTGTAGTGGCTGATTACTTAAAATGTTGAAAGTCTTCGAATTCCACAATTCCAACCATTTGTTAGGTTTGGTCAACCAGGTTGAACAGGCGGTTTGGCATGGCCGTTTCGGACGTCTCCGGTTTGACGCGTCAATACAGCGCAATTTTGCGGCAGAAAAAAGTAATAACTGGTGTTTCTCTGTCCACAATTAAGTTCGAGTCGACATACCTCTGCAGGAGAGCTTGGTTGATATTTTGTAGGTTAGCTCTAGGTCTTCATTTGCTTGCCATGTTCTTGCATTGCCTTTCAAAGCTTTTACGAGGGAGTAATGGGATGCCCACTACTGGACAGGTGGTTACAAGCTCGGGTGATGTCGAGGTTGCGTTCCGAAATTGCTACTACATCCAGATCCATCTATAAAGAGTTGGTGGTGGTGATGGAAGTAGAGAGGAGAGCGTCATAGGCTATAGTCACGCCGTTTGATTGACCTGCAGTAAAAATTTGGTACGTAAAAAGTTTGTTCTAGAGAATAACTTGGTTTCTTGGATGGATAGGATCGAAATTTAAATTTTGGACAAGTGCTCGCAGGTATCAAAAAAAGCAAGTACTAAAGGTTCTGCAGTCAATATACTTTAGCTTTGTAAGTAATATGCATACTGCTACCTATGTAATGAGTTTAGCATGGTTAGAACCATAAACTGCAACACGTTGATTTTCATCAAACCCAATGATTTGTGGACGTTTTTTAGTAAAACTACAGATTTAGTGAAGATGAGGGCAGTGCATCTATAGAAGAATGCGGCGTGTTCTGTAGAATGGAAAAAATCGTTTGATTCATGGTATGTAAAGCAGCAAAAACATTAAATAGTGTGGGAGGGGATGAGACTTAGAAGACCCAAAATGGTTTTTAAGTTTTGTAAAGAACCTGTGCATGTATTGTGGTCAAGCCTCTGGAACGTCGGCAGGTAGTTTTTGTGCCAATTTTAGTGGAAATTTTTGCCATTGTCAAAATTTGTAAATAATGATAAAAATTAAAATTTTCAAAAATGCTTTATATCAGGTAATCTATGAAGAATAATTTGTGCAAATTTTAAACATTTGTTAACAATGATTAAAATTACTATGAGTGGCTAGTACATATTTAAAAATTATACAAATACAAAATTGGGGTCAAAATATTCTAAACTAATTTTCTTGACTGATGCACAAATCATTAAACCAACATTATGATGCATTGCATCATTTACTGCTCGTATAATTGAAGCTTGTCAATTATCGGCTGGCTTTGATATATGTTTCCACATTGATTGGCTACAACGCATTTCATTTTGCGATAATGCAGCCGGGAAACCAGAAAATCGCCAACTTAACTCCGACAATCAGATAAGCGTACAAAATCAATAAAACTTTTAATAGAATTTAACGGATTCGTTACATCCAGACAGTTTTTTTTTTAAATTATCCGATTAGATTAAAGAGTTGAAACTGCTTTTAATCTAATGGAATATTTAGTAAAATATTTTGTACAAAACAGTAAATTAAGTTAAGGCAATCCTCAAGACAGAAGGCCGGAGGTATACATTACAATTTTAGTAGTTATAACACAATACAAGTACGTTCGCCCTCGATGTCAAATCTCTGGAGATCTTATCACAACGTTGATTTAAGCAACCCAGAAACTACCTCGGGGGAATTAACATTTCCACCGCATATATCAAAGAATAATCTCAGCTTAAGATATCATTCGTAGTAGCAAGCCATCGCGCTTCATTAACCGAATTCCATTTTTAATGGACGAATTAAAATAACAAATTATTATTTCCGTTTCCCAAATTTACACGCAACATATTTGTGAATATATAAATATTTTTAACAAAAGCTTTTGTGCAAACTTGAGTGCATTTCGTGAAACTACAAGAAAAACAATTACCCTCCAGTCGCTAGTCGTAATCTTTGTTGTTTGAAGGGAGGTGGAGCAACATACTGCACACGAAATCGCAGGATCAAAGAGTCCCGCTAACTCGGTGGTCTTGTCGGGCAACGCCATGAACTCGAATCATCGTTAAAGTCCGATAGTTTATATATATATAAAAGGAAACCCTTATCGTAATGTCGTTCCCGCCCTGCCATACACCGGGCCGGAAAAAACTATGGCTGACTTTACGGCCGTACGTGGCGAACCGACCGGGAAAATTGTTTTCCAAACATGCTTTTGTTTATTCAGAGGAAACACTTTCGTGCAGAGGAGCTGTGCATTGAAAACACGCCGAGCATGAATTTCTCAACGGTCTGATTGTTTTAGAATAATGTAAGCGACTGCTGCAACTTTAATAGGAAGGGTTGTTGTTGCTGTTTACTTGCACTTTACTATTGCGTTTTGCAAGACAATGAGATAACATTTATTTTGTATATGATAACAAAATATTTCATTCTATTTAATTGCATTTTGTAGCAATAACTTTGATCGTCTCAATTGGATCATTTTTTTAAACTTGTTGTGAGTAAAGGTATTATTTCTATTGCGTAAATTGAGAATTTTTGTTTTGTTTTTTTTTTTGTTGGTTTTACTCCGCTGTTTACAAGCAAATCTCTTTTTTTCTTAACGCTTTAAGCCACAAAGTCACACTCTGAATAACTTATTTTGTTTTATATTGTTTAAACAATTTACGATTTTAATTATTTTTTAGACCATTGAGTCTTAATGATGCGTCAATCTTAACTTGTCTATTAATTGTTTAGCACATGCTGTTACCAACGTTGCTTCAAGAAGCAACCTGGGTGAAATCGGTAGGTGTAATATATGGATTGCCTGAGTAGTTGTCCATTAGTTTGATAGATACTCTGCAGTGTTTATTGTCATACAGTTAGAAGATACATTGATAAAATTAATTAATTGAGCAACTTTTGAATTACCCCGGTAGATAAAAAGAGTTTTGACTTTGTAAGAAAGCTAGAATGTACATAGGCAACTTGAATCAAAGCGCTGGGACCTCTTACCAAGGACCCCCCAATACCCAGACAACTCCTTTGTGACTATTTTTATCAAATCTGACCATTTCCAAACCCACTAACTACGTTAACCACCAAGACGCTCCTAGAACCTAGAGAAAATCTACTCAAGTCATACATGTACACTGTATTTCCTTTCTTACAGAATACTGTTCACTCTCTACGCCAACTAAAAAAAAAATCAAACTTAAAAATGAAGTAATCAAAACCAGCAGTCAACCCAGAACGGAGGCAAATCTTGTTGGAAACCTCCAAAAACAATTAAAACCATGCACAACTCATACTCCTCTACAGTCAACAATTCTGTCTAAAGTCCTATCTTAATGAATTCAACTTGGCAACCTTCGTAAGATAACTTCCACTCCCGCCTATCAACCCAACAAGAATTAGTCGAAACACAACTCAGATGTTTAGAATCTTGTCTACAAAACTTTATCCATAATATAACAAGCCGATAAAAACTCTAACACTAAGCCAGCAGCCACTAGCACAAAAACAAACTAGGCCTCTTCTCCAAAGTGCTTGGTTAAATTGCAAAACTTAAAAACCTTTGCAAAGTAGCTCCCACGCCAAAAACCGACGTAGTACCAAACAAAAATTGATCAAAACCAAACTCTTCACAAAAAATTTTACCCAGAACATACCAATCCAACAAAAGCTCCGACCCAAATCAACCACCACCATAAAAAATGGCACAAAAACGGCTAAACCAAACCTCCTACTCCCCAAAATGTCAGCCTTTAAAACAAAAATCAAAAGAAAACAAAATATTACTTATTTTTCGATTAAAAACAAAATTTGAGCAAATGGTATCACCACCGGCTCTAGGCGCAAACGCTTTGACTCTGGACCTGCAAATGATCGATCTAGTAACTAACCTTCAACCCAATCGCGCAACTTCCAATGAATTCCTCAAAGTAGCACACCAACCCCAACTCTTTAATTGCCATTTTCTCAGAAACAAACATCAACCCCAAAACCATCTAGACTACCAGATCAACAGACTTGTCACTAAGATTACCGTTATTGACTTCGGAGTAACATTACGTCCTTTTGACAACACTAACTAAAACGATATTTTTACTTTGTCTTCAGTGTAACAACAGCAAACCCAGGATCACCAGCCTTAACTACTAAAGTTAAACTATAACAAACAATGCCCAAAGTGTGGCAGCTTGAAACAAATGCCCATAACTCCACACCAACAAGAGAAAACTCCAAAACACCTAAAAAACTTCTTTAAAAGTTAGACAAACTTCAAACTACACTACCTCAACAAAAAACCATATTGAACAATTCTCTCTAAAAATTCAAAAAAATGCAAACCATGAGGAACTACAAAAACTGCGCAAAATAAATCTAGACCAAAGCACCCCCAAAACAACCCAGTCGACTATCTGGTACTAACAAAGGTTGTTATGTAACCCACATCGAGACCTGTAGAACAACATCGGTCAAAACTACAACCCAAAATAAAAAACCTAGAATATTATCTTGTAGAACTTAAAAAGTACGATTGGTAACCTCCAAAAACACGTAAACCCACAAGTAACCATGCGGTCAAAAGCAATCAAAATCAATTGTCAACGACCCAAACTTAAATAGTCTCAAGTACTATCTCAATAGTTTCAAAAAGTACTCCTAAAAACCATCCCAAGGCGCAAAAGTGCTCAAAACCATACGTGATCTTTTCGACAAAAACCCTACCGGCATTGCACAAAACAAAATGTAGAGATCTACCTCGTCCTATTAGAGCTTAGACATAAGCTTTTACAAAGAACAAGAAAACAGTAGAAAATAGTACAAAACCCAACCGAATGACTCAGTAAGATTCCGAAGCTTAGCAATGTTCAACGCTAAAGCCCAAAGAAACATTTTGCAATTTAAAATGTATTTTTAGTCAAAAACAAGATTCCACTAAGGAACCTCAAGAAGACAGATGCAAAATCACATGCACTAAGCGTAAACCACAACGCCCTACTTTTTACTTTCTTCTCAGAGCAACAATAACAACCCCAACACCATCTGACCCATTTCCTGCTCCAGTCCCTGAAGCTAAACCATAACTAATGACATCCAACGTAGGGCAATTTGTAGCAAAAGCCCCCAACCCCATACCGACAAAAAATGTTCCCCAATACCTTCAAAATTATTTCGGATACACTGCACAGCCGAGTCTACCCCGACAATACTCGACCTTAAACATAGTTGGCTTCCAAAAAATTACAAAGACTACCCAAAAAAACCTAGATAAAAGAACGTCATAAGACCTGGTAGACAAGATCAATCAAGACTACGACCCATAACAGGAAAAGCCTAGACCTATATCTCAAACAGCTTAAGAAGTACTCATAAATACCTATAAGTCAACAATGGTCAATAGTGACTACCGCAAGACCACCTGCGTCGTTTCCTGGTTCATCGCGTCGTTTCCTGCTTAATCCGCTAGAGCTAAACTATAAAAAATAGTGCCCAAAAGTAAAAAAATGACCACAACTAAGAATCTCGAGATAGCAGTGGCACTAATCGTAAACCACAAAACTCTACTAAACCAAAACTTTGAAGTGCCACACATAATAAATAAAGCCAAAAGATTTTGACAACCAATTTTGTAGTGCCAAACACAATCAATTTCAACAAAAAAAGTCAAAAACCTATTGACTACCATAGACAATGGCCAACGTCATTCTATTCTCTTTCACCAAAAAACATGTTTGCACCATACAAAAAGTTATTTAAGCTAAACTTTAATGTAAAAAAACTTAGCAAAAAAGATCAAACAGAAATTTTAGTGCGCAAACCTAGCAACAAGCATTATAGTCATTTATAGCTCTTTAAATACCATTATTGTAAATACAGAATATAGAACAAAAACTAAAAAAACTACAAACTAGTATCACAAATTTGTATTTATACTAAGCAGCATAATCTAGACAATATTATATTTTTTGTAAACACCAACCAAGTATCATGTATAAAGTTTCAACTTTCTCCACCCCTATTTTTACTGTCTGGCAGCTTAATCCTGCATTATTTAGTATTCATATATTGAGGCTTATGTAGATTTGCAACTCTAATATTAACAAATCTCTTTCCTAAATAGAAACGTAAATATTACACCAAGAAAATTACATATAAAAATTACTTTTATTAGAAATACAGAATCAAACCTTTGAGACATCTAAATTAATCAAGTTGTATGTATATTAATCTTAACTTAAATTATTTCAAATCATCATAGACTCTAAGCTTTCACAGTTTGTTACTCAATTGTTAACACGTTGTTTTGCTTGGAACTTTAAAACTTTTCTTACTGTATTTTTCCACCCTTTTTCATAAATTACGTGTGAAAAATAATATATATAGCAGCACTCATTTCAGTATCAAATAAATATCAATGAAGGGTATTTTATCGTTGGCGAGAGAAAAAAATATATACGTAGCGCACCCCGAGCAGAAAAAAAGGGCGCTGACACCCGGCATTCTTTCACGTGATATATTAGTGGAGCTTGGTGCATTTGTATTTGACTATGAATAGAAAGAAATACATATTTTACGTCAGAAACGGCGAAAAAATTGTATATGATAAGAAGATTTATTACATGCAGGTAATAAAAAAAAGTAGAGGTGATTTTATATTAATTATCTTTTCATAATATTCCCTTTGATATCAAATTTATTTTAATTAATTAATGCAAAATAAATTCTTTTTCTAAAATATTAGTAATAATAATATTTAATCCACCCCTCAATGCAATTTTGTAATTGCCTGTTCATACATACTTTCCAAATCCCATCATTCTTTGTCACCCTTTGACCATTGAACGCCGCCACCCTTATTTACCCAATATCCCCATAATTCAGTCGCTTCCCCTCATATGCTACACTTTCTCATACTTTCATCCATTCAATATCTTCGACCCTCTTTTTCACATCCGCACCTAATTCTTGCTACCATACACAAAGTTTTCTGACAAACTTTTAATAATAGCATACAATTCTAATGAGATCGAAACAGAAATCCCAGATAACATTTACTGAATGGTTGAGTGACATTATGTTCGATACACAATATGATAACATGAGGTAGTGCTTTCATTATCATACAATATTCAAAATTGTTCCAACAAATTAATTATAAAATATTTATTTCATTGGGTTTTAAATCAAATTTTATTAATAATATTTATCGTTTCATTGTTCAGTTATATGAATAAAATTGATGTATATTTATAATATTTTAAAATAGCTCTAGCTACAATTTTATTTAGTGGAAACATTTATATAAATTTACTCCATAACATCCTGTATTGTTATGAATATTTAAATTTTATTTTAATATAGTTTACTGCATGTGAATAGATTGAAATTCATTATATTTTTCTTATTTAAATGCGCTATTTACGTTTAATTGTAGGAATGTGTGTGTATTTTCTGAAATTTAACTGTTTCTGTAGCAATTGTAGCTAATGTTTGTGAAAAATTTTTTGTTCCAAACTCAAACAATAATAATTAATAAATTAGAAACTAAATTTGAATAAATGACAAACAAAAAAAGATGTAGACTTGACGCATACTCTAAAATATCTTGATTAATTTACTAAATTAAATTGAAAACATTGAAAACTTTTTTAACTAATTATAATTAAAATATCAAATACTGTACTTACTGAATCAAGTTGAGAAATTGTACCAACAAGAATCCCTTACCTGAAACACAAAGAAAAACATAATAAGTTATTTATTAATTCCTGAACAGATTATTATAAGCAAATTGCAATATTTTTTGTATGTTTTTGTTTTCTAACATCAAAAATGTAAGTAGAAGAAGTAACTAGCCCACAAATTAAATTTTGTTAAACAATTCTCTCATATCTAAATCCAAGCACACAAAAGGTGGACGAACAATGAATCCTTTGATGACTAACACTTGGGCGGGTGGCTGGGTCCCAGTACAAAAAATAACTCGCCCAAAAAATTACTTTTGTTCCCACCCACCCACCCAAGCGTTAGTTATCAAGAGATTTATTGTATTGAGAGGTGGATGAACAATGAATCCTTTGATAACTAACACTTTGGTGGGTGGGTGGGTCACAGTAGAAGAAGTAACTCGCCCATAAAATAAACTTTGTTCCCACCCACCCACCCAAGCGTTAGTTATCAAGAGTATTATTGTTAAACAATTCTCTCATATCTAAATCCAAGCACACAAGAGGTGGACGAACAATGAATCCTTTGATAACTAACACTTGGACGGGTGGGTGGGTCACAGTAGAAGAAGTAACACTCCCAAAATATAAACTTTGTTCCCACCCACCCACCCAAGCGTTAGTTAACAAAAGATTTATTGTTAAACAATTCCCTCATACCTAAATCCAAGCACACAAGAGGTGGACGAACAATAAATCCGTTGATAAGTAACACTTAGGCGGGTGGGTGGATCACAGTAGTAGAAATAACTTGCCCAAAAAATAAACTTTGTTCCCACCCACCAACCCTCCCAAGCGTTAGTTATCAAGAGATTTATTGATAAACAATTCCCTCATATCTAAATCCAAGCACACAAGAGGTAGACGAACAATAAATCCTTTGAAGACTAACACTTGGGTGAGTGGGTGGGACACAGTAGAAAAAGTAACTCGCCCAAAAATATAAACTTTGTTCTCGCCCATCCACCCAAGCGTTAGTTAACAAAAGATTTATTGTTTAACAGTTCCCTCATATCTAAATCCAAACACACAAGAGGTGGACGAACAATGAATCGTTTGATGACTAACACTTGGGCGGGTGGGTGGGTCACAGTAGAAGAAATAACTCGCCCAAAAAATTACCTTTGTTCCCACCCACCCACCCAACCGTTAGATAACAAGAAGTTTATTGTTAACCAATTCCCTCATATCTAAATCCAAGCACACAAGAGATGGACAAACAATAAATCCTTTGATGACTAATACTTGAGCGGGTGGATGGTCAACAGTAAAAAAAATAACTTGCCCAAAAAATTAACTTTGTTCCCACCTACCCACACAAACGTTAGTTATCATAAGGTTTATTGTTAAACAATTCCCTCATATCTAAATCCAAGCACACAAGAGGTGGACAAACAATAAATCATTTGATGACTAACACTTGGGCGGGTGGGTGGGCCACAGTAGAAAAAATAACTCGCCCAAAAAATTACCTTTGTTCCCAACCAAGCGTTAGATAACAAGATATTTATTGTTAAACAAATCCCTCATATCTAAATCCAAGCACACAAAAGGTGGACGAACAATAAATCCTTTGATGACTGACACTTAGGCGGGTGGGTGGGTCACAGTAAAAAAAGTAACTCGTCAAAAAATATAAACTTTGTTCCCACCCACCCACCCAAATGTTTGTTATCAAGAGATTTATTGTTAAACAATTTCCTTATTTCTAAATCCAAGCAGACAAGAGATTAGAAATTAATAAATTTGTACAACAAAATTGAGCGTACAAAAGTACTTAATTTTTTTACTATAATTAGTACCAGTATAGTACACAATAATGCTAAATTTTAAAATAATTCCAATGTCTAATTTTTGAATTATGACATTTAGTAACAGAAACTAAAAATCAATTTTATAAATGATTAGAAATTGATAAATTTGTACAAAAAATTTGAGCGTACAAAAGTAATTAATTTTTTTACTATAATTAGTACCAATTTAGTACTTGATGATGCTACATTTTTAAAATATTTTAATGTTAATTTTTTGAATTATGAAACTTAGTAACAAAAACTAAAAATCAAATTTATAAATAATTGGACATTGACAAATTTGTACAACAAAATTGAGCGTACAAAAGTAATTAATTTTTTTACATTAATTAGTACCAATATAGTACTTAATAATGCTAAATTTTTGAAATATTTCAATGTTAATTTTTTGAATTATGAAACTTAGTAACAAAAACTAAATATTAATTTTTTAAATAATTGGAAATTGATAAATTTGTACAACAAAATTGAGCGTACAAAAATAATTATGATTTTTACAATAATTAGTACCAAAATAGTACTTAAAAATGCTAAAATTTAAAAATATTTCAATGTCTGATTTTTGAATTATAAAACTTAGTAACAAAAACTAAATATTAAATTTTTAAATGATTGGAAATTGATAAATTTGTACAACAAAATTGAGCGTACAAAAGTAATTAATTCTTTTACAATAATTAGTACCAATATAGTACTTGATGATGCTAAATTTTTAAAGAATTTCAATGTTAAATTTTTGAATTATGAAACTTAGTAACAAAAACTAAATATTAAATTTTTAAATGATTGGAAATTGATAAATTTGTCCAACAAAATTGAGCGTACAAAAATAATTAATTCTTTTACAATAATTAGTACCAATATAGTACTTGATGATGCTAAATTTTTAAAATATTTCAATGTTAATTTTTTGAATTATGAAACTTAGTAACAAAAACTAAATATTAATTTTTTAAATGATTGGAAATTGATAAATTTGTACAACAAAATTAAGCGTACAGACGTAACTAATTTTTTTACCGAAAATAGTGCCAATATAGTACTCAATAATGCTAAATTTTAAAAATATTTCAATGTTTAATTTTTGAATTATGGCATTTAGTAAGAGAAACCTAAGATCAATTTTGTAAAAAATTGGAAATTGATAAATTTGTACAACAAAATTGAGCGTACAAAAGTAATTAATTTTTTTACTACAATTAATAAAAATATAGTACTTAATTAAACTAAATTTTAAAAATATTTCAATGTCTAATTTTTGAATTATGGCATTTAGTAACAGAAACTAAAACCAATTTTATAAATGATTAGAAATTCATAAATTTGTACAACAAAATTGAGCATACAAAAGTAAGTAATTTTTTCACCATAATAAGTTCTAAAATAGTACTCAATAATGCTAAATTTAAAAATATTACAATGTCTAATTTTTGAATTATAACATTCAGTAACAGAAACTAAAGATCAATTTTATAAATGATTGGGAATTAATAAATTTGTACAACAAAATTGAGCGTACAAAAGTAAAAAATTTTTTTACTATAATAAGTACCACTATAGTACTCAATAATGCTAAAATTTAAAAATATTTTAATGACTAATTTTTGAATTATGAGACTTAGTAACAGAAACTAAAAATCAATTTTATAAATGATTGAAAATTGATAAATTTGTACAACAAAATTGAGCGTACAAAAGTAAGTCATTTTTTCATCATAATAAGTACCAATATAGTAGTCAATAATGCTAAATTTTGAAAAAATTTCAATGTCTCATTTTTGAAATATGACAGTAACAGAAACTTTAGATCAATTTTATAAATAATTGGAAATTGATCAATTTGTACAACGAAATTGAGCGTACAAAAGTAAGTCATTTTTTCACCATAATTAGTACCAATATAGTACTCAATAATGGTAAAATTTTAAAATATTTCAATGTCTAATTATCAAATTATGACACTTAGTAACAGAAACTAAAAATCAATTTTATAAATGATTAGAAATTGCTAAAGTTGTACTACAAAATTGAGCGTACAAATATAAATAATTTTTTTACTATAATTAGTACTAATATAGTACTCAATGAGGCTAAATTTTAAAAATAATTTAATATCTAATTTTTGAATTATAACACTTAGTAACAGAAACTAAAGATTACAATTCCAAAAATTATTAGAAATTTATAAATTTGTACAACAAATTTGAGCGTACAAAAGTAATTAATTTTTGTTCATCATACTTACATACCAATATAGTACTCAATAATGCTAAAATTTAAAAATATTTCAATGTCTAGTTTTTGAATTATTACACTTAGTAACAGAAACTCAAAATCAATTTTATAAATAATTGAAAATTTATAAATTTTTTACAACAAAATTGAGCTTACAAAACTAAGTAATTTTATTAACATAATTAGTACCAATATATTACTCAATAATGCTAAATTTTATAATTACTTCAATGTCTAATTTTTGAATTATAACACTTAGTACCAGAAACTAAAAATCAATTTCATAAATGATTAAAAATTAATAAATTTCTACAACAAAATTGAGCGTACAAAAATAATTATTTTTTTCACCATAATTAGTACTAAAATAGTACTCAATAATGCTAAACTTTAAAAATATTTTAATGTCTAATTTTTAAATTATGGCTATACTTAAATAATACTAATAAAAGTACAAATTATCATATTAATATTATATAATCTATACAAATTACAGTTAAATTTGCAAAAAAGTATACCAAAGCCGATATCGAGCTGAATATCTCGCTGTCCCATAACTTATCACATTATTCTAATTTGATTGAAACATGAGAACAGATAAATTGTAAACGGGACAGTCGGTTCCATACCAGCACAGACTATTGATTTGTCTCGATTTTTTTTCTGCGATATACATAAATACGAGAGCTGTATGCAAAGCTTTCATTAAAATTAAAATCAATACACTAGAAACGTTCAACAAACAAAAAATTAGTAGCTTTAATAAATTTTGATTAGTGTTGATTTATAGATTGGTTTGCCTATGAAAAATATAAACTTACATTTATTTCTAGTTTTTGCCAATAAAAAGTGGTTGTGTGAAACAGCTTGAAGAGAAAACCACATCTCCAGTAAAAGCATGTTACCCACCGACGATCCTTTAAAGTGGTCAGCGTAACAAAAAAGTGGTCTAAAGAAATATATTTCTGTCGCAAACTTTAAATTAAATTATATTAATAAATTTTTAAACGTTTAATTTAATCGATAGTTGATATAACATAATCACACATCCAATATTCCGAAACGGCCATTCCGAAGCCATTTCCTAGCGAAACTCTTATACGATATGCATAAATCTTTCGCAATTTTCCTCCATCTGCATTAAAAACGTATCACTAAACGGGCGCACTAGACGTTCTCGTATTAAATAATCATCACAATGTCGTTTACCCATCCAGAGTTTTTTCTTCTTTCATTTTAAAGAATTGTTGACATAAATTGTGCTAATTATCGCTCAGATATAAAAGCGTAAACACGCCAAGCCCCATGAGAAATTCTTTTAATGCTTTTCCAATTGCATATATATGCACCTGCGGTTTTTCTCATTTTTATAATGGTTTTGAATGTAAATGCATTGCGATCGATGATATAAAATATCGTGTTTAATTCTTTCATATCTACAAGAGAAATATGCAATTGAAAATTCACACGCGATTGTTTGTCAATATTTGTAACTGGCACTTGAATATTTATTTTTATTTTCTAGTCACTAATGTTGAGGCTGCTATGATAAAATTAAATTATTATTTTGCTTTGCAAACTTCAAACAAACTATCTCTTTAGAATAGTAAAAATGCTTTACCTCAACATCAATAATATTACTAACTAAATTTGCTGCAATAAATCAAATCCGGTCATTTTAAAGCATTCAGTACTCGCCCAACTTATCAATAGAGTCTGCTTTTAAGTCATACAAATAAACTTTTCATTTTCAATGGCTTTGATATAGATACATGAATGAGATTATATATTTCTTATTAATAAGAATTATATGCAACATTTAAACACAAAAATATAGTTTCAAAATATATTTAAAAAAATGCTTTTAACGATTATAAACGAATTAGTATAGACTCATAAAACTAACTTAATTTGTAGCATAATGCGATTTGTTTGTAATAATATAGCTTTGTTCATATTTTGTTTGAAACTTTCAATTCATCTATATGAATAGCATAAAATGTTTAAAAAAAGAACATTCATTTTACGATGACAATGAATAGTCCCCTCCATATACATACAAAACGTGAGCTTTAAAACAAATATTATTTCCATGCTGCAAGCCGTAGACCGGATACTGCAGCTTTGGGACAAGGCCAGCCTAAACTATATATACACATTCTGGGATTTAGAGATATGCAATGAAATATGCAGTTGTGCTGTGAAATATTAAACGGTTTAAAGTACTTTAAAATTGAATATATTTAATCAATTTTGTTAAATCAGTGGAAAATTGCTTAAAGGATTTTTTTATCCGATACTATTTTTTCTGTTAAAAAAATATATAAATCTCCCGAATTTCATTAATAATTCATCGACCCTGCAGACTGGCGGTCCTGAAAAAGCTACTCAGGAAGGGACTAAAAAGGACAAAATGAAAATCTAAAAGATTAGCGATCCCATCGATTCGGATGGCTTCTAGTTAAGGATCGGCGAGTATTGTCCTTGGGGGAATAATTCGGGGAAGAGTGGGATCGATTAGACGTATACGTAGCTGCTTTCAGGCACTCACTTCATTTAGAGCACAATCGACACTATAAAGGGACAAGATTCGCGAACAATGATTTCAACTAAGCTTTGTGTATATAGAAGGGAAAAGCGACCAATAAGTAATTCTTTTGTGAAGCGGTATTCACTCAAGGGTTTTATAATGAAGTATTTTTCGTGCACAATTTAATCTACTTTATAATTTAATTATAAAAAAGCTACATTGTTAATATTACAATAATAATAAGATTGCTTCGGTATATATATTCCACGCAATTTAAAAACAATAAATAGGAGTAGCTATAAAAATATCAACACTCTTAGCTAATAATAAATTTATTAATTTATAAACATTCCAATTCCGCATTAAAGTCTTCTTTTATAATTAAAACATTATAATTTAATTTGAAAATAAAACATTTAATGATCCATCTACTTCTAACCATTAGTAAAATTAATTACTTTTATTTTCAAAAGTCCCTCAGTTATAATCTGCTATACAATGTAAGTATTATTTAAAATTCTTTACTTGTGTAAAACTTATAATGACGTATTAAAGTTGAAAACTCCGCTCGCAGTACTGAATAATAATATTTTATTAGTAAGCTACGGGAAAATATAAAAATAGAAACAGAATTGTACCTGCCCAATTTTTAATAATATTATAATTTATCATAAAGTTTGTTAAAATGTATTACTGAAAGAATAATAAATTTTACATCCAATTCGGCTTCTAATATACAATAGACCAGATATTCGATTCGCTTCGGGCATAAAATATGAACGTTATAACACTAAATATAAATATTTCTTTGAATACAATCTGAAAATTATTATACAGCAATTAAAATATATCCTTTGCTTAAATTTATATATAATTGCCTAAAGTAACATTGAATCCATTAAATTAACATAAACCCGCGCTCGCATTACAAATATTTGCACAAGGTATATGTCTATTGGATTACCCCATTCGCATGGGCTAAATTGAACTGTTTGAAGTTCGCGTGCATGTGTTTTCTTTCACCCATATTCATATGAAATATATGTTATTCGGTGAGGACCGGAAGCTATATTTGCTTTAACCTATTTAATATGGATATTTGAATTTATATTTTATAATCTATTAACTTCAAAGTGTTTCCTGAATTGCATTAGCGCATTTTATATATTTAATTAAATTTATTATTTGTCTAATTAAGTAGTTAATAGTTTGTTGTAAATACACAAAACATATTTTGTCTAAGAAATCAACCAACCATTGTTAACTTGGAGTTTATCGTTTGCTGTTACATTCAGTACTTGTACGCTTCGTAGAGTTGTTGCTTTCCCTTTATTTTCAGTACAAAATTAAATGATAAACTCATTTTCTTTTAGTCTTTTAATTTGGCCAAATTTTTTCAACGTCTGCATTATGAGGCTAATTTCTTTAAATTCATCATGAATCTAGACAGTTTGTCAAATTAATAATTAGTTTTTTTAAATATTTTTTGTTTGTAAAATTTATAAATACTAGAAGTATTAAAATGTAATGCAGTTATTAATAATATGATCATATTATGTTCCAGACTAGATATTTTTTGTGCAAAACGTTCAGTGACAGAAGTTTTTAGCTTGTTATTAATTTTCTATAGCAAAACTTTGTATTTCATAATTTCAAATAAAATGTTTTGGCCGGATTTTATATTTTTTTCTCCAAATGACATTAAGAGCGGCTTTTTAATGACACTTGGCAGGCTTAGAAGTTGTACTTTTAATGCCTAGGCAGAAAAAGTCCACTTTTACTGCCTAGGCAGAAAAAGTAGGCAGAAAAAGTTCGTTGCTAGGCAACCTTCCAAGTAATAATTTAAATCAAACTGCTTATTAAAATTGACAATGACATTAAGAAATAATAAATAATTGATAATGAAACGCAATTTAAATATGAAAAAGTCGATTTTGCGTGGAATTGGAACAAATTTGAAGAAAAAAGTTATATGTTTCACACGGCAGAAAAGCAGATTTAATGCCTTGGCTGGTTTCATATGTATGAAACACCAGCCGCGGCATTAAATCTTGTGCTTTTATGCCTAGTAAAACAAATAACTATTGCTTTATGCCAACACTTTTATTATTATTATTTTTTTGCCAAATTTTGTATTTTATGAACAATTTTTTTTATTAGGTTTTAATTTCACAAACTTTAGTCAAGTTAAATAATTTTTTTTGCCAGATTTATTTATTTTATGGCCGAATTTAAACTCTTTTTTTTGTAAATTTTATGTTTTATGACCGGATTTGTCGTATTTACCGGATAACGTCTAAATTTGATCAACTTTAGCTGAGTTTATAAACTTCTAGATCAAATTTATTCATTTTAGAACCAGTTTTTCATTCTTTTTTATTTAATTTTCTAATTTATAGCATGATTATGTAATTTATTATAAAACTTTAAAAAAATTATTTAGGTTTTTGGCCATATTTAATTAATTTAAGGCCAGATTTTAATCTATTTACAAAATTTTGTACTTTATGTCCGGATTTTTAAAATTAGGTCAGCATTTTAGCAATTTTTATTGAAAATTATAATAGGTTTTGGCGTATATTTTTACTTTATAGCCTAATTTTGATTTTTATAGCTTGATTCCGCATTTAAAGACCAGATTTTGAAAACAATGTCCAAATTTGTTTGCCTAATTTGATTCATTTATAGCCAGATTTTAGTTCTTTACCAAGTTTTTGGCCGGATTATGGCTGGATTTTTTAGATTATGTCAAAATGTCAAAATGTCAAAATGTTACCCGTTTTTATACAACTTATTATAGGTTTTAGCCAAATTTTTATACTTTTTTATTTAATCCTAAGCCTATCCACCGTTGCAGTGCAATGAGTATTTTGATACTTTATAGCCCAAATTTAGAAATATTTTATGGCCGGATTTTTGAAATAATTTTTACCAATTTTAGGCAAGCTATTTTTGTACTAGTAGAGAAAGCTATCCACTCACAGCTCAACTTAGTTCCCGCCCACCCACCCAGAACATATTGTAAACTAATCGTCTCTTGTATTTCTAACAACTGACAATTATTTCATTATTAATAACAGCAGATTGAACATAAGTTGGGAAAAAATAATAAATCCCTTAATCACCAACACTTGGGTGGGTGAGTGGGCCATAGTAGAAGAAGCTATCCGCCCAAAACTCAAACTTAGTTCCCGCCCACCCGTCTGTTGTATAGCTAACTACTGTCAATTATTCCATTGTTACCAATAGCAGAAAGAACACAAAAGATGAATAAAATGATAAATCTTTTGATCACCAACACTTGGGCGGGTGAGTGGGCTACAGTGAAAAAAGCTATCCGCCTACAACTCAAACATAGTTCCCGCCCACTCACCTAAAAATTTGTTGTCAAAGAATATATTGTAAACTAATCGTTTATTGTATAGCTAACAACTGACAATTATTCTCTTGTTAAGAATATCCGCAAGAACACAGTTTTATTTTAAAAGTCATGGTTGAGGGTACCCGAGGTAGTCCATTACATTTTGTTATTAATGAGCTAATCAGTGAGATGACTTTATTAATAATTTTTTTAATTATTGACCTCATTAAAACCATTTTTTATTATTGAGGTCATCTTACTGATAAACATTTGTAAGGTTATTTTAAAGTTTTCTTATTGAGGTTAACTGATTTGGTCTTTTGCAACTTTTCGTTAATGAGGTCAGTAGTGATATGACCTTAATAATACATTTTTTTATTAATGAGGTCATCTCACTGATGAACATTTGTGAGGTTATTTCAAGGTTTTATTTTGAAAGTCATTACAAGTTTTGATTAAATAAGTAATCGGTGAGATGACTTTATTAATTTTTTTTTTATTATTGACATCATTAATACTATTTTTTACAATGAAGTCATCTCACTAATGAACATTTGTAAGGTTATTTTAAGGTTTTCTTTTTGAGGTCATGGTTGAAGTTAATTGAGGTAATCTTTTGCAATTTTTGTTTATGAGGTCATTAGTGAGATGACCTCAATAATACATTTTTTTACTAATGAAGTCATTTATATATTTATTTATTTATTTAACGGATCAACCTTTAATACAAAATATATACTTACAATTAAAAAAAAAAAATATATAAACAAAATAATATATGAAATAATATATAAAATATATACATACATACACACACATCCATCCTTACATACTCACACTCATACAGATATAACAATAAGTAAGTAAACAAGTATATATACAAAAAAATAGAATGGTTACGAACATACATATATAGCGGCAGTTTTAAAGATTACTGAGTAAATCCAGTCTGTTAATGCAAAATTTAAAAGTACAAATAGAAGAGCCAAAGATTGAGACGTTCTTACTACGAAATAAAGTATTAAATGTACGCATAATTCTAGATATAGGATAGTGGTAGGTATAGTTAGTTGAGTGAAAAGGAATACAAAAAACATTAGAATTACGAGACGAGAGCACAGTAGAGTTGACGTTCAAATTAAGTCTATTTAATAAAATAGGGCAGTTGATCTTGCCATTTATTATCTCACTGATAAGCATTTGTAAGGTTATTTTAAGGTTATATTTTGAAAGTTATAATTGAAGGAAACAGAGGTAGTCCTTTACAATATTTTATTAATTAGGTAATCATTGAGATAACTTCGTTAATATTTTTTCTTATTATTGACCTCAGTAATACCATTTTTTATTATTGAGGTCATCTTACTGATAAACATTTGTAAGATTATTTAAAGGTTTTCTTATTGAGATCATGACTGAGGTTAACTAAAGTGGTCTTTTAGAATTTTTTGTTTATGAGGTCATTAGTGAGATGAAGTCATCTCACTAATAAACATTTGTGAGGTTATTTTAAGGTTTAATTTTAAAAGTCATGGTTGAGGGTAACTAAGGTAATCTTATACAATTTTTTATTAATTAGGTAATCAGTTAAATGACATCATTAATAATTTTTTTTTATTATTGACCTCATTAATACAATTTTTTATTATTGAAGTCATCTCACTGATGAACATTTGTAAGTTTATTTTAAGGTTTTCTTTTTGAGGTCATGGTTGAGGTTAACTGAGGTAAATTTTTGCATTTTTTTGATTATAAGGTGAGATGACCTCAATAATACATTTTTTTATGAATGAAGTCATCTCACTAATAAACATTTGTGAGATTATTTTAAGGTTTTATTTTGAAAGTCATAGTTGAGAGTAACTGAAGTAATCGTTTACAATTTTTTATTAATTAGGTAATCAATAAGAGGACATTAATAATTTTTTTTATTATTGACCTCATTAATACCATTTTTTATTATTGAGGTCATCTCACTAATGAACATTTGTAAGATATTATTTTTGAAGTCATGGCTGAGGTAAACTGAGGTGGTCTTTTGCAATTTTTCATATATGAGGTCATTAGTGAGATGACCTCAATAATATATTTTTTTATTAATGAGGTATCTCACTGATAAACGTTTGTGAAGTTATTTAAAGGTTTAATTTTGAAAGTCATGGTTGAGGGTAACAGAAGTAGTCCTTTACATTTTTTTTATTAATGAGGTAATCAGTGAGCTGACTTCATTAATTTTTTTTTTAATTATTAACCTCATTAATACCATTTTTTATTATTGAGGTCATCTCACTGTTAAACATTTGTAAGGTTATTTCAAGGTTTACTTTTTGAGGTCATGGTTGAGGTCAACTAAAGTGATCTTTTGCAATTTTCGTTTATGAAGTCATTGGAGAGATGATAAAACATTTTTTTTATTAATGAGGTCATCTCACTGTTGAACATTTGTAAGGTTATTTTAAAGTTTTATTTTAAAAGTCACGGTTGAGGGTAACAGAAGTAGTCCTTTCCATTTTTTTATTAATTAGGTAATCAGTGAGATGACTTCATTAATATTTTTTTTATTATTGACCTCATTAATACCATTTTCTATTATTGTGAATGAAATAATAGAAAAAGCTACCCGCCCATAATTTAAATTTTGTTCCAGCCCAACCACCCAAGCGTTCGTCATCAAGAAATTTATTGTAAACTAATCGTTGTATTGCTAACAACTGAGAATTATTCCATTGTTAACAATAGCAGAAGAAACACAAGAGGTAGATAAAATAATAAATCCTTTGATCACCAACACTTGGGTGGGTGGGTGGGCCACAGTAGAAGAAGCTATCCGCAACATCTCAAACTTAGTTCACGCCCACCCACCCAAGCGTTTGTCAAAAGAATTAATTGTAAACTAATCGTCTATTGTATAGTCAACAACTGACCAGCACTTCATTGTTAACAATAGCAGAAACAACACAAGAGGTGGATGAAATAATAAATCCTTTGATCACCAACACTTAAGTGAGTGGATGGGCCATAGTACAAAAAGCTATCCGCCCACAACTCAAATTCAGTTCCCACCCACTCACCCAAGCGTTTGACGTCAATAAAATTATTGTAAACTAATCGTCTGTTGTACTGCTAACAACTGACAATTCAATTGTTAACAATAGAAGAAGAAACACAAGAGGTAGATAAAATAATAAATCCTTTAATCACCAACATTTGGGTGGGTGAGTGAGCCATAGTAGAAAAAGCTATCCGCCCACAACTTAAATTCAGTTCCCGCCCACCCACCCAAGCGTTCGTTATCAAAGAATTTATTGTAAACTAATCGTCTATTGCATAGCTAACAACTGACAAGTATTCCATTGTTAACAATTGCAGAAAAAACACAAAAGATGGATAAAATAATAAATCCTTTAATCACTAACAATTGGGCGGGTGGGTGGGCCATAGTAGAGGAAGCTATCCGCCCACAACTTAAACTTAGTTCCCGCCCGCCCGCCCAAGCGTTCGTCATCAAGAAATTTATTGCAAACTAATCGTCTGTTGTATAGCTAACAACTGACACGTATTCTGTTGTTAACAATAGCAGAAAGAACACAAGAGGTGGATAAAATAATAAATCCTTTAATTACCAACAATTGGGCGGGTGGGTGGGCCATAGTAAAGAAAGCTATCCGCCCACAACTTAAACTTAGTTCCCGCCCACCCACCCAAGCGTTTGTCGTCAAAGAATTTATTGTAAACTCATCGTCAGTTGTATAGCTATCAACTGACAAGTATTCTATTGTTAACAATAGCAGAAAGAACACAAGAGATAGATAAAATAATAAATCCTTGGATCACCAACACTTGGGTGGATGGGTGAGCCATAGTAGAAAAAGCTATCCGCCCACATTTCAAACTTTGTTTCCGCCCACCCACCCAAGCGTTCGTCGTCAAGGAATTTATTATATACTAATCGTCTGATGTATTGCTAATACCTGACAATGATTCTATTGTAAACAATAGCAGAAAAACACAAAAGATGAATAAAATAATAAATCCTTTGATCACCAACACTTGGGTGGGTGGGTGGTTCATAGTAAAAAAAGCTATCCGCCCACAACTCAAACTCAGCACACACCCAAGCTACAGGAAGCGATTTCAACGCAAAATCGCCAAGATGGGGAGAGGTAAAGTCCGACAGGAGAGAACAAATTCATGAGGAGATGATAACGGCTGTAAATCTTACAATATGCAACCAAGGAGATAAATCAACGTTTGTAAGAAGAAGATGCAAATCATACATTGACAGTAGAAGAAGAAATCGCCCAGCATACATAAGTACATACAATACAGTACAAACGGAAAGGAAAAAAAGTAAAAGTGAAGAAAGATAGAACGTAAAAAGGAAGCAGAGAAAATGATAGAAAACAAAAACACAGAAGAAAGGTGCAAAAGGTACTAGGAAAAGTTGAGGAAGGCAGCAGAAGAATCAATATCCAAGTACAGAGAACGAGAAAAAAGATGACCGTACTGATGGTGCAAAGAGATCAAGAAAAACAGGAAGAAAGCAATATAAACAGCAAAGTACGTCAAAAGACAAAAAAGAAGAAGAGAAGAAAAAGAACTAATAAAAGAAGCTGCAAAAATGTTAGAATTCATAGATGAGGATCCCAGAGAAAAACAATACAAAATAATAATGAATAAATTAGGAGAAATAAAGGCAGTTTGCTTAAAAGAAGAAGAAAGTGAAGAAGTAATAATTAAGAAATTACTAAAGGAATTAAAAAACCAGCAGAAATAACTAACAAAACTGAAGCAGTCCCTGCAACAGTGGAGAAGATAAAACAGATTATAAGCAAACTACATAATAATAAGGCACCAGGACCAGACAAGATATCAAAGAGATAGTGAAAACAGCGTTAGAAAGAAATGATATAGACATAACTCAAATAATAAACAGATGTCTGAAGGAAGAAACATTTCCGGCCTGCTGAAAAGAGGCAAACCTAGTGTTGATTAATAAGAAGAATCAAGCAGTCAAAACAAACGGGTATAGACCGATATGGCTGACTAACACATTAGCAAAAATTATAACAAAAATTATCTTGAAAAGAGTTGAAGAAAAAATAGAAGAAAGAAGAGGATAGAAACAAGAGCAATATGGATTTACAAAGGGAAGATCGACTCTAAGAGCCATTGAAAAGGTAAAGAACATAGCAAAAGATGCAAACAGTGGACCACATAAAATAAACAAAATGCTTTCAATGGCATACTAGAAGAAACAATTATAGATGCAGCAACAAAAACAGAAAACTAACAAATAAAAAAACAAGATAATATGGAATTACCTTCAAGGGAGAAATCTACCGACTAAAAATGAAAAATTTAAGCTGACCTGACAAATACCACAAGGTTCTGCACTGTGGAATCTAGTCTATAATAAGCTGCTCAGGATGCGGTTGCCAAAAGAAGTGACAATAACAAACAGATTAAAGAAGCGGTAATAAAAACAAAAAAAAATAGAAAAAATGCTTAGTACGCTTATTGCCAAACTAGAAAGAACCAGAAAAATGAGCAAAAAGGCTAATAGCAACGGCGGCTAGAAATAAACTACTGTACACCGCAGAAATATGGGGAGACGCCATAAAGACAAAAAAAAAAACAGAAAAGAACTAAGAGGAGCCACAACAGCAAGCTCGTTAAAGATCTGCAGAGCCTACAGGATGGTGTCACAGAAAGCACTGTTACAACACTACCCGTAGATTTGATGGAAGAAAAAAGATTAGACATAAAAAAATTGGTAAATGAAGGAACTAGTAAACAAAAAGCAAAAAAACGGGCAAACAAGAATACAATGGAAAGATGGCAGAACCAGTGGAAAAAAGGAGAAAAAGGAGAATGGACAAAAAAACTAAAACAGAAATTAAAAAAATGAGTAAAGAATAAACCAGTGACTATACAACACAACTACTCACCGGATATAGAGCCTTTGGTAAGTATGTACAAAAAATAAATAAGATGGAGAAAGAAGAAATATGTATCTTCTGTCAAAAAGACACGCATGACAACGCAGAACATACGTTAATAAAGTGCAAAACGTAGAAAAAAGATAGGAAAGAGTTAGAAACGGTATTAAAAAACAAAATCAACAAATCCACAATCACTAATATGTGCCTAAGTAACAAAAACAAATGTAAAGCACTGAGAAACTATGCAACGATAGTATTAAGGAAAAATATAAAGGAGTTTGAAGTTTTAAAATTTAGATATAGCAAAATAGAAGAAAACACACAAATCAAAAGACAAAGAAAGAAGGAACAAGACAATTTTACCTACCAAGGAATGAACGGTGAAAGGAATTGCTGAGATAAAGAGATAAAGAAAGAACTGCTCAAGGAAAGCAAACTGAATGAATTGACTAAGCAATTTCAATGCAACTTTCAAAAATGAAAAAAAACGTCAACCCAACACATATGTTCCGATTATAAAAATATAATTTTCATTTGATTCCATTTAATTTATGAAATAAACATATCCCAGCCAACAAATTGGCAATTATTATGATCGATGCAGGTAACAACTAAAATTTTCATAAATCCATAAGCCAAAGTGGAATTTGTACAGCGTTGCAAATTATTTCATAACGAGTAAACTTTATTTACTTTTATATATACAATGCAAACGTTAATTAAATACTAAAACGTCGGTATTTTCATATAAATGCAGGTATTTTAATAACATATAATCCACAATTTTCAGTTTATATTATCTAGATTTAAATCTAAAATGTATTCATCAATTTTAAACAATTGATTATTGGATTATGATTAAAAATATCCTATAGATTAATGAACGCTATTACTTGCGACTTCCCCATGTTTGGTGGTAAGTGATAAGCCATTTTTTTCCTCTCCCGTGAGTTATTGCGGGTCCGGTTTCTTACATTCTTTTATTATGTTGTTGCGATTCAGAGAGGTGGATTTTTTCCTCCTCATTCCATTTCGTTTCGCTCAGATAAAGCGGCTCTCGTACGGACTGTGCGAGACTAATTACAGAAAACTACAGAGCCGGGAAGTGTTATATACCTTTTAGACGTTATCCCGTTTCTCTAAATTAGGGATACAACGGAGCAATTCCGGGGGGCTGTAATGTACACACTCGCATTCTAGCTGTATTTATCGTTACGATTGAGTGATTTGGATCGTTTCAGAGTATATATCTAGCAAGTTTTTTTTTCATTCAATTTTATTTATGTCTTGTGATTATTGTTGTTTAGTGTTATATCATTCTTGTATCAATTATTGAAGGGAGAGCGTGTACTAAATTTGTTGGCAATAATTGTTATAAATGTTTTTTTAGCACAAATTTATTCTTACTAGTTTCGGCTCTACTAGAGTCATCTACAGATGTAATAAGTTTTTCTAATTTATTGATTGCTTTTAAGATACTTTTTATTGAAAATAATAAGTTAAAAAAATATAATTTCTGTTGCATTTCATAAAAAAAATGCATTTTCTAAGCATTTTACTAAAAATCAGCAATGACTTTATCTGCAAAGCGTAGCTTGTACCACGATGCATATAAAACATTCCTCTTTATTCATATTGAAATTTATCTTTATTATCTGCAATTCAATTCGTGTTATACCTGTTCTGCTTTCTATATTATAAGCGTACATACGTTACGCTTTAAATTTTTTTTGTTGTGTATTGAAATTCCGTCTGTGTAAAATTGTAAACATCAAAAGGATTTTTTTGCATGCACGACGCGGTATCTTCTATCGATTCGGCGGGTATGAAATCACGTCGCAAAGTAGTAGTGGTCCTCGTGTTCCATATTTATAAAGTTTTTTTTTTATTTCGCCGCTCAGTAGTAGAGATCATAATTTATACCGGCGATAAATCACAAGTCAAAAAAGAAAATTTATTAAAAAATAAATTTGTTTGAGGTAAATTTTGAGAAGTTAAATTAATTAAGATTTTATTTTTTATTATTAATGCTGAGAATTAAGGTGGAGTAAACATGTTTGTTTAGATTAGAAGGTTTGTTATGTGGATGTCGTTCGGTCGAATTCAACGTTAATTAAAACGACCAGTTATATCAGCGCCAATTAATAACGTATAAACAGATGTTGGAGACGGGATTTCCAATACCCCTTATAATCTAACTAGTTAAGGGAGTGGATTTGAGGCACCAATGTGCAATGTACAGAGAATAATTGAATCTGTATGGGATAAAGTACAATAATTATGAATTACTCAATTCATAAATAGTCCCCTGGGATAGCATATTTTTGAATAATTCCCTAAAAACACATAAAAATAAATCTTTCTTTCACAAGATATGGTTTGCGTATATGTTTGGTTTTATCATAATCACTCCCAGTTGCCCAGACAGCGCAAGAAATATATAAAGTTTCAAAAAATACCAAAAAAAAAAAGATCAGAACTAACAACCATCGCCCATAGAGTAGAATAAAATATGAAAAAAGTTGCAAGCTTAAGCAAAGCATTTTGTAATCAAGTTTTCGCAACTACTTCCACGCAATCAAACTACTGTCGCGCAATCAATGAATGAGTGCCCCGCCTACCCACCCAAGTGTTTGTGAATAAGAAACTAGTTTATAAACAGTTGGGTAGGTGGACGGGAACTCCAGTTGAAACTACTGTGGCAAAGCAATATCTGCAGGGTGGATGATCGGGGAAACACAAGTCCTTCAGCTCCAGAATAAAAACACTGATGCAAATAATATTTTATTCCATACATCAAATCAATCCAGGTAAGTAACATTAATTAATAATATAAATCATAAATCTGTAAAGAAAATAATTAGCAATAAGCCAAGCAAGCATGCAGGCCATGCGGCATACAGGTTAGAAAGCAAAGCAATGCATATTCATTAATATAGATGTTAAACATATACATTACATTGCATTAATTACATAAATGTTAATTACTAACCTGTGCGGGTCTAAATCCACCCTTGAGTAAAGAGTATTTTAAAGTACCTGTAGGCTTCAGAATTATAAAGTTATATAACTAATTCTTGCTTTTAGATGTTGCCAGTAGCAGGAGATGAAGCAGAAAGACCAAGCCAGCAGGAAAAGGATCCAGGGAAAGAGCAGGAGGAAAACCAGGTATTGCCACCTATAATAATAGTTGACAATACCTGAAACAGATGTCACCACTAATTTGTATTTTATGTTCTAATTATTAAAA
Source organism: Tachinus rufipes (assembly GCA_963932245.1). Lineage (NCBI taxonomy): Eukaryota > Metazoa > Arthropoda > Insecta > Coleoptera > Staphylinidae > Tachinus > Tachinus rufipes. The sequence goes on from OZ010749.1 coordinate 12,439,074, forward strand.
TAAACTATATTTTAATAAATATAGTTGTTTCATTACACTACTGTCGCGCAATCAATAAATTGAGTGTTTATGAACGAAAAAAAAAAAATCACAAACAGTTCGGTGGCTAGTCCAAAACTCCAATAAACTGAGTGCCCCGCCCACCCACCCAAGTATTTGTAAATAAGAAATTAGTTCACAAACAGTTGAGTGGATAGTCCGGAACTAGCTACTATCGCAATCAATAAACTTTCTGCCAAGCCCACCCACCTCAAATGTTTGTGAACAAGGAATTGGATCACAAACAGTTGGGTAAGTAAGTGAAAACTCCAGTTGAAACTACTACCACGCAATCATTAAATTTTGACCAGAAACACTTGGGTGGGTAGTCCGAAACTCCAGTTGAAACTTTTGTGATGCAATCAATAAACTTTGTGCCCCGCCCACCCACCCCAAGTGTTTGTGATCAAGAAATTTAATTACAAACAGTTGGGTAGTTAGGCACAAACTCCAGTTGAACTACTGTTAAGCAATTAATAAGCCCACCCACTCGAGTGTTTGTGATTGTACCAAAAACAGACCAAAACCATTTCTCTTAAGTACAGTCCAGTAATAACAATAATAATCTTATTTTTTTTCTAGACCAGTAGTAGTTAATTAGTTCTTACATCCCGCCCCAAACGGTGGTAACTGGTTCTTTATCGAAGCTCCGCATAAACTTCTATGATACCGGCTATATTTTTGTTGAGACTCTCCACGAGTGTGAAGAAAATTGGTTGGATTTTGTCTAGTGCAAGGACTAAGACTCTAGACTATCCAGATGTTGATTGCCACTAGTTGACAAAATGTAATTGTCTTTATCTGCAGAATCATTTGTGGTTCATGTGTCATTAGCGGTTCTCAAACAAGAAAGGTTTTGCGTTTTGGGTTGCAGTCTATATTGAACTTGTTTCGAAGTCCCATCATACCACTTGCTAAGTCACATATTATAAGCAATTTATTTTTTTACAAATTGTCTCGTTTACAATTTGAGAAACCAATTTATCTTTTTTTTTGTTAGCCAAAAAAATTGTCAGAACAAATACAATTTATATTAGCTTGAGTTGAAGTTAAGAAGTAACAATTTTTTGTTTTTTTCAAGATGTGTAGACATGCCCCAGGTACTAGAAGAATCTGATTCAAGTTGGTGCGGTGAAAGGTAAGATTTTTGGTGACAAATTTCTTCAAAAAAGTTTTTTAAGAGTCGGGTAGTTTTTTCTAAAAATTAGTTTTGTCGGTGGAGTTGCAGAAAATAATAGTCCAAATATAGTTTAGAAAATTGCAATTTAATTTTATAAAATCTTCAAAAAATTCAAGAATCTGTTCAACAATCTATCTACACAAACTACGTCGCAATTGCTACAACCAAGAAATGTACATGGTCAGACAAAGCTCAAACCAACAAAGTAAGACCCAGATAGGAACAATCAAGCGAACACCATAAACACTCCTAACGCAGTCCCCACTGCTAAAACAATTACAAACAGAACAACAAAAACTAAGAGAAGTAATACAAAAACCAAAAAAAGAAGACTCAATCCGCAACCGGCAAAAACCTTCACATTTTTTAGATTTACTAGCCGCACTTTGACAAATAGTTAAAGCCAAAAACCCAAGCCTTCATTACCTTCAAAAAATAAAAAAAATAAGTCAGCCAAAACCGATGCAAGAGCTGCTGGATAACATCCATTTCAAACTACACGCTGGTAATCAAATACTGAAGTACCAACCCACTAAGTGTTGGTCATCAAAATGTTTGATATCACCATTTTGTCCTATGACTAAGAGACTTCTAAAGCTTGCAGATGGGTGAAACTACGAACTATTTGATAACAAATACTTGAGTGGGTAGTCGGATACTAAAGCATTTGCTAATAATGTTAAACTAGTGTGGCCACCCACCCGTCCAAGTTGTTGGTCATCAAAAGATTAGATATCATTTTCTTCTATAACTATAAAGATTTCTAACGTTTGGAGAGAAAATAAACTTCAAAATTCTTGATAACAAACACTTGGAAAGGTGAGCAGACACTTAAACTAGAGTGCCCACTCACCAACCTGTCCAAATATTAGTCATAAATAACTTAAATATCACCATCTCTTCATATGACTATAAAACTTCTAATGCTTTGAGAAAAAAGAACTTTCAAATTCTTCTTCACTCGAGTGAATGAACAGCTACTCCAATTCAAACTAGTTACTAGTAATCATAAACTGAAGTGCCCACCAACAAGCCCAAAAGTTGGTTATATAGACCTTGCATATTAAAATCTCCTTCTTAAGCTTGCAAAGAATACAAAAATAAAAACTTCTTCTTGATAACTCAGGTAGGTGAGCTCCTATTCCAGTTTAAACTACTCACTAATAATCCATAAACTAGAGTTCCCATCGACCCGACCCAGGGTGTGTCTTTAAGAGCTCAGATATCACTATCTCCTTCTATGACTAAAAAACTTCTAACAAGTGCAGAGGAAAAAAACTACAATTTCCTTGATTGAGGTGAGAAGGCACTTTGTTCAAATTATTAGCTGGAGTGTCGACCCACTTGCCCAAATGTTGTTTATAACAAGGTTGAATATCATCATCTCCTCCAAGGACTAAGAAATTTTTATTGCTTGCAGAGAAGAGAAACTGCCAATTTGTTGATAAAAAAACTCTCAAGTATGTAGGCGGACACTCCTGTTCAACTACTTACTGGTAATTACAAACTGGAATGCCCACCCGACCGCTCTTTGTCGGTGGATATGACCATCTCTGACCATGACTAAGAAACTTTAAAAATTACAATTTTTGATAACAAACATTCAACTGGGTAGGTTGCCACTCCAGTTCAAATTACTCACTGGTAATCCATAAACTAGAGTGCCCACCCACCCGCCCAAGATCATAAAAAAGTTGGATATCACCATCTCCTGATAGACTTCTAACGTTTGCAGAGAAAAGAAATTTACAGTTTCTTATATCAAACACTTGGGCGGGTTTTCAGGCACTTTGTATCAAACTACTTGCTGGTAATTGTAAACTAGAGTGTCCGCCGCAAAAAAACGGTCGAAATATTGTTTTTAAAATTAAAAATCAAAAAATTGTTAAAAAGCACCAAAATATGTAAAAAACCTTTATTAAAATATCAAAATATTGTCACAAAGATACAAAATCCGATCATAAACTGTTGAAAAGTGCAAAACGCTATTTATAGAATGCCAAAAACAAAAAAATTTAGTCCAAAAATATAAAAACATTTTCAAAATCCGGCAAAAAATAATGGAAAAGTCTAAAATTGTATTTATAAAATATCAAAAATAGCAATTTCCTGAATTAAAACATCAAAATATTGTTTAAACGTATCAAAATTTGAACGAATTGTTAGAAAGATTCGAAATCCGGTCGTCAAAAATTGCAAAACTATATTTATAGAATGTTAAAAATACCAAAATCCGGCCAAAAAGTATAAAACATTTGTCAGAAAATACCAAATATTGTTGGGAAGCACCGAAATTTTGCCATAAACTAAATAAAAAATTTAAAAACTTCATAAAATCACACAAATAGGGCTATAAATTATCAAATTGTAAAAAAATATTCAAAATCCATAAACTGTCAAAAAGTGCAAAATTCTATTCATAAAAGTCAAAAACAGCAGAATCCGATCATAAGATAGTAAAATATTTCCAGAAAAGACTAAAACCCGGCCATAAACTGTTGAAAAGTATAAAATTCTGTTCAGAAATGTCAAAAGTAGCAAAATCTGGCCATTATAAATATTTTTAGAAATTAAAAAAAATATTGTTATAAACTGTTGTAAAAATCAAAACTCTTAAAAAAAAGTCGAAAAAAGCAGAATCCGGCTATAAAATACTAAAAATGACAATCACAAAAAACCAACGTTTGATAATCTGTCAAAAATGAAAAATTCTATTTATGAAAAATTAAAAATGGCAAAAAAGCAAAATCCAGCTATAAAGTATAAAACATTTGGTTTTGTAACCAAAATTACCAGATATCACCATCTCCTTCTATGACTAAAAAACTTCTAACAAGTGCAGAAGAAAAAACTACAATTTCCTTGATTGAGGTGAGAAGGCACAAAAAAAACTAAATTATCTATAGCTACATCCAAGCCTACGCCACGCCCACCCGATGCACCGGTTTATAGTCCTTGCTCAAAATCCTCTAGCACAATTTACCCAATCGAGTCCAACCGTACCCAACCCGTCAACTCCATACAATAGACCTTCACATATAGTCCCAGGACTGATCAAAACTTTCCTATAGAACAAGAACATAAACAAGATACCAAAGTTAATGTTTTAGCCATGATGGCCAGTTAAATTAAATTGGCTCAGAAATATTGCATCCTGTAGCTCATAATTAAATCTAAAAATGCCATTACATTTGTCAATTTTTTAATTTCAAAATCTTAAAGTCAATTTATTGACTAAATTTGGTTCAATTTATTGAGAAAGTTAAAAAATAACTTTAAATATTGATGTTTACTCCGTAGACGCTTTTGTAAACCAATTCCTAGACGATTAGAAAGGGGTTTTGCATAAAACAAATATATACCCTTAAAAGCCTCGCTCAAACTTATATTTTAGTATACTCGGTTGCGCATTTAGGGCTTTGCTACTATAAACTAATCCACAATTTTATATTTACTTCGTCGATGCTTTTGTAAACCAATTTCTGGACGATTAGAAAACGTTTTGCAAAAAAACCATATATACCCATAAAGATCTCGCTCAGACCTACATTTTGGTATACTCGATTACGCCTTTACGGCCTCGCTACTATGAACTAATCCGCAACTTGTAAAGAAAAATGATAATTTCACAAAAATCTGAAAATGTTATATAAGATCAATCAACTTATTTTTCATTTAGCAATTAATTAAATTTTTAAAAATTTGCACACATAATCCATTGGCGGCTTGTGAAAAGATAAGAAAAACGCTATTTTGGGCCACATAAAAAGGAGAGTAAATGCAAGTTTTTGAAATTTTGCCCACAACTTCTTATATGAATTTTTAAAGCGTTCTAGAAACCTTTGGTCAACTCTAAAAATTTTTAACTAAAATCTAAAAATTTGTGAAAGTTCCAGAAACTTTTGATCAACTCTAGAAAACTTTGATCAACTTTAGAAGCCTTTTATTAAATATTAAAAATGTTCTAGAATCCTTTAACTAATCTTAAAAACTTTAAAAATTAATTTCATTCTAAAGATCTCAAAAGTGTTTGACTCTAGAAACTTTAGAAACATTACAAAAATATTTAAACAAATTTTAAATACTGCTAAAATGTTGTTTGGTCAACGTTAGAAACCATTCATTAAACTATAGAAACTTCCAACAAGTTCTATAAACCTTTGACTAACTTTTGAGACATTTTAGGAACATTTAATCAAATTCTAAAAACTTCTAAGGTGTTCTAGAAACTCTTGGTCAGTTTTAAAAACTTTTAACCAAAATCTAATAAGTTCTAGAAACTTTTCACTAAATTCTAGACACTCTCAAAAAGTTCTAAAAACCTTAAACCAATTTTTGAAATTTCTAAAATATTTTAAAAATATTTAATTAAATTCTAGAGATTCCTACATGTTCTAGATACTTTTGGTCAGTTCTAAAAGCATTAAACCAAAATCTAAAAAGTTCTAGAAACTTTTGACCAACTCTAGAAAACTTTTGGCTAACTTTTTATTAAACTTTAAAAACTCTATAAAAGTTCTAGAATCATTTAAATTATTCTAGAAACTTTTTTAAAACTTTTAACATTTGATTACATTCTAAAAACTTTAAAAGTGTTCTAGAAACCTTTGACCAACTATAGAAACTCCTAACAACTTTAGAAATGTTTCACTTAAATCTAGAAACTCTCAAGAAGTTCTAGAAACCTTTAAGTAATTTTTGAAACTTCTGAGACATTTTAGAAATATTTAATTAAATTCTAGAAATTCCTAACGTGTTCTAGAAACTTTTGGTCAGTTCTAAAAGCTTTAAACCAAAATCTAAAAAGTTCTAGAAACTTTTGACCATTTCTAGAAAACTTTGGGCTAACTTTTTAGTAAATTTTAAAAAATTTAAAAAGTTCTAGAATCATTTAACTTATTCTAAAAACTTCTAAAAAACTTTTGACATTTGATTACATTCTAAAACATCAAAAGTGTTCTAGAAACCTTTGACCAACTATTGAAACTCCTAACAAGTTTAAAATTTTTTCACTAAATTCTAGAAACTTTCAAGGAGTTCTAGAAACCAATTTTTGAAACTTTTTAGAAATTTTTAATCAAATTCTAGAATTTTTTGAAGCGTTTTAGAAACCTTTATCCATTTTCTAGACAACTTTCACAAAAATCTAAAAACTTTTAAAAAATCTAATGAGCAGAAACCTTTAACCCACTCTAGAACCTTTTTACCAAATGTAGAAACTTCTGAAGTATTCTAGAAAACTTTGGCCATAACTACAAACCTTTCATCAAAATTCTAGAAGCTTCTATAGTGTTCTAGAAACTTTTAACTAACTCTAGAAACTTTTCAAAAAATTCTACAAACTGAATAGTTTTGGAATTATTTTATTAACTTAAAAAACTCTTGAGACATTTCAAAAAAAATTAATTAAACTCTAGAAATTCCTAATGTGTTCTAGAAACCTTTAACCAATTTTTTAAACTTCTGAAACATTTTAGAAAAAATTAATCAAATTCTAAAATTTTTTTAATGGTTTCAGAAACCTTTAGCCATTTCATCAAATTCTAGAAACTTTTGAAAAGTTTTAAAAATCTATGACCAATTCTAGAACCTCTTGAGAAATTTTAGAAATTTTTGATAAAATCCTAAAAAATTCTAAGATAATCTAGAAACCTTTAACCCACTCTAGAAGCTTTTTACCAAATGTAGAAATTCAATTCCAACCGTACCAAACCCATCAACTCCGTACATTAGTACCTTTACATATAGTCCCATGACTAATCAGAACTTTCCTATATAACAAGAACATAAACAAGATACCAAAATTATATTTTAGATGAGGCCAACGCCATGATGGCCGATTCCGGTAGGTTAAAGAATTTATTGACTAATCCACCAAAATCCAATAATAGGAATAGTGAAAATAGGAATAAAAATGCAATTTTAAAGACGCTGCTTAATCAGGCTGACAAAGATGATAGTAGGAATGATAATCAAAGCAGTCCAAAGACACAAAAGAATTCACGACCAAGTTACAAAAATCATTTGCCGCTGACGGTATGCTTTTACAGGTAAATTAAATTGGTTCAGAAATATTGCAACCCGTAGCTCATAGCAATATAGCTAACCTTAGTTATATATGTTATAACTAACCTGAGTTATATATGTTATAGCTAACCTAACCTAACCTGAGTTATATAAGTTATAACAAAGCTAACCTAACCTAACGTGTTCTAGAAACTTTTGGTCAGTTCTAAAAGCTTTAAACCAAAATCTAAAAAGTTTTAGAAACTTTTGACCAACTCTAGAACACTTTGACTAACTTTTTATTAATAAATACTCTTAAGAATTTCTAGAATCATTTAAATTATTCTATAAACTTCTTAAAAACTTTTGACATTTAATTACATTCTAAAAACTTCAAAAGTACTCTAGGAACCTTTGACCAACTATAGAAACTCCTAACAACTTTAGAAATGTTTCACTTAAATCTAGAAACTCTCAAGAAGTTCTAGAAACCTTTAAGTAATTTTTGAAACTTCTGAGACATTTTAGAAATATTTAATTAAACTCTAGAAATTCCTAACATGTTCTAAAAACTTTTAACCAAAATCTAAAAATTTCTAAATAGTTCTAGAAACTTTTGACCAACTCTAGAAAACTTTTGGCTAACTTTTTATTAAACTTTAAAAACTCTTAAAACGTTCTAGAATCATTTAACTTATTCTAGAAACTTCTTAAAATTTTTTGACCTTTGATTACATTCTAAAAACTTCAAAAGTGTTCTAGAAACCTTTGACCAACTATAGAAACTCCTAACAAGTTTAAAAATGTTTCACTAAATTCTAGAAACTCTCAAAAAGTTCTAGAAACCTTTAAGTAATTTTTGAAACTTCTGAGACATTTTAGAAATATTTAATTAAATTTTAGAAATTCCTAACATGTTCTAGAAACTTTTGGTCACTTCTAAAAACTTTTAACAAAAATCTAAAAATTTCTAAATAGTTCTAGAAACTTTTGACCAACTCTAGAAAACTTTTGGCTAACTTTTTATTAAATTTTAAAAACTCTTTAAAAGTTATAGAATCATTTAACTTATTCTAGAAACTTCTTAAAAACTTTTGACCTTTGATTACATTCTAAAAACTTAAAAAAAGTTCTAGAAACCTTTGATCAACTATAGGAACTCCTAACAACTTTAGAAATGTTTCACTAAATTCTAGAAACTCTGAAGAAGTTGAAGAAACCTATAACCAATTTTTGAAACTTCTGAGAAATTTTAAAATCAAATTCTAAAATGTTTTAAAGGTTTTAGAAACCTTAGCCATTTCTAGACAACTTTCACCAAATTCTGAAAACTTTTAAAAAGTTCTAAAAACCTATGGCAAATTCTAGAGCCTCTTGAGTAATTTTAGAAACTTTTGATAACATTTTGAAAACTTCTAAGATAATCTAGAATCCTTTAACCCACTCTAGAAGCTTTTTACCAAATGTAGAAATTCAATTCCAACCGTACCAAACCCATCAACTCCGTACATTAGTACCTTTGCATATAATCCCATGACTAATCAGAACTTTCCTATATAACAAGAACATAAACAAGATACCAAAATTATATTTTAGATGAGGCCAACGCCATGATGGCCGATTCCGGTAGGTTAAGAAATTTATTAACTAATCCACCAAAATCCAATAATGGGAATAGTGAGAATAGGAATAAGAATGCAATTTTAAAGACGCTGCTTAATTAAGCTGACAAGGATGATAGTAGGAATGACAATCAAAGCAGTCCAAAGACACAAAAGAATTCACGACCAAGTTACCAAAATCATCTGCCGCTGGCGGTATGCTTTTACAGGTGAATTAAATTGGTTCAAAAATATTGCATCCCGTAGCTCATAGATATATAGCTAACCTGAGTTACATATGTTATAACTAACCTAACCTAACTTGAGTTATATATGTTATAGCAAACCTAACCTAACATAACGTGTTCTAAAAACTTTTGGTCAGTTCTAAAAGCTTTTAACCAAAATCTAAAAAGTTCTAGAAACTTTTGACCAACTCTGGAAAACTTATGGCTAACTTTTCAGTAAATTTTAAAAACTTTTAAAAAGTTCTAAAATCATTTAACTTATTCTAGAAATTTCTTAAAGACTTTTGAAATTTGATTATATTCTAAAAATTTCTAGAAACTAAAAAATGTTATAGAAACCTTTGACCAACTATAGAAACTCAACAACTTTAGAAATGTTTCACTGAATTCTAGAAACCCTGAAGAAGTTCTAGAAACCTTTAACCAATTTTTGAAACTTCTGAGACATTTTAGAATCAAATTCTAGAATTTTTTAAAGGTTTTTATAAACCTTTAGTCATTTCAAGACAACTTTCAGCAAATTCTGGAAATATTTGATAAGTTCTAAAAATCTATGACCAATTCTAGAACCTCTTGAGAAATATTAGAAACTTTTAATAAAATCCTAAAAAATTCTAAGATAATCTAAAAACCTTTAACCCACTCTAGAAGCTTTTTACCAAATGTAAAAACTCATTCCCAACCGTACCTAACCCGTCAATTCCTTACAATAGTACCTGTACAAATAGTCAGATGACTAATTAGAACTTTCCTATATAACAAGAACATAAACAAGATACCAAAGTTATGCTTTAGAAAAGAACAACGCCATGATGGCCGATTCCGGTAGGTTACGGAATTTATTGACTAATCCACCAAAATCCAATAATGGAAATAGTGAGAATAGCAATAAAAATGCAATTTTAAAAACGCTGCTTAATCAGGCTGGCAAGGATAATAGTAGGAATGATGATCAAAGCAGTCCAAAGACACAAAAGAATTCACAACCAAGTTACCAAAATCATCTGCCGCTGGCGGTATGCTTTTACAGGTGAATTAAATTGGTTCAAAAATATTGCATCTCGTAGCTCATAGCTTTATAGCTAACCTTAGTTATATATGTTATAGCTAACCTGAGTTATATATAGTATAGCTAACCTAACCTAACCTAACCTGAGTTATATAAATTATAACAAACCTAACCTAACCTAACGTGTTCTAAAAACTTTTGGTCAGTTCTAAAAGCTTCAAACCAAAATCTAAAAAGTTCTAGAAACTTTTGACCAACTCTAGAATACTTTTGAATAACTTTTTATTATTAAAAACTCTTAAAAATTTCTAAAATCATTTAACTTATTCTAGAAACTTCTTAAAAACTTTTAACATTTGATTACATTCTAAAAACTTCAAAAGTGTTCTACAAACCTTTGACCAACTATAGAAATGCCTAACAACTTTAGAAATGTTTCACTAAATTCTAGAAACTCTCAAAAAGTTCTAGAAACCTTTAACCAATTTTTGAAATTTCTGAGACCTTTTATAAATATTTAATTAAATTCTAGAAGTTCGTAACATGTTCTAGAAACTTTTGATCAGTTCTAAAAACTTTTAACCAAAATCTAAAAATTTCTAAATAGTTCTAGAAACTTTTGACCAACTCTAGAAAACTTTTGGCTAACTTTTCAGTAAATTTTAAAAACTCTTAAAAAGTTCTAGAATCATTTAACTTATTCTAAAAATTTCTTAAAAACTTTTAAAACTTTGACTAACTATAGAAACTCCTAACAACTTTAGAAATATTTCACTAAATTCTAGAAACTCTCAAGGAGTTCTAGAAACCTTTAACCAATTTTTGAAATTTCTGAGACATTTTAGAATCAAACTCTAGAATTTTTTATGGGTTTTAGAAACCTTAGCCATTTCTAGAAAACTTTCACTAAATTCTGGAAATTTTTGAAAAGTTCTAAAAATCTATGACCAATTCTAGAACCTCTTGAGACATTTTAAAAACTTTTGATAAAATCCCAAAAAAATCTAAGATAATCTAGAAACCTTTAACCCACTCTAGAAGCTTTTTACCAAATGTAAAAACTCATTCCCAACCGTACCTAACCCGTCAATTCCTTACAATAGTACCTTTACATATAGTCCCATGACTAATCAGAACTTTCCTATATAACAAGCACATAAACAAGATACTAAAGTTATGTTTTAGAAAAAGCCAACGCCATGATGGCCGATTCCGATAGGTTAAAGAATTTATTGACTAATCCACCAAAATCCAATAATGGGAATAGTGAGAATAGGAATAGGAATGCAATTTTAAAGACGATGCTTAATCAGGCTAACGAGGATGATAGTAGGAATGATGATCAAAGCAGCCCAAAAACACACAAAAATTCACGACCAAGTTACCAAAATCATCTGCAGCTGGCGGTATGCTTTTACAGGTGAATTAAATTGGTTCAAAAATATTGCATCCCGTAGCTCATAGCTTTATAGCTAACCTTAGTTATATGTGTTATAGCTAACCTAACCTAGCGTGTTCTAGAAACTTTTGACCAACTCTAAAAAACTTTTGTCTAACTTTTTATTAAATTTTAAAAACTCTTAAAAAGTTCTAGAATCTAAATGATTACTTACTTCTAGAAACTTCTTAAAAACTTTTGACATTTAATTACATTCTAAAAACTTCAAAAGTGTTCTAGAAACCTTTGACCAACTATAGAAACTCCTAACAACTTTAGAAATATTTCACTAAATTCTAGAAACTCTCAAAGAATTCTAGAAACCTTTAACCAATTTTTGAAGACATTTTAGAAATATTTAATCAAATTTTTTGAAAGGTTTTAGCTGTTTCTAGACGACTTTCACCAACTTTTAAAAAGTTCTAAAAACTTATGACCAATTCTAAAACATCTTGAAAAATTTTATAAATTTTTGATAAAATTCTGAAAACTTCTAAGATAATCTAAAAACCTTTAACCCACTCTAAAAGCATTTTACCAAATGTAAAAACTTCTAAAGTATTCTAGAAAGCTTTGGCCAAAATTAGAAACCTTTTATCAAAATTCTAGAAACTTCTAATGTGTTCTAGAAATTTTTTACCAAACTCTACAAACTGAATAGTTCTAGAATTGTTTTAGTAACTTTAAAAACTCTTGAGGCATTTTAAAAACAATTAATTAAACTCTAGAAACTCTTAAAGTGTTCCAGAAACGTTTAACCAACTCTTGAAACATTTGATCAAATTCCAGAAACTCCTAAAAAGTTTTAGAAACTTTTGACCATATCTAAAAAGCTTTTACTAAATTCTAGAAACTCTTGAAAAAATCTATAAAACTCCTAAAGTGTTCTAGGTCAGTTCCAAAAGCTTTTAACCATAATCTAAAAACTTCTAAAAAGCTCTAAAATATTTTGACCAACTCTAGAAAACTTTTGGCTAACTTTTTATTAAATTCTAAAAACTCTTAAAAAGTTCTAGAATCATTTAACTTATTCTAAAATTTTCTTAAAAACTTTTGACATTTGATTACATTCCAAAAACTTCAAAAAGGTTCTAAACTTCTTGAACAATTTTAAAAACTATTGATAAAATCCGTCTAAGATAATCTAGAAACCTTTAACCCACTATAGAAGCTTTTTACCAAATCTAAAAACTTCTAATGTATTCTAGAAAGTTTTGGCAAAAACTACAAACCTTTCATCAAAATTCTAGAAACTTCTAAAGTGTTCTAGAAACTTTTAATCCACTCTAGAAACTTTTCGCCAATTTCTACAAACTAAATAGTTCTAGAATTGTTTTAGTAATTTTAAAAACTCTTGAAACATTTCAGAAACAATTAATTAAACTCTAGAAACTCTCAAAGTGTTCTAGAAACCTTTAACCAATTCTTGAATTTCCTGAAACATTTGATCAAATTCTATAAACTCTTAAAGGGTTTTAGAAACCTTTGACCATATCTAGAAAGCTTTTACTAAATTCTAGAAACTCTTGAAAAGATCTATATATTTTTTAGACAGTCCCCAACCAACATCCCAGATGGATAAACCCATCCTAAACCTACCAAAACTCAAAGATCATACAATTATTCGCCACAAAGGCTCCTCAAAGAATCAAACCACCTTGGTCACCACTTAGCAGACGCAATTCATTGCACCAAGCTCCGCCACGTAAAAAAAATAAATAAAAAAAAACACGGCTTGTCCACCAGCAAATACTAACCATCGACTAGCTTTTTGTGTGCAATCTATGCAGTCCAACATAATTTTTGAATCACAAATACTTGAGTGGGTAGTCGTACGACTTTAATTGAAACTACTTGCGGGCATTCAATAAATTGTGTGCCCCGCCCACCCGCCCAACTGTTTGTTACCAAAAGATTAGATTTGTCACTCTTCTCTCCAGTTTAAGAACAGAAGACTTTTGCAAAAAGGAAAAACATACAACTTCTGGATCACCAACCTTTTGGGTAGGGAGTCAAGTCATTCTACTTGAAATTACTTGCGGGCAATCAATAAACTTTGTGCACCGCCCACCCGCCAAATGCATATTACCAAGAAATTAGATTTGTCACACTTCTTTCCAGTTTAAGAACAGAAGACTTTTGCAGAGAGAAAAAAAACTTATAATTTATAGATTACCAACACTTGGATGGGTAGTCGGATGAGTTGAAAATCAATAAACTGTGTGCCCCGCCCACCCGCTCAACTGTTTGTTACCAAAAGATTAGATTTGTCACTATTCTCTCCAGTTGAAAGACTTCTACAGAGAAGAGATACATACAATTTCTGGATTGCTACATCTGAGTGGGTGGTAGAGCGACTCAAGTTAAAAACTACTATTGGAAAATTAATGAACTATGTTCCCCGCCCACCCCCCAACTGTTTGTTATCAATGGACTAGATTTGTTACTCTTCTCTCCAGTTTAAAAACAGAAGACTTTTGCAAAGAGGAGAAACATATAATTTTTAGATCATTAACCCTTGGGTCACTCTAATTGAAATTACTTGCGGGCAGTCAATAAACTTAAATAAATAATTTAAAAAATGATCAGATAGATCTGTCAAACTAATGACATTAAAGGAAGCTAAAACTGCATCTTTATAAAAAATTATGATAGTGGCTAGTGCGTATAAAATTGAAAAAACTATTAAATAATATAATAATATAAATTAATTAAAATATAAAATGAAATTGACCGCTGCAATTAAGAATTAAATGTGTTGTAATATACAGGATAATAAATGGTGAAGGCGCCGGGCAGCATTGTCATTCTAATGCAATCACTGTCGACATTCCAGCAACCAAACGATGACAACACATTTTTAGTCGGGGATTGTTCCTTTTTTATACCCTATTAAAAGCCGCATTCATACACTTTATGAGCAATCTTATTACATAAAAATAATAAAACTTTTATTATTTTATTACAGCGTTTGTCAAAATGGGGCGTAAAATATAATAATAACTATCCTAAGCTGATTGAATCAATACGGATAAAGTTTAACACATTGTGAGCAAAATTCCATAAAATATGTTTTTATTTTTATACTGTTACAGCTGCTCATTACAAGTCGACTTTACGGCACACAATAAAAACAGTTTCGCTATAATAATATCGGGTGTAAATAACTTAACGTGAGGAAACGGATTTACAGTTAAAAAAATACAATTTTGATATTCATTTAACGGGTCTCGCAAGATTAAAGCCATTTTATTGTTAGCTTGAATGTGGTTTTGTTTATGTGCGGATAAAGTAAAGTTTTTAATGTTGCCGGGGATGCGATGGATTCGCAGAATTAAAGTTGAATTAATTTCCCAATAAAATCGTATGAAATGGCAAGGAAATAACATAAATAACAACAGGGAATGTTTCCAGTCGGTGCGAATTTGATGGTGTAATTTTATATATTTTGAATGATGCTTTAAAAATTAAGATTTAATTAAATACTTGTACATTTTATAACGTTAATTAAAATAACTTAAAGTTTGCAAAAATAACATTATTCAAATTATTTTGTGCAAACATTAATATCATTACCGACCCTCATACATTTAATAAAAACATCACGTGTTTTTGATAAATACGCGATATTTAATATTAAACGCGAGACCCATTTAATCCCTTCGTACGCACGGAGCAATTCATAAGTAATGATGCGTGTAATATAGAGATCGCGAACGGATTTTCCAGCAGGATCGAGCCATTCGCATTCTGAATGTGCGACGGGACCCTAATATCATGTGTAAGTAACTAAAATATGCCGGCGGAAGATTAAATTGAGTTGGAAGAGAACCCGTCGACTAATTAATTATTAAGAGATAAAATTTAATTTCAATAAAATTATTCATCATAATTTGCTTTAGAAATAATCAATAATAGATATAATGTTACAATCTGTCTAGAAAATTAAAGTTTGAATAAATTATGAATTAAATTTAACTGATGCTAAGGTATTAATTTCCTCCTAAAAGTGGTTTGTTAAATAATATATAATATTAAATAATATTTTTGAATTATATTTAGTTCAGAAAGTAATGCTTTGTGGCTCTAGGGCAACAAATAATTTGCAACACACTTTAATAATGTGTCCAAGGTGCTTCTGAACAGACAGTCCAAGTTCGATTCCCAGCAGCGGCAATATCTAATTTGTCAAATATATTTCGATGCGGTCGTCTCCAAGACAATGGCAAACCAGCAAAGTATTTGCCAAGTAAACCCCTCTAGTAGTGTCGTTCGGATTCCACGTTAAACTGTAGGTCCCGCATGTTTGTGTAGAACTACTATTGCACACCACAAACATATGAGAGGGGAGCCTACACTCGTAGCAAGCACACGGCACTATAAGAAGAAGTCAACCTAAACCCAAGATTCATCTCCAGAAAGTTTTCCCAAAACTAATAAAGGAACTCAAACAAAACCGACAAAAATATGAAATCTGCCAACACCTGGAGGTCGTCTTCATAGAGTGATCCCAGAATACTAAAAAATATATACAAGACGAGCCAACTAAAGATAGACGACTCCAAAAAGTTTTCCCAGAACAACAACAAAACATATAGTAAAACCAAACCAGACAACGTTTGGGGTCGACAGACACCTGGAGGTCATTTTCACAGAGTTTTCTTTGAACAACAAAAAAAAACGTATTCAAACCGAGCTAGAAAACGTTTAGAGTTGACCTAATCTAGAGGTCGTTTCCAAAAAGCTCTCCCAGTACAACAACAAAACCAAATAACGATTAGAGTTGACCGACACCTGGAGGTCGTCTTCACAGAGTTTTCCCAAAACAACAAAAAAATATATATCATAAACAAGCCAGATAACGGCTGAGGTTAACCAATATGAGTCGTTTTCAAAAAGCCTTCCCAAAACAACATCGGAATATATAGTAAAGCCATAGAAAATAATGTTTGGAGTTAAACGACAACTGGAGGTCGTCTCCAAAAAAATTTCCTTTAACATTACAAAAAAAAGGTAAAAAAACAACCGTAAAAAATAAGCAATAAACGAGTCTCTGTGTCGCGGATGTACGGAAGAAGATGAGACTACAATACGCTTGCTAAATGAATGCAAAGCTTACAAACAGCAACGCACAGCCATCTTTGGCAAACATAAGCTAACCGAAGATATGCTAAAAACAACCCATTGGCTAAAGGTACTGGACTTCATCGTCGACGAGGCAGAGGTGCTTTACATTAGTGCTCTAATCTCATTGAAGTGTTTCGTATTGTAAAAAAGATCGCAACCTTTTATGGTCCTTCGAATCGGATTAAGAAATCCACATCAAACAATCTGCAAAACAGAATAAACATATCATAAGATAGCGTGTGTAAAGAAATGTATTCTTCGCGCAGAGCTTCGTCGTACCACACAAAATCAAATGTTTGAGATCAAAAGAAAGTATAATAGAAATAAGTAAGACGTAGTTAAAAAACGAGATCAATTTCTGATGCTCCTGAGACTGAGATATACCAAATTGTGTCAATTGGCCCCTAACGTGAGAGGCGACCGTAGCACAATAGTCCAGTGCGAGAACTGCTGAGTAGGCAGCCCGAGTTCAATTCCCGGCAGCGGCAACATCTAATTTGTCGAATATATTTCGATGCGGTCGTCTCCTTCGCAAGACAATAACAAACCAGCAAGGTATTTGCTTAGTAAACCGCTTTAGTAGTGTGGTTTGGATTCCACGTTAAACTGTAGGTCCCGCATGTTTGTGTAGAACTATTATCGCACACCACAAACATCCGAGAGGGGAGCCTACGCTCGTAGCAAGCACACGGCACTATAAGAAAAAGTCAACCTAAACCCAAGAGTCATCTCCAGAGAGTTTTCCCAAAACTAATAAAAAAACTCAAACAAAACCGACAAAAATATGAAGTTGGCCAACACCTGGAGGTCGTCTTCATAGAATTTTCCCAGAACACTATACAAGACGAGCCAACTAGAGATCGTCTCCAAAAATTTTCCCAGAACAATAACAAGACATATAGTAAAACCAAACCAAATAACGTTTGGGGTTGACAGACATCTGGAAGTCATCCTCACAGAGTTTTCTTTGAACAACAAAAAACGTATTCATACCGAGGTAGATAACATCTAAAGGTCGCCTCCAAAAAGCTCTCCCAATACAACAACAAAACCAGATAACGTTTAGAGTTGACCGACACCTGGAGGTCGTCTTCACAGAGTTTTCCCAAAACAACAAGAAAATATATATCCTAAACAAGCCAAATAACGGCTGAGGTTAACCAATATAAGTCAGTTTCAAAAAACCGGCCAACACCTGAAGGTCGTCTTCATAGAGTGTTTCCAGAACTCTAAAAGATATATACAAGACGAGCCAACTAAAGATATTCTCTAAAAAGTTTTCGCAGAACAACAACAAAACATATAGTAAAACCAAACCAGATAACGTTTGGGGTTGACAGATACCTAGAAGTCATCCTCACAGAGTTTTCCCTGAACAACAAAAAAACGTATTCAAACCGAGCTAGATAACGCTTGGAGTTGACCTAACATCTAAAAGACTTCTCCAAAAGGCTCTCCCAGTACAACAACAAAACCAGATAACGTTTAGAGTTGACCGACACCTGGAGGTTGTCTTCACAGAGTTTTTCCAAAACAACAAAAAAAAATATATATTAAACAAACAAGATAACGGCTGTGATTAACCGATACAAATCGTTTAAAAGAAACCCGGACAACACCTGGAGGTCCTCTTCATAGAGTTTTCCCAGAACACTAAGAGATATAAACAAGACAAACCAACTAACGATCGTCTCCAAAAAGTTTTCCCAGAACAATAACAAAACATATAGTAAAACCAAACCAGACAACGTTTGGGGTTGACAGACACCTGGAGGTCATCCTTACATCCAAACAAAGCTAAGGAACGCTTAAGATCGACCTAACATTTAGAGGTCGTCTCCAAAAAGCTCTCCCAGTACAACAACAAAACCAGATAACGTTTAGATTTGGCCGACACCTGGATGTCGTCTTCACAGAAATTTCCCAAAACAACAAGAAAATATATACTAAACAAGCCAGATAACGGTTAAACAATATAAGTCTTTTTCAAAAACCGGGCCAACACCTGGAGGTCGTCTTCATAGAATTTTCCTAGAACACTATACAAGACGAGCCAACTAGAGATTGTCTCCAAAAAGTTTTTCTAGAACAATAACAAGACATAGTAAAACCAAACCAGATAACGTTTGGGGTAAACAAACACCTAGAAGTCATCCTCACAGAGTTTTTCCAGAACAAAAAAAAAACGTATACAAACAAAGCTAGATAACGCTTAAGGTCAACCTAACATCTAAAGGTCGTCTCCAAAAAAGCTCTCCCAGTACAACAACAAAACCAGATAACGTTTAGAGTTGACCAACACCTGGAGGTCGTCTTCACAGATAACGTCTGATGTTAACCGATATAAGTCGTTTTCAAAAAGTCTTCCCAAAACAACAACAGAATATATAGTAAAGCCAACGAAAATAATCTTTGGAGTTAAACGACACCTGGAGGTCGTCTCCAAAAAGTTTTTCTTAAACATTACAAAAAAAAGGTAAAGAAAACAACGGTAAAAAATAAGCAATAAACGGGTCTCTGTGTCGCGGGTGTATGGAAGAAGATGAGACTACAATACGCTTGCTGAATGAATGCAAAGCTTACAAACACCAACGCACAGCCATCTTCGGCAAACATAACCTAACCGCAGATATGCTAAAAACAACCCATTGGCTAAAGGTACTGGACTTTATCGTCGACGAGGCAGAGGTGCTTTACATTAGTGCTCTAATCTCATTAAAGTGTTTCGTATTGTAAAAAAGCGAACAACCTTTTATGGTCCTTCGAATCGGATTAAGAAATCTACATAAAACAATCTGAAAAACAGAATAAACATATCATAAGGTAGCGTGTGTAAAAAAATGTATTCTTTGCGCAAAGCTTCGTCGTACCACACAAAATAAAATCTCTTAGATCAATAAAAAGTATAATGGAGATAAGTAAGACGTAGATAAAAAGCGAGATCAATTCCTGGTGCTCCTGAGACTCCTCTAAAGATATACCAAATTGTGTCAATTGGCCCCAACGTAGGAGGCAACCGTAGCACAATAGTCTAGTGAAAAAAACTGCTGAGCAGGCAGCCCAAGTTCGATTCCCGGCAGAAGCAATATCTAATTTGTCAAATATATTTTGAGGCGGTCGTCTCCTTTGCAAGACAATGGCAAATCAGCAAAGTATTTGCTTTGTAAACATATCTAGTGGTGAAGTTCGGATTTCACTTTAAACTGTAGGCCTCGTATGTTTGTGTAGAACTATTATTGCACACCACAAACATATGAAAGAAGAGCCTACGCTCGTAGCAAGCAGTAAAAGAAGAAGTCAACCTAAACCCAAGAGTCATCTCCAGAGAGTTTTCCCAAAACTAATAAAGGAACTCAAACAAAACCAACAAAAATATGAAGTCGGCCAACACCTGAAGGTCGTCTTCATAGAATTTTGCCAGAACACTATACAAGACAAGCCAACTAGAGAATGTCTCCAAAAAGTTTTCCCAGAACAATATCAAGACATATAGTAAAACCAAATCAGATAACGTTTGGGGTTAATAGACACCTGAAAGTCATCCTCACAGAGTTTTAACAGAACAACAAAAAAACGTATACAAACTAACTAGATAACGCTTAAAGTAGACCTAACATCTAAAGGTCGTCTCCAAAAAGCTCTCCCAATACAACAACAAAACCAGATAACGTTTAGAGTTGACCGACACCTAGAAGTCGTCTTCACAGAGTTTTCCCAAAACAACAACAAAATATATACTAAACAAGCCAAATATGATGTTAACCGATATAAGTCGTTTTCAAAAAGTCTTCTCAAAACATCAACGGAATATATAGTAAAGCCAAAGAAAATAATGTTTAGAGTCGAACGGCACCTGGAGGTCGTCTCCAAAAAGTTTTCCTTAAACATTCCAAAAAAAAAGGTAAAGAAAACAACCGTAAAAAAAAGCAATAAACGGGTCTCTGTGCCGCGGATGTATGGAAGAAAATAAGACTACAATACGCTTGCTGAATGAATGCAAAGCTTACAAACAGCAACGCACAGCCATCTTTAGCAAACAAAACCTAACCGCAAATATGCTAGAAACAACCCATTGGCTAAAGGTACTAGACTTCATCAAAAAGACAGCTGCTTTACATTAGTGCTATAAACTCATTGAAGTGTTTCGTATTGTAAAAAAGCTCACAACCTTTTATGGTAATTCGAATCGGATTAAGAAATCCACATCAAACAATCTGCAAAACAGAATAGGTAGCGTGTGTAAAGAAATGTATTCTTCGCGCAGAGCTTCGTCGTACCACTCAAAATCAAATCTCTAAGATCGATAGATAGTATAATAGAGATAAGTAAGACGTAGATAAGAAGCAATATCAATTCCTGGTGCTCCTGAGACTCCTTTTAAAAAATACCAAATTGTATTAATTGGCCCCCAACGTGGGAGGCAACCGTAGCACAATAGTCTAGTGCGAGGACTCCTGTGCAATTTGATTCCCGTCAGCAGCAAAATCTAATTTGTCAAATATATTTCGATGCGGTCGTCTCCTTCACAAGACAATAACAAACCAGCAAAGTATTTGCTTAGTAAACCGCTCCAGTAGTGTGGTTTGGATTCCACGTTAAACTGTAGGTCCCGCATGTTTGTGTAGAACTATTATCGCACACCACAAACATATGAGAGAGGAACCTACGCTCATAGCAAGCACACGTCACTATATGAAGAAGTCAACCTAAACCCAAGAGTCATCTCCAGAGAGTTTTCCCAAAACTAATAAAGGAACTGAAACAAAACCGACAAAAATATGAGGTCGGCCAACACCTAAAGGTCGTCTTCATAGAATTTTCCCAGAACACTATACAAGACGAGCCAACTAGAGATCGACTAAAAAAGTTTTCCCAGAACAATAACAAAACATATAGTAAAACCAAACCAGATAACGCTTTGGGTTAACAAACACCTGGAAGTCATCCTCACAGAGTTTTACCAGAACAACAAAAAACGTATACAAACAAAGCCAGATAACGCTTAAAGTCGACCTAACATCTAGAGGTCGTCTCCAAAAAGCTCTCCTAGTACAACAAAACCAAATAACGTTTAAAGTTGCCCAACACCTAGAGGTCGTCTTTACAGAGTTTTTCCAAAACAACAAGAAAATATATATATTAAACAAACAAGATAACGGCTATGGTTAACCGATACAAATTGTTTAAAAAAAAACCGGCCAACACCTAGAGGTCGTCTTCATAGAGTTTTCTTAGAACACTAAAAGATATAAACAAGTCAAACCAACTAACGATCGTCTCCAAAAAGTTTTCCCAGAACAATAACAAAACATATAGTAAAACCAAACCAGACAACGTTTGGGGTTGACAGACACCTAGAAGTCATCCTCACAGAGTTTTCGCAGAACAACAAAAGAACGTATACAAACGAAGCTAGAGAACGCTTAAAGTCGACCTAACATCTAGAGGTTGTCTCCAAAAAGCCCTCCCAGTTCAACAACAAAACCAGATAACGTTTAGAGTTGACCAACACCTAGAGGTCGTCATCACAGAGTTTTCCCAAAAGAACAAGCCAGATAACGGCTGAGGTTAACCAATATGAATCGTTTTCAAAAAACCTTCCCAAAACAACAACGAAATATATAGTAAAACCAAAGAAAATAATGTTTGAAGTTAAACGACACCTAGAGGTCGTCTCCAAAAAGTTTTCCTTAATCATTACAAAAAAAAAGGTACAAAAAACCACCGTAAAAAAGAAGCAATAAACAAATCTCTGTACCGCGGATGTATGGAAAAAGATGAGACTACAAAACGCTTGCTGAATGAATGCAAAGCTTACAAACAGCAACGCACAGCCATCTTTGGCAAACATAACCTAACCGCTGGTATGCTAAAAACAACCCATTGGCTAAAGGTACTGGACATCATCGACAAGACAGAGCTGCTTTACATTAGTGCTCTAATCTCATTGAAGTGTTTCGAATTGTAAAAAAGCGCACAACCTTATATGTTCCTCAAATCGGATTAAGAAATCCACATCAAACAATATGAAAAACAGAATAAACATATCATAAGGTAACGTGTATAAAGAAATGTATTCTTTCTCCTCTTAAGATATACCAAATTGTGTCAATAGGCCCCCAACGTGGGAGGCAACCGTAGCACAATAGTCTAGTGCAAGGACTGCAGAGCAGGCAGTCCGAGTTCGATTCCCAGCAGCGGGAATATCTAATTTGTCGATTATATTTCGATTCGGTCGTCTCCTTCGCAAGACAAACCAAGAAAATATTTGCCTATTAAACCCCTCTAGTAGTGTGATTCGGATTCCACGTTAAACTGTAGGTCCCGCATGTTTGTGTAGAACTATTATCGCGCATCACAAACATATGAGAGAGGAGCTTACGCTCGTAGCAAGCACAAGGCACTATTAGAAGAAGTCAACCTAAACCCAAGAGTCATCTCCAGAGAGTTTTCTCAAAACTTATAAAGAAACTCAAATAAAAACGACAAAAATATAAAGTCGGCCAACACCTGGAGGTCGTCTTCATAGAATTTTCCCAGATCACTATACAAGACAAGCCAACTAGAAATCGTCTCCAAAAAGTTTTCCCAGAACAATAACAAGACATATAGTAAAACCAAACCAGATAACGTTTGGGGTTGTCAGACACCTGAAGGTCATCCTCACAGAGTTTTCTTTGTCACACTGAAGAACCAATGGTTAAAAGAACACAAAGTTAGCATCGACTACTCTAAACAGTACATACTTTATGGAAAAAAACGTCGATCATCTACTGGTCACAACAGCAAAAACCAAACCCAATGCTCGTTCCCAAATCAGACCCTATTGACCAATCTTTTGCAAGCAAACAAAACCATCACCCACAAGACGGATTTCAAAGACTAAACTCCTGTCCGAGCACCCCCTTAACACATATTGCTCGTCGAAAGACCCAAATCTTTTAATTATTTCAAACACTGTTAAGATGATCAATACATCTTTTGCAGGTAGCAAAACGCACATTTTTTTGGGAATTACAATAGTGCTCTAATCTCGTTAAAGTATTTCGTATTGTAAAAAAGCGCACAACCTTTTATGGTCCTTCGAATCTGATTAAGAAATCCACATCGAACAATCTGCAAAACAGAATGAACATATCAAAACATAAGGTCGGCCACACCTGGAGGTCGTCTTCATAGAATTTTCCCAGAACACTATACAAGACGATCCAACTAAAAATCGTCTCCAAAAAGTATTCCCTGAACAATAACAAAACATATAGTATAACCAAACCAGATAACGTTTGGAGTTGACATACACCAGGAGGTCATCCTCACAGTTTTCTTTGAACAACAAAAAAAAAAAACGTATTCAAACCGAGCTAGAAAACTTTTAGAGTTGACCTAATCTAGAGGTCGTCTCCAAAAAGCTCTCCCAGTACAACAACAAAACCTGATAACGTTTAGAGTTGACCGACACCTGGAGGTCGTCTTCACAGAGTTTTCCCAAAACAACATAAAAAAAAATTAAACAAGCAAGATAACGGCTGATGTTAACCCATATAAGTCGTTTTCAAAAAACCGGCCAACACCTGAAAGTCGTCTTCATAAAATTTTCCCAGAACACTAAGCGAACATATACATATACAAGACGAACCAACTAGAGATCGTCTCCAAAAAGTTTTCCCAGAACAATAACAAGACATAGAAATACCAAACCAGATAACGTTTGGGTTTGACAGATACCTGGAAATCATCCTCACAGAGTTTTTGCAGAACAACAGAAAAACGTATACAAACAAAGCTAGAGAACGCTTAAGGTCGACTTAACATCTAAAGGTCGACTTAACATCTAAAGGTCGTGTGCAAAAAGCTCTCCCAGTACAACAACAAAACCAAATAACGTTTAGAGTTGGCCAACACCTGGAGGTCGTCTTCACAGAGTTTTCCCAAACCAACAAGCTAGATAACGGCTGAGGTTAACCAATATAAGTCGTTTTCAAAAAGTCCTCCCAGAACTACATCGGAATATATAGTAAAACCAAACCAAATAACGTTTGGAATTAAACAACACCTGGAGGTCGTCTCCAAAAAGTTTTCCTTAAACATTACAAAAAAAAAGATAAAGAAAACAACCGTAAAAAAAGCAATAAACTCTTCTGTGTCGCAAGTGTATGAAAGTAGATGAGACTACGATACGCTTGCTGAATGAATTACAAACAGCAACGCACAGCCATCTTTGACAAACATAACCTAACCGGAGATATGCTACTATAAGGTACTGGACTTTATCAAAAAGACAAAGCTGCTTAAAGTGTAAGGTGTATAAGACCTACAAATGCGCGCCAAAAGCGAGAATTTAAAAAAAAATGCTCCAGCATCATCCACTGCTCACCTTACTACACCACGGCAGCGTTCAGGGTCGCACGCATGGCAGACCGCCCGCTATTTAGCCTATGTAGGGTAGTATGGTCTAGCAAGCCACAAAGCACAAACATCCAAGTAAGATTACGAGTAACGCGCTGAAGTTTTAAGCTTCCAGTTCTTAAGTTTTTTTAAAGAAATAATATACTTGACATTCATTATTGTTATGTACTAATCTTCTTTGAACTCATTTGGTTAATTAGGAAATTATAATGTCATCAACTTTCTTTGGCAGAACAAATTATATTTGAAGTAATATAAAACTTTTTCGTTTTAACGTAAAAATATAAATTATATATTTTTATATAGACATAAAACAGGTGATTGATTAATGCTTGAAGTAAGCAATAAACGAGACAATAAATACAACATCTTTATACACCATATCAAGTCCCTCACGTAGATACTTTATTTCAACTTAATATCTCTTATAAAAGTATTTTTTATAAAAAAATAAACGTGCTCTCCCTAAGAACCCTTACATAAAACTGCCCCTGGTAATTAACCCCGACCGTATATCACTGTTTATATTCCGTGCGTGTGTGCACCGTTTTAGTATCGACCGCTTATCTACCTGTGGATGTATTGGCTTTACGTGTTTTCCTCGGAAGTAAAACAGTTGCAATTTGGCGAAACTGTAAGGCGTCTACTATACTGTCGCATCGGATTTATTGGCCTAATCGTGGACCTATTAAGACGAACAAAATTGGGTAGGATTGTTCATTCTGCTTGATTAACTAAATCACTCAGAGCCTTTTTTTTTATAAAGATTATAATTGTTAAATTAATTCCTAATTAAAATTCAACAAAGTTAACACATATATCCGTATAATCTCTAGATGTTTTTTTTTCTTGTGTGTCCTGGGTTAAATGTAAGTTCGAAACTTTTCTACAGCGCCCGAGAGGATAATTTGTTCGCAGGTTTAGGGGTTCCTTTCCCTCTGCACTTCCAACACAAAACCCGTTTTTCTTTTGCATGTTTTCCCGCATACTAGCACTGGCGGGACTCAACGGAACAGAAGGTAATGGGAATGAAATTTAATTACTCTTGGCATAACAATTTTAATAACATCAAACATATTTTAATAACCCAAAGGAGATATTATATCATTTCGTTAAAAGCGAAGCCTTGCGCTATATCTTATTATTTTTATATTTTATTTGACGTTTAAAAAATGTGAAAAGAATTACGTATAAATTATATCAACATTACTGATAAATGTAAATTATAATAATGCAAATAAAAATGTTAATTATAAAACTCTATAATAGATTTAAAATAAATTGCAAAGCTATGAAGATACCACTGGGTAAGCTAACCTTGGCTCACCAAGCTATAGGAGGCAACAATTTTTATTACTCTTAAGTGTGTTACTTTATACTAAATTAATAATAATTAATTGCAAACAGTAAATTAAATGTATATTTTATTTAGGAAGCAAACATTTGCCGATCATTGAATTTAATGCCCCGCCCACCCACCTAATTGTTTGGTGATCAGGAAATTGAATCACAAACACTTGAGTGGGTGGCAGGGAACTAAAGTTGAAACTACTGTCTCGCAATTATTGTACTTAGTGTCCCGCCCACCCACCCAACCGTTTATGATCAAGAAATTAGATGACGGACACTTAGGTGGGTGGGCAGGAACTTGAGTTGCAACTACTATCTCGTAACCACTAAACTGTGTTCCCCGCCCACCCACCCAATCAAAAAAATTAATCACAAACACTTGAGTTGGTGGGCAGGAACTAATGTTGAAACTACTATCGCGCAATCTTTGAACTTAATGCCCCGCCCACCCACCTAATTATTTGTGATCAAAAAATTAGATTACGAACACTTAGGTAGTAAGCAAAAACTAAAGTTGAAACTACTGTTCCTCAATTGCTAAACTTAATGCCCCGCCTATCCATCCAACCGTTTGTAATCAAGAAATTGATTCACAAACACTTGGGTAAATGGGCGGGAATTTGAGTTGCAATTACTGTTTCGTAACCAATGAACTGTGTTCCCCGCCCATCCACCAAATCAATAAATTTAATCACAAACACTTGGGTTGACGGGCAGAAACTAATGTTGAAACTACTGTCCCGCAATTAATAAACTTAGTACCCCGCCCACCCATTTAATGAATTGTGATCAAGAAATTAATTTACAAACACTTGGGTAGGTGGGCGGGAATTTCAGTTGCAACTACTGTCTAGTAACCAATAAACTGTTCTGCTATTAGCATTTGATAGCTTGGTGTGACCGTTTATCACTGAGAAAATACTACCAACACTCCACTGAGCTGATGCACTGTGTCTTGGTTTGACATTATTATAGCTTTAAGAAACTCCAAACCAAAAGTTAGATTTAAACTAATCATTTCATATTTCTTGTATTAAAAAATAAGGTACCCTCAAAAGTTAAAAAAAATAAAATATTGTAAGTTTCTTCCACACGGACACCGCCAAAACCTCACGCCACGTCCTTTCTGAGGTTCACCTATCAAAGTAAGAACCCAAAGTCTCCTCTAAAAAAAAAGAAGACACCAACAAAAATATTCACAATGTAAATGAACCCAACAAGGGTGAAGATCAACAAAGAGGAAAAGAAAGAAGAAATAAAGATAAAAGAAAAAGAGAAGATGGAAAAAGAGAAGAAGAAGAAAAAAACAAAAATAGACTGAAATATTGGGCGCAGAACATTATACTGAGGTACTTGACAAGGTTGCCAGTTTCCTGAAAACCTTAACAACACACCAAATAAACCAAAAGTATCTACCCAAACCGCCTAGCTTCGGCAAAAAACCATTCAAAAACCCGGAAACGTTCTTCAAGGCACTAGAACAATATTTTGCCAAACTGAAAATTCCAAAATAACGTTACTGACGCACATTTAATAAATTTAATCTCCGCATACCCACTAAAGTGTTGGTGATCAAAAAATTGGATTACTAACACTTGGGTGGGTAGGCGGAAACTAATGTTTAAACTATTGACGCGCAATCAATGAACTTAATACCCGCCCACCCACACAAATGTTAGTGATCTAAAAACTTGATCACTAACACTTGGGTAGGTGGGCGAGAACTAAAGTTTAAACTAGTGACGCGCAATCAATAAACTTAATCCCCGCTCACCCATCCAAGTTTTGAAATTAGATCACAAACTAATTTTTTGATCACCAACACTTGAGTGAGTGAACGAGAACTAAAGTTCAAATTACTGATGCGCAATCAATGGACTTAGTCCCCGCTCACCCACCCAAGTGTTGGTGATCAAAAAATTAAATCACTAACACTTGGGTGGGTGGGCAAGAACTAAAGTTCAAACTACTGATGCGCAATCAATGAATTTAATACCCACCCACCCACCCATGAGTTGATGATCAAAAAATTGGCTCACTAACACTTGGGTGGGTAGGCGGAAACTAATGTTTAAACTACTGAAGCGCATACAATAAAATTAGTCCTCGCCCACCCATCCAAGTATTCGTTATCAAAAAATTGGATCACTAACACTTGGGTGGGTGGGCGGAAACTAAAGTTCAAATTTCTGACGTGCAATCAATAAACTTAATTCCCGTCCACTCGCCCAAGTGTTGGTAATCAAGAAATTAGATCACTAACACTTGGGCGAGTGGGCAAAAACTAAAGTTCAAACTACTGACGCGCAATCAATAAACTTAGTAACCGCCCACCCACCCAAGTGTTGGTGATCAAAAAAATTAGATCACTAACACTTAGATAGGTGGACAAAAATTAAAGTTTAAACTACTGACGCGCAATCAATAAACTACGTTAACAAAAGTTACTTGCAAATACAGGCCACAACACACGGAGAAGGTTATGGCCAACACCTATGCTATCCTGGTGGAGCCCAGAATAAAACAATCACCAGACGTGATTGTGTTCAAAAATTTTGAACAACTGGTGGAAACTACCATACGAGTAAGAGCCAATGTGGCTCGCCATAAACCTTTTCGACCTAGTCCAAAACCATCACAAAAACCATTAACAGCCGTGAACGCTCTTGCTACTTCCGCCAATGCGGGAAACAAGTAAAGAGTCGTACCAAGAAGCGCCAAAAAAGACAAAACCGACCAAAAATAAGACAACCACAGCCCGAGTAGAACTTGTAGAAGAGATAATTCTACCTTGCATCAAAGTAAACATCTAAAGATCAGACGTCATGACCTTAATTAATTCGGAGACTTCGCTTACAAGCAAGACAGGCAGATCCAACAACCGCCATAGAAATCACAAGTGAAGTGGATGTGACAGTAAAAATAAGCGACCAATGCCAAGTCATTCCCTTTTTCGTCACACCAAGTCTAGGAGACAATGCCATACTAGGAAACTAATGGTTAAAAGAACACAAAGTTAGCATTAACTACTCTAGACAGTACATACTTTATGGAAAAGAACGTCGATCATTCATCTACTAGTCACAACAGCAACAACCAAACCCAATGCTGGATACCAAAAAGATCCAGATACCTAACAACTCGTTCCCAGATCAGACCCGATTGACCAATCTGTTGCAAGCAAACAAAACCATCACCCACTAGATAGATTTCAAAAACTAAACTTCCGTCCAAGTACCCCGTTGCTTGTCAGAAGGCCCAAATCCATAAACTCCTGACCAACAAAATCATAAGAAAGAGCAGCAGAAGTTACTGCGCCTTAAAAATTTTGATCAATAAAAAAATTAAAAACCCAGATTCTGTATAGACTACAGAAAACTAAACAATTTCACCAAAACCAAAGCAGCACCTTTGCCAAAAATTTAGGAAACAATAACAAAATTTACCAAACTCAATTTGACAAATATTGACAAATTCGCATAGAAGAGAGCCATACACCGCTTTTGCAGCACCAAATGGAAGACTTATCAGTTTACCGCAACGCTATTCAAGCTCAAAAATATATGTCCCAAATTTTGGACAAACTCCTAAGTAATATGGTACTAGTATATCTATATAATATCATGGTCTACTCACAGAATCCTGAACAGCACATCAAGCATCTACAAAGAGTATAAAGACGTCTGCAGGAATATGTCAAAGTGTGTATTTGGCAAGTAGAGGACATCAAGTAAGTGTTCAAAGAAACAAACCACTACCACCATCATCTAGCAGCGGTGAAAAACTACCCAACTCCAACAAACAAAAAGCAACTCCGCCGTTTCGTGGGCATTTGTCCCAGAATTCTCCATCATCGCCAGCCCTTTCATGGAATTGCAACAATCAAAGGAAGCCTTCATATCGACCAAAACCAAACATTTGCAGCAATAAAAACAGCACTAGCCCAACCTAAACCAGGCATACCATCCTTCAATGCTTGCAACATAGGCCTTCAAACAATGTTATATCAGAAAGAAGACGGCCACAAGCACGTTGTGTTGTACGCCAGTGCAAAGCTTACAGAACCGCAAAAGAAGTTTCATTCAAATGAGTTGGAGTGTCTGGGCAGTAAAGAAATTCAGGGCATATTTGGAAAACCAACCCTTCAAGCTAAAAACCAACAACAGAGCTTTAGTGTGGTTGAACAATTCCGTGGACGCCAAGGCCAAATTGACTAGACAGTCGCTGATACTACAGAAGTTCACATTCACAGTAAAACACACTCCAAGGAGTACCAACATCTTACCTGACGTGTTATCTAGGAACCCCAGAGATGAGTTAGTAGATTCGGCACTTAAAATTAACGATCGGCTCTTACCGCCCAAAAATACCAAACCTGATTCAAACAAGCCAACTTACTCGAAAGTGAAACCCTAGCTGAATTGGTAAGAAGATAGAATAGAAAAATCGTCCAAGGATACCAATAACTGACCCTAGAGACGTTGACATAACCACGGCAAATTGCTCCGCACCACCGCTAGTTGGAAACAACTTTCGGTACCAACAAGAGCAATACAGAAAATGCTAAAATACCATCATGGTACCAACACAACAAGACATCTTAGACGTGACAAAACTCACAAAGCCATCTTACCATTGACCTGGAATCAGAGCAAACGTAAAAGCCCACACTCGCCGATGCTTAACGTGCTCACGCATCAAACCTGGCCCCCACCAACCAAAAGCACCAATCCTGTCAGAACCAACATAGAAACCCTAGGAACGAGTGACAGAATACATAAGACCCTTTTAGCCAAGCCCTAAAACAACATCTAGTCTACATGGGGATACCCAAAAATCCTTTTGTCAAACAATAGACTTGAGTTCCAAAGCCAGTTGTTCAAAAACACCATGCAACGTTGGAAGATAAAATAACATACCACTCCACTCAACATTCTCAAGCAAACCCAGTCAAGCGGCTTCACACAGAATTAAAAGTCAATCCAATCCGTGATTAAAAAAAAATTTAAAAAATTAAAGAATATTTTAGTTAAGAAACTTTAAGAAAAAAAAAATGTTTATGAAGGATTGAGCTGTTAAGCTTATTTTAAAATGATCTACCATGTGCCATACTTTTTTAAATTGAATAAAGTTTTTTTTTTACTTTTTCTAAAATTGTTTTGCACTACCAGTTTTTTCATGTTCTAGTTTTTTCATAATTCTACAATTTTTTTTTTTTAATTTACAATTTTTTCTAAAATATTGTTATATCTCCTAGTCTTTTTAATTTGATTTAATTATCTACTAAAATAGTTCAAAATCTAAAAATGTAATAATCACTCCCAAAAAAATGTTCCTCGGGGTTTTGACAAAAAATAATAAAACCCAAATAGTGTGAAAGTTTAGGCATGTAAGGACCAAGGGTACGGATTTTTTTGTGCTTATAGAATACGTCACAACATTTCTGCATACATCAATTTCAGTTTTAAAACGGTTTACGGTTACAATAGAAAATAAAAGTATAATTTATTATCTTGTTATGCTCTTGTGTATTCCAGCAGGAACGGTGTTAAGAAATCGAAACCGCTGTTATTCCTCGTTTATATTGTTTGCGTTTTAAAAAGGGATTGTAAGTTAAATTGCGAGATTACATCCCTTGAGTAACGAATAAATCGAACAACAACGTCGGATCGTGTTTTTATTCGTCGCCCCCTGTTAATCCGAACGCCAATATTTGATTTGAAAATGGAAAACTGCTCGCGGAATTAGGTTAAATTGCTCGCAGCTTAAAGTCTTCAGAGGATTACAATGTTGTGTTTATTAAAAGTAAATAGGATTTATTGCGCGACATAGTAATGACTAGTATACGGCTAAAAATTATTATCATTTTTACAATCCATAATTTCCGTTACATTGTATGCTTTTATTAGAATAGTTAAAAGTTTTCAAGGAATAAAACCAACTACAATATTATTTTTTTTATTATAATCCATTTAATTTTATCACTAATCTCTTTACTTCCCCATGGCTGTGGAGAAAAAAATATTTGCATTTTCATTATCCTCGTGCCCCAGCCAGATTTCTTTATTACGCTTCAATTCATCTTGAAAAAAATGAGGTTGTGTAAGCCGGAACTCATTGTGTTGAACTTTGAACGAAAGGAACGCATAAATTAAGCTTTTTGTATGCTTTGATTAGCCAAAATTTTATAAATACAATAGCACATTGTCTTGTATAATAATTAAAAACATATTATATAGATTTGTTTGATCTTTTTAAATTAGTTCATACTGCAAGGGACGTTTCAAAACTATAACACTAGCGAAATCTCCTGGAAGTAATGAAAATTATGCAAAATTCCAACAAATGCACAATTATCATCAAAACCCATTCTATTCTAATTAAAACGATGATTAATCTCTACGTCGGTGTGGAGGGAGTGTTTCATTTTTACCAAGCAAGGAACAATGCATTGTTTATATACGGTGTAATATTTCACGGATATAATAGGGAATAGTTGCATGCATTTAATTTAATGCTGGCACATTGTGTCTTATGGAACGTTTAATTACTTCGTCAGATTAAGCACGTTACAAAGAGATAAACGTAATTTAATGTGGGGTGGAGGAAAGAAAAGAGAGGCACAAGATGCTTTATAATCATTTAATGGAATCGTTAAAGCAAAATAGTAAGTGTCAATAAAATTATATTTTAAAGACAATTATTACCATTCTAAATTTGTCAAGCGCAATAAACCCTGTCTGGAAATGACCACCAAATCTGTCACAAACTTAGAATGTGTAAATTTACACATATATAAGCTCATAAAATGTTAATTCAGCTAACATTAGTCTAAATAATCCACATACCACACAAAGTTTTGATAAAATGTAGCAAAAATAATCGCCCCCCATTTTTTTCGTTTGGGAATTACTGTAGGGTTAAGTTCTCCCAAAACGGTCATCAACGCCTTTCACAATTGTTACACTAAAAGCTTATTTTTGTACTCCCAGATAGTTCGGAAGCTTTTTACTTTATTACATTTGTATTATTTCGCGACACATTTACCCAATTGACCATTATTATTTACGTACTGTTGCCTTTTATTGTCCTCTCGACTTTACTCATTAAAGGGTGATTATGTCGACTAATCTTATCGCCGGATTAAATTATACAAGAGTGTCGAGGCATTTCCGAAAAAAAACAGCTTAAATTTAATAGAAAGTTACCTTTGTTTAATACTTTACCACCAAAAAGCATTATCTGTAGGGTCATTTCATGCTAATACACTCAATTAAGCACGGAATGGTTGCCGCTTTATATACTAAAATAAATATTAACGTTTAAAACATGGTTCTATTCTTAGTAGTTTAAATTTAATTTTAAGAAAATTTCTCCATTTCATTATTTTTATGTCATTAGGTTTTTATGAGTAATATTTGTATAAAAGCATATTTAATCAATATTACATTTTGTATATTATTTGAAATAATTATTATCTTAGAACTGGTTTTAGAGTAACCATACAATAAAAACTCAACAATTTTATTCGCAGTTAATAGATATAAGAATGATCTCCAAACAGAAGAGACAATTCAAGAGGGCTAAGTCCAAAATTTTATTTAAAATTGACAAACGGCAAATCTGGCCTCAATACTAGTAAATTCGGGCTAAATTCAAATTTGGCCTCAAACTCAATAAATCCGTCATACATTTTGACTAAAAATTAACAAATCCGGACTAAAATCAATAAATTTGACCTTAAGTCGATAAGTTTAGCAATAAGTTCGGCCTATAAATTAACAAATTTTGCATAGAATCGACAAATCCGGCCTAAAATTGACAAAAATAACTAAATCCGGCTTAAACATTATCAAATCAATCATAAAATTACTTAAAAATAAACTAATTTAGCAAAGACATTGAAAAAATTGTTTCAAAATCAACACAAATCCGGTCGCAAAATAAAAAAAATTAAAAAATCAGTAAATCCGGCCTAAAATCTATAAATCCGGCCTAAGAATTAATAAATCTGGCTTCAAAATCAACAAAACCATTCCAAAATCAACAAATCTGCCCTAAAAATAAACAAATCCGGCTTTTAAATCACAAAAATAAACTTAATTTAAAATAAGTTGGTTTTAAAATTGATCAAAACTAGAATAACTGGACAAACCGCTAAATTTCGGCCTTAAAATGAACAAAATTGACATAAAATTAAGCAAAAATCAATAAATTTGAACTTAAATCAATAAAATTTTTCTCAAACTCAATAAATTAAGCTTAAAAATTAACAAATCCTGCCTCAAAATTAATCAATAAATCAATAAATTCAGCTTCAAACTCAATAAATCCGGCCTAAAATTGACAAAAATAACAAATCCGCCTTAAACATGATCAAAAAAGCATAAAATTATTTAAAAAATAACTAATTTGGCCAAGACATTAACAAAGTTTGTTTCAAAACCAACAAACTGTTTAAATCCGACTCCAAAATATATAAATTATTACAAATATGGTATAAAAAACAACAAAACCATTCCAAAATCAAAAGAAACCTGCCCTAAAAATTAACAAATCCTCCTTTTTAATCAACAACTTGGTCTAAAAATTGGACAAACCGCACAAATTTGGACTTAAAATTAACAAAATTGATATAAAATAAAGCAAATATGGTTTCAAAATTAGAAAATTCAAAAATTTAACTTTAGACTGGGCATGTATAAGCCAAGTTAACCTCAAGAATCTATATTAAATTGAAGATTTAATGGGACTAGTTTCATATCGATACAATAATATTTAAATTCTAAACGACAAAAGCAAATAGGACACTTGCAGTGCCACTTTTTGACAGTTTTTTTTTCGCTTTTTACTAAAAAACTTTGAATTAGTCCTATGTAAGCTAATGTAACCACAAAAATCTACATTAAATTGAGCATTTTTTGGACTAGGTAAGAAGAGAGAAAAACGCGACACTTCCATCATAAATTCCAACTTTCCGACAGTTTTTTAAATTTTACTCCAAACTTTAATCTAGGTTAACATAATCTACATTAAATTGCGCGTCTTTTCGGATTAGTTTTAATTCGCTATGATAAGATTAGTTTCTTAACAATAGAGACAAACACCTCATTTGCATCAAAGTACCACTTTCTGATAGATTTTCGAATTCTCACTCAAAAACTATAAATTTATATAGGCTCAATAAAACAATGTAATCTATATTAAATTAAGCATCTTCTGGGACTAGTTTCAACTCAATATAATGATATTTGAATTCTCAATGAAAGTTTTACCCATTTTACTCAAAAACTTTTTAAGTGTGCCGTTTCTATAAAGATTACCACACAGACGAGAATTTTTGCAACCAAAAAAGCAACAATTCTCATAAAATCAAAGAAACACAAACAAATGCCAACTTAAAACCCAGTAGTATAACAATGTTTCAACAGCGGTCCGTGCTCTAATACTTACGACCGCTAGTCGTCTCCACAAACGTCGTAATCCACAGCATATAGGGCTACTCACATACCTTCTTCCCACTTCTATTTTGCCAAAAAAGGCATGTGTCAAAAGTGGCACAAACTTCCAAAAACAATTTAACGAACGGTTTTTAGACGCCCAAAAG
This sequence comes from Tachinus rufipes, assembly GCA_963932245.1. Taxonomy (NCBI): domain Eukaryota; kingdom Metazoa; phylum Arthropoda; class Insecta; order Coleoptera; family Staphylinidae; genus Tachinus; species Tachinus rufipes. The sequence continues at coordinate 12,475,085 of OZ010749.1, forward strand.
GGTAAATCTTACACTTTGCCAGTTTTTTAAAGATTTTTCAGCACAATCCAAAAAAAATACGTTACAACACTTACGCCTCTTTTCAGTAAAAGAAACCTCTTACTAGATGCAATTCAGACAGAAAAAGAAGATAGATTCAACCGCAAACAGCCGACTAGGCAACAACTCAAAGAATCCAGAAAATCACACCAGACTGCAGAAACCCTGAAGAAATGACGGTCATTGTCGGCCTAATTGATAAGAAGTCTGAACAGATTAACATACATAAAAACAATCTCAAACAGATCAAGGTGGACCAGAAAAAACTACTAGTATAGATGCTCAGAAACATCAACAAAGACAGGAAAACGCCTCCATGTCCATCATAGCCAGGCAAAAAATTCAGCCACCCATGTCACCAAAAATTACGGCCCCAACTTTCATAAAAGTCCAAAAAACCCCAACGTCTTCCCCAGCAGCTGAAACACCCCTCCAGACCACCAAAACTCCGGAAACCATAGTCCAGACTTCCCACAAAAAACCTGCCAAAAATCCGATCAAGTTCGCCACTTCCAAAGACAAAAAGGTAATAATAGAGATCCGCCTCTAAAAGAGCAACAAAAAAATCGAAAAAATTGAAGAAAAATTCGGGAAAGTCTCCTTCAACTGACTTATCAAACAGGTCAGGTGTCTTCATCACCACCAAACCCAAAAGTTCTCAACCCGGCCTCCCTCTAAAGCATAGTCTATCAAATCGGGTCCAACAACTAGCTCCTTAGGTCCTCTTTCGAGCCCTTCAAATCATACACAAGACGTCCTTCGCCAATTGTAATTTAGGATAAATCCGTCCTTCCAGAGCTGTCAGTAACGTTCAAGTAGGCCGCACACTGCTAATCAGAAAGACTGCCCAGTTTAAGACAAACTGAAAACAAAACGCAACAGCAAATCTCACAGCAGAGCTCCCGCTTCCCAAAAGCAGACCAATCCACCTAAGGGCTCTCCCAATGCAAGCCTATGTGCAAGAAGCAAGTGACAAACATTTTATAAAGATATTCTTATCTTCAGCAAAACTTCTAGTAAGTAGTAAGTATTCGTAAGAGTAAATCCGACACAATGCAAGACAAGGAAGATTCCTCTCCTAGCCCAAGCCACTAGCGTCGTAACTTATGCCTCTTTCCAATAAGAATCACACCTCACTTGATGTAATTCATAAATAAAAAACAATTTCAGACGTCGCAGTTCCGGACAACAATAATTAGAGACTAGAGATCTACAGTCAAACATTTGACGACCAGCCTCATTAGCAACAAGACTCAAGCCGGCTACAGTAGATAGCAATCAGAGTCTCTTCCAAGCCACAATCAAAAACAAACTGATCATTATGATTGCAAAGTAAGTTAAAAAAAGAAAAAACTAAATCTGAAGTTTGAAGTATATGTAGATGTCCGTCAGCAATAAAAAAATTGTAGAAACCGTAAAATGACTAAACAATTCACTAAACGTTTCAACTTTTTGGAAAAATAAATTTAATAGATTAGACACCGATATTTGAGGTTAGGTTGGGTTAGTAAGGTTAGTTAGGTTAGGTTAGTTAGGTTAGGTTAGTTAGGTTAGGTTAGTTAGGCTAGTTAGGTTAGTTAGGCTAGTTAGGTTAGCTAGGTTAGGTTAGTTAGGTTAGTTAGGTTAGGTTAGTTAGGCTAGGTTAGTTAGGTTAGGTTAGTTAGGTTAGTTAGGTTAGTTAGGTTAGGTTAGTTAGGTTAGTTAGGCTAGTTAGGTTAGGTTAGTTAGGTTAGTTAGACTAGGTTAGTTAGGTTAGGTTAGTTAGGCTAGTTAGGTTAGTTAGGTTAGGTCACAGAGCATTGCAAAGACCAAAGCCACACCAAGGTTTACAAGACAAGAAACTGAAAGAGATACATATAGGTGGAGAACAAAGACACCGTTTTTTACTAATGCTACCTCTCACCTCAAAACCCAAACAGACGACTGTTGTAGCATCCTAGTAGTCCTAGGCAAGCACCTAAAGAAGCACTCAAAAGCAATCTTTATTGGAGGCGACTTTAATGCAAAGTCCCATAGCTGGTGCACCCCAACCAAAGACCGCAAAGGTAGCAAACTTGCAGAGTGGGCCAGGAAACACAATCTGGCAGTCTTAAATAAAGGCAACAAACCAACCTTTAAAAGAGCAGGCGGCACGTCTTACATCGACGTAATCTTCTGCACAACAAATCTGGCCAAGATAATACTAAAGTGAAAAGTGAGCAAACCTCAGTTTTCACAAAACAATCAATATAGAAGTCAAATCCTAAACAGAAGCAATAAAAATCCGCTCTACCAGTAAAAGAAGCTGGCATTTTAAACCCAAAGCTGGCAAGTAATTTTGCCGAAGCAACCAAACAGGAATCCTTTTCACACACAGTCCCTGACCTGATAGTAAAAACTTGTAACAACGCGGCAAAAAAAAAAACAGTTTGGACCAAGATAAGGTCGACGCTCTGACAGAAAACTACAAACAAAGCCGTAGAGACTTAAAAGCAGCTATTGCAAATGCCAAAAAAGGTGCATGGGAGTCTCTGTGCAAAGACGTGGACAACGATCTTTGGGGTAGAAGCTACAAAATTGTAACCGGAATCCGCTCGCCGGTAAGCCTGACCGATGAGAAGCAATTGGAGGTAGCAAAACAGCTTTTTCCCAACCACTCAAAAGTTACGTGGCCGCACATTGCATGCAAGCCCGAAGAGATACCCAAAATCACCAAAAAGAAGATTAAGGAAGCTGGACGCAAAGTCAAAACAAAAAAAGCGGAGCGGCCGAATGGTATTCCACCAGAAGTCATCAAGGCGATATCCGAAAGGTGTCCAGAAGCCTTACAAGCCACCCTAAATACTCTCTTAAACAAATGTGTCTTTCCAACAGAATGGAAAACAGCCAAGCTAACTCTGATAGAAAAACCAGTAAAGAAAGTAGAGGAAAAAGCGTACAACTCAACGCAATCGAAAAGCTCTATGAGCAGACAATAAACAAGAGACAGCTTTTGACATCAAAAACGCACGCTGGGTGGACATAGTAGAATCACTGCAGGGTTTTGTTATATCAAACTACTAAAGATAAACTGCAGCTATTTGGAAAATCGCAATCTCCTAATAAGAGATAGTCACAAAATGGAAGTGACTGCTGGTGTCCCACAAGGGTCAGTCAAGGGACCAACTCTATGGAACGTTAATTATGACGGAGTTTTAAAGCTGAATATGCCTAGCAACATTTGGTTTATAGGCTACGCAGATAGTGTGGCAATGTTTTGTTGCTGGCAACAGCGCAGAGAAACTGGTGAAAAATGCCGAATGGGCAGCCGAAAGATTTACAAAATGGCTGGACAAGAAGAAGCTTAAACTCGCAGCCCATAAAACGGAAACTGTTACTTTAGCAAGCAGAAGAAGCCTGACCACCATCTCTATTAAGGTTGACGGCGCCACAATAACAAGTCAAACTAAAATACCTGAGTATCACCTTTGCCCATAACATGAACATGGGCCTCCACGTCGCAAAGGCCGCAGAAAGAGCGGACAAAATGGCTGCTTCTCTAGGTAAACTGATGCCCAACATAAGCGCACATAAAGAAGGCAAAAGAAGAACGCTGAGCAGTGTTGTCTCCTCCATAATCTTATATGAAGCACCAGCATAAAACTAAAGAAAGTACCGCAAGATACTAGAGCGCTCGCAAAGAAAGGTGGCCTTACGGATAGTATCTGCGTACAGGACCGTCTTCACAAAAGCGATACAGCTGATTGCCGGAACTATTCCAATGCACCTGCTGGCTGTAAAACAGTCATACAAATCTTGCAATGCAGAGCAAAAAAGGCTGGCAAAGGAGTCAACGATCAGCAAATGGAAAAAAAAGTGGCAGAAAAATAGCGGCACTGCAAAATGTACAAAAACTCTTATCAAAAGCGAAAAACCATAAATCTGCAGAAAACACGGGTGCGTTGATTACTACCTCACCCAGTTTTTAAGCGGACATGGATGTTTCTCGTCTTACCTGTACAATACGGGATAACAAAAGACTGCACAAGATAACCACGCACATGCTGGACCCTCGAAGCAAAGTTGATAAGCGTAAAATCCGTTATAAGTAGCATACTTAAAACAAAGGAAAGTGATGAAAAACAACTGAAAGCAAAATAACCTGGTCAATTGAAACAAGAAAATGTCACCAATGAAGTAACGCCGCAGAATCTTTCAATTAGTGTCCTTGCAGAAACGAAAGGTGGTTTTAATGGGTAAGGCTCCTTGTGAAAAAGGTAGTCACTCCCACACTGCCGTACAAAATGGCGTGCATAAAGCATTTCCAACTCTCTCTAAAAAAAAAGTTAGGTTAGGTTGACAATTTAATAGATTCGACACCGATATTTGAGGTTATGTTTTTTAATATTTAAGACCAATTTGAAAAACAAAATGATGATGGCCTAACATCCAGTAACAATCCTTCTAAAATCACAGATAAACACAAATATATCATTATTCCTGCAGCAAGCTACAGACCCCGCTGAATAGCCTGCTAGAAAAAGAGTCCAAGAACCACGTGGCTTTTCTTCAATGCTTATTGCATAAAACCTTATCTTAAGTGCGCACCATGGCGTAGTATTAATAAAAAAAAATCATCAGCAACCAAGCCAGAACAACCACCAAAAATAATCAAACGCTCAAAGCATTGCAGATCAGAATAACCCAAAGCTTTGCCACTTAAGCGGGTAACATTGTTGCAAGCAACGGTAGCAAATCTTCTACAATAATAGATATCGGTCCCCAAAGTTGAATATAAAGCACAAACATCCGCTGCCTTGCCTCAGCAAATAAATAATACCGCCGAAAGTAGCAAAAGTACTATCCAATAAAAACGCAAAGTTCTGTTAAAGAAAAGGAGCTTTTCCCGAAAAGTGGAAGCTAGCAAAGTTGATCTTAATAAAAAAAACAGCCAAAAGTATCAGTGCAGCAGCCTACTGACCACTATGCATTACAAATAGCTTGGAAAAACTCTTTAAACTGATCTTAAATAAGAGACTGCTAGAAGAGCTACTGAGAACTGGTAGACTGTCCCCTGATCAGTATGGTTTTACGGAGGGCGCGCCAACGGTAAACGCCATCCAAAGGGTCAAGAGCAAAAGAAACCAACAAGAAAAATAAGTTTGCAGTATTTTTGACGCCATAAGTCAAAAATGCCTTCAACTCGGTTCCATAGAAGAGCATTATTATAGAACTGAAGAGGAATTAAGTGAGATTTGAGACTACCTCCACAACAAAGTAATCCAGGTTCGCAGCGGCAAGTTGGAGATGACTTGCGGGATACCACAGGGCTCAGTTCTTGGCCCCATGTTATAGAACAGCTCCTACGACGGGGTGCTCAGAGAAATCATGTCGGAAAATACAACTTTAGTAGGGTATACGGATGATCTATGGTAATGTAAGGGTCATGCAAAGCAACCATCAAAAAGAATGCTGAAAGTGCCGTGTAGAAATGTGGTTGGCAAAGAAAGGATTGGAACTGGCCACGTACAAAACTGAAACGGTTGTACTGGTCAGACGTAACTTACTCAAATCAGTGTCCGTGAGAGTAGAAGATGTCATCGTCACCAGCAAAAATAGCTCCAAACACCTCGGAGCCGTTCTTGGCAAAAACTACCGAAAATGCTGGAAAATCGGTAGCAGCACTTGCGCGACTGCTGCCCAATTTCGGAGAACACTGGCTATTAACTCGGGAGCAAACTCCCACGTACAATACAGCGTTCCCACGTAGAGCAACTGTGCACAGATCCCAAAATACAAAAAAATGTTAGAAAGAATACAGAAAAAAATGGCAATAGTGTGGCAAGCTCGTACCGGACCGTGTCCACCAGGACCATACAGCAAGGACCATCCCAAAACATCTTATGGTCCTGGTACAAACCAGATTGTGCTGAAGACGGTGACCAAAGCTAAAACTCGGTTAAAGTGGGAAACTGGATGGGACGTGCAAGATGACACAAAAAATGAACTAAAAAGCTAATCCCAAAAGTGATTCCATGGATTACGAGAAAACACAAGAAAGTTGAATACCACCTTACCCAGATCCTGACAGGTCACAACTGCTTTCAAGCCTACCTGAAAAGAATAAACATAGCGTATACTGTGACAAACACATCATGTTCCAATGCGAGAGGCAACAGTACACAACGCAGAGGACAACTGGAGGCTTTACTCTGACAGCCAAAAATGTGATAGAGTATATTCACAAAAGCAAGGATACAAGGAGGATGATAGAGTATCGGGCTACGGAAATCACCAAAAAGAAAGAGCAGAAAGAAAGGTACCGTCAAGCCGAAGCCAGGTATGCAAGAGTCTGATAAAAAACCTATGCGTATTAGTGAATGAAGAAGTAAAGAATAACCAAAATGGCACCATTGTGAACCTTTTTTGAGCCGTTTTATAATAAAATCGTCGAATTAATATAGCGTTATGCAACTAATTTTAAGCCATACCATGTTCACGACGACACGCTGTACGCAAACAGAATATAAATGTTCTAAGCAAATAATTATGTAAATACTTAATATAAATGTTGTTGTTGCTACTAGAAAAATATGTATAACAAAATTTATTTATTCCAGGATTTGTACAAGAGGACGTGACAGAAATATGAACAAGGTCAGTAAATATTTAAATAGATTACATAATTTTTCCAAATTAATGCCGCGCAGTGTAAAATTGCAAACTGCAGCAGTAAATTAAAATGCTGCACTGCGAAATAAATAATGAAAACAAATTCCACCCAAACATTTCATTAATACATATGATAAAATATTAGTTATTTTATATTATAATGAAAAGTAATAACACGCAAAAATATTCGATTACATTAATTTATTGCAATGTCACTAAATATATATTTCTAATTGCGCTTCAATTGGATAAATTATTAACCATAAAGTTTTCGCCGAACTCCTTAATTTATTATTACAGTTTAAGCCTATTATTCATAGGCAACCGACGAATCCTTCAAAAGGACTAAACGCATTAAAATGTTCCAAACCCGACATCAATCTGAATACCCTATGGACATTTAATAATAAATTTATTTTAATAAGCCTAACAGAATTAATCATTTGTATATATCTTTATTAATAATTAAAGTTTGATGACTTGAAAAAAATTGATCAAGTTTCAATTAACTCAGTTACGCTCGATTTGATTTTTATTTTTTGCAACGCGAAGAAATGTTTGCTTTATTGGAGTTCTTGTTCAATGGAGTTTAAAAATAAATATAGAACTAATAAAAGTTATTGGCTATATTAATCAATTTAATCATCATATTCTGTAATATCAAATAACATCCATTATAAACTTGGAAATTGGCAGACAGAAGCAATACCAATTAGCAGTAGACTAATAAATAATTTTATTAAAACATACCTAATTAGAAGATGAGATCTTACCTGCAAAAAATAATTCAATTGTAAATATATATTTTAAATTACAGGTCACTGATAAATAACCGTTTAATTTAATTGGCGCCTTAAGGCAGTATAAAATGCCGGGTTGAAAATGGTATTAATTGGGGGATTTATAGCGACACGTGTTGGATACGCGTGATTAGATTTGCGTAATATATAAAATGGAACAAATTGGCCCCCCCTCAAAATGATTTATCGCGTGTAGGCCCATTTATCCCGGGATGTTTTATTGTCCCGTTTACTGCTTCGGTTATATTTATATTTTATAAAGTAAATAAATATAAACGCGTGGCTTAGTTAAGGGCAGTCCATTAACTTTTGTTTACTATGCCGATAGGGTTGGTTTACGTTCATTTACGATTCAATCGATAAGAGTGATACAGCGGCTATGTCAATCGGGGGATTGCAACTACCTGACAACTACAACACAGATTGTTTAGTTTTGCATTTCAAATGTGTTTTACATCCTCGCGTAAAATGATAAATAAATCTCATTAATTATTTTTTTTTTTTTAATTCGCATATTTGACGCTTTATAAATTCATATGTTACTTTTGCAAAATTACAGTTGAAATTGTTATTAAATATTAAAAAATGAAAATATATATTTAGAAAAACGTAACCCTTTACAAGGTCATCATTAAACGATACTCGCTTGAATCACCGTCCGATGATGACCTTGCAAAGGTTGAAACTAGTTATGTTTTTTAAATATATTCGTGATATAAGTGACGTCTAGTAAATCCGTACGCAAATCATGTGCTAACCTAAAAATAACACTAAAGATTTCCTCTACACATTAACACAATCTAAGTGGCGACCGCAACCTAAGCAAACCCAATTTATTTATAAGTCATTTTTCAACATTTTCTAAAATAAGATCAATAATTACCGAAAAATCTTTTTTAGTATATTAGAAAAACTAAAGCAAATTTTTTTATTCTTAATTAAATTTTGTTCAAATCATATTCTTAAAAAAATCATATCAATAGTTTTTAAAATTTTTCCAAAATAAGCAATTTGTAAACAATTTATTATACTAATTAAAAACATTAAAAATTAGAACAAAAAATCTTCTGAGAACCCAATCATGGTCATAATACTTAATTCAAATTACTTTTCAATAATTTCCGAATACTTCTAGACATTTTGTAGATCACCCTGTATATATTTTAAACAAATCACCTACAATTCATACCTCACAAACCTCAAGGACAAATATAATAAGTAATACTACTACCACAATTCTAAACTAATTTCATTAAAGACTAAAAAATGCGGAATACATCAGTCTCCACTACTGGACCAAATTAACTTCATTTCAAAAACAACGCAACAACTGTTTCCAAAGCAACTCCACCATCTCCAAACCTCATCAAAAACTAAAGAAGAAACTGGAACACAACAGCCTCCACTGTTAAACCAAATTGACTCAAAATTGACAAAACACCGGCGCAAAAAAACATTTCAATCAATTTCCTGTACAGTTTAAAGACAACGCAACTACTAATTGCTTCCCAAGCAACTCCGGCATTGCCAAGCAACTCCAAAGACTGAATAAGAACGCGGAATACACCAGTCTCCACTACTCTACGACTTAAATCTGACAAAACGCTATATCAAACTACTGACCCAATACTCTTAAACTGTGTTCCCGCCCACCCGCCCAAGTGTTTGTTATAAAAAATTTATATACGACACTACCTTCTACAAACTTAATGACATCTGTCACTCATTCTGTCATGTTTGTTGGCTACAAGAAGACGGTAGGTAATTGTGACCTCTAATTTCATTATAACAAACATTTGGGCGGGTGAGCGGGAACACTATATCAAACTACTGACCCAATACTCTTAAACTGTGTTCCCGCCCACCCGCCCAAATATTTGTTATCAAAAAATTATATACGAAACTACCTTCTACTAACTTAAAGACATCTGTCACTCATTCTGTCATGTTTGTTGGCTACAGGAACACGGTAGGTAATTGTGATTTCTAATTTCATTATAACAAACACTTGGGTGGGTAGCCGAGAACACAATATCAAACTACTGACCCAATACTCTTAAACTGTGTTCCCGCCCACCCGCCCAAGTGTTTGTTATCAAAAAATTAGTTACGACACCACTTTCTATTAACTTAATAACATCTTTCACTCATTCTGTCATGTTCATTAAGCTGAGGGAACACCGTAGGTGATTGTAACTTCCAATTTCTTTATAACAAACACTTGGGTGAGTGGGCGGGAACACTATATCAAACAACAGACCCAATGTTTAAAAACTCTGTTCCCACCTACCCGCCCAAGTGTTTGCTATCAAAAAATTAGTTACGACACAACCTTCTACTAATTTAATGACATCTGTCACTCATTCTGTCATGTTTTTTTTAGCTACAGAAACGCGGTAGGTCATTGTGACTTCTAATTTTTTAATAACAAACATTTGGGCGAGAGGGCGGGAACACTATATCAAACTACTGACCCAATACTCTTAATCTGTGTTCTCGCCCACCCGCCCAAGTGTTTGTTATCAAGAAAATAATAACGACACTACCTTCTACTAACTTAATGACATCAGTCACTCATTCCGTCATGTTTGTTGGCTACAGCAACACGGTAGGTAAATGTGACCTGTAATTTTTTTATAACAAACAGTTGGGAGGGTGGACAAAAACACTATATAAAACTACTAACCCTATACTCTTAAACTGTGTTCCTGCCAACCCGCGCAAGTGTTTAATATCAAAAACTTAGTTACGACACCACTTTCTATTAACTTAATGACATCTGTCACTCATTCTGTCATGTTTGTTGGCTACAGGAACACGGTAGGTAATTGTGACTTCTAAATTCCATATAACAAACACTTGTGCGGATGAGCGAAAACACTATTTTAAACTACTAATCCAATACTCTTAAACTGTGTTCCCACCCACCCGCCCAAGTGTTTGTTATTAAAAAATTAATTACAACACTACCTTCTACTAACTTAATAACATTTGTCACTCATTCTGTCATGTTTGTTGGCTGCAAGTAAACGGTAAGTAAGTGTGACCTCTAATTTCATTATAACAAACACTTAGGCGGGTGGGCGGAAACACTATATTAAACTACTAACCCAATACTCTTAAACTGTGTTCCCGCCCACGAGCCCAAGTGTTTGTTATCAAAAAATTAGTTACGACACTACCTTCTACTAACTTAATGACATCCTGTCACTCATTCTGTCATGTTTGTTGGCTAAAAGAAGACGGTAAGTAATTGTGTCCTCTAATTTCATTATAACAAACACTTGGGCGGATGGGTAGAAACACTATATCAAACTACTAACCTATAACTCTTAAACTGTGTTCCCGCCCACCCACCCAAGTGTTTGTTATCAATAAATTAATTACAACACTACCTTCTATTAACTTAATGACATCTGTCATTTATTCTGTCATTTTTGTTGGCTGCTGAACACGGGAGGCAATTGTGACCTCTAATTTCATTATAACAAACACTTGGGCGGGTGGGCGAGAACACTATATTAAACTACTAACCCAATACTCTTAACCCGTCCAAGTGTTTGTTATCAACAAATTAATTACGACACTACCTTCTACTAACGTAATGACATCTGTCACTCATTATGTCATGTTTGTTGGCTACAAGAAGACGGTAGGTGATTGTGACCTTTAATTTCATTATAACAAACACTTGGGCAAGTGGGCGAAAACACTATATCAAACTACTAACCCATAACTCTTAAACTGTGTTCCCGCCCTCCTGCTCAAGTGTTTTTATCAAAAAATTAATTACGACACTACCTTCTACTAACTTAGTGACATCTGTCACTCATTCTGTCATGTTTGTAGGTTGCAGGAACACGGTAGGTAATTGTGACCGCTAATTTCATTATAACAAACACTTGGGCGGGTGGGCGGAAACACTATATCAAACTACTAACTCATATTTCTTAAACTGAGTTCCCGCCCACCCACTCAAGTGTTTGTTACCAAAAAAATTAATAACGACACTACCTTCTATTAATTTAATGACATCTGTCACTCATTCTGTCATGTTTGTTGGCTACAGGAACACGGTAGGTAATTGTGACCGCTAATTTCATTATAATAAACACTTGAACGAGTGAGTGGGAAAACTATATCAAACTACTAACCCATAACTCTTAAACTGTGTTCCCGCCCACCCACCCAAGTGTTTGTTATCAAAAAATTAGTTACGACACCAATTTCTATTAACTTAATGACATCTGTCACTTATTCTGTCATGCTTGTTGGCTACAGGAACACAGTAGGTAATTGTGACCGCTAATTTCATTATAACAAACACTTGGGCGGGTGGGCAGGATCACTATATCAAACTACTGACCCAATACTCTTAAACTCTGTTCCCGCCTACCTGCCCAAGTGTTTTTTATCAAAAAAATAGTTACAACACCACCTTCTACTAACTTAATGACACTGTCACTTATTCTGTCATGTATGTTAGCTGCAAGAACACCACTAAATCAATTTTACGCAAAACAGATAAAACTCTGTCGCAAACAGATCTCTCCAGTCAATTTCCACCGCAGCTTCCCAAAAAAACACCACCGGCATCGACAAAAATTATAAAAAACTAAAGAAAAATGCAAAATATACCATAGTTTCCACATCTGGGCCAATCTCTTCACCTCCACAACCATTGGCACCTAACAAACACCGCTGTTCATAACTTCCAAAAAGCTTTATTATCTACTCTTAGATCACCCAAGTAACCACAACACCATCTGCACCATCTGCTTCAATCTTTTGAGTAATGTAGTAAAAATTGCTAAGACCACTTAGAACAAGGTATCTAAACCCCATATCAATAAAACCACCATAAAAAAAGGCTTCCTCAACACCTGGTAAAAACTTTTACAAGTGTTTACTTTTCAACTAAGTCTAACCCAACAATTATTACTTCTAATAATTCAAGAAAATCTAAAACTCTGTAGAGATTCAGAAAACACATAAGTAAACTAAAAAATCAAGACCAAAAATGCTAAAACAGCCCAAAAAAAGGATCTGGTACTATCAAAAAACGTCATGGACTCAGACCAAGACCATGCAAAAGAAATCAATCAAAATTAAAGCCCAGAACCAAAGAACCTGAAATCATATCTCGGAAGCTTGAAAAATTTACTCCACATTGCACAATAGTGTGCTAAGCCACGCGTGCTCCTTTCTTCAAGAACTCCGTACTAAAAGAAAACTTGTCTGAAGTATACAAAGATGTTACAATACGCTGAAAACTACCATGATATTAAAAACGATTAAAATCACGTGTGTTTTCTTTCTCAAGAACACAAATGTCAAAAACTTTAACAAAAAAAATTGAGAATGTCTAAAATCATATCACAAAAACTTCACCTGCAAACTCACAAGTGTTTTCTTGAACCAAGAACTAAGAAACCTTAGACCAACCTTAGAAAAAAAATCAGCAATAAAAATTCCAATTAACAACCAAAAACTAGAAAATCTTAAGTCATATCTCAAAAGTTTGCCTGAAAACCTCTATAATGTAACAGCGCTCAAAGCTACTCGTGCTTCATTCCTCGAGAACCCCGTCGGCATTGTACTAAAATGAGAGATTGTTTAAGCTATACTCAAACGTTAAAAGCCTCATCAAATATCTACCACGCATTTTATAAAAACTGGGACAGATAAGACAAATAACAAGTCTCCGCCGCTTGGAAAGTAGTACCTACTAAAATTTGTCCAACCAAAGTGCTTATTATAGTACCAAGATTTGGAAACTTTTGGAACAAAAGTAAAAAAAAAAAACATTTTGCTACAGAAGATGTTTTCTTTGTTGAAAGCAAAATTCAACCAAGGCCAAGTTACCTCTAAAAAGCAGTTGCACCACTACCTGCAATACTCGTAGGTGTAAACCACAATACACTCCTCTAAAATCAACAAACTTAAGATGCATGATCAACTTTGACTAAACAAACAAAAATCAAAAACTAAGCAACTAACCTTAAATAAACCATTTCACCCTGCCTTCAAATAACGACGTTCTAACAGCAAAATTTAAAAGTGCCAAAGATTTGTCCAAAAAAACTAAAGAATCTAATTCTAGGCTAACCTTAAATATACCACAAAGCCCTAAACTCAAACCATCAAAATTTGTAGTACCAAGCATGATCAGCTTCAAGCGACCCAAAAAGTCGGAAAGCTTTTTCGGACTAACCTTAGACAAACCGGGTGTACACCACAACATCCTGCCCTTAAACCACAACATTCTGACACCGGAATTTAAAGTGCCAGACATAATCAACCTCGACAGACTAATCTTGGACAAACGGTACATGATCCATAACGCACAAACTGCGCTCTAACCATAACGTTCTAACACCAGTACTTAAGATGCCAAACATAATCAGCTTCGACTGGCCCAAAAAAAGTTAAAAACTAAAGCCAAACTAACCTTGGAAAATTCAACGTGGTCTACCACATAATCAACTGATTCAAACTAATCTTAATGAACCATCAACCATTGTCGTAGCTCTATCAAACCACTCCCATGTGGCAACCTTCAAAAAACAGTAAAAACCTGCACAAAAAAACAACCTTGTACTTAGCTTGGTCACCCACATTTATCCAAAACCATATCTCCTTTATCCGGAGGCATTTAAAGATAAAATGAGACCACGCAACAAAAAAGCCTTAAAAATATCTGCACATTGCCACAGTTACACATAATATCAAAAAAAACGGCTTAAAGCAGATTACAAAATCCTCAAAAAAGTAATCAAGAATGCAAAGATAAACTTTTCAAAAACGTAAGAGAGAACGCATACAAAATCGTCAACAAGAACTGGGTCAAGCGCTCAGATCAGGTTATATAGAACAAAGTAACAAAGAAGGTGACAGAATCGCTCTTCCAGCTACATGCCCAAAAAACGTAATCGGTACAGACAAAGAGCATAAACGGCGTAGGTGGCAGCCAAGAAGTTGAAGAACAAGAAAGCACCAGGCCCCAATAATATTCCACTCCAAATGATTTGTCAAAAAACCAACCATTTAAAATTGCAAACACTTTTCAACTAAGTCTAGTCTAACCCAACAATAACCAGCCTTCTAATGATAAAAAAAAATCTAAAGCTCTGTGGAGATACAGAGAATACATAACTAAATTAAGAAACTAAGACCAAAAAACCCAAAGCAGCTCAAAAAAGTGTCTGGTACTATCAAAAAACGTCATGGACCAAGACCATGCAAAAGAAGTCAATCAAAACTAAAAGGAGAATTAAAAAATTTACTACACAATAGTGCGCAAAGTTACGCAACTCCTTCAAGAACTCGTACTAGAAACAAACTTGTCTGAACTGTACAAAAATGTTAAAAACTTTAGCAAAAAAAAAGCAATAATGACCTATCGACGCCAGAAACTAAATGTCTAAAATCATTTATCAAAAATTACAAGAAATACGCTGAGAACTTCCATGATGTTCAAAAACGCACAAAATCATGTGTGCTCTCTTCCTCACAAACCACTTACTAGACATAAGTTATCTGAGCTAAACACTAAAAACCTTAACAAAAAAAATGAGTAATAGAGACCTCAATTGACGCCAAAAAATAGAATGTCTAGAATCATATCTTAAACATTACAAGAAATACGCTTAAGAACATCCGTAGGCATAAACCATAATGTATGTGAGTGCCATACATGATCAACTTTGACTGGACCGAGCCAGGAACTAATCAACTAACCTCAAACCACGACGTTCTGACACCAAAACTTAAAAGTACAGAGATCAACTTTGACTGAACTAAAAATACTAAAAAACCTAAACCTAGACTAAACTCAAAAATCTAGAGCAAGACCAATCGCAAAGAAACTATCAAACATTGCCAACATTGTCCTACGTTCCACCTAGCGCCACACAAAACCATTTCTATGTAGCAACGACAAAACGACCGCTGCATAAGAAAACAACCTTATGATGATGATGATCAAAAACTGCCAACGTTTAAAAACAAGATAAAACAATAGAAAACCCCCAAAGACTGCTGCCCGTTTTCACCATAAGATCACCTACAACTCAAAGCCCAAAGAACGGTCAAAATTCAAACCTGATACATGCTGATCCACCTACGCAAACCCGCGTCTAAATCGGTAAAAAGAAGCAATTAGAAACAGATAAATAAAGTAACCAAAGATGCAAAAAAAAAAGCTGCTAGAATAAATTCCTGAAGCAAATCAACAAAGACGTATGAAATGACAAACGCAAAGTCAAAATTGTCACCAAAAAGTGGTCAAAACGTTCATATTATGAGGAACAAAGTATCAAAACAAGTGGCTAAGTCGTTCTTCTACCTGACAAGGCGCAAAGCATAGAAAACGGCACCAATCATTTTCTTGATTGAGCTCAGTTAATAGCATACTACACGCTAAATTTGAATGTGAACAGAAACCCACCCATGTCCTTCTTAAAAAAAGGCCACTTACCCACAAAAGCTGTGGGCCACACGTCAGAAAGATCTCTCCCAAAAGTTTGCTTAAGAGTGCAGCCCTAAAAAAAATTATGAAGATAAAGTACGGTTACACGTACTTTCAAGACCAAACCTAAAAAACCCAGAAGTCCAAAACAAGACATCTTCGAACCGTCGAAGAGCAAGCGGAACGTTGAAACCCCTCAAAGTCAATCGCACTTTCTCAAAAAGCAAAAAAACTGACACTAAAAGATCTGCAAGCCTCTATGCCTAATAAACTTCTAAACCAAGCTCCTAGAACACCTGATCTTTAGCAAACTGCAAAAAAAAAACATCCAAATCAAACTACCAGTTTGGTTTCTGCCAGGCCAACATCAATGCTCAAAATCAATAAAAAAAAATCAAAGAAAATCAATGTAATGGTATCTGTAAAAATCAAAAATGCTTTCAAACCCTTTCCCTAGAGCAGATACATAGAAGTGTTGACTCAACAAAAAGTGTAAAACTATCTCTAGCAACTACAAAAGGTAGTTTCGTAAACAGGCGCACACTCTCGATGAGTACAGATGTAGACATTGACCCGACTTACGAGGTGCCCCAGGGCTCTATGATAGGACCATATTTGAAAAACCTATATTACGACAATATACTAGGTCTACCAGTACTAAAGAGAGAAACACTACTAGCTTATGCGGATAATCTAATAATAAGAGTAGGTATAGTAGTTAAGAAACCTCTAAATCCAAACATGCTCGCGCACCTACTGCTTAGAAAATTAGACTAGTAGAACAAGATCTCCGTCTACGCAAATAAAATCATCCAGACCAAGAAAACTAACAAACAAAAATGCTCAAAAGAGTAGTACATGCAAAATGCAATCCCACACCTCATGCCCCAACAAAAATAAGGTTTTTAGTTGATCAAAATCAAACTAAACGCAAATCTCGTTGCCAAAGTATAGTACTACTGTTCTATTGCCACAAAACAGTTCTTATAAATTGACAAAATTTTGTGTTAGGTATCCCACAAGTTTCCATAATAATATTCAAACATTTTATTTAATATTAAAACACATTTAAAATATATAAAACAAAACATTTTCATAATTACCTTAGATACTTAAGTAAACACGCTATAAAACGTAGCAATTTTCCAGCAGTACGCAATTTATTTAATAATAACATAAACTGAATAACATAAACTGACATAATTGAATAATAAAATATATGAGATGAATAACTCCCCTAATGAAACATCTGGATGAAAATTTATTCAAATAATTAATATTAAACGAAGCAAATTATATTAAAAATTGTCTGAATATAATATTGATTAATATATTCAAGCGTTCAGGTGTAGAAACCGGAATGAAATGAACGAAAAAATTGATATCGCAGCAAGCGATCCAATTTCCCGTATTATTACAATAAATAAAGGCAAAAATAACTTAATCAGAGAAGTTACTGAGAGCGTATTAAAGATAAAATAAATTAGATTCTGTAACAATTTTGAATTACAAAATCGCATTCATAATTAATTTTAGGGAATGCGTCGGAGTATTCATAATATGTTAATTACTCAACATTATTTAATGGAGCACATATATTTTGAATGGGACAATTATTTTAGCATATATAAACTCGTGATATTATAATACCCATCCCGAGGTGGATTGTTTGTACTGCGGATCCGGGACACAATTAAAAGTTTGGTGGAGATTCGCCCAAAGTTGTGTTTCATTTAGTGCCGGAGAGAATAGCGCGCTCCATCATAAGGGCATAATGTATGCCCGAACCTAGAACGTGTCTTAATTTCTACGGCACTTACGCGGGATTTCGTGATAAAAGCTGCATTGACTGATTACGCGTCATAAAACAACGTCTCTTAGGGATGTGTGCAAAGAGGGGTGCGTTCAAATTGATTAGCATCAAGTGTCTACGTGAATTATGTCGATGTGGAATGAGGTGAAGTTTATTAATGAGGTTTTAGTTTTTAATGGGAAGGAAAAGTTTTGTTGGAAAACAGTGACGCGGCTTGTAAAATAAATTAACGCCCCAAGCTTGATTGGATATGTTACTTTTTTTTTTAAATTTTATGCATGATATTATCTTTGTTTTATCCAGCACATAATTTCCTTTTTATAACCCTTGCTGGACTGTTAATACTAAGGAAACGTGACATTTCATACGCACGTTCAAGTACTTAATATATACAAAATTTCAGGGTAATTACAATAAATTTTATAAAATCAGAATGATTTTTTAATTGCTTCCATGAATGCTGAGGTCACAATTTTTTAAATTTGTTAACTAAATTTAACACAGATATTGTCAATACATTGCAAACTAATTGTATAACATCAAAAATTAATTTAAAAAACTAAAAAGATTTTTTATAATTTTTCAAAAATCAAAAACTTTATTAATTCTTTAATTGCCTTCATAAATGCTGAGGTCACAATTATTTAAATTTAACAACAAAATTTGACACAAATATTGTCAATACATTGCAAACTAATTGTATAATGTCAAAAATTAATTTAAAAAACTCAAAATATTTTTTATAATTTTTCAAAAATCGGAAACTTTTTAATAATTCTTAAATTGCCTTTATGAATGCTGAGGTCACAATTATTAAAATTTGTCAACAAAATTTGATACAAAAATAGTCAATACATTGAAAACTAATTGTATAATGTCAAAACTTAGTTTTAAAAACTAAAAATATTTTTTATAATTTTTCAAAAATCAGAAACTTTTTAATAATTCTAAATTGCTTAAATAAATGCTGAGATCACAATTATTTAATGTTGTCGACTAAATTTGACACAGATATTGTCAACACATTGCAAACTAATTGTATAATGTCAAAAATTAATTTTAAAAACTAAAAATATTTTTTATAATTTTTTAAAAATCAGAAACTTTTTAATAATTCTTTAATCGCTTCCTTCAATAAATTATTTAAATTTGTCAACTAAATTTAACACAGATATTGTCAAGACATTGCAAACTAATTGTATAATGTCAAAACTTAATTTTAAAAATTCTAAATATTTTTTATAATTTTTCAAAAATCAAAATTTTTTTAATAATTCTTTAATTGCTTCTATGAATGCTGAGGTCACAATTTATTTAAATTTGTCAACTAAATTTGTCACAAATAATATCAATGCATTGCAAACTAATTGTATAATGTCAAAAATTAATTTTAAAATTAAAAAAACTAAAAATATTTTTTATAATTTTTCAAAAATCAGAAACATTTTAATAATTCATTCATTGCTTCCATAAATACTGAGGTCACAATTATTTTAATTTATCAACAAAATTTGACAAAGATATTGTTAATAAATTGCAAACTAATTGTATAATGTCAAAAATTAATTTTACAAAATAATTTTTTTTTTATAATTTTTCAAAAATCAGAATCGTTTTAATAATTCTTTAAGTGCTTCCATCAATGCTGAGGTCGCAATTATTTAAATTTCTCAACCAAATTTGACACAGATATTGTCAATACATTGCAAATTAATTGTATAATGTGAAAAATTAATTTTAAAAACTAAAAAAAATTTTCATAATTTTTCAAAAATGAGAAACTTTTTAATAATTGTTTAATTACTATCATAAATGCTGAGGTCACAATTACTTAAATTTGTCAACCAAATTTGACACAGATATTGTCAACACATTGCAAACTATTTGTATAATGTCAAAAATTAATTTTAAATATTTTTTATAATTTTTCAAAATTCAGAAACTTTTTAATAATTCTAAATTGCTTCCATGTATGCTGAGGTCACAATTATTTAATCTTGTCAACTAAATTTGACACAAATATTGTCAATACATTGCAGACTAGTTTTATAATGTCAAAAATTAATTTTAAAAACTAAAAATATTTTTTATAATTCTTCAAAAATCAGAAACTTTTTAATAATTATTAAATTGCTTCCATGAATGCTGAATTCACAATTATTTAAATTTATCGACAAAATTTGACATAGATAATGTTAATACGTTGCAAACTAATTGTATAAAGTCAAAATTTAATTTTAAAATCTATAAATTTTTTTTAATAAATTTTCAAAAATCAGAAACTTTTTAATAATTCTTTAATTGCTTCCATGAATGATGAAGCCAGAATTATTTAAATTTATCAACAAAATTTGACACAGATATTGTCAACACATTGCAAACTAATTGTATAATGTGAAAATATAATTTAAAAAACTAAAAATAATTTTTATAAATTTTTCAAAAATCAGAAACTTTTTAATAATTCTTGAATTGCCTCCATGAATGCTTAGGTCACAATTATTTAAATTTGTCAACTAAATTTGACACAGATATTGTCAACACATTGCCAACTAATTATATAATGTCAAAATTCAACTTTAAAAACTAAAAATAATTTTTATAATTTTTCAAAAATGAGAAACTTTTTAATAATTGTTTAATTACTATCATAAATGCTGAGGTCACAATTACTTAAATTTGTCAACCAAATTTGACACAAATATTGTCAATACATTACAAACTAATTGTATAATGTCAAAAATTAATTTTAAAAACTAAAAATACTTTTTGAAATTTTTCAAAAATCAATTTTTTTTCATAATTCTTAAATTGCTTCCATGAATGCTGAGATCACAGTTATTTAAATTTAACGACAAAATTTTACACAAATAATGTCAATACATTGCAAACTAATTGTGTAATGTCAAAAATTAATTTTAAAAACTAAAAATTTTTTTTATAATTTTTCAAAAATCAGAAACTTTCTAATAATTCTTTAATTGCTTCAATGAATGCTGAGGTTACAATTATTTAAATTTGTCAACTAAATTTGACACAGATATTGTTAATATATTGCAAACTAATTGTATAATATCAAAATTTAATTTTAAAAACTAAAAATATTTTTTATAAATTTTCAAAAATCAGAAACATTTTAATAATTCTTTAATTGCCTCCTTGAATGCTGAGGTCACAATTATTTAAATTTGTCAACTAAATTTGACACAGATATTGTCAATACATTGCAAACTGATTGTACAATGTCAAAACTTAATTTTTAAAACTAATAAAAAATTTTATAATTTTTCAAAAATCAGAAACTTTCTAATAATTCTTTAATTGCTTCCATAAATGCTGAGGTCACAATTATTTAAAGTTGTCGGCCAAAATTGACACAGATATTGTCAATACATTGCAAACTAATTGTATAATATCAAAATTTAATTTTAAAAACTAAAAATATTTTCTATAAATTCTTCAAACATTTTTAATAATTCTTTAATGCTTCAATAAATGCTGAGGTCACAATTATTTGAATTTGTCAACAAAACTTGACACAGATATTGTCAATACATTGCAAACTAATTATATAATGTCAAAAATTAATTTTAAAAACTATAATTATTTTTTATAATTTTTCAAAAATCAGAAACTTTTTAATAATTCATTAATTGCTTTCATGAATGCTGAAGTCACAATTATTTAAATTTGTCAACAAAATTTGACACAGATATTTTCAATACAGTGCAAACTAATTCCATAATGTCAAAACTTAATTTTAAAAATTCTAATATTTTTTTATAATTTTTCAAAAATCAGAAACTTTATAATAATTCTTTAATTGCTTCAATGAATGCTGAGGTTACAATTATTTAAATTTGTCAACAAAATTTGACACAGATATTGTCAATACTGTGCAAACTAATTCCATAATGTCAAAACTTAATTTTAAAAATTCTAATATTTTTTTATAATTTTTCAAAAATCAGAAACTTTATAATAATTCTTTAATTGCTTCAATGAATGCTGAGGTTACAATTATTTAAATTTGTCAACTAAATTTGACACAGATATTGCCAAAACAATGCAAACTAATTGTATAATGTCAAAAATTAATTTTAAAAACTAAAACAATTTTTTATAATTTTTTAAAAAGCAGAAACTTTTTAATAATTCTTTAATTGCTTCAATAAATGCTGAGGTTACAATTATTTAAATTTGTCAACTAAATTTGACACAGATATTGTAAAGACATTGCAAACTAATTGTAAAATGTCAAAACTTAATTTTAAAAATTCTAAATATTTTTTATAATTTTTCAAAAATCAGAAACTTTTTATTAATTCTTTAATTGCTTCCATAAAAGCGGAAGTCACAATTATTTAAATTTGTCAACTAAATTTAGCACAGATATTGTCAACACAATGCCAACTAATTGTATAATGTCAAAATTTTATTTTAAAAACTAAAAAAAATTTTAAATTTTTTTTAAAAATCAGAAACTTTAGAATAATTCTTTAAATGCTTCCATGAATGCTGAGGTCACAAAGTTTTAAATTTATCAACTAAATTTGTCACAGATAATGTCAATACATTGCAAACTAATTGTATAATGTCAAAAATTAATTTTTAAAACTAAAAATATACTTTATAATTTTTCAAAAATCAAAAACTTTTTAATAATTCTTTAATTGCTTCCATAAATGGTGAGGTCACAATTATTTAAATTTGTCAACTAAATTTGACACAGATAATTTCAATACATTGCAAACTAATTCTATAAAGTCAAAATCTAATTATAAAAACTAAAAATATTTTTTATAATTTTTCAAAAATCAGGAACTTTTAAAAAAATTATTTATTGCTTCCATCAATGCTGAAGTCACAATTATTTAAATTTGTCAACAAAATTTGACACAGATATTGTCAATACATTGCAAACTAATTGTATAATGTCAAATTTGAATTTTAAAAAGTAAAAATGTTTTTTATAATTTTTCAAAAATCAGAAACTTTTTAATAATTCTTTAGTTGCTTCCATAAATGCTGAGGTCACAATTATTTAAATTTATCAACAAAATTTGACACAGATATTGTCAATACATTGCAAACTAATTGTATAATGTCAAAACTTAATTTTAAAAATTCTAAATATTTTTTATAATTTTTCAAAAATCAGAAACTTTTTAATAATTTTTTAATTCTTCCATGAATGCTGAGGTCACAATTATTAAAAAATTTCAATAAAATTTGACACAGATATTGTCAATACATTGCAAAATAATTATAAAATATCAAAATTTAATTTTAAAAACTAAAATTATTTTTTATAATTTTTCAAAAATCAGAAACTTTTTATTAATTCATCAATTGCTTCGATCAATGCTGAGGTCACAATTAATTAAATTTGGCAACAAAGTTTGATACAGATATTGTCAATACATTGCAAACTAATTGTATAATGTCAAAATTTAATTTTAAATATTTTTTATAATTTTTCAAAAAACAGAAACTTTTAAATAATTCTTTAATTGCTTCCATAAAAGCTGAGGTCACAATTATTTAAATTTGATATTAAAATTTGACACAGATATTGTCAATACATTGCAAACTAATTGTATATTGTCAAAATTTAATTTTAAAAACTAAAATTATGTTTTATATTTTTTCAAAAATCAGAAACTTGATAATAATTCTTTAAATGCTTTCATAAATGCTGAGGTCAACTATTTAAATTGGTCAACAAAATTTGACACAGATATTTTCAATACATTGCAAACTAATTGTACAATGTCAAAAATTAATTTTAAAAACAAAAAATATTTTTTTATAATTTTTCAAAAATCAAAAAGTTTTAAAAAATTATTTAATTGCTTTCATAAATGCTGAGGTCACAATTATTTAAATTGGTCAACAAATATTGACACAGATATTTTCAATACATTGCAAACTAATTGTACAATGTCAAAATTTAATTTTAAAAACTAAAAATATTTTTTTATATGTTTTCAAAAATCAGAATTCATTAATTAGTTCCAAGAATGCTGAAGTCACAATTATTTAAATTTGTAAACAAAATTTGACACAAATATTGTCAATACATTGCAAACTAATTGTATATTGTCAAAATTTAATTTTAAAAACTAAAAATAATTTTTATAATTTAAAAAAAATCAGAAATTTTTTAATAATTCTTCCATCAATGCTGAGGTCGCATATAATTAAATTTTTTAACAAAATGTGAAACAGATATTTTCAACACATTGCAAATTAATTGTATAATGTCAAAAATTAATTTTAAAAACTAAAAATATTTTTTATAATTTTTCAAAAATCAGAAACTTTTTAATAATTCTTTAATTGCCTCCATTAATGCTGAGGTCACAATTATTTAATTTTGTCAACCAAAATTGACACAGATATTGATAATGCATTGCAAACTAATTGTATAATGTCAAAATTTGATTTTAAAAACTAAAAATATTTTTTTATAATTTTTCAAAAATCAGAAACTTTTGATTAATTTATTAATTGCTTCTATAAATGCTGAGATCACAATTATTTAAATTTGCCACCAAAGTTTGACACAGATATTGTCAACACATTGCAAACTAATTGTATATTGTCAAAATTTAATTTTAAAAACTAAAAATATTTTTTTAAATTTATAAAAATCAGAACCTTTTTAATAATTCTTTAATTGCTTTTATAAATGCTGAGATTACAATTATTTAAAATTGTCAACAAAATTTGACACAGATGTTGTCAATACATTACAAACTAATTGCATAATGTCAAAATTTAATTTTAAAAACTAGAAATATTTTTTATAATTTTTCAAAAATCAGAAACTTTTTAATAATTCTATAATTGCTTCAATGAATGCCGAAGTCACAATTATTTAAATTTGTCAACTAAATTTGACACAGATATTGTAAATACACTGCAAACTAATTGCATAATGTCAAAATTTAATTTTAAAAAATAAAAATATTTTTTATAATTTTTCAAAAATCAGAAACTTAAAAAAAACTCTTAATTGCTTCAATAAATGCTGAGGTCAAAATTATTGAAATTAATTAACTAAATTGGACACAAATATTGTCAATACATTACAAACTAATTATTAAATGTCAAAATTTAATTATAAAAACTAAATTTTTTTTTTTTTACATTTTCAAAAATCAGAAACTTTTGATTAATTCTTTAATTGTTTCCATCACATTTACTTAACAAATTGTAGCCCATATATTGACAACACAATACAACAAATAGTTTCAAATCAAAACTAGCTTTTCGCCGGCTTTAACTCAATCCACACAAAAGCCAGTTTTATTTTGAATTATTCAATTGCCACGGATCTAACTACAATCCATACTAAAACTACAAAGTTAGTTATTTCCAACCTGCCTCACAAAAATCCACATATAAATACAATTTATTCTCAATATAAGCGAGAACACTGACGCGTTAAAAATGATATTTCCTTATCTTTTGCAGCCACTTTCCGCATCAAACTTATGCACAACAAAATTCTTCCTGTCTTTTTATTTTCATATTTATGGAGAAACTTTTTCGATTACACACGACCTGCAGTCATTATAAATATGACTGAATCGAACCTACGGGACCGATAAAGGGAAAGGATGTTAAGTTTCCCATGTCCCAGTTGAACCATCCCAGAATTAATTCGCAATAATATTCCGCGATTTACGATCAACTGAATTGAATCCTTTTTAGTGTTGCGATGCAATATCGATTTTTATTAATTGTATACTTAGTTGTAATGGGATTTCTTAACGGTGGAGGGTTGCACCCTAAAATTTGTGATTTTTACTATACCCTGGTTTATTTATAATTCAAAGCAAGTCATCCTGTGAGTGAGGTCATTCTACCCTCTTGAAACTTTAATGGAATCTTGCGGATTCCTCCTGAGGGGAAATGTTAGCCTTATTAATATTTGTTTGTATTAAAAAACTCAAACTATTTCAATTCCTCTTGTAAGCGAGAAATTCCAGATGGATTTAGTGCGGAGAAAATAGCATTTTGCGAGGATGTAAATTGTCTCTCTTGAAAAGCATTATCAGCTGCTGTTTGTTCCACTTTATAAAAGTCTATGTAAAACCGTCGACACGTAATCGAGATTGAAAGCCGTTTTTATTGATTCTATTCTATTTGTTTAATATAATGGGCAGAAATAAATAAAATTTCCATTTATTCAGTCGATTTCCGCACAACTAACGATAAAATTTATGATGATTTTAATAAGAGAAAACTCAAGGGGTCCTCAAGGTGTGTTAAATATAATCGCATCAATTACAATAAGAAATCCCACTACGGCACGTAGTGGTGTGGTTGTAGTCCCGTACCAGAAACATTTAATTAATTGGATGCACCCGATTTTAATTAAAATCTTGCATTCAGGATGGCTGTTTTAATTTCGCGGCTTATACTTTCCATTATGTAACCTGTAGGATTTCCCTCTGCTGGAAATTAAAATTAACGAAATTGGGCCGTAAAATTAATCAAATTACTGGACGGATCGGGAAAAAGGTAGTCGAGTCGGTAAAACTGAATTCGGATGAATCAATTAAATGAAAATTTAATTGAATATTTGATGATTATGATGGAGAAAAAGGTGTGTGGGAATTATTCAACATGTCGCCCGTAATTGGATACGTTTTTGTTTGTGGGGAATTAATTGAGTCATATCAAAAACATGATCAGTTAGTTCAGAATATTTGTATATCAACACAAATGTTTTATGTTATGTTTTAGAAGTATAACTAAAAATATTATAAAAGTTAACAATTGTTGTTGTATAAATATCGTTATTCAAAATTAGTCATTTAGTCATTTAGTCATTTTTCAAAAATTGTTGCTTTAAAATGAAAATTAATAAATTTTGTATTTTATGAAAATACACCAAATTTTTTTTTTTAAATTACATAATTTTGAAAACCATTTATGCAACTTTTTAGCAAAATGCGCAAAAAAATTTAGATCATTTAGGTTTTTTTGAAAATTACCAAATTTTGGAAATCATTTAAACAACTCACTAACAACAGGTGCAAGAAATTTTAAATAATTTTTTCAAAAATTGCTACTTTAAAAGATATATTTGTAAAATGAAAATTACCAAATTTTGTAATTTCTGAAATGTTATTTTTTTTTTTTTTTAATTTACCAAATTTTGGAAATCGTTTAAGCAACTTATTAGCAACATAAGCAAGAATATTTAGATTATTTTTTCAAAAATTATTGCTTTAAAAGCAATTTTTGTAAAATAAAAATTTTAAAAAACAATTCGTTTTTTTTTGAAAATTACCAAATTTTGAAAACCATTTAAGCAACTCATTAGCAACATCTACAAGAAATTTTTGATTCATTTTTCAAAATTTGTAGCTTTAATAGCAAATTTTGTAAAATAAAAATTAAGCAGATTTGTAATTTCTGAAATGTTATGTTTGTAAAATAAAATTACCGAATTTTGTAATTTGTGAAAAAACATTAAGGATTTTTCAAAAATTACTAAATTTTGAAAATCATTTAAGCAACTCATTAGCAAAATGTGCAAGAAATGTTCATTAATTTTTCAAAAATTGTTGCTTTAATAGCAACTTTTGTTAAAATAAAAATTACCGAATTTTGTAATTTCTGAAAATACATTTAAGATTTTTTGAAAATTACCAAATTTTAGAAATCATTTAAAAAACTAATTCACAAAAAATTTAAAATAAATTTTTCAAAACTGTTGCTTTAAAAGCAATTTTTGCAAAATGAAAATTACCATTTTGTAATTTCTGAAAATAAATTTAAGATTTTTGGTAAATTACCAAACTTTCGAAATCATTTCAGCAACTTATTAGCAATATGTGCAAAACTTTTAGATTTAGTTTTCAAAAATTTTTGCTTAAATTTCTGAAAATACAATTAATTTTTTTTTTAATTAAAAATTTTAAAAACCAACTAATCAGCTCATTAGCAACACGTGCAAGAAGTTTGAGATTAATTTTTCAAAAATTGTTGCTTTAGTAGCAATTTTTGTAAAATGAAAATTACCGAATTTTATAATTTTTGAAAAAACATTTAAATTTTTTTGAAAATTACCATATTCTGGAAAACATTAAAGCAACTATTTAGCAATATGTGCAAAAAAATTTAGAATAATTTTTCAAAAATTGTTGCAATTTTTGTAAAATAAAAATTACCGAACTTTGTAATTTCAATATGAGCAAAAAAATTTAAATTAATTTTTTAAAAATTGTTGCTTTATTAGCAATTTTTCGTAAAATAAAAATTACTAAATTTTGAAATTTCTGAAAATACATTTTAAAAATATTGAAAATTCACAAAACTTTTAAATGAAGCTTGTAATAGCAATTATTGTAAAATGAAAATTAACAAACTTTGTAATTTCTGAAATGTTATTTGAATTTTTTTTAAATAACCAAATTTTGGAAGTCACATTTGCAACATGTACAAACAATTTAAAATTAATTTTTCGAAAATTGTTGCCTAAATAGCAATTTTTGTGAAATTAAAACTAGCAAATTTTGTAATTTTCTGAAAATACATTCAAGATTTTTTGAAAATTACCGGAATTTGGAAACTATTTAAACAACTCATTAGCAACATGTGCAAGAAATTTTAGATCAATTTTTCAAAAATTGTTCCTTGAAAGCAATTTTTGTAAAATAAAACTTACCAAATTTTATAATTTTTGAAAATACATTTAAATTTTTTTTTTAAATAACCGCAATTTAGAAATTGTGTAAAAACAACTCATTAGCAACATGTGAAAGAAAATTTAGATTAAATTCGGTAATTTTTTTTTTACAAAAATTGCTATTAAAGCAACAATTTTTGAAAATTAATTAATTTTTTTTTGCACAAGTTGCTAATGAGTTGTTTAAATGATTTTCAAAGTTTGGTAATTTTAAAAAAATTCTAAATGTGTTTTCAGAAATTACAAAATTTGGTAATTTTTTTTACAAAAATTGATTTTCAAGCAACAATTAAAAAAAATAGTAAACATTTTTTTTGCACATGTTGTTAATGAGTTGTCTAAATGATTTTTAAAATTTAGTCATTTTCAAAAAATCTTAAATGTGTTTTCAGAAATCAACAAAGTTTAGTAATTTTCATTTTAAATTACAAAATAATCATTTTACAAAACTTGCTTTTAAAACAACAATTTTTAAATAATTTAAATAAATTTTTTGCACATATTGCTATTAATTTTTTTAAATTATTTCCAAAATTTGGTAATTTAAAATAAAATTTTAAGAATATTTTTAGAAATTAAAAAATTTGGTAATTTTTACTTTACAAAAATTGCTCTCAAAGCAATAATTTTGGAAAAATTAATTTAAAATTGCTTGCACATGTTGCTAATGAGTTGTTTAAATGACTTCCAAAATTCGGTAATTTTTATTTTACCAAAATTGCTATTTAATCAACAATTTTTAAAAAAATAATCTAAAATTTTTTGTACATGTTTGTAATAAATTGCTTAAATGGTTTCCAAAAATTAGTAATTTTTAAAAAGTTTTAATCTATTTTCTGAAATTACAAAATTCGGTAATTTTTATTTTACAAAAATTGCTATTAAAGCAACAATTTAAAAAAAATTAATCTAAAATATTTTGCACATATTGATAATGAGTTGCTTAAATGGTTTACAAAATTTAGTAATTTCTTTTCAAAAAATGGTAAATATATTTTTAGAAATTTCAAATATTTTATAATTTTTTTTACAAAAAATGCTATTAAAGCAACAATTTTTAAAAAATAATTTTAAACTTTTTTGCACATGTTGCTAATGAGTTGCCCAAATGATTTCTAATGTTTAATAGTTTTCAAAAAATCCCAAATTTATTTTCAGAAATTACAAATATTGGTAATTTTTATTTTACAAAAATTGTTGCTTAAATAGCAATTTTTGAAAACAATTTTTAAAAATTCTTGCACATGTTGCTGATGAGCTGTTTAAACGGTTTCCAAAATTTAGTAATTTAAAAAAAAAATCGTAAATGTGTTTTCAAAAATTACAAAATTCGGTTATTTTTATTTTACAAAAATTGTTATAAATGCAACAATTTTTGAAAATTTCATTTAAATTTTCTTGCACATGTTGTTAATGAGTTGCCTAAATGGTTTCCAAAATTTGGTAATTTTCAAAAAAATCTTAAATGTTTTTTTTTTGAAATTACAAAATTTTATCATTTTTATTTTACAAAATTAGCTATTAAAGCAATAATTTTTGAAATATTTATTAAAATTTTAGTACATGTTGCTAATGAGTTGTTTAAATGATTTTCAAAGTTTGATAATTTTCAAAAAATCCTAAATGTATTTTCAGAAATTACAAAATGCGATAATTTTCATTTTACAAAAATTGCTATTAAGGCAACAATTTAAAAAAAAAAAATTTGAATTTTTTTGAACATGTTGTTAATAAATTGCTTAAACAATTTCCAAATTTTGGTTATTTTCAAAAAAATCCTAGTTGTATTTTTAGAAATTACAAAATTCGTTAATTTTTATTTTACAAAAATTGTTTTTAAAGCAACAATTTTTGAAAAATTAATCAAAAAATTTTTACACATATTGTTAATGAGTAGCTCAAATGGTTACCAATATTTAGTAAATTTCAAAAAAATTATAAATGTATTTATTTTTTAAATTACAAAGTTTGGTAATTTTTATTTTACAAAAATTGCTATCAAAGCAACAGTTTTTAAAAAATAAATTCAAATTTGTTTGCACATTTTGCTAATTAGTTGCATAACTGGTTTTCAAAATTTGGTAATTTTCAAAAAAATCTTAAATATAATTTCAGAAATTAAAAAATTTGTTATTTTTTATTTTACAAAAATTGCTATTAAAGCAGCAATTTAAAAAAAAATATTTTTAAATATTTGGTACATGTTGCTAATGAGTAGTTTAAATAATTTCAATTTTTTTTTATTTTTCAGAAAATCCCAAATGTATTTTTAGAAATTACAAAATTCGGTAATTTTCATTTTACAAAAATTGCTATTAAAGCAACAATTTTTAAAAAATTAATTTTAAATATTTTGCACATATTGCTAATAAGTATTTTAAATGATTTCCAAAATTTGGTAATTTTCAAAAAGTTCTAAATGTATTT
The DNA here is from genome assembly GCA_963932245.1 of Tachinus rufipes. Lineage (NCBI taxonomy): Eukaryota > Metazoa > Arthropoda > Insecta > Coleoptera > Staphylinidae > Tachinus > Tachinus rufipes. The sequence goes on from OZ010749.1 coordinate 12,505,975, forward strand.
TTAGAATTTCCAAAATTTGCTTAATTAACTTTTTACAAAAATTGTTATAAAAGCAACAAATTTCAAAAAATGTATCAATTTTTTTTTAATTTGTTGCTAATGAGTTGCTTAAATGATTTTCAAATTTTGGTAATTTTCAAAAAATCTTAACTGTTTTTTCAGAAATTACAAAATTTGGTAATTTTCTTTTTACAAAAATTGCTATTAAAGCAAAAAAAATTAAAAATTAAACTGATTTTTTTTGCATGTTGCTAAAGTGTTGCTTAAATGATTTTCAAAATTTGGTAATTTTAAAAAAAAACCTAAGTATATATTCAGAAATTACAAAATTCGGTAATTTTGGTTTTACAAAAATTGCTATTTAAGCAACAATTATTGAAAAACTAATTTAAAATTCCTTACACATGTTGTTAATAAGTTGCTTAAATGTTTTCTAAAAAATTTGGTAATTTTCAAAAAATTCTAAATGTATTAGCAGAATGTACAAAGTTCGACAATTTTTATTTTACAATATTTAATCTAAATTTTCTTTCACAAGTTGCTAATGAGTTGTATTTACACAATTTCTAAATTGCGGATATTTAAAAAAAAAATTAAATGTATTTTCAAAAATTATAAAATTTGATAATTTTTATTTTTCAAAAATTGTTCCTTGAAAGCAATTTTTGTAAAATAAAAATTAACGAATTTTGTAATTTCTAAAAATACAACTAGGATTTTTTTAAAATAACCAAAATTTGGAAATTGTTTAAGCAACTCATTAACAACATGTTCAAAAAAATTCAAATTATTTTTTTTTAAATTGTTGTTTTAATAGCAATTTTTGTAAAATAAAAATTATCGCATTTTGTAATTTCAAAAAAAAACATTTAAGATTTTTTTGAAAATTACCAAATTTTGGAAACCATTTAGGCAACTCATTAACAACATGTGCAAGAAAATTTAAATGAAATTTTCAAAAATTGTTGCATTTATAACAATTTTTGTAAAATAAAAATAACCGAATTTTGTAATTTTTGAAAACACATTTACGATTTTTTTTTAAATTACTAATTTTTGGAAACCGTTTATGCAGCTCATTAGCAACATGTGCAAGAATATTTAAAAATTGTTTTCAAAAATTGCTATTGAAGCAACAATTTTTGTAAAAAAAAATTACCAATATTTGTAATTTCTGAAAATAAATTTGGGATTTTTTGAAAACTATTAAACTTTAGAAATCATTTGGGCATCATTAGCAACATTTTTTGTAAAAAAAAATTATAAAATATTTGAAATTTCTAAAATAAATAATTAAAATATTTACCATTTTTTGAAAAGAAATTACTAAATTTTGTAAACCATTTAAGCAACTCATTAGCAATATGTGCAAAATATTTTAGATTATTTTTTTTAAATTGTTGCTTTAATAGCAATTTTTGTAAAATAAAAATTACCGAATTTTGTAATTTCAGAAAATAGATTAAAACTTTTTAAAAATTACTAATTTTTGGAAACCATTTAAGCAATTTATTAGCAACATGTACAAAAAATTTTAGATTAATTTTTTAAAAATTGTTGCTTAAATAGCAATTTTGGTAAAATAAAAATTACCAAATTTTTTAATTTCTAAAAATATTCTTAAAATTTTATTTTAAATTACCAAATTTTGGAAACAATTTAAAAAATTTAATAGCAATATGTGCAAAAAAATTTAGTTAAATTATTTAAAAATTGTTGTTTTAAAAGCAAGTTTTGTAAGTTGATTATTTTGTAATTTAAAATAAAATTACTAAAATTTGTTGATTTCTGAAAACACATTTAAGATTTTTTGAAAATGTCCAAATTTTAAAAATCATTTAGACAATTCATTAACAACATGTGCAAAAAAAATTTTTACTATTTTTTTTTAATTGTTGTTTGAAAAGCAATTTTTGTAAAAAAAAATTAATTTTGTAATTTCTGAAAACACATTTAGAATTTTTTTAAAATTACCAAACTTTGAAAACCATTTAAACAACTCATTAGCAACTTGTGCAAAAAAAAAAATTAATTTTTCAAAAATTGTTGCTTTAATAACAATTTTTGTAAAAAAAAATTACCGAATTTTGTAATTTCTGAAAACACATTTAAAATTTTTTGAAAACTGCCATAATTTAGACACCATGTAAACAACTCATTAGCAACATATGCAAAAAAAATTAAATTAATTTTTGAAGTTTTTTTGCTTTAATAGCAATTTTTGTAAAATAAAAATAACCAAATTATGTAATTTCTAAAAAAACATCTAAATTATTTTAAAAATTACTAAAATTTGGAAACCATTTAAACAACTCATTAGCAACAAATTCAAAAAAATTTTGATAATTTTTTTGAAATTTGTTTCTTTAATAACAATGTTTGTAAAAAGTTAAAATCACAAAATTTTAAAAACCATTTAAACAACTTATTTGCAACATGTGCAAAAAAATTTATAATAATTTTTCAAAAATTATTGTATTAAAAGCAATTTTTTTAAAATAAAAATTACCAAATTTTTTAATTTCTAAAAATATTCTTAAAATTTTATTTTAAATTACCAAATTTTAGAAATCATTTAAGCAACTCATTAGCAATATGTGCAAAAAAATTTGGTTGTTTTTTTTTAAATTGTTGCTTTAATAGCAAATTTTGTAAAATAAAAATTACCGGATTTTGTAATTTTTGAAAATACATTTGGAATCTTTTGACAATGACCAAATTTTGGAAATCATTTTAGCAACTCATTAGCAACATGTGCAAAAAATTCAAGATTTTATTTTTTAATTGTTGCTTTATTATCAATTTTTGTAAAAAGTTAATTATGCAAATTTTGAAATTTTTGAAAATATATTTAAAACTTTTTGAAAATTACCAAATTTTTGGAAATCATCTAAGCAACTCATTAACAACATGTGCAAAAAAATTTAAATTATTTATCAAAAATTGTTGTTTTAAAAGCAAGTTTTGTAAAATAAAAATTACCAAATTTTGTTGATTTTCTGAAAATACATTTAAGATTTTTTTTTAATTACCAAATTTTGCAAATCATTAAGGCAACTCATTAGCAACATGTGCAAAAAATTTTAGATTAATTTTTCAAAAACTGTTGCTTTGATAGCAATTTTTGTAAAATGAAAATTAGCAAATTTTGTAATTTCTGAAATGTTAGTTGGAATTTTTTTTAAATTACTAAATTTTGAAAACCATTTAAGTAACTTATTAGCAATATGTGCACAAAATTTTAAATTAATTTTTCAAAAATTGTTGCATTGAGAGCAAATTTTTGTAAAATAAAAATAAAGCAGTTTTGTAATTTCTGAAATGTTTTTTTAATTTTTTTGAAATTACCAAATTTTAGAAATCATTTAAACAACTCATTAGCAACAAGTGCAAAATTTTGTTTATCATTTTTGCAAAATATTTTAAGAACTCATTAGCAACATGTGCAACAAATTTTAGATTAATTTTCCAAAAATTGTTGCTTTAATAGCAATTTTTGTAAAATAAAAAAATGCAATTTTTGGAGTTTCTAAAAACACATTTAGAGTTCTTTGAAAATTACTAAACTTTTGAAATCAATTAGACAACTCATTAACAACATGTGCAAAAAATTTTGATTGCATTTTTTTAAATGATAATTAACAAAATTTGTAAATTCAGAAAACACAATTAGAATTTTTTGAAAATTACTAAAATTTCGAAATCGTTTAAGGAACTCATTAGCAACATATGCAAAAAAAAAATTTAAATATTTTTTCAAAAATTGGTGCTTTAATAGCAATTTTTTGTAAAATTAAAAAACTTTGTAATTTCTAAAAAAACATTTAGGATTTTTTTTTAAATTACCAAATTTTAGAAACCATTTAAGCAACTCATAAGCAATATGTTGCAAAAAAGTTTAGATTAAATTTACAAAAATTGTTGCTATAAAAACAATTTTAGTAGAATAAAATTACCAAACTTTGTAATTTCTGAAAATACATTTAAATTTTTTTGGAAACTACAAAACTTTGGAAATCATTTAAGCAACTCATTAGCAACATGATTAAAAAAATTTGAAATAATTTTTCTAAAAGTGTTGCTTCAATAGCAATTTTTGTGAAAGAAAAATTACCGAATTTTGTCATTTCTGAAAATACATTTAATTTTTTTTTTTTAAATTACCAAATTTTTAAAACCATTTGAGCTACTCAATAACAACATGTGTAAAAAAATTTTGATCAATTTTTCTAAAATTGTTGCTTTAAAAGCAATTTTTGTAAAATAAACATTACCGAGTTTTGTAATTTCTAAAAATACATTTAAGATTTTTTGAAAATTACCAATATTTGGAAACCATTTAAGCAACTCATTAGCAACATGTTCAATAAATTTTTTAAAAATTGTTGCTTAAATAGCAATTTTTGTAAAATAAAAATTACCAAATTTTGTAATGAAAAAAAAAATACACTTAGAATTTTTTTGAAATTTACCAAATTTTGGAAACCAATTAAACAACTCATTAAGAACATGTGTAAAAAAATTTTAAATAATTTTTAAAAAATTGTTGCTTTAATTGCAATTTTTGTAAAAAAAAAAAATTACCGAATTTTGTAATTCCTGAAAATACATTTAGGATTTTTTGAAAACTACCAAATGTTAGAAACCAATTAATCAACTCATTAGCAACAAGTGCAAGAAATTTTAGAAAAATTAACGAACTTTGTTATTTCTAAAATATTATTTGAAATTTTTTTTAAATTACCAAATTTTAGAAATCAATTAAGTAACTCATTATTAACATGTGCAAAAAAATGTTGAACTAGTTTATAAAAAAATGTTGCTTTAATAGCAATTTTTAAAAAATAAAAATTACCAAACTTTGTAATTTCTGAAAATATATTTAGGATTTTTTGAAAATTTCCAAATTTCGGAAATCATTTTAGCAACTCATTAGCAACATGTAAAAAAAAATTTAAATAAATTTTTCAAAAATTGTTATTCTAAAAGCTAATTTTGTAAAATAAAAATTACCGAATTTTGTAATTTCTGAAAACACATTTAAAATTTTGTAAAAATTACCAAATTTTAGAAATCATTTAGGCAACTCATAAGCAATATGTTGTAAGAAAATTTAGAATAATTTTTCAAAAATTCTTGCTGTAATAGCAATTTTTGTAAAATAAAAATTACCAAATTTTGAAATTTCTGAAAATACATTTAGAATTTTTCTAAAATTACCAAATTTTGGAAACCATTTAAACAACTCATTAGCAACATCTGCAAAAAAATTTAGATCAATTTTTCAAAAATTGTTGAATTAATAGCAATTTTTGTAAAATGAAAATTACTCGAAAAAAATTGCCCTATACTTTTGGTGATATAAAACTACACCAATGACATCACAAATAACAAACTTGCTATATGTAAGCATATTTTAAGATGTTTTAATGCTGGTCAAGTTGTATACGATCGAACATTTAAAACTACCACAGTACAATCAAAATAATATAATTGTAATTTATGGTGGATGCGCCGGGTCACGCCCGCTATTTATGTACATAATTCCGTTTTTGCATACAAAGTAGTTTATAGATGTGTAAAGTTTATTTTCCGGCCACTGTATAAAATAAAAACGTGAAAAATGCAAGAGAGTTTATATTACTGCAACTGTACTACCCCAACAAAGATATAAATGATGCTCCCTGTATGCGGTCGTAATTTTTCATAATTAACCGCACACACACACACAGAACTATCATACAAACAACAATTTATTTTAAACGTGATGAATTAAGTTTAAAATTAGAAACCATCAATAATGTCAAATAATTACACATTCAAAGTACGTCCCCATCTCTCTGTTAATTTTCTCGGAACGATCCATCCATACACGTCGCCCCATTATCAGAATTACTTTCGCGTGTAAAAATTGCCGCGTTTGTTCTATTCATCGCAAAAGCCCGGTTACGTATTCATCACTTGTCCGGTTCGCTTCGCGGGTCTATTTTAAGTTGGCCCGACATTGTATATTCTTGACACATAATAAAGCTGAAAATTATGTCGGAACGGAATTGTATTTTCACTGTGAGGTTAATTAAAATGTCTGCTGAATTAAGTGTATAAAAGTAAATGGTTCTACAAAATTATTTATTAAATTTCAAGTCAATATACTAGGTCTCATTGTGCAAAAAAAGAAAACAGACATATTGAAGGCAAAAAAGTATGTTTTTTGTACAATACAATTGTCTAATGAGGGCAATTTGTTAGCCAGTCTTTTACTGACATCAATTCTCCGGTTAATGTATATACGATAGGCGTGTAGGAATTTGTCAAATAATTTGTTTAGTTAACATTTTTATTAGAATTTAATTTGATAAAATAAGTTATTATTTTTGTACAAATGGATCTATAAATCACACTAATATTGTAGCAAATAATAAGTTTTTATGATCATGCACATTATTTTAATTGCATTTTCCCATATTGAGTTGACTTTTATAGCGACACTTATATTTAGTGCAGAAACTAACTAAAACGAAAAAACTATTTACTTTTATGATCCATGCAGCTATTACAACACCCACTTTTCCGTGATGCCCGGAATTATTTTTTATTGGACATTTCTTCGTAATATGCGATGATATATAATAGCTTCATCATGTTGTAACGTTTGCCACTTTCATCGTAAAATCTGAGCAAATTGATTTTTACATATTAAAAAAAATCGTCGTTCGTTATGGTGGAAGCACATAATAAAACCTTCCCACCATATTCTAGCTGCATTCGGGCAATAATTTTCCGGACTGCACCTACCCGTGTCTGTTCAGTGCTATAAAACGTATTTTATGGGAAACTAAGACTGAGCTTCCAGTAATTTGACTTTCCTTGCGATCCGACTCGGTAATTGGCTTGAGTTGCTGCACTCCGGGGGATTAAAAATGCATTTGCATCACGACTTTCCCGATTCTGGGATTAAGCATAATATTAAAAGTGACTTTAAATGTATTTATTATATTTTTTGGGAATTTTGAGGTGAATATATAATGAAATAAATTGTGGTGGTCTAGACGTCTGCAGTTCTTTTTGTTTTTTAAAATGCCGGTTTTTCATGTAAATGTAACCGTGACAATTTCAACGGAAAATATACGTGTTATTTTCTTATAGGATGAATTATTCATTTCGGCGGATGATGTTTCTTAGAATGTACATTTTTTCGACCTGATCAAATATTTATAGCATTTGCATCATAATAATAAACGCAAAAATTATTGTTAGGTTTTATTGTATTGTTTTGTGTTAATGTAGATTAATAATAATACATTTAATTACATATACTAAAATCCAATCTTTAACCACATAAGCTCGGCTTAGTAATATATAAATCTGTTCTAATTTAATACACAAGTCGGACCTTTATATTATCTGATGCCAACGGCTCCCCTCTTTAAATATAAGCTGCTAATGCTAAAATCCGTAATAAATCATAAACTTTATTGCATGAAATTAGTATTTTAAAAACAACATAATTTTCAAAATCCCTTGACATCTGGTCTTTAATTTCTTGATGTTAATAACCATAGAATATATTTTTTTTAAATTAGAACCTAATTGATAAAATCCGGCCCAAATCAAACCTTTAGTATTTTTAACACCTGTAAATACGTAACTTTAAAAGCCCTTAAATATTTAGTTACTAAGTTCTTTAAATCCGGACTTTAAATATATTGACTACTGCTTTAGGGACCACTAAGCACTTTTATTTTATAAAATATGTAACAAAAATCGTGAGTAGGTTGAGTTAATTCTATAAATATAAATCCGACTAAAAAGTTTCTTAAGGTTTTTGAATAATTAATTAAATTCGGCTTTGAAGTGCTTCCAATTGTTTAAATACTAATTAGTTTGTTAAAACTATGAATGTTTAAACTCTGACTATAAATGTTCACAAATACGTAATTAAATGTTTGAATTAATTGAGTTCAACCTATCTAAAGTAATTCCGGTCGATAAGTGTAGATAAATTGGCATTTCTTCTAATGAGCGGTGTATCGAAATTATACAAATTTTAGTTTATTTAAAAAAAATGTTTGAGGTCGCCTTTTTACAGGCCAAACAGCCCTTCTCTAAAACCGGAAAACGAGCACTAGATTTTAAATCACATATTATTGAAATTTATGCAAATTAAAACTTTATCGTTCACTTCATCAAAAGCAAGTAAAAAAAGATTGACCTCAATAAAGACTACTAACTAAAATTAGTCTGATTGGATAAGGCGCACACCAAATCTAGACAAAGAAAAAAATCCTCAAACAAGAATTCCTAAAGTATCAAATTGCTCCAAGACAAAAATCTTCAAACCCATTCCAACAAACACAATAACAGATATACAAACCCTTAAAAAAACAAAAATATTAGCAAACTAAAAATATAAAGAAGTAATACAACAAAACCGCCTCTCCCCCTCTCAAAGGAAGGAGTTAAGAAACCTACAAAACCAACTAAGACAAGCCATAGTAAGAATAATAAGCCCACATAACATAACAATGAAAGTAAGAAAATGTAATACAGAGAACAATATTTTCTAAAAAATAAAAAGTATGTAATCGGAAATATTCCCGACTGCATCTCAGCTCATGCTGATTGCAAAAAGAACTCATCACTCTAAAATATAAACCCCTATCTTTCAAACGTATTACAAAAAAAAAACAAACCTTCCCTAAGCAAACAGATGATATCTCTAGAATCTTTTAATCCATGTCAAATATAATCGTTAGTCAGGTGTAACTGCACAATACCACCATTGTCAGCGTGTGCGCTATCTAAGTGTCAAAATATTGAAGGTTGACAGTTATCAGTTTGACATATTTGCAATTGTTAGTCAAGTATGCTAAACATGCTTTCATTTGACCCCAAACACTTTAAACTTGTCAAAATATTGCATTTTGATAGATATCAGTTTGACATATTTGCAGAACTCACTTGTTTTGATATTTAGAAATTTGTCATTTTGACAACTTATAATAATTTTAACAACATTTGATGCAATTTTCAAAATTACACTTTTGCCAATTTTCTATAAAATAATTATTATACGCACTCCTAATCCAAAAAGAAAATTAAACTTTGACTGCTCATAACTCCTTTGTTTTGATATTTAAAAAATTGTAATTTTGACAACTTATATATTACCCAATATTTTAACAACATTTGATGCTATTTTTAAAATTACACTGTTGCCAATTTTCTATACAATAATTATTATAAACACTCCTAATCCAAAACTAAAATTAAATTTTGACAGCTCATAACTTCTTTGTTTGACATTTAAAAACTTGTAACTTTGACAACTTATTATTCAATATGTTGACAACATTTAGAGCAATTTTCAAAATTACACTGTTCCCAATTTTCTATAAAATAGTTTAAAAACGCACTCCTAACCCAAAAATTAAATTAAATTTTGACAGCTCATAACTCCTTTGTTTTGACATTTATGAATTTGTAATTTATACATCTTATTACTCAATATTTTGAAAACTATTGATGAAATTTTCAAAATTACACTGTTGCCAGTTTTCAATAAAATAATTATTATACAAACTCCTAATCCAAATAGAAAATTAAACTTTGACACCTCATAACTTCCTTATTTTGACATTTAGGAATTTGTAATTTTGACAACGTATTACTCAATAACATAACAACATTTGATGGAATTTTCAAAATTACACTGTTGCCAGTTTTCAATAAAATAATTATTATACGCACTCCTAATCCAAATGGAAAATTAAACTTTGACACCTCATAACTTCTTTATTTTGACATTTAGAAATTTGTAATTTTGACAACTTATTACTCAATATTTTAACAACATAAATACTTAAAAACTGTCCAAATATTGGGAGATTTATCACAACTCAAGTCCTCAAAATGAGTATGATTTTTCAATTAAAAAGCAAAAACTGTCGCATATTTTTTTTGTTTCAGATTGCAAACTCTCAGAATAAGGTCTATTTGAGCGGCAACAATGTGATGCTGAACATCCAAGACAAAGAACTCGATGAGTAGTCGGACAAACTAAAAAGTGATTTAAACAACAAATTCAGTTAAACTGAAGCATATTTGTAGTCAACATGTCGTTTTTCTTATTGTATTTGTTATTAAGCATTTTTATTTTCTACATTGCATCTATATCCGGTCAATCATTGTGATCAACAATTGCCGGACATTTTGTTAACAATAAAACAGTTATTAAGATAACACATTTGAGTTAAATGCGCCGGAATCTATCAAAGCTCTAAATGCAATAAACAAAAAATTCAAAGACCTAATTTATATCATTTATTAGCCTAATTTTGATATTCTATTAACATGTTTTATAATCAAACCGGATTTTATTATTTAATGACCGGATTTAATCATTCTAAAGCTGGATTAACATTTGTTAATTATCAACTGAAGCCGGATGCATAAAAAAATTTGCTTCAGTATTTTTTTTTCGCTTCTATAACTTATTAGTAGTATTTTTATCGGTTCATAAGGGTATAAAGCCCTTAAAAAAATGTACAAAAAGAAATTTTCCGTAGAATCCAATTCGGCGGTTAAAAATTACAAAAATGCCCCTTTTTGTTTAGATCATAGCATTGACATTTTAATATTAGAAATCCAAATTTTTTAATTATATTATTATAATTTATGGTAAAATTTTCTTTTAAACTTTTAAAGGCCGGTTTTTTACTTCAAAAACCGGAATTTGTTATTTTTATCTCGAATGTTTTGTGCTCAACATAATTTTCAACTTTTAAATAATGGATTTTGACATTATAGCTCAGATTCTATAAATTAAAGTGCGTTCTTTACATTGAAAACAATTTATATAGCTAGAATAGCCAAATTTTTACTTCAAGACCAGATTTTTTTTTTGTTACAAGGGCAGATACTATATTGCTTACACTTGTGTTACCATAAAACAAGTATAAATTATGAAACCCGGTAGTTGAGAGAATAAAAACGCTATAGATACTGACAAAGACTAGTATCTGGTCAACAAATATTTGCCTCTAACAAAATTTGTTGCAAAATATTGACGGTTTACGGTTTTTTTCAATTTAATTAATTCATGTCATCAGACTTTTCTGCAGATTTATACTTATTCAACCGATTTACAAAAAAAGTAATTTTAGCATTAATAAAAAAAAATCACATCTTTTGCTTCACGCTTGGTCTAATTCGAAATATCAAAAACAGGTGATTTTTTTGCTCAAAACTTCCTGAACTAAAGTTCCGTAAAAAAACTATCTAAGAAATATCGAAAAAAATCGGAAAAGGCGTAAGAAATTTTAGGCTATTGTCAACAATTTTTTTCTTAACTACAGTAATCCCAAAACAGCGTGGCCGATATAATAGGCAACTTAATATACACAAAAAGACTACTTTCGTTGTACTCATGCTTTTGCTTAGTTTTGCATAATTCGCACATTCTATAGGCCACGCAGTACTGGGATTACTATAAGTTTAAATACAAAATTAAAAAGAAAACTGTTAATCTAAGCATAACTATAAAATAAATTAAACCTTACAAAAAGACAGTTTGGCTTGTGTCATCCGTAAATTTTCTTATTAAAAAGTAAAATAAAACAAAATGCTACTTAGATTCCACAAACACTGCATAACTTACATGACAAGTCACCAATGACCAAAGTCACCCATTCGAGATTCATTAGAGACGTATTGGTAACCAATGGCACCAAACATCGAAAATATAAAAACAATAATTCCGAAATGGCAAACAGTTTGTGTGAGTAGAACAGATACATATAAAATTTCCGTACACAAGCAAGCATGTCTTGCACCTCTTCCTAATATTTGCTGGTCAACGCTTTAATACAAATAGTAAAGCACGCCCAAGCAATGTTAAAAAATTTCCTACCAAAAAAATCCGTAGAGCTCAAAAAAGATCTTAATCGCTCTATTAGCTTTCAAGTTTTAAAAAAACTTTTGATCAAAGTAAAAAAAATAGTATTAAGCGCCACGAACACCATTTTGATTTCATCATCAGCGTGCTGCAAACAATGCTTTCCTGACCTTGATTCTTAATGTACTATTGCAGTAGCCATAGAACAGAAAAAAAAATTTGCAGCAATTTTACAACAACAATTTTTTTTTTCAAATTCAACAAAAAAAATCATTTTGATATATTTTTTTTACTTTCCGATCAGACAAAGAAAACGATTGAATCATTTTGCTATTTGCCACTCTCGCTTCGCTCGTGCAAACTCCTAAAATCATTAAAATTCCTTGGGTTGGTTGCCTTTGAGCCGTAATAGTTTAGGTTATAGACCAACAGTTTAGGTTCGATTTGGAGCAGCAATGAAGTCAATTTTTTTGAAATCAAATCAAAGATTCTGCTCACTAGCTATATAGTTCAAATCTTACGTTTAACTGTAAGTCCCGTATGCTTCAGTGCCAATCCACAAAACACACAAGAAGCCCAAAATACCAGAATGCTAGCACCAAACCATAAAAAGAAGTTATCTCTAAAAGTTTACAAAGTTTTTCAAAATCCATGAAAAATACTATGACTCATCAGAATCTTCTAACACCAGTTGAGAGTATCTAAGGTTTTTGGAGTCTTTTGTGGTTATCGTAATATACATTTAAATGTCTCAATGCCTTCTCAAACTTTTCAAAGATGCCTACAAGCCGTTAAGAGTATTTTATATTTTTTTTTTGTTCTGCTTCTAAGCCCTTAAAATGTTCTTTTAAACTATTATAACGTCTTCTAAGATTTCTTGGACAATTTATTGTAAATGCTTTACAATTTATATAGTACTCAAAGTCTTCTAAGACTTCCAAAACATTTTGATATTATTAACTTTCAAGGCACAATAGTTCAGTTTGAAGACACTGTAATGTCCTAGGACTGTCATAAAATGGTCTTAAACTGACATAAAATGTTTCTAAAATATCAAAAGTGTCACAAAATGTTCTTAAGATACTATAATGTTGTAAGATTGTCATGAAATGTTCATAAACTGTTTCTGAAATACCACATATGTCACAAAATGTTCTTAAGACACTATAATGTTCTAGGACTGTCATATAGTGTTCTTAACAGTCATAAAATGTTTCTAAAATATCACAAATGTCACAAAGTATTCTTAAGTCACTACACTGTTCTAGAATTGTCATAAAATAAACTTAAACTGTCATAAAATGTTCTTGAACTGACATAAAATGTTTCTAAAATATTACAAGTGTCACAAAATCTTCTTAAGACACTATAATGTTTTAGGACTGTCATCAAGTGTTCTTAAACTGTTATAAAATATTTCTAAAACATCAAAATTGTCACAAAGTGTTCTTAAGACACTAAAATGTTCTAGAATGGTAATAAAATGTTCTTAAACTGTCATAAAATATTTATAAAATATCAAAAGTATCACAAAATGTTCTTAAAATACTATAATGTTCTAGGACTGTCATAAAGTGTTCTTAAACTGTCATAAAATGTTTCTAAAATATCACAAATATCACAAAGTGTTCTTAAGTCACTATAATGTTCTAGAATTGTAATAAAATGTTCTTAAACTGTCATAAAATATTTTTAAAATATCAAAAGTGACACAAAATGTTCATAAGATACTATAATGTTCTAAGATTGTCATAAAATGTTCATAAACTGACATAAAATGTTTCTAAAATATCACAAATGTCACAAAATGTTCTTAAGATACTTTAATGTTGTAGGATTGTCATAAAATGTTCATAAACAGTCATAAAATGTTTCTAAAACATCACAAATGTCACAAAGTGTACTTAAGTCTCTATAATGTTCTAGAATAGTCATAAAATATTTCTAAAATATCAAAAGTGTTACAAAATGTTCTTAAGATACTATGATGTTCTAAGAATGTCTTAAAATGTTCATAAACAGTCATAAAATGATTCTTAAATTCACAAATTTCACAAAATGTTCTTAAACTGACATAAAATGTTTCGTAATTTATCACAAATGTTACAAAATGTTTGTAAGACACTATAATGTTCTAGGACTGTCATAAAATGTTCTCTTAAACTGTCATAAAATGTTTCTAAAATATCACAAATGTCACAAAGTATTCTTAAGTCACTACACTGTTCTAAAATTGTCATAAAATAAACTTTAACTGTCATAAAATGTTCTTGAACTGACATAAAATGTTTCCAAAATATTGCAAGTGTCACAAAATGTTCTTAAGACACTAAAATGTTCTAGAATTGTAATAAAATGTTCTTAAACTGTCATAAAATATTTATAAAATATCAAAAGTATCACAAAATGTTCTTAAAATACTATAATGTTCTAGGACTGTCATAAAGTGTTCTTAAACTGTCATAAAATGTTTCTAAAATATCACAAATGTCACAAAGTGTTTCTAAGTCACTATAATGTTCTAGAATTGTAATAAAATGTTCTTAAACTGTCATAAAATATTTTTAAAATATCAAAAGTGTCACAAAATGTTCTTAAGATACTATAATGTTCTAAGATTGTCATAAAATGTTCATAAACTGTCATAAAATGTTTCTAAAATATCACAAATGTCACAAAATGTTCTTAAGATACTTTAATGTTGTAGGATTGTCATAAAATGTTCATAAACAATCATAAAATGTTTCTAAAATATCACAAATGTCACAAAGTGTTCTTAAGTCTCTATAATGTTCTAGAATTGTACTAAAATGTTCTTAAACTGTCATAAAATATTTCTAAAACATCAAAAGTGTCACAAAATGTTCTTAAGATACTATAATATTCTAAGACTGTCTTAAAATGTTCATAAACTGTCATAAAATGTTTCTAAAATATCACAAATTTCAGAAAATGTTCTTAAACTGACATAAAATGTTTCGAAATTTATCACAAGAGTTACAAAATGTTTTTAAGACACTATAATGTTCTAGGACTGTCGTAAAGTGTTCTTTAACTGTCATAAAATGTTTCTACAATATCACAAATGTCACAGAGTGTTCTTAAAACACTATAATGTTCTAGAATTGTAATAAAATGTTCTTAAACTGTCATAAAATATTTATAAAATATCAAAAGTATCACAAATTGTTCTTAAAATACTATAATGTTCAAAGACTGTGTTAAAATGTTCATAAACTATGATAAAACATTTCTAAAATATCACAAATTTCACAAAATGTTCTTAAATTGACAATGTTTCAAAATTTATCACAAGTGTAACAAAATGTTTTTAAGACACTATAATGTTCTAGGACTGTCATCAAGTGTTCTTAAACTGTTATAAAATATTTCTAAAACATCAAAAATGTCACAAAATGATCTTAAGACAATATAATGTTCTAGAATTGTAATAAAATGTTCTTAAACTGTCAGAAAATATCTCTAAAATATCACAAAATGTTCTTAAAATATTATAATGTTCTAGGACTGTTTTAAAATGTTTATAAACTGTCATAAAATATATATAAAATATCACAAAATGTTCTTAAACTCACATAAAATGTTTCAAAATTTATCACAACTGTTAGAAAATGTTTTTAAGACACTATAATGTTCTAGGACTGTCATAAAGTGTTCTTAAACTGTCATAAAATGTTTCTAAAATATCACAAATGTCACAAAATGTTCTTAGTCAATATGGTGTTCTAGAATTGTAATAAAATAATCTTAAACTGTCATAAAATATCTCTAAAATATCAAAAGTATCACAAAATGTTCTTAAAATACTATAATGTTCTAGAATTGTAATAAAATGTTCTTAAACTGTCATAAAATATTTCTAAAATATCAAAAGTGTCACAAAATGTTCTTAAAATACTATAATGTTGTAGGATTGTCATAAAATGTTCATAAACTGTCATAAAATGTTTTTGAAATATCACAAATGTCACAAAAAGTTCTAGAGTTTACATAAAATAATGTGTTCTAGAACTATCATAAAATGTTTTTAAAATATCACAAACGTCACAAACGAAACACTATAATGTTCTAGAACTATCAGAAAATGTTTCGAAAATAACACAAGTGTAATAAAATGTACTTGAACTGTCATGAAATTATAGTAAACTTATAAAATGTTCTTAAATTGTCATAAAACCTTTCTAAAGTATCACAAGTACCATAAAATGTTCCGGAGTTATCATAAAATGTTCTTAAGTCACTATAATGTTCTAGAACTGTCATAAACTAATTCTAAAATACCAGAAGTGTCACAAAATGTTCTGTAGTTATCATAAAATGTTCTTAAGATACTATGATGTTCTAGAACTGTCAAAAAAGGTTTCTAAAATATCACAAATGTCATAAAATGTTCCGTAGTTATCATAAATTATTCTTAAGACACTATAATGTTCTAAGACTGACATAAAATGTCCTTAAACTGTCATAAAATCCATAACTTTCATAAAATAATTGTAAATGTTCTTAAACTAAGACTGTCATAACATGTTCTTAAACTGTCAAAAAATGTCTTTAAAGTATCACAAGTATCACAAAATGTTCAAAAGTTTACATAATATAACCTTAAGAAAAACTGTCATAAAATGTTCTTAAACTATCATAAAGTAATCGTACACAAATAGAATGTTCTTAAACTGTTATAAAATGTTCCTAAAATATCACAAGTGTCACAGTATGTTTCAAAGTTTACATAAAATGTTCTTAAAACGCAATAACGTTCTAGAACTATCATAAAATGTTCATAAACTATCATAAAATAATCGCAAACTAATAAAATGTTCTTAAACTGTTAAAAAGTGTTGCTAACGTATCATAAGTGTCAAAAATGTTCCGGAGTTATCATAAAATGTTCTTAAGATACTATAATGTTCTAGAACTGCCATAAAATGTTCATAAACTGTCATAAAACAATAGTAGACAAATAAAAGTGACACAAAATGTTCCGGAATTATCATAAAAAGTTCTAAAACTGTCAAAAATGTTCTTAAACTATCATAAATTAACCGTAAACAAATAAAATACTCGTAAACTGTTTTATAGTGTTCCAAATATATCAGAAGTGTCACAAAATGATCGGGAGTTATTATAAAATGTTCTTAAAATACTATAATGTTCTAAGACTGCCATAAAATGTTTTTAAAATGTAATAAAATAATCGTAAACTAATAATATCATCTCAAACTGTAAAAAAGTGTTCCTAACATATCACAAGTGTCACAATATTAAGAGTATTAAGATACTAAAACTGTCAAAAAAAGTTTTTAAAATACCACAAATGTCATAAAATGTTCCGGAGTTATCATAAAATGTTCTTATAACACTATAATGTTCTAAGACTGTCATAAAGTGATTTTAAACTGTCATAAAATGTTTCTAAAATATCACAAATGTCACAAACTGTTCTTAAGACACTATAATCTTCTAGAATTGTAATAAAATGTTCTTAAACTGTCATAAAATATTTCTAAAGTATCAAAAGTGTAACAAATGGTTCTTAAAATACTATAATGTTCACATTTTTTACAAGTTTTTAGCAACAATTACTCATTGAAAGCTTAAATACAAGTAAAAAGCAAGGTTTTGGTAATCGCGCATAAAACCTAATTTTAACATAAAATGCGAGTAGAAAACATACTGATAAAACTCATATAAATCTTAAAATACGCGTAAAAAGCATATTAAACTTTTCAAATCGTGAAGAATAAAAATCATCAAAAATGTTATATTAGCATTAAACTTACTAAAAATTACTCATAATACTTATTTAAAGCCTAAAACACTTTAAACTCTTCAAAAATTGCGCATGAAATCCATTTATATCATAAAAATTTATACAATGTGTGAAGAAATCACATTTACTGCAAGAAATTTAGAAAAAAATACTCTAATATTTATTTGAAGCTTAAAATAGGCGTAGAAAATAGATTTATAAAATGTAAAAATGCGCTTTTAGCATTAAACTCTGCAATAATCGCTCATAAAACTCATTTCTAAATATTTGCAAATTTCAAAATATTTTTTAAAATTTCACAAAATATAAAAAAAATATTAATCTATTTTTCAGCCAACACGGCTTCTAATTGATTAAAAAAATTTAAAAAAATAATATTTAATTTGCAAATTTCAAAATATTTTCAAAATTTCACAAAATATTAAAAAAAATTATATATGTAATTTTACCATATTGATCCTCAAAGTACATAAATGACTCACCTGAAACAAAATAAAAACACATTACTATAAAATACTACAAAAACGACTCGTTTGGAGCCATTTAATTAACCAATATTGCCATTAACCAGATGTCCCAACCAATTTACAATACAATCCCCCTTGAAATGGATTACAACGATGGATGTTCCGCACTAATAAAACCGAAAGCAATTACGCTTTATTGTTATTAAAATTGA
Organism: Tachinus rufipes; assembly: GCA_963932245.1. NCBI lineage: Eukaryota > Metazoa > Arthropoda > Insecta > Coleoptera > Staphylinidae > Tachinus > Tachinus rufipes. Next base: position 12,524,341 of record OZ010749.1, read on the forward strand.
AGTTATGTTTTTCTTTACTAATAATTTTACGACGTCTTTTATTACACCGCTTATATAAAGTGGTATATTTTTTCGCAAGGTAATAATATTTTAATGCAAGACAGCTCGACGATATATCAAAGGAATATTGACGTTTTATGTGTTTGCATATATCATGCGCGTCGCGAAATTTATGAGATTGGTTTTAGATAAATAATAAAAAATAAATATCCGCATGGATGAAATTAATTGAAATCAATGTGCGGGCTTTATTGTTCGGATCGGTTGTTTTTCGTTTTGGAAAATCTGACCGATTGAGTTATCGCAGATGGGCATCTACTACAGGCAGTTATACGCATCCTTGCGTTTCACATAAGGGACGAAGTGATTTATGCTTTCGGTTTCGGACGTATTCCGGTAAATGCTCAATGACAATATACTTGTTTTGAAATGCGATAACATTTATTTGACTATAAGTATTATCTTTATTTCCACTTCAATTAACAACCGGTTTTATTGCATTTAATATATTTAGTGAAATTTATTTGTGTTAAATAGTTTAATTTGAAAATACGATGGAAGTTTTTATGTTATATACTTAAATCTGAAGGAAACGACTTAGAAAACAAACAGGATTTTATTTTTAAACATTGAAATTTTTTTAAAAGTTAATACCATAAACTTTTTTTGATCCCCGCCCACCCGCCAGTTTCTTGATCGCAAACACTTGAATAGGTGAACGGGGACAAGTTTAAACCTTGTAAACTTGTGGTTTAGATTAGTGTTTCCGCCCACCCATCCAAGTATTTTTGCTCCAATCTCTTGCTCACAAACACTTAAGTAAGTAAGTGGAAACTAAGTTTAAATTTAGTAGACGTGTGATTTGAAATTCACCGCCAACCCGCTCGAATAGTACAACTATCCATTTTATTAATTTCTTAAAATTTTTATTTTGTAAACGTGTAGGTTGGATAAGTATTCCCCGCAAACCCAAATGTTTGTGATCCAATCTTTTAATCACAAACACTTGGGTAAGTAGGCAAAAACCAAGTATAAATTTTGTGAGCGTGTAGTTTGAATTTGTATTCCTCACCCACCCCAAGTGTTTGTAATCCAATCTCAATTTGTTCAAAATATTGACCAAAAAATGTTAATTACAAAATTGTAAATCTTTAGCTAAATTAGTTTAAAAATGCACTAATTGGTCTCAACTTTTGTAAAAAAATAAACGAAAAAATCTAATTTGTTCAAAAATGAAACCAAAAAAATTACATTACTAAATCTTTGAATAATTTAAGTTAAAAGTATTAATTGGTTACAACTGTTCTTGACACTAAGCACTAGAGCTAGTTTAAACTTGTATAAAATGTGCTCAAAAAAATTCATTTGCAAATTGGCAATTTCTAGATGATTTGAATAAGCTATTTGAGCTATTTAGTAAAACCAAATTTGTCCAAAACATTACCAACAAATATTAATTGATAAATTTCTAATCTTTAGGTAATTTAGGTAAGAAATGTACTAATTGGTCTCTACGTCAAAAAAGCCTTCAACAAAGTCTGGCACAATGGCCTTCTCGTAAAACTGAGCAGATAAAACTTCCCTCTGCGTCTTATAACGCTAAAGCCTCGTATCTAAACCGCAAAAATCTGGCCGTAAAGCTTGAAAACTACGTTTCTAGTAGTAGTTCCTCAAGGATCAATTTTCTCGCCTACCTTATTTAACCTTTTCGTTGCCAATATGGCTTCCAAAAGCATGCACAAGGTTAAAATGGCTTAATGTGCTAACGACACAGTACTTTAAAGACTAGTCACCTAAAATGTTCAACATAAGGCTACAAACAACATCCAATCTAGCAAAATTGCTGAAAGACTGGCAAATCAAAGAAAATTCAGAAAAAAATAATTCTCTTCACATGGAAACGACTCAAAACTCATGAGAACGTCAATCTGAATAATGTCTTACACCGTGGTCCGATGCTTCCAAGTATCTAGAATAACCTTTGACAAAAGACTACACCTTTAGTCCATTCTCGATAAAACTCCAAAACAAAACCCGGCTCTAGACTTCTACCATCAGATCAATAATCACATATGCTTCCCCATTTGGGGAACGGTTGCAAAGTGCCACCTTAGTCGTCTTAAGATTTTCCAAAGTACAACTTTGCGAATGCTTATTGGAGATCCATGGTTTGTCCAAAAACTGGAAAATACGTCCCAAAAAGTAGTTCAACAACTTCACGGTTCACTTCAATGCCAACCAGGAAAACCAAATAGAGAAGCTTCAATCTACTCTACAAACGACCGGTGAACCAAGTAACCGTCTAGATAAAACCACATCCCAATACCCAGCCTAAAACATCCACCTCCTGAAATCCTTATCTTCAAAACTGACTCTTTAGAAGATTCCCATCCCAAACCACCAAAAAAAAAAAAAAACGGATGCTCTACGTACAGCTTCCGTAGAACAAAATATTGTGTAACCTTACGGTTCGCGTTGAATATAAACGCAAATCGGCAGACTTTGTTCAATACCCACTCAACATCAAAATCGCATTGTAAAATGCGCCAAAGCATACCCTAGCTCTAGATGTAACAAGGAAAAAAAGAGTCTGGACATGTAGCATTCAAGTTTCTCTTCCTTGCAAGAATTAAAAGTCTTTTTATGCAAAGAAGTGATGATGATATTAAATGTTTTGATAACCAACACTTGGGTGGGTGGGCGGGTCACTCCAGTTCATGATTACCAGTCAAAGTTTAAACTGGAGTACCCAGCCACCCGCCAAGAGTTTGTTACCAAAAAAATTTAAGTTTCTCTTCCTTGCAAGAGTTAAAAGTCTTTTTATGCAAAAAAGAAATAATGTATTAAATCTTTTGATAACCAACACTTGGGTGAGTAAGTAGGTCATTCTAGTTCTTAAGTACCAGCCAGTAGTTTAAACTGTAGTGCCCAACCTATCCGCCCAAGTGTTTGTTATTAAGAAAAGTTTCTCTTCCTTGCAAGAGTTAAAACTCTTTTTATGGAAAGAAAAGATGATGATAGATATTAAATCTTTTGGTGGCAAACACTTGAGTGGGTGGGTGGGTCACTTCAGTTCTTATTTACCAGCCAGTAGTTTAAACTGAAGTGCGCACCCACCCGCCCAAGTGTTTGTTATTAAAAAATATAAAAATTCTCTTTCTTGCAAGAGTTAAAAGTCCCTGTATGCAAAGAAGAGATGATGAGATTAAATCTTTTGATAATCAACACTTGGGTGGGTGGGTAGGTCACTCCAGTTCATAATTACAAGCCAGTAGTTTAAACTAAAGTACCCGCCAAGTGTATGTTATCAAAAAATTTAAAGTTTCTTTTCCTTACAAGAGTTTAAAGTTATTTTATGCAAAGAGAAGATAAGATTAAATTTTTGATGACCAACACTTGGGTGGGTGGGTGGGTCACTCCAGTTCAAAAGTACTAGTCAGTAGTTTGAACTAGAGTGCCCGCCCACCCGCCCGAGTGTTTGGTATCAAGTGATTAAAAGTTTTTCCTACTTGCAACCTTTAAGTCTTTTTTTATGCAAAGAGGAGATGATGATATTAAATCTTTTATGACCGACACTTGGGTGGGTGAGTGGGTCACTCTAGTTTATGATTACGAGCCAGTAGTTTAAACTGGAGTGCTTACCCACTCGCCCAAGTGTTTGTTATCAAGAAATTAAAAGTTGTTCCTACTTGCTAGTGTTAAAAGCCTTTTTATGCAAAGAAAAGATAATGATATTAAATCTTTTGATATCCAACACTTGGATGGGTAGGTGAGTCACTTCAGTTCTTAATTACCAGCCAATAGTTTAAACTAGAGTGCCCAACCTCCGCCCAAGTGTTTGTTATCAAGAAGTGTAAAGTTTTTCCTACTTGCAAGCGTTAAAAGTCTTTTTAATGCAAAAAGAAGACTAAATCTTTTAATGACTAACACTTGGGTGGCTGGGTAGGTCATTCCAGTTCAAGATTACTAGTCAGAAGTTTAAACTAAAGTGCCCAACCAACCGCCAAAGTGTTTTTTATCAAAAAATTAAAAGTTTCTCTTCCTTGCAAGAGTTAAAGTCTTTTTATGCAAAGAGAAGATGATGAAATTAAATCTTTTGATGACCACCACTTGGGTGGATGGGTAGGTCACTCCAGTTTTTAATTACCAGCAAGTAGTTTAAACTGGAATGCCCAACCTATCCGCCCAAGTGTTTGTTAACAAGAAATGTAAAGTTTCCCTTCCTTGCAAGAGTTAAAAGTCTTTTTATAGAAAAAGGGGATAATGATATTAAACCTTATGATGACCAACACTTGGGTGGGTGGATAGGTCACTCCAGTTCATGATTACCAGCCAGAAGTTTGAACTAAAGTGCCCACCCGCCCAATTGTTTGTTATTAAAAAAATTAAAGTTTCTCTTCCTTGCAAGAGTTAAAAGTCCTTTTATGCAAAGATAAAATAATCATATAAAATCCTTTAATGACCAACGCTTGGGTGGGTGGGTGGGTCACTCCAATTCAAGATTACTAGTCAGAAGTTTAAACTGAAGTGCCCGCCCACCCGCCTAAGCGTCTTTTATCAAAAAATTAAAAGTTTTTCCTACTTGCAAGCGTTAAAAGTCTTTTTTATGCAAATAGGTGATGTTAAATCTACATATCACTAACACTTGGATTAGATGTCACTCCTTCTTGCAAACACAAATATTTACTAAATAAACAAAACACTGAAGTACCTCGCCCACCCGTCAAAGTGTTTGTAGTAAAAAAATTAGAAGTCTTTCTTCTTAAAAAAAAAACAATTACATCCAATCTATGAATCATCATAAGTAGATAAAAAAATCAATTTATTATGTTTATACCTATATAATAAAGGTGTTCAGATAAAATTTAAGGTTTTGTAAAAAAAGTTTGAAAAAGTATGTTTTAGAACCAGAAGACGAATGCAGATAGACTTAAAAAATTGCAAAAACTCGGCAAAAGTAAACAATATAAAATAAAATAATTCAAAAAAATCTTTTTTCTTACAAATCAAACAAAAAAAAAAATAGAAAATTATATTTTTTTTAGCGGGCTCAAAGGACTTTGCAAAATATGTTTTTCCCGCCCTAGGGCCGCAATGCATCGCTTTCAACCACAATGCAAGCAGAAAAATGATTACTTTAGAGTAAACAGGCAAAAAAAAAATAGAATTAATAAAAAAATATTCAAGTCAATTATACTGTTCTAAATCCTAATTCATTATGAATAATTTTCTAAACCAAAACTATAAACAAGTATTTAGCTTACTACTTTTGCCTGTCCATAATAAATAAGTCCAATTTTTTTTTTCAAACCAAACATAATAAAAAGCTTACTTTTTGTTTAATTTTTTTTTTTAAATCAAACATCAAAAAATATTTGTAAAATTTCTTTTTTTTTTAATTTAAAAAAACAAACGAACTAAAAAATTATATTTTTTTACAATTTTTAGGAAATTAGTAACAAAATAAAAAAAACATTGTTTTTAATTTTTTGAAAATGTATTTTTTTTTTTAATCAAATAATTTAAAAATACTGATTTTTTGAAAATTATTTGTAATTTTTTTTAAATCTAACAATATAAAAAATCATTTTTAAAAATTTTTTTTTTCAATTTTTTTTTAAATGTTTTTTAATTTTTTTTTCAAACCAAACAATTTAAAAATATTAATTTTTTTTATTGTTTTTTAAAACTAAATTAAAAAAATTTGTTTGTAAAATTTGTTTTTCTTTTTAATTTAAAAAACCAAACAAAATAAAATATCAAAAATTTTTTATATATATTTTTTTTTAAATCAAACAATTTAAAAAACTGTTTTTTTATAACTTTGTTTTCAAAATAAAAAATAAAAAAATTTTGTTTGTAAAAACAGTTTTTTTTTTAATTTAAAAAACCAAAATAAAATAATGAATTTTTATTTGTTATTTTTTTTTTTCGAATAAAACAAAATAAAAAACCATTTTTTTTAATCAAACAAAAAAAATTATTTTCTATTTTTTTGAAAATGTATTTTTTTTTTTTTAATCAAAAAATATAAAGAAACAATTATTTGATTTTAAAATAAACTTTTTCAACGACAAAAGTTTTGTTTGTAATTTTTTTTTATTATTTAAAAATCCAAACGCACTTAAAAAAATCATAATTTTTCTAACATTTTTTAGGAAATTTGATTTTTATTTTATTTTTCAAACCAAACATTTTAAAAATACTGATTTTTTTATTTGTTTTAAAAAAAACCTTTTTAACAAAATTAAAAAAAAAATTTTTGTTTGTAAAATTTATTTTTTTCTTATTTAAAAAATCAAACGAACTAAAAAATCAATCATAAGTTTTTTAACAATTTTAGGAAATTTGTTTCTTTAATATTTTTTTAAACAAAATAAAAAATCAAAGATTTTTGTTTGTAAACTTTGTTTTATTTTAACTTAAAAAACCAAACAAAATGATATGTCAAGAATTATTATTTGTATTTTTTTTTTCTAACCAAACAATTTAAAAATACTTCTTTTTTAGTTTGTTTTTTAAAAAAACTTTTAAACAAAATAAAAAATTTAAAAATTTTGTTTGTAAAATATGTTTTTTTTATTTAAAAAACCAACAGAATTTAACATCAAAAACTTTTATTTCTATTTTTCTCGAACCAAACATAATAAAAACATATTTTTTTATTTTTTTTTTAATCAAACAAAAAACATATTTTTTTTTTAAACTAAACAAAATAAAATATCCAAAATTTTTATTTGTGATTTTTTTTCGAATCAAACTAAATAAAAAATCATAAAAATTTGTCAGGTCTAAAAACACAAAAACATTAAATAAGCAAAAATTTCAAAAAACAAAATAAAAAATCACAAAATTATTAGAAAAATCCATTTTTTTTTTCAAATTTAAAAATATAAAAAATCGCAAAAATATTTAAAAAAAAAACAAAGATTAAAAAATTTCAAAAACGCAAAAATATTTTCTAAAAAATCCAGAAATATTAAAGAAGAAAAAAAAAATTTAAAAAACTTTTTTTTAATTTGTTATTTTTAATAAAAATTTCAGCAAAATAAAAAATCAATAATTTTTGTTTGTAAAATTTGTTTTTTTTTTTTAGTTTGAAAATCCAATCAAAATAAAATATCAAGAATATTTTTAATATTTTTAAAAATCGAACAGAATAAAAAATCAATGTTTTTTAATTTTTTTAATCAAATTCTTTTTTCAAAGCAAACATGTTAAAAATACTGTTATTTTTTTACCAATTTGTTTAAAAAAAAACTTTTTTTGCTAAATAAAAAACTTTTGTTTGTAATTTTTTTTTTTAATTTAAAACTGATTTCCTTCATTTCAAATTTGTACTCAAAATCAAAAATTTTTGTTTATAAATTATTTTTTTTAAACAATTTAAAAACACTGTTTTTTAATTATTTTTTTTACAAAATAAAAAATCAAAAATTTTTGTTTGCAATTATTTTTTTTTAATTTTAAATTTAAAACACAAAACAAAATAAAATTTCATGGATTTTTATTTGAATTATTTTTTTAATCAAACAAATAATCAACTTTAAAATACTGTTATTTTTTAAAAATTTTGTTTAAAAAAAAAAACTTTTTTCAGCTAAATTAAAAAATTTTGTTTGTAAAATGTTTTTTTTTTTTTTTAATTTTAAAAACCAACACAATAAAACATCAAGAAATTTTATTTGAATGTTTTTTTAATGAAACAAAATAAAAAATCTTTTTTTAATTTTATTAATCAATTTTATTTTTCAAATCAATTTAACAATACTTTTATTTTTTTTTAAATTTGTTTAAAAAAAAAACTTTTTTTAACAACATTTTTGTTTGTAACATTTGTTTTTTTTTTAATTTAAAAAACCGAACAAACTAAAATATCATAATTTTTTTTAGAACATTTTTTTGAAAATTTGTTTCTTTAATATTTTTAAACAAAAACAAATTTTTGGTTGTATTTTTTTTTTAATTAAAAAAAACCAAACAAAATTAAATATCAATTTTTTTTAATTTTGTATTGAATTTTTTTTTTTCAAATCAAACAAAATAAAAAAATCAAGTTTTTAATCAACCAAAATAAAAAATCACAAAAATTGTTTTCAATTTTATAATTTTTTTTTTTTTTTCAAATCAAATATTTTAAAAATACTGATTTTTTTTTATTATTTAAAACATCAAGAATTTTTATTTGTAATTTTTTTTTCGAATCTTACATAAATCATTTTTTGTTTCAATCAAATAAAATACATAATTGTTTGTAAAATTTGTTTTTTTTTTTTTAATTTAAAAAACCAAACAAATTTATCAAAAAGTTTTATTTGTATTTTTTTTTCAAATCAAACAAAATAAAAAATCATAAAAACTTTATTTTAATTTTTTGAAAATGTATTTTAATTTTTTTTTAAATTAAGGTCACGTCAAAAAAATTAATAATTTAAAATAAACTTAAAAAAATATTATATTTTGTCCATATCATTAAATTGTAAATAAACTAATTGTAATTGTTGCAAACAATCTACCCATTATTAATAAATTAATTCAACAAACCTATAATAATAAGTGATAAAATGACTTCAAGTGACCCCATCATCCGGCACATTTTTACAATAAAACCAATCAACTCCGAACTGGGAATATATGCAAAACACAACCCCACACATTAATCCCCACACCAAATACATCGGCACTAATCATATACGCGAATTTACCACAAAACTTTCACGGACTAATTCGACGTCCATAACGTGACAACAATAGACACGAAGTGAAGCGGACCGATACGAACAAAAACGATCAAAATTAAAATTGAATAAACTGATGCAAAAAATATTAGATTTCGTCTAAAGCATTATCAGAATGTAAATGAATTAATCATAATTGTTATAAACAATCTAAATAATCCACCCAATATTAATGAATTAATTCAACAAACCTAGAATGTGATGAAATGACCTCTAGTGACCTCGTCATCCTGCTTCGGCACACATGCATTTTAACAATAAAACCAATCACTTCCAAACTGGGCATATATGAAAAACACAATCCCCCACATTAGTCCCAATACTAAACCCATCGGCACTATTTATATACGCGAATTTACCACTTAATGTTGTAAAATGTTCACGAGCTAATTCCGGCGTGTATTGCAAGCAACAATATACACGAAGTGAAGCGGACCGATACGAACAAAAACGATTGAAATTAAAATTGGATTATAATAAAATCAAAATTAAATAATATTATTTTTGTCTAGATTCTAGAACATCATCAGAACTTTAAATGAATTAATTATAATTGTTATAAATAATTCACCCAATATTAATAAATTAATTCAACAAACCTATGTGAAGAAATGACCTCTAGTGACCTCGTCATCTGGCTTCGGCAAATACACATTTTTGCAGTAAAACCAATCACTTCCGAACTGGGCATATATGAAAAACACAACCCCCACATATTAATCCCCACACTAAACCCATCGGCACTAATTATTTACGCGAATTTACCACTTAATTTTGTAAAATTTGCACGAGCTAACTCCGGCGTGCATTGCAAGTCAACAATATACACGAAGTGAAGCGGAGCGGTACGAACATAAACGATTGACAATAAAATTAATAAAATAGTAGATTAATTAATTGATTAATATTGCAAATTAGTTGAATTAATTGCTTAAAAAAAAAGAATTAAATTTATAAAAATATATTTTGTAAAATGACTTTTTCGCAAAATAGAATTGAAAGTATCAAAAATCTCCATCAATTAACAGTACCAACATTGAGTAACTTATATTTATCTTATAGAAATGGTTGAAGTCACCGTGAAAATTCTAATTTTAGGGTTTCTCTCTTCGGTCCCTCATCCCCCACCAGCCACACCATTTTCCCGACCGTTGCCGTTAATCTAAGTTACAAGTCCCTTGTTCAAGACTTCCGTCCACAATTTTAAAGCGTCTGCTTTATGTAATTAATATCAAAAGTTGTGAATTATAATTCGACGCGACTGTTTTAAAATTATTACTTTAATTAACTCGCGCTAATAATCAAATTTCCTTGCTAAGGTATTGTCTATTAAATATTACCACAGTAGAACCGAATCATCAAGCTCCAAAGCATTTAGATTGTAATAAATATATTTTTGATTTAGTTTAGTTTAAATTCAAGATTCGACTTCCCTACACACTTAAACGTCGTACAACTCCTTAAGCCAACTTGTTGCATGGCGTATGTAGCATGCTTCATAACTGTCACATCCTAATAAGCCAATGCTGTCCAAATTGATGTTTGCAACTTTACATTTAAAGAAGTTTTGATTGGATTTCCATAGTCCTTGTGCATTTTGAAACCCTTGATGTAATTAGTCCCTTTTGAGTATCACTTCAAAGTTACACAAATTATTTGATGTATTCTGCGTGCGCGACGTAGCGTTTCATAATTCAATTTCCTTGTTGTTTGTCAATAAATGGAATCGATAAACTGATTAATACTACTCTATAATATTTTATTAGATCAAATATGGAGTGCGGCGGTATTTTTATAGAGTAATTGATAGGCTTTTACGTGTTTCGATGTGTGTGTGCATGTTGGTGGTTTTAATTAGGTTATTCCATTATCCAGCGAGCAATAAACACGGTTAATTGATAAACTCAATCAATTTCGGCCAGTAATAAGATTTATTACAGCATTAATATTTTATTTAGTAAACAATTTAATTAATTTGTAATTAGTTTACAATTATTCTATAGAATTGAAATAAAACTACACGCACATGATCTGAATGGGTAATGTAAATTGCATCGCACTTAACTAACCGGATGGGCTTTTATTTTCTTGGTTGGAAGAATACTTCTGCGTTGAGAGCGAGTATGCAAATATAGGGAGGTTCTCTGGGGAGAATCAAAATGCGAAGTTACGGTTTAACATTTTTTTCATTAAGGTCTTTCGAGTATGGCAAGGGGTGGAAAGCTTTTAAGAGTCTCTTTTGTGCAGGGATGAAAAAATAAATTTTACTGCCGCGTTTACGTATTTTTTTGTTAGAGAATGATGTTAGTTAAGGGGGTGTGTGTGTGTTTAGATCAGATTGAAATTTAAAATCAAATTTAATCATCCCGAGAAAGAACAATTCAGGTATACATTTATTACTAAAAGGAAATAAATTAGATTGCTTATTTTAGACGTATAGAAACTAAATTGTTTAGAGATTGTCCTTTGCATTATATAGAGATAAAACTATAACTTTGTTGTAAGCAGAAACTGCCCCAAGGACCACTTTGTGGACTAATCTTGATAAACTCTAAACAGTAAAATTTACATCAATGCGGACTAAATCATTCTTAAATTTTATTGCAATATTTTGTATAAATAAAATTCAAAAATTTTGTTGTTGTTGAGCTTGCCAGCAAATTAAAAAGTGTGTAGAAAGCTCTTGAAATTTGTTAGTAATTTGTAGGTGATTCTAAAATGGGTAACAAAATTTGAAATTTGTAAAAAGTTAAAAGACTTTTCCAAAATTTAGTGCTAGATTTTTGAAAGTATCTATCTATCTTCAAAGGTATTTAAAGTTTTGCAAAAGATTCCAAAATATTTGGAAAACTTTTAGAATTTGTAGAAAGTTTAAAAACTTTTCAAAAACCTTTTGCAAACTTTTTGGAAAAATTAAAAAAAAAAATCTAAAGTGTGTAGAAATCTTTTAGATTTTGTATAAATTTAAAAACAATTCAAAAATCTTATGCAAGAAGTATTTAGGCTTCTCAGAAGATTATAAAATGTGTAGCAAATTCTTAGAATTTGTTAGTAATTTTTAGAAATATCTAGAGCTACACATAAAATACTAAATTGTGTAGAAAACTCTTAAAATTTGTTATAACTCTTCGAAAATCTCTTTTCAGAAAATTCTAAAAAGTGTAAAAAACTTTAAAAATTAAAATCAGGGGTGATAATATGCAAGTGAGTAGTTCCGCCCAAAAGAGAATCAAAGATACAGAAAAAGGGTTTAGTCGGTAGGCAGCTACAAAAGTAGTCTGAATCCGGCACGCTCATAGAATATGGGTGTCTTTTAAAGATTACTCCTCCTTTAGGTAAAAAAAAAAGGTTAGGTAAGGTTAAGTTAGGTTAGATAAGGTGGGTGGGTCAGGAAAGTAGTAAAATTGGCCTCGGAAGGCACAAGCCTTCAGCTGACGGTTCACGCTCTCAGGCCTAAACGAGCGGAGGTTAAATCCGCACCGGCAGGGGAAGGAGAACAAGATAACTGGGCTAAACTGGGCAACAGATCGGCTGCTGCTACAGACCTGGCAATGCAACTAGAGGCAGAGATTGAGGCGGACATTGCTCTAATCTCCGAGTCCAATCTGCGAGCGGCAAGAGCTAGTGCATGGCTACTAGATGAGGAACAAAACGCGGCCGTAGTAGTGCTTAACACCAGCCTGGAGATTGGGAAAAAGGATAAAGGGAAAGGTTTTGTATGGGTGCAACTGGGTGGAAGGTATTACACCGAACAAAACGCAGCAGGACCTCGCAGCGGTGCTAGAAAGCATAGAGGGGCAGCTGGGCGGTGGGCTTAGGAACGCCGTAATTGGGGGGGACTTTAACGTCAAGTGCCATTTATGGAGTGGCAGCGTTGAAGATTAGAAGGGCCGTTTGCTGGCTGAGTGGGCTGCGTGCCCATGAACGATGGGGTAACACCCACTTTTTGGAGACGCGGAGCTCAGTCACATATAGACGTTACCTTGTGTGGAGTAAGAGTGGTGGGGTTGGTAACAGAGTGGCAGGTGCTAGAGGAGGAATGCCTCAGTAATCACCGACCCATTAACTTCCAAATAAAAACAGCAACAGCGGCAGCAGCAAACGTAAGAGACGCAAAAGGAAAAGGGTGGGAAATTTGAAGGGAAGGGAATAAAGGTAAGGGACAGCCCGGCTACACTATGTGATAACATAAGCCGTCTATGCAATTTACACTTCACCAGGAAAGGGCGCCTACATAAGAGGCGGAGGTAGAATAACAAAATTGCAGATGTGCGAATGAGATGCAACCGGGCTCGAAGAACATATACAAGAGCCAAAGCCACAGGAAAAAACATCGTAGAGCTGGAGGTAGAATATAAGGGACTGTGGAAAAAACTAGGAGGTCTAATCAAATCTGCCAAAAGAAGAAAGTAGAACTTCTTGGTAGAGGAGGTAGACGAAGACATATGGGGTAGAGGATTTAAGATAGTTATGGAAAAAGTTGGGAGAACGCCGCCCAAAGTATCGCCAGAAACTATTAAAACGGCCGTGGTTGTTAAACTCTTTCTTAAGCAGGAGGAAAGGTTGTTCAGGAGGTGGGTTTAAGAAAGGACGGTCAACCCTAAACGCGCTTGTTGAGGTAAAAGCAGCAGTAAAAACTGCAAAAAATTTTAGCTTCACGCACAGGTAAATTTTAACGGGGGAGGGGGTGCCACAGGGATCAATTCTAGGGCCCACGTTGTGGAACGTCCTCTACGACGACGTGGTAGGTCTGGAATTGCCCCCTGAGAGTTGAAAAAGTAGCTTACGCCGACGATTTGGCGGTGATAATGACGAAACGCTCTAGGGGGAACTGGAGGAAACGAGAAACCGCGCTCTAGCCCTCATAGAGCGTAAAATCAACGCGCTGGGCGTTGAATTGGCTCCAGAAAAAACAAAACTTGTGGTGCTCTCCTGTTCAAGAAGAGTGCCACAAGTGGAGATGACCGTTTCGGGAATAAACGTCAAGTCGCAAAGTCGGCTAAGGTACTTGAGTGTGACGCTAGGTACTAACCTAGCGTGGGGAATGCATGTGAGAGAGATGTGTGAGAAAGCGGAAAAAGCGGCTCGATCCTTAGCAGCGCTAATGCCAAACCTGGAGGGAGCGAGATCTTCCTCCAGGCGCCTGTTGTGCTCGGTAGTCTCCTCCATAGTACTCTACGGGGCCGAAGTATGGGAGGATGCCGTGTGCAACAACAAATGGCATAGAGAATTAGTTCTGCAAACTCAGAGGAGGTGTTGCCAGAGGGTCTGCAGCGCATACAGGACAGCGTCGACGGCGGGCCTTTAGATCTTGTGGTGCAAGTGAAGACGCCGGTCTGGGATGGTCGCTTTAATAAGTGTGAAGCGAAAGAATGGAAGTGGGGAGAATGGCAAAAGAGTTGGAATGAATGCGTGTCGAGTAGGGGTGGTAGCAAACCGGCATGGTCCAGACGGCTCATCACAGATGTGAGGCGTTGGGAGGGTCGGGGCCATGGTGAGATAAACTACTACCTCAGGCATGTACTAACGGGACATGGTTGTTTCCGGGCGTACCTGCATTGGATAAAATTGATTGAAAGTGTTGAATGTCTGTACTGTGGGCAAAGAGATACGGTTGAGCACACCGTGTTCCATTGCAAAAGATGGATGGAGACGCGTGAAAGAGCAAGAGTGAAACTGATGGGAGAGAGCTTGAACCCGGATAACATGGTGATAGTAATGATGTCTTCGGTGTCCAATTGGAACATCGTGGCCATTATGATAGGGTCCATGCTAGGCATGAAAGAAGAAGAAGAGAGGGAGTTAGCTCCATGGTGTCGGGTGAATGAAGCGGGCAGGGGGAGGAGCCGTAGCTACTCGTTAATGTTTTTGTAAATGTAAATCCATTTCTTATGTATGTTTTGTCAGTATTATGTATATATGCGCGCCCAAAATTGGGTAAACAACCGAAAAAAAAAAAACAAAATTCAATTTATGTAAATGTGTGTTTTTTGATTAAAAAAAAGGGTTATTGCGCCTGAAGTTTGGCGCGCGGGAACCTCCACCTCGACGTAATACTTAAATGCAATTCCAAGGTAGATAAAAATAGTTATTCGCGCAAGAAGAAGGGGAGGTGTTTTTAGTCAGTAAGAATCTGACACAACCCCTCGGGGTGTCTAATGAAGGATTTTCCACCTCCTCAGAAAAAAAAAAGGTTAGATTAGGTAGTATCTAAAGCTTCTCAGAATATTCAAAAATGTTTAGAAAACTTTAGAACCTGTAGCAAGCTTAAAACCTTTTTAAAAGTCTTTGACAAGTTTTCAAAAATATCTAGAGCTTCTCAAAAAATGATAAATTGCTTAGAAAACTTTTAAATAAGTAAAACATCTTTTAGAATTAGAAACTATTAAAAAATCTTCATTTCACTTCACAGATTTTTAGAATTATCTAAGTTTCTCAAAAGATGCTAAAATGTGTAGAAACTTTCAAAATTTGTAAAAAATTCAAAAATATTCTGTAAGATATTTGGAGCCATTCAGAAGATTTTAAAACTTTTAGAACTTGTAGAAATTTGAAAAACTTTTGTGTAGAGAACTTTCAAAAACTGTAAAAGAGTTTAAATTTTTTGAAAGAATTTAGAAATCTTTTAGAATCAGATTTGATTCAATCAGCAATTCAAAAAAAAACCAAAATTCAAAAAAAAACGTGTTATGCAAGACATAACCTCAAAGCTCCTGTTCAGGCAGACCTCGTGACAAAATTAAAACCGCGGAAAGCAAAGATATCTCCAAAAAAACCTAAAACGGTTCATCGCATTTTACCGCAAAACCAGAAACTTTTCAAAAGTACAACCTCAAACTGACCAGACAACAAAAAAATACAATTGGTTTTTTGACTGACATTGCCAACAAATCAAGCAATGACTACAGCCTTATAGAAGATGGTATGTATTCTCATTACTATCAACCGGGCAACTATACCTCCCACGATCCCGGATAGATCAAATACTTCTTGTCGGAAGCGGTGGTTACCGACGGTTCTTGAGCTAGTAGTAATGCCTGAGAAATAAAGTACCAATGTAGGATTGTGCAAAACTTCTAACTTAGTTTGCTTCTAAAAATTGCTGTAGACAAAACAATTGCAAAAGTAACATTTCCTTCAGGAAAATACGTCATAAAGAACAGTAGTTATCTTCCAGAATACCGCAAACTCGTTGAAATTACCCTAAAACTTTATAGGTACGGTAAAAGTTTCTCAAAAGTTATCCACCTACCTACAAGTTCGTCAAAGATAAACTCCAGAGATTGGCGTCCTAAAACAGGCAATGTCAGCTCATCACGGCCAGTAGATTTCCTTCAGTAATGTGTGCCTTAATGTAAAAAAAAAAAAATTGTTGTTGTGACCTCAAAGCTGGCGGTAGAACTGGCTCACGAGTTCTGGCTTCCCCGCCAAGCCAGAATTCTTTGTCAAATTTTTTGTTAACATTAAGGCCACATCTCTTGCAAAACACGTGACTGTAAACTTGTACTTGGATTTAGATATGAGAGAATTGTTTAACAATAAATCTCATAATAACTAACGCTTAAGTGAGCGGGTAAGAACAAAGTTTAATGTGTAAGCAACTTTTTCTACTGTGACCCACCCACCCGCCCAAGGGTTATCTATAAAGAAAACCTTAGTTGCTCACACCTCCTGTGTAATTGGATTTAGATATAATAACAAATGTAACCTATTGATAACAAAAAGTTGTGTAGGTAGGCGGGCACTAAGTTTATTGATTTTGGGACAATAGATTTAACTGAAGTTCCCACCTACCCACCCAAGTGTTGGTAATCCAGAAATTGCATCTGCAAAGTGACAGATCTCTTGATAACTAACAAACGTGTGGGTGGACAAGCACCAAGTCTATTGATTGCAAGACAGTACCCAAACGTTGGTATTCTAGAAATTGGATTCTCTACAGAGTGACAGATCTAACCTATTAATAACAAACAGTCGGGTAAGTAAGCAGGCACTAAGTTTATTGATTACAAAACAGTAGTTTCCACTGGGGTTCCCATCCACCCACCCAAGTGTTGGTGATCCAAAAATTAAACTCTTTGCAAAGTACAAATTAAACTTTTTGATAACAAACTGTCGGGTAGGTGGGCGGGTACTAAGTTTATAAATTGCGGAAGAGGAATTTAAAAAAAATGTTCCCGCCCACCCACCCAACTG
This sequence comes from Tachinus rufipes, assembly GCA_963932245.1. NCBI lineage: Eukaryota > Metazoa > Arthropoda > Insecta > Coleoptera > Staphylinidae > Tachinus > Tachinus rufipes. The sequence continues at coordinate 12,541,275 of OZ010749.1, forward strand.
GTGGTGATCCAAAAATTGAATTATCATCAAAATGACAAACCTAACCTTCTTGATAACGTACAGTTAGGTGGGAGAGCGGGCACTAAATTCGTTTATTTTGGGACAGTAGTTTTACCTGGGGTTACCACCCACATACCTAAGTGTTTGATCTAATTTTTTTGCAAATGTCATTTGTATTTGAATTGTAAGAAGAGGTGACAGATCTTACCTATTGATAACAAACATTTGGGTAGGTGGGCGAGCACCAAGTTTATTAATTGCAAAATAGTAGTTTTACTGAGGTTCGAGACAAAGTGACAGATTTAACCTCTTAATAACAAATAGACGGGTGAGTGAGCGTTCACTAAGTTTATTGATTGCGGAACAGTAATTTTAACCCACCTACTCAAGTGTTGGTAATTCAGAAATTAGATTCTCATCAAAGACAGATCTAACCTTTTGATAACAAACATTTAGATGGGTGGGCGAGCATTAAGTTTATTGATTGCAAGATAGTAGTTAGAGTTCCAGCCCACCCATGCAAGTATTGGTGATCAAGAAATTAAGTTTTCTTTTTTTTGCAAATGTTATTTGGCTTTAAATTGGAGGAAAAATGTGATAGATCAAACCTCATGATAACAAACACTCGGATGGATGGGTGTACAATAAGTTTATAATTGCTGGACAGTAGATTTTGCTGAAGTTCTTGCCAATCTACCCGAGTGTTGGTAATCCAGAAATTAGATTCTCTGCAAAGCGACAGAACTAACCTCTTTTTAACGTACAATTAGGCGGGTGAGCGGGGCACATAATTACGTATATTTAACTTGTGAGCAAATTACTTCTTCTACTATGACCCACCCACCCGCCCAAGTGATACTTATTAAGAAAATCTTAGTTGCTCCCACCTCCTGTGTAATTGGATTTAAATATAAGAATTGTTTAACAATACATTTCATGATAACTAACGCTTGGGTGGATGGGTGGGCACAAAGTTTGAATTGTAGAGTTATCTTCTACTATCTATTGTTCGTCCCACCTCGTGGGTAATTAGATTTAGATATGAGAGAATTGTTTAACAATAAATCTCTTAATAACTAACGCTTGAGTGGGAGGGTAGGGACAAAATGTATCTTGTAGGCAAATTACTTCTTCTACTGTAGCCCACATATCCGCCCAAGTGTTACTTATCAAAGGATTTATTGTTATTCCTCCTCTTGTGTGCTTGGATTTATATATAAGAGAATTGTTTAACAAAGTATAGTTTGTGAACAAGTTACGTCTTCTACTGTGACCACCCGCCCAAGTGTTAGTCATCAATGGATCTATTGTTCGTCCTACCTCTTGTGTAATTAGATTTAGATATGAGAAAATTGTTTAACAATAAATTTCTTGATAACTAACGCTTGGGTGGTTCATTGAGAACAAAGTTTAATTTTTGGGCAAGATTCTTCTTCTACTGTCACTGCAAACAGCTTTAGCATAAGTTATATTTGATATTGTTTATTGCATTTAATTAAGAGTTGCTCTTCTGCGGAAACAAAACAAATTTTGATGTACAATTTGTACGCCTAGAAATTGAAGTAAAGCGTTGCCGGCTAGTGCACGTTAAGCTTAAACCTCCAGTAAACTTAGACTGGCTTTCTAAAGATCCGGCTATTGGTTTCAAATTCAAAAATCTTCTGCAAAATTTTATGAAGTATTTAAGTTTCTAAGCTAACCTAATTCTTTCGCTGGTATTCAACATTCTTTCAATAATTCGAAAAATAAACTCCAAAGAATCCAATAAAAACAACAAGATTTTTAACATATAATTTTTTTTGGTATCTCCGTATAGGTGCAGCTTAAATAACCTTCTTGGCAAATCAACCACTTCCAGGTAATCAACTATTAAATGAAGTTTACTCGGTAAGCACTTTCCCATAAGAGCAAAATACCAAGATGTTTTGTATGCAATTCACGAGCTCGGACCAATCCTAATGATGCAAAAATAGTCCAAAAGTAAAATCCAAGGTAATGGAATAGACAACTAAGCCCAACCATATCAATTTAAATGCAGTCGATTAAATTCAATCTGCAGAAACTGCCAAGATGTCTAGCCCCTTGAAAATATGCAAAATTAGCTCCTACTTCATTGCACCAATAAACATTCAAAAAAAACAAATCATTTATTTGGCAGCCCCCTCCACCTCAACGTTTTGACGTTAGCCATTTATACGTCATTACTGACGTTGTAGCCTCTTATCTACCCGTAATGCTGGCAACTTACATTACAAAGAACCTACAGTTTTAAGTGAGTTCCAATCCACTGGAGAGGTTTGATCACTTCATCAGAAAAAGTTTTTAGCCTTAAAACCCCACGCTGGAAAGGCGGGTTAGGGAGTTGGAAAAAAGTACGAACATGTAAAAAGTATATCACTGTATATGGGAATCAAACCCACAATCTTCGGTGCAGCGGTCAGATGCCTAAACCTCCACGTTAAATCTCGACAGGTAAATTAGATCATCCGTCTACGTGACAATAATGAACTTAAAAGCGAAACACTGAAACGGGCAACATTGGCAACGCAAGAACAAGTCTGAATAAATCCAAAAAGCAAAAAACTATATCATCTCAGTTACTTTAAACTGTTTTTAACACTTCTAGGACAAACCATGTCAATCCTAAGATACTCGCTAATAAAACCTTTTAACAATAACCACATCTCGGACACAACTGCTCCAGCCTTTGCTAACATAAATATTATAGATCATGTCAAACTAACAAACGTGACGTAGAAGACAGCCAAAATCTGCCAAAAATAGAAAAGATTGACAAACCGTTTTCAATGTATCCGAACAAATCTGGCAATAAACCCGGTTTTGCTCAAATCTGCTGATTTGCAACAAAACTTTGTACTAAAGAAAGATTGCAGCGCTATCAATACAAAATTTATTGGCAAAACCTAGATCTATAAAACAATTGTAACGCCACAAAAACGTACAAAAATTCGCGATAACGGCAAAATCTGGCCCTACAATATAAAAATATTGTCAAAAACAAAACTTTCATCAAATTCAATTAAACAATTGTAAAAAAAACCAAAATCTGACCATAAACAAAGTGTAACATTTTTCATAACAACCCAAAAAAGCAAAATTATTGTCAAAAACAACAAAAGCCGACCATAAATTGTGTTAAATTCTGGTCACAAAATATCAAAAATAGCAAAATCCGGCGCTTCAGATTTTCAAATAGACGTCGAAGGCCCTGCATGCTTGCAGAAGACTGAACAGACTATCAAATAGTGCAAATTTCTATTAATAAAAAGTCAAAAAATAACAAAATCAGGCCGTAAAATATCAAAAAACTGTTAGAAATAACCAAAATCTAGCCATAAACATATGTAAAGTGTAATTTTTTTCATACATTCTCAAAAATAGCAAAATCCGGCTATAAAATATCAAAATATTGTAAGAAAACACCAAAATCCAGCATGGATCCCAAACTGATTAACAACCAATCCATAAGATAAATGTACGTCCAGCTACATCATCAGCCTAACTTACAAAAAGTCTAAACGTATCAATATCCACACAGACAAATTCAAACAAACCAGGGTGAACCACCAGGAGCTCATCTTTGAGCTTCAAAAGAACATCTCAAGAAATAATGAAAGATTGAAGACGCCTCCACAGCGGTCATAAAATCTTGACTTCTTCCAAAAAGATCCTAAAAACCCCAGCGTCTTCTCCCGCAGCTGCACCAAAACTCCAAACGCCTCGGTCTAGAACTCCTTAAAAAACCTGACAAAAGTTGGGTCAATCAGATCACCTCTTCCAAATACAAAAAGGTGATAAATGTCCAGCTGTACTTTCACGTCAAACCCCACTACAAAACCACTAGCAAGAAGAAATCAAAGAAGCAAAAGAACACAAGTGTGAGAGTGTATCCAACACTTGCAAATCTTTATAGAAAGATTCTTTTCCCAATATTAGTATTTCGCCGCAAATTTTTTTTTTTAGTTCGGTTAGTACGGTTTTAAATTTTACCGCAAATTTGTTTTGTCACAATTTTTGTAGCTTGAATGGCACTTAAATTGCTTTTTTTAATTGCAAACTAAATGGCGCTACGGTCAGCGCCTCAAAATGTTAAAAATATTTGCGGTAGAATATTAAACTAAAAAAAAAATTGCTGCAAAAGAACCAGAAAACTATGCAATTGCACTAATATTTGAGACACATTTAAATTTTTAGCTATAAAAAACATAGTAAATTGTTTTATTATTTCATAAACATAAATTATCATTATTTTATTTATTATTTTAAAATAATTTATTATGCAATTACTTATAACGAGCTGAATATGTAAAATTTCTAATTATTCGATTGTAATGTTTGGATTATATTAACATAATATAAAATTTGCCTATACATACTCTGTTCTCATAGCAACAAATCTTGCCGCTGCTTTTCCCCCATCTCTTCGATGATGTAATAAATATGTTCGCACCCGACGGCGCCTTCCAAAACTCGAGAATCTCCCTACATACAAATTTCGTTTATATATGCGTGTCACCGTTGGATTTTAATAGACAGGCATTATGTACCTTAACACAATAACAAACTTTAGCACTCAGCTTTCGCTAATGTGGCGCGATGCCATTTGTGTCAAGGCGCACCAATAAAAATGAAAGCGTTGTTGCGCGCAAAACGCTTCTTCTTCTTCTTCTTTGGAATAGCGATAATAAACCCCAAGGAATAACAAGGCACCTCAATAATAATGTGGCGGGCGTAAATCATACTTCGGCGGGTAATTATGCGTACGATTACGGAATGAGCTTTTGCGGTGGAAAATGGAATCGATTTCTTTTTAGGCGGCTTAATGGAGAAGCCCCGTTTGGAAAATGGGTAAATTAAGTTGTCGCATTACACGGACGATGGGTAAAGTTTCCTTCAGTTTTTCTTTTGCTAATTTGAGACGTACTGGAATACGAGTAGATAAACTCGACCGCTTTAAGGATACGAAAATTACATAATATCTAGTTTTATATAAAAGAAGACAATCGTATAATGATTAATAGGCTAAATTTACCTGCTTAAATATTGTGTAAAGTAAGAAGTTGAATTATAACTCTAAAATGTATTGGAAATAGTTGCTATATTGACATACAATTCATAATTTTATTGATGTTTATTTAATTTTAATCTTACGTTGTTACAAAACAAATTAAACCAAAAAATAGTCAAAATAAATCAGTGTTGTCAATGTTGATGAGGTCACACAATCTAGGCAACCAAACCAAGTTAATATGGCTTGCAAATCTTCCAAAAACTTCATAAAAATTTGAAACAAAAAAAGTCAGTTGCCAACATTACGAGCAGAAAAGAAACGCCAGCAGTGGCATGTTTACGGCTAAAACGACGACATTCAGAAATCTGAAAGTCAAGCAATCTGAGCTATAAATCTGCGTCACTTTTGCCTACGTTGAAGATACCATGCTCTATAATAAGCTGTTCTGCATACAACTTCTCTGCATACTTATTACAAAACCCGCCAATAAATTCGCCAGACATAACACCCAAACAAAATCATATACAGGGTGCGGCAGGGAAACTTGCTGATTTGAAAGGTCAATAAAAGAAAAAGTATTTCACATATCGATTTAATTAATTTTTTATCGTATTGTACACATCCTGAATTTTTGTTTCAAGTGGTTTTAAAAATGACATCGGACAAATGGCGGCCCTCATTAGCGATACACTAATCCACCCGCTTTTTGAAGTTTCGCTCCACTCTTTCGAGCATATCGACGGGAATGTTGGCGATAGCATGGCAAATGTAGTCCTTCAGGTGTTGTAGAGTCCGTGGTTTGTCATTGTAAACAATGGATTTGAGATATCCCCATAAAAAATTCACAAGGAGCCAAATCGGAGGAGCACGCCGGCCACAGTACGTCACCCCTACAGATTAAAGAGATTAGACGCTCGTAAAAGTGATAACCAAGAATTTCTTCAAGTTTTGAAAGAAAAAATGCCTTAATCATTTCTCTGTAGCAAACTACTCTTCTTCCTCGAAAAAGTAAGACCCAATTATCGCAACTCTCGACAATGCACACCAGACACTAACATGTTCACAATGAAGTAGCTTCTCATAAAGTTCACGGGGATTGGCACCACTCCAACAACGCATGTTTTGTTATATACGCAGCCGGAAAAGTGGAAATGGGCCTCATCACTAAAAAACACGAGGGTCTAAGTTAAGAAGCGCTTCACATGCAGTTTGGCAAAAAAACAAAATCGTGTTCACTGAGCTCTTGCACCACAGCAAGTTTGTAGGAATGAAACATGAGTTCGTTGTAAAAAATTCATCTCACACTGCAATCAGAAATCCCCAGAGCACCTGTCTGTTTGCACGCCAAACGCCGGAGAAAGTGCAAAAAATGACAGCCTCACACTCTCGACGTTTTCTGGGGTTCTGGAAGTCCGTTGATCTCCAGGCCCTTTTTTGCCACTTTCCCTTAATGCGTCCACCCACAAAACAATCAATTGCCGACAAGGAACGGGACCCGTGAGATAAATATTAAACCAAGTTCGGAAGGCACGTTGGTTCGCTACCACCAAACGTCTATTAGAAAAGTAGGCCTCAACAGCAAACGCAAGCTCCTCCTTTCTCCAACGCATGACAACAACTGACATATGCGGTAACAAAACTACAAGACCCTCTCTTTTAAATGAGACCCTCCCTAACCCTTTCTAACCACATCTCGCTCATTGGCGAGTAATTCAAATCAGCAAGTTTCCCTGTCGCACCTTGTACATCAACTCGGGACCATGATGCAAAAAACGTATACCAAGCTAGTGAACAAATTGAATCAACTCTACCTTACCGCTCCGCAATCTAATGTATCCCATCCCCGTATTGAACCCAAAGTAACAGAACAATAAGTCTAAGCCACAACACACTGACCTTTAAGGTACCACTGGGTTAATCCAACACAAGACGTGATCGACGTCCAAGATCATAAACTAAAAACAAAATCTTTTGTGATTTTTGGCATATCGGTCTATTCGATAAAAAAAAAAGAAAAATCAAGCAAGATAAAAAACCTGACTACCTTTGAGATGAAAGCCAAAATAGTACACATCACATCTCACTTCAAAAACAATACCCAACAATGATCAGAACACTCTAATAAAGTTCAGGTTAAAACAAAAACTCCAGTAGACTCCCTCAAAGAAGAAGATCACAATCCGGTTCAGACCCCACCACTGCAAACCAAAAACCAGACTAAACTAAAAGCGGATCAATGGTCAAAAAAGTTTATTACTATAAACTCTTGGCTAAACTATAACCCACCTCAACAAATGGTGTTTCCACTACCTCAGTCATAACAAAAAAGCTTTTACAATTTTTGGCATATCAGCCTATTCAACCAAAGAAAGAAGAAGGAAAAGGTAAAAAAAAAAACTCCAGTACACTCATTTGATACAGTAGAAAAAATCACTATCACGTAGTTGTTCATCAAAGACAATACCAGACAACGGCCAAAACACTCCGAGAAAGATGCAAACCAAAACACACTGACCTCAAGCTAAAGAACTCCGGTACACTCATTTGATACACAGCACAATCTGCAATCAGCATAAACCCCATTAGTGCAAACCAAATTGAACCACGAGTACCGTACAAATAAATTAAACGTCAAAAAATTGACATCTGAAAATTTCGGATTAGACTATGACCAATGTTGTCTCATTCGTTCGTAGCTAGTTTACAAAAATACCACCAACCTAACCTAACCTAACATAAGATGTCTAGCATGATCAAAGTCTAAAAAGTCCAAAACCATAAACTACAGCTAAAACAAAACCTGTTATAATGTTGATATCAGCCTATTGGACCACAAAAAAAGCAGAAGAAGTCAAACAAATTAAAACAAAACAATCTAACCTAACCTAACACAAGATGTCTAGCTGATCAAAGTCTACAAAGTCCAAAACCATAAACTACAGCTAAAACAAAACCTGTTATAATGTTGATATCAGCCTATTAGACCATAAAAAAAAAGAAAAAAAAACAAACAAATTTAAACAAAACAATCTAACTTAACCTAACCTAACACAAGATGTCTAGCATGACCAAAGTCTACAAAGTCCAAAACCATAAACTACAGCTAAAACAAATCCTGTTAAAATGTTGATAACAGCCTATTAGACCATGAAAAGAAGAAAAAAAAATCAAACAAATTAAAAAAAAAAAAAAAAACACAACACATCTCAAGTTGTGGACAATACTCAACAACAGCTACACTTTCTAAATAAGCTATAAACCACAACGCCCTAATCTCAAACTAAAAATCTCCAGTACTACACTCCTTTAACACACTAGAAAACAATGACTATCTGCAACTGACTCAAATCCTACCATTGCAAACCAAAAACCAGACTAAACCAAAGATTTCATGCCAACCAAAATTCAGAAAAGTTAATTGCCAAGGATTCTAAAGTGAATTAACACACAAGCCGCAAAAAAAATCTCAATGGTTGTCAAGTAAACAACACAAAATTAGAGGTACAATTGCTCCACGCCAGAAAGTAAATCGCAACAAAAGGGCACTTACACCTAAGTTTCCAAACATAATAAACTTCCAACGTGCTAAAAACTGACAAACCAGCAAATATATACGTCAACCAACCGCTCATAAAAGCAAACTTAGGCCCAGTGGAAAATGTTGACAACAACTTCTAAGATAACTGGGATCCACCTCAGCTAAAAATGCTAAAGTGTCCAATCAAGCCTTTGAAATCTTCAACCAACAACAAGCGCTGCTACAAACAAAAAACAAAATTTCGCTAAATCTGTCACCGGTCAGTTGTCAACGCAAGAAGTAAAAAAAAATTACCCACAACTCAGATTCTAGCTTGACTACCAAGTGCCAACAAATTCATTAAAAAAACTACAAACAAAACAACTGCACTAAAACTCGCCCAATATGACAAAGGTTGCTCAGGGTTAGTCCTATCTACAATGTTTTTCAATTTAAATGTCTCAGACAAACTAATCATCCTTCGAGTTGTCAAAGTAGCACATAACACAAACGACACTGCTCTTTTGTACACTTCGAGGCAAAACTGCTGAGAACAGCAGAGTCATACTCTTCTAAAGACAAAAAAACTGTTTTACAACATAAAATGTCAAGCTTTACTAACTGTCATACAAATGATCAAACAACGCCCAAAACTGTCAAACAAGTTTACTGACTACTAAGATACGTTACAAACAGTCACATTACGACAAAACATATACTTCCACAACTGTGATTATATTTGGTAAATTTTAATTCCAAAACAGAATAAAAAACTGTCCAAAAATGTCCAAAAATGTAAAAAAATGTTCAAAATGTCCAAAAATATCAAAAAAGTATATCAAAATGTGACAGTTTGTCTTCTAGTATAATATTTACAAAATGTAACCGTCACATTCCCAAAACTGTCATGTTATGCCAAAAACGTTGAGTAAATTTTAATGTCAAAATTCCCAAAACTGACTATAAATGTAAAGCAAAAAATGTCACATTACAACAAATATGCCTACACAACTGTGATTATATTTGGTAAATTTTAATGTTAACATGCCAAAACAGAACAAAAATGTCTAAAAATGTAAAAAATGACAAAAAATGTCTAAATATGTCAAAAACGTCAAAAAATGTCCAAAAATGTCAACAAAGTTTGTCAAAATGTGACAGTTTGTTTTCTAGCATAATATTTACTAAATATTACCGTCACATTCCCAAAATTGTCAAATATCATGTTGAGCCAAAAACGTTGAGTAAATTTTACTTTCAAAACCCCCAAAACTGACAATAGCAACAAATGTCACTTTACGACAGATATGCTTCCACAACTGTCATTATACTAAAGTCACTTGACGGAAGAGATCAAACAAAATTGAAAACTGTCAAAAAATGTTATTAATGATTACCAAAATGTCTGAAAACAAATTGTCATAATTTTTGACAAATCTATTGTCAACTTTAAAAAACTGTCAACAAGTTCTGCAAACTGTCATAATATGACTTAAGACTAAAGAATTGTCATTATGCTAAGTATATATGACAGCCAATATGCTCATAACTGCTAAACAAGATTATTAATTGTCAAATTATGTCAGTTTACTTTACAAATTGTAAAATCAGACTAAATATGATTACTGCTTAACAAGTTATTATAAAACTTTTGCCAACATTTAGTTGACAACCAACTGTCAAAATGCCAAAATTTTCATCAAAATTACTTTCTGTCAAAATATTTTTCAAAATAATAACAAAACTCACAAACTCCCACATTATGCATGCCAATAAGTCCTAGCTTCAATGTTGTTGTTCACCGACTCTTGGGCAACTCCCTGAATATGTACTCCAGATGTAGAAAAGCCTTGTTTGAGGACTTTCAGATGCAACCTAAAGTTGCTTGGTAAATCGGCGTTGAAACAGCGTTAAGTCTGTCCAAGTATCCATGTGGTGATGGTAAACCACTCGTTCGGCATAAAAATAGAGCGCATATAGTTTCCATTACTTTTGTTAGCCAATCCAATGCAAGAGTCATTGTTGTGATTCTGTTCGGTTGCTGTGTTGCAGACTTGGTCTCAATTTAGTCTTAATTTTCAATTAAAACTTTGCTTCTGCAGAGCTGCTTCCGTGATTGTGATTGACAAGTGATCTGTCTGTAATTCCGTTTTCGTCACCTGCAGTAGGACATGCCAATGCGCTGGAGAAAAGTTTCGGCGTTTTCATTTCAACTTCACTGGACTACAGGCAGATGTTGCTTGGTCCTGTTGGCACGCTAGCAAAAACCTAACCTGGAGTTTATATTGATCGCATCAGCAGGCAATAGTCTTTTCAAGACCCAAATATTACCTGATCCTCACTCTGGTTTAGCTGCTGATAATGATGTTGTTGAGGTAACACATCAGCTTTTTTTGTAGTTTGGGAAAAGAATCTTCTTTAGACTATCTGATTTACCCTCTAAAGAAGAGTAAACTCCTTCCAGATTTTGCTTGAAAGATCGAGACCGTAATGCTCATATACCTTCCGTTTAAAGATTTATTACTGGTTAAGTTAGGTTACAAAATTGCTAATAGGAAGTTTCGGTTGCAACAGACAATTGAACCGAAGAACGAAGATGTGAGTAGCATAGTTGATGAATTATTCCCGAACGTACCAATAACGCAAAGGATAACATTAACTGCTTGAGCAGCTGCTAGTTAGCCGTCTAAAGAAAGACTTTACCACAAAAAGAGAACTGGCTCCAAACCAATATGGATTTTACAAAAGCAAAAGCACGACAGATGTACTAGACAGCTAAAGCAGCCATACGAAAATTGCATGCTCATTATGTTGGATATTAAAAATGCATTTAACACGGCAAATTGGGAACGCATCCTAGAAACAATGACAAAAAAAAATATAGAGCCATACCTCAGAAATATTATTGGCAACTACCAAGAAGACAGGCATCTAATGGTAAGTAAGAGCAACACTAGGCAAGTAACGTGCGGTGTTCCACAGAGGTCAGTACTGGGACCGCTGCTGTGGAATATCCTATACGACGATGTAATTGGAATGGAAATGCCAAAAGAAGTGAAGTTGGTCGGGTATGCAGATGACACTGATATTATCGTCACTGCCAAAACAAAAACATTACTACAGAATATAGCACAAATGGCGGTGGACAGAACCATCCAAAAAATAGAAGAGCTAGGACTGGCAATTGCTCTACATAAGACAGAAGCTGTAATACTTGCACCATTGGCTCAATTTCATTCGAGGCTTACTGTATCTGTAGAATAGTCCAACAATCTAAAACAAAATTCTACTAATTGGCTCTACAATACAATACTCTTCTCCAGAAGGTTTTTACCAACTTTTGACTATGTTTTCATTTATTTCTCAAACATTTAGTTACATTTATGTTTAAAAAATGCCGACATTTTCTTTTACTTAGAACTTTAATACCCTCTAATACTTTTCTTTTATTAGAAGACAAGACAATACAGTTAAGTATTTGCACAATTTTATCAAAGCCATTAAAAGACGTTTAAGACCCTCTTGTTTGCTTTAAGTGGCTTTTAATGTTTCTTTAATGTTTTTATCTTTATTCTTAAAACTATTTTTGTACCCATGATTTTTCTTTTTTCTAAGGTTCTTAAAGTGCTTTCTAAAATTTTGTTTAACCAGCCAAAAACTTGGCTTTATAAAAACTTTTAAACGTTTGTGATCTTTAGATCAAATTCTAAATGATAAACAAGGCATTTTGTGTGCTGTCTCGGATCTAAACCAAACTTGAAGTTAATGATTTTTTTATTATTTTGTCCAAATCAATTGGTTAGGTGTAAAGGTAGATAGTGCCCAGTCTTTTCTCAATATTTTGCAGTACAGTACTGATTCCACCAAACGCTCTACAAGTTTCTGTAGATTGCAGTTCATTTAATTCTGCTTTAGACAAATACTTGGGCGGATAGGTGGGTCACTCCAGATTATGATAATTAACGAGTAGTATCCATGATTACCAGCGAGTAGTTTAAACTAAAGTGCTCAACCATCTGCCGAGTATTTGTTTCAAAAAGATGGAAGTTTTTTCTCTCTTAAAGTATTAGAATCTCTATGTTAGAGGAGGAGATAATGAGTACAATCTCTTGGTGACTAACATTTAAGTGGGTGGATGGGTCACTTCAAATCATGATTATCATCAAGTGAATCAAACTAAAGTGCCCAAACACCCGCCCAAAAATTTGTTATCAAAAATTTTATAGTTTCTTCTTTTTGAAATCCTTAAAATTATTTTTGTTTAAGAAGAAAAAAAGGTAATATCTAATCTTCTGCTAACCAACAGTTGGATGGGTGAGTATGTCCAGCAATTTTTTTGTTAGTACAAAATTGAAATTGGAAAAAATTTCTCTGCAAGTGTTAGAAGTCCATTAGTACAAGAAGGACAACCAACACTTTGGTGCGTAAATAGGTCACTCCAAATGATGATTACCATAGACTTGTTTCAATTGGAGTAAGCACCCACACACTCAAATTTGTTAACAAGAAATTGAAAGTTTATCTTTTTTGCAAGTTTTCGAAGTCTTTATGTTGGGGGAGGGAATAATAAACCCATTCTCTTGATAATCAATACTTTGGTGAATAGGTGGGTCACTCCAGATCATGGTCTGGAGTGTCCAACCACACTCCCAAAAGATTGTTATAAAAAAAATGAAAGTTTCTCCTCTTTGCAAGTGTTCAAAATCTCTTTGTTCGAGAAGAAAGAGGTGATATCTAATCTTTTTGGCGACCAACATTTGGGTGGAAAAGTGGGTCACTCCAGATCATAATTACCACTAAGTAGTTTTGTTTGGTTACAATTTTAAAAAGATGCAAATAACGGTAAAAACCAAATAATAAGGACCAAGAAAGCCATTATCTAGGTATTAAAATAAGGAGAAACAATAGTATAAAAACCCACATTGAAGAAGCCGCCGCGAAAGCGGAAAAAAATGTCATGTGAATGGCTAGGATCATGCCCAACTTAAACCAAAATTCCAGACCAGAAAACTCTTAAGCTCGGTGACTCATTCGGCACTTCTGTATTGAATCCAATCTAGTGGAAGTCAAAGAAAATTGCTAAATACAGATAAATAGTGAACAAAGCACAGAAGAGAGTACTCATAAAAGTTGGACAGGCCTACAGAACTGTATCAAATAAAGCGATACAAGTCATCCCTGGCATACCCCCCATAGAACTACAGGCAACAGAGAGAAGGCTAACATATGAGAGGAAACAAGAGATTCCCTACGAAAATAAAAACACTTACAGAAACAGCAAACTGGACAAAAAGGCTCATAACTAACATTGAAACATGGACCGCGCGTAAACATAGCGACATTGACTACTACCTGTGCCAGTTTCTTAGTGAACGCGAAACGTTTGGTTCGTACCTAAAAAGTTTCCATATAAGAATGAAGACAGCTGCACCTACTGTGGAAATGAAGACACCCCAGAACATGCCTTCTTTAAATGCAACAGATAGAAAGGAGCAATAAACAATATCGAGAGAGCCACAGACAAAGTAATAAGAGCTGAAAACATTATACAATATATGCTCGATTAAAAAAAAAATAGAAAAGGTTGCATAACTGGATCAAATTAGTGATCATAGAAAGAAAAGAAAAAAAAAAAGAGGGATCAAAGAAAGTGGACAATAAGTAAAATCAGAGGTGATGATATGCAAGTGCGTAGTTCCGCCCGAAAGAGATTCGAAGATAAGGAGAGAAAAAGTTTTAGTTTGTAGGCACCTACAAAAGTAGCGGGTTCTTTTGAAGATCACTCCTCCTTCAGGCAAAAAAAAAAATTATGTTAGGTTAGCTTAGATCCCCACTCTGGTTTGGCTAATAATAATGATGTTTGGTGGCGTTGTTACCTCAGCTAGTGGTCTGCTTCAACCAACTTTTTTTGTAATTTGAAAAAAAATCTTCTTAAGATTATCTGATTTACTCTCTTAAGAAAAGCAAATTCCTCCCAGATTATGGCTAAAAGTTCAAAACCGTAAAGCTCATATACCTATTTGGAGATTGTATTACTGCTTACCTGTAGATTAGGTTAGGTTAGGTCCCCATTTTGGTTTGGCTGATGATGATGTTTGGTGTTGTTATCTCAACCAACTTTTTTTTGTAGTTTAGGAAAAAAATATTTTTAAGACTATCTGATTTACCCTCTGAAGGAGAGTAAACACCTCCCAGATTTTGTTTGAAAGTTCAAGACCGTAAAGCTCATATACCTTCCGTTTGAATATTGTATTTTAAAAAAAGGCCGTGAGGTAAAATTGTAAGTTGAGCCACTTTAGAAAGTAATGATATTGATCGCTTTTCTATAGGAGTAGTCATCTTTGTTTAGGTTTAGGATAGCCAAACCCAAGTTGAGGTAAATCGCAAAGTTATCAAAATACTTTTTAATGTCACCAACACAGCGGAAAGATACCGAGATGTTTAAACATACCATAGGGCTTCGTCAAACCAACGTAAAGTAAGACTCTAAAAGGTCTTGAAACGATTTAGGTGCGTGTTCAAAAAACGCATGCGGTATGATGATGAAAGTGTACATCCAAATATTGTTCCGGAGCGACTTGCCAAAAAATTGCAAAACTATAACTAACAGGTTTTTGCCAAAAATAAGCTGTACGTGCAATTTGTAAGTAAATCCTTTATCAAAGGTGATACCCAGATACTTGGCAGCATCAAACTATAGAATAGAAATTATAAGACGCAGCTTTAATAGTAGACCTTTGTGCCAAACCTTGTCAAAATCTTTTGATCGCCAAAGAAGAACCCACCTCTATAATTTATCACAGTCTAAAACCTTGGCCAATGTAGTCAGTCACTCAATTTATTTGGTAGACTACTCTAATCTCGTCAAAGCCCATGTTAATGGGCAATAAAAAAATTCTTAGATTCTATGTGGTTTTGGATTATGTCCAAGCTCTATAAAAATAGAAAACTAATTGGCTGGTTTTGAGAAAACTTCTGGTCCTTTCTAGGTTTTAAAATGACGTGAGAACCTTTTTAAGTTTCTGGAAAGTCCCTGGTGCAAAAAATTGCATTAACAATATTGAAAAAAACCATTATTGCTTTATTTGAACTCTTCGGAAATCTGTTAGAGCCAAGAACTCATCAAATTTTCAATTTTGAGATCACTTCTCGAGAAGGTCAAACCCTATGTAACATAGTGTCGTCGTCAGTGTCCTCTAAGAAGTCATTTTGACGTGCTCCAGATCAGTGTCCTCAGTGATTGAGCATTGGAATTCAAGGTTAGATGTCTGACTGGTAAAAAATCCTTCTTTTCCTTAATCCAACCCAAATACTTTGACAAAATATGTCCAAAAATTGCATTAAATTTTAAAAACTGTCACATACGACAATCATTCAACAATTTTGACAGCTGACATTATGTTATGTATCAAACAAAATTTACAAAAAGTTTGGCCAAAAAAATTCACAAATTGTCAATTTACGTCAAAAAATACAAACTGTAACAATATGCTTAAAAAAATCATTCATCAACTTTGATAGATGTCATTATGTTAAGTATTAAACAAGATTATCAAATTACGTCTCATTTTGATACTAATTAAGTCATTAAATGCTTATGTCAAGTATGTCCAAAACTGTCAAAACTCAGGTTTGTTAATCAAAAAATACCACCAAAACTGTTTAAAGTGTTCCATTGCAAAAACAAGTCTGCTTTATGTATAGGAAACAATTATATGCATTTAATAGATCTATAAATATATAAATTAATGAATAAGATATTTTACGTAAACATACACTCGTGTTATGCACCCATCATCAGTATGCCTAGCATCTCACTAGTCGAAGAAACAATTTACATAAATTATTAATTCTATTATTAGACAATAAACCGTACGTGCCCATCACACACCTTTAAAAAATCCATAGATAACTAATATTTGCACAAAACAAAGTAATCATAGAAACGTAAAATATTCAATATTTGCATAAACGCTTCGACATCTTTAGTAAACACAAATTGTTTGCTGTTAATCATATTATTATTTGAAAAAAATGTAAGCTCTAACTAATAGCAAATATTTTTCTTGTGAACTGCAGTAATACTCCATTCATTATAGAATAAAAGCTCACCTTTCTATGAACTTGCAATATTCATTAGCACATATCATCCATGAATACATTTCGTCTAATTAAAAGCCAGTTTACATAATGCTTTTATGCTAACATTCCATTAATAAAAAATATTTACTAAATTCAACTCAAGCATAATAACGATAAAATTTATCATTCTATATACAGTAAAAGTTATATCTTCGTTTTTTATTATTATTTTGTACGGTTATCTTTTTTTATTACTATTGATTTTTTGTAATATCAGTAGACGATGGATATATTGACCTTATGCTTTCCCATTATGTATTCAGAGGCAGTTCGGAACTTTGCGAGTTAGTGGGTGGGTTTTTGGGAGGACTTAGCTCTTGTTCATTTCGTCCTTGTTGTAGCCGTAACTTCATGACGACTACCACTTGGGAATTAAAGTGGTCAGAGTTTCGGACCCGACCGACAACTTTTCGGACGCATTGATTGGGATGTTTCATAAACGATTAAGATTGTATTAAGTTTATAACAAACAAATAAACTTTCGTTGTAAGAATTACACGAAATTCCTAAATTAATCATCAATTACCAATCCACCACAAACGTGGGTGCGCTTTATGAAAACCAACCCCTTTTTGACATAAACGTACATGCATTCCCTTTCAGTGTTATTAATTCCTAAGTCCTACCTTCTAATGTTCCTGTGTAGACAACTCCCGGGTCAAATATTAAGGGTCCCCCGGTGGATTCGAATGTTACGTCATCGCTGAATACTTCCTTGTCGGGGGTAAGCCTCAGCTTGAACGTTCTGCAAGAAACACGGAAATTAATATGTGGTTGTACACAAGCTGTGACATGGAAAAGATATTAAACGAAAAAACAAACAAAAAAGTCGTCGGAGTAGTTTTGAATTTGCTAGAAAGGAAGTTAATACATCAAAATAAATATGAAACACGCCTCTGTAAAGAACGAAAAGGGAATTGATTTAGGGCTGAAAATAAGGGAGAATATTTTCTTATTGATTTAAGGGTGCATTATTTTAACATCAATGGAATTTCATTTGATTAATTATAATAGATTAAAATATTTATTGTTATGAATTGGGTAAATTTATTTTCAAGATTGAAACAAATTGGTTGCGGTTCCATCTGTTTGCTTTGAAGTAAACAATAAATTTAGTATCATGATTGATTTAATTGTTGCCAGTGCTACGGTTTAATTTTCGTTACAAATTTCGAACCAAATTCGGCCATAAACTATTAAAAAGTGCAAAATTCTTTTCATAAAATGTCAAAAATAGCAAAACATCAAAACATTGATAAAAAGCACTAAAATTAATTTATGATAACAGAGCCGTATTTTTGTTATAAATTAGTTTGACGGCCGGATTTAATTTGATGCCCAGATTTGCATATTTTGTAAACATAAAATTAGATTTTTGTTAAAAATTATCTTAACGGACGGATTTTATAACACAATTGCCGGATTTTTGTCCAATTTTTGTCATTATTCTACTTGATAACCAAATTTGTATTATTTCGTAAAAAAAAACTAAATTTTTGTTAAAAATTGATTTGATAGCCGGATTTTATAAAATAATTGCCGGATTTTTGTTTATTTTCTGGAAACAAAACCGGATTTTTGTTATTATTTAATTTGATGCCCGGATTTGCGTATTTTGTAAACATAAAATTAAATTTTTGTTAAAAATCAATTTAACGGCCGGATTTTATAATACAATTGCCGAATTCTTGTCTAATTATCTAAAAACAAATCTAATGTTTTGTCATTATTCTTTTTGATGACTTCGTATAAACAAGTTCGAATTTTTGTTACAAAGTCACACCATCAAATTATAAAATTTTGAATTCATGTAAAAATCCGGCCGTTAAATGCTAAAATCGGATAAAAAACTACAAAAATCAACAATTAAACATTTTAATTACAAAATCAAAATGAAATCTTATTATAATGTAAAAATCCGGCCGATAAATGCTGAAATCAAACAAGAAAGTTTTGCATCTTCCATTGAACTTGCAAAAGTACGCATAAATGTATAACGTCCACGTGTTAATGATCTGTAGATATTTGAGCAGGCAAGCAAACACTCCAGTTTAAACTATTTATCAGTAATCATAAGCTGTAGTACCCCGACCGGCGGGGTAGTTTTAAACTTTGTTCCTGCCCACCCGCCCAAGTGTTAGTAATCAAGAAATTGTCTGAATCTTAAGTAGTAAATTTAAATTGTCAATAATGTCAAAAGTTGGCGCAATTTTAACTTTTTAATCACAAACACTGAGTGGGTAGGCAAGGATTACCAATTTATAGAATGTAGGCGAGTGGTTATAAACTTTGTTCCCGCCCACCCGCTCAAGTGTTGGTGATCAAGAGATTGACTCAACCTTAAGTAGTGAACGTCAATTGTCACTTATGTCAAAAGTGAACGCAATTTTAATTTCGTAATCACAAACACTGAGTAGGTGGGAGGAGTATACCAATTTATAAAATGTAAGCGGGTAATTTTAAATTTTGTTCCCGCCCACCCGCCCAAGTGTTAGTGATCAAGAAATTATCTCAATCTTAAGAAGGGAATCTCAGTTGTCAATAATGTCAAAATTAAGCGCAAATTTATTTTCTTAACCACAAACACTGGGTGGGTGGGCGAGTAACAACAATTTATAAAATGTAAGCGTGTAAATTTAAACTTTGTTACCGCCCACCCGCTCAAGTGTTAGTGATCAAGAATATTCCTTAATCTTAAGTAGTAAATTTCAATTGTCAATAATGTCAAAAATTAACGCAATTTTAACTTCTTAATCACAAACACTGGATGGATAAAATAAAAAACTTTGTTTCTGCCCACCCGCCCAAGTGTTAATGATCAATAATATGCCTCAATCTTGAGTAGTGAATTTCAATTGTCAATAATGTCAAAAGTAGGGGCATATTTAATTTCTTGACCACAAACACTGGGTGTGTAGGCCGGGAACACCAATTCATAAAATGTAGGCAAAAGGTCAAAAATAACAAAATCCGCTCTTAAAACATCAAAATATTGTTGGAAAGTAATCAAATTCAAACATAAACTGTTTAAAAGTACAAAATTGTTTTCATAAAAAGTTAAAAATAGCAAAATCCAGCTATGAAATAATAAAATATTAAACAAAATTTGAGCATAAACTGTTAAAAATATAAAATTCTATTTAAAAAATGTTCAAAATACCATATTACGGCTTTGGAAAATCAAAATATTGGTAATAAGTACAATAATCTGACCATAAACGGTTTAAAAGTGGAAAATTTTATTCATAAAATGTCAAAAATAGCAAAATCCAGTCTTGAACCATCAAAAGATTGTTAGAAAGTAAAAAAAAATCGACCATATACTATTAAAAAGTGCAAAATTCATTTCATAACATGTCAAAAATAATTAAATCCAGCTATAAAATATAAAAAGCGTAGACATTTTTTGTCAAATTATAAAAAAAAAAAAACGTTAAAAAGTGCAAAAAAAAAAAAATTAAATTAGTCTTCAAACATCAAAATTTTATCAAATAGCAAAGTTTGACAAATAAATTTCAAAAATAACAAAATGCGGCTTAAAAATATGAAAATATTGTTAATATCAGCAAAACTCAGCCATAAACTGTCTAAAACTGCAAAAATCTATTCATAAAAAGTCAAAAATATCAAAACCCGGCTATAAATTAACAAAACATTGTCACAAAAAAAGAAAATTAGAGCACTAACTGTTAGAATTTCAAAATTCTATTAAAAAAATGTCTAAAATAGCATAATACAGTTTTGAGAAATTAAAATATTGGTAAAAAGCACAAAAACCCGACCAAAAACAGTTAAAAAATGCAAAATTCTATTCATAAAATATCAAAAATAACAAAATCCAGTCTTAAAACATAAAAATATTGTTAGAAAGCAACAAAAACTATTGAAAAGTGCAAAATTATTTTCTAGAATGTCAAATAACCAAATCCTGCTTTAAAACATCAAAATATTGACAGAAAGCACTAAAACCCGTCCTTTGTTGAAAAGCAAAACAAAATAATTCATAAAATGTAAAAAATAACATAATCCGGTTTTAAAATCCAGCTATAAACTGTTAAAAAATCAAATGTCAAAAATTACACAATCCAACATTAAAACGTCAAAATATTATTAGAAAATCCGAGTATAAAGATGTACTTTACCGTTTTACAGTTATTGTAATTATAGATCATTTTGATTAGGTTCTGATAAATAATATTGGAAAAAGTTAAAGTGTTCATAAGCAAAGCTGCTAAATATTATTAAACAAAATTAAAGTGTTCATAAGCTAATTTGAGTTTTAAAGAAATTTGAAACATTTCTTTAAATTCTGTGATTTTTGAAGTTTCTTATTAAAGCCTAACCAATTATTTTGAAATATATAAAAGTTTTATTTAATTAAGCTAAGAATTAAATAAAATTAACGTATTTCTAAGCAAAGATGACAAAAAACTTGTTTTAAAAAAACTATTTTTTTTTTACAAATTCTGTCTTCCAAAACTTTCTTTTTAAGAACCAAACAATATTTTTTGTTATAGTCATTAAAAAAAAAATTCTTTACTCTTATATACAAAAAAGTACCAGAAAAGGTTGTAACAATTTATTTCTTGATAACAAATGTTTGAGTGGATGGTCGGGCATTATGTTTGAATTGTAAGTGCATAGTTTCTATTACTGTGTCCCATCTACCCGCCCAAGTGTGAGTCGTTAAAGAAAATTTAATTTCTTCTACTTCTTGTAACTATTATATACAATAGAATAAGTTTCAGCTGTCAATAAGATACTAGAGAAGGATGTTACTCGCCCAAATGTTGCTCATTAAGGAAAATTTAGTTTCTTCTACCGCTCATATTCTTGTAACAGTTATATACAATAGAAAACAGTAGAAAAGGTTATAACATAAATGAATTGAATTGTTCGCGGGTAGCTTTTAATACTGTGTCACACACACCCGCCCTAGTGTTGGTCATTAAGAAAAATTTAATTTCTTCCACCTCTTGTGTTTTTCTAATCATTATATACAATTGAATGAGTGTCAGATGTCAAAAAACACCAGAGACGGGTGTTACAATAAATTTCTTGATGCCAAACGCTTGGGTGGGTGAGTGAGCACTATGTTTAAGTTGTAGGCGGGTAGTTTATTATACTGTGTAAAATATTGTTCAAAATTTTGTTTATGTTAAGATTTAGTAAATATATTAATAAAATTTGCACCAATTATAGTCAAAACAATGCTTTATGATGTTTTGCAAATTTTAAATTTTTTCCACAAATTCATATTAGAGTGTATGTTTATGTAATAATTGCAATATTGCAAATTTTTTTCAAAATATGCTCCAATCATAGTTCAAGCAATGCCAAATAACTTACTAACCTCAAAACTAAATTAAAAAAATTATAAATATTTGTTTGTGATTTGTTGCAAATTTTAGAATGATTTCAAAATCATATTAGAGTGTATGTTAATGTTGAAGTCACAATTTTACAAATAATTTCTCAAAATTAGCACCTAAAATTTACTCCAATCATAGTCCAAATATTGCCAAATAATAAACTAACCTCAAAATTAAACTTAAATGATTGTAAATTGTAAATTTTAATTTTATTTCCAAAACCACATTACAGCGTATGTCAATGCTGAGATCACAACTTTTGAAATAATGTCTCAAAATCAGCAGTAGTAACAATCCAAACATTGGTTAATAATGTACTAATCTCAAAACTGAATTTAAAATATTTTAAATAATTTTTATAATTTTTTTAAATTTTACAATTAATTCAAAATCATATTCGAGCGTATGTTGGTGATAAACCACAATTTTTTGAATAATTTTTTAAATTGTGCACTTGTTTTAAAACTAAATTAAAAAACTTGTTAATATGATTATAATTTTTTTGTAAATTTTAACATTTTTCCAAAATTATTATAGGAGCATATGTTTGTTTATGCTAAGGTAACAATTTAAAAAAAAAGTATTCAAAATTAACTTCTATCATAGTCCAAATATTGTTCAATAATGTACTAACCTCTAAAATAATAAAAATTTGTAAATACATTTTTAAGATTTTTTTTCAAAACCAAATTAAAGCGTATGTTTATGTGGAGGTCACAATTTAGCAAATAAATTCTCAACATTTTCATCAAACATAGTCCAAATATTGCTTAATAATGTACAAACCTCAAAATTAATATTAAAAAGTTGTAAATATTTTTTTTGTAAAAATTAGAGATCTTTCAAAATCATATTAAAACTCATGTTCGTGCCAAAGTCACAATGTAGCAAATAAATTCTCAAAATTTGCACCAATCATAGTCTAACTATTGTCCAATGATACTAAACTCAAAATTAATATAAACACATTTTAAATAATTTTTGTAAGTTTTAGATTTTTTTCAAAATGTTATTAGAGAGTATGTTCATGCCAAAGTCACAATTTAGCAAATAAATTTTCAAAATTTTGCATCAAGCATAGTCCAAACATTACCAAACTCAAAATTATTATTAAAAAAAAATGTGAATATTGTTTATGATTTTTTGTAAATTTTAAAATTTTTTTTCATATTACATCAACTAAAATAATATACATAAAATACAAAAAATACATAAAAACATTATAATTTATATTAGTATAATTTAATTGCAACCTAAACTGCGACTTAGTACAAAACCAATTAAAATTATTTGGCAAACAATTTGCCAGTTTACAAATCCTAACAAGTGGATTGTTGCACCCGTAATTTGTAGAATGAGAAAATTCTCTAAACAATAGCATCTGCCTGGTACGTAAATCGCTAATAAGAATAGTGACTGGTAGAGATGCAAGAAGGCCAGGACAGTCTACTTCAGACATCACTAGTCCACGCAAAAACGAAAGATCAGCCCTTTTGCTACGATGTTTTAGTGGTGGCAAATTGAACAAAGATGTAATGTAATTGCAATGAAAATCAACCGCTAAAATCCCCGATTTATAAGATAATAATCTAGCAAACTTATTTTGAATTCGTTCAATACTTTGAATATGAATTTCGTAAGACAGGCACCAGACTGACGGAGCATATTCTAAATGAGAGCAAACTAAAGAACAATAAAGTAATTTGAGCGTACTTGGAGATAAATCTGCTGACATTCTGTAAACAAAACCCAGCATTTTCATAGCACGATTACACATATAGTTAATATGCTCGACAAAAGTGAGTTTGTGATCAAACATTACGCCCAAATCTTTTATTTGAGAAACTTGTTTCAACGGTTTATGATTAATATCATAACCGAAAGGTATTTTATTCAGTGTTCTATTAGAACTAATTGAAAAACATTTGTTAACGTTAAGAAAAAAGATAATTATTATGACACCAAGCATTTACAGAGTCTAAATCTCGTTGTAACAAATGACAACCATCAATAACAGATGATATTTTACTGTAAAGCTTTAGATCATCAGCAAATAAAAGAAAAGACGTAGAATGAATACACTGAGAAATATCAATGATAAAAAGCAGGAACAGAATTGAAACTTAAACGTTGGAGCTGCATAAACTTCAGAATCGTAAACAGATAAAAAAAAATCTGCAAATTTGTTGACATAATCACCCCTATTAGTGCAGATTAGGTCTCCATAGTACATTGTAGACGGAAAGCCATTAGATTTTCTGGTTTCGTTGACAAATTTCCAGAAATGCTTTGGATTTGTTTGAATATTATTCTCGGTACGTGCAATATACTGCTTGGAACGGCGAGCGCTAAGATTTTTACATAAAGTACGAATAGATTCAAACTCATTATAATCAGATAGAAGTTCTGAAGATTTAAAACTTTTTTGAACAACTTTTTTCAATTTTGTAAGTGAAACCAGTTCCTTGCTAAACCAAATAGAAAAGTTGTTTTCACGCCACAGTTTTTTAGGTACGTAACAATCAATTGCATAATACAAAACAGAATAAAATAAATCAACACATACATTAATATCACAGTTATAAAAAAGTAAAAACTAATCAACACTCAATAAAAACCATTGATAGCACTAAAGTAAGTCTGCAAATTTAAAATAATTAAAAACATAATTGAACTTTAAAATATCACAGTTGGTATCACATTTAACATCTATCACATAAGCATAGTGGTGTTGGCTTGTGTTTAACAGAACATCAACAGCCATTGCCATTTTTACATCACGATCATTTGTAAAACAGAAGTCTAAAAACACACCCCTACTATTGGGTATTCAATGCAGTTTAAAAATCCAAAAAAATTAGAGCGTATGTTCATGCCAAAGTCACAATTTAACAAATAAATTCTCAATATTTGCACCAATCATAGTCATAATATTGCCCAATCTACACAGTGCTTCCAAACATAATAAAATTTCCATCAATTAAAAAACCTCAAAAGTCTGATTGTACGCTAATTTTGTTTAAATCGTTGATTTAGTTAATGCACTTTGTTTTAAATTCACTGTTTAGCAAGCTCATAAATCCTAAAAAGATCAAAAAGCCAAACGAACATTTCAATAAAACTTTTAAAGGTGAACTAGAGTTCACTTTAAACGTTTTTAAGTAAATTTTATCAAAATGAAATAAATAAAACTTCTTTACAATGTCACGAATATATTTAAAAACAGTAACTAGTTTCAACCTTTACAAGACCATCATCAGACGCTAATACAAACAAATATTTCAATTTTTAAATTTTATCAATCATTTAAAATGTATACAAACATCAAAATACTAAATAAACTGATAAAAAGTAAGTCATATTTAAAAAATCTCAAAAATAGTGTTAAAATCAGAAAAACTGAGCCATAAAACTGTCAAAAAGTGCAAAATTCTATTCATAAAAAGTCAAAAATAGTATTTTTGTTTCAAATAATTTCAGTTTCTAACCCATAACCTTTGGTGCAGCAGTCGGATACCAAAAATACTGGCCACGCTCAGCCTTATGAGCTGTTAAAAAATGTAAAATTCTAATTCGTAAAACTTCATAATTAACAAAACCCGGCCTTGAAACATAAAACTAATGTTAGAAAGTAACAAAACTCGGCCATAAACTGTTAAAAAGTGTAAAACTCGTTCGTAAAATCTCAAAAATAGCAAATTTCGGCCATAAAGTATAAAAATATTGTTAAAAGGCAAACAAATCCGGCCATAAACAGTTTAAAAATACACCCGGTCTTAAAACATCAAAATATTGTTAGAAAGAATCAAAATCCGGTTATAACTGTTCAAAAATTTAAAATTCTAATTCAAAAAGCGTCAAAAATAACATAACCTAAAAATATTGTTAGAAAGTAACAAAATTCGGCAATAAACAATTGAAAAATACAAAATTCTTTTAATAAAATGTCAAAAATACTGAATCCGGCTTTAAAACATCAAAATATTAATAGAAAGCACACACAACCGGCCAAAAACGGTTTAAAAATGCACAATTTTATACGTATAATATCAAAATTAGCAAAATCCGGTCTTAAAACATCAAAATATTCTTAGAAAGTAATAAAATTCGGCCATAAACTGGTAAAAAATACATTTTTTTTAACTCAAAAATAGCAAAATCCAGCTATAAAATAATAAAATATTGTCACAAAAAAACAAAATTAGAGCATTAACTGTTAAAAATACAAAAATCTATTCCAAAAATAGCTTTATAAAATCAAAATACGAGTTAAAATGCTAAATTGTATACATATAATGTCAAAAATAGTAAAATTCAGTCTTAAAACATCAAAATTTTGTTAGAAAGTAATAAAATTTGGCCTTAAACTGTTGAAAAGTACAAAATTATTTTCATAAAATGTTCAAAATAGCAAAATCCGGCTGTAAAATAATAAAACATTATCGCAACTATTAAATATACAAAATTAAAAAAATGTAATTTACAATTTCTAGAGCTTGTCAACATTCTATTAATTAAGTGATGTTAAAACATTTTGACAGATAGAAACATATTTAGACACATTCTAAAAGCCGGTTAAAACTTAAAAAAAAATATTATAGTTTCTAGAATTTTGACACAAGAAGCTTTTTGATAGATGGTAAAACATTTAAGTCAGTTTTAACAAATTGACAGATTCGCCAAAATTAAACAATATTTTTCTCAGTTTTTTTTTTTATTCTAGCAGAAATGGTGCATTTTTAGAAATAAATTTATAGACAGAAATCTCATTTTAACCTAAAAAATCAGCCCTAAACGCTTGGCGGTTTGACTTTTGATCACGTTGTATAATGTAGTTGCTTGAATAAGATAAAAAAAATGTATAATGTCAAATTTTATTAAATGGCGCAGTCGAAATATTTTAAAACATACATATTTGAACGTGCAAAATTTTCACAAAAGGATCATGCATTTTTTATATTGTAATTCTAAAACACCCACAGAGCTCATTTCATTTTCAATTTCAAAATATGATATTAAGGCAAAACGAATGTTGCTCTAACAGCGCAGTCGGTATATCTTAGAACATAATGTTTGCACCAATTTGATTTAGATAAATATTAATGTTATAAGACGTTTCTGAATAGGCTTCTAAGGACCAAACTGTGCAAAATTTTACAAACGGCGCAGTCTCTTTTTTATAATTCTAAAACTTCCGCTACACTCTTATTAATTAATTAAATAAAATTGCCTTCTAATGTTATTATTTTTAAGCAAAACAGATATCTGGCAACTTTGTTTTAATAGCGCAGCCCCGACTGTTTGTCATAAAGGTTTAGATCTGTCACCATTCTCTTTGAATTTAATGATCGTTGAAATTCGCAGATTCGAAAAACACACAATTTGTTGATAAGTAACACATGAGTAGGTGGGCAAGTCACTCCAATCAGAGCTACTCGCCCGCTATGTATAAACTGAATAGCACGCCCACCCGCTCGGTTGTTTTACTCCAATCAAAGCTATAATATTAAGCTGAGACCCCACCCATCTGCCCTTGTGTTTGTCATCAAGTGATTACATCTGTCACCTTCCTCCTTCAATTTAAATCTACTCGCCCGCTATATATAAACTGAATACCCCGCCCGCCCGACTGTTTGTCATAAAAGGTTTAGACCTGTCACCATTCTCCTTGAATTTAATGACAGATGACATTAACAAAGTGGAAAAACATACAATTAAGCTATATATTAACTAAAAACCCCGCCCACCCGCCCGCCTTTTTGTTATCAAATGTTAAGATCTGTCACCTTCCTTTTTCAATTTAATTACAGTTGATAATCTCAAAGTGAAAAAACATCAAAACTCTGGTGACTGACAGTTGGGTGGGTGAGCGGGTTACTCCAATCAAAGCTACTCGCCCGCTATATACAAACTGAGTATCAAATCAACCCCCCCCCCCCCTCCTTTAATTTAATAACAGTTGACATTCGAAGAGTAGAGAAACGCACAATCTTTGAATGACTAACACTTGGGTGGGTGGGAAGGTTACTCCAACTACAAATCAAAACTACTCGTCCGCCATCTATAAACCCCGCCCACTCGCCCGTCTGTTTGCCATTAAAGGATTATTATCTGTCACCTTCCTCCTTCATAGTTGAGAAATATCCAATTTTTAGATGACTAACAGTTGGGTGAATGGGTCATTCCAATCAGAGCTACTTGCCCGCTATATACAAACTCAGTACTACGCCCACCCGCCGTTACTGTTAGTCAATATATAAACAGCGTACACACCCAATATCTCCGTTTTTGTCGCACCATAACGTTTCTCTATCTTATACAACGTAACGCCGTACGCCAGAAGAAGAAATATAGAAAGTGCTTCTTTATACTTTCTCCGTCCAACTAAAAATTATACAAGGGAGAGGGTAGAGTGTGCGACAAGGACGGAGATACTAACATTGTTGCTGGCTTGGAATCTCTAATTATAAAGTTAGAAGTCCTATAGTCAGAGAACAAAGAAGTGATATCTAATCTTTTGATAACCAACACTTGAGCAAGCAGGTATGTCATTCTAAATCATGATTGCCATTAAGTAGTTTGAACTGGAGTGCCCACTCACCCGCCCAAATGTTTAATATCAAAAAATTGAAAGTTTCTCCTATCTGCAAGTGTTAGAAATCATTTAGTCAGAGAAGGACGAGGTGCTATGTAATATTTTGATGATCAACACTTGGGCGGGTAGGTGGGATATTCTGAATCATAATTACCATCAAGTAATTTAAACTAGAGTGCCCCTCACCCGCCCTAATGTTTGTTATCAAAGACTTAAATGTTTCTCCTCTCTGCAAGTGTTAGAAATCCTTTCTTAGTCAGATATCTAATCTTTTAATGACCAACACTTGAGCGGGTAGGTAGGTCACTCTAAATCATGATTACCATCGACTAGTTTGAACTGAAGTGCCCACCAACCCGATTAAGTGTTTGTTATAAAAAATTGGCAGTTTCTCTTCTCTGCAAGTGTTAAAAGTCCCTTAGTCAGAAAAGGAGTTTTGTTAGAAAGTAATAAAATTCGGCCAAAAACTATTAAAAAACGCAAAACTATTTTCATAAAAAGTCCAAAAATAGCTAAATCCGGCTTTAAAACATCAAAATACTCATAAAAAGCACTAAAATCCGACGCGTTTGTTCATGCAAGTCACAATATAGCAAATAATTTCTCAAAATTTGCACCAATCATAGTCGAAATATTGACCAATAATGTATCAAACTCAAAATTAATATTAAAACCTTTTGAATAATTTTTGTAAATTTGAGGTTTTTTCAAAATTATATTAAAGCGTATGTTCATGCAAAAGTCACAATTTAGCAATTAAATTCTCAACATTTGCACCAATCATATAACAAATATTGCTTAATAAGGTACTAAACTCAAAATTAATATTAAAAAATGTAAATATTTTTTGAGTTTTTTTGTAAATTTTTGAATTTTTTTAAAACATATTAGAGCGTATGTTCATGCCAACAATTGAACAAATAAATTCTTAAAATTTGCACCAATCATAGTCCAAATATTGCCCAATAATGTACTAAACTCAAAATTAATATTAAAAAACTGTAAATGTTTTTTGAGAAATTTTGTAAATTTTAGAATTTTTTCTAAATCATATTAGAACGTATGTTCATGCCAAAGTCACAAATTAGCAGATACATTCTCAAAATTTGCACCAATCATAGTCAAAAGTTTGCCCAATAATGTACAAAACTCAAAATTTATATTAAAAATTTGTAAATTAATTTTTATTTTTTTTGTAAAATTTAGAATTTTTTTAAAATCATTTAGATCGTATGTCCATGTCAATGTCACAATTTACCAAATAAATTATCAAAATTTGCACCAAGCATAGTCCAAATATTGCTTAATAATGTGCTAAATTCAAAATTAATATTAAAAAAAATAAATAATTTTTAATTTTTTTTGAAGATTTTAGAATTTTTTCAAAATCACAAGAGCGTATGTTCATGCCAAAGTCACAATTTAGCAGATAAATTCTCAAAATTTGCAAGAATCATAGTCAAAATATTGCCCAATACTGTATTAAACTCAAAATTAATATTAAAAAATTGTAAATATTTTTAAAGATTTTTTGTAAATTTTAGATTATTTTCAAAATCATATAAGAGCGTATGTTCATGCCAAAAACACAATTTAGCAACAAAAATCTCAAAATTTGCACCAATCATAGTCCAAATATTGCCCAAAAATGTACAAAACTCAAAATTAATATAAAAAATTTAAAAATATTTTTTAATCATTTTTTGTAAATTTGAGAGTTTTTTCAAAATCATATTAGAGCATATGTTCATGCTAAAGTCACAATTTAGCAAATAAATTCTCAAAATTTGCACTAATCATAGTCCAATAATTCCCTAATAATAAAGTAAACTCAAAATTAACATTAAAAAATTGTAAATATTCTTTAACATTTTTTGTAAATTTTAATTTTTTTTCAAAATCTTATGAAAGCGTATGTTCGTGCCAAAGTCACAATTTAGCAAATAAAATCTCAAAATTTGCAAGTATTGCCCAATAATGTACTAAACTCAAAATTAAGATAAAAAAATTGAAAATAAATTTTATAAATTTTTGTAAATTTGAGATTCTTTTCAAAAACATATTAGAGCATATGTTCATGCCAAAGTCACAATTCAGCAAATAAATTCTCAAAATTTGTACTAATCATAGTCCAAATATTGCCCAATAATGTACTATACTCTAATTGTTATTAAAAATTTGTAAATACTTTTTAAGATTTTTTGTAAATTTTAAAAAAGTTTTAAAATCATATTAGAGCGTATGTTCATGCCAAAGTCACAATTTATTAAATAAATTCTCAAAATTTGCACTAAGCATAGTCCAAATATTGTCCAATAATGTATTAAACTCAAAAAGAATATTATAAAGTTGTAAATATTTTTTTATGATTTTTTCTAAAATTCAGATTTTTTTCAAAATCATATTTAAGCGATTGTTCATGCCAAAGTCACAATTTAGAAGATAAATTCTCAAAATTTGCACCAATAATAGTCCAAATATTGCAGAATAATGTACTAAACTCAAATATAATATTTTTTTTTTTTAAATATTTGTTTATAATTTTTTGTAAATTTTAGATTTTTTTCAAAATCAAGTTTATATTGAGGTCACAATTTAAGAAATAAAACTCTCAAAAATTGTACCAATAATAGTCCAAATATTGCTCAATAATGTTCAAAACTCAAATTTAATATTAAAAAATCGTAAAAATTATTTAAGAATTTTTGTAAATTTTAAATTTTTTTAAAATCATATTAGAGCGCATGTTCATGCCAAAGTCACAATTTAACAAATAAATTCACAAAATTTGCACCAACCCTAGTCCAATAATTGCCCAATAATGTACTATACTCAAAATTAATATTAAAAAACTTTAAATATTTTTTAAATATTTTTGTAAATTTTAATTTTTTTTCAAAATCCTATTAGAACGTATGTTCATGCCAAAGTCACAATTTAGCAGATACATTCTCAAAATTTGCACCAAGCATAGTACAAATATTGCCCAATAATGTATTAAACTCAAAATTAATATTAAATAATTGGAAACATTTTTTATGATTTTTTGTAATTTTGAGATTTTTTTAAAATTTCATGCCAAAGTCTCAATTTAGTAGATAAATTCTCAAAATTTGTTGCAATCATAGTCCAAATAATGCCCAATAATTTACTAAACTCAAAATTATTATTTAAAATTTGAATAAATTTTTTTTGTAAAAAAAAAAAAAATCAAAATCATATTAGAGCGTATGTTCATGCCAAAGTCACAATTTATTAAATAAATTCTTAAAATTTGCACCAATCATAGTGCAAATATTGCCCAATAATGTACTAAACTCAAAATTAATATTAAAAAACTGTAAATATTTTTTTATGATTTTTGTAAATTATAATTTTTTTTCAAAATCATATTAGAGCATATGTTCATGCCAAAGTCACAATTTAGCAAATAAATTCTTAAAATTTGCACCAAGCATAGTCCAAATATTGCCCAATAACGTACTAAACTCAAATATAATATTTAAATTTTTTTATATTTTTTATGATTTTTTGTAAACTTTAGAAATTTTTCAAAATCATATTACTGCGAATGTGCATGCCAAAGTGACGGTTTAGCAAATAAATTCTCAAAATTTTACCGATCATAGTTCAAATATTGACCAATAATGTACTAAACTCAAAATTCATATTAAAAATGTGTAAATACTTTTAAAGATTTTTTGGAAAATTTACAATTTTTTCAAAACCATATTAGAGCGTATGTTCATGCCAAAATCACAATTTAGCAATTAAACTCTCAAAATTTGTACCAATTATAGTCAAAATATTGCTTAATAATGTACTAAACTCAAAATTGAGATAAAAAATTCGTAAATATATTTTAAAATATTTTGTGAATATTAGATTTTTTTCAAAATCATATTAGAGCGTATGTTCATGCCAAAGTCACAATTTGGCAAATAAATTCTCAAAATTTGCACCAATCATAGTTCATATATTACCCAATAATGTACTAAACTCAAAAATAATATTAAAAAACTGAAAATATTTTTTAAGTATTTTTGTAAATTTTAAATTTTTTTCAAAATCATATTAGAATGTATGTTTATGCCAAAGTCACAATTTAGCAAATAAATTCTCAAAATTTGCATTAACCCTAGTCCAAATATTGCCCAATAATGTACTAAACTCAAAATTACTATTAAAAATTTGTATATATTTTTTATAGTTTTTTGTAAATTTTAGAATTTTTTCAAAATCATATTAGAGCGTATGTTTATGCTAAAGTCACAATTTAACAAATAAATTCTCAAAAGTTGCATCAATTATAGTCCAAATATTGCCCAATATTAAACTAAACTCAAAATTAATATTAAAAAATTGTAATTTTTTTTTTGTACATATAAGATTTTTTTCAAAATTATATGAGAACAACGTATGTTCATGGCAAAGTCACAATTTACCAAATAAATTCTCAAAACATGCAACAATCATAGTCCAAATATTGCCTGCCCAATAATTTATTAACCTCAAAAACAATATTAAAACCTTGTAAATATTTATTAAGATTTTTTGTAATTTTTAGAAGTTTTTTAAAATCATATTAGAACGTAGCAAATAAATTCTCAAAATTTGCACCAATCATAGTCCAAATATTGCCGAATAATGTACTAAATTCAAAATTAATATTAAAAAATTGTAAATATTTTTTATGATTTTTTGTATATTTTAGAATTTTTTCAAAATCATATTAGAGCGTATGTTCATGCCAAAGTCACAATTTAGCAAATAAATTCTCCAAATTTGCACCAATCATAGTCCAAATATTGCCCAATATTGTACTAAACTCAGAATTATTATTAAAAAATTGTAAATGATTTTTAAGATTTTTTCTAAATTTTAGAACTTTCTCAAAATCATATTAGGGCGTATGTACATGCCAAAGTTACAATTTATCAAATAAATTCTCAAAATTTGCACCAATCATAGTCCAAATGTTGCCCAATAAATGTGCTAAACTCAAAACCAATATTAAAAATTTGTAAATATTTTTTAAATTTTTCTGTAAATTTTAAATTTCTTTCAAAATCATATTAGAGCGTATGTACTTGCCAAAGTCACAATTTAGCAAATAAATTCTCCAAATTTGCACCAATCATAGTCCAAATATTGTCCAATAATATACTAAACTCAAAATTAATATTAAACTTTTGTAAATATTTTATAAGATTTTTTGTAAATTTTAAATATTTTTCAAAATCATATTAGTACGTATGTTCATGCCAAAGTCACAATTTAGTGAATAAATTCTCAAAATTTGCACCAAGCATAGTTGAAATATTGCCCAATAATGTACGAAACTCAAAATTATTATTAAAAAATTGTAAATATTTTTTATGATTTTTTTTTAAATTGAGATTTTTCTCAAAATCATATTAGAACGTGTGTTCATGCCAAAGTCACAATTTAACAAATAAATTCTTAAAATTTGCAACAATTATTGCCTAATATTGAACTATACTTAAAATTAATATTAAAAATTTGTAATAATTTTTTAAGATTTTTTGTAAACTATTATATTATTAACAATATTATTGTTTTATCAGAAAAGCAAACACGTTTGATATTTTTTTATAGCATGAATACATTATCAATATTATTTTCGTGTAGCTAATTCAACATATTACCACTATTACACAAATTAACATAAATATGAATAAAACATTGCCATCATCGATTTGACCTCGAAAATATCAAACCATCTATATTTTTCCAATAAAAAATCTGGACACGTGTCTGAAGATCGTAGAGATTTAGATTTTCCTGCGTTGAATCTAGCGCAGTTTCGTTGAAATTTATTGCCTCGTGTGTGGAATTCTTGGCCGGGTGACATTTTCAGATAGCGACAATGAAATTGCCGAACAAGAAGAATGTCCACAATAACTGTTTTTACTGGGTTTCGTTTGGGTTCCTGCACTGTAATTATTTCTCGGACAATGCGAACACATTTATTTGCCATACACACTTTGTTTTTTTTAAACGAGCCATGGTTTGAAATTGTGAACTTAATTGTGCGTAAAAATGGAAAAGTCTTACAACTTATTTTATTAGGTTTGTAACAAAATTTCGTTCTTAAAGAAAAAAATATGATAATAATATGATCATTCACTTCAAAAAAACCGTCGGTCTGCTTAAGGGTAGGTTTGGTTACCTTTTTAAAGCACAAACAAGCTTCTTATAAAACATGATTAATAATCTCTCAATTCCTTCCCCTAAAATACCGTTTGATAAAAACACAAAGCATTCATCTAATAAAATTCTTCCTTTACAAAATATTTCTAATTGCCGATAAAGAAACCGCTGATAATAATCCTCCACACAAAGACTAAATAAAAATCTCTCTACTTACCCAACTTCAAAGTAGAGTTAAGTTATGCATATTTCAGCTTTATGAATAAATTACGGACGATTATACAAAAAATATGAAGGAAAAAATATATAATCGCATCCCCTCTCAACCCACTTTTGCTTACATTATCTCTTGATATTTCGAACGGAAAACTTGAGGTTTGGATAATTGGAACGGGATATTTCATTTTATTTAATTGCATTCAAACGTGAAGTATGCTTTCTATTAGATATATTTATGTGTATTAAATGATATGAATATGCAAATGGATAAATTCAACGCTGTACTTCAACTTGTTTTAAGTAGATACGGTTTGTGGAAATATTAATATTAAAGCTTCTTAAGCATAAAATTACTGGAAAATATCATCTTTGATATGTTAAATAAAATTTGCTTTATATATATGCAAAGTAAAATTTATTTTAAATAAAAATTAATTTGATTAAAATGGTGAAGGCGCCGGGTATCCAGCTGAATATCATTCATGCGAATTAGTTGATATGTGTACAGAATTAATTCTCGCTAAATCAGTTACGCGTTATATGTATATATTATCAATTTCACTACGTGTTTAACTTGCAGATTACATTGATAAACTTGGAATAAGTGTTGGGTGAGATACGCGTTAATTTAATTTAATTAATTTCGAATTACCAAACAAAATAATTTGGTTTTATACTTTACAATTAACGTTCTCCTAAATATATAATTTTTATAGTTACATTTAGAACGCTTCATCTAGGAAAATTCACGTTTATGACATTTACATAAATTATATATTAACGCAAATTTAGCGCTTTCCTTGGGGAAATTTAGCGTAAAAGCGAAATAAAACGTAAATTGAAAGACGTAAAAGGTGGATATTTACTATTTTAATCGTCACACATCAAAACCGAAACATGTAGTAGAATGTAAATTAAGTCTAGACATATATAATAATACTATGTCTTTTATCAATACACCCTACGGTCGTTGCATAATTTATGTACGAGACACGCGACTCGCAGACTACAACAGATGCTCTCCATAATTTCGAATATATCGCTTTGTACGTGTAAGTTTTATACAGTAGAGATATTTAATAAATTGCAAACTGCTTAAAATTGCTATTTATTTATGTCGGAATGATGCTAATTTTAAGCAAACGCTGTTTGCATGTATATGTAGTAACATAATCCAAAAAGCAATCTGCTTAGCTACTTTTATTCCAATACACAATACACAACATCTGTTATTTACCACGCTTAATAATCTATAAATTTATAAAGAAAATAGTCCTTGACATTCTGCATACGGAAAATTCATTGAAATCCCGGCATTATTTACATAACTGCTGGGGTAGTGAATTATAAAATAAATATAAAAGAAAACGCACACTTTTGATGTATGACACACGTTGTGTTGCATTTTCCATATAATTTCAATGGTAAAATTTCAGGGGTGACACCCTGAATGCTTTGACGTGCCTTTGTAAATAAACATGTTTTCCACCACTGTGTGACAGTATTTATTATCTCGGCTCTAAGCGTTGGAGTAGGCGCTTTAGAAATTATTAATAGAACAAAATACGTGTTACATATTAAATAATATTCTCTTTAACATGCTGTCTTGAATATGTAAACCCTGTAACGTACATTTCTCCTTGCATGACTGCTGAATTAAAACGTAACGCCGTATGATAATGACGCGCGGCATTGCGTTCTATGCGGAATATAAATTAGAGAGATTTTACATGTTTCGAGAATGTCTTGTCTAGACGTAAATAGGGAGATTTGTTATACGACGTGTCATTCAAGTTATATATTTACCTTAAACATATTTTGGTGGTTCCAAAACTAATTAGCCTTAATAAATTAGTTAATTATAATTAATCACACAGATAGCTATCATATGCAAATCAAAATATTGAAAAGACTACAGAATAGCAAAATTTTGAGACTAAAGTTGTTATAATTTTATTATTATTATTAATAAACTTTATTTCTATTTGTAAATTACAAATAAGAAAAAACAAAGTTCAGAACAAGTCTGTTCTACCACTTAACCTTACACCATTTACCGAAATAATAATGCTTGGAATTTTTTATTTTAATTATCCAAACTATATATTCAAGAAAAAAATTTGAGTAGTACATTTAAAAACAACATAAAATAAAATATTTGGGATACAATGTTACCTTAGCAATTTGTACAAATTGTGCTGGTGTTAATCAAACAAACAAATCGTATCAAATGTTAACTGTTAAAGATAAATCAGTTAGTTTTTGACCTTAAATCAATTTTAGAGGCCTTGCCCCAATTAAATTTCATTAAAAAAAAACTATGTGACTCCATTAAAAATGTAAGAGTTCTCACAAAAACATACAAAAGATTTTGCCTTTAAAAAAATTCTAAGCCACAGTCCCCATGATAAGCTCAATCAAAATTGCATCAACCTCTTTAACCTTATCCAGACTTAAGGCTACTATTATCACTAAAAACTTTTACTCTTAAGAGTTAAACACCGACCCGATAAACGCAACAACTACATCCAATTAAAAAAAGCTAAAAACTCTCAAATGTTAAAAAAAAATATTTAAAAAAATGTTTTAAACAAATTTAACATATTTAAATATTTTGTAAATCAATTTGTTGTTTAAATTATGATTTTATAAATTTATATTTATTTTTGGTTACATTAATTTAATCTAACAATACAAAAAGCGCATTAATAGTTGGTATAGTCTTATAAAAATATAAAACAGCATAATTTAAAAGATCCGGGTTTAGCAGATCATCATGCAATTATATTAAAATATGAACTAGAGTGTCCACCAATAGTAATCATAAAAAAAAATTTAGCATTGCAAATATGGACAAATTTTGCAAATTATTTATCAAAAAAACTTCCGAAACATTTTATTTTAAAAGGTATTGAATTCTGGAATTTTTTTAAATGTTGTTTTGATGTTACATTTCCTGCTAAAGTAACATTGTATACTAAAATAAATAAAAAACTTTGGTTGACAGCAAACATCATATCACAATCTAATAAATTAAAAGAAATGAATTGGCTGAGAAAAAACACAAGTTGTGAAACTATACATATAAAGTATAAATTATTTAAAAAACAATATATTCAAAATATAAATGAACAAAAACAAAATCATAACTCAAACTTTATTTCTAAATCAGTAAATCCATCTAAAACGGTTTGGCAAATAATTAATAAAACACTAGAGAAAAACATTGTAATAAAATTGAATTGAAAATAAATGATGATGTCATTAGTGATGCATGCCAAATATCTAACCAGTTTGGAGACTTTTTTTCAAAAATCACAAATATTGAACTAAATAAGCATTTTAAAAATACGCCGGCGTGTCTATGCAATGCACTAGCTCAAACATTGCCAATACAACTATATTTTTCAAACCTATCTCCACGGAAAACGTTATTAAAATAATACAGATAATGGCAAACAAAAAAAGCACAGGAGTTGACGACATCCTGATTAAATTACTAAAGCATTGTGTAAATGAAATATCACCAATTCTAGCCAATATAATAAATAAATCTGTCATTGAAGGTGAATTTCCAGATTGGCTAAAGCAATCTCTAATAATTCCAATATACAAAAAAAATAATCCGTACAATATCCATAATTATAGGCCCATTTCTTTATTGAGTTGTTTCTCAAAAATATTTGAGAAAGCTGTTTCAAACCAAATTTGCGATTACCTTAATACTAACAAACTTGTTCGATCTCCATTTTATATTATAATATGTTTATCTCATATATTATCTTTTATGTAAATGCTATTTTGTATATTTTATTAGGTGTAATATTAACTGGAATTATAATGTACCCTTTATTGTGGGTTTTACCAGGAACAACAATCGGCATGAACACCTGGCCAATTGGGGATAATATGATAGAAAACCCCATTAGGCATTTTAATCCTTTTATTACTTATACTAATAGATATTTTCTCATAGAAAACCTCATTAGGCGTTTTAATCCTTTTATTACTTTTACTAATGGACATTTTTGTATATAAATATGTTTGAGGAGAAAATAAAAAGAGTCTACCTGCATACTGCAAACAGAAAACATCGCAAATCTATCTTTTATTTAATGAAACCTATCTATCGTTTGACGTGAAACAAGTGCTTTACAACCACTTGGTCAAGTGATCTAATACTTCAGCTACCACCACACGTGCACACGTACAGTGGTACGAAACATTGGTCCTTCGAACCGGATTTAAGATTCAAGCTACAATTATAACCAACTTCAAACAACCGGAAGATATTAACATGGCCGGCGACGAGTCAATCATCACGGAGAGATCCGATTTAAAACTTAAGGAATTGCGCATCAAAAGAAGGATGATAAAATCGAAAGTCACTCGATTTGCCACATTCCTGAACAAATTCAGCGACAGAGATGACATCCAGGATCTTGTCACTGCCAAAAATCGCGTTGACACCTGTTACGATGAATTTTGCAACATTCAACTAGAAGCCGAGGAAGATTCCTTTGAAGAAGAAATGTCAAATTTTGAAGCAAACTACAACGCGTCATTAAGTACAGCGGAGAAAATTATTAGAAAGCGACGTGAAACAACAATTAGGCCTGCTCCCAGTACCAGCAGCAATCAAGATTCAGCCATAAAGCTACCACCCATAGCACTGCCTAAACTCAATGGCAAACTAGAAGATTGGTATGGATTTCAAGACACGTTTAGCCAATTGGTTGACAAAAACGAGAACATCACTAACGGACAACGGCTACACTATTTGAAATCAGCACTAGTGGGCGAATCTGCGGAAACAATCGCATCTCTGAACGTAACACCAGCAAACTACGCAATTGCATGGCAACTTTTGCAAGAGCGTTATGACAACAAAAGATTAATAGTACGTGAGCACGTTTTCTCGATACTTGACATTGCTGATTCAAGACGTGAAACGTTGGAAAACCTAACCAAACTTGCAAATGGTATAGCAAAACACGATCGAGCCCTCGACGCATTAAATATAAACAAATACGATGCATTAATTACCAATATCGCAACCCGCAAAATGGACCCTACCACTGCCAAGGAATGGGAAAACTCGATGCAAAAACAAGACACAATACCCACCGTGTCCAAACTAGTTGAATTCATAAATCACAAGATGAATACCTTAAAAATTGATGTATTTCGCAAAAATAAACTCTGCCTTAATTGCCTAGGCGCCAATCATTCGCATCAGACCTGCTATTCCAAGCGAAGCTGTACTCGCTGCGAGAAGAGACATCATACTCTCATACATATTGATGAAACACCGGAAGAACATTGCTATCAAACATCGACAATGATAGAAGAGACTCTGTTGCCTACCGCGGAGGTTGATATCATGGACCAAAAGGGCACAATGCGGAGATGTCGCGTGCTTTTAGATTCAGGTTCGCAGTCAAATTTTCTAACAGCAAACCTTGTCAAAAAACTGGGACTTACTAAAGAATCTATAAACATGTCTGTCAGTGGAGTGTCAGCAGCTGGTATTAATATCAAATGGAAAACTAGAGCAAAAATGCATTCCCGAATAAACGATTACATCTGCGAAGCAACATTCTTGATACTGGATAGATTAACTGACAATCTCCCAACAAAATCTATCAAAGGGAGAGGCATTCAAATACCAAAGCAGATTAAATTAGCAGATCCCAAATATAATCAATGTGAGGAGATTGATGCAATATTAGGTGCTTCAATATTCTGGGACTTATTAATGGTTGGACAAATACAATCAAAGGATGGATTGTACTTTCAAAAAACAAAATTGGGCTGGATTGTCTCTGGCACTTTGGATAAGGAAATCAATGCGGCGACGTTGTCTTATTACATTCACGAAGACATAGAGGAAAAAATATCAAAATTTTGGGAACTCGAAGAGATGTCCTCCAAAACACAAACAAAAAACGGGCAACTATGCGAGGAACACTTTACAGCAAACACCAGGCGAGACGCACGTAGGCGTTTTATTGTAAAACTTCCCGTAAAGGAAGATGGCCCCGCCCTTGGCGCATCGTACAACAAGGCTTTAAAACGCTTTACATATTTGGAAAAGAGACTCTGCGCAGATCAAAGCCTGAGAAATAAATATATTGAATTTATGCAAGAGTATAGCAAACTTGGGCATATGAAAGAAGTACAAGGCACATCAGACACCCCAACAGTTCCATATTATCTACCTCATCATCCAGTTATAAAGGACGCTAGCCTAACGACAAAGATACGAGTCGTTTTTGACGCATCATGCAAGACATCGTCTGGAGTATCTCTTAACGACATTCTACGAATAGGTCCTACCATACAACAGGATTTATTCAGCATAATTACCAGATTCAGAACATTCGAATTCGTAATAACCGCCGACATTCAAAAAATGTACAGACAAATCAAATTGGACGAAACACAAACACACCTACAGAGAATCTTATGGAGAGATAATCCCGCTGAGAACATAAAGATTTACAAACTCAATACGGTTACTTACGGAACTGCGTCTGCATCCTACCTAGCCATAAAATGTCTGGATGAGCTAGCAAAACAAGAACGTCTAAACTACCCAACAGCCGCAACAATTGTACGAAGAGATTTTTATGTCGACGATCTCCTTACAGGAGCAAGAACATACGAGGAAGCTAATATCATACGTCAAGAAGTAACAAACCTATTAGAGACAGGAGGATTCAATCTCCATAAATGGGCATCCAATGAACCTACGCTGCTAGAAACAATAGATCATCAAGACAAATGCAGTGGAATTGCAATACCCAAGACCGAAATCATAAAAACTCTTGGTTTGCACTGGAATGCAGCTAAGGACTCGCTTCATTATGCAAATCCTATCTCATCCAAACAAATCCAAAGGTTTACGAAGCGAAGTATCCTCTCTAGCATTGCCAGCATATTCGATCCGCTAGGACTCATCGGACCGATAACCATTACTGCAAAGATTGTAATGCAAAAAATATGGAAGCTGAAAATTGGATGGGACGAATCCTTGCCGATGTCAATTCACACTCTTTGAGACGAATATTTAAACGACTTACCCCACATAAATAATATGTCAATACCAAGGAAGGTGATCAACTGGCAAGCGCTTGAAAGAATGGAACTACACGCTTTCTCCGACGCCAGCGAGCATGGATATGGAGCATGTATCTATATTTGCACAATCAGCAGTACAGGAAAACGGGCTGCCGAGGTATTATGCGCCAAGTCAAGAATTGCACCCTTAAAAACCATATCCATAGCAAGATTAGAGCTATGCGGGGCCTTGCTATTAGCGCAACTTTTAAACCAGCTAAAAGGATCCCTGAACATTGAAATAAATCAAACATACTATTGGACAGACTCCACTATAGTTTTGAGTTGGATAAAAGCCGACAAAGAGTGGAAAACATTTGTTGCCAATAGAGTTGGAGAGAGTAATTCTTTAACAAAGACCAGCTATTGGAGACACGTTTCGACACATGAAAATCCGGCCGATATAATATCCAGAGGAGAATCATCAAAACTATTACTAAACAACCATCTTTGGTGGCATGGGCCAACATGGCTGTGTAAGCCAACCGAGAAATGGCCCAGGTCAATGGCCAATAACGAAAAAGGTATCAACATTCCCGAAGAAAAAGTCCCCAAGAAAATGTGTTTAGCGATTACAATCAAAACCGCATTCGTTGAAGACATTGTAAAAAGGTACTCGAACTATAATCGTCTAATCAGAGTTATCTCATATATTCAAAGATTTATCCATAATTGCATGAATAAAGATAAACGAACGGGCACATTGAAACCAGCTGAGTTGCTGGAAGCAGAACAAAACTTGATTCTGGCTGATCAGGTGATTCATTTCGAAGATGAAATGCAAGACTTAATAGCAGGGCAACAAATACGGGAAACTAGCAAACTATTTTGTCTCAATCCATTTGTCAATTCACAAGGCCTAATACATGTTGGAGGAAGACTGCAAAATTCATCATTACCGTTTTACCACAAACACCCAATTGTCTTGCCTCACAGTACTTTGACCAATCTAATAATAAAAACAGAACACGAGAGACTTCTGCATTGTGGACATCAACTCACGCTGGCTGCCATCAGGAAAAGGTATTGGCCATTATCAGGAAGAAGTACTGTCCGACAGGTATTGAAGAAATGTGTAAAATGCTTCAGGGCAAACCCAACAAAAATAAACGCACCATTCATAGGCGATCTTCCATCCGCACGAACGCAGCAAGCTAGACCATTTATGACGACGGGCGTAGATTACTGTGGACCATTTCAAGTCCGACTTGGAAATCGAAGATCAAAAAGATTTACTAAGGCCTACGCAGCACTATTCGTTTGCTTTGCAACTAAGGCCGTCCACATAGAATTGGTGTCAGATCTAACTACAGATGCCTTCCTTGCATCCCTTGAAAGATTTGTAGCTCGGAGAGGAATTGTGAGCGACATGTACAGCGACAATGGTACCAATTTCGTCGGTCAAAAAATGAATTAGCAAAAATTTATCAATTTGTGACCAACTCCGAAGTAAGAATTGCGGAGTACCTTA
Source organism: Tachinus rufipes (assembly GCA_963932245.1). Classification (NCBI taxonomy): domain Eukaryota; kingdom Metazoa; phylum Arthropoda; class Insecta; order Coleoptera; family Staphylinidae; genus Tachinus; species Tachinus rufipes. The sequence continues at coordinate 12,584,919 of OZ010749.1, forward strand.
ATGACAAGAAAATCCATTGGCATTTCATTCCCCTACGAGCACCCAACTTTGGTGGACTATGGGAGGCAGCAGTGAAGTCTGCGAAAACACACATAAAGCGTGTACTAGGAGAGACCAGGCTGACGTTCGAAGAATTGACCACATTTTTATGCCAGGTTGAAGCCGTTCTAAAGTCGCGCCCTTTAGGACCATTATCCAACGATCCGAATGACCTCGCCTACTTAACTCCCGAACACTTCCTAATTGGCGATGCTCTAACAGCCTTACCCCAGCCAAATATTGTTCATTTACCTGACAATAAGCTTTCTCGCTGGGAACACTTAGAAAAAATGCGCCAACACTTTTGGAAGCGTTGGTCGATGGAATATCTACACACACTCCAGCAACAACCCAAAGACATGTGTAAGAAATCTCCTTCCCTGAAGACCGGGCAATTAGTGTTAATTAAAGAGGACAACATCCCTCCCCTTCGCTGGAAGCTTGGATGCATCGAGGAATTATTTCCAGGCAAAGACGGCATCGTGAGGGCAGCAAACATAAGGACGTCAAATGACATCATCAAGCGTGCTTCTAGTAAAATCTGTCTGTCTGTCAGTAAATTGTCATGCCAAGTATTTGTGAGAAGTTTGAGAATAAAGTAGACTATTATTTTTAGCAAAATAAAACATCTCATCATTATGATTTGATAGCTTAATCTCTATAAAAATCTCTCAAATAGATTGGACAAAGAGATGCCATAAAATGGTCTCCGCGCTCTTCAAATTTTACGCTACTGTTTGTTTAGGAACCCATCAAAGAAAAGGTTTATTCGTAATTCCATTGCTTTGCATTATCAGCAAAATTTTGATCAAAATGAGCATCAATTTGAAATATTTTTTTTGGCACCAGCATTATCTTCTTTTTGCACGACGTAAAAACACACTGTATAATAATGTTAACATAACATTGCGTTTGACAAATGTTAGTTCAAATATACACAAACACTTTATACTGCTCCTTTAGATAAAAAGTGATAGTAAAGAGTGGGCCATGTTCTAGTTGAATTTTAAATCACATGATTCTACCAACACTGTTAATTTTTGCGTCACAATTACATAAAAAAGTGTGGTTAGATATCTCTGTAGACAAAAGATGCATTGTTTTACTTTGGAGCAATGTTTTAAAATACTAAATATTTATTTTGAAAATAAGTCTATTTGTCTGAAACAGAGCGAAAGTTGCGTACGTTATTTGGAAGAAATGAAGCGCCATCAATAAAAAAAAATGCAAAAGTTTGTAAAACTGAAATGCTGGTAGGCAATGCACGCATCAAGCATGCTCATCCAACGCATTCTGCCAAAATTATTGCTTATGTGGCTCGAAGTGTACGCATGCAACCAGAAACATCAACTCGGCGCAGAAGTCAGACGTCGGTATGTCTGCGTACAAAGTGCAACTTGTTCAAAAAACTAAAATAGCCGACCTTGATGCCCTTTTTGCTTCGATCAGTGGGTTTTAAACAAACTGAATGTTGACTCTAATTTATTTATTTGGAAAACAAAAAATCTACTTGCTATAGTTGAGAAACCAACGCATCCATTGCTAGTTACCGTTTGGTGCGAATTTCGGGGTGGTGGCGTAATTGGGATATTTTTGTTTTTAAACGATGGTAGAGCCATCATTACAGAGGCATGATCACTGATTTTTTGTTACCCAAATTGGAAAAACTTGATCTACAGCAGCTCTGATTTCAACAAGATGAAACTGCACATGCCACATTCAATCTTCTGCGCACCAAATTCAACAACCGTTATTAACCGTTTTGGTGAACTGGCCACCTCACAGCTGCAATTTAACACCGCTAAATTTTTTTTGTAAAACTTATTGAAAGGAAATGTGTATGTTGACAATCCACAGACATATGACCACTTAAAGCAGAGCATTTGCAAAGCTATCGCCAAAATACCGCTGAAAACAGTGGCTCAAATACTCGATAATTGGTCCTCAATAAAAGCTTACTGCAAAGCCAGTCCTGGCAAATACTGCCGTGTAATTTGGATGTACAAATATAAATTTTGTAATAAAACCTTCTAGGAAAAATTAAATATTGTTTTATCTCTCAATTATTAGAAAATATTTTAGGTGCCATACAGAGTTGTTAGTTCTACGATAAATGTTTTAACGTGTGTATTTGACAGACGTTATAAAAATGTGTAAGAAAGAGTTTAACCTTAAATTATAAACCAAAGCTTCTTTCGCCATTAAAAAAAAAAAAACAAAAAACAAAAAAAAGTTTATATAAATTTTTGTTGCATATTTTATCTTTACAAGTTAAATAAAACTTTTCTTGTGATATATACCAAAATACCTGTTGCGTAACGTATAACATATAATATAAATACAATGCGATAAATAAATATTGAAGTAGTTTATATTAAACTTGTTAAGGTTTGATAATTTCCAATTGTAGATGACATTTGTCAAAAAATGTTGTGCTGAACATATTTTTTGAGTGTAAGAACTATTAAACAATCAAAACAAAGCTAGTTAAATATTACGGAAACTCTGTACTAACAATTAAACTAATTCGCAAAGTAATTTAATAATTTTTGTTGTGGTCGTAGAAGCTCAAGTGATGCAGAACGTCCAGAAGCTTCAAATGAGTACACCACATTAGAAATGATTGATAAATGATATAATAGTGTAATAGAAGACTGCAGAATAAAAATACGTGAAATTGATGACATGGTATGCATCGCAGATACTATCTTACACAAATGTTTTGATACAAAAAAGCTATCCTTGCAATTGGAACCGCCTTTGTTCACAATCGACCAAAGACCTAACGTGTGACAACTTTAGTAACAAATAATGAAAAAAATCGCCGTTTCATAACTATGAACAAGACGTGGGTCCATCACCAAAGAGTAAAAAGCAGTCAAAACAGTAGATTTCTACTGACAAATCTGGGTCAAAGGCTAAGGCGGATTTTATTGTCCAAAATCTTAAAATTTCACATCAAATTACTTCTACATAAACTATTCTCCAGATTTATCACTCAAACAACTATCAGTAACTGTCAGCTTGTAGACTTATTGTTGCTTCTATGGGGACTTAAATTAAGAGTGTTTTATTTATAGCGCCCTTGTCCGGCTACAATAGTCGCTACTTACTAAAATTGTGCATATATTTGTCTTTTGGGTTTTAGTCAAGATTTAGAGTCTACAAAAATGTCCACAATTCTAAACAAAGTCTTGCTTGTTAAGATGCTGTTATATTCAAACCTGATTAAATAATTATAAGTGTCTCTTGGACTATTTATTGAAAGAATAGAAAAAAGATCTAGACTATCAAGAGAAGTATTGACATAATGCAATTGTCAGTGTGAACCAAAGCTTTCCGCCATGCCCATCGCAATAACATTGACGTCATTGCATTGCATATATCTAAAATGAATTGAGTACTTAACTAAAATAAAACTATAATTGACAGTAAAATTTTGCTTTGAAAAATTTGATACACTAAACCTCGAAAAGTACGCTTTCGCGCAGATTTATCTATTAAGAGATCAATGTACTCCAATTCATGATTGCAAAACAATAGTTTAAACTAAATTGCCACGCCCAAGTATTTGTAATCAAAGAATAGATGTTTTTCCTCCTTTGTAAACTCCAATAATCACAAAATTATTGAAAAAAAAAGCGACATCCAATCTACAGATCAGTAACACTAGAGTACTTCAGTTCATGATTGCGGACAAATAGTTTCAACTGGAAATAGCAATCAAGAGATTACATGTTTTCTTTCTTGAATTGAAAAAAAGAAGAAAGTGACAACCATTCTACAGATCACTAAGACTTGGGCAAGTGGGTGGAACACTTTAGTTCATAATTGTGGACAAATAATTTAACTAAAGTAAAATGTTACTTGCCTACCCGCCCAAATTTTTGTAATCTAGCAATATCCCTAAAGCTGGTTTTGACCAAATTATTTCTCAAAACTACTATCCAATCAGTCTCATACATCACCCCGTAGTTAAAAAGCTACTTCCTGAATACCAACATGGTTTCCGCCGCCAAACAAGTTACTGATTACATTTAGAATTAAAAAAACTACAAACGTCATCTTTTTTGACATCAAAAAAGCAATCGACAAAGTCTGAGAACAGTGTCTGCTCCTAAATTGCTATTATATGACTTCTACTCAAAACCACCTAAAGTAATCGCTATATTGTTCATTATCTACAAATGTGACTAAACGCTTGACGGCGTTTAAAAGTGCAACGTTGTCTGCAGGTGTAATAATATCAAAATTTAAGCCAGCAAGCCTGAACATGACTTTTGTAGAAGCTTTTTTGGCTTTGCTTTTCTATTTTTTTTTATGTTTTGTTATACTTGGAAGAGTGGGGAGGGTTAAACAAAGGGCAATGACGGCTGCAATGCACGAGACGGTAGTGATAGTAAATATTTAATAGGATATTTTAAGAATGTCTTGTTATAGCTCTGATACGCACAATATTGTCTTAACTGATAAATTAGCGGATGTAAGTATGTTTGAATTAAATGCAAATTTTTAAGGTTTAAATGAAATAAACTGCTTCAGTAATAATTTAAAGAAATGTTCAAATCTAGGATTAAAACCGAGTATATACATACATGCTTAATGTATATAAATTAATCAAATGTTTACTAAAAGCAATTCATGTTTGAATCGGATTTCTATATAGTTACAATCGGGTATGATGTAATGCATAGGAACTCAAAATAATAACAGGAAAAGTTTATGATTTTTTTAGATTATTACATTTTTACTGTAAATTAGTTGCTGTTGTGCAAAATGGATATAGCAAAAGACTAAAAAGCCACTTTTAAGATTGCTAAGGATGCTGTTTTCAGCATTAGACCATATACACTTATAAACACGCCTTTTGCCGACAAGGTAAAGCAAACATAATTAGTGCGTGTGACTTCAGTTGTGGGTGTTAAACGCGCAAAAGCACATTTACACACACTTAATCTACCAAAATGTCTATGATGTTGCTAAATTATTTAATTAACAAACAAGTCTTGTTTCATAATCTACAATTGAATTTTATTGTTGCAAAAGCTTTTATAATTGAAAAATTTTATGAGCGCGTTCCTAACATTTGTTTATCAATAATTAAATAACAAATTTTTAAATTAATGTTTTTGTTTAGTAATATTAACTATTTGTAGAGCCTACGCCCACGATTACCGCGTGACGTCATTTGTGGGCATAGAAGGTTGTTATGTTGGCTTCATCATGCGACAAGCGGAAAATCACACACGACGCGTCTACTACAGTTACGATTTCTGAACGCAATAAGTGTTTTTATGATAATTCAATTGCTTACTGAAGTTGTTGCAAAATAATTACCGCGGATGCTTTTATTCATCATAAGATGTTAATAGCACTACTTGCCACCGGTGTGAGGTTCTATATCAAGCGGATGATATTTACGAGAATTATTTGATTTGTAATTCAATTTGATTGACAGGACATAGTTGACTCAGCTTATTACGGATTGACTATCATAGATGCTAAGAGAGCGCTCATTACAGATTCCTAGTGGCAGTTAAGCAATTTTTGGGTTGAAGTTTCTTTCTTAATCTTAGTTTTAAGTACAATTGTACAAAAAGGAGAAGTGTATAAGCTCAGAGTTAAAGTTGATATAGTTCTTAAACGACTGGTGGAGAGATTGATTTACCTGGTTGTGGTAGTCATTGTCAGAAGCTGCAACAAGATAAGTCGTTGATGCACAACGCAGATTTTAGATATATGTGCGTTGCTATGATTCCGATTGTAGATGTTGGCTGTTTAGGCTCCGAACTCAACTAAGGATAAAGAATGGGTTTTGCCCATTACCTTAGACAGAGCTTCCAATTTTTATTAAAGTAGTAGATGTTGTCAACGTTTTGACATGCTTCGTACACAAGTTTTCTTTAGCGAAACGAGTAGTCTAGAAGTAAGAAGTATTTACTTGGTCACTAATACTGCCATTGGAGCACGTTTGAACGTCTTAAGATTTTGTCTACAGTCACTGATCGCAACGGTGCAACGGAGTGGTGCAAAGTGTTTATTTTGAGAGGTGGTTGGTGGTAGCTGGTTTTTTCTGCCGGAGATGTTTATTTACAATATCAACTTGAATAAAAGATATTCTCTTAGTTGCTATGAGTCAGGTGCCATGGAGTCAAAAAACTTATGATAACGTTTTTGTCAAAATGTCTTAGAGTCCAAGTTTTGACAAGTTTATGGGTACTTTTGAACATCTTGAGGTTTTGCTCAGTTACTGAACTTGTAACATTGGGAGAAGGTGGTTGGTAGTAGCTGGTTTCTTCTGTCGGACAACATCCCGTCCAAAATCTGTCACGGAAAATAGTAGTCCGGAAATAAAAAGAGTTCACTTGCTCACTATGAGTCAGGTTTCGTGGGGCTTGAAAAGTTAAAACACATATGATAACGAATTTGTCTTAATGCCTTGGGATCCAAGATTTGAAGCGACTTTACGAGTGGAGCACTGCAAACACGGTGGGGCAAAATGAGAGAGGTGATTGGTGCTAGCCGATTTATTGTGAAAGGGAGTAATCCAGAAACAAGAAGTGTTTACTTGGTACTGTAAGTCAGATGCCGCGGAGTTTTATTACTTGTGGTAGCGGACTTTAGGGTCCAGATTTAGAGGAAGTTTCTTGCTAGGAATGTGGTCGGTGTTAGCTAGTTATCATTCTCTGGAGTGTTCTACCTACCCACCCAAATGTTTGTCATTAAAAGATTGAATGTTTGCCTTCTCTGCGGGCATTAGAAGTCATTGTGTCACAAAAGAAGGTCGTGATGCAACCTCTTAAAGACGAAAATTTGGGTGGGTGGGTGGGTTACTCCAATCTAAACTATTGATTAATTATCATGCTTTGGAGTGTCTCAACCACCCACCCACCCAAGTGTTTTTCATCAAAAAATTTAATATTTGCTTTCTCTGCGGGCATTAGAAGTCATTTTGTCATAAGAGAAGATTGTGATCTAACTTTTTGAAGACAAACACTTGGGTGGGTAGGTGAGCTACTCTTATCTAAACTATTGATTAGTTATTATGTTTTGTAATGTCACACCCACTCACCTAAGTGTTTGTCATCAAAAAATTTAATGTTTGCTTTCTCTGCGGCTATTAGAAGTCATTTTGTTATAAAAGAAGGTCGTGATCTAACTTTTTGAAGACGAACACTTGGGTGGGTGGGTGGGCTACTCTAATCCAAGCAATGGACTAATTATAATGTATTGGAGTGTCCCACCCACCCACTCAAGTGTTCGTCATTAAAAGATTGAATGTTTGCCTTCTCTGCGGACATTAGAAGTCATTTGACCACAAAAAATGAGCTCTCTTAAACTGTTCCCTCCCCCCTGATTATATGACATATCTCTACCATTAATTCCATTAGTGTTTGCATTAACCTTGCATAAAGTGCTGCCTTAAAAATTTATCATTACTAGCCACGCCTCGTCCGTCTGTTCGTTAACGTAATTTACCGCTGTTCCCATGGCTACAAAATTGCTTTAAAATCAACAAATTTGTTATTTTATTATATATTTCTCGTATTTGTGTACTAAATTTTGCATTTTTTTTAAATTATTTTGATCCATCCTAATAAATAACTTAAAAAATCGCAAACCGCTCAAATCCACAACTAAAAAATACCTAAAAGTTAAAGACCCAAAGCTTTCGCTTCAACAAACCATCGCAAAGTGAGACTTTTAAGGTTTTAAGTTTGGAAAGGTGTGAAAACTTTACAACCAATCTAACCTAACCTAATCTAACCTAATCTAACCTAACCTAATCTAACCTAATCTAACCTAATCTAACCTAATCTAACCTAATCTAACCTAGCCTAACCTAACCTAACCACATTTACAATAAATTCTGTATCGTTTAGTACCAATTGTCTGCAATAATGCTCAATTTCCAAACGCAACTAAACAAATTTGCATTCTACTCTAAACTTTGAACTGGGTCATTATAAGCAAACATAACCACTTAAATCTATATTAAGCATCATTACACTGGTATCAGTTTGCTAAGACTATATTTAACTTAACAAAAATGCAACTTTTAAACAATTTTTTTTGCATTTCATGCAAAAACTTTTTTATATTAAGCTTTTATAAGCCAACATAAACACTTAAATCTATAATAAATTCTGACTAGTTTCATTTTGCTAAGATAATATTTGTTTTCCGAAGAAGAGTGACAAACACAATATTTACAATAAAAATGTGACTTTCTGACAGTGTTTTGCATTTTTCTAAAAAACTTTAAACTAGGCTATATAAACCAGCATAACCAAGTAAATCTACATTAAATTCAGAACCTTTCGACAAAAGAATAAAAACTAATTATCACCTAACAAGAAAATATACAAACAAGAAGATTCATAATTTTGACATTAATGAAGCCTATCATGATTCCTCTAAACAAACAAAATTTAATCAAATTATTTTAACATAATAAAGGCAATAAGCAAAATTGCTTGATTAACACAAAATAATTAAAAAACTACTTTCAGTGTAGCAATTAGATAACTGAAAAAGTTTACATAAAAAAATCATAGACTAAAAAAACTTCATCAAGAAAGCATTATAAACAGTGTTGACTAGCACCCCATTGTTACTAAATACCTTTGAACTTAACAACAGATGCATTGAAAACTTATCTTTAAACTCTAGTCAAAGCTTCAATTTTATCTACTTCATTCCGATAAATTCGAATAGTTTTTTTTTTTTTCAATTTTTTTTATTATGCTTAACAGAAAATTTATCCCATATATAGATTTATTGTATTAATTTGCTCAAAGATATAAATAGCACTTTACAGTAACCTTGTTGAACGAGCTTATACGCTCATAAAGCTCCGCATGAAGCAATTAGATCGGTTTGCACTAGCTAAAATCCAGAATATCGGCTTTCTGTTGCAGTAAACCCACCCCACCACCCCATCTATCCCAACTACTGCTACATGCACCAGTAATAATTTATACAGAAATTTAACCTTTGAATATTTGAATTATTTACAACCACAATTCACACACGATTAATTTACGCCAGAATAAATACGTCAAATACACCTGTAGTAGCCGTAAAAGTTTATTACTAAACTCTAAATTGTACAAATAAATTTAAAAAAAGTAATTATAGTAAAATTGTTCATATACTAATTACCCGGCTACATAATTCAAATAGTAAATTGATTATGTAACGTATGTTCATTATGATAATGCTATTATACATATGCTATTATAATAGAGACATTCACCTACACAAATATAATACATAAATTATTGTAATATCAATATTGCAGGCACGTCGAGTATATTTACTCCACCCATTTTCAAAATAAATCAGACCAATTATGCGATTTGAAATTAATTTTAATTGCGTATTAAATTTACCAATATATGCAATGTTAATGCAAATTATTTACCCTATATAGATTAAAATTAAACAATTATATTTAGAGCGCTTATCTCACTTTATTCTTTATTGCACATTTAAACAAAATTCATAATTATTTTTTTTATTTTATCAACAATAAATTAAAATTTGACTTTTCAATATTGCTAACCAATAAAGCACTCATTGAAGATTGTTCATAGCAAATTCAATAATTTAACTTTGTTTAAAATTTAAGTTATATGACATATTTGTCTTATTTTTAAGCATTAGTAGTCATAATAGCAACAATAAAATACATTAACAAACAGACGAACAAGGCGTGGCTCCTAATATCTTACAGCAATTTATACATTAATATCAATGCAAAAAACAATAAAATTAATGATAGAGATAGAGATTTAATTAGAAAGGAACAAGAAAAAGTGAATTAAAGCAATAAAAGAGTCGACAAATTAGCAAAGAAAGAAGGAAAGGAGAAAATAGAGCTTGCATACAACAAAATATTTAAAACAAATTGATTCAAATTTTGAATAATTGGTACAATCAAACACAAATTTATTGTGACTTAAATCTATGGTACGCAGGTTCAAAATGGCATTTCAGCTTCTTAAATTGGAAACAACTCGTTTCATAAAATCAATTTAATCAAAATTTCGCTTATCAAATTTATTCAAATTTTGACCAACTAAAGCAATAATATATTAGAACACAATAACAAAATTGCATTAAGATCCAATGCTTTAATTCTGAGTTATGTAGGTTTAAAAAGACATCACAATTTCTTAAATTGGAGCAACTCATTGAATAAAATTATTTGAATCAACATTAAGCGTATCGAATTGATTCAAATTTTTACCACTTAAAGCACCAATATATTGGTACATAATACCCAAATTTCATCAAGATCCAATGATTTGATTTTGAGTTATGTATGTTTAAAACAACATCTTAGCTTCTTAAACTGGAAGCAACTCATTCAATAAAATTATTTAGATCAACATTAAGCGTATCAAATTGATTCAAATTTTCACTACTTAAAGCAACAATATATTAGTACATACTACCCAAATTGCATAAAGATCCAATGATATAACTCTGAGCTATGTAGGTTTGAAACAACATTACATTTTCTTAAATTGGAAACAACTCATTAATTAAAATTAATTTAATAAACATTAAGCGTACCGAATTGATTCAAATTTTCACCACTTAAAGCACCAATATATTGATACATAATACCCAAATTGCATCAAGATCCAATAATTTAATTTTGAGTTATGTAAGTTTAAAACAACATCACAGCTTCATAAATTAGAAGCAACTGATTGAATAAAATTACTTGAATCAACAATAAGCGTATCGAATTGATTCAAATTTTCACCACTTAAAGCACCAATACATTGGTACATAATACCCAAATTGCATCAAGATCCAATAATTTAATTTTGAGTTATGTAAGTTTAAAACGACATCACAGCTTCATAAATTGGAAGCAACTGATTGAATAAAATTACTTGAATCAACATTAAGCGTATCAAACTGATTCAAATTTTCACCACTTAAAGCACCAATATATTGGTACATAATACCCAAATTGCATCAAGATCCAATAATTTAATTTTGAGTTATGTAAGTTTAAAACGACATCACAGCTTCATAAATTGAAAGCAACTGATTGAATAAAATTACTTGAATCAACATTAAGCGTATCAAATTGATTCAAATTTTCACCACTTAAAGCACCAATATATTGGTACATAATACCCAAATTGCATCAAAATCCAATGATTTGATTTTGAGTTATGTAAGTTTAAAACAACATCACAGCTTCTTAAATTGAAAGCAACTGATTGAATAAAATTACTTGAATCCACATTAAGCGTATCAAATTTGTACCACTTAAAGCACCAATATATTGATACATAACACCCAAATTGCATCAAGATCCAATGATTTGATTTTGTACTATGTAAGTTTAAAATGACGTTACAGCTTTTTAAATTGGAATTAATCGTATTAAATTGATTCAACTTTTTATCAAACCAACGTACCAATATATTGGTACAAGATAACTAAACTGCATTAAGATTTATTAAATAATTTTATTTAATGCACAGACCTTCTCGGTTGAAAGACGAGCGAATCAAATTTATTTAAAAAACTATTTTCCCAATTTGGTCAAGTATTGAACAAAAGCTTAGATAACTTACCCAAAGCACTATCTCACAATAGTTTTTTTTTTATTTAATTTAATTATTTCTTAACAATGAAGAAATGTTTTAATGTTCTTTTAAGTTAAATAAGACACGTCAAAAAGCATTAGTGTTAATGTAAAGTTATTAAGGTGTATTCCCTTAAGATTATATTTAAGTGAAAGCCCCCACGCGACTGCAAGAAACATCCCTTAGCAAAATTTCCATAGTATAATTACCAAAATAATAATTTATTATTCATAACTCAGATGTGATGATCTTAACGAGTATTCAAGGAGCGAGCGCGACTGCAATTACCCTTTTAACGCGCCCGTTAATTGCAAGCCGGAGGCGAAAAAGAAACCATACTTTAATACCACCCCCTCCCGGTTTATATATAAACGCAGGTAAGATAACGCGCTAATGTGAAATAACAAATGGTCTCTATTATCCCAGCATTATCCGGCATTAAATCGGTCGACTCGAGGGGGTTAAGATAAGAGATTGAGGGACGTCTCCTTTGGCTGAACGGTTTGACGTGACCTCCAGCTTTACATACTACAGGGTTTTGCTTTTACGACACCTATACGGCGCCGGCCTATTTGCTGCTGTGCTGTTTGAACAGGAGTGAACGAGAAGAGAAAAAACCTTTCACGTTTTTTTCTTTATTTTCTTCGGCCACTTGTCCGTCGTGCAGGAACGTAATTTAGTTTTGCGCTTGGGAATTTACACTGACAGGAAAAATTCAACAAAAATATAAAGGTTTAAAATCAAATTAATTTGCTGAATTGTAATTAGGTTTTTAATGTAACATACCAAACATAAATATCGTGTCAACGCTATTTTTAATATAACTAATATGGGAAAGTCGTGCAAACTTTAATTAAATTAGTGCTTGGAAAAATGTGTAACGGAAGGCAATGGTCACGGCTCGGAAAAATAAGAAAGGCAATAAAAATGTTATTATTAGTTAACATATAGCACAGAATTTGTTATTAATTTAATAAAAGCAATTTTATGTTTTCTACAGATCATAATTATATTTCGCCTTGTTGGGGTTGTAACCATTTTAATATTTAATAGAAACAATGACCTCTAACCACAAACATAGAGCAACATTATCACCTACACAAATATGTATAATTGAGTGAAATTTTCCTTTATTTGTTCCAGCGATTAAATATTAATAAATGCCCGGATAATACCCATCTTATGTGTAATTCCATACTTATCTCGCTTGAGATTCCATGCGTTTTGTGCCTTCTCACCAGGGATTAAAGTGGCCTCACAATCTGGCCACATAGAGGCAAATACACAAACTGGCTATTTGCATACGCGTATTTGCATCGATTATTAAACGAATTTATATGAGGATATTATAGAAGCCGGGCAAATATTTACATTGATGGAGTTTTATGTGACAATATATATTATATTAGTTGCTAGTTTTTTACGCCCATTGAATAGGCGGTATCAAATTTTCAATTTTGAATTCATGTGGTGTAAATTGGATTTTGTTGATTAAATTGAATAGTATTTAAATTGATTTAAAAATGCAGATATTTTTTATACATTATTTAAAATATAGGTAGATACAGACAAATTAAGACTTCAAACTATTATGTTAAGAAATAATCTGATTGTTACGTCTGCAAAACACGTAATGGCCTTTTAGAACTTAAAACTACATACAACATTAAAATAAGTTGTAAAATGTAAGTTTAAAAGACTGCTAGAACTTCCTAGACCCGCGGCATTGTTAAAAATTCAACTCTTTATAAAAAATATCTACAAATTCATTTGTAAAGTTAGTGAGTTATATTGAAAAATTAACAAAAAAATTTAGACTTTTTTAAATTAAGATTCGAGTTAATGATATAGATATATAAATGGTAAGCAATAATTTTATTGTATTTTGTTTAATTCTTGACTCCAATTTAAACTACTGGTTGGTAATTATAAATTAGCAGCACAATTGAAGAGGCTAAAGCCGGAGAAGAACCCAATAGCTTCTCAAAAAAAAAGACACCTTGGCGGGCGATAGAACTAGTACCAGTGTAGTATCCCTCTCGCACCAAGTCCAATAGATAAAGAGCCAAATGACCTCCATAGCTTTCACCATTGAACGCTTCAACAAGCAGATCGTAGAACTAAGTTCCTAGAGGACTAAAAAATTCCAACGCACCCAAAACCCCGTTCCAAAAAAAAAACGGACAAGGCAGCAATAGACATCAAGACCCACTCCTCCAACAAACAACGCTTAGACTCCTTCTGCCTCTCTGAGGATGAAAGTAACAAAGCCCACAACTTCCAGATGCCCGATTACTGAAGCACATCGCCAAACAATGTTTCACAACAAAGCTCGTTTATCGTATATGTTCAAGGCCCCACCAATCGGAAACCTGCCCCAAAAACACACCTCTCAAGTGTGCATTATGTTCTGGCCGCATCCCGCCAATTTCAAAGAATGCAAAGCTTACCAAAAAATAATGACCTCTTATAGAAAAGGCAACAATAACGTAAGACCGACAACCAAGCCCTCTCTCGCGCGTCTTCATCTCAAAGTGCAGTTCCCCGCAAACCTGACGTGGCTACAGCAAATAAATCGTTTGCAAATATTGTTTCTCTTCCAGCACCTAATCTGGCACTGGAAAACAAGATTATAGTCGCTTTTCTCAACGACTTCAATAATTTTCATCAAAAAATCATATCCGTTCTTCTAAAGAATCAAGTATGATCAATACTCTAGATGCTTTGCTTAGGATTTGTTTCTGGAATGCCAACGGTAAAGTTGAACAGTTCTTCAACCAACAGAACATTAACTCAAGCGCTGAAATTTCCAAATACGTCGGCGGTAAATTTGAGACATAAAATACTGATCTTTGCAAAAAAATCTTAAGACCATTTGAAATCACAATCACTGCAACTCACTCGGCGTAGAATAGCTAAAGTTTAAACGCCAAAAGTCGAGCAATAATATAAAGAAAAAAAGATTTCAAGTAGTGGGACCGGATAAACCCACACATTACCATTCCACAGGTCACGGAAAAGACGTTCTTGACGTAGCAATACTCAAGGACATCAACTCAGAGTAACCATTCAAGTAATCAATGTCCTCTGACAACAACCCAGTATTACTAGAACTCTTTGAAAAGAAATCAACCAGTGAGAGAAGAAAATTCACATATGGATTGGCCTCTCTTCTCACAGCCCCTGGAAGAGAACATTGGCAGCCTGACCCCAGTAAAAACGGTTAAAGACAAAAAAACTGTTACACTTTTGACAAACAAAATCCACTAAACCTCGATAAAAGCTTCTAAAACTCATCAGATATGCAGCAATAATTCTTTCAAACTATCCCAAAATACAAAGACATTTATCGGTAGAAGAAATGCGCTTCACAGAAAAATAAGAACGGCTATAAAGATGAACAAAAATTTGTGCTGCCATTCATGGCAAAAATAGAGTTCAATACACTATATTTGGTCTTTCCTTAAAAAAACCAAAGTATTTGCAAACAGCCTCAAACTCAAATCCTGCCCTAAATTACCAAAAATATTGGTCTGGAGCACGTCAAAAGATTTCATCAAGAAAATAACAACTTCCTGAAAGCAGCTGAAAAGCGTTCGACCTTCTCGAATCCAAGAAATTATCAACAAACTTTAAACTCGGTCTGCTCTTGGCTTCCACATTTATATCAAATAAGGCTCTAAAATCATTCTCGCATAAAGCAATAATGGCGCTCACCAGCATTGCTAATGCAATTCTTCAAACCAAACATTTCTACAGAATAAAAACGCTCACCTGTAATAGTTATCCCAAAATTTGGAAAATACCAAAGGTTCCCACAAAACCACCATCAGCCTTCTATGCATCTTAAGTAATGTCATAGAAATGGTAATCTTAGACCATGCAAAAGCAAACAATCTTCTCCCCTCCAACCAATTCAGCTGTCCACCAACTTAATCGCGTGACTGACCTCATTGTCAAAAGTTTCTTAAACTTCTACCAACTGGCAACTCGAGTACTTCCAAAGTATGACTTTGCGGATGCTCCCCAAAGCTCCATAATTTGCTCAAAATCGTGACATTCAAAACAATCTCGGGATTTCTCCACTGTAAAAACACATCAAAGCTTTGGCCAAAAAATACTTCAACAATCTTGCAAAACACTCCAATCCTAATCTGACTTGACTCGCTAAAACAGATAATTTTTTTTTTCTATAAGCGACCAGTTAATCAATTGATTCACCATATCCTAACCTAAAACGTCTAACACCATCCTAATTCACCTCCAAAATTCTCCAAACAAAAAATCCATAAGCCAGGCAGTTTCAAACTTTCCTTATAAAAGCAAATCTAATACCGCCGAGTCTTTAAAAGATTCCCCTCCTAAGCCACCAAAAAAGAGTTAGTTAGATACCACTTCTCATTACGCAAAACCGCAAAAACTTTAATTAGCCAAAAAAAAAAATGGTTGCAAATAAGGTGAACTGAAAAAAATACAAAAAGACTATAAAATTTACAATAACAATCCCCGCAAGTACCTGCAACATAAAACCGGAAGAATGCCAAAAAAACCAAACGCAATTTCCCAAAACCTCTCCACACCTGGATACCCTCTCCTCAAAGTTGCTCAAGACCCCACCAGAAAAATACAAAAAAGTGCTTCGCTCTAAGGCAAAGTTTCCTTATTCAAGAATCGCTTCTAGACTGAAAAAACAGTAAAAAATGGCACCTAAAGTGGGGCAAATATAAGCATGACCTTAAACACTACCACTAAAGAATAAAAAGACACCTACAAAGAGATTCACAAGGTTACCCAAAATAACAACAAAAGAAAGAAAAAACAAAAATAAAAAAAATAAATAGACAAAAAAAAAGTCCATCATTAAGGAAAGAAACAGAATTATTGAAATCAAAACATGCGTGCGCAAGAATAATTTATGAAGATGCAGACAGCTGTCACGATTAAAGTTGCGAGTTCATTGCAAGTCCTATCCACCCATCAGAGTAACCTGAGATGCCTACCCAAACCGCCATGCTTCGGCAAAGAGCCCTATCCAAAGCTATTTAACAATATTTCCAAGACAAAAAAATCACAGAGACGGCTCATCACAAAGTGCTAACTAAACAACTTCAAAGAACAAAACCTTCAAGGATTAGTCACAAAAGATCTCTACAAAACATATCTCAGTAGAGCTTGTCAAAATAAGCAGAAAATTTCTCACTTCCATTCATAAACCAAAAAAACCAGTAAAATTACCTAAAATGTCAAGTTCTATATCACCGAGTGCTTCCGCACTACGTTGTAAAAGTCATGTCTAATCTTCGCAACTTTGGTAAAACCTCAAATTCAGCAGTTGCTGAATATAATCATTTTCAAAACTTTTGAGCAATTCATAGAAACCGCCATAAAAGTAGAAACCAATTTGGCCCGATATGACAATACAAGATTGGACCAAAAATCGTAAACTGCCAAATCAAATAAACAACATTAAACATCGCCGAATAAAATCAAGACCCCAAAGAAAAACCAACTTCCAAAGACTACTAACTAACAGAATAGAAACCGTTGCCAAAAGTATTCTACCATACCATGGTTCTTATAGACTCGGGGGCAAGCTTTGCCTACCCAAAACAACTATCGCATGGACAAATCAAGCAAGTCGACCTAACAACCTCAGTGCAATTCACGGACAAGGTGAAGGTAACCAATGTCAGGTCATTCCCTTCCTCATCACACCCAGTTTAGAAAAAGAGGTAATACTGGGCCAGCAATGGTTAAAAGATCAAGAAGTCAGTATTAACTATTCCCATTAATTTGCACTGTGGAAAAAAACTCTGATCGCAACAACAAATTTTCGCAAAAAAAAATCCCACATCAGGCCCTATTCAAACCTACTTCAGAAGTTGCACAAAGTATTCAACAAAAATTAGTTCCTCACATTACTCGTCAAAAAACCTAAATTTTCAGTAGTTAGCCACGCTTCTGCATAGGCTAGAAAATGTTCCACTTCCAAAAACTCAAAAGAACCTTTGGAAATGCTCAAGTTTTCATCAAGCTCAACTTGGCAGATACCATGGAAAACCGGATAGAAGCACCTATCAATTCACCGTAACGCCATAAACAGACCAGCCACTTGCCTGAAATATATGTCCAAAGTATTTAATAAGTTCCTGAGTACAAAAAAACATTTACCATCTGCGGCGAGTCCTGGAACGATTGCAAGAATATGGTCTAAAATGCAAAATGACAAAATGCGAGTTTAGAAAGAACAACGTCAAATACCTAGTTAATACCAATAGAAATCAACCACCACCTAAAACCAAACAACAAAAAGCAACTCCGCCGCTTCATGGGAATCTGTGCTTAGCTAAAAGAATACGTGCACAAATTTTCCATCGTAAAAATGCAAAAGCCTCTCCACGCATAGAAAACCTTTCCAGGAAGTTGCCTAAGACTTGATGCCCATCTATAGCAGGCAAACCGGAGCTAATAACTATCGGCCTGAGTTGGTGTATTAACTTCCAGACCGAGAAGACAGTAACAACTTCTTCCTCGTATGACATAGTAACTACTAACGTTTGCAAAGATTAAAAATATCTAAGTTCTTAGTTTGGAGAGATTATTTAGACAATACCAATAATTGGATTCAATTTTCTATCCTAAAAGATGACGTTTTGTATTATTTTGATCAAAAAACCTTTGTAGAATTGGCAGTTGGCACTTTATATAACAGAATAATGTCCAATAGTTGTACGCTTTTAAAATTAACTTTATTTTAATTGTTAATTGTTAATTATTAATTATTAAGCTATCCAATATTAATTTACTTAGTCATAAATAAGCTCAAAACTCAATATTGATTCAATCACTCCATTTAACAGAATATATTTCCCATATTTTATCCCTCCAAAATACAAAAAAAATACAAACTCCTCCTTTTTCAATTCCATCGAATCTAGAATCAATTTCCATTTGAAATAAAAACAATTTAAAAATGAATTCCATCCATCCGGGATTCATTATGTTTCAATTATTAGTGCATCCGCTTATATGAATAATGCAAAACTCATTCGGGTAAATAACAAAAAAAAAAAACATTCCGCACACTAAAAAAAACTTTAAAATTTTTAAATAAATTATCAAAATCATTTCGTACTTGGCCAAACAAATTTCCCACAATCTACATAAAATTGCAGTTCATTTGCCGCCACATTCGATATGAATTTACGAGCACAAAGCCAAAACTAATTGCATCAAAAAATTCTAAATGTTTCAATAAATTATTCCAAACCAAAATATAATAATAATAATCCAACTAATATAATTATTCAATTAACAAACCCTCTAATTATGAAAACACGTTTAATTAGAAATAATTGGATAACCACGCAAACACTATTATTATCCCCCATTTTTATTGTCATATTTATTTTAATAATAATTTGAACACAACCCAATCAACCTCTCATTATCATCGTATATAATAATAAACGGTTATTTAGAGCAAAAATAATTGAAATCTCATTCCATACGATTATAGATCCTATTTGGTCGCTATATACATTATGGAAATCCATTATTGAAATGTTGCGCGTATCATAATTGTATATGAATATCCATTAAAGTTTGCATATATTAATAAAATTGTTATTTAATTATACATGAATTGTTAATGTGCTTGCAATAATATAAAATTTGTTTTATAATAGATAACTAAATTTATTAAATCCTAAGCGATTTAATTTTTAATGAACTTACTCAATTTAATAAAAATTCTTCCTTTTATACAATCCCTTCATTTAATACACAATCAAGGCATGAATAGCGATATAAATAAAAAAGTCACATTCCTACCCTTTTTCATTCCCCATCCGCAAAGTCACTTTCCGTTTTTATCGAAAAAAAGAATCTCATTCCGCTTTTATTGTCCTGCGTAATATTCATCATCGAATCGAACTCGTAAATATCCTGAACAGGATTTTTATCTGCAATCACTTTCGAAAAAATATAAAAATAAAATGAACTTTAATAACAATTGTTGCATAGCGGATTAATTACAACTGTTAAAGCAAACTGTTTGCATTATGATTGATTGCAATAGCAAACGGTACAATTTGCTTAAAAATTGTTTATGCAAACAGATGTGTTATTGTGGAAATGTATTTGTTTGAACAACTATACAGAGAAGAGAAATTTTATAATATAATGTTTTGTAAAGTTGTTTATTTAAAAAAATTCAAGTGCACGTTATAAATCAATATGACAGAGTTGTGTGGTGTGAGGAAAATTGCATTTTTCCCGCAGAGTAGAAGGCAAATGCATTTTGTTAGCGGAATGGAAATATGCAAATTTTAGCTATAAATTTTAAATGTGCATTTTTATCAAAATTTTAAAACTGTGACAGCAATACCAATACTGAATAACGATAGAATATTATTTGTTTTGTATTAACATTAAAGTTTAAAAAAGTAAAATATTTACAATAATTCAGCATTTCATTTTTTAATAAACAAACTGAAAAGTAGTACTTCATTCATTAGGAAACGTTATCCTTAAGCACGCGCTCTGTATGAGTGTAAGTATAAGTTAACAAACTACAAACAAACTCGCCTGACAAATTATATGCTAAAGACCTTAAACGGTCCAAATCAATGCTGTAATCACCTGACTTTCTCTGTCATCTCCAAAAAAACCTGATAGTTTGCAATTTTTTTTTTTTTATAATAAACAATTTAAAGAAACAAATTTGCAGTTTTTAAATCGCATTTTTAATGCACATTTTAGAAATCAACTAAAGAAATTAATAAAAAGTGTAAACTAAATTTGTTCAATCAAATTTATATTGCTTCAATTACTTTAAAAAAAAAAAAACTGATAAATCAAACAATGTGTATGAAATTAACAGAAAATTACAAAATTTAGAAAAATAAAAATCCATTTATCCATTTAATTAAAATTTTAAAAATTTTCGTTTTTTATTTAAAAAAAAGTTTTTTTTGATAATTAAATAAACAATAAAAATGATTTTTTAAATTTTAGAAACAAATTTAAAAAATTTATTGATAAAATTTCTTAAAAAAATTAAACAAATTTTTGAAAAATGTTGCTGTATTGAGTCTCGTTTATTTTTTAGAAAATTTTTAAGTGTGTAACCTATTTGAATTAATAATTTCGTTTTTTTTAATTTTTTTTTTTTTTAATTAATTAAACAATTTTTTTTTTTGATTAATATATTTCTAAATTAAAATTGATGCAAGTTTTCTTAAAAAAAAACAATTCAAAAACACATAATTTTTTTTTGAAAAATAACCAAATTATGGAAATCAACTAAAAAACATTTTGACTAATTGGCAAAAAAAACTAAGAAACGTTTTGTTTTTTATTTTTATTTTTAATTAAATGTGTATAAAAAATTATTAGATTTTAGAAATTAATTAATGAAGTTATTGGTAAAACGTGTAAAAACAAAAAAAAATTAAAAAATTGTGATTTTGATTGCAAAATTTTGATTCTTTTTTTAAATTAAAAACCAATAAAAAAAACTTATTAATAAAAACTAAATTAAATTTTAGAAACATTTTTAAAAATCATTCTTTAGTAACAAAAAATGTCTAGCTATTTTTTTTTTCTAAAAAAATATATAAAAATATTGGACTTTGAAAAAAAAAAAACGTCTAATACTTGCTTCAATTACAATTTTAGTTTTTTTTTTGATAATTCAAAAAACATGTCTAAAATTTTTAAAAACATACCAAATTTTAAAAATCAATATAAATAATTTTTTTTAAATTATTAAACTTTAGAAATCATTTAAAAAAGATTGATTTTCTTAAAAAACTATTTTAAAAACGCAAAGAACAGTATGATTTTTTTTGGAAAAATAAAATAAATTTTAAAAATCAATTAAAAACTTACAAAAACAATTAAAATCAAATTTTCTCTAATTACAGTTTTCAAAAATCAATTATTGACAAAATGCGTCAAAAATGTTAAAACAATTTTTTTTTTAATTTTGCTACAGTTTTTCTAAAATAGTTAAACAATATATAGAAATGTTTTGTAAATTTAAAAAAAAAAATTGTTTTTTTCTCCGCGCTGATAAATTATTCTTTGTGATTCCAAAAACTTCAATTTTAAATAAAATCCGTAACTTTAATAATTTAGAATGCCGAAGCTGCATCAAAATGTTTAAAGTAAGCAAAAAAAATATACAAAACTCCGGACACTGTTTTGGTGTTTAAGATAAATAAGCAAAAGATACAATTGCAACTTTTCAAATAAAAAAAAATAAACCAAATATTCTGTGCAATAAACAGATATAAAATTATTTTTGATCAATAAGTCGTTAACACCAACTAATTCCTTCTTACTAGTGTAATGTGCCTGCGATACAATCATTTTAAAAAAATTTAATTAATTTCTAAAAGTTACAATTGTTTTAAAAATTACAAAACATTTCTATATAATGTTTAACTTTTTAAGAAAAACTGTAGCAATATTTAAAAAAAACTGTATCAAAATTTTTTACTGATTTTGTCAATAAGTTAATTGATTTTCGAAAACTGTAATTAGAAAAAATTTAATTTGAATTGTTTTTGTAAGTTTTTAATTAATTTTTAAAATTTATTTTATTTTTCCAAAACAGTCATACTGCTCTTTGAGTTTTTAAAATGTTTTTCTAGAAAAATCAATCTTTATTAAATGATTTCTAAAGTTTAATAATTAAAAAAAAAAATTTCATATTGAATTAACAAAAAAAAAGAGTAATTTTTATTAATAAGTTTTTTAATTGATTTCTAAAACTTGGTATATTTCTAAAAACTTTAGACGTGTTTTTTGAATTATCAAAAAAAACTAAAATTGCAATTGAAGCAAATATTAGACGTTTTTTTTTTCAAACTTCAATATTTTTTAGAAGAAAAAAAACAGCTAGACATTTTTTGTTACTAAAGCATAATTATTAAAAATGTTTCTAAAATTTAATTTAATTTTTATTAATAAGTTCTATTATTGGTTTTTGAATTAAAAAAATAAAATAAAATTTTGCAATCAAAAATCACAAACTTTTCATTTTTTTTTGTTTTTACACGTTTTCCTAATAACTTCATCAATTAATTTCTAAAATGTAGTAATTTTTTATATACATATATTTAAAAATAAAAATAAAAAACAACGTTTCTTAGTTTTTTTTTGTCTATTAGTCAAATTGTTTATTAGTTGATTTCCTAAATTTGGTTATTTTTCAAAAAAAAATTTATGTGTTTTTGAATTGTTTTTTTAAGAAAAATTGCATCAATTTTAATTTAAAAATATATTAATAAAAACAATGTTTAATTAATTAATTAGACATAATACAGCAACATTTTTCAAAAATTTGTTTTAATTTTTTAACAAATTTTATTTAATTTTATTAAGTTTTTTAAATTTATTTCCAAAATTTAGTAATTTTTTTGAAAAAATCATTTTTATTGTTTATTTAATTATCAAAAAAAACCTTTTTTCAAATAAAAAACAAAAAAAATTAAATTTAGTTACATTTAATTAATTAGTTGTTAAAATTTGGTAAAATTTAGCATTTTATATTTTTCAAAATTTATTAATATTCTGTTAATTTCATACACATTGTTTAGATTATCAATATTTTTTTTCAAAAAGTAATTGAAGCAGCATAAATTTGATTTAATGTTTTTACACTTTTTATAAATACTTTCTTTAGTTGATTTCTAAAATGTGGAATTTTTTCAAAAACTTTGAATTATTTTTTGTAGAAAAAAATTTTTATATATAATAATAAAAATTCAACAGCGTAAAACATTTTAAAAATTTACAAATTTTAGAAATTATGGAAAATTGAAATCAAAATTTTAAAAAATATGCTTTTTCTAAAAAAAAAATTAACAATTTAAAAAAAAACTTAAAAACTTGTTTCGTAATTTAAAAAAATAATATTTGGAAATAAATTAAAAACTCACTAATTAAATTAATATTTTTTTAAAAATATGCTTCAGTTACAATTTTTGCCCATTTTTTTTTTAAATTCAAAAAACAAATATAAAATTTTCAAAAATTTTTGGAAATCAATTACAAAACTTACTAATATTTTTTTTTTTAATTACTACTTTTCCAAGAATTTTTTTTTGGACAATTCAAACAAATATGAAAATTTCAAAAAATTACTAAATTTTCAAACTCAATTAATAAACTTATTGACAAAATGTGTAAAAAAACTTAGAACAAATCTTGCTACAATTAAAAATTTTCTTAAAAAAATTTAAAAAAAATTGTGCACATTTTTTTTTTTTTTTTAATTGGTGCTACTATTTAAATACATATCACTAATAAGACAACCAAAACAATTTTAAAAATTCAAAAAACAATTTTTTTTTTAATATAAAATTTATAAAATCCCTTCGGGAACTTTATTTATAAAAACATGTAGAAACATTTTTGAAAATTGATGCTTCAATTATAATTTTTGTAAAAAAAAAAAAAATCGAAATCAATTAAGAATTGTTATTGATAAACTGTTCAAACAATTTTTATAAAAAAATTAAAATCGTTTTGTAATTTTTGCAAAATTTGTGACCTTTCAAAACTAATTTAAGGAACCCATATAAAAGAAATTGTGTATTTTTTTTAAATTAATGCTACAAATACAATTTTTCTAAAAATAAATAATAAAACAATTTTGAAAACTTCAAAAATAAATATGAAAATGTTTAGAAAATTACAAAATTTTGAAAAATCAATAAAGCAATTTATTTCTAAAAAAATCAAATAATTTAAATCAAATTTTTAAAAACTTATGCATGATATTTGTATTTTTTTTGATAATTCAAAAATTTGTGACTTTTGAAAATTAATTAAAAAACCCACTAAAAAAATATGCGCAACACTATTTTTTTTAATTTGTACCATCAATTGCAGTTTGCCAAAAAAAAAATTATAAAATTTTGAAAATTTAAAAAACATATATAAAAATTTTGAAAACCTTTAGATATCTAGTTCCTTAAAAAAATATAAACATAAAAAAAAATAAATCAAACCATGCTTTAATTGCATTTTTTTTAAATTGTTTTTTGATCATTCAAAACACATTAAAAATGTTCAGAAAATTAACAAATTTTGGATAATATTGACAAAATGTCAAAAAATAAACAATAAAAATGATTTTTTAAATTTTAGAAACAAATTTAAAAAATTTATTGATAAAATTTGTTAAAAAAATAAAACAAATTTTTGAAAAATGTTGCTGTATTGTGTCTCGTTTATTTTTTTAGAAAATTTTTAAGTGTGTAACCTATTTGAATTAATAATTTCGTTTTTTTTTTAATTTTTTTTTTTTTAATTAATTAAACAATTTTTTTTTTTAATTAATATATTTTTAATTTAAAATTGATGCAATTTTTCTTAAAAAAAACAATTCAAAAACACATAAAATTTTTTTGAAAAATAACAAAATTATGGAAATCAACTAAAAAACATTTTGACTAATAGGCAAAAAAAACTAAGAAACGTTTTGTTTTTTATTTTTATTTTTAATTATATGTATATAAAAAATTATTAGATTTTAGAAATTAATTGATGAAGTTATTGGTAAAATGTGTAAAAACAAAAAAAAATAAAAAATTGTGATTTTGATTGCAAAATTTTGATTTTTTTTTTAAATTAAAAACCAATAAAAAAAACTTATTAATAAAAACTAAATTAAATTTTAGAAACATTTTTAAAAATCATTTTTTAGTAACAAAAAATGTCTAGCTATTTTTTTTTTCTAAAAAAATATATAAAAATATTGAATTTTGAAAAAAAAAAACGTCTAATACTTGCTTCAATTGCAATTTTAGTTTTTTTTTTTGATAATTCAAAAAACATGTCTAAAATTTTTAAAAACATACCAAATTTTAGAAATCAATTTAAATAATTTTTTTTTAAATCATTAAACTCTTTTTTTTTGTTAATTCAATATGAAATTTTTTTTTTAATTGTTAAACTTTAGAAATCATTTAAAAAAGATTGATTTTCTCAAAAAACTATTTTAAAAACGCAAAGAACAGTATGATTTTTTTTGGAAAAATAAAATAAATTTTAAAAATCAATTAAAAACTTACAAAAACAATTAAAATCAAATTTTCTCTAATTACAGTTTTCAAAAATCAATTATTGACAAAATGTGTCAAAAATGTTAAAACAATTTTTTTTTTAATTTTGCTACAGATTTTCTAAAAAAGTTAAACAATAGAAATATTTTGTAAATTTAAAAAAAAAATTGTTTTTTTCTCCGCGCCGATAAATTATTCTTTGTGATTCCAAAAACTTCAATTTCAAATAAAATCCGTAACTTTGATGAACTTATTAATAAAAACTAAATTAAATTTTAAAAACATTTTTAAAAATCATTCTTTAGTAACAAAAAATGTCTAGCTATTTTTTTTTCTAAAAAAATATATGAAAATATTGAACTTTGAAAAAAAAAAAAACGTCTAATACTTGCTTCAATTGCAATTTTAGTTTTTTCTTTTTGATAATTCAAAAAACATGTCTAAAATTTTTAAAAACATACCAAATTTTAGAAATCATTATAAATAGTTTTTTTTAAATTATTAAACTTTAGAAATCATTTAAAAAAGATTGATTTTCTTAAAAAACCATTTTAAAAACTCAAAGAACAGTATGATATTTTTTGGAAAAATAAAATAAATTTTAAAAATCAATTAAATAAAAACTTACAAAAACAATTAAAATCAAATTTTCTCTAATTACAGTTTTCAAAAATCAATTATTGACAAAATGTGTCAAAAATGTTAAAACAATTTTTTTTTTAAATTTTGCTACAGTTTTTCTAAAAAAGTTAAACAATATATAGAAATGTTTTGTAAATTAAAAAAAAAAAATTTGTTTTTTTCTCCGCGCCGATAAATTATTCTTTGTGATTTCAAAAACTTCAATTTTAAATAAAATCCGTAACTTTGATAATTTAGAATGCCGAAGCTGCATCAAAATGTTTAAGGTAAGCAAAAAAAAAAAATACAAAACTCCGGACAATGTTTTGGTGTTTAAGATAAATAAGCAAAAGATACAATTGCAACTTTTCAAATAAAAAAAATTAAACCAAATATTCTGTGCAATAAACAGATATAAAATTATTTTTGATCAATAAGTCGTTAACACCAACTAACTCCTTCTTACTAGTGTAATGTGCCTGCGATACAATCATTTTAAAAAAATTTAATTAATTTCTAAAAGTTACAATTTTTTTAAAAATTACAAAACATTTCTATATAATGTTTAACTTTTTAAGAAAAACTGTAGCAATATTTAAAAAAAATTGTATCAACATTTTTTACTGATTTTGTCAATAAGTTAATTGATTTTCGAAAACTGTAATTAGAGAAAATTTAATTTTAATTGTTTTTGTAAGTTTTTAATTAATTTTTAAAATTTATTTTATTTTTCCAAAACAGTCATACTGCTCTTTGAGTTTTTAAAATGTTTTTTTAGAAAAATCAATCTTTTTTAAATGATTTCTAAAGTTTATTAATTAAAAAAAAAATATTCATATTGGATTAACAAAAAAAAAGAGTAATTTTTATTAATAAGTTTTTTAATTGATTTCTAAAATTTGGTATATTTCTTTAGACATGTTTTTTGAATTATCAAAATTTTTTTTTCAAACAATATTTTTTAGAAAAAAAAAACAGCTAGACATTTTTTGTTACTAAAGCATAATTTTTAAAAATGTTTCTAAAATTTAATTTAATTTTTATTAATAAGTTCTATTATTGGTTTTTGAATTTAAAAAAAAAAAAAAAAATTGCAATCAAAAATCACAAACATTTCAATTTTTTTTTGTTTTTACACGTTTTACTAATAACTTCATCAATTAATTTCTAAAATGTAGTAATTTTTTATATACATATATTTAAAAAAATAAAAAACAAAACGTTTCTTAGTTATTTTTTTGTCTATTAGTCAAACTATTTTTTTAGTTGATTTCCTAAATTTGGTTATTTTTCAAAAATTCTTTATGTGTTTTTGAATTGTTTTTTCAAGAAAAATTGCATCAATTTTAATTTAAAAATATATTAATAAAAAAAATGTTTAATTAATTAATTAGACATAATACAGCAACATTTTTCAAAAACTTGTTTTAAATTTTTAACAAATTTTATTTAATTTTATTAAGTTTATTAAAGTTATTTCCAAAATTTAGTAATTTTTTTGAAAAAATCATTTTTATTGTTTATTTAATTATCAAAAAAAAACCTTTTTTCGAATAAAAAACAAAAATTTTTAAAATTAATTTTGTTACATTTAATTAATTAGTTGTTAAAATTTAGTAAAATTTAGCATTTTTTAATTTTCAAAAATTTGTAATTTTCTGTTAATTTCATACACATGTTTGAATTATCAATATTTTTTTTACAAAAAGTAATTGAAGCAGCATAAATTTGATTTAATGTTTTTATACTTTTTATAAATACTTTCTTTAGGTGATTTCTAAAATGTGGATTTTTTCAAAAACTTTGAATTATTTTTTGTAGAAAAAAAAAATATATATAATAATAAAAATTCAACAGCGGAAAACATTTTAAAAATTTACTAATTTTAGAAATCATAAAAATTATGGAAAATTGAAATCAAAATTTTAAAAAATATGCTTTTTCTAAAAAAAAAATTAAACAATTTAAAAAAAAAAACTTAAAAACTTGTTTCATAATTAAAAAAAAAATATTTGGAAATAAATTAAAAACTCACTAATTAAAACAATACTTTTTAAAAATATGCTTCAGTTACAATTTTTGCCTATTTTTTTTAATATTCAAAAAACAAATATAAAATTTTCACTTTTTTTTTCCACTCAATTAATAAATTGACAAAATGTGTAAAAAAACTTAGGACAAATTTTGCTACAATTAAAATTTTTCTTAAAAAAATTAAAAAAAATTGTGCACATTTTTTTTTTTTTTTTTAATTGGTGCTACTATTTAAATACATATCACTAATAAGACAAAACAAAACAATTTTAAAAATTCAAAAAACAATATTTTTTTTTAATATAAAATTTAGAAAATCCCTTCGGGAACTTTATTTATAAAAACATGTAGAAACATTTTTAAAAAATTATGCTTCAACTTTAATTTTTGTAAAAAAAAAAAAAAAAATTCGAAATCAATTAAGAATTGTTATTGATAAACTGTTCAAAAATTTTTTTATAAAAAAAATTAAAAAACGTTTTGTAATTTTTGCAAAATTTGTGACCTTTGAAAACTAATTTAAGAAACCCATATAAAAGAAATTGTGTATTCTTTTTTTAAATTCATGCTACAAATACAATTTTTCTAAATTTTATTAAAATTTATTTTATTTTTCCAAAACAGTCATACTGCTCTTTGAGTTTTTAAAATATTTTTTTAGAAAAATCAATCTTTTTTAAATGATTTCTAAAGTTTAATAATTAAAAAAAAAAAATTTCATATTGGATTAACAAAAAAAAAGAAATTTTTATTAATAAGTTTCTTAATTGATTTCTAAAATTTGGTATATTTCTCAAAACTTTAGACATGTTTTTTTGAATTAAAAAAAAAACTATAATTGCAATTTAAGCAAATATTAGACTTTTTTTTAAACTTCAATATTTTTTAGAAAGAATAAAAACAGCTAGACATTTTTTGTTACTAAAGCATGATGTTTCTAAAATTTAATTTAATTTTTATTAATAAGTTCTATTGGTCTTTAAATTTAAGAAAAATTAAAATTTTGCAATCAATAATCACAAATTTTTCATTTTTTTTTTGTTTTTACACGTTTTAATAATAATTAATTTTTAAAATGTAGTACATATATTTAAAAATAAAAATAAAAAACAAAACGTTTCTTAGTTTTTTTTTGGTCTATTAGTCAAATTATTGTTCAAAAATTCTTTGTGTTTTTGAATTGTTTTTTAAGAAAAATTGCATCAATTTTAATTTAAGAAAATATTAATAAAAAAAAATGTTTAATTAATTAAAAAAATTTAAAAAAAAAACAAAATTATTAATTCAAATAGGTTACACATTTCAAAATATTCCAAAAAAAAAACGTGACATAATACAGCAACATTTTTCAATTTTTTAACAAATTTTATCAATAAGTTTTTTAAATTTATTTCTATAATTTAATAATTTTTTTGAAAAAATCATTTTTATTGTTTATTTAATTATCAAAAAAAACCTTTTTTCAAATAAAAAACAAAAAATTTTAAAATTTTGTTACATTTAATTAATTATTTGTTAAAATTTAGTAAAATTTAGCATTTTATAATTTTCAAAATTTTGTAATTTTCTGTTAATTTCATACACATTGTTTGAATTATCAATATTTTTTTTACAAAAAGTAATTGAAGCAGCATAAATTTGATTTAATGTTTTTACACTTTTTATAAATACTTTCTTTAGTTGATTTCTAAAATGTAAATTTTTTTCAAAAACTTTGAATTATTTTTTGTAGAAAAAAAAAATTTATATATAATAATAAAATTCAACAGCGTAAAACATTTTAAAAATTTACAAATTTTAGAAATCATAAAAATTATGGAAAATTGAAATCAAAATTTTAAAAAATATGCTTTTTCAAAAAAAAATATTAAACAATTTAAAAAAAAAACTTAAAAACTTGTTTCGTAATTAAAAAAAAAATATATTTGAAAATAAATTAAAAACTCACTAATTAAAACAATATTTTTTAAAAATATGCTTCAGTTACAATTTTTGCCCATTTTTTTTAATATTCAAAAAACAAATATAAAATTTTCAAAAAACTATCAAATTTTGGAAATTAATTACAAAACTTACTAATATTTTTTTTTAAATTACTACTTTTCCAAGAATTTTTTTTTGGACAATTCAAACAAATATGAAAATTTCAAAAAATTACTAAATTTTCAAACTCAATTAATAACTTATTTACAAAATGTGTAAAAAAACTTTGCTACAATTAATATTTTTCTTAAAAAAATTTAAAAAAAGTTGTGCACATTTTTTTTTTTTTTTTAATTGGTGCTACTATTTAAATACATATCATTAATAAGACAAAACAAAACAATTTTAAAAATTCAAAAAACAATATTTTTTTTTTTATATAAAATTTAGAAAACCCCTTCGGGAACTTTATTTATAAAAACATGTAGAAACATTTTTGAAAATGCTTCAATTATAATTTTTGTAAAAAAAAAAAAAAATTCGAAATCAATTAATAATTGTTATTGATAAACTGTTCAAAAAAAAATTTATAAAAAAAATAAAAAAACGTTTTGTAATTTTTGCAAAATTTGTGACCTTTCAAAACTAATTTAAGAAATCCATATAAAAGAAATTGTGTATTTTTTTTAAATTAATGCTAAAAATACAATTTTTCTAAAAATAAATAATAAAACAATTTTGAAAACTTCAAAAATAAGTATGAAAATGTTTAGAAAATTACAAAATTTTGAAAAATCAATAAAGCAACTTATTTCTAAAAAAAATCAAATAATTTAAATCAAATTTTTAAAAACTTTTGCTTGATATTTGTATTTTTTTTTTGGATAATTCAAAAATTTGTGACTTTTGAAAATTAATTAAAAACCACACTAAAAAAATATGCGCAACACTATATTTTTTGATGGTATGAACGATGGATGAACTTCAGTTTGCCAAATAAAAAAAAAAAAAAAAAATTTTGAAAATATAAAAAACATAATATAAAAATTTTGAAAACCTTTAGATATCTAGTTCCTTAAAAAAATATATACATAAAAAAAATTAAATCAAACCATGCTATAATTGCATTTTTTTGAAATTGTTTTTTGATCATTCAAAACACATTAAAAATGTTCAGAAAATTAACAAATTTTGGATAATATTGACAAAATGTCAAAAAATAAACAATAAAAATGAATTATTAAATTTTAGAAACAAATTTAAAAAATTTATTGATAAAATTTGTTAAAAAAATAAAACAAATTTTTGAAAAATGTTACTGTAATGTGTTTCGTTTTTTTTTTTTTGAAAATTTTTAAGTGTGTGTAACCTATTTGAATTAATAATTTCGTTTATTTTTTAATTAATTAAACATTTTTTTTTTTTTATTAATATATTTTTAAATTAAAATTGATGCAAATTTTCTTAAAAAAACAATTCAAAAACAATAAAAAAATTTTTTGAAAAATTATTGAAATCAACTAAAAAACATTTTGACTAATAGGCAAAAAAAAAACTAAGAAACGTTTTGTTTTTTGTTTTTATTTTTAAATATATGTATATAAAAAATTATTAGATTTTAGAAATTATTTGATGAAGTTATTGGTAAAACGTGTAAAAACAAAAAAAAATAAAAAATTGTGATTTTGATTGCAAAATTTAGATTTTTTTTTTTTTTAATTAAAAACCATTACTAAATTAAATTTTAGAAACATTTTTAAAAATCATTCTTTAGTACAAAAAATGTCTAGCTATTTTTTTTTTCTAAAAAAATATATAAAAACATTGAACTTTGAGAAAAAAACGTCTAATACTTGCTTCAATTGCAATTTTAGTTTTTTTTTTTGATAATTGAAAAAACACGTCTAAAATTTTTTAAAACTTACCAAATTTTAGAAATCAATATAAATATTTTTTTTTTAAATAATTAAACTTTGATTTTCTTAAAAAACCATTTTAAAAACGCAAAGAACAGTATGATTTTTTTTGGAAAAATAAAATAAATTTTAAAAATCAATTAAAAACTTACAAAAACAATTAAAATCAAATTTTCTCTAATTACAGTTTTAAAAAATCAATTATTGACAAAATGTGTCAAAAATGTTAAAACAATTTTTTTTTAATTTTGCTACAGTTTTTCTAAAAAAGTTAAACAATATATAGAAATGTTTTGTAAATTAAAAAAAAAAAAATGTTTTTTTCTCCGCGCCGATAAATTATTCTTTGTGATTCCAAAAACTTCAATTTTAAATAAAATCCGTAACTTTGTTAATTTAGAATGCCGAAGCTGCATCAAAATGTTTAAGGTAAGCCAGAAAAAAAAAATACAAAACTCCGGACACTGTTTTGGTGTTTAAGATAAATAAGCAAAAGATACAATTGCAACTTTTCAAATAAAAAAAACTAAACCAAATATTCTGTGCAATAAACAGATATAATATTATTTTTGATCAATAAGTCGTTAACACCAACTAATTCCTTCTTACTAGTGTAATGTGCCTGCAATACAATCATTTAAAAAAAATTTAATTAATTTCTAAAAGTTACAAATTTTTTAAAAATTACAATTTCTATATACTGTTTAACTTTTTTAGAAAAACTGTAGTAATATTTAAAAAAAATTGTATCAACATTTTTTACTCATTTTGTCAATAAGTTAATTGATTTTCGAAAACTGTAATTAGAGAAAATTTAATTTTAATTGTTTTTGTAAGTTTTTAATTAATTTTTAAAATTTCATACTGCTCTTTGAGTTTTTAAAATGTTTTTCTAGAAAAATCAATCTTTTTTAAATGATTTCTAAAGTTTATTAATTAAAAAAAAAAAATCATATTGGATTAACAAAAAAAAGAGTAATTTTTATTAATAAGTTTTTTAATTGATTTCTAAAATTTGGTATATTTCTAAAAACTTTAGACATGTTTTTTGAATTATCAAAAAAAAAACTAAAATTGCAATTGAAGCAAATATTAGACTTTTTTTTTTCAAACTTCAATATTTTTTAGAAAAAAAAAACAGCTAGACATTTTTTGTTAGTAAAGCATGAATTTTAAAAATGTTTCTAAAATTTAATTTAATTTTTATTAATAAGTTCTATTATTGGTTTTTGAATTTTAAAAAAAAAAAAAAAATTTGCAATCAAAAATCACAAACTTTTCAATTTTTTTTTTGTTTTTACTCCATTTACTAATAACTTCATCAATTAATTTTTAAAATGTAGTAATTTTTTATATACATATATTTAAAAATAAAAATAAAAAACAAGACGTTTCTTACTTTTTTTTGTCTATTAGTCAAACTGTTTTTTAGTTGATTTCCTAAATTTGGTTATTTTTCAAAAAAAAATTATGTGTTTTTAAATTGGTTTTTTAAGAAGAATTGCATCAATTTTAATTTAAAAATATATTAATAAAAAAAATGTATAATTAATTAATTAGACATAATACAGCAACATTTTTCAAAAATTTGTTTTAATATTTTAACAAATTTTATTTAATTTTATTAAGTTTTTATTAAGTTTTTTAAATTTATTTCCAAAATTTAGTAATTTTTTAAAAAAAATCATTTTTATTGTTTATTTAATTAAGTATCAAAAAAAACCTTTTTTCGAACAAAAAACAAAAATTTTTAAAACTTTGTAACATTTAATTAATTAGTTGTTAAAATTTAGTAAAATTTAGCATTTTTTAATTTTCAAAATTTTGTAATTTTCTGTTAATTTCATACACATTGTTTGAATTATCAATATTTTTTTTACAAAAAGTAATTGAAGCAGCATAAATTTGATTTAATTTTTAAAAACTTTTGCTTGATATTTGTATTTTTTTTTTTGATAATTCAAAAATTTGTGACTTTTGAAAATTAATTAAAAAACCCACTAAAAAAATATGCGCAACACTATATTTTTTGATGGTACAACTGCAGTTTGCCAAAAAAAAAAAATTATAAAATTTTGAAAATTTAATGAACATAATATAAAAATTTTGAAAACCTTTAGATATCTAGTTCCTTAAAAAAATATATACATAAAAAAAATTAAATCAAACCATGCTTTAATTGCATTTTTTTGAAATTGTTTTTTGATCATTCAAAACACATTAAAAATGTTCAGAAAATTAACAAATTTTGGATAATATTGACAAAATGTCTAAAAAAAAATCTTTTTTTCTTTTAATTTAAGCTTCAATTACCATTTTTGCAAAATAAAAAAATATACAATTTTGACATGTATAAAATTTTCAAAAAATTACCAAACTTTGCAAATTAATTATAGAACTCAATTTTTTTTTAATGTTTTAAAAAACATGTCTGATATTTTCGATTTTTTTCAACTCATAATACATTTGCTACCTAGAAAGACAAACGTTCCAGCAACCGTACGAACTGGTCTCCAACGCAGAAAAGACAAACCCAAAAATTCTCTTATCATAACTAAAGCATAAAAAAAGCTACATAAAGATTGCCTCAAAGCATCGTGACATTCATTACCTTTATAAAAAACTTCCAATTAAAATTGTTAGAGTATGCACTCACTCAACAATAGAAACAATAAAAAACTATCTATGGATAATGGCCACACACTAAAAAAATTATCATAAAAATGACCATCTTTTCGAAATGTGAATTAATACTTCAACAAATATAACAGACTACTTACGATAATTCCTTAATTGCAATTATCAAAATTAATAATAAAAATTTAAACTAATTGATTGATTAATTGATATTAAAATATAACAAATTAATAATTCTGTACCCCATGTTCCTAATGAATACTAATTATTCAACTTTTTTAATCAATTGGTTCATATTAATTGAAAAAAAAAGGGTTTGATGCGTCGGCAACAAAAAGAGGGTTGGCTGAATTATAAATGAATATAACGGAAAGATGATTGATTCCGCTTTTTTTAACATTGGAATTACGAGGCAATTAACTTTATTATGAAATGATGAATCGCCGGGATCGTTGGGTTAGAAAAAAAAACGTATTTTTTGTTAATTGTAAAAGGGGATAATAATTAATATTATTCTGTATTTGTTAAAGCAAAATAAATTAATATAACCATTGTTAGAGATTGCAATCTTTGTTCCAGATGATGCATTTACATCAAGGATTGTGATGATTTAATGGACATCAAGGTGAGATATATTTAAACCTAACAATAGCAGAAAATGTAATTAGAAATATTAAGTGAATTTCGTCATTGTTATTAGATAAATTAACTCATTAACAAATAAATTATTTACATTACCAGTTCTTAGTAGATTTAAACTTACCTGAAACAAAAAGAATTAATTAATTACTACTTCCTATTAAATAACCTTTAAACTACTTTCATATTGATGGTATTTAAATTATATAATAATACAAATTATCCAATCTAAAATACGTAAATCCATCGACACGGTTTACTTTAGCCCGCATTTACCAACCAACAGCTATTAGATTCGTTTTGGTTGCGGAAAAATAATCATTAGATAGTAACATTACGTCCGGGAGTGGTTAACGACTAACTCGCGCAGTTTTAATGATGTTTCCAATATATATAAATTCCATCCCATCTAGTAAATAGACCGTGTAAATAAATATCGCGTGCGCAATGGGAATAACTGTAAACACTATTTGTTTATGTTTGTACAAATTCATTCGTAGTTATTAAATGCTGAATTATTGCCATTAATTCCATGCATAACGGTATAGTGCATCTATCTCATCTCCGGGGATTATATAAAAATAGTTTTATTAAATGGTAATCGAAATATAATTGTGTGTGTCGGATTTTATTGCACGAGTCGGTGGAAAAGTGTAATTTCATTTCGTAGCAATTTCAATAGCAAAATTTAACTATCGAAAATGTGTTTACGATCCAATTTCAACATCAAATCTTGTGAAGCTGTATTTTAGCTGACTGTTATATGACACATCAGTGTCGATAAGATTTGACAATAAAAAGTAAGCAATTATGGTTAATTGCTTCAATCAGACTTTTTTCAGCCTTCCTTTTATCACTAGATATATTATATACTTTTTTTTGCATGTTAGTCAACCACTTTGAACTGAGCTAATTATAGTTGTAACAAAAGTAAAGCCTTTATTTCAATACCATTAATTGCAGATATAATTCTGCTAGAATTTCATACATATTTTTCTCTATATATCATTCCACTCTTTCTAGCTGAATTTGTAACCCTTAATGTTTCATACCAACAAGGACGCTTTTAGAAATTGTATGAACAACATTTAATATTCCTGTAATACTATAAGCTTTGGGAACATGCGTCTTGTGAGAGCTTCTCTCAATATTTTTATAATATGCATATAGGACATCCTTTGCTTGTAGGGTTTCATATTCTGTTTTATATATAAAAAATCATATCAGACTGAATTTTAAAATTAGAGTCAAATAAGAAACTCATTAAGCAATAACAAAAAAAATCCGATACAATAATCCAATTAATTAAATTTTGAACATAATATCAAAGTCTAGACGTATTGCCACTTTTAATTTTCATTAAAAAAAACATTGAATTTAATATACAAATTAGCATCAATATACAGCTTCCTTGAAATGTTGCTGCGTTTAGCATTTCAAGAAAACACCTTTGACTCATCGCCATAATCATTCAAGGTTACCAACTGTATTTTTTATTAATTTCTCACAATATATTAATTAATTAATTGACTTAAAAACAACTGTGATTAATTCTTTTTTTATTGTGACGGATTAGTTGGCGAGAACAATAATAATTTGCATGTTTCTTGTATAATTAGCTGTGCCGGTATTATGATCTAATTTAAACGTGTCATATTCATTGCGGATGATGGACTGGTTTTGCTGGGTCGAGTCTCGTGAGAAAACAGCAATTAAATAGAAAATAATGTTACGCGATGATCTGAAAACGTGGGTCGATGCAGATGCATGATTATAGTTGGTTAACGCTTGAGATAACACTTTTCCGCATTACAATATGTAGGACTTTGCTTGATGTGTGCATACCATATATCACTTAATTGTATAGTATGCTTAAGTAAGTAGTGTGTACGTTGAATAAATTGTTTTGATTTTTATTCTATTAAAGTAAAGAATAGTTTTGCATTGACAATGGTAAATTTAATATTTATGAACAATAATTTAAATAATGAAACGAAAGACTAGTGTCGCCATCTGTAATTTGATTGACTAATTTTGAATAAATTATTAATTCATTTCAACAATAATTTAAATTAAGAACTTGCGCATCTTTTGAAACTACCTTCATATCGCTATAAAAAGATTTGGATTCTCAACGACAAATACAAACACAATAAAGTGTGATAGCTCAATGCTAAAGCGCTTGCATATCATGCAAGCAGTCCGGGATTCGATCCCTTATATGACTAATTAAGAACTTGCTCTATATAGTGATTCGAAAATAACTTAATAAGTCGTTGGTTTCATCAATCCACGTTAAACAAGTCGTAGACTTACTAGGGCGATGTAAAAAGCACATAAATTAAATTAAATAAATTTTGAACTAGACCTATGTAAGCCGCATTAAATTGGCCACTTTTTAGAACAAGTTTCAATTTACTACTAGAAGATTAGGATTCTTAACAACAGATACAAACACAGCATTTAAATCAAAAGTGCCAGTTTGTGACAGACAATTTCTTTAGCAAAAGTTTCTGGACATTAAAAAGCAGAACTTCTGAAAAAATAAGATATCGGAGGTGCACAATGACGTCCTCTATGCAGACACACTAGAAAAACTATTATACGAAAAAAACTATAAACAACTTTGATAGTCTTGGAGGAAAGGCCCCTGAGGCAGCGACAAGCAGACCTAATACATTAAAAAGTAAGCTACCTGTCGTACCTGATAAGTCAAATGCAAAAAGGAGTGTGGAAGTACCCACTCATAACCGATTTGAGGTGCTTACTCCGATGAGCATCGATGATGATGTGGTTGTGAGTAATACTTCCGCTCCTGCTTTATCAGTCAGCCAAAATGTTAGTGCTTCTTTAGACCCTAAATTAGTAAAATCATCAAAATTAAACAAGCCGCCGCCTATAGTACTGCATACTGAGCTTGATAATATGAAAAATCTTTTTGGCTTTATCAAGAAAAATGTAAATGAGAATTTTTTTGTTAAACACGGTTATAAAAACCGACAAGCTCTGTATCAGACTAAAGGCTGCTAACAGAAGCTTTCAAAGTTGAGGAACTGGAGTTCCATACCTTTACACAAAAAGAAAACAAAACTCACAGTTTTGTAATGTATGAACTCTAGGTGAACCTCACACCTAATGAAATAATTTCCGAGTTTCTTGAATTCTATCAAATCAAAATTTTAAAGTGCTCTAAAATGACAGAAACTAAATTTCCTATTTATATTTTGACCACTTCCAAACAAATTACAGTTAAATAGCTGACTGAAATAGTCAGGTATATTTATCATACCATTGTCAGGTTCGACAGGTATGTGAACAAAAAAATTATTAGTCAGTGTCATCGCTGCCAAGAGTGGGGAAATGCCACTACAAACTGCTTTGTAAGCCCTAAATGCTTGAAGTGTGCGAGAGCACATCTTACTCACACTTGCACTAAAATCATCCGGCAAACTCCATCAACTGTCCGGTGTACTTAAAAAAGCTGCAGGGAATGCAGAAGGCAAGAAGGCCTAAATACACACCAACAGTAGGACGCATACCACCTACTACGTATGTTGATGCTCCACTGCCTGCTGTGAACGCCTGGACGCAGAGAAAAGAACAGCAAAGTCTATTTATGCTGAACCAGGTGGGACAACAAAGCAGCCAGCAGACCCATCAACAGCAACAACAACAGCAGCAGCAGCAGCAGCAGCAACAGCAGCAGCAGCAACAACAACGGCAGCGTTCATCTTATCCTAATAAATTTATTTTAGCTAATAACGATTATAATAATGTTATGAACGAGATCAATAGGTTAAAGGGTATGGTGGACCTTTCAAAAATGTTTAGTCTCCTACGAGACATGAACGATAGGCTTGAGGGCTGTCGCTCTGAAGCTAAAAAATTTCAAACTCTAATATCGTTTATGTCTCAATTAGACTGAAATGACAAGCAGACTAAACATTTTTGAATGGAATTCAAATAGTGTAAAATCGAAAATTGGCGAACTTATAGAGTTTCTCGCAAGATCGGATGTTGACATTTTGATCATAACGGAAACCAAATTAGATCCCAC
This sequence comes from Tachinus rufipes, assembly GCA_963932245.1. Lineage (NCBI taxonomy): Eukaryota > Metazoa > Arthropoda > Insecta > Coleoptera > Staphylinidae > Tachinus > Tachinus rufipes. The sequence continues at coordinate 12,624,487 of OZ010749.1, forward strand.
TGTTAAGTTCAATGTAAAATGGTACCGCATTGAATGACAAGACCAAAATATAACCGGTGGTGGGGTCGCCGTTCTTGTGAGAAACTCTATAAGTTATATGCGAATAGATTGCGTAAGCAATCTTGAGCATGTTGCAATTAGATTGGAGGCCCCACCGCAAAATATTAAAAAAAGTCCAAGATTTTTATTACTTACTTAAGTTAGAAACAAAATGAGTTTCTAACTCTTTCTTTCTTTCTTACAGATTTTCAAATAGACATCGCCTTACAATAAACGAAGATAAATTAGTTTATATAGTCCTAGCACAGAGTATTTGAGTGAAATACAAAAATAATTCTGACAAGGTCACAGCTTAATTAAACTTTTCAATTGTAAATTGTTTGGACAAATAAATATCTTAGCAAACTGCAACTAATCCAAAACATACATAATTTAATATATATTTTAAGTCTTTAAGTTAGGTTAGGTTAGGGTAGGTTATGTTTATATAGACCCAACGGGATTCCCAAAGAAACTGTAAAAGCCCTGGTGGAACAATGCCCCGAGGTGTTGTTAGCGGTAGCTAAGAAATGCCTAGAGGACGAAGACTTCCCGGAAGTATGGAAAAGAGCAAGACTTGTTCTCCTAGACAAGAGACAGGGTAAGATAGGTACAAGAACTTTTCAGCCCATATGTCTCTTGGATGTATCTGAAAAGCTTCTTGAGCACCTGATTTTGGTAAAGCTGCTAGAGCCAAGCTCTCAGCGAGCGCCAGTACGGATTTAGAAAAGGCCGTTCAACCTTAATCTCGCTTGCTGAGGTGAAAGCGGCGGTGGTAACAGCCAAGCTACACACACCGTGAAGCATGCGTCTTGGTTGCCCTTGACGTTAAAAACGTCTTTAACACAGCCAATTAGGAAGAAATTTTTAGTGCATTATCAGTTGTTATTTGTGCAACAGAGTTTTGTTAGTGAGGGATGGTGGGGAAAGGGAAGCGGTAATTTTAACGGGGGGGGGGGGTACCACAGGGATCAGTTTTGGGCCCCACGTTGTAGAACTTTTGTACGACAACGTGGTAAGCTTAGAGTGGAAAGGGTGGCTTAAACTGAAGGAGACGGAAAACTCAGCTCTTGCCCTCATAGAGCGGACAATCACTGAGCTGAGGTTAGAATTGGTCGCAAAAAAAAAACGAAACTTGTGATGCTCTCCTGTCTAAGAAGAGTACCGCAAGTGAAAATGACCGTCTCGGAGATTACCGTCAGGTCCAAAAAGCGCGTAAAATACTTGAGGGTTACGTTAAGCATAAACTTAGAGTAGGGTATGCATGTAAATAAAGAGTGTGAGAAAGCGGAGAAGGCGGATCGGTCCTTAGCAAGGCTAATGCCAAACCTAGGAGGAGTAAGAACTTCCACCAGGCGTCTGATGTGCTCGGTAGTCTCCTCCATATTGCTCTATGGAAACAAAAGACACAGGGAATTAGTTCTGCGGACTCAGAGGAAGTGTTGCCAGAGAGTCTGATTCTGGTTGTGGCAGGCACGAAACCGTTATATCTTATGGTGCAAGTGAAGACGGCGGTCTGGGAGGGTCGCCTTACTAAGTATTCGGCGGAAGAATGGATGTAAGGGAAATGGCAGAAAAGTTAGGAGAAATGCGTGTCAAGTAGGGGTGGTAACAAACCGGCATGGTCCAGACGGCTCATCGGGGCCATGGTGAGATAAACTACTATCTCACGCAGGTACTAACGGAATATGGTTGTTTCCGGGCGTACCTGCATTGGATGAAATTGATTGAAAGTGATCGTTATTCCGGCAAGAAGAAGGGGAGGTGTTTTTATCCTATGAAAAATGATTCGACTGCAAGCAGCCGACACAGCAACATCTAGATCCGAGACGCCAACTACCAGCCAGCCACAACAATCCACACTTCAACTTAACTGCAATTATTATTGCAATTTCGTGTTGATAGTTATTAATGCCAATCGGTATTAATAATTATTAACACTCAATTAATATTTAATTTTCTGTTTTTTCAAGCACAAGTTTGGAAAAACAGAAAATATTTTTTTCCAGCACCGCCACCGTCGCAATGGGCAATAGCCAGACGTCCGACAACGCCGCGTCCCAGCAGCTGGAGCTAGACCGGCAGAAAAGGTCCAGGTCCAAGGGGGAAAACCGCTCCAGAAAGGGGTCGCTCGAGCGGAGCTACTCCAAGTCCAGGGCCAAGGTCAGGCACCTGGAGGGCCAGCTGACGGAGCTCCAGCAGCAGCTGAAGACCATGGCGGAGAACTTCAAAAAGAAGTTTGAAGCGCTCCAGGCGACAATCGCGTCGCTAACCGCGACCAACGCTGAACAAGCCGCCACCATCAAGGCCTTGTCAGCCGCCCTGGCTCCAACCGCTTTGCCGCCGCCACCAGACAAAGATCAGGACCAGCTTGCCGCTTCCAAGAAGTCTCATAAGAAGAAGGGCAAAGTCAAGAAGAAAAAGAAGAAAAAGAAAAAAACTTTTAATGCAACTTCTCCCAAAGCGGCAACAGCCGCATCCACCTCCGCCCCCGCTTCACAAGCAGAAAGCAAAATGGAACTGGAGGAAGTCAGCAGCAACGACAAAGACGTCATCTGCAACTTCCAGTTTGCCGAGTCTATCTCCTCCGCCATAGACTTCACCGTCAAGGCCCCAGCAGCACCCTCCAGCCCCATGGGACCCATTGTCGATGAGAATGGAATCCAACTGGTAGTTGGAAGAAAAAGGAAGAATTCCAGGGGTGAGTCACCACCTCTTAAATTATCTAAAGGGCAATCAGCCACCCCCAGCTGCCATCAGCAGCTGCGAATAGTCAGCCATCAGCGGCTACCCTCGCCGGCCCATCAGGCCACTCGGCGCTAAGGCCTTCTGCCACCAAAAGCGCCGCCCCCGCAAAAAAGGAAAACGCAAGAAAAGGCTACACCGAGGTGAGATTCAGGCCTGCCGCCTCGAATGTCGACCCCGTGGATGCGGACGAGGAGCCTAACTCCGAAGCCGCCGCTAAGGCAAAGTAGAAGCGTTCTTTATCGAACAAGAACTCGACATCATGCTGGTGTCTGAGTCGCTCCACAAACCTAATCAAGCGCAAAGAATCCCAAATACCTTCACGTATTTGAGAACGTCGCCGGTACCCATGAGGCGTGGAACACTGATCTTTGCAAAAAGATCGTCGGACCATTCCGAAGTGGATACCCCCAACACGATCTCGCTTGAGTCAAATGCAATAGTGGTGAATGTGCCGGGGTTGGGCACATTCAAACTCGCATCGGCATATATAAGACCGACAAATCGCATCGAAACAGCGGACTTTGATGCGATTCTCGACAGTCCTCACCCCACAATCATCGCTGGGAACTTCAACTCAAAGCACCCGGCGTGGTACAGCTTGAGAACAAACTGCAAAGGTCGAGCGTTGTTTAACTACGCCGAACAAAAAGATCTCCAGATATTGGGTCCTACCAAACCCACTTTTGACAGCGCCGCGGGTCACGTAGGGGACGTTCTAGACGTAGCAATACTAAAGAACGTCAACTACCAGTATACCATATCCGTCGCCGAAGGCCTTAGCTCCGATCACAGCCCAGTAATACTGAAGCTCTACGGAAGGGGATCACGGGGATCACACAGAGAGGGAGAAAAATTCGTAACACATACGGATTGGACTCTCTTCTCTCGATCCCTAGAAGAGAGCATTGGCAGACTTGCATCAGTACGAACAGCTGACGACATCGAAAGAGCCGTCAAAAATTTCACGCACCAAATCCACCAAGCCACGGAAAGGGCTTCTAAGACCCATCAGGTCCGGGTAGATAATCCACTCGGACTACCACGCGAAATTAAGGCACTGATCCGCACAAGAAATGCAGCCAAACGCCAATGGCAGAGGCACCGCGACCCCCAAGATCGCAAAACCCTAAACTCGCTTCATGGCAAAGTTAGGAGGGCTATAAGGATGCACAAAATTTTTGCTGGCAAACCAGCCTGGAATCGACCACAGACGATGATAATCTGATGTGGAAGATCTCCAAAGCGCTACGGAACAGACGAACCCCTATTCTAGCCATTCTCGGCAAAAATGGGCTTCAATTCGATATCGTGGGAAAGACCGAGGCATTTGCAGACAGCCTGGAACACCAATGCTCCCCGTCGGAGACGGCGAACACGGAGCACGTCGAAAGGGTTGAACAAGTGGTTGAGGACTTGTTGGATGACTCTGACAACGACAAGCCGCTGGAAAGCGTGCGACCTTCTCGTATCAGAGAAATCATCAAACGTTTCAAATCTCGCACGGCCCCCGGCCCTGACAATATTTCTAACAAGACTCTTAAAGCGTTCTCGCATAAAGCAATAATAGCGCTCACCAACATTGCTAATGCGATTCTTCAAACTGGGCATTTTCCTTCAGATTGGAAAGTTCCTTGGTAATTAATATTCCAAAACCAGGTAAAGACCGTACGTTTCCTCATAACTATCGGCCCATCAGTCTTCTCAGCACAATAAGCAAGGTTATTGAGAGGGTGGTCTTGAACAGGTCAGATCACATTGAATCGATCAACATTCTCCCCCGTCACCAGCACGGGTTCAGATGGGGGCACTCATCAGTTCATCAACTAAACCGCGTGACGGACCTTATAGTTGAGGGTTTTAGAGTTAAAAAGGTCACAGGGGTGGTCTTTTTCGACGTCGACAAAGCCTTCAACAAGGTCTGGCACGAGGGACTTATCTTTAAATTACATAGAGCTAATTAACCTCCTCGACTTGTAAGGTTGATAGCCTCATTTCTAGACAGCAGAACTTTGAAAGTTAAGCTGGGTAATCACATATCTACCCCTCGAGAGATAACGGCAGAAGTTCCTCAAGGCTCCATTCTTTCTCCGTTGCTGTTTAACCTATACGTGGCCGACATGCCTTCGGAATGTAGACACGTGGTCAAAATGTCACAATTCGCCGATGATACGGCTCTTCTATACTCTTTCAGGTCGCTCGAGATGGTCACATTGAGGCTTCAAAGGGCTACCGACGACCTCGAAGAATGTTTGGACAAGTGGCAAGTCACTATTAACCCAGAGAAAAGTAAAGATGTACTCTTCACAAAGCGGCGAATCGAACCCAACGAAAACGTCTTTCTTAACGGCGTCCCTATACCGTGGTCCAATTCTGCCAAGTATCTGAGGGTTAATCTTGACAAGGGACTCACGTACAATCTCCACGTGCAGTCCGTTCTGGATAAAGCTAAAATGGCTAAAAACGTTCTTACTTCGAAGATGCGTCGGAATAGCGGTCTGTCGATCCGGAATCGAACCAGGCTTTACACGTCTATCATTAGACCCATCCTAACTTACGCGTCTCCAGTATGGGGAACAGCAGCTAACTGTCATCTCAATAAGTTAGAAATTTTTCAAAACAAAACTCTGAGGTAGTTCCACAGGGCTCCGTGGTTTGTTCGAAACAGAGAAATTCGGGCAGACCTAGGACTACCCCCCGATACGTCAACACATCGAAGCTTTAGTCGCAAAGTACTTCGAAAATCTCGCGAATCATTCCAACCCTGATCTAGCCCGACTCGCCGAGCCGGACAGGGAAAACTTTTTCTATAAGAGACCGGTGAACCAAGTAGCCGCACCCTAACTTTACTAACCCACTAACAATCCTAAACCAATACCGCACAAGCCTATAGGGCGTAACCTAACCATCTCCACACTACTAATCTCCAAAAGGAAGGTACATGATTAGGCGGTTATTAGTCGGTAGGCATTTCAAGCTGAGAGAAAATGAATGAACAGTTTTTTGCATAGTTTTTTGGATATTTCTATTTTTAACATTCTGTAATTAAAGTTTTACACTTTTCGGTAGTTTATGACCAGATTCTAAATCTTTCTCGCAATATTTTAATAGTTTATTACCAAAACTTGTTTATTTTATCATAAAATTTGAACTTTTTAAACGTTTTTGGCCGGATTTGGATTCTATCTAAAAATATTTTAATATTTTATGATCAAATTTTAGCATTTTCGACAGTTTTTAACAGTTTATAGTAAATTTTGGTATTTATCGACAATAATTTTATTTTTGATGACCAAATTTTGCTACTTTTGACAGTTTATGACCAAATTTTCAATCTTTCTGACAATATATTATAGCCGGATTTTGCTATTTTAAAAAGAATATTGCATTTTTTAACACTTTTAATCCGTTTTTGGGCAAATTTTGATGCGTTCCATCAATATTTTAATGTTTTTATGCCAAATTTTGCTATTTTTGACATTTTATGAAAGTGTTTACACTTTTCAACAGTATATAGCCAAACTTCCAAACTTATATAATACTTTTCAAGAATGTTTTAATGTTTCATGACTAAATTTTGTTATTTATAACATTTTATAAATACAAAGCCGTAAATTGAATGTCATAATTTTTTTTAGGTTTTTGTGCGTGCCTTGCGCAGTGCTGCAGTTAGGATGAGCCTAACCGCAAAAGAAGGGCCCCTCTCAGATGGTTTTAGAAAAAACAATTCCGTCATTTTTTTAAGCCTGTCATTCACTGTTAAAAAAAGCAAAATTTTATTCATAAAAAATCATAAATAACAAAATAATAACTAAAACTGATTGAAAAGTGTGAAATTCTATTTATAAAATGTTAAAAACAACAAAATTTGGCCAAACACTCTCAAAAAGTACTAAACTTCGGCCATAAACTGCTTAATATATTTTTTGCGAGCTGTAATCGATGCCGTCGCAAAACATCACTTTCGGATCTAAATACAAGCAGAAAAACTGTTTTTTTTTTTTAAGTGGGCAGACAAACAAAGTAATTAGGTTCAATTATTAATTTTAATAATTAAAATTAGTAACAAGACATAAAATAATATTGCTAATATAATAATAGTTCACTTTAATATCAAATTACAGCATAAAGCAGAATTTATATAAAATTTATTACTTTTAAACGATCAGTAGGTCATAGTAAAATTAAAAATTATAAAAAGATATTATTTTTTGTCTAAAACATCATCAAAATCTATATGAACTAATTGTAATTGTTATAGACAATCCAAATAATCCACCCAATATTAATAGTTTATTATCAACAAACGTGATAAAATAACCTCAATTTTTACAATAAAACCATTTAACTCCAAACTGGGAATATATTTAAAAACAACCCCTCCACATTAATCCCCAGACTAAACACATCGGCACTAATTATATACGCGAATTTACCACTTAATTTTGTAAAATTTTCACGAGCTAACTCCTGCGTGCATTGCAAGTCAACAATATACACGAAGTGAAGCGGACCGATACGAACAAAAACGATCAAAATTAAAACTAAATAAATTGATGTAAAACATATTCTTTCGTCTAGACTCTAGAACTTCACCAAAATGCAAATGAACTAATTATAATTGTTATAAACAATCCAAATAATCCACCCAATATTAATAAATTAATTCAACAAACCTACATATAATAACATGTGATGAAATGACCTCTAGTGACCTCGTCATCCTGCTTCCGCACATATGCATTTTTACAATAAAACCAATCATTTCCAAACTGGGCATATATGAAAAACATAACCCCCACACATTAATCCCCACACTAAACACATCGGCACTAATTATATACGCGAATTTACCACTTAATTTTGTAAAATTTTCACGAGCTATCTCCGGCGTGCATTGCAAGCAACAATATACACGAAGTGAAGCGGACCGATACGAACAAAAACGATTGAAATTAAAATTGGATTATAATAAAATCAAAATTAAATAATATTATTTTTATCTAGATTCTAGAACATTATCAAAATTGTAAATGAATTAATTATAATTGTTATAAATAGTTCACCTAATATTAATAAATTAATTCAACAAACCTAGAATGTGATGAAATGACCCCTAGTGACCTCGTCATCCGGCGTTGGCAAAAACACATTTTTGCAGTAAAACCAATCACTTCCAAAATGGGCATATATGAAAAACACATCCCCCACTCATTAGTCCCCACATTAAACATATTAGCACTGATTATATACGCGAATTTACCACTTAATTTTGTAAAATTTTCACGAGCTATCTCCGGCGTGCATTGCAAGTCAACAATATACACGAAGTGAAGCGGACCAATACGAACAAAAACGATTGACAATAATATATTAATTAACTGATTTATATTGCAAATTAGTTGAATTAATTGCTAAAAAAATAAATAAATAAGATTTATGAAAATATGCTTTGTAAAATAACTCCCGTCCTACATTTATTTTTGCGTTATTTGTTGCCAAAAACAACCAATAAACTTATTCAACAATCTACTATAGTACAAAGCATTTTTCGCAAAATAGAATTGAAAGTTTCAAAAATCTCTATCAATTAACAGTACCAACATTGAGTAACTTACATTTATCGTATAGAAATACTGTCTATCTATTATTAACATTCTAAAAAATAAAGTTTCTGAATCTAGAAAAAATAAATAAAATTCGTAATATTTTTGAGACAAAATAGATTTTTGAATTCTGATTTAATCATCGATAAAACAAAAACCAATTCACGATTTTTTACAAAATCTGCTTATTTATAAGTCAAAATATTTCTGAATGTAGAAAAATTTTAAAATCTGTAATATTGTTGCAAAAAAATAAATTTTATAAGCATCTAAGTGCACAAAACGGTAGAATTTTGATATAATCCGCCGTAAATTTTTTTTATAAAATCTGCTTATTCACCAACCAATTTATTTGTAAATGTTGAAAATTTTTAAAACTTATAATATTGTTGGCAATAAAATAAATTTTATAACGATTTAAGTGCAAAAAGCGGTAAAATTCTGATTTAAACCGCCGTAAAATCAAAATTTGTCAGCAAAATTTTATAAAATCTGTTTATTCGTAAGCCTAACTGTTTCCAAATGTAAAAAAAGTTTAAAATCCGTAATATTGTTGCAATAAAATAGATTTCATGAGCATTTAAATGCAAAAAAACGGTAAAATTCAAATTTAATCCGCCGTAAAACAGAAACTAAGTAAAGAATCTTCATGAAATCTTCTTATTCACCAACCAACATAATTCTAAATGTAGAAAAAAATTAAAATTCGTAATATTAAAACAACAAAAATAATTTTATAAACATTTAAGAGGAAAAAGCGGTAATATTCTGATTTAAACTGCCGTAAAATCAAAATTGGTCAACAAAATTTTAGAAAATCTGCTTATTCGTAAGCCAAAATGTTTTCAAATGTAGCATAAAATGCAAAAACCGTAATATTGTTGCAATAAAATAGATTTCATAAACATTTAAATGCAAAAAAACGGTAAAATTCTAATTTAATCTGCCCTAAAACAGAAACCGGGTAAAGAATTTTTATGAAATTTTCTTATTCACCAACTAACATATTTCTGAATGTAGAAAAAAATTAAAATTCGTAATATTGTTACAACAAAAATAATTTTATTAACATTTAAGAGCAAAAAGCGGTAAAATTCTGATTTAAACCGCCGTAAAGTCAAAATTAGTTAAAGAAATTTTATAAAATCTGCCTATTCGTAAGCCAAAATGTTTTTAAATGTAGAAAGGATTTAAAATCCTTAATATTGTTGCAAAAAAATAGATTTCATGAACATTTAAATGCAAAGAAACGGTAAAATTCTAATTTAATCTGCCGTAAAACAGAAACCGGTTAAAGAATTTTTATGAAATCTTCTTATTCCTCAACCAACATATTTCTAAATGTAGAAAAAATTTAAAATTCGTAATATTGCTGCGATGAAATAAATTTTATAAACATTTAAGTGCAAAAAGCGGTAAAATTCTTAATTAAACCGCCGTAAAATCAAAATTAGTCAAAGAAATTTATTAAAATCTGCTTATTCGTAAGCCAAAATGTTTTCTAATGTAAAAATAAAATTAAAACCGTAAAATTATTGCAATTAAATAGATTTCATGAGCATTTATATGCAAAAAAACGGTAAAATTCTAATGTAATCCGCCGTAAAACAGAAACCAGGTGGAGAATTTTTATAAACTCTTCTTATTCACCAACCAACACATTTCTAAATGTGGAAAAAATTTAAAATTCGTAATAATGTTGTAACAAAATAAATTTTATAAAATATATATTTAAGTGCAAAAAGCGGTAAAATTCTGAATTAAACCGCAGTAAAATCAAAATTCGTCAACAAAGTTTTATAAAATCTGCTTATTCCTAAGCCAAAATGTATTTAAAAGTAGCAAAAAATGTAAAAACCGTAATATTGTTGCAATAAAATAGATTTCTTGAGCATTTAATTGCAAAAAACGGTAAAATTCTAATTTAATCCGCCGTAAAACAGAAACCGGGTGGAGAATTTTTATGAAATCTTCTTATTCACTAACCAACATATTTCTGAATTTAGATAAAAATTAAAATTCGTAATATTGTTGCGCAAAAAGCGGCAATATTCTGATTTAAACCGCAAAAAATCAAAATTGGTCAACAAAATTTTATAAAATCTGCTTATTCGTAAGCCAAAATGTTTTTAAATGTAGCAAAAAATGTAAAAACCGTAATATTGTTGCAATCAAATAGATTTTATGAGCATTTAAATGCAAAAAACGGTAAAATTCTAATTTAATCCGCCGTAAAACAAAAACCGGTTAGAGAATTTTTATGAAATCTTCTTATTCACTAACCAACATATTTCTGAATTTAGATAAAGTTTAAAATTCGTAAAACTGTTGCGATAAAATTAATTTTATAAATATTTAAGTGAAAAAAACGGTAAAATTCTGAATTAAACCGCCGTAAAATCAAAATTTTATAAAATCTGCTTATATTCGTAAGCCAAAATGTTTTCAAATTTAGCAAAAACTGTAAAAACCGTAATAATGTTGCAATAAAATAGATTTCTTGAGCATTTAATTGCAAAAAACGGTAAAATTCTAATTTAATCCGCCGTAAAACAGAAACCGGTTAGAGAATTTTTATGAAATCTTCATATTCACCAACAAACATATTTCTGAATAGAAATAAAGTTTAAAATTTGTAATATTGTCGCAATAAAATACATTTTATAAACATTTAAGTGCAAAAAACGGTAAAATCCTGATTTAAACCAACGTAAAATCAAAATTGGTAAAAAAAATTTTATAAAATCTACTTATTCGTAAGCCCAACTGTTTCCAAATGTATAAAAGATTTAAAAACCGTAATATTGTTGCAATAAAATTTATTTTATAAACATTTAAGAGCAAAAAAACGGTAAAATTCTAATTTAATCCGCATTAAAACAAAAACCAGTTAGCAATTTTCATATAATTTGTTTATTCATAAGCCAAGATGTTTCTAAACGTAGAAAAAAAAATCTATAATATTATAATAATAAAACAATTTTTTTTTTAATTATTGAATTGCAAAAAACGGTAAAAATTTAATTTTAACCAACGTAAAACAAAAACATGTTTGCAACTGTAAAAAAAATTTAAAATCCGTAATTTTCTTTCAATAAAATAACTTTTATAAGTGTAAAAACGGTAAAATTCAAATTGAATTTATGATCTTAATCATTTACAGACAGATTTTACTATTTTTGACTGTTTATGAAAAGAATTTTTAATATTTTGATAGATTTTGCTAGTTTTGTTATTTTATTAATACATTTTTTCACTTTTCAACAGTTTATGACCAGAAAACACTAAATTTCTAACAATTTTTGAATTTACAAACAAAATTTTGCACTTTTCAACAGTTTATAGCAAAACTAGTAAAATTAAGACAAACTGTAAACATAAAACTCTAAGCCCATAAAACACTAAAACTAAAAAAAAAATATTGTGCATTGTCTTTAAATTGCACTTAACAAAAACAGCAATCGTAACATCTTCCTTAAAAGAATGCAATAATTTCTATTATCCAGCGATTGTATCTGTCCAGTGGCAAAGCTAGGATTTTTGAACCCCACCGCAAAACTTTGAGAAAAGCTCCCTCAGTAAGCATACAATTTTGCAGTTTACAGATATACATCTATTAAATCTCAACTCTCCAAAAATCAGATAATGATCCAATGATCAATTTTAGAGATATATTAATTATACCTTTCTAAAAAGTAGATATACATCCAATCAGTTTCAGAGATATATTGATTGTCATCAAATATTTCTATTATCCAGTTTACAAAAATAAAATAAAATAAAAGTATTATTTTGAAAATTATTTAATAAAAACTGAACAAGTGAAACTATTTATAACTTTTAGCATATATTGAAACATATTAGTTTAAACCTTTACAAAAATTAGATATAGATCCAATGATCAGTTTCAGAGATATATTGATTGTTTTCAAATACTTCTAATTATCCAGTTTGAAAAATTTGAATTATTTTAAAAATTATTTAATAAAAACTGAACGTGTGAAATGATTTCTAACTTTTAGCATATATTGAAACATATAAGAGCATACCTTCACAAAAATTAGATAAAGATCCAATGATCAATTTCAGAGATATATTGATTGTTATCAAATACTTCTCATTATCCAGTTTGCAAAATAAGCATTATTTTAAAAATTATTTAATAAAAACTGAACGTGTGTAATGATTTATAACTTTTAGCATATATTGAAATATATTAGTTTGTATCTTTACAAAAATTAGATATAGATCCAATGATCAGTTTCACAGATATATTGATTCTTATCAAATATTTCTCATTATCCAGTTTGAACAATTAGTATTATTTTGAAAATTATTTAATAAAAACTGAACGTGTGAAATGATTTATAACTTTTAGCATATATTGGAACATGTTAGTTTGTATCTTTACAAAAATTAGATATAGATCCAATGATCAGTTTCAGAGATATATTGATTATTATCAAATATTTCTAATTATTCAGTTTGCAAAATAAGCATTATTTTTAAAATTATTTAATAAAAACTGAACGTGTGAAATGATTTATAACTTTTAGCATATATTGAAACATATTAGTTTGTATCTTTACAAAAATTAGATATAGATCCAATGATCAATTTCAGAGATATATTGATTATTATCAAATATTTCTAATTATTCAGTTTGCAAAATAAGCATTATTTTTAAAATTATTTAATAAAAACTGAACGTGTGAAATGATTTATAACTTTTAGCATATATTGAAACATATTAGTTTGTATCTTTACAAAAATTAGATATAGATCCAATGATCAATGTCAGAGCTATATTGATTATTATCAAATATTTCTAATTAATCAGTTTGCAAAATAAGCATTATTTTAAAAATTATTTAATAAAAACTGAACGTGTGAAATGATTTATAACTCTTAGCATATATTGAAACATATTAGGTTATATCTTTACAAAAATTAGATATAGATCCAAAGATCATTTTTAAAGATATATTGATTATTATCAAATACTTCAAATTATCCAGTTTAAAAAATTAGTATTATTTAAAAAATTATTTAATAACAACTGAACGTGTGAAACTATTTATAACTTTTAGCATATATTGAAACATATTAGTTTGAACCTTTACAAAAATTAGATATAGATCCAATGATCAATTTCAGAGATATATTGATTATTATCGAATATTACTAATTATTCAGTTTGCAAAATAAGCATTATTTTAAAAATTATTTAATAAAAACTGAACGTGTGTAATGATTTATAACTTTTAGCATATATTGAAATATATTAGTTTGTATCTTTACAAAAATTAGATATAGATCCAATGATCAGTTTCACAGATATATTGATTCTTATCAAATATTTCTCATTATCCAGTTTGAACAATTAGTATTATTTTGAAAATTATTTAATAAAAACTGAACGTGTGAAATGATTTATAACTTTTAGCATATATTGGAACATGTTAGTTTGTATCTTTACAAAAATTAGATATAGATCCAATGATCAGTTTCAGAGATATATTGATTGTTATCAAATACTTCTCATTATCCAGTTTGAAAAATTTGCATTATTTTGAAAATTATTTAATAAAAACTGAACGTGTGAAATGATTTATAACTTTTAGCATATATTGAAACATATTAGTTTGTATCTTTACAAAAATTAGATATAGTTTCAAAAATCAGTTTCAGAGATATATTGATTGTTATCAAATACTTCTCATTATCCACTTTGAAAAATTAGCATTATTTTGAAAATTATTTAATAAAAACTGAACGTGTGAAATGATTTATAACTTTTAGCATATATTGGAACATGTTAGTTTGTATCTTTACAAAAATTAGATATAGATCCAATGATCAATGTCAGAGCTATATTGATTATTATCAAATATTTCTAATTAATCAGTTTGCAAAATAAGCATTATTTTAAAAATTATTTAATAAAAACTGAACGTGTGAAATGATTTATAACTTTTAGCATATATTGAAACATATTAGGTTATATCTTTACAAAAATTAGATATAGATCCAAAGATCATTTTTAAAGATATATTGATTATTATCAAATACTTCAAATTATCCAGTTTAAAAAATTAGTATTATTTAAAAAATTATTTAATAACAACTGAACGTGTGAAACTATTTATAACTTTTAGCATATATTGAAACATATTAGTTTGAACCTTTACAAAAATTAGATATAGATCCAATGATCAATTTCAGAGATATATTGATTATTATCGAATATTACTAATTATTCAGTTTGCAAAATAAGCATTATTTTAAAAATTATTTAATAAAAACTGAACGTGTGTAATGATTTATAACTTTTAGCATATATTGAAATATATTAGTTTGTATCTTTACAAAAATTAGATATAGATCCAATGATCAGTTTCACAGATATATTGATTCTTATCAAATATTTCTCATTATCCAGTTTGAACAATTATTATTATTTTGAAAATTATTTAATAAAAACTGAACGTGTGAAATGATTTATAACTTTTAGCATATATTGGAACATGTTAGTTTGTATCTTTACAAAAATTAGATATAGATCCAATGATCAGTTTCAGAGATATATTGATTGTTATCAAATACTTCTCATTATCCAGTTTGAAAAATTTGCATTATTTTGAAAATTATTTAATAAAAACTGAACGTGTGAAATGATTTATAACTTTTAGCATATATTGAAACATATTAGTTTGTATCTTTACAAAAATTAGATATAGTTTCAAAAATCAGTTTCAGAGATATATTGATTGTTATCAAATACTTCTCATTATCCACTTTGAAAAATTAGCATTATTTTGAAAATTATTTAATAAAAACTGAACGTGTGAAATGATTTATAACTTTTAGCATATATTGGAACATGTTAGTTTGTATCTTTACAAAAATTAGATATAGATCCAATGATCAGTTTCAGAGATATATTGATTGTTATCAAATACTTCTAATTATCCAGTTTGCAAAATAAGCATTATTTTAAAAATTATTTAATAAAAACTGAACGTGTGTAATGATTTATAACTTTTAGCATATATTGAAATATATTAGTTTGTATCTTTACAAAAATTAGATATAGATCCAATGATCAGTTTCAGAGATATATTGATTGTTATCAAATACTTCTAATTATCCAGTTTGCAAAATAAGCATTATTTTAAAAATTATTTAATAAAAACTGAACGTGTGTAATGATTTATAACTTTTAGCATATATTGAAATATATTAGTTTGTATCTTTACAAAAATTAGATATAGATCCAATAATCAGTTTCAGAGATATATTGATTATTATCAAATATTTCTAATTACCCAGTTTGCAAAATTAACATTATTTTGAAAATTATTTAATAAAAACTGAACGTGTGAAATGATTTATAACCTTTAGCATATATTGAAACATATTAGTTTGTATCTTTACAAAAATTAGATATAGATCCAATGATAAGTTTCAGAGATATATTGATTGTTATCAAATACTTCTCTTTAACCAGTTTGAACAATTAGTATTATTTTAAAAATTATTTAATAAAAATTGAACAAGTGAAATTATTTATAACTTTTATCATATATTGAAACATATTAGTTTGTATCTTTACAAAAATTAGATATAGATCCAATGATCAATTTCAGAGATATATTGATTGTTATCAAATACTTCTCATTATCCAGTTTGCAAAATAAGCATTATTTTAAAAATTATTTAATAAAAACTGAACGTGTGAAATGATTTATAACTTTTAGCATATATTGAAACATATAAGAGCATACCTTTACAGAAATTAGATAAAGATCCAATGATCAATTTCAGAGATATATTGATTGTTATCAAATACTTCTCATTATCCAGTTTGCAAAATAAGCATTATTTTAAAAATTATTTAATAAAAACTGAACGTGTGTAATGATTTATAACTTTCAGCATATATTGAAATATATTAGTATGTATCTTTACAAAAATTAGATATAGATCCAATGATCAGTTTCTGAGATATATTGATTATTATCAAATATTACTAATTATTCAGTTTGCAAAATAAGCATTATTTTAAAAATTATTTAATAAAAACTGAACGTGTGTAATGATTTATAACTTTTAGCATATATTGAAATATAATAGTATGTATCTTTACAAAAATTAGATATAGATCCAATGATCAGTTTCAGAGATATATTGATTATTATCAAATATTTCTAATTATTTAGTTTGCAAAATAAGCATTATTTTAAAAATTATTTAATAAAAACTGAACGTGTGTAATGATTTATAACTTTTAGCATATATTGAAACATATTAGATTATATATTTACAAAAATTAGATATAGATCCAATGATCAGTTCCAGAGATATATTGTTTATTATCAAATATTTCTAATTATCCAGTTTGAAAAATTAGTATTATTTTGAAAATTATTTAATAAAAACTGAACGTGTGAAATGATTTATAACTTTTAGCATATATTGAAATATATTAGTTTGTATCTTAACAAAAATTAGATATAGTTCCAATGATCAGTTTCAGAGATATATTGATTGTTATCAAATACTTCTCATTATCTAGTTTGCAAAATAAGCATTATTTTAAAAAATATTTAATAAAAACTGAACGTGTGTAATGATTTATAACATTTAGCATATATTGAAATATAATAGTATGTATCTTTACAAAAATTATATATAGATCCAATGATCAGTTTCAGAGATATATTGATTATTATCAAATATTTCTAACTATTCAGTTTGCAATATAAGCATTATTTCAAAAATTATTTAATAAAAACTGAACGTGTGTAATGATTTATAACTTTTAGCATATATTGAAATATAATAGTATGTATCTTTACAAAAATTAGATATAGATCCAATGATCAGTTTCAGAGATATATTGATTATTATCAAATATTTCTAATTATTTAGTTTGCAAAATAAGCATTATTTTAAAAATTATTTAATAAAAACTGAACGTGTGAAATGATTTATAACTTTTAGCATATATTGAAACATATTAGTTTGTATCTTTACCAAAATTAGATATAGATCCAATGATCAATTTCAGAGATATATTGATTATTATCAAATATTTCTAACTATTCAGTTTGCAATATAAGCATTATTTCAAAAATTATTTAATAAAAACTGAACGTGTGAAATGATTTCTAACTTTTAGCATATATTGAAACGTATAAGAGCATACCTTTACAAAAATTAGATATAGATCCAATGATCAATTTCAGAGATATATTGATTATTATCAAATATTTCTAACTATTCAGTTTGCAATATAAGCATTATTTAAAAAATTATTTAATAAAAACTGAACGTGTGAAATGATTTATAACTTTTAGCATATATAGAAACATATTAGTTTGTATCTTTACAAAAATTAGATATAAATCCAATAATCAATTTCAGAGATATATTGATTATTATCAAATATTTCTAACTATTCAGTTTGCAAAATAAGCATTATTTTAAAAATTATTTAATAAAAACTGAACGTGTGAAATGATTTATAACTTTTAGCATATATTGAAACATATTAGTTTGTATCTTTACCAAAATTAGATATAGATCCAATGATCAATTTCAGAGATATATTGATTATTATCAAATATTTCTAATTATTCAGTTTGCAAAATAAGCATTATTTTAAAAATTATTTAATAAAAACTGAACGTGTGTAATGATTTATAACTTTTAGCATATATTGAAATATATTAGTATGTATCTTTACAAAAATTAGATATAGATCCAATGATTAGTTTCAGAGATATATTGATTATTATCAAATATTACTAATTATTTAGTTTGCAAAATAAGCATTATTTTAAAAATTATTTAATAAAAACTGAACGTGTGTAATGATTTATAACTTTTAGCATATATTGAAATATATTAGTTTGTATCTTTACAAAAATTAGATATAGTTCCAATGATCAGTTTCAGAGATATATTGATTGTTATCAAATACTTCTAATTATTCAGTTTGCAAAATAAGCAATATTTTAAAAATTATTTAATAAAAACTGAACGTGAGTAATGATTTATAACTTTTAGCATATATTGAAATATATTAGTTTGTATCTTTACAAAAATAAGATATAGATCCAATGATCAGTTTCAGAGATATATTGATTGTTATCAAATACTTCTAATTATTCAGTTTGCAAAATAAGCATTATTTTAAAAATTATTTAATAAAAACTGAACATGTGAAATGATTTATAACTTTTAGCATATATTGAAACATATTAGTTTGTATCTCTACAAAAATTATATATACATCCAATGATCAGTTTTAGAGATATATTGATTGTTATCAAATACTTCTCATTATCCAGTTTGAAAAACTAGTATTATTTTGAAAATTATTTAATAAAAAATAAACGTGTGAAATTATTTACAATTTTTAGCATATATTGAAACATTATAGATTATGCCTTTACAAAAATTAGATATAGATCCAATGATCAGTTTCAGAGATATATTGATTATTATCAAATATTTCTAATTATTTAGTTTGCAAAATAAGCATTATTTTTAAAATTATTTAATAAAAACTGAACGTGTGAAATGATTTATAACTTTTAGCATATATTGAAATAAATTAGTTTGTATCTTTACAAAAATTAGATATAGATCCAATGATCAGTTTCAAAGATATATTGATTGTTATCAAATACTTCTCATTATCCAGTTTGCAAAATTAACATTATTTTGAAAATTATTTAATAAAAACTGAACGTGTGAAATGATTTATAACATTAAGCATATATTGAAACATATTAGTTTGTATCTTTACAAAAATTAGATATAGATCCAATGATCAATTTCAGAGATATATTGATTATTATCAAATATTTCTAATTATTCAGTTTGCAAAATAAGCATTATTTTTAAAATTATTTAATAAAAACTGAACGTGTGAAATGATTTATAACTTTTAGCATATATTGAAACATATTAGTTTGTATCTTTACAAAAATTACATATAGATCCAATGATCAGTTTCAAAGATATATTGATTGTTATCAAATACTTCTCATTATCCAGTTTGCAAAATTAACATTATTTTGAAAATTATTTAATAAAAACTGAACGTGTGAAATGATTTATAACTTTAAGCATATATTGAAACATATTAGTTTGTATCTTTACAAAAATTAGATATAGATCCAATGATCAATGTCAGAGCTATATTGATTATTATCAAATATTTCTAATTATTCAGTTTGCAAAATAAGCATTATTTTTAAAATTATTTAATAAAAACTGAACGTGTGAAATGATTTATAACTTTTAGCATATATTGAAACATATTAGTTTGTATCTTTACAAAAATTAGATATAGATCCAATGATCAGTTTCAAAGATATATTGATTGTTATCAAATACTTCTCATTATCCAGTTTGCAAAATTAACATTATTTTTAAAATTATTTAATAAAAACTGAACGTGTAAAATGATTTATAACTTTAAGCATATATTGAAACATATTAGTTTGTATCTTTACAAAAATTAGATATAGATCCAATGATCAATGTCAGAGCTATATTGATTATTATCAAATATTTCTAATTATTCAGTTTGCAAAATAAGCATTATTTTTAAAATTATTTAATAAAAACTGAACGTGTGAAATGATTTATAACTTTTAGCATATATTGAAACATATTAGTTTGTATCTTTACAAAAATTAGATATAGATCCAATGATCAGTTTCAAAGATATATTGATTGTTATCAAATACTTCTCATTATCCAGTTTGCAAAATTAACATTATTTTTAAAATTATTTAATAAAAACTGAACGTGTGAAATGATTTATAACTTTAAGCATATATTGAAACATATTAGTTTGTATCTTTACAAAAATTAGATATAGATCCAATGATCAATGTCAGAGCTATATTGATTATTATCAAATATTTCTAATTATTCAGTTTGCAAAATAAGCATTATTTTTAAAATTATTTAATAAAAACTGAACGTGTGAAATGATTTATAACTTTTAGCATATATTGAAACATATTAGTTTGTATCTTTACAAAAATTAGATATAGATCCAATGATCAGTTTCAAAGATATATTGATTGTTATCAAATACTTCTCATTATCCAGTTTGCAAAATTAACATTATTTTTAAAATTATTTAATAAAAACTGAACGTGTGAAATGATTTATAACTTTAAGCATATATTGAAACATATTAGTTTGTATCTTTACAAAAATTAGATATAGATCCAATGATCAATGTCAGAGCTATATTGATTATTATCAAATATTTCTAATTATTCAGTTTGCAAAATAAGCATTATTTTTAAAATTATTTAATAAAAACTGAACGTGTGAAATGATTTATAACTTTTAGCATATATTGAAACATATTAGTTTGTATCTTTACAAAAATTAGACATAGATCCAATGATCAGTTTCAGAGATATAATGATTATTATCAAATATTTCTAATTATTCAGTTTGCAAAATAAGCATTATTTTAAAAATTATTTAATAAAAACTGAACGTGTGAAATGATTTCTAACTTTTAGCATATATTGAAACATATAAGAGCATACCTTTACAAAAATTAGATAAAGATCCATTGATCAATTTCAGAGATATATTGATTGTTATCAAATACTTCTAATTATCCAGTTTGCAAAATAAGCATTATTTTAAAAATTATTTAATAAAAACTGAACGTGTGTAATGATTTATTACTTTTAGCATATATTGAAATATATTAGTATGTATCTTTACAAAAATTAGATATAGATCCAATAATCAGTTTCAGAGATATATTGATTAT
Source organism: Tachinus rufipes (assembly GCA_963932245.1). Lineage (NCBI taxonomy): Eukaryota > Metazoa > Arthropoda > Insecta > Coleoptera > Staphylinidae > Tachinus > Tachinus rufipes. The sequence goes on from OZ010749.1 coordinate 12,645,703, forward strand.
TATCAAATATTTCTAATTACCCAGTTTGCAAAATTAGCATTATTTTGAAAATTATTTAATAAAAACTGAACGTGTGAAATTATTTATAACTTTTAGCATATATTGAAACATATTAGTTTGTATCTTTACAAAAATTAGATATAGATCCAATGATCAATTTCAGAGATATATTGATTATTATCAAATATTTCTCATTATCCAGTTTGAAAAACTAGCATTATTTTGAAAATTATTTAATAAAAACTGAACGTGTGAAATGATTTATAACTTTTAGCATATATTGAAACATATTAGTTTGTATCTTTACAAAAATTAGACATAGATCCAATGATCAGTTTCAGAGATATAATGATTATTATCAAATATTTCTAATTATTCAGTTTGCAAAATAAGCATTATTTTAAAAATTATTTAATAAAAACTGAACGTGTGAAATGATTTCTAACTTTTAGCATATATTGAAACATATAAGAGCATACCTTTACAAAAATTAGATAAAGATCCATTGATCAATTTCAGAGATATATTGATTGTTATCAAATACTTCTAATTATCCAGTTTGCAAAATAAGCATTATTTTAAAAATTATTTAATAAAAACTGAAAGTGTGTAATGATTTATTACTTTTAGCATATATTGAAATATATTAGTATGTATCTTTACAAAAATTAGATATAGATCCAATAATCAGTTTCAGAGATATATTGATTATTATCAAATATTTCTAATTACCCAGTTTGCAAAATTAGCATTATTTTGAAAATTATTTAATAAAAACTGAACGTGTGAAATTATTTATAACTTTTAGCATATATTGAAACATATTAGTTTGTATCTTTACAAAAATTAGATATAGATCCAATGATCAATTTCAGAGATATATTGATTATTATCAAATATTTCTCATTATCCAGTTTGAAAAACTAGCATTATTTTGAAAATTATTTAATAAAAACTGAACGTGTGAAATGATTTATAACTTTTAGCATATATTGAAACATATTAGTTTGTATCTTTACAAAAATTAGATATAGATCCAATGATCAATTTCAGAGAAATATTGATTATTATCAAATATTTCTAATTATTCAGTTTGCAAAATAAGCATTATTTTTAAAATTATTTAATAAAAACTGAACGTGTGAAATTATTAATAACTTTTAGCATATATTGAAACATATTAGATTATGTCTTTACAAAAATTAGATATAGATCTAATGATTAGTTTCAGAGATATATTGATTGTTATCAAATATTTCTAATTATCCAGTATAAAAATTATTTAATAAAAACTGAATGTATAAACATTTACTTATACAACTTAAAACTAATTAATGTCAATTAATAACTTGTAATAAGTGTATTTATTTAACATAATTTATACACATCAAATGAACAAGTTTCGTTTGGAAATATATACAAGGTTTGGATTATTAGTTTTCCCCTGATCACAATTTGTTAGAGCGCTGCAAGTTTCCTTTGCTTCCAAGTTTTATTCTTTTTTGAGCCCTTAAAATACGCCCTCGGAGGGATTACCCTCCTCTATATCCTATACATAAAACTTTATCCGTCACATATTTTTTCGTTGTTAAGAAATGCGAGGGCAGAGCAAAGGAAAATGAAATCAATATGTAGGTGTCCCAGATTTTTTTAAATTAGTATTAGTTTTAAATTGTAACAGTGCTGTACTCTTTATTTAAATAAATAAACAAATTTGTGACACTACGCTGCATATAATAACCAGTTAGAAATAAATTTTTCTGGTCAAGAATATAAACTATTTTCTTTATAGTTCTACAAAATAAAACTTTGCAAAACGTCTCGTAAAATATTAAATGCAATTTACAAGTTCGTAGCGTTGTCCAGTTCGAAAAGTTCGCTGCATTTCTAACAATTGTAATGAATTCAAAAACTTCCAAATTAATTCATTTCGAAACAATTGCAATTTGTCATTTTAGAAAATTAAATTAATTACAAACTATTTTTTTTTATTCTAATTAATTTTTTCACTGAATTGGGGTTGATCATTTAAAGTACAGCTTAAAGGTATGGATTACTTTTACAAGATTTTAATTAAAAGTTTCCAAGAGGCGATTGAATGGATTCAAGGATAAACGTAATTAAATCTTGTATTACTTGAATTAATTGTACGACATCGATTTTATGTCAATTGAGAAACTTTTAATTTACGCGCATTTTATTTTTAAATTCATAAGCTAATTCGTGCTTCATCATAATCAGAAAAAAATAAAATTCAAAATAATCCTAATAGTATAGCGCAATCTTTAATAAGTTTTGTTTAGAGAATAGTAGAATAAATTAAATATAATGAATGGATTTACTAAGTGATAATCAGGTTTAGAGTGATGTCATTGTAAGATGAGTCAAGTAAAGGTATATCGTGTGACCTTGAATTGACCGCGTGCTCCGGTTTTCCGCGAAATTCAGCTCCAACAATGCATAGATGGGGTCAAGAACACAATGAATTGATGAAAAATAATTATGGAGTATGTGGGCGTTTAAAATATATGTTATTGACAATTGTTTACTACAAAAATTCAATGTTACAATATTGCAAAATTAAAAAGAATTGTTTAGACTAGTTTTTCCCAAAAGAAAAATATGCATAGGATAACAATGAACAGGTCTTTGTTGTGTATTTTCCCATCCCATCCATTCCTGCCTCCTTCGCTTCAGCCATTATGGCGTGCATAAATAATAAGAATATGTTTAAAAAAGAAAAAAAAATACCAACGGAAGTAAGAGGAGGACAGAAGAAATAAAAAGCGGCGACTCAGAGAGGAATTACACGGAGTTTTACCGAGTTTGAATAAAGTTTCTTTGTGTGTGTGTGTGTGTGGTGGAACATTTGTTCCGAAATTTTTCATGCCTTCACAAATACGTGCCACCTTCTTCAAAGTTTTATAAGATTATAAAAGTTCCCCCCGCCACCCCCATGACAGATTTGAAAATATCCTCCGCGCTTTCTTAACTAATGGACACTAAATATCGTTTTATTGCCACCCACCGATAAAAATAACACCGGGAGAAAAGACGAAAAGAAAAAGATAAAAGTTACCCCCCGGAGCAAACATAAATAAATCTTCGAGTGATATATCGCGGAGCAGTTTGCAAAAAATCTTGAATTATTACGAGACGCAATCAATCACAGAAGCATCGTAAAATAAAATAAGTTTAAGATAAACAATATTCACATTATTGATTAAATTAAATTTGAACTGACGCGTCAACGTTCCTGCAAACTAATTAGCATTCAGAACACGTTGATATTGTCTAACTAATTTAAACTTTATGATTACCAGAAACGAGCAAATGTTAAAATAATACTGAAATGCAAATGTTGGAACTTTGTTGCAATGCAAAAACAGTATAACCTGGTTAGTCTAGTGGAGAGTCCCTAGGTGTACATTTGCAATTTTTTTCGCTACTTCTGCTTTACTTTTATTACAAATTTGTGAAAATCAATGAAATAAAGTTTTAATACCGACGACTGTGGCTTCAGCTAGTGCAATTTAATATTAGATAAACTATTAGTATATATTATTAAAATAACATTTTATAAGAAATATAAGGTCTGTTCCAACCTACGATTTAGACAGTTTTTAAACGGTCCAAACTGTGCACACAAACAAATATTTGACATCCTTAGGCAATAGTTTATACACAGTAATTTGTTTGTGTGCATAGTTTGCAAACTGTCCAAACCGTAGGTTGAAAAAACCTATAATAGTATTAATGTATATAATATAAACGCACACTGATGAGTTTTGTAGAACCGAAACAATTGTCTGTGCTTGGCTCTTGGCCGCTGTGATCGTTACTTTAAAGTTTCAATAAATGATTAATTTATTTCTTAAATCTATTAATGTCGCTTGCTCGGTTTTTCTCTGCCCGTAATGCTGGCAACTTATATTACAGACAGGCCTACAGTGTTGTGTGGACTCAAAACTACTAGAGAAATTATTAATCTACTCCAAACCAAAGAAAGATCTTAGTCATAAAGTCCCATGCTGACGAGGCGTGTTCAGGAGTGGGAAAGCGTATAAAGGTTTGACGGATTAGATTCTCTTTTCTCGTACCCCGAAAAAGAGCATAGGCAAGCTCTCACCAGTAAAAACGTCAAAACTTTTACAAATCAAACCCGCAAGGGAAAGACCGAGGCGTTCGCCGACAACCTCAAACTCCAATGCTGCATAGATCTGGAGCATATCGATAAGGTCCACCGGGCAATGTTGCAAATGCGACTCATCAAACTGGGCACTTTCCAACAGAATGGAAAGGCTCACTGGTGATAAACATCCTCAAACCTGGGAAATACCAGAAATTTACACAAAACTATCGGCCCATCAGTCTACTATGCACCTTAAGTAAGGTCATAAAAAAAGTAATCCTATACAGAACACAAAAACCCACAAAAACTAACAATCTTCTCCCCCCCCCCCACCAACATAGGTTCAGATAGGGCCATTCAGTTGTCCATCAACTAAACCGTGTGACAGGCCTTATTGTCAAAGGTTTCAAAGTAAAAAAAATCTTTTTTGAACACCTAAAAAGCCTTCGACAGAGTAAATAAAACCTTCTTTATAAATTTTCCTCTGGGTCCTGTGAGGCTGATAGCTTCATATTAAAACCGCAAAACGTTAGCAGTCAAAATTTCTGACCACATAGCTACCTCCAGGCAGATAAAGGCAGGGGTCTCTCAACGCGCAAGCAGTACGGAAGAAGATAAAGAAAGCGCAGAAAAACAATACAGACAGCAGAAGACGCAGCTCAAAAAGGCGATAAACATCGCAAAACAAGAAGCCTGGAATAAAGTCATAGAAGAAGTGGAAGATGACATTTGGGGAAAAAGTTATCAACCAACTCACTCCGCATAAGACCTCGAAGTAACATACCAGAAGAAGTAGCTATTAAAGAAGCAAAAATTCTTTTTTCCGGAAAATCCGGACATTAATTGGATTCGTAGCACAGTAAACAGTCAGGAAAATCAAGCCAAAAAAACCTGATGGAATACCTCCCGAGGTTGTAAAAATGGTGGCTAAATCATTAACAGGAGACTGCCTGCGAGTGATGAACGAACTGTTACAGACCGGCGAGTTTCCACAAATCTGGAAAACAGCCAGATTAGTACTACTTGAAAAACAACGCAAGCAAAGGGAAAGTTACTAGAGCAGCTGCTAAAAGGCAGGATACTGGAAGAACAAGAAAACACTGGAGGTCTAGCTAAGTCCCAGTATGGCTTTGTAAAGAGCAAGTCGTCGGTGGATGCAATGAAAAGAGTGCTAGAAGAAGTAGACAAGGCAAGAAATGGAAAAGGGCAACTTAGGAAGCTCTGTCTGCTGGTCACAATAGATGTTAAAAATGCTTTCAACTCGGCGCCTTAGAAGGGTATTGTCAGGTCTCTAAGATAAAGAAACATCCCACCATACCTGCTGCAAATGGTGAAAAGCTATTTCTCTCAAAGAACATTGCTAGTGGGGGAACAGACGCTCCAAAAAGTCACGTGCGGTGTCCCGCAGGGATCGATTTTAAGTCCACTGCTATGGAACGTTTACTACAACGGGGTTCTGCGACTAAAAATGCTACCAAACGTCACAACCGTGGGATATGCAGACGACCTAGCAATTGTAGTCACTGCAAAGACCAAAGAAAAACCTAATAGCATCGGCAAACTGTGCAATACAGCAAATCACTAGCAGGATGAAGAAAAATAGACTTTAAATAGCTGCGGAAAAAACAAAAGCAGTACTCTTGAGCGACAGCAGAAAGGTCAAAGAAGTTACCGTAGAAGTGTTAAAATACCTAGGCGTGACTTTTGATTCTGAGGCAAATATGAAAAGTCACATAATAAACACCAGCAAGAAAGCAAAAACATCTGTCAGGATGCTTGATTGCCTTATGCCAAATATACAGGGTCACACAGCACGAAAAAGAAGGCTGTTATGCGCAGTATCGCATTCCATAATCCTATATGCCGCCCCTATCTGGGCAAGAGGCCTGGCACACCAGAAATACAAAGGCATGCTACTGAAAGTGCAGCGAAAGATGGCCATACGCGTATGCAGCGTATACCGAACTGTCTCCACTAACGCAATCCTTGTAGTTGCCGACATGCCACCCATAAACCTTTTGGTAGAAGAGAGAAAAAACGGGTATGAGAAGAATCCAGCAGAAAAGCAGACCTTAGGGGGCGATACATTAAAGAACTGGCAAAACTGGTGGGAAAAAACAGAAAATGTAGACCAAAGAAGGTTATCCCAAACATAGAAAAATGGGTAAGGAGAAGGCATAGGGTAACAAACTACTTCTTGACGCAGATGTTGAATGGGCATGGGTGTTTTGAAGCAAACTTCCACAAATTCAAGATAAGAACGACCCCAATATGTGCATATTGCCAGGATACGGACGATGTGGAACACACGTTCTTCAAATGCCGAATGGAGAACGGCTGAAACCCAAGTCAAAGCGACGTTGACTCCGAAAAACATCATGGCATACATGCTGAGCACTACTGACTGCTGGAACATTATATCTACGATGGTAGGAGATATAATAAAGGCCAAGGAAGACCAAGAAAGAAGAAAAACAAACGAGGAAATAGCCCAACAAAAAAAAATGTAAAAGACAACCAAAAACGTGGACCAGACAATAACAACTAGGGTCTGCAGAAATGCAGATCCAGGCAAAACTCCCCCAAAAAAATGCCGGATGGCAATTCCGGGGCTAAGTTTACATGATCGCCAAGTGGAATAAGGGTTTAGCGGATGAGAGCTTCGCACGCAGGGGGTCTCTTAAGGCGTCGTTCTATCTCCGCTGCTATTTAACTTATACGTCGCCGATATGCTTTCGGGATTGACGCACGGAGTAACACAATTTGCTAACAAAACAGCTCTGTACTTCTTAAAGTCATTTGCGGTGGTCACTTCGACGTTCCCATACCGTGGTCCAAGTGCTGCTAAGTATCTAGGGGTTGCCGTTGGACAGCAAACTCACGTACAAATTGCACCAAACAGTCCATTTTCAATAAAACCAGATTGGAAAAAAATCTTCTTGTTCCGATGTTGCGTCAAAACATCGGCATGTCGATTTGAAACAAAAATCGGCTCCACACTTCTACCACCACATGTCTATGCTAACGTAAGCATCCCCGATCTGAGGCACGGCCGCAAACTGTCATCTCGATCGTCTCGAGGCATTCCAAAATTCGACTTTGAGAAGCCTCCTCGGTGCTCCATGGTACGTTCAAAACAAGGCAATTCGGACAGACCTAAGACATCAAAACTTTAGCCAAAAAGTACTTCGATAATCACATGTACTATCCGAACCCTGACTTGCCGAGCCAGACAAGAAGGTTTTCTGCGTCAAGCGCCCAAAAAAGCAAGTAACCGCACTCTAAACTATTAACAGAGATCATATTGAACCGCTTAACATTTTTTTAAGCAGTTCAACAAAGTTCATACGTGATACCCAAGATGGCAAAAAAGTATTTTTTTACAAGCTTTTAATCCAAAACTCTCATTGTCTATCTACCTTATATAAAGTTTTTCAAGTTAAAAAAAAAAAAAACTTTCGTTATCAACAATTACATATTTCCAATATTTTGTTAGTTAGTTTTATATTTTAATATCTAAATCTGAATATACTTAAGTTTTCTACAGCCTTCCCGGGACTTTAAATTAAAACTATCTCAAACCATTATTTATGTTATTTACAAAATTAGGGTTTCTCAAATTCTCATAAAAACTTCAAACACTTCTCAAAAAATCATTTTTAAAAACCTCTTGGTTGCTTCAAGTAACTCATAAAATTATCTATTAGCTCTCAAATTTGTTGTTTAGTTTTCTAAATGTTGTTATGCTAATAAAGATAACAGAAAGTATTATATAATCTATTCAAAATCTATTAATGTATCTCAGAGTAAGTCTATTTAAGCATTCAAGACACTTAAAATTCAAGTTATATGCTTTAATAAAAGATTTCTGTCGTCCTCTCAATACACTTTTCAGAATTCTGTTGAAACCGTTGAGATATTAAAAAAACGAGTTTTATGAGACTCATTTTTATTGCATGCTTTCAAGCTTCAAAAATTTAGTATTTAGTATTTTTTTCAATTCTAATTTATTCAAAGCAAAATGTGCAAACGGTCTATATCATAATGACTTCATTACAATACGCGTTTCCGTTTTTTAATAAACTTCATTACGATACCCAATAGCGTTTTTAATAAAGTCATTATAAACACAAAATATTAAAAAAAAATGTTAAGCTTTTTGCCACCCATTAAATTACCAAAGTTTTCAAAATATTTTCAAAAAATCTTTTAATTTTTTAACTCTATTAATTTCTTCTAAGAGCAGTAAGCATTCTTATAAACCTCAAGCTCAATAAAACCTTTACTGATTTTTTTAAACCTCTCAGCTAAAGCTTGAACCATTTATTATATTATACAACTATTATAGACGCATCGTGTACTAATTTCCGCTCGTAGCTTAGTGAAGCCAACATATCAACAATCTATGTCCACAAATAAAGTCACTAACTAATTGTGAGCATAAGCCCTGCAAGTAGTTAAATGTTAAAGTGTTTCTTATAATGTGTCTTATACAAAATTTATAGATATTTTGGTAGATTAAGAGCATACCGACCACTACCTTGATTTCCAGTATTGTAGTGAAAATAGCTATTTATTTTAGCCCACAACTGACGTCACACGCACCTATTATGTTGATCTTGTAGCATCATCAAAAAGCGGGTCTATAAGTTTGCTCTAAGACACTATTAGCTGCATTTAGTGTGACCTAACTAGAGTTGTCCTCTGAGCATAATTCTGCAGTTTTTTATGTATATTTGGTTTCAAGTCCTAAATTGTGTCTTTGTAGACATTCCCCGTTTTTGTAGCCTTTTTTGGCATATACTTAATTAAGAGAATCTCCTCAGCATTCCAGATAACTGTGGTCATCACTTTTTGGGACTGATGAGCAAATTGAGAATCGCAGTTCATTGATTGCGCGATAGTAGTTTTGACTGAAGTTCCCGCCCGCCCACGCAGTTCATTGATTGCGCAAAAGTAGTTTTGTCAAGAGTTTCCGCTCATCCACCCAAGTATTTGTAATCCAATTTCTTCAATGCCCAATCAATTTGTCATAAACTTCACATCCTCCAAACGTAATGTTAGAATGTCTCCAATACCAATCGTGTGCATGTGCATCTTAACTCTTTCTAGAAGCCCTAAATTAAATAAATCTGTCTTAGTCGTCATAGTAGTTTTTAAAATTCTATATGGTCCTTGCAAAATCTTTTTTTGTGTAGTTTTTTTTCAAGTTTCTTTTTGCCTGGAAACCCTACACTGCAAGCATAATTGTCCTATTGTACACTAACATCTTACTCCGTTGGCTCTGTTCTTTCGGTAAAGTCTAAGAACTTTTGCCAAAAAATTGTTGTAACCACGTGCCGGAGTTTACGGGCACGGGGTAGATGTGGGGCTAGCTCTTTTTCCGTGAAATACTTTACTTTTTTCTACACTAAAATTTACTATTATTACTATTTACTAATTCGCAAATTAACTGGTCAAAATACGCTGTTTTATTGGGTCCTGATCCTCATATAGTGCTGCCTCTCTTCGACTTTCAACCACCACGTTTTCCTTTTTTCTTCTTCTCTAAAGTTACCGGACATCCCTTAATAGATTCTCTTTCTAATAGTGCAGGGCTCGCTACGAGCGTAGGCTCCCCTCTCGTATGTTTGTGGTGTGCAATAATAGTTCTACACAAACATGCGGGACCTACAGTTTAACGTAAAATACAAACCACACCTCTAGTGGGGTTTACTAGACAAATACTTTGCTGATTTGTCATTGCCTTGCAAAGGAGACGACATCAAAATATATTCGACAAATTAGATATTTCCGCTGCCAGGAATCGAACTCGGACTGCCTGCTCACCAGTCCTCACACTAGACCATTGTGCTACAGTCGCTTCGATACATACATATTCAATATTCACTTCCTTTTTTGGTTTAAACTAACGCCGTTACATTGTCTTCATCTTTTCTTTAATAAACTTGTGCTTGCTAACCTAAACTGTATGTTGCACATTGAATGCCATACATTTGCTTTCTTCGTCTTCTAAACATCTGCAGCACAAAAGGTTTCTAGCTCTTAAAGTTTTTTTTAATATTCACGCAAATTCTTATAAAACTTTAGTTCTGACCTTTTAAAGTAGTCTAAAATTCTACCATAAAAGCTCTAACAGTTTTATAAATCTTTTAAAATTTAAACAAAAATTTAAAAAACTCTTTAAGCGTTGCTAAACTTTTAGAACATCTGTTCAACTACAAACTACATTAGATGCAAATAAGTAATTTTTGTTCATCGAAGTGCTACGCCATAATCCTCTCAGTACTTTAACACATCCCAATATCCTTTCACTCTAAAAGTGTTCATGTCTCTAAAGCTGTAGTTGTGAGTTGTAGGTATAGTAGCTTTAAATGTCTTCTCACAGTCTTCTAAAGCAGTCAACAGTCAAAAGAAACGTTAAAACTGCCCAGCAATGCAAAAGGCCCAAAAAGTTTTAAAGCCTCTAAACCTCAAAAACTTAATAAACAAACCAAAGAAGTACAAAAAAGTTTAAAATTGATTCGCTAAACTTAAAACAGTTCAGATGTAGCAGAGAACACTTAGAAGCAACTCAAGCAGCTAGGAATAATTAAGATGGATAGATAAAACACTTTAAGTGCAGTTGAAAACAGTTCCTGTATACCTTAAACACTTTAGGACAATTTGTAATTTACTAGATAAGTTTAAAATTTTAAAAAAATATTCATTGCACTTGGAAACAGTTTGGAACACTTAAATATATTTTTTTTATCAAAAGAAGTTAATTTTAACTTAAAATAGCTCAGTACAAGCTTAGAAAACTTAAGTGCAGTTGCATTAAACTTAAAAACAGTTTAAATACACTTAGAAACAGTTCAGGTGCAACTGAGAACACTTGAGAACAACTCAAACACGTGCAGGAACAGGTTGGACTTTGAAGATTAAATCTTAAATTACATTAAAACATATTGATTTGAACTAAAATAGATCAGTACACCCAGGAACAGTTTGGAACACTTTAAGTGCAATTGGAAAAGCTCCGGTACAACTTGGAACACTTTAGAGCAATTCCTAATACATTGAACAAGTTTTAAAATCGCTCACTATACTTCTTAGATACACTTGGAATTATTGAAAAAGAAAAAAGAAGAGAACAAACCAAAAGCAATACAGACCAGAGCAATTATTCAAATCCTAACTGATCGAGGAAACCCAAGAAAAGCTCTCCGATCAACAATAAGAAAAGCAAGTCAACAATAGATGCCATAAGCAAAATTAGACACTACAATAGTCGCACGTGGCAAAACAAAAAAACAATATTGTAGATTATATACCAAACCATCGATAATATAACCAGGCTAACCACAAACCTTAGACTCAAACTAGTCAGCAAAGAAAAAACAGAAGCGCTGGCAAAGCTATTACCCAACATAAACGCTTCCAAATTCAAAAAACGAAGACTGTACTAGGATGTAAACTCTATAATCCTGTACCATATGGAGTGAAGTAATTCAGGAGAAAAGGAAACTACAAATTCTCACCAAAATCCAAAATAGTGGATACCGTACTATCTCCCTAGAAGCGGTGCAAGTAATTGCAAGAATAATTCCAATTGACTTTATCGTAGAAAGAACAAAGATGTGCATAACGCGGCAAAAAAGTAACAAAATAAGAAAGAAATCTGTAGCAAAATGAGCAATCAGATGGACCAGGTCTGATCAAAAATTTGAAGATGTAGATTAACAGACCACCTTAAAGCAAACTACTACCTCATTCAAGTCTTGAAGAAGGAATAGATACTTTGATAGTTACCTCCAAAGATCCAAAATCAGAGATCATCCACATCACAAATGAAACCAAAAAGAAAGTCAGAAAAATGTTCATCTAATCCTACAATAAATTCTCTTCAAATTATAAACTTGAACCAAGTAAATATTTTTTATATATTTGTACAAAGTAGTCGTATCAATTAAACGTGTATTACAATGTAAACATTAAATAATCATATTTTTGTGATGCTAATCACAATAATAAAAATTAAAAATCCGCATGTCCGACACGCAGTAAACATGTCGCCTTGATTATAATACCATAAATTTTTTGATACACGCCATCAAAACCAAACAAACATCCACACAAAAGCCCGAAATTTATATAAACAAAACATTAGAATTTCAAATGAACCTATTATATAGCTCAATTTCACTTTCATGTTGCGTAACACGAACGAAACAAAACAATACAAATTTTGAGAATTAATCGGACCGTAGAAAGTTGGCAACTTTGAAATCATCTCGTTCGTTCCAAACAAATAATAATAATAAATTCGATCGAACTTTCCCTTTCACAGCTGCTTCAAGACTCGCAGCAGCGCAGCACAATTGCCGTTTGAATAAATTCCACTAATTCTTTTTCTTGTAGAAAGTGGAAAACTCAATTATTTAATTGTAAATCTTTGTTGAGTAGTCGGTACAATGCAAATCTCGGAATGAAAGGGATGAATTAACTACGGTGGATTGAAATTCGTTTGAGGAGATTTATGTGGATTTTTTTATTGTGTACTACAATATAATGAAACTTTTTATGGAATTATTCAAAAGCACGAAATTTAAGTAATAATGTTCGCATTACAATCAAGTAACAATTCAATTGATTCTAATTTATTTACAAAAATGCGTCTGTAAGCATCAACCCTCATCATTAACACAGTTGCGATCAGCGTTTAGATTCCTCGCACGCAGTGTTAATTAAATTTATCTCGACTCCATAATACAACAAACCGGGCGTGAGAGTAAAAAAAAAATACGTCTAAAGAGATAAGAACCGGTGACCGTACAGAAATCGATTAACCGTCAGAAATCGGCGATTATCGTGAAGATGGAACTACACAAAACGGAGAACAGAATAATAAAAAAAAACGTTGACATTGAGCGTGTCGGAATCGAATTATAATTCGTGAGAGAGATGTCAATGACATCCGTCATGATGGAGGATCGAAGCAGATAGGAAAAAAATCGGATTGTTGAAGCCGAAGGATGCAATGAGATACAATTTCAAGTTTCAAGCCTGGCTTTATATCGACAATGGAAATTGAAAGTTCTTAAACCGGATAAAATTGTGTATGCATTACGTCACTTTTGTAGGTGGAATGGATTGCAGCACTGGACCATTAAATTAATGATGAGATTTTTTTGTTGTTGCTGTTATTATACAAATTTAGTAGCTGTAAGTTGAATATTCACGGGAATAAATTGGTTTTTTTATGAAGATAATTCACAGAATATTATACAAAATAAATTAAAGGAATGTAGAGGTATTCAGTTAATATAAAAATAAAATTTTAAAAATTTCAAGCTTAAAAAAGTTCATTTGAACGCATCTTTGCAGTTGCGTTTATCAGAACACAAAACAGAGCGAGCGCCAAATTTTGCAACAAATTTTGGATTTTGTTCAAATTTGGTATAGGGAATGTACAATAAAAGTTTTTTAGTTGGCATTATTAGAATTTCAAATTTAGAACCAAAACTAGTTTTTGAAATTTGTTTTTTAATATTTTGGGCACCTACTCTACTACAAAATTGTTAATAAGACAAAAACCAATTTTTGGATTTTGTTCAAATTTGGTATAGATAATGTACAATAAGTGCTTTAATAATTAGCATTATTAAAATTTCAAACTTGGACTCAAGACTAATTTTTGAAATTTGTTCAAAATATTTTAGACATTTACTCACAAAATTGTTGATAAAACAAAAACTAATTTTTGGATTTTGTTCAAATTAGGTATAAACAATGTACATTAAAAGTTTTATTATCAGGCATTAGCAAATTCTCAATTTTGGATCCAGAACTAATTTTTGAAATTTGTTTTAAAATATTTTAGACATTTACTCACAAAATTGTTGATAAAACATAAACTTATTTTTGGATTTTGTTCAAATTTGGTATAGACAATGTACACTAAGTGCTTTAATGATAGACATTAGCAAAATCTCAAATCTGGATCCAGAACTAATTTTTGAAATTTGTTTTAAAATAATTTAGACATTTACTCAAAAATTGTTGATAAAACAAAAACTAATTTTTGGATTTTGTTCAAATTAGGTATAAACAATCTACAATAAATGCTTCAATGAATAGCATTAATAAAATTTCAAATTTAGATTCAGAACTAATTTTTGAAATTTGTTTTAAAATATTTTAGACATTTACTCACAAAATTGTTGATAAAACAAAAACTAATTTTTGGATTTTGTTCAAATTTGGTATGAACAATGTACAATAAGTGCTTTAATGATTAGCATTAATGAAATCTCATCTTTAGATCCAGAACTAATTTTTGAACTTTGTGTTAAAATAATTTAGACATTTACTCACAAAATTGTTGTTAAAACTAAAACTAATTTTTGGATAATGTTCAAACTTGGTATAGACAATGTCCAATAAATGCTTTAAAGATTAGCATTATTGAAATTTCAAATTTTGTTTCAGAACTAATTTTTGATTTTTGTTTTTATAATTTGGACATCTACTCACAAAATTGTTGATAGAACCTAAACTAATTTTTGGATTTTGTTCAAATTTGGTATAGACAATGTACAATAAGTGCTTTAATGTTTGGAATTAATTAAATTTCAAATTTGGACTCAAAACTAATTTTTGAAATTTGTTATAAAATATTTTAGACATATACTCACAAAATTGTTGATAAAACTAAAACTAATTTTTGAATTTTGTTCAAATTTGGTATGAACAATGTACAACAAGTGCTTTAATGATTAGCATTAATGAAATTTCAAATTTAGACTTAAAACTAAGTTTTGAAATTTGTTTTAAAATATTTTAGACATTCACCCACAAAATTGTTGATAAAACTAAAACAAAATTTTGGATTTTGTTCAAATTTGGTATGAACAATTTACAATAAGTGCTTTAATGATTAGCATTAGCAAAATCTCTAATTTGGATCCAGAACTAATTTTTGAAATTTGTTTTAAAATATTTTAGACATTTACTCACAAAATTGTTGATAAAACAAAAACTAATTTTTGGATTTTGTTTAAATTTGGTATAGACTATGTACAATAAATGTTTTAATAATTAGCATTATTGAAATTTCGAAGTTGAACTCAAAACTAGATTTTGAAATTTGTTTTAAAATATTTTAGACATTTACTCACAAAATTGTTGATAAAACTAAAACTAATTTTTGGATTTTGTTCAAATTTGGTATGAACAATGTACAATAACTGCTTTGATGATTAGCATTATTGAAAATTCAAATTTTAATTCAATACTAATTTTTGAAATTTTTTTAAAATATTTTGGGCCACCTACTCACAAAATTGTTGATAAAACCAAAACTCATTTTTGGATTATGTTCAAATTTAGCATGAACAATGTACAATAAGTGCTTTAATGATTAGCTTTAATGAAATTTCAAATTTAGACTCAAAACTAATTTTTGAAATTTGTTTTAAAATATTTTAGACATTTACCCACAAAATTGTTGATAAAACAAAAACCAATCTTTGGAGTTTGTTCAAATTTAGTATAAACAATGTACAATAAGTGCTTTAATGATTGACATTATTGAAATTTCAAATTTTGATTCAGAACTAATTTTTGAAATTTGTTTTAAAATATTTTAGACATATACTCAAAAAATTGTTGATAAAACAAAAACCATTTTTTGGATTTTGTTCAAATTTGGTATAGACAATGTACAATAAGTGCTTTAATGATTGACATTATTGAAATTTCAAATTTTGATTCAGAACTAGTTTTAGAAATTTGTTTTAAAATATTTTAGACATTTACTCAAAAATTGTTGATAAAACAAAAACTAATTTTTGGATTTTGTTCAAATTTGGTATAGACAATGTACATTAAATGCTTTAATGATAGACATTAGCAAAATTTTAAATTTGAATACAGAACTAATTTTTGAAATTTGTTTTAAAATATTTTAGACATTTACTCACAAAATTGTTGATAGAACCAAAACTAATTTTTGGATTTTGTTCAAATTTGGTATAGACAATGTACTTTAAGTGCTTAAATGATAGGCATTAGCAAAATCTCAAATTTGGATCCAAAACAAGTTTTTGAAATTTGTTTTAAAATATTTTAGACATTCACTCACAAAATTGTTGATAAGACAAAAACCAATTTTTGGATTTTGTTCAAATTTGTTATAGACAATGTACAATAAGTGCTTTAATGATTGACATTATTGAAATTTCAAATTTTAATTCAAAACTAATTTTTGAAATTTGTTTAAAATAATTTTTGACATCTACTCACAAAATTGTTGATAAAACAAAAACTAATTTTTGGATTTTGTTCAAATTTGGTATAGACAATGTACATTAAATGCTTTAATGATAGACATTAGCAAAATTTTAAATTTGAATACAGAACTAATTTTTGAAATTTGTTTTAAAATATTTTAGACATTTACTCACAAAATTGTTGATAGAACCAAAACTAATTTTTGGATTTTGTTCAAATTTGGTATAGACAATGTACTTTAAGTGCTTAAATGATAGGCATTAGCAAAATCTCAAATTTGGATCCAAAACAAGTTTTTGAAATTTGTTTTAAAATATTTTAGACATTCACTCACAAAATTGTTGATAAGACAAAAACCAATTTTTGGATTTTGTTCAAATTTGGTATAGACAATGTACAATAAGTGCTTTAATGATTGACATTATTGAAATTTCAAATTTTAATTCAAAACTAATTTTTGAAATTTGTTTAAAATAATTTTTGACATCTACTCACAAAATTGTTGATAAAACAAAAACTAATTTTTGGATTTTGTTCAAATTTGGTATAGACAATGTACATTAAATGCTTTAATGATAGACATTAGCAAAATTTTAAATTTGAATACAGAACTAATTTTTGAAATTTGTTTTAAAATATTTTAGACATTTACTCACAAAATTGTTGATAGAACCAAAACTAATTTTTGGATTTTGTTCAAATTTGGTATAGACAATGTACTTTAAGTGCTTAAATGATAGGCATTAGCAAAATCTCAAATTTGGATCCAAAACAAGTTTTTGAAATTTGTTTTAAAATATTTTAGACATTCACTCACAAAATTGTTGATAAGACAAAAACCAATTTTTGGATTTTGTTCAAATTTGGTATAGACAATGTACAATAAGTGCTTTAATGATTGACATTATTGAAATTTCAAATTTTAATTCAAAACTAATTTTTGAAATTTGTTTAAAATAATTTTTGACATCTACTCACAAAATTGTTGATAAAACAAAAACTAATTTTTGGATTTTGTTCAAATTTGGTAAAGATAATGTACAATAAGTGCTTTAATAATTAGCATTATTAAAATTTCAAACTTGGACTCAAGACTAATTTTTGAAATTTGTTCAAAATATTTTAGACATTTACTCACAAAATTGTTGATAAAACAAAGTTTAATTTTTAGATTTTGTTCAAATTTGGTATAAACAATGTACATTAAAAGTTTTATTATCAGGCATTAGCAAATTCTCAATTTTGGATCCAGAACTAATTTTTGAAATTTGTTTTAAAATATTTTAGACATTTACTCACAAAATTGTTGATAAAACAAAAACTAATTTTTGGATTTTGTTCAAATTTGGTAAAGATAATGTACAATAAGTGCTTTAATAATTAGCATTATAAAAATTTCAAACTTAAACTCAAGACTAATTTTTGAAATTTGTTCAAAATATTTTAGACATTTACTCACAAAATTGTTGATAAAACAAAGTTTAATTTTTAGATTTTGTTCAAATTTGGTATAAACAATGTACATTAAAAGTTTTATTATCAGGCATTAGCAAATTCTCAATTTTGGATCCAGAACTAATTTTTGAAATTTGTTTTAAAATATTTTAGACATTTACTCACAAAATTGTTGATAAAACATAAACTTATTTTTGGATTTTGTTCAAATTTGGTATAGACAATGTACACTAAGTGCTTTAATAATAGACATTAGCAAAATCTCAAATTTGGATCCAGAACTAATTTTTGAAATTTGTTTTAAAATAATTTAGACATTTACTCAAAAATTGTTGATAAAACAAAAACTAATTTTTGGATTTTGTTCAAATTAGGTATAAACAATCTACAATAAATGCTTCAATGAATAGCATTAATAAAATTTCAAATTTGGATTCAAAACTAATTTTTGAAATTTGTTTTAAAATATTTTAGACATTTACTCACAAAATTGTTGATAAAACAAAAACTAATTTTTGGATTTTGTTCAAATTTGGTATGAACAATGTACAATAAGTGCTTTAATGATTAGCATTAATGAAATCTCATCTTTAGATCCAGAACTAATTTTTGAACTTTGTTTTAAAATAATTTAGACATTTACTCACAAAATTGTTGTTAAAACTAAAACTAATTTTTGGATATTGTTCAAACTTGGTATAGACAATGTCCAATAAATGCTTTAAAGATTAGCATTATTGAAATTTCAAATTTTGTTTCAGAACTAATTTTTGATTTTTGTTTTTATAATTTGGACATCTACTCACAAAATTGTTGATAGAACCTAAACTAATTTTTGGATTTTGTTCAAATTTGGTATAGACAATGTACAATAAGTGCTTTAATGTTTGGAATTAATTAAATTTCAAATTTGGACTCAAAACAAATTTTTGAAATTTGTTATAAAATATTTTAGACATTTACTCACAAAATTGTTGATAAAACTAAAACTAATTTTTGGATTTTGTTCAAATTTGGTATGAACAATGTACAACAAGTGCTTTAATGATTAGCATTAATGAAATTTCAAATTTGGACTTAAAACTAAGTTTTGAAATTTGTTTTAAAATATTTTAGACATTCACCCACAAAATTGTTGATAAAACTAAAACAAAATTTTGGATTTTGTTCAAATTTGATATGAACAATTTACAATAAGTGCTTTAATGATTCGCATTAGCAAAATCTCAAATTTGAATTCAGAACTAATTTTTGAAATTTGTTTTAAAATATTTTAGACATTTACTCACAAAATTGTTGATAAAACAAAAACTAATTTTTGGATTTTGTTTAAATTTGGTATAAACTATGTACAATAAATGTTTTAATGATTAGCATTATTGAAATTTCAAATTTGAACTCAAAACTAGATTTTGAAATTTGTTTTAAAATATTTTAGACATTTACTCACAAAATTGTTGATAAAACTAAAACTAATTTTTGGATTTTGTTCAAATTTGGTATGAACAATGTACAATAACTGCTTTGATGATTAGCATTATTGAAAATTCAAATTTTGATTCAATACTAATTTTTGAAATTTTTTTAAAATATTTTGGGCCACCTACTCACAAAATTGTTGATAAAACCAAAACTCATTTTTGGATTATGTTCAAATTTGGCATGAACAATGTACAATAAGTGCTTTAATGATTAGCTTTAATGAAATTTCAAATTTGGACTCAAAACTAATTTTTGAAATTTGTTTTAAAATATTTTAGACATTTACCCACAAAATTGTTGATAAAACAAAAACCAATTTTTGGAGTTTGTTCAAATTTGGTATAAACAATGTACAATAAGTGCTTTAATGATTGACATTATTGAAATTTCAAATTTTGATTCAGAACTAATTTTTGAAATTTGTTTTAAAATATTTTAGACATATACTCAACAAATTGTTGATAAAACAAAAACCAATTTTTGGATTTTGTTCAAATTTGGTATAGACAATGTACAATAAGTGCTTTAATGATTGACATTATTGAAATTTCAAATTTTGATTCAGAACTAGTTTTTGAAATTTGTTTTAAAATATTTTAGACATTTACTCAAAAATTGTTGATAAAACAAAAACTAATTTTTGGATTTTGTTCAAATTTGGTATAGACAATGTACAATAAGTGCTTTAATGATTGACATTATTGAAATTTCAAATTTTGATTCAGAACTAATTTTTGAAATTTGTTTTAAAATATTTTAGACATTTACTCAAACATTGTTGATAAAACAAAAACTAATTTTTGGATTTTGTTAAAATTTGGTATAGATCATGTACAATAAGGCTTTAATCAGTAGCATTAAAAAAATTTCAAACTTGGACTCAAAACTAATTTTTGAAATTTGTTCAAAATATTTTAGACATTTACTCACAAAATTGTTGATAAGACAAAAACTAATTTTTGGATTTTGTTCAAATTTGGTATAAACAATGTACAATAAGGGCTTTAGTGATTAGCATTATTGAAATTTCAAATTTTGTTTCAGAACTAATTTTTGATTTTTTTTTTTTTTTAATAATTTGGACATCTAGTCACAAAATTGTTGATAGAACCAAAACCAATTTTTGGATTTTGTTCAAATTTGGTATGAACAATGTACAATAAGTGCTTTAATGATTGACATTATTAAAATTTCAAATTTTGATTCAGAACTAATTTTTGAAATTTGTATTATAATATTTTAGACATCTACTCACAAAATTGTTGATAAAACAAAAACTAAATTTTGGATTCTGTTCAAATTTGGTATAGACAATGTACATTAAGTGCTTTAATGTTTAGCATTAATGAAATTTTAAATTTGAATTCAGAACTAATTTTTGAAATTTTTTAAAAATATTTTAGACATCTACTCACAAAATTGTTGATAAAACAAAAACTAAATTTTGGATTCTGTTCAAATTTGGTATAGACAATGTACATTAAGTGCTTTAATGTTTAGCATTAATTAAATTTTAAATTTGAATTCAGAACTAATTTTTGAAATTTTTTAAAAATATTTTAGACATCTACTCACAAAATTGTTGATAAAACAGAAACCAATTTTTGGATTTTGTTCAAATTTAGTATAGACAATGTACAATAAATGCTTTAATGTTAAGCATTAAAGAAATTTCAAATTTGAATTCAGTACTAATTTTTGAATTTTTTTAAAATATTTTAGACATCTACTCACAAAATTGTTAATAAAACAAAAACTAATTTTTGGATTTTGTTCAAATTTGGTATAGACAATGTACATTAAATGCTTTAATGATAAACATTAGCAAAATATCAAATTTATATCCAGAACTAATTTTTGAAATTTGTTTTAAAATATTTTAGACATTTACTCACAAAATTGTTGATAGAACCAAAACTAATTTTTGGATTTTGTTCAAATTTGGTATAGACAATGTACAATAAGTGCTTTAATGTTTGAAATTAATTAAATTTTAAATTTAAATTTAAAACAATTTTTTGAAATTTGTTTTAAAATATTTTAGACATTTACTCACAAAATTGTTGTAAAAACAAAAACCAATTTTTGGATTTTGTTCAAATTTGGTATGAACAATGTACAACAAGTGCTTTAATGATTAGCATTAATAAAATTTCAAATTTGGACTTAAAACTAAGTTTTGAAATTTGTTTTAAAATATTTTAGACATTCACCCACAAAATTGTTGATAAAACTAAAACAAAATTTTGGATTCTGTTCAAATTTAGTATGATCAATTTACAATAAGTGCTTTAATGATTAGCATTAGCAAAATCTCAAATTTGGATCCAGAACTAATTTTTGAAATTTGTTTTAAAATATTTTAGACATTTACTCACAAAATTGTTGATAAAACAGAAATTAATTTTTAGTTTTTGTTCAAAATTAGTATAGACAATGTACATTAAGTGCTTTATTGATAGGCAATAGCAAAATCTCAAAGAAAGATCCAGAACTAATTTTTGAAATTTGTTTTAAAATATTTTAGACATTTAATCACAAAATTGTTGATAAAACAAAAACTAATTTTTGGATTTTATTCAAATTTGGTATAGACAATGTACAATAAGTGCTTTAATGTTTGGAATTAATTAAATTACAAATTTGGGCTCAAAACTAATTTTTGAAATTTGTTATAAAATATTTTAAACATTTACTCACAAAATTGTTGATAAAACTAAAACTAATTTTTGGATTTTGTTCAAATTTGGTATGAACAATGTACAACAAGTGCTTTAATGATTAGCATTAATGAAATTTCAGATTTGGAAATTTGTTTTAAAATATTTTAGACATTTACTAACAAAATTGTTGATAAAATAAAAACTAATTTCTGGATTTTGTTCAAACTTGGTATAGACAATGCACATAAAGTGCTTTAATGATAAGCGTTAGCAAAATCTCAAATTTGGATACAAAAGTAATTTTTGAAATTTGTTTTAAAATATTTTAGATATTCACTCACAAAATTGTTGATAGATCCAAAACTAATTTTTGGATTTTGTTCAAATTTGGTACAGACAACGTATAATAACTGTTTTAATAATTGGCATTATTGAATTTTTAAATTTTAATTCAGAACTAATTTTTGATTTTTTTTTAATATTTTGGGCATCTACTCAGAAAATTGTTGATAAAACTCAAACTAATTTTTAGATTTTGTTCAAATTTGGTATGAATGAATGTACAATAAGTGATTCAATGATTAGCTTTAATAAAATTTTAAAATTAGAATCAAAACTAATTTTTGAAATTGGTTTGAAATATTTTAGACATTTACTCACAAAAATGTTTACAAAACAAAAACTAATTTTTAGATATTGTTCAAATTTGGTATAAACAATGTACAATAAGTGATTTAATGATTGACATTAAACAAATTTCAAATTTTAATTCAAACCTAATTTTTGAAATTTGTTTAAAATATTTAAGACAATTACTTTCAAAATTGTAAATAAAACAAAAACTAATTTTTGGATCTTGGTCAAATTTAGTATAAACAATGTACAATAAGTGCTTCAATAATTGACATTAATAAAATTCCAAATTTAAATTCAAAACTAATTTTTAAAATTTTTTCAAAAATATTTTAGTCACTCACAAAATTGTTGATAAAACAAAACCTAATTTTTAGAATTTGTTCAAACTTGGTAAAGACTATGGACAATAAATGCTTTAATGATTGGCATTAACAAAATTTTAAATTTAGATTCAAAATTAATTTTTGAAATTTGTTTTAAAATATTTTAGACATTTACTCACAAAATTGTTGATAGAACCAAAACTAATTTTTGAATTTCGTTTAAATTTGGTACAAACAATGTACAATAACTGCTTTAATGATTGGCATTATTAAAAATTCCAATTTTGATTCAGAACTAATTTTTAAAATTTGTTTTAAAATATTTTGGGCACCTTCTCACAAAATTGTTGATAAAACAAAAACTAATTTTTGAATTTTGTTCAAATTGGTATAGACAATGAATAATAAGTGCTTTAATGGTTAGCATTACTGAAATTTCAAATTTAGATTTAAAACTATTTTTTGCAATTTGTTTAAACATATTTTATACATTTACTCATAAAATTGTTGATAAAACAAAAACCAATTTTTGGATTTTGTTCAAATTTGGTATAGACAAGGTACAATAAGTGCTTTTATGATTGGCATTGATAAAATTTTCAAATTTAGATTCAAAACTAATTTTTGAAAATTGTTTTAAAATGTTTTAGACAATTACTCACAATTATTGTTGATAAAACAAAAATTAATTTTTGAATTTTGTTTAAATTTGGTAGAAACAATGTAAAATAAGTGTTTTAATGATTAACATTAATAAAACTCTAAATTTAGATTCAGAACTAATTTTTGAAGTTTGTACAAGTACAATAAAAGCTTTGTTGGATACAAATCCACAAATTAAATAACCGAATGCTAATTCTGCATCAAATTGTCAATTAAATGCTTTACAAGTTTTAACACAGCTGAAAGCTATCAGTTATAATTAATTATTCAAAAACTTTTATAGTGCAAATAGTCATTGTCAGTTGATTTAACTCAAAATGTATACATAAATATTGAATTTCTTTATAAAATAAAACTGCAATTCAATTAACTAATTTAAGCCTAATTAATATAAAAAATATTTAATTTAATTCCCTTTATCATTACACGAAATGAAAGTTGATAAATGGGCAATGCCTCTCGCAGTTATAATTACATTTAATTTTAATTTTTCTAAATGCGAATAAATCTCGTTTTAATTCCCCTCGTTAATTTTAATACTAAAAAAAACGCGTAAATTTCAACAAAACTCTTTACAGAATTGTTTTTTGTAATACACTTATTAAAAATATTATAAACATTGCTCACCGTCCGTGTCCTCTAATATCCAACCGGATGTGCCTTTGTCGGTCAAGGCTCCTTCTGGTTCTGCCATGTTGCGCTTCCAATTCACTCGGGTTATAATGTGCGGCATCGTAGTGTCTTATCCAAGAGTTTAGCTTGAACCCTGCAAAAATAATAAATGTTGAGGAAAACATCGATTGTGTGAAAGTAACTTTTTTTTATTCCGAGGGGAAAAGTTTCGTGGAGTGTTAAATATCAACGAAACATTTCTCGTCTAATTGGATTAAATATTATTTATTTTTGATGGGCGTTAAGTAATTACAAAAATATCGTCGGTTAGATATTTTAAATATAATTTTGCACAATTATGCTTTCATATTTCTTTTATGTTTTGCTAACTTTCATTAGTATTTACTTTCTGGATGGAATGTTAAAATCAACAAAGGTCTTAATAGTATGTAAAACGTTTGTTATGGGAATTCATAATTATTATGTTTAAATTACAAGTGTGAAAATATTCAAATTTCTTAAGTGAAATGTTAATTGGTATCTTTTGAATTTGAACCGAGATATTCGCAGTAAATTCACATTGAATGGTTTATGTAGTGAGTGAGTGAATCAAGTGGAAATGCAAACTAATTTATTTAATTTTTGTTGACGTTACTATGTGATATTTCATTTAAGACAAATAAAACACATTTACTATGTACTATATCACAAATATATTTAAAAACCATAACATGTTTCAATCTTTGCTTTGCTACTGCTATTTTGATAGTAATAAAGCCTTAAGTAGACATTAGTGAAATTGATTAATGTAAAGTTTGTTTGCAAAATGCGTTTTTACAAGTAAGCTGTAGAATTTTTGAAAATACTATAGTAAATTTGAATTTAGAAGGCTTGGTTCTGTACGAAAACATATCAAACAAGCCTTCATTGTTGCTATGTTTATAGTAATGAAGCGTCAAGTAGAAATTAGCAAAATTTATTTATATCGAGTTCTCTTTTAAAATGCATTTTGACAAGTAGTCTGAGGAAATTTTTAAAAATTTACTGTAAATTTAGATCCAAAAGACCTGATTCTATAGGAAAACATGCCAAACAAGCTTCAATGATTGCTATTTTGGTACTAATATAGCCTCAAATAAACATGTGTGAAATTGATTTGTATCGAGTTTTGTGTTTAAATGTATTTTTTGCAAGTAAACCGTGGAATTTTTGAAGATTTTATTGTAAATTTGAATCTAAAAAGCTTGATTCTATACAAAAACATACCAAACAAGCCCTGATTGCTGCTAATTTGATAGTAATAAAGCCTTAAGTAGACATTAGTAAAATTAATTTATGTGAAGTTTGTTTGTGAAATACGTTTTTACAAGTAAGCAGTGGAATTTTGGAAAATATTATACTAAATTTGGATTTAGAAGGTTTGATTCTGTACAAAAACATGTCAAACAAACCATAATTGTTGCTATTTTGATTGTAATAAAGCGTCAAGTAGACATAGCAACATTGATTTATATCGAGTTCTGTTTTATAATGCATTTTGACAAGTAGTCTGTAAATTTTTTTAAAAATTTATTGTACATTTGGATCCATAATGCTTGTTTCTAACAAAAACTGCCCAAAAATTATATAATAATTCTATATTTACGGTATAAGTAAAACCATTTACATCTACATAAAAATACAATGAATATAAACAATATAATACATATATAAAATAATCAATATAAAAAACAGAAGCAAAAGATTGACATAAAAAACATAATATAATATAAAATACATAACATTTAATCAATATGACTCAATTGAATCTTAAACAAAGATTTAGAACAAAAAAAATTGAAATTGTTTGTTAAACTGTTTGCAAATCTACAAATTCTACCAATAGGATTGTGAACTCCATAATTAGTAGAATGTGTAAATTCTCTAAATAATGAAGTCTGCCTGGTACGTCGTTCACTAATAGGAATGTAGAATGAAAGAGATACAAGTAACTCAGGACAGTCTAGCTGATATGCTCAACAAACGTAAGTTTAAAATCGAAAATTACACCCAAGTCTTTAATTTGTGTCACTTGTTGTAGCACCTTGTTATCGATAATATAATCGTACGAAATTTTGCTTAGCGTTCTATTAAAACTGATTGCAAAACATTTATTAACATTAAACAAAAGGTTATTAATTAGACACCAATCATTAACAGAGTCTAAATCTTGTTGTAAAAGATTACAATCATCGATAGATAAAATACTTCTATAAATTTTTAAATCATCTGCAAATAATAGATATGATGATGAACTAATACAGTCAGAAAGATCATTGATAAAAAGTAAAAATAAAATTGGTCCGCAGTGAGATCCCTGAGGAACACCTGATGGAACTAAAATAGGTTGTGAAAGAAAGTTATTGATTTTTACACACTGCGTTCGGTTTTTCAAAAAGCAAGATAACCAAGCAACCACTGCATTATGAAAACCCAAAGCACAAAGCTTAGCAATCAAAATATTGTGGCTCACACGATCAAAGGCCTTTGAAAAGTCAGTGTAAATAGAGTCAACTTGAGTTTTGCATTCAAATGCGTTTAAAATGTAATTTTCGTAAGTAAGAAAGTAGATTGGTAAGTGTAGATCGACCCTCACGAAACCCATGCTGTTCTTCTACTAAAATACTTTTGCACATCCAACGTATTTGACCAGTTATAATTTGATCAAATAATTTTAGTATAGCAGATTGAATGCAAATGCCTCTATAATTTGTAATATTTTCTTTAGCACCAGATTTATTCAATGGCATAATATAAGTTTGTTTCCATACATCAGGAAATTTAGTTTCATTTAATGAAGCGTTGAAAACTAAATGTAATGGTTTTGAAATTGAATAAATACAATTCTTTAAGAGCATAGAAGGAATACCGTCAGGTCCAGTGCTAAGATTAGATTTAAGGCTTGTAATTCCATTAAAAATATCTAGTAAACTGACTGAGAAATTTGTATGAATTACATTTTTATCAAACTTAAACAATGGAGTTGGATGAATTTGAGAATTATAAACGGAAGAGAAAAAATCTGCAAATTTGTTTACAAGAACGTCACCATTAATACAGGTTTGATCACCATAATACATTGTAGCTAGAAAAGCATTAGTTTTCTTAGCTATGTTATTCTCGGTGCGTAAAATGTACTGCTTGTAAAGACGTGCGTTCAGATTTTTACATGAAGTCCGAAGAGAATCAAATTCATTGTAATCAGAAAGAAGTTCGGAAGATTTAAATCGTTTATGTGCTATTTTTTTAGTTTAGTAAGTGAAATTAATTCCTTGCTAAACCAAATAAGAAAGTTGTTGTCATGCCACACTTTTTTAGGTACATAACAATCAATTGCATAATACAAAACAGAATAAAATAAATCAACACATACATTAATATCACAGTTGTTAAAAAGAACAGACCAATCAACGTTCAACAAAAAATCATTGATTGCGCTGAAGTTGGCACATTTAAAATCATTAAAAACGTAGTTACAGTTTAAAATATCACAAGAAGTATCACATTTGACATCTATCACATAGGCATTATGATGTTGACTTATATCTAATAAAACATCTACAGCATTTATCACAGTAATATTATCACTATCATTAGTAAAACACAAATCTAAAAATACATCCATACTATTTGGTATGGTTATACATTGAACACAGCTTAAAAATCCAAATGAATTAGCAACTAAATGTCCAGGATAGTTTTTACTTGCAGTAACTCCAGTTCCAAATTCATCATTTAGCCACGTTGCTTCTGGTAAATTGTAATCTCCCAGTAAAATTAATTTACTATTAGGAAAAACATCAGCAAAAGATTCAACGGAGTAGCAGTGGTCAGCATATTTATCAATAACCAAACGAGGGGGTAAATAAACTGCACCAATTATGTACGACACAAACTTAAGGTTGACAATTACAAACACATGTTCAACAGTTAGATATGGCGGATGTTGTAATGTACACTTTAGATGACTTCTAACCGCAATCAATACGCCACCTCCGCTTAATTTAGGGCTAGTTAAATTAAACCGATCACATCTAAATAGGTTATTGCCAGTTAGTCTTAGTTCTGAGTCAGTGATGTCTTCAGATAGCCAAGTTTCGGTTAAAACAATAATGCCATAACTTGACAGAGCTACAGCTAACAAAAGTTTTTCAGTTTGGTTTTTATACCACCAACGTTTTGGTAGTAAATTGAGAGGCCGTTGGTATTCCTGGGGACGGGTCCAAAAAAAATCCCCTGCAAGAGTTGCTGGTAAATTTCGTGGTCGGCCATAGTTAATAAATTTCTTGACGGCAATGTTTGCCGGCCAAAAGTTTTTAGAAAGAACTAAACCAGCTTGATCGGAATAGATACTTTAAAGCTGCTGTAGTTTCCAGATCTCACTACCAACTCAACAACATCAATCAAAACAGATGGTAGTTTAGCTTTCATATAGTTTGCAATGTCAGTTTTATTTGTTCCAGGCTTAAGTTTTAACACATGAATATATGAAGGGGGAACGTAGGCTTGTAGCTGGTCATTGTCAGGACCACATCCAAAAATCGTTGGAGTTTTGTGCTGTACTCTAGGTTTAATTGATTGTGAACTATTAGTAGTGGTAGAAGTACTGGAAAAAATTGTTTTTGCCGGTGGCAATTGAATTGAATCCGTATTAATAACAGACCTAATAGAAGCAGGTTCAAGTTGACGGCAAGATTTTAAGTTTAAAATTTCTATATCTTTCAGAGCTATCTTCTTCTCCAAATAAGAAATTTTGTCAGTTAAAAGTTTATTGTTAAAGCGAACTTCATCTAACAATACTTGATAAAACACGATGTTTTCTTTGAATAGATCAGACTCCGATTTAAAATCAAAATGTCATTGTGGTGTTTCACCACAATGACATTTTTTGTAGCGAATAGCACAGCTATTATGGAAAATAACTCCACAACCACTACAAGTAATTCCAGATTGTGCTATACTGTTACACTTGCAAAGGCCAGTCATAATAAAAAATGTAAATGTAAAGATAAATGTGAATAAAATAAAATAAAATATGTAGGAAAAGGTTTAAAACAAGGAGACAAATTTCACACCGGTACGGTCTATCACCTGGTGACTCACTTTAGAACAAACACGAATAGACCACGGAAAGGTTACAGTAGAGACAACGGGATAATTAAAAACAAACTTTAAAATTAAATTAAAATATAAAATCACAAATTAAAACTCTATGTTACGCCACTGGTACGAATAGTATAAAAATATGCCGCAAACGGCGTGGATAGTGCAACAATAATTAAAGGTTAATTTATTACAACAATGCACATCAAGAATATCGCTGCTATAAGAAGTTAACAATTAGCATATATTGTAACGCTACCAAAACAGCAACCTTCGATTTGATAATCAACGCCCTTTTGTGCGGGTAAGAGGTGGACAGGGTTTCACTTACCGTCGTAGCTCAGTGGAGACGGGGGTGGTAAGTTGTGAGCGCCACGGGATCTTTCTATGAAG
Source organism: Tachinus rufipes (assembly GCA_963932245.1). NCBI lineage: Eukaryota > Metazoa > Arthropoda > Insecta > Coleoptera > Staphylinidae > Tachinus > Tachinus rufipes. The sequence continues at coordinate 12,675,480 of OZ010749.1, forward strand.
TCCACCCTGTATTAGGCCACACCTCCTAAAGGTAGAACCCGATACCAAAAAGTTAGACACAAAGGCGTATGCGGATATCAAATGTAGAAGAAGCTAATATAATTTAATTACATTCGGCACATTAATGTTCGAGTGAGGAACATCTATAAATGTACAAAATTAAATGAACACATAAGGTAAATGCAAAAAAAAAGGTAAATGCAAAAATACAGGTACAAATACACCCAATTTATTGGATTGTTCCAAAAAAAGTATTTACAACAGATTAGGCCAATCTGCCATTGATAAGTTAAATTAAATGTAAAGTTCAACAGTATCCAACTTATTCATAAACATCGATCTACAGAAATCGAACAACCGTACTACCGACGTATCAACCAAAGCCTTAAATATCTTAAAACAATGAACATAACACAATACGTGAGCGGTAAATAAGCCGTGAAAGTTTAATTCAAAATATCGGTATATTTATATACATAAAAAGAAAAAGGAGTACTCACGGTTTGGGTCCCTGTCCAGGCATAGCGCTATCCCCGTCCAAAGATCCTGTAAGGCAAATATTAGTACGCCCGAAAATAAACAAAATAATAAATTTCACAGCCCACAGTTATCTTGCTCTGCCTTACACCAAGTGGTAGAAGGCACAAATCAAATATGCATTGCACACAAAAAAAACAATAATTATAAAGGCTGTCGATATCACGTGGTTGACTTCTTCCTGTTAAATTCTTCTGGACTCTGGGAAATAAGCCACTACACTTCAATTGGCAGGATGTGAGACTTGGGAACACCAGCGGCCTCACGCTTGCACACACTTCTGTATTCTTCAAATTAACCAAACCAATCACTTCAATTGGGAGCAGGATATGAGACTTGGGAACATCAGCGGCCTCACGCTTGAACACACACTTCTGTATTCTTCAAATTAACCAATCCAATCACTTCAATTGGGAGCAGGATATGAGACTTGGGAACATCAGCGGCCTCACGCTTGAACACACACTTCTGTATTCTTCCAGCACGTCCTATGCGTCCTGCGATAGATACAGCAGAGAGGTGACCGTACGGGAACGTTAAAAAAAATAAACCAGAACGCCCGTAGTAAGAACCTAAAACATGCCATACAAAACCAGAATTACAAATAATTCTGCAAACCCCAGAAAGCAATAAAAACAAGAGAAAATAAACACTAAACCAACCTGAGATTTTAATACGGTCCTACAATCCTTTTAGATAACTTCCAGCTAAGAGATGCGGGTGGGTGACAAATCCGCCATGCGGTTGTGGTATATACGATAAATCCCAAAAATACCCCTTTGCGGGTAACACCAAACACAATATATCACCACTCAATGCAGTTTAAACGGCGAGTATATAAATCAGGCCACGATGCCTAAGGATTTACATATCCTCTCAGTATACTCGCCACTGCTACAACACCACACCACGACACCTCAACGACCGGAAAAGGAATGAATCTCATTCTCCGTGAAGCATAGCGTCTTGCCAATCAGACCGATGCGCAGATGATTCTAATTAGGTGAAATTCAAATCTTGCGCCAAACCCATATGCGCTGAACAATGTGATCAGAAGATGGCTGACAGGTGTCAAGTGGAAAGTGACAACAAAGTGGATTAATAACCACAAGTAAGTACAGCAATTCAAATTAATAAATTAACAATATAAATCGTCCCAACTACTTACTGTAACTTCCTTGCCCCTGAGAAATCATCCTTGCAGAATTGAACCACCTAACCTCGAATCACTACACAACAACAATTACTTGATATCCCAAAATAACAACTCCCCCAGTCTCTAACAAAGTGGTAATTCCTCCCTTGCGTAGTATTCACAATAATTAACTCTAACGATATCCAAAATCCTACTAATAACACTACCCGAGGTGAATAAAACCCATCATCGTAACCGCAATCATACACAAACTAAACAATTAATCAAATCCCTATTCGCACTCTCCCATGCAATCTACAGCATAATACAACCTTCCTCGATTAACAATTAATAACAATTACATTAAAATAAACTAATCGCAACTTGTTTTTAGATTAAAACCGAGAGGATCGGGGCCAGTCCAGGATTGACACTAAATCCACAGCAAGGACCAGCACAGGAAACATGTGAGTATTAAATATTTATAAAACCACAACATAACTTAATTATAAAGTAGTTAGATACTAATTTAAAAATCAAAATACAGATATTAATTCACCCCAACATAATTTTCATTCAACCATAGTGTATACTTGGTTGCATACCACTAATCCCTATTTTTGATTTTAGGAATTCCAACGACTGCAACTCCCCGGGAATTATGCCGTTACAAATCCCCCCCTTACTTCCCCGAGGAAAACTTTCCACAAAAGTTTTCCGAGAAAACGTAATTGTAAGGCACTAAAATCAAATAGACCTAAATTTAAGCAGAGCCTCAACATGCCTCTACCTTAACGCACACATACAAAAAAAATAACCCCCAAAAAAAAGAAAATAACCCACAAAAAAAAGAAAATAACCCACAGAAAGTAAAACAGAACCAATTATACCTGAGTGGTGTAGACATTAAGCAGCCCAAAAGAGAAAAGAGAAGAGTTGACCACAGACAGTCGAAGAAAGAGTACCTAAAGTAGCGTACCAAAAAAATACCGTAGTCCAACATTCCTCCCCTAGCCTAAAGACTTCTTTGACACCTTCCCTCGGGGCTGAAGCTCGGTGAATGTTGGTCGGCGAAAGGAAGAAGGAAAAGAAATTAGGAAGCTGCCGATGTCCGCCACTCAACGTCACGCCCAAACGTACCAAATCCTAACCATGTCCGTCCGCCAAAATTCGTCATAATTGAGGTATGTGGGTGTCTCCCCATACCCCCGTGCCGAAAAATAAAGCTGGGCACTATCGCCCACCAAAACACAAACCAACGACACAAACCATACAGACAAACACACACACAGAGATGTTGCTATTGGAGAAACCAAAGATGTTAAGCGCAACCGTCGGGTCATTCAGGGGACTCTTACCCCACGCAGAATCACAGTTGCCCTATTCTTTTGCCGGGGTCAACACAGCTATCTCGATTAGTGACTCAAAAAAGGCTTTAAGTCCTTAGCGTGCCAAACTCCACGCGATTTTCCCATCTCATCCACTAAGTCATACGTCCATAGGGACAATTTCTTCTTCACGGTGTAAGGTCCAACAAACTTTCTACCCAGTTTTGCCGAATAATACTGTCCTGCGTCGGAGAGCATCATATTCCTTCTGAGTACTTGATCCCCTTCGTAAAATTCGTCGGGTCTACGGCGGAGGTCATAGTACTTTTTATTCTTCTCATGGGCTTGTCTTAAACGATCCTCCACTTTCTTAAAAATTTCCGGAAATATTTCTGACCGGGCCACCACATTGGCGCGATCAAAATGAACATTCTCCAATTCTGTACGCAAGGCGAAATTGGTACCCTTCAAAACTTGTTCTCGCCCAAAATTAAGAAAATAAGGCGTAAATCCAGTTGTTTCGTGCCGCGCTGTACGAATGGCACACGCTATTTTTGGCAACTCCTTATCCCACAGGCGTTGGTTGTCCCCGATATAGGAAACAAGCATCGACTTCAAGACGCGATTCACCCTCTCCGTAGGATTTGCTTGGGGGTGGTAGGCCGCATTGTAACGACATTGCACACCATAAGTGGCACAGGATTCCTTAAACAAACGGCTAGTGAATTGTTTTCCGTTATCAGTAAGAATCAATTGAGGAGCGCCGTAAACTAAATAGACCTCGTTCTCCAGTCTTTTGACAACCTCCTGGGCTATAGCCTTCTTTAAAGGAAGGAACAGGGAATATTTTGAAAAATAATCCGACACAACAAAAATATACATGTTCCCGGACATTGATCGAGGAAATGGACCAACCAAATCCGCACTTATCATCTGCCACGGACGGGAAACCTTAGGTTGTGACAACATAAAACCCAAGGGTTTCCGGGCATCACCCTTTACACGTTGACAGACGTCACAACGTCTAACGTATCGAGTCACGTCGCATCGTAATTTAGGCCAGAAATACTGATAAGCTATTCTATGAAAGGTTTTGTAAACACCCAAGTGACCTGCGGTAGGTACATCGTGACAATTTCGAAGAACCTCTTCTCGTTTCTCCTTAGGAACTACCACCTTCCAGTCCTCCCCGGTATCCTGTAGGACCGGATAGGTAGGCTTCACGTGCTTATACAACACATAACCTTCAACACGCCAATCGGGGTAATGCAAAGGGTTTGACTTCACCTTATGTATCATCTGAAGATACCATTTGTCCGAAATCTCAGTCACTACAATTTCTTCACATTTCGGGACGCCTCGAGAAAGATAATCTGGGACCACATGATCTTTTCCTCGGCGATGGATAACAGTAAAGTTAAATTGTTGAAGTCTCACAGCCCAACGAGAAAGTCGCCCTTGGGGATCGTGCAAGTTATTCAACCACACAAGCGAGTGATGATCGGTTATTACCGAAAAGACTGAACCCTCCAAATACGGCCGCAATTTTTCAATGGCCCAAATCACTGCCAAACATTCACGCTCCGTAGTATGGTACTTTCGTTCACATGAGCTCAAGGTGCGGCTCAGGTAACAAATTACTTGCTCACCCTCCGGATATTCTTGGCTTAACACTGCCCCAATACCGTAATCACTTGCATCAGTTTGCAGTACGAAAGGACGATCAAAATCAGGACAGCGCAGAATTGGAGCCGTCACCAGCGCACTTTTTAGGTTATCAAAAGTTTTCTGACACTCTTCCGACCAGTGAAACTTTTGGTGTTTCTTCAACAGCGTGAACAAAGGAGATAAGGTAGTAGAGAAAGCGGGTAAAAATTTTTTATACCAAGAAACCATTCCAACAAAACTGCGGACTTGTTTGACGGTAGAAGGAGGTGGCAGTTCTAAGATCGCTTTCACCTTGTCTCCGTCTACCCGAATACCTCTCGCATCAACTACGTAGCCTAAGTATTTGAGTTCTGGCCTACAAAACTGGCACTTCTCTTTGCTCAAGGTTAGGCCCGCTTCCCGCAACCTTCGGAAAACTTCTTTCAACACCCGACAGTGTTCCTCAAAAGTAGATGAAATAACAATAATGTCGTCGAGGTACACGAACACATTTTCCTCCAGCTCGGCTCCCAATACATTATCTATCAGCCTCTGCCACGTTGCTGGGGCATTATGTAAACCAAATGGCATGCGCGTAAAACGAAATAAGCCCCTCCCGGGCACGGTAAAACTGAGAAAATTCTTTGAGTTCTCGGCTACTGGCACTTGCCAATAGGCGGACTTGATATCAAGTGACGAGAGATAATTAGCCCGACCCAAACGATCCAAGATAGCCGAGATGTATGGCAAAGGGTATGCGTCGCGTTTAGTGACAGCATTTAGTTTGCGAAAATCGACGCAGAATCGAAAAGACCCATCCTTTTTGGGTATAAGAAGCACAGGAAATGACCACGGAGAATTTGACTTCTCCACTACACCTGCCGCCAACATTTCGTCTAACTCGCGATTAATATGCTTCTGTACATGGGGAGATACCGGATAATACCTTAGTTTAATCGGCGGAGATTCGGTGGTAATTACATGTTCCACTAGTGAGGTACAACCTATTGCCTCTCCCATCAACTGAAAATTTTCTTGCACCAACTTCTCCAACAAGGACTTCTCTCCTTCACTAAGAATGGGAACCCCAATTACTCCCGCAATCTCCGAACTGGCAAATTTCCAGACGTTATTTTTCAGATCCGGCACCACCTGTAAGCTTTTGATAAAATCTACCCCAAGTATTAACCTGTGCGGTATTTCGGGCACCACCAGAACATCTAACACATGTAATTTACCTAACAATAGGAAAGGGACGGACACACGACCGATACAACAACATTTACCTCCATTGGCCACTGAAATGTCAACAAAACCTTCATCGAGATGCAGACCTAAACGTTTTACACACTCCCAACCTTTTAACCCTAGGATGGTGTGAGTAGCACCAGAGTCTAGCAGACCCAACATTTTTACACCTAAAATGTCTACCTCTAGATACGGTCTCTGGTCATTCCCCACATGGGACAACACATAGTTCACAATAATCTCGTTAGAGCTAGGAGCCGATGGAGACTCAGAAGGCGCCAATCGGCTGTTTAACGTCTTCCGGGGGCGTTTCCCGCCTTCGGATTACACTTTGGACAATTAGCAACAATAAACCCTTCCAGGCCGCACTTGAAACAATGGAGTTTTTTAGGCTGCCTACACTCTCGAGCAATGTGACCGGGTTTGTGACAGTTATAGCAGGTCCTAGTAGTTTCTACGGCACTACACTGCTCAGTAACCTCTACGTAAGCCAGGTCCGGCTCGAGTCGACGACGCGATGATGTCGGGGGTACATATTCCTCGCTAGCCTCTTTCGCTGCTTCCAGCTTCCGACAACAACTTTCCAATTCGGCCAACGTTTTTGTTTCGACCAGACTTAGCCCATGTTGGTAGAAAGGAGAGAGATTCCTTCTTATCGTTCTAACTTGCTGATTTTCGGGAATCCTGTACGTTAGTCGAGTAAAAAGCGACTTCATTACCGCAATAAACAGTCCACTAGACTCTCTCTGACCTTGAGTCCTACTCTTGATTTCATCCAGTAATTTTTCTTCATAATTACTCGGTTGAAATTCTCTTCGCAACGCCGCTACCAGATCATCCCAGTCGGAAAAGTTCTTACGGTATGCCCTATACCAAATCAACGCATTACCTGAAAACAGATCCAGGGCCGAATTAAATAATCTCTGTTTCGAGACATTGCGAGCAAAACTCAACTCGTCCACTTGCTCCAAAAACGCACTCACGGACTTCAAACTGGTATCGCCAGAAAATTTAAGGTTCCACTTCATAACACTTAGAGACTGGTGAAAACCTTCCGATCTAGGTCTTGGCGTCGAAGTACGTGGTAAATCGTCACCAGATTCCTCACTACTATCGGTCGCTTCCCCTGCCTCAGTAACGAGAGCAGCTTCTTGCAAAGAGAGATGAAGTGGCAAGTGTTCCCTACGTGTTATATTGGCTTGATTCACCTTTTCAAAAGACTCGCCTAATGCTAACACTTCCAACAACAATTTGGAACGAGTGTCCGAAGTCTCCTCCGTTGCCTCCAAACGTTTGACACGGCCAAGGACATGGACAAACCTAGTCTCCCACTTTTCTAAGACAGAAGGGGCCGATGTTTCGTCCAGTGTCGGCAAGGAGCCTCGGAGCAAAACAACCTTCCCCGCAATAATACCAATTTCTTCCTTGGTGTCGAATTGTCCTACTACGTATTTAATCTCAGGTTCTTTTTCCTCCAATCTTAATAACGGTCGCAATAGAGGTCGCATGGATTCCACCAAGGAAACTCCAGTTATACCTCGCACCTTTAACTCATAAGTCAGTTCGTCTTTCGCCAACCGGTTGACCTTCATCTTAAAGTCCATCTTGACACAACACAATTCAAGAACACAATCTAACAATCACACCAAAACCTAAAGTTGATTTTTATCAAAATCAAACAAAACTTATCAAACTTGTAAGAAAGATTCCGACTAATTTCGGATTTTCTTAATCTAAAAGCCGATCCTAAACAAACACCACTTAACAAGAACCAATTAATTCCCAAAAGTCAAACCGTCCCTAAACTTTTCCTAAGTCCTAAATATATTGCATTTATTCATCTAAGTTGTAATTTATATGTTTGCATTTAAATACATTCTAGTAAAATTCAAATTTCTCTTTATTTCGCCATAATGGCCCCACGTTGGGCGCCAGTTGTAACGCTACCAAAACAGCAACCTTCGATTTGATAATCAACGCCCTTTTGTGCGGGTAAGAGGTGGACAGGGTTTCACTTACCGTCGTAGCTCAGTGGAGACGGGGGTGGTAAGTTGTGAGCGCCACGGGATCTTTCTATGAAGTCCACCCTGTATTAGGCCACACCTCCTAAAGGTAGAACCCGATACCAAAAAGTTAGACACAAAGGCGTATGCGGATATCAAATGTAGAAGAAGCTAATATAATTTAATTACATTCGGCACATTAATGTTCGAGTGAGGAACATCTATAAATGTACAAAATTAAATGAACACATAAGGTAAATGCAAAAAAAAAGGTAAATGCAAAAATACAGGTACAAATACACCCAATTTATTGGATTGTTCCAAAAAAAGTATTTACAACAGATTAGGCCAATCTGCCATTGATAAGTTAAATTAAATGTAAAGTTCAACAGTATCCAACTTATTCATAAACATCGATCTACAGAAATCGAACAACCGTACTACCGACGTATCAACCAAAGCCTTAAATATCTTAAAACAATGAACATAACACAATACGTGAGCGGTAAATAAGCCGTGAAAGTTTAATTCAAAATATCGGTATATTTATATACATAAAAAGAAAAAGGAGTACTCACGGTTTGGGTCCCTGTCCAGGCATAGCGCTATCCCCGTCCAAAGATCCTGTAAGGCAAATATTAGTACGCCCGAAAATAAACAAAATAATAAATTTCACAGCCCACAGTTATCTTGCTCTGCCTTACACCAAGTGGTAGAAGGCACAAATCAAATATGCATTGCACACAAAAAAAACAATAATTATAAAGGCTGTCGATATCACGTGGTTGACTTCTTCCTGTTAAATTCTTCTGGACTCTGGGAAATAAGCCACTACACTTCAATTGGCAGGATGTGAGACTTGGGAACACCAGCGGCCTCACGCTTGCACACACTTCTGTATTCTTCAAATTAACCAAACCAATCACTTCAATTGGGAGCAGGATATGAGACTTGGGAACATCAGCGGCCTCACGCTTGAACACACACTTCTGTATTCTTCAAATTAACCAATCCAATCACTTCAATTGGGAGCAGGATATGAGACTTGGGAACATCAGCGGCCTCACGCTTGAACACACACTTCTGTATTCTTCCAGCACGTCCTATGCGTCCTGCGATAGATACAGCAGAGAGGTGACCGTACGGGAACGTTAAAAAAAATAAACCAGAACGCCCGTAGTAAGAACCTAAAACATGCCATACAAAACCAGAATTACAAATAATTCTGCAAACCCCAGAAAGCAATAAAAACAAGAGAAAATAAACACTAAACCAACCTGAGATTTTAATACGGTCCTACAATCCTTTTAGATAACTTCCAGCTAAGAGATGCGGGTGGGTGACAAATCCGCCATGCGGTTGTGGTATATACGATAAATCCCAAAAATACCCCTTTGCGGGTAACACCAAACACAATATATCACCACTCAATGCAGTTTAAACGGCGAGTATATAAATCAGGCCACGATGCCTAAGGATTTACATATCCTCTCAGTATACTCGCCACTGCTACAACACCACACCACGACACCTCAACGACCGGAAAAGGAATGAATCTCATTCTCCGTGAAGCATAGCGTCTTGCCAATCAGACCGATGCGCAGATGATTCTAATTAGGTGAAATTCAAATCTTGCGCCAAACCCATATGCGCTGAACAATGTGATCAGAAGATGGCTGACAGGTGTCAAGTGGAAAGTGACAACAAAGTGGATTAATAACCACAAGTAAGTACAGCAATTCAAATTAATAAATTAACAATATAAATCGTCCCAACTACTTACTGTAACTTCCTTGCCCCTGAGAAATCATCCTTGCAGAATTGAACCACCTAACCTCGAATCACTACACAACAACAATTACTTGATATCCCAAAATAACAACTCCCCCAGTCTCTAACAAAGTGGTAATTCCTCCCTTGCGTAGTATTCACAATAATTAACTCTAACGATATCCAAAATCCTACTAATAACACTACCCGAGGTGAATAAAACCCATCATCGTAACCGCAATCATACACAAACTAAACAATTAATCAAATCCCTATTCGCACTCTCCCATGCAATCTACAGCATAATACAACCTTCCTCGATTAACAATTAATAACAATTACATTAAAATAAACTAATCGCAACTTGTTTTTAGATTAAAACCGAGAGGATCGGGGCCAGTCCAGGATTGACACTAAATCCACAGCAAGGACCAGCACAGGAAACATGTGAGTATTAAATATTTATAAAACCACAACATAACTTAATTATAAAGTAGTTAGATACTAATTTAAAAATCAAAATACAGATATTAATTCACCCCAACATAATTTTCATTCAACCATAGTGTATACTTGGTTGCATACCACTAATCCCTATTTTTTGATTTTAGGAATTCCAACGACTGCAACTCCCCGGGAATTATGCCGTTACAATATAACTACTTACACAGTCAACACAAGACGAGTAATTTTTAATTAAATAAACTTAATAACACACAAAACCACATGCCAAATAAGCCTTAACTGCTGCCATTTTGGTACTAATAAAGCCTCAAATAGATATTATTACAATTGATTTATATCGAGTTTTGTTTAAAATGCATTTTGTCAAGTAAGCTGTGAAATTTTTAAAAATTTAAGTGTAAATTTAGATCTAAAAGACTTATTTCTATACAAAAACATGTCAAATCAGCCTCCTGTGTTGATATTTTGGTAGTAATGAAGGCACAAATAGATATTACAAAAATTGGTTTATAGTGAGTTTGGATGTAAAATACATTTTAGCAAGTAGTCTGTAAAAAAATTTTAAGAATTGATTGTAAATTTAGACCTAAAAGGCTTGTTTCTATACAAAAACATGCCAAGTAAGCTTTAACTGATGCTATTTTGGTACTAATGAAGCCTCAAATAGACATTACTGGAATTGATTTATATCAAGTTTTGTTGGTAAATGTATTTTTGGCAAGTAAGCTGTGGAATTTTTTCTAGAAAACTTGTTTGTTTCTATACAAAAACATGCCAAGTAAGCCTTAACTGCTGCTATTTTTGTACTAATAAAGCCTCAAACAGACATGACTGAAACTGATTTGTATCAAGTTTTAATGTTAAATGTATTTTTGTCAAGTAAGCTGTGGAATTTTTTAGAATATTATTGTAAATTTGCATTTAAAAAGCTTGATTCTATACAAAAATATGTCAAAGAAGAATTAATTGTTGCTATTTTAGTAGCAATAAATCCTTAAGTAGACATTACTGAAATTGATTTATATCAAGTTCTGCAGTAAAATGCATTTTAACAAGTAGTCTATAAAAATTTTTATGAATAGATTGTAAATTTAGATCTAGAAGGCTTGTTTCTATACAAAACATGCCAAATAAGCCTTAACTGCTGCTATTTTGGTACTAATGAAGCCTCAAATAAACATTACTGGAATTGATTTATATCGAGTTTTGTTGTAAAATGCATTTTGTCAAGTAAGCTGTAGAATTTTTGAGGATTTAAGTGTAAATTTAGATCTAGAAAGCTTAATTCTATACAAAAACATGTCAAACCAGCCTCCTGTGTTGATATTTTGGTAGTAATGAAGGCACAAATTAATATTACTAAAATTGGTTTGTAGTGAGTTTAGTTGTAAAATGCATTTTAGCAAGTAGTCTGTAAATTTTTTTTTAAATTAATTGTAAATTTAGACCTAGAAGGCTTGTTTCAATACGAAAATGCCAAGTAAGCCATAACTGCTGCTATTTTGGTAGTAATAAAACATCAAATAGACATGACTGAAATTGATTTGTATCGAGTTTTCATGTTTAATGTATTTTCGTCAAGTAAGCTGTGGAATTTTTAAAAATATTATTGTAAATTTAGATCTAGAAGGCTTTATTTTATACAAAAACATGCCAAATAAGCCCCAACTTCTGCTATTTTAGTACTAATGAAGCCTCAAATAGACATTACTAGAATTGATTTATATCGAGTTTTGTTGTAAAATGCATTTTTGGCATTTAAGCTGTGAAATTTTTTAGGATATTATTGTAAATTTAGATCTAGAAAGCTTGTTTCTATAGAAAAACATGCCAAATAAGCCTCAACTGCTGCTACTTTGAAAGTAATAAAGCCTCAAACAGACATGACCGAAATTGATTTGTATCGAGTTTTGTTCTTAAATTAATTTTGTCAAGTAAACTTTGGAATTTGTAAAAATTTAAGTGTAAATTTAGATCTACAAGACATGATTCTATACAAAAATATGTCAAACAAGCCCTAATTGTTGCTATTTTAGTAGAAAAGAATCCTTAAATAGACATTACTAAAATTGATTTATATCGAGTTCTGCTGTAAAATGCATTTTGACAAGTACTCTGGGTAAATTTTTATAAATTAATTGTAAATTAAAACCTAGAAGGCTTGATTCTATATAAAAACATGCCAAATAAGCCTTAACTACTGCTATTTTGGTAGTAATAAAGCCTCAAATAGACATGACTGAAATTGATTTGTATCGAGTTTTGTTCTTAAATGTATTTTTGGCAAGTTAGCTATAGAATTTTTGAGGATATTATTGTAAATTTGGATTTAAAAGACTTAATTATATACAAAAACGTGTCAAAGAAGCCTTAATTGTTGCTATTTTGGTACTAATAAAGCCTCAAATAGACATTACTGGAATAGATTTATACCGAGTTTTGTTGTAAAAAGCATTTTGTCAAGTAAGCTGTCGAATTTTTGAAGATTTAAGTGTAAATTTAGATCTAGAAGGCTTGATTTTATACAAAAACATGTCAAACCAGCCTCCATTGTTGATATTTTGGTAGTAATGAAAACACAAATAGAAATTACTGAAATTGGTTCGTAGTAAGTTTGGTTGTAAAATGCATTTTGGCAAGTAGTCTGTAGAAATTTTTATGAATTGATTGTAAATTTAGATCTAAAAGGCTTGTTTCTATACAAAAAAAAACATGCCAAATAAACCTTAATTGCTGCTATTTTGGTACTAATAAAGCCTCAAATAGACATTACTGGAATTGATTTATATCAAGTTTTATTGTAAAATGCATTTTGTCAAGTAAGCTGTGGAATTTTTGAGGATATAAAAGTAAATTTAGATCTAGAAAGCTTGATTCTATACAAAAACATGTCAAACCAGCCTCCATTGTTGATATTTCGGTAGTAATAAAGTCACAAGCAGATATTACTAAAATTGGTTTGTAGTGAGTTTGGATGTAAAATGCATTTTAGCAAGTAGTCTCTAGAAATTTTTATAAATTGATTATAAATTTAGATCTAGAAGGCTTGTTTCTATACAAAAACATGCCAAAAAAGCATTAACTTCTGCTATTTTTGTACTAATGAAGCCGCAAATAGACATGACTGAAATTGATTTGTATCGAGTTTTGTTGTTAAATGTAGTTTTGGCAAGTAAGCTGTTTTTTGAAAATATTATTGTAAATTTGGATCTAGAAGGCTTTATTCTATACAAAAAACCTGCCAAATAAACCTGACTTGCTGCTATTTTAATAATAATAAAACCTCAAATAGACATGACTGAAATTGATTTGTATCAAGTTTTGATGCTAGATGTATTTTTGTGAAGTAAGCTGTGGAATTTTTAAGGATATTATTGTAAATTTGCTTTTAGAAAGCTTGATTCTATACAAAAACATGTCAAACAAGCCTCAATTGTTGCTATTTTAGTAGTAATAAATCCTTAAATAGACATTACTTAAATTGATTTATATCAAGTTCTGCTGTAAAATACATGTTGACAAGTAACCTGTGGAAATTTTTATAAATTGATTGTAAATTTAGATCTAGAAAGTTTGTTTCTATACAAAAACCTGCCAAATAAACCTTAACTGCTACTATTTTGGTACTAATAAAGCCTCAAATAGACATTACTGGAATTGATTTATCTAGAGTTTTGTTGTAAAATGCTTTTGTCAAATAAGCTGTGGAATATTTGAGAATTTAAGTGTAATTTTAAATCTAGAAGTCTTGATTCTATACGAAAACATGTCAAACAAGCCTAAATTAGTGCAATTTTTATAGAATAACGCTTCAAACTGACAAAAATGTCAAAGTTGATCACAACTGTCATACGTTATTGACGTATGTCAAATTTAATCTGTAATGTTTATGATCTTTTAAGTAATATTAAATTTGTCAAATATTAATAACCCCGTGCTGTCAAAACATCACTGTCAAATAAAACTATTAACAGTTAAATTTATTAATTTTAATAATTTTACTGTCAAACTAAAAATATCATTATGACAGTCGGTAGATAAGTTAAAAACTTAAAAACATTTTAAATTTTTGACATTTTCACTGATTATGACAAATTTGAGACAGTTTGTAGATAAGTTTTCAATGACAATTCATAAACGTTTTGTCAATATAGAGCCATTTTAACAACTTTGACAGCTCATGACAGTTTGTACATTCATAAACGTCTTGACAACTTGTAGACATTTTGTCAATTAATGACAGTTTCTAGAAAATGTAACAAACACAATTTTGACAGTAAATAAATTGACAATTTATAGACATTTTGACAACTTGTAAAAGTTTGAGACATATTTTTGACATTTTGATAGTTTATGACATTTTGACAATTAATGACAGTTTCTAGAAATTTTGAATAAAACATTTTTGACAATTTGACAGCTTCTAACTTGACAACTTTTATCTGTTTATGAAACAGTTTGACAGCTTATAACGGTCTGACAGTTTTTAGAAATTTCAACTTTATAACTGTTTATGACACATTTTTAATATTTTGACAGTTTACGACTATTTATAAACAGTTTGGCAGTTTAAGACAGATTGACAGTTTGAAGACAGCTTTTATCCATTAGTCACTTTGACAGTTCAATACACTTTTACAATTTTTTGTCATAATCAAAATCTGTTAATAAGTATAATGTGTCAAATAATAATCAAACAGTATTAAAGCTGTCAAATTATAATAATTCTAAAACAAATAAATTAGGTAGGCAAAAGTGTCAAATGATCACAATCTGTCAATAACCTGAAATATTATTAATACTGAACTGTCAAACAATGTCAAATAACAATAATATTGATTTGATTGTCAAACGGTAACTGTCAAATATTTCAACTGACAATTGAGTACAAGCTAACCTAACCTTACTTTTTTTCAACTTTTTGCACACTAAACTCAATCAAACTTTTTGTTAAAAACTTTTAAACTCAACTTTATAAACTAACAAAAAAACCTCAAAACTCAACTACAATCTACAAAACTCAACTGAAAAAAACTTTTGTGCTTAAATAATTTTTTTTCAAAAACACCTAAAAAAAAAACTCAAAACTCAATCTACTTTTTGTTAAAAATGTAACCCTAACGTTTAAACTTTTTTTTTTTTATTTGATTACAATCTAACGTTGAACTCAAGTTTAAGTCAACTTTTATGTCAAATTACTAACTAAGTTTGGTAACCAAAACTTGACTGCAATTTACATTTTGTGTTAAAAATTCAACTTTTTTTCTAAAAACTCAGTTACAATCTAACTTTTATAGTCAAAACTCAACTTTATTTTAAACTTTGAATTGAAATCTTAACATTTGTGTTTAAAACTCAACTTTAATCTAACTTTTATGCTAAAAACAGTTATCAGTACCAAATTAGTACATTAAACTCATAAAATTTGAATCAATTTTTACGCTCAATTTTGCTGTAATTTTTTTATATAAAAAATATTTTTTCTTAATAAAACAGTGTAAACCAAAAGTCATTGCAATCCACTTAAATTAATTTAAAAAAATCTTAAAAAAACTTTTCATTTATCAACCAATTTAAAAAAAAAACTGCAAAGAATTTGCATATTGCGGTATTTAAATATTTTTCACTTCTACGCCACTGGCTAAAAGGCGTGCATTGGAAAAAAATGCCTGTCGGTATAAAAAGTATTTCTGTATCTGATAATAACGATGCGTATACGATAAACTGACTTAGTAGTAAAAGGTTGCAGCCACATTTCGTTAAAATTGTTATTTCACCGACACTAAATTAAAAACTTACATTTCTGAAACTCTTATTAAAAAGTCTTCTTATGATATACCTAAAAGTCCTTTAGATAAACGGTTTAAACGTGCGTAAACAATGCAATATTACCCAAAAAAACGTAATACTAAGAGCAAATCTATTCAACATAATGCAGCTCCTTTTCATCATCATTAAAATCTGGCAAAGGCCGCGCATCCAGTCCAAGGCTGCCGCTTTCCGCCTTATGCACAGCACGGTTGACAATTATTATTAAATCACAATGAGAAGCGAGTTCAAAGGTAAACAATGCCATTATATTTTCTGCATTATGTGATATAATATGATTTTATATTTGAAATTTGTTTAGGACAGAAACTGCTCAATTTCGCTCTGTTTCCATTCCGACGGATAAAAAAGAAATATATGTAGGCGAAACTGGGTGGGATCAACAAACAATGCGATTGCTTGCTTATAAGTAAATATTTGCCAGAAAATTGTGCACAGGGAATTTACTATCTTCGCTTTTTTTTTTCATGCAATGTTTATTTGTAAGACTTGAAATAGAAGGATGGCTTTTGTTTATGTTGCCTTTTTGGTGGATTGCAATAAAAAGTTTAATCAATTTTGCAATCAGTAGAAGGTAGCTCAGAACGTAAGCCGATGAGAACAATAATTTTTCTGCAATTGGATAGATTTACTACTTTGTACAAACATATAGAAAAGCTACAAATTAAAATTACAAATCCCACAAAATCATAAATTACTTTTTGTCACCATTTGTGTATTTAAATCAGGACGAAGTCAACTCTTTGATTAATTCACTAATTAAGTTAATACACTAATGCCGCCCCGGCCCTTTTTTAATATAAAATCTGCGAGAGGAAAAAACTCATTAACTCCATCCAAGATGGCTCCATTAAAAAATGTTCGGCATGGATACGCCTCCTGCGGAAAGCAAAAAAAAAACAGAAGAGAATCCTCCCGACTTCATATCATTCCTAATAAAATGTGGAAAAGAGCGCGAGTGTCAACATCACGTGCCGCACCACCTACCCTGAAACTAATTAGGTTTTAGCCGACACGTTTTAACTCCCTTCAGTTTTCTCTCTATGCGTTTAAAATCCGAACACATATTGCGATTCGGGATTTTCGGCAATTTACAAAAAGGGTCCCCGCGCTAATTCCGCACGGAGTTATCGGCCAGAATTTTGTCTGTTGCCCTTGAGAAGGGTTGGAATTTCGTTTTATCCTACACTTTCGGAATTAAATTTATATTGTCTATTGAAGGCTCCCCTCCTCCGGATGGAAAGTTTTAACTTAAAAAGTGCAATTGCTTTTTTAGAACTTTTTTTTTCAATTTTGTCTATAATAATGTTTAAACTAAAAACTTTCCTGTGTAATTACTTTTAAAATATAGAATACAACGATCCATCTTGACACAAAACTCGTCTATAATTCAATTTGTACCCGTTATTGCTTTCCACGATGCTATAAAAACCTCAAACAAACTATCATCTTTATTGCACCCCTGAAAACCGTAATGTTAATTAAATTAAATCCGACGTGGTGCTTCCGGGGATATGCACCCCCAGTCAGTTGCAATATGTCCGGACAGTGTGGTGTTTACGTCTGGGAGGAGACTTGAATTTCTAGACGCGATAAATTCCGCTTTATCTTGTAGGGAATTACATTCCGGCAGATCTGATAGATTACAGTGTGCCTGCAGTGCAACCATTACGGGTTCGATTTACTGTTTGATCGTTCACATAGCTGCAACAATAAATTGCCCGACCACCCCCCAAACTAATATTCAATATAACAGTGTGAAATTTTCAAACCGACAATATAGAACACCCTAAATAAATCAGCTGTATTGTGTTTGATTTTTATTCAATATATTGAGCTAAAATTGTTTGTTTTAGAAAATTCGCACTTTAAAAGCCGATTATGCTCAAATTACTTAATTTAAAAACAATTAAAAGTATTTTTTTAACTAACCCAAGACTGCTCAAGCCAAAATTTTAAGCACAACTCAAAATTCGTTACCGTTTTTCTAAAAACATAAATTAAATTGAGCTAAAATTGTTTGTTTTAGTAAATTCGCAGTTTAAAAGCCAAACTACTTAATTTAAAAACAATTTATAGTTTTTTTTATTAATCCAAGACTGCTCAAGTAAAAATTTTAAGCACAACTCAAAATTCGTTATCGTTTTTCTAAAAACTTAAATTAAATTGAGCAAAAATTGTTTCTTTTACAAAATTCGCAGTTTAGAAGACAATTATGCTCAAACTACTTAATTTAAAAACAATTTATAATTTTTTTTTTAATTAATCCAAGACTGCTCAAGTCAAAAATTTCAAGTACAACTCAAAATTCGTTACCGTTTTTCTAAAAATTTTAACTAAATTGAGCAAAAACTGTTTGTTTTAGAAAATTTGCAGTTTAGAAGCCGATTATGCTCAAACTACTTAATTTAAAAACAGTTAAAAATATTTTTTTAACTAACCCAAGACTGCTCAAGCCAAAAATTTTAAGCACAACTCAAAATTCGTTACCGTTTTCCTAAAAACTCAAATTAAATTGAGCAAAAATTGTTTAAACAAATTTACAGTTTTAAAGTCAATTATGCTCAAACTGCTTAATATAAAAATAGTCTTAAGTAATTGTCTACACAATTTAAGTCTGCTGAAGTCAAAAACGCTAAACTCAACTCAAAAATCGTTACAGTTCTCCTAAAAACTCAATTGATATAAAATTGCTTTTTAAAAAAAAATTGCAGTTTAGATGCTCAAACTGCAATTTAAAAATAGTTTTAAGTAATATTCTATTCAATTCAAATTTGCTAAACTTAAAAATTCTAAGCTCAATTTAAAACTCATTACAGTTTTCCTAAAAACTCAATTTAAATTTTTTTCAACATATTATCGTTGGGTTTAAAATGCATATTTTTCTATTTTTTGAGTTTTTTGTTAACCAAAATGAAATAAAAACAAAAGCGCTACGATTTTGAGTTGAGGGTTAGAAATTTAAGTTTACAAAAGTTAACTTTAATAAATAATTTAGTTGGATTAATCTTGAAACAGTTAACTTTGCTCAAAATTGGGTTTAAAATGAATTTTAATTCCAATTTTTGAGTTTTCTGTTAATTCTGTTGATAAAAACAAAAGCTTTACAAATTTTGAGTTGTGGGTTGAACATTTAAATTAACAAAGATTACTTTAGATGTAGGGATAAACCTGCAGTACTTAATTTTGCTCAAAATTCTGTTAAAAATGGATTTTTGTTCCAAGTTTTGAGCTTTTAGGTAATTAAAATGCAATAAAAACAAAAGCGCTACAAACTTTAAGTTGTGGGTTAAAAATTTAGATTTGTAAAGATTATTTTGATATAAAATTAAAGTTGCAGCTCTTAATTAAGCTCAAAATTAGATTTAAAATGCATTTTTGTTTTAATTTTTGAGTTTTTTGTTAATTAAATTGCAATAAAAACAATAGCGCTACGAATTTGTTGTTGGGAATTAAAAATTTGGATTTACAAAGGTTAATTTTGATGATGAATTAAATATGCAGCACTTAATTTTGGTCAAAATTGGGTTTAAAATGCTATTTTGTTCCAATTTTTGGGTTTTCTGTTCATTGTGTTGATAAAAACAAAAGGGCTACAAATTTTAAGTTGTGGGTTAAAGTTTAGACAAAGAATTAAATTTGCAGTACTTAATTTTGCTCAAAATTAGGTTTAAAATGTTATTTTGTTCCAATTTTTGAGTTTTCTGTTAATTGTGTTGATAAAAACAAAAACGCTACGAATTTTAAGTTGTGGGTTTAACATTTAGGTTAGCAAAAGTTAGTTTAAATGCAAGGTTAAACTTGCAATACTTAATTTTGCTCAAAATTAGGTTTGAAATGCATTTTTGTTTCAATTTCTGAGTTTTTTGTTAATAAAAATGCAATAAAAACAATAGCGCTACGAATTTGTTAGGGATTAAAAAATTGGAAATACAAAGATTCATTTTGATAATGAATTAAATGTGCAGCACTAAATTTTGCTCAAAATTGGGTTTAAAATGCTATTTTGTTCCAATTTTTGAGTTTTCTGTTAATTGTGTTGATAAAAACAAAAGCGCTACAAATTTTAAGTTGTGCGTTGAACATTTAGGTCAGCAAAAATTAGTTTAGATGCAAGGTTAAACTTGCAGTACTCAATTTTGCTCAAAATTGGGTTTGAAATACGTTTTTGTTGCAATTTTTGAGTTTTTTGTTAATTAAAACGCAATAAAAACAAAAGCGCTACGAATTTGTTGTTGGAGATTAAAAATTTGGATTTACAAAGGTTAATTTTAATGATGAATTAAGTATGAAAACTTTAATTTTTTTTTTTTAATTAGGTTTAAAATGCTATTTTGTTAAAATCTTTAAGTTTTCTGTTAACTGTGTTGATAAAAACAAAAGCGCTACGAATTTTAAGTTGTGAGTTGAACATTTAAGTTATTAAAAGTAAGTTTTAGACAAAGAATTCAACTTGCAGTACTTAATTTTGCTCAAAATTGGGTTTGAAATACGTTTTTGTTCCAAATTTTGAGTTTTGGGTTAATTAAAACGCAATAAAAACAAAAGCGCTACGAACTTAAGTTGTGGGTTGAAAATTTAGATTTGCAAAGGTTAATTTTGATGATGAATTAAAGCTACGGCACTTAATTTTGCTCAAAATTAAATTTAAAATGCATTTTTGTTTCTTTGATTTTTCTGTTAATTGTGTTGATAAAAACAATAGCGAGACAAATTTTAAGTTGTGGGTTGAACATTTAAATTAGCAAAAGTTACTTTAGATGTAGAAATAAACCTGCAGTATTAAATTTTGCTCAAACTTGGGTTTGAAATACACTTTTGTTCAAAGTTTTGAGTTTTTTGTTAATTAAAATGTAATAAAAACAATAGCGCTACATATTTGTTGTTGGAGATTAAAAATTTGGATTTACAAAGGTTAATTTTGATGATAAATTAAATATGCAGCACTTAATTTTGCTCAAAATTTGGTTTAAAATGCTATTTTGTTCAAATCTTTAAGTTTTCTGTTAACTGTGTTGATAAAAACAAAAGCGCTACAAATTTTAAGTTGTGGGTTGAACATTTAGGTTAATAAAAGTTAGTTTAAACAAAGAATTCAACTTGCAGTACTTAATTTTGCTCAAAATTGGATTTAAAATGCATTTTTGTTTCAATTTTTGAGTTTTCTGTTAATTGTGTTGATAAAAACAATAGCGCTACAAATTTTGAGCTGTGGGTTGAACATTTAAATTAGGAAAGATTACTTTAGATGTAAAGATAAACCTGCAGTACTTAATTTTGCTCAAAATTGGGTTTGAAATACATATTTGTTCCAATTTTTGTGTTGGGTTAATTAAAAAGTAATAAAAACAAAAGCGCTACAAATTTTAAGTTGTGTGTTAAAAATTTTATTTTGCATAGGTTAATTTTGATGATAAATTAAAGCTGCGGTACTTAATTTTGCTCAAAATTGGATTTAAAATGCATTTTTGTTTCAATTTTTGAGTTTTCGGTTAGTTGTGTTGATAAAAACAAAAGCGCTACAAATTTTAAGTTGTGAGTTAAAAATTTAGATTTGCAAAGATTATTTTGATAATGAATTAAAGTTACAGCACTTAACTTTGCTCAAAATTAGATTTATAATTTTTTAAATGCTATTTTCTTCCAATTTTTGAGTTTTCTGTTAATTGTGTTGATAAAAACAAAAGCGCTACAAATTTTAAGTTGTGGGTTTAAAATTTAGATTTACATAGGTTAATTTTGATGATGAATTAAAGCTGCAGAACTTAATTTTGCTCAAAACTGAATTTAAAATGCATGTTTGTTCCAATTTTGGAGTTTTTGGTTAATTAAAATGCAATAAAAACAAAAGCGCCACAAATTTTAAGTTGTGGATTAAAAATTTAGATTTGCATAGGTTAATTTTGATGATAAATTAAAGCTGCGGCACTTAATTTTGCTCAAAATTGGGTTTAAAATGCTATTTTGTTCCAATTTTTGAGTTTTCTGTTAATTCTGTTGATAAAAACAAAAGCGCTACGAATTTTGAGTTGTGGGTTGAACATTTAAATTAGCAAAGGTTACTTTAGATGTAGTCTTAAACCTGCAGTATTAAATTTTGCTCAAAACTGGGTTTGAAATGCATTTTTGTTCCAAGTTTTTGGTTAATTAAAATGCAATAAAAACAAAAGCTCTACAATATTTAAGTTGTGGGTTAAACATTTAAATTAGCAAAGATTACTTTAGATGTAAAGATAAACCTGCAGTACTTAACTTTGCTCAAAATTGAGTTTGAAATGCATTTTTGTCCTAGGTTTTGAGTTTTTGGTTAATTAAAACGCAATAAAAACAAAAGAGCTTCAAATTTTAAGTTGTGGGTTAAAAATATAGATTTGCAAAAATTATTTTGATAATAAATTAAAGTTGCAGCACTTAATTTTGCTCAAAACTAGATTTAAAATTCATTTTTGTTTCAATTTTTGAGTTTTTTGTTAATTAAAATTCAATAAAAACAATAGCGCAACGAATTTGTTGTTGAGGATTAATAATTTGGATTTACAAAGGTTAATTTTGATAATAAATTAAATGTGCCGCACTTAATTTTGCTCAAAATTGGGTTTAGAATGTTATTTTGTTCCAATTTTTGAGTTTTCTGTTAATTCTGTTGATAAAAACAAAAGCGCTACAAATTTTAAGTTGTGGGTTAAACATTTAGGTTAGCAAAAGTTAGTTTAGATGCCGGGTTGAACTTGCAATACTTAATTTTGCTCAAAATTGGGTTTGAAATACATTTTTGTTTCAATTTTTGAGTTTTAGGTTAACTAAAATGCAATAAAAACAAAAGCACTACAAATTTTGAGTTGTGGGTTGAAAATTTAGATTTGCATAGGATAATTTTGATAATGAATTAAAGTTACAGCACTTAATTTTGCTCAAAACTGGATTTAAAATGCATTTTTGTTTCAATTTTAAAGTTTTTTGATAATTAAAATGCAAAAAAAACAATAGCGCTACTAATTTGTTGTTGGGGATTAAAAATTTGGATTTACAAAGATTAATTTTGATGATGAATTAAATGTGCAACACTAAATTTTGCTCAAAATTGGGTTTAAAATGCTCTTTTGTTCCAATTTTTGAGTTTTCTGTTAATTGTGTTGATAAAAAACAAAAGCGCTACAAATTTTAAGTTGTGGGTTGAACATTTAGGTTAGCAAAAGTTAGTTTAGATGCAAAGTTAAACTTGCAGTACTTAATTTTGCTCAAAATTAGGTTTGAAATACATTTTTGTTCCAATTTTTGAGTTTTGGATTAATTAAAACGCAATAAAAACAAAAGCGCTACAAATTTAAGTTGTGGGTTGAAAATTTAAATTTGCGAAGGTTAATTTTGATGATGAATTAAAGTAACAGCACTTAATTTTACTCAAAACCAGATTTAAAATGCATTTTTGTTTCAATTTTTGAGTTTTTGTTACTTAAAATGCAATAAAAACAATAGCGCTACGAATTTGTTGTTGGAGATTAAAAATTTAAATTTACAAAGGTTAATTTTGATGATGAATTAAATGTGAAGCACTTAAATTTGATCAAAACTGGGATTAAAATGCTATTTTGTTCCAATTATTGAGTTTTCTGTTAATTGTGTTGATAAAAACAAAAGCGCTACAAATTTTAAGTTGTGAGTTAAAAATTTAGATTTGCATAAGTTAAGTTTGATGATGGATTAAAGCTGCAACACTTCATTTTGCTCAAAACTGGATTTAAAATGCATTTTTGCTCCAATTTTTGAGTTTTCTGTTAATTCTGTTGATAAAAACAAAAGCGCTACAAATTTTAAGTTGTGAGTTAAAAACTTAAATTTGTAAAGATTATTTTGATAATGAATTAAAGTTAAAGCACTTAATTTTGCTCAAAATTAGATTTAAAATATTTAAATGCTATTTTCTTCCAATTTTTGAGTTTTCTGTTAATTGTGTTGATAAAAACAAAAGCGATACGAATTTGAGTTGTAGGTTGAACATTTAAAATAGCAAAGGTTATTTTAGATGTAGGGTTAAACCTGCAGTACTTAATTTTGCTCAAAATTAGGTATAAAATGCATTTTTGTTTCAATTTTTGAGTTTTTGGTTAATTAAAATGCAATAAAAACAAAAGCGCTACGAATTTTCAAATGTGGGTTGAAATTTTAGATTTGAAAAGATTATTTTGATAATGAATTAAAGTTGTAGCTCTAAATTTTGCTCAAAATTGGACTTAAAATGCATTTTTGTTCCAATTTTTGTGTTTTGGGTTAATTAAAACGCAATAAAAACAAAAGCGCTACGAATTTTAAGTTGGGGGTTGACAATTTAGATTTAATAAGATTATTTTGATGATGAATTAAGTATGCAAACTTAAATTTTGCTCAAAATTGGGTTTAAAATGCTATTTTGTTAAAATCTTTAAGTTTTCTGTTAACTGTGTTGATGAAAACAAAAGCGCTACGAATTTTAAGTTGAGTGAGTTGAACATTTAGGTTATCAAAAGTTAGTTTTAGACAAAGAATTAAACTTGCAGTACTTAATTTTGCTCAAAATTAGGTTTGAAATACATTTTTGTTTCAATTTTTGAGTTTTTTGTTAATTTAAACTCAATAAAAACAAAAGCGCTACAAATTTTGAGTTGTGCGTTAAAAATTTAGATTTGCATAGGTTAATTTTGATGATAAATTAAAGCTGCGGTACTTAATTTTGCTCAAAATTAGATTTAAAATGCATTTTTGTTCAATTTTTGAGTTTTTTGTTACTTAAAATGCAATAATAACAATAGCGCTACGAATTTGTTGTTGGGGATTGAAAATTTGAATTTACAATGGTTAATTTTGATGATGATTTAAATATGCAACACTTAATTTTATTCAAAATTGTCTCTACGTTGCCATACGAAAAATCGCGTCCAAAAAAAATTTTCAACAAAAAAAAACGTGTGAAATCTTACTCATAGAAAACGCCAAAAAGCAATGTACTAAACTAAGATAAGGCAATTTGCAAAAATATCAAAGAAGTCCTAGTAGATTGAGCTCTGTAGTGTATAGAAGAGTTTGAATTTTTGAATTGCAACTTTTGTCGTGTCTTCTTGCTGCAACTGGAACTATGTTTTCAAGCATCCCAACAAATTGAAAAATGTCATAGACATCAAAGATGGCAGTCCAAATTTCGCTAAAATCTTAAATCCACAATTGACACTAGATGCAACAGCTATTTTTGCTGTTCATGACATTTTTGGATTTGTTGTGATGTTCCAGTTAACAGCCTCAACAGACTCAACAAAAATCGCACTGCAATGACTCCTTCTTTAACCCCTCTCCTAGATCTAATTACAAATTGTCAGCAAAAAAACCGACCCACATCGTCTCTGCTGCCCTATCTTAGACTATACAGAGACCGTCAATAAGCCATGCATCAAACCATGGCTATACTCTACCAAGCACCTGATCGAACCATTGTGTAAAACCAAAAACACTATCTAACCGCAAAGTTAATGATCCCCAAAAACAATATACAATACTGAACTAAAAATGATCCCCAACGGCCTCCCCAGTACTTCAATAATCTCGCAAATCATCCTAACCTTGACCTAGCTCGACTCACCGAGCCAAACAAGTGAGTAACACCACATCCCACCCCACAGCCTATAGGGTGTAATCTTAACCATCCTAATCTCCAAAGGAAAAATCTCAAACTTCCAGGCACTCACAGATTGGGAGGGGTTTAGTGAGTAGGCGCCGCCGAAAGGGAAAATCCAACACGTCATGCAAGCTAAAGTCTTTAGAAGATTCCCCACCAACGCCAAAAAAAAAAGAAAAACATCGCCAGCCAGTTCCACCGCAACTTCAAGACAACAAACACCATTCTACTATCACCAAAACAGAACCAGAAACCAATACACCTAAGATGAATCTATTGGTAGCAATAGGTCGAGTCATCTGATCCAGGATGACTCATTCCCAGGAGGGTGACTCCAACAATAACCTATTTCCAAGACGCAATTCCCTGGACGTACAACCCCTAGCATTGTTCCAATCCCTGAAGCATTCCCAAAGGAAGCAAAGCCCAAACTGTACTAACCCATTATATTTTAATCACAAACAGCTGATTAGGCTTACCACCAGCCAAGAACCGGCGTCATCGACCGCCTCCAACAAGAACTAAAGTGTAACAATTGGCGCCCAACGTAGGGCGACTTGAAGTAAAAGCGCCCCAAATCCCACGGATCTGACACCGCAAAACTCCTACCACCTGGAGAAGCTCTCCAAAGAATTATACACAATTTATCCCAAAATTCGACCAGACAACAACGTCGGAACGACTTCCTGACGCACCCTACCACCTAGACGTCCCCAGAAGTCCCAACTTAATTGAAAAACTTTGCCAGCCTGCCGCAAGCTCAAGTGCTCAAGAGTAACCCAAACCTAGCAAGCCACTAAGGCCAGTGAATCAGTGACCGCGCACAAACTTTAGTGTTTCATCCATCACCAAATTTAGACATGACAATAGCCGGAAGTCACACTCGGACATAACAATAGTAGGAAAAACTGAGCTCACCACATACTGTAATCTAACCTGGATACATATCCCCAAGAAGATTATAATAAATAACAAAATCATTAGTAGCGGTAAAAAAAAATTGGCATTTTTTATTAATTTCCGGGAAAAGTGTACACAACCTTCCACAAACCCTTGAGGTTGGCAACCGAGTCGTAAAAATGGGAGAATTGTTACAGACACGTGGCTGCAAGACATGCTAAGATCCAGGAGCTATCAGCCGCAATGCTAAGCTAAGCTAAGCTTGTATATTCCCGGAAATAACCAGGAAGACAACTCTGTTGACCTGGGTTACCCTGTCACACTACCACAACGCAATTCCCTGGACGGACAGCCTCTAGCATTTTTCCTCTCCCTGAAGCATTCCTAGAAGGAGCAAAACCCGAACTGCATTAACCCATCATATTTTTATCACAGCTGATCAGGTGCCATCAATAACAGCCTCTGACAAAAACTAGACCATAACAAAATGTCCTAGATTATATTATATAGATTAATTCTTACCATTACCAAATTTTATTTAGTGCACAAACCCAGCTAAAACTTAGGTAGAACAAAGTGCGACTCCAAAAAGTGATCACCCTTAATGGCATTATGAACCAATAGTACCTGTACAAACTTTCCAAAAAATTGACTAAATTTTCAGTGCCCCTGTGAATGCAAACTATAACTTTTTGGCACAATACATCCTACAGTACGTTTGCGTAAAAAAACGGCATTCTTTGTCTTAAGTCGAGGACTGTATGAGTTTAATGTCTTACAAAAGAGGTGTAAATGCAATGCCCCCTATTAGGAGAAACGTTGAACTGTTTGTGTGTGAAAGAGACTCAGTTAAATCCTACTCAGACAGGCAACGGCATTTTTGGTGCGTTATATTTGAATCAGATGACCGAAACAAATTTATCATTTAAAATTAATAAATGATGTATTTTAAGTAAATTGCCTTTTTATCCAGTAAGCGACACATACACTCGTGTTTCAGGGTATGCACCCATCATCAGTGTCAAAATTGGCTTCAAGCACGCCATATTTAGGACTTAGGGTAGAGTTATTACTTTGTACATTAATGTTATTTTATATACTGTACAATATTTGAAACATTTTATTAAAAAAATTAATTGCCTTAATTGCATGAAGTGATTTTTGAATAAATATAACAAAAATATTAAATCTTTTCAACTAATTGGAAACTTTGATCCAATTAATGTCCATATTTTTCCCTTTGATCTGTATAGAATATCCCTTTTATTTTATTATACGAATAAGCATTATTTATAGCCGGAAACGGTCGTATAAAGAATGAAAACAAAGAACGCCCCAATTTAACGTAACGAGTTTTTATTTCCCCTTGCAATAAAAATGAATACTCATCATTTGCCATCTACTGAAATATACGAGTTCTCATATTTCTCCATCTATTGAAATTAGATTTCACAGTGTGTAAAAAAAAGGTATGCAATTGGTGCAACTGTATTTTCGCCAACTCATTTTACTTCCGATCCTAGTTCATTGAAATAAGAAGCATCAATCATTAACCGAATAGGGCTTCCATTTCTAGCACTATTCAAACATATCCTGCAAAAAAAATGCTGATTGTGCACCGGTCTGTTTACTCTGAGGTTGAATAAAAGAATCCATTTGAATGCAAGGAGCGTCGCTCAAAGTCTGCACTTTATTGACTCTTCATCAGAAAACGTGAAGGTGCGCCACGTTTTCCCCCAAAAACCACACTCATTATCGTATTTCAGCAGGGCTAGCCCTTATTACTTTTATGATAAAAATTTGGAAGAAACTATGCAGTCGTCGTAATTGGAAAATCGATGTTTTTTTTTCTATGCTTCTCTTTTGCCGCGCAATTTATATTCGTTAAGGCCGGCTTAATTCGGCCGAAATTTTGCGGAATGAAAATTAACGATGGCTGGAATAGACGGATGGATCATTTAGGAAACGATTAACGGAAACTAATTATCATGTAATTGCACTCGTGGATATTCATAAAGACTTTATTTTGTTGAAAATTGTTTACACTGAATTATGGTAAAGTGTAATTGAGATTATTACTTGCTATTTAATCCATAGAAATAAAATTATGCCATACAATTTTGACCTACATTGAAGTCAAACAATAATCATAAAATTTTCAATAAAACATGAGTTTAATGCAATCCCATTAATTATGCAGAAATGTTAATATTACCATGTTGTCACCGCTCCAATTTCCTCCAATGTTGGTTAAACGAGGCAATTCAAGTGTGTAATGAATTCTAAGCCATAACATTATTATATTACAAACGAACGGATAGATCGATGACGCTGACTTACGAAAGAGAAAGTGTATATTATATTCCGCATATATACCAGCTGTTTTTGTTCGCGAAAACTTGTTACAAGGTGAAGTGACGAAACGTTTCGCCAGCCAAGAGGAATCAGAATAGAACCAGTTATAAATATTGCATGTATTATATCCTCGTAGCATCTTATGAATTTATCAGCATGATAAACAACGGACGGGAACTTTGTATAACTTTCCAGATGAAAATGAAAATTTCCCCCTCATTTAATCCGAAGAGATTATATCATACTTATAATAATAATAATAATAAGTCGACCAATATTGAGTTCTAAATATTTTTTATTTTAAATCAAATTAATTAACTTTCGTTTTCATTGCTTTGCAACAGTTTTTTATGCAATAGCTTTAATTATTCGCCTAATTGTGCAAGAAGACAGTTGATGCAATACCAGAAAATAATTATTTTAAAATAGACCAAATTTATTTAGACCATTTCAGTAATTATTACTAATTAATAGCAGTGAAGACTGCGTTAATTAAACTAAGAATGTTATAATTAGTTTGATTGATTTTAATTGTTCGATAAGTTTTCATCTATAATGTGGCTCTTGCTAACGTTGCATATTCGTGGTGGCGGTATTGAAACTTGGCTGAAACTCTCGTTACGTTAAATTGTCATCGATATTTTAAGGGATGAAGTGGGTTCATTTCATGTATACAATAGATTCATTAAGCCAACAAGATGATTATTATGTTATATTAATGTCTGTTTTATAAATCATTGTAATAATAAAAACTGAGTTAGGCCAAACATTTTGTTTTGAAAATTAAAGAATAGACTCAAAGAAAATTTTATTATATATTTATAATTTCAAATTAAGACCATTATCAATACTAATCTTGAAGATAACTCTGCAAACATTGCAGAATATTCCAATTGGTTTCAGAGATATTGCAGTTTAAAGTTAACTAAAGCTATTACTTCACTTAAGCAAATACCACTATTTTAATCTTTCATGATCACCGCACTTCAAAAACGTTTTCATTTTTAAACAACAAATTTTGGTAACGCTCTCAGACAATTTACATTAAAAAAAAACTTTTCAAAAAAATCCTATTATCACGCTTTAAAACTATTTGGATAACTGCCGTTTTCCGTTTTTTCGTAAAAAACTTCTTAAACCTTAAAACCAGAGCCAAAATCAAAAGAATCTCAATACGAACCATTTCTCATCCATCAAACGCCGCCGCGTTAAAATATCCATTTTAAAAATCAAGAAAAAGGTAGGATTTAAAAAGAATATAAAAAAAGTTTATCAAAAAAGACCAAAAATCCTATCATAAAATAGCCAAATCAAGCACAAAATAAACGAAAAAGTACAAAAATCTGGCTATAAGATGTATAAATTGATCAAAAAGTACTACATTCAACAATGAAATGCAAAAACTGATCAAAAAGAACTAAAAGTTTAGTCAAAAAGAATGAAAATCCGGCAATAGAATTAGAAATAGCTAAATAAGGCTCAAAAAAAACAAAAAAATAAAAAAATCCGGCCATAAAATGTATAAACTGATCAAAAAGTATTAACATTCAGCAATAAAATGCAAAAATTGATCAACAATATACAAAAACCAAGTTATAAAACGTATTAATTAATTAATCAAAAAGTACAAAAATGTGATCATAAAGACCCAAAAGTCTAATTAAAAATAGCAAATTCAGGCACAAAAAATACAAAAATCCGGCCATCAAATCAAAAATAGCCAGATCAAGTACAAAATAAACAAAAAATACAAAACATTCGACCATAAAAGTTCAAAATTGATCTAAAAGTACAAAAATTGATAAATTAAGTTCAAAATAAAAAAAAAATATGTATCAGAATACATAAAAATGTAAAAAAAACACCAAAATTCAGCAATAAAATGTAAAAATTGATCAAAAAACACAAAAATTGAGTCAAAAAAAACAAAAATCCGGCTTAAAATCTAATAAACTGTACCAAACTTCAGCAATAAAATAATATTAATATGATACAAATAATCACATAATATTATTCCTCAAAGCAACAAAAACATTGAAAAAACAACTCTGATCCGGCGCAGAAACAACCAAAAATTTGCTGTTTTAAACTGTTTACAAGTTTTTTTTTTAATTCAATAATCTGCTTCTAGAGAAGAAAAATATTTTGTTGTACTATAAGGTTTTAGTAATAAAAATTGCTTTGGTTTTTGTCAAAAAAAAAATTGTCAATTCACGCAAGACAGAAATTTGCAAAAATCCAATCTCTCGTTTTCGATCTTTTATAGCAAAAACCTTTCGGCCAAACGAGTGCACCGGCAGCACTTGTTTACCGGTCAATCATGGTCAAAAGAATTTAATTTGCGCGTTATCCCCTTTCAAGAAAATAGTGTTTGCGTTAGAAGTTTTTATGTCAGAGGAGCCGATGTTAATCTTAATCTGTTGATTACCAACACTTGGGTAGGTAAGTGGGACATTCCAGTTTATGATTACCATCGAGTAGTTTGAATTGGAGTGACCACCCACCCGCCCAAGCCTTTGATATCAAAAGATTAAAAAATTCTGCTTTCTGGAAGTTGGAAGTTTCTATGTCAAAAGAGCCGATGGTGATCTTAATCTGTTGATTAGCAACACTTGGGTGGGTGGGTGGTACACTCCAGTTTATGATTATCATCGAGTAGTTTAAATTGCAGTGCCCACCCACTCAAGCGTTTGTTATCAAGAGATCAAAAACGTCTCCTCTCTGCAAACGTTTCAATGTCAGAAGAGCCAAAGGTGATACAAATCTCTTGATGATAAAAACCTAGGTGGGTAGGTAGGACACTATAGTTCATGATTACCATCAAGTAGTTTGAATTGGAGTGCCCACCCAAGCGTTTGTTATCAAAAGATTAAAAATTTCTCCTCTCTGCAAGCGTTAGAAGTTCGATGTCAGAGGAGCCGATGGGGGTAGATGGGACACTCCAGTTTATGATTACCATCGAGTATTTTAAATTGAAGTGAACGTCCACCCACCCAAGCGTTTGTTATAAAAAGATTATAAGTTTCTCCTCTTTGCAATCGTTAGAAGATTCTATGTCAGAAAAGCTGATGGTGATCCCAATCTCTTGATTACCAAAACTTGGGTGGGCAGGTGGGACACTCCAGTTTATATATACCATCAAAATTAGAGTGCCTACCCACCCACCCATCCACTCAAGGGTTTGTTATTGAGAGAATGAAAGTTTCTCCTCTCTGCAAGCGTTAAAAGTTTAAACGTCAGAGGAACCGATAATGAAACAAATTTCTTAATAATCAACACTGGGATAGGTAGATGGGACACTCCAGTTAATGATTACCATCGAGTAATTTAAATTAAAGTGTCCACCCACCCACCCAAGCGTTTGTTAAAAAGAATTAAAAGTTTCTCGTATTTGCAAGCGTTAGAAGTTTCTTTGTCAGAAGAGCCAATGGTGATATAAATTTTTTAATGATCAACATGTGGGTGGGTAGGTGGGACACTTCAGTTCATGATTACCGTGTTGAGATTGAAAGTTTCTCCTCTCCACAAGCGTTAAAAGTTTCAATATCAGAAAAGCCGATGGTGATACAAATCCCTTGATGATCACACTTGAGTGAGTGAGACACTCCAATTTGTGATTACCATCAAATAATTTAAATTGGAATGCCTATCCACCCACCCAAGCGTTTGATTTAAAGAGAATAAAAGTTTCTCCTCTTTGCAATCGTTAGAAGTTTATACGTCAGAAGAGGCAATGGTGATGCCAATCGCTTGATTTCCAAAACTTTGGTGGGTAGGTGAGTCACTCCAGTTTATGATTACCATCAAGTAGTTTGAATTGGAGTACCAAACCACCCACTTAAGCGTTTTTATCAAGAGATTTAAAGTTTCTTCTCTCTGCAAACGTTAAAAGTTTCTATGACAAAGGAGCCGATGGTGATCCTAATCTCTTGATTACCAAAACTTGGGTGAATAGGTGACCACTCCAGTTTATGTATAAATCGAGTAATTTAAATTAGAGTGCCCATCCACCCACCCGAGCGTTTGTTATCAAGAGAATAAAAGTTTGTTCTCTCTACAAACGTTAGAAGTTTCGATGTCAGAGAATCTGATGATGATCCTAATTTCTTGATTACCAAAACTTGACTAAAAAGATAGGACACTCCAGTTTATGTATGTCATCAAAACTGGAGTACCCATACACCAACCCACCCTAGCGTTTGTTATCAAGAAATTGAAAGTTTCTCCTCTCTGCAAGCTCTAGAAGTTTTTATGTCAGAAGAGCCAATGGTGATCTTAATCTGTTGATTACTAACACTTGAGTGGGTGGGTGGAACACTCTAGTTTATGATTACCATAGAGTACTTTGAATTAAAATGCACACCCACCCTAGCGTTCGTTATCAAGAAATTGAAAGTTTCTTGCCTCTACAAGCGTTAGAAGTTTTTATGTCAGAAGAGCCAATAATAATCTTAATCTTTTGATTACCAACACTTAGGTGAATAAGTGGGACACTGCAATTTACGATTATCATTGAGTAGTTTGAATTTGAGTGCCCACCCTCCCAGCCAAACGTTTATTATCAAAAGATTGAAAGTATCTTCTCTCTGCTAGCGTTAGAAGTTTCTATGTCAGAGGAGCCGATGGTGATCCCAATCTCTTGATTATCAAAACTTATGTTGGTAGGTAGGACACTCCAATTTATGTATACCATCAAAATTAGAGTGCCCACCCAACCTCCCACCCACCCAAGCATTTGTTTTTAAGAGATTGAAAGTTTCTCCTCTCTGCAAGCGTTAGAAGTTCTTATGTCAGAAGAACCGATAGTAATCCTAATCTCTTAATTACCAAAACATGGGTGGGTAGGTAGGACACTCCAGTTAATATAAACCATCGAGTAATTTAAATTGGAGTGCCCACCCACCTACCCAAGCGTTTGTTATCAAGAGATTAAAAGTTTCTCCTCTCTGCAAGCGTTAGAAGTTTCCATGTCAGAGGAGGCACTCAAGATACAAACATTTAAATAACCAACTCTTGGGTGGGTCGTGAGACACTTCAGTTTATGTATATTATCAAAATTGGAGTTCTGACCCAGCCAGCCACCCACCCAAGCGTTTGTTATTAAGAGATTGAAAGTTTCTTCTCTCTGCTAGCGTTAGAAGTTTCTATGTCAGAGAAGCCGATAGTGATCCCAATCTCTTGGTTACCAAAACTTAAGTAAAAAGATGGGACACTGATACCGGCCGGAAAGTTCATAGAAAATTATCTCCGACCATCACAAGTCCAAGAAATCGATGTTTGACCTTAGAGTTTAAGATCGGTCGCTACTGTTTGGCAGCTTCTGTGTAGTTTTTGGTTGTGAGGGTGGTTATTGGTGGTGTGCCTTAGATATAGGGAGCACCAAGTGTCATTCGGGGATAACGTGCAGACGTCCGTTGTTGATTGAGACGTGTCTCAACGTGTCTGTGGCGTGACCTTGTGCCGGTATGGTTCGCAGCTTAGAGGATGCCGGTAGAAGGACGGGGTTCGTCGTGTCAAGGTATAGGGTCCGTGATGAACACGCTAAGAGCGGTTGCAGATCTTGCAGGAATTAGAGCGCAATTCCTGCTACTAACTGATAATGTTGCCTGGTGTGTTGCTGCTGCAGGACTGACTGCGAAATCCAGATTTCTTTTATGCTACGCGGTTGCGCGTAATTTGTCAAGCGCGTTCGCAAAGTAGGTAGTGTTACTGCAAACAGCGCCGCCTGGTAGCCGTAACAACACACCAGTTTATGTATACTATCAAAATTGGAGTGCCCACCCACCCACCCAAGCGTTTGTTATAAAGAGATTAAAAGTTTCTCCTCTCTGCAAGTTTTTATGTCAGAAAAGCCAATAGTTATCTTAATCTGTTGCTTACCAACACCTGGGTGGATGGGTACGACACTATAGTTCATGATTACCATCAAGTAGTTTGAATTGAAATGCCCACCCACCCAAGCGTTTGTTATCAAAAAATTTAAAGTTTCTTCTCTCTGCAAGCGTTAGAAGTTTCTATGTCAGCAAAGCCGATGGTGATCCCAATCTCTTAATTACCTAAACTTAGGTGTGTAGGTTAGGCACTCCAGTTTATGTATACCATCAAATAATTTAAATTGGAGTGCCCACCCACCCACACAAACGTTTGTTATCAAGAGATTAAAAGTTTTTCCTGTCTGCAAGCGCTCGAAGTTTTTATGTCAGAAGAGACAATGTTGATATTAATCTCTTAATGACCAACATTTGGGTGGGTGGGTGAGCACTTCAGTTTACGATTACCATCAAATAATTTAAATTGGAGTGCCCACCCACCCACCCAAGCCTTTGTTAGCAAGAGATTGAAAGTTTCTCCTCTCTGCAAGCATTAGAAGTTTTTATGTCAGATGAGGCAATGTTGATATTAATCTCTTGATGACCAACAATTGGGTGGGTAAGTAGAATACTCCAATTTATGATTACCATCAAATACTCCCAACCAAGCGTTCGTTATCAAGAGATTAAAAGTTTCTTCTCTCTGCAAGCGTTAAAAAAATTTATTTCAGAAGAGCCGATGGTGATCTTACTCTGTTAATTACAAACACTTGGGTGGGTGGGACACTCCAATTTACGATTACCATCAAGTAGTTTAAATTAGAGTGCCCACCCACCCACCCGAGCGTTCGTTATCAAGAGATTGAATGTATCTCCTCTCTGCAAGCGTTAGAAGTTTCTATATCAAAGGAGCCAATGGTGATCCTAATCTCTTAATTAAAAAAACTTGGGTGGGTAGGTGGGACACTCCATTTTATGTATACCATCAAAATTGGAGTGCCTACCTACCCACCCACCAAGAGATTGAAAATTTCTCTTCTTTGCAAACATTAGAAGTTTTTATGTCAGAAGAGCCAATGATGATCTTAATCTGTTGATTACCAACACTTGGGTGGGTAGGTGGGACACTCCAG
The DNA here is from genome assembly GCA_963932245.1 of Tachinus rufipes. Lineage (NCBI taxonomy): Eukaryota > Metazoa > Arthropoda > Insecta > Coleoptera > Staphylinidae > Tachinus > Tachinus rufipes. Next base: position 12,711,283 of record OZ010749.1, read on the forward strand.
TTTATGATTACCATCAAATAGTTTGAATTGGAGTGCGTTCGTCATCAACTACCAACTCGCAATTCATACACTGTGTTTCTGGACACCGTCGTAACTATAGATAACCAACCCAAAAATAAAAGCACAGACTGATACAAACTTTTTTAGCAAAACATGAAATTCCAGTCGTTCGCCAACCTCCTTACTCTCCAGATATAAATCCTTGCAATTTCAGGTTGTTTCCAAAATTAAAGATACCGTTGAAGGTATCCCGTTTTCAAAGTAGAGAAGAGATAATGCAGAACGCAACGGCGGAGTTAAACATCATTCCAAAAAAATACTTCCAGAAGTGTTTTCGGCAGTGAAAAGAACAATGAACCAACTTACTTTAAAATGAAAATCCCATGTAAATAATAAACTTTTCTTAGCGCCAAAGATCGGATACTTTTTAGACAGACCTCGTATAATGACACATCAAAATCAGTGTTGAAGAATAGCAAGTCTAAAAAATAAATTGCTTTAAAACTATACATTAGATTTTAATAAAATTGAACATTATGGTCAAACTCTAACAAAATAAAATTTAATATATCAACACATTAAAACATAACCCATTAACATTAAATGAAGATGTTTTGTGTATAAAAAAACATTGATAAGCTCAAATTTTACATTGAATTTAGCTGAAATTTGATACCAATATTCCCTAATAACAATTAAATAAGTCCTAAAAAATTGACAAATATTGACACGTTCAATTTAGCATAACCTCGACTTAATTGATCTTTACAAAATCAAAATAGAACTACCAGAGATGTAAAAAAAATTAATAACTTCTAAACCATACATTGGATTTTAATTAAATTTGGTACCAACATTTTTACAACACATCAAAAACAAATCCTAAAATTTGATAAATTTTGACACGTTCAATTTTGCATAACCTCAATTTAATTGATCTTTCCCAAATCATAATAAAATTGCAAGAAATGTGAATAATATTAATAATTTCTAAACCATACATTATAAAGTTCAACAACAAATCCTAAAAAATGAACAAACATTGATACTTGCAAAATCATGATAAAACTACCAAAGATGAGATATAGGCTTTTAATAAAACTTGTTAAAAATATTTATAAAAAACCTTTCACACCAACTAAACTTCTATTGAAAACGATAAGAAAACATCAATTAATATCAACCCCAAAACTATTTTGTCTATCACTCCTCATGTGTAATCCGTAAACTTTCGAACGTGATGCGCTTGTTTGCTTATCTTCCGCAAAACTTTTCACCTTTACAGAAGCAACCCTCTTCACTCCACGAAAACTTCAAATACGAAAGACGGAACGGAATAAACAAGAGAAACTTTCGAGTTAATATTCGACTTGTACACGTGAATTATATAATACATGTCGTGTTTAAAGAGTTTTCAACTTGCAAGCGGTAATAATTTAATCGCCTTTTCGAAGGACTTTCTCAAATGTTTAACCCGATTAGGAAAGAAGAAAAACTTTTTTTTTTAAATTAATAATTACATCTTTATTGCAAAGTGAAATAATGGATTAAGACAAATGTCCGATTGTCAGAATCACATGAAACCGGTCGTGATTTAATATTCATAATCTAATTAAGGAATCTGCAGATAGTCCAATAATGCAATAACTAAATTATGAGCAATCGATTCCAACCGCGTCACACTTCAACGGGTATTCATTGCGTTACACAATGAGGATGACATGGCAATATTTGCCCTTTTTGTAAGAGGCATCATGATTAATATATATGTCCAAAGATATCTGTAAAATATGGATAAGAGAGCATGCATAAAATATTCGACCTTTTTTTATGTTTTACATTTTTATTACGGAATATTTTAAACAAATTTTGTTTCTGATTATATTAATAACAAAGATTGATAGAATATGAAAGCATATTCAAGGATATTAAAACATTATGACTCACTCAATTAAATTTTAGTGTATTTATTAAATTAATTGTGCATTTTCGCAACTAAGCAACTGCAAAGCTCTAACATTTAACTGCATGCAATCAATCGTTATGTAAGAATTGCATTTATTTAATTTCTATGAAAGTTTATAAAATTGTTTTTTGTTGTTGTTTGCTTATGTAGAAATTGTTTGCAATTATCGTGTAAGCATTATAGTAAATTCTTGTTTCCTAGTTTTAGTGGTTGTTGTTAAAATCTATATTACCATTGTTGTTTATGCAACTAGTTATTTATTGTTAAGTATATGGTCATGCAAAAATTAATTAAATTTTATATGTTTATGTTGTGGTTTGATTTGCATGTGTTCCTGTTATGTTGTGTAATATTTGTTGCCTAAAATATTTTGTATAACAGATATCAAAAATGTAAATAAGTGAGAGTTGTGTCTGATACTAATAGATACTTTTAATTATTAAATAATTGTAATCTTATGCAAATTATATCCACATCTGGCTCAAATAATATATAATATTTTATCAAGGTTTCTAGCATCTCACCAGATAATTTAAAAGAAATTATGAATTTAAACTATACAACAAATTAGAAAATTAGATATTCTTCAGTTTTATTTTAGCATTGTGATAATTATTATCAATCAAATAGTTTTGTAATTGTATTCTAAAATTGTACAATTAAATTTCTCACAAATTTAAATTGAAATTACAATAATTCTTTAATTCATCGTAATAGTTCCTATTATTGTATCAAAATTATAACAGATTTAAATCAAATTATCTGCTTTCCAATTGGTTTCCATTTCTAAATAATTTAGTAATGAATTAAGTTTGCACACATTAGCCAAAATCGTGAAGAAACTTTTATGTATTGTTTGGTTACATCATTGCAAACAGAAATTGAAAGAATAATTGGCAACATTATGTTTTCTATATTGTATCACCAAAAGCCGCGCACACAATAAACGTTTTAACTTGCTTTCTCAAAAAACGGTGTTTTATTTTGGTAAACCACACGTAGATCCATAAAAATGTTATAAAAGAATTTTTTCAGATTAGATGACAGCTACCACTTCTGTACATCGTAACTAGTGTAAGCAACCTACTACCTGCAAGTACGGCACTCTAAGTAAAGTTTGCAAAAAACCTCTTAATATGTTCAATTCTCCTAAATTTTTGCCAACTGGTTCAAGTGTGCCATCTTTAGTCCTTTCAACTTGCTTTCTCCAAAAACGGTGCCCAAAAATGTTCTAAATTTTTTTTCTGAAGTTTAATAGTACCACTTCAGTTGCAATTGATGTAGTCAACTTCCTAGAAAATAAAATTCCCTAGAAAAGTTTTGACATGTTTGCTAGATGGTGCTAGAATATTTTTGCAAACCACAAGTTAACTCTCAAAATTGTTCTAAAAAAACTTCCTCAGTTTCAATAGTACCAACCACTTCTGCACCTCATAACTAGTGTAGTCAACTACAAGTGCTCTATGTGCGGTTTGCAAAAATTATCTAAAATGTATTACTAACTTAGTCATTTCAATTTCCTTTCTACAAAGATACTCGCAAAAATGTCATCACTATTGATGGCAGCAATTACTTTAGATGCATATTAGAGCGTACGTGTAAAAGTTAGTAGAGGCCAAAAGTCAAAGCACTTTGCTGGCTGCTACATGTTGGTTTCAATTATACTAGCCTTAAAAAATGCAACTAACTTTACTGATGTCAAACTAAAAATGCTCTGGTTTTGTGCGTAATAGTATCAACTCTAAACAGCAGGCATATGCTCCTAAAAACCTTTGTACATCGTAACTGGTGTAGCCAACTTACCAGTAATTTAAACTGGGGTACCCTCCCACCCGCCCAAGCGTTAGTTATGAAAAAAATAAGTTTCTCTACTCTGCAAGCGTTAAAAGTCTCTTATATCAAAAAAGGTATTGGTGATATCCAATCCTTTACTAACGTCCGTTGAGTGGGCGGGTGGGTGGGTCATTCCATATCATGAGTACAGACCGATAATTTACACTAGAATTCCACCCCACCCGCCCAAAAGTTAGTTATCAAAAAAAAATTGAGTTTCTCTACTCTGCAAGCGTTAAAAGTCTCTTATATCAAAAGAGGTGATGGTGATATCCAATCCTTTCATAACGTACACTTGGGTGGGTGGGTGGGTAACTCCAGAACATGAGTAAGGACCGGTAATCTGAACTAAGGTTCCCGCCCACCCGCCCAAGCGTTAGTTATCAAAAAATTTGAGTTTCTCTACTCTGCAAGCGTTAAAAGTTTCTTATGTCAAAAAAGGTGTTGGTGATATCCAATCCTTTGATAACGGACACTTGGGTGGATGGGTAGATCACTCCAGAACATGAGATCAAAACCGGTAATCTAAACTGGGGTTCCCGCCCACCCGCCTAAGCATTAGCTATAAAAAGAAAATTAAGTTTCTCTACTCTGCAAGCTTTAAAAGTCTCTTATGTCAAAAGAGATGTTAATGATATATAATCCTTTACTAACGGATACTTGGGTGGGCGGGTGGGTAACTCCAGATCATGAGTACAGACGGGTAATTTAAACTAGGGTTCCCGCCCACCCGCCCAAGCGTTAGTTATCAAAAAAATTAAGTTTCTCTACTCTGCAAGCGTTAACAGTCTCTAATGTCAAAAGTGGTGTTTGTGATATCCAATCCTTTAATAACGGACACTTGGGTGGGTGGGTGAGTTACTCCAGAACATGAGTACGGACCGGTAATTTAAACTAGGGTTCCCGCCCAAGCAATAGTTATAAAAAAATAATAAGTTTTTTTACTCTGCAAGCGTTAAAAGTCTCTTATGTCAAAAGAAGTGTTGGTGATATCCAATCCTTTGATAACGGAGAGTGGGGCGGGTAGGTAAGTCGCTCCAGAACATGAGTACGGACCGGTAATTTGAACGGGAGTTCCCGTCCACCCGCCCAAGCATTAATTATCAACAAAAAAAAGATTATCTACTCTGCAAGCGTTAAAAGTCTTTTAATTATGTCAAAAAATGTATTGGTGATAACCAATCCTTTAATAACAGACACTAAAAATTTAAACAGGAGTTCCCGCCCACCCGCCCAAGCGTTAGTAATTAAAAAAATTAAATTTCTCTACTCTGCAAGCGTTAAAAGACTCTTATGTCAAAAGAGATGTTAGTGATATCCAATCCTTTGATAACGGACACTTGGGTAGGTGGGTGGGTCACTCCAGAACATGAGTACGGACCTGTAACTTGGACTAGGGTTCCCGCCCACCCGCCCAAGCGTTAGGTTTAAAAAAAATTGTTTCTCTACTCTGCAAGCGTTAAAAGTCTCTTATGTCAAAAGAGGTGTTGGTGATATCCAATCCAATAATAACGGACACTTCGGTGAGTGGGTGGGTCACTCCAAAACATGAGTACAAACCGGTAATTTGAACTGGGGTTCCCGCCCACCCGCCCAAGCGTTAGTTATAAAAATAATTAAGTTTATCTACTCTGCAAGCGTTAAAAGCCTCTTATGTCAAAAAAAGTGTTGGTGATATCCAATTCTTTGATAACGGACACTTAGGTGGGTGGGTGGGTCACTCCAAAACATGAGTACGGACTAGGGTTTCCGCACACCCGCCAAAGCTTTAGTTATCAAAAAAAAAAATTGTTTCTCTACTCTGCAAGCGTTAAAACTCTTTTGTCAAAAAAGGTGTTGGTGATATCCAATCCTTTAATAACGGACACTTGGATGAGTGGATGGGTCACTCCAGGACATGAGTACGGACCGGTAATTTGAACTGGGATTCCCGTCCAAGCGTTAATTATCAAAAAAATTTAAGTTTATCTACTCTGCAAGCGTTAAAAGTCTCTTATGTCAAAAAAGGTGTTGGTAATATCCAATCCTTTGATAACGGACACTTGAGTGGATGGGTGGATCACTCCAGAATATGAGTACAAACTCGTAATTTAAACTGGAATTCAAGCTCACCCGCCAAAGCGTTAGTTATCAAAAAAAAATGAGTTTCTCTACTCTGCAAGCGTTAAAAGTCTTTTTTGTCAAAAAAGGTGTTGGTGATATCCAATCCTTTGATAACGATCACTTGGGTGGGTGGGTGAGTCACTCCAGAACATAAGTACAAACCGGTAATTTAAACTGGGGTTCCCGCCCACCCGCCCAAACGTAGGTTATCAAAAAAAATTAAGTTTCTCTACTCTGCAATCGTTAAAAGTCTCTTATGTCAAAAGAGGTGTTGGTGATATCCAATCCATTAATAACGGACACTTCGGTGAGTGGGTGGGTCACTCCAAAACATAAGTACGGACCGGTAATTTGAACTGGGGTTCCCGCCCACCCGCCCAAGCGTTAGTTATAAAAAAAATTGAGTTTCTCTACTCTGCAAGCGTTAAAAGTCTTTTATGTCAAAAAAAATGTTAGTGATATCCAATCCTTTGATAACAAACACTTGGGTAGGTGAGTGGGTCACTCCACAACATGAGTACGGACCTGTAACTTGGACTAGGGTTCCCGCCCACCCGCCCAAGCGTTAGGTTTAAAAAAACTGTTTCTCTACTCTGCAAGCGTTAAAAGTCTCTTATGTCAAAAGAGGTGTTGGTGATATCCAATCCATTAATAACGGACATTTCGGTGAGTGGGTAGGTCACTCCAAAACATAAGTACGGACCGGTAATTTGAACTAGGTTTAAAAAAAAAATAAGTTTCTCTACTCTGCAAGCGTTAAAACTCTCTTATGTCAAAAGAGGTGTTGGGTCACTCCAAATCATGAGTACGGACCTGCAATTTAAACTGGGGTTCCTGCCCACCCGCCCAAGCTTTAGCTATAAAAAAAAATTGAGTTTCTCTACTCTGCAAGCGTTAAAAGTCTCTTTATGTCAAAAAAGGTATTGGTGATATCCAATCTTTTGATAACGGACACTTGGGTGAGTGGGTGGGTCACTCCATAACTTGAGTACGGACCTGTAATTTGAATTGGGGTTCTCGCCCACCCACCCAAACGTTAATTATAAGAAAAAATAAGTTTATCTACTCTGCAAGCGTTAAAAGTCTCTTATGTCAAAAGAGGTGTTAGTGATTTCAAATCCTTTGATAACAGACAATTTTGTGGGTGGGTGAGTCACTCCAAAACATGAGTACGGACCGGTAATTTAAATTGGAGTCCCCGCGCAACCACACAATCGTTACTTATCAATCAAAAATTAAGCGTTAAAAGTCTCTTATGTCAAAAGAAGTGTTGGTGATATTCAATCCTTTGATAACGGACACTGAGGCGGGTAGTGAGACTAATGGCTTATACTAAAATTGCCGCCCACCCGCCCAAATGTTTCGTATCAAAAAAATAGAAGTTTCCCTTCTCTGCAAGCATTAAAAATTTTCTATGTAAAAAGAGGTAATGGTAAATTCAAAATTTATGTTTCAGCATAGCTGACAAAGTTTAGGCGCCACTCTTCTCTGCCCGTAATGCACAACAACAACTTACATTACAAGAGACCTGCAGTTTTAAGTAGATTCCAAACCACTGGAGGGATTGTTCATCACTCCATCTGAGAAGGTTGTAACCGTAAAATCCCACACTGGCAAGACGGGTTAGGGAGTAGAAGAGCGTATAAACATGTAAAAAGTATATCACAGAATATGAAAACCAAACCCATAATCTTTGGTACAGCAATCTAATGCCTAAACGATTGCGCCTTGCTCTCCTCTCCTAGAAACTACCCAGAGCAAACACTGATCAAAGCTTTTCTGCCAAAAAAATCCTCATATACCAAAGCCACCATGACAAACAATAGGATAATAAATTCCCAATGTCCAAACTCAGGTGTCGCAATGTCCTGTTCACTTTCCTTTTTCCGCTTCTTCTTATCGATTTTGCTAACGTTCTATGAATCTTGCTATGGCAATAGATTTGCGTAGATTGCTGCACTCTCAATGACCAATAGTTAATGCCAAGAATTCCAAGCGTTCTTAGATTTCGTCCAATAAGCTCTGGCAATTCAAAGTACTAAGTGCCTTCTTCACCCAATTTCAATTTCTTGCAGCAAATGATATTGGCCCACCAATTCTGTGTCGCTCCATTAGCCACTGTATCCACTTGTTCATTGCATTTTACTTCCGCTAAACAACCAAATTTGGTCATGTTCTTAGCATCTGATCTATTTTCTTAACATACTCCGGTTGCAATCCAAAGCAATCACACCAAAGATTGGAACCGCATCAACAATGTACAGTCACAAATAAAATTCTACTTTAGACAAACAAGAAAAAAATCTTGCAGTAGCTCTAGACATTTCTAAAACGTTTGATAGAGTATGGCATCCTAATCTGGTCAACAAGCTTCATTGTTTAGATCTTGATAAAAAAACTGTAAATCTCATCAAAATTTACTTGACAATAGAAAAATTATAGTTAGAATTGATGATTTTAACTCTGACCCCAAAACCATAAATGCTGGTGTTCCTTAAGGTTCTGATCTTTCGCCAACTTAATTTTTGATTTACATTAATAAACTTCTTCAAATAACTAAAAGTCCTATTCATAGTTTTGCAGATGATAACCCTTCATACTTCATACTTTCCAAAGACCATATAGACAAATATGGCAGGTCTTGAAATTTTTAGGTTAGAATTTGTAGCATCTATAAACAAAGACTTCAAAACAATATCAATGGGGCACTTCCAACATGGTCAATTTTAACTCCAAAAAAACTCAACTTCTTACTGTTTCAAAATCCAAATCCGAGGTATCATCAGTACCAAATATTAAACTAAACAATGAATCCATATCTAAATCATCTTCAATTTGTCTTCTAGGTGTTACAATCTCACAAAATTTTCTCTGAAACAACCATGTTGTCGACATAGTTTCGAAAGTATCTAGAAAACTATTTCTTTTTTTTACTTCTGTTAAATTTTGCATATATATCAAACTTATATTCGTTCCTTTATTGAATACTGTTCCCAAGTATGAGGAAAAGAGCATCAAAAACTACACTATCTCTTCTAAACTCTATTCAGAAACGAGCTATTCCGATCATTGCCGATCCAAAATTGACTAATGACTTAGATACTTTACAACACAGAAGTAATGTTGCAGATCTTTGTATTTTCTATAGATATTTTAATTGTTCAAACAAAATACAAGACATTTTGCCTTCTAAACAAATATTTACTGGTAGTACAAGGCTTGCTAGGAATTCTAACCAATAATTACTGACAGATCAGAGATGTAAGACCAAAACTTTTAAGAGAGATTTCTTTAACCGTACTATCGAGAAATGGAACAAACTTCTAAATTTAGTATTTCTCGAAAAAAAAAATATAACTTACCAATAATAAAATTGCAGATAAAATCAAATGAAAGAATTATTCTTACCTGTAACAAAACAAAACATTGTATTAGTAATCAAATTTTTCATTATTAACAATTTTATAGCTCAAACTTTTTACATTATGTAATTTTACAATCAAATTTTATTACACGATTGTACGAGTACATTTGCAAACAAAGTGACAATGAATCCCCTTAAATATTTGATGCTGTGAAAGGATCACGCACTGATATTATTGTGATAGCGCACAATTTCCATCATAAAACCGCATTTAAAAAAAATTACCGATTGGGACTGAATAAAATTTTATTGCGAGAGAATCATTACGTACATATAAGAACATCCTCGCACCGTCTGTTTCGTTATTGCCCGGAACGCGGATGGATATCATATTATCCGCATCCGTTTATTATTGCCGGTAATAAAGAGCGCCTTGTCTCCTTTTTCAATATGAAATTCCCTCATGTAAAATCTCTAGCATACATAGAGGTAGCGCCGGCAAACATGATCACATAACAAATTTAATACTCGATATAGACTTAAAGCCAGTTGTCGGCTGCATTATTCATGAGCCTTTAAAATTCGATTTACATACGGGATAAAGGAGATGTAGAGAGAGAAGGAGAGAGAGAGAGCGGGAGAGTTTTATTTTATTGCAAGATGAATTTTATTTTTTTTTCTTCTGCCGCCTTAAATATTTTTCATGTAACTGCATGATAAATTCGATTTCATGTTGCTCCAGTTTTATGCACTTCCTTCGCCAATATTGAGATGTAGGGAAGAAGAAGAAGTATGCGCGCAGAAAACGAATTTATTATTCGACTCGAATAAATGTAACATCATTTTCGACCCTCTAACAAGACATTTAACTAACATCCCCGGTCCAAATAAAATTTGCTGTGTTAATTTATATATTCCCTTTTATTTTCAGGTACGGAGAAAACTGATTGCGAGACTATTCCTTCAATTCGAGATGAAGTAGGTATCATTATATTGTTCATTATTTCACCCACCGTCCGACTTATGTGCATGCCACACACTCTTCACTACCGCAAAGCAACATATTAAGCGTCATTGCTTACTTTAATGTGAGTCACGCTGCACATCTGTCAATTCGCAAAGCGACAGATTAAATAATAACGTTTTTGTAAGTGATGTGCATGCCACACACTCATCACTATTGCAAAGCAACATTAAGTGTCATTGCTTACTTTAATGTGAGTCACGCTGCAAATCTGTCAAATCGCAAAGCAACTGATTAAATATTAACGTTTTTGTAAAAGTGATGTGCATGCCACACACTCTTCACTATTGCAAAGCGACATAATAAGTGTCATTGCTTACTTTATTGTAAGTCACGCTGCGCATCTGTCAAATTGCAAAGCGACAAATTAAATATTAACGTTTTTGTAGGTTATGTGCATGCTACACACTCTTTACTATCGCAAAGCAACATATTAAGTGTCATTGCTTACTTTAATGTGAGTCACGCTGCGCATCTGTCAAATCGCAAAGCAACAAAATAAATATTAACGTTTTTGTAGGTTATGTGCATGCCACACACTCTTTACTATCGCAAAGCAACATATTAAGTGTCATTGCTTACTTTAATGTGAGTCACGCTGCGCATCTGTCAAATCAAGAAGCAATAGATTAAATATTAACGTTTTTGTAGGTTATGTGTATGCCACACACTCTTCACTATTGCAAAGCGACATATTAAGTGTGATTGCTTAGCTTAATGTGAGTCACGCTGCGCATCTGTCAATTCGCATAGCGACAAATTAAATATTAACGTTTTTGTAGGTTATGTGCATGCCACACACTCTTTACTATCGCAAAGCAACATATTAAGTGTCATTGCTTACTTTAATGTGAGTCACGCTGCGCATCTGTAAATTCGCAAAGCGACAGATTAAATATTAACGTTTTTGTAGATTATATGCAGGCCACACACTCTTTACTATCGCGAAGCAACATATTAAGTGTCATTGCTTACTTTAATATGAGTCACGCTGCTCATCTGTCAAATCGCAAAGCGACATATGTAATATTAACGTTTTTGTAGTTTATGTGCATGCCACACACTCTTCACTATCGCAAAGCAACATATTAAGTGTCATTGCTTACTTTAATATGAGTCACGCTGCGCATCTGTCAAATAGCAAAGCAACAGATTAAACATTTACATTTTTGTAGGTTATGTGCATGCCACACACTCTTTACTATCGCAAAGCAACATAATTAGGTGTCATTGCCTACTTTAATGTGAGTCACGCTGCGCATACGTCAAATCGCAAAGCAACAAAATAAATATTAACGTTTTTGTAAGTTATGTGCATGCCACACACTCTTTACTTTCGCAAAGCAACATATTAAGTGTCATTGCTTGCTTTAATGTAAGTCACGCTGCGCATCTGTCAAATCGCAAAGCGACAGATTAAATAATAACGTTTTTGTAAGTTATGTGCATGCCACACACTCTTTATTATCGCGAAGCGACATAATAAAAGTCATTGCTTACTTTAATGTGAGTCACGCTGCACATCTGTCAATTCACAAAGCGACAGATTAAATAATAATTTTTTTGTAAGTGATGTGCATGCCATACATTCTTTACTATCGCAAAGCAACATATTAAGTGCCATTGCTAACTTTAATGTGAGTTACGCTGCGCATTAAATATTAACGTTTTTGTAGGTTATGGGCATGCCACATATTCTTTACTATCGCGAAGCAACATATTAAGTGTCATTGCTTACTTTAATGTGAGTCACGCTGCGCATTAAATATTAACGTTTTTGTAGGTTATGGGCATGCCACATACTCTTTACTATCGCGAAGCAACATATTAAGTGCCATTGCTAACTTTAATGTGAGTCACGCTGCGCATTAAATATTAACGTTTTTGTAGGTTATGGGCATGCCACATACTCTTTACTATCGCGAAACAACATATTAAGTGTCATTGCTTACTTTAATGTGAGTCACGCTGCGCATCCGTCAAATCTCAAAGCAATAGATTAAATATTAACGTTTTTGTAGGTTATGTGCAGCCACACACTCTTGACTATCGCGAAGCGACATATTAAGTGTGAGTGCTTACTTTAATGAGTCACGCTGTGCATCTGTCAATTCGCAAAGCTGTTGGACTTAAACACCACCATTATGAGTCTAAACATCGCCTTAATGTTACATACCCTCCAGCGCTACCGCACCTCCACCCTCTACAAGCAAAACGTTAATAAAGAAGATGAGGCAAAAATGCAGCTTCATCCAGTTGCAAGCAAACAGTTCCGGACTCCTCCTCAAAAAACAAAGGCAAATCCTCCACCCACCTCCAGGTGCCCAAAGAGGTTACCACCTCCGCAAACCTAATGCTAAGGCAAATCTACCCTTATCAACCCTATGGTAGGTAATCAAGAGATATATTGTTAAAACTTCTCTTCTCTCATATCTAAATTCAAGCACACAAGAGGTGGAAGAAACAATAAATCTTTTGATAACTAACACTTGGGTGGGTAAGTGGGTCACAGTAGAAGAAGCTACTCGCTCACAATCTAAATTTAGTTTCCGCCCACCCACCCAAGCGTTAGTTATCAAGATTTTATTGATAAACAAGTCTCTGATATCTAAGTACAAGCACGCATCAAGAAGTGGAAGAAACAATGGATCTTTTAATGACTAGCACTTGGGTGAGTAGGTGGATCAGAGTAGAAAAAGCTACTCGCCCACAATCTAAACTTAGTTCCCGCCCGCCCACCCAAGCGTTTGTTATCAAGAGATGTATTGTTAAACAATTCAGCTGGCAGTAGATAGATACAGATATGGATAAAAAATAAAGATTTAAAATTAGCAACACAAAAACAGAACAGGCATGGCTATCGACTAATATCTCCAATCAATGCCTCATCGCCAGACAGTAATAAGTTATATTATAGCTTGTTCTTACAAGTAAAAAAAATATTAAAAAATGTTAGCATTTACTTACAGCATTCACTCAATAGTTAAAGCCAAATCCACAACTCAAATTCTTTCATTAAGCAATTAATACAAATCGTCTATGTAAGTGTGCCACTTTTACTTAATTTAATCGCTTGTCAAAGTATTGACATTGACATTTATAAACAATTTTTATATTTATTTACAAACATTTTATATAGCAATGGGTCATAAGCAATGTAAACCAGCAAAACTATCATATACAACAATGACACCGGAACGAACAGAATTGAAAATAACCACCTCAATATCAAACCCATCATTAGTAACATTGATTGATGACAACACGGAATTAAACATCAGCATCAGCCAATTATTCTGCATGGATTATTGGGACAAAGTATACAATGATTACATTGCACGCAAAGGACCACAACCAAAAATCGTATATAAAGAAACAGCAACAGTGGCAACACTTATAGATGCTATATCTTCAGATGAACATATTCTATTCATCGCTACTAAATTTATAAAAATGATAGCACAATCAGATGATACTTTTCTTAATTACTTTACGGATTGTGCGGAACATAATATGATTAAAACACGCGAACATACACAATATAGTTTTGAAAATCGTCTTTTACTACACGTCATGTATTATCTCAAACTACACAAAATCATTCTAATAGCATATCAAGATGGAAAAGAAGAAAAAATACAAGAAATCATCAACCTAATCGCTTTAAGCCATCTAATTATGCGAGTAGAACCTGAATATTTTAAAATATTAGTAGTGAAGATGGTTAAAAGTATGCTACACTATAAATTACTATTAGAAGATCAATTACCTCATTTTGTTTTTTATAATGAAACGGTTGTAAACCAAATTGTAAAAGCAAGTCTAAAATACAAATCAATACATTTACTAAAAGTTTCAAAGAAAGTTGATTTTGAAAAGCCTTCCAGGGAATATTATAGAGAATTAAAAAAATGGAAAACAAATGTGTTGGCTATTAGGGAATCTTTGGCTGGTAATATTTCTAAACTACAGAAACAAATTGATGAAGCTGCTAAACGGTCACCGCTTCTAGAAGATGCTGAAGATGAAGAAGATACGGAAACGTGGAAGATAATCAGACAGTTGAAAAAAGGATTTAAGCTTAAGAAAGAAAAGAATCCGTTTAGTGCATTGTTTGAGAAAAGCTGAATTAATGTTTTATAATAATATTAGTAAAAGTTTTTTAATATTTTATTTTATTTGAGGCAACTATTAGTAATATTCTTTAGATATAAAATAAATGACAAATAATGCAAAAGTTTTTTATAATTTTCGCCAAACAAGTGACTTCTAGTGAGATTAAAAAAGTCTTTAGTAGAAGTCAAAAACTTTTCAAAACGTTTACAATGATAACTCAAAAAACAATTTTATTATAAGTGAAAACAATATTCCAGAAAAACTAGCAATAATTTTAAGATGAGCTATAAAAATTTAGATTAAGTATACTTGATTTTGTAAGATAACACATGTTGCAACCCTGAATACTAATTGCAACCCTTGTTAATAAAATAATAACTTAAACAACAACTTTATTATAATAAAAAACAATTTTCATAAAAAACTGGAAATAAATTTCAGATGCGCTATAAAAAATTAGATTCAGCATACTTGATTTAGTAAAATAACACATATTGTAACCCAGAATACTAATTGCAACCCTTGTTAATAAATTAATAACTCATAAACAATTTTATTACAATAAAAATCAATGTTCATAAAAAACTAGCAATAATTTTGAGATGTGCTATAAAAATTTAGATTCAGCATACTTAAGTTTGTAAGATAACACATGTTTTAACCCAGAATACTAATTACAGCCCTTGTTAATCAAATAAGAACTCAAAAAACAAATTTATTATAATTAAAAACAATTTCCATGAAAAACTAGCAATAATTTTCAAATGCGCTATAAAAATTTAGATTTAGCATACTTGATTTTGTAAGATAACACATGTTTTAACCCAGAATACTAATTACAACACTTGTTACTAAAATAATAACTCAAAAAACAATTTTATTATAATGAAAAACAATGTTCATGAAAAACTAGCAATAATTTTAAGATGTGCTACAAAAATTTAGATTCAGCATACTTGATTTTGTAATAAAACACGTGTTTTAGCCCTAAATACTGATTGCAACCCTTGTTAATAAATAAATAACTCAAAAAACAATTTATTATAACGAAAAACAAATTTCTTAAAAAGCTAGCAATAATTTTGAGATGCGCTATAAAAACTTAGATTCAGCATACTTGATTTTGTAAGATAACACATGTTTTAACCCTGAATACTAAATGCAACCCTTGTTAATAAACTAATAACTTCAAAAACAATTCTATTATAATATAAAACAATGTTCATAAGAAACTAGCAATAATTTCAAGATGTGCTATAAAAATTTTGATTCAGCATACTTGATTTTGTAAGATAACACATGTTTTAACCCAGAATACTAATTGCAACCCTTGTTAATAAATAAATAACTCATAAACAATTTTATTATAATGAAAAACAATGTTCATGAAAAACTAGCAATAATTTTGAAATGAGCTACAAAAAATTAGATTCAGCATACTTGATTTTGTAAGATAACACATGCTTAAAACCGGAATACTAATTGCAAACCTTGTTAATAAATTAATAACTCAATAAACAATTTTATTATAATAAAAAACATTCTTCATAAAATACTAGCAATAATTTTCAGATGCGCTATAAAAATTTAGATTCAGCATACTTAATTTTGTAAGATAACACATGATTTAATTCTGAATACTAGTTGCAACCCTTATTAATAAAACCACAACTCAAAAAACAATTTTATTATAACGAAAAACAAAGTTTATAAAAAACTAGCAATCATTTTGAGATGCGCTATAAAAATTTAGGGGAAGCAGTACTTGATTTTGTACAATAACATTAGTTTTAACCCTGAATACTAATTGCAACCCTTCTTAATAAAATAGCAACTCAAAAAACAATTTTATTATAATGAAAAACAATGTTAATGAAAAACTAACAATAATTTGAAGATGCGCTATTAAAATTTAGATTCAGCATACTTGATTTTTTAAGATAACACATGTTTTAACCCTGAATACTAATTGCAAACCTTGTTAATAAATTATTAACTCAAAAAACAATTTTATTATAATAAAAAACAATGTTCATAAAAAACTAGCAATAATTTTGAGAAGCGCTATAAAAATTTAGATTCAGCATACTTGATTTTGTAAGATAACACATGTTTTAACCGAGAATACTAATTACAATCCTTGTTAATAAAATAATAGCTCAAAAAACAATTTTGCAATAATAAAAAACAATGTTCATGAAAAAGTAGCAATCATTTTGAAATGCGCTATTCAAATTTACATTCAGCATAGTTGATTTTGTAATATAACACATGTTTTAACACTGAATACTAATGGCAACTTATGTTAATAAATTAATAACTCATAAAACCAATTTTATAATAATCAAAAACAATGTTCATAAAAAACTAGCAATAATTATGAGATGCGCTATAAAAAAATAGATTCAGCATTCTTGATTTTGTAAGCTAACACATGTTTTAACCCTGAATACTAATTGCAACCCTTGCTATTAAAATAATAACTCAAAAAACAATTTTATTATAATTAAAAACAATGTTCATGAAAAACTAGCAATAACTTTGAAATGAGCTATAAAAATTTAGATTCAGCATACTTGATTTTGTAAGAAAACACATGTTTGAAACCGGAATACTTATTGCAAACTTTGTTAATAAATAAATAACTCATAAACAATTTTGTTATAATAAAAAACAATGTTCTTAAAAAACTAGCAATAATTTTGAGAAGCGCTATAAAAATTTAGATTCAGCATACTTGATTTTGTAAGATATTACATGTTTTAACCCTGAATACTAATTGCACCCTTGTTAATAAATTAATATTTCAAAAAACAATTTTATTGTTATGAAAAACAATTTTCATGAAAAACTAGCAAAAATTTTTAGATGCGCTATAAAAATTTAGATTCAGC
The DNA here is from genome assembly GCA_963932245.1 of Tachinus rufipes. Classification (NCBI taxonomy): domain Eukaryota; kingdom Metazoa; phylum Arthropoda; class Insecta; order Coleoptera; family Staphylinidae; genus Tachinus; species Tachinus rufipes. The sequence continues at coordinate 12,728,583 of OZ010749.1, forward strand.
ATACTTGATTTTGTAAGATAAAACATGTTTTAACCCTAAATACTAATTGCAACCCTTGTTAATAAATTAATAACTCATAAACGATTTTATTATAATGAAAAACAATGTTCATAAAAAAACTAGCAATCATTTTGAGATGTGCTATAAAAATTTAGATTCAGCATACTTGATTTTGTAAGATAACACATGTATTGACCCTGAATACTAATTGAAACCCTTGTTAATAAATTAATAACTCAAAAAACAATTTTATTATAATAAAAAACATTGTTCATAAAGAACTAGCAATAATTTTAAGATACGCTATGATAATTTAGATTCAGCATACTTGATTTTGTAAGATAACACATGTTTTAACCCTGAATACTAAATGCAACCCTTGTTAATAAACTAATAACTTCAAAAACAATTCTATTATAATATAAAACAATGTTCATAAAAAACTAGCAATAATTTCAAGATGTGCTATAAAAATTTTGATTCAGCATACTTGATTTTGTAAGCTAACACATGTTTTAACCCAGAATACTAATTGCAACACTTGTTAATAAAATAATAACTCAAAAAACAATTTTATTATAATGAAAAACAATGTTCATAAAAAAACTAGCAATCATTTTGAGATGTGCTATAAAAACTTAGGTTCAGCATACTTGATTTTTTAAGATAACACATGTTTTAACCCTGAATACTAGTTGCAACCCTTGTTAATAAAATAACAAATCAAAAAACAATTTTATCATAATGAAAAACAATGTTTATGAAAAACTAGCAATAATTTTAAGATGCGCTATGAAAATTTAGATTCAGCATACTTGATTTTGTAAGATAACACATATTTTGACCCAGAATAATAAATGCAACCCTTGTTAATAAACTAATAACTTAAAAAACAATTTTATTATAATAAAAAACAATGTTCATGAAAAACTAGCAATAATTTTAAGATGCGCTATAAAAATTTAGATCCAGCACACTTGATTTTGTAAGATATTACATGTTTTAACCCTGAATACTAATTGCACCCTTGTTAATTAATTAATATTTCAAAAAAACAGTTTTATTGTTATGAAAAACAATTTTCATGAAAAACTAGCAATAATTTTTAGATGCGCTATAAAAATTTTGATTCAGCATACTTAATTTTGTAAGGTAACACATATTTTAACCCTAAATACTTTCTGCAACCTTTATTAATAGAATATTACTGAAAAAAAACAATTTTATTGTAATAAAAAACAATGTTCTTAAAAAACTAGCAATAATTTTGAGATGCGCTATGAAAATTTAGATCCAGCACACTTGATTTTGTAAAATAACACATGTTTTAACCCTGAATACTAATTGCAACCCTTGTTAATAAATTAATATTTCAAAAAACAATTTTATTGTAATGAAAAACAATTTTCATGAAAAACTAGCAATAATTTTTAGATGCGCTATAAAAATTTAGATTCAGCATACTTAATTTTGTAAGATAACATATGTTTTAACCCAAAATACTAAATGCTTAAATACTAGTTGCAACCTTTGTTAATCAAATAATGAATCAAAAAAGAATATAAGTATAATAAAAAACAATGTCCATAAAAAACTAGCAATAATTATGAGATGCGCTATAAAAATTTAGATTCAGCATACTTGATTTTGTAAAGTAACACATGTTTTAACACAGAATACTAATAGCAACCCTTGTTAATAAAATAGCAACTCAAAAAACAATTTTCATAAAAACCTAGCAATAATTTTGAAATGTACTATAAAAATTTATATTCAGCATACTTGATTTTGTAAGATAACACATGTTTTAACCCTAAATACTAATTGCAACCCTTGTTAATGAAATAATAACTCAAAAAAAACAATTTTATTGTAATAAAAAACTATGTTTATGAAAAACTAGCAATAATTTTGAGATGCGCTATAAAAATTTAAATTCAGCATACTTGATTTTGTAAGATAACACATGTTTTAACCTAGAATACTAGTTGCAACCCTTGGTTATAAATTAATATTTCAAAAAACAATTTCATTATAATGAAAAACAATTTTCATGAAAAACTAGCAATAATTTTGAAATGCGCTATAAAAATTTAGATCCAGCACACTTGATTTTGTAAGATATTACATGTTTTAACCCTGAATACTAATTGCACCCTTGTTAATAAATTAATATTTCAAAAAACAATTTTATTGTTATGAAAAACAATTTTCATGAAAAACTAGCAATAATTTTCAGATGCGCTATAAAAATTTAGATTCAGCATACTTGATTTTATAACATAACACATGTATCAACCCAGAATACTAATTGCAAACCTTGTTAATAAAATAAAAACTTTAAAAACAATTTTATTATAATGAAAAACAATTTTCATAAAAAACTAGCAATAATTTTGAGATGCGCTATAAAAACTTAGATTCAGCATACTTGATTTTGTAAGATAACACATGTTTTAACCCTGACTACTAAGTGCAACCCTTGTTAATGTAATAATAACTCAAAAAACAGTTTTATGATAATAAAAAACAATGTTCATGAAAACTAGCAATAATTATAAGATGCGCTATAAAAATTTAGATTCAGCATACATGATTTTGTGAGATAACACATATTTTAACCTTGAATACTAATTGCAACCCTTGTTAATAAAATAATAACTCAAAAAACAATTTTATAATAATGAAAAACAATGTTCATGAGAAACTAGCAATAATTTTCAAATGCGCTATAAAAATTTAGATTCAGCATACTTGATTTTGAAAGATAGCACATGTTTTAACACTGAATACTAATTGCAACCTCTATTAATAAATTAATAACTCATAAACGATTTTATTATAATGAAAAACAATGTTCATGAAAAACTAGCAATAACTTTGAAATGAGCTATAAAAATTTAGATTCAGCATACTTGATTTTGTAAGATAACACATGTTTGAAACCGTAATACTAATTGCAAACCTTGTTAATAAATAAATAACTCATAAACAATTTTGTTATAATGAAAAACAATGTTCATAAAAAACTAGCAATAATTTTGAAATGAGCTATAAAAATTTAGATTCAGCATACTTGATTTTGTTAGAAAACACATGTTTTAACCCAGAATACTAATTGCAACCCTTGTTAATAAATAAATAACTCATAAACAATTTTATTATAATGAAAAACAATGTTCATAAAAAACTAGCAATAATTTTGAAAAAAGCTACTAAAATTTAGATTCAGCATACTTGATTTTGTAAGATAACACATGCTTAAAATCGGAATACTAATTGCAAACCTTGTTAATAAATTAATAACTCATAAACAATTTTGTTATAATGAAAAACAATGTTCATGAAAAACTAGCAATAATTTTGAAATGAGCTATAAAAATTTAGATTCAGCATACTTAATTTTGCAAGATAACACATGTTTGAAACCGGAATACTAATTGCAAACCTTGTTAATAAATAAATAACTCATAAACAATTTTGTTATAATGAAAAACAATGTTCATAAAAAACTAGCAATAATTTTGAAATGAGCTATAAAAATTTAGATTCAGCATACTTGATTTTGTTAGATAACACATGTTTTAACCCAGAATACTAATTGCAACCCTTGTTAATAAATAAATAACTCATAAACAATTTTATTATAATGAAAAACAATGTTCATAAAAAACTAGCAATAATTTTGAAAAGAGCTACAAAAATTTAGATTCAGCATACTTGATTTTGTAAGATAACACATGCTTAAAATCGGAATACTAATTGCAAACCTTGTTAATAAATTAATAACTCATAAACAATTTTGTTATAATGAAAAACAATGTTCATGAAAAACTAACAATAATTTTGAAATGAGCTATAAAAATTTAGATTCAGCATACTTAATTTTGCAAGATAACACATGTTTGAACCCGGAATACTAATTGCAACCCTTGTTAATAAATTAATAACTCATAAACAAATTTATTATAATGAAAAACAATGTTCATGCTAAACTAGCAACAATTTTGAAATGAAAAATAAAGATTTAGATTCAGCATACTTGATTTTGTAAGATAACACATGTTTGAAACCGGAATACTAATTGCAACCCTTGTTAATCAAATAAAAACAATTTTATTGTAATGAAAAACAATTTTCATAAAAAACTAGCAATAATTTTTAGACGCGCTATAAAAACTTAAATTCAGCATACTTGATTTTGTAATATAACACATGTTTTAACTCTGAATACTAATTGCAACCCTTGTTAATAAATTAATAACTCAATAAACAATTTTATTATAATAAAAAACATTGTTCATAAAGAACTAGCAATAATTTTAAGATGCGCTATGAAAATTTAGATTTAGCATACTTGATTTTGTAAGGTAACACATGTTTTAACCCTGAATACTATCTGCAACCCTTATTAATAAAATATTACTAAAAAAACAATTTTATTGTAATAAAAAACAATGTTCTTAAAAACAAGCAATAATTTTGAGATGCGCTATGAAAATTTAGATTCAGCATACTTGATTTTGTAAGATAACACATGTTTCAACCCAGAATACTAGTTGCAACCCTTGGTAATAAAATAAAAACTTAAACAACAATTTTATTGTAATAAAAAACAATGTTCTTAAAAAACAAGCAATAATTTTGAGATGCGCTATAAAAATTTAGATTCAGCATACTTGATTTTGTAAGATAACACATGTTTCAACCCAGAATACTAGTTGCAACCCTTGGTAATAAAATAAAAACTTAAACAACAATTTTATTGTAATAAAAAACAATGTTCTTAAAAAACTAGCAATAATTTTGAGATGCGCTATGAATATTTAGATTCAGCATACTCGATTTTGTAAGATAAAACATGTTTTAACCCTAAATACTAATTGCAACCCTTGTTAATCAAACAATAACTCAAAAAACAATTTTATTGTAATAAAAAACAATGTTCATGAAAAACTAGCAATAATTTTTAGATGCGCTATAAAAAATTAGATTCAGCATACTTAATTTTGTAAAGTAACACAAATTTTAACCCTGAATACTTTCTGCAACCCTTATTAATAGAATATTACTGAAAAAAACAATTTTATTGTAATAAAAAACAATGTTCTTAAAAACAAGCAATAATTTTGAGATGCGCTATGAAAATTTAGATTCAGCATACTTGATTTTGTAAGATAACACATATTTTGACCCAGAATACTAAATGCAACCCTTGTTAATAAACTAATAACTTGAAAAACAATTTTATTATAATAAAAAACAATGTTCTTAAAAAACTAGCAATAATTTTGAGATGCGCTATGAAAATTTAGATCCAGCACACTTGATTTTGTAAGATATTACATGTTTTAACCCTGAATACTAATTGCACCCTTGATAATAAATTAATATTTCAAAAAACAATTTTATTGTTATGAAAAACAATTTTCATGGAAAACTAGCAATAATTTTTAGATGCGCTATAAAAATTTAGATTCAGCATACTTGATTTTATAACATAACACATGTTTCAACCCAGAATACTAATTGCAACCCTTGTTAATAAAATAAAAACTCAAAAAACAATTTAATTGTAATTAAAAACAATTTCTATATAAAACTAGCAATAATTTTCAAATGCGTTATAAAAATTTGAATTCAGCATACTTGATTTTGTTAGATAACACACGTTTTAACCCTGAATACTAGTTGCAGCCCATGTTAATAAAATAATAACTTAAAAAACAACTTACTAAAACATGTCAAATCAATAATAATAATAATGTTGGTCGATTTATTTACACAACACAAGTCACAAAGTATACAACAATTTAATTAATTTGTCTGCGCTAACAAAATAAATTGATAAATTTAATCTTATTTTTTTCTACAGTAAAACATTTATGCAAACCAAGCAATAAATTTGTATTGCTGTTAACTTTTTTTTAATGTTCCTGCAATTAAATTTTTTACATACATTATAAACATATTTCTTACTTTTATCATCAAATCTACATCATAATTCATTAGTATAGCATCAAGGCTAACACCCAATTAAACAACATAATCAACCTAGTAACGCGCACTACTTTATTTTAATTTAAATTAAAAACAAGACTAATGTGGGACAGTACCGTTTTGTATTTTTATATTTTTTAAATAAATAATTTATTAAGCATTTGAAGGTTAATATAATGTGTGGGAACTCCATTAGGATGCTTTTACTTTTTTTTACAAAACATTGCATTGAATTTATAAACAGTAAAAATTAACATAATTAATGTTTGCATAAATTGATGATAAAAAGTTGTGACAAACTTTTAATATAACATAAACGTACGGGTGGCTTAATAAAACTATTTTTATCGCAACCCATTTTTTCTCCATCAAAAATCGATCAAGGCGCTTATCTCGAATAGTTTCTCATAAAATCAGATGATACCTACTTTCTTATAATATGTAATAATAAATTTAAGAATGATAATTATGGGAATGAATCCAGGAAGTGGTTTTCAATTAAGTAATTTACATAATTCTGTAATGGCCCGATACATTCCATTCAATTGGTTTCGCTTGAGATTAAATTACAATGCAATTTTGTTATAACTTTCTAAAAATAAATAATATGAATGAATCATTTCTCACTATTTTACAAGGATTCGGTTTAGTCAAGCTGGATTTTAATAGGTTTGTTTATAATATTACTATTTGTTGCGTAATTTACATTTTAATAATTAAATGTTAATTAACAATAACTAAATTTCGGCTCACGTTCGCCACCGGAATGCGAAACATCAGTTTCGGGCACGAATTCCTGCTAATAAGGTTGAAACTAAAAACTAATTAATACGTGCGGTTCAAATTTCCCAGTATAACAAAACCTTCTTTTTACAAAAAAAGAAGTGACATTGAGCGAATAAAATTGATGAAGGGTGCTTCCTATTGTACAAAAGTAAATAAATAATGCGACATTTTTGGAATGAATATAATATTTTCCATTGTTTTCCTCCCCTATCTACCTTTATATACAACTAAGCTAACAATTTGTATTCATTAAGGTGTCATTTTTGTGGCCGAAATTAATAGAGTATGCAGCAATACACACATAGACACAATGTGCATGCAAACATTTACGGGAAGAATTCACCCTCTGCGACGAGGGTGTTGTTGCCATGGAGATGCAAGCACTTCGCCACACCATCAACAGTCAATAAGAGGATTTTAGGTTTTCGAAGTCAGTAAAATACTATAGATAAGCACCTTGAAAAAATTATTTGTATTCAGGGGATGAGGTATTTTATCATTTACGCTTCCGCGAATTGAAATAAAATACGGTGTGTGTGTGTTGTTTGTATCAAGGGTATCAATTGAATTTGTGGTCCACATGTTTATTTAGAGGGAGTTTTAATGATTGTAGTTTTTTATAGTTGGCAGAATCCAATTACATTTATTTATTTTAAATTAAAGGAAATGTTACTGGAGGGTATATGAATTTCATGCAAATTTTTTTTGGATTTGATTGAAGTATAGTTAAAAAATATCACATTTTTAACGATTAAAAAATTATTTATGTTATTAAAGTCTTTTCTGTGCATATTTTATGCTATAAGTAAGTTTTAGTAAATCTCACGTGATTTTTAAGCATTTCTAGCTGAAAGTAAGATTTTTGTGCAATTTTCATGTTTATGATGTCAATTTTGTGATATTTTAAAGTAAATTTTAATTAAGTAAACGTAGTTTCCAAGCAAATTTTATGTTATAATTAAGTTTTCAGAACAACTTTTATGATACAAACGTCCTTTCAGTGCAATTTTAAAGTTTTCATGGTATTTATGTAGTAAACGTGGTTTTTGAGCGGATTTCATGTTGGAAATGAGTTTTATTTTATGTAACAAATGTCATTTTAGTGCAATTGTAAAGTTATTAAAGTAAATTTCATGCCATAAAGTATTTTTGTGTTGGTTTTGATCAATTTTATGCAAGATATGAGGTTTCTGCGCAATTTTAATGTACTTTCAAAGTAAATTTCATGAAAAACGTAATTTTCAAGCAATTTCCATGCAGAAAATATTTTTGCGCAACTTTCATGTAATAAATGTACATTCTGAGCAATTTTTAGGAATTTGCAGAAAATTTTATGCTGTAAACGAGGTTAATAAATGGTGATCAATTGTATTCTAAAAGTTAGTTATTTACGCCAGTTTTGATAAATTATATGAGCTAAACGTGTGTTCCAGGCAAATTTTGTATTGGAAATGAGATTTATAGTCAATAATAAACAAAAATGCAATTTCAAAGTTTTCAAAGTAAATTTTATGGTGTAGTTTCTAAGCATATATTATGCTAGAAATGAGTTTAATTTGCAATTTTAATGATATAAATGCATTTTTGGTACAATTTTGAAATGCTCTAAATAAATTTTCTGCTATAAATGGTTTTCTGTAACTATTTTGAAAAGCTTTAGGTAATTTTTGAGCAAATTTCATGTTTCAAATAAGACTTCTGCGCAATTTTTATGTTATAAATATTTTTTCCGTAGTTTATTAGATTTTTAATTTAAATTTTAAGCTACAAACAAACTTGATGCTCCAGTTTTTTTAAATTAATACCACGACTCAAATATCAGTTATTGCACACTTTAAGTATACTTCAGATAAGGTTAAGTAAGCAAAATCAGCCCAAAATTCACAAGAAACTTCTGCAAACACCAACGGCGTAACCCCCGCACTAAAAAAAGCTACATAGCATGATAGTAATTTGGATTGGAGTAGCCCACCCATCCACACAAGAAGTTGGATCATGACCTTCTCTTGTGACCAAATAACTTCTGACGTTCGCAGTGAAGTGAAACATTAAATCTCTTGATAACAAACAATTGGGTGGGTGATAACAAGTCAGTAGTTTAAATTGAAATAGGCCACCCACCCACCCAAGTGTTAATTATCAAAAAGTTGGATCATGGCCTCCTCTTGTGACTAAATAATTTCTCACGTCCACAGAGTGGTCAAACATTCAATCTTTTGACGACAAACACTTGGGTGGGTAAATGAGCCACTCCATACCATAATAACAAGTCAATAGTTTGAATTGGAGTAGCCTACCCACCCACTCACCCAAGCGTTAGTTATCCAGTGGTAGGATCACAAACTCCTCTTGCGACTAAATGACTTCTGACGTCCGCAGAGTGTTCAAACAATCAATATTTTGAAGACAAACACTTGGGTGGGTAAGCGTGCCACTCCATACCACAATAACAAGTCAGTAGTTTAGATTGAAGTGAGCCACCCACCCACCCAAGCGTTAGTTCATCAGAGATCGGATCACAACCTCCTCTTGTGACTAAATGACTTCTGACGTCCGCAGAACAGTCAAACATTCAATCTTTTGACATCGAACACTTTTGGGTAGGTGGGTAAGTCGCTCCATACCATGATAACAAGTCAGTAGTTTAGATTGGAGTGAACCACCCACCCACCCACCCAAACATAAGTTATCCAGAGGTCGGATCACAACCTCCTCTTGGGACTAAATAACTTCTGGTGTCCGCAGAATAGTCAAACAATCAATCTTTTGACGACGAATACCTTTGGGAAGGTGAAAAGAGCACTCCATACCATTATAACGAGTCAGTAGTTCAGATTGGAGTAAGCCACCCACCCACCCAAGAGTTAGTTATCCAGAAATTAGATCGCAACCTCCTCTTGTGACTAAATGACTTCTGACGTCGGCAGAGTAGTTAAACATTTAATCTTTTGACGACGAACACTTGGGTGGGTGGGTGGGCCACTCCATACCATAATAACAAGTCGGTAGTTTGAATTGGAGTAGCCCACCCACTCACCCAAGCGTTAGTTATTCAGAGATTAGATCACAACCTCTTCTTGTGACTAAATGGCTTCTGACGTCCGCAAAGTAGTTAAACTTTAAATCTTTTGACGACAAACACTTGGGTGGGTGGGCCGCTCCATACCATAATAACAAGTCAGTAGTTTAAATTGGAGTGACCTACCCACCCACCCAAGCGTTAGTTATCCAGAGGTTAAATCACAACCACCTCTTGAGACTAAATGACTTCTGACGTCCGCAGAATGGTTATACATTAAACCTTTTCAACGACGAACACTTTGGAGGGCCACTCCATACCATGATAACAAGTCAGTAGTTTAGATTGAAGTGAACCACCCACCCACCCAATCGTTAGTTATCCAGATGTTGGATCACAACCTCCTCTTGTGACTAAATAACATCTGACGTCCACAGAGTAGTCAAACAATGTTTTGACAACAAACACTTGGGTGGGTGGGCGGGCCACTCCATACCATAATAACAAGTCAGTAGTTTAAATTGGAGCAACCCAAGCGTTAGTTACCCAGAAGTTAGATGACAATTTCCTCTTGTGACTAAATGACTTCTGACGGCCGCAGAATACTGAAACATTTAATCTTTTGAGGACAAACATTTGGGTGGGTGAGTGAACCACTCCATACCATGATAACAAGTCAGTAGTTTAAATTAGAATAGCCCACCGGCCCACCCAAGCGTTAGTTATCCAGAGATTGTATCACAACCTCCTCTTGTGACTAAATGACTTCAGACGTCCGCAGAGTAGTCAAACATTCAATCTTTTGACGACAAACACTTGGGTGGGTAGGTGGACCACTCCATACCATAATAACAAGTCGGTAGTTTGAATTGGAGTAGCCCACCCACCCACCCAAGCGATAGTTATCCAGAGGTTAGATCACAACCTCCTCTTAAGACTAAATGACTTCTGACGTCCGCAGAGTGGTCAAACATTCAATCTTTTAACAACAAACACTTGAGTGGGTGAGTGGGCCACTGCATACCATGATAACAAGCCAGTAGTTTAGATTGAAGTAGCCCACCCACCCACCCAAGCGTTAATTATCCAACGGTTGGATCACAATCTCCTCTTGTGACTAAATGACTTCTGACGTCCGCAGAGTGGTCAAACATTCAATCTTTTGACGACAAACACTTGGGTGGCTGGGTGGGCCACTCCGTACCATGATAACAAATCGATAGTTTATATTGGAGTGAGCCACCCACCCACCCAAGCGTAAGTTATCCAGGGATTGGATCACAACCTCCTCTTGTGACTAAATGACTTCTGACGGCCGCAGAGTAGTCAAACATTCAATCTTTTGACAACGAACACTTGGGTGGGTGGGTTGACCACTCCATACCAAGCTAACAAGTCGGTAGTTTGAATTGGAGTGGCCCACCCACCCACCCAAGCGTTAGTTATCCAAAGGTTAGATCACAACCTCCTCTTGAGACTAAATGACTTTTGACACAAACACTTGAGTGGGTGATTGGGCCACACCGTACTATGATAACATGTCAGTAGTTAATATTGGAGTGAGCCACCCACCCACCCAAGCGTAAGTTATCCAGAGATTGGATCACAACCTCCTGTTGTGACTAAATAACTTCTGACGTCCGCAGAGTAGTCAAACATTCAATCTTTTGACGACAAACACTTGGGTGGGTAGGTGGACCACTCCATACCATAATAACAAGTCGGTAGTTTGAATTGGAGTAACCCACCCTCCCACCCAAGCGTTAGTTATCCAGAGGTTAGATCACAACCTCCTCTTAAGACTAAATGACTTCTGACGTCCGCAGAGTGGTCAAACAGTCAATCTTTTGACAACAAACACTTGTGCGAGTGAGTGGGCCACTGCATACCATGATAACAAGCCAGTAGTTTAGATTGAAAAGGCCGACCCACCCACCCAAGCGTTAGTTATCCAAAGGTTGGGTCACAATCTCCTCTTGTCTTTATATGACTTCTGACGTCCGCAGAGTGGTCAAACATTCAATCTTTTGACGACAAACACTTGGGTGGGTGGGTGGGCCACTCCGTACCATGATAACAAGTCGATAGTTTATATTGGAGTGAGCCACCCACCCACCCAAGCGTAAGTTATCCAGAGATTGGATCACAACCTCCTCTTGTGACTAAATGTCTTCTGACGGCCGCAGAGTAGTCAAACATTCAACCTTTTGACAACAAACACTTGGGTGGGCCACTCCATACCATAATAAGTCGGTAGTTTGAATTAGAGTGGGCCACCCACCTACCCAAGTGTTAATTATCAAAATGTTGAATCATAACCTATTCTTGTGACTAAATGACTTCTGACGTCCGCAGAGTGGTCAAACATTCAATCTTTTGACAACAAACACTTGGGTGGGTGGGTGGGCCACTCCGTACCATAATAACAAGTCAGTAGTTTGAATTGGAGTGGTCCATCCACCCACCCAAACGTTAGTTATCCAGAGGTTAGATCACAATCTCCTCTTGTGACTAAATGAATTGCTTCTAACGTCCGCAGATTGATAAAACATTCAATCTTTTGGCGACAAACATTTGGATGGGTGTGCTACTCCAAAGCATGATAACAAGTCAGTAGTTCAAACTGGATTGTCCTAAACACCCACCCAAGCGTTAGTTATCCAGAGGTTAGATCACAACCTCCTCTTGTGACTAAATGACTTCTGACGTCCTCAGAGTGGTCAAACATGCAATCTTTTGACAACAAACACTTGGGTGGGCGGGTGGGTCACTCCAGAGCATGATAACAAGTCAGTAGTCTGGATTAGAGTGTCCCACCCGTCCACCCAAGTATTAGTTACCAAGAGGTTGAATCACAACCGTCTTTTGTGATTAAGTGACTTCTGATGTCCGCAGAGGTCAAAAATTCAATATTTTGATAACGAACACTTGAGTGAGTAACTTCAAATCATGATAACTAGTCAATAGATTGAAGCAATTGTACTGAGTATACTGCTGCCAATTTCTAACCTCCTACCGCATTTGTAATTACCACCAAAAAAATCCAAAAATTTCAAGCTGCTTTCGAAACCACATCGCAATTTTCTCTGACTAGACCATAAACTCAAAATTACCCTAGAACCAAAAATACCAAACAGAGGTATTGCGCAACAGCAAACGTGCCAACAGCACGGGCAAGCAAATTGTGTGCACAGACGCTCATAACTCCCTCACAAAACAGTCAGACGCTATCCGCTCTGAAACTAAATAATTAAGACAAAGTTCCGTCTACTTACGTAATCCTCTCAATGAAATATCTAATCTCGCTACGGAGTTTGCTCCTCTACTCAATATACTCTATAATCGCTAGCGACTTCAACTCTAAGCATCCAGTGTGGAAATAAGCCTTAGGAAATACCAAAAGTGCAAGCCTACGCTAAACAAAAAGAGTTACAGGTCTTAGGTCCAAACAAACCTAGCCACTACAGCTCCTCCGGACACCAGTCCAATGTGCTTGACACAGAAATAACAAAAAACGCCAAAATCAAAACAATCAATGACTTAAGGCTCTGACCAAAACTCAGTTTTACTGGAACTTTGTAGAAGAAAATGTATGAGAAGTGTATCTCCAGTACAAACGGCTGCAGACATAATAAAAACCATAAAAAATAACCAATCATATAAAGCCAAAGCTTCTAAAATCCTTTAGAATTGTCATTAGGAATTAAGGCATTAATTTGCAAAAAATACGCTACCAAACGTCAATAACAAAGATTCCGCAAAACCATAAGCAGACTACACAAACAAGCCAGAACGCCAACAAAACTGCAGAAAAATTCGATCACTTAAAATCCGTCAGACAAGATGCAAATCTGATGTGAAAGATTATGTTTTCCTTCTCTGACTAAAGACATCAATCTGGAGCACATTAAAAAAGTTCACCAAAAGATCTTTAACTAATTAAAAGACCCTGACAATACCACCATCAACGGTATTCCCAATAAAGCTCGCCTTCTCGCACAAAGCAACAATAGCAATAGCCAATATTAAAAACCCAATCTTTCGCACTGGACACTTTCCAATCTCCTGAAAACCCTCACACGTAATTCAGACTTGAAAACTACCAATCAGTTTGCTAAACACCTTTATCAAAATCTTAGAAAAAATGATCATAAACTTAATCTATGCTAAAAAAACAACAACCTGCTACCCCAAGTTCTAAAAAAAAAGCACTAATAAATGTAAGGCAGAATCCAATAATACCGAGCGCGCTCTTCTGTAGTTTTCCAAATAAGATGCAAGAAGAGCCTATAGACAAAAAGTTGAAGATAGACAAGTTTACAGCTATCATCATCTGCAGGATGTCACTCGTAACACAATTTTCAAGAGAACCAATAAGCCGTTGGCCTCCAAATAAATAGCGTCCTCGGCCAAGAAAAAAATGTTGTGTATAATGTTTACGAGCCTACACCAACCTTGTGACCGGCGTGATAACCCAGTTTATCAGTCTGAACCGACTTAACTAATTTTGTAGTTTAGTCTGAATTAAAATCAATGAGAATAATATATAAATCAGTTTTAAGCAACAAAATTAAAGCCAATAAATATATTTTCTAATAGTTTCAATAAACTGTACTTTTAATGATTAAATTTGATGATAAAACCCATTGATTTTACTTCAGATAACTGTATTTTACAATTAACCTTCAAAAACTATTCACGCTGTAGTAGCAAAAGCCCAGGGCAAATATTCGACCAATAATTTCATAAACAAGTTTACCGTTCCGTATCATATTATAATTCGCTGACATAACATTACATATTGACCTATAAAGATCCATTCAATTCATACACATCTCGCTGCTAGCGGATGGAAAATATAACGTTATATATTGAATTTTTTTGTGAACGTTACAAATAATGGGTAAATATAAAATACAGTTGCTGCATGTAATCTATGTAGTTGGGGGAAACGATGGAAATGATTAATGTTGTTTTTTGTTGCTAAATGATTATAAATGGTGGAATTGATTTCAGGGTGGAATTACATGCATGAAAAATAATTGAATGTTTGATATGAGTTTACTGATTAGCCTAAAATACTAGTTTCTTATCGTATGAAATCTATCAAAGAATAAATTAAATTTGATTGAGCATATTTTGTTGCTCTTTAATGAAGTCTTCTTTTATGTGAGTAAGTACATTCTGTTTGAATACAAAAATAATTAATTATTCTGTAGATGCTATCAACAAGACATGTTGCCTTATTTCATTTACGTCCGCAGTAGGACAATAGATTGCTCCTCCAGGACTCATTGAGCCAGAATAAGGGACCTCGTAACTAAAATGATAACTGTTATTAAGACTCGTCCTTGACTGGCATTTTCTATTTTACGCTGTGCTCGCAAGGTGACACTACGAAATCGCTGCAATTTCCTCTTGGTTTAGAAAAATTTTTCATTGCCGCACGCGACCTCGGACACTCATTACACCACTTGACATAATTTTCACACTTTCCAAAAAATAACGCTGAATATTATTTACTCATTTCCTATTAAACTTAACGGAATACTGTTATGTAATTGTTTGTTTCAAACATGTATTTATTTGTGTATCTATATGTATCATGAATCAAAATATATTATTATTATTATTATTATTATTAATTAAAATAGAAATCTGGTGAATTTTGGAAAAATATAAAATTTAAATTCTTTCAAATAAACTATAAAGAAAATTTAATTTATTTCTTACTTTGCATTTACGTTCAAGTCTGCTGATTTTGAAAGCATAATAAAAAATGGAAGGAAATAAAATAACTAAAGAAATGGAATGTTATTATGGTAACAATTTCACATGACTTTTATAGTAAATTATAATACAATAACACGTGGGAAACTACATTTTTATTATAAATAATTTCATTCAGGTAATCAAACACAATTCTATTGTTCAGTTAATGGCAATTACATAAATGCAGAAGAACAGTTTATTTGATTAGCACATTTAAAATAATAGATATTAAGATAAATTTGAAGATGTTTACATTATATAAACAATTGAATAATAATCATTATTATAAAGATCATAATTATTGTTGTGATAATTAAATTATTGTAGAACTATTATTATTATTACAAATAACTAACTTGGGCATGACTTGTTTCGAGCTACAGACAGCAGTTCCCTTAACCCTTTAAAACAATTCCTAATAGATCAAAAAAGTTTAAAACTAATTAAAATTAGTTCAAAAAAACTAATTCAAATTAGTTCAAAATCACTTGTTTGTATCACCGTCCGATAATGACCTAGTAAAGGTTGAAACCAGTAACGGTTTTTTAAATATATTCTTGATACAATACATTTCTGCACAAAATCACATTTTCTGATTACTTTTTGTACCAAAAAGCATTTTCTATTAAGTTTTGTCCAAAATTGCAGTTTTTGTTAAGTTTCTAGTTTAAAATAGTATTTTCTAATAACGTTTTTATACTAAATTATATTTTTGGTAACTTTTCTGGATAAAATTATTGCTTATTAACTAATTTTTGGTTTAAAAAGCATTTTCTTTTAACTTCTTAGTCTAAACTTTAGTCCAAACTAAATTTCTTGGTGAGTTTCTAATCCAAAATAGCATTTTTTAATCATTTTTCTATTTAAAATTACATTTTCTGAGTAAAATTATATTTTGTTTATTAAGTTTCTAAACAGAAACAATACTTTTTAATAAATTTTAAGCCCCAAACTGCATTTTTGATTTGTTGCTATTATTTTCCGACTTCTTTTTAGTCAAAAAAATTGATTTTTTACTCAAGAACAGCATTTTTTAATAAGTTTAATTTCAAAACTGCATTTTCTTATATTTATAGTCCAAAATAGTTTCTGATAATTTTCTACATTTTTTGTAACTTTTTTTGATAAAATCATATTTTTCATTGAGTTTTAGTCAGAAACAGAAGCGTATGCAAGGGTCTTTAATGCAAAAAAGCCCAAAAACAAACAAAAAAACACGTGTCTCAGTCCTATTTATTGTACAAAGTAGTCCAGAAATCACACAAAAACCGTATATAGCTCAAAGTAATGCACAAATCTCGGAAAAAAAGCATTTATTTAAAAAAATAGTTATTGCACAAACTTGTTCAAAAATTCCACACAAAAAAACCATTTATTGCAAAAAAACAGACCAAAAATTGGACAAACAAATAATTTATTGCATAAATTGGTGCAAAAATAGCTTTATCAAAAATTGTAGAAAAAAAGGATTTATTGTAAAATCTTGTTCAAAAATTGCACAGAAAATCCATTTATTGCATAAATCAGATCAAAAATCGGACAAAAAAACAATTTATTGCATAAATTGGTGCAAAAATCGTGAATAAATTTATCAAAAATTGTAGAAAAAAAACATTTATTGCGTAAACTTGTGCAAAAATTGTGTAAAAATTGTGTATAAATTTATCAAAAATTGTAGAAAAAAACATTTATTGCATAAACTTGTTCAAAAATTGCACAAAAAAACCATTTATTGCATAAAACAGACCAAAAATCGGACAAAAAAACAATTTATTGCATAAATTGATGCAAAAATCGTGAATAAATTTATCAAAAACTGCACAAAAAATCCATTTATTGCATAAAACAGACCAAAAATCGGGCAGAAAAACAATTTATTGCATAAATTGGTGCAAAAATCGTTTATAAATTTATCAAAAATTGTAAAAAAAAAACATTTATTGCGTAAACTTGTTCAAAAACAAAAACAGAAAACCCATTTATTGCATAAAAATGACCAAAAATTGGACAGAAAAACAATTTATTGCATAAATTGGTGGAAAATAGTGAACAAATTTATCAAAAATTATAGGAAAAATAAAATTTATTGTATAAAACACACCAAAAATCAGACAGAAAAATAATTTTATGCATAAATTGATGCAAAAATCGTGTATAAATTTATCAAAAATTGTAGAAAACAGTTTTATTGCATAAACTTGTTCAAAAACTGCACAAAACCCCCATTTATTGTATAAAACGGACCAAAAATCGGGCAGAGAAACAATATATTATATAAATTGGTGCAAAAATCGTGTATAAATTTATCTAAAATTGTAAAAAAAAATTTATTGTTCAAAAATTCCACAAAAACCCCATTTATTGCAAAAAACAGACAAAAAATCAGACAAAAAAACAATTTATTGCATAAATTAGTGCAAAAATAGTGTATGAATTTATCATAAATTGTAGAAAAAAGCATTTATTGCATAAACTTGTTCAAAAATTGCACAAAAAAACATTTATTGCAAAAAACAGACCAAAAATCGGACAAAAACGCAATTTATTGCATAAATTGGAGCAAAAACCTTGTATAAATTTATCAAAAATTGTAAAATAAAAACATTTATTGCGTAAACTTGTTCAAAAACTGCACAACAAAACCATCGATTGCATAAAACAGACCAAATATCGGGCAGAAAAACAATTTATTGCATAAATTGGTGCAAAATAGTAAAAAAAATTATCAAAAACTGTAGAAAAAATAAAATTTATTACATAAAACATACCAAAAATCAGACAGAAATATAATTTATTGCATAAACTTGTTCAAAAATTGCACAAAACCCCCATTTATTGTATAAAACAGACCAAAAATCGGGCAAAAAAACAATATATTGTATAAATTGATACAAAAATCGTATATAAATTTATATAACATTGTAAAAAAGCATTTATTGTTCAAAAATTACGCAAAAAACTCATTTAATGCAAAAAACAGACCAAAAATCAGAAAGAAAAATAATTTATTGAATAAATTGGTGCAAAAATCGTGTGTAGCTTTATCAAACATTGTAGAAAACGCATTTATTGCATAAATTTTTTAAAAAATTGCACAGAAACTCCATTTATTACATAAAACAAATAAAAAAGCGGACAAAAACAATTTATTGCATACATTGGTGCAAAAATTGCACAGAAAACAAATTTATTGCATAAAACAAACCAAAAATCTAACAAAAAAACAATTTATTGCATAAATTAGTGCAAAAATTGTGTATAAATTTATCGAAGATTGTAAAAAAACGCATTTATTGCATAAACTTGTTCAAAAATTGCACAGAAAACCCATTTATTTCATAAAACCAAAAAACAATTTATTGCATAAATTGGAGCAAAAATCGTGTATAAATTGATCAATAGTTGTAGAAAAAATTAATTATTGCATAAAATTGATCAAAAATGACCGATTATTGCGTAAACTAGTCTACGTTTATAGCATAAAGTAATGCAAAAATCTCGCAGAAAAACTATTATTTTATAAAATAGTGCAAAAGTTGCTCATACGCTACAGATGTCATCATAAATTCATTAAAAAAAATTCAAAAAAGCATTTATTGCATAAAATTGCATACAAAACCCATTTGTTGCATAAAACAGACCAAAAATCAGACAAAAAACAAATTTATTGCAAAAATCGTGTATAAAATTCTTTTGTTTTAGTAAATTTATCAAAAATTGTAGAAAAAATAATTTATTGCATGAAATTCATCAAATGTAATAAAAAAAACACAAAAACACAATTTATTGCATAAAATAATTCAAAAACTGCGCAAAATAACTAGTCCACAAATTCAGTTAAATTTATTGCATAAAATTGATCAAAAATGACACAAAAACCCAATTTATTGCATAAAAGAACCCAAAAATGACGGAAAATAACCATAAATCGAACAGAAAAACAATTTATTGCATATATTGTAGAAAAAAAGAATTTATTGCATAAAATTGATAAAAAATTACACAAAAGCCCAATTTATTGCATAAAATAATCCAAAAATTGCACAGAATAACCGTTTATTGCGTAAAATAGTCATAAAATTCAGCAAAAAAACCGTTTATTGCATGAAATAGAGCCAAATTTGTATAAACCTTACTTGTCTTTCTAAATTTATTAAAAAACTACAAAAACATTAATTGAATAAAACTAAATAAAAATCGCACAAACAACGCATAAAGTAATGCAAAAATCTCGCAGAAAAACTATTTATTTTATAAAACATTGCAAAAGTTGCTCATAAACTTCATTTGTCCTCATAAATTCATTATAAAAAATACTGAAAAAGCATTTATTGCATAAAATTGCATAGAAAACCCATTTATTGCATAAAACAGACCAAAAATCAAACAAAAAAACAATTTATTGCATAAATTGGTGCAAAAATCGTGTATAAATTTATCAAAAATTGTAAAAAAAAGCATTTATTGCATATACTTGTTCAAAAATTGCACTAAAAACCCATTTATTGCATAAAACATACCAAAAATCGGACAGTAAAACAATTTATTGCATTAATTGTTGCAAAATCGTGTGTAAATTTATCAAAAATTGTAGAAAAAGCATTTATTGCATAAAATTGATCATGTATGACACAAAACCCCAATTTATTGAATTAAAAAATCCAAAATTTGCGCAAAACTAACCGTTTATTGCGTAAACTAGTACAAAAATTTAACAAAAAAACCGTTTATTGCATAAAATAGTTGCTCATACACAGTAGTCCTTATAAATTTATAACATTGCATAAAACAGACCAAAAATCAAACAAAAAAATAATTTATTGCAGGGCAATTCCACGTCAAGTGAGCTGTCCATTTCGCGCGACCCTCTCCGATTTAGCTCAAATTTTGTACACTTATTTGAGTACCCAAAATATGATTTTATGCCAAATTTCAGATCTGTAGGTCACATAGTTCGCTTCGTAGAGCCAATTGAATTTTACGGCAATTTTTAAGTTCAATCTTTAACTTTATGTATCTTAATTGCATATCATCCTGGAAAAATTTTAGAATAGTCATAACCGATGGGAAATTTCCCAAGGAATCGAATGCAGCGGTCAGATTTTTGTTATCTTGCCCCGCACGCGCAGAAAACGCAAAAAAACAGTTTTTTTTTTTTAATTCATTTCTCAAAAGTTGCCACCGATTAAGACTTCAATTTTTGGGAAAAGACAGCCAAAAGTATGTACTTTAAGATGCTTAAATAAAAATTTTCCGCACTAGTGGTGGTTTTTGCTCTAGAGTCTTTTGAACGCACAAAACCAAATCGTGTATAAACTTCTTTAGTTTAAATATATTTATCAAAAATTGCAAAAAAAAGCATTCATAGTATAAATTGATCACGAATGACACAAAACCCCAATTTATTGCATAAAAGAATCCAACAATTGCGCAAAATATCCAAAAATCGGACAAAAAAACAATTTATTGTACAAATTAGTACAAAAATAACATATAAACTTCTTCTGTTTCAATAAACTTATAAAAAGTTGTGGAAAAAATATTTATGCATAAAATTGGTCAAAAATGACACAAAACCCCAATATATTGCATAAAAAAATCCAAAAATTGCACAGAAGAACCGTTTATTGCGTAAACTAGTCCAAAAATTCAGCAAAAAATCAGTTTATTGCATAAAATAATTTGTATAAACCTTACTTGTTTTTCTAAATTTATTAAAAAAATTACAAAAAAACAATAATTGCATAAGAATAATTAAAAATCGCACAAAAAACGCATTTATAGCATAAAGTAATGCAAAAAACTCGCAAAAAATTATTTACTTTATAAAATAGGGCAAAAGTTGCGCATAAACGTCAGTTAAATTCATTTAAAAAATTACAGAATACGCATTTACTGCATAAAGTTGCATAGCAAACCCATTTATTGCATCAAACAGACCAAAAACCAAGCAAAAAAACAATTTATTGCATACAATTTATGCAATAATTGTTTTTGTGCAAAAATCGTGTATATAAACTTCTTTTGTTTCAATAAATTTATCAAAAATTGTAGGAAAAAAAATGATAGCATAAAATTGATCAAAAATGACAAAAAAAAAACAATATATTGCATAAAATCATTCAAAAATTGAACAGAAAAACCGTTTATTGCGCAAACTAGTCCAAAAATTCAGCAAAAAAATCGTTTGTTAAATAAAATAGAGACATACTTGCATAAAACTTACTTGTCTTGTAAAAAAATAATAAAAAATCGCACAAAAGCCGCATTAATAGCATAAAATAATGCAAAAATCTCGCAAAAAAGAATTTATTTTATAAAATTGTTCAAAAATTGTACATAATACCAACCAACAATCAATTTACTGCATAAATTGGTGCAAACATCGTGTATAAACTTCTATTGTTTCAATAAATTTATCAAAAATAGTAAAAAAAGCATTTATTGCATAAAATTGATCAAAAATAGCACAAAACCCCAATTTATTGCATAAAAGAATCCAAACATTGCGCAGAAAAACCGTTTATTGAGTAAACTAGTAAAAAAATTCAGCAAACAAACGTTTATTGCATAAAATAGAGTCAAATTAGCATAAACCTTACTTGTATTTCTAAATTTATTAAAAAAATTACAAAAACTTTATTAATTAAAAACCGCACAAACATTTATAGCATAAAATAGTGCAAAAATCTCGCAAAAAAAACTAATTTATTTATAAAACAATGCAAAAGTTGCTCACAAACTTCAGTAAAATCCATTAAAAAAACTAAAGTAATGCAAAAATCTCGCAGAAAAAAACTTATTTTATAAAACTTTGCAAAAGTTGCTCATACTTCAGTTCATTTATTAAAAAAAAATACAGAAAAAAAGCATTTATTGGATAAACTTGCATAGAAAACCCATTTATAGCACTAAACAGACCAAAAATCGGTCAAAAAAACATTTTATTGCATAAATTGGTGCAAAAATCGTGTATAAACTTCTTCTGTTGAAGAAAATTTGTCAAAAATAGTAGAAAAATTAAATTAATGCATAAAATTAATAAAAAATTACACAAAAATTTAATTTATTGCATAAAAGAATCCGAAAACTGCGCTAAATAACCAAAAATCGGACAAAAACGCATTTATGGCATAAAGTAATGCAAAAATCTCGCAGAAAAAGCATTTATTTTATAAAATAGTGCAAAAGTTGCGCAGTTCAGTTGTCCTCATAAATTCATTTAAAAAAATACAAAAAAAGCATAAATTTGTTCAAAAATTGCACAGAAAACCCAAACAGACCAAAAATAGGACAAAAATAATAATAATAATAATAATAATAATAATAATAATAATTAGTCTTTATTCATTACATTTTACATAAATTAGTGCAAAAATCGTGTATAAATTTATCAAAAATTGTAGAAAAAACATTTATTGCATAAAATTAATAAAAATTACAGAAAAACCCCAATTTATTGCATACAAAAATCAAAAAATTGCGCAGAATAACCGTTTATTGTGTAAAATAAAGCCAAATTTGCATAAACCTTACTTAATTGCCTGTCTAAATTTATTAAAAAAACAACAAAAAACATTAATTACATAAAAATAATTAAAAATCGCACAAACAACGCATAAAGTAATGCAAAAATCTCACAGAAAAACTATTTATTTTATAAAATAGTGCAAAAATTGCGCATAAACTTAGTAAATTCATTAAAAAATAACAAAAAAAAAACATTTATTGCATAAAAAACCCATTTATTGCATAGAACAAACCAAAAATCAGAAAAAAATCGTGTATAAACTTCTTAAATTTTAATAAATTTATCAAAAATTGTATGAGAATCTAAAAATTGCGCAAAATAACCGTTTATTGCACAAAATAGAGCCAAATTTGCACAAACCTTACATGTTTTTTTTTAATTTATTTACAAAAACATTAATTGCATTTAAAAAAAAAAAATTTATAGCTCACTCAAAATATTCAAAAGATAAACAGACAATAACAAACTCCAAAAAGTGCACAAACTCTAAAAATTTCTTCACAGGCTGCAAAAGATCTTTAAAAACTGCATCAAATACTTTAAAAGTGCACAAAAAAATCAACTAAATACACTCAAAGTATTCAAAAAATAAATAAACTCTTATAACGGACTTGAAACGTCCCTCACAGACTGGAAAATATCTTAATAACCCACAAAAGATTTTTAGAAACTTCATAAACCTCACAAAAAAATGCACATCAGACAACAAAAAACTCTAATAACAAACTAAAAAGTGCATAAACTCTAAAAATGTCTGATGATTGCAATCTATACTTCACAAATATTTAGATTTAAAGTGTAAAGATTTCCTTTTCTTAACTCTCTCTTTCTTAAAATCTCCAAAGTGCATTCAAAAGCTAGGACAATTCAAAAAGATTGAAAGTAAAAGAATACATTTCTTAAAAAAGTAAACTTCAAAGGATTGTTATGAAAATAATACAACTAAAAACTGTAAAGCCAAAAAACATACAAAAAATAAAATACTAGAATTAGGACTCTCCCTAAACGTTAAATAAGTCCTAAAAAATAAAAAAAAATGTAAAAAAATAAATAAGGTCGTCAACACCAGACCCATAGCCGAGCCCGCGCAGATTCAGGTTCCTTCTTCCTCGTCTTAGCCTGTAGGTCCTCGCAATTCTGTAGCAAATAACAGATCATTTGCATCGGCTTTTACTCCTCCAGCTCAACAAAAGTCATCATTCGATAAATTCCCCGCCATCTTAAAAGAAATGGGTGAATCTCAAATAAGATTCATAGCAGACATCTTGTCCACTCTCATCAACTAATAATGGATAATATACTAGACAAAGCATTACAGAAAAAATGGGTGAAGTGGACAAATTATTCTTCGATCAGAACCTCGACATCCTGCTGGTGTCAGAGCCGGTCCACAAACCCAATTGAATACTGAGAATTATACTTTCACGTATTTGCGTTTGTTACCCACAAAGCGTGGAACTATATAATCTCACTCAAATCGAACGTGATAGTGGTGACTGTGCCAGGGCTTGGCACAATCAGGATCGCTCCCGGTTACATTTGTCCGCAAAATCGTATCAAAACTATAATCCTACTATGCACCTTAAGTAAGATCATAGAGAAAGTAATCTTGGATATTATTCAAGAGCACAAGGATCTGAACAAACTTCTCCCCTCCCACTAACATAGATTCAGATGGGTCAATCGAGCGTTCACCAACTCAACCACCTGGCGGACCACATTGTCAAAGGTTTCAGACTGAAAAAGGCCTTCTTGAACGTCGAAAAAGCCTTCAACAAAGTTTGTCACAAGGGACTGCTTCTAAAACTAAACTGACAACAATTTCCTCTGCGTATTATAAGGCTGGTAACCTCATATCTAAACCGCAGAAGTCTGACAGTCAAACTCGAAAACTACATTTCTACTTCACAGTAGATCAAGGCTGTAATTCCTCAAGGCTCCATTCTCTCGCTTCACATTTTTAACCTGTTCGTAGGCGACATGCCTTTGGGAAGCATGCACGGATTTAAAATGGCTCAATATGTTGACTAAACAGCACTTATCTACTTCTCAAGGTCAACCAAATTAGTCAACTTACGTCTTCAAAAAGCCACCTCTGATCTAAAAAATTAGATGGACAAATAAAACGCTGCAAAAAGCAAGGCCACTCGCTCTTCATGAGAACATCGCCTTTAATGACGTTCCCATACCGTGGTCCAACACAGCCAAGTATCTTAAAGTAATATTTTACAAAAGGCTTTAAACAAAGCCAACATGGCCAAAACTTTACTACATCCGATGTTACTTTGGAATAGTGGCATGTCGCTCCAAAACAAAACCCGGCTCTACACCTCAACCATTAGACCAATAATCACGTACGCCTCCCCCATTTGAAGGCGGCTGAAAACAGCCACCTCAATCGTTTTCCAAAACAAATCTTTGCGGATGCTCATTGGAGCACCATGGTTCGTTCAAAATTTGAATATTCGGACAGACACATTAAAGCTTTGGCCAGAAAGTACTTCAAAAACCTCGCAGTTCACTGGAATCTGTCCACAAACGACCGATGAATTCAATAGTAACCGAGTTAGATACATAAGTGGGCAAAACCACATCCAAAACAAAATCCAAAAAACCAGGCTATAGGGCAAACTCACAAAAACACCTCCTACATACACATCTCCAAGCGAAAGGTCCATGAGCCTAAAGGTCTCAAACTTCCAGGCACTCACAGATTTGGTAGGGTTTGGTCGGTAGACGCCCTAGATGGTTGAATCGTCCTGTGAACAAAGAATCTTTAAAAGATTCCCCACCCACGCCAAAGAAAAAAAAAACTGATGAAAAATGCCATAATTAATTTAATTTAAGAGCTCCTTATTGCTTCTATTCAATCTCAGAATCTTTCAGAAGCTCTAAACTAAAACTCTCTTAAAGAGTCTGGAAAAAGTTTTCTTTTTTGTATGAGCATCCATTATTCATGTAATCCTCTTGCAGGGAGATATGGTAAAGATTGAACCGCAGTTGCAGCGGTGTTCAGATCTTCCCCTCTGACCATGGAAATTCAGGAGAAGACCATGTGGAGTTCCTGCCGGTTCGTACCCATATCCGCAGCAGGTAGCAGGTAAAGGTAAAGAGCCTCTACTCGATAGAATAATGTAGGTAAAGAAAGTCGGCAAATTGGATCCTTAACTTCGGAATAAGGAATGGCTCTGAGGACCAGGGTACGTTGGGCTTGGTCAGGTCTTGGCTGACGTGCCGGGCCTGAGTAAAGCGCCTCGGCTTCAAATCGAGCTCGGTCCCGTGCCTTGGCCTCCCGCAAAACTTCCTTGCTTCCTTTTCGGCCGCCATTCAACAGTCAGCTCAGAACTGGCACAACTGAGGAAATCCGACTGTCTAATTAAAACAAAGCATTGCGATGACCCCAACGAGTGTTGACGCAATGTGATTTCTGCCCAGTGCTCTGAATGTTAACATGAAGAAATTCAAGCAAACGCGGGTAGACAGCGGAAGTAACAATGACTCTATAGTACTATTAATAAATAGGTTTCAAAAATGTAAAGTATATTAAAACAAACCTCCCAATACAATGCAGAAAACCCCAGCACCGTTAGTTTTGTCATTCTTAACAAAAACAAACTTCAGAATGTATAACTCTAAAAAAATGTAACGACTGATTAGCTTAAAGCAAAGGAATTAACCATAAAAATCCACAATAACCCCATCAAGTAGAAAATGAATTACTTTTACCATATTTTGGCGCCCAACGTGGGGCTTTTTTTAACAAAGCCAATAGAATACTAAAGCCATCCAAACAACTACTGGAACAAACAACAATAATTTCATAAGTAGGCAAGACCTTGATCATTTTTTGGCGCCCAACGTGGGGCTATATTCAAAACCATGTTATTAAACCTTAAAATCCAAACAGCATTTAAAACACAACCAGCAAATAAGTTAACATTTATTTAATTAAAACATACACCACCAAATTCCTTCAAAGTTTTACCACTTTTGATGGTAAAAGATACAAAAAAAGCCTTGTTCTTTAAAAACTAAAATATCGTTCGGTAAACTGATACCTTTATACAATTCAATAACGTATCACATCCAACAAATAAATGTAATATAAAAATGCTTCATTAAATGATAGCAAAACAATACATGTTTTTTTTCCAGAAAGTTTTTTTAAACTGGAACCGATTAATTTAAACGGTTACCAAAATCACCATTGTTTTAAAATGTTTAAGCTGAAAAAAGTTAACAGCAACTATCCGAATAGTAAACCTGAACGAAACCGTTATTTCCTGCAACTCGAGCCATGAACTAACCATATTTTTGCATAAAGTAAAGCCGCGTCCACACTAGTAACATTTACTAATGTGTAAAGCTTAATTTTTTTATGATTAAATATAAATAAAAGTAAAATCAACAATTTTTGATATTTTGAATTTTCTTATTGAAAACAGAATTCTTATAAGAAAAATATTATATTATAGAACACACCTTTCTACTCAGACAAATAGTAATGGTTTCTCGCCCCATTTAGCTGTGCACATAATACATATATCTTATATCAATTTCATAGAATCAACACTAGGGGACGTATTGTTAACACAATTTCATTCATGACGACCAGAAATGAAGGAATTTAATAATAGTTTCCACGTAATGGACTCCTTAAGGAAAACTATAGCAAAGTTCAAATCTAAATTGACTTAGTAAAATAAACTTTAATACGACAGAATTATTTATAGAAGACACACTGACGAGGTTTGTAGAACCGATTGTTAGATTGAGTTTGAATAAATTATTAATTCATTTCATAATTATATTAAGGTGAAAGAAAAAACCCAAAACACGTGTCCATTGCAGGATTTAAATATTCTTTATTTGTAAAATTTTCCACAATTAGTACTTTCATATAACCTAACAACAAATCGAGTATCTAATTAGTATTTATTTCTAAACAGTGACCTTTCATGACATTTAATATTGTCATTAAAAAGCGCAATATTTGCCATTTAAAATTCCCCTACGTTGAAATATTCAGTTCATTTTCTCTTAAACCAAACGAGACATAACACAGCATTCCAATCGGTTGAATAATAACATACACAAGACGTAAATATGTAACTGGAGCTATATTCGCTTCCTCAAGTAACAATAAAAAGTGTGCTTCTTGTAGATTACATTGAAGTATCAAGAAAGGAGAAATAAAACTTCATTTTTTATTTTAATAATTGTCATAAAAAACTTTTATTGTTTACAGCTTCCGTATTCCTGCGGGAGAATATATTCACTTCCCGCCAAATAAAATATTATAAACTATTTCTTTTCTCAATGTGTGCAATTACCTTTGGTGAGTTGAACAGGATCTAACGGTGTTGCAGTCAGGTATATAGCAAAGGTAATCACAAGCACAAAACAACTCCAGACTTCCAGTATCAACATTGTAACGAACAACACAAACTCGCATCACAGCTCGAATCTTTGGCGGTTATTAATCTCATTATATTCGAAATATGTTAAATTACATCCTTTACACTTATGGCACAAACACCTGCGGGCCGGACACGTACATTTTCAAAACTGGACGCGTATTATGAAATTACGATCGCGACTCGCGCACGTTTATATAACGACTGACTTTTCTATCTTCTTGTGCTAGTGGTGTAGCGTGTTTGCGGACCCGAGCAGATCCGGTCGGATCCGAATATCGGGTTTATACCTGCGCGCGTTGACCCTGAATCATAATTAGGTGTTGTTTACCTTTACACACACACACCGTACACCTACAAACATATGTACACTTTTTTTTTATTTCCAGTATTCTTTTGTTAGGGCATTTTGCTAAAGAGATATTCATCTAGGAGGATGTTAATTAATTAAGTGGCAGGATGCGGTGTGTGCGCGGCGACACATTGACTTCGTTCAGATTGCTTAAAAAATATTTTGAAATTGTATTGCATGCTCGCCCGCAGTTATAGCTCAAATATATGGCTTTAAGCAGAAGATCTAAATATGCAGATGAAATCAAACATTTGTTTCATTTTTTTACAGTTGGTAGCACAAATTGTGGGTCGCATTGTTGCCACCTTTTTGAGTTATTTAACTTTAATTTTTTCTATTCCTCTAATCATGTGTCATTAATGTTGAGGTTATGCAAAACGGATCTTATAGATTTAACTCATTTTTTTTTATAGTTGGTAGTACTAGTGCTGGGTCGCATTGTTGCTAAAATTTATTAGAATCTGGTTTTAGAGTTATTTAACAAAATTGCAATACCATTAATTTTAAGGTTATGCGGAACGGATCGTATAGATTTAATTCATTTTCATTTTTTTACAGTTGGTAGTGCCAGCATTATTATTAAATTTCAATCAAACCCAATGTTTGGTTATATTTATATTTTTGACTTCTTTTGGTTCAAAAATGCCACAACTTGTTAATTTTGAGGTTATGCTAAATTAACCGTGTAAATTTTAATCTTGATTTTATAATTGGTACTACTGATGTTGGAGCGCACAATTACCAAATATCATTAAAATCCAATGTACGGTTTTTGAGTTATTCAACTTGACATTAACGGAACATGATTTTGATATTTAAGACAAATATGATTTGAATATTTACAAAGCATGATTTGGACATTCATAAAACGTGATTTTGATATTTACAGAATATGGTTTTGACATTTATGGAACATGTTCTTGACATCTTTAGAACATAATTTTGATATTTACAGAACATGAATTTGACATTTATCAAACATGGTTTAGACATTTGCGGAACTTAATTTTGACATTTACGGAACATAATTTTGACATTTAAAGCAATTATGATTTAGTTATTTACAAAGCATGATTTGGACATTTATAGAACATAAATTTGATGTTTATGGAATATGGTTTTGTCATTTATAAAACATGTTCTTGACATTTGTAGAACATGATTTTAATATTTACAGAACATGAATTTGACTTTTATCGAACATGATCTTGACATATGCAAAAATTAATTTTGACATTTACGGAACATAATTTTGACATTTAAGACAAATATGATTTAGATACATATTTACAAAGCATGATTTGGACATTTATAGAACATGATTTTGATGTTTACGGAATAGTTTTGTCATTTATAGAACATGTTCTTGACATTTGTAGAACATGATTTTAATATTTACAGAACATGCATTTGACTTTTATCGAACATGATCTTAACATATGCGGAACTTATTTTTGACATTTACGGAACATGATTTTGAAATTTAAGACAAATATGATTTGGATATTTACGAAACATGATTTGGACATTTATAGAACATGATTTTGATGTTTACAAAATATAGTTTTGACATTTATGGAACATGTTTTGATATTTACAGAACATAAAGTTGGTATTTATCAAACATGATCTTGACATTTGCGAAATTTAATTTTGACATTTGCGGAACATGATTTTGACATTTGAAACAATTATGATTTGGATATTTACAAAGCATAGTTTGGACATTTATAGAATATGATTTTGATATTTACGGAATACAGTTTTGACATTTACGGCATTTTTGAAACATATTTTGATATTACAAAACATCAATTTGACATTTATCAAATATGATTTTGACATTTACAGAACTTAGTTTTAACATTTACAAACATGATTTTGACATTTAAGACAAATATGATTTAGATATTTACGAAATATAATTTGGACATTCATAGAAGATGATTTTGATATTTACGGAATATGATTTTGATATTTATGGAACATGTTCTTTGGAACATGATTTTGATATTTATAGAACATGAACTTGATATTTGCGGAACTTAATTTTGATATTTAGTATCATAAATTTGATATTTACAGAATATTTTTTTTAATTTACGGAACATTATTTTGGTATTTACGAAACAGGATTTTGATATTTACATAACATAGTTTTGACATTTACGAAACATGATTTTGACAGTTGCAAAACTTAATTTTGACATTTGCAAAAAGTGATTTTGACATTTGAAGAACATAATTTTGACATTTTAAGAACATAATTTTGATATTTACAAAACATCAATTTGACATTTATGGAACATAATTGTATTATTTGCGAAACATGATTTTAACTTTTATAAAACATAAATTTGACATTTACAAAACTTGATTTTGATATTTACGGAACATAATTATATTTGATAGAACATTATATTTACAACGTACTATAGCAAATAGATTGAAATATTATGAAATATAAAACGTTATTTGTTTTGACATTTTTGCAATATTATGACTTATACAGAACATTATTTTGACACAAAGCATACAACTTTACTGTTACTAGAATGTGATTAAGATACTTAGTTACTCCGCACTTTTAGTCACAATAAATATTAATGTGACAAAATATATTTAAATCAATTTGCGTTTAGTCACAATCATCTTTGTTTAGTCACAATGTATTACTAAACAATATAAGTCATTTAGTTAAAATTATTTTTGTTTATTTAAGGATACTTAATTAAGCCGCACTTATTTACAATAAATATTAATTTGCACTTAGTCATGATCTTTCTTACTTAGTCAGAGATTATTGCTTAGTCATTCCACCTTTGTTTACAATCAATTAGGCAAATCGATTTGAGTCTATCTACACTTAGTCAAAATTTTTAACATTTAATTGTTTATCACTTGACTTTGCACTTAGTCACAATAAACATAAAAGTCAGAAAATGTGCTTATATTAATTTGTTCTTAGTCACAATTATTTTTATTTAATCAGAATTTGTTACAAGACTATACCACCAATAAAAGTGTCGATCATTAGCACTTAGTCAAAATTGCTTTTTGATGTATATAAGTCAAATGTATTAGCGTATAATTGTTGTGTAACTACAGTTTATAAATATTGAGCCGGTGGTTTGATACAGTGTTTCCGTCCAAGTGTTTGTTATCGAGAAATTGACCGACAGTTGTCACTAATACGTCAAAGGTGGGTAGAATAACAAATTTCTTGAGAACTAACACTTGAGCGGGTGGGCGGGAACACAGTTTATACATATTAAGCCGGTGGTTTAATACAATGTTTTTGCCCACCCGCCCAAGTGTTTGTTATTAAGAAATTTGCTTATTTTAACACTTGTTGCGTTTCTGCTGTTTTAATATGACAGATTGAATGACAGTTGTCACTAATACGTCAGAGGTGGGTACAATAACAAATTTTTTGATAACTAACACTTGGGCGGGTGGGCGGAAACACAGTTTATACATATTGAATCCGGTTGTTTGATATAGTGTTTCTGTTCACCCGCCCAAGTGTGTGTTATCAAAAAATTTGCTTATTCTCACACTTGTTGCGATTCTGCTGTTTTTAATATGACAAAATAAATGACAATTGTCACTAATACGTCAGAGGTGGGTACAATAGCAAATTTCTTGATAACTAACGGTCGGTAGTTTAATATAGTGTCCCCGTCCACCCGCCCAAGTGTTTGTTATCAAAAAATTTGCTTATTTTCATACTTGTTGCGTTTCTGCTGTTTTTAATATGACAGATTGAATGCCAGTTGTCATTAATACGTCAGAGGTGGGTACAATAACAAATTTATTAATAACTAACACTTGGCCCATGGGCGGAAACATATTTCTAAATACTGGGCCGGTGGTTTGATACAGTGTTCCCGCCCACCCACCCAAGTGTTTGTTATCAAGAAAAAAATTTATTCTCACACTAGTTGCGTTTTTGCTGTTTTTAATAAAAGATTGAAGGAAAGTTGACACTAATACGTCAGAGATAGCTCAGAATTTTTCTACAAAGTTTCATAACAAAATGTGTTTAGATTAATTTGCACTTAGTCACAATAATTTTTATTTAGTCATAATCTGTTATTACACTATTTTAGGCTTATTTGCAGCCAATTAAAAATATAAAAAAAAATCGTAATATTATTATAGTAAAATAATTTTTATTAAATTAAAACTGCAAAAAACAGTAAAATTTTAAGAAAATTTGTCGTAAAACAAAAATTAATTGGACAATTTTAATAAAATTTACTGATTTGTAAGCCAACATGTTAGAAAATGTAAGAAAAATTTAAAAACCGTAATATTGTTTAGTAAAATAATTTTTATTAAATTTAAACAGCAAAAAACGGTAGAATTCTTACAAAATTTGCCGTAAAATAAAAATTAATTGCACAAATTTTATAAAATTTACTGTTTAGTTGGCCAACATGTTATTAAATGTAAAAAAAAATAAAAAGCGTAATATTGTTATGGTAAAATCATTTTTATTAACTGTAAACTGCAAAAAACGGTAAATCTTTATCTAAATCCGCCATAAAACAAAAATTAATTGGACAATTTTTATAAAATCTACTGATTAGTAGACCAACATGTTATTAAATAGTAAAAATAAAATAAAAACCGCAATATTGTTATGGTAAAATAGTTTTTGTTAACTTTAAATGCAAAAAACGGTAAAATTTTAACAAAATCCGCCATAAAACAAAAACTAATCAAACAATTTTTATAAAATTTACTGGTTAGTGGGCCAACATGTTATAAAATTAAAAAAAAGTAAAAACTGCACTTAGTCAAAAAAATTTATGTCTATATCTGCAATAATTAAGGCTTAATTGTTTACTTAGTTACTGCAAGCTTAGTCACAATAAATATTTAAAGTAACAAAATGTTTGCATTTAGTCAAAAATATTTGCATTTAATTAGACTTGCATTTTGTTGCAATAAATATTAAAAACAAATAAAAAAGTTAGTTTAATCTATCTGCACCAATTCAGAATTATTTGATTAAAAACGTTTTTATTAATTTATGTTTAGTCACATTTTTTTACCTAGTCAAGTCTGTACTTAGTCAATATTGCTTTTAATGTGTCTAAATTTAGTCAATATTATTTACGTTTAGTCATAACAAATATTAAAGTGGCAAACTATTTTTTTATTAATTTACACTTAGTCACAATTTTTCCTGCTTAGTCAATATTGATTTTTAATGTCAAAATCATTTGATTTAATCGCGTATATTTAGTTAGTTGCAGTTTTATATTTAGTCAATATTGCTTTTTAATGTGTTTGCACTTAGTCAAAGTTGTTTACTTTTAACCAAAGACACATAACTTATTTTATTTTTATTTACACTTAGTTACAACTTTTTTTACTTAGTGAATATTACTTTTTAATGTGTCTACACATAGTACTATAGCCTCAAGTTTCACAATAAATCTATAACCTTAAAAAATGTCTAAACTCTTTAAGTTACCGCATAATATTACTTTAAAAGCCTGTCATTTTCAAACAAAGTCAAAATTATAAATCTTTAGTTTCTAACAAGCTTGGTAATGATTATCAGGTCCTATAAAACTGTCACAGAAGACAATAAAAACAATTGCAACAACACAATTAAAAGATGTCAAGAGACAGTGGAGTAAAGAAGAAAAGAAGGAATAAACAAAAAAACTAATTTCAAAAAATAAAAGAATAAGTAGAGACTAAACCCGAGACGTATTATTATACATAAAAAGGACTTTCCTCTGTTTGCCCAATTGCTGAATATAAGTCAAAATTACCCAAATTACAGAACATCCCAGAACTTGAAGAGGCCGTCGCGGACCTGACAAGCAAAATTACAGTAGCTATGGAGAAAGCTGCTAAATCATTTTCTGTTTGGGCCAACAAGGGTTGTTGGCCCAAAACTTACGCGCGCCATAAAAAACCTTATGTGCAAACAAAACGCAACCAAAGGGCTTTGACAAAGAACTCGTAATCTGGACTATCGCAAATCAATGAATATGCTAAACCGTCAAGTCAAATAAGCCATCAGAACCCACAAAAATGAGAACGAAAAAAGAGCCATAGTGTCTACCACTAAAGATAAAAATCGTATGTGGCGGACCGCCAAGGGTTTCCGTAACACAGCAAAACTTCTAATTATGATTCAGGGCAAACGCGGGTTAGTATATTTATTGTAGGAAAAGAACGAGGCATTTACCGACAGCTTAGAACAACAATGCACCTCAAACACGGAAGACCACGATAAGGTACGCCAAGAGGTCCTCAACCGATTGGCAGATTACAAAAATTAAGTACCGTCCAAGCGCAAATAATTTTGCGACTTAAGCTGCAGTCAGCACTGGGTCCGGATTTTATACTCAAGAAGGCTCTTAAAGCATTCTCGCCAAAAGCAAACGGTCGCCATCATACTAACGCGATCCTTTGTACCGACTATTTTCCGGAGACATGGAAAAGGTCGTACGTCATAAACATCCCCAAATTGGGAAAGAAAGTGTCCTCAAAACTATTGACTTATTAGTCTGCTATGTTCTTTGGGTAAGGTCGTAAAAAAGGTCATTTTAGAGATAATCCTAGACCACACAGAAGATGAGAAATTGCTACCCGATCATCAACACTGATTCCGTTGAGATAACTCAATTGTCTTCTAATTGAACAGGGTAACAGATCAAAGCGTTTCGGCAGAGCAAGTCTACAAGAATAGTATTTTTTGACGTCAAAAAGGCAAGGTGTTGCACAAAAGGCTCCTTGTTAAACTCTTTTACTTTAATTTTCCAACTCGTCTGGTAAAATTAATTGCATCGTTCTTGAAAAATCCAACTTTGGTCGTCAAACTAAAAGGTCACATCTCCACGTCTTGCAACATATTCTCAAAAATCCCGCAAATATCAATTTTTTCTCTAATTCTTCTTAATTTGTATGTCTCTAACATGCCCTCCGAAGTGAACGGAGTCAAAACATTACAGTACGTTGATAGTATTCGTGATCCGGACGGACTATCACAAACCAATGAGTTTGCTAAACCAAGTCAAAGAAGCCATCAAAGCCCACATAAATGAAAACAAGAAGAGAGCCATAAAGTTTATAGTTCAACGGCTTCCTAGGTAGTCACCCGGGAAATTAAAATAGCCACAAAAGCATTAAAAAACTGATTATCAGTTTGGGGAGTAAAAATTAATTCAGAAAAGAGCAAAGCAGTTCTTTTCCGTCTTGATGACATTCCAATTCTATAGACAGGTTTTGCAAAATATTTTGGAGTTACCAAAGAGCTGATATTCAGATTGCACGTGCAATCAGTTCTAGCTAAAGCTAAGATTCCAAAAAACTGTTTGGTCCTGGCTGTGCAACAAAACAGTGGAATGTCACTTAGCAATCAAATTTGTCTTGACAAGACAATAATCCGTCCACAATTAGTATTTGCTTTTTTGGTATGAGGTACTACCGCTACCCCATGACTTGCTAGACTAGAAGTCTTCCAAAGTCAAATTTTGCGTTGGTTTCGCACCGTGGTAATTTGCTAGGATTTCAAGATCAACTGCAATCTGGACTTGCTGAACCAGATAAAGATGACGTCATGCTCAGAGCATAACACTTGTGGATAATAATATCCCAACCTTTGCCAGCCTTTAGAGCAATCTTAAAATTTCCCGTCTCCTCAAAAGCTCTTCTATCGGAAGGTTTATGCTCAATAACTGTGCCAAGCTTCTAGGTAATTCCCAGATTGGGTCAAGTTTGAATTCAACACGTCTTGGGAATCGTAAGACTCCCCACCCACGCCAAAAAAAAAAAAAATTTTAGAAAGTTTTTGCAAAAATAAAAAAAAAATAGTAAGAAAAAAATTATCTATTCTGACAGGAAAAAACACTTAATAATGTAGAACACACTCTAGTAGAATACAAAGCTTAAAAAAAAGATAAAAAAGAACTAGAAAATATACTGAAAACAAAGTGGATAAAACAACAATCATTAGAAAATGGCGGATAGATAAAAAAAATTAAGAAAATTAACAACAAAGAAAAATTTAAAAAAAAACAAACATTGAAAAGAAAATAAAGAAGAAAAATAAGAAAAGCAAAAAAAATTTAAAAAAAAAAAACAAAAAATCATTTATGATGAGTAACACCAAACAAAACTGCAAAAATAAAAATAACAAAAGCAGAATAACAAAATAGAAAGACAAACTAAATAATTAAAATAAATAGTACACAAATTAAAGAAAACAAAAAATGCAGATGTAGATGTCCGTGCAGATAAAGTGATACAAAAGACAAAAAAGCAAACAAAAGTAAGAGTTATAGCAAAAACCAGCTCACTTCAAACTAGTGCTAAATTTTTTAACATCTTTAGTGCATCTGTAGTCTTTATAGAAAATCTATAATCTTTAAAAAAAGTCTATAGTATCCAAAAAAACACATAGCCTTTTAAAGAATTTTTTTTTATTTATATTCTCTACAGTGTCTAATCTGCAGTATAAACTTAATCTATCAAACTTAAAGCCACAATCTAATAGTAAAAAAGATTATTTGATCTAGAGCTAATCGCAAAGCGACAAATGATCTCTATACACATTAATTCAACTTTCAAAGTTGTTAAGTAACAAGGATTTTGTACAATGGAGTGACATTAAGGTAATCCTAACAAGAAATGATAAATAAAACATAAATACATTTGGAAACTATACAGGCTAGACGCAGGATAAGAAGTACTTTACTTTATGAATAAATCAAAACAGGTCTAGCTAAAAGAAAGAAATGCATCAAACAAATTACTAATAAGTAAAACAGCTTATAGATGTTGGGTACAGTAAAATATTTACTACAATAACATGTTCTTTCAGAGCGTCTTGCTTTTTTTATTATTTTACTTATAAATAATTATGTTTACACTTTTCTTTTTCTAGTCAACCATTTTTTTTTCTTTTTTATTATTTTTAGTAATGCAAAGTTTTGTTATTTCTATTATAAATATTCAAATTAGAAACAAAAAGCATTCCTGTCATAATTAATATCTACCCACACAATCTCAAACAAAAACTAAGCAAACATGACACCGTTCTGTAATTAAAGTGTTAGAAATCAGTGAAGTGAGATACAATCTATCCAGATAATAATTATCCAGTCGGGGAGAATAGCATAGCCGACACGACGGCGTCGCGTCGCGTCCTCCCCCATTATAATTTTTTGTGTCTCTTCTTTATATTTTATACATAATCGTTGGTTTTGTCGATTCATTTTTTATTCACTTAGTTAACTATGAAATATGACTAAAACAAAGTTGCCGCACACAATTTACACAAAAGACGTACAACTAGCACACGAGTGCCAAGCATAGTACACCCACATTATATCCGGAAAATGAATTATTAACCATAAGATGGGGTATTGTCCTCCCGCTTGGATTTTATCATAAATTATAACTTCGCGCCGGACTCTTCGTACATGTTTAATGTCGAAACTAATATAGTTTTGCTAGCACTTTAGAAGTAGGACACTATCATTAATAAAAATATTATTATGATAATGTAGGAAACTTTGATAATATCATTTTTAATTTAAATCAATTCATTATTCTTATAATGTAATTGTCCTACTTCTTTCTGTCGATTATGTGAATGTTCAATAAGAAGTGAATGTGCGTATATTTGCAAGTTGATTCATAATTTATCATCGCATTGCTGTATTTGTACAATGGGTTTGTGTGTTCTTGCAATCGTTTCAATTAAAACAACCGTTGGGTTTACGTTTGGACGATAATGACTACACGTTTTCTCAATTCATTATCGTCAGCCTGAATTACTTTTATATAATCTTTAATATTGTTTGGTATTATGTTTAAGTTGTTTGCGTAACTACACATAACAGTAGTGTAACAACAAACTATTTAGAATGAGTAACAAAAGTAAATTAATTAAATTAGCTGTAAAGTTACATAATTAATAAATAAAAAATGTAATATTTAGGAATTATCTGGACGTTTAATTAATAAATACTTTAACAATATTATAGTTTAACTAAGATAAGACTATTTTGTCACATTAGAGAATATACAGACTGTTAATAATATTTCATTAAATCTGCTTCTACAGAAAGCCAAGTTCAACAAAACTAATTGCCTCAAATCCTGCCATTAGTGTATATAATTTTCTTAGAAAGATATATTCTTGTTAGACTCCCACACTAGAAATATTTTTTCCACTTCCTGTCTGGGAAATAATATATTTTACAAAACATAATTAATATAAATTTATTATTGAATATAATAAAATTCCTTAATGCACATAACATGTTAAAATAAATTTACGTTGTAATATTCTTTAAAGTATATTGTGGCATATCCATTATTTTCTTTTGTATGTAGTGACTTAACAAAAATATTTCCGCAATAAAAACCATTAATACGCATCATGTGAATTAATTATCAAAAATAAATATTATTATTTAAGCATAAATAAATGAAAAATCTAGTATTTACTATTTATTTGACCTAGTTTCAAATAGTTAACAAACTAAATGTGCTAAGACTTTCTTAATTATTAATCTGCTAAATCATCAACTCTTTTGTAGTAATTCCTGCAAATAGTTCTAATTAAGTGCAAACGTAAATCTTAAAGTAAAGACTAGTCAGTTTAAAATAGTGGGCCATTAGAACATTTTATATAAATTAAAAGTTAACGTATAATTGAAAATTATACAATTTCATTGTATATAATAGGTTCGGCTTTAATCGGCCATCTTCGGAAATTAAACATTTAATTTTAACAATGCAGTTATTAAATATAATATTAACGCAATTGCGCAATATAATAAGCAAAATCAATTGTATAATAGTCTTGCATAAGCTTATTAATTATTATTTTACAAACCTTAATTAATGGATCATCTTGCTTGTATCTGCGCTGCTGATGACTCACTCACATTTTTTTAATCGACGCGATTTAACCGAGTTGAAATTATACTCACAACACTATCATGACATGTTTTAGTAACTTTTCTGCAAATATAAGCACCCGAATTGGAGTTTAAGTATACTTTTTAAACGATAATTGCGAACGAAACCGAGCATCCCGTAAGCATTGCATAAGCCGGGTTGATTGAAACTTTAAGCACTTTTCAATATCAAAATGTTATTCGGGATGATGCGACTACTGATGGATATGTTACTACAAGTTTAATTAGTATGTTTGTAACACGTTATATTAATTCAGTTTGTTTATAATTGATTAATTTGTTAATAAACTTTAAATTAGTTGCCGGCGTCCTGTCATGGCGGACAACCTGCGCAGACTACTTCTGCGCATCAAAGCAGTAGCAGTGAGCCAACTTAAGTACCAACTTAAATCTGAATTATTGTAATAAATAATCAAATCTTCTGTAATATGCAGGGTGTTCAGAAAACTTTAAAAAATAAAATTCTAATTTAAAAAAAATTATAATTATATAAGTTTTATAATACCAAATCAGAAAAAAAATGTTTTAGTAATTAAAAAAAAACGTAAACGTATTTTGATGTTTTTACAGAGTTATTTGTTAGTATATAAATTGCAAAACATAAAAGGTGTTCCAATAAATTAATTTATTATAATTAAAATGCATTTAAAAGTACTTGAAAACGCATTTATTTTTATATTTAGATACATTTTTTGGCTATTTTAATTATTATTTGACTAAAATACTTTAAACAAATGTACTTTAATCTTTTCTGAATGTATTGTTAAAAAAATTAATTGGTTATCAAATTATATGTAGAAATAGAAATGACACCAAAGTAGCTGTTTTTACTACAATACTTGAAAACAAAGTGGCGGTCAGTATGCTCTTAAAGTATTGTACTTTCAGTGCGTGATACGTGTTTGCTTTGCTTGCTTTAAACTAGTGTTCTTGGTGTATAAAAGAAAACATTGGAGTTTGATGCTGTTGGCAAATGCTTTGGCTTTTCTCTCTATAGTGTATTGAATCCCATCTGGTCTTTAAGATTTTAAAGATCTTCTACATAAGATTATCATCTTTTGAGATAGATTTTATACTATTTTTTCACCATTGGTTTTTGTGCGCCTTTATGGCCTCTCAAACTTTGTTGTAAAGCGCGTTTAAGATTACACAATTTTTGGGGTTGCATATCTTTAACCATTAACGTTTAGAAAAGTTTCTTCTTTGAATCGATGCTTTTATGTCTTAAGATGATCTTAAGAGATTATCGACGCTAACCTGATTGGTTTTAGAAGCTTTTTCAAAGACTTAGTGGTTTTGGACTTAAACTGAAATTAGTGCGACTGCTCTTTTGATGTTTTCAACCGGAGGTCAAGCTACCATGCTTTTTTCTAGAGATTGTGAAAAGAAAGTTTAATCCGTATAGATTACAAGTTTCTTTTTCTTCTCAGTTGATTTTCTTTTGAGCTAAGACTATTGAATGATGTCACCACAGCTTGGAAGTTGACGTTCTTAAGTATTACTACGCTAAGAACGTCTTTTTGGTGGCCTGCAGATCTGTAATGAATGGGTTTGTTTAGACCCAAAACTTGAAAATTGTTTTCTTGCACGTAGTAAAACATATTCCAACTTTAAATTAAAGTTTTTAGCAATTATTGTAAGATGTAAATTAGCAAAGACCTTATCAAGATTTGCGGTTTTGATACAATTGCTTTGTCTTAGCTTCAAGGTGTATTCACTTTAAAATAGTTCAACATTTTTTTTGCAAAGATTAGAGTTCCACGCTTTATAGGTACTACCAAAACACACAATTACGTAAAAGTAATTAAAAATTTCTGCTCTTAAGTGGGTTTGTATTTTGACTCATTTTTGTTTATTTAAAAATCATTTATCTCCTTTAAGATGATGGAAATTTTCTTGTTTACGATATTTTGTTGGCTCCTCCACCTTTGCAAAGAATTTGTTTGTTGTGTTTGCTGCAAGTTTGCTGAGAACAAATTAAAACCTGTGCCGGCGCGGGCTTGATTGCCGGTCTTGAGTTGCTGAAAAAAGTTATTAGTAACTTTTGGCAACCAATCTCATACATCATAAGTTCACGTAAATAAAAGAACTAAAAAAAAAGAAAAATACCAACATATGTGCAGCTTTGGAAAAACTCTGAATATGACTTGTGGGGTGCCACAGAGCTCTGTTCTGGGCCCCACTTTGTAGAACATTTACTATGACAGTTTATTGAAGGTAAAGATGCCACACGGAATTACCACAATAGCCTATGCGTACAATCTTGCCATGGTAGTCAGAGACAATAACATAAGGAAAATAAAAGATAGTGCAAAATGGGTGCCCTATATGATTAGGAAATAGATCAAAAAGATGGGCTTAGAGTTGGCAACACAAAAAAACGGAAGCCGTAGTCCTGGTGGAAAGAAGGAAAGACATCATAGTCAAAATTAATCTATGGAACACCACAATCAAACCTCAAGATAGTATTAAATACCTAAATATGAGAACAGGAAAAAACTGGAACATGGAACCCCACATAACTGAAGTCAAACAAAAACCAAAAAAACTAATAATGGCTTTGATACAAATCATGCCAAATGTGGGAGGTCCAAAAGCAAAGAAACGCAAAGTAATAGAAGCAACTAGTAGACTCAATTCTGCTGTACGCTGCGCTTATATGGAAAGAAAGCTGCAACATTAAAAAACAAAGGGTAATCCTAAAAAAAACTAGAAGAAAATGGCAATCAGAATAGCAAGTTTTGATTAAGGTTATACAGGAAATAACAAAAACTATCCTTATACACCTCCTTGTCCAAAAGCAAAACAACAACATACAGAAACAGCTAAAACAATAAAAAAAACTTATAAAATAAAAAAAATAAAAAAATGAGAAGAAGAATGACAGATTAAAGAAGATGTATGTAGTAACATCTTGAGTAATCAGGAAACATGGAAATCTAAACTACCATCTCACACAGACGAATGCTTTGAGTTGTACTTAAAAAAAATGTGTTTTGCGGTGCATGACGGATTCCTCTACTGTAGGAAAACTGATCATCCAAAACATACACTCGTAAAGTGCCCTTGCTGGAAGGACATCAGAATCTGACCCCACTTATAGTGCAAAGTGCAAGCAACTGGAAGGTTATTAATAAAGAAATAAAAAAAATAATGACAACAAAAGAAAAAGAAGAAAAGATAAACCAAAAATAGAAAGTGTCTTGGACTTGTAAAGTAATACCACAACGGTCATTCCGCAAGCTCAGGAGGATAAAGGATTTTAAAGTTTTAGTAGATATACGGAAAACTGGGAGCCCCACACAATGTGCGTAATGCGTTTTTCCCTCACAAGAAAAAAAAGTCTACGTAAAAATGATAAATTGTCTTGCCTTCTTTGTAGTTTGCAAAATGCGCGCCTGAACGTAAAACCACCAATTGGTAAGGCCTCAAGCAAATTCTACAAACTGCTTTTGTGTTACAGCGTTTGGCGGTACGCCCGTGCCTCTAGCAAAGCGTACCATAGGAAATCAGATAAATTGATTTCCAGTTTGATGAATGTTGGTGGGATTGAAACCCAGCAATTTGAGAGCTAACCTAACAATTTTCTTGACAAAAGCTTCCAAATTACTACGTTAAAGCAGCGTTTCTTGGTGTAGTACTTGACTCTTCTAACTTTGAAGAAGGTTATTGCGTTCTTGTGGTCGGTGTTTGTGGCCGGCTTCATGCGGATACCTTGTAGGTATTTGTGCAGAAATATAATTTATGTAGTTGTCTTTGAAATGCTTAAAATGTTTTTGAAAAATTGTGTTTGTCTCTAAGCACAATTGCCGAGAAGCTGGACTTTAAAGCAACGCGTGTGAAAGGTCCGAAAAGATGGAAGAGATAGGTTAGATTAAGTTAGGTTAGGTTAAGTTTGGTTCTACTCACTATATTGGTGGAAACCAGAGATTAACAAAACTAGAAAAGAAGGGCACAGTGCTAGGAAGCAGCTGAAAAGAGTTAGAGAAAATACAAAAACAAACCAACAAACATTGGAAAACCTAGAGAACAAACACAGACAGAAAAAAAAGTCTTAAAACTGGAAATACTGAGAGCCAATAAAGAATGCTGGAACAAAATAATAAACAAAATAGACACCAATCTTTGGGGACAAGAATACAAGATTGCTAATAAGAAGTTTTAATTGCGACAGACAATTGAATCTAAAGACAAAGCTGTGAGTAGCATAATTGATGAGCTATTTCCAAACGTATCAATAACGCAAAGAATAGACTTAACTTGCAGTAAACTACCGCCATTCACTGAAGAAGAACTGGAACAAACAGTAAAAAAG
Source organism: Tachinus rufipes (assembly GCA_963932245.1). Taxonomy (NCBI): domain Eukaryota; kingdom Metazoa; phylum Arthropoda; class Insecta; order Coleoptera; family Staphylinidae; genus Tachinus; species Tachinus rufipes. The sequence continues at coordinate 12,772,739 of OZ010749.1, forward strand.
TTAAAAAACAGAAAAGCTCCATGGCCAGACAAAATCCCGGCAGAAATTCTAAAAATTGGAATGATAGGAAACCTTCAACAATACCTGAATACGATAAGCAGTGTACTTGTTGATGCAAAAATTGCAAAGAATTGGAAGACTGCTTAGCTAATATTAATTAAAAAACCACCTACAGACAAATCTAATAAATAAAAAAATACAGGCTACTATGCCTGATAAGACAGTACTGGAAAACTACTAAACAGTTGCTAGTTAGCCGTTTAAAAGAATACCTTACCACAAAAAAAAAATCAATATGACTTTTGCAAAAACAAAAGCACAACAAATGCACTGAAAAAGGTATGCAAGACAGCAAAAGCAGCCAAGAAAAATGCATACAAAAAGCGGAATTATTGCATGCTTGTTACACTGGATATTACAAACGCATTTAAGGCGGCAAATTGGGAACGCATTCTTGAGGCATTGACAAGAAAAAATATAAAGCCATACCTAAAAAAATATTATTGGCAAATACCTAGAAGACAGGCATCCAATAGTAGGTAAGAGCCACACTAGGCAAGTAACGTGCGGTGTTCCACAGGGGTTGGTACTGGGACCCCTGGTGTAGAATATTCAGTACAACAACGTAATAGGAATAGAAATGCCAAAAAAAATAAAGTTGGTCAAACTATTATTATTGTCACTGCCAAAACAAAAACACTACTGGAGAAAATGGCACAAACAGCGGTAAACAAAACCGTCCAAAAATTAAAAGAGCTAAGACTGGCAATTGCCCCACATAAGCTGTAATACTTTACCTCCCGTTTACAAGTTAAAGGAAATGCAGATTTTGGTAAAAAACCAAAGAAGCCATTAAATACCTAGATATTAAAGTAGGGAAAAACAATATTATGAAAACAAATCTTGAAGAAACCGCAGCCAAAGCAAAAAAAAAATGCCATGTGCATGGCTAAGATCATGCCCAACTTAAAAAAAAAACAAAATTTCAGACCAAAAAACTCTTAAGATTAGTGACCCATTTGGCACTTTTGTATAAGGTTCTAATCTAGTGGGAATTGCTGAAAATTACTAAATACAGACAAATAGGCATAGCACAAAGGAGAGTGCTTATAAGAGTTAGATAGGCTTACAAAACTGTTTTGAATAAAGCAATACAAGTCATTACTGGCATACTCCCTATAAAACTACAGGCAGCAGAAAAAAGGCTGGCATATGTGAAGAAACAAACATTTTCCTACAAAGAATGGCGCTGCAAAACTTTGCAAGAATAGACCAAAAAATAGAAAACACGCACAGAAACAGCAAACTAGACAAATAAGCTTATAAATAACATTTAGACATAGACCGCGCGCAAACATAACGACATTGACTATTACTTATGTCAGTTTCTTAGTGGACACGAGACGTTTGGTTTACACTTAAAAAGATTCTATATAAAACATGAAGACAACTGCACCTACTGTGAAAAGGAAGACACCCCAAAACACGCTTTTTTCAAATGCAACAGATAGGAAAGAGCACAAAAAAATATCGAGAAAGCTACAGACACAATAATAAAACCTGAAAACATTATAAACTATATGCTCAAATTGCAAGAAACGTGGAATAGGTTGCATAACTGGATCAAATTGGTGATCACAGAAAGAGAAGAAAAAGAAATTTAAAAGAACGATAAGTAAAATCAGGGGTAATGATATGCAAGTGCGTAGTTTTGCTCAAAAGAGAATTGAAGATACGGGGAGGAAAAGTTTTAGTCAGTAGTCACTTACAAAAGTAATTGAATTTGGCGGGTATCTAAAGATCACACCTCTACAAAAACACGGGTGAACAAAAAACAGTTAAACTGTAGACGGGTGATGCAGAGTACAGTGGTACATCTACCCGCTCAATTTGTTGCAGCAAGTAGGCAAAGCAACAACGGCTAATTAGATTGCACCACTTTTTTTTCTATAAAGATTCGACTTTTGCGGATTCTAGTCAGTCAAAAGCAAGCTACCAACAAGATTGTAACACAATCCATAGGCCCGTCAATGCAGACTGAATTAACCGTCTAAAACCCCTTGTGCCAATCTACTACCGTTGCTGCAGTTTCCTGGATACGGTACCTAACCGGTGCCGTCGACATCTCTAAGAGCTAATTCAATCTCCAGAAATTTCAAGGAAATTGCTCTACACCACTACACTCTGTGTTTGCACTCCTTGCCAGAGTTTCTGGACTGCCACTGACAGCGGTTACGGCCCTGATGACACGTTGCTCTACACAAAACCACCTAATTTAGGGTAAACAGGCGTTCGTTTGTAGATGCGAATGAAAGCTCTGTGTGTGTGTGCGTCAGTAGTAGCGTTCTGGGTGAACGTGTTTGATGCTCTCCGTGTGAGAGTGTTTGTGGGAACGTTAATTTGTTTAAAAAATGCAAATTATCCGGACCACAACTTCTAACTACCGGAGAACACCTGCTGAAACCGCCGCGCCACTCCCGGACTTAGACTAACAAAGTGTTAGTTTTTAAGAATTTGGAGTTTCTTTTAACTGTGATGTTATTGCACTTATAACACAAGAAAAAATTATTGTTAAATGTTGAGTTAAAAAATTAAAAAAAAAAAAATCAATTCCTTGATTTTGGAGTGAGAGATATATTACATACTCATTTGTTCTCTTCTATAACTTTTAGTTTTGTATCTATACCATTGCTTTAACTCCTTAGTTTTTCTCTTTGATTGAATTAAAAGCTAAAACAGTTTAACAACGTATATTTTGTAAAAAAAATATTTATTAATCATGAAAACATAAAATTCAACTTTTAGGATGTTGTGTTGTGTTGAGTTTATGATTTTCAAACTAAAATATTGTAAAAATGCTTCTTGTTTTTGTGGTAAAGTAAACTTAAAAAGATTTTAGTGAAATGAATTATAACCTTTTAATTTTACCTTCCCCTTTTTTTCTATCGCATTGCAAATAGTGTAGTTTCTTTATTTTGTAATCATTAGCTCTGTACTGCGGCATATTTTGGTATTGATATATGTTAAAACTCCATATTATATTAATAATTAAATCAAAGATGATTTTGGGTTTCAAAGATTTATTTGAAATATTGTGACATTTTTCCACACAGTGAAATCATAAGGCAAATAATAAATGAAAAAAATTTCAAATTATAAGTTTATCATCTGCCTGATAATGCCAAATGTAAAACATTCCGCAGTTTTTTTAAATAAACCTTTGAAACTCACAACAAAAGCATATTCAAATATTGTATTCTTTTACCTTAGGTGAAATGTAATATCATAAATTCATAATTAATAACAGTTATTAATGTTTAAAAATGCAATTAACTTGAAGCTTGTTATTGAGTTTACAGCCGCAGTACAAAAAGAGATTGCTGGCAGAGTTTTTAAATTAATAGTAACATCATTAAAAGCGATAAACGTTATTGCAATCATGTAGAATAAAAGCTCATATTAATACTACCAAATAGTTGGTAGATTATATAAAATATTTGCTTAAATAATTTTATACACAAAACGTTATAATTAGGTACAAAAGTTTCAATTTGGCAACGCTGTTTTTGTGCATATAAATAATTTATTTTTGTTAGATAGTTATGCAACTTATTATACTACATAGTATAAATAGTTGCCTATAACTATGTTTAGCATATAAATATTAAATTAGTGTTAACAAAAATAATACTTTGTAATTATATATAATAGTATTATAGTTTATTAATTTTATTTATATTTATATTATTTCAATAAATTATAATAAAATTTGTTTAATCGAAGAAATGAATTCGAAGTTGAATTATTTTGTAGCATTAATCACTACTTTCTGTCAAAAGTCTGGCGCAGCCAACTTCATTACAGTCTCGCCCGTTTGTTGTCAATCTTCACTAATCCTATAAGAAAATTGTTAATTAAACTAATATTAAACTAATTTAAACCCAGGAAGTGTTATAAATTGATCCCAATTAAAGCACCGAATAGTGTTCACTAATAATTTAATCTGTATTATGCTATAACCATAAACTGATAAAATGAGTGTTGGTTATTATACCCATGGTAAGTGAATTAAATACAAATCTATGCAAACGTGGACTAATAAAAGTATAATAAGTATTTCATTAATAAAACTAACAAACTAACAGGAATTAATTGAATGGGATTAATCATATGTGAGAAGTGAATGTACTAACCTATCTGACTGATATTGTTACAATCCGAAAGGTTTGTATGGGTTTTTGAATAAGTTGTATTGCATGATAATTGTTTCTATTTACTGAATGTGTAATTATTGTTAGCCAGTCAGTTTTTAAAGCGAATCGGTAATAGTATTTTTTTAAGACGCAGCGGCATGTTGGCTTTGTATATTAGTGTTTAAGTTGTAAAAGCGGTATAGGATGATAGAAAAATTAATAATAGTGACGTATTGAATTTATAAATAAGAATGGTTTTTGGGTGCGATATTAATTTTATCATCGTATTATAATTTCTATTTGTTAGCAACTACGATTGTTAACTTTTATCTTATTACGTTGCTTCTTTATATTTAACATTAATAATGGGAGTTGTCTTAATAGGAATCTGACAATTTCTATCTTTATTAACGATTTTGTAATTTTTGTTTGTAATAAAAATATGATTTACAAGAGGAATTATGTGGAGGTGGGGTACTAGGAATGTTTTTTAGATTATTGCAGCTTTGCTGTGTTTGCTTTCTAATATTTCCTTAATAATTAATGATGAAAAATCCTGGGTTTGCAGTAAAATATTTTTTATTAATTTATTAATTGAAAATTAGCAATGTTGGCTATCTTGTATTCCAAAAATTGGATTAATTGTTGATCTTTATATCACTTTGGCTTCCTAATTTCTTATAACATTTTCTAAATAGTGAATCAAATTTTTGCATTACATAACCCCTTCAACATTTACCAATTACCCATCTTCGATTTCAAAATTTGTCTACAAATCAATGGTTTTATGAACTTTTTAATATTTCTTTTATAATGAATGAAATTGTAGCATCATAACACATTTTATGAATTTACTGATTTAATAATTACTCTGTCGGTCATCTTAGATTACAAATTTATTAAAATATTTTTTTAAAGTTAATGAAATTCTTGCAGTATTACACTTCTACCAAGTCGGCCATCTTGAATTACTAAATTTTTTTTGTATTTAAATAATGAAATTCTTACAGTATTACACTTTACCATGTCGGCCATCTTGGATTACTATTTTTTTTTGTATTTATTGAAATATTTCTTTAAAAATAATGAAATTCTTACAGTATTACACTTTTACTATGTCGGCCATCTTGGATTACTAAATTTGCTTCTGTATCATCCTGGTCTAAACTGTTAATATCTTATTAATGAATTTAATTATGAATGAAAGTTTTGCAACAAATGTACTGATTTAACAATTATTATGCCGGTTATTTTGGATTATAAAGTTTTTTTAAAGCTTTTTTTTCCATTTTTTTTAATAATGTACAAATTTGTAGTACAAGGGGGGGGGGGGTGTTTGGTATTTTTTTTGTCAGTTGCTCGGTTTTTAGTTTGCTATTTTGGCTTTGGTTTGGCAGTACAGGTCTGTAGAAGACTTTTGTGTCATTTAGTGGGTTAATTCTTCCTACTTGTGTCAGGCAGCGGTTTAGTTGGGATTTCCATATATAGTGAAACCAACCTGAGTGGGTTGGGTTTATTGTTGCGGCTCCAAAATGATTCAAAGTTAAGATTTTTTTGTGTTTGGTGTTTACATTGATAAGCCTGGTACTTTGGTCAAATTTGAAGAACCGGTTGTCTGTGCAATTTCTTGTATTCTTTAGGATCGAGGTTTTTCCATACTTGAAAGGGGTTGAAGTGCTTCTATTGGGGTTCTAGGAAACCACTTTTGGTGGAGGTTTTGCCTGTTTGAAGGTGTGTCTCTGTTGTAGTAACTTCTTTTACCCTCATTTTGTCTTGTTATGGGTTTGCTCTAGAAGTGGCCAAACGTTGGGTGCCAGTTTTTACCGAGTCCTTCTCTTATTCTGGATTTGTTGCTTGTACTATAATTAGTTTTTGGGATTAAACGAGTTAGTGTTTTTGTAAAAGCGACATTAAGTTGCGTCTAGGCAGTTTAGCCGTTTTTTTCTTTTTTGCGAAGTTTGTCCGGATTCTAAGATATAGTCTCAGTTCAATGGTGGTTTAGGTGTTTAGGAGTGAGCTGCTGTGGAATTTTGTTGGTTAAATAATGCTTCATTGATGCGACGGTGGAAAGAGGCTGGAGGAGGTTATGCTAAAACTTTTTGAAGGTGTGCTTCTGGTTTAGTAACGGTTTTGAACTTTTTTGTTTTGATATGGTGTTGCTCTAGAAGTTGTTCTACGTTGGGCGCCAATTTTTACCGTTTAACTAATGTTCTAGCAGCTGGAGGCTGTGATGGTGATTTTGGGTTCATTGTGCTTGTATCCTAAGTAGTATTTGGGAGTAAACGGGTTAGTGTTTTTGTCAAAGTGACTTGATATTTCCTTCTGAGAAGTTTGTCTAGGGTCTGAATATCTGCTGGCGGCTCTTGTCCAATATACTGTAGGTTTCAGTTTTGTTGTGGTTTAGGTGTTCAGAAGTTGGCTGCGGAATTTTGTCGGTTGGATGATGTTTCTTTCGACGGTGGAGGGAAAAGTTGAGGTTTTGGTGTGTCATTGTCCTGGTTCTTTTTTCTGGCCTGAGGGTAGCTATAATTTTTGGGAATGCTGTAGTTAATCCAGAAGATAAAGATAATTACAACAGTGGCCATTGAAATAGTGGAGTGCTACGTTTTTATTTGGTTGCGCTTTAGGAAGTGGGGCTCTCTTTTGAATATTTTTTTTGGGAAGTCTGGGTACATCGATTAAAGGACTTCAGACGAGAAGCGGCAGGGCCAAACATTCAACGTTGGAGACTGGGGTAACTTTTTTTTTTTAGTCCTTAGTGAAGTTTTGCCGTGCTGCGGCTTCTTGAGAAGTAGGAGCGAAGGTGCAAATTGAGGTGAGGTTTGGTCGTTTTACCGTCTTTTATCTTGCTTAGTAAGAGGAGGAGGAAGAGTTTGTGGTTGCGAAGAGACTGGCTTGGCATTTTTCTTTGCTATATGTGTGCGGAGGTGTGAGGATGTTTAGTGTAATTTGGGGATTATGATATCAGCTTTAGGAGAGCGTGGCGCAGTGGTCTAGGCATCCGATCGCTGCACCGAAGATTGTGGGTTTGATTCTCGTGATATACTTTTCATATCTTTATATGCTCTTCCACTCTCCAACCCGTCTTGCTAGCGTGGGGTTTTTTTACTAAAAACCCTCTCTGATGGAGTGATGAAATCTCTCCAGTGGTTCGGAATCCACTTAAAACTGTAGGTCCCTCGTAATGTAAGTTGCCAGCATTAGATGGAGGCCTATATCCAAAAAAAAGGGGATATAAAAACGGCTGATTAAGAAGAAGAAGAAGATAGTCAGCAGGAACTTTATTGTCGAACTATTATAAGTACCGACTACTTTTTTATCTGACGCAAATGTACATTTAGTTCAAGGACACTCTACTATACAGGCGGTACACATCTTGCAGTCTTCTAAGTATGCATTTAGGTCACATGATATGATCCGGTATTCGAGTTGCATGGCCGTGGTATGGGGTGCGTTTAAAGACTGCAGGGATTGGACATAACCTATCGGGTGCAGGTTCGTAAATCATGTTCACAATTTTCAAGTTGTTTGTTAATGTAGACGTCATGTTCCGGTGCTCTTTATTTATGAACATTGCTGAGGTAGCATAATACGAGGGCGGAGTGAGTCTGGTAAAATTGTCACAGAGGGCAGGTTTGGCGTTGTTCAAGGATTTTTTGCGTCGTTTCATAACTGGATGAAACATCACTATACACCGGAGACCAAGAAACAGTCTAAACAGTGGATTTCTACTGACAAATCTACGCCGAAGAAGGCTAAGGCGGTTTTATCGGCCAACAAGGTCATGGCCACAGCTTTTTAGGATGCACGCGGCATAATCTACATCGATTACCTCTAAAAGGGAAAAACAGTCAACGGCGAATATTACTGCAACTTATTGGATTGTTTCAACGACGCTTTGAAAGAAAACGACCGCATTTGGCGAAGAAAAAGTTCTCTTCCATCAAGACATGGCCAAAATCAATGAATTACGCTTCGAATTGCTTCCACATCCGCCATATTCTCCAGACTTCTCTCGACTCTCCTTCCGACTATTTCTTGTTTCCGAACTTGAAGAAATGGGTCGGCGGAAAGAGATTCAGTTACATTGATGCAACAAACGCCTATTTTGAAGGGTTGGAGAAATAGTATTATTTGGAAGGAATCGAAAAATTAGAAAAACGTTGTATCGAGCTAAAAGGCGACTATGTTCAAAAATTTAATGTTGTTTTTGCCGAAAATTATATTCTTTGTTTTATTTTTACCAGACTTCTCACTCCGCCCTCGTAGCTGTGGAAGTCGCTTAAGAGTTGCATGACTGTTTTATTCCAGTTCATGGCTCTACGGGTTTTGGCCGATTGTTAGTCACTAGCTCCCCGACGTTTGATATTTATACTCTTTTTGGATTTTGTCCTGCATTGTGAGAGGAGGGGTAGTTGGTGGTTGCAAAGAGCGTACATACATGATGGATAACCGTAGTTTTCCAAATGGGGGTATTGTGATTGGAGTTCTCTTGGGGTTCTAAAAGACGATATGTTTTTCAACGTTAAGTTTAGTTGCTGATATATAATCAATAACCTTTTAATACCGTTAGGTGTTGAGGTGTCGGACACACCGAGCCACAGAGAACACATGTGTATGTATGGATGCCTATATGAGGTAACGGACCCATTTTGGGAAGAACGCTACGCTCGGCATTACTTTGGGATCACCCATCCAAGTTGTGACCAGAGCTTAACTTTTGTTAGCGCTGGTATTCGTACATGCCCTCTCTGCTGTAGTTTCTGATACAACTCAGTATTCACCTGGTGTAAGTATGTATCTTGGTGAAGAATACCTAACAAGAGTATGGGGTGAACCTCAAAGTTTGCCTGGTATGGATACCAAAAGACCAAGGGACAAAAGGAAACTTTATGACAAATCAGCTTGTCAAACAAAGAGCTAAGGGGACATTCACTGGACCAGAACCCGCTTTTGGGATTCCATACGAGACTGGTAAAGATATAGTTCGCAGCAAACTTGAACCTGTGGAAGGACTGTAAGGGATTGACACATTCAAGAATATTCCTAACAAGATCATTGCATGATATTAAAACAGTGGTAACACAAATGAGTTGCATCAGACTGCGAAGGCTTACAGGACTGATAACCGGACACTTTGGACTCAACAAGCACTTGCATAGAATGGGAATAGAAAAGGATTTTCTATGCCGCGGATGTATGGAAGAAGACGAGGCTCTAATACACTTACTGATTGAATGCGAAGCTTTCAAACAGCAACGCATAGCTATCTTTGGCAAACAGAACTCAATTGCAGATATGTTAAAAACAACTCATTGTCTAAAGATACTGGATTTTATTGAATAGAGCTGCTAAAGGTGTAGAACAGCAGGCCCAATAGGACCGCAGTGCAAGGGGCGCCAGGCGAACCACCTCAAGGTAAGGAAGGAAAAGGTGGGTTTTTATGTCAGTAAAAACTTGACACTTCTGGACAGTACGGACTGCCCAATGTCTTTTGAAGATTTTTCCCTTCCTACCCCAAAAAAAAAATGGGGTGGACTCATAGTCTTGCAACTTATTTAGGGACGTACCCGTAGTCAAGTATTTTTAACGTTCTGAAAAGTCGCAGGAGGGAGGATGTGTGATGTCCATGGAAGTGCTCTATGAGTTCAATAGGTATCGGTGAGGAGTTACCCATGGCGGCATTTGCAACGCCGTGAGTCTGTTGTGGTTTTGGAGGTACGATCTAAGCCCCAAGCTAGTCGTCGGTGTTGGAGTCAGTGGGCATGATAATGCTCGATTGTTTGTGGTTGGAGTTGGGGTTTTTGATGATTGGAAGGTGATCCACGGCAGAGAGTTTACGCTTGTAAATCCCGTGCAAGCCAGGAGTTATGAGCAACATTTCTGGCGCAGTCGGCGGTGTGAAGTTTAGAAATTGATTGGCAAATTAAAAATCTTAGAAGAACTTCAAGAAGCTTTAAAGAAACTGCCAATAAATACAAAAAGAATCCAATCGAAAAACTGCTAACATTTTTCGAAACTTAAGGAGACTGCAATGACTTCAGAAAAATAGCAGAAATTCAAGAAAATGGAAAAAACATGAGAAAAAACTAGAAGCTTTGGAATTCAGAAACGTCAAAACAAATCTAGAAACTTTAAAAACTTTGGAAAAATTGCCAAAACTTCACGAAACTTTGAAGAAACCGCTAAAACTTCCAGAAGCTTTGAAGAAACTGCCAAAACTTTAAGGAACTTTGAAGAAAAAATTAAAAAAAATCAAAAACGATCTAAAAACTACAACAATTTTTAGAAACTTTAAGAACTTACTACGAAAGTCTTAGAAAAAACAAGAAAAAACCTAAAAACTTTGTAAAAGCTGTCAAAAAAATCACAAACTGCAAAAGCCTAAAAAATAAAAACTTTAGAACCAAACGAAAACCTTCATAATGGATCTAAAACTGAAAACAGCAGATAGTAAATTTACCAAAAGCTTCAGGAAGATAGTAGAAACTTCAGATAGATAAAAAGCTTAGACAAAATGTAGAAGCTTTGGAAAAAGCACTCATAGAAAGTTTGTAGACTTTTAGAAGACATTAAACATTTTAGAAAAACTGCTAAAACTAGCTTTAAAAATACAGCACAAACTTTAAAACAAAAAAAAATTACTAGAAACTTCAGCAACAGCTTCAGGAAAACACCAAAAACTTTAGAAACAATCTAGAAGCATTAGAAAAACCAAAAACTTCAGAACAAACTTAGAATCTTCAAAAAGGAGGCATTGCTGTGAGGAGATTTGTAGATGTGGTTATGGGGTTGCATGGCTTTTGGTGGAGACCTTTTATCTATCTGGTCTATATCCTTTTTCTTACTTTGCTTGCTAATCACTTGTGCTTCAGTGTGATAGTTGGATATTTACCGACAGCTGGCTTTAATTGGTCAGTTGATGCTCCGTTCACAAGCGGCTTCAATGCTTTAATACCTCATGTATGCGGTCTGCGGCTGTTGATGCTCCGCCTTTGTAGCGACATTAATATTTTCTGCCGTGGCTAATAGGTCATGTCTTTGTGTGGTGACATGAGCTGATAACTATCTACTACTTTGGGATGTTGTACGAACTAAAGTCTGTGTGGCTGCGGTCTATTCATCACATCCGCGTACCTTGCCGTCCGCCTGCTGCGGGTCATGCACTAAGGTCACGTTAAGTTTAATAAGTACTTTTGAAAGGGTCGCGTTTGTTAGTGTTGGAGATGGTGAACACGGCGTCGTAGCTCTGGTGACGATAACTGGGAATCCAAGAAGGTTTCTTGTGATAAGATTGCGACTTGTCTTCAAACGCTTCTATATAATCTACATTGGTGGCTCAAGACACGCGCGAAGTACTTTTTTCATGTAGGTTTTTGCTGCAGTTCTGAGCTATCTAGCAGTTAGATCTATTGACAGGCGCCTACGTCTATGTCCAATTTATAATTGGACATTTTGGTCGTCTTTTGCTGACGTGGATTCTAGTTTACTTTTGAGCCTGTAATGGCTTTGTTTGATGATTTGCTTTTATGGGCGATAGAACGACGTCGGTAATGGTTGTTAGTTTGTCCGAGGTTTAGGTTCAGACTTCAAACTCTCTTCTGGTTTATCAAAGCCGATGTTACTGCAACTTGAGAATGAGGTTGTCCGTTCTTGGCCGGTCTTTCCTTTGCTAGAGGTTGAGTTTGGGCTTTTAGCTTTCTCTTTGTCGATGGTGATCGTGTCTATTTAAAGTTTTGGACATTGAGATTTAAAGGCAGGACGTCCTGGTTCACGCTTTTTGTAGATGTTTGTGAAACTGTTTTCTGAAGGTTTCTTAAGAGTGGTATAGTCGCGAACATTGATTAGCGAACAAATTGCTATACAAAGATCTGTTTTTAGATCTTTTTGGGACCGTTTTGCACATTTTTTATGTTTATACCTTGAGACATGATTCTCTGGCCTGTTCTTAAAGCTCACTACAGTTTGAAGTATACTTGCTATAGACATTAGGGATTAGCTCAATCGTATTTTTATTGTGAGCTCGAAAATACAAATTTGCTTTCGATGAAGGACACATTTTGTGTGGCAAAATCGACTTTTGTCTTAAAGGCTGCCTTGACTGCCTGAACGACGTTTAGTGGAGTTTTGGTTGCCCCCTTGGACGGTGGTTGATTCTTGACAGGCGAGTTCGCATGTCCGGAGCTCAGCTAAAGCTTCTCTGCGGTCTAGTTCAAGTTTTGTGGGTGCGTGGTTTGGATTGGTGTTCTCCGCCCATCTGTCAGAAAGTGACAAATTCAATCTCTCGACCACACACAATCAGGCGGGTGGGCGGGGAACTTAAATAAACTCATCTTCTACTGTTTTTTGAAGAAGGGAGTTTGCGTAGCTTTGTGCGTTTATGCACATTGTGTAGGTTTTCACTTGCACTTCTCGAACCTTTTTGACTTCAAGACATTTTGGTCTTTGATATGGGTCTCGATTTTGAAAAGTTTTGATCGATTTTGTCAACATTGGTTTACTCTTGGCTTGCTGGTCCAAAAAAAATGAAAAATTATAAGTGTTATTTTTGGAGATGTCTGGAGATCTTGTTCTCGAATTGGGGTTGTAGCACCTTGCCCAAAAGTTGCTCTACGTTGGGCGCCAAATTATCTTAGTAATCGTTTAGGTCTTTTGGCTTAAGGTGGCGACAATGTCCTGGGGTACATATAGTTAAACCTGAGGTCACAAAGTTGGATTTTAATATTTATTAAGTTGATGAATGATTTTTAGGCAGTTTCTAAAATTTGATGATATTTTTGGACATAGTTTGACAGTTTGTTGTCATTTTTTGACATAACTTGATAATCTTCTTTAATACCTAACATAATGACAGCTATCAAAGTTGGTAATAGGTTTTTCTAGCCATAATGACAGTTTGTGAAATTTGTTGACATTTTTTGACATAACTTTATAATCTTCTCAACCATCTTGGATTTCAATAGTTAGTTTGACTCTCAATATCTTTTGATCTTTGAGGCTTTACACAATTTTGTGATTTAACAGTTACTTTGTCGTTCATTTTAGTTTAGAAAATTAGCTTTTTTTCGATTAAAAACATGTTGTTTTGGTCATTTTGAATTCTTATGTTTGTTTTTACTTCTAAAATGAACTACTAATCTTGGATCTAGCTTAACTTTAAACAATAGGTTTTTTTGGATTTCCAAATTTTGCCTTAAATTCTAAAATTAGCAATTAATGTGGTCTGCCATCTTGGATCCTAATATCTAGTTTGACTTTCCTTTCTACGCTTATCTTGCTTACCATGTTATGCTAACTCTAACAAACAAATTAACATTTTGGCTTAATACTCAAATTGATTCGTACTTTCAGGCAGTCCAGGCCGAGAATCTGGTGTGATAAGTGATTGCGATACAATGGCCGAACTAGCCGCATTATTGCGATCGGAAATCCCTGAGGGGAGAAACAACCTCTCTGACAATCACACCAATTTAGAAAGAGTGGCCGAATATTGCGAGGCCAACTATTTTCAATCGGATAATAAAAAAATTGCTTTAGAAGAAACCAAAAATTACACCACTCAATCACTAGCGAGTGTAGCATACCAAATAAACACACTTGCTTACAATTTTCTCCAATTATTGGAAATGCAAAGTGCACAATTAGCGGAAATGGAAAGCCAAATGAATCATATTTCACAAACGGTTATGATACATAAAGAGAAAGTTGCTAGGAGGGAAATTGGTGTTTTGACGGCGAATAAATCAACGACGAGACAGTATAAAATTATAGCACCTGCTAATCCAGAAAAACCTATTAAATATGTTAGAAAACCTATTGATTATAATGGTGAGTTTTTTTTAAATTGTAAGTATGAGCATGTATTAAATGTTTATTAGTTTTGGATGATGTCGGGCATGGGATTAGGAGTGGAAATACGCCTAGGATGCAGAAGCAACGTGGTTCTAGTCAGGGGAGTATACAATCGTTGGGTGGTATGTCGACTAATTCGTCTATGGTTGGGCCGGCACCTACAACTAAACCTCCAACTCCACCGCAAGTTACACGGACTGGAAGTAAAGGTCAGTTTAATAATATTTTGCTTTACTATCGATTTATTAACGTAAAATGCTTCAAAAACGTTGCCAGTATGGTGTGCCCTGCTTATCAATAAAGTATAATCGAGCAGTTTGAAGTTCTTGAGCGTGAAGGCATATATAGTTAGTAAGAAGAGGGGGTTCTGTTGTATGACTCTGTCCCCCCAAGCTTCGAGCCGGTATAGTTTGCTGAGGTTTGCTTTAATGTAATTGTAAAAAATGAATTGGATCAAAAGTTAGGATAAATCGGCTCCAATAATGGGGATATTATGTGGGTGGACATACTGTGAGTTCAAGCAAGTCGTGGAAACGGGTGTGACATCAATCTAAATTTAGTTCGTATTATTTTAGAGTAGTTTGTATGTTGTTGTAGCTCACGCGTTTTTAATCGTTGAAGAATATTTTTTAATCTTATATCAAAGCGTGTTTGTGTTCGCTACTGCTACTTTAGTGTGCTTTTTAGCTTAGCCTGTGGTTACAGAGGAGAGGTATTTGCAAACCAACTCAAATACGTTTCTTCTGTAACCATAACGTAACGTGTTTGCTATACATTTGGAATTAATTCATTAAATCATGTACTTAGAAACAAAATTTAAAATGGAATCATTATTATTTTAGTGTCCGTATCCGGTGGTACCTTAAGTAAGGGCAGTCGTGAATATCGAACACCCCCGGCGGTTGCCCCACCTCAAGTCCCGAGCCACTATGCCCCAAATTATCCAATCGGGCATCCCCGTAGAAGCGGCGAACGTGGTCCTGGCTATAGCACACTACCTATGGCTCATTCCCAACAGCAAGTAATGTCTCCACCTCAAATAGGAATGGTCCATCCCATGAACGTGCAACAGTCCCATCAACAGCAACATCCGCAAACGCCGCCGCCGCCACCACCTCCCGGTAACACCATGTACAGTATGAACGATCATCATCTTAGCATGCCCCGTAAGTCACCCGAATCATCACCGCATAAAGATACCGAATCAGCATGATTTCATTACAGCCCCACCATCACCCCTTGTTAACCAAGAAATGCCAGTGCCAAATAACCAATCAATGCGACATCATTCGTTAATGATGCCGCAGCATGGTCCCGTACCTCATGGAAGTCTTGGCATGCATACTCTATCCCATGCACATCATGCGCAAAGAATGTCACGCGGCGGTGGAGCACAATCCCCACCACTACCACCACCTCCACCCCCCGAAGATGAACATGAAGATTTCGGACGTCCGCGTACCTCCGGTGTCATGCCGATCGTTCCCGATGAGGAAGATCTTCCTGGATGGGTACCCAAAAATTACATCGAAAAAGGTATGAACTTTTATTACAAGAAATAAATTAATTTAATTGAATCTTTGTTACAGTTGTTGCAATATATGATTACTACGCGGATAAGGACGACGAGCTTAGTTTCCAGGAGAGTTCTGTTATTTATGTTTTGAAGAAGAACGATGATGGTTGGTGGGAAGGTGTAATGGACGGTATAACTGGTTTGTTTCCAGGGAATTATGTTGAACCATGCGTTTAATTCAATTTAGTCATAATTTTAATTAAAACATAGTTTATTTTATATTTTCAAGAACGACAATAATTTAAGTTAAAGCAATAATTTTCTTGCAGAGTACAGAATTATCCGTGTTTGTTTACACATGAAACAATTTGAAGATGAAATCAAAATAGTTTAGAAAGTAAAAGGATTTCAAGACGGGTTTAAAAGTTTTGGTGCTAACAAGTCATGTAGTTATTTGATAAAATTTAGCAAGGAGTTGGTGCGGAAGAATTAATATCAATTGAGTAAACGGTGCTTGGAATGGATTGCTGCTAATTTTGTAGAAGAGTTTGGTCATGAATGAACGGTGCATATTTCGATATTTTACGGTGGCTAATAGACCGCAATCTATTGCACATGAGAATCGTATATTTTAGAAAAGCCAGGTAATTGTAATTTTGAAATATTTTGATTTAAGTCATTTCTCTGAAGCGCAGTGCTTTTCATTTAGAAAGAACGCGAATTAAATACATTTGTTTTGACTCGCGAAGGGAATCGATTTTGTATAATTTGCATCTTTTATTCACCTCTATTTGTTGAACAAAATCTGCAAAATGGAGCATTTGTTAGTATTTGATTCTGTATGTATGGAGTAACTTATTATTTCAATAAAATATTATCGAATCGTTCTGTCACGTCAATTTTTGAATCGCTATTTAACAAACTACAAATAATTCTGTGCTCTGCAAAATTCCCAACTTCCATGATTCTAATTTAATATATTATATGCCATAACTATTTATAAAACTAATAATTATTTTGTAATTATCCAATAACTGATATAATCAAAGACTTTAGTTGAATTAGTATTATTAGCATACTCTAAATTTACTAACATTGCACTATTATTATTATAAGTTGTAAAATGTATATGAAAATCAAAACATATTGTATTTATTGTAGTGTGTTGACGAATTAAAAATATCTATTGCTTTCGAATGATTTAATTTATTCACTTATGTGAATGAATTATATGTATTGATTTTGTTAAATTGATTCTTAATATATTCCAATTTATAAATTGCGCCAAATTTGTTGTAAGTAGTTTATTGTTGTGACGTTTTCAGCTATTTGCGATTGCAGTCAACATCCCCTATAAGTCACATCTGTAAAGTATTCATACATATCAATTTTATTGACTATCATATTATAAAAATTTAATAATTAAACTAATTAATTAAAAAATTTAATAAATTGTTCGAAAATATAAAATTCATGTTTAGCATCCGCATGCTGCCCTCTAAAATAAAGTCAGATTTCCTCTATCACTGCTAATTCTGTTTTTAAAGCTGGACTTAGTGCAATGAAAAAACGCGGGTAAAAACGACACGCACCCCCCAGCTGCGGAAGAGTTACTGGCGTTACGCCAAAGCATTGCTTTGTATTGTAGGTGAACTAAAACTACTCCCCCTCCAGTGTATATTAAGTTGCCTAATACACTAGCCAATCTATTCTATATATTGCGTTGTAAGCGGGAAGCACGAGCCACCGTTCTTTCGGCGATCGATTGAATGTTCACTTTAATCGCTATTCCGCACACAAGCTCGTGCCGACTAAAATTAGCAATTGCGGATAAAAGTTTGTTATTTTTTCGGTTTCTGGGGTAATTTGGACCCCTGATTACGATTCCGGAATCGCCCTTTCAATATTCTGAACATTTCACCTTCTAATTTAAAGCAGTTTATTTGGTATATTTTAATTAAGGAAAAGTGTGAAACAAACATACTTGTAGTCGGCGGAGGGGGGCGCAGATGCTCCTGTGGCAAGCCACAGACCCCGGCAGGTTACCCGCCAAACCGTAAGTCCGTGGGTCAAAGGGTTTTCCATCGGCGATTGATTGAATGTTCGATTTAATCGCATTTAGGCACACAAGCTCGTGCCGACAGACTAAAATTAGCAAATGCGGATAAAAGTTTGTTATTTTTTCGGTTTCTGGGGTAATTTGGTCTCCCGATTACGATTCCGGAATCGGCGTTTCGATATTTTCAACGGTTTACCATCTAACTGAAACTAACTAAAAGCGGCTTTTTCGGTGCATTTTCAAAACGGAAATACGTGAAACAAACATACTTTTAGCCGGCGGAGGGTGACGCGGATGCTCCTGTGGCAAGCCACCGGACCCCGGCAGATGCTGCTGCAAACCGGAAGTCCGTAGGTCAAAGGGTTTTCCTTCGGCGATCGAAAGAGTCGAAACATAGCAAAGGGGGGGGGTCTTTCTCCTTTTTGGACAAGGATTTTTTCAATTTTAGTGAAAAAAGGTCGGTTTTTTTGCATTTCCTGACGTAAAATGAACCCCTGATTACGATTTTGGGGGTCCGACCCCGATATTCCTAGCACCCTGGCGGCAATTTTAAAATAACCGCCAAAAACACGTCTTTTTAGCGTTTCGAAGGGCAAAAAAGGCAATAAACGGTGAAGGGGAGGGACGCGATTGCTCCTGAGGGTAGCCAACAGACCCGTCTGAATCTCCTGCAAACCGGAAGTCCGTAGGTCAAAGGGTTTTCCTTCGGCGATCGACGAAAGTTTCGGTTTTATCGCCAATACGTACATAAGCTGACGTCGCCACACTAAAATTCGCAAATGTGGACCAATGTTGGTAATTTTTTGGTTACTGGGGTAATTTGGACCCCTGATTACGATTCCGGAATCGCCGTTTCAATATTCTGAACATTTCACCTTCTAATTTAAAGCAGTTTATTCGGTATATTTTAATTAAGAAAAAGTGTGAAACAAACATACTTTTAGTCGGCGGAGGGGGCGCAGATGCTCCTGTGGCAAGCCACAGACCCCGGCAGGTTGCCAGCCAAACCGTAAGTCCGTGGGTCAAAGGGTTTTCCTTCGGCGATCGATTGAATGTTCGGTTTAATCGCATTTAGGCACACAAGCTTGTGCCGACAGAATAAAATTAGCAAATACGGATAAAAGTTTGTTATTTTTTCGGTTTCTGGGGTAATTTGGTCTCCTGATTACGATTCCGGATTCGGCGTTTCGATATTTTAAACGGTTCACCTTCTAACTGAAACTAACTAAAAGCGGCTTTTTCGGTGCATTTTCAAAACGGAAATACGTGAAACAAACATACTTTCAGCCGGCGGAGGGGGACGCCGATGCTCCTGCGGCAAGCCACCGGACCCCGGCAGATGCTGCTGCAAACCGGAAGTCCGTAGGTCAAAGGGTTTTCCTTCGGCGATCGAAAAAGTCGAAACATAGCAAAGAGGGGGGTCTTTCTCCTTATTGGACAAGGATTTTTTTATTTTTAGTGAAAAAAGGTCGGTTTTTTTGCATTTTCTGACGTAAAATGAACCCCTGATTACGATTTTGGGGGTCCGACCCCGATATTCCTAGCACCCTGCCGGCAATTTTAAAATAACCGCCAAAAACACGTCTTTTTTGCGTTTCGAAGGGCAAAAAAGGCACTAAACGGTGAAAGGGAGGGACGCGATTGCTCCTGAGGGTAGCCAACAGACCCGTCTAAATCTACTGCAAACCGGAAGTCCGTAGGTCAAAGGGTTTTCCTTCGGCGATCGACAAAAGTTTCGGTTTTATCGCCAATACGTACATAAGCTGACGTCGCCACACTAAAATTCGCAAATGTGGACCAATGTTGGTAATTTTTTGGTTACTGGGGTAATTTGGACCCCTGATTACGATTCCGGAATCGCCGTTTCAATATTCTGAACATTTCACCTTCTAATTTAAAGCAGTTTATTCGGTATATTTTAATTAAGAAAAAGTGTGAAACAAACATACTTTTAGTCGGCGGAGGGGGCGCAGATGCTCCTGTGGCAAGCCACAGACCCCGGCAGGTTGCCAGCCAAACCGTAAGTCCGTGCGTCAAAGGGTTTTCCTTCGGCGATCGATTGAATGTTCGGTTTAATCGCATTTAGGCACACAAGCTTGTGCCGACAGAATAAAATTAGCAAATGCGGATAAAAGTTTGTTATTTTTTCGGTTTCTGGGGTAATTTGGTCTCCTGATTACGATTCTGGAATCGGCGTTTTGATATTTTCAACGGTTCACCTTCTAACTGAAACTAACTAAAAGCGGCTTTTTCGGTGCATTTTCAAAACGGAAATACGTGAAACAAACATACTTTTAGCCGGCGGAGGGGGACGCCGATGCTCCTGCGGCAAGCCACCGGATCCCGGCAGATGCTGCTGCAAACCGGAAGTCCGTAGGTCAAAGGGTTTTCCTTCGGCGATCGAAAAAGTCGAAACATAGCAAAGAGGGGGGTCTTTCTCCTTTTTGGACAAGGATTTTTTCATTATTAGTGAAAAAAGGTCGGTTTTTTTGCATTTTCTGACGTAAAATGAACCCCTGATTACGATTTTGGGGGTCCGACCCCGATATTCCTAGCACCCTGCCGGCAATTTTAAAATAACCGCCAAAAACACGTCTTTTTTGCGTTTCGAAGGGCAAAAAAGGCACTAAACGGTGAAGGGGAGGGACGCGATTGCTCCTGAGGGTAGCCAACAGACCCGTCTGAATCTCCTGCAAACCGGAAGTCCGTAGGTCAAAGGGTTTTCCTTCGGCGATCGAAAAAGTCGAAACATAGCAAAGAAGGGGTCTTTCTCTTTTTGGACAAGGATTTTTTAATTTTTAGTAAAAAAAGGTCGGTTTTTTGCATTTTCTGACGTAAAAAAAACCCCTGATTACAATTTTGGAGGTCCAACCCCGATATTCCTAGCACCCTGGCGGCAATTTTAAAATAACCGCCAAAAACACGTCTTTTTTGCGTTTCGAAGGGCAAAAAAGGCACTAAACGGTGAAGAGGAAGGACGCAATTGCTCCTGAGCTAACAGACCCATCTGAATCTCCTGCAAACCGGAATTTCGTAGGTCAAAGGGTTTTCCTTCGGCGATCGACGAAAGTTTCGGTTTTATCGCCAATACGTACATAAGCTCACGTCGCCACACTATAACTTGCAAATGTGAACCAATGTTGGTAATTTTTTGGTTACTGGGGTAATTTGGACCCCTGATTACGATTCCGGAATCGCCGCTTCAATATTCTTAACATTTCACCTTCTAATTTAAAGCAGTTTATTCGGTATATTTTAATTAAGGAAAAGTGTGAAGCAAACATACTTTTAGTCGGCAGAAGGAGGCGCACAGACCCCGTCAGGTTACCCGCCAAACCGTAAGCCCGTGGGTCAAAGGAGTTTTAGTTGGCTAACATTTGAAAAAAATTTCTTTGCTTGCCCGTGTATATATAATTTAATATCAATAATTTTATATTTTACATTTCTTATTATAGTTCTACTTTTGTTCATAATCAATAAATTTTAGTATCATTTGAAATGCAATTTTAAAGCGCACAATTTTTATTTGAAGAAAATTTTGTTATTAACATTCTAATATATTGTAATAATTAATAGTGTTTCAGAAATGACGTTTTATTCTATGCGTGGAATAAGCAATGCAGACCGGGCGGATTGAATAGAGGGGATACAGTCCGGCCGGCCGCCAGCGATCGTTCAGTTTAGTGCGGGATGTCTTGTTAGTGGGATGTTCTCGCCGTGCATCTGTATGAATAATAACGGTTAAGTGCGTTAGAAAATTAATGTGTTTTGACGGATAGTGAGCTATTGTTGAACGGATATATTTTAATTTAACATTTTTTTTAAATCGTAAGAGTATTTCAGATAAAGATAAATTTCTTTAATGTAATATTTTAATTTTTTTTCATTAAATTTCAATTTCTACCATTAAGATAATTGAAATTGCTTTTGATGTGTGACCAGTAATTTCTCAGTCTAATTTATACGTATTTTGCAACATTGATTTACTCTCATTTTGATTTATTATGACACAGTTTGCATGATAATTTTCAAAACAATTGGAATTAAGAATAATGTTTTTAAAACAAATTAAAATTTATTAATAAATACACAAACTGGGATAATAATGTTAGAATCAACTAAAATTAAATTGTTATAAATTTCTTTGTTCTATTTGATTGTGTTTTAAGACTTCTCACTTTGAGCTTGCATCATTAATTTCAGTGCAGGACGCCAACGTGCGCTTGGTCTGTGTTTGTGTTTAATATTAACAATTTAGTGCAGTGAATAGAACATATTTTATTACTGGTTTAGTAGTGCATCTGGATTGTCACAATTGAAGGTACAGGTGTTCCAGGAAGAACGAGCAAAGGCCCCCATTAAAGGAGCTATAGGTAAGAATTGAATTTTACAGCAATATTATTACATTAATTTATGTCAATTTAAGTTAAATAGATTTATAATATTTTATTGAAATTGTTTCAGCTCTTTTTATGGCAGAAGATGCTGGGTGAGTCATTTTTTTAATTAGTTGTCAATGTTGCTGCTGGTAACATTGCACCTCAATTTTAGCTTGTAGGGTGGATGCTATGATTGTGGCTCATTTTTATATAGCAACACTACGCTTACGCGGAAGCCTACAAGCTTAAGTTGTTGTATAGATGGTGTTTAGTGATTAGTTAAGGTTGCTACTTGTTTCCGGATCTGTCTGACCAAATATTGGGGCAGCTAAAGTTTCGAGTAATTATGGTAGTTTGCCGGCGTTAAACTGCTGGGCATCGAATCCAGTGGGATTAAACGTGCAGGTTGTAGTTGACTGCTTAGTGTGCCCAAACATTGCTTCTAGGCGAGTTGTCTTGTATTGACTTTCGTCATTATTGTTTGCTAGTTTGGTGTTGTATGAGGTAGGCTCTTTACCAACGTAAGGAGGTGAGCAGTATTTAGTGCGTTGCCATTAATTGCTCGATTGGTGGTTACGCTGGTGTAACGTAGAGTGTACGCGTCTGTATGAAAGCCCTCTATGATAGGAGCTAAATATATTTAGGTATCCTTCATACTGCCTTTGCATATTGTGGATAACTTTTACAGGTCGGTGCCGTAGGGTAGTTAGAAATCTTTTTCTTCTTAAATCAAGACTTTCATTTAGCAGAAACTGACCGTTCTTCGGAATGCTTGCTAGTCTGTTATATACATGATTGTTTTCGCATAGATGTAGTGGTATTAGATGATGCATTGTTTTGATGTATCTTACATTGCCGAGTTGTTGTGTAATTGCTGTACTGACGTTTAAACTTGCTTGCAAGAGTTAGTAGCCAGAATTCAACACGATTGCAAGGTGATGCTTGTTTTGGTAATTAGTTACTTCTAGCTAATTTTGGTATAGTTTAAATATGGTATTCTCCAGCAGAGATGCCATTTTTGAGTGCTAGTTTGGTTCGATCTTTTTAGATGTTTTTCTATTTTAACAGTTTCTAAAGTGCCAAGTGATTGTTAATTATAAATTTAATTTCAATTTGTTTAATAAATTTAACTTTTGTTAATTTGTTTATTATTTTATTCAATACTTATTTTTTTATGTGAATTGATTTATTAATTTTTAAATAAAATTTTATTAAAGTTTAGTAAACATACATTTAATATAATTATTTATTTATTTAAAAAAAATTGTTTTCTTTCTTAGATTTAAATTCAATTTCTTTGTTTTTTAATTATTTCACTTGGTTACTTTAAAGCATGCGTAGTATTGAATTTTCTATTACTAATTTATACTGAAGTAATCAGTGATTAATTTATTATTATAATGTTTCAGCTATTCATACGATTTCAAAGGAAAAATCTGTTGACACTAACGTTGCGCATACTCAATCGTACATGCCAATTCGTCCCTAATCAACTTGTACCGAATATTTTTAACGTTTTTATGTTGCAATTCCATGTTGTATCAATTAGACAAAATTTTAATATTAATTTCTAATTAAATAATTTTATTTATACAACAAGAACATGTGAATTGTGGCAATTATTTCGACAAATTTGTTTATTATTCATGACATGTTTAGGTTAAACGAAAGCCCAACGTAGTCACATTAGTGATGATCTGTAGCCTGACCAAGGTTTAAGGTTTGATCTAGTGTAAGAGTCGACGCCGGCTTAGTGAGTCCCCACCATTCCGGCTGACGCTTAGCACTTTGAAGAATTTGGTCATTCTTGTCAGTGTTATGCTATTAGCAGTTGGTCTAAAAAAGGGTAAACTCCTCATGCGCAGGGACACCTTCCTCTGTTCTATAGGTGGTTCGACCTTGGTGGCACAGGTTAGATGAGACTGTTAAGAGACTGTTAACATTAATTTATTTGAATTCACTGACTAACATTGTTGTATAAAATTTAAAGTTTTTCCTCATTTTAACGTTTGATAAAATTTGGTATTGGTTGCGAAATATTTAAATTGCAACAGTTTCAATTAAGTTTTAACTCGATAATATTGTTTTATATTTTCTTTATTTATTTTATAAAATCTCTTTATTGTAGACATTTTAAAATTGTAAAGATTTTATTTTTATATGTTATTTATCATCAAAACATGTTTGTTTAAAAATAAATAACATATTAAAATAAAATCTTAACCATTTTAAAATGCCTTCAATAATATCGGTTTTTTTAAATTAATATTAAAACATGCGTGGCCTCCATTCTAACAATTACATGTAATACTATTTTTTCTTTCTAATGTTAATTGATTTTACCTTAAATATTTTATCAAATTTATAAAAAAATAAACTAAATAAGTTTCTAATTACTGTTAATATTAATAATCTAATATTCAATCATTTAAATTTAATAAACAATAACAATTTACATGTAATGTTAAGAATATATTAAGATAATTATGAATTGGCACCAACGAATGGGTATTACAAATTTGGCGACTATTAAACATTAACCCCGAATGCAACTTTGCATTCAAGTACTCTGATTTACAGTTCTTGCTCACATTAGTTTAAGTTTTTGGGTAATATAATTGTTTTTAGTAATTAATAATATGAAAGCTTTTTCATATTTAATTATTCGGATTTATTTAAATTTAATGTAAAGTTTTGTTGAAAACATTTCTCTTCAAGAAGTGCAGCGTATTTTGGGATACTTTTGATGCAATGCGGTTCTAATTGAAAATTATTTTTTAATAAATATAAAATTTGTGAAGTCATTTTTCTAAAAATACTAATTATAGATTTAATGTTTGGTAATCAGGATTTTTTTGTCAATAAGCGTCCCAACACTAAAAACGTGTTAATTGTTTTCATATAAAAGTATTCAATATTTTAATGTAATTAGAAAAATGTCAAGTGATATGTGAGAATATTGTGAGCAAGGATTGTAATGTTTTTAATAGTTAAGTCTTTACTTAAGACAAGATGAATTAGTATTTAAACGTCAGATAATTAGTAAAGTCGCCAAATTTAACTACACGCAACTTTAGCTGTTTAATACATCAGATTTTTTCTTCAGCTTTATATTCTGGATCGGAAGATGCAACCAAGGCAGTCTATTTTTCAAAGGTTGGTTGTTTTTAGGTACTTACGTGTGCTTGAGTTAAGGAAAGCATGCGGAGTTGAGGAAGTTGATTGTTGTTGACGATCAATCTTTTTCAGACTTTGAATGTTTTTCTTGATTTGAGATTTGTAAAGACCAATTAACGGCTAATTTTTGATTGTTGTCTGTGTTGGAGTTTTGAGGAGTGTTCGAATCGGGGAACACTTTCCATATTCGGCGGAGATGTTTGTCTTAAAACGACAAACTTTTCTGGTGTTGGAAAGTGTTTATCGATTCAAAACTCTGAGAGACTAGCTGAACTCCGAGAAGGAAATAGAATGCAAATTTTGGGTAGTAGATTAGGACCCGGAGGCTCTGGGAGTCTACCGGAAGGGCTAGACTAGAAAAGTAGGGGAGCCCGTGTCGCCCGTGCGGGTAAAAACGGGACCCGCCTTCGGCGGGTATATATAGTATATATAGCCCGCCTTCGGCGGGCTATTAAGCCGCCTTCGGCGGCTATATAACCGCCTTCGGCGGTTATTATATCCCGCCTTCGGCGGGAACTAATTAATTAGCCGCCTTCGGCGGCTATTAATTACTTCATAAACTTACCTTGACAAACTTAAAAATAGCAGACCTCCGTGATGGGGAGGATTCCCCTGTAGAAAGGGGTATATCTTTGGGGGTAAGTATTGTTGGGGGAGGAGATTAGTAAGGTTGATGATTGATATATTTTAGAAAATAATAAAAAATTTAAACCCTCCACATCCTGAAATTGTTGATAAAGAAGGAAAATTAAAGAAATATATTTTTGTTATAACAAATTTATTGATTAAAAAGAGCAACACACATAAACAACAAACACATAGTTTACAAACATTTGCTTTCCCCAAGTCTAAGGTTGAGAACGTGAGCAACACGGGTCTCCCGTGATAGTTCCGTTTTCCCTTAGACCTAAGGTAGAAAGCAAAATCAGTTCTTGTAAGAGCTAATTAAGCTTCTTCCGCTAAGGTAGAAAACGTGATCAATACGGGGGTCTCCCGTGTAGTTCCGTTTTCCTCCTAGTCCTAAAGTAAAGAGCCAAATCAGCTCTTGTAAGAGCTAAATTAAGCTCCGTTCTCGTTACTTGCTAATAACTCACCCTCCCTAATAGTCTATTTATTTATAAACAAAAACAGACATTACAGCTTTGCCTGAAGTCTAAGGTTTGGTACGTGAGCAACACTTTCTGTGTATTTCCGTTTTCCCCTAGACCTAAAGTTAAAAGCAAAAAACACAATAATACTAATACATCAATTTGTCCTAAAGTCTAAGGTAGAGAACGTGAGCAACACTTCTGTGTAGTTCCGTTTTCCATTAGACATAAGGACATAAAATACCAAAAAATATATAAATTTGTCTTAAAATCTAAGGTTGAGAACGTGACCTACAGTCTTGTGTAGTTCAGTTTTCCCCTAGCCATAAAGACAGCATAAAACACAAAAATACAAATACATAAAACTTTTCCTGAAGTCTAAGGTAGAGAACGTGAGCAACACTTCTGTGTAGTTCCGTTTTCCCTTAGACCTAAGAACATAAAATACAAAAAAATACAAATTTGTCTTAAAGTCTAAGGTTGAGAACATGAGCAACACTTTTGTATTGTTCAGTTTTCCTCTAGACCTAAAAACAAAAGCATAAAACACAAAAATTCAAATAAAAGATGAAAAACAACAACAGGTATAAGGTAAGTATCAAACCTATAACTTCTACTGTAAAAATTAGGTACAAATTTAACTGTCACAAACAAGTTTAAGTTTTTGTCAAGAACATCTACAAAATATCATTTATTTGCAAACTATTTGATCACAAAATAGTATATTCAGCAGTTTATGTTTAGCATCAGTTAAATATGAATTAATTTATTACAGTGCATTCATTACAACAAGAGGTATGAACGGTCAAGTAGGCTAAAAATTGGTTCAACCGCAAATCGTTTAGTTTAAAAAATTATTTGTTTAAATCACACAATTTACGGTTAGACTAATAAGTAGCCCACATTCTTATACTCAATTATTACGTTATTACAGACAAACTAATCCGTATTATCCGCCTTTATTAAAATCGATGTTAACTGATATTGTTTTCAAATACTGCACCAACTGCACTCAGTGCAAACTTATTCAATAGTTATTAAATTTACTGTATTAATGAGCGTTTTCTTGTGGTCTATGTCTAAATGATCAATTTATGACAATTTAAACATTATTATAAATTAAAAAAATAATTTAATTGAATAGTTTGCACGAAATGCAGCTAGTGCTTTCATTTTAATAAATGCGGTAAACATGTACATTCAGACACATCTCTCGTTGAATTGAATGCAAAATGCGTACAATAATTAATTATAAATGCACCAACATTTTGAATTATAATGACGACAGATTTAAGAAGTGAAGTGAAGATTCTACGCGTGTATATTTAATTACAAAATTTACTAGACAGCCTTTACTTCAATCAAATAACAATTTATTTGCTATATAGCAATAAATTTATTACCATGAGTGCTTCCTAAATCTGCTGCAATTTATTTCATAAATTATATAAAATTATAAGCAACGTTGATTAAATAAAAAATAGTCATATCCCTTTTATAATATTAGTTACTACGCCTATGCGTAGACAACGCCGCCATCTGTTAGAAATATTAACAAACTACCAACACAAGTTGACCACATAATGGTAAGATGGCGCTATAGTTGAATTAGTTAAAAACTAAATAAAACTTTAAAGCAAACATTAATTAACATTTATAAAATAAAATACAATAGTAATGTATTTAATTGTTAATAACAAAACATACTGACAAATTTGAATAAATTATGCAAGCGACATTTTACCATAAAGTATGTTTATGTACTAGAAGTTCATTACATTGAGTACAGATGGCGCAAGCGACATCTCAACAAAGTAAAATTGAATTGTGTACAGTGGCGTTACATATTTTAAATAATAACAGTTGTCTATAATTTATAAATTGTTAATCAATTCCATTTTATCTTTAAGAGATAAAAAAATAATTTTCAATTAAATAACAATTTAATTTTAATATGCTTATAAATAATTATAAATATTATTTGCGTTTTCTTCCTTTAATTCCTGTAAGTTGTTTCTTTTGTGTTGATCTGCTTGTGGTAAATTCATTCTATTGAGTGTAAATGTAAAATTATTGATGGCATTTGTGTTTCCTTCATTTAGTTCCTATAAGTAGT
Source organism: Tachinus rufipes (assembly GCA_963932245.1). Classification (NCBI taxonomy): domain Eukaryota; kingdom Metazoa; phylum Arthropoda; class Insecta; order Coleoptera; family Staphylinidae; genus Tachinus; species Tachinus rufipes. The sequence continues at coordinate 12,801,119 of OZ010749.1, forward strand.
TTCCTTCTGCTTCTGATAAATCCATTGCCAAATCTATAACAAAACAAACAAATTATTAATATTGATGCTAATATGAAGTGATTAAAATTATATAAAATAATGTCAATGTTATTTTTAAACACTTTGCAAACATAAATTGGCCGCTGTAATGGGCAACTTAATATGACAATATTGTGTAATTTATTGCATTCTTGCTCTCACATTTAACACATTTATACCAAGCTAAAGTGAAATTACTGTACTATAATAACACTTTAGCTTGGCCGCCAAAACAGCCAACATAATACACAAAATTATCATTTGCTTCGTTGCGCCTTTTAGCAACGTTATTTGCGTTCACATTCTACAATCCAAGCTAATGTGGCTATACTGTAATAATTTATTTACCTAAAGTATGTTCACTAGTTCAGTTGTTTTCTTGAAGGTAAGCAGCATTTCCATTTAGCATTCTATTTCAACTAGGGCAGCAGTGGTCAATTAATTATTTACCATTACCAACTCCAGAAGTAGATAGCAGTTACACTCCATAAAAATCACCAATGTTGTTCTAAAGCTGTTGTAGTCCGTTGATTTGGTCTGCTCAAATTAAGTCCATTCCATTAAAAATAAGCGTACAATAGTAAAGTCTATAAAATACAAAACTGATTATTAATAAATAATTGATGTAAACATAAAAATGTTGAAATAGATTCTATAAAATAACACAGCAAACTTTTTACAACATTTAAAGCTATAGAATAACCGGGTTTAGTTAACTTTTCATAAACTAAGCTAAAGTGGCAGTATCGTAATAATATATTTACCTAAGGTATGAAGATGTTTACTGGTTGGGTAGTTCTCTTGAAAACAAGCAGGCTTTCCATTTATTATATAATTTCATCAGCACTGATTAATTACTTGTTGAACATTTCCAACTCCAGAAGTTGCTAGTTACATCCCATAAAACTCATTAATGTTGTTTTAAAGTTGTTGACGTCCTCTGCATTGGTCTGCTCATAATACCATTCCAATTCATTTTACTAAAAATAAGCATAGAGTATCAAAATCTATAAAAAGCAAAACTCATTATTAATAAGCAGTTAATGTAAACAAAAAAATGATTTAAATAAAAGTGTATGAAATGACACCAAAAACTTCAGTATTACAATTAAAAACAAAAATGTTACTACACTTTTTGATGTCATTTTTAAAGAACTATTATATTAAAATTTAATCATTTATTTACCTAAAGTATAATATATAAAGCATGCAGATGTTTACTGATTCAGTTATCTTGAAGACAAAACAGGATTCCCATTCATCATTTCATTTTAATATTTCAGCAGTGGTTAGTTTATTGTTCATAAATTCTAATTGCAGATGTTGCTTCTATAAAATTCATCAATGTTGTTTTAAAGCTGTTCTTGCCTTTTGGATTGATCCAATCATTAGAATTACCAAGTCTATAAAAAGTAAAACTTATTATTAAAGTCGCTAGTTAATTTTTTATTACATTTAAAAATAAGTTGCTGTAACTGTATTAAAAGTCATAAGAATGTTATTCTTGTACCAAATAAAATAGCTTCAACTACTTGCAAAAAATATATTTATTGGCTTGATTTGTTACTTTAAGCAATGTTTTGACTGGTATAAACTATAAAAAATATAGTCTTGGTCTACGTTAGATCTAAGCCCCACATATAATTATCAAAATTAAAAACAATCAAACTATTGTTTGTTTGTTGCTAAACTCAATTTAATATCACACAAAACTTAACATTTAATTAAATACAAAATAGAATTAAAATTGAGAATTAGCACTATTATTAAAATTGCCACTAATGTTACTTGGTAATTTTAAATCAATCAAATTTTATAAAATATTAAGTCTGTTGTAACACACAATTTGCAAACCGTCCAAACTATACACACAAACAAATTATAAGGCATAAAAGATACAAGTACAAATTTGACAAAATTTATGTATGTGTGTGCACGGTTTGAAGTCATATTCGATAACATCAAATAACTACTTACCCAATACATAATCCTGCGTAGTATTCCACTCATGATTGTTTATTTGAGATCCAATTCATCCAACACAATAACTTCACAAAGCACACAAACGTACACGTCTGTACTACAAGCACACACTACATACACGACGTTCCAACTCCAGCGCTGAACTGACTGAAACGCTCGCTCAAGTCGTCCGGTCTACATTGCTCTTGCGGGTGGGGGTATTCCAACCTGAAATATGAAATGTTTAATTTAGTAATTTTTTTATGAAAAAATGTCTCAGATAAACATTATGAGCACTAAAATTTATTGTTTTATATCTTCAAAATGCAATTTATTATTCAAATACATACATACATTTTGCAGGATAACAACAATGACACCATATATTGTCCTCTACACATAACTGTGTATTCTGTACAATTCACACCATACAGTATTCTTCTATAAATTGATTTTTTATAATTATAATTATGATATAATTAGATCTTGAAAATAAATGTTTCAAGTTTGATGCAAAGCTCAATAAGTTTCGAGCTGCTGAGTATTATTAAATCTTTGTTTGAGTTTTAAATTATATAACTATTTACTCAAATGTGCAATATATGTAGCATAACAATAAACTTGCGTAAAATCCAACAGTATTTTTAAATTTATTTTAAATTCTGCGATTGATTGAATGCTCGGTTTTATCGGTAGTACGCACAAAAGCACGTTATTACAAAAAAGTGTAAAACGCGGCAAGCCAAGAGACTCCAGCAGATGTTCTTGCAAACCGGAAGTCCGTAGATTAAACGGTTTTCTTTCAGTGATGGTTTTGTCTTAACGCCTTAAATTTGTTTAGAGAGTGTTGTCTCTAATCTACCTAAAGTTGTCACGGGCAAATCTTTCGCTAACGCGGTCGCTCCACAGGCAATTTCTCCGGTTGCAAGCCAAGATAATAGGGTAGTCGCTCTGTTGAAGGACATCAACGATTTTCAAAAGAATCAATAATAGCGAACAAGGAACCATTACTTTGTTTGTTTCTAGAATTCGAAAGACATTTCAGAAAAAATGGGTAAGGTACATTTCTTCATCCAAGAGAACCTCGACATCATGCTGGTGTCCGAGACAAACCACCGTCCCACCCAATCGTTGAGACTACCAAATAATACCTTTACGTATTTGGGGTCGTCGGGGATTAGACTAAGGCACGGGACTTTGATCTTTGCAAAAAGATCATTTTACCACTCCAAGGTCGACACCCCCAAGCTAGTCACTCTAGAATCAAATGCAATAGTGGTGAATGTGCCCGGCTTAGAGACATTAAAAATTGCATCTGGCTACCTCAGCCCAAGTAACCAAATCAAAACGGCGGATCGGTCTTATCTAACCCTCTCCTCACAATCATTGCTGGGGATTTCAACTGTAAACACCCGGCGTAAACTAGTTTACAGACAAACGTCACAGGTCGGACGTTGCTTGACTTTGTAGAGCAAAAAGAGTTACAAGTAGTGGGTCCAAAGGAACTTACCTTCTATCATAGCGCAGGGTACCAATGGAACGTTCTTGATGTAGCTGTATTCAGAAACGTCAACCTTGATTACACCAACCGAGTAGTCAACGATATGAGTTCCGACCACTTCCCGGTCTTGCTAGAGCTTTTCGGAAGGGGTGATAGAAAGTCCGTTATCCGTACGGATTGGCCCCTCTTGTCACAATCCCTGAAATGAAAGAGAGTATCGGACGCATGACTCCGGTAAGAACGACCGCAAACATCGATAAAGCTGTTGAACTTCTTACGCGCCAAATCCAGCAGGCTTTAGAAAAAGCCTCTAAAACCCATCAGGTTTGCGTGGATAATCCTCTCGGACTATCTCGAGACGTGAAAGATTTAATCCGTATACAAAATGCCGCCAGGCACCTTCGATCGCCTGACATTAAACTCTCTTCATGGTAAGGTGAGAAAAGCCCATAAGATCACACAAAGAATTGTGCTAGAGAAATATCTTAGAATCCTTCACGGAGAACAATCATCTAATGTAGAGAGTCTTCAAGTCCTTAAGGAACAGGCCGGTCCCTATTCCAGCCATTCATGGCAAAAATGGGGTACAATACTCGCTTGAAGGAAAGGCCGAAGCATTTGCTGACAGCCTGGAACACCAATGCTCCTCCCCAAACAATTGTTTGGACTTGGAACACGTCGAAAGGCTTGAAAGGGTAGTTAGGAGAGCCTTGAATGCCGCTGACGACAACGCGCCGCTGCAAAGCGTGAGACCGTCTCAAATACAAAGACGCAAAATCCGGTCGGTATAGTTTTTGCACAAAGCGATAATAGTTCTTACCAATATTGCTAATGCGATCCTTCGCACTGGGCATTTTTCTACTGTTTGGAAAGGCTCAATTGTCATTAACATCCCAAAACCTGGAAAAGACCGGCGGTTTCCTCAAAACTACCGGCCTATCAGTTTACCTTGAGTAAAGTTATAGAAAAGGCTATCTTAGATAATCAGGATCACGTTGATTCGAATAATTTACTTCCATCGCATCAGCACGGATTTTGTTGGAAACATTCTTTGGTCCACCAGTTAAATCGGGTGACTGATTTTATTGTGGAAGGTTTTAGGTTGAAAAAAGCCACAGGGCTAGTCCTTTTCGACGTAGAAAAAGCCTTTGACAACGTCTGGCATAAGGGTCTTCTCTACAAACTTTACAGTCAAAAATTTCCTCTACGTCTTATAAGGCTGATAACCTCATATCTAAACCGTAGAATCTTGGTTGTTAGAATTCAGAAACACGTTTTAACTACGCAAAATATCACGGCAAGGATCCCTCAAGGTTCTATTCTCTCTCCGGTCCTTTTTAATCGCCTGAAGAGGCAATTGAAGCATTTAAATCACTTATTTTGGAGGTACCTTTCTCGGAGAGGCGAAATTGTTTTGAAGATTGATTTCATCAGATGCAAAAGTGTATAGATTTTAAAGGAAAATATTTTGAAAAGCAGTAAAGCAATTTACATAACGTAATTTGTGTTTTGCTTCCGCAAACTTTGGCAGTGTCCCTCGTATCTATTAGCTGGGTATATAATTGGAGTAATGTAAACATATAAATAACAAACAAAAAATTATTTGCTGAGTACAATTTGAAAACTTAATAATTTCCACTAAATAAAACTTTTTACATAAATTTATTGACTATAAAATGTATCACCAATACATAAATATAATCTTTATTATTATTATTTGCAGATTTACTATGGTAATGAGAGGATACAGGATTATCACACATCCCTACATAATTTATACTCATTTTAAAATTCGGACAATCAGATGATGGAAATCCTCTCATATACACTTCCTCATTGTTTCTATTTCCAGGAGGATCATAAAAGCAAACAAATAAAAAGCTTGGTAATAATTGTAATCTTTTGCTTTTATAAAATATACCTGCACATCCTAAAGCTACAGTCTTACCCCAAGCTAGCTGAAAGAACACGATTTAGTAGATATATTTTGATTAGTTTCTTATTACCTGTGTGAATTCTGTGCATTTACATGTTGTTGCGTTAAAAGAACTAATGTATTTTGGACAATTAACGATAGTTTTGTACCATATCAAAACACTCTCACGTATAAGATCAATAAGTGAACCAACTTTTTTTATAAGAACCACATTACAATTAATCTCCTTCCCATTTGTATCATATATAACTGGAAATTGTACAAAATCATCACATAAATTGACAACACATTTTGCAGCTTCTTCTAATGAATTGTTGTAAATTAGTTCAACCATATTAGAGGAAGAAGGCCATCCTTTTTGACTCAATCCAACTGCAACCTAAAATAATGATGTTACATTTTTCAAATTGATTGTTTTACTTACATCTCGTCTATATTCATTGTGAAACTGAAGAATATTATCTTTGTATGGTGTTAGGTTTATTGCTTCAACTTTTTCACAATGTTTTGAATAGTTGCAATCTGTTTTGTAGAAAATGCTTTTTTTGCAGTTTTTGCAGTACGGATCATCAGTAGCTATAACATTTAGAATTAATAATATGTTATATGTAATTAAATACAAATTCATTTTGGTTTGATCAATGACATGTTTGACAGTCAATGATCAAATCAATCATTGTTGATTGAACGTCAACAATTTATATATTATACCTCAAAGGCTTGTTTTATTTATTTTATTTTCTGTTAATTATAAAAATTATAATATGTTAATTCTATTAGCGACAACTTATTGTACGCAGTAATAAGAAAGTACTCATATATTTTTTGTTTGTTTGGGTTGACTTACAATAAGTTACGGAATAGCTCCACCAAAATTGGAACCAGCTTATCATGCTCAGACACGTTCAATTTTACATAACTGAACGCTGCAGAGAAGAGTAATTTTAAATTTCTTGGTAACTAACACTTGGGCGGGTAGGCGGAAACCTCAGTTCAAACTATCAGCCCGTAGTCATGTTCAGGAGTGGCCCACTCACACACCCAAGTGTTTGCCATCCAAGAATTAGATGCCACCACCACCTCTAGTGACTAAGACAGTTTTAACGCGGCAGAAAAAAGTAATTTTAAATTAATTGTCAACCAACACTTGGGGGGGGGGGGGAGAAGTGAACAAGATCTATCCGTGCGTACTTATGTTTTAGAATGACCTACCCAAGTGGTTGTCTACAAATAATTGATATAATCATTACCTCTACTAAAACTTTTACAATTTTTTTTTTTTTTAATTTTTTTATATCTAAAACTTGGGCGAGTTCTGAAGTAGCCCACCCACCCACCCACCCACCCACCCACCCACGTGTTTGCCATCCAAGGATTAGATACTACTATCACCTACGAGTCTTTCAAAGCAACAGCTTTTTTTTAAATGTTTTGCTAACTACCTCTTGGGCGGGAACGCCAGTTTAAACTACCCGCCCGTACTTAAGTTCTGGAGTGGCTCACCTACCCACCCAAGTGTTTGTTATCAAAGAATTAATATAACAATCACCTCCAGTGATAAAGAAACTTTTAACGCAACAAAAAAGGTTAATTTTAAATTTCTTGCTAACTAATACTTGGGCGGGTGGGCGGGAACCCCATTTTAAACTATCTACCTGTACTCATGTTCTGGAATAGCCCACCCGCCCACCCAAGTGTTTGCGATGCAAGAATAAGATGCCACTATCATCTCTAGTGACTAAGAGATTTTTAACGCTGCAGAAAAGACAAATTTTAAATTTCTTGCTAACTAACATTTAGGCGGGTGGGCGGGAACTCCAGTTCAAACTAATTGCCCGTACTCATATTTTGGAGTGGCCTACCCACCCACTCAAATGTTTGTCATCAAAGAATTGATATAACCATCACTTCTAGTGATAATTTTTATTTAACGCGACAGAAAAACGTAGTTTTAAATTTCTTGCTAACTAACACTTGGGCGAGTGAGCGGGAACCCTAGTTCAAACTATCCGCCCGTACTCAAGTTCTGAAGTAGCTCACCTACCCACCCAAGTGTTTGTCATCAAATAATTGATATAACCATCACCTCCAGTGATAGAAAAACTTTTAACGCGACAGAAAAAAGTAAATTAAAATTTCTTGTTAACTAACACTTGGGCAGGTGGGCAAGAACCCTAGTTTAAACTATCCACCCATACTCATGTTCAAGAGTGCGCTACCCGCCCACCCAAGTGTTTGTCATAAAAAAATTGATATATCCATCACCTCCAGTAATAAAGAAACTTTTAACGCGACAGAGAAGAGCAATTTTAAATTTCTTGCTAACTAACACTTGGGCGGAAACTTTACTTCAAACTATCCACTCGTACTCATAATATAGAGTGGCCCACCCACCCACAAAAGTGTTTGTCATCAAAAAATTGATATAACTATCACCTCCAGTTATAAAGAAACTTTTAACGCAACAAAGAAGAGTAATTTTAAATTTCTTGCAACTAACACTTGGGCGGGTAAGCAAAAACCTCATTTTAAATTATCCGCCCGTACTCATGTTTTGAAGTGGCTCACCCACCCACCCAAGTGTTTGTCATAAAAGAATTGATATAACCATCACTTCTAGTGATAAAGAATCTTTTAACGCGACTGATAAGAGTTATTTTGAATTTATTGCTATCTAACACTTGGGCGGGTGAGCGGGAACCCCAGTTCAAACTATCTGCCCGTACTCATGTTCTGAAATGGCCCACCCGCCCACCCAAGTGTTTGTCATCAAAGAATTGATCACCTCTAGTGATAAAAAACTTTTAACGCAACAGAGAAGAGTAATTTTAAATTTCTTGCTAAGTAACACTTGGGCAAGTGAGCCGAAACCCCAGTTCAAACTACCCTCCCGTACTCATGTTCTAAAGTGGCCCACCCACCCACCCAAGTGTTTGTCATCAAAAAATTGATATAACCATCACCATAAAGAAACTTTTAACGCAACAGAGAAGGGTAATTTTAAATTTTTTGCTAACTAACACTTGGACGGGTGGGCAGGAACTCCAGTTTAAACTATCTGCATGTACTCATGTTCTAGAATAGCCCACCCACCCAAGTGTTTGCCATCCAAGAATTAGATGCCACCATCACCTGTAGTGACTAAGAGATTTTTAACGCGGCAGAAAAAAATAATTTTAAATTTCTTGATAACTAACACTTGAGCGGGTAGGCGGGAACCCAAGTTTCAACTATCTGCCCGTATTCATGTTCTGGAGTAGACCACCCACCCACCCAAATGTTTGTCATTAAAGAATTGATATAACCATCACCTCTAGTGATAAAAAAACTTTTAACGCGACAGAAAAGAGTAATGTTAAATTTCTTGCTAACACTTGAACGGGTGGGCGGGAACCCCAATTCAAACTATCCGCCTGTACTTATGTTCTAGAGTAGCCCACCCGCCCACCCACCCAAGTGATTGTCATCAAAAAATTGATATAACCATCACCTCCAGTGATAGAAAAGCTTTTAACGCAACAGAAAAGAGTAATTTAAAATTTCTTGATAACTAACACTTGGGCGGGTGGGTGGGAACCCCAGTTTAAATTATCCGCTCATCTCATGTTCTAGAGTAACCCACCCAACAGTTTGTCATCATAAAACTGATATTATCATCACCTCTAGAGATAAAGAAACTATTAACACGACAGAAAAGAGTAATTTTAAATTTCTTGCTAACTAACACTTGGGCGGGTGGGCGGGAACCCCAGCTCAAATTATCTACCCGTACTTATCTTCTGGAGTGGCCCATCTACCCACCCAAGTGTTTGCCATCTAAGAATTAAATACCACCATCACATCTAGTGACTAAGAGCCTTTTAACGCGGCAGAAAAAACTAATTTTAAATTTTTTGATAACTAACACTTGGGCGGGTGGGCGGGAACCCCAGTTCAAATTATCCACCCGTACTTATATTCTAGAGTGGCCCATCCACCCACCCAAGTGTTTGCCATCCAAAAATTAGATACCACCATCACATCTAGTGACTAAGAGCCTTTTAACGCGGCAGAGAAGACTAATTTTAAATTTCTTGATAACTAACACTTGGGTGGGTGGGCGGGACCCACAGTTTGAATTATCCGCCCATATTCAAGTTTTAAAAACCTTTGCTCGTAAAGAAGCTGTGTTTTGTAACTTATCTGTAAATTTAATTTGCATTAGTATTACTATGCAATTGGCCTTAAATTTCTTGATTTTCTTGCTAACCTTGGACCTTTAAGCTCAAATTAAACAATAGAACTTAGTCGTTGCTATGAGAACAAAAAATATTACCCAATTGCTAAAATCTTTGAAATCTCTACTTAAGATTAGATAAGATTGCTTTATGATATCAGATGATTTCCTAAGTGAAGATACTTAAAATCTTTATGAACTGATATTGATAAAAAACATTCTTAATAATATAATTTGTGATAATTTAGTAATTATCTAACTAATTTACGTTTATAAATTACTTAAATGAATTTGCAATAATGGAACATTCAATAAAATATTATTATATATTAAGTTCTTGCAGTAATTTCGCGCAATATTGTCTTGCAATGTAAAAATTTAGATTTAGCACACTTGATTCTAGTAAAAAATACTAAAACGGGCACTTAAAAGCTTGTGAGCTTTAAGTAATTGACAAAAGAAATCATATTTTGAAAAATTCCATAAGCGTTATTTAAATAAAGTTCTTGCAGTAATTACGCGCAATATTGTCTTGCAATGTAAAAATTTAAATTTAGCACACTTGATTCTAGTAAAAAATACTAAAATAAGCACTTAAAAGCTTCTAAACTTCAAGTAATTGACAAAAGAAATAAAAAAATAAAAAAATTCCGTAAGAAATGAGTTACTTAAATTAAGTTCTTGCAGTAATTACAAGCAATATTGTCTTGCAAAGTAAAAATTTAGATTTAGCACACTTAATTCTAGTGAAAAATACTAAAAAGAGCACTTAAAAGCTTCTGAGCTTCAAGTAATTGACAAATAAAATATTATTTTAAAAAATTCTATAAAAAATGCGTTACTTAAATTAAGTTTTTGCAGTAATTAAGAGCAATATTGTCTTGCAATGTAAAAATTTAGATTTAACACACTTAATTTTAGTAAAAAAGACTAAAATGAGCGCTTAAAAGCTTCTGAACTTTAACTAATTGACAAAAAAAATAATATTTTAAAAAATTCCATAAGAAATGCTTTACTTAAATAAAGTTCTTGCAGTAATTACGAGCAATACTGTCTTGCAATGTAAAAATTTAGATTTAACACACTTAATTTTAGTAAAAAATACTAAAATGGGCACTTAAAAGCTTTTAAGCTTCAAGTAATTGACAAATAAAATGATATTTAAAAAAATTCTATAAAAAATGCGTTACTTAAATTAAGTTCTTGCAGTAATATGAGCAGTATTGTCTTGCAATGTAAAAATATAGATTTAGCACACTTGATTCTAGTAAAAAATACTAAAATGGGTACTTAAAAGCTTCTGAGCTTTAAATAATTGACAAAAGAAATAATATTTAAAAAAATTCCATAAGAAATGCGAAATTGCAGTAATTACAAGGAATATTGTCTTGCAATGTAAAAATTCAGATTCAGCACACTTGATTCTAGTAAAAAATACTAAAAAAGCACTTATAAGCTTCTGAACTTCAAGTAATTGACAAAAGAAATAATATTTTGAAAAATTCCGTAAGAAATGAGTTACTTAAATTAAGTTCTTGCAGTAACTACTCGCAATATTGTCTGGCAATGTAAAAATTTAGATTTAGCACTCTTGATTCTTATAAAAAATACCAAAAAAGGCATTTAAAAGCTTCTGATTTTACCTAATATGTCTAAAATTACTAAGTCTTACATAGCAGCTGTCAAAATATAATTAATTAAAAATTGTCAACTGTCAAAAATACTTAATAAAAAATGTGAATGTGAATTTTGCACTTATCAACCAATATTTGTAAATATTTTAATATTTTATGAAAATTTTTGCTTTTTTGATTTTTTATAAATTGAATTGTAGCAGTTTTTAACTTTTTTGGTAAATTTTAGTATTATTTGTCAATATTTTTATATTTTCTGGTTGAATTTGGCTATTTTTGACATTTTATGAATAAAATTCTGCACTTTTTAACAATTTGAAAGCCAGATTTACAGTTTTAACGGCCGGATTTATAATTTAAAGGCCGGATTAATAGTTTAGCAGTAAATTGTAACATGTTAAATACCGGAATTTAGTTCTAAAAGCATAATTTACATTTTGTTTGTTGAGTAAGCTTCTGGAGTTGAAAGTACCCCTAAGTTTTGTTAAAAATATCATCTTTAGTGACAAAGCCTATTTTTAGATAAACTGATATGTAAACAAACAAAGTGTCGGATTTGAAGCAATGCTAATCCACACAAAAGACACCAGCACAAAATGTATCTTGCGGTCTGGCAGAATCATCAATTTGCGCTGCTTTCAAAACAAAGTTAGAATTGCTATAACTGTCAATGGTGAGCGCTAAAAATTGATAATTAGCAAAACAACTTGTTTTATTTACATTTAAAAATTAAACGCTCTTATTAGAAAACCTTTTATAAGCAAGTTACAAATTATACTAAACACAACCAAGATCAGCTTATAGCAGATAACAAGTCTTACAAATCAACCAAAAAGTAATTTATTCAATAAAATAAAATATATTAAAAACAATAAAGAAAATATCTACCAAGAGTTTGTAAAACGCTTGCGCTTGTTTTTGAGGTAATCCAGCTTATCTTAACTTCACAAATAACTTTATGTGACATGCGAGGAACATTCCTCGTTTACTCCTAAATTTGGATGAAGCTAATATGTAGGTTTTCGTGGTTACTATTTTGGTTATCTGGTAGATTTTTTTTAGATTGCCTATTTAAGAAAGAGAAAATAGTATTAGCCCGCAGCAAAATTAAGTCTCCCACATAGAATGTTGACTATATTTTGGTGAGCATAAAATAGCTTTACATATCGGTCAAATAATAATTGTTCAGCAATTCCATGTAAAGATATTAGCAGAAAAGGAAGAATCGTCTCAGAGTGTAGTCGATAAACTTTTGGACTACGCTTAAGGCCGTATTTAGATCAAAATTTTGAAAGGTTTGATGATCAAAAAAAGTATTTAAATTCATTTTCATAATTTTTGCAATTTTAGTTACGATAAATAGCATTACTAAAAGACAAATTGTAAAATGCCAATTAAATGTAGTTGTTTGAAAATTGAACTAATATTTGCCAGAGTGTTAGTCATCAAAAGATTTGAATTGTCTTTTTTTCTATTGAGATATTTTTAACGACTCTTGCAAAAAATAGAAATTTCTATTTTTTAATAACAAACACTTAGGTAGGTAAGTGTGCACAACAGTTCAAACTATTTAATAGTAATCATTATCTGGAGTGACCTATTCATCCGCCTAATGTTGCTCATCAAAATATTGGATAAGACTTTCTACTTTTTGGATAAAGAAGCTTGCAAAGAAGAAACACTTCTAATTTTTTGGCAAGTGGCAGTTTGAACTACTTTATAGTAATTGTAATTTAAAGTGACACTTTCATCCGCCCATTTTCACCTCGGAGGCTACGTTAATAAGCAGAATTGTCGCATTTGGGGCTCAGAAAATCCAAGAATAATTATTGAAAAGTCTTTGCGTCCTCAACGTGTCACCGTTTAGTGCGGTTTTTGGGCAGGCGGTGTGATTGGACCCTCCTTTTTCAAAAATGAGGCTGGTGCAACTGTTACTGTGAATGGATGGCGCTACCGTGATATGATTAATAATTTTTTATGACCGGAATTGGAAGATATTGATGTGGACGACGTTTATTTTATAAAAAAAATAAATAATCGCAAATTTGCAAGAAAAGTTGATCACAATTGGCCACCGAGATCTTGTGATTTAACATTTTTAGACTTTTTTCTTTGAAGGCACGTGAAAGATAAGGTCTATGCCAATGCTCCACAATCAATTCAAGACCTTAAAGATGGAATTCGTGTCATCGAGGACATACAGCCGCAAATGTGCAAATTGGTCATGAAAAATTTAATGAAAAGAATGTGGTACTGCAACCGTAACCGTGACGGCTATTTGACTGATCGTTTTCAAATGTTAATGAAATACCTTCTTCTTTACAATGAAATAAACATTTATTGATTTCTATTAAACAATACCCGTTTTTTTTTTTTAATATCAAAATGAAACCTTTTATTGGAAAACCCTATACAATAATAAACTAGAAATGAGATTATCAGCATTAATATGCTTTGTCAAAAAAGAAAGGAAATTAGTAAACAATAAAATACAACAAGTAAAATCAAAATGCAAATTTGAAACTACAAAATAAAAAAAGAAAACTTAAATCAATTCAAAACAAAAAAATCTTGAAATATAATCATGAGAGAACACGTGAAACAAGTGATAAAAAGCAGAACAAAGCAGTATCTGCACTAATAAGGCTCATGTCTAGGATCAAAGTTACTTGTATAAAAATTGTTACTAATGTGATTTGCTATTTTTAGAAATTTAACCAATGTTGTAAAACACTTGATTATGCCCGATAATTCAAAATATATCCACGTGGTAGATAGTAGTAGGAGAGTTTAATATAATTTTTTTGTAATCAACATTTATTATTATATCAATCTAATTTGCAGTAGTGTGAATATGTTTCTACTACCAGTGCTTGTTATTGTTCTTATTATACTATGTATTTTATACGTTGTAAAGCTTAATAAGGAAATACCTAAGAATTTTCCACCAGGTATGAAATTTATTATACGTTATTAATGTTATAATTTTTAAAATCTTAAAATCCTAAAAACACTTGAGTCAGTTGCAGAGAAGACAAATCAGTGCATGAGTCAAAAGAGTAAAGTAGTTTGCAGTTTTTATGGATTGAGGTCAATCACCGTATTTTTAACACGACTCAAACAATAAACTCGTTTTGTGCAACAATTGATTTTCATGTGTTAAACATTTTTTAACGCATGAGAGAGACCGCACCTTGTTTTTCTTATTTTTTGCGACTTTTTTTTACCTGCAATTATAGTTTTATATTTTATTCTCTGCTCTTAAATTGAGTATTGTGTTAGTATTCTTACTTGGTGCTAGTGGGATTTGAAAACCAAAAGGTATGGAGGGTAATGCAGTTGCGACTTCAAAACTATATGATTACAATGGGCGCGTTTACGGAACACAACCGTTTCAACTTTGCAGGGCAAGTTGATTACTGTCAAAAGTGAAAAAGAAGCACTCACTTAAACAACATAAAATTACACTATTGACTGAAATGGTTAATTGACAATTCTGCTTGATATGAACTATATTAATTGGTAAATATTCTAAAGTTTAAATATTTTCCAAAGTTCAAAATGCAGTTTTTTTAAAAGTCAAGCAGACAGTTATCTATATTTTATCAGTTATTGTTCTAAATAAGGAAACAAAAGTGTAATTAAAATGACTTTATTGTTATCGTACTTAATGAGACATTAAATTGTATAATGTAATTAAAAGAGGATTGATTGATAAATCTTAAAATAAAAGAACAATTAGTAAAAATTATTTTTAGGTTCTTATTGATTTAATTATATTTTAAAAACTAATATATAATTTTTTTCTTAACTTATAATTCACATTTTTTAATTTAAATATTGATTAGATTGCGAATAAGTACTTTAATTTCTATAAATTAATTAACAATAGATTAACATTTACATCATTTATGCATTAAGTCATTCAGGAATCTAATTCTATATTTATTAACAACAAAAAAATGAGTTTAAAGTAGACACAACGACATGGCAACGGGTATTATGAGTTATAACGCCCGCTGATATTATTTTCACATAATATTCTTTAAAAAACAATAAATAGTTTAGCATTTATGTACCAATATGATAACAAAATTGTACTTTGTTTTATATTTATTAACAAACAAAACGAGCAATTAATTATAACGCTTTTTAACTATGTTTTGCTTGTGATATATTATTTTTATTAATATTTAATCAAATTTTTTATAGGACCTCCTAGATTACCACTATGGGGAAGTTATTGGTTTCTAAAAAAAGAAGATCCAATTTTTTCAGACAATGCACTTGTAAAATTAGGCAAAAAATATAAAACCAAAGTGCTTGGATTGTACCTAGGAAATGCGCCTGCTGTTTGCGCTTACACTATGGATTTGTGCAAGGAAATTCTTACCAGAGATGAATTCAATGGCAAACTGGATGGCGTACTTGTTAGAGCTAGAGGACAAGGAGAACAAGTTGGTAAGTCATTAAGTTGTTATTATTAAGATAGAATTGATTGTAAATTTACAAAATGTTAATGAAAAAAATATCCACGTTTGGGCAGATTGTAATAAAAATTATAACAAAAAAACTTGAAAAACATTGATTCTAAATAGAGTACCACACTCCTATAATTTTTTTTGTTTTGTTTCGAGAGAAAGAGTACTCATCTTTTTCTTTTCCTTTCCTGTCTCTAGCTTTCTATTTGTTCACTTTTACCTCTCTCTTATTTTTACTTAAAAAAAAGTAGTCATCATTGTTTTTTCTTTAACTGTTTCTATCTTTTTTTTTTGCTGCCTTTTTTTCTTCTCTGTCTATCATTCTTAATCTTCCACTTTATCTCTTTCTTTCTCTTTTTCATGCGTGCGCAGTATTTTAACACTTTTATTTATGCTATTTTGTACAAAAAATAGTTTTCAGTGCAGCTCATACAAATAAAGAAAATTTTAAACGTTGCGGGATAATAATTTGTATCTATTTTTTATGTAAAATTGTTTCTTGATGACTATGCTGTATGTCTGCTTTTAATTTTTTCTTGCGAATTAAAAAAAGATTTTTTTTTAAAGTAAAGTATCAAATTTATTCTTCTGAGCGCTTATCGACTAAACTCCCCCCCCCCCCCCCCTTCTCTTTGATTCTTAGAAGTTTGCATGCACTTACAGTGCAAGAACCTTTTTTGCCATACTGAGAATTGTTTTAATGGGAAACTTAAGAACTCACGTTATGTGCCGGCCGACTTGTTTGTGCCAAGCTGATTTTTTACTAAAAGCGTATTAACGTTTTGCGCTTTTTTTGTTTTGTTTTTGTTTTTTTTTGTTAGGAATAAGTGGGGAATTTTCCAAATACTTTGTTCCCAAAACATGTCGGATTTACCTTTCTAAGTGTTTTTACCAACTAAACCTCTTCCAATTTGGGATTTGCCTGAAAGTTCGAGACTTTTTGGATCATGTACCTTCCGCTTAAAAAATTGTAAGTAGGAGGTTGTTTAGGAGTCGCCTTATACGCCAAATTTAGATTTTGTTTTTGAATGTTTTTACCCACGTTACGTAAGAAGTAACTTGGCTACTATTGAATTCACCGGTCGTTTGTGGACAAATTCTTCCCGATCTGGTTCGGTAAGTCTTGTGAGATCAGGATTAGTAAACCGCAAGGTTTTTGAAGTACATTTGGGCCAAAGCTTAACGGGTAAACGTTTCACTCTACGGCGTTTGCCCTTAGAACTAAGATAGTGGGCCAAACGATCCTCCTTGCTCCCACTTCAAATTACCCTGTGGAGCCGGAGGCAAGGAAGCCATCCTTAGTAATGATGTGGAGTAGTGGTGTTCCAAAAAAGTCCACGACGGCGACTCGACCTACGTTGACGAGAAATCTTGTCTACCAAGAGTACGGTGTTGCCGGGGACACTCTCAGAGTGTTCACCACGGGATACGTTTGTACCTCACGGGCGTATCCACTGAAACTGGGAGTCTTGATGCTTTATTCCAAGCATTTGGGCAAAGAACTCACCTCCCAGAATTTAGTGAGGTACAGGGTGAAACCTGAAATGGCGACTTTTCTCCGTAGTTCTTTAGTTTGAGAACTGATAAAAGTACTGAGGGTGAGTAGGGGCCCTACCGATTCTGGCTGTCGGTACCTACTCGTATGGCGTTGGATTCTCAGGGACAAAGTCGTTACCTTTAGTAGATAGGTGGGTCAAATTTTTCCACTGATTGTGAGAGCATGACCCTTAAATGGGCGGGAGTACAACCGCCGTACAACCCGGTCCCACCGTCTCTCCAGCCCGAATGTGCCTTTAGGGGTTGCATTGTGGTAGGCCCATAGGTAAGTCTCTAGTATGACAACGTTCAAAATACCGGCCGGGAGCTTAAACGAAAGCAGATCTACCTCACGCCGGTGTAACGGGAAACCCGCGGTTTGAACGTTCAGCCTAGCAGACGAGCATGTAGGTTAAGCGATCGCCACGCCAGAGGAGTGAGATGCGGGGGGTATTCAACCCCCCCCCCCCCCCCCCCCCCCGGTGCGGTCGCAACTATGACTCTCTTAAGGTAGAGGAATCTCAAGGTCTGTCCGAATGTCCAGGTTTTAAATGTACCACAAAACTCTTGTGAGCATCCGGAGAATTTTGATTTGGAAAGCTTCTAAACAATTTAAGTGACTATTTGCCGCCGTTTTTTTTGCGTTTAATTTTCCGTTGCCTGTGCATAAAATTGTTCTTTGTGGGCGTTGGAAGTGCTCTTCGGAAAAGCAAAAGTCTGCCTTTGAGAGGCAAATGCTCATTTTAAGCTAAGCTCAGCAGTTTTTATAACTTGCGGTGTGCGGTTTCTTGCATGCTGCGCATGTAGATACATGCCACATGACTGCTTTGTAAATTTGCACATGGAACTAGGATGAGCTCCGGCGCATTGGACGCATATGTAAAAAAAATAATAAATTTGGACAAAGTCACTAGGCTTGCGTCTAAACTTGGTGAGAGACATATTCTCTTTACTGAGGTAACTAAACTACAGCATTGAAAATAGTTTTTTATTCCTTTGCATGCGTTGGACAATTAAAAAAGCATATCACAAAACTGTTTCTGCCTGCACCACATCAGCCTTGATGTAGTTGGGTATGATCCTGACGACATATTTTTAGATCTTTTCAAACCCTAACTGATACGTAAGATGGTGCACGTTGTTTTCACAATAAGTGATTGCAGCACTGAAATCTGTATGCGACTTTGAATGCATGCATATACTATAGTTCATGTTTACAACGCAATCAATGAATAAATTCATATAATTAAATGTAGCCAACAACCCAGGCAATTTGGATTTATTTATTCCGTCCAGTCAAAGTAGCTTTTCATCTCTAAAAAACTCCAAAAATTTTAAAATTTTGTACACTGATTTTAAAGGTGAGATCAATATTTGAGCATATTTGACTGGACTAGTATCACTATGAGAGTTGGGCGTCTTAAGCCAGCACCGTCTATAGATGCTAATAAGATTGGAGAGCTTGTTAGCCTAGGGACTTATTGACAGTAACAGAAGTAGTCACTTTGGCCTTAGTGGCCAGCTGGGTCGTAAACTATTTAGCCGTGCTGATTGATGGCTTTGGTGGCGCTAAAAACGCCTAACTTGCTAAGCCTACTAATACCTTATTAAAAGCAGAATGTAAGAAAAATTTACCTTGTTCTTTTTTCTGTTTTTTAAACTTGCTATAAGGTACAACGGTTAATCTTTTCTTTTATGGCAAGACTTTCTTGTGAATGGCAACTTTGCTGTCCAGCTGAATCTTAATTGACTTGACTCGATTTTTGAAAAAACCCGAATGACTTGCCTGGGTTCTTTGCAAGCTTTTTGAGAAAAGTCTGCGTTAGAACATTTGAAGTTTTAGTAAGCTGAGGCATGGGTGCAACAGCTAGAAAAAACGTTAGGTTTTTTGGGATTTTCACGTAAAAACTTAGGGCAGAAACTTTTAGTGGCTGAAAAATCTGTGTGGTTACAAATGATGTAGTGTCATGCCTACCTACTCAATTGTTGTAGATCTAAAAATTGAATAGATAGCTCAGTATAGAACGTTAGCGTAGCACGCTAACAGTCCAGGGTTTGATCCCCCAAATATGTCTAAAAATAATAACTTACTCTTTATCCATCAAGGTGATTTGGAAATCACCTAAGAAGCCGTTGATCCATCAACCCTCTTCAAACAAGTCGTAATACTTTTGGGGAAATCTAACGTAGCTGTAAAACGCGCAATAAAGAAGAAAGAAGAATATGTTTCTTTTCTGCAAATGTATATTTTATTGAATTAGGGAAGAAGAGAAATAATCCAACTTTTAGATTTATTAATTGTGCACAAATAGTATCAATTGAAGTGTTTTGTCTACTCGCCCAAGTGTTAGAGATCCTTAAATTACATATTTCTCTTCTTTAAGGGTGTATGCCTTTGAAAGCATGTTAGTACTTCCAAGACAAAGTTGCTTGGCGGAGGAAGTTTAGGAGTTTGGTACAGGGATATTTTTCCATACTAGTTTTTGTGTTTATGATTGTACTCTGGTAGGTGGTGCAAACGCAAAATATGGGAGTTGCAGTAGCCTCATCTATCCAGAAGATGTCTAATGCATGGTAATCAACAACACCAAGGTAGTGGTCGTAAGGAAGCTACGGTTACTAGTTAGCACTAAACGGAGTTTTAGTTTGTATTAATAACCAGATAATTATTGGTTATATTTTGTCGGATTAATCTTCTGGATTTGACTGAGGAGCGGTTGTAAAAGACGAGTACTTATAAGAATAATAAAGAAAGAAGTGTAATGCCATTGATAGAGTGTCCGTCTACTTGCGGCATTAATTTTCCCCAAGCTCTTCGACAGAGTTTCCAACTCTTTTTGTATGGAAATGGTGTTTGTATGTTGTTGAATGTTTGGTTACTGCATTATGAATGAGGCGGAAGTAGTTTGTGTTTAATAAAAAAAAGTGAACACTATAAGTTTGGGTGTTTTAAGTTTAAATTGTTTAAAACACTTAATGCATAAACTATTCTGTAATTTATCTAAATTTCAAGTTTTGGCGGTAGTTTTTGCGGTGTTCTGCACTTTAGCGGTACATATAGAATCCGTTCAACTTTTTGTCTCATGTCACTGCGCGGTGATCTTATGTCGCACAAAATCTACCTAGGCTGTGAAGGTTGCTTTTTCTTTTTCTGCTCGTTCACTTGATGCAATCAACTACGTTTTTGTGCGCTAAGGTTGTTGCTTTGTTGTGGTAGACGGTGATAACAATATCGGCGTAATTCATATAGATTATGCATATCGCGTTAAGGGTTCAAGTGCAGCTAGTTTTGGTTTAACTACTTTTCTCTAGAAGGTCGGATATGAGGTTAGACAATTTATTGCCGTTTTGTGTTTTTTCTAATTCCTCTGAGCTGTAGAGAGGTGCAATGGTCTTAGTTGCAATGTCAACCGTAAAGCGGTTTCATCGGTTTTGTTTCGTCCGATGAGGTCATTGGTGACTGAAAGTAGAGCAAAGTTAAAGTGTAAAACTTTTTAGTAACACTTTCTCTTAACGTGATTTGCGGAAGCTATTACCTGGTTGTAAGTTCTGATGCTATTTGATGTTTGACTTCAATGACTTTACTTGTTGGGTTTCGATCGGTTTTGGCATGAATTTCTAGATGTCCTTGGTTTCTTCAGTAATAGCTTTGTGGTTAGCATGTTGTATTTGACTTTCCACGGTCAACCCTTTTTGGTCTGCTATGTAATTTGCCATGAAAATGGCATAGACGTATTGCACAATATCTTCAATAAAGTGTATGATACCGTTAAGTTTTCCAATCAGTGGCTCTCATCAACGTTCATACCTCTGCTTAAAAAGAAAATTGCAAAAAAATGCAAAGACCACAGATTCATTAGTCTTATGAGTCATACTTTAAAGTTTTTCTTCGGAACAATTTACCAAAGGATATATCAAAAATGTGAAGAAACAATTTGGATTAAAAAAGAGACTAGGAACAAGAGAGGCAATTGTTGCAACACAAATACTAGTACAAAATTGTTACGACCAGAAAAGTATATCTTTGTTTTATAGATTACAAAAAGGCTTTTGACAAAGTGCAACACCACAAACTTATTGATATCCTGAAACAACAATTTATCGATCAAAAAGATATGGTTTCTGTACAGGCTCTGTATACATCTAATACAGAGCCTGTACAGAAACCAGGTAGCCCATGTCAAAATAGAAGACGAGAAAACCAGTAAAATCATGATCTAGAGGAGTGAGACAAGGATGTGTTATGTTACCTCTATTGTTCAACATCTATTCTGAGAACAATTTTCTGGAAGCATTCACGGACCTAGATAAAAGCATAAAGGTCAACGGTACATGTAACAATAATAATAAACAATATACGTTATGCAGACAACGCAATACTAATGGCCGATAACTTAAAAGACCTCCAAGAACTGGTAATCAAAGTAGGGAATCAGAACCAACTCATAGGACTAAACATAAACATAACAAAAACCAAAGTTTATGGTTATATCTTGCAACCCAAGTCTAACAGGAATCGCGGTGCTAACGTTTGGCAGCCTACCGGTGGAAAAAACAACAAGTTTAAGCATTTAGGAACATGGCTGACAGAAGACTGGTCATGGACACCGAATTAAGTGCGCACACATTGGATTTAAAAAATTTAGAGAAATCCTTACTAACGCCGAATTTGATCTGAACCTCCAAATAAGATTTGTCAGATGCTGCATATGGTCTGTGCTCTTCTACGATATCGAGGGGACAATAAAAGTAACATCAATGAACAGAATAGAAGCTTTCGAAATGTGGCTCTATTGCAGAATGAAAGATCTCATGAACCGCGCGAATAACCAACAAAAAAGTTCTGCGACGGGCAAACAGAGGTCGTGAACTGTTGACTAAGATAAAAAAAAGAAAAACTGCATATTTGGGATGTCATGCAAAATCAGAAGTACGATATACTACAGCTTATTATCGAGAGCAAAATCGAAGAAAAGAGAAGAATCGGAAGAAAAAAGATGTCTTGGCTGAGAAGCATAAGACAATGGACGAGATTGAGAACCATCGGAAGTCTGATCCACACAGCCAGAAACCACTAAGAGATAAACCATAATGTTGCTAACATCCATTAATGGATAATTGCATAAGAAAAAGATGTAATTTGTCACGTCAACCAAGTACATGTAGGCTTATTGTGCCGTGGCCGTAATGACGATTTGCAATCATCAAACTAGGTCTAATATTTGTTTTAAGAGCTGATTTATTACATTGTAACTTACGGTATCTTTCTAAATGTTTGGTTCTACCTGGAAGGTGTTCACTAAGTAGGTCTGGCTTTTTAACGAGATTGATGATGTTTTTTGATGAATGCTTTGCTAAATTACAAAGTTGACTATTTATTTCATACACCGTATAAACATAAAAACTATGCGCAGCAAACTGTTAAAAGATGCATGCTAACGAAGTTACAGTAGATTTTTTTAAACTCTTTTAATATTATGCAGAACCCTTGTTACGTAAACGTGGTATCTTAGGTATAAACTTATTCTAGTTTTGTTCTTATTTCTAGTATTGTTTTATGTTTAACTTATTATTTTCTAATCTAACTTCAAAGCGGCTAAACAAATTTTAAATCATTCTCAGTCATGGGCATGGATAATGTTTGAATAATTGAAATAAAAAATAATTAATACAAAATAATTTTTTTACTCAAACTGGTTTTATTTATTTCTTATTCAACAATTAAATATAATTATAAAAAACAACATTTCTGTGCTAAATGTATTTACTAATAAATTTACGACCAACTTCTTAGAATTAAATTGATTTTAATTACTTTTTTAAGGTATAATTTTTGTGGATGGATTATATTGGCAAGATCAAAGAAGATTCTCTTTGCGACATCTTAGAGATTTTGGTTTTGGTAGAAGATCGCAAAGCTTTGAAGATTTCACCACCGATCAAATACGCGACATGATGGATTTACTTCAAAGCAATCCAAGACCAAACGATGAGGTAAATAATAATCGTAACTATGTATGCAACTAATCGAGCATTTATTTATTAGCATAAAAGAATGCAATTAAATTTTTTATAATGATTATAATTTCATATTAAGCAAATATTTAATTTATAAAATATAAACAATTTTTAACTGAATATAATTACAAAATTTTGTTTAGGATATTTGTCGTGCAAGAGGTGAAATTAACATGCCAGACATCTTCTTTGGCTACTACTTAAATTGCATTTGGTATATCCTATCAGGAAGAACGCACAATTTAAGAAAACTCAGAGATGTCGGTCATATGGCTCAAGGTTTCCAAAGAGCTGGGGATGCTTTAGGTGGTGCCATTACTCAAACCCCTTGGTTGAGATATATTGCACCAACGTATTTTGGATATACCTCTGCTGTCAAAGATAATCACGACATGTATTTGTATTGCAAGGTATGACATTGCATAACAATTTAATTATAATTTAATTGCTTTATTTTTAGGAAATTGTTGAGGAACATTTAGAATCATTCAATGACGAACATCATCGTGATTTTATTGACGTATATATAAGTGAAATTAAGAAATTAGAGGAGGCAAATGATTTAAATACATCATTTAATAGTAAGAAATCATAATATAAAAAGTTTTATGTCACTTTCGTTTGAAAGACAAATATGATTGTTGTAAATAGAGTTAGTTTAAAATTTTTGAGTAATTATAGCTTGGCTGCAATAGAACAATTCAATTGTCATTTCTTTCATATCTATTGGCAATTAGAGCATTTTATTTAGTAAATATTAATCACCGTTGGCATCGTTAGCAACAGTTGCGTTTCTTGCCATTTTATATTGATTGTATTATATTAATATTCATATAATTTAAACTGTTTTTATATTTTAGTTCAACAAATGACGTTCCTTGTAATGGACTACATGTTTCCAGCAGCTATAGCACTTGGACATACAACCAACTTCTATTTTGCTTATTTATTGAATTATCCAGAAGTGCAGACAAAAATTCAAGAAGAAATTAATAGAGTAGTTGGAACTGGACGTTTGCCAACTTTGGATGATAGAAAAAAGTTATTAATTTAAAATAAAATTATTTATTTCAAAAAACTATTCTTGCAATTAGTTAAAAATTTGTTTGGTATATTTTAGCATGGTGTATACGGAAGCTTCTATCAGAGAAATAGTGAGGAGAGATCCAACCACTCCATTAGCTCTCTTAAGAAGGTGTACGGAAGATACAACGTTGGGTGGATATTTTGTTCCTAAAGTAAGTTGTTAGTTTTTAGATCTAATTGAAGAAGATCACACATACGCATTTGTTTTTTGTGTACTTATATTGTGGGTAATTGGGGGTATGAAATACTGAGTCAAAAGCTTTCTTAATAATACATTGTGGTTATTAGTTTAGAGTATAAAATATTGACTTAAATATTTAAAAGTTTAATAATGCAATCTAATTGTTTAGAAGTTTTTTGCTACTCCGTTAACTCTAATCTGGAAACCTTCTTATTAATTAACTTATTTTTTAACTGGCATCTATGAGCTGGTAGCTTGTGAAAGTATACATACAGCTTTATGTAGTAGTTTACGTTGCGTAGTAATTTTTACACAATCATGGTCAGCAAGTACAGATTAGAAGACATTATGACTACTGATGTTTATAGTTATATCCAATTTGTTGATGACAATTTCTGGAGTGCTTCAACCACACATCCAAATGTTTGTTATTAAATGAATTGAATATGAATATTATCTCTTCTAATTACTGACGTTTACAGAAAGAATAAACATTTAATTTTTTGATGACAAAGACTTGGGCGTGTAGGTTTTCTCCAATTTAAACTAGTTATATGTAATCATGTTCTGCAGTGCTTTACCATCCCATTCAAGTGTGTGCTATTGAGAGATTGGATATTACTTTTACCTGTTCTGACATAGTCACTACTAGCGGTTACAGGAAAGAAAAACTTGGGTTAGACTATAATTAAAAATTTGTTATTAAAAAAATTAGATATTACTATTTTTTTGTAACATAGTGGCTACTAACATTTTCTTATTGCTTTATAAATATATTTTTTCAGAACGCTGTAGTAATCCCACATGTTCAAGCTGCACATAACGATCCTGAAGAATGGGGCGATCCCGAAAATTTCCGCCCTGAACGCTGGATTAATGACGATGGAACATTAAAGAAACATGATCCCACTATGGGTTTTGGAGGAGGCAAATATAATCCTTTAAAAAATAAAATTAATTTTTTATGTCTATTAATTTCAGGCAAGCGACTCTGTGCAGGTGAAACTTTTGCCAGACAGACAATGTTCCTTTTCGTCACAGCTCTAATGCAAAATTTCACTTTTACTCCAGCAAAAGGTGAAAAGAAACCTGATTTAAATAAACGCATCCCGGGAATTAATGTTTCGTTATATAATTTTTGGATGGCGGCAGTACCAAGAGTATAATTAGATTGTTAATATTTAATTTGTTGATAGTATTAGTATTGCTTATGATTTAAGTTTATAAATAGTTCATATTATAAAATACAATATAGAAGTTTGTTAATAATAATTAATAAACTTCAATTCAACAAAATAAAATAAAATAATTTAACAATCAAAAAACATTTATTGACTTTTTAATTTTTTAATATAGGGTTTTCCAATAAAAGGTTTTATTTTGATATTTAAAAAAAACGGATATTTTTTAAGAGAAATCAATAAATGTTTATTTCATTGTAAAGAAGAAGGTATGTCATTAACATTTGAAAACGATATCTGTCAAAAGGCCGCCACTGTTATGGTTGCAGTACCACATTCTTTTATGAAATTTTCCATGACCATGACGCACATTTGCGGCTGTATGTCTTCAAGAAATCCATCTTTAAGATCTTGAATCGATTGTAGAGCATTGGCCTAGACCTCTTTATTGTCTCTTTGTCCATTCTTCTTACGTTCCATCTACCTTCTCTTGTGTACTTCTGTTTTCCTTTCTCTTTTGTATTATATTGTATATATTAGTGAAAACTGAGTGATTCCTCTTTTGTCACGTTCCATTCATTCACTATACCTGCCATTTCCCATGTTGTTACGGTAATGTCAATATGTGATTTTGAGCTTCCTCTTACGAACGTAAGTTTGTCTCTTTTGATGCAAATGGTAAGGTTTAACGCAGCTATCATCTCCTCTAAGATTTTTCCTCTTAAATCCATCTTTAAGGTCTTGAATCGATTGTAGAGCATTGGCATAGACCTTATCTTTCACGTGGCCCCAAAGAAAAATGTCTGAAGGTGTTAAATCACAAGATCTCGGTGACCAATTGTAATCACCTCTCCAAAAAATAACACGGTCAGGTAACCTTTCTTGCAAAATTGCGTTTCGTTGCTTGTGTGCCACACAGCCTTGTGGCATGAGCCTTGCTCATTAATCATAGCTCGGTAGCGCCATCCATTTACCGTAACAGTTGCACAAGCCTCATTTTTGAAAAAGTAGGGTCCAATCACATCGCCAGCCCAAAAACTGCACCAAAGAGTGACACGTTGAGGATGCAAAGACTTTTCAACAATCATTCTTGAATTTTCTGAGCACCAAATGCGACATTTCTGCTTATTATCGTAGCCTCCGAGGTGAAAATGAAGATGATTTTTCGATGAAATTCCGAATCATTTTAATGCATTTGAAGAACCCAATCAGCAAAGATACAACGTATATGATAATCAAACGGCTTGAGTTCTTGTGTTAACTAAACTTTAAAATCCTTAAGACTTAAGTCTTTATGCAAAATACGGCGTAATGTCGTTTGTGGAATGTCTAATTCCAAAGATTGATAAGGAATCAACAAATCTGGGTTTTCTTCAACACTACGGGCTACATCAGCAATATTCTCATGTGTTCTTGAACGAAGCACACGGTTTCAATTCTTCACATATCAAACTTGTCCCAACAGCTCAAATTTTTCCACCAGGTTTACTATTGCCGGCCAAAAAATGCTTTAGTTTTGCGAACTGTGACTGAAAAATTTTCACCATTTTTGTAGTGAATTTTAATAATTTCGTTTCATTTTTAATAATGGCGTAGTTTTTACTTGTCAAATGTCAAAAGATAATAGCTTCAAAATTGACAGCTGCCTAAATAGCCTGCTATTCAAAATGAAACTTCTTATTGGAAAACTTTTTAGTTGATTAAATAATATAATAATAATAATAATAATAATAAATTGTCTTTATTAAAAAAAACAAAATAAATTGTGTACAAAAATAAATTTTTATAAAGGTAGGCAAAGTTCAGTCTTACTAGTCGTAAGTAACTGCTCTTCCACTTAACCTACAAATAAAACATAACATACACGGTATACATTTAAATTTAAAAAAAATATATATATATATATATATATATATATTTACATCAACCTAACTATAGAGCGTCCATACATTGTCCTTTTACGCACTTTGAAGCGCCCGAGAAGAATAAAGCGTCCGTATACGGACGCCAAAAGGAAACCTTTATAAATCGATTCTGCGCATCAATGCGAGTCGAAAGATAGACATATAAAAAAAATTGAGTCCAAGACGCTCAATATGACTTGTGTAAAAATGTATATTTTCGTGCATAAAAATTCACACCATTTGCCGCAAGGAGGCGGTAAAGAGCTTGGTGTATATTTACAAGTATATTTTTCTGTACAAAAAATGCATTACTAAGCGTCCGCGTAATATGGCAACACAGCATTTAAAATATCGATCGCAAGTTAAAATTCTATTTATAGGCACGTCGGCATATATTATAACGGACGCCAAATTGTATATTTACAGATAAAAAAGCTTTGGCCGTTGGGATAATTATTACAATAATTTATTTATATAATAATTACTAAAGAATTGAAAACTCCCGGTTACAATAATAGTATAAGATTTTGAATATTTAAAGTGGCGTTGTAAAAATTTTAATAATTAAAACACAGGTGGTTTTGGATTTTAAAGATTTATTTGAAAATGAAAATGATTTGTTTGTTGTTTGCTCGGTGCTGTGTGTGTGCCGGGTTTTGAGTAATCTCCCGGAAAAAATTTCCCGGTGAGAAGCTACCCTAGGGCGTCTGTGTGAGGTTATCGGCGTCGGGAAGACCTCGGTTTAATATACAGTGGCTTGGATTGTCTGGTTGAGCTCCCCGTTGGTCGGAAACTTCCAGATGTGGGTGCAACCAGAAGTTCCGTGGTCGAGCGGCGTTGAGACGGCATAATGTCAGTGTAAGTGGCCGTTCAGAAACACAGCTGCGGGGGCTGAGTTTGTTAGTTTCTTACCTTGATAGATGATTAGTTCTTATGTAAAACCGGCGGGCGGAAGCCTGTGCTGCTCGATCTAGTTACAGACTAAGCGATTTTTATGCCTAAAAGCCTAGCGGGTTAAATACTGTAAATCCCTGCTAGTTGCAAGATAAATTTGACTGCAAAATTTGCTTGGCTTGGTTGCTAGTTAATGCCGGGCGAGCAAAGTTATGTGTTGTATAACTATGGATTTAAATAAAATTCAGTAAACTGAGTTTGCCAACTGTAATGGTATTATCAAAATTTATTAATGAGGTACCAAACTCAACGGTGTTAAAAAATTACATAATTGCAAAAGTGCAAAATTTTAACATTTATCACAAATATTTGGGTTTAAATAATAATGTAATAAACAACAGTCTAATGTTGGCATCAAAAAAGCAATGGTGAAAATCGCACTGCAAAAAAGATTCTGATTTGTTCAGTAAGTTCTAACTTTTTTGTCCAAAACTGTAAAGCAATTTTGAGGACAGCAATAAACTTGCAAGGCTCAAATAAGCCAGAATATTTCCGACACTAAAAATTAGAAGTGATCCAACCGAGCTGTGACGGTCAAAACGCATCCGTTCAATTCAAATGCGTCGCGCTTAAAACTCCAAAAAGTGAAAAGCTAATAAACGCAGCTATCTTCATTTTTTTTTTAAATTAACTGCCCAAAACTTGTCTAAATTTTGTTCCAAACTTGACCCAAAAAAGTCATCATTTGCACTTCGGACCATAAATCTTAAGCCAAAAATTAATAAAAATTCTTAAACAGGATGGTTTTCAAAATATGAAAAAACTTCAACAAAATTTTTGTTCCAACTGGAGTCGTCGGATTTTTAGTCATGTTTTCCCGTATCAATTTGCCCAGCCAAGCCCAAACCCCGTTGCAAGGCCCGAGTTAACTAAAATATTTCTGACACTATAAATCAGAAGTGATCCGACCAAGCAGTAACGGTCAAAGCACTTCTGTGCAATTGGATCGACGTAGCTAAGTAAACGGTTGCAGCTAGAAAGTTTGTTCTAATCGGAACCGTCGGATTTTTGGCCATGTCTTCTCGCCTCAATGCTCAGTCAAGTCCAATCGGGACTGGGTGAAGCTCTAATATTTTACCGCCTTGTGCGTATAGACATAATTTTCTTGTCTTAGGTTGCAGAGCAAACCCGAGAACACCATTAAATTTGGAAGACAAGTTAGCAAAAATATTTCTGATACTAAAAATTGGAAGTTATCCGACCAAGCTGTGTCAAAGCGCTTCAGTGCAATTCAAATGCGTCCCCGTCAAAGTAACCCCAAAAGCGTGATTTGCCCGACTTGGATCAACGTAGTTCGGTAAGGGTTTTAGCTAAGTTCTTTTTTTTTTGTCGAATAGCTAATGAACGCAGCATCTTTATGATTTTTTCTTTTAAATAAGTTGCCCAAATTTTGTTTTAAATGTTGCTTCAAATTTAACCCAAAAAAGCCTCTTTTTGCACTTTTGACCAAAAATTTCAAAAAAATTCTTTGAAGGTTTTCAAAGAATTAAAATACTCCAAAAAAATGTTTTGATTGGAGCCGTCGAATTTTTGGTCTTGGCCGCCACCGTATAGACATAATTTTCTTGTTCAACGTCGCGGAGCAAATCAGAGTGTCCTAAATTGAAAAAAAAAAATAAAAAATAACGCTGGAACTCATCATTTAAAATAATAAAATCGTATTTGCTCTTTCTTGGAAACAGTATTGCCCAAAATTTATCAAAAAATTGGTCCCAAATCAAAATATTGCAAAAATTAAAATGACGTCACTAAATCTCTTCTCTAATGATTAGAGTAGCATGCAAAGATCAAAAAATACTGAATACGAATATTGTATTTGCTCCTTCTTGATGCACAGTAGTGCCTAAAAGTTTATAAAACTGAAATTTCACAAAATGTCTGACTTGAGTTAGCATAAATAAAAAATTCAACAACAATACGATTATTGTTCTAAGTATAGCTGATAGGATACAAATTAAAAAAATATATTTGTTTTTATGAGGATTTTGTTGTTTTATTTTAGTTTTACTTGATTCCATAAGCAGTCAGTTGTACTTTCTGATCTGAAAGATTTCGCTAATGTGAATAGTTTTAAATATTAACAATTTGATTTTTTAAAATCTAAAAACTAAAACAGATTTCAATTAATACTAAGTGGGTATATTATTGTTTATTTTTTGTTGGACGCTGTATAGTTAATTTACTACAGATATTCTATAAATAGACTGGTCAAACTGGTTTGGACGCTTTATAGTATGCACAATCTGTGTCAAATATGTATATCTACAATAAAAAACATGTTGCAACACTGCCGGACGCTTTAAGGTAGCAAACAGGACGCTCTATAACACATATTCATGTTTTTTTGTGTATATGTAAGACGCTCAAAAACAGAAAAATGTACGGACGCTTGGCTGATAGGCCAATTTTATGTACAATAGAAAAATGTTTTAGTTTGCATTTAATAAAAAAACCGCGTTAATCTTTTTGAGCTCGAGTATATTCACCTGCGAGCACTAGAAGTACTTTTTTTTAAGAGACGCCCAATGACAGTTTCTCATAGCGGACGCTTTATAGATACCGAGATGATAGACTATACATATTGTACAACAGAAAAAAGACTATATAAAGCATTAAAACTCGTTTCTCATCAAACTTTGACTAATACTGCGTTGAAAGCTTATTAATGTAAGATTTTTAAGCTGCATAGGTATTCTGCTATAAATTTTATATATATTATACGTAAAGGACCTTTTAAATAATGCAGTTTTATGAAAAGGTAGTGAGATACTTCCTTTAAATCTTACATTAATATTGTGTACATCAGAACGAAATGTTATTCTATTGTAGAGATAAAGCGTGCAACAATGCAACATGCACCGATTAGACATATTTAACCAATTTAAATCCAATAGTTTTGCAGAAATATGCTTACTTACGTATTCCATATATTAAACGCATACACGAGTTTTGGACTTTCTGAATACGGTTCTTAGTGAGTTGATCTAGACAAGCATTGTTAACTACTTAATACTAGTGCATCGCACAGCATACGTTTTGATTTAACTGTTAAATAGTACCTACTTGCATAAATCATTTTTAAGCTTTGGATTGATCTAAAAATGCATTTACTGATGTGCATATTGAAATGTAAATTTGAGTCAATGACTAATCCTAAATTCTACAAATGGTAGGACAGTGTCATCAATTTTAATTTGTAGCAGGTTTTTTGACAAGTTTACAGATTTTTGAGGACCAAAAAGTATTGCAGATGATTTTTTAGGATTGATTAGTAGAGAGTGATCACGGGAAAGTTTTCTGATGAGATATTATTACCAACTACTGCGGTGTCTTCAGGTTTAAATGAGTACAGTAGCTATGTGTCGACTGCATAGATATTTGCAGTGCAATGTTCCAATATGTCAGTTAAAGAAGATGTATAAATAGAAAATAATATTGGGCCCAATATTGAGCCTTGAGGAACCCCGGCTTTAACTTCAAGGTAATTGGAAGTAATATGGTCAATTTGAACTCGTTGAAATCGATCTTTTAGAAAACTGGCAACTAAATTTATTGCATTGTTATCAAAACCAATGTACCAAAGCTTGGTCAGTAGTAAACTATGATTAAATGTGTCAAATGCCTTGCTATAGTCGAGCAATACCAAACATGTTAAATATCCTTTATCAGTAGCGGTAAAAATATCATCTAAGACATTAAACAAGGCAGTAGAACAACTACAGTTAGGTCTAAACTTAGATTGTGTCACTGGTAACAAATGGTTTTCTTCAAGAAACATCGAAATTTGAAATTTAAGCACACGTTCTAGCAACTTTGAAACAACTGGCAATATGCTGATAGGCCTAAGGTCATTAAAAATAGTTGAACATTCAGTTTTAAGGATTGGAGTAATGCTTGCCAATTTCCAACTGTTTGGGAATACTGATTGTTCAATACAACAGTTAACAATGTGTGTTAAATATGGTATTACAAATGGACAAACAAATCTGAGCATTAATATATTAATGCCGTCTGTCCCCATGGCATTTGACTTAATGCTATATAATATTTTGCAAACTTCATCCACGGTCACAAGTTTAAAACGAAAACAAATACTGTTTATGTTAGCATGCTTATTGTTTATGTAAAAATCAATAAGATTGCAATTAACGGAACTATTTAAGTTACCAGCAAAGTAATTATTTATTGCGTTAGCATCTTTAAAGTTATTTGGTATTTTAATTTTATTATTTATAATGCTAAATAGTTATCAAATAACTTTTTTTTTTTTAAATACAAATGTTAATTTTTAATTACTAATAATAGTCCTATCTGGAGCAAATTTAAAGATTTTAACTTGAATTACCCAATCCAAGTTATAGTACCAGAAGTTTGTCAATAATATAAATTATTTGTCTGTTATCCCATAACAGATTTGATGTTTATTAAAGTATAGTTTTCTTAATTATAAATTAACTTTCTCATTTAACATTTTCTGTTTAATCATAAAAATTATAATATTGTTATCTTTATTAGCAATAAAATACTGTACGCAATATTAAGAAATTACTATTTCATTGCCGAATTTGGAAATTTAAATAGATAAAAATAGATGTATTTTTTTATAAGAGTAATTAAATTGTGCAAAATATTCAAACTAATTAATCAAATTGATTAAGTTTGTTTATATTTCATAAATATACATAAAAATACAAACGGACTGCTTTTATAGTTAATGAAGAAAGCGTTTACAAGTTTAGTATGATGAAATAATAATACATTTTTATGAAATTTCATTTATTTTATATTTTTATGTGATATGTTTCAATATATTGTTTTGATTTTGGAGATTTTGGGGTAAGCTGAAGCTTACTCATCAAATTTAATTGCTATCCTAAACCATGACAAGATTACAAAAGATTTAAAAAAGGCTAATAACTTCTAATTGAATTTCAATTAGTATTTGTACTAATATTTACAAACAACACAAAAACAAGTCATGAAAAATAGATTAACATTGACACGTTAATAGATCTTTGCCAAATTATAATAGAATTATTAGAAATGTTTAATGAAGTTTGCTACAAATATTTTTACAATAAAATAAGTTCTAAAAAATAGACAAACATTGAAAAGTCTATTCTTGCATAAACAGGGTGTTAAAAAAAAGTAAAATATTTAAGGGGTACAAACCACAACAAACCAAAAAGTCTTAATAAACATAGATTGATATAGAAATAGTTTTGGAAATATGGAGCATTATTTATTTTTATTATTCTTTTTCCTTCCATTTTTGATTAAAAAAAAACATGCATTTTCTTATCATAGTTGACTAATGTTTTG
This sequence comes from Tachinus rufipes, assembly GCA_963932245.1. Lineage (NCBI taxonomy): Eukaryota > Metazoa > Arthropoda > Insecta > Coleoptera > Staphylinidae > Tachinus > Tachinus rufipes. The sequence continues at coordinate 12,835,070 of OZ010749.1, forward strand.
TGAAACAAACATTCAGTATTTGACAGTTGTTGTTGTGCACAAGTTTTCATTGCTATGGATGATTACTCTAATGCAGAACTAGCCGACATGCATTTCATGTATGGTCGTGCTAATGAGATTGCCACTAAAACGCGACGTCTTTATGTAAAAGCTTATCCAAATTGCTAAATTTTTTCACATCGTATGTTTGGAAGAATTCACCAGAGATTGAGAGATGCCGGTTCAATTTAAAAATAGTGCTATCTTTCCGGCAGACCAAGGTCGGTATCTACTTTTAGAGCAAAACAAAAAATTATAGCACGGATAAAGCATAATTCATAGACGAGTGTGCAAAGAATATCAGCAGAGATAGGAATTGGTGCTACTTTTGTTTGGAGAACCCACCACAAGCAGCTGCTCTATCCATACCAAGTACAACAAGTACAGGCCTTAAATTTAACTAATGATTAGGCACGTTTGGTTTTTGTCGCTTGTTTCTACGCAAGGATGTTGAAAACCCGCCAAAAATCTTTTTACGGATGAAGCCGAATTCACACAAAATGAAGTTGTTAATTTTCTAATACACATTGTTGAGCCGACAAAAATCCTCATGCTGTAATTGAATGTGTACAACAGACACGTTTTCATTAAACATTTGGATGGGTATTGCAGGCAGGTTTCTAGAACCTGTTGGTTTACCAAACCGATTAACAGGCGCTGCTTACCTCAACTTTCTGCAGAACACAATGTATGATCTTTTGGATGACATTCCTTTAACACACAGACAACAAATGTTTTATGACCAGCAAGATTGCCCGATTTAACTCTCTTGATTTTTTTGATGAGGATATTTGAAATCATTAGTGTATGCTACTCCTGTAAATAGCCTCTAGGAGCTGCAGTTTTAGTTAATAAAAAGTGCCAAGAAATCCGAGCCAATGATAGAGTTTTAGAAAGAGTACGAATCTCCTTTAGACAAAAATGTCGTGCCTGTTTGAAAATGGAAGGAAGGCACATCAAACATCTTCAATAATTCTGTATTTTGTAAAAATATATAAAATTAAATAATGTGTCATATTTCCGAAACTGTTGCTATGACAACCCATGTTTATTAAAATTTTTCTGTTTGTTTGTTGTGGTAGTACGCTACCACCCCTTAAATATTTTACCTTTTTTTTTTAACACCTTGTATAAGGTTTTCCAATAAGAAGTTTTATTTTAACTTTGGCGGCATTTTTGGTATGTTGAATCCTTGAAATTTGCTACTAAATGCTAAACAATTAAAAAAAAAAATGGTAACATACACGCTCCAGATTTTTGTAAGTAAAAAAAAAGTATAAGATGTTTTTGTTAAATCTAAGTAAAATATATATCGCTTTTGAGCATCGGAGTTTATTTTTTGTGTTTATTTATTATTATGGCTTAAATAAATTTCGAATTTTGTTGCAAGGTCTACCGGAACGTCTTTTTTGGAGGTTTTAAGGTCATGTTTTGCAACATTTGTCTTTCCGACGCACAAGTTTTGAAATATTGTTGTTTTACCGGATAGTTAAAAGAACCAAATTGGACCCTTTCTTAGGGATTTTTGTCTAACTTCACGTTCGCAAACTATCGGAGCGTAAACAAAAAATATATATAATATATAATGTTAGAGAAGATAATAACGGTATCCAATCTTTTTATGATAAACACTTAAACGAGTGGTTGAGTCACTCCAGAACATGAGTACAAAGAATGGTTTAAATTGGGGTTCCCGCCCACCCGCTCAAGTGTTACTTATCAACAAATTAAAAGTTTTTTTTCTCTGCAAGCAGTCTCTATGTTAAATATAGCGATGGCGTCATCCAATCCTTTTATAACTGATAGTTGGTAGGTGGGCGGACACTCCAGATTATAATTACAAACAAGCAATTTGCAATTGTTAAAAATTACTATGTAAAAAAAGACGACGGTATTAGCAATCTCTTAATAACCAACACTTGGGTGGGTGGGTAAACCATTCCTACTTACTATTACAATCAAGTAATTCAAAATAGAGTGCCCGCTAACCAGCTCAAGTGTTTGTCATTAAAAGATTCAAAGTGACTGCGCTCTGAAAACGATAAAAGTCATTATGAGAGAGAAAGCGATATTACCTATTTCCTGATTACCAACACTTAGGTGAGTGGGTGAGTTACTTAATTTATGATTACCAAGTGTTTGTCATCAAGAAATTGAAAGTTATTAGTGATACTAACCTTTGATGATAGTATCACCACCTCATCTTTAAATATTGACACTTCTAACGTTTACAAAGAAATCTAACTTCTAATTTCTTGATGATAAACACTTGGGGTGGTGAATGGGCATTCCACTAATTTTTAAATAATTTTAACAGTTTACGGCCAAACTTGCTTTACAATTTTTTAATTTTGTGGCCAATGTTTTTAACATTTTATAGTTAGATTTTAAATGTATTTTTAATGTTTTGAAGCAGAGTTTTAATATTTTTAATATTTTATAATTTTATGTTGCCATTTTATAGACAGTTTTTGGTGTTTCTAAAGTTTGGTAGTCAGATTTGAGTGTTTTTGACATTTTATGACCGGACTTTGTACCTTTCTTACAGTTTTTGGTTTTTTTGGTCAAATTGTTGACATTTCCTTATAGGATTTAAGATTTTTATAAATCATTTTAGTTATTTTTAACATATTATGATGTTGACATTTTATAGCCAAATTTTGGTATTTTTTACGTAATTCTTAAGTTTTGTGGCTAAATTTTAGTATTTTTTATATTTTATTGGTTTCTTGGCCAAATTTTTGACATTTTGTTATTAGATTTTGGTTTTTTATAATTTTTTTTATTATTTTATTTAAAATTTTTAATTTTAAAACTATTAGCCGGATCTAATAATTTGGACATTTTGTGCCTGGGTTTTAGTAGTTTTGCTACTTTATTGGCAAGTTTTTGCATTGTTGATACTTAAAGAATAAATTTTAATGTTTTTAATATTTTATAATTGGGTTTTATATGTATTTTTTATGATTTGTGGCAGAATTTTAATATTTTTGACGTTTTTTAACCGGATTTTTTTTTTTTTGGTGGTCAGGGAGGTAAAATCTTCTAAAAGCTGACTCAAAGTATCGGATTCACTCTCACGAGGAAAGTGCCTACCGACTAAAAACCGCCCCATTTTGATTACCGGGAAGTTCGAGACCTATGCTCATAAACCTTCCATTGGGAAAAAATTAAGAGGATGAATAGAGATAGGAAGCCGTATAGGCTGTGGGGTGAGGTTGTAGGATGTGGGGTGAACCCACCTGGTTAGATAAGGTTGACCGGTCTTTGATAGAAGTAGCCCTGTTTGTCCGGCTCTGCCAATCTGGCTAGATCGGAGTTTGAATGAATCGCTAAATTCGTGAAATATTTCTCGGCGAACGCCTCAAAATGTTGTTGTAGCGGAGTGATGCCTAGCTTGTTGTGAATGTCTGCATTCCTAACGTACCATGGCGCTCCTATAATCCAACGAAGAGTTAGATTTTGAAATGCGTCGAGACGCCGAGAGGTCAAAACATGATTCTGAAGCTTTACTGATAAAGTTCTGCTGTCAAGATATGAAGCTATCAGCTTTATAAGCCGCAGTTGAAATTTAAGTCTATGTAGCTTTAGAATTAAACCGTCGTGCCATATCTTATCAAAGACCTTTTTGACGTCAAAAAATACCACCCCTGTGGTTTTTTTAAGTCTAAAACCCTGGGTAATGTGATCTGTCACGCGGTTTAATTGGTGTACTACAGAGTATTCACGCCTAAACTGATGAGAGGGTAGAAGAGAATTTTCATCTGCATGTTCTTGGAGGTTGTCCAAGATTACTCTTTCTATGACCTTACTCAAGGTGCATAGAAAACTGATTGGCCAATAGTTTTGAGAAAACAGTCGGTCCTTTCCAGGTTTTGGGATATTAATTACGTGTGAGCCTTTCCAAGCTGAAGGAAAGTGCCCTGTACGTAAGATTGCATTGGCAATATTGGTCAGAACCATTACTGCTTTGTGCGAAAATGCTATAAGAGCTTTGTTCGGAATACCGTCAGGACCTGGCGCAGATCGAGCTTTAAGTTTAGATAAGATCTGATCTGTGACGGTCGAACGTGGTTCAACGGGATGTCGTCGTCAGGGCCGTCCAAAAGGCTCTTTCAACCCTTTCGACGTGCTCCGTATCATCTTCCTCTCTTGAGGGAGAGCATTGGAGTTCCAGGCAGTCAGCAAATGCTTCGGCCTTTCCCTCTATAGAATATTGGAGCCCTGTCTCACCATGGATGACTGGTATTGGGACTTTTCTGTTTCGTAAGGCTTTGGCAATCTTCCACATCAGATTGGTATCCTCTGTGGTTGATTCCATCTGCATTCAGCACTAATTTTTTGCAGCCTTATTAATAATCTAACTTCCTTAAGAAGGTTGTTTAGAATTTCACGATCTGGCGGCATTTCTCCTACAAATCAATGCCTTTATTTTGCGGGATAATCCAAGTGGATTATTTGCCCAAACCTGATGGGTTTTAGATTCCAGTTCTTTGGCCTTATAAATGAGTTCAGTGAACTTTTTGACGGCTCCTTCAATGTCAGCAATCGTTTTTATTGGAACAATCCTTTCTATGCTATCTTCCATGTATATCGAAAAAGAAGCCAATTTGTATGGGTAACGAAATTGTCTTCCTTCCTCGCCAAATCCCTGTCCATAGAGTTCCAGAACTACCGGAATGTGGTCGGAGCTTAAGACATTGATTGTCCTAAATTCAATTTGCAAGTTGACGTCCTTTAGGATTGCTATATCCAGAACGTTCCCTCGGTAACCTGCATAGCTATAGTGTGTGGAATTGTCTATACTCAGTACTCGATACCCTTTAGACTCAACATGACCTTGCAATACTTGGCCTTTCGCGTTGGTTACCCGACTGTTCCAAGCCGGGTGTTTCGAGTTAAAGTCCCCTGCTAAAATAGTAAGGAACGGAAAAGATAGAAGGTATTTGAAAGCCTCAACGCCTGCCAAGGTTTGTAATTTGACTCACTAACCAGCATGATGTCGATATCGTGGTCAAAGAAGAATTCTTCCACATAACCCATCTTTTCGTGAATGCTATTTGCATTCCAAAAACATACCCTTAATAATACTTCGGGTGTATTATCCATTGTTAGGAAGACCAGTAAGACGTTCGACCATGGCCGTTATTCTCTGTTGAGACTTAATGAGCTCAACCAATAATTGGGCCATTTCGTTGTTTGCTATGGATGGGGTTGGAAGCGCCACCATATTAGCAAATGACCTGTTAAGATTTACCTCAACTGCAGGTTTGCGGGGACCTGAGCTTTGGAAAGCCTGAGATGGGGCCGGAGCGGACCCTGGCGCCGGAGCGGCTGCCTTTTTGTTTTTAGCCTGAGCGGCCATCATTTTAGTGTATACCCTACATCCCTGATGATTGGCGGGATGAGGGCCTGAACACAAAGCACACTTTGAGGGTGTGTCCTTTGGGCATGCCACCGACCTGTTTGGACCCGAGCAGTTACGGCACACTTGGCCTTCTTTGAAGCATCTTTTGGCGGTGTGGCCGTAGACCTGGCATTTTTGACATTGAGCGATGCCCCCGCTCCTCTTTTTTGGCTCCACTCTCACAGTAAAACCAAGAATGACCTTAAGGTCGCGAATAAATTGGCTCTTCTCCCCCTTTGGGAGTTGAACCGAAACCATGGGGAAGCAACCTAATTCGTTCCCCATTCTATGCACATTTGAGGGTTCATAGCCTATTTCCTCTAGTGCCTGATCCACCTTTTCCTCAGTAAGGAAAAGCGGCAGGTCGCGAATGACCACCTCCAAGCTGCGTTCTTCAGGAAGAGCCCACGTGAAGTAGTTGGAGGTGGTTGATTTAAGGTAGGCCTTTCGATGATCGTCGTTGGCGGATTTTTTTACATATTATGTTGCCATTTTATAACTAAAGAAGTTTTATAGTCTAATTTTAGTATGTTTTTACAAGATTCTTAAGTTTTGTAGCTGTATTTTAATGTTTTCGACATTTTATGGCCGGATTTTTCTTACAGTTTTTGATTTTATTCTCCAAATTTTTAACATTTTATAGCAGATTTTTAGATTTTTTTACAGGACCAGGGCTATAAAGTAGTTATAGCCTAGATTCCGAGCCATGTTGGTATTTTAGGGAATAAAAAGGTTGATAGTTTAGCAGAATTAGGACATGGGGGACAGCTTAATAACATAAAACTAAGCCATACAGACCTCACATTCTGGCATAAGCGCAGCAAAATGGAACGGTGGCAATTGCACTACGAAAATAGATCTCTTCATAAGGGAAAAGACAAGCCTTAATACAGCAATAAATTCACTAGCAGGAAGATGGTGGTTCTGATGTGTAGACTTAGGTCTGGGCACAACAGATCACCTAAACATCTACATAAAATCAAAATAATTGATAATGACTCCTGTAAGTGTGGTATGGAAAGAAGTCTAAATCATATTTTCTTTAAATGCCTCTTACATAATTCAGGGAGTGTATACTTTCACCTGATCCAACAGGGGGAGATAGCACCGCTGGCATTTCCTTCTATATTATACTCACAGAGTTTTGAGACTTACAGTGTATTATTCAGATGGATTAGACAAAACGGTATTACCTTATAATAAGAGTGAAAAGAAATAGGGAAAGGAAGTGATTGCCCGTGTGTACCTCCGTCTGCATGCTACTCCTAGGGGTATGCAGGTGGGGTACAATACGGGTGGTTACTTTTTAAAGTATGGTTTTGTATGTTTTTATCTTTTTTTTTTCTTGTTTTTTTTTGGGGTTAATTTGTTTTGGGTAGGTTATACATTTAATTTATTTACATACATGTAAATAAGCAGGGCAAAAATGGGTCATGGGCACAAAGACTAGAGATTGAGTTAGTTTATGATAGAATTGTTAATATATGTTGTGTTGTTTGTATTATAGGTATCTATAAAATGTGTTGTTAAACAGACTGATATGACAGCTGATCAGGAGTAAAATTAAAAAAGAAAACAAAATTAACAAAAAAGTACCATGGTTAAATTGCAGTGAAGTACACTGCAGATAGGATCAAGTTTGTGCTCTGGGGAACAACATAAGTTGCCCAGGGAGTAAAGAAGAAGAAGAAAGAAGACGATTAAATAAATGTAATAAAATTCAAATACTGCTGTCAATCCGTCTCACACGCTTTCTTGAAGTTGTGCAAGTAGAGTGGACACCATCATCTCCACTCCATCATATCCGAACGCTTAAGAACGTGCTCCTTTTGTTCTGTTTGACATTGCCAAACTCGTAAAGAGCACGCGGAGTAGAATAAACGAACCACCAATTGTCTACTTTAAAGCAAAATTTTGATACTTTTGTTTGTTGTAATTTTGTGACAGGGTTTTGATGTTTTTTTATTTTTGTGGCCGGATTTTAATGTTTTTGCCGGATTTTTGGATTGCTAAAATTTATTTTTTTTAATTTGTTAAATTTGATAGTTTTCTGTCAAATATGATATATTATGTACATTAGATTTAAATGAAATTTAGTTCTAACCAAAATGAACAAACATCAACATCAATTTGTAAACAAATGAATAACAATAATCAATTTCTCATTTCTTAAAATTCCACTAATTTTGAAAACCATTTGATTAGATTACATGCATTATTTAACAATTGTCAATTACATAATTTTTAAACTATTAAATAATTAGGATATCATGCAAAATTTTTAGATAAGATTAATTGTCTCAAAGTAAACCCACGTGGTAGATAGCGGTGGGAGAGTTTGTTTTTTTACAATTTTAATAATCTACATTCATTTTTGTGGCGATCCAATTCGCAGTGAATATGTTTCTACTACCAGTGCTAGTTATTGTGCTTATTATACTATGTATTGTATACGTTGTAAAGCTTAATAAGGAAATACCTAAGAACTTTCCACCAGGTATGATATTTATTTTTTTATATTATTATTTTTGCGATAATAATTGGAATAATGATTATGAATATAAAATTGATTTTAGTTTTAACATCGTATAATATTTTTTTATAAATAATTACTTAATAGTCACAGCTACACAAAAACATCTTTGAATTTTAACAAATAAATAGTTTTGTTACTATATTTATTTAGATACACAATAGTGCTGAAACTGTTTCTACATTTATTTTTATATTAAAAATATAAATTTGTATTTTATATTTTTCGTTATTAAAATGATTTTCTTAGAATTAAGATGAAACAATTTGGGCCAAATTAGTTAATTTAGGTCATTAAAACATTTGCGATATTATTATGATTTAGCCAAAATATTATGTTTTATAATAGATATGTAAAACGATTTTAATATGAATTATTTATATTTATATTTATATATTTATAATTATTTATAAACAAAAGTATAAAAAAAATATTTTTTAAAGTAACCAGTCAGAAGTCAATCAAACACACTTTACATAATGCTGCTTGTTGTTATATTGATCTTTGACTTATGAAGAAATTTTACATATAATTATCAAGAACTTAATTAGATATCTTTTAATGATAGCACAACATAAAATAATAATAAAGGGAATTTACTAGCGCACCAGTAAACGTAGCATTTCGGTAGCTTTAAATGAATCAAATCACAAAAAAAACTTGGCAAGGAAAAATTTTAAAAAGACTTTGTGTTAAATTTGATTAGAAAATGCCATTTTTTTTTAAAAATTTTAAAATGTGATAGATTAAAACCCCTCTCGCTAAAACTATCACATTAAAAAATAGATTTAAGTCTCAGGAAATACTAAATTTGAAAGTTTATTCCATTTATCGATAGTACGGTTAAAGAAATCAATACATCTTTGAAGTGTAAGTAAATATTTGTTAGAATTCTTAGCAAGCTTTGTACTACAAGTAAATATTTGTTTAGATGGCAAAATGTCTTGTATTTTATTTAAACAATGTCTATTAAAACATCTATAAAAAATGCAAAGATGTGTTGTAAAGTATCTTAGTCATTAATCAATGTTGGATCGGCAATGATCCAAATAGCTCGTTTCTGAATACAGTTTAGAAGAGATAGTGTAGTTTCCAATATTCCTCTTTATACTTGGGAACAATATTTAATACAAGGACAAATATAAGTTTTATATATATGCAAAAGTTGAACAGAAGTAAAAAACTTTTTACTTCTATAAAGAAATCCTAGTTTTCTAGATACTTTCAAAGCTATGTCGACAACATGGTCGTTCCAGAGAAGTTTAATTAAGATTGTAACACTTAAAAAACAAATTAAAGAACACTTAGATATGCATTCGTTGTTTAGTTTAACATTTAGGCTGAACTTTGCTGTTTTCTTGTAGTAAATATAAAGAAATAAAGACGCTATTATTATTATTATTATTATACCTCAAATTTAAATTTTGAAACAGTAAAAATTAGAGTTAAAATTAACCATGTTGGAAATGCGTTCAGACTAGGTATGTTCTCCTACTTAACCTTTATAATTTTCACATTAATAATTTTGATCTAATTTGTTTACAAACTTCTTTTTCTTCTATTCCTGTTTTTTTGCTTTATTTAATACAAGTTGTCGTGCGGAATTATGCTGAGTTGCTGCAGACTTATCACTTCGTGGAAGTGTTGTTTGCCGGACACCCACATCGCCGAATATAAATACGCGTGATAAACATTTATGAGTTATTAAGTATATTCAGACCTGTAACCATTGTAACCGTATTATAGAATTAAGTTTATAATTCTTTATAATAAAATAAATAATCATTTTTAAAAAGATACTCGCAGTAACTCGTACATTAACTGGCGCAGTCGGTAGGATACGCCAAACGGATAGTTTAGTGAAAATAAATATCCGGTTCGTTTCAACGATTTGTTGGTGTGTTAAAGAAAACAAAAAAAAATGGTGCACAAAACTTAAAAAATATAAGTTTTGTAAACAAGTGCAAATTGTTACAAAAAAATCTTCAATCAAGCCGAGCAACAGGACAGCATTGACAGACCCATCCCAGGAATTTGGATTACCAGCAACATTCCATGGAAAGAATATTGATAATTGTACTGTAAGTTGAATGTCATATAAAAAGGCTGAATTAATTAATAAACTCATCTGAAACTAATTCTAACTCCCCTGAAATTATTACCAACAACCCTAATTCAGATCCATTAACTGATACTTTAATAGATCAATTTAATAAAATAAATTAAATAAAATGGCAGTTCTTAAAAAAGAATATTTAAGCATGATCCCGGAGTTTACCGGAGATGCAGAATTACTAAATAGATTTATCGAAATATGCGAGAAACTAGTCACCAAGTTTTATAATACCGCGAACCTTGCAGACTTTCAAAATGAATATTTGATGTCCAACATTCTTGCAAAAATTAAAGGTGATGCCGCTAAGAGTATCTCTAGTTGTATTATTAATAACTGGGGTGAATTAAAAACCGCTCTACTGAATGCATATCAGGATAAGCGGGACTGTTTTAGTTTAGGTATAGAAATTACCGAATTTAAACAATCAAACAAAACTGTGTTTGAGTTTTATAACAAAATCCAGCATTTGTTAAACTTACAAATTGCTTATGTAACTACTCATTTCCCTGCAAATGAATCAGCTGTTTTATCAGCATATTTTAGGAAGTATGCTTTAAGAGTTTTACTTAAAGGTTTAAAGGAACCAGTAGGTTCACTCATGAGAACGAAAAATCCTGCTGATTTAAACACAGCATTGAATATGCTTACTAATGACTTTCAATTTGATTTAAAATTGTGACAAACCACAAACCATTACAATAGTTATTTTCTGTCAAGGAACCTAATTCCAAACTCCTGAGATGGGGGTTAAAATTAGACGAGTTCGATTATGAAATTGTGTATAAAAGTGGTAAAATCAACAAAAATGCCGATGCTTTAAGCAGAATAATCCCTGACAAAAAATTCAGTTTAATCTTTGAAGATTACCAAAACTATAAGATAAATAATAATATTTCAAATAAAAATGTTATCGACCTAAATGATAATTTATTTAATGCACCTAATGAATTTGCATTAGGGCACTGCGTAAGTTACGATTTGAAAATGAATAAAGGTATTGCAAAACATTTTAGGGAAAAATTCTACGTCATCTGTCATGGCCGGCAACACACAGAACTCAGAGTACTCCGACAAATCCAGTGAAAAAACAGATACAATCTGTGAATATAAATCGTGTCGAAATAAAATTGTGCGTGATAATGTGTAATCTGCAGTGCAGTGTATCACCCAGGGTGTTTTCCTAAAGTGAAGAGAGATGCATCCGGTACCCACGACTGTGCAATTGAAGATTCTGTGCCCGCGGAACCTAAATTGCAAAGTGCTCATAGGGAAATATATTTACTTAACAAATTGCTAAAAGAAATGCAAGAAAAGAATACAGTAATGCATCAAAACAATATTTTATTGTATGAGAAAATTGCATATCTGGAAGAAAGGTTAGAACAATATAGTAGGAAACCTGTATCAATTCTTTGCAGTTCCTACCAGAAACAAAAGGGGGAGCAAGCCTTACAACTTCCCATTCAAGCAAATGAAATAAAACCGCATGAAATTGAAAATCAGGGTTCAATGACTCAAGCGGATAAATCAAATAGAAACAGAGAAATGACAAGAAACAAGTCACGGTCAAATGATATAGATGTGAATAAAAACAATAAAAATAAAAATGTAAACAAAAATAGTAATAGAATAATAAATACAGCAAATAAACTAATCAGGCCTAATAGACAACGGAAAAGCATATATGGCCAATCTACAAACACTGAAATAATGGGTGTAGCAAAACCCATCCAATTATATGTTTCAAGATTAAGCCCTACTACCACCAAGGAACAGCTGGAATCGTATTTGGCTTCTAAAAACATAAAAAGTGCTATCTGCGAGAAACAACAATCAAATTTTCCAGATATTTACGTCTCATTCAAAGTGACTGCTCCAATTAATCAGTCTGAACACCTAAAAAACCCAAAAATATGGCCACAAAATGTTTCTATAGATCCTTTTTTAAGGAGACTATAAAAAAAAAAAATCAATAAAGCCAAATAAAATGATTAATAGCCAAAAATCACATATAAGTGTAATCCATCAGAACCTTCAATCAATAGATGCTTTAAATGCGCTTATATCAGAGCATAAAGACTGTAAAATACTATTTCTGACTGAACACTGGAAAACCAATAATGAGTTAATGGAATACGATGTTCATAACTTTAAATTAATATCGTCCTACACCAAGAAAACGGACCCACACGGAGGCTCAGCTATCTACACTCGTGAGCATATCAACTTCAAAGAACGAAACGACATCAACCAGATATACGAAGACTGTATGTTTGAATGTACAGGAGCTAATATAACTATTGATAAAATTAACATAACACTTGTATGTATTTATAGACCTCCTTCGGGAGCTCTTGATATATTCTTTAATCATTTTAACAGTGTACTTGATAAACTAAGATTAGAAAAGTATTTTGTTATTGGCGGCGACTTTAATATTGACATTCTATCTAATAGCACAAATGCTAATAAATTTATATCATTGCTACAGAGTTACGGTCTAGACCCTACCATTAAAACTTACACGAGAGTAACACAGTACTCAAAAACGTGTATTGATAACATCATTACAAATATTCCACAAATACATAGCTCACACATACTAAACTCTCATATGTCTGATCACTATGGTCAAAAAGTAATAATTGAAATAGAAGAACATAAAATACCAAACTTTTATTTTAAAAGAAATATAAACAATGAATCAATTTTAAATTTTGTAAATAACTTATCTAAACAGAATTGGGCAAATATGCTAGAAGCAGACAACGTAAACCTAAAATGAGAATTATTTCTAAATAAATTTTTGTTGTATAATGAAGCGTTTCCAAAAGTTAAATGCAAATCCAATGATAATTCAAAGTTAAACTGCATATATAATAATATAAATTTAATCAATTGTAAAAATCACCTAAACATGTTAGAATTACTGTCAAAATACCATTCTGAATTTCACCAAGATTACCGGAATCAAAAGAAACACTACAACGAGCTTCTTCAAAATTTAAAAAAAGAATATTATGATAAACAGATACAAAATAGTGATAATACAAACAAGGCAACTTGGAATATTATAAACAGCACTACATCAGCTAAATTAAAAAAACATAATAACAAACTTGAAACATCTCACACGGCTGACGAATTCAACTGTTTCTTTATTTCTGGCATTGAAGAATGTCTAAAAAAGATCCCACAAATACCATGTAATACAAGCACCATACAGTTCAACAATCATTCAATATTTCTTAAACCCATCACAAATTCGGAATTATTTAACATAGTACAAAGCATGAAAAATAAACATTCTGTAGGTATTGATGAAATATCGATATATGTTTTAAAGCAGTGCATTCATGAAATCTCAGTACCTCTATGCCACGTCATCAATCAAATGATGTCAGATGGTATTTTTCCAGAACAGCTTAAATTTTCAGTAATAAGACCAATATTTAAAAAAGGAGATGCAACAATTATATCAAATTATCGACCTATCTCAATATTAACAAGTTTTTCAAAAATATTTGAACTTGTAATAATGTCTAGAATTACAAACTTTTTTAATAAACATAACATATTTAATAATTCACAGCACGGCTTTCTTAAAAATTAATCAACTTGCACAGCCACTTTTATTTTGTGAGGGGATTGTTAAATGCTTTAGATAGAGTTGAGATTTCATTGGATATATTCTTAGATCTGTCTAAGGCATTTGATACTCTAAACTACAATATTCTATTAAATAAACTTTACATGTACGGCGTTAGGGGACCTTGTTACAATATTATTAAAAGCTATCTTACTAAACGAAAGCAAATGGTAAAAACGGGAAAATTGATCAGTGAAGAATCAGCTGTTCTAGAAACAAACGTCGGTGTGCCACAAGGGAGTATACTTGGTCCACTTTTATTTATTATTTACATAAACTACCTACTAAGTGTGTTACCCAATAACCCAAATAGTCAATTAATTAACTATGCCAATGACACAAACCTGTTAATTACGGGAAAAAAAAATTCAATTACATTCTGCAAACTAAAAGTCTTGCACCTTAGTATAATCAAACCGGAAGAATTATACTCTGAACTAAAAAGAATCTCATCTCATTACAAATTACAATTTCCGTTTGAACTAAAAATAGAAAATATTCTTGACTTTGAATCAGCCATAAGAGTTAATTGTAAAATCGAAGAATCCAGAATAAATTATTTTCTCTCTATCCCTATTGATTTTGAGCAAAACTTTGACCTTTACTACCTACATCCAATTCCTACAAAACACGAGTTAGAATTTGTTGCAATTATAACAGATATTTCTTAAAAACCGGAAATTTGTTGAAGCCTATAAGTGACATTTGTGCTAAAGGTACAATTTATCAATGCAACTAAACCAAGTTTCCCCATGCGAAAAAGAAACCTTGTTGAATAGAACTATAACCAAGTGCACATTTGTTAAAATAAACATAATGAAGAGCCACATGGAAATCATTCCAGAAATAAATCAATTTCTTGCTGTCTTCCCTAAAGAAGAAGTAATCGATATTAAATGCGAGTCTGGAACCGAATCAAAATCATTAAAAGGAATATATTTAATCAAAGAAAAAACTTGTGAAATCTACTTCAACAAACAATAACTGATTTTCCAAGAAAAAACCTATGGTCGACCAGTAATCAGTAATTATCATCAGATTACTTTCGAAAAATCTCAAATTCCAGGAGTGAAAATAGAAATGAAGAATCTAAATTTAAAAGACATCGAATGGTGCCCATTGAAGAAACCCCGATCATACCTCACACTCCAAGTATTTGGACTATTATTTTATATTTTGGACTTATAATCTTTTGCTGCTACATGTTGAAAAAGTGCATCAAAAGAAGGCAACAATTAAAAATGGACCCTATCGTGGACCTTCAACTAGAGACGTTCGAAGATTCCCGGGACGGTCAAGTTCAGCTTCCAGGAAAAGCTTCATTCTAACGTGGGAAGAGTTATCGTGCGGAATTATGCTGAGTTGCAGCAGACTTATCACTTTGTGGAAGTGTTGTTCGCCGGACACCCACATCGCCGGACACCTGTGCGATAGACTGCAGCGTTGCAGAATTACCGAATATAAATACGCGTGATAAACATTTATGAGTTAGTTATTAAGTATATTCAGACCTGTAACCATTGTAACCCTATTATAGAATTAAGTTTATAATTCTTTATAATAAAATAAATAATCATTTTTAAGAAGATACTCGCAATAACTCGTACATTAACTTACATGGTTTAATCTTACATTTACTACTGTAGGTGTTGTAGGCCTCCAATTACTATATAATTTAAACAGCAAAAAAATTGTCAACTTGACATTATTTCTGGCATTTATTTACAATTAAAAATAAAATTAGCAAAAGAACAGAACCTTGAGGAACACCAGCATTTATGATTTTGTGGTCAGAGTTAAAACCATCAATTTTTACTATAATTTTTTTATTGTCAAGAATTTACAGTTTTTTTATCAAGACTTATACAATAAAGTTTGTTGACAAAATTAGGATGCTATACCTTATCAAACGCTTTGAAAATGTCTAGAGCTACTGCAAGATTTTCTCCTTGTTTATCTAAAATTGAATTTCGTTTGTTACTAACATAAGTCAAAAGATCTGTTATCGAACGTTTTGATTAAAATCCATATTGAGTATAAAAGATAAAGTTATTTTGTTCTAAGAACTTTACTATGTGAAAATTTATATATTTTTCAAAAAAATTTGACAGATTGGCCAATAATGCAATTGGTTTGTAATTTGAAGAATCAGACTTGTCTCTTTTTTTAGGAATAGATTAAATATTTACAATGTTTCTTTTTTGTATGATAAAGCAAATATTTTGGTCAAAATGAGAGCTAATTTGCAAATGTTTTTGGAATTTTATCTATACCCGATGCCTTTTTGGTATTTAATTTAAAAAGATATTTTTTGAACTTTTCTTTTCCTGAAAGAAGTTTGTACAATTGATTCTTAAGCGTGTTCTAAGAATCAATACACAGAATATTAATTCTATTATAACATTTTTTAATAACATTAACTATACATTCACATTTATTAATAATTATGATTGATATGAATAATTGTAATTATATTTATTCAGGGTTAATAATTAATTTTTTTGAATTATATTAATTTTAAATACAATCCAAAGTTCAAAATAATATTGTATGTATGAAATAATTAAACAATATATTCCAACAATGAAAAAAGCATAGTCGAGCACAGCCTTAATTGGATTTATTTATAAAAATAATCTTCATATTGTGTTATCTGTATTTTTATCGGATATTGTTCTAAACAATGAGATTTAAAATGAGTTTACTATTATCGTTCTTAATCAGATAATTTTACAACAAATGATTGACATTAAGTTAAAGATAATTTAAGCGGGTCAATGAATTGTAAAAAATGGAAAAAAAATGATATAATTTGTATTGAATTATTGGGTAAAAATATTTTTAAAAAACTTTAAATTATTCTTGAAACAATTAAGCTTTAAATTACTTTTTTTTAATATTTAAAAAAAAAATAAATTATAAATCCTTAGTTGCAAGCAATAATGCAACAACTTTCGTTTAGCTTGTTTTGAAAAAATATTTTAAATTATGTATTTTTAGTTGCATAAAACGTCAAAATAATAAAAATATAATTTTAAAACTAGATTTTTGAGCAACTAAGCTTTAAATTACTATTTTTATAGGACCTCCCAGATTACCGCTATGGGGAAGTTACTGGTTTCTAAAAAAAGAAGATCCAAATTTCTCACACGATGCACTTGCAAAGTTAGGCAAAAAATATAAAACCAATGTGCTTGGATTGTACCTAGGAAATGCGCCTGCTGTATGTGCTTACACTATGGATTTGTGCAAGCAAATTCTTACCAGAGATGAATTTAATGGCAAAGCGGATGGCGTCCTTGTTAGAGCTAGAGGACAAGGAAAGCAAATTGGTAAGTTATAAAGTATAAAAGTGCAACGTGAATAAAATAAAATTTCCAGTCTAATCAAGTATATGAAAATCCGTAAATAAACAAATAAACTATTATTATCATTATTATTCTATAAATTAATTTTCTAAAATAAAGAGTGGGCTATGTAACGTTTGGAATTTGAACTAACGTTTATTTTGTTTTTCAAAGACATAATAATATTTATGAGTTGACAAGAAATTTAGTTTTATGTTTGACATTTACAAAATGGGACGTTTTACACTTGAACAGTTGGAAAATAATAAAAATTTATTTCCAAAGTAAAAAATTTACAAAACAAATTTGATAGAAAAGAAGTGCCTTCAACGTAATTTGTGAATCGAGTTTGCAAAACCGGATTGTTAGTGGATAAAACAACACGCCCAAATTCTAGTCCAGTAGGCTCAACCAAAAAAAAAAAAATTGTTGCTTAGAGTGTGCGTAAACATGCATCAACATCAACTCGTCATTGTTTTTAGAAACTGAACAATTTTTGCAATTTTCTGAGAAGAATTTTGCATAAAGACTTTGGTCTACAAAGTTTAATTAATCCAAGAAATGAAGCCTCATGACCATCCAATGCGTTTTCAGTTTGCCCAATGGGCTAAAGATCGTTTGGCCAAAAATAAACATTTTTGTAAAAAAATCGTGTTTTCCGATAAAGTTCATTTTTACTCGGAGACTATGTCAATAAGCAAAATTGTCTCATTTGAGGATTAGAGAATTTACACATGACTATTGAACAGTCTATGCATCCACAACGAGTAACCGTTTGGTGTGGTTTTTGGACCGGCGGCATTAGTTAACTTAACTGTCAAAATTAATTGGCATCATTTTGTCATATAAAGCACACTGACGAGGTTTGTAAAGCCAAAAAAATGATCTGTGCTGAGTTTGAAAAAATTGTTCATTTATAAAAGTTATTTTAAATTTTTGTTTATTTGGGTTTGAGTATCTGTATGTTATTATTTTGGTCTTCAACTTTATTTATTTTTATTGAACAGTTAAATATAATTATAGTAGAAAGCATTTATGTGCTAAATATTTTCATAAATTTACGAATTTACTTCTTAGATTTAAATTGATCTTAATGCTATTAATTTTTTTCAAGGCATATTTTTTGTGGACGGATTATATTGGCAAGAGCAAAGAAGATTCTCTTTGCGACATCTTAGGGATTTTGGTTTTGGTAGAAGATCGCAAAGCTTCGAAGATTTTACTACTGATCAAATACGCGACATGATAGATTTACTTCAAAGCAATCCAAGACCGAACGATGAGGTAAATAATATTAGTGACTAGGTATGCAACTAATCAAGCAATTATTCATTTGCATGAGAGGATGCAATTACTGTTTTTATTACTAATTTTATATAATCATAATATTGTCATGTTATAGTTTCATAATAAGCAAATCATTTAAGTAATTAATGCGCGGCGCAAATTATAAAATATAACCAATTTTTAATTTATTTTATATTTTCTATATTTATTTTATAAAATCGTTTTTGTAATGTGTTGGGTGTAATAATAAATAACTTTGCAGGGTAAAAATATATGTTTATTAACGTAGTCTGGTAGTTGTCGCTAACCAATATCAACCGACTATACATGTTTATTTTCTCCTTTTATATACAAACAACAGGTATATTTTATACAATAGTAAATATTTTATTAGTATCGCGTTAGGGAAAACCGGCCATTAAGTATCATGGAATTCCTTAATGTAATCCTCTTAATGTGGGACTCTTTGAGGCATATTTATTACAGGGTCAAACCCTGTCCACCTGGATAAGATTAAATTAAATTAATAAAAGTATGTCTCGACAGTCGCCACAAATACCCTGCTAGTGGTTAACTAAACATAAGAAAACAAACAAACAAAAAAAATATATAAATATATACATAAGAATAATGATTATGAAACTCGGGTTTGCAGAAATCGTACTCGCCTTCCTGATCGAGTTTTGTTGTTCAATGGCTCATTTTTTGGTTGGTCGGCTGGAAATTCGGTAATAATTTGTTGCTGGAGTTGCGTATCATCTTCCGTGATGACATATGCGGATTTTAAACGATTGATTGACACTTTGACTTGTTTGCCTTTGATAAGAATGAATCTTATCGGATCGTCTGACTACTGGGTAAGGACCTTCGTATGGCATTTGAAAGGCTTTCTTGATACCCTCAATTCGCACCTGGTCACAGAAACTGAGGTCCTTGAACACGAAAGTAGGATTATTCCCGTGGTTTGAGCCCGGAACTAGTTTTAGGTCTGCAAAATGTTTCTTTAAATTGTTGACAAACTGGGATGTTGCTTCGAGATTCGCATTTACACTAGGTACCAAAAATTGTCCTGGTAAACGCAGAGGTTCTCCATACATCAGTTCCGCAATGATAGATTTGAGATGGTCGCGCCAAGCGGCTCTGAGACCCAAAATAATTATTGGAAGGCTTTCTGTCCATGCTTTGTCAGCATGACACTTAATTGCGGCTTTCATCTGACGATGAAGTCGTTCTACCATACCATTGAAAGAGGGGTGATATGTCGTCGTGTTGATATGTTCTATTCCAAGAAGCGCGTTCAGCTCCCTAAACAGATTAGATTTAAACTGTTTGCCTTAGTCAGTAGTAATCCGCAACGGTACTCCAAATCTGGCAACCCAATTATCGAATATTGTTCTGGCGACTGTTTCCGCCAAGGTGTTATCTACAGGATACGCTTCTGGCCATCGTGAAAAACGGTCGACGATTGTAAGCACATTCTGGTAGCCGTTTAAGAAAGGTAAAGGTTCTACCAGATCAATGTGAATATGTTCGAATCTTCCTGATGGTGGTGTGAAACTTCCTACTGACGAGAAATCTTTGCTCGCTGACATTGTAAACAAGCGCGTGCCCATCTCTTGATGTGAGTTTTTATAGAAGGCCATACGTATCGCTCAGTTACTAACTTTACCGTAGTCTTGATGCCTGGATGTGCCAAGTTGTGTAGAGAGTTGAAAATAGTTTGTCGAAAGGGTTTCGTGACAAATGGTCGAGCTATCGAGGTAGACACGTTGCAGTATAGTTTGGTATTTGTTCCTGGAAGTGTCACTATTTTCAGTTAAAGCGCTGATCTTGGTTGTACGAATTTTTGAAGCTCCTCGTCTGTTGTCTGGGATTTTGCTGAAGCTGCAAAGTTGATCCCTTCGGAGACTCCTTTAATTCTAGACAGTGTGTCTGCCACAACGTTTTCACTCCCAGAAATGTGCCTGATGTCGGTGGTAAATTGCCCGATAAAATCAAGATGTCGAAATTGACGAAGTGAACATTTGTCTGCTATTTGTTGAACGGCAAAGGTAATGAGCCTGTGATCCGTATATATAAAAAAAATTCTACCTTTCACCATGTGTCAAAAATATTTTACGGCTTTGTAAATGGCGCTTGTCAACTTCTTTTGAAAAGAAACCCAGCGGTTGCCACTCGCTGTCTACAAACTGCTGTAAGGCTGCTCCAACTGCAAAATCTGATGCATCGGTAAAAATGGCGAGTGGGGCTTCTACTGCTGGATATGTTGGCTAAACTGTTTTTACATTTGTCAAAAGCTATCCGTGCCTCTGGATTCCATGGAATCAATGCTTTCCCTTTTAAATTTCCTCGTAGAAGTTCGTTGAGAGGTGCTTGCAGAACGCTGCTTTTGGGGTACTAAGTCTGTAAAAATTGATGGTTCCCAAAAAACGTCGTAGATCTTTTGCAGATTTAGGTAGTGGAAAATTTGTAATGGCATCAACCTTCTCATGAAGTGGTTTGATCCTCTGTTGCGTAACTTGGAATCCAAGGAATCTAACTGCAGATTCTCCCCAGGTACATTTGGCGAGATTAATTAAAATTCCATATTATTTTAAACGCTCAAACACTTAACCAAGATGATCTTTGTGCTTTGTTTCTGAACTGGATGCAATTAAAACGTCGTCGATGTAAACGTAGATAAAATTTAAATTCCTGAGGACGTCCATGAATCGTTGACAGGTCTGTGCTGCATTTCGGAGTCTAAAAGTCATAAACGGAAACTCAAATAAACCGAAAGGTGTTGTGATTGCAGTTTTTTGAATATCCTCTTTGGTAACCGGAATTTGGTTGTAGGCTCTAACTAGGTTAATGGTAGAAAACATCTTTTTCTTATAGAGAATGTGAGCGAAATCCTGTAGGTCTGGTACTGGGTACTTGTCGGGGACGGTTCTTGAATTTAACCTTCTAAAATCTCCACAGGGTCTCCATTTATCACCTTGTTTAGGTACCCTATGCAGTGGAGATGCTCAACTACTTTTTGAAAGTCTTGCTATACCCATGTGAATCATGTCTTGAAATTCTTTCTTTGCTTCTTTCAATCTGTCAGGAGCAATGTTTTGTTGAATGCTTAGGTTTGGTTAGGTTAGGTTAGGTTATGTTAGGTTAGGTTAGGTTAGGTTAGGTTAGGTTATATTTTTTCAATAAATCAGTATACGGATACCCTCTTTCAGAATATACTCCTGTAGATTTATAATTTAAAAGTTTTAAAAACTTTCGTTGGAAGCTTTCAAGTTCTTTAATAAACGAAACCCATATAGATGCACAATAGTCAAGCCTACACATAATTAATGATTTATACAAACACATACATTAGTTTGAAACAGTTATTTATAACCAAACTAATATGTGTAGTAAAAGTTAGTTTTTCATCAAAAGTGACTCCAAGATCCTTAATTTCGCTCACTCGCGTAACAGTTTTTCCATATACATTGTATTGATAAATAACAGGGTTTTTACTACGTCAATTACACAACATTTACCAACATTAAGTTCTAAACAGTTGTTACTACACCATGCACTAAAGTTGCTTAAATTACGTTGTAAAATATCATAGTAGTTTTGGTTTCTTATCACTTTGTATAGCTTTAAATCATCAGCATAAATTAAAATATCAGTCTAAATTATCACACACAGAGTTCATAAAAAGGAGAAATAAAACTGGACCCAGATTGGAACCTTGTGGCACACCGCTGGAGCTGACATATACTCTTAAATTGTATCCCTTGTAGCACACAGATTGTTTCCTGTGTTGTAAGTAAGACGATAAAACGTTAACAACATTACTGTGTATTTTGTATTTTTTAATTGAATTAATTAAAATATCATGTGGAAGTCAATCAAAGGCTTTTGTGAGGTCGGTGTATATAATTGTTGATGCATCTTAGAAGAAATCTCTTAAGTAATATTCAATAAATTTGTAAACGTAAACTTTTCTTCATAAATCCGTGCTGGGTATTACTCAATTGATTTGATGCGGTTGCGTAAATGTGATCAGAAAGTATTGTTTCTAATACTTTGCTGTAGCTACAAAGTAACGATATTGGTCTGTAGTTAGTGACCGTTGCTTTGTCCCTTTTTTGTGAACTGGGGTGACCTGAGCATTTTTCCAAACTGTTGGGTATATTCCGCTTTTTAATACCAAATTAAAAATGTATGTAAGAGGCTCCACGACAGCTGACGCAGAGTCTTTAGCTATAAACTCAGGAATTTAATTATTTTTTCCCTTATTAATGAAAGACCAAACTTTAGTTGAGTTTGTTTTTATTGTAGACTCGCTTTCTCTAATATATTTTAGGTAAGATAAATGTATATTGTGCTTGAGTCTATTTTCCACTGTTCTCAAGGTTCGTCGGTTTTGTTCGGTTTTATGTTTACGCCATGTTCTGCGAAGTTTGTTTTTAAGTTTAATGTCTTTCATAACGGTTGGATTAAACCATTTTGGACAAGTGTTTGTTACAAAGTTAAAAGTCTTTAGCACATAAACGTCAAAGAGATTATATAGCTTTAGATAGTATAGTATAGTTTGTTTTAGGTGTTTGTTCGTGAGTTCATGACTGTGGAAACACGCAGATATCGGCTCCTGTATCGATCAAGTATTGAATTTTTGTTTGTTTATCGGAGAAAAATAGGCGGCGAGACTTTGGGCAAATGTCGCTAGTTTCCATTAGCGACTGCCCTTCTCGTTTCCCGACACATGACCACCAAAATTTGAATGATACCAGCACATTCCATTTTGAGATTTTTTTTGTGAACGGCCGCGATTATTGTATCTTGATCGACTGCGAGAGCGAGATTGGTGTTTATTGCTCTTTGAAGAAACTTCTTATAAGGTTGCTGTTACTTCGGCGATTCTTGTTGTTAATATGGTTAATTTTTGGAACATGGCTTCCATGGGTGACAAATTTGTTGCTTCAGATGTGTCCAGAATAGCGTCGGCAAAATCAGCTAATTTATCCAGCTGCTCACCCTTTTGTGTGGCGAGAATGGCTTGCACTGATTTTGGCAATCGCCCGAGCCAGAGTGGTCGTAGTGCGTCGTCTGAAAAAATACTTCCGGCTAATTCCCGAAGGTAACGTAGGAGTTGGGATGATTTTCTGTCTTCAATCTCTTCGTGCTCCAAAAGTCGGCGAGTCTTCTGGTCTTGTGAAACACTTAACCGGCGTATCAATTCCATTTTTAATTATGTATATTTTTGGTCATCTTGTGGGGAAGTCAAAACGTCACAAACTTCAAGTGCAAATTTTGAATCCAAGTTCCCGGCAACGTAATTAAATTTTGTCTCTTCCGTGATGATGCCTGCAAGCGCGAATTGCGTTTCAACCATAACTCAGAGTCTGTTGGCCAGAATGGTGGTATTCGGACCGCTACACGGTCAATTGATGTCGGTTCAGTTTCCGGCATTGTTTAAATGTCGATGATAAGTGTAAAAAAAAATGTACGTTGTTGTGAAAAAACACAAAACACCACTAAGTATTTAAAAATCACGTCGGTGTCACCAGTTGTAGGGTGTTTGGTGTAATAATAAATAACTTTGCAGAGTAAAAGTATATGTTTATTAACGTAGTCTGGTAGTTGTCGCTAACCAATATCAACCAACTATACATGTTTATTTTCTCCTTTTATATACAAACAACAGGTATATTTTATATAATAATAAATATTTTATTATTATCGCATTAGGGAAAACCGGCCTGGAATTCCTTAATGTAATCCTCTTAATGTGGGACGCTTTGAGGCATATTTATTACAGGGTCAAACCTTGTCCACCTGGATAAGATTAAATTAATAAAAGTATGTATCGACAGTCGCCACAGTTTTATTTTATTCATATTATTTAAATTAATAATTTTATTTAAATATTTATTTTATTTATTTAACATACATGTTTTTAATTTCTATGTGGCTTTTTAATAAATTGTATCGTTAAGATTTAAATTTAAAAAAAATTCAAACTATTTTTTTAGGATATTTGTCGTGCTAGAGGTGAAATCAACATGCCTGACATCTTTTTTGGTTACTACTTAAATTGCATTTGGTATATCCTATCAGGAAGAACGCACAATTTAAGGAAACTCAGAGATGTCGGTCGTATGGCTCAAGGTTTCCAAAGAGCTGGGGATGTTTTAGGTGGTGCCGTTTCTCAAACGCCTTGGTTGAGATACATTGCACCAACATATTTTGGATACACCTCTGCTGTTAAAGATAATTACGACATGTTTTTGTATTGCAAGGTATGACATTTCTTAATTATTTAATCATTTTTTAATTGCTTATTTTTAGGATATTGTTGAGGAACATTTGGAATCATTTAATGAGGAACATCATCGTGATTTTATTGATGTATACATTAGTGAAATTAAGAAATTAGAGGTGGAAAATATTTTAAATACATCATTTAATGGTGAGAAATTATAATATTTTGTTGTAAGTTCTGTGTTTGTTTCTCTTATTTGGAAAACATATATTGTTTTAGCGCATCAAAACTATTGTCAAAAAATGCAGATGCTAATTTACTGATAATAATAAGGTTAGTTTAATGTTTTAAAGTAAAATGTAAAAAACTATTAAAAAGTTTTGGTGATTAATGCAATAGACAACGTAAAACTTTTGTTTGCTTTAATTAATGTATTTTGTTTCAAATTATATTTATTTTTATAGCAGAAAGTGGCAATTTATAATAAATAACTTTAAGAACCTAAAATTTTACTATGCGCTGAAATTGATATCTATTGGTAGTCAATGCATTTGTTTAGCAAACATCAGTCAACGATGGCATTGTTACGTTTCTTAAGCACTTATTATGTTTTTTATGCGGCATTAAATCATTTTATATTGATTGTATTTTATTAATATTGATATATTTTAAATTATTTCTATATTTCAGTTGAGCAAATGACGTTTGTTGTAATGGACTACATGTTCCCAGCATCTGTAGGACTTGGACATACAACCAACTTCTATTTTGCTTATTTATTGAATTATCCAGAAGTGCAGACAAAAATTCAAGAAGAAATTGATAGAGTAGTTGGAAGTGGACGTTTGCCAACTTTGGATGATAGAAAAAAGTTATTAATTTTAAATAAATTTATTTATTCTAGAAAACTATTTTTGAAATTAGTTAAAAATTTGTTTGGTGTGTTTTAGCATGGTATATACGGAAGCTTCTATTAGAGAAATATTGAGAAGAGATCCGGCCAATCCATTAGCTCTCACAAGAAGGTGCACGGAAGATACAACGTTGGGTGGATACTTTATTCCTAAAGTAAGTTATCTTTAAGATTTAATTGTTGAAGATTACATATAAGCATTGGTAGTGGTTTATTAACTTAATGTACTTATTATTAGCCCATATCATTTAAATAAATAATCATTATTTTATTAATTACTTTTCAGGACACTTTAGTAATCCCACACGTCCAAGCAGCACACAACGACCCTGAAGAATGGGGCGATCCAGAAAACTACCGCCCTGAACGCTGGATTAATGACGATGGAACACTAAAAAAACACGATCCTACTATGGGTTTCGGAGCAGGCAATTATAATCCATTAAAAAATCAAATTAATTATTTATAATTTTTTTAATTTCAGGCAAGCGACTCTGTGCAGGTGAAACTTTTGCCAGACAGACAATGTTCCTTTTTGTCACAGCGCTAATGCAAAATTTCACTTTTACTCCAGCAAAAGGTGAAAAGAAACCTGATTTAAATAAACGCATCCCTGGGATTAATGTTTCGTTATATAATTTTTGGATGGCGGCAGTACCAAGAGTATAATTAGATTGTTAAATTTAATTTGTTGAACTTAATATTATAAAATAAAATATAGAAGCTTGTTAATAATAAATAATAAACTTGGATGGATTAGGTGATAGTCCTATCTAGAGCAAATTTAAATATTCTAACTTGAATTACGCATTCCAAGTTATAGTGCCAGAAGTTTTCAATAACTATTCTGCTTGTTATCCCACAACAGAAGATTGATGTTTATAACAATTTGATTGATTTTATTTTCTGTTTAATCATAAAAATTATAATATTGTTATTTTTATTAGCAATAAAATACTGTACGCAATATTAAGAAATTACTACTTCATTGCCGAATTTAGAAATTTAAATAGATAAAAATAAATGTATTTTATTATAAGAGTAATTAAATTGTGCAAAATATTTAAACTAATTAATCAAATTGATTAAGTTTGTTATATTTCATAAATATACATAAAAATATAGACGGACTGTTTTTATAGTTAATAAAAAAAGCGTTTACAAGTTTAGTATGATGAAATAATAATACATTTTTATGAAATTGCATTTATTTTATATTTCTATGTGACATATTCTAATATATTGTTTTGATTTTGGGGAAGTAAGCTGGAGTTTACTCATCAAATTTAATTGCTTAGCTAAACCCTGACAAGATTACAAAAGATTTAAAAAAGGTTAAATAACATCTAATTGAATTTCAATTAGTATTTGTACTAATATTTACAAACAAGTCATGAAAAATAAATTAACATTGACACGTTAATGGATCTTTGCCAAATTATAATAGAATTATTAGAAATGTAAAAACCTTAATAACTTTTAAACTATACGTTCTAAAAAATAAACAAACATGGAAACGTCCATTTTTGCATATACATTTTGGGGAAAAAATGAAAAATATTTAAGGAGGTGATAGAACAAACCACAACAAACAAAAAAGTCTTAATAAACATAGGTTGTCATAGCAACGGTTTTGGAAATATGGAGCATTTTTTAATTTTATTATTCTTTTTTCCTCCATTTTTATTTTGCAAAAACGTGCATTTTCTTATCGTAGTTGGCTAATGTTTTGTGAAATAAACATTCATTATTTGACAGTTGTTGTTAGTGCACAAGTTTGTATTGCTATGGCTGATTACTCTAATGCAAAACTAGCATTTCATGTACGATCATACATACTAAAGAGATTGCCACCAAAGCGCAAAGTCTTTATGTAGAAGCTTATCTAAATTGCCAGATTCCTTCACATCGTATGTTTGGAAGAATTCACAAGAGATTGAGAAATACCGGTTTACTTCAAAAACAGTGCTTTCTTTCCGGCAGACCAAGGTCGGTATCTATTCCTAGAGCAGAACAAGAACTTATAGCACGGATAGAGCATAATCCAGAGACGAGTGTGCGGAGAATATTAGCCGAGGAAAAATTAGTGGTTCTCCAAACAAGAGAACCCTCCACAAGCAGCTGCTTTATCCATACCATGTACAACGAGTACAGGCCATAAAT
Source organism: Tachinus rufipes (assembly GCA_963932245.1). Lineage (NCBI taxonomy): Eukaryota > Metazoa > Arthropoda > Insecta > Coleoptera > Staphylinidae > Tachinus > Tachinus rufipes. The sequence continues at coordinate 12,862,759 of OZ010749.1, forward strand.
TTAATTGATCATCAGGCACGTTTGGTTTTTTGTAGCTGGTTTCTACGCAATGATGTTGAAAACCTGCCAAAATTCTTTTTACGGATGAAGCCGAGTTCACAAAAAATGGACTTGGCGATGTGAAAATTAATATACTTTGTTAATTTTCATAATGCACATTGTTAGGCCAACAAAAATCCTCATGCTGTAATTGAATATGAACATCAGACATGTTTTTCATTAAACATTTGGATGGGTATTGTAGGCGACAGGTTTCCAGGTCCTGTTGTTTTACCAAACCGATTAACAGACGCTGCCTACCTCAACTTTCTGCAGAACACAATGTATGATCTTTTGAATAACATTTCTTTGACCCACAAGCAACAAATGTGGTTCCAGCATGATGGTGCTTCAGCTCATTTTTTGATAGCCGTTAGAAAGCATGTATGTACCTCCCACTCAAGAGAGTTCATGTTGGTTGTCATGAAAATTACTAGCTTGTCCCTTTTAAACAATCTCCTAGCATAAATTAATCTCATAAACTGGCTGAGTTTTAGAACGGAAGATTAAGTAACAAAGAACCTAATGAGGTTTAACTGCAGTAAAAATGGTTTGACCCTTCTACTCAAATCCACATTCAGGTTGTTGCTAACTTGTCAGTCATAGTAACCTTCGGCGCTCAACGTGCATTACTAGGAAAACTTTTGATGAAATATTATAGTATAGGGTATAAAAAGTATAAAGAGTATAGAGTAAGGAAAGTATAGAACATAAAGAGTATAGAGTATAGAGAATATAGAGTGTAGAGAGTATAGAGTATAGAAAGTATAGAGTATAGAGAGTATAGAGTATAGAGAGTATAGAGTATAGAGAGTATAGAGTATAGAGAGTATAGAGTATAGAGAGTATAGAGTATAGAGAGTATAGAGTATAGAGAGTAAAGAGTATAGAGAGTATAGAGTATAGAGAGTATAGAGTATAGAGAGTATAGAATATAGAGAGTATAGAGTATAGAGAATATAGAGTATAGAGAGTATAGAGTATAGAAAGTATAGAGTATAGAGAGTATAGAGTATAGAGTATAGAGAGTATAGAGTATAGAGAGTATAGAGTATAGAGAGTATAGAGTTAGAGAGTATAGAGAGTATAGAGTATAGAGTATAGAGTATAGAGTATAGAGTATAGAATAAAAAATATAATGAATATAAAGTATAGAGAGTATAGAGTATAAAAAGTATAGAGTATAGAAAGTATAGAGTATAAAGAATATAAAGTATAGAGAATATAGAGTATAGAGAATAAAAAGTATAAAAAGTATAGAGTATAGAGTATAAAGAATATAGAGTATAGAGAGAATAGAGTATAGAGAGTATAGAGTATAGAGAGTATAGAGTATAGAGAATATAGAGTATACAGAGTATAGAGTATAGAGAGTATAGAGTATAGTGAGTATAGAGTATAGAGAGTGTAGAGTATAAAAAGTATAGAGTATAGAGAGTATAGAGAGTATAGAGAGTATAGAGAGTATAGAGAGTATAGAGAGTATAGAGAGTATAGAGAGTATAGAGAGAATAGAATATAGAGAGTATAGAGTATGTAAAGTCTAGAGTATAGAGTATAGAGAGTATAAAGTATAGAGATTATAGAGTATAGAGAGTAGAGTATAGAGAGTATAGAGAGTATAGAGTATAAAGAGTATAGAGTATAGAGAGTATAGAGAGTATAGAGAGTATAGAGTATAGAGAGTATAGAATATATAGAATATAGAATATACAGAGTATAAAGAGTATAGAGAGTATAGAGTATAAAGAGTATAGAGAGTATAGAGTATAAAGAGTATAGAGAGTATAGAGAGTATAGAGTATAAAGAGTATAGAGTAAAAAGAGTATAGAGTATAGAGAGTATAGAATATAGAGAGTATAGAGTATAGAGAGTATATAATATAGAGAGTATAGAGTATAGAGAGTATAAAGTATAGAGAGTATAGAGTATAGAGAGTATAGAATATAAAGAGTATAAAATATACAGAGTATTGAGTATAGAGTATAAAAAGTATAAAGAGTATAAAGAGTATAAAGAGTATAAAGAGAATAAAGAGTATAAAGAGTATAGAGAGTATAGAGTATAAAGAGTATAGGGTATAGAGAGTATAGAGTATAGAGAGTATAGAGTATAGAGAGTATTGAGAGTATAGAGTATAAAGAGTATAGAGTATAGAGAGTATAGAGTATAGAGTATAGAGAGTATAGAAAATATAGAGTATAGAGAGTATAGAGTATAGAGAGTATAGAGTATAGAGAGTATAGAGTATAGAAGGTATAGAGTATAATGAGTATAGAGTATAGAGAGTATAGAGTATAGAGAGTATAGAGTATAGAAAGTATAGAGTATAGAGAGTATAGAATACAGAGAGTATAGAGTATATAAAGTCTAGAGTTTAGAGTATAGAGAGTATAAAGTGTAGAGAGTATAGAGTATAGAGAGTATAGAAAATAGAGAGTATAAAGAGTATAGAATATAGAGAGTATAGAGTATAGAGAGTATAGAGTATAAAGAGTATAGAGTATAGAGTATAGAGGGTATAAAGTATAGAGAGTATAGAGTATAGAGCGTATAGAGTATAAAGAGTATAGAGTATAGAGAGTATAGAGTATAGAGAGTATAGAACATAGAGAGTATAGAATATACAGAGTATTGAGTATAGAGTACAAAGAGTATAAAAAGTATAGAAAGTATAGAGTATAAAGAGTATAGAGTATAGAGAGTATAAAGTATAGAGAGTATAGAGTATAGAGAATATAGAGTATAGAGAGTATAGAGTATAGAGAGTATAGAGAGTATAGAGAGTATAGAGTATAGAGAGTATAGAGTATAGAGAGTATAGAGTATAGAGAGTATAGAGTATAGAGAGTATAGAGAGTATAGAGTATAGAGTATAGAGTATAGAGTATAGAGTATAGAGAGTATAGAGAGTATAGAGTATAGAGAGTATAGAGTATAGAGAGTATAGAGTATAGAGAGTATAGAGTATAGAGAGTATAGAGTACAGAGAGTATAAAGTATAGAGAGTATAAAGTATAGAGAATATAGAGTATAGAGAGTATAGAGTATAGAGAGTATAGAGAGTATAGAGTATAGAAAGTATAGAGTATAGAGAGTATAGAGTATAGAGAATATAGAGTATAGAGAGTATAAAGTATAGAAAGTATAGAATATAGAGAGTATAGAGTATAGAGAGTATAGAGTATAGAGAGTATAGAGTATAGAGAGTATAGAGTATAGAGAGTATAGAGTATAGAGAGTATAGAGTATAGAGAGTATAGAGTATAGAGAGTATAGAGTATAGAGAGTATAGAGTATAGAGAGTATAGAGTATAGAGAGTATAGAGTATAGAGAATATAAAGTATAGAGAGTATAGAGTATAAAGAGTATAGAGTATAGAGAGGATAGAGTATAGAGAGTATAGAGTATAGAGATAGAAAAAAATCTCCAGTTACTGCTGTCAATTTGTTAGTTACTGTAAAATTTGGCGCCCAACGTAAATTACTGTGAAAACTTTAAAAATTCTGAGTCTACATTGAACGCGTATAGCTAGGTAACGCTTAAATATTTTCCGGATCAAATCATATGTATACTAAACCTTGAGTTTTGTTTTGTTGACAATAACTGGAAGACACCGATGCCGTTCTTTCTGTAGTATTGTTAATTATTTTTTGGGGAATAATTTCATCGTTGTCAATTTGCTACAAAAAAATGTTTCATCAACATTTACCAATTTATCAGTCACGCTAACATTTGGCGCCCAACGTAACTTCTTTAATAACCAAAGCTTGGATGAGTGAGCCTGCACAAAATTAAAATTGTAGACGGGTAGCTTCTTCAACTGTGTCTCACTCATCCGCCCAAGTGTTGATCATCAAAAGATTTATTGTTTCTGCCACCTCTTATATGTAGGCAGAAATTGTATGCAAAAAAACTATTTTATAATAAATTCTTTGATCAGTAACGCTTGGGTGGGTGGGCGGGCACTAAGTATAAATTGTAGGCGGGTAGCTTCTTAAACTGTATCCCACCCACTCACCCAAGTGTTGGTCATCAAAAGATTTATTGTTTCTTCCACCTTTTATGTTTTGGCAGAAATTGTATGCAAGAGCAGTATTTAATAATAAGTCTTTTAAAAACTAACGCTTGGGTGAATGAACGGGCATCAAGTTCAAATTGTGGACAAGTTGCTTCTTTAATTGTGTTACATCTACCCACCCAAGTGTTAGTCATCAAAAGAATTTTTGTTAAATTTTTTTTGCCATCTAAATCTTTTGATAACTAACGCTTGGATGGGTCAGTGGAAACCAAGTTTAAACTATAAACGAGTAACTTTGTTAACTGTGTCCCACCAACCACTCAAAAGTTGGTCATCAAAGAATTATTGATTCTGCTACCTGTTAAGTGTTGGAAGAAATTGTATGCAAGAGAAGTATTTAATAATAAATTCTTTTATATCTAACGCTTGGGTGGGTGGGCGGGCACTAAATTCAAATTGTAGGCGGGTAGCTTCTTAAACTGTATCCCACCCACTCACCCAAGTGTTGGTCATCAAAAGATTTATTGTTTCTCCCACCTTTTATGTTTTGGCAGAAATTGTATGCAAGAGAAGTATTTAATAATAAGTCTTTTAAAAACTAACGCTTGGGTGAATGAACGGCCATCAAGTTCAAATTGTGGACAAGTTGCTTCTTTAATTGTGTTACATCCACCCACCCAAGTGTTGGTCATCAAAAGAATTTTTGTTAAATACTTTTTTGCCATCTAAATCTTTTGATAACTAACGCTTGGGTGGGTCAGTGGAAACTAAGTTTAAACTATAAACGAGTAGCTTTGTTAACTGTGTCCCACCTACCCACTCAAAAGTTGGTCATCAAAGAATTATGGTTTCTGCTACCTGTTAAGTGTTGAAAGAAATTGTATGTAAGAGAAGTATTTAATAATTAATTCTTTTATATCTAACGCTTGGGTGAGTGGGCGGGCACTAAATTTAAATTGTAGGCGGGTAGCTTTTTTAACTGTAACCCACCCACTCACCTAAGTGGTGGTCATCAAAAGATTTATTGTTTTTTCCACCTTTTATGTTTTGGCAGAAATTGTATGCAAGAGAAGTATTTAATAATAAATCTTTTAAAAACTAACGCTCGGGTGAATGAACGGGCATCAAGTTCAAATTGTGGACAAGTTGCTTCTTTAATTGTGTTACATCCACCCACCCAAGTGTTGGTCATCAAAAGAATTTTTGTTAAATACTTTTTTGCCATCTAAATCTTTTGATAACTAACGCTTGGGTGGGTCAGTGGAAACTAAGTTTAAACTATAAACGAGTAGCTTTGTTAACTGTGTCCCACCTACCCACTCAAAAGTTGTTCATCAAAGAATTATTGTTTCTGCTACCTGTTAAGTGTTGAAAGAAATTGTATGTAAGAGAAGTATTTAATAATTAATTCTTTTATATCTAACGCTTGGGTGGGTGGGCGGGCACTAAATTTAAATTGTAGGCGGGTAGCTTTTTTAACTGTAACCCACCCACTCACCTAAGTGTTGGTCATCAAAAGATTTATTGTTTCTTCCACCTTTTATGTTTTGGCAGAAATTGTATGCAAGAGAAGTATTTAATAATAAATCTTTTAAAAACTAACGCTCGGGTGAATGAACGGGCATCAAGTTCAAATTGTGGACAAGTTGCTTCTTTAATTGTGTTACATCCACCCACCCAAGTGTTGGTCATCAAAAGAATTTTTGTTAAATACTTTTTTGCCATCTAAATCTTTTGATAACTAACGCTTGGGTGGTTCAGTGAAAACTAAGTTTAAACTATAAACGAGTGGCTTTGTTAACTGTGTCCCACCTACCCACTCAAAAGTTGTTCATCAAAGAATTATTGTTTCTGCTACCTGTTAAGTGTTGGAAGAAATTGTATGCAAGAGAAGTATTTAATAATAAATTCTTTTATATCTAACGCATCAAGTTCAAAAATTGTGTACAAGTTGCTTCTTTAACTGTGTTACACCCACCCACCTAAGTGTTAGTCATCAAATAAAATTTTGTAAATTTTTTTTTGTCATCTAAATCTTTTGATAATTAACGTTTGGGTGGGTGGGTAGAACCAAGTTTTAACTGTGAGCGGGTTGCTTTGTTAACTGTGTTCAAAAGTTGGTTATTAAAAAATTATTCTCTTATGTGTTGGAAAAAATTGTATGCAAGAGAAATATTTAATAATAAATCATTTGAACACTAACGTTTGGGTAGGTAGGCGAGCACCAAGTTATAATTGTGAGCTGGTAGCTTCTTTAACTATGTTCCATCTACTCGCCCAAGTGTTGGTCATCAAAAAATTTATTGTTTCTCCCACATTTTATGTGTTAAAACAATTGTATGCAAAAAAAATTATTTAATAATAAATCCTTTAAACGATTGAGTAAGTGAGCAGGCACTGAATTAAAATTGTAGGTGGGTAACTTCTTTAACTGAATCCCACCCACTCACCCAAGTGTTAGTTATCAAAAACTTTATTGTTTCTCTTACCTTTTATGCTTTGGCAGAAATTGTATGCAAGAGAAGTATTTAATAATAAATCCTTTGATAACTAACGCTTGAGTGGGTGGGCGGGCATCAAGTTTAAATTGTGAGCAAATACTTTTTTTAACTGGGTCCGATCCTTTGATAACTAACGTTTGGGTGACTGGGTAAGACTAAGTTTAAATAATTGAAGGCGGGTAGTTTTGTTAACTGTGTCCTACCTTTCCAAGTCTTGGTCGTTAAAAAATTTATAGTTTTTCATACTTCTTATGTGTTGGAAAAAATTGTATGCAAGAGAAGTATTTAATAATAATTTTTTTGATCACTATCGTTTGGGTGCGTGGGTGAGAACTAAGTACAAATTGTAGATGGGTAACTTTTCAAACTATGTCCCACCCACCCACCCAAGTGTTGGTCATTAAAGTATTTACAGTTTCTCCCACCATTCATGTGGTAGAAGAAATTGTATGCAAGAGAAGTATTATAATAATAAATCTTTTGTCAACTAACGCTTGGGTAGGTGGAAAAGTACCAAGTTCAAATTGTGGGCGGGTTGCTTTTTCAACTTTGTCCCACCCACCCATTCAAGTGTTGATCATCAGAGGATTTTCTAGTTTTTTTGGCCACATTTTTAACATTTCATTATTAGATTTTATTTTTCTATAATTCAATTATGTTATTTTAAACATTTTATAGCAGAACTTTAAAATTATTAGCCGGATTTTAATAATTTGGACATTTTGTGCCTGTATTTTTGTATAGTTTGTTATTTTTTTGGCAATATTTGATATTTAATGAACAAATTTTAAATGTATCTTTTATGTTTTGTAGCAGAATTTTAATATTTTTGACAATTCATAACCGGATTTATTGTTTTTTTACATTTTTTAGTTTTCTGACCGGATTTTTGACATTTTATAATGCCATTTTTTAACTAAAGACGGTTTATAGCAAAACTTTAAAAAAATTGTACGTGATTCTTAAGTTTTGTGGCCGAATTTAAGTGTTTTTGACATTTTATGGTCGGCTTTTGTACTTTTCTTACTGTTTTTGTTTTTTTGGTCAAATTTTTGATAATTTATTATTAGATTTTGGTTTTTTATTAATTAATTTGTTATTTTTAACATTTTATAGCAGAATTTTAGATTTTTTTTACGTATTTCTTAAAACTATTGGCCGGATTTTATTAATTTGAACATGTTGTGCCTAGATTTTAGTATTGTTTGCTATTTTATTGGCTGGTTTTTGCATTGTTGATATTTAATGAACAAATTTTGCTACTTTAAATTGGAAGTTTGATAGTTTTGGCCGGCAAAACAAAACAAAAAAAATTTGTTTCAAAATTAGGAAAATTTTGAAAAATTGTTTTATTGACATAACTTCAACTAATGTCACAATTTTTAAAATTTTGTAACAAAATTTTTACAAAATAGTCTTAAAACATGTAAAAAACTATTCAAAACATTCAATTGTTTATAAAAATTTTTTTAGTTATTTTTGCATTTGTTTTAAAATTAGAAACATTTGGAAAAATGGTTTTTTTGGTAAAACTTCAACTGAGGTCACAATTTTTAAAATTTTGTAACAAAATTCTCACAAAATAATCTTAAGACATGTAAAAAACTATTCAAAACTTTCAAATGTCTAAAACAATTTTTTTAGTTATTTTTGCATTTGTTTTAAAATTAGGAAAATTTTGAATTTTTTTTTATTGATATAACTTCATTTAAGGTCACAATTTTCAAAATTTTGTAACAAAATTTTTACAATATAGTATTAAGTCATGTAAAAAACTATTCAAATGATTTAAAAGTTTATAACAATTTTTTTAGTTATTTTTGCATTTGTTTCAAAATTAAGAACATTTTGAAAAATTGTTTCTTTAATAAAACTTCAACTGAGGTTACAATTTTTAAAACTTTGCAACAAAATTTTCACAAAATAGTCTTAAGACATGTATAAAACTAATTAAAACATTTTAAAATATATAACAATTTTTTTAGTTATTTTTGCATTTGTTTCAAAATTAGGAACATTTTGAAAAAATTGTTTCTTTAATAAAACCTTAACCGAGGTCACTATTTTTAAAATTTTGTTACAAAATTTTTACAAAATAGTTTTAAGACATGTAAGATACTATTCAAAACATTCAAATGTTTAAAACAAACTTTTTAGTTAATTTTGCATTTGTTTCAAAATTAATAAAATTTTGAAAAATTGTTTTATTAATATAACTTTAACTGAGGTCACAATTTTTAACAATATGTCTACAAAACAGTTTTAAAACATGTAAAAAACTATTCAAAACATTCAAATGTTAAAAACAAATTTTTTAGTTATTTTTGTATTTGTTTCAAAATTAGGAACATTTGGAAAAATTGTTTCTTAAATAAAACTGCAACTGAGGTCACAGTTTTTAAAATTTCGTAACAAAATTTTTACAAAATAGTCTTAAAACATGTAATAAATTATTCAAAATATTCAAATGTTTATAACAATTTTTTTAGTTATTTTTGCATTTGTTTCAAAATTAGGAAAATTTTGAAAAATTGTTTTTTTGATATAACTACAACTGAGGTCATTGCAGTAAATTTAAATACGTTGATGACCGGATTTACACTTTCAAAAGCTTAAATTTATAATTTAATTAACAATTTGAATGTAAAATTTAACAGTATAAAGGCTTTATACATTTTAAAGTCAGATTTACAATTTTAAATGGCAAATTTATAATTTCAAAATCAAGTTAACAGTTTCATTGTAGAATTTAACACATTAATAGCTGGATTTTATTTTTTTAAACGCATGTACACTTTAGTTTAAAGAGCGAATTTATAACTTAAAAGCCGGATTAATAGTGTTTTTAGTAAAATTTAAGATCTTGAGTAAAACAAAGTAAAACTAATTGCAAATTTCTAATGTAAAGTGGCCAGTCTGTAAAGTCAGCTCAAAACATTGCCGTTGTTGCTAACAGTGTCGCAGAAAACCCAGGTTTATAACATCAACATTAGTTAGTAAATTATTACTAAAATAAATAACATAATCAACATAATTTATCTATTTCTTGAAACTCCGCTAATTTTGAAAACCATTTGATCAGATTACATTCATTATTTAACAATTGTCAATTACATATTTTTTTAAACTATTAAATAATTAGGATACCATGCAAAATTTTATTTTTTAATTGCTTCTTATCACGAGACAGCCCGATAATTGTTTCAAAGTGAACCCACGTGGTAGATAGCGGTGGGAGAGTTTGTTTTTTTTTGCAATTTTTATAATCTACACTCATTATTGTGGCGATCCAATTCGCAGTGAATATGTTTCTACTACCAGTGCTTGTTATTGTGCTTATTATATTATGTATTGTATACGTTGTGAAGCTTAATAAGGAAATACCTAAGAACTTTCCACCAGGTATAATATTTATTTATTTACATTATTATTTTTGCGACAACAATTGGAATAATGATTTTTGTTGAAAACAATTACAACAACATAAAAACATCTTTGAATTTTAACAAATAAATCGTTAAAACTTTTTTGTTACTATATTTATTTAGGTACAAAGTTCTGAAACTGTCTCTACATTTATTTCTATATTAAAAATTTAAATTCGTATTTTATATTTTTTGTTGTATTGAGTTCAATAATAACACTATCTGCAGTTATTAAAACGTTTTTCTTAGAATTAAGATGAAACAATTTGGGTCTAATTAGTTAATTTAGGTCATTAAAACATTTGCGATATTATTATGATTTAGCCACAATATTATGTTTTATAATAAATTGTTTAGAATCAAAATGTAGAACAATTTTAATATAAATAAAGATACATTATTTATAAACAAAAGTATAAAAAAAATAGTTTTAATAGTAATCAGTCTCAAGTCAATCAAACACACTTTACATAATGTTGCTTGTTGTTGTTATATTGATCTTTGGCTTATGAAGAAATTTTACATATAATTATCAAGAACTTAATTAGATATCTTTTAATGATAGCATATTGTAGGCTCAACATAAAATAATAATAAAGTTAATTAAGCAGCGGCACGGCACAGTCAAGGTGGTAGATTTGTATGCTTCAGATTGATTTAGGGGAGTAATACCTTATTATTTTTTTTTATTTTAAAATGCAATATTTAGAAATTACATAATATGCCACAACAATCTAAAACTATCACATTAAAAACTAAATTTAAGCAGTCTGTGAACATTGACTTTGAATATTTGAGGCTTATAAGTCATAGGAAATAATGAGTTTGGAAGTTTATTCCATTTGTCGATAGTATAGTTAAAGAAATCTTTTTTAAAAATGTTGGTCCTACTCTGAGTGTCAGTGAATATTTGCAAAATGTCTTGTATTTTGTTTAAGCAATGTTCATTAAAATATCTATAGAAAGTGCAAAGATCTGCAACATTATGCCTGTGTTGTGTTTTTAGAGAATATTGTTTTGAGGTCTAACCTAACCTAAAAATTTCAAAACGCTCTGCCATATTTGTAGATAAGGTCTTTAGAAAGTATGCAGTATGAAAGGTGCTATTATCTGCAAAACTATGAATAAGATTTTTAGTTATTTGAAGAAGTTACATTAATAACTTCTTCAAATAACTAAATTAAAAATAAAGTTGGTGAAAGAGCAGAACCTTGAAGAACACCAGCATTTATGATTTTGGGGTCATAGTTAAAACCATCAATTCTAACTAAAAAAAAACTATTGATAAAATTTGTACATTTTTGTATAAGGCAAATATTTTAGTCAAAAGAGGCAAATGTTTTAAGAAAGTTTGTGCAATTGATTCTTATCCGTGTTCTATTATTTAATTTCTAAATGCGACATTAACTATACATTTACATTTATTAATAATTATGATTGATATGAACCATTGTCATTATATTTATTCAAAGTTAATTAGTTTTTTTGAATATTATGAATTTTAAATACAATCCAAAGTTCAAAATAACATTCTATGTATGAAATAATTAAATAATCTATTCCAACAATGAAAAAAGTAAATCAAGCACATACTATTGAATTTATCTATAAAACTAATATTAATATTATGTTGATGGTTATCTGTATTTTTATCAGATATTGTAGAAATAATGGGATAAGAATGTAATTAATATGAATTTAATGTTATCGTTCTTAATCAGATAATTTTCAACAAATAATTGACATTAAGATAATTTAAAAAGAGGTCAATGAATTGTAAAAATTGATAAATAATAATGTATTCAATTATTTATATTTTAACAAGTAGTATTGGATAAACATATTTTTAAATTAATTTATTCAAATTATAAATATTCAGTTGCATAAAACGTTAAACTATGCATCAAATTATTAAAAAGTAGTTTCAAAATTTAAAATTTTTAATCAACTAAGCTTTAAATCACTTACGTTTAGCGTCAAACAAAGCATAAAATAAAACTTCAAAAATAACAAAAATATAATTTTAAAACTTGATTTACTTCAAATTACTATTTTTTTATAGGACCTCCTAGATTACCGCTATGGGGAAGTTACTGGTTTCTAAAAAAAGAAGATCCAAATTTCTCACACGATGCACTTGCAAAATTAGGCAAAAAATATAAAACCAATGTGCTTGGATTGTACCTAGGAAATGCGCCTGCTGTTTGCGCTTACACTATGGATTTGTGCAAACAAATTCTTACCAGAGATGAATTTAATGGCAAAGCGGATGGCGTTCTTGTTAGAGCTAGAGGACAAGGAAAGCAAATTGGTAAGTTATTAAGTTTATAAGTGCTTTTATTATAATAGAATATACTGAGGGTGTTAATAAAAAAACCATTTGCGCTTTGAGTTATAGTAGAGATTATAATAAGACAAGCATAATTTTTTTATTTCTCACTTTTTTGGTTGCGTTGCAAAAATACAGGGTGTTCAATAAAAATGTAAAATATTTAAAAAGATGGTAGTACAAACCACAACAAACAAAAAAGTTTTAATAAACAAGTTGTCATAGCAACGGTTTCGGAAATTTGGAGCATTATTTATTTTTATTATTCTTTTTTTCTCCATTTTATATTTTGCAAAAACGTGCATTTTCTTATCATAGTTGGCTAATGTTTTGTGAAATAAACATTCAGTATTTGACAGTTGTTGTTATTGCACACGTTTTCATTGCTATAGCTGATTACTCTAATGCAGAACTAGCCGACATACATTTCATGTATGGTCGTGCTAATGGGATTGCTACCAAAACGCGACGTTTTTATGTACAAGCTTATCCATTTTTTTTTTAAATTTTTTTAATAAAATAAAATGTATAAATGTATGTATATAATGTATAAATAAATGTATTAAATTAAAAAAAAAAAAAAAAAAAAAGCCAAATTCCTTCACATCGTATCATTGGAAGAATTCACTAGAGATTGAGAGATACCGGTTTACTTCGAAAACAGTGCTGTCCAAAGTATCCATCTACTCCTAGAGCAGAACAAGAAATTATAGCACGAATAGAGCATAATCCAGGAACAAGTGTGTAGAGAATATCATTTTTTTGTTTGTTGTAGTTTGTACTACCACCCCCTTAAATATTTTACTTTTTTTTAAACACCCTGTACCAAGTGGTTTTCTTGCAACAATTGTAAAAAAGTTTGAATTTAGACTTTTTGCAATTTTTAGTTTTTACTTTATATTTTTAATTTTTTTTCAGTTGTTAATCAACATTATTAAAAAACGTTTGATTTTTGTGTCAACTAGAAAGATGCGGTCGTTTCTGTTGCTCGATACCAACATATTCCAAAATTTGCAATTTATATAATTCCCTTCTTGAAAGCAATAAAAAAAGTTCAAATTTTGGTTTTTTAAGCGTGACTCTTCAAAATTGTTTTGCACTTTAATCTTCTTTTAAGACAATTTTTTTTTATAAAATTTATTTTTTACTTTTAATAGTTGGAGTTTTAAAACCATTAAATCTAGTTTATTGTTAAAATTGTTGTTGATTTCTTTGTACAAGTGCTACTTTTTTTGCTTTTTGGGTCAGCTTATTTGTATAATGCAGAAGGAACATATTTATTTTGGAAATACTTAAATCACTTTGATCATAGATTCAGTATTTCCTTGTATTTTAAAGTTCTGTCTTAGGGCCGCTTTTACAACCTCCAGTTAAAGCATAGTTTGGATTTGGAGGGGAATAACCCGGGGTTAACTTATCCGGTGCTCGAAGCAGTAGTTATACCTAGTTTAACGCACATAACCTCGTAAGCGCCGCACATATCATATTAGTAAAAATAAATAAGGAAAAAAGTAAGGTTTGTTGCTCCAATTTTTGTCATTTTGTTATCACTATCTGATTTAAACATACAGGGAGTTTATAAATGAATGGGATTATGTAATCACTTTAAATATGCCGCCTTTTTAAAATCGTCCACTATACTACATATGTTTTCATATGTTTGCTTGACAGCTGTCAAAGTTGATCTGTCAAAACAAATAGTTTAGTGAACAATTTAACAAAAGCGGCACATTTAAAGTGATTACATAATCCCATTCATTTATAAACTCCCTGTATTTACGTTATAGAGAAGACAATATAAATTTGCTTATAAATAATTTACGGCACAATTGACGTTTCAATAAGTTATCCTAGAGAATAAACTAACTTAGCATTTGTAAAATGCTTTGCGTGTTAAACTAGGTATAACTGTGGATTAGTTTATCCGAAGGTTGTAAAAGCGGCACTTAGTAGATTAAAAATGTAAGATAAACATCCATACTGAATTATGTCAACCTCATCAGATAAAGCATTGTCCGTCACAAAACTAGCATTTTATCTTAAAAAAAAACTGTTTTTTAAAGTTCTGGAAAAAAAAAGAAGACAAGTATTTTCTTTTTTTCTTAAATATGGATAAATACGTGCTTTAATATGTGCAAAAGATGCAATACGTTCGGACATATCTTACAATGTATCCATAAAAATAATTAAAAATAAATAAGTATTTCTGAGGATACTTTGTAAGATATCTTGGAGCGTAGTGCACGGCATTTCCTAAAAGTTTTAAGATATTTTTTGCACATATAAAAGCACGTTTATATCCATATTTGAAAAAAAATACCCGTAGTTAAAAAAAAAACCTGTGTTTTAAAATTCTAGAAAATTTTCAAAATTTAACAAAAAAAAATTAAAAAACCAAACTTTAAGAGGTGTTTTAGGTATATATATATATAAAAAATGTTTTCTAAAAATTTCAGCAAATTTACGTAAAAAAAAGTTACAGCAGCTTCAATGTATTAAAAAATGAGCATTTTTACTAAATAACTAATCTTTGGAAAGTAGTATCTCACGATTTACATTTTAAAAAGCAATTTAAAACAAAAAAAAAAGCTAAATTAGATTTAATTTTATTGAAATTTGACATTGTCACAAATTTTGTAATTATAAGCTATTTTCAAAAATATAAAGAATGGCTAAATTAAAGTACAAGAAATTACAAAAAAAATCAGACTTTGCCGAGTTTTTTTCCAATGTTTCTACGATGAGAAAAGAATTGTTAAAAATTACCAAAAAAAGTTATTTTCCGTCGTTTTCTGAACATTAAGAAAGTCCTAAAAATTGAGATCAAGGCTAAAAAAATTGAAAATTTGGGAAATATATTTTTTTATCACATATTTAACTTTGAGCCAGTTTGGAGATACTCAGTTTTAAGTTTGGTCGAATAGTGATAGCAACCAACAAATAAATATCGCAATATATATCGTGAAATAAATTAAATTGTTTTTGCAGCTGGATTAATAAAAAATAACCAAGAAAACTAAAAAACCCAAAGTAACTAAAAAATTAAAAATTTGATAAAAAAAGTTACTAAAAAACTCAAAATTTAACAAAAACATCAAAAAAAAAGTAAAACTAAAATTTTTATCAAAAATGAACCAAACGTAACTAAAAAACTTATTATTTGACAAAAGAACAATAAAAAAGTTACTAAAAAACTCAAAGTTTGACAAAAAATAAACAGAAAGTAACTAGAAAACCTAATATTTTATTAAAAGATAATCAAAAAGTAAATAAAAAACTTAAAATTTTATTAAAACAACTAATAAGTAACTAGAAAATTCAAAGTTTTACAAAAAATAAACAAAAAGCAACTAAAACATTTAAAATTTTATCAAAACATAATCCAAAAGTAACTAGAAAACTCAAAATTTAATAAAAATAACTAAAAAATAAGTGAAAAACTTAAATTATTATCAAAAATTAACCAAAATGTAACTAGAAAACTTAATATTTGACAAAAAATAACCAAAAAGTAACTAAAAATTTTAAATTGACAAATAATAAACAAAAAATAACTAAAAAACTTAAAATTTTATTAAAAATTAACCAAAATGTAACTAGAAAACTCAATATTTGGCAAAAAACAACCAAAAAGTAACTAAGAAACTCAAAGTTTGACATAAAATAACTAAAACACTTAAAATTTTATGAAAAATAACTAGAAAACTCAAAATTTAACAAAAATAACCAAAAAGTAAGTAAATTACTAAAAATTAAAAAAAAAATTACCAAAATGTAACTAGAAAAATCAATATTTGACAAAAAGCAACCAAAAAGTAACTAGGAAATTCATAGTTTGACAAAAACTATACAGAGCGTTATCAAGAGATATTGTTAAACATTTTTTTGGTATCTTAAAACAAGCACACAAAAAGTAGAAGAAACAATGAATCTTTTGATGACTAACACTTGGGTGGGTGGGAGGGTAACAGTAGAAGATGCTACTCGCTCACAATCTAAATTTAGTTCTAGCCCACCCACCCAAGCGTTAGTTATTAAGAGATTTATTGTTAAACAATTCTCTAGTATCTAAGTACAAGCATACAAAAGGTGGAAGAAACAATAGATCTTTTAATGACTAACACTCGGGTGAGTAAGTGGGTCACAGTAGAAGAAGCTACTTGCTCACAATTTAAACTTAGTTCCCGCCCTCCCACCCAAGCGTTACTTATCAATAGTTTTATTGTTAAACAATTCTCTGGTATCTTAAAACAAGCACACACAAAGTAGAAAAAAACAATGGATCTTTTGATGACTAACAAGCGGATGGGTGAGAAGGTAACAGTAGAAAAAGTTACTCGATCACAATCTAAACTTAGTTCCCGTTCACCCACCCAAGCGCTAGTTATCAAAAGATTTATTGTTAAACAATTCTCTGGTATCTAAGCACAAGCATACAAAAAAAAACAATAAATCTTTTAATGACTAACACTTGGCTGGGTAGCTGGGTCGCAGTAGAAGAGGTTACTTGCTCACAATCTAAACTTAGTTTCCGCCCACCTACCCAAGCGTTAGTTATCAAGAGATTTATTGTAAAACAATTTTTTTACAAGCACACAAGAAGTAGAAGATACAATAAATCTTTTAATGACTAACACTTTATTGGGTAGCTGGGTCACAGTAGAAAAAACTAATTGTTTACACTAATCTTAGTTCCCGCCCACCCACCCAAGCGTTAGTTATCAAGAGCTTTATTGTTAAACAGTTCTCTGGTATCTAAATAGAAGCATACAAGAAATGGAAGAAACAGTAGATCTTTTGATGAGTATTTCTAGGGCTGGTGGGTGGGTCACAAAAGAAAAAGTTACTTGCTCATAGTCTAAACTTAGTTTACGACTACCAAAGAGAGCTGAAAGCGCAGAGATCATGGGTATAAACAAGCTTCTTAACTTGGCAATCACATTTAAACCAAACAAACGGAGTTGGTCATCATGTAACTAGGAAACTCAATATTTGACAAAAAACAACCAAAAAGTAACTAGAAATCTCAAAGTTTGGCCAAAAATAGTAACTAAAAAACTTAAAATTTTATCAAAACATAATCAAAAAGTAACTAGAAACTTAAAATTTTACAAAAATAACCAAAAAATTAATAAAAAAACTATAATTTTTATTAAAAATTAACCAAAATGTAACTAGAAAACTCAATATGTAACAAAAACAACTAAAAAGTAACTAAAAACCTAAAAGTTTGACAAAAAGTAACTAAATCACTTAAAACTTTATCAGAAAATAACTAAAAAGATAACTAAAAAATTAAAAATTTAACAAAAACAACCAAAAAAATAAATAAATAACTAAAAAAATTAACAAAAATGTAATTAGGAAAAAATCAGAAAGTAACTAGGAAATTCAGTTTAACAAAAAATAAACAAAAGTAAATAAAAAAACTTAAAATTTTATCAAAACATAATCAGATAGTAACTACAAAACTCAAAATTTAGCTAAAATAACTAAAAATTAAGTAAATAACTAAAAAAATTAACAAAAATTAACAAAAATTTATCAAATTGTAACTAAAAAACTCAATATTTGACAAAAAACAACTAAAAAGTAACTAAGAACCTCAAAGTTTGAAAAAAAGTAACTAAAACACTTAAAATTTTATCAAAACATAATCAAAAAGTATCTAAAAAACTCAAAATTTAACAAAAATAACCTAAAAGTAAGTAGATAAATAAAAATATTATCAGAAAAAAATCGAAATGTAACTAGAAAACTCAATATTTAACAAAAATCAACAAAAAAATAACTAGAAAACTCAAAGTTTGCAAAAATTAAACAAAAAGTAACCAAAAAAAACTTAAAATTTGATTAAAAAATAATCACAAAGTAACCAGAAGCTTAAAATTTAAAAAAAATTACCAAAACATAAGTAAATAACTAAAAATTTTATCAAAACTTAACTAAACTGTAACTAGAAAACTCATTTTGTGACAAAAAGTAATTAAGAACGAAATACGAAATTTGACAAAAAATAACCAAGTAATAAGTAGATAACTAAAAATATAATCAAAAATTAACCAAAATGTAACTAGAAAAAAAGTAACTAGGAAACTCAAAGTTTGACAAAAAATAAATAAAAAACACTATAAATTTTATCAAAACTGTAACTGAAAACTCAAAACTTAACAAAAATTACCAAAAAGTAAGCAGATAACTAAAATTTTTATCAAAAATTAACCAATTTTGGTTGGTTTGGTTGGTTTGGTAAATAGAAAACTTAAAGTTTGACAAAAAAATAACCAAAAAGTAACTAGAAACCTTAAAGTTTGACAAAAAATAAACAAAAAATAACTAAAAAAATTAAAATTTTATTAAAACGTAATCAAAAAATAACTAAAAAACTCAAAAATTAACAAAAATAATCACGAAATACGCAAATAACTAAAATTTTTATCAAAAATTAACAAAAATGTAACTAGAAAACTCAATATTTGACAAAAAACAACCAAAAAGTAACTAAGAAAGTTAAAGATTAACAAAAAATAACCAAAAAGTAAGTAGATAACTAAAAATTTTATCAAAAATTAACCAAAATGCAACTAAAAAACTCAATATTAAAAAAAAAACAACAAAAAGTAACTAGAAACCTCAAAGTTTGACAAAAAGTAATTAAAATACTTAAAATTTTATCAAAACATAATTAAAAAGTGATTAAAAAACTCAAAATTTAAATAAAATAATCAAAAAATATGTAAATAACTAAAAATTTTATCAAAAATTAAGTAAAATGTAACTAGAAAACTTAATATTTGACAAAAAACAATCAAAAAGTAACTATAAAACTCAAAGTTTAACTAAAATATCTAAAAAGTAAGTAAAAAACTAAAATTTTTATTAAAAATTAACCAAAATGTAATTTAATAAAAACAACCAAAAAGTAACTAGAAATCTCAAAGTTTGACAAAAAATAAACAAAAAGTAACTAAACAAATTAAAATTTCATCAAAACATTATCAAAAAGTAACTAAAAAACTCAAAATTTAACTTAAATAACCAAAAAGTAAGCAAATAACTAAAAAAATTATCAAAAATTAAACTAGAAAACTCAATATTAGACAAAAAACAACCAAAAAGTTACTAGGACACTCAAAGTTTGACAAAAAATAAGCAAAAAATAACTAAAAAAAAGTAACTAAAAACTCAGAATTTAACAAAAATAATCAAAAAGTAAATGGGCAATTCCATTTCCAGCGGACTAGAGCAGGGGAGGAGGGGTGCTTTGAAATATTTGTTTTAGTATTCTTTTTTTCAGTTTTAATAACTTATTCGAAGTTATGAGGGGATGAAACCCTTAAAAAAATTCAACTTTTTGTTTTGTTTTTTTGTCATTTTTTTAAAACCGCAAATTAAACTCAAAAAAATAAATTTACAAGTGAAATCAATCAGAAATTTTCCGTAAAATCCAAATATAGCGCCATTTCTAATCTATACCTTGTCTATAAGCCGCAAAAGCCATAAAAAACATGTTTTTGTTCTTAGTGAGTAAAAAGGTAAAAACTTGACGTACTTTATTAGACTTTGAACTTCTGAATAAAGTTGGATTTTTTTTTTGGGCAAACCCTGGATTTTAAAATAGAAATGGCGTTTTTTGTTGTCTTGGTAGAGTTGGTGGCAAAACTAAGCAACATCTTAAAATAGTTTTGCTTCGCCTGTACAACATGGAATTATTATTTACCTGCCAGTTTTAATGCAACTTAACAAAGTTTGCTTTATTATTGATTGAAAACCAACAAATCCTATTACTTATTCTTGCTACACAAACAACTTTCTAGTCAATAAAAATAAAATAAAAATTATTAAAACTTATTATATGCAAAGTTGGTCAATAAAATCTTTTTGCATTTTTTACTATTAGTTGTAATTAAGTAATCTACTACAAAATGTTAAAAGAAAACTGTAACAGTCCAAAATTTATTTGTAAGTCTACTGTGAGTATTACTGAAAAGTTCTGACTACTTATATAGGAGATAGAGAACGTTGGATAGCTAGTAAATGATGTAAAAGTTGTAAAAGCTGTAAAATCTACTTTATAATGCACAAAATGAATCATAAAAAAACTTTTGCAAAAATATGCCATAAAATAATTAAGAAAGAAAAAGAAAATTATTTGTATTTTTGTAAACTGGTATTAAAAAAGTTTTTGAAAGAAAGTACACAGTGTGCATAAGAAAGTCTTGGTCTACTTATAAGAACTTCTGCTAAATTAAAAGTGATTTTATATACCGTATATATGTACAGATTATACGTCGCATTCTGCTTCTATACGTTTTGTGACAAGGTCAAAGAAGATTTTGTAAGAATTTTTTTAATGTCCTTGTAACGTCAACTTAACTTTTTTTTAGTATTTAATTATTTTTGTGTTTTTTTTTTTAATTTCAAGTTTATGTTATATGTTTACTTATTTTGTAATAGCTTTAGTCATATAAGGCACGCTGACAAGGTTTGCAAAGCCAAAACAATTGTCTGTACTAAGTTTAAATTAATTATTCATTTATTTAAAACCAAATAAATAGATTATATTTAATTTTTAGTCTATTTGGGTTCGAGTATCTGTTATAAATTTTTTTATTATTTTGGTCTTCAATTTTATTTATTTTTTATTGAACAATTAAATATAATTATAGTAGAAAGCATTAATGTGCTAAATATTTTAATAAATTTACGACCAACTTCTTAGAATTAAATTGATCTTAATTACTCTTAATTTTTTTCAAGGCATATTTTTTGTGGACGGATTATATTGGAAAGATCAAAGAAGATTCTCTTTGCGACATCTTAGAGATTTTGGTTTTGGTAGAAGATCGCAAAGCTTTGAAGAATTCACTACTGATCAAATACGCGACATGATGGATTTACTACAAAGCAACCCAAGACCGAACGATGAGGTAAATAATATTCGTGACTATGTATGCAACTAATCGAGCAATTATTTATTAGCATGAGAGGATGCAATTACAGTTTTTATTACTAATTTTATATAATAATAATATTGTCATGTTATAGTTTCATAATAAGCAAATTATTTAAGTATTGAAGCACTGCGCAGTTTATAAAATAATAAATAATTTGAAAAAAATATTTTTTTAGGATATTTGTCGTGCTAGAGGTGAAATCAACATGCCTGACATCTTCTTTGGTTACTACTTAAATTGCATTTGGTATATCCTATCAGGAAGGACGCACAATTTAAGGAAACTCAGAGATGTCGGTCGTATGGCTCAAGGTTTCCAAAGAGCTGGGGATGTTTTAGGTGGTGCCGTTTCTCAAACGCCTTGGTTGAGACACATTGCACCAACATATTTTGGATACACCTCCGCTGTTAAAGATAATTACGACATGTTTTTGTATTGCAAGGTATGATATTTTTTAACAATTTAATAATTTTTAAATTGCTTTATTTTTAGGATATTGTTGAGGAACATTTAGAATCATTTAATGAGGAACATCATCGTGATTTTATTGATGTATACATTAGTGAAATTAAGAAATTGGAGGAAGAAAATATTCGAAATACATCATTTAATGGTGAGAAATTATAATTTTGTTGTAAGTTTTGTATTTCTCTTGTTTGGAATACAAATATTGTTTTAACGCATCAAAACTACTGTCAAAAATGCAGATGGTTAAGTAGATTTGCTTAATTATGTTGATTTAATTAGGCCCAATTCAAAGTTTTTGAGTAAGATGTAAAAAAGAGTCAAAAAATTGCGTAGTTTTGGTAACTCAAAACCATTAAAAGTTCTTACAGTCTTATAGTATTCAATTGCAATTTTTAAAATTATTTTAAATTGATATCTATTGGCAGTCAATGCATTGCATTTCTTAAGCTTTCATTATGTCTACTTATTCGGTATTAAATGCAGGAAGTCATTTTATATTAATTGTGTTATATTAATATTAATATAACTTAAATTGTTTTTATATTTCAGTTGAACAAATGACGTTCCTTGTAATGGACTACATGTTCCCAGCATCTGTAGCTCTTGGACATACAACCAATTTCTACTTTGCTTATTTATTGAATTATCCAGAAGTGCAGACAAAAATTCAAGAAGAAATTGATAGAGTAGTTGGAAGTGGACGTTTGCCAACTTTGGATGATAGAAAAAAGTTATTAATTTGAAATAAATTTATTTATTCCAGAAAACTATTTTTGAAATTAGTTAAAAATTTGTTTGGTGTGTTTTAGCATGGTATATACGGAAGCTTCTATTAGAGAAATATTGAGAAGAGATCCGGCCAATCCATTAGCACTCACAAGAAGGTGTACGGAAGATACAACGTTGGGTGGATATTTTATTCCTAAAGTAAGTTATCTTTTAGATTTAATTGACGAAGACTACATATAAGCATTGATTGTCGTTTATTAACTGAATGTACTTATCAGCCCACATCATTTAAATAAATAATAATTATTTTATTAATTACTTTTCAGGACACTTTAGTAATTCCACACGTCCAAGTAGCACACAACGACCCTGAAGAATGGGGCGATCCAGAAAACTATCGCCCTGAACGCTGGATTAATGACGATGGAACATTAAAGAAACACGATCCTACTATGGGTTTCGGAGCAGGCAATTATAATCCATTAAAAAATCAAATTAATTATTTATAAGTCTTTTAATTTCAGGCAAGCGACTCTGTGCAGGTGAAACTTTTGCCAGACAGACAATGTTCCTTTTCGTCACAGCGCTAATGCAAAATTTCACTTTTACTCCTGCAAAAGGTGAAAAGAAACCTGATTTAAGTAAACGCATCCCGGGAATTAATGTTTCGTTATATAATTTTTGGATGGCAGCAGTACCAAGAGTTAATTAGTATGTTGACGAATATAGTCATACATATTTATAGTATTATTAATGGTTTGAATTAGTTTTTAAATTGTTAGTTTAGAAAAAGTAAGAAGCTTGTTAGTAATAAATAATATGTACATAGAATAAATATTTTTTGCATCAAATATTTAAGAATGTATTTCTTTCAATATATTTTAAATTAAAAAAATTGTTGAATGCTGATTTATTTGTATTATTTATTATAGTATCAAGGAAGAACTTTCGTGTTATTCAGTGTTACAACTATTGGCTATTAAATCCATATAAGATCATTTATCATTGGCATTTTACATTGGATGTTTAGATTGAGTGAGGTCAGTACAATAAAATAATCATTATTAGTTCCTTTAATTAGTATCCTACGTATTAATATATTTTTTAGCTAATAATAAGGTTTATGGGTCCGTGCCTATGCGTTTTAACACAAATATAAACAATACTAATTACTAGTAATTATTTGTTAATATTATTTTCTTAATTCTTTTTTTATTTTGACTGTATTCCTAAGAATTAATTAAATAATACTAATTACATTTTATAACACTTACTTTACAGCTGCTTTTGAATATGCACCTTTAAAATAATCACACTGCAATACTCTTTAATTGAAAATGGAGGCGATGTACACAAATATTCTAATATTTATTTTAGTTACGGTTTCATCACTGCGCAAAAGTTACTGATTCTCGTTCCTTCGTCCCGCTGTCGACTCCCACTCCACTGCATTGCAATCCATTCGTGCCGAACCGGTCTATTTCGTTTTCTTGCTATAGCTCGCTAATGTTCTCCTGTACTGTGCATACAATTCAATTAAAAATATATATCTCTCTAACATATGACCAGAATCTCAATAATTATATAAATACATAGTACCCTACCAATTACCTAATTAACACATCCTCAAAGTATACTCTAATTCCAGTTTGTTTATAACTGCTCCTTACTGATGTAATGTGCCCTGCATACAATCTCTAGGCGTAACCGGAATGTGTACTTTAGATTATGATAACAAGCCAATAGTTTTTAAATTAAAGTGTTCCACTTACTTGTTTGTTAGCAAGTGATTGAGCACATATATCTTGCTTTGTAACGTAATCACTTTTAACAATTAGAACACTTGGGCTGGTGAAGGGAAGAGTATTTTAGATTAAGATAACAAGCCAGTAGTTGGAAGTACAATCCTTTATTTGCATGCCCAAATGTTTGTCATTTAGGTCTTTATCAGTGTATTGTAGATTACGCACGGTTTGTCTAAGGTTTAATTGTTTTAGATCAGTCAAAGTTGATCGTGTCTGACATCACAAGTTTTTGTATTAAAATGTTGTGGTTAGAGTGCAGTTTGTCGTGTAACATGCTTTTTTTGTAGTTTAGGTGGAGAACTTTTTAAAGTGTCGGATTCACCCACACGAGGTAGGCGTCTACCGACTAAAAACTCTCTTTGGTGAACTTCCAAAAGTTCGAGACCGTTAAGCTTATAAACTTTATGTTGGTATATAAAGAAAAACAAAAAAACAGTGTCGAGAAGAGGGGACAGATGTGCCCTATAGGCTGAAGAAAAAAGGTAGATATTTTGGAGATGCTAATCATTTGATTAACCAGGCGCTTAACTTCCTTGTCTGACTTGGCAAATCGGGCCAGATCAGGATTGAAGTGAACCGCTAAATTTTTGTTGTACTTTGCAGCCTAAGCGCAATAAAAGAATTTTAAGATTGCTTTAAATTTCACAATTTTGGACAAACCATAGAGGTAAGCATCCGCAAGATCATGCCTTGAAACGATTCTAACCTATCAACGTGCGTCATTGCGGCGGTTCCTCAAATAGGACACGCATAAGTCATTATGGGCCTGATGGTAGACGTGTATAACCGAATTTTATTTGGAGAAAGAAACCACCATCAAAACCAGAAGTATTTTAGCTAATTTAGCTCTATCAAGAGTAATGCTTCTTGTCAAAGGTAATCCTCAGATACTTGGCAGAATTGGACCACGATATGATTGTTGAGACAGACGTTCTTTTGAGAAGCATTCCTTCGCCGTGTGATTCACTTTGACTAGCCAGTCATCTAACCAACATTCTAGATCGGTGGTAGCTTTTTGTAGCCTAGAAGTGATCACCATGGGTAACCTAACTTAACCTAACCTAACCTAACCAACATTCTAGATCGGTGGTAGCTTTTTGTAGCCTAGAAATAATCACCATGGGTAACCTAACTTAACCTAACCTAACCTAACCTAACCAACATTCTAGATCGGTGGTAGCTTTTTGTAGCCTAGAGGTGTTCACCATAGGTAACCTTGACAAGTAGAAAAGCGCTGTGTTGTTGGCGTATTGTGCCATTTTAACCCCGTGTTTCTATCCCAAAAATATGTCCAAAACAAAGAAGTTAAAAAAAAAGCGGTGCAAGAATGGAGCCTTGCGGAACTACTGCCGTAATATTCCGCGTGGTAGAAACGTGTTTTTGAATTCTAACAGCCAAGGTTCTATGGTTTAAATATGAAGCTATCAGCCTTATAAGAAGTAGAGAAAAGTTTTGACTGTAGAATTTATAAAGAAGATTCTTATGCCAGATTTTGTTGAAATTTTTTTCCACATCAAAAAAGACTATCTCTGTAGTCATTTTTAATCTAAAGCTCTCGACGATGATGTCAGTCACTCGCTGGTGGACCGCTGAATGTTTCCATCAAAATCCAAACTGATGAGAAAGTAGTAAATTATTAGAATCTACGTGATCCTAGATCATGACTTAGATAACATTTTCTATGACCTTACTCAAGGTTTTTCCAACAACTTGTTCAACTTTTTTGACATGCTTCAAATCTAAGTCTATGTTTGAAATTAATTGGAATTCCAGACTGTAAGCAAATTCTTCGGCTTTTTCTCTCATATTTGCCGTGAATGGATGGAAAGAGAACCGGCTTGTTCTTTATGAGACATTGGATGATCATCCTCCAAAAAAAATTCTAAAGTATTTTTCTAAGACAATTCTTTATGAGACTTTATGGCTTTCCTCACCTCACCGTGAAAAG
Organism: Tachinus rufipes; assembly: GCA_963932245.1. Classification (NCBI taxonomy): domain Eukaryota; kingdom Metazoa; phylum Arthropoda; class Insecta; order Coleoptera; family Staphylinidae; genus Tachinus; species Tachinus rufipes. The sequence goes on from OZ010749.1 coordinate 12,888,983, forward strand.
AGTTTAATGTCAGGCAATCTAAGGGGTTGCGGTGCCGCTGCCAAAAGTGCCTGACAACGTTTTGTTTGCAAATTAGGTCTTTTACATCCCGAGATAATCCAAGAAAATTATTGGCGCAAACTTGATCTGTTTTAAATGCTTTTTTTGTTAGATTTGTCGCGTAAAAAATTCAATTGTCCGCGGCCATTCCTACTGGAGTGTTGCAACCGATGCTTTTTTTTAAGGATTATGAGAGTAGAGGTCAATTTGTGCAAATGACAAATTTTCCTCATTCCTTTAATAACCCTCTTCCAAAAAGCTCTAGCAAGATCGGGAAGTGGTCGGAACTCATTTTGTTGACTACTCGGATAGTGTGGTCAAAGTTGACGTTTTTAAATACGGCCACATTAAAAACGTCCTCTGGGTGTCTTGCTATATAATAATAGAAGGTTCTTCTGGACCCACTACTTGTGACCCTTTTTGCTCTACATAGTCAAACAACGCCCAACTTTTGGCGTTTGTTTGTAAATTGTTATATGCCAAAAGTTTACAGTAGAAATTCCCAGTAATAGTGAGGAAAAAGTTAAACAAAACCAACTCAAAGTCCGGCGTTTCAATTTGGTTACTTGGGCTGAGATAGCAAGATGCGATTTTATGATTTTGAGAAAGACTAGGTCGGGAGTGTTGACCTCAAAAAAGTTCAATAATCTTTTAGAAAAAATCAAAGTCTTTTTGTCTTAGTCTAATCCCCGACGACCCCAATTAATTAATTAATTTCAAAGATTGGGTGGGAAAGTAGTTCTCAATCTAGTATCTCAATCACCAACATGATGTCGAAGTTCTCTTGGATGAAAAACAGTTTTACCTTATTCATTTTGTCTAAAATACCATTGGCATTCCAGAAGCAGACTCAAAGTAATGGTTCTTTGGTAGCCATTACTGTTTTTAAAAAAGCGTAGACATGGTTTTTTTATAAAAATTATTAAAGTCGTTTAACAGAGCGACTATCTTATTGTCGTTACTCATCGCTGGAGAAGTTGACGGTAGAGCAACCGCATTAGCAAACAATTTGCCCGTAACACTACTGGTTTGCAGAAATCTGAGGACAAATAGGATGATTGGGCCAAAGTCGGATTGGCCGTGGAAGCCTTAAAGGCAGTTTTATTAGCCTTGCCGTGCAAGGCCAACATTTTTTGATACAATGTGCAACCCCTGAAATTGGCAGGGTGCGGACCAGAACAAAATGCACACTTTGGAGGCGTGTCTTTAAGGCAGGATATTGATTGATAGGACCTCAAACAGATCCTACATACCTGAACCTTAGCAAAGCAACGTTTGGCCCAGACTTTGGCATTTGTGGGATTCCGCTTTTACGTTTCTTTGATTCCACTGCCATCTTCAACTCAAGAAATTTGGTTGACTCTATGATTTTGGCCAATTTTGTGCACTTGAGCAGCTAGACCAAAACCATGCTATAACAACAAACGTGATCGTTTTGCACACGATGCACGTAAAAAGTTGCAAAACTGAGATCAACTCGTGTATTGGCCACATCTTTCTCCGTAAAGAAGTCAAGGACATAGGCACCGCTCTTAGGCTGTAGACTAGGTGTAAAAGGACGCCCCCACAAATTTGAGGTGCGCCGTAGCTTTTCTGTGGTCATCGGTGATAGCCGAAGCCATTCTAATACTGTCAACGATATTTTTAGATTTCAAGAAAAGAAAGGGAATTTGTCCGTAAGGACAAATGATAGTGGACTGGTTTTAGATAAGTTAGCAGAAGGTTGAGAATGGGAAAGACATTGTTGCTATTTATAAAGCTTTTACCGGCGTGGACTGGGTTTGTGGCAACTGGCGGCTTTTTTGCTTTTTGGCTTAAAGAGCCGGCAAGAGAAGTCGCTGATAACGCAAAACTAATAGCTGATGACTGCTGGGGATTGGCTAAAAGCTCTTTATTAGGATTTGAAATGAACTTACCCGTAGTCTTAATTCTTTTGGCGGCCGTCTTCTTTTTTCAACCAAGATAAATCTTTTTGGGTCCATAAAAATATTTTTTTTGGGCTAAGCTGTAAAATTTTCTAAAAGACTGGCAAAGTGTCAAATTTATTTTCTCTCAGCTTGAAATGCTTACCGACTAAAAACCGCTCAATAGTAAGTGCTTACAAAAGTTTAAGACCTTACAGCTCATGTACCTTCCTATTAGAAGTTAGTACTTTGGAGGTGGTTAGACTATGCTCTATAGGTTTGTGCGGTATTGGTTTTGTTTTGTTAGTTAGTTAGTAAAGTTAGGGTGCGGTTACTTAATTTACTGATCGTTTATAGAAAAAGTTCTCCCTGTCTGGTTCGGAAAATTGGGCCATATTAGGGTTGGAATAATTTGCAAGATTTTTGAAGTACTTTGCGGCCAAAGCTTTGATGTGTTGACGTATTGGGGGTAGTCCTAGGTCTGCCCAAATCTTTCTATTTTAGACAAGCTATGGAACCTTGTGGAACAACCTCAGAAAACAAACTGTACGTGGAGTTTGTACGTAAATTCCTTATCAAGATTAACCTCCAGATACTTGGCAGAATCGGATTACGGTATGGGAACATCATTAAGAAAGACGTTCTTATCGGGTAGCTTTGCTTTTCTTTGAGTTAATAGTGACTTGCCACTTGTCCAACTATTCTTTAAAGTCGTTCTTCTATTGTTGGTCGGCGGTTGACGGCAGGGCATCAGGTAAACAAACCGCGCTTTGTACAACGGTGCGTGTCTTACTGCTTGAACCGAAGTCAACTTGGCAGAAACGTAGCCTGGAACTTCTAGATCTAATCTATCATTGAAGGAGATAGAATCAAGGCGGTGTTTGCTCTTGCCGGTGAAAGCCCCCAGGTTCATTGACCTGGTTGGTCTTCATCACCGTCACGTAGTCGGCTAGAACCTGGAATGAGGCAAATATGACAATAATCTTTTGATTGAGAGAATTGATAGTAGCTACCATGGAAGCCATCTGGACCCTTGATCTTTTAGACTTGGTAGGTCAGGGCGGCAACTCTGGCGCTGGTGCCGGGTTTATCCTTTGCTTGAAACTTCTTATTATTTTTTATTTTTTTCGTTAAATTGGAAGCCGGCCGGAACGTCTTTGGCTTTCTTTTTCATGGTGATCTCAAGCTGCTGTTCCAACACAAGCTCTGTTCATCAATACAAACTGAAGCGTATCTTTCTCCGCGTCTTCTCTACACTTTCCTACATCCGTCTGATCTATTAAAGCAAAAACGCTACTCATCTGAAAACAGTACTCTGCTCTAGACCTCATTACTCCATGCCCGGTAACTTTGGGTAAAGCCAATCTTGCAACACAATGTCGGCGTTGTAAAGATGAACCTGTAGCCATTTTTCTAAAAGACAATCCAGCAGTCCAAAGCTTTGCGTTCTGGTTCTTAGATCGTTTTTTTTTTTTTTTTAAAGTCTGGCAAAATGCCGGATTTATTTTCTCTCAGCTTGAAATAAAAACCGCCCAATAATGAGTGCCTACAAAAGTTTGAAACCTTACGGTTCATGTACCTTCCTTTTAGAAGTTAGTACTTTGGGGATGGTTAGACTACGCTCTATAGGTTCTAATCTTTGAAAGTAGTAAAAGACTCAATGAGCAATTAAACACACTCAGATTTTATGGTTTTCGATGTTAGGTTGGGTTAGTTTAGGTTAGGTTAGGTTGGGTTAGGTTAGGTATAAGGGCACAAAGCGCACCAATGCCAGGCAGGAGCGCAATTCAAAAGACAATGCCACAAATGCGGTGAACAAAGCAAAGGAAATCCAAATCAAATCAAATGTAACGTTTGCTAAAAAGAAAGCCACCGAGCAGCTTGCATGACATGCCCGGAATACAAACAAGCGATTAAGGATCTTCAGAAGAAAAGAAAAACTGAATCGGCGCAAAAGCTAAAAAAGTGATTTTTGAAAACAATAATGGAAATTGTGTGGGATAAAAAGCAGCCGAAAAAGATCCCCACTACAAACATAACGGAAGCGGAGCTGAAAAAAAGCATCGGGGCGGATAAAAAACAAGAAAGGCACCAGACGGAATTCTGCCTAAATTTATCGAACTGACGGTTGAGGAAATACCAGGAATGATCCTCGTATTGCTAAAGACAGAGCTGGAAAAAAAAAGACTTATCTAAAGCTTAATTTGGCTTCAGAGAAGAGAGCTAAACCTTTGGACCAATCAAAACATTGCAAAAAACTGAAATGAAAAAAACAAGACAATTAACACTTTTCAGGGAAAGAAAATATCAGAAAATCTGGTAATCAAGAGCTATTTTATCGACAGGGTAATAATAGATGTAAAAGGAGAAGAGCACAAAGTTACTAGTGGAGTGCCGCAGAGCTCGGTGTTGGGCACAGCTATGGAACGTGCTTTAAAACGGCCTGCTTAGATTAAATACATCCAAACAGGTAGTTTATTAGCTTACGCCGACGATCTGACAGTGGTTGTTGTAGAAAAGCGTCGAAAAAAACCGTGGCACTTATGATTATAAACAGAAAAAAATGGCGGAAAAAAAAACTATTATTTGGTCAAAAATCTAAAAAAGTTGCTTACAAAACGCATGAATAAATATTGTTTGTTCAAAAATCTTTTAATACAACTAATTTATTGCATGAAACCAGCACAAAATTGCACATAAAATGCATTTTATTGAAGAATTTGCTGAAAAATTGCTTAAAATCTTAAAAAGTTGCTCACCAAACGCACAAAAATCTGTTATTTGGTCAAAATAAACATTATTTGTTCAAAAATATTTTTTTACAACTAATTTATTGCATGAAATTAGCACAAAATTGCACATAAAATGCATTTTATTCAAGAATTATTTATTATTTACTAACATTTATATTTTTAACTTTATGGAGTTGATTTCGTAGATAAACTGCAAAAGTTATTCTATTCCGCAAACTTGTGGACACCAAAAAACAGACATCTTTCTTTGTAGTAACTTTTTTTGCCCAAATCCTGAACTTCTAGTTATCAAGCTAGTATCCAAGTAACGCTAATACATCTTTTATACAGCACAAAGGCTTTTACCAACAATCCTCGCAATTTTACGTTTTTCTTGCCCATCTTTAATCAACGCTATAATTCTTGCCACAACAATAGAGCCTAAACGCATTATAACCTGTTAAGTACAGTACACCGTGTAAATGACAAGTTTTGCAGAGAAAAATCTACACTAAGTAAAAAAAAGCACAACAAAATATAGGTTTTCAATTAAAGTGAAATGGATGCTGTTTTATAAAAGTGATAATAACTGACAGATAGATAACATTTGTCAGGAAATGAATTATTAAAACTAATGTGTTCCTCTAATTATTTTGAGCTGTATTAAAATCTCGTGAGACGTATTGGTAAATAATTTTAACTTTTTGTATTTTTATTTACATTATTAAGATTTGAATAATTAAAGTAAATAAAGTATACAAAAAAATTAATGAAACAAATTTATTTTTAATAATGAAAGTAAATATTTGTTTATTGTAATCTGTTTATTTAACAGACGATTAAGAAATGACCTTTGATCGGAACCTAATTATAATGGGAAGGATATATGCTTTTATACAACTCTTTGTAAAATGCGTTTCAGTTTCACATGCAGTTTGCAGTCGACAGCACTGCGTAAATCAAGTTCCGAAGAAAAAGAAAATGATTGCGACCTACATTTTAATTGCTACTATTTTATGGCTGATTGTGATTTATATTATCAAGTTGAGTAAGGACAAACCGCCTAATTTCCCACCAGGTAAATACTTAAAAGTTATTATTTTATAAAAAAAAATTTAAAAATCAAATATCAGTTTCAAAAATAAATAAAATTTTTAAATTTTGTTGTTAAATAAAGCATAATAAAGAACTTTTGCAAAACTTGTTGTTGATATATTACTTTAGAATTAATATGATTGGATTTTTATAAAAATGATCATTGTTTTGATTCAATTTTATTGACGGGCGATATTATTTCTGATAGCGTGCGTGCATAATAAAAACTAAATTAAGAAAAATTTAAGTAATATTTACTTTTATAATTAATAACTTTATGTATAGATGCATAATTAAATTAGCAAAATAATTAAAATTTGTTGTTACAATAAACAAAAAATAATTTGATGTGGCTGATGATTGTATGTATTTTATGTTTTATTTATGTATTACCACACAACTTCTAAGCATCAAATGTTAGTAAGCGATTAACAGCTTTTTACAGCTTACTACATCTCCAATTTTGGCAACGTACTTAACATGTCACAGTCAAGTACTCCAAGATTTCAAAACTAAATGTATTTTGTTATTATACTCTAAAACTTTTTTGGTTTATGTGCAATTAATATCAGATAGTTGAAAAGTGCTTTAGTTGCGTTGTAATGTACTTTTTTATCACATTTCTAAAATTCATTTTAATGCACTTTCAAACAAATGCTAACAAAAATTACGGTTTACAGTTATTAGAAAAAGTTTAATAGTTTAACTTTTTACTTTAAATAAACAATGTAATTTTTTAAAACTTTAAATTAAGTCTATTCCGACCGCTATCTTCATTTGTAGTATTTTAACAAAAACGGCAACTTTGGCGTCATTGCTGTGTCTACATATAATTTGATAATTAAACGCACTAGTAAATTTTATTATTTAGCTAGTGTTTTAAATGGTTATAAAAATTACAATATTGTAGAGGTAGATTAAGACAAAGTTTTCTTGCACTTTTATTGATATTCAAAAGGTTGCGGAAGTGTTTTTCAGCAAAAACACGTTGTAAGCTTGAAGATTCAAGCTTATTAGTAGGTTTCATTTTGATTTTTTGTGTTGAAGCATTAGTAATGATCTAAAGTGTTTTGAGTTGCTGAGTTAGCAATAGTAAACTAGCCAAGAAGTGGGCATCTTTGACTGCACATTTCCAACAAAATGTTTTGAAAATAACAAACCTTTTTTGTTTACTATTGTTTTTTGTAAAATTAAACGAATTTTGTTGAAAATATTTGTTTTAAAATAACCCCAGACGTGGCTGGCGTAGATCTTAGACTTGGTAGATGTTGGTGGTCTTTGTTGATTGGTTTAATAGACTACAAATTTACTTTATTAATGTATTTAAAATGTTTTAAAAATTTAATAATTTTGTCAAAAAATTTGTTTTTTTTTAAATTGCTTTTGTTAACCTATAGTTAAGTTTCTAAGTGCTGATAAGGTTGTAGATTATTTAAAGTTAATTTTAGCTTTTGATGACTGGTGACTTGAATTTTCTGCTTTGAGACTATAACACTTTTATAAAACTTACTTACATAATCTAACTAGCCACGCTCCCCTCTCTACTTTATCAAAATTGATACTAACCAATAGATTATTGCACTAACTGCACTTTTGTACACATGTTTGAGGTACTAAAATATGATGATTTCTAAAATTTTAGTTTTCTAGGTGCAATATAGTGTAAATGGCGGCCATTTTAATTTTTTACAAATATTTTGTCTTCTTTCAGTTTTTGTGCTGTAAATAAGCAAAAAATAGTTAAAAACCATATTCAAAAAAGTGCATCTTATAGCAATTTTTTTGTAAAACACGATCTCGTCCTTGGTTTTCCAAAATTTTTCGCGGAAAATGTAAAAATTATTATTTTATTAAAAATTCAATATCTTCGATTGCGCTACACCTGGAGACTTAAATTTTAAACTTGATACTCCTGAAACATAGTACTTTTGATTTGATATTTTATAATTTTGCAAAAAAAAATTTAAAAAAATTGAATGTAATCAAAATTTTTTTTTTCGTAGTACGCGATCTTTATGTCCGTTTTTTAAATTCTCCTAAAAAAAGCCGGAAAATTAAAAACATTACGGAATATTTAAAGAAAATTCTTTAAAAGTAATTCATTTTTAGCAGTTATGTGGTATTGCATCAAAAGAACTGTTTCAAGAGTATTATATTCAAATTTTAAGTGTCTAGGTGTAGCAAAATTAAAGATAATAATTTTTAAATAAAATAGTAGCTTTCCTATTTTTTGCAAAAAAAATTGGACTGTTTTTGACTATTTTTTGCTTATTTACAGCATAAATATTTTTTAAACATTAAAATGGCCGCCATTTACACTGTATTGCACCTAAAGATCTCAAATTTTAAGAATTGTCATATTTTGGTACCCCAAACATGTGTACAAAATTTGAGCAAAATTGGAGATATTGATGGGGAGACGATTGTCCGAACTATCGTGGAATTACCCTACAGTTTGTGTTTAAATTCATAACAATCATTGACAATTCCAACATAAATCGCCAAAAAAATATTTAAAATGTTACATGACAAAAGTTTTGAAATTAAAATATTGTACCAAAAATGAAATACAACGCATGTTTATCTAAAAATGCAAAAAAATATTGAAATTAAATTATCTACTATAATAATTAGAATTGATAATATTTATTTTTATGTATCAAGTTAAATGTTAAAATTAAAGTTAAGTAGAAAAACGTTAATGCAATGAACTTTGCTTTTCCTGTATTGTAACTTTACAAGATAAAGATGATTATAAATGCATGGCATCCAAAAATAATACTAGTCAATATTGATAGGTTCTATGATTCTATAATAAATATAAACTATCACTCTAAAAAAGATTTTGAATCTTTAGAAAAAATTTAGAAAAAAAAAAGTTCAAAAATCTAAAATCTTAAAGTTTTAAGATACGTAAAAAATCTAATCTGGTTGCTGTGTTTTTTTCTTTGTAATAGAATATTAAATTTGTATTTTTCAACTATTTTAAAGATTACAGCATCTAATGTTAAGACTGCTTTAGAAAATTCTGATCATTCACTAATTACTTCTGTTGTTAAAACTTTTTTTCCTATGAAACCCAAAATCGCACCTCATCTATTATTATTTCAAACTGAAAGATTTTTTTAAAAATTTTAATTTGATAACTATGATCTACATATTTCAGCAGAAAATCTCACAAAATCTATCAAAAAATTTGTTCTGTTTTCTGTTATTAAACCAAAACAAAAGTATTTGCTTTTAATTCAGACAAAGCAGGCAGTAAATAAAAAACAAGAAACATTTAAAAAACACATCAATAATCGTTCCAAATAGACTAAAAAGAATTATAAGCTATCTCGTAATTATTGTGATAATTTAATACAATATAAAAAAGATAGAATTGACAAAAACATAGCTAATCAAATTTCTCAACTTTCATTAACAAAAAAAATAATTTATAAAGCAATAAATTCATTGCAAAGTAGTACAAAATCTTCAAAATAATCAAAACAATCTAGTTTTTAATTCAAAAGAAAAAACGAATATTTTTAAAAACCAATTTGCATCTAACTCTTCTATTATAAATTCGATTGATATAACTACAATGTCAGCTAGTGAAAAAATATTGGATTCAATTTATTTTAAGCAACAAGTTGTTAAAAAATATTTTCTTAAAGTAAATTCCAGAAAAGCATCAGGTATAGATGAAATTCTACCTATTATTCTTAAAACATTTGCAAGTAAATTAGTTCTCATTATGACCAAAATATTTTCTTATTATACAAAAATAAAACATTTTCAAATTTTGGAAAATTGCAAATGCTTAACCTATTTCTAAAAAAGAAAATCATTAAATTATAGCCAATTGCATTATTGTCCAATCTGTTAAAAAAATTTAAATATATATTCATTTTTACATTGTCAAATTTTTAGAACAAAATAACTGCATCACATATTCAATTTGGATTTTGATCAAAACGTTTGACAACAGACCAGGTCACAAATGGAATTCAACTTTAGACAAACAAGAAAAAAATCTTGCAGTAGCTCTAGACATTTTCAAAGCGTTTGATAAGGTATGGCATCTTAATCTTGTCAACAAGCCCCATTGTATAAGTCTTGATAAAAAAATTGATCATTAATAGTTTTCATGACAATAAAAAAATTATAGTTAGAATTGATAGTTCTAACTCTGACCCCAAAATCATAAATGCTGGTGTTCCTCAAAGTTTTAATTTTTTGTCAACTTTATTTTTGATTTACTTTAATAAACTTTCAAATAACTAAAAGTCCTATTTATAGTTTTGCAGATGATAGCACTCTTCATACTTTCTAATGACAATATTGACAAATATGGCAGAACGTCTCAGGTTAGAATCTGTAGCATCTATTTACAAAGATCTTAATACAATATCTGAATAGGAAACTACCAACAAGTTCTTTTTGTTTCAAAAACGTGCTTTTATAGGTAAAGCACGTTTTTATTCATATTTGAGAAAAAAAAAAAATACTTATCATCTTTTTTTAAGAAAAACTGTCAAGTTTTGCAAAATTTTTAAAATTTAAAGAAAAAAAAATTGTCAGTAAAAACTTATTCTTTAGAGAATTTTGAAAAAAAAATTGTTATAATTTTTTCCTAAAAATGTAATCCTAAAAAGTTACAAACGATCAAAAAATGTAAATTCAAAATTTAAGTTTTTTTTTGCTAATTTTAAGGATTTTTGTGGATACATTGTAAGATAGCTCGGAGCGTAGCACACGGCACGATCTTTTGCACATATAAAAAAAACTTTTTATCCATATTTGAAAGAAAAAAAAAATACCAGTAATTTTTTTTAAGAAAAACTGTTTTTGAAAAAAAAATTTTGGTTTTGAAAACTTATTTTTTTTAATAATTTTGAATTTTGAAGAAAAAAGTTTTTTATAATTTTTTCTTCAAAATGCAATTCTGAAAAGTTAAATTGATCAAAATATGTAAAAAACTCAAAAGCCTCAATTTTTTCAAATTTTGATAGCTTATTACTCGAAAATGGCTCACTGAAAAAATCTAAAAAAACTTACAAGATCAGGATTTGTGTAAAGAATGGCGTTTTTAAAGGTTTGAACAAAAACAAATTTTTGTTCCGTACACTTGACTCAGACATGGCATATATATATATATATATATATATATAGGTAATTTCATTACTTTTCGACTAATTTGAAAAAAATTTGTATGAAAAAAATGAGATTTTTGGACCTTAGAATATTGCCTGTTCAAAATGACACACATTTGAAGGTCAGAAATTTCACAATAAAACGTCTTTTTTAGCTTATTTTGTATTTCAATTTTTAGGCTTTTGGAAAAAGATAAAAAGGTCCACAATGACTCAAATTATTCCTTATTACATGTACTTTTAAACCCATACTTTCAAGTTTAAAATTGTGGCAGTCATTTTAATATACTAAGCTTCAAACATTATTCCAAAAAAAACCATAAATTTAGCAAAATCGCAAAATTTTGCTTTCTTTAAACCGTTCTAACTTTGTCAAATCTTAACAATAATTGATTTGCGAGGTCTAGATCCTCTCGTGTTTAACCTCTTTTTAAAGTGATCACACAAGACTTATAGAATCAATACGTATATACACCACTATTTTGATGCAGGAAGTTGCACATGCTTTCGCAAGTCCCAAAAAAGCGTTGCCACCCTATGTTGATTTTAGAAATACTTTTTAGACCACAAAAAAAACGTTATTTATATGAAAAATGGTATATTGGGCATTATCAAGAATTTTTTTATATATAAAATTGTCAAAAATGGCATTGTTCTTCAGAAAATCTAAATCATTTATTGTCTATCTTGTTTCGTTTTTGAGATTGTCAACAAATACAAATTATTTAAAAAACTTTTTAGTTAGCAAAAAATACAAACAAAACAACAATATTTTTAAAAAGTGTGCAATGATGCAAGCTTTTGATACTTGTCAAAACAGTTTTCTTTGATTTGTTAGTAAAATTTGATAAAAATGCTGTTCAACAACGGAGAATACGCAAATATCTTTTTGTTTACGGATTCTGTAATGGTAATGCTCTAGCAATTGAAGTTTCACAACAGAAAGCAACTTTCTCGACGCGTTTTTTAGTAAAAATCTTTACCCATATTATTATCAAAAGTACATCTACACTGATTTTCTCAATGGCTTTTTGATAATGCCTGATATATCATTTTTTATATAAATAACCTTTTTGCTTGTGGTTTGAAGAATATTCACTGAAATTTTGACTAAAATCGACATAGGGTGACAGCGTTTTTTTAGGACCTAAAAATTACAAGTTTTGAAGATCGCGAAAGCATGTGCAACTTTTTGCATCAAAATAGTGGTGAATATAAATTAATTCTATAAGTCTTGTGTAATTACTTTAAAGAAAGATTGAACACAAAGAAATCTAGACTTCTTGGGTCAAATTTGACAAAGTTAATTTTGCAATTTTGCTAAATTTACGTTTTTTTTTTTTAATAATGTTTAAATCATAATCATAATCATAGTTTATTAACAGCATATCGCCTGTAAATACAGAATTATATAAAAACTAATTGTATAATATTAAATAGTGTATATCACATATAAATTTATAAAAAAAATCAAAACAATTTATAAATAGAAACTTAATAATACCATAAACTAACAATTAAAATTAAAGTATTGTTTTAGGTTAAGGTTTTTACAATTACTTTTAAAACATTGATGTGATAATTGAAATAGATTAAAATTAGAATCTATCTGAATAATATTTGATTCTCGCATTATAAGAGATATAGGATTATAATATGCGTAATTAGTTGAGTGTTGGTCACAGCGGAAAATGTAAGTGTTCCTATTGTATCGCTTTTGCCTAAAATTAAAATTCAACTTGTTTATTAATGCTGCACAATCTATATTGCTAGCCAGTTTTTGAATAAAATTTAAATCAGTTATAAGTCTACGTTCTTCTAACGATTTAAGATTATATGTGCAATTTATAAGCAAACAAATTTATAAATTTACGTTGGATACTTTCAATCTGCGCTATATTTCTACTTTGGTGTGGCGACCAGATTAACGTACAATATTCAAGAGTAGATCTTACATCTGCTCTGTATAAAGTTAAAGATGCCTCGCTTGTTAACTCATAAGAAGTTCTGCTTACTAATCCCATTAATTTCCTAGCTTTAGAACAGATTGAATTAATATGTTCGTTGCAATTTAACTTGGTATTAAAAATAACACCGAGATCCGATAATTTGTTCACAGATTATAATTGGAACTTTATTAATATTGTAAACGTACCGTATTGTGTTTGTTACTCTGCTAAATGTTATAGAGTTGCATTTATCAAGATTTAGATATAAACTGTTTTTTTCACACCAATTACTGAAACTATCTAAATCACGCTGAACACAAATACAATCATTTACTGAACTGATATTATAAAAAATCTTTAAATCATTTGCATACAAAAGAAAGTTACAATTAACAATAACATCTTTCAAATCATTAATAAATAACAAAAATAAAATAGGACCACAGTGTGATCCTTGAGGAACACCAGAAGTTACATTAACTACCCTTGAAATGTGGTTATTGATCTTAACACATTGTGATCGACCAGTTAAAAAACTTAGTAACCAAGCTACTATTTCTGGATTAAAACCCATTGCTAAAAGTTTAGCAATCAGCGGCTCGTATCGAACGCGATCAAAAGCTTTTGCAAAATCGGTATAAATAGCGTCTACTTGTATTTTATTTTCAAAAGCTTCAATAATTTTAGATTGAAAGATCATGAGGTTTGTAGCTGTTGACCGTCATTTCATGAAACCATGTTGATTGTCAGTAATAACATTTTTACATAACCATTTAAGTTGATCCGCAATTAACAAATCTAATAATTTAGGAATAGCCGATTGTTTGCAAACTCCTCTGTAGTTACTGACATCACTTCTGTTTCCAGACTTAAAAATAGGGGTAATATAACTTTTTTTCCAATAATCTGAAAACTTGTTATTGTTAATAGATAACATAAACAACTTGTATAAAGGCTGTGTTAATGTACATACACAATTTTTTAAAAATAAATTAGGAACGCCGTCCGGCCCAACTATCACAAATTCTTTTAAAATACCATCAAAAATATCACTCGGGTTTATCACAAATTTAGAAAAACTTACATTACAACTAGTATTATATAAAGGGACAGAACAAACATCATTAACATACACTGTTAAAAAAAAGTCAGCAAACAAGTCCACACAACCTTCATTTCACAGATTTTATCACGATGTTTCATAGTCTTAGGAAATCCATCTGTCTTTCTTTTTTCATTGATGTACGTTCAAAAGAATTTTGAGTTTGAACATATTTTCTGACTAGCATTCCGAGTATATTCCATATAAAGCTTTTTTCCAAAAATTTTACATTTGTTTCTTAAAACACTAAAGCGATCATAATCAGCTTGTTGACTAGAAACTTTATAAAGAGCATGCGCTATTTTCTTATCTTTGATGAGATTAATTAAATCACCATTAAACCATTTTGGATAAGTACTACGTTTAAAACACTTCACAGGAACAAAGAGTTGAACAGCTTCATATATGACATCATAAAAATTTTGAATTGTATTGTTTATATCACAGATAGAATTATTTCCATTAAATAATAGATCCCAGTTTGTAGCAGCTAAGAAATTGTTTATTTCTTGATAATTTGCATTTTTGAAATCTGGAATTACATCCATAAATTCCATCTGTTCATCTTTGTTGCACTTTTTTACTATTATCTGATAAGCGTTGTGGTGTATGCTGTTCGGAAATAATGCTTCCTCTGCAGCTGCGATTGAGATGGATTTGTCTCGAGTAAAAACCAAATCCAGAAAGGTGCCGCGAGAATTTGGCATTAAATTAATTTGATTAAAATTTAAAATTTCAAAACACTCACTTATTATTTGCGCTTTGTAGCTTGCTGCTGTAGCCAAATTTGCTCCCATTTCATCGTTTACCCATACAGCATCTGGCAAGTTATAATCTCCGCAGAATAAATACTGAGCATTGACATATTGTTCAGTAATTGATTCAATAGTTTTACAATGAGTTAAATAATTTGAACTGTCAGATCTTGGAGGAATATATAAACCACCAATAATAAATTTTTCTCCATTGAAGTTAAGGGACACAAACAATTGTTCTACGCTTGAGTGTACATCCTAAATTATTTCAGCATGTATTCTGTTATGTACTGCAATTAACCTCCGCCCCCTCCGGACTTGACACTTGACCTAGCTGTTGTAGTGCAATAATCTTGACTAGGTTTACATAATTTGCATACAAATTCTTGCTTCTTTTTTAAATATTTTTGAAATATATCCCTATCCGATGAGACGCAAGCAGCATGAGATTAAATATAAAACAAATATGAACGGGGACACACTTTTCACACCACAGGGCCTATTGTGGTGACTAATTGTTTGACAAGAGACGGAAGGCCACTGAAAGGAAATGTTAGTATTGCAATATTAACGTTAATACAATGAAATGCTTAAAAATATTTGCGCGAGGTAGATTCGAACCTCGTCAGAAAACCAAGACCGAATTACTAAGCGATTTGCGATTTAAAAACTTTTTATTTTCTATTATGTACATATTTACAAGAAACAAATTAACGGTAATAACAAACTAAACAATATGACTCCTACCCAAAAAACTTGGGGCATTCTTATACAATTTATGCTAACAATATTTACATTAATAATAAGATACAACTAAAGAAATAAAAGAAAACTTACAATTCAATTTTGGATAATTACAATTATTTACAGATTTTAAAATTATTTTACAGGGAAAGCTTAAAAAACCCTGTTTTCAAAAATTATCTATTTGCCTTTCTCATAAAGGCTGGTTGAATATAGGCAGACCTTGATAAGTCAGTTAATGTTTTGGGTTAATGTTTGATGATCGTCGGTCGGTGATTGTCCTTGTTAGTCGGTTATGTTTCAGTTGTGTGAGATAGAATTCTTGTGACTGTACATTTATGTAGTCACTAATTCTTGGTATGTTTGAAATGTCATGAAGGTCATCAATTTTTGTGTATCTGTCTCGATTCAAAATTAGTCTCAAAAGTTTACATGTGTGTTTTTGCAGCACCGCACTAGATTGGTGCTGCATATGTTATGATTGGTCTAATGAGTGCTGTATAAATCAGTCGTTTGTTGGTCTGATTGAGCTTACTGGTCTTGTTCATCAGCGGGTAGAGTACTCGAAGTGCTCCGTAGCATTTCACCAGTGTACTGTCTATGTGGTCTTTGTAAGTTAGTCTTTTGTCCATCTTTACACCTAGATATTTGACGCTATTTGACTCTTTTACAGCGCTACCATGCAGTTTTAGTGGTACACACACTTTTGTACCGGTACATTTTTGAGAAAATGTGATGGCTTTTGCTTTGGCAGCATTTAGCTTAATCTGCCATCTCTCAAAATATTTGACCAGCACATCAACGTGTATCTGTACCTGCTTACTCGACACAATAGCATTGTGCGAGTGAGCGTATATTGCTGTGTCGTCGGCGTAAAGTGCTGTCTTTGTCTTAAAATTTGTCGGCATGTCGTTAATGTAGATGTTAAACAGCTTGGGTCCCAGAATAGAACCCTGGGGTACCCCGGCTGCAATAATTTGTGAACTTGATATGCTCTCATTAACCTTGACCTTGAACGAGCGCCCATCAAGGTATGATTTGATAAGTGTAATGATGTTGTCCGGAAAATGGTAATTAATGAGTTTGTAAATGATGCCAGAATTTGTCAAAAGTTTTCTCAATGTCAAGTAGCAGCATTGTTGTCACATGATTTTTATTAAAATTTGTATGAATATCATGTACAATAAATTTTGGGACCTAAATTTTACAAGTTTAGAAGATCGCAAAAACATGTGCAACTTCTTGCATCAAAATCAAGTGGTGTATACGTATTGATTTTATAAGTTTAAAAATAGATTAAACACAAAGAAATTTAGACCTTGTGGATCAAATTTTGTTAAGATTTGACAAAGTTAGAACAGTTTAAAGAAAGCAAAATTTTGCAATTTTGCTAAATTTACAGGTTTTTTTGGAATAATGTTTGAAGCTTCATATGTCAAAATGACTGCCACAATATTAAACATATAAATATGGGTTTTAAAGTACATGTAATAAGAAATAATTTGAGCCATAGTGGACCTTTTTATCATTTTCCGAAAGCCCAAAAATTGAGATGAAAAATAAGCTAAAGAAATCGTTTTATTGTAAAATTTTTGACCTCCAAATGTGTGTCATTTTAAACAAGCAATATTCTAAGGTGCAAAATTTTGGGAATCTCATTTTTTTCATCCATATTTTGATCCCTGAAAATTTGAGCAAAATCAAAGAGGTCGACTTTTTCAAATTAGTCGAAAAGTAATGGAATTACCCATATGCACACTTTGTTTACTATAACATGCATTAATAAAAGATGCCATTAACTAAACATTTACTAATTTTGTAAATAAAATACTAGTATTAATCTGTTTACTGTTCTTAAGTAATGGAGACAATAATAAATTTAATTAATTAGCAAACAATCGTTATAACATAGTAATTATTGTTAGGCCTTCATTAATGTTTTCTTGGTTGAAAATTTAGTAAATATTATCTACGTTTCATTATTGCGTGCTGATGATATATTATCATCTTTTTTATAATAGCTTGTTGTTGAATATTATTTATTAGTAATATATATTAATACTTTATAGTTTCTTTTTGTATCATAGCTGGAGAATAGCCAACAGATAGTAAAACAGTTTTAAACTCATAGTTTATAATTTTTGATTCAAGTTAAATTAAATCATTTTTGCACACAGATATTAAATGTTAATTTGGGTTAATAATTTATAAGCAATTTATAATTATCTTCAACCTTGTTCTTTCTTAATGTAGACATAAACAAGCGGTCAAATGTCTCAAAACAATTTTAATCAAACTTTTCTACTATCACAGCAGAGTCTTTAATCAATATCATACTATTAATTTTAATTAATTCCAAAATAGCAATAAAATGTAAAAATTAATTAAATTGATTTTGAAACTTCATACATTATATACATATTACATAATAGTAAGTGAGTTGCTAGGCATACCTTAAAACACTGAATGGAAAGACAATTTTTATAAATACATAGTTTATTAAGTTTAATTATAAATTTTATACTTTCTTCCAGGTCCTCCAAGATGGCCAGTATACGGCGGCTACTGGTTCCTACTTAAAGAAAACTTCTTCTATCCATTCAAAGGTTTCTTAAATCTACACAAAAAGTACAAATCTGATGTTATCGGCATCTACTTAGGTGACTTTGCAACGGTAACTTGCTATGAGTATAATTTGTGCAAAGAATTGCTCACCAGAGATGAATTTAATGGGAGAGTTGATAATGTTATTGTACGAAATCGAGGCCGTGGCAAGAAATTGGGTATGTTTTATTAAAACAAAATTTATTTACATTTGCAAAACGATTAATATTTTTTGCTACATTGCATATTATGTGAGGTTATCTTATGTGATATAGACATTGTAAACATATTAAATTATATTTAAACTTATGATATCATTAACATTATTATGTTATCAATTAACTATAAAATAATTAGATTATTATTAATAATATTTATATTTTTATGTAATATTAACTATTAATGAATGTTTATATAGGTATTTTCTTTACTGATGGAACATATTGGAAAGATCAGCGTTGGTTTTCTTTAAGAAATATGCGCGATTATGGTTTTGGAAGAAGAGATAATCTTATGGAAGAAGCAACTGCTGATGAAACCAGACTTTTAATCGATTTTTTCATGAGCAAACCAAAACCTGAAGATGATGTAAGTAAATTTAAATTTAAAATAAATTAATATTATATTAAATATATTGAATATCACATAACTATGTTTTCTAACTGATATAAACTAAATAGGTTTAGAAATAATTTTTTTGTTATATTTAGAATGACTATCACGCACATATTTCGCAAATTTTTCTTAAAATGCCTTAATAACTGTTTTGTAAAGAATCTATAGAAAAAAAAATCATTAATATTATCAATAAATGAATAATTAATTATTTGATACAAACAACTAAATATTAATATCATTTTTATTGCTAATTGGCAATCAGTTGGAAATGTTAATAAACCCATTAATCAAATGTTGATTGCACAATGCAGTTTTTATGAGTTAAATTGAATGGTAATTATTGCAATTTAATATATCAGATGCAAAGCATATAATTCATGTAAACACATAATGAATTATCATAAACTACTATTGAATTATAAACAAATTGATCATTTATAAACTTATTAATTCTAATAATAAGAGAACTGACTATCTAAAATTAATGATTGAGTAGTTGCTTGCACAATAAATTTGAAATTAAAATTATTTTAGGATGTTTGTACTGAACGAGGAATAGTAAGAATGCCCGATGTACTCTTTGCACCATCATTAAATAGCATCCACCACACCCTATCATCACGTCGATTTGAAAACGGCAGAGAACTCCGAGACGTAGGCAGAGCTGCTGTAAACTTTTTACAAAGCATAGATATGACAGGCAATAGCATATGCATCACACCCTGGCTTAAACACATAGCTCCAGGATATTTTGGCTGGACTTCATCATTCAAAGATAACGAAATATTACTTCAATTCGTCAGGGTAATTATCAAAATTGCAAACAAATAAAAATTAATTGAATATTTCTAGAAAGTAATAGCGGAACATAAAAAAACCTACAATGAAGAACATATTAGAGATTTTATTGATATTTATTTGAGTGAAATGAATTATTTGAAAGAGAATGATAAAACTGATACTTCATTTTCTGGTAAAAATTTTAGTTTATTGTTTGAATTGTAGGTTAGTTATAAAATTAATTTTAGATGAACAAATGTTGTATACAGTCCTGGATTACATGTTTCCAGCAGCGGTTGGTGTAGGCCATACACTCAATTTCCTTTTTGCTTATTTAATGAAGATGCCTGAAATTCAGGTTAAAATGCAGAAAGAATTAGATGAAGTTGTTGGTCGTTCACGTTTACCTTCTTTAGATGACAGAAAAGAGTAAGTTTTATATTTTATGTATGTGGTGACCACAGATTGTAATGTTTGTTTGTTTTTAGTCTCCATTATGTTGAAGCAGTTCTACGTGAAATTATAAGAAAAGATCCAATTGTACCTCTAAGTTTATCAAGAAGATGTACCGAAGATACAAATTTTGGTGGTTACTTTATACCAAAAGATACTGTACTGCTTCCTAATTTATATGGAATGCATAATGATCCAAGAATGTGGGGTGATCCGGAAAATTTTAGACCTGAAAGATTTTTGGATGATAATGGTCATTTGCTTAAAAAGGATATGACATTGGGATTTGGTGCAGGTAATTTACAATTATTATTCCACTTCTTAAAAAAATATTTATTTATGTAACTATCTTTTCAGGAAAACGTTTATGTGCTGGAGAAACCTTTGCAAGAAACACTATGACCTTATTCGTCTCTGCTATACTTCAAAATTTCACATTAAAAGTACCAAAAGAAAAACCTGCTCCAAATTTAAACGTTTTAAATAATGGAATTACTATGTCAATCAATGATTATTGGATGGAATTAGTTAGTAGACCAAATTAAACTGATTACATGTGTTTTTAGATATTAGTTGTTGGTTTCTAAAAATTATACTTTTTAGAGACCAATACATTGTTAAGTTTGTTTGTTGTGAACGGATTTTTAATTAATTTAATACTTTTATAACTATTAAATAATGGCTAAAAAGAGTAACTTTATTTACTTGTGATTGTTAAGACGTATTTTAATCAAAAATATTTCTTAATGTTAACTTTAATAAAAAAAAAATATTTTATACAAAATGATGATTTATATTTTATTTTATTTAATTCCATAATCATAAGCAGGTTAAACATATGTGTGTGTATGTGTGTGTTTATGTTTGCATCAATTTGAAGATTATGATATAAAAATACTTGCTTAAAGTGAAGATTATTACTGGACTAAAGATAATCTTCAGTCTAGAAAAAGAAAGATTTGCATAAAATGAGGATTATTGGGGCATGCCTCCTAGTACAAATCGCCACTTTATACAACAAAATCTACTTCTTACTTTATGCAAGTTCAGTTTACGATTGTGTGTGTGTGTGTGTGTGTGTGTGTGTGTGTGTGTGTGTGTGTGTGTGTGTGTGTGTGTGTGTGTGTGTGTGTGTGTGTGTGTGAGGGTGTGTGTGTAAATGTTACGGTCAATGTTGGAGGTGGTTGTTGACGGTTCTGAGCGGGTGTTAAGCTTTATTTGTTTTTGCTGTTAGAAAAATAATAATAGAAATTAGTGCAGTTTTGTGAGATTTGTTCAAGAAGTGAAACTGTGCTCTGGGGCTGTCGGTTTAGCATAATACGTCCTGAAATGCAGACAGGCTAACTCTCCAGAGTGCAACAAGGTTTTGGCGGAGGTTGGCAAAAATGTTCTCTTGGTATGTTAGGAAATAGTGTACCTCCGGCCCGTTGCGGCCGATAGTCGTGGTGATGATGCTGCTGGGTTTTGGCAAAAGTCGTTAGGTCACCTTCCAAGGGGTCCTAGCAGCAACAAAACAGTCAACTACTACATCAAGCTGGTGGATCAAGCACCTATACAAACAGCTTGCTACACGTATAACGCACACAAAAAAACCACCGAAAAAATCAAACGCAGTTCAAGAAGTTAGTGTGCTCCAGTGTCTTAATTAAATAGAAAGATTTTTAAAAATCTATGAAACGTTAAATGATTTTGGACCGGCTCCGGATATTGACAGATACCAATGGTAGAACAACATAACCACCTAACAACTTTTGCGGCGCCCAACGTCAAAACATACTAATTCAAGGTCATGCCGTTTAAACTGAAAAATGCGCCGCCACGTTTCAAAAGCTGATGTTTTGCGTTCTGACGGGGTTGCTGGGAAACATTGTCTTAGTATACCTCGACAACACATTGAACATCTACGCCAGGTACTAAAACTACTGTAAGAGTACGGCTTAAAACGTCACATCAACAAGTGTGAGTTTCGACAGACGTTAGTAGAGTATCTGGACCACCAGATCAGTGCCAAAAAAAACAATCTAGACCTGATTAAGAAACAGACAATACCCAAAAATAAAAAGCAACTACGTAGCTTTTTGGGCTTGTGCACGTAGCTGCCGGAATACATCCTAGGCTACACAAAAATGACAGCGTCTGTCATAAGTTAGGTTAGGTTAGGTTAGGTTAGATTAGATTAGGTTTCGAGAAGGCTTGCGGTAAAGTAAATGTAGACTTGAAAAACCAGAGTAGAGCCGCCAAGAAGGCATACAAAAGCGCAAAAAAATACAAGAATGAGAAGTGGCACAAACTAATAAATAATCTGGAAACGGACCCTTTCGGGCAAGGATACCAGATCATGGTAAAAAGACTGGGTATAAGGCCAAAGCAAATTGCCCTGGATGATGCCACAAGAAGAAGGGTGATAGTGAAATTCTTCCCGGATGTTGAAGACTCGGTGGCACAAGTACCAATCTTAAAAAATCCAGACACACCTCCTCTGTTCACAGAAGAGAAGATGAAGGTAACCATTGCAAGGCTTGGCCCAAAGAAAGCCGCAGGTTCCGACGGCATTAAAGGTCAAATTGTTACACTTGCCCAAGAAAAAATTCCGGAGGTGTTACGTGCCCTTTTTAACAGTGTTCTGGCTAATCGAGTGTTTCCAAATAACTTTAAGAAGGCAGAGGTCGTGTTAATCCCAAAAGAGGAAGCAAATAAATTTCTGGCCATAAGCCTATTAAGTGTGCTTGGGAAAACCTACGAATACCTCCTAAAAAGGAGGCTCAAAGAGGAGTTAGAGGAGAAGGGGGCTATATCGGACCCCAATACGGGTTTAGAAAGAGGCGCTCAACTGTGAACGCCATCATGAAAGCCAAATCATTGTGCAAGGACCAAAAACGCTTTTAGCACAGCCACGTGGAGTAAGATTTTGACTTGCTTGCAGGAGATTTAAGTGTCCAGATATTTCCAGGACATTTTAGCCAACTACCTGAGCGACAAAACGCTCCGCATCGCAGAGGAGAAAGAAAGGTTGTACCGCAGGGCTCGGTTCTTAGGCCAACTCTGTAGAACGTATTGTACGACCCTGCACATAGACTGGACATCCCGAAAGAATGCAAGATGGTAGCATACGCCGACAATCTGGCGGTGGTAGTTAGGACAAGCAGTGATGTGAGGATCTAAAAAGCAGCAAACAAGGCCTTGGCGGCCGTGAACGTGTGGATGTCCGAAAACGGGTTGTCCCCGAGAAAACCGAAGCTCTTATTGTTAAAGGATCAAGAAGGAAAAGCAAGGTGGTTTTTACGCTCAGAAGACAGGAGGTAAAGCCAAAAAAAAAGTAAAGTATCTGGGAGTATAGCTGGATGCAAATTGGACATTTGGACACCATGTAGTAAACACGGTCAAAAAAGCCAAAAAAAATTGCTTCTAATCGGTCGCTTTGCGATTAAATAAAAATCTATTTTTTGTAATAAGTTGATACTGAGTCGCTTCGCGATTGACGCTAAGCTTGTTTAATGTATTTTATGTAATACTAGGTTGCTTCGCGATTGACAGACTCACATAGAACATAGTTATTGTAATTTGCTTCTACTAGGTCGCTTTGCGATTAAATAAAAATCCATTTCTTGTAATAAGTTGATACTGAGTTGCTTCGCGATTGACACTAAGCTTGTTTAATGTATTTTATGTAATACTAGGTTGCTTTGCGATTGACAGACTCACATAGAACATAGTTATTGTAATTTGCTTCTACTAGGTCGCTTCGCGATTAAATAAAAATCCGTTTTTTGTAATAAGTTGATACTGAGTCGCTTCGTGATTGACACTAAGCTTGTTTAATGTATTTTATGTAATACTAAGTTGTTTCAAGATTGACAGATTAACATAAAACATAGTTATTGTAATTTGCCTCTACTAGATCGCTTCGCAATTAAATAAAAATCTTTTTCTTGTAAAAAGTTGATACTGAGTTGCTTCGCAATTGACACTAAGCTTGTTTAATGTATTTTATGTAATACTAAGTTGTTTCAAGATTGACAGATTAACATAAAACATAGTTATTGTAATTTGCCTCTACTAGATCGCTTCGCAATTAAATAAAAATCAATTTTTTGTATTAAGTAGAAACTGAGTTGCTTCGCAATTGACACTAAGCTTGTTTAATGTATTTTACGTAATACTAAGTTGCTTTGCCATTGACAAATTGACATAAAACATAGTTATTGTAATTTGCTTCTACTAGATCGCTTTGCGATTAAATAAAAATCCATTTCTTGTAATAAGTTTATACTGAGTTGCTTTGAATTGACACTAAGCTTGTTTAATGTATTTTATGTAATACTAAGTTGCTTCGCGATTGACAGATTGACATAAAACATAGTTATTGTAATTTATTTCTACTAAGTCGCTTCGCAATTAAAGAAAAATCTATTTCTTGTAATAAGTTTATATTGAGTTGCTTTGCGGTTGACACTAAGCTTGCTTATTGTATTTTATGTAATACTAGGTCGCTTTGCAATTGACAGATTCACATAAAACATAGTTATTGTAATTTGCTTCTACTAGGTCGCTTCGCGATTAAATAAAAATCCGTTTCTTGTAATAAGTTGATACTGAATCGCTTTGCAATTGACACAAAACTTGTTTAATGTATATTATGAAATATTAAATCGTTTCAAAATTGACAGATTGACATAAAACATAGTTATTGTAATTTGCTTCTACTAGGTCGCTTTGCGATTAAATAAAAATCCATTTCTTTCAATAAGTTGATACTGAGTCGCTTTGCGATTGACAGTAAGCTTGTTAAATGTGTTTTATGTAATACTAGTCGCTTTGCGATTGACAAATTGACATAAAACAAAGTTATTGTAATTTGCTTCTACTAGGTCGCTTCGCGATTAAATAAAATTCCATTTCTTGTAATAAGTTGATATTGAGTCGCTTCGTGATTGACACTAAGTTTGTTTAATGTATTTTATGTAATAATAGGTTGCTTTGCAATTGACAGATTGACATAAAACTTAGTTATTGTAATTTGTTTCTACTCACGGCACTAACGTTAGTGGCCAAGAGGCCAGAAAAAGAACAATTTACTACGCGGTGGTTCTGTACATCATAACTAACGCCTGTGTAGAAAAGTGCACTTGGAGTTCAGCGGCACAGGACCTCGCTAATCTCAACCCAGAGTGGTTAACAAATACAGAACGGTCAGTGCAATGGCGGCGTGCGTGATAGCAGCGGTACCACCAATATACATTAAAGTGCTGGAATTGGAAGATAGGTACTTGGCCAGGAAAACAGGGCAAAAATCAGCCTTTAGCGTAGTCGAGACGTGGCAGCAACATTGGAAAGCAACGATGAACACCGCTCAATAGACAAAGAAGCTAATCCCAAACATTGCAATCTGGAGTGGTTGTCTATACAGAACCACGGACTACTTCTTAACTCAATTTTTGTCAGGCTACGGCAGCTTTGGGACATACACAAAGAGAATTGGTAAAACCGTTGACAACGCTTGTCACTACTGCGGAAATCAAGACTCTCCCAAACACACTATCTTCACCTGCGAGCGCTGGTGGGTCGGGAAAAGGGAAGCTAAATCGGCGTTAGGAGAAAGTTTAAGGGTAAATAGCCTGATAGACCTTATAACGGGATCTGAGTGCAACTGGTCACACATCTACAATGAAACGTTTCTCCCGACCTTACTGCTAGCCGACAGAACATCCGTTGCTAACGGCAACTCTTATTGTCGGAGAGCAAATCGTGGTTTTAATTTTTCGTCTATTTTATTTAAAGGCTGGGCTCCAATTGTTTACTAGTTTAGGCAATCCCAGGTATTATGGTGCCTCTTGGGTATAAACAATAATTCCCCAGAGGTGTTTTATAAAATTAAATTTATATCCTTTACCCAAACATAAAAAATTTAATTAAGACCTTTAAATAAATAGAAAGAAAGAATATACAATTTCAAAAATTCATATAATTAAATTGACTTTACAATACATAATCTGAATTAATTAATTTTATAAATAGAAATATTATTATCAAGGCTGGATAGGTCAACACCCTTATCCAAACTACCTACTCAGTTTTGGTCTGGTCAACACCCAGTCCAATTTCAGTTGGTCTGGTCAGTACCCTAGTCCAACTGCCGGAACGACACGCTGCACGCGTTTATATACCCTCTAAAAAGGAGTGGGGGAACATACATTTTAGCCTGATTGGCCATTTGAGTCACGTGTCATACAAGTGACCCAACTCACAAAAAAATAAACAGGGCTGTCAACCTAAAATTATTGATTAAAATAATCACAACACTCTACAAAAAAATATTGACAATTAATTGTCAGATTCAAAAAAAATAATCAACATGTAATATTAAACAATAACAAGAAATCATAGATAACAATGTCTTTACATGAATTTTTAATAGATCTTCCAAAAACTGTCTTCTGATCACTCGCGCACTGGGTGTCGATAAAATTTAAGGGTTTCAGTCTCTGAAACGCGTAGTCTATAGCGCCGCACTCTGGTCTTCGCATCTTTTCTTCTTCTACTTCTTTTTTTAGCCGTTGGTGTTGTAGTTGTTGCAGGTGGCGGATGTGGACGAGTTATGAGAACTCCTTTTCTTTCCGCGAACCAGGGGTGCTCCACCTCCGAAGAATAAGTGTACATTGATTGTACTATTACTGGAATTTTTGTATCGGTTTCTCTAACGATGTTGTCCCTGGGTGGCATTGGATTAGGCCACTCCACGAAGACTTGTGATGGTGACGATGCCGGACAAGACTTCGGTGGAGTGTACAAGCCGAACAGCATGGCCTTTCTAAGGTCCCATTGGTTCTGCAATTCCGCCGCTCTACCAGGAGATGGTGGCAACGATATTGGAGAAGCATTTAATTCCAGGACATCTATATTTTCTGATCGCTAAATATTAGTTAAAAATGCAAGACTTAACAAAGATTGAATTCAATAATATATACATTATAAATCGGTAATAAATTAAATGGTTATTTTCATATTGTTTATCTCCACCCCAATACTGGTACGGTATCAAATTAAATTGGTCACATCAGCGCTCAATGAACCAAAAAGGTGTTCCTAAGAGTAAAACAGGCTCATCATTCGGTTTGGCCTAACCGAATGACAAGAAAGGAAAGTAAAATACGTAAACAATATTTTAGCTAATCCCTGTCCTTCTTTTTCTCAGATGATAAATTTGTATCCAGTAACGGAGAAGAAAACGAACGTTACAACAACTTTGTGACAAATACCATAAAATGTAAAGAAGCGGAAAAAAAGGCAAAACAAAAAAAAGAAATTAGAATTTAAATAACAAGAGAGTGTCCAGCCGATTGGGCGATGAATTATCCTTTTTTTGGGTATTCCGTCCAACCGGTGCAAAGAACAGAGGTTTTTTAGTGAGTGCAAGTTCCACACCCCCGGACTAATTGAACCAAGAGCCCGGAGAGCATTAGCGTTTACCTCTTAAAAAAAAAGGTTAAGTTAGGTTAGGTTAGATTAGGTTAGGTTAGGTTAGGTTAGGTTAGGTTAGGTTAGGTTAGGTTCCTGGACTCCAGATTTTTGGGGCAGGGGAAGGTGAAACCTCTTCCAGGCGCGTCCCAGGTGGCGGATAGGGGATTGCACACGCGGACCAACACCATTGCACGGTAGCCTTGCCACGGCAATGAGACTACCTTTTCTATCCTTCTCTTTCCCCTTTGAACTATCGTTCGCTCTAGAACAACTCTTCGGTCTCTCTTGACTCACTTTCTGGTTATTAAGCTATTAGGTAACGAGGGCTTGGTAACCAAAACCGCTTTAACATCTTTTTCTTACAGTGGAACCCAACACTCTAAACCACTAAAAGGGTGCGCGACTGCCCGGAAGTCAGAAAACGGGAAAAAAAAAAAGAAAATGAAACAATGCACAAAAGTTTAGATAAATATACCCAGGAGGAAAAACCCTCACCGTCTGCTGAGACGGTCTGCCACGTGGAATATGGGTGTGGCAACCTAAACAAAACTGATAACGACAATGGCAACGAAAACGGACAACGAAACTGGACTACAAACACTGAAGATAAGTCGCTGAGCAGACGTGGCTCAGCCAGACACGAAGACTTGACAGCGGAAGAACTTGATATCCTGCAAAATTACAGCAGGCGAAGGAGTATAGGGAGGTCTCCTAACAGAGAACCTGTGGAGGAATCCAAGTCGGAAAAATTAAAGAAAGAACCGACAAAACCGCAGGAATTAAAGGAAAAGGAAAGGAAAAAGGTGATTGATGAGAAAAAAAGACTAAGGGAGGACGACCCTCAAGGCAAACCTGCCGAGAAAAGGCGTAACAGCGTTGGAACATTGCCTTACAATGTAGAGGTAAATATGACAAAAATAGACAGCATGACGGCAAATGCTATCAAAGAAGCCGAAGTTAACAAAAAAGAAGAACAGGAGCTAAAAGACAGAGTTGCGGCTCTTGAAGAAGCTGCGAGAAAGAAGTGTGAAAACGGGATGGATGAAAGAACGGAGGTACGCATGGACCAGCTACGGGAAATTAGGGTATGTGAAGGGTGTGGGTGCATGGGCATATGTGTAAAAGGCGTGAAAGGTATGAATGTGGAGGATGAAAGAAAGCTGCAGAAGGATGCAGAGGAGGTCGCACTAGTGGCTGCAATTTGGGAGGAAATGGGTAAGGAGGGAGGGAAGCCAGGGGAGGGTTTTCAAAAGTATATGCGGGAGGCGTGCCCTAAAAAGGCCTATAGACGGACAAGGGTAATAGTAGGGGTCCCAAAAAAAGGAGACAATGCTCTAGTTATTATCGACGTGGGAGACGAAAACCCCATCACGAAACTGTACGGAGAAAAGGGGGAAGCTATAAAAGGCATAATTACAAGTGGTAAATTGGGCAAGGGAAACTTGGCATGCGTGGCGCAGGAGGCAAGCGCATTTTTGGAAGGGGAGCAGCTGACAATGGACAGGAACTACACGTTTCTGTTGGGGGCTGCGGAAGGTCAGGACGTAGGGGGGGAAGAGTTTCTGTCCATGACGGCAAAGGCGTTGGCGGCGGTGCGGGAAAGGGAAATAACAAACCTCTCGGTGGTATTGGCGTCGGGCAGAGAGACGGAGCGCGTCCGAAAAGTTATGGAGTGGGTCTCGGAGGGCTCAAAGTTAAATATGACTATCCACACCCCCCGTCCTAAGGGGGCGGAAGGGTTGGCGCAGGTGGAGGTAGGGGACACCTGGAGCAAAGTCGTCAAGAGGGGCAAAAGCCAAAAGACGACGGACCTCCAGGTAGAGGGAAAGGGTCTGGGAAACAACTATGTGGAGCGGCTTAAAGCCTTAAAAATGAGGGTGGGACAGTCTGCCGGAGTTAAGGTCCTTGAGGCCAGGGAGATGGCTTCGGGAGCAATTAAGTTAAAATTGCAGGGTGGGGGAGAAAAATCAATTAGTGCCTTTAGGGAGGCGTTAAACAAAGACCAAAACGCGGAGCTGACGGTGAAGGCACTTAGCAGAAGGGAAAGGGTGCTGGTGTGGGGGATAGATGGGGCGATGACGTCGGTTGAGGTGCGGGACGCTATTGACCGAATCGTGGGGGCGCCGGAAGGGAGAGGCTGCGAGGTCAACAGCCTTAGGCCGCAGAGCAGCAAAATGGGAAGGCAAGAGCTCTACGCCGTGGTCACGTTAGACAGGGGTCCGCGGGCGCACATTCTGGACTTAGGTAAAATAAGTATAGGGTGGGCACGGTGCAGGGTGGAGGCTTTTACTAACATAGACGCGGAACAAAGCGGGTGGGTAATGACGTCGGAAGGGCTGGAGAAAATTTGTAGGGATTTTGGGGAGCGAGAAGTGGGGGAAGGGGAAAACGCGGCTCAGCTGTGCAAGAGCATAAAGCATCTCTGCGATCTTCATTTCACCAGAAAGGGGCGTCAAATCGGAAGACGTCCAAAATACTGGTGGAATGAAGAGATTGCGGAGGCAAGGATGCTCTGCAACAGGGCGCGTAGAGCGCTGACAAGGGCCAACGCCTCGGGGAGGGGTAACGTGGGTTTAGTCGGGGAGTATAAAGGGTTAAGGAAAAGGTTAGGAGGGCTCATCAAGTCGGCCAAGAGGGGAAAATGGAAGCTCCTGGTCGACGAAGTTGATGGGGACATCTGAGGCAGGGGTTTTAAAATAGTGATGGGGAAAGTGGGTAGGAAACCGCCAAAGGTAAATACGGCGGTTCAGAGAGCGGTAGTAGGGGAACTTTTTCCAGCGCAAGTGGGGAGGGTTTTCAGGAGGTGGCCAGTTGAGGCTGGGGACGTCCGACTCTTTACGGAAGGAGAGCTTCTGGAGGCCACGGCAAAGATCAGACCGAGGAAAGCACCGGGGCCTGACGAATTCCCTACGGAACTTGTCAAAGCCTTAATCGGACGGTGCCCTGAAACCTGGCTGAAAGTTTACAATCGGTGCCTGGTTGAAGGAAGTTTTCCAGAAGTGTGGAAGAGGGCTAACCTGGTCCTGCTGGATAAGGGGAAAGGTAGTACGGGGGCTAGGGCATATCGTCCAATATGTCTCCTGGACGTGGGTGGGAAAATCCTCGAACATCTGGTGGTGGGAAGGCTTTTGGAGGTGCTTCAAGGTGACGCGGCCCTCTGCGAGCGTCAGTACGGTTTTAGGAAGGGTCTTTCAACCCTGAACGCGCTCGCGGAGGTTAAGGCAGCGGTAGTAGCTGCAAAACGTTTTAGCTACACGCACAGAAAAGCGTGCGTGTTAATCACCTTGGACGTGATGAACGCCTTCAACACTGCCAATTGGGGCAGGATTTTGGGGGCGCTGGAAAACAGGGGGGTACCAGGCTACCTGCTAAATCTAATTAGCAGTTACCTGTGGGGTAGGATTTTGTTGCTGGGCAAGGGAGAGCAGAGGGAAGAGGTTAAACTGTCGGGGGGTGTGCCACAGGGGTCGGTTCTTGGACCCACGCTGTGGAACGTTCTGTATGACAGCGTGGTGAGCCTGGAGATGCCAAAGGGGGTAAAGGTAGTAGCTTACGCGGACGATCTGGCGGTAGTAATAACGAAGCGCTCTAGACTCGAAGTAGAAGAGGCTGGTAACTACGCCGTTAAGATAATAGAGTCGAAGATGAGCGAGCTAGGGCTGAAACTGGCGCCAGAAAAGACAGAACTTGTGGTACTTTCGTGCTCAAGGAGGGTACCACAAGTTCAAATAAATGTCACGGGGACCACCGTCAGGTCTAAGAAGAAGCTAAACTACCTTGGGGTTGTACTGTCCAGCGACATGGCATGGGGCGGGCAGGTGCGGGAGGTGTGTATGAAAGGAGAGAAGGCGGCCCGGTCGTTGGCGGGTCTAATACCAAATCTAGGGGGAGCAAGGGCTTCCTACAGGCGCCTGCTGTGTTCGGTTGTTTCCTCCATAGTACTGTACGGTGCAGAAATATGGGGGGACACCTTGCGCAGCAACGAGAGTCAAACGGAGTGGGTCTTGCGAACTCAGAGGAGGTGCTGCCAGAGGATTTGCAGCGCCTACAGGACGGCGTCGACTGCAGTTCTTCTGGTGGTTGCGGGTACAAGGCCACTAGACCTTCTAATCCGTATGAAGACGGAAGTGTGGGATGGGCGTCTCTCGAGGAGCGAAGGGGATGAATGGGTGTGGAGAGAATGGCAGCGAAGATGGGAAGAGTGTGAGTCGAGTGGAGGTGGTAGTGAACTTGGGTGGTCAAGGCGGCTCATCGTAAACGTGAAGCGGTGGGTTGGCAGAGGTTATGGCGAGGTAAACTATTACCTCACGCAGGTATTAACGGGACACGGTTGTTTCCGGGCGTACCTGCAGCGGGTGAAAGTGTGCAAGAGCGACGAATGTTTGTATTGCGGGCAGCGAGACACGGTTGAGCACACCGTGTTCCGTTGCGAACGTTGGACGGAAGTGAGGGAGAAAATGATTGTGAAAATGGGCGGAGCAAGCGTGAACCCTGACAACATGGTGGAAACAATGATGGCGTCTCAGGCCGGCTGGGATAATGTGTCCACCATGATAGGGATTATTCTCCGGAAAAAAGAGGAGGAGGAGAAGGAGCTTGCTCCGGTAGAAGAATGGGGGGTGGGGGTTTTGCCTGGGGTGGGCCCGTAGCTGTTTTTTTATTATTGTGTAAAAGTATGAATGGAAATGTTACAACTTTTTGTAAAAAATGTGTCTGTAAATTTTTTGATTTGTTTGTTTTGTAAAAACATTGTTTTTGAAAAAAGAGAGGGCGGCAGAAAAGATTAACTGCCGTCCGGGATTTTCCACTCCGAAGTAATGCTTTAATGCAATCCCGGGGTGGAGTAAAAACAGATATATCCCAATGGGAGGAGGGTTTTAGCCGGTAGGAACCCGGCACTACCGTGCAGCACTGGCTGCCGGTGTCTTAGCTGAAGATTTTACTCCTTCCAAAAAAAAAAAAAAAAAAAAGGTTAGGTTAGGTTAGGTTAGGTTAGGTTAGGTTAGGTTAGGTTAGGTTAGGTTAGGTTAGGTTTGGTTAGGTTAGGTTTAGGTTAAGACTCAACCAGTCAATACCAACCAAAATCTAAGTCTAAAAACATCTATCACCAACTTACACATTAGTTGCACCTGCTTGCAAACTCAAAAGTACTCTTTTTTACTTTCTAGTGTGCAAAAACAAATTAAACAGCCTACTAAAAGCAAAATATAAATTTTACAATACAACCACTTACTGAAGCAACAGTGTTGTAGAAACAACAACGCAAAATCTAAACTAGCTCCAATTTTAACACTACAATTCAAAATCACGTGAGACTTACTGCATTCTGTGAGGAGTGTCGGATTTATCTAACTTTTGTTAGGCGTCTACCAACTAAAACCTTTTTTATCACGCATCACCTTGGCTAACTTGGATCATTTGTCATATTCTTCAGTCAACGAGGGTTTTTGTTTCTTACGTTTGATTTTGTTCATTTTATTTTCTCAAGCTTTTTTGCCTTCTTCTTTTTTTTACATAGTTTTTTTACAATGTTGTTTATTTTTTTTCATTTGTTGTTGCTTTTCAGCATTATCTCCATAATATTATCAACTTTGAGTTCAATTTGAAGTGCAATTTTAGTCTCTCTACTTTCTCTATTCGACCTAGTGCAGTATAGCAGCGTGTGTCTTGCAGTATTGGGTTTGCCGCAGTTAGTACAGTCTTTTTTGTTGATCTTAACCAAGTAGCTATTAAAACATGGCCCGTCAAGCACTAGGTCAGGTAGTAAAAAATTTCTTTTGATGCTTCTTGACACATCTTCTTATGTCTAGAAGCAGTTTGTAGGTCCACTCTCTTTTTCCATCTTGCAACCACATCTACTGTTATTTCTTTAAAGTTTCTTTTTTAACCAGCTATTTTTCTGCATTCCATTTCCTATTACTCTGCTCTTTTCTTTGGTAAGCAGAGTGTAGGAAATTATGCAAAATAGCACCATAGCACTCATTGTTGGAACTGTTCTGTACGCCCTGCAAACCCTTATAGTTATATTTTGCTTATTATGTTTTAGTGAGCTGCCACCGATGCAAAGATCTTTTTTTTTGCTAATTTCATCGCACCTAGCCATCATTTTAGCAACTGCAACAGCTTGTTTCTTTGCCAGTGTTGTCGTTGCCGTGCTTGCCAAAAATTGTAAAGATTGTTTTATAGCTAGGCCCATCACCGACCCCTGCGGTACCCCACTCGTGACTTTGTGCCCTTCTCTGTTTCCATTTATTATCACCCGGTCAGTAAAATAGCTTTTGATTGCTTCTACCAGATGATTTGATATTGTTTTTTCTTGAAGAGCTTGTCTCACGCTGTCGTGTTAAAGGCATTTTTGATATATTTAGTAATAAGAACGCTCAGTACTCTGGTCTTCAGCGTTTTCTTTATCTCATTTTTTGCAATGTTCTTAACTATCTTGGTTAGTCCAAAAGTTGACTTCCTTTCTCTGAAGCTAAACTGTGCGTTAGAAAAGTTTTTTCTTCTTCCAGCTATGTCTTTAGCCTTGCCACTATAATTTTTTTATAGAGTTAGCCTATGGGTGGTATGCTTTTGGATCTTCCGTCGTTCTTATTCATTTTTTTTTAATAAGTTTAAAATTGCTTTTTTCCATGTCAAGTTTAGCACTGCAAGAATCATTCCTGGTATTTCTTCCACCATCAGTGATAATTTCAGCCGGAATTCCGTTCAGCTCTGGGGCTGTCTTGTTCTTCATTTTCCTTGATGCTTTTTTCAGCTCTTCTTTCGTTATCTTTGTAGTTGGGATCTCTTTTGGCTGCTTCTTATTCCACACAATTTTCATTATTGTTTTCAGGAATCACAATTTTTAGCTCTAGCGCCGTTTCAGTTTTTTTTCCTTTTTTCCCAGCCATGCAGGCTGCTCTGCTCGGTGGCTCTTTTTTTGGCACAAGTAACATTTGATTTGGTTTGGATTTAAGCATTCTTTTGCCGAATTTGTAGCATTTTTTATCGGATTACGTTCCTGCTTGGTATTGGTAAGCTTTGTACTCATGTACCTAACTTAACTTAACACCAAAACCCTTTAAATCTAATTCAAAGAGTTCTATAACTAGAGATACAAAGCTGCCGTTTATACTACAATGTATAAGCATCGTACACTCTCGGTAGTTGTTTTTGTCGCACCATGACGTTTCTCTATCACCTACAACGTATAGCCGCTTGATTACTAGTAAAAAGAGAGAGAGAGTGTATAGTGTTGTGCAACAAGATACTGATATTGTACAGCAAAACGATGGCTTGGAATCTCTTTGGTTTAATTGCTCATCGGTTTCTGTGATTGCTGTTTCTTTACTACTTTCAAAGATTATGCCGGTAACAATCTTTTAACTTTTAAGGTGCATTTATCATCTACTTGCAGATTGCTTAAAAGTGATGGTATTATAAGTTTTTGGTGATGTTAATAAACTTTATTATAGTTTGTTAACTGTTTCAAAAATAATTTATTTTTATTTTTATGGTATAGATTATGGAACTTTTTTAATTTATTTTTTACTAAGTATTTTTCTTATTCGTTGGCTGTTTAAAACTTGGTGCGGTGCTTTTTTAATTGCCAATGTTGTTGAGTGGGTTGTTTTTGAAATGTGTGTGTACAGTGCTTTATGTTAAGTGGCTGTCTTCAAACAATCTTGGCAGATTTTAAAAGTATTTTTATATAAATTAGAATAATCATTCATTAATCCAAACATATCTGAAGAAACCAAATTTAATTGAGATATTTTAATTATCAGTAAATTAGATCAAAAATATTAATTTTGAATAAAAACTATTAACTATAAACAAAATAAGTTAAGCGTTTGTTAAGAAAGTTTTATATATTATAATAATATGAGATTTAGGTTGGTACTTAAGTTGGCCACCTGCTACTGCATGGATGCGCAGTTGTAGTCTGCGCAGGTAGTTCGCCATGACAGCACTCTACTAACTAACTAAGATTATTAACAAATTAATCGATTATAAACAAAGTGAAGTGATTTCAAGCATTAAGAACATAGTAATTAGACTTGTGTTAACATATCCAGCAGCTATTTCATGATCAGAAGTGACATTTTGTTAGTGAGAATTGCTTTCAATCAATGCAGCTTAAGCAATGCTCGGTCTTAGTTCGGTTCCTAATTATTGTTTTAAAGATGCATTTAATTCGCGTTTTGAGTGTTCATATTTGCAGAATAGTTACAAAAACATGTCTTGGTAGTGTTGCGAATGCAATGTAATCTCAGTTAAATCGCGCCGGTTAATAAAATGTGAGTGACTAATCAGCGGCACACTTCCAAGGGAGATTATGCAGAATCGCTGGGAATTAATTAAGGTTTGTAAAATCACATTTAATAAGTTTATGCAATACTTATACATTTGGTTTTGCTCTTATATAGTGCAATAACATCAAAAATGATAATTGCCTTCTATAAGAGAAAATATTTAATTTCCGAAGTTAGCCGATTAAAGCCGAACCCTAATTAAAATTTTATTGTAATCTTTAACATTTTAAATCAAAGTATATTTACAATAAAATCTATTCTATTGTGTGCTAAAATAATCTCATTCAATAAAAAAAGAATACAAGCAATGTTAAAGGTTTTTTTTTTCATCGAGCGATGATAAACAAAATGAATCATCTTATCTGGTATTAAAAAAGGTGCTCTTGACTACAGATACAAATTTAGTTTTATATAAAATTGTATTGTTGGGTGATTTAATGTTTATTAAATTAAATAATTCATAAAACATAAACAATTAGTGAGTGATGATGCTGATTTAAGCAATATGTAAGTCAATTTATTAATAATACGATTGCTTTATTCCATCTAAGTATAAATTTGTTGAGTTTATTTTAACATTTTCTGAATAAATTGTTCTATTTGACTGCGAATTATTGAACACAATTACTTTTTAGTAAATTACAGTTAATGTTTAAAACATTTTAAATGATGTAATAGCTTATCTTCAAACTATTTAATTTTTAAATCAATAAAAAAGTGAATATAAATTAAGTTGAAAATTTTGATTTTTCTAATTAATTGTCGTGAATGCAACTTGCTTTTGTAGCAACAATTTGTACATCAGGAGCCATTTACAAGTTCGTGTTTTGTGCAACAATTTAAATTAATTCCAACACGTACACAAGTACTAACCTGAAAAACTTTAGGTACCATCGAATAATTTTTAAATTATTAACATTCATACGCGTAACATAAATATATTATTACTATTTGTCCAATCTGATTCCAACTGACAATTCTATATATTTATTGATAATTTAGATAGTACCGATAAAGTCTCTTCCATGAATAATAATATGCTTCTCGGTATCGACTGCAGATCGTTATCAGCACGTGCAGACGTGCTGAAGACAATTGTGATGCCGGTGTAAACGCGGAGGCTAAATCAGGTCAAATCGTGAAAGTGTGTTGATGAAGTTTATTGGCATGCGAGAAGAATTACGTACATGGAATACAAATAAACTCACAGAAATTGCAATTTTGCAATTCCAATAGCATCATTTTAAATGCTAAGTAATTCAGGGGAAATTATACGGTTAACACGAAAAAGATGAAATCGGTAGATTAATCGTTCTTGGAAAATGTTGACAAAGTAAACTCAATTGGAAATATAAATAAATTTATTTTATTGTCACTTTTTAGGTTCAGTCGTGGATTTAGAACGTTGTTATGTTGGCTTCATCATGCGACGGAAAATAGCAAACTAACACGTTTATAAGCGTAGAAGGTCTAGAAGATTTTATTGTTACTAGATCTAAAATCAAACTTTTTCTTGTTTGATTGAGGATCTTAATTGTTAGTTTCTTATTTTTTATTAATTTTGAACACATTGCGGGCTTTAAGATTTATAGGCGTGCATTTCAGTTTTAGGTCTTAAGTTAAGTTCTTTTACGCGTTGTGTTGACCAAATTTTAGAACCAATTTTATAGTAATTTGACACTTGGTTTACCAGGTGCAAATGAAATTTGTTTATTTTTTATGGTTCTGAGAATAGACCATGATTTTGTCTAAGTAGACCACGACAATGGTACCCAAGAGTTTGCCCAACACCCTTGATATATACTTCTGGAAACTGGTTGGTCCGTTTTTAAGTCTAAAGGCTTTCATCCAATGCCGCAAAAGCGGTGTATGGTTTGTGTCTCTTTTTCATTGCCAGTATCGTGTGGTTAAGTCGAGCTTGGTGATAATTTGAGCATTTCTCAAGTTCTTTAAGATTTCTTAGATTTGTGATGCTAATTTAGTCTTGGGGACATCATTCAGCTTCTTGTAGTCTATGCAAAAGTGTGGTTTACTATCATTTTTGTTGGCCAGTACTACCGGTGTGCAATAACTGCTGCTGCTTCTTTTAATTATTTTGATAGTGAGTAATTTGAGGATTTGTTCAAAAATCTGAGCCTTCCAGCAAGCATCTCTTCCTCTTCCGACTAAAAAACTTCTCACACTTGCAGAGAGGAAAAACTTTCATTTCTTTGATGACAAACACTCGAACGGGTGGGTGGGCACTTCAATTTAAACTACTTGTTAGTAATTATGATTTGGAGTGCCCTACCTACCCGCCCAAACGTTGGTGATGAAGAAATTGGATATATCTTCTTCCTCTTCCGACTAAAAAACTTCTAACAGTCGCAGAGAGCAGAAACTTCTATTTCTTTGATAACAAATATTTGGGCGGGTATTCCAGTTTAAATTATTTGTTAGCAATCAAGATTTGGAGTACCCCACCCACCCGCCAAAGTGTTGGTGATCAAAAAATTGGATATAACCTCCTCATCTTTCGACTAAAAGACTTCTAACACCTCCACTTAATTGAATTTACGGAGTTTGAAATCTTGTGGAAAACTAAGTAAATTTTAGAAAATATTCAGAAAAAATTGATGAAATTTACTGAAAACATTTGTCAAGCATGTCAAAATCTGTTTTCAAAATGGCATCCAAATATAATAAAAGTTAACAAAATGGCCGCTAATTAGTTGATTTTACGAATTTTGAAATTTTGTGGAAAACTAAGTATATTTCGGAAAATATTTAGAGAAAATTGAAAACATGTGTCAAGCATGTCAAAATATAATTCTAAAATAGAATTTAAATATAATAAAATTTAACAAATTGGTCGCCAATTAGTTGATTTTACGGATTTTGAAATCTTGTAGGAAACTAAGTATATTTTGGAAAATCTTGAGACAAAATTGATGAAATTTACTAAAAATATGTATCAAGCAAGTAAAAATCTATTTCCAATTTGTCATCTGAAAATAGTTAAATTTACCAAAATGGCCGCCACTTAAATGAATTTTTGGAGTTTGAAATCTTGTAGTAGAGTAAGAAAAGTTTGGAAAATATTTGGACAAAATTGATAAAATTTACTAAAAACATGTGTTAAGCATGTCAAAATCTCTTTTTTAAATGGCATCTAAATATAATAAAATTTAATAAAATGGCCGCTAATTTGTTGATTTTACGGATTTTGATATCTTGTGGAAATCTAAGTATATTTTGGAAACTATTGAGAGAAAATTAATGAAATTTTTTGAAAACATGTGTCAAGCATGTTAAAATTGATTTTCAAAATGGCATCCAAATATTATGAAATGTATCAAAATGGCCGCTAGTTAGTAGACTTTACGGTTTTTGAAATCTTGTGAAAAACTAAGTATATTTTGGAAAATATTAAGAGGAAAATGATGAAATTTAGTGATAACATGTTTTAAATAAGTCAAAATATAATTCCAAAATGGCGTCTAAATATAATAATATTTCACAAAATGGCCGCTAATTAATTGAATTTACGGAGTTTGAAATCTTGTATTAGAGTAAGAATAATTCGGAAAATTTTTGTACAAAATTGATAAAATTTACTCAAAACTTGTGTTAAGCAGGTCAAAATCGATTTTCAAAATAGCATCTAAATATAATAAAGTTTGACAAAATGGCCGCCTATTAGTTGATTTTACGGATTTTAAAATCTTGTAGAAAACTAAATATAATTTGTAAAATATTAAGAGGAAATTGATAAAATTTACTGAAAACATGTGTCAAGCACGTCAGAAACTATTTTTAAAATGGCATCCAAATATAAGAAAAATTTACAAAATGGTCACTAATTACTTGATTTTGCGGATTTTAAAATTTTATGGAAAACTAAGTATATTTTGGAAAATATTGAGAGAAAATTGATGAAATTTACTGAAAACATGTGTCAAGTATGTCAGAGTTTATTTCCAAAATGGCATCTAAATATAAAAAAAATTTAACAAAATGGCCGCCAATTAGTTGATTTTACGGATTTTAAAATCTTGTGGAAAACTAAGTATATTTTGGAAAATATTGAGAGGAAATTGATGAAATTTACTGAAAATATGTATTAAATTTGTAAAAATTTATTTCAAAACATTTTATCAAAAAATAATTAAATTTAACAAAATGGCCGCTAATTAACAGATTTTACAAAGATTGAAATTTTGTAGAAATCTGGCAATAAATCGAAAAAGGGTTAATGATTTTGTTAACCGTTAGAGCAAAGCTATTGTTGAATACTGTGTAGAACTTCTGAAGTAAGTCTGTAAATTGCGCTTTGATAACGAGTTGGTGGGATCTTCAATTTTCTTCTTGGCCAAAACTTTGATTGTTGTTAGAAAACGGTCATGGGTAGCGTTTTTATGTACCACGGGGTTAGTGCAATCTGGTTAGGTTAGGTTAAGTTGTGTGCACATTTTATGGTACTGCTTGTTGCTAGTAATAATGGTTTTTTAAAGTTTGAGAATTGACCTACAACAGAAGGTGCAATGCAGTGAGTCCAAGTAGTGTTTAGAAGCAGATAAGTAACTTCTAGGGCATTTATTGGTGTGGTTTTATTTTTGAAGTATTTTCAGGCAAGTAAGCAAGCAACCAGAATGCATAACATTTATTTCAGGGGCGGTCTATGGAGTAAAAATTGTAATTTCAGTTGTGTGGTCAGTGGACATAGCAATAGTTACTATGGTCTAAATGTATGGTTTTGATGATTGGTAGTGATTGTGGTTCTACTGCAAAAGTTTAATTTGAAGAGGGGGGAGAGGAGGTATTAGTATTCAGATTTGTTGATGATGTTTTTCTTACAAAACGGCATTAATTCCTCCCAACTTCCTGGACTGCAGTTTCATGTCTTGGTGTTGGCATATAGATTTTGGCTAATAGCGTTAGGTGCAAATTGTCTAGATGGAGTTATTTTTTGCCGATTACTTGTTTAGGACTTAACCATTTGTTGCTCAGTTTTTTTTGTTTGTCCACGCATCATAACTGAATTTTTGTATTTGTAAATTCAAACTTTTGCTTACCGTGGATACTGTCGTTCTCTCTTCTTGATTTTTGGGTGTGTTGCCTCTTGGTTTGGTCAAGTTGTAAGGAGCTTATTTTGGGTTTTGCTAGAGGTTGCGGTTATTCTTGCTGTAGTACATGGCAAGTGGTAAAAGTTTGTGAGATTGATCTTTTCTTGAGCTCAGCTTGCTTGCGTTTCACCAGATTGGCTTGGGAGTGGAACGTGGCGGTTGTCTTATGTTTGGTTTATTGTTGCACGGTTGGCTTTTGGGCCTGTTGTCCAAGAAGATCAATTTTTAGTACTCCTGCTGGTGGATTAGTTGTTGCTTTAGAAGCTTTGATACAGGCGCAACATAATGAGTGCGTTTTTATATCAGGCCCGCGTAGTATTTAGCGCTCTTACAAAAACAATTTTTTTTTTGTGTGTTTTTGACTTAACATTTGCATAAATTATGCATTTTGATACATGTGAGTACGTCCTTTTGCACGTTTGGCCAATGGTAGATCCGGAGGATGCGGTTATAGTCACATTCTTTTTTGGATCACCGGTTATGTTTGTCGAATGGTGCAGCAATTGTATTTATCAGCTTTCCGTGTTTTTCAAGATAATAACCTATGTTTATTTCTTTTGTTGCACAATTTATTAGAAATTTTGGCTTGCAAACTGGAGTCAGTTGTCCAAAAGGATAATTTTTTAGTATTTTTACCGGTGAAACCTTGTTTTTGCTTTGCTGCCGGCTACAGGCACTGGTACAGGTGCATCATAGTGAGTGCGTTTTTATTTTAGGACCACGTAGTATTTAGGGGTCTTACAAATGCAATTTTTTCTTTGTGTTGGGCAAGGTAATAAGGTTTTAAGGGTGCTTTTGGTTGTGGTGTTTTTGACTTAATATTAAATGTAAGTACGTCCTAATGCACGTTTGGCTAATGGTACGCAATGGTCTCATTCTGTCTTGGGTGACCGGCTGTGTTTGTTGGATTGTGCAGCATTTGTTCTTATCAGCTCTCCATGTTCTCACAGTTTGTAATCTACTTTTATTACTGCGGGATTTTCTGTTGTCGGATAATATGCAAAAACTGTTTACATTTTTTTAAATTAGTTTTGCCATTCAACAAGCATAGTAGTGCTTGATGAGATTAGTTCGGCTTTAAAGTTTGTAAATTCAGATGAATATCAACAAATTTGGCTTTAAAACCAACAAACTTGATTTAAAAACCGACAAACAACACACAAAATAAATTAAACAGATCTAAACTTAGCTAATTTAGCTTTTAATCAACAAACTTGAACTTAAAAGCAACAAATCCGGCTTTTGATTGACAAATTTTGCTTAAATTTGACAAATCCGGCCTCAAATTTAAGAAATCAATCCGGCTTCAAAATAATCAAAACCTACTTAAAATTAACAAATCCGGATTTAATTCTAACTAATTTCATCTTAAAAGTAGC
Organism: Tachinus rufipes; assembly: GCA_963932245.1. NCBI lineage: Eukaryota > Metazoa > Arthropoda > Insecta > Coleoptera > Staphylinidae > Tachinus > Tachinus rufipes. The sequence continues at coordinate 12,931,135 of OZ010749.1, forward strand.
AATTTAGTTTAAAATTTGGTTTAAAAACCAACAAAGTTGATTTAAAAACTAACAAACAACACACAAAATAAATAAAACAAATCTAAACTTAACTAATTCGGCTTTTAATCAACAAACTTAAACTTAAAAGCAACAACTCCGGATTTAAAATTGACAAAAGTCTGCTTCAATTTGACAAATTCGGCCTCAAATCCAAAAAACTCGGCTTCAAAATGATCAAAACCTGCTTTAAATTGACAAATTCGGCCTTAAATCTAACAAATTTAGTCTGAAAGTAGCAATTTAGTTTAAAAATTGGCTAAAAAATCATCAATCATGATTTAAATAGTGACAAACAACACACAAAATAAATAAAACAGATCTAAAAAAAAAAAAAACTTAACTAATTTGGTCTTTAATCAACAAACTTGAATTTAAAAGCAACAAATCCGGCTTCAAAATTGACAAAGTCTGCTTAAATTTGACAAATCCGGCCTCGAATCCTAGAAACCCGGCTTCAAAATGATTAAAACCTACTTAAAATGAACAATTTGGTCTTAAATCCAACAAACTAATTCTGAAAAATAGCAATTTAGTTTAAAATTTGGTCTAAAAAGCAACAAATTTGATTTAAAAACCGGGAAACTATACACATAATAAATAAAACAGATCTAAACTTAACAAATTTGGCTTTTAACCAACAAACTTAAACTTAAAAGCAACAACCCCGGCTTCAAAATTGACAAAGTTTGCATAAATTTGACAAATCCGGCCTCAAATCCTAGAAACCCGGCTTCAAAACCTGCTTAAAATCAACAAATCCGGCCTTAATTTTAACAAATTTAATCTGAAAGTAGAAATTTAGTTTAAAATTTGACTTAAAAACCAACAAACTTGATTTAAAAATTGACAAACAATACACAAAATAAATAAAACAGATCTAAACTTAACTAATTTGGCTTTTAACCAACAAACTCAAACTTAAATGCAACAAATCCGGCTTCAAAATTGACAAAATTTGCTTAAATTTGACAAATCCGGCCTCAAATCTAAGAAACTCGGCCTCAAAATAATCAAAACCTGTTTGAAATTGACAAATTCGGCCTTATTTCTAACAAATTTAATCTAAAAAGTAGCAATTTAGTTTAAAATTTGACTTAAAAACCAACAAACTTGATTTAAAAACTGACAAACAACACACAAAATAAATAAAACAGATAAAAACTTAACTAATTCGGCCTTTAATCAACAAATTTAATTTCAAAAACAACAAATCCGGCTTCAAATTCGACAAAGTCTGCTTAAATTTGACAAATCCGGCCTCGAATTTTAGAAACCCGTTCAAAATTATCAAAACCTTCTTAAAATTGAAAAACCCAGCCATAAATCTAACAATTTTATTATGAAAAGTAGCAGTTTAGTATAAAATTTGGCATAAAAATCAACAAGTTTGATTTAAAAACCGACAATCAACACACAAAATAAATAAAACAGATCTAAACTTAACTAATTTGGTTTTTCATAAAAAAACTTAAGGCAAAAAAACAACAAATCCGGTTTCAAAATCGACAAAATTTGCTTAAATTTGACAAATCTGCCATCAAATTTAAGAAACTCGGCTTCAAAATTATCAAAACCTGCTTAAAATCAACAAATCCGCTCTTAATTCTAACAAATTCAAACTTAAAAGCAACAAGTTTGGCTTTAAAATCTATTAATTAGTTAATACTGACAAATCCGGATTTAAAACCGACAAACTTGGTCTAAAACTTGACAATTTAGTCTAAAATTTACAAATCTGGCCTTAAAATCAACAAATTTAAACTTAAAAGCAACAAATCCGGCTTCAAAATCGATAAATCCGGCCTCAAATCTAAGAAACTTAACTATAAACTAACTAATTTATTTTAAAATCTAATTTAAAAATAAACTAATTTGATTTTAAAACCGAGAAACTACCCAAAATTAATAAAACAGAATAAAATTAACAAATCCGGCCTTAAAATAAACAAAAACTTAAAAGCAACAAATCCGGTTCCAAAATTATTAGATCCGGCCTTAATACTGACAATTCCGGACTTAAAACCGACAAAATTGGTCTAAAAATTGACAATTTAGTCTAAAATTAACAAATCCGGCCATAAAATTAACAATTTTAAACTTAAAAGCAACAAATACGGTTTTAATAAATCCGGCCTCAAATCTAAGAAACCCGGCTACAAATTATCTATTTAGTCTAAAATCCAACTTAGAAATCAACAAATTTGATTTAAAAACCGAAAAACTACACAAAATAAATAAAAAATATATAAAATTAATAAATCTGGTCTTAAAATTAACAAATTTAAACTTAAAAGCAACAAATCCGGTTCCAAAATCTATCCGGTCTTAATACTGACAATTCCGGACTTAAAACCGGCAAACTTGGTCTAAAAATTGACAATTTAGTCTAAAATTAACAAATCCGGCCATAAAATCAACAAATTTAAACTTAAAAGCAACAAATCGGGCTTCAAAATTGACAAAGTCTGCTTAAATTTGACAAATTGGCTTCAAATCCAAAAAAACTAGGCTTCAAAATAATCAAAACTTTCTTAAAATTAACAAATCCGGCCTTAAGTCCAACAAGTTTTATCTTAAAAGTAGCAATTTAGGTTAAAAATTTGGTTTAAAAACCAACAAATTTGATTTAAAATTCGACAAACAACACACAAAATTAAGAAAACAGATCTAAACTTAACTAATTTGGCTTTTATTCAACAAACTTAAACTTAAAAGCAACAAATCCAGTTTCAAAATCGACAAAGTTTGCTTAAATTTGACAAATCCGGCCTCAAATCTAAGAAACTTGGCTTCACCTGCTTAAAATCAACAAATCCAGCTTTAATTCAAACAAATTCAGTTTGAAAAGTAGTAATTTAGTTTAAAAATTGGCTTAAAAACCAACAATCTTGATTTAAAAACTGACAAACAACACACAACATAAATAAAACAGATCTAAATTTAACTAATTTGGCCTTTAACCAACAAACTTAAACTTAAAAGCAACAAATCCGGCTTCAAAATTGACAAAGTTTGTTTAAATTCAACAAATTTGTCATCAAATTTAAGAAACCCAGCTTCAAAATGATCAAAACCTGCTAAAAATCGACAAATCAGGCCTTAATTTTAACAAATTTAATCTTAAAAGTAGCAATTTAGTTAAAAATTTGGCATAAAAATCAACAAATTTGATTTAATAACCGGGAATCTATACACATAATAAATAAAACAGATCTAAACTTAACTAATTTGGTCTTTAAGCAAAAAACATAAATTTAAAAACAACAAATCCGGTTTTTGATTGACAAAGTTACCTTAAATTTGTCAAATCCAAGAAACTTGGCTTTAAAATGATCAAAACCTGCTTTAAATCGACAAATCTGGTCTTAAATCCAACAAATTTAGTCTGAAAAGTAGCAATTTAGTTTAAAATTTAGTTTAAAAACCAACAAACTTGATTTAAAAACTGACAAACAACACACAAAATAAATAAAACAGATTTAAACTTAACTAATTCGGCTTTTAATCAACAAACTTAAATTTAAAAGCAACAAATCCGGCTTCAAAATTGACAAAGTTTGCTTAAATTTGACAAATCCGGCCTCAAATCCAAAAAACTCGGCTTCAAAATGATCAAAACCTGCTTTAAATCGACAAATTCGGCCTTAAATCCAACAAATTTAATCTGAAAAGTAGCAATTTAGTTTAAAGTTATGCTTAAAAACCAACAAACTTAATTTAAAAACCGACAAACAACACACAAAATAAATAAAACAGATCTAAACTAAACTAATTTGGCTTATAATCAACAAACTTAAACTTAAAAGCAACAAATCCGGCTTTAAAATTAACAAATCCGGCTTCAAATCTAAGAAACCCGGCTTTAAAATGATCAAAACCTGCTTCAAATTACCAATCTGGCCTTAAATCCAACAAATTTAGTCTGAAAAGTAGCAATTTAGTTTAAAATTTGGCATAAAAAGCAACAAACTTGATTTAAAAACTAAACAACAACACACAAAATAAATAAAACAGATCTAAATTAAACTAATTTGGCTTTTAACCAACAAACTTAAATTTAAAAGCATCAAATCCGGCTTTAAATTTAACAAATCCGGCCTCAAATCTAAGAAACCCGGCTGTAATTAACCAATTTGGTTTGAAAAGTAAGAATTTAATCTAAAATCTAACTTAAAAATTAACAATTTGATTTAAAAACAAAAAAACTACACAAAATAAAAAATGAAATAAAAGAGATCTTAAATTAACAAATTTGGCCTCAAATTTAAGAACCCCGGCTATAAACTAACTAATTTAGTCTAAAATTCAACTTAAAAATCAACAAATTTGATTTAAAAACCGAAAAACTACAGAAAATAAATAAAACAGATCTAAAATTAACAAATTCGATTTTAAAATGAACAAATTTAAACTTAAAATCAACAAATCCGGTCCCAAAATCAATAGATCCGGTCTTATAACTGACAATTCCGGACTTACAACTGGCAAACTTGGTCTAAAAATTAACAATTTTGTCTAAAATTAACAAATCCGGCTTTAAAATCAACAAATTTAAACTTAAAAGCAACAAATCCGGCTTCAAAATCAATAAATCCGGCCTCAAATCTAAGAGACTTAGCTATAAACTAACTAATTTATTTTAAAATCCAACTTAAAAATTAACTAATTTGATTTAAAAACCGAAAAACTACACAAAATAAATAAAACAGATCTAAAATTAATTTTAAATCCGGTCTTAAAATTAACAAATTTAAACTGAAAACTATCAAATCCGACGCTAAAATCAATAAATCTGGCCTTAATATTGATAAATCCGGACTTAAAACTAACAAACTCGGTCTAAAAATCGACAATTTAGTCTAAAAATAAACAAATTTGACTTAAAATTTGTTCAAACTCATGTTTAAAAGTGACTCAACCACCCATCCAAGTGTTTGTCTCAAAAGATTGCATGTCACTATTACCTCCTGTGATAAAAAACTTTTATCGCTTGCAGAGAAAAGAAATTCAATTTTTTTGATAACTAACACTTGGGCGGGTGGGCGGGAACCCCAGTTCAAACAATTCGTTTGTGCTTACGTTTTGGAGTAACTCAAGCACCCACCCAAGTGTTTGTCATTAAGAAATTGAATATCACCATCACCTCTTGTGACATAGAAATTTTTATTGCTTGCACAGAGGAAAAACTCAAATTTCTCAATAATTAATATTTGGGTGGGTGGGCGGGGATTTTAATTTAAACAATCCGTTTGTACTCTTATTTGAAGTGACCCACCCACCCACTCAAATGTTTGTCATCTAGAAATTGAATCACCATCACCTCTTGTGATATAGAGACTTTTAACACTTGCAAAAAAAAAAACAAACAATTTTTCTTTGATAAGTAACACTTGGGTGGGTGGGCGGAAACTCCAGTTTAAACAATTTGTTTGTACTTACGTTTTGGAGTGACCCACCCACCCACCCAAGTGTTCCTTATTAAGAAATTGAATATCACTTGTGATATAAAGACTTTTAACGCTTGCAGAGAGGAATAACTCAATTTTCTGGATAACTAACACTTGGGTGGGTGGGCGGGAACCCCAGTTTAAACAATCCGTTTGTGCTTACGTTTTGGAGTAACTCAAGCAACCACCTAAGTGTTTGTCATTAATAAATTGAATATCACCATCACCTTTTGTGATATAGAAACTTGCACTTGCAGAGAAGAGAAACTAGGTTTTTTTGATAATTAACGCTTGGGCGGGTCGGTGGGAATCCCAGTTTAAACAATCCGTTTGTACTCACGTTTTTGAGTCACCCACCCTCCCACCTAAGCGTTTGTTATGAAAAAATTGAATATCACCATCATCTCTTGTGATATAGAAACTTTTAACGCCTGCAGAGAAGAGAAACTTATTTTTTTTTATAACTAACATTTGGCTGGGTGGGCTGGAACCCCAGTTTAAACAATTTGTTTGTACTCACGTTTTAGAGTAACCCACCCACCCACCCAAGTGTTAGTCATCAAGCAATTTAATATCACCATCACCTCTTGTGATATAGAGACTTTTAACGCTTGCAGAGAAGAAAAACTTAATTAGTTTGATAATTAACACTTGAGCGGGTGGGCAGGAATCCCAGATTAAACAATCTGTTTGTACTTACGTTTTGGAGTGACCTACCACCCACCCAAGTGTTTGTCATCATGAAATTAAAAATCACTATTCGCTCTTGAGATAAAGGGACTTTAACGCATACAGAAAAAAAAAGCTCAATTTTTTTGATAACTAACACTTGGGTGGGTGGGCGGGAACCTCAGTTTAAACAATCCGTTTGTACTTACGTTTTGGAGTAACCCAACCACCCACCCAAGTGTTCGTCATCAAGAAATTGAATATCACTTGATGATGTGATATAAATACTTTTAACGCTTGCAGAAAGGAAAAATTCAATTTTTTTGATAACTAAGATTTGGGTGGGTGGGCGGGAACCCCTGTTCAAACAATACGTTTGTGTTTACGTTTTGGAGTAACCCACCCACCTACCCATCCAAGTGTTTGTTATTAAGAAAATGAATATCACTATCACCTGTTGTGATAAGAGATTTTTAACGTTTGCAGAAAAGAGAAACTTAATTTTTTGATAACTAATACTTAGGCGGGTTGGCGGGAACTCTAGTTTTAACAATCCGTTTGTACTCACGTTTTGGAGTGACCCACCCAAGTGTTTGTCATGAAGAAATTGAATATCAATATTACCTTTTGTGAAATAGAGACTTTTAACGCTTGCAGAGAAGATAAACTCAATTTTTTATAATTAATACTTAGGCGGGTAGGCGGGAATTCAAGTTTTAACAATACGTTTGTACTCACGTTTTGGAGTGACCCAACCACCTTTGTCATTATTAAATTAAATATCACCATCACCTCTTGTGATATAGAAACTTTTAACGCTTGCTGAGAGGAAAAATTAATTTTTTTGATAACAAATATTTGGGCGGGTGGGCGGGGACCCCAATTAAAACAATCCATCCGTACTTACGTTTTGGAGTGCCACACCCATCTACCCAAGTGTTCGTCATCAAGAAATAAAATATCTCTTGTGATATAGAGACTTTTAACGCTGGCAGAGAGGAATAACTCAATCTTTTTGATAATTAACAATTGGGCAGGTGGGCGGGAACCCCAGTTTAAACAGTTTGTTTGTACTCACGTTTTAGAGTGACCCACCCACCCACCCACCTAAGTGTTATCATCAAGAAATTCAATATCACCATCACTTCTTGTGATATAGAGACTTTTAACGCTTGCAGAATAGAGAATCTAATTTTTTTTATAATTAACACTTGGGTGGGTGGGTGGGAACCCCTGTTTAAACAATCCGTCTGTACTCACGTTTTGGAGTGACCCACCCACCTACCCAAGTGTTTGTCACCAAGAAATTAAATATCACTTGTGCTATAAAGACTTTTAACGCTTGCAGAGAGGAAAAACTCATTTTTTTTAATAATAAACACTTGGGTATGTGGGCGGGAACTCTAGTTTAAACAATCCGATTTTACTTACGTTTTGGAGTGACCCACCCACTCAAGCAAGTGATCGTCACCAAGAAATTGAATATGACTTGTGATATAAAGACTTTTATCGCTTGCAGAGAGAAAAAACTTTTTTTTTTATTACTAACACTTGGGTGGGTAGGCGGGAACCTTAGTTTAAACAATCCGTTTGTACTTACCTTTTGGAGTAACCCACCTACCCACCCACCGAAGAGTTTGTTATTAAGAAAATGATTATCACTATCACCTGTTGTGATAAGAGATTTTTAACGCTTGCAGAAAAGAGAAACTCAATTTTTTGATAACTAATACTTAGGCGGGTTGGCGGGATCTCTAGTTTTAACAATCCGTTTGTACTCACGTTTTGGAGTGACCCACCTACCCACCCACCTAAGTGTTTGTCGTGAAGAAATTGAATATCAGCATTACCTCTTGTGAAATAGAGACTTTTAACGCTTGCAGAGAAGATAAACTCAATTTTTTATAGTTAATACTTGGGCGAGTAGTTTTAACAATGCGTTTGTACTCACGTTTTGGAGTGACCCAACCACCTTTGTCATCATGAAATTAAATATCACCATCACCTCTTGTGATATAGAAACTTTTAACGATTGCTGAGAGGAAAAACTTAAATTTTTTGATAACAAATATTTGGGCGGGTGGGCGGGTGGGCGAGGACCCCAATTAAAACAATCCATCCGTACTTACGTTTTGGAGTGCCCCACCCACTCATCCAAGTGTTTGTCATCAAGAAATAAAATATCTCTTGTGATATAGAGACTTTTAACGCTGGCAGAGAGGAATAACTCAATTTTTTTGATAATTAACAATTGGGCGGGTGGTCGGGAACCCCAGTTTAAACAATTTGTTTGTACTCACGCTTTGGAGTGACCCACTCACCCACCCAAGCGTTTGTCATCAATCAATTCAATATCACAATTACCTCTTGGGATATAGAGAGGGTGGGTGGGTGGGCGGGAACTCCAGTTTACACAATTTGTTTGTACTTACGTTTTGAAGTAACCCAACCACCCACCCAAGTGTTTGTTTTTAAGAAAATAAATATCACCATCACCTCTTGTGATATAGAAACTTTTAACGCTTGCAGAGAAAAGAAACTATTTTTTTTTATAACTATCACTTGGGTGGGTGAGCGGGAACTCTAGTTTAAACAATCCGTTTGTACTCACGTTTTGGAGTGACTCAACCACCCACCCAAGTGTTCGTTATCAAGAAATTGAATACACCATCACCTTTTGTGATATAGAGATTTTTAAAGCTTGCAAAAAAGAAAAACTATTATTTTTTTGATAACTAATAATTGGGTGGGCGGGCTGGAATTCCAGTTTAATAAATTTGTTTGTACTTACGTTTTGGAGTGACCCACCCACCTACCAACCCAAGTGTTCGTCATCAAGAAATTAAATATCACTTGTGATATAAAGACTTTTAACGCTTGCAGAGAGGAAAAACTCAATTTCTTTGATAACTAACACTTGAATGAGTGGGCGGAAACCCCAGTTTAAACAATCCGTTTGTGCTTACGTTTTGGAGTAACTCACCCACCCACCCAAGTGTTCGTCATCAAGCAATTCAATATCACCATCACCTCTTGTGATATAGAGACTTTTAACGCTTGCAGAGAGGAGAAACTTATTTAGTTTGATAATTAACACTTGGGCGGGTGGGCAAGATCCCCAGTTTAAACAATCCGTTTGTGCTTACGTTTTGGAGTAACCCACCCACCCACCCAAGTGTTTGCCATCAAAAAATTGAAAATTACTATCAGCTCTTGTGATATAGAGACTTTAACGCTTGCAGAAAAAAAAAGCTCAATTTTTTTGATAAGTAGCACTTGAGTGGGTGGGCGGGAACCCCAGTTTAAACAATTTGTTTGTACTTACGTTGTGGAGTAACCCACTCACCCACGTGTTCGTTTTTAAGAAATTGATCACCTTTTGTGATGTAAAGACTTTTAACGCTTGCAGAAAAAAGAAACTTAAATTTCTTGATAAGTAACACTTAAGAGGGGAAAAACATAAATTTAAAAAAATAAATAAATCAACAAATTTTTATTAAAAAATTAAAGATATATGACATTATAATACTGAATACAATATAAATTATTTTGAATATTTATAAAAAATTTCAAATACATAAATATGGGATCTTAAAAACTAATCATATTTTTATTTCATTACAAATTAAAACACAAAACAAAATATAATAACTTGGAGCAAATTGGCAGTTTACATGTGAGGTAAAAATAAACAGAAAAAAAAAAAAACTTAATTATCGATTACATCAGTCCACGATGAAAGAAAAATAAAATAAAATAAAATAAAGCGTTTATTTACAAAACAAAAATAATCCTCAGCGGTCCTTAATAATAACTTGTACTTTACTTCCAAGACAAATACATTAGAACCTATTTTAAATAATTAATGACTATTGTCGTGCCCGAGACGACGATGGAAAGTGAAGACGCAGATCGGATCAGTGGCTCGGTAACCTTTGCTCTGAAATCCTCGACCCCGCGAACAAGTTGTCCCTACCCACATTATATGATAATATCTTGGAAACTATGTTTAAATCCTCATTTTGTCTTACATTCCTTGTAATACCCGAATGATATAATAAATTATTTAATTGCTGATGTTGATGCTGAGGTTGGGCAAAGTAATTGGGACTATTAAAATTTTCAAAATTAGATCTAAAAAATCTATTATGTTGCGGTTGTTGGAATTGATTGAAGCCTAAATTGGCTACGTTATTTTCTTGTCTGAACACTCTATTACTTTGTCTGGATGGTAAACTTTGGACGAAATTATTGGGAAAATTTTGAAATGTTCCGAATTGATTTTGTTGTTGCGGATTAAATTGATTAAATTGATTAAATGGTGGGGGACTTTGATGAAAATCGATTGCATTTCTAACAGGTAATATTTGTCCATTTAAAGGCAAAACACCATTAGTTAAATCAGCAGCTGTTACTGATAAACTTGGCTGTAATGATACTACCGTATTTGATTTAAATCTGTTAAAGTTGTTATTATTATTATTAAAATTGAATTGATTGGGAGTTTGTTGGAAATTATTAACAGATGGTTGTTGGAAATTGTTAACATTATTAAATTGTTGTGGAGGATTTGTAAATTGATTGTTTGAAACAAGACTATGGCTTTGGAATTGTATTGCTGGCACTATGTTAACTTGGCTGTTGAATTTGTTGCTGTTTTGGTTATTAAAATTGTTGAATTGTGTACTGGCTGCAATATTATTTTGATTATTCTTATTAGAAACACTATTTTGATTAAATTGGTTGCTTGAAATAACATTCTGGTTGCTATTTTGATTAAAATGGTTGCTACTGATACTATTTTGATTGTTAACAATGCTATTCTGATTGAAATGGTTGCTATTAACTCTATTCTGATTGCTAGTAATACTATTCTGATTGTTAGTAACACTATTTTGGTTGTTGAATTGGTTGCTACTAACACTATTCTGATTGTTGAATTGGTTGCTAGTAACACTATTCTGATTGTTAAATTGGTTACTACTGAATTGATTGCTGACAATATTATTTTGAGCTGTAGGAATTACATTATTGCTAAATTGTTTTGTGTTGCTACTAAACTGATTGAATTGATTAGCATTGGTAAAACTAGGAGGATTTATAATTGGAACAAAAGGTTGTTCATTCTGTTTTTGCCTTTCCTTTTCAGCCAATTCTCGCAACTTTTGTGTACGCAATTGTTGATCAACCAAAATTTGCTGTTGCTCTTTTTGATCACGCTGTAGCTTCAATAATTGAGCCTCTAAAGTCTTCTGATTTTCCTGGAATGAAATCTGCGATCTAAATTGATCCTGTTGCAATTCCTGACGGATTAATCCTTCCTGGCGTATTACATCATCTTGCTTTATCTTATCAACCTGATCCAATTGCTTGCTTTGTCCTGATGATTTGTAAATTGGTTCTACTTTTTTAGGCAATCCTCTTTCATCTTGATGTACTGTAAAGGCAGCAACCAATGGAGCAGAAAAAAATTGCACATCCTCAACTTTTGCTTCGCTTTCTTCAGTAGTACTAGTTGGAAATGCTGTAGTAGTTTCAGTTTTGGGCGTAATACTAACTGATTTAATTCCTGATGTTAAGCTCTTATCATTAATAGCAACAGAATTAAAATTCACTTTACTAACGCTTCTCGTTTGTAAATTTTCATTTTTACTAAAATCATCCCTAAAACTACTAGAAGCACTTGCTTCGAATTGTTCTTCAGCTGGATCCGGTAGATTATTATGTGCGCTTACTATTGGTCTATGCTCAATCCCTGCGCTTTTCTGGACAACAACAATGGGTTTCTCTGTAGTTGTGCTTGTTGTTGTTGATTCAGCTTCAATAGAAGTTGTTTCTTGGCTTGTAAAAATTGAAACGGCAGTAGCTGAAGCCTTTTCAACATCAGTACTCGATGCTGTTGTGGAGAAGAAAATTGCTTTGCTACTACCTTCTTCTTCACTTAATTTATCCTTTTCTTCACGCTCCAATTCAGATAATGCTTTTAATAAAGCTTTTCTTAAATTTGTATCCAAATTGATAGGAGTTGGTGGTTCACTGATATCATTCTCGTTATTGATATCCTTGCCCAAACAGCCAACAAAGAGCACGAAGCACAGCAATTGTACCTGTAACAAATAATAATATAAAATTTCTCATCATTACAAATCGTGACTGAATTTATGTGAAACTTTCATTAACACTGATGAATTGCATCGTGTGTAAATATTAAAATTACTGTTTTCGGTATCAATAAATTATATTCACATTAGTTATTCCGTTAACACTAGGTGGTATAGACGCTTCCTATATATTAATTGAGAAGTAGAATGCGAAAAATATCGCTCTACAGATAAATATTAATTAAGATTGTGCGATTGTTATAAGATCGTTTTCTCTTATTAGCAAGCGGATGGATTCTTTGTTAGTAGTGATTTATTGCTCGCGTATTAATTGCTGATACTCACATTGTGGTTGTGTGCAAAAGTTAAACAAGTTGGCGGGTGCGGATGCAAATTAGATATTAATCATGTTGAATTAGCATGAATAGGAAATCTTAAGTGAAATTCTTGATGTTTTCAATTTACGCGTTTTATTTAATTTATTATTTTATAATTGTAATTATTAAATTAGTTTTGTGATTAATATATTGCAAATCATAATTTGTTTGCGGCCTATGAGTTACTTTGTTTATATTATGATGTACATTAAACACAATACAATTGTCAATATTTATAAGTTGTAATATTAAGAGAGTTGTCTATTTTGCAAATACAAACATGCGGAAGCACGCACCGGCTGCATGCAAATCTTACCACATGAAGGCACTTAAAGCCATTTTATGCGTTTAATATTTCATATCCAATTTTTGTAGTTTCCAGCATTTTTTGCCGAGTTTTCTAACAATATTTTTGATATTTTAAAGCTTTTTGAGATTTTGTAAAATTGTTGAAATTTTTTAAAAGTTTTGGTGTTTTCTGACAAATATTTAAAATTTCAAAGCCGGATCTTGCTGTTTTTACGTTTTATTAATAGAATTTCACTGGTTTTAACCGTTTTTACCAAATTTTTGTTTATTTTTTTTTTTTTATTAGTATATCATTACCGAATTTTATTATTTCTGATTTTTTATAAGTATAGTTTGGACTTTTTAACAAATTTTAGTGTTTTTTGACATGTGATTAATAAAATTTGGCACTTTTTGATAGTTTATGGATGCATTGTTTAGTTTTTGATTAAATTGTTTAAAATGTTTATAGTTTTCAACTGTTTTTGGCCTAATTTAGATTTTTTTTTAAGTTTTAATACTTTAATTGACCTAATTTTGCCATTTTTGATTTTATATAAATAGAATTTTTACTGTTTTTGGCCGTATTTTGCTTTTTTAACTTTTTAAAGTTAAAACTTTGCGTTTTTTTACAGTTTATGACTAAAAATAAAATATAATTTTGCAGTTTTTGATAAATTATGTTTGAATTTTGCTATTTCTAATAATATTTTGATATTTTATAACCGGATTTTACTATTTTTCACTTTTTATGAGTAGAATTTTGCACTATTTTTGTGATTTCATAAAAATTTCTATATTTTTCAATAGTTTGTGATTAGATTTTGTGCTTTTTGACAATATTTTGGTGTTTTTGACCACTCATTTAAATATTTTTTTTATTCAACAATTTATGGCCGGATTTTAGTTTTTTTTTTAACAATATGTTGATATTTCATGGTCATTTCAACAAAATCCGGTCACAAAGATTTTGATGTTTTTAATAATATTTTGATATTTCATAGCCTGGTTGTGCAGTTTTTAAAAATTCATAAAAATGTTTACATTTTTCAACGCTTTATGAAGAAGTTTTGGTGTTTTTTTTAAATATTTCGATATTTTAATTTTTTGTTTTGCAATTTTTTGCATTTTATGAATAAAATTATGCATTTTTAAATTGTTGTTAGTCAGATTTTGGTTCTAACTGAAATTAATTTAATGTTTTATGGCCGCAGTTAGTTTGTTTAAGTTTATAAAAATAGAATTTTGCACATTTCAACAGTTTATGGCCGAATTTTTGCTGGTTCTAACAATATTTTAATATTTTATAGCCGGATTTTGCTAGTTTTGACGTTTTTTTACATTTTTAACAGTTTTATAGTTGGGTTTTTTAACTTTTTTACATTATTTTGATATTTTGTGACCAAAATTTGCTATTTTTAACATTTTTTGAATAAAATTTTGTCTTTTTATGGCTAGATTTTGGAGTATTCTAATAATTTTTAATGCGAATTTAGCTATTTATGAAATTTTATATTTTTTTTAATAGTTTATGGCTGGATTAGGTGTTTTCTGACATATTTTGATATTTTTAGGCCCAATTTTGTTATTTTTGACATAAAATAATAAAACAATGTTTTTTATTACAATTTATTCTTACAAATACATTACTAGTTTTGGCTCTACTAAAACCTTCTACAGATGTAATAAGTTATATGAGGTTTTACATTTGTAGAAGAATCTGGTAGAGCTAAATCTAGTAATGTATTTGTAAGAATAAATTTTGATCAAATTAATTAATAATTTAAAAAGTTTAAGATATATGCCAATATTCTAGATTTGTTTAATATTGTCTTTGTCTACTTTAATTCATTTCATATTTTTTTAATTCTATTTTATTGTAATTATGTTAATTTATTTGTTTTTTGTTGATTGTGGCAACTTTAGACTAACACTTAGATCATAGTTAGAACTTCTCTAGTTCCTAGTTAGTGGTGTAGCTATCTGTGGAAAAGGATTTTGCTATTTTGGACATTACGTGAGCAATTTTTGATAGTTTATGACGGGAGTTTGGTTATTTTTCTTATTTTATAGCTGGATTTTGCTATTTACTTTTACTATTATACTTTTTTAAACAGTATGACTAAAACTTTAATGTTTTTTGACAATTGTTTAAAAATTTATAACCAAGTTTTGCTTTTATTAATAGTTTATGCAGGATTTTGATATTTTCTAACAATATTTTTGAAACTTAAAAACTGGATTTTGGTATTTTTTAATGTTTTTAAATTTTTTTACAATTTTTAACAATTTATGACCGGATTTTGGTGTTTTCTGACATTTGTTTAAAATTTCAAAGCCAGATTTAGCTATTTTTGACATTTTATGAATAGAATTTTGCAGGTTTCAACCGTTTTTGGCCGGATTTTGCTTTTTTAAAAAACGTTTTGACTGGATTTTATTATTTTTAATTTTTGATTAATATTTTGCATTTTGCAACAGTTTATGAGCAAATTTTAGTGCTTTTTTACTATGTTTTTATGAATTATATCCAAAATTGCTATTTTTGACATTCTATAAATAGAATTTTGTATTTATTAACAGTTTTTGACAAAAATTTTGTGTTTTTTTACAAAATTTTTTTAATTTATAGCCAGAATTTGCTATTTTTGATATTCTTTACATATTTTTTTAAATTTTTTGACAGATTATGTCTGGAGTTTGTCATTTCTAACAATCATTTAATATTTTATAAGCGGATTTTGCTATTATTGACTTTTTTTGGAAAGAATTTTGCAATTTATAACAGTTATTATCAAAATGTTCCTTTTCCTAACAATATTTTGATATTTTGTAGCCGCATTTAGTTGTTTTTAAAATTTCATAAAAATGTTTATACTTTCAATGGGATTTTAGTGTTTTTTGATTTTAAGGCTATGTTTTGCTATTTTTGACATTCTAAACAATATGTATACAATTTTACATTTTTAACAGTTTTTGGCCAGACTTTGTTATTTCTAACAATATTTTAATACTTTATAGTCTGATTTTCGAAGTTTTTGATTTTTTTTTTAAGTTTATATTTTAGACATTTTACAATTTCTATTAGTTTTTTTCTTTCTTTCAATTTTTTACAGTTTATGGTTAAATTTTGATGTTTTTTACAATATTTTTGGTTTCAAGACCATATTTAGCTATTTTTAACTTTTCATGATTCAAATTTTGCATTTTTTATTTTTTGTTGACCTAATTTTGGTTTTATCTGAAAATATTTTAATGATTTATGACTGCAGTTAGTTAGTTTGATTTTTTATGAATAGAATTTTGCACCTTTCAACAGTTTATTATCGAATTTTTTATTAACAATATTTACATATTTTATTTTGCAATTTTTGAAAATTAAAAAAAATTACATTATTACATTATCCCTGCGGGGCTAGTTTGTTGGAGAGGGTGTCGTGCTTTTTAAAATGTCGCAGCGAACTCGCAGAGGTGGTTTTACGTTTTTTTTTAATGTCGGTCTCAGCGAGAGCTACATTTTTACCTACACACTTTCATCTTTTTACCCTTGTTTATAAAATGTCAATAACACATTTCTCCTCACAACAAAACTTTCCAACCGTTGATTTTTTTTGAAATTTTTACACAAGGTACTACAATTTATCTTCCAAAACATAGCAGTTGAATTTTTCAAATCCCACGGTTTGTTTCGGATTTATAAACATTTTCAGCAATTGAAATTTTTGCTAATTTTTTGAAAAAAGCCAACGCCTGTAACTTTTTTACCGGCGTGTCGATTTTAACCAGACACGCACCCACAGCAACGGATACACGACTACTTTTTACTTTTTAAAAGAGAATTTTTTCCAATGCACATGTTTTGAACCAGTGGAGCAGAAGTTTTTTTTTACAAAAAACGGCAAAACGCAAAACGATCTTCTACAGTTGTTTTTTGGAAAATTCTAAATTTAGTTTTTTTTCCAATAATCTAATAGCGTCCTGCAAGCTGACAATTTTTTTCCTCGAAATCGGCCGGTAAATCAGGTCGCTGTAAATTAAAAACGCACTTTTTTTAGACCATTTTTTAAAAATTCGTATTTTTCAACACAGGGGTCACATCCACTTGCAGTTTTCACCATACACTTTAAAAAATTTGCCCGCTTGCTGGTGAATTATTTTATTCATTTATTTTTACAACTACTTGCCCCCCCCACTTGCACAAGTGCCAACATGGGTTTTTTGCAAGTTGCAACTTTAATTTTTTTTTTTTCAACTTTTTTTTTAAATTAAATTTTTACTCTTTAAAAAAAAACCACCTACTGTTTCCAGGGCCGGATTTATTTTTGTTTACCACTTTACAAGATATTTTTGCAATTTTTAAAAAGAGGTGGTTGCGGTTTAAACTAAATTGTTTACAACACAACCGGCATCAATTTTTTTCCGACAGTATCAAAATATTTACCAAAAATTTTTATTTTATGGGTCTATTCTGAACATATTTTAACATCGATGTTAGCTAACATCGATGTAGAAATTGATTTTTAACCAATCAGGTGTCAAGTTTTTTAAATATTACCTAGCAACGTTCAAAATGGTAATTAACATCGCTGTAAAAAATGTTCAGAATACGGCTATTAAACTCTTTTTTTTTTTTTAATTTAAACACATTTTTTACAAAAAAACTAAAATTTACATTATTGGCTGTCATTTCTAAACGGTTCAACTTTTTTCAATTTTTATTTTTTCATTGGATAGGGTTCATCAAGAACTTGTTGGTTTTACTAGTCAAATTAACCCCAAAAAAAAATTATTAAACATTTTTCATCAAATTTTACGACCAAAATATAGGGAAAAATGAATTTTTGCATTATTTTAAATTTGATAAAAACTAACGTAAACAATGTCTGCCATTATAAAAACATCTAAAAATGCTTTATACGATAAATTTTCATTATTCCGACGTGTATGCGACCCAAAATTTAAAAATACTATCAATATTAAACTGGCATATACTATCCAACCGAGAGGGTGGAGTGATGCGAAATAATGTATTTTATGTAAATTGCTTTTTTATCCAGTAAGAGACACATACACATGTGTTTCAGGGTATGCACCCATCATCAGTGTGTCTAGCATCTCATTGGTTGAAGAGACAATTTACATAAAATCACAGTAACTATTAAACAGTTTTTTTTGTTTTTTTTTTAAACGTTTTATTTTATTACAATTTTTGACTTTTTTTATAAATAAAATTTTAAATTTGGTGTTTTCTGACAATTGTTTAAAACTTCAAAAGGGTATTTTGATATCTTATAAACATAATATTGTAGTTTTTAACCGTTTTTGGCCGGATTTTGTTTGTTTTTTAATATTTAAATAATTTTCATTGTTTTCAATAGTTTGTGACCAAATTTTGATAATTTGTTTCCAGCCGGTTTTTTATTTTTAATATTTTTTTAATAAAGTTTTGTAGTTTTTGATAGATTATAGCCGGATTTTGCTATTTTAAAAAGTTGTTACAAAAATATAAATTTTTAACAATAATTAAATATTTTATAGCCGGATTTTTTAATTTTTAAAATTTTATGAGAATGTCTACATTTTTCAATAGTTTATGACCAGTTATTGGTGCTTAATATTTTGATGTTTTAAGGTCAAATTTTGATATTTTTGACATTTTATTAAAATAATTTGGCTTTTTTTAACAATTTATTGCCGGATTTTAGTCCTTGTTATTAATATGTTGATATTTCCTATGCGGATTATACTATTTTTAACATTTTATTAATTCAGCTATACAAATTTTTGTAAATTTTACATTATTTTATAGTTTTATGGTCAAATGTTAGAGCTTTTTAATAATATTTTCATATTATAAACCCGGAGTTTGCAAGTCTTAAATTTATTTGAATTTTTTATACTTTTTAAAAGTTTAAGGTTGTATTTTAGTGGTTTATAACAATATTTTAATGTTATAAGAAGGGATTCTGCTATTCTTAACATTTTATGTCTATGTAAGTCATTTCAATATATTTGGTAAAGCTTAAAAATCCTAGCTACGTCACTGTTCTTAGTCTTTTCTTAAAGCCAAACTTTGTTTTTTTAATCACGATTTTACACTTTTTAAATAGTTTTTAATGCATTATTTTAGAAAAACTTTTAGAGTGTGCTTCATCAAGTTGATCAAATCTTATGCACTTTCTGTGGCTTTGTTTCAATAAACTACAAGTACACGGAATCTATTTTAGTTTTTTTTCTTATTCAAAAAAAGGCATACTCATTATAACACATTTTTACTTAACCAGTCAAACTGACCTATTAAATAGTCGAGTACGCTAACTACTACACTACCTAGGCGGTGCGCTAAGACTAAATTTGTCTTTTAAAATAACAAAAATGCAATATTCTGACAGTATTATGCATTTTACTCAAAAACTTTGAACAGGGTTTATGTAAAACAACGCAATTACGTGAGTAGTTATATACATTATTATCTGAATCTGTTGACGTTTCTTTTATTGCGTTAAAACGGTGTTTACAAACTAATGTAAGAAACATAAAACAAAAATGTGACTTGCATTTTACTTAAAACTTAAAACAGGCACAAAATCACGTAAATTTACATTAATATCTGCGTTTGTTGACAATAGTTTTGCGTTTGACGTCTGCAAGTCTACAACTCTAACTGTTTTTTGCATTAATAAAAATAATAAAAATTTGGGCTTATATCAATAAGCCAACATAACCTTGTAAACCTACATTAAATTTTTTATTTTTTACTTTATTTTCAGTTTAATAAAACAATATTTCACTTTCAAACAAAAATGACAAACACAAAATTTGACACAGAAATGATTGAAATTTTGCTTAAAATTTTAACTTGGATTTGTATAATCCAACAACTACGTAAATCTACAATTTTGCATCTACTGACAATTTTCATTGCGCTAAATCGGTATTTAATATTGTTTCCGTCCACTATTACTCTGAATCTTTAGTGCTAATACAAACTTTTACTAGTTTGTCTTTTGTTAATTGTGGCAACTTTAGACAAAAACTTAAGTCATAGTTAAAGCATTTCTGGTTCTTAGTTTTTATCTAAAGCCAAACTGTGTCTTTTTAATGTTGGTTTTATTTTTTTTACAGTTTTTAATGCAGTACATATTTTTAATGTGTAATTTATCAAGTTTTATTGCAGTTTTTGGGATTACTCTAGAAGTGGTATAAAATTTGCATTTAACCAATTTTCAACAATATACCAATGTTATAGGTTTGTTTAATATTGTCTCTGTTTACTTTTGTTTTAGATGTTTTGTTCCAATACAAACTCTTAATTTGCCTTAAATTTTTTAATTCAATTTTATTATAATTAAAATGTCAATTTATTTGTTTTTTGTTGATTGTGGCAACTTTTTTCTAGTTGCTAGTTGGTGGTGTAACTATCTATACGCCCTTTCGACGTCAATTTCAAAACCTAAAGGAAAGGGAGGGGAAGCGAAAATTGCTATTGCTAACATTTTGCAAATATATTTTATCACTTTTTTATAGTTTATGACTTTAACAAAAAATATTGATATTTCAAAGCTGGATTTTTCTATTATTGGAAAAACTTAACAAATTTTAATAGTTTGTAGCTGAATTTTAATATTGTCTGACAATTGTTTTGCTATTTTGCAGGTTTTAACTGTTTTTGACCAAATTTGGTGTTTTATGACAATATTTTTATACTTTATGACAAAATTTTGCTATTTTTGACGTTTTATGATTAACATATTGCAGGTTTCAACTATTATTGACATAATTTAGTGTTTTATAACAATATTTTCATACTTTATGACCAACATTTGCTATTTTTGACATTATATGATTGACATTTTGCAAATTTTAACTGTTTCTGACTAAATTTGGTGTTTTATGACAATATTTTCATGTTTTATGATTAATTTTTGCTATTTTTGACATTTTATGATCGACATTTTGCAGGATTTAACTGGTTTTAACCTAATTTGATGTTTTATGACCATATTTTTATACTTTATGCAAAATTTTTGCTATTTTTGACGTTATATGATTTACTTTTTG
This sequence comes from Tachinus rufipes, assembly GCA_963932245.1. NCBI lineage: Eukaryota > Metazoa > Arthropoda > Insecta > Coleoptera > Staphylinidae > Tachinus > Tachinus rufipes. The sequence goes on from OZ010749.1 coordinate 12,952,120, forward strand.
AAGGTTTTAATTGTTTTTGACCAAATTTGGTGTTTTATGATAATATTTTTATACTTTATGACAAAATTTTGCTATTTTTGACGTTTTATGAATAACATATTGCAGGTTTTAACTATTATTGACATAATTTAGTGTTTTATAACAATATTTTCATACTTTATGACCAACATTTACTGTTTTTGACATTATATGATAGACATTTTGCAGGTTTTAACTGTTTCTGACCAAATTTGGTGTTTTATGACAATATTTTTATATTTTATGATAAATTTTTGGTATTTTAGACATTTTATGATAAAATTTGGCAGGTTTTAACTGGTTTTTAACAAATTTAGTGTTTTATGCCTAAATTTTTTCTATTTTTGACATTTTATAATTGACATTTTGTAGGTTTTAACTGTTTTTGATTAAATTTGGTAATTTATGATAATATTTTTATACTTTATGACCAAATTTTGATATTTTTGACATTTTATGATTGACATTATGCAGGTTTTAAATATTTTTGAAAAAATTTGGTGTTTTATGACAATTTTTTTATACTTTATGACTAACATTTGCTATTTTTGACATTTTATGAATAACAGTTTGCAGGTTTTAACAGTTTTTGACCAAATTTGAAGTCTTATGACAATATTTTTATTTTTTATGATTAATTTTGCTATTTTTGACATTTTTTGATTGACATTTTGCAGGTTTTAACTGTTTTTGACCTAATTTGGTGCTATATAACAATATTTTTATACTTTATGATCAAATTTTGCTATTTTTGACATTTTATGATTGACATGTTGCATGTTTTAACTGTTTTTTTACAAAATTTGGTATTTTATGATAACATTTTCATACTTTATGACTCAATTTTGCTATTTTCAACATATTATGATTAACATATTGCAGGTTTTAACTATTTTTGACCAAATTTTGTGTTTTATGACAATATTTTTATACTTTTTGACCAACATTTTATTTTATATTTAATTTTGCTATTTTTGACATTTTTTGGTTGATATTTACTAGGTTTTAACTGTTTTTTTCAAAATTTGGTGTTTTATGACAATATTTTTATACTTTATGACTAAATTTTGCTATTTCTAACATTCTATAAATAAAATTTTGCAACTTTTGACAGTTTATAGCCGGTTTTTTGTTTTATTAACAATGTTTTTAATATTTTGTAGCTGGATTTTGTTATTTCTAGAATTTTATAATTTTGTTTTACATTTTATGGCCGCATTTTGGTGTTTTCTTCAATATTTTGATGTTTTAAAGCCAGATTTGGCTAGTTTTGACGTTTTACGAATGAAATTTTGCACATTTAAACTGTTGTTGACCGGATTATGATTCTATCTGAAAATATTTTTTTACTTTTGCAATTAACTAGTATGATTTTTTTGAACTTTTGTGTTTTAAGGATATATATTGCCGTTTTTTACTTTTTATTAGTATAATTTTGTTCTTTTTGACAGTCTATGGCCAGATGTAAATGCATTCTAACAATATTTTGATATTTCATAGCAGAGTTTTGAGATTTCATATTTTTTTTTTAATTTTTCAAAAGTTTATGGTTGGATTTTGGTGTTTTTTGAAAATATTTTGATGTTTTGCAAAATTTTGTTATTATTGACATTTTATAAATAGAATTTTTGCACTTGCACAATTGTTTTTGACCGGATTCTTTCTAAAAATATTTTACTATTTTATAAAGTGTCTCAAACCTGAGACTTCTGGTTTAGCAGTCAAGTACGCTAACCACTTGGTTAGTGCGCTAAGTTATTTTTTTTTTAAGTGTTAAAAGTAGGTTTTGTTAGCATTGCTTATAATGGTAAATGTACTGTATATGAACATGCGGATTGTTCACACATAGATTAAGTGGGTCTTTGAGGTGTGAAAAATTACATGGACAAGAGGTCATTGAGGTACTTCACAACTATCTGAGGTCATTCACACATAGGCAAAGTCTTGGAGGTATGTAAAACAAAGTTTATTAGCATTCAGGTCATTGAGGTACTTGACAGTTGTAGCATACCTGGTACGCTGTCAGAGTTGGGGTTGTACTAGGCTGTAAAAGATTGTTATTCTTACACTGGCACAAGGCCTTGGGGTTGTATGTTAACACCGTATTTGGCATTGGTTTGCACAATAACTGCAAAAGATTGTCAAGCTTACACAATCCAGTTGGGTTATGAGGTTGTATGCAAACTACATTACATTATTAAGGAGCACTTATAAACACACTGGTATTACATTTTGGAGATGTGTTATAAGGTGATTGATGTAATTGTAGAGATTGCGGTATGCTACAAAGAAATTATATGTTTGTTGAGTGTTGTTTATAGAAAAGCAGCGCGGGAACAATTGCGGGCCGTTACGATATGATATCAAAATAAAGCTATCGTCGATAAATAAAGCAAATGGGACTACGTAATTTTCCAAAATTTCCTCAATGTACTGCTGTGCAGTCAGCGATCTTCCATCAATAACAATCAGTTCAGTGCAGGTATCCATTGCTATTCCTGTCCATACTATCAGGACTAAACCGGGGTTTAAAAGTGCAAATCGTTCTCTCGTTTATCTGCATGCTTGTTTTTTTTTATATCTGGCAATTGTAGGCAGAAACTAGACTTGTCAGTAAACAGTACTGTCCTCCATTGTGCCAATTTCCAATTCAAATGTTTGCGAGAAAATTGGAGTCTGGCTACTCGGTGACGTGGGAGTAATTTTGGTCTAGCTGCTAGTCTACAAGATTTTAAGCCAACTTCTTGCAACTTTTGACAAACTGTTCACACACTCACAGCTGTACCACAAACCTTGCGGAGTTGGTTTCTGGTCTTCACTGAAGTCACATGACGATTTCGTAGAGTAGTACAGACAATAAATCGGTTATCAATTGCAGTCCTTTTTTGTTTCCTGTCAGATCCCGGCCGGTTTCTCTAAACCGCTCAAATGCTCTTTGGACGGTAGAAAGACTGATATGAAGGAATCTGGACGCATACCGCTGGCTTCTTCTATCTGCCACAAAAGCAACAGCTTTTGCACAATCTTCAACACATATTACTATAATCAACACACCAATCTGCCCTGCAAATGACAGTTAATCAAAGTGAGTGACCAACAAAAAACCTAGAACTAAAAGTTTTTGAAAGTTTTTAGCATTTATTCTTAAAAACTTTGAATTAAAATTATGTAAACCAACATAACCTTGTAAGTCTACATTAACATCTGCATCTGTTATAAGACAACATTTGACTTCTGATTGAAAATGACAAACAAAATTTTTATTAAAAACGCAATTTTATTTATTGGTGGTGCAAAGTATTTGTAGCTCTATAATGTTGCTTCAACCAAAGAAACCAAATATTATCGATAAAACTTTATTATTACAACTGGCAAACAAATTGCAATGTCTAAAGAGGTTACAAACACAAAAATGCAAAAATCCGTTTTTTGCAGATTTTGTTATTTTTACTAGGATCTTTTGGACTCTTCTCACACTTTTAAAGTTTAATAAAAGCTTCTAAAAGTGCCAAAACTTAAGTGTTATAAAACTATTTAAGTCCTCTATAAGAGTTCTCAAAATCAATATTTTTTATAATCTCTGATTCTTCTAAAGTATTCTCAGATCTACCAATATAAATTTATTAGACTATTAAAAAAAATAGACTATTTAAATGTTTTAAATCTATTTATTCATTTACTGCAAAATTCTTCAAAATTTAACTTTTAGATTTAAGTTTTTCAAAACTTTTTATGGTACTACACTGGCAAGCAAAAAATAGAGGTCACTTTAAAATTATGAGTTATTTTATGCTCGCCAGTGTTTGCAAAGTTTACAATGTTCTATGATCTATGAATAAAAAAATAAAAAATAATAATAAAATTTTTTTTTTACTTTTTGCAGATCTTCAGTTTTTAAAAATCATTTATGATATAATTAAATTATGCAAGAATTGACAATTTGAACAAGTTTGCATTTTGGGTGCATATTATGCTCAAACTAGTCAATTTAAAAATACTTTTTAATAATTTTCTATTAAATTTAAGCTGTCTAAATCCAAAAAATTTAATTGCGAGTTTTTTCCTGTGTAGCGTTATTTGCAATAACGTTTATTTTTAGTAAAACTTAATAGCATATAAGCATAATTTTTCTAAAATCCATATAATAAGAATTTAGATAATTGTCTATTAATTTAACTTCCGTTTAAACACTATAAAAGTCAAAACAATTCCCATTGTAACCACCACTTCCTATTTTGCATAAGAACAATTTGTATTTAAACTAAAAATTAAATAAAAACTAAAATACAATATACGTATGTTCCATCAATTAAAAGAAACCTTTTGTGTGTAGTAATCCATCTCCACCTGCGCACAAAGTGAGATTAATTCATTCCGCAAACTTTCTTTTCTATTTAACCGTGAAATAATACTCAGATATTTTCCAGTTATTAGTACTCTTAAATCCAAATCATTTCTTTCCTTCATTGCAATTACACATATAGATTTACATTTATAATTTCCGAACAATGCTCGGTATAGTAATAATATGCTTTGATGTAGATTGTTGTAATTATATAGTCATTGTTACATCAATCCTGTGACAGCTCACGATGCTTAGGTGGGTGATTTCTCGGATGGAATCGAGCTATGTAATATGTTGTTCATATGTTTCCAAAAAAAATAGTTATGGGAAATATGTAATTGCTGCATAATTTGGGAAATAAGTTTTTTTTAAGACTTTGAATTCTATTGTTGGTAAGTCGATTCATAAATGCTTTGTAGCAACAAAAATAATTATAATTTATACCATATTTAGTCATATTATTGTGATGGTATAATATTAATAAATTGATTTTGTAATTAAAACGTTATTTGATTGGATATTTCCATATCGCGGAGGGAAATACATCTGTAACTGTAATTTATTTCCATATTGAATAATTTGTTGTAATATAATTACATTACATTTATGTGTAATACTGATTTCTCTTTGTATTGATTTTTTAACATCATGTTGACAGCATTCCGTTTTAATGTTTTCTCTTTAATGAGTCTATATAATTGGTGAATATTTATTATACGATTATTGTACTCATCTTTATTTAAATAAAAATTTATAGATGCAAATTTATTTAAATTTAATGTGTTAATGACCTTCACAGTTTTAGCTTAATATATTCATTATTACTGAATTTAATTAAGTATTTTATCGATCATTTGTATTGCAACTTTAAAGCGAACTAACGTTACAATACATTAGCTTGCAGATATGAAAATAAGCTTTCAGCATCAGTGACTTGACTTATCAATACTTTATTTAAATTTTAAATTTTAGGAAAGATGCTAAAGTTAATGAACTTTATAATTAGATATTAAAAAATGTTAAAAACTTCAATTTAATTTACTTACAATTTAAGTGTTATAGTGGACATTTATTTGCAGTAATTAAATGCAATTATAATAATGGTCTAGAAGTAGCAGTTTATCTTAAGTAAATCTAACAAATTTGTTTCTAGAAAGCAATGTTAAACATAGTGATATTGTTGTATTGGTATAATTTTTAACATAAACATTAATAATAATTGTACTACAAGTTAAAATCGTGCTTGGGTTTGGTTCTTGCATACATAACTCCATATAATTCAGCTTAAAAGCATTAAAATCATTTCCGTATAATAAAATCTTCAACTAATATACACTTAATGAAGCAATATCTGCTAATTACCTAATAACAGTAAATATCTTGTTGCAATTTCAATTTCTATCTGATGCACTTTGGGTGAAATGTGTCATTAACGAGAGTATAAAAAGGAAACCGTCTCCGCGGTCGCTTGCTCTTTTACAGCAGGAATGCAGTTTGACCGATGTTTTCATGTTTCAAGTTTTCACCCGGCACTTTCTTAAACATCACATAAACATATGCATCCTCGCAATTGAAAATAAAGAAGTTTCACCGGGCGGCTATAAATTAATCCGATCGCAGCACGCCGCAGACACAACACAGCCATTAATTTGCATTGGTAATCAACTAAACTTTTTCTCATTAAATATTTTATTCACTTGTTTATGTATAAGGCATAGGTCAAATACTGTTAATAATAATATTTATTATTTAATTAATTATTATTAATAAACAACATTAAGCATTTTGAATAATGCTTCAGTTTATGATACTAATCCTTGCTTAATGAACCCCAAAATCTACCGTTGAAAGTAGATGGCCACCGAAGCGATTAAAAAAATCATTAATATAACATATAATTACAGAACACATTAAATTCTTCTTTTCTTCAATTAAAATAAATAACACATCTTCATGCGTGTAATAACCGAACAGAAACACTTCTAATGAGCAGTTAAAACGTGTTATTAAATCCAACTCGTGCATATATTCCTAATCAATATTGATAACTTTCAATCAACTACACAATTTTAGCCTAAAGTGAATATATACGAAATAATAACAATCAAATGTAATGATGTGGCCTTTACTATTATAGTTATGGAAGCAAGTTTCTTTTCCAAATGCAATACATCTAAATATAGTAAGAATTCATTTGAAGATTTCAAGAATTCAATAAATTATCTGATTTGGGTAGTTTCGAAAGTGTTTTGATACGAATAGCAATGTTGTAAGAGCATTTATCAAGTTTCCATATCGGATTTAATTAGTATATTATTTGCAATCAAAAAGCTTATCATTTATTATTAATGTGTTCACGTATTTGCAATTTAGTCATCATCTAAACAAATGTTTAACATAATAGTTAATACAGTTTTTTTGGCCTATTCTGCATAATAAGATTCTTCTGACCCACTGATCTTTGAACATTGTTTTCTTTGACTTTCTATAATTACTACACGTTTCCACCCACTGGCATTGCAAACGTACGTACACATTGATTTCTACAGGTTTGCACTCGTACACATTTGTTCCAGATATGAAGCTTTCCGCATAAATGTGTGCGGCTGCATAATTGAGTGATTTAGCGCTAGATACTGTGAGTTCCTAAGGTCATGGGATAGAAGAGTTAAATCGTATGTAGTTAATCAAATGTGAAATGTGACTGAGGAAAATTATGCTTTGCTACTTATATTTTTGTTGGGACAATCAGGTCGTAGGATTTATGGTTTCTATATGTATTTTATTATATATAATATAAAAGTTCAAGTTTTACCATAAAATGAGCATTAAAGATTCGTTTGTCTTTATTATTTTTTTTATTGGAAAGAAAGTTGATATATGGGTTATTAATGTATTGAAATGGATTTAAGTATTACGTTGCTAACATAAAAATAACTGTGATGACATGCAAATCATTAAAAATCAATCTTTAATAATCCATGGAGATTCAAATAGATAATAAGTCAGACGTGATGCAAAAAATTTACGTAATTTAAGAAATTAAAATTATTAACTTTGAGTTCAATTTGAAGTACGGTTTCAGTTTCCCCTCTTTGTCTATCCCACCTGGTGAATTCCAGCAGCGTGTGTTTTGCAGTATCGGGTTTGCCGTAGTAAGTACAGTCTTCTTTATTGATTTTCTTGATCTTGACCAAATAGCTATTAAAACATCCATGTCTCCGTGTTGCCTTTTGGCTCATTTCTTTATGTCTGGAAGCAGTTTGTGGGTGCACTGCCTTTTTCTATCTTGCAACCACATTTTCTGCCATTTTTCTAAAATTTCCTTTCTATCAGCTTTATTTTCTGCTTTGTCCTGTACGCTCTGCAAACCTTTATGTCTATATTTTGCTGAAGACTGTTTAGTTAGTTTTAGAGCGTTTTTTTCAGATTGGGGCTCTGTACAAAACCACCGAAGCTGCCATCAATGCAAGAATCTATCTTTTTCTTTTGCTAATTCTACTGCACCTAAGCAGCTACCTTTTTTGCATTTATTGCCGTTGCCTTAACGTGTTTGTAATAAGTCAGGTATAATAAATTAGTTTTATAAAAAGATTTTGAACAAATAATATTTATTTTGACCAAATAACAATTTTTTGTGCGTTTGGTGAGCAACTTTTTAAGATTTTAAGCAATTTTTCAGCAAATTCTTAAATAAAATGCAGTTTATGTGCAATTTTGTGTTGATCTCATGCAATAAATTAAATGTATAAAAAGATTTTTGAACAAATAAATTTTATTTTGACCACACAACAGTTTTTTGTGCGTTTGGTGAGCAACTTTTTATGATTTAATGAGATTTTTCAGAATTTTTTTAAACAAAATGCATTTTATGTGTAGTTTTGTGCTAATTTCATGCAATAATTTAGTTGTATAAAAAGATTTTTAAACAATTAGTATTTATTTTAACCAAATAACAATTTTTTGTGCGTTTGGTGAGCAACTTTTTAAGATTTTAAGCGATTTTTTAGCAAATTCTTGAATAAAATGCAGTTTATGTGCAATTTTCTGCTGATTGTATGCAATAAATTAGTGGTATAAAAAGATTTTTGAACAAATACAATTTATTTTGACCAAATAACAGTTTTTTGTGCGTTTGGAGAGCAACTTTTTAAGATTTCAAGCGATTTTGCAGATTTTTTTTTTGAATAAAATGCATTTTATGTGTCATTTTGTGCTGATTTCATGCAATAAATTAAATGTATAAAAAGATTTTTGAACAAAAATAATTTATTTTGACCAAATAACAGTTATTTGTGCGTTTGGCAAGCAACTTTGTAAGATTTTAAGCAATTTTCAGCAAATTCTTGAATAAAATGCAGTTTATGTGTAATTTTGTGCAAATTTTATGCAATAAAAAAGTTATATAAAAAGATTTTTTAACAATTAATAGCTATTTTGATCAAATGACAGTTTTTTGTGCGTTTGGTAAACAGCTTTTCAAGGTTTTCGGCAATTTTTCAGCAAATTTTTGAATAAATTGCAATTTATGTGCAATTTTGTGCTGATTTTATGCAATAAATTAGTTGTATAAAAAAATTTCTGAACAAATAATTTTTATTTTGTCCAAATAACAGATTTTCGTGCGTTTGATCAGCAACTTTTTAAGATTTAAAGCAATTTTTTAGAAAATTCTTGAATAAAATGCATTTTATGTGCAATTTTGTGTTGATTTTATGCAATAAACTAGTTGTATAAAAAGATTTTTAAGCAAATATTATTTATTTTGATTAAATAACAGTTTTTTGTGCGTTTGGTAGGCAACTTTGTAAAATTTTCAGCAATTTCTCAGCAAATTCTTGTATAAAATGTGAAATGTGAAAATTTTATGTGCAATTTTGTGCTAATTTTATGCAATAATTTAAATTTATAAAAAGATTTTCAAACAAATAAATTTTATTTTGACCAAATAACTGTTTTTTGTGCGTTTGGTGAGCAATTTGTTAAGACTTCTAACAATTTTTCAGCAAATTCTTGAATAAAATGCAGTTTATGTGCAGTTTTGTTGTGATTCCAAGCAATAAATTAGTTGTATAAAAATTTTTTTGAACAAATATAATTTATTTTGACCAAATAACAGTTTTTTGTGCGTTTGGTGAGCAACTTTGTAAGATTTCAAGCAATTTTTCAGCAAATCTTTAAAAAAATGCATTTTATGTGGAATTTTGTGCAGATTTCATGCTATAAATTAGTTGTGTAAAAAGATTTTTAAACAAATAATATTTATTTTGTAAGGTTTTAAGCAATTTTTCAGCAAATTCTTGTATAAAATGCATTTTATTTGCAATTTTGTGCTGATTCTATGCAATAATTTAGTAGTAACAATTTTTTTTAACAAATAATATTTATTTTGCCCAAATAACAGTTTTTTGTGAGCAACTTTGTAAGATTTTAAGCAACTTTTTAGCAACTTCTTGTATAAAATACATTTTATGTGCCATTTTGTGCTGATTTCTTGATTAAATTAGTTGTATAAAAATTTGGTTGAACAAATAATATTTAATTTGACCAAATACCAGTTTTTTTGTGCGTTTGGTGAGCAACTTTGTAAGATTTCAAGCTATTTTTTAGCAAATTCTTGTATAAAATGCATTTCATGTGCAATTTTGTGCTGAATTCATTCAATAAATTAAATGTATTAAGAGAATTTTAAACAAATAAAGTTTTTTTTGACCAAATAACAGTTTATTGTGCGTTTGGAGAACAATCTTTTAAAAATTTAAGCAATTTTTCAGCAAATTTTTGAATAAAATGCACTTTATGTGCAATTTTGTGCTGATTTTATGCAATAATTTTGTTTTTTAATTTTTTTTTTTTTTTAATTTATATTTATTTTCACCAAATAACAGTTTTCTGTGCGTTTGGTAAGCAATTTTTTAAGATTTTAAGTAATTTTTCAGCAAATTTTTGTATAAAATGCATTTTATGTGCAATTTTGTGCTGATTTTATGCAATAAATTAGTTATATAAAAAGATTTTAAAACAAATAATATTTATTTTGACTAAATAACAGTTTTTTGTGCGCTTGGTGAGCAACTTTGTAAGATTTCAAATAATTTTTCAGCAAATCCTTGAATAAAATGCATTTTAAGTGCAAATTTGTGCTGATTTCATGCAATAAATTAGTTATATAAAAAGATTTTTAAACAATTAATAGTTATTTTGACTAAATAACAGTTTCATGAGCGTTTCGTAAGCAACTTTTTAAAATTTTAAGCATTTTTTCAGCAAATTCTTAAATAAAATGCAGTTTATGTGCAAATTTGTGCTATATTTATGCAATAAATTAGTTGTATAAGAAGATTTTTGAACAAATAAAAATTTATTTGACCAAATAACAGTTTTTTGTGCGTTTGGTGAGCTACGTTTAAAAATTTCAAGCAATTCTTTAAAAAATACTTGAATACAATGCAGTTTATGTGCAATTTTGTGGTTATTTCACGCAATAAATTAATTATATAAAAAGATTTCTGAGCAAATAGTTTTGATTTTGACCAAATAACAGTTTTTTGTGCGTTTGGTGAGCAACTTTGTAAGATTTCAAGCAATTTTTCAATAAATTCTTGAATAAAATGCATTTTATGTGCAATTTTGAGCTGAATTTATGCAATAAATTAGTTGTATAAAATAATCTTTAAACAATTAATATTTATTTTGACTAAATAACATTTTTTGTGCGTTTGGTTAGCAACTTTTTAAGATTTCAAGCAATTTTTCAGCAAATTTTACAATAAAATGCATTTTAAGTGCAATTTTGTGCTGATTTTATGCAATAAATTAGTTGTATAAAAAGATTTTTGATCAAATAATATTTATTCATGCGTTTTGTAAGCGACTTTTTTAGATTTTTGACTATAATCATAAGTGCTACGGTTTTTTCCGACGTTTTTCTACAACAACCATTTCCAAATTGTCGGCATAAACCAATAAAGTACCTGTTTGGGTGTGTTTAATCTAAGCAGGCCATTGTAAAGCACGTTCCATAGCTGTGCCCAACACCAAGCCCTGCGGCACCCCACTCGTGACTTTGTGCTCTTCTCCTTTTCCATCTATTATCAGCCTGTCGGTAAAATAGCTCTTGATTACCAGATTATCTGATATTTCCTTTCTCTGAAGAGTGTTAATTGTTTTGATTTCTTCATTTCAGTTTTTTGCAATGTTTTGATTGGTCCAAAGGTTTACCTCTCTTCTCTGAAGCCAAATTGAGTTTCTCTTTTTTTTCTAGCTCTGTTTTTAGCAATGCAAAGATCATTCCTGGTATTTCTTCAACCGTCAGTTCGATAAATTCAGCCGGAATTCCGTCTGATGCTTTCTTGTTTTTTATTCTTCCAGATGCTCTTTTTCAGCTCCTCTTTTGTTATCTTTGTAGTGGGGATTTCTTCCGGCTTTTTTTTATCCCACACAGTTTCCATGATTGTTTTCAAAAATCACTTTTTTAGCTTTTGCGCCGATTCAGCTTTTTTTTTTTCCTGAAGATCCTTAACCGCTTGTTTGTATGCCGGGCATGCCATGCAGGCTGCTCGGTGGCTTTCTTTTTGGCAAACGTAACAGTTGATTTGATTTGGATTTAAGCTTTCCTTTACTTTGTTTATCGCATTTGTGGCATTGTTTTTTGGATTGCGCTACTGCCTGGCATTGGTGCGCTTTGTGCTCTTATACCTAACCTAACCTTTTTTTTTTTTTTGAGGAGGTGAAAAATCTTTCATAAGACACCCCGAAGGGTAGTGTCAGATTCTTACTGACTAAAAACACCTCCTCCTCTTCTTGCGGGAATAACGATCTTTCTTCACCTCGGAATTGCATTTAAGTATTACGTTGAGGTGGAGGTTCCCGCGCGCCAGTCTTCAGGCACAATTAACACACATTTACATAAATTTGACACCACTTTTTTTTTTTTTTTTTTTTTACTTAACCTAACCTAACCTAACCTAACCTAACATATCATAACATAACATAACCTAACCTAATCTAAACTAACCTAACGTAAACTAACCTAACCTAACATCAAAACCCTTTAAATCTGAGTGTGTTTAATTGCTCATTGGGTCCTGTGACGGCCGTTTCTTTACTACTTTCAAAGATTATGCCGGTAACAATCTTTAACTTTTAAGGCGTACACTTGCAGATTGCTCAAAAGTGATAACGAATTTTATAATATTTCTTTAACTGCGGTGTTGTTCCAAAAATAGTTGTGATATTTTAATTATCAGTAAATTATATCAAAAATATTAATTTTGAATAAAAATTATTAACTATAAACAAAATAAGTTAAGCGTTTGTTAAGAATATTTTATATATTATAATAATATGAGATTTAGGTTGGTACTTAAGTTGGCCACCTGCTACTGCTTGGATGCGCAGTTGTAGTCTGCGCAAGTAGTCCGCCATGACAGCACTCCACTAACTAACTAAGATTATTAACAAATTAATTGATTATAAACAAAGTGAAGTGATTTTAAGCGTTAAGAACATAGTAATTGGACTTGTGTTAACATATCCACCAGCTATTTCATTATCACAAGTGACATTTTGTTAGTGAGAATTGCTTTCAATCAATGCAGCTTAAGCAATGATCGGGTCTTAATTCGGTTCCTAATTATTGTTTTAATGCATTTAATTCGCGTTTTGAGTGTTCATTTTTGCAGAATAGTTACAAAAACATGTATTGGTAGTGTTTCGAATGCAATTTAAACTCAGTTAAATCGCGCCGGTTAATAAAATGTGAGTGACTGATCAGCAGCACACTAGAAGGGAGATTATGCTGAGAATGAATTGAGGTTTGTAAAATCACATTTAATAAGCTTATATATATAGTGCAATAACATCAAAAATTATAATTGCTATAAGAGAAAATATTTAATTTCCGAAGTTAGCCGATGAAAGCCGAACCTAATTAAAAAGTTATTGTAATTTTTAACATTTTAAATCTAAGTATATTTACAATAAAATCTATTCAATTGTGTGTTAAAATAATCTCATTCAATAAAAAAAATACAAGCAATGTTAAAGGGGTTTGTTGCATCGAGCAATGATAAACAAAATGAATCATCTTACCTGGTGTTAAAAAAGGTGCTCTTGACTACAAATACAAATTTAGTTTTATATAAAATTGTATTGTTGGGTGATTTAATGTATAGTAAATTAAATAATTCATAAAACATAAACAATTAGTGAGTGATGACGCTGATTTAAGCAATTTTTAAGTCAATATATTAATAGTAGAATTGCTTTATTCCATCTAAGTATAAATTTGTTGAGTTTATTTTAACATTTTCTGAATGAATTGTTCTATTTGACTGCGAATTATTGAACACAATTACATTTTAGTAAATTACAGTTAATGTTTAAAACATTTTAAATGATCTAATAGCTTATCTTCAAACTATTTAATTTTTAAATCAATAAAAAAGTGAATATAAATTAAGTTGATAATTTTGGTTTTCCTAATTATTTGTTGTGAATGCAACTGGCTTTTGTAGCAACAATTTGTACAACAGGGGCCATTTACAAGTTCGTGTTTTGTGCAACAATTCAAATTAATTCCAACACGTTAAATCTTTCCTAAGTGTGGGTCTAATTACTAACTTGAAAATTTGTAAGTATCATCATTATCAGTTCAACCAACTACCAAAATTGAAGTACTTAATTGGTACTGATTAAAAAAAAGTTATTTTAAAGTAAGTAATATTTTTTTATTTGTTTCAGGTGTTTTAAAAGTGTTTGGATTTGGTTTGGATATGGATTAAGGATATGGAATGGAGGAGCACCGCAGTTCTTCACAGAGCATTCTGCAGTTCCATCCAACATCAATATGCTCTAGAAACATGCAGATTATCAACTGCATATAAGGTAAGTTCTGCAAGAGATGACGCCAAGACGCAAGTAGTGAGTATTAAATGGAAATAATAGTGAGTGAGTGAGTGAGTAATGAAATGAGAATACTGGATTAGAAAATTTACGTAAGTACAAAAGTTTCTTACAATCAGGTTTTTTTAATCAGTTACTACATTATTATTTAAATGTTTCAGGTCAACAGCGATCTTCAGAAAACTTCTCGGATACTAATTTTTTAATTGTTTATTAAAATTTAGATGCCAATATTATTAAATGTTTGTATTTAATAAAATTTCAAAAATCTTGTATTTTATTTCAATACGATAATTTGATAAATTCAACTATAAATTTACCAATTTAAAAACTAAAAATAGTTATCATATTTTTTTAAAGTAGATTTAATTATCAAATTATTTTGTTTAATTATTGTAGTGTTAGCAGAAGTTTCCAATTTTGTCAAACTAATATCTAATGTGTACAAATTTAGTATTGAAACAAAAATTTAATACTTTTGGAGACTTCTGCTTTATGTTTTAGTTAAATCATTCTATTCTATTGGATATAACATAAATAAATAATTTTAACAAGTCTGTGCTTACCGGTAAATTTTTTAATTAAATTTTTTGAACTATTAAGTAATTGCTCTTAAACTATTTTAGGTAAAATTCAATGTGTTTTGAACATTTTACTATACCAATTGTCAACAAAGGTAAAATGATTGTTATTTAAATTATTTTTGATTAATTAGGTCTTAAATTTTAGATCAATTAACATTGGAAATAGAGTTCAGTGAATCAGTTTGTGGACTTCAAGTTTATTGGATAAATAGGTAAATTATGAATAATATATTTATTATACAACTAGCAGGTAATGATAACTATTTCCCACAAGTATAAACTTTGTTACACAAGCTTCTGGCAAGTGCTACAATTTATAGGAGTTTAAAATAAACATTACGTTCAAGTTGTAGACTAAACTTTTTCTAAGACTACAATAAATGAAAGAAAAATTTAGAATTTATAAAAACTTTGTGCAAGTTGTACACTTTGTTTTTTATGACTAAACTACTTCTACTTCTACAAGCTCTGTTGTATAAGTCTTGATAAAAAAACTGTAAATCTCATCAATAGTTTTCTTGACAATAGAAAAATTATAGTTAGAATTGATGGTTTTAACTCTGACCTCAAAATTATAAATGCTGGTATTCCTCGAGGTTCTGCTTTTTTGAAAACTTAATTTTTGATTTACATGGAATGAACTTCTTCAAATAACTAAAAGTCTTATTCATAGTTTTGCAGATGATAGCACTCTTTATACTTTATACTTTCCAAAGACTATAACGACAAATATGGCAGAGTGTCTTGAAGTTTTTATGTTAGAATCTGTAAATCTACAAACAAAGAGCTAAAAAATATTTGAACATGGTCAATTTTAACTCTAAAAAAACTTTTGCATATACATATATAAAACTTATGTTTGTTCTTGTATTAAATATTGTTCCCAAGTATTGGGAGGAGCATTGGCACCAAGTTTAAATTGTGGGCGAGTAACTTTTTTTTCTGTGACTCATCCATCCACTCAAGTTTTGGCCATTAAAGAATTTAATGTTTTTCCCACTTCTTGCGTACTTGCAGGTATTATAAACAATTGGATAACTGTCAATTGTCACTTTGAATTGTTTAACAATAAATCACTTGATCACTAGCACTTTGGTAGGCGGGCGGGAACTAAGTTTAAATTGTGGGCAAGTAACTTTCTTTACTGTGACCCTCCTACTTACCTAACTGTTGGTCATCAAAGAATATAATGTTCTTCTTACCTCTAGCGTACTTTTATCTATTATAAACAAGCAAATAACTGTGAATTGTCACTTTGATATTACAGAATTATTTAACCATGAATTACTTTATCACTAGTTCTTGGGTGGGTAGGCGGGAACCAAGTTTAAATTGTAGGTGGATAACTTTTTTTACCGCGACTACACAAGTGTTGGTCATCAAAGAATATAATGTTTTTTCTACTTCTTGCGTACTTGCAGCTATTATAAACAAATGAATAATTGTTAATTTTTACTTTGATATTAGAGAATTGTCTAATAATGAATCATTTGATTACTAGCGCTTGGGTGGGCGGGCGGGAACCAAAGTTAAATTGTCAGCGGGTGTTTTTTTTTTACTGTTGCCTACCCAACCACCCACCCAAGTATTGGTCATTAAAAAAAATTATTTTCTTTCTACCTCTTGCATACTTTCAGCTATTATAAACAAGTGAATAACTGCCTGTCATCACTTTATTGTTAGAAAATTGTTTAATAATGTATCATTTGATAACCAGCGCTTAGGTGGGCGGGCGGGAACCAAATTTAAATTGTGGACGGCTAACTTTTTTTACTGTGACACACACACCCACCCACCCACCCACCCAAATGTTGGTCGTCAAAGGATTTAATGTTCTTTCCACCTCTTGCGTACTTGTAGCTATTACAGGGTCTCTATAATTGTCTGGGGTTTTGTAATTACTTTAAATATGCCGCTTTTTTTAAATTGTTCACTATACTATTTACTTTGTTTTGACTTCAGCAGCCAAGTAAGGTTATAAATATGATATCACTATTTCACTAGAGTAGCAGAAACGTATATTAGATAGTTACATAATCCCAAACTTTTATAATGACTCTCTATAAACAAGTGAATAATTGTCAATTGTCACTTTGATATTAAAGAATTGTTTATGAATGAATCAATTGATCACTAGTACTTGGGTAGGTGGGCAGGAACCAAGTTTAATTTGTGGGCAGGTGGCTTTTTTTATTGTGACCCACTCACCTACCCAAGTGTTAGTCATCAAAGAATTTAATGTTCTTCCCACCTCTTGCGTACTTGCAGCTATCATAAACAAGTAAACAACTGTCAATTGTCACTTTGATATTGGAAAATGGTTTAACAATAAATCCCTTGATCACTAGCGCTTGGTAGGGTGGGCGGGAACCAAGTTTAAATTGTGGGCGGCTAATTTTTTGAAACTATGACTCACCCACTTACTCAAGTGTTGGTCATCAAAGAATATAATGTTTTTTCCACTTCTTGCATAGCCATTATAAA
Source organism: Tachinus rufipes (assembly GCA_963932245.1). Taxonomy (NCBI): domain Eukaryota; kingdom Metazoa; phylum Arthropoda; class Insecta; order Coleoptera; family Staphylinidae; genus Tachinus; species Tachinus rufipes. The sequence goes on from OZ010749.1 coordinate 12,969,457, forward strand.
CAAGTGAATAAATGTTTTTGATATCGGAGAATTGTTTAACAATAAATTACTTTATCACTAGAGCTTGGGTGGGCGGGTGGAAACTAAGTTTAAATTATGGGCGGGTGACATTTTCTACAGTGACTTATTTTCCCGTCTAAATGTCAGTCACCGAATTAAATTGTGGGCATGTGATTTTTGTAATTAGAGAACTGTTTAACAATAAATCACTTGATTACTAGTGCTTGGGTGGGCGGGCGGGAACCAAGTTTAAATTGTGTGCGGGTGACTTTTACTGAATTTAATGTTTTTTACAACTTGATATTAAAGAGTACAATGAATTACTTGATTATTAGTTTCTTTCTAAAGTTTCTGCAGTTTCTTAATACTTTTTGAATCTTAAGTTTATCAAGTTTTAGACTGTTTTTGATGTTTCTGCAATCTTTATAAAGAATCCAAAAATTTTATAGAAATTACAGAAATTTAAAGAATATTGCATCAAAAATCCAAAAATATTAGAAAAACTAAAAAAAAAAAACAAAAAAACTTAAAAATAAAAAAAAAATGTATGTACTTTTTTTTAAAAAGATTTTAGAAATAAGATGTAATGATGTAGAAATTTTTGACACTATTTTGAAATTTTAAAAAAATTGTAAAAACTTCAGGAAGACTGCAAAACACTTTCAAACCATACATATAAAATCTAAAAACATTAGAAAAAATCCAAACTTAAAAACTTTAAAAAAATGCCAGAAAGACTGTTTTTTATATCTTTTTTTTAAGTTTTTTAAAATTTCCATTTTGTAGTTTTTGCATTTTTTTTAAGTATACAAATTTTTTTGGTACTCTACTAGCTATTATCAAGTTTTAGACTCTTTTATTAGAATGTTTCTAATGTTTTTACAATTTTTTAAAAGTTTTATGTCTGTGAACGGTGATATAGCTTAGTTATAGAGCGTTAGCGTAGCACGCTAACAGTCCGGGTTTTGATCCCCAAAATAAGATTAAAATATTAACTTGCTTTTTATCCACTTTTATCCAAACAAATCGTAAAACTTATGTAAAATAGCTGTAAAACGCACAATAAAGAAGTAGGAAGAAGAATTGAGTTTTTTTAAGTTTTTAGAATTTTTTGCAAGTATTAAATTTTTTGTAGTTAATTATATTTATTTTACGTATATAGAATCTTTCTAAAGTTTTTTTAGATGTTATTGCAGTTTTCTCTAAAGATTTTTAAATTTTTTACTTTTTATGGTGATTTTCTAATCTTTTTTGAAAACTTTCTAAATTTTTTGCTATCTTTTCAAAGTTTTTTCAGTTTTTTAGATTCTGTTTAAACTTTTTGCACTTTTTTAAATTTAGTAACTTTGGAAAAATTGCAAAAAGTTTATTACATTTTTTTGAAGTTTTTTGGTATCTATATTTATATATGTATATATATGCAGTCTTTCCTTGATGTTTTTTAAATGTTTGTTTTAAGATTTTCATATTCTAGATTTTTTGTTTCTGCAATCTATATAAAGACTTTATAGAGATTATTGAAATTTAAGAAACTTTCTATGAAAAATCTAGAAACATCAGAAAGAAGCCAAATTAAAAAAAAATTAAAGATGATTGTTAAAACTTTAGAACAATAAAAAAAAAACACTTTAAAAAAGTTTGTAAAACCTAAACTTAACAAAAAATGTTAAAAACTACAAAACAATTAATTTTTTTTAATACGATTGTACAAAAAAATATAATACTAAAAAAAAAAAATAGAAACTTTGAAAAGATTGTAAAAATTCTACACAAAAAAACTAGAAACATTAGAAAGAATCCAAATATAAAGTCTTTAAAAAATACCCAAAAGGTTTTTTTTTGTATATATATTTTTTAAAGTTTTTATGATTTTTTTATAGTTTTTAGTTTATTTAATTTTGTTTTTAATTCTTATTTTGTTTTTGATATTTTTTTAAGTTTACAATTTTTTTAAAGTTTTTGGTTTTTAGAGAGGTGTGCATTCTATGCTAAATATTCTGAAGTCTTAGACTCTTTTTGACGTTTTTGTAATTTTTAAAAAATTTTGAAATGTTTTTAATGTTTTTACAATCTTTTGATTTTTTTTTTTTTTTTGAACAGTGACAAACTTAGTTATAGAGCGTTAGCGTAGCACGCTAACAGTCCGGGGTTTGATCCCCAGAATAAAATTTTAACTTGCTTTTTATCCACTGGAGGAAGATTTAGTAAGCCGTTGGTCCCATCAACCCCCGTTAAACAAGTCGTGAAACTTTTAGGGCAATGTAAAATAGCTGTAAAACGCACATAAAGTTTTTAGATTTTTTTATTATTTTTTTTGTAGTTTTCGATAATTATTTTAAATATATAGACCTTTTCTAAAAATTTTTTTGGGGGTTTTTGTAATTTTTTTTTTTAAGATTTTTATAATTTATACTTTTTTTGGTGATTCTCCAATCTTCATAAAGATTTTGGAAACTTTCTGAAATTTTTGCAATCTTTTTTGGCAGTTTTTTTAATTTTTTTAATTTTGTTTGAACTTTTTGCAATTTTTTAAATTTGTTTAATAACTTTGGAAAAAGTTTATTAAATTTTTTTGAAGTTTTTTGGTTCATGCAATTTTTTTTTATGTTGTAATATTTTTTTAAAGATTTTTAAGTTTTGGGTGTCAAAAACTTTATAGAGATAACAGATTCTTAACAAACTCTCTATAAATTAAAGATAATTGTTAAAACTTTAAAAAGATTCCAGAAAACTTAACTAACAAGAATGTTAAAAACTACAAAACAATTTTTTTTTAATACGATTTTACAAAAGGAATATAGTAATTTAGGATTTTTTTTTAAAACTTTGAAAAGATTGTTAAACTTTCAGGAAAACTGCAAAAATTTTAAACTTTAGAAAAAACAAAAACAAAAATTTTATAAAAATTGCAGAAATTGACTAATTATTCTATTAAAAAATTTAGAATTATCAGAATAGATCCAAACTTAATAGATTCAAGCAAAAAATAAAAAAATAGGAAGCTTTAAATAAGTTTTTTAATTTATAAGTTTTTTATATGTTTTTGATGTTTTTTAAAGTTTATGGAGTTTTTTTGAAACTTTAAATTTAAAAAAAAAACATTAAAAACTTAAAAAAAATACATAAATTTGAAAAAAAATAATTTTAAAAGTTTATTTTTTTAGTTATTTTTATTTAATTTTAGTATATAGAGTCATTCTGATGTTTTTAGTTTTGTTTTTTATTAATTTGTTGCATTTTTTTTTAAATTTTGGAGCAAAGTTATTTAAAATTGAGATAAATTAAAAAACTTTAAAAAGATTGCATAAACTAAAAAATAAAAATCCAAAATTTGAATTTATTTTAAGTTGTCAAGTTTTAAATTTTTATGAGTTTTAAAATGTTTTTTTAAAGATTCTCAAAAACTTTCTTTTTTTTTTCGAATATTTCTGCAAATTCTATAAAAATTCCAAAAACTTTATAGAAATTGGAGAAACAAAAACTTTTTTGAAAAAGATTGCTTAAACTATGAAAAACTACAAATAATAATATATTATAATTTTTTAATATTTTTTTTAAAAGATTGCAGAATTGGAATATTAAATTTATAATTTAAGTTTTTTAGAAACAAAGAAATTTTAGAATAAAAACAGAAATTGCAGAAAGTTAAAAAAGAAAAATTTAATTTTATAAACTTTAAAAACAGAAAAAAAAGATTCTCAAATCTTTTTTTAATGTATTTTTTGCATTTTTTTTTTAGTTGTTTAGAAACTTTGAAAAAATTGCAAAAAAATGAGAAAATTAAACATCTTTTAAAAAAATTTATAAACTTAACTTTATCTAAATACTTTAAACAATAAAATTAAAATTTGTTTGAACTCTATTTATAAATATTTTTTTTGTAAATTTTGATAGCTATGAAAGTTTATGATTTTTTTTTTATTTTCTTAATTTTTTTGTAGTTTTTGAGATGTTTTCTAAGTTAATCGATTTTTTAAGTTTTTTTTGGTTTTTTGTTAAGTATTTTGTTTTTTTTTTAAGTTTTTTAATTTTTGTTATAGATTTTTTTGTTTTGGATTTTTTTTTATAAATTGTTATAATTTTTTTCAGTTTTTCTATTGTTATCTTGGAAAGATTGCAGAACTTCAGCAAAGTTAAGAAACTTCAAAATTTTTAAACTTAAAAATATAAAAATTTAAAAAATGTCTAGATTCTATTTATATTTTTTTTTATTTTTTAGTTTTTTAAAGTTTCCCAAAAATTTGAAAATAATCTTTTTTTCTTATATTTTTGCATTTTCTATAAAAATTCTAAAAACTTTATAGATATTGCAGAAACTTTAAAAATACTAAATGAATAATCCATAAACATCAAAAAGAATCCAAAACTTGTTTGAAGAAAATTGCTTAAACTATTATAAACTACAAAACCATTTTTTATAGTTTTCTAGTATTTTTATTTTTAAGAAAAAAAGTTTTAAGAAAAAATTAATAATTTCAAAAAAATAGCAAAAAGTTAAAAAAATTAAAACAAATTAAAAAAAAATTATAAATTTTAAAAACAGAAACAAAAATTTGAGAAAAATTCAAAATGAAGATTCTCAAATCTTTTTTTAATATATTTTTTGATAGCTATTAAAGTTTATGAAATTTTTCTGAAGTTACTAATTTTTTTTTGTAGTTTTTGAGATTTTTTCTAAGTTAATTGATTTTTTTTAATTCTTTTAGTTTTTGTTAAGTTTTTTGTTTTTTTTTTAAGTTTCTACATTTTTTTTTTAGATTTTTGGTTTTGAATTTTTTTTATGGTTTTAGAATCGTTATAAAAATTTTCCAAAGTTTTATTTCATTTCTTTCAGTTTTTCTATTTTTTCAGTTTTTAAAAGATTGCAGATCTTCAGCAAAGTTAAGAAACTTTTAAAATTTTAAACTTAAAAAAATAAAAATTTTAAAAATGTCTAGATTCTTTTTATAGTTTTTTTTTTAGTTTTTTAAAGTTTCTCAAAAACATGAAAATAATCTTTTTTTCCTTATATTTTTGCATTTTCTATAAAAATTCTAAAAACTTTATAGACAGAAACATTAACATTATAAATAATCCATAAACATCAGACGGAAACCAAAACTTGTTTGAAGAAGATTGCTTAAACTATTAAAAATTTTTTATAGTTTTTTAATCTTCTTATTTTTAAGAAAAAATTAATCATTTCAAAAAAAATTGCATAAAGTTAAAAAATTTAAAAAAAATAATTTTTTTTATAAATTTTAAAAACAGAAACAAGAACTTGAAAAAAAATTAAAATAAAGATTCTCAAATCTTTTTTTAATGCATTTTTGCAATTTCTTAAATTAATTCAGAAACTTCAAACATAAATTAAAAAAAATAATTTTTGAAGTTTTTGATATCTTTTTAAGTTTGTAGTTTGGGTTTTTCTGATGTTTTTGCAAGCTTCTTTTGATGTTTTTGGAACCTTTTTTTGAAGATTTTCAAGTTTAGGCTTTTTTATGTTTCTGCAATCTATGTTCCAAAATTTTTATAAAACTTGCAGAACTTAAAGAATATTCCATAAAAAATCCAATAACATCAGAAAAAATCTAAAACTAAAAAATCTTTTAAAGAAAATTGCTAAAACTTCAAAAATACTTCAGAAAAAAACAAACAAAAAATTAAAAAAACGTAAAAAACTTAAAAAATAAAATAAATACTACAAAACAATATTTTTTTAAAAAAGATTGCAAAAACGAGATAGACATTTTAGAAAATGTTTTGAATCTTTGGAAAAGCTTTAGGAAGACTGAAAAACTTTTATAGAGAAAGAATTGCAAGTTTTTTTTAAAGTTTGGTAGTTTTCAATATATTCCATATTTAAATTTTTGCTTGTTTTTACTGAAGTTTCTATTGTTTTTGTAGTTTTTTTTTCAAGTATGTAAACTTTTCTAGAGTTTTTAATTTTTTTTTTTTTTTTTTTTTTTTATAAGTTCTTGAAAATAATCAAGAATTTTTAGACGTAAATTTAAATTCTATTTTTAAAGTTTACTTGAAAAAAAAAATTATAAAGAATCCAGAAACATCAAAAAGATCGAAAAGTTAATGATCATAAAAAAAAATGATAAACTTTTAGAGACTTTAGAAAGAAACTCAAAAACAAACAAGTTTTTAAAAACTAAAAAAAAAACTATAAAGAAATAGAAACCAATTTTTATATTTAAATTTTTACTTAAGAAAATTACAAAAATATAACTACAATACAATTCTAAAAACTTTAGAAATACTGCAACAACTTTGTAGGTTGCAGAAATGTAACAAATTTTATAAAAAAATTTTTAAATATTAAAAAAAAGTTGCAAAAACGTCAGAAATTTTAAAATAAACCAAAAAAAAGAAAAAAAAAAGTCTTTTGAAGTTTTTAATATTTGTAATTTTTTTTTTGAGTTTGTAATTTTTTCTTGAAATTCTTAGTTCTTTTCTGAATTTTTTTTGAGTGTGTATTAGAATTTTGCTAAAGTTCCTCGTTTTTTTGAAAATTTCTGCAATATTTTCTAAAGATTCTCAAATTTTTGGCTTCTTTTGATGTTTCTGCAAATTTTTTAAATCATTCTGTAGCTTGCATTTTTTTCAAAGATAATCTTTTTCTAAACTTTTTTGTAATTTTTTGTTTTTTTGTTTGAAAGGATTGCAAAAAAATTAGAAAATTTAACATCTTTTAAAAAAATTTATAAACTTAACTTTATCTAAATAAATCTACTTTTAAAATTTTTGAAAGTTTTTTTTGTAAATTTTGATAGTTATTAAAGTTTATGAAAGTTACTAATCTTTTTTTTTTTTGATTTTCTTAAGTTTTTACATTTTTTTTTAAAGATTTTTTAGTTTTGGTTTTTTTTTATGTTTCTAGAATTGTTATAAAATTTTTCCAAAGTTTTTTTTTTTTCAATTTTTCTATTGTTATTTTTGGAAAGATTGCAGAACTTCAGCAAAATTAAAAACTTCAAAATTTTTAAACTTAAAAAAATAAAAATTTAAAACATGTCTAAATTTTATTTATAAATTTTTTAAATTTTTTTTAGTTTTTTAAAGTTTCAATTTTTTGTTTGTTTTTTATGTTTAAGTTTTTTAGTTTTTTTCAAATTTTTAAAGTTTTTTTTTGTAGTTTTTGATATCTTTTTTTGATTTTTTTAAACTATTCGCTTAAGTTTCATTTTTTGTTTTTGGTTTTTTAAATTTAAAGAATTTTTTGAAGTTTCTTAGATTTTTTACTATATATACTATATACTAGGAATAACTTTTATCTAAATTTAGACACTATATAACTAATAAAGTAGTTCAAGAGCAGAACTGTTTGCTAATTATTTTCAGTTACAGTTTTTATCAAATTTGTAAAGATGGCTGGACTTATCGAGTTATCAGTAGAACGCAAAATAAGTTAAAATATACAACAATTCTGCAAAATCTTATGATTTAAAACTTTTTTAATTTTATTCCAAATGTATTTAAAATACTAAAATATGGATTTTTTTTAAATTAGGTTTAAATGTGACAAACTCTTTTTAACCCAATTATATTTTGATACAATTAAATTAGGAGAAATTCTTTATTATTAAAAAAAACTTCTTCATTCTACGCTTACAAACATTCATATATCATCCACATACTACTTCAATTGATTTCTGATCTAATTCACAATCAGATTTCAAATACCACAATACCTCCATAACAAAAATTTTAACTTTTCTTTCCAAGTTGTTTTTCTTCGATGACGACGAGAAAATGAATCCGAATCAATACTCCCATTATCATCGTAAACATAATAATACCGACTACTATCTTCACTTAAATCATTCAAAGTAGTAATAGATAAAGCCCCATTAATTGATTGCAATACGTTATCACTAAAAACAACTGATGGTTTTCGCATCCGTCTACTTCCAAATATACATCTTAATCTATGTCTTCTATGGCGTAATACTCCTGACATCTATAATTACATTTGTCACTTTCACAGTCATAGTTCATAAAGAAATTCTCGACATACCTTAAATGAAAAATTAATATCCTTTTAGTTTTTTCTTGATTGGAATTATTTAATATAAAGAGAAATCACATCATTTGTGACAGATTTTAGACAGAATCTCTCAAAAATAAATAATTTTGTTGTCGTGGTGAAGCGACTTAATTAAGCTTGCTTTGATTTCTTAATTAATGCTAATTGTTGCTTTAACTTAATTAATCATTTTCTTGTTAGGTGAGGATATAATTAATAATTTTTTCATTAATATGTTGGTGTCATATATTAAGTAATAATGATAGAAATCAAGAAAATATTGCTAAATAAATTGGCAATTTGCTTTATGTATATGGATATTGATTTCTTCGTGATGAATCGAAATGTAATTATGTGATGTACATAAACAGTAGCTGAATGCAACCTAACATCAATGCGCAATTTATTAATGTTAATGTATGCAGTCGTGAGAAACATAAATCAGTTGAATTGTAATTGCGAAAACGCCTAAAAAGGACTCATGCGGAGAGGAACATAGATACAGTAATTGGCTCTTGTCCTTCTGCTACTGTTTCAGAGACTATTAACATTTAATGCAATTAATTATTTGAGAATTGTGTAAATGAAAAAAGTTTGATTTAAATAGAAATAGTTAGTAAATGAATAATTTAAAACATTGTTAAAAAATAATTAGCCAATAAAAAAATTTATTGATTTTTCTGTTGGAAAATGTACATCAAATTTTAGTTACTTTTTAAAATTTACTTTTTTAGTTTTTTTTTTTTTGACTTGCGCTCTATTTATAAGTGACAATACGCATGCAACGTAATGCCAGCAAATTATATTTTCAATTGCAGCTTTTATACAACATTTTTGCAATTGATTGATGATTTACATAACTATTTTGTTGCATTGTTACTAACAGATTTTTAGAGACTATTAATTATTTGAGAATTGTGTAAATGAAAAAGTATTTTTAATAGAACTAGTTGGTAAATGTCTATTTATATTTTAAAGCTAAAATCAATTTTTTGTTGTATAATGTCAATTTTTTACAATTTTACTTGAACTTCATTCAATAAATTTTGAAAACGTATCAATTTATGCTTAGTTTTAAAATACATTAAAATAATTTGATCTCACAATTAATACTTGCGCGGCCATGACTACAATGGTATTTAGTTTATAGATATTTAAGTAATTTTATTTTTTAATGTGTGTTATTAAAGAATAAACAATTATGAAAATTAAACAAATGAATAAAAAACAATTATGAAATTCAAAAGTAAACACACTCTAAAAATGTGTAGGACTGCAAAAAAAATTCAAAAATTTTGAGACTTCTTAACATCTCTATAATAAGCAAAAAGACTTTACTTTACATATTATGAAAATTTTTGGTCGGTTTCAAAACCCAATACTTTAATTACAACCATTGCGGCGCAGTCGGTGCAGTATCGTAAAATCGACAAACTCGATAACCACAAAACTTCTTTTTGAGTTCAGAAACTAAATATAATTTTATTCAAAAATTTGTAAACTTTTAGACAACAAAACAACAAAAACACAGTTTAAATTATTCGCCCGTACTAATGTTCAGGAGTAGCCTACCCACTTACACACCTAAGAATTAGATACCATCATCACCTCTACTGACTAAGAGTAAAAGTCTCTTACAGAGAAGAAACATTTTAATTTCTTGATATCTAAGAATTGGGCGTGTGGGCGGGTGGGCGGGGACTCTAATTTAAATTATCCGCCCGTACTCATGTTCTGGAGTGACCCACCAACCCAAGCGTTTGCCATCTAAGGATTATCTACCATCATTATTTCTAGTGACTAAGAGACTTTTAACGCGGCAGAAAAGAGTAATTTTAAATTTCCTGTTAACTGTACACTTGGTCGGGTGGGCGGGATTTATCCACCCGTACCTATGTTTTATAGTGACCCACCCAAGTGTTTGTCTACAAATAATTGATATATGTAATTATCACCTCCAGTAATAAAAAAACTTTTAACGCGGCAAAGAAAATTAATTTTAAATTTTTTGATTACTAACACTTGGGCGGATGGGCGGAAACCCCGGTTTAAATTATTTGCCCGTACTCATTTTCTATTTTGGCCCATTCACCCACCCAAGTGTTTGAAATCTAAGGATTACAAACTACTATTACCTCTAGTGACTTGTAACGCGGAAGAATAAAGTAATTTTTTTTTATAATTTACACTTGGGCGGGTGGGCGGGAACCCCAGTTTAAATTATTTGTTAAAACTCAGGTTTTTGAGTAGCCCACCCACCCACCCAAGTGTTTGCCTACCCAAGGATTAGATACCATCATCACCTCTAGTGATTATGAGACTTTTAAAACAGCAGAAAAATGAAATATAAATTTTCTTGATATCATTTGCCTGTACTCATATTCTGGAGTGGCCCACCCAAGTGTTTGTCATCAAAGAATTGATATAACTATCACCTTTAATGGTAAAGAAACTTTTAACGCGGCAGATAAGAGTAATTTTAATTTTTTTGATCACTAACACTTGGGCGAGTGGGCGGGAACTCTAGTTTAAACTATCCGCCCGTACTCATGTTTTTGAGTGGCTTACCAACCCAAGTGTTTGTCATCCAAGAATTAGATACCACAATCACCTCTAGTGACTAAATGACGTTTAACGCGGCAGAAAAGAGTAATTTTAATTTTTTTAATCACTAAAACTTGGGCGGGTGGGCGGAAACCGTAGTTTAAATTATCCGCCTGTACTCATGTTCTGAACTAGCCCATCCACCCACCCAATTGTTTGTCATCCAAGGATTACATATCATCATTACCTCTAGTAACTAAGAGACTTTTAACGCGGAAGAAAACAGTAATTTTAACTTTTTTGATAACTAACACTTGGGCGGGTACCCTAGATTAAATTATCCGCCAAAGCTTTTGTTCTGAAGTGGCTCACCCACCCACCTAAATGTTTGCTATCCAAAAATTAGATATTACCATCACCTCTACTGACTAAGAAACGGCAGAAAAGAATAATTTTAAATTTCTTATTAACTTGGTCGGGAAGGCGAGAACTATCCACCCGTACTCATGTTTTATTGTAACCCACTCAAGTGTTTGTCTACAAATAATTGATATAATCATCATCTCCAGTGATGAAAAAACTATTAACGCGGCAGAAAAAAGTAGTTTTAAATTTCTTGATTACTAACACGTGGGAGGGTGGGCGGGAACCCCAGTTTAAATTATCCTCTAATACTCATGTTTTTAAGTGGCCTACCCACCTACTCAAGTGTTTGCCATCCAAGGATTAAATACCACCATTACCTCTACTGATTAAAAGTCTTTTAACGCGGCAGAGAATAGTAATTTTAATTTTTTTGATCACTAACACTTAGGCGGGTGGGCGGGAAGCCAAGCTTAAATCATCTGATTGTACTCATGTTTTGAAGTAGATTATCCACCTATCCAAGTGTTTGCCATTCAAAAATTACATACCACCATTACCTCTAGTGACTAAGAAGCGGAAGAAAAAAGTTTTTTTTTGTTGCTAATTAACACTTGGGCGGGTGGGCGGGTACCGTAGTTTAAATTATCTGCCTGTTCTCATGTTCTGAAGTGGCGCATCCATTCAATTAAGTGTTTGCCACCCAAGAATTAGATACCAGTATCACCTCTAGTGACTAAGAAACTTTTAACGCGGTAGAAATGAGTAATTTTAAATTTCTTGTTAACTTACACATGGGCGGGTGGGCGGGAACCTCAGTTTAAACTACCTGCCAATACTCATGTTTTTAAGTTGCCTTCCCACCCACCCAAGTGTTTGCCATTAAAGGATTAAATACCACCATTACCTCTACTGACTAAGAGACTTTAAACGCGACAGAAAAGAGTAATTTTAAATTTCTTATTAACTAACACTTGGTCGGGTGAGCGGGAACTATCTACCCGTACTCATGTTTTATAGTAACCCACCCAAGTGTTTGTCTACAAATGATTGACATAATCATCACCTTCAATGATAAAAAACTTTTAACGCGGCAGAGAAGAGTAATTTTAAATTTCCTGATAACAAACACTTGGGCGGGTGGGCGGGATCTCCAGTTTAAATTATTTACTCGTACTTATGTTCTAAAGTGGCCCATCTACCCACCAAAGTGTTTGCCATACAAGGATTACATACCACCATTACCTCTAGTGACTAAGTGACTTTTAACGCGGAAGAAATTTTTTTTTTTTATAACTAAAACTTGGGCGGGTGGGCGGGAATTCTAGTTTAAACTATCCGCCCGTATTCATGTTTTTGACTGGTTTACCCACCCACCCAAGTGTTTGTCATCCAAGAAATAGATACCACCATCACCTCTAGTGACTAAGTGACTTTTAAGAAAAGAGTAATTTTAATTTTTTTAATAACTAACACTGGGCGGGTGGGCGGGAACCGTAGTTTAAATTATCCGCCTGTACTTATGTTCTAAAGTGGCCCATCCACCCACCCAATTGTTAGCCATTCAAGGAATTCATACCACCATTATCTCTAGTGACTAAGAGACTTTTAACGCGGAAGAGAAGAGTATTTTTAACTTTTTTGATAACTAACACTTGGGCGGGTCGGCGGAAACCCCAGATTAAATTGACCGCCAATGCTTTTGTTCTGAAGTGGCCCACCCACTCACTCAAGTGTTTGCTATCCAAGAATTAGATACCACTATCACTTCTAGTGACTAAGAAACTTTTAACGCGGTAAAAAAGAGTAATTTTAGTTTTTTTATTAACTAACAATTGGGCGGGTAAGCGGGAACTCCAGTTCAAACTATCAGCTTGTACTTATGTTTTGGAGTTCTTAGGTTTTCTGCGGGTAACTCCAGATCAAAATTACCAGCAAGTAGTTTGAATGGAGACCCCAACTATTCGCCAGAGAGCTTGTTATCAGAGAATTAAACGTTTTTTTTAGTTAGAAATTTCTTAGTCAGAGGAGGAAGTAATTTTTAATCTATAGATCAGTATTACCATCAAGTAAGTTAAACTTGAGTGTCCACTTACCCGCTCAAAACTTTGTTATGGAAATATTGAAAGTTTCTTCTTTTTGCAAGCGTTATAAGTCCATTTCTCCAAGAAAGAAGAAGTTATATTAGTAAGCGTTAGAAGTCTTTTTGTTCAAAAAGAAGGAGGTAGTATCTGATCTTGATCTTTTGACACGTTAGATATGAGAATAATAAATTTAATCTTTTGATGAATTGGATGAATGGGTGAGTCACTCCAGATCGTGATGATTATCATGTAGTTTTCTCTTGAGTAATATCTATTTGCTAAAAAGTTTTTTATCAAAAAATTTGAGGTTTTTCTCATTACAAGCGTTTGAAGTTTTTTTGTTGTTTCCTAACATTATAAATCAAAACTTTTTATAAGCAACAGTTGTAAGGGTAGGTCACTCCAAATCAGTTGCAATTTGAACTTTAATTCCAAGCCAACCTTTCAAAATTTGTTCTTCTTTTCTGCAAGTGAATAAATCTTTTAGTCAAAAAAAGTAAAGGTAAAGTGCAATCTCTTTATGACTAACAACTGGGCGGGTGGGTGGGTCAGTCTAAATTATGATTACCATCAAGCAATTTAAACTACTGAGCCTAGCCACCCGCCCGAGTGTTTTTTATCAAAGAATTGGAAGCTTTTCCTCTTTGCTAGTTTTTTAGTCAGAAGAAGAAGAGGTGATATCTAATCTTTTAATGACTAGGCGGGTGGGTGGAACATTCTAGATATTGATTACTATCAAGCAGATTGAGCGCTACTTACCACCCCAAAAGTTTGTTATCAAGAAATTAAAAAATTTCTTTGCAAGCTTTAGAAATTTTTGTCCAAGAAAAAGCAGTTGATATTCAATCTATTAAAAACCAACGATTGAGCGAGTGGGTGGTTTGCTCCACATTATGATTATCGTCGAATAGAAATGAAATTGGAAATTTTTTCTCTTTATAAGCGTTATATGTCTTTTTGTCTAAAAAGGAAGAAGTTATATTTAATTTTTGATAACTAACACTTGGGCAGATAGTTGGGTCACTCCAAATTTTAATTACCATTAATTAGTTTGAACTAGAGTGCTTACAAATCTGCTGCTGCGTTTTTAACAAAGAATTGAAAGTATATTTTCTCTGCAAGTCTAGTCTAGTCAGAAAAAGAAAAAGTGATAGCTTATCTTTTGATGACTATTTTTGGGCGGGTAGGTGTGTCACTCTAGATCATGGTTTTCAGCAAATAGTTTCAACTGTTTTTCTTTTTTCTTATCGTTTAGAAGTCTTTTTGTCTAAGAAGGTGATGTTCAATCTTTTGATGATCAACATTTGGAAGTGTAAAATTTTTATTGATTTTAGTGCCAATTAGGGCATATGATTTTTGGCAAACTTAAGGTAATTTCTAAGAAACTTGTTTTGGCTAGGAAAACGGTAAAACGATTTAGTTTTTTGACTGATAACTTGTTTGGGTTTGCGGAAGCTTTCAATCTTTTAGTTAATTTATTAATTTGTCAAAAAAAAAGATAAGATAGTATGACGCTATCTAAGGACTGCAAAATTATTTGCTTTAGCATTGTTAGCGACATATTTTTTGGTAAACGCAGATTTTTTTAGTAAAAAACTTTTGATCGTTTTTTTTTTTTAATACCTGAATTAGGAGCTCATACTTAGTTGTTTAGATGTATTAAAACCAAAAAAACTTAGACTTATCTATGGCGGTAATCAACCAAAAAAAAAAAAATTTGCCGCAAGTGAGTAAACAAGTAACAATTAGCAAAGTAGTAAGTTCTAGCAAATTTTGATTGGTAGAAGTTCTGACTTTTGCTAATGTCTAGACAGACAAAAAAAATGTTTCTTAGAAACTGAAAAAGCTGTTTTAAAACATTTTAACATTTTACTTGCCAGCCAAATTGTTTTAGAACTGTTATTGCAAAAATCAAGTTAAAAAAATTAAGTATAGCACACTAATGCAGTCGACAAAGTGGAAAAAACACATTTTTAGACATTTCAATAACTTTTATAGATATTGTTTGACAGTTTTTATTAATCTTAAGTTTATAATGAAGTTATTTTGACATTTACTGACTGTTTTTGACAAGTTTTGATATTTAGAAAACGTTTTTTGTTTGTTCCAAAAGTTTTAAAATACACAGATAATATTAAGTTTATGTTAATTTTGTTTTGATATTGACATTTTTTAAACAATTTTAGACACTAATAGTTTTTAACAGATTTAGAAAACTTTTTTGACATTTAAGACAACTCTAGACAATTCAATAACTTTTATAGATAAACTAGGTTTTGAATTTTTAGGTTTGTTTTGAAGCTACTCTAACATTTTTTGACAGTTTTGACATTTAAAATGCTTTTTTAGACGTTTTTAGACATTATTTATTAGTTTCAGACACATTTAGAAAACTTTTTTGATAGTTTAGACAACTTTTTTGATAGTTTAGACAACTCTAGACAATGCTATAACTTTTATAAATAAAGTTTGATAATTTTTCAATTATTAGGTCTATTTTGAAGTTAGTTTAACATTTTCTGACAATTTTGACATTTACAATGCATTTTTAAACGTTTTTAAACATCACTTATTAGTTTTAGACATCTCTAGAAAACTTTTTTGACTGTTTAGACAACTTTAGACAATCCAATAAACTTTATAGATAAAGTTTGATAGTTTTTTAATTTAACTTTGCACCGTTTCCACTTCTCGGATTATTTATTAAGTTCTACTTAAGTAAACCTTAAAGTTTTAAACGGTTTGCACGGCACACAGAATTGTAAGGCTTAAGGTGCACATAAACATAACCTATTATGAAATGTCAGTTTAGCAAATTCAAAAGATGGATTTTATCTTTGATTTTTATAATGATATAGATCTGGCTGCAATATAATTAATTGAATATGGCATTCATTGTCAAACTGAAATTTTAAACAATAAGTTTTGAAACCTATAATATTTAAAAGAAATATTAATTTACATTCAAATTAAATTTTATTATTTTTTTATATTACATATAATTTTTTATAGCTTTTAGCGTCTGTTTTTTAATATCCAATTCTGCTTCCATTATACAGGGTTAGTCAATATTACCGGAACACCTAAATAATTCTTTAATTATAGTAAGGCCTACAAACTTGCGCAGAAAACCGCAAACGAATTAATGGAAAAAAAATTAAATTTAAAAAAAAAATTAAAATTTTTAATTAAAAAAAAAAAAAGTCTTTTTCAAAAAATCTAAAAACTGTAGAACTGTTTAAAATTTATTGTTTTTATACTCATTTATGTAAAAAAAAGATTAAATAACAAACAAACATTTTTAGTTTTTAAATTTTTTTTTAGTAATAAATCTATTTTTTTTTCAATTGAAAAAAAATCATTTATTTGTTAAACTACTATTTGACTAGTCTTGAGAAAAGACGCTTTAACTTTGGCACTAGTTTTTAAAATGCTTTATAAAATTGTTTCATTGGCTTGCTTAGTTCAATTGATATGTACCTATATTAGACTGTTTTTTGTTTGTTTATAAAATACATATATTTTTGTTAACGTTTTTGATATAATATAAAAGATAAAATCATTAAATATAACAAGATGGAAAGCACATTTTAAGATAAAACCATTATTACATTTTCTAATGTAGATAATACTTTCCTGCAATAAAAAGTATTTATAATACAACTAAAAATTTTAATGATGCAACCATCTCACGATAATTTCCTTAAAAAATTATAAATCATGAGAACCCTTCGCATGAATTACACATTAATTTCTACGCATTGTTTCATAACACGCTTGTCAATCATAAAAGCACCGAAAATTGGACCCGCTTAAAAGGTAATCGTTGGAGGTGCGGAATTCCGGATGTGGGACATCTTCAGCTGCGAGCTATACGTTATGTAGTAGCAAGTGCGCTTGCTTCTTGCTCCGGGTCTAGGTCTCGCTTTCACTCGGGTCAAGACACCTTGCTAATAAAAAAATAATGTGTATGCAGAGGCGAGAAATTAAATGACATCACCTCGGGTGATGAATATGTAAAAGATGATTTTATATTGGTTTTATGTGTTTATTTTCTGTGAATTGTTTTGAGGAGAAATCTTATTTATGATTAGAACATTGTTTAGTGGAAATTTTTATTGTTTTGTGGAAATTTTTTGTCACGGATTTGTGGAATAAATTAGGTGTAGTATATTAAACTTATATTAATGTTCAAGTTGTATTTTTCAAAACGTTTAAGAAAGTTTGTGCGAAAGAAATTAGCATTACAACTTATTATCATTTCATTTGAAGATAATAAAATTAAATTAAATAATTTAATATTACAATCCGATTAAAACCTATTAAATTTAACATTTACTTTAAGAATGAAGTAAAATGTCATTACACCCGCCTCTTAATACCACAATTATTAACAACCGCCCATATCTACAGCCCATTGTTCCGCCAATTCATCATTAATCACTACTCTCTTTTCTCTCCTTCCGATAAATTATTACTCTTCAATAATTGTTGCAATTTGTCGCTACCTTACAAAATTAAATTTTTCAATAAAACTGTCAACATTAATTGTTTAATGTGATAATTACTACACGGTTAATAATAGCTAATTATATTTGTGGTTGATTGGGGAAATGTTTTTTTTAATTGTCGGCAAAGATCTTTTGAATTCCATATTTGGATTTGTTTTTGATGAGTAAATGATTGAAGCACATTAAAATAATTTGTTCTGTAATTAATAATATTATCTACCATCAAGTAATAATATCATAATTATTATGTTGAGTATAAGTAGTTTGTAGCATTTTTTATTATTTTAATTTATTGCTTGGAAAAGAAATTGTAATTGAATTTTTTTTGTTGCTTTCAAGCATGTTATAATTTAATTTAATTTAAGAAATTAATTTATATGTTTATATATGTGTTGTTTGTTATTAGCACATTGTGGAGAAAGCAGGTGTTAGTTATTGTAACCGATTTTATTTCACATTTATTGTTTGAATTTGGTATGTGGGTATTATCAAATTGTTTACGCAAATTATAGATTCATAAAGGTTACAATTATTCATGTTTGTAAACAACTTATGGAATTAAATTTATAATCTATATTAACAATCGGTGTTTTGAAGTTATCAAAGATTTTGAAACATCTTTAACAAACTGTTTACAACTTTACTTATGGTATAGATTTTATGAACAATTTGCAAATTATTAGATTAAAAGAATAAAATTACCGTACCTGTGCATAATCTGTACGTTGGTACGGTATATAAAATAAATAGTTATTTTGTAAAACACGACTTAAGACATGAATACTAATTAAACTAATTATGCTTGGACAATTAAAACGTTTTAACGCCTTTTTTCAAGACTAGTCAAATATACGAACCTGTTAAACTTTACTACATGGATTTCAAATATAGTAAATATAACTTTTAAAGGCGTAATTTTGGCTTTCTAAAATAAAATTTTGGTTACAAATGTATTTAGTCAGTCAGTAGTTACTGCTAAACCGTTAATCCGGCTTTTAAACTATAAATCAAACCTTTAATATTGTAAATCCGGTTTTTAAAAGTGTAAATCCGGCCTTTGAAAATTTAATCCGGTTTAATTCTACTGATAAGTTGTTAATCCGGCATTTTAAACTATAAATCTGGTCTATAAAGTGTTAAGTTTGACTATTAAACTGATAATCTGGTCTTTAAATATTAAATCCGGTTATTAAATGTGTAAATTTAAATCCGGCCTTCAAATAATAAATACTTTGTTTAAAAATGTAAATTCATTTTACACAACGTCAAAAATTTAATCGTTAACTGTCAAAAAGTGCAAATGTTTATCATAAAAAATCAAAATGAACTAAATATGGTCATAAAACATTAAAATGTTTTTAGATAAATCAAAACGCGTTCAAAATGTATTTTTTTTTTCATAAAATGTCAAAAAATAGCAAGTAAATCATTATTAGAAAACACCAAAATTCGGCCATAAACTGTTAAAAAAGTGTAAAAGATTTCATAAAATCCCAAAAACTGCTAAATCTGGCTACAAAATATTCAAATATTGTCAGAAAGATTCAATATGTCATAAAACTGACTTTGCAAAATTTTTTAATAAACAAATATTTAATTTTGTAATACAACCAAGCCTTATTTGATAATTGATAATAAATACTCTTAATATTAAATTATTTATTAAACTTTTATTATATTTATTAATGTTTATTAATAATTGTAAAATTAAACGATTAACTACTAATAGGACATATACTTACAACTAACGCGTGACGTCAGTTGTGAGCGTAAAACGTTATGTACAAGAGTATTGCCATGCATTCCAGTTTGTTGGAATGGAATCTAGGTTGCCGGATTGTCAATTTTGCGCTGTCATACAAAATTATATGTCTCTGGGTTTTTTATTTTTGGTAGAGTACTGCTCCTACTTATTGGTAACTCGCGTCTGTTTTTAGGACAAAACTTAGGTTTAGTTGGAGCTTTGCCAGTTTGAGAGGGCGGTCAATTGCTTCTTTAAGTTTCTCAAAGGGTGTTGAGGTTTTGTTCGTCCTCTTGAATGTTTGTTTGAGGCTTTGCATGGCCATCAGCAGTTTAGCTATTTTTGCAAATTTTGGGACATACTTTCTGAGCCATATGCAATGTCCCAAAAAACTGCAAAGTTATTTTTTGTTCTAACGGTTTGTTCTCATCTGCCAAAATTTGGTATCTCAGATATTTTAGTTCATCTGTCCCAAAATTGCACTTCTTGATCCTGTAGCCTTTCTAGTACTAGGCGTAGATGGTCTCGGTGTTCACCTGCGACCTGGAATGTTGCAAGGGCGTTTTTCAGGCCGAATGGCATTACTTTAAACTGGTAGGTTCTCCAAACGTAGGCGGCGACGGTGGTCAGGTGCCGGTTTTTATTGTGAATTTGAATCTGCTAGTAACCCGTTGTAAGGTCCATTTTTGTGAAGATTTTGGTCTCTTTAAAATCCTTAAAAGTTTTCCGGGTTTTTGGGAAGTTACTTTTGTTTTGGTCGCTTTGTTCAGTTGCTTGTAGTCGATGCAAAACCGGGATGATCCGTCCTTTTTCTTTACTATCACTACTGGTGCGCAGTACTCACTCAAGCTTTTCTTTATAATGCCCGAGGCCAACATCTTCTTAATCTGTTAGTAAATCGGGGCCTTTTGTGAGCATTATATAAGTATCTCGCTGCTCAGATTGGAATTCTATCTGCCAACTCGATCTTGTGGGTGCATGTTTGGGTTGTAGCGGATCTTGGGTCCTTGCTAAAGACCGACGGGAGCGCCTGAATGATATTTCCAAACCTTTGTTGTTGCGGAGGGAACGTTCTTACTTCGGTGTTGCTGTTCTCCAACCAGAGTCTATGGTTGCCTCGCTTCCAATAGGTGGTAGAGCGTGGATTGCTGCCAAAGTGAGGCATTCTTGTGCATAATTTAATATTTGATTATGGCTTGGTTTATTGTTTTGACCCGCTCACTCGCCCAAGTGTTTGTAATTAGATTTAGAATTTTTGTGTTTTTTAACAATAATTTGATGTTTTAATGTTGGAATTTGCTAATTTTGACATTTTATAAATAGAATTTTGCATTTTTTAAGAGTTACTAACTAATTTTGGGGATTATTGACAATATTTTTATCTTTTATGACCAGATTTTGCTATTTTGTAAATCCATGAAAAAAATTTTGCACTTTTTTATAGTTTCTGAATAGATTTTTGACAATATTTTGATGTTTCAAGGCCGGATTTTAAAACTTTATAATTTTTTTTTACAATTTTAAAAAGTTTATGGTTGAATTTTGATGCTTTTCAACAATAATTTGATGTTTTAAGGCTAGAATTTGCTAATTTTGACATTTTATGAAGAGAATTTTGCACTTTTTATAGTTTAGATGGATTTTTCTGCTTTTGACTATATTTTGATGTTTTGAGGCCGGATTTTGGTTCTTTTCAAAAGTATATTGTCAGATTTTGATGCTTTCTGGCAATTGTTTAAAATTTTATGGCTCTTTTTGACATTTTATGAACAAAATACTGCACTTTTTAGCCGGATTTTGATTTTCTTAATTTAAAATATAATAAAGTGATTTATTTTTTTACTTTTCATAAATAAAAAGTGTAGTTTTTAACATTTTTGTACTTTTTGACAATATTTTTTTACTTTATAGTCAGATTTTGCTATCTTTGACATTTCATAAAAAGAATTTTGCACTTTTGTACAAATTTTTGTGTTTTTTTACAATATTTTGATGTTTAAAGGTTGGATTTTGGACTTTTTTACCAGTTTATTGTCGGATTTTGGTGTTTCTGACAATTGTTTGAAATTTTAAGGTTAGAATTTGCTTTTTTGGCATTTTATGAACAAAATACTGCACATTTCAGCCAGATTTTGGGTCTTTTAATTTAAAATATGTTAAAGTAAGATTATTTTTTGATTTTTCATAAATAGAATGTGTAGTTTTTAACATTTTAGTACTCTCTGACAATATTTTTATACTTTAAAGCCAGATTTTGCTATTTTAGACATTCTATGAAAAGAATTTTGCATTTTTTATAGTTTATAGACAGATTTTTGTACTTGTTAACAATATTTTGATTGTTTAATGTTGGATTTTAAACTTTTTTAACAATTTATTGTTAGATTTTGGTGTTTTTGACATTGTTTGAAATTTTATGGTTGGAATTTGCTTTTTTTGACATTTTATGAACAAAATACTGCACTTTTTATTCGGATTTTGGTTTTTTTTAATTTAATATATGATAAAATATTATTATTTTTAAACTTTTCATAAATAGAATGTGTAGTTTTTAACAGTTTAGTACTTTCTGACAATATTTTTATACTTTATAGCCAGATTTAGCTATTTTTGACATTCCATGAAAATAATTTTGCATTTTTCTATAGTTTATGGACTGATTTTTGTGCTTTTTGACAATATTTTTATGTTTCAACCTTGGATTTTAAAGTTTTTTAACAGTTTATTGTCGGATTTTGGTGTTTTTGACAATTGTTTGAAATTGTAAGTTCTTTTTGACATTTTATGAACAAATTATTGCACTTTTCAGTTGGATTTTGGTTCTTTTAATTTAAAATTTAATAAAATAATTTTATTTTCTGATTTTTTATAAATAGAATGTGTAGTTTTTAATATTTTAGTACTTTTTGACAATATTTTTATACTTTATAGCAAGATTTTTCTATTTTTGACAATCCATGAAAAAAATTTTGCACTTTTTTGTAGTTTATAGACTAATTTGAATGCTTTTTGACTATACTTTGATATTTTAAGGTTGGATTTTAAACTTTTTCAACAGTTTATTATTGAATTTTGGTGTTTCTGACAATTGTTTGAAATTTTAAGGTCTGAATTTGCTCTTTTTGACATTTTATGAACAAAATGCTGCAGTTTTCAGCCGGATTTTGTTTTTTTTTTAATTTAAAATATGATATAGTATTATTATTTTTTTACTTTTCATAAACAGAATGTGTAATTTTTAACATTTTAGTATTTTCTGACAATGTTTTGATAATTTATAGTTAAATTTTGCTATTTTGTGACATTCCATGATAAGAATTTTCCATTTTTTTATAGTTTATGGACTGATTTTAGTGCTTTTTGACAATATTTTGATGTTTAACGGTTGGATTTTGGATTTTTTAACAGTTTATTGTCGAATTTTGGTGTTTCTGACAATTCTTTGAAATTTTAAAGTTAGATTTTGCTTTTTTTGACATTTTATTAACAATTTACTGCACTTTTCAGCTGAATTTTGGTTCTTTTTAAAAGTAATTTAAAATTTTATAACAAAATTATACCATTTTTTGACTTTTTATAAATATAATGTTGCAGTTTTTAACATTTTAGTACTTTCTGGTAAATTTTTTATACTTTTAAGCTAGATTTTGCTACTTTTGACAATTTATAAAAATAATTTTGCAGCACTTTGTTATAGTTTATGGACTGGGTGCTTTTTGGCAATATTTTAATGTTTAAAGGTTGGATTTTAGACTTTTTTAACAGTTTATTGTTGCATTTTGGTGTTTTTGACAATTGTTTAAAATTTTAAGGTTAGAATTTGCTCTTTTTGACATTTTATGAACAAAATACTGCACATTTCAGCCGAATTTTGGTTCTTTTAATTTAAAATATGATAAAGTAATATTATTTTTTTAAGTTTTATAAATAGAATGTGTAGTTTTTAACATTTTAGTACTTTCTGACAATATTTTTATACTTTATAGTCAGGTTTTGCTATTTTTGACGTTTCCATAAAAGAAACTTTGCACTTTTGGAAAAAAAATGTGCTTTTTGACAATATTTTGATGTTTAAAAGTTGGGTTTTGGACTTTTTTTAACAGTTTATTGTCGGATTTTGGTGTTTCTGACGATTATTTAAAATTTTCAGGTTGAAATTTGCTTTTTTTGACTTTTTATAAACAAAATACTGCACTTTTCAGTCAAATTTTGCTTTTTTTTAAACAGTTTAAAATTCTATTACAAAATATTACCTATTTTTTACTTTTCCTAAATAGGATGTTGCAGTTTTTATCATTTTTGTACTTTTTGACAATATTTTTATATTTTATAGCCAGATTTTGCTATTTTTTGACATTCTATGTAAAGATTTTTGCTTTTTTTATAGTTTATAGATGAATTTTTGTGTTGTTTTGACAATATTTTGATATTTAAAAGTTAGATTTTGGACTTTCTTAACAGTTTATTGTTGGATTCTGGTGTTTTTGACAATTGTTTGAAATTTTAAGGTTGGACATTGCCTTTTTTTGGCATTTTATGAACAAATTACTGCACTTTTTAGCCGGATTTTGGTTTTTTTGATTTAAAATATGATAAAGTAATATTATTTTTTGACTTTTCATAACAAAAATGTGTAGTTTTTAACATTTTAGTACTTTCTGACAATATTTTTATACTTTAAAGCCAGATTTTGCTATTTTTGAAAATTTATAAAAAGAATTTTGCAGCATTATTTATAGTTTATGGACTGAGTGGTTTTTGGCAATATTTTGATGTTTAAAGGTTGGATTTTGGACTTTTTTAACAGTTTATTGTTGGATTTTGGTGCTTTCTGACAATAGTTTAAAATTTTAAGGTTGGAATTTGTCTTTTTTGACATTTTATGAACAAATTACTATACTTTTCAGCCGGATTTTGGTTTTTTAATTTTAAATATGATAAAGTAATATTATTTTTTTATTTTTTTCAAATAGAATGTGTAGTTTTTAACATTTTAGTACTTTTTGACATTATTTTTAAACTTTATAGTCAGGTTTTGCTATTTTTGACATTCCATGAAATAAATTTTGCATTTTTCTATAGTTTATAAATGGATTTTCTTGTTTTTTGACAATATTTTGATATTTAAAGGTTAAATTTTGGATTTTTTCAACAGTTTTTTGTTTGATTTTGGTGTTTTTGACAATTGTTTGAAACTTTAAGGTTGGAATTTGTGTTTTTGGCAATTTATGAAGAAAATACTGCATTTTTTTAGCCGGATTTTGGTTCTTTTAATTTAAAATATGATAAAAAATTATTATTTTTTGACTTTTTATAACAAAAATGTGTAGTTTTTAACATTTTCGTACTTTCTGACAATATTTTTATATTTTATAGCCAGATTTTGCTATTTTTTGACATTCTATTCAAAGATTTTTGCACTTTTTTATAGTTTATGGACTAATTTCTGTGTTTATTAACTATATTTTTTTATGTTTAACGGTTGGGTTTTGTACTTTTTTAACAGTTTATTGTCAGATTTTGGTGTTTTTGACAATTGTTTAAAATTTTAAGGTTGGAATTTGCTTTTTTTACATTTAATGAACAAAATACTGCACATTTCAGCCAGATTTTGCGTAATTTTTAGCCGGATTTTGGTTCTTTTAATTTAAAATATGATAAAGTAATATTATTTTTTTATTTTTTTAAATAGAATGTGTAGTTTTTAACAATTTAGTACTCTCTGACAATATTTTGATACTTTAAAGCCAGATTTTGCTATTTTAGACATTCTATGAAAAAAAATTTGCATTTTTCTTATAGTTTATGGACTGATTTTTGAGCTTTTTGACAATATTTTAATATTTAAAGGTTAGATTTTGGACTTTTCTAATAGTTTATTGTTGGATTTTGGTGTTTTTGACAATTGTTTAAAATTTTAAGGTCAGAATTTGCTCTTTTTTACATTTTATGAACAAAATGCTGCACTTTTTTACCGGAATTTGGTTTTTTAATTTAAAATATTAGAAAGTAATATTATTTTTTTACTTTTCATAAATAGAATGTGAAGTTTTTAACAGTTTAGTACTTTCTGACAATAATTTTATACTTTATAGTCAGGTTTTGCTATTTTTGACATTCTATAAAAAGAATTTTGCATTTTTTATAGTTTAGATGGATTTTTATGCTTTCAACCATTTTTTAATGTTTTTTGTCGGATTTTGGTTCTTTTCAACTGTATATTGTGAGATTTTGTTGCTTTCTGACATTTGTTAAATATTAAGGTTAGAATTAGCTATTTTTGACATTTTATAAACAAAATACTGCACTTTTCAGCCGAATTTTGGTTTTTTTAATTTAAAATATGATAAAGCCTTATTATTTTTTGTATTTGCTATTTTAAATATTTCATGAGAAGAATTTTGCACTTTTTATAGTTTAGAAGGATTTTTGTGTTTTTGACCATATTTTGATGTTTTGCGGCCGGATTTTGGTTCATTTCAACAGTATATTGTCAGATTTTGGTGTTTTCTGACACTTGTTTAAAATTTTAGGGTCATAATTAGCTCTTTTTGAAAATGTCAAACAAAAATGAACAAAATACTGCAGTTTTAGCCGGATTTTGATTTTTTTGATTTAAAATATAATAAAGTAATATTATTTTTTTACTTTTCATCAATAAAATGTGTAGTTTTTAACATTTTAATACTTTATGACAATATTTTCATACTTTATAGTCAGCTTTTGCTATTTTTGACATTCTTTGAAAAGATATTTGCGTTTTTGGAAAAAAATTTGTACATTTTGACAATATTTTGATGCATTTTTAGCCGGTTTTTTTTATTTTTTGACATTTTATGTAAAGATTTATGCACTTTCTTATTGTTTATAGATGGACTTTTGTGCTTTTTGACAATATTTTGATGTCTCAAGGCCTGATTTTGGACTTTTTTAACAGTTTATTGTCGGATTTTGGTGTTTTTGACAATTGTTTATAATTCTAAGGTCAGAATTTGCTCTTTTTGACATTTTATGAACAAAATACTGCATTTTTTTGCCGGATTTTGGGTCTTTTAGTTTAAAATATCATAAAATAATATTATTTTTTTGATTTTTATAAATAGAATGTGTAGTTTTTAACATTTTAGTACTTTCTATCAGAATTTTTGAACTTTATAGCCAGATTTTGCAATTTTTGACGGATTTTTGTGCTTTTTGACAATATTTTGATGTTTTACTGCCGGATATTGTTTTTTTACCAGTTTATTGTTGGTTTTTTGACAATTGTCTGAAATTTTAAGGCCAGAATTTGTTATTTTTGACATTTTATGAACAAAATACTGCTTCTTTTAGCTGAATTTTGGTTTTTTTGCCAAATTGTTGTACATCAACATACATTTTTGTGAGCCAATTTTTGTTTTTGTAAAACTGTTTAAATTATCTTATTTTTTTAAACAAAAAAAATTGTTTTTGTAGACACACATTTTTGTGTGTGAGATAATTTTATGATTTTGAATTATGGCCGGATTTTTATATAATTTTTTTTTAATTTAACGTTAACAATTTCGGCTAGTCCCAACCTTAATAAATTGCAAATTGCAAGTCTAGGCCAAGAGAATTTGCTTTAGCATTTAAAGAAATCTTTGCGGTTGCTCGCAATTTTTTTTTATATTTATAAAAAAAATTATTCCAAATTTCCACCTGATTGTTTAGGACTTTTAAAAATTCATGGTTTTTAAGTTTTTGTTGAACTGCTTAATTTATGCAGCTTAATACCGGTCTCAGTTTTTTTTTTTTAATTTATGCAATTTTTGATTAGATAAGATTAGGTAAGATTGTGGTCTCTAAACATTAATTTAAAGTTTTGTGATAGTTAACAAGAACCTATTTTTATCACTCAACATTTCAATTAATGTTAATGTAATATTATTAAAATCATTTACAAAAACGCAAACAATTTTCAAGTCAACATACATCACGCAACTTATCCTTCTCAATTATCCGTAAGTCACGTATAAGGCGACATTTATTCCAATAAAAGGTCAATCTATTAAAAAGCGTGTCCGTAATTGTCGCATTAAATTTCCACTTATACTCTCAAGAGTTGTAACATAATAAATATAATAATACACAGACATCTTGCACGACAAACCAACACCATAGTAAACCCATTATAACATAATTGATGCACAATCAATAGATAATGCCGCACGTCAGTTAATAAAACCAGTTGGACATTATCTATCTGTACATCTCGCACCCAACATTTCTTTGTGAAAGCTAATTTTCTATATTAACAAAAATAATTTGTAAAGATCACAGTTAGACTAACGTTTGTTAATAAAATGTACTTAATTAAGAAACCACCCAGTGTGATATTAATTAAGAGGTTATGAAACATTATTCTCCGATAATGTCGCTATTAAATTTTAATGAGGAAAATAAATTATTGCGAACGCACGTATCGTGATTGATTTGTTTGGTTGGGTTGAATAGCTCACTTAAAAAGTATATATAATAATAAATGTTTTAGTTTTCTTAAAATATTAATTTATTTAAATTTATACAACTAATTAACAATTTTATTATTTTCTAATTAGGCAATATATAAAAAACAAAATACGCATCATATTAGAAACTATGCAAACTTTACCTATATGGACCTAATGAAGTGAAATTGTCAATTTTATGATGGGTGAAATTCATCGATGCTAATTGTTGTTTAGTAATTAGCAGAATCCCATATCTTAAGCAATATAAGAAAACTAATTAACTATTATATAATAAATTAATTTAAAAATAATGTTTAAAATATTAAAACAACAATTAATACAGTTTTTCTTTTTGTTTCAGGAAGGAACAAGTTCTACGCAGTAAAAAGGTAAGAGTTACATTTCCTGTGCACTCATCTCAAAGTCATTAAAATTAATCTTCCAAATATTCATTGAGAAATCTCTGTGCTTTCTTAATATGAAATAATAGCTTAATTCATCTTCAAATGACTTTATAAAGCATAATTGAAGCATAGGAATTTACCTTTGTGCAGTAGCAGAAAATTATTACGTTCGCAATTCTTTTATCAGTTATGTAAGAGTAAAAGTGATTATTGTAGCGCATTTTTAAAGAGATTAGAATTGCGGAATGCTTGGAAAATGCATTAATTACTGGAATTAAACTTGTAATTAATTTTCTTGTGGCAATAATATTAATTAGTTCATTATTTTAATAACATATTAATGTGTAAAGATGAGTATTACAATAAAATTGCATTAATTTTATAATTATAATAGTTAACTTAACTTTATTCTTGGTACATTTTATCATTAACTAGCAATTGTTTTGTTAAATAAACTGTTTAAAGGCCTGGTTACACAGTGCGAGCTAGCCTAGTCAGTTACTTTGAACCTACTCGCACCGTGTGACCGCATCATATGAGTTACTGTCATGACCTGTAACTAGTATAATATTTTAATAAATATGCTGTGTGGATGGAGCTACTGTTAGAACGCATAAACCGCATTAATATTGCTGCATTTTATTGTAGATTTTAAACGTGACATTTGCTTCAGAATAACTATTTTGTTTTACTTAAAATTATAACTTACCAATAATATATAAATTGTACATATAACAAAATGATAGAAATATCCTTACCTGTAACTAAACAAGACATAATATTAGCAAATAATATATTTTGTTAACGTTTAACGTTTTTATGATATGATACTGTATAGAATAAATCTGTCATTATGATGACTGAGCACACTTTACAAGAAAGATGTGTGTATTGGTCGCGTTTTTTTTAATAATGTTTGCACGCCTTGTGGTGAAATCAACATAACAACGTTATATGCCCACGTATGACGTCACACACATATTGTGAAAATAATTATTTAAATTTATTATATAAAACAACTTTTTTTATAAAAATTTTTTTCTGCTACTTTTAGAATAATTAAAAAAAAACAGCCGGTGACAGATAAATTGTCAACATTTAGAAAAGCAACTTAAAACTGAGTTATATGCATATTGACAGCATAATTGTCAAATTATTAAATTTTTTTATTAAAATAATTAAATTAAATTTATTTTTTTTAACTTTATTGACAGCTTAACTGTCAAAATATTAAAAAAACTTGGTGGGTGGGAACAAAGTTTAATTTGTGAGCAAATTACTTTTTCTACTGAGTGTTAATGATTCAATTTAAATTGATTAAACTGAAGACAATATTGCGCTACATACATATTTTTGATGGTAATATATTGCGCAATAATAATGTTTTTTGTTTCTAGTTTAATATACTTTAATATTGTGTGAATTGATCGTCACAATTCACACAAAAGGTTTTAAAAATGAGGATAATATTGCGCAACAATTAATTTTTAATAACTGAGGATAACATTGCGCAATGATTTTACTTTGGCCTTATTGCAGTTTTTAATGATAATTTATATATGAGGACAACATTGCGCACTATTTTTTAGGCTTTTTTTTAATATTGAGGTCAATAAACTGAGGTTAGGATTGCGCAACAATAAAATTTATAACGGTTTTACCATGTCAGCATCATTTTAATGGCTATTGTGTCAATTGTTTTGCAGTAGATATTGAGTCATTTCGAGCTTTATAAACTAAGGACAATATTGCGCAATAGTTATATTTTGACATATTTTTAATATATAAGCTGCTGGAATGTTGATTTTTTTTAAATAACAAATTTTGTTATTTTGAGGTTAATATTGCGCAACAATTTTTTTTCATTTGTTTTATCATATTTAAATCATTATAATGACGTATATGTTAATTGGTTTGCAGAAAATACTGATTTGAGTTTTATAAACTAAAGTCAATATTGCGCAATAATTACATTTTGATTTTTTTTTAATATTTAAACTATTTTAGTTGCTAAACCATTGATTTTTTTTTAGGTAACAATTTTTGTTATTTTGAGGGTAACCAACTGAGGTTAATATTGCGCAACAATTTTAATAACTGTTTTGTGATAACAAAATCATTTTACTTGCGAATATATTTAATGGTTTTGCAGTAAATAGTAATTTGAGTTTTTTAAATTCAATATTTCGCAATAGTCACAGACAGCTTTAGAAACTAAGGACAATATTGCGCAATAATTTTACTAACTGCTTTTTAGTGACATTATTTTAATAGCAAACGTTGATTGGTTTACAGTAAACATTGATCTAACTGAGGTCAATATTGCGCAATAGTTACATTTTGATATTTATTTAATATTTAGCACAATCTAGTTGATAAAGTGTTGATTCACTTTAATTGATAACATTTTTTGTCATTTTGAGGTTAATTGCGCAATAGTTTTTATTGCGACATTTTTACTATATTAGTGACTTAGATGGTTGGCAGGATCTAAAGTTGAAACTACTGTCGCGCAATTATTGAATTTAGTGCCCCGTCCACCCACCCAATTGTTTGTAATAAAAAAATTGATTTATAAACACTTGGGTGGGTGGGCGGGAACTAAAGTTGAAACTACTGTCGCGCAATAATTGAACTTAGTGCCCGCTCAACTGTTTGTGGTCAAGAAATTGGATAACGAACACTTGGGTGGGTGGGCGGGAACTAAAGTCAAAACTACTGTCGCGCAATTATTGAACTTAGTGCCACCCACCCGTCCAAGTGATAGTCATCAAAGGATCTATTGTTTGTCCTACCTTGTATGTGCTTGGATTTAGATATGAGAGAATTGTTTAACAATAAATTTCTTGATATCTAACGCTTGGTTGGGTGGGCGGGAACAACGTTTAATTTGTTGGCAAGTATTTTTTTTTTACTGTAATTCATCCACCCGCCCAAGTGTTGGTTATCAAAAGATTTATTGTCTGTGTCACCTTTGATGTGTTTGGGTTTAGATATGAGAAAACTGTTTAACAATAAATCTTTTGATAACTAACCCTTGGGTGGGTGGTCGGGAACAAAGTCGAATTTGTAAGCGAGTAACTTTTTCTACTGTGACCCACCCGCCCAAGTGTTAGTTATCAAAAGATCTATTGTCTGTCCCACTTTTTGTGTGTTTGAATTTAGAAATGAGAAAACTGTTTAACAATAAATCTCTTGATAACTAACGCTTGGGTGGGTGGGCGCGAACAAAGTTGAATTTAAATGCAAATTACTTTTTTTACTGTGATCCACCCACCCGCCCAAGTGTTACTTATGAAAAAATCTGTTGTTTGTTCTTCCTCCTGTGTGCTTGCATTTAGATATGAAAGAATTGTTCAACAATAAATTTTTTGATAACTAACGCTTGGATGGGTGGGCGGGAACAAAGTTTAATTTGTGTGCGAGGTACTTCTTCTACTGTGACCCACCAACCCGCCCAAGTGTTAGTTATCAAAAGATCTATTGTCTGTCCCATCTTTTGTGTGTTTGGATTAAGAAATGAGAAAATTGTTTAACAATAAATATCTTGATAACTAACGCTTGGGTGGGAGGGCGGGAACAAAGTTTAATTAAAAAGCAAATTTTTTTTTTACTGTGACCCACTTACCCGTCCAAATGTTAGTCATCAAAGGATCTATATCTATTCCACCTTTTATATGCTTGGATTAAAATATGAGAAAATTGTTTAACAATAAATCTCTTGATAATTAACGCTTGGGTGGGTGGGCGGGAACAAATTTTTAATTTATAGGCAAGTTACTTTTTCTACTGTGACTCACCCATCCGCCCAAGTGTGAGTCATCAAAGGATCTATTGTCTGTCCCACCACTTATATGCTTGTATTTAGATATGAGAAAATTGTTAAACAATAAATCTTTTGATAACAAACACTTGGGTAGGAAGGCCGAAACAAAGTTAAATTTGTGGGCAAATAACTTTTTCTACTATGAATCACTTACCCGTCCAAATGTTAGTCATCAAAGGATCTATATCTGTTCTACCTCTTATGTGCGTAGATTTAGATATGAGAGAACTGTTTAACAATAAATCTCTTGCTAACTAACGCTTCGGTGGGAAGACGGAAACAAAGTTAAATTTGTGGGCAAGTTACTTTTTCTACTGTGAACCACTTACCCGTCCAAATGTTAGTCATCAAAGAATCTATTGTCTGTTCCACCTTTTATATGCTTGGATTAAGATACGAGAAAATTGTTTAACAATAAATCTCTTGATAAATAACGCTTGGGTGGGTGGGCGGGAACAAAATTTTAATTTTGTGGGCGAGTTACTTTTTCTATTCTGACGCACTCACCCGTCTAAGTGTTAGTCATCAAAGGATCTATATCTGTTCTACCTCTTATGTTTAACAATAAATCTCTTTATATCTAACGTGAGGGTGTGGGCGGGAACAAAGTTTAACTTGTGGGCAAGTTACTTTTTTTACTGTGGCCTACCTACTCGCCCAAGTGCTAGTTATCAAAGGTTCTATTGTCTGTCCCACCTCTCATTTGCTTGGATTTAGATATGAAAGAATTGTTTAGCAATAAATCTTTTGATGAGAGAGTTACTTTTTCTAGATAGAATAAATTTTAGACAATTTTTTTATTTCAACGTTTGTTATATTTTTATAACTTTTAAAACTTTTAAAAAAAGTATCTTTTAAACTAAGTTTTATGCAGTATGTCAAAACATTAAAAAACTTTGTTTGAACTTCATTAAGAAAAGTAAATCTCGCACAATTTTTATATTTCTATTTTTGTTGTAACTTTTATAACTATTATATTTGAAGAAATTATCCTTGAAACCATATTTTTACTATTTTGACAGCTTCGCTGTCAAAATATTAAAAAAAAAATATGTATTGTGTTTTTGCCCACAACTGACGTCACATGCACCGATTATATTAGTTTCACTGCGTTAGCAAAATACATCTACAAATTAAGAAAAAAGTTTCAGATGCTTAAGCCATCGTAGGACTAAAAGTTGACGGCAACATAACGCAAAAACTGCCACCTGTAATTCTGCTCTGTTTGAAAAACTTTTCCTGTTATATGAAAAAAAAAATCAGAACTTACAGTCAAAGGTTTGCAAGACAATATTCAGAAATACGTCACTACGAAGTCAGCTATAGAGAATTGCATGCATTTGCATCAACTTGCCGAAAAAAATTCTTAAAGTTGAAGGCGAGAACATCAAGAAGAGGTGGATACTATCCAGATTCTTGGGACTACTACTTTCAAAGCTGTATAATATTGATTGCAAAAAATACTTTTTCCAAACTTGTTGACTGCCTACAATTGGAAAAATTGACAAAACTGATTGAATATTATGTATAAAAATTACAACAAAATTCATCGAATAGTTTGAGTTTTGATTAACAGTTAATGATTATTGTTCAAAATTTACAATAAAACATTTTTGAAATCTTTGAAAAAAATACTTTTGAATGCAAATTTTTTTTTATATTTTTTGCTAATTGAGCATTGATTAAAAATTATGTATAAAAAATTACAACAGAATTCATCAATTAGTTTTTGTGTTATTGAACATTTAGTGATTATTGTTCAAAATTTACATTTAAACATTTTTGAAAATTAAAAAAAAAAACTTTTGAATGCAAATTTTATTTTTTTTGTAATTTTTGCTAATAGAGCATTGATTGAATATTATGTATAAAAAATTACAACAGAATTCATCAATTAGTTTTTGATTTATTGAACATTTAGTGATTATTGTTCAAAATTTACAATAAAACATTTTTAAAAATTTTGAAAAAAATACTTTTTAATGTAAATTTTACTTTTTTGTATTTTTTGCTAATGGAGCAATGATTGAATATTATGTAAAAAAAATACAATAGAATTCATCGATTAGTTTTTATTTTATTGAACATTTAGTGATTATTGTTCAAAATTTACAATTAAACATTTTTGAAAATTCTAAACAAATTATTTTTGAATAGAAATATTACTTTTTTATATTTTTTTGCTAATGAAGCATTAATTGAATATTATGTAAAAAAATTACAACAGAATTTATCAATTAGTTTTTGTTTTATTGAACATTTAGTAATTATTATTTAAAATTTACAATTAAACATTTTTGAAAATTTTGAAAAAAATACTTTTGAATGCAAATTTTATTTTTTTATATTTTTTGCTAATAGGGCATTGATTGAATTTTATGTAAAAGAAATTACAACATAAATTATTGATTAGTTTTTGATTTATTGAACATTCAGTGATTATTGTTCAAAAATTTCAATTAAACATTTTTGAAAATTTTGAAAAAAATACTTTTGAATGCAAATTTTACTTTTCTGTATTTATTGCTAATGGAGCATTGACTGAATATTATGTATAAAAAATTACAACAGAATTCATCAATTAGTTTATGTTTTATTGAACATTTAGTGATTATTGTTCAAAATTTACAATTAAACATTTTTGAAAATCCTAAAAAAAATATTTTTGAACAGAATTATTACTTTTTTACCTTTTTTGCTAATAAAGCATTGATTTAATATTATGTATAAAAATTACAACAGAATCCATCGATTAGTTTTTGTTTTATTGAAAATTTAGTGGTTATTGTTCAAAATTTATAATTAAATATTTTTGAAAATTTAAAAAAAAAAAAATTTTGCATGCAATTTTTCCTTTTTTGTATTTTTTGCTAATGAAGCATTGATTGAATATTCAGTATAAAAAATTACAACAGAATTCATAGAATAATTTCTGTTTTATTAAACATTTAGCGATTATTGTTCAAAATTTACAATTAAACATTTTTGACAATTTTGAAAAAAAAACTTTTCAATGCAAACTTTACTTTTTTGTGCTTTTTGCTAATAGAAAATTGAATGTATATTAAGTATAAGAAATTAAAACAGAATTCATCAATTACTTTTTGTTTTATTGAACATTTAGTGATTATTGTTCAAAATTTACAGTTAAACATTTTTTAATATTTTGAAACAAATACTTTTGAATGCAATTTTTACTTTTTCGTATTTTTTTCTAATTTAGCATTGATTGAATAATAAGTATAAAAAATTACAACAGAATTTATCGATTAGTTTTTGTTTTATTCAATAATTAGTGATTATTGTTGAAAATATAAAATTAAACATTTTTGAAAATTTTGAAAAAAATACTTTTGAATGCAAATTTTACTTTTTTGTATTTTTTGCTAATGAAGCATTGATTGAATAATAAGTAAAAAAAAAACTACAACAGAAAACATGATTAGTTTTTGTTTTATTGAACATTTAGAGATTTTTGTTCAAAATTTACAATTAAACATTTTTGAAAATTCTAAAAAAAAAATTTTTGAATAGAAGTATTCTTGTTTTATGTTTTTTGCTAATGGAGCATTGATTAAATATAATTTAAAAAAAATTACAATAAAATTCATAGATTAGTTTTTATTTTATTGAACATTTAGTGATTATTGTTCAAAATTTACATTTAAACATTTTTAAAAATTTTGAAAAAAATACTTTTAAATGCAAATTTTTTTTTTTGTATTTTTTGATTGAATATTATGTATAAAAAATTACAACAGAATTCATCGATTAGTTTTTGTTTTATTGAACATTTAGTGATAATTATTTAAAATTTAAAATTAAACTGTTTTGAAAATTTTGAAAAAAATACTTTTGAATGCAAATTTTATTTTTTTAATTTTTTTGCTAATGGAGCATTTATTGAATATTATGTATAAAAAAGAAAAACAAAATTCATCGTTTTGTTTTTGTTTTATTGAACATTTAGTAATTATTGTTCAAAATAAACATTTTTGAAAATTCTAAAAAAAAAATTTTTGAATACAAATTTTACTTTTTTGTATTTTTTGCTAATGAAGCATTGATTGAATAATAAGTAAAAAAAAAACTACAACAGAAAACATGATTAGTTTTTGTTTTATTGAACATTTAGAGATTTTTGTTCAAAATTTATAATTAAACATTTTTGAAAATTCTAAAAAAAATATTTTTGAATAGAAGTATTCTTGTTTTATATTTTTTTCTAATGGAGCATTGATTAAATATAATTAAAAAAAAATTACAATAAAATTCATAGATTAGTTTTTATTTTATTGAACATTTAGTGATTATTGTTCAAAATTTACATTTAAACATTTTTAAAAATTTTGAAAAAAATACTTTAAAATGAAAATTTTTTTTTGTATTTTTTGATTGAATATTATGTATAAAAAATTACAACAGAATTCATCGATTAGTTTTTGTTTTATTGAACATTTAGTGATAATTATTTAAAATTAAAAATTAAACTGTTTTGAAAATTTTGAAAAAAAAAACTTTTGAATGCAAATTTTATTTTTTTAATTTTTTTGCTAATGGAGCATTAATTGAATATTATGTATAAAAAAGAACAACAGAATTCATTGTTTTGTTTTTGTTTTATTGAACATTTAGTGATTATTGTTCAAAATAAACATTTTTGAAAATTCTAAAAAAAATATTTTTAAATGCAAATTTTACTTTTTTGTATTTTATGCTAATAGAGCATTAATTGAATAATATGTAAAAAAATTACAACAGATTTCATAAATTAGTTTTTGCTTTATTAAACATTTAAACATATTGTTCAAAATTTACAACTAAACATTTTTGAAAATTTAAAAAAAATAATTTTGAATAGAAATATAATTTTTTAATAATTTTTGCTAATGAAGCATTGATTGAATATTATGTAAACAAAATTTCAACAAAATTCATCGATTAGTTTTTGTTTTATTAAACATTTTGAGATTATTGTTCAATATTTAAAATGAACCATTTTTGGAAATTAAAAAAAAAATATTTTTGAATAGAAATATTACTGTTTTATATTTTTTGCTAATGAAACATTGATTGAATAATATGTAAACAAAATTACAACAAATTTCATTGATTAGTTTTTGTTTTATTGAACATTTAGTGATTATTGTTCAAAACTTACAATTAAGCATTTTTTAAAATTTTGAAAAAAAAAATTTTTGAATGCAAATTTTACTTTTTTGTATTTTTTGCTAATGGATTAATTAATTGATTGTATATTATGCAAAAAAAATTACAACAGAATTCATCGATTTGTTTTTGTTTTATTGAACATTTTTGTTCAAAATTTACAAATAAACATTATTGAAAATTTAAAAAAAAAAATTTTTGAATGCAAATTTTATTTTTTTGTAATTTTTTGTTAATGGAGCATTGATTAAATATTATGTATAAAAAAATTACAACAAAATTCATCGATTAGTTTTTTGAACATTTAGTGATTATTGTTCAAAATTTACAATTAAACATATTTGAAAATTTTGAAAAAAAACTTTTGATTGCAAATTTTATTTTTTTGTATTTTTTGTTAATGGAGCATTGATTGAATATTAAGTAAAAAAAATTACAACAGAATTCATTGATTAGTTTGTGTTTTATTGAACATTTAGTGGTTATTGTTCAAAATTTACAATTAAACAATTTTGAAAATACAAAAAAAAAAAATTTTTTGCTAATGGAGCATCGATTGAATA
Source organism: Tachinus rufipes (assembly GCA_963932245.1). Classification (NCBI taxonomy): domain Eukaryota; kingdom Metazoa; phylum Arthropoda; class Insecta; order Coleoptera; family Staphylinidae; genus Tachinus; species Tachinus rufipes. The sequence goes on from OZ010749.1 coordinate 13,007,147, forward strand.
ATACGTTTAAAAAATTACAAAATATTTTATCGATTAGTTTTTGTTTTATTGAACATTTAGTGATTATTGTTCAAAATTTACAATTAAACATTTTTAAAAATTTTGAAAAAAATACTTTTGTATGCAAATTTTATTTTTTTAAATTTTTTGCTAATTGAATATTATGTAGGAAAAATTACAACAGAATTCATCATTTAGTTTTTGTTTTATTGAACATTTAGTGATTATTGTTTAATATTTGCAATTAAACATTTTTGAAAATTTTGAAAAAAATACATTTGAATGTAAATTTCATTTTTTTATATTTTTTGCTAATGCAACATTAGTTGAATATTATGTAAAAAAATTACAACAGAATTCATTGATTAGTTTTTGTTTTATTGAACATTTAGTGATTATTGTTTAAAATTTTCAATTAAACATTTTTTAAAATATAAAAAAAAATTCTTTTGAACGCAAATTTATTTTTTTTGTATTTTTTGCTAATGAACCATTGACTAAATATCAAGTATAAAAAAATACAACAACATTCATAGATTAGTTTTTGTTTTATTGTACATTTAGTGATTTTTGTTCAAATTTTACAATTAAACATTTTTGAAAATTCCAGAAAATTTATTTTTAAATAGAAATATTATTTTTTTATATTTTTTGCTAATGAAGCATTAATTGAATATCAAGCAAAAAAAATACAACAAAATTCATAGATTAGTTTTTGTTTTATTGTACATTTAGTGATTATTGTTCAAGTTTTACAATTAAACATTTTTGAAAATTCTAAAAAAATTATTTTTAAATAAAAATATTACTTTTTTATGTTTTTTGCTAATGAAGCATTGATTGAATATTATGTAAAAAAAATTTCAACAGAATTCATCGATTAGTTTTTGTTTTATTGAACATTTAGTGATATTTGTTCAATATTTACAATTAAACCTTTTTAAAAAATTTGAAAAAAATACTTTTGAATGCAAATTTTATTTTTTTGTATTTTTTGCTAATGGAGCATTGATTGAATTTTATGTAAAAAAAAAATATTTATTCAAAATTGTCTTCGCTATCATGCGATGCCGTGGTCGTACAAGGCATACTGACGAGGTTTGTAGAACCGAAACAATTGTCTATGCTTGACCCTTGGCCGCTGTGATTCGATTGACTGATTTTGAATAAATTATTAATTCATTTTAAAAAAAAAACAACATAAATTATTAATTAGTTTTTGTTTTATTGAACATTTAGTGATTATTGTTCAAAAATTACAATTAAACATTTTTGATAATTTTGAAAAAAATACTTTTGAATGTAAATTTTACTTTTTTGTAATTTTTGATAGTGGAGCATTTATTGAATATTATGTATAAAAAATTACATTTGAATTCATCAATTAGTTTTTGTTTTATTGAACTTTTAGTGATTATTGTTCAAAATTTACAATTAAACATTTTTGAAATTTTTGAAAAAAATACTTTCAAATGCAAATTTTACTTTTTTGTATTTTTTGCTAATGGAACATTGATTGAATATTTCGTAAAAGAAATTACAACATAATTCATCAATTAGTTTTTGTTTTATTGAACATTTAGTGATTATTGTTCAAAATTTACAATTATTCATTTTTGAAAATTTTTAAAAAATCACTTTTGAATCCAATTTTTTTTCTGTATTTTTTGCTATAAAAGCATTGATTGAATATTATGTATAAAAAATTACAACAGAATTCATCGATTAATTTTTGTTTTATTGAACATTTAGTGATTATTGTTCAAAATTTACAATTAAACATTTTTGAAAATTTAGAAAAAAATACTTTTGAATGCAAATTTTATTTTTTTATATTTTTTTCTAATGAAGCATTGATTGAATATTATGCATAAAAAATTACAACAGAATTCATTGATTAATTTTTGTTTTATTAAACATTTTGTGATTATTGTTAAAAATTTACAATTAAGCATTTTTGAAAATACTGAAAAAAATATTTTTGAATGCATATTTTATTTTATTGTATTTTTTGCTAATGGAGCATTGATTGAATATTATGTATAAGAAATTACAACAGAATTCATCGATTAGTTGTTGTTTTATTAATCATTTAGTGATTATTATTTAAAATTCACAATTAAAGATTTTTGAAAATTCTAAAAAAAATACTTTTGAATGCAAATTTTACTTTTTGTATTTTTTACTAATGGAGCATTGATTGAATATTATGTATAAAAATTTACAACAGTATTTATTTATCGATTAGTTTTTGTTTTATTGAACATTTAGTGATTATTGTTTAAAATTTACAATTAAACATTTTTGAAAATTCTAAAAAAAATGATTTTAAATAGAAATATTACTTTTTTTATAATTTTTGCTAATAGAGCATTGATTGCATATTATGTAAAAAAATATAACAGAATTCATTGATTAGTTTTTGTTTTATTGAACATTTAGTGATTAGTGTTCAAAATTAACAATTAAACATATTTGAAAATTTTGAAAAAAATTCTTTTGAATGCAAATTTTACTTTTTTGTATTTTTTGCTAATGGAGCATTGATTGAAAATTATGTATAAAAAATTACAACAGAATTCATCAATTAGTTTTTGTTTTATTGAACATTTAGTGATTATTGTTCAAAATTTACAATTTAACATTCTTGAAATATTTGAAAAAAATACTTTTGAATGCAAATTTTATTTTTTTGATTTTTTTTGCTAATGGAGCATTGATTGAATATTATGTATAAAAAATTACAACAGAATTCATCAATTAGTTTTTGTTTTATTGAACATTTAGTAATTATTGTTCAAAATTTACAATTAAACATTTTTGAAAATTTTGAAAAAAATATTTTTGAATGCAAACTAAACTTTTTTGTATTTTTTGCTAATGAAGCATTGATTATATATTATGTATAAAAAATTACAACTAAGTTCTTTGATTATTTTTTGTTTTATTCAATAATTAGTGATTACTGTTTAAAATTTGCAATTTTGAAAAAATCTTTTTTAATCAAATTTTTATTTTTTTTTTATTTTTTGCTATTGGAGCTTTGATTTTATATTATGAATAAAAAATTTATTACGGAAAAGTTGAATGAATGAATTAAACAATATTTGAAAATTTATTTTATATATATACAAAATTTAAAAAAAATTAAATAAAATATAACAAAGCTCAACACCACATAACATAACTTATTTCCTGTTTAACAAATACAAACTTTAATAGTGTGGTTCACACATCATTTACAATCATCGATTCCATTATGTTAATATGATTGATTTAACAAGTAAATTTAAATACCAAATCGCACCACAAAAAGCATCATAATTCAAGGAAGTGATCCCGAACAACATTTACAGCTTTATAATAAGCGTTCACGTTACATAAACTGGATTTATTGTGACGGACATGCCACTTTCCACATTCCACTTGCACGTCTCAGACGCATCGATTGAAATTTTCTACACATTAAAAAAAGAAATACCAAGTCAAAAGGTTGCATCTTAATTGACAACTTTCATTAACTGGGGAATTACATGAGCATTAAGTAATACGGTTGTTAAATTTTAATGGAGCATTTATGAAAAAGCATTACTATATTTATTAATGAATTATTCAATTTAAATTATAATAATATTACATTCTTATTGTTATTGAATAACAAAAGCTTTTTGTCAATCAACCATATGCTACAACAAGGAAATTGTTTAATTTTATTTGCAATAAAACATTCTCGGTATTTGATTTTATTTATTTAAAAGTGCTTGATAGAAATGATCTGTATTACATAATTAATCCGATCGAATTATATAATAATTTATTATATTATGAATCTCAAGTAGGAAGCTAAACGGTAGCATGTTCTCCTCGGGCATACCCATCAAATTAACTAAATGATTTATATGTGGCTTTCTAATGTAGATCTGATCGGAAGCACACTTAAACACACCTAATAATTTAAAACGTGGAATTTAATGATGCAATGTTTAGCATAATAAATTTAGTTATTTATTATTTTAGAATTGATGCAAAAAATTAATTATGAAACATTATTTTTAGTTCATATTCAACAATTTAAAAAAATACATTTATTGTACGGTTTATTTATATTTGATAATTAATACTATTGTATTTTAGTGGTAACGTAGTTTTTTAAATTAATTTAAGTAATCAAATTAAGTATTAAATTTAAACACTTTAACATTATATTTTATAGATTAAGTTAATTCAAAATTGTTGTAAAAGATGGTTTATATACCAAAAAAGGATTAAGTGTTAATAACATGAATTGATTGAGCAATAAAATCATTGATTATATATCATAAAATAACAAATAACATGTGTGGTAACACTTGAATTCATGAACTTTAACTCTCTACATCTCTAACTATTAATTACGACAGTTTAATTAATAATACTATAACCCTAAGGGTGGTCACGTTTTGCGTGTACGAAATATTTTATGTCTGCCCTAAAGCGAACCATTATTACCATTATGCTAACAAATACAGTTTTTAATTCCATTCTAATACATCACGCTCGATTTATTTATAAAGATTCATTACCAAAATGTGTGCAATCTCACCATGGATATTGACCCTCGACGACATGTGTTCTTAAGAGAAACTACGAGATTCTTTTTTTCTTTTTAGTTTATAAACATTAAACTTTCTCCAGAGCTTCTTTTGCCGAATCGAGATTGATGCGACGCGAAAACGATAACGGGTGCAGCAAAGTGTTTAAAAAAAATGATACATTTTTTGCATTAAATTGAAATTTTAATTGAGATGCATGTATGTTACTTATAGTTTTATGATTACCACTTTTACTTTATATTCACATATTTATTTTTCTCTATGCGTGGGAAATGCTAGTAACAATTGATCATTATTAAATAGACCATTTAATCTTAATCAAAACATCATTTCTAATCCACTGTGCAATAATTTAATCTAATTATAGGAGGATATTCTGTTTTGCTATTATTTACATAAGGTGTTGAGTATTCATTATATCAATTAAAATAGGATATTAGCTTAAGCAAAGTATAGTGTTGGAAAGTATTTAATAAAGTTTATGAAACTAAAATAAGAGCAATTTATAATAAAGTTTTGTCTTATTTCAATGGTAATACATAAATTATTTTATTCATAAATGTTGCTTTCTGATGATTTATTTTAAAAATGTTTAACATAAACTGATAATACTTACCACTCAGCACTTTAACAGTTAATTATAATTTGTCACTAAACTAAAGATTGTACAAAATGCATTGTAGCGATTGTAACAATTTTTTTACAGTGGATTCTATTGATAATTGCACGCATTGTTGCCAAATTTTATAAAAATAAATGGTTTGTTTTTAAGTTATTAATACCTTTATTAACCCAGCTCTTTAACTGTTAATAATGACATGTCACTAAACTGAAGATTATACAAAATTTTTACAAAAATTGTACAGTTAGTCTTACTTATATTTACCTGCATTGTTGCCAAATTTCATTAAAATCTAATAAATAGTTTTTGAGATACTGATAATTTTTTAGCACTTCAACAGTCAATGTTGATAAGTCACTAAATTAAAGATTATACAAAATTTATTGAAACTATTTTAACAAAATGTTCACAGATTTTCCAACTATTATTTGTTTGCAATGTTGCCAAATTTTATAAAAATCTAATGTAAACAAATTACATAACCTCAAATTTATTGATCAAACTTAAACAAACCTAAATTCAAACTTTAATAACTTTTAAACCATACATTAGATTTGAAATCAATTTTGTGCCACTAAAGCTTAGTATTATTACAACAAATTAAATAAGTAAGAACAATATTAATACGGTCAATTTTGCATAACCTCAAAATTAATGATGAATTTTAACTCGGCTGTTTCGTACAATGCAAAATTTAAACTTTGATAACTTTTGAACCATACATTAGATTTGAAATAAATTTTGAGCCACTAAGGTTTAGTATTATGACAACAACTTGTATAAGTAAAAACAATATTGATACGTTAAATTTTACATAACCTAAAAATTATTGATAAAACCTAACTCAGCAGTTTAGAGCATGGCTAAACTCAAACTTAAATAACTTTTAAATCATGCATTGGATTTAAAACAAATTTTGTGCTAATATAGTTTAGTAATAGTACAACAAATTGTATCAATTACAACAGTATTGATACGCTTAAATTACAAAAACTTTTCAAAAAATCGTTGAAAAATTTGGATTTGTAACAAAATTTACCATAAACTATTAAAAACTGCAAATTTTTATTTTTGAAGTCAAAAATAGCAGAAAATATTTAAAAAAAAATTAAATTCCGGACAAAAACAATTAAAACATGCAAAACTTTGTTCATTAAAGGTTAAAAATAGCATATTCTAGTTTATAAACTGATAAAAATGTTTACATTTTTATAAAAAATTTAAAATGGGCAAATGGAATCTCAAAAATAGTAATATCCGGCCATAAAAATTTAAAATTAACAAAATTTGGTCAAAGAATTTAAAAATAAACTTAATCTAGCCAAAAACAGCAAACTATTGTTCATAAATTATTAAAAATCCGGCCTTCAAATATCAAAATATTGTTAAAAAGCACCAAAATTTGACCATAAACTGTTAAAATATGTGAAAAACCTTTATTAAAATATAAAAATATTGTCACAAAGATACAAAATCCGGTCATAAACTGTTAAAAAGCTGTTTATAGAATGACAAAAACAGAAAAATTTTACTATAAAAAATAAAAAATGATCAAAAAGTACAAAAAATCATCATAACATGTTAAAAACTGCAACAATCTATTTAGAAAAAATCAAAAACAACAAAAAAATTTAGTAAAAAAAAAACAAAATTAAAAAAAAATTAAAATCCGCCAAAAAATAATGAAAAAATTTAAAATTTAATTTATAAAATATTAAAAAAGCATTTTCCTGCTTTAAAACATCAAAATTTGGCCATAAACTGTCAAAAACTGCAAAATTATTGTCATAAAATGTTAAAAATACCAAAATCTGGACAAAAAGTATAAAACATTTGTCAGGAAGTACTAAATATTGTTGGAAAGCACCAAAATTTAACCACAAACTAACTAAAAAATTTATTAACTTCATAAAATTACACAAATAAATAATAAATAATTAAAATATTGTCAAAACTATTCAAAATCCGCTCATAAACTGTCAAAAAGTACAAACAACAGAATCCGCTCATAAGATAAAATCCGGTTATAAACTGTTAAAAAGTGCAAAATGTTATTTATAGAATGTCAAAAATAGAAAAATCCTACCATAAAAAATAAATAAATTGTCAGAATGTACAAAAAATTACCTTAAGTTGTTAAAGATTAAAACAATCTATTTAAAAAAAAATCAAAAACAACAAAATTTTGTCAAAAAGTATAAAATTATTAAAAAAAAACTAAAATTTGGCAAAAAATAATAAAAATGTTTAAAATTGTATTTAGAAAATATCAAAAATAGCAATTTCCTGCTATAAAACATCAAAATATTGTTGAAAAGTATCAAAATTTGGTTATAAACTGTCAAAAACTGCAAAATTATTGTCATAGATTGTTAAAAATGTTTAAATTTGGCTAAAAAATATAAAACATTTGTCAGGAAGTACAAAATATTGTTGAAAAGCACCAAAATTTAGCCATAAACTAATTAAAAAATTTAAAATCTTGATAAAATTACACAATAAATAATAATTTTTTAAAATATTGTCAAAACTATTCAAAATCCGGTCAAAAACTGTCAAAAAGTACAAAATGTTATGCATAGAAAGTCAAAAACTACAGAATCCGTTCATAAGGTATTAAAATATTTTTAGAAAAGGCTAAAACCCGGCCATAAACTAAAAAGTATAAAATTCAATTTATTGAGTGACAAAAACAGCAAAATCCGGCTATAAAGTATAAAGAAATTGAATTTGTAACAATATTTATTATAAAAATTTCTAAACTGCAACATTCTATTTTTGAAAAGTCTAAAATAGCAAAAAATATAAAAATATAAAAAAAAAACTAAACTCCGGACAAAAACGGTTAAAACATGCAAAATATTGTTCATTAAACGTCAAAAATAACATATTCCGGCTTATAACTAAAACTAAAAAAGTATACATTTTTATAAAAAAAAATAAAATGTGCAAAAAGAATCTCAAAAATAGTGAAATCCGGCTATGAAAATTTAAAAATAACAAAATTTGGTCATAGAATTTAAAAATAAACTTAATCTAGCCAAAAACAGCAAAATATTGTTCATAAAATATTAAAAATAGCAAAATCCGGTCTTGAAATATCAAATTATTGTTAAAAGCACCAAAATTCGACCATAAACTGTTGAAATATGTAAAAAAATTATCAAAATATAAAAATATAAAAATATTGTCACATAGAAAGAAAATCCGGTTATAAACTGTTGAAAAATGCAAAATGCTATTTATAGAATGTCAAAAATTAAAAAGATCCTACCAAAAAAAAATTAAAAATTGTCAAAAAGTCTAAAAAATCACCATAAATTGTTAAAAACTTCAACAATCTACTTAAAAAAAATCAAAAACAACAAAAAAATTTAGTCAAAAAAAATAAAAATTAAAAAAAAACAAAATCCGTCAAAAAATAATGAAAAATTCTAAGATTTTATTTATGAAATATCAAAAAAGCAATTTCGTGCTTTAAAACATCAAAATTTGGCCATAAACTGGCAAAAACTGCAAAATTATATTTATAGAACGTTAAAAATATCAAAATCCGGCCAAAAAGTATAAAACATTTGTCAGGAAGTACTAAATATTGTTGGGAAGCACATTTATTTAGTCATAAACTAATTAAAAAATTTAAAAACTTCATAAAATTACAGAAATAAATAATAAATTATCAAAATATTGTCAAAACTATTCAAAATCCGGTCATAAACTGTCAAAAAATACAAAATTTTATTTATAGAAAGTCAAAAACTACAGAATCCGGTCATAAGATATTAAAATATTAAAAAAAAAACTAAAACCCGGCCATAAACTGTTGAAAAGTATAAAATTCAATTTATAGAGTGAAAAAATAGTAAAATCCGGCTATAAAGTATAAAAAATTTGAATTTGTAACAAAATTCATTATACAATTTTAAAAACTGCAACATTCTATTTTTGAAAAATCAAAAATTGCAAAAAATATAAAAATATTTTCAAAAAAAAAATAAACTCCAAACAAAAATGGTTAAAACATGCAAAGTTTTGTTTATTAAACGTCAAAAATAGCATATTCCGGCTGATAAACTGTTAAAATGGTATACATTTTTATAAAAAAATTAAAATGTGCAAATGGAATTTCAAAAGTAGCAAAATCCGGCCTTAAAATATCAAAATAATGTTAAAAAGCAACAAAATTTGACCAAAAACTGTTAAAATATGTAAAAAACCTTTATTAAAATATAAAAACATTATCACAAAAATACAAAATCCGGTCATAAACTGTGAAAAGTGCAATATGCTATTTATAAAACGTCAAAAAAAGCAAATTCTAGCCATAAAAGATTTAAAAAATTGTCAGAAAGTACTAAAATTGACTTTAAACTGTTAAGAACTGCAACAATCTATTTAGAAAAAATCAAAAATAGCAAAATTTAGTCAAAAAATATAAAAATATTTTCAAAAACACTAAAATCCAGCAAAAAATGATAAAAATGTCTAAAATTGTATTTAAAAAATATCAAAAATAGCATTTTCCTGCTAAAAACCAGTAAAGTTTTGTTAAAAAATATTAAACATTTTGAAACAAAAAAATCCGGCATTGAATTTTAAAAATATTGTCAAAAAGATGTAAAATCCGGTTGTAAACTGTCAAAAATTGTATAAAATTTTGTTTAAAAATGTCAATAGTAGCAAAATCTGGCTTTAAAACGTAATTTTTATTTTTGGAAAGTACAAAAATTTGGCAATAAACTGTTGAAAAATGTACTCTAAAAAAAAGTCAAAAACAGCAAAGTTTGATCAAAAAATATAAAAATATTTTTAAAAAGAACTAAAACCCGGACTAAAACGGTCAAAACATGCAAATTTTTGTTCATAAATTGTCAAAAATAGCATATTTTGGCTGTTAGAACTGTTAAAATAGTATACACATTGTGTCAAGGCCTGCCATAAATTTAACATAAACTCTTAAAAACGGCAACATTCTATTTATGAAAAATAAAAAATATCAAAATTTGGTCATAAATTTTAAAAATATTAACAAAAAACATAATCCGGCCAAAAAACGGTTGAAAAAGCAAAATATTGTTTATGAAATATTAAAAATAGCAAAATCCGGTCTTGAATTATCAAAATATTGTTGAAAAGCACCAAAACTCGACCATAAACTGTTAAAATATCTAAAAAAATTATAAAAATATAAAAATAATGTCACAAAGATACAAAATCCGGTCATAAACTGTTAAAAAGCTGTTTATAGAATGTCAAAATCAGAAAAATCCCACTATAAAAAAAATTGTTAAAAAGTACAGAAAATCACCCCAAATTGTTAAAAACTGCTACAATCTATTTACAAAAAAACATAAACAACAAAATTTAGTTAAAAAATATAAAAAAATTTAAAAAAAACAAACAAAATTAAGCAAAAATAATGAAAATGTTTAAAATTGTATTTATAAAATATCAAAAAAGCAATTTTCTGCTTTAAAACATCAAAATATTGTTGAAAAGTATCAAAATTTTGCCATAAATTGCCTAAAACTGCAAAATTATTGTCATAAAATGTTAAAAATACCAAAATTCGGCCAAAAAATATAAAACATTTGTCAGGAAGTACTAAATATTGTTGGAAAGCATCAAAATTTAGCCATAAACTAATTAAAAAAATTAAAAACTTCATAAAATTACACAAATAAATAATAAATTATCAAAATATTGTCAAAACTATTCAAAATCCGGTCATAAACTGTCAAAAAGTACAAAATTTAATTCATAGAAAGTTAAAAACTACAGAATCCGGTCATAAAATTTTAAAATATTTTTAGAAAAGACAAAAACCCGGCCATAAACTGTTGAAAAGTATAAAATTCAATTTATAGAGTGACAAAAACAGCAAAATCCGGCTATAAAGTATTAAAAATTTGAATTTGTAACCAAATTTATTATAAAATTTTAAAAACTGCAACATTCTATTTTTGAAAAGTCAAAAATGACAAAAAATATAGAAGAATTTTCAAAAAAAACTGAATTCCGGGTAAAAACGGTTAAAACATGCAAAATTTTCTTCATAAAACGTCAAAAATAACACATTCCGGCTTATAAACTGTAAAATAAGTATACATTTTTATAAAAAAAAATAATATGTGCAAATGGAATCTCAAAAATAGTAAAATCCGGCCATGAAAAATTAAAAATAACAAAATTTGGACAAAAAATTTAAAAATAATCTTAATCTAGTCAAAAACAGTTGAAAAAGCATAATATTGTTCATAAAATATTAAAAATAGCAAAATCCGGCCTTGAAATTTTCAAAATATTGTTAAAAACACCAAAATTCGACCATAAACTGTTGAAATATGTAAAAAAATTATTAAAATATAAAAATATTGTCACAAAGATACAAAATCCAGTTATAAACTATTGAAAAATGCAAAATGCTATTTATAGAATGTCAAAAATAGAAAAATCCTAAAATAAAATTTAAAAAAATTGTCAGAAAGTACAAAAAATCACCTTAAATTGTTAAAAACTGCAACTTCTACTTAGAAAAAATCAAAAACAACAAAAAAATTTAGTCAAAAAAAATTAATATTTTAAAAAAAGAATCTGGCAAAAAATAATAAAAAAGTCTAAAAATGTATTTATAAAATATCAAAAAAGCAATTTCCTGCTTTAAAACATCAAAATATTTTTTTATAAAATTAGATACAAAATCCGGTTATAAACTGTTGAAAAATGCAAAATGCTATTTAAAGAATGTCAAAAATAGCATAATCCTATTATACAAATAAAAAAATTGTCAAAAAGTACAAAAAATCAACATAAATTGTTAAAAACTGCAACAATCTATTTAGAAAAAAATAAAAACAACAAAATTTAGTCAAAAAATATAAAAATAATTTCAAAAAAAAAAAACAAAATCCAGCAAAAATAATGAAAAAGTCTAAAATTTTATTTATAAAATAACAAAAAAGCAATTTCCTGCTTTAAAACATCAAAATTTTGCCATAATCTGTCAAAAACTGCAAAATTATTGTCATTGAATGTTAAAAAAACCAAAATCCGGCCAAAAAGTATAAAACATTTGTCAGGAAGTACTAAATATTGTTGGGAAGCACTAAAATTTAACCAGAAACTAACTAAAAAAGTTATTAACTTTATAAAATTACACAAATAAATAATAAATTATCAAAATATTGTCAAAACTATTCCAAATTCGATCATAAACTGTCAAAAAGTACAAAATTCTATTCATAAAAAGTAAAAAACTACAGAATCCGGTCATAAGATATTAAAATACTTTTAGAAAAGTCTAAAACCCGGCCATAAACTGTTAAAAAGTATAAAATTCAATTTATAGAGTGAATAAATAGTAAAATCCGGCTATAAAGTATAAAAAATTTGAATTTGTAACAAAATTCATTATAAAATTTTAAAAACTGCAACATTCTATTTTTGAAAAGTCAAAAATAGCAAAAAATATAGAAATATTTGAAAAAAAACTAAACTCCGGAGAAAAACGGTTAAAACATGCAAAATTTTAATTATTAAACGTCAAAAATAGCATATTCCGGTTTATAAACCGTTAAAATAGTATACATTTTTATAAAAAATTTGCAATGTGCAAATGGAATTTCAAAAGTAGCAAAATCCGGCCTTAAAATATCGAAATATTGTTAAAAACCACCAAAATTCAACCATAAACTGTTAAAATATGTAAATGAACCTTTATTAAAATATAAAATTGTCACAAAGATACAAAATCCGGTCATAAACTGTGAAAAGTGCAATATGCTATTTATAAAACGTCAAAAAAAGCAAATTCTAGCCATAAAAGACTTAAAAAATTGTCAGAAAGTACTAAAATTCACTTTAAACTGTTAAAAACTGCTACAATCTATTTAGAAAAAATCAAAAATAGCAAAATTTAGTCAAAAAATATAAAAATATTTTCAAAAACGCTAAAATCCGGCAAAAAATGATAAAAATGTATTTAAAAAATATTAGAAATAGCATTTTCCTGCTAAAAACCAGCAAAGTTTTGTTAAAAAGTATCAAATATATTGAAACAAAAAAAATCCGGCATTGAATTTTAAAAATTTTGTCAAAAAGATGTAAAATCCGGTTGTAAACTGTCAAAAATTGCAAAATCATATTCATGAAAGGTCAAAAATAACAAAATTTAGCCAATAAGTATAAAACATTTCTCAGAAAGTACCAAGTGTTATTGGAAAGCACAAAAATTTGGCCAGAAACTAGTTAAAAATGTAAAAACTTTATAAAATCACACAAATTCAGCTATAAATCATCAAAATATTGTCAAAAATATTCTAAATCTGGTCATAAACTATCAAAAAGTGCAAAATTTAAATAGAAAGTCAAAAACAACAGAATCAGGATATGAGATATTAAAATATTTTCACAAAAGACTAAAACCCGGCCATATGAAAAGTATAAAGTGTAAAATTTTGTTTAGAAATGTCAAAGGTAGCAAAATCTGGCTTTAAAACGTAATTTTTATTTTTGGAAAGTACAAAAATTTGGCAATAAACTGTTGAAAAATGTACTCTTAAAAAAAATCAAAAACAGCAAAATTTGATCAAAAAATATAAAAATATTTTTAAAAAGAACTAAAATCCGGACAAAAACGGTTAAATCATGAAAATTTTTGTTCATAAATTGTCAAAAATAGTATATTTTGGCTTTAACAATTTTAGTTAAAAAGTATTTTTATAAAATCTTAAAAATAGTAAAATCCGGCCATAAATTCAACATAAACTCTTTGCCGTATTTATGAAAAATTAAAAATATCAAAATTTGGTCATAAAATTTAAAAATATGAACAAAAAACATAATTCGGCCTAAAAACGGTTGAAAAAGCAAAGTATTGTTCATGAAATATTAAAAATAGCAAAATCCGGTCTTGAAATATCAAAATATTGTTGAAAAGCACCAAAATTCGACCATAAACTGTTAAAATATCTAAAAAAATTATTAAAATATAAAAATAATGTCTCAAAGATACAACAACAATCTAATTAAAAAAAATCAAAAACAACAAAATTTAGTCAAAAAGTATGAAAACATTAAAAAAAAATTAAAATTCGGCAAAAAATAATAAAAATATCTAAAATTGTATTTATAAAATATCAAAAAGCAATTTCCTGCTTTTAAACATCAAAATATTGTTGAAAAGTATCAAAAACTGCAAAATTATTGTCATAAAATGTTAAAAATACCAAAATCCGGCCAAAAAGTATAAAACATTTGTCAAGAAGTACTAAATATTGTTGGGAAGCACCAAAATTTAACCACAAACTAACTAAAAAATTTATTAACTTTATAAAATTACACAAATAAATAATAAATTATCAAAATATTGTCAAAACTATTCAAAATCCGGTCTTAAACTGTCAAAAAGTACATAATTTTATTCATAGAAAGTCAAAAACTACAGAATCCGGTCATAAGATAATAAAATATTTTTAGAAAAGACTAAAACTTGGTCATAATAATAAAAAAAATGAATTTGTAACAAAATTTATTATAAATTTTGAAAATTGCAACATTCTATTTTTTAAAAGTCAAAAATAGCAAAAAATATAAATATATTAAAAAAAAAATTAAACAAAAACGGTTAAAACATGCAAAATTTTGTTCATTGAACGTCAAAAATAGCATATTCCGGCTAATAAACTGTTAAAAAAGTATACATTTTTATAAAAAATTTAAAATGTGAATATGGAATCTCAAAAATAGTAAAATTCGGCCATGAAAAATTAAAAATAACAAAATTTGGTCATAGAATTTAAAAATAAACTTAATCTAGCCAAAAACAGTTGAAAAAGCAAAATATTGCTTATAAAATATTAAAAATTGCAATTCCGGCATTGAAATATCAAAATATTGTTAAAAAGCACCAAAATTTGACTATAAACTGTTGAAAAGTATAAAATTCAATTTATAGAGTGACAAAAACAGCAAAATCCAGCTATAAAATACAAAAAATTTGAATTTGTAACAAAATTTATTATAAAATTTTGAAAACTGCAACTTTTTATTTTTGAAACGTCAAAAATAACAAAAAATATAAAATTATTTTCAAAAAAAATAAACTCCGGACAAAAATTGTTAAAACATGCAAAATTTTGATCATTAAACGTCAAAAATAGCATATTCCGACTTATAAACCGTTAAAATAGTATACATTTTTATAAAAAATTTGAAATGTGCAAATGGAATTTTAAAAGTAGCAAAATCCGGCCTTAAAATTTCAAAATCTTGTTAAAAAGCAACAAAATTCGACCATAAACTGTTAAAATATGTAAAAAACCTTTATTAAAATATAAAAACATTGTCACAAAGATACAAAATCCAGTCATAAACTGTTAAAAAGTGCAAAATGTTATTTATAAAACGTCAAAAAAAGTTAAATTCTAGCCATAAAAGATTTAAAAAATTGTCAGAAAGTACTAAAATTCACTTTAAACTGTTAAAAACTGCAACAATCTATTTAGAAAAAATCAAAAATAGCAAAATTTAGTCAAAAAATATAAAAATATTTTCAAAAACACTAAAATCCGGCAAAAAATGATAAAAATGTATTCAAAAAATATTAGAAATAGCATTTTCCTGCTAAAAACTAGAAGAGTTTTGTTAAAAAGTATCAAACATTTTGAAACAAAAAAAATCCGGCATTGAATTTTCAAAATATTGTCAAAACGATGTAAAATCCGGTTGTAAACTGTCAAAAATTGCAAAATCATATTCATGAAATGTCAAAAATAACAAAAATTTGGCCAGAAACTATTTAAAAATGTAAAAACTCTATAAAATCACACAAATCCAGCTATAAATCATCAGAATATTGTCAAAAATATTTAAAATCTGGTCATAAACTATCAAAAATTACAAAATTTAAATAGAAAGTCAAAAACAACAGAATCCGGTTATGAGATATAAAAATATTTTCACAAAAGACTAAAACTCGGCCATATGAAAAGTATAAAATTATGTTTAGAAATGTCAAAAGGAACAAAATCTGGCTTTAAAACGTAATATTTATTTTTGGAAAGTACAAAAATTTGGCAATAAACTGTTGAAAAATGTACTCTTAAAAAAATAGTCAAAAACAGCAAAATTTGATCAAAAAATATAAAAATATTTTTAAAAAGAACTAAAACCCGGACAAAAACGGTTAAAACATGCAAATTTTTGTTCATAAATTGTCAAAATAAGTATATTTTGGCTTTAACAGTTTTAGTTAAAAAAGTATTTTTATAAAATCCTAAAAATAGTAAAATCCGGCCATAAATTTAACATAAACTCTTTGCCGTTCTATTTATGAAAAATTAAAAATATCAAAATTTGGTCATAAAATTTAAAAATATGAACAAAAAACATAATTCGGCCTAAAAACGGTTGAAAAAGCAAAATATTGTTCATGAAATATTAAAAATAGCAAAATCCGGTCTTGAAATATCAACATATTGTTGAAAAGCACCAAAATTCGACCATAAACCGTTAAAATATCTAAAAAAATTATTAAAATATAAAAATAATGTCTCAAAGATACAAATTCCGGTTATAAACTGTTGAAAAATGCAAAATGCTATTTTTAGAATGTCAAAAATAGAAAAATCCTACTATGAAAAAATTAAAAATTGTCAAAAAGTACAAACAATTACCATAAATTGTTAAAAACTGCAACAATCTATTTAGAAAAAATCAAAAACAAAAAAAAAAATTTAGTCAAAAAAATAAAAATATTAAAAAAAACAAAATAAAAAAATAATGAAAAAGTTTAAAATTTTATTTATAAAATATCAAAAAGCAATTTCCTGCTTAAAACATCAAAATTTGGTCATAAACTCTCAAAAACTGCAAAATTATTGTCATTGAATGTTAAAAAAACCAAAATCCGGCCAAAAAGTATAAAATATTTGTCAGGAAGTATCAAACATTGTTGGAAAGCACCAAAATTTGGCCATAAACTAATTAAAAAATTTAAAAAATTCATAAAATTACACAAATAAATAATAAATTATCAAAATATTGTCAAAACTATTTAAAATCCGGTCATAAACTGTCAAAAAGTACAAAATTTTATTCATAGAAAGTCAAAAACTACATAATCCGGTCATAAGATATTAAAATATTTTTAGAAAAGACTAAAACCCGGCCATAAACTGTTGAAACGTATAACATTCAATTTATAGAGTGACAAAAACAGCAAAATCCGACTATAAAATATAAGAAATTTAAATTTGTAACAAAATTTATTATAAAATTTTAAAAACTGCAACATTTTATTTTTGAAAAGTCAAAAATAGCAAAAAATAGCATGAAATGTCAAAAATAACAAAATCCAGCCAAAAAGTATAAAACATTTCTCAGAAAGTACCAAGTATTATTGAAAAGCACAAAAATTTGGCCAGAAACTATTTAAAAATGTAAAAACTCTATAAAATCACATAAACCCAGCTATAAATCATCAAAATATTGTCAAAAATATTTAAAATCTGGTCATAAACTGTTAAAATATCTAAAAAAATTATTAAAATATAAAAATAATGTCACAAAGATACAAAATCCGGTCATAAACTGTTAAAAAGCTGTTTATAGAATGTCAAAAACAGAAAAATCAAATTGTTAAAAACTGCTACAATCTATTTACAAAAAAACATAAACAACAAAATTTAGTTAAAAAAAATAAAAAATTAAAAAAAAACAAACAAAATTAAGCAAAAATAATGAAAATGTTTAAAATTGTATTTATAAAATATCAAAAAAGGAATTTTCTGCATCAAAATATTGTTGAAAAGTATTAAAATTCGGCCATAAACTGTCAAAAACTGCAAAATTATTGTCATAGAACGTAAAAATATCAAAATTTGGCCAAAAAGTATAAAACATTTGTCAGGAAGTGCTAAAGATTGTTGGGAAGCATTAAAATTTAGCCATAAACTAATATAAAAATTTAAAATTTTTATAAAATTACACAAATAAATAATAAATTATCAAAATAGTGTCAAAAATATTCAAAATCCGGTCATAAACTGTCAAAAAGTACAAAATTTTATTTATAGAAAGTCAAAAATTACAGAATCCGGTCATAAAGATATTAAATACCCGGCCATAAACTGTTGAAAAGTATATAATTCAATATATAGAGTGACAAAAATAGCAAAATCCGACTATAAAGTATAAAAAAAATTGAATTTGTAACATTTGAAAAATCAAAAAAAGCAAAAAGTATAAAAATATTAAAAAAAAAACTAAAATCCGGACAAAAACGGTTAAAACAAGCAAAATTTTGTACATAAATAACATATTCCGGCTTATAAACTTTTAAAAAAGTATACATTTTCATAAAAATTTAAATTGTGCAAATGGAATCTGAAAAATAGTAAAATCCGGCCATGAAAATTTAAAATTAAAAAAATTTGGTTATAGAATTTAAAAATAAATTTAATCTATTCAAAAACAGTTGAAAAAGCAAAATATTGTTTATAAAATATCAAAAATAGTATAATCCGGTCTTTAAATATCAAAATATTGTCAAAAAACACCAAAATTCGACCATAAACTGTTAAAATGTGTAAAACTTTTATTAAAATATAAAAATATTGTCACAACGATACAAAATCCGGTTATAAACTATTAAAAAATGCAAAATGCTATTTATAGATTGTCAAAAATAAAAAAAATCTTATTATAAAAAATAAAAAAATTGCCAGAAAGTACAAAAAACTACCATAAATTGTTAAAAGTTACAAAAATCTAATTAAAAAAAATCAAAAACAACAAAATTTAGTCAAAAAGTATAAAAACATTAAAAAAAAATTAAAATTCGGCAAAAAATAATGAAAATATCTAAAATTGTATTTATAAAATATCAAAAAGCAGTTTTCTGCTTTTAAACATGAAAATATTGTTGAAAAGTATCAAAAACTGCAAAATTATTGTCATAAAATGTTAAAAATACCAAAATCCGGCCAAAAAGTATAAAACATTTGTCAAGAAGTAGTAAATATTGTTGGGAAGCACCAAAATTTAACTACAAACTAACTAAAAAATTTATTAACTTTATAAAATTACACAAATAAATAATAAATTATCAAAATATTGTCAAAACTATTCAAAATCCGGTCTTAAACTGTCAAAAAGTACAAAACTCTATTCATAGAAAGTCAAAAACTACAGAATCCGGTCATAAGATAATAAAATATTTTTAGAAAAGACTAAAACTTGGTCATAATAATAAAAAAATAAATTTGTAACAAAATTTATTATAAATTTTGAAAACTGCAACATTCTATTTTTTAAAAGTCAAAAATAACAAAAAATATAAAAATATTTAAAAAAAAATTAAACTCCGGACAAAAACGGTTAAAACATGCAAAATTTTGTTCATTAAACGTCAAAAATAGCATATTCCGGCTAATAAACTGTTACAAAAGTATACATTTTCATAAAAATTTTAAATATGCAATTGGAATCTCAAAAATAGTAAAATCCGGCCTTGAAAATTTAAAATTAACAAAATTTGAACATAGAATTTAAAATCAAACTTAATCTAACCAAAAACAGTTGAAAAAGCAAAATATTGTTCATAAAATATTAAAAATAGCAAAATCCGGCTTTGAAATATCAAAATATTGTTAAAAAGCTCCAAAATTCGACCATAAACTGGTAAAATATATTAAAAAAATTATTAAAATATAAAAATAATGTCACAAAAATACAAAATCCGGTCATAAACTGTTGAAAAGTGCAAAATGCTATTTATAGAATGTCAAAAATAAAAAAATCCTTCTGAAAAAAATAAAAAAATTGTCAGAAAGTACAAAAAATCACCTTAAATTGTTAAAAGTTACAACAATCTATTTAAAAAAAAAATCAAAAACAACAAAATTTAATCAAAAAGTATAAAAACATTTATAAAAAAAATCAAAATCCGGCAAAAAATCATAAAAATGTTTAAAATTGTATTTACAAAATATCAAAAATAGCAATATCCTGCTTTAAAACATCAACATATTGTTGAAAAGTATCAAAATTTTATTCATAGAATGTTAAAAATTTGAAAATCCGGCTAAAAAGTATTAAAAAATTGTCAAAAAATACCATGTATTGTTAGGAAGCACCAAAATTTAGCTATACACTAAATTATTAAAATCCGGATATAAATTATCAAATTATTGTCAAAAATACTCACAACTTGGTCAGAAATTGTCAAAAAGTGCAAAATATTATTTATAGAAAGTCAAAAACAACAGAATCCGGGTAAATTCGGCTTTTAAAAGTGCAAATTTGGCCATTATAATTCCGAAAAAACTAAAAATTCGGTTATCAAAGTGTTAAAAAATGTAAATTTAGCCTTTAAAACTCTAAACGCAGCTTTTAAAAGTGTAAATAGGGCGTTGAAAACTTGAAATACGGTTATCAATAAGTTAACCTTGGCTACTAAACTGATAATCAGGTCTCCTAATCGTAATACAAATTTTAAAAATGTAAATTTTGATTTTCAAATTAGAAACTCTATCACCAATCTGTTGAATTTGGCTACAAATTTTAAATTTAACTTTTGAAACTGCAAATACAATTCACAAAAATTAAATCTGGCCTTTAAACTGAAAATTTGGCCATTAACTTATTAAATCTGCTTTCTAAGTTTTAAATCCGACTTTTAAATGTGTTAGGGCCGCTTTTACAATTGTCGGTTAAACAAAGAATAGCGCTATCTATGGAATATATAAAAATGCGCTTTTACAATCTCTTATAACTTATATCTGGTATAGTAACTAAGTAACGCGCACAACAAATTAGTTTATAAACAACGTATACGTCAATTTATAAGTCAGTTCCAGAAACGGCCATCTTTGTGATAAATGATTTTTTTAGAAAATGCATAAACGTGTTACAGTTAAAGTAGGATTTGTTGTAAAAAATTTTGCACAGAAGAAAATTGATAATCGTCGAGCATTATTTCCTTGATTGGCCTAATCATTGTGACCTTCAAGTGGTTCGTCTTTATTTCTAGTTCTAATTTGGGATTCATTGAATAGAGATTCTACTCGAGTGAGCGGGTGATTGAAGTTTTACAATGGCCCCGAGTTCTAGCAATTTCATAAAACTTTATTTGTATGTTTCAAAGAAATACACCAGGGATAACTTATCCGGTGCTTGAAGCAGTAGTTTTCTCTAGTATAGTAACCAAGTAACGTGCACAACAAATTTGCGTATAAATAATTTATACGTCAGTTTATAAGTCATTATTGACGTTTCAATAGGTTATGTAGACTGTAACAAGGGCAAAACTAACGCTATACCAGGTTTATACATTTAGATAAATTTATTCCTGGTTTAAGTTATCGAACAATTGTAAAAGCGGCCCTTAGTCCGGTCTTCAGAGTATAAATTCTGTCTTTAAAACTGAAAATCCAATAAATACGATTTGAAAAAATGTAAATCCAGCCTTTAAACTGTAAATTTTGCCACCAACTTATTAAATTTGGTTTTTAAATTTTAAATCCGGCTTTCAAATGTGTTAATCCGGTTTCCAGAGAATTAATGTTGCTCTTAAAACTGAAATTCCGGCTTTTAAACTAGAAATCCGGCCAGAAACGTGTTAAATCCGGCTTCTAAAGTTTAATTGTAAATCCGGTTTTAAAAGTGTAAACTTGGATTATAAACTACAAATTCCAATAACATTATCCGGTTTTTAAGTCTTTTAATTGTAAATCCATGTTTTAATAATTCAAGCATTCAAACTACAAATCCAACCACTAACGTAATAAATCACGTTTTTAAATTTTAAATTCTGCTTTTAAAATTGTAAATCCGGTTTTTAAAAGTGTAAATCCGGCCATCAACGTGTTAACTCTAGATTTCAAACTTTAAATTTGTTTTTTAAAACTGGAAATTTGGCAGGCATTCAATTCAAGGAAATTTCCTTCAGCTTACAGAATTGGTTGTGAATCAGACATTTCAGTGTATATCTTGCATCAAAAACTAGAAAACCAATTATTGATGTATCAAATCCGGCCTTTAAATTTTGAGTTTAGCGTTTAAAACTGTAAATCCGAGTTTTGAAAGTGTAAATCCGGCCTTTTAACATAAAATCCGGTCATCCGGGCTTTAAACTTAAAATCCGGCTACCAGCATAATAATCCTGATTATATAAATTTAAATTTGGACTTTAAAACTGTATATCCGGCTTTTAAAAAAGTACATTTTTCTTGAATTAAATTGAATTAAACTTATTGGTTTTAATGAATAATGAAATAATATTATTAAAGAAAATGTTTCTGAGCTATAATAAATGTCAAAAAATGTTTGTAAACTGTCAATAATTTTTTTAAAAATACATATATTTTATAAAGAGCCATCTAACTTTTGGAATTTGAATCGGCTATAAATAAAAAAACTAATGAATATTTTTTCAATTAATTCTGTTATGATTGAATTAATTTACTAATGTATTGTTGCTAGTAACCTTAATTTGAAAAATTGACATAACTCAATGAATATGAAATGATGGAAATAAAGTTATTATATGTTGTTTACAATTGCATCCTTTGTTACAATAGCATGTCTTTCCTTCTTAATTAATCAAAAGAAAATCATTACATAAGTAAATGGGTCGCGTCTACATCTTCGTATTATAAAACCAAATTGTCGTTACCGAACCATACGAACGAAACGAAAAGGCCGAAATCATGTGGCATTTAAATGAAATTATTTCGGTACGAATAAAAATGCAAAAGATAATGATCGCTCTGTTATTATTATGAAACGTGAAATAGAAACAAATTAAAGTTGTTTTCAATTAAACAGTTAGAAATTATTTTTTCTCAATCATAATTAATGATGCAGATATAAAAATTAATTAAATTACAATGTGTTAAATGTATTTTTTACATTAACAAATTAAAATTTGAATATATTTTCATTAATATGATTGTTTGTACGTGGGAAGGAGGAATGAATAAAAATATTTACCTTACAACAATTAGAATAATATCTGCATTTTATTAGCGTGGGATGTCGAAGAGAAAATAATTCTTATAGAAAAAATAATGGTAAATTAAATTTGCATCCCAAGCATTGATTTGATTGATCATTCACATTGATAATAAAAACTAACTAATCAAAATAAATCAGATTTGGAACATTATTGAGAAATTTAAATGCAATTATACTTATTTAAAAAATACTATTCTTGTTCCTTTATGTTATTACTACAATAGAATAATGGTAATAATCCCACACACAAAAAAAAAAACAATTTAACAAAATATTATTTTTGGATTCCTTTCTTTTAGAAGCACCTTGTTCTCATTACACAATATCCAAATCTTGATATTTAATAACACAACACATATGTATTGCATCCTCCGATTGTTGCATCCAGATCGGATGTTAATGTAATTGCTTCATGTCGTTGCACTTTCTAAGATGCGTAGCATAATCGGAATTGCACTTTAAGTTTAGCACTTATACAGTTAGAAAATCGTTTTTTGCTTTATGTGTTCGTAATGGAAATAAATTAAAGCGGTAAACAATGAGCTTGATTTATTACATTATTATATGTTGTAATGTCATTTGGTTGTTATGATAATAATAATTGTTTTGTATAATGTTTGGTTTGTTTTATTGCTGTTTATACGTGTAATTTCATAGCGTTTAGATGTTTTTTTTTAATGCAATAAGAGAAATCAATATAATTTATGGGTGTTTGAGTACAATGAATTGTTGTTTACATGGGATTATTGTTTAAAAATGAGTGTAAAGTATTATAAATATACAATAAATGTTTAGCTAATAATATGTTTGTCTATATAAGCAATTTATTTTGTTTTTATAAAACTAAGTAAATTCTTAAAAAAATTATATAGTGAAAAAAATTACTGATCAATTAATTGTCAATGTTTTATAAATATGATACATTTTTATTTATACTAACTGATAGACTCACAACAAATTAATTCTAAACTTTAAGATCACGTGGGCCATGTAACGTTTGGAATTTGAACTACCGTTTATTTTGTTTTTTAATGGTATAATGACATTTATGAAATGACAGAAATTTAGTTTTATGTTTGACATTTATGAAATGGGACGCTTTACACTTGAACAAAGTTGGGAAATAATAAAATCTTACTTCCAAAGTGGTGAGTCTTCTACTCAAACGGTAAGAAATTTACGAAACAAATTTGCCTTCATCGCAGTTTGTGAACTAATTTGTGAAGCGAGTTTGCAAAACTGGATCGTTAATGGATAAATCAACACATTCACGTTCTCGTCCAGTGTGCTTAGCCGACAAAATTAATGCTGTTGCTCAGAGTGTGCGTGAACATGCATCAACATCAACTCGTCATCGTTCTCAGGAACTGAACATTTCTCGCACTTCTCTGAAGAAAATGTTGCATAAAGACTTTTCTTTTGAAGGTTTACAAAGTTCAATTAGTTCAAAAAGTAAAGCTTCATGACCATCCGGTGGGTTAAAGATCGTTTGGCCAAAGATGAGCATTATGATCGAAAAATCGTGTTTTTCGATTAAGCTCATTTTCATCTCGGAGGTTATGTCAATAAGCAAAATCCTCGCATTTGGGGATCAAAGAATACAGACATGACTATTGAACAGCTTATGCATCCACAACGAGTAACCATTTAGTGTGGTTTTTGGTCCGGCGGCATTATTGGGCCATTTTTCTTCGAAAATGAGCAAAAAACCGCCGTTACCGTTAATAGCAAACTTTACTGTGTTATGCTAAACAAATTTTTGTTTCCAAAAATTGAAGAGTATGAAATTGATGACATTTGGTTTTAACAGGAGGAACCACTTGCCATACAGCCAACGTAACCATTGATCTTTTGCGCATTGTTTTTGGAAATCAAATAATCAGCCAAAATGCTAATGTCAATTGGCCGCCTAGGAGCTGTGATTTGACCATGTTGGATTTTTTTTGTAGAGAAACCTTAAGGATAAGTGTTACGCTAACCATCCAGAGACGATTGATGCCTTGAAACACAAAACCGAAGTTGCCATTCATGCGATAAAAAACTGTGAAAAAAATCAAAAAATAAAAAAAAATATTTTGGGACAGATAAAAATTCTAAAATTTTGGAAACAAATTTAGGTTTTACAAACATTTAGCATGCATTTAAAACATTCTTAAAGTTCTGAAAATAATTTGTAAAGTTTTTGTGTCGCCAGAGATATCTTGACACACTCTGAGGGATGCAGATTCAAAAACTATAAGAAGTTCTGAGAATCTATGATAATTCTTTTGGATTACAAATCTGCAAATCATACATATGTAATTTACTGCTTCTAGAAATATGCAAAAAATCCAGAAATTTCAAAAACTAAAAAGAAAATCTGATTTTAATAAAAAAATCTAGATATTTTAGAGCAAATTTTAGTATTTAAAGACTATTATAATTATTACTGCTAATCGAAACTGTTAGGACGTCTAAAACCACTAGAAAAGTTTTAGATTTTATAACACATTCTCTAAACACTAAGACTCTTGAAAACAATTTTTTTTTTTTGGAAAGATATAATCATTTTTTATAAAATAATGTTAGGCTCCGATAGTTGCCAAAATTTTCTAGGCACAATCAAAAACATTCTATTAACAAAAAATCTAAAAACAATTTTAAATAAAAATTTTGAACTAGATAAAAAAAATTTGAATTTTTGTAATTATTTTTTTAAATATTTAGAAATATTTAAAAATATTTAGAAATATTCAGATGTAAATAGAAATTCACTTTTTAATGTTGTTGTTTTTAGATAGGAAAACGAATTTTAAAATTTCCGAAATAAGCATGGTAACATTTAAATCCATACTATCAGTGTAAGCATGGGTCTGCAATGCGGAAGGGCTCACCAGCATACCGAGCCTTATCGACTTGTATTTCAAAACTAGAGCGGTTGGATTTTGCTATTTGTGGCATTCCGTAAATGGAATTTGGCACATTTTGAAAGTTTATGGCCGGATTTTGTTTCTTTTTAAGATATTTGGTGCTTTTTGACAATTGTTAAAAATTTTATGGCCGGATTTTGTACTTTTTAACAGTTTATGCTAAATTTTGGTTCTTTCTAACCTTCTTTTAATATTTCATAGCCTGATTTTGCTATTTTTGACTTTATATAAATGATTTTTTTTACTTTTTAACTGGTTTTGGCCGGATTTTGTTTTTTTAAACATAATTTGAATATTTTATGACCTGGTTTTGATACTTTTGATTTTCATAAATAAAATTTTGCATTTTTCAACAGTTTAAAACAAATTTTTCTTATTTAAAATTTAATAAAAAATACATTTTTTAACAGTTTTTGTGCTTTCTAACAAAATTTTGATGTTTAGAGACCGGATTTTGCTATTTTTCATTAAATAAAATATTTTAAAACCAATTTTTGATTTTTTATGAACAAATTGCACTTGTCAACAGTTTTTGTCAAATTTTGTTTATTAGAAGTATATTTCATAGCTGATTTTTGATATTTTTTATTTTTTATTATTAGAATTTTGCAATTTTAAAAAGTTAATGGCCGGATTTTTGCTGTTTTCTAACAATAAAATGTGTTTGACATTGTTTTAATAGAATTTTGCACTTTTCAATAGTTTATATCCAGATTTTTGCTATTTATAACAATATTTTGAGATTTTGTGGACGGATTTTGCTAGTTTTAAGATATTTTTACATTTTCTAGCAGCTTGACGTAATTTTGTTGCTTCTTGACAACATTTAAATTTTATGGCCGGATTCTACTTTTCTTAGCATTCATAAATAGAATTTTACACTATTACACAGTTTATGGCCAGGTTTTTGATATTTTATGACCGGTTATTGCTATTTTTAACAATTTAAAATAGAATTTTACATTTTTCTACAGTTTTATGGCCATATTCTGGTGTTTCTAACAATGTTTTTAAACCGAATTTTGTTATAAATAGAATGTTGCAAATTTAACCGTTTTAGCCGGATTTTGTTTTGCACTTTTCATAAGACAAAACTGTGTACGCTTTTTTTAAATCATGAAGAGGCCCTACTCAATATTTTGCAGTGAGAAAATTTTTTCAAACTTTGACAATTGTTACTTTACTTAACTAACACAATACAAAGTCTACTAAATGTATGGTGTAAATTTCAGACAAAAATTTCAATTTAATTTCAAAATTTAATTAATAATTGAGGATTATAGATTCTTATATATTTCATGACACTGGAAATTGTTAAAGTCGGAAATTATATTAAAATATACATAATACTTGTACCGCACCGACTGCGCCATTATGATATGAGTATGGAATGATTTTTCTTTCTTTAAATCTGCGTATTTTGTTATGCAAAAAAACAGCTTTTATTAACAAACATTATTTTCTAATTTTAAGAAATGCATATTCTAGCAACTCTTGTCAAAGTTTTGAAAATGTTTTAAGCAAATTTTATGCTTCAAATGAGGTTTTTGTGCAATTTTTAAATTTTATACTTTAAATGGATGTTCTGCAATAGTTTTAAAACATATTATTTGTTTAACATTGTTTTTGAGAAATATTTATGTTAAAAATTAGATTTTTGTACATTATCTTTTTTTGCTTTTATACTCTGAAAACCGTTTTTTTTTTTGCTCATATTATAAATTAGAAAGTTACATTACATTGAGGCTCTAGAGCGGGACAATTATTTACAGAGGTTCTAGATTCTAGATTTTACTGCTCTAGAATTCAGAACAGAAAAATTCTATCCAAGCCTTCAAAAATTTGACTCCAAAAAAACATTTACAAAAATCTAAAACAATTAATTTTGTTTAATTTAATTTTTTTAACTTAATTTAATTTACGGAGGACAAGCAAAACATAGTTGTAAGCATCACAAATAAGAAAGAATTTGAAGCACTAAACAATGAATGCTTTATTGCCCTTGATATTTTTTAAGTAAATTTTATGCTAAAAATGGGTTTTGATAAATACTCTACGTACTTTTTGAGCAAATTTTATGTTGGAAAAGAAGTTTCTTAGCACTAATCAGAACATGAAAAAAACACTACAGAATGAGATTTGTTTTTTAGTTTTAACAGATTAACAATTTGGGTAATTGAAATGGTTAGTTGAAACTAAATGATTCAGCATTACTTAGATTTTATCGTACAGATCTTTTACTGCAGAGAAAGGCTTGAATGGTGCAAAAAAAGGCAACACTGAACGCAAAAATAAAATAACTGAGACTAATCACTGTAGTTAATCTACAGTGATTAGTCTCAGTTCTAGGTTGATGATGAGTAAAATATTTCATTAAAAATATACCGTGTTTGTTTGCAAAGTTAAGGTTTTATAGGCTATAGCAAATGATATGGTAGTTTTCTAGTATATAGAGTACATTTTCCAACTAGTGCTATCTGTAAACGGGTTACAAAACATTTTCCAGTTTAAATCACACGCACAGAAAGTTTGAACTTATTTTCCGCCCACCTACCCAAGTGATTATGATTGAAAAATAAACAATTAGGCGGGTGGGCAGGAACACTAATTTAAACCACACACCGATAAATTTTGAACTTAATTCAAATTTTGTATGCGTGAGATTTGAATTTGTGTTTCCGCCCACCCACCCAAGTGTTTGTGATCCAATTTTTACTTGTGTGCAAAATAGCAATCTAAACCATAGCCTACAAGATTTAAACTTAGTTTGCTGCAGTTCAGCAGTTTTGAACTTAATTCGAATTTTGTGGTCATATGATTTGAATTTTTTTTCCCACTCACTCACCCAAGTGTTTATGATCAAAAGATTGAAACATAGACATTTGGGCAGATGGGTGGAAACACCAATCTAAACCATATGCATACAAGTTTTGAACTTAGTTCAAATTTTGTGGGCGTGTGATTTGAACTTGTGTTCCCGCTCACCCACCCAAGTGTTTGTGATCCAATATTTTTATTACAAATTCTTGGGTGCAAACATCAATCTAAATCATACGCTCACAAGATTTAAACTTAGTTTTCCGCCGCCCACCCAAGTGTTTGTGATAAAAAAATTGGATTTCAAACACTTGAGTGGGTGGGCGGTTGTTATGTTGGCTTCACCATCCAACAAGCAAAAAATAGCGCATCTGTAAATGTATATGGTCTAAGATTTTAACAGTTTATTTGTTTATTTTTTGACAATATTTTTATAATTTATGTCTGATTTTGATATTTTTAACATTTTATAAATAGAACTTTGCAGTTTTTGACTGTTTATGACATTTTGAATTTTTCTGACAATATTTTGATATTTTATAGCTGGATTTAGCAGTTTTTTGGATTTTATGAAATCGGCCGGATTTTGGTGCTTTCCAATAATATTTTAATGATTTATGACCGGAATTAGTATCTTTGACATTTTATATATAGAAATATATTTTGGACGCATTTTGATTCAATCATGAAAACATTTTAATCTTTTATGACCAGATTTATTAAAATCAAAATTAAGATTTTTTATGATAGACATTTGCACTTTTTGAGAGTTAATGACTAAATTTTTGACGTTCCATGAAAAAAATGTTGCACTTTTTAACGGTTAATGATTGGATTAAAAAAATTACTCAAATCCTAGTTAATATTAAAAATGGCAACAGACAAAAAACACTATTTATATGCGACCACAACAGCTAACTTCGCAAAGACAAGCAAAAACACTATTGATACAATAATCAACTAGAAACGTAATTTAGAAGCTGGATAAACAGTTTAACAATAAATTAGATACGTCCAGATTTCTGATTTGAAGACTTTATTTACACTTACTTACACAATTTGGCGGCTAAATTTTGAAGTTCAGATTAGATTTATAGTTTGTATGCAGCATTGACAATTTGGCAGTTCAATTTAACGTTTTAAAAACCATATTTACACTTTTAATCAAAGTATTTATTATTTGAAGGCCGGATTTACATTTTTATAAACCAGATTTAAAATTTAAAGAACTAGATTTAACCATTTAATAGTAAAATTTATTACTTTGAAGACCGGATTTACAGTTTAAAATGCCGGATTAACAACTTATCAGTAGAGTTTGGCCAAAATAAACTTTTAAAGGCCGGATTTACACTTTTAAAAGCTGGATTTATAGTTTAGAAGCCGGATTAATGGTTTGGCAGTAGACTAAATACATTTGTACCCGGATTTTAACTTTAAAAAGCCGCAATTACACTTTTAAAAGCTGGGTTTATAATTTCAAAACTAAATTTACAGTTTGGTAGTAATGTTTAACAGATTGGTGGGCAAATTTTCAGTTTGGAAAACCTGATTTACATTTTAAAAGGACCAATTTATAATTTGAAAGTTTGATTAACAGTTTGGCAATAAAATTTAATACGTCGATGGAAAATTTTTTGTTTTAAAAGTTGAGTTTACATTTTTAAATGCCGGATTATCACTTTTAAAGGCCGGATTTACTCTTTTAAAGGGCGGATTTACGATGGCAGTAACATTTAACACTATAATGCCGCATTTACACTTTTAAAAGCCAGATTTACAGTTTTAACTGCCATATTTATATTATCAAAGCCAAGTTAATAGTTTGATAGTAAAATTTTTGAAAGCCGGATAGCTTAATAACAGGATTTATAAACTCAAAGCAGAATCAACAAGTTTATCAATAAAGTTTAACATGATAGTTACCAAATTTATAATTTAAACGTCAGATTAACTGTTTGGCAGATAAATTCAACACTTTGAAGACCAAAATTATACTTTCAAAATCAAATTTACAATTTTAACGGCCGGATTTTTGAAGACCAGATTTATAATTTAGAGATAAAACTAATAACAGTTTAGTATTGTAGGAAATAAATACTTTTTCAAAATACACTTTAAAATTATAACTTATTTTTGATTTTTTTTTTGTTTTAACTTAATATTAGTAATTCATGCAGCTATAGAGAAGTACATGGTTTCAAAATTTGTAATTTTATTAATTATATTTCGAATAATTAATGGGTTTAATTTTAAATAAATGTTAAAAAAATTTAAAAAAATAATTAATTAATATAAATACATTCTTTCCATCTAATAAAGTAACAATTCCAAAATAAAAACATACCCAATGCATAGTGTCCAGTAAATATAAAATGGGATCCAAGCACCAATAAAAAATACAAAAAGTTCAATTCACTTTCACGCACAAGTTACCGCGCCGTCGATCTGCAAACGACTGAAAACAATTCGCACGATCTCACCGATGAAGATCCGTGCATTACCAGGAGGTAGAGGATCCGCCGATATCTTGAATGACCTGGTTGTATACCCCGAGACAACCATAGAGAGGGAAGCCACAATGGCACACCCACCTGTCCAGAATTTCAAATATTTCCAATTTCTTTTTTTTTTATATTCGCTGGGCACAAAATTTCACTTAACACACACAAATTGAATAATGAGAAATTGCAAACAATACTTATCGATTGATTGTTTAAGTAAATAATCCATTAGGTGTTAATTTTTAAAGAAATATTATCCTGTTCCGAAATTGGTTTCTAATTTTAATTTATTTAATAATCAATTAATATTATACAATAATATATTGGTATTTTGTCACTATGCTTAATGTTATGGTCGTTAATAATAACACTTTCCTGTTTTGGTGCAGCAACTCAATTTGTTTAATATTTTCAGTTATAGATTGATTCCGCATTCATTAGAAATGGTTTGTTATATCTTCTTCAAATAACTCCACTTCAATAGTCTTTGATTGTAAGCGATCTTATGACTGATACAATATATGCAATATTTTTACTGTTTTGTTGCTTTGGCTCTGATTTCTACCGCGTTTATAATGTTAATATCGCTCTGATGGCTGTATTGTGGATTTGGTTATGTTCTGACAACTTCATAAATTGCTTGTAGGTAGAATTAATTAGTATCTTACTTGACATGTTTATTCTCAATCTGATTACATATGAAGAAAGTATTTTTGTTCCATTAATATATGACTAAGGTTTTTTTTTTTTATTTCAAAATGTGATTTTTTAGAATTTCAACGAGTAAAACCACATTTGCAGAAACTATCACATTGTAGACTAGATTTAAGCAGTCTATAATCATTGACTTTGAGTATTTGTGGTTTATAAGTCTCAGAAAATACTGAATTTAAAAGTTTATTCTATTTATCGATAGTACGGTTAAAGAAATCTCTCTTAAAAGTTTTGTTCCTACATCTCTGAACTGTCAGTAAATATTTATTAGAATTATTAGCAAGCCTTGTACTACGAGTAAATATTAGTTTAGATGGCTTAATACCTTGTATTTTGTTCAAACAATGTTCATTAATATATCTATAGAAAATGCAAAGATCTGCATGTGTAAAGTATTTAAGTTATTACATTTTTTTTTATATTTTGTCTTGCATGGATTTATGCTATGGTTACAATTGTTTAAATACTATCTCGAATATTTGACAAACCATAGTCCAAGCAATGCCCAATACGTTATTTTGCTTAAAAATAAATTTTAAAAATTTAAATATTTTTTATGATTTTTTGAAAATGTTTGGATTTTAATAAAAACTGCATTCATGCATGAATTTATGCAACGGGCACAATTGTTAATATATTAACTCAAAATTTTGACAAATTATAGTCCAATTATTGCCCAATAGGTTACTTTGCGTAAAAATAAATTTCAAAAATCGAAAATATTTTATTTAGATTTTTTGAAAATGTCTGAATTTTTACAAACTTGCATTTTTGCATAAATTTATGCAACGGGCACAATTGTTAAAATATTATTTCAAAATTTTAACAAAGCATGGTCCAATGCTTGCCCAATATGTTACTTTGCTCAAAAATAAATTTGAAAAATTAAAAAAAAGTATATGATTTTTTGAAAATGTTTGTATTGTAATAAAAATTGCATTCTTGCATGAATTTATGCAACAAGCACAACTGTTAATATACTAACTCAAAACTTTGACAAAACTTGTCCAAGCATTGCCCAATATGTTACTTAGCTTAAAAACAAATTTCAAAAATCAAAAATATTTTTTATGATTTTTTGAAAATAATTGGATTTAAACAATAATTGCATTCTTGAATGAATGTATGCAACGGACACAATTGTTAAAATACTATTTCAAAATTTTCACAAAACATAGTCCAATCAATGCCAAATATGTTACTTTGCTGTAAAATAAATTTCAAAAATCAAAAATAATTTTTATGTTTTTTTGAAAATGTTTGGATTTTAATGCAAATTGCATTCTTGCATGAATTTATGCAAGGGGCTCAATTGTTAAAATACTATTTCAAAAATTTTACAAAACATACTCCAATCAATGCCCAATATGTTACTTTGCTGTAAAATAAATTTCAAAAATTAAAAATGTTTTTTATGAGTTTTTGAAAATGTCCAAGTTTTTACAAAAATTGCATTCTTGCATAAATTTATGCAACGAGCACAATTGATATTATACTAACTCAATATTTTGACAAGATATAGTCCAATTATTGCCCAATACGGTATTTTGTTTGAAAATAAATTTCAAAAATAAAACATATTTTTTATGATTTTTGAAAATGTTTGAATTTTTACAAAAATTGCGTTCTTGCATAAATTTATGCAACGGGCACAATTGTTATTTAACTATCTCAAATTTTTGACAAAACATAGTCCAAGCATTGCCCAATACGTTATTTTGCTTAAAAATAAATTTCAAAAATTAAAATATTTTTTATGATTTTTTTGAAAATGTTTGGATTTTAATAAAAATTGCATTCTTGGATGAATTTATGCAACGGGCACAATTGTTAATATACTAACTCAAAATTTTGACAAAATATAGTCCAATTATTGCCCAATACGTTATTCTGCTTAAAAATAAATATCAAAATTAAACATATTTTTTATGACTTTTTGAAAATGTGTGAATTTTTACAAAAATTGCGTTCTTGCATAAATTTATGCAACAAGCACAATTGTTATTTAACTATCTCAAAACTTTGACAAAACATAGTCCAAGCATTGCCCAATGCGTTATTTTGCGTAAAAATAAATTTCAAAGATTAAAATATTTTTTATGATTTTTTGAAAATGTTTGTTTTTTTACAAAAATTGCGTTCATGCATAAACTTATGCAACGGGCACAATTGTTAATAAACTATTTAAAATTTTTGACAAAACATAGTCCAAGCATAACCCAATACGTTATTTTGCTTAAAAATAAATTTCAAAAATTAAAATAATTTTTATGATTTTTATGATTTTTTGAAAATGTTTGGATTTTAATAAAAATTGCGTTCTTGCATAAATTTATGCAACAAGCACAATTGTTATTTAACTATCTCAAAACTTTGACAAAACATAGTCCAAGCATTGCCCAATACGTTATTTTGCTTAAAAATAAATTTCAAAAATTAAAATATTTTTTATGATTTTTGAAAATGTTTGGATTTTAATAAAAATTGCATTCTTGGATGAATTTATGCAACGGGCACAATTGTTAATATACTAACTCAAAATTTTGACAAAATATAGTCCAATTATTGCCCAATACGTTATTCTGCTTAAAAATAAATATCAAAATTAAACATATTTTTTATGACTTTTTGAAAATGTGTGAATTTTTACAAAAATTGCGTTCTTGCATAAATTTATGCAACAAGCACAATTGTTATTTAACTATCTCAAAACTTTGACAAAACATAGTCCAAGCATTGCCCAATACGTTATTTTGCGTAAAAATAAATTTCAAAGATTAAAATATTTTTTATGATTTTTTGAAAATGTTTGTTTTTTTAAAAAAATTGCGTTCATGCATAAATTTATGCAACGGGCACAATTGTTAATAAACTATTTAAAATTTTTGACAAAACATAGTCCAAGCATAACCCAATACGTTATTTTGCTTAAAAATAAATTTCAAAAATTAAAATATTTTTTATGATTTTTTGAAAATGTTTGGATTTTAATAAAAATTGCATTCTTGCATGAATTTATGCAACGGGCACAATTGTTAATAAACTAACTCAAAATTTTGACAAAATATAGTCCAATTATTGCCTAATACGTTATTCTGCTTAAAAATAAATGTCAAAAATAAAACATATTTTTTATGATTTTTTGAAAATGTTTGAATTTTTTCAAAAATTGCGTTCTTGCATAAATTTATGCAACGGGCACAATTGTTAATTAACTATCTCAAAATTTTGACAAAACATAGTCCAAGCATTGCCTAATATGTTACTTTGCTTTAAAGTAAAATTTCATTAATCAAAAATATTTTTTATGATTTTTTGAAAATGTTTGGATTTTAATAAAAATTGTATTCTTGCACGAATTTATGCAACTGGCACAATTGTTAATATACTAACTCAAAATTTTGACAAAACATAGTCCAAACATTGCTCAATATGTTACTTTGCTTAAAAAAGATTCAAGAATCAAAAATATTTTTTATGATTTTTTGAAAATGTTTTGATTATAACAAAAATTGCATTTTTGCATTAATTTATGCAACGGGCACAATTGTTACATAACTATCTCAAAATTTTGACAAAACATAGTCCAAGCATTGCCCAATACGTTATTTTGCTTAAAAATAAATTTTAAAAATCAAACATATTTTTTATGATTTTTTGAAAATGATTACATTTTTACAAAAATTGCATTTGTGCATAAATTTATGCAACGGGCACAATTGTTAATTAACCATATCAAAATTTTGACAAAATATAGTCCAAGCATTGCCCAATATGTTACTTTGCTTTAAAAAAAATTTTCATTAATCAAAAATATTTTTTATAATTTTTTGAAAATATTTGGATTTTAATAAAAATTGTATTCTTGCACGAATTTATGCAACTGGCACAATTGTTATTATACTAACCCAAAATTTTGACAAAACATAGTCCAATCATTGCCCAATATGTCTCTTTGCTTACAAACAAATTTCAAAAATCAAAAATATTTTTTGTTTTTTTTTTAAATAATTAAATTTTAACAAAAATTGCATTCTTGAATGAATGTATGCAACGGGCACAATTGTTAAAATACTATTTCAAAATTTTCACAAAACATAGTCCAATCAATGCCCAATATGTCACTTTGCTGTAAAATAAATTTCAAAAATCAAAAATAATTTTTATGATTTTTTGAAAATGATTGGATTTTAATAAAAATTGTATTCTTGCATGAATTTATGCAACTAGCACAATTGTTAATATACTAACTCAAAATTTTAAAAAAACAAAGTCCAAGCATTGTTCAATATATTACTCTGATTAAAAATAAATTTCAAAAATCAAAAATATTTTTTATGAGTTTTTTAAAATGTTTGGATTTTAATAAAAAATTTATTCTTGCATGAATTTATGAAACGGGCACAATTGTTAATAAACTATTTAAAATTTTTGATAAAACATAGTCCAAGCATAACCCAATACGTTATTTTGCTTAAAAATAAATTTCAAAAATTAAAATATTTTTTATGATTTTTTGAAAATGTTTGAATTTTTACAAAAATTGCGTTCTTGCATAAATTTATGCAACAGGCACAATTGTTAATCAACTAACTCAAAATTTTGACAAAATATAGTCCAATTATTGCCCAATACGTTATTCTGCTTAAAAATAAATTTCAAAAATTAAAATATTTTTTATGATTTTTTGAAAATGTTTGGATTTTAATAAAAATTGCATTCTTCCATAAATTTATGCAACGGGCACAATTGTTAATTAACTATCTCAAAATTTTCACAAAACATAGTCCAATCAATGCCCAATACGTTATTTTGCTTAAAAATAAATTTTAAAAATTAAAATATTTTTTATGATTTTTTGAAAATGTTTGGATTTTAATAAAAATTTCATTCTTGCTTGAATTTATGCAATAGCCACAATTGTTAATTAACTATCTCAAAATTTTGACAAAATATAGTCCAATTATTGCCTTATACGTTATTCTGCTTAAAAATAAATTTCAAAAATAAAACATAATTTTTATGATTTTTTGAAAATGTTTGAATTTTTACAAAAATTGCGTTCTTGCATGAATTTATGCAACGGGCACAATTGTTAATAAACTAACTCAAAATTTTGACAAAATATAGTCCAATTATTGCCTAATACGTTATTCTGCTTAAAAATAAATTTCAAAAACAAAACTTATTTTTTATGATTTTTTTAAAATGATTGAATTTTTACAAAAATTGCGTTCATGCATAAATTTATGCAACAGGCACAATTGTTATTTAACTATTTCAAAATTTTGACAAAACATAGTCCAAGCATTGCCTAATATGTTACTTTGCTTTAAAATAAAATTTAATTAATCAAACATTTTTTTTATGATTTTTTTTAAATGTTTGGATTTTAATAAAAATTGTATTCTTGCACGAATTTATGCAACTGGCACAATTGTTAATATACTAACTCAAAATTTTGAAAAAAAAAACAAAGTCCAAGCATTGTTCAATATATTACTCTGATTAAAAATAAATTTCAAAAATCAAAAATATTTTTTATGATTTTTTAAAAATGTTTGGATTTTAACAAAAATTGCATTCTTGCATAAATTTATGCAACGAGCACAATTGTTAATATTCTAACTCACTACTTTGACAAAACTTGTCCAAGCATTGCCCAAAATGTTACTTTGCTTAAAAACAAATTTCAAAAATCTAAAATATTTTTTATGATTTTTTGAAAAAAATGGATTTTAACAATAATTGCATTCTTGCATAAATTTATGCAACGGGCACAATTGTTAATATACTAACTCAAAATTTTGAAAAAACAAAGTAAAAGCATTGTTCAATATATTACTGTGATTAAAAATAAATTTCAAAAATCAATAATATTTTTTATGATTTTTTGAAAATGTTTTGATTTTAATAAAATTTGCATTCTTGCATGAATTTATGCAGTGGGCACAATTGTTACTAAACTATCTCAAAATTTTGACAAAACATAATCCAAGCGTTGCCCAATATGTTACTTTTCTTAAAAATAAATTTCAAAAATCAAACATATTTTTTATAATTTTTTGAAAATGTGTGGATTTTAACAAAAATTGCATTCTTGCATGAATTTATGCAACGGGCACAATTGTTAAAGTACTATCTCAAAATGTTGACAAAACATTGTCTAAGCATTGCCAAATATGTTACTTTGCTTTAAAATAAAATTTTAATAATTAAAAATAATTTTTTTGTTTTTTTGAAAATGTTTGGATTTTAAGATTTTAATGCAAATTGCATTATTGCATGAATTTATGCAACGGGCACAATTGATAAAATACTATTTCAAAATTTTTACAAAACATAGTCCAATCAATGCCAAATATGTTATTTTGCTGAAAAATAAATTTCAAAAATTAAAAATGTTTTTTATGAGTTTTTGAAAATGTCTAAGTTTTTACAAAAATTGCATTCTTGCATAAATTTATGCAACGAGCACAATTGATATTATACTAACTCAAAATTTTGATCAAATATAGTCCAATCATCGCTCAATAGCTTATTTTGTGTAAAACTATATTTGAAAAATCAAAAATATTTTTTTGATTTTTTGAAAACGTCTGAATTTTTACAAAAATTGCATTTTGCATAAACTTATGCAACGGGAACAATTGTTAAAATACTATCTCAAAATGTTGACAAAACATAGTCCAAGCATTGCAAAATATGTTACTTTGATTAAAAAATACATTTCCAAAATCAAAAATATTTTTTATGATTTTTTTTAAATGTTTGGATTTAACAAAAATTGCATTCTTGCATAAATTTGTGCAACAAGTACAATTGTTAATATACTAACTCAAATTTTTGACAAAATATAGTCCAATTATTGCCCAATACGTTGTTCTGCTTAAAAATAAATTTCAAAAATAAAACATATTTTTTATGATTTTTTGAAAATGTTGGAAATTTTACAAAAATTGCGTTCATGCATAAATTTATGCAACGGGCACAATTGTTAATTAACTATCTCAAAATTTTGACAAAACATAGTCCAAGCATTGCCCAATACGTTATTTTGCCTAAAAATAAATTTCAAAGATTCAAATATTTTTTTATGATTTTTTGAAA
This sequence comes from Tachinus rufipes, assembly GCA_963932245.1. Taxonomy (NCBI): domain Eukaryota; kingdom Metazoa; phylum Arthropoda; class Insecta; order Coleoptera; family Staphylinidae; genus Tachinus; species Tachinus rufipes. The sequence goes on from OZ010749.1 coordinate 13,046,433, forward strand.
ATGTTTGAATTTTTACAAAAATTGCGTTCATACATAAATTTATGCAACGGGCACAATTGTTAATTAACTATTTCAAAATTTTGACAAAACATAGTCCAAGCATTGCCCAATACGTTATTTTGCTTAAAAATAAATTTCAAATATCAAACATATTTTTTATGATTTTTTGAAAATGTTTGAGTTTTTACAAAAAATTGCATTCTTGCATAAATTTATGCAACAGGCACAATTGTTAAAATACTATCTCAAAATTTTGACAAAACATATTCTACTCATTGCCCAATATGTTACTTTGCTTTAAAATAAAATTTAAAAATCAAAAATATGTCTTATGATTTTTTGAAAATGTTTGGATTTTAATAAAAATTGTTTTCTTGCACGAATTTATGCAACGGGCACAATTGTTAATAAACTAATTCAAAATTTTGACAAAATATAGTCCAATTATTGCCTAATACGTTATTCTGCTTAAAAATAAATTTCAAAAACAAAACATATTTTTTATAATTTTTTGAAAATGTTTGAATTTTTACAAAAATTGCGTTCATGCATAAATTTATGCAACGGGCACAATTAATAATTAATTATCTCAAAATTTTGACAAAACATAGTCCAAGCATTGCCTAATATGTTACTTTGCTTTAAAATAAAATTTTATTAATCAAAAAATTTTTTTTTGATTTTTTTGAAAATGTTTGGATTTTAATAAAAATTGTATTCTTGCACGAATTTATGCAACTAGCATAATTGTTAATATACTAACTCAAAATTTTGACAAAACTTAGTCCAAGCATTGCTCAATATGTTACTTTGCTTAAAAAAGAATCAAAAATCAAAAATATTTTTTATGATTTTTTGAAAATGTTTCGATTATAACAAAAATTGCATTTTTGCATTAATTTATGCAACGGGCACAATTGTTAATAAACTATCTTAAAATTTTGACAAAACATAGTCCAAGCATTGCCCAATACGTTATTTTCCTTAAAAATAAATTTCAAAAATCAAACAAATTTTTTATGATTTTTTGAAAATTTTTGAAAAAATTGTGATCTTGCATAAATTTATGAAAACGAGCACAATTGTTAATTAACTATCTCAAAATTTTGACAAAACATAGTCCAAGCATTGCCCAATACGTTATTTTGCTTAAAAATATATTTCAAAAATCAAACATATTTTTTATAATTTTTAGAAAAATTTTGGATTTTATTGAAAATCGCAGCATGCAATATTACGTGCAATAGGTTTATGCTACAAAAGAACAATTGCTAGAATAATATTTTTTTTAGTCATAGTTAAACATTTATGATATGCTACTTTGCTTAATATTTAATTTTGCAAATCAAAAATAATTTTATTAATTTTTTGAAATATTTTGGATTATAACATGTTACGGGCACTATTGTTTAAATACTATCTCAAAATTTTGACAAAACATAGCACAAACATTGCCCAATATGTTACTTTGCTTACAAATTAATTAAAAAATTAAAAAAAAAAACCAAATTTTGGATTTTAACAAAAAATACATTTTTGCAAGATTTATGCTACAGGCAAAATTGTTGAAATAATAAATTTATTTTTTTTTTGTTAAAAAATCAATTTTGAGAACCAAAATAAGTTTTATAGTTTTTTAAAATATTTTGGTTCTTCAGGTTTTTGCATGAACTTATGTTACGGGTGCAATTGCTAAAATAATATTTCAAAATTTTAAAAATAAGATAGTACACGCATTGCCTAATATGTTGTTTTGCTTAAAATTAAATTTCAAAAATCAAAAGTTATTTTTATTTATTTTTTTTTTAAATTTTGGATTTTAATAAAAATTGCAGTCTTGCATAAATTTATGTTACAGGAATAATAATTCTATTTTTGTTTGAATCACAGTTTAAACATTATTTGACATGTTACTTTGCTGAAAATTTAATTTTGAAAATCAAAAAAATTTTTATGATTTTTTGAAATATTTTGAATTTTAACAAAAAATGTGGTTTTGCATGAATTTAAGTTTTGGTCACAATTGGTGGATTAATAACTCAAAATTTTGGAAAAACATAGTCTAAGCATTGCCCAATATACTACTTTGCTTAAAAATAAATTTGCTTAAAAATAAATATCAATTTTTTTTATGGTTTTTAAAAAATTATGGATTTAAAAAAAATTGCATTCCCAAGAGTTTATGCTGCGGGCACAATTGTTGGAATAATAAATCTTTTTTTTTTATACATTGTTTGAAGCTCCTACTTTGCTAAACATTTAATTTTTAAAACCAATATAATTTTTATAATTTTTTGAAATTTTTTCGATTTTAATAAAAATCGTCTTGCATGGATTTATGCTACGAGCACAATTGTTTAAATACTATCTCAACATTTTTACAAAACATAGTCTTAGCATTGCTCAATATGTTACTTTGCTTAAAAATCAATTTTTTTTACAAAAATCTTAGTCATGCATGGATTTATCATAGTATTATAATAAAATTTATTTTGAATGCCTCAAAAATGCACAGAAAAAAACATTGTGATATAAAAATTGAGCAGCAAAACGAAAATAATTTACAAAACAGCCTTTTTCTTAATGTTTGAAAATATAGTTTACTACTAAAACTACCTAACAGAAAATTACTGTTAATTTGTATGCGCTTTAAAAGGAATTTTATAATCAATACTGTTTATTGCGTACACGTATGTACAATAATTCTTCATACACAATAATATTATTATCGTATCTTATTTAATTCGAGATGAATTTCACTAATAATTAAGTACCAGTTTTTCTCCAGCGCCTCACAACTTTCCCTTCGGAATTTATGGCTTTTTGGCATCGCAATTAATAAGTTAAAAAAATCACAACATAAGAATTAATAATACTATCGTTGATAATTATTTTCATATTACAAATATTCCTGTATATATTTATACGTTGTTAATTCCATACGCTTGAATTAATTGCGGATTTATCGCGAGGAAGAAATTGAAAAAAAAAAACGCTCACAATTGATTGCCGCTTCTTTATAATTATAATATAATTTGGGAAGTGCCATTGGATTCCATAAATTGTAAAATAATTGTGTGATGAAACTAATTTCTTCATTTGCTTTCCAAATTTTTGAAATTAATACCAGTTGAAGTGGCGATAAATGATTAATAACGAATTGAATTTGAAATGCTTTCAATATTTTAATTTTTAGTTTGTATCTACTTAGTAATTTAAATAAAACATTTTTAAAAGTAATTGCAATTAAATTTCCTCTTACAAATGCATTAAAGAGTTAATAAGATTGTAAACGGTACTAAAATACAACAAAATAGAATTTATTATTGTTAATATAAAACTCTTTCCTTCCGTCACTTTCTGATTAATCCAGCATCAACATTTTCAAGTCACGGTTAAAATATTATAAAATTATTGTTGACAATTAATTAATAAATCGAGCATTTTAAAATATTTTATTTCTTATGCCAGGAACTTACAATTACTTCCATCGATTACTCTCGAGATAATAATAGCTTTTTTGGATCCTGTTTTCTAACGTAATATTTTCTTCGTAACGGCCGTCAATTTATATTTTAATTGGCACTATTCAGTGGAATTATAAAAAATCAAGCAGTTATCAATTTTTTGAACAATGGCGCGATGTTTAGCAACAATTGTATGCTAATGGGGAAACCATTCGGAAATGGATTACAATGATGTATTATGAAATTTGTTCTTCTTGCGATTGTTTATTTTTAATTACTTGATAAATGTTTTATAGGTGGTAATAAATTATTTGATGCGAATAGGGATAGATGAATGTAAATGATGAATGATTGAATAGCTTAGTTAAACATATAATTAATTACAGTAGAATTTTTGATAATTAATACAACCTACAATGTTAGCCCACTTTTGACAACTGACGTTAACTACTTGTATATTTGAACTGATCCAACACGAAGTATGTGAGAATAAGCCAATCTCTTGTTCACAAACATTTGGGCAGTCATAGGCTTGCAGCGTTAAAAAATGTTTTGGTAACATTAAAAAATACGATTCTAAGGAGCAATTTTTTATTCAATAAAAACATATCTAGAGTTTTTAAAGTATTAAACAGAAAAAAATAGTCAAAACAAGAATTCTTTTAAAATTCATAAATGATGTATTTTATGTAAGGTGCATTTTCATCTAGTAAGAGACACATACACTCGTGTTTCAGAGTATGGTTGAAAAGACAATTTACATAAAATCACAGTAACTATTAAACAATTTAAGTTTGCTAATGTGTCGAAGGTGTTAACGCAATGCCCCCTATTAAGAGAAACGCTAAACTGAGACACATTCATTCGTGTTTTAGAGTATACACCTATCATCAGTGTGCCTAGCATCTCGGTCATATGATTTAATTAAAATGCTCCAAAAATGCCGTTGAATGTCAGTGTAAACAAGAATTATTTATTGCTTTTGAATGGTTTGGGCTTTGAGCACCCTTAAGTATTGCATTTGAAATTTACGAAGCTTTGCCTTCTAGTGCGGATTATGTTTTTTACTTAAGACATTCTTAGATTGTCCTGACGTTGATCTTATGATGCATTTAAATTATAGCAAAAGTAAATTTGTTTTGTCTTGCTGCTATTAGTTTAAATTTAAAATAGCTCTTTCCTATACTGGCTATGGCAAGCTAGCAACTCCCCAACATATACTTTTTACATTCTGTACACGTTGCACCCATCTCCACTACCATTTGTGTGCATGTGTTTTTAGTAGTAATTAGAAAAACTTTTGCAGAACTCCCTATTATAGATTTCTTTTGATTACACTAGTTCGACAGATGGCGCTTTTCTTCAATTACAGGGTTTTGCAATTACAAATTTTTACCGGTATGAGTCTAAGGTAAAGCTTTGCACTCCGTCCGTTAGATGGCGCTGTTCCGACAGATGGCGCTATTAGTAGGAGGGCGGGTCTTGAACCGGCTATTCATCACTATTATTTTTGTATAACATTTAAACTAATTTAATTTTTGAGTTATTTGCTATATAGAATAATATTTCTGCCGGTTTTCTTAAGCCCTCCTTAAGTTGCTAGCATCACCAAGGTATGGTGTTGTCTCACGAGGAAAGAGCTTATCGATAGGATGCCTTATAGGCTGTAGGTGAGATTGATGTTAGTATTAGGTTGACCGGTTTCATATAGAAGTGGTCTTCTTTTTCCGGTTTTGTCAGTCTGGCCAGATTGGTGTTTGAGTGACGAGATAAATTTGCGAAATATGCCTAGGTTGTTATGAATGTCTGCATTCTTATCATGTGCATCCGACGATCTAACGCAAGATTAGCTTTTGAAAAGCGCCAAGTTGCCTGACGTGATAATTTGCACAGATTGGAAATCAAAACGTCATTTGAGGTCTGATGATAGACGTATACTTACGAAGTTTGTTCTGGTGCAACAAAAAAGTTTTTTGCCAACTTGGCTTTATTTAGAATGGTCTTGACTTGCGCTTTGTAGGTTAGACTTTTATCGAAGGTGATTCCCAGATACTTTGCAGAATCTAATCACGGAATTGGTATGTCATTAAGAAAGATGTTTTTGTGAGATGTGGTTTGTTGCCGTGAGAAAAGAATAGCTTTGCTTTTTTCTGGGTTTACTTCGGCTGTTATACCAGTCTTAAGGATTGCTGGTTGCTTTCTAAAGCTTTTTGGCGACCATCATTGGCGATCTTGAGCTGTAGAGAAGTGCCAAATTATTAGCGTGTTCAAAATACGCCATTAATTCGGCACTAATTTCGTCTTTTTAGCCCGATGGCATGTTGGCAACATAAAGGTTAATTAGCATAGGCAATAGAAAAAAACCTTAAGGCTTTATTGAGAAAGTTTTGTTTTGTAAATATGAATCTATCAGCTTTATGATATGCAGTTGGAACTTGAGCCATGCAGTTTTACTAGTAAACCGTCATGCCAGATCTTATCAAAGGTTTTTTTTGTTTTTTGACATCAAAAAATATTACCACCGTGGTTTTTTTCAGCCGCTAAACCCATGTTGATAAATCTTTTTTTTTTCTTCTTTGAGCTCTACAACTCTGAGTGAGTTCTGACTTCTTTTGTAACTTTATTCCAGCTCTTCCGGTTTAGGGCGACTTTCCTCCAGTTGCTAATGCCCATTTTTTTGAGGTTTTTTACTGCAGATATCTGGGTCTTGCTTCTATTGGTTTTTATTTTGTTATTACTTTGGCTTAACCAACAAATCCTTTGGGCTTTAATGAACTTAACTCTATCTGCTTTCTTGATTAGATGTGGCAACTTGTAATTTGCTTTTATGCGCCAGTTTTTTATCTTTGTTTTGCGTTGGGTCAAAGATTATTTGCAGTTTTTTTTTTTTCAAAGATCTTGAGACAGTTTTCTTCTTTTTGATTTAGCGTCTAAGTTTTGCTAGCGTAAGTGACCACAGGTATTGTAGATTTTAAACTTGCACGTTCAGCTCAGGATCTTTGAGTTTAGTAGGGATTTGTTGGCAAAATAACACCGTTTATGATTGTTATCTTGACCTCTTCTTTTTGTTTTTTTTTTGTTAGGTATGTGAAATTATGGATGTTGATAAGTGAGAAAAAGAAAATTTACTTTCGATTGTTCTTGGGTATTATCCAAAATTATTCTTTCTATGACTTTGCTTAAGGTGCATAGAAGACTGATAGCAAGTAGTTTTGAAGAAGCTTTTAGTCCTTCTCAAGTGCAGATCGAGTTTTGAGTTTTGATATGATTTCTCTTATTCGAGACGGTTAAACGTTGTTCAAAGGAAAGTCGTCGTCCGAGCCTGCCAAAAAGTTTTAAACTTAAACACATCATCGTCTTTTCTAGAAAAAGGAAGCATTGGAGTTTTAGGCAAGCGGAGCCCGTTTGCACCATGGTTGACTGGTATCGGAACTTTTCTGTTACGTAAGGCTTTGAAGATCTTCCACATTAGATTTACATCTTCTGAAGTTGCTTCTAAGGTTTTTAGCCAGCAATGATTTTTGTGCAGTCGACCTAACTTCCTTATGAAGAGCAATCAAGATTTCACGATTTAAGTGATTGCAATGCCTTTGCGACCGTAGCACAATAGTTTAGTGCGTGAACTGTTAAGCAGGCAGCTCGGGTTCGATTCTCGGCAGTGGCAATATTGTCGTCGTCTCATTTGCAAGGCATTGGCAAACCTAAAAAGTATTTGCCTAGTAAACTCTTTTTTTGGTGTAGTTTGGTTCCACGTTAAACTGTAGGTCCCGCATGTTTGTGTATAACTTTTATCGCACACCACAAACATACTACAGAGGAGCCTTTGCTCGTAGCGAGTATGGCACTATAAGAAGAAGAATGCTTTTGCCATTGATGTTTAACAGCTATTCTTTTAGGAATCAATGACTTTTTTTGGGAAGATAGTCCAAATGGATTATTAAGCCAAACCTTAAAGAAGTTAGATGCCTAATTTTAGTTTTATAAACTAATTGACGGTTCCTTTAATATCTGCAACTGTAGGTACTGGGACAAGCTTATCTATGCTATCTTCTAAATATCTTGAGAGAAAAAAAGCTAATTCTAAAGCTTAGCAGATTCTTCGTACTATGTAATTTTTGTACATCTTCTTCATTTGTCCCTAGAACAGGGAGTTGGAGATCCGCTTTTGACTTGACGGTGTAGAAGTTGTACTAGTTTTTGTCTTTCAGATAGCTGTTTTGGGTAATATTTAAAAGGAAAGCAGACCAGAGGAAATAAGAAAAACCCAAACATCCAGGAAAAAGAAAAAGCAGCTGAAGACTTCAGGGGAAAACAAGAAACTTTCAAAAAAAAAATAATTGCAGCTAAGAAGGAAGCATGGAAGTCGTTAGAAGATGAGGTGGAAAAAAATTTGATGAAGGCAAGTTCCCAAAAGTGTGGAAGAAAAACCAAAAAAGAATAACAAAGAGGAAACAAAGTACAGGCCACTATGCATGCTAAACATTTTTGAAAAATTGTACGAACACCTCATTGCAGAAAGACTGAGGAATGAAATGGAAAACAAACTTGCTACCAACCAGTTTGGATTCCAAAAAGGCATGTCAACAATAGATGCGATGAAGGTAATAGTTGAGTCTGTAGACAAAATAAAGAAAAAAGCTTACAAAAACAGAAAAAAATGTGTTCTCTCTACCGTGGACATCAAAAATGCGTTTGGAGCGGTGCCGTGGAAAGGAGTGGTGCAGGCGCTTAAAGAAAAAGAAATAAGCCACAGCTTAATAGCAGTGCTGAACAGATATCTGGAAAGCAGAAAATTACTAATAGGAGAAACGGAAAAAATGACGATCACATGTGGGGTTACACAGGGATCAATACTAGGACCGCTGCTGTGGTTAGTATACTACGACAAGGTGCTAGGAGTAAGCTTGCCGAAAAGCACTAAAGTGATATTGCAAACACTAACAATAACATAAAATCCAAAATTGAAGACTTAGGATTGGAGATAGCCGAGGAGAAAACTGAATGTCTTATTTTGTACGGAGGTAGGAAACTTGGCAAGGTTAAAGTTCAGATGGGAGACCAAGTTCAAAAAGAAAATTAAATATCTGGGAATCTGGTTTGACCGCAACATGCAAATAACGAAACACATAAGAAAGACGACTTTAAAAGCAGAGAAATCAATAACGGCACTAACAAAACTTATGCCTAACATCCAAGGACCAAGTGAACCCAAACGAAAACTCTTAGCGAGTGTAGCACACTCGATTATCTTATATTGTGCCCAAATTTGGAACAGAGTTATGAGATTCCAAAAATATAAAACAATGCTAAGTAAACAACAAAGGAGGTTAGATATCAAAATAACAACGTCATCCGAAGCTATACTTGTGATAGCTTCAATAATGCCCATTGAACTGCAAGTAGAGTTAAGGAGCAGAGAGTACAAGAAAAATAAAAAGGAAAAAAGGAAATAAAGGAAGAAATGATAGAAAAGTGGCAAACCTCTTGGTAAAAAGACTTAGGCAAAGCAAATTGGACAAAAAGGCAAATTAAAAAATAACAAAATGGACTAACAGGAAGCATGGAGTAACGAATTATTTTCTAACCCAAGCCTAAAGCGGACACGGAGATTTTAAAGTTTATCTTAGTCGTTTTCACAAAACGGAGGAAAGGATGTGCAAAGTGTGCCAGCAGATGGAGCCTCAAAAAAGAAAATCTTAAAAAAGAGATAGAAGAAACATTAACACCGGAAAACATGACGAACATTATGCTAAAAAACGTAGACTGCTGGCAAGCTTTCCAAAAATACGTTAAAGAAATCTTAAGCGAAAAAGAATTAGACGATGACATATAGGGTGCGTTCAGCGTCCGGGCGTGTATCTTTAAAGATATACTTTGCAATTCCGAAGATACAAAATCTCGCCAAGTGGAGGGGGGTTTAGTGGGTGAGAGCCCCACACTCAAGCTGGAATAGCTTTCCCTAAATCACAATAAAAAAAAATATAGGTTAGGTTAGGTTAGGCTAGGTTGGGTTAGGTTAGGTTAGGTTAGGTTAGATTACGTTAGGTTACGTTAGGTTACGTTAGGTTACGTTAGGTTAGGTTAGGTTAAGTTAGGTTAGGTTAGGTTAGGTTAGGCCACTTTAAGATGCGATAAGGCAACTTTTTTGTAGTTTGAATATTTTTTTGGCTGGGTTAGCAAGTGCTAGCCCTAATCAAAGTGGCAAAAGCAAATCAAAATTTTCTAAAAAAGCAAAGCTTAAAGCTTTTGAGTAGAGGAACACTTTTTTTGAAATTAACAGCAGCAAAAAAAATTTGCTTTTCTACGTTTGAACTCTCACTTAAAAGAGGATTTTCGAAAGAAACAGAAGTAAAACTCAAAATCTTTCTTACAAGAAAAAAGGGAGGCTTCTTCTGGCCTAGCACATGGGGTTTCAGCAGCCAAAAGGTTAGGTTAGGTTAGGCCACTTAAAGATGCGATAAGGCATCTTTTTTGTAGTTTGAATCTTTTTTTTGGTTGGTCCAGCAACTGCTAACCCAAAACAAAGTGACAAAACCAAATTAAAATTTTCTAAAAAAAAAACAAAGTTCAAAGCTTTTGAGTAGAGGAACACTTTTTCTGAAACTAAGAGCAGCAAAAAGTCCTCTTTTAGGCAAATGAAAGAATCATGAATGGCCTAGCACATGGGGTTTCAGAAGCCAAATGGGCTTATCTTAATCTTTTTGTTTTGCGTTGCTAATTCTGTGTTTTTTTTTTATACCCGTATGTTCAAAAGCGGAATAGTTTTTACCTTTGATGATATATTTGTAGACGCATTTACCAAGTTTGTGGTTTTTGGGATATCTAACTATTTTTCTAGTTTCCTACCCGCTTGGTGCTTGCAAATTATTTTTGATTTTTTTTTTAAATGTTGAAAAAAAGTCTACTGAGGTGGTTTTGTATATTTTTTGCAAGAATTTTGATACATTTTCAAGAGTAAACATTATTAAGCAAATATAAAGCTAAAATTGAGTTTTTTAATGTTTGAAAAGTAAGTTTTTATTTTTTTGCTACCATTTGGATAATTGTAATATGGCAAACATAATTTATGAGCAAATTTTTGGTTAAAAATACTGTTTTTGCTTGATTTTTATGTTACTTAAGTTTTTATAAGAACAGCGTTGGTAATTCTTGCATTTGAAATTCAAAAATATAGTGTTTGCAAAATTAACCTGAACTTGGAATGTTATGTTTGTTGCTCAAGCCGGCCAAATTTGGTTCAAATAATAATTGTTCAATTTTTTTTACTGTGAATTAGTCATACAAATTATTTTTTTCACAAAAACATCTACGTCAGTACTCGCGTAATAAGAGAAACGCTCACATATTCACGCATTGACAAAATCAACAATAGTTAATTATTTTACCTTGCCAGGGTCACCGTGCTTTATTTTTATTGTTTTAAATATACTCGTTTGAAAATAAATGTGAGTTAAGTGCTTCAGAATTTTAGAAACGTTTCAACTATAACAACATCAATTTAATTTAAAATTAAATACTGCAATCAAGAAAGCAATTTTCCTTTTATAGTAAACAATCAAATTAATTATTAATTAATCCCTTTTCAGGAGATAAACGTACACAGTTTAACCTTTTAACCTAACAACCAATTAAATGCATTAACATATTCCTCATTAAACAACTTTTTTTTTATATTAATTAACCCGATATAAATCTTACGGGCAAATCAATTTGTTTACATTCGTTTTCTTTAATAAAGACTTAATTTGTCAATCAATTCAACATTCAAAACTTGTTTTATAATAATAGTTATGTTTGCAAACTTAACTATTTCTATCCGGTTATGCCACAACAATATTCACTTTGTTGCCTATTAAAACAATCAATATATTTAAAACAACTTAATAAAATTTGCATTAATACAATTATCCACGCACGATTTCCTCAATTAACATGTGCTCACTAAGAAATATGTAACAAAACGTATGATATAATTTGTTCGTAATATCCTACACGTCTGGTAATTATCTCTCTATACAAATGATGAAATGTTAATTTCAGGAGCACCCTAAAGCATATTGTTTTAGGTTAATTTATATAACATTAAAGAATGTGCGTTTAATTACTGTTTACAATAATGCAAAATTAATTAGTAAATATGAGAGATTAGTGAAGAAACATTGATTATTAATGGTAGGAGGTGTTGAGAATTATTATTCTTTGTTATTAATAGCTTTTTATATTTGATTTTTGAAATAAAAAATTAATCAAAATTATTTTAAAATTTTCCGCATAATACACATGCAAAAATAAATAGTAATTTTTTTATCTTAGTTTAAATTATTAAGTTAAATTTTTAATAAAATTAATTGTTTAAAGATTTAGTTAAGAGTTTATAAAAAAAAGTTTTATAAAAAACTTTTTGAAATTAAAAAAAAAAAAAAAATTGATCATGAAATTTAATAGACTTTTGATTGTGCTATAAGTTATTAAAAATAATAAAAAAAATTTCCAGTCACTATTTTTTAAATTATATTATAAAATTGATACAAATTTGTCTTACATAAATCTTATTACAAGCTTATGAATTGAGTTTAAATAGCATCGATATACTTATTCTTCTGATATTATCAAGGCATAAATTACAAAGCTATGAGTTAATTGGACCCATCTGCTGCCTCTCTTTGTGAATAACAAAATCCGTGCCACTTCATCACCGAAAGAGAAATTCACTTTCCTCACAATACTAAATTATTAAAAAACTATATGTAAAAGAATAAAATAATTATCAACCAAATATTTTCATTAAAACCATAATTAACACGGATTCATGACCTTACTAACCTATTGCATCAAATTCGAACTTACTCGTGGGAAGCTATCGATAAACATAACAACAAAAAAACATTTTTTTATCAAATTAATTTTTAGGTTTTATAAATGACTAAGACTGGGCAGTTTAATTTAATGATGATTATGGTCGTTAATGTTTTAAATATTTCAGTGCACTTATTATTCAATCGGCTTGTTTTTTTAAGCACAATGTGTAACATACTCGCTTAAAGTTTCTCTCCCTCCAGGCAAAAATTAAAGCTTTATTTTGTTCTATTTGTTATTACTCATTCTTTAAAGAAAGTTGTATTGTAATGTTTCACGATTGTTTATAACTAATATAAATTACTTTTATCACACCTACAATCTTAGATGAAACTGAGTAATTCAACCTGTGATATTTGGAGATTTAGAAAATATTTCATCAACTATTTTGTTTTATTATAACGGAATAATTGACAACTTTTTCAATCCTGTTCCCAGGGTATAAATATAAAAGAAGCTACTAATAAATAGAATCTCGAGATGTACTATTTCTTTAAAGGCCATATAAATCTCTGTTCTAGGTTGAGAAAATATATATATAAACTAAACATTTTTGCATGCGAGTATTCTTCACAAATTTTACGTTCAATTTACTACAATTCCGCACCGTGTAAAATGCAATTTAAAAAATGTGATGCAATCTTCAACAGAGTAAGACGTCATATTAAAACCAGTTAAATAATAGTAAATTATTTCCATGAGGAATAAGACTAATGAGCTGAACGCAATTCCTACCACCTCCACATAAAGTCATTTATATTAGATTTATGCCGCTATCCGTTACCATTGTTTGTATTTTCACTCTCACTTCGAGTATGTGGGTATCCGTGCCATTGGATTATATATTCGCGTCTTTTATTTTGTTTATTTATTGGACTTGCAAATTGTATTTGTGTTCACTTTTCAGTACACGTATTGGTTTTTATTGTGAACCACTTTCCTTATAACTTATAAAAGTTATACTTTGTAGCTGGGCTTGAAAGGTTAATTGTAAGATGCATGATTTGGAAAGTATTTAACCGTATTAAAATATAAAGCTCAAAATTTACACACATTTTGATTGTGGGCAAATAGTTTGCAAATGTTTGTGATCAAAAGATTGAATATTTCATCTTCTATTGATGTTGCTGTAGCTTTAATGTTAAAAATACTGTATGCCAGTTGTCATTAAACTGTAGGAGAATTGTTAGACAACTAATTTTCACCCTTTTTTTGATGTTGCTGCAGCTTTGATGTTAAAACTACTGTTTGTCAGCTGTCATTAAAGTACCGAAGAATTGTAGATAAAACTAACATTTGGATTCGTTAAAAAGTTACAAAGGTAATTCCGTAACAGCATCAGCAGCCACCACATTGTTACTACAGAACTCTATCCAGCTACAACCACTTTTTACTAGTTTACTATGAAACGACAAGCGCTTCACGTTAAAAATCAACGTTTGTGTTACCGGCACCACACCCTCGTCTGGGAATCACTGCTGAACTTGCCCTGACAACCTTCATCGCACATTGAGGAGGATGCAGGTAACAGCTTCCGTTTCTTCCTGATGATGGTCTTTAGGTATTATCAATTTCTTGGTTTGGTTTTGGCACTATTGTAGAAACGAGAGAAGTCTGTGGTGGCACGCGTTCAAATTGTCTGAGCACTTGCGGCACGGGCTGGTCCAAAATGTTGTTTTTGGGCACTGGCGGTATCCTGTATCATTTTCACTACTTCTTGCAAAACACTGTGCGGTAGGTCCACGGGACGCGGTAACCACCTCGATTGTAGGTTGGTGGAAGTGGTTTCTTTTTTCTTCTTCTTCTCGTGTACCAGATGCAAAATGGCCAGTATTTTCTGGCAGGGTCTAGATCGTTTTGTTTCCCAAAGTCGTCGTCTTTGTTGCGTTGGATAGTTTTGTCTGTTTTGGTGACGGATTCATGGGCTGCATGCGTCTTGTTGTGGGCTACGCCGCGCTTAACTGTAGATGCATCTGGGGTGGCTTCATCGGATTCCTCTGGAAGATCAACATTGGTGTTAGACGGACTGTGTTCCAGCTGCTGTTTTGAGTGTGTTTCTTGCGTGTAACACTCTACCTCACGGTCTATTGTCATGTTTGGTACATCTTCATTGGGTTTCCCTTGGGAGATCAGCTTTGGATGCAGACGGAATTTTCTAGTCCAGTCCACTTGTACCACTTCTTCTTGGCACTTTCTTCTCATCTTTGTTTGTTCTTCTACTTCAAAAACTCTTGTCTGTTGTTGTTTGATAAATTTTGGCATGTATTTTTGAACTTGCTCTTTTGTTTCTTCCACACTGTGTTGCTCTAGCTCACTTTGAACTCAAAGATTTACTTGCCAGTTGCAGACGTACTCGCGATTTTGGATCATCTGTAGTATGCTCGCTGATGTTATCATTGTTAGAGTCTAGTAGCAGTAGTTACAGTACGTCAGGTGACCCGTCATATCGGAGTGGTCGTCTGGGTGATGTGTGGCAGTAACTGTGCCTTTCTCATAAGCTATTGTATCTCTATACTGTTTGCTGGTAGTAAAAGAGTTAAGTACTACTATTTGCTCTTTGATAGTCAGCAAACATAAAACTGCGCATATATTTGGGTCTGCTCCACTTGGATGTTCCATAGGCCGCATCGGTCACATCTGTGTAGGTTTGAGGTGGTTTGGATAGGGGACATTTTTCCTGGCTACACCAACCAAAATTACACGCCCCCAAAATTTGAACTTAGTTCTCGCTCACCCAAGTATTTGTGATCCAATTTTTAGATAACACACACTTGGGTGGGTAGCTGGGGTACACTAACTCAAATTACACGTCCGTAAAATTTTAACTTAGTTCCCGTCTACCCACCCACGTGTTTGTGATCTAATTTTTAGATAACAAACACTTGGGTAGGTGGGTAGGGTACACCAACTCAAATCACACCTCTTTAAAACTTAAACTTAGTTCTCGCCCACCCACCCAAGTTTTGTGATCTAATTTTTAGATAACAAACACTTGGGTGAGTGAAGTACGCCAACTCAAATCACACGACTCTAAAACTTAAACTCAGTTCCCGCCCACCCATTCATGTGTTTGTGATCCATTATTTAAATAACAAACACTTGGGTGGGTGGGTGGAGTACACCAACACAAATCACACGACTCCAAAACTTGAACTTAGTTTGTTTGTGATCTAATGTTTAAATAACAAACACTTGGGTGGGTGGGGTACGCCAACTCAAATCACACGGCTCTAAAACTTGAATTTAGTTCTCGCCCATCCACCCAAGTGTTTGTGATTTAATTTTTAGATAACAAACACTTGGGTGGGTGGGTGGGGTACACTAACTCAAATTGCACGTCCGTAAAATTTTAACTTAGTTCCCGTGTACCCACCCAAGTGTTTGTGATCTAATTTTTAGATAACAAACACTTGGGTGGGTGGGTGGGGTACGCAAACTCAAATCACACAACTCCAAAACTTGAACTTAGTTCCCGCCCACCCACCCAAGTGTTTGTGATCCAATTTAAGATAACAAAGTTTTGGGTGGGTGGGTGGGTTACACTAACTCAAATCACACGCCCCCAAAATTTAAACTTAGTTCCCGCCCACCCACCCAAGTGTTTGTAATCTAATTTTTAGATAACAAACAGTTGGGTGGGTGGGTGGGTAACACCAACCAAAATTACACGTCCCCAAAATTTGAACTTAGTTCTTGCTCACCCAAGTATTTGTGATCCAATTTTTAGATAACAAACACTTGGGTGGGTGGCTGGGGTACACTAACTCAAATCACACGCCCCTAAAATTTTAACTTAGTTTTCGTCTACCCATCCAAGTGTTTGTGATCTAATTTTTAGATAACAAACACTTGGGTGGGTGGGTGGGGTACGCCAACTCAAATCACACGACTCCAAAACTTAATTTTAGTTCCCGCCCACCCACCCAAGTGTTTTTGATCTAATTTATAGATTACAAACACTTGGATGTGTGGGTGGGGTACACCAACTCAAATCACACGACTCCAAAACTTGAACTGAATTTGTTTGTGATCCAATTTTTAAATAACAAACACTTGGGTGTGTGGGTAGAGTACACTAACTCAAATCACACGTCCCCAAAACTTAAACTTAGTTTCCGTCCACCCACCCAAGTGTTTGTGAGCCAATTTTTAAATAACAAACACTTGGGTGGGTGGATAAGGTACACCAACTCAAATCACACGCCCTCAAAATTTAAACTTAGTTCCTGCCTACTCACCCAAATGTTTGTGATTCAATTTTTGTCGCCGGGTCTTCCTTCTCTCCTTCTTCTCAAGGTGTTGTTTGCAAAGACGTGAAGGCAACATGCTTTTTAATGTCCTACGTTGGGTTCTATTTGTTACCTTTTTGATGTGCGTTGGTGGTTGTCTGTCTACTTCTAGGGTACATTCTAGACGTTGATCTTGTGTCTAATTGGGTTTTGAACCTGGAGGTTTTGACACACAAACGCACGCTGGGCTAGGTGGTGGTTTGTTTTATGGACGACGTGAACTTGGTGCACAATTTTTGTTGAATTTTGGCAATAAATGTGTTTTCTGAGGTAATTTCTTGCTTTAAGAAAGTTTCTGAGTTTATTTATATGGGGCTTTGAGGGTATTTTAGTTATTTTGTTGCCTTAAATGGGGTTTTAAATAATTGTTAATTTAAAATTTTTATATCATTAACATGGTTTTTCTCTCTAGTTCAAACTACTTGCTAGTAGTCATAAACTGTAGTGGTTTATCAACTAACTCTAACGCTTACAAGAAAAGAAAAATTCTAATTTTTTAATAACAAACGTTTGAGCAGGTAAATAGGCACTCTAGTACAAACTTCTTAATGGTAATTATAAAAATAAGTGACCCACCTATACAAGTATTACTTATTAGGAGATTAAATGTTATTTTTTCCTCTTGGAGATATCTAACTCTTGCATAAAAAAGAAAAATTATTTTTTTGACAACAAACATTTTGGCGGAGGAGGTTTAAACTTTGTGTTAGTAATTATGAACCGGAGTGCCCAACTACCTTCGATTTAGAAATGAGAGAATTGTTAAACAATAAATCTCTTGATAACTAACGCTTGAGTGGGCGGGTGGGAACAAAGTTAAATTTGTCGGCAAGTTATTTTTTCTACTGTTGGCCCAAGTAATAGTTACCAAGGAATCTTTTGTTTGTCCTACCTTTTCTGTGCTTGGATTTAGATTTGAGAGAATTGTTTAACAATAAATCTATTGATATTTATCGCTTGGGTGGGTAGGTAGGAACAAAGTTTAAGTTGTGGGCGAGTTACTTCTTTTACTGTAACCACCCACCCGCCCAAGTGTTAGTCATCAAGGGATCTATTGTTTTTCCTACCTCTTGTGTGCTTGGATTTAGATATGAGAAAATTGTTGAACATTAAATCTTATGATAACTAACGCTTGGGTTTGTGGGTAAAGTTTAATTTGTGGGCAAATTACTTCTTTTACCCGCCTACCCGCCCAAGTGTTAGTCATTAAGGGATTGATTGTTTGTCCTACTTTTTGTGTGCTTGGATTTAGATATGAAAAAATTGTTGAACATTAAATCTTTTGATAACTAACGCTTGGGTGGGTGGGTGGGAACAAAGTTTAATTTGTGGGCGACTTACTTCTTTTACTGTAAACCACCTACCCGCCTAAGTGTTAGTTATCAAGTGATTGATTGTTTGTCCTACTTTTTGTGTGCTTGGATTTAGATATGAGAAAATTGTTGAACATTAAATCTTTTGATAACTTTGTGGGCAAATTACTTTTTTTACTGTCACCCACCCACCCGCCCAAGTGTTAGTCATCAAGGGATTGATTATTTGTCCCACTTTTTGTGTGCTTGGATTTACATATGAGAAAATTGGTTTAACAATAATTTTCTTGTAACTAACTTTTAGGTGGGTGTGAACAAACTTTTATTTATGGGCGAGTTACTTGTTTTATTGTGACCCACCCACCTGCTCAAGTGTTAGTCATCAAGGAATCTATTGTTTTTCCTACTTCTCATGTGCTTGGATTAAGATATGAGATAATTGTTGAACAATAAATGTCTTGATAACTAACGCTTGGGTAGGCGGGTGTAAAAAAGTTTAATTTGTAAGCGAGTTACTTCTTCTACTGTGTCCCACCTACCCGCCTAAGTGTTAGTCATCAAGGGATTGTTTGTTTTGGGTCACTTTTTGTGTGCTTGGATTTAAATATGAAAAAATTGTTGAACAATAAATCTTTTGATAACTAACGCTAGGGTGGGCGGGTGGAAACTAAGTTTATTTTGTTGGCAAGTTACTTCTTCTACTGTAACACATTTTCCGCCCAAGTGTTAGTCATCAAGGGATCTATTCTTTGTCTTACTTCTGGTGTGCTTGGATTTAGATATTTGTTGCAACTGATTAAGTTATTTTGAAAATGTTTTCTGCTTAGTTTTTGGTTACTAAACTACTGCTCTGTATGTGAACATAAGTTGTATGGCAGTTGCGTATAGCTTTAGTACTATTTTTGGAGATAGTACCCATGTTTTGCCAACAGCTTGTCTACAATGCAACGGGTTATAGCCTTAAATTGTTATTAGTTGTGGTCTTCTAGTATCTTGTTTTCTCTTCATTGTCTCTATCTAACTACATCCTTACACTACTGCTCTTCTACAATGGGGCAAAGATATCATACTAACTCACCTGGCAAGAATCTATAGTGCATGCATTGCTTTTCGATACATACCTATAGCATGGAGGGAAGTAAAAGTTGTATTTATACCAAAACCAGGGCGTTACGATTACACTCTTGCAAAATCCTATCGCCCAATCAGCCTCGCGTCTTTTCTCCTAAAGACATTAGAACGATTGTGCAAAAGATCAATTCGGGAAACGGCTCTTATTACTAAGCCAATACACCCGAACCAACATGCATAAACTCAAGGAAGATCTACCCTAATCGGCCCTACATCTCGTAACGGACCGAATCGAAAGATCATTAAGAGACAAAATGTCTACTTTGGGCGTATTTATAGAAGATAGAAACTGCTCTTGCAACACATGGTGTAAACCCCACAATTAGTGGATGGATAAAACACATGTTGAAAAAAAGAGCCGTTACAGTTAATGTAGGAGATTTGACGGTCAGGAAAGTTGTTGCTAAAGGATGTCCCCAAGGAGGTGTATTATCTCCACTACTATAGAATATAGTAGTCGACAGTCTTATACGCCTACTCAATGATCATGGTTTCTACACAATTGGTTATGCAGATGACATAACAATCCTACTAAGCGGTAAATTCGAAAGCATACTCTGTAACTTGATGCAAGAGGCTTTAAGAATAATCGAAAATTGGTGCAAAGACCAGGCTCTTACGATCAACCCTTTGAAAACCGAACTGGTTCTCTTCACAAAAAAAAGAAAAATTGGAAATCTAAACTTACCAAAACTCCTAAATACCCCACTACCGCTATCAACCAAAGTAAAATATCTTGGGGTAGTCTTTGACAATAAGCTCACATGGGGACCACATCTAAATATGAAATGCAAAAAAGTTTATATGTCTTTTTGGCAAAGCAGACGAGCTGTGGGGAAAACATGAGGACTGTCTTCAAAGATAGTGCTATGGCTGTACACAGCCGTCATAAGACTTATGATCACATATGCGGCACTAATATGGTGGCCAAAAGCTAGACAAAAACCGTCTGCAAGCAAACTAAATCAGCTGCAACAAATGGCATGCCTAAGTATAACAAGTGGCATGCGGACAACACCAACTGCAGCTATGGAGGCAATGTTGTATCTGCCGCCTCTCAACATTTACGTCGAGGAGATGGCGACAATGGCATCTTTCCGTTTGAATGCAGCTGGACTTTAGCACACTGCAGGGAGGACTGGCAAACACTGTACTCTCCTGGAAGAGGCTGTTAAGAAAACACCTCTGTTAGAAGCGCAAACAGATAACATGTCACCCTTCTTTGTGTTTTAAAGACCTTACAACGTGCGCACACATGAACAAGAGAAGCAGAACGTGGTCAATGATTTGATTAAAATCTACACGGATGGCTCAAAAACTAATAAAGATTCTAGAGCGGGAATCTTTTCGCAAGACCTGGACCTCAAAATATCATTACCACTAGGGGCTCATACGACTATCTTCCAAACAGAAGTAGTTAGGATAACCTATGGGGTTATGGAAATTGTGAACCGCAAAATATCTGGCAAGAATGTCCAAATTTTAACGGATAGTAGAGCGGCCCTAATTGCTATAAACAAGCCTAGAATCACATCGAAGCTAATTTATGAATGTCATTGTGCCCTTACTATAGCAGCCTGTGGAAATAGCATTGAGCTGCTCTGGGTAAAAGGACACTCCAATAAAGTAGGTAACATTGAGGCGGACGAGCTGGCGCGTAAAGGGTCAACCTTCATAGCGTGTGGTCTGAACCCTGAACCGTTTTAACACTCAAAAGCTTAAATAATCTACTAAAAATTAACACACACAATGCATTGAGACGGCGTTGGGATGATACACCAGCCTGCAGACAGGCAAAGGAAGCAATGACTGCTCCAAACGCCAAGACAGCCGATTACTACTTGCGACTGTCCAGGAAGAATTTGCATATTATGACAGGAATCTTGACAGGACACTGCCAACTAAAGAAACACATGATTGGTATTGGAGACAATCCAACGTGTAGAGGTTGTGAAATGGACCACGAAACAATCAAGCACGTGCTATGCACATGCCCGGCCCTCTCATACGATAGAGAATCCATGTTGGGGAGCTGCTGGCTTAACATGGCCAGCATAAAGGAGACCTCTCCAAGCGTTGTACTTGCATACATCAGCCACATAGGGTAGTTAAATGCAAAGACAACGGAGTGAGGTCACCACTAAAGGAGGTACAAAGGGCTTAATGAGGCATAGATGCAGTAGACTTTGGTTTACCCTTCAACTTTCAATCCAGAATCCAAAATCCTTACACTACTTAACCTTGGACTTGATGATTTGGTCAACTGAATTGTACATTCTTATCCTTTTAAGTCTTTTTCACAAACAGATTCAGAACCCAGATTCAGAGGCTTAGCAACTGTGTCTATTTGTAATACTTCCAGAACAAAGTATAGCCATTTAACTATATTCAATCGTGGTCTTCCAGTACTTTCTTTTCTATTTATTCTTCCTTATATCTACCTCCTCACACCACTTAACCTTTGCTTTGTTGACTTGGTCAACTGTATTAGGCAAGCTTGTTCTTCAAACTTCTTTCATACGCATTTAAACCCAAACCCAAAAAATTTTGCATTTAAAGTCTGGGCGGCTAAATGGCTTCAAACTCACCCTTTAAACCAAATCAGGCAACAAAGTAGCCTGTAATTTATTATTCCAGTTTTTTGCTTAAAAAGAATGTTTATCCAGTTCTAGTCAAGCAAATTTTGAATTTAATTTCAACTTCTTGGTTTGGGTTGCTCATTATTATTGCTTAAGAAGACATGAAGCGACCATGAATGTTTCATATTTAAGCTAAATTATGTATAGTTGCACTTGGACAAAAATATCATTCATTTTTCAATACAATTCAAAAGTTATATTTGCTTATTATAAACAATTTAATAAATAAAATACTACTCAAGTGACATTGAACTTGCTTTTGCAATTGTTTAGAGAAAGTTGGAAACTAATGTTTAGTTTGATTTAGTTTTAGTACAAAATATATCAAAAAATATTAATAAAAAATAAAGAATTTAATGTTAATCAGACCTGCAATAATTAGATAGATTATTAGAAAATTAATTCTTTAAATTGCAACAAATCTTCAACAGATGAAATTAATCTAATTATATTATTTATACGAAAAATTTAATTGCAGGCTATTAAAATAGTATTGAAAAGCATAACCATTTTCTAAGCTAGTAATTCAATTAATGAATTATGTTAAATTTCTATAGAATTAGAAAAGATGGAAATTATAAATAAAATATCTGACTTACAATATGTTGCTAATTATATACAATATTGTTGATAATATCATGCAGCTGTTAATATGTTAGTTTAATAGACAAATCTTAAATAATATTTTACGGTTTCATCTATAAATTTTGCATACCACAAATAAATGAAAAAAACTTTACAAATTAAATGATTATAATCTTTTATTTATTTCTACAATGATGCTTATGATATAGTAACTATTACAGTACTGATTTACTAATTGTTTAGAAATACATTAATTGAATAAAAAAGTCAATTTGTATACTAAATGCAGATTTAAGTGAATCTCTCAATAAAAGTGACATTCTTTTTTTATTCGATTCTATTTTAAATTTGATCAAATAAAATATTTATATTATTTATGCAGCACCAGTAATCATTTTTGGATATAACATTTTCTCAATCGATCCTTTCTTTAAAGCAGATCGTGGAGCACCGTGTCCTGGCCTTCCCCAAAAAGCGTCCCATGTGTTAAAATGCTTCCGTGCGCCTTCAATATCCTTCATCCTCGTTTCCTGAAAGACATATAAATTGCTATTAAATATAGATACTAACATATCGCATGTAACTTCATAAATATACGGATGACACGAAATTATTTTTCCATCACGAACTTGCGTTCGTACTATGACATACAAAATAGAAATAATTTATTGAACTGATAACATTTCTTTTTTATTGTTTCAGATGAGTCAGCTTTCATTCCTTTTCCACATACGGGCGGTAAGATTTTTCTTTTTTTTTTATATAATTCTCATCATTTTCAAGATCCAATAAAACTTTCTATTATTTATTCCGTTATGGCAAACAAACAAGATTTCGTCACAATCAAAAAGACAATTTTCGCGTAGGTGTGGTGATTTATGATTGCAACTAAATCACTTTATCACGAATTTTATTATAACAATCAAATTTTTTTAATATTCAATTTGATTTGTTACTCAAAATAAATATATATTTGCATTGAGTAACGTATAATTGCGTTCGCATTCTTTGAAAGAACAAACAACGTATAGTATACTACAGGCGAAAGTAAAACCGGCTAGAAAGAAATCGAGTTAATATTTATTGAAGATGAGAGTTTAATTATAACTTATTTCTTAATAAGATTTTTATTTACGTTGAGATAAGCAAATATTTGCCGTTTATTATTATTCAAATATATGTTTTATTTGGATTGAGGCTATTTATAATATCTTTAAAAATAGTTAATGGTTTTTTAATCGTGAGCGGAATTGTCTATTTAAAATTTGAATATGTGGCGGATTATATTAATTACAACTTGGTTAGTACTATTGTATGTAGAACGCGGCTGTTGTGCTTAATTATCGCTTTCAAAAATTCGAATAAAATTGCAACAGAATGCCCGTTAATTAATATATAAAATTTCTTCAAATAAACCAATTTTTTTCTTCATACAAAACAACTTTAGAAGATAATTTTTATTGAAATTAATAAAAATTATCAATATACTTGAATACTATTAGTACCAACTGTTAAAAATAATTTCAAATTTAATTCCCGCCCACCCGCCCAAGGATTTGTGATTCAATTTCTTAATTGCAAACACTTGGACGGGTCGGTAACACTTAGTTCATTAAATGCGCGACAGTAGTTTCAACTTTTGTTCCCACCCAAGTGTTTGTGATTCAATTTCTTGATCACAAACACTTGGGTGGGTAGGCGGGGTACGCAGTTTATTAATTGCGGAACAATAATTTTATCTTTAGTTCCCGCCCACTCGCACAAGTGTTTGTAATCCATTTTTTTGATAACAAACATTTGAGTGGGTGGGCGGGGCAAACAAATTATTGATTGCGGGACAATAATTTTATTTTTAATTCCCGCCTTTGCCCAAGTGTTTGTAATCCTATTTCTTGATAACAAACATTTGGGTGGGTGGGCGGGGCCAACAAATTATTAACTGCGGAACAATAATTTTATTTTTAGTTCCCATCCACCCGCCCAAATGTTTGTGATTCAATTTCTTGATCACAAACACTTGGGTGGGTGGGCGGGACACGCAGTTTATTGATGTTGGGACAATAATTTCAACTTCAGTTCCCGCCCACTTGCCCAAGTGTATGTGATCCAATTTTTTGATTGCAAACACTTGGGCGGGTAGATGAGCACTCAGTTCATTGAATGCGAGACAGTAGTTTTAACTTTGTTTTCACCCAAGTATTTGTGATCCAATTTCTTGATTACAAACATTTGGATGGGTGGGCGGGACACGCAGTTTATTGATTTTGGAGCAATAGTTTTAACTTTAGTTCCCGCCCACCCGCCCCAGTGTTTGTGATCTAATTTTTTGATTGCAAAAACTTGGGCGGGCAGATGAGCACTCAGTTCATTGAATGCGAGACAGTAGTTTTAACTTTGTTCCCACCCAAGTGTTTGTAATCCAATTTCTTGATTACAAACTCTTGGGTGAGTGGGTGGGACACGCAGTTTATTGATTTTGGGGCAATAGTTTTAACTTTAGTTGCCGCCCACCCGCCCTATTGTTTGTGATCTAATTTTTTGATTGCAAACACTTGAGCGGGTAGATGAGCACACAATTTATTGAATGTGGGATAGTAATTTTAACTTTGTTTCTACCCAAGTGTTGGTAATCCAATTTCTTGATTACAAACACTTGGGTGGGTGGGCGGGGCTTGCAGTTTATTGATTTCGGGGCAATAGTTTTAACTTTAGTACCCGCCCACCCGCCCAAGTGATTGTGATCTAATTTTTTGATTGCAAACACTTGGGCGGGTAGATGAGTACTTAGTTCATTGAATTTGAGATAGTAGTTTTAACTTTGTTTCTACCCAAGTGTTTGTAATCTAATTTCTTAATTTCAAACACTTGGGTGGGTGGGCGGGGCACGCAGTTTATTAATTTTGGGGCAAAAGTTTTAACATTAGTTTCCGCCCACCCGCCCAAGTGTTTGTGATCTAACTTCTTGATTACAAACAATTGGGCGGGTAGATGAGCACTCAGTTCAATGAACGCGGGACAGTAGTTTCAACTTTTGTTCCAACCCAAGTTATTGTAATCCAATTTCTTAATTACAAACACTTGGGTGGGTGGGCGGTACACGCAGTTTATTGATTTTGGGGCAATAGTTTTACTTTAGTTCCCGCCCACCCGCCCAAGTGTTTATGATCTAATTTTTTGAATGCAAACACTTGGGCAAGTAGATGAGCACTCAGTTTATAGAACGCGGGGCAGTAGTTTCAACTTTTGTTTCAACCCAAGTGTTTGTAATACAATTTCTTGATTACAAACACTTGGGTGGGTGGGCGGGACACGCAGTTTATTGATTTTGAGGCAATAGTTTTAACTTTAGTTTCTGCCTACCCGCCCAAGTGTTTGTGATCCAATTTTTTGATTGCAAACACTTGGGCGGGTAGATGAGCACTCAGTTCATTGAATGCGGGACAGTAGTTTCAACTTTTGTTCCCACCCAAGTGTTTGTGATCCAATTTCTTGATAAGTAACACTTGGGTAGGTGGGCGGGGCACGCAGTTTATTGATTTTGGAGCAATAGTTTTAACATTAGTTCCCGCCCACCCGCCAAATGTTTGTGATCTAATTTTTTTATTGCAAACATTTGGGCGGGTAGATGAGCACTCAGTTCATTGAATGCGGGACAGTAGTTTTAACTTTGTTCCTACCCAAGTGTTTGTAATTTAATTTTTTGACTACAAACATTTGGGTGGGTGGGCGGGGCACGCAGTTTATTGATTGCGGTACAATAATATCAACCTTAGTTGTAGTAGTAGTAATCAAGCTATTTTAAATCCATATTCTTCAATTACTTTTTTTATATAAAATGTATTTAGAAGTCTTAAAAATCTTTTTAATTTTCAAGTCGCTTTTTTTTAATTTAGAAAAAATTAGAATCTTGATGGTTGACACTTTGGTAGGTGATTTGGTAATGAAGTTTGAACTAGAATCTCAAAATACTCTTCTCGCTTTGGGATTTCTGCCCACCCACCCAAGTGCTTCTTATCAAAGCATGCGTTAGAAGTCTTTTTGTCTAAGAAGATGAAGGTGATATCCAATTTTTGATGACCAATACTTCAAAATTATTACCAAGTAGTTTGAAATGGAGATCCCAACAACCCTCCCGAGAGCTTGTTATCAAAGAATTAAACGTTTTTTTTTTAGTTAGAAATTTCTTAGTCAGAGGAGGTAATTTCTAATCTCTAGACTATTATTACCATAAAGTAAGTTGAACTGGATTGTTCACTTACCCGCTCAAAACTTTGTTATATTGAAAGTTTCTCCTCTTTGCAAGCGTTACAAGTCCTTTCCTTCAAGAAGGAAAAAGTTATATTTGTAAGCGATAGAAATCTTTTTGTTAAAAAAGAAGGAGGTAGTATCCGATCTTTTAACACGTTAGGTATGAGAATGATGAATTTAATCTCTTGATAACCAACACTTGGATGAGTGGGTGAGTCACTCCATATTGTGATAATTATCATGTAGTTTCTTCTAGAGTGATACCCACTTGCCAAAAAGTTTGTTATCAAATCATTGGAAGTTTTTGTCTTTGCAAACGTTTGAAGTTTCTTTGTTCTTTTCTATCATTATGAATCAAATCTTTTTATGACCAACACTTGTAAGGGTAAGTCACTTCAGATCAGTTGTAATTTGAACTAGAATGCTAAGCCAACCTTTCAAAATTTTTTAGAATTAGAAGTTTGTGAAGAAATCCTTTAGTCAAAAAGGTAAAGGTAAAGTGCAATCTTTTTATGACTAACAATTGGGCGGGTGGGTGGGTCAGTCCAAATTATGATTACCATCAAGCAGTTTAAACTAGTGAGCCTAGCCACCCGCCCAAGTGTTTCTTATCAAAGAATTGGAAGTTTTTTCTTTTTGCAAGTTTTTTAGTCAGAAGAAGAGGATGTGATATCTAATCTTTTAATGATTAACACTTAGGCGGGTGGGTGGGACACTCTAGGTATTGATTACTATCAAGTAGATTGAGTATTACTCATCAGCCCAAAAATTTGTTATCAAGAAATTTGAAGTTTTTTCTTTGCAAGCTTTAGAAGTCTTTGTCCAAAAAGAAGGAGTTGATATTCAATCTATTAAAAACCAACATTTGGGCGAGTGGGTGGTTTGCTCCACAAATTTTTCCTCTTTATAAGCGTTATATGCTTTTTTGTTAAAAAGGAAAAAGTTATATATAACTTTTTATAACTAACACTTGGGTAGATAGCTGGGCCACTCCAAATTTTAAATACCATCAATTAGTTTAAACTATAGTACCCACCCATCTACCTCTGCGTTTTTTATCAAAAAATTGAAAGTTTCTTTTCTCTGCAAGTCTTAAAAGGCCCTAAGTCAGAAAAAGAAAAAGTCATAGCTTATCTTTTGATGACCAACTTTTGGGCGGGTAGGTGTGTCACTCTAGATCATGGTTATTAGCAAATAGTTTGAACTGTTTTTCCTTTTTCTTATCGTTTAGAAGTTTTTTTGTCTAAGAAGGTGATGTTCAGTCTTTTGATGATCAACATTTGGAAGTGTAAAATTTGTATTGTTTTCAGTGCCAATTAAGGCAAATAATTTTTGGCAAGCTTTGAGTAGCTTCCAAGAAACCTGTTTAAGCTAGGAAAACAATAAAACGAGGTATGACGCTATCTAAGGACTGTAAAATTATCTGCTTTAGCATTGTTAGCGACATATTTAGTAAGTTGTTTTTGCTAAAAGCATATTTCTTTAGTAAAAAACTTCGATTTTTCCTTAAGTGCTGATACCTGTTTTAGGAGCTCATACTTAGTGGTTTAGATGTATTAAAACCAAAAAGCTTAAACTTATCCATGGCGGTAATCAACCAAAAAAACAAAAAAAATAAGCCGCATTTTTTGCCGTTACTACAGTTGGCCGACGCGCTTTGCACAAGTGAGTAAACAAGTAACAATTAGCAAAGTAGTAAGTTCTAGCAAATTTTGATTGGTAAAAGTTCTGACTTTTGCAAATATCTAGACAGACAAAAAAGTTATTTCTTAGAAACTGAAAAATCTTTTTTAAAACATTTTAACGTTTTACTTGCCAGCCAAATTGTTTTAGAACTGTTATTGCAAACAGCAAGTTAAAAAGATTAAGTATGGCACACTAAAGCAGTCGACAAAGTTGGAAAAAACACATTTTTAGACGTTTCAATAACTTTAATAGATATTGTTTGACAGTTTTTATTAATTTTGACATTTTCTAACTGTTTTGATAAGTTTTGACATTTACAAAACGTTTTTTGTTTGTTCCAAAAGTTTTAAGATACACAGATAATATTAAGCTTATGTTAATTTTGTTTTG
This sequence comes from Tachinus rufipes, assembly GCA_963932245.1. NCBI lineage: Eukaryota > Metazoa > Arthropoda > Insecta > Coleoptera > Staphylinidae > Tachinus > Tachinus rufipes. The sequence goes on from OZ010749.1 coordinate 13,075,037, forward strand.
TTATTGACATTTTTTAAACAATTTTAGATACCATTTATTAGTTTTAAACACATTTAGAAAACTTTTTTGACAGTTTAGACATTTCTAGATTCAATAACTTTTATAGATAAACTAGTTTTTTTAATTTTTAGGTTTGTTTTGAAGCTACTCTAACATTTTCTGACAGTTTTGACATTTAAAATGCTTTTTTAGACGTTTTTAGACATTATTTATTAGTTTTAGACACATTTAGAAAACTTTTTTGATAGTTTAGACAACTCTAGACAATGCTTTGACTTTTATAAATGAAGTTTGATAATTTTTCAGTTATTAGGTCTATTTTGAAGTTATTCTAACATTTTCTGACATTTTTGACATTTACAATGCATTTTTGAACGTTTTTAAACATCACTTATTAGGTTTAGACATCTCTAGAGAACTTTTTTGACAGTTTAGACAACTTTAGACAATCCAATAAACTTTATAAATAAAGTTTGATAGTTTTTTAATTTGTAGGTTTGTTTTGAAGTTATTCTAACATCTTTTGACAATTTTAACATTTGCAATGCATTTTTTAAAAAATTTTAGACATCATTTATTAGACATTATTTAGACATATTTAGAAAACTTTTTTGACAGTTTAGACAGAGATAAAGATTGGTCGTGAAACTTTTAGGAAAATGTTGGAATACTGCATTTAGCGTGTTTGAGTAAGTTTACGATACCATTTACGATGTATGAAAAAATGCAACAGTTGTCACCGGGAACTCCAAGGTGATAAAGAAGATTTACCGATATTAAATCTGAAAAGAAAACAAACATTCTGGTACCTCTAACAACGACTATTGCTAGTTGTCATTTTACTTAAGAAACCCAAATTTAACGCTGCAATGTATCAACATCAACCTAAATTGAATCTTTGTAGTATTGCCCACCCAGTGTTTCTTATCAAAGAATTTGAGTTTTTCTTCTCAGCAATTATTAAAAGTCCTTTAGTTAGATGTTTAAAATTTGCTTTGTGCAACAATGACTTTTGTTGTTAAAATAAACGATGGTATTGCCAACAATACTAATTTTAATAAAGAAATGTTGTAACGTTTATTTAGCCCGCTACTAATAATTGCGACGGTGGGGGTAGCCGGAAACGCTGACCGCCTATCCCGCATATTAAGTTAACAGCTTAAACTACAACGCAAAAGTCACTATCGGTCAACAAAAATTGTGATTTTTTATTGCTCTTAATTTGGGCAAAAACGTTATCTTTGAAACGACAATGATGTTAATATAGGCTACAAACGAGAGTGTCTGCACTTCGGCAACCTCCTTTGAGCAAGTGCCTACTGAAAACGGGGAAGCCAACGACTCTAGTTTGATTCAAAGAATACCAAAATAGAACCGCTACCAACAGCAATTTGATAATCCTAGTCTTCAGTAAAGACTCGAGGCTTGCCACTACGCATACCAGCACTCTGGATTAAGATTAAGCTGGCCGACAACAATTTGATCAGGGCCAAACGGTACTCATACAACGCCCATAAAAACTATTTGATCTACTAGCAGATCAAAGAAGTACTGGTTTAGAGCATAATAGACCACAGCTTTAGTGAATCCCGCACGCTCATCGTAATCATAAAAAAGGATGTATTACCTCGCTTCTGTATTGACTATTAGAAACTCAATAAATCGATCAAAAATGATTTGACCACACTACTCAAGATCAAGAAAACTTTCAAAAACTTTAAGTAAGTAAAAGTTTTTACAAAAATAGACTTTACTGCAGTGCACGAGTATTATAAGCACCTGAACACCTTTTCCACTAGCCATTTGGGCAAAAAACGCCCATCAACTTTCCAGAAAATTTTGCAAGTTTTGACCGGATTTTTATTTAGACGACATCATAGTCTATTTTATCACAAGCGTTAAGATCACCTACTTAACCTACCTAGAGTATCTGGGCCACCGCATCAAGGCAGATGGCAATGAATCGTTAGAATACCAATTAAGATTTACTACCATAGACTCAATACTAAGAACCATTTGCAAAGTTTTTTGGGTTATGCAAACATTGTATCATCGATGGCCATGCGAAGGCAAAAACAAAAATTTTGATGGTGACGCTTGACCAATTCAAACAGGCCATCGATCAACCCTTCAAATTAACAAAACCACAATCTAATCTACGCTTTGTCATACAAACCAACGCTTGCTACACGGGCGTTGGCGCGGAACTTTACCAAAAAGATCTTAATAGCGTACAAACCGACAGTCTCACCACCACTCAAACAAACAAGAGTGCATGGTAAAGGACGTGTTTTAAAAGTTAAGAATAACTAAACTGGTATTATGGCTTCTGATAGCCAGGTTTTGCCGTTTATTACCTAAACGACATCATGATCTATTTCAACACAAGCACCTACGTTTAGTTCTTGAAAGATTTTAAAAACATAGGTTGCGCTGAAACCTAGCAAAATGCAAATTTCTTTGTAAAAGACAAAATGGAGTATCTGGGTCACCGCATCAAAGAGGATGGCAATGAACCATTGGAACATGGCTTAAAGTTGATCCGAGACGACCCCAGACTCAACACCAAGAACCAACTCCAAATCTTTTTTGGCTTATAAACGTGGCTAAGAGAGTATGTGCCAAATTTTGCAAAAATTGTAGAAAGCAAACCTTTCGATGGCAGCATGCGATCTGCGCAAACAGGCCATCAATCATTCCTTTAAGCTAGGAAAGCTACTGCATAACCTACGCTTTGTTTTCCAAACCAATTCTTGCAACACGGGCGCTGGACGCGGTATGTTACTAGAAAGCTCTCAATAGCGCAAAGCTAACAATCCGACACCATTCAAACAAATCAGAGTGCATATCCCATAGTCTGAGTCATAGAAAATACTGTCAATACATCAACAGACACCCGAAACTGGTATAAAAAAAAGTAGAGGACGTATTTTGTTTGTGGCTTTTGATCAAAATAAAAATATAAAAAAAAAATTGTTATTGATGTGGGTAATTCTTCAAATGGTAAGCAATAAATTAATTGTATTTTGTTGGATTCTTTACTCCAATTCAAACTACTAATTGGTAATAATAAATTAGTTACTTAGCAACATGTGTTGGCATTTAATCTCTTAATGAGAGAATGGATTCATTCACAGTTTTATTAATTTATTTTAAACTGCGTTTTTTTGAAAGAACGCTTTTGGTCTTGTTGACCTAAGTTTGTAAATTGATTTGTCTAAAAATATAAAATTTTGTTGTTGCTCTATTTGTGCAGTTTTTTTTGGAATTTTGGGCGAGGGTTGTTATTTTTGCTTTAGGAATCATATTGCATTTTTCCTTTCTTTTTGAACTATCTTGGACAAACTCTTTGGTCTACTTTTAACCTTCTTTTGGTTAAATAAAAAAGGCAAAAACGGATCAAGGTAGAGACAGGAAATGTTGAAAAAACAAAGAACTTTTTTGACAGTAAAAGAATAGTATTGCAAGAGCAAAACATAAAAAGTTAAACTAATAACCAAAAAATAAAATAGTGAAAAATAAAAAGACATTAGCTACAAAAGCACTACAGCTTAGTTATTTGAACAGGCTGCGTTACTCAAAAAAGTTGTTGACAAACTAAAGAATAAAAACAATAACTCTGATTGTTGATGAGAAGAAAGTCTTAACAATTTGTGTTGTCTATCAGAAGCTACTTTTATGTCAGCTTTTTATACGCCACTACTGACATTTTAGCATATTCTCTGCCCGTAATGCTGGCAACTTACATTACAAGAGACCTAAAATTATAAATGGATTTCAAACCACTGGAAAAATTGTTCATCACTCTATCAGAGAAGGTTGTAGCCGTAAATACGCTGGGAGTGGGAGAGATTATAAACATGTGAAAAGTATTAAACCCACAATCTTTGGTGCAGCGGTTGGATGCCTACTGCGCCACACAGGTACTGCTAAAAAAACTTTTTCAATAAAATTATTACCATAGGTAATACTAGCATTTTAACACAAAAAGCTTAGAAATTTGGCTATAAACTGCTAAAAATTGCAAAATTCTATTGATAAAAAATCAAAAATTGTTAAATCTGGCCAAAATATTGTTAGAAAGTCCAAAAACTGTTTAAAAATGCAAAATTTGATTAATAAACTGTCAAAAATCGTAAAATCCGGTCTTATAACATTAAAATATTGTTAAAAAGTACCAAAATCCGGCCAAAAACGGTTTAAAAGTGCATAATTTAAATCTTGAAATGTCAAAAATAGTAAAATTCGGTTTTATAACATCAAAATATTGTTTAAAAGTACTAAAATCTAGATAAAATGGTTTAAAAGTGCAAAATTTAATTTATAAAATGTCAAAAATAGTAAAATCCGGTCTTATAACATCAAAATATTGTTAAAAAATACTAAAATCCAGCTAAAAACGGTCTAAAAGTGCATAATTTGATTCATAAAATGTCAGAAACAGTAAAATCCGGTCTTATAACATCAAAATATTGTAAAAATGTACCAAAATCTGGCCAAAAACGGTTTAAAAGTCCAAAATTTAATTTATAAAATGTCAAAAATAGTAAAATCCGGTCTTATAACATCAAAAAATTGTTAAAAAGTACCAAAATACGGCTAAAACTGGTTTAAAAGTGCAAAATTTGATTTATAAAATGTCAAAAATAGTTAAATCCGGTCTTAAAACATTAAAATATTGTTAAAAAGTACCAAAATCCGGCCAAAAACGGTTTAAAAGTGCATAATTTGAATCTTAAAATGTCAAAAATAGTAAAATTCGGTTTTATAACATTAAATTATTGTTAAAAAGTACCAAAATTAAGCCAAAAAACGGTTTAAAAGTGCAAAGTTTGATTTATAAAATGTCCCAAAATAGTAAAATCCGGTCTTATAACATCAAAATATTGTTTAGAAGTACCAAAATCCGGCCAAAAACGGTTTAAAAGTGCAAAATTTGATTTATAAAATGTCCCAAAATAGTAAAATCCGGTCTTATAACACCAAAATATTGTTAAAAAGCACAAAAATTCGGTCTAAAAATAGTTTAAAAGTGCAAAATTTGAATCTTAAAATGTCAAAAAGAGTGAAATCCGGTTTTATAATTTCAAAATATTGTTAAAAGGTACCAAAATCCGGCCAAAAACGGTTTAAAAGTGCAAATTTTAAATATTAAAATGTCAAAAATAGTAAAATCCGGTCTTATAACATCAAAATATTGTTAAAAACTTTCAAAATTCTACTAAAAGCGGTTTAAAAGTGCAAATTTTGAATCTTCAAATGTGAAAAATAGTAAAATCCGGTTTTATAACATCAAAATATTGTTAAAAAGTACCAAAATTCTGCCAAAAACGGTTTAAAAGTGCAAAATTTGATTCATAAAATGTTAAAAATAGCAAAGTCCGGTCTTGAAACATTAAAATATTGTTAAAAAGTACTAAAATCCAGCCAAAAACGGTTTAAAAGTGCAAAGTTTAATTCATAAAATGTCAGAAACAGTAAAATCCGGTCTTATAACATCAAAATATTTTTAAAGAGTACCAAAATCTTTCCAAAAACTGTTTAAAAGTACAAAATTTGATTCATAAAATGTCAAAAATAGTAAAATCCGATTTTTAAACATCAAGATGTTGTTAAAAAGTACCAAAATCCTGCTAAAAACAATTTAAAAGTGCAAAATGTTATTCATAAAATGACAAAAATAGTAAAATTCGGTTTTAAAACATTAAAATATTGTTAAAAAGTACCAAAATCCAGCCAAAAAGGGTTTAAAAGTGCAAAATTTGATTTATAAAATGTCAAAATTAGTAAAATCCGATCTTATAACATCAAAATATTGTTAAAAAGTACCAAAATTCGACCAAAAACGGTTAAAGAATGCAAAATGTTATTTATAAAATGTCAAAAATAGTAAAATCCGGTCTTATAACATCAAAAAATTGTTAAAACGTACCAAAATGCGGTTAAAACTGGTTTAAAAGTACAAAATTTGATTCATAAAATGTCAAAAATAGTAAAATCCGCTCTTGAAACATTAAAATATTGTTAAAAAGTACTAAAATCTAGCCAAAAACGGCTTAAAAGTGCAAATTTTGATTCATAAAATGTCAGAAACAGTAAAATCCGGTCTTATAACATCAAAAAATTGTTAAAAAGTACCAAAATGCGGCTAAAGCTGGTTTAAAAGTGCAAAATTTGATTCATAAAATGTAAAAATAGTAAAATCCGCTCTTAAAACATTAAAATATTGTTAAAAAGTACTAAAATCTAGCCAAAACGGCTTAAAAGTGCAAAGTTTGATTCATAAAATGTCAAAAACAGTAAAATCCGGTCTTAAAACATTAAAATATTGTTAAAAAGTACTAAAACGGTTTAAAAGTGCAAAACTTGATTCATAAAATGTCAAAAATAGTAAAATCCGGTCTTATAACATCAAAAATCTGTTAAAAAGTACCAAAATGCGGCTAAAACTGGTTTAAAAGTGCAAAATTTGATTCATAAAATGACAAAAATAGTAAAATCCGCTCTTGAAACATTAAAAATTGTAAAAAAGTACTAAAATCTAGCCAAAAACGGCTTAAAAATGCAAAGTTTAATTCATAAAATGTCAGAAACAGTAAAATCCGCTCTTAAAACATCAAAATATTGTTTAGAAGTACTAAAATCTGGCCAGAAACGGTTTAAAAGTGCAAAATTTGATTCATAAAATGTCAAAAATAGTAAAATCCGGTCTTGAAACAATAAAATATTGTTTAAAAGTACCAAAATCCGGCCAAAAAAAAATTTAAAAGTGCAAAATTTGATTTATTAAACGTCAAAAACAGTCAAATCCGGTCTTAAAACATTAAAATATTGTTAAAAAGGACCGTAATCTGGCCAAAACCGGTTTAAAAATGATATTTATTAAACGTGAAAAGTAGTGAAATACGGTTTTGAAACATTAAAATATTGTTTAAAAGTACCAAAATCCGACCAAAAACAGTTTAATGTGCAATGTTTGATTCATAAATTGTCAATAACAGTAAAATCCGGTCTTAAAACACTAAAATATTGTTAAAAAGTACTAAAATCCAGCCAAAAACGGTTTAAAAGTGCAAAACTTGATTCATAAAATGTCAAAAATAGTAAAATCCGGTCTTTAAACATTAAAATATTGTTAAAAAGTACCAAAACCCGGCCAAAAACGGTTTAAAAGTGCAAAATTTGATTCATAAAATGTCAAAAATAGTAAAATCTTGTCATATAACATCAAAATATTGTTTAAAAGTACCAAAATCCGGCCAAAAACGGTTTAAAAGTGCAAATTTTTTTTAATTAATTATAAAAAACAGTAAAATCCGGTCTTAAAACATTAAAATATTATTAAAAAGTACCAAAATCCGGCCAAAAACGGTTAAAAAATGCAAAATTTGATTCATAAAATGTCAAAAACAGTAAAATCCGGTCTTGAAACATTAAAAAATTGTCAAAAAAACCAAAATCTGACTTGAAACTTTGAAAAATATAAAATTTTAATTTATAAAATGTCAAGAATAACAAAATCCGGCTATAAAATATTAATATATTGTCACAAGGAATCAAACTGTTAAAAATGTAAAATTTTGTTTATAAAGAGTTAGAAAAGTCAAAAACGGTTAAAAAGTGCAAAGTTTGGTTTATAAATTATCAAAACTAGCAAAATTCAATTATAGAATATTAAAAATATTGTTGAAAAGAACCAAAATTTGGCTTAACTTGGAAATTTTAAAGTCTAATGTCTTCAACTATCAAAATTAATTCTATAACACTTGAAAGTATAAATAAAAGCCCAAACACAAACACGTGTGGGGGTGGTGTACTGTATTCAAACCACCGGCTCAATATTCATAAACTGTGTTCCCGCCCACCCGCCCCAGTGATTGTTAACAAGAAATTAATTACATCTACTCCTTTTTTAAGTTTAATGACACCTGTCAGTCATTTTGTCTTGTTTGTTAGCTGTAAGAAGACGAGAGGTGGCAGTAACAGTCAATTTCTTTTTGACAAACATTTGGGCGGGTGGGCGGGAGCACTGTATTCAAACTACCGGCCTAATATTTATAAACTGTGTTCCCGCCCACCCACCCTAGTAATTGTTAACAAAGAATTGATTACGTCAATTTTTTCTTCAAGTTTAATGACTTCTGTCAGTTATTCTGTCTTGTTTGTTTGCTGTAGAAATACGAGAGGTGGTAGTACGGTCAATTTCTTTATGATAAACACTTGGGCGGGTAGGCGGGAACACTGAATCAAACTTCTGTCTCAATTATTATATTTATTTAGACTTTTTACAAATTTTATACAAAAATGCACACTTTGATCAAAGTTTTTATTCGTGTTTCAGGGTATGCACCCATCATCAGTGTGCCTAGCATCTCATTGGTCGACGAGACAATTTACATAAAATAACAGTAACTATTAAATAATTTATGTTTAGTAATGTTTGAATACTTATTCTACCCATATTTGTAGTTTGATTTTCATTTGCAACGTGTTTAGATTAAGTAACTTTTAAAGAATTCTATCGCCTACATATTGAAGAGCCCCGTAACAAACAATTTGAATAAATTATGGATTTTATGAAGCATGAACTATTGAAGGCGTAGGTTTTGATTTTTATCATTCCAGTTCATTGTACTAGATCTGTCATCTATTATCCATGCTAATTTTACAACGTCTTTTATATAAATTTTTTTTTAATAAAAGCTCTTAATCTTTGATAAATTAAATAAAATAAGAGTCGTATTATTATTGTATGTGAAGCATATTTAATAATATATTTTTGCATAGTTGAAACGAAATGAATTCTACACCAAAATTAATATATTAATATAATCCAAACGGATTTCAATTTTATTATTGTTCTTAACCGATGACACAAATTCAGTTGTTAATTATGCAAATAGTCTTTTCTATCTGTTGAATTTCTCTCAATAAAAATGTAGACATATGTGAAATGTAAACAATACGCTCCTCCCCATTACTATTATTATTATTATCAGCATATATAGAAAGCTTACAACACATCGAGTAATTAATCATGCCCTTTGTATGTGAAGATGTGCCCACTTGAATATCCAATTAACATTTCCACAAGACTATTCATCTTAGCGATTAGGGAACGTGTGAAGTGGCTTCTTACCTTAAGTTCGCGTCGCTTAGTATTCATCTGATCGGAGAGTTCTTGAAGGTACGATTGCCCTTGCATCGCCCATTTAGACATGTTTGGCCTGCGAAAAGAAAGTTATTAAATAATATCAAATGATAACATCAATTTTGTAAATAACATTAACAACAATCATACCGAATACGGTTGTGTATACATCAATTTTTAACATCAATCGATTGAACATTATTGTTGAAGTTCTTAATTGCAATTCGTTTTAGGAATGCCCTCAAGACTTAAAGATTCGTGTGCAATAAAAAGGTTGTATCATGCAATTAATACATTGTTCTGGTTAATTTGCTATTAAGTCGATGGATGATTACTACTTTTATAGGTTTAGTGTACATGTTTTTTTTAGTAAATGTCGGCACGCGATTATAAATTTGTTTTTTTTTTATTTTTTATTATTTATTTTCCGATTCGATTTGAATGGTTAAAAACATTTGAGTATGGAACGTTAAATACTTATACTAGATAATTTATTATAGATATGTCAACTGCATTCTAAAATGTACTTTAAAAGTGTTAGTTTCAACAAAATGACATGTTAAGGGCGCGGTTTAGGAAGTGTCATAAAACGCAATTTAACTCTTTTTAAAATCGGTTTTTTGCAACGTGTAGAGAATGAAATTTTTAGTCTAATAAAATATATGAAAATCCAAAACCTTCAATTGTCTATTAAATTTTGAAATTAAATTGTAATTTTTTTTGTCGAAATATTTGCTTAAACTTTTAGAGTCATACTTTATTAAACATTAAATTTAATAGACTTTTTATTGTGCTATAAATTATTTTTTTTAAATAGCACTCCTTAAACCGCGCCCTTAATGGAATTAAAAAAAATCACATTTAAAAGTAAAATAAAATATTTTTTTTATTAAAATCTCAAAACATAACAAATTAAAATTTTTCAAGAACCAACAAATAATTCTTCTCTGAATATTGCAAATCCATTAACCATTTTTTAATATTTAAATCCGTAGTTTTGCTCTCTAAATCATTTTTAAGATTTTTAAAACTTTTAATTTTCTCCGACTTATTAAAAGCAATTCTTAGCTGTTCACTGTAATAATCAATTTCAGAAGATGTAAGCGAGCCTTTGTTTAAATCAACAGTTAATTGCTTAGACTGTCCTCCTTGGTCTACAGCTGATACATGCAAAATACCATTTTGATCAACCTCAAAGGTTTCCTCTAAAATTGTACCACTTGGACCTGATTTAATTCCTGAAATCCGGAACTTACCAAGTAATAAATTATTTTTGGTACTTGGATTTTCACCGCAGAATATTTTAACATCAATTGTATTAGATTTATCAATGCCTGTTTTATATTTTTTGCTTACTTTTGCTGGTAGCTTTGTAAATTTTTGAATTAATACATCCATTTTTTCACCCATAATTTCAACACCCAATGAATGCTGACATATATTAACCGTTTTTAGTTTAGGAAATTGATTATCGTATAATTTAGCAGCATATATTGCAGCTCCAGATGCTACTGCCTCATCAGCATTTGTGTTCTGTTTTGCTATAAAATTAAACTTATTCTTTAATCTATCTTTAATTTTTGGTAATCTTGTGGAGCCTCCTACTATTAAAACATCATCAATTTTGATATTGCTGCGTTTTAGGCAATTTTCAAGAATCTCCATAGTTTTGTTTATTGTATCATTTGATAACTCATCAAATTTCTTACGCGATACTGTAATTTCAGTGTCTAAATCAACTAACTCAACTGTAGCCTCATGATTTGACGATAAATCAATCTTTGCAGATTCGCAAATCAATTTCAAACGAGCTGATATTCGTATGTATTTAGCATCGTTAGTTTTTTTAATTTTTAATTCTTTTTTTATAAATTCAACAAGTTTGTTGTCAATATCTTCACCACCCAAATTAGCATCGCCATCTATTGTAAGAACTTCAAATAAATTGTCGCTATATTTAATGATTGAAATATCAAAAGTTCCGCCACCAAAATCAAATACTAAAATAACCCGACCATCGTCGATTTTATTATCAATTCCATAATGTATGGCCGCTGCTGTTGGTTCATTTAATAAATTAACTTGCTTAAAACCAGCAATCTTTCCAGCATCCACAGTTGCTTGACGTTGTGAATCGTTGAAGTATGATGGTACGGTGATCACTACATTATCAATTTTTGAATCCAATCGTGATTCTGCTTCATTTTTTAAATGTTTTAAAATATATCCGCTTAATTCTTCCGGTACATAATTTTTATCTCCAACAGTAATTTTCAATTTATTTTCTTGTTGAATAATATTAAAAGTTAAATGTTCTCTTAAGTGATGTACTTGCGGATCATGATATTTAAGTCCAATTAAGCGCTTAATATCTAAAACTTTGCTGTTAATATTGAGCGATTGATTTTTAAATGTTTACTTACCATAAAATACATTATTTGAATAACGTGGTATTTGCTTTTTAGCATCGCCTCCAATCACTATTTCATTTTTTATAAAACCAATTACGGATGGAGTAATACGTTTACCAAATGTATTTTCTAATACTTCAACTTTACCATTGCGTACCACAGCTACACAACAATTAGTTGTGCCCAAATCAATGCCAATGCTAACCATTATGAGTAGTTAAGCGGACTATTAAATAAAAATTTGATTTATTTATTATAGTATGGACAAGATAAGATAAGTGTTATTATTGAGAATAATATATAACATCTTATCTAGAAAATTAATTTATATTACATTTGTGTGATAACATTTAATTAAAAAAAATGATTTTAATAGAATGTTGAGCTGTGTTTAGATAATAATATTTTTTTATAATGATATAGCTTTGAAAGTATCTAGAAAACCAAGGTTTTTTAATAGATATAAACAATTTTTTACTTTTGTATTAAAATTTATAATTAATTGCGCAAAGAACTCATTTACTGCACAAATTAAGCACAAAAAACTGATTTAAATAAAAACAAATTATAAATCGCGCATAAAACTTTTTTTATTAAATAGAATTACAAATAAGCACAAAAAACTGATTATAAATTGCGCAGAATTTTTTTTAATTGCATAAAATTAGCACAAAACCCTAATTTATTTTTTAAAGTTTATAATAACTTGCACAAAAAAATGATTTATTGTAGGAAATTAGCACAAAAATTGATTGGTTTTATAAAATTTAAGCACAAAAACTGATTCAAATAAAAAACTTTTTTTATTGCAAAGAATGAACTTATTGCACAAAACTTATTACAAATTGCACAGAGAATCTTTTATTGCAAAAAGTTAGCTTAAAACACCAATTTATCTTTTAAAGTTTTCAATAATTGTAAATTATAAGAAATTATTTTTATTGCATTAAATTAACACAAAATTAGTTTATCTTTTTGCACAAAAAAAAAAATTATTGTAAGAAATCAGCACAAAAAATAATTTATTTTATAAAATTTATAAAAACTGCACAAATTAGGCACAAAAAACTATTTCAAATAAAAAAAACTATAAATTGCACTTTTTCCTAAAATTAGCACAAAAAACTATTTTATTTTTTTAAGTTTATAATAACTTGCACAAAAAAAAGGTTTAAAGGTGAGAAATTAATACAAAAAATTATTTATTTTATAAAATATATAATAAATTGCTCAAAAAAAATCATTAAACACAAAAAACTGATTCAAATAAATAATAACCATAAATTGCACAAATAACTTTTTTATTGCAAAAAACGAGCACAAAAAACTAACTTATTGCAAAAACTCATTATAAATTGCGCACAAAAAATTGATCTAAATTAAAATAAAATTAAATAAGCACAAAAATCTATTTTATTTTTTAAAGTTTATGTTTAATTAATACAAAATTGATTTATTTTATTAAATTTATGATAAATTGCTCAAAAAACCCATTTAATGCATAATTAAACACAAAAAACTGATTCAAATAAAGAATAACCATAAATTACACAAAAAACTTATTGTTGCAAAAAACAAGCACAAAAAACTAATTTAATGCAAAAAACTCATTATAAAATGCGCACAGAAAACTCATCCAAATTAAAAAAATTTAATTAGCACAAAAAACTAATTTATTTTTTAAAGTTTATAATTACTTGCACAAAAAAAGGTTTAAAAGTGAGAAATTAATACACAAAATGATTTATTTTATAAAATATATAATAAATTGCTCAAAAAAAAACATTTTCTGCACATATAAACACAAAAAACTGATTCAAATAAAGAAAAACCATAAATTGCACAAAAAACTTATTATTGCAAAGATCGAGCACTAAAAACTAACTTAATGCAAAAACTCATTATAAAATGCGCCCAAAAATATGATCCAAACTAAAAAAATTAAATTAGCACAAAAAACTATTTTATTTTTTAAAGTTTAAACTAACTTGCACAAAAATAAAAGTTTAATGGAGAAAAATTAATACACAAAATAATTTATTTTATAAAATATATAATAAATTGCTCAAAAAAACCATTTACTGCACAATAAAACACAAAAAACTGATTCAAATAAAGAAAAACCATAAATTGCACAAAAAAAATTTTTTATTGCAAACGAGCACAAAAAACTAACTTAATGCAAAAAACTCATTAGAAATTGCGCACAAAAAACAGATCTAAATTTAAAAGAAATAAATTAGCACCAAAAACTATTTTATTTTTTAAAGTTTATTATAACTTGCACAAAAAAAAGGTTTAAAGGTGAGAAATTAATACTCAAAGTGATTTATATTATAAAATAGATAAAAAATTGCTCAAAAAAAATCCATTTACTGCACATACAATCACAAAAAACTGATTCAAATAAAGAAAAACCATAAATTACACAAAAATTTTTTTTATTGCAAACGAGCACAAAAAACTAACTTAATGTAAAAAAACTTATTATAAAATGCGCACAAAAAATTGATCTAAATTTAAAAAAATTAAATTAGCACAAAAAACTATTTTATTTTTTAAAGTTTTCAATACACACAAAAAAAATAGATCAAGATAAAAAATTAATACACAAAATGATTTATTTTATAAAATATAAAATAAATTGCTTAAAAAAACCTATTTACTGCACAAATAAACACAAAAAACTGGTTCAAATAAATAAAAACCATAAATTGCACAAAAAACTTATTATTGCAAAAAACAAGCACAAAAACTAACTTAATGCAAAAATTTCATTATAAAATGCGCACAAAAACTAATCTAAATTAAAAAAAATTAAATTAACACAAAAAACTATTTTATTTTTTTTAAGTTTATACTAACTTGCACAAAAAAAGCTTTAAAGGTAATAAATTAAAACAAAAAATGATTTATTTTATAAAATATATAATAAATTGCTCAAAAAAACCCACAATTAAACACTTTTGTGTTTAATTGTGATTCAAATAAAGAAACACCATAAATTGCAAAAAATTAACTTAATGCAAAAAACTCATTATAAAATGCGCACAATAAACAGATTTAAATTAAAAAAAATTATACAAAAACTATTTTATTTAAAACTTCTTTTATTGCAAAGAATGAGCACAAAAAACTAACTGACTGCAAAAACTTATTATAAATTAGCACAAAAAAATGATTTATTTTATAAAATTTATAATAAACTACGCAAAAAATCTATATACTGCACAAATTAAGCTTAAGAAACTGATTCAATTAAAAACAAATTTTAAATTGCACAGAAAACTTTTTTATTGCAAAAATGAACACAAGAAACAATTATTTTTTTTAGTGCAATAAATTAGCACAAAAACTTAATTTATCTTTTAAAGTTTATAATAAGTTGCACAAAAAATGATTTATTGTAAGAAATTAGCACAAAAATTAATTTATTTTATAAAATTTATAATAAATTGCACGAAAAACTTTTTTACTGCACAAATTAAACACAAAAAACTGACTCAAATAAATAAAAATTATAAATTGCACAGAAAACTTTTTTATTGATAAAAATGAGAACAAAAAACTAATTTCGTTTTTAAAGTTTATAACAACTTGCACAAAACATTGATTAAATTAGCACAAAAATTTATTTATTTTATAATATTTATAATGAATTGCGCAAAAACCCTATTTACACCACACAAAAAATGACTCGAATAAAGAAAAATTATAAATTGCACAAAAAACTTTTTTTATTGCAAAAAATTAGCACAAAAAAACTAACTTATTGCAAAAAATTAATACAAAGTGCACAAAAAAACCTTTTATTGCAAAAAATAGCACAAAAAACTAATTTATCTTTTAAAGTGAAAAAATGAATTATTTTATAAAATTTATAATAAGTTGCGCAAAAAAATTATTTATTGCTCAAAAAATTGATTCAAATAAAAACCAGTTTATAAATTGAACAGAAAACTTTTTTATTTCAAAAAATGAACACAAAAAACTAACTTATTGCATAAAACTTATTATAAATTGCATAATTTTTTTTATTACATAAAATTAGCACAAAATTTTTATTTATTTTTAAGTTTATATAACGTGCACAAAAAACTGTAATTTATTGTAAAAAAATAGCCCAAAAACGATTTATTTTTTTAAATTTAAATTTAGCTTTTATAGTTTAAAATAAGTTGCACAAAAAAATAATTATTTGTGAGAAATTAGCACAAAAATGTATTATTTTATAAAATTTATACTAAATGCGCAAAAAAATTATTTATTGCACAAAAAACTGATTCTAATAAAAAAATTGAATTTTGCATAGAATGAGCACAAAAAACTAACTTATTGCAAAAAAATTATTATGAATTGCGCAAATAATCTTTTGATTGCAAAATATAGCACAAAAAACTAATTTATTATTTTATTTATTTTTTAAAATTTATAATAAAAATAAAATTAAAAAAAATCTATAAATTGCACAGAAAACTTTTTTATTGCAAAGAATAAGCACAAAAACTAACTTATTGCAAAACACTCATTATAAATTGCATACAAAATCTTTTCATTGCAAAAAATGTGCAAAAAAACTAATTTATCTTTTAAAGTTTTTTATAACTTGCACAAAAAATTGATTTATTGTAGAAAATTAGAACAAAAAATTATTTAATTTATAAATTTTATAATAAATTGCACACTTAAACTATTTATTGCACCAAAAAACTAATTTAAATAAAAATAATAATAAATTGCACAAAAAACTGTTTATTGCAAGAATGAACACAAAAACTCATTATAAATCTTTTGATTCCAAAAAATTTGCACAAAAATAATAACTGTTACAAAAAATTGATTTATTGTATGGAATTTGCAAAATGATTTATTTTATAAAATTTATATTAACTACTCAAAAAACTCATTCACTGCACAAATTAAGCTGAAGAACCTGATTTAAATAAAAGCAAATTTTAAATTGCACAAAAGCTTTTTATATGCAAAAAATTAGCACAAAAAACAATCTTATTGCAAAAAAAAAAAATTTTAGTGCAATAAATTAGCACAAAAACTTAATTTATCTTTTAAAGTTTATGAGAAGTTGCACAAAAATTTAATTTATTGTAAGAAATTAGCACAAAAAATGATTTATTTTTAAAAAAATATAAAAATTTGCGCTAAAAACTTATTTATTTATTACAAAAATTTCACAAAAACTAACTTATTGCCAAAAATTAGCACAAAAAAATAATTTATTTTTGAAAGTTAATAATACGTGCACAAAAAAGTGATTTATTATGAAAAAATAGCACAAAAAATCTTTTTTATAAAATTTATAATAAATTGCGCACAAAACCCTTTTATTGCACAACTCAAGCACAAAAAACTGATTCAAATAAATAACAAATTATAAATTTTACAGAAAACTTTTTTATTCCAAAGGATGAGCACAAAACCTAACTTATTGCAATAAACTTATTATAAATTACGCAGAAAAAAAATTTATTGTAAAAAACTTGCACAAAAACTAAATTTATCTTTTAAATAAGTTGCATAAAAAAATTATTTATTCTAAGAAATTAGTACAAAAAAGATTTATTTTATAAAATTTATAATAAATTGCACAAATCAATATTTATTGCACAAATTTAGCACAAAAAACTGACTCAAATAAATAAAAAATATAAATTGCACAAAAAACTTTTTTATTGCAAAGAATGAGCACAAAAAACTTATTTATTTTTTTAAGTTTGTATTAACTTACACAAAACAATGATTAAATTAGCCCAAAAAATAATTTATTTTATAAAATTTATAATGAATTCCGCAAAAACCCTATTTACAGCACAAAAAACTGATTTAAATAAAGAAAAATTATTATTTGCACAAAAAACATTTTTTATTGCAAAAATAAGCACAAAAAAAATTATTGCAAAAAAATTTATACAAATTGCACAAAAAAAATTTTTATTACAAAAAACTAATTTATTTTAAAGTTTATAATAACTTGCACACATTTATTGCATACATTGAGCACAAAAAATTAACTTATTATAAAAAACTCAATATAAATTGCGCATAATAAATTGTGCAAAAAACTTATTTATTGCACAAATTAAGCACAATAAACTGACTCAAATAAAAAAATATAAATTGCACAGAAAACTTTTTTATTGCAAAAAATTAGCACAAAAAACTAATTTATCCTTTAAAGTTTATAATAACTTGATTTATTGTAAGAAATTAGCACAAAATATGATTTATTTTATAAAATTTATAATAAATTGCACAAAAAAATATTTATTGCACAAATTGGGCACAAAAAACTGATTTAAATAAAAAAAATTGCACTTGCACAAAATTTTTTTTGCAAAGAATGAGCACAAAAACTAACTTATTGTTAAAAGAAGACAAACTTTAAAGTTTTTAATAACGATCATTTGAGCGGGTGGGTGGGGCACTCTAAAGCATGGTAACAAGCCAATAGTTTGAAAAAGAGTAGCCACACACCCACTCAAGTGTTTACTAATCAAAAGATTACATCACGATTTTTTCTAGTGACAAAATGACTTTTGGCATTTGCAAAAAAGACAAACTTTAAGTTTTTTTAATATCGAACACTTGAGCGGGGGTTACATCACAATTTTGTCTTGTAACAAAATGACTTTTGACATCCGCATAGAAAACAAACTTAAATTTTTTGATAACATACACTTAGGTGGGACATTCCAAAGCATGGTAACGGGTCAATAGTTTAGAATAGAGTGGCCCACCCACCCAAGTGTTTAGTTATCAAAAAGTTA
Organism: Tachinus rufipes; assembly: GCA_963932245.1. Lineage (NCBI taxonomy): Eukaryota > Metazoa > Arthropoda > Insecta > Coleoptera > Staphylinidae > Tachinus > Tachinus rufipes. Next base: position 13,093,384 of record OZ010749.1, read on the forward strand.
AATCACGACTTTTTTTGTAACTTGGGCGGGTGGGTGAACATTCTAAAATATGGTAACGGGCTAATAGTTTTTGAAATAGAATGGCCCATCCACCCATCTATTCAATAACGATTATTTGATCGGGTGGGTGGGGCACTCCAAAGCATGGTAACAAGCCAATAGTTTGGAATAGAGTAGCCCACTTTTGAGCAGGCACTCCAAAGCATGGTAACGAGCTAATAGTTTGGAATGGAGTGGCCCACCCACCCAAAAAGTTAAATTACGACTTTTTTTGTAACAAAATGACTTCTGATGTCCGCATAGAAGACAAACTTTAATTTTCTTGATAAAGAACACTTAGGCGAATGGGTAGGACACTCTAGAGCATGGTAACGGGCCAATAGTTTGAAATGGAATAGCCCACCCACCTTCCCAAGTGATTAGTTATCAAAAATTTAAATCACGAATTTCTCTTGTAACAAAATGACTTTTGACAACGCATAGAAAACAAATTTTAAGTTTTTTGATAAAAAAAACTTGGGCGGGTGGGTGGGACACTCCAAAATATGGTACCGGGTCAATAATTTGGAATGGAATTGCCCACCCACTCACCCAAATGTTTAGTTATCAAAAAGTTATATCACGACTTTCTCTAGTGAGAAAATGATTTCTGACGTCCGCATAGAAGACAAACTTCAATTATCTTGATAACGAACAATTGGGCGGGTGGGTGGGACACTCTAAAGTTTGGTAAAGTGCCAATAATTTGGAATGGAGTGGCTTACCCACCCACCTAAGTGTTTAGTAATCAAAAAGTTATAACACGACTTTCTCTAGTGAAAAAATGAATTCTGACGTCCGCATAGAAAACAAACTTCAATTTTTTTGATAACGAACATTTAAGCGGGTGAGTGAAACACTTTAAAGTATAATTTAGGGCCAAAAATTTGAAATTGAGTGGCCCATCCACCCACCCAAGTGTTTAGTTATCAAAAAATTATATCACAACTTTCTCTAGTGACAAAATGACTTCTGACGTCCGCATAGAAGGCAAACTTTAATTTTCTTAATAACGAACACTTATGCGAGTGGGTGGGACACTCTAAAGTTTGGTAACGTGCCAATAATTTGGAGTAGACTGGTTTACCCACTCACCTAGTGTTTAGTAATCAAAAAGTTATAAAACGACTTTTTCTAGTGACAAAATGAATTCTGACGTCCGCATAGAAAACAAACTTTAATTTTCTTGATAACAAACACTTAGGCGGGTGGTTGGGATACTCTAAAGTTTAATAGAGGGCCAATAATTTAAAATGGAGTGGCCCACCCACCCACCCAAGTGTTTAGTTATCAAAAAGTTATATCACGACTTTCTCTAGTGACAAAATGACTTCTGACGTCCGCATAGAAAACAAGTTTCAATTTTCTTGATGACAAACATTTGGGCGGGTGGGTGGCACACTCCAAAATATGGTACCGGGTCAATATTTTGGAATGTAGTGGCCCAGCCACCCATCCAAATGTTAGTTATCTAAAAGTTATATTACAACTTTCTCTAGTGAAAAAATGACTTCTGACGTCCGCATAAAAAAACAAACTTCGGTTTTCTTGATAACTAACACTTGGGCGGGTGGGTGGGACAATCTAAAGTTTGGTAACGTGCCAATAAATTGGAGTGGAGTGGCTTACCCACCCACCTAAGTGATTAGTATTCAAAAAGTTATAACACGACTTTTTCTAGTGACAAAATGAATTCTGACGTCCGCATAGAAAACAAACTTTAATTTTCTTGATAACAAACACTTAGGCGGGTGGTTGAGATACTCTAAAGTTTAATAGAGGGCCAATAATTTGGATTGGAGTGGCCCACCCACCCACCCAAGTGTTTAGTTATCAAAAAGTTATATCACGACTTTCTTACAAAATGACTTCTGACGTCCGCATAGAAAACAAGCTTCAATTTTCTTGATGACAAACATTTGGGCGGGTGGGTGGCACACTCCAAAATATGGTACCGGGTCAATATTTTGGCATGTAGTGGCCCAGCCACCCATCCAAATGTTAGTTATCTAAAAGTTATATTACAACTGTCTCTAGTGAAAAAATGACTTCTGACGTCCGCATAAAAAACAAACTTCGGTTTTCTTGATAACTAACACTTGGGCGGGTGGGTGGGACAATCTAAAGTTTGGTAACGTGCCAATAAATTGGAGTGGAGTGGCTTACCCACCCACCTAAGTGTTTAGTATTCAAAAAGTTATAACTCGACTTTTTCTAGTGACAAAATGAATTCTGACGTCCGCATAGAAGACAAACTTCAATTTTTTTGATAACGAACACTTAGGCGGGTAATAATAGAGGGTCAATAATTTGGATTGGAGTGGCACAAAAAACCAATTTATATTATTAAATTCATTATAAATTGCACAAAAAATCTATATATTGCACAAAATTTGCACAAAAAAATAGTTAAATTTATTAAGTTTGTTATAATTTGCGCAAAAGTTTTTTTTTATTGCATGGAACTATGAACTGAATGATGAGCAAATAAACAAAAAGCTGACTGATATCATAAAGTTTATTTAACTTTTTTTTTAATTAATTGCACAAAACGCTAATTTAACTAATAAATTTAACAAAAACTTTTTGGTTGTACAAAATTAGCACACAAAATTTACTTATAACACAAAACTATAAAAAATATGTTTTTTGCATAATAATAGCAGAAAAAACAAGTTTATCTTTTTAAATTTATTATAAATGGCGCAAAAAAATGTATAGTATGAATTTAGCACAAAAAACTAAATTATCTTATAGAGTTCATCATGAACCAAGCAAAAAACTTAAAAAAATGTATATAAATTGCGCAAAAATTGCATAAAATGAGCACAAAAACTAATTTATTGCAAAAAATTTATCACAAATTGCACAGAACATTTTTTTAAAAAGCTTTTTGTTGCATGAAATTAGCACAAAAAATAATTTATCTTAAAAAAATGATCATAAATTGCGCAAAAAAACCATTTAGTGCATAAATTTAGCACAAAAAACTGATTTATTTTATAAAGTTTATCATAAATCAAACAGAAAACTTTTTTATTGCATAAAATCAGAACATAAACTCATTTAACTCAAAAAATGTATTTTAAATCGAGCAAAAATTTTTTTTATTATATTGAATGAGCACAAAAAACTAGTTTAATTGCATTTTCTGCAATTAAACTAGTTTGTTGAAAAAGAGCACCCAATAAATCTGGAATCAATTATTTAAACTAGGATATTGCCTCACCCAAGCTCCCATTCTAACAACTATTGAATGTCTTCCAGACCGACGCTTTAGGTTATGACATCTTCTACAACGTACTTAGGAACACGACCAAATTATTGCAATGCCAGTAAAACCCATAACCATGATGAGAGGAACTACTCCAGCACTGAAAAGGAGTTTGGACATTGTATGGGCCATGCAGAAAATGCGATTGCACCTGAAAGGCTACAAATTTATAGTAATTACCAGTTAATAAACCAAAAAATTCGTAATAAACTAAGTCACAATCTGTTGGAAAAGCACTCTTTGACAAAGTAAGCATTGGTGTCTTCGGTTAATGGTTAAACTCTACAAACATCCTGATGCCCGATTTTGCCATTTGGGAAAGCAAACTTTATGGGTATATTACAATATTTCAACCATTTCTTTGGACAAAGGTATTAATAGAGAATCACGAACCCCACAGGCTTTGGAAAAACCATAAATTAAATCATTTATACTTACTATTGACCGATTTTGCCTGACCTGCCACCGTTTCAAACCCCTCAAGTAAAAGACTAGTAGAGGAACTCTAGAAGTGTGGCAGGTTATCCGTGTTTGGAATTAGAAGAAGGTCAACCATAGGTTGGCTAAAAACGCAGTCAAAAAAGCAAACGTGCTACCTTGGTTACTCTGGATGTTAAAAATTTTGTGGGAATTAAAAAAACTCAGGATAGAGCTACTAGAAGACGTGCTCTTAATTAAATACGCAAACGATCTAGTTGTTGTAACCAGAACCACGAAATATATAGTAGAAGATGCAGATTTTGCCATCGGCAAAATAGGGGAATGGCTAGAGCAGAAAGGACTGCAACTTGAGTCTGGAAAGGCTGAAAGGTCAATGAAGGCACTCAGTAGACTTATGCCAAACTTGTAAGGTGTTAGGGCAAGCAGCAGATGTGCTCCGTGGTGGATTCCATAATGGTGATATCTAGATGGTTTAAATGTACTCAAGAAGTTGCTTGCAAAAGATCAAAAAAAAAAGATGCGATACATTTAATGGACAAGGGAGATCTATGCCTGAAACCAATAAGGAAGAAATAAAAGAGAAACACTCTGGCAGCATGGGAAAGAGCGTGGAGCAAATTTGGTAGAACAGGCAAATGAACCAGAAGGTTAATTAAAGATCTTAGACTATAGCTAAGCCAAAAACAAGGTGGTGGAGTCTCTCACTACGTAACACAGTTGCTGACATGCCATGGCTGTTTTGGAACATACCTGAAACGTGTAGTAATGCCAGTCGGCTAGGTGGTTTTCAGTCGGTAAGCGTCTGGCGACTGGATAGCGTATCAGATGAATCCATCACATGTCAAACCCAAGAGAAAAACACCAAACCTAAGTCAATGAGTCTTGGAAAACAATTAGTGTGGATCCAATAAACGCTTTACTCTGGTCGAATAACAATTACTTCTTAGTTATGCAAGATTATTTTACTAAATAGGTCAAGTATCACTCTCTGAACTGCTACAAGCCTAAACGTACGATGGATTTTTCAGTACAAGATATTGCACAAATCAAAAACTATGATTGGTTAGTACTGCAAAGACAATCATAGATTGTAAAACCATTATCTTCCCGAGTTTATGATTGCTATCAACTCCAAGTAGCGCTATTGGATACTCTTCTGCTTACCTAAACTATGGCCGTTACCTGTTAGTTCTTAGTTTTGCTACTAAACTCCGATTCATTATCCCCGATACTGTGTAGACGCACCTGTGTTCTACCAAAAGAATTTTTCTTTGGCAGCTAAATGCATAGAAAACATAATTTAGTTTAGAAATGATTACAACTAATTTGTTATTATTAAAGAAATATATTTATAAACTTGTTACTACAATTCTAATATAAATTTCATAAAATTTTAATCCCTTTCAACCCATTTAAACATAAATTATTATTATAACGTTTTCAGTTTTTCAAGAACCAATAAATAATTTTTCTCAGTATATTCCAAATCCTTTAACCATTTTTTTGTATCCATATCTGGATTTTTGCATTCCAAATCATTTTTTAATTTCTTGAATTCTATAACCTTTTCCGACTTGATGAACTCATTCCTTAACTGCTCACTGTAATAATCAATTTCGGTCGATGTTAGACACCCTTTGTTTAAATCAACAGTCATTTTTTTAGACAGTCCTCCTTCATCCATTGCTGATACATGCAAAATTCCATTGTCATCAATCTCAAAAGTTTCATGCAAAATTGTACCATTTGGTCCAGATTTGATTCCTGAAACCCGAAACTCACCAAGGAATAAATTGTTTTTGGTACTTGGATTTTCGCCGCAGAATATTTTAACATCGATTGTGTCATGTTCCTCATTGACAGTTTTATATCTTTTTGTTTTTTTGGCGGGTAGTTTAGTAAATTTTGGAATTAATATGCTCATTTTATCACCTAAAGTTTCAACGCCTAATGAATGCTGACATATATTAACTGTTTTTAATTCAGGAAATTGATTATCGTATAGTTTGGCAGCATATATTGCAGCTCCAGATGCCACTGCCTCATCAGCATTTGTATTTTGTTTTGCTACAAAATTAAATCTATTCTTTAATTCATCTTTAACTTTTTGTATTCTAGTGGAGCCTCCAACCAATAAAATATCATCAATTTTTGATATGTTCTTGCTTTTTAAACAAGTATCAACAATCTGCATAGTTTTATTTATTATATCATTTGATATTTCATCAAATTTTTTACGAGTTACCGTAACTTCAGTGTCTAAATCAACTAACTCAACCGTAGAGTCATGTTTAGATGATAAATCAATTTTAGCCGTTTCGCAAACCTGTTTTAGACGAGCTGTAATTCTTTTGTTTTTAACATTGTTATTTTCATTTATGTTTAATTTTTCTTTAATAAATTCAATAAGTTTGTTATCAATATCTTCACCTCCTAAATTAGCATCGCCATCTATTGTTAGAACTTCATACAAATTGTCATTGTATTTTATGATTGAGATATCAAAAGTTCCGCCACCAAAATCAAATACTAAAATAACCCGACCATCGTCGATTTTATTATCAATTCCATAATGTATGGCCGCTGCTGTTGGTTCATTTAATAAATTAACTTGCTTAAAACCAGCAATCTTTCCAGCATCCACAGTTGCTTGACGTTGTGAATCGTTGAAGTATGATGGTACGGTGATCACTACATTATCAATTTTTGAATCCAATCGTGCTTCTGCTTCTTGTTTTAAAACTTTTAATATGTATCCACTTAATTGTTCCGGTACATAAATCCCATCCTTGCCTTCCGCCCCAATAGCAATTTTTAATTTATTTTCATGATGAATAATATTAAAAGGCAAATGTTTCCTCAGTTTTTGAACTTGCGGGTCATGATATTTAAGTCCAATTAGGCGCTTAATATCTACAATTTTTTTATTATTATTACTGAATCAATTTGTAAATGTTAACTTACCATAAATTACATTATTTGGGTAACGTGCTGTTTGTTTCTTGGCAGTGCTTCCAATCACAATCTCATTCTTTATAAAGCCAATTACGGAAGGCGTTGTACGTCGTCCTAATGAATTTTCTAACACATCAATTCTACCATTGCGTACCACAGCTACACAACAATTGGTTGTACCCAAATCAATACCAATACCGACCATTATGAGAAAATTATTTTATAACGTTTGAGTAGAATATTATATATATATATAAATATGATTCTGAATTTTACAATATGGGCTTTAATAATGTAATACGATTACATATCTGGTTAGGATAAGATAAGATTGAGTTCTGTTTAAGTAAATAATAAATCAATAAATTTTCTTGAAAAATTATAAGTTGTTTATCTATTAAATAATGATAAAAATCATTTATAGAACTTTATTGGTATAATTCTTGAAACATTTAAAAAAAAATCTAGTTTTTTCATTAAATTAATAAAGAAATCATTTTTCGACCAAATTTATCAAAAATATACAGAAAACTTTTTTAATCATACCAAAAACTAGAATTGAATAAAACTAAAATTAAACAAAATATTTGTTTTGTTTATAAAATTGATTTAAAATTTAAAAAAAAAAAAAAAAAAATTGTGTACGCAATATTTATTATTAGTATTTTTTTGTAAAATACATAAAAAAGTATGAAAAAATGTATTAAAAAATGTTATGCATAAAATACGAGGTTTTCTACCTCTTTAATTACATGAACATTATTAGAACTTGCTTAGACTTAATTTATTGATTGATAAAATTCGCTAAACAGTAAACATTTTATAAAATAATTACAAATAATTATTCTTACGAATGCATTACTTGTTTTGGCTCTACTAGAGCCTTCTACAGATGTAATAAGTTAAATGAGTTATTTTATAAACATGAATTATCACGTAGTAGAGGTCACAAGCATCAATTATATTTATAGAAAACTTTTTGCATTACAAATATTTTTCAAAAATTGCTTACAAAATACTTTTATTGAGAACATAATTATTGATAACGCTCTTAAAACATTGCGCAATAATCTTATTTTTGGCATAAATTTAATTTAAAAAATAATTATAAAATATTTATTTTTTTAATAAAAATGTGGAAAAATCCTATTTAATGCAAAAAAATATCAAAAATTGCTAAGTGGACAATTCCATTTCAAACGGACCAGACGCAATCACAACAGTAGTTTAACTGGAGTTCCCGCTCACCTGCTCAACTGTTTGTAATCCAATTCTTTGATCATAAATACTTGAGGTGGGTGGGCGGGGTACTCAGTTCATTGATTGCGTGACAGTTGTTTTAACTGGAGTTCCCACCCACCCAACTGTTTGTGATCCAATTTTTCATTTACAAACATTGTTTGTAATTCAGTATTTAGACCACACTCCGGGTGGGCGGGGCACAAAGTTTATTGATTACGCAACAGTAGTTTTAATTAGAGTTCCGGACCACCCACCCAATTGTTTGTGGTCCAAATATTGGATTACAAATATAGTACGGGTGGGCGGGTTACTCATTTCCATGATTACGTGACAGCAGTTTCAAATAGAGTTTCCATTCACTCACCCAACTGTTATGATTCAATTTTTAGTTCACAAACATTGTTTGTAATTTAATATTTAGACTACAATCACTTGGGTGGGTAGTCCGGAACTCCACTTAAAACTACTGTTGCGCAATCAATGAACTCTGTGCCCCACCCACCCAAATGTGTGTAAACAAGAAATTGGATTACAAACAGTTGGATGGGTGGGCGGAAACTCCAGTTGAAACTACAGTGGCGCAATCAATGAACTGAGTACCTTGCCCACCTATCTCAAGTAATTGTGATCAAAAAATTGAATTACAAACAGTTGAGCAGGTGGGCGGGAACTTCAGTTAAACTACTGTTGCGTAATCAACAAGCAAAGTGCATACACCCAAGAGTTTGTGATTGCGTCTGGTCCGTTTGAAACGGAATTGTCCACGTAGCAATTTTTCATAGATTACAAACAGTTGAGTGGGTGGGCGGGAAGTCCAGTTAAAACTACATTTAAGAAATTTTACACTATATTTTATTTTTTATCTTGCAGAAATCCTTTCATAATCAACAAAATAATCAAAAATTTCTCACACAACTCATTTCTTTAAACATTCAACTTTTTTTAAATTTAATTTAAAGAAACGCCTAAAAAATATTATTTCTTATGAAGTATACTTGGTTTGTTGTAAACTAATCTTCTGTTGTATTGCTAACAACTTGCAACAAACCTCTTGATAAAAATAGCTGCAGGAACACCAACGGTTGTTAATATATAACATTTTTAGATCACCAACATTTGGGTGGGTGTGTGGGCCACAGTAGAAAAAGCTACCCGCCCACAATTTAAACTTGGTTTCCGACTGCCCACCCAATCGTTTGTTATAAAGAAGTTTGTTGTAAACTAATCTTCTGTTGTATTTCTAACAATTTACAATAATCCTCTTGTTAAAAATAGCTGCAGGAACACAAACGATGGTTGATATAATAAATCTTTAAATCACCAGCACTTGGATGGCCCACAATTAAAACTTGGTTCTTGCCCGCCCACGAAAGCGTTTGTTATCTAAAAATTTGTTGTAAACTAATCTTCTATTGTATTGCTAACTAATTAGAATAATTCTCTGGTTAAGAATAGCTACAAGATCACAAACGGTGGTTGAAGTAATAAATCTTTAGATCAGCAACACTTGGGTGGGTGGATGGGCTACAGTAGAAAGAATTACCCGACTATAATTTAATCTTGGTGCCTGCCCGCCCACCCAAGCGTTTGTTATCAAAAAATTTGTTGTAAACTATTCTTCTGTTGTATTGCTAACAACTTACAATAATTCTCTTGTTAAGAATAGCTACAGGAACACAAACGGTGGTTGAAGTAATAAATCATTAGATCACCAACACTTGAGTGTGTGGATAAGCTACAGTAAAAGGAATTACCCGACTATAATTTAATCTTGGTGCCCGCCCGCTCTTACAAGCGTTTGTTATTAAGAAATTTGTTATAAACTAATCCTCTGTTGTATTGCTGACTTTTTACAATATTTCTTTTGTTAAAAATAGCTGCAAGAACACAAACGATAGTTGATATATTAAGCTTTTAGATCACCAACACTTAGGCGGGTGGGTGGGCCACAGTAGAAGGAGTTACCCGATCATAATTTATTTTTTTTGTTTTTGCCCGCCCACCCAAACGTTTGTTATTAAGCAATTTGTTGTTAACTAATCGTATGTTGTATTGCTAACAATTTACAATAGACTTCTTGATAAAAATAACACAAACGGTGGTTGATATAATAAATTTTTAGATTACCAACGCTTGAGTGGGTGGGTGGGTGGGCCACAGTAGGAGAAGCTACATGCCCATAATTTAAACTTGGTTCCCGCCCGCCAACACAAGCGTTTGTTATTAAGAAATTTGATGTAAACTATTCCTGTGTTGTATTGCTAACAGCTTACAACAATTTTTTTGATAAAAATAGTTGCAGGAACACCAACGGTTGTTGATATAATACATTTTTAGATTACCAACACTTGGGTGGGTGGGTGGGCCAAAGTAGAAAAAGCTACCCGCCCACAATTTAAACTTGGTTCCCGCCCGCCCACCCAAGCGTTTGTTATCAAAAAATTCATTGTAAATTAATCCTCTGTTGTATTGCTAACAGCTTACAATAATCCTCTTGATAAAAATAGCTTCAGGAACACAGACGGTGATTGATATAATAAATCTTTAGATCACCAACACTTGGGTGGGTGGGTGGGCCACAGTATAAGAAGTTACCCTACCCACAGTTTAAACTTGGTTTACGCCTGCTAACCCAATCGTTTGTTATCAAGAAATTTGTTGTAAACTAATTTTTTGTTGTACTGCCAACAATTTACAATAATTCTCTTGTTAAGTATAGCTGCAAGATTACAAACGGTAATTTAAGTAATAAATTTTTAAATCATTAATACTTGTAGTAGTAGTAAAAGGAGTTAACTGCCCATAACTTAATCTTGGTTACCGCTCGCCCACCCAAGTGTTTGTTATCAAGAAATTTGTTGTAAACTAATCTTCTGTTGTATTGCTAACATTTTACAATAATTTTCTTTTTAAAAATAGTTGCAGGAACACAATCGGTGGTAAAATAATCAAATTTTAGATCACCAACACTTGGGTGGGTGGGTGGCCCACAGTAGAATAAGCTACCCGCCCACAATTTAAACTTGGTACCCGCCCGCCCACCCAAGCGTTTGTTATCAAGAAGTTTGTTGTAAACTAATCTTCTGTTGTATTGCTAACAATTTACAATAATCTTTTTGTTAAGAATAGCTGCAGGAACACAAACGGTGGTAAAGTATTAAAATTTTAGACCACCAACATTTGGGTGGGTGGCTGGACCACATTAGAAAAAGCTACCCTACCCACAATTTAAACTTAGTTCCCGACCGCCCACCTAAGCGTTTGTTATCAAGCAATTTAATGATAAATAACCGTCTGTTGTATTGCTAACAATTTACAATAATCCTTAGATAAAAATAGTTGCAAGATCACAAACGTTGGTTGATATAATTAATTTTTAGATTACCAACACCTGGGTGGGTTACAGTAGAAAAAGCTACCTGCCTACAATTTAAACTTAGTTCCCGACCGCCCACCCAAGTGTTTGCTATCAAGACATTTGTTGTAAACTAATCCTCTGTTGTATTGCTGACAATTTACAATAATTTTCTTGATAAAAATAATTGCAAGAACTCAAACGGTGGTTGATATGATAAATCTTTAAATCACCAACACTTGGGTGGGTGGGTGGGTGGGACACAGTAGAAGAAGCTACCCGCCCAAAATTTAAACTTGGTTCCCGCCCGCCCACTCAAGCGTTTGTTATCAAGAAATTTGTTGTAAACTAATTTTTTGTTGTATTGCTAAGAATTTACAATAATTTTCTTGTTAAGAATTGCTGCAGGAACACAAACGGTGGTAAAGTATTAAAATTTTAGACCACCAACACTTGGGTGGGTGGGTGGGCCACAGTAGAAAAAGCTACCCTAACCACAGTTTAAACTTGGTTCCCGCCCGCCCACCCAAGCGTTTGTTATCAAGAAATTTGTTGTAAACTAAGCTTATGTTATATTGCTAACAATTTACAATAATCCTCTTGATAAAAATAGCTGCAGGAAAAGAAACGGTGGTTCATATAATAAAACTTTAATTCAACAACACTTGGGTGGGTGGGTGGGCCATAGTAGGAGAAGCTACCCGCCCACAATTTAAACTTGGTTGCCGCCCGCCCACCCGAGCGTTTGTTATCAAGAAATTTGTTGTAAACTAATCTTCTGTTGTATTGCTAACTATTTACAATAATTTTCTGGTTAAAAATAGCTGCAAGATCACAAACGCTAGTTGACATATTAAATCTTTAGATCACTAATTTGTGTCTGACCTATTATTAGTTTTTTTGCTTTTGTTTGACTTTAGTTATGTGGGGTCTTCCTATTCTTATTTTTACGTGTTTAAAACTATCTTGGGGTTTGATTGTGGTGTCCCCTAGATTAATCTTGACTATGATGTCCTTCCTTTTTCTCACCTCTAAGCCCATCTTCTTGATCCACTTCCTAATCATATAAGACATTATTGCCCCTGACCACCATGACAAGATTGTCCGCATAGGCTATTGTGGTAATTTTGTGTGGCATCTTCACCTTTAATAGACCGTCATAGTAAATTTTCCACAAGGTGGCGCCCAGAACGGAGGTTTGTGGCACCCCACAAGTCATTCTATTTTTTTTCAATTCTTCTACTTACGTGGACTTATGATGTCTGAGTCTGATTGCCAAAAGCTACTAATAACTCTTCCCAGCTACTCAAGACCGGCAACCAAGCCCGCGCTGGCACATGATTTGTCTTGTCTGCAGGTTTCCGCAAACTTGCCACAAACACAACAAACAAATCCTTTGCAGAGGCTCCTCCAACGCAACAAAATGTCGCAATCAAAAAAATTTCTGTTATCTTAAAGGAGATAAATAAATCAAATACAAACTACTGGGTGGGTGGGACACAGCTACCATATCCACAATTTAAACTTGGTTTCTGCCCGCCCACCCAAGCGTTTGTTATCAAGCAATTTGATCTAAACTAATCCTTTGTTGTATTGCTAACAATTTACAATAATTCTCTTGACAAAAATAGCTGCAGGAACACAAGCGGTGGTTGATATAATAAATCCTTAGATCACCAACACTTGGGTGGGTGGGTGGGCCACAGTAGAAGAAGTAACCCTACCAACCGTTTAAACTTGGTTCCCGCCCGCCCACCCAAGCGTTTGTTATCAAAAAAATTGTTGTTAACTAATCCTCTGTTGTATTGCTAACAATTTACAGTAGTATAAAAACGCGGGTGCCACACCCAAGCTCTTATGGGATTTTACATGTACTTCAACCGGATGTGTTTTCAGTGTATTTAGTTCAACAAATGGCCACCAGTCTGCAATGAGTCGCCACCGTCGCTGGTGTTGGCGGGAAGAATTGTCGACTTGGCGGGAAGAATGGCGTCCAAGATGGCGTCGTTGGCGGGAAGAATTTGGGCGTTGTCCAAGATGGCGTCTTGGCGGGTAGTCCAGTTGTCCACTAGATGGAGCGTTGTTCGTCTTGTCGGTTTGCCAAGTTGTCCACTAGATGGTTGAAAGTATGCAACCAAAGTTACAGTGTATGCTTGGTAGCATCGTATTTTTTTAGTGAGTTTTGCCTGCTAGGATTTGAACACCGGTCGGCTGGTTGAGAGCCCGACGCGCTACCCATTGCGCCAAACAGTGTTACTGATAAGGAATGGAAAATGTGCTATAATAATGGGACCTCAATGTGGACTTGTAAAAAAAAATAGAAAAAAATATGTGACGTCAGCCCTAAGCGCTTGCAATTTATAATTTAAAAATAAGCGATTATAACCCTTAATAGAATTACTTTTAATACAAGTATGGAGACGGGTAGATGACGTCATCACAACACTTGTAAATAATTCCGCGGCGGAACAACTATCAGTATACAAATTGAAAAATATTCACTGATCCTTAAAATATTTTCATTATTAATAACAATATCTTTATAAAAAAAATGTGCATGGTCTTTGATAAAAAAATATTTATGACTACTTTAATATATAATAATAAATAAAACAATGTAATTCAATAAGAGATCTTTATCAGCGAGGATGGTTGAACAACCACTTTTCCTCCAATCTGCGCATAATTATCTCTTACCGTTCTTCCAAAAAACGCATTTCGCTTCATCTGCGCAACGGTCAGAAGGGCATTAGAGTGTCACACCTAAGCACGTCATCGACGCGAGACGGAGCGCGTAATCTCCATGCGGTGACTACTATTGATAAGAACTACTATTAAATAAAATCACAATCCTGATAAAATTGTTATGATGAGTAATAAATAAAAACTATTTTAAATTACATAAAGCAAGAATGCTTGTAAATCGAGACACAAACTAGAAGATATTTGCAAATTATTTCTTAATTTTCATTCAACCAATCATATTGATTGTTATAACAACCAATCAGATTAAAAGTTATTATGACAAATATTATTGTTTAAATAAATCGATTAGTATTAGCAAACATGTGTGACGATATTGACGTGCCGTGTATATCAATCGAAGACAGCAACAGCGGTTGTAGTAGTGATATTGCCGGTGACTTTCTAGAGAATATGTTGAAAGATCACGAAACCGAATTAAGCAGGGAAGATAGATTAATTAACGAAGTCTATTATCCACTGAACAATCAAGTTAAAGTGACTGTTGGTTTGAGCCCCGTACGAGGATTTTACCAGTGTGTGCGTCTGAGTTCACCGAAAAAAAGTATATCTTTCATTCAGCCTGAATGGAATACTTTGATGCAGTACAAAAACGTCATGAAGAAGAGTGTTTTACGGCCGGAATGCAAGTGTACATGTAGTTACCAACAGAAGAGACCTCGTTTATCCGATGACGAAGACTTCAAACCCAGGATTAATGTGTTCGATACTTGCTATATTGACCTGACAAAGTGCCGAAAATCAAAGATTGTGAGCATCGGTTGGCGGGGTGCGGTCATAATGCTAAATAAAAGTGCGTTGGATCAATTGTGGCGTGTAATTGATATGATCGAATATCGTTTGCAACGCTTGAATAATATGCAATTTTTTGAATATTACAACAACTGTCTATTGGAATTCAATAGATTACAAGCCGACACAGATGATGCATTCATTAACATCTTACCTACGGTAAATAACTGCTATTATGAAAATATCGAATGCATGCGGGAATTATATTGTATAACCGCAAGAAATTGATGCACGATTTACAAACAATACGGTGTTTAAGTGGAGACAATGAAATTAAAAGTCAGTTATACACTGATAATGGTGATGTCAAGAACGCCCCCCATTAAACGACTCCATTTAAGAAATCGTCAACAACTAAACTATCGATTGGAAACTCTACTACAGCAAATTATAAATGTTAAAAAAATTATTTGTGATTATGAATTGCAAAAGCAACTGTGTGCAAAACTCGACGGGATGCAGCTCAGAGGAAATTAGCGAAGTTGAAATAAAATTATTTGAAAATATAAATAAAGCCATTGAATTGTATGATGAATGCAAGTTAACTGGTGAATATGTAAAATATCTGCCTGAAAAATATTTGCGATCGCTATATGGACTAAATTTGGAAAGATTGTGGGACTTCCTGCCTGAAAAATGTAAGAGTGATTTATATTTCCAAATAAGACTTCCTTGTCATAAGCATTACAACCTTCCAACCGACGAGGACCACATAGACGGACCACCTCCACCCATAAAAAACTGTTTTAGATGCATTGCAGAAAAGTGTATCTGTCAAAAGTGTCAAGATTACCGATCAATTAGAAAAAGTGTCAACAGCACCGAAAATGAATAGCACCGCATTCATACTATTATCAACTCTGCTTAATGGAACTTTGTTCATCACCAAACCCAAAGATGCCAGACAATGCTACATAACCGCTAGCAATAAAGGAATCAATGATTGGCCTTCGGAATGGAAAATGATGTACCTCGATAATAACACTAACCCAAGAACATTTAAAATAAACACCAGTATAATCCCGGGAGTGTCAAATGCGATGAATGCAACTTTTATGTTCCTCGATAAAAAACGCAGTGTAATAAATGTTTCAAATCAATTAATAATGGACAATGTTGTAAATAATGATAAAAATGTAATTTTGATTTTAGAAATTATACTGATGCTTACCAATGTTATTATATTTTCTTATGTGCTTTATAAATTATATAAAAGGTATGTTTACAAAAACTAAATAAAAAACAATATTATAATAAACAGCATTTTATTTCATTATTTATACATTTTACAGATAATTGAATTACATCATAAAGGTAAGTCATTCTAAATTTGTTAGCTTTATCAGAAGTGATTTGAGTTGTTGTAGAATCCCAAGCGTTGGACAATTAATCGAAAATAACGATAGATCTTTCTGATTTGCTCTCACCATCGAAGATGTAAATTCGTTATATTCATAATACATATTTTCACTGAAGAAATATAGCAGTCCATTTGTGTATCGGAATGCACCATTAATGTTCCTGGGCAATCCTATGAAATCTTGTGTATATCCAAGCATATTTATTTTTTGATAATAACTGCATTCATCCACTTCAACGTAAACGCTATTATTGTAGAACACATATGTTTGCCCACTGTACGTATTTACAGCTGCAGTCACAACCCCACCAACATGTAAATTTGATTGTACAATTGAATTATGAAATTTTAACGATGGGAAATCAAAAACATGTATATACATATCATCGAATAGTGCTATCTGGCCATTGGGGCGTTGGTAAATTGCATTTATTTTTTTAAACGTTGATGGTAGAAAGTGTAACCAATTGGTTATTAACTGCGGTTTTCCGTATGAATTTATATTTAATCCTTTCACCCAAACCCACTCGTTATAAAATATGTATATTTTTCCAAGGACTATTAGAAATGCATCGATGTCCTTTGATACTTTACACAAATCGGGGTAAATAACAGGTGGGTCAACCGTTCTAGAATTGACTGTAGAATTTACAGTTATATTTGCCACAGTTGTAGACTCTATTGTGGAATTTATCGCAGGAATAGTAGGCTTGGTCGTCGACGTCGTCGCCTCCGTCTCCATCGTCGTCGACGTAACCTTTACACCATACAGTTCTTGAATTGCATTGATATCATCTTCAGTTAAATTTGGATAAGCGTAGTAGTATGCATACATCAATGAATGTTGATTGCTTGAGTGCCGAATTCCTAAGACGTGTCCGATTTCATGAAGTAATACAGAAAAAATACTTATTTTGTTTTTGGGAGGTGATTTTGTCAAAGTCCACCAATCTTTATCTGCATCAAGATGAATTTCTGTTAAACTTCCGTTGCCGTGAGGTAGATAGGCATGCCCCAAAGTATTCCCAGGACCGTCAAAGGAATTGCAAGTGTAGTTACGCTTTATCCATGTATGTGCTATTCTTTGAAATGAAATTAAAATATCATATTTTAAAGGATCATGAATGAAATTAAGATTAGTATAACTTGACCATAAATCAAAAGCCTCTTTGGCTGATTGTTTCATTAAATAACTCCCTTTATAAAAATGCCATTTTAAAGTTTTGTTTGGCCATTTTTCGGAATGAATTACATAATTTTCCAAATGATCTGGATTTCCACATCTTGGAGTTTGCATTAAATTTAACGTAGCATTATTGAATGTTCCATCTGCGGGTAGACCATAAGTTTCTTGAAACAATATTATACCATCTCTGGAATCGGTCAGCGATGTGTCACTAGCATTTAAATATCCATAGAATTCTAGATACTTATTACCATCGAACGATGAGTCAGTTGAGGTTGATATAATAAATGATATAAGGAGTGTGAAGATCATCATTGTATAGAGGTCTTATTAAAACTAAAGTATAATTATAAAATTATTATTATTTATACAATTATAATACATTTTGTTTATTAATCCAACTGTTGTGTGAAGCATCAAAACCCAACCATTTAACGAACAATTTATTTCCTTTCTTTTGTAATATTTTTTCCACTAAATATATCTTAGGATTTGATGTTTTCTGTAATTCCTCAGCGTAAAAGGCTCCTTGTATAGGATCTCCTCTTTCATCTTCCAATAAATACGTCACCGGGTTGGTAATTTTAATTTTAACAATTTTAAATAATTCAGTTGTCCAATTTGGTGTGTATCCTTTTGCAAATAAAGCTTTTTGTTTACTCAATCGCACCATATCGCCCACTCGGAAATTCCCTTTTCCTGCAATTTTAATGTGCGAGTAGACAGTTTTTAATAACATCTCTTCCTTATCGCTGCCCGGAAGTACATCTGCTGGTCGCATTCCTATCGTACGGTGACGTTGATTGTTGTATTCTAACGTAACCTTGTTCAAAATATCATACCAGCTGTAGCGCCCACGTAAACTAAATTGTTTATAAAGTTTATCTTTTAGCGTGCGAATTAGACGCTCGACAATGGCAGCTTTCATTATTGTATATGTCGAATAATGATTAATATTATATTTTTTCATTAATGTAGAAAATTGCTTGTTATAAAATTCCTTGCCATGATCACTTTGAATATTTTTCGGTGTCCGACCGGCGTTTAATATTTTTCCCATGGTTTCTGCAACAATCACACCGGTTTTATTTTTTATTGGTGCAGTCCAGGCGTATTTTGAGAAACAATCAATTACTACCAGTATATATTTATATCCTTTATTTTCACGAGAGAATAATTGAAACTCGGCAAGATCTATTTGCCACAGATCGTCAACACCTTTAAGTATCGTTCGTCTTCGGGCAAAATTCTTTCTTGCCGGTTTGTGTAACTCTCGCACTACATCCTCTTTACTCATTTTGACTTGAACGGTTTAATGGGGCAATCAGCTGTTTGATGCTAGTTGTTTGATTTAATAATAGCGTATTTAATTCAATCTTGAACTGCTCCCATTCTCTTGCATTATCGTTTTCAATTGTTTCTATTTTGGTATTCGCAGACCCTATATTGTTTTCAACTGATTCTATTTTGTGATTCGTAATAGTTTTATACTCCTGCAAATCCGCGGATAACTTAATTAACCGATCCAAAGAATCCATTTTTACAGGTGTAATTTTGGAATCTACCATACCGGGGACACTGTTGATAATCCCATTTACTTTTTCATGTACATTCTTTATTAAATTTTCAACATATCTCTTCTCTTCAACATGCAAATTGTCGACATATTTCTTGTTGGTGGCATCGCTCTCATTAACCGATAATTGCAAATATTTTATTCTTTTACTTTCAAGGTTGAAATGTCCATCAACATCGCGTTTAAAACCATTGCCCGGTGGTCCTCTCACTCCCACGCATTTATTTATTTTATTTTGTAACGAATGGCGTCCGAACTTATCGATGCTCATCTTGTAAATGAAATCAATGTAGAACGTTATACTAATAAATAACATCTTCTTCGCGTAATTCCTCTTCGATTGACGCAATCTCATTATCGTGCGAATTATTCCCCGCATTCCTCGATGCGTGCAATAAACACAATCTATCCACAAGTTCGCTTAAATTGTTCCAATACTTGTATTGCGTAGGGACACGTTGCACTCGCAACTTTGAATCAAATCCTCTTCCTTGGGTGGAATTTGAATCGGAATCCAACAAAGGTTTAATAATCTTTGTATACTTTTTAGATTTTGATCCCTGTATCTGATTATTTGGATCAAAATTACGGTATATTGCATGTGACTTTAATAATATTTTTTTTATAATGTTGTAAATCATCGTTTGTATAACTTGCAGGATCTTTCATAAAAAGCAGTTCGTATAAACCCGTTGTTCCATCGTATGTAGAGTCACCAATTTTAAAATCTTTTTTATTGACCAGTTTAACTTCATGATTTCCAATCATCCATTTATGCGAGTGTAAATTAATTTTTATACCAGTGGTCTCATCTAAACTGTGATGAGCACCAAATCTCTTTGCAATGTACTCTCGAGGCTTTTCATGAAACGAATCCAAAAACTTTTTAATTTTCATGGTCCGTTCGCTTTGCGGTGTTAAAGATTTACGAAGTGTCTCTTTGCTTTGATGCGCTACCTCTTCATCACCAAGCGCTACCTCTTCGCTTCGATGCGCTACCTCTTCGCTTCGATGCGGTACCTCTTCGCTTTGATGCGATACCTCTTCGCTTTGATGCGATACCTCTTCATCATCCTCATCGTTCAAACGTTTTGTAAAACCAGTCCATTTTGTCATCTGCTTTCTCTTTCGCGGCCGCACCACCTTGACCGTATATTTGTGTTTGGGTGTAACTTCTATCAACGGTTCGGTTTTATAATTTTGAATCGCATCATCGTTATCATTCTTGAAATTTACTTTTGTACGTTTGAGAGAAATTATTTCCTTCAACGGTTCCAATAACGGTTTATATGCTTTGTTCAAAAATTCGTCATTTTCCGATCGGTTTATTTTCATGGCAAACAGCTTTTTTCTTATAGCCTTTTTAATGTTGATCAGACGATGTTTTATTGCACGGTCCGACATGTTCATATGCCTGCGTAAATTTGATTGATGAAATCAATTGACAATCATTATATAGCGATCGAAACCTTTGCGGTATCTTCCCTTATTCGGATCACAATCTTTATTTATTACTATGAATCCGTATTTTTCTGCCCAACACAGTCTACAGATTTTTTTAAATTTTTCGAAATCCATGTCGCTGCTCACATGATCCGCAAACGCATGTTTCAAATTCATTTCATCTTGCTTGAATAATACGATAAAATTGGCATTATCACGTATCAAGTGTTTGGGTATTCGTGTATAAGTCTGGCATAAATAAAACGAATCAATGTTATTGTGTCTTCCCATGCTGAAATATTCTCTGATTTTTTCTTGACCGTCGCACGCAACATCATCAAAAATAAAAATTGAGTTTGGTTTGGCATTCTCGGGACTTAAGATTTCTTCATTTTCTTTAAACTGAAAGTATTTTATTTTTCGCATAGACTTCATAACGCTCTCCAATAGGCGATACTTTGGTTGATACAACGATTTCGAGTAGATATAAATGTTCTCAAAATGTAATCCGTTTTCACTGAACAATAAACTTAACATCGCGTTTGATTTTCCGCAATTGGACGGTCCACAAATGAGGGCTCGTATTGAATTTGGCAATAATTCACCGTGACGTCTCTCCGTCGTCAAACCCATTCCCGACACGTACTCATCCATGTTCACGATCGGCAGCGACTTTTTCTGCTTGACCACTTTCATTGTAATGGCATAAAATGGGGTTTGGACCTGTGTTATAAATAGAAGCGCTTCATAGTGAATCTTTTAAATGCATTTGTATCACGGTGCAGGCATTATCAATTCTTTTATAAATAAGTTACCGGTTGAATTACATTTACCAGGGTATCAGTACTGTGGGCCGGGTACAAAATTAAAGAAGCGTTTGCAAAGAGGTGATCCGGGCATAAACAAGTTAGACGCCGCATGTAAACTACACGACATTGCATATTCACAAAACAAAAAATTGAGTGATAGACACGTTGCGGATAAACAGTTAGCGGAAGTCGCTTGGCAAAGAGTCAAATCCTCAGCATCGTTGGGTGAAAAAGCGAGCGCTTTTGCGGTGACGACAGCAATGAAAGTGAAAAGAAGATTAGGTATGGGCATGTCAAGAAAAAAAAGTGGCAAGAAAAAAGTTACGTTGCAAAGCGTAATTGTGATGAAGGCAAAAAATTCGTTAAAACAGTTTAAAAATAAAATTAAACATAAGAATGGTATAACTGAAGGATCACACATATCACAAAACTTGCGGTGCGCAAAGTTGGTGGAAGGAAAAAAATTCGAACCCCTCGTATAATTCCAGTGCCTAAAGTCGGCGGCATCCTACCATTGATTCCTATTTTTGCGGGTCTAAGTGCATTGGGAGCACTTGCGGGTGGTGCATCTGGTATTGCCAAAGCGGTGAACGACGCTTCGGACGCTCGTCGGAAATTTGGTGAATCACAACGGCACAATAAGATGATGGAAGCCATTGCAATCGGCGGAAAATCGGGAAAAGGACTCTATCTTAAACCGCACAAAAAAGGCTTAGGGCTATATTTGCAGAAGCCAAAAAACTACTAACGCTACCTCGAAGAGCGCTAACCGATAGGGATCTAGAGATGTTTGCGATAAAAGCAAAAGTACCTTATTTTAGAGCTGTTTTTATGCGCGATGTCATGCCGATTAAACCCCATAAAAACGAATCCGGCATTGTTAATCTAGATTGTTCGAGAGGAAACGGTACACATTGGGTGGCATACAAAAAACGCGGAAATCACGTAAAATACTTTGACAGTTTTGGTGACCTCCCACCGCCCAAAGAACTTTTAAAATATTTTCAAGGTAGCGAAATTACTTACAACCACGATAGATATCAAAATTTTAATACGTATAACTGCGGGCATTTGTGTTTGAAATTTTTGTTATAAATACAATGACAGACTAGGGAATTGCACGCAGTCATGTCTTATACGTTTACTCTGCAGAGTGACAGCAGCATACTCTCCGTAAACTATTATCCTCCCATCGAGTTAGACCCTAACAAAAATTATTATTTGGGCCTGATCGGGTTGCAAACGTACAACACTATTCCGAATATAGAAGAGGGGTGCAACAAATTTTATTACGAGCATAACGGTAGCAAAGTAATCGACGTACCTACCGGTTCGTATGAAATCACCGACATTGAATCTTACTTGGAATCTGTTTTGAAATCGAGATCGAAAGAATCGGAAGAGTTAATTGTCTTAAAACCAAATAATAATACATTAAAGTGTGAAGTTTTGTGCAAATACGACATTGATTTTTCACCGGCCGATAGTATCGGTAGCTTACTCGGATTTTCAAAGAAAAAATTGAGTGCAAATAAATTGCATTTGTCCGATTTACCTGTTAAAATTATAAAAGTGACCAGCATCAGACTCGAGTGTAACATAGTGTCGGGTGCTTTTTACGGTGATAAACTATCGCACACGCTTTTCGAATTTTCACATTCCGTCGATCCGGGTTTTGCCATTAACATAGAACCTCGAAATATATTATATTTACCGGTTAACGTTCGCAACATCAACAACATTACAATCAGAATTATCGATCAGGACGGAGCGTCCGTAAATTTTAGAGGTGAAAACATTTTAGCAAGACTCGAATTAAAAACGTGGTAACATGCCGATTCAATTTAATTCTAATCCAAATGTTAATAAATGGGGGGCAACCATTCGAAACATCACTCCTCAATTATTCTTCAAAGGACTAACAAGTCACGACCTACAAAGACTCTCCTCATTGGGCTACAGGCTAAAAAAGAACAATGGATAAATTAGACATTTTTGATAAATTCAGTGTGGACGAGAGCATTGTGAAAGAGGAATTTCACAGTTATCAGCCGAGAACACAAACCTTTAACAATAACGATGAAATTCGCATTTTAATACAACAGCAGGTTCAATTTCATTTTAAAGTAGTATGATGTAATTTCTTTCAATATAACCAAATCACATCCGTTTTCACACTTTACATGCGATAAGCTACAGTATGATGTAATTTCGTTTCTTTCGCGCTTACTTTACATGCAATAAGCTACAGTATGATGTAATTTCGTTTCTTTCGCGCTTAATTAAAACCGCATCTTCCGTTTTTTTAATTATAAAATTGGTGCAATCGGTAGAGAGAGAGTTAGTTTGTAAAGAACATTTGAATCATTATGTTAAACGACGTCTCAGGTGATGAACTGATGTCACAGTACGTGTCACCAGACCGTGCTACAATAAAAAATAATAAACCGCCAAAATTAGGTGCGAAACCTAAAAGACGTCGCATATTTATCGAGAGTGACAGTGATAGTGATTTAGATGCGTGCGGAGAAGAACGTGTGTTTAAAAAAAAATCTGTTAAGAAGCAACTTTTTAAGGATGTAGATAATGATTTTAACGAGGAGCAAGAAGTTAAAAAGAAGTGCGCAATTAAACGTCGCACCATTGTCGAAGATAAGCCAATTATTGAAAAAGAAGATTCGGAGGAAGAGAGTGGCGTAGAAGAAGAAGAAAAAGAAAAACATTTTCATGAAAAAGGTTTAGATTTATTAAACCAAGTTGGTAGCAGTGGCGAAGTTAAACAATTAACAGTCATTCCGTTACGTCAACTAAAAATTGACGAACCGTACAACATTTCCGAGTTCAAATTCATGCAAACTGTCAATGGAAAAAAATTGGTTTGTGTATTGAGAGGAAAGAAAATTGTATATCTTCCAGAGCGGTTCAGTCAACGATTCACTACTGAAGACGATCTGAGTATCATAAATGCCTCACAAAAGGCGCTCTTGTACAAAGGCAAGAAAAGCATTGGTTCTGGGCGTACTTGCCATAGTATAGAATTTATTTCACCTTTTTAAATTAAAAAAAAAAAAAAATGGAAAGTAATAATAAATGGATAAAGGACATTAAACAATATTCTGCTATAATTAAAAGTGCAATTGAAAATCCTGAAACTTTAACAAAGTGTTTAAAAGAACTTAAAATTAAAATAAAATTATTAAAGAAATGTATGAATATTACGCAAACATCAAACACCCAAAAACAATCAACTTCAAATTTGGCTTCGTTATTATCATTAAAAACATTATGTGTATCTAAATTAAAAGCAAATACCGAGAGACGTGCTGGTGCAGGTTTAAGAACAATTACAAGAAAAAGTTATAATGAAACATCAAATTGCAAGGAAACTAATGTCATATGGGATGAGGTAAGAATAGATTTTTTTTTTAATTATAGCTTTTTTAATTAATAATCATTTTCAGTTAAAAACGGCTTTTAAGAGTCGCATCAGGACTGGTGTAGTTGCAAATATTAATCATATCGATCCTAAATTATTTCTTGGCGATGCAAAATCAATGATATTGAAGCGTCTTAAAAATATACGAAAATCTTTTAATTGCTTTAAAGTTAATTTAGCGTTCTGTGGAGAATTTATTATCCCTTCAACAGAACAAATAGAAGTTATGA
The DNA here is from genome assembly GCA_963932245.1 of Tachinus rufipes. NCBI lineage: Eukaryota > Metazoa > Arthropoda > Insecta > Coleoptera > Staphylinidae > Tachinus > Tachinus rufipes. The sequence goes on from OZ010749.1 coordinate 13,118,285, forward strand.
GATTTTTAACCAAAAATATGGCATTTCTTGAGTCCACAAACGATGAAGAAGCCATCAATGAATTACTTGAGGACATATTAATAAAGGTAATAATAATTATTTTTTTAAATTGTGTAAAAAATATATAATTTTAGATGGAAACATTTCAAGAGCGTAAGAGCGGATGGGCCTTACATTCCATCCAGAATCTAGTCGTCTCGTTTGTTAAATATTGTCCCCTAAATATTGGTAGATCTACATATGCACCTCTTCCAGAAGCCTTTAAAAATTCCAGTTCTATTTTAAATATTAAAAATGAGGACCGTCGATGCTTTCTCTGGTGTTTGTTAGCCGCTCTTTATCCATGTAAAAAAGGTAATGATCCCACATCAGTCTTATCTTATCCACAAAGTTTTTACGATGTTTTCAACTTATCCGGAATGAATTTTCCAATTAAAATTACGGATATTTTTAAGTTTGAAAAACAAAACAATATTTCCATAAACGTTTATACTTTTGATGATGAAAATGATCAACATGTTGTTTATCCTTTATACATTTCAAAACAATTTAATCAAATAGTAGTTAATTTATTTTATATTTATACCTATCACGGTACAATGAGCGGACATTTTTGCCTAATAACAGATTTGAGTAAGTTATGTACAAAACAAATGTCTAAACATAAAACTTTTATTTGCTGTAGATGTTTAAATTATTTCTATTCGGATGAAGTATTAAACAAACATATTCGCGATTGTTCCAAATTTGATTTTGTAAAAATTGACATGCCAAAAGAAGGTTCGGTGGTAAAATTTGATAGATTTTGTGCAACTATGAAATTACCTTTCGTTATCTATGCCGATTTTGAGGCAATTACATCACCCGTAGCTACATGCAATAATAACCCGGACCGGTCTTATACAATTCCTAAGCAATGCCATAAACCTTTCAGTGTGTCGTATTTACGTGTTTGTTCTTACAATAAAGATTTAAATTATTTTAATTTATATCGCGGTACTGATCCTCAAAAATGGTTTATTGAACAATTAGTCAAAGAATGCGATATTGTTGCCAAGTACATCAAACAGGACGGTTCCAAACCTATTAAACCTCTATCGGCAATTGAAAGATTAAAACATGAGAGTTGTACTGTTTGCAATATTTGTGCGTACAAGTTCGATGCATATAATATAAAAGTTCTTCACCATTGCCATTTTACTGGTAATTTTATTTATACAATCTGTAATAATTGTAATTTACAGTGTAAAATTTCAAATATTTTACCTGTTGTTTTACATAATATGTCCCGATATGATGCACATTTTTTTATCGAAGAACTGTCAAATATTAATAATAATCCAACATTTATAATTCCAACTACAAATGAGACATATATTACAATTTCTAAAAAAATTAATACGATCCAGTTACGATTCATAGATTCTTTTCGGTTCATGCCCTCGTCCTTAGAAAAATTAGCCAAAAACTTAACAACTGAGCAGATGACTCATACAAAATTTGCTTTTGAGAAAGAAGACGAGTTCAAATTAGTAACACGCAAGGGCGTATTCCCCTACGATTATGTAAGTTCTGTTGAGATATTAAACGAAACTAATTTACCGCCTAAACATTGTTTTTATAATCAATTAAACGATTGCAACGTGAGCGATATGGATTATGAACATGCAATTAATGTATGGAACCATTTCAATTGTAATACATTGGGTGATTACGCGGATTTGTACTTAAAGACGGACGTTTATCTTTTGGCTGATATTTTTGAAAACTATAGAAAATTGACATTGAAAACTTATAAATTAGATGCGTGCAGTTTTGTAACCGCACCCGGATTAGCATTTTCAGCCGCTTTAATCACTTCAAAAGTTCAGTTGCAATTATTAACAGACATTGACATGATTTTATTCTTTGAAAAGGGATTACGTGGGGGAATATGTCAGGTTAGCTGTAAGTACGCAAAGTCAAATTCACCATATAGCCCTACTTATGACAAAACAAAACAAACATCAGAAATTTTAAATATAGACGCAAACGGTTTATATGCGTACGCAATGGCATCTAGTTTACCATTTGGAGATTTTCGATGGCTCGACAATTTAAAAGAATTAGAACTTAAAATAAAAAACAATTCAATTTCCAAAATTTACGGTGACAATTTAGATAAATCTTTAATGCTTGAATGCGACATTGACTATCCGGCGGAACTTCATGATAAACATATATATTTTCCTTTTTGTTGCGAACATATGTCTCATTCTGGTAAAAAATCAGACATAAAATTAATGCTGACTTTATACAATAAAAAGAATTATGTTCTTCATTTAAATGTATTATTACAATGTCTTCAAAATGGTCTAATTTTAAATAAAATTCATCGTGTCGTTGAATTCTCTCACTCTAAATGGTTGAAACAGTTTATCGATTTGAATGCGAATCTTCGTGCCAAATCTACTAATGAATTCGATAAACAACAGTATAAAGATATGTCAAATATGTCTTTCGGTAAGATGATGGAGAACGTCCGTAAATACAGAGAAATCAAATTGGTTAATTCTTGGGAAAGTGCCAAAAAACAAATTGCAAAACCAAATTTTAAATCGTTTAAAATTTTTAACGAAAATCTTGTAGCAATTGAATTAAATAAAACCAATGTATTGTACAATAAAGCTCTATATGTCGGAACGTGTATTTTAGATCTGTCCAAGACAGTAATGTACAATTTTGTTTATAATTATTTAAAAAACCACGTTGAACCGGATTTCACCGTAAAAATTTGCTATAGCGATACCGACAGCTTTATCGCTGTGTTTACGCCTCGCGACTCGTCATCTTTTCGAAGTATATATGACGTAATACGTAGAGATGTACATATGATTTTTGATACGTCTAATTATGATAAAAATAATTCCTACAACATACCTCTTGCAAATAAAAAAGTTTTGGGTATGTTCAAAGACGAATTGGGCGGTAAAATTATTGACGAGTATTATGGCATTCGGGCAAAAGTGTACGCTATTAAAAGTATCGATTGTCACAATTATAATATAAAGAAACACAAAGGCATAGCAAAGCAAACGGTAGCAAAATTAATGTTTAATGATTATAAAAATTCAATTTTTAATAACGATTCCAAAATGGTAACATTCAATACTATAAGATCTGAAAATCATGAAATTAGTACTTTAACAATAAATAAAATCTGCTTAAATAATTTTGATGATAAGAGAAAACAATTGGAGGATAAGATAAGTTCTATTCCGTGGGGTCATTACACAATTAATTAATTATTACTTTCCATTATTTTATTTTATGTTTATATTTTAATACTGTTCTTGCTTATTTGCTGACATTTATTCATGATGTTTAAAATGTGTTAAAAAAATGCTTACAACTTGATTTTTTTTTTTGTTAAATCTTTATTTCAAATAATATTTACCATTATATACCTACATATATATTTTTTGTTACCTTTCACCAACTTTTTTTCAGCAACGACTGTTTGGTAAGTAAAAAAATCATTATTTCTTTACCTTTACTTTTTGATAAAGCAACGGAATAAAATAAACATTTGATTAAGTCCTTATCGACTGTAGTAGTAGTACACTTCTCGCTTATCACAATAACATCCGGTCACTTTTATATTGGAATTTGAATATTACGGTTCATAATTAAATATTTATCAAGTTTCTATATGTATAGTTGTCTTATTGTTAATAGAGATTTATTTATTATTACTTGTTCAATTTTTCGCCGCGGAATTATTTATAGATATTGTTATTAATAATGAAAATATTTTAAGGATCAGTGAATATTTTTCAATTTGTATACTGATAGTTGTTCCGCCGCGGAATTATTTACAAGTGTTGTGATGACGTCATCTACCCGTCTCCATACTTGTATTAAAAGTAATTCTATTAAGGGTTATAATCGCTTATTTTTAAATTATAAATAAGCGCTTAGGGCTGACGTCACATATATTTTTCTATTTTTTTTTACAAGTCCACATTGAGCTCCCATTATTATAGCACTTTTCCCATTCCTTATCAGTAACACTGTTTGGCGCAATGGGTAGCGCGTCGGGCTCTCAACCAGCCGACCGGTGTTCAAATCCTAGCAGGCAAAACACACTAAAAAAATACGATGCTACCAAGCATACACTGTAACTTTGGTTGCATACTTTCAACCATCTAGTGGACAACTTGACAAACAAATCTTGAACAACGCTCCATCTAGTGGACAACTCGACTACCCGACAAGACGCCATCTTGGACAACGCCCAAATTCTTCCCGCCAACGACGACATCTTGGACGCCATTCTTCCCGCCAAGTCGACGCCCTAATTCTTCCCGCCAACGACGCCATCTTGGACGCCATTCTTCCCGCCAAGTCGACGCCCTAATTCTTCCCGCCAACACCAGCGACGGTGGCGCCACCACGCAAACACGTGGTCATTTCTTGAACTAAAACGCTAAAAATACATCCGGCGGAAGTCCATGTATTTCTCCATAAGAAACACCGGATGTACCCGCGGATTTACACTACTGATAGTTAACCTCTAACAGTAGAGGGGACAATAAGAAGAAGAAGAAAAACAAATTATTTGTTTGTATTTATTTAACTATTCATCAAAGAACAAACACATTTTAATAAATAAAATAAATGAATGTGGCTTTCAAATTTATTATTTTTTGATAATCATAATCTGCTGACGTCAAATATTGTTGCTACGTGAGAATTATATGAGATAGATTTTTTTTAACTATCAGATTAACTAATCTTTAAACTTTACTACATTACAAATTAAAATGATTAAATTTTGTTAACTTGAGTTAGTATTACAAATCTCATTCAATTTTTCACGTACCAACATACAATTATCTTCAGAATATTGCAATTTTTTTAACCACTTCTGTATATTTATATCCGTACTCTTACTCTCCAAATTATGTTTAAGTTTCTTAAACTCATAGTATTTCTTAGATAAACTAAACTCATCATTAAGCTGTTTTTTATAGTAGTCAATTTCGGTCGAGGTGAGATTTCCTTTATTTAAATCAACTGTCAATTGCTTAGATATTCCTTCTTGATCTACGGCTGACACATGCAATATTCCGTTTTCATCAATCTCAAAGGTTTCAAACAAATGTGCACCTTGTGGTCCTGATTTGATTCCTGAAACTCTGAATTGGCCAAGAAATGAATTATTTTTGGTGTTTGAATCCTCGCCGCAGAATATTTTAACGTTAATTGTGGTCTGATTCTCCCCTTGTGTTTTATATTCTTTGGTATTTTTTGCAGGTAATTTAGAAAATCTTGGATCCAATACACTCATTTTATTGCCTGCTGTTTCAACACCTAATGAATGATGACATATATTAATTGTTTTTAATTCAGGAAATTGATTATCATAAAGTTTGGCTGCATATATTGCAGCCCCAGAGGCCACTGCTTCATCAGGATTTGTGTTCTGTTTTGCTAAAATGTCAAATTTATTTTTTAATTCTTCCTTTACTTTTTGTATTCTTGAAGAGCCTCCTACCAGTAATATATTATTAATGTTTGGGAAGTTTTTACGGTTTAAGCAATTGTCAACAATTTGCATAGTTCTATTTATTATATCATTTGTTATTTCATCAAATTTTGCACGAGATAACTCAATTTCAGTGTCTAATTCTAATAAATCTATTACGGTATGAAGTTTTGACGATAACTCAATCTTAGCAATTTCGCAACTATTTCTAAGACGAGCTATTTTTTTTCTGTATTTATTATCATTAGTATTTTTAATTTCTATTTCATTTTGAATGAATTCGATAAGTTTATTAGTAATGTCCTCACCTCCTAAATTACTGTCGCCATCTATTGTTAGAACTTCATACAAATTGTTACTGTATTTAATAATTGAAATATCAAATGTCCCACCACCAAAATCAAATACCAAAATAACGCGACCATCATTGAATTTATTATCAATTCCATAATGTATGGCTGCTGCTGTTGGTTCATTTAATAAATTAACTTGCTTAAAACCAGCAATCTTTCCAGCATCCACAGTTGCTTGACGTTGTGAATCGTTAAAGTATGATGGCACAGTTATGACTACATTATCTATTTTTAAATCCAAACGTAATTCTGCCTGTTCTTTTAAATATTTTAGTAAGAATCCGCTTAACTGTTCTGGTACATACTCTTCTATGCTATTTTTTGTATCAGCTTCTTTCAATTTATTATCATTATAAATGATATTAAACGGAATTTGTTCTTTAACATATTTTAGTAAGGATCTTCTTGGTACATAGTGCTCTTCTGTGCTATTTTTTGTAACAGCTTCTTTCAATTTATTATCATGATTAATGATATTAAACGGAATAATATATATTTTATCTGATTTTCTATTTTCGGGTCATTATATTTAAGCCCAATGAAACGTTTCACATCTAGAATTTTTGTTGGTAATATAATTGCACTTTATTACAAATATACGCTTACTATAAATTACATTTTCAGGGTAACGAACAGCTTCCGACTTTGCAGGTTTTCCAAACAGTAACTCATTATTTATAAAACCAATTACTGAAGGGGTGGTACGATCTCCCAAATGATTCTCTAATATTTCAACTTTTCCATTTTTTACAACTGCTACACAACAATTAGTAGTACCCAAATCAATACCAATGCCGACCATTGCAATTGAAATTATTGACTATTAATTATACATTATTAGATATTGTATTATATATAACTAATCTGGCTTATAAATATATTTTTGATTAGATAAGATTTTTTTTTATTTCACGTTTAGTTGTGGCGACTACAACTAATCTTGAAATAAGATTTTTCAAACATTTTTAAATAAACAAATTTTAGGTCAATTTTCAACATTTGATTGACAGTTCTTAAGATCTTTTTTTGACAGTTATTTTATGGAAAAGTTTTGACATTCAATGACAAATAATACTTTTCAAAAATGTAATTTTTAACAGATAATATTTTCAAGGACGATTAACAGATTTGTTACTTATATTAACAGTTGTCATATTTGACATTTAATAACAGTTGACAGTTGTAGTTGACACATAAAATTTAACATTTATTAACACAGTTGACAGAATTGTCATATTTGACAAATAGCATTTAATAACAACTGATAATAAATAGTTTTGTAATATGTTTTTGACAATTTTCAATGTTGACAGTTGACTAGTTTTTCATGTTTAATGGTAATACTTTTCTAATGTCATTTTTGACAAATTCAATGACGGTTGACAAGTCACTAGAAACAGCAATAAGCCTCCTTCATTACTATTTTGGGCAAAGAGGCGGGAAAGACGGCGAAATCCGAATCCGGGCTTCGAATTCCGACGCCGCCGCCGCCGCGCCCTTAACAGCGACGCGCGCTAAAATTTTTACGGTTTTCAGGTGACGCGCGGACTTCCTTTCTCCAGTGCTTCTTTAATTTTTAGGAAAATGCAACCTCAGATTAGGATTTGCCGGGTATCGGAGCATTTTTGTGATTTTTGTCGCGGCTCTTGCCGCTTCCGTTTGCGAGGCGTCTGTCGATGAGAGGGCGGGGAGCACAAAAATTTGCCGGGGGCAAACAGGAAGTCGGATTGACCCGCGGTTTTTAGCGTCGGCTTTCTCACGGCCGTCCCTCTTTAGGATAAAAATTTGATTCCCCGTTTCGGTTGCGAGGAGCATCGTCATCAAGAAAAGGGGTTCCGCGTTAGGAAGGCCGTAACTTTTTCGTCGCCGGAGCTGAGAAACAAGCGTTTTGATTTTTGAAACCGCTGCTTTTCTGCGCTTCGTTTGATGCGCTGCCCAACTTTTCTACACCCCTGGGCCGTAACTTTGCCATTTTTGACGGCGGCAAACAAAAACTTTACTAAAGCCCCATCCGTCACTTTCCATCCTGTCCCAAACAGAGAACAGCGTCACCAAAAATTGTTTATTTAAAGTCAAAAATCGCGTTTTTGCCGAGGTGAAAATCGGTAACTCCCCATACGACCCCTGGCGGTTTTTGGACGCCAAAAATCCTTAAGACTTTATTAAAGAAAATGCACCCGAAATTTACCTTAGCTAAAGCGATGTTTGAGTTTTACCTTCATTTTTTACCTGTCTTGGCCCACCGCCGGTCTTCCCGGACCCGCAAAAAATTGAAACCTTTTTTATTTGCGCGATTTGTTTTCCATCTTTCAATTACCCCTCTTACTGTTTTTCGATATTTCCGCGCATGACCCGCGGCTGTGCGTCTAAAGTCGATAAAAACGCGTTTTTTGTAAAAAGTTGAGTCGCAAAAAACAATAGAAATGCACAGGGTTTACACGTAGAAAATCGCGCATAGTTTCTTTCAAAAGAGAATAAGACTGAGCGGAGTTGATTGGATAAAATTTTTGAATTTTTACCTGTTGACCTTTTTACGGTTTTTCAATGTTGGCCAATTTTTTTGTATTTTTTGTCGAAAAACATGCCGCATTAGAGCCGTTTTGACTACGAATTTGGAATCCCGAGTTTTGTCGCAATTGGGACTTCTGTTCTCCGTATTTTTGCGTTTAAGTGTAGCGACGCGGGGGTAAAAAAAAAACGCTAAAGGGGTTGCGCAAAAAAATTGAAGTACCCCGGGATTTGACGTAGAGGATCGGGCTTAGTCTCGTTCAAAAAAGAAAAGATGGAAGCAAAAATTCTAATTTTTTTTTTTTTTTTTATTTTTTCCACAAACTTCTTTACGATTTTTTAAAGTTGGTCAATTTTTCATTCATTTTTTAGCCACATATAAAGTGGCGGCGGGGGCGTCAAACGTTTTAAGGCCGTTTCAACTTTTGGATTTGGATTTGTTTTGGTCGGAAGTCGCCTTCTTTACGCGTATTTCTTAAAGGATCTTTTCTAAACTTTTTCGTACAATATTAAAAAAAATTTAGGAAGAATAATCTGTCCAAAAACGTAAAAAAATAAATTTTTAAAATGTTAAAAATAACAAAATTTGGTTTCAAAACATCAAAATGTTCTTAGAAAGTACTAATGTTTAGCCGAAAACGGTTTAAATATACAAAATAGCAAAATTTTGCTATAAAAGAAAGTCTAAACTATATTTATAAAATGTAAAAAAATAGCAAAACCTTGAAACATCAAATTTTTGTTAGAAATTAACATAATCTGGCTATAAACTGTTAAAATTCTATGTATAAAAAGTCAAAATTTGCAAAATCTGATCATAAAATTAAAACATGTAAATTTTTTTATAAATTTTTAAAAGTAGCAAAATCCAGCTACGAAGTATAAAATATTGTCAACAAAATTCAAAACCCTATACAAAACCTGTTTAAAAGTGCAAAATTCTATTCAATAGAATGTCAAAAATCTGGTCATAAAGAATAAAAATATTGTTTAAAAACCTGTTACTTTCTGACAATATTTTCACTCACCTTAAACCGTTAAAAACTAGATCATTTTTTTTATAAAAATTCAAAAATAGCAAAATTTGGTCAGCTCAAACTACTGACTCGTTATCATGCTATGGAGTGAATTTGTTGTTAGACATCTCTGCGGACGTCAAAAGTCATTTTGTCACAAGAGAAAGTTGTAATCCAATCTCTTGGGTGAGTGGGTAGGCCAATTCAACTCAAATTACTGATTATCATGCTATGGAGTGTCCCACCCACGCGTCTAAGTGTTCGTTATCAATAAATTTGATGTAAGACATCTCTGCGCACGTCAAAAGTCATTTTGTCAAAAAAGAAACCGCTGAACAAAAAAATTGTTTGTCAAATATGAGAAAATAGCTTCTTGAAAGGATTTTTTTGATTTATTTCCCACTTTTTCGGGATCAAATTTACTCCAGTTATTGCAAACTTACGTTTTTTTAGAAAAATATTGCTACGGCGCTAATGATTTTTTGTAGTTAGAGAATAGTAGAATTTAAAAATATATATGCCCCATCTCGATTGTGTTTAGAAAAAATAGAAAATGGGTAATTTTTAAGGTTCCTTGGGATGGAAGTTTTAGAAAAAGTTTATCAAAAATGAACTTACAGTATATTGAAAATATTTGCAATCAAGAGTTTGTTTAAAACCAAACAATTTTTGTTTGAAACTTTTTGACGCTTGGAGAATTATTTATCAAGCAATTTTCTTTCTAATTATTTTTTTTACTTCACTTATTTGCAAACACCCTGTATAATATCCAATTGTAGTTAATGTTTTATTATTATAATGTGTAACAAATACATATTTGATATCATTGTTAATCGCCAATACATACAATCGTATCTAATCATTTCGGCGAATCGGTCCAGCTCGTTGTAGTTTGGGTCCGGTGGTACTGCATAGAAGCCATCAAAATTTGTTCGTAATATTTTACAAAATTCAGTGAGTCAATATTTTTTTTTTAATGCTTTTGTATAGATGCGCCAACCGTTCTGTATGATCAGCTAGGTATTGATGGTAGTAATTTCGAGAATACAGTCTTTAAGTGTTGTATGACTAAAAGCAATTTTTAGCGGTGTATGTCCTGTTGTTTTCAAAATAGCATTATTATATGCAATAACTGCTAATTTCATTTGCTTTGATTTCTTGTAAGCATTTAATGTGCTCAATGATGGTAGAGTGAAACCTCTCAATACTACCTTGGGAACTTGGTGTTCCAAAGTGGACAGCTACTTTATGATCTTTCAAAAATTGTCTTATAATTAAAATCCTTACCGCTGTCTGAATTTATCTCTTCTGGGGCGCCATAAAACTGAATATACTGAATGAGAGCGTCTGCTATATCGGTAGCATTTGTAGCTAATATAAGCAAGGCTTGTGCTAGTCTTAAAAATGCGTCGATTATTGTGAAAAACTTCGCATTTCCTATCGTAAAAGTATTTATATATAATTTTCTAAAAGGTCTGTTAGGTGAGCTAGTTAATTGTAAAAGTGGGCGACTTGGATGCCTATCGTACTTAGCTACGTTGCAAATTTGACATTTTTTTATAAAGTTAGTGATTTCGTTTTTTATATCTTTCCAATAGTATTTTTGCTTTTAGAAAGAGTATGTTTCTTCTACTCCTCTAGGGTTTGTTTTTCTCTTGTGATGACCATTCATAAGTTCCATCCGGTCTGCTTTATCGATAACATCGATTAACTTTTCTGTGCAACGAATGAGTGTTGGCTCATTATTACTGAAATGTTCTACATATACTTTACTAAAGGCTGCATACAAATTATCCTTTTCGAAGTAAAGATAATGTTTACCAGAACATATTAGGTATTCTTTGATGAAATTCAAAATTGAACCTTCGTTGTTTTTAGCAGGTATTTTGGCTTCTATGACTTCTCCTGAAGTAGGCTGAACAAAACATTAGAATTTATAGGCTCTGTTAGGATACGTATTCCGGCTATGGGCTCCTCTGTAACATTTGAGTGAATGGTTTGTGAACCTTCATGTTCGTTTGGCAAGGCTAATTTTCTTTTAGGAGTTTCTGATTGTAGTTCTTCCCTTAAAACTGTTAAATTTTTCCCAGATATTGGTTTGCTTATTACTTGTGAAGTATTTGGGCGAGTTTTTCTGGTTCATCTATTATTTCTTGTATAAGTTTTTGAAGTTTTTCGTCTACATTAGGAATGATTAGGAATGATTATAGATTGTCGTCTTCTATAGCATTCAGATTAGTTAAAGTTACTCTAGATAACGCATCTGCGTTGCAGTTATATTTTTCTTTTTAATACACTACTTTCAAGTCATATTCCTTGAGTTTAAGTTTCCAACGCATCAGTATTGAATTGGGCTCTTTTAGTTTCCATAACCATACGAGTGGTCTATGGTCAGTGTAGATCTTAAATCGTCTTCCGTATACATAAGGGCGGAAGTATTTTACAGCCCATACGATGCTCAAACGTTCTTTCTTGATTGTCGAGTATCTTCTTTCAGTCTCGCTTAAAGTTCTGTATGCGTAACTAATCGGCTTGTCTTGACCTATAGGTCCTTGAGAAAGTACGGCTCCAATAGCTATATTGGACGCGTCGGTGGTAACTACAAATTCTTGAGTAAAGTCAGGGTATTTTAAAATAGGCTCGTTTATAAGTATATCTTTACATTTTTCAAAGGCTTCTATGTAATCTTTTGTCATTTCAATTTTTTCCCCTTTTTTTCAGGCACAGATTAAAAGGTTTGGTAATCGATGCAAAATTTTTGATAAATTTACGGTAATATCCGATCAGTCCCAAGAAAGATTTGATTTCTTTTGTTGTTTTTGGGAGAGGATTTTTTTTAATAGCATGTATTTTCTCTGAATTTGGTTTGAAGCCTTTTTAGGTTATCAGATGACCTAGATACTTAATTTCTTTTTTTCAATTTTTATCTTAAAATTCACATTTTCTAGACGATTGAATACCTTTTGAAGTTTGGATATGTGTTCTTGAAGAAATGTTGAGTATACAATTATATCGTCAAGGTACACCAGACAAGTGTCTTTAAAAAGACCCTGAAGAACGTTGTCTATTAGACGCTGGAAGGTCGCTGGGTCATTTTTTAAGTCCAAAGGGCGTTCTCTTAAATTCAAAGTGCCTCTGTTCAGTAGAAAATGCTGTCTTCTCCATGTCTTGTGGATCCATTTCCACTTGATCTTACCCCAAAGCTAGGTCGATGCTGCTAAAATAGTGACAGCGTCCAAGCTTATCCAGTATATCCGAAATATTCGGAATTGGGTACTTATCCTCGATCATTTGGTCATTGAGTCTCCGATAATCAATCATCATTCTGTTCTTTATTTTGCCCTTAGTTTCTCTTGTAACTATGTTAACAGGACAACTCCACGGAGAGATACTTTCCTGTACTATATCTTGGTCAAACAATTCCAATATTTGCTTCTTTATCTCTATCTTTGTTTCTATGGGTTGCCGGTACATCTTTACATAAACTTGAGTTTTATCCTTTAAATTTTATTTATGCTTTATGCAGTGTGTAAAAGTTAATGGCTGTCCTTCAATGTGGAAAATGTGTTTATATTTTTCGCATAACGCTCTGATGAAAGCCTCTTCTTCTATGTTCATTCCATCGATGTTTAGATGTCTATTTATATTTTCTCTCTGCAATTCTGTCAAGTTATCGATATGTTTGGGGAAGAATTGATTACAAATATATTGATTATATGGAACATCGACTAGTTGTGTTTGTAGAGAGTCACAAATATTAATTCTTTGTTCGTTATCGGTATAATTCATTAATTTAAAGCTTCATTGTTGGTCACATTTGCAATTGATTCTTTAATTTTTATACCGGGTCTAAATTCTATTTCTGGCACGTAGATAGTTCCTTCTTGTATATTCACTGGAATTTTAATGGGTATCTTGGGTTCTTAGTAATCAATAATTTTTGTTTCTAATTTGTCAAATAGATCTATTCCAATTAGTCCATCAAATTTTGGGCTAAAGTCAAATTTATAGAATATATGTTCTAAATCAGTTTTGAATACGTCCGGCAGAGTTACTACTACAGCTTGTTCATGATTTGTTCAACCGTGTGCGGTTTTTATTGAAAAAGGAATTTTTATGGCAAAATCTTCGAAATGTTTATATAATTGTGAATTAATTATTGTTTTTGTCAAACCTGTGTCTACTAAAAATTTTAAGCCAGAAAATGGTATGTATGGGAAATTAGAATTAATATTGTTTAAAGTTATTATTTTGTTATTTATTATTTTTTCTTGGTGTGTGCAGAGTTCGTCTTATGCAAGTAATTGTTCTTTCCTGCATGATAATAAAAATTCTCGACTTCAATAATATAACTCATAGCCGCTTCTAAATCTGCGGGCTGGCGAACTTGCACCATGATTCCAATATTATTATCAATTTCGTATAGACCTTGCAAATAAATCTGAAGGGCGGTACTCTTATAAATTAATGTTTTTAATTGTCGACTGTTTACATTATTATCTCTCAATTTGACATTAGTTAATAGCAGTTGAAGAGTGGTTTTAATTTTATTTCCAAAGTTAAAAGCACCTTCACCTATAAATGAACGAATCATAGCTAAATCGCTGAAGATACATTGTTCGCTACGTTGGTCTCCGAAGTGCAACAACAATAAGTTTTTTAATTGATTCCAATTCATGCATTCTTCATTACTGCTAACGGTTTGAAAGGCTTTACCTCTCAGTTTTCCTTGAAAGATGCGTAGAAATAATGCTTCAATAGCAGCATTATGAATCGGTAAAAATGTGCGTATGAGAAATTTGCAAGCGGAAATATATGCATTTATTACATTAGCATCTCCATCAAAGATACGGATGGTGTCTTGGTAATCCGTTATGTCTTTTACGGTTGCCATTTTTGATCGAGTATTATATTTCAAGTTTAATAATAATAATAATAACATTCTTTATTTTATACAAAGCTGCAAATACATAAAGCGTACAACAAATATAAAACAGTGTAATGATTCTGATAGCTCGCTTAGCGTATCGATATTGGACATGCAAGTCTTTTAAAGTTGCAATTTTTGATTGATTATTATATTTCAAATTTAATGATTCTAATAGCTCGCTTAGCGTATCGATATTGGACATGCAAGGAGTGGTAATTTAATTCTAAGTTTGTCACTTACAATAGAAATACTGTAAACAACAACATTTTGTTAATAACCCAATATTTTTGGTTAACTTTTCTTTCACTTTAGTTCAATACACATTGACCGTTCATACGGAACGACCGATTTTAAGACGTTGTGTAATATCCTGTCGACTGCGCCAGTTAATATGTGTCAATTAATTAGTTTGTTTTTAAAATTTTATTGTTTACATTAGACACTATTTATAATTATAAGTATTATATAAAAGTATAAGTAATTAATTAATGTCTGAGCGGCGATGTTAGCACGCGGTAATAGGTCGATGTAAGACTGAGCTTGCCTCTGGAAGGGCTTGCTTATATATTCTTTCATTTTGTTGATTCAGTGTTTTAGAGATGTATAACAAGTGACATTAAAAAATTAAATTTATGAAAAAATATTCTAAACTAAAAAACATCCATAGACGCGTTTCGAGGTTTACCTCTCATCAGTATGGCTTTATTTATTTAAACTAATTGATTTTTAACTTACTTTGTCAACATTGTTCACCACCACAATTCAAAGTGAATATTTTAAAAAGTGTATTGACTATTTATACTAACTGACTTAATGACTTTATTTAATGGCTATGGTTAATAGCATTTTGAGAATGAACAAATAAACTAATTATTTCGGGATATTAAGCTGATGGTAATGACATGAAAGAATTTAAAAGGAAATTTGAAAATTAAAAATAGAATAAATTTTTTGCATAAATTATAATTACTATTATACAATTTCGTGTATATCAGAACATATATAAAATATATAAAGAAGAGACGCAATGTCCTCAAATGAGACAGTTGTAAAAGCAATAATTTCGAATAAAGCCTAGTTAAATAGGTAAATTTATACGAATGCCACAACGACATATGTAGCGCTCGTTACTATTTGTTCAATCGGACAACCCAATAATAACATTAAAAAATTAAATTTATGAAAAAATATTCTAAACTAAAAAACATCCATAGACGCGTTTCGAGGTTTACCTCTCATCAGTATGGCTTTATTTATTTAAACTTTTTAATGTTATTATTGGGTTGTCCGATTGAACAAATAGTAACGAGCGCTACATATGTCGTTGTGGCATTCGTATAAATTTACCTATTTAACTAGGCTTTATTCGAAATTATTGCTTTTACAACTGTCTCATTTGAGGACATTGCGTCTCTTCTTTATATATTTTATATATGTATAACAAGTGGTAAAATCGCGTTTTTAATTAGTGCCGTCGTGTTTGGGGTTGAGAATAAAGTGTAGTGGTTGTGTTTTGAACATATTTTGACTGGAGTGAATTGGATTTATTGAAATAAGTGTGTGTACAGGTGCCGGCGTATGGGGTCAACAGAGGTCATAGCATCTTATGGCATTAAAGGTTTGATACATTAATTAATAATTATTAGGCAATTTGCAATTGTTAAGTCTTAATTTTTCAATGTTTAAAAAGATAAATTGATTTTAAAACATATTTTATTATTATTATGCAAATCATAATCGCTATAGATGAAATTGTATCCACTACTCCGATCGGCCGGGCTCGTTATAGTTCGGGTTCTGTTGTACTGTATAGAAACCAACAAAATTAGCTTCTGATATTTTACAAAATTCAGGGTTAATTTGCGTAAATAACTAGTGCCTTTGTGTTTGGGGTTGGGAATAAAGTGTAGGGGTTGTGTTTTGTGTATATTTTGATTATAGTGAATAGGATTTATGGAAAAAAGTGGCTGTACATGTGCCGGCGTATGGGGTCAATAGAGGTCATGGCGTTTTATGGTATTAAATATTTGATAAATTAATTTATTAATATTAGGTAATTTGCAATTGTTTTGTATGTATTTTATTCAGCCTCAGTTATAATTAGGCCAATTGAATATTTTTTAGCTTCGGCCAGTGCTATTTGCAACAATTATTTACTGTGTTTAGAAGTGATCGACTCGGCTCGGTTTGTTGTAGTTCGGGTTTTTTGATACTGCTTAGAAGCAGATAAAAGCTCTTGATATTTTGCAAAATTTGGTGGTAAATTTGCGTAAATAATTAGTGTCGTTAAAACCTTAAAATTTAACACATAAATCTTTAATCGTTTGTCCAAATGTGTAGACTTTGATGTGAGGTCTGAACTTAAAGCAAATAATTTATATTCTATCTATTATATTATAATTGAGTAACATACATTTTTTGTTACCGGTGTGTTTTGTAGTAAGGATCAAATATTAGACCAATTAAATGATATCATTTATAGTTTATTTATACAGTTAAATAAATTTAATGACATTACAAAGCACTAATTTGTGATTACTTTATGTTTACATCTTTTTTAACTTTTCAACAACTAACAAATAATTTTCTTCTGAATATTCTAGTTCCCTAATTAATTCTCTTGTGCTGCTATTAGTTTGTTTACTTTCTAGCTGATTTTTGAGTTCTTTGAATTGTTTTATCTTTTCCGACAAAATTATACCCTTAATGAGCTGTTCATTATAATAATCAATTTCTTTACTAGTAAGATTTCCATTATTAAGATCGAAAGTCATTTGTTTAGACTGCCCCCCTTCATCAACAGCGGATACGTGAAGTATTCCATTTTCATCTACTTCAAAAGTTTCCTTTAAAATTGTACCTCCAGGCACAGACTTAATACCATTCACACGAAATTCTCCCAAGAAAATATTATTTTTGGTACTCGGATCATCACCGCAAAATATTTTAACGTCTATTGTGGTATCGTCGGCATTGGCGGTTTTGTACTTTCTAGTTTTTTGCGCTGGTAATTTTGTAAATTTTTCAATTAATACGCTCATTTTTTCGCCATCTGTTTCAACACCTAAAGAATGCTGACAAATATTAATTGTTTTCAATTCTGGGAATTGATTATCATAAAGTTTAGCCGCATAAATAGCAGCTCCCGCTGCTACTGCTTCATCTGGATTTGTATTTTCCTTAATATCAATTTTAAATATTTTAGTTAATTCTTCTTTAATTTTTGGTATTCTTGTAGATCCACCTACAAGTACTATGTCATCAATTTTAATATTTAATTTTTGAATGCATTTTTTAAGAATGTCCATTGCTTTATTAATAATGTCTTCAGTAATTTCATTAAATGTCTGACGAGTTATTTTAAAATTTTGATCATCATCAACCGTAAGCTCTATATCAACTTCAATTTGGGTAGACAAATCAATTTTTGCATTTTCACTTGTCTCTTTAAGACGAGCCATTTGCCTTCTAATTATTTTTTCATTATTATATTCTTTTTTTATATATTCAACCAATTTGTTATCAATATCTTCTCCTCCAAGTTTTGCATCTCCGTCAATCATCATTACTTCATATACGTTATTCTTATATTTAATTATAGAAATATCAAAGGTACCACCTCCAAAATCAAATATTAAAATGGTGCGGCCATCAATTTTATTATCCAATCCATAATGAAGAGCCGCTGCTGTTGGTTCGTTTAGTAAATTAACATTTTTAAAACCAGCTATTTTTGCAGCATCAATTGTCGCTTGGCGTTGCGAATCGTTGAAATATGATGGAACAGTAATTACAACGTTATCAATTACTCTATCTAATCGTGCTTCAGCACCTTTTTTTAAATGATCTAATAAAAATCCACTCAATTCTTCTGGTAAATAATATTTTGATTTCTTATTTTTAATAACGCCTATTTTCAATTTATTCTCATGTAAGGCAACAGGAAATTGCAAATGTGGCAATATATCACGTATATCAAAATATTTCAATCCGATTAAACGTTTTACATCTGTAATATTATTATTAATATTGGTATATTATATTTAAATTAAAACTTACCATAAACGGTGCTTTCTGGAAAACGAGACAAATCTTTTTTAGCTACTTTTCCTATCACAATTTCATTATTTCTAAAACCAATAACTGAAGGTGTGGTGCGTAAACCTTCCATGTTTTCCAATATTTCAACTCTTCCATTTTTGACCACACCCACGCAACAATTAGTGGTGCCTAAATCTATTCCAATACCGACCATTTTTATTGTATTTTATAATTATTAATGTTAATCGTTTATGAAATGTAAGTAATATAAAAAAATTTTGCATCATGATAAGATAAGTAAAATTGAATTGAAAAAGATTAATTGAAATCTTATCATTTGTAGTTCAAATATGTAATTGAGATTGTTTTTTAGCAATTTTCGCAGCTGTCAAACCTGTTACACACACAAATTTTTATAATTAATTATCAAAAATGTTTTTTGAGTTCCATAATTCTCAAAAATGTAAAAATTGTTAAACTGTCAAAAATGTTTCTTAAATCGGTTGATATGTTCCAAAAATAATATAAAGTTTTCAAAAAAGGTTTCAAAATTTTTAAAAATGTTCCTAATTTGAGGAACATTTTTAAAATTTTTTTTAAAGTTTGTTGATATTTTTCAAAACTGTCAAAAATATTCTAAATGTTACAAAATCAACAAAAATATTTTAAAAGTGTAAAAAATGTTTTAGGCACTTTTTTCAAAATTGTTCTTTGAATCTGTTGATTTGTTCCTAATCAAAAATATTTTAAAAATGTAAAAATTGTTACTAAATCATCAAAAATGTTTCAAAAGTGTCAAAAAATTTCCAAAATTATCAATAATAATTCTTTATTTACGGTATAAGTAAAACCATTTCCAAAATTGTCCTAAAAAATTATGACATTTTCAAAAAAAGTTTCAAAACTGTCAAAAATATTCTTAAATTTATTCATATTTTTTAAAACTGACAAAAATATCTAAATGTCACAAAATCAACAAAAATGTTTCAGACGTGTAAGAAAGGTTTTTGGTAATTTCGTCAAAAATGTTCCTTAAATCTGTTGACATGTTCCTAATTAAAAATCTTCTAAAATTGTTACAAGTTACAAAATGGTCAAAAATGTTTTTTAAATAAATTGATATTTTCTAAAATTGTCTAATTTTTTCCAAAAATGTTATAAAATCATTAATATTGTCAAAAATGTTTTTTTAAGTTTATTCATATTTTTCGAAACTGTAAAAAATTATCTAAATGTCACAAAATCAACAAAAATATTTCAAACATGTTAAAAATGTTTTTGGCAATTATGTCAAAAATGTTCCTTAAATCTGTTGACATGTTCCTAATCAAAATTGTTTTAAAATTGTTACTAAATCATTAAAAATGTTTCAAAAGTTTCAAAAAATATCAAAAATGTCAAAAATGTTTCTCAAATTATTTGATATTTTCCAAAATTGTCAAAATTGTTCCAAAAATGTTATTAAATTTTCAGAAATGTTTTAAAATAGTCAAAAATGTTTTTTCAAGTTTGATCATATTTTCCAAAAATATTTTAAATGTCACAAAAATATACTATCATCAAAAATGGTCCAAAAGTGTCAAACAATTTACAAAATTGTCAAAAATGTTTTTTAAATTGGTTGATATTTTCTAAAATTGTCTAAATTATTCTAAAAATGTTATAAAATTTTCAAAATTGTAAAAACTGTTTTCTTAAGTTTATTCAAACTGTCAAAAATATTTTAAATGTCACAAAATTTGAAAAAATTTACTATCATCAAAAATGTTTCAAAAGTGTCAAACAACTTACAAAATTGTCAAAAATGTTTCTCAAATTGGTTGATATTTTCCAAAAGTGTTATAAAATTACCAAAAAAAATTCAAAGTTGTCAAAAATGTTTTCTCAAGTTTGTTAATATTTTTCAAAACTGTCAAAAATACTTTAAATATCACAAAATCAACTTCAAATTATTTCAAAAGTGTAACAAATGTTGTTGACTATTTTGTCAAAAATGTTCCTTCAATCTGTTGACATGTCCTAATAAAAAATGTTTTAAAATTGTAAAAATTGTTACTAAATCATCCAAAATGTTTCAAACGTGTCAAAAACTTCCAAATTAGTCAAGAATGTTTCTCAAATCGGTTGATATTTTCCAAAATTGTCAAAATTGTTCCAAAAATGTTAATATTTTCAAAAAAAGTTTTAAAATTGTCAAAAATGTTTCAAAAGTATCAAAACAATTCTAAAATCAAAAAATGTTTCTCAAATTGATTAATATTTTCCAAAATTGTTAAATTTATTTAAAATTTGTTATAAAATTTTCAAAAATGTTTCAAAATTGTCAAAAATAATTTTTGAAGTTTGTTCATATTTTTCAAAACTGTCAAAAATACTCTAAATGTCACAAAATCAACAAAATTATTTTAAAAGTGTATAAAATGTTTATGGCAATTTTGTCAAATAATTCTGTGGACATGTTCCTAATCAAAAATGTTCTAAAATTAAAAATATTGTAACTAAATCATCAAAAACGTTTCAAAAATATCAAATAATTGTCAAAATCGGTTGATATTTTTCAAAACTTTCAAAATTATTCCAAAAATGTTCAAAAAAATAAATTCACCTTATTAAATAATACTGTGGTTACCAGCTGTGCATAACCTAACCTAAAAAATTTTAGACTGACATTTTATTTTACGGTTTGTTACTTTTAACTATTGTAACATTTGATTTTTTTAACTGTTACTTTTGTTACTCTATGAGATGGTTTGTTTTAATAGAAGTCTACTAATATTGACACTTTTTGACACTATTTCATAACTTATGACATGTCACTTTTGGACATCACTCGAGAACGTAATTTTTTGACAGTTGTAATTTCTATAGTTGTCACTTTTTGTTAAGTTAGGTAATATTACTTTTGGATGATGTCATTTGATTTTACTTTTAGACGTCATTTTTGAGTTATGTTTTGACAATTCTCACATTTTTGTAGGTTAGGTTAGATGTCACTTTTGACTATTGTAACATTTAAATTTCACTTTCTGACTAGATTATGAACTTTTTGGAAGCTGTTACTTTTGGACGTTTGTCACTTTTCTTTGTTGTAACTTTTTAGATTGAGTGATGAGTTTGCACATTTTTGCCGTCATTTTTTAGTAGATATCATTTTGATTATTGAAACAATTAAATTTTACTTTATGAAATTAAGTAATGTCACTTTTGGGCGTCATTTTTAGATAGATATAATTCATTTACTTTTGTAACTTTTAAATTTCAGCTTTTGAAGTTAGGTGTCATCACTTAAGTGATAGTATCAGTAATCGCTTATTTTAGGCAGTTGGAGAGCACGTGCTACTGTTTTGATACTTTTCTTTGTTGTTTATGTCAATCTTTTTTAAGTAAGTTGTTATTACCTACTACCACTTGAGCGAGTAGACGAGCAAAAGTAATTTTTTTGTCTTGGTGGTCCAATAGTTTAATTGGATATTTTTATTATTTTGTCTGCCAGTGATTGGGAGTTGATGGACTATTTAAGTGATGGTAATCGGCTGTTGAGGTACCATAATAAAGTCTATAAATGCAACACACACGGTCTCCGCCGTCATACGATGCGCACTGACGAGAATATAGCTGCCGTAGCCGAAAGTGTGCGACACGCACCAGCCTGATGCGAATTTTGCACAAAGACCTTGCATTATTTGCTTATAAAATCCAATTGACTCAGCAATTGAAGACACACGACCATTTGGTTCGTTATCGCTTCTCAGTTTGGGCCTTAGAGCAGCTCGAAATGGACAACGATTTTGCTCGAAAAATCATCTTTTCTGACAAAGCGCATTTTTATCTTGACAAGCAAAACTGTCGCATCTGCGGATCGAAAAACCCGCACGTAATTGTCGAGAAGCCATTGCATTCTTAGAGAGTGACAGTTTGATGCAAATTTTGCATCATTGGCCCATTTTACTTTGAAAATGCTGCTGGAAACGCCATTTCACTCAACGTTGAGCATTACAGAGGTAAATGATAAACAATTTTTTGTGGCCGGAAATTGAAGACATGGACTTGGACGATTTTTGGTTTCAGCAGAATGGCGCGCCATGCCATACAGTCCATGCCACAATCAATCAAAGTTTGGAAATCATGTTATCAGCCATTTCGGCAATGTCAATTGGCCATTTTGGAGCTGCGATTTGAGTTTGTTAGATTTTTTTTGTAGGATACTGTGAAGGATCGATGTTATGCGAACAATCCTTTAACAATTCAGGCCTTTAAGGCAAATATCGGGCAAGCAATTTGTGAAATAGCTTTAACGAACCCAGCCGAGGTAGCCCCATGAATGAAATTGTGTTCCATAAATAATGGAAATGTTTGTTCTTTCGAATAAACTAATAATAGACCGAAAAAAAATGTATTTGTTTATTTTTTTGAATTTTTAAAAAGGGACCACTAAATGGATCACTCTTTACATATACATAATTGATGAATAAATTGTCCGTCGAACCTGAATTTTGGTATTTTGAAATTTAAAAATGCTTTTCAGAGTAACATAAGAAGGAAAAAGAGTTAAAAAAAATTTTAAAAAATTAATTACAATAAATATCCAAAAAATTTATATAATAAAATTGTATTGTATGACTTTTAATTACATAAAATGTTCCTTTATCTATTGGCCAGCTATTTTAAACTGACTAGTCTTTACATTATTATAAAGAGTTGATTGTTTAGCAGATTAATAATTATGAAAAGCCTAGTTAAATTGTAAATTGTAGTTTAGATGATTTTTTAAAAACAATTATATTTATTTTTGATACTTTTAAATTAATCTAATTAATCTGGATCAAGGAAACGTTTAAAATAATATAAAATCCGGAGATTAATCTATGGGATGATTTCAATGTATAGATAAAATTGCAATTGGAAAGAATAATAATGAATATAAGATTATAAAAACCTCGAATACTTGGCCTTTAATAAAATCTAATGAAAAAGATTAAAAATTATGTTTGAGTGATTTGGTTGTAGCTTTCTGGAACTCTTTAGAGCGGTTGCAAACAATATAAAGGTAGCATTGATAATAGATAGTTAACCTCTAACAGTAGAGGGGACAATAAGAAAAAGAAGAAAAACAAAATTATTTGATTGTATTTATTTAACTATTCATCAAAGGACAAACACATTTTAATAAATAAAATAAATGAATTTGGCTTTCAAATTTATTATTTTTTGATAATCATAATCTGCTGACGTCAAATATTGTTGCTACGTGAGAATTATATGAGATAGATTTTTTTTAACTATCAGATTAACTAATCTTTAAACTTTACTACATTACAAATTAAAATGATTAAATTTTGTTAACTTGAGTTAGTTTTACAAATCTCATTCAATTTTTCACGTACCAACATACAATTATCTTCAGAATATTGCAATTTTTTTAACCACTTCTGTATATTTATATCCGTACTCTTACTCTCCAAATTATGTTTAAGTTTCTTAAACTCATAGTATTTCTTAGATAAACTAAACTCATCATTAAGCTGTTTTTTATAGTAGTCAATTTCGGTCGAGGTGAGATTTCCTTTATTTAAATCAACTGTCAATTGCTTAGATATTCCTTCTTGATCTACGGCTGACACATGCAATATTCCGTTTTCATCAATCTCAAAGGTTTCAAACAAATGTGCACCTTGTGGTCCTGATTAGGTTCTTGAAACTCTGAATTGGCCAAGAAATGAATTATTTTTGGTGTCTGAATCCTCGCCGCAGAATATTTTAACGTTAATTGTGGTCTGATTCTCTCCTTGTGTTTTATATTCTTTCGTATTTTTTGCAGGTAATTTAGAAAATCTTGGAATCAATACACTCATTTTATTGCCTGCTGTTTCAACACCTAATGAATGATGACATATATTAATTGTTTTTAATTCAGGAAATTGATTATCATAAAGTTTGGCTGCATATATTGCAGCCCCAGAGGCCACTCCTTCATCAGGATTTGTGTTCTGTTTTGCTAAAATGTCAAATTTATTTTTTAATTCTTCCTTTACTTTTTGTATTCTTGAAGAGCCTCCTACTAGTAAAATATTATTAATGTTTGGGAAGTTTTTACGATTTAAGCAATTGTCAACAATTTGCATAGTTTTATTTATTATATCATTTGTTATTTCATCAAATTTTGCACGAGATAACTCAATTTCAGTGTCTAATTCTAATAAATCTATTACGGTATGAAGTTTTGACGATAACTCAATCTTAGCAATTTCGCAACTATTTCTAAGACGAGCTATTTTTTTTTGTCTTTATTATCATTAGTATTTTTAATTTCTATTTTATTTTGAATGAATTCGATAAATTTATTAGTAATGTCCTCACCTCCTAAATTACTGTCGCCATCTATTGTTAGAACTTCATACAAATTGTTACTGTATTTAATAATTGAAATATCAAATGTCCCACCACCAAAATCAAATACCAAAATAACGCGACCATCATTGAATTTATTATCAATTCCATAATGTATGGCTGCTGCTGTTGGTTCATTTAATAAATTAACTTGCTTAAAACCAGCAATCTTTCCAGCATCCACAGTTGCTTGACGTTGTGAATCGTTAAAGTATGATGGCACAGTTATGACTACATTATCTATTTTTAAATCCAAACGTAATTCTGCCTGTTCCTTTAAATATTTTAGTAAGAATCCGCTTAATTGTTCTGGTACATACTCTTCTATGCTATTTTTTGTATCAGCTACTTTCAATTTATTATCAAGATTAATGATATTAAACGGAATATATTTTATCTGATTTTCTATTTTCGGGTCATTATATTTAAGCCCAATGAAACGTTTCACATCTTGAATTTTTGTTATTAATATAACTGCACTTTATTACAAATATACGCTTACCATAAATTACATTTTCAGGGTAACGAACAGCTTCCGACTTTGCAGGTTTTCCAAACAGTAACTCATTATTTATAAAACCATTTACTGAAGGGGTGGTACGATCTCCCAAATGATTCTCTAATATTTCAACTTTTCCATTTTTTACAACTGCTACACAACAATTAGTAGTACCCAAATCAATACCAATGCCGACCATTGCAATTGAAATTATTGACTATTAATTATACATCATTAGATATTGTATTATATATAACTAATCTGGCTTATAAATATATTTTTGATTAGATAAGATTTTTTTTTTTATTTCACGATTAGTTGTGGCGACTACAACTAATCTTGAAATACCATTTTTCAAACATTTTTAAATAAACAAATTTTAGGTCAATTTTCAACATTTGATTGACAGTTCTTAAGATCTTTTTTTGACAGTTATTTTATAGAAAAGTTTTGACATTTAATGACAAACAATACTTTTTAAAAATGTAATTTTTAACAGATAATATCTTCAAGGACGATTAACAGATTTGTTACTTATATTAACTGTTGTCATATTTGACATTTAATAACAGTTGGTAGTCGTAGTTGACAGATAAAATTTAACATTTATTAACACAGTTGACAGAATTGTCATATTTGACAAATAGCATTTAATAACAACTATGTTTTTGACAATTTTCAATGTTGACTAGTTTTTCATGTTTAAAGGTAATACTTTTCTAATGTCATTTTTGACAAATTCAATGACGGTTGACAAGTCACTAGAAGCAGCAATAGGCCTCTTTCATTACTATTTACTTCCATTTCTTTCATTACTATTTTGGGCAAAGAGGCGGGAAAAACGGCGAAATCCAAATCCGGGCTTCGAATTCCGACGCCGCCGCCGCGCCCTTAACAGCAACGCGCGCTGAAATTTTTCCGGTTTTCAGGCACGCGCGGACTTCCTTTCTCCAGTGCTTCTTTAATTTTTGGGAAAATGCAACCTCAGATTCGGATTTGTAATGTATCGGAGCATTTTCGTAATTTTTGTTGCAGCCCTTACCGCCCCCGTTTGCGAGACGTCCGTCGATGAGGAGGCGGAGAGCACAAAAATTTGCCGGGGGCAAACAGAAAGTCGGATTGACCTGCGGTTTTTAGCGGCGGTTTTCTCACGGCCGTCCCTCTTTAGGATAAAAATTTGAAGCTCCCGTTTCAATTGCGATGAAGCACCGTCATCAAGAAAAGGGAGCCCGCGTTCGGAGAGCCGTAACTTTTTTGTCGCCGGAGCTGAGAAACGAGCGTTTTGATTTTGGGAACCGCGGTTTCTCTGCGCTTTATTTGATGCTCTGCCCAACTTTTCTACATCCCTGGGCCGTAACTTTGCCATTTTTGACATCGGCAAACAAAAACTTTACAAAAGCCCCACCCGTCACTTTCCATCCCGTCCTAAACGAAGAACAGCGTCATCAAAAATTGTTTATTCAAAGTCAAAAATAGCGTTTTTGCCAAAGTGAAAATCGGTAAACCACCTTACGACTCCTGGCGGCTTTTGGACGCCAAAAAACCTTAAAACTTTATTAAAGAAAACGCATTCAAAATTTACCTTAGCTAAAGCAATGTTTGAGTTTGACCTTCATTTTTTACCTGCCGCCTCCCAAAGAACGCATTTAAACGCCCAGTTTGAGGTCTCCCCGGACCCGCAAAAAATTGAAACCCTTTTTATTTGCGCGATTTGTCTTCCATCTTTTGATTACTCCTCTTACCGTTTTTTGATATTTCCGCGCATGACCCGCGGCGGTGCGTCTAAAGTCGATAAAAACGCGTTTTTTGTAAGAAGTTGAGTCACAAAAAACAATAGAAGTGCACAGGGTTTGCACGTAGAAAATTGCGCATAGTTTTTTTCAAAAGAGAATAAGACTGAGCGGAGTTGATTAAATCAAATTTATGAATTTTTTCCTAAGGAACTTTTTACGATTTTTCAAAGTTTTTTTGTATTTTTTGTCAAAAAACAGGGCGCGGAGGGAGGACATTTTAGAGCCGTTTTGACGACGAATTTGGAACCCCGAGTTTTGTCGCAATCGGGACTTCTGTTCTCCGTATTTTTGCGTTTAACTGTGGCGACGTGGGGGGAAAAAAATGTAATTAAAAAGTACCCCGGGGTTTGACGTAGAAGATCGGGCTTAATCTCGTTCAAAAAAGGAAAGATGGAAGCAAAAAAATTCTAAATTATTATTTTTTTTTTTAATTTTGTCCACAAACTTCTTTACGATTTTTCAAAGTTGGTCAATTTTTCATTCATTTTTTAGCCACATATGAAGTGGCGGCGGGGGCGTCAAACGTTTTAAGGCCGTTTCAACTTCGGATTTGGATTCGTTTTGGTCGGACGTCGCCTTCTTTGCGCGTAGTTCTTAAAGGATCTGTTCTAAACTTTTTCGAAAAACATTTTAGAAAGAATAATCCGTCCAAAAACGTAAAAATTTAAATTTTTTAAATGTTAAAAATAACAAAATTTGGTTTTAAAACATCAAAATGTTCTTAGAAAGTTCTAATGTTTAGCCAAAAACGGTTTAAATATACAAAATATCAAAATATAAAAAAATAGCAAAACGCTGGCCTTGAAACATCAAAATTTTGTTAGAAATTAACATAATCTGTTAAAATTCTATGTATAAAAAGCCAAAATTTGCAAAATCTGATCATAAAATAAAATATATCATAAAATTAAAACTTTTACAATAACTTACATATTTTGAATAGGTTTTTACATGTCTTAAGACTATTTTGTGTACATATTGTTAGAAAAATTTAAAAGTTGTGACCTCAGTTGAAGTTTTATTAAAGATACATTTTTACAAAATGTTTTTAATTTTGAAACAAATGCAAAAATAACTAAAAATTTGTTCTAAACATTTGAATGTTTTGAATAGTTTTTTACATGTTTTAAGAC
The DNA here is from genome assembly GCA_963932245.1 of Tachinus rufipes. Classification (NCBI taxonomy): domain Eukaryota; kingdom Metazoa; phylum Arthropoda; class Insecta; order Coleoptera; family Staphylinidae; genus Tachinus; species Tachinus rufipes. The sequence continues at coordinate 13,146,475 of OZ010749.1, forward strand.
TATTTTGTGAAAATATTGTCATAAAAATTTAAAAATTGTGACCTCAGTTGAAGTTTTATTAAAGAAACAATTTTTCAAAATGTTCTTAGTTTTGAAACAAATGCAAAAATAACTAAAAAAAATATTTTAAACATTTGAATGTTTTGCCGGCCAAAAGTACCAAACTTCCAATTTAAAGTAGCAAAATTTGTTCATTAAATATCAACAATGCAAAAACCAGCCAATAAAATAGCAAACAATACTAAAATCTAGGCACAGCATGTTCAAATTAATAAAATCCGGCTAATAGTTTTGAGAAATACGTAAAAAAATAAAATTCTGCTATAAATTGTTAAAAATAACAAAATTGATTTATAAAAAAACTAAAATCTAATAATAAAATATCAAACATTTTGTCAAAAAAACCAAAAACTGTAATAAAAGTACAAAATTTGGTCATAAAATGTCAAAAACACTGAAATTCGGTCACAAAACTTAAAAATTAAATTAAAAACTACCAAAATTTGGCTATAAAATGTTTATAGTTATAAAATGGCAACATAAAATGACAAAAATTTAATCAGAAAATTGAGATAAATAAGAAACAATATATTTGGTTATAAAACGTCAAAAATATTAAATTTCTGCCACAGAACATAAAAAACACGTATAAAAGCCAACTATAAAATGTCAGAAACATTAAAAAAAAAATAACAACGCAATAACTTGCTAAAAAAATAGCAAATAATCCTAAAATCCAAACACAATATGTTGCAATAAAATGTTTAAAAATAACAAAATTGGTTTATATAAATCCAAAATCTGATAATAAAATATTAAAAATGTGGCCAAAAAAACTAAAAAAATTTTTAATGACCAACACCTGGGCGGGTGGGTGGGTGGGACAGAGTTAAAAAAGCTACTCGCCTACAATTTGAACTTGGTGCCCACCCACCCAAGCGTTAGTTATTAAAAGATTTATTCTTAGAAACTTCTCTTGCATACAATTTCTGTAACACATAAGAAGTTGGAGAGACTATAAATTGTTTGATGACTAACATTTTAGAAAGTGGGTGGGACGCAGCTACCCGCCCACAATTTGAACTTGGTACTTGCCTACCCACCTAAGCGTTAGTTAACAAAAGATTTATTATTAAATACTTTTCTTGCATACAATTTCTTCCAACACATAAGAGGTGGGAGAAACTATAATTTCTTTAATGACTAACACTTGGGTGGGTGGGACACAGTTAACAAAATTACCCGCCGACAGTTTAAACTTTGTTTCTAACCAACCACCCAAGTGTTAATTATCAAAGGATTTATTAACATACACTTTTCTTGCATACAATTTCTTTCAACACATAAAAGGAGAAACTTTAATTTTTTTATGACCAACATTTGGGCGGGTGGGTGGGACGGTTTAAAAAGTTTTTCGATTACAATTTAAACTTGGTGCCCGCCCACCTACCCAAGCGTTAGTTATCAAAAGATTTATTATTAAATTCTTCTTTAGTATACAATTTTTGCTAAAACATAAGAAGCGGCAGAAACAATAATATTTTTAATAACCAACATTTAGGTGAGTGGTAGAATACAGTTAAACAAGTTACCCGCTCACAATTTGAACTTAGTGCCCAGCCACCTACCCAAGCGTTAGTTATTAAAGAACTTATTATTAAATACTTCTCTTGCATACAATTCCTGCCAACACATAAGAGGTGGCAGAAACAATAAATCCTTTAATGACCAACATTTGGGCGGGTGGATGGGACACAATTGAAGAAGCCACCCGCCTACCATTTAAACTTATTGCATACAATTTCTGCCAACATATAAGAGGTGGCAGAAACAATAAATCTTTTGATGATCAACACTTGGGCGGATGAGTGAGACACAGTTGAAGAAGCTACCCGTCTACAATTTTAACTTTGTGCAGGCTCACTCATCCAAACTTTGGTTATTAAAGAATTTACGTTGGGCGCCAAATGTTAGCGTGACTGATAAATTGGTAAATGTTAATGAAACATTTTTTTGTAGCAAATTGACAACGATGAAATTATTCCCCAAAAAATTATTAACAATACTACAGAAAGAGCGGCATCGGTGTCTTCCAGTTATTGTCAACAAAACAAAACTCAAGGTTTAGTATACATATGATTTGATATGGAAAATATTTAAGCGTTACCTAGCTATACGCGTTCAATGTAGACTCGGAAACTTTAAAGTTTTTACAGTAATTCACGTTGGGCGCCAAATTTTACAGTAACTAACAAATTGACAGCAGTAACTAGAGAATTTTTTCTATCTCTATACTCTATACTCTCTATACTCTATACTCTATACTCTCTATACTCTATACTCTCTATATTCTATACTCTCTATACTCTATACTCTCTATACTTTATACTTTTTATACTATACTTTATATTCTTTATATTCTATACTCTTTATACTTTATACTCTATACTCTCTTTACTCTATACTCTCTATACTCTATATTCTCTATACTCTATACTCTTTATACTCTATACTTTTCATAATATTTTATCAAAAGTTTTCCTAGTAATGCACGTTGAGCGCCAAAGGTTACTATAACTGACAAGTTAGAAACAACCTGAATGTGGATTTGAGTAGAAAGGTCAAACCATTTTTACTGCAGTTAAACCTCATTAGGTTCTTTGTTACTTAATCCTCCGTTCTAAAACTCAGCCAGTTTATGAGATTAATTTATGCTAGGAGATTGTTTAAAAGGGACAAGCTAGTAATTCTCATGACAACCAACATGAACTCTCCTGAGTGGGAGGTACATACATGCTTTCTAACGGCTATCAAAAAATGAGCTGAAGCACCATCATGCTGGAACCACATTTGTTGCTTGTGGGCCAAAGGAATGTTATTCAAAAGATCATACATTGTGTTTTGCAGGAAGTTGAGGTAAGCAGCGTCTGTTAATCGGTTTGGTAAAACAACAGGACCTGGAAACCTGTCGCCTATAATACCCATCCAAATGTTTAATGAAAAACATGTCTGATGTCCATATTCAATTACAGCATGAGTATTTTTGTTGGCCTAACACTGTGCATAATTAACAACTCCATTTTGTGTGAACTCGGCTTCATTCGTAAAAAGATTTTTGGCGGCTTCAACATCCTTGCGTAGAAACTAGCAACAAAAAACTAAACGTGCCTGATGATCAGTTAACGGTATGGATAAAGCAGCTGCTCGTGGAGGGTTCTCCAAACAAGAATAGCACCAATTTCTTCTACCTCGGCTGATATTCTTCGCACACTTGTCTCTGGATTATACTCTGTCCGTGCTATAATTTCTTGTTCTGCTCTAGAAGTAGATATCGACCTTGATCTGCCGGAAAGATAGCACTGTTTTTGAAGTGAACCAGTATGTTTTAATCTCTGGTTAACTTTTCCAAACATACGATGTGAAGGAATCTGGCAATTTGAATAAGCTTCTACATAAAGACGTCGCGCTTTGATGGCAATCTCATTAGCACGACCATACATGAAATGCAAGTCGGCTAGTTCCGCATTAGAGTAATCAGCCATAGTAATGAAAACTTGTGCACTAACATCAACTGTCAAATATTGAATGTTTATTTCACGTTTTTGCAAAATAAAAAATGGACGGAAAAAGAATAATAAAAATAAATAATGTTTTATATCTCCGAAACTGTTGCTATTACAACCTACTATGTTTATTAAGACTTTTTTATTAGTTGTGGTTGGTACTACCACTTTCTTAAATAATTTATTCTTTTTTAAACACCTTGTATGCAAAAATGGACGTTTCAATGTTTGTCTATTTTTTTAGAACTTAGTTTATTGTTATTATAAAATATTTGTAGCAAATTTAATTAAAATCTAATGTATAGTTTAGAAGTTATTAATGTTTTTACATTTCCAATAATTCTATTATAATTTGGCAAAAATCTATTAACGTGTCGATGGTAATCTATTTTTTATGGTTGCTTTTGTGTTTTTAGTGAATATTAGTACCAATACTAATTGAAATTCAATTGAAGTTATTAATCTTTTTTAAATCTTTTGTAATTTTGTCATTGTTTGGCAAAAAGTTTTTTATATGTAGTTTTTTTAATAAATTTTTAAAAGTAGAAAAATTCGGCTATGAAGTATAAAATATTGTCAAAAAATTTTAAAACTTTATACATAACCTGTTAAAAGTGCAAAATTCTATTTATAAAATGTCAAAAATCTGGTCATAAAGTTGTTCCTAGTACTTTCTGACAATATTTTCACTCACTATAAACTATTAAAAAGTAGATCATTTTGTTTATAAAAATTCAAAAATTGCAAAATTTGCAAAATTTGGTCTCGTTATTATGCTATGAAGGGTCTCACCCACCTGCCCAATAGTTTGTTATCAAGAAAATTGATAATTGACATTGCGATTGTCAAAAGTCATTTTGTCACAAGTGAAACAAAAAAATTGTGGGTCAAATATGAGAAAATAACTTTTTGAAAGGAATTTTTTATGCTTATATCCCATTCTTCTGAGATTAAATTCACTCCAGTTATTGCAAATTTATGTTTTTTTGGAAAAAAAAAGCTACAACGCCACTAATTTTTTTGAAAAATTGCTAAATCGTAAATTGCAGTTAAAAGAATAATAAAATTTGAAAATTTGTATCCCATATTTTGACCGTGTTTAGAAAAGAGTAGAAAATGGCCTCAAATATTTAACACATTTAATAAAATATATTTTGTATTTGTTGACTATGGTAACGAATCGCCCTGTATAAATAAAAATATTTGTAATAATGTGTAGCAAATATATGTATATTAGATTATTTTTAATCGCCAATAGATGCAATGGTATCCAATGATTTCGGTGAATCGGCTCTGCTCGTTGTAGTTCGGGTTCAATGGTACTGCATAGAAGCCAACAAAATGTGCTCGTGATATTTTACAAAATTCAGTGGTAAATTCGCGTTTTTAATTAGTGCCGCCATGTTTAGGGTTGAGAATAAAGTGTAGTGGTTGTGTTTTGTACATATTTTGACTGGAGTGAATTGGATTTATTGAAATAAGTGTGTGTACAGGTGCCGGCGTATGGGGTCAACAGAGGTCATAGCATCTTATGGCATTAAAGGTTTGATACATTAATTAATTAATAATAGGCAATTTGCAATTGTTAAGTATTAACTTTTCAATGTTTAAAAAGATAAATTGATTTTAAAACACATTTTATTATTATTATGCAAATCATAATCGCTATAGATGAAATCGTATCCACTACTCCGATCGGTTGGGCTCGTTATAGTTCGGGTTCTGTTGTACTGTATAGAAACCAACAAAATTAGCTCCTGATATTTTACAAAATTCAGGGTTAATTTGCGTAAATAACTAGTGCCGTTGTGTTTGGGGTTAGGAATAAAGTGTAGGGGTTGTGTTTTGTGTATATTTTGACTGGAGTGAATTTAATTTATTGAAAAAAGTGGCTGTACATGTGCCGGCGTATGGGGTCAATAGAGGTCATGGCGTCTTATGGCATTAAAGGTTTGATAAATAATTAATTTGCAATTGTTTTGTATGTATTTTATTCAACCTCAGTTAAAATTAGGCCAATTGAATATTCTTTAGCTGCAGACAGTGCTATTTGCAACCATTATTTACTGTGTTTAGAAGTGATCGGCTCTGCTCGTTGTAGTTCGGGTTCCGTGATACTGCTTAGAAGTAGACAAAATTTGCTTCTACTATTTTGTAAAATTTGGTGGTAAATTTGCGTAAATAATTGGTATTGTCGTGTTTAGGGTTGAGAATGAAGTGTAACAGTTGTGTTTTGTGTATATTTTGACAGGAGTAAATTGCTTTAATTGGAATAAAGTGTCAATACTCATGGGGTCATTCGAGGTCACAGCATTAGATGTTAAAGGTTGTTGAATTAATACATTCAAACTAGTATTGTTAATTGTTATTGATTTTTCAATCTCTATGAATTGTAAATAAATCTTTTAGGAACTTTAATATACAGGGTGTTCAAAAATTAATAAAAACAGAAAATAATTATTTTTTTAATATTTTGATGTATTTTTTTGTGCAAATGTGTAGACTTTGATGTAGTATCTAAACTTAAACTAAATAATTTATATTCTATCTATTAAATAATTGATAAACATAAGTTTTTTGGTACAGGTGTGTTTTGTAGTAAGGATAAAATATTAGGCCAATTAAATTATATCATTTATAGTTTATTTATACAGTTAATTAAATTTAATAACATTACAAAGCACTAATTTATAATTTCTGTTGTTCATTTCTTTTTTAACTTTTCAACAACTAACAAATAATTTTCTTCTGAATATTCTAGTTCCCTAATTAATTCTCCTGTGCTGCTATCAGTTTGTTTACTTTCCAGCTCATTTTTGAGTTCTTTGAATTGTTTTATCTTTTCCGACAAAATTATATCCTTACTGAGCTGTTCATTATAATAATCAATTTCTTTACTGGTAAGATTACCATTATTAAGATCGAAAGTCATTTGTTTAGACTGCCCTCCTTCATCAACAGCGGATACGTGAATTATTCCATTTTCATCTACCTCAAAAGTTTCCTTTAAAATTGTACCTCCAGGCCCAGACTTAATACCATTCACACGAAATTCTCCCAAGAAAATATTATTTTTGGTACTGGGATCATCACCGCAAAATATTTTAACGTCTATTGTGGTATCATCGGCATTGGCGGTTTTGTATTTTTTAGTTTTTTGCGCTGGTAATTTTGTAAATTTTTCAATTAATACGCTCATTTTTTCGCCATCTGTTTCAACACCTAAAGAATGCTGACAAATATTAATTGTTTTCAATTCTGGGAATTGATTATCATAAAGTTTAGCCGCATAGATAGCAGCTCCCGCTGCTACTGCTTCATCTGGATTTGTATTTTCCTTAATATCAATTTTAAATATTTTAGTTAATTCTTCTTTAATTTTTGGTATTCTTGTAGATCCACCTACAAGTACTATGTCATCAATTTTAATATTTAAATTTTGAATGCATTTTTTAAGAATGTCCATTGCTTTATTAATAATATCTTCAGAAATTTCATTAAATGTCTGACGAGTTATTTTAAAATTTTGATCATCATCAACCGTAAGCTCTATATCAACTTCAATTTTGGTAGACAAATCAATTTTTGCATTTTCACTTGCCGCTTTAAGACGAGCCATTTGCCTTCTATTTTTTTTTTCATCTTTTAAATCTTCAATATTATATTCTTTTTTTATATATTCAACCAATTTGTTATCAATATCTACTCCTCCAAGTTTTGCATCTCCGTCAATCATCATTACTTCATATACGTTATTCTTATATTTAATTATAGAAATATCAAAGGTACCACCTCCAAAATCAAATATTAAAATGGTGCGGCCATCAATTTTATTATCCAATCCATAATGAAGAGCCGCCGCTGTTGGTTCGTTTAGTAAATTAACATTTTTAAAACCAGCTATTTTTGCAGCATCAATTGTCGCTTGGCGTTGCGAATCGTTGAAATATGATGGAACGGTAATTACAACGTTATCAATTACACTATCTAATCGTGCTTCAGCACCTTTTTTTAAATGATCTAATAAAAATCCACTCAATTCTTCTGGTAAATAATATTTTAATTTCTTATTTTTTATAACGCCTATTTTCAATTTCTTCTCATGCAAAGCCACAGGAAATTGCAAATGTGACAATATATCACGTACACCAAATTGTTTCAATCCGATTAAACGTTTTACATCTGTAATATTATTATTAATATTGGTATATTATATTTAAATTAAAACTTACCATAAACGGTGCTTTCTGGAAAACGACACAAATCTTTTTTAGCTACTTCTCCTATCACAATTTCATTATTTCTAAAACCAATTACTGAAGGTGTAGTGCGTAAACCTTCCACGTTTTCCAATATTTCAACTCTTCCATTTTTGACCACACCCACGCAACAATTAGTGGTGCCTAAATCTATTCCAATACCGACCATTTTTATTGTATTTTATAATTATTAATGTTAATCGTTTATGAAATGTAAGTAATATAAAGTATTTTTGCATCATGATAAGATAAGTAATATTGAATAGAAAAAGATTAATTGAAATCTTATCAGGAATAAATATTTGTAGTTCAAATATGTAATTGAGATTGTTCCACACACAATTTTTTATAATTAATTATCCATAATTCTCAAAAATGTTATAAAGTTTTCAAATTTCCATATTTGTTCATATTTTCCAAAACTGTCAAAAATATTCTAAATGTCACAAATTTAACAAAAATATTTTAAAAGTGTAAAAAATGTTATTGGCAATTCTGTCAAAAATGTTCCTTAAATTTTTTGGCATGTTTCTAATCAAAAATGTTCTAAAGTTGTCAAAATTGTTACTAAATCATCAAAAATGTTTCAAAAGTGTCAAAAAAATTCCAAAATTATCAAAAATGTTTCTCAAATTAGTTGATATTTTCTAAAATTTTCAAAAATTATATTAAAAATGTTATAAAATTTTTAAAATTGTCAAAAATGTTTCTCAAGTTGGTTCGTATTTTCCAAAACTGTCAAAAATACTTTAAATGTCACAAAATGAACAAAAATATTTCAAAAGTGTAAAAAACGTTTCTGGAAATTTTGTCAAAAATGTTCCTTAAATCTGTTGACATGTTCTTAATCCAAAATGTTCTAAAGTTGTTAAAATTGTGACTAAATCATCAAAAATGTTTCAAACGTGTCAAAAACTTCCAAATTAGTCAAGAATGTTTCTGAAATCGGTTGATATTTTGATAATTGTCAAAATTGTTGCAAAAATGATAAAATTTTCAAAAAAAGTTTTAAAATTGTCAAAAATGTTTCAAAAGTATCAAAACAATTCCAAAATCGTTAAAAATGTTTCTCAAATTGCTTAATATTTTTCAAAATTGTCAAAATTATTTAAAATTTGTAATAAAATTTTCAAAAATGTTTCAAATTGTCAAAAATGTTTCAAATTGTCAAAAATGTTTCAAATTGTCAAAAATGTTTTCTGAAGTTTGTTCATATTTTTCAAAACTGTCAAAAATACTCTAATGTCAAAAAATCAACAAAATTATTTTAAAAGTGTAAAAAATGTTTATGGCAATTTTGTCAAATAATTCTGTGGACATGTTTCTAATCAAAAATGTTCTAAAATTGTAAAAATTGTAACTAAATCATCAAAAACATTTCAAAAATATCAAAAAATTGTCAAAATCGGTTAATATTTTCCAAAACTTTCAAAATTATTCCAAAAATTAAAAAAAAAATAAATTGACCTTATTAAATAATATTGTGGTTACCAGCTGTGCATAACTTAACCTAAAAAATTTTGGACTGACATTTTATTTTACTTTTTGTTACTTTTGACTATTGTAACATTTGATTTTTTTTAACTGTTACTTTTGACTGTTGTTACTCTATGAAATGGTTTGTTTTGATAGAAGTCATCACTAATAATGACACTTTTTGACACTATTGCATAATTTATGACATGTCACTTTTGAGTTATGTTTTCACATTTGTCACATTTGGCTTTTTTGGGTTAGGTGATATCACTTTTGGATATTACTGTTTGCAGATGTCACTTTTGACTATCGTAACGTTCAAATTTTACTTTTTGAGTTTAGATTATGATACTTTTTGGCAGCTTTCACTTTTGGACAATTGTCATTTTTGTTTGTTGTAACATTTGAGATTTACCGTCACTTCTTAGCAGTGTATTGTAACAAAAATTTCTTTTTATAAGGTTGAGAATTTTTTGCTAAATATCACTTTTAGATAGATATAATGTTTTGACAATTGTCATTTGAATTTCAACTTTTGAAGTTAGGTGTGATGGTAATCTAGTTATAAATATGTTTATAGCTGTCAAACATATTTTACAAACAAATTTTTATCAAAACTTGTCAAAAATTGTCAAAAATGTTATATTTTCAGAAAAGTTCCAAATATCTTTCCTCAAATTTGTTTATATTTTCCAAAAACTGTCAAAAATATTCTAAAATAAGTCAAAATGTAGGAATTGATACTAAATCATCAAAAATGTTTCAAATGTGTCAAAAAAATTCCAAAATTGTCAAAAAAATCTCAAATTGGTTGATTTGTTACAAAATTGTCAAAATTATTCCAAGAATGCTATAAAATTTTCAAAAATGTTTCAAAATTGTCAAAAATGTATTCTTAAGTTTGTTCATATTTTCCAAAATTGTCAAAAATATTCTAAATGTCACAAAAGTTACAAAAACAATTTAAAGTTTGTTTACTGACAGGTGAAACCCTAAAAATATTGTTGACGTTTAATATGTAGCTTTGCGATTGACAGATGAGCAATCGAAAAAATTGAAATGGAAAATTTAATAATACTTAATATGCCGCTTTACGATTGATGTACTAACAGTGTAAAAAAATTGTTGACGTTAACTACGTCGCTTCGCGATTGACAAATGAGCAATTGCAAGATAAAAAATGGAAAAATTGACAATACTTAATCTGTCGCTTCGCGAATATTGTTTAATGACAGTTTAAATCCTTAAAAAAATTGTTGTTGACGTTTAGTATGTCGCTTTGCGATTGACAGATGAACGATTGCAAAATATAAAATGGAAATTTTGATAATACTTAATCTGTCGCTTCGCGAATATTGTGTACTGACAGTGTAAATTCTTAAAAAAATTGTTGACGTTTAATATGTCGCTTCGCGATTGACAGATGAGCGATAGCAAGATATAAAATAGAAAATTTGATAATACTTAATCTGTCGCTTCGCGAATATTGTTTACGACAGTGTAAATCCTTAAAAAAATTGTTTACATTTAATATGTCGCTTCGCGATTGACAGATGAGCGATTGCAAGATATAAAATAGAAAATTTGATAATACTTAATCTGTCGCTTTGCGAATATTGTTTACGACAGTGTAAATCCTTAAAAAAATTGTTGACGCAAATATGTCGCTTCGCGATTGACAGATGAGCGATTGCAAGATATAAATTAGAAAATTTGATAATACTCAATCTATCGCTTCGCGAATATTGTTTACTGACAGTGTAAATCCTAAAAAAAATTGTTGACGTTTAATATGTCGCTTCGCGATTGACAGATGAGCGATTGCAAGATATAAAATAGAAAATTTGATAATATTTAATCTGTCGCTTCGCGAATATTGTTTACGACAGTGTAAATCCTTAAAAAAAAATTTTACGTTTAATATGTCGCTTCGCGATTGACAGATGAGCGATTGAAAGATATAAATTAGAAAATTTGATAATACTCAATCTATCGCTTTGCGAATATTGTTTACTGACAGTGTAAAACCCTAAAAAAAATTGTTGACGTTTAATATGTCGCTTCGCGATTGACAGATGAGCGATTGAAAGATATAAAATAAAAAATTTGATAATACTTAATCTGTCGCTTCGCGAATATTGTTTACGACAGTGTAAATCCTTAAAAAAATTGTTTACGTTTAATATGTCGCTTCGCGATTGACAGATGAGCGATTGCAAGATATAAATTAGAAAATTTGATAATACTCAATCTATCGCTTTGCGAATATTGTTTACTGACAGTGTAAATCCTAAAAAAAATTGTTGACGTTTAATATGTCGCTTCGCGATTGACAGATGAGCGATTGAAAGATATAAATTAGAAAATTTGATAATACTTAATCTGTCGCTTCGCGAATATTGTTTACGACAGTGTAAATCCTTAAAAAAATTGTTGACGTTTAATATGTCGCTTCGCGATTGACAGATGAGCGATTGCAAGATATAAAATAGAAAATTTGATAATATTTAATCTGTCGCTTCGCGAATATTGTTTACGACAGTGTAAATCCTTAAAAAAATTGTTTACGTTTAATATGTCGCTTCGCGATTGACAGATGAGCGATTGCAAGATATAAAATAGAAAATTTGATAATATTTAATCTGTCGCTTCGCGAATATTGTTTACGACAGTGTAAATCCTTAAAAAAATTGTTTACGTTTAATATGTCGCTTCGCGATTGACAGATGAGCGATTGCAAGATATAAAATAGAAATATTGATAATACTTAATCTGTCGCTTCGCGAATATTGTTTACGACAGTGTAAATCTTTAAAAAAATTGTTGACGTTTAATATGTCGCTTCGCGATTGACAGATGAGCGATTGCAAGATATAAAATAGAAAATTTGATAATACTTAATCTGTCGCTTTGCAAATATTGTTTACTGACAGTTTAAATCCTTAAAAAAATTGTTGACGTTTAATATGTCGCATCGCAATTGACAGATGAGCGATTGCAAGATATAAAATAGAAAATTTGATAATACTTAATCTGTCGCTTTGCGAATATTGTTTACGACAGTGTAAATCTTTAAAAAAATTGTTGACGTTTAATATGTCGGTTTGCGATTGACAGATGAGCGATTGCAAGATATAAAATAGAAATTTTGATAATACTTAATCTGTCGCTTTGCAAATATTGTTTACTGACAGTTTAAATCCTTAAAAAAATTGTTGACGTTTAATATGTCGCTTCGCGATTGACAGATGAGCGATTGCAAGATATAAAATAGAAAATTTGATAATACTTAATCTGTCGCTTTGCGAATATTGTTTACGACAAAGTAAATCTTTAAAAAAATTGTTGACGTTTAATATGTCGCATCGCAATTGACAGATGAGCGATTGCAAGATATAAAATAGAAAATTTGATAATACTTAATCTGTCGCTTCGCGAATATTGTTTACGACAGTGTAAATCTTTAAAAAAATTGTTGACGTTTAATATGTCGGTTTGCGATTGACAGATGAGCGATTGCAAGATATAAAATAGAAAATTTGATAATACTTAATCTGTCGCTTTGCAAATATTGTTTACTGACAGTTTAAATCCTTAAAAAAATTGTTGACGTTTAATATGTCGCTTCGCGATTGACAGATGAGCGATTGCAAGATATAAAATAGAAAATTTGATAATACTTAATCTGTCGCTTTGCGAATATTGTTTACGACAAAGTAAATCTTTAAAAAAATTGTTGACGTTTAATATGTCTCATCGCAATTGACAGATGAGCGATTGCAAGATATAAAATAGAAAATTTGATAATACTTAATCTGTCGCTTCGCGAATATTGTTTACGACAGTGTAAATCTTTAAAAAAATTGTTGACGTTTAATATGTCGGTTTGCGATTGACAGATGAGCGATTGCAAGATATAAAATAGAAAATTTGATAATACTTAATCTGTCGCTTTGCAAATATTGTTTACTGACAGTTTAAATCCTTAAAAAAATTGTTGACGTTTAATATGTCGCTTTGCGATTGACAGATGAGCGATTGCAAGATATAAAATAGAAAATTTGATAATACTTAATCTGTCGCTTTGCGAATATTGTTTACGACAAAGTAAATCTTTAAAAAAATTGTTGACGTTTAATATGTCGCATCGCAATTGACAGATGAGCGATTGCAAGATATAAAATAGAAAATTTGATAATACTTAATCTGTCGCTTCGCGAATATTGTTTACGACAGTGTAAATCTTTAAAAAAATTGTTGACGTTTAATATGTCGGTTTGCGATTGACAGATGAGCGATTGCAAGATATAAAATAGAAAATTTGATAATACTTAATCTGTCGCTTTGCAAATATTGTTTACTGACAGTTTAAATCCTTAAAAAAATTGTTGACGTTTAATATGTCGCTTCGCGATTGACAGCTTGACAAAAAAACGTTTTTAAAAATATTTTGTTATTATTGTGCTTTTTGGCAATAACGGATTTTTATTAAATAATTTACTACTAGATTCGAAGAGATCGAGTGCAAAATAGTTAAAAAAAAATTTACTTTATTTATTTGTGAAATATTTCAATATTATTAATATTAAGATTCCTATTAATTAATTTATTTTAAACGCACCTGCAGAATTTAAAAGAGAAACCGAATGCGGAACCACCGCCTCTATGACATCTTTTTCGTAAATATTTATTTCAATAAATAATAATCGCTTTCCGCGTGATCACACATTGATTATACTTAACCTTGCACCTTAACCGAATATTCAACAGGTGAAACACCTTGTTGATTGTCACTACTAAATAAAAAATTTCTTTTATTCGCTACTTTTGTTAATGATATTCTATTGAACTTGACTTTACTAAGAAGGTCAAGGGTTCTATAACCATGATTTGTATAGCATTTTTCCATGTTTTCATTTATAGAAAATGAATAATATTTTTTCATTGAATGTTTTGTTCAAATACAATGCGCCGTGTCTAGAAAATATAAAATCACTTACGGATATCCTTGTCTGGTGATATCTGTAGTCCCCAGTGGAATCTTCGTATTGTACCTTTTCTCGACCATCAATGGAACCAACTCAATGCCATTCTCTTTACCGTCACGTAAAGGGGAGAGCTGATTTCTTCTCTGTGCTATCTGATTAGCACCCTTCGTGTGATATTCATCGCACCATCTCTTCCTTGGAAAAAGGACCTTCTCATGTTTCGTAACTTGATTTGGCGGACGCAATGTGGTCCTCTTAAAATCATCGTAAATTTTATTCTTCTTATTCTTTTCATTTTGGAATTTTTTCAATCCATCAGTATAACCCTGCAAGAAAGAAAAATAATTTTAAATAATTTAATGATGTAGTTTTTTTTTATTAATTCATAACAGTGCAAGCTACTCTTAAATGAGTAGCTTACCAAGGATTTAAAAAAATTCAATCCTATTTCGCTGTGGTGTCTCCATAAAGTTCCTCCAGGTCCTGGTTTGCCCCAAGGAGGAGTCATTAGTAACTTTAGTAAAGATGTTTATATAAATTATTTGGTTTATTTCAAGTAATCAAAATAAACACTTACTAGTTCCCGTTCTTTTGCTAAGGATTCCAGCTTCTCCTGTTCTCGTTGCTTGATTTTTTCTTCAACTAATTTATCTGAAAGAAATAAACATTTATTAGAATTGCATTAAATTGCGTTTAATTAACTTTTATTGTACAATAAAAGTAGTTAATTTTGTATTAACATAGATTAACAAGAAAATCGTCATTGTAAGTCATGTATTATTATGATTTTTTTTTATAATTTCCATGAGAAAATTTTATAATTAGTTTTGAATTAATTTGCATGCGATGAAAGGGATGAAAGTAAAAACCAATATTTATAGAAAGTGAAAATTCTTATTTAGCATTTTATTTATAAAAAAGGCACGTCAGTTAATGGATCCGTTGTGTGCGCTCCTTTATGTCACCAAATGCTTTCTCCTGCTTGACTCTCCTGTAAAAATGCTCATTTAGAATTGCTTGATTATTAACTAATTTATAGTGTATTGTGAAAAGAATTTCCAGAATCTTATTAAAGTTAGATAATAGAATATGCGTTAATTAATTGAATGTTTATTAAATGTTATGAAATTTTACTAATTAATTTAAATTAAAAAATATTACCTAATTTGTTTAGTAGTATTTGCAAAAAATGTATATGTAGATGTGAGGTTCAGACTTGTTCTTGGGTAGGTGTTTGGGGTACTACAGTTCACAATTGCGGATGAATAGTTAGAACTGGAGTATCCTGCTTACCTGCCCGAGTGTTTAAAATTAAGAAATTGGATGTTTCTTTTCTTTGCAAACATTAACAGTCACTAAAACGCACTCAATCTGTCATTTTGAGATTATTGTTATTCTTAGTTTTTTAGGTTAGGTTGTTCAACAATAAATTTTGTTAGGGTGGGTGGGGTGAGTGGGCGTGCACTAAGTTCAGATTGTGACTACCTACCTACCCGCCCAAGTGTTACTCATCAAGAGATCTACTATTTGTTAATTTCAAAATTGTCAAAAATGTATCTCAATTTGGTTAATATTTTTCAAAATTGTTAAAATTATTCCAAGAAAGTTTTGTCAAAAATGTTCCTTAAATGACATGTTCTTAATCAAAAGTGTTCTAAAATTGAAAAAATTGTTACTAAATTATCAAAAATGTTTACAGTGACATTTCAAAAATCACAAAAATTGTTGATAATTTTGTAAAAATCAATAAATGATAATCTTTACATTACTCAAAAATAATTTAAATTTTTTAGAAAATTATTGGATAGCTTTAGAAAACATCGTACAATCTTTTAAAAATGTCTTAAAAGATATTTTGATGATCACAAATATTTAGTTAAATTTGTAAAAATTTTAAAATGAGAAACTAGATTATACTGAAAAAAAATTTACGGTTTTTTGGGAAATTTTGGGATAATTTTAAATGACATCTTATAGTTTTCAAAAGTTGTTGTGAAGTATATTTTAAGGATCACAAAAAACATTAAGAACTATTTGCAATCAAAAAAGAACTACTAGAAAGAATGAGAAACTTTTAAAAAATAACTGATATAGGTTAACATCTGCCCACTCCAAAAAAAATTTCCGTTCGCATTTTGGATTGTAAAGTGATGTTTTGCTGATCTAAAAAAATCTTTTGCAACCCAAAAAACATAATTCAAAAAAATATTTAATTTTTATTGAGTTTTGACTATATGGTAGACATTTTTTTATAATGGTACAACAGTTGTTTCCAGCTTAGAAAAAAATTATAATTTTCAAAAAAAAAAATTACGATTAAAAAAATTGTTTTTTTTTCTTTTATTAATTTAAAATAAATGAACCATTGTGTACATGTTTAAAAATTAATTATTTAATTTTATATTTTTTTATTTTATTTCTACTTAATGCCAGAAAATTCTTTGCAACAGAAAAAAAATAACTTTATAAAATTTTAAAAAAAATATTAATTTATTTAAAAAAAATCAAAGTTTTTACAAAAAAAATTGATTTTTCATTTAAAAATAAATTATTTTGTCTAACTCATTTTTTTTTGCAGGTCACAATAAATAGTTTTTAATTTTTTTGATTCAATTTTTTTTTTAATCAATAAACTAATTTTATTTTTATTTTTACTTTAAACCTTTAAAAAATACATTTTTGTAAGGTTGAATTTTTTTTCAATAATTTTGATTTTTTAATTTATTTTTACTTTCGAATTTTTTGCAGCACTCAAAATTTTTACATGAAAATAATTTTTTATTTTATTTTTATTTTAAAGTCTTAAGTTAGAAAAATCTATAGCACAAAACAATATTTTTTTGAATTCAGAATTTAGAATTTTATTTCTACCTTAGAGCTTTATGGTAAAAAATTCTTTGCAACAAAAAAAATAGTTAACAAAATATTTTGATTGATTCAATAAATTATTTTTTTACTTTATTTTTTAGCATGTTTTTTCTGGTTCAATTTTTTTTTTTAGTTTTATTATTACATAAAAAAAGTGGATTTATTTTGAATTTATTTTTTAAATCTACATCAAGTAAAAAATAGCCGTAAGTTTATACGAGAAAAAAAGAAAGTACTTATCATCTTTTTTTAAGAAAAACAGTCACAATGCTAAAAACAATGCTAAAATCTAAATTAATTTTTGAGCAAAGTATCTTGTTGGGCAATGTTTGAAATTAATTTTCCCAAAATTTTGAGATAATATTCTGAAAATTGTGTCCTCAGCATAAAAATCCATACAAGACTAATTAATGTTAAAAACCAAATTATTTCAAAAAATTTAAAATTTTTTTTGGATTTTTGAAATTAATTTTTGAGCAAAATATTTTATTGGGCAATGTTTGAAATTAATTTTGCCAAAATTTTGAGATAATATTCTAAAAATTGTGTCCTCAGAATAAAAATCCATGCAAGACTAATTTATTTTAAAAACAAAATTATTTCAAAAAAATTTAAAAAATATTTTTAATTTTTGGAATAAATTTTTGAGCAACCTATCTTGTTGGGCAATGTTTGAAATTAATTTTGTCAAAATTTTGAGATAATATTCCAAAAATTGTGTCCTCAGAATAAAAGTCTATGCAAGACTAATTAATGTTAAAAACCAAATTATTTCAAAAAATTTAAAAAAGTATTTTGGATTTTTGAAATTAATTTTTGAGCAAAATATTTTATTGGGCAATGTTTGAAATTAATTTTGCCAAAATTTTGAGTTAAAATTCCAAAAATTGTGTCCTCAGCATAAAAATTCATGCAAGACTAATTAATGTTAAAAACCAAATTATTTCAAAAAAATTTTAAATTTTTTTTTGACTTTTGAAATTAATTTTTGAGCAAAATAACTTGTTGGGCAATGTTTGAAATTAATTTTGTCAAAATTTTGAGATAATATTCCAAAAATTGTGTCTTCATAATAAAAATTCATGCAAGACTAATTAATGTTAAAAACCAAATTATTTCAAAAAAATTAAAAAATAATTTTTGATTTTTGGAATAAATTTTTGAGCAACTTATCTTGTTGGGCAATGTTTGAAATTAGTTTTGTAAAAATTTTAAATAAATATTTTAATATTTGTGTCTTCGGTTTTAGTACATGTAAGACTATATTTTATGATAAAATCAAAAATATTTCAAAAAAATTAAAAAAATATTTTTGAATAAATTTTTGTGTAAAGTATCTTTTTGGGCAATGTTTGAAATTTATTTTGCCAAAACTTTAAGAAGATATTCCAAAAATTGTGTCCTCAGCATAAAAATTCATGCAAGACTAATTTATGTTAAATCATTTCAAAAAAATTTAAAAAATATTTTTGATTTTTGGAATAAATTTTTGAACAAAGTACCTTGTTGAGCAATGTTTGAAATTAGTTTTGTAAAAATTTTAAGATATTATTTTAACAATTGTGTTCTCAGCCTTAATAAATGCAAGTTTGAGATTTATGATAAAATCAAAATTATTTCAAAATATTTAAAAAAAAAATTGATTTTTTAAATTAATTTTTGAGCAAAGTATCTTGTTGGGCAGTGTTTGAAATTAGTTTTGTCAACATTTTGAAATATTATTTCAACAATTGTGTCCTCAGCTTAAATCCAAGCAAGACTGCGATTTTTTTCTTTTAATTTTTTAATTAATTTTTGAGCAAAGTATTTTGTTGGGCAATGTTTGAAATTAATTTTCCAAAATTTTGAGATGATATTCCAAAAATTGTGTCTTTGGCATAAAAATCGATGCAAGACTAATTTACGTTAAAACCCAAAATATATCAAAAAAAATTAAAAAATATTTTTAATTTTTTGAGCAAAGTATCTTGTTGGGCAATGTTTAAAATTAATTTGTAAGCCAGTAACTTTTTTTACTGTGGCCCATCCAAGTGTTAGTCATCAAAAGATCTATTGCTTCTTCCATCTCTTGTGTGCTTGTACTTAGATATCAGAGAAATGTTTAACAATAAATCTAAATATTAAAACAAGTTTTAACAGATTTAAAAACTTGCAATAACATCAAAAATATTTAGAAACTTTTGAGTTAACTAATCTTATTTGAAACATTAATTAAAGCTACATCTTTACAAAAAGCCGCACTTTTGCAAAAGCTTTTAAAAACTTTTAGAAGTACTAAAAATATTTTAGTATTTTCAGGATTGTTTTTGAAACTTTTAAAAGTTAATAAAGTTAAAACTAACTTGAAAGATTACAAAAAAGTAGTTTAAGCAAAATTCTAAAAACATCAAAAATTACCAAATACATTCAAAAGTTTTTAAGTTAGTTTGGAAAATTTTAAACAACTTATTAGAATACCCAAGAAAGTTAAAGTTAGCCTTTATCAAAAGTTTCTACCTTTGTAAAAGGTTTTAGTAGAAGAAAGATGCAAATACTTGTACTACAAACTTTGAAAACCTGAGGAAACGTTAAAATTGTTTAAAAGCTTTTCAGCTAGTTTGGTAAATTTAAAAACAATTTATTAGAATATCTAAAAAAAAATTAACAAATTTGCAGCCTAAAAAACTTTAAGAATACTACAAAGATTTCAGTATTTTCAGTGAGTGTTTTTTGAAAGTTTTGAATTCAATGATTCAAAAAAAAGGTTTAAAAATTATACTAAGTTAAACATTCAAAAACTTCAGTTGCAACGTTTTAAAAAAATATTGTTTTAATAGATAATTTGAGGAATACAAAAGTTGTTCAGAAATATTTTGATAATTTTGTTAACAATATTAAATGAGAAACTAGAGTACTTACTTAAAAATAATTTACGATTTTTCAAAAATTTTGGGATAATTTTAGAAAACATTTATAATCTTTTAAAATTGTCTTAAAGAGTATTTTGATGGTCACAAAAATTTTGTTAATTTTGTAAAAATTATTAAATGGGAAACTACATTTTACATAAAAAATATTTACGGGTTTTTTTAAATATTTGAATAATTTTAAAAGACTCTTATAGTCTACTAAAGTTGTTGTAATATACATATATTTTTAGGATCACAATAAGCATTAAGAACTATTAGCAATCAAAAAAAAATTGAAAGAAGGAAAAAGTTTTAAAAAATAACTGATATAAGTAAGCGTTTTAAAAAACTTTTTTGTCTGTCCACTTCAAAAACCTGTTTTTCCGCTTGCATTTTAGATTTTGCGGCTCTAAGGCAAAAAAATCTTTTGCAACCCAAAAAATTGATTTAAAAAAATTGTTTTTTATCAACTTTTTTTTAACTTGATTTTTTGTGAGTTTTTACTATAAGAATTTTTTTGTACAATGGTAGAACAGTTGTTTGCAACCTACAAAAAAAATTTACAAAAAAAAAAATTAAAAATAATTGTTTTATTTTTAATTTAAAATAAATAAACCATTGTCTACATGTTTAACAATTTATTTATTTATTTGATATTTTTTTATTTTATTTCTACTCAATAACTGATAAAAAATTAATTATTTCTACTCAATAACTGATAAAAATAATTTTTTTTTAAATAAAAGTTTTTACAAAAAAAAAAATTTTTCATTTAAAAATAAATTATATTGTCAGTCTAAATTTTTTTTTTATTTAATTATACTAAATTTTTATTTTATTTTTATTTTAAAACCTTTAAAAAATCTTTTTTACAAAGACATAAATAAGTTGTAAGGTAGATTTTTTTTTCAATCATTCTGATTTTTTAATTTATTTCTACTTTAGAATTTTTTGCAGCAAATTTTTACATAAAAATAATTTTTTGTTTTAGTTTTACTTTTGCAGCCAGCAAAACATTTTTTTTTTAATTTTAAATTTAGAATTTTATTTCTACCTTAGAGCTTTATGGTAAAAAATTCTTTGCAATAAAAAATATAGTTAACAAAGTATTTTGACTGATTCAAACAAATTTTACAAATAAAAATTGATTTTTATTTTATTTCTACTGTATAAGCAGCCAGCAAATATTTTTTTTTAATTAAATTAATTTTTTATTTTATTTTTAGCAGCAAAATCTTTTTTTTTAATTCTGCTTCAAATTTTTTTTATATAATTTAATTTTAGTTTTATTTCTACATAAATAGGTGGATTTATTTTGAATTTATTTTTAAATCTACATAAAGTAAAAAATAGCCGAAAGTTTTACGAGAAAAAAATAAAGTACTTACTTATCATCTTTTTTTAAGAAAAACTGTCACAATGCTAAATTCCAAAATATTTTAAAAATTTTGGTTTTTTAATTAATTTTTGAGCAAAGTATCTTTTAGGCAATGTTTGAAATTAATTTTGCCAAAATTTTGAGATGATATTTCAAATTTGTGTCCTCAGAATAAAAATCCATTTAAGACTAATTTATGTTAAAAATCAAATTATTTCAAAAAAATGTAAAAATCATTTTTGATCTTTTGATTAATTTTTGAGCAAAGTATCTTATTGAGCAATGTTTTAAATTAATTTTGTCAAAATATTGAGATGATATTCTAAAAATTGTGTCCTCAGAATAAAATTCTATGCAAGACTAATTTATATTAAAAACCAAATTATTTCAAAAAAATAAAAAAAATATTTTTGATTTTTGGAGTAAATTTTTGAGCAAATTATCTTGTTGGGCAATGTTTGAAATTAATTTTGTCAAAATTTTGAGATAATTTTCCAAAAATTGTGTCCTCAGAATAAAAATCTATGCAAGACTAAATTATGTTAAAAACCAAATTATTTCAAAAAAATTTAAAAAGTTTTTTGAATTTTTGAAATTAATTTTTGAGCAAAATATTTTATTGGGCAATGTTTGAAATTAATTTTGCCAAAATTTTGAGATAATATTCTAAAAATTGTGTCTTCAGAATAAAAATTCATGCAAGACTAATTAATGTTAAAAACCAAATTATTTCAAAAAAATTTAAAAAATATTTTTGATTTTTGGAGTAAATTTTTGAGCAAAGTATCTTGTTGGGCAATGTTTGAAATTAATTTTGTCAAAATTTTGAGATAATATTCCAAAAATTGTGTCCTCAGAATAAAAATCTATGAAAGACTAATTTATGTTAAAAATCAAATTATTTCAAAAAAATTTTAATAAAATTTCTGATTTTTGGAATAAATTTTTGAACAAAGTACCTTGTTGGGCAGTGTTTAAAATTAATTTTGTCAAAATTTTGAGATAATGTTCCAAAAATTGTGTCCTCAGCATAAAAATTCATGCAAGACTAATTAATGTTAAAAATCAAATTATTTCAAAAAAATTTAAAAAATATTTTTGATTTTTGAAATTAATTTTTGAGCAAAATATCTTGTTGGGCAATGTTTGAAATAAATTTTGGTAAAATTTTGAGATATTATTCCAAAAATTGTGTCCTCAGCATAAAAATCTATGCAAGACTAATAAATGTTAAAAACCAAATTATTTCAAAAAAATTTAAAAAATATTTTTGAATTTTGGAATAAATTTTTGGCAACGTATCTTGTTGTGCAATGTTTATAATTAATTTTGCCAAAATTTTGAGATGATATTCTAAAAATTGTGTCCTCAGAATAAAAATCCATGCAAAACTAATTTATTTTAAAAACAAAATTATTTCAAAAAAATTTAAAAAATATTTTAATTTTTGGAATAAATTTTTGAGCAACCTATCATGTTGGGCAATGTTTGAAATTAGTTTTGTGAAAATTTTAAGTCATTATTTTAACAATTGTGTTCTCAGCCTTAGTAAATGCAAGTTTTTTTTTACAATAGTAGCACATTTTTTTGCAGCTTCTAAAAAATATTAAAATAAAAAAACTAAAATTTACGATTAAAAAAAAACATTTTCAACAAATTTTTATTAATTTAATTTTTTTTTTAATAAATTTGGTTTTTATTAACCTTTGAGTTCATTATACTTTAAAGCACGCATAAAAATTTACAAATGTTCAAAAATTAATTATTTTATTTGATAAATTTTTATTTTATTTTTACTCAATTTTTTGCAACGGAAAAAAAACAACTTTTTTTAAATTTCTTAAGAAAAAAAGAAAATATTTATCATCTTTAAAAAAAAAACTAAAATTCTGCAAAGTTTTCAAAATTAAAGGAAAAATTTTTTTGGCTATAAAAACTTACTCTTTGGACTTTTTGAAGAAAAAAGTTTTTTATAATTTTTTCCTAAAAATGCAATCCTGAGAAGTAACATATGATCAAAAACGCATAAACCTCGATTTTTCAAGTTTTGATTGCTTATTACTCGAAAATGACTTACTGAAAACATATGAAAAAATTCACACAATCAGGATTTATGTAGAGGAAAGCATTTTCAGCGGTGACTAATTGTGAACAAATTTTGGAACGCTAAAAAAATTTGAAAAATCTAAAACCATAAAATAAAGATAACGGTTTTTGGAAAACGTTGAAACTACTTAATAGTAACCAAAATTGAGATTAGATATCACTTCCTTCTTCTTGGACAAAGTTGCTATCCTTAGCCATGACCACCACTAAAAAGTTTTGGTCATGCGGCCAAACATTGTCGTGCTGCAAACAATGATTTTTTACATTTGATACTTAATATCCAATTAACAGTTCTTAGACGCTAAAAAAATCCTAAACCATAAAATAAAGATAACGTGTTTTGGAAAACGTTCAAACTACTTGATAGTAATCATGAACTGAAATTACCAACCCAAACGTTGGTCATGAAGAGATTGTATATCACCTCTTTATCTAATGACGAAGGGTGAGCACTTCAGTTCAAATTGTTTGCTGGTAATTATAATCAATCTAAAGTGATCCATCCATATGCTAAAGTGTTGGTCATCAGAATATTAGATATTACGTTCTTCTTTTTGGACAAAAAGATTTTTTAAGCTTGTAAATAGGAGAAACTCCCAATTTTTTGATAACGATTCTTGGGTGGGTGGGTGGTCACTCCAATTTTCCTTTCCAAAAATCTCATCAAGAGATTGGAAATTACTTTTTTCTGTTCTAACTAAGGGACGTCTTACTATCGCAGAGAAGAGAAATTTCTAATTCTTTGAAAACAAACACTCGGACAAGTAGGCAGTAGACTTTGGAAATAGATTCTAAATTTTCTGGCGAAATGGAAACTTGCTTTCAATGTAGTGAGTCTTCTACTCAAACGGTAAAAAATTTACGAAACAAATTTGATAAAAAAGAAGTGCTTTCAACGCAGTTTGAGGACTAATTTGTGAAACGAGTTTGCGAAACTGAATTGTTAATGGATAAAACAACACGTTTACATTCTTGTCCAGTGCGTTCAGCCAAAAAAAATTTATGCTGTTGCTCAGAGTGTGCGTGAACATGCATCAACATCAACTTGTCATCGTTCTCAGAAATTAAACATTTCTCGCACTTTTCTGAAGAGAATTTTGAATAATGACTTTGGTTTGAAGGCCTACAAAGTTTAATTAGTCCAAGAAATGAAGCCTCGTGACCATTCAATGCGTTTTCAGTTTGATCAATGGGCTAAAGATTGTTTGGCCAAAGATGAGTTAAGATGTGTTTTCCGATTAAACTCATTTTCAACTCGGAGGCTATGTCAATAAGCAAAATTGTTGCATTTGCGGATCAGAGAATGCACACATGACTATTGAACAGCCTAGGCATCCACAACAAGTAACCGTTTGGTGTGGTTTTTGGTCCAGCGGCAATATTGGGCTATTTTTCTTCAAAAATGAGCAAGAAGTCGCCGTCAATAGCAAACGTTACTGTAGCAAACGTTTCCAAAAATTAAAGAGTATGAAATGGATGATATTTGATTTCAAGAGGACGGGGCCACTTGCCATATAGCCATCGATGTTTTGCGCACAGTTTTTGGAAATTGAATAATCAGCCAAAATGCTGATGTCAATTGGCCGACTAGAAGCTGTTGAACTTTTTTTGTGGGCAGACTTTAAAGATAAGTGTTACGCTAACCATCAGAGACGATTAATGCTTTAAAACACGAAATCAAAGTTGCCATTCATGCGATTGAAATTATGTAATGTCTTACCTAAATCTCGTTTGTACGCCTCTTGCTCCAGTTTCCCTTTTCTATAGCGCAATGTGTTATCGACGGTCTGTCGCATATCTTTGCCCCACTGAAACCGCAACATTGGATCTTCTTTTGTCCGGATGTTGGTATTTGGAGCTCCACCACCGGGTCTTCCTAGTTCCAACCCTGCTACCGATCTTTTTGCCTAATAAAACACAATTAAATAAAATAATAAATAAGTTTACAATGCGATACTGTGTACAATCTGATTAACGACCATGTTGTCGACATAGCTTTGAAAGTATCTAGAAAACTATTTTTTTAATAATTCAACTTTTGCATTTATATAAAACTTTTATTTGTTCTTGTATTGAATATTGTTCCCAAGTATGGGGAGGAGCATTGGAAACTACACTACCTCTTCTAAACTCTATTCAGAAAAGAGCTATTCGAATTATTGCCAATCAAAAATCAACTAATGATTTGAATACTTTACAACACAGGCGTAATGTTGCAGATCGTTGCATTTTCTATAGATATTTTAATGGACATTGTTCAAACAAAATACAAGACATTTTGCCATCTAACCAAATGATTACTTGTAGTACAAGGCTTGCTAATAATTCTAACAAATATTCACTGACAGTTGAAAGATGTAGGACCAAAACTTTTAAGAAAGATTTTTTTAACCGTACTATCGACAAATGGAATAAACTTCCAAATTCAGTATTTCCCGAAACTTATAATCCACAAATATTTAAATCAATGTTCACAGACTGCTTAAATTTAGTCTTCAATGTGATAGTTTCATTATGTAATTCCTAAATATCAAATTTTTAATATATAAAAAAAAAAATTACAGAAGACAAATCAAATCTTTACTTAATTTAAATTTAATATAATTTAACAAGACTGTATTCAGTTTATAATTAACAGTTAAGCTATCGTGCCGTCTACAATTATAATTGCTACTACAGGAACAGACTAGCCAAACTATGCATTTTTAAGCCTGTCTTATGCAGAAATAGAACTGACGTACTTTCAACCAGTTCGGAAACAACTTATTGATTTCATTTCAATCATTTTTACTAATTTAAAACCCAATTAAAGCAAACTAATAATATAAAAAAAAAATGTAATTTTAATTAGACAATGAATTTAATTATCTTATCTCCAACAATTAAAAAGATTTAAAGTAATCGCATAAAATTTTATTCGATTAAATTTATATACTATTCAATAAATGTTTTTTTCTGTCAATGAACCACAGCGCTTAATTCCATATTCAATTAAAACCACAATACGTATTGCTTTCTACACGATCTTTAACGGCATGTCATCTCAACTCTGTATAGAAATCTCGTTACGCACCATTTTTTCTCCATCTTGCATTCTCAACTTTGCATACAACCAAATACATCCTATTCAATTAATCAGTTGAGAAACTCATGGTCTGTCCATATATAAATAATACTTGTTATTAAAATGTCACAGTGTAATGAAAAGGTCAACAGGTGTGGCACAAACTTTTTTTTTTGTTATAAATGCGTGTGAATAATTTTTTTTTAAATAATTGAAATTGTTTATTCTGGCAGTTTAAGTTTTTTGCATATTTTATATGTTAAGTAGGTGCAGATGAAACTAGGCGAAATGAATAATGGATTAAACTATAAAGTGATTAAGCAAACACAAATTACCTTTTCGAAATCTCTATGTGGAAAAAGACCCTCCAATCGCAAATTCCGTAAACCACGCGGTTTGGTTTCTTTCGTGTGCTGACCCCATGGCCAATATCTCTCCATCATATCGCGAGCCTATAACAATAGGATTTTTTTATTTATTAATAATACATTATTATTCATAGCGAACATGAAAATGAAATGGATATTTATATATAACTGCTTTGGTAGAATTGGAGAAATTTTATTTATTTAAATATTTACATAAATATTAATGTTGTTTGTTATCAGCAATTTAAAATTCTTGCTGTTTACTGCGCAAAATTAAAATTATTAACAAAATCTTTTAATTTATGTCATTTTGGGACCATTTCTGCTTTAAATCATTTAATATAAATTAGTTTCAAACATTTTTCTTAACAATATATGTATTTTGAATCTAAATATAGTATGAGCAATTTGAAATTCTTGCTGATTACTGCGCAAAATTAAAATTATTAAGAAAATCATTCAATTTGGGTCATTTTGGGACCATTTCTGCTTTAAATCAATTTATATAAATTGATTTAAAACTTTTTTCTTATTAATTTATGTATTTTGAATCCAAATTTATTATGAGCAATTTAAAATTCCTGCTGGTTACTGCGCAAAATTGAAATTTATAACAAAATCATTCAATTTGGGCCATTTTGGAACCATTTCTGCTTTGAATCTAATTATATAAATTTGTTTCAAACTTTTTTCTTATCAATTTATGTATTTTGAAACTAAATTTATTATCAACAATTTGAAATTCCTGCTGGTTACTGCGCAAAATTGAAATTATTAACAAAATCATTCAATTTGGGCCATTTTGGGACCATTTCTGCGTTAAATCAATTTATATAAATTAGTTTCAAACTTTTTTCATAACAATTTATGTATTTTGAATCTAAATTTATTATCAGCAATTTGAAATTCTTGCTGGTTACTGCGCAAAATTGAAATTATTAACAAAATCATGCAATTTGGGTAATTTTGGAACCATTTCTGTTTTAAATCATTTTATATAAATTTGTTTCAAACTTTTTTCTTATTAACTTATTTATTTTAAATCCAAATTTTTGATCAGCAGTTTGAAATTCCTGCTGGTTACTGCGCAAAATTGAAATTATTAAGAAAATCATTTAATTTGGGTCATTTTGGGACCATTTCTGCTTTTAATCAATTTATATAAATTAGTTTCAAACTTTTTTCTTATCAATTTATGTATTTTAAAACTAAATTTATTATCAGCAGTTTGAGATTCCTGCTGGTTACTGCCCAAGTTTGAAATGATTAACAAAATCATTTAATTTGGGTCAATTTGGGACCATTTCTGCTTTAAATCGTTTTATATAAATTAGTTTTAAACTTTTTTTTACCAACTTATGTATTTTGAATTCAAATTTCTTATCAGCAATTTAAAACTCCTGCTGGTTACTGCGCAAATTTAAAATTATTATCAAAATCATAAAATTTGAACCATTTTGGGACCATTTTTGCTTTGAATCAATTTATATAAAAATAGTTTCAAACTTTTTTCTTAACAATTTATGTATTTTGAATCTAAATTTCTGATCGGCAATTTGAAATTCCTGCTGGTTACTGCGCAAAATTGAAATTATTAACAAAATCATTTAATTTGGGTCATTTTGGGACCATTTCTGCTTTAAATCAATTTAAATAAATTAATTTCAAACTTTTTTCTTAACAATTTATGTATTTTGAATCTAAATTTATTATCAGCAGTTTGAAATTCCTGCTGGTTACTGCGCAAAATTGAAATTATTAAGAAAATCATTCAATTTGGGTCATTTTGGGGCCATTTCTGCTTTAAATCAATTTATATAAATTAGTTTCAAACTTTTTTTTTAACAATACATGTATTTTGAATCTAAATTTATTATCAGCAATTTTAAACTCCTGCTGCTTACTTCGCAAATTTAAAATTATTAACAAAATCATACAATTTGGGTAATTTTGAGACCATTTCTGCTTTAAATCAATTTATATAAATTGGTTTCAAACTTTTTTCTTAACAATTTATGTATTTTAAATCTAAATTTAAAATCAGCAAATTGAAATTTCTGCTGTTTACTGCGCAAAATTGAAATTATTAACAAAATCATTTAATTTGGGTCATTTTGGGGCCATTTCTGCTTCAAATCAATTTATATAAATTAGTTTTAAACTTTTTTCTTAACAATTTTTGTATTTTGAATCTAAATTTCTGATCAGCAATTTGAAATTCCTGCTGGTTACTGCGCAAAATTGAAGTTACTAACAAAATCAAGCAATTTGGGTAATTTTGAGACCATTTCTGCTTCAAATCAATTTATATAAATTAGTTTCAATTTTTTTTCTTAACAATTTGTGTATTTTGAATCTAAATTTATTATCAGCAATTTGAAATTCCTGCTAGTTACTGCGCAAATTTAAAATTATTAACAAAATCATACAATTTGGGTAATTTTGAGACCATTTCTGCTTTAAATCAATTTATATAAATTAGTTTCAAACTTTTTTCTTAACAATTTATGTATTTTGAATCTAAATTTCTGATCAGAAATTTGAAGTTCTTGCTGGTTACTGCGCAAAATTAAAATTATTAACAAAATCATTCAATTTGGGTAATTTTGGGACCATTTTTGCTTTAAATCATTTTATATAAATTAGTTTCAAACTTTTTTCTTAACAATTTATGTATTTTGAATCTAAATTTTTGATCAGCAATTTGAAGTTCCTGCTGGTTACTGCGCAAATTCGAAATTATTAACAAAATTATACTTTTTGGATTATTTTGGGACTATTTCTGCTTTAAATCATTTTATATAAATATATTTTAAACTTTTTTCTTATCTGTTATTGTATTTTGAGTCTAAATTTCTTATCAGCAATTTGAAATTCTTGCTGGTTACTGCGCAAATTTGAAATTATTAACAAAATCATACAATTTGGGCCATTTTGGGACCATTTCTGCTTTGAATCAATTTATATAAATTAGTTTCAAACTTTTTTCTTATTAATTTATGTATTAAGAATCTAAATTTATTATCAGCAATTTGAAATTTTTGCTGGTTACTGCGCAAGTTTGAAATGATTAACAAAATCATACAATTTGGGTCATTTTGGGGCCATTTCTGCTTCAAATCAATTTATATAAATTTGTTTTAAACTTTTTTCTTATCAATTTATGTATTTTAAATCCAAATTTATTATCAGCAATTTGAAATTTTTGCTAGTTACTGCGCAAAATTGAAATTATTAAGAAAATCATTTAATTTGGGTCATTTTGGGACCATTTCTGCTTTTAATCAATTTATATAAATTAGTTTCAAACTTTTTTCTTAACATTTTATGTACTTTGAATCTAAATTTCTGATCAGCAATTTGAAATTCTTGCTGGTTACTACAAAATTATACAACTTGGGTCATTTTGGCATCATTTCTGCTTTAAATCAATTTATATAAATTAGTTTTAAATTTTTTGTATAAATTTATTTAAAACATAATATTATGCCAGTATTTTCGAATGAAGTGGCTCAACCACTCACTCAAGTGTTAGGTATCAAGAAATTAGATCACGACCCTCTTCTGTGATAAAAAGACATCTGACGTCCGCAAAGATGAGGAACATTCAATTTCTTAATAACAAACACTTGGGCGGGTGGGTGGGGCACTCCAAACCATAATAACTTGCTAGTAGTTTGGAATGCAGTGGCCCACCCACCCAAGTGTTAGGTATCAAGAAAATAGACAAAGACTCTCTTCTGTGACAAAATGACATCTGACGTCCGCAGAGAAAAGAAACATTCTTAACTCTTAACCATAGTAACATGCCAGTATTTTAGAATGCAGTGGCCCACCCACCCACCCAAGTGTTAGGTATCAAGAAATTAGATTACGACCCTCTCCTTTGACAAAATGACATCTGACGTCCGCAGAAATAAGGAACAATCAAATTCTTGATAACAATCACTTGGGCGGGTGGGTGGGGCACTCTCAACCATAGTAACATGCCAGTATTTTAGAATAGAGTGGCCCACCCAAGTGTTAAGTATTAAGAAATTAGATCACGACCCTCTGCTGTGACAAAATGACATCTGACGTCCGAATAGAAGAGAAACATTCAAATTTTTGATAACAAACAGTTAGGCGGGTGGGAATGGAGTGGCCCATCTACCCACCCAAGTGTTAAGTAATAAGAAATTAGATCACAATCTTCTCCGTTGACAAAATTACATCCGAAGTCCGCAGATAAGAGAAACATTGAATTTCTTGATAACAATCACTCCAAATTATACTATCATGCTAGTAGTTTGAATGGAGTGGCCCACCCACCTAGCCAAATGTTAGGTATCAAGAAATTAGATCACAACCCTCTCTTGTAACAAAATGACATCTGACGTCCGCAGAGAAAGAAACGATCAATTTCTTAATAACAAACACTTGGGCGGGTGAGTAGGGCACTTCAAATTATAGTAACATGTCAGTATTTTGGAATAGAGTGGCCCACCCACCTACCCAATTGTTAGGTATCAAGAACTAAGATTATGACACTGTCTTGTAACAAAATAACATTTGACGTTCGCAGAGAAAGAAACATTCAATTTCTTAATAACAAACACTTGGGCGGGTGGGTGGGGCACTTCAAACCATAGTAACATACCAGTATTTTAGAATAGAGTGGCACACCCACCCACCCAAGTGTTAAGTATAAAGAAATTAGATCACAACCCTCTCCTGTGACAAAATGACATCTGACGTCCGCATAGATGAGAAACATTCAAATTTTTGATAACAATAAGTGTTTGTTTGCGGGTGAGTGGGATACTCCAAAATAACACACCAGTAGTTTGGAATGGAGTGGCCCACCCACCCACCCAAGTGTTAGGTGTCAAGAAATTAGATTACGACTTTTTCCTATGACAAAATGACATCTGACGTCCGCAGAGAAGAAAAACATTCAATTTCTTGACAACAAACTCTTGGGCGAGTGGGTGGGGCACTCCAAACCATAGTAACGTGCCAGTAGTTTGGAATGGAGTGGCCCACCCACCCACCCAAATGTTTAAAATTGAATTACGACCTTTTCTTGAAACAAAATAACATCTGACGTCCGCAGAGAAATAAACATTCAATTTCTTAATAACAAACACTTGGGCGGGTAAGTGGGGCACTTCAAATTATAGTAATATGCCAGTATTTTGAAATAGAGTGGTCCACCCACCCTCCCAAGTGTTAGGTATCAAGAAAATAGATCACGACTCTCTTCTGTAACAAAAGGACATCTGACGTCCGCAGAGGAGAGAAACATTTAATTTCTTGATAACAAACACTTGGGCGGGTGGGTGGAGCACTCCAAACCCTAGTAACATACCAGTATTTTAGAATGAAGTGGCCCACTCACCCACCCAAGTGTTAGGTATGAAGAAATTAGATCACATACTTTTCCTGTGACCAAATAGCATCTGACGTCCGCAGAGAAAGAAACATTCAATTTCTTAATAACAAACATTTGGGCGGGTGCTTGGGGCACTTCAAATTATAGTAACATGCCAGTATTTTGCAATAGAGTGGCCCACCCACCCTCCCAAGTGTTAGGTATCAAGAAATTAGATTATGACTCTCTTCTATAACAAAAGGACATCTGACGTCCGCAAAGAAGAGAAACATTCAATTTTTTTACAACATACACTTGGGCAGGTGGGTGGGGCATTTCAAATATAGTAACATGCCAGTAGTTTGGAATGAAGTGGCCCACCCACCCACCCAAATGTTAGGTATCAAAAAAATGAGATCACGACCCTCTCTTGAAACAAAATGACATCTGACGTCCGTACAGAAAGAAACATTCAATTTCTTAATAACAAACACATGGGCGGGTGGGTGGAGCACTTCAAACTATAGTAGTAGTAGTTTATTTATCTAAAGATCAGAATATAATACATGTCAAAAATATACAATAAAATCTTATAGTCTAAAAATATCACATATAATACATTTAATATAAAAAATACAGAGTTACATTTAAAAAATAATAACATGCCAGTATTTTGGAATGAAGTGGTCCACCCAACCACCAAAGTTTTAGGTATTAAGAAATTAGATCACGACTCTCTTCTGTAACAAAAGGACATCTAACGTCCGCAGAGAAGAGAAACATTTAATTTCTTGACAACAAACACTTGGGCGGGTGGGTGGGGCACTCCAAATCATAGTAACATGCCAGTATTTTGGAATGAAGTGGCCCACCCACCCACCCAAATGTTAGGTATCAAGAAATTAGATTACGACCCTCTCTTGTAACAAAATGACATCTGACGTCCGCGGAGAAAGAAACATTCAATTTCTTAATAACAAACACTTGGGCGGGTAGGTGAGGCACTCCAAACCATAGTAACATGCCAGTATTTTGGAATGAAGTGGCCCACCCACCCACCCAAGTGTCAGGTATCAAGAAGTTAGATCACAACCCTTTCTTGTGACAAAATGTCTTCTGACGTCCGCATTTCTTGATGACAAACACTGGGCAGAGAATAGTAACAAATTATTAATTTGGAATGGACGAAAAAACCCACCCATCCAAATGTTACTTATCAAGAAATTAGATCACGACTCTTTTCTGTAACAAAATGACTTGTGATGTCCGCAGAAAAGAGAAACAATAAATTTTTTGGGCGGTTGGTTGGGGCATGCTAAACTATAGTAGCATGCCAGTAGTTTGGAATGGAGTGGCCAACCTACCCACCCAAGAGTTAGGTATTAAGAAATTTGATCATCACAGCCCCCTCTTGTAACAAAATGACATCTGACGTCCGCAGAGAAGAGAAACCTTTAATTTTTTGATAACAAAAACTTGAGCGGGTGGATTGGAGCACTCAAAACCATATTAACACGCCAGTAGTTTGGAATGTAGTGGCCCACTTACCCTCGCAAGTGTTAAGTATCAAGAAATTAGATCACAACCCTCTCCTATCATAAAATGACATCTGACTGATTCAATTCCTTGATAATAAACCCTTGGGCGGGTGAGTAAGGTACTCTAAACCATAGTAACATGCTAGTATTTTGGAATGGAGTGGCTCAACCAACCACCCAAGCGTTAGGTTAATTTGGACCCACCCAATTGTTATGTATCAATAAATTAGATCACGACTCTCTCTTGTGACAAAATGACTTTTGACGTCTGTATAGAAAACAAATATTCAATTGCTTGATAAAAATTATAGGGTGGATGGTTTGGTCACAGTAAAAGAAGCTACTGGACTACAATTTGAACTTAGTCATTAAGAAATTTATTTGTAAACAATTTACTGGTATCTGACATTTATTTCCTTGCATACATTAACTTTAAGAACATAAGAGGTGGAAGAAACATTAGATCTTTTAATGAATAACACTTGGCTGGGTAGGTTGGTCTCAGTGAAAGAAGTTCACTTACCCAAACGTAAATTTTGGCCTAAAATATTGCTAAAAAGCACCCAAAAAATTAATGTAATTTGTTTATGAAATCCTAAAAATATAAACTGTCGAAAAGTGAACAATTTTATTTAAAACAAGTCAAAACTAGCATTGTTTGTATAAAAATATTGTCAAAAGTACCCAAATGTATTATAAGCAAAGTTAAGTTAAGAAATGCAACTTTTTATTTATGAAAAATGTAAAATGGTAAAATTCTGTTATAAGATATCAAAATATTTTTAAAAAAATGTTATTTTTTTTTTCATAGATCAAAAAAAAAATTTAAAATTGTGACTTTTATCGTTAAATTCAAAAATATTGTCAAAATGTTTGACATTTTTCTTAAAGCTTAGTTTGCTATGTTTTCTACAAGTTTCAAATTAATTGTTAATGCTCAAATACTAATTTTTCAATCAAAAAACCAATTTTCCTAACCAAAAAGTTATGGCATTTTAAATCTCAAAATTATTGCCAACATTTTTGACACGTTCTTCAAAGCTTTGCAATGTTTTCT
The DNA here is from genome assembly GCA_963932245.1 of Tachinus rufipes. Lineage (NCBI taxonomy): Eukaryota > Metazoa > Arthropoda > Insecta > Coleoptera > Staphylinidae > Tachinus > Tachinus rufipes. The sequence continues at coordinate 13,181,381 of OZ010749.1, forward strand.
AAAATATTTAAATTAATTTCTAAGCTCTAAAACTACTTTTTTATCAAAAAACACATTTTTGAAAGCTCAAACTAATTTTCAAAATCTTGCAATGTATTTTAAAACTCAAAAATGTTGACAAAAAGTTTAATACGTTTCCTAAAGCTTTAAAACGTTTTTTTTTTTAAATTTAGAATTATTTTCTGTAGTTCTAAAACAATTATTTTAATTAAAAAAGCTCTGAGCTCAGTTTTTAAAATGTTGACAAAAATACTGCCAAAATGTGTGACACATTTTTCAAAGCTTTGCAATGTTTTCTAAAAATTTCAAACTATTTTCCGAAGCTCTAAAACTATTTTTTTAATCAAAAAAGCTTAAATTAATTTTTAAATTTTTGATTTGTATTTTAAAACTTAACCATTACCAAAATGTTTGACACTAAAGCTGCGAAGTTTACTAAATTTTTTAAATTATTTTCTAAAGCTCTAAAACTGTTTTTTTCCAATCAAAAAACACATTTTTTAATAATATATAAAATATATAAAGAAGAGTCGCAATATCTTCTAATGAGACAGTTGTTAAGCAATAATTTGGAATAAAGCCTAGTTAAATAGGTTTTATTCGAAATTATTTTTTATGTTCTGATATACACGAAATTGTATAATAGTAATTATAATTTATGCAAAAAAATTATTCTACTTTTAGTTTTCAAATTTCTTTTTTTAATTCTTTTTCATGTCATTACCATCAGCTAAATATCCCGAAATAATTAGTTTATTTTTTCATTCTCAGAATGCTATAGCCATTAAATAAAGTCATTAAGTCAGTTAGTATAAATAGTCAATACACTCAAAATATTCACTTTGAATTGTGGTGGTAAACGATGTTGACTATGTAAGTTACAAATCAATTATTAAATTTAAATCAATAAAGCCATACTGATGAGAGGTAAACCTCGAAACGCGTCTATGGATGTTTTCTAGTTTAGGATAATTTTTTCATGTATTTGATTTTTTAACATTTTTTAAAGTTCAAACTAATTTTCAAATTTTTCAATGTATTTTGAAACTCAAAAATATTGCCAAAATGTTTAACACATTCTCCAAAATTTGTGATGATTCTAAAAGTTTCAAATTAATTTCTAAAGCTCTACAACTGACTTTTTAATAAAAAACACATTTTTCAAAAATCAAACAAATTTTCAAAATTTTGACATATTTTTTAAAACTCAAAAATAATGCCAGAATTTTTGACACGTTTTTTAAAGCTTTGCGATGTTTATTAAAAGTTTAAAAAAAATTTCTGATGTTTTAAAACTAATGTTTTAATCAAAAAACACATTTTCCAAATCTCAAAAAAAATATCAAAATGTTGACATGTATTTTATAACTCAAAAATTTTGCCAAAAATTTCTTGATGCTTTGCAATGTTTTCTAAAAGTTTCAAGTTAATTTTTGAAACTCTAAAACTAATTTTTAAATCAAAATACACATTTTTGGAAGTTCAAACTTTTTTTTTATATTTTTTAAAATTCAAAAAAGCCTTTTTTTAAATTAAATTATTTTTTAAAGCTTAAAACTGATTTTATATATTTTTATAATTAAATTTTTTTTTCCAAAATTCAAAACAGTTTTTAAAATAAATTTTAAAACTCAAAAACAATGATAAAATGTTTGACGCATTCCTCAAAGCTTTGTTGTGTTTTGTAAAAGTTTTGAAATAATATTTGAGTTAAAAAAAAAAAATTAAAACTTTGGCATGGTTTTTAAAACTCTGCCTAAACGTTTGACACATTTTTCAAAGCTTTGCAATGTTTTTTTAAAGTTTAAAATTTATTTCAGAAATTAATTAAAAAACTCATTTTACATAACCAAAAAAAAATTTCACTCTATTCTAAAATATTGGTTTGTTATCATGCTTTGGAGTGACCCAACCACCCGCCCTACAATTTGCCATTAAGGAATTTAATATTTGTCTTCTATTTAAACGTTAGAAGTTATTTTATCACAAGAGAAGGTCGTGATCCAACCTCTTGATAACTAACAATTGGGCGGGTGGGTGGGCCACTCTATTTTAAACTATTGGTTTGTTACTATGCTTAGGAGTGTCCCACCCACCCGCTCAAGTGTTTATTATCAAAGAATTTGATGTTTATCTTCTATGAGGACATCAGAAATCATTTTAGCACAAAAGAAGGTCGTGATCCAACTTCTCGATAACTAACATTTGGGCGGGTGGGTGGGCCACTCTATTTCAAACAATTGGTTTTTGACTATGCTTTGGTGTAACCCACCCGCCCGCCTTATTGCTATCAAGGAATTAAATTTATGTCTTCTATTTGGACGTCAGAAGTCATTTTATATATATATATATATAACCAACACTTGGGTGAGTGGGTGGGCCACTCCATTCCAAACTATTGGCTCGTTAGTATGTTTAAGAGTGTCCCACCCACCCACCCTAGAGTTTGCCGTCAAAGAATTAAATTTTTGTCTTCTTTGCGGATTTCAGAAGCAATTTCATTACAAGAATAAGTCGTGATCTAACTTTTTGATAACTAACATTTGGGCGGGTGGGTGGGCCACTCTATTTTAAACTATTGGTTTGTTACTATGCTTTGGAGTAACCTACCCACCTGCCTAAGTATTTGCCATCAAGGAATCAAATGTTTGTCTTCTATTTGGACGTCAGAAGTCATTGTATCACAAGAGAAGGTCGTGATCTAACCTTTTGATAACCAACACTTGGGTGGGTGGGTGGGCCATTCTATTCTAAACTATTGGCTTGTTACTATGTTTAAGAGTGTCCCACCCACCCACCTTAGTGTTTGCCATCAAAGAATTAGATTTTTGTCTTCTTTGCGGATTTCAAAAGCATTTTTATTACAAGAATAAGTCGTGTTCTAACTTTTTGATAACTAACATTTGGGCGGGTGGGTGGGCCACTCTATTTCAAACAATTTGTTGTTCAATATGCTTTGATGTAACCCACCCGCCCGCCTTATTGCTATCAAGGAATCAAATGTTTGTTTTCTATTTGGACGTCAGAAGTCATTTTATATATATAACCAACACTTGGGTGAGTGGGTGGGCCATTCCATTCCAAACTATTGGCTCGTTAGTATGTTTAAGAGTGTCCCACCCACCCACCCTAGAGTTTGCCATCAAAGAATTAGATTTTTGTCTTCTTTGCGGATTTCAGAAGCAATTTTATTACAAGAATAAGTCGTGATCTAACTTTTTGATAACTAACATTTGGGCGGGTGGGTGGGCCACTCTATTTTAAACTACTGGTTTGTTACTATGCTTTGGAGTAACCTACCCACCTGCCCAAGTATTTGCCATCAAGGAATTAAATGTTTGTCTTTTATTTGGACGTCAGAAGTCATTGTATTACAAGAGAATGTCGTGATCTAACCTCTTGATAAATAACATTTGGGTGGGTGGGTGTTTGGGCCATTCTATTTTAAGATATTGGTTTGTTACTATGCTTTGATGTAACCCACCCACCCGCCTTATTGCTATCAAGGAATTAAATTTTTGTTTTCTATTTGGACGTCAGAAGTCATTTTATATATATAACCAACACTTGGGTGAGTGGGTGGGCCACTCCATTCCAAACTATTGGCTCGTTAGTATGTTTAAGAGTGTCCCACCCACCCACCCTAGAGTTTGCCATCAAAGAATTAGATTTTTGTCTTCTTTGCGGATTTCAGAAGCAATTTTATTACAAGAATAAGTCGAGATCTAACTTTTTGATAACTAACATTCGGGCGGGTGGGTGGGCCACTCTATTTTAAACTACTGGTTTGTTACTATGCTTTGGAGTAACCTACCCACCTGCCCAAGTATTTGCCATCAAGGAATTAAATGTTTGTCTTTTATTTGGACGTCAGAAGTCATTGTATCACAAGAGAAGGTCGTGATCTAACCTCTTGATAACTAACATTTGGGCGGGTGGGTGGGCCACTCTATTTCAGACTATTGGTTTGTTACTGTGCTTTGGAGTAACCCACCCACCCGCTCTAGTGTTTTTACCATCAAGGAATTAAATGTTTGTCTTCTATTTGGACGTCAGAAGTTATTGTATCACAAGAGAAGGTCGTGATCTAACCTTTTGATAACCAACACTTGGGTGGGTGTGTGGGCCACTCCATTCCAAACTATTGGCTTGTTACTATGTTTAAGAGTGTCCCACCCACCCACCCTAGTGTTTGCCATCAAGGAATTACATTTTTGTCTTTTAATTAGACATCAGAATTCATTTTATCACAAGAGAAGGTCTTGATCTAACTTCTTGATAATTAACACTTGGGCGGGTGGATGGGACAATTCATTCCAAACTATTGGTTTGTTACTATGTTCTAGAGTATCCCACTTATCCGCCCAAGTGTTTGTTATTAAAGAATTTGATGTTTGTCTTCTATGCGGACATCAGAGGTCATTTTATTACAAGAGAAGGTCGTGATCTAACCTCTTAATAAATAACATTTGGGAGGGTGGGTGGGCCACTCTATTTCAAATTATTGGTTTGTTACTATGTTTTGGAGTAACCCATCCACCAGCTCTAGTGTTTGCTATCAAAGAATTAAATATTTGTCTTCTATTTGGACGTCAGAAGTCATTGTATCACAAGAGAAGGTCGTGATCTAACCTTTTGATAACCAACACTTGGGTGGGTGGGTGGGCCATTCTATTTTAAACTATTGGCTTGTTACTATGTTTAAGAGTGTCCCACCCACCCACCCTAGTGTTTGCCATCAAGGAATTACATTTTTGTCTTTTAATTCGACATCAGAATTCATTTTATCACAAGAGAAGGTCGTGATCTAACCTCTTGATAACCAACATTTGGGTGGGTGGGTGGGTCACTCCATTCCAAACTATTGGCTCGTTACTATGCTTAGAAGTGTCCCACTCACCCACCCTAAAGTTTGCCATCAGAAAATTGAATTATTGTTTTTTTTGCGGGATTTCAGAAGCCATTTTATGACAATAGAAGGTTGTTGTCCAATGTATTGATAACTCCATTTCAAACTATTGGCTTGTTACCGTACTCTGTAGTGACCCACTCACCCGCCCAAGTGTTCCTTATCAAGGAATTGTATACTTGTTTTCTATGCGGACCTTAAAAGTCATTTTATCACAAAAGTAGGTTGTGATCTTTTCTATTCCAAACTATTAGTTTATTACTATGTTATGGAGTGTCCCATCCACCGTCCTTAGTGTTTCTTATCAAAGAATCGGAAGTTTTTGCTCTCTGCAAGTGTTAGTTAGAAGTCCTTTAGTTCGAGGAGGAGAAGGTGATATTCTTGATAATGAACAATGTGGGTGTGTCTCTCCAAACCATGGTTACCATCAAGTAGTTTGAACTGTAGATACAATTATGATATTTAATCTCTCGATGACCAACACTTGGGTGGATGGTTAATTAAAATTGAAGTGAACTTGCTGATTTTAGGAAACATTTATTGTCTTTTTAAAATAATATTCTAATTTTATTTAAATTATATACATTAAGCTATGAATACAGCGCCAAATATTTAGATTATGATCGGCATTGAAATTAGAAGCTTCATAGTTTTGGATTTTTTTTGTTAAATAGTATTCTAAAAATATTTCCAAAATGGTTGACAATGTTTGATACGTTCCCCAAAATTTGTGATGTTTTCTAAAAATTTCAAATTAATTTCTAAATCTAAATTTTTAATCAAAAATTACATTTTCTAAAATTTTTCATGTATTTTATCTCAAATTTTTTTTATTTTATTTTAATTTTTTTTTATGACGCTCTAAAATGAATTTTTTAATCTAAAACTACATTATACAAAGTTAAAACCTATTTTTAAAATTTTGACATGTATTTTATAACTCCAATTGTTTGACAAATTTCGGTATAAGCTAATAAGAAAACCCTTAAACACTTTAGCATCTAATGGTAAACTTTAACTTTTGACTTTAAAAAAGAGTAGAGCAAGAGTTTTTAATTAATTATATTTTAGAAATTCATTGTTTTTTTGAACAATTTTGAACAATTTTGAACAATTTTGAACAATTTTGAACAATTTTGAACAATTTTGAACAATTTTGAACTATTTTATTTTATTATAAACACCAAAAAGAGCTTCCTTCTGCTGACAACAAACTAGAGAAGAAAAAAATATTGCCAGTTTTTGCGCGTAACATATTTCCCAGTGAATTGCGTTAAAATTATGCACCGACGGAACGTGTTTGGTGAAAAACTTGACAGTAAACCTCATTTGATTTGAGGCTTTATAAATGATTCTTTCTACTTTTTTTTCAATTTTATGATTTTTATATATATTATCTTATCAATTTATATAAGATTTAAAATGTATTGTTTGTACTATAACTGATCAATTTAGATATAATCAATAATTTCATAGAATAATAATTAATGAAATTAAAGTTCACATTAACTTTTTACATAGTTTATTTATTTAGTTTCACAATAAATATGAATTATATTTAATAAATATTAAATTACTATAGGCAAAACATTCTACACACCTGCTTCTGTTCTTGCATTTTCCTCAATCTAGAATAATCCTGCTGTTTCTGCCACAATTGTAAACCCTCTTGCACCATCCTTAAATCCCTATCCTTTCTCTCCATCAAGCTACTAGTCTGCACACCCTCATCCACAAACATACCCACACAAAAATTCTACAATATTTATCAAAACTACAACTTCACTAATCGACGTTAATATTGCGAATGTCTGGAAGAAGTTATGAAAATATAATTGAGGTCCTGGATTCGTTCGGTGACGGGTACGACGATGGAAATTCGCGTTCGAACTGCCACCCACCCATGCAAGCTGAAAAAAACGCTTTACCCCTGTTTCGCTATGTCACTTAAATCATTATTATGTGGATTATGTAACATATTTATTGGCATGTCTTTTAGCTATATTATTTTCTTTACGACTGGTTTGTATTTATGCGAATCAATTTATTGTCGTGGGGGCATGCTATAAATTTAATGATTAATTTTTTCTTATTGTCTTACAATTCGTTTCGAATTTCACCATCCGGTTTTATGACAATTGGCGATTTGTTAAATTGAGCTTTAATTTTGATAAAGTTGATTATTTTTTATGTTTGTTTCAGGTGAGTGATGATACGTAAAGAATCTCCGTGCATTTTTCAATCGATTATCAGGTAATTATTTTATTAACGACCCATATTTTGAGAATTATAGTTGCGCTTTATGGGGTGATTATTATTATCAGTAACTTGCTCAATTAATTGAGTTTATTTAGATATCATGTGGGATTTTTTTTAATGCTACAATGAATCGTTTCAGATTGAAATTATTTATTTTGCATTTGCAAAATTAATTATAAGTGAATATAATATTATACATAAATACAGTTTGCAAAATATTTTAATCAGTATTGCGGATTTCTCGACGTTATCTTTAATAAATGAGATAATTTTTAATAGAAAAATTTGCGTCCAAGTTTAATGGACAAATGTAATAAAAATAATTTTATATAAATATTCCGTATAACTTCATTACGATGCGCGTTAAATAATAAAATTTGGTTTATAATTAAGCTTTATTACGATACCCAATAGCGTTTTTAATGAGATTAATATGAATGCAAACTATAAAAAGAAAATTCCAGAAAAAAAATTAAAAAATTAAAAAAACTAAAAACTTTTTCTTTAACAACTAAAAAAGCATTTTTAGTAGGTTTTTTGAACTTCTACTTTTAATTTATTCCAAATAACAATTTTTGTAGTCCTTCAACAATATTTTTAGATTCTTAAAAAAAATATTTAATTTTTTTTTTTTTTTTTTTTTAATTTTGGTTTTTTTGTTGTTCTCAGGTCCTCCGTCGAGCAGGTTAAATTTTTTGGGAAAAATTTAACTTTTAGTACAAATTTTAAAGGTCTAAGACGGAATTTTTAATTTTTTTTTTTTGGTTAATTTTTTTTTTTTTTTTTAAATTAGAAAAAATTGCTTATGTAACTAATCACTAACCACAACAGAAACTCTATTAAACTTGAAATCTATAAGAAGTGCATTTCCAAATATACGAAAATTCCCAAACACGATATTTAAAAAGAAATTCTCTATCAATTTGAATTTTTGCGTCGTTTTCAAGTCCTTTTTCAAGCAGATCTGAATTTGTAACAAAAAAGAACAGCGTTTTTGAACTTCTTTACGTAAAATTGCCTTTGTCAGTTTGAATATTTTCGCCATCTTCATGTCCTCCAATACTCCGATAAGTAGATTTAAATTAAGTTTTTTTTTTTATTTTCATAAGCAAAATTGACTTGATATCAATTTTAGAGGTCTCAACAACAATATTTTTAATATCATTCTCTCAACTTTCAAAAAACATTACAAAATTTAACTTTTTTGGATTTCTTCTTTAGCCTGATTTTGTCCACTCCTAAACATAGGCCATATACTTCTATGTCGATCTTTGTTGGGCAATCTGTATCCAGTTTCTGCCCGCGTGTCTCTGTATATCGTTTTTCTATCTCATTTGGGAGCGACCTCGAGTATCTAGAAGAAGGATACTCGAGGTCTCCACTATAATATTGTCTTGGTCCATTTGCCATTTTTTCTATGTCATCTGTGATTCCAGTTCTTTGCTTTATTTCCTCGTTTGGGATTTTATCTCGTAAGCTTAATCTTAACATAGCGCGCTTCATTGTTCGTTGGCAGACTAAAATTCAATTTGCGCTATTTCTTGTGATGGCCATAGTTTCTAGCCCGTATGTAGTGACAAGTAAGAAACATGTATTATAAGCTTTTTTGTTTAGGTTTATTGGAATTTTAGGTTCTCGTAGGATATATCCTAATTTGTCAAAAGCTGTTCATGCTAATCCGATGCACCTGGTGATCTCTATTGTTTGGTTGGCCTTTCCTAATTTGATGCTATACCCCAAATATATATATACTCCTTGACTTTTTCTAGAGTGTGCTTCTTGATGACCAAGTAATTTAACTCTCTTTCTTTCCCACGATAGTTTTTTGAACACGTCTTCCAGCACTAAAGTGGGTACTTTCCTCGTCGTCCAATCTGCCATTTTGCCGTGTAGCGTTTCGTGTTTGAAGATGTATTTAAGCAAGTTTGTGTACTTGGAGACAATTCGGGCATTGTCCATTGATTGGAGTACTGCCCATATTTCGATGGAGTCAAAGGACTTCTGATAGTCCACAAATGTCATGTGAAGGTGGATATTTGTTAAGCCGATTGATAAAAAAATTGAAATTTTGATTTGTTATTATTTTGGTTTGAACTTATAAAAGGTGAGCAGTAGACTGATTGGTCTGTAGTTTTCCAAATTTGTATTATTTTTTTTCTTAAAAAGGAGAATTACCTCTGCGTTTTGCCTTGAGTCAGGAATTTTGCTTTCTTCAAGGTAGTTGTTCAAGAGTATCAGGATTTTTCAAAGGTTTCTCCTCCAGTGTTCAGCATTTTGCTAGTTATTTGATTTTTGTCTGGTGTTTTGTTGTTCTTCAGATGGTGTAATGCTGCTCTTAGTTCTGCTTTATCAATCTTTTGAAGTTCTCTGAATCCTACATTTGGGACTGTTTGTATCGACCCTGTCCGCTGATCTTTGGCTATATAAGTTTACGTAGAATCTTTTGATGGTTTCTGAAATATTGTCTTTTTTTATGACAATTTCTTTTTTGTGATTTTTATCTTATGTACTGTTCCCTTTCTTTTTGATCTTGTAGCGCGCAAAACTCTCATGTTGTTTTGAATACCTTCATGGATTTGTTTTGTGTTGAATTCTTTGCAGTCTTTCCTGATGGCCTTTTTGATCTTTTTGTTCAAAGTTGCGTATTCCAAAGAGTCTCTGTCTATTGCTTTCCGTTCCTTAATCAGTACTTCCGTTTTTTTGCTAATTTTGTTGTTTTGTGTATTCTGCGGTGCACAGACTTTTTTCAACGCTGCTCTGATGCTTATAGCAATTCTTGTTGTTAACGCATTTAGTTGTAACCCTTATAGCTTATCGGTTGGATGTAGGCTCTTGCTGATTTGGGCGTTGTATTTTTTTTTCTCTATTTGTTTTGTCGTGTTGTCTGGACTTTTCTCCATTTCCTATATAGGTAATTTTTTTAAGAAAGTGTTTTCTCTTTATTGAGGTGTTTGTCCTCTCCGGTTTTGCTGGTGAGTCCGTTGCTGTTTTTTCTTCAAACTTTGGCCTTAAAGTCCCCCATTATGATGCTCCAATTAGTGTTTTCTGATACATGAAGTGTCCTGATTTCAGAGTGGTTAGTGTTTCTTCTTCTAGTTTTGCTGATTCCCAGTACGTTCCACTTAATGTTCTGCAACTTATTCTTAAGGTTTGTTAGGTTTTTATCGAACCTCATGGTGCGGATGTTGTATGTTGGTATATCGTAATTCATTTGGGTTTTTTTTTTTTTGGGTTTTTGATGTTTTTTTAGCTTTTGTCTAGCCAGAATCCATGAGACAGACGCTGCAAGGTTTTGAGCTTCCTACTCTACTTCTTGGGGTGTTCTTCTCTCAGAATTTTTATCAAGAAGGGACATTTTTTTGAGTAAATATGACCCTTAATAACAGTCTTTTTGGATTTGCGCGGCATAAAAATGCACTTTTTAGTGAAAATTACCGAAATATAAAAGAAATTTATCTGTTAATTTGAATTTTTGCGTAGTCCTTAAGTCCTTCATCAAGCTGGTTTAAATTTTTAGCAGTTTTTTTGAACTTTTATTCTTTTATCAATTTGAATCTTTAAGTCGTCTTCAGCTCTTTCAATCCACCGTCAAGCAAGTCTAAATATTCAGTAAAAAATAAGCAAATTCTTTTAAATTTTTTACGTAAAATTGATTATCAGGACGTTAATTGCTCATGCAAATAACTACTAAACTCAAAAGAAGCTCTACCAAACTGAAAATTTGTGTGTTAAAATGTTTACCATCTGCCATCAAATTTGCACAGCTTTTTGGGCATCATAAAGCTATGAAAATGATCAAAAACGTAATTTAAAAAACATCGTTTGTCTTTGTCTTTGTGTCTTCTAGTCCTCCATCAAGCCGATCTAGATTTGTAGCAAAAATAAAGATTTTTTGGAGACGGGCTCAGAAATAGCCCAAAACTTAAGCTTGCTACTTGTTTGTCTTCAATCTTACTGCTTTCATTGTCTGTAAACTTTCTCAGAGCAAAAATAGCATCCTATATTGCTGCTGTTAAAAGACTCGACTCTACTGTTGCACTTATGGAACTTCTTTAGAAAACCTAAATGGCGCAGTCGGTAGATAAAATAAAAGTTTACAAACCGGTTCTAGACCTAACACTACAGCCTGGAGTCACTTGAACTCAATACATCTTTTCCAGGTTTTTTACAAATTGCTCAGTATTTCTTTTATTATTTTAATACTCTAATGACCTCCATTATTCAATTGGAACATCTTAGTCCAGCAAATCCGAACAACAAATACAACGTCCGGGAAACTTACCCCAAACCTTACACCATTGTCTGAGGTTCATTCGAGGCTTACTGCATCTGTAGAATTTTTTCAGAAAATTTAAAACAAAATTCTACTAATTGGCTCCACAATACAATACCCATTGTATCTTCTCCAGAAAGTTTTTACCAATTTTTTAGTATGTTTTCATTTATTTCTCAAACATTTAGTTTTATTTATGTTTTTTAAAATGCCGACATTTTACTTGAAACTTTTATTAGAGAAGAAGACAAGACAGTTAAGTATTTGCACAATTTTATAAAAGCCTTTAAAGGACGTTTAAGACCTTCTTGTTTGCTTTAAGTGGCTTTTAATGTTTCTTTAATGTTTTTATCATTATTTTAATAATTATTTTTGTTCCCATGATTTCTCTTCTTTCTAAGATGCTTGTAGTGTTATCTAAAATTTTGTATAAACCAGTACAAACCAACAAAAACTTAGCTTTATGGAAAACATTTAAACGTTTGTAGTCTTTAGATCAAATTCTAAATAATAAACAAGACATCTTGTGTGCTGTCTTGGATCTAAACCAAACTTGAGGTTAAGGATTTTTTTTATTATTTTGTCCAAATCAATTGGTTAGGTGTAAAGGTAGATAGTGCTCAGTCTTTTCTCAAAATTTTGCAGTACAACCTAAAAATTCTAGGTACGCTACTGATTCCACCAAACGCTCTACAAGTTTCTGTAGATAATTTTGCTTTGGACAAATACTTGGGCGAATAAGTGGGTTACTCCAGATTATGATTACTAACGAGTAGTATCCATGATTACCAGCGAGTAGTTTAAACTGAAGTGCTCACCCATCTGCCGAGTATTTGTTTCAAAAAGATGGAAGTTTCTTCTCTCTTAATGTATTAGAATCTCTATGTTAGTGGAGGAGATGATGAATACAATCTTTTGGTGACTAACACTTGGGTGGGTGGGTGGGTGGGTCACTCCAAACTATCTAAAGTGCCCAAACACCCGCCCAAAAATTTGTTATCAAAAATTTTATAGTTTCTTCTTTTTGAAATCCTTAAAATTCTTTTTGTTCGAGAAGAAGAAGAAGGTAATATCTAATTTTCTGCTAACCAACAGTTGGATGGGTTAATATGTCCAGCAATTTTTTTGTTATTACAAAATTGAAATTGGAAAAAGTTTCTCTGCAAGTGTTAGAAGTCCCTTAGTACAAGGAGGACGACCAACACTTTGGTGAGTGAATGGGTCACTCTAAATGATGATTACCATAGACTTGTTTCAATTGGAGTAAGCACCCACACACTCAAAAATTTGTTAACAAGAAATTGAAAGTTTATTCTTTTTGCAAATTTTCGAAGTCTATATGTTGGGGGAAGGAATAATGAATCCATTCTCTTGATGATCAATACTTTGGTGGATAGGTGGGTCACTCTAAATCATGGTCTGAAGTGTCCAACCACCCTCTCAAAAGATTGTTATAAGAAAATTGAAAGTTTCTCCTCTTTGCAAGTGTTCAAAATCTTTTTGTTTGAGAAGAAAGGCGTGATATTTAATCTTTTTGGCGACCAACATTTGGGTGGGAGGGTGGGTCACTCCAGATCATAATTACCACTAATTAGTTTGAACTGGAGTAGTACACACCCACCCGCCCAAAAGTTGTTAACAAAAAACTTTAAATTTCTCTTCTCTGCAAATGTTAGAAGTCTTTAGTCATAGGAGGAGGTATTATCCAATTTCTTGATAACCAACATTTGAGCGAGTTCAAATGATAATTACCATCACGAAAAAATTTGTTAGCAAAAAATTGAAAGTTCCTCCTTTTTGCAACGGTTAAAAGTAGAGGAGTAGATAATAAATCCAATTTCTTGATGATCGACACTTGGGTGGGTGGGCGGGTCACTCCAGTTCATAATTACCATCAAGTAATTTGAACTGGAATGCACACCTACCCGTCAAAAAATTTGTTATGACCAATACTAGGGTGGGTGGTTGAGTCACTCCAGATAATGATTACTTTCAAATGGTTTAAACTGAAGTGCCCAAGCAACAAGCAAAAAGTTATTATAAAAAATTGGAAATCTCCTCTTTCCAAGCGTTAAAGTCTTTTTGTCCAAGAAAGAAAAAGTGATATCCAATTTTTTTGATGACCAACACTTCTGTAAGTCACTTAGGATCATGATTACCAGCAAATACTTTGAAAGAGTTTGTAGTTTCTCTTCTCTGCAAATGTTAAAAGAGGAGAATATGATATCCAATCTCTTCATGACCAATACTTGGGCGATGATTACCATCAAATAGTTTCAACTGCAGTAAGGACACACCAACCCAAGATTTTGTTCATAATAAGTAGAAAATTTCTTCTTGCAAGCAGTAGAAGTCTCTCTATTAGAGGAAAGGATGATGAATCCAACTTCTTGATGACCAATACTTACTGCTCAATACTGATTTGAACTGCAGAGCTCAACCAACCGGCCCGAAAATTTATTATGAAAAAATTAAAAGTCAACTCTTTCCATGCGCTAAAGTCTTTTTTCTAAAAAGGAGGAGATGATATCCAATCTTTTGATGATCAACGCTTAGGCGGGGGGTGGGTCACTCGAGATCATGATTAGTGGAGTGACCACGGAAGCGTTAAAAATCTCTTTGTCCAAGAAAGAGGAGGTGAAATGCAATCTCTTAATGATCAACACTTGGATGGATAATGATTACTGAGTGGTTTGAACTAGAGTGCCCAAAAATTTACTATAAACAAAATTGGAACAGTTTCCTCTTTCCAAGCGTTAAAAGTGTCATTGTCCAAGAAGGAAAGTCTTGAAATGACTTGGGCGGGTCACTCCAGATCTTGATTAACGGCAAATAGTTTAAACCAGAGTGCTCCACCCCTGCAAGTGTTGTTATCAAAAAATTGGAATCCTCTTTGCAAGCGTTTGAAGTCGAATAGAGAAGTAAAGCAGAAATTAGTATTAAATACAGGCCAAGAAATAGAAAGATGTGAAAAATATAAATATTTGGGACCAAAAATTAAAACAATGGAATTTTTGGAGGGGATAGGCGGGGAGAAGTAGATTAGAAAAAATAAAAGAAATAATGCATGTGAAAGGAACAATTACAGAAAATATAAGATCAAAACAATTGAGATGAAAAGAAATCACACCAAAAAATCTGGTCCAGGAGCATGGTAAGTTAAAAAAGCATGGAGAGGGGATATCGAAAGGCAACGGAGAACGATATAACCAATTGGATAGATTAGAATAAAAGTGTAGTTTGAACTTGTTATCAAGATATTGAAAGTCTCACCTTTTTGCAAACTTTAGAACTTTACAAGTAAGAAAAGAATCCAATCACTTAATAACCAACACTTTGGTGGGTGGCTGGGTCACTCCAGTTTATGATTAACAAGTAGTTTAAACATTTAAAGAATTATTCACATCATTAATAGTTTTTTCATCATTTTCATCTCCTCTCGTCCATCAGAAGCCACAATAGCAGTCTTCATTCTCAATTTCTTTCAAAACACGTACAATTTGCAAACCTTCTTCAAATTTTGGTCATATTCAAGTTTATGATCTTCTTCGTATTGATTGTTGAAGAGAATTGTGTTTGGAATAGAAATCGAAATGGCGCAGTCGGTAGGTGGAATATTTAGTCTTTGATGCAGTTTGGTCAAAACGAAATATTCTTGGTTGAAATCAGTGTTTTTTTCTGGTATGTTTGGCATAAGCATCAAAGTGTGCGCAGTTGCTAGATTAACAGTTTCCTTTCGGCATTTGATTTGGTTAGCAAAGAGTATTCTGTAGTTGATCCTATGTATAGCCATAGTGAGCACGTAATAAAACGTAGTCTTAGCTTGTTTCAGGTTTACTGATCTTATTTGTTATCACAATATGCGATCAAGCGTATCCGCTCGTTACGGTAGATCGTGTAAAAACACTGTCTTTGATGGAAATATTCAGAGGACACTAAATTGGCGCTACCGACTAGGTTATGTTTGTGTTCAACTTATAGGTTACATTTTTGTAAGTGTCGATGGTACATGGAGTTGATGAATTATAAAAAAGTAGCTTAAAATCTTAAGCCCCACACACCCGCCCAAATATTAATGATGAAGAGTAAATGTTTCTCAAAACTGAATGTGAATTTTCACTAAATTTGGACATAGACAGAGAGATACATCCAATCTCTAGATGACCTAGAGTCGAGTGGTTTCGAATCTTATGCTACCCGTTTAGTTTAACATTGCTAATCTTTGAAGAGACCATTTTTATAATAAAAAAATTTCAATTGATTCCACCATAAAGATTTTATTTATAAATTTTACAATTATGCAAATCAAATATACATATATTAAATACAATAAACAATAGATTAATTACATATTGTATACATATATGCCTTAATTATTTACAATTAGTGAATTATATATATTTTTTAATTAATTACTTTAATTGTTATTATGGGGTTAAATTTTTAATAATGAATATTTACATAATAACTAAACTGACAATAATATCTTTAATAATAATAATAATAATAATAATAATAATATCTATACAATATTCCACAGTTATTAATAAATCAATCAAATTTTGTAGTAAATAAGCTATCTTCAATATTAAACTGAAGATATAATTCCGATAATTATTAATATTTCTCAAGTCAAATTAGCTAAGCAAATCTAATTCAACAGAACTAATCCTTTATTATTCTTAAGTCATGTAATTGTGCAAAAACAATTTCAAGGCAATAATTTGCCTTTAGATTTAAGGTCACTTTAGTCTAAACCAAAAATTCCTTATAAATAATATTTTAAAGCTATCAAGAAACAAAAAGAAATAAAATAAATACCAACCCGTTATATAATTCTAAAATTACAATATCCAATTAAGTTAATAAATTTTCTATAGTACAAATTTCTGTGAGCAAATTGATCTCACACACTGTATAACAATTGAAAAATAATAATTATAAATATATAACAAATGTCAACTAATGTCTATATCAACTACATTTCTATGTTTTATATCTATGCTCCCGGTATTAACTAAATACTATTTCATGCGATTGAGGACGAAATCGGCTGCTACTATCAGACCCTTTTGGTATGGGCTTTCTTGTAAAAGATTGGCCAATCTGGCGCATTCTTCGCAGTGTTGTCTGGCTAGGAATCTGGTCTGTTCAGGACCTTGTGATTTGTGAACCAATTCAAAAGCTCTTTCTACATCTCCGGGTTCTTGGAATCTTCTCATTATCATTGGGTTTAATTCTGGATACTATAAAAAAATTGTCATCAATCAATTATGATAAGAAAATAAGTGTAATTCATCAATCTCTACTTACCTTTTCACAAGCGAACAATACTGGAGCTGTGGCCAAACCAAGTTTTAAATCGGCAGCTGTTGGTTTGCCCATAGCAGCGGATGATTGGACAAAGTCCAATAAATCATCTACAAATTGGAATGCCAATCCTAAATTTCTTCCGTATTGATAGGCTACTTCTGAGAGTTCTTCGTCTCCACCAGCTAGCATAGATACCTAACAAAACATGAACATTTATAAATGTACTTACAAGCACTCGCGAAGGTTAAATTAAGAATTTAGATCGTTACCGCTTTGAGTGAGTTGGCTATGAGTGAAGCGGTTTTCCTGTGAGTTTTCAAAAAGTAGTGAGCGAAGCGTTCGTTTTCGGTTTCCTTTGATCCCAGCTGCATGAATTCTCCTTGGACTAGGTCAGTTACTACCTAGAATCATCAAATAAAAACAATATCTATTAGAGCTCAGTTGTCAAATAATATATTTAACATAAATTATCTTTGGCTCAAGACACATAGATTATACATAATGAAACGAATAGCCGTGACTCCATCCAGTGCAATTTTTTAGGAAGAAGGAATGATTTACTATTTATTTTATTTATAACATACTGTTATTCAAGTTATGTACCTCTAATCAGCATGACTAGAAACTCAAAAAGTGCCTATGATTAGAGTTAACACAGTTGGTGCTAACTTGCTAATTGGAGGTTTTCAGAATACGTAGCCAGGTAGTCACTGAGGGTTGATGCTGGTTGCCACAACAATCTACCCAGTATACAGGATTTACAATGATCCAAGTTTTAAATTAGTGAAAACTTCTAAATGGGCTAAACCTAGTGCTGCTATTGCTTAACGGTGTTAACATGTTCCCCAGATTTGGTTAGAAATTTGTCCTTAAAATTGTTGTTTGGTGGACATTACTTGTGACTCTGATTTTATTTATCAAAGTACAAGGCGGTTCTTTTTCTACATGTACACTACGACGTTTAGTATTTTTCTTAAAGAAGTGGCTTGGCTTGTTAGCGCCCCGTCCAAAGATCTTTGTACCGAGGTTTTCTCGCTGTTTTGTAAAGTTTAGTTTTAGTCTGTAACCTTGGCTATTGCTTCTTTCGTATGTCTGCTTGTCTCAGGAGGTTAGGTTAGGTTAGGTCTTCTTTCTTCTAAAGATTTTGTCGTTTTCCAAAGGTAAATTTTTTGGTGGTACCGGGAGCTTGCTGGTGTACAACTTTTGTGTCCAAGAACAGTATACGTACTACAGGAAAGCTTGGTGCGTATTGTGACATGGAAATTATTAGAAATCTCATTAGTTAATCAAAATACTTCAAGTATTTAACTAAAAAACGGGAAGATGATTAAATGAGAAGTAGTACCCTGAACTATGTAAGAATGTACCAAAGATAAATTATATATGTAGTAGAATATTCTTGGCCAATGCGAAGTTTGTTAAAGTCAAAAATCCTCAAACAGGTCCGGATTACCTGTTAGAAGTCTATAATACATTTCAAAGTTTCCGCTGAAAGTGGCTTCAAAGGATTCTTTTCACCCTTCACTGTTCCGTTCCATTCTGACTGTTCTGGCTTTTTAGAAGGCTTTAGAAGGTGACCCCACCAACCACCCAACTCTAATTAAAGTATTGTTTTTTGGAAAAAGTTGTCATCAAATTAAAGAAGGAGAGTGAGAGGTTCAACCCTTTGATGACATTCAGTCGATTGGAGTGCTTTAACCACCCACCCAACTATTTGATATCAAAAGATTAGAACTGTCTCTAAAAATTCTCATATACTAGCTTAAGTCTTCGTAGACGCGCTAACGCTTTTAGAAACTTTGATAGACAAGCCTGGAATAGTTTTTCTATGGCTCTTAGTGGCCTATTTTGATATCCTCTTTAGTAGTACTGCTTGCCAAGTTTCAATTACTAAAAAGCTTCTGTATGGGCTTTCTCTGCTAACCAATGCGGCATTATTATGCAAATAATAACCCCTTCTAAGCTTCAAAGCTTTTGTCTAATAGATTTTATTATCGCACACTACAAGGCTTCTACCGCAACCATGACCCAGAGCTGTTACGTGTATCACAAGATTTTTACAATACAAATGCCTAAGTCAGCTCTTATCCGTACAGCAAGCCTACCGCGGTTTTATAATGATGAAGAAAACGACCGGCAAATTATGAAATAGCTCCTTGAGGATTATAACACTTAGTTCATAGATTGTGGGCAAGTAGCAAGTAGTGCCCACCAAAGTGTTAGTTCTTCGGGTGGGTGGGGGGAACAAAATTTAATTTGTGGGCAAGTTATTTCTTTTACTGTGATCCACCCGCCCAAGTGTTGGTCATAAAAAAATCTATTGATTCTTTCACCTCTTGTGTGCTTAGATTTAGACATAAGAGAATTGTTTAACAATAAATCTTTTGATAACTAACGCTTGAGTGGGTGGGTGGGAACAAAGTTTAATTTGTGAGCAAGTTAATTCTTCTACTGTGACCCACCCACCCGCCCAAGTGTTAGTCATCAAAGGATCTATTGTTTCTTCCACCTCTGGTGTGCTTGGATTTAGATATGAGAACATTGTTTAACAATAAATCTTTTGATAACTAACGCTTGGGCGGGTGGGTGGAAACAAAGTTTAATTTGTGGGCGAGTTATTTCTCTTACTGTGACCCACCCACCCGTCCAAGTGTTGGTCATCAAAGGATCTACTATTTCTTCCACCTCCGGTGTACTTGGATTTAGATATGAGAGAATTGTTTTATAATAAATCTCTTGATAACTAACGCTTGGGTGGGTGGGAGGGAACAAAGTTTAATTTGTGGGCGAGTTACTTCTTCTACTGTGACCCACCCACCCTCCCAAGTGTTCGTCATCAAAGGATCTATTGTTTCTTCCACCTCTGGTGTGCTTGGATTTAG
Source organism: Tachinus rufipes (assembly GCA_963932245.1). Classification (NCBI taxonomy): domain Eukaryota; kingdom Metazoa; phylum Arthropoda; class Insecta; order Coleoptera; family Staphylinidae; genus Tachinus; species Tachinus rufipes. Next base: position 13,201,017 of record OZ010749.1, read on the forward strand.
ATATGTGAGAATTGTTTTACAATAAATCTCTTGATAACTAACGCTTGGGTGGGTGGGAACAAAGTTTAATTTGTGGGTGAGTTATTTCTCTTACTGTGACCCACCCACCCGCCCAAGTGTTGGTAATCAAAGAATCTATTGTTTCTTCCACCTCTTGTGTGCAAAAATTTAGATATGAGAACTTTTGATAACTAACGCTTGGGCGGGTGGGTGGAAACAAAGATTAATTTGTGGGCGGATTATTTCTCTTACTGTGACCCACCCATCCGCCCAAGTGTTGGTCATCAAAAGATCTACTATTTCTTCCACCTCTGGTATGCTTGGATTTAGATATGAGAGAATTGTTTTACAATAAATCTCTTGATAACTAACGCTTGTTTGGGTAGGTACTGTGACCCACCCACCCGCCCAAGTGTTGGTCATCAAAAGATCTATTGTTTCCTTCCACCTCTTATGTGCTTGGATTTAGATATGAGAGAATTGTTTAACAATAAATCTTTTGATAACTAACGCTTGGGCGGGTGGGTGGGAACAAAGTTTAATTTGTGGGCGGGTTATTTCTCTTACTGTGACCCACCCACCCTCCCAAGTGTTAGTCATCAAAGGATCTATTGTTTCTTCCACCTCTGGTGTGCTTGGATTTTTAGATATGAGAGAATTGTTTTACAATAAATCTCTTGATAACTAACGCTTGGGTGGGTGGGTGGGAACAAAGTTTAATTTGTGGGTAAGTTATTTCTCTTACTGTGAACCACCCACCCGCCCAAGTGTTGGTCATCAAAGGATCTACTATTTCTTCCACCTCTGGTGTGCTTGGATTTAGATATGAGAGAATTGTTTTACAATAAATCTCTTGATAACTAACGCTTGGGTGGGTGGGTGGGAACAAAGTTTAATTTGTGGGTGAGTTATTTCTCTTACTGTGACCCACCCACCCGCCCAAGTGTTGGTAATCAAAGAATCTATTGTTTCTTCCACCTCTTGTGTGCAAAAATTTAGATATGAGAACTTTTGATAACTAACGCTTGGGCGGGTGGGTGGAAACAAAGATTAATTTGTGGGCGGATTATTTCTCTTACTGTGACCCACCCATCCGCCCAAGTGTTGGTCATCAAAAGATCTACTATTTCTTCCACCTCTGGTATGCTTGGATTTAGATATGAGAGAATTGTTTTACAATAAATCTCTTGATAACTAACGCTTGTTTGGGTAGGTACTGTGACCCACCCACCCGCCCAAGTGTTGGTCATCAAAAGATCTATTGTTTCCTTCCACCTCTTATGTGCTTGGATTTAGATATGAGAGAATTGTTTAACAATAAATCTTTTGATAACTAACGCTTGGGCGGGTGGGTGGGAACAAAGTTTAATTTGTGGGCGGGTTATTTCTCTTACTGTGACCCACCCACCCTCCCAAGTGTTGGTCATCAAAGGATCTATTGTTTCTTCCACCTCTGGTGTGCTTGGATTTTTAGATATGAGAGAATTGTTTTACAATAAATCTCTTGATAACTAACGCTTGGGTGGGTGGGTGGGAACAAAGTTTAATTTGTGGGTAAGTTATTTCTCTTACTGTGAACCACCCACCCGCCCAAGTGTTGGTCATCAAAGGATCTACTATTTCTTCCACCTCTGGTGTGCTTGGATTTAGATATGAGAGAATTGTTTTACAATAAATCTCTTGATAACTAACGCTTGGGTGGGTGGGTGGGAACAAAGTTTAATTTGTGGATGAGTTATTCTTCTACTGTAATCCACCCACCCGCCCAAGTGTTGGTGATCAAAGGATCTATTGTTACTTTCATCTCTTGTGTGCTTGGGTTTAGATATAAGAGAATTGTTTAACAATAAATCTCTTGATAACTAACGCTTGGGTGGATAGGTAGGAACAAAGTTTAATTTGTGGGCGAGTTACTTCTTCTACTGTGACCCCCCCCCCCCCCCCAAGAGTTAATCATCAAAGGATCTATTGTATCTTCCACCTCGTGTGTGCTTAAATTTAAATATGAGAGAATTGTTTAACAATAAATCTCTTGATAACTAACGCTTGGGTGGGTGGGTGGGAACAAAGTTTAATTTGTGGGCGGGTTATTTCTCTTACTGTGATCCACCCACCCGCCCAAGTGTTGGTCAACAAAGGATCTACTATTTCTTCCACCTCTGGTGTGCTTGGATTTAGATATGAGAGAATTGTGAATGCGAACAAAGTTTAATTTCTGGGCGAGTTACTTCTTCTACTGTAGCTAGTCGGGCACTCAGTTTATATACTAAAGGCGGATATCCTCTCAGCGCGGGGGCGGAGCAACCGCTACCAGTTAGAACCCGTCGCGGTCATGCGGATACAACTAGGCAATTAAATCTAAGATCTAAAGCCAAATACATTGTATTAGAGTCACCTTATAGATCAGCGTCTACGCCTAGTGTCACCAGATGTCCCTATTTTCACAACCAAACCTGGTGCCGTTGACCAACTGGACGCATTAACATCTTCTGGAACTCCAATACTACCCCCACAACCCTGTGCTTGTACACCCACTAGGCCATACAACAAAGAACCGATAACGTGCAAAAACATCTCTAAAACAACAACAAAGCTCTTCTACGCAGAAAACCTTCTACTACGAAGACCACAAACTATTCCTCAAAAACACACATGACCACTGATAACACAGGCGAACTCGCTGCAATCACGAATTTTCGATTTTGTTTATTTTAACACAGTCCGAGCTTATGTTTAATTGAGCGTATCGATTTTGATTATTTTTACACAGTTGGTACCTATGGTATTGAAGTCTATTGTTGCCAATTTGCATAACATTCCAATAAATTGTTTCAGTGTTATCAATTGTTAAATCATTTATAAAGGCTATTGATTGAGGTGGGTCGGATCAGTTAAGTTGAAGTTATGTTAAATTGAGCGTATCAATTTAGTTTAATTTTACACAGTTGGCACCTATGGTATTGTAGTCTATTGTTGCCAATTTTCATAAAATTTCCAATGAATCGTTTCAGAGTTATCAATTGTTAAATTATGTATTAAGCCTATTCATTGAGGTAGGTCAGATCAATTAAGTTGAGCTTATATTAAATTTAGCGTATGGATTTTGTTTAATTCTACACAGTAGGTACCTATGGTATTAATGTCTATTATTGCCAAATTGCACAAATTTTCAATAAATCGTTTCAGAGTTATCAATTGTTAAATTATGCACTAAGCCTATTGATTGAGGTGAATCAGATCAATTAAGTTGAGGTTATGTTAAATTGAGCGTATCGATTTTGTTTATTTTTACACAGTTGGTACTTATAATATTGAGGTCTATTGTTGCCAACTTGCATAAAATTTCAATGGATCGTTTCAGAGTTAACAATTGTTAAATTATTTATAAAGGCTATTGATTGAGGTGGGTCGGATCAGTTAAGTTGAGCTTATATTAAATTGAGCGTATCAATTTTGTTTAATTTTACATAATTGGCTCCTATGGTATTGAAGTCTATTGTTGCCAATTTGCATAAAATTCCAATGAATGGTTTCAGAGTTATCAATTGTTAAATTAACTCTAAAGGTTATTAGTTGAGGTGGTTAAGATCAATTAAGTTGAGCTTATGTTAAATTGAGCGTATCAATTTAGTTTAATTTTACACAGTTGGCACCTATGGTATTGTAGTCTATTGTTGCCAATTTTCATAAAACTTCAATGAATCGTTTCAGAGTTATCAATTTTAGAATTATCTATAAAGGTTAATATTTGAGGTGAGCCAGATCAATTAAATTGAGCTTGTATTAAATTCAGTGTATCGATTTTGTTTAATTTTACAGAGTTGGTACTTATGTTCTTGAAGTCTATTGTTGCCAATTTGCATAAAATTTCAATGAATCGTTTCAGAGCTATTAATTTTAGAATGATCTATGAAGGCTTTTGATTGAGGTGGGTTATATCAATTAAGTTGAGCTTACGGTAAATTAAGAGTATGAATTTTGTTATATTTTACACAGTTGCGAGAACTAAAGTTAAAACTAACCAATTGTTTGTGAACAATAAATTGAAATTATTGTTCCCCAATCATTGAACTTAGTGCCCTACCCACCCACCCAAAAGTTTGGTATCAATAAATTCATTCAGTAACTCTTGGGCGGGCGGGCGGAAACTCAAATTGAACCTATTATTCCCCAATCATTGAACTTAGTGCCCCGACCACCCACCCAAGTGTTTGTGATCAAGAAATTAGATAACAAACACTTGGGCGGGTGGGCGGGAACTAAATTTATAACTGTAGCACATTCATTGAACTTAGTGTCCCGCCCGCCCACCCAACTATTTGTGATCAAGAAATTGATTCAAAAACACTTGGGCGGGAACTAAAGTTTAAACAATTGTCCGCAATTATTAAACTTATTGCCCCGCCCACCCACCCAACTGTTTGTGATTAAGCAATTGATTTACACACACTTTGGTGGGTGGGCGGGAACTAAAAATAAAACTACTGTCCCGCATTCATTGAACTTAGTGCCCCGCTCGCCCACCCAACTGTTTGTAATCAAGAAATTGGTTCACAAACACTTAGGCGGGAACTAAAGCTTAAACAATTGTCCCGCAATCATTGAACTTATTGCCCCGACCATCCACCCAACTTTTTGTGATCAAAAAATTGCTTCACAAACACTTGGGAGGCAACAAAAGTTTAAACAATTGTCATGCAATTATTAAACTTATTGCCCCGCACACCCACCCAACTGTTTGTGATCATAAAATTAGATAACAAACACTTGGGTGGGTGGGCGGGAACTAAAGTTGAAACTATTGTCCCGCAATCATTAAACTTAGTGCCCCCACCCACCCAAGTGTTTGTGATCCAATATCTTGAACACAAGCACTTGGGTGAGTGGGCGGGAAGTAAATCCAAAACTACAGTCCCGCAATCATTGAACTACATGCCCCGCCCACACACCAAACTGTTAGTGATCAAGAAATTGATTCACAAACACTTAGGCGGAAACTAAAATTGAAACTATTGTTCCCCAATCATTAAATTTAGCGCCCCGCCCACCCATCCAATTGTTTGTAAACAAGAAATTGAATGACGAACACTTGGGTGGGTGGGCGCGAATTAAAGTTGCAACTACCGTCCCTCATTCATTAAACTTAGTGCCCAGTAGTGCTTCATTTAGAGCTATTGTGTGTCTTTTTTCCGCTCACTAATACTTTCATAAGCGGTCTATGCAACTCAGCTGAAGTAAACAAAAAAAATAAAAATTTTGAGACTCTATTGTTTCAAATCAAAAATCAGTGTGTGCAGTTAAAGAATTGTAAGACCTCCGGGTCAAATTCAAATGTTTTTGTTAAACAAAATTTGTGTTTTTATTTGAAAAAAAAAACACAATTATTGACTTTAAAAAAATGTATGTGCCACTGGAATATTTTGATACCTCTGGAGAAATAAAGTAATCCAATGTCAGTTCTAAACAATTTTCTTAGTCGCGCCACTGTCAAAAATATCAAAGTAGTCTTTAGAAGTCCTACAAAAAGAAACTCTGGCTTTGTTTGATTGGAATAAAAAAATTGTTTAAAAAAAAAATTGAATTTTATAAAAAAAATTACCAATGACAATCAAAAAATCTCAATTTTTGGTGGAGATTAAAGATTGAAATAAATCAGAAAGAGCAAAAATTTTGTAAATAGAATGGTACAAACAGGAAGTAGATGCGACCGCTGTGCCAATTAAAAAATAGTTATAAAAAAAAGAGAACAATACCAAATTTTCTATTAGACAACTGCAGAAGATCGTTTCGCATTTTGTTAATTTAAAAAAATTAACTCCTACGCCGCTGGTCGGAAATCTATAAATTGGAAAAAATACGGCCATTTACTATTGTGTCAGTTTTGAGATCTGTCGGATGAAAATTGCTATTTAAAATATTGATTTCCTTTACTCATTCCATGCTATTGCCTGATAATATTAATATTCAGCACAAACAATCATCCACAAATTTCAATTTATCAAAACATTCTGTGTTTGCATGCAATGAACAAATTGCTCGAGTTGGTTGGCACCATAATACAATGCAATAAAATGTCGCATCGATCAAATCAAAACGGAAAACCCAATCATCTGTATGTTAATCTAAACTTAATATTCTTACCTTGCTAAGTATTAAAGTTACATCATCGTTCTTTAAGTTTGCAATCATCATAGAAGCGATGGCCAATATGTAATCACCAGCCATTGTCACCTGAAACAAATATAAATATAATCATAAAATTCATTACAGAATTGTTTCAATTATAATGAAACATTCCAGAATTAAATTATTTTTAAGTATTGGAGATGTGGATCTTAAATAAATTTGCATTTCTTTTAATAAATCAATTCAGTTTACGATCGATAAAAATTGAATGTATCCGGTTACATCAATAATAAACCCATAAAAAATATTACATAATGCTACTTGTACTAAAACGAACAAATATAGAACAGACAACCGTTAAACGCATCGATTAAACTTTACAAGCATATATTTATGTCCCAAGAAATCCAAAATGTTTTAATTAAGAAACTAATCAATTTGCATTGCATGAGAACCAACAAAATAAATTTATTGGAATGATAATATAGTGAATTTTTTTTATTATTTTTATTATTAAATTTTTTTTTTTTTTTAAATTTTTTTTTTTTTAATTTTTTTTTGTTCAAGAATTAATAAAATAATTTAAAAAAAATTATTGGTCATTATCAAGACATAATTATCATTGGAGTTAATTCTAGTTTACAAAACTTTTTTTGGATTCTTAATAGTTTAGTTTACCATTATCAGATAAATATGTAAATCCGATGTGCCACTAAAACAATTCTCAAACACCAGTTGCACAATTTATAATTTATTAATATATTTTCGCGACACTATTTAACAATCGCGTGGGCGATTTAATACATATCAATTGCATTGTATTTAATCATTAAGCAAAATTAAATTCACCGGCGGTTGTGCGGCATTAGCGCACTCCAATTTCGGAATTGGGAAACCAAACCAAGCAGCCGGGTGTGTAGAAAGCTTCAATGAATAATTGATGCAGTGCGTACGAAATAAAATGCGAGGAAGTCGCTGCATATACGATATATCGTGAATACCAAATATGAAGAGAAACAAAATTAACAGGAAGCGTTTAAACAAAAAACCAAAACGGTGATTGCGTAATTGGCTTGTTAAATGCGTTGCATCACGCATTGAGATAAGTGTAGCAAGGTCGTTAGTTGAACTTTTAAACTTCTAATTATTGTTTTCCTTTTATCAAATATTGTGAAAGTGCAATAAATCATTACAATTGAGATCTATTGGGCACACTTAATGATTCATAATTAATTGGTTAATTGAATAATTTAATTTGTACTCTCGCCGCAGAATTGAAGAGAAAATCGCATTAACCATATGGGCAGACGGTTTTGTTTTCAATTCGATGTTCGTAATAATAAAATTCAGCTCAATATCAAGGTCAACGTGCAGAAAGTGCTGTGCGGAATTTCATGCCGTTTCCGGAATGTGTATTCTCACTTTCGTTTAGTTTTACTTTTCGTATATGAATTCAGGGGGGATATACCGAAATTTATTAATCAATATTATTAATAGATTGAAGCATAATAAATTTAATTTTAAAATATTATCAAACATTTTAAGATTAAACTTATTTTTTTGGTTTTATGTAATTTTGCTATTTTAAGACGAGATGAGTAACGTTCAAAACTTCAAATTTGGTTTGTAAGTTCCCTTAACTTAACAATCTTTTGCAGTTGTTGTGCAACTCCAAGGCTTCAAATGCCAGTGCACAGCGTGCTCTCAACGGTTGTACAACGTCACAATGTTAAATACGGTATTAACACAGCACCCCAAAGCCTTAAATGCCTCTACAGCACTGTACCTGGCACGCTAATTCCTAATTTTGACTTTAATATTTCTTCTTCTTATCAAATGCCATTGATAGAAATATGACATCAAATTGTGGCAAAACTGATTCTAAATTAGATCACGTACGTTTATTTGAAGCCAATTAACTTTGTAGTCACCAATTATCACAACAATTGTATTTCGCGACGAAAATAGGTAGACAGTTCATTGCAAATTCGCGCAGCGCCTAACGAATTTTAATAAATTCCTCACTTTTCACATCATGTAGGTTGCGACAAGTGCATTTCGAACACTTAATATTCGCCGCATGAAAGCATTCATTAATAAAACAGACATCAAAAGGTTTTTTTTATATAACTTCATTATACTTTGATTTATATGTTTGATATAAGCTTAATGAAATCTATTGTAATACTTTTTTTTAATTTATGGAATTATCAGCAAATTTATTGTCTATAGTGTATGTTGGATTATTTATAGTTTTCGTAATAAATATTAATTAACAACAATAAAAGCTTGATCTCTAGTTTACATTAAATATAATTATAAACTTGTTGTGATAGAAAAAGGAAAAGTGCGCATAATCGTATTAAGAGATGCAAATCTGTGCTGAGATTGAAAAGCATATATATGTGCTAGGCAATAACCCACATTCGAGGAGCAATTGAATTAACACCTGTTATGTATTAGATGTACACATAAAATAGTGAAAGTGTGCAATGTGCTACCTATTATCCGCCAATATTGATTTTTTATATTACGACGATGGAATATTAATAATATTATTATTTATACTAATTAGCTTGAAGTATTATTGTGTCAAACAAGTCAATTATAGAAAATTCGTTAATAATTGTGAATAAAGTTCATAAAACGTAAGAGCAAAAGATCATGCTCTTTGGCCTATGATCATATCAAAAACAATTTATAATGTGAGCAGAGAAATATTTCATTTCGAAACTTTGAACTATTGGGTTTATTGCTACAAGAATAAATTAAATAGAAATGTTGCTAGCTGTAAATCAGAATTCTATTACTATTATTTAAAAAAAAATATATGTTTTAGTTTGAGTTAGCTCAGATCAATTAATTTGAGGTTATGTTAAATTTAGCGTATCAATTTTAATACATTTTATGCAATTGGTACTAATGATGATAGAGTGTATTACTACCAAATTGCATCAAATTCCAATATTTGGTTACCAAGTTATGTTTGTTTTGGTAATAGAGTAGATCTCTAGATTGAGTTGGCTCAGACCACTAATTTTAAGGTTATGTCAAATTAAGCGTATCAATTTTAATACATTTTATGCAGTTGGTACTAATGATGGTAGAGTGCATTAATACCAAATTGCATCAAATTCCAATATTTGGTTACCAAGTTATGTTTGTTTTGGTAAGAGGGTAGATCTCTAGATTGAGTTGGCTCAGACCACTAATTTTAAGGTTATGTCAAATTAAGCGTATCAATTTTAATACATTTTATGCAGTTGCTACTAATGATGGTAGAGTGCATTAATACCAAACTGGATCAAATTCCAATATTTGGTTACCAAGTTATGTTTGTTTTAGTAAAAGAGTAGGTGAATAGATTGAGTTAGCTTACATCGATTAATTTAATGTTATCACAAATTGAGCGTATCAATTTTAATCAATTTTGTACAATTGATACTGATAATGATAAACTATATTGATACCAAACTGTGTCAATTTCTAATGTACCGTTTAGAAATTATGACGAATTTACTTATACTTTGATTATTTGACGTTCCCAGTTTAACGTAACCTCAAATTGATTAATACTTTTCCCGTTTATAGTATGACATCAAATCTTTTCTGCAGTTATTTTGATGAATTCTTCATTGAATTTTGTACTTTTAACATTTATTTTCAAGTAAAAACGAAATTACAGGATCATGAAGACAAAACCCAAAACTTATTTTAACATTAACTGGCTTTGGTACAAACCTTTTTGGTTAGAGTATAGGTACACCAAAGAAAAGCGGGGTATAGCAGATGCCAGCCTATTATACTCATTCCATCAACTATTTTTTTTTGTTGTACCTATTCTAACTCAGCAACAAGGACTTTGGTATGACTATGTTTCCTAGCTAGCAGAGCTTTGATAAGCTGACTCATTTCTCTATAGCTTTGATAAAAATGTCACCATTTTCGTAAAGATTTCAAATGTAAGCAACTCAGAAGCAAGTCTATGAACTTTATTATATAATCCGGCCAAGAAGTGTAGTGGTCTTGACTAATATACTTGAAGTCTCGGATTCGATTCCCCTATTCGGAAGATCATTTTTGTTAGTTAAGACAAAATGTATTGTGATGAGAACGCCTAATTTAAAATTTAAAAAAAACTTCAGTAGTTCCTGTGTACTGCCTTAATGTTGCGCGCACGTTAAAGAAGCCAATAAATTAGGTTGGAATCCTTGAACTTCCAGATATAGTAGTCTTAACCTGTAGCGTGAGTGATTTGCCTTGCACCAGAAATAGACAAAAATTTAAATAAATAAATTAAAAGCAAAATTAAAAATAATTTTTAAATGTGTCCCAATCAACAGACTCGCTTCTCAATAGCTCAATAGCTTTGGTAAGAATCTTGCCGAATAAATTCTAACGTGGCTCAGCAGTAGCTCTAAAAACTCTTATTATGATTTTTCGTAGCCAAGCAGACTTGCTTCACGGCTTTGTTAAGTATGGCCACCATTGGCCAGACAAGAATTCCTTTACCAAAGTCGGTCTGACAAGATCAAACTTGGAACAATTTGAAAAAGTTTTAAGTTTGCACCAGGAAAATAACTAAATAAAAATTATATGTAAATTTCACTTGTGCGCTTAAACAAAAGTGAACTTAGTACGCCCACTCGTCTGTTTGTTATCAAGAGATAACTTTATGATGGGTAGGCGGGGAACATAAAAAATGTTACACGCCCATTAGTTTCGAACTTATGAAGAGATTGAATCTGATATTCTCTTTCTCAATTTTATGACAACTAACATCAGCAAAATAAAGAGTAATCTAATTTCTGGATATCTAACACTCGGGCGGGTGGGCGGGGAACACCAGTAAATATTACAAGCCCATAAGCTTCAAACTTAGTTCCCGCCCACCCATCCAAATGTTTCTTTTAAAAGATAGGATCAGTAACTCTCTCTCAATTAAATTGACAAATAACATCACCAAAATGAAGGGTAATCCATCTAAAAAGTCGGGTGGGTGGTCGGGAAACACCAATGAATGTTGCACGCCCGTAAGCTTCGAACTTGGTTCCCACCCACCCGCCCAAGTGTTTGTTATCAAAAGATTGGATCCGGCACTCTCTCTCTCTCTCTGATTTTATGACAAGTCACATCAGCAGAAAGAAGAGTAGTCCATTTTCTGCATAACTAACACTTGGGTGGATGGGCGGAAAACACAAAAAAATGTTACACGCCCATTAGCTTCAAACTTAGTTCCCACCCGAGTGTTTATAATCAAAAGATTAGATCCGTCACTCTCTTTCTTTCTCTGATTTTATGACAAGTCACACCAGCAGAAGGAATAGTAACCCAACTTCTGGATAAGTAACACTTGGAAGGGCGGGCGGGAACACCAATGAATATTATACGCTTATAAGCTTTAAACTTAGTTCCCGCCTACTCACCCGAGTGTTTGTTATCAATAAATTAGATCTGTAACTCTCTCTCAACTTAATTGACAAATAACATCAGCAGAATGAAAAGTAATTCAACTTCTGGATAACTTACACTTGGGACGATGGGCGGGAACACCAATAAATGATACAAGCCCATAAATTTCAAACTTAGTTCCCGCCCACTCACCCGAGTGTTTGTTGTCAAAAGATTGGATCTGTAACTCTGTGTCAGTGTTATAACAAGACTAAGAAAAAAAATCCAACTTCTGGATAATTTAACACTTGAACGGGTGAGCAGGAACCACCAATAAATGTTCCACGCCCATAAACTTACTTCCCGCCTGCCCACCCAAGTGTTTGTTATCAAAACATTAGATCCTTCACTCTCTCTTTGATTTTATGACAAGTCACATCAGCAAAAGAAAGAGTAATCCAATTTCTGTATAACTAACATTTGGGAGGGTGGGCGGAAACACCAATAATTGTTACACGCCTATAAGCTTTGAACTTAGTTCCCGCCCACCCACCCAAGTGTTTGTCAAGAGATTGGATCTGTAACTCTGTTTCAGTGTTATAACAAGTCTAAGAAGAAAAGTCTAACTTCTAGATAAGTAACATTTGAACGGGCTCCATTAAGTTGCCTCCCCCCCCCCCACAAAAAAAATTGAAAATTTGAAAATACCGAATTAATGCGCTCTTATGAGCTGCAAAAAAAATTATGCGCTCATTTTTAATTATAATTTCTAAACAATTTTAGGTGGGGGGGGCCAATTTAATGATTAGCCCCCCCCCCCATAAAATTTTTCAATTTTGATTATACTATATTATTGTGCACGATGTGCGCTCTTATGCGTCACAAAAAAAAATATGCGCTTAATTGTAAATATGATTTTTGACAGTTTTAGGTGGGGGGGGGGGCAATTTAATGATAAGCCGGTTCTATAATATGGGCCTTCTAGGAAAAAAAATGTAAATTTGAAAATACGAACTTAATGCGCTCGTAATGCGCTCTTATGCGCTGCAAAAAAAATATTTGCTTATTTGCAAATATGATTTTTAAACAGTTTAATTTTATTGGGGGGGGGGGGGGGCTAATTATTAAGTTGCCCTTCCCCCACCTATAATTGTTCAAAAATCATATTTACATATGAACGCATAAATTTTTTTTTTGCAGCGCATAAGACCACATTTGGTATTTTCAAATTTATAATTTTTTTTCCTGGATGGCCAATCTTATAGAGCCTGCAAATCATTAAATTGCCCCCCCCCCCCCCCTAAAACTGTTCAAAAATCATATTTACAATTGAGCGCATAAAATTATTTTTGCAGCGCATAAGAACGCATATCGAGCGCATTAGTATAGTATATTCAAAATTGAAAAATTTTACTGGAGGGGGGTTAAGTTGCCCCCCCCCCCCACCTAAAATAGTTCAAAAATCATATTTAAAGATGAGCGCATATTTTTTTTTTGCAGCGCATAAGAGCGCATTACGAGCGCATTAATTTGGTATTTTCAAATTTTAAAATTATTTTGTAGAGGGGGGGGGGGGACAACTTTATGGAGCCATTTGAACGGGTGAGCAGAAATCACCAATGAATGTTTCACGCCCATAAACTTAGAACTTACTTCCCGACCACCCACCCGAGTGTTTGTTATCAAAACATTAGATCCGTCACTCTCTCTCTCTCTCTCTCTGATGTTATGACAAGGCACATCAGCAGAAGGAAGAGTAACCCATCTTCTGGATAACTAACACTTGGGTAGGTGGGCGGGGAACACAAAAAAATGTTACACGCCCATAAGCTTCGAACTTAGTTCCCGCCCACCAACCCAAGTATTTATAATCAAAACATTAGATCCGTCACTCTCTCTCTCTCTGATGTTATGACAAGGCACATCAGCAGAAGGAAGATTAATCCATCTTCTGGATAACTAACAATCGGGTGAGTGGGTGGAGAACACTAATGAATGTTATACGCCCATAAGCTTCAAACTTAGTTCCCGCCTTAGTGTTTGTTATCAAGAGATTGGATCTGTCACTCTCTCTCTCAACTTAATTGATAAATAACATCAGCAGAATGAAGAGTAATCCAACTTCTGGATAACTAACACTTGGGAAGGTGGGCGGAAACACGATTAAACGATGCAAGCCCATAAGCTTCTTACTTAATTCCCGCCCACTCACCTAACTGTTTGTTGACAAGAGATTGGATCTATAACTCTGTTTCAGTGTTATAACAAATCTAAGAAGAAAAATCCAACTTCTGGATAACTAACACTTCAACGGGTGAGCAGGTATCACCAATAAATGTTCCACGCCCATAAATTTAAAACTTACTTCTCGCCCACCCACCCGAGGGTTTGTTATCAAAACATTAAATCCGTCACGCTCTTTCTCTGATTTTATGAGAAGTCACATCAGCAGAAGGAATAGTAGTCCAACTTCTGGAGAACTAACACTTGGGTGGGCGGGAAACACAAAAAAATGGTACACGCCCATTAGCTTCAAACTTAGTTCCCGCCCACCAACCCGAGTGTTTGCTATTAAGAAATTAGATCTGTCACTCTCTCTCAGTTAAATTTACAAATAACATCAGCAAAATGAAGAGTAATCCAATTTCTGGATAACTAACAGTCGGGTGGGTGGGTGGGGAACACCAATGAATGTTACACGCTCATAAGCTTCAAACTTAGTTCCCGCCCACCCACCCAAGTGTTTGTTATTAAAAGATTGAATCTGTCACTCTCTCTCAATTAAATTGACAAATAACATCAGCAAAATGAAGAGTAATTCATATTCTGGATAACTAACAGTCGGGTGGGTGGGTGGGGAACACCAATGAATGTTACACGCCCATAAGCTTCAAACTTAGTTCCCGCCCACCCGCCCAAGAGTTTGTTATCAAGAGATTGGATTTGTAACTCTCTCACAATTAAATTTACAAATAATATCAGCAAAATGAAGAGAAATCCATCTTCTGGATAACTAACAGTCGGGTGGGTGGGTGGGGAACACAAATGAATGTTACAGGCCCATAAACTTCAAACTTAGTTCCCGCCCACCCGCCCAAGTGTTTGTTATCAAGAGATTGAATCTGTCATTCTTTCTCAACTTAATTGACAAATAACATCAGCAAAATGAAGAGAAATCCATCTTCTGGATAACTAACACTTGGGAGGGTGGGCGGGGACACCAATAAATGTTACACGCTCATAAGCTTCGAACTTAGTAAACGCCCACCCACCCGAGTGTTTGTTATCAAGAGATTGGACCTGTCAATCTCCCTTAACTTATATAACAAATAACATCAACAAAATGAAGAGTAATTCAAGCTTATAGATAACCAACACTTGGGAGAGTGGGCGGAAACACCAATAAATGTTACAAGCTCATAAGCTTCAAACTTAGTTCTCTTTTTAAGTAGATTCAACGGCACTACCCTTAATAATCCAACGATCGCAGAAAGGCACCAAAAAACATTCTGTAAAGTTCATTTTTTGGCTTCTCAGATCAATTGCAAATTCTTCTAGATACAAACTGAAGAACCTTGGCAAACAAATCCTCAGCCAGCTAAAAGCCAACTGGAGCAATGTTAAAGTATTTAGTCTCAACATTATTTTTTTTACTAAAAAGTAAAAAACGAGATGAGACGTATGCAGAGAACCAGAGAGACCAAAAATTAGAATATCCAAACAAATGAACATCCTCAAATTGCAAAATCTTTGCCACAAGTGTCGTCATCAAACAATAAAGATTACCGTCCAAGAATTAGAACGAGTGATCATAAAAGACGTTAAACTTCATCAAAAACTTCCTCCTGAGCAAAGAAACTTTTGTGAGAGGTAAATCTTTGCACCCCTGGAGCAATGTTTTCTTGGGAATCTGTGCAACTTTAGCTAATGATGTAGACTTTTTTGGAACTAGAAAGAATCAAATCAATCAAAATATGTGCAACTTTAGCTAAAGGCTCAAACTTTTTGCACTCGAGGTAGAGCCGACCTTCTCTATTACAAGGCTTAGGTGCAAAATTTTTTGGGCCCCAAATACAAACATTGGGGACAACAGAACCCACGTTACCGGAAAAATACTTTAACAGATTCAGTAGCGCACTTTCAACTATAACCTACAATCCATCTGTGCGAGAGTAGAGGTGGAAGCTTCTATAATGTATTTTGTTGTTATCGGAATTTCACCGTTCCTGTATTACCTGCTTCCTACTTTTTAAGATCCAGTCTTGTTTTGCCAATGACAAGGATGATCACAAAAATGGTGTTATGGAGTTATGTTGGGCTTGATTACCTCCAATAATAGGATGTGGAAAGAAAATCAACAAATCTCAGATGGAAAGGAATTACTACTCCTAAAATCTAGATCTAATCTATACCTATTTTACCATATCAAAAGACCATGGTGTGGAAATACTGGTACGACTAATAATATGGTTGAACTGGTGATGATTTCATTTTTTTTAATGAATTCTAACCAAACTCAATTAAATTAATAACGCAATAGTAATCCAACACGTTTCCCATATGTTTTTGTACTTTTGACCCAATTAGTTATAAATTACCTTTACATAACCATTGTTATTAAATTATAACACTTCGACTCAATTAATTATTTCGTTCTTACTGCGAATCTTATACATCTATAAGATTCGCAGCACTTTTGATACAATACGAAGAGATCGACTAAAAAGCGGGACAGGATACTTTCACCTCGCTTATAAATAATCCTCCGCCCGGACTTGCGTAACACAATCGCTTTATTGTTACAATAAATGTGAAAAACATAATTTCCAAAAATTGAATCCATTACAAAATAAATTCATGCAAAATAAACACTTAACATTAAAATTGCACATTTGTCGTTACAAAATCAACAATTTTACGCAATGCACTAATGCGTTTTGCAAATACCATTCGTTAACAAGTTGATAAAGTTGAAAACACAATTATATAATTCTGAATATGGGGTCAAAGTCAAGTTCACTTCAAAAATAATTATTTAATAATTAAGGATTAAAGCAAGATCAGTGTTAATTGCACGATTAATTAGAATAGTGTGATTGCATGTTGTAGTTAGTTTGCAATTAATACTTTATAAATGGAATTTCATTATAACCAATAAATAGCAATTAAGATTAATCAAAATATTGAAGACACTGATCGTTTGATAAAATATATTATATCTTTCACCATACACCCTTCTATGGAAATTCGTGTAATGTATCTATATTTTCTTAAACACTCCTTAATCAGCATTTCTAATTACCTCCATATTTAATTATAATAACAAAAAAATAATCGGCACGTTCCATCTCATTAATATGTACACATTTTCAAACCTCTTTACATGCACACCCATTGTAATTAAATCCTTGATGTCTATATTTACCTAGATACCATCAGTTCACTAATAGGAAAATAATACAACAATTATGTGCAGTCCTCGCTTATGAAAGGACGCAACATCCTGCAACGAAGATGTGCTCTTGTCGTGTGTGAAATTACAGTAATTGAGAAAGATTAAATAAATAGGTGACGGTCAAGTGCGAATAAAAACATGCATGCAAACTAATTAAATGATATGGTTTTTTTAATATAACAAAATTATATTCATTTATTCTGAACCATAATCATCAAAAACCACTTATTATTTCCATCTCGAAATACTTTACCCGTCCTATCTAAATTCCCCGAGTCCATTTTCAATTATTTGATTTATATTTAAATCACACTGATTTGAATGTATTAAGTTAATTTAATTCTTAAGAATCCCGCATTGCATGTTAATCGACAACACCTACCTTTTTGTGATTCCACATTGCGGTCACGCTCGGTTTACCTCTTCTGAAATCCGCTTGATCAATGACATCGTCGTGGACTAGGGATGCTGTGTGGATCATCTCAGCTATCATCGATACCTCCCTCTGCGCTTTCAGTAGACCACTGCAATAATAAGTTAATTTTTTTTAAATCTAAAACATTCACTGTTTAAAAGATTAAGATAAAAAAATGAACGTGGAAAAATGTTGATTGGCCTCCTCCTGTTATGGCCGGCCACAATTATTTCCAAATCAATCCTGAATGCCCTACGTGAAACTGTACAATTAACGGCCCAAACAGGCTCGCCGCTCTCGGTTGTGGCGAAACAGCAATTATCTAAATCTATCTAGATATACAACACACACACACATAAATCCCATGCCCATGGGAGGATGATAGCTATCTTATTAAAATATTGGGCGGCATTCCCAGCAATTCGTAATTACAAGTAATGAGACCGCCGCGGTTACATAACACCATGCACAGGACGAACAAAAATAATAATTTAAGTACTTTTTTTGTTTAGAAATAATTTCTTCTATTATTTTTTAAGATTTTATAATTTTCTAGTCATCTAACTAAAATACATATTGGCTTATAATAAATAACTTCAAACTGCAAAAAGTTTCTACTTGAAATCGGACAACAGATTTAATTACAATTTTGGCTTCATCATGCGAAAAGAGTACAGAAAATGTACACATATTAAGTATTATTACAAATTAGTATATATATACATTATGTGTACTTTTATTTAACTGTGCTATTTTCCGCTCGTCGCATGATGAAGCCAACATAATATTTTATGCCCACAAATGACATTTTTGAAATTTGATTTTAAGCAAATATAGCTTATTAAGCAATGTGTCTTGATAACATTTTCAGTTATTTTTTAAAGATTGTGCTAGTAGCCTAAATTTATGCAAGACTGCAATTTTTGATAAAATAAAAAGTTTTTCAAAAAACCATAAAAACTATTTTTAATTTTGAGCAAAGTAGCATGCCAGACAATGTTTAAACTATGTTTTGACAAAATTTTGAGTTATTAATACAACAATTGTGTCCGTAACATAAATTCTTGCAAAACTGATTTTTTGTTAAAATCCAAAATTTTTCAAAACGCCATAAAAAATATTTTTGATTTTTGAAATTCTTTTTAAGCAAAGTAACACATTGGGCAAAGATTGGACTATGATTTGTCAAAATTTTGAGATAATAATTTAACAATTGTGCCCGTTGAATAAATTCATGCAAGAATGCGATTTTTGTTAATATCCAAACATTTTCAAAAAATCATAAAACATATTTTTGACTTTTTGAATTTATTTTTAAGCAAAGTAACATATTGGGCAATGATTGGCCTAAATTTTGTCAAAATTTTGAAATAGTAATTTAACAATTGCGCCCGTTTCATAATTTCATGCAAGAATACAATTTTTCTTAAAATGCAGACATTTTCAAAAAATCATAAAAAATATTTTTCATTTTTGAAAATTATTTCTAAGCAAAGTAGCATATTGAGCAATGTTTGAACTAAATTTTGACAAAATTTTGAGCTAGTATTTAAACAATTGTGCTTGTAGCCTAAATTTGTGCAAGACTAATTTTAGTTTAAAATTCAAAACTTTTCAAAAAATCATAAAAAAGATTTTTGATTTTAGAAATTTATTTTTAAGCAAAGTAGAATATTGGACAATGCTTGGACTATGTTTTGTCAAAATTTTGAGATAGTGTTTTAACAATTGTGCCCGTTGCATAAACTCACGCAGAAATGCGATTTTTGTTAAAATCCAAACATATTCAAAAATTTAAAAAAAAATAATTTTTGATTTTTGAAATTTATTTTTAAGCAACGTAACATATTGAGCAATGTTTTATTAAAACTTTGAGATAGTATTTTAACAATTGTGCCCGATGCATAAATTCATGCAAAAATGCAATTTTTGGTAACATCCAAAATTTTTCAAGAAATTATAAAAAATATTTTTTATTCTTGAAATTCATTTTTATGGTCCAATTCTTCTGAACTTTGCTTACGTCATCATCCTCTTGTACCTTAATGACTTTTATCACTCCTTCTGTTAGGTTAGGTTAGGTTAGGCAGGTGGTAGTAACTTCAAATTTCTTTATGACAAACACTCGGGCGAGTGAACGGGAACACAGTTTTCAACTACCGGTCTAATTCTTCTAAACTGTGTTCCCGCCCGCCCGCCCAATTGTTTCTTATCAAGAAATTGCTTACGTCATCACCCTCCTGTACCTTAATGACTTCTGTCAGTCCTTTTGTTAAGTTTTTTGCTGCAGGAACACGGCAGGTGGTTCAAATTTCTTTATGACAATCACTCGGGCGGGTGGGCGGGAACACAGTTTTGAAACTACTCGTCCAATTCTTCTAAACTGTGTTCCCGCCCGCCCACCCAAGTGTTTGTTATAAAGAAATTGTTTACGTCATCAAGTTCTTGTACCTTAATGACTTCTGTCAGTCCATCTATTAGGTTTCTTAGCTGCAGGAACACGGAAGGTGGTGTTAACTTCAAATTTCTTTATGACAAACACTCGGGCGGGAACAAGGTTTTCAACCACCTGTCCAATTCTTGTAAACTGTGTTCCCGCCCGCCCGCCCAAGTATTTCTTATCAAAAAATTGCTTACGTCATCACCCTTTTGTACTTGAATAACTTCTGTCAGTCCTTCTGTTAGGTTTTTAGCTGCAGGAACACGGCAGGTGGTGGTAACTTCAAATTTCTTTATGACAAACACTCTGGCGGGTGATCGGGAACACAGTTTTCATCCACTAGTCCAATTCTTCTAAACTGTGTTCCCGCCCACCCGCCCAAGTGTTTGTTATCAAAAAACTGTTTACGTCATCACACTCTTGTACCTAGATCATTTCTGTCAGACCTTCTGTTAGGTTTGTTAACTGCAGGAACACGGCAGGTGGTGCTAACTACAAATTTCTTTTAGAAAACACTCGGACGGGTGAGCGGGAACACAGTTTTGAAGCTACGGGTCTAATTCTTCTGAACTTTGTTGCCGCCCGCCCACCCAAGTGTTTTCTATCAAAAAATTGCTTACGTCATCACCATGTTTACATTAAGGACTTCTGTCAGTCTTTCTGTTAGATTTTTCAGATGCAGGAACACAGCAGGCGGTGTTAACTTCAAATTTCTTTATGACAAACACTTGGGCGGGTGAGCGGGAACACAGTTTTCATCCACTGGTCCAATTCTTCTAAACTGTGTTCCCGCCCGCCCGCCCAAGTGTTTCTTATCAAGAAATTTCTTACGTCAACACCCTCTTGTACCTTAATGACTTCTGTCAGTCCATCTGTTAGGTTTTTTAGCTGCAGGAACACGGAAGGTGGTGTTAACTTCAAATTTCTTTATGACAAACACTCGGGCGGGTGGGCGAGAACACAGTTTTCAACCACCGGTCCAATTCTTCTAAACTGTGTTCCCGCTCGCCCGCCCAATTGATTCTTATCAAGGAATTGCTAACGTCATCACCCTCTTGTATCTTAATGACTTCTGTCAGTCCATCTGTTAGGTTTCTTAGCTGCAGGAACACGGAAGGTGGTGTTAACTTCAAATTTCTTTATGACAAACACTCGGGCGGGTGGACGGGGACACAGTTTTCATTCACTATTCCAATTCTTCTGAACTGTGTTCCCGCACGCCCGCCCAAAAGTTTCTTATCAAGAAATTGCTTACGTCATCACCCTTTTGTACTTAAATAACTTCTGTCAGTCCTTCTGTTAGGTTTTTAGCTGCAAGAACACGGCAGGTAGTAATAACTTCAAATTTCTTTATGACAAACACTCGGGCGGGTGGGCGGGAACACAGTTATCAATCACCGTTCGAATTCTTCTTAACTGTGATCCCGCCCACCCGCCCAAGTGTTTGTTATCAAAGAATTGTTTACGTCATCACACTCTTGTACTTAGATCATTTCTGTCAGACCTTCTGTTAGGTTTTTTAGCTGCAGGAACACGGCAGGTGGTGCTAACTTCAAATTTCTTTATGACAAACACTCGGGCGGGTGGGCGGGAACACAGTTTTCAACTACCAATCCAATTCTTCTGTACTGTGTTCCCGCCCGCCCACCCAAGTGTTTCGTACCAAGAAATTGCTTACGTCATCAACCTCTTGAACCTTAATGATTTCT
The DNA here is from genome assembly GCA_963932245.1 of Tachinus rufipes. Lineage (NCBI taxonomy): Eukaryota > Metazoa > Arthropoda > Insecta > Coleoptera > Staphylinidae > Tachinus > Tachinus rufipes. Next base: position 13,222,553 of record OZ010749.1, read on the forward strand.
CTCAGTCCTTTTGTTAAGTTTTTTATCTGCAGGAACACAGCAAATGGTGGTAACTTCAAATTTCTTTATGACAAACACTCGGGTGGGTGGGCGGGAACACAGTTTTCAACCACCGGTCCAATTCTTCTGAACTGTGTTCCCGCACGCCCGCCCAAGTGTTTCTTATTAAGAAATTGCTTACGTCATCACCCTCTTATATCTTAATGACTTCTGTCAGTTCATCTGTTAGGTTTCTTAGCTGCAAGAACAGGGCAGGTGGTGGTAACTTCAAATTTCTTTATGACAAACACTCGGGCGGGTGGGCGTGAAAACAGTTTTAAACCACAGGTCCAATTCTTCTGAACTGTGTTTTCGCCCACCTACCCAAATGTTTGTTATCAAAAAACTGTTTACGTCATTACACTCTTGTACCTAGATCATTTCTGTCAGACTTTCTGTTAGGTTTTTTAGCTGCAGGAACACGGCAGGTGGTGCTAACTACAAATTTCTTTATAGAAAAAACTCGGACGGGTGGGCGGGAACACAGATTTAAAACTAAGGGTTCAATTCTTCTGAACTTTGTTGCCGCCCGCCAGCCCAAGTGTTTCTTATTAAAAAAATTGCTTACGTCATCACCCTCTTGTACCTTAAAGACTTCTGTCAGTCCGTCTGTTAGGTTTTTTAGCTGCAGGAACACAGCAGGCGGTGCAAACATTCGGGCGGGTGGGCGGGAACACTGTGTTTCACCACCGGTCCAATTTTTCTGATCTGTGTTCCCGCCCACCCGCCCAAGTGTTTCTAATCAAGAAATTGCTTACGTCATCACCGTCTTGTACCTAAATGGCTTCTGTCAGTACTTCTGTTAGGTTTTTTAGCTGCAAGAACACGGCAAGTAATGGTAACTTTAAATTTCCTTATGACAAACACTCGGGAGGGTGGGCAGGAACACATTTTTCAATTCACCGGTCCATTTCTTCTAAACTGTGTTCCCGCCCGCCCGCCCAATTGTTTCTTATCAAAAAATTGCATCATTACCCTCTTGTACTTTAATAATTTGTCAGTGCTTCAGTTAGGTTTTTTAGCTGCAGGAACGGCAGGTGATGGTAACTCAAACTGATAAACAATCGGACGAGTAGACGGGAACACAGTTTTCAAACACCGGTTCAATTTTTCTGAATTGTGTTCCCGCCCTCCCACCCAAGTGTTTCTTATTAAGAAATTGCTTACGTCATCACCCTCTTGTACCTTAATGACTTCTGTCAGTCCTTCTGTTAGGTTTTTTAGCTTCAGGAACACGGCAGGTGGTAGTAACTTCAAATTTCTTTATGACAAACACTCGGGTGGGCGGGCGGGGACACAATTTTCATCTACTGGTCCAATTCTTCTGAACTGTGCTCACGCCCTTTTGTACTTTAATGACTTCTGTCAGTCCTTCTGTTAAGTTTTTTAGCTGAAGGAACACGGCAGTTGATGGTCACATCAAATTTCTTTATGACAAAAACTCAGGCGGGTAGGCGGGAACACAGTTTTCAAACACCGGTCCAAGTCTTTTAAACAGTGCTCACGCCCGCCCGCCCAAGTGTTTGTTATCAAAGAATTGTTTACGTCATCACACTCTTGCACCTAGATAATTTCTGTCAGACCTTCTGTTAGGTTTTTTAGCTGCAGGAAGCCGTCAGGTAGTCATAGTCAAATTGGTTACGTCATCACCCTTTTGCACTTGAATAACTTCTGTCAGCCCTTGTGGTTTTTTAACTGCAGGAACACTGCCGTGTGGTAACTTTAAATTTATTTATGACAAACATTCGGGCGGGTGGGCGGGAACACAGTTTTTAGCCAGCGGTCCAATTCTTCTGAACTGTGTTCCCGCCCGCCCGTACAAGTGTTTATTATCAAGAAATTGCTTACGGCATTACCGTCTTGTACCTCAATGACTTTTGTGAGACCTTCTGTTAGGTTTTTTAGCTGCTGAAACACGACAGGTGGTGCTAACTTCAAATTTCTTTATGACAAACACTCGGGCGGGTAGGCGGGAATACAGTTTTCAACCACCGGTTCAATTCTTCTGAACTATGTTCCCGTTCGCCCGCCCAAGTGTTTGTTATCAAGAAATTGTTTACGTCATCGCCCACTTGTACCTTAATGATTTCTGTCAGTTTTTCTGTTAGGTTTTTTGTCTGCAGGAACACAGCAAGTGGTGGTAACTTCAAATTTCTTTATGACAAACACTCGGGCGGGTGGGCGGGAACACAATTTTCAAATATTGGTTTAATTCTTCTTAACTGTGTTTCCGCCCAAGTGCTTCTTATCAAGAAATTGTTTACGTCATCACCCTTTTGTACTTTAATGACTTCTGTCAGTCATTCTGTTAGGTTTTTTAGCTGCAGGAATACGGCAGGTCGTAGTAACTTCAAATTTCTTTATGAAACACTTGGGCGGGTGGGCGAGAACACAAATACAAAATACAAATTCTAAAAACTTAAATCAATACTCAAGTTGAAAAAATATAAGAACCTCAATGTCCTCTTCTTAGATCGGCAATATCTGTATCTAACAATACAAAAATGCATAAAAAAGCATGGATTTTAAATAACATTATAAAAACTACAAGTGGTTCCGACTCTTGTGTCAAATTAATAAAAAAAAAAAAATTCTTATCACAGAAAGTTTATTTACCAGCCTATTTAAAGAAAAAATGTCTATTAGTAGAAATTAAGTAAAAATAAAAATACAAAATTTGGAATGTGATATTGTATAATTTTACTCCCACGCCACTGGATTGAAATGAGTGCATTGGACATTATTTCTGAAGTTGGTATATCAGACAATTGTAGATAGAATTATAACAAAAAACTAAATTTATCGGAACATTGGAGAAATTATTTGCAATTTGCTACAATATTTTATCATTTCTCTCCCACGCCACTGGATTAAAATTAGTGCATTGGGTATTTTCTTGGGGCTGATATATAAAAAATTTAATGTTTGGTAATAAAAATCGTTTATATCCGCTTAAAATCGACACGATAATAAGAAAATTATAATAAAATAAATTTGAATCTATTTTTGAAAACAAAAATGGGAAGAAATATGGTTATATTTCTTAACATTTACATTCTGGTATGTATGAATCTTTTAGGATTGAATTGAATTTCAATACAGATATTATATTTATATCTTCTACTCGTATTTTTGTATTATATTGCACGTATTCAATTTAATTATCATTCCAAATAAGTAAAAAATAAATCATCTCATTTCAAGGAACATTCCACCCGAAATACCATTACACCAAAGCGATTTGTGTTCCGGTTGTAAAAATCAATCGAGGTGTAAAATAGTACGCGACGTGAATTTCATGAATGAACGTGAGAGACCTTGCCGGTCACTTACAAGGCCACCACATAAGAAATCTTATCATCTCCCGGTTAAAAGCCCACATGATTAATGCTAATTAATGCCCGACAAAGACAAAACTATTTTTACACCTCAAACCATTACGCTATGTTGGCATTGCACAACGAAAATGAATTGGGAAAATATGTGCCCGAAAGGGAAAATCGATTGTGTAAAAGCTATTTCGAAATTAGAAATGAGGAGGCGCAGTTTAACTAACACGTGTCAATTGAATTATCTAATGTGATGAATTAATAGATTTGATCTATTTTTTTATTAATAAGCTTTTAATTTTGATAAATGTCTATTTTTTATCACAAATTTATTCTTACCAATACATAACTTATTACATCTATAGAAGACTCTAGTAGAGCCAAAACTAGTAATGTATTCGTAAAAATAAATTTGTGATGAAAACATGAAAAAACGTAAAAAGTACTAAGAACAAATTAATTATAATGATTCTTACCATTTTTCTTTGTACATATGATAATTAACGGCTCTGGCCATGAGTGTAACAACCATGGGTCTCATCGCTTTACCCTTTCCATCAAAATAGTACGTCGCTATTTCTTGTAGTTCCTTCTGGTATGTATTTCTACGCAAAACCTGCAACAAAACATCGAAATTAATCATCGCGTGAAAATATTGCAACACCAATTAAGGTTAATTTCCGTTCATTCCGTTCTGAAAAGCATGTAGCCACCTTGACTTAATTTTTAACACATTTGATTATAGAAAAAAATCATAATGGGATTGGAAATTAATCGCGATGCAATTAGTTACATGTCAACATTTTTTTAATTTGATTGCTTTATTAGTTGGGCGTATATTAAGGTAATTGGAGGATGTTTGTTGTGGATTATTATGTAATTTGAAAAGAAATATTAATTAATTTCTAATAATTTATGTGAAATATTGTTGATCGTTGGACACCTATTCGTTTAGTGAACGCAAACGTTAATTTCTAGTACAACGCAACAGGTTCCGTTTTGATTTAAGTCAACCGTTGCAGATTCCCTGAATACAAGCAAAGGTTTCACCTAAAATTTTACTGAAATTGTCAATTGTTGGCAGTTTAGTTTAGGTAAAGTTGGCTACTAAACGATTGCGTTTCCTAAACGCACTCAATGTTGCGCACACCTTTGATTGAGATTTGACAAATGAATCGGACTGCAAGTATGTTATTCTAGTAGTGGTATCATGTACAGTAAACCCACTATAGCTTAGCCCATAAAATGTGTTTAATGTGATCGCAAGCAGTGTGCAATAGAACAAACAACATATCAATTTATGTTTGAAGTTCATAACTTACAGTACTGTACAGTATAGTATCGGATACTGTATCAATCCACCGGTCCAATATTTCTAAACTGTGTTCCCGCCCGCCCGCCCAAGTGATAGTTATCAAAACATTTGCTACTGTACCCACCTCTGACGTATTAATGACAACTGTCATTCAATTTATCATACTAAAAACAGCAGAAAAGCAACAAGTGTAAGAATAAACAAATTTATTTCTAACACTTGGGCGAGTGGGTGGGAACACTATATCAAATCATCGGTTCAATATTTAAACTGTGCTCCAGCCTACCCGCCTAAGTGTTAGTTATTGTTAGTGACATCTGGCATTCAATTTGTCATATTAAAAACAGCAGAAACGCAACAAATGTGGGAATTTAAAAAAATCTTAATAACTGTCACTTGGGCGGGTGAGCAGGAACACTGTATCAAATTACCGGTCCAATATTTAAATACTGCGTACCTGCCCTACCAGTGTCAGTTATCAATAAATTTGTTATTGTGCCCACCTCTGACGTATTAGTGACATCTGCCATTCAATATGTCATATTAAAAACAGAAGAAAAGCAACAAGTGTGAGAATAAGCAAATTTCTTGCTAACAAACACTTGGGCGGGTAGGCAGAAACACTGTATCAAACCACCGGTCCAATATTTATGAACTGTGTTCCCGCGCACCCACCCAAGCGTTAGTTATCAAGAAGTTTGTTATTGTACCCACCTCTGACGTAATAGTGACAACTGTCATTCAGTCTGTCGTATTATATATAGCAGAAACGCAAAAAGGGTGAGATTAAACAATTTTCTTGATAACAAATACTTGGGTGGGCGGGAATACTGTATTAAACCAACGGTCCAATATTTGTGTACTGTGTTCACGCCCACCCGCCCAAGTGTTAGTTATCAATAAGTTTGTTATTGTGCCCACCTCTGACGTAATAGTGACAGACAGTCATTCAATCTGTCATATTATTACAGCAAAAACGCAACAAGTGTGAGAATAGGCAAATTTCTTGATAACAAACACTTATTTATTTATCAAGAAATTTGTTACTGTGCCCACCTCTGACATATTAGTGACATCTGTCATAATATCTGTCATATTAAAAATAGCAGAAACGGAACAAAAGTGAGAATAAGCTAATATCTTAAAAACAAACACTTGGGCAGGTGGGCGGGAACACTGTATCAAACCACTGGTCTAATATTTTAAACTGAGTTCCCGCCCACCCGCCCAAGTGTTAGTTATCAAGACATTTGTTATTGTACCCACCTCTGACGTAATAGTGACAACTGTCATTCAGTCTGTCGCATTATAAACAGCAGAATCGCAACAAGGGTGAGATTCAGCAATTTTCTTGATAACAAACACTTGGGCGGGTGAGCAGGAACACTGTATCAAATTACCGGTCCAATATTTAAATACTGCGTACCTGCCCACCCTCCCAAGTGTAAGTTTTCAATAAATTTGTTATTGTGCCCACCTCTGACGTATTAGTGACATCTGTCATTCAATCTGTCATATTAAAAACAGCAAAAAAGCAACAAGTGTGAGAATAAGCAAATTTCTTAATAACAAACACTTGGGCGGGTAGGCAGAAACACTGTATCAAACCACCGGTCCAATATTTATAAACTGTGTTCCCACCCACCCGCCCAAGTGTTAGTTGCCAAGAAATTTGTTATTGTACCCACCTCTGGCGTATTAGTGACAGATTGAATGACAGTAATTCAATCTGTCATATTATAAACAGCAGAAACGCAATTAAGGTGAGATTAAGCAAGTTTCTTGATAACAAACACTTGGGCGGCTGAGCGGGAACACTGTATTAAACCACCGGTCTAATATTTATGTACTGTAATCCCGCCCATCCGCCCAAGTGTTATAAATAAATTTGTTATTGGGCCCACCTCTGACGTAATAGTGACAACTGTCATTCAATCTGACATATTATAAACAGCAGAAAAGCAACAAGTGTAAGCAAATATTTTAATAACTAACACTAGGGCGGGTGGGCGGAAACACTGTTTCAAAAACCACTGGTCCAATATTTTTAAACTATGTTCCCACCCACCCTCCTAAGTGTTTGTTATCAAGAAATTTGTTATTGTACCCACCTTTGACGTAAAAGTGACAACTGTCATTCAATCTGTTATATTAAAAACAGCAGAAACGCAACAAGTGTGAGAATAAGCATATTTCTAGATAACAACACTTGGGTGGGTGAGCGGAAACACTGTATTAAACCACCGGTCTAATATTTATGTACTGTGTTCCCGCCCATCCGCCCAAGTGTTAGTTATAAATAAATTTGTTATTGTGCCCACCTCTGACAAAATAGTGACAACTGTCATTCAATCTGTCATATTAAAAACAGCAGTAACGCAGCAAGTGTGAGAATAAGCAAATTTCTTGAAAACAAACACTTGGGCGGGAACACTGTATCAAACTACCGGTCCAATATTTATAAACTGTGTTCCCGCCCACCCGCTCAAGTGTTAGTTATCAAGACATTTGTTATTGTACTCACCTCTGACGTGATAGTGACAACTGTCATTCAGTCTGTCGTATGATAAGCAGTAAAATCGCAACAAGGGTGAGATTAAGCAATTTTCTTAATAACAAACACTTGGGCGGGTGGGCGGGAACACTGTAACAAACCACCGGTCCAATATTTATGTACTGTGTTCCCGCCCATCCGCCCAAGTGTTAGTTATCAATAAATTTGTTATTGTGCCCACCTCTGACGTAATAGTGACAACTGTCATTCAATCTGTCAAATTATAAACAGCAGAAACGCAACAAGTGTCAGAATTATCGGTTCAATATTTTTACACTGTGTTCCAGTAGTACCAATCTAGAGTGTAATAAATCCAACCTCTTAATAATAAACATCGGGTGAGTGGACGAAGAACACAGTTCATCGATTATTGGACAGTAGTTTCAATTGGATGAATTTTTCTTTTCTTTGTAAATGTCATTTGTTTCTAAATGGAGGCAACCTCTTGATAACAAACAATTAGACTTAGTTCATTGGTTGCAGAACGGTAGTCACTGGAGTGCCCACCCAGGTGTTAGTGTCTTTGTCTTTAAACTGGAAAAGAGAGTGACACACCCTCCCATCCAAGTGTTGGTCATCCAGAGATTGGATCTCAACCTCTCTGCAAAAGTCATTTGTCACTAAATTGAGGAAAAAGAGTCACAAATCCAATCTCCTGATGACAGTTAAGTGGTAGTGCGAGGAACTCAGTTTATTGGTTATCTGTGAGTAGTTTTGATTAGAGTTCCACAACCAACCAACCCAAGTGTTACTCGTCCAGAAATTGGATTTTAAACACTCTGCAAATGACACTTGTAATTAAATTGAGGAAAGAAAGTCACAAATTCAATTTCTTGATGAGAAGCAGTCGGGTGGGTGGGCAGGAGTACTCAGTTTGTTAAATAATGGCTTCGCTGTCTGTGATAAACTTATCCCCAAAAGTGCCCAAAACATTTAATCCAAACGCGGTCAAAAATTGGACCTACCCTCTTCATAAACATGGCAGAAGCCTAGCTCAAAACAGAAAACAATAACTCCAAATATTTAAATAAAAAAGATAAGTATTTTAGTACTATCTAAAGTCTGTAGAAACTCTAAAAACTATGTTCAATAACTTACTAAATACGTCCAAAAACATTGTCAAGCCACCAATTGGGCTTCCACTAAATAGTACTAAATTGAGAAAAGAGATTCACAAATCCAACCTCTCAATGAGAAGCAGTCGGGTGCTGAGTGGGGGACTCAGTTTATTGAATAATGCCATCGCTGTCTGAGCAAAATTTATCCCCAAAATTGCCTAAAACATTGTTGAGCCACCAATTGGGCTTAGGTAAAATTGCTTCTTCTCTACTTAGCACAATCTTCACAAGTCATTACAAAGATTGACCGTTGAAACTGTGGACGCATAGACTAAAAGTTTAGCAAAATCAAATCAATTTTTCTCCGCTGTAGACTAACTACAACTTTTTCAAAAACCTACTTCAATTGCTGCAAAATTAATTTAAAACTTAGAAACTAAACTTTTATATTGTCTTGGTAATACAGGTAATTTGGAAAAGTCCAACCTAAAGATAGCAACCCAGCTTCAGAAATATAATGTTCCAAAATCACCATCATAGGCTATTAATAGATGGAACTACTCTAAAATCACCAAAACCAACTCCACCGCAAACACCAATCGTACTAGCTTCCATTGCATATACTAGATCGCAACATAAAGAACCTTTAAAAGTATTTCCGAAATCTGAAAGTCCAAAAAAGTGCAACTATAGGAGAGAAGCCGATAACAAATCGGGTTCTAAGTGGGGATTAGAACATGAATTATCGCAGCCATAAAAGAGATGACTAATAGAAGCTGTCAAGATTTATTAAAATTGACTACAAGATCAAGATGTTAGAGATGATCAATTTGCTAGCCTCAATTCATTGCTATTAATTATCCACCTAACACGATCTGAAAGACTGAGCTGTTACATAATACTATTGCGTACAGCTCTTGCCATCTGTCGTATTTGGTAAATTAATTTGTCTGCTCGATTACTACTAACCATAAAGTATGTGGACATTATATCTAGGTTAAAATCTCTTCTCAAGAATAAAAGTATTGCAGCCTTCAAACTGTCTGAGCAGAGGTCTAAATAATTTAATTTGTAACCAAACATAAAATGAGCTTTTGGCTACAATCACGCTGCAATTTGGCAATATTATTCTATTCTTTGTCTTCATAATAATAATAAGTAATCGCTCAACACCACTGCAGATACTATTAGTTAGAAATTAATTTTCGAAAGAAATCTTCATATTTAATTACATCATTACTACTAAAAAAAATGTTGCTGGAGCTCTTGGTGAGAATGTTCTTTAAATTACAGTTTTAGTATATTCCAATGCTTTTTATAAAAACATATTTTCTAAATTATTTAATAATTTTTCAAAACTATTCCTACTTTATTAATTAAGCAACACATATTTACCTTATATTACTTTACATTATAAATTCCATGAAATGCGAACGAAAAATACAAATCATATGCATAAATAATGGATTTATTGATCTTATCGTAATTTGTAATAATAATGAAATGCCAACCAACGGAATCGATTGCAGTCGCGGTTCGAAAACCGACCAATACGCACAAAAACAACGCTCGCTGCTCGGTTACTTTTACCTTCAAGGTTACTTTTACCCAGAGGCAGGTTATTGTACTACATAAACGGCGAAACGAAATTAATTACATGCCATTATAAGACATGATACGTTGTGGTTAATTGGTCTTTCGTTAAATCGAATTACTCTCGATGATGATCTACACATTCCTGAGTAAATAATTGTTATTTTTTAGATTAAATTAAATTTTTTAATAAAATGTTTATGGTTCACAACAAGGATGAGATTTATGTATGCAATTAACAATTAACAAATTAGAAACCGTCGAAAAGTAATCAAATAAGATGTGCCTGCTCATGGATAAATTTATGAATCGTTAACTGTAATCAAATTTGATACGGATATTTCACGCGTACTAAAAACCATATTATACCAAAATAAAATGCCCACTGTACGATTTTCCGGGTGACCTCTATATATATATATATACCACAATTGTTTTCATATTTAAATAAAATACGAGTTCTATAAAACATAAGACTCTAAATATAAGTCAATTTGGAGTCGCGCGCATCAGAATAGCATTATAAATTAGCTAACAAATTCCAATGAAGCAAAATAATATTTCTGGATAACACAACAAAACAATTCAATGATAAAGCATTAAGTTAACACGCTAGTCCTGAGTTTGATCCCCAAAATATGATTTTTATCCACCCGGGCTATTCGGAAGTTAACAAATAAGGCCTTGGTTCCATCATTCAAACAAGTCCAAAAACACTCAATAAATGTATATTAAAGAAGAACGTGGGCCTATAGCTATACCAAACCCCCGATAAAAAACGCACTCAAGGAAGAAGAACTCTGCAACAAAAGATGACTCTACCAAGAACTGTTAAAACATCACCATTCAAACATCTCGCCACTGACTCATTGATCAAATTACTTGCACCCAATGCAGCTATCGTATCACCTAAGGACACTACAGCCAAAACACCAATAGAGTTGACATCGCCTCAAATGTCTAGAGACAACAATTGAGGTCATAACCAAATTAATTCAAAAGGTTTGAATAGATTAAAAAAATTGTTAAAACTGACGGGTCAATAATTTGGACTGGAGTGGCCCACCCACCCACCCAAGTGTTGGTTATCAAATGGTTGGATCACGACTTTCTCTTGTGACAAAACTTCTGACGTCCGCAGAAAGCTCAAATATTCAATATTTTGATAACGAACACTTGGGTGGGCGGGTGGATCACTCCATAATATGATGACGAGTCAAAAGTTTAGACTGCCCACTTACGCGCCCAAGTGATAGTTATCAAAAAGTTAGATCACAAACTTCTTTTGTCACAAAATAACTTCTGTCAACCGCAGAGAGGTCAAACTATCAATTTATTGATAACTAACACTTGGGTGAGTATAGTTTGGACTTTAATGGCACACCCACCTACCCAAGTGTTGGATATCAAAAAGTTGGATCACAACATTTTCTTGTGACAAAATAATTTCTGACGTCCGCAGAGAGGTCAAAGTATCGTCACTCCATAACATTATGACAAGTTAATAGTTTGGACTGGAGTGACCTACCCACCCACCCAAGTTTTGGTTATCAAAATGATGGATCACGACCTTCTCTTGTGACAAAATAACTTTTGACAACCGAAGAGAGGTCAAACTATCAATTTCTTGATAACGAACATTTGGGTGGATGGGTGGGTCACTCCATAGCATGATGACAAATCAATAGTTTGGGCTGGAGTGACTCAGCCACCCAGCCAAATGTTAGTTATCAACAAATTGGATCACAACCTTTCCTTGTGACAAAATAATGTTTGACGTCCGCAGAGAGGTGAAACTATAATTTTCTTGATAACGAACACTTGGGTGGGTGGGTGGTCACTTCATAGCATGATGACGAGTCAATAGTTTAGACTGAATTAGCCCACCCATCCACCCACCCAACAGTTAGGTATCAAAAAATTAGATCACAACAACAAGAAAAAATTCAGTTTCTTTATAACAAACACTTAGGCGGGTGGAAAGGGCACTCTAAACTATAGCAACATGCTAGTAGTTTAAAATGGAGTAGCCCACCCACCCACTCAAGTGTTGGTTATCAAGAAGTTGGATCACGACCTTCTCTTGTAACAAAATAACTTCTGACGTCCGCAGAGAGGTCAAACTATAATTTTCTTGATAACAAACACTTGGGTGGGTGGGTGGGTCATTCTGTAGCATGATGACAAGTCAATAGTTTAGTCTGGCGTGGCCCACCCACCCACCCAAGTGTTAGTTATCAAAAAGTTGAATCACGACCTTCTTAACAAAATAACTTCTGATGTCCGCAGAGAGGACAAACTATCATTTTCTTCATAACAAACACTTAGGTGGGTCACTCCATAACATGATGACAAGTCAATAAGTTGGACTGGAGTGGCCCACCCGTCCACCCAAGTGTTGGTTATCAAAAAGTTGGATCACGACCTTCTTTTGTGACAAAATAACTTCTGAAGACCGCAGAAAGGTCAAACTATCAATTTATTGATAACGAACACTTGGGTGGGTGGGTGGGTCACTCCATTGCATGATGATGAGTCAATACTTTGAACTCAAGTGGCCCACCCACTCACGCAAGTGTTGGTTATCAAAAGGTTGGATCACGACTTTCTCTTGTGACAAAACTTCTGATGTCCTCAGAGAAGTCAATAAGCAATTTCTTGATAATTAACACTTGTGTGGGTGGGTGGGTCACTCCATAGCATGATGACAAGTCACTAGTTAGGACTAAATTGGCCCACCCACCCAAAAGATTTAAATTAATTAGAAAAAAACTTTGGAGTTCAAATTTGAGCAATTGATTTCCAAACTAAAATTTTGTAAAATTTTGTAAAAAATTTATATAAAGTAAATTGAGTTTTTAGGAGAATATGAAAAAAAATTGAGTTCAGAAAATTTAAATTAGTCAGAAAATTACTATTTTGAGTCAAGTAATTTGAGCATGATTGGTTTCCAAACTACAAATTTGTCAAAAAACTTCAGCTCAATTTAAATTAAGTTTTTGGAAAAACGGAGTTTTGCTTAGAATTTTTAGTTTAGAAGACTTAAATTAATTCGAAAATTACTTTAAATTAACTTTAAATCAAGTAATTTGAGCATAATTGGTTTCCAAACTGCAAATTTGTGAACAAAATAATTTAAACTCAATTTAAATTGAGTTTTTATGAAAACATTTTAAACTGTGCTTAAAATTTTTGAGTTCAAAAAGCTGTAAATTAATTAGAAACTTACTTAAGACTATTTTTGAATCGAGTAGTTTGAGCATGATTGAGTTCCAAATTACAAATTTGTCAAAAAACTTACTTAAGCTCAATTTAAGTTGAGTTTTTGGGAAAACGAAGTTGTGCTTAAAATTTTTGAGTTTAGAAGACTTAAATTAATTAGAAAATTACTTAAAACTAACTTTAAATCAAGTAATTTGAGCATGATTGGTTTCCAAACTGCAAATTTGTGAACAAAATAATTTAAACTCAATTTAAATTGAGTTTTTATGAAAACATTTTAAACTGTGCTTAAAATTTTTGAGTTCAAAAAGCTGTAAATTAATTAGAAACTTACTTAAGACTATTTTTGAATCGAGTAGTTTGAGCATGATTGAGTTCCAAATTACAAATTTGTCAAAAAACTTACTTAAGCTCAATTTAAGTTGAGTTTTTGGGAAAACGAAGTTGTGCTTAAAATTTTTGAGTTTAGAAGACTTAAATTGATTAAAAAATTACTTAAAACTAACTTTAACTGAAGTAATTTGAGCATAATTGGTTTCCAAACTGCAAAATTGTAAAAAAAAGATTTAAGCTCAATTTAAATTGAGTTATTAGGAAAAAATTATAGAATTTTAAACTGTGCTCAAAATTTTTAAGTTAAAAAGCTTAAATTAGTTATAAAATTACTTAAAACAATTTTTGAGTCAAGTAATTTGAGCATGATTGGTTTCCAAACTGCAAATTTGTCAAAAAACTTACTACTAGCTCAATTTAAATTAAGTTTATGGGAAGTCGGAGTTGTCTAAGCACAATTTTTGAGTTTAGAAGACTTAAATTGATTAGAAAATTACTTAAACCTAACTTTAAATCAAGTAATTTGAGCATAATTGGTTTCCAAACTGCAAATTTGTAAAAAAATGTAAGCTCAATTTAAATTGAGTTTTTAAAAAAACATTAAAAAAATATAAACTGTGCTCAAAATTTTTTAGTTTAAAAGGCTTAAATTAATTAGAAAATTACTTAAGACTATTTTTGAATCGGGTAATTTGAGCATAATTGGTTTCCAAACAGCAAAATTGTAAAAAAACTTACTTTAGCTCAATTTAAATTGAGTTTTTGATAAATCAGAGTTGTCTAAGCACAATTTTTGAGTTTAGAAAACTTAAATTGATTAGAAAATTATTTAAAACTAACTTTAATTCAAGTAATTTGCGCATAATTGGTTTTCAAACTACAAATTTGTAAAAAAAAAATACTTAAGCTCAATTTAAATTGAGTTTTTAAAAAAACATTGAAAAATTTTAAACTTTCTTAAAATTTCTGAGTTCAAAAAGCTTAAATTAGTTAGAAAATTACTTAAAACAATTTTTGAGTCAAGTAATTTGAGCATGATTGGTTTCCAAACTGCAAATTTGTCAAAAAACTTACTTTCGCCAAATTTAAATAGAGTTTTTGGAAAATCGGAGTTGTCTAAGCACAATTTTTGAGTTTAGAAGACTTAAATTGATTAGAAAATTACTTAAAACTAACTTTAAATCAAGTAATTTGAGCATAATTGGTTTCCAAACAGCAAAATTGTAAAAAAAATGATTTAAGCTCAATTTAAATTGTGTTTTTAGAAAAACATTAAAGAATTTTAAACCGTGCTCAACATTTTTGAGTTCAAAAAGCTTAAATTAATTAGAAAATTACTTAAAACTACTTTTGAATCGATAATTTGAGCATGATTGGTTTCCAAACTGCAAATTTGTCAAAAAACTTATTTTAGCTCAATTTAAATTAAGTTTTTGAAAAAAAACGGAGTTTTGCTTAGAATTTTTTAGTTTAGAAAACTTGAATTAATTCGAAAATTATTTAAAATTAACTTTAAAGTAATTTGAGCATAATTGGTTTCCAAACTGCAAATTTGTAAAAAAAAAATTTAAGCTCAATTTAAATTGAGTTTTTAGAAAAACATTAAAAAATTTTAAACTGTGCTCAAAATTTTTGAATTTAAAAAGCTTAAATTAGTTAGAAAATTACTTAAAACAATTTTTGAGTCAAGCAATTTGAGCATGATTGGTTTCCAAACTGCAAATTCGTCAAAAAACTTACTTTAGCTCAATTTAAATTAAGCTTCTGAGAAAACGTAATAGTGCTTAACATTTTTGAGTACAAAAGGCTTAAATTAATTAAAATATTGCTTAAGATTTTTTTTTAATCGAGTATTTGAGCATAATTAGCTTCTAAACAGCAAATCTGTAAAAAAAAACAATTTAAGCTCAATTTAAATTGAGTTTTTAGGAAATCATTAAAGAATTTTAGATTGTGCTCAAAATTTTTGAGTTCAGAAGGCTTAAATTAGTTAGAAAACTACTTAAGATTGAGTAGTTTCAGCATGACTTGGCTCCAAATTGCAAATTTGTAAAAAAATCTTATTTTAGTTCAATTTAAATAAAAAATTTGAAAAAAAAACTGCAAGGAAATTGAGCTTTACTTAGAATTGTTGAGTTCAAAAAACTTGAATAATGTAAAAAAAACTTAAAACAATTTTTGATCAAGTAGTTTGGGCAAAATTGGTTTCTAAACTGCAAAGTAGTCAAAAAAAACTTACTTTAGCTCAATTTAAATTGAGTTTCTGGGAAAACTGAGTAATGCCTAATATTTTTGAGCATATCAGGCTTGAGTTAGTTAAAATCTTTTTTGAATCAAGTAGTAATTAGTTTACAAATTGCAAATTTGTCAAAATACTCATTTTAACTCTATTTAAAAAGTTTTCAGTTCTAGTGTTATCACTAGCGTATGAACTTCATACGCAAGCACTGACTAATACAAATTCAGATGGTGAATGTGCTGTACTGTACTCTTAGTTCGCAAAAAAGAACTATTTTACCTTTAACAATCCTTCCCTTCTTGCTAACTTAAGCGAATTTAGGGTTAATGTTGGCTTCACGACCTTTCTTATTCGTAAATTCGGTTCGATTCCAAATTATTGAACTACTAAAGTTTCTCGTATTGTCTGCAAAAAGGTGTACTCATCACAACACACTTTTTTTTAAATTAGAAACAGGGGACCCGAGACTCCTAATGTAGCAGTCAAAAAACAAAAGATCTGCTCAATTTTAAACAAAACTATTTCCTTCACCCACGACATTTATAATCAATTTCTTCTTGATCTTTACTCGCAATAGAATGTACGATTAATAATAATTCCTTGTACCAATAACATACAATTTTCTTCCTTCACCTTTTGCCTGCTGCGCATTATATCATTGTTCAAAGCATTTATTACCAATCCGCATTTAATATGAAATTAATGAAACAAACACGTTCCATAAAAGCATGTAAAACTTCAAAAGATAACTATCAACATTTATTTATTGCAAGAGTTAGATGTCGTTAAGAGATTAAATCGGTGCTACCACACTTTTATTCAATATTTACACAGCGCTTAGCCTAAGGCTTACACTATTTCATCGAGCAATTATTTATTTTAAAGGCTGTAATTAATAATAATTAATAATAAAGTGCCATAACGCAATCTAAATGTTAAGTATTAACAATAAATAATATTCGCGGTTTTAATTATAAATTTAAATTCGTTTACAATCAAGCAGTCTTTAATTTTTAATGTCATTAGTCGGCGGCCATCATGAATTTAGTATACGGCGATTTGATTGGTTGCCGAATGAATAAACGAATGTGCACGAACAAAATTGACATTCAACAAAAAAACTGTGTGGTTTAAATATTTTTATCAAAAATTGATATAATGCAATCATTACCTGTCGTATGTAAACATAGACATCTTTAAGGTCGTCCTCTAAAAGGTGGAATGGGTCTACTTCGTATTCTGGAAGAGATCCAGGTTGTTGTGTCCTCATGGTGGCGAGATTCCTCGCTGTCGAGGCAATTTCTGGTCTGCTGCATGGATGCAGACATCCTGAGGTGCTTGCTACCGATGCTGCTAACGTACTTTGATTTTTAATCTGAAAATAATTTCAATTTTAATTAAAACACTTTGCAATCAATTTCAACTTAATTATATAATGATTATCCAATGAATTGATTTAAAATTTTGCAAGAACACACATTTTTTCTATATATTTGCTAACCTTTAATGTGGCAATAATAAAAACGACCTTTCGAATCTTCAAAATTAACATTAAAATGCGTTTTCTGCAAGCGTGCGTTTCGCAACAATTTTATACGAGACTTCCTCATCACAATGCGAAGATTCTTAACACGTGTTAAACTCATTGTCTTCCTACAATGGTCGTTTAAGTGTGTTGCATTGTTTTTGTTCAAAATCACTCTCACCACTTTGATTTGAATTAGTGTGAAGTGGATTAATTGAGTAATATAATATTACAATTAAATAAATTTATCTGATAAGCATTGCTAAGTTTGTGTGTACAATAATTAATTATTACTAAACCAGTACAAGTGAATATTTGTAAAATGTCAGCTTTCACACAATAATTTTAATGAAAAGCACAATAAAACACCAAAACAAGCTGTATTACATTACGATGCATACCAGTTTTATTAATATAATATTTAAATTCCGTCGGAGTTTCATTCAAACAAAAGCGTGAAAGTTGGCGAAATAACTTTCCGTTTAAATGTAAAAATTATTTAAACAAAACGTTTTAATGGCATCGACGATAATAAATCGATTGATTTTCTAAATAAATAACGCATTATGTTTAGTGTGACATCAGATAAATATGGTAAAATATTACCATATACCAAAAATGTCAAGAAAATGCTATGACCCTACACACTATTTCATTGACCTTTAAAATTAAAAAAATAAATATTTAAATAATAATCTAAACGACAGATTTTATTTATACTTCCTAGAAGAAGATTTTATTGGTATTAATATATATGTATTGGTATTGGTATTAATGCATTTTTATCAATAAAGTTTGTAATATTTTTAAGAAAAATTGATTTCCGTAGAAAATAAAATTTTCCAAAAAGGTTTCTTTATAATTTTTATAAATTTTATAAACTTCCTATGAATTTAAATTTGCTGAATCCAAAAAAATTAACTACAAATTAAAATTCTTACTAATTATCACAAAAATGCATTTTATCAATAAAGTTTGTATAATTTTTAAGAAAAATTAATTTCCGTAGAAAATAAAATTTTCCAAACAAATTTCTTTATAATTTCCAATAAATTTAAATATGCTGAATCCAAAAAAATTTACTACAACTTAAAATTCCTTCTAGTTATCACAAAAATGCATTTTTATCAATAAAGTTTGTAATATTTTTATGAAAAATTAATTTCCGCGAAAAATAATTTTTTCCAAAAAAGCTTCTTTTTAATTTTCAATGAAGTTAAGTATGCTTAATCCAAAAAAAATTACTACAACTTAAAATTCCTGTTAGTTATCACAAAAATGCATTTTTATCAATAAAGTTTGTAATATTTTTAAGAAAAATTAATTTCCGTGGAAAATAAAATTTTGCAAAAAAGTTTCTTTATAATTTCCAATAAATTTAAGAATGCTGAATCTAAAAAAAAATTACTACAACTTTAAATTCCTGTTAGTTATCACAAAAATGCATTTTTATCAATAAAGTTTGTAATATTTATAAGAAAAATTAATTTAGGTGGAAAATAAAATTTTCCAAAAAAGTTTCTAAAAAAATTCCAATTAATTTAAATATGCTCAATCCAAAAAAATTTACTACAACTTAAAATTCCTGCTAGTTATCACAAAAATGAATTTTTAATAATAAAATTTGTAATATTTTTAAGAAAAAATAATTTCCGTAGAAAATAAATTTTTCCATAAAAGTTTCCTTAAAATTTCCAATGAAATTAAGTATGCTTAATCCACAAATATTTACTACAACTTAAAATTCGTGTTAGTTATCACAAAAATGCATTTTTATCAATAAAGTTAGTAATATTTTTGAGAAAAATTAATTTACGTGGAAAATAAAATTTTCCAAAAAAATATCTTTATAATTTCCAATAAATTTTAGTATGCTGAATCTAAAAAAATTTACTACAACTTAAAATTCCTTCTAGTTATCACAAAAATGCATTTTTATCAATAAAGTTTGTAATATTTTTAAGAAAAATTAATTTCCGTGGAAAATAAAATTTTGCAAAAAAGTTTCTTTATAATTTCCAATAAATTTAAGAATGCTGAATCTAAAAAAAAATTACTACAACTTTAAATTCCTGTTAGTTATCACAAAAATGCATTTTTATCAATAAAGTTTGTAATATTTATAAGAAAAATTAATTTAGGTGGAAAATAAAATTTTCCAAAAAAGTTTTTTTAAAAAATTCCAATTAATTTAAGTATGCTCAATCCAAAAAAATTACTACAACTTAAAATTCCTGCTGGTTATCATAAAAATGCATTTTTATCAATAAAGTTTGAAATATTTAAAAAAAAATTAATTTACAAGGAAAATAAAATTTTTCAAAAAGGTTTCTTTATAATTTCCATTATATTTAAGTATGCTTAATACAAAAAGAATTACTACATATTAAAATTCCTGCTAATTATCACAAAAATGCATTTTCATCAATAAAGTTTGTAATATTTTTACGAAATAAATTAATTTCGAAGAAAATACATTTTTACATAAAAGTTTCTATATAAGCTCCAATTTATTTAAGCATGCTAAATCCAAAAAAATTTACTACAACTTAAAAATCCTGCTAATTATCACAAAAATGCGTGTTAATCAATAAAGTTTGTAAGATTTTTAAGAAAAACTCATTTCAGTAGAAAACAAAATTTAAAAAAAAAATTCTTTTTAATTTCCAATGAATTTAAGTATGCTGAATCTAAAAAAAGTTACTACAACTCAAAATTTCTTCTAGTTATCATAAAAATGATTTTTTATCAATAAAGTTTGTAATATTTTGAATAAAAATTATTTACGTGGAAAATTAAATTTTCCAAAAAAGTTTCTATATAATTTTCACTGAATTTAAGTATGCTTAATCCAAAAAAATTGACTACAACTTAAAATTCCTACAAATTATCACAAAAATGCATTTTTATATATAAAGTTTGTAATATTTTTAATAAAAATAAATTTCCGTAGAAAATTAAATTTTCCAAAAAAGTTTCTTTATAATTTCCAATAAATTTAAGTATGTTTAATAAAAAAAAAATTACTACAACTTAAAATTTCTGCTAATTATCACAAAAATGCATTTTTATCAAAAAAGTTTGTAATATTTTTAAGAAAAGTTAATTTCCGTAAAAAATAAAATTTTCCAAAAAAGTTTCTATATAATTTCCAATAAATTTAAGTATGTTGAATACAAAAAAAAACTATAACTTAAAATTCCTGCTAATTATCACAAAAATGCATTTTTATGTATAAAGTTTGTAATATTTTAGAGAAAATTGATTTCCGTAAAAAATAAAATTTTCCAAAAAAGTTTCTTTATAATTTCCAATAAATTTAAGTATGCTTAATCCAAAAAAAAATTACTACAACTTAAAATTCCTGCTAATTATCACAAAAATACATTTTTATCAATAAAGTTTGTAATATTTTTAAGAATAGATAATTTCCTTGAAAAAGAAAATTTTCCAAAAAGTTTCTTTATAATTTTCAATAAATTTAAGTATTCTTAACCCAAAAAAAATTACTACACCTTAAAATTCCCGCTAGTTATCACAAAAATGTATTTTTATCAATAAAGTTTGTAATATTAAAAAATAATAATTTCCGTAGAAAATAAAATTTTCCAGAAAAGTTTCTTTATAATTTCCAATGAATTTAAGTATGCTGAATTTAAAAAAAATTACTACAACTTAAAATTCTTGCAAATTATCACAAAAATGCATTTTTATCAATAAAGTTTGTAATATTTATAAGAAAAATTAATTTCCGTGTAAATAAAATTGTCCAAAAAAGTTTCTATGTAATTTCCAATTAATATAAGTATGCTGAAACAAACAAAATTTACTACAATTTAAAACTCATGATAATTATCACAAAAATGCATATTTATCAGTAAAGAATGTAATATTTATAAGAAAAATTAATTTCCGTGGAAAATAAAATTTTCCAAAAAAGTTTTTATATCATTTCCAATGAATGTGAATATACTAAACCTAAAAAAAATTACTACAACTTAAAATTCCTCCTAGTTATCACAAAAATGCATTTTTATCAATAAAGTTTGTAAGACTTTTAAGAAAAATTAATTTCCGTAAAAAATAAAAATTTCCAAAAAAGTTTCTATATAATTTCCACTGATTTTAAGTATGTTTAATCCAAAAAAAATTATTACAACCTAAAATTCCTGCTAGTTATCACAAAAATGCATATTTATCAATAAAATTTGTAATATGTTTAAGAAAAATTAATTTTCGTAGAAAATAAAATTTTCAAAAAAAGTTTCTTTATAATTTCCTATTAATTTAAGTATGCTTAAACTAAAAAAAAATTACTACAACTTAAAATTCCTGCTAGTTATCACAAAAATGCATTTTTATCAATAAAGTTTGTAATATTATTAGGAAAAATTTAATTTCGTGGAAATTAAAATTTTCCAAAAAAATTTCTATATCATTTCCAATTAAAATAACAATGTTGAATCCAAAAAAAAATTACTTCAACTTAAAATTCTTGCTAGTTATCACAAAAACGCATTTTTATCAATAAAGTTTGTAAAATTTTTAAGAAAAAGTAATTTCCGTAGAAAATATTTTTTTTTTAAGATTTTTCTATAATTTCCTATGAATTTAAGTATGCTGAATCCAAAAAAAAATACTACAACTTAAAATTCCTGCTTGATATCACAAAAATTCATTTTTATCAATAAAGTTTGTAATATTTTTAAGAAAAATTAATTTCCGTGGAAAATAAAATTTTCCAAAAAAGTTTCTAAATAATTTCCAATGAATTTAAGTATGCTAAATCTAAAAAAATTTACTACAACTTAAAATTCCTGCTAATTATCACAAAAATGCATTTTTATCAATAAAGTTTGTAATATTTTTAAGAAAAATTAATTTCCGTGAAAAATAAAATTTTCCACAAAAGTTTCTTTATAATTTCCAAATGAATTTAAGTATGCTGAACCCAAAAATGTTTACTAGAACTTAAAATTCCTGCTAATTATCACAAAAATGCATTTTTACCAATAAAGTTTGTAATATTTTTAAGAAAAATTGATTTCCGTAGAAAATAAAATTTTCCAAAAAGGTTTCTATATAATTTCCTATGAATTTAAATATGCTTAATCTAAAAAAAATTACTACAACTTTAAATTCCTGCTAGTTATCACAAAAATGCATTTTTATCAATAAAATTTGTAAAATTTTTAAGAAAAATTAATTTCCGTAGAAAATAAAATTTTCCAAAAAAGTTTCTTTATAATTTCCAATGATTTTAAGTATGCTGAATCTAAAAAAAATTACTACAACTTTAAATTCCTGCTAGTTATCACAAAAATGCATTTTTATCAATAAAGTTTGTAATATTTTTAAGAAAAATGAACTTAAGTGGAAAATAATATTTTCCAAAAAAGTTTTTTTATAATTTCTAATGAATTTATATATGCTAAATCCAAAAAAATTTACTACAACTTAAAATTCCTTCTAGTTATCACTAAAATGCATTTTTATCAATAAAGTTTGTAATATTTAAAAAATAATAATTTACGTAGAAAATAAAATTTTCTAAAAAAGTTTCTATATAATTTCCAATGAATTTAAGTATGCTAAAACAAAAAAAAATTACTGCAACTTAAAATTCCTGCTAATTATCACAAAAATGCATTTTTATAAATAAAATTTGTAATATTTTTAATAAAAATAAATTTCCGTAGAAAATTAAATTTTCCAAAAAAAGTTTCTTTATAATTTTTAATGAATTTAAGTATGCTTAATCTAAAAAAAATTACTACAACTTAAAATTCCTGCTAGTTATCACAAAAATGCATTTTTATCAATCAAGTTTGAAATATTTTTAAGAAAAATTAAATTCCGTGAAAAACAAAATTTTCCAAAAAAAAACCTATAAAACTTTCAATAAATTTAAGTATGCTTAATCTAAAAAAAAATACTACAACTCAAAATTCCTGCTAATTATCACAAAAATGCATTTTTATCAATAAAGTTTGTAATATTTTTAAGAAAAATTAATTTCCGTGGAAAATAAAATTTTCCAAAAAAGTTTCTTTATAATTTCCAATGAATTTAAGTATGCTGCATCCAAAAAAAATTACTACAACTTAAAATTCGTGCTAGTTATCACAAAAATGCATTTTTATCAATAAAGTTTGTAATGTTTTTAAGAAAAATTAATTTCCATAGAAAATAAATTGTTCCAAAAAAGTTTCTTTATAATTTCCAATGAATTTAAGTATGCTTAATCAAAAAAAAATTACTACATTTTAAAATTCCTGCTAATTATTACAAAAATGCATTTTTATCAATAAAGTTTGTAATAGATTTAAGAAAAATTAAATTCCGTGGAAAACAAAATTTTCCAAAAAAAAATCTATAAAATTTCCAATGAATTTAAGTATGCTTAATCTAAAAAAAAATTACTACAACTTAAAATTCTTTCTAGTTATCACAAATATTCATTGTATCAATAAAGTTTGTAATATTTTTGAGAAAAATTAATTTACGTGGAAAATATAACTTTCCAAAAAAGTCTCTTTTTAATTTCCAATGAATTTAAGAATGCTAAAACCAAAAAAATTTACTACAACTTAAAATTCCTGCTAGTTATCACAAAAATGCATTTTTATCAATAAAGTTTGTAATATTCTTAGGAAAAAATAATTTCCGTAGAAAATAAAATTTCCCAAAAAGTTTCTTTATAATTTCTAATGAATTTAAGTATGCTGAATCTACAACAAATTACTACAACAAAAAATTCCTTCTAGTTATCACAAAAATGCATTTTTATCAATAAAGTTTGTAATGTTTTTAAGAAAAATTAATTTCCGTAGAAAATAAAATTTTCCAAGAAAGTTTCTTTATAATTTCCAATGAATTTAAATGTGCTAAATCTAAAAAAAAATACTACAACTTAAAATTCCTGCTAATTATCACAAAAATGCATTTTTATCAATAAAGATTGTAATATTTTTAAGAAAAATTAATTTCCGTGGAAAACAAAATTTTCCAAAAAAAAATCTATAAAACTTCCAATGAATTTAAGTATGCTTAATCTAAAAAAAATTACTACAACTTAAAATTTTTTCTAGTTATCACAAAAATGCATTTTTATCAATAAAGATTGTAATATTTTTAAGAAAAGTTAATTTCTGTGGAAAATAAAATTTTCCAAAAAAGTTTCTATATAATTTCCAATTAACTTAAGTATGCTAAATCAAAAAAAAAAAAATTACTTTAGCTTAAAATTCCTTCTAGTTATTACAAAAATGCATTTTTATCAATAAAGTTTGTAATATTTTTAAGAAATTAATTTCCGTGGAAAATAAAATTTTCCAAAAAAGTTTTTTTTGTGATTTCTAATGAATTTAAGTGTACTGAATTTAAAAAAAATACTACAACTTAAAATTCTTTCTAGTTATCACAAAAAATGCATTTTTATCAATAAAGTTTGTAATGTTTTTAAGAAAAATTTATTTACGTAGAAAATTAAATTTTCAAAAAAAGTTTCTTTATAATTTTCAATGAATTTAAATGTGCTGAATCTAAAAAAAATTACTACAACTTAAAATTCCTGCTAATTATCACAAAAATGCATTTTTATCAATAAAGATTGTAATATTTTTAAGAAAAGTTAATTTCCGTGGAAAATAAAATTTTCCAAAAAGTTTTTATATAATTTCCAATAAATTTAAGTATGTTGAATCTAAAAAAAAAAACTACAACTTAAAATTCCTGCTAATTATAACAAAAACGCATTTTTATCAATAAAGTTTGTAAATTTTTTAAAAAAACTTAATTTCCGTGGAAAATAAAATTTTCCAAAAAAGTTTCTTTATAATTTCCAATAAATTTAAGTATGTTTAATTCAAAAAAAATTACTACAATTTAAAATTCCTGCTAGTTATCACAAAAATGCATTTTTATCAATAAAGTTTGTAATATTTTTAAGAAAAATTAATTTCTGTGGAAAATAAAATTTTCCAAGAAAGTTTCTATATAGTTTCTAATTAATTTAAGTATGCTAAATCCAAAAAAATTTACTAAAACTTAAAATTCCTGCTAGTTATCACAAAAATAGATTTTGATCAATAAAATTTGAATTTATTTTTAAGAAAAATTAATTTACGTGGAAAATAAAAAATAGATGGGTGGATGGGTGGATGGGTTTACACAGATCATTAATAGGCAAACAGTTTGAATTAGTTGTGATAAAAAAATTGAATAAATCAGCAGCAGATTTTATGTTAGAACCACATCATTACTAGAAACCAAAAATCCAAACTCTGTGCAGCAGCAACCAATTTCCGCAAGTTTCTTATGAAAAATCAGTGAGTTGGCCTCAATAAATTCAATATTTTATTAATGAGGTCATCTCACTGATGACCACATTAGTTAACCTCAATTATGATCTCAAAAATAAAACCTTAAAATAACATCACAAATGTTAATCATTGAGACCTCATTATTAAAAAATTGAATTTATTGAGGTCATCTCACTGACAACCTCGTAAATGAAAAATTGCAAAGAACAACCTCAGTTACCATCAACTATTACTTTAAAAATAAAACCTTAAAATAACCTCACAGATATTTATCAGTGAGATGACCTCATAAATAAAAAAATGTTGAAGACTACCTCAGTTAACCTTAACCATGACTTCAAAAATAAAACATTAAAATAACATCACAAATATTCATCAGTGAGATGACCTCATAAAAATTGTATATGAGGTCATCTCACTGATGATCTCATTAATAGAAACTTGTAAAAAGCCTCCTCAGTTACCCTCAACCATTAAACCTTAAAATAACTTCACAAATGTCCATCAGTAAGATGACCTCAATAATAAAAAATTGTATTAATGAGGTCGACTGCCTCAAGTCATCCCACATGACCATTTTTGGTACAAAACCCCAAACTCATAGTACATCAAGGCTAAGAAATATCAAAATATCAATTTAACTTACAAAAACCCTAATTTCCATCACCAAAGTCGACACTCAAGACCAATCTCACAAACTCTTTGAACTTGTGACGTTCGAGATCTTTCTCTACAAAACCCTGAACCAACTATGGTCCAATTACATACAATTAGATTCTTTCTTATTTGTTTAAAAAAGGATTTGGATAAGTGATTGCTTTCTTTAAGGAATCCTGGAATTGTAAAAATTACCAAACTAACAATGCGGGATTTATGTAGCCATACCAGGACATTCCTTGTTATAAATTATAACTTTATGAGTGTGTAGGATTCACAACTCTAAAACTCAAAAAATGCATTTGTGCTTCTAATAAATTTTCTCCGTTGTAAAGTAAATTGTGATGTAAGTTTAATAGTTTATTTACGAAAAAAAAAATCCTTTTGTTACAATATTACAAAAATAAGTAAAACAACAATAACATTAGTACTAAAAAATAAACATATAACAAATATAAAATATTTATGATACACATAAAGAAAAGAAGAAAAACAATTTAAATCAAAATGATTCAATATATATGTTAAAATTAATACGCGAACAATGATATCGAAAAGAAGTTGTAGATAAAACAAATAAATCAAAGCGATTGTGATCCTTCAAAACATTACATTCCCTCATTAATCTTGACAATGGACTGTGAAATCCATAATTTGTCCTATGTAACTTAACTTTAAACAAGTTAGTATTACGGGTAAGTTTAATTTGGTTAAAGTTGAAATCAAATTTTGCCAACAAATCCGGACAATCTATGATACCATTAACAATTTTATTAACCAAACATAAATCGCTAATGATTCTACGATCTAATAATTTACTTAAATTAAACTTCGATGATAATTGTTCCAAGGACATAACATAATTAGTTTTATATCTTAAGTATTTTAAAAACTTTGTTTGGATGGTTTCTATATTATTTATAAGTCCTTTTTGATAAGGACTCCAAATAACCGATCCATACTCAAGAGTTGATCTTACTAGTGATTTGTATAGTATTGCAGTAGTTGATGCTTGTAGTTCTGCAGAAGATCGAGTAACAAATCCTAACATTTTGCGTGCTTTATTACAAATTTCTTGTATGTGACTATTAAAAGTCATTTTGTTATCAAATATAACACCTAAATCACGCATTTTTATAACTTTCTCAAGTGCGCTATCGTTTAATGTGTACGTATGAATAATAGCATTTTTATTTCTACAAAAAGAAATTGATTTACATTTGTTTACATTTAAATCTAATTTATTTTTTGTACACCACAAGGACAGTTGATCTATATCATCTTGAATTAGAACACAATCGCTTAAATTACTTACATTAAGAAATAGTTTTAAATCATCTGCAAAAAGTAAAAATTTGCAGTTTACAATTATTGACGCTATATCATTAATAAATATGTTAAATAACAAAGGCCCACAGTGTGAACCCTGTGGTACACCAGAAGTTACTGGGATGAGTTTTGACAAACAGTTGTTTATTTTAACACACTGAGATCTATTTTGAAGGTAGCTTTTTATCCAATTAACATTTTTATCACTTAACCCTACAGCATTTAGTTTAGCAACTAAAATAGTGTGGTCCACTCTGTCAAATGCTTTAGAAAAATCGGTATAAACAGCGTCTACCTGTTGGTTATGCTCAATAGCGTTTATAATATGCTCTTGATATAACAAGAGATTACTTATGGTAGAGCGCCCTTCAAAAAATCCATGCTGTTCCTTTATTATCATACTTGATGACAACCATTTTAATTGTCTAGAAACAATCATATCCAATAATTTTGGAATTACCGATTGCTTACAAATGCCTCTGTAATTATTAATTTCGGATCTTGCACCGGATTTAAAAATGGGTACTATGTACGAATGTTTCCAAGTATCAGGAAATGTCTCACAATTTAATGACGTTTGAAATAACATAGTTATTGGCATAGACAAAGTGCACACACAGTTTTTTAGAAAAAAATTAGGAATACCATCCGGACCATAGCTACAAGAATCATTTAATTCCGAAATTCCATTATACACATCGCTAACATTAACATTAAAATTATCCGGAGACACAACATTGGAACAATTAAAATCAGGTACCATGCAATTATTAGATTTAGCGTATACAGTAGAAAAGAAATTTGCAAATAAATCAGCGCATTCTTGTCCATTGAGGCTCGTGGTATTACCGTAAGTCATTTCCGTGGGAAATCCATTGCTGTTTCTTTTTTCATTGATGTATTGCCAGAATGATTTAGGATCGCTTGAAATATTATTATCCATCCTTGATATGTACGACAAATGCAATGAGTTAGCTAGTGCTTTACATTGATCTCTTAATCCAGCAAATTTGTGATAGTTTTGGATGCAGCCGGATTGTTTGTATAAGCTATGAGCAATCTTTTTCTCTCTAATTAGGTTAATAAGGGTTGAGTTAAACCAAACTGGATAGGTACTTTGACGAACACATTTCAACGGTACAAACAAAAAGATTACATCATATATAACATTATAAAATTGTAATACCATAGCATTAACATCACAATTATTATTATAATGATTAAATGTATTGTTCCAATTCACAGATGACAAATAATCATTTATAGCAATGTAATTTGCTTTTTTGAAATCCGGAATATATTCTTTATATGTTAAATTTTTAAAGCTTTTAGATGCTAAGGTTTTGAAAATGATAGCGGTATGGTAAATGCTGTTACTGCAAAGTAAATCGTCAGCTGCCAAAGTTGTAGTTTTTTCTGTTGAAAATACAAGATCCAAAAGCACTTCTTTTGAATTCAATACAAAATTGCATTGATATAAATTGTATAGTGCAAATAACTCTAAAATTGCTTGCGCTGAACTATTACTGGAAAATTCCATTTGAACCCCCATATCATCATTAGACCAAGTGACATCTGGTAGATTGTAATCTCCACATAATATAATTTTGGTATACGTAGTATTTTGTAATACATCTTCTACAGAACGGCAATAGTCCAGATATTTGTCAATAGCAGAAGAAGGTGGAATGTAAACGCAACCAATAACATAAGTATCTTGCCCAATTTGTAGTTTTACAAACACTTGTTCAACTGAATTGCATAAAATATTACTTATAACCGACGAACGGTAACAGTTCTTAATTGCTATTAATACTCCACCACCTCCCTTTTTATGACTTGTTAAGTTACTAGAACTTACATTACAGTTCTAAAAAGATTCCAGTGTACATAACTTCCTTTTCTAAAGTATAAATCATTCCACATACACCAAAATTCTGTTTAGAAACCTTCATCTAGTACATTAGCTTTATTTTAGTTGTAATATATTAAAACATCAAATTCAATTTATATTTATTTACATTCCAAATGCACTTTATCTGTTTTATTGTAATCTCATATCGAAGAGTTATCTGAACACCTGCAAAAAAACGACCTCATCTGTTGCTCGAGTTCGGGCGTACCCGTCCCACCTACCTCTTCAGTAGTGAGTGTAAGTGCGTAGCGGTCGTTCGTCTGTGCAAAAATTCTTTAAACGGATTTAGTGAAAGTTAATAAAAATATATCGAACACCAACTATCTTGTGGTGTGTGTTCATTAAATGGAATGTGGATTCGCGCATTAAAAAAAAGGTCAGAGACAATGTATTGTTTACACAACAAATAATATAAACGTGTGGATCATGTTTTATTGAATGGTTAGGTTTATAGTAATGCAATTATTTATTAAATAATTATGTGCATTGTTGTGAAATGTATGGGTGATATCATACAGTTCATTGATGCTTTTATTGCATAATAATAATTCGTTTAATTCAATCTATCCATAATATTTGATATAAATCACTCCCACCACAAATATTTTAAGCAATCCATAGGAAGTGATTATAAATACATAATACGTTTAGAAATGCTGTTAAAAAAATATGCTAATGTGGTTCAATTAACACACGATGCCATAACCGAACTGTTCCAAATACCATCAGTTGTTTGGTTGTATGCAATTAATATAAATCATTGGTCAATCATTAAACCAAGCATCTTCAAAACGATTGTTAATATTAATTTACTGAGGTCATTCGTGGTTTGGTTATTACATATTTTTAAACGCAATTGCTCAATTATAACTTGACATTTAATGTTGAACTTTCCCAAAATTAATCATTTAAAGGATTATGATTGAGTTGATTTTTTTCCATATTAAATCAATGCTATTCCAATTTTGTACTAAAACAATAATCAATCTTTTGCAATTTCTATTATAGATTCAGATTTTATAACAGTTTCTTAATTTATTAATTGATCTACGCAACAAAATATTAATCGAATTGAAATGTCAAGTACCATTATTATATAATGTTAATTTGGTGATAACTCTGATTGGAAAATTGCATTCAAATATTGAATTGTTGATTATATTTTACTGATATAGTGTGAAGGTTCAAAAAATATTTTATTATACTACGACAATTGGCTTCATTAATTTTTTTCCTTTGAATGAAGTGTGTGGTGAAACGCAATTCTTGTAGTACAATAAAATATTTTTTTATCCTTCACACTACATCAGTGTTTTGTTATAAAAAGTTAGCAGCAATGTGAAAATTAATTTGTACATAATACACTTATTTAGATTTAAAAAAGCATTTTTTTAATCTAATTATAATTACAAGACAGCTTTTTGGTAGTTGTACAAAGAGAAATCTAGGAAAATGTATTGTTCCTCAAGTGTCTTGACCAGATTTTGGCTTATAAATAAATGAATTGAGAACTATTGTTTGTAGTATTTACACAGAAAGTTTGTTTACAACTTGTTGATGACTTGACTTCCCTGGTATATTTTATTTAGTCCTTCCAAGAATTTTTGACTTAGCATCTCCTTATTCGTACTACTACCCCAATTATGCCATTAATTGCCACATTTTGATTCCAAGACCATCATGTATTTTATAGATCCACAACTCTGGTCCTGGTCTCTTCGCTCCTAATCCACAATTTTTTCCAGGGTAGGCTCTTTTTTCTTCTAATTTTTCAGGTGATCTCCACCGTTTAGTTTTTTCCAAATCCTTTCAAAAATCTGACTTCGCTTGCTGTTTGAAGACCAATTTTTGCAAAATTTCATAAGTAATTTGTTTCTTTCATATAAAAAGTTTTTAAAGATAATTTTACATATAAATCCATTTATTGGTATTGTCCAAGAGATTTGGGGGAGTGAACTGGAATTCCAGTTCAAACTACTCGCTTCTAATCATGCTCTGGGCCACCGAAAGCTAGCCTGAGTGTTGGTATCCCTTAGTCAGACGTGAATGAGGTGATATCCAATTGTTGTTGATGTCGGTCACTCCAGATTATGATCACCAGTGAGTAGTTGTTATAAAAAAAATTGAAATTTTCTCTTTCACCAAATGTTAGAAGTCCCATAGTTAAAGGAAAAAGAGATAATACACAATCTCTTAATGACCAATACTTGGGAAGGTGGGAGGGACACTCCAGAATATAATTACCAACAACTAGTTTCAACTAGAGTGCCCACCCACTCGCTCAAGTGTTTGTTATCAAAGAATTAAAAGTTTCTCTTTGCAAGTGTTACGAGTCCATATAGTCAGAGAAAGAGAAAATGATATCCAATCTCTTGAAAGCCAACACTCAGATGGGTGGGTGGGTCTCTCCAGATTATGATCACCAGCGAGTAGTTTAAAATGGGGTGCCCATCCAACTGTTTGTTATTAAAGAATCGGCAGTTCCTCCTCTCTGCTAGTGTTAGAAGTCCCCTAGTTTTTGGAAAACATTAATTATCTATCCAAAATTCCAAAACAAACTTCAAATATTATTTATTTGATATCAATAGAATTTTTGGTCATTTGATCAAAAACCAATTTAACTGGTCAAAAATTTACTGTTTTTTGAATCAATCTTTGGTCTTATTGATCAACATTTTGGCTATTTGATAAAAACTTTTATTGAAAAAAGTTTGGTTTTATTAATTAAAATCTTTTTGGGCAAACATCCAGTTTTTGTGTCAAAACTTTGGTTCTTAGCATAATAACCAGTCAGTAGTTTGGATTGCAGTAGCCCACCCACCCACCTTAAGTGTTACTTATCAAGAGGTTGGATCACGACCTTCTCTTGTGACAAAATGACTTCTGACGTCCGTAGAGAGGTCAAACATACAATCTTTTGGTGACGGTCACTTGGGTGGGTGGGTGGGACACTCCATATCAAAATAACCAGTCAGTAGTTTGAATTGCAGTAGCCCACCCACCCACCCAAGTGTTACTTATCAAGAGGTTAGATTACGACCTTCTCTTGTGACAAAATGACTTCTGACGTCCGCAGAGAGGTCAAACATACAATCTCTTGATGACGGCCACTTGGGTGGGTGAGTGGAACAATCCATCGCTTACTAACCAGTCAGTAGTTTGGATTGCAGTAGCCCACCCACCCACCCAAGTGTTACTTATCAAGAGGTTGGATCACGACCTTCTCTTGTGACAAAATGACTCCTGACGTCCGCAGAGAGGTCAAACATACAATCTTTTGGTGACGGTCACTTGGGTGGGTGGGTGGGACACTCCATAGCATAATAACCAGTCAGTAGTTTGAATTGCTGTAGCCTACCCACCCACCCAAGTATTACTTATCAAGAGGTTGGATCACGACCTTCTCTTGTGACAAAATAACTTCTGACGTCCGCAGATAGGTCAAACATACAATCTCTTGATGACAATCACTTGGGTGGGTGGGTGGGTGGGACAATCCATAGCAAAATAACCAGTCAGTAGTTTGGATTGCAATAGCCCACCCACCCAAGTGTTACTTATCCAGAGGTTGAATCACGACCTTCTTGTGACAAAATGACTTCTGACGTCCGCAGAGAGGTCAAACATACAATCTTTTTATGGCGGTCACTTGTGTGGGTGGGTGGGATACTACATAGCAAAATAACCAGTCAGTAGTTTGGATTCCCGTAGCCCACCCACCCACCCAAGTGTTACTTATCAAGAGGTTGGATCACGACATTCTCTTGTGACAAAATGACTTCTGACGTTCGCAGAGAAATCAAACATACAATCTTTGGATGACGGTCACTTGGGTGGGTGGGTGGGTGGGACACTCCATAGCAAAATAACCAGTCAGTAGTTTGGATTGCAATAGCCCACCCACCCACCCAAGAGTTACTTATCAAGAGGTTGGATTACGACCTTCTCTTGTGACAAAATGACTTCTGACGTCCGCAGAGAGGTCAAACATACAATCTCTTGATGACAATCACTTGGGTGGGTGGGTGGGACACTCCATAGCACAATAACCAGTCAGTAGTTTGGATTGCAGTAGCCCACCCACCCACCCACCCAACTCTTACTTATCGAGAGGTTGGATCACGACCTTCTCTTGTGACAAAATGACTTCTGACGTCCGCAGAGAGGTCAAACATACAATCTTTTGGTGACGGTCACTTGGGTGGGTGGGTGGGACACTCCATAGCATAATAACAAGTCAGTAGTTTGAATTGCAGTAGCCCACCCACTCACCCAAGCGTTACTTATCAAGAGGTTGGATCACGACCTTCTCTTGTGACAAAATGACTTCTGACGTCCCCATCCACCCGCCCAAATGTTTGTTATTAAAGAACTTAAAGTTAAGTAGATAGAGGTGATACCCAATCTTTTGATGACGTGGGTGGGTCGGTAATTTGTAGTAATTTGAACTAATGTGTCCATCCACCCGCTCAAGAGTTGGTTAATAAGAAATTGTAAGTTTCTCTTCATTGCAAGCGTTAGAAATCCAATCTCTTAATGATCAACACTCCAAAGTGTTTGCTATCAAAGAATTGGAAGATTCTCCCCTCTGCTAGTGTTAGAAGTCCCTTAGTCAGAGAAGGAAGAGGTGATATCAAATCTCTTCATGACTAACCAGATTATGATTACAATCGAGTAATTTGAACTAGAGTGTCCATCCACCTAAGAGTTAACAAAAAATTGGAGGTTTCTGTTCATTGCAAGCGTTAGAAATCTCTATGTTAGAGGAGGAGATGATGAATCCAATCTCCTAATAATTAACAGTTGGGTGGGTAAATCACTCCAGATCATGATTACCATCGAGTAGTTTAAATTAGAAGTTTATCCTCTCTGCTAGTGTTAAAAGTCCATTGGTCAGAGGATTTAAAGATAATATCCAATCTCTTGATGACCAACACATGGGCGGGTGGGTGGATGCATGACTCTAGTTTTAACTTAAGTGCCAACCCACCCACCCAAGGGTTTCTTATCTACGAATTAGACGTTTCTCCTCTATGCTAGTGTGACAAGTTTCTTAGTCAGAGGAGAAGAAGGTAGTATCCAATCTCTTGATGACCAACACTTGGGCGGGCGGGTGTGTCACTTCAGATCATTATTACCATCGAGTAGTTTAATCTGCAATGCCCACCCACCCACTCAATTGTTTGTTATTAAAGAATTGGAAGTTTCTCCTCTCTGCAAGTTTTACAAGTCCCTGATTCACAGAGGAAGAAGATTTATCCAATATCTTGATAACCAACAGTTGGGCGGGTGGGTGGTTCGCTCCAGATTATGATAACCATCGAGTAATTTGAACTGGAGTACCCAGTCACCCGCAACAAACAACTATAATTGTTTACTCTTTGCAAGCGTTACAAATTTCTGATTTAGAAATAAAGATGATAAACCCAATCTTTTGACGACCAACACTTGGTGGGTGGCTGAGTTACTTTAGATTGTAATTACTATCGAGTAGTTTAAACTGGAGTGATTGTTATCAAGAAATTAGAAGTTTCTCCTTTTTGCAAGCGTCAAAGTCAGAACAATGGATGATGAATGTAATCTCATGATGACCAACACTTGGGTAGGTGCGTAAGTCACTCCAGATCATGATTGCCAGAGTGTTTGCTATCAAGAAGTTGAAAGTTTATTTTTAATTTTGCAAACGTCTGAAGGGATGGATGTTTTACTCCACACCATGATTACCATCAAATAGTTTGAACTAGTTTTTTTTTGCAAGCGTTAGATACTCAGTCAGTAGAGGGGATGATGAATTTAATCTCTTGATAACCAACAGTTGGGTAAAAGGGTCGATTATGATAAGGTTACCATTTGAAGAATTATCGATACCATTTACAGCTTATTTGGCATCAACTCCCCTCCCCCCCCCCCTCGAAATGAAATTTTGTTCTAGATACTACACCTTCATACTGAGACCATCAACATTTTTATGTTTTGTAGATCCTCAACTTTGGTTTTGTTCTCATATATCGCTCATTCCATGCTTGGCAGCAAGCTCATTTGTTCTTTTAGAAACCACGCATATTTGACTAATTCTTTTAGTAATCATCACCGTTTAGTTATCTTCCATTGTCTGAATGTGATGCGTTACTTGCACTAAGTGCACAACAAACACTACCCTATACTATGTACTATCAGATTTTTTCTCTTCTTCTGGGCAGTAGTATAGCCTCTAAAGTTATATTAAGTTGTAGCCCCGTTTTTGACTATACTTTATGGAGTTTAAATTTACTGCACCAAGCCAAATGAGATTTTTGAGTATTATTAACCGATTTTGATTTTTTTTTTTAACATCAAATTATGTAGAACTAATCAACCAACAATAATTGCTGAACCTTCAACAAATTCATAACAAAGTTTCTGGAAATTTACCGGTCTACTCAAAAAGTTTTGAAACTTGGCCAGAAATTACCATGAACCAAGAGTCCACAAAATAAATAACTCTCTTAATCTGATTTTTGAGTAGATCTATACAGCACGAAGAGATGTTAGGTTAGGGTAAGTTATTAAAAAATAATCTGAGTGTAATAGCATTAAATAAAATCAAGAAAATTTTGGAAAAGTCAGTTTAATTGACATATTGTCAGACTTCAAGATTAAGAAACATTAGA
The DNA here is from genome assembly GCA_963932245.1 of Tachinus rufipes. NCBI lineage: Eukaryota > Metazoa > Arthropoda > Insecta > Coleoptera > Staphylinidae > Tachinus > Tachinus rufipes. The sequence goes on from OZ010749.1 coordinate 13,258,635, forward strand.
AAATAAGAGAAAGCCAATACAATCTGCAGGCTTTGTGGTCAAGAAAGTTTTTTTTTTGTAATGAAAAGGCTTTTTGAAATAACAAGCTATAATACAGTTTTCTGGAAAGCTCTAAACATAAATTTTTCGTTTTTTGCAAAGAACTGTTTCAGCTTGGTCTGATCGTGATCAAAATCTATTTTTTTTTAACAAATTTGCCGTTCCTATTGCCCTTTTTTTGCAAAAGCGATAGTGGTCTGGTGGAGTTAATCAAAGGAACAACGCGCACTGCTTCTACCGCTGCCCAATTTTAATTGTCGAGAGAATGGGCAGCCTTGAGGTACAAATTTGGTATTTTTTTGCAAATTCAGACTAGAGACTATTCAAATTCCACGCTATCTTCTTGTCCGGGCTTATCGACCGATCAATATTTGCCAAACCGTACGTTCCGACGTGCACACACTCGCCCATAAAGCTTAAACTTTGTTTATATTTTTGGTTCATATTGCAGTCTTCATTTATGAAGTTACGACATATCCACTGATTGTTTTTTTATAAATAGCCAGTGGTTGTCCGATTAGAACAGTAATATTTCAAACAATTAATTATGTAAATAGTGTTTGTCACGTAGCATATTTAATCGGAATCATTTTTATTAAATTAGACGAAGAAAAAGTGAGGGGAACATTTATTTACACTTCTATTATCATATAAATTGATTCCGATAATAAATTTTAATAATGTACTATATTTGAGTAGTAATAAAATTATTATATTATACCGCCACGTATTTGAAAATGCAAATCACTGCGCATACGATTGACTTTAGCTAGCTCAGCCGATCGTGCCGACTCGTTGCAGTTCGGGTCCAGTGGTTCAGCGTAGATGTCGACGAAATGTGCTCGTGATTGATCATTTTGCTAAATTTTGTGGTAAATTCGCATAATTAATTAGTGCCGCTGTGTTTAGGGTTGGGAGTAATGTGTAGGGGTTGTGTATAATGAATATTTTGACTCGGAGTGAATTAGTTTGATTGGAAAATGCGTATATCCAGATGCCGGCTCATGGGGGTCAACTGAGGTCATAGCATCAGATGTTATTAAAGGTATCGTTTACATTTATTGTTAATTCCAATTAAAAGGCATTTTTATTTTATAGAAATGCAATATTTATTGATTATTTTTTATTATGTATGTTATGTACTCTATTAGTGATATATTAAGATTTTTATTCTCTGTGGTCGATTTGATTATGTTACTTTTTTTTGTAAATTTAATATGTTTCATAATATTTCCTATACCTTAACTAATTAAATGCAATTTTATTTAGATTCTAAGTAACTAGTATAAAGCTTATCTGGTCATATTAGGTGACAGTTCCCATGTGCGTCCGACCATCATTTTGGATGCAAAGAGCACCTAAATGGCTTTTGTAGTAACATTTTCCAGGTGAAGGTTTTTTCTTCTATCAAACGTGATAGTGCGTGAACATTTGTTAAAATTTAGAACCCTTTATAAAAATTTATATTTTCATTGTCTTCATAAAAAGTTTGTGAATTTGTTTTAAAATTTCTTAATTTGTAGGCGATTTTTTTTAACTTCTTGAAATGGCTGCTGTCTTGCTAAAGCTTTTGTAGCTTTTTTAAAGTTTCTAATTTTATTTTAATTTCTAGATTTGTTCTCAATTTTTTGGCAGTTTCTACATTTTTTCTAAAGTTTTTCTTATCTCCTTAAAGAACTGACCTAAAGCTTTGGCTGTCTTAATAAAGTTTCTAAAGTTTTGACATATTTTTCTTAAATGATTGGATTCTTTTTGAAGTTTCTGTTTGTTTTTGCAATTTATATAAAATTTCTTAAATTTGTTTAAGTTTTTTTTTTTTTATTGTTTTTCTAAAGCCTTAATCACTTCGCAAAGTTTCTAAACTAAAATATATTTTATTTTTCTTGTCTTCCTAAGGTCTTTACACTATACTATAGTTTCTAAAAAAATTACTAATGTTTATAAATTCTTTTTACAGTTTCTGGATTAGTTCTAGAAATTCTATTTTTTACAGTTTTTCCTAAAAGTTTAGTTTTTTAATTTAAATTTTTTCTAGATTCGTTTGTTCAAGGTTTCTAGATTAATTAATAAGTTTCAATTTTTTTTTTGCCTTTTTTAGATTTTTTTGAAGTTTCTATATCTTCTTAGTTCCTTCTATTTTCCTGAACCTTTACCAGACTTTCTGACTTTTTGGCTAAGTTTTTACAATTTTTAAATTTAATAAGTTTTTGAATTTGTTGGCAGTCTTTTAAAGTTCTCATAATTTTTCTAAAGTTTTTATCTTCTTTTGAAAGTTTTTTTTAAATGTTTGGATGTTATCATGTTACGGAGTGGCCCACCCAAGTATACGTTATCAAGGAATTGGTAATTTTAACTTTCTGCGGACGTCAAAAGTCATTTTATCACTAAAGAAGGTCATGATGCAATCTTTTAATAACGAACACTTAGGTTTGGGTAAGCCACTCCAATCCAACCTACTGACTCGTTACTATGTTACGGAGTGGCCCACCCGCCCACCCAAATGTTCGTTATCAAAGAATTCGTAGTTTGATCTCTCTGCGGACAACAGAAGTCATTTTATCACTAGAGAAGGTCATGATGCAATCTTTTGAGGACGAACACTTAGGTGGTTGGGTAAGCCACTCCAATCCAACCTGACTCATTACTATGTAACGGAGTGGCCCACCCGCCCATCCAAATGTTCGTTATCAAGGAATCCGTAGTTTGACCTCTCTGCGGACGACAGAAGTCTTTTTATCACAAGAGAAGGTTGTGATGCAATTTTTTGATAACGAATACTTGGGTAGATGGGTGGACCACTCCAGTTTAAATTACTGACTCATTATTATGTTACGGAGTGTCTCACCCACCCACCTAAGTGTTCGTTATCAAGAAGTTCATAATTTGACCTTTCTGCTGACGTCTGAAGTCATTCTATCACAAGAAAAGATTGTTAAGCAATTTTTTGATAACGAATACTTGAGTGGGTGGGTGGGCCATTCCAGTTTAAATTACTGACTCGTTATTATGTTACGGAGTGTCCCACCCACCCACCTAAGTGTTCGTTATCAAGAAGTTCATAGTTTGACCTTTCTGCGGACGTCAGAAGTCATTCTATCACAAGAGAAGATTGTTAAGCAATTTTTTTTATAATGAACACTTGGGTGGGCGTTTGGGCCCACCAGTCTAAATTACTGACTTGTTATTATGTTACGGAGTGGCTCACCCACCCACTCTAACGTTAGTTATCGATGGATTTATTGTTAAATAAATTTCTCATATCTAAATCCAAGCACACAAGAGGTGGGACAAACAATAGATCCTTTGATGACTAACATTTGGGCGGGTTGGTGGATCACTGTAGATTAAGTATGTCGCCAACAAATTAAACTTTGTTCCCCCACCTACCCAAGCGTTAGTTATCAAGAGATTTATGTTAAACAATTCTCTCATATCTAAATCCAAGCACACAAGAGGTGCGACAAACAACAGATCCTTTGATGACTAACACTTGAGCGGGTGGGTGGGTCACTGCAGAACAAGTATGTCGCCCACAAATTAAACTTTGTTCCCACCCAACCAAGCGTTAGTTATCAAGAGATTCATGTTAAACAATATTCTCATATCTAAATCCAACCACGCAAGAGGTGCGACAAACAACAGATCCTTTGATGACTAACACTTGAGCGGGAGGGTGGGTCACTGCAGAACAAGTATGTCGCCCACAAATTAAACTTTGTTCCCACCCACCCACCCACCCAAGCCTTAGTTATCAAGAGATTTTTGTTAAACAATTCTCTCATATCAAAATCCAAGCACACAAGAGGTGCGACAAACAATAGATCCTTTGATGACCAACACTTGGGCGGGTGGGTGGGTCACAATAAAAAAATTAACTCGCTCACAAATGAAACTTTGTTCCCACCCACCCACCCAAGCATTAGTTATCAAGAGATTTATGTTAAACAATTCTCCCATATCTAAATCCAAGCACACAAGAGGTGCGACAAACAATAGATCCTTTGATGACTAACACTTGGGCGGGTTGGTGGGTCACAGTAGAAGAAGTAACTCGCTCACAAATGAAACTTTGTTCCCACCCACCCACCCAAGCGTTAGTTATCAAGAGATGTATGTTAAACAATTCTCTCATATCTAAATCCAAACACACAAGAGGTGCGACAAACAATAGATCCTTTGATGACTAACACTTGGGCGGGTGGGTGGGTCACAGTAGAAGAAGAAACTCGCTCACAAATGAAACTTTGTTCCCACCCACCCACCCAAGCGTTAGTTATCAAGAGATTTATGTTAAACAACTCTCTCATATCTAAATCCAAGCACACAAGAGATGGGACAAACAATAGATCCTTTGATGACTAACACTTGGGCGGGTGGGTGGGTCACAGTAGAAGAAAAAACTCGCTCACAAATGAAACTTTGTTCCCACCTACCCACCCAAGCGTTAGTTATCAAGAGATTTATGTTAAACAATTCTCTCATATCTAAATCCAAGCACACAAGAGATGGAACAAACAATAGAACCTTTGATGACTAACACTTGGGCGGGTGGGTAGGTCACAGTAGAAGAAGTAACTCGCTCAAAAATGAAACTTTGTTCCCATCCATCCACCCAAGCGTTAGTTATCAAGTGATTTATGTTAAACAATTCTCTCATATCTAAATCCAAGCACACAAGAGGTGCGACAAACAATAGATCCTTTGATGACTTACACTTGGGCGGGTGGGTGGGTCACTGTAGAACAAGTATGTCGCCTACAAATTAAACATTGTTCCCACCCACTCATCCAAGCGTTAGTTATCAAGAGATTTATGTTAAACAATTCTCTCATATCTAAATCCAAGCACACAGGAGGTGGGACAAACAATAGATGCTTTGATAACTTACACTTGGGCGGGTGGGTGGGTCACATTAAAAGATGTAACTCGCTCACAAACAAAACTTTGTTCACACCCACCCACCCAAGCGTTAATTATCAAGAGATTTATGTTAAACAATTCTCTCATATCTAAATCCAAGCACACAAGAGGTGCGACAAACAATAGGTCCTTTGGTGACTAACACTTGGGCGGGTGGGTGGGTCACAGTGAAAGATGCAACTCGCTCACAAACAAAACTTTGTTCCCACCCACCCACCCAAGCGTTAGTTATCAAGAGATTTCTGTTAAACAATTCTCTCATATTTAAATCCAAGCACACAAGAGGTGGGATAAACAATAGATCCTTTGATGACTAACACTTGGGCGGGTGGGTGGGTCACAGTAGAAGAAGTAACTCGCTCACAAATAAAACTTTGTTCCCACCCACCCACCCAATCTTTAGTTATCAAGAGATTTATGTTAAACAATTCTCTTATATCTAAATCCAAGCACACAAGAGGTGGAACAAACAATAGATCATTTGATGACTAACACTTGGGCGGGTGGGTGGATCACTGTAAAACAAGTATGTCGCCAACAAATTAAACTTTGTTCCCACCCACCCACCCAAGCGTTAGTTATCAAGTGATTTATGTTAAACAATTCTCTCATATCTAAATCCAAGCACACAAGAGGTGCGACAAATAATAGATATTCTGATGACTAACACTTGGTCTCTGCAGAACAAGTTTGTGGCCCACATACACTACTGCTGTACTGAGGTTAATTTAAAAACTAAGTTTAAATGTTTGTTGTATATTTCAACGATTTTAATATGTATATTTTCTCATCTAACAACAACAACATTAAAGAGTGAATTTCTATTCACTTGATAATAGAAATCTACTGATAAAAATGTAAATAATTCTGCATACAAATAAAATAATTGTCCATTATGTTGTCAGTCAATTGATACAATGTTTTAAAATTAGATCAACAATTATGCATAAATGTTTAAAAATTAATAAACAATTTTGAATAATAATTTTACTAATTGATTTGAATGAAATTAGTTTAAATATTTTAAAATTTGTAATGTTTGCACTCATAGAGTTGCTGTGTGTTGGCTGTGGCACAGTTTACGATCGGATTCTGGAAAGACTGGTCAAGACATTGCATAACACGAAGCTGTTTACGGTGTCGTAACGCGTTTGGTTTCAGGTGCACATTTAACCAAAGAATATTATCTGAGCACTTATGCATCCTATTTAATGTATACGTTGCAACATTGTAATGCAAAATAGTAAAATATAAGTTTTAAAATTCAATCAATATGGATAATTTAAAAGAATTGATGACACCTGTTACTGGTGTTTAACCCACATTCAATAGGAATGTGAAAGTGATGTGTAAGTTACTCTTATTTCTTTCAATATATTTAAATATTGCCTAAAATAATGTTTGCACACAGTGTTAGTGCGGATTTTGTCATATATTTGTTAGAAGGAAAGCTTTTATATTGATTCATCAAATTATAATTTAATAAAATTTCTCCCCGACAATTTCGCAAGATACGTCTGCCGATCCCATATTATTTATTACTATAATATTAACATTTTAATTTTTATTAAAACAAACTGATATGTCATTATGCAATAATGTACTGCTAATATATCATTGTAGTATATTTTAGGATTACTGTATGCTTTCAAATGACACAATTTAATTTAACAAGGAAGAGAATTCCAAATGCGATATAAAACCAATAAGTATCGTTCTTATTACCCACATTTTCTTAACATAATATTATGCAATTATGATTATTGCGCAATGCTAAATCACTTCCTTCACTACTTGTGTTTGTTTATTTAGCGCTTAAAGATTGCTATTACTTACTGGATTATTATTAACCAATTATTGAGTTATTTTATAATTTAATAATTACTTATGTTATAAAAAATATAGAGACGGCGAAATGTCGTTTATCAGCTCGTATAAATCGGAAAGTGATACGTTACTGCCCTAGGACGGTAAAATCCTTTTCAGCCCGCTAAAAAAATATAATTTTCAGAAAAAAATGTGATGAAATTTTTTTCACAAAAATAGCCATAAGCACCATGAAATTAGCTCATACTTATACATAAAAAAAAATATTTCTTAATCATGTTGTTTTTTAAATGGGAAGGCAAGTTAACATTTAAGCTTTATTAAAAATGTTAAATTCTAAGTGACTGGAAAATTGGCTTCATCCTCAGTCCGTACGATTATGGCGGTAACTATCTGTCCTATCGTCATCTATTTCAAAACCTGAAAGGTCGGATTATGCTAATTACAATGGTTTATTCCGGATTTTAGTTCTTTCTAGCCATACAAATTTTTCATACTCGGATTATGCTATTTTTGACTTTATATAAATAGAATTTTGTACTTTTCAACAGTTTAAAACAAAATTTTGCCATTCACATCAATATTTTGATATTTAATGACCGGATTTTGCTAGTTTTGGGATTTCGTATTTTTTTTAAATTTTTTAACAGTTTATGGCGGAGTTTTTGGTGCTTTCTAACAATATTTTGGTGTTTAAAGACCAGATTTTTAACATTTTATGAATAATATTGTCTACTTTTAATCGTTTTTGGCCGGATTTTGATTCTATCTGAAAATATTTAATGATTTATTACAGGATTTAGTTATTTTGAACTTTTATGAACAGAAATTTGCACTTTTCAACAGTTTAAGTTAAAATTTTGATGCTATCTAACAATATTTGATGTTTCTAGGCCAATTTTTGCTATATTTAACATTTTATGAATAGAATTTTGCACATTTTAACAGGATTTTGATTTTTCTAACAATATTTTAATATTTCATAGCCGGATTTTGCTTTTTTTTAATTCAATTTTGCAATTTTCAATAGTTAGCCGGATTTTTGCTATTTATAACAAGTTTTTGATATTTCGTGGCCGGATTTTGATAGTTAGATAATATTTAAATTTTATGGCAAAATTTTACTATTCTTTGCATTTCAGAAATAGAATTTTACACTTTTCAACAGTTTTTGGCCAGATTTTGATTTTTTCTAACAATATTTTGATATTTTATGGCCGGATTTTTAAATTTTAAATTTTTTTACAATTTTATGGGCGAATTTTGGTGCTTTCTAACAATGTTTTAATGTTTTGAAGCCGAAGTTTGATATTTTTGACACTATATTAATAGAATTTTGCACTTTTCGACAGTTTAAAACATAATTTTGCTATTCGCAACTATATTTTGATATTTATTGGCCGGATTTTGCCAGTTTTGGAAATTTCGTTACATTTTTTAATAGTTTATAGAGGAGTTTTTGGTGCTTTCTAACAATATGTTGGTGTTTAAAGGCCGGATTTTACTATTTTATGAATAAAATTTTGTACTTTTAAATCGTTTTTGGCCGGATTTTGATTCTATCTGAAAATATTTTATGATTTATTGCAGGATTTATTATTTTGATGGTATCTAACAATTTTTTTTTTTTATTTTTTTATGTTTCTAGGCCAATTTTTGCTATTTTTATTAATAGAATTTTTCAGTTAATGGCCGGATTTTGGTGCATTTCTAACAACACAATATTTTTGAAATTTTATTAATAGAATTTTGCATTTTTCAATATTTTATAGCCGGATTTTTGCTATGTGTAACAACGTTTTGATATTTCGCAGCCGGATTTTGAAAGCTTTAGGATTTCATGATTTTTTTTTACATTTATTAACAGTTTTGGTGCTTTGTGACAATATTTAAAGCATTTCATAAATAGAATTTTGCACTTTTCAACGGTTTATGGCCAGGTTTGGTTTTTTTTCTAACAATATTTTGATATTATATGGCCGGATTTTGCAATTTTTGACATTTTATAAATAGAATTTGCACTTTTCAACCGTTTTTAGCCGGATTTTGGTTTTTTCTAAAAATTATTTAATATTTTATGACCGATTTTGTTATTTTTAAATTTTCAAAATAGTTTTGCACTTTTGAAAATTTAATGACCAGATTAAAAATGAGTTAAATTGCATGAGTTGTGCTTTAAGTTAAATGACACTCAAAGAAGAAGATAAATGTTGACTGCAAAAAATATGTATCGGAAATTATATTAAAATATAAGATAAAAATGGTAATTTACACAAACTGTCGGCTGCGCCATATTGATGTATCTAACATAATATCTGTACCGTACCGACTGCGCCATTAAGATATGGTTTTCGAATTATGTTTCTTAGTTTAAATCTGTCTTATCTTGTTATGGATAAAACAACTTTTGTTATCAAAAACTATTTTTTATTCTAATTGAAAGAACACGTTCCTTCATGCTTTCTTTAATGGCTCTTTGATATTCAACGCTTTGCAGAACATGTTAGGAAGAAAATAAATTTATAAGTACAGATTTGATGTTTATGAAAAAAAAATCGGAAATTCTATTAGAATGGCGCAGCCTATAACTGAAATGTGGTGATTTACCTATCTATCGATACGACAATTTTGATGTAGCTAACATAATGTCTGTACTATACCGACTGCGCCATTATGATATAGTTTTGAAATTACTTTCTTACTTTAAATCTGTGTTTCTTGACAATCGGTAGGCTAGTTATATATTGTCATTTATATTAATTTGAAACTACGGAACATATCCTTCGAGCTTTGTCCATTTTCCATTTTCCATGGCCGGATTTTTGAAATTTAAATTTTTCCACAGTTTTATGGCCGAATTTTGGTGCTTTCTAACAATGTTTTGATGTTTTAAAGCCAAAGTTTGTTATTTTTGACACTATATAAACAAAATTTTGCACTTTTTAACAGTTTAAAACATAGTTTTGCTATTCACAACTATATTTTGATATTTAATGGCCGGATTTTGCTAGTTTTGAGATTTCGTTACATTTTTTAACAGTTTATAGAGGAGTTTTTGGTGCTTTCTATCAATATTTTTGTGTTTAAAGACCGGATTTTACTATTTTTAACATTTTATAAATAAAATTTTGTACTTTTAAACCGTTTTGGCCGGATTTTGATTGTATCTGAAATGATTTATTACAGGATTTAGTTATTTTTAACTATTTAGGAATAGAAATTTCCACTTTTCAACAATTTAAGATCAAATTTTGATGCTTTCTAATGATATTTTTGATTAATCTTGAAAAACGAAATAATCGTTGGGCTTGTGCATACGCGTCATACAAAGACGAAAACAAGTTACTTAGAAAATAAAATCACTTGTGTCATGTATTAATGGACATTTGTTCTGATATTTTTGATGTTTCTAGGCAAATTTTTGCTATATTTAACATTTTATAAATATTTTGCACATTTTAACAGGATTTTGGGGTTTTCTAACAATATTTTAATATTTCATAGCCGGGTTTTGCTATTTTTCTATTCAATTTTGCACTTTTCAATAGTTAATAGCCGGATTTTTGCTATTTATAACAAGTTTTTGATATTTCGTGGCCGGATTTTGCTAGTTAGATAATATTTAAACTATATCGCCGAATTTTTACTGTTCATTTCAGAAATAGAATTTTACATTTCTTAACAGTTTATGACCAGATTTTGATTTTTTTTAACAATATTTTGATATTTTATGGCCGGATTTTGCTAGTTTTGGGATTTTGTAATTTTTTTAAATTTTTCAACAGTTTATGGTGAAGTTTTTGGTGCTTTCTAACAATATTTTGGTGATTAAAGACCAGATTTTTAACATTTTATGAATAATATTATGTACTTTTAACCGTTTTTGGCCGGATTTTGATTCTATCTGAAAATATTTAATGATTTATTGTAGGATTTAGTTATTTTGAATTAGAAATTTGCACTTTTCAACGGTTTAAGTTCAAATTTTGATGCTTTCTAACAATATTTGTTTATGCTTCTAGGCCAATTTTTGCTATTTTTAACATTTTATGAATAGAATTTTGCACATTTTAACAGGATTTTGGTTTTTTCTAACAATATTTTTTAATTTTTATTAGAATTTTTCAACGGTTTCAACAGTTGATGGCCGGATTTTGGTGCTTTTTAATAATATTCAATTTTTGAAATTTTATTAATAGAATTTTGCACTCTTCATTAGTTTATAACCGGATTTTTTGCTAGTTTTTAATATTTCGTGGCCGAATTTTGATAGTTAGATAATATTTAAACTTCATTGCCGAATTTTACTACTCTTTGCATTTCAGAAATAGAATTTTACACTTTTCAACAGTTTTTGGCCAGATTTTGATCTTATCTAAAAATATTTTGATAATTTAAGGCCGGATTTTTGAATTTTACATTTTTCTACAGTTTTATGGCCGACTTTTGGTCTTTCTAAAAAAATGTTTGATGTTTTAAAGCCAAAGTTTGATATTTTTGACACTATATAAATAGAATTTTGCACTTTTCAACAGTTTAAAACAAAATTTTGCCATTCACAACAATATTTTGATATTTAATGGCCGGATTTTGCTTGTTTTGGGACTTCGTAGATTTTTTTACATTTTTTAACAGTTTATGGCGGAGTTTTTGGTGCTTTCTAACAATATTTTGGTGTTTAAAGACCAGATTTTTAACATTTTATGAATAATATTATGTACTTTTAACCGTTTTTGGCCGGATTTTGATTCTATTAAAAATATTTAATGATTTACTGCAGGATTTAGTTATTTTGAACTAGAAATTTGCACTTTTCAACGGTTAAACCGTTCAAATTTTAATGCTTTCTAACAATATTTTTTGATGTTTCTAAACCAATTTTTGCTATTTTTATAATTAGATTTTTTTCAGTTAATGGCCGGATTTTGGTAAATTTCTAACATTATTTTTGAAATGTTATTAATAGAATTTTGCACTTTTCAATAGTTTATAGCCGGATTTTTGCTATGTATAACAATGTTTTGATATTTCGTGGCCGAATTTTGATAGTTTTGGAGTTTCATAAATTTGTTTACATTTAGTAACAGTTTTGATGCTTTGTGACAGTATTTAAGACCGGATTTTACTATTTTTGGCATTTCATAAATAGAATTTTGCACTTTTCAACAGTTTTTGGTCAGATTTTGATTTTCTCTAACAATATTTTGATATTCTATATTTTATAAATAAAATTTTGCACTTTTCAACCGGTTTTAGCCGGATTTTGTTTTTTTCTGAAAATATTTTAATATTTTATGATCAAATTTTTGTAATTTTTGAATTTTTGTAAATGGAGTTTTGCACTTTTCAAAAGTTTATGACCGGATTATAATTCAATTTCAAAATTTAATCAACTATTTAAAATTATGGATTCTCGTATATTTCATGTCACGTTGCAAAAAAGGAGTTAAGTTACAACTTGTGCTCAAAGTTTTATGAAACTCAAAATACTCTTGAAGAAAATAAATTTTGACTGCAAACTTTATGTTTATGAAAAAATTGATCTTAATCGTATATGGTGATTTGTACCGTACCGACTGCGCCATTAAGATATAGTTTTGGAATTATTTTTCTTAGTTTAAATCTGTCTATCTTGTAATCTATAAAACAACTTTTGTTAACAAAAATTATTTTTTGTTCTAATTGGCGCAGACGTTAATTTCATTAAAGTCGGAAATTATAATGAAATAGCCTATAAGTAAAATATGGTGATTTACATAATCTATCAATACGACCATTTTGACATACCTAACCTAATGTCTGTACCGTACCGACTGCGCCATTATGATATAGTTTTGGAATTACTTTTCTTACTTTAAATCTGCATTTTTGTTATTTGAACAGTTGGTAGGTTAGATATCAACATTCGATGTTATTTATATTAATTTAAAACTACCTTTCTCTTACAGTAAAATGCCGATGCAATTCAACGTAAATTGGATTTACGGAACATATCCATATCGAGCTTTGTTCATTTTCCAATTTTTTTACTCTCAAGAACTATTCATTTATATTTGCAAGTAAAGCGGCTGTTTTTAATTGAACAAAATTTACAAATGTTTCTATATTTTGAAACATTTTTAGAACTGGCGTACTTCGGAATCTATACTGGAATCGCCTATTACTTAAATATATAACTTGTGGACTGCGCCATTTTTATGTAGTTAAAATAATATATGTACTGTACCGGCTGCGCCATTACGATATGGTTTTGAAATTATTTTTGAAATTTGTCTTTCTTCTTAAAAATAAATCAACTTATGTCATCAAAAATTATCGTTTTTTCTAATTGGCGCAGTCGGCAGAGTAGTTAACAACATTTGATGATATTTATAATAACCTAAAGCTATCTTTCCGCCGGTTCAATTGAATTTACGGAACGTATTCTTTGAGCTGTGTTTACTTTCAGAAAGATTTATGTGTCATTTTAATAAATTTTTATTATCTCAAAAACGACTATCGAAATGGATTTCTAAACATTGCAGGTCCAGACAGAAAAACTGCGTTTTTTTGTCCGGAATTTTATAAATTGCAAAATAGCTTCCGATCGAATCCAAATAAAGCGCCGGAATAGCAAAAAAACGACTTAGTTTCAATGAAAAATTGAAAAACTGGAAAAAATGTTTGATATTGTTTTGGAATTTTACGTACAATGATCCCAAGATCGATTCCGTGGTGAGAATTTCAATATTAGGGAGGGTCCGATGTTACTCGGTGAACAACCAGAATACATGTATTAAGCATTGTAAGAAACTCATAATATAACTCATATTTTTACCGTATTCGCAGCCAATGGCAATTCTTGAAAGCTAAAACATGGCAATTTTTATCGGTTTTGTATCTGGGGACCGCAAAATATCTTACTTATGTGTAGTAAAAATACGCAACCTCTCTTTAATTTTATTTTCATTCAATTGTTTCTTAAAAAATTTCATTTTTTTTCTTACGCAAAAAAATATATTTGATAAATCGATATTTTCACTGTATTCTGCCATTGCCGATTTTTGTAAAAAACATAAAACAATATGTTTTTGATCAATTTTTTGATAGACAGGAAATAATACCACTTTCAGGTCAAGCTACTAATAAAAAAAAAACTGCATTTTTTGAAAAAAAAAACATTTTTTGAAAAAAAAAACATTTTTTGAAAAAAAAAAACATTTAAAAAAAAAAAAACTTGAAAAAAAAAGCATTTTTTGAAAAAAAAAAAACTAGAGATGAAAAATTGATCACTAAAAATAATTCGAAATTTAAGTTTTTAAGTTTTGGATGTCAAAAATGCATTTTCCGGTAAGATAAATAGACGAAATCGTTCCTGCGGCTAGCCACTGACCCCAAAAAATGTTCTGGATCAGTGGGCATCCGAGTGATACAAAAATATTAAAATATTGGTGTGAGAATCAAAATCAGGGGTAAATTTTTCTTCAAAAATAATCATAATTTTTTCCAGGATTTTGGTTTTTTCTAACAATATTTTTTAATTTTTATTAGAATTTTTCAACGGTTTCAACGGATTTTGGTGCTTTTTAATAATATTCAATTTTTGAAATTTCATTAATAGAATTTTGCACTCTTCAATAGTTTATAACCGGATTTTTTGCTAGTTTTTAATATTTCGTGGCCGAATTTTGATAGTTAGATAATATTTAAACTTTATCGCCGAATTTTTACTGTTCTTTGCATTTCAGAAATAGAATTTTACACTTTTTAACAGTTTATGACCAGATTTTGATTTTTTCTAACAATATTTTGATATTTTATGGCCGGATTTTTGAATTTTACATATTTCCACATTTTTATGGCCGCATTTTGGTGCTTTCTAACAATGTTTTGATATTTTGAAGCCAAAGTTAGTTATTTTTGATACTATATAAATAGAATTTTGCACTTTTCAACAGTTTAAAACAAAATTTTGCTATTCACAACTATATTTTGATATTTAATGGCCGGATTTTGCTAGTTTTGGGATTTCGTTACATTTTTTAACAGTTTATAAAGGAGTTTTTGGTGCATTCTAACAATATTTTGGTGTTTAAAGACCGGATTTTACTATTTTTAAAAATTTTGAAAAAAAAACTACGTTTTTGAATAAAAAACTACATTTTATGAAAAAAAAAACATTTATTGAAAAAAAAAACATTTAAAAAAAAAAAACTAAAGATTAAAAATTGATCACTGAAAATACTTAGAAATTTAAGTTTTTAAGTTTTGGACGTCAAAAATGCATTTTCCGGTAAGGTAAATAGACAAAATCGTTCCTGTCGCTAGCCTCCCTCCCCAAAAAATGCTCTGGATCAGTGGGCAATCCGAATGCAACAAAATTATTAAAATATTGGTGAGAGAATCAAAATCTGGGGTAAATTTTTCTTAAAAAATAATCATCATTTTTCCAGGATTTTGGTTTTTTCTAACAATATTTTTTAATTTTTATTAGAATTTTTCAACGGTTTCGACAGTTTATGGCCGGATTTTGGTGCTTTTTAAAAATATTCAATTTTCAAAATTTGATTAATAGAATTTTGCACTCTTCAATAGTTTATAACCGGATTTTTTTTAAGTTTTTAATATTTCGTGGCCGAATTTTGATAGTTATATAATATTTAAACTTTATGGCCGAATTTTACTATTCTTTGCATTTCAGAGATAGAATTTTACACTTCTTAACAGTTTGTGGCCAGATTTTGATTTTTTCTATAAATATTTTGATAATTTAAGGCCGGATTTTTGAGTTTTACATTTTTTTACAGTTTTATGGCCAAATTTTGGTCTTTCTAAACAATGTTTTGATGTTTTGAAGACGAAGTTAGTTATTTTTGACTTTATATAAATAGAATTTTGCACTTTTCAACAGTTCAAAACAAAATTTTGCTATTCACAACAATATTTTGATATTTAATGGCCGGATTTTGCTAGTTTTGGGATTTCGTTACATTTTTTAACAGTTTATAGAGGGGGTTTTGGTGCTTTCTAACAATAGTTTGGTGTTTAAAGACCAGATTTTACTATTTTTAACATTTTATGAATAAAATTTTGTACTTTTAAACTGTTTTGGCCGGATTTTGATTGTATCTGAAATGATTTATTACAGGATTTAGTTATTTTTAACTATTTATGAATAGAAATTTCCACTTTTCAACAGTTTAAGATCAAATTTTGATGCTTTCTAATCATATTTTTGATGTTTCTAGGCAAATTTTTGCTTTATTTAACATTTTATAAATATTTTGCACATTTTAACAGGATTTTGGGTTTTTCTAACAATATTTTAATACTTCATAGCCGGTTTTTGATATTTTTCAATTCCATTTTGCACTTTTCAATAGTTAATAGCCGGATTTTTGGTATTTATAACAAATTTTTGATATTTCGTGGCCGGATTTTGATAGTTAGATAACATTTAAACTTTATCGCCGAATTTTTACTGTTTTTTGCATTTCAGAAATAGAATTTTACACTTCTTAACAGTTTATGACCAGATTTTGATTTTTTTTAACAATATTTTGATATTTTATGGCCGGATTTTTGAATTTTACATATTTCCACATTTCTATGGCCGAAATTTTGGTGCTTTCTAACAATGTTTTGATATTTTGAAGCCAAAGTTAGTTATTTTTGATACTATATAAATAGAATTTTGCACTTTTTAACAGTTTAAAACAAAACTTTGCTATTTACAACAATATTTTGATATTTAATGGCCGGATTTTGCTAGTTTTGGGATTTCGTAATTTTTTTACATTTTTTAACAGTTTATGGTGAAGTTTTTGATGCTTTCTAACAATATTTTGGTCTTTAAAGACCAGATTTTTAACATTTTATGAATAATATTATGTACTTTTAACCGTTTTTGGCCGGATTTTGATTCTATCTGAAAATATTTAATGATTTATTGTAGGATTTAGTTATTTTGAATTAGAAATTTGCACTTTTCAACGGTTTAAGTTCAAATTTTGATGCTTTCTAACAATATTTTTTTATGCTTCTAGGCCAATTTTTGCTATTTTTAACATTTTATGAATAGAATTTTGCACATTTTAACAGGATTTTTATTTTTTCTAACAATATATTAATATTTCATAGCCGGATTTTGCTATTTTTCAATTCAATTTTGCATTTTTCAATAGTTTATAGCCGGATTTTTTGCTATTTATAACAAGTTTTTGATATTTCGTGGACGGATTTTGATAGTTAGATAATATTTAAATTTTATTGCCTAATTTTACTATTCTTTGCATTTTAGAAATAGAATTTTACACTTTTCAACAGTTTTTGGCCAGATTTTGATCTTTTCTAAAAATATTTTTATATTTTATGGCCGGATTTTGCAATTTTTGACATTTTATAAATAAATAAGTGCAAAACACTTTTCAACCGTTTTTCGCTGGATTTTTGGCTTTTTATAAAAATATTTCAAAATTTTATAGCCGGATTAAAAGACAAAATTAAGTTTTATTTTCCAAAACCGTGAGGGGGGGGGGCTTTAAATTTCACATTTTATCATACATTCACAACTTCGAGCAGAAGTATAAAGTAACTAAAGTCTACTAAGTTTGTGGTATAATAAATACTCTCAAAGACCAAAAATTAAGATATAAGATAAAAATGGTAATTTACATAAACTGTCAGCTGCGCCATATTGATGTATCTAACATAATATCTGTACCGTACCGACTGCGCCATTAAGATATGGTTTTCGAATTATGTTTTTTAGTTTAAATCTGTCTTATCTTGTTATGCATAAAACAACTTTTGTTATCAAAAACTATTTTTTGTTCTAATTAGCGCAGACATTAGTTTAGTTAGTGAATTGAATTTGCGGGACGTATTCTTCATGCTTTGTTTAATGGCTCTTTTTTACTCTACGCTTTGCAGAACATGTTAAGAAGAAAATAAATGTGAGCAAATTTTATATTTATGAAAAAAGTAATCTAAATCAGTAAAATATGGTGATTTACAGGATCTATCGACACGACAATTTTGATGTAGTCTGTACCTTACCGACTGCGCCATTATGATATAGTTTTGGAATTACTTTCTTACTTTAAATCTGTGTTTCTTGACAGTCGGTAGGTTAGTTATCACAATCGATGTCATTTATATTTTATTCATTTTCCAATTTTGTTACTCTCAAGACCTACTGGCATATATTTGCAAGTAAAGCGACTGTTTCAGATTTTGAATTTTTTTTTAATTGAACAAAATTTACAAATGTTTCTTTATTTTGAAACATTTTTAAAACAATAACATATTTGATTATTTAATTAGCATAGTCAATGCTTACCAGAACAGGTTAAGAAGAAAATAAATTTATGTCTAGAAATTTGATGTTTATCAAAAAAAAAAATGTAAATCATTAAAGACGAAAATTATATTGGCCTATAATTTAAATACATAACCTGTCGACTGCGCCATTTTCATGTATAATATATGTACCGTACCGGCTGCGCCATTACGTTATGGTTTTGTAATTATTTTTTTTTAATTAACTTTCTTCTTAAACATAAATCAACTTATGTCATCAAAAATTATCGCTTGTTCTAATTGGCGCAGTCGGCAGGTTAGTTAACAACATTTTATGTTATTTATAATAACCTAAAGCTATCTTTCCGCCGGTTCACTTGAGGTTAAATTGAATTTACGGAATGTATTCTTTGAGCTGTGTTTAATTTCAGCAAGATTTATGTGTCATTTTAATAAATTTTAATTATCTCAAAAACGACTATCGAAATGGATTTCTAAACATTGCACGTCCAGACAGAAAAACTGCGTTTTTTGTCCGGAATTTTATAAATTGCAAAATAGCTTCCGATCGAATCCAAATAAAGCGTCGGAATAGCGAAAAACCGACTTAGTTTCAATGAACATTTGAAAAATTGAAGAAAATGGTTTTGGAATTTTAGTACAATGATCCCAAGGTCGATTTTGAGGCGAAAATTTCAATTTTTTTCCGTATTCGCAGCCAATGGCAATTCTTGAAAGCTAAAACATGACAATTTTTATCGGTTTTGTATCTGGGGACCGCAAAACATTTAATTTAATGTGTAGTAAAAACACGCAACCTCTCCTGCGGTTTAATTTTATTTTCAGGATACTTATTCTTCTTTTCAATTTTTTCTTGAAAAAATTCATTTTTTTCTTACTCAATAAAATATATTTGATAAATCAATATTTTCACTGTATCCTGCCATTGTCGATTTTTGTAAAAAACATAACAAACATGTTTTGATCCAAAAAAAAAAAAAAAATTAAAAAAAAACTAATTTAAAAAAAATAACTACATTTTTTTGAAAAAATAACTACATTTTTTGAAAAAATAACTACATTTTTTGAAAAAATAACTACATTTTTTGAAAAAAAAAACATTTTTTTGAAAAAAAAACATTTTTTGAAAAAAAAAACATTTTTTGAAAAAAAAATTTTTTTGAAAAAAAAACACTTATTGAAAAAAAAATGTTTTGGAAAAAAAATTATTGAAAAAAAACATTTTTTGAAAAAAAAAAACTAAAGATGAAAAATTGATCACTGAAAATACTTAGAAATTTAAATTTTTAAGTTTTGGACGTCAAAAATGCATTTAACGGTAAGGCAAATAGACGAAATCGTTCCTGCGGCTAGCCATCGACCCCAAAAAAATGCTCTGCCAAACCGAAAATCTATAAGCCAAGGTGTTTTCTTGCGGCAATAAAAAAAAATGACAAAATCGCGCCCTAGTCCCAGTTGCAAAATTTATTTTTATTTATAGTCACCGGAAGCTATTACAAAATACAATAATTAACATAAAAATACTAATACTACAATAAGAATAAAACAAACAACCGCATAATACGTATAGAACAAAGTGCTGTGCATAGTCTGTACGTTTATACGGCATATAAAATAAATGAACTTTGCGTGTTTTTTTTAAATATTTTTAAAATGTAATATGATCCTAAAAACTCGATTCAGTGGTTAAAAATTTTTATTGATTCATTTTAAGATTTTTTCAATACATTCTGGAAAATGATGATTTTTTTTTTAAGAAACATTTACCGCTGATTTTGATTAAGTCTCACACCGATATTTTAATACATTTGTTGCATTCGGACTGAACCAGCACGAAAAAAATAAATGACCTCTCTTATAATTATTAAAAGCTTGAATAAAATTAGCTCATATTTAAACATAAAAAATCTTTGTTAATCGCACTAACCTCACTCTTTCTTTGTTTCAGATAATCGCATTAGAAAATCATGTAAGTAAATTACGTTACCCATTGACACATAACTTAATTATAACTACTAAAATAAATCACCCAAACATTATTGTTGTAATTATATCGCAACAATGCATTTTTTATTATTATTAAAAATTACAAAATAATAAAATAATTCGGGCCTAAACATTACATAACCATTTCAAGATCAACAGGTTTTATTGTATTGTGTACTACAATCATATAAGATTAGTTAGCGTTTCTTGCATCCCGATGTTCTTGCGCCGCGGCACACGCTTTCGCGTACATTATGTCGATTGCGGAGGTAATTGAGCATACCGTAGTTGTTGTGACCGAAGCGGTGTAGTGAGTGCATTTAACTAATATGGGTCATTGTGTCTATGTACATTTTAACATTTAATTGCAATTTTCGCAATTGAATTATCTATGTACATAAAAAATGTTGATGGCATTCTTAACATCAATTGCATCAAGCTTCCTTGTCAGAATAATATTCACAATTTTTGTAAACAATATTATGAATTGTTTGGGATTAATTAATTTAATAAGTAGAATATTATTATAGCAATTTTTATTTAGTTCTTCTAATAAGGCTGATCCCTAAATTTATTAGAAAAAATTATATTAATTAATTGGAATTGATTATTATTCTTAGTATTTAAAGTAATTTTTTGAAATGGAATTTAAAGTTTCTATAGAAGGGTATAATTTTATTTAATAATATACAAATAATACCAAGAATTTTACGTAAAATTACCAAAATAAATTTAAAAAATCTAACAGCGCCTTCACCTTTAAATATGATTTCATATTTTTTTTAGAATCTGTTTAACATAATTTGAATAAATAGTATATTAATTCATCAGTTTTGACAAACGCGAATGCTACAATGACTTAAGATTCTGATAATTTAAATAAAACATTTTTTTTTTGTTTTCTGTATTTTCTCCCATTCATCATTATGAGGAAATCTGATACAAACACTTCACATTCCCTAACATTTTGATTATATCAAAACTAGGTACTTAAGATGATGATTAAGATTGTAAAACAAATGTAAAAGCTCACTTCAAAATGTTTATACTTCTCTACTTAATTTCAGTGTTTAAATCTGTTTGTATTTGTTCTTTAAATTTGTTCGATAATTTAACGACTGCATAAAAGTGATTTATTAGTTTATGGTGGTTGCGTAACTGCATTCAATGTGTATGCTAATTTAACATTCTTATGCTAAATTAACATAAATTGGATAACACTACCATTTATGGTATTTGCAATTCAATTGATGAAAATATAATAGCTAATTAGGTCGCTTGCTTTTTTGTAAATTTGTATAATAATCCGTAAAGAGCTGAACGAGTCTACCGGAAAAAATTTCAATAACCTTGCAACCTAAAATCAAGCATTATTATTTTTATGTTTTAAGGCCGGATTTTTGACCTTCCATAAACGATTTGGCAGATTATTTGCTATTTGTAACAATATTTTAATATTTCCTATCAAGATTTTGCCATTTTTTATAATTTCATAAAATTTGTTACATTTTCTACAGTTTATACGGATTTTGATACTTTCTGACATTATTTTGATGTTTTAAGGCTGGATTTTGCTATTTTTGATCTTTTATAAACTGATTTTTGCACGTTTTGGCAAATTATTTGCTATTTCTAACAATATTTTAATATTTCTTCGCCAGATGTTGCTATTTTTTGAAATTTCATAAATATTGTTACATTTTCAACTGTTTATGGCCGGATTTTGGTACTTTCTGACATTATTTTGAGGTTTTAAGGCCGGATTTTGCTATTTTTGACCTTCTATAAACTGCATTTTGCACTTTTTGGCAAATTATTTGCTATTTCTAACAATATTTTAATATTTCCTATCAAGATTTTGCCATTTTTTATAATTTCATAAAATTTGTTACATTTTCTACAGTTTATACGGATTTTGATACTTTCTGACATTATTTTGATGTTTTAAGGCTGGATTTTGCTATTTTTGATCTTTTATAAACTGATTTTTGCACGTTTTGGCAAATTATTTGCTATTTCTAACAATATTTTAATATTTCTTCGCCAGAATTTGCTATTTTTTGAAATTTTATAAAATTTATTACATTTTCAACAGTTTATGGCCGGATTTTAGTATTTTCTGACATTATTTTGATGTTTTAAGGCCGGATTTTGCTATTTTTGACTTTCTATAAACTGCATTTTGCACTTTATGGCAAATTATTTGCTATTTCTAATAATATTTTATTATTTCTTAGCCAGATTTTGCTATTTTTTGAAATTTCATAAATTTTGTTACATTTGCAACTGTTTATGGCCGGATTTTGGTACTTTATGACATTATTTTGATGTTTTAAGGCCGGATTTTGCTATTTTTGACTTTTTATAAACTGAATTTTGCACGTTCTGGCAAATTATTTGCTATTTCTAGAAACATTTTAATATTTCTTAGCCAGTTTTGCTATTTTTTGAAATTTTATAAAATTTGTTACATTTTCAACAGTTTATGGCCGGATTTTAGTATTTTCTGACATTATTTTGAATTTTAAGGCCGGATTTTGCTATTTTTGGCCTTCTATAAACTGCATTTTGCACTTTTTTGCAAATTATTTGCTATTTCTAACAATATTTTATTCATTCTTAGCCAGATTTTGCTATTCTTGAATTTTTATAAAATTTGTTTAATTTTCAACAATTTATGGCCGGATTTTGGTACTTTCTGACATTATGTTGATGTTTTAAGGCCGGATATTGCTATTTTTGACCATTTATAAACTAAATTTTGCTCGTTTTGGCAGATTATTTGCTATTTCTAGCAATATTTTAGAATTTCTTAGCCAAATTTTGCTATTTTTTTGAAATTTCATAAATTTTGTTACATTTTCAACAGTTGATGACCGGATTTTGGTACTTTCTGACAATAATTTGATGTCTTAAGGCCGGATTTAGCTATTTTTGACCTTTTATAAACTAAATTTTGCACGTTCTGGCAAATTATTTGCCATTTCTAGGAACATTTTAATATTTCTTAGCCAGATTTTGCTATTTTTTTGAAATTTCATAAATTTTGTTACACTGTCAACAGTTTATGGCCGGATTTTGGTACTTTCTGACAATATATTAATGTTTTAAGGCCGGATTTTGCTATTTTTGACCTTTCATAATCTGAGTTTTGCTCGTTTTGGCAGATTATTTGCTGTTTCTAACAATATTTTATTAATTATTAGCCAGATTTTACTATTTTTTAAAATTTTATAAAATTTGTTACATTTTCAACAGTTTAAGGGCGGATTTTGCTATTTTTGACCTTTAATGAACTGAATTTTGCACGTTTTGGCAGATCATTTGCTAATTTTAGCAATATTTTATTATTTCTTAGCCAGATTTTGCTATTTTTTAAAGTTTTATAAACGTTGATTAATTTTCAACAGTTTATGGCCGAATTTTGGTACTTCCTGACATTCCTGATCGGATTTTGCTATTTTTTACCGTTTATAAACTGAACTTTACACGTTTTGGCAGATTACTTGCTATTTTTAACAATATTTTATTATTTCTTAGCCAGATTCTGCTATTTTTTGAAATTTCATAAATTTTGTTACATTTTTAACAGTTTATGGTACTTTCTGACATTATTTTGATGTTTTAAGGCCGGATTTTGCTATTTTTGACCTTTTATAAACTGATTTTTGCGTTTTGGCAGATTATTTGCTATTTCAAATAACATTTTAATATTTTCTATTCAGATTTTGCTATTTTTTGAAATTTCATAAAATTTGTTACATTTTCAACAGCTTTTAGCCGCTTTCTAGCATTATTTTAATATTTCAAGATCGGATTTTGCTATTTTTGACCTTTTATAAACTGAATTTTGCACTTTTCAACTGTTTTTGGCCGGATTTTTGTTCTATGTGACATAATTTTAATATTTTAGAACCGGATTTCGTTATTTTTCCCATTTTATAAATAGAATTTTGCAGAATTTTGCACAATTTTGCACTTTTCTGCTAGTTTTTTTTGAGATTTCATGATTTTTTAACATTTTTAACAGTTTATTTTGGTGCTTTATAACTATATTTTGATGTTGAAAGACCAGATTTTGCAATTTTTGATAATTTATGAATACATTTTTGGCCGGATTTTGATTCTATCTGAAAATATTTAAAAGTTTTATGACCGGATTTTGTTATTTTTGACGTTTTCTTTTTCTTCTCCGCAATTTCGAACAAAGTCCTGTTATCTGCCTTTTAGTATTTCCCTGATTCTGACGTTCAGCTCTTCATCCATCTTTTAGGTGGTCTGTCTAGAGTTCTTCTACTTTGGGGTCTTTGGTCTTTAGCCCATTTGGCGATTCAGTTGTAATCCATTACATCCACATGGTCTCGTCTCCATTGACGACTTCGTTACCTGACCCATCTAGCTACGTCTTCAGTATCTAGTTCTTCTCTGATAACTGCTTCTGATTTCGTTTTTAACAGTTTAAGACCAAATTTTGGTGTTTTTTGACAATATTTTGATGTTTTAAGACCGGATTTTGCTGTTTTTGACATTTTATTAATTGAATTTGGCAATTTTTAAAAGTTTATGGCCAGATTTTGATGCTTCCTGACAATAAAATATTTTTTTCAACTGTTTTTTTGCCGGATTTTGGTCCTTTTTGGCATAATTTTTAATTTTATAACCGAATTTTGCTAATTTTGATATTTTACGAGAAGAATTCTACAGTTTTAAGGCCCGATTTTGACGCTTTCTGACATTATTTAAATTTTATGACCAGATTTAACTATTTTTAACGTTTTATAAATAAAATTTTAAACTTTTTAAGAGTTTATAGCCAGGATTTTGGTTCTTTCCAACAATTTTGATATTTTTGACGTTTTATGAAAAGAATTTCACAGTTTTCTGGCTGGATTTTGATGCTTTCTAACAATTTTTTGATATTTCATAGCCAATTTTAGCTATTTTTGAAATTACATAAAATGTCAAAAAAATAAAAAGCATAAAATTGTTACAAAAAAATGGTTTTCATAAGCATTAAAATGCAAAAAACGGTAGAATTCGACAGAATTCTTGCGTAATTGGTTGTAGAGCAAAAACCAACCTGGCGATTATTGTAAAATTTGCTGGTTAGTAGGTCAATATATTAACAGATGTAAAGAAAATTTAAAAAACATAAAATTGTTACAGAAAAAAATAGTTTTCAAAGCATTAAAATGCAAAAAACGGTAGAATTCTTACGTAATTAGCTGTAAAGCAAAAACCAGCCGGGCGATTATTGTAAAATTTGCTGGTTAGCAGGCCAATATGTTAACAAATGTAAAGAAAATTTAAAAAACATAAAATTGTTACAAAAAAATAGTTTTCGTAAGCATTAAAATGCAAAAAACGGTAAAATTCAGACATAATTCTTGCGTAATTGGCTGTAGAGCAAAAACCAGCCGGTCGATTATTGTAAAATTAACTGTTTAGTAGGTCAATATGTTAATAAATGTAAAAAAAAAAAACATAAAATTGTTACAAAAAAATGGTTTTAATAAGCATTAAAATTCAAAAAACGGTAAAATTCAGGCAGAATTCTTGCGTAATTGGATGTAGAGCAAAAATCAGGCGGGCGATTATTATAAAATTTGCTGGTTAGTAGGTCAATATGTAACCAAATGTAAAGAAAATTTAAAAAACATAATTGTTACAAAAAAAATGGTTTTCACAAGCATTAAAATGCAAAAAACGGTAGAATTCTTGCGTAATTAGCTGTAAAGCAAAAACCAGCCGGGCGATTATTGTCAAATTTGCTGGTTAGCAGGTCAATATGTTAATAAATGTAAAGAAAATTTAAAAAACAGAAAATTGTTACAGACAAAATGGTTTTCAAAGCATTAAAATGCAAAAAACGGTAGAATTCTTGCGTAATTGGCTGTAAAGCAAAAACCAGCCGGGCGATTATTGTCAAATTTGCTGGTTAGCAGGTCAATATGTTAATAAATGTAAAGAAAATTTAAAAAACATAAAATTGTTACAGAAAAAATGGTTTTCAAAGCATTAAAATGCAAAAAACGGTAGAATTCTTGCGTAATTGGCTGTAGAGCAAAAACCAGCCGGGCGATTATTGTAATATTTGCTGTTTAGTAGGTCAATATATTAACAAATGTAAAGAAAATTTAAAAAACAAAAAATTGTTACAGACAAAATGGTTTTCAAAGCATTAAAATGCAAAAAACGGTAGAATTCTTGCGTAATTGGCTGTAAAGCAAAAACCAGGCAGGCGATTATTGTAAAATTTTTTGGTTAGTAGGTCAATATGTTAATAAATGTAAAAAAAAATATTAAAAACATAAATTGTTACAAAAAAATGGTTTTTAAAAGCATTAAAATGCGTTAGAATTCAGACATAATTCTTGCGTAATTTGCTGTAGAGCAAAAACCAGCCGGGCGATTATTGTAAAATTTGCTGGTTAGTAGGTCAATATGTTAACAAATATTTAAAAAAAATAAAAAACATAAAATTGTTACTAAAAAATGGTTTTCATAAGCAATAAAGTGCAAAAAACGGTAGAATTCAGACAGAATTCTTGCGTAATTGGCTATAGAGCCGGGCGATTATTCTAAAATTTGCTGGTTAGTGGGTCAATATGTTCACAAATGTAAAGAAAATTTAAAAAAAAAAACTGTTACATAAAAATAGTTTTCATAAGCATTAAAACGCAAAAAACGGTAAAATTTAGGCAGAATTCTTGCGTAATTGGATGTAGAGCAAAAATCGGGCGGGCGATTATTGTAAAATTTGCTGGTTAGTAGGTCAATATGTTAACAAATGTAAAGAAAATTTGAAAAACATAAAATTGTTACAAAAAAAATAGTTTTCGTAAGCATTAAAATGCAAAAAACGGTAAAATTCAGACAGAATTCTTGCGTAATTTGCTGTAGAGCAAAAACCAGCCGGGCGATTATTGTAAAATTTGCTGGTTAGTAGGTCAATATGTTAACAAATATTAAAAAAAATTAAAAAACATAAAATTGTTACTAAAAAATGGTTTTCATAAGCATTAAAATGCAAAAAACGGTAAATTCTTGCGTAATTGGATATAGAGCAAAAACCAGCCGGGCGATTATTGTAAAATTTGCTGGTTAATATGTCAACATGTTTACAAATGTAAAAAAAAATTCAAAAGCCTAACATGTTTACGAAAAAATGGTTTTCATAAGCATTAAAGTGTAAAAAACGGTAAAATTTAAGCAAAATCCGTCGTAAAACAAAAACTAATCAACCGAAATTTATAAAATTTTCTGATTTATAAGCCATACCAATGCTGAATACACCGCAATTAGAGAAATCGTAACATTATTACGTTAAAATTATTTTCATAAGCTTATAAGTACAAAAAACGTAAAAATTCTTCCGTAATTGGATAAAAAACAAAATCTAGTCAAACGATTTACATCAAATTTACTTACTAATAAGCTAATAAGCTGTAAAACTAATTGGAATTATAAAATTCATAAAATCGTTTCTAGAAAACAGCGTTCGTGTGCTTTTAAAGTATAAAAAAGCCACGTAATTCAATTTTTGATTATATTTGAAACGTTTACTGCACTTAAAAACTTCATTGTTCTATTCTGTAACAAATATTAAGTTGTATATTGTACACCCTGTATATACGAAATCAATTCCAGCTACAATTTAATATGACTTGATTTGATATGACAAATTATTTTTAATGATGGTGTAGCAAACTCGTATTTCGTTTGAAACAATGAAATCGATACAAGAAGTCGACAGGTGTGGTGCAAGTGGATTAATTATTAGAGTGTATAGAATTTTCATAACAATTTTAACATATAAATGGATATCGGGAGCATAACGTAATTAATAACAAAGAGAGCGATTTTAATTTAATTAAGCGAACGTTGCATGCCACTTGAGCAAGATTGCATACAAGTGAAACCAACTCGATCTAAAACTATATGCAAATTGGATTGATAATTTGTTTTAATTTATTTTAAACTATTTTGGCTGATATGCTAAAAATGTATTTAGTTTTTTTGGACAAATATTGGACTCATTTTTCTTGAAAATCTAAACAAAATATAGTTGAGAAAAATTAGTTTCATTACAAGAAATTACAATACAAACAGCTTTTGAATTAATACTAATCAAATTTGGTAAAATACTTTTATCACATAGATCTCCAATTATTTTTGTTTTGAAAAATTATAACCGGATTCCTCATGCTTCAATTACCAATTCAAGATCAATTATATTGCATTGCATCATTTGTATTAAATCTTGCAACTACTTATATTTACTTAAAATTGGCATTCTGCAATGTTAAGTGATTATGATTTCAACGTAATAATTAATTTTCTCCTTCATAATTAAATGTCAATCAATGTGGTCGCATTATAATAATCACGATGCAACTCCCCTTTCAACGATTTCAATTTTGCAACTATGTCACCACCGTCCTGAATTTAATTTAATATATATTTATATGAAAACGATTTATTATAGCAATTAATTTCAAAATAAATTGCATTTATACCGATAATGTAAAATTATTCCGTGCGATTGAATAAATATGCGCGAGTAATTAACAAAGCAGTTATGCAACGCGCGTAAAATCGAACTTTGATTGACCCAAAGATGTCGGTCGCGCGACTGACCACTTCTTGTTTAGTATGTAAATAAACTTTCGTCGGTACCAGTGGACATACATAATCAACAACACACCTACTTATTGCTTATTTTAATATTTAATTAGCACGCGTTTAGATTCCTGTATGGGTTTGTTTAATAATTTTGGAATGTGCGTGAGATAATCATTTTATATCAATATTTAATATTTGATATAGATACATTACGTCAATAACATATTAGTTAAACTATTTTGTAATGAATTTGAATATAAATTGAGTCGGAAATTAATTATGCGTACTAATCTTCTTACACAAAAATGTGAAAACTAAAGATTAAAATTTTTAATGCTTTTCACTAAATATGCAATCATATTCTAATTCAAGATTATCATTGACAGATGTACAATAATAATGACGAACAAAATGCCATTTTAAAATGGTCATAATAAATCAAAATCGTTTATCACACGTCCTAAATTTTCCTTGTAGATCGTGCTGTGTTTTATGTTTGCAAATTGCGAATTAAAAAATAAATATCATTTTTGACCAAATAAAAATTCATTTTGGCAGCTGTAGATCATGTTTAACAGTTCATGATCAGGACTAATCAATCAAAATCAATTATAACATCTGTAGATCACGTAAATTATGTGTTTTATATTTGCCAATTAAAAAAAAATGATCATTTTTGATCTGTAGATCAAATGAAAATTATTTTTAGGTAGATTATGTTTAACAGTTGATGATAAGGATTAAGAAATCAAAAATAATTGAAGATCATGATCTGCCTTATGTATACCAATTATAGAAAAAAAATAAAGATCATTTTTGGCTGTAGATCAAATGAAAAATTAATTTTGGCAGTTACAGATCATGTTTAACAGTAGTTCATCAGGAGTAATAAATCAAAATTATTTTTGACAGCTGCAGATCATGTTATTGGTCTAGAATGATGACAAATAAAAATATGTTATTGACCAGTCGTAGATCTTTCTGATTATGTCTCAAATTTTTGACAGTTCCAAACAAATGTTGATCAAGTAAAATCAATCAAGATTTTACTTGGCAGAACCTTGTTGAATAAAAATGACAAACAAAAACATCATTTGACAGTTATAGATAATGATTGATAAATCAACATACATTTTGACAGTTGTAGATCACGATCATATTGTCAGTTGAATCATGTAAATTTTTTTTTTTTTTTCAATTTTCAACTATTATAGATCATATCGTGTCATGTTGACAGTTATTGATTAGAAGAAAAATACTCAAGATCATTCTTGACAACTGTAAATATGAATAACCGATGATTGATCATTTTGGCAGATTTACGTTACGATGTAGATCATGTTCGATAAGGTAAAATTAATCAAATTCATTTTAAACAGATGTAGATTACTTTTCAAAGATATTTGACAGCAGTAGATCACGTAAACAATGTTCTAAATTTTTTACCATTTTGTAGATCATATCATATGTCATGTTTGGCAAATATTGATCATTTTTACATCTGTAGATCGAGTTCTGGGTAGGAATACTAATGTTTGACAGTTATTGATCATGATAAACATATGAAGATCATTTTTGATAGCTATAAACCATTCTGTAGATTAGAAAAAAAAAATAAAACAAAAATATTGATCTTGTTTGAAAATATTATTTGGCAGTTGTTGATCATGTTTGATAAGTTGATCAGGTACAATAAATCAAAATTATTTTAAACAGCTGCAGATTATATTTGACAGTTTTTGATCAATGTTCAAAAATAATGAATGTTGTGCCTACATAGGTTTTTCTTGCCTAATCTTACTAATCTTGTTCTTTAGTAACCTTTTAAGTCGATTTGTTTCAGTTATGCTCCAACCTCTATTACCTCGTCCAAATAGCAGTTGGTATCTTGGTTTGCAAACAAAATCTTTGTTCTCCTACCTAAACTTTAAGCTTAAGAAAATAAAAATAATTGCTGAGGCTAGATTTGTTGAATATTCTGGGTGATCAATCAGTTCAAACTAAAATTTGTAAATTTTGGCCATGGCCAAGTATAATCCTTCTTCCTTGTTCCAATTACGGCCGTTTTCAGCAATTTCTGCATTCAACTGGTCCAATAACTATGCCCAGTATGACCCCGTTATTGTTTTGCCTTTTTCTAAATAGTCGATAAACAGAATTCCTTGAATCTCCCAAAAACAGTAGTCATCACCTTATTTTCCCTTTCCAGTCCACTGTTTTGACTGCTTCTTTTTCTCAAGAGTTTAATGGTAGGACCAAGTTTCATTGACAATAATAATTCTACGCAATAAGTTACTGAAACCGCTCAAGCAAGTCTTTGGGAATGTTCATTCAAACAATTTTTTGGTCAAATTGAGCTAGCACGGGATCCAACAACTTTCTCATGCCTAATTCTTCAGTCAAGATAAGTCAAACGCGCTCATTCTACATGCACATAGCCTTTGTTGTCTGTCTAACCTTAATTCAAAAATTGCTCAGTACTATTTGGCGGACTTTTTTATGTTATCTGTGAAGGTCGCAATTGTTGCTCATTTTAGTGTTTCTCTGATCATTTTACAATTTCACTACTTCTCTGTTCATTTCACTATTTCCTTGTCCAATTTACTATTTATCTGGGTGGGCGGGAACTAAGCTTAGTTTGTAGGCGGGTAGCTTCTTCTACTGTGACCCACCCACCCGCTCAAGTGTTAGTAATAAAATAATCTATTCCTTCTCCCAGTTCTTGTGTTTTTGCAGTTTTTGATAAGTAAAGCTTGAGTGGATGGGTGGGAACTAAATTTAATTTGTGAGCGGGTAGCTTCCTCTACTGTGACCCACCCAAGTGTTGGTTATAAAAGGATCTATTCTTTCTCCCAGTTCTTGTGTTTTTGCAGTTTTTGATAAGTAAAGCTTGAGTGGATGGGTGGGAACTAAATTTAATTTGTGGGCGGGTAGCTTCCTATACTGTGACCCACCCACCCGCCCAAGTGTTGGTCATAAAAGATCTATTCCTCCTCCCAGTTCTTGTGTTTTTGCAGTTTTTGATAAGTAACGCTTGGGTGGGTGGGCGAGAACTAAATTTAATTTGTGGGCGAGTACCTTCCTATACTGTGACCCGCCCACTCGCCCAAGTGTTGGTCATAAAAAGATCTATTCCTTCTTCCACTTCTTGTGTTTTTGCTGCTTTTGTACACAACAGAATGAATGTCACTCGTCAACAAAATATCAGAGAAGTATTCAACAATAAATTCTTTGATAACTAACGTTTGGGTGGTTGGGCGGGAACTAAGCTTAGTTTGTAGGCGGGTAGCTTCTTCTACTGTGACCCACCCACCCGCTCAAGTGTTAGTCATAAAATAATCTATTCCTTCTCCCTTTTTTTGTGTTTTTGCAGTTTTTGATAAGTAACGCTTGGGTGGGTGGGCGGGAACTAAATTTAATTTGTGAGCGGGTAGCTTCCTATACTGTGACCCACCCACCCACCCAAGTGTTGGTCATAAAAGATCTATTCCTTCTTCCAGTTATTGTGTTTTTGCAGTTTTTGATAAGTAACTCTTAAGTGGGTGGGCGGGAACTAAGTTTAAATTGTGGGCGAGTACCTTCGTATACTGTGACCCACCCACCCGCCCAAGTGTTGGTCATAAAAGTATCTATTCCTTCTTCCACTTCTTGCGTTTTTGCATCTTTTGTACACAACAGAATGAATGTCACTTGTCAACTAAATATCACAAAATTGTTTAATAAATTCTTTGATAACTAACGCTGGGGTGGGTGGGCGGAAACTAAGTTTAAATTGTGGGCGAGTACCTTCCTATACTGTAACCCACCCACCCGCCCAAGTGTTAGTCATAAAAGATCTATTCCTTCTTCCAGTTATTGTGTTTTTGCAGTTTTTGATAAGTAACTCTTAAGTGGGTGGGCGGGAACTAAGTTTAAATTGTGGGCAAGTACCGTCCTATACTGTGACCCACCCACCCGCCCAAGTGTTGGTCATAAAAGGATCTATTCCTTCTTCCACTTCTTGCGTTTTTGCAGCTTTTGTACAGAACAGAATGAATGTCACTTGTCAACTAAATATCAGAAAATTGTTTAATAAATTCTTTGATAACTAACGCTTGGGTTGGTGGGCGTGAACTAAGTTTATTTTGTGGATGGGTAGCTTTTCCTACTGTGACCCACCCACCCGCCCAAGTGTTAGTCATTAAAGGATATATTCTTTTATCCTCCTCTTGTGTTTTTGCAGCTTTTGTACACAACAGAATAAATGTGAGTTGTTAACTAGATATCAGAGAATTGTTTAACAATGAATTCTGTGTTAAGTAACGCTTGAGTGAGTGGGCGGGAACTAAGTTTAATTTGTGGGCGGGTAGCTTTCTCTACTGGATCTATTTCTTATCTCACCTTTTATGTTTTTGCAACTTTTGTACATAACAAAATGTAAGTCAGTAGTCAACTAAATATCAGAGAATTGTTTAACAATAAATCTATTGATAACTAACGCTTGGGTGGGTGGGCGGGAACTAAGTTTAGTTTGTGGACGGGTAGCTTTTTCTACTGTGGCCTAACCACCGCCTCACGTTTTAGTTTTTAAAAAATTACTCCTTCTTTCACTGTTTGTGGTTTTGCAGCTTTTGTAAACAGATTAAATGTCACTTGTCAATTAGATATCAGAGAATTGTTTTACAATGAATTCTTCGAAATCCAAACCAAAACTTTCCTTTTTTTTTTCTTTTGGCCCCATTTTTTAAGGTTTCAGCTAAAAGCCAAATTTTTTGTCCAAACTTCTTTACTTTAACCAAAACCAAAAACTGGCCAAAAATCTAAAAATCAGCCAAAAGTGTCAGAAGCCAAATCCAAAACTTCGGAATGTTATGTAGTCCCCAAAAATAATTGTTTCTTGCCAGCAGATATTGGTTGGAGTCTAGTGCGTCAATTATCTCAAAAATTGGATGAATTGCAGCACAATGAAAAGGCATTTGCAGTACAAATCTAAACAAACTGCTTTCGCAAAAAGGATATCCATTTGCCGGTAAATTTTACCAATTCGGTCAATGATTTTTACTTTTTCCACTGTGACCCAACCACCCGATCAAGTGTTGGTCAGAAAAGAATCTATTCCTTCTCTCACCTCTTGTGTTTTTGTAGCTTTTGTACACAACAGAATGAATGTCATTTGGTAATTAGATATCAGAGAATTGTTTAACAATGAGTTCTTCGAAATCCAAACCAAAACTTTCCATTTTTTTTTTTAGCTCGATTTTTTAAGCTTTCAGCTAAAAGCCAAAATTTTTGTTCAAAAATTACATGTTGGCTTCGGTCAAAAATACTTCCTTTCTTTAGCCAAAGCCAAACACTGGCCAAAAGTCTAAAAATTAGCCAAAAGTGTCAAAAACTTTGGAATTTGTGGAACTAAAGTTAAGGTTGTCCCCATAAATAATAGTTTCTTACCAGCAGATATTTGTTGGAGTCCAATGAGTCAATTATCACAAAAGCTGCATGAATAAAAATGAAATAAAAATGCGTTTGCAGTACAAATCTGAATGAACTGATTTTGCAACCAGAATATTAATTTGCCGGTGTATTTAACCAATTCGGTCATTGTTTTTGATTTTTGACATGTCATTAGTTATTTTTCTTTCGGCCAAAACCTAAACCAAAACATTTGTTCAAAAAATACATGTTGGCTTTGCCTAAAAACACAACTTACTTTCAACCAAGACCAAAAACTAGCCAAAAGTCCAAAAGGCGTCGTAGAAATCTAAATCAACTGTTTTGGCAAGAAGGATATCCATTTTCCGGTGAATTTAACCAAACCGATAATTCCTTAGTTATTTTCTTTCGGCCAAAAACCAAACCAAAACTTGAACATTGTTTTAAGCTTTCGGGTTTCGGTCAAAAATATAAATCCATTAAAAAGAACTACATCCTTAGAAGGATATCCTTTTACCGGTGAATTTAACTAAATAGGTCATTGGCCAAAACCTAAACCAAAACTTGAACATTTTGTTTGGCAAAAAAAAAATTTTTTGGTCTTTTAAGCTTTTGGATTTGACCAATATTTCAAAAAACCTAAAAACCACATGGCTTTTGTCAAAAATGCAACTAACTTTCAACAAAAACCAAATCGAACCAAAAGTGCCAAAACCCAAAATTTTTGACACAACTTTTTCTACATTCGATGATTAGACCTAAAATAATCTCAACTAACCAAACTTAACGCAACCTTCTCCATTAATGGTATCTTCCATGCAAAAACTTTGAAGAAATCTTTAATTCAACAAAAAGCGAGCAATTTTATAAAATTTAAGTGTATTTACCTCAAAAATTTTAGTTTGTTCATTGCTTGTCGTAAATATGATATTATTATATTCGAGCTTACCTAATATGATCACCATCAGTAGAAAGAAAGTCGTACATACCTGAAAATAAATAAAAACAAATTATTAATTGATTTTCAATTTACTAATAAATTAATTACGTGTAAAAGACGCCGCGCCGCATAATATAGAAATTATTAATAAATTTAAACTTTCGTCTTGATACAATATGCGTTCACAGGTGTGTAATTTATACCTATTATTTAAATTGAATAATAATCTGACTATAAGATTGTAAGCGAAATAATATGCAGCAATTATGGACTCTTACTGAGTCATTTGAGACTACCATAAGCGATTAACGTTCTAAATATTGATTCATAAAAAGCTTCTATTTACTAAGTTTATTCTTACTAATACAGTACTAGTTTCGGCTCGACTCGAGCCTTCTACAGATTTATAAACAAATAAAATTTTGAATTTGCTAAAACAAATTGATTCAATGTTTCGTTTTCAATCGAATGTTAGTATATACCAGATGCCGATCCTCTTCAGATCATTTTCTCGTTCCTCATCATCGCCAATAAGCAAAAGTTGTTTGCAAACAAGCCGTTTAAAGAGCGAAACCTTGCATAACGGCAAAATTTCGTTTTCACCGAGAGTGATTTTTACATATACATACATACATCTATACGCACACATGCACATTTATTTGCCGCTTCGGTCAGTTTTCTCATTTAATCTCCTCCAACCAGCCAGCCGGCCGAAGAAAGCAAAGTGACTGACCTACTTGTAAGAGAGCAAGGCCACTCTCACCTAAACAACAAAATTCCACGCGATGATGAGATGATGGATCCGCGTCAAATATTAAATGAGATAACCTTCATTATTTTTTTTTTGTTGTTTTTAATATATATAAACATGCATTGGGCCATCCTGAGATGAATTAGACAGAACTGGTTTTCGTGGTTTACGTATTATTATTATAAATGAAAGTAATGGGAAAATTGGATGCGTTGATGGTTTCTCAAGACAATGTAATTGTTTATAATTTCAATTTAATTAAATTTGTAAAGATCTTAAGATGTTTTCAAGGATAGAAAGGACCATTCTCTTCAAGATTTGAATCTACTCATTAATACTTTACACCACTAATCATAAATTCTTTATTAAAAATTATAGAATAAAATTTAAATCAATCAAAATTTAATATTGTTGCTAAATAAATCACCGATACATGTGTCTTTCATGGTCATCGAAGTAGATTTCAGTAAATTTAGAAAGGAAATGATTGTTTGAATTTTATTTATTGAATGTGTATCCTAGATGTAATTTTTTAATGCATTTTAATTTGTCTTGCCCAACTTCTTGACATATGATTCAAAGCTAAGTTTTGTAATTCGTTGCACCTTCGAATGGCCGCGACTTTGTGCTGAAATTGTGTAATATTTCTAAATGGATTGAAAACGATTCGTACTTGAATCAATTAAATACATTTACTTAAATTCTAATTATTAATTATACAGGGTTAGTCAAAATTACCGTAACACTTAAATAATTCTGTAACCATTAAAAGTTTCAAACAAAAGTTTTTTGGTTCATTTCATCTTTTTTTTTTTTCAAATGTATATTTTTACATTTTTTTATTCTAAGACCACGCCGTTCCCTTTCCGGGTAAGCAATAGAGGTGTCGGGCACACCGAGCCACAGAGAAGGTGTGTATGTATAGATACCTATAGTATAAGGTAGCGGATCTATTTGAAAAGAACGCTACGCTCTGCATCACTTTGTTGGAGACACCCATTCAACTCGTGACTTTCGTTAGCGCTGTTAATCATACATGCCCTCTCTGCCGGACTGCCATATCTTTGGCAGTTACTGTTTACTGATTCACTTAGGTGATGGAGATCTTCTGTGCTTTTAGTTAGGATGTGCGTAACGTATGCCTGTTGACCATTTCCCCGTTTATTATGATACCTCTTGTTTCCTCTGATAATGCTTCTTCAAAGGTACTTTCACAGTAGCAGAGCTGACAGTACGCACCATTGCCTGACTCCCCGACATATCTCAATCTATTCACTCAGATCTGCTGTTTGATGCCAGTAAAAGTTAGATATTATTTTTTTCTCTGCAGTCAATATTTTTCTTCTTTAGTATCTTTAACAACTTCCAGTGTTGCATTCTATCAAAAGCTTTTCAAAAGTGGGCGGGGTACACAATTCCAAACCACCCGCCTACAATTCATAAACTGAGTGCTCGCCCACCCGCCCAAGTGATTTGGATATCAAAGATTTTTTTAATAAAATCCTGCTGCCTCATTTTTAACTGTAAATGTTCATTCTCTCATATAATATAGTCACAGGAACGTCGCAATGTAATAGATATCCAAATCATTGATCACTAACACTTGGGAGGGTGGGCGGGGACACAATTCCAAACCACCTGCGTACAATTTAAAAACTGGGTGCCGCGCCCACCCAGCCAAGTGCTTGCCATTAAGGATTTTTTTTATAAAATCTGACTGCCTCATGCTTTTAACGACAGAGGTTCATTCTCTCAAGCAATATACACACCTTTCTAAAAAAATAGAATTTCGTTGAAAAAGTGTATCGGCATAATATAACACGTGTATCGGCATAATAACTTGTGTATGGGAATAGCCAAAGTCAAAGAGGTGTATGGGCAACTGACTGCTTTCCAGTGCCAACCATATCTCCGCCTGGGCAAACATCAACTATTGTGGATCGGATAAAAACACCACCCATCAACCAATCATCCACTATAGGAAGGACGATTTGCGAAAGTATAATCGGAAGTCCAAACATTAAGAAACGCATAGAAATATTCTGTAAGAGATCTACCACGGAAATCCCAAACAAGAATTAGTTGCCGACGACAATCAAAGAGGCATTACTGAGAGCTGACAATTTTTAAGATAATTGACTCACTAGACTCCAACCAATATCTGCTGGCAAGAAACTATTATTTTTGGGGACAACATAACATTAGTCCCACAAATTCCAAAATTTTGGATTTGGTTTTTGACACATTTGGCCGATTTTTAGACTTTTGACCAGTTTGAAGGAAGGAAGTATTTTTGATCGAAGCCAACATGTGGTTTTTGGACACAAATTTTGGCTTTTAGCTAAAAGCTTAAAAAATTAAAATTGAATTGGGCCAAAAGAAAAAAATGTAAAGTTTTGGTTTGGGTTTGGGTTTCGAAAAATTCATTGTTAAACAATTTTCTGATATTTAATTGACAACTAACATTCATTCTTCAAGATGTGGAAGAGGGATTAGATCCTTTTATGACCAAGACTTGGGTGGGTGGGTGGGTGGGTCACAGTTAAGGAAGCTACCCGCCCACAAACTAAATTTAGTTCCCGCCCACCCACCCACGCGTTCGTTATCGAAAAATTTATGGTTAAACAATTCTCTGATATTTAGTTGACAATTGACATTCATTCTGTTGTGTACAAAAGCTGCAAATACACAAGAAGTGGAAGAAGGAATAGATTCTTTAATGACCAACACTTGAGTGGGTGGGTGGGTGGGTCAAAGTAAAGGAAGCTACCCGCCCACAAATTAAAGTTAGTTTCCGCACACTCACCCAAGCGTTACTTATCAAAAACTGCAAAATCACAAGAACTGGGAGAAGGAATAGATTATTTTATGACACACTTGGTCGGGTGGGTGCGTCACAGTAGATAAAGTTACCCGTCCACAAACTAAACTTAGTTCCCGCCCACCCACCCAAGCGTTAGTTATCAAAGAATTTATTGTTAAACACTGTAGAGACCAGGAACGAGCAAACCTCAACCGGGCAGTACGAACAGCAAACAGCGCAGTAACCACCTTGCGTCAGCCGGGGTGTGAGGAAGAACAACCCCTGGAAACCGATCTTAATAAAATAATTAAGATCGGAGGGAGCGGTAGTAACCATGCTCGAAGGCAACACCCGGAGTAAATACTACTGTACTGGCTACGACGGCTAGAAGGAAATACCCGAAGCTGACCGTGAGTAAGAATATGCATCAGCAAACCTCAATCGCAAAAGATAGCGAGGAGAAAGGAACATCGCGAGTAATTAATGAACTGTCTCGGTGGCCAGTTGAGGATACCTCCGGAATGAACCGTAGCAACAGTGTCGCTATCGACAAACCCCAACAGCCAAAAATCTGCAATTAGTCACAGCCAACGGACAGACAAATATTGAGGATGAGGCTGATCATTTGACAAACATTAAGGTACTAAGAAGGGTGGAGATTGAATGTGAAGTACTTCCTAGTAAACGAGGAAACTAAGGTAGCTAAGTGACCAAAATAGACAATTCTCTAGAACAAAACTAAATATAAGAAGACGCAAAACAGCAGTGAACAGAGTGAAGATAGGATTGATAATTTCCACTCTCCGGTAGGAGTGGAACAAGAAGAAGAAGAAGAACGAACCTAGTCCCTGGCAGACATAACAGTAGGAGGCGAGTGAAAGAATGTAGAGCAGCACGACCCTCAAAACAAGAAGACTGCAGCAAATACCATAAACCCGCCAGCAGCTCGGACAGTCTTATCTCTGAGACAGGAAGAGAGAGAGAGTAAAGAGCCAAGTTGTGTGCCTATTGCGTCAAGAAGAGTTTTGTTTTAAAGCCATTAGGTGTCCAGTCCTACGTCCTCAAACACAAAAGCACCAGCCAAGTTGTGTACTTGATGTACAAAAGAGTCACTTCGACTAATAGCAAGCAAACTCTACTCGATTGAAATAGAGTAAACTCGTTAATATTACCTGAAGCGGAACAAGGATCAATTTAAATATTATTATTGCTCAAGCAGCAAATAACGAACGGTAATAATTCGTAGCCAGGCCCCTTTGGCTCCACAAATCGCGGGCAAGTCGTTTCTATGAAACTCGCCGGTTTCTGTTGCGTCGCGGAGGTTGCTCCAATACGGCTCCCAAGTATCCGACGGAGACAAAGGCTCCTCCACCAACCGAAGCCCCAACGCGGAAAGCTCACCAGCGTTTCGTGAGCTGTCCGCGGAGAGAGAGAAAAAATCACGTACGCTTCCCCCATTTGGGAAACGCTGCAACTTGCCACCTAGAAGCTTTCCAAAGCAAGACTTTGCGAATGCTCACAGAAGCTCCATGGTTTGTTAAAAATTTGGACATTCGGACCGACCTTGAGATTCTTCCACTTCGACAACACTTTGAAGCTTTGGCCAAAAAGTACTTCAAAAACCTCGCCGTTCACTCCAATCCTGATCTGGCAAGACTCGCCGAACCAGATCGGGAAGAATTTATCCACAAACTCAATAGTAGCTGAGTTACTTCTAACTTAAGTGGGCAAAACCACATCCAAAACAAAATCCAAAACTTAGCCTATATGGCTATCTCCTAAACAACCTCCTACATATACATCTCTAAAAAGTAGATGTATGAGCTAAAAGATCTCGAACTTCCAGGCAATTCCCAGATTAAGTGGGGTTTAGTCGGTAGGCGCCCTCAAAAAAGTGAATCCGACAAGTCCTGGGAACGTAAGTTTTTAGAAAAAATCACTAAGTTCCGAAGCTGGAACATGAGAATGAGGACACTTTGGACCGGCCGCCTTTGCCACCCCCATGGAAGAGACGCCTCATGCGTTTAACAACATACGTTCGTTCGTTTGACGTGTGCATCCGCCATTTTGTAGATTTTGAATCTCTACTTAGTTTGTAGAATTCCATTGAGGTAGTCTTGCAGGTGATGTAGTCTTTTCAGGTTGAGCAAAAGCTAGGGGTCATCTGAAACGGTGTATTGTGATTATTATATTAATCTGGTCCTCCAGGTGTCCAAGATTCCAACCAAACCGGAGATTGCTTTGGGGGACGATGTTGTGCTAAGCCAAGAGCTGTCTAAGTGCCACCCTACAAAAGCGATGGCACCAATGTGTACAATACAGACAGCAAGATCAAAGTTTTCTCTTCTCCCGCGGCAAGCGACGGTTAGAGAACAATTAACCACACATCATTTTCCGTGGACTCTGCTGAAGTCGTTTCGTGTTGCTGCGAAGTCTGTTGAATTTCACACTAAAGTTCGATTTAATTTCTTCGTAAGTTTTGCTGATAGCATTCACTAGACAGAACTAGTCCATCCATTGAGTGAGCTGAAAGTAGGCTAGTGTGAAGGAGTCATCAGGAAACCTATCTTATAACTGTGGAGAATAAGTTTGTGTGGGTAGTTCAGGTGATTCCACACGTATGCAAGAGTATGTATAAGGTCGCCAACCTGATTTCGGGTTTGACCAATCGAGGATTTCGCTACCAAGTGCTGAAAGGTGGCAAATGGTGCAATGCTACTTCTTCCAAAATATCTGGAATACAGTTTTGCACATGGCTCAGAAGCGAGACTATGACGGAAAGTGCAAACCGTAGCCTGAGCGTTGGTTCAAGAACAAGTTTCAGTATGTCGTAGTAGTAGTAGTAGTAGTAGTAGTAGTAGCTTGTCAGTGAATGTCATATTGGTTAGTTAAAGTCTGAAAGAAGTGGTCTGCCAACTAGTGTCCCGGAATTTTGCAAAGATCGTCCAATTGTTGGGGTAATTATTGCGGTTCAATTCTGGTCTAAAAGACTATAAACTGTGGTGAGCAATGACATCGACTACAATCTGGGTCATGTTGAGGTAACTGGAGATTCCGTACCCAATCTTTTGTAGTTTGTCTCAGGGTTTGGGCCACCGATTGCATGTTTATTTCAAGATTGGATTTTGCTGTTTTTGACCTTTTATAAATTGAATTTTGCACTTTTCAACTGTTTTTGGCCGGATTTTGGTTCTATCTAACATAATTTTAATATTTCATAACCGGATTTTATTATTTTTCACATTTTATAAATAGAATTTTGCAGAATTTTGCACTTTTCTGCTAGTTTTAACTATTTTCCTAGTTTTGGGATTTCATGACTTTTTTAACATCTTTATGGTGCTTTTTAACTATATTTTGATGTTTTAAGATCGGATTTTGCTATTTTTGATGTTTTATGAACAAAATTTTGCACCGGATTTTGATTCTATTTGAAAATATTTAAATGTTTTATGACCGGATTTAGTTATTTTTTACGTTTTCTTTTTTTTTTTCTTCGCAATTTAGAACTGAGTTTTGTTATCTGCCTTTTAGTCTTTCCCTGATTCTGACGTTTAGGTCTTCATCCATCTTTTAAGTGGTCTGTCTGGAGGTCTTCTACTTTGGGGTCTTTGGTCTTTAGCCCATTTGGCAATTCTGTTGTGTTCCATTCTATCCATTGACGACTTTGTTATCTATTCTCTAATAACTGCTTCTGATTTCATTTTTAACAGTTTAAGACCAAATTTTGGTGCTTTTCGACAATATTTTGATGTTTC
This sequence comes from Tachinus rufipes, assembly GCA_963932245.1. Classification (NCBI taxonomy): domain Eukaryota; kingdom Metazoa; phylum Arthropoda; class Insecta; order Coleoptera; family Staphylinidae; genus Tachinus; species Tachinus rufipes. Next base: position 13,300,994 of record OZ010749.1, read on the forward strand.
AAATGCACCAACTGCAAGTTGATTTGGAAGTGCAAAGTGCATTTCTGCCTGGTACGTCGGTATTGGCGTTAAGTCCATACTCGTTCTATCCATGTTTGTAGGAAAGATCATCATCATGGTTTGTTGGTTCTCTACGGCAGGAAGTGGAATACCGTATGGTTGATGCGGTGGAGGGTGCAATAATGATAAATGTCCTAGGTGCAGTCGTCGGTGTTGATGTGGTCATCATTGTCAAATCCGTGGTCATAGCAAAAGGGGGGTATCTAGGGTCCTTGTAGTATGTCTGATTCATCTTAGTTCAGTGGGAATGGAAGGTGCCAGTATTGCTGCTTCTTTGGCTCAATAGAAACTGATCTGTGCCATTGATGCAAGATGCAAAGCCCCTAGGTAGCCTCAATGTGTTCCAGCTTTTATAACTTTTCCTGGTCGCACGTAAACAACATCCCACCGCATGCTCTAGATTGGCCAAAATGATAGAAAAAAAAGTTCTAACCGTTGTTGATTAGTTCCAAAAAATCCCAAACTAGATCGTATCAGATAATCTCGAAAGTAAAATGCAAACTAGTAGAGTAGCGGAAGGCCAAATATGCAACCCTAATAGTTGGCTAGCGCTGTCACCAATAAAATAACAACAAGATAACTTTAGAATTACAAACAAGAGGACGAAACACGGACTATGGCAAAGAATCCAGAAGTCTACTAACGGCCTCAACTAAATCAAGGGTCATCCTAGAGGCATTTCAAGCCAAAATCATCAAAATTGAAACCAAAGTAACATCAGCAAGCGTAGAAAAAGTGCCGTAGTTAACCCGAAGCTGATTGTATGGTAATCAAGCAAAACACTAATCAAGTTCAAGAAAAATTTAAAGCAGCACAAAAAGTACTCAGTCAGTTTGCAGAAACCTACAAGAAGAAGACTACAAGTTAAGCAAAAAAAAAACAAATGTTTATAACAACTAGAAGCGGGGGAGGGGGGTACTTGAGTTCAAATCCTACTCCACAAAAAAATAATTTTTAAATAATTTCAAATTACAAAGTCTGCTAGAACCAGATAGGTAAGGTGGATATTTTATAAAATCGTCAATTTTATTCGCAACTATAATGAAATAGTGAAAGAATTAAGAATTAAGAAAAAATTATTTGCAATTTTGTTTGATTAAAAAAAACTATGAATTTTGTTCAGCTTATTTACGATGAGCAGTAAGCACCAAGTGCTACAAACATCAGCGTGCTGCAAACGTTGCTTTCCTGCCCTTGATACTTAATATACAATTACTACACTAGAGCGATTACAGTTACACAAGTAATGATTTCATACACAAAAGTTGTAGACCCAAAACATGCACATTATGAGATAGAATTAATAGTGCACAGTTTACAGAAATAGTAATAACATTAGTAGTTCTCATCTTGTTTTTGAATCAAATAATTTACATTTAATATTTAATGTTGATTGATTTATTTGTCCCATTTAAAGACCAATTACGTATGCAGGAATGCAATAAATTGCACTTATTGGATACATACAACGCTTTTTGATGCGTAAGGCCAATTAATTGACTATCGAAGCACGACTCTGGCATATGATCAATGTAGGTTATGTGAGCATCACTTACGTAACTACTATATTGTGTGAGAATTATACAAATGTTATGATATAATTTTACATCCATTCATTTTGTATATTACATCCCAAATAGAATGTATCCGGTTTGTTAATATTCAATACACATTATTTTTACACCCATTCATATTTTAATTGAGTATAATTAATTTAACGTTGTTGAGAGTTAGCCAACAACTTAATTAATAGTAAGTGGCAACTAATGCTTACACAATTCTAATAACAAGACATCAATGTAATATTAAAATAACAATAGTAAATAGCATTATTAGGTTTTAGTTTGTTAATGTTTTAAAACCAAAAGATTTGGAAACGCTGATTTATTCTGTTACAACCAAAACCAGATATTGGTGATTACAATTTTCTACATTAATAATCCAGACATAAAATACTGACATGATTCATGCAATAAATTTCTCAAAACCTTTTAAAATAAAATTTGGACATTGTTAACCACAACTCATCCTTCCAGTAAAAATATTACCAAACCACTTACCCAACTAATGAACAAATATCTAAAAAAAAAAAAATATTTACATAGAAAACAATTTCGAATGCAAATGTCGATTAGTTATAGCAATAACTAAACAAATGAAGAAATAAATTCAATGCCAAAATAATTTTCCAAACACATTAAAGTCGCATAATTCACATCTTTTCTCTTATGAATATTGATTTATTATTGTCGTTTTGTTTCACACTCTCACTCGGCACAATGTTGGGTCCGTGATTCACAATAAATAACGAAAATCATTTTTGTCTCCCATCGGTGGGTGATGTGATGTGGTGTGAACAACCTGTTTGGCTCGCACAGTTCGATGCCGTTGGCTGCGAATTATTTGGTGGAGTAGCCGGGAGCGTGTAGAAAGTGAAACCGCACCTGGTAAGAAAATTGCACCTAGCGATGAGAGAAAAAATGTCTGTGTGTGTTTAAGATATTTTGTAATTACGCGACACACTTTAATTAAATTGGGGATTGTAAAAGAAATTTAATTGCTTTATTTTGTTTAAACAATATTGACATGCTAATTTTATTGTTTTTAATTATATATTATTTACAGGATGCATAATTGAATTTCAAATTACAAAATAAATTAATTTTGCTATTTCTTAAAATAACAAAATGCATTTAATTTCATTTACAAAAATGCAATTTTGCCAATTTTAGCATCAAATCGTGTATAAAGTGTGAAAAGGTGAAAACATATTTTGGAGAGAGCAGTTTGAAAATGAAAAAGTTTTCTACTATTTCCGCTTCACTACATAACACATCCTTTGAAATTTAATTAATGTAATCAACAAAATTCGATACAAATTTATTGATTAATTAAAGTTATCTACAGTAAGACTAATTCAGAAAAAGTCTAGGATTCGATTAAGAAATTTCTAGTTTGATCAATTATTTTTTTTAATTCATATAAATTAAGCAAATTTTGGAACCATATTTTTCAAAATAATTGCGTAAATCTAAAATTAGATTATTAAAATTCTGCTTCTCGTTCAATGTAAAGTGACCCAACCACACACCCAAGTGTTGGGCATCGAGATATTTCTTATCAACTCTTCTTCCTCTGACTAAGCGGATGAGTGGGTCACTTCAGATTATAATTACTAATGATTACCATTAGATTAATTTGAACTGAAGTGCTCACCCATCTGCCGAGTATTTGATATCAAAGAGATGGAAGTTTCTTCTCTCTTAAAGTATTACAAATTTCTATGTTAGAGGAAGAGATAATGAGTACAATCTCTTGATGACCATCATTTGGGTGGGGGGTGGGTCACTCCAGATCATGATTATCATCAATTGGTTTAAACTTAAGAGCCCAAACACCTGCCCAAAAATTTGTTATCAAAAAATTTTGTTTCTCCTTTTTGCAAGCGATAAATTCTCTTTGTTCAAGTAGAAGAAGGTAATATTTAATATTCTGCTAGCCAACAGTTGGATGGGTGGGTATGACTTTCAAGATCAGGATTAGCAGTAATTTTTTTGTTATAACAAAATTGAAATTGGAAAAGTTTCCTTTCTTTGCAAGTGTTAGAAGTCCCTTAGTAGGAAGAAGACGACCAACACTTTGGTGAGTGGATGGGTCACTCCAAATGATGATTACCATAGACTTGTTTCAATTGGAGTGAGCACCCACCCACCCAAAAATTTGTTAACAAGAAATTGAAAGTTTATGCTTTTTGCAAGTTTTCGAAATCTTTATGTTAGGGGAGGGAATAATGAATCCATTCTCTTGATGATCAATACTTTGGTGGATAGGTGGGTCACTCCAGATCATGGTCTGGAGTGCCCAACCACCCTCTCAAGAGATTGTTATAAGAAAATTGAAAGTTTCTCCTCTTTGCAAGTGTTCAAAATCTCTTTGAGAAGAAAGAGAAGGGTGGGTAACTCCAGATCGTAATTACCACTAAGTAGTTTGAACTGGAGTAGTACACACCCACCCGCCCAAAAGTTTGTTAACAAAGAACTTTAAATTTCTCTCCTCTGCAAGTGTTAGAAGTCTTTAGTCATAAGAGGAGATATTATCGAATCTCTTGATAACCAACACTTGAGCGAGTAGTTGGGCCACTCCAAATGATAATTACCATCACGAAAAGATTTGTTAGCAAGAAATTGAAAGTTCCTCATTTTTGCAACGGTAAGAAGTCTTTATGTTAGAGGAGTAGACGATAAATCCAATGTTTTGTAGATCGACACTTGGGTGGGTGGGCGGGTCACTCCAGTTCATAATTACCATCAAGTAATTTGAACTGGAATGCACACCCACCCGTCAAAAAGTTTTTTATGACCAATACTAGGGTGGGTGGTTGAGTCACTCCAGATAATGATTACTATCAAATGGTTTGAACTGAAGTGCCCAAGCAACAGGCAAAAAGTTATTATAAAAAAATTGGAAAACTCCTCTTTCCAAGCGTTAAAGTATCTTTGTCCAAGAAAGAAGAAGTGATATCCAATTTTTTGATGACCAACATTTAGGTAAGTCACTCAAAATAATGATTACCAGCAAATAGTTTGAAAGAATTGGTAGTTTCTCTTCTCTGCAAGTGTTGGAAGTCCCATAGTTAGAAGAGGAGAATATGATATCCAATCTCTTTATGACCAATACTTCGGCAATGATTACTATCAAATAGTTTCAACTGCAGTAAGGACACACCAACCCAAGAGTTTGTTCATAATAAGTAGAAAGTTTCTTCTTTTTGCAAGCGGTAGAAGTCTCTCTATTAGAGGAAAGGATGATGTATCCTAACTTCTTGATGACCAATACTTACTGCACAATACTGGTTTGAACTCTGCAGTGCTCAACCAACCGGCCCAAAAATTTATTATATAAAAATTAAAAGCCAACTCTTTCCATGTGCAAAAGTTTTTTTTCCAAAAAGAAGGAGGTGATATCCAATCTTTTGATGATCAACACTTAGGCGGGGAGTGGGTCACTAGAGATCGTGATTAGTGGAAGCGTTAAAAATCTCTTTGCCCAAGAAAGAGAAGATGAAATGCAATCTCTTAACGATCAACACTTGGATGGATATTGATTACCGAGTGGTTTAAACTAGAGTGCCCATCCAACCTGCTAAAAAATTTACTATAAACAAAATTGGAAAGGATTCTTCTTTCCAAGCGTTAAAAGTGTCTTTGTCCAAGAAGGAAAATCTTAAAATGACTTAGGCCGGTCACTCCAGATCTTGATTACCAGCAAATAGTTTAGTGCTCCACCCTCACGAGTGTTGTTATCAAAAAATTGGAATCCTCTTTGCAAGCGTTAGAGAAGTAAAGCAGAAATTAGTATTAAATACAGGCCAAGAAATAGAAAGATGAGAAAAATATAAATATTTGGGACCAAAAATTAAAACAACGGAATTTTTGGAGGGGATCGGTGAAGAGAAGTAGATTAGAAAAAAATAAAAAAAAAAATGCATGTGGAAGGAACAATTACAAAAAAAATAAGATAAAAACAATTGAGATGGTTTTGGACATCAAAAAAAATATTTTGGAAACCTTCTGGACGAAAAGAGAAAAGCCAAGACGGGGTTGACGCAGAAATCAAAGCAAAAAATCTGGTCCAGGAGACAGGTAAGATAAAAAGCATGTAGAGAGGATATCGAAAGGCAACGGAGAACGATATAACCAATTGGATAGATTAGAATAAAAGTGTAGTTTGAACTTGTTATCAAGATATTGAAATTCTTTCCTTTTTGCAAACTTTAGAATTTTATAAGTTAGAAAAGAATCCAATCTCTTCATAACCAACACTTTGGTGGGTGGCTGGGTCACTCCTGTTTATGATTAACAAGTAGTTTAAACATTTAAAGAATTATTCACATTATTAATAATTTGTCATCATTTTCATCTCCTGTCGTCCATCAGAAGCCACAATAGCAGTCTTTATTCTCAATTTCTTTCAAAACACGTATAATTTGCAAACCTTCTTCACTAAAACCAGTTAATATCGAAAGGCAACGGAGAACGATGTAACCAATTGGATAGATTAGAATAAAAGTGTAGTTTGAACTTGTTATCAAGATATTGAAATTCTTTCCTTTTTGCAAACTTTAGAAGTTTACAAGTCAGAAAAGAATCCAATCTCTTCATAACCAACACTTTGGTGGGTGACTGGGTCACTCCTGTTTATGATTAACAAGTAGTTTAAACATTTAAAGAATTATTCACATCATTAATAATTTTTCATAATTTTCATCTCCTGTCGTCCATTAGAAGCCACAATAGCAGTCTTTATTCTCAATTTCTTTCAAAACACGTACAATTTGCAAACTTTCTTCACTAAAATCAGTTAATAATTTCAACAACAAAAGCCGTCGTTGCTTTGCACAGAGCAAATTTAGTTCTCATGAGATGCAGCTTTAATGTGCCGCATTAAACAGAAAAATGTTTAACCAAACGTTAAGATTGCGTTTGTTGAAACTCAGGACTCGGATCGTTAAGTGCAAATAATAATTTGTTGAGTAAATTTCTCCATTTTTCTCAGTTACTAATGAGGAATTCTATTCATGGAAAGTCAAAAATAACTAAATGCGGCTATAGAACATTAAATTATTTTTAGATAGAATCAAAATCCAGTCAATAACGGTTTAAATGTGCATTATTATACTCATAAAATGTCAATCCGCTCATGAAATAACAAAATATTGTCAAAAAATTTCAAAAATAGCAAAATCCGCTCTTGAAATTTCAAAATATTCTAAAAAAGCACCAAAATCCGGCCATAAACTGTTGGAAAAGTGCTAAATTCTATTCACAGAATGTCAAAAATAGCAAAATATGTCTTTGAAACATCAAAATATTGTCATAAACCACCAAAATTTGATCCTAAACTGTTAAAAGGTGCAAATTTCTCTTCATAAAACTAAAAAATTATTTTCAAATATCCAAAGACGGCATAAAAGTGCAAAATTGTATTCATAAATTGTCAAAAATATCAAAATCCGGTCTGTAAACATAAAAATATTACTAAAAAGCACCAAAACTCGACCCTAAACTGTCAAAAGTGTAAAAAATACCAAAATATTGCCAGAAAACACCAAAAATGCACCATAAAGTTTTGAAAAGTGCAAAATGTTTTTCATAAAATGTCAAAAATCCGCTCATGAAATAACCAAATATTGCCAAAAAGCACCAAAATGCTTTTTTCATAAAATTTCAAAAATAGCACAATCCGGTCTGGAAAAATTAAAATATTAATAGAAAGCACCAAAATTCTGAAATAAACTCTTAAAAGGTGCAAAATTTAATTTATGAAATGTCAAATATTACTATTAAAATTGTGTCAAAATGAAGCAAAATCTGGCCAAAATAGTTTTAAAAAAAATTATTAGCAAAATCCGGTCATAAAATATCAAAATATTGATAAAAAGTACAAAAATCCGAAAAAAAAATTAAAATCCTACTCATGAAATGTCAAAAATAGCCAAATCCGACATTGAAACATCAAATTATAGTTAAAAAGTAGCAAAATCTGGCCATAAACTACAGTTTGCTCACGCGTTCGATACTCTATTTTGTCGTACTTCCACAAAATAACACAAAACAGACTAGAAGTGTGCAAACGTTGATTTCCAAGAAAAAAAGCTACACGCAAGTAAGCGAGAGACAATGTTCTCAGTTTTTGCCAATCCAAATATGGGATCAGATTTCTGGATGCCTTAAAATAGTCCTACATTTTTATCGTCAAAATCGACTAATAAATGCCGGCATTGGCCATTGAAAGCCAAAAATCGTAAAAACTAAATTTTATAATTTTCCTGGCACTGGTTTAGACTTTAAGCAACAACAAAAAAATTAATGCCTTTTCCAAAAAAATTCCTTGGATTAGTAATGCTATTATACAACATGACAGATATTTCACATTGTCGCAGTAGTCTTGTTTGAAAAAGGTTGATAGAACCAATTATTAATCATATTCAAACCCCGAACTGATAGAGTGCTAAACTCTCTATCATTGAGCTATCTCATCATTGAGTGAATATATATTTTAATTAATATACAACGTGAACGCTCGCTGTGGTGGTTGAGTATTTGTTGCGTCGTTATTTAAAAAATATAATTGAATGGACAATTACAATTATTTATAAGGTTTTTTACAGATTTCTCAACATAAGCCATTTTTCAGAATCTTTTAAACTTGTTCAAAATTTGTCTAGAACGTTCTAAACTCCCTTTTGAAGTTTTTTCTAACAGGCGCTACGGATCTCTAAGACTCTCTGGATTGCTTATAATAGCTCTCAAAGTTTTTTATTGTCTGCAATAAGTTTTAAGGCTTTTAGATTGTTTTAAAGTTGTGTCAAATTCTACAATTTTTTTAGTCTTTTTTTAGGTTTTTTTGCAACCTGCTCATGAGTTTCAAAATTTATCTATAGTTTTCTATCTAGATTGCCCATAATAGCTCTCAAAGTAGTCTATTTGTTTTCAGTACGTTTTAACAAAACATTATACAATCTTATGAAGGTGTTTGAAATCTCTCAAAGGTTTTTAACAGTAGATAACACTACCCAACATTTTTTACTTGTTCAAAACATTTTTTAGAGTCTACTTACGCCCGGTTTCTTCAACGTCTTGAGACGTAACATGACCAAGCTTAGCTTAGAATCAAGCACAGCTTATGTCAATTTGCGTCTTAAGGCCTAACTTGAGATTTTCAATCGATTATAGTAGCTCTCAAAGTTTTCTTTATTTTTGCAATACCTTTTAAGACTTTTTTCAGAATCTTCTAAACTTCTTTACTAACTTCTCAGAATTAACTAAATATTTCTAGAATTTTCTATTTTTTTTTTTTTTAATATTATTTTGAAGTCATCTAAAGTTTCCTTCAGTGTTTTAAATTTTTCTTCAGTTTTCTTAAGACTTTCCACAGTCTTTGTAGAATCTTCTATTTTTTTTTTGTAGATTCTCATAATTTACAAATTAGTAGATATGTTTGAGTTGTTTGTAATAGTTCTCAAAAGTTTCTTTTAATTTTGATTTAGCTTGAATACTTCTTGAACTCTACTAAACTCTTTTACATTTTTTTAAAGTTTTCTAAACTTTTCTACATACTTCTTAGAGCCTACATTATTTCAAAGTCTTCTAAATTGTTCTACGAGTATAATAGTCTTATAAATTTTGCTTCCTAGGGATTTTAAAGTTTTTTTTGTATTTTTCACAGGTTTCTTAAAATTAAAAATTCTTAGAATTTTTTTTATTTTCTACATTTTCTAAAAAAACTCTTCTACGTACTAAAGAGATACTTTTCTTGTGTTTAAAACGTAAGTTCTGATTGTAATATCCTTAGAGCGTTTACACTTACATAGACTTGTTTGTTGACGCAGCAAAGCCAACATGATTAGTGCGTGTGACGTCATATGTGGGCAAAAACGCGGATATAGCAAAATAATTGAAAACGCGTGTATGAATCTCAACATTTTTCAAAATAATTGAGCAAATCTAAAATCAAATTAATTTAATCAATTTTTGAGCAATAAGGGTAAATTTAATTTTTATTAAATTACAAAATATTTTTTCCTATTAGTATCAAGTATGATTAAGCCAAAACTTTTAATGGGATATCAAAAATCTCAATATTTTTCAAAATAATTGCAAAAATCTATAATTAAATTAAGAAAATTCCAATTTAACCAAAATTTCAGCAATAATAATAGATTAAATTTTTATTAAATTACAAAATTTTTTTTTCTATTCTAGTATCAAGTAGGTTTAATCCAAATTTACTAACTAGACATCAAACTTCTCCAAAAAATTTAAAATATTTGCAAAAATCTAGAATTAAATTAATAAAATTCCATTTTAATCAAATTTAAGCAATAAGGGTAGTTTTCATTTTTCTTAAATTACAAAATATTTTTTCCTATTAATATCAAGTATGCTTAGTCCAAATTTGTTAAGCAGACAACAAAAATATCAATATTTTTCAAAATAACTGCAAAAACCTAGAATCAAATTAATAAATTTCCAACTTAATCAAATTTTGAGCAATAAGGGTAGATTTAATTTTTAATAAATTACAAAATATTTTTTTCCTCTTAGTATCAAGTATGTTTAGTCTAAATTTTTTAATCAGACATCAAAAATCTCAATATTTTTCAAAATAATTGCAAAAATCTAGAATTAAAATAACCAATTTCCAATTCAATCAAATTTTGAGCAATAAAGGTAGATTTAATTTTTATAAAAATACAAAATATTTTTTTCCTTTTAATATAAAGTATGCTTAATTCAAAAATTTTAATAAAACATAAAAAATCTCAAATTTTTTCAAAATAATTGCAAAAATCTAGAATTAAATTAAGAAATTTCCAATTTAAACAAATTTTGAGCAATAAGGGTAGAATTAATTTTTATTAAATTACAAAATACTTTTTCCTATTAGTATCAAGTATGCTTAATCCAAAATTTTTATTAAGATATCAAAAATCTCAATATTTTTCAAAATAATTGCAAAATTCTAGAAATAAATTAATCAAATTTCAATTTAATCAAAATTTGAGCAATAAGGGTAGATTTAATTTTTTTTAAACTACAAAATATTTTTTTCCTATTAGTATCAAGTAAGCTTAATCCAAAAATTTTAATGGTATATCAAAAATCTCAATATTTTTCAAAATAATTGCAAAAATCTAGGATTAAATTAAGAAAATTCCAATTTAATCAAATTTTGAGCAATAAGGGTAGATTTAATTTTTATTAAATTACAAAATATTTTTTTCCTATTAGTATCAAGTATGCTTCATATAAAATTTTTAATGGGATATCAAAAATCTCAATATTTTTCAAAATAATTGCAAAAATTTAAAATTTAATTAAAAAAATTCCAATTTAATCAAAATTTGAGCAATAAGGGTAGATTTAATTTTTATTAAAATACAACATATTATTTTTCTCTTAGTATTAAGTAAGCTTAATCCAAAATTTTTAATGGTATATCAAAAATCTCAATATTTTTCAAAATAATTGCAAAAATCTAGAATTAAATTAATAAAATTCCAATTTAATCAAATTTTGAGCAATAAGGGTAGATTTAATTTTTATTAAATTACAAAATATTTTTTCCTATTAGTATCAAGTATGCTCAATCCAAAATTTTTAATGGTATATCAAAAATCTCAATATTTTTCAAAATAATTGCAAAAATCTAGAATTAAATTAATAAATTTCCAATTTAATCAAAATTTGAGCAATAAGGGTAGATTTAATTTTTATTAAAATACAACATATTATTTTTCTTTTAGTATTAAGTAAGCTTAATCCAAAATTTTTAATGGTATATCAAAAATCTCAATATTTTTCAAAATAATTGCAAAAATCTAGAATTAAATTAATAAAATTCCAATTTAATCAAAATTTGAGCAATAAGGGTAGATTTAATTTTTATTAAATTACAAAATATTTTTTCCTATTAGTATCAAGTATGCTCAATCCAAAATTTTTAATGGTATATCAAAAATCTCAATATTTTTGCAAAATATAGAATAAAATCAATAAAATTTGAGCAATAAGGGTAGATTTAATTCTTATTAAATTACAAAATATTTTTTTCCTATCAATATAAAATATGATTAATCCAAATTAAAACTAATTAAGTCTCAAAAATCTCAATATTTTTCAAAATAATTAGATTAATAAATTTCAGTATACAATGTTAAAGCTGAAACAATAAATTAATTCTATAGTAGTGTATAAATATTCTATTAACTATGTTAATAATCAATAATTGCAGATAGCAATGACACGATAAAACTAAACATTTAATCTATCCGCATGCAATTAATCACACAAAATGTGTCATGACTTCGGCATTACACACGCTCACACCGATAATTGCAAAGTGCGAAATAAAAATCGTTGAAATTACCTCTTTCACAATTTCAATTATAAGAAAAAATATAATAATAATAACGAGATAATAATAATTGGGTCATCGCCATCGCAAGGTCGTATGGTATGTGCAACCCTAATAATACAAATGCTCTCGAACAGTGTAAAAATTATGCAACAACATAATTATGATTTTGTATTATTGTGTGTTTGTCGACCGTCACCTTCTTTTGAAGTTAGATGTTATGTACTATGTGGCCATGGTAATTATTATTTAGTGTAGTTCTTCGTGTTAAATTTGTTGTAAAGCTTTTGTTTTCAATGGAATTGCAAGTGTCACAATTGTTTTTTTATTAATTAATTAGAAAAGGATTGTTTTATAACAATATTATTGTGCTTATTATTATTAATATTCTTAAAATTCAAACGCAATAAGATTGTAACTACAAGAAACAAACTGCGGAAGATTAAGTTTCTATGTTGAATAAAAATTATTTCTTGCTGTCGTTTTCAGTTAATTAAAATTGCAGACATGGGACGGTTATTAGAAATGGGAATGGTTACGGTACGGTGATGTTAGCTATAAATTGATTCACGTATGAAGCCTGCATGCACGTGTGAGGTGTATTAAGTGAAACACAATCGGGCGTGGAACATTAAAAAAAATGAGTAGCTACAAAGGAATAGAAAATGAGTTTCTTTCATGTTTGTAGAACACGGCAGTTTTAATAAATTAAATTTAAATATGAATTATATTAATTAACACAAACAAAACTTTAAAATATTCAAACAATTATTAACATTTTGTAATAATATATGTAAGTCTGGAGATAAAGATATTCAAATTTCAACATTTTCATAATTTTGAATTTAAAATATTAATATAAAATAATGCAAACTATAGTCTGAAATAAATAATAAATATAAATGTAGTTTCAGAGCAATTTTTCATTAATTTCAAAACTAATTTTGTAAGCAATTTTCCTGTAATACATTAATATAGCGTTTCCTTAGCACGATCTTTTTAAAATGGTTATTATTATAAACAGAAGATGCTAATTGTGTACAATATGTACATATTTACTTCGCTGATTCTGATTCAGTTAACTAATTAATTAAATTATTAAAATTTCTTCTTAGTTCCTTACACTAACCTCGTTCCTTTTGTTTCAGATGATCGCATTAGAAAATCATGTAAGTATTACTTATTGACACATATCTTAATTACATTAAAATGTGCAATCAAAGTAAATCACCCAAATAGTATTGTTAAATAATTGCATTATTGTTATTATATTGCAGTAACGTACTTTTTATTATTAAAAATTAACATTGCATAACTAATTCAAATTTGTTTTGTGTTTTATTACGATCGTATGTGGGTTTTTGTCGCTGTTTATATAATATTTGTAAACATATGTATGGGGTAAAAATATAGCCCAACCACGCCTCATTACAATAAACTGAGGAAACTGTTTAGCTTAATAAAGTCTATTTAATTTTAGACGACACGTTAACATTTTATCTACCCAATACAACTGTTGAGTAAGAGAATATTAGGAAGAGTACAATCTATCCTGCTCACGTATAAGCTATCAATCTGCCATCTCCAAATCTCAGGAACGATGCTCCCCGAGATTCGGAGATGATCGCTAGAATCATCATTCATGTTCATTCATTCATGTAAAATCCGTAAATGATTTATAAAACTAAAAGTTATTAAGATCTCCATAAAAAGAAAACCTTGATAAATTGCAGTGGCGTAGACAATGTGGGGCAATTGTGCACAAGGAATCCAAAAAGGGTTGGGGGACTCATTAAAATTTCTACAATTTTTTCGAACCATTTTTTTAAGTGTCTCAACAGTCAAAATGCAACATTCAAAATTTATATTGCGTCTCAACTGTCAAAAAGTGCACTGTGACAACTGTCAAAAATGCAATGTTTCACAATCGTACAAATAATGCTTCATGTGCCTCAAATGTCAAAAAATGCATGTTGCCGATTGTGGCATTCATTGTCTCAAGTGACGAATACCTATCAAAGCATTGTGACACAACTGTTAAAAAAGCATTATGTCTCAGCTAATTTAAAAACATTATTTTTGTTTCTAACTGTCAAAAAATGTGTCGTAAACCACGATCAAAAATATATTGTGTCTTAACTGTCAAAATGTGCATGATAAGCCTAAGAAAATAAATATATAATGTGTCTCAACTGTCAAAAAGAGCATTGTGACATTTATTAAAAAATGCATTGTAACACATCAAAAAATGTTTCTTGTAACAAACATAATGTGTGGGAACTGTCAAAAACATCATGTTAAATGTGAGACACTACAAGATGTCTCAACTGTTAAGAACTGCATCACAAATGTCAAATGATTGTAATCCATTATGTCACAACTCAACAATCGTGACAAACGTCAAAAAGTGTATTGTGTCTCTAAAGATTGTATATATGAGAAACTGTTAAAAACAAACCTTGACACATGTGAGACACACTGTTTGTCAAATGATTATAAAATCTATTGAGTCGCAACTGTCAAAAACTGCTAATTCAAAGACCAATCAAAAAATGCAAACGTGACACCTAAAAAAAAATCGTGACACTTGTCTTAACTGCTAAAAAACATTAAAAAATGCTTCGTGACAAATGAAATTTTTAATTATTACAAAATGAATCATATGAAATGTGAGACTCCATTGAGCTTAAAGTGTAAATCTTGACAACCACCAAAAAGTGTAATTGTGACATCTTTAATAACAAAATTAAAATATTTAGTGTGTCTCAATGATCGAAGAGTGCATTGTGAAACATTGCACTGTGTCGCAATGTTTAAAAAGTGCATTGAGACAACTTTCAAATATTTTATTGTGACACATGTCAAAATATGATTGTGTCTGAGCTGTTAAAAAATGCTTAAACGCTGCACCGTGACAACTTATCAAATAGTACAACGTTAATTGTTTCAACTGTCAAAAAATCTAATGTGTCAAATTAAGCAAACAATAATGAGACAACATCTTAACACCTCAAAAAATGTATCTTGTGACAAACATATTGTGTAACAACTTTCGAATAAGGCATTGTGTCAATGTGACATAGTACATGATGTACTATGTCTCAAATGTCAAAAAAAAAAATGTATCTTGAGTGAAACGCGTTGTGACACAACAAGCATTAAGTGCTAAGAAAGCCATTAATGAGTGCATCATAACTAATGTGAGACACTACAAACTGATAAAAAACGCATTGTAACAAATGTGCGACACTGCATTGTATCTCAAATGTGTCAAAAGTGTAATAATCAAAAACTGCATTCGTGGCCCAATTATCAAAAAATGCGCTGTGTCTCAACTACAAAAAAACATTAAAAAGTGTCTCAATCTATGATAAATGTATCCAGAGAACTGTAAAAAATAGATCATGCCCTTTATCTTCAAAAGGTGCAATGAGACATGGTGTTAAAAATCCGTTTACCGTGACACAACTCTCAATCGGGAAGTGACATATTAAATTTAATATTTTTTTATGTTAAGTGCGGACCGTGACAACAATTATTTGCAAAGCGACTGGTAAAATATTCAATTTTTTTCATCAATGCTCTTACCGTGACACAACTGTCGATAGCAAAAGACAAATTAAATTTAATGTTTTTTAGATCAAGTACAGATTGTGACATAACAATTAGTCGCAAAGCAAATAGTAAAATATCAATTTTTTTAATCAATGCTCTTACCGTGACTCAATTGTCGATAGCGAAGCGACAAATTAAATTTAATGCTTTTTAGGTAGAGTACAGATCGTGACATAACAATTAATCGCGAATCGACTAGTAAAATATTACAATTTTTCATTAATACTTTTACCGTGACACAACTGTTAATTGCAAAGCTACAAACTAAATTTAGTTTTTTTTTTTTTTAAGTACAGACAGTGACATAACAATTAATCGCAAAGCGACTAATAAAATATCACTTTTTTTATCAATGCTCTTACCGTGACACAACTGTCGATAGCAAAACGACAAATTAATTTTAATATGTTTTTATGATAAGTATAACTGGTAAAAATATCAATTTTTTTCATCAATGCATACCGTGACTCAACTGCAAAGCTACAAATTAAATTTAATATTTTTTTATGTTTAGTGTAGACCGTGACATAACAATTATTTGTGAAGACAATGGTAAAATATTAAAAACTTTTATGAATGCTTTTTCCGTGACACAACTGTCACTTGCGAAGCAACAAATTAAATTTGTTTAGATTTTAAGTGCAGACCGTGACATAGCAATTAATCGCGTAGCAACTATTAAAATATCACAATTTATATCAATGCCCTTACCGTGACACGACTGTCACTTAGAAAGCAACAAATTAAATTTATAATTTTTATAGATTATGCAGACCGTGACATAACAATTTAATCGCAAATCGACTATCAGTATCACAATTTTTTATCAATGCTCTTACCGTTACACAACTGTCAATCGCAAAGCAACAAATTAAATTTACAATTGTTTTAGATTAAGTACAGATCGTGATATAACAATGAATCTGTCAATTGCAAAACTACAAACAATTTTTTTTAGGTTAAGTACAGACCGTGACATGACATTTATTTGCAAAGCGACTAGTAGAGTATCAACATTTTTCACCAATGCTCTTACCGTGACACAAATGTAGATAGCAAAGCGACAAACTAAATTTTTTTTCGGGTAAAGTACAGTCAGTGACAACAATTAATCGCAAAGCGACTAGTAAAATATCACTTTTTTATCAATGTTCTTACCGTGACACAACTGTCATTAGCAAAGCGACAAATTAAATTATTTTTTTTTAGGTTAAGAGCAGACTGTAACATAACAATTAATCGCAAAGCGACTAATAAAATATCACAATTTTTCATAAATGCTCTTACTGTGACACAACTGTCAACAGCAAAGCGACAAATTAAATTTAATGTTTTTTGTATAATAGGTGCAGACACAACTGTCACTTGCAAAGCAACAAACTAAATTTATATTTTTTTTTGGTTATGCATACCGTGACATAAAAAATTAATCGCAAATCTACTAATAAAATGTCACATTTTTTATCAATGCTCTTACCGTGACACAACTGTCACTTGCAAAACAACAAATTAAATTGATATATTTTTTAGGTTTTAAATACAGACTGAGACATAGCAATTAATCGCGAAGCGACTAGTAAAATATAACAATTTTTCGTCAATGCTCTTACCGTGACACTACTGTCAATTGCAAGGCTACAAACTAAAATTATTTTTTAGGCAAAGTACAGACTGTGACATAACAATTAATCGCGAAGCGACTAGTAAAATATAACATTTTTTTATCAATGCTCTTACCGTGACACAACTGTCAACCAATTTTTTTTTTTTTTTTAAGTTAAGTATAGATCGTTTTTTTTTAAGTTAGGTGCTGATCGTGACATAACAATTAATCGCAAAACGAATAGTAAAGTACCATGATTTCTTATGCTTTTACCGTGACACAACTGTCAATCGCGAAGCGACAAATTAAACTTACAATTGTTTTAGGTTAAGTACAGACCGTGACACAACAATTAATCGCGAAGCGACTGGTAATGCTTTGAGACCTCAATTGCTTTAATTCTTCAAATGTTATGTCTGAAAGAAATAATTACTATCTGGCATACTTGGCATTGAATTAAATTAAAAACCCATTACTCTAAACGGCTCATTGGATTTTAATGAAATTTAGAACCAGTTTGTATCCTTATCATGTGTACCTATTGTATAAAAATTATAAAAATTGATACGCTCAATTTTCCTTAATCTCAATTTAATTGACTTCATGATATAGATGCAAGAAGCTTAATGGATTAAATAAAATTGCGTAACTCCAAAACGACTCATTGGATTTTGATGCAATTTGGTACCAGTCTGTATCATTATGATGAATACCAATTGTAAGAATATTATAAAAATTGATACGCTCAATTTTCTTTAATCTTAGCTTAACTGACTTCATGTAATAGAAGCAAGAAGCTTATTGATTTAAATAAAAACCCATAACTATCAAACGGCTCATGAGATTTTGATGCAATTTGGTACCAGTCTGTATCCTTATCAAGGGCACCAAATGTAAAAAATTTATAAAAATTAATTGGCTCAATTTTTCTTAATATCAACTTAATTGACCTCATGTAATAAAAGCAAGAGGCTAAATAGATTTAATAAAAATCCGTAACTCGTAAACGGCGCATTAGATTTTGATGCAATTTAGTACCAATCTGTATCTTTATTATAGGTACCATTTGTAAAATTTTTATAAAAATTTATGAGCTCAATTTTTCTTAATCTCAATTTAATTGACTTCAAGTAATGAAAGCAATAGTTTTAATGGATTAAATAAAAATTCATAACTCCCAAACGGCGCATTGGATGTTGATGCAATTTGGTATCAGTCAGTATCATTATAATGAGTACCAATTGTAAAAATATTATAAAAATTAATACGCTCAATTTTCCTTAATCTTAACTTAATTGATTTCATGTAATAGAAGCAAGAAGCTTATTGGTTTAAATAAAAATCCATAAGTCCTAAACGGCGCATTGGATTTTAATGCAATTTAGTACCAGTCTGCACCCTTATCATGAGTACCAATTGTAAAAATTTGATAAAAATTGATACGCTCAATTTTCTTTAATCTTAACTTAATTGATTTCATGTAATAGAAGCAAGAAGCTTATTGGTTTAAATAAAAATCCATAAGTCCTAAACGGCGCATTGGATTTTAATGAAATTTAGTACCAGTCTGTACCCTTATCATGGGTACCAATTGCAAAAATATTATAAATATTGGTACGCTTAATTTTCTTTAATCTTAACTTAATTGATTTCATGCAATAGAAAAAAAAAGCTTATTGGTTTAAATTAAAACCCATAAGTCCTAAACGGCGCATTGGATTTTAATACAATTTAGTACCAGTATATATCCTTATCATGGGTACTAATTGTAAAAATATTATAAAAAACTATACGCTTAATTGATTTCATGCAATAGAAAAAAAAAGCTTATTGGTTTAAATTAAAACCCATAAGTCCTAAACGGCGCATTGGATTTTAATACAATTTAGTACCAGTATATATCCTTATCATGGGTACTAATTGTAAAAATATTATAAAAAACTATACGCTTAATTGATTTCATGCAATAGAAGCAAGAAGCTTATTGGTTTAAATAAAAATCCATACGTCCTAAACGGCGCATTGGATTTTAATGCAATTTAGTACCAGTCTGCACCCTTATCATGAGTACCAATTGTAAAAATTTGATAAAAATTGATACGCTCAATTTTCTTTAATCTTAACTTAATTGATTTCATGTAATAGAAGCAAGAACTTATTGGTCTAAATAAAAATCCATAAGTCCTAAACGGTGCATTGGATTTTAATGCAATTTAGTACCAGTCTGTACCCTTATCATGGGTACTAATAGTAAAAATATTATAAAAATTGATACGCTCAATTTTCTTTAATCTTAACTTAATTGATTTCATGTAATAGAAGCAAGAACTTATTGGTCTAAATAAAAATCCATAAGTCCTAAACGGTGCATTGGATTTTAATGCAATTTAGTACCAGTCTGTACCCTTATCATGGGTACTAATAGTAAAAATATTATAAAAATTGATACGCTCAATTTTCTTTAATCTTAACTTAATTGATTTCATGTAATAGAAGCAAGAACTTATTGGTCTAAATAAAAATCCATAAGTCCTAAACGGTGCATTGGATTTTAATGCAATTTAGTACCAGTCTGTACCCTTATCATGGGTACTAATAGTAAAAATATTATAAAAATTGATACGCTCAATTTTCTTTAATCTTAACTTAATTGATTTCATGTAATAGAAGCAAGAACTTATTTGTCTAAATAAAAATACATAAGTCCTAAACGGCTCATTGAATTTTAATGCAATTTAGTTCCAGTCTGTATCCTTATCATAGGTACCAATTGTAAAAATATTATAAATATTGGTACGCTCAATTTTCTTTAATCTTAACTTAATTGATTTCATGCAATAAAAAAAGAAGCTTATTGGTTTAAATAAAAATCCATAAGTCCTAAAAAGCGCTTTGGATTTTGTTGCAATTTAGTAACAGTCTGTATCCTTATCATGGGTACCAATTGTAAGTATTTTATAAAAATTAATACGCTCAATTTTTCTTTATCTCGATTTAATTGACTTCATGTAACCAAGTCAAGAAACTTAATAGATTAAGTAAAAACCTATAACTCCAAACGGCTGCAAAATTGGTCGAATGGATTTTACTCAAATTTATACAGTTGGTACTTATGATACTGAAGTAGATTGGTACTAAATTGTATAAAGTTTCAATGTATCTTTAATGAGTTATAATTTTTTTATTCATTTTTTGCAACTCTCAATTTTGTCAAGTTGGTTATGCAAAACTGGTCGAATAAATTTTAATCAAATTTACACAGTTGGTACTTATGATACTGAAGTAGATTAGTACCAAATTATATAAAATTTCAATGTACCTTTTATAAGTTATAAATTTTTTATTCATTTTCTGCTATTCTTAAGTTTATTAAGTTGGTTATGAAAAATTGGTCTAACAGATTTTACTCAAATTTACACAGTTGGTACTTATGATACTAAAGTAAGTTGATACCAAATTGTATAAATGTACCTTTGTTGAGTTATAATTTTTTATTCATTTCTGCAATTCTTAAAATTATAAAGTTCATTATGCAAAATTGGTCGAATAGATTTTACTCAAATTTACACAGTTGGTACTTATGACACTGAAGTAGATTGGTACCAAATTGTATAAAGTTTCAATGTACCTTTTATGAGTTATAATTTTTTCGTTAATTTCCTGTGAATATTAAGTTTATAAATCAATTTGAAAGCCAACAATTTGATTTTTTCAACTTAAATTATAAAATATTAATTATCAAATAAAATTAAAATATTAATTCAATTAATAATAACATAATAAACTCACCTAACCCACTAGAATATATAATTCAAATTTCAAACTTTTAATTACAATTATTAATATGCTTTCTAATCATTGATTTATCTATTTCTTTATTGCACCCAATCCAACAATTAACATTAATTATTGCAAACAATTAGAGCAATTCAATAATTTCATTAGTAATTAGAAAACCATTTTTAACCGAAAAATTGCATTTATAATAACTTTTTTTTTTAATTGGTCGTTCATTCATTAAATTAGTGGCTGGCGCACCAGCTCCTCACATAAGTTATTTAAAAGAAAGTTATGACAAAGATAGAATTGAGAAAGTTGTATACGAATTATACTTACATAGAATTTTTCAAGAGCGCAAGTAGATCCGCTTGCTAGCCTACTTTTTATCGGTAATAATATTTGTTTTTCCTAATCGGAATCGCGTTATGTAAACTCGGATTTTTGTCAAAGACAAATTCGTGACTAATATCAAAAAATTATCAACAATTTTAATTGTGCAATTATGGTTAATTTCAAACAATAGTAATCATAACTCCATTGTACTTAATTATGTCATTTTGTCGTGCAAATGATGATCAAATCGTTAAGAAATGCATTGGTATATTAAGACTGGCTTGAGCAAAGTCGATGAGATTATATTTTGTCTATTGAACTACACGTTTTGACCAGTTTACTCGTATTCTGGCATTGTAAGCAATCATGCCAGTTTAGGTGTGATCAATTGTAGTTAGATGAAGTGCTTTTTTTTAAACTGCAACAAGTCTAGAAAAATCATTATTATCATCTCTTCTTTAATAATATATGAAAAATTTTTTAGTCTACTCGTGCTGACTTTGAACTCATCAATTACAAAATACAATTTATTTTTTTAAATTTATTCTTTCTAATTTCAAACGCTTATTAAATAAAACCCAATAAATTGTGTTACATTTATAAAGCGCTTATTGCATGCCAAATTAACGACATATTTGTTTAATTACTTTAATCTAATAGCACGCGTGAAGTTACCGATCGACTCTAATAAGGTGTCATTAGAGAAATCTATAATCTTTCCATTTCATTATTCCCGCTGCAGAAGACAGCGCGGCGCGGCGCAATATGCGCGCGAGTTTCTACTGGACTCGCTTTTATTTGAAAGTTTGTAATTTCATGTTAAATGGTATTTTTACGAGGACTCCTTTGGCATTCAGGCAAGCAGGCAACATGTGTGTTGGAACAATCAGACTAGAAAGGATTAATAAGAAAGAAAGAGTATTCTTTCTGATTGTATTACATTTTTTTTTTTGCTAAATTAAAAATGCGAAAAAATTCAGCTCTAATTATTGCAATTAGAAGTAAGTGCTTCGATACACATACACATTATTATAAATAAAAACGATAAAATTAATAGTTATTTACTCATTAGCGTTTAACTATATTTTTTAAGTTAGTAATTATCATTATTTAGCATTAACTAAATGGTTAACATGAAATGCAGCAATCGTACTTGAGCCATGTTTATTGAATCCAAAATCACAACTCCATAAAGAAAAATCTCCAACATGAGCAGACATAATACGTATTATGTTAAAACTAAATAAATAAACAAAACGAGGCCTAGTCTGGCTCACACATCACTTTAAATAAATAAGTGGAATAAAGCCTAGTCTGTTCCACACGTCAATTTGTTATGAATACACATGTATTCGCATAAGATGATGTGTGTATATTGAAGACGATAGTTTCATTGGTTCATGTCGCTACGATTTTTAGACCCACCCGCAAAAAAACCATTTTAACATCACTTTGTGTCATCTTCGAGCTCGTGGGCCCTTCCGCATTGCAGACATAGTAGATACGCAACAGCCAAAAAAACTTTGAGCTCATCGGGACCAAGAAACCTATCTACAAACCTCCGGTGAATATTAAGAGAACTTAGGGGACATATCGGACTAACTAGAAGACATCATTAGAGACCACCTTAATGGTCATGGAAAAAACTTTCAAGGATATTTATAGACCTCAAAGAATATTATGAGACTTCTGAAAATATTTGAAGAAAAGAAAAAAATGTAAGCACCATTGAGAGTGCATGGTGGACAATGAGAAAACTTATCGGAGACGCTGATGTCTGTTAGAGAACATTATGAGATCTTGGGGGACATCAAAAAACTCAAAACTCAGATACCTCGGACAACAAGAAACCTTCGAAGATGTATATAGATGAACCTCAAGGAATATCATAGACCTCGGCCAATATTGCAAGATAGACAATATTAAAAAACCTTAAAAGACCGTAGCACAATGGTCTAGTGCGAGGAATGTTGAGCAAGCAACCCGGGTTCAATTCCCGGCAGCGGCATTATCTAATTTGTCGAATATATTTCGATGAGGTCGTCTCCTTCGTAAACCCCTCTAGGGTGTGGTTCTGATTCCACGTTAAACTGTAGGTCCCGCATGTTTGTGTAGAACTATTATCGCACACCACAAACATACGAGAAGGGAGCCTACGCTCGTAGCGAGCACTGCACTATAATAAGAAGAAAAGACCAACAATTTTTGGGCGACATTGGAAGTCCATGGTAGATATTAGGAAAACTTAAAAACTATTCCAGGGAGTACGATATTAGATCTTGAGGAATATCTGGATACCTTGAGGATCAACGGGAGACTTCGGTAAATATTTAAAAACTTGGCACAACTCAGAACCGTAGATACTTTAGAGGTCATCATGAGACGAAATTTTTTCGTTATTAAAGCATATTGGGAAATTTAAGAAAATATTAGGAGATCTGAGAAGATGGAAGAAAATGTTGGGAATCATAAAAAAATCTTGGGAGATAATTGGACGCTAAAGAGAAATTTTGATTTTAATTGGAAACTTTGGGAAACCTTAGAGTAAATATTGTGAGATCTGATGAGACTTCATGATACTTTGGTAAACATTGAAAAAATTTAGATGTCATTAGCAATACTTTAAGGACTACAAAACACATCGGAAAATATTTGGTGATCTTAAGAAAAGCGTGGGATAGGATGAGGAAAACCTTAGTAACTAAATATTTAGAAGCAGCTAAAGACCTGCAAAGATTTTCAAAAATTTTGGAACACATAAGAAAACTTTCTCTCAGCGTGATCATTGTAATACTTTAGGGAGTACGAGATACATTAGAAAATATTTAGAGATCTCAAGAAAAACTCCCGGGTGGGTAGTGGTGGGGTGGAAATAACTTAAAGATCAACGGAAGACTTTCGTAAATATTTAAGAGCAGCATAAGACCTGTGAGATGTTCAAAGATCTTGAAACGCATAAGAAAACTTTAGAGGCTTCGGCACAACTTAAAACTGTAAAGATATTTTCGGGGTTATCATAAGGCCTTGTGGGACATTGCTTGAAGAAACCTCATCAAATTTTGGAAAACTTAGGAAAGCGTGCTATTCATTCGGGGACATGACAACTCAAAAGTATGTTTGGAAACAGAAGAACACACTAAAGAAATTTAAAAAAATAAAATAAATTTTTTTTAGAAAGCATAGGGAGGTGTATCGGGAGACCTTGAAGTAAATTTTGAAGGATTTTATGTAGTAGACATGAAGACCTTTGGGGAAAATATTTTGGAAGCGCAGGGAGAAGACTTATCGGATACTTTAAAGACTTACAAAAAACTTTAGTAAATATTAAAGAACAGCATAAGACCTGCAAGGACGTTCAAACATAAGAAACCTTTGAAGACATCTTAAAACTGTAGAAATAGTTTTAGAATTATCATGAAACCTTGTAGTACATTGTTTGGAGAAACCTCATACACCTGGCCAACTTTAGAAAACTTTGGAAAACATGGAAAAACCTTGAGAAACATCTTGACATAAGTTTAAAAACAGAAAAGCGAAAAAAATTGCAGATTGGGAAAATATAATAAGAAAGCATTTGGAGACATTTTAAGATTGAGAATATAAAATTAAAAAATCTTGGGAAGCTTAGGGAATCCTTGAGGTGAATCAAAACATAGGGAGACCTTAAAGTAAATCTTGAAGCCTCATAGGACTTTACGGCGCTTTAGTAGACATGAAGATGAAGGGAAAATATTTTCGAAACTACGACTAAAATCGGAAAATATTTGGACATCTTAAAAGAAGCTCGGGGAGAAACTAACGAAAGACTTTGGTTGTTCAAAGACCTTAGAAAACATAAGAAACCTTAGGAGACATCTTATATACTTTAATTTTGAGAAACATAGAAAAGCCTTGTAAGTTTTAAAACAAAAAAGAGAAATGTTTTTATATTGGAAAAATATAATATGGAAGCATGAGAAATCCATGAAGTGCATTGAAATACCGGAAGATCATTAAGTAGATATTGATATGACTTCATAATACTTTGGTAGATATACATATATTACTTTGTAATACTTTGAGAAGTACGAAAGACATCAATTCAAAGATTCTTATAAAAATCATTGGAGATATCGGAGACATAAAATAGTAGCAATACTTTCAGGGTTATCATGAAGCCTTGTGAAACGTTGTTTAAAGTAACATTGTAAACCTGAAAAATTTTGGAAAATGTCTAAACTAACAGTTCAGTGTCATTGAGGGGCATCGGGTGAACTCTAAGAACTGTTTGGATACCGAGACACTTTGAGACTTTTTGGGCAAATAGAATAAAATATCTTGAAACTCATTACGACTCCATAAAGTACATTGGAATACCATTGAGTAGATGTTGAGATTTTTAGAGAAACTTACGGTAAATATTACAAACAAAGTTCTCAAGAATATTCAAGATTTCGGAAATCATAAGAAAACTTTAAAGACATCTTAGAACTGTAGAGATACTTTTAGATTTACATGTCTTAGGCATTACGGATTTTCAAAAACTTTTGAAAACATAGAAAAGATTTTAGAGTCATCTTGAAAACGGGAAAAAGAAATAGGAAGGCATTAAAATATCGACAGACCTTTTAATAGATATTAGACTTTGGTGGTGATCCGGAACTTGAGATAAAATTGTAATACTTTGAAGACTGCAAGAGACTTCAAAAATTACTGATAGATTTTAATGGAAACAAGAGGGGCGGAGAGGTCCTTAAAGTACATTGAAGACCTTGAGATAACTTTATAACACTTTAGTAGACATCTGGATCTTTAGGAGAGATTGAGAGATACAGATAACATGTAATCTTTGAGAAGGGGGGGGGGGAGTCCTTGAAGTGAAACCTTGGAGTATATATTAAGATCTCGTGTGACTTTATGACACTTTGGTAAACAAACGAATCAATATAGGATATTAAAAAAACTGAGATGAAACGGTAATACTTTAGGGACTACGAAAGACATAAAAAAATATTTGGAGATCTTAAAACTGGATAGGCTGTAATATTGGAAAACCTTAGAGTAGATATTGAGAGATGTGATAAAACTTCATGACACTTTATCAAGATCTTTGAAGGACATTGAGAAAACTCAACTGACATTGTAAGACAATATTTAAAAAACTAAATAGGGGGGGGGGGGGGGAGACGTTATAAGACAACAAAAAATCTTGAATAATATTGAAATTATCATTTGGAAAAGTCTTGAGAATAGAACTAAGTAAACTAGAAAACTACACTTCACCAGACCTCCCTAAGCAATTCAAAACCAATATAATAAAATCTATCTAAAGTAATAAATTATGTCAAAACCAACACAAACAAAAAAATTATACATATATTGGGGGAGAACCTATTCTTATGCAGAAAAGTATTCGCGTTCTCGATATCATTTTTGGCCGGGCTCTGGCCGAGGGTTCCTATTTAATTGATCTGAGATGTATTCCGGCAATATACTTGTTCAGGTTATGAAGGAGCCTTCGTAACTGTATTATGGCTCTATAACCTATGCCTCAGCAGCTTTAAAAACTCAATGTAATACAGCAAAAAGAAAGATGGACAGATTAAAAACGCAACGACCAAATGATATTAAAAAAAATATAAAGATTCAAGTTGATAATCACCTAAAAAGTCTTGGTAGACCTCCAAATTACCTTAACAGCGCAGAAGCCGACCACAAAAGTCAATAGAAGCTTACAAGTCCGACCTTGCCTGTACACCCACCGCCAAAGGCAGATTCCATACGACCAATGTAAGATGCCTATTGTACATCTGTTAATTTAAGGTAACAAAGTTTGCTTTGCTCAAGATCTTCTAATAATTTCAGAAGCCAGCTTCAAAGATGTGTTTGAAGAATTAATTTCCGAGTAGCTACTAGCACTTGTATTTAAGTATATTAAGTTAGTCTTTTAAGTCAAGCGACCCAGAACGTAGTCTAAACACTAAAATATGGTCATAACATAGACAACGCCACAAACATGAAGACCAGCTCTGCAAGTTACAAAAAACTGGATTTTTCGTCCAGAGGTTGGAATTCGCTGTAATGTTGTTCCTCAGTGGACATGTCCGAAAGCTCATGTTAAGCAAGATCTATTGGTAATTTGAAACAAAATCCAAGAAACCAGCTTTCTGAATGTTGTTCTTCGGTGAACGTGTCTAAAAGCGCATATCGTGATGGCCTATAAGCAATAACAAACAATTATCTAAGAAACCAGCTCTATTTGAGTAGTGCTCTTTTGCAGACGCATGTCTCGCAAAACCTATCCATAATAATAAACAAATATCCAAGAAACCATCTCATCTTGCGCGCTAAAAACTAAGATTATCAACATACAAAAAACAAGATCACCATACAAGGACCAAATTCTACAAGAAGCTTCCGGTCGCTATTCAACATCTCAATCTTTGAACCTTTTCGAGACCAATTTCAGAAAATAATTAACATTTATCATTGAGTCAGCATAGTTCAAGATTGATTTTTGCACCCATATCAAAACACCTCAAAGTCAAACCTCATGACCATTTCCAACAATGCAAAAGTAGAAGAAGACTCCAATCAAACCCAATCTAGTACCAAAAACAACCCCTGGCATCTTCCAAAAGAATAACTTCAATAAACAACACCAAATCAAAAAAACCTCTGCAAGTAAAGAATGCCGAAAACTTGCCGGGCAGCTTCCAAATGGATAACTCCAAAAAACATCAAATCAAAGAAGAAGGAGAAACTTCTGCAGACTTTATTGCATGTCAAATTAACAGCAAAAACGCCTCGACTGACTAACAATTCCGAAAAGCATCCATCAGCAACAACAAAGAAAAATTTAGAATCAAAGCAAATCCTCAGTGGGGAAACATACCCTGACAAAAATGCTCAGTATCAGTTTGTCACAAAGAAAAACGCCTGAAGATAAATTGATCTACTGGCATCATCAATAGGACGACACAACCATCACCAGGTGCAAAATTCAATTAAAACAAAAAAAACTTAAGAAGCTTACACTCGGACTACAGTGGCAGTAGAAGAGAAAGCAAAAGAACATCACTAACCTTTCCTCTGTTACTTCTCAATCAGCAGCAGTCACTCAATTGTTGTAGCGCAAAGACAGGAACCAAAAAAGTGCCAAATTACGTTTTAGTAGCAACGGGTTTCGGACAACAAGCTGCATTGAAGACTTTAAGGATTATGTTAACAAACTAGGAGGAACCCAAAACATCTGCAAGATTGTCAAAGATTGTAAATCGACTAGAGAAGGAGAAAGCGTTATCAAAACTATCTGCTATGTCATTTAGGATTAAAAAAAGTTAAAAAGACCCCAGTCTAGCACCAAAACCAAGTCTCAGCAGTGTAGCACCTCCCAGGAAGATAACTCCAGTATAAAAAAAACTCAAAAAATTTATAAGATCAAGACCTTTTGTAGTACTCAAAATAATAACATCAGAAGATCAAACCGAAAAAGAAGAAGAAAAGCTGTAAATTCGCTTCAAGACTAATAATGGCTCACTAACATGATACTCGCGTTAAAAATAAAGTCTCTTGAGCAGATCTAGCAAATAACATAACCAGATTTGCAGAAACTTTTGCAAAATGCAACTTTTCCAGATCCTAAAAAGCTAAAAATCAAAACTTTACCTAACACTTCGACCACCATATAAGGAAAAAAAAAACATCACTAACCTTTCTGCTGTTACTTCCCAACTAAAAAAAGTCACTCAATTGTTACGGCACTGATATAGCAACTTTAAAAACTTGCAACAAAATAGACCAAGACACGTTACACGCCTAGGTAACAAAATAAAATGCAAATAAATAATTAACACACCTATATCTACGCATCTAAACGGATAAAAACTCCTGGAATGGACAAGGCTCCTCCAATTACCAACTGGACCTGGGTGGTAACTGGCATCAAACATACAATATCCTTTTTTTTTGCAGGCTATGGCCGGTTTAACTTTTTTTCAGTTTTCTGGTCAAATTTTTGATATTTTATTATTAAATGTTGGCATTTTGTAGCTAAATTTATAATATTTTTTACATCTCATAGCCGGATTTTAGAATTTTTTTAGGTAATTCTCAGATTTTGTGTCCGCATTTTAGTGGAATTGGTATTTTTCTTACAGTTCTTTGATTTTTTGGCCAAATTTTTGACATTTTATTATTGGATTTTCGTTTTTTATAAGTCAATTTTGTTATTTTTAATTTCATAGCAGGATTTTAATTTTTTTTACGTATCTCTTAAAACTATTAGCCGGATTTCAATAATTTTGACATTTTGTGCCTGGATTTTAGTATTGTTTGTTACTTTATGGCTGGATTTTTGCATTGTTGACACTTACTGAACAGATTTTGGTACTTTAAATTAGAATTTTGATAATTTTGTTATTCACAGGCCGGATTTTTGGAATTTCATAATTAGATTTTGATAGAAATTTAATATTTTTGACTTTTTATAGCCTTATTCTGGTATTATTTACACAAATCTGAAGTTTTGTGGCCGGATTGTAATATTTTTAATATTTAATTGACGGATTTTGGTACTGTTTAACATTTTATGGCCGGATTTTTACATTGTTAACTTTTAATAAATAGATTTACTTGCTTTAAAAAAATTTATTAACTTTTATTTTTTAATATTTTTTGACATATTGCTGACATATAAGACAAAATAGTGGTGCTTTGTAGATCTAAAACGTACAAATCCTTTACAGCACGGTTTTTCATTTTTCAATTTGCAGCACTTCGCTGTCTGTCGTAACATCAGCGTGCTGCAAACAGTGCTTTTCTGCACTTGATACTTAATATACTAATTTTTGTCTATCGTAAGATCCAGTAGTACTTTCTACCATAGACACAGTATAAAATAAAGCTAGTGATATTTTGTTAATATTTTGTTATAGTTTATTTTTTTTGTTTATAAGGCACACTGACGAGGTTTTTAGAACCGAAAAATTGTCTACTTGACCCCTTAAGAGCTGTGATCGTTAGATTGAGTTTGAATAAATTATTAATTTATTTCATAATAAAATAATTGACAGATATTACTGCCATATACGAAATAAAATATAAATTAAGATGTAAATATTTTTATTGATTAAATTTAATTGTGCCATTCGATGTAGAAATATTCAATTTTTTACATATGAAGTAATAGCAAAAAATTTAATCAATAAAAATTAATTAAACTAATAAAAATAATTACGTCTTAATTAAAATTCATAAAAACTAAAAATGCAATTGTAAATATAAATACTTACAACAAACTACAACAGAAAATTTGAAACTCACCTGAAACAGAAAGGAAAATATGTTAGATTGTTAGTATCAATTATTTAAAAGAATGAAAATTGAAGTACGAGTATGGCAGATACCATTATATCTAGATTTTTTATGGTGATTTTTACTCAGTCTTCTTAAAGTTTGCGTTAATTGCATATTTCAATGTAGAATACGGCTCCATTTTGATAAACCCCAAATATAATAATACTTTTAATTACAAAAAAACTTATGTGGCATTGCTGGTACATTAATATAATATTATTCCGTTTATATAATTTTATTTCTCACTTTCCAAAATCGAATTAACTATGGGTCAGTCAATAAAACATTTTTATAACCGGCAATTATTTGTGAAATCTTTCTTCCTAATCATACATTACATGCAATATTATTTTGAAGCAATTGTTATAATCTTATCTCGGTGTGCAATAATTTTATGGTAACAACTTTCTCATTCTATGAATTTGATAATAATTATTAAATTTGTTGGTATTACGCATACGGAACTGTGCTATGAATAATATTTGAAACATTATTCGATATTCAATTTAGAAGAAATAATTCAAAAACTTTTTACTACCAAAATATTACAATTTCTATAATTGTATTATCTTTAGCAACATCTTATGCTACCAATTAGCAAATTTCTTTCGTTTTACGACCAATTACGGAAAAAAACTTCCGTTTTTGCTCTTTTAACACTTCCAAAAACTATTTTATTGTAAAAATATTTTTAATTTTATAGTCGCAATTTGTTTAGCAATATATTGTGCTACTAATCAGCAATTTTGATCAAAATCGCTCTATTGCTTCCTGAGTTATAAATGATTTCGCCAAAATTTTACCGTTTTGCGCATTGGAAACCTAAAAAACAGTTTTACTTCCAAAATATTACAATTTTTATAATTATATTATCTTTAGTAACATTTTGCGCTACTAATTAGTAAATTTTATTAAAATTGCTTGACTGATTTTTGAATTACAACCAATTACGGAAAAAATCTTCCGTTTTTGCATTTTTAACACTTCCAGAAACTATTTCATCGTAACAATATTTCGACTTTTATAGTTGGAATTTGTTTAACAATATATTGTGCTACTAGTCAGCAATTTTGATCAAAATCGCCCTATTGCTTCCTGAGTTATAAATGATTTCGCCAAAATTTTACCGTTTTGCGCATTGGAAACCTAAAAAAACAGTTTTACTACCAAAATGTTACAATTTTTATAATTCTATTATCTTTAGTAACATCTTGTGCTACTAATCAGCAATTTTTTTTCAAATCGCTCGACTAGTTTTTGATTTACGACCAATTACGGAAAAAAACTTCCGTTTTTGCTCTTTTAACACTTCCAAAAACTATTTTATTGTAACAATATTTTGAATTTTATAGTCGCAATTTGTTTAGCAATATATTGTGCTACTAATCAGCAATTTTGATCAAAATTAGTTCCCGAGTTATTAATAATTGCGCAAAAATTTAACCGTTTTGCACATTAGGAAAAAAAATGTTAGTCAAAACATTACAATTTTTATAATTGTATTGTATTTATCAACACTCTGTGCTACTAATTAGTAAATTTGGTTTAAATCGCTCAACTATTTTTTATTTACGCAAAAAATCTTCCGCCAAATATTTGGCCAAGTAATCTTATTACTCATTTAACTTACAAAGTGTGATATTTAGATAATAATTAAACAAGACCTTCAACCCTAATGATAACCTGCAATATTTGCATTGCAAAATTTAATGGTTTCAAATATTTGCCAACCAACGAAATAAAACATTTACGCTTAGTGTACTTGAATGCCCAAATATGTCTTTAATGATTTGCTATTAAAAAGCAATTTCAAGACATAATTAAAGTTTATTTCATAAAATTGATCTTCTCGTTTGTATTGTGACATAATTTATGCAAATATTTTATTGATTTCTACAACAAATAACAATTTTCTATTATTTCTTTAAAACATAATGTTTCCAAATATATTTATTCATATCGTGTGAAAGTTTTGGCACACTAAAATTCAATTCCAATTGACCGCTGCTAGTAGTGTTTCATTAAATATATTCGATTTTTTACAGAAATTTTACGAGATTCAAACAAACAACGCGGCGTGTAATATGTAAATGTGATTGGATGCTTTTGACCGAGCTAGGCTTGCTACGTCGCGAGCTCAATAAAAGTGAAGCCGGTGAAAACGTCCGTCGACATTTCTTATGAGAATCCACGGTGAAATTAAAGTGATTCGATGCGTTTCTAATGCACCCAATAAACAAATAAAACAATTCCGTGCATTCGTATTTCGTTGTAGTGAATTACAAAAGGAATGAATTGTTTGTAATATAAAAAAGCCGTAACTGTTTAAATTGGGCAATGCATGATAATAATCGTAGCTTCTTTTATATAAATCTAACATTGTAAATAATAGTTGTAGCAAACAATTGTTAGTTGGGAAGAAAAGATGTAAGATATCTTAAGAGTAGAACCGATTAAACATTTATGCAAAGTACACCGTTTTATGGATTGTGCGCAAAAGAATTTTAATCTTATGACCCAATTTTTAGCTGTCAAAAATGTTTTCTTCTATTATGATAGCCAATTGCTATCATAATAGACAGTATGATCTACAATTGTTCAAAATTATTTAGCTATCGTGCACTACTAAGCTGCAAAATTGTGTTTTACAACAAATTACGCAAGAATTTTACCGTTTTTCTCAGCAAAAACTATTTTGTCATAAAAATATTACGTCTTTTGTTTTTTTGTTGTCTTTAATAACATGATGTGCTTCTATTCGGCAAATTTGATTAAAATCGCCCGACTCGTTTTAGTTTTATAACCGATTACGTAAGAATTTTTCCGTTTTTGCATTTATAATGTTAACAAAAAGTATTTTATTGTCAAAATGTTTTGATTTTTAGGGTTGCAATTTATTTGGCAACATATTGTCCTACTAAGCAGCAAATTTGATAAAAATCGTACACGTGGTTTTTGTTTTACAGCCAATTATGCAAGAATTTTACCGTTTTTCTTAGTAAAAACTATTTTGTCGTAAAAATATAACGTCTTTTGTCATTTTTTGCCTTTGATAACATGTTGTGCTTCTATCCAGCAAATTTGGTTAAAATCGCCCGACTGGTTTTTGTTTTATAATCGATTACGTAAGAAATCTTCCGTTTTTGCATTTATAACGTTAACAAAAAGTACTATATTGTCAAAATGTTTTGACTTTTAGGCTTGCAATTTATTTGGCAATATGTTTTACTAATAAGCAGCAAATTTGATAGAAATCGTAAGATTAGTTTTTGTTTTACAACCAATTACGCAAGAATTCTACCGTTTTTTTTCTGTAAAAACTTCTAAAATCTAGTTTGTTGTAAAAATATTACGTCATTTGTCTTTTTGTTGTCTTTGGTGACATGTTGTGCTTCTATTCAGCAAATTTGATTAAAATCGCCCGACTGGTTTTTGTTTTATAACCGATTACGTAAGAATTCTTCCGTTTTTGCATTTATAACGTTAACAAAAATAATTTTATTGTAACAATGTTTTGACTTTTATGTTTGCAATTTGTTTGGCAACATTTTGTTTTACTAAGCAGCAAATTTGATAAAAATCGTACAAGTGGTTTTTGTTTTACAGCCAATTACGCAAGAATTTTACAGTTTTTCTTAGTAAAAACTATTTTGTCGCAAAAATATTACGTTTTTGTAATTTTTTTGTCTTTGGTAATACGTTTTGCTTCTATCCAGGAAATTTGATTAAAATCGCCCGACTGGTTTTTGTTTTATAACTGATTACGTAAGATTATTTCAGTTTTTGCTAGTTTGAAACTTAAAAAATCTGTTTTATCGTCAAAATGTTACAACTTGTGCAGTTTTAATACATTTAACAATACCTTACGCTACGAAACAGCAAATTTTATTAAAATAGCCCAAACGGTTTTTGTTTTATAACCAATTACGTAAGAATTTAAAATCTATTTTACCGTCAAAATATTACAACTTTTGCAATTTTAATATATTTATCCGCATCTTGTGTTGCTATTTAGCAAATTTAATAATTTAATGTAAATTTGTTCAAAGTCTGCGGCAACGACATACTCTGAGTTGTAGCGATTTCTATTGTTCCGAGACTGTCTCTGTTAACGGTCGCTGCTGCTGCTGCTGCTTACAAACCAGCACTTTAAGTGGTCAATAAGGGTAATGCATCAAGACAATGCTTCGTTTTTATTCGTCATGCCTCATTATGCAATTTTTTAGGTTAGGTTTTTTAGGACGCACATAGCAATACCAAAACTCACACAGTTTGCTGCGGCAACACATGCTGTCCCCGACCCATCTCTCCCTATACCCTCTTTTTTTGTTCTACTTCCTACACCGATATCCATCTCTCCTTTCTCCCATTCTTGCGTTATTCAGCCTAGATATTTGCTTTGTCCTTAGGTATCTTCATAATTTTTCTATATCTTCATTAACATCTTCCTCGTCGTATCCTTTTTTTTTTTCAAAAATATTTTACGAAGCTCCATCAAGTATATCCCCTTTGGTAGTCCTAGATTTGCCAGTTTTACTTCTAGTAAGATTCTAGAATCTTCATTAAGAGTTACTTCTTCTAGGTTAGGTTATGTTAGGTTAGGTTAGGTTTGCTCAAAATAAGCAATGCATAAGAAGCATTATCCTTTGGTAGTTATAGATTTGCCAGTTTTACTTCTAGTGAGATTATAGAAACTCCATTTAGAGTTATCTCTTCTAGGTTAGGTTATGTTAGGTTAGGTTTGCTCAAAATAAGCAATGCTTAAAGATAATGCTGCGCCTTTATTATACGATTTTTCGTAAATTCTCTTCACATATTGTAAGCTTTTTTAATGATGCTCGTTCCTAGTGAGCAACACCGACCGATGAGCAATAACAGAATCTGGCGACCGCACCTGGTGCAATTATATTTAATGCAGCTTCGTTCAAAGTGCGCTACAAGAACAGACAGAATTGTAATGATTTCTACTGTTTCAAAATTGTCTCCGTCGACGGTCACCGGTTGCTATCTTTCGAGGGTCTCTGTAGTCGGTTATCGGTCGCTGCCTCTGTCGTCGGTCAACAGTCGCTGTCTGGGTCGTCTGTCGTATTATTAACCTGTCACTCATGTTGTTGGCATATTATTGTCATATGTCACTCATATCCAATTTCGTAATACAAACACTTGGGTGGGTGGGTAAAAAGTTTAAATTTTGTAGTTGTGGTTTGGATTGGTACTGACGCCCACCCGCACACTTGGGTGGGTGGACGAGAACTAAGTTTAAATATTGTGAGCGTGTAGATTGGATTGGTGTTCCCCGCCCACCCACCCAAGTGTTTGTGATTCAATTTCTTGATCACAAACAGTTGGGTGGGTGGGCAGGAACAAAGTTTAATTTTTGTGAGCGTGTAGTTTGGATTGGTGTTCCCCGCCAATCCGCCCGAGTGTTTGGGATACATCTTTTGGGTACAAACACTTCGGTTGGTGAGCGACAACTAAATTTAAAATTTGTGTTCGTGTTTTTTGGATTGCTATTCTCACCCACCCCAATTTTTAACTACAAACACATTAGGGGAGGGAGGAAACTAAGTTTAAATTTTGTGGCCGTATGGTTTGGATTGGTAATCCCGCCCACCCGCCCGAGTATTTGTTATCGAATTTTTTACTCACAAACAGTTGGGTGGGTGAGCGGGAACTAAGTTTAAATATTGTTGGCGTGTGGTTTGGATAGGTGATCCTAGACCACCCGCCCGAGTGTTTGTGATCCAGTTATTTTGACTACAAACACGTCGGTTGATGTGCGGAAACTAACTTTAAATTTTGTGGCGTTCGGATTAGATCGGTGGTCCGGACTTAGTTAGGTGAGCGGGAAACTTTGTTCAAGTTTTGTCGGGCGTGTTTAGATTGTGTTAGAGACACTTGGGTCACACCCACCCGTGTACTAAGTTTAAATTTTGTGAGCGTGTGGTTTAAATTGACGTTCTCCGCCCACACGCCCGAAAGATTGTGATCCAATTTTTTCACTACAAATACTTGGTTGGGTAAGCGGGAAACTTTTGTTTGTTTTCGTTAGTGTTCCCAGCCCACCCGCCGTTTGTTTGTAATCCAATTTCTTGACTACAGAAACTTGGGTGACTGGGCGGGAACAAAGTTCAAATTTTGTGGGAGGGTGGATTGGATTGGTGTTCCCGCCCAAAGTGTTTGTAATCCAATCACAAATACTTACGTGTGTGAGCGGAAATTAAGATTACATTTTGTGGGCGTATGGTTTGGATTGGTCTTCAGGATTCGTACAATTCCTGCATGCTTTGCCTAAACCAATCAATCTACTTCTTCTATGGTTTTGTTGTTCATGCTCCCTCTTCTTGTGTTTTTTTGGCAGTATATAGCAGATTCTTTTACTATTCAATATTGAATTCAAATTGTTCAGACAATAGATACAAAAAAATAAACTTTCAATTTTTATTTCACAAAAGTTTTCTTTGCGGCAACAATCTTTTGCACTATTCCACCTTACTCACGTGTCCCATCCCATGTCTAGCTAAAATTTAGAGTAATTCAATAAAATTTCTTTCATCTAAAGCTCAACATTTAATGATCATCGTTAGTACTAAGATATTCCGGTGGTTCGTATGGATACTCCTAGATGCTTTGCTTAAACCTAGTCGATCTACTTCTTCTGTCCCGCTCTTTTTTGTTGGGTTTTTTAGTGGCATATAGCAATTAGTTCTTATTCTAAAGTCCAAGATTCCTGAATGCTTTGCCTAAACCTTAATTTACTTCTTTTGTGGTTTCGTAGTCCATGCTCTCTCTTCTCCAAGAATGTAGGAACTTTAAATTTTTTTCACAATAGTTTTTTCTTGCTACACATCTAAATGATCTTTTGTTTCCTGCTGCACTTCAAACTTTTTCCTGGATCATTTTTCCGACAATTGTGTGTTGATGTTCTTAATAGGACTCCACCATTGATTTCTGAAAATATGTGGGTGCAATCTTAAGCTGAATAGCACCAATTTGTATATTAGAACGTTGATCGTTGTTGACGTTAATTGCTTTATGTCTTCAACCATCGTAATTTTCCAATAACTCGTTTATTAAATCACAATTTTATTTTTCAAAATTTTTTGAACGCCTTGTATATTACAATAAACTTGATTTACAATAATATCAGATTTAGGTTGGTACTTAAGTTGACTCACTGCTACTGCTTTGATGCGCAGATGTAGTCTGCGCAAGTCGTCCGCCATGACAGTACGCAAGCAACTAATTTAAAGTTTATTAACAATTTAATCAATTATAAACAAAGTGAAGTGTTATTAAGTGTTCTAAACATATTAATTGGACTTGTAGTAAGATATCCATCAGTAGTTGCATCAACGCGAGTAAAATTTTGTTATTGCAAAGTGCTTAAAGTTTCAATCGATCCGGCTTATAGAATGCTTACGGAATGCTTCCCAATTATTGTTTAAAAAGCACCGCAGTTCGAGCAAGATGATCCAGTATCGGACTGACTTAATTAAGGTCTGTAAAATGATATTTAATAAGCTTACCCAATACTCTTATATATAATATTATATTAACTAATAACTGCATTGTATAAAGTGATGGATAATTTCCGAAGATAGCCGATTAAAGCCGAACTCAGTAAATTATATATTAAAATTTTTTTTGGTATTCAATAAATATTAAATTGAATTTTAATGTACTCCGGCTCACTAAAATCTATAATACTATTCATTATACACTTAAAAAAATAAAAAACCAGATAATTGCAACAAATATTCATAAAAATCCCATTTGCATAAAAATCCATCAACTTTTTGTTGACAATAAAACCGTAATTTTTTTCACCGACAATTACTTAATAATTATAGACAAAATCATTTTACAAAACTTTAATTTATTAAAAAACAAACTGAACATACGTTTTAGAAATAAGAATCATTACAAACGTTACATAAATAAAATCCATACCTTCTAATTATTTTGCAACGTATGTCATTGTTTGTTTTACAGTTCGGGGAAGAAAAAATTTATTATGACAAATTTCATATCAACTAATACGTTTC
The DNA here is from genome assembly GCA_963932245.1 of Tachinus rufipes. NCBI lineage: Eukaryota > Metazoa > Arthropoda > Insecta > Coleoptera > Staphylinidae > Tachinus > Tachinus rufipes. The sequence continues at coordinate 13,339,688 of OZ010749.1, forward strand.
ATGATTGTAATAAGGAGTAATATTGTATTGTTGGTCAAATAATGGTTTATTCTACAACTAGCACGTAATGATATACATTTCCCACGAGTATAAACATTGTTGCACGAGCCCTTGGCGAGTGCTGCAATTTATACGAGTGCAAAATGGGCATGTTGTTTATGTTATAATATATACAAAAATAATAAATAAGCGTGTACAATGAAACATATTTGCATATTTTAAACAGTCGCATAACTTTTTTGAATTTTTAAAATATTAAACCGATCTTAACCAACCTGGCTGAAGGTTTTTCCGAGTGCGGAATGAAATGGGCAATGATTCATATTTATCGCTTATAGTATAAATAAGTAGTGAAAACTGTAGACTAGCTCATATGCATTTTTGTCCTTCAATCGATGAAGATAATATTATGTAATATGAAATTAATGATTCTAACCTGAAAGTCGTTGTTTAATTCCATGATATTTCTATCAATTCCATGTTTTGGGCGCACTATGCAGGATAATTTCCGTCTAATTTGCGCCGACATTCTCAGCTGAGTCAGTTTGTCTTGCACACGAACACAAAATTTACTTGAAGCTACATAAGCCATCGTTAATACTGTTATGTTGAGTCGGTGATTAGCAAATAAATGCGGCACTGCACATTTCCATTTAATACAAGTACGAGCATTACCCCCTCCGTTCAAACATTGAAGGAGGCGGTGATAAGACCATACCGCATCACTTTTAATAATTTAGAGTTAAAACTTTCAAGTGAATTGTTATGTTATCGCGGTTACATTCAATCTCCTCCTAATTCTTTCAAAAAGATCGCTTTTAAATTTCAAAAAAATCTTGATCTACAGTTTTTACTATTGCGTTGCGTGTGATCAACGTTGTAGTCATCAATCTTCTGTGCCATAGATCGTTCAAATCTCACAAATTGAAAAACTTGTCAACGTACAGACACCCCCCCCCCCCCTCCGTAATCTACGATTAAAGAACACTTAATCACATGCAATCTCTTCCTCATCTGTGACAAAGATCGCCCAAATAAATTTCAAATCTCACAAAATCAATTGAAAACTTCAACTCCCCCCCCCTCATTAATCTTCGATTAAACGATTAAAGATGTTCTTACTATTGCTTGTGATCAACGGGGAACGTAATGCAGTGGTTTACGCAATCTTCGTTCAAATCATATATTGAAAAACTTGTCAACGTGTACACCCCCCCCCCCTCCCTCCTTGCTCTATGATTATTTAATATTTCGTGTAATCCCATGTACATGCAACATCTCCCCGTTCCGTAACAAAAATCGCCCAAAGAAAGTTCAAATCTGACAAATTAAATTCAAAATTTTGTTAATGAACGTGTCTACCCCCCCCCCCCCCTCCATAGTCTATGATTAAAAATATGATTTTTATTATGACGTTGCGTAAGATCAATGGATAAATTAATAACGTGATGCACGAGTCTAGGCATCAATCTTCACATCTCACAAATTGAAATGTCAACTTATATACACCCCCCCCCCTTCATTGATACTTAAATTTCATATAATCAACATACAACTTGGTACTAGGTATTAGTCTTCTGTGCTAAAAAATTGTCTTCCTCTTTTTCGTTTATATCCCCCCCCCCCCCCACCAAACACTTCTTGTCAGATGGGATTTCAGAACTAAAAGAAAGAGAACAAGTTTTATGCCAACAGTAGTGCACAAATAGTTGAAAAGAATGCTGCTCTATGATGTAGAATCTTTGACCTTAAATCTATTGAACATAATGTGATCAAAGTTGAGTAATGTTCCAAAAAAAAAAACTTTTGACAAGGAAAGCCAAATTTTGAACACAACTAAAACCAATCAAAACCTTCAAACATAACTAGGACTATGTTACTCACAAGAGAAAGCTATGCGCAAAAAGTGCAAATGAACAAAAAGCCCCACAGGAACAAAAAAAAAGAGTAAAAAGTGTGCAAAATCAATTTTATAAACCAATTCAGATATAAGATTCCAAAAAACCTTAACAGTATTTAAACTCTTACGCAGTTTGCAAGTATTTTGTGAAGACCTAAATAAGCATCGGAGAATGCAAAAGTATTTAGTAACGCCCACATGGACCTAAAAAGCCTAACACGTCAAAAACGGGCTTGGAGGGCTTTGAAGCCATAGGTAACGACTGAATCTAATAGAATCCATTAAAATGGGAATTATGACTGTATCAAAGTACATATTAGCGCAAATAACTGAGGAAGCCAAAGTGGGCATATGATGATCTCTTCTTCTACTTCGTTATCAGAAGCAAAGGAGCTGTAATCATGTTTCACTATTGTGAGGCGTGGCTCTATAAACTATCTCGCAACAGCAACCTCTATGTTCAGAATTTCTGGTATCCTTGTTTATTATCGAGTTCGTTAGTTCTTCAATTTGGTCTGACCATCCCGGATGATCTAGAAAGGTATAATATAACTTCTTCGTGCTTTATGTACATTTAGCTTATACTGGACGTGCATAAAAGATGCTGGGTGCCCAAGTGATCCTCAAACTGTAACAACTAGACTAATTATAATAGCCTACAAAAAGCTATGAGTCTGTGGTGACCTATAAAAATGAATGACAAAATAGGAGACCATAGGAGCTGTTCAGTCTCCTATTTAGTCATTCCATTAGACCATAGGAGGTGTTCATACCTTAAGACAGTCTTCAACCAATGCGTATGGCGCCCAAAAATGAACTCTAACAAAAAATATTATGGACAAATTAGTAAAAACCCAAATAGCAATGAAACGCTCAATGTTGAACATCACTCTTAGAGACCGAAAGAGAAACACTTGGATTAGGCAAAAAACCAAAGTTATAGATGTTGCAGAACAGATAGCAAAGCTCAAGTGGAGCTACGCTGGCCACAATGCAAGACACACCGACGATAGATGGAATTGCGTGTTACAACAGTGGAGATCCTGACTAGGCAAACAAGGACGTGGACGGCCTATGATGAGATGGGGCGACGATCTAAAAAGAACAGCGGGATTCTGCTGGAAGCGATTGGCGGAGAACAGATCAAAATGGAGGGAAATGAGGGAGGCCTATGTCCAAAGTTGGACAAATGTAGGCTAGAGAAGAAGAAGAAGGGGCTGTTCGGGATTAAAAAAACCTCAAAATCACTAAGTGAGCATAACATTTTAACAAAACGCCTTCACTTGTACCGAAAATCGAACTTAAAGGTTTTAGTAGACAAACGTAGTCTGAGTCCAAAGCTACCAGCTTGTGGTTTGGAAAGTTGATGGCATTTTTACCGCTAAAATAATCATCAACATGATTTGGTGGTGTGGATCCTTTTTCCAGGGCGACAATTAAATTTTGCCGTAGCTGTACCAATGGCAAAATATGATGAGCACCAGTGCGGCAAAGATTGCGGCAGCTGATGGATAAGGGTTGACTTCCTCTACGGTCTAGATTGTAGAACTGTATCTATTCCTAATGCCTCTACAAAGACAAAGCTTCCAACAACCAATGAGAATAGTGTAAAGATCAAACTTTCACGCCAAAACGCACTCAATACCAGTGACTACTGTGTGGCTCCCAAAGTTTCAATATCACCAACAAGCCACAACCTTTAAATTATTAAACACATAAAAAACAAGAGAACACATCTGGAGAGCAGGACCTAAATCAATAATTAGAACTGTTTTTGAATGGAATCCGGAAGAAAAAAAAACACAAGGAAAGTCCAGATATAAATGGATACACTAACGTACGCTCTAGAAGTCAACACGCTTACGCCACTCCACCTTTTACCGTAGGTCACTTCTTAAACCCTGGAGCAATCAATTTACCAAAACCCTTCTTAAGCTACTACCACCCAAAACCATAAAGCTTCCTTCCAGTAATGATACGAGGCGTACACCATAATCAGGGATGCGTGCCTAACCAGGTAGTATCAACTCCTAAAGTCTACGGGCAAATCCCAAAGAACTACGTCATATAAGTACACACTTATACCAGGTGAACACCAAAAAACCGCTCACCTCTGTTGAAACAAAATACATTTGCATATCAGTTGAAAAACTAAGAATCCCTATCACGCCCTTACACAAGAAAGATGCCACGCCAGACTCTCACTATGGAGGACAAGAGACAGTAACAATTCCCCAGCTTTTTTAGTCCCGGAGGCCAAAAAAACGCATAGGCAGAAACTCCGTTTCCATCAACCTGCACCACTATCTAAGATTTACTCTTATATCAGCTTGGTACAGTAACTTACCCCAGTACGGCTACATCGACCTCATCGTCTTCTTCTCTTCAAAGCTGCACCAAGAAGAAGCAACATTTTAAAGGAATTTAGTATGGCCACTGTTAGCGCCCAACATAAGCATTAAAGAGCATGGTGCATTAAGTCCCCCCTGCAAAAACATAGCAGCATTCAATCAAAAAATGCCGATTTTGACATGTACGACATTGCCAAAACAAAACCAATAGAAACCGCTTCACTAGCATTGGCCTATCTGACGTAACCACATACAAACGCCAATCAATCCACACCAAAGATGTACTAAAAGAAAAAATGACCAAACGCAACTCAAACCATGCGCCTCCACATGGACTTGCAGCTGAGCCCGGCTTAGTTAGCACAAGTTCTAGTAGGCTGACGGACTTGTAGCCTAGTAATTGTCATATACGATGTCCAGGAGAAATCTCCAGAATAGAGTCTACGAATTAAATCTTTTTTTTAAGGTTCATATTAGTTTTAATTAATTTATATAGAACACTTACACTTGGTTTGGGAAACCTTGATCTCGAACGATAGACTTCAACGCACTTTATAGGTTATAAAGAATCACGGAAGCTCTAAAGAGGAAAAGCTCAAGTCAATCTAGTACTAATGTAGGTTATACTAGACATGTTTGCCTTAAAAATTTTGGAACTAATAATAACATCATTCAAGAATTCCAAGACTACTAAACCCTATATGTGTCTTGATAGGCTTAGTAAGACGTTATAAAAATGCGTGGGACAGAAATAGGCTTAGAGAAATTACAAAAAATCGTAAAGATTGCCTAAGAAAGTATACTAAAGTTTTAAAATACTTAGTAGGGGTACAATTGAAGGTTATAAAGTTTTCGAAAACTTTGATAAATACTCAACAAAAAAACGATGGACTTAGGACTTCCTAAACTTATTGATTCAACTTAGTTATTGATGATAGCTCCAAAAATTTAACAAAGCGTTAACAGAGCAAAGTACCAACGGTGAAAAATACCTTAATAGGTTTAGAACTGGCTTAGAGAAATTACCAAAATCTCTAAAGATTGACTAAGGGAGTATATTTAAGTCTTAAAATATTTACTAAGCACAATTGAAGCATCGGGGCTCTGAGGATCTAGACGTCTTATCCTTACCACTAAGGACATATACGACTATCCTCCAGGCCGAGATAGCCGAAATAAACCATAGGGTGATGGAAGTAGTAACCCGAGAAATATCTGGTAGAAACATGCTAATCCCAACAGAAAAGCAGCAATTTTGGCTATAAAAAGCATAAAATCACAGAACGCCATAGAGCCCTTACATTGGCAGTTCCAACACAATAGGTAACGTTAAAGCTGTTGAACTGACGCACAAAAGAAGCTACTAATCAGCAATTTTGATCAGAATTACCCTATTAGTTTGTGCGTTACAATCGATCGCGCAAGAATTTTACCGTTTTGCACATTGGAAACTCAAGAAAGCCGTGTTACTGTCAAAATATTAGAATTTTGTAATTGTATTATCTTTAGTAACATCCTGTGCTAGCAATTAGTAAACTTGGTTTAAATCGCTCGATTGGTTTTTGTTTTATGACCAATTACGCAAGAACTCTTCCGTTTTTACATTTATAGCTCTTCCAAAAACTATTGTTTCAAATTTTATAATTGTTATTTGTTAAGCAATATATTGTGCTACTAATCAGCAATTTTGATAGAAATCACGCTATTGGTTTCTGAGTTATAATTGATTGTGCAAGAATTTTGCCATTTTGCACATTAGAAATTTACGAAAACCGTTTTATTGTCAACTTTGTGTAACATACAATAATTGGTTTACGTAAAAACAAACAATAACATAACATTTTTGGTAAATTTGGTAGATTCAATTGTTTTGAAGGTTGTATTATAACGATTAAAGGTGCAAAGCCGATTCAGCTTCCTTAGTAAATGTGTGTTGGTTGTGTATATCGGCATAGTATCGATGACCACCAAATTGATCTTTGCCGCAATTAAGTAATTTCAGAATAAAAGACATGTTTATTTTGCTTTGATAAAATGTTCCAGCTAGACAAAATCAAGCTTAAATATTTAACGTTTGCTCGCCCTTTAAGTGTGTTACAATTGGGGCGAAAGTATAAAGGTAACCAAGGATGTTGGGTTTTACATGGTTTAACTGAATATGTTGAATTTATGGGTTTTGGTGTGCGGATACAACGTAAAAACATGAGACATTTTCTTATTCATTTATTACTTTAATTATTAAACACAATCAATTAATGTAATTAGTCAAAAATGCCACTTTATTTTAAAGCAAAAAACGAGGATGCTACGCTAAGGTCGGAGCGAGGGTAGATCGTTGTGTCCGCAGCCTTAGTTTTTACGACACACTTAGTTAAGGTTTTACAATTTGTAAATAGAAATAATCAATTAATAGTTTAAAATAAAGTATTCATTTTATAATCACAATATTGTGTCTTATCGTAAATCACAATCATTTTAATCAAAATTTTCAAAAAAAAAACTTAACAAATTTTGGTGAATTATTAAAAAAATATATTTTGGATCAATTTTATGCTTTTTATATTTTTAGATTATTTTAATAAATGTTATTTTTGTTAAAATATTCACTAAATTATAATTAATTCCATATTGATCAAATTTTGCAATTTTACATACAAATCCGCATTTGCTTATGTGCCCATATAAATCCGCATTTGCAAATTTGAATTAATAAAAATGAAGATAGCAAATAATGTTTGATTGATAATAAAATCGTTGTTTTATTATTAATTGAGACTTAAATTTCGTAAATTTGTTGATGTTGTGATTAAATTAATTGATACGGGTAAGTAAATATTTGTTTTTATTGCATTTCATTTATAATAACATTTTCGTTTTAATACAATTTCGATGTAACGAAAATTCTGCCAATATTTAAATAAGTGGCGCGCATACTCCGTATATTGATTATGTGATCAATCCTGAAGATGATAGTGTTATGTGTTGAAACAAGTAATCTAACCTGGAAGTCGCTGTTGTTCAATTGCAGTATATTCCTTTGAAATCCAATTTTTGAGCGCACTAAGGTGGATGCTTTCCTTCGAACTTGCGCCGACTGTCCCCACTGACACAGTTTCTCTTGCACCCGAACACAGAACCTACTCGAACCTGCACAAGCCATCGTTAAAACTGTTATGAGTCGGTGATCGGCAAGAAAATACGGCATTACACACCTTTCGAACGCGCGGCACGACAGAGATACCCGGGACCCCCCTACAGATCCCCCTCTAAAAAATCACAGCTGAGGGAGGCGGCGATCGCACCATGGCCGCATCACTTTTAAATCGTATTCAAGGAGCTATCCAGAAATTAGAACAATCCATCGCGTTTGCTTTAGGGAGAAGATTTCCACCAGGTGATTTATTTTTTTATTATTATTTCAGTGTTATGTAATGCCCGTCACACGCGAGCTCTTCACTCTCGTTAACCACATAACCTACAACCGAACCTTGAGTTTTGACAGTGGTGATTAGTGCAGGTAATCGTAAGCCCTTATTTATAACATTTAACACCTTAATAAATCTTTCAAACAATTTAACAAACTGCTAGGTATTACTAGGCAAACATAACCTCCCCCTTATTGATTGATTGATTAGTTTTGACATATTTATTAATAAATTTAATTCAACTTTGCACTTAATAATTAAGCAATTATTAATTACACAATTTTATATTTTAGATGCATATTGTTTAGCTGGTATACCATACGAACCAAAACAACCAGCACCGAAACCATTTTCAATTAAAGATATAATAGGCGATGGATTTCTATTCGCAGTACCACGACACAGACGTACAATTGAAAAACGTTTAAAACGTAAATTCGGTAGCCCCGAATATGTACTTAAAATATTACAACCGAAAACCAACCTAAGAATTTGTAATACATGCGGTGATGATCATGAGGTTGGCGTATTATGCCGTAAGTTACATTTATTTAGTTGTTTATTGTAGTAATTATTATTTTTTTAGCAACATGTTACAAGAAGGTTATTGATGAAACCAAATTGATGCAAGAAAAAATTCAAGGTGAATTAAAATTGCAACCAGTTGAAAATGAAATTGTTGTTTTGTATGAAGGTGAGAAAGATGAGAAGCCGAGTGAGTTTTGGGAAGGTAAACGGATTGTTGAGATGAAGAAAGTAAGGCCGTCTTGGTTTAGTAAAAATTTGACGCAACAGACTACTCAACAACCGGCTACAACTAGTGATGTTAAGCCTTCTGATTTAGGTTAAGATGTATTAGTAATTTTTGAAATAAAACAGTTTTGTATTTATCATTAATTTATTTTATGCAAGATTTTAATGTATGCAACCATGTTAACATAACTAAATTTAATAAGCCTATATTTTGTTTGAAATGAAGTTAGCAGTATACCAGTGGTGTGCGCAATGTATTTGAAAGGATTTTTTATCAGTAGCGTAGACAATATTTAATCTAAGTTTGTCTAATGTATGAGGTTTTTGTCAACTATTCATTAAAAACTAAAATTAATTTTGCACTTAAAACACTACTCTTAAATAGTATCAATAATTGTTAGAGACTAAACTAAAGGTGTTTTTACATTTGTCAATTTTAAGGACTTATTTATCTCATTAATTGCCGTCAATTTTACGACAATTTATTGTAGATTTGTTTCACTTTACACTTGGCAATTTATTGTTCAATTTCCAATACTGCCAACTGTATAATAAAACAGCTGATCGTCAGGTTATGTGGTAGATGCACTGTGACTGAATCATATATATTTTGCAGTTGGCTACACCTAACTTCATCAATAAATTAAAGCAAAGTAGGTTATGTTTTAATCTGACAATAAATTGACAAATGTAAAGTGACAATTTAATCTGATAGGGGCTTCAAGGTCTTTAAAATTGAACAAGAAATTGACAAATGTAAGAACACCTTAATCCTACTAAGTGTTATGGGTTTACTTTTTAAGTTCTTAGGACCAGTGTGGCTGGAATCATTTTATGAGCAGCAATGTCATTCATATGATGTGTTATGTATTTCACGTCATTTTTTTAAATTAAATTTTGGATAAACAATGCATGCTTCATTCATATGTCATGTATAACACTGTGCAGACGTGACTTTTGACAATTTTGCCGCCAGATAGCGTATTCTTTGTCTGCGGTGTCAATACAAGTCTTTGAGTGGTAATAAATATTACTTTTTAACGAATAGGTTTGTTTTCTAACATTCTATTAACCAAGTTTTGTTAACTTTGAGTCAATATGTTGCTTCGCGATTCATAGGTGGCGAATTTATTGTTTTTTTCTTATTTTTTGTTTTTATCCGCAACTTTTTGTGTCGTTTTTGACCAATATGTTTGATCTCCAACATTCTGTCTACCAAGTTTGTTAAGTCATAGTCAATATGTAGTTTTGCTTTGCTTTTTGGTGCTATGTTCTGGGTTCTTGTGCTTTACTACCTTGGGTCTTATTTGCACAACGGTACTAGAGGTGTGTGCAAATTGTTAGAGGTTATTTTTAGTCATGTAGAAACACGCCACGTTGGCATTAATCTTTTTATTGAACCGTTAATATAGTCGTTTAGTCGAGCTTTTATTAAAATTATTATTTGTTTCAGGTTTCTCGAACCCATATACATCTGAATGTAAGTTTTTACTTTATTCAAGAACCAACCAACATAAAATGACCGAGGTGAGTGCCACTTCTTTTATTAATTGTAACCGAAGTGTTTAGGATTAAATCATTAACATAAATGATTATTTTAAATTGATATTTCACTTTTAAGTGTATTTAAAAAACCAGTGGCTGGTTTATAAATCGGCGGATCAAGCGTTGCATCGGGCTCCGCATGTCTATGACTCTTACATAATCGGTGATAAAAAACTTGGACTTTCTACAGTTAACAGATATATTTAAGTTAAGAAAAACGGACTTGGCCAAGTATTACAACCAATATTTGGTCGGGCGATCTGGGCACTTTGTTTATGAAATGCAGTGGTCCAGTCTTCCTTTGTAACAAGGCTTTCTTACCGTGATGTTGCTGCTTTTACGTCTGTATCCAGAGTAAATACTGCAAAGAAATCAATTAGGTTAGGGCCAAACGCGCTTATTTTTCAAATTGAAATTACTGTCTCTCAATCAATGATCTGAGTGCCTCGCCTCTTATCCGACTGTTGGTTATCCAATTTCTGGATCACAAACACTTGGGTGGGTAGGCAGGAACTTCAGTTTAACCAACTGTTTTTCAATTATTGATATGAGTGCCTCATGACATATTAATCGCGAAGCAGTGAAATGTATAACAACTGGAACGCGCACACAAGTGAAAGTTTGCGTTAGAATTCGGTCTTGATTTAGAACGGCAAAATATACACGCCGCAACAACTGTCTCTTTCTAACGCATGAGTTAAAAAGAGTCATCGCACACGCCGGAACCTCTTCTTTCTTTAACAAGCAAGACTGGAATTCATATATGGGCGTGATCATTCCAGTTGTTATGCATTTCACTGTCAAAGCGACAAATTAACTGATACAGTTTTTAGGTTATGTGCGTACCGTAACGCCTTTATCAATCCCAAGCGTCAAACTAGAAGCTAAGATTATATTTTGTTAATTGTGAAGCGACAAATTGAATGCGAACGTTCTTTTATATTAGATCAGTGCGGTGACATTTAATCACAAAGCGACAAATTAACTGATGGAGTTTTTAGGTTATAAGCATATCGTAACGCTTTTATCAATCCCCAAGCGACAAACGAAAAGCTAAGATTAAATTTTGTCTATCGCAAAGCGACAAATAAAATGCTAAAGTTATTTAAGGTTAGATCAGTTCTGTGACATATTTATTGACTGTTGGCAGTTTTTAGGTTATGTACAGTAACGCCTTTATCAATTGCGAAGCGACAAACTGCAAGTTAAGATTGTATTTTGTCAATCGCCAAGCGATCAATTGAATGCAAAAGTTATTTTAGGTTAGATCAGTGCCGTAACATATCAATCTTAAAGCGACAAATTTACTGTTGGTAGTTGTTCAGTTATGTGCGTACTGTAACGCCTTTATCAATTGCAAAGCGACAAACTAAAAGGTAAGATTATATTTAGTTTATCGCGAAGCGACAAATTGAATGCAAAAGCTATTTTAGGTTAGATCAGTGCCTTGACATATTAATTGCAAAGCGACAAATTGGCTGATGGAGTTTTTGAGGTTATGTGCGTACTCTAACGCTTTAATTAATTGCGAAGCGACAAACTAGAAGCTAAGATTATATTTTGTGAATCGCAGTCACAAGTTAAATGCAAAAGATATTTTAGGTTAGATCAGCGCTTTGGCATATCAATCTCGAAGCGACAAATTGAATGCAAAAGTTATTTTAGGTTAGATCAGCGCCTCGACATATTAATCGCAAAGCGAGAAATGGACTGTTAGCAGTTTTTAGGTTATGTGCGTATCGTAACGCCTTTATCAATTGCGAAACTAGAAACCAAGTTTGAGAAGACCACTAGATGATGGTGTTTTGAGAAAATGTTTTTTTTTATTCTAGACGCCGCTTCAGTGCCGGTAATAATCCTTTTTTTACGCTGAAATGGCGTTTAGAAGATGTGCTTCTGTTTTGGGTGGCTTTTGTGGCAAAGGAATAGATTTGTCTATCCACGTTTGTGGGCGTGGTTTTGCCCAAAATATTGTCTTATTTTGGTGGTCGTGAGAATGTACCGTTGACGCTGGTCCGATCTGATTGCCTTCGTTACCGGCTTGCGTTTGCTAGGGGTTGCGAGGACGGCAGGTTTAAGTCCGGAGACGGCGCGGCTATTTCCGGTGGTTGGACAGCATTTGTATAACGAATTACAAGTTATACGACGGTTGTGTTTACACAGAACACCCATACACAAGGTATGCTTACACAGACACTCACACAGAGTGCCGTTTACACAGAACAAGGTTTGATTGGTTTGATTGGTTTGGTACGACGTGAAAGTGCACATAGCTGCTATCAGTGGCCGTCTAGAAACTCTGGCGGGGTGTGCAAGCACAAATTAAGTTATTTGGGGTTTGCCCCGGAATCTCCAGGGGATGAACGGTGGTGAGATCAACGTTATTTTGGATGTTTGTAGAGTAAGCTGCAGCTTAGGACGGTGATCACACTAGTAGTGGTAGCATATGGAGGTACAAGTCTATGTGCTAGCTCTAATGCTAGTTCCGGTCCGATGTGTGCTTTATGGCTCTTGGGTCTTGACTGACTGGAAATTGAAATATCACGGTCTAGTTTTTGTCAGAGGCGCTTGCTGACGGCCGATTTCTGCTGATGTTATGCTTTTTCGCTGTTTTAAAGAATTATAATAGGGTTAGTGCAGCGTATGAGGTTTTTTGTTCCTTCTGGGAATATTCCAGGGAGTGGAACGGTGCTCTGGGGCTGTCGGTCTAGAGAAATGCGTCCTGGATGCGGACAGAATAACCCTCCAGGGTACCACAATGTCTTGGCGGAGGTCAACAGAGGCTTTCCTCCCAGTAGATGCGAGGTGGTTAGATTACCTCAGGCCCGTCGCGGCCGATAATCGTGATGATGGTGCTGCTGGGTCTTGGCTGAGGTTGTCACTTCACCTTTCAGGTGGTCTTGGTGCGGGTGACTGGCTCATCACAGCAAATGATGCAGCACAGCAGTGTTTCTGGATGTTTTCGGTTAGAGCAGAGTTGATGTTTGTAGCCTTGCCGCTGCGGTGGAACTGCTGTTTTGTTAAGTACGCCTCTTGCGGTCAAGAGCCTGCAACAAAAAAGTTGGATATTTATAGTGGGAGAAAAAAACGAGGTATGACGGTATTGGTGGAGTTTAGCTTCGCCCACTTGCGGCTTTACTCTCTACTTTCGAGTTTTGTAGACCTTTTGTGTGACCTTGCTGGAGATCTTTTGTTGATCATTTTGCTCGCCATGCACTTTTCTTTAGATGTTCCTCGGGGACTATTGTTTTTGTTTTTTGTTGATCTTTTATTGCTCTCTGGATACTGTGCTGGTGTTGGGTAATCGGATGGGAAGGTTTTTTGCTTCTTTTTCTTATTCTGTGTTTTGTTCGGTGTTTTCTTACGTCGGATTGCTGAAATAAAGGTTCTTTCTTCTCACCTGTTTTTTGTTCTTTGTTATCCAGACATGGCTGTAGTTTGATTTCCGAGATGGCTTGATCTGTTGCAGCTCTGCATTGTCAGCCTTATCTTTCAGATCTTGTTTCTGTATTAATTGTCCAGCAGCTCCAGATTTTTCTTTTTAGTACGTATGTTTGGGTTGGATGGCTATCTTTTTTTCTTAGTTGTCGGTTTGCTTGGGTGCTGCAAAATCAATATTACCTAGAGGTTAGTCGTCAAGCATCGGCTAGGATTCTGCCTGTTTTTTGGTTTTATTCATGACTTCTTTCAGTTTTTGTATATTTTTCTGTTCTTGCATTGGTGAGGTCAACGATTGGGGGTAGCGGGGCACACTTGGTTTTTTTGATTGCGGTGTTGACTGACCATTTGGGTGTTTTGTTTGTTTTACGCTGTGGCGTACTTTACGTAAATTGGCTCCATTGGTTTGGTGTTATACTTGGCATTTTTTGTTGCTGTAATCATGTTGCTTGCGGTAATTAATTCTATTCTTATTGCTTTTTGTGTTACAGTTGTGAGCACGTATTGGGGTGATTGTGTAGTTTATGTATCTTTGGGGCTAGTGGACTTGAGCTACGTGTTTGGTCAGAAATTTCTGTGCAGTTTCATATGGTTTTTGGGTTTAGTTTTTTGTTAGCGTGGACAAAGCTTTTGAGTGTTTGGTAGAAACTGTTGTTGAAGGAATTGTACCATCAAATGTTTGTTCAGTTCAGAGATTGAATTGCGGCCTAGCAGCTACGGCGTTATCTACTATGGCGCCTCAAATTATAAATATGTCGCCCATTAGATGTTAAAAAAACATTCGCGCGCGCTTCTTTTAACAAAGGATAAATATGCCGCCTTTTTAAAATTGTCCACTATACTACATATGTTTTCATATGTTTGCTTGACAGCTGTCAAAGTTGATCTGTCAAAACAAATAGTATAGTAAACAATTTAAAAAAAGCGGCATATTTAAAGTGATTACATAATCCCATTCATTTATAAACTCCCTGTATTTATAAAAGTGAGAAAAGGATAACCGACGTTCTGAATTGGTGTTGATAGGCAGAAGCTATTGTTTCTCTTTAAAAATTGAGTGGAAACGGTTGCGGAGGTAGCTGTCTCTCTAGGAGATAAGTCAACGGTTACCTTCTAGGGTACCACTTAGTTTTAGCGGAGGTTGTCAGGGTTAGGCGTTTTGTAATAGGTTTTGGCCCATCGCAGCGTGAATATTTTTTTCAGAGGTTGACTAGTGACGCAGAGTTGAATGTTGTGGTCTTAAAGCGGTAAAAGTGGCTGTGGAGTTTTGTTGACTTTAAAACAACGCCTTTTGCGGAACTTGTAACTACAATAGTACTCCTTTTCCTTGTTTTTGCGACTAATGTTTTGCACTTTTCAAATAAATAATAAAAACATAGTCAAAATCAAGTTTCCTGGAAACTTACGTCTTGGAATGACCACGTGATGAGCTCAGTCATTTTTGGTCATAGTTTGACTCACTTGGTACTTGGTTCACAATTACTGGGTTTTGGGGTATTGCGGGCGTTTGCGTAGCGTGCTCTGGTTAAGGTTGTGGGTGCTGCCTTGTTATGGAGTTGGTGTTGACGACTCATGACTTGCTGGGTTGAATAACGTGATTCTCTCTAGTC
Source organism: Tachinus rufipes (assembly GCA_963932245.1). NCBI lineage: Eukaryota > Metazoa > Arthropoda > Insecta > Coleoptera > Staphylinidae > Tachinus > Tachinus rufipes. The sequence continues at coordinate 13,354,710 of OZ010749.1, forward strand.
GTAGGCACCTGAGCCTTAGGCAACCTAAGGTCATCTTGGTGCTGCCACTTTAGTATCATTTTATAGAGTTCCTAGTTTGCGTCTAGTAGCGAAGGAAGGATGTTAGCCAGTGGTGGTTGTTGACTAGTTAAATTTGGATTTATACTACTCATTTGATTGAAATCTGGACTAAAAGCTGGATAGTCTATAACTGAGATTTGATGTTTGTCTAGAACGTTTTCTATGTATCGGGCAGCATTTGTTTGTCCAGGAATGTAAACAAGATCTGTTCGAGTATTAAAAGAGGTGCAAGCCCATACAATATTAAACAGCATTAATAGTCTTTTTAGGCTAATATGTCAAAAATCTTAATTAAGTAACTAATACTATATTAAATTGACCTGTCTACCTCTTGCAGCAGTTTCACGATGACTTTCACTTATACGTGCCCAAATTTACGACGACCATCACAATGTGTTAACCAAAATCTGAACTGAGGACCGCTACGCTATTCCCCAATTTCCATGTTGTTGAACAAACGTCTGCCTTCTTGAAGAGTTGCCACACGTTTTTGACCCAGCTTCGTCTACCATAATTTCCTGTAGTATCGATTCTAAACTTTGAATACAACAGAAGCTCTTTTTCAATTACTGTTACGGTTTTCGGGTGTTTCCAACAAAGTGCTGCAGAGCGTAGCGTTCTTTCCAAATGGATCCGTTACCTCATATAGGCATTCAAACACACGTCTTCTTTGTGGCTCGGTATGCCCGGCACATCGATTGCCTACCCCGAAAGGGAACGGCGTGACTAGGTATACGTGTTTTGCTTATTTATTGGCACCAATTCTGTTCGTTTGATCGCGAAGCAATATATTAGAATATTTTTTAGGTTAGGTATACACCATGACATATCACAAAACGACATATTTTAGGTTATGTGCGTGTTATAACAGTTGTCGACCTTAAAGAGTTAAAAATGTTTAGATTGCCTTGGGACAGATTGAAATTAACAACTTCAGACTCTGTTGTAGCTTTTATACTTACATAGATGGAATGGATGGGCTGGTCTTGTAGAAAATGTACAGCTTTTGAAATAAATTTCATTATGATTCTTAAGAAATTACAAAATAAAATAAAACCACAATCAAAAGAAATATAATATATTTGCAGAAAAAATAAATAATTTACATCTTCAGTACGAAAAAATTAAAAACAAATAAAAGACCATTAAAATCACATAATTTGATCATTCTGATCTTCTGTAAAGTGCATTTCGACGTGCGCCTGAAACTGATTAAAATCACTACTCTCCTTAAAAAACCTCTTAGTACACATCGGACAGATAAAATCAATGGCCTGTTTCACATTAACAAAAGTATTAGAGTGCTGTGGAGTCCCCCACCTTGCCAAACTTTCCAATTGCAGTTTGGTATCCAAATCGTCTTCCGAATTCAATTTAATAGGTAAAATTACATTAGAAACCGGCTCCGTGCATTTTTTACAAGATTCAACTAAAACAATCATGAGATTAAACTACGAGACAACACAATTCTTATAATTACCTTTAATCGTTTGTAAATTATTAATATTTTTAAGAAGCACTTCTTTTTCTAATTCTAAAGTATTTTTTATATATTGCAAATCGTTTAAATGCTGTTCGAATTCGTCCGTCATAGAATCCTCAATTTCTTCACCTAAATATGTAAACCCGAATGAATTCGTTAGGATATCATTACTTTGCAACTGTGTCATTTCCGTACATTGCATTTCAAGCTCCGTTTTTTCTTTCGATATACTCGTTAATAATTTGAGTGAGATGTCTTCGAGTTCCAGTGATATTTTATCATTTTCTATTAACGCTTTCTGTAGATGTTTGGTGTGGGGGGCTTCCTGAGTGAAAGTCTTCGATCGTATTAAAGGGGAATGACCTTTAGCATGTTGATTAATGGAATCGCTTATTTTATTTAATTTCGAACCTAACGTCTTATTATCTTGTGTTAATTTCGACAATCGGCTCCACAATTGACGGTTTTCTGAGGCGACCATCATGACGTTATTTCGCAATTGCACTTTCTCTTCAGTTAATTCAGCTATTTTTGATTTTAATGTGTCTACTTCTGTGTAGGAGGTTTCTTTGGTTTCATGTTTGGCACACTTGAGTTTTAATGTTATGTTTTCTTCTTCTAGGGTGCTTACACGTTTTTGGAGGTGTTGACATCGCTCTTTCATTGTTTGCAGTGCTACTTGGAGAGCATAATGTGCACCCACCATGGATTCCTCCATTTTAACAATTATTATTATTATTATTTAACAATTTTTAAATTGTGATGGCTATTGTCATGTTTCTATTTCAAACGCAGTTTGTGTTGTGTGCTTGTTTGACAGATGTTTGAGTTGACAGTTAGGAAATTGATTGCGGACGTCACTGGTCACGTTGCATTTTATATACAGGGTGATTCAAATTAAAGCTTTTTAATACATTGCATAGCTTACTAGATTTTATTTTATTTATTGTATCATAGTTCTAATTTATAACCACCTTTCCATACTAAAATACGTTGTGCTGATGGGTTATCCAATACATGTGGTAACATATCTGTAATTTAATATTTATCATTACCAGTTACTGAAATTGTAGGGTTATGTGATTTGCTATATATTATTTATTCTGTGGATTTAGGATTTTAGCCTGTCCCATCTATTGTTAATTTAATTTTAATTAAACTCAACAAGTATGCATAAGAAGTTTTATAGTATCTCATGCTTTTTAATAATAGCGAAACGACAAAAACGTTCAACCAGTAACACAATTTAGTTAGATAGTCGATAATGTATTTTGTGTTTGATGCGAAGCGACTCGAGTATTATTAAATCTTTGTTTATAAAAACTAACTAAGTTTTAAAATATATAACTATTTACTCACATGTGTAATATAAGTTACATAATAATCTACTTGCGTAAAATCAAAAATGTTAAGTCTTTTTTTTTTTTTTTTTTTTTTTTTAATTTGGTTTTATTGCCGATACGTACATATGCTCGTGCCGACAGAGTAAAATTTGCAAATGTGGACCAATGTTGGTAATTTTTTGGTTACTGGGGTAATTTGAACCCCTAATTACGATTCCGGAATCGCCGTTTTGATATTGTTAACCGTTCACCTTCTAATCTAAAGCGGTTTTTCCGTGAATTTTTATTGCGAAAACGTGTGAAACAAATATAGTTTTAAGAGGCCGAGGGGGACGCAATTGCTCCTGTGGCAAGCCAACAGACCCCGGCAGATGCTCTTGCAAACCGGAAGTCCGTAGGTCAAAGGGTTTTCCTTCGGCGATCGATTGTATCGCTTAGTACGGTACGCATGCTCGCGTTTGTCAGAGTAAAATCTACAAATGTGGATGAAAGTTTGTAATTTTTTGCTTTCTGGGGTAATTTGGAGCCCTGATTACGATTTCGATATCGCCGTTTGGATATTCTCATTACTTCCCCCTCTTATCCAATAACGGCTATTTTCGGTCAATTTGAAAGTTCTAAATGCGTGAAACTAACATACATCTAGCCGGCCGATGGGGACCCAGATTTTTTGGTGTCAAGCTACAGACCCCAGTAGTTTGTGGAAGAAAGCGGAAGTCCGTGCATCAAGGGGTTCTTCTTCGGCGATCGAAAGAGTCGAAACATACTAAAGGGGGGGGTCTTTCTTCTTTTTTGACTCAGATTTTTTTCAATTTTAAGATGAAAAGGTCGGTTTTTTTGCATTTCCTGACGTAAAATGAACCCCTGATTACGATTTTGGGGGTCCGACTCCGATATTCCTAGCACCATGGCGGCAATTTTAAAATAACCGCTAAAAACACGGTTTTTTTGCATTCCGAAAGGCAAAAAAGGCACTAAACGGTGAAGGGCAGGGACGCAATTGCTCCTGAGGGTAGTCAACAGACCCATCTGAGTCCCCGCCAAACGGGAAGTCCATAGGTCAAAGGGTTTTCCTTCGGCGATCGACGAAAGTTTTGGTTTTATCGCCAATTTGTACATAAGCTCACGTCGCCGCACTTAAATTTGCAAATGTGGACCAATGTTGGTAATTTTTTGGTTACTGGGGTAATTTGAACCCCTGATTACGATTCCGGAATCGCCGTTTTGATATTGTTAACCGTTCACCTTCTAATCTAAAGCGGTTTTTCCGTGAATTTTTATTGCGAAAACGTGTGAAACAAATATAGTTTTAAGAGGCCGAGGGGGACGCAATTGCTCCTGTGGCAAGCCAACAGACCCCGGCAGATGCTCTTGCAAACCGGAAGTCCGTAGGTCAAAGGGTTTTCCTTCGGCGATCGATTGTATCGCTTAGTACGGTACGCATGCTCGCGTTTGTCACAGTAAAATCCACAAATGTGGATGAAAGTTTGTAATTTTTTGCTTTCTGGGGTAATTTGGAGCCCTGATTACAATTTCGATATCGCCGTTTGGATATTCTCATTACTTCCCCCTCTTATCCAATAACGGCTATTTTCGGTCAATTTGAAAGTTCTAAATGCGTGAAACTAACATACATCTAGCCGGCCGATGGGGACCCAGATTTTTTGGTGTCAAGCTACAGACCCCAGTAGTTTGTGGAAGAAAGCGGAAGTCCGTGCATCAAGGGGTTCTCCTTCGGCGATCGAAAGAGTCGAAACATACTAAAGGGGGGGGTCTTTCTTCTTTTTTGACTCAGATTTTTTCAATTTTAAGATGAAAAGGTCGGTTTTTTTGCATTTCCTGACGTAAAATGAACCCCTGATTACGATTTTGGGGGTCCGACTCCGATATTCCTAGCACCATGGCGGCAATTTTAAAATAACCGCTAAAAACACGGTTTTTTTGCATTCCGAAAGGCAAAAAAGGCACTAAACGGTGAAGGGCAGGGACGCAATTGCTCCTGAGGGTAGTCAACAGACCCATCTGAGTCCCCGCCAAACGGGAAGTCCATAGGTCAAAGGGTTTTCCTTCGGCGATTGACGAAAGTTTTGGTTTTATCGCCAATTTGTACATAAGCTCACGTCGCCGCACTTAAATTTGCAAATGTGGACCAATGTTGGTAATTTTTTGGTTACTGGGGTAATTTGAACCCCTGATTACGATTCCGGAATCGCCGTTTTGATATTGTTAACCGTTCACCTTCTAATCTAAAGCGGTTTTTCCGTGAATTTTTATTGCGAAAACGTGTGAAACAAATATAGTTTTAAGAGGCCGAGGGGGACGCAATTGCTCCTGTGGCAAGCCAACAGACCCCGGCAGATGCTCTTGCAAACCGGAAGTCCGTAGGTCAAAGGGTTTTCCTTCGGCGATCGATTGTATCGCTTAGTACGGTACGCATGCTCGCGTTTGTCAGAGTAAAATCTACAAATGTGGATGAAAGTTTGTAATTTTTTGCTTTCTGGGGTAATTTGGAGCCCTGATTACGATTTCGATATCGCCGTTTGGATATTCTCATTACTTCCCCCTCTTATCCAATAACGGCTATTTTCGGTCAATTTGAAAGTTCTAAATGCGTGAAACTAACATACATCTAGCCGGCCGATGGGGACCCAGATTTTTTGGTGTCAAGCTACAGACCCCAGTAGTTTGTGGAAGAAAGCGGAAGTCCGTGCATCAAGGGGTTCTCCTTCGGCGATCGAAAGAGTCGAAACATACTAAAGGGGGGGGTCTTTCTTCTTTTTTGACTCAGATTTTTTTAATTTTAAGATGAAAAGGTCGGTTTTTTTGCATTTCCTGACGTAAAATGAACCCCTGATTACGATTTTGGGGGTCCGACTCCGATATTCCTAGCACCATGGCGGCAATTTCAAAATAACCGCTAAAAACACGGTTTTTTTGCATTCCGAAAGGCAAGAAAGGCACTAAACGGTGAAGGGCAGGGACGCAATTGCTCCTGAGGGTAGTCAACAGACCCATCTGAGTCCCCGCCAAACGGGAAGTCCGTAGGTCAAAGGGTTTTCCTTCGGCGATCGACGAAAGTTTCGGTTTTATCGCCAATTCGTACATAAGCTCACGTCGCCGCACTTAAATTTGCAAATGTGGACCAATGTTGGTAATTTTTTGGTTACTGGGGTAATTTGAACCCCTGATTACGATTCCGGAATCGCCGTTTTGATATTGTTAACCGTTCACCTTCTAATCTAAAGCGGTTTTTCCGTGAATTTTTATTGCGAAAACGTGTGAAACAAATATAGTTTTAAGAGGCCGAGGGGGACGCAATTGCTCTTGTGGCAAGCCAACAGACCCCGGCGGATGCTCTTGCAAACCGGAAGTCGGTAGGTCAAAGGGTTTTCCTTCGGCGATCGATTGTATCGCTTAGTACGGTACGCATGCTCGCGTTTGTCAGAGTAAAATCCACAAATGTGGATGAAAGTTTGTAATTTTTTGCTTTCTGGGGTAATTTGGAGCCCTGATTACGATTTCGATATCGCCGTTTGGATATTTTCATTACTTCCCCCTCTTATCCAATAACGGCTATTTTCGGTCAATTTGAAAGTTCTAAATGCGCGAAACTAACATACTTCTAGCTGGCCGATGGGGACCCTGATTTTTTTGTGTCAAGCCACAGACCCCAGTAGTTTGTGGAAGAAAGCGGAAGTCCGTGCATCAAGGGGTTCTCTTTCGGCGATCGAAAGAGTCGAAACATACTAAAGGGGGGGGTCTTTCTTCTTTTTTGACTCAGATTTTTTTAATTTTAAGATGAAAAGGTCGGTTTTTTTGCATTTCCTGACGTAAAATGAACCCCTGATTACGATTTTGGGGGTCCGACTCCGATATTCCTAGCACCATGGCGGCAATTTTAAAATAACCGCTAAAAACACGGTTTTTTTGCATTCCGAAAGGCAAGAAAGGCACTAAACGGTGAAGGGCAGGGACGCAATTGCTCCTGAGGGTAGTCAACAGACCCATCTGAGTCCCCGCCAAACGGGAAGTCCGTAGGTCAAAGGGTTTTCCTTCGGCGATCGACGAAAGTTTCGGTTTTATCGCCAATTCGTCCATAAGCTCACGTCGCCGCACTTAAATTTGCAAATGTGGACCAATGTTGGTAATTTTTTGGTTACTGGGGTAATTTGAACCGCTGATTACGATTCCGGAATCGCCGTTTTGATATTGTTAACCGTTCACCTTCTAATCTAAAGCGGTTTTTCCGTGAATTTTTATTGCAAAAACGTGTGAAACAAATATAGTTTTAAGAGGCCGAGGGGGACGCAATTGCTCCTGTGGCAAGCCAATAGACCCCGGCAGATGCTCTTGCAAACCGGAAGTCCGTAGGTCAAAGGGTTTTCCTTCGGCGATCGATTGTATCGCTTAGTACGGTACGCATGCTCGCGTTTGTCAGAGTAAAATCCACAAATGTGGATGAAAGTTTGTAATTTTTTGCTTTCTGGGGTAATTTGGAGCCCTGATTACGATTTCGATATCGCCGTTTGGATATTCTCATTACTTCCCCCTCTTATCCAATAACGGCTATTTTCGGTCAATTTGAAAGTTCTAAATGCGTGAAACTAACATACTTCTAGCCGGCCGATGGGGACCCAGATTTTTTTGTGTCAAGCCACAGACCCCAGTAGTTTGTGGAAGAAAGCGGAAGTCCGTGCATCAAGGGGTTCTCCTTCGGCGATCGAAAGAGTCGAAACATACTAAAGGGGGGGGTCTTTCTTCTTTTTTTACTCAGATTTTTTCAATTTTAAGATGAAAAGGTCGGTTTTTTTGCATTTCCTGACGTAAAATGAACCCCTGATTACGATTTTGGGGGTCCGACTCCGATATTCCTAGCACCATGGCGGCAATTTTAAAATAACCGCTAAAAACACGTTTTTTTTGCATTCTGAAAGGCAAAAAAGGCACTAAACGGTGAAGGGCAGGGACGCAATTGCTCTTGAGGGTAGTCAACAGACCCATCTGAGTCCCCGCCAAACGGGAAGTCCGTAGGTCAAAGGGTTTTCCTTCGGCGATCGACGAAAGTTTCGGTTTTATCGCCAATTCGTACATAAGCTCACGTCGCCGCACTTAAATTTGCAAATGTGGACCAATGTTGGTAATTTTTTGGTTACTGGGGTAATTTGAACCCCTGATTACGATTCCGGAATCGCCGTTTTGATATTGTTAACCGTTCACCTTCTAATCTAAAGCGGTTTTTCCGTGAATTTTTATTGCGAAAACGTGTGAAACAAATATAGTTTTAAGAGGCCGAGGGGGACGCAATTGCTCCTGTGGCAAGCCAATAGACCCCGGCAGATGCTCTTGCAAACCGGAAGTCCGTAGGTCAAAGGGTTTTCCTTCGGCGATCGATTGTATCGCTTAGTACGGTACGCATGCTCGCGTTTGTCAGTGTAAAATCCACAAATGTGGATGAAAGTTTGTAATTTTTTGCTTTCTGGGGTAATTTGGAGCCTTGATTACGATTTCGATATCGCCGTTTGGATATTCTCATTACTTCCCCCTCTTATCCAATAACGGCTACTTTCGGTCAATTTGAATGTTCTAAATGCGCGAAACTAACATACTTCTAGCCGGCCGATGGGGACCCAGATTTTTTTGTGTCAAGCCACAGACCCCAGTAGTTTGTGGAAGAAAGCGGAAGTCCGTGCATCAAGGGGTTCTCCTTCGGCGATCGAAAGAGTCGAAACATACTAAAGGGGGGGGTCTTTCTTCTTTTTTGACTCAGATTTTTTAAATTTTAAGATGAAAAGGTCGGTTTTTTTGCATTTCCTGACGTAAAATGAACCCCTGATTACGATTTTGGGGGTCCGACTCCGATATTCCTAGCACCATGGCGGCAATTTTAAAATAACCGCTAAAAACACGTTTTTTTTGCATTCCGAAAGGCAAAAAAGGCACTAAACGGTGAAGGGCAGGGACGCAATTGCTCTTGAGGGTAGTCAACAGACCCATCTGAGTCCCCGCCAAACGAAAGTTTTGGTTTTATCACGTCACCACACTAAAATTCGCAAACGTGGACCAATGTTGGTAATTTTTTGGTTACTGGGGTAATTTGGACCCCTGATTACGATTTCGGAATCGCCGTTTTGATATTCTGAACATTTCAAAGCAGTTTTTTCGGTATATTTTAATTAAGGAAAAGTGTGATACAAACATACTTTTAGTTGGCGGAGGGGGGGCGCAGATGCTCCCGCGGCAAGCCACAGACCCCGCAGGTTACTTGCCAAACCGTAAGTTTGTAGGTTAAAGGGTTTTCCTTTGGCAAGCGACGAAAGTTTTGGTTTTATCGCCAATACGTACATAAATAAGCTCCCGTCGCCACACTAAAATTCGCAAATGCTTATTAAAACCTTGCCATAGATAACATAATTTATTCTGCCCTCTAATCTTAATTATAGACAGCAATATTTTAAAAACAGTAGCGTAACTATGGAGTCTGGATCAATACAATTAATACGATTCCGTACAATATAAAGACAAGTTTAGAGATACTAAACTCTATTTGTTTAATGGATGGTTGAAGGGTTGTGCAGAACAGGACAGATTAATTTAATTTTAATTTCACTAATTTGCTAAGAAATACAATTAAAGTTGAGACTTAATTAAACTGCATGTGGTTAACTTATAACAATTAGTGTTTAAATTAAGTGCATGTTCTAAAGCACTTTAAACACGATATTTATGGAGATTAAAACGTTATGGGTTTTAAATTAAGATTTTTTACATAAATTAATTTATTTCTTATAATATAGAAACAATAATACAACCAATAATAATAAATATTGAAGTAATTACAAGCTGAATTAAAAACCATTTGTCTTTATACCACTTTTTAGGATCTAAATCAGAGTCTCTAATATCACCAATCTCTATAATTGGAATGGCTATATGGAGTACATCCGGTACCATGAAGCCTAAATCCCTAATTACCTACAACAAATCAAATTAGTTATAAACTGAATTACTTAAATTTAAAAAGTTTTGAAGAAATTTAACATATTTTACCTGATGTGGTGATCCTTCCATCATAAAAACATTCATAATAAACTGATCAATACCTCCAGCAACTAAATGTACAGTACTGATACCCAAAACCAGCAACATTTTTACAATTGTTATTTCATGATGTATATTGAGTAAATTTACAACAACAGCTGTTGATAGTAGTTCTGTTATTGAGAAAAACATTTGGTGGTCCCATTGGGTATAGAAACCATCATTAAGGTAGTTAATGTATGTCCACCAGGAATAATAATGCGGGAATATAGATGCTAGTAGTAATACCAGCATGGAAAAGCGTAGTTTTCCACGTAGTAGTAGCTCTGATAGATGTTTGGTGCTTTCGTACATTATTATGATTCCTGTTGCTATTAATATCCATATTTTTAATGTGTTTGATGTTGCGTTGAAGTAGAAGTTTTTGTATGAACTTATGCCGCTTTCATATGGACCTAAAAAAAATTAAAGAATTTTCGTAAGTTTTTATTTCAAAAAACGGTAAAAGTTTTACGCAATTGGATATAAAACAGAAACCAACCAAACGATTATAATCAAAATTGGTAATTGGTAGTGGAGAGCGGTGATTAACATAATATAATTACAAACATTGTAATATTTTGACAAATAAATGGATTCCGTAAGTTTTTAATTAAAAAAAACGGTAAAGTTTTTACATAATTGAATTTAAAACAGAAACTAAGCTAGTGATTATAATTAAAATTGGTAACTGGTAGAGCAGGGCGTTGTTTAAGATAATAAAATTACAAACATTGTTATATTTTGACAAATAAATGGATTCCGTAAGTTTTTAGTTCAAAAAACGGTAAAATTTTTACGTAATAGAATATAAAACAGAAACTAACCAAACGATTATAATCAAAATTGGTAATTGGTAGTGGCGGGCTTTGATTAAGATAATAAAATTACAAACATTGTAATATTCTGATAAATAAATGGATTCCGTAAGTTTTTAGTTAAAAAAAACGGTAAAATTTGTACGTAGTTGAATATAAAACAGAAACTAAGCGAGTGATTATAATCAAAATTGGTAACTGGTTGTGCGGGGCGTTAATTAAGATAATAAAATTACAAAAATTGTAATATTTTGACAAATAAATTGATTCCGAAAGTTTTCAGTTCAAAAAACGGTAAAAATTTTACGTAATTTAATATAAAACAGAAACTAACCAAACGATTATAATCAAAATTGGTAATTGGTAGTGAAGAGCGTTGATTAAGATAACTAAATTACAAATATTGTAATATTTTGACAAATAAATAGATTCCGTAAGTTTTTAGTTTAAAAAACGGTACAATTTTTACGTAATAGAATATAAAACAGAAACTAACCAAACGATTATAATCAAAATTGGTAATTGGTAGTGGATGGCGTTGATTAAGATAATAAAATTACAAACATTGTTTTATTTTGACAAATAAATGGATTCCATAAGTTTTTAGTTCAAAAAACGGTAAAATTTTTACGTAATTGAATATAAAACAGAAACCAACAGAGTGATTATAATCAAAATTGGTAACTGGCGGTGCAGGGCTTTAATTAAGATAATGAAATTACAAACATTTTAATATTCTGACAAATAAATAGATTCTGTAAGTTTTTAATTCAAAAAAACGGTAAAATTTTTACATAATTGAATTTAAAACAGAAACTAAGCGAGTGATTATAATCAAAATTGGTAACTGGTAGTGCAGGGCGTTGTTTAAGATAATAAAATTACAAACATTGTTATATTTTGACAAATAAATGGATTCCGTAAGTTTTTAGTTCAAAAAACGGTAAAATTTTTACGTAATAGAATATAAAACAGAAACTAACCAAACGATTATAATCAAAATTGGTAATTGGTAGTGGAGGGCTTTGATTAAGATAATAAAATTACAAACATTGTAATATTCTGATAAATAAATGGATTCCGTAAGTTTTTAGTTTAAAAAACGGTAAAATTTGTACGTAATCAAATATAAAACCGAAACTAACCGAGTGATTATTATTATTTTTTATTGAACTTGAATGAAAAATTATGCTGCAGAGATTATAAATTTATTAACATTAACTTACCTTTAAATACTGAATCCCAACATTCACAAGTACACGAAGCTTTATCTACCGGAAAATGATATCTTGCCCAGAAGTACCATAATGTTGTAATATGTACAATTGGTAAAACGACCGGAAAAAGCCATCCTGAAAATATGGAAAATATTTCGATTTTCATCGAGAAGCTTTCACAACTTGATCTAAAACGCATGCTTGTTAATTTAGCAAATTTTATTAACATAATATAAACCTACTTTCCACATAAAGAGATCACAGACATGTGTTACGGAGTGCTACTATGTAGATGCTTGTTTTGAACGAACTAGAACGGATTTAGGCAGCTTATATTAAATATAGGAAGTTTGGTGCTATTAATAAATTTTCTATTAACGCACTATTCTGAGGAGTGTTAAATTAAACGATAATTAAATTTTTGGTACAAAAATAAATAAATTAATTAATTTTGCAAAAATTAAATTAAATGTCTTATTCACTCATTCGTGTTTATATCCAAAACGCCATCAATAATTAATAAATACCCTCAAGAGAGAAATAAAAAAATATAGCGTTGTAAACTAATTAGAAGTTCTTTTTGCGAACGCTTTTCCAACGAGTGTGCGCACATCCATTCGATGAGAAATTCAGCTCGGCTGTTGGAAAATCGATGCACATTCCGCGAAAGACTTGAAGAGGAAATATGGCGTTGGATTTTGCGGCTACCTATAAAGTTCTAGTGCTTGGTGATTCAAACGTTGGGAAAACTTGCATTGTGCATCGTTTCTGCGATGAAAGATATTATGATACTTATATTTCAACTATAGGTGAGTTAGATTTTATTTTATTAGTAGGTTGGGGTGGCATCGATTTGCCTATTCATTTTACTGTCGTTAACATTGGGGAAGGTCTGGTAAAAACTAAATATGTATTAGATGAGAATCTAGTTGAAGGTCGGGTTTTATGTTTTGGTTTGATGGTTGATGATTAGTTCGTATTGATTACTAATTTGAACATCTGTTGATTTTATTAAATTGATCAATAATATTTTATTTGGACAAAGAATGTTGTTTATTGAAATCAAATAATTAGCAAATTTGTTGCTTATACTTTTTAATTAATTGTATTGCATTATTCTATTGTTTGATCCTTATTACAAACTATTATATAATATGTCTTCATAACAATAAAGTTATGGTAATGTGGGAAAATAAAATGTAATTCTAACCAGAACAAATATTTGTTGAATGACATGTCATTTCTCATCACAGACGAAAATCAATTTTTAAGTATTTTATGTTTATCTAGTCGTTCAGATGGTTTTTGGATACAATTACAACATAATTTCTAATTTATATTAATTAGATAAAGATATGTCCATATGTTTATACGTTTACATAATATTTATATAAAAATATTTTATGGATTTTAAGAACGTAAAGCCATACAACTGTTTAGCCAATATAGTGGTCGTAAAAGTATATTAAAATGTTATGGATTTACTATTAAATTATAATTATTTGCTTTTACCATAGATGCTCTTAAAAAATGTAAGTCGACATCGCATGAGATTTTTGGTTATATAGATTTTTGTGGTGACAAATTTTTAGATGAATCACTTTGTACTTTATCGTGGAGGTTTATTATTAATTTTAATACACTTGGTACCTATGATAATGATATAAATCGGTACTAAAATGCATTACAATCTAATGTATACTTATATGCCGTATGTTATTTTTTGCTTGTTGGATGATGAAGCCAACATAACAACATTATATGCCCACAACTGACGTCATCTCATGTTAATTATCAAATAGCACATCAATTTTTAAGTAAAACAAATGATGTATGACTATATGCCAAGTGCCTTATAACAAGATTAATTGACATTTTGGTTGATTAAGAGCATACCGACCGCTACCTTGATTTGTAGTATTTTATCAAAAGCAGCAACTTTGGCTTCATTGCTGCTTCTACAAATTTGATAATCGATTTATTTTTTTACCAGTACATTTAGAAAGGATTAAACTACTATATGTCGAAGTTTTTTTTCTAAAATTATATTTGCAAATAGCAACAAAATGCATTCAAAAATACAGAAAAACGCATTTTTTTATATTTGATGGGGTTTTTTTGGCTATTTCCTAACTATTATTTGACTAAAAGACTTTGACATATTATAGTTTAATCTTTTCTAAATGTACTGGTAAAAAAATTAATCAATTATTAAATTATTTGTAGAAGCAGCGATGAAGCCAAAGTTGTCCTTTTTGTTAAAATACTACAAATCAAGGTAGCGGTCGGTATGCTCTTAAGTGCATAGAAATATGTTTTCATTCATTTGTTTAACACTAAATCTCTTCCTATTGCCCACGACTGACGTCATACGCACCGATCATGCTAGCTTGACTGCGTCGGCAAAAGGCGTGTCTATATAAGTTTATATGGTCTAAGGTTTTTATTAATTCAATAAGTCTTTTGTTTCAATGGCACGAAGCTAATAAAAGTAGAAGTTATAAAAAATTGAGCGTATTATTTTTTATTAAATTTTCACAATTAGTACTTATGATAATGGTACTAATTGATACTAAATTGCATTAGAATCCAATGCACCGTTTGTGAGTTATGCGTTTTTATTTAATCCATTGAGTCGTTTTTTTTGCTTAAATTATGTCAATTAGTTTGATCGTATAAATTTAAAAAAAGTTTCTACATATGGTACATATGATAATGATACAGATTATAGCCAAATTATATTAAAATCTAATGCGTCGTTTTGGAGTAACACATTTTTATTTAATCTATTAAGCTTCTTCTGCTGTTTACTTGATGTCAGTTAATTTGAGGTTATGTCAAATTGAGCTTACTAATTTTTATAAATTTTTTTCAATTTGTATATTTGAGTTGTGCGTTTTTATTTAATCCATTAAGGTTTTTGCTTTGTTTACATAATGTCAATTAGTTTGAGGTTATTCCAAATTATACGTGGTTTTGGGAAAGCTCTTCCAGCCTGTGCCTGGGGCTTTTACCTACTAAAACTTTAGTTAGCTAGCCTAAGTCGATTATCAATTTATCATGGTATGCCCGAATACGCAGCTCAGGATTTACTCTCAAAATACTTCAACGTTTTTATAATGCTTTTTCTTATGTCTACTGTAATTAGTAGACCAAACTTTTTGTTTTTATTCTTTTACTTGTGGCATTGGCTACTAACTCCAACACCTTGGTCATTGTGCTAAGTGTGGACTTACTCATTATAAAGCCATACTAGTTTTGCTAAGAGATTGAATGTTTGACCTCTTTACGGATATCAAAAGTAATTTTGTTGTGATCCAACTTTTTGACAACTAATACTTGAGTGAGTGGGTGGGCTACTCCAAAGCATGATAACAGTCAATATTTTAGACTGGAGTGTCATCAAGAGATTGAATGTTTAACTTCTCTGCGGCTGTCAGAAGTAATTTTGCCTCAAGAGAAGGTCGTAATCTAACCTCTTGACAACATACATTTGGGTGGGTGGGTGGGCTACTTTAAAATATAATAACAAATCAGTAGTTTGGATTGGAGTGGGCCAACCATCTAACCAAATCTTTGTCAAAAGTAATTTTGTCAAAAGAGAAGGTCGTGATCCAACTTCTTGACAACTAACACTTGGGTGTGTGGGTGGGCTACTTCAAAACATGATAACAAATCAGTAGTTTGGACTGTAGTGGCCCACCCACCCAAGTGTTTGTCATTAAGAGATTGAGTGTTTGACTTCTTTGCGGATGTCAGAAGTTATTTTGTCACAAGAGAGGGTCGTTATTTAACTTTTTGACAACTAACAATTGGATAGGTGGGCGGGCTACTCCAAAGCATGATAATGAGTCAGTAGTTTGGACGGGAGTGGCCCAACCACCCACTTAAGTATTTGTTAAAAGTAATTTTGTCAAAAGAGAAGATTGTGATCCAATCTCTCGACAACGAACACTTGGGTGGGTGGGTGGGCTACTCCAAAGCATGATATTAAATCAGTAGTTTGGACTGGAGTGGCCCACCCGCCCACCCAAGTGGTTGTCATCAAGATATTGAATGTTTGATTTCTTTGCGGATGTCAGAAGTTAATTTGTCACAAGAGAGGGTCGTAATCTAACCTTTTGACAACTAACATTTGGGTGGGTGGGCGGGCTACTCCAAACCATGATAACGAGTTAGTAGTTTGGACTGGAGTAGCTCACCCACCCACCCAAGAGTTTGTCATTAAGAGATTGAATGTTTGACTTTTTTGCAGGTGTCGGAAGCTATTTTGTCTTAAGAGAGGGTCTTGATTCAACTTATTGACAACTAACACTTGGGTGAGCTACTTCAAAGCATGATAACGAGTCAGTAGTTTGGACTGGAGTGGCTCACAAACTCACCCAAGTGGTCGTCATCAAGAGATTGAATGTTTGACCTTTTTGCGGATGTCAGAAGTTATTTTGTCACAAGAGAGGGTCGTGATCTAACTTCTTGACAACTAACTTTTGGGTGGGTGGGAGGGCTACTCAAAAGCATAATAACGAGTTAGTAGTTTGGACTGTACTGGCCCAACCACTCACCCAACTGTTCGTCATCAAGAGATTGAATGTTTGACCACTTTCCGGACGTCAGAAGTTATTTTCTTACAAGAGAGGGTTGTGATCTAACTTCTTGACAATTAACATTTTGGGTGGGTGGGTGGGCTACTCCAAACCATGATAACGAGTCAGTAGATTAGACTGGAGTGGCTCATCCACTTACCCAAATGTTTGTCATGAAGAGATTGAATGTTTGACCCTTTTGCGGATGACAGAAGGCACAAGGGAGGGTCGTGATTCAACTTCTTGACAACTAACGTTTGGGTGGGTGGGTGGGTGGCCCACTCCAAAGCATGATAACGAGTCAGTAGTTTGGACTGGAGTGGCCCACCCCCCCACCCAAGTGTTCTTCATCAAGAGATTGAATGTTGACCTCTTTCCCAATGTCAGAAGTAATTTTGTCACAAATGAGGGTTGTTGCCTAACCTTTTGACAACTAACATTTGGGTGGGTGGGTAGGCAACTCCAAAGCATGATAACTAAACAGCAGTTTAGAGTGGAGTGGCGCAACCACCCATCCAAGTGTTTGTCAAAAGTCTTTTTTTTTTTTTTTTAAAGAGGGCCCTGATCTAACCTCTTGACAGCTAACACTTGGGAGGGTGGGTGGGCTACTCCAAAACATGATAACAAGTCAGTAGTTTGGACTGGAGTGGCTCACCCACTCACCCAAGTGTTTATAATCAAGAGATTGAATGTTTGGCCTCATTGCGGATGTCAGAAGTCATTTTGTCTCAAGAGAGAGTCGCGAACTAACCTCTTGGCAATTAACACTTGGGTGGGTGGGCTACTAAAAACATGATAACGAGTCACTAGTTTGGACTGGAGTGGACCACCCGCCCATCCAAGTGTTTGTCATCAAGAGATTGCCTGTTTGACCTCTTTGCGGATGTCAGAAGTTATTCTGTCACAAAAGAGGGTTGTGATCTAACCTCTTGACAATTAACATTTGGGTGGGTGGGTGGGCTACTCCAAACCATGATAACGACTCAGTAATTTGGACGGAAGTGGCCCAACCACCCACTCAAGTGTTTGACCACTTTGCGGACGTCAGAAGTTATTTTGTCAGAAGAGAGGGTCGTGATCTAACCTCTTGACAACTAACATTAGGGTGGGCGGGTGGGCCATTTCAAAACATGATAACAAATCAGTAGTTTAAACTGGAATGTCTCCACCACCCACCCAAGTGTTCGTAAAAAAAAAAATTATTAAAAGAAAAGGTTGTGATTCAACCTATTGACAACTAACATTTGGGTGGGTAGTTGGCCCACTCCAAAGCATGATAACACGTCAGTAGTTAGTTTTGAAGTAGCACATCTACCTACCTTTGTCATCAAAAGATTGAATGTTTGACTTCTCTGCGGATGTCAGAAGTAATTTTATCACAAGAGAGGGTCGTACTCTAACCTCTTGACAACTAACATTTGGGTGGGTGGGTGGGCTACTCTAAAACATAATAACAAGCCAGTAGTTTGGACTGGAGTGGCCCACCCACCCACCCAAGTGTTCGTCATCAAGAGATTGAATGTTTGACCACTTTCCGGATGTCAAAAGTCATTTTGTCACAAGAGAGGGTCGTAATCTAACCTCTTGACAACTAACATTTGGGTGGGTGGGTGGGCCACTCCAAATCATGATAACAAGTCAGTAGTTTGGACGGGAGTGGCGCAAACATCCATTCAAGTGCTTGTCAAAAGTAATTTTGTCAAAAGAGAAGGTCGTGATCCAACCTCTTGACAACTAACTTGGGTGGGTGGGTGGGTAGGTTATTTCAAAGCATGCTAACTAGTCTATTGGCAGAATCTTAAAGAATTCTGTTTTGTTTTCATTATTATTATGCCACAAAATGCGTTTAGAGTGCTTTGCCTAATCTGTACGTTTATACGGTATATCAAATAAATAATTATTATGTAAAACTGGAGCGTAGGCAGGAATACCATTTAAACTAAGGTCAGTTTTTGCCATTTTTTCTCTCACATCCCAATAGGTGCCTGTCTTGCTGATTTCTTCTGCTTGTAGATGCAGGACGAGTAACGACCGTTTGAAAGTAAGTAGGTGCAGCGGAATGGTATTAGCAATGGCTGGTATTGTTTTTGAGGAAACGGTTTTGTACGAGACGCGAATGTTGTAAGATATTTTTAATGGATTTAATGGCTTAAGACGGGGTTCCGTACAGTACTATGAAGAAGACTATGCGCAGCGTGAATTGCTCTTTTATTTTCTTCTTTTTAAGTCTTTCAATGTTAGGTATCAGCTTACTTTGCGGTAGTTTTATTGGCTTTTTTCACTGTTTTTGAAATATGGGGTCTATGTTCATATTGTGGCAAAAGTGATGCTCAGGTATTTGATGTTGCTCTGGTTTGTTATTGGCATGTCATCAACCGTAAGTAAGAAAATTTTGTAGTTCCTCCTGTTTGCAAGAATGATAGACTACGTCTTTTGCGCATCAAATTGGATTTTTTTTTGTCAAATTACCCATTCAACATTCTTTTTCTTGTTTTTAATGTTTTCGCCCGCAATAATTATTTTTACGTCATAAGCGTAGCCAATTAAGGTAATATTTTTGGTTATTCTTAATATTTTGTTATAACTATTGTTTCACAGTGTTGGACTCTTGATTGAACCTTGCGGGATCCCAGTAGTGATTTCCATTTATACTCGTTGCCTATTAGGACGTTGCCGTTTTTTTGGTAGCTACAGGTGATCTTGATCAAATACTCAGAGACAGCAATCTTCCGTAACGTCTTAACAATATCCGCCTATAGTACAGAGTTGAAGGCAATCTTAATATCAAACTTTATTTTTGTTGTTTTTTATCTGCTTTTGAATTTTTTTGCTGCATTAATGTGGGCCGCTTTTTCTTGAAACCGAATTGCACAGGTTCAGTAGTTTTCTGTTCAGAATTTGCTCGTAAAGCTTGCCAATCAAGTTTTGGATGCAAATTGGCCTATTTGCTTTTTTTCTTCTTTTTTAGCTGGTTTTTCACTCATCTAGCAAAGTGCTTTTGCTCATGAAAGTGTTACAAGTAACTAGAAGCACATTTCGGCATTTTTCAAGAATTGCTTTGATTGCTTTTTGAGTGATTTTGTTTGTTTTTTGGCATATTGGGTGGTATGTCTTCAGGTTGTCATAAAAAAAGTTGGTCATGTGGTCTTTGGGTGCTCCTGGAAAAGTTCCTTAACTACTTTTACCTGCTTTTTGGCCGTAAGATGTATTGGAAAGCGCTTGCCAATTTTGCCGTTGACAATCTTGTAGTCAGTGCGCCATAGGTCACTATCTAGTTTTTTATTTGCTTCTGGCCCAGGTTAGGATAGGTTAGGTTAGGTTAGGTTAGTCTTATGACTAGTTTGTAAATTTATTTTTTCCGCGTGTGTAAATGGCAACTGACTTTTCATTTGTTTTTATGTTTTAACAAAATAATGTTCCCCGCCCACCCACTAGTGTGTTACTTATTAAGTAGTTCTCCTCCGTGCACACGTACCACCGTTATTATTTGATGTTTTTCATGTTTTAACAGAAGAAACATTAACAATTGTTGATTGGCTAATTTTTAAACAACAAACAGTTGAGTGGATGGGCGGGTCAAAGTGTTGCAACAATTGACCGCAATTATTTTAATAATGTTTCCCGCCCACCCGCCCAAGTGTTGGTTATTGAGTAGTTTGTAATTTCCTTCTTCTTCCGCATATAAGTGACTCCTATTATTTGATGCTTTTTGTGCTTTAACAAAAGAAACATCAACAATTGTCGATTGGCTAATTCCTAAACAACAAACATTTGGGTGGGTGGGCGGGTCAAAGTGTTGCAATAATTGACCGCAATTATTTTAATAATGTTCCTTGGCCACCCGCCCAAGTGGTTATTGAGTAGTTTGTAATTTTCCTCTCTTTGCGCTTGTAAGTGACTCCTGACATTTTGATGCTTTTTATGTTTTAACAGAAGAAACATCAACAATTATTGATTGGCTAATTCCTAAACAACAAACAGTTGGGTGGGTGGGCGGGTCTAAGTGTTGCAACAATTTGCCGCAATTATTTTAATAATGTTCCCCGCCCACCCGTCCAAGTCTTGCTTATCGAGTACTTTTTTTATGTTTTATCAAAGAAACATTAACAATTGTTAATTGGCTCATTCCTAAACAACAAATAGTTGGGTGGGTGGGCGGGTCAAAGTGTTGCAACAATTGACCGCAACTATTTTAATGTTTTTTTCCCAACCGCCCTCTTTGCAAATGTCATTTGTCTCTAAATTAAAAGAAGTAAGTAACAAATCCAACTTTTTGGTAACAAACAATTGGGTGGGTGGGCGAGGCACTCAGTTTATTGATTGCAGTACAGTAGTTTCAACTGAAGTGCTTGCCCACCCATCCAAGTGTTACTAATCTAAAAATTAAATTTAATTCTCTTTGAGAATGTATTTTTTTTTTTAATTGGGAAAAAAAGTTTCATATTCAAACTCTTGATAACAAATAATTGGGTGGGTAGGCGAGGCACTGAGCGGTAATTTTAATTGGAGTGCCCGACCACCCACCCAAGTGTTACTGATCCAAAAGTTGAATTTTCTTCTTTCTACAAATGTTTCTAAATTGGGGGAAGAGTGTGACAAATCCAATCTGTCAATAACAAATAGTCGGGTGGGTGAGCGGGGACCTTAGTTCAATGGTTGCCGGTGAGTAGTTTTGACTGTAATGTTCCAGCTATGTGTTGGTTATCTAGAGATCTCAACTTTACTGCAAAAGTGAGTTGTTATTAAATGAGGGGAAAATTATACCAAAAATATATTTAAAAAGCCGTAACTAGTTTCAGCCTTTACAAGGCCATCATCGGACCTGTTTGTATCACTGTCCGATGATGGCTTTGTAAAGGTTGAAACTAGTTACGGTTTTTTGAATATATTTTTGGTATAATACATAGTAAATGTGTTTTATTTATTTTATCCAAAATTTTATTTAATAAAACCAAAATCCATCAAAATCCAATGCGCAGTTACGATTTTTTTATAATCTAATAAGCCTTTATCTTTATTTATTTGTTTAAAATCATATTTATTGACAAAATTTTATAATAAAATAGTCGTACAATAATGGAATGTTATATGATATTTGTTGCAGGCATCGATTTTAAGCAAAAGATTATAAATCTCGATGGAGTTCCCGTGAAACTTCAGATATGGGACACTGCGGGTCAGGAAAGGTTCCGTACATTAACAACAGCCTATTACCGTGGTGCCATGGGAATTCTCCTCCTTTACGATGTGACTAATCTAGAATCCTTCAACCACATCACTTATTGGCTCCAAAACATCGAAGAAGTAAGAAGGATTGATTATATCCGTTAAAAAAACTTTAATAGATTATAAAATATTATTTTGCTCAATGATAAAACGATTGTAATTTGTTACAGAATGCTTCCCCTAATGTAGTCACAGTATTGGCAGGCAATAAATGCGAGTCTTCTGATAGAATAGTAGATTTAGATAGTGGCAAAAAGGTATACAATTCAAATATTTTTAGAATGTATTTTTATTGAATATAATTTTAGATGGCTGATAACTTCGAGCTTCCATTTTTCGAAGTATCCTGCAAGGATAACATAAATATAGAAAATGCTTTCCTTACATTAGCCAGAAAAATTAGAGAATTACGAGAATTAAAAGTAAATATAACAATCCAACACAATTTGATATAATTAATGTAAATATTTCAGGGTGACCCATTCCAAGAATCTAAAGATGAGACCGAAGTACTGAAAAATAAGACAGACCTTCAATCGAGGACATGTTCCTGTTAGATTAAGAGCTTTAACATTCTAAGACTTTTACATGTCAATAATAATCACTCCTATATTTTCTTCTACTCGGAGCGAAACAAAAATTGAAAGGAAAACCCAGAGTTAAATTAATCTTTTTAGGAGCGATTGTTTATTCGCTTTTATATGTGATTTTTAAGACATAAATGTATGAGATTATCTGGGCTTAGGTTATAGATTTTAATTAAAATAATAGATGCGAAGACATATTTTTACGCTGATCGCACACAATTCTATTCAGTTTATTATATTTATTTTGATTCAGAAAAACAACAATATCTAATAGCCAAATATTTGACTTACATGTAGCCAAATGAAATTTGCCTTAATGAGATTGAACCAACTATAAGTGGCCTAAATCACAATGTCAAGTCAAATTAATCTCAAAGAACGACTGAACATATCCAGGTGGACTTCAACGAAGACTTTCGGTGCTTTGAAGCATCTCAACATATACAAATCTTTAGATACATTTTATATCATTTAATTAATTAAGAGACTAGCTGCTTCGTAAGACTCATTATAAACAATTAAATTGTTGAATTAGCAGTATTATATAAATGTATAATTGTCTCAAATTAGCCAATTAATTTCAAAACCCTTACGCTCCTTACGTTTCCACACGAACTGCTTGCTGGGACCATTGAATTGCTAAATTTCGTTGATATATATTGTCAAAATTGTGATATATTATTATTAAAAATTTATGTAAAATTATATGTAGACTGTATGTTAATAGTTGAATGACAAAACTGTTAGCTATAATTATATATACAGACAAAAATAATAATAAATACAAACAAAATGTTTATTAATATTAGAAATATTTTGTTTCTTTATTTAGAAATTATTATTTGCAAATCATTTAACGGAATTGTTTTACCTAGATGTGATTGCTCCATGAAATGTGATTCCTTTCTAATGTAATTGTTTAATAAGTGTGACATATTAATTAATTTTATTTGCAACAGATTTTATTGTCCTAATTATTAATAATATTATTGATATTTTATTGGTAATTAGAAGACTAATATGCAGATATGCATATCTCCTGATATAATATCTTTCTGGATGAAACTCGAGACCCAAATCTACTGTCAAAATTAAACAGCAAACTACAGTTTATGATAACGGGCAGTTTGAACTGGAGTGCTTATAGTAGTAGCATATAATATATTTGTGATGTTTGCTTCAGTGATACTCCGTAGGATGAAACGTGGTGGGGTGGTGAGTACACTGTAGCTGGGTTGCCTAGAAGATACAGAGTTGGACGAATGATGGAACTATTTGGCAGAAGACGGAATATCTATTCAATATTTGCAGAGTGTCGGGTATGATTTGTTTTTCTTGAAGATCGTAGTCTAATCTCTTGACGACAAACACTAGGGTGGGTGGTTGAGGCACTCCAGTCCAAACAACTGACTTGTTATCAAGTTATGGAGTGTCCCAACTACCCACCTAAGCTTTTGTTGTCAAGAAATTAAAGGTTTGACCTCTCTGTGGACGTCAAAAGTCACTTTACTACAAGAGAAGGTTATAATCCAACTTTTTGATAAAAAAATCAATTGGGTGGGTGAGAGGGTCCAAACTAATGAGTGCGTTTTTAAATGACGCGAACAGCGGTTCGAGCACTCGAACAATAAAATGGGCGTTTTTAAATACAACCCGAACAAGTGTTCGAACAACATTTGCACGCACCTAGTCAAGAGGTGGTGCATGACGGGCATGTACAGTGTTGCCACATAGCAAAAATAAAATAATATATTTATCATGGTTTTATCAGGACATGGGTACGGTTTTATATACATTATAAAAATATAAGGTATACAAGAAATATGCGCTCATACAAAATATGTGTGAATCTAGAATAATAAGATTTTAAATATTTTACTTGGTGCAGATTTGAATTGTATTAATTGACAACACTGGGCATGTAAGCAAAACAAACAACATAACCTTAGAAAACATGTTTTTGACGTTTGAGTGCTATATGCTGTTTTTAAATTACCCTGCACGAACAAACAAAAAAGTTGTTCGTGCAAAAATTGTTCGAACAGCAAGAGCACTTTAAAAACGCACCCATTGATTTGTTATAATGATATAGAGTGTCCCACCCAATCACCCAAGTGTTTGTCTTTAAAAGATTAAATATTTGACTTCTCAATGAGCGTCAGAAGTCATTTTGTCACAAGAGGAGGTCCTGATCCAACTTCTTGATAACAAACACTTGGGTGGGTGACTCTAATCCAAACTACTGACTTGTTATTATGCTATAGAGTGTCTCAAATATCTACCCAAGTATCCGTCATCAAAAGATTAAATATTTGAATTCTCAATGAGTGTCAGAAGTAATTTGTCACAAGAGAAGGTCGTGATCCAACTTCTTGATAACAAACACTTGAGTGGGTGGGTGGGCTACTCCAATCTAAACTACTGATTTGTTATCATGCTATAAAGTGTCCCACCCACCCACCCAAATGTCCGTCATCAAAAGATTAAATATTTGACTTTTCAATGAGCGTCAGAAGTTATTTGGTCACAAGAGAAAGTCGTAATCTAACTTTTTGATAACGAACACTTGGGTGGGTGGGTGGACAACTCTAATCCAAACTACTGACTTGTTTTTATGCTATAAAGTGCCCCACCCACCCACTCAAGTGTCCGTCGTCAATACATTAAATATTTGACTTCTCAATGAGCGTCTGAAGTCATTCTGTCACAAGAGAAGGTCGTGATGCAACTTCTTGATAACAAACACTTGGGTGGGCTACTCCAATCCAAACTACTGACTTGTTATCATG
Organism: Tachinus rufipes; assembly: GCA_963932245.1. Lineage (NCBI taxonomy): Eukaryota > Metazoa > Arthropoda > Insecta > Coleoptera > Staphylinidae > Tachinus > Tachinus rufipes. The sequence continues at coordinate 13,379,893 of OZ010749.1, forward strand.
CTATAAAGTGTCCGTCATCAAAAGATTAAATATTTGACTTCTCAATGAGCGTCAGAAGTCATTTTGTCACAAGAGGAGGTCCTGATCCAACTTCTTGATAACAAACACTTGGGTGGGTGACTCTAATCTAAACTACTGACTTGTTATCATGCTTTAGAGTGTCTCAAACACACACCCAAGTGTCCGTCATCAATACATTAAATATTTGACTTCTCAATAAGCGTCAGAAGTTATATTGTCACAAGAGAAGGTCGTGATGCAACTTCTTGATAACAAACATTTGGGTGGGTGGGTGGGCTACTCCAATCCAAACTACTGACTTGTTATCATGCTATAAAGTGTCCCACTCACCCACCCAAGTGTCCGCCATCAAAAGATTAAATATTTGACTTCTCGATGAGCGTCAGAAGTTATTTTGTTACAGGAGAAGGTCGTGATGCAACTTCTTGATAACAAACACTTGGGTGGGCTACTCCAATCCATACTACTGACTTGTTATCATGCTATAAAGTGTCCCACCCACCCACCCAAGTGTCCGTCATCAAAAGATTAAATATTTGACTTCTCAATGAGCGTCAGAAGTCATTTTGTGACAAGAGAAGTTGTGGTCCAACTTCTTGATAACAAACACTTGGGCGGGTGGGTGGGCTACTCTAATCTAAACACTGACTTGTTATCACGCTATATAGTGTCCCACCCACTCACCCAAGTGTTCGTCATCAAAAGATTAAATATTTTACTTCTCAATGAACGTCAGAAGTTATTTTGTCACAAGAGAAGATCGTGATCCAACTTTTTGATAACAAACATTTGGGCGGGTGGGTGGGCTACTCTAATCCAAACTACTGATTTGTTATCATGCTATAGAGTGTCCCATCCACCCACCCAAGTGTCCGTCATCAAAAGATTACATATTTGACTTCTCAATGAGCATCAGAAGTCATTTTGTCACAAAAGAAGATTGTCATCCAACTTTTTGATAACGAACATTTGGGTGGGTGGGTGGGCAACTCTAATCCAAACTACTGACTTGTTATTATGCTATAGAGTGTCTCACTCACCCACCCAAGTGTTCGTCATCAAAAGATTCAATATTTGACTTTTCAATGAAGAGCAGAAGTCATTTTGTCACAAGAGAAGATCGTGATCCAACTTTTTGATAACAAACACTTGGGCGGGTGGGTGGGCTACTCTAATCTAAACTGCTGACTTGTTATCATGCTATAAAGTGTCCCACCCAACCACCCAAGTTTCTGTCATTAAAAAATTAAATATTTGACTTCTTAATGAGCGTCAGAAGTCATTTTGTCACAAGAGGAGGTCCTGATCCAACTTCTTTATAACAAACTATTGGGTGGGTGGGTGGGCTACTTCAATTCAAACTACTGACTTGTTATTATGCTATAAAGTGTCCCACCCACCCACCCAAATGTCCGTCATCAAAAAATTAAATATTTGTCTTCTCAATGAGCGTCAGAAGTAATTTTGTCACAAGAGGAGGTTCTGATCCAACTTCTTGATAACAAACACTTGGGTGGGTGACTCTAATCCAAACTACTGACTTGATTTGTTATCATGTTATAGAGTGTCCCATCCACCCGCCTAAGTGTCCGTCATCAAAAGATTACATATTTTACTTCTCAATGAGCGTCAGAAGTCATTTTGTCACAAGAAAAGGTCGTGATTCAACTTCTTGATAACAAACACTTGGGTGGGTGATTCTAATCCAAACTACTGACTTGTTATTATGCTATAAAGTGTCCCACCCACCTACCCAAGTGTCCGTCATCAAAAGATTAATATTTGACTTCTCAATAAGCGTCAGAAGTCATTTTGTCACAAGAGAAAGTCCTGATCATCTTGATAACAAACACTTGGGTAAGTGACTCTAATCTAAATTACTGACTTGTTATCATGCTTTAAAGTGTCTCACCCACCTACCCAAGTGCCCAAGGTTGTAATTTAACTTTTTGATAACACACACTTGGGTGGGTGGGTGGGCAACTCTAATCTAAATTACTGATTTGTTATCATCTTATAGAGTGTCCCACTCACCCACCCAATTGTCCGTCATCAAAAGATTAAATATTTGACTTCTCAATGAACGTCAGAAGTTATTTTGTCACAAGAGAAAGTCGTGATTCAACTTCTTGGTAACACACTTTTGGGTGGGTGGATGGGCAACTGTAATCCAAACTCCTGACTTGTTATTATGCTATAGAGTGTCTCACTCACTCACCCAAGTGTTCGTCATCAATAGAATAAATATTTGACTTTTCAATGAGCGTCAAAAGTCATTTTGTCACAAGAGAAAGTTGTGATCTAACTTCTTGATATCAAACACTTGGGTGGGTGGGTGGGCAACTCTAATCCAAACTACTGATTCGTTATTATGTTATAGAGTGTTCCACTCACTCACCTAAGTGTCTGTCATCAAAAGATTTAATATTTGATTTCTCAATAAACGTCAGAAGTCATTTTGTCACAAGAGAAAGTCGTGATCCAACTTCTTGATAACACACTTTTAGGTGGGTGAGTGGGCAATTCTAATCCAAACTACTGACTTGTTATCATGTTATAGAGTATCCCACCTTCCACCCACGTGTCCGTCGTCCAAAGATTAGATATTTGACTTCTCAACGAGCGTCAAAAGTCATTTTGTCACAAGAGAAGGTCGTGATCCAACTTCTTGATAACAAACATTTGGACGGGTGGGTGGGCAATTCTAATCCAAACTTCTGACTTGTTATTATGCTATAGAGTGTCACACCTACCCACCCAAGTGTCCGTCATTAATAGATTAAATATTTGACTTCTCAATGAGCGTCAGAACGCAAATTGTGTGTGATATTTGAGAAGAATTGCTGTTTGCCTTGTTTCAACTAATACAACTAAATGTAAATGAAAATAATACTTTCATGGCTGCGCGCGTTCTTCAGCAAACATGCCGATCTTTATACTTTATTTAATAAATTTTGTAGTATATTGCATATTATACCGCCATGTATTTGAAAATGCAGATCATAGCGAATACGATTGACTTCAGCTAGCTCAGCCGTTCGTTCCGACTCGTTGCAGTTCGGGTCCGGTGGTTCAGCGTAGAAGTCGACGAAATGTGCTCGTGATAATTTTGCTAAATTAGTGGTAAATTTGCATAATTAATTAGTGCCGTTGTGCTTAGGGTTGGGAGTAATGTGTAGGGGTTGTGTATCATGAATATTTTAACTCGGAGTGAAGTAGTTTGATTGGAAAATACGTATATCCAGATGCCGGCTCATGGGGGTCATCTGCGGTCATAGCATCAGATGTTATTAAAGGTATCGTTTACATTTATTGTTAATTCCAATTAGAAGGCATTTTTATGTTATACAAATGCAATATTTATTGATTATTTTTTATTATGTATGTTGTACTATATTAGTAATATATTAAGATTTTTATTCTCTGGGGTTGATTTGAGTATGTTATTTTTATGACTTTTTTTCTAAATTTAATATGTTTCATAATATTTCCTATACCTTATACTAATTAAATGCAATTTTATTTAGATTCTAAGTAACTAGTATAAAGCTAATCTGGTCATGTTAGGTGTCAGCTCCCATGTGCGTCCGACCATCATTTTGGTTGCAATGAGCACGTAAATGGCCTTTGTAGTAATATTTTCCAGGTGAAGGTTTATTTTTGCTCTACCTTTCTACGGTGTTTACTGCACTTGGCATTATGTTTGATAATATTTACTTACTAGACTTAACCTAAGACAAAAAAAAAGATTGTCGTCAAGTATCTGTAGACGAAGCACCTTCTTTTTTTATCAAAGTTTTAACGGCTTTTTGGGTCAATTTAAGCACATCATTTTAAAAATCATTGAATGGCAGTTGTCACTAATACGTCAGAGGTGGGCAGAATAACAATTTTCTTGATAACCAACACTTAGCCGGGAACACAGTTTATAAATATTGAGTTGGTGGTTTAATACAGTGTTCCCGCTCACCCGCCCAAGTGTTTGTTATCAAGAAATTTGTTTATTCTTATACTTGTTGCGTTTCCTCTGTTTTTGATATGACAGATTAAATGACAGTTGTCACTAATACGTCAAAGGTAGGGAGAATAACAAATTTCTTGATAACTAACACTTGGGAGGGTGGGCGGGAACACAGTTTATAAGTATTGAGTCGGTGATTTGATACAGTATTCCCGCCCACCCGCCTAAGTGTTTGTTATCAAGAAATTTGCTTATTCTCATACTTGATGCGTTTCTGCTGTTTTTATTTTGACAAATTGAATGACAGTTGTCAGTAACACGTCAAAGGTACATCAATAAATTTTTTGATAACTAACTTTTGGGCGTGTGGGCGGGAAGACAGTTTATAAATATTGGGTCGGTGGTTTGATACAATGTTTCCGCCTACCCGAACAAGTGTTGGTTATCAAGAAATTTGCTTATTCTCACACTTGTTGCGTTTTTGCTGCTTTTATTATGATAGATTGAATGACAGTTGTCACTAATACGTTAGAGGTGGGCAGAATAACAATTTTCTTGATAACCAACACTTGGGCGGGTAGGTGGGAACACAGTTTATAAATATTGAGTTGGTGGTTTAATACAGTGTTCCCGCTCACCCGCCCAAATGTTTGTTATCAAGAAATTTGCTTATTCTTATACTTGTTGCGTTTCCTCTGTTTTTGATATGACAGATTAAATGACAGTTGTCACTAATACGTCAAAGGTAGGGAGAATAACAAATTTCTTGATAACTAACACTTGGGAGGGTGGGCGGGAAGACAGTTTATAAATATTGAGTCGGTGGTTTGATACAATGTTTCCGCCTACCCGCACAAGTGTTGGTTATCAAGAAATTTGCTTATTCTCACACTTGTTGCGTTTCTGCTGCTTTTATTATGATAGATTGAATGACAGTTGTCACTAATACGTTAGAGGTGGGCAGAATAACATTTTTCTTGATAACTAACACTTGGGCGGGTAGGCGGGAACACAGTTTATAAATATTGGGTCGGTGGTTTAAAACAGTGTTCCCGCCCACCCGCAAAAGTGTTTGTTATTAAGAAATTTGCTTATTCTCATACTTGTTGTGTTTCTGCTGTTTTTAATATGACAGATTGAATGACAGTTGTTACTAATACGTCAGAGGTGGGTACAATAACAAATTTCTTGATAACTAACACTTGGGCGGGTGGGCGGGAACACGGGTTATAAATATTAGGTCGGTGGTTTATTACAGTGTTTCCGCCCACCCGCTCAAGTGTTTGTTATTACGAAAATTTGCTTATTCTCACACTTGTAGCGTTTCTGCTGTTTTTAATATGACAGATTGAATGACAGTTGTCACTAATACTTCAAAGGTGGGGAGAATAACAAATTTTTTGATATCTAACACTTGGGAGGGTGGGCAGGAACACAGTTTATAAGTATTGGGTTGTTGATTTGATACTGTGTTCCCGCCCAAGTGTTTGTTATCAAGAATTTTACTGGTTTTCACACCTGTTGCGTTGCTGCTGTTTCTAATATGACAGATTGGATGACAGTTGTCACTAATACGTCAGAGGTGGGGAGAATAACAAATTGTTGGAGATACTGACCGGGGAATGGGCATTCATCTTGAAGCAGGTGATTGTGTGGTCTGTAGGTTTCTTTTGGTAGTTTATCTCATAAGTTGGTGTTGTAGCTTTAAAGCTGGCGGTGTAACTGGTTGACAAGATTTGGCGCGGAGGGGTTTTGTTAACTTTGAGGCCCTTGCGGATCACGTGCCTGCAACACTTGGACTTTCTATTTAGATCTTGGTGAAAAGATCTTTTGACACAGAGTAAAAACTAAAATAAAAAAATAGTTAGTGTAAGAAAGGCCACGTGGACCGCTTACAAAACGTCAGTTATGAGGGCTTCTTGATGGTGGATGGGCCGCGCTTTTGGATAGATTTTCTGTGAACTTAATATAAATCAGTTCAAGACGTGATGGATTTTTTCATAACAAATTAAAAAAGGGTCTAACTCTGAGTATTAAAATTATTATTATTTATTTGTGATTAAAATTTAATTTATCATTATTCATAAACAAATTTAGTATCAATCGAAAGATAATTTTACGGCGCACAACATTTTAAAAGATTTGTTTAACTTTATTCAGTAATTTTAATAAATTTGTAATGTAATGTTTGGCAAACTCCCTCCTATAAATAATACCATAGTAACACAGGTTGGCCGTACGATCTCACTCAACGAAGCGTGCAGTCCGTCGATGTCTTTGCTGTGAGTAGGATGTGCGCGCGCTCGGGTTAGCATTAAATGGCGACGCACATGTATTGCGTTGTAAAATAAAATGAAACAATATAGTCTATATGAATTGGAATTAGTGAAGTGTTGTGCATGGAAGTGATTTATACTTTATGAGTGCCATGTTGACCACAATCTGGAGGATGTAGGGGAAAATTTAATTCTGTGTTTGGTGAAGGCTTTGGAATACTAATTGTAAGTGTATTTTGATTGCTATGGGTTTGATTTGATCAAAAATTTATCTTCATAATATTCAATATGTGTTTTCTTAATGTGTTAATTGATATATGAATTATAGCTAAGCCTACTTTGTAGAACCTATTTTATTCTTAAGTGGGGCCAAATCTCAAAGCTCTGATTTTTTTTGTGTTACTGAAATTTTTATATTTTAATTAGAATGTTTTATAATTGCTACTTGCTAATAAGAATTGAATTATTTTGCTTTTCTGTGATTTAGTTAAACAAAATCAATTTGTATAACAATTATAACTCAATAGCCCTGTTAGTTTATCAATGTATGTGAGTGACATTACTCGGAGAAATGGTTTCTTATTTCATTTATGTTGTCAGTAAACTAATTTCTTAATAATTAGCGTTTGGGTGGGTGGGTATGTGGGGTTGACAAACAAAAACTAGTGTCCAACGCTTCCAACAAAGTATTTGTTCTTTGCATCTTAGACAATAAGTATAATTTCTAATTTTTATTAAATTAGGATGTCTTACGACTAATTTCTGGATGACAATCAGTTGGGTGGGTAAGTGGGGTATACTGTCTACGACTATGGACGATAGTTGTGTACTCGTGGTTTTTGCAACTATAACATAATTCCTGGATTGCAAACTTTTAGATGGGCAACTGTCTATGATTATGGACGAGAGGTTTGTATTAGTGTACTCTGCCCACCTGCTCAAGTGTTTGTAATCAAGTGATTGGAAGTATTTCAACAATAACGAGTGACTCAGTTTATACTTGTGTCCCAGCTACCCGCCCATGTGTTTGTGTTCAAGAAAATGATAATTTCTTCCATTTTCCTCGTACTTTTAACAAATGTTCATCAACATTTGTTGGTTAGCTAATTTTTGGATCAATAACATTTGGGTAGGCAGGCGGGACAAAGTTATTCAACATTAAAGCAAGACAGTTTATACTTGAGATCAAAAAATTTTTAATTTTTTCAACCTTCCTCGTACTTTTAACAAATGTCCCTCAACAATTGTTGATTAGCCAAAATGGATCAGCAACACTTGGGTGGGCGGGCGAGACAAAGTGTTTTAACAATAAAGCAAGACAGTTTGTACTTGAGTTTATCTCACCGGCTCAAGTGTTTGCGATCAAAGAAATTATAATTTCTTCAACCTTCCTTGTACTTTTAACAAATGTCCATCATTAATTGTTGGTTAGCTCATTTTTGGATCACCAACACTTGGGTGGGCGGGCGGGACAAAGTGTTTTAACAATAAAGCAAGACAGTTTATACTTGAGTTCATCTCACCGGCTCAACAGCAGCACAGTTTTAACAAATGTCCATCAACAATTGTTGATTAGCCAATTTCTTGATCACCAACACTTGGGTGGGCGGGCGGGACAAAGTGTTTCAACAATAAAGCAATACAGTTTATACTTTAGTTCATCTTACCGGCCCAAGTGTTTGCGATCAAGAAAATTATAATTTCTTCAACTTTGCTTGTATTTTTAACAAATTTCAATCAACAGTTGTTGCTTAGCCAATTTCTGTATCACCAACACTTGGGTGGGTGGGCGGGACAAAGATTTTAAAAATAAAGCTTGATGTGGTTTAAACTTGTGTCCCACCCACCCACCCAAGTGTTTGTGATCAAGAAAACTTTAATTTCTTTAACTTTGTGCATACTTATGATATATGTCCATCAACAGTTGTTGATAAGCCAATCTTTGGATCACCAACACTCATGTGGGTGGGTGGGCCAAAGTAATTCGATATGGTTTATACTTGTGTCCCACCCACCCACCCAAGTGTTTGTGATCAAGAAAACTTTAATTTCTTTAACTTTGTGCATACTTATGATATATGTCCATCAACAGTTGTTGATAAGCCAATCTTTGGATCACCAACACTCATGTGGGTGGGTGGGCCAAAGTAATTCGATATGGTTTATACTTGTGTCCCACCCACCCGCTCAAGTGTTTGTGATCAAGAAAATTATAATTTTTTCAACCTTTCTTGTACTTTTAACAAATGTTCATCAACAATTGTTGATTAGCCAATTTCTGAATTACTAACATTTGGGTGGGCGGGCGGGACAAAGTTTTTCAACAATAAAGCAAGACAGTTTATACTTGAGTTTATCTCACCGGCCCAAATGTTTGCGATCAAGAAAATTTTAGTTTCTGCAACCTTTCTCGAACTTTTAACAAATGTCCATCAACAATTGTTGACTAGCCAATTTTTTGATCACCAACATTTGGGTAGGCGGGCGGGACAAAGTATTTTAGTAATAAAGCTTGATGTCGTTTAAACTTGTGTCCCCACCCAACCACCCAAGTGTTTGTGATCAAGAAAATTTTAATTTCTTTAACTTGGTGCATACTTTTGATATACGTCCATCAACAGTTGTTAATAAGCCAATCACTGGATCACCAATACTCAGGTGGGTCGGTGGGCCAAAGTAATTCAACAATAAAGCGCAATGCCCAAGTGTTTGTGATCAATAAAGTTGCACATTTTTTACGTTTTTGCAACTATGACATAACGGAGGGTGGTTTACAATTTTTATTAATTTAGGGTTTGGGTGTATTTTAACATTTAATTTCTGAATTACAAACAGTTAGGCGTGTGGGCGGGGTGCACTGTTCATTGTTTTCCGTTTTTTCCATTTAGTCATAGGATAGGTTTGATGGATGAGGGGTTTTGCTTGTCACTGCAGGACAAGTTTGCTGTGGGAGAGTTTTTTGTATGGGTGTTTGTCTCTTCTTGCGATCAAATTTGTTAAGGGAAGGTTTTTTGTCTGTTTCTGCGGGATAAGTTTGTTGGGGAAAAGTTTTTTCCTTGTCTCTGTGGGGCTGAAAAAAAAATTGATTATCAAATTATTAGTAGAAGCAGCGATGAAGCCAAAGTTGCCGTTTTTGTTAAAATACTACAAATGAAGGTAGCGGTCAGTATGGTCTTAAGCATCTGTAGACTTTTTTACCAAAGTTTTCACGGTTTTTTGGGTCAATTTAAGCACATCTAATTTAAAAATCATTGAATGACAGTTGTTAGTAATACGTCAGAGGTGGGTACAATAACAAGTTTCTTAATAAATAACAATTGAGCGGGTGGACGGGAACACAGTGTATAAATATTGGGTTATTGGTTTGATACAGTGTTCCCGCCCATCCGCCCAAATGTTTATTATTAAGAAATTTGCTTATTTTTATAGATTGAATGACAGTTGTCACTAATACGTCAAAGGTGGGCAGAATAACAAATTTCTTGATAACTAACACTTGGGAGGGTAGTCGGGAACACAGTTTATAAGTATTGGGTCGGTGATTAGATACAGTGTTCCCGCCCACCCGCCCAAGTGTTTGTTATCAAGATATTGGCTTATTCTCACGCTTGTTGCGTTTCTGTTGTTTTTAATATGACAGATTGAATGACAGTTGTCACTAATACGTCAAAGGTGGGCAGAATAACAAATTTCTTGATAACTAACACTTGGGAGGTTGGGCGGGAACACGGTTTATAAGTATTGGGTCGGTGATTAGATGCAGTGTTCCCGCCCACCCGCTCAAGTGTTTGTTATCAAGATATTGGCTTATTCTCACGCTTGTTGCGTTTCTGTTGTTTTTAATATGACAGATTGAATGACAGTTGTCACTAATACGTCAAAGGTGGGCAGAATAACAAATTTCTTGACAACTAACACTTGGGCGGGTAGGTGGGAACACAGTTTATAAGTATTGGGTCGGTGATTAGATACAGTGTTCCCGCCCACCCGCCCAAGTGTTTGTTATCAAGATATTGGCTTATTCTCACGCTTGTTGCGTTTCTGTTGTTTTTAATATGACAGATTGAATGACAGTTGTCACTAATACGTCAAAGGTGGGCAGAATAACAAATTTCTTGATAACTAACACTTGGGAGGTTGGGCGGGAACACGGTTTATAAGTATTGGGTCGGTGATTTGATACAGTGTTCCCGCCCACCCGCCCAAGTGTTTCTTATCAAGAAATTTGATTATTATAATACTTTTTGCGTTTCTGCTTTTTTTAATATGACAGATTGGATGACGGTTGTCACTAATACGTCAGAGGTGGGTACATTAATAAATTTCTTGATAACTAACACTTGGGCGGGAACACAGTTTATAAATATTGGTTTGGTGGTTTAATACAGTGTTCCCCGCCCACCCGCATAAGTGTTATCAAGAAAATTGCTTATTCTCACACCTGTTGCGTTTATGCTGTTTCTAATATGACAGTTTGGATGACAATTGTCACTAATATGTCAGAGGTGAGTACATTAATAATTTTGTTGATTACTAACTTTTGGGCGGGTGGGCGGGAACACAGTTTATAAGTATTGGGTCGGTGATTTGATACAAAACGGCCATAACTTTGTCGTTTTTGACAGCACGGGGGCGGCAGATACGTCAAAACGTTTCTCTTCGAGATTTCCGTCGGCCCTTTTTTATCTCTTTTCGATCGGGGGGCGGCAACATCAGAAATTATGCGTCTAAAGTAAAAAATCGCGTTTTTGCGAAAGTAAAAAACGATGACGGTCGGTGCGCCCCCTGGCGATCTTTGGACACAAAAATTTTGTTTAAACTTTTGAAAAAGGAAGGGCTTAAAAATGTTCTTAGCTGAAGCGATTTTTGAGTTTGACCTTTGTTTTCTACCCGCCGCTCCCCGAAGCAGGTCTTTAAACGCCCAGTTTGAAGGTCCGCCGTAGGTCCCCCAAACCCGCAAAAAATTGAGACCCATCTCATTCATGAGATCCGTCTTTCGATTACCCCTCTTACCGGTTTTTGCTATCTTTGCGGGTTAACCCGCGGCGGAGCGTCGAAGGTCCAAAAGAACGCGATTTTGGCCAAAAAGTGGGGTCGCGCGAAAGTATAGAAGTATTCAGGGGTCTGACGCAAAGGATCAGGCTTGGTCTCGTTCGAAAGAGGAAGAAATTGCGCAAAAACGCTAGTAGCGGATTTTTGAATTGTTGCCCCTAACCCTTTTTACAAATTTTCAAAGTCGGCCAATTTTTTTTTTTGTGAAGTTATCTGCATTCGCAATTACAGTTTTCTTCTATTATTAAACTAAAGATTATCCTCAGTCCAGATGAAAACATTTTTTGCATAAAATGAAGATTATTACTGGACTAAAAATTATGTTTGCATTAATTTGAGGATTATTGCAGTAATAGATCTTGATTAAAATGAAGATTGTTACTGGACTAAAGATGATCTTCAGTCCAAATGAAGATATTTTTGCTTAAAATGAGCGTCTGTTTTTATATACCTTCACTAAAGTGTGTGTGAGTGTCTGTGGGTGTAAGAATTAAAAAAAAAAAATTTAAAAAATTTAAAAAAGTTTAAAAAAAAAATATATATTTTTTTTAATTCTTTCGTTGGGTGTAGTCAAGTCAATACTAGGTAATACCTACTTCAAAACGGATTCCGCAAGGGAAAACTTATTGATTATAATCTGGCCATGGTAAAACGCATTAATAAAATATTTTTTAACTATGTTTAACTTTAGATTATATGAAGTAGTAGAAATAAATGTATAATTAGAAAAAGAAATTTAAATATGTAAACCATAGCATTAATTATTTGTAGGAACCAAAAACCAAAAACCTAATACTAATTAATTTTTATTTTTTTAAATAAGAGTGTAATAGTTTAAACAAAAAAAGCGATTTCAAAACTACTCAAATTAAAATTCATTTAGCAATTAATCATTTCTATTAGTTCAACATAAATAGTTAATATTTCCACACGCAACTCTATATTTCCACTCAAGCGACCAAACAAACAAATCCATTTTCCTACTTGTTGATTTGTCGATAGCACTTCCACACATGAACGTGAGCAATAGCACACAACAACGAATTACATACAACTAACTCACTCTGCTATTAATGTTATCGAATAAAAAAGTTAATGGTGTTTCTATGGCCACGTGTGCATTTACAACATACCCTTAATAATTGAGCGGGGAGCATAAAATAACATTTTATCCATGTCGTAACTTGATGCTCTCATCACCGGGATATGTGTTTTTCTTAAATAACAAAAGTATCCGCAGGGGTATGGCCGGAATAGCGGCCATGGATGGCTATGAGAAAATTAAAACCGTTGGAAAAGGTAATAAAATTGATTTTATTGTTATTACATTATTTATTTGTTTTTATTTATAGGGTCCTTCGGTACTGCTACTTTGTATCGAAGGACTAATGATAATATATTAGTAGTAATGAAGGAAGTTTACATAATTGATATGTCCCAAACTGAGAGGAAACTTGCAATGAATGAGGTTGAAGTATTATCTGCCCTTGACCATGATAACATCATTAGGTTTGTTTTGTAAATAAATAATTGCTTTTTAATGATTTGGTTTTTAGATATTTAGGTAGTTTTGTAAAGGATGGATCGTTAGTTATAATTATGGAATATGCTAATGGTGGTAATTTAGCTCAATTGATAAGTTTGAAGAAGGAACGTACGGAAACTTTTGCTGAGACTGCCATTTTGAAAATATTTTCACAAATTTGTGATGGCATTGGGTATATGCATTCGAATAAAATCTTACATAGGTAATGTTTAAATGTAATTAGGTTTAATCTAATTTGGTCAATACTGGAGTAAACAACAAAATGTGTTTGTTTATCAACGCTAATGACCTGGGTATAAATCAATAACTACAATAGAAGTTTTTTAATGTCAGCTTATTTACGAAAACAGTGATTGAGGAATATTATTGAAACTTTAGCCCAAATTTTAATCCTTATCAAGAAGACTGGTCTAAACTATTGACTAGTAATCTGTGTAGGTTTGTTATTAAAGTAACCAGAGACTAGAGTATATTAGGATTTTGAATTTTGTTGATTACTTCTTGACCTATTGAATACAAATTTTGTCAAATTTATTCAAATATTTTTGTAGAGATATGAAATCAGCAAACATCTTCATGAACAAAAACGGAACCATAAAAATCGGCGACTTCGGCATTTCAAAAATGATGGATACAAGATCACAAGCACAAACCGTTGTTGGCACACCTTACTACTTATCACCTGAAATGGTAACAATTCAATTTTCCAACTTAATCAATCTTGATAAAATTAAATTAAATTTTAGTGTGAAGGTTTGGATTATAATGAAAAATCCGATATTTGGTCAATGGGTTGCATTTTATACGAATTGGCTGCGCTTAGGAAACCGTTTGAAGCACAAAGTTTACCAGCACTTGTACATAAAATTTTGGCCGTATGTATTTAATTAATAAATTGGTTTAAACTAATTTATTATGTTTTAGTGCGATTATACACCGATACCTGATGTTTATTCTCTTGGGATGTCAGAACTGATTGAATTGATATTGCAAAGGAATCCTGAAAATCGACCATCGGCTTTATATATTTATGAAACTATTATTCCTGCATTGCATAAAGAATTGGAAAGAGAAGATATTGGAAGGAGGGTGTCTATGATATCATTTTTTAATAAAAGGTATAAAAGTTTGTTGATAATGAACCAAATTTGGCGTATATGAGTGGCTTTGTAATTTATCATGAGTCACTTGTTGCTGTATATAACTAAACTGAATTGAATGAAACTACACTTAGTCCAAACTAATTGCGTAGCTTGCATTTTTGAACTCCTACAAACTCCTACTACATATTTGCCCGAGCGCGTTTAGGATCATAATGACAACATGTACTTTGCCCACAGTTAGGTTTAATGTTGGCTTCAGTGTTGAGACCAATATATGGTGCCGGCTTTATGCGGCTTACAGACGTACAAATTTATCATAACAGTTTTCCGCTACAGCAAGAGTAGCGCTACCTAAAGCAAAAGCTGGAGTTGACTATAGCTTTGGCATCTAACGCGTTTTTAGTTGGTTCTGTTTATGTATAGCTTTAACATATTTTTATGAGTTATATTTAGAGCTACAATTGCTTCTACGGCTAGCTACTAACTTTAACAGAAATTTGGTCAAACTGTGGGTCAAAGGGTTTACTGTAGGCAAAAAGAAAAGCTTATTTTTTGTTTGTTTGTGTAGTAGCCGTTACATGTCTTGAAACGAAGTTAACCAATTTTGGAGTTGAATGTTTTTGTAGCAAAAGTCGGCATTGTCTTAGGAAACTGTATGGGGGTCGTAGCGATGGTTGGCATGTAAGTTTTGGAAGGTAGATCGTTTGGGCGTTGGTAAAAAAAAAACAATAGATCAAACGTCAGTTGTGACTAATATGCGCGGGGAGGGGGAACGTTTCAATTTTTTGATAACTAACACTTGATCGGTTAGGCGGGGACACCATAAAGATAGTCACGTTCAATTGTTGAAATATTGTGGCCCGCCCACCCACCCAAGTGCTAGTGACCCAGTGGTTGCATAATCAACCATCGGTGATGTTTTCTCTGTAAAAAAAACAATAGATCAAACGTCAGTTGTCACTAGTGTGCGCGGGGAGGGTAACGTGTCAATTTTTTGATAACTAACACTTGGGCGGGTGGGCGGGGACACTATAAAGATAGTCACGCTCAATTGTTGAGATACTGTGACCCACCCACCCACCCAAGTGTTAGTGATCCTGTGGTTGGATATTCAACCACCGGTGATGTTCCCTCTGTCTAAAAAATACAATAGATCAAACATGAGTTGTCACTAATATGCGTGGGGAGAGGGATCTTACTAATTCTTTGATAACCTACTTTTGGGCGGGTGGGCGGAGACACTATAAAGATAGTCAAGCTCAATTGTTGAAGTATTGTGACTCACCCACCCACCCAAGTGTTAGTGATCTAGTGGTTGGATATTCAACCATCGTTGATGTTCTCTCTGTCAAAAAAAACACAATAGATCAAACGTCAGTTGTGACTAATATGCGCAGGGAGGGAGAACGTGCCAATTTTGATAAATAACACTTGGGCGGGTGGACGGGGACACTTTAAAGATAGTCATGTTCAATTGTTAAAATACTGTGATCCACCCACTCAAGTGTTAGTGATCCAGTGGTTGTATATTCAACCACCGGTGATGTTCCCTATAAAAAAAACACAATAGATTAAACGTCAGTTGTCACTAATATGCGTGGGGAGGGAGAACGTGCCAATTTTTTGATAACTAACACTTGGGCGGGTGGGCGGGGACACTATAAAGATAGTCACGCTCAATTGTTGAGATACTGTGATCCACCCACCCACTTAAGTGTTAGTGATCCAGTGGTTGGATATTCAACCACCGGTGATGTTCACTCAGTCAAAACAAACACAATAGATCAAACGTCAGTTGTCATTAATATGCGCGGGGAGGGGGAACGCGCCAATTTTTTGATAATTAACACTTGGTCGGGTGGGCGGGGGGACACTATAAAGATAGTCACGCTCAATTGTTAAGATACTGTAACCCACCTACCCACCCAATTGTTAGTGATCCAGTGGTTGGATATTTAACCACCGGTGATGTTCACTCAGTCAAAACAAACACAATAGATCAAACGTCAGTTATTCAACCACCGGTGGTGTTTCTTCTGTCAAAAAAGCACAATAGATTAAACGTCAGTTGTAACTAATATGCGCGGGAAGGGGGAATGTGCCAATTTTTTGATAACTAACACTTGGGCGGGTGGGCGGGAACACTATAAAGATAGTCACGCTTAATTGTTGAGATAATGTGACCTACTCACCCACCTACTCAAGCGTTGGTGATCCAGTGGTTGGATATTCAAACACCGGTGATGTTCCTTCTGTTAAGAAAACACAATAGATCAAGCGTCAGTTGTCATTAATATGCACGGACACGTTCCGCTGTCAATTTTTTGATAACTAACACTATTGCGGGTGGGCGGGGACACTGTAAAAAGAGTCACGCCTAATTGTTCAGATATTGTGACCTACTCACCCACCAAGGGTGAGTGTTAGTGATCTAGTGGTTGGATATTCAACCACCGGTAATGTTCCTTTTGTCAAAAAAACACAATAGATCAAATGTCAGTTGTTACTAATATGCGCGGGGAGAGGGAACGTACCAATTTCTTGATAAACAACACTTGGGCGGGTGAGAGGGGACACTATAAAGATAGTCATGTCTAATTGGCCCGCCCACCCACCCAAGTGTAGTGATTGGATATTAAACCACCAATGATGTTCCTTCTATAAAAAACCCAATATGTGAAATGTCAGTTGTCATTAATATGAGCAGGGACAGGGAGCGTAGTAATTTTTTTGGCGGGTGGGCTGGGACACTATAAAGATAGTTACGCCCAATTGTTGAAATACTGTAGTTTACACGGTGGTCGATAAAAAGAGTTTTTGACACTTCTTTAGGACCTAACCATTGGTTGGTAAATTTTTGTGTTTTGCCTCTGACCATAACCGTGTCTCCGGGTTGGTAAATCTTGGCTGCGTTGTCTTGGCGTGTAAGTGGCTTGGCGTTGTAGTCTTTTTTCTGGGTCTTTTTGATTTTATTGAGCTTTCTGGTTGCTTTAACAGTTGTTGTTGTTGTTGTTGTCTAGCAACACTTGCCTTGTTCTTTGTCCAGTTCCGCCAATTGTTGTAAAAAAGTGTAGGTGACTATCCCAGTGCTTTTGATGCGTTTGCTCTAATAATGCCTGCACGTTCTTTTTTAGTTTGGTTTCTACTTCTTTTCTTTGTTTTCAAAATGTGTGTAAAGTGGAGTTCGTTGTTTGATTGAATGAACCCTGGGTTCCCGCAGCAATGGAATATATTTTTCTCTATCCTCCAGCAAAGTTTTGTGGTGGTTTTACTACTGGTGGCTCGAATGAGCCGATGTATTTAATTTTTTTATGGTGCATTTGTTGGATTTGGTTGTACGCACACTACGCAACCTTGAATGGTCAATGATAAGCAGTTATTACTAAAGATAAGGTATTGTCTCTGCCACCTGCCTTGCGATGTTCCTAGATTGGTATTGTTTTAGCATCCCTTGTTGGACTACAAGTGGCACTACGAAATGGTTATGTGCATTCAACGTTTGTAAGAAATTTTCTGCTTCTCCAAACTTGTACTCTACGTCGAGTTTATCTGAGATTTTGGGGCGGGTGGGTGGGTTACAGTAGACGAAGTAACTCTCTCATAAATTAAACTTTGTTTTTACCCACTCACCCAAGCGTTAGTTATCAAGAGATTTATTGTTAAACAATTCTCTCATATCTAATTCTAAGCACACAGGAGGTGGGGCAAACAATGGATCCTTTGATGACTAACACATGGGCGGGTGGGTATGTTACAGTAGAGGAAGCAACTTGCACACAAATTAAACTTTGTTCCCAGCCACCCACCTAAGCGTTAGTTGTTAAGAGATTTATTGTTAAACAATTCTTTTATTTCTAAATACAAGCACACACAAGGTGGGACAAACAATGGATCTTTTGATGACTAATACTTGGGCGGGTGGGTGGATTACAGTAGAAGAAGTAACTCGCCCACAAATTAAACTTTGTTCCCACCTACCCACCCAAGCGTTAGTTGTTAAGAGATTTATTGTTAAACAATTCTCTCATATCTAAATCCAAGCACACAAGAGGTGGGACAAACAATGGAACAGTAGAAGTAACTCGTTCACAAATTAAACTTTGTTCACACTCTCACCCAAGCGTTAGTTATTAAGAGATTTATTGTTAAACAGTTCTTTCATATCTCAATCCAAGCACAAAGGAGGTGGAACAAACAATGGATCCTTTGTTGAGTAGCATTTGGGCGGGTGGGTGGGTTACAGTAGAAGAAGTAACTCGCCCACAAATTAAACTTTGTTACCACGCACCCACCCAAGCGTTAGTTATCAAGACATTTATTGTTAAACAATTCTCTCATATCTAAATCCAAGCACACAAGAGGTGGGACAAACAATGGAACAGTACAAGTAACTCGTTCACAAATTAAACTTTGTTCTCACTCCCACCCAAGCGTTAGTTATTAAGAGATTTATTGTTAAACAGTTCTTTCATATTTAAATCCAAGCACAAAGGAGGTGGAACAAACAATGGATCCTTTGATGAGTAACACTTGGCCGGGCGGGTGGGTTACAGTAGAAGAAGTAACTCGCCCACAAATTAAACTTTGTTACCACCCACCCACCCACCCAAGCGTTAGTTATCAAAAGATTTATTGTTAAACAATTCTCTCATATCTAAATCTATGCACACAAGGGGTGGGACAAACAATGGATTCTTCGATGACTAACATTAGTGCGGGTGGATGGGTTACAGTAGAAGAAGTAACTCGTCCACAAACTAAACTTTGTTCTCACCCACCCATACCAGCGTTAGTTATCAAGAGATTTATTGTTAAACAATTCTTTCATATCTAAACCCAAGCACACAGGAGGTTGGGCAAACAATGGATTCTTTGATGACTAACACTTGGGCGGGTGGGTGGGTTACAGTAGAAAAAGTAACTCGCCTACAAATTAAACTTTGTTCCCACCCACCCACCCAAGCGTTACATATCAAGGGAGTTATTGTTAAACAATTCTCTCATATCTAAATCCAAGCACACAAGAGGTGGGGCAAACAACGATCTTTTGATGACTAACACTTGGGCGGGTGGGTAGGTTACAGTAGAAAAAGTAACTCGCCTACAAATTAAACTTTGTTCCCATCCACCCACACAAGAGTAAGTTATCAAGAGATTTATTGTTAAACAATTCTCTCGTATCTAAATCCAAGCACACAAGAAGTGGGACAAATAATAAATCCTTTGATGACTAACACTAGGGCGGGTGGATGGGTCATAGTAAAAGAAGTAACTCGCTCTCAAATTTAACTTTGTTGAGCGCTGCTATATGACAAGTTATATCGGTTGATCTAACAGACTTTTTACTTTTTTGAATGCTTTATTTGCGGCTGCATTCCAGAAAAACGTTTTTTTGGGTCCTTGAAGGATTATTAGCGGTTTAGCCACAATAGAAAAGTGTGGAGAGTGTATGGGAGTCGTAGCCGAGGTTGGCATATAAGCTTTGGAAGGTATCAGCTTCTCCAGGTGTCCATGTTGACATGTGGAGCGGAGTTCTTGGTGTCGTCGGTATAAGTTGTGTGACAAAATTAGAGTAAGCAAGGGGCGTAAGTCTTCGATGTATTTCTTTGGCGGTGGAAAAAAAAATTTAATGTGTATCCACTTAAAAGACATACATGCTTGGGATGTAAATGTAGAAATTGTAAATTTGGATACAAATTAGTCAGATAACATTACAGAAAATATGATGCATCTTCTTATTGCTTCAATTACATAGTCCAAGGGTTTGAATTTGAATTTGTCCAAAAAAAAAATTATTATTAGTTATGCTATTGGCTATACGACCTTGGCATGCTGATTTTAATGCTTTAATATTAGTTTTTAATGTAATACTAATTTAAATTGACGTATTAGAAATTTGGCTTCTAACTCTATTAGAGTTGATAGATTCTCTGTAAAGTTGACATAAATCAGTTGCAGATGACGTGAGAGTCTTTTTATTACGTGCGTTTGACTATTAAAATTATTATAATTTTTTTGTGATTAAAATTTAATTTATCATTATTCATAAACAAATTTAGTATCAATCGAAAGATAATTTTACAGCGCACAACATTTTGAAATATTTATTCAACTTTATTCAATAATTTTAATAAATTTGTAATGTAATGTTTGGCAAACTCCCTCTCCTATAAATAATACCACAGTAACGCAGGTTAGCCGTACGATCTCACTCAACGAAGCGTGCAGTCCGTCGATGTCTTTCCTGTGAGTAAGATGTGCGCGCGCTCGGGTTGGCATTAAATGGCGACGCACATGTATTGCGTTGTAAAATTAAATGAAACAATACAGTCTATAAGATTTACAATTAGTGTAGTGTTGTGTATGGAAGTGATTTATGCTTTAATGCTGGAATTCATGAAAGCCAGTTAAATTAACGGTTGATTAAATTTGACAACCGCAAAACTATTTATAGTAATGCTACCACAAAGGCAAGTTTTACACAATATGTAACTACCAGAACTAAAAGGAAAATAATATTTGATACTAACGCAAAGTAAATATCAAGTATTTATATTGAATTAATAAAAACAATTTTGACAGTTTATAGTATGTTGAGGTTATGTCGTCACATTTAACGCTGATTAACTGTAATCAGCTTTCATGAATTCCACCAAGAGTGCCATGTTGACCACAATCTGGAGGATGTAGGGGAAAATTTAATTCTGTGTTTGGTGAAGGCTTTGGAATACTAATTGTAAGTGTATTTTGATTGCTATGGGTTTGATTTGATCAATAATTTATCTTCATAATATTCTATATGTGTTTTCTTAATGTGTTAATTGATATATGAATTATAACTAGGCCTACGTTGTAGAACCTATTTTATTCTTAAGTGGGGCTAAATCTTAATGTTCTCTGATTTTTTTGTACTTTTTTTATATTTTAATTAGAATGTTTCATAATTGCTACTTGCTAATAGGAATTGAATTATTTTGCTTTTCTGTGATTTAGGCTCGGACAAATGGTTTGCTGTGTACTTAAGCTCCGCGAAGCTAATGTAAAATAATTACCCTGAAATACACAGTTGAAGCATGATCCGAGTAAGCCCATTCACATAAATTGCAAAACGAACACTCTTATTGTGATGGTTTATGTTTATTTATTTATTGTGAGTATGTGGGGGTACACAAATAAGAACTAAGTGTCCAAGGCTCCCAACAAAGTGTTTGTTCTCTAAGACAATAAAGTATAATTTACAAACGCAACAAGTGTGAGAATAAGCAAATTTCTTGATAACAAACACTTGGGCGGGAACACTGTATCACACCACCGGCCCAATATTTATGAACTGTGTTCCCGCCCACCCACCCAAGTGTTAGTTAACAAGAAATTTGTTATTGTACCCACCTCTGACGTATTAGTAACAATTGTCATTCAATATGTCATACTAAAAATAGCAGAAACGCATCAATTGTGAGAATAAGCAAATTTTTTGATAACAAACACTTGGGCGGTTTTTTTTTTTTTTTTTGTGCTAGGAGGAGAATCTTCCTAACTCGCAAAGTGTCGGATTCACCCTCGCGGGCGCCTACCGACTAAACTCCCCCCGACTTTGACTGCTGGAAGTTCGTCCTCGGGTGGACATTGCCTTCCTGAATGGTTGTGTGTTCAACACGGGAAATATTTACATAATGCACATGTGTGCCAACCATATAGGTGTGCCTAGAATGAGTGGGATCTGGTTCCACTTCTAGGTCTGAGTTTCAGACTGACGGGCCGGGTCTGAAAGAAATTATTAGACGTCTAGTCGTCTAATAGAACTTTAGAAGCTTTTAGTAGCTTGACGAAGTCATCATTACTTGCTTGCGATAAGCGAAGTAACAGCTGATCTTTAGCTGATAGAAGTGAGGCGCTTGGCGCCGATCCCGCAGCTTGTCGAAGGATTTCTCCCCGCTTGCGTTGGGACCGCTCCGTGGTGGAGCACGAGACTGCTTACGGGGAGCAGGTGTCTTATCGGTGGCCTGGCTGTTGCGGCTAGCCTTTAGTTTCTGGTAAACCAGGCAGCCCTTATAACTTGCCGTGTGGTCCCCACCACACGCGACGCATTTTGCTAAATGGCCGCTCTCTTTGGTAAGAGTGCAACCGGCGCTCGGATGAGCTCCGGCGCACTTGACGCACCAACATGGTGCGTTGCACCGGGATGCCCCGTGGCCGTAACGTTGGCAACGGTAACATTGTGCAATTGTGGTCACGCGAAGCTCGAGCAACTTAGTTAGAGACAGGATCTCTCTGTTTTTGGCTTCCTGGGGAAGCTGGACGTACACCATTGGAAAGTCTTTCCCGTTCCTTCCCATTCGTGTAGTCGATTTTGGAGTGTACCCCTGAGCGATGAGCTCAGCCTGCACTATTTCAACCTTAATGGAGGTGGGCACACCCCGAATAACATATTTTAAGGTCTTTTCGGACCCTAGTTGGTAGGTGTGGTGAAAGATGTCATGCTCTGTGCAATAATCAATCACCGCCCTGAAGTCATCCTGCGTTAGGGGGTGCAGGCGAATGCCATCGACCACGTTTACTACGCGATCAATGGTAATATTTAACGATTCGAAGGTGCACCGGCTCCATCTGTGGGCGCCGGCTGTGTTGACTGGCGTAAGGTGCTAGTTGCCGGACCAGAGTTGGTCGACTTCGCCTTAGGGGCGGGCCGGGTTGAAGACCCTTTGGCCTTGGTGGCTGATGGCCTTGATGGTGCTGAAGGCACCTGACGTGTGGGGCCGGCTGAAGGCCTATTAGAGCAAGAAGGTTGAGAGGGCTCACCTAGTTCCTTCCTCATCTTCTTCGACTTCGCTTTCTTCCCTTCGACCAAGATGAATTTGTCCTTTTCGGACGGGTCTTCTTGATGGAGGTCGACCTCGCATTGGGCGGTTTCCATTTCTACCTCCTCGGAGGAGATGGAGTCGGGCGGTCCGGCGGCAGGTCTCTTGAGGGAGGCCTGGGGGCCGCTGTCGCGCTTGGAACCTGGTTGCAGGTTTCCATTGGGGTCTCTTTGATGGTGGTCGAGGCTGGTGCCGTTGGAGGTGTGAGCTGGATGGGCAGCTCGGCGAGAGTGGATTTGATGGAGAATTCCATTTTACTAATGGCGGCTTTCGCCTCCTTATCATCTCTTCGGATCGCCTTAACCTGGGTGTCCTGCTCGGTGATCCTCTTCGTCTGGCATTCCATCATTGCCATGAGTTGGGATTCTAGCGAGTGGATCTTCTTCGCCTGGTTTTCGATTATCATCTCGTTCTTCTCTACCACGGCATACATGAGCTCCAGAATCTCCCGGTCAGACATCTTGCCGTCGGGGTCCATGCTGGAATAAAATGTTTAATTAATTAATTAAATTAATAATTAATTAATTAAACAGTTGAATTAGTTGTGGATGGCAGTATCTTTCAACAGTTCATCCGCGCCTAGCATGATAATTGCATTTATCCTCGATTGAATCCAGTAGCAGGTGCGTCTTTTGGATCGTTCTCGTAATGGACTGGTCTGGTCGGCTGCTGGCAGTCGACTCGCTCCTTGGGCGGGTGGTTGGAAACACTGTATCAAAATACCCAATGCCCAATATTTATAAACTGTGTTTCCGCCCACCCACCCAAGTGTTACTTATCAAGAAATTTGTTTATGTACTCACCTCTGACGTTATTAGTAACAACTGTCATTCAGTATGTCATACTAAAAACAGCAGAAACGCAACAAGTGTGAGAATAAGCAAATTTCTTTATAAGAAACACTTGGGCGGGTGGGCGGGAACACTGTATCAAACCACCGACCCAATATTTATAAACTGTGTTTCCGCCCACCCGCCCAAGTGTTAGTTATCAAGAAATTTGTTATTGTGCCCACCTTTGACGTATTAATGACAACTGTCATTCAATTTATAATATAATAAAAATAGCAGAAACGCAACAAGTGTGAGAATAAGCAAATGTCTTGATAACAAACAATTGGGCGGGTGGGCGGGAACACTGTATCAAACCACCGACCCAATATTTATAAACTGTGTTTCCGCCCACCCGCCCAAGTGTTAGTTATCAAGAAATTTATTATTGAACCCACCTCTGACGTATTAGTAACAACTGTCATTCAATATGTCATACTAAAAACAGCAGAAACGCATCATGTGTGAGAATAAGCAAATTTCTTGATAACAATCAATTGGGCGGGTAGGGGGAACACTGTATCAAACCACCGGCCCAATATTTACAAACTGTGTTCCCGCCCAAGTGTAAGTTATCAAGAAATTTGTTATTGCTCCCACCTCTGACGTATTAGTAACAACTGTCATTCAATATGTCATACTAAAAACAGTAGAAACGCAACCAATGTGAGAATAAGCAAATTTCTTGATAACAAACACTTGGGCGGGTGGGCGGGAACACAGTATCAAACCACCGGCCTAATATTTATAAACTGATGACTTTGTCAGCTTTGGTGGTCTAGCTTCAATATTGTAGTATTAGCAACTTGGGGGGTCTGTCAGATAGTTGGTTGGACGATAGGCTACAGTAGCAGTTGGAATTGTTTATAATCACTAGCTAAGCTAGCGCAAGTTACTTCCATGTGGCAATTCATGTAGTACGCCATCTTGGGGAGTAGCAGTGCCGGACTAACTTGTGCCACAGTTGGGTCTTGGTTGACAGGTTTCTTGTAGATTTTGGCTGGGAGCTGGTGTTGGTCACGATGACAAACAACGTTGTTTTTACGAACAGAAGGTTAATGTCATACTTGTTGATATTGACTAAAACTCTTTGTTCAATTGTTTTTCCGTAGAATTTCTTTTGGAGTATTTTGGGGCTAAAGGCATTGTGTCATTTTTCCACCTACGTTGGTTGCTATTTGTTACTGGTTTACTTCTGAAATGGATTTAGGGCGCTCCTTCTGTTATATATCCCGAAGTGAAGTAAATCAGTATCAGTCAAATGGTTTAAGGGGAGTCTTTGTTGAATATTGTTTCTTTTTTCAGATGTTTTAAGTTGTATTGAAATATGTTCTTAAAAGAGAAAAAAATATTTGATATTGTGACGTGGACGTGATGGCGCAAAAAGCAACAACAATACTTTACTGAGTGTCCTTGTCTTGAAAACGTGGGCATTCTTAAGGGGTTTTTGTCGGTGGTGAGGTTTTGGAGGATTAAACGGTGGACTCGATTTATCAATCACCAAGGTTTGGTGAGTCACTTTCAGAAGTTGTTACAGTATATCTTGTACGGTGGCGCAGGATCACGGAGGAGAAATTCCTGTCTATGCTTTATTGCGGTTTCAATTGTCGATGTATGTGTTTTGAGCTTTGGAACTCTACGGAAGAATCAGGAAAAGTGTACAATGGTACAATTAAGAATAGTTTAGTTATGTTTTGTTAATGAGCATGAAGGTACGCCAAAGCTAATAACTACAGTGGCCCCAGTGGTTGGTTGACCTAACCCTGTAGTTGCTACTGAGGAGTGAAACTGGGTCTTCTTTTTGTAGTTTTTATCAGCTCACGATGTTGGTAACCAAGTTGGCTGCCATCATTTTCTTGCCAGCTCATGGTTCCTGACGTTTTTAGGTCATGAGATTTTGGCGTGAGTATTCTTTTCTTAAGAATGTTGTTCTTTTAGTATTGACTGTAGGAGTTAGTATCTGCTTTTGTTTTGCATGACTGGATAGTCTGCTCTGTTACCGCAAGGGATTAGCGTTCTGGGGTACAGCGATTTTTTATCAGGAGAGCACCATTTCTAGAGGTGAAATGGAAGTCTTGGTCTTTTATTGAAATGTTTTTTGAATGTAGGTTTCCGGTTGATTTCCTTTTTAAACAAGCTTTGTCAAGCTGGAGTCGAGTAAAAAATGCAACTTTTAAGGATTTTTACGACAAAAAAGACATTTTACGGTCAAGGAGATGGACTTACTTAATTGCTTTTGAGGTCAGCCAACAGCTTCTGCGAAAGCTTTGCCAAACCGGAAGTGCAAAGTTAAATCGGTTTTCTTTAGGCAATCGAAAAAAATCGACTTTTAGTGTTTTTGCACACGTGTATGTTTGTGTAAACTACTAAGAAAATCGGTTTTCTGATTGCAATTTTGTAGTCCCCAAGGAACAATTTATAAACTTGCTCCAGCTAAGTTTTTGCGGTCATAAGATAGCAAAATAATTTGTAATGTAATTTGAACAGCTTGGAACTGACCTTATCAGAAACTCTGTCAAACCGGGATGTCCATGGGTGTAGTGTACATATTAAATTTTTTATTGCAGTAGCAGTACAACCGTAAGTAGCAACTTTTGATGCAGCAATAAAAACCTGCGCAAATAAATTTTCAAAGTGTAATCTTACTTTTAGATGCACTGTTCTTGTACCTCCCCTACCATCTCAATAGTGGAAATAGATTCTCTCCATTACTGCACATTGAATAGATAACCTTATCCTATAATAAAACACTGCTTTTAAACCTCCACGTCGATAATTGTTAATATTTGTTCTAGCGTACCAAGAGAACGTTCAATACTCTACGAACTCTACGGCTTCACATCACAAGCAAACCTCTATCCAGTCGAATTACCACTCAGCAAAATAATCGATTTTTCAAACAGCGCTACACATTTCATGATAGTAACTGGAGGTTAGTTAACTAAAAAAAATCCTAACTTCTATTAACAGATTCCAATTTCAGACAAAAAAGTTTACACTTGGGGCGATGATAACCACGGCCAACTAGCACATGGTCAATCAGGAACTAGCAGAAAATACCCAGGAGCTGTTGATAGTCTTAGAGGCAAAAATATTGTTCGGTAATTTATAAATTGTTAAGAGCAAATTGAGTTGTTTTTTAGAGTTTTTGCAGGTGATGGTTACAGTGTTTTTTTAAATGTTAATGGAACTGTACTGACATGTGGGGATGGAAGTAATGGATGTTTGGGCCATGGTGATTGGGTTAATATTTTAAGGCCTAAAACTATAGGTAATTGAGATTTTTAACAATTTTGTTGAATTAAATTAAATTTTTTTAGAGAGTTTAGCTAAGATGAACATAGTTGATGTTAGTTGTGGAGCTAGACATGTATTAGCATTGGCTTCTAATGGAAGGGTACATGTTTGGGGATCAGCTGATAATGGTCAATTAGGATTAGGACATACACAACTTTGGTAATTGTTTAATTTCATACAATTTTATTCTATATAATTTTTGTTATAGTTGTAAACCAGTACCTGTACAAATTTCAAATGATTACAATATAAAGAAAATTTATGCAGGGAGTAATTCCTCAGCATTGATAACAACTGCAGGCAAAGTATTAGTAAGCGGAAGCAATCAATATAATAAACTAGGTTTTGAAAACGTTGCCTATTTAAAAACCTTCTTACTCCTTACTAATGTTATTGAGAAAATTGAATCGTTATCATTTGGGCAAACTCATACAGTTTTATTAACTGAAACTGGGGAAGTAATTTGTTTAGGAAATAATGATGACAAGCAATGTACAAATGGGAAACCAAAAAATGGTTATATTAAAGTAGAAGGATTGAAAGGAGTTGTGGTAACTATAATATTGCATTCTAAAATTTGTTTTAATCTATTTTTTTTAGTATATAAGTGCTGGGCCTAGTTTTACAGTGGCTGGTACTGATGACAATATTATTTATTTCTGGGGTACGCATTTTGAAAACGTTGATGAACTTGCGATGAGTTCTAATAGTGGAATGGGTGGAAGTGGAAATTCTCGAGTATTATTGGTTAAAGAAAATTCGCAAGTTGTAAGTAGTTTAGTGGTAATTTATTTTTTGCTTTTAGAATGAAAATATATTCTTTTCAGAATAATTATGCTTCAGTTTGTTTTGGTACCAAATGTAGTCATCATTTTGTTACTCCGCATTATATTGTAGGTTTAGTTTATAAGGAGCTTGATGGTTTTTTAATTAATTATATTTAATGATGTAATTCTGATTTTAAGGTTGAATCCAGTTTTAAATCGAAATATTCTGTGAATGAAGATTCGGAATTTGGATTTCCTATTATTGAACCTGTACCTAAACCGATTTTGGCGTAAGTTGATTTGTTTGGGTGAATATTAGTTTTTATTTTATTGTCGCAAAAGTGTTTCCGCCCAAGTGTGTCATTATGAAACTGCACTGGGATGACCTCGGCGCATATTTTTGTGTTCGGCTGACACTGCACCGGCAATGTTGATATTGCTCTTACGTCAAAACTCCAAGGGCGAGTGATACCCGCCAAAGTATTTATTATTAAGAAATGAATGTTACTTTTTCCTGTAGCTCACAAACATAAGATAATATCATTAAGTAAAATAAAGAAACCAATGTCTTGATAACCAACACTCGGGAGGGTGGGCAGGACCCTTAGTTCATAAAATGATGTTCCCGCTCCAGTGTTTGTCATCAAGAAATTGAATGTTACTCTCCCCTGCCGCGTTCCTGCTACTAGCAAACATAAGAGGATGACTGAAAGTGAAATTTTTTGCACAAGCGCTGCCACCTCGGGCTTAATCGTAATATTATCAAATTTTTTAAAGGTGTCAAAAATTTGGTAATGTCTAAGGTTCTTTATTTGCAAACCCGCCACTGTTCACACATTAAAAAAACTGTCAAATATAATTTGCACTCATTTATTCTCCATCTATTTATAAATTCTAACTTCAGGTTATATGCTTCACCAAACAATATTAAAATGAACAATATTGTATGGCTGGCTGGAATAACAGCAAATGATAACAGCGTATCTGTTATTGTGCACACAACTGCACCTCCACCTATCAAAGCTGCTGTACAAGATGAAGATATTGACAATCACAGTAAAGTTTTGGTGGGTTTGAAACTTAATTTCTAAAATTAACATTTCAACTTATTAATTTATAGGAATCGAATTGGTCTGGACCACAACGAAGTGTTGGAGAAATAAGTTTACCAAACACACCAGAAATAACATAAAATAATCACAGTTTTATTAATCTTTTGCAATACACATAACTATTCTAAATATTATAATTTTGTTTTAAAGTTTGTCCGATCGTTCCTAAATAAAAATGTGATTTAAAAAAATATATTAATCTAATAAATACTTAAAAATATAATTAACATTTCCTTCTCTTCAAGCAGTTGGTAACTTCAATTTTATTTTCATTTTTTGTGCATATATTTAAATAATTAAATTATTAATTACTTTGGAAATTCATGCTGAACCAAAAACATAATCAAC
This sequence comes from Tachinus rufipes, assembly GCA_963932245.1. Taxonomy (NCBI): domain Eukaryota; kingdom Metazoa; phylum Arthropoda; class Insecta; order Coleoptera; family Staphylinidae; genus Tachinus; species Tachinus rufipes. The sequence continues at coordinate 13,409,064 of OZ010749.1, forward strand.
ATTTCCTTTTCTTCAAAGCAGTTGGTAACTTCAATTTTCTTTTTAATGCTTTTTCAGTTTTCAAACTAAACAAAAAAATAAAAATTAACTACGCCACTGGTAGTACTTAATGATGCAACCCAATATACAACCATGTATTGGTAGTTGCCTATGTTTAATAATAAATAAAATATTAATTACTTTGGAAATTCATGCTGCACTTCTTGTTTATTAAAAACATTCAACAATAATCCATCAATAGAATCGACACTTTCTTCATTAAATTTTTCAGTCACTTTAAATTCTTAAAAAAAATGCAAATTAGTATTATAGAATCGATTAATAAAGTAATTACTTTGACTGATATCCCCATACTGACAATTATATTGAAATATTTCTTTATCCTTTTTCACCAATAATTCCGACATTTTATCCTTTTTCAGTTCTAAAAATTGTACTGTTTTTACCAAAGGCAAAGTGACTTCTTTATAGAACTAAAAAAATGATTTTTTTTATATTATAATTTATTACATTAATAAACTAACCATTTGTTGATCGACTTTGAATAAATTAAAATCCATTTTGATCGGCAAATCATCAACTTTTAATTTTAACTGGACATGATAAATGGAATTAACCTCTTCCAATCTTGTAATAGTTTCAATTTTTTGAATTATATTTATTATTTCTTGTAGTATTTCATCATTTGTTCCAGCATATGATGGATTTAAATCCTATATCGATTTGAAAGGTTAGGTTAGTAAATATTTTCAATAATCATATTTCGATTGAATTAATTGATTTTGTACAATTTTAAATTAATTAATTAATTTGTTTAATGCAATTAATTGGAATTAATTTTATTACCTTAAATCTTTGTATGAGGTCATCCAACTGGATCTTTTCAATCCATAAATTTTTCAAATCTGTGAAGTATATTTTAATTGGATTTTGTTCAATTTTGATTAAATATTTGCCGCCTTGGTGTTCAAACGGCACGAACGACATTATTTAAATAATTGTGAATAAAATTAATTCTTATCTAGAAACAAACGTGAAGTTAGCTAACCAATATAATTGATGACAAATAGTTTTATGCAACTGTTTGAGCATTGATGTATTTAATGTTGCCGAACATGTATGAAGTTGCTAACGCAGTGGCGTGTTACTACTTTTTTTAATTTATTTTCTATAGACTTATAACAATATATATATGATCACAATTTGTTTATAAGCTTAAATACTATAACACTTTTAATTTAGGAGATATGTTTTTAAAAATATATGTTTGAGTATTGCAGAAGAATTTTTTGTTTGGTTTGTAGGCAACTTCTTAAAGATGTTGTTTAAGTGTGAAGAAGCTGCATTCTTGATCAAGATTTTTTTGTTATGTTGAACCTTTTTAGTGCTTGCTTTATCAAGCTTTCTATTCTACCCAATAACTTTGTTGAATGTTTGTGTGGCAGTGCTTATGCAAGTTTTTACAAAAAACTGACTCGATTATTAAAATCGTCAGTCAGTTCTTTGTAAATACTTCAATTTGACTAACTCCTAAAAAATGCTGTTGCGTCCAAGCATATTTGTTTTAATGAATCGTATTTGTTACAATATTTAGTAATGTTGATATAAAAATACAAACTATTATTATTGCTTCAACTGAACATTTTCTAAAATTATATCTGTCTTATCCCGTATACAACTGCGAGATAGAAAAAGTCCTTAGTTACGCCTATGAACTTAAATAGTGTACATTTGGTTGCCTACGTCGTTATTTTTGCATTTCACATGTAAAATATGTGTGAATAAATTTTTGCGCACGACACTAGTTGCAGTTGCTTTGCACTAATTTCATTTGAACATCTCACACTTCCATCTTTTCTACTTGCCGGCTGCAACAGCTAACAATTTAATATTTGATAGAGATTAAACAGAAAGGATCTAGAATGTCTGATACACAAGGAAAGGTAATTCATTGAATAAACTCATTCCTCAATAGAATTATTACAATTCACATCAAATTACATAAATTATTAAATGACCTTTGGAACATATGAAAATTAAATTTATTGGTTGCATTAATATTAAATTCTTTTTCAGCCAATTATCTGCAAAGCAGCGGTATGTTGGGAAGCGAAAAAACCTCTAGTAATCGAAGAAGTAGAAGTAGCACCACCGAAAGCACATGAAGTGCGAATTAAAATCATTTATTCCGCCGTATGTCATACAGATGCTTATACATTAGATGGCCATGATGCGGAAGGTGCTTTTCCTGTTATTTTGGGACACGAAGGTGCTGGCATTGTAGAAAGCATTGGTGAAGGTGTAACTAACGTAAAAGTTGGCGATAAAGTTATTCCTTTATATATTCCTCAATGTAAAGAATGCAAATTTTGCAAATCACCGAAAACTAATTTGTGCCAAAAAGTACGTGCGACTCAAGGTAGAGGTGTTTTACCTGATGGTACTACACGTTTTACGTGTAAGGGAAAACCTCTATACAGCTTCATGGGTTGCTCAACTTTTAGTCAATATACCGTTGTTGCTGATATTTCTTTATGCAAGGTATTAATCGGAATTTTATAAAAGAAACAAAAGTTATTATAAAATATTGCAGATTAATGAAGCCGCACCATTGGAAAAAGTATGTTTATTAGGATGCGGTGTTCCAACCGGTTATGGAGCTGCAATCAATACAGCAAAAGTTGAAGCTGGAAGTACCTGCGCTATTTGGGGATTAGGAGCTGTTGGTTTAGCAGTTGCTTTAGGATGTAAAGCGGCCGGTGCTTCTAGAATCATTGGTGTTGATATTAATGCATCCAAATTTGAACTTGGTTAGTTTATAATCAAATCTAATATTGCTTATTGATAATTGTTATAAATTTTCAGGAAAGAAATTTGGTGTAACTGAATTTGTAAATCCCAAAGATTACGAGAAGCCGATTCAGGATGTTTTAGTTGAATTAACTGATGGTGGTTTAGATTATACGTTTGAATGCGTTGGTAATGTACAAACAATGCGTGCTGCTTTAGAATCGTGTCATAAAGGTTGGGGTGTATCGACTATTGTTGGAGTAGCTGCTGCTGGACAGGAAATTGCTACACGTCCCTTCCAATTGGTTACAGGAAGAGTTTGGAAGGGAACTGCTTTTGGAGGTAATTATTAAATTGTTGTGTTAAGTAAATTAATAATTAAATTATTGTTAGGTTGGAAAAGTATTGATAGTGTTCCAAAATTGGTGGAAGATTATTTGCAGAAGAAGTTGATGTTGGATGAATTCATAACTCATAATATGAGTTTAGATAAAATTAATGATGCTTTCCATTTAATGCATTCTGGTGAAAGGTAAATGTTTTAATTATATAATTATTTAAATTTAATATTTTGTCTCCAGTCTTCACCTAGTGTGAGACATACTCTAGTGTTTCAGTCGGAGACAATAAAATCACAATTGCTATTATACCTTGCCAACTCAATCCAAATTTAATTTTTGTTTTCTTTTTCAGTCTTCGTTCTGTTGTTCAATTATGAATACCTAAGTTTGTCTACAATTATATTTTTATATGGTATTTGTTTTAATGTAATATATATTTAATAAAGTGAAATTTTCTCTTTTATAATTCTTTTAGATTATCCAGGCATATATTGGAGGGTTCAATTAATAAGTAATTCATAAAACGGATAAAATAATAGTTTTGTTTGCATGATTTTTGACTCTGACCCTGTACTGTTAGGAGGGCCGGAATTATTTTTCTGCGGAACTTTTTATTACAACTTCGGTATTTTTGACAGAAGGACGTCGCGTTTTATACCAAATTGTTTAGAATTCAATAGACATCATTTTCTTCACTATTAAAATATTCAAGTGGCGTTATAGATTTTTTTTCAAAAATATTTTTGATCGAAAGAAGGAAATTTTCCGGGCACAATTCTACTTTATTTTGTAGCGCAATTTATGATGATTTCCTTTAAATTAACTAATTTTGTAGTACATATTGGGTGTTTTTCATTTGTACGCTTCATGCACTAAGTGCGTTAGAGAATTTTTAAATTTTGCGGGCAAGAGCGTCTTGCGCTTGATAAACTAGAACTAGAAAATATTTGGCGTTTGTCGGACGTTCTCTACCTCGAAAATGTAAGACGCTTTCACAAATAAATTAAAATAGTACTGAATTAGTGCCACCAAGTGCGACTATTTTGTTTGATATTATCAAGGAAATGAGGGCAATATCGGATAGAGTGATATATATTGTTCTACAAATTAACAACCCTGCAGATAATACAAGTATACCACTCGCAAGCAGCTACGAAGACGAAGAAGAAAACAGAGTAAAAAGACGACCACAGATGAGATGGATGGACAACATTAAACGGGTTTAAATTAGTACCAAGTAGCACAAAGTTGAGAGGTTTGGAAGAGTAAAATGAAGGCCTATATTCAAGAGATAGTGGCTAATTAAGAAGAATTCTTGTAATATAAGGTTTGCCAATTCTTATTACTTATTTAAAGTCTAAGATTAGATTCACCGCTGCATGGTGCAATGTAAGAACGGCTTTTGTTCTATGTTTTTGGATTTTGATGCGGTGGGCGTTGTTTAACGCGACTGACCCTCCTACAACCCTTTCGTAGTTGTAATTTTTTTATTTTGCACTCCTACTTTGGAATTGTAATAGCGTTCCAGCGTATTTTCTATCCAACATTATTGAATGGGAAAGTGCTGCTTTGTGTTAGTACAGCGTTAATTTGTATCTCATTGATCATATTCGTGCTTTAGTAAACCGATTGTACTGTTACTTGGGTGCTTGTATCAACTTTATTTGCTCCAGCTAGAGTTTTCTTGTTGTTTGCCTTACTTCTTAATAGAGTAGGTAATTATAAGGCTTCTGGGTATTTTAGACTTGTTTTACACAATTCCAATTGGGTTAAAAAGGAATTTGTTAAAGCTTATACATATATACCTCATCAAATCTATCTTGGAACTTAGCACAGAGAAATGTGCTTGCGTTGGAGTGCTTATAATCCTACAAGATAGTGAAAATACCGTACTATAACATCTTTAGGTAGTATGTAACTATTTGTGAGCGGAACGTTAAAATACTAGTGTTGGTATATAGGAATTATGTATTTTTTCAGCTGACATAACCGCTAGAATTCAATGGCGAGCATGCTGTGACACTAAATTCACTCACAAGTAAAACTAGCTTAGAACACAACTCCCAAGTCATTTCAGAAACAGCTGGTAATGACTTGTGGCAGTAATTTTATGTCATGCTAGTGCTGTTATCCAAAATATTTGTTAGTTAATAAAGATTTTAACAAAAGTGGTGAATACGAATCAATGTCTTTATTAATTTTTGCCAAACTTCTACCTACCACTATGTTCAGTAACAATGGCAGCAACGGATCTTTTTGTTTTTATTTTTTTACCACACCGTACTTTCAAAAACGTTTTGGTAAACGTACCTGTGATTTAAATAGTCCATTATGGCAAATGCTATACTGTTTCTTTTTGCGATCTCAAGTATCGCATGATAACTCCACCGTTGCCGGTCCCAAGTCCGGATGAGAAAGGAGGAGGGGGAGGAGTAACAACCTCGTTAAAAAACCAGGGTTCAACTGGCCCGGTTGATAGCACCCTGTCAGGGCCCCAGCCAAGGGTTACTGGTGAAAAACGGAACAGCAAAATTGAAAAATTAGCAGATGAAAAGATCAGATGGTATAAAAATGGTTACGGCACGGGTCAACAAAATGATAAGAGAGAGATATCAGCAGAAAAAAAATGATACAAATGGTGCAAAGAGAGAAACTAATGTGGGACAAGAAGTGGAATTGAAATTGAGTATTGGACAATGTTGACGGACGTTCTAAAAAAAGATAAGTCAGTCAGGTTTCTCAGTTCTGAATTTTCTAGATTTTGAATTAGTGAGAATTGGCAAATCGTTATTTTGTGGTGGTTTGTACGAAAAACACTTTTTTTTTTGTACAATTCACCACAAAATAATAATCGTTTCATAACCGGTAGTCCGACTTATTAGACAAATATAATAGGAAATAAAAGTCAATTTTAATGCGCACAATTTTTATTTACATTCACTAATATGTTAATTATATTAATAATGTAAATATATTGCGTTAAGAATGAATTTTTACTTATCTCGTCAAGTAAATGATCGGAAATATCGGAATGGACAAATTACATGGAGGGGGTAGAGCGGCCGTCGACTCGACTCTCTCATCGTTCGTTCAGTTCGGTGAGTGCGGGATGTCTTATTGGTAGCATGTTCTCGCTATGCATGCGTTTGAATTATAACGGTTAAGTGTACATCGAAATTAAATAAAGTATATAACTGATAGTGGACTATTGTTGATGCAAGAATATATTTTTTAGTATTGCATACTAATAGTAGCTTTTCATTTACACAGTGCAAACGGCTTAGTTGAGCTAGCATAACGCTTAATTTAGTGCGGCCTAAGTGATTTCAACATGCAGTACAGTGTTTCTTACAGTGAACAATGAAGTTGTAGTTTTTGGGAATGGGTGTTTCAGGGAGAAGGAGCAACGTCTTCAATGTAAAGAGTAACGGGTAGGAATTATATTCTAATTTACTTACTTTAAATCAAACATATTTATCGTTTATACTTTATTTATGAAGTGATGATAGTAACATTGCACCTCAACTTTTGCTTGTACAGTGGATGCTATGATTGTGATTAATGTTTACATAGTAATACTACGCATATGTGAAAGCCTATAAGCTTAAGTTGTATAGATGGTATTCAGTTATTAACATTGGTTGCAAAGCAGTATTTTTATAGCTAGTTTCATATCTATCATTCCTTTTGTAACCATATTAAATGTTGTCTTAGCGAATTAAAACAAAAGCCAAAAGATGTAAAATTTAATGTTGGTTCACGTGGTTGGCTTGGTTTATGAGATTAAAAAATTAAAAAAAAAAAACAATTTAATATTTAAATGTTATAAATACAAATTTAGTTTCAACTGAAAGATAATTTCTGACCGCAAAATATTTATTTAATAATGATATGATTTGGATATAACATTCTCCAATATTTTATATTAAATTGTTTCAGAATCGAATACCTTCTCTTGGCTGTATGCGCGAGTAATCTGACGCGGCGAGTAATCGGCTATGTATTCAGCAGTTCAGTGCCTGATCCCATGGCAGTAGTGTGTGCGCGTACAGTGGTCTGTGCTTTTGATTTAAATTTAACCGTTTATTGAAGTGCTAATAAATCCTTATAGTAATTATTGTGTTCGTGAAAGATACATTTCACATCATCAATGCAGTCCTACATGTTCAGCTCGTAAGTTTTACTAATAAATTGGTAGTTTATAATTTTATTGCTTTTGATTAGATTTTAATTAATTATATAATTGTACATTAATTGCAAATTTATTTTGAATAATACATTTTAACAGTAGTTTTAATAATATATTTTCATACTATAATGATTTTTAAAAATAATTTGTTGTTTTTTGTATAATCGTTAAAGTTAATTATTTTTAGTTTTTGTAATAATTAGTTGAACTTTTTTATTCAAAATAATATTTACAAATGCTTGTTTCAGAACTGGTTGGATTAATTGTTTTTCCGAATCATAGCGTAGAAACTGAAGTAAAGCTGTTCTTGGAAGAAGGAGGAAATGCTCCCATTTAAGGAATAATAGGTAGGAATTATATTCTGCAACAATTTTATATTTTGTAAAATTACTTAGTTTCTAATTTTTTATAATTATTTCAGATCCTTTAATGGCAGAAGATGAAATCGTAAGCCATTTTTATTTAATTAGTTGGTTTTGTTGCTGCTGGCAACATTCCACCTCAACTTTTGCTTGTAGGGTGGATGCTATGATTGTGGCTCATTTTTATATAGTAACACTACGCATACGCGGAAGCCTACAAGCTTAAGATGTTGTATAGATGGTGCTTAGTTATTAGTTTTGGTTGCTACTTGTTTCTGGATCTGTCTGACCAAATATTGGGGCAGCTAAGGTTTCAAGTAATTATGGTAGTTCGCCGGCGTTAAACTTCTGGGCATCGAATTCAGTTGGATAAACGTGCAGGTTGTAGTTGACTGCTTAGTGTGCCCAAACATTGCTTCTAGGCGAGTTGTCTTCTATTGACTTTTGTCATTATTGTTTGCTAGTTTGGTGTTGTATGAGGTAGGCTCTTTACCAACGTAAGGAGGTGAGCAGTATTTAGTGCGTTTGTCATCAATTGCTCGATTGGTGGTTACGTTTGGTGTAACGTAGAGTGTACGCGTCTGTATGAAAGCCCTCTATGATAGGAGCTAATTATAATTAGATATCCTTCATACTGCCTTTGCATATTGTGGATAACTTTTACAGGTCGGTGCCGTAGGGTAGTTAGAAATCTTTTTCTTCTTAAATCGAGACTTTCATTTAGCAGAAACTGACCGTTCTTCGGAATGCTTGCTAGTCTGTTATATTCATGATTGTTTTCGCTTAGATGTAGTGGTATTAGATGATGCATTGTTTTGATGTATCTTACATTGCCGAGTCGTTGTGTAATTGCTGTACTGACGTTTAAACTTGCTTGCAAGAGTTAGTAGCCAGAATTCAACACGATTGCAAGGTGATGCTTGTTTTGTTAGTTAGTTACTTCTAGCTAATTTGGGTATAGTTTTAAATATGGTATTCTCCAGCAGAGATGCTATTTTGGTTAGATCTTCTTAGTTGCTTTTCTATTTTAACAGTTTCCAAAGTGCCAAGTAAATTATAAATTTTATTTCAATAAATTTAATTTTAATTAATATGTTCAATTATGTCAATTAAAACTTTAATATTAATATTTTTTATGTAAATGTTTTATTAATTTTTAACTGCAATTTTATTAAAGTTTAATGATTAAATATAATATAATAATAAGTTGTAAACTAATCTTTGTTTATTTATTTTTTGCTATAATTTTTTTGTTCTTTAAATTTTAAATTAATTTTTTTTGTGTTCTATATTATTTCACTTGGTCACTTTAAAGCATGCGTAGTATTACATTTTCCTTTACTAATTGTTATATATTTTTACTGAAGTTATCAGTGATTAATTTATTATTATGATGTTTCAGCTATGTTATACAATAAAAAGGAAAAATCTGTTGACACTAACGTTGCGCATACCCAATCGTACATGCCAATTCGTCCCCGATCAACTCGTACCAAATATTTTCAACGTTTTCATGTTGCAATTCCATGTTGTATCAATTAGACAAAATTTCAATATTAATTTCTAATTAAATAAATTTATTTATACAACAAGAACATGTGAATTGTGGCAATTATTTCGACAAATTTGTTTATTATTCATGACATGTTTAGGTTAAACGAAAGCCCAACGTAGTCACATTAGTGATGACCTGTAGCCTGACCAAGGTTTAAGGTTTGATCTAGTGTAAGAGTCGACGCCGGCTTAGTGAGTACCCACCATTCCAGCTGACGCTTAGTACTTTGAAGAATTTGGTCATTCTTGTCAGTGTTATGCTATCAGCAGTTGGTCTAAAAAAGGGTAAACCCCTCATGCGCAGGGACACCTTCCTCTGTTCTATAGGTGGTTCGACCTTGGTGGCACAGGTTAGATGAGACTGTTAAGTGACTGTTAACATTAATTGATTTGAATTCACTGACTAACATTGCTTTATTAAAACTTAAAGTTTTCCTTCATTTTAACGTTTGATAATATTTGGTATCGGTTGCGAAATATTTAAATTGCAACAGTTTTAACTCGATAATACCGTTTTATATATTCTTTATTTATTTTTATAAAATCTCTTTATTGTAGACATTTTAAAATGTTAAAGATTTTATTTTAATATGTTATTTATCATTGAAACATGTTTGTTTAAAAATAAATAACATATTAAAATAAAATCTTAACCATTTTAAAATGCCTTCAATAATATCGGTTTTTTTAAATTAATATTAAAAAATGCGTGTCCTCCATTCTAACAATTACATGTAATACTTTTTTTTTTCTAATGTTGATTGATTTAACTTTAAATATTTGATAAAATTTATTAAAAAAAAACTAAATAAGTTTCTAATTACTGTTAATATTAATAATCTAATATTCAACCATTTAAATTTAATAAACAATTTACATGTAATTTTAAGAATATATGAAGATAATCTTGAATTGGCACCAACGAATGGGTATTACAAATTTGGCGACTATTAAACATTAACCCCGAATGCAACTTTGCATTGAAGTACTCTTATTTACAGTTCTTGCTCACATTAGTTTAAGTTTTTGGGTAATATAATTGTTTTTAGTAATTAATAATATGAAAGCTTTTTCATATTTAATTATTTGGATTTATTTAAATTTAATGTAAAGTTTTGTTGAAAACATTTCTCTTCAAGAAGTGCAGCGTATTTTGGGATACTTTTGATGCAATGCGGTTCTAATTGAAAATTATTTTTAAATAAATTTAAAATTTGTGAAGTCATTTTTTCTAAAAATACTAATTATAGATTTAATGTTCGGTAATCAGATTTTTTTTGTCAATAAGCGTCCCAACACTAAAAACGTGTTAATTGTTTTCATATAAAAGTATTCAATATTTTAATGTAATTAGAAAAATCGCAAGTGATATGTGAGAATATTGTGAGCAAGGATTGTAATGTTTTTAATAGTTAAGTCTTTACTTAAGACAAGATGAATTAGTATTTAAACGTCAGATAATTAGTAAAGTCGCCAAATTTAACTACACGCCACTTTAGCTGTTTAATACATCAGATTTTTTCTTCAGCTTTATATTCTGGATCGGAAGATGCAACCAAGGCAGTCTATTTTTCAAAGGTTGGTTGTTTTTAGGTACTTACGTGTGCTTGAGTTAGGGAAAGCATGCGGAGTTGAGGAAGTTGATTGTTGTTGACAATCAATCTTTTTCAGACTTTGAATGTTTTTCTTGATTTGAGATTTGTAAAGACCAATTAACGGCTAATTTTTGATTGTTGTCTGTGTTGGAGTTTTGAGGAGTGTTCGAATCGGGGAACACTTTTCATATTCGGCGGAGATGTTTGTCTTAAAACGACAAACTTTTCTGGTGTTGGAAAGTGTTTATCGATTCGAAACTCTGAGAGACTAGCTGAACTCCGAGAAGGAAATAGAATGCAAATTTTGGGTAGTAGATTAGGACCCGGAGGCTCTGGGAGTCTACCGGAAGGGCTAGACTAGAAAAGTAGGGGGTACCCGAGTCGCCTGTGCGCGTAAAAACGGGACCCGCCTTCGGCGGGTATATATAGTATATATAGCCCGCCTTCGGCGGCTATATAACCGCCTTCGGCGGTTATTATGTCCCGCCTTCGGCGGTTATTATGTCCCGCCTTCGGCGGGACCTAATTAATTAGCCGCCTTCGGCGGCTATTAATTACTTCATAAACTTACCTTGACAAACTTAAAAATAGCAGACCTCCGTGATGGGGAGGATTCCCCTGTAGAAAGGGGTATATCTTTGGGGGTAAGTATTGTTGGGGGAGGAGATTAGTAAGGTTGATGATTGATATATTTTAGAAAATAATAAAAAATTTAAACCCTCCACATGCTGAAATTGTTGATAAAGAAGGAAAATTAAAGAAATATATTTTTGTTATAACAAATTTATTGATTAAAAAGAGCAACACACATAAACAACAAACACATAGTTTACAAACATTTACTTTCCCCAAGTCTAAGGTTGAGAACGTGAGCAACACGGGTCTCCCGTGATAGTTCCGTTTTCCCTTAGACCTAAGGTAGAAAGCAAAATCAGCTCTTGTAAGAGCTAATTAAGCTTACCTCCGCCTAAGGTGGATAACGTGAGCAACACGGGTCTCCTGTGTAGTTCCGTTTTCCCCTAGACCTAAGGTAGAGAGCAGAATCAGCTCTGGTAAGAGCTAATTATGATGCCTACCTCCGTCCTTACACTTTCTTAGTAAATTACCCTCCCTTAATTTACTTATCTATAATAAACAAAACATAATTAATAATACAAACAAACACTTTACCCGCAGCTTATGAAGAACGTGAGTAACACGAATTTTCCGTGCGGCTCATTTTCTTGTAAATCTACAGTAAACATTTGTTTATTCTTTGCATATGAACGCCAACATCAATTGACAAATATTTTTTGATTGAGATTGCAGCTTTCACTAAAAAAAACCACAATTTCAACCAATAAAGTTGTCTTCATCGGTGCCAAAGAAGAAATAAGCGTTTATTGTAAACGCACAACTAAATTTAACATCGAAAACATACAACAAATAAAAGTAATTACATGCGCCTTTTCCTGAAGTCTAAGGTTGAAAACGTGAGCAACACTTTGGTGTAGTTCCGTTTTTCCCTAGACCTAAGATTAAAAGCAAAACAAAAAAAAATCACAGTACAAATTTGTATCATCAAGCTTTCCCTAAAGTCTGTGTGTGTGGTTCATAGTAAACGATGTTGTTTGCTTACAAAAATTAACAGAAGCCAACACCGATCAATATAATTATTGGATGAAACTATAACTGTCAGTCACTGTAGATTCCTTATGCCCGACTAATAATTACATTGCTTTAGACATTGGCGCTTCCAAGCAACATGCGTTTGCTATGAATACAAAACAAAAAACGTGAGCAACACAGGTTTTCCTGTGTAGTTCAGTTTATCTTTAAACCTACGCAAAATGAAACAATAAGCAAAATTTAATAAAAGTTGAATACTAGAAAAAACCGCAAGTAATGAGGCAAGTATCAAAGCTATGACTTCCAATGTAAAAGTCATGTACAAATTTAACTGCTACAAACAAGCTTAATATTTTGTAGTTATTCAATATCATTAATGAATTATTTATTTGCAAACTATTTGATCACAAAATAATATGATAAGCCATTTGTGCTAAGCATCAGTTAAATATGTATTAACTTATTACAGTGCATTCATTCCAACAAGAGATATGAACAGTTAAATATTAATCTAACCGCAAATCGTGTGGTTCAAACAAAAAAGTATGCTCTCACACATAATTACGTATTCAAACCAATATTGATAGCAACGCAAATAAAACATATGATATTAAAGTGTACACAATATTTCGACATATCTCTCTGAATTGAATGCAAAATACGTACAATAATTAATTATAAATGCACTAACATTTTAAATTATATTAGCGAAAGATTTAAGAAGTGATACCATAAAAGATTTACTCATGTATCTAAGCTTTACTTTATAAAAAATAAATAAAACATTGAATTTATTAGTAAGCATAGTTGGTGCTTCTAATTGCATTTACTCACTTCCTAAATCTGCTGTACTTTATATCATAAACTAAATAATATTATAAAAATACATAGTTTTAATCAAAAAGTGTAAATTAAAAAAAAAAAAAATATAAATATAGTAGTCAATATTATTTAACTTCTTTTTCATCTTAGTTACTACGCCTATGCGTAGACAACGTCGCCATCTATTAGAAATATTAACAAACTGCCAACACAAGTTGATCGTTTTATGGTAAGATGGCGCCACGATTGCAATTAAACTTAAATAAAGTACTAAAGCAAACATTAAATTAACATTTATAATATAAAGCTATAACAAATATGTATTTAATTGTTAATAGTAATACTTATTAACAAATTTTAATATAGTAAGCAAGCGACATCTCACCATAAGGTATGCTTATATATTGGTTTATCGCATTGCTTACAGATGGCGCAAGCAACAATCCAATAAAGTAAAAACAGAATTGCGTACAGTGGCGTTACATATTTTAAATTTTAACTGCAGCTGTTTACAATTTATAAATTATTAATCAATTCTATTTTATCTTTCAGAAATAACAGTAAATACATAAATTAAATTACAATTTCACTTTAATATAGGTATAAATAAATGAAAAATTATGATTTCTTCCTTTTAATTCCTGTTTGTTGTTTCCTGTATTGTCCTGTTCATGATCATTCTATTCCATTAAGTGTAGGATTGCCAAGTCTATAAAGAGCAAACATAATTATTAATAAAAAAATGATTGAAATAATATACAAGATGTTTAAAAATAACTCCAACTAAGTTTTAGAGTTCAAAAACATTACCAAATTTGTCATTTTTAAACACCTAGTATTATATTAGCATTTAATGATTTATTTACCTATAGTATTTCACTGGTTCAGTTTCCTTGAAGACATGCAGGATTCCTATTTATCCTTTCATTTCAACTGGGACTTCAGCAGTAGTTGGTTCATTGATCATCATTTCCAATTGCAGAAGTTGCTAGCAGTAAATCCACCAATGTTGTTCTAAAGCTGTTCACGTCCTTTGTATTGATCATAGTAATTCTATTCTATTCCATTTCATTCCAAAATAGTTGTAGAAATCTATAAAAAGCAGAAATTAAAATTAATTTGAATATAAAAGTGGTTAAAATACACAAACAAACTAATGCAGATAAGTCTTTATTACATTTAAAATTATGTTTCTATAGCGCAAGTCAAAAAACGCATTAAATTTTTTGGCGTATTATACAATAAAATAACACTATATTTACCTGAATCATGTTTAAACCATGAAGAAGTACTTGGGTATCTGCTTTCTTGAAGACTGGCATAGTCATCTGGGTACTCATCAAAATTCCATATAACTTTGAACTCCAGCAGCAATGGTTCCTTATTCACCATTTCAGCAAAACATCAAAAGTTGCTATTAATTGAATTTCAAAAAGAATCAATCAATTTCATTCCAGGACTGCAAAAATTAAATATAAAATAATAATTAAAGAGCAATTTTTGAATATTTTTAAATAGATTAATCACCTAATTAATGTACATATTTTACTAACAAGTTCTCTTAAATACAATATACGAATATGATTACAAATTTATAAAATAAAACTGCTTACCAAATATATAATCTTGTCCGAAAACATATAGCTGCATTTATCTACTTGATTCCGGATGATCCATGTAACGCAATAATTCACTTGTAATTACACAGCACTGAACGGTTCTATATTTCTTTATCACTCACACACGCACATCGAGCGAGCTCACGCTACTTTCGCATCCCGGAGCGTACTGAATTAATGCCGGCTCGATGCATCGCTGGCTCACTGGGCATATTATAGGAGGGGAGGGTCCATCCTAAAACATGTAATATTTACTTTAGTATATTTAATATTAAAAAAAACTTCAAATAAATATTGTGCGCCGTAAAATTAACTTTTATTTGATATTAAATTTGTTTTAGTTAAAAAAATTATAAAAGTTTTATTACAATATCAATAACTATTTCTTATTACAAAATATTAACTCAATCAAATATAATACGTTTATGACTACCTACAACTGAAATAATAACATCAAAAATAGGAATGAAGACGTATCAATACTAACCTATTTTTTGTTTGTATGGCGTCTCTGCACTGCGGTCTCTTGGTCCTATTCTGCATCTCTGGCTGTTACTCTTCTAGTAGTTCCGGTTCTTCAATGAAATCCAGGTACTTTTTTCATGGACAGTCTTGAGCTCTTCTTTGGTTAGACCTACGCGACATAAAGAATCAGTCTGCTACCCGCCTCCTCCGAAGAAAACTAAATCAATCCCGTCTATACGACCGTATACCTAAACAATAGCCAAGATACACAAGTCCAGATAAGTACACAGAGTACACGACTCACCACTAACATTGAGGGCTTAACCAGTCTTATTGCCACCGGACCCGGAATTCAATTAAAAAGATTCATTTCTTATCCATCTGTCAATATTGCAGACCAAGACTTGTACAGAAGTTCGAAGACTGATTTAACAAATGCTACTTCTTTACTGCAAAAGAAATTCATATCGTTCCTATCTTAAACGATTAACTTACCTGTATTAAAACAGAAAAAAAAAGTTTTCAAAGTAGACGGGCAAGAAAATACATTTGATCCTCATAGTGTTGCACTAAAAGTTAATTAGTTGAATCATATTCTTTATTGTATACAATAAATACATTGAGATTCTGTAATTTACAACATCCTTACAAAAATAACATATACATAATGACCAAAGTTAATAAAACATAACTCGAATCGAAATAAATTAGTTAACTTAATATCCTTCCAGTAATAAAAATACATTTACAACCCCTCAGTAGCAAAATACTGAATTCATAACAATCGTGATTTAAATAAAATAATTGGTTATTTAATTAATACATTTAAACAAATGTATAATATAACAAAATAAAACCTCCATTGAAAACTTAAATTTCATTTCAAATAATGTCAAAATTAAACCCGCAAAATGAACTGTATAAATATTGTATATACTTTGTTTAAATAGACATATATAGTTGTGTACTATACTACACACACATATAAACATTTAATTTGACAACATCTTTTTGGCAATCACTTGAGCCAATTGGGAGTCCCCGATACGTACAAGAGAACAGACAAAGTTTCTGTCGGTTGTCAAATGCTTTAATGCATTATCTGAGAACAATGTAATCAGATTCATCCCCTTTGTCTGTTTTATTATCGGCGGAACGTCGTGAAGCAATCGGCATACGTTTTTTATAACTTCAACTTCAAATTGCAAGTTGTTCTCTTTTTCTTGTAAATTCTAAAAAAATATATTATATCATTAATTAAAATAGAATATTTAGTTCTTTAAAGAATAAACAAAATGATTACTTACCTTCACACAGATTCCATAACATTGTATATAATACTGTAAAGCACTAAATACCATAACATTTTCTTCATGGTTTTGAGTCTTAGTTACTTTACAAATCAGTAGAAGTGTATCAGTCAATATCTCCATAGTTTTAGCACCGTTAAATCTTAAATTCAGTTCATTTGATAAAATTACCCATTCATCCGGTACACATCTTGATAAAACCTAAAACATTAATTAATTTTTCGCAACTGAAACCGCATATCAAATTCAAAATCTACCTTAATTAACTTGCTCACAGCATCAGAATAATTCTCCATGCTGAATATTGGCAAGACCAAATTCAAATAGCTGGTTGTAGATGCTCTGAAATAGTACTTATTCAGTGGACAATATTCGTGTTCACCTTTAAATTCTGCAAGGATTGCAATTAGTAATTAATTGAGAAGTTTTAAATTCATTTTTACCGGACAGGTTATGTTGCAATTTCTTCAACACATCAACAGTGATGATGGTAATTTCCATAAATAAGTTTGAGAAGTTTGTAAATTTGCACCTGTACTTTTCCAACGAATTCAGCAATAACATGCAGAGATTATGTTGAGAAACTAAATGTAACTCTTCGAGACTCATTTCCTGAAAATACATTACAAGGTAGAATTAAGAGAATTAAAATTAAATGTCGTTCCGTTCTGCAATGTTTTCAAATAATGCTAGAGCTAAGTGAATATAACCAGTGAGTGCGCGAGATAGGCGTTTCGCAGTCACGTGCATCGGAATAGCACCATCCCTATTATTAAAAAAATTCTACGTTGTCCCATAAGCCTCAAAACAATTTCTTTTTTCACTAAACCTACGTTGTAAGATCGGAGAACACGTTCTTTCACGGCGGATAAATAAACGATAGTCTACTTCAAATCACGCCAGAAACTATGCAACCCCGGTAATACCCAACCGTCAATAACATCCGTAATTTCGTTTCTACAAAGCTCTCGACGCCGCACAGTAGTGCCAATTACTGAAAAACTTTTACGTTGCCGAGGTTCAAACCCACGATCTTTAGTGCAGCAGTCGTACATCCAGACTGATGCGCCGACATAATATTCCTAAATATATTAATAAGATAATAAAATTAAATAAATATTTACCTTAGTAATCAAAAACATATATTTCAATTTAACATGATCGCCTGTCTTGAGAGCTGCATCCATATACGGCAAGAAAATATGCTTAAATACCTGCTCGCTTTCACAACATCCGGTATCATTGAGCATTTTAACCAAGTGTACGAAAGCAGTGAGATTTTTATCATCAATTTCAATACCTTTCAAAGTAATCTCCAACTGTTTCAAACCAAACGAGTCAATCTCTAAAATATGCTTAAAAACAACGAAAGCGTGCTTCAACCAATAAGTGTAAACTGTATTTTTAATACATTCATTATATAAAATCTGGACTACTTCGCGGGGATTTTGCATCATTGAAAGCTCAATTTCAAGTATTGAAGAATTTTCCATCTCATGTAATGATAGGTTGCGTTCTTTGGAATGGTTCAATTTATTCAATCGTTCTGTTAATTTTTCTTGAATATTCTCATATTCAAGATGATTTTCTAAACCAAATTGTCTGAAATATCTTGTAAGCGTTATTGTTAAATCTTCCATGGATAAATTAGAAGCGCATTCAACAACAATTTTTGATACTTCTTTTGATTTATAATGAATGCATAACTGTAATATACGATTGACGTCTTCGATGGTGCACAAATTCTTCCATTTTAGTAAGCAATCCATAGAATTTTCGTTGTTAAAAACTTGTGTTGCTAATAGAGCAGTGAACCAACGTCTTTGATCATCACCACCAGCATTTACTTTGGCAATTATTGTTTCAGTAGAGGCCATTCTAATAACTTCGTCAACTGTTTTAGGCTTTTTCGCAATAGTGCCCAACATTTGTATCATTTCTGTGGCCGGCTTATATTTGGAAAACTTTTCTAATACATAATAGGCCTCTTCTCCGACTACAAGTTGTAAAATTTCGTCATCATAACTTACCTAAACGAAATTTTGTAAATATGTAAATTAATTTTAATTTGGTTAATAGAATTATTGAATATTTACAATATAGAATGCACAATGGAAGAAAATAAAGTAGCTTTAATTTAAGGCATTTATAATATTAAAATAAATTATTTATTTATATTGATCCACACGTAGCATTTTCAGATTTCCAAAATTCCATTAAAAATATAAAGCACCTTTTAATGTTATTAAGTTCCGTACAGACGAGCTGAGTGTAACAACTCCAAACTGCGTTTTTCAGGGTCTACATTTGACAGAGTATACATGCGCATAACTGGTTCAAAACGATCTTACAAAGTCGCACACAATAGAACAGACTCGGGAACCAATGAATCCTCAACAATCCCGGCAACAAAATTTTATTCCGTCAAAAAAGTAGAAGAAATTTATGTTGTTTTATGTGCGTAATCCTTCTACCACGTTAGTGTCTAGAAAGAAGCTTTAGACTTTTCCTACCAAGCCAGTCCTACCGCCCCATGTGAGAGCAAAACCTCCAAAATGCACCATGCACTATTCAAGCGCCAAGGACAAAAGAGAGGCAAGAAAAAAAGAACAAACAATACCAAACACAAACTATCCAATTCGTTGGTTGCGGTAAATGCTACCAAAGGTGCACAAACTGCCGTCAAAACAACGTTTTTAGGAAAACCCCAAGAAAACAGTGTACCCCGCAAGAACACCCCCCCCCCCCCCCATTTTTTGTAGTATCTAGCGTTAAAAGTCTTTTTAGGCCGATACGCCAAAAATCTAAACTAACTAGTTTGGGTTAACGCTGTCTATGCAGTACAGTAAAAAGTGGGAACTTTCGTATTGACTGTTCTCGAGTACAGAACTTTAAGTAATGATGCTGGCTAGCCCGCCGCTTGAAGATTGTTTGTCAGGTTCGGTCTAAAGATGCTTCTCTCTTGAATCCAACAGAGATTTGGTTGACGCCTTTGTCATACTAGGGTCATATATTATACTTTCTCTCAACGCTTGCGAGAACCGCAGATAAGCATAATGCAAAAGTTAGCGTATAGCAGCGACAGCAAGAGAACCCTGGTAAAACCGCTTAACACCAAACCTCGAAAATGATCAAACCAAACCGCCCAAAACCATAAAGTAGTAGGTATGATACTATCGTGTTTGCCAGGAGGTTGTATGTGGGATACAACTCCTGGTTCCCCTGGTACTTTCAGAAGTCAAGGTTACGCAGCGGGCATGGGATGATTGTCCATAAGCCGCGGGGTGATGTGCGTTCTGGTTAGGGACGAACCCGCAGCCAGATTGCACGCCCTAAGATGTCAATCGTCTTTCCCCAAGATTCGGGAATTGTCCCACGGCGTGAGGTGCAATGCCGTGGGTGTAGGTGTTTACTAGAGGTGAGTGTGTACATGTCCAGCTGGTACCATGGGCATAGCAGAGATCGGCGTCGAAAGGGATTGAATTGTGTTCCCGACGTAGAAAAGGCAAGTCGGGATGCGTATATTGCATTCTCAAGACAGTCTACAGATATGCAGTGGTCCAGTAGAGTTGTCAGGGGGCATTGCGGGGTAGAAATCGTTCCGGTTGTAGTTGTCGCTCTGGGGTCGCATTGTAGTTGGTCGAGAGTCAGTTGAAGTTTTCCAGTCCATGCTCCGCACGGCTTCGCTGCTTGGTAGTGACTGACTCGTTTGGGCGTCGATGCGCTAGTTTTATAGTTGCGAGCCAGCGGTGGAGTTCCGCGGTAGCATCAGTAGTCACAACGTCGTTACCAGAGACAGCTAATCAATCTAGAGAAGTTCCAACCTGTATAAATGTCGACTACCCCGAGTCATCGCACATGACACTATAAATACCATACCTCATGCAACACCCCGAAAACACCTCATAGTACATAGAGGCAAAAAAATATCTACATTAATTCACACCAAGTAGCAAACCCTGATCTCCAATCAGAAGTAGACACCCAAAAGCAATCTCACCAACTCCTTGGACCTGTAACGATCTTCCTCTACAAACCCGCAAACCGGTAACAATTCCTTAATTTACAGACAGTAAAACCAAAAAATCTCTTGGTGACAAACATTTAAGCGGGGAGGAAACACCATAAATCACTTCTCGAGAATGACAATGCTGCAACTATCAACCCCCAAAAGATCACTGAGAAAGCTGACAACAAAGCAGAAGTAAATGAAAGAAAACATTACAGTACCCAGAAAAGCAAAAAGAAATTCCCCCTGATACGTTTAAAGATAAGCCCTCTGCCGCTCCCAACTATATGCTTGGGTAGTAACCATCACTTGCTGTCCCTATCAAAATTTTAGTCCAAAAGGTATTAAAACCATCCCCAGAAGTCAAGTTCAAGCCAGTCTCCGTAGACCTAATCGCTCCAGTCTGTCGACGACGTACAACCGCCCTCTAAAACCCCCATTGATAACGACAGCCTTTTCAGCAGTAATTGAAAATCTCAAAATACTTTTCCAACAATTGATTTGATATTCTAAGCGCGCAAAACACTCCGCGTTTGCCTGGCTACTAAAGCCCACTACAGTACGCCAACTTTTGAGTGACCCATAGTAGGAGTTTCTGCGCATTTTGAGAGAAATAAACCTATAGCCAGAATGAAAGATTCATAATGCAGTTCATGCTAGACTGACGCGTTTTAAAATTGATTTTGCATGTAAATGTACCTTACTATTAGTCTCGTTTAACGCTCTCATCCCACTTTTGTCTTTTGACCGGCCACAGTATTCGTGTTTTACTGCACTTCACTTGGCAAACTTCCGACAAAAAGTAGCAATTCGCAGCCAAAAAAGCGGTCAGCCGCAAAGTTGAGTTCACCGCATTTAGCCCATAATAAAAATGAATACATCATTGAATGGAAAACGCAAAGATAACAATTCTCAATGGTCTAAAACTCCCAAACAAAAAAAAAACACAGATCAATAATCTCACAA
Source organism: Tachinus rufipes (assembly GCA_963932245.1). Lineage (NCBI taxonomy): Eukaryota > Metazoa > Arthropoda > Insecta > Coleoptera > Staphylinidae > Tachinus > Tachinus rufipes. Next base: position 13,430,694 of record OZ010749.1, read on the forward strand.
AGCTTGTTGATCTCAAGACTACCGTTACATCTTAAGAATTAGAACGGTACCATTGCATGTGCCAACAATACAGACACATGGCGACCTTTACTTCACAACCAACTCCAACTGCCAATTCTGCTCCAAATTGCGCCAAAACACACCCCAAACCGTAATCTCGAGTTTCTTAGATTGAAAAGTCTACCATAAGATCGTATCAAACCAGCGTAAAGAACTAACATGTTCGGCCAACGCTTCGGCTCCAACAAAGACAACCAACCACCACTACGCAAATAAATCATTCGCCCACAAATTCACACCGCAAAGCCTAAAAAATCTAAAAACCAGGTCCCGGACTGCGTCACAACCCCCAAAGCGCGCTCTCATACCTTTTTAAACTGCAATGTACATAAGATCATAAAAACCATTTTCAGATTTTCTTCATCATCCGTCAAGATGGAGGCAATCCAATACAAGTTAGAGCAATTCGAACCATGCCCATGTCCGCTTCGATGTGCGCATTTCGTCAGAAGTAAACCTCTAAAGCCATCAAACGCCTTAATAAAACAATTAATGACTTGACCACCGGTTGCAAGACCGAGGTCTTCTAACCAAAGATCTGGAAATTAGAGGTTCAATCTGAGCCCTAGAATTGTCGCAGAAAAATATAAAGAAAATCTATGAAAGCTTCAACCCGTAAGATCCTCACCACAAAAGAGCTGTTAATCAAGGGTCTGTCAATTAGCATCAATAGCAAAACCGCTTACAGCCGGCATTGACGCAACCAATACCAATTGTGAGTTGCAGATGGACCAGAAGACGTCGTAATCGAACTCAGCTAACAAGAGACCCGCCCACTTGTCAACTGAATCCGACGCCACCAAAGACGCAACCTAAGCCAACGAAGATCTACTGAGGTAAGGCAGCCCGAGAATGCCAGTCGACCATTCAAGCTCGTTGAGAACCGCAAGACAATAGCTAAACGACTCCCGTTGGGCGACCGTAGCACAATGGTCTAGGTCTAGAGTGCGAGGCAAAGACTGTTGAGCAGGCAGCCCGGGTTCAATTCCCGGCAGCGGCAATATCTAATTTGTCAAATATATTTCGATGCGGTCGTCTCCTTCGCAAGGCAATGGCAAACCAGCAAAGTATTTGCCTATAGCAAACCCCTCTAGTGGTGTGGTTCGGATTCCACGTTAAACTATAGGTCCCGCATGTTTGTGTAGAACTATTATCGCACGGCACTATAGAAGAAGAAAATAATTAAAGAAAAGAAGCTATTTACTTATGCATCCCAACCGCAAATCCTGTTGATAAGCAAGCAAACCGTTTGCAAAGCCGGCGCTTAATAATACAGAACCAATTTCAACGCCTTCTGTAAGCGTTAATGAAAAGCCTCCATCGCTCGTTATTCGTAATAAAAACGAATTTAACAAGTGGAGCAAGATAAACAAAAAGGTTAAAATTGTCCGCGCTATGAACACCAGCAATAGAATCAGATTTCGGAATGTCGTTAGTCCCAGTCTGCGGAAGATGTAAAGAAAACACTTGCTTCATTGGAATTCACACAAATTTGAGCCACACTATTTTACATATTTCAACCAAGTGGTAAGTACCCCAAACCCCTCAACTCTCATCAAAACTTCAGATTCTGGACGCAAAGCTGCAAGCTCTCGCACCGTGTGACCCATCTTAAGGCCTGGTTATACAATGCGAGCTAGCATCCGAGCTGACCAAGTCAGTTATTTGCAGTGCGGCTACTGGCACCGTGTGACTCATCATACGATAATAGCGAGGGACAGTAATTCGTATGATGCAGTCACACGGTGCGAGTAGCTGCACTGCAGTAACTGATTAGGCCAGCTAGGACGCTAGCTCGCACTGAGTAATCAAGCCTATACGATAATGGAGAGGGACAGTAACTCGTATGATGCGGTCAGACAGTCCGAGTAGCTGCAGTGCAGTAACTGATTAAGTCAGCTCGGATGCTAGCTCGCACTGTGTAACCAGACCTTAATACCAACCAAGTAGGCGCTACATTTAATTAGTAAAGTCAAGTTTTTTTATTAGTTCCGCCAAATTCATAAATAGCGAAATAAACGATAACGTTATACTTGAGCGAGGTTCAACAAGCAGCCGACCAGACAACATCCCAAGGATGCGGCGGCTCGAGAAGAATGAAAAACTCATCGAGAAGCAGGCCATCAAGATCAACGACCTGGCGGAAGAACAAACTGAGAGAATAGACATCCACTAGGTTGAAGTCAAGCAAATGAGGCACAACCAGAAGACAGCACTCTCCAAAATGAAGCTGAACGAAGAAGCCAGCGTGAAGATCGCCTTCAGCAAGCAGCCCACACGCCCCCCCTCCCCCATCCGGTTTCAACCTCCACCAAAGAAACCACAAAGAAACGGACAATCGCATCTACTCCAAGCAAAACAGCCCTCTCCAAAATAAAGACGAACGTAGAAGCCAGCGTGAAGATCGCCTTCAGCGAGCAGCCCACACGCCCCCCCCCCCTCCTCCATCCAGTTTCAACCTCCACCAAAGAGACTCCGAAGAAACGGACAATCGCATCTACTCCAAGCCAAACCAGCAAGCCAGCGTAACACCCGGTCCAAACCCCTCTCAAAATACCTCCGTAGTCAAAGAAGTAAAGGACGTCCTCCAGGACAACCACGTCACGCCCCAAACTAAAACCCCGCCTATAGAACTAAGAGACTGAAAATAACATGAAATATGTCACAAGAAAAGGATGCTAAAACGTGCAAAAGCATAAGTTCAATAAAGCAAAACAATATTTTCGTGTATATTAAGTTGCCTATTATAGCGGCCAAGTTATGTTTGGAATAATGTAGAAAGGTCCATTTTAAAAGCAAATTCATCTAAATACCGGAGCAAAAGAGTTAGTCAATAGGTGCTCTCCTTTAGAGTAAATCCGATACTCAGAAGATCGTCTTCCCAGTAACAAAAAAAAACTTGTTGGTTCATTCCGCCCTCGCACCCAATCGCATCAAAAGAAATAGAATTATTATAAATTACGCGCACGCTAAATGCGCATTTTTTTTTTTCATAAAATTTCGTAAGAAATAATTCCTTGCCTGCGCCACTGCTCCCGACGAGTAGACCAGTGGCGGCCGTGCCTAAGGCTGAGTGGGCTTATCAAAATAATAAAAAAAATAATTTATAAAAAAATGTTGCTACAATTTTATAACAATAATTACAAAGTTGATATTGAAACTTGTTATGTGCTCAATAATATTACACAATATTTGATATTGTGCAATATTATTACAGCCAAACACAAATACTGTGGCCCATGACAGGCGTTTCCGCGCATCTTGAGAGAAAGAAAACTATAGCCAGAATGAAGGATGCATAATGCGAGAAAGGGAAACAATACACTCAGAGACACAAACTGAATTTATTCCGGGGTAGCGCCGGCTTCGCAAAATAACAAATAAATGTTTCGCAGCATCGATGTTATTTTCCTCGCAGTTCATGCTAGACTGACGCAATTTAAAATTGATATTGCATGTGAATGTACCTAAATTATTATTGGTCTCGCTTAATGGTTTCAACCCACTTTTGTCTACGGAGTCACCGGCCACAATATTAGTGTTTGGCTGTAATACTGAATGTGGATTGGCTTAATTGAAATTTTTGTGCAATGCTAAATGAATTTTAAATTTAGGTACATCATTAAGTGATTAACATTATCTTGGCGCCTTATTTTATTTTATCATGATTAAGCAATTCTCGTCAACCAAGTTTCACACCAAAAATTTCTGTTATATTGTGCTTTCTATATTATAAATATTCATAAAAAAGCAACTTACATCAGCCCAAGATATATAAATATTAACAGTGATTGCTTTAATAACATTTGAAGTAGCTCTGATTAAATCATCAATAATTTTAGCCAAAGCCTCTTTATCAGGATCACAACACAATAATAATTTAAATAAATTCAACAAAGTATAACCAACATGGTGATAAAATTGCACCATTTTCCAACCCTGTATATTATCCGGATTCAATCCTGATATTCTCAATAATAATTCCGCAGTAATATCACTTAATTTTTCCACAGCCTCACGTACCTAATAAAATAAGAATTAGCAATTTTAATAAATTGCTATTATAACTAATACTTACTTTAAAAGTACCTATATCAACATCATTCAATTTTTTAATAATATCACGAACAAAAATGATGGTATGTTGCAAGGCTTTTTGTGGTGGGGCTCGTATCAAGCAATGTATAACTTCCTCCAATAATTCCTCGCTTAAATCTAATGGTAAAGTTTGTAAAACGCAACCATAATAATGGCTGAGTTCCAAGTCGATGATGACGTTCATTAATAAACATTTTGAAATTAATGGCATTATGTTTATAAGATGTGTATATTCCTTAATATCTAACAATGTCTTATCTTTAAATTCTGAATTAAGTACAAGAAACATGACGATATCAGTCAGTTCTTTATCGTATAAACTATTTAATTTCTTTGTATCATTCATATAGCCTTTGGATTGTAAAAATCGTTCCATTTCAATGATAACTGCTTGGATTTTCGTTTCATTGCCTATTATTAAATAATATTTCCCAAGTAAAAAAAAAACATAACCTAAATTTTTTTTTCTACATACCGCCTTTGTGTTTGATTTTAGCCAATTCTCCTGGATTCTTTTCTAATCCCATAAATAATCCCTGTATGCTTACTAAATCCATCGTCAGCTCCATTTTGCCTGTGTGAATGTTTACTCAATTTTTGCTTATACACAAAAAACAAAGTATGATTTAAATTTCTATGGAATGAATTGAAGTTGTCGCTAATTATTTTTATTCGTTCAGTCGGAAATAATAACATAGCTAACTTCAACTTATTAATTATGATATGCTTCACGCAATACGTTGGTGTATAGGAGGTTGCATATGTTTTAATTGTGTTACAGCAGCGAAATTATTTTAGGCGAATGTTATTTTGAATCAGTTAAAATTAATTATTGGCATTATTTAATAATTATTTTTTTTGTAAATTTGGATGGTATTAATTATAAAAATTAAATTTATTTAAGAAATAATGTGCATCAACTATCCTTGTTACTAACTTCATTCATGAACATAGGCGTCCCTAATTAAGATTAAACAATACTGGAATATAATAATCCTTATTTTTTTATAAAACCTTTGTTAGATCTTGCTTTTACTTTAACTCGCACCTTCTATCTTTTTGCAGTAAATTTAACTTAAAATTTTTAGATAGAATTCAAAATAGGGCAATAAAAATCTGTATGGGAGCAATGAATTCCACTGCAAATAAGAAAAAAGCTATTTACCATAAGATATGTTGCCAAACTATTTGGTATGGGTGGAAGCATGGTACAAACATGTAAGGTTTTTTAAAACCAGCAAAATGTCCCATTATAATCTTGGTATTTAAAGACAACTATATCCAAATCTTTACTGACAACTCGGTTTAACTTAAACCACAATCAGCCTCGTTTAATGTATGAATTCCATCATTAAAGTTGGAACAAAAAGGACAACTTCCTAACCTTTCATCTGGCTTTGTTCTTAATCTCGGCTATTAATTGAACAAAATCTATAATATTTTCAAAGTTCCCATGATGCTATATGTTCTTATGCATCAAATATTCAATTAAAAAGAATTGAACAGAGAAGATAAATAAAAATACAATATGCAGGAAGAACAATGATTAAGTAATAGATCAGCAATATGCTAAACTTCGCCATTGTATTAATAAGAAATAAAAACAAATAAATAAATTCCTATTAAAAATAAAACATTCTAATTAAAATATCAAAATTTCAGTAGCACAAAAAAATCAGAGCTTTGAGATTTGGCCCCACTTGAGAATACAATAGGTTCTACAACGTAGTGCTAGCTATAATTCATATATCAATTAACACATTAAGAAAACACATATTGAATATTATGATTTTACTCATCTCCTAACCAATATTGTTGTAAATAAATTTTTAATCAAATCAAACCAAAATACACTTACAGTTAGTATTCCAAAGCCTTCACCATATACAGAATTAAATTTCCCCCCGTATCCTCCAGATTGTAGTCAACATGGCACTCATAAAGTACAAATCACGTCCATGCACTGCACTACACTAACTCGAATTCATATAGACTGTATTGTTTCATTACATTTTACAACGCAATACATGTGCGTCATTCTAAAAGCAAAAAATAAATTACCACTAAACCACTTACAACTTGCGAATTTTCTTTAACCAATAATGCTCGAGAATTTCCACTTCCACCCATTCCACTATTAGAACTCATTGCAAGTTCATCAACGTTTTCAAAATGCGTACCCCAAAAATAAATAATATTGTCATCAGTACCAGCTACTGTAAAACTAGGCCCTGCACTTATATACTAAAAAAAATAGATTAAAACAATTTTTAGAATGCAATATTATAGTTACCACAACTCCTTTCAATCATTCTACTTTAATATAACCATTTTTTGGTTTCCCATTTGTACATTGCTTGTCATCATTATTTCCTAAACAAATTACTTCCCCAGTTTCAGTTAATAAAACTGTATGAGTTTGCCCAAATTGATAACGATTCAATTTTCTCAATAACATTAGTAAGGAGTAAGAAGGTTTTTAAATAGGCAACGTTTTCAAAACCTAATTTATTGTATTGATTGCTCCCACTTACTAAAACTTTGCCCGCTGCTGTTATCAATGCTGAGGAATTACTCCCTGCATATATTTTCTTTATATTGTAATCATTTGAAATTTGTACAGGTACTGGTTTACAACTATAACAAAAATTTTGTACTTACTTTGTAATAAAATTTTATGAAAGAATTACCAAAGTTGTGTATGTCCTAATCCTAATTGACCATTATCAGCTGATCCCCAAACATGTACCCTTCCATTAGAAGCCAATGCTAATACATGTCTAGCTCCACAACTAACATCAACTATGTTCATCTTAGCTAAACTCTCTAAAAAAATTTAATTTAATTCAACAAAATTGTTAACAATCTCAATTACCTCTAGTTTTAGGCCTTAAAATATTAACCCAATCACCATGACCCAGACATCCATTACTTCCATCACCACATGTCAGTACAGTTCCATTAACATTTAAAAAAACACTATATCCATCACCTGCAAAAACTCTAAAAAACAACTCAATTTGCTCTAAACAATTAATAAATTACCAGAGAATATTTTTGCCTCTGAGACTATCAACAGCTCCTGGGTATATTCTGCTAGTTTCTGATTGACCATGTGCTAGTTGGCCGTGGGTATCATCGCCCCAAGTGTAAACTTTTTTGTCTGAAATTGTAGTTTGTTAATAGAAGTTAGGTTTGTTTTAGTTGAAGCTTACCCCCAGTTACAATCATGAAATGTCTAGCGCTGTTTGAGAAATCGATTATTTTACTGAGTGGTAATTCGACTGGATAGAGGTTTGCTTGTGATGTGAAGCCGTAGAGTTCGTAAAGTATTGAACGTTCTCTTGGTACGCTAGAACAAATATTAACAATTAGCGACGTGGAGGTTTAAAAGCAGTGTTTTATCATAGGATAAGGTTATCTATTCAATGTGCAGTAATGGAGAGAATCTATTTTCACTATTTAGATGGGAGGGGAGGGGGGATACAAGAACAGTGCATCTAAAAGTAATGTTACACTTTGAAAATTTATTTGCGCAGGTTTTTTATTGCTGCATCAGAAGTTGCTAGTTACTATTGTACTGATACTGCAATAAAAAAATATAATATGTACACTACACCCATGGACATTCCGGTTTGACAAAGTTTCTGATAAGGTCAGTTCCAAGCTGTTCAAATTACATTACAAGCTATTTTGCTATCTTATGACCGCAAAAACTTAGCTGGAGCAACATTATAAATTGTTCGTTGGGGACTACAAAATTGTAATCAGAAAACCAATTTTCTTAGTAGTTTACACAAGCATACACGTGTGCAAAAACTCTAAAAATCGATTTTTTTTATCGCCCTGAGAAAACCAATTTTACCTTGCACTTCCGGTTTGGCAAAGCTTTCGCAGAAGCTGTTGGCTGACCTCAAAAGCAATCAAGTCTATCTGAATGACCGTAAAATGTCTTTTTTGTCGTAAAAACCCTTAAAAATTGCATTTTTTACTCGACTCCAGCTTCACAATCCTTGTTTAAAAAGGAAATCAACCGGAAACCTACATTCAAAAAGCATTTCAATAAAAGACCAAGATTTCCATTTCACCTCTAGAAATGGTGCTCTCCTGATAAAAAATCGCTGTACCCCAGAACGCTAATTTCTTGCGATAACAGAGCAGACTATCCAGTCATGCAAAACAAAAGCAGATACTAACTCCTACAGTCAATACTAAAAGAACAACATTCTTACAAAAAGAATACTCACGCCAAAATCTCATGACCTAAAAACGTCAGGAACCATGAGCTGGCAAGAAAGTGATGGCAGCCAACTTGGTTACCAACATCGTGAGCTGATAGAAACTACAAAAAGAAGACCCAGTTTCACTCCTCAGTAGCATCTACAGGGAAAGGTCGACCAACCACTGGGGCCACTGTAGTTATTAGCTTCGGCGTACCTTCATGCTCATTAACAAAACATAACTAAACTATTCTTAATTATACCATTGTACACTTTTCCTGATTCTTCCGTAGAGTTCCAGAGCTCAAAACACATACATAGACAATTGAAACCGCAATAAAGCATAGACAGGAATTTCTCCTCCGTGATCCTGCACCACCGTACAAGATATACTGTAACAACTTCTAAAAGTGACTCACCAAACCGTGGTGATTGATAAATCGAGTCCACCGTTTAATCCTCCAAAACCTCACCACCGACAAAAACCCCTTAAGAATGCCCACGTTTTCAAGACAAGGACACTCAGTAAAGTATTGTTGTTGCTTTTTGCGCCATCACGTCCACGTCATAATACCAAATATTTTTTCTCTTTTAAGAACAAATGTCAATACAACTTAAAATATCTGAAAGAAGAAACAATATTCAACAAAGATTCACCTTAAACCATTTGACTAATACTGATTTACTTCACTTCGGGATATATAACAGAAGGAGCGCCCTAAACCCATTTCAGAAGTAAACCAGTAACAATAGCAACCAACAAAGGTGGAAAAATGACACAATGTCTTTAGCCCCAAAAGACTCAAAAAGAAATTCTACGGAAAAACAATTGAACAAAGAGTTTTAGTCAACATCAACAAGTATGACATTAACCTTCTGTTCGTAAAAACAACGTTGTTTGTCATCGTGACCAACACCACCTCCCAGCCAAAATCTACAAGAAACCTGTCGACCAAGACCCAACTGTGGCACAAGTTAGTCCGGCACTGCTTCTCTCTAAGATAGCGTACTATATAAATTGCCACATGGAAGTGACTTGCGCTAGCTTAGCAAGTAATTATAAACAACTCCAACTGCTACTGTAGTCTATCGTCCAACCACTATCTGACAGACCCCCTCAAGTTGCTAACATTACAATATTGAAGCTAGACCACCAACGCTGACAAAGTCATCAGTTTATAAATATTGGGCCGGTGGTTTAATACAGTGTTCCCGCCCAAGTGTTTGTTATCAAAAAATTTGCTTATTTTCACACTTGTTGCGTTTCTGCTGTTTTTAATGTGACATATTGAATGACAGTTGTTACTAACACGTCATAGATGGGGACAATAGAAAATTTCTTGATAACTGACGCTTGGTGAGCGGGAACATAGTTCATAAATATTGAGCCGGTGGTTTGATATAGTGTTCCCGCCCACCCGCCCAATTGTTTGTTATCAAAAAATTTGCTTATTCTCACATTGGTTGCGTTTCTGCTGTTTTTAGTATGACATATTGAATGACAGGTGTTAGTAACACGTCAGAGATGGAAACAATAACAAATTTCTTGATAACTGACACTTGGCTTGGTGAGAGGAAACACAGTTCATGAATATTGGGCCGGTATTTTGATACAGTGTTCCCACCCACCAGCCCAAGTATTTGTTATCAAAAAATTTGCTTATTATCACACTTGTTGCGTTTCTGCTGTTTTTAGTTTGACATATTGAATGACAGTTGTTACTAATACGTCAGAGATGGGTGCAATAACAAATTTCTTGATAACTAATACTTGGGCGGGTGGGCGTGAATACAGTTTATAAATATTTGGCCGGTAGTTTGATAAAGTCTTCGCGGCCACCTGCCCAAGTTTTTGTTCCCACCCACTGGCCCAAGTGTTTGTTATCAAGAAATTTGCTTATTCTCACCCTTGGTGCGTTTCTGCTGTTAGTACAACATATTGAATGACAGTTGTTACTAATACGTCAAAGGTGGGTACAATAATAATTTTTTTGATAACTAACACTTGAGCGGGAACACTATTTATAAATATTGGGCCGGTGGTTTGATACAGTGTTCCCGCCCGCCTGCCCAAACGTTTGTTATCAAGAAATTTGTTTATTCTCGCACTTGTTGCGTTTGTAGATTATACTTTATTGTCTTGGAGAACAAACACTTTGTTGGGAGCCTTGGACACTTAGTTCTTATTTGTGTACCCCCACATACTCACAATAAATAAATAAACATAAACCATCACAATAAGAGTGTTGGTTTTGCAATTTATGTGAATGGGCTTACTCTGATGATGCTTCAATTGTGTATTTCAGAGTTATTATTTTACATTAGCTTCGCGGAGCTTAAGTACACACCAAACCATTTGTCAGAGTCTAAATCACAGAAAAGCAAAATAATTCAGTTCCTATTAGCAAGTAGCAATTATGAAACATTCTAATTAAAATAAAAAAAGTACAAAAAAATCAGAGAACATTTGAGATTTGGCCCCACTTAAGAATAAAATAGGGTCTACAACGTAGGCCTAGCTATAATAATTCATATATTAATTAACACATTAAGAAAACACATATTGAATATTATGAAGATAAATTTTTGATCAAATCAAACCCATAGCAATCAAAATACACTTACAATTAGTATTCCAAAGCCTTCACCAAACACAGAATTATATTTTCCCCTACATCCTCCAGATTGTGGTCAACATGGCACTCATAAAGTATAAATCACTTCCATGCACAACACTTCACTAATGGTAATTCATATAGACTGTATTGTTTCATTACATTTTACAACGCAATACATGTGCGTCGCCATTTAATGCCGACCCGAGCGCGCACATCCTACTCGAACGTAAGTCACCGACGGACTGCACGGTTCGTTGGTTGATATTGTACGGCCAACCTGTACTGTGATATTACTTATAGGAGGGAGTTTGCCAAACATTACAAATTAATTAAAATTACTGAATAAAGTTATAGAATATTTTAAAATGTTGTGCGCTGTAAAATTATCTTTTGATTGATACTAAATTTGTTTATAAATAATAATAGATTAAATCACAAAAATAATAATAATTTGACCCTTTTAAAATCCATCACGTTCTGAACTGATTTATATTAAGTTTACAAAAAATCTATAAAAACTAATCGAGCTAGAAGTGGAAATTAAAAATTTCCTTTGTAACAAAAATTGCAATTTTATTTATACGAGACTAGGCGCAGTGTTATGCCAGGAAAAGGGAAAGACCAAACACATATTTGTGTACAACAACGCTCGACTTCCCAAACGCCAAAAAAACCTAACCTAACCTAACCTACAAAAGCGCTGGAATAAAGTCATTACTTACAGTTTTTTACAACAATCGGCGGAATTGGACAAAGACAAAGCCAAGTGTTGCTGAGGCAAAAGCTAAAGCAACCTCAATAAAAATTAAGAAAACCCAGAAAGAAGACTACAAAAGACAAGGCAACTTCAAGCAATGTTACCCACGCCAAGACAACGCAGCCAGGATTTAACAACCTAAAGACAAGGTTATGGTCAGAGGCACAGCACAGCAAGTAAGTGGTCATTGGTACTAAATCAAAGATTCTTCTTATCGACTACCATGTAGACTACATGTAGAGACCTTAGACCCGCACATACAACCATCAAACCACCTCAACGTCGACTCTGTTACCACCAAAACATCCAGAACTGCTGTGATGCATCTACTGCCTTAAATGGGCCCAGTCATCTAAATTAAAATGACCCATTCCCTAGAGAGACCTAGCAGTATACTTATTCCATTAAGCTATCGGCCGTCATGAGTCTTAGATAGTTTAGTCCCGGTAATAGCCGGAAGCACATCTTTGTTGACCTCTATAAAAAAAACTCTAGATAGACGCCAAAACTGTTCGTATGTAGTCAACTCTTTCTTCAATGAAAAACTGTTAGAACAAATTTGTTCGTCTGTAAGCCGCATAAAGTCGGCACCATACAAAATAGTCTCTAAAACACAAAAAGTAGAAGCAACCAAGTTTTTCTTAATGAGTAACACTTGAGCGGGCAGAGTAGAACACGGAAGTAAAAGTTACCCTTCTTTAATTTAACACTTGGGCATTCAGGTGGGACATAGTAATAGAAGCTTCCCGCCCACAATTCAAATATAATGCCTGCCAACCTACCTAATCAATTTTTATCTGAAAATTCATTGTTACAACCTTCCCTAGCGTCTTGTTTATACAATAGTTGCAAGAACACAAGAAGTGAAAGAAACTAAGTTTTCATTAATGACTAAACTTGAGCGGGTGAGTAGGACACAGTAATAGAAACTATACTCGCCTCTTGTCGTATCATCTTATAAGCTCTAGCAATTCTAAAAATTCTAATAAAATTTTGTATTTTACCTCATTTTCTATAAATTCCTACCAGACCGGTGCCCCTTCTCTGTTGTTCCAAGATGATAAACATTAAGACATTAAATCTGTAACTTTTTTCCCACACTTCAGTGACTTTTGCAGACAGATTGAGATGCAATCTCTGAATGACCACAGTTCAAACATAGTGCCCGCCTACTCACCCAAACGTTTGTCATCTAAAAATGCATTGTTACAACCTTCTCTGGTGTTCTGTTGACAACTGACACCATCAAGTTCTATAACTAAAGCTTTATTTAGACAATGTACAGGGAGTTTATAAATGAATGGGATTATGTAATCACTTTAAATATGCCGCCTTTTTAAAATCGTCCACTATACTACATATGTTTTCATATGTTTGTTGACAGCTGTCAAAGTTGATCTGTCAAAACAAATAGTTTAGTGAACAATTTAACAAAAGCGGCACATTTAAAGTGATTACATAATCCCATTCATTTATAAACTCCCTGTATAAGCAGCGTACACTCTCAGTATCTCCGTCTTTGTTGTACCATGATGTTTCTCTATCACCTACAACGTATAGGCGCTCGATCACTAGTAGAGAAAGGGAGAGTGTAGTGTTGTGCGACAAGAACAGAGATACTGAAATTGTACGGCAAAACGCTGGCAGAAACTAAGTTTTCCTTAATGACTTGAGCGGGTGGGTAAGGCACTCCAGTTTAACCTACCCGACCAGCAATAAACTGAGTTTTCCTAACTTAAGTGAGGTTAAAACAGGTAATTAATAAACTTAGTGTCCCGACTAACCTCCCAACTATTTGTCATCCAAGGTTGGTAGAACAATGTATATAAAAGGTTGCTTGGTTTTGCCTCTAAATGACCGTGTAAACTAGTGCGGAGTAAAATTATTTGATGACATAAGAAGAGACCCAAACGTTGCTTTAGCTATGTTCTTTTTACATAAATGATTGTTCTAAATTAAGTTGAGCTTAATGAAGCACGCATAAATTTAACTTCTTTGTAGTTATAGAATTATACCACTACTCGCTAACTTAATGTACGTGTAAAGGCTAGTACACACTAGTAGACCATGTTGCCCAATTTGTCTATAGACGTCTAGAGACACTGTTCTTTGATTCGTCCAGCGTCCACACTACAATGTGAATTTCTCAGTCTCATCTTTGTAGTCAACCATGGAAAACTTTTTTTTTCGTTCTCGGTTGTACGATGTTTTTAAATTATGGATTTTTTCCGCCACTGTCACATTGTGCTTTGCGGCCAGAGATTCCATGGTTACTTTTTTATCCGTTTTTGTAGTCAAGACTCGTAACACCCCACAAACAATAAGACGCATGGTAATCTTCAATTAGTTTTAAAACTTTCAAAAAAACTGTAACACTTTGGAAAATAACAGCCAAACCACACTACTCGGTAGCTGGAGACAGACTGGAACGTGTCTCGCCTCTAGATGCCGAATAACGTCCACACTGTCAAAATGTTGCGCAACATGTCTAACGTTGCATGTGGTCTCCCATTCCGATCGGGAAACTACCTGCAATTTTTAGTCTCGCAACAGGCACGTAGACATTTGCTAAAACCAGGCAACTTTCTAAATACCAATTCTCCATTAACTTTGTTTGTCATCAAAAAATTGAATTTTTGACCTTTCCTCCCAATTTAGTGATACATGGCTTAAAGAAGTTAAATTCCAATCCAATAGAAACTACTCACCAGCAAACAATAAATTGAGTGCTAATCTTACTCGCCAGAAAGTTTGTCACTGTAGTCACAAAGGGGTTTAAACCCAATCTCTGGATAATTAACACTTCAGTGGGTGGTTGAGGTACTGCAAACCAGATTACTCACAGGTAAACAATGAGTTGAGTGCTAAGCCCACCCACCCGACCGTTTGTCATCTAGAGCTTGGATTTGTGATTCGCTTTCCCAAATTTAGTGACAAATGACTTTCACACAAAAAAGTTGAAATTCAATTTCTGGATAAGTAATACTTGGGTGAGTAGCTAGGCCACTTTAGTTAAAACTTCTCACCGGCAAGCTAACGACTCTTATTTTCCGAATTCAGTAACAAATGACATTTGCCCCCCCCCCCCCCATTCAAGTATTAGTCATCAAGAAATTAGATTTGTGACTCACTTCCCTCAATTTAGTGCAACTTCTGTAGAAAGGTTGAGATCTAATATCTAAAAGATTAACATTTGGTTGATTGTTAGAAGCATTCAAGCCAACTCTAGTCACCGGCAATCAATAAACTGAGTTCTCCGATCAACCACCCATCTGTTTGTCATTAAGAGATGTTTGTCATGAAGAGATTAAATATGTGACTCAAGTCAATTTAGTAACAAATACATTTCACAAAGAGGTTGATATTCATTCTCTGGATGATTAAGACTTAGGTGGCTAAGTAGAGCACACTACTCACCGGCAAGCTATAAACTAAGTGCTCTTTCCACCCATCCAACTGTTAGTAATCAAGAAGTTGGATGACCAACACTTGGGTGAACCAAAATTATTCATCTTTTTTTTTACGTGCCATGTCCTCCGAGTACGTCGGCAATCATCATTGTGATTTTATTGGCAACGACACGGAACAGGCTTGTTGAACTGACACCATACCACTTTCTCAGGTTTTTCAGCCAGGACGTGCGTCTTTTTCCTGAACCTCGTCTGCCTTGCATGATGTTCTGCAAGATACGGCACTTTTCACCTCTCATAACATGTCCAAAGTATTCCAGCTTGCGTTTCTTGATGGTAAACATAACCTCTAGTTGCTTCTGGAGACGGGCAAGCACATCGGTGTTTCGGACTCTGTCTACCCAGATATTTTAAGCAGACGACGGTAGCACAACATTTAAAACGCTTCTTGTCGGCTACACATTACCTTTGTTAAAGTCCACCCGCCCATTCCGTAGTACAAAATTGGAAATACGCAGCACCGTAGTAAACAAATACGTAGGGGTATATTAATGCTGCTCAATGTGAGACCATATTTCCTGCATACTATCCCACTTACTGCTTAATAAGCATCCCAGATATCTGAAGCTGGAGACTTGCTGAATCTGTTGGTTGTCTGTACTCAAGTTTGCTGGAAGCTCACCATCTTTGCTAATAACAATAGCTTTAGTCTTGCTGATATTTAACTTCACATTTAGCCACAACCCTATTCAGTAACGCCTGCAAGTCATCAGCACTTCCTGCCAGTAGAACAGTAAACAGTATTGTCCGCATAACGCAAGTTGTTTATTACTTCTCCGTTGACAATTCCTTCCTGTGTTTCGGCAAAAATTTGCTCAAAGTATATGTTAAAGAGTAGTGGAGAGAAGACACAGCCTTGCCTCACACCTCGCTGAATGGAAACGTACTCGGCAAGCAATAAACCGGGTGCCCCGCCTACCCATAGACTGTTTGTTATTAAAACATTGGATCTGTGATTCTATTCTTCCTTTTAGTGCCAAATGACTTTTGCAGAAAAGGTGAGATCCAACACTTGGATGATTAATAGGATTTGTAACTCTCGCCTGGTGCCGCCTAAAGACAAAGCACGAGGCACTAATAGCAAAGCAGCATTGCTAGAGAGGAAAGTAGAAATATCAAACTTTTACGCTGCACACCTCAGTCTTCAAAGACACAGTAATAAATTGGCTCTTTCTATTTACACTGATCAAATACATTTGATACCTTTCTACGACTCCGACAACAAATCGACCCTCGCTACAAGCTATACGGATACAACCCAGATGACCACCTTGACTGTAAGAAACTACCAAATTTACGGTAATGCACCCAAAACCGTAAAAAACAGCCTTTATGACGACCTTTTAAACGACTATCGATGAACAAAAATAAACCTAGCGCCGATATCAATGTACCAGCCGAGAGCGCACCCTGCGCTTCCAATCCAATTAGCAGAAGCCAACTCGCGCCCGAACCCTGAGGCAAACTACTACCAATTGGGTACATTAAGGAAGTAGTAATCCACACGCCACCTCCTGAGAGATATCATTTACGCAACCTCGAGCCAAATCAGGTGGCACTCAACCATCGGATATGGAGTACATCTCATAAGTTTCGGTAGTTCCAAACCACAGGTAGTTTTCCAAACACTACAACAAGTTCACATTGTTGGATCCATACACAACCGCACCTCCACCATCTGTAGGTGCCCAGTGCCCTCTTACTAATCTCTAAATAATTATTACTTGAGTATATGGTCAGAGCAATCCTATTGAAACTACTGGCCCACATTTAATGTACTAAGTGCTCCAGCCACCCACCCAACTGTCTATTATCAGGAAGATAGATTTATCAACCTATTCCCCCAATTTAATGACAAATTACATTCTTAGAGAAAAAAAAAACTAATTTCTGGATCACTACCACTTGGGGGGTGGGCGGAGCACTCCAATTAAAACTACTGACCCACAACAATAAATTGAGTGCCCCGCTCACTCAACTGTTTGTTATCAAAAAAATGAATATATCAACCTCCTCTCCCAGTTTAATAACAAAATACAGTCCCAAAGAAGAAAAATATCCAATTTCTAGATCACTAACAGTTGAAATTACTCATCTACAATCAATGAACTGGGAGCCCCGCATTGTAATGCATGATTTTGATTTATTACAGTATTTTGACAGTTCAATGGCAAGATTTTATACAAGTCTTGTCAGTTTGTCAGTGAGAAGTGTGGATTGGCAAAAAAGATTTTGACAGTTATCTACAGGGTGATTATAAATGTTTTGGATTAGGTAACCATCTAATGTACGTTTGTGCCGATCTAGTGAAAATGCGCAAATAAAGTTGCCTATCTTAGAATTCAATAATAAAAATATTTTCATGTTTACAATTATCAGAATAAAATAGAGCCATTCCCCATTATCAAACCGCCCATTCCTAAAGTAGGATTCAATAATAAAAACATTCTCTTCATTTCTATACATTCTTATAACCTTGCTTGTTTGACAGCTGTCAAAGTTGAACTGTCAAAACAAATAGTATAGTGGACAATTTTAAAAATGCGGCATATTTAAAGTGATTACATAAACCCATTCATTTATAAACTCCCTGTACAATATTTTGACTGATTTAAGTAATTTTTGACAATTTGTTAACATATTAGTGACAGTAAAGAAAGACGTTAAAGACAGTTTTGTGGTTTTTTAAAACTTTTGTCAATTTGTGATCTTCTTTTAACATAACCAAAGTTGAAGTTTGACATCTTAAAGGTGTGTTATTGCACTTTATCACAGTATTTCGATAGTTCAACTTTATGTCAATTTGGTAACATTTTGACCTTTTATTAACAGCAAAATGTTACATTTTGACAGTTCAGTGGCAGATTTAAGTAATTTTTGACAACAATTTATTTAGTTTGTTAATATTTTGATTTTTCAGTGACAGTATAGATTGGCAGTTTGGTAAATTTGGACAAAATTTGTTATCATTTGAAGGTTACATTTGAGCAAGATGAACTATCGCAGTTTGTTATAATATTTTGACAATCTATGTCAGTATTATAACACTTTTTAGTAACAGAACAGTTAATCTTTGGAAACTGTTGCTAATTTGACAAATAAGTTAACATTTTACATACCCAAAATGTGTTATTCTAAATTTTCGCATTGCTTTGATAGTTTTAAGTAAGATTGACAATGTTGACCTTTTACCGTCTCCAGTTGAAACTACCGTCCCGCAAGCATTAAACTGAGTGCCCCACCCAACTGTTTGTTATCAAGAAGTTGAATATCTAATCCACGTTTTGTAATTTAATAATAAATAATGTTTAGAGAGAGGAATATTCAATTTTTGGATCACTAACACTTGGGTGGGTGAGCGGGAATTTCAGCAAAAACTACCATCCCAAAATCATTGAACTGAGTGCCCCACCCGCCCACCCAACTGTTTGTTATCAAGAAGTTTGATATCTGACCCTCGTTTCTTAATTTAATGACAAATAATATTTGGAAGGAAAAGAAATATTCTATTTCTAGGTAACTAACACTTGGGTGGGTGGGCGGAAACCCCAGTTGCAAATATCGTCCCGCAATCATTGAACTAAGTGCCCCACCCACCCGCCAGACTGTTTATTATCAAAAAGTTGGATATCAGACCCTAGTTTCCTAATTTAATGATAAATAATGTTTATAGAAAGGAGAAATGTCTGATTTCTAGATCACTAACACTTGGATGGGTGGGCGGGAACTTTAGTTGAAACTACAGTCCCGCAATCATTGAACTGAGTGCCCCACCCAACCATCCAACTATTTCTTATCAAAATTGGATATCTGACCCTCCTTTCCAGCCCGATGGAAGACTTCTCCAGATGTGCACGAGCCCCATTTTGCCTACGTCTGAGGTGCAAGGTCGTGGACATGGCGATGACCCAAGAAGCCGTCAAGCAATGGTGCAAGGTCTGGCGGTGACAAAGATAGTGTAGTTCCCCCTTACTGACAATGTTATTGGTTTGTTGGTTAGTTCTTTGGCCGTAGTCTGCTCACGATGGTCTTGTAGATGGTTACTGTCGGTAGTTGAGTGCAGTCCTGGACAAAGCAGGTCTGTATCTCCCTGGTAGGCTATTTCTCCGCCCACTGAAGCCATTTCTATGCTGTTTCTGGTGTGAGTGTTGACCTCTTCAGGTAGAAGTTGAACTAAAGACTGTTTTTTTTTGGGAGGGGGGGGGGTCACAAAGATTGACGATTTTTACTGTTTTTGGCGCAACTTTTGCTAGTTAGTTGACATTTCCAAGATGTATTATTGCGTTTGTTACAATATTTTGACATTTCAATAACAGTTTATGTTATTTTGTTGACATTCACAATGTCACAATGTTTTGACAGTTTTAAATAATGTTTGACAGTTTATGTTAGTTTGTTGACATTTTGATTTCTCAGTGACAATTAAATATTGCAGATTCTCACAATACTTTGACATTTTAATGAGTTATAAGTAATTTTTGACAATTTATTAACATTTTGACCATTCACTGACAGTAAAGATTAATGTTTTTGAACAAGTTTGACAGCCCACAAACAATACTTAAGTGTCATACTATTATAAGTTAGGTTATGTTGTGCAAATGACATAATCTCTGTCATTTCATAACAGAAAACTTGGTTTTAAGAGTAATTTCTTCAAATATCTGGAAACTTTTTTAATATTTTGACAATTAAGCTATTAAAATGCATAAAATAACTTGAAAGTTAAATTATGAAAACTTAATTATCTTGGAAAAGAATTAAGTTAGTTTTTTAAAATATTTTGACTGTTAAGCTGTGCAGAAAATAAGGTTTTAAAGCTAATTCCTTAAAATATCTCAAAACTAATTATCTTAAAGTAACTTGAGAAACATTGCAAAAAAAGACAATTACTAAACACTAACTGTTAACAAATTTGTTAGTTTTTTAAATGAAAAGAACATAAAGTACATTATAACTTTATAAATAAAGCTATAGGTAATACATGTAACAAACTAAATTGATGTAATTAAGGTGTTTGCTTGATATACAAGTTTATATTTAGTCATTACAGAAACTTTCTAAAAAGAAACCTGTTTTTCTGTAGTTGCACATAATTAATAAGTTGAAGCAAGCCATACCTTTAGAGTAACTAACTTCAAATGTGAACAAAATTATTGGCTTTTTAATTTGATGAACAATAGGTACCATATCATGATAAACACAAATATTATGTAAATATAAAATAAAACATTTTTATTAATAATAAATCTCAGAAAAGTGATGCAATTGTTCACAAATTAAAATTGAGCAAATTCAATGTTTCTCAAAATACTTAACCTTTTCAATTGGATTTGGAATAATCTAAAAAAAAAAAAAAACAAATCATCAACAATCTCAAAACATTCAATATAACTTACCGTATCTTGACCAGGTTTCCAACCAGCCGGACACACTTCACCATGTTTATCAGTATATTGGAATGCTTGAACTAAACGTAAAGTTTCATCAACACTTCTACCAACCGGCAAATCATTCATTGTGATTTGTCTTAAAGTTCCTTTAGGATCAATAATGAATAATCCTCTAAAAACATAATAATTATTTAATGTAAAATATGATTACAATTAATACCTTAAAGAATGACCGACATCATCAAGAAAAACACCGTAATCCTTGGAAATATTATGATTAAGATCTGAAAGTAATGGAATGTTAACTTTCCCTAATCCGCCTTCCTTTCTGGGTGTATTAATCCAAGCCAAATGTGTAAAATGCGAATCTACAGAACAAGCTACTACTTCAGTGTTAATTTTTTTGAATTCATCGACTCTATCACTAAAGGCCAAAATTTCCGTAGGGCATACGAATGTACTAAAAATAATATAAATTTGGTACAATTAATTAGAAACTAATTTAACTTACAAATCCAACGGATAGAAAAAGAAAACCAAATATTTTCCTAAATAATCGGTCGATTTCAATTGAATAAATTCACCATTAATGACGGCTGTGCTTTCCCAATAAGGAGTTGGTTTTGAAACTGAAAAATATTATTAATGAATACGTAATGCTTTAGTTTTGCAATTAAACTTACTTAACGCTTTAGTCCATTGTAATTTATGATCAGTTTTCTGTCGCTCGAGTGGATACACTGAGCCTCCAGCAAAAGACCTACATCCTTCTTCTTCGAAACCAAATGCAGAAGCAATTAAAAAACAAATGAAAACAATTTGATACATATTGAAGGTTAATAGAAAAATTACGTGGCCGTTTGTATTTCTATGCTACAAATGAGATAATAACGTCATTAGATTTTTGAGTATTTTATGAAGTGCTTTTAGATAAGTGTTTCTGTTTACAATGCCACAGGTTTTTTTTTTGGGAGGACCGGCTGAATATGTAATTATTTATAGTTAGCAAGCGACATCTATGCGTTGCTATGGCGATAATTTTAATAGTGCGGATGTGCGTTAGAGGACTCTAAAAGTACGCAGATTTATTTTAAAATATGGATGGTGAGGAAGAAGAAAAGACGAGTAAATCGGATAGTGAGGAAGATGATTGTGAAAGTTTTTGTAAGTATATTTATCTTTTACTTAGTTTTTCATATTGGACCACTATCAGGTTATAAAGTAACAAACTAATTTTAATATATTGATTAAACAAAATTATATAGTAACTGCAGTAATGTTGGTTTCATTGATTGGAAATTAATAATTCCATTATCTGCTGTGGTTATAGAATAATAATAGAAAAATTAACAATGAAGAAGCTTGGTTGACATGCCGTGAGTTGATTGTTGAATTATAAACGACTACTTTGTTTTTCTAAGGTTTGTTATAAACAAAATTTAAACTGTGACGCGTTGATTTATAATAAAATATATTAATTATAAATGAATTTGAATTGTTTATTAAATACAAATATAGAGCATTTTTTAAAATTGAAAAATGTAGGACTATAGTGTATTGAAACTAATTGTCGCATGTTATTATAAATTATTAAATTAACTTCTTAAATTTCAACAAAAAATGATTTTTTTTAAATCTCAAAAAGTCAATTTTAAAATATCAGTAAGTGTATATACTGAGCGCGTACAGGATATTGTGAGCGGACTGCTCTTAAAGAGCGGTTTTATGTGCAGTTTCCGGTTTTTAGGTAGCGGTAGTTACCAACCATGTAAACAATCACCAACTACATAAACATAAAACTCCAAAGCCTGTCGTTTGATTATAATCAGTAATTATAACATATTTGTTATGCTGTTTATGTGATTTGTGTAAGTTGTGTATTAAATATTTTTATTATAAAAGTTAAGTAATAAAAACTCATAACAAACAAATTTGAATGACAATTACTGTTGTCAATTTTAAATTAACATCCAATTCCCGCCGCTTCTAATCGACCGCAAAAAAAAGAAAGCTTTTCAAAATGGCGACCTTCTGTCACAAGTCGGCAACGGTGAGCTGTCATTTTGTTGTTTATTTCCGGGAGCAACAAGTACCGCTCTAAAAGAGCGGTCCGCTCTTATGTTCCTGTACGCACCCATTATCGGAAATGATTTTTTTGTAATGTTGTGTTTTTTTGTGAGTATCTAGAATTAAAAATACAATAACTTTTAATAACGCACAAAGGGTAAAAATATTTTTAAATTCACTGTTTAAATTATTTTAAATTGGTCTTGTAGTTCACTATTTTGCCACCAGATGAAGATGGTTTCTAAAGGTGCGTACAGACTGTTTGCAAATGTTTCGCAATTAGTTCACGTTTTCCACGTCTACAAACAAAGCTTTGTGCGGGCTGTGCCAACATAAAATTTTTAAACGGTAAGAAGTAACTATTTGAATAGAATTGTGTAAGATTGTCAGTCAGAGGCGTAACTAGCAAAAAAGCAAAAGTGGTCATTAATTTATAAAAATATACGTTTTGATCAGTTTTAATTTATAAAAAATCCATTTTTGAAACAAACGCTGCTTAAGTTAAATTAAACAAAATTGTCCGCAAACTACAACAAAGAAGTTGGTGATTAAAGTCATTTTAAGGTTTTTAGGACTGTATATTTGAAGCAAAAGAATGAAACAAACAGGTTAAGAAAGCAGTAAAAGGAACAAAGAAAATAGAAGGAATGCTTAGTAGGCTTATGCCAAACAAGAGAGGACCATTAGTTAACTATTGTTCCCCGCAGAAACATGGAAAGACGCTTAAAGACAAAAAAAAAACAGAAAAGAATCTGCAAGAGGCACTAGAGGTAATCGCGGCAATACTACTCGCAGATTTAATAAAAGAAGAAATATACACAAAAAATGGCTAATGATCTAGTAAACAAGAAGCAAAGAGAAGAACAAGAGAGAATACGATGGAAAGATGGCAGAGACGGTAGAAAAAAAGAAAAAAAAAGAAAAATGAACAAGGGAACTAATACCAGAAATTAAAAAAAATAGTAGAGAATAAACCAGCAACCTGTTACTAGGCAACATAACTACTCACCGGTCATGGAGCCTTTGGTAAGTATTTACAAAAAATAAATAAGATGAAGGAAGAAGAAATATGTATATTTTGTCAAGAAGACACGCAAGACGGCAAAGAACATATACGCTAGTAGAGTGCGAAGCGTGGGAAAAATATAGGAAATAGTTAGAAAAGGTATTGGAAAACAAAATCGAGTAATCTACAATAAAGACCACTAAGAAACAAAGCAACAACAGTACTCAGGAAAAAGATTTTAAAGCTTCAAAATTTAGATAAACCAAAATAGAAGGAATAACACAGATCAGAACCCACATAAGACAAAAGAAAAAGAAGCAAAAAGCTAAATGAAAGCAAAAGAACAAATGCCAAAACAATAAAGAATGGATGATAAAAAGATAGACAAGAAAAGAACATTTACTGAAACATTAGTACCAATTAATATTGCAAAGACAAGGAAAAGAAGAAAAAAACTTTTCAAGAAAAGCAAACTGAATTCACTAAGCAATGCCACTTTCAAAATGGCCAGAGTATATCTGGAAACCAGGGGACACAACATACTAACCCCAAACAGAGATTCTAAAATCTTATTATAAGTAAAACTGGCAAATATGGGACTACCAAAGAGGATACACTTAAAAAGAATTATCTAAGGACAACGCAAATCAAAGAGGCACTAGACAACGTAGAGAAAAGTCTAGTAATAAACGGCAAAACAATAAACATGCCGATGGACTTCAGAAACTGATGGACTGCATAACAAATGAGAGCGAACGATGCGAAATAAAATTGAACTGCAAGAAAACGCAAATACTAATCATCAGCTGAAACCGCATAGATAACTTTTGGTTCACTGCCAACAATACAACGTTACCAATGGCTGAAACAATTACATACTTAGGATGTACCCTTAATAAAGAATGGGATCACTCTCGGGAAATAAGATGCCAAAATCGAGAAGGCAAGAGGCGCATTTAACAAGATAAGGAACATACATGTAACATGTTGCTCAGCATACATACCCGACTTAAGAGTTTTTAGATGCTATGTATTATCAGTCTTACTGTACGGGACAGCATGGACCGTCACCGAAGTCATCACTTGATAAAGGAAACCTGACAATTTCCTAACAAATGTCAAATATAAGAAAACGGTTTTTTTTTTAACATATCATGAGAAATGAAAAATACTATCTACTGCAACTAATCCTACAAGAAAAAATAGAAAAATAAAAATCAGCAAGTCGTCGCAAAATATCATGGCTAAAGAATATAAGAGAATGAACCAGAATTTTATCAACGGCTTTATTTAGAACAGCAGTAAACAGATTAAAGTGGACCAATGTGATTGCCAACATCCATAGAGAATAGGCACTTAAAGAAGAAGAAAGCAAATATATATATACACTAGCCTGGGAGAAAGAAGACAAAGTAGCACAGATAAAGAAGGTATAGAAAGAGATGGGCCGGGGACAGCATGTGCTGCCGCAGCAAACTGTGACTAGTGACAATTTCAAGAATAAAAAACCGAAAGGTATTGGCATGCGCTAGTCATTCTCTAAAAACTCCTTTTTCTTAGCAATTTATGTTCTTGAACGCTTCCTCCAGTGTGCCGGAGTGCTTCTAACGTACTCCCCTTATCTTTTTTCTATCAAAGTCCGCAGTCTTTGTAGGTGGTCAACGATACCAAATCTTTTCCTAAACCAACTAGTTCGACTGGTTGGCGGAAGTCTAGTTTTTGTGTTAGCTTATTTGTTATTATTTTTGTGAGAAGTTTATATAGGTGTAGTACAAAGCTTATGGGTCAATAATTTTTAATGTTGATTTGGTCTCCTTTTTTTGTCTCTGCGTTATTCTAACTGCGTGGTATTGCCCCCTCTACAATACATTTGTTGATTAACATTTGTACACTTTATATGACTTGTTATTTAATTTCTAGGTTACTAATACTTGGGTGGGTAGCCGGGAATTCTAGTTAAAACTATTGTCTCGCAAGCAATGTTTTGAGTAGCATCAGCTACAAATTGATATATTTTTTTTGCAATTTTAGGTTTTTCTTTCATAAAGTAGATTATTCTAAAGTTGTGTAAAGATTTTTAAATAGCACAAACTACGATCTCATCAACTATTGTAATAGACCACAGTTGTAAATGCATTTTTCAGGTTTTGTTATGCAGCTCTTATACAGCTCGCTGTTCATTTTAACATTAATATTTAGCTTACAATTCAGCAGAGATTTTACATGACCATTGGTTTTGAAGTTTAAATTTTTTTTGTAATAAAAATTGTTTTGTGGGTGGGCAGGAACCCCAGTTGAAACTACCGTCCCTCAATCAATGTTTTGAGTGACCCGCCCACCTACCCAAACACTTTGGTAGGTGAGTGGAAACTTTAGATAAAACTATCGTCGCGCAATCATTGTTTTAAATGACCCGCTCACCCGCCCGACTATTTGATAACTAATTACTAGGTCATTAACACTTGGATGCATTGGCGGAAACTTTAGTTGAAACTATTGTCCCGCAACCAATGGTTTGAGAGCCCTATTTACCCACCTAAGCATTTGTTGTTCTTTATTTGATTTGGTGTTTGTTTGTTTCGGTTTACTTCTGGAATCTCCTCTGAGCAACGTAACAAAATTAAGAAAATGTTTGCTGCACAAACAGTTGATTGCCAAGCAATTGTATTGTTTATCAAAACTGTGGAAAATTGTTGTTGATCATTTCCAAACTAATTTATGACTAAGCAAACTATCAATAAGGCAAGCATCAATGAATTAGTATTGCTTATGCTGCTTTTTAAAAATAAACAGAGCAACAGATAATATATGGATTTACTATGGCAAAAGTGCACTAGACACTAGACTAGACTTACTGACTAGAAATTATGCAGATACATACCGGATATAAAAAAACTAAATAGGGTACAGTCATGATTTATAACCTTTAAGCAAATGCTGAAGAACATTGTAACAAATTAAAAAAATTAAAATGTCTTAAAAAAATTGAAATAATTAAAAACTTTACTAAAAAAGCCCTACAAAGTGTAAACCTAACTGCATCATCACAAACAAAAACAACTTTTAGCAAAGAAAAAAAAAAACAGTTTAGAGGAGCAAGAAGATCTTTAAAAAACAGTAATTAAGAAGTATACACCGGAAACAACAATGTTGCCAATAATAGAAAACAAAATTTATTTCAAAAAACAAGATTCTAGTGAGAGGAATAGCAAAGAGGTTTGTAAAGCTAGCCTAAAAAAAATAATCATAAAATGGGAAGAATTGTATTATGTAATCAACTTTCAAGCAACTATAGCCAAGCAGCAACTAGCACCAAGTCTTAGCTGCAGATGTTAAAAAAAGTTATTGAAGGCGAGTTTGCTTAAATAGAGAACACATTTTTGCGAATCTCGGTCTAAGATCAAGCTTTAAAAAGCAAGTGACCAGGATTTCTTACTCTGCAATCTCAGTTTTTTTTAAATTTTTGCTATTGTCAACCCAGTAATATCACTTAACGATACATTAATTGGCAGTGTGCGTTTAAGCAACAAAGTTGTAGTGTATAAACCAATGCTTGCGGAAAACGCAGCTTCCGACTCAAGTAAAAGAGTTTTTTGATAAGTTTGTAGTTAGGCCATATATTCCAGCACTAATGCGTTACTTCAAATGTCAGAGGTTTGGACTGCCGTGAAGGTTTTTACTAATTGTATCGTTTGAACAGAAGTATTTATTTCATAGTCCAGTTGGCTTGTCTGTCGGTTCTTTGGTAGAACAACAATATTCATATAACTGTGAAAAAAAAAGCTTTCAATTGTAAAAAAAAAACTTTGGTTGGCAAAGTGTGGAAAAAAGTAGAATCGGTATCGGGGAAAAACTTCCTTTGTAAACTCCCATCATAATTACAAACAAAAGTAGTCAGTATTTAGAAACTCCGTTATATATCTTTTCGCCGGAGTTTTTGATCTCTTCTTTTCCTCAGAAGAGCTGGAAACAGCTATCAATAGCATAAGAACCTCTTCCGCAATCTAGACCAAATGACGTGTTTAATTTGGTTATTTAACATGATGGAGCGGTTGCTAGAAATCTACAAGCCTGGGTGGATTCTGATTTTGGTAATTTTTGTCATCAGTGAATTTTGTCATAGAAATTAAATCATTTGAGTAAAATCTAAGTAGCATTTTGTCCCATTTCAGTAAAATTACATCATTTCTATAAAAAAAGTCACCGATGACAAAAATAATAGAAATCAAAATTTTACTCCTAATATCCATCCGGAATGTTAAAGAAAAACTGTTGCTAAAGCCGGGCAAAAATCCAAACTACATCAACAACTGCAAACCAATTTTACTTTTTTTTAACCAATTGGATTTCAAATCTAATCAAACAGTATCATCTAATCTAGTTAAAAAAATCCATTCTAGACGCTTATAAACCGAAAATTTTACCCATTTAAAGTTTAAGAATAAGTTGAGGCCGTTTCGACTCTAATGCCTCTAATTATTTGTTTTACCTGATGAGACTCGTACCGAACGAGCGTCAGCTATCATAAAGAAAACTTCAGAGGAAACTAGCTACTAAATGGTTCGATTAGTCTTTTGCCTCTATACCTAATTCCAATGATTGATTTGCATGTAAAAATCGCTACGGACTTCAATCAGGTTTCCCCTGACTTCGTCCTGACATAGTTCACCATCGTTCGGGTACCAGCGTAGACGCCTTGGGATTCCCATCCTCCCTCAAGCCGCGCAAGGCGATCTTTATGTTCATTCCGAGTGGATCTAGTGACTCAGTGACTCGGGTATATGCTAAAGTCTTTGGTCCATGTTTCAAGACGGGTTCTAAGAAATAACCCTTAACTAAAGCATGTGCAAGGACTACCCAATAGCGTGGCCGTCAGCAGCCGTCCCGTTCTAGAATCGGCACTAAGTTCGAGTTCCGGGTGACGGAACGCGCTTGCGACGGGACTGGTGCAATCTTTTGTACAAAGTTTTGACAAATAAACAAAAACAAAAGGTTTTTGTTTTTCTACAACATAAACCTTATGCGAGCAAATTTTGCCGCTTCAAAAACCTCACCGGAATAGATTCTAGAATCACGTGTGTTGTTCATTTTTGGCATATATTGATAAATTAGTCAAAAAAACATGAGTTTTAATGTTAATTATCCGATGGTATTCAACGTTGGTTCTAGCAAGTTTTTGCTAAAGTTGAGAGTAAAAATTACTCTTGATCTGACCTCCCAGAACAAACAAAAAACTCCAACGTCTTGAAGAGCAACTTTTTTGAAATCTTTGCTAAATACCCAGACTTTCCGTGGTTATATATGAACGTATGGTTTAAAAACGGACCGAGAAAGAAAAAGTGCCTTTGTCTTAGACAAAGATAAAGATTGGTAAACCTTAATGGAATCCAAAAAAAAATCAGTTTCTCAAACTATATTTTGGGCAATTTTCTCCAAACCCAAATCAATAGAACAAAATTTAAACGCCAACCACTGATGACGTAACGCAATTAGAACGTTATTAAAAGCTCTTTTAAAACCCACAAAAAATGTGATGATGTCCCCTTGACTATACATTAGTAGTTTTATGCACTGCATACCCGAATCGTTCTGTTGTTGCTACTGCGCGGTTTTAAAATATTTTAAGTTTAGATTTTATGATGATAAATCAACGTAAAAAATGATTTAAATGCAAAGATACTTTTTAGTGTTGTAGACCACACAGTATTGGCTGGTCAAAGATTATGTAAACAACAATTAAACCTAAGATGGCAGTCGGAATAAAACAATAATCCCCAGAATCTAATAGACGTCATTCCAAATCACTGTCTTATCATTTATAACTGCAAGAGTAATTGAATGAATAAGTAGTTTTATGTTAAAAGTCTGACGTAGAGAAAACACAGTTCGCCAACTTAATTAATAATATATGTATATTGATGTTTAAAAATGCAGTTAATAACTTGTTATGGAGTTTATATTACTTAATGGTATCATAGTACAAAAAAACAGATTTTTATTAATCAATAGTGACGTCATTAAAAGCTATAAACGTTATTGCTTTGTTGTAGAATACGGTTTCAAACGTGTTTAGTTTTAAACTCAAAAATGTTAAATAACTTCTATTTTTTTAATAATTAATTTAAAAAAAATTAAAAAAAAATTAATTATGAAGAATATATGTATGAACTTCAAATTTCCATCAGGTTTTGAAACAAAATTGAGTAAAAAATATTTATTTGAAAAACCCCTCCCAAATTTTTTCCTAGATACGGCCCTGTTTAACTTAGAATGAAGTAACAATTAATCTGTTTTTTTAATCAGAATTCTTTCCACTATTTCTAACTTAAAATAATATATTTATTTGGTGTAACTCAACCTATAGAGTGTATACTTTACTCAGTAATAACATAACTTTGTTTGAAATTACTACTAACTACAATAATAATATAGCAAATTTATTATTTTTACAATATTAATAATACAAAATTCTATTTTCAGTTCTTCAACCTGCTTCATCACCATACAATATAGCAGAAAAAGTAGCCGAAGCAAACGATGCATTATTTAATGAAGAATGTGAAATATCAAATCGAGAACAAAGAGTAAAATTCAGTGAAATCTTAGTAGATTTTGAACCGGATTTAACAGACGACGATGTGCAAAGTATTGAAAGCTACAATGAAACCCCTGATTATACAATAGTAGAAAACCCAATCGAAGAATTAAAATATGTCATCCAAACTAACGACAATCAAATTTATGATATACTTGAAGAAATTGAAGATGATATTCCAGAAGTTCTAGAAGAAATTGAAGAGGAACTAATAAATCAATCAATACAGGAAGAGTTAATTGAAAAAGATAAATTAGAAAAATTACCCAGTGCCAGAAAAAGAGCTTCCCCTACAACAAGAAAAAGTAACATTAATTATCACATAGATTGTAGGAATCATTGCATTGAGGAATTAGAATCGCGACTTGATTTATGCATCAGTAAGCTTCAAATCCATGAAAAACCCCCATGTCCTGCGTTAAAATTGCAAAAGAGAAAATGCTGCGAGAGAACACGATGCGAACAAAGGTTACCCCTATACACCGGCTCGCGATCCGAATACGGCCTCAGTGCCGAACAAATAGAGCGGCAAGAAAAACGCAAAGAAATAATTAAGTTACGCGAGGAAAAAAGACGTCAGCTGCAAGAGGAATACAGGAGACGGAAAATCGAACAGAACGAAGTGATTTTTTCCCAGTGGCTGCGGGACATTTCCGGTAGAAAAAACGATTGCGATCTGAAAAAGTCGCCAAAGGGAGGGAAAATTAGGCCGAAGACTGCAGGCGCTACACCCCTTACACCTTGTTTGTTAATGAGAGAGAATTTAAGTAAGAAAAGGAGGCGGCCTAATACTACAGGAACCAGTGTTTTTATTGAAATTCCGAAACGTGTATTGGATGAAGGGATTCGTATAGGGGATTTGTTGATAACTAAGAAAAATCTCTCCACTAAACAAATTCATATATTTGGATTTTCGTGACTAATTCATATTTACGGTTAAATGGAAATTAAAATTAAATAATGACATTCTAAAGTTTGATTAAAATTTAAGAAAGATATATTTATTTGCAGAGCTGAGCTTGATTCAGTTTTCGACTGTTTCAAATATTAGTATTGATGGGTATAATAATAAAATGACATTCTATGACGAGTCAATTATACAATAATTAGACTGTAGGATAATGTAATATGCATATTTTATCAATTACTAAATTTTAAGAAATCATTATGTGGCTGAACTGATTATATGCTCAATGTGAAGCTGCTTTTTTTTATTAGTTTTGATTGTGTATTGTATTTTTAATAGTTTCATAAATAAATGTTTCATTTACGTTGTTTTATTTATATGGGTTACTTGGAAATTGGCAGGCATGTAATCAACCGCGCCTCAAATTATCCAGTGGCGTAACTAAAAATTATTTCCAAAAAAATTAATATAAAAAAAATTGTTTTTAAATAAACCTAGCACAACTTCTTTGATACACTGAACCAAGACACTTCAAGCAACTTTTGTAAGAATTTTTATTAACCTGAACCCACGACAAAAAAGTTAAAAGCTTCTAATGGATCATGAAAACTCCTTCAAGAAGAATAATTAATTTCACACCATAAAACCACACAAAAGATAGCATTGCCACAGTAGAATTGACAAAAACGGCGCATATTGCTATTGCAATTG
This sequence comes from Tachinus rufipes, assembly GCA_963932245.1. NCBI lineage: Eukaryota > Metazoa > Arthropoda > Insecta > Coleoptera > Staphylinidae > Tachinus > Tachinus rufipes. Next base: position 13,462,596 of record OZ010749.1, read on the forward strand.
CGGCCTCAGTGTTCCGCCATTGCAAGAAAAAGTGTGAATATCAATAGACGACTCAAACTTTGAACAGTTTCTTTGATGCACTAAACCTGGACACCTAATGTCTTCTACTTATATATAAAACGTTTTTTTGTAAGAAGGTAAAGATTTCATAGAGTAGATTGTGCTTAGGATTCTTGACAATAATCATCCGGGCTTCTATGCAAAAAATTCTTAGAGCAATTCTAATTTTTCACATAATATATACTAAGCATCTAGAGACCAGTTAAAGTTATATTTAAGAATCCTTACCAAAAAAAAAATGTATTAAACTAAGCTTTCAATGACAAAGAAAGTGAAAGGTTTGAGACTGACGCTTGATACTAAACTAATCTTCTACACTCACCTAGAAAATCTAACTACAAAAACCATTTGGATGCTCCTTGGAACCCAAATTCTAATCGGGCCCACATAAGGAACTGATACCTAACCTAAGCACAGTAGAAGAAACTACCCGGTCACAATATAAACTTGTTTCCCGCTCACCTACCCAAGTTTTCGTAACCAAGAAATTTGTTGTAAACCAACCATCTGTAGTATTGCTAACAATTAAAAATTATTCTGTTGTTAAGAATAGCAGCAAGAATAAAAACGGTGGTTAAAAAAATAAACTCTTTAATCAACAACACTTGGGCAGGTGGGTGGGCCACAGTAAAAGAAGCTATCTACCCAAAGTTTAAAATTTGGTTCCCGGCCACCCACCCAAGAATTCATCACCAAGAAACTTATTGTAAGCTAATCGTCTGTTGCAATGCTGACAACAATTCTTTTGTTAAAAATAGTAGCAAAAACACAACCGGTGAATAAATTCATAAATTCTATGATGACCAACTATCCTTTGATCACCAACACTTGAGCGGGTGGGTGGGCTACAGTAGAAGAAGCTACTCGCTCAAAATTTAAACGTTTGCCATCAAGAAACTTAATGTAAACTAATTGTCTGTTGCATTGCTAACAACTGACCATTATTCTTTTGTTAAGAATGGCAGCAAAAACACAAACGGTGGGTAAAATTATGAATTTTTTGATTACTAATTTGGATGGGTGAGTAAGTAGTAAGATAAGTAACTTCTTCTACTGTGGCCCACAGTAGAAGAAGTTACTTATCTACAATTTAAATTTAGTCAATTTCTAAAATTAGGTATTTAATTTTTTTTGCAATAACAACATAATTTTCAATTATTTCAAGCCATAGAACGTCAACTAACATCGCACAATAACAAAGCTTACATTATAAAAAGAAGGCTTAATTGGTGTCATTGAGTCCGCGTGAGAAAGACATTGTTCACTTCAGTTTTATTTTTGGGTTTATTGAGCCCCAAATGCGGCAGTTTTGTTTGTTAACATATCAGTTTTGATAAAAATAGGCTTTGTTGCTCATATTAATTTTGTTGCAAAAATGTTCGTCAGCTAGCTAGCGTTTCCAGGATCCAATATGAGATTGCACAACGTTTTACAGTTTTGACAGTTTTACAACAAACTTTATTATAAGTTCTACAAAAATCCACAATCTTAACAAAAACTTGACACTTTTTTTAATAAAAGTTTGACGAGAACAATGATTTTAACATAGAAATAAGGAACAAGCTTGCACAACTAAACTTAATGCCTTCTGTCAGTCATTCTCTCATGTTTGTTAGCTGCAAGAACTTGGAAAGTGGTTCCAACTTTTAAGTTCTTAATAACAAACAGTTGGGCGAGTGAGCAAAAACACAGTTTTTAAGTATTGGGCTAGTAGTAAGATATAGTGTTCCTGCCCACCCGCCCAAGTGTTTGTTATCAAAAAACTAATTACGTCAAATTCTTCTTCTAACTTAATGATACCTGTCAGTCATTCTGCCATTTGTGTTAGCTGCAGGAATTCGCGAGGTGATTGCAACTTCTATGTTCTTGATAACAAACAGTTGGGCGGGTGTGCGGAAACACAGTTTATGAGTATTGGGCCGGTAGTTGGATATAGTGTTCCCGCCCACCCGACCAAGTGTTTGTTATCAAGAAATTAATTACGTCAAATCTCTCTTCTAACTTAATAATATCTGTCTGTCAGTCTGTGATGTTTGTTAGATGCAGAAACTCGGGAGGGGGTTGCAACTTCTATGTTCTTGATAACAAACAGTTGGGCGGATGTGCGGAAACACAGTTTATGAGTATTGGACCGGTAGAGGAATATAGTGTTCCCGCCCACCCGCCCAAGTGTTTGTTATCAAGAAATTAATTACGTCAAATCCCTCTTCTAACTTAATAATATCTGTCTGTTAGTCTGTCATGTTTGTTAGCTGCAGGAACTGGGGAAGTGGTTGCAACTTATAAGTTCTTAATAACAAACAGTTGGGCGGGTGGACGGGAACATAGTTTATAAGTATTGGGCCGGTAGTTAAGTATAGTGTTCCCGCCCACCACCCAAGTGTTTGTTATCAAGAAATTATTTACGTTAAATCCTCTCTTCTAACTTAATGATACCTGTCAGTCATGTTGCCATGTTTGTTAGCTGCAGAAACACGGGAGGTGGTTGCATCTACTTAATTATTAGTAACAATCACTTGGGCGGGTGGGCGGAAACACAGTTTATGAGTATTGAGCCGATAGTTGGATATAGTGTTCCCGCCCACCTGCCCAAGTGTTTGTTATCAAGAAATTAATTACGTCAAATCCCTCTTCTAACTTAATAATACCTGTCAGTCAGTCTGTCATGTTTGTTAGCTGCAGGAATTTGGGAAGTGGTTGCAACTTCTAAGTTCTTGATAACAAACAGTTGGGCGGGAGGGCGGGAACAAAGTTTATGAGTATTAGGCCGGTAATTAGATATAGTGCTCCCGCCCATCCGCCCAAGTGTTTGTTATCAAGAAATTAATTACGTCAAATCCCATTTCTAACCCAATGATATCTGTCTGTCAGTTTGTCATGTTTGTTAGCTGCAGGGACTCGAGAGGTGATTGCAACTTCAATATTCTTGATAACAAACAGTTTGGCGGGTGGGCGGAAACACTATATCCAACTACCGGCCCAATACTCATAAACTGTGTTCCCGGAGTATTGGATTGGTAGCTGGATATAGTGATCCCGCCCACCCGCCAAACTGTTTGTTATCAAGAAATTAATTACGTCAAGTCCCTTTTCTAACTTAATGACAGCTGTCAGTCATTCTGCCATGTTTGATAACTGCAAGAACACGGGAGGTGGTTGCAACTTCTTAATTATTAGTAACAAACACTTGGGCTGGTGAGCGGGAACACAGTTTATAAATAATAGGCCGGTAGTTAAACATAGTAATCCCGCCCACCCGCCCAAGTGTTTGTTTTCAAGAAATTAACTACGCCAAGTCTCTCTTTTAACTTAATGACATCTCTCAATTATTCTGTCATGTTTGTTAGCTGCAGGAACTCAAGAGGTGTTTGCAACTTCTAATTTGTTGATGACAAACACTTTTTTGGGTGGGCGGGAACATAGTTTATAAGTGTTAGGTCAGTAGTTGGATACAGTCACAAATGAGAGGGCACTCCAGTTTAAACGCACCCACTTCATCTCCAAATATCGGTCATCAAAAGATTATTAACTTCTTCTTTTTGGGCAATGAAAAAAAAAACCTAAAGCTTGCAAAAAAAAAAGAAATTTTAAATTTCTTAATAACAGACTTTTGCGCAGATGGGTAGGCAATTCAGTTCATACTACTTGATGGTAATTATGATTTAGAGTGACCCAACCACCCGCCCAAATTTTGGTCAATAAAAAATTAAATTTCTCCTTCACTTCTTCGGAGTAAAAAATTACTATCACTTGCAGAAAAAAAAACTTTCAATTCTTAAACAACAAACACTTAGACAAGTTGGTAGCACTCCAATTCAAAATACTTACTAGTAATAATGTTCTGGAGTAAACTACCCACCCATCTAAGTGTTAGTCATCAAAAACTTATATATTTGGGCAAAGAAACGCAAAAAAAATTTCAATTTCTTAATAACAAACTTTTGGGCAACTGGGCACTACAGTTCAAACTAGTTGATGGTAATTATGATCTAGAGATGTTAGTCGTCAAAAAAATAGTTATAACTTCCTCCTCCTTTAACTAAGGAATTTCTAAGAAACTCCATTTCTTTAATAACAAACATTCCAGCTCAAAAAACTCGCTGATAATCATGATCTGAAGTGACACTTTTTTTTTTGGACAAAAAGACTTCTCTAACAAGTGCCAAGAGGAGAAACAATTAAAGATTGATATTATAACATTAAAAACTAAAACAATCAAAATAGAAAATGTTTCTGAAAAATTAAATAGTTTGGAATTTTGTTGAATAACTTACAATGAAAAATTCTGAAGCAACTAAAATTGTACTTAAACATGTGTAGAATGGATTAATAAAAACCTAAAGCTCTAAATAATAATAACTAAGGTCTTCAGGAATTCTGAAAAAAAAAAATTTAAAAAAAAAGGGTATCAACTTCTACTAACCTACAACATGCAAAGTTCCAGCAACAATAACAGTTTTTTTTCTTCTATTTTTACCAAATTTTACTTGATACACATAATATTCAGCAGATAGCATTATCATATGGAGTCAAATTTACTGAAAACTGAAAAGTTTTTTGTTCTTCAGAAACAGCTTTATGACTAAGGTCAACTGCACCATTTTCCAAATATCTTTCCAAGTCTAATAATATTTAAACAACATTCAACTACAAAAATAAATTTAAATAAATTTAAATAAAATGCTTAGAATGTATAGAAAATATTACTTACTATTTGCTCATCCACAATCATCTAGATAAAATGTAAACCATATGCATATCTAAATTTATTATTCCATATTGTATATTTTTCCATAGATTTACATCAATAATTTAAATTATGTTAACCGATTAACGTTTAAATGTACATCATTATAACCTTAATAATCTGAAACTAACGTCTAATAAAGATAAATATATCACAGAAACAAATACTTTTTTTATATCCGTTTAGATTATTTTTGTCAAACACTCATTATCTCCACTAAAAAATCCAGCAAAATAATTATATATATATACAGGGTATGTTGGATTTATGTTTGTACAGTGGAACATTTCTCCATATAATACATGTCACCTAGGAGTTGGGTAATTGGTATTTCACCGATTGTTTCTTTAAAGAAGAGTAATTCTACTGTTAATGGTCTGATTGCTCTTAAACTGGGTACGAGGAGAAGTAATCTACCGAAACGAGTCGGTTGACGTGGATAACGTGTGCGTACATAATCGCCTAAAATGCATTGGGCTTGATCTTGAAGCATTTCTACTGGTTGGACATCGCATAATCCAGCTGTTTCTAGAAATAAAAATACTGTCATAGTAAAAAGCTGATATTTGAGCCTATTCTGCAAAATTTTTAACATCAATCAGTTACTTTTTCAAATATTAACGTTCAAAATATTATAGTCATACTGAGAAGGTTTGTAGAACCTAAACTATTATCGGTGCTTGACTCTTGGCTGCTGTTAGATTGAGTTTAAATTAATGAATTAATTTCATAATTGAAAATATTAATTAACAATGTTAAAAAAGTCCAAAACTATATGATATTCCTAATGATTACATTCACATCATCATACATACCTGGTGTGAATAATACAATCGCTTTCATACACCCACATTCACTGCCGTCTGGTGAAATCTGCCTGAAACGACACATGATTTCCTGTAATGAAAATGTTTGTTTTATAATAGAATGATTGTAATAAAAATTATTTTATTACCTGTATGGTTTTAATTTCAGTGGCAGTATGTATATCTTGTGGTAATCTATCTCTAGCTTGTGTGCATCCTAGAAGAGCAGATAAATCCCAAGGCACCGACCATTGAGCCAAATGCAGTAGAAACAATTCCTTCCATGATTCTTGTAGAAGAAGTAGTTGGTCGTGTTTGCTGAGAGTTTGGAATGGGGCTAGACATCTGACCCAACGCACGGCCATGAATAATAAACGCGCTGTTGTCTCCTGAAATAATAAAATTGATTTTAATTTTATTAATGAAATATTTGTTTTATTGATTCATATGAATGTGTGAATTTTATGAATGAATATGATGATTGTATGATATTTGTTGTGGGCGTCGCAATTGTAAGAGGGTTGGATTTTCAGCAGCCAACTGATGAAAAGCCGGAAAGTCACTGGTATTTCAGCCAAAGTCAATATTCTACCCTCGCTACTACGTCGGCGAATTATCTTTCAGGGGCTGGATGTAACATGTAATTGGATTCAAATAAAGTAACACAAAACACAGAAATGTTTTAAATAATTTCTTTCTTTAATATTTTGTTGGAATTATTTTGAAGCTAATAAAAATCATAAACAATATATCTAATCATAGCCCTTTATCATCCAAACGTGCATGACTATGTAGCCTAAAATTTGAAATATAATTTAGAATTCAATATTGATTTGGTTGTAAAATATTTCAATTTATAATTTATGTAAAGCATAATTACATAATTAATCACAAACAGGCTTAAAATAATTCATTATAGCCCAATAAACAATACAATAAATTTAATATTACAATAGTATTCAATAAGAAAAACACAATTCCGATAAGAAAAATGTAAAGAGATAACCCGGATTCAATAAAATAAGACGCAATTCAACTTACTACTCAATATTTCCCCAAATTACTGTATCCTCTAATGGTCACACACTAGAATTAACCAATCAATTGTTTTATATTCACTTTTAATTAATTAGAACGTAATTTAAGTAATACCGCAGCACAACCTACGACGTACACACATGGACTACAGGTAGGGCAGGTACACCAACGGCCAACTTCCCCTTCTACTCCGACCGGATTTAAATTTGCAAATTTAATTAATTCAATTTAAGCAAGCTTATTGTATGTTAATAATTTGAAAATAATATGATTCCTATACAGAAAAATCTCAGCTTTGCAATGGTGTAAACCCCAACTTGATACAAGTAATATTAAGCAACTTTTATAACAAAATTAGCCCTTAAAATATAAAAAAAAATGTTTTTTAAACCAAAAATTGTTTTCAACCTCAATAAAATGTGAAATAGAAAAATTGTTGCAAATTAAATTAATTTGTTTTCAGCCAATAAAAATGTATGAGATAGTTATATTATAATATAGCATAACTTTTAAACCGTTCATTGGAATTTGATCAAATTTGGTACTAATATACTTCATTATCATTAGTACAATTTGTAAGAAAATGATCAAAATCCATACGCCCAGTTTGTTGCAATTTGAATTAAACTGTTTTCACCTAATTTAAATTTATTATTGAATCAATGAATCTTTCATAAGAAAGAGTGCAGAGTGTTCTAAGCATGGACAATTCAATGTGGTTATATTGGCTTATAAAGGCTCATTTCAAACTTTTTGAGTAAAATGCAAAAAACAGTTCAAAAGTGGCACTTTCAATGCTAATCTCGTTGAAAATTCAAATATCATCGTAGTTGAAACTAGTCAGGACCGTCGCGAGTCTGCCTGTGTGCAGAACATAAATATGCCGCTTTTTATAGCATATAAAGTAAAGCTCATGAGTGTTGCTAAGATGATGAAATTATTTAAAAAAATTTAAAACTCACCGTAAAGTATTCAGAGCAATTCCATCATTGCTTTATCTTACAATTGAATATACTATTTAACTACTTCTTCCTCTCACGTAAAAAAAAAATTAAAAAACGCTTATAGACAAACATATATGTTTAAAGATGTAATCACCAGCATATATACAAAGTTTTAGTTATGTTGGCAAATATGTGTTATGGTAACAAATCAAGACACTTTGATGCCCAGTTTTCTCTAACTTTTTTGCACAAAATCACACTTCTCTTACTTTTTGGTCTAAAAAACAGTATTTTTTGAAAACTTTAATCCAAAATTGCTCTTTTTGATTGCAAGTTAGTCTAAAACAGTATTTTCCAGCATATTTTTTTATAACTTTTTGGTTTAAAAAGAATTTTGTATTAAGAAATTTTTTTGTCAGAAACAGCATTTTTTCACACTTTTTAGTTTAAAATTCTTTTTTACGAGTTTTCTGTAACTTTTTAGCACAAAATCAAGGATTTTGATTACTTTTTGTTTGAAAATGCAGTTTTAATTAAGTTTTTATTCAGAAACAACATTTTTTAAACACGTTTTAGTAAAAGATTGCTTTTTTTGTTTAATTTTTAGTCCAAAAGCAGTCTTCTCTATAAGTTTTCAATAACTGTTTTTGCACAAAATCACAATTATTATCACTTTTTGGTCTAAAAAGTTATCACTTTCTAGTCTAAGAAGAAAATTTTACTTAAAAAACAGCATTTTCTAAAAATATTTTAGCTTTGTTTCATTTTTAGTTGAAAACAGAATTTTTATAAGTTTTCTTAACTTTTTTGCACAAAAACACATTTTTTACTATTTGTTATTAAGTTTTTAGTCAAAAAAAGCATGTTCTGAATACTTTTTTTTTAAATTTATAGTTCAAAACAGTATTTTTTTTACGAGTTTAATTTACAAAATCACATTTTTAATTATTTTTTGGTCTAGAAAGCATTTTCTATTAAGTTTTTAGTCAAAAACAACGTTTTCTACACACTTTAGTCTAAAATTTGCTTTTTTTTTAAATTTTGAGTTCAAAACAGTATTTTCTAATAAATTTTTTGTCTAAAATCACATTTTGGTCTAGAAAGCATTTTTTATTAAATTTGTAGTTAAAAACAACTTTTTCTAAAAATTTAATCCAAAATTGTTTAACTTTTATTTCAAACCAGTATTTTTTGTTGAGTTTTCTTTAATTTTCTTGCACAAAATCACATTATTTCATTAATTTTTGGTCTAAAAAGCAAGCAATTTCTGGAAATCTTTTAAAATTCTTTTTTTTTTCTTGAAGTGGTACGTCTAACGTCTCTGCACTGCAATACTTTTTTTCTATTGAGCACCTTTCATTGTTACTTTTTTAGTAGATGCATTACCATAGTTATTAAAAACAAGTTCAGGTCCATTAAGTATTTCTGTGGTTTTTTATTTGCTTCCTTCAAGGTTAACTTTTTCTTCTTTTTGTTTCCAATTAAGAACTAAGTCCAGTTATCTGCCTTCTAGCCTTCTATTGATGCTAATGTCTAGCTCTCCAACCATCTTTTAAGTAGTCTTCTTAGAGGTTTTCAACTTTGGGATCTTTGGTCTTATTTGGCAACTCTGTTGCAGTTCATTCTATCCACTTGATCCTCTATTGCCATTTTTGTGATTTGACCAATTTAGGTATTTTTTCAATATCTAGTTCTTCTAATTTTATCACGTAGTTTACTGCTTTTATTGTTCTAAAACTTTTTATTTTCGTGTTTTAATTTTAAATGTTTCTGCATTGGTTTTAGCGTTTTAGGTTAGGATCGGCCGCACACAAGTTTTATAGATTCTAACTTTGCTCTGTTACCTTCTATACTCTAATCCTTTGGAGTACAGATCACCAAACGTGCTTCTAATGTTTGACTACAAAACATTAAACAAGAAACTAACAACAAAGTCTAACCACCATTGAGCCAGAGAGCTATCTACGACAAAACAAGTTCAAAATGGCAGAAATAATATTTTGATAAAGCGACTATCTGTGCCACAGAAACAATAACTTGGTCACAGATACAAATTTACAATTTTTGTATAAATAATCTTAACTCAATAACCAATTCAAATACATGTTTGGTCGCTTTATTCACCGCACAATATGTTGCAACGGCCCTGAAACTAGTACCAAAAAATGCGCAATTCAATGTAGATTCATGTAAATAATTTGGCTTATATATTCCTAGATTCAAAGTTTTAAGTAAAAATGTCAGAAGGTAAAAAAAAAACCATTTGAAGACGGTGGAAGATAAAAAAACAGTTTTATAAGAAAACTCAAAGATAATGATCTATATTTTAAAAAAATCTTCTGCCGACAGTAAAAAAAAAGCAGAAGATTTTTGAAATTTTTTCTAAAAAAGTTTAAAATTGCCAATATAATGTCCCAAAAAACCTTCCAAAGACAAAAAAAACCAAAGATTTCAATCAAATGTTCCAAACAAATCCTTATAGACATTAAAAATAAAATGAAAAATTTTTCCGAAAAAAGCTAAGAGATTAAAAAAAGACAGTTTTCTAAAAAAGCCAAAAAGTGTTAATCTAATGTCCCAAAAAAATTCTTCTAAAAGACGGCAGAGTATAAAAGAACTGTTTTCTAAGAATGCTCAAAGAGGTCAATGTATTGTTTAAAAAAAATCCAAAAATGTCTCATTTCCCAAAAAAAACTTCTAAAGACGGTAAAAGAAACACAATTTTCTAAAAAATATATACGTAGACTATGGTTTAGAACTGAACCTAGACCAACAACCAAACTTAAATATGCACCAATAAGCAGCAACATCTTAGCGGCTAAACCAATCTTTGATTATTGAATTAATAAAAAATCTTACTAATAGTTTCTACATTTGAATAAAGACTTTTAAGTAATTAACACAATTGCAAAACATAATTAATTTTGATAAGCAAATTACAAATAATATGGTCAAAAACCGTTGTATTATGAAACTCAGAATTTTGAAAAACAATAATGATTCCAAAATCAGTTTTGAGAAACATATACAGGGTGTCCGGAAAATACGTGTACAACGTTTGACGACAGACTCCTGACGTCAAAATAGGTCGATCTAAGCCGACTTAGTTATATCCAAAATTGTCTCGTTTAGCCGGTAGAGGGCGTTCTATTCCTTCACTCAACGATAGAGCTTAAAACATTGTTTTTCAAACTTAAATTGAAATAACAAAATCAATTTTAAAAACGTATCAAATTGAAACTAGTACCAAATGATGTAATTTGGTTAGCTTGGCTCAAATAAACCAATTTCAAAATTTTTGAGTAAACTGCATAACACTGTCGAAAAGCACTCTCTGTCGTTAAAAACTCAAATATCATCTTGGTAAGTTGAAACTATTTTGGCGTTTATAGAACCTAGTTTAAAGTTTGTTAGAATAAAAAAATAACTGTCAAAACTGTATGAAATTGAAACTAATGCCAAAAAACGCAAATTCAGGTTGTTGGCTTGGCTTTATTAAAAGTTTTTGAGTAAAACGGAAAAAACTGTCAAGCAATGGCACTGTTAAAAAAAGGCACTTTTGATGTAAATATCATGTTTGTCTTTATTTTTAAGAAACTAAAATTTATCGTAGCAAATTGAAACTAATTCCAAAAATGCACAATTCACGACCCAGTCCAAACTAAAACTGTAGTATCTTATAACATCATAAAATAAAATCACAAAACCCGGCCATTCTAATTGTAATTTGTTCATTAAACCGCAAAATCCGTCAATTTTGATAACCAAATCTGCAGTAAAAACCATAAAATAGTAAAATATTAACAACAAAATAAACTTCGGGCCTAAAACTGACAAAACTAAAAATTGAAACTAGAAATCCGGCCATCAACTTGTAAAACCAATCAATGTTTAAATCAAACCGTAAAATACTGACTGAAAACAGCAAAATTTTGTCATTATAATATAAAATCCGGCCATTAAACTGCAAAATTTGTCAATTTTAAGCAAAAACTATAAAATCGTAAAATAATGCTAACAAAATAAATAAAGTTGTAAATTCAGACAAATCTAGCAACTAAAATGTAAAACCCGACACAAAAATAGTAAAATCCAACCAATAAATTGTAAATCCGGCAATCAAAATGCATATTTTAATCAAATCGTAAAATACTCAATCAAAATTGCAGAATCCGGTCCTAATAACACAAAACCCGGCCACAAAATTTGTCAATTTTCAACTGTTAAATTGTAAAATTTGGCTATTATAGCATAAAATTTCATGTAAAACGCAAGAAACTGTCAATTAGAAACAAATTAAAAAAAAACAGATCAAAACAAAACAAAAAAGCTAGCGGCCGCGGAATGTAAAACTAACTTACATCTACACACCAGACAAAACGCCAAGCTAAAGAACGTTGATAGATTGTCTGCCAAAGCCAAAAATTTCGAACAGTTTACTCTCGGAAATCAAAAGTTCAGTTTTACAAAATTTAAGAAGAGTTTTTTTGCACTTCCTACCTTCAAATGTTTACAAATTTCAATTTTAAGAAAACAATCAAAAAAGACACTGTCCGGTAAGTGAAAAAAACAAAATTGCTTTGCTTTGCCAAACCGGCAATTTAAGGGTCAACAAATTTTTGTTTGGCAGTCAAAAAAAGTCAAAAAAGATGCTAATTCGGATAAAAACTTATTTTTTCGATTTCTGCCTATATGGGCAATTCCATTTCAAACGGACCAGAGTTGGGGGGGGGGGTGCATTGAGAAACTTGCTTATGTATTTTTTTTTAGTTTCTATAACTTATTAGTAGTCCTTTGATCGGTATATGAGGGTATAAAACCCATAAAAAAAAATTCTACGATTTTTTAAAGTTTTTTTGACGTTTTTTAAATTAATCGCATTTTTTGTTTAAAAAGCGCATTTTTAAATAAATTTACTAATGAAATCAATCAGAAATTTTTCGTAGAATCCAAATCTGGCACCATTTCAAGTCTATACCCTGTCTATAAGCCGCAAAAGCCATAAAACCATGTTTTTGTTCTCAGTGGGCTGGGCAAAAAGGAGCATTTTTAAAATTTTTTTTAACCGCTAAAGTTGACGTGTTTTGATGTAAATTAATTAGAAAATATAAATTTGTTTTGTGTATTTGGGTTTTAAAGGTCTACAACTCGAAAAAACTGCAAAAATAAGCCTATTTTTCAACATAAACTTTTACAAATGCACATTTAACAGTTTTCAGAGAAACTATACACCAAATATTATTAAAAAATTTAGTTTTGCAAACAATTCTACATAGAAAATAGTCAGTGTCGTGCTTATCTGGCAAAGAAAAACCCATCTAGAAAAAAAAATTTGTTCAAAATTTACGTAAAATTTTTTTTTAAATTTTTTTTTAAAGATTATTTGGATTTTTTTTTTAAATTTTATTTCAGAAATTTAACAAAGACATTTTTTGTTTCTTGAACCAATTTTCGGCCATTTTACTCTTTGTTTGATAGTTTTTGCGCCTGCGGCACAAATTTAGACTTGATCTATCGGCGCCAAAATTTAAAAATATTATTATTTTTGGCATTCAAACATAAATCTGCCTGTCGCTTGTTAAAATTTGTTAAAAAAAAGTTTTAAACCACACCCTAGTGTGTTTATAATATTTTTTGTAAATAAAAAAAAAAAAATTATTTTTAACGCATTTTTTGCATAAAAATTTTGTAAACATTTTTTTCTAGATAGACTTTTCTATAGACGATGAGTACAACACTGACAATTTTCTATGTAAAATTGTCCCCAGAATTCAAATTTTTAATAATATTTGGTGTATTGTTCCTCTGAGCGCGGCTAAACGTGCATTTGTAAGAGTTTATGTTGAAGAATAGGCCTACTTTGCAGATTTTTTGAGTTTTAGACGCTTAAAACCCAAATACACAGAACAAATTTATATTTTTCAATTAATTTACATCAAAATACGTCAACTATGGCGATTAAATTTTTTTTTTAAAATGCTCCTTTTTGCACAGCCCACTAAGAACAAAAACATGGTTTTATGGCTTTTGCGGCTTATAGACAGGGTATAAACTTGAAATGGCGCCAGATTTGGATTCTACGGAAAATTTCGGATTTATTTCATTAGTAAATTTATTTTTTTGAGTTAAAATTGCGGTTTTTAAACAAAAAATGTGATTAAGTTAAAAAACGTCAAAAAAACTTAAAAAAATCGTAGAATTTTTTTTAATAAGTTTCATACTCTCATATGTCGATTAAAAGACTACTAATAAGTTATAGAAACTAAAAAAAAATACATAAGCAAGTTTCTCAACGCACCCCCCCCTAGCTCTGGTCCGTTTGAAATGGAATTGCCCTTATAATTTGTTTATTAAACCGCAAAATCCGTCAATTTTGATAACCAAATCTAAAAATATAAATAAAATTGTAAAATATTGTCAATAAAATGAAAAAAAATCAAACTCCATGCCTAAAATTAAAGAAACTAAAAATTGAAATTTAAAATCCGGCCATCAAATTGTAAAAAATATTTATAACAAATTTATAACATAAAATCCGGCCTGTTTTTGTCAATTTTGAGTAAAAACTATAAATTCGTGAAATAATGCTAACAAAATAAATAAATAATCAAACGAAAGACTGGTTTGCCATCTAGTTGCAATTTATAATACTAAAATGTCCGCATTAATCGGTATCATTTTAGCATTTATGCAATTGGCAGTCATTAATGCGGACATTTTAGTATTAAAAATTGCAACTAGATGGCAAACCAGTCTTTCGTTTGATTATTTATAATATCAATTGTGTTCATAAGCACAGAAATATTTATTCAAAATTGTCTTCGCTATCATGCGATGCCGTGGTCGTACAAGGCATACTGACGAGGTTTGTAGAACCGAAACAATTGTCTATGCTTGACCCTTGGCCGCTGTGATTCGATTGACTGATTTTGAATAAATTATTAATTCATTTCAAAATAAATAAAGTTGTAAATTCAGTCAAATCTAGCAACTAAAATGTAAAACCCGGCACAAAAATAGTAAACCCAGCCAATAAATTGTAAATCCGGCCATCAAAATGCATATTTTAATCAAATTCTAAAATACTCAACCAAAATTGCAGAATCCGGTCCTAATAACACAAAATTATAGCTATTATAGCATAAAATTTCATGTAAAACGCAAGAAACTGTCAATTAGTAACAAATTAAAAAAAAAGCAGATCAAACAAAACAAAAAAGCTAGCGGCCGAGCTGATCGGATTGTTGGTCATCTAAAAAAAAACAACAACCAGCCACCGACCATCATTATAAACCAATACATCCCCAAAAGAAGAAGTTCAAGTTAAAACTGATTACAATTTTAAGGATCCAACACAAAAAAATTGTATAATTAATCTTAAAAAATATACATTTTTTCTGTTTTAGACAACAAAAAAGTCAACCTACAATGAGTAAAAGAGACGCAACCACTCCTAGTCACCAAACTTAGCTAATACCTTTTGGCCATCTCATGCAAAACCCGACGTAGCACATATTACAGCTTATCCTGCAAGATAAAATAAAAGAAAAAAAAAGGGAATTAAACATCAGAGCTTGGACAAGCATGAAGATAGTTCAAGAACTTTTTAGCACAGCAAGAAAGAGAGACAAAATAAAGCATGTGATCGCAAACATCCATTAATGGATATGCAGCAGAAAAACAAAAAATGTGTTTTGTTCAATAAGTTTTTGTGATCGCGGAATGTAAAACTAACTTACATCTATACACAAGACAAAACGCCAAGTCAAAGAACGTTGATAGATTGTCTGCCAAAGCAAAAATTTCAAACAGTTTACTCTCGGAAATCAAAAGTTCAGTTTTACACAACTTAGGAAAGGTTTTTTGCACTTCTTAACTTAAAATGTTTACAAATTTCTATTTTAAGAAAACAATCAAAGAAGACACTGTCCGGTAAGTGAAAAAAACAAAATTGCTTTGCTTTGCCAAACCGGCAATTTAGGGGTCAACAAATTTTTGTCTGGCAGTAAAAAAAAAGTCAAAAAAGATGCTAATTCGGATAAAAACTTATTTTTCGATTTCTGCCTATATGGGCAATTCCATTTCAAACGGACCAGAGTTGGGGGGGGGGGGGTGCATTGAGAAACTTGCTTATGTATTTTTTTTTAGTTTCTATAACTTATTAGTAGTCCTTTGATCGGTATATGAGGGTATAAAACCTTAAAAAAAAAATTCTACGATTTTTTAAGTTTTTGACGTTTTTTAACTTTATCGCATTTTTTGTTTAAAAAGCGCATTTTTAAATAAATTTACTAATGAAATCAATCAGAAATTTTTTGTAGAATCCAAATCTGGCGCCATTTCAAGTCTATACCCTGTCTATAAGCCGCAAAAGCCATAAAACCATGTTTTTGTTCTCAGTGGGCTGGGCAAAAAAGAGCATTTTTAAAATTTTTTTTAACCGCTAAAGTTGACGTGTTTTGATGTAAATTAATTAGAAAATATAAATTTGTTTTGTGTATTTGGGTTTTAAAGGTCTACAACTCGAAAAAACTGCAAAAATAAACCTATTTTTCAACATAAACTTTTACAAATGCACATTTAACAGTTTTCAGAGAAACTATACACCAAATATTATTAAAAAATTTAGTTTTGCAAACAATTCTACATAGAAAATAGTCAGTGTCGTGCTTATCTGGCAAAGAAAAACGCATCTAGAAAAAAAAATTTGTTCAAAATTTACGTAAAATTTTTTTTTTTTAATTTTTTTTTAAAGATTATTTGGATTATATTTTTTTAATTTTATTTCAGAAATTTAACAAAGACATTTTTTGTTTCTTGAACCAATTTTCGGCCATTTTACTCTTTGTTTGATAGTTTTTGCGCCTGCGGCACAAATTTAGACTCGATCTATCGGCGCCAAAATTTAAAAATATTATTATTTTTGGCATTCAAACATAAATCTGCCTGTCGCTTGTAAAAATTTGTAAAAAAAAAGTTTTAAACCACACCCTAGTGTGTTTATAATATTTTTTGTAAATATAAAAAAAATATTAATTTTTAACGCATTTTTTGCATAAAAATTTTGTAATTTTTTTTTTCTAGATGGACTTTTCTATAGGCGATGAGTACAACACTGACCATTTTCTATGTAAAATTGTCCCCAGAATTCAAATTTTTAATAATATTTGGTGTATTGTTCTTCTGAACGCGGCTAAACGTGCATTTGTAAGAGTTTGTGTTGAAGAATAGGCCTACTTTGCAGATTTTTTGAGTTTTAGACGCTTAAAACCCAAAATACACAGAACAAATTTATATTTTCCAATTAATTTACATCAATATACGTCAACTTTGGCGGTTTAAAAAAATTTAAAAAATGCTCCTTTTTGCGCAGCCCACTAAGAACAAAATCATGGTTTTATGGCTTTTGCGGTTTATAGACAGGGTATAGACTTAAAATGGCGCCAGATTTAGATTCTACGAAAAATTTCTGGTTGATTTCATTAGTATATTTATTTCTTTTGAGTTAAAATTGCGGTTTTTAAACAAAAAATGCGAAAAGTTAAAAAACGACAACAAAAAAATCCTAGAATTTTTTTTTATGGGTTTCATACTCTCATTTATCGATCAAAGGAATACTAATAAGTTATAGAAAATTATAAATTAAAAATTATAAAAATACATAAGCAAGTTTCTCAACGCACCCCCCCCCCCCCCCTAGCACTGGTCCGTTTGAAATAGAATTGCCTATATACTATATCACAAATATATTTAAAAAACCGTAACGTTTCAACTACTTGTTTATATCACCGTTCAATGATGGCTTCGTGAAGGTTGAAACATTTTACGTTTATTTAAATATATTCGTGATTCTAATTTTAAACAATAAATAAGTATTTTTCAGATTTTTTGACGTATTTTATGTTCTTTTTAATGCAATTTTTGATTAAAACAAATAACTAATAAAACAATTTATTATGTTTTTTACAACAAATTTATTATTACAAATACATTACTAGTTTCGGCTCTACTAGCCTTCTACATAGTAAATTGTTTTATTATTTTTTAAACATAAGTTATCATCAACCGTCAATTATATTTAATATAAATAAGTTTTCTGTAAAAATTTGTGGCTTTAGTACGCAAATTTTGTTTAATTTAAAAGGGTTTAATGCAAAATTTCTTTCAATGAATAGACTTTTGCACATATTTGATAAATATTATCCAACAAATGTTTTTTTTAAACAATTTTTGAAGTATTTTATACCATAAATTGTTTTCTATGTCATTTTTAATTAGTTAATCAGTTTTTTGCATTATTTTTGCTTTCAATATGTTTTCTGCATTATTTTACAGAATAAATTTGGTGTAGAGCATCAGTGATAAATTTTTTTTGTATTAAACAAGTTTTTTGCACAATTTCTGTAAAATTTCTTGTAATAAATAATTTGTTAGGCAAATTTGATCTAATTCTTAATTAAGAACGCTAACAAAAGTTAAGCAACTAGTTGGATGATGATGCAGAGCGTAGCGTTCTTTTCAAATGAATCCGTTACCTCATATAGGCATCCAAACATACACATGTTTTCTCTGTGGCTCGGTGTACCCAACACCTCAATTGCCTACCCCAAAAGAGAACAACGTGACTAGGTGTTCGTACACGTATTTATCTAACAAATATGTTTACTAAGCAGTTTTTGATTTTATTTGTAAATTTTGAGCTGTAAATAAGATTTTTGCTCAAATTCTAAGCCATTTTGTGCAAATTTCAGAGTACGGCAGCATAACTTCCTTTTTTAAAATGCGCGCTATTCAGTCGGTTGATGTCGTAGCGGAGCGCTAGTGGTCTCGTTCTAAAGGCAAGACTATAAAGTTTTGTCCCGACATAGTTCATTTGCCATTATGCGTTAGAACAGTAAGAAGCGTGCGTTTGCCGATGAGGCTTACTTTTCGAGCGGATGTTCTGTGATCGCAACCCAGCGCGCCATTCAGAATCGCTTTAATTTAGTCCTGTTGGCCCCTGTCCCGGACAGCAAATCAATTGTTACGTGGGTCACTACGTTCAAACAAACTGCAAATGCGACAAGACAAAGAACTAGAGTTCCTCGGCCCATTAGATCATTTGAGAACATTGAGGCAGTGCGAGCTTCAGTGTTGCAATCACCACAACGTTCTGTGTATCCTTAGACTTTCCAATCGTTCTGTGAAGAGAATTCTTTATAATGATCTTCATTTCCATCCTTACAAAATGGCAATTGTGCAGAAACTTTCTGAACAGCCCGCTCTCTTTTTTAAAATTCCGTGTTTATGTAAACCGTTTAAACACTCTACAAGATTTAAAGGTCAACATCCAGAAAAAAAGTGCCAAAATAATGCCTAATATGTTGCTAAGAGTCATGACAAAAGCCAAAAATCGGTTCACACTGTGTATGGAGAATGAAAGACGTCACCTACTTCATTTGATCTTCAAAACTATTAAAACAAAACTTTAGGTATGTGCCTACATTAAGGAAAACAAATAAAAAAATTCTGATTCATACAATGGGTTTTATTAAGTTTTAAAAAAAGTAAGTTATGCTGCCGCACGCTGTACAACAAATGTGCGACTTTTGACGTCTTTTAAAGCCATCAATGGTTTTCTACGCAGTTTTTAATTACTACAAATAAGTTTTATGCGTAATTTTTGATTTAAACATGTTTATTGCACTATTTTAATAAATTAGTGCTCTAAGCAGTTATAAATTTTTCATGCAACTAATGAGCTTTTGTAGAATGTGTTTTATTAAACAGATTTATGGACAGTTTTTGATAAATTTCTCTGCTACCAACATAAATTGCAGGTAAACCTACAGTTTTAAGTAGATTTCAAACTACCGGAGAGATTAAAAAATTACTTCGGACCAAAAAAGCAATTTAGTCGTTAAATTCCACTGACAAGGCGTATTGGAGATCGAATAAGCGTATACGTTTGAAATAGTTTCCGTTCGAATCCACGAGGTTTGGTGCAGCAGTCGGATGCCTAGACTACTGCGTCACGCTCCCCTTTACGCTGTATATGTTTTTATATACACAACGCGATGAAGCTAACATAATTGGTGCGTGTGACATACGTATACAAGTAAAGCGTTTCAATATATTTACAGTTAAGCTGCAGAAAACATGCAAAAATGTAATAATATCAAATGTGACGTTTGTTACTACAATCTCAAAGTTAACTGTCTAAAGGTGCGTTTAACTGCGTAGCTAAGATTTTTGGGACTCGCCGCAAACTATTGAGAAAAGCCTTCTCACGGGAAAGATTAGAAAGTACCAAAAACCGGTCATAAACTGTAGAAAGTGCCAAATTCTATTTATAGAATCTCATAAATAGCAACATTTTGCCATGAAGTATGAAAATATTGTCAGAAAACAGCAAGATTTGCTCAAAAACTGTTACAACATTAAATTTATTAAATGTGTGACCTTTGTTACTAAATCTAAGAATTGGCTGTCAAAGTGACGTTTAACTGCAGTGGCGTAGCTAACCCTTTTGGGTCTTACCGCAAAATATTAAGTATGTTTTTTTAAATCTTAAAAACTATAAAAAGTATAGAAAGTATAAAATTCTATTCAATAATAACAAAATCCGGTTAAAATATTATTAGGAAAAACAAAAATCCGACAAAAAACGGTTAAAAGTGCATAACTTTATTTATAAAATGTCAAAAATAACAAATTCCGGCCTTGAAACATCAAAATACTGTCCTAAAACACCAAAACAAAGCCTTAAACTGACAAAAATCCGGCCAAAACGTGTAAAATATGCTAAATGAATATAATATGTCAAAAATAGCAAAATCCGGCCTTGAAAAATCAAAATGTTGTCAAAAAGCACCAATATCCATAGCAAAAAGCTGATAAAAACTGTAAAAAAAAATAAAAAGCTTCACAATAAAACATCAAAATATTGCTAGAATTTTGGCCACAAACTGCTAAAAAGTCTATAATTCTGTTCACAAAAGTCAAAATCAACTAGTCATAAAACATTAAAATATTTTCAGATAAAATTAAAATCCTGCAACCACTGTTTAAAAGTTCAAAATTTTATTTAGAAAATTAAAAAAAAAACAAAATCCGGCCTTAAAACATCAAACTATTGTTAGAAAACACTGAAAAACTTTTCATAAAATTTCAAAAATAGCAAAATCCGGCTTTGAAGTATCAGAAAACTAAAATTTAGCCATAAACTGTCAAAAAATGCAAAATTTGATAAACATGCAAAATTATATTTATTAAAAGTCAAAAGCAGTAAAATCCGGCCAAAAACATTTGAAAACTGCAACAATTGCTCATAAAATGTGAAAAATAACAAAATCCAGCCTTGAAATTTTAAATCATTGTCAAAAGGCAACAAAATCCAGCCATAAATTGTTAAAAAGTGTAAAATCTCAAAAATATTGTTAGAAAGTACCAAAATCCGGCCATAAACTGTGAAAAGTGCCACATTCTATCCATAGAATTTCAAAAATAGCAAAACTTGGCCATGAAGTATAAAAATATTGTCAGAAAACAGTAAAATTTAGTACAAAACAGTTACAAAATGCAACATTAAATTTATGAAAAGTCAAAAATCCGGTCATAAAATAATTTAAACAAAAATCCGGCCAAAAACTGCAAAATTCTGTTTTTAAAATGTCAAAAATAGCAAAATCCGGCCAAAACGGTTAAAAAATGCAAAATTGAATTCATAAAATCTCAAAAATAGCTAAATCTGGCCTTGAAAAATTAAAATATTGTCAAAAAAGCACTAATATTTGGCCATAATATATTAAAAGTTGTAAAAAAAATAAAAACTGCTAAACCTGGTCATAGAACATTAAAATTATTGCAGTAAGTATCAAAATCCGGCCAAAAACGGTTTAAAAGTGCAAAATTTTATTTATAAAATGTAAAAAAAAAATCCGGCTTTCAACATCAAAATATTGTTAGAAAATACTAAAACCCGGCCACAAACTATGGGAAAAATGGTAAACTTTTCAAAAACAGCAAAATCCGGCTTTAAAATTTCATAATATTTTTAGAAATAGCAAAAATGCGACCAAAAACATTTGAGAAGTGCCAAATTTTATATGTAAAAAAAATATAGCAAAATCCAACTATAAAATATTGAAATATTGTTACAATTTAGCCATAATTGTTGAAAAGTGCAAAATTCTTCTAATAAAATGTTTAATAGTCAAAAATAGGGCCATAAAGTATAAAGATATTGTAAGATAATACCAAAATTTGGTCATAAACTGTTAAAAAATACAAAATTCTATTTATAAAGTCAAAAATAACAAAATCCGGCCAAAAAGCATTTAAAAACTACAAAAAATAGCAATATCCGGCCTTAAAATCATTGTCAAAAAGCACCAAAACTCAGCCATAAACAATTAAAAAGTGTAATAATCTCAAAAATATTGTTCGAAGTACCAAAATCCGGCCATAAACTGTAAAAAAGCCAAATTCTATTCATAGAATCTCAAAAATAGCAAAATTTTGCCTTGAAGCATAAAATAATTGTCAGAAAACAGCAAAATTTAGTTAGAAACTCTTACAAAATGCAACATTGAATTTATGAAAAAATAAAAATAAAATAACTTAAACAAAAATCCGGCCAAAAACTGCAAAATTCTGTTCATAATTTGTCAAAAGTAGCTAAATCCGAACATAAAACTTTAAACACACATCAGAAAGCCAAAATGTGGCCAAAAACTGTTAAAAAGTGCCAAAATCATATCAAATGTAACGTTTATTACCGTTAACTGTCAGCAATTGCAATTAAAATGTTTTGCAAAAACTTTATTGTATCAAATATGACGTCTGTAACTGCAATCAAAAATGACGTTTAATTGCAGTGGCGTAGCTAAGATTTTTCAATCTTCAAAAATCTCAAAAGTAATGAAAGTTATAAAAAAAATTAAAATTATTAAAAGTGCAGAATTTACTTATTTTAATATTAAAAATATATATTTTGACAATTAAGCTGTCATAATGCAGAAAACTTGGTTTTAAAGCTTTTTTCAAAACTATAAAAGTTAGAACAAAAGTTGAGTAACATTTAATTATTGTGATAAAGTTTAAGTAAATTTCTTTAATATTTTGACAGTTGAGTTTAAAGTTTTTTGTCAAAACGCCCAAAACATGGTTTTATAGCAAATATCTTTAAATATCTCAAAAGTTATAAAAGTTAAACTTAAGTAAGTAACTTGCTTTAATATTTTTAGAATAAAGCTGTCATATATAATGCATAAATCTTGGTTTTAGATCTAATTTCTTCAAAAATCTCAAAGTTAAATCATAAAAGTTGTAAAGTTTCGAAGAAAAATCTCAAAAGTTGCATAACTTGAAGAAAAAGCTTTTGTCTAAAAGTTGATGAAATTATATTGTTCACAAGATTTCATCATTTGTTTTTATATATTTTGATAATTAAACTGTCAAAATTTTTAAAAACCAAATTTGATAGCAGTTTTCTGAAAGTTGCAAAAGTTAGAAAAAAGTTGAAATAGAAAAGTTTTGTAGAGTTTAAATGTTTTCAAAAAAATCAAATAACTTTTCATGACATTATAATAATCAAGCTGTTAAAATGCAAAAAATAAGGTTTTTAAGCTGATTTCTTTAAATATCTCAAAAGTTATAAAAGTTGAAAAAAGTTGAAGAATGTAAGATATTAAATTATCTACCAAATTTATTAAAAGTGTTTGATAAAATTTTGGCGTTAGACCAGTCAAAAATGCAAAAAAACTATGTTTTGTAGACAATTTCTTCAAATATCTCAAAAATATAAAAGTTGGAAAAAAATTAATTAAAATTTATAAAAAATGTTTTTGAATATTTTAAAATCAAACCTGTCAAAAATTCTAATATTTCGGTTTTGAAGCTAAATTCTTTAAAAATTTCAAAAGTTATGAAAAAAAGTTGCAAATAATTGTTTCCAACATTTTATTATTTATTTTTTATATTTTAAAAACTGATTACTTTTATTATTTTAAAAATAAAAAAAAAGGTTTAAAAATTGTGATATTTAATTAATTTAAAAACTTATTTTCACATGTGCGTGACGTCAGTTGTGGGCATAGAACGTTGTTATGTTGGTTTCACCACAAGACATGCGGAAAATATCGCAATAAATTTTATGCAGTAAATAATTTGTGAAAATTTCATGTAAGAAATATATCATTCATTTAAAAAATCTGCAAATGTATTAACAAAGTTTTGCTCTAAACTAAAACACTTCAGTATAAATTAGCTCTGTTCATAGATAATAAAACCTGAGACAAAATACAGTTTTCACTAACAAAATTCGGCAATAATTTGACAAAATCCGGTAATACATTAAAAAAAACTTTAGCTATCAACTTACTTGTAACATTTCCCAGGTAGGTGTTAATGGTAAACCCAGTGGCGGACTAGACGGCGGTACACTAGACATCCCTGTGCTTGAAACAGATATTGTTGAACCGGATTCAGCAGTCGATACTTCTGATTGCTGCATTTTTGTGTTCCATACCAATTCCTGTAGATAATTCCAATGCTTTAAACAAACTCATTAAAATGATAATTTGAAACATAAGTTTAAAAAATATAATTAAAATAAAGCTATAGTCATAGTGGCTCTACATTTTAAATTTAAGCTAAATATTTGTATTAAATTGTTTAGTATTTTACCTGACATTTTTCAGCAGACATGAGTATGTTGAGTAGCGGAGGCGGTGGAAAAGCCTGTGGATGAAACAGTGGAGGCGGTAAAGAATCCAAATGTTGCGTCGGACTTGGTAACGAAGCTGGCGGCAACGTAAACGCCTTCAACGGATGCGGATGCGAAGGTGCAAATAAACCAGGCGGAAAATGCAATTGATGATTAGAACCCAATTTTTCCGACACCGACAAGTGCCCCAAACTAGCCGCATTCGACGGATGATGCATCTGCGAATTGCCACCCTGCATCTTAGGCTTCCTCGGTCCCCTCTCATGCTGCACCGCTAAACACAGAAAAATATACATTTTTAACTAAAGAAATAAACCAAACAAAATCTTTAAAGCGCGCAAATTAAAACCCGCGCACGAATCTGCACAAAGCCTAATAAAAAGAATAAATCCCCATCGAAAAAGGGGGACAGAGAAGAAAAAAAAAGACGACCAAAATACACTGTTTAACTTCGAGTTAAAACGATACGGGCTTTCAAAAGGAGGATCCTTAAAATCTTAATCACTTTTCGCGCTCGGTGCACTGATTCAAACGGCGGGGCGCAATTCAATTCGCTCGCAATTTAATCTATTGATTCAGCGTTTTAAAAGGGAGCAAAAGATCAGCGGTTCCGAATAAATAGGCCATCTGAATGATAGTGTGGGAAACCGGCTATTGTCCGGACATGTGACGTGCTCACGGCGATTCAGGGAATTAATAGGGTACAAGGGACCCTCGACTACACCCTCTCGCATCACACAACACTATTAGAATGCTATATTTTATACCTAAATAAAAATATTGACACACAACAAATTAATAACCTCACGTGCTGCTCGTTCTCATCCGATCCGAAGAGGGTTGCTTCTTTTACCTGACATCAATCTTACAAATTGAACTCTAAATTAAATTCATATTGAAGCTCTATAATTATTATTTCTTGGCTTATGTTTTATGTTGCGTATTTTGAAATTATGGATTTTTCTCTTGCAATGTTGTAGGTGTGTAGATAGATGCGCGTGTGCGGCCGACGTTTCGGTGCTTTGGTCGACTGGGCTGACAGAATGACATGACACTATCGGATGATCGGATTACCGCGGTTAATCCTTGCCCTACACCCAGCGTTTCCTATATACAGATTATACACCTCCCTGCCGTCCAATTGATGTGCCCATCAATCGATTTCACACATGCTGCACAGACATACATATAGACATACCGATAACATTGAAAAAGTATATATAAAAAAGTTATTGGCAATCATATACACATAAAAAAATTCAGTGTTATTTGCTATACAAAACCAGACATTTAAAATTTTCTATTAAAACTCAGCACAGCACAGTTGAATCAATTAAAGAAGAAATTATAAAAAAATTGTAAAATTAAGTCACTAGAAAAATAGTAGAAGTGGGGTTAAACATAAATGTATGTGGTTAAAGTAAAAATATTTTTTACTAAAATATTGAGAGTTCAAAACAATAACTAAAATCAACAAAGCAAAAGTTAAAGATGAAACGTTTGCTAAGTGCCACCGGGATCGAATGCAATTTGCAACATTTTTCAAATTAAAAAAAAAAAATTACGGGATTCGATCTTAAGTCATCTCCGTCATAAAGATTTAATGTTGCCTTAAGTTCTTAATATGACAAATCAAAACAAGATTTTGATTCCTTCCTGCAGTTTGACTTTGATTTTTATAATAATTTAAAAACAAAGGCGATTCTAAGAAACATTTTCTAATTCTGATTTTTTCTTATGTTTCTAGATGAGAAGATACTCTTGACTTAAACTTTTGTTTTTAACCAGTTCCCAAAAGTCACAAAAGTGGCATTTAAAAAAAGTTTTTGGTAGTAAACTACCATTAATCTACAATTTATACCTTAGACCTATTGGCGGTTTGTCAAAAGTCTAGAAAAACACTACTTTGCAACAAAATTGTTATGTGTCAATAACTAAAAGTCACCAAAAGTTGATCATAAACTTTATAAAAAAAAAAAAAAATAGCGCCAAGCCAAAGTAATTTAAATTAGTTAAAAGCAAACAAAAGCTAGCATCAATTTGCAGCAGTATCTTACCTTTTACCGCATTTTTTTCATAAAAAAAAATTTACACGGCTTTCGATCTCAAGTCACCCTTCTGCCATCAAAAGTTAATGTTGCCAATTTGATTCCTTAATTTTTTTGTATATGACAAATCAAAGCAAAGCATATCCATTTTATAATATAGTTAGTCCAAACCTGCAGTTTGGCTTAAAAAAAACAAGTTTCAAAATTTTTAAAGAAAAAAATAATACTTCAAAAATTCAACTAACATGATTCAACTTTGATCTACAAATTGTATACCTATACAAATCATCGTCAAAACTCTAAAAAAACAAGTTTTGCAACAATTTAAAGTGCAAATAAATAGAAGTCACTGAAGGTTAGGTTAAGTTAGGTTGACGCTGAAAAAAAATTAATTTACCGGATTCTGTGTTTTTAAAGTTAGTCAGTTTATGACTTTTTTTTGCTACAAGTTTGGCGACAAAAACTTTTGCCGTTTTTGAACCGCATTCAAATTTGTCATGCCTATTTGCTTCAGAGACCAAAGTATTGTACCAATACAACTCTTGCTTTATCCTCCAATCATAAATTAGTACACAACTGCATTAAATCTCTAAACTTGCAACATTAGATAAATCCTATCAATCAACAAGCACAGATATTACCATTTAAATGAGATTACTGTTGCTAAATAACTGATTGCACTGACTTGCTTAGTTCAATTGGTATACATGTTGCAACTCGTGTTTTACAACTACTTATTTCATATAACGTATAAACGTACAGATTATGCATAGCACTCATAGCACAATTTAAAATAGAATTTTGTTTTTGTTTTTATCAAAAATCGTTCTGAAATTTTTGCAATTTTCTGGTAAAAACTTCCTAGTTCTGAATTTCTTCTAAAGTTTATAGATTCTTTATAAATGCTCATTTTCAAAGTTTCTAAATTGTTTTTAAAGTTTGTGGTTTTCTTTTCTAAAGTTTCTTTAATTTTTTGAACATTCTTTTGCTATTCGCAGTCGTCTGGTAAAAATTTTCTTGTTCTGGATTATTTCTATTGTTTCTGCATTTAAAAAAAAAAAATTCTGAAGATTTCTAATCTTTATGCAATCTTTCCAAAATTCTAATTTTTTTCTGAACATTCTGAATTTGTTGTTTAAAGTTTATAGAATTTTTCTGTATTTTTTTTCTGCAATTTTTCTGATATTTTTTTCTAGTTTTTTTATGTTTCTGAATTATTTATGAATAGTTATTTTTAAACTTCCTAAATTGTATTAAAATTTCTGCAATTTCACGTAAGTTTTCTTAAACTTTTTGCAATTTCTTGCAAACCAAAGGTTCTATTTATTTCCAGAAGTTTCTGCAGTCTTTCTGAAATTTTTGCAATCTTCTAGTAAAGATTTTTTGGTTCTATTTTATTTTACGTTTCTGGATATTTTTGAAATTTTTGGATTGTATTGAAGTTTTTGCAATTATAATGAAGTTTTTTGCCTAAAGTTTTTGTTTTTATTTCTGAAGTTTCTGCATTTTTTCTAAAGTTTTTGAAATTTTCTGATAAAGATTTTCTAGCTCTAAATTTCTTTTTATGTTCTTTTAAAAAAAAGTTTAGAATTAAATTTGTTGCAATCTCGCCAAAGTTTTCCTAAACTTTTTCTTTCTTAAAGTTTCTGCAGTCTTTCTGAAGATTTTGCAATTACACAGAAGCTTTTTTGATTTTTTTTTTTTAATTTTTTGTTTAATTTTTTTCTTTATGAAATTTTTCTAAAGTTTCTAGTTTTTTTTTTATTTTTGCAGTCTTTCTAATGTTTGTGCAATCTTTTGATAATTTTTTTTTAGTTCCTGGTCTCTTCTGATGTTCTGATCACTTAAGTTGTTTTCAAAAAAAGTTTCGATATAAATTTGTTGCTATCTCAATATGGTTTTCTTGAACTTTTTGCAATCTTTTCAAAATTTCAACATTTTTCCTAAAGTTTCTGCTGTCTTTCTGATTTTTTTGTAATCTTCTGGTAATTTTTTTTATTTTTTTTAAGTTTTTTGCAATTTTTGCAATTTTTTTTAAATTTTACATTTTTTGTCTCAAGTTAATAATTTTTTATTTTGACAATTTTAATTTTTTTTTCTAAAACTTTTTAAAAATTGTCAATAAATTCAGAACAAAACTATAAACTTTAAAAAAATCTTAAATCTTTAGAAAAAGATAAAAAGTCGGCCTCAAAAACCTGCAAAAACTTAAAGAAGTATTAAATAAGTTTTCAAAAAAATCAGAAATTTCATAAAAGATCTAAAACTTCAGAAAAACTGTTAAAACTTTAAAAAATATAGTAATAAAGTAATAAAGTTTTTGCCTCACTAAATTTTCTGCAATCTCACCAAAATTTTTCTAAACCTTTTGCAATCTTTCTAAAGTTTCTAATTTTTTTCTGAAAATTTTTCCTGAAGTTTCTGCAATCTTTCTAAAATTTTTGAAATGAACTGATAAAAAAATTCTAGTTCTAAATTTTTCTGAATATATTGCATTTTTTTAATTTTAGATTTCTGGTCTTAAGTTTATGACATTTTTCTTTTTATTTCTGAAGTTTCTTCTGTCTTTCTGAAGTTTTTGGCATTTTCTAGTAAAAAATGTCTAGTTCTGGATGTCTTCTGTGTTCTGATCACTTAAGTTTTTTCAAAAAAAGTTTTGAACTAAATTTGTTGCAATCTCACTTGCAAGTTTTCCTAAATTACATTTTTTTTAGTAATTTTTTATGTTTCTGGACTGTATTTGAATATTAAATATTGTAGTTCGTGAATTGTAATAAAATTTCTATAATTTTACTGAAGTTTTCTTAAACTTTCTGAAGTTTCTTCTGGTAAAGATTATTTAATTCTAGACCACTTAAGTTTTTTTTGTCTATAACTAGTTTGTAAAATTTTTCAGAAGTTTTCCGTTTTTTTTTTTAAGTTTCTGCAGTCTTTCTAAAGTTTTTGCAATGTTCTTGTAAAAAATGTCTGGATCTAAATTTTTCTGAAGTTTTTGCATTTATTTTTTTAATTTTAGATCTCTGGTCTTAAGTTTATAAACATTTTCTGAAAATTCATTTTTTTTTTTCTAAATTTGCAATCTTCTGGTAAAAATTTTCTAGTTCTCGATCCCTTCTGATGTTTTGATCAGTTAAGTTTTTATCAAAAAAAGTTTTAAACGGAAATTGTTGCTATTTTTTTATTTTTTTCATGAAGATTCTGCAATTTTTCAAAAAAAATTCCAATTTTCTGGTAAAGATTTTCTAGTTCTAATTTGATTTTTATTATTAACTTTCTGAATTGCATTAAAGTTTCTGCAAGTTCACTGAAGTTTTACTAAACTTTTTTGCAATTTTTTTATATTTTTTTTAACTATAAATCTTTTCTCTAAAGACTATAAAAATTTTCAGAAAACTCTTGTTTTTTTTTCCTAAATTTCTGCAGTCTTTCTGAAGTTTTCTAGTTCTGCATTTCTTTTGATGTTTCAGGATGGTTTTTTAAAATGTTTTAATAGTTTATAAAATTTTCTTCAAAAAAACTTTGTGTAAACTTCAGAAAAAGCTGTAAAATTTCAGAAACTTAAAAAAAAAACTGTCAATAAATTCAAAACAAATCTAAAAACTTCAAAAAAGATCTTAAATGTTTAAAAAAAGATAAAAGCCAACCCCAAAAACTGCAAAAACTTTAAGAAGCTTTAAATAAATTTCCAAAAATATTTTTGAAAAAGATCTAAAAATTTTAGACTGGCATGCCTAAAGATTATAGAATTTTCTTTTTTTTTTGTTTTTTTTTAAGTTTCTCCAGTATTTCTGAAATTTTCTAGTTCTGATTGTTTTATGTATCTAAATATATATGCATCATTTTTGAAGTTCCTGAATTGTATTAAAAGTTTTTCAATTTTTTCTGAACATTTTTTTTAATCTTAGATCTTTTATTTAAGTTTATAATTTTTTTCTGACAATTCTTGTTTTTTTTCTGAAATTTCTGCAATTTTCTAGGATTAAATCCGTTCTAATGTTTTGATCACTTTAGTTGGTTTCAAAAAAGTTGTTGCTCTCTCGACAAGTTTTTCTAAACTCTCTGCAATATTTCCAAAATTTAATTTTTTTTCTTTAAGTTTCTACAGTTTTTTTAAAATTTTTGCAATCTTTTGAAAACAGTTTTCTAATACTAATTTTTTTATACTTTTGAATTGTTTATAAATAACAATTTTTAAAGTTCCTGGCTTGTATTAAAGTTTTTGTAATTTCACTGAATTTTTTCTGAACATTTTTGCAATTTTTGCAATTTTTTTTTAAATTTTAGATTTCTTGTCTAAAGATTATAATTTTTTTCTGACAATTGTGATTTTTTGTTAAACTTTTGCAGTCTTTGCAATACTCTGGTAAACATTTTCTAATTCTAGATTCCTTTTGATGTTCTGATCACTTAAAATCTTAAAAAAAAAAATTGAAACTAAATTTGTTGTCGCCAAAATTTACCAGAACTTTTTGCAATTTTTCCAAAAATTCTATTTTTTTTTTCATAAAGTTTCTGCAGTCTTTCTGAAATTGTTTTTTTCTTCAACTTCAGAAATTAAAAAAAAAAAACTGTCAATAAATTCAGAACAAATCTAAAAACTTGATAAAAAGCCAGCCCCAAAAACTACAAAAACCTTAAAAAGCTTTAAATAAATTTCCAAAAAAATCAAAAACTTTAGAAAAACTGTTAAATAAATAATCTACAAACATAAGAAAATTAGAAAAACAAAATCTTTACTGCTGAAACTTAAAAAAAAAACTTTAGACAAAAAATCTAGATTTTTTTGGAAAAAAGTTAAAGAAAAATTTTGTGAGATTGCAGAAAATTTAAAATAAGGAAGCTTTAGAAAGATGCTATAAAATTTAGAAAAAAAAGCACACATTTATATACTTCAAAAATCTTTATCAGATTGCAGAAATATTGTTTTTCTTAATTTTTTTAAGTTTCTGAAGGTTATGCAAACTTCTGGTCAAAAATGTTTAGTTCTAAATTCCTTTTAATGTTTCAAGGTTTTTTTATTGAAGTTTGCTTCAACATAACTATTTTTTTTTTAACTTAGTAAAAAACTTTAAATATAAAAACAGCCAAAACTGAGAACTTCAAAAAAGATCAAAAACTTTAGAAAACTGCTAAAGCTTCAGAAACTTTAAAACTGTCAAGAAAAATGAAAAAAAACTTTAAAAAAATCTAAAATAAAAAAAAAAAATTCCACAAAATTAAAATATACAAGTTTAGAAGAACTTTAATCTTTATTTCTCTATTTTCTATTATCTTATTTAATAATTTTTTAGGGTTATTCCCCTACATTTTTACTAGATCAAGACATTTAATCATAACATTAGCTCTTGCTTTACCATTATGACTAAGATTTATAATTTACGGTTGAACTAATAATAACTTAAAAAAACTTTAGCAACTTTAAGACTGCAAAAACTTTAAGAAAATAAAAACTTCAAGATCAAAAAAATTAAAAGCTTTTTAAAAACAGCAAAAAATTGCAGAAATTTTGAAAAAAATTGAAAAAATGTTAAAACTTCAAAAACTTTAAAAAGCTTTTAATAAACAGTCAAAAAACCAGAAACAAATCTAGAAACTTAAATAAAAAAGCTGCTGAAACTTCAAAATTGAAGAAAAATCTAGAATCATGCCAACAAATATAAAAATTTCAAATCAAACTTCTTTAAGACTGAAAAAAAATAGAAAAAACTTCAAGAACTGCTAAAACTGCAAGATTAAAAAAACTAAATAAATCTTAAAAACTGTACAAACTTTAAAACTGCAAAAGCGTCAGGAAAAAAGCAGAAAAAAAAATCAAAAATTTGCAAAAATTGCAAAAATTTCTTTAAGAAAGTTTGAAAAAACTTCTAAAAAAGTCAAAAACTTTAGAACAAATCTAGAAATTTAAAAAAAATCTATAAACTGCCCAAAACAAGAGAAGATTGCAAAAAAAACAGAACTTTAGAAAAAACGTAAAAACTTTGAAAGCATCTAAGAAAATTAAAAACTGCAAAAATTGCACAAAATTTTTTTTTTTAATGTTTTTGGAATATTTATAAATATTCATTTCTAAACTTCCTGAATTGTATTGAAGTTTTTGCAATCTTACTAAAGTTTTCCTAAACTTTTTGAAACATTTTTCCAATTTAGTTTTTTTCCTAAAGATTCTGGATTCCTTTTCTAAAGTTTAAAAAACTTTTCTGAAGTATTTTGTTTCTTTTTTATAAAGTTTCTGCAAATTTTCTAAAGGTTATGCAATCTTCTGGTCAAAAATGTTTAGTTCTAAATTCCTTTTAATGTTTCAAGGTTTTTTATTGAAGTTTGCTTCAACATAACTATTTTTTTAACTTAGTAAAAAACTTTAAATAAAAAAAACAGCCAAAACTGAGAACTTCAAAAAAGATCAAAAACTTTAGAAAAATGCTAAAGCTTTAGAAACTTTAAAACTGTCAAGAAAAATTAAAAAAAACTTTAAAAAAATCTAAAATAAAAAAAAAATTGTCAACAAAATTAAAATATACAAGTTTAGAAACTTAAAAAAACTTCAGCAACTTTAAAACTGCAAAAACTTTAAGAAAATAAAAACTTCAAAATCAAAAAAATTAAAAGTTTTTAAAAAACAATAAAAAATTGCAGAAACTTTGAAAAGAATTAAAAAATGTTAAAACTTCAAAAACTTTAAAAAGTTTCTAAGAAACTGTCAAAGAACCAAAAACAAATCTAGAAACTCAATTAAAAAAACTGCTAAAACTTCAAAATTGAAGAAACCTAAAAAAATCTAGAATCTTGTCAACAAATATAAAAACTTAAAATCAAATTTAAAAACTAAAAAGACTTCAGAATCTTCAACTGCAAAAAATAGCAATAACTTCAACAAACCTAAAAAATTTGAAAGAACAATCAACAAATTCTGAAATTTCAAAAAATATTGAAACACTTTCAAACTTTAAAAACTTTAAGCTTTAAAAAACAGTCAAAAAAAAAATCAGAAAAAAATCTAAAAACTTCAAAAAAACTGCTAAAATTATAAAATTTCAAAAATCTAAAATCATTAAAAAAAATGCAAAAAAACAAATTTAAAAAGTTAGCTTTGGGAAAGAAGCAAAAAAAATAAAAAACTGTAAAAACTTCATTACAAAGCTTTAAAAAAACTTCTAAAAAAGTCAACAACTTTAAAAAAAACCTAGAAATTTAAAAAAAATATCTAAAAACTGCCAAAAACTTTAGGAAGACTGCAAAAACTTTAGCAAAACAGCAGAATCTTCAAAAAAAAAAATAAGTTTTAGAAAAAACGTTGAAAGCATTTAAGAAAATTTAAAAAACTGTAAAAGTTTTACAAAATTTTTTGTGTTTTTTGGATTATCATTATATATTTCTAAACTTCATGGATTGTATTAAAGTTTCTGCAATCTTATTAAACATTTTTACTTTTACTTTTGAAACTTTTTTCCAATTTAGTTTTTTTCCTAAAGATTCTGGATTCCTTTTCTAAAGTTTAAAAAACTTTTCTGAAGTATTTTGTTTCTTCTTTTTTAATTTTCTGCAGGTTATGCAATCTTCTGGTCAAAAATGTTTAGTTCTAAATTCCTTTTGATGATTCAAAGTTTTTTTATTGAAGTTTGCTTCAACATAACTAATTTTTTTTAACTTAGTAAAAAACTTTAAAAAAACAGCCAAAACTGAAAACTTCAAAAAAAAATCAAAAACTTTAGAAAACTGCTAAAGCTTCAGAAACTTTAAACGTCAAGAAAGATTAATTAAAAACTTAAAAAAACTTCAGCAACTTTAAGACTGCAAAAACTTTAAGAAAATAAAAACTAAAGACCAAAAAATTAAAAGCTTTTAAAAAATTGCAAAAACTTAAAAAAAAATTTTTTTTTTTAAATATCTGAAAAACTGTAAAAAACCAGAAACAAATCTAGAAACTAAATTTAAAAAACTGCTAAAACTTCAAAATTGAAAAAAAACTTCAAAAATTTAGAATTTTGTCAACAAATATAGAAACTTTTTTCAAATTTAAAAACTAAAAAAACTTCAAAATTATTAACTTCAAAAAACCTAAAAACTTTGAAAAAACAATCAACAAACTCAAAAGTTTCAAAAATTGAAACCACTACTAAAACTTTAAGATCTAAAAATTTCAAAAAAACTGCTAAAACTTAGATTAGAAATTTTTAAAAAAAATCTAGAATTTTTGAAAAAATTGCTAACAAATTTAGAAACTTTAGGAAAAAAGCAGAAACTGCTCAAAACTTTAAGAGCAAAAAGTATAGCAAAACAGCAGAAACTTCAAAAGAAGAACTTATCAGAAAAACAAAAACTGCAAATGCTTTAAGAAGAAAGCAGATACTTTCAAAAACTGCAAAAACATCTTTAATAAACTTTGAAAAATCTTCCAAAATAATCAGAAACTGCCCAAAACTTTAAGAGCAAAAACTTTGGCAAAACAGCAAAAATTTTAAAAAGATTAAAAAAACTTTAGAAAAAACCTCAAAACTTTAGAGACGTTTCAGAAAGACTGCAAAAGCTTTAGAAAAACATCAAACATTTCAAAAAGATTAAAACAAATTTTCAAGTTTAAAAAAACTTCAGAAAACATTAAGAAAACAAAATGTGTTTTTAAGAAATCTTCAAAAAATCAAATACTAAGAAAGACCTTCTTTAGTTGCATCTAAAGATGGAAAATCTTCAATAATTTACCGTCGCTTTCAACAACAGTACACCACACCACACCCACACATCCTAAGATGTGGTTGACTTTTCTTTGCACCTTTGTTTGAAGATAACTTCCTTGCAAATTGAAGAGTAAGACCCTGGCTTGCAGCCAACCCGCCAAGGTACACACACATCTTCTTATAGAATAACACGTGTAAATAGAACAAGATAAAAGTAATAGTTAAGGCTTACAAAAATCTCTGGAGTGCCCCACCTACCCACCCAAGTGTTTGTGATCCAGAAATTAATTAACAAACTCAGACAATGTGATCGTTGGTTAAATTAAAACTAATTTTGAGCATCAATAAACTAAATTAAAAAAAACAAAAAATGTATACAAAAACTGTTATCATACTCTTCTTCTTTCAAATTAAGATATGCAAAACCTTCTACGTTACACTCCTAGACATTTCTATTTTTTTCTGTAATTTATACAAATATAAAAAAAAATATAAGTTGTAGATAAAAAATAAACTTTTAATTTAAAACTAACCGTATTTTTTTACGTAGCCGAGTTAACCAGTCTAAAAATAAATGATTTTGAGACGCCACTGCAAAAAAAACTAAGGGTTAATTCAAAGCACTGCTAGGTTTACCCTCTTACAACAGATGCAAGCTTTTTTACGTAAAATAAAATCTACGGGTAAATAATCTCCAATTTTTTTATTTTGATAAAAAAATTTTGGTGACGCCACAGAACAAAAAAATAAAGGTCTGATATGAGAAAAAAGTGCTTAAAATGATGATGATGTCATTTTTTGAAGAAAAAAAATCTTACGCCGCCACTGTCGTTTTGAAAAATCTGTCCTCAAATTGTAGATAAAAAAAAGTACAATTCAGAAATATATATGTTTTAACAGAATCTTCCATACAACGTCTTTCATCCTTGGAACTTTGTCCCAATTCAATATTTTGAAAAACAAGACTCAGACTTGAGACACTAGTGGTTCATGACATGCACTTCTCACCAGTATGTTTAGCAACACACCAAATAAATTGTATAAAATTACATTCCATTTTTATTTATATTAATACTGTTAGGTAGTGCAATGATCTAAGCATGCTATTGATGTGCCAATAATTGTAAGTTCCTCACATTTTTTTTTCAAAGTTTATGAAGCTAAGAAGCATCTTTTGTCAGAAGTAAATAAATAATTTCTCTTAAAGTTTAAAATTTAATCAAAACTGTAGATTTACTTATAATGTAACGCCATCAGAGGTCTGCATGCAAATTTTTTTTTTTCAGTTTTTAAATAAGATTTGTATCTATACAAGTAGATGAAACGCACGACTTTACTTTTAATTGTTAGTACGTTTCTTAGCTTCTAACTTCTTGAGCGTGTGGTATTTATATAATAACAAAGTTTGAAGCTAACTAAGCACAATTACGTAATAAACAAAGTAAATGCAGTAAGAACAAAAAATGTACTTTGTAGTTTAGATAAATAATTTAAAAAAAATGTGCATAAGAACTAGTTACAATGTCTACAACACAAAGAACTTATATTCATAAAAGGTCAATGACGTTGTTTATTGTTTGCAAAGCATCTAATATTGCTTTCTAAAAACTTGTTCATTATTAATGTTTATAATTAATAAACCAGATCACAGCAACTCATTTATTATCAATAGTGACTAAAACATGGTAACTTTTTTACATACATAATGTAAACGACAAAGTTTTACACTTCCGAAATGCGAACAGTGCCGGTATATAACTGCTACGTATGTGTAAAGTTCCCTGGGTGGTTTCGGGATGTAGCGAGAAGTGAAGTAGTCTTGAGGCCGATGGTAGCACATCATCATTAATGAGCGAGGCTGATGCTCGCAGCTGTGCCGTTCCCACAGCCCCTAGCCTCGGGGCTGCTGCAAAAGCTTCACCCCCGGCTCGCGGCCCCCACCTACAAACCCCCTCACACAACACGTAGCTGATTGTAGGTGCCGCCATCCTCTCGCTACACGCCAAACCATCCACATCCACATCCACCTATCTAATTTTGATGTATCGAATAATTTAATTCCACTGTTCCAACTAAATAACATTATATAATTATAGTTACATTGCGAGATGGATTTAATAAACTGTAAATTCAGAGGATTAATTTAACCATTGCGTGTTTATTAATTAACTCTATTTTGTTGCACGCAATGTATTATTTGAAGTGATTAGGGTGGAAAGTTAAAAATTATTTTCTAACTGTTCTTGACTAATAAGAATCATCTTCAATGATGCAGAAACATAGAAATCTTACAATTCATTTACAAACTTGAGCTATTACATAAGTTTAAAGATCATTGTTCACTTTGTTTATTAATACAAAAGTTTAGTACCATTAGTTTTGAATTAAAACACTGATTATTTGTATTGAGACAGCCTAAATCATTAAGATCAATAAAGTATAATACATATAAATTTTATTGCCTAACTATGTAGGGGAAATGTAGACTACTTGTGTTTGCCCTATTGCATGTTAACAAAGATACAGCTGCTGAATTCGCACTATTCCAGCTACTGATCTACTAAATCCACCCCTATTTTTAATCGAGCATACATTGACCTAAATTTAACTGCATTTATTATACTCTTCTTTAAAACTAAAAAAATTTTAAATTCTTTAAATTAAATCATTTATGACTAAATATATGTGGCACTTTGGTTTAATGCGAATTAGGCAGAGAAAACATCGAAAGGCATTAAAATAACAGGGCCCCGTTGCGTGTATCTCTCCAGTTCGTTAGTTAGAACGTCGTTCTCCATCTCTCAGTGTTTCTCACTCAACGTAGAGAGGCAATCATTCCCTCAATTCGCCCGACGCTTATTTGCCACAGAGAGATTCCGTGATGTGATTCAATAAGCTTTTTATCAGCTGCGCTGTGGCGAAAGCTCGATCCTTGAAAAAGCTCCGTTGCTTTCAGGCGGAGACTAGCAATAAGTAAGTAAGCTTGGGGGCAAAGAGACAGCTTTCATGTGAACCCGTAGCTTTGTATGGTCATGCTGAGAGGGATGTTATATTTTTGCAACGGAAAATGTATTTCTGGGAGGCACGCAAAGCTCATTGAGTTTCTCCTTGCGGTGGCATTATAAATCATTTCGGAGTTTTCCACGCTAATAAGATTGCAGGCTTAATAATGTTCATTTTGTGAATATTTTATTGCGTTTACTCAAGCGTTTTCCACCCTCGCGTTTTTCATTTTGTGTGTATGTTGTGTATAGAAAACGAGGGTTACAACTCACTTCAATTAAATCTTTTTACCTGTTTTGCTTCTTTCCGCTTGGCTGAAGCAATTAACTTACTACAAACATTATAAAAAAAACATCAAAATAAAAATAATTTTGTACTAAAAAACTAGTTTGATAACAGCATATCTGTATTAATTACAAACAAAGTAACTACAAACTAAAAAAAACTAAAAAAAAACTTCTTAGTCAATTAAGAAAAAAATCCTATTCTACTCGTTTGCCAGCACAGCGGTTTGTGGTCAATACATGGCATACCACTAGAGCTTGCCGACACAGCGTCAGTATGTCGCCGACAAAGCGCTAGTATGTCGCTGACAGAGCGCTAGTATGTCACCGACAGAGCGCCAGTATGTCGCCAACAAAGCGCCAGTATGTTGCAAACAGAACGCCAGTATGTCGCCTACAAAGAGCTAGTATGTCGCTGACAGAGCGCTAGTATGTCGCCGACAGAGCGCCAGTATGTCGCCAACAAAGTGCCAGTATGTTGCAAACAGAATGCCAGTATGTCGCCGACAAAGCGCTAGTATGTCGCTGACAGAGCGCTAGTATGTCGCCGACAGAGCGCCAGTACAGAACGCCATAAACGTCGCCGATAAAACCCAGACGCCAAGCTATAATAATCAGCACATTGCCGACAGAACACATAAAAATCTAACCAAAACGTTGCCGACAAATCGCCAGTGTGTCTCAACAAAACGCCAAAACGTCGCAAAACTATAATAACCATTACGTTGCCAACAGAACCATAGCACGTCACTTACAGACCGCTAAAGCATCGCCAAACCATAGCACTACAAATAAGGCCGTAAATACAGAAACGTCACTACCAAAAGAACAAAGCAAACCACACTAACAAAATTAGCTAATACAACCAAAGACCCTCAGATTACTATCCTTTAAAACAAATCTTCAGAGTTTCAAAAGCACGCTGACATCATCTGCATGCTAGCGTCAACTATGCCACCCTATGGGTCCAAATAAACCTACTAAGATCTCTCTCGCCGGCTACCACAATAACATGCTTGACGAAGCTATACTCAAAGATATCAATACCCAGCTCAAAATTAGAACGATAAAAGACTTAAGTTCTGACCGCAACCCAGTAATACTAAATCTTCACGGAAAAAAGTCAAACAAAAAACAAAGAAAATCCAACAAGCATAAAGACTGGACTCTTTTCTTACGATTCATGAAAAAAAGTAGCTTCTTCTTGTACAAGCGGCTGCAGACATAAAAATCTTTTGCCCACGTTAACGGCGCTCAAGAAAAAAAAATTCAAAAGCCAAGAAGGCTTTCACAGAAATCAGGTTCAGACCCATTACTATATATATATATACACTACCGTCAACTTCTAGCAATCGCCTTTGCATCTGCGTAACACCTGCAACTTTTTATGACCATAGAAACCCAACAGACTTCCACAAATTTAAAAAAAGTACCACTTTTTCCAATAATCTTTGTGTAACTCTCAAAAGAGTCTCCTTAAAGCATAAAAATCAACAAACTTACTAATCTCCTGAGTCTTAAGGTTAATTTAGAACCAAAAATATAGAACGGTAGTATTGCGCAATGCAATAAGTGTCAGCGTCAAGAGCCGGATGGCTCACCAAGCGCCGTACTAAAGCCAGAACACACCTCCAAAAAATGTTCTTTGCTCAAAGCCTAACCCTACCAACTACCTGAAGTGCTCAGTGTACCAACAAATGGCTAATGCCAGTTACAGTCCTGCGATTGCAAAAAATGGATATTTTTAGTTATCCACCTAGAGGTGTTGTGATTAGATTCTTCTTTTCTAGAGGCAAATTTGGTTATTAATACCCTTGGTATGCACTTTGGTAAAAACGTCTTTCAGAAAGTAGACCCATAGCCTACATAAGTAAGGCCAACTTGTTTAAAGCAGGCCCCAAAAAGTGGTCTTTGTAGAAGTAATTCCACTGGCTCATAATCTATCCAATAAGCATTTGCTACAAAAATTGGGAAGTGAACCACAGCGGTGTGTGCATTGCAGTAAGTCTGTAGTGGTCTTAGAGGTACGGAGAAAGCCTCCAAAGTCGTGTAGTAGTAAGCTGGTCAGTGAGCATAATGGTCGTCGATTGTGTGTGGTTCCCAAAGACTTTGGCAAAAAATGCAGGTTTGTAGGTTCTGTGCAACCCAAAAATTATGGGCAATATTCTTGAAGCAATCTTCGGTGTAGAATTCAAAAAGTCATTGGCAAATGAAGTAGCATAGTAGCTTTAGATAAAAACGGTTTACAATCCGGTCTATATCTTTTGATTTACGCTGCTTGCTAACCATTAGAGTTGCAACATAAAAGTTTGATATTTATACCCACTGCCGGCCTTTCATTGGTTAATTGATGATTTGCCCATGAAGCGCCACTACCGCACAAAGCAGAATTCATTAAAATCTTTGATCTTGGCGCGGTTTTTGCCCAATCCACTATAGTTGCTAAAGATATTAATTTAATAACGAAGCCCAAAAAATCTACCTACCACCAACAAAAAAAAAACAAATCAAATTAATCCTTTTTTCAGACTTCCGTTAGAACATTCTTTCAAAATTGCTCTTAACTCAAAGTTTTACCCTGCCAACTCCCTAAGCTGCCTATAAATCAAAATATTTTAGATATACAACGCAAACTCCAATCTTGACGCGGCCTTTGCCATATCTTCTATAATCGTTAAAAACTTCATCTGCGGCGTGAAAAAGTGTCCAAAAATTGTCTATTGCTGATTTACGCCCAAGAACAATGGAGATCTAGAGACCAAACAAATTCACCCACTAAGTCCCGTCAGGTACCAAAGTGACGTGTTTGACGTAGAAATACCCAAAAACGCAAATATCCTAATCAAAACCAAAACAATTAAGCTTTGTCCGCAACCCAGTAGCACTAAAACATTACAAAAAAAATCAAACAAAAAAAAGGTCTATTACTTATATGGACTAAACTTTTTTCTTTTGATTCATAAAAGAAAGTATTTAATCAATTTTTAAGCCACAAATAAAGCATCTAAAACTATTCTGGTTTGAGCTGACCCTTTAAAATTATAACACGTGATTAAGGGCATTGGTTACCAAAATGGCAAAATGTCCTTAACCTAATCTAACAAAGTACTTAAGTCTTACGGTTTTAAATTTTGCTCGAAGGGGGGAGATAGTAAAAAGCTTTTACTATAATCGTAAAAATTGTGCCCCTTACAGATCAAAAACAGTAACCAACTCACCCAAACAAAGTGTTGGTCATGAAAAGATTATATTCATCATCCCCTTTTCTGAAGTCAAAACTGAGAGACTTTTAACAATTGCAAAAAGGAGCCTTTTTCTTTTTGGACAAAAGACTTCTAACGCTTGCAAAGAAAAAAAAAACTTCTGATTTCTTTATAACAAACTCCTGAGCAAATTTTTCAAACAAGTGTTGGCCATCAAAAGATTGAATTAATCATCTTTTTTTAGACATAGAAACTTCTAACGCTTGCAAAGAGGAGACATTTCTAATTCTTTGTTAACAAATTTTTGGGCAAGTAAGTGAGCACTCTAGTTCAAACTACTCAATAGTAATCATAATCTAGAATAATCTCCCCACCCACCCAAGAGTTAGTCATCAAAAAATTAGATATCACACACCTCCTCTAACTTAGAAAAGAGAAGGTGATATCCAATTTTTTTATAACAAACTCTCGAGCGAGTGAGGAGGTCACTATACTACCTCCTCTTTCTTAGACAAAAAAACTTCTAACGTTTGTAAAAAAAAAACTTCTAATTTCTTTACAACAAACTCCCAAGCGGGAGAGTGGTCATTACATAATGCTAATCATAACCTGAAGTAATTCACCCGACCGCCCTAGTGTTGGTCATCAAAAGATTGAATATCAACTCGTCCTCCTTAGACAAAAAAATTATTTCAAACAAGAAAAAACTAATTTCTTGATCATTAACTTTTGTATCTCTCCTTTTTCTTAGGCAAAAAAGACTTCTAACATTTGCAAAGAGGACTTCCAATTTCTTAAGGTCAAAATTTGAAGTTGTACACTCACCACCCAAGTGTTGATAATAAAAAAAATGTATATTACCTTCTCCTTCTTAGACAAAGAGAGTTTTACCGTTTGCAAAAAAAAATTTCAATTTCTTAAAAATAAACTTTTGGACAAGTAAATAGGCACTCCAATTCAAAATATTTAAACTTGATCATAATCATAAAAATATTAAATATCACCTTCTTCTTCTTAGAGACAAAGAGACTTTTAACGCTTGCAAAGAGGAAAAACTTCCAATTTCTTAATATCAAACTTTTGGCCGGATGAATGGCCACTTCAGTTCAAACTACTTGATGGTAATCATAGTTTAAAATAACCCACCCGTCCGCCCAAGTGTTGATCATCAAAAGATTAAATTTTACCCCCTCCTTCTGAGACAAAAAGACTTCTAACGCTTGCAAAAAAAAAACACTTTTTGAGCAAGTAGATGAGCACTCCAGTTCATACTACTTGATGGTAATCATAATCTGAAGTAACCCACCTACCTACCCAAGTGTTGGTCATCAAAAAATTAGATCACCTCCTTCTTTTTAGACAAAACGACTTCTAACGCTTGCAAAGAGAAGAAACTTCCAACTTCTTGATATCAAAGTTTTAGGCGGATAGATGGTCACTCCAGTTCAAACTACTTGATTGTAATCGTTATCTGAAGTAACAAACAAAAAAACTTCTAACGCTTGCAAAAAAAGAAACTTCAAATTTTATAATTAAAAAAATTTGGGCGGGTAGATAAACACTCCAGTTCAAACTACTTGATGGCAATCATAATCTGGAGTAACCCACATACTTGCCAAGTGTTGATCATCAAAACATTAG
Source organism: Tachinus rufipes (assembly GCA_963932245.1). NCBI lineage: Eukaryota > Metazoa > Arthropoda > Insecta > Coleoptera > Staphylinidae > Tachinus > Tachinus rufipes. Next base: position 13,505,750 of record OZ010749.1, read on the forward strand.
ATTTTACTCTCTCCTTCTTAGACAAAAATACTTCTAACGCTTGCAAAGAAAAAAATTTTTTGATAACAAACTTTTGAGCGTGTAGATAGGCATTTCAGTTTAAACTACTCACTAATAACCATAATCTGAAGTAACACACCCACCCGCCCAATTGTTGGTGATCCAAAGATTAAATTTTACACCTTCCTTCTTCAACAAAAAGACTTCTAACGCTTGCAAAGTGGAAAAAAAAAACTTGACAACAAACTTTTGAGCGTGTGGATAGGTACTTCAGTTCAAACTACTCGCTAGTAACCATAGTCTGAAGTAACCCACCCGCCCAACCAAGTGTTGAAGATCCAAAAATTAGATATTACCTCCTCCTTCTTAAACAAACAGTTTTCTAACTCTTGCAAAAAAGAAAAACTTGTAATTTCTTAATAACAAACTTTTAGGCAGGTGAATGGGAACTCCAGTTCAAACTACTTAAAAGTAATCATAATCTTAAGTTACCCGCCCAAATGTTGGTTATCAAAAAATTGAATATCATTTGCTCCTTCTTCACAAAAAGACTTCGGATGCTTAACAAAAACAAAAAACTTCCGATTTCCTGATAACAAACTTTTGAGCGATTGGATAGTAACTTCAATTCAAATTACTTGATGGTAATTATAATCTGGAATAACCCGCCCATCCGCCTAAGTGTTGGTTATCGAAAGACTAAATTTTACCTCCTCCTTCTTAGACAAAAAGACTTCTAACGTTTGCAAAGAAAAAAAACTTCAAATTTTTTGATAATAAACTTTTTGGCGAGTTGATAAGCAATCCAGTTCAAACTACTTGATAGTAACCATGAACTCCTCCATCTTAGACAAAACGACTTCTAACGCTTGCAAAAAGGAAAAACTTTAAACTTTTTGATAACAAACTTTTGGGCGTGTGGATATACACTTAGGTTCAAACTACTCGCTGGTAATCATAATTTGGAGTACCCCACCCACCCGCCCAAGCGTTGTTCATAAACAATTGGGTATCTCCTCTTTCTTCTTAGACAAAAAGATTTTGAACGCTTGCAAAAAATAAAAACTTCTAATTTAATTTCTTGATAACAAATTTTTGGGCGGGTAGATAGTAATTCCAGTTCAAACTACTTGATGATAATCATTATCTGAAGTAATCTGCTCACCCGCCCAATTGTTGGTCATCAAAAAACAAAAGAATAGATATCACATTCTCCTTCTTAGACAAAAAGATATCAAATGCTTGCAAAAAAAAAACAAACTTTTGGGCAAGTGGATGGGCACTCTAATTCAAACTTCTTGATAGTAATCATAATGTGGAGTAACCCACCCACGCGCCGAAATGTTGGTAAACAAAAAATTGGATATTACTCCCTTCTTCTTAGATAAAAAGACTTCTAACGCTTGCAAAAAGAAGTAACTTTCAATTTCGTAATAATAAATTTTTAGGCAGGTAGATGGGTACTCTAATTCAAACTACTTAATAGTATTCATAATCTAGAGTAAACCACCCAACCGCCCAAGTGTTGGTCATTAAAAGGTTAGATATTACCTCTTCCTTCTTAGACAAAGAAACTTCTAAAGCTTGTAAAAAGAAAGAAATTCTAGTTTCTTGATATCAAACTTTTGGGCGGGTAGATGAGCACTCCAGTTTAAATTACTTGATGGTAATCATAATCTGGAGTTACCCACCCACCAGCCTAATTGTTGGTCATTAAAAGATCAAATTTTAACCCTTCCTTCTTAGAGCAAAAAGATTTCTAAAACTTGCAAAAAGAAGAAACAACTTTTTTGATAACAAACTTTTGGGTGGTTAGATGGGAACTCCAGTTTAAACTACTTAATGATAATCATAAACTAGAGTAACCCACCCACCCACCCAAGTGTTGGTCATCTAAAGATTAGATGTTACTCCTTCCTTCTTAGACTTCTAACGCTTGAAAAAAAAAAACTAAATTTTTTTAATAACCAACATTTGGGCGTGTAGATAGGCAGTTCAGTTCAAACTACTCACTAGTAATCATATCCTTTAGTAACCCACCCACCCACCTAAGTGTTGGTAGTCCGAAAACAAAACTTCTAACGTTTGCAAAGAGAAAAAACTTCCAATTTCTTGATATCAAACTTTTGGGCAAGTAGATACTCACTCCAGTTCAAATTACTTGATGGTAATCATAATTTAAAGTAACCCACCCAAGTGTTGTTCATCAAAATATTGAATATGACCTGGTCCGTCTTGACCAAAAGACTTCTTACGTTTACAAAAAAAAAAACTTTCAAATTTCTAGAACAAACTTTTGAGCAAGTGGATGAGCACTCTAATTCAAGCTACTTGATGGTAATCATAATCTGGAGTATAGTTTTGCGCATAGAAAATGCAAATTAAAAACATCTTTGGGATTGTTAAAAGAAAACTATCTCCCAAATCTCAATCTTAGATAATTGAATAGGACATAATAGTAAAAACCACAATTAATGGTGCCCCAATCACCTATTTAATTGTTGTAGTTTATTGTCAAACCCTCTTTCATCAAATAAAAACTTTAACAATAAAAAGACCAACTTATGAATTTTATACGATGCATTAACCACCAAAGTTTCAGTCTCGTGCAAGAAAGAAACCACTTTACATTACATAAAGGCGACGGAATAGCTTTTTTCTTTATTCGCCGCGAATAAACTGGCGAGCCTAGGCCATGTCACATAATAAATCCCTTAAAAAGAGTTTGTAAAAGAGCAAATGTCCGTAGACATAGCCGTAGAGTTCACCTCTCGGCTCAGTGTGATTAATGGTTAACTCTAATCCCGTCGGGGATTACATCAAGATAACCGAATATTCTCTAGCAGTGAACAAGGACTGAAAAAAAAGAACATAAAATGGAGCAATAAAAAAAAGTTTACTGGGGGGAGAAGAAATGGCCAAAGTAATCCGTTGCTGTAATGGGGGAAAATTTAACAATGGCCGAGGAAAAACGGTTTAATGTTATTAGGAAATCAAGGAGCTTAATGATGTGAAACATTTTAAGTGTTATATCATATTATGTGGACGTGAATTTTAAAAACCCACATAAGAAATTGTTAATCATAATATTGACCACGTTAATTATTTAGTATATTAAAAGATTTGTTAAAGTGTATAATTAATATATAACATGTTTTTTAGTTGATGCGTGTGGAAACCCCCAGATGTGGGAGGGCGAGTGTGAAGTACAAGGGGTGAAAACGTAGATCGCTTTCACGCGGATTTGCACTCTCCATCCCAGCCACTGATCCCTGCCAGCTCTGAACGTCGCTAATGGGGATTGGCGGCTCCGCAAATAGAGCGGCATTGAGCCTTCTTACCATCCTGCGAACATCTTATAACTTTTCCTCGCACACACACATGCAATCGATATATAAATTTTCATCGGAAAATTTAATTTTCTATAAGGCGTTAAGTTTGCAAGTTAGAGTGACTGTGTGTAAAGTTGTAGGTGATGTTGGGAACTTCGGGGCTGCTGGAATGGTGTCATGTTTGCGGCTGAACAACTGGGAAACTTGTTCGCAGGCGAAAAGGGGGAGAGGGTGTTCAAACCCAGACACTTGTGATACAAGATCTTCGCCTTCCGAACTGTATACAAAAACACAAACAACTATAGAAGCTTCAACGCACACTACAAATACAATACAACCAAAAATGTACTTTTTCAATAGTGCTTACATTTTTATAGACTGATTTAATTGCAAATAGAGTTTTTTATAACACAATATCAGCTCTAAATAATAATTAAATATCAATATTGAGGCTATAATCACTAACTAGTAGTTCACAATTTTATTTTAAAAGTAACAACAAAGTTTGTCGATTTAAATTTGTAGAATAATTCAAAAATATTTCTTATTTTTCAGAAAAAAAAATTAAAAAAATTGAAACTAAGTTGAGCCTAAACCTGGTATTAATTCTGAAACTGTTTTAACAAAAATCGTAATTTTTTTCAAACTTTAAAGACTAAATTCTATAGTAAATGAAAACATTACTAACATAATTAAAAAAAAATAATAATTTGTTTAGTAAATCAAAATCCTGTCTGTTCTGGAAAAAACTATGCAATTTTAATAAAAAGCAAATTTTTGTTTACTAAAAACACAGAATTAATTTATATTTTTGCAACTTAAAGATTCTTAGAAAACTCCAAAATATATGAAAAAAAAAACCTGAGAAACCTACAAGCTAAAATTTTATTTCAATTACTAGGATTTGCGCCAGCCAACATCCACCAAATATGAATGGATTTGTTTTCCATTAAACTCCGTGCAACTCCCAAAAGGAGCAAAAAGCGCAAAGATTAAGGATCATGTCCCTAACAGTATTTGTGCTAGTACCGCCAAACAAAGCTTTAAAGCATCATACATTTGCAAAATTTGTTCGGGGCCCAACAAATTAGTGGACTCCGAAAAAGCCATTCCTCCAAAGTGCATACTTTGCTCTAGCCCTCATCCCACCAACTACCTAGGTTGCAAATTCAACATCAAAATAATAGCTTCAAAATCCAGAAATTAAAAAAAGACACTAGGCAAAACAGCAATCCAGACAAAATGAACAAAAAATCCCAAGCATGTTTACGTATTTGGGGAAGTCAAAAGTTGCAATAGTAATCTTTGAAAAAAGATTGCTGGACCATTCCAAAGTAGACACCCCAGACATTCTCGAGCTAGAATCAAAAGCAAAAGTGCCGGGGCTGGGTACCTTCAAGCTTGTATCTGGGTTTTCTCCCCCTCCCCACCATAATAGCTAAAAATTTCAAATTCCAAACACCCAACGTAGAACAATCTTACAGCCAACTTAAAAGCTAAAACATTGCAAGACTATGTTGAGCTAAAAGCTCATTAAGTTCTAAGTACAGACAAACCAATTACCAAGTCGCTGGTCATGGAAAAAACGTCCTTAAAGTAGCAGATTAAGGCAATCAATAACCTAAGCTGCAACCACAACCCAATATTACTAAAATTCTACGAAAAGGGTAAAATAAAAGAGAAGGAATATTCTTTACCAACACGGATTAGACTTTCTTTTCAAGATGTCTGAAAAAAATCATAAGCAAGTATCTGGAAACCACATTCGTCAAAGGACTGCCGTACAACTTTTATTTATTTGGTAGGCACTTACCTCTTGTAAGCAAATGTAATCCTTTGAGTCTTCTAAAAGATTCCTCTCCTAAACCACAAATTAAAAATTACAGACACGGAAACACCCTCTAATATAAAAAAACCAATATTTTTAAAACATAGCTTCTCCATCATTAAATAGTCCTCTCAAGCGGCATTTTATATGCAATCCGTGCGGTTGGCTACACCCTAATCGTTTTCTTTACAGCATACATTTATTCAGTTTCCTAAGTTGGAAGCGGCCGTAAAAAAGTAAGCAGATTACTTCAAGATATAAAACTCCAAAAAGATTGACATCCTCCATGACAACCTCAAGCAGAGCCAGTACAACTTTACCCACGCCACTCTGCGCAAAAACATCTCTAAAGAGATAGCACTCCACCAAGCTTGACCTACAAGAACCACTGACCTCTTCCATCAAAGTTTTAAAAATCAAACCATATTCCCTAGCTGCTGCATCCAACCCCCCCCCCCCCTCCCACTGCTGCTCAAACCTCCCTCAAGAGACCAGCCAAGAAACCGGCCAACTCCAGCTCTTTCAAAAACAAAACAGCAATAGAAACTTTGCAGGAGAACCACGTCACAGCCTCGCCAGCAAAAGAGGAATTCACTCTGGTGGACTACTCAAAAAAGAAGAAACAAAAAAGGAATCACGTGAGCCCAAATCTGTTACTACTAGGCCATCAGCCGGCTTCAGTGCTATCTCGGTCTTCAACCACTAAGGCCAAATGTTCCAAGACTTGGCCACTAAGATCAAGGCGTCCACTTCTGGCACAGCCTTTAGTTTCCTTGGATCTCCAACAAGCCCTCCAAAACCGTCTGCTCCCACAAAGGGCGCTGACACACTCCGCTCAACACAATTTGTAAAAAAGATCTCTATCGATTGGTTAATTAATGTCAAAGATGGCATCCGCATGCATCCAACATCGCATGCGGACTTTCGTGCTACCATGGACTATGTCAAACAAAATCACGTGCACCACTTCACGTACCAGTTAGCGTCCAAAAAGACGTTAAAATATGTCGTTAATAACATCCCCAAGCATCACTGCTAATGTGGCGCCAGGAAACGTTGTTAGCTCTAGGGGTATAAACCATTTTCCATGAGAAGGGTTGGGAAAAACTTTTCTTATGCTTTACGTTAAGCTTCCGCAGAACGCGCAAAGCAAATAAATACTGTCTTTCACCAAACAAAAATACTAATAAATCAAGGCATGTGTAGCACAACATGCTCATCGTACAAGGGGCCGCACACAACAAGTTACAAAAGCTGCCCAAAATACATCAAGTTGAAGACAAGTCTATCCTCAGAGCTCCATTTCAAGGCACCTGCGTCTCAAAAGCGGACTCCTGCTCCTTCCGGCGGCACTCCCAATGCCGGCACAGAGTAATCCTACGCTCAGGCAACGGAAAATCAGGCGCATAACGCTTCTTCGCTTGGGTCAAGCAAATGACGCTGATTTTAAGAAGTTTTTAGCATCTTCTGCACATCTCCTAGATTAACTCTAGATTTAGACTGTTTGACAGCAGGCACAGTCGGAATGAGTAGATAGGCTAGGAGGGTTCTGGGCCAAAATCCCATAAGGTTTACATGGAGGTCTAAAATTATTTTTCCGCCATCTTGAATTTTTGAGAAATTGGAGAAAATTTTCCGCCCAAAATTTTTTTGTCCAAAAAAATTTCGAAAAATTTCCGTCCAAAAAATGTTTTGTCCAAAAAATTTTTGTCCGACAAATTTCCGGAGTGCAAGTTCTCCACTAACACTATGCAACGTCTATATAACAATTTTCACTTCAAGATAGAAAAGTCCTTGCACTCTTATGTGCAAACTTCTAAGAATTATTGAGGAAAAAGTTTAGTTGGTAGGCGCACGTAAAAGTAAATCCGACACAAAATGCGGCAGTGTCCGGCAGATGCAGCAAGACAGCACATAGTTAGCATCTATTCAAATCGAACTCCTTTTATCGGAACCGTGAAAATAATATCACTAAAAAAACTCGTTGCAAAAAAAAGTCTAAAACTGCCACTGCCAGTTGTTGTGCCGCACCGCTGCTACCTTAACGAATTTTGACCACCTCCCTTACTAAACCTCTGCTTAGAAGAGACTGCTAAAAAGCGACAACAAATAATGCCCAAAAAATGCAAACATTAATTAAAAACCAGGTCGTCATTAATCTTTTTAGATCAATCAAACAACCAACAAGTACAAGTGCGCAAGGTCCCAAACCTTTACTAATTCTATTTTTGCTCTCTTTAGTTACCAACATACATTTAAAACTTTTTATGTCACAGGAAGTGATTGTGATATCCAATCCCTTGACGACAAACACTTGGGCGGGCGGATGGGTCACTTCAAAACATAAATACGGACAAGTAACTTAAACTAAAGTTCCCGCCCACCCACCCAAGTGTTAATTATCAAAAGATTTAAAAATTTTAAACTCTGTAAGCGTTAAAACTTTCTACGTCACAGAAGTTGATGGTGATATCCAACCCCTTAACAACCGACACTTGGGCGGGTGGGTGGGTCATTCCAGAGTATAAGTACGGACAAGTAGCTTAAACTGGGGTTCCCACCTACCCGCTCAAGTGTTAGTTATCAAGAGATTTAAAGTTTCTAAACTCTGTAAACGTTAAAACTTTCTATGTCACTAGAGGTGATGGTGATATCCAACCCCTTAACGACGGACACTTGGGCGGGTGGGTGGGTCACTCCAGAACATAAGTACGGACGAGTAACTTAAAATGGGGTTCCCGCCCACCCACCCAAGTGTTGGTTATCAATAAACTTAAAGTTTCTAAACGCTGTAAGCGTTAAAACTTTCTATGTCACTGGAGGTGATGATAATATCCAATCCCTTGACAATATGACGGATACTTGGGTGGGTAGGTGGGTTATTCCAAAACATAACTACGGACGAGTAACTTAAGCTGGAGTTCCCACCCACCTACCTAAGTGTGAGTTATCAAGAGATTTAAAGTTTGTAAACTCGGTAAGCGTTAAAACTTTCTATATCACTGGAAGTGATGATGATATCCAATCCCTTGACGACGGATTATTGGGTGGGTAGGTGAGTCACTCCAGAACATGAGTACAGACAAGTAACTTAAACTAAAGTTCCCGCCCACCCAACCAAGTGTTAGTTATCAAGAGATTTAAAGTTTCTAAACTCTGTAAGCGTTAAAACTTTCTATGTCACTAGAGGTGATGGTAATATCCAATCCCTTAACGACGGACACTTGGGCGGGTGGGTGGGTCACTCCAGAACATAAGTACGGACGAGTAACTTAAACTGGGGTGCCCGCCCACCCACCCAACTGTTGGTCATCAAAAGATATGAAGTTTATAAACTCTGTAAACTTTAAAACTTTCTATGTCACTGGAGGTGATGATGATATCCAATCCTTTGACGACGGGTACTTGGGTAAGTCACTCCAAAACATAAGTAAGGACAAGTAACTTCAACTGAAATTCCCGCCCACCCACCTAAGTGTTAGTTATCAAAAGATGTAAAATTTCTAAATTCTGTAAGCGTTAAAACTTTCTATGTCACTAGAAGTGATGGTGATATCCAATCTCTTAACGACGAACACTTGGGCGGGTGGGTGAGTCACTCCAGAACAAAAGTATGGACAAATAACTTTAATTGAATTTTCCGCCCACCCACCAAAGTGTTAGTTATCAATAGATTTAAAGTTTCTAAACTCTGTAAGCGTTAAAACTTTCTATATCACTGGAGGTGCTGGTGATATCCAATCTCTTAACGACGGACATTTGGGCGGGTGGTTAGGTCACTCCAGAACATATGTACGGATAAGTAACTTAAACTGAAGTTCCCGCCCGCCCACCCAAGTGTTGGTTATCAAGAGATATAAAGTTTATAAACTATGTAAGCTTTAAAACTTTCTATGTCACTAAAGGTGATAATGATATTCAATCCCTTAACAACGGATACTTGGGTGAATCACTCCAAAACATAAGTAAAGACACTTAACTTAAACTAAACTTCCCGCCCACCTACCCAAGTGTTGGTTATCAACAGAATTGAAATTTCTAAACTCAGTAAGCTTTAAAACTTTCTATGTCACCGGAGGTGCTGGTGATATCCAATATCTTAACGACGGACACTTGGGCGGGTGGGTGAGTCACTCCAAAACATAAGTACAGACGAGTAACTTAAACTGGGGTTTCCGCCTACCTACCTAAGTGTTGGTTATCAAGAGATTTGAAGTTTCTAAACTTTGTAAGCGTTAAAACTTTCTATGTCACTAGAGATGTTGGTAATATCCAATCTCTTAACGACAGATACTTGTGCGGGTGGGTGGGTTACTCCAGAACATAAAATACGGACGAGTAACTTAAACTGAAATTCCCGCCCACCCACCCAAGTGTTGGTTATCAAGAGATTTAAAGTTTATAAACTCTGTAAGCTTTAAAACTTTTTATGTCACTAGAGGTGATGATAATATCCAATCCCTTGACAACGAATACTTGGGTGGGTAGGTGGGTCATTCCAAAACATAAGTACGGACGAGTAACGTAAACTGAAGTTTCCGCGCACTATCCAATCCCTTGATGGCGGACACTTAAGCGGGTGGGTGGGTCACTTCAAAACATAAGTACGGACGAGTAACTTAAACTGGAATTACCACCCACCCACCTTAGTGTTAGTTATCAAGAGATTTAAAGTTTATAAACTCTGTAAGCGTTAAAACTTTCTACATCACTAAAGGTGATGATGATATCAAATCCCTCGACGACGGATAATTGGGTGGGTAAGTGAGTCACTCCAGAACATGAGTACGGACAAGTAACTTAAACTAAAGTTCCCGCCCACCCAACTAAGTGTTAGTTATCAAAAGAATTAAAAAATTTAAATTCTGTAAGCGTTAAAACTTTTTATGTCACAGAAGGTAACGGTGATATCCAATCCCTTAACGACGGATACTTGAGTGGGTAGGTAGGTCATTCCAGAACATATGTACGGGCAAATAACTTAAACTGAAGTTCCCACTCTTCTACCCAAGTGTAAGTTATCAACAGATTTGAAGTTTGTAAACTCTGTAAGCGTTAAACTTTCTATGTCACTGAAAGTGATAGTGATATCCAATCCTTTGAGGGTGGATACTTGGATGAGTCACTCCAAAACATAATTAAGAACAAGTAACTTAAACTGAAGTTCTCGCCCTTCCACCCAAGTGTTAGTTATCAAGAGATTTGAAGTTTATAAACTCTGTAAGCGTTAAAACTTTTTACGTTATTGGAAGTGATGGTAATATTCAATCCCTTAACGACGGACACTTGGGCAAGTGAGTGGGTCACTTCAGAACATATGTACGGACGAGTAACTTAAACTGGGGTTCCCGTCCACCCACCCATATATTGGTTATCAAAAGATTTGAAGTTTATAAACTCTGTAAGCGTTAAAACTTTCTATGTCACTGGAGGTGATGGTGATACCTAATACCTTAACGACAAACACTTGGGCGGGTGGGTGGGTCACTCCAGAACATAAAAACGGACAAATTGTTTAAACTAGTGTTCCCGCCCACACACCCAAGTGTTGGTTATCAAAAGGTTTAAAGTTTCTTAACTCTGTAAGCGTTAAAACTTTCTACGCCACTGGAGGTGATGATGACATCCAATCCCTTGACGACGGACATTTGGGCGGGTAAGTGGGTCACTCCAGAACAAAAGGTCGGACAAATAGTTTAAACTGTTGTTCCCGCCCACCCACCCAAGTGTTGCTTATCAAGAGGTTTGAAGTTTCTAAACTCTGTAAGCGTTAAAACTTTCTATGCCACTGGAGGTGATGATGTTATTCAATCTCTTGATGACGGACACTTGGGCGGGTAAGTGGGTCACTCCAGAACATGAGTACGGACAAGTAACTTAAACATTAGTTCCCGCCCACCCACCCAAGCGATAGTTATCAAGAGATTTAAAATTTCTAAACTCTGTAAGCGTTAAAACTTTCTATGTCACTGGAGGTGATGGTGATATCCAATCCCTTGATGACGGATACTTGGGTAAGTCACTCCAAAACATAAGTAAAGACAAGTAACTTAAACTGAAGCTACAATTTCATTTATTGTGACATTTGCTAATGCTTGCAATCCAATTTATTTTTTAACTCTCATTCAAGCTAGTCAAAATAATTCTTTTCGTTCTCTCATAAATAAAAGCAGCGCAATTTTATGAATAATATGAGATAAAAAATATCCTTAAGTTTTTCAAAAATGTTGGTATAACAATATACCAAAGCTCAACCCAAATTTAGCAATATAAAATATTACATTAATCTTAAAACTATATTAATTGATATAATTCGTTTCACCCTATCCACATATTAAAAAATAGTATAGATGCTCTTAACACACCCTCGTTTTTACCTATATTCATCCCCGGTGTACAGCAGGGATGACAGTAGTAATCTGTCGAGATCCCCGGTGTACTTTATGATTGAAAAACATTACTCTCTGGGAGACCGCATGAGGCGTATCAATACGAAACCGGAATAAATCGAATCCCATTGTGTTTGGGAATAATGTAATTAATGCCCCGTCGCGCTTACGTCCGCAACACTTGTCACTTCTTTTCACGGCGCCCCGCACAATTTTACCTATGTAATACAATGCGCTGGTTTTATGGTGATTTATCATTCGATCTTTTTTATTCGTTATTTCGACAATATTTTTTTATTGATAAAATTCTGCAGAAATCATAAATAAAACTACATACTAAGATACTAAAAACAAAGCTAAAAGTTTCTAACTAATATTATGTAGGTTCTTACCATCTTTATTCATGCTAGCCTGGAAACATTTGTGTAGCCTGCAGGCGCGACACTGATTCCTGTGAGTCTTATCGACGGGACATCTCCCCTTCATGTCACCTGTGGCCTTGCAAGTGTACACGCGGTTCCTGTGAATGCTTCGTTTGAAAAATCCCGAACAGCCTGAAATTAATATCACTTTTTTAATTTTAAATTTTAACATATTTTAATCTAAACAATTGCTAATTTTAATTAAAAGTTCTTTTGTAGTTGATTGATTGAAAGTATACACATTGTTGATGCGTCATGTTTTTGTAATTTGGCAGGACTTTAATTTGAAAATCGTTGTTTTAATAAAATTTGCATTTGAATGAGTCCTGTAATAATCAGTGAAGCTTTTAATTATTGATGAGTATTCAATGCCCGTTTTTTTAGCTTTGAACAAATACACAATTTCAACAAACTACAAATTATATTAGTAAAAGCATACATTTTTATACAGGGTGTTAAAAAAAAGTAAAACATTTAAGGGATTGGTAGTACAAACCCCAACAAACAAAAAATAGAATATAAATTTATAAATATTGTTTTTGTACTTACCATCACAACTGTAAATTCCATAATGTTTACCCGAGCTTCTATCACCACAAACCTTACAAGGAATGTCCAACAAACGATCACCTGAAACAAACACATTGTTAGAATCAGAACTTGACATTTTTAATTAAATTAATAAAAATAGTAAAATTTTTACATATTTAAACAAAAACTAATAGATTTTAGAAATTGCCTAAAATTCTTGTATCAGTTTTACTATAAATATAGCGCCAAATAATGCCAAAAGTTTATATCGTTTTTTTTTTTACTTGACTTTTATTTGATTATGTTTAAATTAGTGGCTATTGTAATTTATTTTAAGTTTTTTTTATCATTTTTCAAGTATTGCTCATTTTTAAAGACTGTTTCTTCAATCACGCTTTACTTAATGCTTGAATGCTTTTTTAGTTTAGATTTTTGGCATTATTTTGTTGCTGGTTTGCATTAAATTAGATTGAGCGCAATTATAAAATGAGTCGAAGGTGGTAACGCAAATAAATTTAATAAATGATTAATTTTATGCAAATTGCTTCTCCACCAAGTGCGAGACACATAAACTAATGTTTCAGGGTATGCACTCATCATCAGTGTACCTAGCATCTCACCTTTATCCATCAATCCCTTCTATTTTATTAATTATATTGTTACCGCAACCAGATTTTGTTAATTCTTAATAAAATAATGACAAAGATTAGGCATTAATACTAGTTTTGTAGAAAATAAGTTAGAATTTAATCAAATACTTTTTTTTACATGCAGAAATAAAATTCTAAATTTCAATTTGCCAACTAGTGACGTCACATGTGTAGTACTTAATAATTTTACAAAAATTTGCAGTGTTTTTGGTCTAATTTACAACTTCAAACTTTTATAATTTTTAATTTTTACATTAAATTCCGCTTCATAGGACTCATAATATTATACAACACACAAATGGTGGATGCGCCGGGCACTATATAAAAACCCATATTAGAAAATAGCGCATTTTTGTGTACTAGCAATATAGTAGTATTAGTCCTACTCACACACAAATTTCCAACTAACCAGTAGCTCCAAATAGTATAAAATTCTCGAAAATGCGTTCCTAAAGTTATGAGATTGTGGATACTCAATAGTAAAAAAAGTATTTTTTTAGTTTGACAGTTCTCAGTTGATTTAAGGTTAGTTTGATTTGGCAATTTATCATGAATAAATTCACGCCTGAGCAACGTTTGCAAATTGTTCAAAATTATTTTGAAAAACATGGTTCAGTTCGAGAAACTCATCGGGCATTACGTGCATTGTATGGTGCTCATAATCGTCCATCAGAGCGATTAATTTGAGGAACTGTTCATCGTTTTTGCAATACGTTTAATCTATACAATAATAAGCATCAAATACAACGTTATACAGAGCGCACAAAAGAAGCAATTGATAGTGTGCAGCGTAGTATTATTGATGATCCAAATTACAACAATTAAACTTGTGTTCATCCACTTTATCAAAATTTTGCAAAAAAATCCTGATTTACAAGCTTACAAGATTCAACTTGTACAGGAATTGAAGCCACACAATCATTATTTGGTAAATAGGCCAAAAAAAATATTGCTATTGATCCAAAAATTTTGAGCCTCAATGTGGTTTCAGTAAAACTGCGCCACATGCCACACAGCGCAATTAATTTACTAAAACAAACAAAAAACCTCGTTGATTCAATTTGACGTCATTAGATTATTTTCTTTGGGAATATAAAAAATCCCATGTCTACACCAATAAACCATAAACAATTGAAGACTTAAAAGCCATCATTCGACGCATTATTGCCAAAATACAGCCTAAATTACTGCAAACAGTGTGTACAAATTGGACCTCCAGATTACGCCATGTACGCTCCAGCCGCGGCAATTACATGCCCAAAATCATATTCAAACATTAATGCCATAAAATTATCTACCAAATTTCATAAATATTAAAAACATTTTTCTGTGTTTTATTTCAATTTAAATTATTAGACTAATATTCTGAATTAATAAATTAAAATTTTCTACCAACGATAGGGCTCGAACCTGCAACAATTTATAAACACTAGAAATGTTTAATAAATAAAGTTGCCAAGATAATTCTAAAGCTTATTTCACTATTTTGCATACAAGTTTACATATCTATTGAGATAGTAAAAGGTCTAACTTTTATAAAAGTTAAGTGTTCGGTATAGAGTGAGTTTAACATCTTACCCACTAACGCAAGGGTCAAACTTGCGGCTATAAAACCGCATGTTACTCTTTGAGCATATAATAGCCACAACCACAAAGTTGTGACGTGTTTTAACCAATTATGTAATAACGAAATAAAATTAGAATTATTAAAATTCTTTAAAAATCGCACACAATAAACTAATTTATACTAAAAAATATAAAAACTCATTTATTGCATAATATTTATCAAAATTTAGTGCTGAAATACTAAAACGCACAAAAAAATGTACACAGAAAAACTATTTTAACCAAAATTGTTCTAAAAACTAAATTATACAGGGTTAGACAAAATTACAGGAACACCTAAATAATTTTCTAACCGTTAAAAATTTCAAAAAAGTTTTAAACATAAGTTTTTTTTTGTTTTAATCAAACTAATTTATAAAAATATTTTTAATATACTTAGTGTTTATTTTATTGTAAAAATTTAAAAAACTTTTTTTTTAAATAAAATACCCTGTATATTTTTACATTTTTTGTATTGAGTATTTTTTGTAAAAATATTTTTTTAATAAATGTACCATTTTTGAGTTATAAGCAAACTCCTGAACTTCAAATAAAAAACATTTTCCCACAAACATACACATATATTTTAACCAAACGATTAAAAAAGCAATAACATTAAATCTATTAACAAAACAATCATTAAATCATTAAAAAATGTAAAAATATACAAAGTGTTCTATTTAAAAAATGTTTATTTTATTATAAAAATTTTAATTTTTGAATTTTTTTAAATAAAATATTTTAAATTTTTTAATGATTTAATTTTATTAATTGTTTTAAATGTTATTACTCTTTTTATTTGTTTGGTTAAAATAAATATGAATGTTTGTGTAAAAATGTTCTTTATTTGACGTTCAGAAGTTTGCTTCAAACTCAAAAATAAGGCATTTTATAAAAAAAAATTTACAAAAAACAAAAAATTATTTTTAAAATAAAAAAATTAAAAAATATACAAGGTTCCATAAAAAAAAGTTTTTCAAATTTCCAATACAAAATATTTTTATAAATTAGTTTGTTTAAAACCAAAAAACTTTTGTTTAAAACTTTTTTTGAAATTTTAAACGGTTAGAAAATTATTAAGGTGTTCCGGTAATTTCAAATAAATAATTTAAAAAAAAAATATTTTGCTACATATTTTCAAAAAGTATGCAAAAAACATATTTGCATAAAAGATTTCTTCAAAAATTGTTTAAAAAACCAATTTATTTCATATAATTAGTCAAAATACACATTTAAATCAACATAATTTAATTTAAGCTCTAAATCCATTTATTTCAAATAACTCATGACAAATTGTTTACAATGATAATATTTATTGCTTAAAATTTGCCAAAATATGTGCAAAAATTTATTGATTGCTAAATTCATTTTCGTTTAAAACAAAAATTGTATCTAACGCATAAAAATTTGATTAAAGCACCAATTTATTGTGTAATTTGTCAAAAAAAAAAAAACAAAAATCGGACTCAAAATATCAAAATATTGTCAGAAAATCCAAAATCCGGTCATAAATTGTAAAAAAATGCAAATAAAATCAAAAGTTTGGCCAAAACTTATAAATATATTTTCAAAAAGCACAAAAACTTACTCATTAACTGTTAAAAACTGCAAATTTCTATCATGCAAAGTCAAAAATAGCTAAATTTGGTCACAAAACATTAAACAATATTAGATAAAATAAAAATCTCGCCAAAAAACGTATAAAAATTTAAAATTGTTTTTATAAAATTTCAAAAATAGCAAATTCCGGCCATAAATCATCAAAATATTGTTTAAAAGCACTAAAATGTAGCCATAAACTGTTGAAAAAGTGTAAAAAATTGATAAAATTCTAAAAATCCAGCAATAAAAATTCAAAATCCAATCATAAACTATAGAAAAGTGCAAAATTCTTTTCATAGAATGTTAAAAATGGCAAAATCTAACTGTAAAGTATAAAAATATTGTCAAAAAGAACCAAAAGTCACCATAAACTATTAAAAACTGCAACATTCTATTCATAAAAAGTTATAATTGGCAAAACTCTGTTAAAAAATATAAAAATATTTAAAAAAAGTCCAAAAAGTGTAAAATTTGGTTCATAAAATATCAAAAATAGCTAAACCCAAACTAGAAAATTCAAACATTTGTTAATAATCACCAAAATTTGGCCATAAACTGTTAAAACTGTAAAAAAATTTACAAAATTTCAAAAACAGCCAAATCCGGCGCTATAAATTATAAAAGATTTTGTTAGAAAGAACCAAAATCCGGAATAAAAGTGCAAAATTCTTTTTATAAAATAACAAAAATAGCAAACTCCAATTATAAAATTTGAAAAGAACTAACAGCCGGTATTAAGAAATCAAAATAATGTCAAAATTTTGCCCAAAAAGTATCAAATATATTGTCAAAAAGCACCAAGACTCAGTCATTAACTGTTAGAAACTGCAAAAAATGTATCAATAAACCAAAAAGATAAAAGCAGCTGTATTGTAAAGCAACTAAGTTCCGCTTAATGAGTGTATGAATGTTACAGACAGAAAGATTTAAAAACTCTTACGTACTAATGACAAAATTGCAAAACAATTTTAGAGAATAATTACTAAAAACGGAGATATATATATATTAGCTACAGAAGACAAAGCTGTAGGCCCACAATTTAAACTTGGTTATTGTAAGCTATTCGTCTATGGTATTGCTAACAACTTACACAAACAGTGGGTGTAATAATAAATGTTTTAATTATCATCAGTTGGGTAGGTGGGTGAGTGGGCTACAGTAAACAAAGCTATCCGCCCATAATTTAATTCTATTAATTAAGTCTATTGTATTGCTAATAATTTACACAAAAAATGGGTGTTATAATAAATCTTTTAAGTACCAACACTTTGGTGGGTCGGTGGGCTATAATAAACAAAGCTATTGGCCCACAATTTAAACTTAGTTCCCGCCCACCCACCCAAGCGTTTGACATCAAAAAAATTGTTGTAAACTAACAGTCTGTTGTATTGCTAACAAACTACACAAACGTTGGGTGTAATAATAAACCTTTTGATTACCAACACTTGAGTAGGTGGGTGGGCTACAATAGACAAAGCTATTCGCCCATAATTTAAACTTGGTTCCCGCCCACCCACCCAAGTGTTTGCCATCAAAAAGCTTATTGTAAGCTAATCGTCTGGTGTATTGCTAACAACTTACACAAACGGTGGGTATAATAATAAATCTCTTGATAACCAGCACTTGAGTGGGTGGATGGGCTACAGTAGACAAAGCTGTCGGCCCACATTTTGAACTTGGTTCCCGCCCGCCCACCCAAGCTTTTGACATCAAAAAAATTGTTGTAAGCTAATCGTCTGCAGTATTGCTAACAACTTACACAAACGGTGGGTGTAATAAGAAATGTTTTTATTACCAACACTTGGGTGGGTGGGTGGGTGGGCTACAATACACAAAGCTATTGGGCCACAAGTTAAACTTAGTTCTTGCCCACCCACCCAAGCGTTTGTCATCAAGAAACTTGTTGTAAGCTAATCGTCTGTGGTATTGCTAACAACTTACACAAACGGTGGGTGTAATAATAAATCTTTTGATTACCAACACTTGGGTGGGTGGGTAGACTACAGTAGACAAAGCTATCCGGCCACAATTTAAACTTGGTTTCCGCCCACCCACCCAAGCGTTTGCCATCAAAAAGTTTATTGTAAGCTAATCGTCTGGTGTATTGCTAACAACTTACACAAACGGTGGGCATAATAATAAATCTCTTGATAACCAGCACTTGAGTGGGTGGATGGGCTACAGTAGGCAAAGCTGTCGGCCCACATTTTAAACTTGGTTCCCGCCCACCCACCCAAGAGTTTGAAATCAAGAAAATTGTTGTAAGCTAATTGTCTGTTGTATTGCTAACAACTTACACAAACGGTGGGTGTAATAATAAATCTTTTGATTACCATCTTTTGGGTGGGTGGGTGTGCTACAGTAGACAAAGCTGTCGGCCCACATTTTAATCTTGGTTCCCGCCCACCCACCCAAACGTTTGACATCAGAAAAATTGTTGTAAGCTAATCGTCTGTAGTATTGCTAACAACTTACACAAACGGTGGGTGTAATAATAAATCTTCTAATGACCAACACTTGGGTGGGTGGGTGGACTGCAATAAACAAAGTTATCGGCCCACAATTTAAACTTAGTTCCCCCCCACCCACCCAACCGTTTGATATCAAGAAAATTGTTGTAAGCTAATCGTCTGTTGTATTGCTAACAACTTACACAAATGGTGGGTGTAATAATAAATCTTTTGATTGCCATCACTTGGGTGGGTGGGTGGGCTATAGTAGACAAAGCTATCCGCCCATAATTTAAACTTGGTTCCCGCCCACCCACCCAAACGTTTGCAATCAAGAAATTTGTTGTAAGCTAATCGTCTGTGGTATCGCTAACAACTTACAGAAACGGTGGGTGTAATAATAAACCATTTGATTACCAACACTTGGGTGGGTCGGTGTGCTACAGTAGACAAAGCTATCCGCCCATAATTTAAACTTGGTTCCCGCCCATCACCTAAGCGTTTGCCATCAAGAAGCTTATTGTAAGCTAATCGTCTGTTGTATTGCTAAAAACTTACACAAACGGTGGGTGTAATAATAAATCTTTTGATTACCAACACTTGGGTGGGTGGGTGAGCTACGGTAGACAAAGCTGTCGGCCCACATTTTAAATTTGGATCCCGCCCACCCACCCAAACGTTTGACATCAAGAAAATTGTTGTAAGCTAGCGTCTGTAGTATTGCTAACAACTTATACAAACGGTGGGTGTAATAATAAATCTTTTGATTACCAACACTTGGGTGGGTGGGTAGACTACAGTAGACAAAGCTATCCAGTCACAATTTAAACTTGGTTTCCGCCCACCCACCCAAGAGTTTGACATCAAGAAAATTGTTGTAAGCTAATTGTCTGTTGTATTGCTAACAACTTACACAAACGGTGGGTGTAATAATAAATGTTTTGAATACCAACACTTAGGTGGGTGGGCTGCGGTAGACAAAGATGTCGGCCCACATTTAAAACTTGGTTCCAGCCCACCCACCCAAGTGTCTGACATAAAAAAATTGTTGTAAGCTAATCGTCTGTTGTATTGCTAACAACTTACACAAACGGTGGGTGTAATAATAAATCTTTTGATTACCATCACTTAGGTAGATAGGTGGACTACAATAGACAAGCTATCGGTACACAAATTAAACTTAGTACCCGCCCACCCACCCAAGCGTTTGACATCAAAAAATTTGTTGTAAGCTAATCGTCTGTTGTATTGCTAACAACTTACACAAACGTTAAGTGTAATAATAAATGTTTTGTTAACCAACACTTGGGTGGGTGGGTGTGCTACGGTAGACAAAGCTATCCGCCCATAATTTAAACTTGGTTCCCGCCCACCCACAAAAGCGTTTGACATAAAAAAAATTGTTGTAAGCTAATCTTCTGTTGTCTTGCTAACAACTTACACAAACGTTGGGTGTAATAATAATTTTTTTGATAATCAGCACTTGGATGGGTGGGTGAGTGGGCTACAGTAGACCAAGATAAGCATAAAAATTTTGCCATAAACTGCTAAAAGATGTTCAAATAAATAAATAAATAAAATAGCAAAATCCTATAAAATATTAAAAAAGGGCAGAAAGACCTCGATCGATAGCGCTTTTCATATTCAACCAATCATTTTCACAATGTATATATATATATATAAAATCATCTAATAATTAATGTAAAATGCATCAAAAGCTTAAAAACTATTGTTTCAATTGGAAAAGTTAAGAAAACATGAAATTTGATAAAATAGTTGATTTATGATGGAAAATAATTGAAAAATCTTAAAATTTATTGTTCCAATTAAAAAATGTAGTCTCTTATAACAAAAAATTAAAGCAAAATGCATTAAAGTTATAAAATTTATTGTTCCATTTAAAAAGTTAAGAAAAAATGTAGTCTAGCTTCAAAATTTTGATAAAACTGGCTTAAAATAGTTGAAATTTTTCTTTATTATATGGTAAATCATAAAAATGTTTGTTTTATGTTAGAAAAGTATTGTAAAATGCATAAAAGTCTTAAATGTTATTAATCAAATTAAAAAAGTTAAAAAACATGTAGTTTAGCTTCAAAAATGTAAACAAATTAGCTTAAAATAATTGAGTTTTGACTATTTCCTAAGAAAAATCATAAAAATGTGTTGTCTTATAGTAAAAAATT
This sequence comes from Tachinus rufipes, assembly GCA_963932245.1. NCBI lineage: Eukaryota > Metazoa > Arthropoda > Insecta > Coleoptera > Staphylinidae > Tachinus > Tachinus rufipes. The sequence goes on from OZ010749.1 coordinate 13,526,742, forward strand.
ATAGCAAAATGTACCAAAGTCTTAAAATTTGTTGTTCCATTTAAAATAGTTACAAAAAAATGTAATCTAGCTTCAAAAATTTGATAAAACTAGCTTAAAACAGGTAAATTTTAACTTTTTTTATATAAAAAATCATAAAAATGTTAGTTCTATGTTAGAAAAGTATTGTAAATTGCATCAAAGTTTTAAAATTTATTGATCCAATCAAAAAAGTTAAAAAAAAATGTAGTTTAGCTTCAAAAATGTGATAAAATTGGTTTAAAATAGTTGAATTTTGACTATTTCCTAAAAAAAAATGATAAATGTGTTCTCTTATGATAAAAAGTTATTCCAAAATACATCAAAGTCTTAAAATTTATTGTTGCATTTAAAAAAGTTAAGAAAAAACATAGTCTAGCTTTAAAATTTTGATAAAACTGGCTTAAAATAGTTGAACTTTAACTTTTTTATATAGAAAAATGTAAAAATGTTTGTTTTATGTTAGAAAAGTATTGTAAAATGCATCAAAGTCTTAAAACTTATTGATATAATCAAAAAATTGAAGATTAGCTTCAAAAATGTAATAAAATTAGCTTAAAACAGTTGAGTTTTGACTATTTTTTTAAGAAAAAATGATAAAAATGAGTTGTCTTATGATGAAAAGTTAATGCAAAATGCATTAAAGTCATAACATTTATTATTCCATTTAAAAAAGTTAAGAAAAAATGTAGTCTAGCTTCAAAATTTTGATAAAACTGGCTTAAAATAGTTGAACTTTAACTTTTTTATATAGAAAATTATAAAAATGTTTGTTTTTTGTTACAAAAGTATTGTAAATTGCATAAAAGTCTTAAATTAGTTGATCCATTTAAAAAAGTTAAGAAAACTCGTAGTTTAGCTTCAAAAATGTAATATAATTAGCTTAAAACAGTTGAGTTTTGACTATTTTTTAAGAAAAATCATAAAAATGTGTTGTCTTATGATAATATAAAATACATTTTATTTTTTGTGACAGTAACTACTGACGTTGGCAAAAACAAAAAATGTCTAATTCCTTAGTTTAAAGGTTAAATTAATTGTTTAAACAGTGGATTCATATGTAGAACTGTTTTTTAAAAACGTTTTATATAAAAGAAGTTAGTTTGTTTGAAGAAATTTTAAGGAAAATAAAAAAAAAAATAATTTTATTAATTTTATTAGAGAAGAATATGAATGCCTGAATTGCTTCATTCCAAATTCCAAATTTTTTTTTTTTTTATTTAAAATAAACATTAGCCATACACCAAAAGGTAGAATGGCATATGTTTAAATAAATAAATAAATAAGCAATAAACATTTATAACATTTTCAACAAGTTATTAAATTGGGTCAAATACGTTTACATTTATACTTTAAATATCAAAACCGTTTATAAAATTTAATTTAGATACATGTAGACGATGCGACGTATCATCCCCCTATGAAATTTATATTGCTTTGATGTGTAAATACACTCACTTATTCCGAATAGGGATTTAACTGACTAAAGTCCATGAGCTTCTCAAATAGGATTATGCCGCTGAAACAGTGTTTATGTGAATTCGATCATGACAGCCGCATCTATCTATACGGACAATAGCGTTTGATGTAATTCCTTCGATGTCTTTGATACATGTTAACATACAACATTCTGTTGTGGTATAAGAAAAAAAAATACAAAAAAAATATAATTACATAAATATTAAAATAAATTATATTAAAAAAATCGTTACTAGTTTTGACCTTTATTAGGTCATCATCGGACGGTCAAATATTATTTTTAAATATATTTCAAATATAAAAAATTTACTATGTACTATATCATAAAATATGTTTAAAAACCGCTACTAGTTTCAACCATTACTAGGTCATCATCGGATTGAAACAAGTAAGTTTTTTTAGATATGTTTTGTAATTTAATAAATGTATTATATTTAACTTATAATGAACTATCACATAGTAACGGCCACTCAATTCAATTTTTACATAAATATTAGTTTAAAATTGTTAATAAAGCAGAATTATTAATAAATAAATGGCTGTACAATTTCATTTGATTATTTTATAGATTTATTAATATTAAATAGTTTATAAACAACTTTAAAAGGTGCTTTTAGTACTAAAGCTTTTTAGCTATAAATATTTTGTAACTGTAATACACAATAGAATTGACCTAAAGAATGCTAAGATAACTTTATTATTTTTATAACAGTAATCACTGTCAGCGTTATTTAAAACACAATTCCTGAAGAGATTTTTTGATGCCACAATTAATTTTTGATTATTAACTAATTAAATTGATCTGATTTAATTTCTATTTTTTTGTCATGCATAATAATAAATGATTCATTACCTGTACCCATTCTCCGGCCTTGGCCAGAGCGCACCTTTCCCCAAATGGAAGAATCAATTTTTAAGCTTTTTTCTTAAAATCAGTTGCAAAAAACTAAGCTCGCGTCGAACAAACGCGCGCGATTTGAATCAAAAACTGAATTTATTAACTATGTAAAAAACTAAAATATTTCCTAAGACAATATCCGCATCTAGTTAATGCGGAAACGCGACTATCCGACTGATCGGCATCCACCGGTCTTCAGTCCGCAGGCCATTTTGTCATACCACCCCTACTTGAGTCATCCCCACCGTTCGCTTACTACCCTCCCTCTCTGGCGACCTGACTATACGGGGAGGAGAGACTGCTACAAAACTCCCCACCCTACTCCGACACACACGTAAATAAAAATTCACAAGAAATCATGCAATTTTTATTATTTCTCTCTCTGAAAATATACATGTAAAATCGATAAATTTTACAGAGAAATGTGAAAAGGACGGACAACTTTTCTCTGGCCGGGACCGACTTGAACATAAGACATCTCAAGTTGTCAGCAAAATATCAATATATTTGCAGCAATATTATTAAAATAATAATTTATTTTTAATCAACAAATTAAAAAAATACAATAAAAAATCAACTAATACAATTTATAAACTAATGTAGCTTTATGCAAATTATTTTTCCAACTAAAGAGATGCAAAGCACACTGATGAAAGGTGCATAACCTGAAACAATATATAAAATTATCAATGTGTTATTTTATTTAATCAGATTACTTATGTAAAGGCACAAAAAGAACAAAAATGCTTCAATAATAAATTATTTTTTTTGTGAATGAACAAAACATAGAAACCCCCTCATTTAGTTGCAGAAGGATCGTTCTCTAGAAAAAAGAATCCAAGACAAATTTGGAGTTAGTCTGTTAGAGTCTTCACGTTAAGTAATACTAGTAATTGAGTTGTTTCAAACAAGACCGTACCAAGAATAAATTAATAAACATAGTTTGGAAAAGATTTTTCTACGCAAAGAACTTTAAAGTCGTTCAGATCGTTCTGCCAATAAAAAATGAGCCGTAACAAAACTTAGCACAACTTTAGGCCGCTAACGATTTAAAAACACAGTTTTTGCCAAAAAAAAAACGATTTATTTTTTAAACATTTGAGTAGGTAATGGGACAGTTGAGCCTGTGTAAATTAAGAAACCGTAGAATTTTATTTTGTTTTAAAAGCAACAATTTATTAACAAATAAGTAGATAAATAAATAGATGGTTAAACAAATAAATTAATCCATCCATCCATCCATCAAACTATAAAAAGATGGATGGAAATATTATTAAATGGATGGTTGAATAAATAAATAAATAAATAATTGCATTCATCTAACTATCCATCTATCTATCCATCCGTTTATGTTTTGGCCGGCGTTTATAAAAAAAAAAATAAAAAATCTTATCTTCTCTAAAATGTTCACAGGCTCAGTCGTCCCATTACCTATTTATCTGCATATTTCAAAAATGTTTTGTTTGGTAAATCGTTTTTCTATGTGTAAACCAAAAAAAAAACGCCCAGTGAAGCGACCATAGCACTAAAAAGATCCAAAAGTATATATGTTAAAGTGATTTTGTATTTTGTTTTTGACTAGTACACTACCGCATTACCGCACGTAGTTGGTAAATGGGATAAAAAGAGGGGGGGGAGAGAAGTAATAAATGTCCTGTTTTTTGCTTGCACTCATTGACACAGTTTAAACGATCAACAAATCTGTTTTTTAACGTTCACTTTTTTAATTGAAAAACAAAACTAATTTGAACTGAGTTTAAACTCCAATCTTAGTTTAAGCGGAAACTAAAAACCTTGAACTATTAAAAAAGTGGCATCCCAAAAATGCTATTTAAAAACACTTTTTTAGAAAGCAAAACTGGCAAACTCAAACGCGTCTTAAACAAAAGATCAATTCTGGATCTACAAATGATTGATCTTTAATCTTTTAGTCCGTATGCATAAACTAACTTACGGTTTGTTCAAAATTGAAAAACGCGGCAAATGCAATTTTAAGAATAGAAAACCGGGCAGTTTTGTTAAAAAAAATTATTTTGTGAGGTTAGAACTTAAGATCTATGACAAAACAGTCAAATGCCTAGAGGTCTAGACATCACTTTCAGATTATTAAAACCAACCAAATACACACACCATAATGCCACTTCCAAAAGCATTGTCTTTAAACAACCGCAATCAACTTTACTAGTTATTAACTTATCCATTTTCAAGAAACTTTACTTTTCACAAAGCTTTTTAAGCTCTATACATATAAATTTTTAATGTATAATTTGTTTAAATTATTAAATATTGTATAATTATTATATTCATTATTTCTATTTGTTTAGTAAAATTCATTTTCAGTAAATATTCGATATGGCATTTAAAATGCACAAATGAAATAATATTGCAATGTAAATATGCATAATGTTGTAAAATATTACAAAACTAACTTTATATACGAACGCGCAATTTGTTTCATAAATTTTATTTGCATTGGGAATTACACGGATAATATTTGAATTGACAATTCTTTTCACAAATTTAACTAAAACTGGGATTAATTAAAATTGTTATAATTACAATTCTGTTATAATATAAAATATATTAAAACATTAAACTCAAAATAAAAAAATTATAATATGAGAATACAGCATTCAAAACTCTTTATACAGCCACAAAAGTCAGCATTTTTACTTTAGAAAACTTTTAGTTGAAATCTGTATTAAATTATTAAATTGTTGCTTAAGATCATTTTGATTTATATTTGATTTTTTTTTCAGCTATTTACAATTAAACAAAATATAGTTTGATCATTTCTGAATGTACCAGTAAAAAAATCAATGGAATACTGTATATCAAATTGTCAAAATGTTTTTAAAATGAAGATTTTTTTTAGTTTATCTTTTTAGTTTTCAAAGTACTTTGTAAAATTATTAATTATACGATTGGCATTCATATCCAGCTCAAATTTGATGCAATGACTATTTATTTCATTTACCGTACAAACGTACAGATTATGCTCCTACACGTCCCAGTCGCTTCCGACCAAAACGCAAAAAGCTATAATTTATATACGCTTTTCAACAATAAAAGATCTGATTGAGCCAGCAAAGAATGCCAAACTACTACTGAGTTGTCATGGGTCGACAACGCTGCAGCTAAAAAAACAAAACAAAAAAAACACAAAAATGGGCTGCTCCCGCCGTCAAAAATTTTACTGAACTACGCAACTCTAAGAGACAAGGAATCAATTAAGCGTTTAAGAAAAGAGAATAGTTGCGCTATTATAATGGTTCACAGAATCAAACTCAGCAAGAAAACGCCTAAATATAATTAAATAAAATTTTTACACATTGTAGAAGAAAGTCCAATCTGTGTCCTCAAATTTGTAGAAATTTGATGCAATAAATTGTTTCTCAGCAATTAATTTTTAAAAAGTGGCGTTTTTAATTAGTTCTTTATTAATTTTTTACTTGTTAAATATAACTTCAAATCTTTAACCAAAAACATGAAGACATAGAATATTGTATGTAGTTCAACAGATGAAAAGAATGATAACTAAAATCTTATCGTTTGTATATTGAGTTGGTTGGCGTTTTGTCCTATAAGAACCAATTATAATTTAAAAAACGGCGGCGCAGTACGTGTCAATATTTTTCTAGAGAAAAAAGTTTACCGATATTCTTGTAGATGTGATCAAATTTAATAATTTTCTATAACAATACTACTAGTAGCACCCCAACAGGACAAGACCTAAAAGGCTAAGTTAACAACCAATAAACAAGTAAAAAAAATGTATAGGTAAGTTTAGCAACAGACCCAATAACAACAATCAAAAACCAACAAAGTTGCAGAAAAGAAATAAATCGCCAAACAAATTTAATTTTAACTTACCCCCCCCCCCCTCCCGGACAAAACCACGTGTCAAAGTCAACACCAACGTTAAATCCCAAAAACAAAACAAAAAATAAAGGTAGCCCATGCTAGCCCAACAAGTCAGAATAACAAATCCTCGACAAAATAAATTACATTAGTAAGAAATCTAAGTGTAACAAGCAAGAATGCTAAAAAACCTCAATTAAAAAAAAATACGTCCACATTGTCCAGTCTAGAATGCCCCATATAATCATAAAGTATTTTTTGTCCCGCTTTGCTCCACTACGCTGCGCTCCGGTTAGGGAGACAACAAAATTGAGCATATTTTGTCTTCTCGCATCAGCGACTCTATAAATTCCGCGCACTAAAAATAGCAAACAAAATTTTTATCAAGCATAAGACCAATAGGTCGTAATGCAAGAATCACCACATAATATACAACAATACTAGTCTTAATTGACATAACCCCAAAGTGTGTTTATAACTGCTCTTTACTAATGTAATGTGCACATGACTTCAACGCCCAACTGACCTGTGTAAGCTTAGCAATCTTTTGCCCACCTACCCGCCCAAGTTTTTGTGATCAAAAAATTAAATATAACCTCCTCCTCTTCTGACTAAAAACCTTTTAAAACCCGGAGAAAAAACTTTTATTTCATTGATACAGCTTCTTGGGCGGGTGGGTAGGCGCTTCAGTTTAAACTACTAAGTAATAATCATAATCTAATGTCCCACCCACCCGTCCACAAATTAATGGTCAAAAAATTTAATAGAACCTCCTCAACTTCCGACAAAAAAATTACTAACACTCGTAGAGCGGAGAAACTTTCATTTCTTTCATAACAAACACTTGAGCAGGTGGGTGGTCGCTCCAGATTAAACTACTTGCTGGTAATCATGATTTGGAGTGACCCCACCCACCCGCCCAAGTCATTATGATCAAAAGATTAAATATAACCTTTTTCTTTTCTGACTAAAAAGCTTCTAATACACGCATTTCTTTGATAACAGACACTCGGGTAGGTGGGTACTCCAGTTTAAACTAACCATTGGTAATCATAATCTGAAATGCCCTACCCACCCGCGCAAGTCAAAAAATGTAATATAATCTCCCCCTCTTTCAACAAAAAAACTTCAAACACTTGCAGAGAAGAAAAACTTTCAGTTCTTTGATAACAAACACTCGGGCGGGTGGGTGGTTCATTCCAGTTTAAACTACTTGTCAGTAATCATAGTCTGGAGTGCCCCACCCACCCGCCCAAGTGTTGCTGATCAAGAAATTTGATATAACCTCTTCCTTTTCCGACTAAAAGACTTCTAACACTCGCAGAGAAAAGATACTTTTATTTTTTTGATAACAAACACTCGAGCGGGTAAGCACTACAGTTTAAACTACTAGCTAGTGTTAGTAATCATGATCTGGAGTGATCTTACCCACCCGCCCAAGTGTTGGTGATCAAAGATTAAATATGACCTCCTCCTCTTTTGACTAAAAGGCTTCTAACACCCGCAGAAAAGAAAAACTTTCATTTTTTTGATAACAAACACTCGGACGGGTGGGTGGGCACTCCAGTTTGAATTACATAATTATAATCTAGACTGCCACACCCACCCGCCCAAATGTTGGTAATCAAAAGATTATACATAACTTCCTCCTTTTCTGACTAAAGAATTTCTAAGACTCGCAGAGAGAAGAAACTTGATTTTTTTTGATAACAAACACTCGGAACGATGGGTGGGCACTCCAGATAAAACTACTCACTCGCTGGTAATCATGATCTGGAGCGACCCACTTACCCGCCCAAATGTTGGTAATAAAAACATTAAATATAACCACCTACTCTTCTGACTAAAAAGCTTCTAACATCCGCAGAAAGAAAAAACTTTCATTTTTTTAATAACAAACACTTGAGCGGGTGGGTTTAAACTACACGCTAATAATTATGATCTAGAGTGCTCCACCCACCCGCCCAAGTGTTAGTAATGAAAAGATTGTACATAACTCCTCGTCCTCTCACTAAAATATTTCTAAGACTCGCAGAGAAAAGAAACTTTAATTTCTTTGATAACAAACACTCTGGCAAGTGGGTGGGCACTCCAGTTTAAACTATTTGTCAGTAATCATAATCTGGAGTGCTCCACCCACCCGCCCAAGTGTTGGTAATTAAGAAATTCGATAAAACCTCTTCCTCTTCCGACTAAAAAACTTCTAACACTAGCAGAGAAGAAAAACTTTTATTTCTTTGATAACACTCGGGCGGGTGAGCACTCTAGTTTAAATTACTCGCTGGTAATCATAATCTGGAATGACCCCAACCACCCGCCCAAATGTTGGTGGTCAAAAGATTAAATATACCCTCCTCCTCTTCTGACTAAAAAGATTTTAACACCCGCAGATAGGAGAAACTTTAGTTTTTTTGATAACAATTATTCGAGCGGGTGGATGGGTACTCCAGTTTAAACTTCTCATCAATAATTATGATCTGGGGTGCCCCACCCACCCGCCCAAGTGTTGGTGATCAAAAATTAGTTATGCCCTCCTCCTCTTCTGACTAAGAGACTTCAAACACTCGCAGAGAGAAGAATTTTTTATAAAATTTACTGAAAACATGTGTCAAGCATGTCAGGAACCAATTTCTAAAATGGCGTCCTAAAATTAACTAGTAGAAGCGAGAATGCATTTGCTCCTGCGGCGCAAACCTCAGCAGGCGATCTGCCTAAAGAAAGAACCTTGTATCATTGCGTTTTCTTTTGGCAATCAAAAGAAAGTTAAATTTTATGAAATTTAGTAGAAAATTTTTGTTCTTCAATAAAAAAAAAGTTTAACTTTATTGCTTTCACAAAAAATATGGATAACTAGTCACCTGCAGCAAGCCTCAAGCCTAGTAAGTTACCTGCCAAAGCAGTCAAAGCTTCAAAAAATTTTTTTTGGTAATATAACTCATTTAGGATATAAAAAATACCTGAATCAGAGGCGGTTTTGGTTCTCCTCCCAAATTATGACCTCTTTTACCAACAAGTTTTTTTTTTATTAAATATTGTTAATTTTTTGTCTTAAAACATCAAAACATTGCAAGAAAGCTCCAAACTCTGGCTGTTGAAAAGTAAAAAAATTAAATTCTTAAAAATTCTGACCTTGATACATCAAAATATTGTTATAAAAGAACAAAACACGACTACAAACCATTAAAAATGCATTTTTTAATAAAATGTCAAAAATTGGTCTTTAAACATAAAAATATTGTTAGAATGCACCAAAATCCGGCTGATGAAAAATAAAAAAATTAAAACTTTTTTTGATACATCAAAATATTGTTAGAAAGTAACATAATCCGGCTACAAACAATTGAAAAATGCATATTTTTAAAAAAATTTCACAAATTGGTCTTAAAACATAAAAACATTGTTAGAAAGCACCAAAGTCCGGCTGTTAAACAAAAGAAAATTATAATTCTTAAAATTTCTGGCCTCGATACATCAGAATATTGTTAGAAAGTAACACAATCCGGCTACAAACATTTAAAAACTGATTTTTTTTTTATAAAATGTCACAAATTGATCTTAAAATATCAAAACATTGTTAAAAAGCATCAAAATCTAACAAAAAATGTCTAACCTTAAAACATCAAAAAATTGTTAAAAAGTAACAAAATCCGACTACAAACAATTGAAAAATGCATTTTTATTAATAAAATGCCAAAAATTGGTCTTTAAACATCAAAATATTGTTAAAATGCACCAAAATCCGGCTGTTAAAAAGTAGGAAATTATAATTCTTAAAATTTCTGGTCTTGATACATCAAAATATTGTTAGAAAGTAACAAAATGCGGCTACAAACAGTTGAAAAATGCATTTTTTTTAATAAAATTTTGAAAATCGATCTTAAAACATCAAAACATTGTTAGAAAGCACCAAAATCCGGTTGTTAAAAAAAAAATATAATTCTTAAAATTTCTAGCCTTGATATATCAAAATATTGTTAAAAAGTAACAAAATCAAGCTACAAACAATTGAAAAATGCATTTTTTTGATAAAATACAAAAATTGGTTTTAAAACATTAAAACATTGTTAAAAAGCACCAAAATCTGGCTATTGAAAAGTACAAAAATAATTTTTTTTGAATTTCTGGCTTTGATACAACAAAATAATGTTAAAAAGTAACAAAATCCAGCTACAAACAATTAAAAATGCTATTTTTTAATAAAATGTCACAAATTGGTCTTAAAACATCAAAACATTGTTAGAAAGCAATAAAACCCGGCTGTTTAAAAGTAAAAAAATATAATTCTTAAAATTTCTAGCCTTGATACATGAAATATTGTTAAAAAGTAACAATATCAATTGAAAAATCCATTTTTTTAATAAAACGTTCAAAATTGGTCTTAAAACATCAAAATATTGTTAGAAAGCACCAAAATCTGGCTGTTAAAAAATAGAAAATTATAATTTTTAAAATTTCTGGCCTTGATACATCAAAATATTGTTAGAAAGTAACAAAATCCGGCTACAAACAATTAAAAAATTCATTTTTTTTTAATAAAACGTCAAAAATTGGTCTTAAAACATCAAACCATTGTTAGAAAACACCAAAACCCGGCTGTTAAAAAGTAGAAAATTATAATTCTTAAAATTTCTGGCCTTGATACATTAAAATATTGTTAGAAAGTAACAAAATCTGGCTACAAACAGTTGAAAAATGCATTTTTTTTAATAAAATTTCAAAAACTGGTCTTAAAACATCAAAACATTGCTAGAAAGCACAAAAATTTAGCTGTTAAAAAGTAAAAAATTAAAAATTTTAAAATTTCTAGCTTTGATACATCAAAATATTGTTAGAAAGTAACAAAATGCGGCTACAAACAATTAAAAAAAGCATTTTTTTAAATAAAATGTCAAAAATTGGTCTTAAAACATCAAAACATTGTTAAAAAGCACCAAATTTCGGCTGTTGAATAGTAAAAATTATGATTCTTAAAATTTCTGGCCTTGATACATCAAAATATTGTTAGAAAGTAACAAAATCCGGCTACAAAAAGTTGAAAAGTTCATTTTTTTTTAATAAAATTTCAAAAATTGGTCTTAAAACATCAAAACATTATTAGAAAGCACCAAAATTTGACTGATTATAAGTAGAAAATTATAATTCTTAAAATTTCTGGCCTTGATACATCAAAATATTGTTAGAAAATAACAAAATCCAGCTACAAACAGTTGAAAAAGTATTTTTTTAATAAAATTTTAAAAATTGGTCTTAAAACATAAAAAAAACTGTTAAAAAGCACCAAAATCCGGCTAATATAAAAAAATTAAAATTCTTAAAATTGCTGGCCTTGATACATCAAAATATTGTTAGAAAGTAACAAAATCCGGCTACAAACAATTAAAATTTTTTTTTTTTTAATAAAGTGTCACAAATTGCCCTTAAAACATAAAAACATTGTTAAAAAGCTCCAAAATCTGGCTGTTAAAAAGTAGAAAATTGTAATTCTTTAAATTTCTGGCCTTGATACATCAAAATAATGTAAGAAAGTAACAAAATCCGGCTACAAACAGTTGAAAAATGCATTTTTTTTTAATAAAATGTCAAAAATTGGTCTTAAATCATGAAAACATTGTTAGAAAACACCAAAACCGGCTGTTGAAAAGTAGAAAATTATAATTCTTAAAATTTCTGGCATTGATACATCAAAATATTGTTAGAAAGTAACAAAAACCGGCTACAAACAATTAAAAAATTCATTTTTTTTTGATAAAACGTCAAAAATTGGTCTTAAAACATCAAAACATTGTTAGAAAACACCAAAACCCGGCTGTTAAAAAGTAGAAAATTATAATTCTTAAAATTTCTGGCCTTGATACATTAAAATATTGTTAGAAAGTAACAAAATCTGGCTACAAACAGTTGAAAAATGCATTTTTTTTAATAAAATTTCAAAAACTGGTCTTAAAACATCAAAACATTGCTAGAAAGCACAAAAATTTAGCTGTTAAAAAGTAAAAAATTAAAATTATTAAAATTTCTGGCCTTGATACATCTAAATAACATTGCCGTCAAGAAATTTATTAACTATGGCCGACCACGAAATTTACCACCAACTCCTGCAGGGGATTTTCGGACGTTAAATCCGCTCAACAGTTTGGACCCGTCCCCAGGAATACCAACGGCCTCTCAATTTACTACCAAAACGTTGGAGGCATAAAAACCAAACTAAAAAAACTTTTGTTAGCTGTAGCTCTGTCAAGTTATGACATTATTGTTTTAACCGAAACTTGGCTATCTGATGACATCGCTGACTCAGAACTAAGACTAACTGGCTATAACCTATTTAGATGTGATCGGTCTAATTTAACTAGCCCTAAAAAAAGCGGGGGTGGCGTATTGATTGCGGTTAGAAGTCATTTAAAGTGTACATTACTACATCCGCCATATCTAAGTGTTGAACATGTGTTTGTAATTGTCAACTTTAAGTTTGTGTCGTACATAATTGGTGCAGTTTATTTACCCCCTCGTTCGGTTATTGATAAATATGCTGACCACTGCTACTCCGTTGAATCTTTTGCTGAGGTTTTTCCTAATAGTAAATTAATTTTACTGGGAGATTACAATTTACCAGATGCAACGTGGCTAAATGATGAATTTGGAACTGGAGTTACTTGCAACGAAAACTATCCTGGACATTTAGTTGCTAATTCATTTGGATTTTTAAGCTGTGTTCAATGTATAACCATACCAAATAGTATGGATGTATTTTTAGATTTGTGTTTTACTAATGATAGTGATAATATTACTGTGATAAATGCTGTAGATGTTTTATTAGATATAAGTCAACATCATAATGCCTATGTGATAGATGTCAAATGTGATACTTCTAGTGATATTTTAAACTGTAACTACGTTTTTAATGATTTTAAATGTGCCAACTTCAGCGCAATCAATGATTTTTTGTTGAACGTTGATTGGTCTGTTCTTTTTAACAACTGTGATATTAATGTATGTGTTGATTTATTTTATTCTGTTTTGTATTATGCAATTGATTGTTATGTACCTAAAAAAGTGTGGCATGACAACAACTTTCCTATTTGGTTTAGCAAGGAATTAATTTCACTTACTAAACTTAAAAAAATAGCACATAAACGATTTAAATCTTCAGAACTTCTTTCTGATTACAATGAATTTGATTCTCTTCGGACTTCATGTAAAAATCTGAACGCACGTCTTTACAAACAGTACATTTTACGCACCGAGAATAACATTCGGTCTAATCCAAAACATTTCTGGAGATTTGTAAATGAAGCTAAGAAAACTAATGCTTTTCCAGCTACAATGTATTATGGTGATCAAACCTGTATTAATGGTGACGTTCTTGTAAACAAATTTGCAGATTTTTTCTCTTCCGTTTATAATTCTCAAACTCATCCAACTCCATTGTTTAAGTTTGATAAAAATGTAATTCATACAAATTTCTCAGTCAGTTTACTAGATATTTTTAATGGAATTACAAGCCTTAAATCTAATCTTAGCACTGGACCTGACGGTATTCCTTCTATGCTCTTAAAGAATTGTATTTATTCAATTTCAAAACCATTACATTTACTTTTTAACGCTTCATTAAATGAAACTAAATTTCCTGATGTATGGAAACAAACTTATATTATGCCATTGCATAAATCTGGTGCTAAAGAAAATATTACAAATTATAGAGGAATTTGCATTCAATCTGCTATCCCAAAATTATTTGATCAAATTATAACTGGTCAAATACGTTGGATGTGCAAAAGTATTTTAGTAGAAGAACAGCATGGGTTTCGTGAGGGTCGATCTACACTTACCAATCTACTTTCTTACGAAAATTACATCTTAAACGCATTTGAATGCAAAACTCAAGTTGACTCTATTTACACTGACTTTTCAAAGGCCTTTGATCGTGTGAGCCACAATATTTTGATTGCTAAGCTTCGTGCTTTGGGTTTTCATAATGCAGTGGTTGCTTGGTTATCTTGCTTTTTGAAAAACCGAACGCAGTGTGTAAAAATCAATAACTTTCTTTCACAACCTATTTTAGTTCCATCAGGTGTTCCTCAGGGATCTCACTGCGGACCTATTTTATTTTTACTTTTTATCAATGATCTTTCTGACTGTATTAGTTCATCATCATTCCTATTATTTGCAGATGATTTAAAAATTTATAGAAGTATTTTATCAATCGATGATTGTAATCTTTTACAACAAGATTTAGACTCTGTTAATGATTGGTGTCTTATTAATAACCTTTTGTTTAATGTAAATAAATGTTTTGCAATCAGTTTTAATAGAACGCTAAGCAAAATTTCGTACGATTATATTATCGATAACAAGGTGCTACAACAAGTGACACAAATTAAAGACTTGGGTGTAATTTTCGATTTTAAACTTACGTTTGTTGAGCATATCAGCTACATGTGTAATCGTGCTATAAAAATGCTGGGGTTTGTATACAGGATGTCTGCTGATCTTTCTCCAAATACTCTTAAATTACTTTACTGTGCCTTGGTGCGTTCTCATTTAGAGTACGTTCCGTCAGTCTGGTGCCCTTTCTATGAAATCCATAGTCAGAATATTGAACGTGTTCAAAACAAATTTTTTCGCCTGTTGTCCTATAGATCTGGTATATTGTCGGTTAATTTTGATCGCAATTACATTTCTTCACTATACAATTTACCGTCACTAAAAGTTCGGCGCAAAAGATCAGATCTCTCATTTTTGCGTGGTCTAGTGATGTCTGAAGTAGACTGTCCTGAGTTACTTGAATCTCTTCCATTCTACATTCCTATTAGTGAACGACGTACTAGGCAGACTTCATTATTTAGAGAATTTACACATTCTACTAATTATGGATTTCACAATCCTATTGGTAGAATTTGTAGATTTGCAAACAGTCTAACAAACAATTTAAATTTTTTTTGTTCTAAATCTTTGTTTAAGATTCAATTGGGACATATTGATTAAATGTTATGTATTTTATATTGTTTTTTATGTCAATCTTTTGCTTTTGTTTTTTATATATGTATTATATTGTTTATATTTATTGTATTTTTTTTTTTATGTAGATGTAAATGGTTTACTTACCGTAAATAAAGATTATTATTATTACAACAAATATTGTTAAAAAGTAACAAAATCCGAGTACAAACAATTGAAAACTGCATTTTTTTTTATAAAATGTCAAAAATTGGTCTTAAAACATCAAAACATTGTTAGAAAGCACCAAAAGCCGCCTGTTGAATAGTAAAAAATTATAATTTTTCAAATTTCTGACCTTGATACATCAAAATATTGTTAGAAAGTAACAAAATCCGACTACAAACAATTGATAACTGCATTTTTTTAAATAAAATATCAAAAATTGGGCTTAAAACATAAAAACATTGTTAGAAAGCACCAAAACCCAAATGTTGAAAAGTAAAAAATTATAATTCTTAAAATTTCTGGCCTTGATACATCAAAATATTGTTAGAAAATAACACAATTTAGCTATAAACTATTAAAAAGTTATGAAATAATTAATCAATCCAGAAAAAACGGTTAAAAAGTCCAGAATGATATTAATAAAATGTCAAAAATTGCTATTTTTGACCATAAAACACCAAAATATTGTTAGAAAGAACCAAAATCCGGCATAAAAATGCAAAATTCTTTTAATGAAATGTCACAAAGCAACAAAACTTAGACATTAACTGCTAAAAACTGCAAAATTCTATCATATAAAGTCAAAATTAACTAAATCCGGCCATAAAATATTAAAATATTATTAAAAAACAACAAAATCTGGTCATAAACTGTTAAAAAACTGTAAAAAAATTCATAAATTTCTAAAAATAGCAAACTCCAAATATTAAATATCAAAATACTCTCCAAAAACTTTAAAATCCGGTTATAATCTGTCAAAAAGTTCAAAATTCTATACATAAAACCAACTCCGGCATAAAAATGCAATATTTTTTAATGAAATTTCAAAAATAGCAAAAACCAGTATAAAATTTTAATATATTGTTGAAAAGAACCAAAAACCAGTCATAAACTGTTGAAAAATGCATTTTTTTTTCATGAAATGTTAAAAAGCACCAAAACTTAGTCATTAACTGTTAAAAACTGCAAAACTCTATCATGCAAAGTCAAAAATAGCTAAATCTGGTCATAAATTAAAAAAAAAACAGTAAAAATAGCAATTTATCAAAATATTGTTGAAAAGCATCAAAATCTGATCATAAACTGTTAAAAAACTGTAAATAAATTAACAAAATTTCAAAAATAGCAAAATCCGGATATAAAATAACAAAATACTCTCCAAAAAAATCAAAATCCGGTCATACACTGTCAAAAAGTGCAATATTCAATTTATAAAAAGTCAAAAATCGCAAAATTCTTAAAAAATATAAAAATATGTATTAATAAAAAAATTCCGGCCATAAAACAATAAAATAATGTTGGATTAAAAAAAAAGTTACCGAATTTCCACAATAAAATAAACTTTGAAACTTTTTTTGAAGTTTTTTACGATTGAAAAGTTAATTAAGAGTTCCGGTAATTTTGACTAACCCTGTATATACATTTAACACATTTCTAGAATTATTTAATATTTATAATAGTTTCATAGTTCTCAAATTAGTAAAAAAAAACTATAAATATTTTTAATAAAATTTTGTTTTTCTGTTTCAGATTTTTATGTAATAGTTGTTCTATAAAAATATATAAACTTCAAATCTAAATAAATATTTAAAAAAATGTAAAATTCAAATTAATGCCCCGCGAATCCACCATTATGTAATCCATTATTATATAAGCAATGTATTACATAATGGTGGATTCGCGGGGCGTTATATTATTAATATAAATTTAAATGTACATATTGTATTGGTACTAATGGATTAGTAAATATAAATAAATTTCCTCACTACTACTTTCCATCATGTTTTTTTTAGGGTGGACTCATTTGTCATGTAAGTGGCACCGACCGTGGATGTAATCCCATTGTTGTGCGAGAGGATTTTGTGTCGAAAATGAACTTCGGGTTGAAATATTTAACCAGAGCACATTTCAGGCTTCAGCTGAACCGAGAAGCTATGTGACTGTAACTGACGTTCACCTTTCTTGCACTGTGATTGGCCGAGTATGAGGGGGTGCGGGAACGCCCACCTTCGAGCATCCCCACGCCAAGTCGTTACGCCCACCTGCAGTTTCCCACACTTTACAACCACGGGTCACTAGCTACCAGTCCAATTTACAGCCTGCTGCAGGGAGCAGCGCAGAGAAGGGCACCCGAAAACGGCGCACACCGCACACAACGGGGTTAAATTATAACTTTGCACGAGGGGGTTGAGATGAATTGTGTGTGGCAAAAACGGTGTACATTATTACACTGTGGTCACTGAAATTGTTACATTTACTGGAATTTATTGCTTTCTTTTCAAATCTAGAATTGGATTTTTTAAACCATTATTGGATCAATTTCAATATATTTTCTACAGAATTTTTTATTGAAACAGAAAACGATTTATAAAATAAAACTATCCCAATTTTGTTTTCCTTACTTAATAGGTCCAAATATTGTAATTAGCCTTGTAGCAAATATTAATTAAAAAAAATATTTTTTCAGTAAAATTTAATTATAAATTTTCAATATTTTTCACTCCCATTTATTTGTTTAATAATTATAAAATATATTTAAAAGCTTCTTCTTCTCGGTCCTGATTTTAGGAGATGGAACGGGTCGAAGCAAACTCTCAAATAACTTTCAACCCTAGCAATAAGTTAGTAATCCCAAGTTTGATGGTGGTGGCGAAAGGGTTGCTCGGACTAAGTTTACTGAGAGATCTTGTCGCCTTGCCACCCTTTTTGTTTGACAGAGCCCAAGGAATCGACACACACACAGAAAAAAAGTATGCCGAACCGAAAAGGGAGAGAACTGATTGCAAAACTCTGCAGACTTAACTCGAACAAAAAAAAAAGGGTGAGTAGAGAATTTTAAAATATTTTATTTCTTTGACAAGAGGGAAGAAATAAGTAGATAAGTGAACATTAAAAGTAATAAAAGTTATATGAGAAATATAAGAATTTTTTATTTAGAATATTATACTGGGTGATTAAATATATTGATTTTATTACAAAACACATTTTAATTAATTATTGTTTTTTTTAATTAAAAAATACAAATCAAAACTAAATTTACAAAAAAAAAATTAAATAAATAAATCTTAATTGGTGTAGTAATAACTTAACCGACTGCGCCTAATTCATTATATATGAATATGCTATATTTGATCGTTTATTTGTTCAATCAATGTATTATTAAAATGATCACTAGTCCGTAAAACGACATATTATTTTACGTAATTTTAAAAACATTTTGCGGTTTTTGCCACGTACATTACCTTTCGACTGCGCCATTTTAATGTAATGATTGCATTTTTTTTTTCAATTAACAAGATTGATAGTATATATTTTGTAATTGATTTAAGGACAGCTGTAAGGTAGTGACACAAGAGTAAGGCCTAAAATATTGGCTATTATAACAAACAAAAAATGGGTAATAATTTATCTATTCCATATACCACCCAATTTATAAAATTGATTTAAAATAAAGTTGCAATAATAAAGAACAAAATTCAAAATTAATTATTCAAACCCAATCCCAAAGCAACTACAAAATTGGTTTGGTATTTACAAATCCTCATCAGTGATAAAAACATTTAATTATTACAGTAACAACGTTCAAAATGACATTTATTTAAAATACCGACTGCGCCAATTAATATTTGGGTCTTAAATTCATCTCAAACAGCCTCTCCCATTCAAACGCCAACCTCAAACAAACAACGGTAATCAAGATGAAAGCTATCTTTCTAGTGTATCAATGGTCTCTTCAAAAATCAGATGCAAATAAAAGTTCTTTGGTTGACACAACGAAATAGAACTACAAACATTTTGTAGCACTGATTATTAAAGTAACAATGTTCAAAATTACATCTATCTAAAATACCGACTGCGCCAATTAACATTAAAGTTTCAAATGTGTCTCAAACAGCCTCTCCTATCCAATACCAACCTCGACAAAATAATAACAATCAAACAACTTCTAAGATAAAAAGTTACCTTTTTACTGCGTCAAATGTCTCTTTGGAAAGAAGATGCAAATAAAAAGTTTAAGTTGGAAAAATTGAAGATATAAAAAAAGTAAAAAAATCTAAGAATGTACTGCGCTAACTAACATTAGAAAAGCAAGAAGAAAATAAAAATGTTTTAAGAAAAAAAAAGCAATATTTTGTGGAATTCGAAGATATAAATTAAAAAAAAAAAAAATTAAAAGCATATAAAATATAAATTTGTAAAAAAATACTAAATATTAAGGTTAGACAAAGAGCATAAGAACAGAAAACTAATCATGACAATATGTATAATTTTAATAAATTAATAACAAAAATGTTTTCCAGATTAATTATAAATCTTTACAAATTAATATGTTCGCTCCTACCGACTGCGCCAATTAAATGAATCATGACTTGTTTTATTAATGCTGTAATAATTATAATAATATGTAAAAATGTCATTCTAAATGAATTATAAATCTTGACACATCAGTAATAATGCTAATTAATCGTAATAATTTAAAAACTTAAGATGTCATTTCAAATTAATTATATTTTACAAATCAGTAGATTTAGTTTACAATAATTAATTCTTACCGACTGCGCCAATTAAATAAAACAACACTTTTTTAACAATGTTAATTAACAACATGCTTTTTGATCTTTTAAGTTTTATTCGCAAAAACATTCATGCATAACAAAAAAAAATATTTTTAAAAAATTATAGCATAATTCCGTCATTCGGTTAGGTTAGGTTAGGGTAGGTTAGATTAGGATAATAAATGACGGACTTACGCCAACTTTTGCAAAGAAGAAAAACGTATCTTTCATTGACCTAAAAATTGCCACAAACGACATCTCGGTAAGAGAATGAAAGATGGAAAAAGACAAAAAATCCCTAAACCTGCATCGATGACTCTTTTTTGAGGTTGGCATACAAAACAATATCCAGGACCAAAGATCAAAGTGTAAATAGACAATGAACGCCAAAAAAACCAAAAACGCACTTCTAGGTCTTAAGTACTGTCAAAATTCTTCAAAAATTTAAACAAAATTGAGGATTGAGCTAGCTACAAGATCCGTGGTCAAACCAATAACTTGCCTTACTAATAAAGTGACGACATCAACGCACAAAGAAAAGACTGCATCGCTATACGAAAGCTCCTTAAGAGATCCATCTTAAAACGCAGCATAAAACCGCTAAAAAAAAAATACTTAACAGCTATTTGCAGAAACAAGATGAAAAAGTGAAGAAACCTGGTCGATGACCTAGATAGTAAAAAACAGGCAAAGCCAAACCACATAACCTTAGAAGACAGCAAGAGAAAAGAAATCATTGAAAGCTTTTCCCAGACGTTATCAAGTAAGTAGCTTAGTTAGTTTAGATTTTTGGCGTATCAGCCTAATAAGACTATTAACGCCGATTCTTTTCTCTAACTATAAAAAAATGTAAAATAATATGCTGTAAAATGGCATATTAAAGAATAAAATTAAATAAATAAATAAATAAACAACAAAGATAAAATAAACGTTCACAAACTTTAATGACTATAGCAATAATGACTAGATAGTTCCAACAGTGTCTAGGGTGTAAAAAGTCCTAAACACTGCTGGATTTTACGATACACAAACATTAATCATAATAAATTAACAATTATATCCATACACCCAATTTGCTCTGTCGAATAAATTCAAACAGACGATCGACTTCAACGATCTGATCGCCCAAGACAATCGACAAACTGGGTGATAATTCAGACGTAACTCTTTGTTCCGAAAACTGCCGACAATCCAATAAGATATGACGAACAGTCAATGGGACATTACAAGTATCACAAACTGGCGGCACCTCAGATGCCAACAAATGCCTGTGAGTCCATCGACAGTGACCGATGCGAAGTCGCGTGAGGATAACCTCTTCCCTACGCTTCAGCCTGCATGACGAACTCCACGGTGTAATAACGCTTTTAGTGCATCGCAGCTTGTTGTCTTGAATAGCAAACCACTCAGTTTGCCAGCTAGACAGCAGCTTTTGATGTAGAAAATTACAAATATCCCTAACGCAAACTTTAAATGAAACATATTCAGCGCTAGTTATTGCCAATTTGGCAAGCGCATCAGCTTTTTCATTGCCACTGATACCTACGTGACTGGGGATCCAGACAAAGTTAACAGTGACATTTATGTGAGACACCTGAAGCAAAATTGAATGAATTTGCCTCAGCAAGTAATGATCAGGATATTGGTCATCTATGGCGTTTAATGCACTCAACGAGTCTGTACATATAACATAATTTATACCTGCGCTTAGTTGGATGTAGAGAAGAGCCTGATAGATAGCATACAGTTCTGCAGTATACACGCTGCTAACACTTGGCAAGCCAAATGTAAATTGCAGCTCATCTACCAGAAAAGCACAACCCACACCGTCGTTACTTTTTGAGCCATCGGTATAAATCCAAGTGGCATTTACATTCATTGCTTGAATTTTTGCAAATTCAGTTCGATATTCAACTGGTAAAGTTGAAGCTTTGCTCATTCTCGATAATGCAGTATTTAACCTTGGACGTTGAAAAGTCCAAGGAGGATCGCGACAGTAAGACAGTTGATATACATCAGGGAGTTGGAAATCCAGTTCCCGAAGTATACTGCAATTTCTTATAGCAACCGGTTTTTGGGACCGTATCCTGATGTTGTATAGATCGTCGAGACCATTATTGTACACGACAGGAAACGTCGGATGCAAGCGTTTAGCTTTTAGTTTCGCGGCGTACCTAATTGTCAAAATTTTACGCCGAAGATAGAGTGATGGTTCAGCTGCCTCACACAAAACACTAGCAATAGGGCTAGTGCGAAATGCGCCAGTTGCTAAACGAATTCCAGTATGGTGAGCAGGATCAACAATACGTAATGTGGATGGAGCTGCGGAAGCATAGATTATGGAACCATAATCTAGTTTTGAGCGCACCAAAGCGCGATGCAGAAGCAGCATTGTTTTCCGATCCGCTCCCCATGACTTTCCACTCAACGACCTGAGCAAGTTTAGTGCCGGGACACATCTTGATCTCAGATTTATTAAATGAGGACGCCAAGTCAGCGCACGGTCAAATGTGACACCGAGAAATCGAACACTATCCTGTACAGGAATAGGTTCTCCCCCAAGATATAATAAAGGATCACCGTGTGGGGTTCGCCTTCTACAAAAATGGATAAGCAACGTTTTACTAGTAGAAAAAGTGAATCCATTCTTATTAGCCCAGTTCAAAATGTGATTGATTGTTAACTGAAGTTGACGTTCCAATGTTGCCATGTTTCTCGAAGTACAATAGATAGCTACGTCGTCAACATACATACATCCGCTTACCGGATGCTTAATGAACTGACTTATGCCGTTAATCGCTATCATAAATAGTGTCACGCTTAGAATAGACCCCTGAGGAATACCATTCTGTTGCTGACGTATGCCCGAGATGTTGTCACCTACACGTACCTTAAATGAACGGGAAGTTAAAAAGCTTTGTATAAACAATGCCATGCTTCCGCGAATACCCCATGAATGAAGCGTTCGTAGAACATTGTACTTCCACGTCATGTCATACGCTTTCGCAATGTCAAAGAATACAGCGACAAGATGTTGATTCTGTACAAAAGCATTTTTAATTGCTGTATCCAACCGAACAAGGTGATCAGTCGTAGAACGGTGACGCCTTGAACCACATTGTATGTCAGCAATTAAACCTCTTGAATCTAATAACCAAGTAAGACGCTTATTGATCATTCTTTCTAGTAACTTGCATAAGCAGCTAGTTAGAGAGATAGGCCTATAACTTGTCGGGAGCTTTTTATCTTTACCAGGTTTAAGTACTGGTACTATGATAGCAAGTTTCCACGACTCAGGACAATACCCTGCTGACCATATCCGGTTATAGAGTGCCAACAATTGAAGTTTGGCAGAGCGACTTAATTGCTTAAGCATAGCATTGTGTATCAAATCGACACCTGGAGCAGTATTGTGTGCTTCAGATAATGCCGAGTCAAATTCCCAAACACTAAACGGTGCGTTATATAATTCATTTTCAGCAGAGACAAATGATAGAACGTTTTTCTCCATGTTAATTTTAATATCTCGGAAATTTGCAGCGTAATTATTATCGCTGGAAGCGTCAAAATAAACATCGGCCAGGATATTCGAAATGTCAATGGGATTGGTAATAATTTGATCACCCGACAATAACCCACTAATAGGTAATGATGCGGTTCGGCCAGAAATTTTTCTGGCTTTTTCCCACACCTTCCCGACGGGGGTTCTCGAATTAATAGAAGTGACATATTCTGACCATGATTCTCTTTTAGCATTTCTGCATGTTCTTCGAGCAACAGCTTTGTACCTCAAATAAAGTAATAGGTTTTCTTCTGTTGGAGAGTGGTTGAATCTACGAAAAGAACGGCGTTTGTTGAGTTTGGCTTGCTCACAATCAAAATTCCACCAAGAAACGGGCTCTCTGCGAGCTTTTCCGGAAGATAACGGTATACTCGCATGTGCTGCCTGTATGATAGAATCAGTATAAGTTTCAATATCTTTGTCGATAGTGGCTTGGACACTGTCATCGTAATCAAACACTTGAACAAACATATTCCAATCGGCATCTTTTATTCTCCAATTTCGATGACGGTTTTCATTAATTGCATGACCAAGCACGCGAATGAATATGGGAAAGTGGTCACTATCATAAAGATATTCCGAGACTTCCCAATCCAGCAATGCTGCGATACTTGGAGAACAAATGGTAAGGTCAATAGCCGAGAACGATCTATTGGCCACGGAAAAGTAGGTATTGTTACCTTTATTTAAGATAACTAAATCCGTTTCTGAAAAAAGATTGGCCAAGTTACGACCTCGCACATCAGTTCGATTTGAGCCCCACATAGTGTTATGAGCATTAAAATCGCCCATTAGCAGGAATGGGGACGGAAGTTGTTCAAGTAATTGATCAATCAAACGAATGTCCAAACTGACATTTGGCGGAATATAAATTGAGCAAATAGTCAGTGCAAAAGGGATATGAAGTTGAACGGCTACTGCTTCTAATGCAGTGTTGACACGGAATTCTTTACTGAAAACCGTATCACGAACCAATAAAGCTGTTCCACCCTGAGCACGATCAACATTTGCACGATCTTTTCTATAAATAGTATAACCACGAAGATTAACAGAACAGTCAACCTTAAAATTTGTTTCCTGTAAGGAAACGCAGATAGGTGAATTTTCGGCTAATAATATTTTAAAGGATTCGTAGTGTGAATTATATCCGTTGCAGTTCCATTGTATAATGGTTGAAACCATTTTTAGTGTTATGTTGCGAACGTAATTTTAACTCTTTGTTTATTAGCGTTTTTATTTTTAACTTCTGAATTATCTTCTGGGGGAGTAGAACTCCCACTAATTGGCATAATTTCATCTGTCAGAGTAGATGGCGCGGAAAGAACTTCCACATCCATTGACTCTAACGACACGTCAATATTGGGGTCTGTGGGCGCAGGATCGCTAGAAACCTGCACCTCAGGTGGCGGTAGCCTAGATTGGGCTGCCGTCTTTGCAGGCTTTGACTCGGACTGAGCCTTTGCCTGTTTAGGCTTTGACTTGGAAGTCGCAACCTTAGTTGGTTTTGGCCCGATACGAGCCAATACCTTAGATGGTTTAGGCTTTAAATAAGCCCCCATCTTGAGTGGTTTTGCTTGAAGTCCCACTCGTTGTGACCTTGGACCGGATTGGGCCGTAGTCAGTTTAGGTTTTGAACCTGATGGGCTCGCAACCGGTTTTTGACCCTTCACATTAGAGTCCATGTCTTTATTTAAAGTTTCTGCAATAGCAGTAAATTTCATAATTGGTGGTTGTTGAACGATAGGCGTTTCAACAACTGCAGCAAACGATCTAGAAAAGGTAGGAGCCGTAATTGCTCTATACCTCTTTTGAGCATCAAAGTAAGAGAGTTTGTCTGTTACTCTGATCTCGGCTATCTTCCTTTCCTCTTTCATTTTTGGACAATCTCGGGAATAGACAGGATGCTTACCACCACAATTCACACATAAAGGTGAACTTTTGCATGGATCGGGGTCATGTTTCTCCTTACTGCATTTTGCACATGTTGCAACACCTGGACACCTAACTGCGGTGTGTCCAAAACGTTGGCATTGGAAACACCTCATTGGGTTAGGAATAAACGGGCGGACCGGGCGAGTAACATACGCTACCTTGACTTCATCTGGGAGCCGTTCGGAATCGAATGTTAAGATCATAGATGTTGTATCTCTGACCTCACCATCTTTTCTACGGGTTAGTTTTTTAATATCGATAACGCCTTGCGACGCTAGTTCTTGTTTGCATTCGTCTACAGTTGTGTATAACAACTCATACCATGAAATAACTCCCTTAGAAATATTTAAGGATTTATGCGGCTCAACTGTCACCGCAATATTACCTAACGACGTGCATTCCTGCATTTTACTGCTCTGCATTTTGTCTTTTACTTCAATAAGCAAAGTACCGTCTCTTAACTTCTTACACGATTTTAAGGTTCCGTTAATAATATTGGAAATGGTCCTATGAATTAAGAAGGGAGATACCTCCTTTAGACTCTGGCCATTTTCAGAACATTTAACAATTAAATATCTAACAAACTTTCTACTTGTACTCATACTATCTTCTTTAGCTCTCTCGTCCGTAAACGGGCGAGATCGTTTGGTTGGAGGTTTAGAATCTACCATAATAAACTCCGTCAAATTCATCGCTCAATCTCCCCACCCACCACGGAGCCACACATGGGACGCTACATCACAAACTGATGCAGTCGCCAGGGCTAATCAAGCAATATAGGTTTCATAGATGTAAATGAAAGACTTCCGCGAACACAAAGAATACTATCGGGAACCAACCGTAGCACATTGTGAACCTTCCATCTATCACCACATAAATAATTCCTCACCCTAACGTTAAATAAAACAAGCCGATTGATTAAAACTGGGTTAGGTTTAACCTCCCGTTTTACCAGAAGCTAAGGCCAAAGCAGTGTGTTGGAACTAACACTCTTTTAAACCTGAGTATTAGCCCCTCAACTACCAGGATCCTCTTTTCCTAGCTTTCGGGTCACCGCGCACGGCAAACACGCAGGTGAGTTTTACAAGATGTTCTGTAAATTTTGTCAAAAATTAACTCACAAATAAGTTTGACTTGTCCCAGACGAACTGTGGGTTTTTTAACGAGGTTATCTCCTCGCCTATTGGTCGCCTTTTACGACCAGCAAAGGGGCTAGCGGAAGTATTCTTTTGCACCACCCCCTCCCGCAGGGGGGAAGTAAGTAGCTCCGCTGACAACTGAAAAAATAAAAAACCTAACCCCTTTTACAGCAGAAAAGCTAAAAAAGACAAAAAAAGCCTCTGGATCCGTCGGCATTCACTGCCAAATCAACAAGCTTGCGCACGATATGCTGCTAGAAGCTTACATCAAGCACCTGGCTAAAAGAATTTTCCCCTAACCGTAAAAGAAAGCAAAAATAGCGCTAACCCCCAAAGGAGAAGCTTTTTGGGCTGCAGTCTGCTAAGCGTGCCCGGCAAGCTGTACAAACTTCTAACAAAAAAACAAGCTTAAGATGAACTTGAAGAAAAAGAAACCATATCCAGCACACAATATGCATTTAGAAAGAGCCGCTCAACAGTTGACGCAATCATGAAAGCAAAAAAGCTTTGTAAATACAGGCAAACGCGCGGACCGCTATCATCCTGCTGGACGTAAAAAATACGTTCAACACTGCCAGCTGGGGACAAATCAGAAAAAGACTGCTAGAAATAGGAGTGAGTCGGTATCTCTTAGATGTAATAAGTAGCTAACTGGGAAAACAAACAATTCTAATCGCCGACAACTTAGCGGTGGTGGTCAGAGCAAATAATATGCAAGAGATTCAGGAAGCTGCAAAAAAAACCTTAAAGGCGGTAGATAACAAGAAACGGCCTAAGACTAGCGCCCAAAAAAACTAAAGCTCTGGTTGTCAAAAGCACAACAAAAAATACCGAGGTCACCTTTGAACTAAGAGAATTATCCCCAAAAAATCCATAAAATACTTGCAAGTATGGTTGGATTCAAACTGGATTTTTGGCCCGCATTTTTAAAATACCATCAACAAGGTAGAAAAAACGCAAACACAGCGCAAAAAAAAGAGCGTTTAACCATGCCCTAATTCAATCCATACTGACCTACGTGGCGCCAAAATCTGGACTCGAGCTCTTGGCGTAAACAAACATCTGACAGCGCTTTTATCCACGCAGAAAAAAGTCGTACTAAAAGTGATCAGCGCATACCAAACAACAAGAACGGCAAACGTGCCTGTGTGATTGCGGCGATCCTACCAATTGACCTATAAGTGAAAGAGTGGGCAGAAAAGTATCAAGCCAGAAAGAAAAACCGCAAAGCCACGTACAACATCAAAGAGCAGTGGAAACGTAGGTGGGATAACACTCATGACACTGCGCAGTGGACAAATTCTTTCAATAAGAAGATAGGTAATATGCCCTCACAGAAACACTAACTACTTTCTGACACAATTCCTGTCAAGTCATGGAAGTTTTGGCACCAAGAAGATTGAAAATACCCATAGCAACAAATATGATTACTCTGACAAAACTGATTCCCCAGAGCACACCATCTTCCACTGCATACAATGGCACGCCAAAAGACACAAAACAAAACAGTATCTGTGGACAAAGCAATAAAGATTAACAGCCTAATAGACCTTCTGCTTGAAAGCAAATAAAACTGAACCCAGATACACTTATTTGTAAGAGGCACAATAAACACAAAAGAAAGAGAAGAATTAGCCGGACAGAAAACCAAACAGAAGATTAAATAGAAGAAACCAGATGGGTAGGTGATAAAAAACCTTATCAGAGTATCCTACCTACCCGTTGAGAAGAATTGAGGTGGTTTTTAGTAAGTAAAAGTTCCACACTCCCGGGTACGTTAAACGAAGCGCCCGAGAAGCAGTAAAGTTTTCCTCACCAAAAAGTTAGGTTAGACATTAAATTAAAATAATGCAGTCGACAAGTTGGGTACACCATATTTATGTATAATAAAAGACACAAACTTATTGAAAAATTACTTTAAAGTTATATGCTATAACATTGAAGTAAAGCGCAGTCATTGGGTTAAGTACATCAAAATGGCGCAGTCGACAAGTTAAGTACATCAAAATGGCGTAGTCGATAAGATAGGTACATCAAAATAATGCACTAAACACATTTTAGTATATCAAAAAAAAAACTTTTTGTGAAAAATTTGTTTAATGATATAACATAATAGCGCAGTCATTAAGTTATATTCATCAAAATGGCGCAGTTGACAAATTAGGTCAATACCTAATTTCTCAACTGCAATAAATGTGAATCACAATTATTTAATTATTATCTGAGCTGGTTCAATTACTTCAATATTATAGCATAATAGAGCAGCCATTAAGTTAAGTACATCAAAATGGCGCAGTCGACAAATAAGGTAAATCAAAATTCTAACCAATAGATTATGTAAATTACAATATTTAAATATAAACTGCGCTATTCCAATGCACAATAATTTCAAAATGATAGCGTAATCCCAATGATTAAGTACATAAAAACGTCACAGTCAACAAATTGAGTGCCTACATCAAAATGATTTAATTATACGCTGCGCTATTTCCAAGCGCTACTCTTAAATAGCCCAGTGGTGCAGTCAATAATCTAGATTACACTTTAATTATAAATGGCGCTATTCCAATGCACAATTACTTTAAAATTATAGCATAATAGCGTAGACAATGAGTTAGATACATCAAAATGGTTAAAGTTACTATTATTATTATTAAAATTTTGTAGTCGTCAAGTTAAATACGTTAACAGCAGTCGATGATTATGTAACTAACCTTAAAATACTTTTTCAAGGTCTTGAGTAAATCTTCAAAATTCTGAAAAGCATTAGAGTGTACTTTAATTTTTTTTTTATTTTACCAGGTCTTGCTTAGATCTTGCAAGACTTTAAGAGTTACTAAAGGCAATTAATTTTTTTTTGAAAATCTTATCTGCTCTTAAAATTTTGTTGAGAGATTTGAAAAGTTTTTAAACAAATTTTCAATAATATTAAAAACTTGAGACAAATTTTCTAAAATTTAGAAAACAATTTAAAAGTATTTTGAACTTTTATGTCCTTCAAACAATCTTTAAAACCCAAACAACCCTTAAAAAGCTTTTTCAAAGTCTTAAATAGAATTTTAAAACTCTGAAAAGCATTAAAATCTATTTTTAAGTTTTTTTTTAGAATTTTATCAAAGTTTGCTTAAATCTTGCAAATCTACTAAAAATTATTAAAAAAGTTTTAAAAAACCTTATCAGCTTGTAATTTTTTTTTATATCTGAAAATATTTTGAAAAACCTTAAACAAATTTGCGATTATAATCAAGACTTACAGTTTAGAAAGTTTTTGAGAACTTTGATGGCTCTCCGTTTCAAAACTTAAGAAAAACTTCTAAATTCTTCTGACTATATTTTAAGATTTTTTGTTTTTGTTTTGTTTTTATAGCATTATTTGCTTAGAACTTGCAAGACTTTTTGACAAACCTTAAATAATTTTGCAAAAGTAGTACAAATTTGAGACAAATATAAAAAGTTTCCAACAATTTTAAAAACAAATTAAGATTATTAAAAAAACTTTTAGAAACTAATCGACTCTATTACATTATATTATAAGTAGAACAAGCTTGATGAGTTTAAGAATTACTAAAAATAATAATTTTTTTAAACTTTATAAGATTTTAAACTTCGTTTGTAGGATCTGAGAACATTTTGAAAAGCCATAAATAATTTTGTTATTATACTAAAAATGTTAGACAAATTTAAAAGTTTTGTAGGATTTTGAATACAATTTAAAATGTTTTTGAAAACTTTTATGCCTATCAAAAAACTTTCTCAAAGTCTTAAGTAAAATTTCAAAACTATATTATATAAAAATCTGAAAGATGCAATAGGTAACTAAAAAAACCTTAAAAATGTTAGTAGACATTTTAGTAAGTTTGCATGGATCTTAAAAGCTTGTGTAAGCTAATAAAAATAACTAAAACAAATCGTCGGCAAGTCAAGTACAACAAAATAATGCAATTATAAGCTTATTACTTCAATATTGTAGAATAATAACGCAGTTATTTAGTTAAGTACATTAAAATAACGCAGAAGACAAATTAAATAAATCAAAATGGCGCAGTCGATGGATTATGTAGATTCCAATGCGCAATTACTCCAAAAGTATATCATAATAACGTCATTAGATTACCTACATAAAAAAGCGCAGTCAACAGTTAGGTATGTACATCAATAAAATCATACAATAGATTAGATTATGTAGATTACAATATTTTAATAAAAAACTGCGCTATTTGAATGTCCAATTAGTTCAAAATTATTTTTAGATTTATCAAAAAAAAAGCAAAAACTCAGTCAACAAGGTCAACAACATTAAAATAAATTATTGCGCAATTACTAAAATTAATGCGTAATAACGCAGGCATTATGTTATATACATCAAAAGAACGCAAGAACGGAATCGACAAGCTAATCCGCAGTGGTCCAGAGAATTTCTAGAAGATCTGGACAAGCTGAAGGAAACTATAATTAAAACCTGCAAAAAGACACTAAGCAAGAAAGTAGGAAGGGATGGCATGGAAAAATTTATGCAACATGGGGGCAAAAAGTACAAAATTAAAAAAAAAAAACCTATGGCACAGACATGATCCCGCCGAAGGTCATCAGAGCGATAGCGATACAAAACCGCAGCTCTGTATAAAAATATTCGACAAATTGATCAAGGCATCTTTCGTACGGAATGGAAAGAAGCAAAACTAGTATTAATCAAGAAACCTACCAAAAAGGATTAACGCAAGACATATTGACCAATTTGCCTACTGAACACACTAGGAAAGCTCTATGAGCACATCCTCGACTCACAGAGGAAACAGATAGGAATGGAAAACTCAGTGAAAACCAACATAGGTACAGACGTTACTCTAATCTTGATGTCCTTAGGCATATCAAAGAAGCCGCCTATCAAGTAGCTGCGCACATAAAAAACGCCTTCAACTCTGTGCCATGGAGAGGGCTAATAGAAGAGCTAGAGAAAGGGGAATATCGACATGTGTCAGGAAGATAATATACCACTATCTACAGGATAGAACTATACTGTGCAGCTCAGTAAAAACTCTGAATATGATTTGTGAAGTGCCATAGGGTTCCGTTCTGGGCCCCACTCTGTGGAACATTTACTACAAAGGTCTATTGAGGGTACGACAATATTGCCATGGTGATCAGGGGCAATAGCATAAGTAAAATAGAAGATAGCGCAAAATGGGCGTCTTATGTGATTAGGAAGATGGGCTTAGAGTTGGCAACACAGACGGAAGCCGCAGTCCTGGGGGGCAGAAGGAAGAACATCATAGTCGAGATTAAACTACAATCTAACCCCAATATAGTATTAAATACTTAGGGATGAGAATAGGAAAAAACTGGAACATAGAACCCCACATAACTGAGGTCAAACAAAGTGCAGAAAAACTAGTAATGGCCCTGACACGAATCATGCCAAATGTGGGAGGTCCGAGAGCGGAAAAACGCAAAATAATGTGAGCAACTGTGGACTCGATACTGCTGTACTCTGCGCCTATATGAAAAGAAAGCTGCAACATTAAAAAAATGCAGGGTAATCTTAGAAAGGGCCAGAAAGAAAATACATAACAGTCTCGACAAGGGCTATAGAGGCAATAACAGGAATAATCCCCATACACCTCCTGATCTAAGAGCAAGACAACAACATAAGGAAACAACTGTAAAAACAAATAGAGCCAATAGAATAAAGACGATAGAAAAATGGGAAGAAGAATGACAGAGCAAGGGAGATGTAGCCAAATGAACAGACTCTTATACCCGTGATGACACCTTGAGTAAACAGGAAACAACTCGCACAGATCCTTACAGGACACGGATGCTTTGGGTCGTACTTAAAGAAAATGAACGGTGCATGACGGCTGCTCCTAGTGTGAGGAAACGGATAATCCAGAGCGTACACTAGTAAAATGCCCTCTCTAGAAGAATATCAGAATGGAGGTACAGAATAAAGTCGGAAAGGAGTTAACCATCAGCAATCTGACCCCACTTATGGTGAACTGGAGGGCCATTGATGAAAGAATAAGAAAAATGATAGCAACGAAAAAAAAAAAGAGAAAAGGATAAGACTTGGAAGCCGAAAGTAGAAAGTGTTTTAGACTTGTGAAGTAATACCACGCCGGTGATTTCGCAAGCTTAGAAGGATATAGAGGTTCAGGGTTTTAGTAAGTATACAAGAAACCGGGAGCCCCACACAATGTGCGTAATGCATTTCTCCCCTAACAAGAAAAAAAAAATGATTTTTTTTTTAATATAATGTCAAAAATCGGTCTTAAAACATCAAACTATTGTTAGAAAGTAACAAAATTTGGCTATAAACTATTGCTTAAAAAAAAATTGAATGTTAAATAGTGCAAAGTTCTATTACATAAAAAGTCAAATATAGCTAAATCCGATCATAAAACATTTAAATACTTTTATATAGAATCAAAATTCAGTCTATAACTGTTTAAAAGTCTTAAATTATATTCATAAAATGTCAAAAATAACAAAATCTGGCCATGAAACATCAAAATCTGGTCATAAACTGTTTGAAAATGTGCAAAAAATTCACAATACTCTAAAAATCCGGCTTTGAAATATCAAAATACTGCAAAAATTACAACAGCTCACAAAAAATGCAAAATTCTGTCAAAATATAGAAGTGTTCTAAAAAAACAAAATTAAGTTAAAAATGTGCAAAATTTAGTTCAAAAACAGCTAAATCGGGATTAGAAATTTCAAACAATTGTTAATAATTACCAAAATGTTGCTATTAACTGTAAAAAGTGTACTAATGTTTCTACTAATGTCAAATATTTTTAGAAAGAACCAAAATTTGGAATAAAAGTACAAAATTCTATTAATGAAATTTCAAAAATAGCAAAATCCAATAAATAATCGGCTTTAAAATCAAAATATTGTCAAAATACGTCAAAATCCGGTCAAAAACTGTAGAAAAATCTAAAACCTCTTCATAAAATGTCAAAAATTGGCCAAAAAATATGAAAAAAACGCCAAAACTTACTCATTAACTGTTAGAAACTGCAAAATTCTATCATACAAAGTCAAAAATAGCTATCTGGTCATAAAACATTAAATAAAAAATCCGATCAAATCAAAATCCGCCCAAGAATGGTTAAAAAGTCCAAAATATTACATTCATAAAATGTCAAAAGTAGCAAATTCCGACCATAGAACATCAAAATATCGTTGAATAGCACCAAAATCTGGCCATAAACTGTTGAAAAACTAAAAAAAATAATAAAATTTTAAAAATAGCAAAATTAATTGCCAGAAAAATTCAAAATCCGGTTATAAAGTGCAAAATTCTATTCATAGAATGTTAAAAACAGAAAAATCCAACTATAAAGTAATAAAGTATTGTCAAAAAGTACCAAAATTCACCATAAACTGTTAAAAACTGCAACATTCTATTTATAAAAAACAAAATACGGCTAAAAACTGCAACATTACAAAAATGTCAAAAATAGCTAAATTCGGTCTAGAAATTTCAAACAATTGTTAGAAATCAGCAAAATTTTGTTAAACTGTTAAAAAATGTACAATTTTATTTAATATAATGACAAAAATAGCAAAATCAGTTATAAAATTTCAACACATTTTTAAAAAGAACCAAAAATCGACCTTGAAATATTAAAATATTGTCGCAAGCTACAAAAATCCGGTAAAAAATGCCAAAAAAAAATATAAAATGTCAAAAATTCGGCCAAAAAGTATGAATATATTGTCAAAAAGCAACAAAAGGTACTCATCAACTGTTAAAAACTGTAAATTTCTATCATTCAAAGTCAAAAATAGCCAAATCCGGTCATAAAATATTTTAAAAAAATTAGATAGGATCAAAATCTCGCCAAAAACGTATAAAAGTCCAAAATTGTTTCCATAAAATTTCAAAAATTGCAAATTTCAGCTATAATATGTCAAAATATTGTTGAAAAGCACCAAATTCTGGCCATAAACTGTAAGAAATTTCATAAAATTCCAAAAATCCGGCTATAAAAATTCAAAATCCGGTCATAAACTGTCAAAAGGTGCAAAATTCTTTTCATGGAATGTTAAATATAGCAAAATCCAATTGTAAAGTATAAAAATATTGTCAAAAAGTACCAACATTCACCATAAACTATTAAAAACTGCAACATTCTATTCATAAAAAGTTATAAATGGCAATTCTATCATAAAATATGAAAATATTTAAAAAAGAACAAAATACTTCTAAAAAGTGCAAAATTTAGTTTATAAAATGTCAAAAATAGCTAAATCCAGACTAGAAAATTCAAACAATTGTTAGAAATCACCAAAATTCGGCCACAAATTGTTAAAACTGTAAAAAAAAATTATGAAATTTCAAAAACCGCAATATCCGGCTATAAATTATAAAAGATATTGTTAGAACCAAAATCTGGCATAAAAGTGCAAAATTCTTTTAATGAAATGTCAAAAATAGCAAAATCCAGTTATAAAATTTAAAAAGAACCAATAGAAATGACCTCAATAAAATATAAAAAAATGTATAATTGAGGTCATCTCACTAATAACGTCAACAATAAAACATTGCAAAGGACCACCTCAGTTAACCTCAATCATGACCTTAACAAGAAAACCTTAAAATAACTTCATTTTAATGAAATTATAAATATAGTACAATAACGTAGTCATTAAAATGAACAACATTAAAATGGCGCAGTCGACAGGTACATCAAAAATTAAATTAAAAAACACTATATAACAACAGCACCAAAACTAACCACGTTAATAAGAATAATTTTATAATTTATTTTATTTTATTTTTTTTTTTATGCTTTTTAAGGCTATTTTACATCGCCACAGTAAGTCTACGACTTGTTTTAAAGTGGTTTGATGGGACCAACAGCTTAAAACGTGACTTAATAATAAACATAAAATAAACTAATGAATAAAACGGTAAAAAAAAACAAAAAATAGTCATAGTGCCACAAATACAAAGTTTTGAAGCTACTCAAATAGAAAAGGTGCAACGCAATAAGTGGAGAAAAAATAAACAAATTTACAAAAATAAATATTCAATAAAAAAAAAAGTTAAAAATGTTTTGGAGTTGACGGATTATGTATGTTAAAGTATATTATAAGCTGCACTATTCCAATGATAAATTATTCTTCCATCAAAATAGCGCAGTCGACAAGTTAAAACAACAGTCAATAGATCATTTAAATAACCAGACTTTACTAATAGCCATTCAAATCTGTAATCAAAAATATATTTTTTTCTTATCTTAATTATTCAAATTTAATTAAACTGAACCAATTAAATAATAACATATGTCATTGTTGTAAAAATGTTACAAAATTGTAAATTGTAAATAAAAAAAATTAAATATAAATCAAAATGAGCCACTTTATTTGTAAACATACGTGAGTTTCTCTTAAAAGTTTAAAATTGCAAATCAACTCAAAAAATACACGTTCTGTAAGTCTAATTTACAATCAAATAAACCGGCATCTTAACATAAATAAAAGATAATTTTAGCTTATTATAAATAACATTAAATGTTAGTCACTAACCTACTGACTGCGCCAGTTAAAACAAAAAATATTTTTTGATAACATAATTTGATTTATGTACAACAACAAATTTAAAGTAAAAAAAAAAAATTTAATTAAATAAGTCATTGAGTTAGCTACATCCAAATAGCGCAGTCAAAAAATTATGTACATCAAAATAATGGAGTCAATTAATTATGTAGATCAACACTTTTAAGCAGCGCTATTTTAGCGTGATTTTTGACTTTAATGATTTGGATTTATTTTGTCACTAATATTAAATCTACAAATCGACTGCGCAGTCAACAAATAAGGTCAAAATTTTAATCAATAGATTATGTAGATTACAATATTTAATTATAAACTGAGCTATTCCAATGCACAATAGTTTCAAAATTATAGCATAACAGCGCAATCGAAATGATTAGGTACATAAAATGTCAGTCTACAAATTGAGAACATCAAAATGGTGCAGTCGATAGATTATGTAGATCACAATACTTTTTTGAAATTATATTAGATCTTGCAAGACTTTAAGAGTTACTAAAAGTAATTAAGAAAGTTTTAAAAAACTTATCTGCTCTTAAAACTAAAAACATTTTGAAAATTCTTAAATAATTTTTCGATGATTTTAGACAAAACTAAAATTTTGAACATAATTTTGAAAGTTTTTAAGAACTTTAATGGTCCTCAAAGAGCTTTTACAACCCAAACAACGTGACTGTTTCTTGAGTAAAACTTCAAAACTCCGAGATGCAATTAAGTATAATTTAAATTTTTATTTTTTTTTATTTTATCAAAACTTGATCAGAACTTGCAAAACTTTAAAGTTACTAAAAATGATAAAAAAACATTTAATAACAAACTTTTCTGCTTATAAAATTTGTTTGAAAGATCTGAAAACATTTGGAAAAGCCTTTAGTACTTTTGTTATAATATTAAAAATTTAGATAACACTTGGGCGGGAGAGTGGGTCACTCCAGATCATGATCACTAGCGAGTAGAGTAGTTTAAACTAGAATGTTTACCACCCGCCCGAGTGTTTGTTATCAAAGAATTCAAAGTTTCTCCTCTCGACAAGTTTTAGATGTCGCTTAGTCAGAGAAGGAGAAGGTAATATTTCATTTTTTAATAACCAACATTTGTGCGGATGGGTGTGTCACTCCAGAGCATGATCACTAGCGAGTAGTTTGAACTGGACCCACCCACCCACCCGAGAATTTAAAATTCCTCCTCTCCGCAAGTATTAAAAGTCTCTTAGTCAAAGGAGGAAAAGGTAATATTTAATCTTTTGATGACCAAAACACTTGAGCGGATAGGTGAGTCATTCCAGATCATCACTAGCAAATAGTTTAAACTAGTGTGTTGGAAGTTTCTTTTCTCTGAAAGTGTTAGAAATCCCTTAGTAAAAAAAAAAAGAAGTAATATTCAATCTTTTGACGACTAACAATTGAGCAAGTAGGTAGGTCACACCAGATCATGATCACTGAACTGGACTACCCACCCACACGCCCGCCCGAGCGTTTGATATCAAAGAATTGGAAGTTTCTCTTCTCTGGAAGTGTTAAAAGTCCCTTATTCAGAGGAGGAAAAGGTAATATTCAATCTTTTAATGACCAATACTTAGGCAAGTGAGTAAGTCACTCCAGATCATGATCACTAGCAAGTAGTTTGAACCTTTAAACCTCAAACAATCTTCAAAAACTATATAAGATTTAAAAAAGTTCAATATGTAACTAAAAAAACTTTAAAGCAACTTAACATCTTAGTAAACTTTTGTACATTTTAGAAACTTGTGTGTAAGCTACTAAAAACAACAACTAAGAAGAGATTTGTGATCAAATTAGATACATCAAAATGATGCAGTTAACAGAGTATATAAATTACGACACTTTAATTAAAAGCTGCGCTATCCCAAGGCACAATTACTTCAAAATTATAGCATAATAGCGCAAGCATTAAATTAGATACATTAAAATGACACAATTGTCACATCAAAGCATTACAATAACGCAGTCAATAAACTATGTCATCACAATAGCGCAATCATTAGGTTAGATACATCAAAATGACGCAATCAATAGGTTGAGTTCATCAAAATGATACAGACAATGAAACACAATACTTTGATTATAAACTGCAATATTCCAATACCTAATTACTTCAATTATAATTATAGCATAACAGCGTAGTCATTAGGTTAGGTTAGGTTAGGTTAGGTTAGGTTAGGTTAGGTTAAATACATTAAAATAGCGCAGTTAACAGGTTCAGTACATAAAAATAATTATGTAATTGATAAATTATATAGATCACAGTATATTAATTATAAAAAAAAAATATTACATAATAATGCATCTTTAGGTTAAATAAATAAAAATGACGCAATCAACAAGTTAGTTAGTAGTCAAATTAGTGTAGTCAATGTATTATGTATATCACAAAACTTTAATTATAAGTTGATTAAAAATTAGGTTAGTTATATCAAAATGGCGCAGTCGACAGGTTAAGTTCATCAAAATAGTGCAATATATTAGATATATTTTATTTATAAACTGCGCTGTTTCAATGTTCAATTATTCCACAATTAAAGCATAATAGCGCAATTTAACAAATCATCAACAGCAAAATGATGCAATCGATTGATTATGTAGAACACAAAACTTTAATTATAAGCTGTGCTATTCCAATGCACAATTACTACAAATTAAAACTTAACAGCAAAATTATTAAGCTGACAAGTAAAGCACATAAAAATAATATAGATAGATTATTTAAATCACAATACTTAATTATAATATAAGCTATTTCAATATCCATGATCGTGAAGTCGATAAAGTATGTAAATTATCACACTTTACTTATGGACATAGTTACATAGTTTTCAACTTTGATGATTTAAATTCATTTAATCAAATTTGTTATCATACATTTATTGCTTTAACTTTTAGGGAGCTTGTTATAAAGATGCTAGAGAGATTTTTTATACATTTCTAGTTTAATTTTTACTATTAAAATATTTTCTTTACTAAAGCTGTGCTATTTCAATGTAGAAAGTTATAGCGTAATAGCACAATTATTGTAATACATCAAAATGGCGCAGTCGACAAGTTCAGCACTTCAAAACAATGTTGTCAATGACAATAATTTAATTATAATCTGAGCTATTCCAATGCGCATTTACTTCAATATTTTAGCACAATAGCGCAGTCATTCAGTTAGTTACTTCAAAATGGCGCAGTCAACAAGTAAGATACATCAATATTATGTTAATCACCATACGTTACTTATAAGCTGCGCCATTCCAGTATGGTTTCAGACTTATAATGTTATTCATACAATATTACTAAAATGTATTACAAATTAAAATTTTACTATATCATCGTTTTAAAAATGTTACAAAACAAATCAATAGAAGATAGCTTGAAATGTGAACTAGCATTTTAACGTAACAGAAAGTAGTTTTGGGTTAAGTTATAAATAACATTAAATGTTAGTAACTAATGTACCAACTGCGCCAATTACAATTAAAAAGTTTTCAATAACATAAGTTGATTATATTTTGAAGGTTTATATTTTTTTAATGTAAATTTTTTGTAATACAGATGAAATGATACTTATTTCATCTAAGGAAGGCTCTAGTAGAGCCAAAACTAGTAATGAATTCGTAAGAAGAAATTTGTGGTAAAAAACATAGTAAATTGTTTTATTATTTCATATACATAAAATGCCTGAAGGTGACTTCTAATTTAATAA
Organism: Tachinus rufipes; assembly: GCA_963932245.1. Lineage (NCBI taxonomy): Eukaryota > Metazoa > Arthropoda > Insecta > Coleoptera > Staphylinidae > Tachinus > Tachinus rufipes. Next base: position 13,566,621 of record OZ010749.1, read on the forward strand.
AAATCAGTCACCAAAAAGTACAAATCTTTACTCAACGTTGACAATATCTTTATATTAAGTATTACTAATTACGTTGTGTGTTATTTAACTATCTCTGATGCTTACATAATGTTTTCCGAAATTAAGTGCAAAAAGCAATCGATTGGCGAGGATGTACGAGTATAGGTATCCCCGTATTAGTGAATTTAAGCGTTACTGATCTGCGTGATACATGACATGATGGCGAGGGGTGGGATGTTGACATCAACAGGCCGCGGGTCAGGCTTGAAGACACGTCCGTCGGATTACGCCGGACAACAGCATCATCCCACTCCACAAACGGACATCCCGACCACCCCATCCTACCCTCTACACATCCGTCCGTCCGTTTTCAAACTCCCCCCCGTGTCAACATATTCGCCTCGCCATCACGCGCGCCTTGTTTATACAAAACCGGATCAATTCTTATACTCTCTCTCGCCCTATCACCTATATATATACCCAACGGATATTCTCCCATTACCTTCTATAAATATTGTCAATGTGCTGAGATCCTCAAATAATTATAATCAAACGTTCGCGTGTCCATCCAAACCAGCTCAAATATCACCCTATGTCAACACACACGAGATTTCATTAACTGAACTAGTTGTAATCGCTAATTTACAAATTAAATATCAACTGGAATATCAATGTTGATTAATTAGAACCACATTTTGTATTAACAATAACACAAAGTAAACAATTACATATTTATAACGCTATTTTAATTATTTTATTATGTTATTAAGTTGGCAATAAAAAAGTTTGTAGAAAATAAAACAACATTGAACAAAAAAAATCTTGGTTTAGGTCTTGCTTAACAAACTTATTACGCTCTTCTATAGTTTATTTAAAGTTTTACAATCCTATTTTTTTAAGTAAGACTCCACAGTACTCTTCTAGAATCAAAGCAGACTTACTGCAACTTATAAACTACTTTTATCTGGTTATCTAATTCCGATTAAAATCTCCGTACAATTTACTATGTTTTTTATCACAAATTATTCTTACAAATATATTACTAGTTTCGGCTCTACTAGAGCCTTCTACAGATGTAATAAGTTATTTATTATACATCAAAAGAAGGCTCTAGTAAAGCCGAAACTAGTAATGTATTCGTAAGAATAATTTGTGATAAAAAACATAGTAAATTGATTTATTATTTCATAAAACTGCCAAGCAACTACAAACTGTTCAGAAAGCAACAACATATTTTTTCTACTTCTCATTTTTGCATTAATTACAGTTTTTTTATTAATCTTGTAAAAAACCTAAAAATACCCACTTTATGAAAGTTACTTACAGATAATAAAAGTACAAGCATCGTATTGTCTTGCAACTCAGTAAATTTATAACGATAATTTAAAAATATTTGTTTAGCCCGTAATGATTTAGTAATAAAATTACTCGCCGTGACAGTTTCTATTGAATTGATGATAGCCTTATCCTTTACCCACTAATGCCTCATCTCTTAATCTGCAACTTAGAAACAGAGTGGTGGCTACACCATCATCCATTGATAAGCTAGGTGTTCATTTGTCACCCAACGTTGTCACCTGGGGAGTGAGACACTACGAGTGTCTGCTTTAGTCTGCGAGCACAAGAGGGGACCAGACAATGGGCGTGAGGAAGCGCTTCACTCAGACCTCATGACAGTAGCGTCTTCCATTAGCGCCGACATCATTATTTAAATGGATGTATACACGTATATACACATAAATGTATTTCAGCTAGTGGCACTGTGTCGCACGGGGCGCGACAAATTACCCTCGAAATGCACGGCGTGAGATTACGCGGGCGCGCGAAACCACCCGCGGGGGTTTTCACCAAATGGACCGATCAATTTCACACATTAAACGTGCAACGCTGATTTCGAATGAGGGGGAAATGTAAATTGTCAACGGGAAATTTTAGCATTGTAACATACAAAAAAATATATTTTTGAACAAATAATAAGACATCAATTTCGATTGTTCTACAAATAAAAATTGGTAAAATTGGTATCTCTTTATTAAAATTAATTTTATTTTTAAAATTAGAATTTTTCAGTTTAATTAAATTGTTTGCTTTTTCAATGCTCCAGTTTTTGCCGTCACGATGTCACCAACATGATCGGTGCTTGTGACGTCAGTTGTGGGCAAAAAGCGTATGAAGCAAAAAACTTAGTATTACATGAGTGAATAAGATCCTATATTTACGCATTTAATCTACAAAAATGTCAATAAATCTTGTATAGAGCACTAGGTACATGACTTTGCTAAATTAATTAATAAACAAATATTATTTATTCCACATAAATATTAAATTTTGTGATACAAACAAATGTTGTTTGATAATTAACAATTCTAAAAAAAATCACTTTTAACCATTGATATTTATTACTGAAATATTTTTTTCGTATGCGCGTTTATATATCATTATTAAAACTATAACGTCAAAACAATTTCAATTTGTGAATGATATTAAAAGTTAATATTGAAATATACATTTACATTTTATTGTGTTCATTAATGTTAACAAAAAAAAACGTAAAATTAATCGATTTAACTACACATAATCCGCTTTACTTCAGTTGTGGGCATAAGACGTTGTGATGTTGGCTTCACTATGTGACAAGCGGACACGTCACGTCTATAAGTGTATTATGTTGTAAAAAAAATTTCAACAATTCCACAAAAGCAGTGGGCGTCTGGCGTCATTTTGAGTTCATGCCTTTTTTATACGCCAAAAAACTTAAAAACCCAATATTTTGGTCCTAGTGGTCTAGGCAAAAAAAAGCATTTTTGTAATTTTTTCTAACCGCTGAAGTTAGTTAGAAAATATAAAAGTGTTCTGTGTATTTAGGTTTTACAGGTCTAAAACTAGAAAAAAAATGTAAAAATAAGCTTATTTTTCAACATAAACTCTTACAAATACACGTTTAGCAGCGCTCAGAGAAACTATACACCAAATATTGTAAAAAGTTTGAATTTCGCGGACAATTCTACATAAAATAAACGATGTCGTGCTCATCGGCCGTTAAAAAATCCATCTGAAAAAAAAAATTACCAAACTGTCTGGCAATAAATGCGTTAAAAATTAATTGTTTTTTTCATATTCACAAAAAATATTATAAACACACTAGAGAAGGGCTTAATTTTTTTTTGTTACATTTTGATAAGCGCCATGCAAATATTTGGTTGAATGCCAAATAATAATATTCTCAAATTTTGGCGCCGATAGATTGAGTTTAAATCGTGGCGCAAGCGCAAAAACTATCAAACAAAGAGTAAAAGCGCCCAAACTTAATTCAAGCGACAGAAGATGTCTTTGTTAAACTGATGTGAGCTTAAAAAAAGATATAAGCCAAATAATTTTATATTTTTTTTTAATTTGTTTAAGTAAAGAAAAAAATTTATAATTTTTTTTTCTTGATAGACTTTTCTACCTTTGTTAAACATAACACTAACTTTTTTCCATGTATAATTGTTTGCAAGACTCAAATTTTTAATAATATTTGGTGTATAGTTCTACTAAACGCAGCGTCTTCTTCTCAAGTTAGTAGATTTACAATAATCATTCCTACCGACTGCGCCAATTAAATAAATCATTTTTTTATAATGCTAATTGAACGTGCTTTAGCAATTTTAATAAATTATAAGTAAAATGTCATTTCAAATTAAATACAAATCTCCGGAAATCAGTAAGTTTTTCAATGGTTAATCATTCATACCGACTGCGCCAACTAAATAAATCAAACTTTTTTTAATAATACATGCTTTTTAATTATTTAAATTTACCTGCATCATCAATGTCAAATTCTTAATAAATATTTGAAATTTAGTATACTAATGGCAATTGATAGCTCCTACCAATTGTGCCAATAAAATAACAATATAAATTTATTATACAATAATCAATAATTTGCTAACTCAGCGGTTTTTAATGTTTTTTGCTGGCGACTCAAAGTACAAATACACTTAAAGTTCACGACCCTACCTGTTTAATTTTATATTATAAAATTTATGTCCACAATGTGAAATAAAAAATAATAAATTGATAAAAAATATTTTTTTCATTTAATTTTTTTTCATTATCTTCAGCATCATTAATTAAAGACTATCCTGATCTTAGACCATATTCACTTCAACACAAATGGTACGTGTGACGTCAGTTGAGGGTAAGAGACTTTATGTTAATCGCGTGTATAAAAACACATTTAAATGCGTACAAATCTAAATCTACCAAAATATCTATAAATCTTATATAAGGCCTTTTACGCATGGCCCTGATGAATTAATTAATTAAGAAATATTTATTTTACACAAATATTAAATGTTGTAGTCAATCAGATGTTATTCGTTTTGTTGCAGAAAGTTTTATAATTGAAAATGTTTATAAGCGGAATTATTTGTTTATTAATAATAAAATTGTAAATAGCAAATCTATAAACTATTGGATTTATTAAGTAAAATTTAACTATTCGCAGATAACGCGTAACGTCATAGAATATTGTTATGTTGGCTTCATCATGCGACAAGCGCAAAATAACACTTGGCACGAAATCAATCAGAAATTTTCCGTAAAATTCAATTCTGGCGTCATTTTGAGTTCACGCCTTTTTTATACGCCAAAAAACTTAAAAACCCAATATTTTGGTCCTAGTGGTCTAGGCAAAAAAAAGCAATTTTGTAATTTTTTTCTAACCGCTGAAGGTATAAATTTGTTCTGTGTATTTAGGTTTTACAGGTCTAAAACTAGAAAGAAATGTAAAAATAAGCCTAATTTTCAACATAAACTCTTACAAATACACGTTTAGCAGCGCTCAGAGAAACTATACACCAAATATTGAAAAAAGTTTGAATTTTGCGGACAATTTTACATAAAATAAACGATGTCGTGCTCATCGGCCGTTAAAAAATCCATCTGGAAAAAAAAAATTACCAATAAATGCGTTAAAAATTAATTGTTTTTTCATATTCACAAAAAATATTATAAACACACTAGAGAAGGGCTTAATTTTTTTTTTGTTACATTTTGATAAGCGCCATGCAAATTTTTGGTTGAATGCCAAATAATAATATTCTCAAATTTTGGCGCCGATAGATTGAGTTTAAATCGTGGCGCAAGCGCAACAACTATCAAACAAAGAGTAAAAGCGCCCAAACTTAGTTCAAGCGACAAGATGTCTTTGTTAAACTGATGTGAGCTTAAAAACAGATATAAACCAAATAATTTTATTTTTTTTTTCATTTGTTTAAATAAAGAAAAAAATTTATAATTTTTTTTTCTTGATAGACTTTTCTACCTTTGTTAAACATAACACTAACTTTTTTCCATGTATAATTGTTTGCAAGACTCAAATTTTTTATAATATCTGGTGTATAGTTCCACTAAACGCAGCGTCTTCTTCTCAAGTTCGTAGATTTACAATAATCATTCCTACCGACTGCGTCAATTAAATAAATCATTTTTTTATAATGCTAATTGAACGTGCTTTAGCAATTTTAATAAATTATAAGTAAAATGTCATTTCAAATTGAATACAAATCTTCGCAAATCGGTTAGTTTTTCAATGGTTAATCATTCATACCGACTGCGCCAACTAAATAAATCAAACTTTTTTTAATAATACATGCTTTTTAATTATTTAAATTTACCCGCATCATCAATGTCAAATTCTCAATAAATATTTGAAATTCAGTATACTAATGGCAATTGATAGCTCCTACCAATTGTGCCAGTAAAATAACAACATAAATTTATTATACAATAATCAATAATATGCTAACTCAGCGGTTTTTAATCTTTTTTGCTAGCGACTCAAAGTACAAATACACTTAAAGTTCACGACCCTACCTGTTTAATTTTATATTATAAAATTTATGTCCACAATGTGAAATAAAAAATAATAAATTGATAAAAAATATTTTTTTCATTTAATTTTTTTTCATTATCTTCAGCATCATTAATTAAAGACTATCCTGATCTTAGACCATATTCACTTCAACACAAATGGTACGTGTGACGTCACTTGAGGGTAAGAGACTTTATGTTAATCGCGTGTACAAAAAAACATTTAAATGCGTACAAATCTAAATCTACCAAAATAACTATAAATCTTATATAAGGCCTTTTACGCATGGCCCTGATGAATTAATTAATTAAGAAATATTTATTTTACACAAATATTAAATGTTGTAGTCAATCAGATGTTATTCGTTTTGTTGCAGAAAGTTTTATAATTGAAAATGTTTATAAGCGGAATTATTTGTTTATTAATAATAAAATTGTAAATAGCAAATCTATAAACTATTGGATTTATTAAGTAAAATTTAACTACTCGCAGATAACGCGTAACGTCATAGAATATTGTTATGTTGGCTTCACCATGCGATAAGCGCAAAATAACACTAGGCACGTCTATAAGTGTATATGATTTAAGATCCTGACGTATTTTGGGCAAAGAAAACTTATATACACCGCATGTTATGCTGAGAATCCTATCTACTCATGAACTTATTTATTATAACATCAAAACAAGAAAATCTTGCTTCACACAAATAAGTAATTGGGAATAGCAAGAGGGCTCTCCAAATAGTTCTGCCAAAATTTCATGAGCAGTAGCTCCACAATATTGGAAAACACGTAGGTAATTTTTTTTTTTTTTAAATCCGGTCATAAACTATTGGAAAGTGTAAAATCTATTTATAAAAAATAACAAAATCATAAGATATAAAAAGATTTTCAAAAAGAACCAAAAACGGTTAAAAACTGCAAAACTCTACAAAACGTCAAAAATAACAAAATCCAACTTCAATTATCAAAATATTGTCAGAAAACACCAAATCCAGCCATTAACTGATAAAACTGATAAAAAATTTAATAAAATTGTAAATAAAATATGTATCGAAACTAAAATCTGGCCTTGTACTTCTATTTATAAAACGTCAAGAATAGTAAAATCCAGTCTTAAAACATCAAAATATTGTCAGAAATCTCCAAAATTTGGTCTTAAACTGTTGAAAATGCAAATTTATATTTATAAAGTTTAAAATTACTAAATCCGGTCATACAACGTTTAAATATTTTCAGATAGAATTAAAATCCCGCAAATTTTATTCATAAAATGTCAAAATTAGCACCAAACTGTTTTTAAACATCAAAATATTGTTATAAAACACTAATGTTTGGCCATACTTTGTTTAAAAATGAAAAAAAATGTCATAAAATCCCAAAACTAGAAAAATATAAAAATATTATTAAAAATAGAAAAATTTTGTCATAGACTGTTAAAAAGTACAAAATTTTATTAAAAAATAAACAAAAATAGCAATATTTAGTTATAAAATAATACAATATTGTAAAAAAAAGACCAAAATCCAGCTATAAATTGTTGAAAAAAGCAAAATTCTATTTATAAATAACAAAATCCGGCATTGAAGCATCAAAATAGTATCAGAAAGCACTAAAATACGGTCATAAACTGTTGGAAAATGTAAAAAATTAGCCTAAATTTGTAAAAAGTGCAAAAATAGCAAAATCATACTGTTTGGAACAACCTGGGCACTAGATAAAAAATTGACATACATCAAAATATAATTAAAAAAAATTTCAAAGTGTTCCAAAAAAGTGATCTAAATCATTTAGAACAACATGGACATAATTTTAAACTAACTTAAATTTATCCCAATAGATTATCTCGCAGGAAAGTTTTCAATGCGTACAACTGTTGCTTTGAGATGCACTGCACAATAGAAAGAACCACACGCCCACACAGTTTAAACTAAGTTCCCGCCAACCCACCCAAGTGTTTGTACACTAGAAATTGGATCACAAACACTTGGACTGGTGGGTGGGTAACACCAATCTAAATCACACGCCCAAGTGTTTGTAGACTAGAAATTCATCACAAACGCTTGGGCGGGTAAGTGGGTAACACCATTTCAAATCAGGCGCTCACAAACTTTAAACTTAATATCCGCCCACCCACCCAAATGTATGTAGACAAGAAATTAGATCACAAACACTTGGACGGGTGGGTGGGCAACACCAATCCAAATCTCACGTCCACAACAATCAAACTTAATTCCCGCCCACCCGCTCAAGTGTTTGTGATCTAACTTTCAACATTCTGGCAAGTAGGTATGCCACACCAATAAAAATCACACGCCCACAACAATTAAACTTAGTTCAAGCACACTCATCCAAGTAAGAAACTTGATCACAAACACATAGGTGGATAGTTAGGCAACACCAATTTAAACCACACGCACACAAGCTTTAAATTTATTCCCGCCCACCCACTTAATATCATAGCATAAAGTATAAAAATTTGGTCATAAACTGTTAAAAATCTAAAATTCTATTTATAAAAAGTCTAAAAACGATTGAAAACTGCAAAAGCCTGTTCGAAAAAGTCAAAACATTAAAATCCGACCTTAAACAATAGTCAGAAAGCTGTTTAAAAAGTGCAATTTTTTTATAAAACTCTTAAAATTGCGCAATCTAACTTCAAACATTTGCTATAAAGCACAAACATTCTCCATAAACTGTTAAAAATTATAAAAAAGATCATACTTTCCCAAATCTAGCAAAATCTGGCCATAAAATATCAAAATATTATATATACAAGGCAAAATTTTGTCATAAACAGTTGAAAAGTGCAAAATTCTATTTAAAAAATGTCAAAAACAATAAAATCAAGCATTGAAACATCAAAATATTGTCAGAAAGCAATAAATCCAGCCATGTACTGTTCAAAAGTGTATTTTTTTTATAAAATCACAATAATAACAAAATCCGGCTATCAAATATTAAAATATTTTTAGAAAACACCAAAATCCGGCCCTAAAACTATTAAAAAGTGCAAAAATGTATTTATTAAATAACAAAAACAGCAAAATCCGGTCTTGGTGTATCAAAATATTGTCAAAAAGCACTAAAATTTGGTCTTATATTGTTAAAAATGCAAATTTTTATTAAAAATATTAATAAAAAGTGCAAAATTTAATAAATTAAATCACAAAAATAATAAAATTCAGTTTTTCAAAATCAAAAATTTGGTACAAAGCACCAACATTAGGCCAAAAACTATCAAAAACAGCAAACCCGGTCTTGGTGCATCAAAATATTGTCAAAAAACATTGAAATTTGGTCTTAAATTGTGAAAAAATGTATTTTTTTATAAAATAGCAAAATCTGGCTATAAAGTATCAAAATTTTGTTAAAAAACTCCAAAATCCGGCCCTAAAACTATTAAAATGTGCAAAAATCTATTCATTAAATACCAAAAATAGCAAAATCCGGTCTTGATGCATCAAAATATTGTCAAAAAGCACTAAAATTTGATTAAAAATATGGCTAAATTTAGTCATAAACTGTTGCAAAGTGCAAAATTCTATTTAAAAGATGTCAAAAACAATAAAATCAAGCATTAAAACATCAAAATGTTGTCAGGAAGCACTAAATCCAGCCATATGCTGTTAAAAAGTGTAAAAAAAATCATAAAATCTCAAAAACAGCAAAATCTGGCTATGAAACATCAAAATATTGTTAAAAAACACCAAAATTTGGCCCTAAAACTATTAAAAAGTGCAAAAATCTATTCATTAAATAACAAAAATAGCAAAATCCGGTCTTGATGTATAAAAATATTGTTAAAAAGCACTAAAATTTTGTCTTAAACTGTTAAAAAGTGTAAATTATTTTATAAAATAGCAAAATTTAGCTATAAAAAATCAAAATATTGTTAAGAAACACCAAAATCCGGCCCAAAAACTATTAAAAAGTGCAAAAAACTATTCATTAAATAAATTAAATTAGCAAGATCTGGTTTTGATGTATCAAAATATTGTCAAAAAGCACTAAAATTTGATCTAAAATTGTTAAAAAGTGTAATTTTTTTATAAAATTGCAAAATTTGGCTATGAAATATCAAAATATCGTTAGAAAACACCAAAATCCGGCCCTAAAACTATTAAAATGTGCAAAAATTTATTCATTAAATAACAAAAACAGCAAAATACGGTCTTGTTGCATCAAAATATTGTCAAAAAGCACTAAAATTTGGTCTTAAATTGTTAAAAATGCAAATTTTTATTAAAAATATTAATAAAAAGTGCAAAATTTAATAAATTAAATCACAAAAATAATAAAATTCAGTTTTTCAAAATCAAAAATTTGGTACAAAGCACCAACATTAGGCCAAAAACTATCAAAAATTGTTAAAAAGATCATAAAATCTCAAAACTAGCAAAATCCGGCCATAAAATATGAAAATATTGTTAGACATCGCAAAATTTAGTCATAAACAGTTGGAAAGTGCAAAAAAACGTTAAAAACAATCAAATCTAGCCTTGAAAAATTAAAATATTGTCAGAAAGCAATGAATCCAGCCATATACTGTTCAAAAGTGTATTTTTTTTATAAACTCTCAAAAATAACAAAATCCGGCTATAAAATATTAAAATATTTTTAAAAAACACCAAAATCCGGCCCTAAAACTATTAAAAAGTGCAAAAAAGTATTTGATAAAAAACAAAAACAGCAAAACCCGGTCTTGATGCATCAAAATATTGTCAAAAAACACTAAAATTTGGTCTTTAATTGTGAAAAAATGTATTTTTTTTATAAAATAGCAAAATCTGGCTATAAAGTATCAAAATTTTGTTAAAAAACTCCAAAATCCGGCGCTAAAACTATTAAAATGTGCAAAAATCTATTCATTAAATACCAAAAATACCAAAATCCGGTCTTGATGCATCAAAATATTGTCAAAAAGCACTAAAATTTAGTCTTAAATTGTTAAAAAATGTATTTTTTTTATAAAATAGCAAAATCTGGCTATAAAGATCAAAATTTTGTTAGAAAACACCAAAATCCGGCCCTTAAGCTATTAAAATGTGCAAAAATCTATTCATTCAATACCAAAAATAGCAAAATCCGGTCTTGATGCATCAAAATATTGTCAAAAAGCACTAAAATTTAGTCTTAAATTGTTAAAAAATGTATTTTTTTTTATAAAATAGCAAAATCTGGCTATAAAGTATCAAAATTTTGTTAGAAAACACCAAAATCCGGCCTTAAAGCTATTAAAATGTGCAAAAATCTATTCATTAAATACCAAAAATAGCAAAATCCGGTCTTGATGCATCAAAATATTGTCGAAAAGCACTAAAATTTTGTCTTAAATTGTTAAAAATGCAAATTTTTATTAAAAATATTAATAAAAAGTGCAAAATTTAATTTATTAAATGACAAAAATAACAAAATTCAGTTTTTCAAAATCAAAAATTTGGTACAAAGCACCAAAATTAGGCCAAAAACTATCAAAAATTGTTAAAAAGATCATAAAATCTCAAAACTAGCAAAATCCGGCCATAAAATATGAAAATATTGTTAGACATCGCAAAATTTAGTCATAAACAGTTGAAAAGTGCAAAAAAACAATAAAAACAATCAAATCTAACCTTGAAAAATCAAAATATTGTCAAAAAGCAATAAATCCAGCCATATACTGTTCAAAAGTGTAATTTTTTTTATAAAATCTCAAAAATAACAGAATCCGGCTATAAAATGTTAAAATATTTTTAAAAAACACCAAAATCCGGCCCTAAAACTATTAAAAAGTGCAAAAATGTATTTATTAAATAAGAAAAACAGCAAAACCCGGTCTTGATGCATCAAAATATTGTCAAAAAACACTAAAGTTTGGTCTTAAGTTACTAAAAAATGTATTTTTTATAAAATAGCAAAATCTGGCTATAAAGTATCAAAATTTTGTTAAAAAACTCCAAAATCCGGCCCTAAAACTATCAAAATGTGCAAAAATCTATTCATTAAATAACAAAAATAGCAAAACCCGGTCTTGATGCATCAAAATATTGTGAAAAAGCACTAAAATTTGGTCTTATATTGTTAAAAACTCAAATTTTTATTAAAAACATTAATAAAAAGTGCAAAATTTAACTTATTAAATGACAAAAATAACAAAAATTCAGTCTTTCAAAATCAAAAATTTAGTATAAAACACCAAAATTCAGCCAAAACCTATCGAAAATTGTAAAAATAATCACAAACTCCCAAAATTAGCAAAATCCGGCCATAAAATATCAAAATATTGTTAAGACATTACAAAATATAGTCATAAACTGTTAAAAAGTGCAAAATTCTATTTAAAAAATGTCAAAAACAATAAAATCAAACATTAAAACATCAAAATGTTGCCAGGAAGCACTAAACCAGCCATTTACTGTTAAAAAGTGAAAAGAAATCATAAAATCTCAGAAATAGCAGAATCTGGCTATGATATATCAAAATATTGGTAATAAACTCCAAAATCCAGCCCTAAAACTATTAAAATGAGCAAAAAATTATTCATTAAATAACAAAAATAGCAAAATCCGGTCTTGATGCATCAAATTATTGTCAAAAAGCACTAAAATTTAGTCTTAAATTGTTAAAAAGTGTAAATTATTTTATAAAATAGCAAAATTTAGTTATACAAAATCATAATATTTTTAGGAAACACCAAAATCCGGCCCAAAAACTATTAAAAAGTGCAAAAATCTATTCATTAAATAAATTAAATTAGCAAGATCTGGTTTTGATGCATCAAAATGTTGTTTTAAAAATCACTAAAATTTGGTCATAAATTGTTAAAAAGTGTAAATTATTTTATAAAATAGCAAAATCTGGTTATAAAATATGAAAATATTGTTTAGAAACACCAAAATCCGGCCCTAAAACAATTAAAAATTTGCAAAAAAATATTCATTAAATAACAAAAACAGCAAAATCTGGTTTTTATGCATGAAAATATTGTCAAAAAGCACTAAAATTTGGTCTTAAGTTGTTAAAAATGCAAATTTTTATTAAAAATATTAATAAAAACTGCAAAATTCAATTTATTAAATGACAAAAATAACAAAATTCAGTCTTTCAAAATCAAAAATTTGGTATAAAGCACCAAAATTCAGCCAAAAACTATCTAAAACTGTAAAAAAGATCATAAGTTCTCAAAACTAGCAAAATCCGGCCATAAAATATCAAAATATTGTTAAGACATTTCAAAATTTAGTCATAAACTGTTAAAAAGTGCAAAATTTTATTTAAAAAATTTCCAAAACAATAAAATCTATCCTTGAAACATCAAAATGTTGTCAGAAAGCACTAAGTCCAGCCAAAAATAGCAAAATCTGGATATGAAATATCAAAATATTGGTAATAAACTCCAAAATCCGGCTCTAAAACTATTAAAATGTGGAAAAATGTATTTATTAAATACCAAAAATAGCAAAATCCGGTCTTGATGCATCAAAATATTGTCAAAAAGCACTAAAATTTAGTCTTAAATTGTTAAAAAATGTATTTTTTTTATAAAATAGCAAAATCTGGCTATAAAGATCAAAATTTTGTTAGAAAACACCAAAATCCGGCCCTTAAGCTATTAAAATGTGCAAAAATCTATTCATTCAATACCAAAAATAGCAAAATCCGGTCTTGATGCATCAAAATATTGTCAAAAAGCACTAAAATTTAGTCTTAAATTGTTAAAAAATGTATTTTTTTTTATAAAATAGCAAAATCTGGCTATAAAGTATCAAAATTTTGTTAGAAAACACCAAAATCCGGCCTTAAAGCTATTAAAATGTGCAAAAATCTATTCATTAAATACCAAAAATAGCAAAATCCGGTCTTGATGCATCAAAATATTGTCGAAAAGCACTAAAATTTTGTCTTAAATTGTTAAAAATGCAAATTTTTATTAAAAATATTAATAAAAAGTGCAAAATTTAATTTATTAAATGACAAAAATAACAAAATTCAGTTTTTCAAAATCAAAAATTTGGTACAAAGCACCAAAATTAGGCCAAAAACTATCAAAAATTGTTAAAAAGATCATAAAATCTCAAAACTAGCAAAATCCGGCCATAAAATATGAAAATATTGTTAGACATCGCAAAATTTAGTCATAAACAGTTGAAAAGTGCAAAAAAACAATAAAAACAATCAAATCTAACCTTGAAAAATCAAAATATTGTCAAAAAGCAATAAATCCAGCCATATACTGTTCAAAAGTGTAATTTTTTTTATAAAATCTCAAAAATAACAGAATCCGGCTATAAAATGTTAAAATATTTTTAAAAAACACCAAAATCCGGCCCTAAAACTATTAAAAAGTGCAAAAATGTATTTATTAAATAAGAAAAACAGCAAAACCCGGTCTTGATGCATCAAAATATTGTCAAAAAACACTAAAGTTTGGTCTTAAGTTACTAAAAAATGTATTTTTTATAAAATAGCAAAATCTGGCTATAAAGTATCAAAATTTTGTTAAAAAACTCCAAAATCCGGCCCTAAAACTATCAAAATGTGCAAAAATCTATTCATTAAATAACAAAAATAGCAAAACCCGGTCTTGATGCATCAAAATATTGTGAAAAAGCACTAAAATTTGGTCTTATATTGTTAAAAACTCAAATTTTTATTAAAAACATTAATAAAAAGTGCAAAATTTAACTTATTAAATGACAAAAATAACAAAAATTCAGTCTTTCAAAATCAAAAATTTAGTATAAAACACCAAAATTCGGCCAAAACCTATCGAAAATTGTAAAAATAATCACAAACTCCCAAAATTAGCAAAATCCGGCCATAACATATCAAAATATTGTTAAGACATTACAAAATATAGTCATAAACTGTTGAAAAGTGCAAAATTCTATTTAAAAAATGTCAAAACAATAAAATCAAACATTAAAACATCAAAATGTTGCCAGAAAGCACTAAACCAGCCTTTTACTGTTAAAAAGTGAAAAAAAAATCATAAAATCTCAGAAATAGCAGAATCTGGCTATGATATATCAAAATATTGGTAATAAACTCCAAAATCCGGCCCTAAAACTATTAAAATGTGCAAAAAATTATTCATTAAATAACAAAAATAGCAAAATTCGGTCTTGATGCATCAAATTATTGTCAAAAAGCACTAAAATTTAGTCTTAAATTGTTAAAAAGTGTAAATTATTTTATAAAATAGCAAAATTTAGCTATACAAAATCATAATATTTTTAGAAAACACCAAAATCCGGCCCAAAAACTATTAAAAAGTGCAAAAATCTATTCATTAAATAAATTAAATTAGCAAGATCTGGTTTTGATGCATCAAAATGTTGTTTTAAAAATCACTAAAATTTGGTCATAAATTGTTAAAAAGTGTAAATTATTTTATAAAATAGCAAAATCTGGCTATAAAATATGAAAATATTGTTTAGAAACACCAAAATCCGGCCCTAAAACAATTAAAAATTTGCAAAAAAATATTCATTAAATAACAAAAACAGCAAAATCTGGTTTTTATGCATGAAAATATTGTCAAAAAGCACTAAAATTTGGTCTTAAGTTGTTAAAAATGCAAATTTTTATTAAAAATATTAATAAAAACTGCAAAATTCAATTTATTAAATGACGGATTTTGCTATTTTTGGTATTTAATACCAAAAATAGCAAAATCCGGTCTTGATGCATCAAAATATTGTTAAAAAACACTAAAATTTTGTCTTAAATTGTTAAAAAATGTAATTTTTTTATAAATTAGCAAAATTTGGCTATGAAATATCAAAATATTGTTAGAAAACACCAAACTCCGGCCCTAAAACATTAAAATGTGCAAAAAATGATTCATTAAATAACAAAAACAGCAAAATCCGGTCTTGTTGCATCAAAATATTGTCAAAAAGCACTAAAAGTTGGTCTTAAATTGTTAAAAATGCAAATTTTTATTAAAAAATATTAATAAAAAGTGCAAAATTCTATTCATTAAATGACAAAATAGCAAAATTCAGTCTTCAAACATCAAATATTTGCTATAAAGCACCAAAATTTAGCCATGAACTGTCAAATATTGTAAAAAGGATTATAAATTCCCAAAATTAGCAGAATCCGGCCATAAAATATCAAAAATAAAAAAATTCGGTTATAAAATTTAAAAAAAAAGTCATAATAAACTAAAATCCGGCCAAAAACAGCAAAATTTTATTTAGATAAAATTAAAAATCAGCAAAATCTGGCCTTGAAACATCAAATAATGCCAGAAACCACAAAAATCCAGTCAAAAACTGTTAAATAATGTAATAAAATGATAAAATTCAAAAAATAGCAAAATCCAGCCATAAAATATTAAAATATTGTTAAAAATAGCAACATCCTGTTTTGATGCGTCTAAATATTATCAAAAAACACTAAAATTTGATCTGTAAATATTAAAAATGCAAATTTTTATTAAAATTAATAATAAAAAGTGCAAAATTCTATTCATTAAATGACAAAAATAGCAAAATCCGGCTATAAAATATAAAAATAATGTTAGACAAAGCAAAATTTAAGCATAAATTTTTAAAAAATGTAAAATTCTATTTATAATAAATCAAAAATAGCAACATCCGGTTATAAAATTTAAAAAAAAAGTCAAAACAAACTAAAATCTGGCCAAAAACAGTTAAAAAATGCAAAATTCTATTCTATAAAATAAAAAACAGCAAAATCTGGCCTTAAAGCATCAAATAATGCCAGAAACCACAAAAATCCAGTTATAAACTGTTATAAAATGTAAATATCCGCCTATTAAATATCAAAATATTTTTAAAAACAGCAAATTTGGCCATCATTGGTCAAAAGTGCAAAATTCTACTTATAGAATGTCAAAAATAACAAAATCCGGCTATTAAGTATAAAAATTTGATCATAAACTGTTAAAAATCCAAAATTCTATTTATAAAATCATTATTTTTGATTTTAAAAAATAAAATCCGTTCATAAAGTATTAAAACATTAAAAAAAAACATAAATTTGGCTAAAAAAAATTAAAAACTGCAAAAGTCTGTTAAAAAAAATCAAAACATTAAAATCCATCTTTAAAACTATAAACAATTATCAGAAAGCTGTTTAAGAAGTGTAATTCTTTATATAAACTCCTAAAAATAGCAAAATCTAACTTTAAATATTAAAAATATTGATAAGAAGAACCAAAATTTAACATAATATGCAAAATCCGACCATAAAATTTTAAACAATAATCAGAAAGTACTATAAACTCTTAAAAAACTGTAAAAAAATACCAAAATTCATTCAAGAAATGTCAAAAATAGCAAAATCTTTAGAAATAGACATAGCTACGCCACTGTCTGCTAGACTCATTCTTGCAAGTCTTTTTTTAAATACTCAAACTGCCAATAAGTAGTAGTCATTAAGAATTGCTAACTAAACAATTTAAGATAAAACTTACCAAATAAAAACACTTGAACGAGATAGTTGATGACACTCCATATTGTGACCAAATCCTGAAAAAACAAACCACAAATTAGACCGTTTGAGGAAAAAATAGTTACAAACATTTTCATAATCATTATTATAATTCCGCAAGTAGTAAATCAAATATAGCAAAAAATTTAAATATTATTTTTTTGTTTCAATTCCAAAGCAAATTTCATTGTAAACAAACGCTTTCCAAGAAAAAAAACTTTTAATTTTTTGATAAAAAACTTTTAGGTGTGTGGATGAGCACTTCTGTTCAAACTACTTGCTGGTAATCATAATCTGGAGTAGTAAACCAACCACCCGCCCAAGTGTTAGTCATTAAAAGATTGGATATCACCTCTTCCTTCTTAGACAAAAAGGCTTCTGACGCTTGCAAAAATGAAAAACATCTAATTTCTTGAAAACAAACTTTTGAATAGGTGTATGGGCACTCCAGTTTAAAATACTTGATAGTAATCATAATCTGAAGTGACCCACCTACGCGCCCAAATGTTAGTCATCAAAAGATCGAAATCATTCCTTTCTTCTTAGATAAAGAGACTTTTAACGCTTGCAAAACTTTTAATTTTGTAATAATAAACTTTTGAGCAAGTGGATGGTCACTTCAGCTCAAACTACTTGCTGGTAATCATAATCTGGAATGACTAGTCATATTCTTTTGGGAATAAAACACAATCTTTCAAAAAAAAAAGTTTTGAAAATAATTTATAAAAAACTAAAGTTCTTCTTAATGTTTTGATGATAAAATTAATGTAACATATGCCGACAACATAATTTCATTCAAAATATTTGAAAAAATTATATATTTTTTGGTTTCTTTCTTAATGTTAAAAATTTTCAAGAAACTAGTGCAATGAATACTTAAAAATATAATTTTTTTTTTCAATTAAATAATTATTTGTTGGGGTAAAAAAGAACGTCTGTTATGCGTAAAAAATGCAACTGTATTGCACCAAACACATTAACCTTTTAAGTGAAAGGGCCAATTGCAACTTCAGCAAAATCGCAACTACTTAATAAGCCCTAGGGAGTATTGAAATTCCCCTGGTGTTAAAATGTGCCCTCCAGTCGAATTAGCTTGTGAGCGAGTATCAATTACAATGCTGTACATGAAGTATTCCAATAGATTAAATTAAAATTTGCTTGAAATATTTCACTTACTAAAAATTCGTTCTGAATTTATGAAGACTAGTAGTGTATTGGGTTAAATATCGATTGAGGCGAAGAAATATTTTCTTTACGTCTGGATGCCATGCATTAAAAAAAAGATATTCATGAAATACGGGATAGGTATATTACATCATGTAACATCTTGTCTACAATACACCTTGTAAAAACAGGAGGGCGCCGGGGGCGAGAAAAAACCGTAATTGAGTTCGCTAAAAATCACAAAAATCTCTGCCTGCCTTCCACCTTCATCTACCCTCTCACCTGATACGTCTGCCAACGATAGAAATTGAATATCATCGCTTAATATACAACCAACGATGATAATAATAAAAACATTATTATTTCGTACAGGTTTTTCCACAGACAATAATCCGAGGCAATCAATCCCCAACGATACTTGGTTGGGAAAAGAGACGTATTGTGTTGTTTTATTATCAAGTTGAAATAATAATACGTCAGATTGGAAAAAGGTAGAAAATTTCCCTCACTTTGTTTTTAAAAGAAATTAAAATAAAATTATAGAATTGTAGAGCTTAATTAATTTTTATCCCTGATTTAATTAATTTCTCATACAATCTAATTAAATATAAATGTGTTGACTCACTTTAATATTAATTTGTTTATCTAGTGAAAATTGCACTAACCTTACGCTATGCAGCATTTTCTCTGCAGCTGTTTTCACGCACATTAAATGTTAAGACCGGCACGATTTTCCGATTATTTTGTACACAAAGTTATAAAATACACAATGCACTTAAGACCTGCACGCGAGGTTAATTGTACGAAATGTATTAACGAACACTGTTGTTCACCTCACTACCGATGAATAGGTACGAAGTCACTGGAGATGTAGCGCGTACTAAGGCAATGTACTTGGATTGTACTTGAGTAGACTTTTTTTAGCGAGTGCTGATAAAGATAATGAGATTTATTTTTATTTCAGATATAAAGCTGAATATAGATTTATTTAGTATTTAGTAAATACATTCATTTTATAATATCATATTATATTTACTAGTATATAAATTTCTTTACAAATACTATATAATATAAACTGCTGAAATAAAATTCTTGCAGAATATTATATTTCAAATTACATCTTTAATGATCAATTTTCAAGCAAAATTTAATCAAAAGTTAGCGCTAATAACTAATTTACTGTATTAAATTAATTAAAAATTGGAAAAATCTCATAAAAACCCCATTTCTCTATTAAAAATTATCAGAAACGCAACAAGAGTGAGAATACGCAAAATTCTTGAAAACAAACACTTGGGTGGGTGGGCTGGAACACTGTATTAACTGTGTTCCCGGCCACCCACCCAAGTGTTAGTTATCATGAAATTTGTTAATTTGCCCAATTTTGACAAATTAGTGACAACTGTCATTCAATCTGTCATATTAAAAACAGCAGAAACGCAACAAGTGTGAAGATAAGCAAATTTCATAATAACAACTTGGGCGAGTATGCGGAAACACTGTATTAAACCACCGACTCATATTTATAAACTGTGTTATCATGAAATTTGTTATTTTGCCCAATTTTGACAAATTAGTGACAACTGTCATTCAATTTGTCATATTAAAAACTGTAGAAACGCAACAAGTGTGAGAATACGCAAAATTCTTGCAAACAAACACTTGGGTAGATGGGCGGGAACACTGTATTAAACCACCGTCCTAATAATTATAAACTATGTTCCCGCCCACCCACCCAAGTGTTAGTTATCATGAAATTTGTTATTCTACCCACCTTTGTCGTATTAGTGACAACTGTCATTCAATCTGTCATATTAAAAACAGTAGAAACGCAACAAGTGTGAGAATACGCAAAATTCTTGCAAACAAACACTTGGGTAGATGGGCGGGAACACTGTATTAAACCACCGTCCTAATAATTATAAACTATGTTCCCGCCCACCCACCCAAGTGTTAGTTATCATGAAATTTGTTATTCTACCCACCTTTGTCGTATTAGTGACAACTGTCATTCAATCTGTCATATTAAAAACAGTAGAAACGCAACAAGTGTGAGAATACGCAAAATTCTTAAAAACGAACATTTGGGTGGGTGGGCGGGAGCACTGTATTAAACCACCGTCCTAATAATTATATACTGTGTTCCCGCCCACCCACCCAAGTGTTAGTTATCATGGAATTTGTTATTCTACCCAGCTTTGTCGTATTAGTGACAACTGTCATTCAATCTGTCATATTAAAAACAGTAGAAACGCAACAAGTATGAGAATACGCAAAATTCTTGATAACAAACACTTGGGTGGGTGATCAGAAATACTGTATTAAACCACCAACTCAATACTTATAAACTGTGTTCCCGCCCACCCACCTAAGTGTTAGTTATCATAAAATTTGTTGTTGTGCCCACCTTTGACAAATTAGTGACAACTGTCATTCAATATGTCATATTAAAAACAGCAGAAACACAACAAGTGTAAGAATAAGCAAACTTCTTGATAACAAACACTTGGGCAAGTGGACGGAAACACAGTATCAAATCATCGACCCAATATTCATAAACTGTGTTCCCGCCCACCCGCCCAAGTGTTAGTTATCAAAAAATTTGTTATTCTGCCCACTTTTGACGTATTAGTGACAACTGTAATTCAATCTGTCATATTAAAATTAGCAGAAATGAAACAAGTGTGAGAATAAACAAATTTCTTGATAACAAACATAAAAATCGCCAAAACAAATGCATTACATAACATTTGCAAAAACAGAAAACAGAAAACATATTTAAAGTTTTTCGTGCTTACTCAATTAAAAATCTTAAAATTTGTCATAAATACCTCAAACTAAGCCCATTTATTGCAAGTAATTTCAAATTGCAAATCAAAAACTGTTTTGAATATCGACTTAAATAGATTGATATTATGTGAATACAGATTTACAAGCCATTTTTGTTATTTCAAAATGTTATAGATTATAGAATACAAAGAATATAAAAAAAAAAAGATTTGCCAGGATGAGTCTAACTGTAAGCAAGAGTCTGCAGTGCAAAAAAGCCTACAAACATTCTTTAGTCTATTTCAAAACTTGGAGAGCATTTTTTGCTAGTTTAAACTCGTATTTTGTGCCAAATTGATGTATTTATTTTGTTACTTCATAGCCAAATTTTGCTGTTTTTAGAATTCCATATATAGTTTTTTATTTTTCAATTGTTTATAGCCAAATTTTAGAAGTTTTTGGCATTATTTTAAAGTTTCAAGACCGGATTTTGCACAAATTAACTGTTTTTGGTCAGATTTTGGTTATCTCTGACATAATTTTAATATTTTATAAACGGATTTTGTTATTTTTGACATTTTATGAATAGAGTTTTGCACTTTTTAGCAGTTTATAGCTGTATTTTAGTTTTTTCTGACAATATTGTAATATTGTATAACCAAATACAGCTATTTTTAGACGCAATAGAAGAAGCTACACAACTTAAACTTATTTCCCGCGCACTCACCCTAGCGTTAGTTATCAAAAAATTTATTATTGAACAATTCTCTGGTATCTAAGTGCAAACACACAAAAAGAGGAAGAAACAATAGATTTTTGATGACTAACACTTGAGTGGATGGGTGGGTCACAGTTAAAGATGCTACTTGCCCACATTCTAAACTTAGTTCCCGCCCACCCACCCAAGTGTTAGTTATCAAGAGATTTATTGTTAAACAATTTACTGATATCTAAGTTCAAGCACGCAAGTACTGAGACAAACAGTAAATCTTTTGATGAGTAACACTTAAGCGGGCTGGTGGGTTACAGAAGAAAAAGTTACTCGCTCACAATCTAAACTTAGTTCCCGTCTACCCACCCAAGTATTTGTTATCAAGATATTTATTGTTAAACAATTTTTTCATATCTAAGTTTAAGCACGCAAGTAGTAAGACAAACAATAGATTTTTTTATGACTAACACTTGAGTGGGTAAGTGGGTCAGAGTAAAAAAAGCTACTTGCTTACAATCTAAGCTTATTTCCCGCCCACCCACCTAAGCGTTAGTTATCAAGAAATTTATTGTTAAACAATTCTTTAGTGATGCCGACAAGAAGCGGGGCATTCTTTGACCAATCGGAGCAACCACGTATTCCCCACTCCGGAGAAAGTATAAAAGGAGAACAAAAATGAAGACAGACTAGTTGAGTCTCAGCCGCCACAGCGTTCGAATCGGAAATCCAAGCTATGGCTGCTCCGGATAATTCTCATTGGTTAACCTCAACACCGACGACCGCACCGAGAAGAGAAGACACCAAACTCTTCCCGGCACCATGACGACCCATTACTCGACCTCGGCCTACGACGACTGAGTCGACGCACCAGCCGGAAGCCTACTTAAGGTTTCAGAACCATCAAAGACTCGACGACCTTGCACCACTTGCCGCCGACTCTGGCTCAAACTCTGGGGCCTACTCCCAACAGAAAGTCACATTAGAGGAAGTAGTAACACACTCGTCACCATCTCCATATGAACCAATGCAAGAGGCGCGGATACCTGGAACCCTACACCAGGTAGCACCAGATCACAGGATGCAAACCCAAGAACCCACGGATTTTGAACAACACCAGGTGCCCACTCATGCATTTCACCGCATATTAATAAAATGCCAAAAAGACGACGTAAAGGTGTTTAAAGAACGCCACAGCAAAAAGCCCCGTCCATCTTATAAGAACACCAAAGCCAGTATCCTCAAGCGCTACACCAATCCAGGTGTCAAAACGCCGTTAATGAATGAACTGCTAAACAAGCGGTCAAAAGCTACCTTAGAAAGCAGGCAGCCATATACTACCGACTATGGCCAGAAAACACACAACTGGAGCTCTCTAACACCTTGGTAACTTTAGTAAAGCTAAAGATCCAGCAGTTATTGGACGTCCACACGTTCAATACCTTCGATCAACTGCTGACGATGGCCACAAGGATCAAAGCAAACATTGCAAAACAAAGATCACTGTCGGCCAAGAACAAGGCCAAAACCACCAAACCCAAAATCTGGAAACAAATAGAGAGTCGGACTAGACAGAAACGTCAACGCCAGCCGGCCCAAACGAGCACGCCGACCTGGCACAAACCCGAAAAAAGACCGTAGGAGCTATTGAATCGACCCAAAGACCACGCATCACAGTCACCCTGAACAGAAGAACAATTAAGGCGCTGGTAGACAGCGGTGCCAGTCAAAACTTTACAACACTATCACTACCAAGCACCCGACCAAACAAAATAAAAGTGACCTAAGCTGATCCAAGAGCCAAGATAGTAACGATTAAAGAAGTTAACACCCAGATTACCATCAAAAAGCAAAAACTCAGTATAATGCTTCTCGTAACACCAGCACTGGGAAAAAAGTTGATCCTAAGACATCTATGGATGAAAAAACATGGCGCCACACTGGACTACACTAGGAAATGCCTCTGTTACGGCCAAGACAAGCAATCAAGCGTATATTGGAACATGCCCGCCGTGCAACGACTAGAACCCCACGAGCCAATAAAACTGCCAAAACATGCATTTCCGGAACCGGCAGCCTTCAAACAAGTGAGAGATTTTCTCACAGTCTTCAATGAAAGGGTGAACCCAACAACCACAAAAACGAACAGCCACGGCATAGAACTGGTTGACCAAACACTCATGACCGCCAGATATACATACAACGCACACAAGAAGGCTCAGATCTATTCCCAAGTAGCAGAACTCTTAGCCGTAAAAATAATCGAACAAAGCTCAAGCAGCTATTGTGCTCCAGTATTAATCAAAAAGAAGGACGGAGAGCCCCAATTCTTTAAGAACCTAAACAATGCAACCAAGAAAGAAGCCGCACCCCTGCCAAAAATACATAAAACCCTAAAAGATTTTGGCCCAGCCAAATAAACCTCAAATCCGGTTACTGGCAAATTCCCATAGCCGGCTAACATAAACACCTGACGGCGTTCGATGCCGATCGGGTTGAAAAATGCACCCTCAACATTTCAAAAACTGATGTCCAGGGTCTAGGCAGGGTTGTTAGGCAACATAGTATTGGTATAGCTGGACGACATCTTGGTATACTACAACAACTATAAAGAGCACATCGGCCATTTAAGACAGGTCCTGGAACGGCAGTATGAGTTTAAGTGCCACATCAAAAAATGTAAGTTCAGCCAAACTTCAGTCAAATACCTGAGCCACCAAACCAACGCAGAAAAAAACAAACCACTGACGCACCACTTGGACTCAATCAAAGAACAGCTCGTATCAACAAACAAGAAACAACTACGCCGTTTTCTTGGATTATGTACGTGGCTAAAAGAATACATTCCGGAATATACAAAGATGGCCGCCCAGTAATAGAGTTGCAAAGCAGCAAGAAACCGTTTGTCTAGACACAAATAGAAAAAAAGGCTTTCGAAACAGATGCATGCAACACGGGAGTAGGAGCAGTGTTGTACCAAGAAGTGAGCGGCAAAATGAATATCTTCTCCTTTGCCAGTGCCAAACTGACACCATGCCAGACAAGATACCACTCAAACAAATTTGAGTGCTATGCAATCATCTGGGCAATGCACAAACACAAGACGTACTAAGAAAACAAACCCTTTATTCTCCGGACCGACAACAAACTCTTGGTCTAGCTAGAAAACCCCACGGATGCTAATCAAAGTTTACCAGGTGGTCCCTTCAGTTGCAAGAATACAATTTTACAGTGGAGCACACGCCAGACAAAATTAATCTGCTACCGGACACTCTAAGCCGACACCCAAGCAAGGAAACCATTGAACAAAACGCCGACAATCCAGACCGATTGCTACCGCCAGCAACATCAGGCAAAAAACAATAGCTCACGCTGAGTTATCTATACACCCACTTGGCAAAGACATTCAAGACAGACTTCTTAAACCTATGTCTCCTGAAAAGGAAAAAACCTAGCAGAACTGATCCAAAAGGCGCTGAGAGAAAGAGCCAAAACATTCAGGACATAATACAAAAATATCAAAAAAAGAAAGGCCGGAAAGAGAAAACCTAGAATACCGGATTGGTAAGCATGCAAACCAGCGCAGGGACAGACTAGCTGGAGGTGTTAAAACAACATTATGCAACCGTTACGGCCGGACATCCAGACTGAGATAAAACAGCGGCTGCCATACTAAGATCACTGGCCCGGGATAAGGCAAGATGTTAGGACGTTTATAAAGAACTGTCTAACATGCTCGAAAGCCAAAACTGGACATCCACGACCCAAGGCGCCGCTCATAACATGTCTACCTGGCAAGCCTTTTGGCAATGATGGACACCTCTCGCTAGATCTAAACAGTACCAGTAACCGCGGCCACAAATGAGGTAACCACAAAAACCTATTCCATAAATGGAGATATTCAAAAGTGATCCTGTCAGATAACAGTAGCCAGTTCACGTGCCAACCCTTCCAACGGGCCGCGAAACAGTGGAAAGCAATTCATCATACCACGGCAACGTACCACCCGCAAGCAAACCCTGTGGAGCGTCACCATGCTGAACTAAAGAAGAGCTTGAAGACATTGCGGAAAAAAACACCCCAGCTAGAGTGGGACAAACACCTTACCATGGCGGTGTTCAGAGAACTAACGCAGCCACAGGTTGCACACCGGGAGAACTCTTACTGGGGTTCAATCCACTAAAACCAGGGAGTTGGTATAAGCTCAAGAAAACCCCAAAAGACCTAGAAACAAGGTTGCAACAAGCCAAACAAAAACAGGCAACCTACAAGAACAAGAGATATCGCAATACGCGGCGGGAGAGAAATTAATAGTGCGGGGACGCGTCAAAGGGCTGAACTACAAATGGATAAGACCAAAAAGAATTATGATGTCCGCCGGATCACACTGTTGTTGGGTAGATGATAATCCTCAACGGTCTCCGGTGAAACTCCATCTGGATGACCTACAGCCGGCGCCAACTCTACCACCAAACGACGCCGCAGCAGTTCAGGAAGTTGGAGGAAATTGATGCCGAGAAGAGGCTAGGCATCCTTCAACCAATCGAAAGCAACCACGTATCCCCCACGCTGGAGAAGGTATAAAAAGTAAACAAAAATGGAGACTGACCAGTTGAGTCTCAGCTGCCACAGCGTACAAATCGAAAAAATCCATTCAGCATGCAAGCACCCAACCTCGCAATGACCCCGGACAGTTCTCACGGAGTAACCTCAACACCTACAACCGCACCGGGAAGTCACCAAACTCTTCCCAGCACCATGACGACCCACTACTCGACCTCGGCCTACGACGACTCGACGCTGAATTGGACAACGCACCAGCCGAAAGCTTACTCCAGGTTCTCAAACCATCAAAGAATCGACGGCCTTGCACCACTCGCCAGGGAGTCACGTTAGAGGAGGTGGTGATACACTTGTCACCATCTTCATATAATTTAATGTTGTAGGCGCAAATACCTGTAACTTTACACCAGGTAGCACCAGATCACAGTTTAAACTTAGTTTACGCCTACCCACTCAAACGTTAGTTATCAAGAGATTTATTGTTAAACAGTTCTTTGGTATCTAAGTACAAACATACAAGAAGTGAAAAAAACAATGAATTTTTTGATGACTAACACTTGGGTGGGCAAGTAGAGCACAGTAGAAGAAACTACTCGTTTACAATCTAAACTTAAATCCCGCCTTTTCCGCAAGAACAGAGAAAGAACCCTTTTCTTTACGCCCCATTGTTGAAAAACCAATAACTATTTGGAGAAAGAGAAAAGTAATGTGTCCGGCAGAGAAAAGACTTCCTCAACAAATGTGTCTTGCAAGATTAAAGAAAAAAAAAAAAAACTCTCACAACAAATTTGTTCTACAGAGACAAACAAAAAACTCTTGCTCAACCAACTTGCCCCCGCAGAGGCAAGCAAAAAATTCTCACTCAACAAACTTAGTCTGCAGCAACAGACAAGAAACCCACCTAACCTAACCTAACCTAATCTAACCTAATCTAACCTAACCTAACCTAATCTAACCTAACCTAACCTAATCTAACCTAACCTAATCTAACCTAACCTAATCTAACCTAACCTAATCTAACCTAACCTAACCTAACCTAACAAATTTGCCTTCCAGAGATAAGCAAAAAAAAACTCCTCCAACAAACTTGCTCCGCAGAGACAGACAAAAAACCTTCTCTCAACAAATATGTTCCGAAAGGACACACAAAAAATTCTTTTTAGACAAACTTGCAGCAACAACAAAAAATTTTTTTTGCAAAAACTTTCTCTGCAAGGAAATAACCTTATGGCTAAATGGAGAAGGAAGATGCAAGTATGCTAACATCTACATTTTAGGTTTTGATACAGAACATTATATTTTCCCAACTATTTTACAATACCATCTTAAGTAACTAAACTACTGTTCCGGTATTGTATTGCAATTTCCGTTTTTTTCTTCTACACTACGGGCTCTATTTGTGCCACTCTAGTTTTTAATCCCTAGTAGAGGATTAAAAACTAGAGTGGCTCAGTTTTTGCATTAAAATCTAAATCTTTTGCTAAGAAATTATCTTAATTTCTTCTTCAGTTAGATTGTGTTTACTAAAACGGATCCACGTTGCATATTGTAAGCCTTGCACTCAATCAATGAGAGATGCAGCAAAATGTCTTAGTTCTCCAAACATCCGCGTATTCATAAGCCTTAAAGCTTTTAAAAAATCTTGTATAAACTCATTTACCTCATAAACTTTATCAAAAATACGAAAAGAATTCAAAGTTAAAACAAATTAGAAAAGAAATTGCAAAATCATATTTTTTAAAGCTGATTGTAATTTCAAAAATGGTTTTTTACTAAAAAAAGCTCCAAAAAGTATAAAAACAATGGCCAATATGTGTGCATTGTTAATTCAGTCCAAAAAAAATTTATTAAACTTCAGAATCAGTATTATAAATTCCCACGATTGAATCAAATTTAAATTTAAACCCTTCACAAATCAATAAAAATCATTTCAACAAAATAATATTCACAAAAGATGTACGCAATGCAAAAACATGTAAAATAAACACTTGTTACAGTGCCACCCTAAATGGCACTCGGGCACGTCGTCTCCCCACAGGTCCTATATCCTACGGAAGTGTTATTCTAACCAACTCCCAACAAAGCCATCCTCTAAACACTAATAAATTACTAATCCCTTTTGAAGAGTGTTAATAGAAGCCACGCGGCGCTTATAAACTCGCACGAGGCCTGTGCAAGAAGCGAAAACTTTTGTGTGTCGAGACTGTTTATTTTTCGCGGTTGGAATTTTGATTCGACACGTGATCTAAAGTAAATAATCATTTGATTTTACTTAATTATAAAGCAAATAGGTTTATTAAGCTTAACAAAAATTAGTAATAATTTATTTACAAAAATAATAAATAGAAAGCATGTATTTACTAAAAATATCAATTTTCAGTGTTATTAAATATCATTCACGTTGATCGTTTGCCGTAATCTCCTTACTTCCGCCCAATACTTTCGATATCATTTGCACATGACGGAAGGGGCTGTTTTATGATCGGCTCACAAAATAAACAGCATTCGAGCATAAGATGTTAGTCCCGGGCTGACATTATACCCCGATCGTGAATCGGACGTTAATCCGGAGCAAACTGTGCGGAGAGATAGAGGTGAGTCAATGGGAAACGCGGCAGATGATAGTTTCCGGGGGTGAAACCTCTCATACATAACTTCCTGATCACTGCCTGTAATGACGTAATTTGTAATAGATTAATACGGACTTGGCAGAATGCTCGCTGGAAGCTGTGCACCTCTGCTGAACACGTCAACACGCGTTATTCGGATGCACACCCGGATGGTTCACACACACACGTGTCTATATGGTGGTAATATAGCGAGGCTGAAAGCCCACACCTACAATTCAAACACGAACAAAAGTCCCTTTTATCTACTTTAATTAATCGAAACAAGTATAAAATGGATAGATTTTTTTTAATGGTATTTTAAAACCTTGTTATATCCAGCAAATACAATTTGCTTATAAATTATGTAAAATTTTCAAGTTTGAAAATATTATATAAAATCTTTTTTTAACAAAATATGCAACCGAATAAAGCAAAAGTACATACTTAGCTCATTCTGGAAAAAAATTAAATTTGATGAAAAATTGGTAGTTTTTTGCAGTTCCTTCTGTAAAACTGTATTTTTATAACATTTTACTTCAATTTTTTGGTTTTATATGTCAAAAAGAATCACCACCAACCAACCTCGGTAGAAATTTTGTAAAAACGTCCATGGATGGAAAGTCAAAATTATTTGTTTTTTAATCTCTTATTAAGAGTCTCCTTCTGGAATGCAAACAGCATTTCAAATACGATAAAATAGAAAAAAAAAATTTTAATCAAAATATTGACGCTAAGAATCTCAAATACGTTTACTCAAAAACGTCAAAAATAAATCAAAAGCGTGAGGACACTGATCTTTGATAAAAGATCTCTAGATTATTTTGAAGTGGATACTCCAGACACTCTCACACTAAAATCAAATGCAATTGTCGTTGTGTATAGAATGGACATACACAAAATTGCATCTGCGTACATCAATCTTTCTAATGTAAAAAGGCAGATTTTAAAACGGTTTTCACTAATCCTCTTTCCACTATAATTGCTAAAGACTTTAACTCCAAGCACCCGGCGTAGAACAATGTCAAAAGCAACGTCAAAAGTCAAGCTTTGCTAGATTACGTTGAACAAAAGAGTTGTCAAGTACTAGGTTCAGATAAAACCACTTACTTGCTGGTCACTAAGGAGACGTTCTTGGCGTAGCAATACTCCAAGACGTCAACTTACTGGTCAAAATTAATTCTATCAACAACCACAACTTTGTATTACTAAAACTAAACAGATGAGCAAACAAGAAAAAAAAATTTCTTTTTTCGATACCTAAAAAACATAGGTAACTTACCTCTAGTAAGAACGGTTGCAAACATGGAAAAAACTAATTTAAATTACAAAATCACAGAAAATGATTCTAATACCCATCTGCTTTGTGCCAATAATCCTTTAGAATTATTTCATGCAAGCATTGATTCGTAGAAAAAATCTTTGGCAAAAGCATTGCATCCCAGAAATTGCTAAATCTTAAACTATCTTTACAACAAATTTAAGAACGGTTATAAGATTGCACAAAAATGTAATGTAGAAGTTCACTAAAGCCGTAACAGCCATTCATGACAAAAATGATCTGCTATACTATATCGAGGGAGAAGCCAAAGCTTTTGCTGACAGCCTCAAAGTCCAATGCTTCCTCTATACGACTAAAGACATTGACATGAGGTACCTCCAAAAAAGTTTTTTTAGAAAACCCTAACGACAATATCCCTTAAACAACGTTTGCTCTTTTTGAATCAGAAAAATTATTTCTAAATTAAAAACTCAATCTCTAATAAAACTTTTTAATCACTCTTGCACAAAGCAATTATGGTTCTCACCAATATTGTTAATGCACTTCATATCATTAACATCTCAAAACCAGGAAAGAGTCAAAATTGTTCTGAAAACTACCAGCCAATCAGTCTGTTATGCACCTAAAATAAGATAATAGATAAAATGATCTTGGCCATAACCCAAGATCATACTAAAGCCATTCTTGCCTCCAACATAGGTTCCGACAAGACTACTACTCTGGATTTAAACCAGAAAAATTACTACAAAAATGATTCAAAGCTCTATTTTCTTGCCTTTGCAAAACTGCACAAGGTTAAAATGACAATAGTAGAAATCACTCTTCAACGTTACAAAATGAAACTAAACAAATCAAAGTGAACCCCCTGTTTTCTATTTTCTTACCGGTTCAATCTCCAGTGAAGTTGAAGTTTGGTGTTGAGCGGTAAGTATGCCATTGTTGAGCAAACATTCTATTGTTCAACTTTCTCCTCTTCTCCATTACGCATTCATCCATGTTAGCACGTTTTATTGTGCACGTGTCTCGATGCTAATCTGGCGTTTAACTTTGAAGCGGAGTTTCAACCTGGTCGGTTACAAGGAAGAGTGTGCTATACTTGTGCCCGTGGCGGTGAGTGGAATGCTTTGAGTGAAAATGATTTATTTGAGGAAAAGTGCGTAAGATGAAGGATGCTAAGAATGTGAAAAGTTAGGGTTTGCCGGTATTAGCGGAGCGTCGTCGTTGTAGTAAGATTTAGCTAAAGAATCTGTGAAGATAGAACTCCTGTCTGCCTGGCTGCCAGTAGTGGCTTATTTGAAGGTGTCAGCTTGCTGCATTTGATAAGCCCTCTGGAATGTTGTTGCTTGGTCAGATGATTCTGGAAGATTTTCTGGAAATTCTGAAATTTTTATGCAACGCGGTTTGTTGCAATTGGTAGAGCGCGCACGCAAAAAAAGCAGGTGTTATGGTAGTCAGCGCCGCCTAGTGGCCGTAACACTTTTAACAAAAACAAGCCATGCCTCTGTTACCGCACGTGGGCGGAGACCCGTCCACTAACCAAAGCGCAGCGCGAGTGTTGCAGGCACGTGACCGCAAGGAAGCGTGGCCTAAAAGTTAACAAAACCTCGCCGCGCCAGAATTTCTACTGCAGCAGCAAGACAACGCACATCGATTCTGCTACCACCCAAACATCCAGAAACACTGTTACAATCGCATCGTTTGGCCGCGACGGGCCAGTCACCCGCATTAAGACCACTTGGAAGATGACCTGACAACCTCCGCCAAAGCACTAGCAGCGCAAACACTGTTGTGCTGCACCGTCGGCCGCAACGGGCCAGTCACCCAGGACCACCGCCAAACCACCAGCAGCACCATCACCACGACTATCGGCCGCGACGGGCCTGAAGTGATTTAGTCCCGTACCTATTGGGTAGAAAATCAAACTTTCACCGCCGCTCCGTAGGAACCTTCTGGACTTGGAGAGGCAACCCCCATTGCACATTGAGGAGCTATGCCGGTAACACCTCACATACGACACCGGCATTATTACAACGGGGGAAGGAGAAGAGAAACTGGTCATGATGACTAACACGGCTGTAGAAAGAATCAAAACCAAAACCGATAAAATGGAAAAAAATATAGGACCAAAATACCGGAAAGACGGAGTGGACTAAAAGGATGATTAAAGATCTACCTGCGTGGACAACAAAGAAATTGAGTTATGTCGACTATTACCTGTGCCAACTTCTGAGCGAACACGGATGCTTCAAAACGTATCTCAAAAGATTCTACCGTACAAACAGCAACAAATAATCAGCTTGCAAAGTGAAGGACAGCCTAGAATATACGTTCTACGCCTGCCGCTAGAAAGAATATAAAGAACAAGACAGGAGCGGTGTTGACTCCAGACAACACCGTTGAGTACATGCTGTTGGGTAAAGCAATGTGGCTCCCGGTAAACAAAAATTGATAAAAAAGTAGTCTCCACAAAGAAGAAACAGGAGGGATAACTTCAGGCGTGTATCTTTAAATGTTTGCTTTGCTATTCCGAAAATACAAAGATCACGCCAAGTGGATAGAGAGTTTGGCTCAAACTGGTAGAGCTTCATGAGACCACAATAAAAAAAACTTTGTATAAACGTTCTTCAAACAAAAATAAGTAAACCCCAAATCACTTATGAGTCTTCAGTCTGGAGAACAGCGGATAACTCGTACTTAAATCGGCTCAAAGCCTTTTAGAGTCTTACTTTGTAGGAGCCCCATAATACCTTTGTAACAAAGACATATGTACCGACCTCAGTATTTCCTCGTTTCATTAGCACAAAAAGTACTTCAATGCGCGGTTCACCCTAACCTTAATCTGATCAAACTTGCTGAGCTAAACAAAGAAAAATACTTTTATAAAAAACCAGTAAATGTTATAAGGTGTCCCAACCAACCATCTCTCAAATTACATTTCTTTAAACGGTCTCAAACTTCTATGTATGATCTAGAAAGAATTTAGGCGCAGAAGGTAAATCCAACACGCAATTTAAAAAAAAAAAATCCAAACCAAAAAAATAAATAAATCTTCCAAGAAGCAAAACAGCATAGTTGATTAAAAAGGAGCAACTCACAGGACAACTTGTTTATGCCTTATTGTGAGTCAAGCCACTAACAAAAGACTCCGCTACTTTCAGTTCTTAAATATACCAAAACTTCTTGCAACACTGCATTCCCTGCCAAAAACACATACAGCACAGGACTTAGCCATTCCAACAAATCTTACAACACTAAACAAAACCACCATCGGATTGACAAGTTTTAAACGCAAATTTGTTAAATTTCACATTATCATCAACTATGTCTCTCCAAAGCTAACTAGCTTAACTGTATCAATTTTACATTTGCACATAGCATTAGCCATGAAACCACCAGAACCAAGAATAGACAAACCGGCAAATTATCTTGCATTACAGATTTAGATATATAAAACATTGCAAACTCTTAAAAATGATCAAAAAACAAAAAAATACGCCTAGACATAAACATATAGGCAAAAAAACAATAGAATTAAACTGATGCAGATATATTAGCAGGTTCTTCTTACCCGTATCACGTTTTAATGTAACTTTGAAGCAAAGAACCTACACAGCAAAACAAGCAATTAAAGTCGGTCACTACATAAAATGTATTACTAACCAGTATTACCATAAGAAGCAGACAAAAAACTAGTGGTACTACAATTAACAACAACAAATCTTCCAACCAACTGCAGCTGCAACTGCAAGCTTTTTTAAAACGACCTATATAATCAACCTAAAAACAATCAACTTTTAATTTGATACTTTACAAAATACAAAATATAGATGAGTCTAAATTAATCTATGGTACATAAGCCTGTTTATTATAATACATTTAAGCTGTTAACTTACAAAAGACTACAACACAATAACTCCCAATTTGACTTTTAAATTCCAAAGCAACAAATTTAAATGAAATACGAATAGTACGCCACTGAGTCTGATTGGCAACACTGATATATGTATTGAAAGTTATATACATAGAACGTTAACCATTGGTAGCACTGCAGTTTGAATGTCTATTGTTATTTTACTGAACCAACCGTCATTTCATCAACAATTTAAAACTTTATAGGAATAAAAGGTCTGTATAGGACTCATTATCATATTAATTGGTGCACTGTGACTATAAATGTAACCAGAATAATTTAAATAAATATAAGTATTAAAAAACACAATTTAATATTGCAGGGTTAAGAAATGGAGTTGGATAACTTTAAAATGATACAAATTGCAGCACCAACATATTACAAAGAAATTTTTAAAACTAATGAATCAATCCGATTGATATACAACAATGTAAGTATTTTTTTTCAATCATAGCACCTATTATGTTTCAAAATTCTAGCCACCTGAAAACTTATTGATTGAAGATGAGGATTTAATTCCCGATAAAAGTGCCAATCAATCCAATCTAGATTTAACAGGCAACCCTTTGAATATCGATTTAAAAGGTGAAGATGATCTAATCGGTCTCGAACAATATGAACAAACAATACCTGATAATTGGACGGATGCGGAGAAATTACATTATCCTTTAAATATCAATAAAGCTAGGTACATTAATATAACGAGCTATAAAGCAAATATTAATTGTTTTAATCTATAGGTTACTATTAAATACATTAAATTTAAATGAAGCTAAATCGGGTAAAAAAATTGAATCGAAAATATGTGTAGTATGTGATCCTAAAAATTCAAAGAAAACCATCCTACTCGGTACATATCAACCCGAACATACAAGATTTATTGTTAATAATCTTGGTTGTTTTACACGATTGGATGATGATATGCAGATTGAAAATATGGTAAAGAAACATCGAATGAATTCCGGATGTAATCAAAACGTAATTTGTAACAAAAATTTTATATATTTGGTTTACATTGATTATTTTAGATAACGTATAATACGATTGCTGAATATAATATTTCTGGATGGAATCTACACAACTATAAAAATCAACCACCTTTTGCTTACGGAGCTTTGTTGAATGTTACTTGGAATAATGCCAGTTATGTGCCGAATTATGTTGATATCAATAATGTACTTTTGGTTAGTATTAATATCAATTTAAATGTGTCGATTACATTAGAAATTTTTTAGAAGCTTCAATTATGCCTAGGACATTCCAATGCGAAATTCAATATGTTATGGAATCATTTATTACTACTCCATAATTGCATTGAAGCCTTATCCGCAAACGAAATAGATGAGCTTTGCTTTACAGATCAACCATTAGAACTAAACGATCAATATGCTTGCATCACAGAAATGCTTACAGTTACGAGATATATGAAGAAGAAACGTTATGATGCAGGAACAATAAATGTTTTAGAATTAAGAGAGGATGATTTGTTGGATAAATTATGGGTAGTATTAATGGGTAAGTTGTAAAATAATTGAAAACTTTGTTTACATTTAATTTTTTAATTGAAGATTCTCAAAATGTTGATGCTATTAAGCATTGCTTGATCCATTTGTTTGAAGAGGCTGCTGAGAATGAGGGAATCAGATATAAGGTGCTTATTTTTGTTGTTAGATTGTTGGTCGATAGCTATTTTTTTAATAATCTTGTATGTGCTGATAGTTTTACACTTTGTGGGCGGAACTTACAGCCAGTTTCTGTTAATTTAGCTTATGAATTATAAATCCAGTCTTTAAACTGTTTTTAGAAGTGTAAATGCAGCATTCAAAAATAAAAATCCGGCTATCAATAGAATAGAATAGGTCACAGGCAACAGAGTGCAAGGAAACAGAGAGTGAACCCTGGCGACATTGTGGGCATAATTTGAAAAAGTGCACCAACAAACAGGAGTGCTACTTGTGCTTGTGGTTAAGGGCCACAAAACGGAAAGCATGAAATGCCCTGCTTTTAGGAAACTAGTGCAAGCACAGATGGAGAAAGAAAGGGCTATCAGGGCTTAGTCAATGAAGGGAATCCAGGTTAATCCAAACTTGCAATGATCGGCAATGGACCTACTAGAATTGAATTGCCAAAAAATCAGGAGCAGACCTTAGACCATATACTCTTATAGACATGCCTCTTGCCAACGCCGTCAAGCCAGCTTGATTGGTGCGCGTGACGTCAGTTGTGGGCAATAGGAAGAAAGTTTGTGTTAAAAGCATAAATGAAAACACATTTTTATGCACATAATCTATCAAAATATCAATGAATCTTGTTATAGGGCACTTGGCCATACATTATTTGGTTCACATAAATATTGAATTTTGTATTATTTGATAATTGACAATGTATGCTCACAATTAACGCGTGGCGTCAGTCGTGGGCATATAACGTTGTTATGTTGGCTTCACCATTCAAAAAATAGCACACGTCGCGTCTATAAGTGTATATGGTCTAAGGAGCAGACTTTGGCTTAGTCTCTGAAACAAACAAGAAAATTGCAGCAAGCGGGAAGAGATGGATCACAGACAAACAGGGAGACGTTGCAATATTCATCCCAGACAGTACAAAATTTCAAGCAACAAAATCGGGAAGCGGTGAGGGATTCTCCTGGGTGGAGTCACGGGATGCAGTTATGTACTCCTGTTACTTCTCCCCAAACGAAATCACCGAGCAATTGGCTGGTAGAACTAAGCAAAAACCGAAAAAATCTTATTATTGGCGCGGATTTCAATGCCAAGTCTGGTATATGGGGCTCACCCAGGACGATCGGAAAGGAGACATGCTAGCGGAATGGGCAAACGAAAATCAGCTTTGCATCTTAGAGGGGAAGTACCAACTTTTCAAAAAAACGGGATGGAATCATACATAGACGTCACCTTGTGCTCTACTAAGATGATAACAAATATTTAAAACAGGAACGTGGGCGAGGAGGAGTTCACATGAACATACACATAGAAATCGCGTCCAGGAAGGAAAAAAGAGAGAAAACAAAGGCTGGGCCTTCCGCAGTGGTCAAGAGAAGGAATTCCTGGAAGATCTGGACAAGCTGAAGGAAACTATAATTAAAACCTGCAAAAAGACACTAAGCAAGAAAGTAGGATGGGATGGCATGGAAGAATTTATGCTAAGAACTAAACTCGGACATGTGGGGCAAGGGGTACAAAATTTAAAAAAAGAAAACCTATGGCACAGACATGATCCCGCTGGAGGTCATCCGAGCGATAGCGACACTAAGACCGCAGCTCTGTGTGAAAGTATTCGACAAACTCATCAAGCAAGGCATCTTTCCCTCCGAATGGAAAAAGGCAAAACTAGTATTAATCGAGAAACTTACCAAAAGGGATGAAGGCAAGACATATTGACCCATTTGCCTACTGAACGCGCTAGGAAAGCTCCATGAGCACATCCTCAACAAGAGACTCGCAGAGGAAATAGATAGGAATGGAGGACTCAGTGAAAACCAACATAGGTTTAGAGGTCACTCTACTCTTGATGCCCTTAGGCATGTCAAGGAAGCCACCGGTCAAGTAGCTGCGCACATAAAGATCGCCTTCAACTCTGTGCCATGGAGGGGGCTAATAGAAGAAATTGAGAGAGGGGAATATCAACATATGTCAGGAAGATAATATACCACTATCTACAGGATAGAACTATAGTGTGCAGCTCGGGAGAAACTCTGAATATGATTTGTGGGGTGCCATAGGGCTCCGTTCTGGGCCCCACTCTGTGGAACATTTACTACGAAGGTCTATTGAGGGTACGATGATCTTGCCATGGTGGTCAGGGACAATAGCATGAGTGAAATAGAAGTTAGCGCAAAATGGGCGTCTTATGTGATTAGGAAGATGGGCTTAGAGTTGGCAACACAGACGGAAGCCACAGTCCTGGTGAGCAGATGGAAGGACATCATAGTCGAGATTAAACTAGGGGACACTACAATCAAACCCCAACATAGTATTAAATACTTAGGGCTAAGAATAGGAAAAAACTGAAACATGGGACACTACATAACTGAGGTCAAACAAAGAGCAGAGAAACCAGTAATGGCTTTGACACGAATCATGCCATATGTGGGAGGTCCGAGAGCGGAGAAACGCAAAGTAATGTGAGCAACTGTGGGCTCGGTACTGCTGTACGTTGCGTCTATATGGAAAGTGCTTACAGAACAGACTCGACTACAGACAATAACAGGAAGAATCCCAATACACCTTGTTCAAGAGCGAGACAACAACATAGGGAAACAACTGAAAGAACAAAAAGAAGCCAATAGAATAAAGACGATGGAAAAATGGCAAGAAGAATGGCAGAGCAAGGGAGATGTAGCCAAATGGACGCCCAAGAAAGGAAGATTCAAACTTACCAGAGAGGTACCGCAGGGCTCAGCACTGGGACCAGATCTGTGGAACCTTGTCTATAACGAGTTACTTCGAACGAAGATGCCGGAAGGCGTGTCAATAACAGCATTTGCGGACGACATAACATTAGTAGGTAGAGATGTAGAAATAGAAGTACTAAAAGGAAGACTAGAGCTGGCAATTGATATGATACAAATATGGATGAGAAGTAAGGGTTTTGAACTAGCAACACAAAAAATAGAGGCGGCATGGCTATCGACTAAGAGGACTAATAGAGGAACAGGTAAGATACAAGTGGGAGATCAAGTGATAACCATAGGAAAAAAAACAAATACCTCGGAGTGACACTCGAAGCAAAAGGATGGAATGAACAGGTAAAGGAAGCGGTCAAGACTTATGCCAAACAACGGAGGTCCAGGAGAAGAAAGCAGAAGGCTAATAGCAACGGCAGCAAGATGCAAATTGCTGTATGCCGCAGAAATATGGGGAGCAGCCATGAAAACAAAAAAAAAACAGAAATGAAGTAAGAGGAGCTACGAGAGCAAGCTCGCTAAGGATTAGTAGAGCTTACAGAAAAGTGTCACAAGAGGTAGTAGAGGTAATTGCGGCAACACCTCTAGCGGATATGATGGTGGAGGAAAGCATAGAAATAAAAGAAAATTGTCAAAGAAGGAACGAATAAAAAGAAGCAAAGATAAGAGCAAGAGAGAAGACTATGGAAAGATGGCAGAGACAATGGAATAGAGGTCAAAAGG
Organism: Tachinus rufipes; assembly: GCA_963932245.1. Classification (NCBI taxonomy): domain Eukaryota; kingdom Metazoa; phylum Arthropoda; class Insecta; order Coleoptera; family Staphylinidae; genus Tachinus; species Tachinus rufipes. Next base: position 13,606,077 of record OZ010749.1, read on the forward strand.
GGAATTGGACGAGAGAACTAATCCCGGAGATAAAAAAATGGGTAGAGAAGAAATCTGAGACGTGCTATTATACAACACAAATACTGACCAGGCACGGAGCATTTAGAAAATTCTTGCAAAAAAATTAAAAAAATGAAGGAAGAAGAAAGGTGTATATTTTGTCAGGAAGAAACACACGATAACGCAGAACACACTAGTAGAATGCGAGGCGTGGGAGGAAGAAAACAACTAGAAAATATACTAGGAAGCAAAGTGGATAAAACAACAATCATTAACAAATTATTAAAAGATGAAAATAAATGGAGGGCGCTAAGAAACTTTTCAAAAAGTGCACTAAAAAAAATTGAAGAGTTTGGCAATAGAAGAGTTAGAAAAACAAACAATGGAAACAAACACACAAACTGAAAGCCATAGAAGAGAAAGGAAAGAGACGAGAGAAGCTAAATGGAAACAAAAAAACAGAGAAAAAGATCAAAAAGAAAGAAATAAGAACGGACAGGACAATTATGCATACCAAGAAACAGAAGAAAAAAAAAAGAACATTTACAGACACTACGATACCAAACGAAATTGCAGAAATAAGGAAAAAGAGGAAACAGAAATAAGGCAAATACCAAATGGTAGATATGCTATCTCGAGATTGACTGAGAACGCAACCTTTCAGATAGTCGGGATATACCTGGCAACGAGAGGACATGAAGAAGTAATTCCAGATGGAGATACAAGGATATCACTGGAGGTAAAATTTACAAATCTAGGACTTCCAAAAGGAACACAATTAATGGAACTGCATAAACTATTCATGGAGGAGAGGGGATACGATGAAGAAGAAGTGAACAAAGACCTTAGTAAGCTAAGAGCACATCTGAGAACAAATTATATAATTAGAGTAAATATCACACGGATGGCAGAAAGAAGAGAATGCAGAGGTAGATGCCAGTGCAGATAAGAAAGGGCAAAATGACAAAAGAGACATATAAAGGTAGGGGCTATAGAGAGAGGGGGGGGGGGCAGCATGCGTGAAAATCCGCAAGGCAAAAACCAGCCCACCTCAAACTAGGGCTAAATGTAGGTTAGTTTAGAAAACCGGAAGGTATACCATGCGTAAGTCAAGCCACTTGTTGAGGGCCAACACCTCACTACGTCTAAAAAAAAAAGCTAAATGGACGCAGACTCTTATACCCGTGGTGCTGCCCCTACTGCGGGGAAACGGATAATCCAGAGCATACACTGGTGAAGTGCCCTCGCTGGAAGGATATCAAAATGGAGGTACAGAATAAAGTCGGAAAGGAGATAACCATTAGCAATCTGACTCCACTTATGGTGGAAACTGCAAGCAACTGGAGGGACATTGATGAAGGAATAAGAAAAATAATGACAACTAAAAAGGAAGATTAAAGGATAAGACTTGGAAGCCAAAAATTGAAAGTGTCTTGGACTTGTGAAGTAATGCCACAACTGTGATTCCGCAAGCCCTGGAGGATATAGAGATTCAGGGTTTTTGTGGGTATAAGGAAAACCGGGAGCCCCACACAATGTGCGTAATGCATTTCCCATTAACAGAAAAAAAAAAATGTTTTTAAATATAATGTCAAAAATCGGTCTTAAAACATCAAAATATTGTTAGAAAGTAGCAAAATTCGGCTATAAACTATTGCTTTTTTTGAAGAAAAAATTATGAAATGTTAAAAAGTGCAAAGTTTTATTATATAAAAACATTAAATATTTTTATATAGAATCGAAATTCAGTCTAAAACTGTTCCAAATTATATTCATAAAATGTGAAAAATAGCAAAATCTGGCCATGAAACATCAAAATCTGGTCATAAACTATTTGAAAATGTGCAAAAAATTCATAAAAATCTAAAAATCCGGCTTTAAAATATCAAAATACTGCAAAAAGTAAAACAGCTCACAAAAAATGCAAAATTCTGTCAAAATATAGAAAAGAGTTCAAAAAAACAAAATTAAGTTAAAAATGTGCAAAATTTAGTTAAAAAACAGCTAAATCGGGATTAGAAATTTCAAACAATTGTTAAAAATTACCGAAATTTTGCTATTAACTGTAAAAAGTGTACTAATGTCAGATGTTTTTAGAAAGAACCAAAATTTGGAATAAAAGTACAAAATTCTTTTAATGAAGTTTCAAAAATAGCAAAATCCAATAAATAATCGGCTTTGAAATCAAAATATTGCCAGAAAGCGTCAAAATCCGGTCAAAAACTGTAGAAAAATCCAAAACCTCTTCATAAAATGTCAAAAATTTGGCCAAAAAGTATGAAAAAAAGCGCCAAAACTTACTCATTTACTGTTAAAAACTGCAAAATTCTATCATATAAAGTCAAAAATAGCTAATATGGTCATAAAACATTAAAATAAAAATCCGATCGAATCAAAATTCGGCCAAGAATGGTTAAAAAGTCCCAAATTATATTCATAAAATGTCAAAAATAGCAAATTCCGACCATAGAACATCAAAATATTGTTGAATTGCACCAAAAACTGTAAAAAAAATGATACTATTTTAAAAATAGCAAAATCCGGATATAAAATACCATAATACTGTCAGAAAAAATCAAAATCCGGTTATAAACTGTCGAAAAGTGCAAAATTCTATTCATAGAATGTTAAAAATAGGAAATCCAACTATAAAGTATAAAAGTATTGTCAAAAGTACCAAAATTCAAAATAATAAGTTTATTTTGTCAAAACTGCAACATTCTTTTCATAAAATGTAAAAAATAACTAAATTCGGTCTAGAAATTTTGAAGAATTGTTAGAAATCACCAAAATTTTGCCAAAAACTGTTAATAAATGTACAATTTTATTTAATAAAATGTCAAAAATAGCAAAATCAGTTATCAAATTTTAAATTTTTTTTATAAAGAACCAAAATTTGGCGTTGCAATATCAAAATATTGTCAAAAAGCTCCAAAATCCGGTCATAAACAGTAGAAAATGCAAAAGTCTTTTCACTTTTCATGAAATGTTAAAATTTTGGCCAAAAAGTATGAATATATTGTCAAAAAGCACCAAAACTTACCCATTGACTGTTAAAAACTGTAAATTTCTATCATACAAAGTCAAAAACAGCTAAATCTGATCATAAAACATTAAAAAAATTAGATAAATCAAAATTCCGCCAAAAACGTTTAAAAATCCAAAATTGTTTTCATAAAATTCCAGCCATAAAACATCAAAATATTGTTGAAAAGCTCAAAAATCTGGCCATAAACTGTTGAAAAGATCATTTTTTTTATAAAATTCTAAAAATCCAGCTTTAAAAATTCAAAATCCGGTCATAAACTGCCAAAAAGTGTAAAAAATGGCTAAATCCGTCCATTAAATTTCAAACAGTTATTAGAAATTTGGCCATAACTGTTGAAAACTGTACACATTTTTATGAATTTTTAAAAACTGCAAAATCCGGCTATAAAATATCGAAGATATGTTAGAAAAAAACAAAATCCGGCATATAAAGTTATAAATGGCAAATTTCTGTCATAACATATGAAAATAATTAAGAAAAAAACAAAATCCGTATAAAAAGTGCAAATTTTAGTTCATAAAATGTCAAAAATAGCTAAACCCAGACTAGAAAATTTAAACAATTGTTGAAATCACCAAGATTCGTCCATAAGTTGTTAAAACTGTAAAAAAATTATGATATTTTATAAACTGCGTTTATTCGGCTATAAATTATAAAAGATATTGTTAGAAAGAACCAAAATCCGGCATAAAAGTGCAAAATTCTTTCAATGAAATGTCAAAAATAGCAAAATCCAGTTATAAAATTTAAAAAGAACCAATAGAAATGACCTCAATAATAAAAAAATGTATAATTGAGGTCATCTCACTAATGACGTCAACAATAAAACATTGCAAAGGACCACCTCAGTTAACCTCAATCATGACCTTAACAAGAAAACCTTAAAATAACTTCACAATAGTTCATCAGTGAGATGACCTCAGTAATACAATTTATATTACTGATGACCTCATTAATTAAAATTGTAAAGGACTACCTCAGTTAACCTCACCTATGACTTTAAAAATAAAACCTTACAAATGTTTACCAGTGAGATGACCTCAGTAATAAAAAAATGTATTATTGAGGTCATCTCACTAATGACGTTAACATTAAAACATTGCAAAGGACCACCTCAGTTAACCTCAAAAATAAAACCTTAAAATAACATTACAAATGTTTACCAGTGAGATGACCTCAGTAATACAATTTTATTTATATTATTGAGCTCATCTCACTGATGACCTCATTAATAAAAAATTAAAGGACTAATCTCAACTATGACTTTAAAAATAAAACCTTAAAATAACCTCGCAAATGTTCATCAGTGAGATGAGCTCATTAATTCAAAAATGTATTATTGAGGTCATCTCACTAACGACGTTAACAATAAAACATTGCAAAGGACCACCTCAGTTAACCTCAACCATAAAGTATAAAAATATTGACAGAAAATACCAACATTTACAAGTCAAAAATGGCAAAATCTTGACAAAAAATCGTAGAAACTGTCAATGAAATAAAAAAAGCTAACAAAACTGTCAAAAAAATTACTAAAACTCAAAGGAATTACCAAAACTACTAAAAAAATCATCAAAACTGTTAAAAAAATTAACAAAACTGTCAAAAAAGCTAATAAAAGTCATAATTTACTTTAAAAAAGCAAAATTGTAAAACTGTAGAATAAAATAATGCTCCAAAACACCCTTGTGCTATCGACCAAAATCTTTTTATCCATTACTTAAAAATCATAAAATATTTCAAACCATTCATATTATAGATAAAAGAACACTGCCAAAGCACAGTTGCAAATATTTTACGTGGCATCCAAGAAGGCAAATTAATTGTCCCCAGTATAACCAATATCCAGGCATTAAAATTCTTCATTGAACTAGGAATTGAAAAATTGCGTCTAGATTATTTTCATATAATTTCCTATTTCAACCACGATGAATATTTAACTCTATCCGATCAATGGGAGTAAGTTCAATTATCCGAATAAAAATTAATCTATAATATATTTTTTTAATTTTAGTAATTTAGTTAAAGCTTCGAATAGTAACGTTACTGATACTAGAAAAACGCAACATTCATCATCTCAGGTGTTTGCGGCCAGTCATAGAAGTAGAAAAACATTCAAACAATCAACGGTGGAAACTGATTTAATTTATAAACAGTTTAATTATTTAATTAATTTTCATGTTACTGTTGAGTATTTGCAATTTGCACAAACTTGCCTGTTTTCTGAAGCGACTTTTAAGCTTGTTTCTAAGAATATATTTAATCAATTCACTCCTTCTAAGAATAAACTCGATTTTGATTCATTGCAAATGGAACTTATGGAACATGAGATGGAAATTAATGTTTTGGGATTTAATGCTGATTATTTGGATAAGTAAGTTGTAACCACGGCCTTAGAAGTGAATGTTTGTAATGAGTATTTTTTTTAAGGTGTCGTATGTTATCTTGGAATTTGAAAATGACTACAAACAAAAATAAACACGCTTCTGTGTCGACTATTTTTCATCATAGCATAATGCCCCTGTTTCCATCAACTATTTCTAATGAGTATCGTGAGTATTCTTTAAATTTTGTTTTATTTTATAATTGGTGTGGTTTGTTTTCAGCTATGCCTCCTGGTGATACTAAAGAGAATGTTTATTATGTTTTTGAAACAGTTTATATTGTGAAATAGTAATGTTGATGTATTTGGATTTTATATTTTTGTATTAAGGAATATTTTTTTAATTTTGTGTTTTCTTTATTATTCCTATGTAATATAAACAAACAAAGAAACAAACCTCCGGGGTGACGACGGCAATAAACGGCGCCCAACGTGGGGCAGCCGAGAGCACGGTGCTTTCACTGGCACCGAAACCAACCCATCAGAAAAAGAGTACTTCGACGAAGGTAACACGATGTAAACATAACCGAAAGAAGATTGATACTGGACCCAAGGGCCTAGCCCCGGAACCAGGAAAAGGTACCTACCTGGAAGTATACTCGAAGATATGACAAGACCGACACATTACTCCCGCACTAACAATAGAGAAAAAACAAGTCGGCAACAAAGCATGGATGCTACGACAGATGCCTTGAAGCCAATGACTGACACGTTGAGAGAAATGTCGCCATTAACCGACTAGCAGAAAGCTTGCTAACCTTCGGCGGACTACGTCACGAAGACCCAAAAGACTTCTTTATAAGACTGGAGACATGCAACACTGCTCAGAAACCTTCGTGGTGATGCCCCTGCCAAGCTACCCCAACACTAAGCGGCCATTGCCTCAAAAATTTGCAGATTCAGTTTTGGTGGTGCAACTCGCCGGTGTCTTGATGACGACGCACCACCAACCAAAGGAACCTGTTGTAAGTTTTCTGAAGAGCAGAGAACAGTCCCGGAAACGCCTTAGCGTCAAAACCTCTAACACCTCGGCCGATCCCGACGCTACAACTCGCAAACTAAAATTACACTAAGGTCAAGAGACCACGAAATTTATTTCACAAGCGGACCTCGCTGAGTTGTTACCAACAACTTGCAAGTGAGCTGATCACATCCCAGCTGGGCGAAGATCTCTGATATTAGGACACCTCTGGCTGAAAGAGAACAATGCCAATCTAGATTATGCACGCCACTGCATTCACGCCCGTACAATGCACAGAAGAATGCAGTAGTATTCGAGCAAGTGGAGAAGCTACTAGTAACTGGAATAATTGAACTGAGCGACTACTGTGCATATAGTACGGTGCTAGTAGCTAGTACGAAAGAAGCATAAAACGGTTTGATCGAGGCAACCAAGACAAAGCCCTCTGGGTACTGGCAAATTTCTATGGAAGCATTGAGCGAACATCTCACCACGCGCCAGATGATGGATGCCATTTGGGTTGAAGAATGGCCATGGGGGATCGGTAGTTGTGAGCATCGGTTGAGTGTCCATGCACTGCGGGGTGATGTGCGCTCTGGTCAGGACGTCATATTGTACCCAGGGTTTGGTTGTTGAGTTGTCCCACGGCGTGAGGTGCTGGTGTTTTCTAGAGGTGGGTGAGTCAACTCTAGCGCGTTCATCGGTGAGTGAGTAGTCGGCGTCGAGAGAGAATGGATCGTGTTCCTGATGTAGGAGAGGCAAGTCCAGTTTCCAGTCGGGAAATGGCTCACGGTGGAAGATGCAGTGCCGTGAGTCGTGTGCAAGTCGGGATGCGGGTAGTGCATTCCCGAGGCAGTCGTCGGTGTAGAGGTATAGATGAGCATTAGTCCAGTATTATAATCTGACCAAGTGTGCCTTCTGGTAAGAAGAAGCCCATCAAATCACTACCAAGAAAAACCAGCCCATGAATCACCACCAAACTAATCCGAGAATATCTCCGGCGTAGCTATAAGAAACAAGTCCAAAGGTTTGTAGGCCTATATACGTGTCTGAGTGAGTACATCCCCAACTTTGCCCAAGTAACCAAGCCACATATGGAGCTACAAGTCATGAAGAAGCTCTTTGAATGGAGACCGAAAACTGACGCAGGATATGAAGACGTGAAAAACTTGACAGACCAACTCTTGAAGCTCATACACCCCTGCTTGTACTACGTATTATACCAAGAGGAAAGGCTACGAAGACACGTAATATCATACACCAGTTTAGGGTTAACCGAATGTCGGAAGATATATCATTCAAACTAGTTTGAGTGCATTTCAATAGTCTGGGCCACCAAACACCTATCTAGAGGATGCGGCTTTTACCCTAAGAACCGATAACAGGGCGTTGGTGTGGATGAAGAATTTGACCAAGTCAAAATTCACAAGATGGGCCTTAATGCTCAAGAAGTTCAACTATCATTAATTTATTTCCCGGCGCTTTATAAAAAAAATCGCACTTGTAATTACGTGCAAAGTCCTAAAAGATGCAGACAGGGTAGTACCGAGAGGTTGGCAGACGCAGTACACGCGCGCACAGACTCGTGCGATTATAGATTAGTGCAAAGCTTTAAGGGGTGGCTCCGATGACCCACAAAACAATGATTACCGACTAGGCAAAGCTAGGAAAGAACTATACCGAACATCAGATCGCCGCGATCAACTAGTAATCCCACAAATATTTGTCTTGCACCGTCACGCAACCGAACTCAGGCAGAGACAAAATTATCAAAGGTCATCTGGCCCAAGAACGTACGGACATTTGTAAAAAATACCCATACAAGCCCGAGAAGTCTACCAATGGGAGCGCTACAAATAAAAAATAGCTGGACAGCGCCGCTATAAAAGCCAACATCGCGAGCAGACCTACGGCATGGCCTTTTTTGACTTCGATAAGGCCTGGTAGAAAAATCTACTACTTAAACTGTAAAACTCAAATTTCTTTTGCGTCTTATAAAGCTGATAGCTATTTTAGATATAAAAGAAGAACTCTGGTAATTGAACTCCTACTTTTGCCGATGGTTACGTAAATTGCACGTACAGTCTATCTTTGATAATGCCAAATTGGAAAAAAACCTACTAGTTCCAATGCCCTGGCAGAACAACAGAATGTCGCTCCGGAACAAAATCTGTATGTACACCATCATCAGAACCCAAATCAAGTTTGCATCGTCAGTCTGGGAAACGGCTGCAAACACTCACTTTAATCGTCTCGAAGCTTTTCAAAGTCTAACTTTGGTATATAAGCCTTACATTGAGGTATTTAAACACTATGAGGGTTTAGTCGATAGACACGTTCCTTTTTGAAAGTGAATCCAACACGTTGAGTCTTTAGATGATTTTCCTCCTAAACCACAAAAACCATATTAACAAAATTGATTAATACAGAGATAGCAGAAGCAAACAGAAAAACAAATACCGGTGACTCTGGAACAAACATACACTTTTATCACCACAGACGAGTCATAATAGAAAAACATTACTACTCCATTATAGACAAAACACCAGACAAAAAACCTGCGTCTGGCGGCCACCTGCACACAGGAAGCTTCTTCTTCTTCTTTAGCAGCCTTTCTCTGTCCACTCCTGGACGTAGGCCTCCCCTTAAAGTTTCCATGACTTCATATCTTGTACCAGCTGGACCCAATGTTTTCCTGCCTGCTGGTAGATGTCATCCAACCATCTCTTCTGCTACCGTCCTATGCTTCTCTTAGGCGCTTTTGTTTTTCGCCTTATTTCCACATTTTGTATCTTTTCTCTTAGGCTTACTCCTAGCATTGCGTGTTTTATCGCTATTGTTACTTTTGATGGTCAGTGCCATAGTCTCTAGACCATATGACATCACGGAAAGGATACACCTCGGGATCTTTCAGAATAAAGTTTAGCATTCCGAATGCCGCCCATGTCATGCCTACTCTTCTCGTAACTTTGGTGTTTTGGTTTGCTTTACCGAGTTTGATTAGGTGGCCTAAATACGCACTCTTCTACTTTTCCGATGACTTTTCCTTCAAGAGATAAAGTGTTCGTCTCATCCGGGCTCATGAACTTGGTTTTCCCGGGGAACCAATCCCTTAAATTGTCGCCTTGTCTAGAGCCGTATGAACTGTTCCGTCATTGCATGACAATAAACAGTCTAAAATAAAATAGCTTTTGAGTCAGAGTCTTTTCTAGAAAAACTTACCCAGGCAGAAAACACGTGTTTTAATTTTATTTCATAGTTTTTTCCAAAAAAACAGAGATCTATCTCTCCATTATGACACGTTAAAGCAAAACGGATTGGTAAAGCTTTGCTTTGACGCTAGAAGATTAAATCCCGTCACCGAATTGAATAACAAGCTACCCCGTCTTACTGAGGATATATTACATTGTATAGCGGGTATTCGCTATATGTTTTAATTAGTTAAGGTCTTCCCCTTTGGTCTTAAAACTTTTGAGGGACTTAGCTGCTTATCTCCAATTGATGACTTGGCGCTTGCAACTAAAAAGTCGTTCTGGTGTTACCCGCAAGGAGCGTGGCCTCGGAATGAGCAAGGGAGCGATTCTAACCGCTGTGACTTTTGTCATTAGTGACGTAATGTCAGTAAAATAAAACCAAATGCTATTTAGATTTCACTGAAATGACGTAATTTTTATGACAAAAGTCACCAAGATCAGAATTAACTCCCAGAACTCCGCCACGACTCATCTCTATTGCCAGTTCCACCGCAACATACAAAACCCTTTTAGCTCCTGGAAAAGTTTACAACATCCCAAACACTTTCACGTATTTGGAGCGCAGGGACGTTGAACTGCGATCTTCATCAAACAATTAGCTGACCACTCGGAAATCCCTACGCCTTCGTCAACTGTTGAATTGGAGGCTAACTCAATTGGAATTAATGTTCATGGTCTGGGACTGATAAAGTTGATTTCAGCATCAGCCGCCAACCAAGAAGCTAGAACAGCGGATCTCAATGCTATACTAGACGGTCAGCTTCCAACAATTATTGAAGGAAACTTTAGTTCAAAGTATTAAGATTGGCACAGCGGACTAATTAAGTATGACCAGGGTAAGGGCTATACCGTACTAAGGCCAGACATGCTAACTTATCACAGTTACTAGGGGTACAGGAGGATGTTCTTGGTATTGCTTTACGAAAGAACATCGAAGCTCAAACTACTATTTTGGTTAACAATCTCAGCTCAGACCACAGTTATTTTAGATTTCTATAAAAGAGAGTGTGAAAAAAGAGTCAAGTAAGTCTGCAATTCGAACGGCGGAGTTGCCTGCGTAGTTGATGACTTTACTAGTCTCATCTTGCTAGCAACGACCCAACTGAATGAACCGAGCTAAACCGCCTCAATGGTGAGGTAAAGAAGGCAATCAAGAAGCACTAAAATTAATGCTGAAAATTTATTCTTAATTCCTCCAACAAAGATGATAATCTGATGTAAAGGATTACTAAAACCTTTAGATATAAGCGTACACCGCTTCCTTTTATTCATTGCAAAAGAGGCCATGAATACACTTTGGAAGGCAAGGCCAAAACATTTGCTGACAGGCAGCCTTGAACTCCAATGCACGCCGATCTACAACGAATACTTAGACTTTTTTATCTTCATAGAAAAAGTCTAATATAATCTCTCGCAAAGATTGCAAAAGATAAACATTTCCATAAAATTACCAGAAACTGTAATCTCGGATATAATCTGAGATCATACGGCGTCTGAAATCCTGTTGTAGAATCATCAGCATGGCTTCAGATATAGGCTCTCCACAACCCATCAAGCAGAGTTACTGATCGAATTAAAACTGGTTTTTGTACAAAACAGGCCACTGGTGTCATATTCCTTGATGTTGAAAAGGTCTAGTATCAAGATCAACTCTTGAAGCTTCAGCGTTTGAAGTTTAATCCGAGAAACTGATTGTTTTTTATATAAAATGAATAACACTAGCTGTAAAGCTGTATGTCAAGTGTCTACCCCTACCTCAATTTAAGCAAAAGTTCCACAAGGTTTAATATTATGTCCAATGCTCTTCAACTTGTATGTATCAGACATACCAAGCATCACGCTTGTTTACAAAATCGGTCAGTACGCTGACGATACGTTACTTTTATACACTTCAAGGTATCCAAAAGTCATCACAATCATACATCAAGCTGCTTGTGAAGCACTTAAAACTTGGCTAAGACACTGGAGGGCAAAAATTAATCCGGAGAAGAACAAGACTATACTTTTCTCCAGAAGTTTTTGGCTAACTCCGCATGAGAAAGTTTATCTAAACAGCGCTCCATGGATAGATACTGCAACACTCCTAGGAATAGAGTTATATAGAGGGACGTACTAAGTAAGGCCAAAATCCCAATTTTTTGACTCCGCTGCTGCGCAGGAATAGCTGAGTGCTCTAAAAACTACAATTCGCCCAATTATGACATATGCATGTCCAGCTTGAAGTATAACAGCTCTTACCTATCTTAATAAGATATAGTTATTTCAAAGCAAGACTTTGAGAACGATCCTCAAAGTGTCTTACTACGTTTGTAACACCTAACTGAGAGCTGACACGGTATTTGATGATGGCAAAAAACTTCATCCATAAAATCGTCTTGCAAAACAAGACGAGAAGTTTTTAAAACACTAGTAACCAATCAACATGCTTGCTGTATAAGAAAAAAAATGTGGCTTTTCAACTACTACCACACAAAATCAACGCCTATAAGGCTGGCGCAAAATGCCCTCTAGAAAACATGAAAAAATGACATAGTCAATTAAAAAGGTTGTACAAAGAAATGTGAAAACTTTCTGATGTTAAAACAGAGGGTGGGGGGAAAGGGAAGTTAGTCCGATAGGCGTTTCCATATTTTTGGAAAGTAAATCCAACGCAGCATTGGAAGTCCCAACAGGAGATGGAGCTTCCAATGTTTCACCGGAAACACTTGGCAAACCAAAGACACTGCTGATTTATATGAAGCAATGGGTCAATGCACCCGATCCAAAACGTCCCATTCTCCGGGGTGCCATTGCTAACTTGAAAGGCATCTCCGAGGACCTCCGCTTAGTGACTTTGTGCTATTCTGCAGGGTAACTACTGCCCCAGTAGCAAATGCCAGCAAAATCAAACCCGGATTGCACCAAATCCATATTTTATCAGGCGTAACACCAACCCGGAACCGCCGACAACCACTGCCTCTGACAAAACCTAGATCCCAGCACTGGCCTCAACCATTTATTTTGTTTAGTTTTTATTTTTTTTAGTATTTATAAAATTTGTGCTTACAGTAATCCAAGATTAATGACGTTTTTGAAGTTTATTTTCATAGCGCAAAAGACAAATGATTTTATATTACAATAATACTCAAAGTTTTCATGCAAGTAGATTAGTTTATTGTTGAATGTCAATAAACTATATTGATTAATTATTTAATTAAAAACAAAGTTTTAGGTTAACACTCAAACGTCTTAGTTGAAAACGCCATATTTAAACCTTTCACAAATAATTACACCAAAACATAATCAGTACGCCACTGGTACCACGAGACACTCGACCAAAGGCAACTACTATATGCAACCCTATATACATCAAAAAATTATTTTTCTTCAATATTATTTAAATTAATATCTATTATCACTTTATTGAGATAAAAAGTAATAATAATATACATTTAATTAATATTATAAACAATAATGACTTTCAGTTTTAATAATCAAACATAACCTATATTTAGTAAACACAAGATGTATTTAATTTAATTGAACCAACTCTACTAATAAAATACTCAAAATGAGTAAAATCATATTAGGCGGTGGAATAAGTGGCTTATCAGCAGCACATTATTTAATAAAAAGGAATCCAACAGAATCCCTAACATTAATCGAATCAACTAATCGCGTAGGAGGCTGGATGAAATCAACCGTCCATGAAGATGGCACAATATTTGAACAAGGACCGAGAACTATACGACCAAGAGGCCAACCGGGTGCAAACACATTGAAACTAATCGAGGATTTAAATCTATCGGATAAAATACGACCAATATCTTTATCGCATCCAGCTGCAACTAATCGAATGATTTATGTTAATAAAGAACTTCACATGCTACCAACTAGTTTTACAAGCATCTTTAGAAAACAAAAACCATTCAGTAAGCCTTTAATTAGCTACCTATTAAAGGAATATTTTAAACCAATGAAGAAAATTGATGATGAATCAATTTATGATTTTGTTAATCGGCGCTTTGGGAAAGAAATAGCTGATTATCTAATAAGTCCTATGATTTGCGGTATATGTGGAGGTAACGCAAAAGAAGTCAGTGTAAATTTTTTAATGTCATCTCTATTCGATAAAGAACAAAAATATGGAAGCATTTCTAAAGGTTTAATTAAAGGAAGATTCGATAACAAGAATGAAACAAGTGAAATCAGCGAATTATCAATAAGAGCTTCAAATGAAAAGTGGAGCGTTTATTCGTTCAACGGTGGTATTGAAATATTACCCAAAGCTTTACATAATGAAGTTGTAAAATCGGGTACTAATGTTCTGCTAAATCAGGAATGTACTAGTATTGAATTCGGAGATAAAGTAGTTTTAAAATTAAACGATGGAAGGAGTTTAGAAACCGATCGATTAATTAGTTCAATTTCAGCTGAAAAATTAGGCGATTTGGTTAATAAACAACATCCCAAATTAGCAACGTTATTGAAGAATATAGAAAATGTTTCTTTAGGAGTCGTAAATATTAAATACAAACAAAACGTTATTGAAAAGGAAGGTTTTGGTTTTTTAGTTGCTCCTAATGAAAATTTACCTATATTAGGCGTTATTTATGATAGTTGTTGTTTTCCTAATGGTGGCAACACGGTTTTGACTTCAATGATGGGTGGGTATTGGTTTAAACAACATTTCGGTGATAATCCGACTGAGGATGTTTTTATTGGTCATGCTTTGGAACAGATTAAGAATATTTTGAAAATTGATGTAAAACCTGATGAGTTTAAAGTTAATATTTTGAAGAATTGTATTCCCCAGTATAAGGTTGGTCATAAGGCTAATTTGGTGAAAATTTATGATTATATTAAGGAACATAATTTGGCTTTATCGATATGTGGAGCGTCGTATAATGGTGTTGGTGTTAATGATGTTATTTTATCTGCAAAGAAGGTTGTTGATGATTTGTAATAAAAAAAAAAATTTTTATAATTTTTGCATTTTATTTGTTTTAATTACTTAAATAAACAACTATTTTCCGTAGCTTTTCCTTTTAATCGTAATAAGTTATTTTATTAATGAAAAAATAGAACACCTACGCCTATGGTCTAAAAAATTTGCAGTGCATACATAGTTGCCTATATTATACAGCAAATTTAGTTTCAACTTCACATAATTTACGGGCTGCTATAGCTATAAAATTTACCACACTAGATAAAACTTTTGTGAATATTTACCTTCTCTTCAGGCTACCGGATTTTTGTAAATACTTTTGCAGCCGCATCAATTGTACTCGTATGGAGGAGATTAATATTGAAAGCATTACTATTACTAACTAATTTTATACATTTTTAATTGTATAAAGAAAATGTATGTATGTATTAACCGATTAAAATATAACAAATCAACATAACAAACGTACTCAATTACAGTGACCTTCATTACCGACTTAAATGCAATAATTACCTTATTTTAGTGAAGGCAGATTTTCGTTAATATTTCAGCAGCGGCACGGATCCCACTCGTATTGCGTTGACTAACATTGGGTCCAACCCTATCACTAACTGTTTTTATATATTTAACACTTTATACAATTAAAATATTGACTAATTATCAATAAATGTCTGCACATAATTTAGAAGCGCTATAGCTGTCAATTTGCACTAAAATTTACTACCAACTTAAATTAGTTAAAACAAAATGCTACTATCACAAGCATATTCATAATTATGTTACAATGTTTTAATCAACTTAACATAATTATCTAGGGTAGCATCCATGACTCAATATTAAATGTACAAAATTCATCACAATATAAGCACATTAGATTGATAAAAAAAATGTTAACTTTTACCTTCTCTTCAGGCTACTGGATTTTTGTGAATATTTTTGCAGCCAAACCACTTATACTGGTATAGAGGTGATTATTATTGTATCCATCACTATTACTAACTATTTTTATACATTTTTTTTGTATATAAAGAAAATATTAACTTATTAATATAAAACAGAAGTCTCAATTACAGTGACCTTCGTTACCGACTAAAAGTTAATAAAGCTAAACACTTTTAATACAAGAAATTTAGAATAAATCAATTATATCGTATCAATCAGAATAATACGCATTTTCGTTATTAATAATTAGCTTTTTAACAATATGACCAAACAATTATAACTCATAACAATTATAAGTAAATGCAATAGCAAAATTACCTTATTTTGGTGAAGGCAAATTTTTGTTAATATTTCAGCAGCGGCACAGATTCCACCCATATTGCGTTGACTAATATTGGGTCCAACACTATCACTAACTGTTTTTATACATTTAACACTTTATACAATTAAAATATTGACTAATTTTCAACAAATTTCTGCACATAAATTAGAAGCGCTATAGCTGTCAATTTGCACTAAAATTTACTACCAACTTAAATAAATTAAACCAAAATATTACTATCAGAGGCAATTAAGTTATTCATAATTATGTTATGGATCAAAATATAATATAAACAACAGTTTGAATTTGTAGTGGGAGTTATAATATTAAAATTATTTAAATCAACTTACAAAATCATAAATGTCGGCATTTATCGGTAATCTTCGCATTCATAAATAATAAAAATTGATGTGCGACGTGACTGGTAGTTTGATTACTTCCATTCCCATTTTATAAGAGATTTAAAGTGAACGCATCTGTTGATGCAGCGTGATCGACGCGAGTGATGTGACAAGTAATATAGCAAGCCGAACGTACAATTTTAGTAATATGAAGTAATAATAAAGCCTCGTTCATGGCCGTCTGTCAAACCAAAAAATTGCGATTATTTTAACTTTTTGCGATTTTTTTAAGAATGTACCTAACTTCATGTCATTGAATTTTTATTAATAAATTAATTAAATGAATTGTAATTAAGTATTATTATTAAAATAACTGTAAATTAAAAGTTTTGCTAAATTTAAATGAGATTTTACAGTTATTAAATCAAGCGCCAGTTCTGTAATGAAACAGTCAGATTGTGGTTAGGTTTGTATTTGTAACTTCAATTCATTATACTCTTCGTTTAACGTTACGCGCGCTGTTGCCAAACTTAAGTACAATAATTTAAAGCTAAATACAATTTATTTATTCAATACTGACAATAGCTGCTCTCCCGTTAATAGGGTTACTAGCCCAGGGCATCTTACCCCAGCGCGCGCCAGTGCAAGTTACACTCGAGCGTCTTTCTTCCGTTGACTGTTCTTGATATATATTTTAATTAATTAACGGCTGCTGTCAGATGTAACTTTTAAATCAACCAATCAAATGAGGAAGTGCAAATTTATCTGACATATCAACCGTTTAAAGAAATGATGTTAGGCACATTTATTAAAAATAATCACAAAAAGTTAAAATTGATTCAACTTTTTCCGTTTGACGTATCATCAAAAATATTCTCCGAGAATACAATGAAGATAACACATAAAAAATGTAGATAATGTTATAAAATGCCTAAGCAATTATTTATTTTATTGTAATATTGTTACAATTAATTGAATTATTTTATGTTTTAATTAATAAATAAATTGTTTATAGCTTTAAATTATTGTAAGTTTGGTAACAGCGCGTAACGTCTGTTAAATAAAGAGTATAATGAAGTGAAGTTACATATACAAACATAACCAAAATCTGATCTGCGTCATTATAAAACTGGCGTGTAATTTAATAATTCTAAAATCTCATTTAAATTTAGTTAATTTACTTATTTTAATAATAATAATACTTATGCCCGTATTACACTGTCAATAATTATATCTTGAATTATATATATAAAAATATTTAAATCTTAAAAAGTTTGTAAAATGCACAAAACATCATCAATCTTATTGTAGATTGAAATTTTAAGAATATTTTTAGGTTCTCTTTATAATTAACACATAACATGTGAGTAATAGCATTTATAATATAACCTAACTATTTTTAAAAAAACTGTTAATTTGTACATTTTTTGTGTTAATTCTATCAACTTTCCATTCAATTTTTATTACTCTATCAACTTTCCATCTACTTTCCTTCCACCTTATCTACTTTCTATCCACTTTTAATTACTTTATCAACTTTCTGTCTACTTTCCTTCCACCTTATCTACTTTCCATCCACTTTTTATTACTCTATCAACTTTCCATATACTTTTCTTCCACCTTATCTACTTTCCATCCACTTTTAATTACTCTATCAACTTTCCATCCACTTTCCTTCCACCTTATCTACTTTCCATATACTTTTATTTACTCTAATACCTTCCCATCCACTTTTAATTACTCTATCAACTTTCCATCTACTTTCCTTCCACCTTATCTACTTTCCATCCACTTTTAATTACTCTATCAACTTTCTGTCTACTTTCCTTCCACCTTATCTACTTTCCATCCACTTTTTATTACTCTATCAACTTTCCATATACTTTTCTTCCACCTTATCTACTTTCCATCCACTTTTAATTACTCTATCAACTTTCCATCCACTTTCCTTCCACCTTATCTACTTTCCATATACTTTTATTTACTCTAATACCTTCCCATCCACTTTTAATTACTCTATCAACTTTCCATCCACTTTCCTTCTACCTTATCTACTTTCCATATACTTTTATTTACTCTAATACCTTCCCATCCACTTTTAATTACTCTATCAACTTTCCATCTACTTTCCTTCCACCTTATCTACTTTCCATCCACTTTTTATTACTCTATCAACTTTCCATATACTTTTCTTCCACCTTATCTACTTTCCATCCACTTTTAATTACTCTATCAACTTTCCATCCACTTTCCTTCCACCTTATCTACTTTCAATATACTTTTATTTACGCTATTAACTTTCTATCCATTTTTCATTATTCTATCAACTTTCCAACCACTTTCCTTCCACCTTATCTACTTTCCATCCACTTTTTATTACTCTATCAACTTTCCATCTACTTTTAATTACTCTATTAACTTTCCATCCACTTTTCATTATTCTATCAACTTTCCAACCACTTTCCTTCCACCTTATCTACTTTCCATCCACTTTTTATTACTCTATCAACTTTCCATCTACTTTTAATTACTCTATTAACTTTCCATCCACTTTTCATTACTCTATCAACTTTCCATCTACTTTCCTTCCACCTTATCTACTTTTCATCCACTTTTAATGACTCTATTAACTTTCCATCTACTTTTAATCACTCTATCAACTTTCCATCCACTTTCCTTTCACCTTATCTACTTTCCATCCACTTTTCATTATTCTATCAACTTTCCATCCACTTTCCTTCCACCTTATCCATCCATCCACTTTCCTTCCACCTTATCTACTTTCCATCCCTTTTAATTACTCTATCAACTTTCCATCTACTTTCCTTTCACTTTATCTACTTTCCATCCACTTTTAATTACTCTATCAACTTTCCATCCACTTTCCTTCCACCTTATCTACTTTTCATCCACTTTTTATTACTCTATCAACTTTCCATCTACTTTTAATTACTCTATTAACTTTCCATCCACTTTTCATTACTCTATCAACTTTCCATCCACTTTCATTCCACCTTATCTACTTTCCATCCCTTTTAATTACTCTATCAACTTTCCATCTACTTTCCTTCCACCTTATCTACTTTTCATCCACTTTTAATGACTCTATTAACTTTCCATCTAGTTTTAATCACTCTATCAACTTTTCATCCACTTTCCTTCCACCTTATCTACTTTCCATCCACTTTTAATTACTCTATTAACTTTCCATCTACTTTTAATCACTCTATCAACTATCCATTCACTTTCCTTTCACCTTATCTACTTTCCATATACTTTTATTTACTCTATTAACTTTCCATCCACTTTTTATTACTCTATCAACTTTCCATTTACTTTTAATTACTCTATTAACTTTCCATCCTCTTTTCTTCCACCTTATCTACTTTCCATATACTTTTATTTACTCTATTAACTTTCTATCCACTTTTCATTACTCTATCAACTTTCCATCCACTTTCCTTCCACCTCATCTACTTTCCATCCACTTTTAATTACTTTATCAACTTTCCATCCATTTTCCTTCCACCTTATGTACTTTCCATATACTTTTATTCACTCTATTAACTTTCCATCCACTTTTCATTACTCTATCAACTTTCCTTCCACCTTATCTACTTTCCATCCACTTTTAATTACTCTATTAACTTTCTATCTACTTTTAATTACTCTATCAACTTTCCATACACTTTCCTTACACCTTATCTACTTTCCATCCACTTTTAATTACTTTATCAACTTTCCATCCATTTTCCTTCCACCTTATCTACTTTGCATATACTTTTATTTACTCTATTAACTTTCCATTTACTTTTCATTACTCTATCAACTTTCCTTCCACTTTATCTACTTTCCATCCACTTTTAATTACTCTATTAACTTTCCATCTACTTTTAATTACTCTATCAACTTTCCATTTTCTTTCTTTTTACCTTATCTACTTTCCATCCACTTTTTATTACTCTATCAACTTTCCATCCATTTTTTATTACTCTATTAACTTTCCAACTACTTTCCTTCCACCTTATCTACTTTCCATCCCTTTTAATTACTCTATCAATTTTCTGTCTACATTCCTTCCACCTTATCTACTTTCCATATACTTTTTTTTACTGTATTAACTTTCCATCCACTTTTAATTACTCTATCAACTTTCCATCCACTTTCCTTTCACCTTATCTACTTTCCTTATACTTTTATTTACTCTATTAACTTTCCATCTAGTTTTCATTACTCTATCAACTTTCCTTCTACCTTATCTACTTTCCATCCACTTTTTATTACTCTATCAACTTTCCATCCACTTTTTATTACTCTATCAACTTTCTATCCACTTTCCTTTCACCTTATCTACTTTCCTTATACTTTTATTTACTCTATTAACTTTCCATCCAGTTTTCATTACTCTATCAACTTTCCTTCTACCTTATCTACTTTCCATCCACTTTTTATTACTCTATCAACTTTCCATCCACTTTTTATTACTCTATTAACTTTCCATCCACTTTCCTTCCACGTTATCTACTTTCTATCTACTTTTATTTACTCTATCTACTTTCCATCCACTGTCTTTCTTCCCTATCCACTTTCCTTTTATCCACTATCCACTATCCACTATCCACTATCCACTATCCACTATCCACTATCCACTATCCACTATCCACTATCCACTATCCACTATCCACTATCCACTATCCACTATCCACTATCCACTATCCACTATCCACTATCCACTATCCACTATCCACTATCCACTATCCACTATCCACTATCCACTATCCACTATCCACTATCCACAATCCACTATCCACTATCCACTATCCACTATCCACTATCCACTATCCACTATCCAATATCCAATATCCACTATCCACTATCTACTATCCACTATCCACTATATCTACTTCTTATCTACTTTCCATCCACTTTTCATCAATTCTATCCACTTTTATCTACTCTATTCACTTTCCATCCACGTTAATTCAGTTTCTATGCACTTTTTATCCGATTTCTATTTTTAAATCCGATTTATAATCAATACCAAATATTAAACTAAACTACAAATCTGTTTAATTTTTTTGTTAGAGGTATCATTCTACTGGCATACCTATCTATAAGCAAGAGTCTTCAATGTAGAAGGGCTGACAAGCATACAAGGCTTTCTCAATATCTATTTCAAAACTTGAGAGAAATTTTTGAATTTCCGTTAATAGAGTTTAGCACTTTAAGACAGTTTGTCACAAAATTTTGCTATTTCTAACTATGTTCACATATTTTATGGTCGCATTTTGCTAGTTTTAAACAGTTTATGACTAAATTTTGGTGTTTTCTAACAATATTTTGACGTTTAAAAACCAGATTTAGCAATTTTTGATTTTTTATAAATATAGTTTTGCACTTATTAACAGTTTTAACAGTAAGATCAACTATTTAGAGCAAAATTTTGAAGTTTTTTGAAATTTATTAAAAATATTTACATTTTTCAACAGTTTGTGGCTGGATTTTAGTGGTTCTTTATAATATTTTGATGTTTCAAAGCCGGATTTTGAATTTTTTTGTTATTTTGTAGAAAAAAAATCCAATTTTGGTGCTTTTGGACTATTTTATAATTAAAATTTTACACTTTTAAACAGTTTATCTGGCAGATTTTTGTTTTTCCAACAGTATTTTTATATTGTATGCATTTATTTTGCAATTTTTTACATTTTATAGTCTAATTTTGGTGCTTTCTAATGTTTTATACTTTGCTAATTTTGAGATGAACAAATTTTTATTAATTTTTGTTGATTGTTTGAAAAAATTATTGCATAATTAATAGGTTTTTTATAGATTTAATGCAAACATTTTTTTTGTGTGATTGCTGTTGAGTTTTTGCGCTTTTTTTGATGATTTTCATGAAGTAAACAGGTTTTCTGTGCGAATTTTATGGTACAAATGGAAGTTGTGCAATTTTTCATACATTTAATAATACAAACGTGCTTATTATTCGATTTCATTATTAGTATATTATTAATGAGTACGTGATATCATTCACGCACAAAGTTTGAGTAAAAACAATCTTATCCAGAAAGGTAGAAAATAACGTCAAAATCTTGGTAACCATCCAACTGGTATATAACACTCAGCATCTAAAATAGTAAAATTATAATTAAATATTTTAAGTTAAAATACGATTATATAGCAAAATTGTCTTTGTTAATTTTTTTATTAAACGCCGGGCCCTACATTTGCCACCACCCCCATACAGTTACGAGTTACACTTTGCAGCTCGTATCTGTACAGTCCCAGCTGTTATATTGTTTATATATAAACGCGTCGCGATATTACTCCGCACACTACACATTTTCGTCGACGATCTGATGTGTATAAACAGCGCGATATCACTCCACACCAAATCTTCTGAACGATCCGTCTGCATATAAACAGAGCCCGCGGTAGATTGAGCAAAAAAAATGCATCTAGGAATGAAGAAGATCAAATCCAATCTAGAACAGTAAAATTGTAATTAAAAATTTGTAAAAATACAGTTTTTGCAAAATTGTGTTTGTCAAATGAAATGATTTATTGATTGTCAATGAAATATTAAATGTTTTAGCTATATTGTCAGGTAATTCTGTAGCAAACGTAGTTTAAATTAAAAGGAGGTAGTACATGTCATAGTATTACTGAAAAATGTGTGCATAATTAACAATAATTAATAGTAACAAAAACTGTCACTTCTTTGATACAACATTACACTATCCATTTGAAACCAGGTGATTGGAGTCTAGAAGACAAGTCAGCTCGCAATATCAATCTGCTCTTCGAACACTTTTGTCAATAAGTCAGTTTTAACTATAACACTTGTTACAAAGTTTTATTAGACGCCGGACCCTACATTTGCTACCACCCCCATACAGTTACGAGTTACACTTTGCAGCTCGTATCTGTACAGTCCCAGCTATTATATTGTTTATATATAAACGCGTCGCGATATTACTCTGCACTTTATACATTTTCGTCGACAATCTGATGTATATAAACAGTACACTCCGCACTAAATCTTCTGAACGATCCGTCTGCATATATACAGAGCCCGCGGTAGATTGACAAAAAAAAACATCTAGGAATGTAGAAGGTGAAATTCAAATCTTGGTAACCATTCAATTGGAATATAATTAGTCTATAAATCTAGAACAGTAAAATTGTAATTAAAAATTTGTCAAAAAACTGTTATAGCAAAATTGTGTTTTTTAAACAAATGTAAGCATAATTAACAACAATTAATAGTAACAATAGCAGTTACTTGTTTGATACAACATTACACTATCCATTTGAAACCAGGTGTGTAGAGACTAGAAGAAAAATCAGTTTGGGATATCAATTCAAACACTTTTGTCAATAAGTCAGTTGGAACTATATCACTTGTTACAAAGTTTTATTAGACGCCGGGCCCTACATTTGCCACCACCCCCATACAGTTACGAGTTACACTTTGCAGCTCGTATCTGTACAGTCCCAGCTATTATAATGTCTATATATATATAAACGCGACGCGATATAACTCCGCACTTTATACATTTTCGTCGACGATCTGATGTATATAAACAGAACACGATATCACTCCGCACTAAATCTTCTGAACGATCCGTCTGCATATATACAGAGCCCGCGGTAGATGGAGCTTCAGAAATTACATCTAGGAATGTAGAAGGTAACATCCAAATCTTGGTAACCATTCAGTATCTAGAACAGTAAAATTATAATAAAAAAAACATTTTTGTCAATAAGTCAATTAGAACTGTTATTCTTGTTACAAAGTTTTATTAGATACCGGGCCTGTTAGTATTTAAAAAACTTTGTGTATTATTTTAAATTAACAAATTACCTGTTAATACAGCTATGTGGCAAAATTATGAAAATATCTAATAAAATTAAATTACTTGAGATTACTTCAGATTATAGTCTTAAATGAAATAGCCACATTTATAAAATAGAATAAAGACTAAACTGTTCAGTCACTTTGATTTTATTTTGGTTGTTTGCCCAACTTTTCTTTCCGTCCGTTTTTTATCCAATCATCTCATCCACTTTTTTACTCTATCCACTTTCCTTTCACCCTATTCACTTTCCATCAATTTTTATCTACTCTATCTACTTTCCATCCGCTTTCCTTCTACCTTACCTACTTTCTATCTATTTTATTCACTCTATCCATTTTTCATCTCTTTTAACCACATTTTAATTATTTTTATCAACTTTCTTTCCACTTTTAAATACGCTATCAACTTTTCTTCTTCTTTTATTTACTCTATCAACTTTCCATCCACTTTCCTTCTACCTTATTTACTTCCATCTATTTTTATTCACTCTATCCACTTTTTATTTCTTTTATCCAATTTTTATTTATTTCTTATCAACTTTCCATTCACTTTTAATTACTCGATCAACTAACCATCCACTTTTAATTACTCGATCAACTTTCCTTCCTCTTTTAATTACTCTATTAACTTTCCATCCACTTTTAATTACTCGATCAACTTTCCTTCCTCTTTTAATTACTCTATCAACTTTCCTTCCTCTTTTAATTACTTTATTAACTTTCCTTCTTCTTTTAATTACTCTATTAACTTTCCATCCACTTTTAATTACTCTATCAACTTTCCATCCACTTTTAATTACTCGATCAACTTTCCTTCCTCTTTTAATTACTCTATCAACTTTCCATACACTTTTAATTACTCTATCAACTTTACTTCCACTTTTAACTACTCTATCAACTTTCCATCCACTTTTAATTACTCGATCAACTTTCCTTCCTCTTTTAATTACTCTATCAACTTTCCTTCCTCTTATAATTACTCTATTAACTTTCCATCCACTTTTAATTACTCTATCAACTTTCCTTCCACTTTTAATTACTTTATTAACTTTCCTTCTTCTTTTAATTACTCTATCAACTTACCATCCACTTTTAATTACTCGATCAACTTTCCTTCCTCTTTTAATTACTCTATTAACTTTCCATCCACTTTTAATTACTCGATCAACTTTCCTTCCTCTTTTAATTACTCTATCAACTTTCCTTCCTCTTTTAATTACTTTATTAACTTTCCTTCTTCTTTTATTTACTCTATTAACTTTCCTTCCTCTTTTAATTATTCTATCAACTTTCCTTTCTTTTTTAATTACTCTATTAACTTTCCATCCACTTTTAATTACTCTATTAACTTTCCATCCACTTTTAATTACTTTATCAACTTTCCTTCTACTTTTAATTACTCTATCAACTTTCCATCCACTTTTAATTACTCTATCAACTTTCCATACACTATTAATTACTCTATCAACTTTACTTCCATTTTTAATTACTCTATCAACTTTCCATCCACTTTTAATTACTCTATCAACTTTCCTTCCACTTTTATTTACTCTATTAACTTTCCTTCCTCATTTAATTACTTTATTAACTTTCCTTCTTCTTTTATTTACTCTATTAACTTTCCTTCCTCTTTTAATTATTCTATCAACTTTCCTTCCTCTTATAATTACTCTATTAACTTTCCATCCACTTTTAATTACTCTATTAACTTTCCATCCACTTTTAATTACTTTATCAACTTTCCTTCTACTTTTAATTACTCTATCAACTTTCCATCCACTTTTAATTACTCTATCAACTTTCCATACACTATTAATTACTCTATCAACTTTACTTCCATTTTTAATTACTCTATCAACTTTCCATCCACTTTTAATTACTCTATCAACTTTCCTTCCTCTTTTAATTACTTTATTAACTTTCCTTCTTCTTTTATTTACTCTATTAACTTTCCTTCCTCTTTTAATTATTCTATCAACTTTCCTTTCTTTTTTAATTACTCTATTAACTTTCCATCCACTTTTAATTACTCTATTAACTTTCCATCCACTTTTAATTACTCTATTAACTTTCCATCCACTTTTAATTACTCTATTAACTTTCCATCCACTTTTAATTATTTTATCAACTTTCCTTCTACTTTTAATTACTCTATCAACTTTCCATCCACTTTTAATTACTCTATCAACTTTCCATACACTATTAATTACTCTATCAACTTTACTTCCATTTTTAATTACTCTATCAACTTTCCATCCACTTTTAATTACTCTATCAACTTTCCTTCCACTTTTATTTACTCTATTAACTTTCCTTTCTCATTTAATTACTTTATTAACTTTCCTTCTTCTTTTAATTACTCTACCAACTTTTCATCCACTTTTAATTACTCTATTAACTTTCCTTTCACTTTTAATTACTCTATCAACTTTACTTCCACTTTTAATTACTCTATCAACTTTCCATCCACTTTTAATTACTCTATCAACTTTCCTTCTACTTTTATTTACTCTATTAACTTTCCTTCCTCATTTAATTACTTTATTAACTTTCCTTCTTCTTTTAGTTACTCTACCAACTTTCCATCCATTTTTAATTACTCTATTAACTTTCCATCCACTTTTAATTACTCTATCAACTTTACTTCCACTTTTAATTACTCTATCAACTTTCCATCCACTTTTAATTACTCGATCAACTTTCCATCCACTTTTAATTACTTTATCAACTTTTCTTCCTCTTTTAATTACTCTATCAACTTTCCATACACTTTTAATTACTCTATCAACTTTACTTCCACTTTTAATTACTCTATCAACTTTCCTTCCACTATTAATTACTCGATCAACTTTCCTTCCACTTTTAATTACTTTATTAACTTTCCTTCTTCTTTTAATTACTCTATCAACTTACCATGTACTTTTAATTACTCGATCAACTTTCCTTCTACTTTTAATTACTCTATCAACTTTCCATCCACTTTTAATTACTCTATCAACTTTCCATCCACTTTTAATTACTTTATCAACTTTTCTTCCACTTTTATTTACTCTATTAACTTTCCTTCTTCATTTAAATACTTTATTAACTTTCCTTCTTCTTTTAATTACTCTACCAACTTTCCATCCACTTTTAATTACTCTATTAACTTTCCATCCACTTTTAATTACTCTATCAACTTTACTTCCACTTTTAATTACTCTATCAACTTTCCATCCACTTTTAATTACTCGATCAACTTTCCTTCCTCTTTTAATTACTCTATCAACTTTCCTTCCTCTTTTAATTACTTTATTAACTTTCCTTCTTCTTTTAATTACTCTATTAACTTTCCATCCACTTTTAATTACTCTATCAACTTTCCATCCACTTTTAATTACTCGATCAACTTTCCTTCCTCTTTTAATTACTCTATCAACTTTCCATCCACTTTTAATTACTCTATCAACTTTTCTTCCACTTTTATTTACTCTATTAACTTTCCTTCTTCATTTAAATACTTTATTAACTTTCCTTCTTCTTTTAATTACTCTACCAACTTTCCATCCACTTTTAATTACTCTATTAACTTTCCATCCACTTTTAATTACTCTATCAACTTTACTTCCACTTTTAATTACTCTATCAACTTTCCATCCACTTTTAATTACTCGATCAACTTTCCTTCCTCTTTTAATTACTCTATCAACTTTCCTTCCTCTTTTAATTACTTTATTAACTTTCCTTCTTCTTTTAATTACTCTATTAACTTTCCATCCACTTTTAATTACTCTATCAACTTTCCATCCACTTTTAATTACTCGATCAACTTTCCTTCCTCTTTTAATTACTCTATCAACTTTCCATACACTTTTAATTACTCTATCAACTTTACTTCCACTTTTAACTACTCTATCAACTTTCCATCCACTTTTAATTACTCGATCAACTTTCCTTCCTCTTTTAATTACTCTATCAACTTTCCTTCCTCTTATAATTACTCTATTAACTTTCCATCCACTTTTAATTACTCTATCAACTTTCCTTCCACTTTTAATTACTTTATTAACTTTCCTTCTTCTTTTAATTACTCTATCAACTTACCATCCACTTTTAATTACTCGATCAACTTTCCTTCCTCTTTTAATTACTCTATTAACTTTCCATCCACTTTTAATTACTCGATCAACTTTCCTTCCTCTTTTAATTACTCTATCAACTTTCCTTCCTCTTTTAATTATTCTATCAACTTTCCTTTCTTTTTTAATTACTCTATTAACTTTCCATCCACTTTTAATTACTCTATTAACTATTTATCCACTTTTAATTACTTTATCAACTTTCCTTCTACTTTTAATTAGTCTATCAACTTTCCATCCACTTTTAATTACTCTATCAACTTTCCATACTTTATTAATTACTCTATCAACTTTACTTCCATTTTTAATTACTCTATCAACTTTCCATCCACTTTTAATTACTCTATCAACTTTCCTTCCTCTTTTAATTACTTTATTAACTTTCCTTCTTCTTTTATTTACTCTATTAACTTTCCTTCCTCTTTTAATTATTCTATCAACTTTCCTTTCTTTTTTAATTACTCTATTAACTTTCCATCCACTTTTAATTACTCTATTAACTTTCCATCCACTTTTAATTACTCTATTAACTTTCCATCCACTTTTAATTACTCTATTAACTTTCCATCCACTTTTAATTATTTTATCAACTTTCCTTCTACTTTTAATTACTCTATCAACTTTCCATCCACTTTTAATTACTCTATCAACTTTCCATACACTATTAATTACTCTATCAACTTTACTTCCATTTTTAATTACTCTATCAACTTTCCATCCACTTTTAATTACTCTATCAACTTTCCTTCCACTTTTATTTACTCTATTAACTTTCCTTCCTCATTTAATTACTTTATTAACTTTCCTTCTTCTTTTAATTACTCTACCAACTTTTCATCCACTTTTAATTACTCTATTAACTTTCCTTTCACTTTTAATTACTCTATCATTTTTACTTCCACTTTTAATTACTCTATCAACTTTCCATCCACTTTTAATTACTCTATCAACTTTCCTTCCACTTTTATTTACTCTATTAACTTTCCTTCCTCATTTAATTACTTTATTAACTTTCCTTCTTCTTTTAATTACTCTACCAACTTTCCATCCATTTTTAATTACTCTATTAACTTTCCATCCACTTTTAATTACTCTATCAACTTTACTTCCACTTTTAATTACTCTATCAACTTTCCATCCACTTTTAATTACTCGATCAACTTTCCTTCCTCTTTTAATTACTCTATCAACTTTCCATACACTTTTAATTACTCTATCAACTTTACTTCCACTTTTAATTACTCTATCAACTTTCCTTCCACTATTAATTACTCGATCAACTTTCCTTCCACTTTTAATTACTTTATTAACTTTCCTTCTTCTTTTAATTACTCTATCAACTTTCCATCCACTTTTAATTACTCTATCAACTTTCCATCCACTTTTAATTACTCTATCAACTTTTCTTCCACTTTTATTTACTCTATTAACTTTCCTTCCTCATTTAATTACTTTATTAACTTTCCTTTTTCTTTTAATTACTCTATCAACTTTCCATCCACTTTTAATTACTCGATCAACTTTCCTTCCTCTTTTAATTACTCTATCAACTTTCCATACACTTTTAATTACTCTATCAACTTTCCATCCACTTTTAATTACTCGATCAACTTTCCTTCCTCTTTTAATTACTCTATCAACTTTCCATACACTTTTAATTACTCGATCAACTTTCCATCCACTTTTAATTACTCGATCAACTTTCCTTCCTCTTTTAATTACTCTATCAACTTTCCATACACTTTTAATTACTCTATCAACTTTCCATCCACTTTTAATTACTCGATCAACTTTCCTTCCTCTTTTAATTACTCTATCAACTTTCCATACACTTTTAATTACTCGATCAACTTTCCTTCTTCTTTTAATTACTCTATCAACTTTCCATCCACTTTTAATTACTCATCAACTTTCCATCCACTTTTAATTACTCTATCAACTTTTCTTCCACTTTTATTTACTCTATTAACTTTCCTTCCTCATTTAATTACTTTATTAACTTTCCTTTTTCTTTTAATTACTCTATCAACTTTCCATCCACTTTTAATTACTCGATCAACTTTCCTTCCTCTTTTAATTACTCTATCAACTTTCCATACACTTTTAATTACTCTATCAACTTTCCATCCACTTTTAATTACTCTATCAACTTTCCATTCACTTTTAATTACTCTATCAACTTTCCTTCCACTTTTATTTACTCTTTTAACTTTCCTTCCTCATTTAATTACTTTATTAACTTTCCTTCTTCTTTTAATTACTCTACCAACTTTCCATACACTTTTAATTACTCTATCAACTTTACTTCCACTTTTAATTACTCTATAAACTTTTCTTCCACTATTAATTATTCGATCAACTTTCCTTCCACTTTTAATTACTTTATTAACTTTCCTTCTTGTTTTAATTACTCTATCAACTTACCATCCACTTTTAATTACTCGATCAACTTTCCTTCCTCTTTTAATTACTCTATCAACTTTCCATCCACTTTTAATTACTCTATCAACTTTCCATCCACTTTTAATTACTCTATCAACTTTCCTTCCACTTTTATTTACTCTATTAACTTTCCTTCCTCATTTAATTACTTTATTAACTTTCCTTCTTCTTTTAATTACTCTACCAACTTTCCATCCACTTTTAATTACTCTATTAACTTTTCATCCACTTTTAATTACTCTATCAACTTTCCATCCACTTTTAATTACTCTATTAACTTTCCATCCACTTTTAATTACTCTATCAACTTTCCTTCCTCTTTTAATTACTCTATTAACTTTCCATCCACTTTTAATTACTCTATCAACTTT
Organism: Tachinus rufipes; assembly: GCA_963932245.1. Classification (NCBI taxonomy): domain Eukaryota; kingdom Metazoa; phylum Arthropoda; class Insecta; order Coleoptera; family Staphylinidae; genus Tachinus; species Tachinus rufipes. The sequence continues at coordinate 13,637,048 of OZ010749.1, forward strand.
CCTTCCACTTTTATTTACTCTATTAACTTTCCTTCCTCATTTAATTACTTTATTAACTTTCCTTCTTCTTTTAATTACTCTACCAACTTTCCATCCACTTTTAATTACTCTATCAACTTTCCTTCCACTTTTATTTACTCTATTAACTTTCCTTCCTCATTTAATTACTTTATTAACTTTCCTTCTTCTTTTAATTACTCTACCAACTTTCCATACACTTTTAATTACTCTATCAACTTTACTTCCACTTTTAATTACTCTATCAACTTTACTTCCACTATTAATTACTCTATCAACTTTCCATCTACTCTTAATTACTCGATCAATTTTCCTTCCTCTTTTAATTACTCTATCAACTTTCCATACACTTTTAATTACTCTATCAACTTTCCATCCACTTTTATTTACTCGATCAACTTTCCTTCCTCTTTTAATTATTCTATCAACTTTACTTCCACTTTTAATTACTCTATCAACTTTCCTTCCACTTTTATTTACTCTATTAACTTTCCTTCCTCATTTAATTACTTTATTAACTTTCCTTCTTCTTTTAATTACTCTACCAACTTTCCATCCACTTTTAATTACTCTATTAACTTTCCATCCACTTTTAATTACTCTATCAACTTTCCATCCACTTTTAATTACTCTATTAACTTTCCATCCACTTTTAATTACTCTATCAACTTTCCTTCCTCTTTTAATTACTCTATTAACTTTCCATCCACTTTTAATTACTCTATCAACTTTACTTCCACTTTTAATTACTCTATCAACTTTACTTCCACTATTAATTACTCTATCAACTTTCCATCCACTTTTAATTACTCGATCAACTTTCCTTCCTCTTTTAATTACTCTATCAACTTTCCATACACTTTTAATTACTCTATCAACTTTCCATCCACTTTTATTTACTCGATCAACTTTCCTTCCTCTTTTAATTACTCTATCAACTTTCCATACACTTTTAATTACTCTATCAACTTTCCATCCACTTTTAATTACTCTATCAACTTTCCATTCACTTTTAATTACTCTATTAACTTTCCTTCCACTTTTATTTACTCTTTTAACTTTCCTTCCTCATTTAATTACTTTATTAACTTTCCTTCTTCTTTTAATTACTCTATCAACTTATCATCCACTTTTAATTATTCTATCAACTTTACTTCCACTTTTAATTACTCTATCAACTTTCCATCCACTTTTAATTACTCGATCAACTTTCCTTCCTCTTTTAATTACTCTATCAACTTTCCATACACTTTTAATTACTCTATCAACTTTACTTCCACTTTTAATTACTCTATCAACTTTCCTTCCACTATTAATTACTCGATCAACTTTCCTTCCACTTTTAATTACTTTATTAACTTTCCTTCTTCTTTTAATTATTCTATCAACTTACCATCCACTTTTAATTACTCGATCAACTTTCCTTCCTCTTTTAATTACTCTATCAACTTTCCATACACTTTTAATTACTCTATCAACTTTCCATCCACTTTTAATTACTCTATCAACTTTCCATCCACTTTTAATTACTCTATCAACTTTCCTTCCACTTTTATTTACTCTATTAACTTTCCTTCCTCATTTAATTACTTTATTAACTTTCCTTCTTCTTTTAATTACTCTACCAACTTTCCATCCACTTTTAATTACTCTATTAACTTTCCATCCACTTTTATTTACTCTATCAACTTTACTTCCACTTTTAATTACTCTATCAACTTTCCATCCACTTTTATTTACTCGATCAACTTTCCTTCCTCTTTTAATTACTCTATCAACTTTCCATACACTTTTAATTACTCTATCAATTTTCCATCCACTTTTAATTACTCTATCAACTTTCCTTCCACTTTTATTTACTCTATTAACTTTCCTTCCTCATTTAATTACTTTATTAACTTTCCTTCTTCTTTTAATTACTCTACCAACTTTCCATCCACTTTTAATTACTCTATTAACTTTCCATCCACTTTTAATTACTCTATCAACTTTACTTCCACTTTTAATTACTCTATCAACTTTCCATCCACTTTTAATTACTCGATCAACTTTCCTTCCTCTTTTAATTACTCTATCAACTTTTCATACACTTTTAATTACTCTATCAACTTTCCATCCACTTTTATTTACTCGATCAACTTTCCTTCCTCTTTTAATTACTCTATCAACTTTCTATACACTTTTAATTACTCTATCAACTTTCCATCCACTTTTAATTACTCTATCAACTTTCCTTCCACTTTTATTTACTCTATTAACTTTCCTTCCTCATTTAATTACTTTATTAACTTTCCTTCTTCTTTTAATTACTCTATCAACTTATCATCCACTTTTAATTATTCTATCAACTTTACTTCCACTTTTAATTACTCTATCAACTTTCCATCCACTTTTAATTACTCGATCAACTTTCCTTCCTCTTTTAATTACTCTATCAACTTTCCATACACTTTTAATTACTCTATCAACTTTACTTCCACTTTTACTTACTCTATCAACTTTCCTTCCACTATTAATTACTCGATCAACTTTCCTTCCACTTTTAATTACTTTATTAACTTTCCTTCTTCTTTTAATTACTCTATCAACTTACCATCCACTTTTAATTACTCGATCAACTTTCCTTCCTCTTTTAATTACTCTATCAACTTTCCATACACTTTTAATTACTCTATCAACTTTCCATCCACTTTTAATTACTCTATCAACTTTCCTTCCTCTTTTAATTACTCTATCAACTTTCCATACACTTTTAATTACTCTATCAACTTTCCATCCACTTTTATTTACTCGATCAACTTTCCTTCCTCTTTTAATTACTCTATCAACTTTCCATACACTTTTAATTACTCTATCAACTTTCCATCCACTTTTAATTACTCTATCAACTTTCCTTCCACTTTTATTTACTCTATTAACTTTCCTTCCTCATTTAATTACTTTATTAACTTTCCTTCTTCTTTTAATTACTCTACCAACTTTCCATCCACTTTTAATTACTCTATCAACTTTACTTCCACTTTTAATTACTCGATCAACTTTCCTTCCTCTTTTAATTACCCTATCAACTTTCCATACACTTTTAATTACTCTATCAACTTTCCATCCACTTTTAATTACTCGATCAACTTTCCTTCCTCTTTTAATTACTCTATCAACTTTCCATACACTTTTAATTACTCTATCAACTTTCCATCCACTTTTAATTACTCTATCAACTTTACTTCCACTTTTAATTACTCTATCAACTTTCCTTCCTCTTTTAATTACCCTATCAACTTTACTTCCACTTTTAATTACTCGATCAACTTTCCTTCCTCTTTTAATTACCCTATCAACTTTCCATCCACTTTTAATTACTCTATCAACTTTCCATTCACTTTTAATTACTCTATTAACTTTCCTTCCACTTTTATTTACTCTTTTAACTTTCCTTCCTCATTTAATTACTTTATTAACTTTCCTTCTTCTTTTAATTACTCTATCAACTTATCATCCACTTTTAATTATTCTATCAACTTTACTTCCACTTTTAATTACTCTATCAACTTTCCATCCACTTTTAATTACTCTATCAACTTTACTTCCACTTTTAATTACTCGATCAACTTTCCTTCCTCTTTTAATTACCCTATCAACTTTCCATCCACTTTTAATTACTCTATCAACTTTCCATTCACTTTTAATTACTCTATTAACTTTCCTTCCACTTTTATTTACTCTTTTAACTTTCCTTCCTCATTTAATTACTTTATTAACTTTCCTTCTTCTTTTAATTACTCTATCAACTTATCATCCACTTTTAATTATTCTATCAACTTTACTTCCACTTTTAATTACTCTATCAACTTTCCATCCACTTTTAATTACTCGATCAACTTTCCTTCCTCTTTTAATTACTCTATCAACTTTCCATACACTTTTAATTACTCTATCAACTTTACTTCCACTTTTAATTACTCTATCAACTTTCCTTCCACTATTAATTACTCGATCAACTTTCCTTCCACTTTTAATTACTTTATTAACTTTCCTTCTTCTTTTAATTATTCTATCAACTTACCATCCACTTTTAATTACTCGATCAACTTTCCTTCCTCTTTTAATTACTCTATCAACTTTCCATACACTTTTAATTACTCTATCAACTTTCCATCCACTTTTAATTACTCTATCAACTTTCCATCCACTTTTAATTACTCTATCAACTTTCCTTCCACTTTTATTTACTCTATTAACTTTCCTTCCTCATTTAATTACTTTATTAACTTTCCTTCTTCTTTTAATTACTCTACCAACTTTCCATCCACTTTTAATTACTCTATTAACTTTCCATCCACTTTTATTTACTCTATCAACTTTACTTCCACTTTTAATTACTCTATCAACTTTCCATCCACTTTTATTTACTCGATCAACTTTCCTTCCTCTTTTAATTACTCTATCAACTTTCCATACACTTTTAATTACTCTATCAATTTTCCATCCACTTTTAATTACTCTATCAACTTTCCTTCCACTTTTATTTACTCTATTAACTTTCCTTCCTCATTTAATTACTTTATTAACTTTCCTTCTTCTTTTAATTACTCTACCAACTTTCCATCCACTTTTAATTACTCTATTAACTTTCCATCCACTTTTAATTACTCTATCAACTTTACTTCCACTTTTAATTACTCTATCAACTTTCCATCCACTTTTAATTACTCGATCAACTTTCCTTCCTCTTTTAATTACTCTATCAACTTTTCATACACTTTTAATTACTCTATCAACTTTCCATCCACTTTTATTTACTCGATCAACTTTCCTTCCTCTTTTAATTACTCTATCAACTTTCTATACACTTTTAATTACTCTATCAACTTTCCATCCACTTTTAATTACTCTATCAACTTTCCTTCCACTTTTATTTACTCTATTAACTTTCCTTCCTCATTTAATTACTTTATTAACTTTCCTTCTTCTTTTAATTACTCTATCAACTTATCATCCACTTTTAATTATTCTATCAACTTTACTTCCACTTTTAATTACTCTATCAACTTTCCATCCACTTTTAATTACTCGATCAACTTTCCTTCCTCTTTTAATTACTCTATCAACTTTCCATACACTTTTAATTACTCTATCAACTTTACTTCCACTTTTACTTACTCTATCAACTTTCCTTCCACTATTAATTACTCGATCAACTTTCCTTCCACTTTTAATTACTTTATTAACTTTCCTTCTTCTTTTAATTACTCTATCAACTTACCATCCACTTTTAATTACTCGATCAACTTTCCTTCCTCTTTTAATTACTCTATCAACTTTCCATCCACTTTTAATTACTCGATCAACTTTCCTTCCTCTTTTAATTACTCTATCAACTTTCCATCCACTTTTAATTACTCTATCAACTTTCCTTCCACTTTTATTTACTCTATTAACTTTCCTTCCTCATTTAATTACTTTAATAACTTTCCTTCTTCTTTTAATTACTCTACCAATTTTCCATCCACTTCTAATTACTCTATTAACTTTCCTTTCACTTTTAATTACTCTATTAACTTTCCATTCACTTTTAATTACTCTATTAACTTTCCATCCACTTTTAATTACTCTATCAACTTTACTTCCACTTTTAATTACTCTATCAACTTTACTTCCACTTTTAATTACTCTATCAACTTTCCATCCACTTTTAATTACTTGATCAACTTTCCTTCCTCTTTTAATTACTCTATTAAATTTCCATCCACTTTTAATTACTCTATTAACTTTCCTTTCACTTTTAATTACTCTATTAACTTTCCATTCACTTTTAATTACTCTATTAACTTTCCATCCACTTTTAATTACTCTATCAACTTTACTTCCACTTTTTAATTTCTCTATCAACTTTCCTTCCTCTTTTAATTACTCTATTAAATTTCCATCCACTTTTAATTACTCTATTAACTTTCCATCCACTTTTAATTACTCTATAAACTTTACTTCCACTTTTTAATTTCTCTATCAACTTTCCTTCCTCTTTTAATTACTCTATTAAATTTCCATCCACTTTTAATTACTCTATTAATTTTCCATCCACTTTTAATTACTCTATCAACTTTACTTCCACTTTTAATTACTCTATCAACTTTACTTCCACTTTTAATTACTCTATAAACTTTACTTCCACTTTTAATTTCTCTATCAACTTTTCTTCCACTTTTAATTACTCTATCAACTTTACTTCCACTTTTAATTACTCTATCAACTTTCCATCCACTTTTAATTACTTGATCAACTTTCCTTCCTCTTTTAGTTACTCTATTAAATTTCCATCCACTTTTAATTACTCTATTAACTTTCCTTTCACTTTTAATTACTCTATTAACTTTCCATTCACTTTTAATTACTCTATTAACTTTCCATCCACTTTTAATTACTCTATCAACTTTACTTCCACTTTTAATTACTCTATCAACTTTACTTCCACTTTTAATTACTCTATAAACTTTACTTCCACTTTTTAATTTCTCTATCAACTTTTCTTCCACTTTTAATTACTCTATCAACTTTACTTCCACTTTTAATTACTCTATCAACTTTCCATCCACTTTTAATTACTCTATCAACTTTCCTTCCACTTTTAATTACTCTATTAACTTTCCTTCCTCTTTTAATTACTCTATCCACTTTTAATTAGTCTATCAACTTTCCATCCACTTTTAATTACTTTGTTAACTTTCCTTCCTCTTTTAATTACTCCATCAACTTTCCTTCCACTTTCTTTCTACCTTACCTACTTTCCATCTATTTTTATTCATTCTATCTACTTTTTATCTCTTATATCCACTTTTTATTTATTTTTTATTAACTTTCCATTCACTTTTATTTACTCTATCTTCTTTCCATCCACTCTCTTTCTTCCTTATCCACTTTCCTTCTACCCTATTCACTTTCCATCCATTTTTATTCACTTTCTATTCACTCTATCTACTTTCCATTTCCTCTATTTACTTTTTATTCATGTTTTATCTACTGTCCATTTACTCTATTTACTTTTTATCCACTTTTCATTCACTCAATTCACTTTTCCTTCGACTATCTGATCTACTTTTTATATACTTTCCATCCACTTTCTATCAACTCTATCCACTTTTTATCTACTCTATTCACTTTCCATCTACTTTATTCAGTTTCTCTGTACTTTTTATCTATTTTTTATTTCAGAACCCGACTTATGATCAATACCAAATATTAAACTAAACTACAATCCTTTTTTTAATTTTTTGGTTTCATTCCACTGGCATACCTATCTATAAGCAAGGGTCCGCAATGTGGAAGGGCTGACACGCATACAGGGCTTTCTCGATATCTATTTCAAAACTTGATAAAAAGCGTATTTTGCTATTTTTGAATTTTCGTTAATAGACGTTAGCATTTTTAGACAGTTTATCATGAAATTTTGCTACTTCTAACTAGGTTTACATACTTCATGGTCGCATTTTGCTAGTTTTAAACAGTTTATGGCCAAATTTTGGTGTTTTCTAACAATATTTTGATGTTTAAAGACAAGATTTTGCTATTTTCGATATTTTATAAACATAATTTTGCATTTGTTAACAGTTTTAACAGTAAAATCAAATATTTATGGCAAAATTTTGCAGTTTTTGAAATTTCTTAAAAATATTTACATTTTTCAACAGTTTGTGGCCGGATTTTGATGGTTCTTTATAATATTTTGATGTTTTAAGGCCGGATTTTGATATTTTTGTTACTTTATAGAAAAAAAAAAAAATTAATAGTTTATAGTCTAACTTTAGTGCTTTTATACAATTTTATAAATCATATTTTATACTTTTAAATAGTTTATCTGGCAGATTTTTGTTTTTTCCAACAGTATTTTTATATTGCATGCGTTTATTTTGCAATTTTTTACATTTTATGACCTAATTTTGGTGCTTTCTAATGTTTTATACTATGCTTATTTTGAGATGAACAAATTTTTATACATTTTTGTTGATTATTTGAAAAAAAAAAGTTTTTTATAGATTTAATGCTATAAACTTTTTTGTGTGTTTGCTTATGAGTTTTTGCGCAATTTTTGATGATTTTCACAGGTTTTTTATGCGAATTTCATGGTACAAATAGAAGTTGTGCAATTTTTCATAAATTTAATAATACAAACGTGCTTATTATTCGATTTCATTATTAGTATATTATTAATGAGTACGTGATATCATTCAAGCACAAAGTTTGAGTCAAAAGAATCTTATCCAGAAATGTAGAAGATAACGTCAAAAGCTTGGTAACCATTCAACTGGTATATAACACTCAGCATCTAAAATAGTAAAATTATAATTATTTATTTTAAAATACAATTATATAGCAAAATTGTCTTTGATAAGTTTTTTATTTCATGCCGGGCCCTACATTTGCCACCATCCCCCATACAGTTACGAGTTACTCTTTGCAGCTCGTATCTGTACAGTCCCAGCTATTATATTGTCTATATATAAACGCGTCGCGATATTACTCCGCACTTTACACATTTTCGTCGACGATCTGATGTATAAAAACAGAACACGATATGAGTCCGCACTAAATCTTCCGAACGATCCGTCTGCATATATACAGAGCCCGCGGTAGATTGAGCAAAAAAAAATACATCTAGGAATGTAGAAGGTAACATCCAAATCTTGTAATCATCTATTTGGTATATAATTAAGCTATAAATCTAATAAATATTTATTTAGTACCTAGAACAGTAAAATAATTAATTAAAAAAAAAAACATTTTTGTCAATAAGTCAGTTGAAACTATTTCACTTGTTACAAAGTTTTATTAGACGCCGGGCCCTACATTTGCCACCATCCCCCATACAGTTACGAGTTACTACTTTGCAGCTCGTATCTGTACGGTCCCAGCTATTGTATTGTCTATATAAAAACGCGTCGCGATATTACTCCGCACTTTATACATTTTCGTCGACGATCTGATGTATATAAACAGGACACGATATCACTCCTCACTAAATCTTCTGTACGATCCGTCTGCTTATATACAGAGCCCGCGGTAGATTGAGCAAAAAAATTACATCTAGGAATGTAGAAGATTAAATCCAAATCTTGCTGTTGGCTATAAATGTAATAAATTCATCATCTAGAATAGTAAAGTTATAATTAAAAATTTGTTAAAAAACGGTTATAGCAAAATTGTGTTTGTTAAATGAATGAATTGATTGATTAATAAAATGTCAATTAAATATTAAATGCTACAGCCATGTTGTCAGATAATATTGTAGCAAATGTAGTTTAGATTAGAAGGAGATAGCAAATGTCAAAGTATTACTGCAAAATATGTGCTAAATTAACTATTAATTATTAGTAACAATAAATGTTACTAGTTTGATACAACATTACATCATCCATTTGAAACAAGGTGTGTAGAGACTAGAAGAAAAATCAGTTCGGGATATCACTTCAAACACTTTTGTCAATAAGTCAGTTGGAACTATATCACTTGATACAAAGTTTGTTTAGACGCCGGGCCCTACATTTGCCACCACCCCCATACAGTTACGAGTTACACTTTGCAGCTCGTATCTGTACAGTCCCAGCTATTATACTGTCTATATAAACACGTCGCGATACTACTTTGCACTTCACGCACTTTTCGTCGACGATCCTCTGTATATAAACAGCGCGATATCACTCCGCACTAAATCTTCTGAACGATCCGTCTGCATATATACAGAGCCCGCGGTAGATTGAGAATCAGAAACTACATCTACAAATGGAGAAGGTAAAGACACAAATATAAAGAAAATTAACAATTAAAGTTAAGATAAAGCAATGTTAGTCAGTGAGTTAAAAAAAATTCATATTAAAAGTCTCTAACCTGTGCCACCAAGGTCGAACTACCTATAGCAACAGTGGAAGGTGTCCCTGCGCATGAGGGGTTTACCCTTTTTTAGACCAACTGCTGATAGCATAACACTGACAAGAATGACCAAATTCTTCAAAGTGCTAAGCGTCAATTGGAATGGTGGGGACTTACTAGGCCGGCGTCTTAACCCTTGGTCAGGCTACGGATCATCACTAATGTGACTACGTTGGGCTTTCGTTTAACCTAATCATGTCATGTCATGTTATTATATATTAAGTTTATAAATTCATTTCTAAAATTATTCTTTAAATTTCCTTTTTTTGTACAGTTCTAACCTATAAAATCACTGGGCTCAGCAAAACCTCTATTGATGATAGTGACGTGGTGAGTTCACCAGCGGCAAAACAAAATAACAAATTTATTTCTATCAACTAAAACCATGCAATTCATTAGTTATGTTGGTCTGATATTACTGAAGTGATGACCACACAGCAAGTAATATTCAAACCAGCCGCCACAAACAAAGATTAATACCATATTTTCATCGATTTCACTTTAAGCATGTACAGCAAAAGATCAACTGCTTTGAAAACAAAGGCATTTACTTAGTAAGTGGCACTGTATAAAAATTGAGCACACAATTTGTTGATACAAGTAGAAATGCTATTTAACAAAATTAGAATGAATTTTAATTTGATTATATATTTGGGTCAACGCAAACCAAATAATGTATTTTTGATAAACCTAAAATACTCGGCCTGGCTGAAGCAGTCTATTACTGTAACAGTAAGGTAGCGAGTCCATTAATGTAATAAGTAAACAAAATCTAGAGAAATAATTGTAATATAAACAGCAACGTATTTATCACACAGACAGATGTTTGAAACGACAACTGTGGTGTGATGAATATCTTCTCAGGATCAATCTGAAATCGAGATAAGCAAAAACACAAATAAATAAGAAAATTAACAACAAAATAATTACATTAATTATGAGGCGTAGTTGACGCGTGAGCTAATCAAACAAGTGGTCCCCTTGAGTGCTTTCAGTTGTTTAAAACGACAACTGTTACATAATAAATACATTTTTAGTAATGATGTGATCATTAGTATAAAAGAAGACTTTAGTCATCCGTTCCTAACCATAATGCTTGATTGATGTATCTAACCTATTTAGAATGCACATTTTTGCAATTCTTTTAAATCACTGGGCTCAACACGACCTCTATTGATAGTGACGTGGAGTTGACCAGGGTTAAAATCCATTTAAAACCTAATTGGAATACTTGGCCTAACTGATACAGTCTAACACTGCAACAGTGAGGTAGCAAGTTAATTTTTGCTGATATTAAATGTTCATGTATATTAAATTTTCAAATTTATCTCTAAAATTATAGTCTAATTGTCCTCTTTTAGTACAGTTCTAACCTATTAAATTACTGGGCTCAGCATGACCTCTATTGATGATAGTGACGTGCAGAGTTGACCAGCGTTAACAAAATAACAAACTAATTTCTATCAACTAAAACCATGCAATTCATTAATTATGTTGGTCTGATATTACTGAAGTGATGACCACACAGCAAGTAATATTCAAACCAGCCGCCACAAACAAAGATTAATACCATATTTTCAACGATTTCACTTTAAGCATGTACAGCAAAAGATCAACTGCTTTGAAAACAAAGGCATTTACTTAGTAAGTGGCACTGTATAAAAATTGAGCACACAATTTGTTGATACAAGTAGAAATGCTATTTAACAAAATTAGAATGAATTTTAATTAGATTATATTTTTGGATCAAAACAAACCAAATAATGTAATTGATTTTTATATTCTATTTAGAATGCACAATTTTGCAAATTCTATCCAATCTCTGAACTCAGCACGACCTCTATTGATAGTGACGTGGAGTTGACTAGGAGTAAAAACCATCTAAAACTTAATTGGAATACTTGGCCTAACTGAAGCAGTCTAACACTGGAACAGTAAAGTAGCAAGTTAACTTCTGCTAATATTATTGTTATTATATATTAAATTTTTAAATTAATTTTTAAAATTATTGTCTAATTATTCTCTTTTTGTACAATTCTAACCTATTAAACCACTGGGCTCAGCAAGACCTCTATTGATAATAGTGACGTGAAGAGTTTACCAGCGAGAAAACAAAACAACAAATTTATTTCTATCAACTAAAACCATGCAATTCATTAATCATGTTGGTCAGATATTACTGAAGTGATGACCACACAGCAAGTACTATTCAAACCAGCTGTTACAAACAAAGATTAATACCATGTTTTCAACGATTTCACTTTAGGCATGTACAGCAAAAGATCAACTGCATTGAAAACAAACGCATTTACTTAGTAAGTAGCACTGTATAATTATTGAGAACACAATTTGTTAATACAAAAAAATAGTTATTGAACAAATTTAAATGAAATAATTAAATTATAAATTTGAGCCGAAGCAAACCAAATAAACTATTTTTGGATCCACCTAAAATACTCGGCCTGGCTGAAGCAGTCTATTACTGTCAGTAACAGTGAGGTTGCGAGTCTATTAAATGTAATTAATAAGTAAAATCTAATGAAATTATTGAATTATAAATAAAAATTATTATAAAATCAACAGCAACGTATTTATCACACAGACAGATGTTTGAAACGACAACTGTGGTGTGGTAAATAACTTCCCAGGATCAATCTGAAATCGAAATAAGCAAAAAACACAAATATATAAAAATTTAACAAAGACATTGTTACATTTTTTAAGGGAGCGTAGTTGACGCGTGAGCTAATCAAACAAGTGGCCCCCTTCAATATTTTCAGTTGTTTGAAACGACAACTGTTACATAATAAATACATTTTTAGTAATGATGTGAACATTAGTACAGTAGAAAACTTTAAACATCCGTTCGTAACCAAAATGCTTGATTGATGTATCTAACCTATTTAGAATGCACATTTTTGCAATTCTATTAAATCACTGGGCTCAACACGACCTCTATTGATAGTGACGTGGAGTTGACCAGGGATAAAATCCATCTGAAACCTAATTGGAATACTTGGTCTAACTGAAACAGTCCAACACTGAAACAGTGAGGTAGCAAGCTAATATCTGCTAATAATAAATGTTCCTTTATATTATATTTTCAAATTTATCATTAAACGTATTGTCTAATTGTCCTCTTTTTGTACAGTTCAAACCTATTAAATCACTGGGCTCAGCAAGACCTCTATTGATGATAGTGACGTGCAGAGTTGACCAGCGGCAAAACAAAATAACAAATTTATTTCTATCAACTAAAACCATGCACTTCAATAATCATGTTGGTCTGATATTACTGAAGTGATGACCACACAACAAGTACTATTCAAACCAGCTGCCACAAACAGAGATTAATACCATGTTTTCAACGATTTCACTTTAAGCATATACAGCAAAAGATCAACTGCCGTGAAAACAAACGCATTTACTTAGTAAGTGGCACTGTATAAATATTGAGCACACGATTTGTTGATACAAAAAAATAGTTATTGAACAAATTAAAATGAAATAATTTAATTATAAATTTAGTCTGAAGCATAGCAAATAAACTATTGTTTGATCCACCTGAAATACTCGGCCTGGCTGAAGCAGTCTAAACTGGAACAGTGAGGTTGCGAGTCCATTGTAATTTCATAAATAAGCAAAATTCAGAGAAAAAAATGAATTATTTGTTGAAACTGTTATAGTACAAACAGCAACGCATTTATCAAACTGATAATTACATTAAAAAATTAAATTTATGAAAAAATATTCTAAACTAAAAACATCCATAGACGCGTTTCGAGGTTTACCTCTCATCAGTATGGCTTTATTTATTTAAACTTAATAATTGATTTTTAACTTACTTCGTCAACATCGTTTACCACCACAATTCAAAGTGAATATTTTAAAGGGTGTATTGACTATTTATACTAACTGACTTAACTAACTTATAAACTGGTAATTGTTTGAAGCGACAACTGTGGTGTGGTTAATATCCAGGAACAATCTGAAATTAAAATCAGCAAAAATAGAAATATACATAAATTTTACAAAAAAATATTAAGAAAGCAATAATTTAACAAAACTACTTAATTACAGACAAAAATTTATTTAATCTAACGTATTGGAAACAACATAAAGCCAGTTGAAATAGATAGAAAAACAATCAACTTAAAGATGATATAAAGTCATTAATTTTAAGATGCTTCAACAGAAATAAATATTGACACAAAACAATAGAATGCAAAAATGATCTTATATCCACACTGTAGAATAAAACATGAAAGAAAATGTCAATACAATCATTTGAACTGTTTATGGAAAATAAAGAAATATAATGGTACAATAAATTCTGCAAATGATACACAAATAACGAAATACAGAATTGACTACAGAAGTTAATAAAATAAATAAAAAATAAATAAATGTGCTCGTAGTATCTTTAATAAATTAGATATATTAAACTTGCTTTTAATAGATGAAAAAGTTACATTATAAGTGAATCATAACTTTACAAGAACTGGGATGCAAACATTAAATTTTCAAATTCAATCAAGAGATGATGACAATTGTGGATGGTAAAGCAAACATCAACTAAACATTTTTGCAATCTACATACGTCAAGATTCTGAAATAAATCATTTCATAGATGACATGGAACACAATATTAATGATAAAAAAACACTTTTTCATAATTTGAGACAAAAATATCTACTCAGCAACAACAATAACTTGAACATGTACTTGAAACACAATAAAACTAGAATATAGAAAAACAGTAAAGTTTAATTATCAACTAGTTAGACCATAAAATATTAAATAAAGTATTTCGGTCTAATATCAGTTAAAAAAAAGAACAAGAAAGTAACCATAATAAAAATGAATTTTATACCAGAAATTGGAACACTTTTCATATAGTAATTTAAAAAATTAAAATTATCAAAATTGTTCACGTCAAAAATATAAATAGGATGAATTCACAGCTTGACTCATTATTTAAATAAAGAAAAATAATTTTCAAACTAGTACAACACTTATTTGAAGTAAAAGTATTTAGAAATTAACCTACTGATATTCAAACACAAAAAATAATTACCTAGAAAATTAAATAATTTACACAAACTGAGACCTAAGAAAAATGTGATTTTAGTTAATAAAAAACTTGAAAAAAAATCTAAAACAAATAATATATGATATTAAAATACTAATAAAAAAGAAAACTTATTGAGAACATAAATTATATTTTGAATTCACACAGACAAAACAAAAGAAAAACTAAAAAAGAAAAGAACGGAAATTTTGTAACCGTAAATATAATGTACGACAATTTTGCAGAAATAATAAAAACATATTATAATAAAGCCTTTCCCTATATAGAACATAAAACAAGCAACGATAAGAAATAGATAACACCAAAAATTAAACAATTTTAAATATTACAGAAAAAAATCAACAAAAGAATAAATAATGCATGGTATACTTACAGATATCAAGAAGTAAAAAAGAGTACAATGCAAAAAGAAATAAAGAATGTTAAAATATAATAAAAAAAAATTAGAAAAAACACTAAAAAATGCAAAATAGAATTAACTAAAGAAAGCAACATAACAATTCTTAAAGAAACCGCAACAACTTTTTTGCAAATCTATAGAATGTAAAAAAACAAAAAACTTTAAAACTCTTACACAAGAAACAAATATATCAATGTATTTGTATTCAGTAGAAAAAATAGAAGTAGAACAATCTACAGAAGTAGACAACAAATCTAAACACCTGTTTGAATTAGTTAAGTTTATTATAACGCACTTTATAAATGTATCAAGTTTCTAAGAAACCTATCAATAGCTGTAAAGCAATTAAGAGTAATACCAATATACAAAAACAAAAGAAATTTAAACAGGCTAATAAAGTCCAGTTTAATATCACTTCAAAACCAATATCTAAAATATTTGAACAATCATTTAATTAGTAACTGCCAACATGGATTCAGAAAAAAAAATCAACACAACGCATCACTTAACAAATAGATATTACAAAAGCATTAAACAAAAGTAGCATTAGATTTTTTTAGATATAAATTTAGCTTTATATACTCTGAATTATAACCTATTGTTAGACAAGCTCTGCACACAAAGAATTAAAGGAATACCAAACACTTGAATAAAATCATACTTACAAAACAGAACACAGATAGTAGAAATAAAACAAGCAAGATCAGATCAAAGAAACATAGATGTTGGGTTTCCCAAGAAACTATTTTGTCCTGTTTATTTTTATTCATAATGATATGATGATCTTCCAAATTAATACAAAGCTACACCAAACATATTTATATACGCTGACAATAACTTATGTATTAAACAAAATAATAATTAAAAAATAATTAAAAAAGAACATAAGCAAGCACTAAAATAGAATCATTTAAAACGGAAATAATAATCTATTCATCAAATAAAAAACTGAAAGTAGATACATTTTACAAATCAACAATGAAAGCATAGAGCAGCTAAAAACAGTAAAATTCTTAGAAATTTATATAGACAAAAAACTTACATAGATATTTTATTTTTATTTAATTTATTTAGGGCCGTAATATCCAACTCCTAATAAAGCATCTAATAAACTATTAGCTGAATAACCTAACTTTTAATTTTATTTATTTTATTAAAACCTAAGAACAGCCAATTAAATATATGCTTAACATATACATTTATAACAAATAAAAACATTAAGCATATAATTTATAAGCCGTTCAGAGGTGTAACAAAAATAAATCAAATTAAAGTTTAAAAAAAGTTAGGTTATTCAGCTAATAGTTTATTAGGTGGTTTATTAGGAGTTGGATATTACAGGCCTTAGTCTATTGAAAATACCATCATATGAAACAAACAAAACTTTTATTTTGCGGAATTATTCAATCAACACCAATATCATCACTCGTGAGGAATAATTGTTACAACAAAAAATCATGTACGATAGAAGAAGCAAACCGCTATTTATTAAACATTATTATAAAAAAAAAAATGTAATTTTATAAGATAGAAATAAAAACATTATGAATAGCAACATTCACACTGCAAAACAAGAATAAAACAGAAAGTACGACAACAACAATTCCATACAAAATTATAGCGTGGTACAATAAGAAGAAACAAAAACTAACAAATCAATTTTTAAGTAATCCTTTTTATAATTTACAAACATACCTGAGAACTTAATTCAAATCCTAACGATAAATATATTATTGTAACCAATATATTTAGATGATATTAGTATTATTCACAGGAGCAAACTGAAATCAGAATAAGCAAAAACACAAAAATATAAACAATTAACAACAAAAATGATTACATTATTTTAGGGGGCATAGTTGACGCGTGAGCTAATCAAACAAGTGGCCCCCATGAATACATTCAGTTGTTTGAAACGACAACTGTTACATAATTAATACATTTTAGGTATGATGTGAGAACATCATTAGTATGAAGCTATTCTTTCCTGACTATAAAATCCTGATTGATTTTCCTAACATATTTAGAACTGGGCTCAGCACGACCTCTATTTTTATAGTGACGTGGAGTTGACCAGGGTAAAAATCCATTTAAACTTATTAGAATACTTGGCCTAACTGAAACAGTCTTTTTTTAATTGTTGTCTAATTGTCTATTTTTGTACAAATCTAACCTATTAAATTACTGGGCTCAGCAAGACCTCTATTGATGATAGTGACGTGGAGAGTTTACCAGTTTTATAGCAAAATAACAAATTTATTTCTATCAACCAAAACCATATTATTCATTAATTATGTTGATCTGATATTACTGAAGTGATGACCACACAGCAAGTAATATTCAAACCAGCTGCCACAAACAAAGATTAATACCATGTTTTCAACAATTTCACTTTAAGCATGTACAGCAAAAGATCAACTGCTTTGAAAACATACGCATTAACTTAGTAAGTAACACTGTATAATTATTGAGCACACGATTTGTTGATACAAGTAAAAATGCTATTTAACAAAAATAAAATGAATGTTAATTAAATTATATATTTGGATCAAAGCAAACCAAATAATGTAATTAATTTTTATATCCTATTTAGAATGCACATTTTTGCAATTCTATCAAATCACTGGGCTCAACACGACCTCTACTGATAGTGACGTGGAGTTGACCAAAGTTACAATCCATTTAAAACCTAATTTGAATACTTGGCCTAACTGAAACAGTCTAACACAGCAACAGTGAGGTAGCAAGTCAATTTCTGCTGAAATTAATTGTTATTATAGTTAAATTTTCAACTTTATTTTTAAAATTATTGTCTTATAGTCAGTAAATTTAATTAAATTTTTATTAATAGTCTCTTAACAGTCTCATCTATCCTGTGCCACCAAGGTCGAACTACCTATAGCAACAGTGGAAGGTGTCCCTGAGCATGAGGAGTTTACCCTTTTTTAGACCAACTGCTGATAGCATAACACTGACAAGAATGACCAAATTCTTCAAAGTGCCAAACGTCAATTGGAATGGTGGGTACTCACTAAGCCGGCGTCGACTCTTACACTAGATCAAACCTTAAACCTTGGTCAGGCTACGGGTCATCACTAATGTGACTACGTTGGGCTTTCGTTTAACCTAACTATGTCATGTCATGTTACTATATATTAAATTTTAAATTCATCTTTAAAATCATTGTCTAATTGTTCTCTTTTTGTACAATTCTAACCTAATAAATCACTGGGCTCAGCTAGACCTCTATTGATGATAGTGACGTGGAGAGTTCACCAGCGGCAAAACAAAATAACAAATTTATTTCTATCAACCAAAACCATGTTATTCATTATTCATGTTGGTCTGATATTACTGAAGTGATGACCACACAACAAGTACTATTCAAACCAGCTGCTACAAACAAAGATTAATACCATGTTTTTAACGATTTCACTTTAGGCATGTACAGCAAAAGATCAACTGCCTTGAAAACATTAGCATTTACTTAGTAAGTGGCACTGTATAAATATTGAGCACACGATTTGTTGATACAAGTAGATATGCTATTTAACAAAATTAGAATGAATTTTAATTAGATTATATATTTGGGTCAAAGCAAACCAAATAATGTATTTTTGATAAACCTGATATACTCGGCCTGGCTGATGCAGTCTATTACTGTAACAGTGAGGTTGCAAGTCTTTTTGATGTAACTAATAATCAAAATCTAGGGAAATTAATGAATTATATATAAAAAATATCATAGTATCAATAGCAACGTATTTATTACACAGACAGATGTTTGAAACGACAACTGTGGTGTGATAAATCGCTTCCCAGGAACAATCTGAAATCGAAATAAGCAAAAACACAAATATATAAAAATTTAACAAAGACATTGTTACATTATTTAAGGGAGCGTAGTTGACGCGTGAGCTAATCAAACAAGTGGCCCCCTTGAATACTTTCAGTTGTTTGAAACGACAACTGTTACATAATAAATACATTTTTTGTAATCATGTGATGATTAGCATAGTAGAAGGAGTCAGTCATTTTTTCCTAGCTATTATTCCTGATTGATGTGTCTAACTTATTTAGGATGCACATTTTGCAATTCTAACCTATCATATCACTGGGCTCAGCACGACCTCTATTGATAGTGACGTGGAGTTGACCAGGGTTAAAATCCATCTGAAACCTAATTGGAATACTTGGCCTAACTGATACAGTCTAACACTGCAACAGTGAGGTAGCAAGTTAATTTCTGCTAATATTATTTATTATAATTAAAGTATACAATTTTATTTTTAAAATTATTTTCTTATTGTCTTTTTTAAATTAAGATAAAACAATGTTAGTCAGTGATAATAAATAAATCCTTACTAACAATCTCTTAACAGTCATCTAACCTGTGCCACCAAGGTCGAACTACCTATAGCAACAGTGGAAAGTGTCCCTGAGCATGAGGAGTTTACCCTTTTTTAGACCAACTGCAGATAGCATAACACTGACAAGAATGACCAAATTCTTCAAAGTGCCAAGCGTCAATTGGAATGGTGGTGACTTACTAGGCCGGCGTCGACTCTTACACTAGATCAAACCTTAAGCCTTGGTCAAGCTACGGGTCATCACTAATGTGACTACGTTGGGCTTTCGTTTAACCTAATTATGTCACGTCATTGTATATTAAATTTTTAAATTGATTTCTAAAATTATTCTCTAATTGTCCTTTTTATGTACAGTTCCAACCTATTAAATCACTGGGCTCAGCATGACCTCTATTGATGATAGTGACATGCAGAGTTCACCAGCGGCAAAACAAAATAACAAATTTATTTCTATCAACTAAAACCATGTTATTCATTAATCATGTTGGTCTGATATTGCTGAAGTGATGACCACACAACAAGTAATATTCAAACCAGCTGCCACAAACAAAGATTAATACCATATTTTCAACGATTTCACTTTAAGCATATACAGCAAAAGATCAACTGCCTTGAAAACAAAGGTATTTACTTAGTAAGTAGCACTGTATAATTATTGAGAACACGATTTGTTGATACAAAAAAATAGTTATTGAACAAATTAAAATGAAATAATTCAATTATAAATTTGGGCCTAAGCAAATCAAATAAACTATTTTTGGATCCACCTGAAATACTCGGCCTGGCTGAAACAGTCTAAACTGGAACAGTGAGGTTGCGAGTCTATTATTTAATATAAAATAAGCTAATTGTAAAGAAACAATTGATTTATATGTAGAAATTATTATAGTGTGATCAGCAACGTATTTATCACACAGACAGATGTTTGAAACGACAACTGTGGTGTGATAAATATCTTCCCAGAAACAATCTGAAATCAAAATAAGCAAAAACACAAATATATAGAAATTTAACAAAAAAATAATTACATTATTTTGGGGGCGTAGTTGACGCGTGAGCTAATCAAACAAGTGGCCCCCTTGAATAGTTTCAGTTGTTTGAAACGACAACTGTTACATAATAAATACATTTTTTGTAATCATGTGATCATTAATATAGTAGAAGACCTCAGTCATTCTTTCCTAGCTATTATGCCTGATTGATGTGTCTTATTTAGAATGCACATTTTGCAATTCTAACCTATCATATCACTGGGCTCAGCACGACCTCTATTGATAGTGACGTGGAGTTAACCAGGGTTAAAATCCATTTAAAACCTAATTAAATACTTGGCCTAACTGAAACAGTCTAACACTGGAACAGTGTGGTAGCAAGTTAATTTCTGCTGATATTAAATGTTCTTATATATTAAATTTTTAAATTCATCATTAAAACTATTGTCTAATTGTCTTCTTTTTATACAGTTCTAACCTATTAAATCACTGGGCTCAGCAAGACCTCTATTGATGATAGTGACGTGCAGAGTTCACCAGCGGCAAAACAAAATAACAAATTTATTTCTATCAACTAAAACCATGCAATTCAATAATCATGTTGGTCTGATATTACTGAAGTGATGACCACACAGCAAGTACTATTCAAACCAGCTGCCACAAACAGAGATTAATACCATATTTTCAACGATTTCACTTTAAGCATGTACAGCAAAAGATCAACTGCCTTGAAAACAAGCGCATTTACTTAGTAAGTGGCACTGTATAAATATTGAGCACATGATTTGTTGATACAAGTAGAAATGCTATTTAACAAAATTAAAATGAATGTTAATTAGATTTAATTATTGAGTCATAGCAAACCATTTATAATTGATTTTTATATTTATATCCTATTTAGAATGCTTAATTTTGCAATTCTATCAAATCACTGGGCTCAACACGACCTCTAGTGATAGTGACGTGGAGTTGACCAGGGTTAAATCCATTTAAAACTTAATTGGAATACTTGGCCTAACTGATACAGTCTAACACTGCAACAGTGAGGTAGCAAGTCAATTTCTCTTGATAATTATTGTTATTATAATTTAAGTTTTCAAATTTATTTTTAAAATTATTGTTTTATAGTCTGTGAATTCAAACAAATTTGTATTAACAGTTTTTTAACAGTCTCATCTAACCTGTGCCACCAAGGTCGAACTACCTATAGCAACAGTGGAAGGTGTCCCTGAGCATGAGGAGTTTACCCTTTTTTAGACCAACTGCTGATAGCTTAACACTGACAAGAATGACCAAATTCTTCAAAGTGCCAAGCGTCAATTGGAATGGTGGGTACTCACTAAGCCGGCGTCGACTTTTACACTAGATCAAACCTTAAACCTTGGTCAGGCCACGGGTCATCACTAATGTGACTACGTTGGGCTTTCGTTTAACCTAATTATGTCATGTCATGTTACTATATATTAAAAATGCAAATTCATCTCTAAAATTGTTGACAAATTTTTTTTTGTACAATTCTAACCTATTAAACTACTGGGCTCAGCAAGACCTCTATTGATGATAGTGACGTGGAGAGTTCACCAGTTTGAAAGCAAAATAACAAATTTATTTCTATCAACTAAAACCATGCAATTCAATAATCATGTTGGTCTGATATTACCGAAGTGATGACCACACAACAAGCACTATTCAAACCAGCTGCCACAAACTAAGATAATACCATATTTTCAACGATTTCACTTTAAGCATGTACAGCAAAAGATCAACTGCCTTGAAAACAAACGCATTTACTTAGTAAGTGGCACTGTATAAATATTGAGCACACAATTTGTTGATACAAGTAGATATGCTATTTAACAAAAATAAAATGAATGTTAATTAGATTATATATTTGGATAAAAGCAAACCAAATAATGTAATTGATTTTTATTTTTATATTCTATTTAGAATGCGCATTTTTGCAATTATATCAAATCACTGGGCTCAACACGACCTCTAGTGATAGTGACGTGGAGTTGACCAGGGTTAAAATCTATTTAAAACCTAATTGGAATACTTGGCCTAACTGATACAGTCTAATACTGCAACAGTGAGGTAGCAAGTCAATTTCTGCTGATATTAATTGTTATTATAATTAAAGTTTTCAATTTTATTCTTAAAATTATTGTTTTATTGTTTTTACTTAAGTTAAGATAAAGCAATGTTAGTCAATGAATTCAAATAAATCCTTATTAACAGCCTCTTAACAGTCTCATCTCACCTGTGCCACCAAGGTCTAACCACCTATAGAACAGTGGAAGGTGTCCCTGCGCATGAGGGGTTTACCCTTTTTTAGACCAACTGCTGATAGCTTAACACTGACAAGAATGACCAAATTCTTCAAAGTGCCAAGCGTCAATTGGAATGGTGGGTACTCACTAAGCCGGCGTCGACTCTTACACTAGATCAAACCTTAAACCTTGGTCAGGCTACAGATCATCACTAATGTGACTACGTTGGGCTTTCGTTTAACCTAATTATGTCATGTCATGTTACTATATATTAAATTTCAAATTCATCTTTAAAATCATTGTCTAATTGTTCTCTTTTTGTACAATTCTAACCTAATAAATCACTGGGCTCAGCAAGACCTCTATTGATGATAGTGACGTGGAAAGTTCACCAGTTTTAAAGCAAAATAACAAATTTATTCCTATCAACTAAAACCATGTTATTCATTAATCATGTTGGTCTGATATTACTGAAATGATGACCACACAACAAGTACTATTCAAACCAGCCGCCACAAACAGAGCTTAATGCCATGTTTTCAACACTTTCACTTTAAGCATGTTCAGCAAAAGATCAACTGCCTTGAAAACAAACGCATTAACTTAGTAAGTGGCACTGTATAATTATTGAGAACACGGTTTATTGATACAAAAAAATAGTTATTGAACAAATTAAAATGAAATATTTAAATTACAAATTTAGCCCAAAGCATAGCAAATAAACTATTTTTTGATCCACCTGAAATGCTCGGCCTGGCTGAAGCAGTCTATTACTGTAACAGTGAGGTTGCGAGTCTATTAGAAGTAATTAATAAGCAAAATCTAAGAAAATTATTGAATTATTAATAAAAATTATCATAGTATCAACAGCAACGTATTTATCACACAGACAGATGTTTGAAACGACAACTGTGGTGTGATAAATATCTTCCCAGGAACAATCTGAAATCGAAATAAGCAAAAACACAAATATATATATAAATTTAACAAAAAAATAATTACATTATTTTAGAGAGCGTAGTTGACGCGTGAGCTAATCAAACCAGTGGCCCCATTGAATACTTTCAGTTGTTTGAAACGACAACTGTTACATAATAAATACTTTTAAGTAATGATGTGATCATTAGTATAGTAGAAGACTTTAGTCATAATTTCCTAACCATAATGACTGATTGATGTATCTAATCTATTTAGAATGCACAATTTTGCAGTTCTATCAAATCACTGGGCTCAACACGACTTCTATTGATAGAGACGTGGAGTTGACCAAGGATAAAATCCATCTCAAACCTAATTGGAATACTTGGTCTAACTGAAACAGTCTAACACTGGAACAGTGAGGTAGCAAGTTAATATCTGCTAATTATAAATGTTCAATTTTCAAATTCATCATCAAAATTATTGTCTTATTGTCCTCATTTTGTACAGTTCTAACCTATTAAACCACTGGGCTCAGCAAGACCTCTATTGATGATAGTGACGTGAAGAGTTTACCAGCGGCAAAACAAAATAACAAATTTATTTCTATCAACTAAAACCATGTTAATCAATAGTTATGTTGGTCTGATATTACTGAAATGATGACCACACAACAAGTACTATTCAAACCAGCCGCCACAAACAAAGATTAATACCATGTTTTCAAAGATTTCACTTTAAGCATGTACAGCAAAAGATCAACTGCCTTGAAAACAAACGCATTCACTTAGTAAGTGGCACTGTATAAATATTGAGCACACGTTTTGTTGATACAAATAGAAATGCTATTTAACAAAATTAGACTGAATTTTAAATAGATTATATATTTGGATTAAAGCAAACCAAATAATGTAATTGATTTTTATATTCTATTTAGAATGCACATTTTTGCAATTCTATCAAATCACTGGGCTCAACACGACCTCTACTGATAGTGACGTGGAGTTGACCAGGGTTAAAATCCATTTAATACCTAACTTGAATACTTGGCCTAACTGAAACAGTCTAACACTGCAACAGTGAGGTAGCAAGTTAATTTTTGTTGATATTAATTTTTGTATAATTTAAATTTTCAAATTTATTCCTAAAATTATTATAGTCTAATTGTCCCTTTTTTACAATTCTAACCTATTAAATTACTGGGTTCAGAACGACCTCTATTGATGATAGTGACGTAAAGAGTTGACCAGTGTTAAAGCAAAACAACAATTTATTTCTATCAACTAAAACCATGCAGTTCAATAATCATGTTAGTCTGATATTACTGAAGTGATGATCACACAACAAGTAATATTCAAACCAGCCACCACAAACAAAGATAAGTACCATGTTTTCAATTAGCAACGATTTCACTTTAAGCATATACAGCAAAAGATTAACCGCCTTGGAAACAAAGCATTAACTTAGTAAGTGATGCTGTACAAATATTGAGCACACAATTTGTTGATACAAACAAAAATGTTATTTAACAAATATAAAATGAACATATTAAAAGCAAAGCTTGTCTGTTTTTTTTTTTATTCACCTGAAATACTCGGTCTAACTGAAGCAGTCTATTACTGACACAGCGAGGTTGCTAGTCTATTAAAATTAAAACAGTTAAAGACTATTAATTTAGAATTACATTAATAAAAAAACATAAATACATAATGTATTATTTTGTGTTTAGTCAAAATAGCCGCCATGACAGAATTTGCTTCACCTAGCGTTGATGAATATTCTCCAAATTAAAACAAACATAAAATAGGTGGAGGTGGCTTTAAATGAAGTGTATTGTTGGTTGCCAATCTTATCAAGATCAATTTTTTTAGATGCGCAGTGACATATTACTGCGCATGTACTGTTTCTACCAGAACCCTAACGTTTCATACATATTGCATAAATTATGTGAAGTTAATGAAATAATGCATTTAAATGCTATAATAAATATTGCTGGATCTATGTCTCATGTAAGTAAAAATTAAATAAATTCCCAACATTGAAAAACCTAACCATAAAAATTTCTACACATAGGTGACCTTGAACGAATGCGATAAAGGAATACAAAAGAAACCTCCATAATTCGTTCTAGTGTTGAAATATGAAAAGGAATTTAAGGTAATTTATCAAATTATAATTCAATTTCAAGTTAATCATAAATTGAACTGATTATTTATGACTTAAATTTATTATCAAATTATTAAATTAGCTGAGCAACCAATTTGAATACGAATGTTGATGCTGTAGTTCACATTCATTTTTTTTCCAATTAATGTTGTTTTTAAAACAAACAATTAATAGGAATTGAGTATCTACCTAACAATTCAATACAAACTTTGTAGAATTACTATTAAGCAATTTAATGCTATTCATAACAGCCAGCGTGTACAAACCCATAATGGAAAATAAATTTTTAGTGGAACTAACGCTAGAAAAAGCTCAATGCGGTTTCAGAAAATTATATTCAACACAAAATCACATATTTACAATTGAAAATAATAAGCAAAGAAAGAAAATTTTGTTTATAGAACTAAAAAAGCATTTGCGTACTTTGAAAACAGTTACGGAAAATACTGAATGAAGGAGAAATATATGAATAAACTACTTGAAGTAATAAAAAGCATTATACAGAATCACAATTAATTATATACGAACTGGAAAAGAGGTGTCGGAATAATTTGTAACTACACAAGGATTAAAAAAAGTAAGTGCGTTAAGGACGTTACTATTTATCATTTTCTTAGATGATATCAGAATCTCAAAGAACAACAATAGCAAAACGTGTAATTGCTGACGATTTAGATATAACAACAAAGAATTTAAAAAAAATATATGTACAATATAACAAATTTATAGAACAAAGAATTACTAAAACTCAACATGACTTAAAATATAATGAAAACAAAAATTTTGTTGATAACAAAATCAAATATAAAGCTAAATGGAAACGAAATAAACAAGTAAAATCATTCACGTACTTAGGAGCAACTTTGAATAACAAAAGAATAATGGAGCATGAAATAAACAAGAGAATCCACACAACAATCAGAAATTATCACTTAATAAACACAAAGAGATAAAAAAAAATTACTACAAAACAATACTCAGATCAACAGTAATATATAAACTAAATAAATAAGTGAAACGGAAATGAAATATCTAAGAAGAATAGAAAGTCTAACAAAAATGACAAAACAAGAAACAAAACGGATAAGAATCAAAAGCATACACAAAACAATAGATAAAAAACAGTTAGCACATAGTACGGGTGTAAAAACAACAAAACTGAAAAAAAAGGACAACCTTTGAAAATATGAAAAAAGAATGTTGAGAAATATTAAACGGAAACAGTTTAAGCTGGCAAAACGCAACGAGAATAGCGAAGAATGATAAAAAGATAATATTACAACAATTATTAGCACTCCTAACAAATTAATTTTGTAGATAATTTATTTGCGATTTGAATAAGACGCTTTAATTCTAAGACTGAATGGCTGCTCATTACTATTTAATAAAATTAATGTAAAAATTCAACTAAAAATACTAATCTAATTGGAACTAATCTAAAACTATCAAGGTTGCAAATATATTTCAAAAAAATCTTATATAGAATCTACAGAAACAGTTGATTTTTTCTAGCAATTAAATAAAATTTATCTACAATTGAAAAACTAAACTAAATAACTTTTATAAATTAGCCGTTTTCTAATTTTATTTTTTTTTTAGACGATTTATACTGGGATGCCCTGTAAAATTCCAAGAAGATTTCTATAATAAACCCGAAGCAAACATAATTTAAAAAAATTGAAATTGCTCAATCAATTTGTTAAGGAGAAAGTAAGTATATACACCAAGGGCTTATTCCCATACCCGATACACCACCATGAATTTTCAACCGCTACCTTCATTTCCTTCTAGATTTTAATAAGATTTGGAAAAATATTTAAAGCATTATCTCCCTTAATTCCAGAAAAATAAGAATGCAAATAATTTAATCATATAAAAGTAATATAACCAACAAAATTTTATTTTAATTACCTGATCAATTGAACTAATTAATGAAAGTTTATAATAACAATGACTGGGCGAGATGCTTTCAAATAAAGACACCTAGATGCTTAACGAGAACTTTTGAAACAGAAACAGAAAAAATCATCAACAAAAATGGACAACTAACCTAGTTAAAAGATGATTGCCTGAGCGAATTAAATTATTTTTACAAAGAAATCGCAAGCTGTAATAAAAATTAATTAATTATACAAATTCTGCTCGCAATGTTCGCCGTGTAGACTGATGCAGATACCATAACCTAGAATAACATATTTAATTAATAATAATTCTATAAATTATTTATTCAATGATTCAAGTTGATCGCAGTGTAGACGCATGCAGACACCATACCTAGAATTAAATTTTCAATTAATATTTTTGTTAATTTCTAGATAATTACACAAGCTGTGATGATTTCCGCTTCAATCCTAATCCTTATCTGAAATTCCTACCTAACATGAGACACCTAACGATTTGAAATAATGTGGGCTGAAAAACAAATTCCTAATCGCGACGCATAGACAATATAATATAAACATAAGCTACAATATTTCTGTGGAAAAAAACCCTAACCGAATCAATTTAAACACTTACGTTTCATCTTGGCGTCTTGATCTATGTTGGCCTACCTGTTAACTTGTGATTTGCTAAAGATGTTGCTGCGAAAAATCTTACTGCATTTTAGAGGGCCAGCATCATTACAACAAAGGACTGCATTAATACCATCATCAGCACTGCACCAAATTATCCAATTCCATCACAATCACAATTTATTATACTCAAAATTATTTTAATTATTTTTAATAATGTTTAAAAACACAAACTTTTAATAAACCGCGAATAATATTTCAATTTAACCTTTAAACTATTTGACAGGTAAAAATTTTAAATTTACCGCTTGTCATTCATCAGTGTTGCCAACTTATTTTATTCCCCCAGAATAGACGCCGACTTTGACTTCAATTTATGGAAAATTTTAATTCCGATTTTTTCACTTATTTGAGCATATTTACCAAAAATCTCGCGGCCACTTCATTAATTATTAACTATTTATGGAATTACCCACTTTGGTCCCAATCGGACACTAAAAATCGGGAACTTGTAAAAACGATGCGCATTCCGTGAGCAGTGGAATGGTACTAAAAATGACTACATACAACAGTCTGCGCATGCGCATAGTACTACTTTAAAAAATATTAACAATATTTATAAATGATCAACAACATTAATTAAATTATTTTCACCACTTAAGAAGCCGAATTTGGCATTAATATTAATTATCTTATAGTAAAAAATTCTGAATTATACGAATTTCATAGTTTCAAAACAGTATATTAAGAGAATCTATGTGAAATTTGGAGTCAAACTTAAAATTTGTTAAACAACCCTTAATTATTATTAATAATTTTTGAAAATTTACGAAAATCTCAAAAATTACTCCAAATAACATCTAATTTACCCCAAAAAAATCTGAATTGCGAAATTTTTTTTTTAACAAAGTTATTTGATTTTTTACCTTGGCATGTAATAAAAATTACCCCTGCATTATTTATTTAAAGGGGATGATGAAATTTGCACTGGACCTCAAGGAAAGACCCAGCTACAACATGCAATAAAAAAATTCGAGAATAAAACATTGTAATACAAAAAATTTTCAATTTAAATTTAAAATAAATTTTTAAAAATAAATCAACCCTTAATTACATGATCAACTTTAATTTTATCATTAACCCAAAACATTCCTTGTATATGAAATACAAAAATTAACAATTTTTTTCAAAAAAATAGGCTTCAAATTATATAAAATTTTAAAAATTTGTCTTTGAATTTTTTCAAAAAAATCTTTCAACCCTTGTAGTTTGTTTAGGAATGTACCAATTTAAACGAATGACCCATCATTTTAAAGCTCAAAATCTCAGCTTTTCAATGGTTTTTGAAAATAAGTCGTAAAGTCAATACAAACTTGCCCAGATAGACTTAAGTCATTTGGGATATAATTTAACTTTCTATGATTATTTTTCAATATTTTTTGCTGAAAATTGCTACAAATAGTAATTCAAACCTCAGGATTTCAAAAATTAAATCAAATTTATTATAACTTTTACCAAATTTGAGTTATTAATAAATTTATACATTTTTATTTATACAATGTTTAAATCAAGTTTTGCAAGATTATTTAATGATTATAAAGTTATAAATTGTATGCATATTATATATGGTTTTGTAGCCTGAGTTAATAGCTTCAAAATGATGTAAATATTTATTAATTTTGATGTGATTTAAACTCAAAAATTTAACAAAAATTTGATTTAGTATACTTTTCTCAATAACTGTTTTATAGAATGATATTATAAGTTGAAATTTGGTATAGGGGTAAAATAATAAGCAATCATTAGGTTTCCACCTTTAGATTTTTACAAAATCCACAAGAAAATTGAAATTTTCTTGATTTTTCATCCCCGTGTATTCTTATGGGAAATTGCCGATTTTTGAAATTCATGTTATTACTGATTTTAGGATGATGGGATTTATTTTGGGGTAGTTTTGGACGCATAACATCATGTTAGGATGCTTTAAAAGGTTTTATGAGGGGTTTTTTAATAAAATGTAATTATTTTATAATAACATATACATAACCTCAACATTTTATTGTTTATTGATATAATTCTTTCAAATATCTTTATACTATTAATATTTGAAGCATGCATAATAGGTATCAAAATGTGAGGAATTTCTTGGCGCATGTTTTGATTTATGTGTAGTTTTGTTGGAAATGTCACGGTTATAAAGATATTTGCAAAAAACTATTTCAAAACAATCAACATAGTGAAATTTCACATTTGCCGATTTTCAAACATGAATATCATTGGAAATACATCGTTTCAGACAATTTTGAGTTGATATTCGTGAATTGTGAACAAAAAGGAACATTTTGTGAAGATAATATGTAATTCTCAAAAAAATAAATTTGATTTTCAAAAAAATATTTTCGAATAGAAACTTAATTGTATTAAAAATTATAGCATTCCTAATCAAAATAACAACAAATTATGAGTTTTTGGATGTAATTTATTTATAATTATAAGAAAATAGAATTATTTTCTAAATTTTTAGGGTTTTTTATTATTTGGGGTTGGCAATGGTAGATAATGTACATTGTCGGCATCCTAACATTATACAGAGTATGCAAAAATGTTGAAAACTGGTAATAATACAGGGCACTTTCAAATATAAGAATTCTTTACATTTTGTAATATGCTAACGTTTTGTTTAGTTTTATCAGAAAAGTAAGTTGCAATTAATTGTTTTTATGCAATATAGGTTCTTAAGTGTCTAAATGTACTAAAATAAATTAGCAATTTATTAATAATGTTTATAATAAACGAATATTTTTATAATTTAATTTATCAAATATATAAAATAAATTTGAAGGTGGTTAATGTATAGAAAGAATAAATATTTTTTATCGCATAAAAAGTTGTTTACTTGGAGATCGCTTTATCAGTTGCAGAAAAAAATGCATGCATTTTATATTAAGGTTCCAGTTGATGAGAAATAGTCGACAATGCTGTATTTTATTACTTTAGTGTTTAATTTATTGCTTATAATAATAAAATTACTCTGGTTAATTAATAATAATTAAGTGATAAAGTGCATAAAAGCAATGAGGATCTAAAGGTAAGTTTGATTTTATGATTATGCTAAATTAATACTTTATTTAGAAGATTAGTTGTATAGTTTGATTGATTATTATTTAATTGTGTTTATAGAAAAATAATTCAATTAATTCTGGTTTAAATGATTTATAAAACTGTAGCAATTTTCTTAAGTTAACTTCCGGAATATTTTGATATGTCGATAAATTTTACTACATAAGGTGATTTTTTGATAACAAACACTTGTGCCAGTAAGCGATTCTTGCCCAAGTGTTTATCATCAAAAGATTGGATGTTTTTATTAGTTTTTTACGTACCTGTTGCTATTACATTTGAAAGGAGAATATTATTATTATTAAATGCAGAAGACACCGATAACTAATTTTTTTATAACAAACACTTGGGCAAGCGATAAGGTCACCTAGTTTATGATTGTGGACAAAAGGTTTGTATTGGTGTACTCCGCTCGCCCGCCTTTATGTTTGTTATTAAAAAAATAATAAGAAAGATAGACAAGTTCTATGATGACAAACACTTGAGTTAGTAGGCGATTCTTGCTCAATTGTTTGGCATCAAGAAATTGAATATATGTTCTTCAGTTTACAACGTTTCTGTTGCAATTATATTTGAGGGACAAATGTCGGTTGTTATTAAAATAC
Organism: Tachinus rufipes; assembly: GCA_963932245.1. Classification (NCBI taxonomy): domain Eukaryota; kingdom Metazoa; phylum Arthropoda; class Insecta; order Coleoptera; family Staphylinidae; genus Tachinus; species Tachinus rufipes. Next base: position 13,669,433 of record OZ010749.1, read on the forward strand.
AGTTGGAGAGGCAGACCAGACAACCAGTTCTTTGCTGACAAACACTTGGGCTAGTAGGCGATTCTTCCTTAAGTGTTTGTCATCAAGAGATTTGATATTTTCTTCAGTTTTTGATGTATTTGTTGCTATTACGTTTGAAGAGCGAGTGTCGGTTGTTACTAAATTACAGCAAGACAGAACTTTTTGCTATTACATTTGAAGAAAGAATATTACTTATTACATTACAGCAAGAGAAACATTTGAGCAATTTTTTTATGACAAAAACTTAAGTTTGTTTGCGATTCTTGCTCAAGTAATTGACAGTAAAAAAAATGATATTACGTACCTGTTGCTATTACATTTGAGGGGGGAATATCAGTTGTTATTAAATTACAATATATGAGACAGACAACCAAGTTCAGCAAGTTTAAATGATAATAGTCATAATTTTTCACGGTAAAATGACTTTTGTAAGCTTCAAAAATGCAAAAACGCTAAAATTGCTGCAAAATTAATACTATTCGAGTCATTTTAATAAAATTTACTGCCTAGCAGCACAATACACAGATCTACAAGTTTAATGATAAAAGTCATGATTTTGTTACGAGAAAATGACTTGTAAGCTTCAAAAGTGCAAAAACTGTAAAATGATTGCGAAATTGGTTGTAAAACAAATACTATTTGAGTGATTTTAATATAATTTACTGTTTAGCAGCACTATACACAGATCTACAAGTTTAATGATAAACGTCATAAATTTAATACGATAAAATGACTTTTGTAAGCTTCAAAAGTCAAAAAACGGTAAAATTAATGAAAAATTTGTTGTTAACCAAATACTATATGAGAGATTTTAATAAAATTTACTGTCTCGTAGCACAATAGACAGATCAACAAGTTTTATTGATAAAAATTATAAATTTGTTACGACAAATAACTTTTGTAGGCTCCAAAAGTGCGATAGAGGTGACACATACTATGATGAGTCCGTAGTTTGGATTGGAATGGCCCGCCGACCTACCCAAGTATTTGTTATCAAGAAATTAGATCGCAACCGTCTTTTGTAACAAAATGTTTTCTAATGCTTGCAGAGAAGGGAAACATACAATCTCTTGATAACGGACACTTGGGTGAGTGGGTGGGACACTCCATACTATGATAACAAGTCAGTAATTTGGATTGGAGTGGCCCGCCCAAGTGTTAGTTATCAAGAGATTAGATCACAATCGTCTGTTGTGACAAAATGTTTTTTGATACTCGCAGAGAGGGGAAGCATACAATCTTTTGATAACTGTCATTTGGGTGGGTTAGTGGAACATTCTATACTATGATAACAAGTCAGTAGTTTAGATTGGAGTACATTTAAACCAGGTCGGAATAGTGGGGGGAAATTGGCCGTTGGTGTATTGCAGTCGCCGTGAGAGAGTACGCCATACGTGTATGTAGAGCTCCGGTATTACTTAAATTACGATCTAATAAATTAAAAGTGATTAGTGACAATGAATTCGTTAATTAAATTGTGTGAATATAAGTGTGAAGCAATAGTGAAGACAGAAATTAATTAATGGTAAGTTGAATTATGTTTGCTGTTTATGTTTACATTATATCTTGCATTTTTTTGTTTTATCTACATTTATACAAAATATTTTCTCTGGTATTGTTTGATTAAATTATATTATTATAAAAATGATACTGCAGTGATTGGGTCAAAATATTGTCTTTTACAATGTGAATTGAAATTTTCCTTATAGAACCTTTTGTGTTCTCATTTTTCAGTATTTGCTTTCTCAAATAAAGTTAAAACAGAGCTGAAGGCCCCAGGGAACGTTTAGAAGGAGACTTATTTGAGTGTTTTTAATTTTTTTTGCAGTTTTATCCTTGCCTAGCTTGTAGCCAGATTATGTTGAAAGCCACTAGGGTCTGCGTGAATGCAATTAATTCAAGATGATTTTACACCCTTTAAAAATACAAAAACCATTCCAATCTAAGTCAAAATCTAATAAAAATACTCTACATAATAACAAAACAAATAAAGCAACAAAATTGTATTCAAAACAAACAAAATCAATTGAGATCAATTTCAGCTTTAGCTTGCTGTAACAAAGGCATCAATTCAAACCTAAATAATTGACTCGTCTGACCATGTGTAATCTTCAAATTGTCATAAGCTAACTTCAAATAAGTCATTGCTTCTCTGTTCTTCTCTTGGAACACCAAAATTTTACCTAATTTTAAATAAAGCAGCTCAAGTAATGGATGGACATCACCATAATACATTCTGAAATTAATAAAAATTGATATTAATTCATTAATTGTATAAGAATTATTACTTGTAACCATCGATTAATTCAAATCCGAATTCCTTTGCATCATTCCATTGACCGAAATCAATACTGCTTTGAAATGCTAGATCTAAAGTCTTAACATATTGTAGGTTATATTTGTATAAAACGTTTTGCATACATCTAGATCTGTTTTGTATTAAGGAAAGGTATTTAGGAATTTTAATTAAAAATTGTGTGAATTGTTTCATGATTAAATTTTGATACAAATTGACAACAATATACTTCATTCATTATTATTAGTATAAGTTGCATTAATTTCATTTCATTTATACATAACCTCAATATAATCAATCTACCCTAACCAAGCTGAGAGTTCCTATTCTTAACAAAATATTTTATAATTTCTACTTGTTAAATTTTGATATAAATTGGCAGCAAATTACTTCAATGTTAATAGTATAAGCTGTATTAATTTCATTTAATTTGACACGCTTGATTTTACATAACCACAATTTAATCAATCTACCCTAACCAAGCTAGGAACTCCTATTCTTAACAAAATATTTTATAATTTATCATCAACAGATTGGATGTTTTTTTTAGTTTTTGACGTATCTGCTATTACATTTGAGGGGAGAATGTCGGTTGTTATTAAATTACAGCTTGAGAAACAGACAACTAATTTTTTGATGACAAAGCACTTGGACTAGTAGACGATTCTTGTCTAAGTGTTTGTCATCAACAGTTTTTTTTAATTATTAAATTACAGTAAGAAAGGCAAATAACTTATTTTTTTATGAGAAACACTTGGGCTAGTAAGCGATTCTTGCTCAACTGTGTGCCATCAAGGAATTAAATATTTTGTTTTTGTTTTGATGTACTTATTGCTATTACATTTGACAGACTAATATTATTATTACAGCAGAAGCGACGGACAACTAGTTTTTCAATAACAAACATTTAGGCGAGCGATAGGGTCATCTAGTTTATGATTGTGGACGAATGGTTTGTATTGGTGTACACCTCTCGTCCGCCCAAATGTTTGTTATTGAATACTATCTTCAGTTTTTGATGTATTGTAATTACATTTGAGAATCAAATGTTGGTTGTTTATAAATTACAGCACAAAAGATAGACAACCAGTTCTTTGATGAAAAACGCTTGAGCTAGTAGGCGATTCTTGCTCAAAAGTTTGTTATCAAAAGATTAAACAAATGTCAGTTATTATTAAATTACAGCAAAAAAACGGACAATTAATTTGTTGATGACAAACACTTGTGCTAGTAGGCGATTCTTGCTCAAATGTAAGTTATCAAAATACTCAATATTTTTTCTAGATTTTGATGGACCTATTATGTTGATTTATGTTATCACATTTGAGGGGAGAATTTTAGTTGTTATTAAACTACAGAATAAAAGACGGACAACTAATTTTTTGATATCAAACACTTGGGCTAGTAGGCGATTCTTGCTCAAGTGGATATTTTGTCAAGCAAAAGAGTCACCTAATTGATGATTGTAGATGGGAGGTTTGTATTGGTATGTTTTGCCAAGGACTGTGCTATCAACTAAACCTCCCTGCACATTTTAAATATGTTTCTCCGTTTTATTAATTGTTAATAAACATAGATGTTATTAAAAAAATATATATGCATTCAGTTTGCTGACGAAAAAGAGTTGAGATTACGTATACTTCTTAAAGTAAAAGGAGAATATCTGACTTTAAGCGTTTTGCTGTGAGAAACCGTGCATAACAGCGGCTATGTTTGGTTGATTGCGGAAATCTTGCAAAAAAGAAAACTTTTATATTTGTCATTAATTTTCTTATGATTATTACGGTTTAAAACTATTTGATACTACAATATCAACGGTATCTTACGGCAAAATGCTTATTATTTCATGCAATCCTGTTGTTTGTTACGTAGTTGCCTTCTAGGCTGGTGTTAATGCGTGAGAAGAAGAGAGAATTAATGTGAGGTTTTTGGCTATTGTTTTCTTTTAGAAGTTGCTACAGGAAGTTTCCGTTGCAAGGGTACTTGTTTCAGCGGTTTTATATTAAGGTACCACTAAATCTTTGCTAACTTTAAAGTTTGTTTCTCTCATTTAGGTTTTGGATGCTGCGTTGTTGTGGAATTTATTGTATCTGCTCGGTTTTGCTTTGGTCTTTGCTAACGACGTGGTTCTTTCTAGACTTGGGCATCTGAGTTTTGGGTAAAGTAAGGTCATTCTGAAACTGCCCTATAGTGTTCCGTGTCTAATAGTAAGACATTTAAGCTAAGTTTAGATTCAATTTACGGGTATTCTTGTAATTAGAACAAACCCGGTGGTGTTGCAGGTATTATTCAAAGTTGGTGGGGTTTGACAGTAAATTTTTTTATAAAATTAGGGAAGTTGCTCTGGAGGTGTGGAACGGGACGGTTACTTTTTTTAGCTATAAATCTGTCCGTTCTTTTAGAGAAGTTTTTGTAAGTTTTGGAAGTTTCTTGTAGTGACGGGTTTGTAGGGTTGGAGCGCCTTTATTCTAAGTCGCTTTACGTTTAGCGCAATTGTTGCGGACTAATTTTATTGGAAGTGGTGATAATGCCTAAGAAAGTCGGAATTAATTGTGATTGGTTTTTGTCTAAAAAAAAAACATTTAAATTTCAATGTTTGCACTGCTTTCTAAAGCATTTTTGAACGGTTACTGTTGCTTGTTTGAAGTGGCATTGCTTTGAACAACAAATCTGTTTGTTAATTAAAACCTTTGGGTGAGTATGTACTTTGTGTAAACGTGTATGACACCAAACTGATATTATTATTTGTTTTGTGCTTTTTTCAGCTATTTTATATTGCATTAGTAAGTCTACAACTTGTTTAAATAAAGAAGTTATATTAGGACTAGTGTAAATTTATTAAAAAAAAAAATGCTTAATTATAATATGATGAAAAATCATTGTGGGCTACAGCGCGCCGATGCGCACCCTTGATTACTATTTAGAGCCGTCCCTGTACCCTGTCCAAATGTTTGTTATCAAAAAAAAAAAATATTTATTTTAGCATTTGATATACTTGTTGCTATTACGTTTAAGGAGCAAATGTCGGTTGTTACTAAATTACAGCAAGAGACAGACGTCCAATTCTTAGATGGCCAAAAGTGTTTGTCATAAAAGAATTGGATATTGCCTTTAATTATTGATGTGTATGGGTGCGTACAGGAACGTGGGAACGCTATTTTTTTAGCTAGAGCGCTTGCAAAAATTAACAATTAAATGTCGCCTTCCTTCAGCCGATTTGCAAAACAAAACCAATCGTTCAAAAAAGAGCGTTTTTACGTTCCTGTACTCACCCTATGTTGCTATTACGTTTAGATAGTGAATGTCGATTGGTATTAACTTACAGCAAAAGAGACATACAACTATTTTTTTTATGGCAAAAGCTTGGGCTATTAAGTGACTATCGTTTAAGTGTTTGTTGTCAAATTGGTTATTTTCTTCAGTTTTTGATGATCCTACAGCTATTACATTTGAGAGACAAATGTCAATTGTTAAATGACAGCCAAAGAACAATACTTGGGCGGGTTAAAAAGTTACTTAGTTTATAATTGTGGACAGGAAGTTTGTATTTGTATCTACCCGTCCAAGTGTTCAGTTTTTGTTGTAGCAAACACTTAGGTTAGTAAGCAATTTTTGCCTAAACGTCATTAAAAGATTGGATATTTTTTCAGTTTTTGATGTACCCATTGCTATTACATTTTAACCTCAACCATCCATCCTTACCTTTATCATTACATGGGCGTAGAGCCGGTAATAAAACGTTGCAATAAAAGTACAAGACTCTCTAGTGTAACTTACTCCAGAAAACAGAGAATGGAAGCCGGATGAGAAAGGTGTCTCTCTACCACTTGCTAGCGCATTAAAAGAATGATCTAGAAACTACACTTTACAATAACAGAGAAAAATAGAAAAAAAAAACAATCAGATGAAAGCTTCAACTCAACCTTTGTTATTAAATTGCAGCAGGAGACACTGACGATCAATTTTTAATTTTTTTATAACAAACGCTTGAGCTCAAGACTTTATTATCAAAACATTATACATTTTTATTACTTTTTATTGTACCTGAACTGCTTGAGTTTTTTCAATTTTAAATTGTAACTTGATTCAATTACTGCTCACTTTGTAGTTTACTTTATTTAATTGCAAACTTCAATATGTGACTTATTTAATTTGTTCTTGACTTCAATTCGTAGCTAAACTTGATTAACTTCCTTTTTAATTAAATTTCAATCTTTAACTTTAGTGCCCCTAATCTGATTTTAATTTCTAACTTTAGTATACTTTATTTAAATTTCCATGCTTAAAAGTTGCTTAAAAACATTTTGTTGCTTATTTTTTACTTTATTTAGTTGCAAACTTTAATTTGTTGCTTATTTTTTTTTTCTTATGCCCGTATGACACTGATCTATAATTCTTTATTGAATTATATATGTATATAAAAATATTTAAATCTTAAAAAGTCTGTAAAATGCACAAATAATCATCGCAAAACGCAAATCGGGTGAGTATGAACGAGGCTTTACAATGAATTAACAACATGAATCTAGCTTACAATAATTTGATTAATATTTTGACGTGTATACGCCATCTACATCTCATGAACAATATATTATTCCAAGTTGCGTACCTTAGTATATTTGTCAATTAACGTTACGACATAAAAATGAGCTTGTTATGCAAAACAAACATAAATGACTAACTTCAATTCGTTTCAATAATGTGAAGTTAGTAACAATTCATATTGAAAACAATTTCATTTCATTGTCAACTTCATTACAATAAAACCAGCAACAAAATGAAAGTAGCGTACGATGATAATCATCTATATTCATAGCAAACTACATAAAGCGTTTACTTTCTCATCGATTGCAGCGACAGCAATTCTACTCGTATAGAAGTAATCAGTATTAAAATCATTGCAGTTTTATACATTTTTACCTTGTAAGAATAAAATAGTAAGGACGTTTAATAATAATATCGACTGTAAGGTGCTACAAAAATTGCGATAATTTTAACAATAGTTGTGCACAGGAACGCGAGAATGATTATTTTTAAATACAGAATCTATCTGACATATCAACACTTATTAAAAAAAATCACAGAAAGTTCAAATTGATTCAACTTTTTCCGTTTGACGTATCATCAAAAATATTCTCCGAGAATACAATGAAGAGAAATAAATTTCATCAATTTTAACCGTCGATAACACATAACATTGGAGATTGTCAGTACTTAATAAATAAATTGTTTTTAGCTTTAAATTATTGTAAGTTTGGTAACAGCGCGTAAGTGAAGTTACATATACAAACATAACCACAATCTGATCTGCGTCATTATAAAACTGGCGTGTAATTTAATAATTATAAAACCTCATTTAAATTTAGTTAATTTACAGTTATTTTAATAATAATAATACTTAATTACAATTCATTTAATTAGATTATTAATAAAAATTCAATGACATGAAGTTAGGTACATTCTTCTCATAATACCCACTTCATGTATCAAATGAAGTTAGATATTAAAGTTAACTTCATATACAAAATGAAGTTAGCTGTTAAGCCTACTTCATGTGTAAAATGAAGATAGATATTAAAGTTAACTTCATATACAAAATGAAGTTAGCTGTTAAGCCTACTTCATGTGTAAAATGAAGTTAGCCAACTTTATGTATAAAATGAAATTGACTGTTTACTAAATACAATTAGTTATTGGGGATCACAGCTAAGAAATGCGCTATTCATTATCATTATTTGAGTGTTCTTACATTATTTTTGCGTGTATAATACACTCCTGGAATTTGGTCCGTTCCTCCTGGCTCAACCTGTATTGTTGCAAAGTGAAAGTAATAATATACTAAGGTAACAATTAAAAAAAAAACTGTTTCAACAACCAACAAACATAATTGAGTAATAGTCAGTCAGTATCAGTCAAAAAGATCACACTAAATATCATTTTAGTGAACCAACCCCTTAAAACATTTTGAGTACACCCCTGTCAAAATACAATTATTTGGAAATATGTTAACGTAAGTTATTTTACAAAGAAAATTCATGTTTTTATATAAATACCAGTTCCTTTTAAAATTGTTAAGTATAGTCCAGTTTTTGTCTTAACCCCCAAAAAAAGTTGAGTATGCCCCTGTTAAAATCTAATTTCACTATAAATTAGTAGAAAATATATTACAGTAAATAATTTATAATATATACAATCAATTTAAAATTTTTATTAACAATTTAAGTTAAATATTAACCTAATCAGGTAATTATAGTGGAATATTTGGTTTCTTCTAATTCTGAAGCGCATCTTTACCTAAAAACATAATAAAAACCTTTAAATATAAAAAATCAAATTAACCCAACATCATAGCCAAAATCATGCATCAAGCAATTATAAAAAAACTTTGCATACCTTTACGCCATGCTTAATAAAATTAAATAATCACACTTTTCATAAAAGGATTAACATAGGTAAAACATAATCAAAACAAAAAAATCTTTACTTTTATAAAATAAAACACAACACAAATTCTAAGTACGGTTTGAATTAAATTAAAATCATGCAGCATCCCCTTATTTCGCTAAATTACCTGCATATTTAACTTCATCAAAAGCTTTTCTAGCTCTTTTTAATTCCTCGTTCATTGTAAGTAAATCTTTTACTCTTGCATATTTACGTGCGTCTTTACGAACCAAAAAGACAATATCTTCGACTTGTACTCGACCTGTTCTACCGATTTCCATTGCTCTAAAATATATATTTATTATAGTATTTCAGTTTAATTTATAAATAGATTATATTACTTGTGTGTCATTTCAGTTATGAATTCAATAACAAGATCCTCAATTATATCGACGCTTTCAGTATAGGGATTTTGATCATCACCAAAACCATACATCATGCATCGTAATTCTTTACTGAATAATCGTTTCCGGCCTACACTGTAGAGTACTAGTGATTGATCGCCTCCATCTTCTTCTTCAAACTAAACAAATTATTTTATTAGCTTAGAATTCATTAAATAATGGTCCACAACTGTGCAATCACAATAAAAACTTTGTTATAATAAATCAATTAATACTAATATTGTTGTCCCAGTAAATATTATTGAAATAAATAAAGTACCTGCTCAAATGTCTCATCCCCTCCTGCCATTGTTGATAAGCTTTGGTATAATTAAAAGACAATTAACGAAATAAACCTATTCTTGTCTGCAGTCGTTAACAGGAATTAAATTTGTAAACAAATGTCACAAATGTTTGAAGAGAAGTTTGCTACGCCTGAATTAATCAAACTGCACACATCGTTGCCAATTTTACAAAGTTTTCTCTAAACTTAAGATAGGAAAGTCATGTTGAACTGTAATTTATAATCTATTTTGAATCTGTGGCAATTTAAGACTGGTGTTTAGTTGTAGTAAACAATTTAGTTATTTATTTCGTCTCTTTAATCCTTACTTTATAACAGTGGGTGACTGAGAACTGTGTTTTCTTCTCATTGACATATTCTATGGGGACAGCGCCCCCATTGGAGTATTGGCTTATATGCATAAAAAATAAAAATTTTGATTTAATATTTTCAATTTGCATAAAGAGACTGACCATCTATTCATAAATATATATAAGAAATGTGGTCATACAGCCCGAATATCTGAGCACAAGTAACCCTGCCCCCATTGACATTTTCATGGGCACTATCAATAATTCTCTATTGAATTATAAATTAAATTATATAGAACTTTGTAAAATCCACTAATGATCATCATTTGATTATAGATTAAAAACTTAAGAACATTTTCAGTTTTTATTTATAATTAACGCAAAAATGCACGCATTAAGATTAAAAAAAAATATTTGTGTTGAATACTAAAAATGTACTTAAAATTTCAATCTACAATAAAATTAATGATTAAATGTGCATTTTACAGACTTTTAAAGTTTTATTCATTATATACAGGCATTAGAGAAAATATTTCCAGATTTTTGTGTACATTCTCAAATGTCCGAGAAATATGTAAAACTGGCAATACTGCAATCGATGGTGGCCATTATAAGTTGTGATAAAGTAGGAAACTGCAATTTGTAATTTCTGTAATTCCGTAAGCTTGCTGTTGTCATTAACCTATCGTTTGGGCTATAATTATTTAAGGTATTTACAGAATCAGTTAATTAGTTTTAATAATATTCACTCAATTAAAATTAATTTAATTTCAGCTTATCGGATTTATTTTAATAATTTTCCAATCCTAACCTAAAAATGCCAAAATATTATTGTGATTACTGCGATACATATTTAACACACGATTCGCCCAGTGTAAGAAAAACACATTGTACTGGAAGAAAGCACAAAGATAATGTAAAATTTTATTACCAAAAATGGATGGAAGAACAAGCCCAACATTTGATTGATGCCACAACGGCTGCCTTTAAAGCAGGAAAAATTGCAAATAATCCGTTTGCACCTCCAGGTAAAGGTGTTGCTATTCCACCGCCCGCACAGCTCACTATGGGACAGAGACCTACCGGGCCTGGGCAACCTGGCATGATGCCACCAGGTAACTATTTTAACCAATAACATGATTTAGGTTTATTAATTGAATTGATTTCTTTAGTTTTCAAGTTAATTTATTTTTGAAATTTTTTGTTTTAGGAATGGGTCCTGGAGGTCCGATGCCTCCAATGATGATGGGGCCACATGGACCGATGCCACCGATGATGGGTATGCGACCGCCTATGATGGGTATGATGCCGATGGGTCCTATGGGACCTATGGGTGTAAGGCCACCAATGGTGAATCCGCAACAAATGAAGAATTAATTAATGTGTATTATTTATAGGACTGTAATATAATTTATTATTTTTAAGATGCACTTCTCTTTTAATATAAGAATTTTTTATAAGAAATTTATGTTTCATTGTTCATTATTAAATATTTTTGGTCTCAAATAGATTTGTGCAGCATTGAACTATATAAAAGTAACTGGGAAGGAAGTCTGCTATGGGATGTGTATAGCACACAGTGAATATGGATTAAGGCAAAGGTATTTAAGGTTCATATTGGTGTATATTAGGTTGCCTAATAACTAATTATTCTGAATTGAATTAATTTAGACAGTTTTGAATCAAATACCTCCTGCTATTTCTACTATTTAAGAGCTGTTAAATTAATAATTACTAGTAATTTAATTAAATAGCAAAATAATGTTTGAACAGGGTATTAAAACTTTTTAATTCATTACATAGCTTACTAGATTTTATATATTGCACCATCTTAAGTTCTAATTTATGACCACCTTACCATACTAAAATACTTTATACTGATGGGTTATTCAATGTTATAATACATCTGGTTATCTGTAATTTAATATTTATCATTAGAGTTGCTGAAATTGTAGGGTTATGTAATTATTGCTTTAACTTAATAATGATAACGCTTTGTCCACAAATTTCTTCTCCCAAAGCTTGATTGATTACCAATACTGGAGCAATATCCTACAAATCATAGCAATGCACAGGACACCAGGAGGAGAAACATCACACACAGCTAGCTTGCTATATCTTATTCATTCTGTAGCTTGCTATTTAGGATTTTAATCTATCCCATCTATTGTTAATTTAATGGGTATATGTACAATCATGAATACAAGAAATTTTAAGTCATTCATGATTTTTAATAACAGCGAAACGACAAAAACGTTCACCAAGAAAAACAGTAATTAGGAGTTTTCAAAATAAATGTTGAGTGCAAAGCGACTGAGAATTATTAACTTTTTATAATAACTGACCGAGTTTTAAATTATATAACTATTTACTCACATGTGCATAATAAATAGCATAACAATTAACTTGCGTGAAATCAAAAACTTTGAGTTTTTTTTTTTTTTTTTTAATTTAAATTTCGGTTTTATCGCGAATACGTACATAAGCTCACGTCGCCACACTAAAACTCGCAAACGTGGACCAAAGTTGGTAATTTTTTGGTTACCGGGGTAATTTGGAGCCCTGATTACGATTCCGGAATCGCCGTTTCGATATTCTTAACCGTTCACCTTCTAACTCGTAACGGTTTTTCGGTGTAATTTTCTTACAAAAACGCGTGAAACAAATATAGTTTTAACCGGCCGAGGAGGACGCAATTGCTTCTGTGGCAAGCCAACAGACCCCGGCAGATGCTCTTGCAAACCGGAAGTCCGTAGGTCAAAGGGTTTTCCTTCGGCGATCGATTGTATCGCTTAGTACGTACACACGCTCGCGTTTGTCAGAGTAAAATCCACAAATGTGGATGAAAGTTTGTAATTTTTTGCTCTCTGTGATAATTTGGAGACCTGATTACGATTTCGATATCGCCGTTTCGATATTCTCATTATTTCAACCTCTTATGCAATAATGGCTATTTTAGGTCAATTTGAAAGTTCTAAATGCGTGAAACTAACATACTTCTAGCCGGCGGATGGAGACGCAGATCTTTTTGTGCCAAGCCACAGACCCCAGTAGGTCGTCGGCCATAGCGGAAGTCCGTGCTTCAAGGGGTTCTCCTTCGGCGATCGAAAGAGTCGAAACATACCAAAGGGGTGGGGGGGGGTCTTTCTCCTTTTTTGACTAAGATTTTTTCAATTTTAGGAAAAAAAGGTCGGTTTTTTTGCAATTTCTGACGTAAAGTGAACCCCTAATTACGATTTTGGAGGTCCGACTCCGATATTCCTAGCACCTTAGCGGCAATTTTAAAATAACCACAAAAAACACAGTTTTTTTGCGTTTCGAAGGGCAAAAAAGGCACTAAACGGCAAAGGGCAGGGACGCAATTGCTCCTGAGGGTAGCCAACAGACCCATCTGAATCCCCTCCAAACCGGAAGTCCGTAGGTCAAAGGGTTTTCCTTCGGTGACCAACGAAAGTTTCGGTTTTATCGCGAATACGTACATAAGCTCACGTCTCCACACTAAAAGTCGCAAACGTGGACCAAAGTTGGTAATTTTTTGGTTACCGAGGTAATTTGGAGCCCTGATTACGATTCCGGATTCGCCGTTTCGATATTCTTAACCGTTCACCTTCTAACTCATAGCGGTTTTTCGTTGTATTTTTCTTACAAAAACGCGTGAAACAAATATAGTTTTAAGCGGCCGAGGAGGACGCAATTGAGGATTTTTTTGTGCCAAACCACAGACCCCAGTAGGTCGTCGGAGAACGCGGAAGTCCGTGCTTCAAGGAGTTCTCCTTCGGCGATCGAAAAAGTCGAAACATACCAAAGGGGGGGGGGGGGGTCTTTCTCCTTTTTTGACTTGGATTTTTTCAATTTTAGGAAAAAAAGGTCGGTTTTTTTGCAATTTCCGACTCCGATATTCCTAGCACCTTAGCGGCAATTTTAAAATAACCACAAAAAACACAGTTATTTTGCGTTTTGAAGGGCAAACAAGGCACTAAACAGTGAAGGGCAGGTACGCAATTGCTCCTGAGGGTAGCCAATAGACCCATCTGAATCCCCTCCAAACCGGAAGTCCGTAGGTCGGTTCGGTTTTATCGCGAATAATAATAATAGGTCCTAGCCGACACGGCTACAGCGATTATTGTCCCTTTATTTGTGTTCTCTCGTGTGCATTTAGGTGGCTTGCATACCCCCGTTTGCTGGTGAAAATTCTTCCGCATTGCGAGCATACGAGTTTATCATTTTCGTTAAATATGTATATTTGGACCTGCTTTTGTTTTTGTTTTAACAGATCACGTTTGATGTCCAGGTTCTTTAAACGTGTTTCTTCAAAGTCTTTTATATTGGTGTTGATTTGTTGTTTCCAGAGATTGCGGTTTTGTGAGCATTTTTCCCATGTGCTGTGTGGTATATTGCATTTTTGCATATTTTCCTTCGCCTTGTCTTTGTATCTTGCTTTTTGACCTCCTGGTTTTCTTTCACCATAGAACAGCTCAGAGTACATTGTTTGTTTAGGTAGTCGTTGTTTCCCCATTCTTTGCACATGTCCACACCATCGCATCTGTGTTTTGATTAAAAGGGCTTCAATGCCAAGGATATCAGCCCTGCGGAGGACATCAGAGTTCCTGATGTAATCGTGCCACTTTATGTTCATAATTGATCTGAGGCATCGGTGGTGGAATTGGTCTAGTTTTACGATGTGTCTTCTATAGGCACACCAAGTTTCAGCTCCGTATAGTAGCGTAGGTATTATGATGGCTTGATAGACTTTAATTTTTGTTTTTATGGATACATCGTGTGTCTTAAATATTTTCTGATTTAGCCTTCCAAAGGTTATTGATGCTTGTGCTACGCGCCTATCTGTTTCTTGGTCAATTTTATTATCAGTAGTTAGGGTGCTTCCGAGATATTTAAAGCTGTTAACTTCTTTAAGTTGGGTGTCATTTATTTGGATGTTCATGGGTCTGTGTGGTCTGCTAGGGGGTATTTGTTGCATAACTTCAGTTTTTCCGTAGTTAATTTTTAATCCAAAACGTTCACATGAGTTGTTGAGTCTTGTGATGTTCTCTTGTAGGGCTAGTAAGGAATCCGCTACTAGGCAGGCGTCATCTGCGAACAGTATTTCGATGACTCTGGTGAGTTGGGTTTTTGAGGAAGCTTGTAGTCTGGATAGGTTGAACAGCCCGCCATCATATCGATATTTCATGTGGATGGCATCAAACATGTCATTAAGAGCTTGTTAATAACGACACTGAAGTAGAGTGCAAACAGAGTAGGTGCTAAAACGCATCCTTGCTTTACTCCGGCGGTGACTTCAAAGTCTGGTGACAGTTCACCATTATGTTGAACCTTGCATTCCATGCCTATGTGCAGTTGTTTGATCATATTTAAAAGCTTCCTTGGGCACCCTAGTTTCCTTAAGACTATCCATAAAGCTTCCCGGGGGACTCGGTCGAAGGCTTTCTCTAAGGTCGACGAAGCACATGAATAGTGGTTGGTATTGTTCCACGCTTTTTTCTTGGACCTGACGTATAGTGAATACTGCATCACATGTGCCTCGGTTTGTTCTAAAACCGCATTGAGTCTCAGGAAGGATTTGCTCTGCCATTGGTTGCAGACGATTTAATAATATTCTAGCTAGGATCTTGCCAGCGACATCCAGTAGAGATATACCTCTGTAAGAGTTACACTCCGAAGTACTGCCTTTGCCCTTATATAGCGTACATATTGTGGACATTTTAAATTCGTGTGGTACTTGCTCCGTTGTCCACATTTGCTTTACAAAATTTAGTAGCTTCTGTTGAAGCGGCTTTCCACCTTCTTTGTAGATTTCTGCGGGTATTCCATCACTTCCAGTTGCTTTCCCATTTTTGAGTTGAGTGATGGCTTTTTCTACTTCCTCTAGTACTGGAGGATCGTCGAGTTCTTCCCATTGGGTCTTTTCAGGTAGGTTGTTAATGTATTCCATATCCGCTGAGTTGTTTGCGTTTAGAAGGGATTTGTAATGTTCCACCCATCTTCCTAGTATTTCCTGCTTATCCGTAAGGCGTTTATTGGTACACTTTTACGTCTAATGGGGCCGCATATTTGATTCAGCTTTTCGTAGAATTGCCCTATTCGGTTTGTATCCGCCAGGGATTGTAGTTCCTGTGCCCTTTCTTGCCACCATTTATCTTTGATCAGCCGTGTTAGTTGTCTTAGATTCGTATGCGCATCATGCATTTCTTGCTTTTATCTGGGGCTCTGTTGATTCTTGTCCCATTTTCTGAATGCTGCTCTGTATGCTTTATGAGCTTGCATTAGTTCGTCGTTGTTTTCATCATACCAGTCTTGGTGTTGGCTGGTTTTGAGCCCTAAGCTTCCTTTAGCCGCATTGTACAGCTTCTTTGAGAATTCACCCCACTCGGTTGGGGAGTTCACTTCCTGTGTTTCTTCACATATAGTGTTTACTTGATCTTGAAGGTTTTTGTGTGTTTCCGGGATCTTGAGTTTCCTTATATCTAATTGCCTAGGAATTCTTTTTTGATTTCTTCTGGGTTTAGCTATCTGGAGTTGCATGCTAGATACCAGTAATCTGTGGTCAGACCAACAGTTTGCATTTCGTTTCACCCTAGTTATATGAACATCTGTTGCTTCTCTCTGACGGACAATGATGTAGTCAATGATGTGCCATTGCTTGGATCTGGGGTGCTGCCATGTGGTTTTGTATTTATTTTTTTGTCTAAACATTGTGTTAGAAATGCACAAGTTGTGTTGAGCACATAGAGTTAGTAACCTTATTCCGTTTGAGTTACATTTACCCAGTCCATGCCTTCCTATTATGCCACGCCAGGATGTGTAGTCCGTTCCCACACGTGCGTTGAAATCGCCGAGCAGGGCTAATTTGTCCCCTTTGGGAACCTTTGTCAATGCAGTGTTTAGTTCTTCGTAGAATTTATCTTTTTCAAGGTCATCGTTTGTCATAGTTGGTGCGTAGATTCCTATGATAGTTAGGTTCCCACCTCCTTGAAGCTTAAGGCGCATACTGATCATTCGGTCGGTTATGCCAGTTGGTACGTTGGAGAGCTCCTTTGCGAGTGTAGTTCTTATTGCAAAGGCAACACCATTTAGTCTAGCTTCATCTGAGGATCGACCTTTCCAGAAGAAGGTATATCCTCCTTTTACTTCCGTTAATTGCCCCTCTTCTGCAAGCCTTGTTTCGCCTAAGGCTGCCACGTCTATGCCGTATCTATTGAGTTCGCGTGCTACAATTGCTGTTTTGCGTTCTGGGCATACGTTTGTTGCGTTGTCCTGGAGAGTGCGAACATTCCATGTCGCAATAGTTAGTTTTGTAGTTTTATTTCTTATTTGACCACGTAGAGGTTGATGCACGAGCGACCGTGGTTGCCACTCGTTGATTGTTTTTGAGGTAAGCTGTTTTTAGGACACCTTTTCTAGTCCCTTCCTCTGAATTGAGGAGAGCAGCGCTTCCCTGAATAGGGCTGCTCTGTCGTTATGGGTGCTGCCGAGTTTGCATCTATACCTCCTAGATGCCCAGGCGACCACTCTCCCATAACCGCCTTTGAGTAGCCATCTTGCTAAGTCAGAGCCGCATCACGACTTGACCCACCGCCTTTTGACTCTCGCCAAAGGGCTTTTATGTTTGCTGCTTCTGTGATCCTTCTCCCTGTGGGATAGTTGTTGTGTTGGACAATATTCTGAGAGGCGTGATTTATTTTAGTGAGTAAGTAGGTGCCTGTCTTCAGACTCACTCTTTCGTCCGAGGTTACTGGATTTAGTGGAACTGGGTTGGTTACGACTAGAGTAGCCCCAGGATGTAGTCTCTGGCCATCAATATTCACAATCCCTATTGACGCCCTTTAAAGCCCTTGACGTTTGCTCTGCTGTTGCGCCATGGTTACCGTGTGCTCGCTATCCATGCCGTACCAGTCTTCATGCACGTTGGTGGGGATAACACTCTCTCTTTAGACTCAGGGAATACTCCTGAGTCCCCCTCTTTATCGCGAATACGTACATAAGCTCACGTCTCCACACTAAAACTCGCAAACGTGGACCAAAGTTGGTAATTTTTTGGTTACCATGGTAATTTGGAGCCCTGATTACGATTCCGGAATCGCCGTTTCGATATTCTTAACCGTTCACCTTCTAACTCATAGCGGTTTTTCGGGGTATTTTTCTTACAAAAACGCGTGAAACAAATAGAGTTTTAACCGGCCGAAAAGGACGCAATTGCTCCTGTGGCAAGCCAACAGACCCTGGCAGATGCTCTTGCAAACCGGAAGTCCGTAGGTCAAAAGGTTTTCCTTCGGCGATCGATTGTATCGCTTAGTACGTACACACGCTCGCGTTTGTCAGAGTAAAATCCACAAATGTGGATGAAAGTTTGTAATTTTTTGCTCTCTGTAATAATTTGGAGCCCTGATTACGATTTCAATATCGCCGTTTTGATATTCTCATTATTTCCCCCTCTTATGCAATAATGGCTATTTTCGGTCAATTTGAAAGTTCTAAATGCGTGAAACTAACATACTTCTAGCCGGCGGATGGAGACGCAGATTTTTTTGTGCCAAGCCACAGACCCCAGTAGATCGTCGGAGAAAGCGGAAGTCCGTGCTTCAAGGGGTTCTCCTTCGGCGATCGAAAGAGTCGAAACATACCTTTTCACAAGCCACAAACCCCGGTAAGGTGCCCACCAAACCGCAAATCCTACTGTTTTCGTTCGGTGATCGATTGAATGTTCGGTTTAATCGCTAGAATGCACACAAGCTCGTGCCGACAGACTAAAATTAGCAAATGCAAATATTTGTTATTTTTTGAGTTTCTGGAATAATTTGGTCTCTTGATTACGATTCCGAAATCGGCGTTTCGATATTTTCAACATTTAACCTTCTAACTTTTCGGGGCATATTCGAAACGCAAACAACAAACATAAACTTATAATACAAGAAAGTCTAGCTAGTATATATTTGCATGCAATATAATATCAATCAAATTTAGTTTCCTACCTTTCATAAATTGCTGCTTCCTATATATTAATAAAAAATTCTCACTGCTTCTCCCCAAAATATGCAAGGATAAATCATTTCTTAGGATAAAATGTCCGCATTCAGTTCAAAACCAAATAATCGATTTAAAGAACCATTTACTTAATAAATATCAATAATACTTGATACAATATTTTGCAGGATGCTCGAATGTCTTCTATTCTGATTTTATTTGTCTTTATTTCGATTCAATATATTAAGAATTTTAAGGCATCCTTTAGCTACTATAGTACATATAACATTGCTTAAGCTGATTTATACAAGAGTGACTTAAATATATACAAAAAAATCATATAAAATTGAAAAAGGAAACAACATTTTAGTCGACCAATATTTGGAACAAGCACCAAACAATAGAATCCCTTAAAGTAATCATAAGAATATAATTATAAAATAAATTAATTACTTATTCCAAATATTAGCGACTATTACAATATATTTACAAGATTTATAAATTAAATTAAATAAAACCAATGGTCCCAATATAAAAAAGACATTCTAATGACTTTAGGACTAGAGAAATATATGTAGAAAATAAATTAAATTAATAGCTAGATTCTTAAAATGCTGTTTCAAGAGTAGGCGATGCTGATTTCTTTTCTTGAGCATTGTTAATTGGTGTGGAATTGAAAAATTGGGCGCGTTGCGCTTGCAGTCTTTGTGAGGCAGTCATTGGTGGCGGTGAAGGTTTTTCAAAAATCTCCTTAATATTTTTAAAATTACTGGCTGGAGTTACTTTCTTCTCACCGGATGTGTTGGGGCTCTCATCTTCATGACAATCTTCCAGTATTGTAGAAGAGAGAACATCACTCCGTGGATTTGCAAACCTCCATTGTGATCTAGGTGACAGCAATTTTGGAACTTTTTGTTTTTCCGGGTTCCTATTCGGTGATCCTGGAGTTGTAAATTTCCTGTTTCTTATATTCCTAGGGGAAGAGCTTAAATCTAAAATACTAACATCACCTTCATTGGAAGGGGTAGATTTGTTTGGTTGTATTTGTTGCTTTGATATCTTCAACTGTTCAACTGCGGATATTTTTTTAGCCGGTTGGCTTATTTTAGTTTTACCATGCATTAATAACAATTTTTTAAAATCCAACCTTGAAGTTTGGCTTTCTTTTTTCTCACTGCAAGCCCAGCTTTGCCTGGAACGGCTTTCAGTTGCAGGTGGGAGTTTATCAATGTTGGTGTTGAAATCGACATATTCGCCATTATTAGGAGACCAACTTAAACGAGATCTTGATTTATCTAAGTAACCACTTTCAGGCTTACTGATTTTAGTATTGAGTGAGCTTTCTGAATGTACTGGTGATAAACTGCTGTTTGATAAAGCTGGAGAGCCCCTGTCGATATCTTCTGCTTTAATATTCATTTTCTTTTTACTTTTATGTATAGCCGCGTATAATTCTTCATTACTCATTGTTGATTTTTTAGGAGATAATAATTTATTTCCTAAATTAGCAGCGGCTTTTAATTCAGGTACCTTTGCGGGAGTGGACGCGTGAAAACCTCCCGAATTTCGAGGATCTATTGGTGATATTTTATAATCATTTCTATAACTATGTATTGGTGAGAAGTGATGGTTGTCCAAATTCGGATTACTTTGATACGTATTGTATGCATTCATAGGCACTTGTTGTTGGTGATGATATTGTTGCTGATATTGATGTTGTGGTTGTTGTTGGTATGATCTTAAATTATACATATTGACTTGTGGTATTTGAACTGGAATACCTAAATTTTGATGAAGTGGTGCGTTATTAAAATGAGTTTGTTTGGGTGGATATTCCACAAATCCTTCAAACTCGTCGTGTTTGTATTGTCCCAATCCTCTCATGATATCAGGTGTTACTGATCTTTCAGGTTGGGATGCTATTTTGTATTGAGGTTTTCGGTTTGGAAGTGTGCTGTAGTGTGGAGAGCCCCGTTTCATTGAACATCGTTCTTCAAAGTCTCTTGCTAGACGATTGGAGTCGATGATTGGGTTGTGGTAGCCGTAGATTCCTTTAGTTTCAGCTGGCATTGTCATGGAGTTGTAAGGTTGTTGGTTAGACGGAGAAAGTGCTCGTCCTGGAAATTGAAATGTATGTTAGTTTTGTTCTATTTAGAATCAATTTGTTATTGTTATTAAGGATAATTTGATGCACAATTATACACATGCTTCTAAATCAATCGCAACGATTTAGGCCATAACAAGTTTTCTTTAAAATACTTAATTAAGTCAACGTAGTAAGTTGCATGCAACATTGTACTTTCACAAATCTATCTAATCATAATCTAATGGTTACTGCTAATTTATTTTAAATTCCCACAAACCCAGTTGACAACGACAACTTCAAAATAAAATCAATAAATAATTTAATCAACTAAAGCATGCTATAGGTCATCATAAAGATCTAACAAATTATAACTTAAAAAAATTCTTTTCAGAAACATCATCTTTAGATTTTTAACTAATTTGTTAGTTTCAGAACTTGTTTTATTAACCAAAAATTCAACTTATATTTTATTGGTCAAAAGTGCCGGTCCTTTTGAGCCAAATTTCGTTTTTTTTTCTAAATACATTATAAAAAACCGGTTTTATTACTCAAAAATTTATAATAAGAATGATTGTTTGGAAATTTCGGTCTTTTTAAGCAAAAATCCGGTTTTTATGTCAAAACTTTGGTATTTTTGGCAAAAAATTGATAAAAAATGTACAACTTTTTGACTAAAACTTTAACAAAAAAGTGTTTTATTCAAAATTTTGGCATTAATAGTCAAAAGTTTAAAAAATCCGGTCTTTTTGAGCAGAAAACTTATTATTGAGCAAAAATTTGGTCTTATTGATGAAAATTTTGAGCAAAGCCTGGTTTTTATGTCAAAACTTTGATCTTTTTGTAAAGATAATACGGTTTTTAAACTAGAACCTTTTATTGAGTAAAAATTTGGTTTTATTGATCAAAGTTTTGGTTTGATTAGTCAAAAGATTGAAAAATCCGGTTTTATTGAGCAAAACTTTGGTCTTTTTATCAAAAACCGGTTTAATTAGTCAAACATTTGAAGTATTACTAAAACTTTTTTATTGGGCAAAAAAATTGATCTTATTGATCAAAATTTTGATTTATAGAGCATTAATGCGGTTTTATTTTGCTTCAATGAGTAAAAATAGGTTTAATTGATTAAAAATCCGGCTTAATTTTATAAAAATTTAATATTTTTTAAATAAAAACTCGTCTTTCCAAAAAAATACGGTCTACCAATTACCAATTTTTAGTTTTATTGCAAAAGATTTTAATGCTATTAGTTAAAACTGTGGCTTCTATACTAAAACTGCTTGTATAGGACAAAAATTCGGTCTTTTTGAGAAAAAAATTTGTTGTTTTGCCAAAACTTTGGCTTTATTGGTCAAAAGTTTGGTTTATAGAGCAAAACTCCGGCTTAATTGGGTCGAAATTTGTTTAATAAAGCAAGAATTCAGTTGTATTAAACCAAAATTTTAAGTAAAAATCCTGTTTATTAATAAAAAATCCAAATTTATGGCAATAATAAGAATTTTTTTTGACAAAAATCCGGTTTTATTGAATCAAAAAATTTTTGATACAAAAACTGGTCAACTAGGCAAACATCCGGTCTCATTGGACTAATTTTAATTTTTTTTGAGCAAAAATATGATCTATTGAGAAGAATTTTGGTTTTAATTGACAAAGTTTTAACTAAAGATTCAACTCTTCCGCTAAAATCCAGTCTTATTCGATCAATTTTTGTTTTTTCTTGCAAAAATTTGGTCTTATTAGTTAAGATTGTATCTTTTTTTACTAAAACTGCATTTATTAGTCAAAAATCCGGTCTTATTAAGCAAAGTTTTGGATTTATAAGTTATAAAGCAAAAACCTGACCTAATAAACACAGTCAAATTGAGCAAAACTTTGCTTTAATTAAGTAAAAATCTGGTTTTGTTGATTAACAAGCTCTACTAAGCAAAATTCCGATCATATTAAACAATTTTTAAATCTTTTTGGAAAAAGTCTGGCTTCATTAGATAAAAATTTGGCTTTATTGGTCAAAAGTTTGCAAAATCCCGATTTTTTAGCAAAAATCCGGTTTAACTGATCAAAAATTTAGGATTTTTGGACTAAAACTCTTTTATTGTGCAAAAATTCTTCAGCATCAATCAACATTTTGGCTTTATTAGTCAAAAATTTAGAAATTCTGGTCTTTATGAGCAAAAAAAAAGACTTTGGTCTTTTCTTTTTATCAAAGAAAACAATTTAATTGGAACTGAAATGTACGGCTTTTTGTCTTAAACTGTTTTATTATGCAAAAATTTAGTCTTGTTGGCCAGTTTCGGTTTTATTGATGATAAAAACCCGGTCTTTTTGACCAAAAATCTGATTTTGTGACAAAACCTTAGTTTTTTTGTAAAAACAAAGTATAATTGGTCAAAAAGTACGGCTTTTTGACTAAAGCTTTACTATTAAACTAAAATTTATTTTATTTACTAAACCAAATTTTAGTAAAAGCCTGGCTTTATGTAAAAAAAATAATAGTTTTTGTGAAAACAAAGTCAGAAATTTGCGGATTATTAGCTAAAACTCTTTTACTTGTCAAAAATTTGGTCTTGTTGGTTAAAGCTTTGGTTTCGCTAATCAAAAGTGGAAAATAGTTGGTATTTTTGTCAAAAAAAACTAGTTTTATTGGTCAAAATTTACGGATTTTTTCACTGAAACATTTTTGTTAATCAAAAATTTGGTTTTATTGATCAAAAATTTGCTCTATATGCAAAAAATGGGTTTTATTGAACAGAAACCCGGCTTTATTAAATGCAAATTTGTTTTTTTTAAACTAAAAACTCGGCTCTCCTGCAAAAATAGAGCAACTTTTAGTTAAAATTGTGGTTTTTTTTACTAAAACTGCTTATATTGGAAAATTTTGACCAATAAGATCAAAATGATCAAAATTTTGGTTTATTTTATAAGAATCACGTTTATTCATCAAAAATTCGACTCTATTTAGCAAATATATAATTATATTTTGAAAGCTTTTTGTTTTTTTTTAGCAAAAATCCGGCTTTATTGAATCAAAATTTGTCATTTCTGAACAAAACTAGTCTCCTTAGTAGTTTTTGTTTGTTTTTTGATCAAAAATTTGGTATTAATAGTTAAAACTATGAGCTTTTTTTGACAAAAAACGGTCTTATTGAGCAAAATTCTGAATTTATAGGCCAAAGTTTGGTTAAAAAAGCAAAAATCTAAGCTGAAAACTTAGTTTGTAAATAAATAAATCCTGTTAATGAAACATATTTTAGTTTTTAGCAAAAATTTGAACTCATTAGTTGAAATGATGGCTTATTTGACAAAAAAACGGTCTTATTTAGCAAAATTCTGGATTTATAGACTAAAGTTTGGTTAATAAAGCAAAAATCCGGCCTGAAAATTAGGTTTATAAATCAATAAATCCTCTTATTGAACCACATTTTATTTTTTAGCAAAACTCTGAACTTATAGGCCAAAATTTGGTTAATTAAGCAAAAATCCGGCCTAAAAATTTAGTTCATAAATAAATAAATCCTCTTATTAAACCGCATTTTATTTTTTAGCAACAATTTGGTCTAATTAGTTAAAACTGTGGCCTTTTTTGATAAAAAACGGTCTTTTTGAGCAAAATTTCTGAATTTATAGACCAAAGTTTAGTTAATAAAGCAAAAATCCGGCCTGAAAATTAGGTTTATAAATAAATAAATCCTGTTATTAAACCACGTTTTATTTTTTATCTAAAATTTGATTTAATTAGTTAATATTATGGCTTTTTGAAAAAAAACGGTCTTATTGAGCAAAATTTTGGGCCAAAGTTTGGTTAATAAAGCAAAAATCCGGCCAAAAAATTTGGTTTATAAATAAATAAATCCTGTTATTAGACCACATTTTATTTTTTAGCAAAAATTTGGTCTTATTAGTGAAAATTATAGCTTTTTTTGACAAAAAACGGTTTTATTGAGGAAAATTCTTCATTTATAAGCCAAAGTTTAGGAAATAAAGCAAAAATCCGGCCTAAAAAGTTGGTTTATAAATAAATAAATCTTCTTATCAAACAAAATATTGATCTATTTGTAACAATTTTGACTTTATCGTTAGTTATTTACGTTTTTTTTTACTAAAACTTGGTTTATGGCAAAATTCCCAATTTGTTAGACAAAAGTTTGGTTTATAGATAAAAATCCGGCTTAAATAAGTAAAAATTTGAATTGCAGAACAAAAATCTAGTTCATTGAGTAAAAATCTTGTTTTATTAATCAAATGTCTGACTTTATGGGTAAAAATTATGGTGTAGTTGTCAAAAAAACCTGTTTTATTGGTCAAAAGTTACGTTTTTTTGACTAATACTTTTTTATTAAGCAAACTTTTAGTCAGAATTTTGGTTTTTATACAAAAATCCGGCCTAATAGGTTAAAAATATAGTTTATAAAAGAAAAATTCGCTTCATTGAGTAAAACAAGGTTTTATTGATCAAAATTCTGGCTTTATAAATATTTTTTTGTTACTAAAAACTAGGCTTTCCCGCAAAAACAAACCCCCGGTTTAATTAGGTAAAAACTTAGTTTATAGAACAAAAACTTGATTTATTCTGTGAAAATCCGGTTTATGGATAAAAAATCCGGCTTTGTAAACCAAAAATATGGCCATATTAAGCAAGTTTCTTGTTTTTTTTTGGAAAAAATCCGGTGTTATTGGATCAATTTTTCGTTTTTTGGCCAAAAATATGGTCTTATTAGTTAAAATTATTACTTTTTTTATTAATACTGCTTATACATGACAAAAATCTCAAGTCTTATTGAGGGCAATTCTGGATTTATCTGCAAAAGTTTGTTTTAAAAAGCAAAAAGTGGCCGGTTGCATTGGCAAATGTCAAATTCTCAATAAATCATCAAATATTACCACAAAGTGCAGAAACTAATTAAAAAAAATGAGCAATTCAATGTACACTCATGTGGTTAACATGGTCTATGAAGGCTTTGTAAAACGCCAAAAAGTAACATTTTCAATGCATTCATTTAACAAATGTTATCATAGAATTTTATTGAGTCCTCTTGAATAAATTGACTTTTATCAAACAACCAATTAGAATGTTTGAATGCGGTTTAAAAATTTGAATCTGGAAAGCTTAATTGTTTATAAATATGTTCATAAGCAATTTTAACTGCAACCATCAATGTCGTAATAAAGATTTAAAGTAAGATTATTGCTTTGTCTTATGTTGATTAAATTGTATATTTAGTTATTTTGGTTGATGAAAGACTAGTCAAGTCAAACTACTCAATGGTAATCATAATCTAAAGTGACACACCCACCCAAGTGTTG
This sequence comes from Tachinus rufipes, assembly GCA_963932245.1. Classification (NCBI taxonomy): domain Eukaryota; kingdom Metazoa; phylum Arthropoda; class Insecta; order Coleoptera; family Staphylinidae; genus Tachinus; species Tachinus rufipes. Next base: position 13,695,534 of record OZ010749.1, read on the forward strand.
CTCACCTAAAAAGATTAGATTTATCAAACCCTTCTTTAATATAAAGACTTCTAAGGATTGCAAAGAGAAAAAATTTCAATTTCTTGTTAACAAATGTTAGTTGGGTAGGGAGTTCAAACTACTTGATGAAAATCATAATTTGGAGTGACCCGCCCACCCGTCTAAGTGTTGGTCATCAAGTGATTAGATGCCACTTCTTTCACCTTTGACTAATGAACTTCTAACACATGCAGAAAGGAACATTCTTTGATAACAAAAACTTTTTTTGTCACTTTATTGGTCAGTTATTTACGGCTCTTTGACTAATACTTAGTATATTAAGCAAAAATCCGTTTTATTGACCAAAAGTTGGTTTAAAAGAGCAAAAATCCGGCTTAAATGAATACAAATATTGATTAAAAATTTGGTTTATTGATTAAAAATCTAGTTTAACAAAAATCTGACTTCAAAAAGAGATCAATCGACACAGCAGCAAGCGCTTCGCCGCTGCGCAGTTGTTCGGGCAATATATATAGAGAGAAGTGAGATAGATGTAGTCGTCGTAAGGACGGTATTGTACATTTTATTGTTCTCAAAAGTTTGTAAAATTAAATTTTTTAAACAAAATATTTATATTTTTGTAAACTTTGGTGTTTGAAACCTAACAAAAAGTTTGACATTTGGGCAACAATTTCTTATTGATCAAAATTTGGCTTTATCGGCCAAAAGTATGAAAATCCGGTTTTTTTCAAGCACAAAAATTTTATCAAAAAAACTGTTTAATTGGTCACAATTTTGTAGCTTTTTGACTAAAACTTTTGAACAAAAATTGAGGCTATTGACCAAAACTTTAATTTATTGGTCAAAAGTTAGTTTATAGAGCAAAAATCCGGCTTAATTGGGTCAAAAATTGATTTGCACAACAAAAGTCCAGTCGTATTGCGCAAAATTTTAGTTTATTGTGTAAAATCCGGGTTATTGATCAAAAATCCGGCTCTATTAAGCAAACATATGGCCATATTAAGCAACTTTTTTATATTGTTTGCAAAAATCCTACTTAATTGAATAGAAATTTGTTTTTTTAACAAAACAAACTTTTATTTTTTAAGCAAACTATGGTTTTATTAGGTACAATTATAACATTTTTTGATTAAAACTTATTTTATTAGAAAAAAATCTGGACTTATTGAGCATAATTCTGGTTTTATTTGTCAAAATTGTAACTAAACATTCGGCTCTCCGGTAAAATCTAATCTTATTAGACCAATTTTGTGTTTTTGAAGCAAACGTTGTTTTATTAGTTAAAATTGCTATTTTGAAAACTGCTTTTATTGAACAAAAGCCCGATCTTATTAAACTAAAATCTTTTTATTGGGCAAGAATTCGGTCTTATTGATCAAAACTTTGGCTTTATTAGCAAAAAGTTTGAAAAATATAGTCTCTTTGAGCAAAATTCCGGTTTTATTGATCAAACATTAGAAGCTTTTTGACTAAATTTTTTTTTTGGTTAAAAATTTGGTTTTATTAATCAAAACTCATGTCTTTTTTAGCAAAAATCCGATCTTTACGTCAAAACTTTGGTATTATTGCCAAAAAACAGGTTTTGTTGGTCAAGATTTACGGTCTTATTGATTAAAATTTTGGATTATGGAGCAAAAATCCATCATAATAGCGTAAAAATTTAGTTAAACAAAGAACAAAAATGTAAAAATGGGTTTTATTGATCAACAATCCGATTTTATTAACAAAAATTTGATTTTTTTAACTAAAAACTCTGCTCCCCTGCAAAATATAGTCTTTTTAGACCAATTTTAAGTTTTTTTGAGAAGATATTGATCCTTTTGTAACGCTTACACAGAAGACACATTTCAATTTTTTTGGCGTGGGCAAAAACCCCAGTTTAAACCATCTGTTCTGGAGTGACCCACCGACCCGCCCAAATGTTCGTTATCAAGGAATTAAATATCACTATCACCTCCTTTAACATAGAAACTTTTGACGCCAACAGATATTTCAAATTCTTGATAATCAACACTTGGTTGGGTGAGCGGAAACCCCAGATTAAACTATCTGTCTGTACTCATGTTCTGGAGTGACCCACCCACCCGCCCAAGTGTTTGTTATCAAAAAATTGAACATTACCATCACCTCTTTTGACATAAAGACTTTTAACGCAAGCAGAGAGAAGTAACTTTCAATTTAGTGACAAGTTACACTTAGGCTGGAACCCCAATTTAAACTATCTGTCCGTACTCATGTTCTGGAGTGACCCAACAGCCCGCCCGAGCGTCCGTCATCAAGGAATTAAATATCACCTCCTTTGCCATAAAAACTTTTAGCGCAAGCAAAGAGAAGTAACTTTTAATTTTTTCGATAACTAACACTTGGGCGGGTGGGCGGGAACCACAGTTCTGTCCGTACCTTTCGGTAATACAATTTATTTTCATAATTCCAATCTATATTGCACATACGTACAAATCAAGAATAATATTGCAATTTGCAAGTGCTTCCATAGTTAAATTTATCGATGCAAACCTCTCCGCGGTAATCCTTTCATTTATATCTGGACATGGCTGTAGAAGTCCTAAGAAAACTTTAGAAGACGGTAAAGATTCTTACTGGATTTTGGACAAAACTTTAAAAACATTGAAAACTAAAAGATGTTTCCAAAAATGTCTTAAAGATTCTTAACGGCTTTTAGAACACTTCAAAAGTTCTAAGAGACCTTAGAAAACACTCAAGAGGATATAAATAAGAACGGTTTATGTAGATGAAAAGACAATGCCAATAGTTTTTAATAAAAAAATGAGGTTTCATTACTATAAAGAAAACATTTTAAGACTAAAAGAGGATTTAAAAAATGCAACAAAAGCTAAAAATAACTTCAAAAGATTCCAATAAAACTGTAAAATCTTAGTTTGAAAACATGAAAATTTTCTTGATGCCATTTTTTGCACTCGAAGAAATTTTTAAGTATCCAGCAACAATACACTTAGATAATTTTTAGAGGAAGCAAAAGACACTAAAGAAGATTTGTAAAAATTTAAAAAAGTAACGCTAACGGTATTTGAGGACAATAAAATGGTCTTCAACTCTAAAAACTAATTTAGATCAAGTTTTTTTAAATGTCGGAGTTAATTTGTTTAAAAATATTTTTCGTCAAAATGTCAAAAATATTGCATCAAAAAAACATAAAAAATAATTAATAATACCAATGGTATACCACAAGGCTATATAATAGGTCATAAAAATACATTTTTGCAATTAAAGTTAAAAAAATTATAAAAATAAATAATCGTGTACTTTCGACATTCTTCGGCTTATGATTTAAAATGCTAACGATTAAGCAAAATATTGTTAATATTAAATTATATATAATACTTATTATAATAAACAATATCTTAGTTAGTAATGTTATTGATGATATACTACTTCTACTGTTAAACTCAATAAACCGTTATAAAAAAAAAGTAACATATATAATCTCAAAATCTAAACATGAAATAGGCCAATGCATTGTCAGTATTGTCAGAAGTCTTCTATAGAAAATATCTGCAGTAAACTTGTCACTAAAACAATATTGAATGGGTGTCCCATATCAGCTTATTATGTGCATTCAAACACTGGAGAATAGTGTTAAATTTATTAACTGTTTCATTCACATTTCTGCTATAAAGCATATTCCATTATAATTTGTTGTTATTTAAAACATTTTTTCAAGCAAATAAGATTTAATATAATGTATCACATATTTTTCTCAGAAAACAATATTAAATTTCCATACATTTTACTCAATCATCATTCTCAGAAATTATAAACGTAAACTAATATTTACCTTGACTTGTTATTTTATAATTTAGTTCTAATTTGACATTAATCTGCCTTTGCAGAAACAAGCAACGCACAATCTAACTATAAACATTGCAAAATAATAATCAATGCAGGATACAAACTCTTATCAGTAACAGTACCTTATCTCAGCAGTTTGTTTAACACTTTAAAATGATGTTTACTGAACGATGGTTCAACCTGTACTGGCCAACTAACTAATCATAACGAACTGCTTCAACAAATTGATCCCAATTAACAACGTAATCTGTGCAATAAATTTCCCTAGAGGTAATCTGTATTTATGTGCGAAACAAAACTAATGGTCTAATCTCTTCTAAATTTGTTAATTTACTAACAACTATTATTATTAATCTTAATCTAATATAATTGAGTAGAGTTTATTAAATTATGCTAGGAACTCACTAATCATTTTAAAGAATATTAAATAGCATCATTAAAAAAAACTGTACCAGTCATAATTGCGTATTTAATAAATTACCTAGGATTCAATAAAGAATATAAATAGTTCTATTTAATTTAAATTTATCTTTCGATTAACGTATAAGCAATTAATTGGGAATGCATTAAGAGTGGCTTGCAAAGTAAGAATCGTCCGTATACACTCAAAATTTGGTTATGCAATAATGAGCGTATTAATTTTTATTAAATTTTCACAATAAATACTTATAATAATGATACAAATTGATACCAAATAGCATTAAAATTCAATGTACCGTTTGGGAGTTAAAGAGTTTAATTTAATTGCTTACTCTTTCAGCCTTGGTTTCTTGAGTTCAATAAAGTTAGGTTATGCAAAATTGAGTGTATTAATTTTAATTAAATTTTCAAGATCAATACTTGTAATAATGATGCAGATTGGTACCAAATTGCATTAAAATCCAATGCGCCAGTTGAGAGTTAGAAATTTTTATTGAATCCCTTAAGCTTTCAGCCTTGGTGACTTGAGTTCAATTAAATTGAGGTTATGCAAAATTGAACGCATTAAATTTTATTAAAAAAACATGGTTACGTAAAGTGTAAACTAAACCATCAAAATGTACTTGAATGTAATTATTCTCACCATCAGATATTAAATTTGAATATAATAATCTGAATTTTCCGTTGCACTAAAAACTAAATAAAACAATTTCCGATAACACAAAATATTGTTGCATTTCAACAAAATAACCTTTAATCTCACTTTCGATGACACATCAATATTTGCACTTAACAACAAATCACAATAACAATTTGCTATGAATGAGACCGGCAAACTAATGAATGAATCAGCCGACTCTCTCCATTTAGAGCATAGCTTGTACAACCAATTAGTTTATTTAAAAATTTAATTGAATGAATTAAAGAGACAAACAAAAGAAAATTAATTAATGTGAACGCGTTATTAGAAGCGGAAATATTCTATTAAAGTAAGTTTGTAATGTGAATGAAACTTGTAGTAGCACTTCCATTACCATAAATAGTTTACATATTTGATGTATTAGGATTTTGTAATTTCGACCTAATTGCGTAATATATTGTAATGTGGTGGAAGTTTTGTAATGAATTGTGTGAATTTAAATGTATGCGTATAGTATTCTAATAAAATGATAAATTAATAAATTAGAGAAGCTGATCTATGTTACTTAATTTTTGATATTAAATTGTTAATTTGAACATAAAACAAAAACCAATCGTTCAATTTTGATGAATATTTTTACAATAACTTTGCAGTAAGTACTTAAAATGTTGATAATATTAAAAGGTAATATTTTTCAGCGTAAGTATTTTTTGCAATCGTTTGAAGATGACTACAATATATTTTTTATATTAAATTGTTAATTTGAACATAAAACAAAAACCAATCATTCAATTTTGATAAATATTTGTATAATGACTCTCCAATAAGTACTTTGAATGTTGACAATATTAAAAGTTAATATTTTGCACCGTAAGTATTTTTTTCATTCGTTTGAAATTGTCTATAATAAATTTTTTTAAACTAAATTGTTAATTTGAACATAAAACAAAAACCAATCGTTCAATTTTGATAAATATTTGTATAATGCCTCTCCAATAAGTACTTTGAATGTTGACAATATTAAAAGTTGATATTTTGCACCGTACATATTTTTTGCATTCGTTTGAAATTGTTTACAATAATATTCTTGATATTAAATGGTTAATTAAAATAAAACAAAAACCAATTGTTCAATTTTAATAAATATTTGTATAAAGACTCTCCAATAAGTACTTTAAATGTTGACAATATTAAAAGTTAATATTTTGCAGCGTAAGTATTTTTTGCATTCGTTTGAAATTGTCTATAATAATTTTTTTTAAACTAAATTGTTAATTTGGACATAAAACAAAAACCAATCGTTCAATTTTGATAAATATTTGTATAATGCCTCTCCAATAAGTACTTTGAATGTTGACAATATTAAAAGTTGATATTTTGCACCGTAAGTATTTTTTGCATTCGTTTGAAATTGTTTACAATAATATTCTTGATATTAAATGGTTAATTTAGTCATAAAACAAAAACCAATTGTTCAATTTTGATGAATATTTGTATAAAAACTCTCCAATAAGTACTTTAAATGTTGACAATATTAAAAGTTAATATTTGCAGCGTAAGTATTTTTTGCATTAGTTTGAAATTGTCTACAATACAATTCTTGATATTAAATGTTTAATTTAGTCATAAAACAAAAACCAATCTTTAAATTTTGATAAATATTTGTATAAAAACTTTCCAATAAGTACTTTGAATGTTGACAATACTAAAAGTTAATATTTTGCAGCGTAAGTATTTTTTGCATTTGTTTGAAATTGTCTACAATACAAATCTTGATACTAAATTGTTAATTTAGAAATAAAACAAAAACCAATCGTTAAATTTTGATGAATCTTTGTATATTGACTCTCCAATAAGTACTCTAAAAGTTGACAATATTAAAAGTTAATATTTTGCAGCGTAAGTATTTTTTGCATTCGTTTGAAATTGTCTACAATAAAGTTCTTGAATTAAATGGTTAATTTAGAAATAAAACAAAAACCAATCTTTAAATTTTGATAAATATTTGTATAAAAACTCTCCAATAAGTACTTTGAATGTTGACAATATTAAAAGTTAATATTTTGCAGCGTAAGTATTTTTTGCATTTGTTTGAAATTGTCTACAATACAATTTTTGATATTAAATAATTAATTTAGTCATAAAACAAAAACCAGTCTTTAAATTTTGATGAATATTTGTATAAAGACTCTGTAATAAGTACTTTGAATGTTGACAATATTAAAAGTTAATATTGTGCATCGTAAGTATTTTTTGCATTTGTTTGAAATTGTCTACAATACAATTCTTGATATTAAATGGTTAATTTAGTCTTAAAACAAAAACCAATCTCTAAATTTTGATAAATATTTGTATAAAGATTCTCCAATAAGAACTTTAAATGTTGACAATATTAAAAGTTAATATTTTGAAGAGTAAGTATTTTTTGCATACGTTTGAAATTGTCTATAATAAAATTTTTGATACTAAATTGTTAATTTAGAAATAAAACATAAACCAATCGTTAAATTTTGATAAACATTTGTTTAATGACTCTCCAATAAGTACTTTGAATGTTGACAATACTAAAAGTTAATATTTTGCACCGTAAGTATTTTTTACATTCGTTTAAAAATGCCTACAATGACATTTTTGATACTAAACTGTTAATTTAAACATTAAACAAAAACCAATCGTTCAAGTTTGATAAATATTTGTATAAAGACTCTCCAATTAGTACTTTGAATGTTGACAAAATTAAAAGTTAATATTTTGCACCGTAAGTATTTTTTGCATTCGTTTGAAATTGTCTACAATAAAATTCTTGATATTAAATGGTTAATTTAGTCATAAAACAAAAACCAATCCTTAAATTTTGATGAATATTGGTATAAAGACTCTCCAATAAGTACTTTGAATGTTGACAATATTAAAAGTGGATATTTTGCAGCGTAAGTATTTTTTGCATTCGTTTGAAATTGTCTACAATACAATTCTTGATATTAAATGGTTAATTTAGTCATAAAACAAAAACCAATCTTTAAATTTTGATGAATATTTGTATAAAGACTCTCCAATAAGTACTTTGAATGTTGACAATATTAAAAGTTGATATTTTGCAGCGTAAGTATTTTTTGCATTCGTTTGAAATTGTCTACAATACAATTCTTGATATTAAATGGTTAATTTAGTCATAAAACAAAAACCAATCTTTAAATTTTGATGAATATTTGTATAAAGACTCTCCAATAAGTACTTTGAATGTTGACAATATTATAAGTTAATATTTTGCAGCGTTAGTATTTTTTGCATTCGTTTGAAATTGTCTATAATAAAATTTTTGATATTAAATGGTTAATTTAGTCATAAAACAACAACCAATCGTTAAATTTTGATGAATATTGGTATAAAGACTCTCCAATAAGTACTTTGAATGGTGACAACATTAAAAGTTAATGTTTTGCAGCGTAAGTATTTTTTGCATTCGTTTGAAATTGTCTATAATACAATTCTTGATATTAAATGGTTAATTTAGTCATAAAACAATGACCAATCTTTAAATTTTGATGAATATTTGTATAAAGACTTTCCAATAAGTACTTTGAATGTTGATAATATTAAAAGTTATAATTTTGCAGCGTAAGTATTTTTTGCATACGTTTGAAATTGTCTATAATAAAATTTTTGATATTAAATGGTTAATTTAGTCATAAAACAAAAACCAATCTTTAAATTTTGATGAATATTTGTATAAAAACTCTCCAATACGTACTTTGAATGTTGACAATATTAAAAGTTAACATTTTGCACGGTAAGTTTTTTTGCATTCGTTTAAAAATGCCTACAACAACATTTTTGACACTAAACTGTTAATTTAGACATAAAACAAAAACCAATCGTTAAAATTTAATGAATATTTCTATAAGGACTGTCCAATAAGTACTTTAAATGTTGACAATATTAAAAGTTAATACTTTGCACCGTAAGTATTTTTTGCATTCGTTTAAAAATGCCTACAATGACATTTTTAATACTAAACTGTTAATTTGTACACAAAACAAAAACCAATCGTTAAATTTTGATGAATAATTTTTTAGTAGCTTTGCAGTAAGTACTTTAAAAATTTACAATATTAAAAGTTAGTATTTTGCACCGTAAGTATTTTTTGAATTCGTTTAAAAATGCCTACAATAACATTTTTGATACTAAACAGTTCATTTTGACATAAAACCAAAACCAATCGTTAAATTTTGATGAATATTTGTATAAAAACTCTCCTATAAGTACTTTAAATGTTGACAATATTTAAAGTTAACATTTTGCACCGTAAGTATTTTTTGCATTTGTTTAAAAATGCCTACAATGACATTTTTGATACTAAACTGTTAATTTAGACATAAATCAAAAACCAATCGTTAAAATTTGATGAATATTTCTATAAGGACTCTCCAATAAGTACTTTGAATGTTGACAATATTGAGAGTTAATATTTTGCACCGTAAGTATTTTTTGCATTCGTTTAAAAATGCCTACAATAACATTTTTGATACTAAATTGTTAGTTTGGACATAAAACCAAAACCAATAGTTAAATTTTGATGAATATTTTTATAAATAATCTACAGTAAGTACTTTAAATGTTAGCAATACTAAAAGTTAATATTTTGCACCTCAAGTATTTTGTGCATACGTTTGATATTGTTTACAATAAATTTTCTGAAGGTAATCTGTTAATTTTAACATAAAACAAAAACAAATCGCTAAATGTTGATGAATATTGTCATAAATACTCTAAAGTAAGTACTTTAAATGTTGGCAATAGTAGAAACTAATATTTTGTACCGTAAATATTATTTGCAAATTTTTGAAAATATTTTAAGAAAATTATTCGTGAATTTGCTAATAAAACAAAAATCAATCGATAAATGTTGAAATTTTTTTTTTAATACTCTTCAGTGAGTACTTTAAATATTGACTTTACTTAAAGTTAATCTATTGCACTGTAAGTAGTTTTTGAAAATATTTGAAATTGCCTATAATAAAATTGTAAATTTAAACAAAAAAAATTATAAATAATCTTCAGTAAGTACTTTAAATGTTGGTCTAATGTTTTGTACCGCAAATACTTTTTACAAACGTTTAAAATTGTCTTAAGTATAATGAAATTTCTTATATTAAAATTTAATCAAAATCAATAAATTGATTATTCCAGATATGAATATTTCACAAACAGAACAAACTAACATTGATTACAACATTTCGTGACTAAAATTCCGATTTATCGTACCCCCAATGCAGTCACCCTTCTAACATGTGACAAGTAATGCCGGCACGTGTTTAGGGCGTTCCTACTCTAAAGATTTTACGTTACATTCAACAATTAATTGAGTAAATGTTAAAAATAGTATCACAAATAAAAGGAAATGGTTAAAAATAAGGTATAATTGTGCATCATGCGGAATTAAGAAATCATGCTAATTTAAACAAGAGCTCACCTGGTTGGTTCACGGGTCGTGTATTTAAATTTAAAAAAACATAAACGAACGAAACGAATAAAAAATTTAAAGCGTGCGCTAAAATTCCATGCGATCCGTGCAGACGGCAACACACACAAAACTAAATACACTGAATGAAAAAATATAAATTATAACACAATAAAGAGAATGAATGATACAATAGAAAGAAATATTTATACAACGAACAGCGTGTGTGTGCACTTTACATAACTGGCTGCGTGAATCATTATTAGTCTTAGCAGTGTTTTGTTGTGTAGATATGTGTCACCACCAAGCCAATGGTTTTTTAGTGATTAACAATATTAAATGCATAATTTTTGAGCGCCCCCACACAATTTCTTCGTTGATAAAACAAGAGTTGATTAAGACTATTTTTATTTTGTACCTTTTACAAACTTACAGTAAAATAATAATCATGCAAAAATTTACATCTAATGTACAATGATGATAAAATAAAACAATTAATTTAAAAATTACACACAAAATCCATGCAGAACAAGATGCATATGTAAGGAAGTGTTGCATGAATTTTGTATGCAAGCTTTTGTTCAGTCTAAAAAATTTATATCACAATTATTTTACAAAATTAATTAAAGGAAGACAAAATAATGTGCGCCATGCACGTGTGCACTGTGTGTTTGTAAACAGTATAACCGATCACATTCATTTTTTCTGTATTGAATTTGTTAATACGAACATGATTGGTTATTAATAGTATAAAGCAGGATGGGTGTTTTAGGAAGGAGGATGTCCCATTACCAGCAAACATTTTCCACTGTTAAAAAACCCACGACCGAGTTAAGACTGTGGTGTATTCGGGGAAATCGATTTTTCGTGGATGGCACTCGCGCAACTACCAAATCTCCGTATCCGCGCTCGAGATGGAGAGAACTCTGGCGCGATGCTCGGAACTGTCGGAGGGTATGATGACCCTACTACTAGGGGGTGCAAGTATATACTCTTTATGGCACTGCTTCTCGCATAATTTTGGGGATACTGTCGCGGGGTAATTGATGCGCTCGCGCCAAAGTTCCGCCGCAATCTCTTTCTCGATACGATCCTCAATGTCTATTTTCACGTTGCTTAATTTTGGGGGTGAATTTGCCAGGCGGTAGCTCTCGCTGCGTTTGATTTTGTTCGCGTCACCGTTTTTTAATTTTGTTAGCTTACCTTCTTCAGGAGCTTGCATGTTAACATAAGCTCCGCGAGTATTGCTGATCGGTTTTGGGGACATCGCTCTTGGTGATACTATGGTTGAGGGAGGCATGCGGACGATTTCAGACGTTGGGGATGTCAGGCCAGACGATGCTTTAATAACCACTTTACCTAATTGTGGCGACAGAGGCCTGCTATTATCCGTTCTTCGTTTACTACTATCCTGTTGTACCGGCCGTATATTTTTCGGAGTCCTATGAGTGGGCAATGGACTTTGTGCTGGACTAATAGGTGGCTTCACGCATGGTCCAGGCTCGAAAGTAGTATGCGCCCTCCTTTTCAAACTATCACTACTATAAACAACCTTTCCTTCAGCATCCAAAGTAACCCTGGCTCCTTTTCTTCTCTCCAAAGAATCCGCGGATGAAGCAGTAGGATTCAAATTACCCTCATTACAAGGCAATTCATTTAAAGAAATATATTCAGTTTCACGAATCTTTCCAGATAAAACAGTCTTTAAATTACGATTAACAACATCATTAGCATAAATCACTTTTTCATTATTATTCTTAACATCGGATATAGTAACATATTCTCCTGAATCTATGACGCTATCAACTTCATCCTGTTTGACAGGACTTTTTCCGCGTAAATGATTAAAATTCAGTTTTAACCTTCCAAACATATTATTAAGAGGCAAAAGAGTGGCTTTAAAAATTGGTTGCAATTGTGGTGACTTTGTTGGTGTAGGTTCTTTAATTGTAACTGTTCCACCACTAGGTGAAGGGGCTCTGTGTGAATTGTTAGTAGTAGGAGCAACATCATGCGTTTCAATAGTCGCATAACCAGTTTGAGGATTCACATTGATTACCTTAACCTTATTATTATTATTCTCCCTAATAGGCAAATCCATTTTAATTTTATCATCATTTTTCGATCCTAAATTATCCAAATTATTATTAAGTTTATTTTCCTCACTCTTAACACTTTCATCGTCACTATGTGAAGGTGTAATGACACACATTGAAGGTATCCTACTGGAATTGATTGTAGTTTTAACGCGTATTCTTTCAATGCGATCAGCACCTTCCATATCTGAAGATTCGGAAAATTCGAATTCAGATCCGCTTCTAACACCATTAGGACTATTAATTGATTCAATAGGAGAACTGGATGTGTTATGCCCACTATCAGGAGAAATATCACCATGACTTTGTTTATGTATAACAGCAACAACAGTAGCCTTATTACTAGAAGGGCTTCTTTTAACAGTCCCAGTTTTATCACTGCTAAAATCGCGTTCTAAACTACTTTCGGGTGATTTTGATAAGGAACTTTTTCTTTCAGGAACTGCTGGGCCTATTACTAAAGAACGATTACTCTCAGCTGCCCTTAAAGTGGTACAAACAGTACCAGCCGAACTTGTTGTAGTAGAAGTAGATCCTTTACCAAACAATTCGTATTCATTTTCAGCAGTTAAAACAGTCGTATTTGAATCTGAATTCGAAAAAGCAGAACTGGAATGTTGTGGAGTTACTGGAGAATCCTCCTCTTTTAAAGTTTTAAGCCCACTATCCATATGGAAAGATGTGTAATAGCCTTCAGTATCACAAGAATAAACACTACTTTCATCCCCATCTTCATGCAAATCATGTATTATATCAGGAGTTAGTGTACCTTCACTGGTTACGCTTCCTGAAGTCGAGGTGTTGATGTTAAATCTCCTTCTGCTGTTAACAGAGCTAGGCGCGTGTTGATTTAATGAATTTGATGAAGTAGCTGCTGATGTTGTTGATTTGGGTTGTGTTGTTGTTGTTATTTCGGAACCAATTGAAGCTCTTCCACTCTCAGAACTAGCACTCCAATTGCCACTGGATGAATGTGGTTCGTCTTTATTATCACCGGATCGTCGTAAGCGTCGCTGAGCTGATGAATCCCGTAATCTTACTATATTCATAGCAGCACTTAATGGTGTATTAATGGGGATGTTAATACTGGATTTTTCAGATGATGAGCAGGATGGTTTGCGTTCATGCACGCTTTTTCTTTCTTTATCAACATTGCGTTTTCTTCTCACTGTAACTGTTTCGTATATATTAATTTCATCCGGATCTTTCTCGCAGGTTTTTTCATTGTAATTCGTAATCATTTTAAGTCGACTTTTTCCCCATTGTTTTAAGGTGTTGAAGTGGGATTTTTTATTTTCAGGGGATTCTTTTTTGGAGCGCAGCAGGTCGCTGCTTTTGCTCCGTGAGACGGCCGGTTTAGCTGCTTCCGGCTCGTCGGCAGGAGGCGCAGAGGATTCATCCTCCCTGTTGATTAAGCGGAATTAGTATTTAAATATCAAACAACAATTTTTATTTTTTTAAGCCGTGCTCTTATATTTCATGCTTGTGTTAGTTGGGAAACTTACCCTAATGTGAGGGCGTCGCGTATTTCTTTTTGATCCGTTCCCGCTAGGGTGTTCCGTCGTCGGCTGCGGGGCTTTCGTGATCGCGTGCGTCGCCGTAATGTGGAGCCATCTTCCGTCTGGGTCGTTAAATCGCCGTGTAGCAGGGATCTTCGTTGTATTGACATACGATCGAAACTCTTACCGCTTATGTCGACAGCTACAATTTCCGCTGGAAATCTGTAACAAAAGGAATCTGTTGTAGAATTGATTCAATTAATTTGTACGTAGGTTTCTCTAGATGACCCTGACACTGACTCAAACTACATGATTCAAATAGTTTATCCATTAATTATTAATCTCGAATGAAAGTTGCTGATTAATAGATAAGTTTTATTATAATTGTGCGTGGTAATTTAAATGTTTTTATTGCAAGTTGTTAATAAGATTAATAAATTGACTTCATAGTTTGATTCAGTAGCTTTGCTGTGTGTAAACAATGCATTGATTATATATAAAAAAACTTTCAATAGCTGTAATAAAAATTAAATGTCGCCAATAAAAGAATTTATAAAGTTATAAAGGGGCTGAAGGGAAATGTTAATTTTTTATTGCTATGTACATTAGCGTTCCAAAAATATAAAGTTTTAAGAATTCATTACAAGTATTAGATGTAGTTGGGAAACTAACAGCCAGACACAAATAGTGTGGCCTCTATAATAGGCAACTTAGTATACACAAAAATTATCTTTCAATCCCAGATCAACATCGCCCATGGAATGTTTAAAATGTAAGCGCAAATAAAGAATGCTAAGACGAGAAAAGGCATTAGTTTAACCACATTTAACATAATTTTTGTGTATACTAAGTTGCCTATTATAGAGGCCACACTATTCGTGTCTGGCTGTAATCAACAATGATTACTAAATATGAGGAGTGCGTACGTTGTCATAATATACGTCGCGCTTGGAACTACATTGAAAAAAATTGAGGACGGCAAAGAGCCAACCGACAAACCGTTCTTATAGATACGATATCAATTCAATCCAATCCAATAACAGTTGATACAAAAACTATTAAGCACAAAAACCAATTTGTCTATCAGAATGCCAAGTAAAGGTATATTACATTTTTTTAAATTTGTTTATTTTATAACCCCATCAAGTTTCAAAATAAACGTCAAGGCCCCGAGTGTTTGTAGGCCCTTCCGCATCGCAGACCCTTGATTACAAGTAGCTACGCCACTGTTCCAAGTTGCTTATAATGTATTTTCGGTCAATATTGTTGTTTTAATCTGATAAGTAAGTAGCTCTCAAAAGTTACCACTTAAACCACCTGAACTGTTCCAGACTGTACTTGAAATGTTCTAAGCTGTTCATTACTCTACTGAGGTTGTAAATGTTCCAATAAGATATACATAAGTTGTATTTAAGGGCTCTAAAGTACATTCTGAACTATTTTCAACTGTGCTTGAGCTATTGAAAGTTGCATGCAAAGTGTTCTAAACTATTAATAGATTTGTTTTAAATAAAATTTGAGTCACACTCAATGGTTTTCAGATGCACTTGAATTGTTTCCAAGTATATTGAGCTATTATTAAACTGTTCCAATGTATTAATAATTGCTTTAAACTATTACACAAGATGTACTGGAGCTCCCAACTGCACCTAAAATGTTCCAACCTATTCCTGAGTGTACTGAGCTACTTCAAATCAAATTAATCTGTTTCATTTCCAATTAATATTAATTGATTTAATTCAATTTAAGTTGCTTCCAAGTGTTCTCATTTGCACCTGATCTGTTCCCAAGTTTAGTGAAGAGTTTTAAATTAAATTTAAACTCTTTTAAAATTAATCTAAAGTGTACTAAAACTGTTCCCAACTGCATCTAAAGTGTTCCAAGCTGTTCCTAGGTAGTACTGAACTGTTTCAAGTTAAAATTAACTCATTTCAATGTAAATTAAGTTTCTCTGAAGTGTTCGTAGTTGCACCCAAGCTGTTTCCAAGTGCAGTAAGCAATTTCAAATTAATTTTATATTCTTCCAATGTATTAGAAATAGTTTTAAAGTGTTTGAAGGTGTACCGGAATTGTTTTTAACTGATCCTAATGTGTTCTAAGCTGCTCCTGAGTGTACTGGCCTATTAAATTCTATTTAAGTTATTCTTAATGTACTAAAGTGTTATTATGTAACATTGAGCTTTTCAATGTGTCATGTGTTGTTCCAACGAGTTCTCAGTTGCACATATTTTTTTCTGAACTACACCTTAGGTGTTCCAAGCTGTTCCAGACTGTAATGAAGTATTTTTGGTCCATGTTTAGCTGTTTCAGTGCAATTTGAATTGTTTAAAATGTTTCCAGTCGCACCGTAACTGATACTATTAGCACCTTCTCTGCATTCCAATTGAGTTGCTCCTAACTATTCTCAGTTACACCAGAACAATTGTCAAATGTGTCTAAGCTATTTCCAGTTTAGTAAGCTATTTCGAATTAATTTTGCACTTTGTTGGATTTGTTCTAAAATGTTCTAAAATTGTTTCCAACTGCACTTAAAGTGTTCCAAACTGTTCTTAGGTTGTACTAAGATATTTCAAGCTAAAATTTTTAGGCATTACCGCAAAATATTGAAAGAGTTAAAAAAGGCTCGTCAGGGGCCCACAAACTTCTCCTCCCCCCGTACTGCAAGACCTGCAGGGCCTTAGCTATAAGGTTTAATTCTCCCAACCCAAATCTGCGTTTTAAATTTGCGCAACAATTAAAAAAATCAACAATAGCTCATAGTTTTTCTTGAAGAAAAATAAACGAGAATGAAGCAAATGTGGGAATATGTTGTCTAGTGACGTCACTTAATTTTTTTTACTCAAAATGTAGTTTGCAAAAACAAAAGACAAAAGTGCCATAAGACTTCTCAAAAGTAAAAAGATCCAAAAACTAGAGCAATTTTTGTACAATCTTTTGCTAACAAACACTTGGACGGGTAAGTGGGTAGGTATCCTCCCTGCCATCTTCAGTTATGTTAAAGGAAGATATAATGATATCCAAATTCCTTGACACTTAGACGCGTGAGCAGAAACTCAAGTTTAGACTTATGTCCCGTAATTAAAAACTGGAACTGGAATATAGAAAGTGAAAAGTATATCACGGTATATGGAAATCGAACCCACGATCTTCGGTAAAGCGGCCGGATGCCTAGACCACTGCGCCACGCGCTCTCACATATTGGAGCAAGAATTGATAATATCCAAATTCCTTGACAACAAAGGCTCGAGCGGGTGGGCGGGGAACTCTAACTCAAAGTACTCTCCCGTGATTATAAACTGAGATTCGCCTTTCTTCTCGTTGCCAACGTCAGTATTTACTATGTAAGAGCAGGAAACGATGACATTCAAATTTTTTGACAAAAAATACTTGAGCGAGTGAGTGGAAAACTCCAATTCAAACTACTTGCCAGTAATTATAAACTGCCCGCTCACCCGCCTAAGTGATAGTCATCAAATTACTAACGATTACTGGGAGGATAAACAATCAATCCCTTAATGACAAAAGAAAAAAAATCTAACCTTGATATCCAAATTGGTAATCTTATAATTTTTGGGTACCTGTACAAATAAACCAGTGACAGTTCAAGTCAAAGGTTAAAAAAAAACAGTTTTTTGCAATAAAGTTGTTATGCGCCAAAAAATAAAAGACACTAAGATTTGAACAAAGAAAGTTGGAACAGTTATTAACAGTAAAAGAGTGCTTGCACAATTTCATTTGACATACATTAAATATGGTCAATTTTCTGTATTTTTTTTTGTACAAATTTGAGAAATTTTTTTTTCACAGTTCCAAAAAATCCCGCCCAAATAGATAAACTTCTTGTCCCACCCACCCAAATGTTTTTTATCAAACTATTTTATCTCGCACCCTCTGCTGATGCTACTGCAGAGAGTAGATCAAAAATATTGAAAGTAAAATGTCAATCAAATGCACTAACAAGAGGAATAAACCAACCACTTCATAACAAACGCTTGGGTGGGTGGGCGGAAACACAATTCTAAAAATCCCCGCCCTAATAGATATACTACTTGTCACACCCACCCACCCAAGTGTTTGTTATCAAAGTATTTTTTGTTGAACCCTCTGCTGATGTTCCTGCAGATAGTACATCAAAAATATTGATAGTTAAATGTCATTTAAATGCATTAATAAGAGGAGTAAACCAATCACTTTATAACAAACGCTTGGGTGGGTGGGCGGGAACACAGTTCCAAAAAAACCCCGCCCCAATAAATAAACTATTTGTCCCACCCACCCGCCCAAGTGTTTGTTATTAAATTATTTTATCTCGCACCCTCTGCTGATGCTCTTGCAGTTATTACATAAAAAAGATTGAAAGTCAAATATCATTCAAAAAGAGTAAACCAACCACTTCATAACAAACGCTTGAGTGGGTTGGTGAAAACACAGTTCCAAAAAACCTCGCCCCAATAGATAAACGTTTTGGTCGTTTCAAGGCCAGATTTGGATCCACAATACGAATTTTCAAAATATTGTACCAAAACGGAAGCATATTTGCAAAAAAGTTTTATTTGTTGCTTTTTTTACAAAATAATTTGAAGCCATTAGGGAGAGGAGAAGTTGAACCCCAAAACTCTATGTATCATGTAGGGAAGTAGAAAGAAAAATAACCAAACACATGGCAAAACTAGGTAGATGGCAAAATCATCCTGTTACCGGTTCGAAGTGCGACGACGACAATAAATCCAATAGCACTCGCTGATGAAAGAGAGTTGACATGATTATATTCTCTCTCCTCTTCTTCATGATGATTCTAATTGTGTATTATGGTCTTACAAACAAACAGAACTTCAAAATTGTATAACAAGACAAGACTGCCACACAGAAAATATTGTAAGGTAGACTCGTCAAGGGGAAAAAATATAAAAAAAAATTACGTAAACAGGAATAGATCTAGACCAAATCGCAAAAATTGTTATAATGAGAAGACCCAGAAAAACCCGTTCAGTAGTAAGACCGCTCAAAAAGTTTCGTATGTTTGGTCGCAAGCTAAACCCAGTAGTGACGGAGTTCCAGTCTTTAACTAAGTGTAAGTCGTGGTCTCTTTGAAGATACGCCACGGACTTGTTACTGGTTCGGGTTGTAGTGAAGTCAAAACCGATAGGAACCGCCGGAAGTAGCGGTTTTATATATTTTAACATATTCATCGTTCAACCTTCTTCCTCGCGATGTTTACCTTCAAGCTTATTTGTGAGTCTGAGCAAGTCTAGGGTTTGAGCTTGAGAACGCGGTTCCAGTATGGCTGGTCGCACGTGGGTCGTAGTGCAGTGCTTATTCCCATAGCAAGAAGTGAATGACGCTGGATTAGATATATGTTGGCCTCAAGAAAATTTACAATATTGGTAGAAGTAAAGAGTAAAAGTGGTTAGAGGGTAAGCCGAGAATAGCGGTGCTTAACCTTCTTGATAGGTTGTGGCTTACAGCTGATTACCGTAATTATCGTGACCCATCACCCCGACGATCACCCAGACGTTACGGAATACGTGACCTACCTGAAGGCCTCCCAAATAGATGTAGAATTACAAAAAGATACCACCAGTTACGACGTTATACATTGGCTCTTACTAGTATAACTGACCTTATGACGACAATTACAAATCCCCAGTACATCTGCAATCCGCAGGTGGCACACGAGGCTCACATGTACTTGTTGGACGTAGCCAACTACATGAACGACCAACGGAAATGGCAAACTGTTGTACAAAGTCAATTACAGCAAGCTAACCTTAATGTGCTTATCGAGAAGAGTCAAGTGAACAGAAATCACAACACCTTAAGTAAAAGCCACCGTAGACTCGACCCTATTGTCACCAACACCACTGACCTACCCGGACAAGACAAAACGGATAAAAACCGCTTCATGGCTGACATCCAACCAAATCTCTGCACCCCAGAAGTATCAGAGGAAACAACAGATAGACCATACTCCGTCTATCCGCATATCTGACCTCCCAAGGAAAACAAAAGAAACCAACCGAAACAACCTGCAGTTGTCATCGCCGTCCATCACAACAAAGCAGACAACCTCGGCACGCAAGATACTCTGAAAACGACACACCGGTCTAGCAAAAAAAAACGTGACACTGTGCATTTAGTGAACAAACACACTCAAAGAAGAAAGCCAACCTACGCCGATCACCGTCCTAGTTGGAATTCGTGCAACAATTATCTACCGCGTAGTACCCTAAGACCTGGTGCGTGAGAGGTTAAACAGTATTTGCCACCACCGTAGAAAAGACCACCAAAGCCAAGAACTAAAACAATTACGAAATAGCCCGTGCCGCAAGTGTTTCAGACATTTCAAACCAGCGACACCCAAATTCTAGTAGAACCTTAGTAGACACTTTTATAATATAAACTAACTAAACCAAAGTGCAATAACCAAACAATCAACGACACCTAGACAGGAGAGATGGAAGCTCAGTCTGAAAAAGTGGAGGAAATTGATTTGTGAGTCAGAGTCTCACTCCACTAATGGCATCATAGTTTTTGTCCCTAACTCCTATACTCGACTTGCACACTCGCAAGTTAGTCGAATCTAAGAACTAAGCAGAACAACAAACGTTACTCTGGCCACCTTATAAACCGGAGTTCCGTCTAGTGTCTCCAAGTGATCTCATCCACAACTAAAGCTTCAACTTCCATCACAACCACCTTCACGGTATCGTCCACCACCAAATATTAAACTCCTCCGGATAGTCCAAGGAGCAACTTTGTACACTAAGTTTGCACCTGCCCTAGAGTACACAAAAATAGAACCAATACGAAAAAACAACTCCATACTGAATCAGAAAGAATCCTTTGTCGAGCCACTTTGTCCTTAGGCGACAACACAGATCTTCTAAGGGCATAAACGGCCACACCCTTACCACCTAGAGGAATGCAACTGGTAACATTCAGAGCAAAAAGTTAGTTAGTCGCAAGAAGTTATCAAAGCAACTGCGCAGAAAAAATCCTGAGCAAAAACAGGACATGTCCGAACCCACGCCTCAACTAAATTAACGAGAACAACTCCTGCAAGAAATTAGTATTCAAACACGGACCGACACCTAAAGACAACCCCTGCTACAGACTGGCTAGATCGACAACTATACTCCAACACACAAACAAATGCCAAAGAAGCGGCCAAACACTACCACGTGGAATAGCACGCGATGGAAAGCCTAGCGCTCACTAACCCCACAGACGCATTTCTGGACGGCCACTAAAACGGACTTAATGCCGCCTTAACGCCGCTGAACAGCTCAATCCCGGTTGCAGCTGGAAGTCCTTGAACCAAGGGGAACTTGACTAGCAAGTCATCACCATAACCAAACAGAGACTTTCCTGGTATCACAGCTCTCACTAATGCCGGATAACAAAACACAACAGCCTCTAAGCTTCTCCACACCCGGGGAGTCGCCTAAGACCAGTGCCCATCTACATTGGGCATACAAACACAATAAATCCGAGAAAGTGTTAGCGCCACGTAGCAGCCGTACCAACTTACAAGCAATTGCGCGCAGCTCTTACTTGGCGGTCCGTGTTAAATAAAATTAGTCTCGCATTAGCATCAACACATCATACAAAGCACCGGTTGCAGACGCGCGATTATGCGCATCGTGGAGTACGAAAACACGCATATTTTATTGTGCGGCACAACTCCTGTGCGCTCATATACTGTCCATGTAAAACGCTCAAAACAGATTGTGTGCAAGACAAATTAACATCAATCAAAAGCAACGTGACATCCGACAGTCAAATCAACACCACACTAAAAAAATCCAGTTTTAAGTCGTAGTTGAAACTTGCAGAGAAATCAAATTGTGCTTACAGAAACCTTAAAAAAAAACTTGTTATCGTTTAAAGTGCATAGATAGATCTAAGAACTATCACTGAGTACCCACCTGGTCACGGACGGGCATCTAGTCTTAATCGTGCACAGTACTCCAGTAAGAAATAAACAACTATGCCGCATCTAGGAAACAAATACGCCGCAAGAAAGATGACCTCAGTAATATAAATGGCATGCAAGTTATAGAATCAGCAACCATCCACACCAATAACTCTGTCCCCTTGACCGAATGCCCTTCAAACCACTTCCAACAACCCAACCATTCACGCTCAATCTCAATTCCACAATTAGATGTTAAACATTAATCCCAGAAAGATGGACTTCAGAAAACCACCAAACAAGCAAAAAACTTGCAAACTCCCGCTTTGATTACCACAAATCATCAATGCGACGCACTAGCATAGTGCTTCACGACCTCTATGTTTGCATGTCTGCAAGGCAAGATTCTTAAATTGTTTCTGAAATCACCTGACAATGCAGCCCCGGTAGCTCCAGTACAAACTCTTTGGTGCCTTGCATCTTGGCTTGACTCCAAACAACCTCATTGTGAGACAAGAACTATTTTATCAACCAGCAGATATCCGTCAGTATTAACAAAAAGAGAGAGTGGCGCAGTAGTCTAGGGATAGGGCTGCTGCACCCTAGATCGTGAGTTCGAATCTCACAACAAAAACTATTTCAAACGTTTATACGCTCCTTGACAGAGTGGAGTTTTATGACTAAGATTCTTCTCTGGTCCAGAGTACATTAATAATTTCTCCAGTGGTTCGGAATCCACTTAAAACTGTAGGTCCACCTGTAATGTAAGTTGCCAGCATTACGGGCAGAAAAAAACTAACGCGCTTGCAGTGGCGTAAAAAGGAGCTAATGATGACAATGAACGGTATTCCTACACAGACTGCCAACCCCACTTCATCAAAACATCGAAATAAGGTCTAGACAAACCAGCACCTTAAGTTCCTGTATGTAGACACACAATAATAAGTCGTTCTGGATGCAATCTTCTATATTCAAAAGACATAAAACTGAATCACTTGAAAGCTTGTGCTGTGAATACTTCTTCCGTAATTATAACAAATATATCGTTATTGTAAGAAATATAAAACATTAACAATTAAGTATCCTTTTCTCGTACTGCTTTAATTGAGAGAAATTGAATTATTTTCAGTTGAAAAGATTGTAAATAATTTCTATAGTGCAATCTAGTGTTAAGTGTGCATTGACATAAAAGATGAAAAGCTAAATTATTTCTCCTAGTTGTGCACCATGTTGATAATAAGAAAAATTGTCTGAATAGGATAAAAATTGGTGAAGTTTGTGAATATAATAAAATTTCGTTCTACATAGTAGTATCCCTCATAAAAGATGATATAGTAAAACTTCTTCCCGTAAATAAATTTCCATACTTATAGGTCACTGGCTCCGGTTCTCGAAGCATGTCTTTAATCAAAAAATATTACTATTATCGAAATTGATGCGACGACAATGGATGGGACAAGTTCGACGTACACTGATTAAATCGAAAAGTTTTGCGGATACATCACAAGTTGAAAAATAAACCTGAAGCTCAAGTCACGGTGAAAAAACTTTATTAAGCGGATCAGCGGGGAGGATCAAGAAATAAAAAATTGAACTTACTTGAGCGCGACAACTTGTAGCTGTTCCTCGGGTGAGGGGAGTTTGTGGTCGATGCCTTCATCGTCGGACACGATGGTGCCGTCTGTCAGATCTCCAGCATCCGACGGTGAAATCGTGTTCGAGAGGATGCGGGTTCCATCTGCCGTTACTGTCACATCTCCTAGTGCTTCAGTCGATGTCCATCTTCTCAATTCTTCAACCACCGCAGGCTGTAATATAATTTTTGTTTTATTAGATCGTTAAATGAAATTTTATTGCTAATTGTTCATTAGTGATTCAAGGCGATAAGGTTTGTGGTTGCACAAGAATGCAGTGTTTAAAATATTTATAGGTTTCCGTGTATTGTTTGCTAGTACAAAGGATTAAACATTTTTGATAAATGTTATGTTAAATTAATTTTGCTTAGTCTCCATAAAGTTAGTTTTGTTTACGATATCCCTTTACCAATGCATCATCAAAAAAAATTCATCCCACACGCTCTGGAAGCGCAGAGTAATGAATTAAAATCGGTGTCAAATGTCATCTAACATTATTATAATATTTTTCTCAAGCGTGAATTTTTTCGCCTCTTATGTTTGTTTGTTTGTTGTGGAAAACTTTTGGAAGCTTACAAATCGTACGAGTGTGAGTCATGGCCATTCATAATGCACTTTGCACGAACACAAACATCGTCGAAATTATCGATCTTGCTTTTCATTTTACTAAATTGGACAACAATGCCAGATGCTAGACGATATTCACGTCATGCACCCTGTGTTGCTTTGCTACACACATGTAAATTCTATATTGTTCCGTGCTTTGGGTTATATATTATCTGTGAATGATCTATCACCTGTTTATTATTGTTATTGATGCAACATCATGTTGAAATTTTACGGAAATTTAACTAATATCAAGCAATTTGTATTCATAATAGAACCAATGCCATCGGGCGTATTAAAAGATTCCTTGTTGATAAAAAGTAATGTTATTAGCAGATGTTTAAATAATAGAATTTGTAATATTCTTAATTATTACAAGTAAATAAGGGGCGGAGGTGGCGTGTATAGAACGACCCCTTTACGACCAACCCAATCAAGATATACTGCGGAATAAACTGTATGATTATAAAATGAATACATTGAGCTATAAACAACGTCCAATTTAAATAACAGAAAATTGTCTTCATTTAATTTATTACATGCAGAAGACTCTAGTAGAGCCGAAACTAGTAATGTATTTGTAAGTACATATTTGCGATAATTATTTCATAAACTAAGTCCCAATTATTAATTCTGCTTTGAAATTTGGTTTAAAGGCATTTTCATTATCACAAAGAACACCCTGTGCTATGTTTTGATTATTTCATGGTGAAGCCATCATAACAATGTTTTATGCCCACGACTGACGTCACGTGCTTGTAGACATAGGTCCTGTGAGTAGTTAATTGTTGCATTTTAAAATTTTATCAAACTTTAATAAACACGATCATATATAAATGTACAATTTAAAATTAAAAAGTATTTATTCAAATAGCACTTGTTTGTATCACAAAATTCAATATTTATGTGAAATAAAAATTATTAGATAGTTTAGCAACCCCATGTGCCAATGTACCAATGTACAAGATTCATAGACGTTTTGGAAATTTACCAAAATGTTTATAGGCGTAAAAATGCTCAAATTTACCCACAACTGACGTCACACGCACCAATTAATTATGTGTGACTTCAACGCGTTGGCAAAAAGCGTGACTATAAGTGTATATGGTCTATAGTTGTGGAAAGAATTTGCACATGAATGTATAATGCGTCAAAAAATTTGGAACAAAAAAGCTTTTCTGTTAGAACGCCGCTACCAACAAAGCATTCATAGACCTAATAAACGCACCTGATCAACCATTACTTACAACTAAAGTGACCTCAGGCAGAATTAGTATTCAAACTGGAAAGCAGCATTGATCTACTAAAAATACAGAAGCAATCGTCAAACAAAAATCTAATTTTACTTTTTTGACTCAAAAATTTCTTTCATGGCCAAGCACGTGCCAAAAAGACCAACTAGTTACCAAGTGCCTTCCCAAAACACCTAAGAAAAAACTTTCGAAAAAAATAGCTGAAAAAGAACCCAACAATTGAATTAAATTGCTGTTTCAAACTTATTTGCTAGACCCAAATTAGACCAACAAAGTCTCCGGCCTATCACCAAGAAAGACCCTCTTAGATGCTAACGTATCAGGCAACCACATCTTTCATACAGACCACATTCAGATGGAAAAACTGCTCGAGCAAATGCTAAATGACAAAATTCTGACAAAAATTGAGAAAAAGGGAAGACTAACTACCAACAATCAATGATATAAAAAGAGTATTATGAGAAGCTGACCAAGACTTGTGATAATCGAAGAAGCTCTGAAGGAAAAGAAAAGAAAATGTCACCGTATCTAGTAAAAATAATCAAAAGCTATTTCACTAATAGAATCTTGCTGGGGGGAAACAAGCCCAAATAAAGCTTAAATGCGTCGTTCCACAAGGGTCTGTCTTAAGTCCTCTTCTGTGGAATGTTTCTTAAGATAAAGTGCTACGCTTCATTTTCTTGTTTAAAGTAGCTGCAAGAACACAAGAAGTGAAAGACGTAATAAATCACGGGTGGGTGATACACAGTAAAAGAACCTACCCGCCCACAAATTAAACTTAGTTACCGCCCACCCACCCAAACGTTAGTGATCAATGGATTTATAACTGAACAATTCTCCGATAATTAAATGACATTTTACAATCATTCTCTTGTTTAAAATAGCTGCAAGAACATAAGAGGTGGGAGTTATAATAAATCTTTTGATACTAACACTTGGGCGGGTGGGTGGGTTACAGTAAAAGAAGCTACCCGCCCACAAATTAAACTTAGTGCCCGCCCACCCTCCCAAACGTTAGTGATCAATAGGTTTATAACTCAACAACTCTCTGATAATTAAATGACAACTTACAATCATTCTCTTGTTTAAAATAACTGCAAAAACACAAAATATGGGCGACATGATAAATCTTTTGATGACTAGCACTTGGGCGGGTGGTTGGGTCACAGTAGAAAAAACTACCCGTCCACAAATTAAACTTAGTTCCCGCCCACCCACCCAACCGTTAGTGATCAATGGATTTATAACTGAACAATTCTCTTATAATTAAATGACATTTTATTACGAATCCATGGGTGGTTGGGCGTGAACAATATTAAAATAGTCCCGCTCAATTGTTGGACTACTGTGGCCCGTTCTCCCACTTAAGTGCCTATTGTCCAGAAGCTTGCTAATCAACCATCGGTAGTTGTAATTGTGATGATCGGAGAAGCTCCGAAATGATCAAAAGCTATTTCAGTAATAGAATCTTGCTGGTGGAGAAACAAGCCCAAATAAAGCTTACATGCGGTGTTCCACAAGGGTCGGTCTTAGGTCCTCTTCTGTGCAATATTTATTACGACAAAATGCTACGCTTAATCTTGCCATCAAGCGTTACGACCCTGGAATATGCCAGCAATATTGAAATAGTAATCATTGCTGCAACATATTTAAAAAGCCAACAGAGCTATTTAACAAATTACAACCTATATAAGACAAAATTGAGAAGATCAAAGAAATAAGTAAGCTTTGTTTGCAACATAGGAGCTGTTGATTAAAAAAGCCAACAAAGTTATTCAACAAATTATAGCCTGGATGAGACAAAAAAGAATGAAGAAAGTTTTCCAAATAGTCCCGATAAAAACGGTGCATGCAAGTCAAAGATAAAAAGGAAAGAAGTAGAACTGATGAGAAGATAGCCCATCAGCAGTAAGTAAATACATAGAAGTGATCCCATCAATCCTGATTTTTTTACCAAAAGTTCCGGCCCAGGCTTCTACCTAAAAGGAGTTAAAAACTTTGTTCTTCTGCGGGGGTAGCCACTAAGTCATCAAAATTTTCAGCAAAGCCACCTTTAAACCTGACCAAGTTCACAAGGTGAAGGTGATGGAAGTAAAACAGCAAGAAAAAGACAAAAAAAAGAGGTCAATCTTCTTCTAGTAGGTAACTGAACTCCTAATAGGCCATCAGCTACCCTACGTTAGATGTCTTCAGCACCATCAAAGCCAAAAAAGTTTCAACGCAGCTGGCACCTAAAGCTTAGGAGGCGACCAATCTAAGTCCGTCTAGAAACCTCTATAGACCACCCAACAGGCCCCCAAATTCCTATAGCATAGCACAGAGAATGCTGGTACAAGAAGCTCTCTCCCATTGTAAATCGTGATAAAAACGTAATTCAAGAGCTATTCAAAACTATGAATATATCCATCAAAAATCACTGAAATACGTCATAAAGAACGTCCCAGACCAAACTGATGTAGTGCAGAAAGAGCTAACCTCTTTCAATCAAGCGTATGGAAACTATCTCTTTCTAACACTTTCCCGATGCTCTACGTTCAGTTTCCCCAGAACGGAAAAAGTAAACAAGCTCTGTTTCTCACTAAGTTGTGTGACCTCACGGTCCGCGTTGAACTCAAGCGCAAACATTGTATAATGCTAATGTTGCCAACGTTATGGCCACGCAACATCAAGGTACAATTCTCCATATGTTTACGTAAAATTCGCCAGAGCCCATCACAGCTTCAACTGCAATAAAAGTCAAGGTATGTAGTAACATGCATCGCGTGCAAAGAACCCCAAGTTATAAAGGTTGCTCAGCTAACCTCAAGCTAAAAGCAAACCAAAGCTCATCGTCCCACTGCACCTGATTTTCAACAGCAAACTCTAGCTCCCAACGCCCACAAGAAGAAATCCTATGCAAAAAAAAACTAAAAAAGCACAAATCGCAAACCTGCTTAAACCAAGCAAGCGACGCAGATTTCAAGAAGATACACTTAACTTCCATGCATCTTCTTCTTCATCAGCCGTATATACGCCATTGCTGGCGCCTAGCCTCTCCTCTGCCCGTAATGCAGGCAACTTACATTGCAGGTACACCAACAGTTTTGAGGTTTTGAGTGTATTCCCAACCATTAGAGAGATTATTCATCTACTCCGGACCAAAGAAGGTTTTTAGTCATAAAAACCAACACTGACAAGAAGGTTTGGTAAGTGGGAGAGCGTATACGATTTAAAATAATTTCAGTTGTGGTATCCAAACCCACAATATTTGGTGCAGCAGTCGAATGCCTAGACTACTGCGCCACGCTTCCCTTCCATGCATCATCTAGCTCAAAAAACTAACAATCTAATTCCAAGCATAGACGTAGCACAAGTAAATACATGTGTCAACCGTGACATAAAATTAATCGGAAAGCAACAATTAAGTAGTAGACATAGTTTAAAATGCTATGACTCAACTTCTTCTTCTTCTTCTTCTTCCTCTTATCGAAAGCCAATTTGGCTTGTTGTAAGGATTTCCTTAGTCTGGTCTGTCCTGGGACACTGAACTCCAGCTGTCTTTCCATCGTTTTGGTGGTCGTCCTGTTGGTCTCTTCGTTTCGAGCTTCTGGTTTCTGACCGCTTTAGCCAGTCGATGGTTCTCCATTCGAGTTATGTGCTCGTTCCAAGCTCTTCTTCTTGCACGCGCCCATCTGACGATGTCTGGCGTGTTGCACTCGTTGCGTATGTCGTCATTGCGTCGTCGATCTCTTAGTGTATTACCAGTTATTGTGCGCAGAATTCTCATTTCCGCAGTTCGCAGTATTCTTTTGGATTCGGAGTTGTCGGCTCTTGTTTCTGCCGCATATGTCATCACCGGTCTGACACAGGTCTTGTAGATCCGGACTTTGTTGCTGTTTGATATGTATTGGTTTTTCAATATCGTGTTTTTTAAGGCTCCCGCGATCCTCGAGGCGTTGTTCGTTTGTTTACTGACTGCCGTTTTCAGTTCACCGTAGGCTGATATTTGCACGCCTAGGTATTGGAAAGAGGATACTTGCTTAATGATGTTGTCATTGATAACCAGTTTGCACCTTACTGGAGTTTTTGTGATTACTACGGTCTTTGTCTTATTGCTAGAAATCTCCATGTTTATCGCCTCGGCTTCTGTTTTGAATGCGAATAATAATCGCTGTAGGGAATTTTCTGATTCGGCAAACTCAACTGTTAATCGCAAAAGCGATAACTTAGATATACATTATTTTTAGGTTAGGTTAATTTAGTTGCCGATAAAGTTTAAATTTATGTTAATGCCATGACTGAACTCTTAATCGCAGCAAAGTGACAATTTAGATATAAATATTTTTAGGTTAGGTGTCAACCGTGAAACAAAATCAATTGCAAAACAACAAATTAGTTGTAGACAAAGTTTAGAATATGTAAATGCTATGACTCAACTGTTAATCGTAAAGCAACAATTTAGATATAAATTATTTTTAGGTTAGGTATCAACAGTGCCGTAACTAGCTTCTGATGCGCCCGGTGCGAGAGCGTCATTTTGCGCCCTCCAAACTCCAAAATTATGAAGTTTAGATGGTTATCTGCGCCCCAACCAAGCTGTGCCCGGCGCGGGGGCACCGACGGCACCGCCCTAGTTACGGCACTGGGTGTCAACTGTGACACAAAATCAATTGCAAAACAACATATTAGTTGTAGACAAAGTTTAGAATACGTAAATGCTATGACTCAACTGTTAATCGCAAAGTAACAACTTAGATATCAATTATTTGTAGGTTATGTTAGGTTAGATAACCCGCCTACTCGCTCAAGTGTTACTAAAAAAATGACATACTTGTTACGGGCTCAAGAGTTTGTAGAAGATAATCTCAGACCGTCACAAGTTCGAAAGGTCAATGTTAGACCGCTGGACGGTTGACCTGGTTGATCAAAATCGTGTGCGACAAGTTGCAGCTCAAATTGTACTTAATAAAAACTAATACAGCCTCGAATGTACCAAAAGGTCGTATTGGTGGTAAGGCCCAAGTATAGTACGTCAGTCGTACAATGTAATTTGTCTGTAGCTTGACCTTGAGCCGGTATTGTTCGGAGCTTAATGGTTGCCTATAGATGGATGAGGTTCGTCGTGTCAACGTTAATCACTCCGTAGAGGATGCGCTGAGAACAGTTGCAGAGATGCAAAGGTGTTAGAGCGAAATTCCAGCCTCTAACAGTCGATGTTTCCTTGAGCTGCTGCAACAAATTGTAGAATCTTATGTCAGTTATCACTAAATTAATAAAATAATGACAGATCCAATCGGTTTATAACAAACAGTAAAGACAGATGCATAATTCATTGATTGTAAGCGTGTGGTTTAAATTAAAGAAATCTCAAGGTCATCAAGCATTTGCTCTATGGCCAAACCAGTTTTTTTTTCTATTGCTAAAACCTAAAAGCTTCCCCAACTTTGAAGCTACTCCTGTACGCCCGAATCAGCTAAAACTGAACAATAATACAATTGGACGTACTACCATCAAGGATGGAGTATGCGGTACGTACGTACATTTGTGTCATAAACATCTTAGTATAAATGTAAACAAAGAAAAGTCAACTTCATGACAAACAAAAGTAACCGTAGCAAAAAAACAGACCGGAATTGCGCCATCCACAATGGAATGTCCACTTCCACACTGTTAGAGATACAAACAATTATTTCTTTAGAAAACATTAAAGCTACAGCATACCTCATCTGGGGTCTTCTTGTGTTCTGGATTAGATGCCGGACCTTGAAATCATTACGCATGAACAGACTTGAATCTACGACGTAAAGTTGAGAAATGCATATACAATTAGACCACAAGACCTATTAAAAATCACGATTACCATGTAGTTCTATAGTTTGTTTATTCCTAGAGCGTCGTAGGTTTCGGGCTTAAAAAACGTCCAACATGAATAATTTACCAACTCAGTCTTTACTTAATTCAATGTAGACTACGGAAGTGGGAAGACGAGTATACCTACAGATTTGAGTAGATTCCAAACCACAGGAAAAATTATTAATCTGCTCCAGACCAGAGAAAAATCTTAGTCATGAAATCCCACGCTGACAAGACGGGTTGAGAAGTAGGAGAGCGTATTTATGTTTGAAATAATTTCAGTTGTGAGGTTTGAACCCACAACTTTTGATGCAGCAGTCAAATGCCTAGACTACTGTGACACGCTCCCTTCAACAAACAACGTTCGTTGGTCACAGCGCAGGTCAATCAGCTCAATCAGCTAAAGGACAAACATAAAGAACCAAACAGAAACATCCAAAGCCTCAAAAACATTGATCGTATTAGAGCAGATTTGGAGCGGAGTCCTAAACATTCAGGTAAGGTTTGAACATGTTTCTACAGAACAGAAGCGTTGCAAAAATTGTTTCCATTTTGCGTTATCTCAAAACTTAAGAACTATGTGTAGCCCCTAAGATCGAACTACTTCTTATGGGGTTATCTAAAAAGCAAGCTTTTCATTGATTAACCACAAGATATTGAGAAGCTAATGATGATCATCAACAAGAATGTATAAAGAAAAGGATTTTTTTAAGAAATAAAAATAGTAGTCCACCCTGTAGTAAAAAAACCATATTTGTATGCTTTTTAGTTTTTTGAACACCCTGTATATTCATAATTGATAAAAAGTATATCGCCAAAAGCATTTTTTAGAATTCAAAAATAATCTTTATTTTCTTCTTGTTATATATTTTCTTAAACACTCTGTATAACAGTAAAACAATTTTTATTTTTATAAATTTGTGTTGGTACTAATAGCAGTAATCAGTTGTGCCGTGCTACCCATTTGTTTACAAATAAAGGTAATATATAGTCCACAAAAAACATTTAAAGAGTTAACATCATTAAAATTAGTTCATAAACAAAGCATTTTTTATGAATTTCCAATGTAGTAATTAAGCTGATATCAATCTGAGAAAAATTTCAATTTTTGTTTTTGAGAATTCATGTTGGTACCTACTGCAATAACACCGCATGCGCAATACATAAACTATAGTTGCTTCTAGGTTCAACCAAATTTACAATTAAAAGTGATTTTAAGTGCGGGGAGACGGTTTTAAGTGTTAATATAATTGAAGTTAAGTTGTGAACTCGGTTTTCTGCAAGTTTAGCATCTGTGGCTGCAGTATTCGAGCGGATATTAGTGACTGCAGTTTCTGACTGTCAAAAATGTGTCATTGGGGAGTTTAGCAGCGGAATTGGGATTAAGGTAAAAACAAATAGTCTCAAATTACATTGTTATAAACTGATAATTAAATAATTGTTAAACTAATTATACCTATGCGACTTGAGCGCAATTTTCCAGAACAATATTCAGTTTTACTAAAACATTTTACATATCTTAAAATCAGTTAGCTAAAATTTCATACATTTTCTAAAACTAAAATTAAAAAAAAATCAGCACAATATTAATATTTTTACTTTATAACGCGTTTTTGCTACCGGCGTACGTCCCCCAAGCATTGCACTGCAAGGTAACTAAACAAAAAAAAACTTCGCTCCCGGTTTAATTTAATATTACGCCCTATTTAATGCATTACATAATTAATTTTATTATCGATCCAAACTTTTTTCTTCATACAACCCGACATTCTATAAAACACAGTGCAGACTTTCCTAATAAATCATGTCACTGTATATATGTTTTTTTCCTTCATAGTTCGGACGTATTGTTTTTTTCATTCGACGTTGCGAAATTTCCTGCCATTATGTATCGACCCATTAGATTAGATATAAAGAGATAAGTGGTGGTCGTGTCTAAATAAGTAAGAAGTATAAAAAAGCGTATTGTAACACTTGCAGGAAGGAAACACATGCCAAGAACTAATTGAACGTGAAAATAATATATATTTCTTGATGTCGTAATAGATGATGATGATGGAAAAAAAGGGGAAAAGTCTCTTGAAATAAATGTTTGTAAATTAGATCATGACTTTAATTCTTAAATTAAATATTGAATTCCATTCCACAGTAATGTAATCCTGATTACTATCTGCTTGGTTAGCTCTTCAATTATGTATCTGGTGTGTTTGATCTCTGAAGTCGATTATGTATGTAATCGTTTCAAATCTGTACGTGTATTTGTATGCAGAAAATTATCATAATTTACAGTTTTATCTTAGCGTGTCGCTTTGGTTTGTAAATAATGTATGAGTTTGCTAAGAGCTAAAATTACCTAAAATTTTATTTGTTTTAATAACATAAAGCTAGGGAATATAAAATAGGATTTTACGCGACACTCGGAGTCGGCGGCGATTAAGTAACTAAGTGCATTGGAATGATGTAAGTAATTAAGCCATTAATGCTACATTCACACTTAATGGAACTTGACTGAGATGAAAAGATTTGGGTGTGTGGTTCGATGTAAACATTTTAAACAGCGTGCACTTTTGTTATTAAGTTGGCTGCTGCAACTAGAGCTATGTTCCTTTTACGTTTGGGAGTAAAATAACTTGCAAAAATCGTTTGTGTTATTGTTTGAATTATGACTACAGGTATCGAATTTTTACTGAAATTACAGCTGAACTAATTCTATAAACACCCCAAAAATACGATGTAATTTTGCCAGTTTCTTAATTAATATACAGCATGTCGACTGTTAAATAAAACTTATAAGCTCTTGGAACTGTGTAAAACAAAGTAGATTGGAGTCATTGACGTACTTAGGATAGTTATTGCATGCTAGGTACGCTGCCAGCATTGGAGTACTAGGTTGTAAAAGGTTATTATTCATACACTGACATTTAAGCCGTTGAGAGCATGCTGTGTGCACTGGTGTTTGAGACCTTGGTGTTACAAAATAACTGCAAAAGATTATCAAGCATTACACTGTTAAGAATCAATTCATAGAAAATAACGCGATCATAGCAATAGCGCACTGATGCGAGAACACAAGATGAACCGAGCTAACTCAAACGGAGAGCAGTAGGGCAAATCCAAGTTAACAAAGAAGGAAGCCCCAGTACTTTTTCTGCAGTAAAGTGATGCGGTCGGATGAAATAGTAGCAAATAACTGTTAGACAATAAGCCACGTTCAAGTGAATTAATGATTGATTAATTAATATATTTCGTAAACGCATGGTGTGGTGGTTGGGTGGATAAGCTGAAAGCTTTTTCATCGACAAAATAGTTTCTTTTTTGATTCTCAATTTAGACACTTGTTCTAAAGGTCGATAGATCAAAAGCAGTCGCAAATTGTTGTCTCCGTTTGTACCCGTTAGCTCGCTGATTTATTGCCTCATCTCTGTCCGTTAGTTAATTTAATTTTTGGCATAAAAGTCTGATTTGTCTGTAATACTGGCAACTTACATTACAGGTAGACTTACCTTTGAATAGATTCCAAGCCACTGTAGACATTATAAATCTACTCCAGACCAGAAAAATATCTAAACCATGAAACTCCATGTTTAGAAAATGCATTTTATTGCAACAATATTACGGGATTGAAAATTTCTTTACATTCTAAAATACCCTAGCTTATAAATAAGCAAATTTAATAAAAATTCTCCAACTGGTTTTTGTTTTACGGCGGATTAAATAAGAATTCTACCGTTTTTTGCATTTAAATGCTTATAAAATCCATTTTATCGGTACAACATTACGGATTTTAAAATTTCCTTACATTTAGTAACATTTTGGCATACAAATAAGAAGATTCTAGATAAATTCTCCAACTGGTTTTTGTTTTACGAAAGATTAAAGTTGAATTTTCCCGTTTTTTGCACTTAAATGTTTAGAAAATTCATTTTATCGCAACAATATTCTGTATTTTAAAATTTATTTATATTTAATAACACCTTGGCCTATAAATAGATAAAATTCATTAATTTTTTTTAACTAGTTTTTGTTTTATAACGGATTAAATCAGAAATTTACCGTTTTTTGCGCTTAAATGCTTAGAAAATTTATTTTATTGCAACGATATTACGGATTTTAAAATTTCTTTACATTCTAAAACACCTCAGCTTATAAATAAGCAAATTTAATAAATATTCTCCAATTAGTTTTTGTTTTACGGCAAATTAAACAAGAATTTTACCGTTTTTTGCATTTAAATGTTTATAAAAACAATTTTACTGTAACTATATTACGGATTTTTACTTTTATTAACAACTTGGCTTATAAATAAGCAAATTTTATAAAAATCCTCTAACTAATTTTTGTTTTATTACGGATTAAATCAGAAATTTACCGTTTTTTGCACTTAAATGCTTATAAAATCAGTTTTATTGCAAGAATATTCAGTATTTTAAAATTTCTTTTATATTTCGTAATATCTTGACCTATAAATATGTAGATTTCATAAAAATTACTCAACTGGTTTTTGTTTTACGGCAGATTAAGCTAGAATTTTGCCGTTTTTTGCACTTAAATGCTTATAAAATCCATTTTATTGCAACAATATTACGGATTTTAAAATTTCTTTACAATTAGTAACATCTTGGCTTATAAATAAGCAAATTTCTGAAAAATTCTTGGACCAGTTTTTCTTTTATGGCAGATTAAATCAGAATTTTACCGTTTTTTCACTTAAATGCTTATAAAATCAATTTTATTGCAACAATATTTCGTATTTCTTTATATTTCGTAATAACTTGGCCTATAAATATGTAGATTTCATAAAAATTCTTCAACTGGTTTTTGTTTTACGCCAGATTAAGCTAGAATTTTGCCGTTTTTTGCACTTAAATGCTTATAAAATCCATTTCACTGCAACAATATTACGGATTTTAAAATTGCTTTACATTTATAAGCATCTTGACTTATAAATAAACATATTTCATAAACATTCTCCAACTAGTTTTTGTTTTACGGAAGATTAAAGTTGAATTTTGCCGTTTTTTGCACTTAAATGTCTATAAAATGCATTTTATCCCAACAATATTACAGATTTTAACATTTCTTTACATTTGTAAACAGATTGGCTTATAAAGAAGCAGATTTCTTAAAAATTCTCTAACTGGTTTTTGTTTTACTGCAGATTCAATCAGAATTTTACCGATTTATGCACGTAAATATTAAAAAAATCCATTTTATTGCAACAATATTACGGATTTTAAAATTTCTTTACATTTAATAACGTCTTGGCTTATAAATAAGCAGATTTCCTAAAAATTCTCCGACTAGTTTTTGTTTTACGGCAAATTTAACTAAAATTATGCCGTTTTTTGCACTTAAATGCTTATAAAATCCGTTATATCGCAACAATACTACTGATTTTAATTTCTGTACATTCTTAAACACCTTAGCTTATAAATAAGCAGATTTCATTAAAATTCTCTAACTAGTTTTTGCTTTACGGCTGATTAAACTAGCATTTTGACGTTTTTTGCACTTAAATGCTTATAAAATCCGTTTTATCGCAACAATATTACAGATTTTAAAATTTCTTTAAATTTAGTAACATCTTGGCCTATAAATACGTAGATTTAATAAAAATTCTCCGGCTGGTTTTTGTTTTACTGCAAATTAAATCAGAATTTTACCGTTTTTTTGCACTTAAATATTTAGAAAACCCATTTCATCGCAACAATATTACGAATTTTAAAATTTCTTTACATTTAATAACATCTTGGCTTATAAATAAGCAGTTTTCCTAAAAATTCTCCGACTAGTTTTTGATTTACGGCAAATTTAACTAAAATTATGCCGTTTTTTGCAATTAAATGCTTAGAAAATTCGTTATTTCGCAACAATACTACTGATTTTAATTTCTTTACATTCTTAAACACCTTAGCTTATAAATAAGCAGATTTCATAAAAATTCTCTGACTAGTTTTTGCTTTACGGCTGATTAAATTAGCATTTTGCCGTTTTTTGCACTTAAATGCTTATAAAATCCGTTTTATCGCAACAATATTACAGATTTTAAAATTTCTTTAAATTTAGTAACATCTTGGCCTATAAATAGGTAGATTTAATAAAAATTCTCCGGCTGGTTTTTGTTTTACGAAGGATTAAATCAGAATTTTACCGTTTTTTGCACTTAAATGTTTAGAAAATCTATTTGATTGCAACAATATTGAAAATTTTAATTTTTTTATATATTTTGGCTTATAATTTAGCAAGCTTCCTAAAATTTCTTGGACTGGTTTTTGTTTTACAGCGGATTAAATCAGAATTCTGCCGTTTTTTGCACTTGAATGCATATAAAAGATAAGAGTACGGTGAGATAGCTCAGTTATAGAGCGTTAGCGTAGCACGCTAACAGTCCGAGTTCGATCCTCGAGGATGACTAAAATAATAACTTTGCTCTTTATCCACCGAGGTGATTCGCAAGTCACCTAATAAGCCGTTGGTCCCTTCAACCCCCTTCATACAAGTCGTAAGACTTCTGGGGGGATGTAAAATAGCTGTAAAACGCGAAATAAAAAAAATTCAAACGTAGAAAGCTCACTTACATATATAACTTTGATTTTGACTGAAGCTGTTTCTCCGTCAGCAAGAGCCGTCCCTTATCGGGCCTCAACTTACGGTTTCCTGCACCGGCTTGCGGCTAAGGGGGGAATAAGACGAGATCCAATTGGAATTGTGATCCAGAAACCGAATTTTTTGCTCTCTGCAAATATTATTTGTCTCTAGACTGAAGAAAAAAGGTAACAGCTTCAACCTTCTAATAACAAACAGTCCACTGGGTAGTTAGGGCACTCAGATCATCAATTACGGGTCAATACTTTAAAAAAACCAAGCCCGCCCACCCGCCCAAGTGTTTTTTACTCTCTGAAAATGTAATTTCTGCCCAAGCTGATAACAAACAGTTGAAATTTTAGTCTAGATAGTGTGGACTCGACAGTGTCGTCGTACACGACAGGTAAGTCGTGTGGGTCCAATGTATTAAACTCTTGTTGAGTTTCACACAAGTCTTGTACTTGTTACGTTCGGTGGCTGCAATATAATTCATTTTTCGTACTGCAGGTCGAGTGTTAGGCACAATTATCTTATTGGTGTTTTTGGAAATTGAGTCCACGTTACTCACTTTTTATCCATTCAAGTCATTTCACAACATTTCGGAAAATGTTGTGTTCGTTTTCCGTGTTTTGAAGGCGTTCATCAATGGCCCAACGTTGGGCGCCAAATTGTGATAGTTTGATATCAAACCGCGCTATGTTAAGCGCCAATTGTTGCGGTCTAAGTTTTTTGAAGAAGGAGTTGAGACTCCAAGTTGCCTCAGGTCTAGTTTTCTCGGAGTAGGTCATTCAGTCCGAGAAAAATAATTCAAGAACCTGGCTTTGTTGTAGCGCCTTGCTTCAATAATGGGCGCCAAATTGTCACATTCCGTTTTAAATTGCCAATTGGTGCTATCTAGTTTTATCGAGGTGGTTGAAAAGGTCATCCAGTTCGGAAAGTGACTGAAGTTGTAGTTGAGATTTGTCCCAAAAGTTGATTTTTTGTTTTGTGTTTTGTCATATTTTACAAAAATTTTGAACCATATTTTTTCAAATCCACACTTTTTACCCGTATGAGGAAACTTGATAAACTCTGGAAAATGTTGTGTTCATTTTCCTTGTTGTCTGCATTGTTTGGTTCACAAATCAACTTTAGTTATTTGACTTATAAGATGTTAGCTTTATTCTCAAAAAATGTGTTGTATAAACTGTCAATACGACAAAATAACTATAAGCGTATAACTAACGTATAAAGACAAATAAATTGTCAATTAACTTCTCGGCAAATCTGTTATATAAACTGTCAACTTTTAGCTTTAACAAATAAGTTGTCAATTGTCTAAAATGTCTCAACAAACCGTCAGTTTGACAAATAAACTGTCAACTTTCTGAGAAAGCTCGTAAATGACATATAAAATGCTTAAAACATAAACCGTCAACTTTCAAAAATCTTTTGTAAAACTGTCAACTGTCAGTTACTTAAATCTCCTTAAATCTTCCACAAATCTTTTGTGAACAAACTGTCAATTTCACAAATCAACTGTCAACTTTCTGAGAAAGCTCGTAACTGTCCGACATATAAAATGGTTAACATATAAACTGTCAACTTCTTAACAAATCTGCCCGACCTAAAGCACTTTACATTAAACTGTCAACCTTTCTCTTAACAAATCGGTTTGTAGAACTGTCAACAGTCAATTGGACAAATTAACTGTCAACTTTCTGAGAAATTTTGAAAATGACTGACGTTTAAGCATTAAATATACACTGTCAACTTTCTTCTCAACAAAATTGTTGTAGAACTGTCAACTGTCAGTTTTTCAAACCAATTGTCAACTGACAAAGCGTACAACGGTCAAAAACAAACTGCTTTATTTATAAACCATCAACTTTGTTCACAAATCAAAATAACTTTTTGACATACAAACTGTCAACTTTCTTCTTGACCAACTACAGTTGACATTTTTTTGAGGCTCACAAAAATTTGTTTGTACTCGGATGGCCCTGAACATCACTAAAAGTTTTAGCAAATTTGCATTTATTCCTAAATATAAATATCTTTTGCGCCTAAAGTTCTTCAAGTTACGCCACTGCTTTTTTACAAGGGCGTGTTGCATGTCAACGACTACACTCAACTTAGATGATTAGAATCACCACCAATTGATGTAAACTGTTAACTATTTTATAATATATTTAATTATTTCATTACATAAATAACGCTTCTATTCATTTATAATTTATGTCTTCCCATCGAAGACAGGCTTAATCATAAAATTTATTTTTATTCTCAAACAAAGTGTCACTTACAAATTGGCAGCTATGATTTATGCTTTTTACATGCCCGATCATAACTAATGCGATGAGTTCTTTGTAGATAAGATAAACAAGTCATTGGGGGATTTTCTTGTAGCGCGCCCACTGCCAGCAGGATTTTATTACTGATTACAAAGATACGAGAGCATGAGAGAAAGTTTTTTTCTGTATACATTAATGCGTGAACTTGTTCAGTGGAATTAATATTTCATAATAGCTTAAAATAATTAAAGAATTTTATTGTGCAATCAACATCCCACAACAATATTGTCCGCTTCATTGTCTTATTGTTAGTATAAGCGATCCGTGTGAATATTTGTGAAAGGCTGCATCGTACCATAAATATACCTCAGCATCCCGATAGTACAGACGTGTAATAATGAGTTGAGCGGATGGAATAGTTGAGAGAACCTGTAAGGGTTAGGCCGTGCACACCTCCTTCAACTCACTCAAAATGTTGCAAGACAAACCACCACCCGCCGCGTACCTGCTAACTCACCATCATAATGAAATGATGAATGAGACCGCATATTAATCTTTCCCAAGAAACAATTTCCATACCAAGAAATTGTTACTATCTAACGGATATTTAAGGGAGAGATGCATTAGGAAGGTATTAAATGTTGTGAGAGGAAATAGCCGCCCCATTCTTTGCAGCACGTATCGCGAATTTATGCCTTCGCTTTGTGTTGCTTTTTTATTTAAAGCAGAGATAAACGAAGCGAAAAGCTTTAGTGGAAATTTATGACATACAAAATTAATAGTGTCAATTATTATATTAATTTTATATATAATCTTGAAAACGTAAACAAACAATCCCACGAGATAAATACACGATCCTTAAGCAAACAAAGCTGCATATATAACGTGTTATCATCCGATACCCGTTTATGGTAAAATAATTTAAGAATTGAACAGGTTTTCAACCACCGGAACCCACACTGTATAAAAATATCTTAATGCCACCTAAATAATCAGTCTTGTTCACACGGAAGTCAACATGTGTTGCTTCCCTTTGCTGTAAGAAAAAAATGTAAACCATTTTTCTTTTGACTTACATAATGCCATTTATAATAATGTATAAAAGGTCCATTGTTGTTGGGACATATGGTACCAATTATGGTGACAACACTATGTGTTCTCCTTTTGATAGTGGGTGGCTAATTGTACCTTTTTATGAAAATCTTTATAACAATAATAGCATTATCCACACCTTGAAAAGAATTATTACTTTATTTCGAACAAAAAATATTTATTATATCAACGCTTTTAACTTTAATTTTAATTTTACGTAACACAACTATCGGATTTCAAACTAACATCAAAGGTTCGATATCCGTATATGGCGTTATTATATATAACGTTTCTTATTATAGTTGTGAAGATGCATATTTAATTACCATTTCCTTATTAAGATATTACAATATAATGGTGATCATTATTTATACAATTTTATAGATGGATTTAATTTCAATATGTTGGGTAAGCTTTTACAGCAAAGATAATTGCTGAAGCTGAATGTATGGGATGCAAAGTTAATTTAGTAGAATTATTTATGTTTGATTGGATGTAAATATGATTTAAATTCCAAAATGACAAAAATTAAATGAATTAGAGACTGTTATGTAATAATAATTAGAATATATTAGGTAACAGTTACTGGTAATAGTTAGGTAACAAATATATTAACTGTTTAGATAATATTTACCGGTAACAGTTGGTTACTATCAAAAACACAAATAAATGTTGATGGTCAAACATAGTTGAACTGTTTAACAAAAAAAACATTAATTCAACTGTCAAATATGTCAAAAGTTGTTGACTGTCAAATAAGTGAGCTACCAGTAACAGTTACTTAATTAAAAACTTTCAAATGTTAAAAATTATTAATTGTCATTGTCACACAAAAACTTTTAATTCAACTGTCAAATATGTCAAAAATAACTTGAGCACTAGTTAATATTAACTGTCAAAAACACTAACTATTAACTGTCAAACCAGATTTATTAAATTAACTGTCAAATATGTCAAACAGTTTAGTTAATAATTATTACCACAAGTTAAGTATCAGCTTGAGAAACAGTAACAGTTTAAGAACGGTTTAGGTAACAAATATCGGCAATAGTTTAGGTAAAAGTTTAGATAATAGTACCAATAATAAATTAACCGTCAAAATCGCTAATAATTGTTAAAAGTCAAAAATAATTATGAAAATAGATTAAGAACTGCTTAAGTAACAGTAACAGCTTAAGTAACAACTACCGATAACGGTTTAGGTAACAAGTACCGAAAACAGTTTAGGTAACAGTTACCGGTAGCAGTTTAGCTATCTAGTTACCATTACATGTCAAAAACTATAAATTAAAAATTAATGAAATTTGTTACTAATCTACTTCAATATTATCAATACTAATGCTTCAAATTTGATTAAAATTCACACGCTAGATTTGACATGACCTCAATCCAAGTGGCCTCACTAACATTAATGAGAAAGCTGTGCAGTAATTAAATTAAGTCATAACTTCTTAACTTAACATTAAAAATTTATGGAATTTGGTACTAATCCACTTCAATATTATCAATACTAATTCTGCAAATTTGATTAAAATTCACACGCTAGATTTGACATGGCCTCAATCAAAGTAGCCTCACTAACATTGACGAGGAAGTTGTGCAGTAATTAAATTAAGTCATAACTTCTAAACTACACATTGAAAATATATATAATTTGGTATAAATTTACTTCATAATCATCAGTACTATCTCAGCAAATTTGATTAAAATCAATACCCTAGATTCTACATAGCCTCAATCCAATTAGCCTCACTTACATTGGCATGCAAGTTGTACGTTAAATAAATTAAGTCATAACTTTTAAACTATGCTTTGAAAATATATAAAATTTGGTACTAATGTGGTTCAGAATTAACAGTATTATCTCTGTATATTTCGTAAAAATCCATACGCTGGATTCCGCTTAGTCTGAATGCAATTGGTCTCATCTACTTTTACGAAGAAGCTCTATAGTAAATAAAACAAGTCATAACTTTAAAAATATACATTGAAAATTTATGAAATTTGGTACTCATCCACTTCAATATTATCAGCAAATTTAATTAAGATTCACACGCTAACACGTTCTCAAACCACCGGTCCAACTTTTATAAACTGAATGCCCGCCCACCCACCCAAATGTAGGTTGTCAAGCAGTTGGATCACAATCACTTGGCGGAGACAGGTTTGTAAACTAACGGGCCAACATTCATGAACTGAGTGACCGCCCGCCCACCGACCCAAGTGTTAGTTATCAAGCAGTTTAATCACAAACACTTGGGTGAGTAGGTGGGAACACGTTCTCAAACCACCGGTCCAACATTTATAAACTTAGTGCCCGTTCACCCACCTAAACGTTTGTAATCTAACTGCTTGACACTTGAGCGGGTAGGTAGGAACACGTTTTCACACCACAGGTCCAACATTCATGAACTGAGTTCCCGCCCACCCACCCAAGTGTTACTTATCAAGCAGTTTGATCACAAATACTTGGGTGGGTGAGTGGGAACACGTTCTCAAACCACCGGTCCAACATTCATGAACTAAGTTCCCGCCCACCCACCCAAATATTACTTATCAAGCAGTTAGATCACAAAAACTTGGGTGGGTGGGTGGGAACACGTTCTCAAACCACCGGTCCAACATTTATAAACTTAGTGCCCGTCCACCCACCTAAACGTTTGTGATCTAACTGCTTGACACTTAAGCGGGTAGGTAGGAACACGTTTTCACACCACAGGTCCAACATTCATAAACTGAGTTCCCGCCCACCCAACTGTTATTTATCAAGCAGTTTGATTACAAACACTTGGGTGGGTAGGCGGCAACACGTTTTCAAATCACCAGTCCAACATTTATGAACTCAGGCCCGCCCACCCACATAGACGTTAGATCTAAATGTTTGACACTTAGGCGGGTAAGCAGGAACACGTTTTCAAACCACCGGTCCAACATACTAAAGCTGAGTGCCCGCCCACCCACCCAAATGTTAGTAATAAAGCAGTTTGATCACAAATACTTGGGCGGGTGGGCGGAAACAATTTCTCAATCCACCGGTTCAACATTTATGAACTGAGTGCCAGCCCACCTACCTAAACGTTTGTGATCTAACTGCTTGACACTTGAGCGGATAGGTAGAAACACGTTTTCAAACCACAGGTCCAACATTCATGAACCGAGTTCCCGCCCACCCACCCAAGTGTTACTTATCAAGCAGTTTGATCATAAACACCTGGATGGGTGGGCGGGAACACGTTCTCAAACCACCGGTCCAACATTCATAAACTGAGTGCCCGCCCACCCACCTAAACGTTTGTAATCTAACTGCTTGACACTTAAAAGGGGAAGTAGAAACACGTTTTCAAACCACCGGTACAACAGTCATGAACTGAGTTACCGCCCACCCACCTAAGTGTTAGTTATCAAGCAGTTAGACCACAAACACTTGGGTGAGTTGGCGGGAACACATTCTCAAACCACCGATCCAACATTCATAAACTGAGTGCCCGCCCACTCACCCAAGTGTTACTTATCAAGCAGTCAGATCTCAAACACTTATGTGGGTAGGCGGAACACGTTTTCAAATTACCGGTCCAACATTTATAAACTTAGTGCCC
Organism: Tachinus rufipes; assembly: GCA_963932245.1. Classification (NCBI taxonomy): domain Eukaryota; kingdom Metazoa; phylum Arthropoda; class Insecta; order Coleoptera; family Staphylinidae; genus Tachinus; species Tachinus rufipes. The sequence continues at coordinate 13,740,264 of OZ010749.1, forward strand.
GTCCACCCACCTAAACGTTTATAGTCTAATTGCTTGACACTTGGGCGGGTAGGTAGAAACACGTTTTCAAACCACAGGTCCAACATTCATGAACTGAGTTCCCGACCACCCACCCAAGTGTTACTTATCAAGCAGTCTGATCACAAACACTTGGGTGGGTGGGCGGGAACACGTTTTCAAATTACCGGTCCAACATTTATAAACTTAGTGTCCGTCCACCCACCTAAACGTTTGTAATCTAACTGCTTGACACTTAAGAGGGTAAGTAGAAACACGTTTTCAAACCACCGGTACAATAGTCATGAACTGAGTTACCGCCCACCCACCCAAGTGTTACTTATCAAGCAGATTAATCACAAACACTTGGGTGGGTGGGCGGGAACACGTTTTCAAATTACCGGCCCAACATTTATATACTTAGTGTCCGTCCACCCATCTAAACGTTTGTGATATAACTGCTTGACACTTGAGCGGGTAGGTAAGAACACGTTTTTAAACCACCAGTCCAACATTCATAAACTGAGTGCCCGCCCACCCACCCAAGTGTTACTTATCAAGCAGTTTGATCACAAACACTTGGGTGGGTGAGTAGGAATACGTTCTTAAATTACCAGTCCAACATTCATAAACTGAGTGCCCGCCCACCCACCCAAGTGTTACTTATCAAGCAGTTAGAACACAAACACTTGGGTGAGTGAGCGGGAAAACGTTTTCAAATTACCAGTCCAACATTTATAAACTTAGTGCCCGTACACCCACCTCAACGTTTGTGATCTAACTGCTTGACACTTGAGCGAGTAGGTAAGAACACGTTTTCAAACCACTAGCCCAACATTCATGAACTGAGTACCCGCCCACCCGCCCAAGTGTTACTTATCAAGCAGTTACATCACAAACAACTGGGTGAGTGAGCGGAAACACGTTTTTAAATCACCAGTCCAACATTTATGAACTGAGTGCCTGCCCATCCACCTAAACGTTTGACCTAAATGCTTGACACTTAGGCCGGTAGGCAGGAACACGTTTTCAAACCACCGGTCCAACATACTAAAGCTGAGTGCCCGCCCACCCAACCAAGTGTTAGTTATAAAGCATTTTGATCACAAATACTTGGGCGGGTGGGCGGAAACAATTTCTCAATCCACCTGTTCAACATTTATGAACTGAGTGCCCGCCCACCTACCTAAACGTTTGTAATCTAACTGCTTGACACTTGAGCCACCAGTCCAATATTCATAAACTAAGAACCCGCCCACCCACCTAAGTGTTAGTTATCAAGTAGTTTGATCACAAATACTTGGGAAGGTGGGCGGGAATAATTTCTCAAACTACAGGTCCAATATACATAAACTGAGTGCCCGCCCACCCACCCAAGTGTTACTTATCAAGCATTTAAATCACAAACACTGGTGGGTGAGCGAGAATACGTTTTCAAATCATCGGTCCAACATTTATGAACTAAGTGCCCGCCTACCCACCTAAACGTTTGTGATCTAATTGCTTAACTCTTGAGCGGCTAGGCAGGAACACGTTTTGAAACCACCGGTCCAATATTCATAAACTGAGTGCCCGCCCACCCATGTGTTAGTTATCAAGCAGTTTCATCACAAATACTTGGCCGGGTGGGCGAGAACAATTTCTAAAACCACCGGATTCATAAACTGGAAACGCTACAACTGAAACTACAAGAACTAAGAGAAACAATGAAGAAAGCCAAAGAAGATAAGAAACTCAACCCACAATTGGCAAAACCGTAACCTATATTCAAGGCCAAACCTCACGCTGATATTTACATTACATATTTTACCAGCCGCACGCTGACTAATAAAAGAAAAGAACAAAAAATCTAGCCATCCAACCCAGTCAGCAACAAACAATGTTAAAGCTGCTGGACAATCTTTTAGAAAACTTTAAACTTTAAAACTGTCTATAGAAGACACCCCAGCGGCTGCAAAAATAGAAGCACTACAATTAGATTTACAAAAAATAAAAGAAGCAATGAAGAAAACCTACAGAAAAGAAACTAAACCCAAAATCGGCGGAACCGTACCAATGTTCGAAACAGAGCTAACATTTACGTTGCAAATTTACCAGCCAAACCCCAACAAAAAACAAAAAAAAAGAAGCTAACCATCTAACCCAGTCAGCAAAAAGTAATATAGAAGCAGCTGGATAATCTTCTAGAAAACTTAAATAAAAATCAGGTCCCGGAGAACAAATCCAATGTAGAACTGTCCCCAATTGAGTCGACTCAAACCTAAAGACTAAATTGATAGATAGCAACAACCAAAAAACAGGTGAGAGAAAGAAACTTCTAAAGAATTTTTACAACCCGACCAAAAGTAACACCAAACAAGATGAAGAAAAAAGCGCAAAAAAACTTTCCAATCCCGATTAAGCTCGACTTGAATCCTTCTTTCTTCCTCTAGTTTCCCATAAAGCGTCCAGAAATCAATCAAAAGCAGAGAAAGTTCTCAAAGAATATTACTTCTACTTCTACATCTGCATATAGCTACGTACCATCGAAGAAGAATGTGAACCAAACCAGACCAGCAGTCAATCAAAAATTCCCAGCAAACTAAAGATTGCCAAAAAAAGCTGCAAACCAGCATCAAGAAAAAAACAAAAGTAATCAAACCTTGGAAGAACAAAGAAAGATACAAGTCGACCAAAAAAGACCAGCAACCAACTACAAATCAGAAATCCTTAAGCAAAGTTGCCTGCAAAAACCAACACAATGAAGCAAATGAAGTTTGAGTATGGCAAGAAACCCCATTAAAAAGAAACCACAAATATGGATGTCCCACTTAAATAGAGTTCTTTTAAAGTATGCCAGAATCAGTTTCCAATATTTCTCATTCAGAAAAACTTGCTTCTTTGTACACGTTGTGACAATTGTTTACTATGATAGGTCTTATTACGCATTCCTTGACTCAGTTACGGTGGTGCCTATTGCTACTACATGTAATACTTCGAGTTAGCTTTGCCTGAACACACAAAAACCTCTTAAGATTATAAAAATGATTTTCCCGCCCTACGGCCGTAATGGATCACTTTCCGACCTATAATACTTATATATTGCCTTAAACTATTTTTAAAATATGTAACACTTACCATTCTAGTTTCAATTTCGATGTCTATCCTATTCCTAATCCTCCTCCTCTTAGCACCAAGCACAGGCGTGCACATAAAGAACCTTGATGATCGGTGTCCATCCCTCCGCCACCTATCCATCTGCCGCATAAGATGAATAGGCGTCTTCGCCGCCGCCTCGTAAAGCTGCCGCACTGCATTCGACCTCGTCGCCGGTCCAAACAGATCCGTGTGATAATCATGCTTAGCTTCATAATGCTTCTTCAACTTGGCGAACGTAGCAATGTCACTTTCAGCTGTAACAAGAAAAAAAAATCAAAAAAGGAATGCGGTATTTATGCACGACTATACACACGCAAACGCGGTTTATTGGTCATTAAAATCGATATCGATTCCCTCGTGTATTGAATTACACGAGAGATGCGATTAGGAGTACTGTGTGTGTATGTTTATAGGTGAGGTTTTGGTTCTTCGTTCATCTTGCTGTGTGGTCGGGTGAAATCCTCCAGACTGTGGAGGCCCTTTATGTTGCGCTTATTATTATTAGCATCTGGTTTAATTGACACGTTAAATACCTTTCAGATAAACGGATCCTACTACCGGCCACACATAATGGCGGTGATTGTCGAGCTTTGGAGATTAGATCGCGAATGAATGGGAGAAGTATCAGCAAGGGGATCCAACAGGGTAACACTGTTTAGTTTAAGTTGATAGGGAGGAAGTATAATTATCAATTTAATTTAATTAGAAAATTTACGTGTCACCGAGTTAGAAAATGAAATGGCTTATACTATATTGACATAATTCAATTTCAATTTATGGAGAGTAAACGTTGTGTACTGGAAGTGAATTTTAGTAGTAATATTTGCATTATGCGGTTGAGACTATAAATAATTTTACTTTATGAGGCGTGGAGGAAAAAAAATGTGGTTACGCAGATTTAATACGCGGAACACTAGTTATACACCAGTGGAGTCATTATTTCCTTAACAGGATTTGAATTGTCTTTTTTTGTACAATTTTCTGATCAAATTCAAATGGGTTTTTTCTGTTAGTTGTGATAAATTTCGTGATTTTGTGGACAAGTTTCTGATAGAAACAAGTTTTCTGCTCAATTCTGATTGTGCAATATGCATGCTAAAAATAAATTTCCTCGTCGATTTTTATGTTAAAAAAATATTTTTTGAGCAATTTTGATGTTCTATGGGTTTTCTACTTCAATTTTGACAAAATTAATGTGAACTCCAAAAGTAATTCTTGTTAGAAATGAGTTTTCTGAGCAATTTTGATTTTAGAAATGTTTTTTGTGCAATTTTAAGTTTTCTGCGCAATATTTACGTTATAAATGTGCAATTATGATGTTTTATAAGCAAGTTTTACTAAATGAAATAAATAAAACATTAAGTATTGTATCACAAAGCATTCCGCAAAATGTCAATATGTTGAAGTTTTTCAAGCAAATTTTATGGCATAAATGGATTTTCTTCGTCAATTTTAATAAATTTTATTAAAAAATGTCATTTCTGAGTTTGTTTTATGTTAGAAATAAATAAATATTGAAGTTTTATAAGCAAATTTTGTGCTATAACTGATTTTCTGATTTAATTTTGATAGATTTTGTATAGTAAATGTGATTTCTGAGCAAAATTCGTGTTCAAAATGAACTTTTATGTTAGAAATGTTGTTTCTAAGCAGTGTTTGTGCTATCAATCGGTGTTCGGTGTCACAATTCATGTTAACCCTTAAATATTTCCTCTTTTTTGAGCAAGTTTTGTGCTAAAACCAGATTTTCTGTTTCAATTTTGTACATTTCGTACAGCAAACGTGATAACTGAGCATAACTCGTGTTAGAAATGTGCTTTTTGTGCAATTTTTGAGTTAGAAATATCGATTCTGTGCAGTTTTAATGTCTTTTTGCTATAAATGGGTCAAATGTGTTCATTTCAATAAATTTAGTAAAAGTGATTAATCTTTGTTCCCACCCAGCCAAACGTTAGTTATCATGAAATTTATTGTTAACAAATTCTCTCATATCTAAATCCAAGCACACAAGAGGTGAGACAAACAATAGATTCTTTGATGACTAACACTTGGGCGAGTGGATGGGTTACAGTAGAAAAAGTATCTCGCCCACAAATTAAACCTTGTTCCCACCCACCCACCCAAGCGTTAGTTGTCAAGAGATTTATTGTTAAACAATTCTTTCATATCTAAATCCAAGCACACAAGAAGTGAGACAAACAATAGATCCTTTAATGACTAACACTTGGGCGGGTGGGTGGGTCACAGTAGAAGAAGTAACTCGCCCACAATTTAAACTTTGTTCCCACCCACCCACCCAAGCGTTTGGTATCAAAAGATTTACTCTTAAACAATTCTCTCATATCTAAATCTAAGAACACAAGAGATGGGACAAACAATAAATCCTTTGATAACTAACACTTGGGCGGGTGGGTAGGTCACATTAGAAAAAGTAACTCGCCCACAATTTAAACTTTGTTCCCACCCACCCACCCGAGCGTTTGGTATGAAGAGATTTACTCTTAAACAATTCTCTCATATTTAAATCTAAGAACACAAGAGATGGGACAAACAATAAATCCTTTGATGACTAACACTTGGGCGGGTGGGTGGGTCACAGAAGAAGAAGTAACTCGCCCACAATTTAAACTTTGTTTACACCCACCTACCCAAGCGTTTAATATTAAGTGATTGATTGTTAACCAATTCTCTGATATCTAAATTCAAACACTCAAGAAGTGGGACAAACAATAGATCCTTTGATGACTAACACTTGGGCGGGTGGGTGGGTAATAGCAAAAGAAGTAACTCGCCCACAAATTAAACTTTGTTCTCACCCACCCACCCAAGCGTTAGTTATCAAGAGATTTATTGTTAAACAATTCTCTCATATCTAAATACAAGCACACAAGAGGTGGGACAAACAATAGATTCTTTAACACTAACACTTGAGAGGGTGGATAGGTTACAGTAGAAAAAGTATCTCGCCCACAAATTAAACCTTGTTCCCACCCACCCACCCAAGCGTTAGTTATCAAAAGATTTATTAATAAACAGTTCTCTCATATCTAAATCCAAGCACACAAGAGGTGGGACAAACAAAAGATCTTTTGATGACTAACACTTGGGCGGGTGGGTGGGTCACAGTAGAAGAAATAACTCGCCCACAAATTAAACATTGTTTTCACCCACCCACCCGAGCGTTTGGTATTAAGAGATTTATTGTTAACTTATTCTCTCATATCTAAATCAAAGCACACAAGAGGTGGGACCAACAATAGATCTTTTGATGACTAACACTTGGGCGGGTGGGTGGGTCACAGTAGAAGAAGTAACTCGCCCACAATTTAAACTTTGTTCCCACTCACCCACCCAAGCGTTTGTTATCAAGAGATTTACTCTTAAACAATTCTCTTATATCTAAATCTAAGAACACAAGAGTTGAGACAAACAATAGATCCTTACATGACAAACACTTGGGCGGGTGGGTGGGTCACAGTAGAATAAGTAACTCGCCCACAATTTAAACTTTGTTCGCACCCACCCACCCGAGCGTTTGGTATCAAAAGATTTACTCTTAAACAATTCTCTCATATCTAAATCTAAGAACACAAGAGGTTGGACAAACAATAGATCCTTTGATGACTTACACTTGGGCGGGTAGGTGGGTCACAGTAGAAAAAGTAAATCGCCTACAATTTAAACTTTGTTCCATCCCACTCGAGCGTTTGGTATCAAGAGATTTACTGTTAGACAATTCATTCATATCTAAATCCAAGCACACAAGAGGTGGGACAAACAATAGATCCTTTGATGACTAACACTTGGGCGGGTAGGTGGGTCACAGTAGAAAAAGTAAATCGCCTACAATTTAAACTTTGTTCCATCCCACTCGAGCGTTGGGTATCAAGAGATTTACTGTTAGACAATTCTCTCATATCTAAACCCAAGCACACAAGAGGTGGGACAAACAATAGATCTTTTGATGACTAATGCTTGGGCGGGTGAGTGGGTCACAGTAAAAGAAGTACTTCGCCCACAATTTAAACTTTGTTCCCACCCACCCACCCAAGTGTTAGTTATCAAGAAATTTATTGTTAACCAATTCTCTCATATCTAAATCCAAGCACACAAGAGCTGGGACGAATAATAGATCCTTTGATGACTAACACTTGGACGGGTAGGTGGGTCACAGTAGAAAAAGTAAATCGCCTACAATTTAAACTTTGTTCCATCCCACCCACCGAGCGTTTGGTATCAAGAGATTTACTGTTAAACAATTTGCTCATATCTAAATCCAAGCACACAATAGGTGGGACAAACAATAGATCCTTTGATGACTAACACTTGGGCAGGTGGGTGGGACACAATAGAAGAAGTACCTCGCCCACAATTTAAACTTTGTTCCCACTCACCCACCCAAGCGTTTGGTATCAACAGATTTACTCTTAAACAATTCTCTCATATCTAAATCTAAGAACACAAAAGGTGGGACAAACAATAGATCCTTAGATGAGAAACACTTGGGCGGGTGGGTGGGTCACAGTAGAAGAAATAACTCGCCCACAAATTAAACTTTGTTCCCACCCGCCCACCCAAGCGTTAGTTATCAAGAGTTTTATTGTTAAACAATTCTCTCATATCTAAATCTAAGCACACAAGAGGTGGGACAAACAATAGATCCTTTGATAACTAACACTTGGGCGGGTGGGTGGATCACAGCAGAAGAAGTACCTCGCCCACAATTTGAACTTTGTTCCCACCCAAGCGCTAGTTATCAAGAAATTTATTGTTAACCAATTCTTTCATATCTAAATCCAAGCACACAAGAGGTGGGACAAACAATAGATCCTTTAATGACTAACACTTGGGCGGGTAGGTAGGTCACAAGTAGAAAAAGTAAATCGCCTACAATTTAAACTCTCTTTCATCCCACTCGAGCGTTTGGTATCAAGAGATTTACTGTTAGACAATTCTCACATATCTAAATTCAAGCACACAAGAGGTGGGACAAACAACAGATCTTTTGATGACTAACACTTGGGCGGGTGGGTGGGTCACAGTAGAAGAAATAACTCGCCCACAAATTAAACATTGTTTCCACCCACCCACCCGAGCGTTTGGTATTAAGAGATTTATTGTTAACCAATTCTCTCATATCTAAATCAAAGCACACAAGAGGTGGGACCAACAATAGATCTTTTAATGACTAACACTTGGGCGGGTGGGTGGGTCACAGTAGAAGAAGTAACTCGCCCCCAATTTAAACTTTGTTCCCACCCACCCACCCAAGCGTTTGGTATCAAGAGATTTACTCTTAAACAATTCTCTTATATCTAAATCTAAGAACACAAGAGGTGGGACAAACAATAGATCCTTAGATGACAAACACTTGGGCGGGTGGGTGGGTCACAGTAGAATAAGTAACTCGCCCACAATTTAAACTTTGTTCGCACCCACCCACCCGAGCGTTTGGTATCAAAAGATTTACTCTTTAACAATTCTCTCATATCTAAATCTAAAAACACAAGAGGTGGGACAAACAATAGATCCTTTGATGACTAACACTTGGGCGGGTGGGTGGGTCACAATAGAAGAAATAACTCGCCCACAACTTAAACTTTGTTCCCACCCGCCCACACAAGCGTTAGTTATCAAGAGTTTTATTGTTAAACAATTCTCTCATATCTAAATCTAAGCACACAAGAGGTGGGACAAACAATAGATCCTTAGATGACAAACATTTGGGCGGGCGGGTGGGTCACAGTAGAAAAAGTAACTCGCCTACAATTTAAACTTTGTTCCCACCCACCCACTCAAGAGATTTATTGTTAAACAATTTTCTCATATCTAATCCCAAACACACAAGAGGTGGAAGAAACAATAAATGCTTTGATGACTAACACTTGGGCGGGTGGGTGGGTCACAGTAGAAGAAATAACACGCCCACAAATTAAACATTGTTTCCCACCCACCCAAGCGTTTAATATTAAGAGATTTATTGTTAACCAATTCTCTCATATCTAAATCTAAGCACTCAAGAGATGGGACGAACAATAGATCCTTTGATGACTAACACTTGAGCGGGTGGGCGGGAACAAGGTTTAATTTGTGTGCGATTATTTTTTCTACTGTGACCCACCCACCCGCCCATCAAAGCACACAAGAGGTGGGACCAACAATAGATCCTTTAATGACTAACACATAAGCGGGTGGGTGGGTAATAGTAGAAGAAGTAACTCGCCCACAAATTAAACTTTGTTCCCACCCACCCACCCAAGCGTTAGTTATAAAGAGATTTATTGTTAAACAATTCTCTCATATCTAAATCCAAGCACGCAAGAGGTGAGACGAACAATACATCTTTTGATGATCCAATCTTGGGCGAGTGGGTAGGTCACAGTAGAAGAAGTAACTCGCCCACAAATTAAACAAATAAAATGGGTCAAATGTGTTCACTTCAATAAACTTAGTAAGTAATTTCGATAAAAAATTGTTAGAATTGTGTAATTTTGAGTTTTCTAAGCAAGTTTTGTAATATAAAGGGTGCGGCAGGGAAACTTGCTAATTTGAAAGGTCAATAAAAGAAAAAGTATTACACATATAGATTTATTTTTTTATTTATTGTATTGTACACATCCTAAATTTTTGTTTCAAGTGGTTTTAAAAATGACATTCGACAAATGGCGGCTCTCATTAGCGATACACTGATCCACCCGCTTTTTGAAGTTTCGCTCCACTCTTTCGAGCATATCGACAGGAATGTTGGCAATAGTTTGGCAAATTTTGTCCTTCAAGTGTTGCAGAGTGGTTTGTCATTGTAAACAATAGATTTAAGATATCCCCATAAAAAAGAAGTTACAGGGAATCAAATCGGGGGAGCGCGCCGGCCACAGTATGTCACCCCTCAAAGAGATTAGGCGCTCGTGGAAGTGTTACTTCAAAAGTTCCATTAAAATTCTCGCTGTATATGCAATGGCTCAGTCTTCCTAGAACCATACGTTCCCAAGTTTTATTTCTTCAAGTTTTGGGAAAAAAATGCCTCAATCATGTCTCTGTAGCAAACTGCATTCACAGTAACAGTGTGTTCTTCTTTCTCAAAAAAATAAAGCCCAATTATAGCAACTCTCGACAATGCACACCATTCAGTAACACGTTCACAATGAAGTGGCTTCTCATGAAATTCACGGGGATTGGCACAACTCCAATAAAGCATATTGCGCTTCACATGCAGTTTGGCCAGAAACAAAATCGCGTTCACTGAGCTTTTGCACAACAACAAGTTTGTAGAAATAAAACTTGAGTTTGTTGTGAAGAATTCGTCTCACACTGCGATCAGAAATCCCCAGAGCACCTGCATGTTTGCGCGCCAAATGCCGAGGAAAGTGCAAAAACAAAAACCTCACCCTCTCAATGTTTTCTGGGGTTCTGGAAGTCCTTTGACCTCCAGGCCCATTTTTGCCAAACTTTCCCTGAATGCGTCCACCCACAAACGATCCATTGCCGGCCAGGAACGGGACAAATATTGAACCGAGTTCAGAAAGCACGCCATTGGAAAAGTAGGCCTCGACGACAAACGCACGCTCCTCCTTTGTTTAACGCATGACGACAACTCGCTTAAGCGGTAACAAAACTTCAAAACCCCCTCTTTCAAATGAGACCCTCCTTACCCCTTTCTGACAACGTCTCGCTCATTAGCGCCCAATTCAAAACAGCAACTTTCCCTGCCGCAGCTTGTAAATAGCGTTAATTTTATAATTTTGCACAAACGTAATTTCCTAGCAAATTTTATGTTAGAAACGTCTTATTTGAGCAAGTTTTGTGGTAGAACTGGTTTTTCTGTTTCAATTTTGATCAATTACAGTAAACGTGATTTCTGAGCAAAATTCGTGTGTTTTCTATGCAATTTTTGGGTTAAATGTCTTTTGTGTGCACTTTTTTGCAATTTTGATATTTTTCTAAATAAGTTTTTTGCTTTAAATGAGTTTTTTTGCATCAATTTAACTAATTTTCATAAGTAATCGTAAGTTTTGAACCGATTTTATGCTAGAAGTGTATTTTTGTGCAATTTAATTGTTTTCTAAGCAAGTTTTGAAATATAAATGTTTTTTTTTATGTCAATTTTGATGAATTTTGTATGATAAGCATGATTTCCAAGTAAATTGTATGCCAAAAACAACATTTCAGCATGGTTTTTGGGTTATAAATGTCCTTTCATTGCAATTTTTCCTCTTTGCCTCACCGCAAAATATATTTTTTTGATAATAAGTTATTAAAAAGTGCCATAAAACACTAAAATATTTTCAGAAAGAACCAAATCCGGTCAAAAATGGTTAAAAATGCATAATTCTACTTAAAAAATGTCAAAAATAACAATATCCGGCCTTGAAACATCACAATATTGATAGAAAGCACCAAAATTCGGCCAAAATAACAAAATCCGGTCATAAAATATTGTTTTTAACAATTTGATACTTATAAATGAGCAAAATCCGGCCTTAAAACATGAAAATATAGTTAGAAAGCAGCAAATCCCGGCCATAAAGTGTAAAAATGTATCAAATTTTGTAAGAAATAGCAAATACTGAAAAGTAACAAAATTAAAAATAAAATTCAATAACTACAAAACCCAGCTTTAAAATATGAAAAGAATTTTAGAAAACACTAAAATGCGACCATAAAAATTCAAAAAACATCAAAAATTGCAGAATCTGGACATACAAATTCAAAATATTTTTTTAAAAAGCCAAAAACTTGCTGTAAACTGTAAAAAAGTCTCAAATGTAACCATAAAATATCAACATATTGTTAAAAAGAACCAAAATCCAGCCTTATGGACTGTCGAAAAGTGCAAAATTTCATTCATGAAAGGTCAAAAATAGTCAAATCTAGCCTTGAAACATCAAAATATTATCAGAAAGCACCAAAATCTAGTCATAAACTGTTAAAAAATGTAATATAATTCATAAAATTCACACACGAATTTTTGAAAGTGCAAAATTCGGTCACAAATTATAAAAATATTGACAGAATACAACAAAATTGTGTCATAAACTGTTAAAAAATGCAAAATAACTGCAAAATCTGGCTATAAAATGTCAAATTTTGTAAGAAATACCAAAAATCCGGCCATAAACTGTTAAAAAATGCAAAATTTTATTCATAAAATGTCAAAAACAGCATATCCGGTCTTCAAATCATCAAAAATGTTGTTCAAAAGCACCAAAATCGGCCATAAACTGTTGAAAAGTAACAAAATTATATATAAAATTCATAAACTGCAAAATCCGGCAATGAAATATCAAAAGATTGTATGCAAACACTAAAATCCGACCATAAAATATCAAAAATAGCAGAATCTGGACATAAAATCTTAAAATATTTTTATAAAAACCCAAAATCTTGCCATAAACTATAGAAAAGTGTAAAATTCTTTTATTAAAATGTTAAAATAGTAAAATCCGACCATAAAATATCAATATATTGTTAAAAAGAACCAAAATCCTGCCATAAACTGTCAAAAAGTGCAAAATTCTATTCATAGAAGGTCAAAAATAGTAAAATCTGGCCTTGAAACATCAAAATTCTCTCAGAAAGCACAAAAAACTGTTAAAAAATGTAATAAAATTCATGAAATTCACAAACACAAACTTTAAAAAATGCAAAATCCGGTCACAAAATATAAAAATATTGACAGAATACAACAAAATTGTGTCATAAGGTGTTAAAAATGCAAAATTCTATTTATGAAAAATTAAAAATAGTAAAATTCGATTATAAAAGTATTAAAAAACGCAAATCCGGCCAAAACCGGTTAATAACTGCAAAATTCTGTTCATAAAATTTCAAAAAATGAAAAATCCGATTTCTAAATTTTAAACAATTGTCAGAAAACTCCAAAATTCGGCCATAAACTCTAAAAAGTGTAAAAATTTTCATAAAAATCTCAATAATTTAAAAATCCAGCTATAAATTATGAAAAATATTGTTAAAAAGAACCTAAATGCGGTCATAATTTGTCGGAAAGTATCAAATTCTATTCACGAAATGTCAAATATATCAAAATCTGCCCCCCCAGATTTTAAAATAGATGACAAAACTGCCCTGCATGCTTGTAGGCAAAAAAATTGTAGTAATTCATATAATTTTATTTTTTAAGAATTTGTGTTGGTACTAATAGCAGTAATTGTACCGTGCAGTCAGTGCCAATTTATCCGTCATATCAACTCCCCATTTGTTTACAATTAGGTTAATATATAGTCCACAAAGAAAGTTTAAAGTGTTAACATCATTAAAGTTAGACCACTAATAAGGTTTTTTTCATAATTTCCCACCTGTACATGATGCAATTTAGCTGATATCAATGGGTAAATAATTCCAATTTGATGCAGTAATTTGTTTTGTTAAAAATTCATGTTGGTACCTACTGCGATAACAGCGCATGCGCGATACGATCTGTCATCAGTAGTGTTGCTTATCGGTTCAACAAAATTTACAATTAAAAGTGATTTTGAGTGCGCGAAGACGGTTTTAAGTATTAACATAATTGAACTTAAGTTGTGTTCCGGGTTTTCTGCAAATATCTGTAGCTGCAGTATTCGAGCGGATATTAGTGAGTGAACTTTTGTTGCAGTTCCTGACTGTCATAAATGTGTCATTGGAGAGCTTAGCAGTGGGAGCAGTATTAAGGTAAAAACAAATCATCATAATTATTTTTATGCAACCTGTGCTTTTCTAAACACAATAATAATTTGTATTCGATTGAACAAAATTCTAACCTGTTTCTGGAATTAATAATATAAATATGTCGCTTCAAACCATAAGAAATGATTACGAATCAATAAAATCAATTGAAACATTGTTTCAAGATACATTTTTTTTTTATATTCTCTAGCTTTAAACTTGAGATTACTTTAAGAAGAGATTACATTAATAAACTCCACCACGGTGCACATCATTAGCGTAATCAAAACTGAAAATGGCAAAGCACTTTGCAAAGCTGAAAATGAGTTTGATATTTTACATTTAATTATTTTTGTTTTAATAAAATTTGATAAAATCTGTGAATTCAGAAAGTAAAATTTTCTTATGTAGAAACGCAGACTATTATTAATATTATTATTAAAATTGTTGAATGTTTAAATTACGTTATTATTTCATTCTGAAAAGGGGAAATTGAAAATTTTGTATAAAATTATCATTAATGTTTGCCTTGGAAGAATTAGAGCGGAAAAAATGTCAATAGCCATTTATATCGCGGACAAAAGACTGGCAATAAAATCCGATGAAGTTTATTATTAGTTTCATCAATAGTATTATCAACAGAATCAAATGATTTCGCGTGTAACTAACTGTAATGTAATTGATGGGAATCTTTAGAAATGCCTCACAATGCTTATGATGAATTTATACGACTTGATTCTAATTTATTCTATGGTTTTGTTCTCGATTTTTATTCAATTTAACGGTTGAATAAGGATGTAATGTTATTTCTATATACAATCTATTAGTATTTAATGAATTTAACTTTATTTATTTATGGCGGGCGGTATATTGAATAATATAAACGAAGAGTACTTTTTTCCTCAGAAATATGAACTGTAGGAAATTTCCCAAGCGATATGAATTTTAAAATCATAGCAAAAATACAATCTAATCTCCCAGGTGATGTGCAATTTTCCACATCTTCAACTTTCACCCCTCATGCTAATTGCCATTAAAAGCCTTTCCCCTCGTAGTAAAAAGCACAATTTAATTATGTAATCGAATCATTACGGGAAGAATTTTTTTTAAATTGGATGTGAACGTGCTAGGAATGAACTCGGCGTAATTATGAAACATTTTTTCTGGATGATATTTTTGTGTGTTTAGCAGTTGGGTCACGGATTTTAATTAAAAGTACGGACGGTTTAAAAAATGATATAGTTTTTTTTAATTATTAAGTTGGAATTGGGTTTTCATTAGGGTTTTTTATACGTTTGTTTGCAGTGTGTGTGTGTGATGGTTGAAATTATGTCTGGGGTATTAGGAAGTGTGGAAATATAATTGGTGAGATGATAATGGGGGATATGAAGGGCTGTTTGGGGATGGAGGGGTTGGTGTAATAGGAGCAATGATTAGTAAGTAGTATTTTATTGCTCACAAATTAGATTTGAATATTGCAAACTATAAATACAAATACGGTCAAAATTAAATCAAAATTTAAAGCGATTTTAATAATATCTTAGATTTAAAGGAATAAACGATAAAATTGTTTTAAACAGTTAGCATTTTTTTAGAATATAAAATGCAATTGTGACTTTGTTTGCGTATTATCAAATCAACTTTAGTTCTTTTACAAACAAAACTTCCATTGAAACTCATCATACATGATGCCACACACGTGTTGTTCGTACTCTGGCGCTGTCCTTGCAGCCAGAAGATTATTTAGAATGACCATAGATAGATATTTATCCATCTACTACAGCCAGAGTAACCTGTAGCACCCTACCGGCTGCAAAGATGCACCACCTGAGGTGGCGGCTCCGGCTGGCTGTCGGCGGAAGGACGGGTAGGGTTTGTTATATAATAATAAAGGCGCCAGGTCGTGCACTATCAGCTTTATTACACTATTCGTGTCGGCATAGTACATGTATATTGAATATTACAAATTATACTATAACGTCTTCCGCACTCGCGTCAAAGACCGATCATGCTGAACGGATTCAATCCGCACACTTGCGATACATAAAAAGCCTCTTTCTCGGGAACGACCAAATTTATACTGAAGTGGCTGCAGGGTTTCCGGAGGATTCCCGGAAACCTGCCCCACCAGATTGTTTCCATTACTACCAACTACAATAACGTGTAAGTTGAGTGGCCTATCCGCACGTACTACACGTTACAAACCATAAACCAAAATAGACCCACACAGCAGCAGCAAAGAGAGTACCGTTCCATCATCAAAGAGTCGTGATAGAAGAGCATCATAGCCGTCACACCAACTACGTTGAGGGGAGTTAACACCACCTCCTCCGCCACCAAATATTGTCCTTTGTCTGGCAGCCTTTATACTTCTGGGTGTCGCCATGCCATGGATTTGCTGACAAACTATCAAAGTCATACCAAAGAAAGTTTTCCAATCATTCGTGGAATTGACATAAGTGGTCCAACGCAGTCCCCATAAACAAATTTTTATTCTCCAGCCTGATCTACAAAGAAACTCGAGAAATTCTCCTAAAAATCGTCAAAATTGCCCCGTCACCTACAAGCCAAGCGTAGAAAACGTCATTACCATGAATGTAGTTTACGCTCTCAAAAGGCAAGGACGCATCCTTTACAGATTTGAAGATTAAGAAAACTTTGAAAACAGCAACAACAGCCTCCGCCGCTTCCCAATTTCGCTCACCAAACTTTACAATTTTTTTTTTTTAAATCCACTGATTAGAAACAAAGTGAGCTTGTTCTTAATGGCAAAGTATTGTGATTAGACAAAAAAAAAACTCCATCCAGGCACAGTGCTAACATCCTCGGGATCTGCAGGCGGCCCATTGAATACAAAACACTACAAAGATGATGTGTTTGGTGCATAAACTTCCATAAACAGTAGTAATTGCAGTACGTCCTCAATGACAAAGTACTCTGGTTGGAAAAAAGTACTTAGACCTAGTGTTAACATTCTAGGGACCTAGAGTTAGCCCATATCTAGAGATAATGTAATTGAGCATCAACTCCACTGGAGTGTGCAGGAACTTTGTGTGGTAGGGTGCCCACCATTTCATAGACAACTTCTTGGAGATTTCATCAAAGTGTAAAAAACCCTTGGGGACGTCTCCAGTGGTGCGGTTTCCGATACTAAAATGTGCAAAGATAACGGAAAAGCCCCTATGCGGTCTATGTTGACCATCTGGTCAAATCTCCGTGGGTTCAAGAACTCCCAGATGCAATCAAAGATTAAGTTTAGACGACATCTATCATAGTTGCCTCACCAAAGTCTTTGTAGTTCCCAATACCAAAATATGGAAGGACACTTGGAAAGCCTCTATGTGGTCTATGGTCACCAACTGGTCACGTACCCGTAAGTTCTGAAACTCACAAATGCAACCATAGATTGCATGTTGAATGGTATTAAGACATCCTTAACAGTTGCCCTACCTAAGCTATCAAAAAACCAAAACATGGTAAGAGCAGGTAGACAAAGACTTGGAGCTCATGTACGAAGAGATAAAACAAGTAGAAATACGCTGACTTCCGGCATCTCAGCAATAAGACCTCTTCAACCGTTGGGCGTTAAAAACTCTGACAGCGGCTTTAAAACAAAGCCAAAATAAAAATCTGCAGATGCTCAACATTATTAACGAGCTAAAGAGAAGGATGGACAAGCCATGAAAAGACGTGGGCTACCACCAAGGTGCAAACAGAGAAGTTGGCCGTGCAAAAGAAAGTGATGAAGCAGCATCACAATAACGATACTACTGGTCACCCAGAGCAACATCCTTCAAGCTATCTCTGGCCAAGCTGTTAAAAAAAACGTCAAAACCTACATCTTACGCAGCCTTACAGTCACATTGTAGAACCATTGGACATTACGACAATAGGAAACCGATTTTTCGTAACCGGTATGAGCATGTATAGCTGCTAGGAAGAGGCCTTCGCTACCAAAAATAGAGCTGAAAGCAATTTTCAGCCATAAGTTAAAAGAGGTAACCACCAAATAGAAGTAGCATCGTCATCATCACACCACAGCCATATACCACCTGCAGGCTAGCTCCGTGACACGCAGAACTGAAGAAGTTACTATGGTGCCTTATGAACAATCATTCCAAAAGACCTTTGAACGGGTTACTACCCTTGGCCACCTTTCAGCTTCAAGGCCGAGTAAAGCACCCCTGAAAAAGTTTACAACAAGCCAGGGACCGGAAACTATAAGAAGCCAAACAACGGCAAGGTAACGCCAGCGACGGTTGGCGTTGCATTTCTTTGGAAAGCAATCATAGTGCAAAGTCGCAAAAAAAGACAGTGCGCGGCCGCAATCCGTATTAGCCAGAAAGACCGCCTTAGGACCTTAATGTGACTCTACCACAATTTCCCCGTGCTAGACTTTATTGCGCAAGTTAAAACCAGACGTCTTCGATAGAGAACAAATGAGCGGGACTGGCCAGATTCGCACGATTCCCGTGTTTAGAGCAGAATAATGTCAAAAAGGAGGAGGGGAGAGGGAGGATGAATTGCAGGCGCATGACTCCTCCGCGACTGATGCCACTTTGTGAGCAAAGCATTAACCGGCCAATCAGAATACCACCAATGCCGGTCCCCCTATAAATATCAAACTTTAACAAAACGCAGCAACTCAAACCCGAGTTATCTCGTCTTGCCAAACAAGACAAATAAATTCCAAAATACAAGAAAGATCCACAAAATTCCTTGCTTTTCAGCCGTCACCACACACAATCAACGGTCTGGTCTGTCCAAAACTGTCTTTACGGTCTTGAAGTACGGTCAATTGTCTTAAGGTTTTGCAAACATATCCCGAAAACGTTGCAATGTATTGTAGTCACCCTTACCACGGGTTCCGTCTGTGAAGACAGTTGGTAATGGTTGTCTATTTCTTTGGTGGTCCTTGTCTTTGTAGGTTGTGTTGGCAAACTTTGCTCGTTTGTCGCGACCTGCGAGTGTGTGTGATAGTGACATAGTTGGTCGTTTTTGTGTGAGCCAAAAACATTATGTCAAGAAGTTTTTTGTCTGTGTTAGAGATACTTGTTGGTTCTGGTTTGCAAGTGGCTTTGTCCAACTTTCCTGATCAGGTCTATGGTTTGTCCAGTAGAACATACTGGACATTTTCCATATCTGCGATGTGTTTGCATGCATTGCCAACTATAGATAATATGTTTAACTCGCTATAAGCTTGATCAAGGCTTTCGGCCAGGAGTTGATATGCGAGACTGCATTAAGAGGGCCGCTTCCGCAATCTAAAGCTTCGGTTATGCCGGTGACTATCGGACTTAGGGTTTGTTACGATCCAATTTTTTGTTACACCTAAAATAAATAAAAAGATTAGTGTATGGTGTAAACTGCCACTTTATACTTATCTTTACAACTGCGGTATGCTTCATAATGTTCGGAAGGTATATTTGGTTGCCGACTCATTCGCTATTTATAACAATTCCCTAAAACACAAATATTATTATGATTAGTTTTCTAAATGTAAATTTTAATGCATTTATTATATTGAATTTGGTCATGTTGGGAGAGAGAGAGAGAGCAGTGGGTTAATGATGAATAGTGCTTAAATCGGTAATGAATTGGTTGAGAGGTACTTACGGTTTGCGATTGTTGTTTTCAGTTGGAAGTTTTCCTTATTTGATCAGTTCCCATCCTTTACTTCCTTTCCTTTAATTAGCTTGAATTATTATTATTATTTATCCATTCCATTCCATTTAGTTTCCTTTATCCATAATTAATTCCTTTTGGTTAACCTAAAGATGAGATGTCAATTAATTAAATTTTTACTACATAAAATGTGCTATTGGGTGTTGACAGTTACACTTAATAATTAGCCATTTATTTAAATAATTATTATTACTTACTTTTGTTGTTGTTAATCCTAATTTCTATTAATTACTCACTTGTCACTTGTCACCTTAGGCCATTCGGGTTACTGGAACTATTTTTACAAGAATTCATGTTGCACTATTTGAACTACCAGTATACCACCGCGAACATCGCTTCATTCACTTTGAACTATTCGATCGTTTTCCATAATTTAAATTCAAATTTGTAGTCAGAAGTTATTGTAGTAAATCTTAGTTAATTGTTTTGTTATATTTTTCTTTAATTATTCCTTTTGTCCTTTAATTTTTCATCTTCCATATTTTTCATTAATTTTCATTTTACTTGGTTGGAAGCAGTACATGCGCACTGGATATTTTTCTTCAGGAAACCTTACCGGGGCCTGAAAAGGTCCTTTTTCATCGGTGAGCAGCAGTAAGCAAGTCGCTCCTTTTAGCGGATATAAGTTGTGTCACAAATAACTATCGTTAAACGGATTTATAAAAGTGCATAACATTCACCTATGAAATTAGACTTTATATTAAATTGGAAAATTATATTAATTTTGTGCATGTACGCTTCCAGGTAAGTCCATTTATTTTTCTTTTCATTTATCCCTTTTTCATTTGCCTTTTCCATTTTATTTTCAGGTCTATCTTAGACCCTATTTGTACTGTGCCGCATGTTACCAAAGGTACATGTATTTTGTTACGTTAACCAAAGAAATTGGACATATACATTTCATTTGTGATAAAAATATTTTATCGATATCCCGGCCGTTTATGAAAGTACCCGGAAAACGAACCATACCCCGAATCAATTTTGATTTACCCACGCCGCCTACGACTTTGATCGTGGTCAACCCGGCGACCACGTGTTTAGTAACTTGTAATTCTGTTATTAGTATTAAGTTTGATTATTATCTTGGTAATTTAAATACATCCCTATGGGATACAGCATTATTTTTGTGTGTATGCGAAGGCGTGAGTGCTCTTTATTTTTTTTTATGATAATTGTTATCAAGTTAATTTAATTATTTTTTTTGTGTACTGCTATAACAGTAATTTCTTTGCATTATTATATGACTTATTTAGAAATTTATATAGTTTTCCTTCGACCATTTCCTCCAGTTTCCTTTCAATTTTTTTTTAGTGGCTTTATTGCTTTCCCATTTGTTCCAAAGAGGAAGACAGGTCCGAAATAAAAAAGCAATTGGCGCCCTAGGTATTTCGCAGCTATTTCCTTCAACCATACCGGTGAGTGCATTTATTGATTTATCATTTGTTATTTTCATACTGTCTTTAATCTGTCTCACCAACGGACTAAGTGTATTAATATTTGTGTGGTACCCCCCCTTCTCCTCTGAGCTTAGTCAGGGCTTGTTCTACGAACATCTAGAACAAATAAGGTGTAGCAGGTTGATTAGTGTTATAGCATAGTATAGGTCAAAAGGTGTCTTAACTTGGTTGGAGGCTTGGTGAATAGTCAGAGATGGAGATTATTTTGAGAGAACTGCAGTAAGCTAGAGTCGGCTGCTTGATACGATCTTACACGCTTCACCGTCGATTATTTTCTAACTTCTGGGGAAACAACTTTGTGATCTTTTGGAGCAATCACTGTCATGACCTTGGACTACTGTACTACGAACCCGTAGGTTTAAGTCCAAGAGCACCTATAACCAATGTTGTTGCCGTTAAACATTTCTTGAACACCGGAAAAACACGCACGCATCCCAAAACAGTCAACTATTACTTAAAGACTGTCCAGAAAAAACCTGCAAACCACATTATGGAATCTTGACTCTTAAATAAGAAAGTACTATGTACCTGCCCGGCGCTCTCCTACATGACATGACCAGCATAAGGGAAACCTCTTCAAGCAATGTCTTAGCATTAATCAACTACATAGGTTGGCTGTGTGTTAGGACGGAAGAATAAGTTTTACTATTAGAGGAGTTACAAAGGGCCCAACAAAACTTGGCTAATTGCAAATTAGGTTCAAAATAGACTTTGTTCTTAAATTGTCATTTATGTAGGAGAATTGTTACAACTTATCTTCCACCAGGTTTAATGTTTTTGGGTAGTTTGGTCTATCAGCTGGAGTGGTGTTTGCCTTGACAGAAATCTTTAAGTTGAGAAAGTGTTATTTTTGCAAATGAAGTCAACTGAACTTTCCTAGGCAACAACTATAGCAAGAACAGGGCTTTGCTACCATGCAAGACCTTAGATACAAGTTTGGGGTGGTGCCAAAACTAAAAATTCACCATTTATGTTTAGAATTTTATTGCGCAAAAATTGTACCAACATTTTTAATAACGTTCTTGATAAAAATGCTACAATGGCTTTAAGGTTAAAATGCACTCTTTGAAATAAGATTCTGGAGAAGAAGATCCGTTGTAGAAGGTATCCGACCAAAAACAGATACTGGCTCAACCAGACCTTCAATTAGTCCAAGTACAAGTTAGGCAATTCATTTCCGTTTGTAGTTGAGAATGTATTGCCATGTAATCAATTTCTTTGCCAATGTGTGAGAAATCTTAGAACCCGGGTTGAATCTTACATTGTTTTTCAATCTTCTTATGGTTTTAGAAGAAGTTCATCAGTACATTTTGGTGTTTTGTTATACGTATTTTCTGAAAAGTTTATTTTAATCTGAAAACACATATTTCAATAGTATCAATCATTATAACAATATTACAATTACAAAATGCTATTGATGTCTACTATTAAATAGTTGAATGTAATGTTAATTTTATTCATATCGTCCGTCTCCATTACTTGTGCGTTACTTTTACATATAAACATCAAAAGCTCACAATTTCATGTGCATGTCACATGTAATTTTGCAGAGTTGGATAATCTAATGGAATGTTTACAGTTTTAAAATTGCCTGCACTATTGCATGCATATCTAATTTGCAAGTTACAACCTCCATGAAAAATTTCGTATGAATGCAGACTGCATCACAAATGTCTCTACATCCTCTCGTCACATGTTAATTGATTGTTTTGTAAAATTGCAATTTATTTTATAAAATATAAAGTTATTTATAGTTTCAAACTTATAAAAAAAGTTTTATCTTCCCCAACATAAATCACAATCTGCGAGTTGAATTTATCACCACTTTTTACAGAACAAATTATTTGAAACAAAGATATTGATAAACAATTCAATTCGTTGAAGTCAAAATACCCATGAAACTAGCAACTACGTCCAATACTGATATTACTCTCTGTAAGAGGTCCGAACAATAAAATTTTACGAGATCATCCGACACAGCACAAAAAAAAAACTAAATCCTTCGAAACCCGTACTCGAATAATCTGATCGTTCCGAATATTCTTATCAGCAGAACAAAATAAATAATGAAAAAAACAATACGATTAATTCCCAACCTGTTTGGCATACAGCAGTTCAGTCTAGATCCGCCCACCATTGTGTGCAGTCCAGTATTGACCTTCGATGAAATTCGCATGGAATTCAAGCTGAAATTTCGTGAATAATTGAAGTGTTCTTGTGGATTGTGGACAATAGAAGTGTGATATTAAATAAAATACATGGTTAGATGAATTATGCATTATTGTGTAACCAAATTACTTTAATTCTTTTTGTTTTGCTCCTATTGGAGATTGCAAATAATCAATTGCTTGCTTGTCTGAAGATTTTGCAGTAAAATATTATAATAAAACATAAATCATACAACATGTTTTTGCGAGCATTAAATTACATTTCAATGGGAGGTAATTATAAAGTTAGATTCTCGGTGTAATTAGCGATTGTAATCTGTACAAAACTAATATGATTTACGACGAGCTTTAAATCAACTCAAAACCATATACAAAATAGTTGAAAATAAAATGTATCCCAGACAAAATATAAAATGCAAACACAGAACTACCTTATGCAAATATTTGAGAGAGTCTAAGCTTGAGCACAGAGCCCTGGTAATGTCAATATGTATATACCCTGGCTACACACTTATTATGATAAAGAAGTTTGTTGTATGAACAAAGTGAGAGTTTCTATAAACTTATTACTAATGTAGGGGGATATATAAGTTGATCTTAATCAACGTTACAAACAGCCTGATTGGAGTTGCTTGTTGAAAATAAACTATGACAAATATGCGAGTTTACGAGTATCCTCAACTCGCGAATTTATCTTCGATTACTTTTCTCACTCTCAGCGGTTGGAAGCGTTCAGCTATAATTCTACTAAGTGCTTACCCCGTCGCTTCCTAAATGGATTATGGCAGAGTATTGTTTTCCATTAAATTTAATATCATCAGTTTTTATAAAACGTTGCATTCTTTAGATAATTTGTTATTTATTTTTTAGTTAATCGCTATAAGCACTTTACACTGAAAGTGTTATAAAAAATAAAACTGCTCTACTACAGAATAGTAAAAGATACATGCAAATATTGCTTTCAGTCTCCATTGAAAAAGTTTTTTATTGCCGAAGGCGGGGTTCGAACCCAAGGTAATTGATTCATCGATTTTGAATCAATTTTCAATCAAATTTATAGAAATATTTTCTTGAGATATAAAAGATTTAAAAATAAAATTGAAAAATATTTCTAGGAAACATTGGGTTTTTGACAGCTCGAGATTATATTGCTTGACTGTAATGGTTTAGTATAACACCGTCACATAGCAGTCATGTATTTTGATTTCAGCATGAATGCTACGTGGGTTGACGCTCGCGTTACCCCGGAAATGTTTCGATGTGGCAGGGTGAGTAGTGATAGGCGCTGGAACGTAGTTGTACTTTTTCCGCGCTTGAATTGCAGCAATCGTAGCGATACACTAAGCATTACAGAGTAATATTATAAAGTTACAAACTTACTGCCCCACGTTGGGCGTCAATAATTGTTAATAAGCGTCCTAGCGCATCTCGTCGTTGGATAAATAAATTTCCGCCTTAATCTCGTGGTTCAGTGCAGTGACGTAATGCGCAATACGAACTATGCGGTGATTCGGGTGATATTTATGAAATATTCTCAGGTGAAGTGTTACAATTGTTGGTTAGTGGATGGTAGAAAAATTGTAGGAGTCACTAGAGGGTCGCATCATAAAATGCTGGGCGACACTATTAACTCCTGTCTAAGGTTCCGCAGGAGCTAGCTGCTTGTGAGTTACTTGAGTTGCGTTATATTTGTTAGTGGCTGGAGAGGAGAAAATTCAAATGACTTAATCTGTTGGAATCACTTTTAAAATATATAAAAGCGCCTCAGGAAGTTGTACACATTTCTATGTACAACCTTCCTACGTTTTTGAGAGATCATTAGTGCGCGAGCATGGTAAGCGTTGATTTTGCGTGTTGGAGGTTGAAGAGGAAGAAATTTCGTGGCTCTTGCTTGTATTTTGGAATTAATTTGTCTTGTTTAGCAAGATCAGATAACTCGGATCTAAGTGATTATCTTGAGTTGCAGCGTTTAAGTTTGATATTTATAGGGGTGACCGGCATTGGTGGTATTCTGATTAGCTCATAAAGTGGCAACAGTCGCGGCGAAATTATGTGCTTGCAATTATTGTTAGCATTGTTCTGCTCCAAACACGGCGATCGTGCAAATCTAGTCAATCCTACACATTCGTCTTATACCATCTAGTTTGTGTAGACTTCAAGTTGCACTAAAGTTTGGTGTTATCTGTTTTTTGAGGAAGACGTCTGGTTTTAATTCGCGCAATAAAGTCTAGCACGGGTAGTCGTGGTAGTCACACCAAGGTGTATTGGTAACAACAGCGGTCTTCCCGTTGCGCCTTGCCGTTGTTTGGCTTCCTATAGCCTTGTTATAGACTTTTTCCAGAGGTATGTGACAAGCTCAGGGTGCTTCACTCGGGAAAAGGTCTGTGTACGGCCTTGAAGCTGAAAGGTGGCCACGGGTAGTAACCCGTTAAAAGGTCTCTTGGGATGAGTGTTCATAAGCATCATAGTAGCTTCTTCAGACCCGCGTGTCACGGGGTGGGTAGGTAGGTCACTACAGATCATTATTAGCTGCGAGCAGTTGTGCCCACCCACCCACCTAAGTGTTTGTTATTAATAAATTGGAAGTTTCTCCTCTTTAGAAATGTTAGAAGTCTCCTAAGTCAGAGAAGGAGGAGGTAATATTGAATCTTTTGATGACCAACAACTGGGCGGGTAGGTGGGTCACTCCAGATCATGATTACCTGCGAGTAGTTTGAACTGAAGTGCTCACCCACCCCCACGAGTGTTTGTTATTAAATAATTGGAAGTTTCTCCTCTCTGGAAACGTTAAAAATCCGTTAGTCGGAGAAGGAGGAGGTAATATTCAATCTTTTGATGAGCAATACTTGAGCGGGTTACTCCAGGTTCTGGTTACAAACGAATAGTTTGAACTGGAGTGCCCTAATAAATTAAAAATTTCTCTTCTCAAGAAGTGTTAAAAGTCCCTAAGTCAAATAAGGAGGAGGTAATATTCAATCTTTTGATGACCAAAACTTAAGCGGGTGGGTAGGTCACTCCAAATCATGATTATATGCAAGTAGTTTGAACTGAAGTGACCACCCACCCGCCCGAGTGTTTGTTAATAAATAATTGGAAGTTTTTCGTCTCTGAAAGTGTTAGAATTTCCTTAGTCAGAGGAGGAGGATGCAATATTCAATCTTTAGATGATCAAACACCATAGATCGTAGGTGCTTTTTGAGCACAAAGCGTTCGTAACAGAAGTCCAAGGACATGATGATGATTGCTCCAAAAGGTCAAAAAATTGTTTCCCTTGAAGTTAGAAAACAACCTACGGTGGAGCATGTAAAACCGCATCAAGCAGCCGACTCTGTTTACTGGAGTTCTCTCAAAGTAACCATCCTTGACTATCCACGAAGCGATCTGCGTGGCCAAGAGAAATTTTAGACCCCTTTCGACCTGTACTATGCTATAACACCAGTCAGCCCTACGCCGATAGTCACCGGCATAACCAAAGCTTTAGTTTGCTGAGGCCAACACTATGTCACCATCACCATCCCTGATGAAGACAGGAGACTCCCACGATTGATACACGATCTGACAAACGAGCAATGTTTGCCAACGCAACACACAAAGACGAGGAATGCCAAAATAAAAAGACAGCCATTACCAACAGTCTTCACAGACGGAACCCGTGGTAAGAGTGACCACAATACATTGCTGCGTTTTCGGGATATGTTTGCAAAACATTTAAACAATTGATTGTACTCCGAGACCGTAAAACAGTTTTGAACAGACCGTGCTCAGACTTTCTAATCAGCGGTACCTAAACTCATAGTAGCCTCCTAGTGAACACTTTTGCTCTCTCCCAAGAAGTTGAGATAAATCCAGAAACTCCCTCCCAAAAAGTTGAGAAGAAGTGTTGCAGCAACTAGACTAAGCAACATTAGACCAATCAACAAAATTCCAGTGTTTCAAATACGTTTTTAGCACACCATCTACAATAGCAGCTTCCGACCATCCGGTTCAACCCTGGTAAGACTGACCATCTCTATCGTCTTATGCACCGGACTAGGGTTTGATCCCCAAAATATGACTAATTAATACCTTGCTGTTTATCCAACTGTGTAATTCGGAAATCACTTCATAAGCCTTCAAACTAGTAAAATCTCTGGGGCAATGTAAAATAGAAAAATAAAAGAAGATCATCACCAAGTCAAACAAAACACAATCTGTGTAAATGAACAAAACCCAAACACATATCCCTCTGCGAAAACTTCAGCTAGCAACCCGGAGGATCCACTGAAGAAAACCGATTTGTGACACACCCGCTAGCAGAACATTTCTAAACCAGCCTTCTCTAACTACTCGTATATCTACTGGCGAGGTAATGCTCCAAGGCTATCCGACAAAATAAAATCTCAGCCAATCTGAGCTTGCATACTTGGACTGATCAAACCCAAACCCCAAAATGTAACCTTATACATAGATTCACGTGCACCATATGGTAGCACCTGAACGACTCGCACTAAAACCATGCTACAAAATTGACTCGTAGACTGGAAACCGGTAACATCAACGCCAGTCAGCTAAACCCGAGAATTAGCTCAAAGCACATCTGCACAAGATGACAATTGCAGAGATCCTTAAAAGATGGCTTGCAAAAAGAATTCTTAGGCTGGACAATAGCAGTTGTCACTGCAAATACCTTAGAGATACGAGAAGTAGCGTAGACATTACTGAAAGTACCATAGAAAATATGAAAAAGCACAAAAGATTCACAAAACAACTATAACCATAACAACATCATATAAAGAATCAGTTTGATTATGCCAGAAAACACTACTACTATTTGAATTAGCCGTATTCGTGCCAGTGCTGGATAGACTTCTCTGCCCGTAATGCTGGCAACTTACATTACAGGTTAACTTACAGTTTTGAGTAAGTTCCGAACTACTGGAGAGATTATTAATCTAGTTCAAACCATAGAAGGATCTTAATCGTAAAACCCCACGGTCTGGGGAGTAAGAAAGCGTATAAACATTTGAAATGGTTTCTATAGTGAGATTCAAACCCACGGTCTTTGGTGCAGCAGTCGGAAACTTAGACTACTGCGCCACGCTCCCTCTAGTACTATTACTACCCTAGAATATTTGCCATTACAACATCTTAATCTAACAAAATCAAAAACCAAAATACCGCAAAATCTGACTCAAGACCTTGTGTCTGTAGTCCATTTCAGCTGAGAAACTTCCCCAGTAGATGACCAAAAAAAACACCAAAACCTGGGGCCACGTAAAACTGAGAAACTCCTCCGGCAGCTTCACACAAAAATACTCAAACACAATCTACAAACGGGACATTCCAGTTCTAATACTTTCTTGGCCACATTTAAGAAATTTGCCAGTGGCATCACCGCCTTCGTTAGTTCAGGACCAAACACAGTTATAAGAAATCATGTAGATCAAAACAAACCTAAACAACCAATACAGCATGTCCGCAAAGTCCGAACCAAGACTTTGCATACAGCCTTGCGATCCTTAAAAAAAAACACACAAACCAGATCTTGATGTGATGTGCCGCAATATGACCAGCATAAGAGAAACCTCTCCAAGCAATTTTTTAGCACAATCAACCACATAAGTTGGGACGGAGAAGTAAGGTTTACCACTAGAGGAGGTATAAGGGATCTAATGAGGCCTAAGTGCAGTAAAAATAGTTTCATCCTCCCACTAAAAAAAAACACTAATAACAATAAAGACAGTCGCAAGCAATAACTAAAGCAATCGCTGCATAACGTCCAAAGCAGCTGCCTATGAGAATGATTATCAACTGCGCCACAGCTTCAAACCAACATTTATTGATAAGTTAAACCAACCAATACAATAGCTTACAGAACTAACCTGCTCTAAATGTATTTTTTCTTCTTGGAAGTACTTCAAACATCCCAAAATGACAAAAATCATCTCAAAAAGATATGTGCAGATGTCCAAAGACCCTAAAGTTATACTATTATTTGCAAATTCATATCCAAATCCAAAAAACTAATCAAAACCTAAGAGGCTGGTACCTTTCTCCCAACGTTCAACCAATATACTTTTCATCTAAATCAGAACATAAGTTTAATGTTACCAGCTCAAAGTATATCCAAAAACATCTTGGATGCAATGTGTATAAAGTCATCAGGTGTATCGGAACTCGTGTATAGGAATTAAAAAAAAATCCTAGTAAGAAAGTAAGTCCTCCAGAGCAGGATGCCACTAAACCATCTAGTTTCTAAAAACATTGCAAAAATGTAGGACCAAAAAGCATATAGAAACTGGAAAGATAGAAATTTTGTTGAACCAAGTACAGGAAAACTACCCAAACTGTGCTCAAAAAGATTCAGATGCAACAAAACTATTCCATTTCATTAAATTAACTGCATTGAACCAATGCTTATGCATTTTATTATTTTGAAATAAACTTTAATTCCACATACGTGCTACTATAAATAAAACAATTCCTTCTATTTTATCCAGTATCTACATACAATATCCTGCACTGATCCTCAGTTATGATTACGATTCAAAAACTTTTCGTATATATTTCAAAAGAAAACTAAAAATATGTACATTTCATTCGAATCAAATGTAAATTAAATTTAAATTAATGCTCTAATCCTGTGGGAATTAGCAAGCGGAATCGCAGCGGCGGAAAACTAACAATAGAGTGAAAAGCAAACTTCTCTAATCCGTATTTTAAAAGGGAAAACTAAACCACCAGCAGCAAATACAGATTCACGTAACTATACTCTACTACGTGTAAGTGGAAATGGAACCAATTTACCACATTTACGGAGAGTTAATTGTAAATTGGTTTACATTTGCGATCCGAAAAGTTGATTGTGTTTAATGAAAATGCGGAAGTCGTTATTTCAAATTGCGAACGTACGTTTAACCTGGCGCTTATTAATTAGAAACTTTATTACTGCTATTTCATTTACTTTAACTGTTTTCTGATGGAAATCTTGTGATGTGTAATTAGGTTTTTGTTTAATTTTTTTTTAAATCAATGCATAGTGTACAATTTCATTGATTGAGGTGGTTTAAGATTCTATACAAATAAAATACAAAAAATGAAATAGATCTGTGAATACATTTTTTATTACCTACTCCTAACTGATTACTATACGAACATTGTGACCACTCCAAGTTCAACTAAATTGGCCACAAGACTAATTATTAAGTGCCTATTCCATATTTAAGCACATCCTGTATAAAATAAATTTCAACACAGCATCTAATTTGAAAGATAATAAATTAGTTTCATTTACTCCAACAAATTTTTAATTACCCTATTAAACGAGTTGCATTAGCAATCATTGAACCCGAACCTGTAAAAATATGTTCACATCATTCATAAATCATAATGTACAAAAACACTAATTACATCCTCAATTCCTTTCCATCTCTAAAAGTGCAGTTCTATTTACACTCTTAATTCACGCCCTCCATTATATTTTAAAGCGTCTAGTAATGACATCGATACATTACCTCTAGTCGAATGCGTTTTGTGTTTTAAGTGGGAAATAAATAACGGGCGTGTTTGTCTTGCTGCCTCGATACTGAGAGGAAAGTTTTTTTTCACTTCGTTCCATCCATGGAAGTTCATATTTACTGGAAAGGCGGCTGCTTCATGCAATATATTATCTAGTTGACTTTTCTGAGATAATGCACGATTTTTATGTGGAACAATTTTTCCAATTGGATAAATCTGTTCGTTTCTTGTACGGTTTTTTAAGTAAATAGTCGTTTTAGTTTATTCACGGGTCAATGAATCTCCGTAATATTGATTTGAAAGCAACAATTCAATTAATACTTGTTTACTATATCTTTTCCCAATTTGGTTATAAAATTTATGTAATAAAATTTCTTAATATTTAATTTTCTTCTTAAACATGTAATTTGTTGTGATAATTTAGGATGTAAATATTTGGAAAAAATTAAGTCAGGTATTTTTCAAATTAGTACGTCTACAATGTTCGCATGCAGTTATACAGGAATTTTGTGGATAATTATGTGTGTGAAATGAGAAGCTAAATAAAAACTTGTTTTGTAAAAAAATAATAACATAATATTGGTCGCATCTTTTGCCATTAGACCGCAAAAAACCCAAATTGTTTTCGAATAGTGGTCATTATAAATGTAAAGTAAATAATGTAAAATTGCTTTGTTTAAATTATTATTTTGAAATGTTCATTCATTTGTGGCAGTTTGTAGCTTGTCAAAATTCATGCTCACAACAGAAAATTGGCGAAAAATTGAAGTAAAGTATGATAAATCACAGAGCTAATAACAATTGCTAAAGATGACTGCCAGGCTCCTCCATCCCCCCCCCCCCCCAACTGCGTTTCGTTTACGGTCCGTGCAGATATAACAAGCACAGTAGGAGCTAATAAAAATAACAAGCACAGTAGGAGCTAATAAAACTTCAATTAGATAGGAAGGTCTTAGCTACATTATAGGTTAAACTGTTAAAAAACAAGAAACTCCACTAGATTACCCCCCCCCCCCCAACATTGTGGAAAGAAGCCACCTAACTAGATAGAAAATTTGAGACAGCAATGTTGCTGGTCAAATCGTATAGTTGCCGACCACGACAAACCGCTCACTTCAATTCCCACACCATGCAGCCAGCCCACAAAAAGCAGAGTACCAACAAAACTTCATTCAAGCTACATACCCAGTTTAGCTGAGAACGGCAATTTCTAGAAACAATCAGCGTCCAATGCTATCCAACTTGCTCATAAAAATCAAAAATGTTTTCAAAATGTCCAGAATCACAAAATTTTTATTAAAACAAACTTATCCCCAACAAGCAAAAAACTTGAAAAATCGTAAAAAAGTTTCAGCTCACCCAAGCAGAACTTATATTAATCCACATACTCGAACAAACAAAAAGCTTAACTACAGCTGCTCCTAAAAACGCAAAAAATACTAAAAAATAGGAACTTCCATGCTAATAAAACTGGTAAACGGCACAAAAAAAATAGAACAAGAACCCAATCATACCCAAGACATACTGTATTTACCATCTCCAAATGGTGCCACATGCTCAAAGAATGTACAAGACACAAAAAACATAAAAATTCTTCATACTACAACCCAAAGAACCTTGATCAAAGTTGTATAAGATGCCAAAAACAAGACCTAGTTAATCAAAAATAAAAAAAAGCTGCAACCACTAGATCAAAAAATCATAGTCTGATAACTGTAGCAAGCAAAGACAAAGATGATGTGAACCTAGGAACCAAGAAAAAACTCTCGCTAACCCCGCCGCTGCTAAGACTAGAATTAAGCTTTCAAAATTGGAAAAAAAAACTAAAAAAAACCAAGGAAAAGATCAAACTTAGCCCATAACTAGCTAAACTCCAGTTCAAGATCATGCTTCAAGAGCTAACTTATAAAAGAACATGCCAAAAAGTTGAGAAATTCCTAAACCAGCCAAAACCAATTCAAAAGCTGCAACCACTAGATCAAGAAATCATAATTTGATAAAAAAATAATGTGAACCTAGGAACCAAGAAGAGATTCTCACTAACCTTAATGCTGCTAAGGCTAGAACAAAACCTTCAAAATTGGAAAATAATTAATAAAAACCAAAGAAAAAAAAACTTAGCACATAACCAGACAAACTCCAGCTCAAGATCAAGCTTCAGGCTATCATCTATTTTAGAACCTAACTTATAAAAAAACATGTCAAAAAGTGGAGACCTTCCTAAACCAACCAAAACCAATTCGAAAGCTGCAACCTTTGGATCAAAAAATCTGATAACTGCAGAAAGCAAAAACGAAGATGGTGTAAACTTAAAAACCAAGAAAACACTTTTGCCAACCCCGCCCCTGCTGAGACTAAAACTAAGCCTTCAAAATTGAAAAAAAAATTAATGAAAACCAAAGAAAACAAAAACTTAGCCCATAACCAGCTAAACTCCAGCTCAAGACCAAGCTGCAAGCTATCACCTATTTTAGAAGCTAACTTATAGAAGAATATGCCAAAAAATGAAGACCTTCCTAAACCAAACAAAACTAATTCAAAAGCAGCAACCATTGGATCAAGAAATCATAATCTGATAACTGCAGCAAGCAAAGATGAAGATGGTGTAGTAAACCTAGAAACCAAGAAGAGACTTTTGCCAACCCCGCCCCTACTAAGACTAGACCTAACCCTTCAAAATTGAAAAAAAAACTAATGAAAACCACAGAAAACAAAAACTTAGCCCATAACTAACTGGACTCCAGCTCAAGACCATCAATTTTAGAAAATAACTTATAGAAGAACGTGCTAAAAAGTTGAGACCTTTGAAAACCAACCAAAACCAATTCAAAAGATGCAACCACTGGATCCAGAAATCATAGTCTGATAACTGAAGCGAGCAAAGACAAATATGATGTAAACCTAGAAACCAAGAAAAAATTCTTAGCCCATAACCAGATAAACTCCAGTTCTAGACCAAGCTTCAGGCTACCGTCTATTTTAGAAGTTAACATATAGAAAAACATGCCAAAAAGTGAAGACCTTCCTAAACCAACCAAAACCAATTCAAAAGCAATTCTTTAAAAAAGTTCGAATCAAACCCAAAAGGTGTGAACTAAGAAACAAAGAGAACACCCCACTTCCCGAAAGTCTAGTGGAAAGCCAAAGCCAAGCCTCGCACTAACTTCTAATTTAAAAACCAACTTGCAAGACTCCAACAAACATCATCTGCTAAACTGTAGAGAAAATCTCTAGCTAGCAAAAACCAATTTAAAAGCTACAAGATAAATTTTTAGAAAACATTAAATCAAAGAACCAAAAAGAAACCACTGCTAAACCTCCGCCATTGAGAACCGGAAAAGAAACAAAAGAAAAGAAGAAAAACTTGGCGAAAGAAGCCAATGCTAAAGGCCAAACCTCACGCAAACATACATATATTTTACAGACTCACTTACAACATTTGACAATCAAAAAATAACAAGAAGAAGGAAACCATTCAACCTGGCACATGCCAAAAATGGTAAAAATACCCAACCAGCCAAAAACTATTCAAAAGCTGCTGGACAATGTTTTAGAAAACTTTTAGAAAAAACAGAATGAAACTGCTAATCCAGAAAAAAAAAGTTCTAGATAATTCCAATTACATAAAACAAAAAAGAAGAAGCAAAAAACAATCAAAGCCAAACAGTTTAGGCATTCCAACACCAGCAGCTGACACTTCCAAAAAACAATCAACAACCAACAAAGCAATAGCAAAGAAAGTCTCCTACCCCAGCTGTAGCCATTGGTATAAACAAGATGCAAATCCTATTTTTTAATAATACGTGCAATGTGGAATGACCGCCTTAATTCATAAATCTCTTCCAGCCAATAACAAAGGTGAAAAGCAATTAAAATCAACACAGTCAATAAGGCTAGAGACAATCCAAGCCAAAATCTACCATCAGGGTCGCGGTCAAAAAATCATTTCATCAGATGCAGCTACAAAGACAAACAAAATGTTGACTTTCAGTGTCATCGGATGACTCGTAGGTACTACGGAGCAGAAAACTACTATAGTACCTGTGTAACAACTCAAACCTCACTTCTTTTTTGACAACCCAGCAATACGGACAGAAACTTTTGGGTAAAGTCCACAAGTGGAAGAAACTAGTTTGTGCGGCCAGTGTACTCAAAGAAAAAGAAAGTAAAGAGACTAAGAGCTAGGTTGTGTACTTGGCTTAGAAAAAAAACCAAATGCTACTTAGATTTTACCAAGATCAAAATCAAACCCCAAAAAAGCCAAAGAATAATCAAGTATGGAAAGAGTCGCATTTACGCGCTTGCATTTCTGCTAGTCCACAGAGGATTTTGGTTATCCAATTCACCATTGGCTTAAAACTATCCAAAAGATCTCCACTACCCTAGTCATCTTATACATATATATCAATATCTACTCTACGTAAACCAACTGCATCAACAGATCAACTACTTCCACCTCCTCAATATGATCCCACTTATTGCAATCCCCTCATTCAGCTCAAAAAACTACAAAAGTGGTATTCTAGAGTCTATACCTTAGACCATATACACTTACAGTGTGCTATTTTCCGCACGGTGAAGCCAACATAACACATCAAATGCCCACAAATGACGTCACGCGCTAATTGTAATATAGTTAAATCTTACTTAACAAAAACAATAATTTTTTATTAACAATTATTATTGATTAACGTTAACAAAGCACCTATGAACATTTTCAATTATAAAACTTTTGCAACAATAAATGTCAACTGTCAATTATCAAATAACACTTGGTTGTACTACAACTTTCAATATTTATATCAAACAAATGAAATAATTCGCTTAATGCAAGATTCGTAAACATTTTGTTAGATTATACATGCTTTAAACACTAAGTCTCTTGCTATATGCGCTTTTTTGCCCACAACTGACGATTATTGCCATGTCGGCAAAATGCGTGTAGCCTATATCATCATCAAAAAGACTTAAAACTCGAAGTTTTTTTGATTGCGTTTGCAACGTTTTAATTTCTAGTTTAATCGACACTAAGTAAACATGTTAAGAACTAGCATATAGTACTCATACTTTATATTAAACACACATTTCTACATCTAATAAAGAAACATATTTTCTACATCATTACTAATCGTAAAATATAAATTAGTTTATTCACTGCTATTTATTATTCAACAATTATAAAAACATCGTACAGGTAAAGAATGAATGCTCTTTACATACAAAATTACGACCATTTTATGATAATCTAATATCCAATTAGGAATTGAACAAGCCATGAACATGAATGCATTGATATTTATTAATAAAATTATGAAGCTAACATTTTATTCGATACTGAATTGAAAAAACAATTGTTCTAATCTAACGTCTGAAGTTCACTGGTTAATTGGTAAAATCTGTATAAAATTGATTGAATTTAGACTTGTGTTGGTTTTAATTAAAAATGATATGTAAATAAAATAATGAAACTAAAACTCATCCAATTAAATATTACTCATTAAAGTTTTAAAATCTTGAATCGGCATTCTCCTGAATGTTTTTAAATGCATTCCATCAACCTACAATAATAATTTTGAGAATCTCGAACATCTCAATTATTAATTAAACCACAACGAAGAGATTATAGCATCCCTAATTAAATCCCCGACTTGCTTGCTTTGCTTGCTTCATCGGTTGAGCAATTTGTGCGTGTAACGCACCTTCGAACCGACGCCCACGAAAACAATTCTGGCCCACACTTTACCTAGGCAGCTGTTAGGACAAGTTCAATGCACACTAGTCGCAAGTTCAAGGCTCCGTGTGTGTTTATTTTTAAAATCCTATTCACTCAATGACAATTTAGTAAGATGCGGCAGGCGCGCATCGTGGATGTGTAATCGGCGTGCAGAAAGGCGCTAATAATAACGAGGAAGTGCGAGCGGCTGGATGCATAGCGGATAAATAACTCTCGCCGAGGAAATTGAGGTGATTTATCTTTCGCGGTGTGATTTCCGCATGTAAGCGCAAATTTTGGGGCGTAGTGAAATGTCATACTGTTTCCTATGATATTGTAATAAATTGATGAAAACGCTTTGTTGTCTATTAAGAAAATTTACTTAATTTTTTCTATAGAAGTCGCTAAAAGATTTTTAGCGTTCATTTTAGAAAAATCTCTGGCATGGCTCGATAAAGCAAAGGAATACAAAAGCCTTTCAAGACCAGAATATAATATAAGCAAAACCACAAATTTATTATTTACAACCGCAGGATCTCACAAAGCTTGAGGACTTATATTTCCGTTTTCAACTGGATTTTGTGCTTATAGAATTTATACAAGGGGGCAGCAATCTAGTTTAGAATAGATAACTGTAGACAAGATTGACCACAGTAATTTGGTCCAGCAAAAATTTAATTGATTATTTCAGTTTGTAGCTATTATGTTTTAATCTACGACAGAATTTGGGCTTATACTTTAATTTCATTTAAAATTTTGTTAAGTACCTTGCGTGGTCTCCTAAAAGCTAATATAATCTTTAAACTAAGTTTCCAGTTTGTCGAAAAAGACTGATTTTAGCTAATATGGTGCTGCTGCAAAAATTGAAGAATTGAAGAACCTTACTTTGCTCTGATATATTGTTCCCAAATTAACATTTAGCACTACGGAAGAACCAAGACTTCTAAGACAGAACTCCATATCGGCCAATAAAAATAACGCTAGATCTACACGATTAAAGCAGAGAACTGGAGTAAGCTTAATTGATTCGAATACAAAACTCCAAATTATTATGACAAAAAAAACTGCAAAACAAGATATAAAGAAAGCTATGCTGAAAGCAATGAAGTAATGTGGAAGATAATTTCGTTGCTATACAACAAAGAGGGAGATAAAGTTTAGGCTTAAGGCATCAACAAAATCGCGACAAAAATATGCAGTTCTACAACAAGGCTCGTTAAACTAGTACGATTCAAAACCAAAGAAAGGAGCTTAACAAGGCAACAGTAAACACTAGAAAACTTTTCAACAAAACCAACAAAAATAGAAAAAAAATGATAAAAATGTATCTTAAAATGCTTGGTGTGGTGGTTGGGCAGTTGAGCGTTTGTTGCAAAAGCGTCAGCTGTGGGTGACTGAGCCACTCATAGAACCAGACTCACGGCATATAACAATGCCATAAAAAAACAATTAAAAATCATGAAGGAGATGTCGTGAAGACGTTAAAAACGGCTCTAAAAAACCAAAAACGAAAAATACACTGTCGGTCGACGGCACTCTGCACGAGGACACTTCTCGGACTCTACTTTGATGGAGTGTACTTCCACCCTTATTAGAGTGCATTATCATGGACGGCCCACTACAGATAGATAGGAAAGTAGCGATTGTACCGTTCACAAGATGACAAAACACCAAAGACCTAAAAAAACCCAAAAAAGTATGGAGCTACGCTCCCGATAGCAAAAAAAGTAATGTATCTAGAACTCACGCTTGATCAAGACTAAACTTCACACTCATTTGGATAATATAACCACGAAAGCCAAGCCATTCGGGTGCTCTTGGGTCTTACCAAGAGCACTCGAATGGGTCGTATAGAAGGAAAAACCAACCTCAAGAGTACGGCCAACAAACTAGGTAAAGTTCAAAGACTACCAACAAAGTGTATCTGGTAAACAGATAAGCCCAAAGACCAGAATGGCACCAAAGCGAAATTTACAAAGACCAGGGGAAGCAAACTTCGCCATCGAGGAACATAATCGGGACAAGACTATAGTCCAACAGACCAATAACCATCATGCCAAATAGTCAAGCGGCATTGTTGGCATTGCAGCCACCAATAAAAACTGGTTTTAGCCTACATAAATCTGGAAGCATTGGCCACTATCTTCAGAGTTTGCTTGGTCTGGACACCAAAAGACTATGGAATAAAAAGAAATTTCATAGCAAATCATCTCGCCAAAAAGGGAGAAAAATAAACATTTACTGAACCAGAAAGAAAATAATCCTCAGCAAACTTAATGCAAAACATAAGTCCTAACAAGCACATGCATGCAATGGGAATAAAGATGAACCCCTACGATGCGGCTGTATGAAAGACTATAAGACTTCTCGCTACACTTGCTGAGTAAATGCAAAGTTTATAATCTGCAGCAAACAGCCTCCTTTGGTAAACATAACCTAAGAAATGCTAAAGGTAATCACTTGGCAAAAAATTATAAAAATCATCAAAAGAGTAGAACCTCCGCAATGCCAGAGATGCCAAGCAAACCGCTTCGTAAAAGAAAAAGAAAAAAGTGAGAGTGTTTACTCAGTAAAATCCTGACCTGAAAAGTCTTTTGAATATGTTTTCCTTCCCACGTAAAAAAAGTGTCAAAAGAACGCCTGCTACACGCAAAAGTAAAACTGTAAATAATAAAAACTAACAAAGAATTTTGAAGTTTCTGCAGTACCAAGTATGATGAGCTAAACGCTAATGAAGACTTAACTTGATAATCACCTGAAAAGTCTTGGTATTGGTAAACCTCCAAATTACCTTAACAACTCAGAAGCCGATCACAGAATTGAAAAAAAGACTTACGGGTCAAGCCTTTCCAAGATTTCATATGACCAATATGAGATGCCTATTGTACATCTTCACGTTGTACTCTGTTAACAAATGGTTAACTTAACGTAACAAAGTGTGCTTTCCTCAAGATTTTCTGATGATTTCAGAGGCCAGCTTCAAAGATGTGTAGTTTCCGAGTAGCTACTAGCACTTGTATTTACGTATACCAAAGTTGGCCAAAAACGCCCTTTGTAGGAAAACGTAGTATAAGCACTGAGAAGTGGTCCTAACACAAACATGAAGACCAACTTTGCAAGCTACCAAAAACTGGATTTTTCCTCACGAGGTTAGAATTCGTAAAGCTGTAATGTTTTGGAATGTTGTTCGTGTCTGAAAGCGCATGACGAGCAAGATCTATCGGTGATTTGAAACAAATATCCAAAAAACCAACTTTTTAAATGTTGTTCTTCAGTAAACGTATCTAAAAGCGCATGTCGCAAAGGCCTTTGACCAAATTTTACAAGAAGCCTCCGGAAGTCATTCAACGTCTCAATTTTTAAACCTTTTTGAGAACAATTTTAGGAAATAACTAATATCAGTCGTTTAGTCAGCATAGTTCAAGATTGATTTTTGCACCCATACCAAAACACCTTAAATCAACAACCCCAAAGTAAAACCGTAAGACCATGTACAACAATGCAACGCAAAACCTTGCAAAAGTAGAAGAAGACTCCAATCAAACCCAATCTAGTACCAAAAGCCTAGCGACTGCTTGGCATCTTCCAAATGAATAACTTCAAAGAACAACATCAGATCAAAGAAACATCTGCAACTAAAGATTGCCCAAAACTTGCTCCAAAAAACATCAAATCAATTAAAAAAGAAAAACTCCTGCGGCACACAACTAAACTCAAAACTGGCTTAAATCTCCCAAAAGATCAATTTTGTAAAACGGCGACTGACTGACAATTCCCAAAAATATCAGAAACTATAAACAGAAAAATTTAGAATCAGAGCAAATCCTTAGTTGGAAAACGTACACTGACAAAAATTCTAAGTCTCAGATTGTCACAAGGAAAAACGCCTCAAGATAAATTGATCTCTTGTCATCATCAATACGCCAACACAACCACCACCAGGAAACCTACGCCAAGTGCAAAATTCTGTTAAAAAAAAAACTCAAAAAATCCTACACTCGGACTACAGTGGCACTGGAATCAAAGTAAATCCTCAGTTGGAAAACGTACCCTGACAAAAATTCTCAGTCTCAGTTTGTCACAAGGAGAAACGCCTCAAGACAAATTGATCTCCTGGCATTATCAATACGACGACACAACAACCACCAAGAAACCTACGCCAAGTGCAAAATTAGGTTAAGACAAAAAACTCAAGAAGACTCATACTCGGACTACAGTGGCATTAGAAGAGGAAGCAAAGGAACATCATCAATCTTTCCTCTATCACTCCTCAATCAGAAGCAGTCATTTAATTATTGTAGGACAAATACAGCAAGACACACTCAACCAGGAATAGAAGAGAAAAGTTACCCTAAACATCTGCAGGCTTGTCAAAGATCGTAACCGTTATCAAAATTATCTGCTACGCCATTTAAGATTAGAAAAAATTAAAGGCCAAAATCTAGCATCAAAGCATCAACCCCAGCTATCGTGTATAATCTCCTAGAAGGATAGCTTCAATAGACAACTTCAAATCAAAGACGGTAAAGATAGAAGAAACCTCAACATATTTTATTTCCATTTGCACCTGCCAGGTACCTCACAAAATAATAACTTTAGACGACAAAACCAGTAAAGAAAAAGAAAATCAGTAACATAGGTTTAAGATAGACTGATCTCCTACTTTAACCTTGTTGCTGCATTACGAAACAAATCTGAAGTTGTTGTATTGAATCACATTATCAGGTTCTTCAACCACAAAATCCTTCTTCGCCTTTGTGCCTTCTACCTTTTCCGGCAGTATTAATTGAAATGTTTTATATCTTTTTTTTGTTGTCTCATAATGTAATCCAAGTATTCCAACTTTTTTTCTTTTTACCGTTTAGACCACCTATCCTTCTCAGTACCTCATGGAAACATGGGCAGTCCTCAGATTTTTAAAAATCTACATTTTAAACGCATTGAGATTCTTTAATGAAACTTCCGTCCAACATAATTCTCGCAATAAAAATGAATTCTTTTTTTAGCCAGATTTAGCAAATAACACAACCACTACCACAGAAACTTCCCCCAAATTTTTCATATCCCAAAAAGACCAAAAGTTCTCCATTAAAAAGACTTTACCACACATTTTTACCACCGGGATAAGGAAGAAGAAGAAACATTACTAACCTTTCAGCTGTTACTTCCCAACTAGAAGCAATCGTTTAATTATGCGTCACTGATGCAGCAACCCAAAAATTAGGCTTAAATTTAGCGCTTTCACCATTAAGGCTTATGTGCTTTGCTTACGTTGCAAAACTCAAACAAGAAAATGACCTTCGCAGACTTCATTCCTGGCGCATGCAACCAAAGCATGCCCAAAACAGTAACTAGTTTCAATAAAAAAATAACCATGCCCCTAGCTATAACCTCTCAAAAAAATAATTTTGGAAAACAACATTAATTTAAAAAAAAATTTATTGTCTTTATTGCACTTCCTAGTGCATTCAATTAATAAATTTTGAAAAAACAACTTTGTGTCAAAAACTTCTCACAAACATCGAACTAAACACAAACTACGCAAAAGTACTTACGGGCACTAGCCTACCAAAAATAGCAAACATTGATTGCAGACCTTTAACTATCCAGCTTTACAAAAAAAACATTCAACAACAAAGACACAGAAGAATTTAGAATCAAAGCAAATATCTCAGTCGTTAAAAATTTTCTTTGCCAGATCTGACAAAAAACAAAAGCAATACCACAAAAGCAAAAAATCTAAATTCCGTAAAGACCAAGAAAGAAGTCCCTTGCCACAAAGACTTCACCTTACACTAGGACAACCGTAAGATTTGAAAGGGAAGTAGAAGAAACATTAATACCAACCTTTCCGCTGTTCCATTTCCCAATTGTAGTGGCACGGAAACAGCAACCCAAAAAATCCCAAAGTAGATAGCTTTTAGTAAAAACATTGGAAAAAGCGCTTCCACCATCCGGGCACATACTTAACAAAGTTTGGATTAATGCCAGTTTTTGCAACAACTAGCATGGGAACACACGGTTTGTTTATGTCAAAGCATTCCCGCAACATGCTGGCATAAAAGATCAGAAGTCTTTAGGAATTTTGATTATAATACCAATCGACTAAAAGATTTTGTACCAAACTAGAAATGCAAAAGAGTACTTATCAAAGACATCTGAATTGTTGCCAAAGATTGTAAACAAACCAGACCAAAACCAAACCACAAAAAATGCTCAACATTTAGCAAAAAGTCAAAGAAAATTACGAACAACAAAACATCAGTAGATTAAAAAAATTAAACTAAAACATGCCTTAAACTAATTGGTATCTCCCAAAAAGATAACTTCAAAGGAGGTCATCATACCAATAAAAAAAAAAGGTTTTCATTTCCTGAAGCATACAACTAAAGTATTCTCAAAACTGTCCAGAACTAAAAATACAGAAACAAACCAGAAAAAAAAAAGAATAAACCTTCATTGACTTTCTTGGCGCATACAACTACATGCCCAAGACAATTACAATTAACAGCGACTTAGTAAGATATAAAATGATTTTCCCGAAGGTAGTACTTTTCGTCAAGTCTCTTCTAAACTCTGTTTTGCTCAGGTTTAATGTTGATTGTTTTCTATCTATGGAGGTTTTCATGTGTATTCTATGTGGTTTGAGTTACCAAGTTTTCCTTAGGTTAGGTTATACTATAAGAAAATATTGAAAAAATTGGCTAAAAAAATTATACCCAGAGTAAACCAAAATCAAGATTTTTGAAAAACTTTGCTTGTCAGAATTTATATAGTTTTTACTTGATATAACCCA
The DNA here is from genome assembly GCA_963932245.1 of Tachinus rufipes. Lineage (NCBI taxonomy): Eukaryota > Metazoa > Arthropoda > Insecta > Coleoptera > Staphylinidae > Tachinus > Tachinus rufipes. The sequence goes on from OZ010749.1 coordinate 13,783,377, forward strand.
CAACTTCTGAGATATATCAAAGCTTTCCAATAAAAGTATTTTGATAAAGCAGATGCTACTGCTTATAATTTTATTTGTTGGAATAATTGAAGTCGTGTAGAAACTAAAACAATAAAAATAACCCACTCAAGAGAATTACCTTCTAATAATAAAATTTATCGAGTTTTTGATTAATGTGTATGTATGGCCAGCTGTTATAATTAGTTACAATAATATGAAGTAAAACAAGACAGCCAACACTTGTATAGTCTTTGTAAATTATAAATGTATGAAATAAATTACACCCTACAGCTTCTATTTTTTAATATGTGTTATTTATGACAAGGCGACATTAACATCTAGCAATATATCTCCAAACTCTCATTCTAATTCAAGGCGTGAATTGAAATACGACGTTTTCGGCTTTGCTTCTTCTCTTTGTGGTCTTGGCATTATTTCAATCTATAGATTTTTATTTATTTATTCTCCAGCCACCAAGTGCGTGACCATTTCAGTATTGCCAACTTTTGTTTGCGCTGTACAAACAAAGAGAAAGAAAAAAATTCAGACCACTTACATAAGCGGATTAAAAGTTAACCGATCGATTTATTCAATAGCCGATATTACCATCTACGTCCGATTTATGGTTCGCGGATATTTTTTTTTAGAGTCATGAGAACCGAACCTGCTCTCTGCGAGAACTTCCTTTCCCGGAAGGAATCGGATAAAAAGTAAACGGTTGAGGAGTCGTCGATCTCTAGAGATTGTCAATGCAAAGTAATTTCTTTAAAGGAATTTTTCTTTATATATCGCTGAAAGTTTGCAGGATATAATGCCCCTTGATCTTGGCTTACAACCAAGGTCGATAAATATCTACTAAAACCCTCCAACTTATTGATTAAAGCAAGCGATAAAATTTATCAGCGAATTAACCGCAACTTATTTACGAAAGTTTTGCAATAAAATTAAACGCACTCAAACTTTTATAATATCATAGAAAAATATAATTTAATTAAATTAAACTATTTTTCTTCATTTTGCGGCTGCTATAAATATCCAGCAAGAGGGTGCCTCACGGTTAATTAAAGTGTGTAGCGCTAATTTGCCGATAAAATGTAATTACCAAGGTCGTAAACTTGTACGCGTTCTTCGAAGATGCACGGGGTTGTTTTCGAGGACATTCGAAGCACAAAGTCGTGTTCGACGGTTATTACACGAGGTCGCAATTATGAAAGCGCCGGCATTAAGCCCCGATTTATCGTGCGGGAAAGTGTGTGCATGCAGGGGGAGGATGTTGCTATAAAGCCTCTGCGGAAGAGGGATTAAAAATAGGAACTTAAATTAAAATAATTATTATTTTTCTGCTTTATATGAAACAGTAATCGATTTCTGAGAAAATAATATCAATAAACCTCAGCAGTTATTGCCATTATTTGCACGTTTTATTATTCTATAAACTTTATGATTCAATTATAAGCTTTGGGAACTTGAAATCGTGATTTGAAGTTATTGTGTTATGTCTGCAATATTTTAATAATAAAATATTTCATGTTTAAATTAATAAATTGGCACACGGGTTCAAAATCACAAATTGACCGCCCACGAAGGACATTTCGGAAATAAAACTGCAAGCAACAATCATATCGCGTCGTATTGCAATAACATTTATGTAAAACAATGTTTATGGTTTTTGCTGGGTTGCACAGCGTGGGCTACTTTTTATTGTTGTGTTCGAGGCTGCGAACGTTATTAAAATTGATCCTTTTTTAGGAAATCGACATATAATTCGATTTTATGATCAAATTAATTTCTTCGTTTTTAATATAAATGTTTAGTATTCATTTTGTTGAACTAAAATGCAATAACTTAGGTTTTAATTATTGGTCTTATACTGGATGGAGAATCATTTATTAAATTTAAATTATCTGATTCAAATAAAAATGCTGTTGCCTTTCTATATAAAGATTTAACTATATTCTTCAAACACGTATACAGTTCAATTTAGTTATAATAGAAGGCTTTGCGTTACCATCTCTCTAGTTAATGCACTTTTTTGCAATGCTTCTTCTTCCTCTTTTGTTGATTTGTTTTGTGTTTTATCTCAAAATGTCTGTTGTGATGTCCAGCTTTTGTACCATCATTTTGGTTTGAATTTTTCAATTTTTGGCCATATTGCTCATCTTTCTTCTACCATTATACCTTTTGACTCGGACTCCCCAATGTTGCCATCTTGCTCGTTCAAACCTGATTTTGTCTACCGTGAGAAGATCACAGTTACTCCTGCCCGAGGGAGGGGGGGGGAGGCAAAATCATAGCCCATATGGGAAATTAGACGTTCAAACCGTGGGTTCCAATTACATCAAAAGTTGGGTCACTCAAACGTAGAAAGTTATAGGTATTGCCTTCCATTTTGACTGAAGCTGTTCCTCCGTCAGCAAAATTGGACATTAATTGTGGTTTGACCCACACCTACTTGTGGCTTGAAATAAATCAAAGGCATGTGTCACGCTTGTGAACAACAAAACCCATTCTATCTACTAAGCAGGCACAGGTAGCCGCCCGGTTCAACCTCTACTCTTCCTCAGTCCTTCTCTTTTGCCCAACAATTTTAGGATCAGGCCGTATACCCTTAAACTAAGATTTAGCCCAATTCCAAAATACTGAGATGAGGTTCAACCGTATCCCGTGCTGAGTGCTCATGACAAACACCCCTTGCAGCAGAGTACTTATGTTAACCAAGATTTCTTGGCAACGTTGAACGAGTCGCCGTCGTGACTCCTTTCGGAGTATTACTACTCCACATCAATTTTGAGGATGACGCCTTTGCCTTTAAGCGGCTAATGAGTGAGTTAACGCACTTCTTAAGTTTTAAAAGTAAAATCTAACAACTACCCTGTGGAGGGTGTTTGTAACTCGAAACATCCACTGCTACGCAGTACTGATGTTAGCCGTCGTATAGTCCTACCACTTCTCTGCATCATTTTTGAGGATAGCGCATTTGCCTCTAGAGTAGGTGAGTCCACTTCCGATCTTTTAAGCAGCTGGATATTCTTGAGGCTTTGTTTAGTTAGGTGCGGACTTAAAAGTTCTTGCACTTAAAATTTCTACTTCTAAGTACTTTGCATCGGATAAATTCTTTTGATATGACTCGATCATTTTAGTCTTTTCTTCTAATATTATCATATTGTATCGTTCTGTAGTTCTTTAATCTCATTCTATAGCCTACTCTAACTTTTTAATTTTTTCTCATTATTTTGTCCATAAGCAAGCTAAGTAATGTTGAGCTCATGTTGTCACCTTGCCTTATGCTCATCCGTTTTTATCCATTTATCCATCCGTAATTACTACGCCCAATTACAAACCATTACACCATCGTATATTAACTAGTTCAAGGTATATTTTCACTTTATTGGCCAATGTAACTTGCAGCCAATTTCTTTCATCCATTGTCAGCTGATATTTTATGCAACCGCCCTCACTTCACTGCTGAATTGAACTGTTACTTTGCGCCGCTTTAATTGATCTTTTTGCACCAGCTCATTACTGCTACAGCCTGCATTGTTCCCGCGTGCTTTTTGATATTACTTGAAAGTTGTTCGAATGCTTTGAGGTAGACAAAACGTGAATTCCCGGGTTTGTTGTTGCAAAAACTGACATTGTCCAAAAATGTGCCATAATACTGGAAGCAATGTTACAAATGTTTTTATTAAAAGAAGCCAATTAAGCGCTCTTTTGGGTGCTGACTCCATGCTGCAACAATTGGGTGACTGCTGCTAGTAAAAAAGTAAAAGTATTACTGATATTTCACGGTGGTTCTTGTATAAGGTATATGTATGGCAATTAAAATTTTTTTGGTCTTTATGGAATCTAGAAATTTTGTCGCCGCAGGTAGGCAAAACTTCTAGATCCTATAAAAGCAATCAAAAAACCGTATCGGCGTTTTGGTAGTGCCGGGAGATCAGTTTGTCTTGAGCCTTTTTTACTGCTAATTTCAATAAGAGTTTTAAGATGCGTTTCTCAAATGAGCATTTGCCTTTGCTGTTGTATATTTTAAGTAATTCGGGATTGCTAGAGATTAGATGTCAATCAGTTTTGCTAAGCATTGGCTTGTTAACAATGGGTTGACGGTTCAAGTTCAAGACGGTTTTTGTATCATCTTTCTTATTAATTAGCTGTTAATTGTAATTGTTTTTGGGCATGCTTTGGTTGCATGGATCAAAAAGTGCAATAAAGTCTGTAAAAGCTTTTTCCTTTTTCTATTTTCTATTTCTTAGATTTGATGTGGTCTACTAAAGATATCCTTTTAAGAGGTGACGGGTAGTTTTAGAAATGCTTTAGTTGCATGCTTTAGGAAACAAAATAAAATCAAACTTTATCTTTCTTCATTAATTTGATGACCTTCCAAAGTACGAGATAGTTTTAGGCATGTTTTAGTTGAAGGCATAATTTTCTTTGATTTAATGTTTATGGTGTTTACCCGGCTTGTAATCTTTGACAAGCCTGCGGATGTTTTTGGTATATTTTTGGTTATGATTTAGAGTGACCAACCCACCCAAGTGTTGGTCATCAAGAAATTGAATTCATCAACCTTTCCTCTAATGTAGAAACTTCTGATGCTTGCAAACAGGAAAAACTTCCAATTTCTTGTTAAAAAACTTTTTGGTGGAGGATTGGTGGGCACTCAAATTACTATTCGATTATAATCATTACCTGAAGTGACTCACCCACCCACCCAAATGTTGGTCATCAAGAGAATGGATATCACCTCCTCTTCTGTTACTAAAAAATATCTAATACTAGCAAAGAGAAGAAATAATAAAGACTCGGGATTGTGCACTTCAGTTCAAACTACTTGCAAGTAATTATAATCTGAAGCAACCCCCCCCCCCCTCCTCGTAAGTGTTGGTAATCAAAAGATTAGATATTGCCTCCTCCTTCTAAGAAACTAGCAAACTCTTGGGCAAGTATGTAAGCACTCCTGTTCAAACTACTCAAGTGTAATCATAATCTAAAGTGACCTAACCACCCACCTAAGTGTTGGTCATCAAGAGATTAGATATCACCTCTTCCTCCTCTGAGTAAATGACTTCCTAATACTTGCAAAGAAGAGAAACTTCCAATTCTTTAATAATTAAGTTTCGGGTGAGTGGGTGAGCACTTCAGTTCAAACTACTCCCTGCTAATCATGATCTGGAGTGGCCCACCCACCCTCGCAAGTGTTAGTCATCAAAAGATTGGATATGACCTCCTCCTTCTTAGACAAAAAAAAAAACTAACAAATTCTTGGCCATATGGGCACTACAGTTTAAACCACCTGATGACAATCATGGGTACGAGACTTCCAGTCGATAGTTCATAATCTTTAAAACCTTTGTCGACTTTTAACTTATCAAAATGCAAATATCTAAAGTTTTTGGGTTTTCAGAAAAGTTTAGTTTGTTTTGTAGTTCTTCATGCCTGAATGTTGCTGGAATGCTTTGGCAAAGGTAAAGCGTTGTTTGTCAAAAATCTGTTGAAGTGGAAGTGAATTATTTAATGTTTTTACTAAAATGGATCTAATTCGCCACTACATTTAAGTGCTACTAGTTGAAAGATAACAGAAGAAAAATTAGTGATGTTCCTTCTTCTGCCCTTTCAATGTTACTACTGTAGTCCAAGTGAGTAGTAAAGTTTGTGTAGCAAAAAACTTCTTTTTTGACCTTTACGGGATCTAAAAACTTTGCATTGGAGTAGGTGTTTGTGGTTTTGTTATTCGCCAAAATTCTCAAGAACTGAGTTAATTTGGTTTGATTTTAAACTCTTCTGTACTTTTGCTATTAGATGTTCTTCTTTTGTAGTTTGTAAGTACTAAAAGTCTGAGGTTTAGTTATTTTCCAAAACTTTTGCTCAGTTTACGTTTTGCTCCATGTTTGTGGGTAATTTTTTTGCTGTGGCTAAAAAATGTTTTGGGCATGCCCTAAGAAGTCTTTTCATTGCTCGAATGTTTAGTCGTAAGCAAAGTTTGTTGTTGCAAAAACCGGCATTTGTCCAAAATCCTTTGCAAAAATTCCCGTATGGTAGAAGCGCTGTGGGCAAAATTTTCACTAAAAACGACGCAATGGTTGCTTCTAGTTGAAATGTATCTTTTTCTCCCTTTCTACGGTTATCAAAGTAATAATAAACTTTTAGCTTTTTCAAGGTCTGGAAAAGTTGCACTTTGCGTTAGTTTCTGTAGTTATTTGCAAAATCTGGTTAAAAAACATTATTTTAACCACGAGTGTCATGCTGGTGCTGCTAGGAGATCATTCTGTCTTCAGGAGTTTGCTTTTCTTCTTCTTCACTGCTTTAATATCGTCTTCTAAAGATATTATTTTGAGAAGTACCAGACAGGTCCAGGTAGAATGAAATCTGTTATAGTTTCATCTAATTTTTTTGATTTGATGCTGTCTTCCGGAGTTGTCCTTCTGAGAAATGCTAAAACTTATTTTTAGTGCTAGGCCTTCTTAACTTTTTCTAATCCTACGTGGCGTAGCAGACAATTTTGATAACGCCTCCACCTAGTTTACAATTTGGTAAGTACGCGGTACTCCAGTAGGTTGTTATCATAATCCTTTTATTCCTTTTAATCCTTCATTGGTGTTTATCTTGTTGTCCAAAGTCCGTTCCGTACGTGCGTTAAGCAAAAGCTGGAAATAACTGGTAGAATACAAAACGTCCTAAAAGTTTTCTATGTGAAACAAATCTGTTTTAGATAAAATTTTGAAATCTACTACTTCATGGCCTCGTATTAACTACAAGTCAACTCTTTAAAACGCACATAAAAAAAAATAACATTAACAAAATGACTAGAAAGAAATTCATCTGACTATCAAAGGCACCCATAATGTAATAGATTTTTTCCCTAAGCAACCTTAAGTGTTAAATTAATTGGCCTCCCAAACAAAAAATAGCTACAATTAAGCTGCCTTGATCTACACTATACTGTTACCGAGCTCGTTAGAGAAGATCACAACCGTCACTCACAAGTTCAAGAGTAAGTGCATCAATCGCTAGACAAGTGACCTCAATAATATTTTATATAATGGATTTTCAGCCTCTATGTGCTAGGAGGTGGTATCAGTGATGTGCACCAAATATGTTACTTCTAGAAAGCACCGGAATCGTGGGTGATGACGTGGCACTCAACGTTGCAAAAGTACAGAGATGGTTAGGACAGATTTCCTGTCTGATGTGTCTGCGTGTCAGCAGGACTGACCACGGAATTCTAGAATGAATTCCTTTTATGCACCCTGGTGGCGAGTGGTTGGTCAATCACGTCGCGGATTAGAGGAACATAACAGTACTACACTTCTCAATGCTGTGTTTTGCGCAGACGCCAAAACGAAACCATCGCCATCGGATTTAAGCTTAATCTCAATTTCCATACACCCTGTATAAAAATCAAAACAATTTTAGTTAATCTATAAGTTTTATTATACAAAACATCTTGGCCGTCGTTCTTCTTGTCTTTTGGAACACCCTGTATATATTTTGTGGTTGGACATGTGATATATTATAAAACTTAGCTTGACACATAATTTATTGTAACTCAACCTCTATATAATATTTAAAACAATCAAATTTTTACGCTTTTACTTTTTTGAACACCCTGTATATCAAAAATTTCTCCCTCTCGTTATACTTTTTCGTAGACACCGTGTATAACAATAAAAAAAACCTTTATAATGTAGTAATTTATATAACATTATTTTTGTTGGCACTACTAATTACAGTAATTATTGCTTTTCATGTTAAAAAAAATACTTTTTTGAACACCCTGTATAATAAAAATTGAATTTTATTGCACCAATCGCAATATTTATGCAAAGTTTTCAAAACTCAAAAATAAACAAAATATTCATCTTGTTAAACTTTTTCGGTAACACCCTGTATAACAGTAAAACTTTATTTTTTAAGAATTTGTGTTGGTACTAATAGCAATAACAAGTTGTGCAGGTCCAACTCTATCAACTCCTCATTTGATTACAAATAAAAGTAATATATAGTTCGCAAAAAAGTTTAAAGTGTTAACATCATTGAATTTAGGCCATTAACAAAGTTTTTTTTATAATTTCCAACCTGTACATGCAACAATTAAGCCGATATCAATAGGTGAATAATTCCAATTTTTGTTGTTGAGAATTCATGTTGGTACCTACTGCGATAACAGCGTCTGCGCGATACGATCTGTCATAAAGTAGTGTAGCTAATCGGTTCAACAATAATTACAATTAAAAGTGATTTTGAGTGCGCGAAGGCAGTTTTAAGTGTAAATATAATTGAACTTAAGTTGTGTGCTGGGTTTTCTGCAAATTTCCCGTCTGTGGCTGTGGTATTCGAGCGGATATTAGTGAATGAACTTTTGTTGCAGTTTCTTGGCTGTCATAAATGTGTCATTGGAGAGCTTAGCAGTGAAAGCAGGAATTTAGGTAAAAACAAATTGTCACAATTATTACTATGCGACCTGTGCATATTATCTTGCATCATTTCACCAAAACTCTGACCAATTCCTATAATTAATAACAAAAATATGTGGCTTGGAACCATAAGAAATGATTAAAAAGTCTCAACAGAATTTGTTGTGTGTTCTGCATCAAAATGCAATTCGCACTAATACATCCCAAATTTATTGTGTATCTAAAAAATCCTTTTATAAGTAGCAGAGCTGTAAGGGTTCTTTTTTAAAGCTCCATCCTGTAAGGGTGGATTTAATTGAATTATGGTGTAGAAAAGCATGAACCATAAATAAATAGTTACTTCTTATGTTCTTGTTAGTAATAAATAAATTTTTATTTGTTTGTGTTAAATTAAAGAACTTACGTCATCGTCTTCCAAATTGAGATTAATAAAGTAAGGGACTTACCTGAAACAAAAAAAAAATGTTAACATAAATATTTTATAATTTGAAAATATACAAAATGCAAATTAATGACAGCTGGCTAGCACGCTTTTTAGATTATTTTCCTGTAATGATTAAAATGAGTCACTGGAAAATAAGTCACTTCCTTTTAAGATCTTAATGTCATGCGCTCGTTGGATAATTTACTTAAATTACATAACGTTCGTGTGCACCATTCAATTTGTACAACTCATAATTCTTATTGCAAAATTATATTTAATACAAAATTAATTAATACCCAATCCAGTTATTTGTACAAATGTAATTTCCTATATATTTTTTCTTTTCCTACAGTTTCCCAATTGAGTTATCTCTTACTTTTCCGTGGCAAACAACATTCACTATTTATATACAAAGTGCAAATCTAATTTCGCACCCTAGTGGATTTCAAGACGACATACAAAAAGTATAGTTGGCTTTTAATTTCGCGCACAAGTTAAACTAAACTAAAATAAAGCAATGATTTATGCTAAGCTACTGAATAAAAAAACGAAGCATAAATAATGAATTCTCTCCGTATGTGCAATCATGCGGATTCGTATCCCTCCAACAATTTAATCTCGAGATGATCTTCGCACTTTTTTTGCTGCACTGAATAATTAATTGTTTTGGTATGAATTTACAAATACGGACAAGTTACATAATTAATTCCGTTCTGTTAGAACTAAGGTTTGCTTTCTGTTTGTTATAGTAAAACATGTTTTTAAAGTGAAGGCGGCACGTGTAATACTTTCTGCTTGAATGTTAATTACCGGGTATCGTTTCACAACTTTGTAAGCTGCATTAACGCATTATCTTACTTTGTTGCAAGATTTAAAAGCGTAATTATAACCATTGTTAGAATGGCTTAATTATAATTAGAATTATTATTATATATTTTAAATGTACAAAACATTATTCGAGTCATTTCCTGTTGGTGACGGAATTAAGCATGTTGCCCGCACATGAATCTCATTTTTCCCATTTTAAGTTTTCCGTTTCGGATAAACCAGACATGCTTGAGTTATAGTTATAGGTGCTTGCATGAGGAAGTGCATCGTATCGTAGATTACTGCCATTTTAAAAGTCGCCAGCAAAATTATTTAATGAAGTAAATGTATGTATTATAAGTGCCAAATAAATTTCTAAAGTTTTCCTAATATATTTAGTGTATAAAAAGGATTCTTTGTAAATTTATTGCACTTTATGGGCAATTTATGAAGCAAACAAACCTTTTTTAAATATTTTTTGTCATTTAATGTTAAATGAGAAATTGAAAATAGAAAATGTTGAATAACTTTAAAACACACATCAATACACTCCAACAACAGCACTACCAACTAGAAAAAGTTGAATAACTTTAAAACCATATATTGGATTTTCATAAAATTTTGCAACAACGCACTCCAACAACAGTAGTACCAATTGTAAAAAATAAATAAAATTTTATTCGGTCAATTTTACATAACCTCAAAAATAAACGCAACAGAGTTTGTAATTAGAGAAATTGAAAACAGAAAAAGTTAAATAACTTTCAAACCATGCATTGGATTTTAATCAAATTTAACAACAATACACTCCAACGACAGTAGTACGAACTGTATAAAATAAATAAAATTTTATACGGTCAATGTTACAAAACCTCAAAAGTAAACGCCACACAGCCTTTATAATTAAAGAAATTTAAAACAAAAAAAGCTGAAAAAATAAAATAATTCCAGCCACTGTGCTAAGAAGTGGTATCGGTGGTGTCTACCGGGGTCATGAGTATTAGCAGTCGACTTGTTTCCACTTGTCTCGACGTCTCTGCAGCGTGACCTTAAGCCAATTAGGGTCACAGATGTCTAGTTGCCTTTGAAATAACGGAGTTTGTCGTATCAACGTTATTCTCTCCAAAAAAAAGGAGCAGTTGCAGAGGTACAGGAATGTGTAGAACGAACGTAGTGCAGAATTCTGGAATAAATTCCTTTTATGCACCTCAATGATCGTGGGCGTCGCGGAAAGGCCTTTTGTTATGGTTGTCAGCGCGTAACAATTTCCCTCTATTCATGCAAGAGAACTTTGGAGTTCTTGAAGTAAGAAAATAACGAGTTGATCTCTCGACTGCGAAATCGCGGCATTCCAATCCTAACCTGGTAATTGCACGGGAACTGCACACTCTCTTTTCCTCTCCGGATCCAACACTTGGACTCCTAGTCTAACCTCGAGATCCCGCATCGATCTTCTGACCGTTGCATCGCGGCCTAACATTCCCGATACAGGGGTTTACCACCCTCCGTGTCATTGCATAGCAACCGCTTCCTCCGATCTACGTCTACCATCTCCGCAAGGACGTACCACACCCTGAAAAACTCTACCGTCACCCCCCAGATCAATCCCTGGAGCCGTGCCGGTAACAAAATAGCGTCCAAGAATATGGTGTTTTTACTTAACTCCGACCACCTACACATCAAGGAAGACGATGTCTGAATCACCAAGAATTTCACGTCACTAACATGACCCAAATCTGGAAAAGCACCAAAGACGTGGTTAAACACCAGCCCAAAGAAGCAGTATAGCAAGCTACGATGTTTTGGAAAAGTGTAAAAAAACCATACAAACCACAAATGCCCATCCAACTCCACCAGAGGAATACCCAAAACAGCCAGAAATGACCTAGCTAGTACTTGCGTTTGCAGCGGTGCTTGTGAACAATATAATCCTCACAATCAACCGCACAATAACACACAAGATCAAGACCGACAAGGGCACCTCGGTACATATACACAAGAAGACCGTAATCCTATGGCAAGTAGAAGAAAGCAGTGACTACTAATCCCTGATAGCACTATTCAACAAGAAATATGGCTCATCGAGGATTCAGTATGGATTTTCGTAAGCTCCTCCCTGCCAACGATCCACAAACCCGTATGTTTGTTGTGTGCAATAATAGTTCTACACAAACATGCACTTTAGCGTAAAATCCAAACCACATCACTAGAAGGGTTTACTTGGAAATTACTCCGCTTGTTTGCCATTCCCTTGCATCGAAATATATTCGCCCAATTAGATATTGCCGCTGCCGGGAATCGAACCCGGGCTGCCTGCTCAACAGTCCTCGCACTAGACCATTGTGCTACGTCGCCACGAAGGACTTTAAGAAAGCAAATATGTTTACAAAAATCGACCTGAATTCTGATTATTGGCAAATGCCCCTAGGAAAGCAGCACTGTCATTATACACAACATTCGCAGCGCCAGACGGCGGGACATACCAGTTCCGCGTCTTACCGTTCGCCCTGAAAAATTACCGTTCCGGAAATTAATGTCAAGGGTAGTGGAGGGCCTGCTTGGAGAACTCGTGATGGTATACCTGGACAATATCCCGGTATAAGAGCATGGCTTAAAGTGCAAACTAAGGAAATGCGAAAGAAAACAAGATTTTGCAGCATCACTTAACCATAATTCGGACTAACAAAACTAGGCTACGCAGCTTCTTGGGACTCCTGCACCAGGCTCCGCAAATACGCTTAAAACCATTTGTGTAAGACAAGGCTGCTAAAAAAGCCTTCCAGCTGATCCAAACCAGCATAGACAAACCACTAAGGCTAGCACGCCACCGACCAAGACTCCGTTAAATCGACGCATCCAAGGTAGCAGTAAGAGTGGTGTTATACCAGAAAGAAGAATCCCGGAAACAAATTAAACCATATACAAGTACTAAGCTGACTCCCAGACTCGATTTTACTCAAACGAGCTAGAATGTCTGCCCATTGTATTAGGGCCCACCAACTTTGAACAAGATGAGATTTTCGCACTCCGCACAGACAAACTTGTTGACGATAAAATCGACAACATGGTACGGATACTGCCTCCCGATGAAAAAGGAACACAACCACTAAACCACCTTCACCGGATAAACGTGTTAGAAGCTAAAACACTAGCAAAAATAGTACGAAAGGCCCAGTGTGAATGACCGCTAACGCAAAAAATTATCCGCAAATTTGAAAATATAAGGCGGGCCCAAACAACAACCTTGACATCAATTATATTGTGGGGAAACAAGGCAAGCTTATCTGCACCAACGATAGGTGGAACCAGTTAGTGGTGCCACCACAAGTTCCGCGCAAGGTGCTAAGAACACATCAAGCCGCCAAATCCACAGAACATGCAGGCCGAGAAAAAAACCATGGCAGTCATTGTAAAAGCATACGATTGGCCTAAGGTGCAAAAAAATGCCTGCACCTTCATCCGAAGCTGCCTAATCCGCACTACAAAATTCTAGACAGCGCCAAGTCACACAACAACGCCGATGCAAGCGTTAACAAAATGCGGCATACCGGTACCAGCCTGGTAACATTGAACAGAGCACCAAAGGATCAATGAGAGATTGGCAAACCTAAATTTTCACGGGCCAGAGTAAGTTACTATAAAGTATCAATCGACAAAGGAATAGATTGCAATTTAACTATTTCCCAGAATCCACCATGGAACTCTAGTATCTTCCCTGACTGTTACCACTACAGTAGGACGACTGCTGTGTCCACTGACTACAGCTATGAGTTGGAACCAATACATAGCATCAAACGCCCCAGGTGTACCACTTCTCGCACCTAGCCTGCACGGGACCTACAAGCCTGCGCACAACGTCGTAGGTCTTCACCCATCAAGTAGTTATTACCAAGGAAGCCTTCCAATGACTACCAATGCTATGCCCACTGCTTACGCACCTTTAAGACCATGCACAACTCGCAGCATTGCACACACCGAAATAAGCCAGATCCCAACCTCTAGGGATCAAACGCAATCGATTCGTCCCTAACCAAGTTGCGTGGGTTAAGTTATGGAACAAGAAACAAAGAACAAGGAACAAAGAACAAGGAACAAAGAACAAGGAACAAAGAACAAGGAACAAAGAACAAGGAACAAGGAAGAAAAAACAAGGAACAAGGAACAAAAAACAAAGAACAAGGAACAAAGAATAAGGAACAAAGAACAAGAAACAAAGAACAAGAAACAAAAACAAGGAACAAAGAACAATTAACAAAGAACAAGATACAAAGAACAAGGAACAAGGAACAAAGAACAAGGACCAAGGAACAAGGAACAAAAAACAAGGACCAAGGAACAAAGAACCAATAACAAAGAACAAGGAACAAAGAACAAGGAATAAAGAACAAGGAACAAGGAACAAAGAACAAGAAACAAAGAACAAGGAACAAAAACAAGAAACAAGGAACAAAAAACAAGAAACAAAGAACAAGAAACAAAGAACAAGGAACAAAGAACAAGGCACCTTCACCAAGATGCCCACGGACACAAGGTAAACGCCAGATGGTCATACCAACCAAAATCACGTTCGGACGCGTTACATCGTGCATGACATCCGAAGGAGTTAACTCCATACAAACCTAGCTGGATAACTACGGTTATCCATCCCTAGTTAACACCACAACATGGAAAGAGTCCCAAGAACCCTTTTCGACACCACCGACTCCCCCTGTGAACGGGCACCAAGCAGAACAGGAGTCGTTAACAAACGTAGTGCTTATGAAGAGCATATGAGATCCAAATACAAATAAAGTCCAAACGTAAACAAAAAGAGTATGTCACCAGAAACTTTAGAGGCCAGAGTCAAAATAGAACCAACGAAATCAGATCCGCAAAGTAATGCTAGAGTACTTGCAAACCCAGACGGTTCTCCTCCAAGCCACTACATGAACAGCATCTGCAACAAAGTGAAATCCCTCACACCGCTCACCACCGCCTCCTAGTGCGAAGCTTGAAAAGTAAAGCTCATAGATTCAAGCAACGATATAAGCGGGAAGGAACCCTCCCACTCATATGAAATTACAAAGAAGAGAGTGCTACAATAAAACGCCGACCCGGCAGTAGTAGCGAGATTGGTGGGCGCCTTGACCACAATCCACACAAACATGTGGAATGTTTCTTGAGCCGCCAGGCAGCACAATACCAACGAAGCACTAGTAAGCCAAAGCTAGAATGGTAGAGGTAGAAAGCAGCAGGAAAAAATCAAAAAATGCATTAACCAGCATTTAATCCAATAAATTTACCACGACTTGTATAGCGCTCAAAGAAAGTATAGAAAATACCGAGAAACACAAAAAACAAGTTTGTGCAAACCAAAGAAGTGCAAATAGAAAGATGGCAACAGTACTTTACTGAAAAATTTTAAGACGCTAAAAAAATACGAGGAAATAAAGCAAAGAACTAGAATCACAGATGTCATAGAAAGAATTGCACATCTTAAATGGCAATGAGCAAGACACGTGGTAAGAGAAAATGGCAAATAGTCCAAGACAATATTACAGTGGAGACCTCAAGTATCTAGAAGAAGCGTTGGCCGCCCTCAAATAAGATAGGAGGACGATATACAGAGGCACGCGAGCAGGAACTGGATACAGACTGACAACAAATATCTACATGGAAGCGTATGGAAGAGGCCTATGTTCAGGAGTGGACAAAATCAAGCTAAAGAAGAAAAAGAAGAAGAAATACTTGCTACTATCATCGAAGAAGCAAAAAGCATAAAAACAGAAAATCGCTGTATTCCAATGAAACTTTTAAAATATAGAGGCACAGAACAGAAAAAATTTTAAACAAAACAAAAACACCAAATGTATGTATATGCCTAAATTAGTCCAGAAAAGAGTTAGTCCAAATTTTCATTACATATTTCCAAAAAAATATGACAAAAGAATTTGTTTGATCCTCTTATTATTGCGTAGGAGACCAAAAATCCTAGGTACGCCACTGGGACAAGGCCCAACAATTAAGAACATTTTACACTTTTGTGCCTAAATTAAGTTAAGCAACAAAACTCATTTTCCTATTAAGCTCGACTTACTTTAATCAATTTCCAAGAATTGGGATTAATTAATTTAGTAAAACTATGAATTTTCTCTATTTTGAGACTTAAATTAGACTACAATTTTTTTTTCTAAAAAGGATTTTTTTTTAAATATATTTAAATTGTATTAGAACTTTTTTTAAAAATAATTACTATTATACTTTAAGAAATGGCACTTTTTGGACTAAACATAAATATGCTGGGACAATCGATGCGCTTCAATGTAAATGTGCTTTGAAATGCTTATAATTATGTTAATTACAATAGAAAGAAATTGTTTAATATTGAATATTTTTGTAATACTGTCTAACGATTTAAACTTTACATTGTAAAAAAACAACCAAACAAACCACATGCAATCTTGTTACCATACATCATTTATTATTGTGCCATTCGTCCAACCGTGAAAACCATTTGACATTCTTCCATGTTAAGATTGATCGCAAGATCATTATCGCGAACGATTCGCGTGGGCGACCAATAAAATAAATTAAAACGGATTACTCAACCAGATAACTAGTTTATTTATATAAAAAAATGTAAACAAGTTTTTTTAATTAAAGTTAAAAATATCTATACAATCATAGGAAGTATGCAGGATATTTTTACTGTTAATAAACTGTTAGTAGCTATAGAAAATCTAACTATGAATTATGCATTAACGAGATCCCATTAATCTCAGCATACGGATGGATAACGCGAGTAACACAAAACCATGCAGCGATAACGAACCCGGCGCAACATTTTCCGGTGCAAAAAAAAAAATAATAATAAATTTCACAGCTACCAAATGTTACCAATGCTTTGATGTTTATTAACCAGATCGATGATGATGATGTTGAAGCGGTAATATGCAAACGAACTATTTTCCTATTCAATTTGCTAATAGTTACGAACTCAATTAGTATTATGTTATGCTAATGGAATTATTTGTCTATCGGTTCAATGCACCAAAAAATATTATGCAGTCTATGAATTTAATTGCAGCTTTTAAGTAGCGGCAGGATGATTATACAGTAGCACGCCGAAAGGGACGTACCGACCGAGATGAAGATCATATTTATTATCAAGACATTTACATGTCTGTGCAAAAATTTGCTTTAGTTGCAAGCATTTTAAATCTGAAAATTAAGAGAGATTGTTTACGAAATTAACCAATATAAGAAACATAAAAATACAAGACGAATAAATAATGGAATAAAATATGTAATGAAATATAATCTCCAATTTACGATCGCATAAAACATGCAATCTACAAACAAGCTATAAATTCCAAGTAATAATTTCCACACGTTACCTTTAACAAAAAAAAAAAACTAAATCCAATCCATCATCAAAATACCTACATACTATTATCAAACCAATTTGACGATGATAATTCTTTTTCTTGGACCGTAACGGGATAACCACGAATAATCGAAGTGGGCGGGCAAGCGATACTATCCGTCCCGAACATGAAATATTAGGAAATTCGAAACATTTATGAATACTTATGTGTGGCCGTAAAAGAGAAATTTATCGTGTGTCGTATGAACCCATTAAAATGTGAGTGCGAAATCCGCGGTTCTATAAAAAAAATCTCGTAATGTGGTTCTAAATAAATATTTTATATGGGGTTACGATAAGGCAATGGAATATTTATTTCAGGGATTTAATGAAGATTTTATTTTATAGGGATCACTTGCTTATTGGCGTGCGTGAGGATTTTGTGGAATGTGGACTGAATAATGGTTGGAATTACATTTTAATTACTTTTCTTTAGAAAGTACATTAACTGGAGCTAACTTGTTATTAATTCTAGAATTTGATTAGAATTTTTCTTAATAATTTCTTATGGTTTGAAACAAAATATTTTTGTTATTAATTCTAGAAATTGGTTAAAATTTTGATCAATTTTGTATTAAATATTCAAAAACTGTTTCAGTACATCTTTTTTGATATTTAACTGATATGAATCATTTTATTTTAAATCTAGAAATGTTATAGATTCCAATATTTCATTGTGTTACAAATGTCATTTTTTAATAGTATTTATAACTCCAATTTCTTCTCACATTGTCTGGAGAATTGTTCCATTTTTTATTCTGTCAATCCACAATATTCAGACAGGGGTTGATAAAATATAGCTATTGGAATAATATTTCTTGGACAATGTATTATGCTTATGAAAGTTTTCTAATGCAATTTTCTCCGTAACAAAAATTTAAACCGTAACTTTAAACGACAAACATTATTATCGATTTGTCTCCAAATTGTTAAAAGGAAAAAACTCTTTGACTAGCCCCTTGTTAATAATTTATCCGACAGTAAGCCCTAATTGAAGAAGCTGCAAGATGCTCGCAATTCCATTCTCGGATTCTCAACCTTATCTGTGTCAAATATCCGACAAAGCGAATAAATATTTGCTTTCCAATCATCCGGTTACGAACCATCTATTGATGTTTATACACAAGCTCGCGGAATTTGTCTCCGTTTACATAGTGAATAAATGGTGTGCATATATTTGTATAATAAATTCAATTCTATTAAATCCGAATTGAAACTCATTAATGTATCATTTATTTCACGCACGGATTATTTCAATGTAAATAAATAATGTGTTATGAATTGCATGGGATTTATTTATTTATAATTAATGCGACTGAATCGTTTTATTTAACCGTTATAAATTTTCATTGTTATCATTAAAAAATAATGTACAGAACAGTAACCATCGAGGTTTGCTGGAGTTTCATCTGTAGTACTCCATAGTAGCGTCTTGGTCTAGTACCCAGGGATTGCCAAGTATCACGTCTTTGCCCAGGGTCGGTGTGACTAGTAAGGAAATCTGGTGATTCTGATCTCCGAGGAAAATTTTGGTTTGCTTGAAGCACCTCTAACTAACTCTAAGCTTGAAGCACCTCTAACTAACTCTAAAGCACTTGATACAATGCTAGATTAAATTTTGAAGCACCTTTGGTACTTCAAAGCATTTTTCAAATGTTTTGAAACAGATATAAAAACTTGACTATATCTCTAAATATTTGGAACAATGTAGGAGCTTCTAAATCAAATTTGAAACAAATCTGATACTATTGGACCACTTTGAATATTTAAGAAGCTTTCTGTGGAAATTTAATAACATTCTAAACTGATTTTGACAATTTCCTCAACATATTTGTCAATGCAAAGCTTTTCCAATACTCTTAGCTGGCAAAATGTTCTTAAAACTTTGGAAATATTTTCAGAAAGATTAAAAAAAAACAAGGTTTGATAATATTTAAACTTACTATAGTTGATTGAAGCCAATGTGGGTTGTTATTATTATGACAATATTAACATCAACATTGGCTTTGTTCAACTAAAGGGTTTTCCA
This sequence comes from Tachinus rufipes, assembly GCA_963932245.1. NCBI lineage: Eukaryota > Metazoa > Arthropoda > Insecta > Coleoptera > Staphylinidae > Tachinus > Tachinus rufipes. The sequence continues at coordinate 13,802,456 of OZ010749.1, forward strand.
ATAAGAAGTTTCATTTTTCATTGCTGTTTGGGCAGCTGTCAATTTTGAAGCTATTATATTTGACATTTAACAAGTAAAAACTACTCCATTATTAAAAATGGAACGATACACGCTTCAACAACGCAGTCACAGTTCGCAAAACCTAAGCACATTTTGGTCGTCGTAAAGCACCTTCTCAGCCGGCAATAGTAAACCTGGTGGAAAAATTTTAGCTGTTGGAACAAGTTTGTGATGTAAAGAATCGAAACCGTGTGCATCGCTCAAGAACACATGAGAATATGTCTGATGTAGCCCGTAGTGTTGAAAAAAACCCAGGTTTGTCGATTCCTCGTCGATCTTTGGAATTAGACATTCCACAAACGACATTACACCGTATTTTGCATAAAGACTTAAGTCTTAAGGCTTTGAAAGTTCAGTTAACACAAGAACTCAAGCCGGTCGATCGCCATAAACGTCGCATCTTCGCTAATTGGGTCCTTCAAATGCATCAAAATGATCCGGAATTTCATAAAAAAATCATCTTCAGTGATGAGGCCCATTTTCACCTAGGAGGCTACGTTAATAAGCAGAATTGTGGTATTTGGAGCTCAGAAAATCCAAGAATAATTGTTGAAAAGTCTTTGCATCCTCAACGTTTCACTGTTTGGTGCGGTTTTTAGGCTGGCGGTGTGATTGGATCATACTTTTTCAAAAATGAGGCTGGAGCAACTGTTACGGTAAATGGATGGTGCTACCGAGCTATTATTAATAATTTTTTATGGCCGGAATTGGAAGATATTGATGTGAACAACGTTTATTTTCAGCAAGACGGCGCTACGTGCCACACAAGCAACAAAACAATCGCAATTTTGCAAGAAAAGTTTCCTGACCGTGTCATTTCTCAAAGAGGTGATCACAATTAGACACCGAGATTTAACACTTTTAGACTTTTTTCTTTGGTGCCACGTGAAAGATAAGGTCTATGCCAATGCTTCACAATCAATTCAAGACCTTAAAGATAGAATTCGTAAAGTTATCAAGGACATACAGCCGCAAATGTGCGAATTGGTCATGGAAAATTTCATGAAAAGAATGTGATACTGCAACCGTAACCGTGGAGGCCATTTCACTGATATCGTTTTCAAATGTTAATGGCATACCTTCCTCTTTACAATGAATTAAACATTTATTAATTTCTCTTAAAAAATACCCGCTTTTTTTAAATATCAAAATGAAACCTCATATTGGAAAACCTATATAATGACATTTTTATAAATTATTTCCTCAAAAATAAAATAAAAACATTTCATATTATTACAATTTAACAATATCATTGTTTGGTTTCGCATTGAAATATTTCAAGCAAACGTCCTTTAATCTTATTAAGATTAAATGCATTAGTGGCGTATCGCAAAGTTCAAATCAAGGTGAACTTTTATTACCTAAAAAAGTCATCGAGAACAATCAGTATAAGTAAAGATGAGTGTGTCGGTGCATTGTTTCGCATTCGGTGATCAATTATAATTGATTTAAGTGATTCAAATTGGTCGGAAAATTCTGGAAATTTGTGAAAATGTGTATTGCGTGTGTAGCTGTCCTGTTGCGAATTCTTAAGCAGAATGGATTTGAATAGTGATTGGAATATTATTAAAGGTATTTGTTTGCAATTTACATTATTTACTGTAATTAACTGTTTCTAAGCTTAATTGTTATTACATTTTATGAAAATAATTGAAATTGTTTAGGAAATTGTTATATTATTTGTATTGGGAGTTTATAGATCGTTCCAAATATTTAGAAATGTATGTAAAATTTGCTCTACAATTGTATTAAGTGCTTTTTAGTTAGTTGGAGATGTTTTAAGTAAATCAAAATTTGTAAAAGGTGCTACAAAATTATCAAAATCAATACGCTCAATTTTACTACATAGAACACATTGATCAAATTTACTAATAATTTATCAAATTATCATTCAGTCAACTAGAGTTAAAAGCATTTTTGAAGATTTACATTAGAAATGCTATTAATAATATTTATTTAAATTACTTAAAATATTAAAACACACTTGAATTCATTTTTATCAATTCTCCGCTTATTTTAAAGAATAAATCAAGGAAATTTGTTATCAATAAATTTGCTTATTCCCACACTTGTTGTATTTCTGCTGATTTTAATATGACAGATTAAATGACAGTTGTCACTTATACGTCAGAGGTGGGTACAATAACAAAATTCTTGATAACTAACACTTGGGCGGGTGGGCGGGAACACAGTTTATAAATATTTGACCGGTGATTTGATACAGTGTTCCCGCCCACCCACCCAATTGTTTGTTATTAAAAAATTGCTTATTTTCACACTTCTTTTGGTTTTGCTGTTTTTAATATGACAGATTAAATGACAGTTGTCACTTCTATGTCAGAGGTGGGTACAATAACAAATTTCTTGATAACTAACACTTGGGCCTGGAACACAGTTTATAAATATTGAGCCGGTGGTTTGATAAAATGTTCCCCCCCACCCGCCCAAGAGTTTCTTGTCAAGAAATTTGTATATTCTCACACTTGTTTTGGTTCAGCTGTTTTTAAAATGACAGATTGAATGACAGTTGTCACTTATACGTCAAAGGTGAGTACAATAACAAATTTCTTGATAACAAACATTTGGGCGGGTGAGTGGGGACACAGTTTATAAATATTTGGCTAGTGGTTTAATAAAGTGTTAACGCCCACCCACCCAAGTGTTTGTTATCAAAAAATTTGTTATTCTCACACTTGTTTTGGTTCTGCTGTTATTAAAATGACAGATTGAATGACAGTTGTCACTAATACGTCATAGCTGGGTACAATAAAAAATTTCTTGATAACTAACACTTGGGCGGGTGGGCGAGGACACAGTTTATAAATATTTGGTCGGTGGTTTGATACAGTGTTCCCGCCCACCCGCCCAAGTGTTTGTTATCAAGAAATTTGCTTATTCTCAACTTGTTTTGGTTCTGCTGTTTTTAAAATGACAGTTGTCACTAATACGTCAGAGGTGAGCACAATAACAAATTTCTAAATAACTAACAGTTGGGCGGGTGGGCGGGGACACAGTTTATAAATATTGGGCCGGTGAGTTGATATAGTGTTCCCGCCCACCCGCCAAAGAGTTTTATCAAGAAATTTGCTTATTCTTACAATTGTTGCGGTTTTGCTGTTTTTAATATGATAGATTAAATTACACTTGTCACTAATACGTCAGAGGTGGGTACAATAACAAATTTCTTGATAGCTAACTCTTGGGCGGGTGGGCGGGAACACAGTTTATAGATATTGGGACGGTGGTTTGATACAGTGTTCCCGCCCACCCGCCCAGGTGTTTATTATCAAGAAATTTGCTTATTCTCACACTTGTTGCGGTTCGGCTGTTTTTAATATAACAGATTAAATGACAGTTATCACTTATACATCAGAGGTGGATACATCAACAAAAACTCATGATAACTAACACTTGGGCGGGTGGGCGGGAACACAGTTTATAAATATTGGGCCGGTGGTTTAATACAGTGTTCCCGCCCACCCACCCAAGTGTTTGTTATCAAGAAATTTGCTTATTCTCACACTTGTTGCGTTTCTGCTGTTTTTAATATGACAGATAGAATGACAGTTGTTACTAATACGTCAAAGGTGGGTAAAATAACAAATTTCTTGATAACTAACAATTGGGTGGGTGGACGGAAACACAGTTTATAAATATTGAGCTCATAGTTTAATACAGTGTTCCCGCCCACCCGCCTAAGTGTTTATTATCAAGAAATTTGCTTATTCTCACACTTGTTTTGGTTCTGCTGTTTTTAAAATGACAGCTTGATAGACAGTTGACACTAATACGTCAGAGGTGAGTACAATAATAAATTGCTTGATGACTAACACTTGGGCGGGTGGGCGGAAACACAGTTTATAGATATTGGGCCGATCGTTTAATACAGTGTTCCCGCCTACCCGCCCAAGTGTTTGTTATCAAAAAATTTGCTTATTCTCACAATTTTTCTTGAGCAATATGGTCTACTTTATGCAGTAAATAGGTTTTTTGTTCAAAAACTTTTTTTTAAGTGCAAAAAAGATTCTGTCGTAAAACAAAAACCAGTTTAACAATTTTTATAAAATTTGTTAGATAATAGACCAATGTGTATCTGAATGCAGAAAAAAAACTTAAAAACGTAATATTCTTACTCAAAATTAGTTTTTTCTTAACATAAAAGTGCAAAAAACGGTAAAATTCTGACGTAATACTCCGTAAAACAAAAACCAGTTGAACAATTTTTATAAAATTTGTTAGTTGATAGACCAATGTGTATCTGAATGTATAGAAAATTTAAAAAACGTAAAACTCTTACGCCAAATTAGTTTTCTTGAACGTAAAAGTACAAAAAACGGTAAAAATCTGACGTAATACTCCGTAAAACAAAAACCAGTCGAGCAATTTTTATAAGATTTGATAATTAATTGACCAATGTGTATCTGAACGTAGAGAAAATTAAAAAAACGTAGTATTCTTACGACAAATTAGTTTTCTTGAACATAAAAGTACGAAAAACGGTAAAATACTGACGTAATACTCCGTAAAACAAAAACAAATTAAACAATTTTTACAAAATTTGTTAGTTAATAGACCAATATGTATCTGAACGTATAAAAAATTTAAAAAAAGTAATATTCTTACGCTAAATTAGTTTTCTTGAACATAAAAGTGCAAAAAACGGTAAAATTCTGACGTAATACCCCGTAAATCAAAAACCAGTTGAACGATTTTTATAAAACTTGTTAGTTAATAGACCAATGTGTATCTGAATGTGGAAAAAAATTAACAACGTAATATTATTACGCCAAATTAGTTTTCTTGAACATAAAAAGTGAAAAAACGGTAAAATTCTGACGTAATACTCCGTAAAACAAAAACTAGTTGAACAACTATTATAAAATTTGTTATTTAATAGACGAATGTGTATCTGAATGCAGAGAAAATTTAAAAAACAGAATATTCTTACGTCAAATTAAATTTCTTGAACATAAAAGTGTAAAAAACGGTAAAATTCTGACGTAATACTTCGTAAAACAAAAGCCAGTTAAATTTTTTTATAAAATTTGTTAATTAATGTGTATCTGAATGTAGAAAAAAATTAAAAAACGTAATTTAATACGCCAAATTAGTTTTCTTAAAGGAAAAAGTGCAAAAAACGGTAAAATACTGACGTAATACTCGGTAAAACAAAACCCATTTGAACAATTTTTATAAAAAAAAAATTATTTAATAGATAAATGTGTATCCTGAATGTACAGAGGATTTTATAAAACGTAATATTTTACGCCAAATTGGATTTATTAATTATTATAGCGGAAAAAACGATGAAATCCCGACGTAATACTCCGTAAAACAAAAACCATTTAAACAATTTTTATAAAATTTGTTAATTGATAGACCAATGTGTATCTGAATGTAGAAAAAATGTAAAAAACGTAATGATCTTACGCCAAATTAGTTTTCTTGAACATTAAAATGCAAAAAACAAAAACTAATAGAACAATTTTAAAAAAAATTGTTAGTTAATAGACCAATGTGTATGTGAATGAACAAAAAAATTAAAAAACGTAATATTCATACAACAAATTAGTTTTCTTAAACATAAAAAATGCAAAAAACGGTAAAATTCTGACGTTATGTTCCGTAAAACAAAAACCAGTTCAACGATTTTTATAAAACTTGTTAGTTAGTAGACCAATGTGTATCTGAATGTAGAAAAAAATTAAAAAACGTAATATTATTACACCAAATTAGTTTTCTTAAACAAAAAAGTGCAAAAAACGGTAAAACTCTGACGTAATACTTCATAAAACGAAAACCAGTTAAACAACTTTTATAAATTTTGTTAGTTGATAAATCAATGTGTATCTGAATGTAAAAAAAAAAAATAAAAAACGTAATATTCTTACGCCAAATTAGATTTCTTGAACATAAAAGTGCAAAAAACGGTAAAATTCTGACGAAATACTTCTTAAAACAAAAACCAATTAAACAATTTAAAAAAAAAATTGATAGCTAATAGATCAATGATTATCTGAATGTAGAGAAAATTAAATAAAAAAGTAATATTCTTACGCCAAATTGCTTTTCTTGGACATAAAAGTGCAAAAAACGATACAATTCTGACGTAAAACAAAAACCAGTTGAATTTTTTTTATAAAAAATTGATAGTTAATAGACCAATATGTATCTGATGTAGAGAAAATTTAAAAACGTAATATTTTTACGCCAAATTAGATTTCTTGAACATAAAAGTGCAAAAAACGGTAAAATTCTGACGTAATACTCCGTAAAACGAAAACCAGTCAAACAATTTTTATAAGATTTGTTAGTTAATTGACCAATGTGTATCTGAATGTAGAGAAAATTTAAAAAACGTAGTATTTTTACGCCAAATTAATTTTCTTAACATAAAATTGCAAAAAACGGTAAAATTTTAACAAAATACTCCGTAAAACAAAAACCAGTTAAAATATTTTTATAAAATTTGTTAGTTAATAGACCAATGTGTATCTGAATGTATAGAAAATTAAAAAAACGGAATATTCTTACGCCAAATTAGTTTTTTTGAACATAAAAGTGCAAAAAACGGTAAAATTCTGATGTAATACTTCGTAAAACAAAAACCAGTTGAACAATTTTTATAAATTTTGCTAGTTAATAGACCAATGTGTATCTGAATGCAGAAAAATTTAAGAAACGTAATATTCTTACGCAAAATTAGTTTTTTTGAACATAAAGTGCAAAAACGGTAAAATTCTGACGTATACTCCGTAAAACAAATGAAGAATTTTTATAAAATCTGTTAGTTAATAGACCAATGTGTATCTTAATGTATAGAAAATTTAAAAAACGTGAAATTCTTACGCCAAATTAGTTTTCTTGAACGTAAAAGTACAAAAAACGGTAAAATTCTGACGTAATACTCCGTAAAACAAAAACCAGTCGAACAATTTTTTAAAGATTTGTTAGTTTATTGACCAATGTGTATCTGAATGTAGAAAAAAATTAAAAAACTTAATATTGTTACGCCTAATTAGTTTTCTTGAACATAAAATTGCAAAAACAGAAAAATTCTGACGAAATACTCCGTAAAACAGAAACCAGTTAAACAATTTTTATAAAAATTGTTAGTTAATAGACCAATGTGTATCTGAATGTAGAGAAAATTTAAAAAACGTAGTATCCTTACGCCAAATTAATTTTTTTAAACATAAAAGTGCAAAAAACGGTAAAATTCCAACGTAATACTTCATAAAACAAAAAGCCGTTAAACAATTTTGATAAAATTTGTTAGTTAATGGACCAATGTTTATCTGAATGCAGAAAAAATAAAAAAACGTAATATTCTTAAGCAAAATTAGTTTGTTTGAACATAAAATTGCAAAAAACGGTAAAATTCTGACGTAATACTCCGTAAAACAAAAACCAGTTGAACAATTTTTATAAAATTTGTTAGATAATAGACCAATGTGGATCTGAATGTAGAGAAAATTTAAAAAAACGTAATATTTTACACCAAATTGGATTTATTAATTATTATAGCGGAAAAAACGATGAAATCAATTTAAACAATTTTTATAAAATTTGTTAATTGATAGACTAATGTGTATCTGAATGTAGAAAAAATGTAAAAAACGTAATATTCTTACGCCAAATTAGTTTGCTTGAACATTAAAATGCAAAAAACGGTAAAATTCTGACGTAATGTTCCGTAAAACAAAAACCTATTGAACAATTTTAATAAAATTTGTTAGTTGATAGACCAATGTGTATTTGAATGTAGAGAAAATTAAAAAAACGTATTATTCGTACGCCAAATTAGTGTTCTTGAACACAAAAGTGCAAAAACGGGAAAATTCTGGCGTAATTTTAATAAATTTCAAAACACAAACGTTTTTAGGCTACTGTTTGTACCTGATAAATTGAAGTCTATTTTTCAATATTTGTATCCAATAAAAGCATTTACTAATAACATTTTCTATAAATATGAAACAAGTAAAAAAATGTAATTACATTTTAATATGTATTGAAAATCAAGGTTAAATATTTTTATAATAACACCATGAAGTAGACATATAACTACTACATTTATTGTCAATGGGATTATTACAATCTCATCCAATTATAATATACAACTAACAATTTCCTTCTTCTTTGTTTCAGGTAAGTGTTTTCCTCTATTAATCTCTATCCGGCAGACAATCACGTAAGTCCTCTAAAACTTCACACATCAATAACTCGACTCCACACCATTATGCAGTAACACACTCGAACCGAAAGCATTATTTTTAACTGTAACCGTTTCCAACTAAACCACAATAACTGACATTTAATATAAACTATGAGTAAATATTAATTTTTCCTATCAAAGTTAATCGTCTTATATGCAGGAGGATGATATATGAATCTCTAGGGACATTTGCATATAGATGGAAATTCATTCGAAATTTGCTTATATAGATTTTTTAGGGATGGATTTAATAAATAAAAATTGGTTTCAATAAGCCGATTTAATATTAACAAAAAAAAATTCTTAAATTCCTTAAATTTTATGTGCATATTATTTCGTTTTATAGTGTGAATTCGGCTTTAAAGTTTGGTCAATGTATTCGTCTCGTCTTAAGGTGCTATTAAATGTATTATGGTATGGAACAATAGTTAGATGATGGTTTAATGATTCTATTACTTCCGGTATTTTTAAATGGTACAATACAGTTACATACTTAGATTAATAATTTTTATATTTATTTACTATCTTGCAACAAAGTTTCCATAATATAGTAAATTGTCGAAGGTGGTAACGCAATGCCTCTATAGGAGAAACGTTGAACTGTTTGTGTGATACTAGGTACACTGATGATGGATGCATACCCTGAAACACGAGTGTACGTGTCTCTTACTGCATGAAATTTTAAATATAGTAAATTGTTATTTAAATTTAAATATAAATAAATTATTGCATACAAAACCATTACTTTCAATAATAATTCCAACATTATGTAATAACGATATTTAAAATCCCATGAATACTAATAAAACAAACATGTTATTGGTTCCTCTTTAATATTTACAGCAAAATGTAACCACACAAACTAATAACCGTATAATAACTCACAATATTTTATCAAAACATCGCATAAAAGTTGTGTATATTATCCAGCACCTCAACGAGTATTTACGGCTTCCACATTCAAATCAGGTGCCATGTATCACATGTAATTTCCTTTTAATAACAAGCAACGAGCGTGGCATAACTGCAATCTACTGCTATTACGGCCTAGATAATTGCAAGATGTGAAAGACATAGTGTACTCTTATTCCCATAAGCAAACAACAAAAGGAAGTCGAGGAAAAAAATTATATGAAAAAATAGGCTAAATGTAAGTGCAACCTGGCAATTACATTGTAAATAGAAAATTAAAACGAGCAAAAAATAATTTTATTTTGATTGTTTATATTTCAACTCATTACTTTTTACAACCAAAATATAGCGACAATTTCTGCATTTTGTTATTGTTATTGTTATGGACCGACGCAATAAATTTGCGGTTCGCATTCGGACAATCGGATCAGAACGTAAGCCACGCAATTGTAAACAATGGAACAATAACCGGGTCCGGTGGTATTAATTTAATTCAGTTGCGCCCATTCATGTAATATTCATTCTCTACATGTCTCTCACATCGGTGATAAAAAAGGTTTTCAGTTCAATGTTCTCCCGATCCTGCTCTCTGCACACACTCACCAAACCAACCACCTTTTACAGCCATTCGGGTCGGCCTTGGTCAACTGCACTCACACAGAAAAAAATACTACTTTTGCACCTGTTGGGTACCGTAAAAATCCCATGAATGGAATTGTACTGCATTCCACAAATAAAAAAAAATTAAATGGGTGGGCTTTAATTGAGGAAGAAGGATGTAAGTATTTTGGGGGAGATATTTAACAATGGATTGTAAAATAGTAATCTTTTTGATAAATTTTAATTTATTATAGGAAATGTACAATTAACTCGATAAAATATGCGGAATAAAATGTGCAAATATTATGATGCATTAAATTTGTAAATAAACAAATAATTAAATCGTAAACAACTAAGTTAAAGTCAGAGACAATATAATAATATGCAATGTTATCAACTGCTTGTTAAAAATATTAATAATAAATCTGATACATATCATTTACCCAAATCTGCTTCACGAGTATTAAATTATGAAAAATTAAATCAAAAACTTTTTCGCTCGTCGCATAGTGAAGAAAACATAACAACGTTCTATGCCCACAACTGACGTCACGCGCTAATTGTAGAGATTGTGCCTTATGAGTAGTTAAGATTTTACAATTTTAGTAAGCCATTAATGCTAATAACACAATAACTTTTAATTGTTTTTGACAAAATAAATAATGTTAGTTTATTAAAAAAATTAGCAACGCCATGCACCAAGTATACACCAAGACTTGTTGACACTTTAGTAAAAAATGTGTTTTCATACATATCAAGTCTTTTGCTACGTACGCGTTTTTGTCCACAACTGAGGTCATACGTATCGATCATGTTGGCTTCAACTCATTGGCAAAAGGTGAGTCTATAAGTGTGTATGGTCTAAGGTCAATACCATGTCTACTTAAACTCTCCGTCAATACAGTGGGCACTTGTTAGATTATAATTCTTTTCGATCATAGTGAACAAGTGACCCTTGAGAATGACTTACGTATGGCATTACTTTCCAAATTTTTTCTCTGCGTAAATCCTGTTGTTGTACAGTTCTTTTCAATTTAGTCTAGATTTGGTACTAGTTCGAAGTGGGCTGATTATTGCCTCTAGTGTGTTGATTAAGCACTGATTCTTTCTTCTTCTCCTTCAGTACTAGAGTAGCCTCTTTTCAGCATCTTAGGAAAGTTCCTTCTTTTAAGCATCTGATATTTATTTCTTCCTCGTTTCCGTCTATCGCTGCTTTCACACCTCTGTTGCTATGTCGACCGGTGCTTTGTTGTTGGGGAATTCTTTATCTTTTCCACTGTTGCCATAACTGCTTCTTTTTATCCTGTTCCTGGTTCTTCTAACGGTTCTCCCTTAGAAAACAATTTTTCCTTTGGCTTCTTTTAAATACACTCGCTTTGCTCTTCTTCCCAATTTGTTCATCACTATTTTGTATCTCTTTCCACAGAAATGAATCCATAGATTCTATCATTTCTTTACAACATCATCTCTTGCTACCTCTGATTGCCTTTTTCAAAAATTTTCTATCAATTTTTAGCTCCTCTTCCGTTTCCTTCTCATCTTCTCCTCTGTTTTTTTTACTTTCCTCCCTGCTTTTATTGCTTTTTTTTTCTGCATTCTTTTTTTTCTTCGCACCACCAATATGGTCTTTTTTGATTTCCTCCTTTCGGCGCTTTTCTCAGCTTTGCTGAGTATCATTCGCATCTCTTCTCTGTTTTCAATTTCTGTCACTTTTTCTGTTTCTATGCCTCTTTTTATTTTCTCTCTGTCTATCCTTCTTACGATCCAACTACCTTCTCTCGTGTCTTCCCGTTTTTCTGTTTCCTTTGTATTGTTTTGTATTGTGCAAGCTTAGCAATTCTTCCTCTGTCACGGTCCAGTCATTTACTATTGTTGCCATTTTCCAATTTGCTATGGTAATGTCAATTTGTGATTTCAAGCTTCCTCTTACAAACGTCGGTTTGTCTCCTTTGTTGCAGACTGTAAGGTTTCTCCGCTATCATCTCTTCTTATTATAAGGATTTTGCTTTGAAATCTCCTCCTATTATGATTTTTTTTGCTTTTTTGTTTTCTTAAACTGCTTTCAAATTCTTCTATCCACTCCTGATAGTATACTAGTCTGCAGTCAAATGTTTGTGATCAAAGGATTTGAATTTTTTTCTCCTTGAATATACCAACAATCACAAAACTAAAAAAAAAAGATCCAATCTACGAATCACTAACACTTGCAGAGAAATAGTTTAAACTACAGTGCGACGCCCACCCGCGCAGTTATTTGTCATCCAAAGATTAAAAGTTTCATTGCAAACTCCAAAAGTGACTAAATTTAAAAAAAAAAAGTGAGATTGCAGTGTCTCGCTAACTCGGGTGTTTCTAATCAAGAAATTTGAAATTTCTTCTCATTGCAATCATCAATAGTTAATAAATTAAAAGAAAAGAAGGTGAGATCTAATCTAAAAACCACCAACACTTGATAAGAAGAAAAGGTACTACAGCTTATGATTGAGAGCAAATAAATTAAACAGGATTGTCCCGCCTATCCGCCCAAATGTTTATTTGGTGACTACTACTTTTGAGTTTTTTTTTTTTTTGTGCAAATAATCCTAAAACTGTCAAACAAGTGATGATTTAACCCTTACTGATTTCCATCAAAATCATTTATGCCAGAAGCACATCTGGCATTTAAAAATCTAAAATAGACTCTACTTTTTACACAAAAATATTGGTTAACTTTGGAAGGCCATAAAACAGATTGTGAGCAAAAATCAAAAAATTTAGAGCAAATTTCTATTTCATAAACTGTAAAAGATTTTGCTCAAATTGCGTTTTTCTCAACTTTGACAAACCTCCACTGGTTTATTTGTACAGATATCAAAAATAACAAAAATAAAAATTTGTTGACAATTCATTTAAAACTAAGCACTTTTTGCGTGATTGAATTAGCAGACTCTCAAAAAATGCCTTAAATTGCCCTTTTTGGCACGCCACTGTTAAAAAACAAATGCCAAAAAATGTGCCAGATCGGCTCCATAAAAAATGCGCAAATGGTTATCTCAAAAGCTGTAGAACTAATGCCCTAAATTGCGTTTTTTCTAACTTTGACGAGCCGTCACTGGTCAATTTGTCAGATATTCAAGAATTATAAGAATAAAAATTTGTAGACAAAAGATGAATATTTCATTTGAAACTAAGCACAAATTTTGAGTTATAAAGTTAACCAGTCAAACTCTCAAAATGTGCCTTTAACTGCCATTTCTGGCACGCCACTGCTGAAAAACAAAAGCTCAAAAATGTGTCAAACTTGCTCCATAAAAAAAGTGGAAATCTTGATCTCAAAAACTCTAGAAAAAATAGGCTTTTACTTTTTGTCCTAAATTGCGTTTTTCACAACTTTGACGAACCGTCACTGGTTTATCTGTATAGATATTAAAAATAACAACAATATAAATCTGTAGACAAAAAATTTAAAACTATGCACTTTTTTGCGTGACCGGATTAACCAGTAGCGGACACTCAAAAATGCTTTTAATTGCCCTTTCTGACACGCCACTGTTGAAAAACAAATGCCTAACTCAAAAATGTGCCAGGTTAGCATAAAAAAATTGCGCAAAACTTTATTCTAAAAAACAGTTATAGGCTTTTCCGTAACACTATTTTTTGCCCTAAAATGCGTTTTTCCCAACTTTGACGAACCGTCACTGGTTTATTTGTACAGATATTAAAAACAACAAAAATAAATATTTTTAAGCAATTCATTTAAATCTGCGCACCTTTTTTGCATAAATGGGATTAATCAGTAGCGGACTCTCAAAAAATGTCTTTATTGCTTTTTTTGGCACGCCACTGCTAAAAAACAAAAGCTTAACTCAAAAATGTGTCAAGTTGGTTACATAAAGATCTCAAAAGCTGCAGGAGAAGTAGGCTTTTCCGTAAACCTACTTTTTACCTTTAATTGCGATTATCTCAACTTTGACGAACCGTCACTGGTTTATTTGTGCAAGTATTCAAAATAACAAAAAAAAATACAAATTGTGTTATTAACAAATTACAATTCATTTAAAACTAAGCACTTTTTTACGTGACCGGATTAATCAGTAGCGGACTCTCAAAAAATGTCTTTAATTGTCTTTTTTGGCACGCCACTGCTGAAAAACAAAAGCTTAATTCAAAATTTTGTAAGGTCGGTTACATTAAAAAAATTGCTGAAATCTCTTTCTCAAAAATTGTAGCAAAAGTAGGCTTTTCCGTAACACTACTTTTGCCCTAAATTGCGTTTTTTCAACTTTGATGAACCGTCACTGGTTTATTTGTACAAGAATTAAAAATAACAAATGTTTAGACAATTCATTTAAAACTAAGCACTTTTTTGCGTGACCGGATTAACCATTAGCGGGCTTTCAAAAAATGCCTTTAATTATCCTTTTTGGCACGCCACTGCTAAGAATCAAAAACCTAATCCAAAATGGGTCAAGTCGGATCCATAAAAAATGCGCTAATCTTTATCTCAAAAACTGTAAGAAAAGTAGGCATGACTGTTTGCCTCAGTTTTTCTCAACTTTGACAAGCCGCCACTGGTTAATTTGAACAACTATTAAAATTAACAACAAAAATGTGTAGTGTAGACATCGGATAGGATCATTTAAAACTAACCACATTTTTTTGGGTAGAAGGGTTAACCAGTGGCGGACTCTCAAAAAGAGCCTTTAATTGTTATTTTTTGCTGCACGCCACTGCTAGAAAACTAAAGCCTAACTCAAAAATGCGTCAGATCGGCTCCATAAAAAGTAGGCTTATGCGTTTGTTCAAAATTCCGTTTTTCTCAACTTTGACGAACAATTTTTGACGATTTAAGAAACTCATTGATATTAATAACATGCGACATTTGAAATTTTTAATCTGTCAAACTGGTTATGTTGGTAAAAGTTATCAAACTAAAAGAAAAAAAAGGTGAGATCCAATCTACAAATCACTAAACACTTCAGAGGATAGTTGAGAACAAATAGTTTAAACTGAAGTGTTCCGCTCGAGTTTTTGTAAAAAATTCAAAATTTCTTATCCTGGCAATCACATATACCTACTAAATTAATAAAGTGAATGAGATCCAATTTACAGATCACGAACAGTTGGGTAAATAGGCAGGGTACTCCAGTTGTACAAAACTAGAATACCCCGCTCTCCCGCCCCAGTATTGGTAATTCAAAATTGCTTCTCCTGGCCAATAGTTACTAAAAAAAAAAAAAAACAGTAAGACCCAATCTAAGAATCATCAAAACACTTCGGCGGTTGAGCGAGTTATTCCAGTTAATGATTGCTTTGGAGTACCCCGCCCACCCATCCAAGTGTTTGTGATCAAGGTATTGAAAGTTCCAAACAAAATAGTCTACAGATAACTAACACAAAGGAGAATGTGCAAGGTTTTACACTTCATGATTGAAGACAAATAGTTTATACTAAAAAGTTATTAATTAGAAATAAATAAAGATATGATCCAATCCATTTGATGATTATAGTCAAATAGTTTGAAGCCAAGATCCCATCTACAGATACATTTTATGATTAAAGGCATTTGATGAATAAACCAAACCGCCTTTTGTAATCAAAAGATTGAAAGTTTTTTCGATCTTGCAAACGTCAAAAGTTTCCAAATTAAAAAAAACATATGAAGATTCATTTTACTAACTACCAACACTCGGGTAGGATAGCGGGCGGGCGGGGTACTCAATTTGATGATTGATAAATTGGACAGGATTGCCCGCCCGCTTTTAGGTAGTTTGTTTTGTACAAACAAATCAATTAAAAGATGATATACAAAGTGTTCTACATTGGCCAGATTTGCTGCATATTAGCACATGCTTCTTTGGGTACCCATAAGTAGTGTTCTTTGTAATGTTGCAAGAAAGCAATGATGTCTTCTCTAAGATATCTTCATCAAAAGTTTGGTCATCAAAAATGAGAAAAAACTAAAAATATCTATACGCTTCTGCGCCTCTGTTAATGGTAGTAATCTTTTGGAAGGCAAAAATAATTTAAAAATACCATTTTGGTAGTCATCCAACATTTTCAAAAAATTGTAAGCAGACCAATAGCTTAGCTAAGATTTTTGGGCCTCCCAGCAAGATATTGAAAAGAGCCCTTTAACGGTTTAGGCAAAAAACGCACACAATTTGTCATTGTTATATTTTTTGGTCATAATGCAGAACTCTATTCAAAAAAATTCAAAAATAACAAAAAACGGGCAAAAATAATAAAATATCCGGCCAAAAACTGCAAAATTCTGTTCATAAAATGTCAAAATAGACAAAAAATTTAAAAATTTGCACCAAAATCCGGCCAAAACTTTTAGAAAGTGTAAAATTTTTCATAGAATCTCAAAAATAATAAAATCTAGTTTTGAAATATCAAATTATTGTAAGAAAAAAAAAAGAATTAACAGTTAGAAAATGTCTGAACTAAAATGCAAATGATTAACAATTGTTATTCTTAAAATAAACAAAAATTAATAGATTATTTCGGAAAGTCTCGCGTAGATTTTATAGTTTTTTAATTGTATTTAT
The DNA here is from genome assembly GCA_963932245.1 of Tachinus rufipes. Lineage (NCBI taxonomy): Eukaryota > Metazoa > Arthropoda > Insecta > Coleoptera > Staphylinidae > Tachinus > Tachinus rufipes. Next base: position 13,818,776 of record OZ010749.1, read on the forward strand.
AATAAATTCAATCAACAAAGTAATAAATTTGTGCAAACATTTCTGATGTTCGAGTAGAAATTGTTAGACATTTACAACCTGACATATCGTAAACTCGGCGTTGATTTACGATTAAACAAATAAATTTTGATAGTGCAAATATAGCAGGGCGTGTTATACCTGTCGTTGTGAAACCACTGTCGATAAATAAATCCCGCCTGATAATACAAATTCAATGTTTACCCGTCAATAAATAACCGCATCCCCTCGAGCAAGGATCCCACATATGACTCGACAAATTCATCAATTGGTGGAGTAAAAAGAGTTAATAAAATTAATACCAAAAGTGTCACCGGCTATTAAAAGAAGTTAAATCATGAAGAGAGGAGACATTACGCCACTTAAAAGAGGAGCTATAAAAATCTGGAATGATTTATACAATATTTTTTATGTCCGGGTGTGTAGGGCGGATGGTAATCTAGTTCTCTAGCTGTGCGTTCACCTTACGAATGCTATAAATACAGTCGACGGTTTTGGTCATGTTTATATAATAAAAGGCTCATTTGCGTTTATATCGGTGCAAGCAGCAACGCCGAGATTGCCTTGCATTTGGTCGACTCCCATGAATATTGGAAAACAAATATGATTGGTTTATAAATATGCAAAATGTTATTCAAATATTCAAAACATTTATGTAAAGAATAAATTTCAAAATGTTTATTATAAAATCGTAATTTTAAACAACTTTTTATAGTAAATAATTTCTGGAGTCAAGATTTATTGTAAATAACTTTAAGAATTAAAAAGTAAAACAATCGCAGCTTCCGTAATTATTTGCTATTGTATTGTGCATAAAATAATCTGAGCTGCGTCAGGCCGGAAACATCTGTATCAAAACTTATGTTTTAATTTCAATTATTTCTCCAACTTTTTCAAACAAATATGTTGATAATTTATAGCCAAAATATACAATTAACTAGCGACTACATGGGTAAACAATGAAAATTTATGCGAAAATGCAAAACATCGCTTGATTTATATTCAATATGTGTCTGAGAATTCTCTAAAGAGAAATTTCATAACTCATTCAGGGGCTACTTTTTACCATTATAATATACCATTCAGCAAATGTCTCGACTACAGAATTCAAAGCAAATATATAAATTAATTGCATTGCAGCCTGTTGAATGATGTGTCTGTTCTGAAGGAAAATTTTGTTTACCTTGGTTGTCGCATTAAAGTCATCACTCATCATGTCGGTGATAATTTCCTACGTTACTATTTTTTCTCGTGTCACTGATCGAACGAGGCTAATATTTCCGTTGAAACGTTGTTGATGTTCATTCTGAAGGGTGACATGTTTGAAAATTGGATGGCAGGCCAAACAAATTGCAACATAAATATGAAAAATTCAATATTAATTAAAATTCTAAGTAATATCAATTGAAATTGGAAAAAGCTGGTTCTCGTATTCTTGTAGTGGTTCCCAGAACACCCAGTAAGATGTAATAAAGAACAAGCCATTCTACTATTGTCTTGTCGTTGCCGACAAGTGGATACTGCCATATTAGGTCCCCGTTGTCCGACGTTAACGCCTTGGATGCTGACACCGTCGATGATGAAGGTCGTAGACCCTTCGTACCATTGAATTATTCATGTGGCATTTTTTTAAACATTTACACGGGAATCTCGCGATTTAATATGTCCCGAATGCGAAAAATGACGAGTGATATGAAGCGAAAATAATAAATACAACGACTGGAATCTTGAAACTCGTTTCAGCAAATGGGGAGCAAATAGAGTCGTTTGTAGTAAATGTCACCGCTTAAGTTAACGCGGGGATAAATCGAGATGGAAAGATATTTGACAAGGACCTCACATATGCTCACTTGATTAAGGTGCGACCACAAAAATTCATGAGCTTTTTAATCAGATTAACATTTTATTAATACATTCCTTTCTGCTATTTCATGCTTTAATTCTTCATAAAAAAAGTGTTTACTGTTTCCTTATGCTATGCTGGATTTACTACGTAATACGTTTTATAATAAAAAAGACGTTTTTAACAAATTCCATTTAAACTTCTATGGTGGGAATCTGTTAAGCAAGACGTACTTACGCTTTTCAGTCACGTCGGCAAAAATGAGACTACTTTTATATGTGTAATTAGTCGTATAAGCAACTGCATTTGTAATAAAAATTTAAATTGCATGCTAGAATACAAAACTCTTGTTTTGTTTACAAACTAAGTTACCTTCCTCAATTTTTTTGGTATTTTCAGAAATCTCAAAAATTGCAAAATTTTCATTTTACAAAAATGCTAAAATTGATTTAAATTTTCTTATACATATTATCAATGAGTTGCTTAGTTGATTTCCAAAATTTGGTAATTTTCAAAAATTGTTAATTGTATTTTCAGAAATCTCAAAAATTGCATAATTTTCATTCTACAAAAATTGCTATTAAAGCAAATTTTTTTTGAAAAATTGATTTAAATTTTCTTACACATTTTGCTCAATTGATTTCCAAAATCTGGTATTTAAAAAAAAATATTATTAGTATTTTCAAAAATCTCAAAAATTGCATAATTTTCATTTTACAAAAATTGCTATTAAAACAACAATTTTTGAAAAATAGATTTAAAATTTATTACACATATTGCCAATAAGTTGCCTAATTGATTTCCAAAGTTTGGCAATTTTAAAAAAATGGTAATTGTATTTTCAGAAATCTCAAAAATTGCATCATTTTTATTTTACGAAAATTGCTATTAAAGCAACATTTTGTGAAAAATGTATTTAAAATTTCTTACACGTCAGTAAATTGCTTAAATGATATCCAAAATTTTGTAGTTTTCAAAATAATTGATTGTATTTTCAGAAATCTCAAAAATTGCGCATAATTTTTATTTTGCGAAAATTGCTATTAAAGCAACAATTTTTCAAAAATTGATTTAAAATTTCTTACTCATATTGTTATTGAGTTGCTTAATTGATTTTCAAAGTTGGGTAATTTTCAAAAAAATTTAAATGTATTTTCAGAAATTACAAAAATTGCAACATTTTCATTTTACCAAAATTGCTATTAAAACAACATTTTTTGAAAAATGGATTTCAAATTTCTTACACATATTGTCAATGAGTTGCATAATTGATTTCTAAAATTTGGTAATTTTCAAAAAAGTTTAAACGTATTTTCAAAAATTACAAAAATTGCATAATTTTTATTTTACATTGCTGTAAATTTCGTAAAATATAAATTATGCATTTTTTGATATTTCTGAAAAAAAAAAATTTTTTTTTTTAAATTATCAAATTTTGGAAATCAATTAAGCAAATTATTGACAATATGTGTAAGACATTTTTAATCTATTTTCAACAAATTTAGCTTTAATAACAATTTTCGTAAAATGAAATTTTTTTGAGATTTTTGAAAATACATACAACTAAATTTTTTTGAAAATTACCAAATTAAATTTTTAAAATCAATTAAGCAACCCATTGACACGATGTGTAAAAAAAATTAAAACCGTTTTTCAAAAATTGTTGCTTTAATAGCAATTTTCGTAAAATAAAAATTATGCAATTTTTTAAAATTCTGAAAATACAATTACCATTTTTTTGAAAATTAGCAAAATTTGGAAATCAATTAATCAACTCTTTGCTAAGTTGTGTAACAAATTATAAATTAATTTTTCAAAAATTGTTGCTTTAGTAGCAATTTTTGTAAATTGAAAATTATGCAGTTTTTGAGATTTCTGAAAATACATTTAAACTTTCTTGAAAATAACCCAACTTTGGAAATCAATTTAAGAAGCTCATTGCCAATATGTGTCACAAATTTTAAATCAATTTTTCAAAAATTATTGCGTTAGTAGCAATTTTTGTAAATTGAAAATTATGCAATTTTTGAGATTTCTGAAAATACATTGAAAATTGCCGAATTTTGGAAATCAATTAAACAACTCATTGACAATATGTGTAAAAAAAATTAAACCCTTTTTTCAAAAATTGTTGCTTTAATATCAATTTTCGTAAAATAAAAATTAAGGAATTTTTGAGATTTCTGAAAATACAATTAAATTTTTTTGAAAATTACCAAACTTTGAAAATCAATTGAGCAATTCATTGACAATATGTGTAAGAAATTTTAAATTCATTTTTCAGAAAATGTTGCTTTAATAGCAATTTTCGTAAAAATTATGCGCAATTTTTTAAATTTCTGAAAATACAATTAACATTTTTTGAAAATTCCCATACTTTGGAAATTAATTAAGGAAATCATTGACAACATGTGTAAGAACTTTTAAATCTATTTGTCAAAAAATGTTGCTTTAATAACAATTTTTGTAAAACAAAAATTATGCTCAATTTTTGAGATTTCTGAAAATATAATTAGCATTTTTTGAAAATTACAAAAGTTTGGAAATCATTTAAGTAACTCATTATCAATATGTGTAAAAAAATTTAAGATCTTTTTTTTCAAAAATCGTTGTTTTATTAGCAATTTTTGTAAAATGAAAATTATGCAATTCTTGAGATTTCTGAAAATGCAAATAATTTTTTTTTAAAATTACCAAATTTTAGAAACCAAAGCAACTCATTGACAATATGTGTAAGAAATTTTAAATCAATTTTCTAAAAATTGTTGCTGTAATATCAATTTTTGTAAAATAAAAATTATGCAATTTTTGAGATTTCTGAAAATCAAAATAAGATTTTTTGAAAATTACCAAATTTTGGAAATCAATCCAATTCATTAACAATATGTGTAAAAAAATTTAAATCTATTTTTCAAAAATTGTTGCTTTATTAGCAATTTTCATTTTTGTAAAATAAAAATTTTGCAATTTTTGAGATTTCTCAAAATACAATTAACATTATTTTTTAAACTAATAAATTTTGGAAATCAATTATGCAACTCATTGACAATATCTGTCAAAAATATTAAATCATTTTTTTCAAAAATTGTTGCTTTAATAGTATTTTTAGTAAAATGTAAATTATGCATATTTTGAGATTTATGAAAAAAACAAATGATTTTTGAAAATTTGAAAATGTATGGAAATCAATTTAGCAACTTATTTACAATATGTGTAAGAAATTTGAAGTATATTTTTCAAAAATTATTGCTTTAATCTCAATTTTCGTATAATGAAAATTATGCAATTTTTGAGATTTCTGAAAAAACAATTTTTATTTTTTGAAAATTACCAAATTTTGGAAATCAATTAAGCAACTCATTGACAAAATGTGTAAAAAAATTAAATCTATTTTGTAAAAAATGTTGCTTTAATAGCAGTTTTCGTAAAATAGAAATTATGCACAATTTTTGAGATTTCTGAAAATACAAATTACAATTTTTTGAAAATTATTTTTATGCAATTTTTGAAATTTCTGAAAATACAATTAACATTTTTAAAAATTAGCAAATTTTGGAAATCAATTAAGCAACTTATTGACAAAATGTGTAAAAAAATTTAAATCCAATTTTCAAAAAAATGTTGCTTTAATAGCAATTTTCGTAAAATAAAAATTATGCAATTTTTGACATTTCTGAAATTTCTGAAATTCCTAATAAATTTTTTTTAAAATTATCAACTTTTGAAAATCAATTAAACAACTCTTTGTCAAGCTGTGTAATAATTTTTAAATCAATTTTCCAAAAATGGTTGCTTTTATAGCAATTTTTGTAAAAAAAGAATTATGCAACTTTGTAATTTTTTAAAAAATATTTAAGAATTTTTAATAAATTACCAAACTTTAGAAATTATTCAAGCTACTCATTGACAAGCTGTGTAAGAAATTTTAAATCAATTTTTCAAAAATTGTTGATTTAATAGCAATTTTCGTAAAATAAAAATTATGCAATTTTTGCGATTTCTGAAATCACAATTAACATTTTTTGAAAATCACCACATTTTGGAAATCAAATAAGCAATTTATTGACAATATGTGTAAGAAATTTTAAAGCTATTTTTCATAAATTGTTGCTATATTAGCAATTTTTGTAAAAAAAATAATGCCATTTTTGAGATTTCTGAAAATACAATTAAATTTTTTTTTAAATTACCAAACTTTGTAAACCAATTAAGCAAATCATTGACAATATGTGTAAGAAATTTTAAATCCATTTTAAAAAAAATGTTGCTTTAATATCAATTTTCGAAAATCAAAATTATTAGAGATTTCTGAAAATACAATTAGGATTTTTTTGAAAATTACCAAATTTTTAAAATCAATTAAACAACTCGTTGACAATATGTGTAAAAAAATTTTAAACCATTTTTCAATAATTGTTGCTTTAATAGCAATTTTCGTAAAATAAAAATTATGCGCAATTTTTGAGATTTCTGCAAATAAAATTACCATTTTTTAAAAATTACCAAATTTCAAAAAATAATTAATCAACTCATTGACATAATGTGTAAAAAAATTAAATCTATTAAAAAAAAATATGTTGCTTTAATAGCAATTTTCGTAAAATAAAAATAATGCAATTTTTGAGATTTCAGAAAATGCAATTACTATTTTTTTTAAATGATCAAATTATGGAAATCAATTAAGCAACTCATTGACAATACGTGCAAGAAACTTTAAATTCATTTTTCAAAAAATGTTGCTTTAATAGCAATTTTCGTAAAATGAAAATTATGCAATTTTAGAGATTTCTGAAAATACAAACAACATTTTTTGAAAATTCCCAAACGTAGGAAATCAATTAAGCAACTTATTGACAATATCTGTAAAAAATTTGAAATCAATTTTCCAAAAATTGTTGCTTTAATAGCAATTTTCGTAAAATGAAAATTATGCATTTTTTGAAGATTCTGAAAAAACATTTAGGATTTTTTGAAAATTACTAAATTTTTGGAAATCAATTAAGCAACTCATTGAAAATATGTGTAAGAAATTTCAAATCCATTTTTCAAAAATTGTTGCTTAAATAGCAATTATTGTAAAATGAAAATTATGCAACTTATGAGATTTCTGAAAATACAATTAAGATTTTTGGAAAATTACCAAATTTTGGAAATCAATTAGGCAACTCATTGACAATCTGCGTAAGAAATTTTAAATCCATTTTTCAAAATTTGTTGGTTAAATAGCAATTTTTGAAAAATAAAATTTATGCAATTTTTGAGATTTCTGAAAATACAATTAATATTTTTTAAAAATTACCAAATTTTGGAAATTAATTAAACAGCTCATTAACAATATGTGTTAGAAATTTTAAATAAATTTTTCAAAAATTGTTGCTTTAATAGCAAATTTCGTAAAACGAATATTATGCAATTTTTGAGATTTCTAAAAACACAATTTACATTTTTTGAAAATTACTAAATTTTGGAAATCAATTAAGCAATTCATTGACAATATCTGTCAAAAATTTATAATCATTTTTTCAAAAATTTATGCTTTAATAGCAATTTTTGTAAAATAAAAATTATGCAATTTTTGAGATTTCTGCAATTACAATTAACATTTTTTGAAAATTACCAAATTTTGAAAATCATTTAGGCAACTCTTTTGACAATATGTTTAAGAAATTTTAAATCCATTTTTCAAAAATTGTTGCTTTAATAGCAATTTTCGTAAAATGTAAATTATGCACTTTTGAGATTTCTGAAAAAAACATTTAGGATTTTTTGAAAATTACCAAATTTCGGAAATCATCTAAGCATTTCATTGACAATATGTGTAAGAAATTTTAAATTCATTTTCCAAAACATGTTGATTTAATAGCAATTTATGTAAATTGAAAATTATGCAATTTTTGAGATTTCTGAAAATACAATTAAGATTTTTTGAAAAACACAAAATTTTGTAAATCAATTAAGCAATTCATTGACAAAAAGTGTAAAAAAATTTAAATCCATTTTTCAAAAATTATTGCTTTAAATAGCAATTTTCGTAAAATAAAAATGATGCAATTTTTGATATTTCAGAAAATACAATTACAATTTTTTGAAAATTGCCAATTTTTGGAAATCAATTAAGCAACTCATTGACAATATGTGTAAGAAATTTTAAATATATTTTTCAAAAAATATTGCTTTGATTTTCGTAAATATAAAAATTATGCAATTTTTGAGATTTCTGGAAATACATTTAAACATTATTGAAAACTACCAAACTTTGAAAATCAATTAAGGGTCTCAATGACAAAATGTGTCACAAATTTTAAATAAATTTTTCGAAAAATGTTGCTTTAATAGCAATTTTGTAAAATAAAAAATATGCATTTTTTTGAAATTTCTGAAAAACATTTAGGATTTTTGAAAATTACCAATTTTTGGAAATCAATCATTGACAATATGTGTAAGAAATTTTAAATCAATTTTCCAAAAATTGTTGCTTTAATATCAATTTTTGTAAAATGAAAATTATGCAATTTTTGAGATTTTTGAAAACACAATTACTATTTTTTTGAAAATTACCAAATTTTGGAAATCAATTAAGCAACTTATTGACAATATGTATAGGAAATTTTAAATCCATTAAAAAAAAAGTTGCTTTAATAGCAATTTTCGTTAAAAAAAAATTATGCGCAATTTTTGAGATTTCTGAAAATACAATTAACATTTTTTGAAAATTACCAAATTTTGAAAATCAAATGAAGAACTCTTTGCCGACCCGTGTAACAGTTTTTAAATCATTTTTTTATAAATGGTTGCTTAGTTAAAATTTTAAACTAATAATAAAAAATTTCTATTTTTCATGCAAGAAAATTGACAAAGTAACATAATCTATTACAGATATGCTTTAAAACATAAAAACAAACTCTTAACATGAAATCGATACACCTATCACATATACAATATATACCTTTTTTTATTATTTAATCAAGTTTTCATTGTATAATGTACAAAGCGCCAGGCATCATCTCTTTCCTCGCGATATTCCTTTCGTAAAATATTGCCTGTTTATGCTACGCAAAACATGCATAAATATGTATTATGTAGAGATCTATATTTCTGCATCGTTTTTAATAAAAAGGGATGCTCCAGGAGGAATAAAAATGAAAGCTTTTAGATTTGTGTGATGTACAACAAAAGGGGAAAATTTCCAGGGAAACAGTTTGCATTAATTGGCTTCCGGTGGTTTTAAAGGAAGATTTAATTTTCCGTCTTTGTGATGATTGGTGGTGGAATTATTACCATCTGTCTCCGGAAATAAATTAATTGGAAATATTTTGGTTAAGATTAATCGTTAACCTACTTTAAACTTTAAATAAATGTTAATTTTCAATTATATTCATATGCAAATTTATTTGGTTATTCGGGAAATGTGCTAATAAAGCTGTATTAGGTATTCACATTCCATATGAAGACTTATGATTTTAATTTATTCACTAGTTAATTGCTTATGAAGTAATAATAAACTTACCAGACCTTATAATTATATTGTATGTAGAAAATAATAGGCACTTACCTGAAATAAAAAAGAAAATTACAATTAGTACTTTATAACTTAAGATTATTATCAGAAAATGTAATGAGTGTGTCGACATAAATCTCTTATTATTGGCTTACTGCTATATAGGACAAGACATGATTGTCTGAGGTTAATATTAAATTAAATATAAGTAAAGAAGCAGTTTTCAGTATTCTATTAATAATAAAATAGAATGGTTTTAATTATTAAGTAAAACTTCACTTATGCATACATAGTTAACACTTAATTGTTGTGACTAAATAACATATTCGCAATTAGTGTGTTACAGAAATCATAGAACCTAAAAATAGTATCCTACACAAAAAAACAGTACAAATCTGTCGCTTTGCAACCAAAAATTGTAAAAAAACATTATATCGCAACTGACAGATGCACTACGGCACACATAACCTTAAAAATACTGATACTCAATCTGTCTCGTTCCTTTTATAATGTCACAATACGAATTTAAGCAATACAAAATAAAATATATGTTATTGGCAGTTTAAAAAAAAATTGTTATAATTTAGCCGAATGTTAAAATTTCATATTTAATTGTCACTTGAGGAAAGACCAATTTAATTTTTAATTGCTCCGATAAATTCCACTTTTATTTTCGTCAATTAATTGCGTAATAGCCCAAGGAGCAACGTTACTACACAGTTGGATTATTAAGAGAGATTTGTCTAAAATAAATTACCGGATTAATTTATTTAAATTATAAGATGAGTGGATTAACGCCGGCAATAGATAATGCCTTAATGGGAGACATTAATTTCTTTCAACTTTTAATGAAAGCATGGCATTTTTTTCTTAAATAAATAGGTTAAACATAGTTTCGTGTTTGCTATTCTATTAAAACAACGGATGGCGTGTGTTTAACACATTGCACGTATATAGTATTTTGAAGAAATCTACGGACAGATGACCATCAAAGGGTGGAACAGATCGGACCGTAAAGCAGACGTTTATTTCAAAAGGGCGTCAGGTAATGCAGCCGTTATGCAAATCGTCCCTTTTTGAAAACGGCTCGTGCTCTATTGTGTCGGTTCGCACAATAAAAAATCAACTGTAACGGATGGTTTTTTGAAAGCATATATATTTATGAGAATGAACTATTACTGATATCGTAGGCAATACTTCTTCCTACACATGAATGAAATCATAAGAATTCTTCATTTGTTTCGTTTTATGATAGCAATGAACATTTTATTGTTGCTTTAGTTCTGCAGATAGAATGAGATGTAATTATTTACTAATAGCCAACACAATGGTGAAATTGTTGTTTATTATTATTATTATTGTTAATAATAATAAAAAAATAATAAACTTAAACAATGAGGTTTCATTTGCTTTGTTGAGTTAAGACAACAAAAAAGTCTTATCGTATTCTATATGAAACCAGCAAGTTGTCATCCCCAAACTTAAACTAACCGCCCTTATCTCACATTTTCTTTTCATATATTCGGAGTCACGAACATAATGACTAGCTTGATTACACTCTTCTTTCCCTTTGGAATCGAAAACTCAATAATGCAGTAATCCCATCCGGTCTTTCCAAGACGCGATCAGAAATCTAAGAATTTTAATTAGGGGCTTCCTTTAGTTTCTTGCGGGTGAAATGGAATCCGCAGTGCGTGACACCGGATCTACTACGGTCAGCACATAAATTTTAGAATGGTGGCGCTAGCACGTGCCTAAATTACATTGTGATTGGAAAATATACTTTAAATTAGGACGCGCTTTCACGTGGAGATAAAACGCGCGCGGAGGAGGAATATATAAAGATACGTTTGAGATGTGTGTGCGGCTGCAAGCGACGGACTTAAATTACAATTTTATCGAGCATGTGATTTGATTGCATGGGGGAGAAACAGTTCTGGCATTAACATTTTTATCGATATCTCCATGTGGAATTATTTAAATATGCTTTAATGGGCCCTTAATGCTTCAATGGTGAGCGGATTTATTTTATTATAGTTAAGCAATGACAAACAGAACAGCGCGGCATACAAAATAAATCTAATTCATATTAGAAACCTTCAACTCAAACAACCATAAACTGGTTAAAATTTATGACTTCTAAATATTAAATCCAAGACTTGCGAATTTTAAAGTATTGCTGCATTATTAAAACTAAAATTCAGCAAGTGATCGATAAGATTTAAAGGTATTACTCCTTTGATAAGCAGCAGTAACTATGCTGATATTTTTGCTTTTAAAATTTAATCTTAAACTCTTTGTTGTGCTCTTTGTACGATTGTCTTAAAATTCTTTAAGTATTATAAACTCATCAGAAACTATCGAGTTTTATACAGTCTTTAAGACTAGGTTTAAGAAACTTAAAAAAAATCTTTTTTTAGGTCTTTTTAGTATTAAGTAACAATCTTTTATTACTTCCCAAAAATCTCTTATAATTCTCAAAACTTTTTTAAAGATTATTATGTCTCTTTGGAAGAGAAACTTCAGAATCTTTTTTTTATAAACTTTTTAGTATTGTCTCAGAGCTTTTAATTTTTAAAACTTCAGAATCGTTTCTTTTTAAAGACTTTTTAGTATTATCTAAGATCTATTAATTTTTTTTAACAAGTTTTTGTTATTTTCCTTATGTCTCATATGACTTTCAGACTTCTCATGAGGTGTCTCTGAAAAGGAAACTTTGTTGACATGTTCCTAATCAAAAATGTTCTAAAATTGTAAAAATTGTTACTAAATCATCAAAAATGTTTCAAAAGTATCAAAAACTTTCCAAAACTGTCAAAAATGTTTCTTTTGTTTCTTTTGTCAAAATTATACCAAAAATGTTAAAAAAATTTCAAAAAAAAAATCAAAATTGTCAATAATAATTTCTCAAGATTGTTCATATTTTCCAAAACTGTCAAAAATACTCTAAATATCACAAAATCAACAAAAATATTTTAAAAGTGTAAAAAATTAAGAACTTTTTAGATTTGCAATAACTGAATTAGTTTTGATCCCAAGAGGAGGATAAGAATAAATAAAAATTCTTTTCTCAGACTTGGCCCCAATTTATTTGCGCAATGTAGTTACCAAAATCTTTCGGCTCAAAGCCAAAAATTATGTTGTTTTAATGGGTCCTTTATCATTAACCGTTAAATGTAGTTTAGTAGTAGTAGTAGTAGTTTATTTATCTAAAGATCTGAATACAGATATAAGACATGTCAAAAATATACAATAAAATCTTATAGTCTAAAAATATCACATATAATACATTTAGTATAAAAGTTACAGAGTTACATTTAAAAATATAATGTTTAAAATTACAACTTTAACAAAACATAATTTACAGTTTATCATTAAAAAAATCATGTATGTTATAATAACATTTAGACACTAAAAAATTTCTTAATTCAGTTTTAAATATTTTATAGTCATTTAAAACTTTCATTTTTGGAGCTAATTTATTATACATTTGTGCACACATATATAAAGTTGATTTTTCGTATTTTGACGTATTATGAATTGTACGTGAAAGATGAATACCTATTGATCAAAAGCTCTCTACTTTCTACATTGCTCAAACTTAACACATTTTTAAGTTAGGCTTTCAATTTTGACTAGTGGTGTCCTAAAACAGCATTTATTGTTTTATAGAGTGCGCCACTAGCAAAGCTCTATAAACAAAAAGTGTCTACTAGGGTTCTACTATGAGTTTGAGGCAGGAGTTTGAAATGTTTGAGCACTCGCGGCACGGGAGTTCAAAAACCGCCTATGGTTTGGGTTCCAGTGGCGGTCTCAGGCATTCCCCGAGGTAGTTCGAGGCACTACCCGAGGAGTTGGCAGCGGTCACCGGCTGCTTCTTAGTCCGCGCCTCATCCTTGTATGTTAGGTTTGCTGGACTGTATCTTTATCGTGTCGTGTTGAGTGCTAGATCGGGCTCGATGGTCGGTGTCTCTGTGATGTAAGCCTCTTGGTTGCCGACGGGTGTCCGATAGTGAATGGTTCAGTTCCAATCTTTTCATCGACTACAACTCTCGGAGCGGAGGCGTCTTGACATGGTGGTTGTTTCTTTCCTTCTTCTTCTTTTTTTCATTTTGATCGCTTGGATGTGTGCTGGTACGGCGATTTCTTGCAGGTCGTAGATGGTGGCGACCGCTGTTTCTACGACAAATTTTCGGACAACCACTGCTTGGATGTCGATGATGTCTGATTTAAGCTCCGAGACTTCTTTCATCTCCAACGTGATTTTGTTGATAGTCGCAGTTTGGATCTGCGCATGTGCGCGTGATCTCGTTCATGAGAAAGTTAGCAACTTGGAGTTTGTACTCGATGCTGCAGATGTAGTTAGGGTCCATAGTCCACATTATTTGATCAGCTTAAGTGGTAGAGCTGTTCGTAGCTAAGAACCCTAAGTTCACAAGGAGCGGGTGTTCGATGGTAAAGGTACCATCAAGGTTATAGGAGATAACCTCCATCGCTTCCCGGTACTGTGGATTCGGGGTATTTCTTCAGGTACTTGGCCAGTTCTCTGTAGTCTACCACATGATGGCGTTTGCAGGTCTAAACGACCTCGGTTTGACCCTTCAATGAAGGGTCGTTCTTGTACCTCTCATTGTTGGCAAGGTGTTCTGCCCAAGAGTTGCTTTTCGACTTCTTTGCAGCGCCTTCGTCGCGTGGTCTTCCTCTTCGGTTTACTTGTATTCTTTGGTTTACTCTTTTTTTTCGGTTTACTCGTTTTCTTAGGTTTACTCGTTTTCTTCGGTTTACTCGTTTTCTTCGGTTTACTCTTCTCGGGTTTAGGATTGTAAGAACGTTAAACACTATGGTTTCAATTTCTCCTCACGTTGGGCGCCATTTGTTACCCGCGAGGAGTTGCGGGGGCGGTTTGTCCAAGTCCGGGAGCGGCGGCTTTTGGAAGTTGTCCTCCACTGATTGGAGGTGGTTGTGTGGATATTTTGTATTTTAAACTGAACTAAAAGTTAACGTTAACGAATGGTAGTTCAGAACTAGGTGGTGTATAGTATATTTGTTAGGAGCAATTACTCTGGAATTCCTGAGGATTAAATTGGCTCCTGGAGATGTCTACGTTAATACCGTTGCCAGGAAGCTGCAGTGAAGGTGGTAAATCGGCAAATGTCTTAGACAATTAATCCAGTCTGTGTTGATGGGCCTGTGGATCGTGTTACCGGCACGTCCCCAGGGGTGGACCTGGGAGGTGTGGGCGAAGTTTACCAGGTGACGTGTAGTCCCAGTGGATGAAGAAGGGTGGCCAGCGGTTCCCGTGCAATGACCAGATGGGGGATAAACCATCCGGTCGGGAGTGCAATGCTGGATTGATGCCGTGGTGGATGTGTGATTACACCCCGGTGCAGGCGTCAGTTCGTCGAAGCAGTTAGTAGGGTCTTCAGTGGGCATAGCGGTCGTCGTTGGTAATTGCTTGCGGAGTTTGTGTTCGTTCCATAATATGATAAAAGCATCCCAGAACTATTTCAAAAATTAGCAGTAAAAACAATTTAAGACAGATCTTCTGACATTGCCAAAATGGTACTTGTCAACGTTTCCTTCAATAGGAATGTTTATTGGCTAGATCTGAAACAGCTGTTTGGTTGGGGAGTGACTGACATTTGTCTCTGCTCTGATGGTAAAGCGGTATGTCCAATGTTTTTTATTAAAAGAGGCGATCTTTTGAGATACACTTGAGTGAGTGATGCGGAATGTTGATAATGTTCTTTCTCTTCTCTCTTCAGTACTACGGCAGTACAAATATAAAATGAAGTCCAAAGGACTTTTTTTCCCTACATAAGATCGGGAGATCTTTGTGGTTGTAGTTAAATTATACTTGCCAACTACTACTACATAAACCTACGTTTAAAGCAAAATTTCCTGAACCCGTGAATCCCGTCAAAGCTAAATGAGAGCACGCTGTGCACTAGCATCAACAACAACAAAAGATTGTTGAGCAGACACTGACTTATGATGTCTTAAGGTTGTAAGCATAACGCAGTACAATAGTAATAAACAGATTTACACACACTGACAATAGTATTGTGTTAATTAAGTGATTGTAAGCAGAGCTCTTATAATAAAGATTATGTCATCACAATTAATCGTTTCTATGCTAGAGAAAAGTACTATAATTTAGCTATATTTAATAATGATGTGCAGATTTAATTGATAAAAAATCACACAGAAACAATGGCAAGCAGTAACAGTAACGTAAAGCGACACGAAGAAAGGAGAAAATAGTTCCTCTTTAACAGTGATGCGGTCGCATAAAATATTAGCTGACAACGGATGAATGAAATTCGCGGCCATTACAGTAATAATAAACATTAAAGTAATTAATATATGACGTCTGAGCTTAGTGTACTGATTGGGTGGTTGTTCAAATATTTAAAAAAATAATTTAAGTAACTTAGCTTAACCGTAAATCTCAAAAAAGCATTCGATAAGAGCAACTAGTGGTTATTCTGGAGAACAAAAATAACAAAACCCAATGTTCCTATACCAAAGCGCAACATTATTTAGCGTGCTTGCATTAAGTTAAAAATATATCTAACTAATACAATACGTTTGCGCTCGGTGTGGTGATTGGGTGGTTAGTTTTTTTAATAATATATTTAGTGAATAACGTTCAACATTTCTAATTAAACAATTTAAAAAAATCCAAAATTTTATTTTTTTATTTTCTATTTTTAAAACATTGATTACCGAGCACTTGCAGCAAATTACAACAAAATTTATTATTAAATTTATGTTTTAATGACGCAGATGATCTAAACATCAGAATTTAATTCACTTACTAAAATGCTAAGAATATATTTTCCATTTTCTTTTTTCATAATGCACTTGAAGATAAATTGTTTGAGTGTATTCAATTTAAACAAAATTTGCTACCATTTTTTTTTTAATTTACTTTAAATTGTTTCTAATATTAAAATTAAAACAGAGTTCACACCTGACAATTTTATAATGTCACATTGTATTTTTTTTTTTTTTGTTAAAAGATGATATTTTTTATATTTCTAAAACAATTACAACTTAAAAGCTTACAATAACAATGTAAACATATTTCTTCCACACTAAAGATAAAGTTACAAAAGCAATCGACTTCTATTTTTAAGTAACCGGCATTACAGACTCTGTTCATGCAGGGAGCAAACATTCCATGGCTTTTCTGTAAAAATGATTCAACGTCTCGTTTGTACATTTTGACGTGGCTTTGCAGTTTTCACATTCCGTATGCCAGGCACGTAGTTATCGTACGCGGAACGAAACGCAAACTAGCCGCTGAGTCGCGGTCGCGACGAAACGAAAGAGAAATCTGATTCCATCTCCCCATGCAGAAAATTATTTGTTATAATAAAAAAACAAATGAAAGAAAGAAAAGAGTAATGTGTATTGTCGTGTATGAGGTATAGCAAATAGCGATGCGTAAGGAGGATAAGAAAAACGAGTGGGCAGTTAACAAGCAAAAATAATAAAATATAGTGGGTAGTTGTAGGTCTGGATTTAATAAAAATAATGATGAAGAATGTGGAAAATACTAAAACATTTTTATTAACTGCTTATGCATATTTTGGTTTAAAATACTGAGTTAATCACTAAATAAATAAATCTCAACAAATTTTGTACATATAAAAATCGGATATAGACATGCCATGACAGAATAAAATATGTAAGTAGTCAATAAAATTGTGTTTGTATTATATACCTTCACGCTTCACTGACAGTTAGAACCAATTGAGAACACTTGATGCATATATTATAACATTTTGACAGTTGTTTGGAAATAATTTTTAACATTTAATGCATATTTTATGACATTTCATGAACATTTTGTTAATGTTATGACAGTTGGGAATAATTTTTGACACTTGATATATTGACATTTCACTAATGAAAATAACAATGCCACCACCATAAAATAATAAAATATTTTCAGAAATAACTAAAATCCGCCCAAAAAAGTTGAAAAGTGCAAAATTCTATTTATAAAATGTCAAAAATATCAAAATTCGTCTTTAAAAGATTGAAATATTGCCAGAAAGCACCTAAATCCAGTCATAAACTATTAAAAAGTGAACCAATTTTTATAAAATCTCAAAAATCATCAAAATCCGGTTATAGAACATCAAAATATTATTAGAAAGAACAAAAATCAGGTAATAAACTGTTGTAAAGTGTAAAATTTTATTTATAAAACATCAAAAATAGTTAAATCCGGACATAAAATATCAAAATATTGTTGAAACGTACCAAAATTCAACCATAAAACTGTTAAAAAATGAAAATTCTACTCGCAAAACGTCAAAAATACTAAAACCTGGCATTAACACATCAGAATATTGTTAGAATGCACCTAAATCCCTTCATAAAACTGTTGAAAATGTAAAATTCTATTAATAAAATGTCAAAAATAGAAGAATCCGGCTCAAAACTTTGCTAAAAAGCACCAAAGTCGTTTAATAAAGCTGATAACTTTATATTTAAACCGCAGAACACTGGCCTTAGAAGTTTCTACTTCACGGTAGTAGTACTTCAAGGCTCTATTATTTCGCCGATGGTATTTAACCGTTTGTCGCCCACGAGGTTAAAATGACTCAATATGCTGATGATACAGCACTAATATACTGCTCTAGGTCACCAAAAATGGTCACTACAAAAAACTACCAGTGGATAAAGCTAAAGGACTTTCGTACAAAACAAATTGCACGTACAGTCAAGCGTAGACAAAGACAGAATAGCTGGTTCACTGCTTCAGGATGTACCACAAACTACCTTTGCATCCCACTCTAGGAAAAAACCGCAAACACAAACTTTAATCGTCAAGAGGCCTTCCACAGGCTAACCTTGCGTTGGATTGTGGAAGCCCCATGATACGTTAGAAACAAAGAAATGTGTAACTACTTCGGCATCCTTCCGTTGCGTCAAGACATAGAGGCCCGTGAATTTCACTGTTCACTCCAATTCTGATCTGGTTAAACTTAATGAACCAGACAAAGAAGTATACTTCTATAGGAGACCGATTAACTTCATTAATCCTTAAAGTGACCAATCCCACAGTCTATAGAGCGTCTCAACCAACCTCCTAAATACAATCTCCAAAAAGAAGGAACATGAGCCTTACGATCTCAAACTTCCAGGTATGAACCGGGGGGAGTTTATTCGGTAGGCACTCTCTTTCAGAGGGTAAATCCGACACTCAGTCTTTCTAAGATTCTCCTGCCAAACCACAAACAAAGCAATTCTAGTAATTTGCAAACAGCGTAAGCCAAAAGATATAGACCAACTTGTAAATTGTCGCCACTCAAACCCACCATGCGACCCCATAACCTGTTCTTCAAACAATTCCACTACAACCCGACCCTGGTTATGCCCTTACTCTACGAATAAATATCTGAATTCTCCTCCCAAACCACAAAAATAATAAATTTCAGTGATTAGTAAGAAGCGTAAGCCAAAGAATTTAGACCTGATTGTAAACCCACCCGAAGCCACTATGCGATCCCATAACCACTTCTACAAATTTCTCCAATTCGACCCGACCCCAGCTATGCCCCCTGACTCCGACAATGAATTTTCGAACTTTACACCGACAACCGCCGAAGAAATGTTGCTCATAATGTCAGGTTTACACGGAACCTACGCGGCTGCACTTTCCGGTGCGCGTCCAGATGTCATTAAGTTTGAAGAGGGAGTTAACGTTGTCAATTTCTTGGCAATAAACACTCGGGCGGGTGGGCGGGAACACTGTTTATGAATACTGGGCCAGTAGTTTAATATTGTGTTCCCGCCCACCCGCCCAGGTGTTTGGTGTAACGTAATTTGATATTGTACCACCTTTAGCGTTCTTGTAGGTAACAAACATGACAGAT
Source organism: Tachinus rufipes (assembly GCA_963932245.1). Taxonomy (NCBI): domain Eukaryota; kingdom Metazoa; phylum Arthropoda; class Insecta; order Coleoptera; family Staphylinidae; genus Tachinus; species Tachinus rufipes. The sequence goes on from OZ010749.1 coordinate 13,838,031, forward strand.
TGACTGACAGATGTCATTTAGTTTGAAGAGGAAGTTGACGTTGTCAATTTATTAATGATAAACACTCGGGCGGGTGAGCGGGAACACAGTTCATGAATACTGGCCCGGTCTTTTGATATTGTGTTCCCGCCCACCCGCCCAATTGTTTGGTGAAACAAAATTTAATATTAGTACCACCTTTAGCGTACTTGCAGGTAACAAACATGACAGATTGATTGACAGATGTTCTTACGTTTGAAGAAGGAGTTGATGTTGACAATTTCTTGATAATAAACATTCGGGCAGGTAGGCGAGAACACAGTTTATAAATACTGGACCAGTAATTTGATATTGTGTTCCCGCCCACCCACCCAATTCCTTGGTGTAACAACATTTGATATTGGTACCACCTTTAGCGTTCCTGCAGGTAACAAACATGACAGATTGATTGACAGATGTCATTTAGTTTGAAGAGGGAGTTGACGTTGTCAATTTGTTGATAATAAATACTAGGGCGGGTGGGCGGGAACAAAGTTTATAAATACTGAGCCGGTAGTTTGATATTGTGTTCCCGCCCACCCGCCCAAGTGTTTGGTGTAACGTAATTTAATATTGTACCATCTTTAGCGTTCATGCAGGTAACAAACATGACAGATTGATTGACAGATGTCATTTAGTTTGAAGAGGAAGTTGACGTTGTCAATTTATTAATGATAAACACTCGGGCGGGTGGGCGGGAACACAGTTCATGAATACTGGGCCGGTTGTTTGATATTGTGTTCCCGCCCACCCGCCCAATTGTTTGGTGTATCAAAATTTGATATTAGTACCACCTTTAGCGTACTTGCAGGTAACAAACATGACAGATTGATTGACAGATGTTCTTACGTTTGAAGAAGGAGTTAACGTTGTCAATTTCTTGATAATATACATTCGGGCGGGTGGACGGGAACACAGTTTACAAATAATGAACCAGTAATTTGATATTGTGTTCCCGCCCATCCACCCAATTCCTTGGTGTAATAAAATTTGATATTAGTACCCCCTTTAGCGTTCTTGCAGTTAACAAACATGACAGATTAACTGACAGATGTCATTAAGTTTGAAGAGAGAGTTGACGTTGTCAATTTCTTGATAATAAACACTCGGGCGGGTGGGCAAAAACACAGTCTATGAGTACTGAGCCAGTAATTTGATATTGTGTTCCCGCCCACCCGCCCAATTGCTTAGTGTAACAAAATTGGATATTAGTACCACCTTTAGCGTTCTTGCAGGTAACAAACATGACAAACTGATTGACAAATGTCATTAAGTTTGAAGAGGGAGTTGACGTTGTCAATTTCTTAATAATATACACTCGGGCGGGTGGGCGGAAACTCAGTTTATGAATACTGGGCCGGTAGTATGATATCAGTTTTGCCTTTAGAAGTCACCCAAAGAGGATGTCACGCCAATTTCTTCATATCCGCCAACTCTCCTCACTATGCAGGACAAGAATCAACTCCTACTATTGATGCAAATTGTAGACTTGATTGAGATTGGCCTACAATCTCCATCACTACAGCCAATTAGAAGTAAAGCAAGAAAGATGTGATCTGAGCGTAGACACGAACAAGTCCAGTAAACGAAGAAATCCTTCAATCCACAGTGTGAAAGTAAATGCAGTGACTATGTACAAAACTAAATCCAAAAAAACTCCGAACAAATTGGCCTTTGCAATATCCACGACAAATAAAGAATTTTCAATTGGCCTTACACCATCACCAGTCCAGGAAGAGGGAGTAAAGTTAATCTCGACCTCAGTATCACAAGCGTTTGGCAAGTGGCTTAACCAAAACAACCTCCGATTGCGCTTGGAGGTTTCCACACCTAGAAACCCAAAAAATATATTTCTCAAGATCGTTCCAAGTGTCCTCCAACTCATGAACTACCTGAAAAGAATCACAATGATCACCTTGAAAACCAAGTTGGTTCAGCAGCCATTTTGCGATATCCCAAAAGAAAATTCTAGAAGGTATCCCCACCAACATCGAGAAGCAAGACAAAAAACCATCCGAAATCAGCAAAAACGTAAGTGGAACCTTTGAAACCATACGAATCTGTAGTGGCTTCTTTCACAGACCATTATTACTTCTACAAGATCGAAACAGTCTACCTCGTGCTAAGTAAAATACCACCGTAACTACATAAGCAACATCACCACCATCACTGTTTAAACCATAACTTAATAACATAACATAATATAACATAACATAACATAACAAAATGGTCTTCAATCCCCGCTAACATTGAGAAGCAAGAAGAGACCTTTTCAGTTCGACACAAAGTCTATCTTTTAAGACCAATACTATGCCCACATCTACATACATCTGCAAAGGCCTCTATTACAAAAACGACGCAAGAACAAAATCCTGACACTCTAATAAGATGTATTTGCGCTACCCCTCAATTGATTTAAGCCATGCAGATCCACCGTCTAAGGCTGCTGATACACTTTACAGTTTTCCGGATCTTAAAAACCCGTACAGAACAAAATAACATTAAAAACCGACAAATGTTTTTAATAAAATCTCGAGCCTAGTTCCGGAACTGGCCATTTTCTATTGTTCTTGCAATGAAGAGTTGCGAATAACTAGTTACATCAGATATTGATTCTGACTGATGGGAATTCTTTGCAACATAATTTTATATTGCCTTGCGGCTTATCGACGGATTTACTAAATATTCTTCTTTATCGCTATATGTTAATTTCTGCAGGTGTATTTAAATTATTTTCTTTTAAATCAATTCTGTCCGCAAAAAGAACTTATAAACTGTATTAGTGTATATCCAACACTGTCGATTAATTATAATTCCAAATTAACGATTTGTTAGTAACTATCTAATATTATGTATACTTAACATAATTTATGAGAAGATTAATGAATTGACAAGCACACCTTATCGTGATGGTTCTAATTCTACATCTGCTTTCGGCGTGCTGTTACATAAACGTCTTGATGATAACGGTGAATGCAACAAATTAATACGCCGAATCGGTCGCCTGACATTTCAAATATCTCTTAGCGTGCAACTGCCGGATGAGGCACGTCTCCAACTCGCGTACAGATCTCACCGGTCATTTGACTATATTTGGCACGACATAAACGCAGCCGCAATCAATTACTGCATCGACTTAACGGGTTCTAACGAGCGACTCTAATTGTACACACATTGTAGTTACAATGCAATTTTCTTAAAATTTAGAGTGATTCATTACGAAACTGGATACTAAAAGACACTTACAGGGGTTTAATATTCTAACAATAGCTTCAGGCGGATGTTGGTTGCGGTTCGAGGAGGACCGTAGAAAATTCAGCCGACGCACAAAGTATCGTCTCACATGTTTTTCGATTTGCGAAAATGAGAGGCGAGGTTCCGGAACGGATGCGTAATTGGGAGGACGCACACCGAGAGGAAACGGTTGCTAAAAATACTGGAGAATGCAAGGTTTTTTTTTTGTTTGTTTCATTTACTTGGACCGTTATTCCGGCGCGACGTTGTAAGTGTTCATTACTCATGCGTTTTTATGACACCCTTCGTGATGAGGAAAAAATAACTTGATGGACGTGTTTACCTTTAATGTTTGGTTCTAAAGAAAGATCAAAAGAGTTTGTTTTTGGTTTTTTATGCGCTATTGCTAAATTATGTTACAAGTCATAATAGTGGATACCTTTTAAAATACTTTAATTTGTAATAACCGGATGCCGCACTTATATTATATTACATATTTATTATTAATGAAGACAGGGTCGGCTCTAGCGTTTTTTGATGAATAATTCCAATTGCTTCTCAGACCTTAATTTTAACAATTAAACTTTCTTTTTCATAAAATTTGTTTTAAATATTACTATAAACTCACCACACAAATAAAAAACTGAATTGAAAGTTGAAACTTACCTGAAACAAAAAGAAAATAGATAATTAGATACATTGTATTTAGAAAAAATAATATTGTTAACAAATTTGAATTAGTATGTGTAATTAGTATGAGTATCAAACTTCGGCGCATAATTTGTCGCAGGTTCGAGCCCCAGCTCTGGCAAAAAAAATTATGGCATTTATTATTTTACTCAGGACGTTAGTCTAATATATTATTAGTGTCCTTTTAACCATAATTAAAATTACGGCTCCTCCATTCTCTCAATTAACGGGTGCAAAAGTATATAATTATGTGTTTAATTTCCTAAATATCCACCCTTGCAAAAAAGTCATAGAACGGGCTTTGGAAGACACTAAAAATATGAAAATACTTAAGAGAACTTGAAGAGCATTAGGAGTCACGGTTCACCATTTGAAGAGCAAGCTGATATCCAGCTCATCTTAAGATAATAAAGACGCTGTGCTTGCTCTAGGTCATTTTTGTTTGTTTCTGGTTTGTGTGCCAAAATATTTTTGGATAGTCTAGGAAGTTAGCAAAGGAACAAAAGTGCAAAGGAAGTAACTAAAGAAAATAGGCTAAATGCCGGCCAGATTTGCTAAGCAGATGTCAGATATCTGTTGAAGTTTCCCAAACGTTTGTTGTTATCCTTCCTACTAAATTGTTGTAAGACTCGGAAAGCTTTATACAGTTCACAAAAACCTTTTTGGTTGAAAAAAAACTTCCTTTTTAGTTCCTGTTAGGTGAAGCAGATTGTAATTTTGATCTCTGTTTGGCTGAGAACTACTAAGCCTGGAGAGGTCTTCGCTTCTTGGTCTAGTACACAAGTCAAGGCTTGCAACTTTTAGTAATTTTGCAATAGTAGTTTACGAGAGGTATATTCTTCCCTTCCAGCTCTAATTTGGAGTTTTCCAACCAAATGCTAATACTGATAAGCTAAGTTTCAAGTTCTTTTCCAATTCTGCTGTAAGCTCTCAGGCTGTACTAGTTTTGAGGACCTCAGCCTTAATGCTGACCTGCCAAATTGCCTGCGACCATATAAACAAACTAGTTCGTCAAAAAACGGTAATCCTGTCAATCAATTAAGAACTCAACTATCTCTCAGGCTCACTTAAAAGAAACCTGGAGCTCGATAGCGCAAATATGGCTGTGGATAAGGGCAAGAAATGCTAGGTATCGTATGTGGGAAAAACTGAACATCTGTTGCATCCAAGACCCATTAGACCATTCAATAATTTCCGTAAAACTCATAACCACCTTTAGTTTGTTAGAGACCAGAAACTTAATATAAACAAATTTTAGAACGCGGATGTGGTCTTCCAACTAGAAGATCAAATTATGGTGCAAAGTCAAAAACGCGGTCTAACCTATAAGTGGGCTTAAAAAGCTAATAACAGTATTGCTACAGTGCTAAGAATGACTCTCATTGCTAAAGTTGCAGTCGGAGATCGCATAGTGACAATCTGAACTAAGGTTCTGCTACAAGCTTTTCAGCTGAAGAGTCAATTTAGTCATAAACTCTATGATCTCATAATCCAAAAGCATCAGAAATTTGTAATTGCTTGGTTTACTGGGCAGATGTCAGCTATCTGTGGATGTTTTATTGTTTCCCAAGATCGACGTTTGTTCTTATCCCTTCTTCTAGATAGCTGTCGGTCATGACAGTTGATCAAAAAAATTTTCGTTTCTGATGGTGTCAGGCAGATACTATTTGTTGGGTCTCGGCTTGGTTGTAATCTTTCTCAGGCCTGCAGATGTCTTTAACTTCCCTTTCTTGGCCTAAAGCCCAGTCAGTCTATAGAGCAGTTTTACAGTCCTATGGCACAGTACCTCCAACCAAACATACCTTGTTGGAGAGGTCATTGAAGAACCAGGTTAAAAGATTTTATAAACCAAACTTCCAACCAAATCAAATTAAAGCAAGATCCTTTGTTCATCGTAGCTGTGGTCATCAAGCAACTATTTTATAAGGGCTGGGTTTACCAAATTGGCACGACCGTGACTTGATTGTGTGCCCTTCAATGCCTCCGATCATTTTGGCAATAGTGATAAGAAGTGCAAGAAATGCAAAAACTCACCAAAGCGATCCCATCAAGCTGTGGACAGGCGCCTGTCTAAAAACAGTAAAGGTATAAACTCCTAGTTAAGACCAACTTTGTCCTAATGAATGAAAATAAGCATAGCAACAGTGTGTAACCGGTTTAGAGTATCAAAGATAATTCCCAGCCATCATAAAACTGGGAATCGGTTGTCGATCCCAAAATTTTTCCGTTCCGTACACAATCTCTAACCTGTTAGTAGAATATTCTATAGCACAACTTGACATTTATCTCTTTTCGTGCGTGCTTCTGGTGGCAGTTAGCATGTTATGCCAATAAAACATTGTACAGGAATGTTGGTCGCGTTTAATGGCCACTTTGCACTTTAGTAATTCCTGTCAAAAGTTGCACGTGAACTCATGGTGATGAGCACAAGATGATTTGTTCCGCTTCGTCGTCTTTCCACACTTGCCAATGTTTACCTCACTATCCTCCTACCAACAGTACATTTCCAGTTGTTGTTATATTCTTCGCGTGGATGCCCAGTAAACTTAGCAGACAATGATTACAAACTCCTGGCAACCCCGGTTTATGAAAAAAACGCAAAGAAGAAAGTATAAGAAAAGTTGCCACAGAACCTTGATGGAGATGCAAGTATCTTGGCAACTATTTCTGTCACGTACATTGTAGCTTCCTTTACCAGATTCTATATAGCGAACTCGGCTGTGAAACAGCTTCTGTCATTGATGATGCATTGTTACTTGCTGATACAACTCTTTTGCCACTTCTTTCTTCACTATGCCAAGATCGGTATGTTCGTCTCCCTTGGTCTAAATATCTATGACACAACATGAAAGTTAATCTGTGGTTGATGGTGTCTCCGATAAATTTTGTGAGGCTGCAAATTAATCCAGAGTCTCCAGATTGTTTCTGGTTACTGTTTCTACTTCTGCAGATTTCTACATAACTGGCTGTCGTAGTTCGGTTCAAAGTATCGCAAATCGTAATTCATCCGCAGCTACAGGCGACCAAGATAATCGTAGTAGTATGTCTTCGTCAGAGTTTACGTCAAGACTAAATCGTGAGAGATCTACATTTCTTCTTGCGTCTTGCGTTTTTGCTCGCTCAGGATTTAAATCACAATGCCCCAAGTTGGGCGCCATTGGTTACCGGTTTGAGGATTTGATAATAAAGATTCCAAGCCGTTACAAGTCCTAGAATCATTGAGTCGTTCCTGCAGGTCATTCCCGATGATCACTTGAAATAGTCCATCTGATCGTACCAAAAGTCATGTAAAATGACTCACAACAGTTAGCATGTAAAGGATTAAACTTGTCCAGTTTCGTCGTTGACTTGACCTTGGATTGGTACTGCAAATTTATTGCAATGCGGCATTCTTCAGCAATGATAATTGCCATTTTATCTTTGCAACCAAACACAACAAAGGAATGCAAGACTCCGCACAATTTTGTTTAGTTAGCGGTCCGTGCGCCCAAGCTGCAAGCAGTAATGCATCGCTCTTTGACGCGCATATTAATTGGAGAAACCCACTGCCAAGTTGGCAAGCTTACGGTAACAGCAAACTACCAAACGCAAACCCCAACTAAAAAAGAAAACCACCAAGTAAATTCCAGGGGTTATCCAAAGTAGCCGTGATTCTAATATTATCAGTTTTGCCCCAAAGATTGACAACCCACTGAACAAGTCGTACTGCAAGCTAACCTGAACCACAAACTCCAAATCTTCGGAGAAGCAGCTCCACACTAGGTGAAGAAATCATGTTGGAGCATCAGTGGGTGAAAACCAGACAACCACTGAACTACACCCAAACGCTAATATATTTTGGCCAGAAGAACCAAGCAAGCAGTCGTATACTAAAAGTAAGCAGCCCAAAAAAAAAACGGCCACAGTATACCATGCCCAAATACGATTTTCTAGAGCCACAGAAATTTGCCGGTACCTTTGTTGACTACCCATACAAATGCAGTAAACCACATTATTGACATCAAAGACACCAAACCCATCCGAGTTCGGCAGGAAGCATTCAACGCCGCGAAAAAAACACTAGCCAACAGCATTTTCGAGCCGTCAAAACGCAAACAATAATAGTTAAGAAAAAGGATTTTCGCAAACTCAACGTGACCACCTGCAAAATTCCATTGCATCCAGATTGCCAACACTAGACCTCCTTTTCTCCACCTGATGGAGCCACATATCACTTTAAAGCTACCTTTCAAAAGCTGATGGCTTAAATGTAGGCAAGAATTCTATTCAAATAGTTACGATAAATATCTCCAACGCATTATGGAAAGACTTCAAAAATCGAATACTTTGGCCATCAGATCAGTTGTCAAAGAAACCGTACGATAGAATATCATCTGCAACTGCTACGCGACTTTCCCCGATCAAACACCCGAAAGCAACTTCAAGGCTTTCTAGTAGACTGTTAAGAGTAGACATCCCAATGTTTGCAAAAATTGCAGCACTACTTACTAATCTTCAAGAAAACAAAAATCTCTCCAGTTCTGCCCCACGTTGGGCGCCATTTGTTACCAATTAGTAGTTTCAATAATACTGTTTTCTTATGATAGCGTTCAAGAATTTAGAGATAAAACTAAACCTAAACTAACAGAATGAACCATCTGATGGCACCAGAATTCACGTAAAATGACTCGCAACAGTTAAGAAGGTTTAAATTTGTTCAGACTTGTTATTGGATTGACCTTGAATCGGTACAGGCAATTTTATTGTAATGCGGCATACCTCAGCAAAGATAATTGCAATTTTATCTTCGCACCCACACACAACTTCCAAGGAATGCGATGCCATGCACCATTCGTTCAGTCAGCGGTCCGCTGCTGCGCTTTAGTCGCCAAAATATCGTATTCTATTCAAATAGTTACGATAAACATCACAACATTTCCAACTCGTCATGGAAAGTTTGCAAGAATATGGCCTACACTGCAAGACCAGCAAATGCGACTTCGGCAATCAAAAAATTAAATATTTGGGCCAAGGAAACCGCCCGATTGAACAGCATCTGCAACTGGTACGCAATTTTCCCCGACCAAACACCCAGAAGCATTTTCAAAGTTTTTTGAAATCTGCACTTGATTAAGAGAATACGTCCAAAGAACACCAGTTCTTTAAGTGGGACTGCAAAACGTACAGGCTTTCCAAAAAGTGAAACAGCTGCTGGATCGACCACTGTTTCTAGACCTACCCAGACCTGGACTCCGGTTCGTGATGCAAACCAATGCATGCAATATTAGACTGAGTGCTCTATCAAGAAGAAAGAGAACGCCGGCGAATCATTAGCCATGCCAGCACTTAGTTCAACAAAACACAACTCAAGTACCACATCAAAACGCAGGAATGCCTTGCAATCATCTAAGAAGTAAAGAAGTTTCGACCATATCTCAAAGACAAAGTATTCCTCCTAAAGACAAACAATTGGGGATTGGTTTGGCTTAAGAACTCCACTGACGCCAAAGTAAAATTCACTCAATTCAATACCAACTGCCAAATGCCCTGTCCAGATCACCGAACAAAGAAGAAGCAGAAGAAGATGTGGTTCAGCTAATACCACCCAATGTGCTTGCCCAACCAGCATAACCGAACTTTACCATCGCTCGTCGCTGCAAACCAAACGCCAAAAGATTCTCGCTGCACAACTTCTCAGGATCAAAACTCTGGCCTCGGTAATGGCATCATATCTGACAAGAAGCATCATCAGTGCAAGAGCTGGATGGGAGTAACTAGTAGTTCCTCCTACAATGCAAAAAAAAGTCATCAACAACTACCATTGCATCTCAAAAACTACGTACGAAAGTGTTTTACTTGTGCCAGGATAAAGACAGAAGTAGCCCAAAGAGCCAATTTACAGTCTAATCCTGACGAGAAATCTTGGGAAACAATTAAATCGATTTCGTCGACCCATTGAGCAATACTCTCACCGGAAACATACTCATCCTCACCATCACGGATAAGCTTTTGCCACCAGTAACGCTACGAGGGAGACCACTATCGCCATCCTAGAGCAGCAGATCTTTTACAAATACCCAAAAGTTGTACTCTTTGACCCCAATTCGTTAACAAACGATTCCAGAACGCCATTGCCAAGTGATAAAATGTAACCAACATACGATGACCACATACCACACTCAGACCAACCCTGTAGAGCCTTAAAACAAGCTTCTACCGTTAACCACCTTCTCTCTCACACCAAGTGAAGTCCTGCTGGGAGCAAATCTTGCAGAATCCGGTGCATGAAAAAATCACAACGACCCCGGATAAAGAACAACGTCGACAGGAGCAAGACATCGTTAGGCCACATACAAAAAAAGGCGTTACCCCCCCCCCCCCCCCCCCCCCGGAACAACGTCGTCTAACAAAAAGGCTTGTATAGAACCCAAACAGCTCATCATGGCAGCCGGCAATGCGCCACTCCTCGGTGAAAATAATTGCCATTTTATCTTTGCACCTACACACAACATCCAAGAAATACGAAGCCCAAAGATTCCCATTAGATTGCAACTGAGAGTTTCCAAATCGTGGGGAGCTAGACCAGCAGGTGTACACCATAAACCCCTGACAGGAAATTTTTGACACTTGATGCCGGAAAACCAATCGACATTGCCCAAGGCCTTTCCAGACCTGTAGAACCTCTCCAGGAAGTTGCCCAAGATCCGGTGCTCATCTACACCGAGCAAAACCAAATAAAACACAACAAATGCCCGCTCTAGAGCACGCAACTATCGCCCGGAGTTGGTGTATCTCCGGGGTGTTTTCCTCCTATCCTCGGGTCGCTTCCAGAACGGAAGAACAGTGATTCCAAGTTCCGATCTTTCAAGTGAGACGTTTCTGCGTTAAGCGCTTGTTGGTTCTATTGGAACCTCACAGAGATTGGGCAACTTTGCAAGTCTTACCTGAGACGATTGCCGAAAAAAAAAACTTCTCCAACTTCCACAGCAGAGATGTGCTTCAAGAAAACTTGTTATCACTAGAGTGCATAGATGAACAGAAGTCCCATCCGTAACCAAGTATCTCTAACAACGAACAGACACAAACACTAAACATCTCCAGCCTTGACCGTAACCAGTGCTCCAAAAGGAAGTAACCTAATCCTCGTCGTTAAACACTGCAACCTCTGGTTACACTTGCACCTAGAAAACTCCCCTAGAAAGCTTTCAACAAAAATATACAAACCAACGCATGACAAAGCATCACAATCAAAAGCCATGTAAAGCCAGTTGTACCTAGGGAACTGCCTCAATAGGATTTTCACTTTCGAGTCACTTGCCCCGTTAATAAGGCTTTTACGTAGAGCTGGTTAGAAATATAAAAAAATAGCAGGAAGTAGCAATTCATACGCTAATGATTTATATCCTGAAAAACTGAAGAATTAAAGAAAAAATCGCTTGTCATGACAAAAACAATGCCAAAAGATTCTCGCTGCACAACCTCTCAAGGTAGAAATTCTGGCCAAGACAGTAAAACTCAAAAAAACTTTGAAAACAGATTTCAATCAACTTCTTCGGCCTAATGAACACCACTGCAGCTGGAAGCAACTTTATCATCACCGTAACTGTACAATCTAAAGCTTTTGTCAGAAGCTAGACCACCATCGTGCAATATATCAAACTGACTATCAAAATCCAGCAAATCGTAATTCAACTGCAGCTGCGGGCAACCAAGATCATCGTAATAATACTGATGTACGTCTTCGTCAGGACTTACTCGTCGTAACTAAATCGTGCAAGATCAACGCTCTTCTTGCGTCTTGCGTTATAGTATTGTTTGTGAGGTTTGAAGCACAATCGCTCAAATTGTGTCTCACATTAGCCGTTCCCAATGATGGTAATTTTGAAATGATTTAATAAATATTGTTTCCAACCTTAAGTGCACCAGATTCAGTCCGTCTTTAAGATTTCTCAGAGTTTTTTTGAAGTCAGCTTAAATGTTTCGAAGAGATTTTTAACTTTTTTAAGTATTGTAAGAATTTTTCTATAATTTTGAATATTATCTAAGATTTCTCAAAGTTTTCTAAAGTCTTCTCAGATGTTTTGAAGTCTTCAAAAAGTCTTTCAAAATCTGTCAAAAATTTTAAGAATTTTTCTATAATTTTGCTAGATTCTCTAAGATTTCTCAAAGTTTTCTAAAGTCTTCTCAGATGTTTTGAAGTCTTCTAAAAGTTTTTCAAAATCTTTTAATGTTTTTAAGAACTTTTCTATAATTTTGCTAGATTCTCTAAGACTTCTCAAAAATTTCTAAAGTCTTCTCAGATGTTTTGAAGTCTTCTAAAATTCCTTCAAAATCTGTCAAAAAAATTAAGAATTTTTCTATAATTTTGCTAGATTCTTTAAGATTTCTTAAACTTTTCTAATGTCTTCTCAGATGTTTTAAAGTCTTCTAAGAGTCTTTCAAAATCTCTTAAAGTTTTTAAGAATTTTTCTATAATTTTGCTAGATTCTCTAAGACTTCTCAAAGTTTTCTAAAGTCTTCTCAGATGTTTTGAAGTCTTCTAAAAGTCCTTCAAAATCTGTCAAAAAATTTCAGATGTTTTGAAATCTTCTCAGTCTTTAAAAAAACATTAAAATCTCTTAGAGGTTTTGAAAGTCCTTTTAAAATCTTTAAACCTTTCAAAGCTTTTTAAGAATTCTTTATAATTTCTCAGAGTTTTCTGAAGTTTTCTCAGAAGTCCTTTGAAAATCTTTAAACTTCTCACAGTTTTTAAGAACTCTTGTATTATTTTTGCAAACTTCTTTTACATTTTTCAGAGTTTTTTAATGTTCTCTAAGAAGAACTTTTACATATTTCGATCTTCTAAAAGTCTTTCAAAATCTTTCAAAGTTTTTAGGAATTTTTCTATAATATTTGCAAAAAATAAGATTTCTTAGAGTTTTCTGAAGAACTCTCATATCTTTAAATTCTCAAATCGTTTAAGATGCTCATAGTTTACTATATCTCTAGATTTACATTATATAAAATATATCAAATTGAAAAAAAAAAAAATTACAAAAACTTTTTTTTTTAAATTTTTTTTTTCAACTTAAATGACTTTTTAGTCTTTTAAATGTTCTTTCGAAAAACCTATCAAATCATAATTATTTTTATTAGATTTTTGTTCTCTAACTTAACTTCCCTTTTAGAGAAAACCAGTATTATGTGAAAATAGTGCACTTTTATGCCTATCCTAACTATGTCTTAAACTATTTACTGTTTCTTGTACTTCGTACAATGTACTACTCTTGTTACTTCTATTCATATAAATGAGCTTTATTCTTGTTTTGCTTCATCCATGGTATGTCTGCGGTTTTGCTCAGATATAACATAAACACATAATGATTGCTTAGAGCAATAAAATAGGGTCTTAATTAAAATATAATGCTTAACATATTTCCAGCATAATTGGTATATTTACATACAGATATAACATAAAACCACCAATTAATTCTTGTTTAGCAGGAAGTAATTTTGGACTTAATCAAACAACTGCATTCTATTTTAATTACAATATTCATCCATAAAATACAACTTCAATAATATTTATCGATCGTAAATTTAACAAAGTGAAAGATAATAAGGTTTCTAGCAGAATAACATTTTTAATGCAGTAATATCTTGTACTCACGACCATGTGTGCGCTTTTTCCCTACATGAAACACTCGCCGTTATCTACTCCTACTAAAACCCAACAACAAAAGTTTTCATAAAGGCCCTGCAGTCAAGTTATTGCCGAAGTTTGAACCCCGAAGTGGTTTGAAGGTCTAATGCAATATTCATGCTTCCTTGCTGTCCGCTGCATATATATGAATGGGATACTGTTATCGATTGCGTAATTTTAATCATTTCAAATTATTTGTGTCATAGATGTGTAATTAAATCACACACACACACTGGAAGATTCATAATTGAGCCCATTTATTTCCAGTGATATCTAAACGTTTAGTTAGATAATGTTGTTAATTATATTAATCAAACTGACATAATTATTTCTATTCTATTTCAAGCAACTGAATGGGTTATTATATTCACGGAATTTATTATCCCATAAAATTCCAATGCTTGGCATTTTTCAAGATTTTATTCCCTCTCAATTTTTTTATAATCTATATTTTTAGCGCATTATCACCTGGAAGAATCTCAAAACTTTATTAAAAACACAAATAGGATTTTTCGTTGCAGCTGTCGGCGTTCTATATAAAGCAACCCCTGTATCTCATCACCTTTTCTGAAGCCGCATGTGATTTTAATTTTTGTTAAGGTAAAATTGTTAGTTTATTTGACCTGTGTGTGTAGTTATGCAAGCAATGAACGGATGTGTGTATACACCCTGTCGTTTCCGGTTTTTTCATAGCGCTGCACGAACCTCCGATACTTATCAATCACATCCGAGAGGATTTTCTCAATCAAATATTAATACTTCGCGCTCGAGTGTTTCCTCTTTAGAGACACTTGTGTTAGCTTTGATGTTATTTAAGAAGGGGAGAATATAAAATTGGTATGCTATTTTCCAGCCGGCTTAAAACTTACTGAAAATTTATGAAAATCATGATTGCTTCTAAATTGGAACGAAATGTAAGTAGTAATTTGCATACGGTTCGTTTGTTTATTTTAAAATAAAAGTTAAAAAAAAAATTGTTTAATTTGAAACAAATCTCCATAATAATTATTGTAAAATCGTCTTTTTTAGCTTTGACAATATCCATTTCGTCGCATTACGGAATATAATTGGCTTGAAAACAATTAATTATTTCCAATAACGGATCACTGGCTTTAGCTACATTATTATTATTAAATCCATTAATGAGAACAAGTCTCTTGATATAAATATTCTGTTTTAAATTAAAAAATATTAATAAAACCCAACATTGGCATTAAAATCTAAACACAAATTTTGTCGAGTGTAAAATTTTAGTATTAAATATGGAAAATCATATGCTTAAACACTTTCTTAAAAATACCTAAGAAGACTTCAGAAAACTTTAAAAGAATTTTGCAAATATTATAGAATTTTTTTTTAAACTTTGAGTGGTTAAAAGACTCTTAGAAGACTTCAAACCATTTGAGAACACTTTAGAAAATTCTGAGAAATCTTGCAAAACCATAGAAGAATTTTCAAAACTTTAAAAAGTTCAAAGGCTCTTAGAAGACTTCAAAACATCTGAGAACACTCTAGAAAACTTTGAGAAATCTTTAAAGAATCTTGCAAAAACATAGACAAAAACTTTGAGAGGTTCAAAGGCTCTTAGAAGACTTCAAAACATCTGAAAAAACTATAAAAAATCTTTAAAAACCTTGCAAAAACAAAAGCTTTGGAAAGTTCAAAAGCTCTTTAGAAAACATCAAAATATCTGAGAAGACTATAAAAAACTCTTAAGAATCGTGCAAAACCATAGAAGAATTCTCAAAAACATTATTTGGTTCAAAGGCTCTTAGAAAACTTCAAAACATCTGAGAAGACTTTAAAAATGTCCGAAATATCTTAAAAAATCTTGCAAAACCAAAGAAGAATTCTTAAAAACTCTGAAAAGTTCAAAGGCTCTTACTTCAAAACATCTGAGAAGACTTTAGAAAACTCTGAAAAATCTTAAAAAATCTTACAAAACCATAAAAAAAAATTTAAAAACTTTAAAAGTATCAAAGGCTCCTGGAAGACTTCAAAACATCTGAGAAGACTTTTGAAAACTCTGAGAAATCTTTAAAGAATCTTGCAAAAACATAGACAAAAACTTTGAAAAGTTCAAAGGCTCTTAGAAGACTTCAAAACATCGGAGAAAACTTTAGAAAACTCTGACAAATCTTAAAAAATCTTACAAAACCATAGAAGAATTCTTAAAAACTTTGAAAGAGTCAAAGACTCTTAGAAAACTTCAAAACTTCTGAGAAAAATTAAAAAATCTCTGAAAAATTTAAAGAAAATTTGCAAAACCAAAGAAAAACTTTTAAAAACTTTGGGAAGTTCAAAGGCTCTTAAAAGATTTCAAAACACCTGAGAAAACTTTAGAAAACTCTTAAGAATCTTGCAAAACCATAGAAAAATTCTCAAAAACTTTATTAGGTTCAAAGTCTCTTGGAAAACTTAAAAAAAATCTAAGAAAACTTTAAATATATTTGAAAAATCCTGCTAAACCAAAGAAAAAATCTTAAAATTTTTGAAAAGTTTAAAGGCTCTTAGAAGACTTCAAAACATCTGAAAAAACTTTATAAAACTCTGAGAAATTTTTAAAAAATCTTGCAAAAATATAGACAAATTCTTAAAAAAATTTGTTCAAAGAGAAGTTTTCTAAACATCTGAAAAAATTAAGAATTTTTTTTAAAGAATCTTGCAAAACCATAAAAGAATTCTCAAAAATTTTAATAGGTTCAAAAGCTCTTAGAAAACTTCAAGACATCAGAAATATCTTAAAAAATCTTGCAAAACCATAAAAATTCGAATACACTTTGAGCCTTACAAGTAGCAAGAGAGTCCAAAAACAGAAAAAAGTGGCGCAATATTGTAATAAAAGCAACAAGCAAGTAAACTACGATCATAACTCCTCTGCAAAGAAGAATTCTAGATGGAATTCTTTAATAATGTTGGTATAGACGTCAATAAGATGTTGCAGCCCTACTTCTGTGCCCGGTGTTATAATAGTGTCATTGGCATATCTTAAGCTGTTAATTCCATAATTTTGATTTTCTGTTGTACTTTTTTCCATGCTTTATTGATTATTATTTTGGAGTATAAGTTGAACAGGATAGAAAGTGGTACACGGCCTATGGATTAGTATTTTTTCTGAGATGAAGTTTTCAGTTCTAATTTTGGCCGATTGGTGCTAGTATAAATTTTTCAGTATAGCATAGTTCACTTTATCAAATGCCTTATCGAAATCGATATAGCATATAAAGATGTCTTTGTTATGGTTTTAACAGTTCTGTAGGAGCATTGGTAATGTGAACACCGCCTCTCTTCTACCCATGCCCGCTTGGAAACCAAATTGGTTGATGCCTATAATTTACTTGCATTTCTGGTGGATTCTACTATTATAAATAACTTTAAGAACCTGACTCATTAGACTCATTAGTTTATAAACATTGCACTTGTTGGGATTTGTCTTCTTCAGGATTGGTATGATGGTAGATTCAAGCCATTCCTGTGAGATGTTTGCAGTGTCGTAGATCATAATAAAAATGAAGACTAAAAGGTCAATAATTTTTAAAAATTCAAGGCTGTTAAAACACTTTAAATCATTTCAGACTTCAGAAAACTAGAGTTTAAGAAATCTTAAAAAAAACTGCAAAAATTATAAAAAAATTCTTCTCTTGGGAAGTAAAAAGCTCTTAAAAAATTTCAAAACATCTAAGAAACCTTCAAAGAACTCTAAGAAATCTTAGAAGATTTTACAATTATCATGAATTCTTAAAAGCTCTTAGTAAACTTCAAAACATCTGAGAAGCATTCAGAAAACTCAAAAAAACCTTTTAGAATTTTGCAAGTATAAAAGAATTCTTAAAAGCTTTGGCAACTTAAGAAACTAGATCTAGGAAGATTTTAAAAAACTCTGAAAAAACTTAAAGAATTTTACAAAATACATAGATTTTTTAAATCTTTGAATGGTTAAAAAGCTTTTATAGAACTTTATAATATCTGAGAAGATTTCAGAAATTTCTAAGACATTTTGAAAATTTTTCCAAATATTATCACAAAATTGTTAAATGTTCAAAGCCTTGAAGAACATCTGAGAAGACTTTGAAAAAGCTTAAAGAATTTTGCTTAAATATAAATAAACACGCAACACTCCAGAAAACCTGAAAACCAGAAATTTTTTTAAAAAAGTTTGCAAATATGTTAGAAAACTTCATAACAACTTTGAAAATTTAAAATGCTCTCCAAGAACTTCAAAGCATCTGAGAAAACATAAAAACTAAGAAACTTTGCAAATATCGTAGAAAAAATCTTTAAAATATTTTAAAAAAATTTGAAGTGTTCAAAGACTCATAGAAGACTTCAAAATATCAAAGAAAGATTCAAAAAATTCTGAGAAACTGTGAAGACCATAAAATAATGTCTTTAAGACTTAAGAAAAGTATAAATACTGTTAGAAGATTTCAAAACATCTGTGATGACTTTAGAAAACCCTGAGACATCTTAAAGAAGTTTCTACAATCATAGAAAAAATCATAAATATTTGTAAGAGATTAAAAAGCTCTTCAAAACATCTAAGAAGACTTCAAAAACTCTGAGAAATCTTAAAAAAATTTTAAAAACTTCATAAAAAACTTCAAAACATCTGAAAAAACTTTAGAAAACTGAGAAATCTTTAAACATTTTGCAGAACCATAGAAAAATTCTTAAACATTTTGAAAAGTTAAAAAGCTCTTCAAAACATTTAAGAAGACTTCAGAAAACTTTGAAATTTTTAAAAAACTTAAATTTTATAGAATAATTCTTAAGAAACTTGGAGGGTTTTAAAGACTCTTAGAAGACTCAAAACATCTGAAAAAAAACTTTAAAAGGCAAAGAAATTGTTGCAAAACCATAAAAAAATGTTGAGTGGTTAAAAAGCTCTCTCTGAGAAAGGTTCAAAAACTCTTAAAAAACTTCAAAACATCTGAGAAAACTTTAGAAAACTGTGAGATTGTAAAGAATTTTGCAAAAAGATCATTAAAAAACTCTTAAATACTTTGAGAGTTAAAAGAATCTTACAAAACTCTATAACATCTAAAAAGACTTCAGAAAACCAGAGTTTAAAAAATCTTTAAAAAATTTGAAATATCTGAAAAGCCCTCAAAAGAAACCTTGCAAAATTTTGTAAACATTATAGAAAAATTCGTACAAACTTTGAAAAGTTTAAAAGCACTTAAAAGACTTCAAAACATCTAAAAAAGACTTACTTCTGAAAAGATTATAAAAATTTTCAAATAGTTTTTGAAAATATAGAAAAACTTCAAAAAAGTTGAGTAGATTTCAGAAAACTTTGAGAAATCTTAAAGAATTTTGCAAAGATCACAATTCTTAAAAAGTTTAAAATGTTTAAAGGCTCCTAGAGAACTTAAAAATATCTGAAAAAACTTTAGAATACTCTAAGAAATCTCTAGGTATTTTGCAAATATCATAGACAAATTTTTAAAAACTTTCGAGAAATCCTAAAGCTCTCAGAAGACTTTAAACCATCTGTGAAAGCTTTAGAAAACTTTTAAAATATCTTTAAAAATTTTGCAAATAACATAAAAAAAAAATTAAAATCTTTGAGAGGTTAAAAGACTCTTACGACAAAACATGTAAGAAAACTTTCAACAAAATATTCAAAAAAATCTTTTGCAAAGATCATAAACAAATTTTCAAAAACTTGAGAGGATCAAAAACTCTTATAAAACTTCAAAACATTTGAAAAGATTAAGAAAACTTCAAAACATTGGAAAAATATTATATATATAAAAAAATTTAAATTTTTGAATGCTTTAACGGTTCTTAGATGACTTAAAAACATCTGATAAAACACAGAAAAAAAAAATTTAGAAAAAAAATAATATAAAAAAGTTCAAATGCTCTTAGAAAACTTCAAAACCTTAGAGAAAACTTGATAGAATTCTTTGGGAAGTTTTAAAGAATTATGCAAAGATAAATAAAAATCTTAAACATTTTGAAAATTCACTCCAAAAAACTCTAGAAACATTTTAAATAATTTTGCAAAATTATAAATAATTCTTAAAAATTAGAAAAGACCTTTAAAAACTTCAAAACATCTGAGAAAACTACAGATAACTCTAAAAAAACTTTAAAAAATTGCAAATACCATAGAAGTACTCTTAAAAACGTAACTTCAAAACATCTAAAAAGAAATTTTAAAGACTTGCAAATATCATAGAAAAAGTCTTAAAAACTTTGAGATGTACAAAACCAAAACATACTCCTCTAAGAGCCTTTGACTTTCTCAACAAACTCAAATAAATACTAAAGAATGTTGCAGAGATCATAAATAACTTCTTAAAAAAATTAAAACTATAAAAGGTTCTTAGCAAAATTAAACCATCTGAGAAGACTTAAAAAAACTCTAAAAGAATCATAAAAAAATTGCAAATATCATAGAACATCTGAAGAGACTTCAGAAAACTCTGAAAAAAAACTTTTAGAGAACTTCAAAATATCTGAGAAACTTTCAGAAATTATTGAAAGGTTAAAATGCTCTCAGAAAACAAAACACAAATCTGAGAGGCGCTCAGACAACTCTGAAAAATCTAATTTTTTTTGCAAAAATCATAAGAATGTTGATAGGTTTAAATGCTCTTAGAAGATATCAAAAAATCTGATAAAACTACAAAAACTTCTCAGAAAACTCTGAGAAATCTTAAAGAAGTTTATAGAAGACTTTAAAATATCTGAAAAGACTTCCAAAACCTTATAACGTAAAGAATATATAAATAGACATTTGGAAGGTTTCTGAAGTTTTTAGGAAACCGTAAAGAGTTAAAGAATACTTTCAAAATAATATAATGATAACGGCTTTTTAAATATGTTGACGTCTCAAAATTCTTAGGAAATGTTGCAAGAACCATACACAAATTTAAGAAAGATTTTTAGAAATGACCAAATGCGCTAGAAAACTTAGCAGTGATCAGTAAAAGCTAAGCAACTAAAAGAAACAAATAAAGTCTCTTAGCCTAGGTTTGGAACACGGATGCTGCAGTTTAGGTTAAGTTACCCTTCCTGAGTCCTTTCTCTTCAACTTTGCCAAAACTGACTATGTCTACCTTTTTAGGTTTAGAGTGTTGAAACGTTGCAGTTGGGCCAAAATTCTTTGTAATTTGTGAAATTTTTGGTCCAATTTCAACGATGAACATAGCAATTGTCTTCATTTTGTCTCAAAAACTGCTAATTTCGTTGAGTTGAATTGTCCTTAAAATGTTTTTTAAGAGATATTTTGAGTCTTTAGTGTTTCTTGTTTGTCTCACTCGAGTTTCATTCTTTTGCCCAAAAACTATTTTAAGGACTACTTGGTTTGATCCAACAAATTAGCCAATTAGAAATCAAAGAATAAGCAGATGAAATTATACCAAATTTTGAAGTCTTGTTCCTTTTAAAAAAAAAGCAAAATTAAAAAATGAGAAAAAATTACAAAATACAATGTTTTCAATTAGAAAATCAAAATCGATTAAATATAAAAAATATTATAACTATATACTTATGTCCGACAACCAATTCATTTTATAAAAAAATATAAAAACCAGTCCATAGAACAAATACACCCAATCACAGCAATATTTACTCACAACGTTGAATATTTTCCATTTATGTTTACCCAACAAAAATATGTATCATCAATTCAAACACAACCGTTTATTTATCTATTTAAAAAAAAAACCTATTTTCATTTATAATCGAAATTGAATTGAATTAAAGCCCGCAGTTAATTACCCGCATTATTCAGTATGCGATAGCGCGCTCAAAAATTGTCGCCATAAATTATTCCCGATAAGAACTGTACACGACGTACAGGTTGAAAAGTTTAACAACGAATACAAATTTCATGCTCTATAAATTGGAAGAATTAAAATTTATTATGGTATTTTTAATTGATTAACAATGCAAATTGTACCTATTTTTTTGGGGATTTAAGGTCTGATTTATTGCTTGTTTCTTAATGTAAATTTCTTTATTTACATTAATTATTTTGTATAGCTTCTCATGCATTTCAATTAAATACTTTTGTCCTTTTCTGCAAATCTAATTGTCAGTTTCATTGACACAATCTATAATTTATTACTATTAGCCTCCATCTATAATAATAATCACATAATTTTTGTTGTGTAAAACGCTTAATCCGCTAACAATAGTCTCACCCCATACATCCCCTCATTCTAGTAGATGACTATTAAAATATCCTAATCTCACCCCATCGACAACATTGGCTCCAAACCATCCCTATAGTATTCATAGTGTAATCCAAATTGTATGGTTGCGATAATTGTTAAAAAAATATATAGAGGTAACATTTGCTGCACTTCATCTGTATCTGTTACAAGGGGGATGCACTTGACAATGAGACAAGGTGTGTTTGGAACGTGGACAGATGTTCAGTACATCAGCAAGCAAGCAAGCAACCCCCAGTTGCGTCATCATTGTAAGTGAAGTGCGAATTGTACTATTTCGATATATTATTATTGAAAGCAATACTCTTCAGCTGCTTGCTTGTCAGAAAATTCTGAAGCGTTGTTAATTGGTTTTGATTTTTATTATAAATGAAAAAATAATAATTAACCATCTAGTCTAGAAATTATGAATACAAAATTTAATCCCCAACCTATCACTAACAGAATATTAATTTCCATTCTCGAAACACACCCCCGTCTATTAATTCTCATTTACGTTGGCTATTGACCCACATACACGAATCAAACATTTGTAATAAACTCCATTAGCAGCTGGACGCAATTAAGATTTAACCGAATCGTTTCAGGGGTTGATTAAATTTGGGGGCGCGATGATCAAGGGGTGCAGTTTTAGTTTTCAACTTGAACGAGATGAAATACTGGAGGTTGATGAAGAATTGGGTCAGTGATTATGAGCGGAAATGATAATGCCACGGTTTTAGAAGGGGTGAGATGTTTTGAAGGAAATTGTTAGGACAAACTATTTACAACATGAAAATGAATTATGCTTAAACTGTTTTAAGTATAATGGTGGAATGTTGAGTATTCGCTATTGTGTGATATCTTATTGTAAATGGTGGTGAGATTAATTGTTACGTAGAAATATTGTTGCTGTCAAAATAATATAATTTATGTGATGACCTATGTGCATGTGAACTGTTTATATTATTCATACAAAATGAAAAAAACATGAATCTTGGGCAATCTGGGGATGAAATGAGGCAAGGTGAACTTGAATGTAACAATGTTAACGTTCAAAGAATAATTGTGTCAACTCAACACATCTTGTCGGGACTTGTGTAATTCAAAATTCTTTTAAAATTATATTATCTTTATTGAAGAAGGTCTCTAAGTTACGTAAAGTATTTTTTAATTCTTTAATTGTATATTAAAAATCAAAGGCGGAAAAGTACTGTTTGCAGCACGCCGGTGTTTGGCCGCACGAGCGTGGCAAGGGCGCCAGACAAGTGTTGCAAATACTTTCTTGGCCGTGGCGCTTACTATTATTTTTGCCGGACAACAAGATAAAAGTTTAATGAAAAAGTTATTGAATTTTTTAGCGGATATTTCTACCCTTGTGCCGCAAAGCATAATTTTCCAATGCAAAAGCGATAAAACTGTTTTTCGTAGTGGGCAGGCAAAAAAGTTCTTTAATATTGTCTTGATTGCTTATTGAAGGATTACTTTTTTCAATCAATCAGTCATTTTATTGAGGATTTAATTTTTTAAGCCTCTAGAACTAAAAAAAAAGAGTTTTCTTGCTTATTTAGCAATTATTAATGTATTATTTTAAAAGTATTCCTAAAAACTTTCCTAAAATCTTTAGAAACCTCCCAAATGTCTATCTATAATCTTTACAATATCCTTTGA
Source organism: Tachinus rufipes (assembly GCA_963932245.1). Lineage (NCBI taxonomy): Eukaryota > Metazoa > Arthropoda > Insecta > Coleoptera > Staphylinidae > Tachinus > Tachinus rufipes. The sequence goes on from OZ010749.1 coordinate 13,861,473, forward strand.
TATTTTTTAGACAAAATTGTTTAAAAACAGATTTAGCCGCATAGAAAACTTTTTTCTATTTTTAAAGCTCTTCTTCTGAACCCACTTTTATGATTGCAAATAGAAGTTCTCAAAATTTATTCTTCTAATACTTCGATTGGTTTTTAAAGTTTTTTAAGTATGATCCTCAATATCTGCCATAGGTTGTTAAGGCATTTTAAGTAAAATTTAATAGCTATTAAATTCTTTTAAGGTCATCACAAAACTCTTTAAGATTTCTGAAATTTTTTCATATGTTCAAGAAGTTCTCTAAGAGCTTGTTCAAGATTTCTCAAACTTTCCTGATGTTTTCTCAGATATATCTGAAGCCTTCTCAAATATTTTAATGTTTTCCAAAAACCTTTCAAAGTTTTTTAAAAATTCTTCTGCAATCTTTGCAACATTCTCTAAAATTTCTCAAAGTACTCTGAAGTCTCCTCAAATGTTTTGAAATTCCCTTTTAATCTTTTTTTGTTTCTTAAAACTTTTCTACAATATTTCTAACTCTTTAAAATTTGTTAAAATCTTTTCATATATTTTAAGGGCCTTTAAACCTCTCAAAGTTTATAAAAACTCTTCTATAACGTTCGAAGAATTCTTTAAGATTTTTCAGAGTTTTCTTCTTAGATGTTTTCAAGTCTTCTAAAAGCTTTTGAACCTTTCAAAGTTTTTTCTATATTTAAATAAAATTTAAAAAAAGTCTTCTTAGATGTTTTGAAGTATTGTAAAATTCTTCATGATTTCTCAAAGTATTCTTGACGTTTTGAACTCATCTAAAAGCATTTAAACTTTTTTTAAATCTTTTTTATAATCTTTGCAAAATTCTTTAAATTTTCTCAGTATTTTCTGATGGGTTCTTATATGTTTTAAAGTCTCCTAACAGATTTCTCAAAATTTTCTGAGGGCTTTTCAGATGATTTGAAATTTTCTAAAAGACTTTATAGTTATCAAAGTTTTTAAAAATTCTTCCATAATCTTAGCAAAGTTCTTTCTAGAAGCCTTTAAGTTCTTAATTTTTTTTTCTATGATTTTTTTTAATTATTCTGAATTTTCAATTTTCAAAAGTGTTTTATCTTTTAAAATCTGCTAAAAAAACCTTTTAACTTTTCAAAAATTTTAAGAAAATTTTTATGACCTTTCAAAAATCTTCTCTTCTAAGATTTTTCTGAAGTTTTCTCAAATATTTTGAAGTCTTCTAAAAGCCTTTAAATTTCTCAAAGTTTTTTAAGAATCTTTCTATAATATTCGCAAAATTCTTTTCAGATGATTTGAAACTTTCAAAGAGCTTTTGAACCTCTAACCTCTTCTTCTCAGATGTTTAGAACCTAGCCTAACCTTTAAACTTATCAAAGTTTTTAAAAACTCTTCTATAATCTGTGCAAAAAGATTTCTTAGAGTTTTCTAAAGCTTTCTCAGAATTTGAAATCCTCTAAAAGCCTTTTAAATTCTCAATTTTTTTATAGAATTTTTCCATGATTTTTTTTTTAAGATTATTCTGAAATTTCAAAATAATTTGAAGTAATGTAAGAGCTTATTTAAAATTTCTCAAAGTTTCCTGAAGTATTCTCAGATGTTTCTTAAGATTTCTCAGATATTTTAATGTCTTTTAAAAGCATTTAAACTTTTTTAAAAATCTTCGCAAATTTCTTAATTCTTAAAGATTCTCAAATTTTTTGAAACCTTCTAAGAGCTTTTGAACCTCTCACAGTTTTTAAGAACTTAAGATATAATATAATAATAATTTTCGCAAAAATTAAAGATTTGAGATTTTAAGATTTAGAGTTTTCTAAAGTCTTCTCAGATGTTTTAAAGTCTTCCAAGACCCAAGAACCTCTCAAAATTCTAAAAGCTTAAAAACAATTTATTTACAAAATTCTTTAATGAAGTTTCAAAGTTTTCAAAAACTTTCTAAAAATTTGAAGTCCTTTAAAAGCCTTTAAGTGCTTAATTTTTTTAAGAATTTTTGTTTATTATTATTTTTTAAAGATTATTCTGAATTTTCAAAAGCGTTTTAGATCTTTTAAAGTTCATTCAAATCATTTAAAGACAATTTTATGATCTTTGCAAAACTCTTTAAGATTTTTCCGAAGTTTTCTCAAATATTTTGAAGTCTTTTAAAGGCCTTTAAAATATAATATAATATTAATTTTCGCAAAGATTTAAGATTTGAGATTCTTTTTTTTTAAGAGATGTCTAAAGTCTACTCAGAAATTTTCGAAGTTGTCTAAGAGCATTTGAACGTTTAGGATTTTAAGATTTTTTAAAAGTTTTCTGAAGTCTTCTCAGATGTTTTAAAGTCTTCCAAAATCCTTTAAACCTCTCAAAATTCTAAAAGCTTCTCAGATGTCCTCTTAAGAACCTTTAATAAAGCTTTAAAAAAATTTAAGAACTTTTCTAATCTATTTACAAAATTCTTTAATTTTCTTTAGTTTACTGAAGTCTCCTTAGATATTTTGAAATCCTCTAGAGCTTGTGGACAAAATTCTTTAGAATTTTTAAAGTCTTCTCAAATGTTTTAAATTTTTTTAAAGTCTTTAAACAACGAAATTTAACAAAAAAATGCATTCTTTCTGATGTTTTGTCTGATGTTTTGAAGTCATCTAAAGCCTAACCTTTCAAAGTTTTTAGATATTTTTCAATAATCTTTGCAAATTTCTTAGTTTTCCCAGAAGTTTTTCAGTCTTCCCCAAAATTTTAAAGTTCTCTACAAGTGTTTAGACCTTTTATAGTTTTTAAAACTCTTCTATAATCAATATAACAACAATATCTTCTATAATCTTTGTAAAAAAAATTTTAGATTTCTCAGAATTTTCTGAAGTTTTAAAAATTTCTAAGAGTCTTTTAAAGTTTTAAAGAATTCTTTTATGATTTTCTCTAATAATTCAATTCTTCAACTTTTTGAAAAAAAAAGCACTTAACCATTCAAACTTTTTACAAATTCATCAATAATATTTCAAAATTCCAAGATGTTTCAGAGACTTCTAAAGGCTTAACAATTTGGGATGGCGCATATTTTTTGATGACAAAGCTTTAATTTCCAAATAGCATTTTAGCAGATTTGCTAAAAAGTTTTGACTCTCTAGTTTGGCTGTACACCATATCTGTTGATGGTTTTAACAGGAAATATTCTGGATTTTTGTGATATAAATGTCACTGCACTAACTCACTCACTCAATAGGTCTTACCTATAAAATTGGTCAGAACACTGCTTGGCAGTCACTACCGTATCTAGTACAAAATTTGAGAAAGGTGGTCTTTGATGACTAAAAAAAGCGAAGCTGTTTTGATGTTTGGGGGTAATTGCAATGGTGCGCAGGTCATTGTTTGCATATAGCCGGTAAACAATTTTTGGAGTCTTTGAAGGTTTATCACGTGGTTGTGCTAGTGTTCTAGTGATTTTTTGTCAACCGAGGTTCAAGACCAAAGTGCGTCGTTAGTTGTTTAGCCAAACACTTCTTCTCGGTGTATACTTGTTTGTCGCTTGAAGCTTACAGAATGATTGAGTTTGCTTGTGGTCGATGTGACCAGGGTGAATCCTCCTGTTAGAGTTATTGAAAGTACACGGACCGCCGTCGAAACGCGCACTTTCTGTCAGTACATCCAAAACGATTGTCCGCCAAAACAATTGCGTCTGCGCATGACGAAATTACATTTCTACATGTAGTTGTCCGATGTATGCTCTACAAATAAATATATGTACTACCAGAAACAAGCAATAATCGTCACTTGAAGCTACACATCACAGAGTATAGGAGTGCTGTGGTGGCGACAGTAAACCAAAGATATGGGATTCTTTTTCATATGCATATAATATTAGATATAATCATACATAATACAAATTAAACTTTGATATAGTGCCCATTTAAACAAAACTAAAGTGGATTTTTGTTATAATTATTTTCTAATACACAAATGCTTCTTTGGCATATTTAAAGCTTCAAATTATTTTATAATTATATATTCCCACATCCTTAATGTAATATTTGCGTGAAAGCTAATCAAGCTAATTATACTTTTCGACAATTATATCAAAAAGAAAATTACACTTTCGCTGAAAACTTTTTTAACCAATTTAAAACAAATTTAAAACCGTCACAGACAAAGATGAAAATTTCTCGGATTCCCATAATTTACAATCGTCCAACTTTCTACGCACACAGATTTATTCCCCTCAAATAAAACTATCCCCCGGACAATGGATTTTCAATTCAAAGCCTTTTTCATTCATGCACCGCATGTTCTTTATAAGGACCTCTTATTATTAATATGCATGTCGTGCCATTATAATGTGGGACATATGTGATGAATGATGTAATGTGTAGGCGCCTGAGTTTTATTTTGGCAATAAAATACAGTTGCAGTTATTCTACAACCTTATTCAAATCAAGTGTTATAATTTTTAGGTCATGGCGTTGTCATAGAAGATTGATTGTTATTTTTTCTTCGTTGGAAGAAATTCTGTACAAGTTTTAAACGTAATTACGGTGGATGGCGGAAAAGTGTTGAGAGTTTTTTTATTTGATAAAAAATATTTAAGTAGGGTAAAGTTTTTAAATTTAATAAATCAATCTTTTTCAGATAAAAAAAATAAGATATTTTATTTATTTATGTTTAAGTGAATATGTTAGGTAAAGTACTTCAGCTGCAGCTTGTCAAGAACTGTGAAGCGGCGATAATTGAGATTGATTTTTGTTAGGATTCTTTTAGAAAATGGTATTGTTGGAACGTGCCACACGTTCAAGAATTGCCTCGTTCTAAGAATAAATACATATTTGTTAAGAGAAAACGATTTATATGTTGTTAACTATTTTCTAAGCTTCTTGTGTGGGATGGTAAAGCATTTACATTTTATACTTAAATGAGAAATATAAAGCAAACGGTAGTGGAATGCATTTTGATTTAAATTGAATATATGTAATAACTAGTTTTGTTTTGTTATAATTAATGCAAAGTGATACATAATAGGATCATTAATATGCAACCAATTTATGAAAACAGATTGCGTGATTACAATTCAACATTGTTTCCGGCAGAATTTGAATGTATTGTTTCCGTAAAACACGAATCAAGAATATGCAGCTATTTTAAGCTTTTTAAAATTGTAGGAATTTTAAATTTGTAAACTCCAGAGATTATTAGCAGCTTTTGCAAATCAACAATTGATTGGATATTGAAACCCTAAAAATTGATCTAAAGTTACCGTGTCACTACATAGAAGTAAAAATAATGTTGGCATGTTCAGACCAACCTGGAAAGCAACGTACGTGTAGCTAAGAATAGGAGATTCAAACTATAAACAACAACAACAAAAATGCAGATAATGCAGAACATTTGATTGTTATGAGACACACACTGGTGTTGCAAGGTATGCACTTTTCATCAGTGTGCCTAGCATCTCGCTGGGTAGAAAGGCAATTTACATAAAATAATACCGCAGACGCTGCAAGAAGAACGGCAAATTACTAAGACTACAAACACTCACAGTGACTAGAAGCAATACAAGTACCATCAGAAACCAGCCAGCTCACAACAAAAGTACTGGAATAACAACCAAATAATGTTATCCTAAGATCATATTATCAACGGAATCCAATACACTTTCAAAACGCAGTACGATAGTCTAAATCGGCACAAGCTAAACTAAAGAAAAAATGTTAGAAAAAGATTAATAATAATAACAATCAAAGCAACTGCAGGCACCGTATAACAAACGGCGCTACTCCCCAGAAGTCTCGTGAGTTAATACAAAGCCCAAAAATGTAAGCAATAAATATGTGTGACCCAAAAGAGTGAAAACCACGATGTAAGACAACCACCACAGTCCTCTAGTAAAATTTTACCTCAACAAACTGTGACCAGCTTCATAAGCAGAACCACTAACCCCAACGCCTAAAGACGCCGCCGCAGTTCAGAAAGATAGAGAGGATTGTTGCCGATAACAAAGAGACGATGACGATGACACTACACTAGACAGCTTCAGACCTTCTCGAACCAAAGAAATTATTAAAAGATTCAAATCCCGTTCTGCCCTGGTCCAGATAAAATTTGCAACAAAGCTTTAAAATCGTTCTCGCATAAAGCAATAATGGCTCTAACCAATATTGCAAATGCTATTCTTCGCACAGGACACTTTGTGATCAACACGTGATCAACATCGCAAAAAAAGTATGTTTTTCCAAAACTATCTGCCTATAAGGCTACTATGCACCCTAAGTAAGGTCATAGAGAGAGAGTGATCTTTGATATCATTTAAGAGCTCACAGATCGGAACAATCTTTTCCCCTCCCACTATCATGGGTTCAGATAGATAGCGTCACTCGAGCGTTCACCAACTTAACCGGGTGGCGGACCACATTGTCAGACGTCAAAAAAGCCTTCGACAAAGTCTGGCACAAAGGACTGCTGCTAAAAACAAGGATTTCCTCCGCGTATTATAATGCTGCTAACCTCATATGTAATTCGCAGAAGTCTGGCAGTCAAACTCAAAAACTACATCTCTACTTCACGACGGATAGAAGCTGTAGTTCATTAAAGCTCCATTCTCTCGCCGCACCTGTTCGTAGCCGACATGCCTTCATGGAGCACTTGTCTACCCCTCAAAGTCACCTTACGCCTACAAAAAGTCACCTCCGATCTGAAAGATTGAATGGACAAATGGTACTAAAAAGTAAAGCCAGAGAAATTCACTTACTCCTTATGAGAACGGTTCTATACCTCAACCAACAGACCAATGTTCACGTAGGCCTCTCCCATTTGGGGTATAACTGCAAACAGCCACCTAAAAAGTCTTGAGGTCTTCCAAAACAAGACGTTGTGGATAGTCACTAGAGATCCATGGTTCGTTCAAAATTTAAACATTCCGACCAACCTCGAGATTCTTCCACTACGACAACAAATTCAAGCTTTGGCCAAAAAGTACTTCAAAAACCTCGAGCTCACTCTAATCCTAATCTGACAAGACTCGCCGATCCAAATCGGGAAAAATCTGTCTACAAACGACCGGCAAATTCAATAGTAGCCGAGTTACTGTTACTTCTTACATAAGTGGGTAAAACTACATCCAAAACAAAATCCAAAACCTAGCCTATAGGACGATCTCCTAAACATACCTCCTACATACACATCTCTAAACGGAAGGTCCATGAGCCGTAAAGTCTTAAACTTTCAGGCAATTCCCAGATTGGGTGAGTTTAGTCGGTAGGCGCCCTCAGAAAAATAAATCCAAAGCCTTTAAAAGATTCCCCATGCAAAGAAAAATATATAATATCTCTTCTGCTTCCACAAACATCAAACAAATATCAATGAGAGAAATTTACTGGTCACCTAATCCAGGATGCACATTCCCTGGATGATTCCTTAGATAACTTCCGCTAAAACCTAGCTGTATCCACCACTGAGATGCATATACCAGCCGAACGGGCCAAAATTGTTTAGCTCCAAGAGGGCATCTTTTACAACTTCAGCCAAGATCTCGTGATATCCTAAAAAGTATCTACAGCTCTTTCCAGGACGCAATTCCATAGGACAATCACCTCAATAACTGGTTCCACTTCCTCCCAAAGAGAAATCAGCCCAAAACCACAAAATATACTTTCACTGATTAATATATGACTTAAACGCTCAGTGTGGTGGTTGGATAACTGAAGAATGATTGCAAGAGTTGTTTAAAAAACATTATTTAATTAACTGTGCGTAATAAGAAACAAAATAAATCAAAACAATTAATTAATCTGACAATATTGGAAGATAAAGACAACCTGCTTTAAATTTAAATATAACCAATACAAACTCGCTGAGTAGAATCAAATAGATAAACTCATAAACTCTAAACACCTCTGTACTATGCACTAGTAATACAAATCTAAAAGATAAGGTAGAGATAATTTGTAACTAAACAATGATTTGAATAAAACTTTTTATCGATCGCCAAAGGAAAATCCGTTGAAGCCCTGACTGCTGCTTTGGCGGGCAACCTACCAAGGTTTATAGCTTACCACAGAAGCAATCCCCCTCCGCCACATAGAATTAGAAGTTTCAAACCAAAAACTGATCAACAAAAATTTGATTTTTTTTTTAAATGTTGACAACATCAAAACGGCAATCCCCAGAATCGTAATCGAAAGACCAAGTTAGTTAATTTGTTAATTTTGTACGCAAGTTTTCAAATTGTGTACTCACAACACAAGCCTATGTACGCCCTAGCAATTAAATCAAACTTTGCATTGATCAGACAAAAATCACCAAACATTGCGTTCTGACCAAAACGCAAAAAACGCATGTTTTTTGTGGTTTTCTCAAAACTAAAACATCGAACCCTCCGGAGGGGTCAATTTTACGTCAAGAAATAAAATTTTCTTGAGCTCCAAGCTAAACCAAAATAGACAATGAAGGTTAAATGAAGCGTAGTGTAGTCAGAAAACAGTTCCTTCTCCGTGTTAAAATAATGAGATTCCATAAAATAGCAGAAAAAATTGGTAAAAATATACCTTAACTAATGAATGCACGTCATAAATGCTGGGTGTGGTGGTTGAGTAGTTGAGCGTTTGTTACAACAGCTTTAAAAATATAAATTTAATTAACTGTGCGTAATAAGAAGCAAAATGAATCAAGATAATCAGTTAAGCAGACATTATTGTTAACAAATTGAAAGATGCAAAAACCACTCTGGAAATACAAAAACGCGGCCATCTCACTCCAGAAGACGCAATCACTCACAATCTTCAAAGAATTAATGCAAACTGCGACAAATAGAACAAATCTTGAACTTCATATACCTCGGTACTATGTACTAGTAATAGAAATTTGAAAGAAATGCCCAAATAAATCCAGCTCTCTACAAAGCAAGCGTGAGAAGCAAAAAACACAATAACTAAACTTCTACTAAAAACAACAGAGATGAGAATATTACAATCACAGAACACTCATTCAGTGAATCACATAAAAAAATGAAATAAAAATTGCAAAGTACAGATTGTAGTAAAATAGATTTAATTTTGCAAATTGACCCAATTTTAGGTCTTTACTCAAGATGTTTGTCGTCATCTTCGACAAACTTTAGAGAACAGTAAAAATAAACTGATTTAAGAAGAGATGATTTTTTGAACAGGAGGAATATCATCGGTGGTTGAATATCCAATCTTTGAACCAAAGTCACTCGGGTGGGTGGGCGGGCTACGGTATTTTACAATTTAGGCGTAATAATTTGAAATTGAATTTTCAGCCTACTCGCCCGAGTATTACTTGTCAAGGAATTCTTTCTCCTTGCCCATAATAGTGAGAATTGGTATTTAGATCTTGTGTATAAAAAAAAGAAATATCTATAGTCATTTGAAATAATGTTACCCGCCCTCCCGCCCGCCTGAGTGTTAATTATCGAGAAATTGGTCATGACAACTGACATTTCATCTTCTGTATTTTTTTTACAAAAGTAACCGGTGGTTTAATTTCCAATCTTTGAGCACTCGGAAGGGTGAGCTGATCATGGTATATTACAATTTAGCCATGATAATACGTTTAACTCGTGTGACCCTATTTTATACATTTATTGAATAGCACAGGTGCCCTATTACAATTCCTCTCCAACAACTTGCAGTAAAAATAAATCGTAACTTTTGCCATATTCTGAAGAAAGCAATATAAATGATTCTACTTTTATTATTAATAAAAATTGCTACGGGATATGATTTAAAACTTCATAGTAAGTTTTGATTAAAGACAAAACTTTTCGTAATAAAAAAAAAACTATAATTATTATTTCATAAATTAGTATTACATAAAGTTAGATAACAAATAATCTTTTCTCAATTATTTTAAAATCATGTTGCAATCAAAATCTTCCTACCTCATAATTATTATTCATTACAGGAAATAATTAGAAATTGTTTTAATTATTGGCAATTAAATTAATATCAAATTTTTGTTGCATTCGTGGTTATTAAATAATAATTACTTTAGTTGCTGATACATATTTTTGAATTAATTGCAAAATTAGAAAGGTTTAATTTAATATTACCAACTCACCAGATGATGATAGATTGAATTAAAAATGGAAACTTACCTGAAACAAAACAAAAAATTAGTTTCCAACTAAAATAAAATTTCTCTAAACTCATTGTGTACACAACACATACAAGTCGCCTTTCCTATATAATAAGAGCACATTATGTACTTAATAATTGGTCATCAAATCAGCTGAAAATGTGACATAATCATGAGTAATAACATACTTTCAAGCATCGCATAATACAGATAATATTTTCTCTTTAATGTAATAGTTGAATGAATGTTTTCTCCTTTTGATCTACAAATGATGATGCGTATAAAAAAAAGTAGCGCACGGAAATTACTTAATAGCAATAATTGAAAAATTACATGGTTTAAATTAGGTAAAAAAGATCCAGTAGAATCAATTGTAAATAAAACAGTTTTTTCCCTTCATATCAATTATTAATCTCATTAACAACAAGTGTTTCGTCAATTTGTTTACATCACCCAGCATAAAATAATTAAATAAATCAAGCATCAACGACAACCAAACAAAGAAATTGTGCCCTCAATATAAATATCATCCTATCCATTGGATTATCGCTTCAATAAGCGACTCAATTTGATTGATGGCGTTTTAATTATGGCGGCAATTAAGATGAAGGAATTTTCAATTCAATTTGGCACCCATTTTCATTGTTCACAGTCGATGATCCCGTTTTTTTTCCTACATAATACTCGTTTTAAATTTAACATTTCAAGTGCAGACTGGCATGTGTTTATGCTCTCAGCAAAGGAAAAACAGGCTTATATGCAGTTGGGTGTCCTGTTTTATGTCTGGCTTTGATATTTGGAAACTCCCCTAACAAAATTAATTTGGAATCAGTTTTCAAACAATTTAAAATATTTCCTGACCACAAGATCAATTTTTCATCTTGCCTCTTTACGCTTTGATTTATAATCGTGCACCGAAACGCCCAGGAATGTAAAATAATAATAAAAAACTCGTCTCGTCCTTGCTTTTACTTGATTTTCACATGTACAGACCCATCGATCTTCACAAATCGTGTGAAATAAATACATGCCATGTTCATCGTTAAAAAAGTAGATTTTAAAATAAAATGGGGGAAATTGTGTTAGGGTTGGTCATTAATAAAAAAGTCATTAAGTTGCTATAAATTGGACATAATATAGGATGTTCATGCCCCTATAAAATTATCTCTAGTAACACGAAGAATGTAATGAAATTGCGATTTATTATCTAGACAGTTTTATTGGTTTTTGCTTCGGGTAATATTTCTGTTATAATTTAGTTATGAAATATAATTTTAACATAAAACAATTTTTTTTAACTATAAATGTTTTCATCTAAAGCAACCTCAAACCAAATATGAAATAGATTGCTGTTTATTATCCACCTTAAGCTTTTTAATCATAATATATTTTTATTCAAAAGTTTCGTCAAAAGACTAAAGAAAATAACGAAATAATGTTGACCATATACACTTGTATGCTATTTTCCGCTAAGCTCATCGCATGGTGAAGCCAACATAACAACTTTATATGCCCACAAATGACGTCACGCGTTAATTGTAGGATATTTATTAATTTACATTCCTAGGTAATTATTCTTTTCTTATGTTTATGTGCATCCTAATTTCTTTCAACTTATGCACACTGACATACATTGTTAAAGTTAAACAATGAAAATTTTAATTTATTGCAACAGAAAGTAACAGATCACTTAATCAAAATTTCTAATTTGTGCCAATGCATTAAACACAACCAATTAATAATAATAATAATAATAATGTGCGAACATTTCACCTTCCAACAATTTCGCATACATGCAATCCAAATCAGGTACACGCTTTTTACATGCACTGTTGAGTCAACATGTTGATAAGATAAAGAAAAGAATGAATTAAAAGCGTAACGACCCATAGATTAAATAAATTTAAAAGAAGCAAGTTCGTCCTACTTTTTTGTAATTATTACTTAACGCAACATACATTTATAATAATTTTCTTTGGTGTTAATTGTTATATATTACGTAAAGTTGTTTTAAATTAAATCTTATGGCTAGACGATAATAAATACGTTGGCACATTTGCATCTGTTTTGCATCTCAATTACCGGACATTTATTATTCGTTGTAAATTGCATGGAATTTTTATATAAAACTCGCTATTTTCTTAAGGAAGCCATTTAACACATCCTTGCTGGCAATTAAAGCGAGATTAACAGTTGGGTTATTTAAAGAATTAATATCATCATCATACATTTAAGTATTAAAAACTGCTTAGTTCAAAATTTATTTTTTCTTATTAAATAATTGAGTTTTCCGGAAAGAAAATCTGACATAAATTCTATCCTATATGAATTATTGAAACCATTTCTGCGACATTTTCAACCCCCTTTAAATGAATGTCGTTATGAATGTTTAATGATTATGACGCCAATTTAAAGACAAACGAAATCTTGTTATAACCGACACATCCAGATGATACCCTTAATATAATTAATTCTATTTAATAAAGCTTCCGAGTATTGTAATCGTCTTAATATTGGAGAGAGTTTGACTAATTAAATTTCCTTATTGAGTAAATGTTTTAAGCTGATTATATAGATGTAGGTGCCCTTTTAGCTGTTGACCTAGTATGTGTGAGTGGATTTATATTCCAATTATATTGAACGTTGTTGAATGTCCGAATTAAGATGTTAGCTTTGTCTAAGTTAATGATTTTAGAACTGTATAGAGAAATTTAAATATTAACAACTAACATTATTGTCGTTGTTATAAAAAAGAATTCTAATCCAGTAACTTTTTAGATAGACATCAGAGTCTTACAATATGATGAAGTAGGTCTGTGTGAACCAGTTAATAGGTTATTTGACTCAGATATTATTGAACTGAGCAAATACTAGCTTTCGACGCCAGTGGTATTCATATTCCAGCTTATATTTTACGCAATAACTTTATTTCATATACCGCATAAACGTACAGATTATGCGCAGCACTCTGACTTTTTCTTAAAATGCTCTGCCAGAGCTAGAGCTCGAACCTGCGACAATTTATGCGCCGAGATTCAAGTTAAGAGCTGTACCCAACTGTGCCATTCTCCGGATAGAATTATAAAATGTTGCAAATTGAAAAATTACCATTTTCTTGATTACAAACAAGTGAGATTGTCCGCTCGTCCACCCGAGTGTTTGTCCTCAAAGACTTCTTAATTAACTCCTTCTATCGCAAGCTTTGACACTTGACATTTATCTTGTTGTAAAACATAGTTGCAGGAATATCGCTAAAGTAAATAATATCAAACTTTCTGATCAAAAACGCATCGGCAGGTTACACCAACTGAGTTACCCGCTCATCCACTCAAGTCCACCGACGAGCAACTTCGTGTCTTTGGAATAGGTAACAAATGGCGCCCAACGTGGGGCAGCAAAAAGCATAATGCCTTTACAAACCCGCAACCAACCCGAAAAAAAAAAAGAAGAAGACGTGGCAACCAACAGAGACGCTCTAAAGAAATAGAACAAGCTTCAGCAACCATCTCTGATGATAACAGAACAAAGTCATCTGGGTAACCCTAACAACACTGTCCCCAACCAGGTTAAGACCCCTGTCCACCAAACTGCTGTGACGCCAGTCAGCAAACCCAAGGCCGTCATGAGACATGTCCAGACTCACATTCCGGACAAACCCCAGACAACTACAGGTAAACCAGATAAGGTCACCAGCTTGCAAACCATGAAGAAATTGATAGATACCTGGCGCCACATTAAAACAGGACGGCGGCACAATAAAAGAAAAGTCTGACCACTGTAACCCCGACGATGCCTCCGACATGACAGAACACCTGACTCACCCTGTGAACGCATTCAGGTAGATGTAGATGCAGAAATCTATCATCATAAATGATCTCCTACAACAAATATCAGATCTAGTGACGATGATTGCAAATCCCCATTACATCTGCAATCCGCAAATGGCTAACATGTACATGGCTGGTAACCTCAAAATTATTACTGAAAAGGTTCGAGAAAAATTTATACCAAAACTGATGGGAACCCAACAACTAAAAATCATTGAAACCACAGAATACGTCGAGGAAAAATGCCACAAAAAAATATTACACTTCAACTCTCCCTATCTGCAGTCACCAACTCTAGTGACCTCACTAAACATAACAAAGCTGCTAAAAGTCACTTCACGACTGACATTGCAACCAAGACCACCGCACCCCTCGGTACTCCAGAGGTATCTAAAAAAGCATAAAGCAACAATATTTCGTCTAACCTCATATCCGACCTTCCAGGAAAAACAGAAGCAGTCACACCAGAACCACTTGCAATTAGGGTCAGCAAATCAGATAATTTTAAGAATTCTCTGCAGACGTCAAAAGACATTTTATCACAAAATAAGATCGTGATCTAACCTCTTGATAACTAATACTTGAGTGGGCCACTCCAATCCAAACTACATGCTATGGAGTGACCCAGCCACCCACCCAATTGTCCATCATCAAAAGATTCAGAGTTTTAACTTTCTGCAAACATCAAAAGTCATTTTATCACAAAAAAAGTCGTGATCCAACCTCTTGATAACTAATACTTGGGTGGGTGGGTAGGCCACTCCAATCCAAACTACTGACTTTTAATCATTCTTTGGAGAGACCCACCCAGCCAAGTGTCCGTCATCAAAAAATTCAAGGTTTTAGCACTCCGCAGATGTCAAAAGTGATTTTATCACAAAACAAGATCGTGATCCAACCTCTTGATAACTAACACTTGGGTGGGTGGGTAGGCCACTCCAATCTAAACTTCTGACTTTTACCCATGCTTTGGAGTGACCCGCCCACCGACCCAAGTGTCCGTCATCAAAAGATTCAGGGTTTGAGCTTTCTGCGTACGTCAGTAATCATTTTGTAACAAGAGAAGGTCGTGATCTAACCTCTTGATAACTAACACTTGGGTGGGTAGGTGGGCCACTCCAATCTAAACTACTGACTTTTAATCATGCTTTGAAATAACCCGACCTCCCACCCAAGTGTCATTTTATCACAAAACAAGGTCGCGATCCAACCTCTTGATAACCAACACTTAGGTGGATGGGTGGGCCACTCTAATCTTTGCTTTTAAGTGACCCATGCACCTACCCAATTGTCTGTCATCAAAAGATTCAGAGATTGCGTGAATGCTTAAGAAAATTTCAGTATTAAAGTTAAGATAATGTGAGTAACTTTTGTTAGAATAAAGTAAGTTGTAGATTTTGCAAATCATAACCAAGCGAATGTGTTACAAACGCACCATAGCATAACTTTTAAGACTAAAACAATACAAAAAACGTTCCTAACCATAATAAACACGCACTACTCCACAACGAAAACAGCTCCAACCAACAGTGAAATAAAAAAAAACTGTAAGGGCCGATCCCAAACATCCAAATCAAGGATATGATGGTCTATAGTTTATTTATACAAAAGAAGCATAATAAAACCCCTGACCATGTTGAGCAATTCGATCGGTAAACAATAAAGTCAGTGACTGCTCTCGTAGAGAGCATTTCGGACAAGTTTTGGATTAAATCCAAACAAAAATGTCCTTAATCGGAAAATAATTTCGAAATGAGTCCAAAATTTATGATATCTGAAAACATCGCGTTTTGCTCAATAATAATGAGGCAAATTTTGCACAATAACAATAAATTACACCATTACTCAAGAATTGAAACCAACAGATTAGGTATGACGTAAAAATTTCTGTAAGGCAATCATCCTTTCAACTGTCCTCCCAACAGTATTGTTTAGACTAGTAACAAAGCGCATTTTTATCATTCCGGAATAGTAAATAAACAAAATTTTCAAAAGCACTTCATAGCCTAAAAGTCACCGTTTGGTACGCTTGGTCTTTTGTGGGCATCGTAGGACTATATTTTTTTAAGGGGGTGTGTTATATAATTTCTATAAAGAGAAAAATTTTCCCCAACAAGTCAGTAGATTCCGAAAACCAAAACAGAGCACATGAAAGAAGACATCATCTGGCCACAGATATAAACAAGGAATTCCGTGCCACCAAATAAACCTAGTCAAACCACACTACTGCAGCTTCCGCACGATTACTAGATATCCTGCGGAGATTCAGAAGATACTACAACCCCGTACTCTATGCTTGCACCCCCTGCCATAGTACAAACAAAGAACTGATTATGAGAGAACGTCCCCAAATCAAACCCGAAGGCTTCCTACGTCTAGCACCTTCGACCTTGGGGAATACAAACCTTCCTTTAAAAACATACACAACCGCAACCTTATCCCCTAAGGAAGTAGCTAGTAACAAACGGTGCACAACGTGGAGCAACGAAGAACAAGGTGCCTTTGCGACCTCAAAAACCCGGCGTCAGAGACGCCCAAAAAAATAACAATCTTTAGAAAACTATCTGGCAGACTTGAAGCGGTACGATTTGAATAAACCACGTACCCAGCGGCCACTTCTATCTAGCTGCAATACGCTCAGAGTAACTATTTCTGAAGATGACAAACATGTCATCCAGGTGACCACAACGACACGGTCCGCAACCTGGTCGAGCCTGCTGTAATTCCAGTCAGCAAATCCACCACTGTCATGAAACCATTTTGAAAACCAGAAAGACAAGAACAGATACCTGGCGTCACACAAAGGTACGGCGGCAAAATAGCGTATGAGAATGGTCTGATCATTTTATCTACTTCCCAGACTCATATAGAAAACTACAAATATGCTACTAGTGGCAATGATTGCAAATTTGAGTTACATCTGCAATCCGCAAATAGCACTACAGGCCCGCATATACTTAGAAGACGTAACAAACTACCTGACAGTCAGATAGAAGTTTAAGAGCAAGTACAACATACTAACCTCAATGTCCAAAAAAGTCCAAGAATATACACCGGAACAACTGTAAACTCAACAAGTCATCGACATAGAACATCACATGCAAGAACCTGCATCGCCACCGAATGCGTCGAGAGAGAGTGCCACAAAAAAGTGTTACACTTCAGCTCTGCCCTACCTACAGTCACATAAAAGCCGCTTCACTTCTCTGCACTTCAGAGGTATTGAAAGAAACACAGACAAGAATAAACTGGCTTCCTTCATATCTGACCTTTCCGGAGAAACCAAAAAATAGTTGAGCCGTGCGAAGCCCACAGCGCGACATGTATAGTCCATACGCATCACACCGACACCGTCATCCACGACAACACACATGACCCCCTGCACCTGCACCTGGTGAACAAGTACGTTAAAAAGAAGAATCCAATCTACACCAATCAACATCCTAGATAGATCCCGTGTGGCATAGATCTTTGTGCGGGAGAAGTTAAACTGACTAAGCAGTGCAAGACAACACGAAAACCACCGCCAAAACCAAGAACAATTTTGGACTAACCCGTGCCGTGAGTGTTTCAGACAATTCGAACCCGTAACATTTAAACTTATAGTAAAACCCCAGTAGACATTTTTGAATTATTGTGTACTACTCCCGTCCAAATAATAGATACAGTGTGCTTGTACTCCCCGCCAGAGTACAAACCGATTATGATGAAACGTCACCAAAACAAACCCGAAAAACTTCTTCGCCGAGCACCTTCGCCCTTGGAGAATACAAACCATTCGTTAAGGACGTACACGGCCGTACCCTTATCATCTACAGAAGCGTAGCCGGTAGCAAGTGGAGTCACTGTTACTGTGACTTCCGACCAATATTGTTCAACAAGTTAGAGCCACAGTCGTTCTCACGTCACTTTACACAAAAGTTAATAAAAAATATTAATAATTAATCAAATTGAGTACAAACTCTGAATTAGCTTCTGCACTCATCTTAACCAATATCGATGTCGCCGTTACTGGTGAAAAGATTCAAACAATCCTGAAACCGCCAATATTAATGTTTGAACCTTACTGGCCAGGTCTCGTCGCCAAACCACTTGAAGGTGTAAACATCAAGGATCTCATCACAAACATTGACTCAGGTGTAGGTGCCGCTCCAGCTGCAGAAGCCACTACTGCTGCTGCTACCGCCGCTCCTACCAAGAAAGAAAAGAAGAAGGAATCCAAACCTAAAAAATCTGATGATGATATGAGCCTTGGTCTCTTCGATTAAGTTGAGATTTGTATTAAGTTCCATATTTGTTGTTATGCAATTCTAATGCATAAAAATAAAATGTAATAAAACGATTCTTTAATGTGTTCTCTGGTAAATTGATCTCCTTACAAAAAGCCGTTCAATGACCCCTACGCTTCTCTGAATTGAGTAACTGCAACTTATATTTACTGGGTACTTCAAAAGCAGAAGCTTTTAAACATTATCCTCAAAGCTTACAAAAACTGAAGAAAAGCAGTCATAAAGAAATCGTCAGAATTACTCCAGATACGTTTGTGAGAGTGGAACAAAACTTCATAAAATCGGCTCTATACATGCATCGTCCGCCAAGGCCGTTTAAATTTCACTCCAATCCATACTACTGACTTTTAATCATACTTTGGAGTGAACTACCCACCCACCCACCCAAGTGTCCTTTATCAAGAAATTCAGAGTTAGCGCTCTCTGCGGACGTCAGAAGTCATTTTATCACCAAAAAAAATCGTGATCTAACCTCTTGATAACTAACATTTGGGTGGGTGGGCCATTCCAATCCTAACTACTGACTTTTAATCATGGGTGGAGTGACCCACCCACCCACCCAATTGTCCGTTATCAAAAGATTCAAGGATTGAACTTTCTGCGTACGTCAGAAATCAATTTGTCACAAGAGAAGGTCGTGATCTAACCTCTTAAAAACTAACACTTGGGTGGGTGGATAGGCCACTCTAATCCAAACTGAAAAAAGATCGTAATCTAACCTCTTAATAACAACACTTGGGTGGGTGGGTGGGCCACTCCAATTCAAACTACTAACTTTTAATCATACTTTAGAGTGATTCACCAATCCACCTAATTGTCCGTCATCAAAAGATTTAGAAATTGAACTTTCTGCGTACGTCAGAAATTATTTTGTCACAAGAGAAGGTCGTGATCTAACCTCTTGATAACAAACACTTTGATGGGTAGGTAGGCCAATCTTATTTAAACTACTGACCTTTAATCATGCTTTGGAGTGCCCCACCCACCCACCCAATTGTCCGTCATCAAAAGATTCAATGATTGAACTTTCTGCGTCCGTCGGAAATGATTTTGTCACAACAGAAGTTCGTGATCTAACCTCTTGATAACTAACACTTGGGTGGGTGGCTGGGCCACTCTAACTCAAACTACTGATTTTTAGTCATGCGTAGAAGTGACTCACCCACCCACCCAATTGTTCGTCATCAAAAGATTCAGGGATTAAATTTTCTGCGAACGTCAGTAATCATTTTGTCACAAGAGGAGGTAGTGATCTAACCTCTTCATACTTTGAAGTAAACCACACACCCACCCAAGTATCCGTCATCAAGAAATTCAAGGATAGCGCTCTCTGCGGACGTCAGAAGTCATTTTATTACCAAAAAAAATCGTGATCTAACCTCTTGATAACTAACATTTGGGTGGGTGAGTGGTCCACTCCAATCCTAACTACTGACTTTTAATCATGCTTTGGAGTAACCCGCCCACCCACCCAAGTGTTCGTCATCAAGAAATTCAGAGTATGAGCTCTCTGCGGACGTCACAAGTCATTTTACCACAGAAGAAGGTCGTGATCTAACCTCTTGATAACTAACACTTGGGTAGGAGGATGAGAGATTCTAATCTAAACTACTGACTTTTAATCATGATTTGAACTACAAAGGCCCGAGCTGTTCGATTCTAATTTGTCGAATATATTTCATCGTCTCCTTCGCACGGTAATGGCAAACGAGCAAATTATTTGCCTAGTAAACCCTCTAATGGTGTGGTTTGGATTCCACGTTAAACTGTAGATCCCGCTTGTTTGTGTAGAACTATTATCGCACACCTTAAACATACGAGAGGGGTGCCTATGCTAGCGAGCACGGCACTATAAAAAGATAAAAGTATTGTCAAAAAAAGTCGATAGACCTTTCCCTTAAGAATTAGATTAACAAAGAAAGTCTCCATCCCACCATCTTCTTCATAATAAATGGTTTTGGGGACAAGCTCCTCTAACATAAAAGCGACTATATAACTGTTTCTCATGGTTTCCCATAGTACTGGTAGTAGTAAGATTGAACACAATCTGACGTTCGCTGTAAGAAGAATGAACTCTTCCAGTTTGTACGCAGCGTCCTCCGTTCTTTAGTATTATTTATACTGCTTGGACTTCTTGTTGATTAACATTTTTCATTTATAAGTTGTGTTATAGATTCTGTTGTTCGCCTTGAACTAAAAGTTATGTACATTCACCAAATTTGGTGTAATTTTAAAGCCTTAAGAACGATTCAAGTGATTAGTATGATTGACTTGACTCTATATTGGTTATCTTTCTCACAGTAATACGTCTGGCATCCCTGCACTGCAAATTTTTTATCCTATTGTGCACCTCTGATTGTTACTCCTCTAGTAAATCCATTTTTAACAGTACAGTCCAGAAACTTAACTTCATATATTTGGCCAATCCCGTTAAAATGGGCAGAGTAGTTGGTCACAAGCCATGAACAATAACTGCCAAAGTAGAGTCTAATAATGGATGTTGCAGTGCATTGTTGCCAAATTTTATAAAAATCTATTATATATAATTACTTTTGAGGTTATGTAAAATTGACGGTATAAATTTTAACTGACTTTAATATATGCAATCTAGCAGGAATATAGTGCTAACACTTTTTATCCTGAGACAAATAAATTGCTAATCGACCGCAATTTGATTTTTATCATTCGTTATCGGTGAAGCCAACATGATTGGTGCGTGTGACGTCAGTTGTAGGCACGAACTCTTATGAAGCAAAATAATTAGTATTAAATGCTTGTTTGAAAACACATTTTTAAGCACTTTATGTATAGCGTTGCTAAATTATTTAACAAACAAACGTTTTTATTTTATTGTATTTTCTGAATGATATTAAAAGTTAATATTGAAATATACATTATTTTTTATTGTATTTATTAATGTTCACCAAAAATCGTTAAATTACTCGTAAGGCATATGCTCACAATTAGCGCATGGCGTCAGTTGTGGGCATACAACGTTGTTATGTTGGCTTCTCCATGCGAAGAGCGAAAAATAGTACTATAGTCTATATATGACCTAAAGTTTGAAGCGACATAATTTTGTTATTAATACTATAAAATAAATATGCAAGATATTATTGCGAAAATGTGATTGTGTTGCAAAAAATGTATTATTCCCAGACATTTTTCCAATCGATTCTTAATCAATTCTTATTGTTTGAAGCGACATATTTTTCTTGAATAATAAAGTTCTAACTAAACTTTATTTTTAAGAGTTAAAAAAAATTCGGGCATTAAATCTTATTCTGGTTTCTGAATACGTTAAACTGACATTTAACTAAGTCTGATCTGCTAATACGTAAATCTACCTTGCAAGTACTAAGTATATAAATCCGGCTTTTAAGACATGAGACCATGTATCTATAATATAGTCCTTTTCAGATTTAATTATTATCTTAATACTTAAATATTTAAAGTTAGCACAGAAATTATTATATTTTAATTTTAAAATAGTTTAAACCCTCAAAGCAGCTTGAAATAATTGAATTGAATAATTTCATTATGATTCTTATTATTCTTACTTATAACATATAAATGCTTATAGAATATATAAAAAAGTCATTCATTCTCCATCCTTTATTTTTACTGTCGGTAGTTTAACGTGGGGAGCCATTGAAAACTTCCGATCAGCTGTCGCTTCACGTGAACAAACGCACACAAGCAACCCCTAAATGCCGGTACAACTGTCTTCAGCGCGACGGTTAAACCGGAGGTATAAAACAGACGGGTGCCCTTCTTCCACTTCCCGACACGCAAGGGATTACCTACCAGACTGTCTTTTACTAAAATAACAAACATGTAATGTGTAACGGGTCTGGAAAAGATGCACCTTATGAAAGCTAATTTACATTTAATGTTATGTTTATTGATTCTCTTAATTACATTAAAGCATCAATGCAAATTAAGGGAAAACAGATCAAAACTTTAGGGTATTCAGCAATATATTTGTAGTTTAGGGTTAAGGGTTGATTGTGTATAAACATTGCATTTTTAGTTGGAATTTAAAAACCCTCGGGAAAGGTTGGTGTAATTATTCGGCTAATGACCACCCCAGAGGTATTTTTCACAGGTGCCGACGTTTTGGGATCGATCCTATCTTTCAAGCTAACACAAACGTATGTGCACTGTGGGAAAATGGTCATTACACTTTTTTGGCGCAAACTTTTGCGACGATACAGATATTTTAATAAAACTTTAGCAACACAACGTGCGCGAGTTACTACTTATTTTGTGGGTTGAAAGAACCTTAAATTTATTAACAAATAAATAAGATTGGTCAATCAATCAACTCTTATAATACAATACTACCAATTTCCCCAAGTGGAAACGATTTTCACTGATTAAGTGGTAACTTATACCCTTTCAAGCTAATAAAAGATTCTGCAAACGAAACGCGATTTTTTTTTATTGGTATCACGTATAGCTGTGGGTAATTAACCTAAAAGGGTTGAATTGATACCGTGGGACAAGTGTGTTGTTATCGAAACGCAACTTTGGCACGTAAATTAACCGAACCAAGAGGGGGGATTTTAGATAACATCAATGCGGGTTATGTAAACTCCTGTATCCCAAAATTAAATGAGATGGAAAATGCAAAGACAACAAACAAGCGATAAATTTAAATGAATTTTCTTTAAAACTGTTGATTGATGGTTGTCTTGATCAAATTGTACAATTAAAATTAATCACTGTAATTAGAAATTAACTATGTTCTAAGTGCAGTTTGAGGTAACGTTTTATGACTGAAAAATTGTTGATTTATTGCAGGGCCTTTGTGCGGTGCGTGGTTTTTACGACCGCTGAACATGGCCATCATAAAACTGCTTTTCATTCCTCTGAAGACTCGCATTTTAAATTAATATTTCTTTGCAGTTTTTTTTATTACTGCAGGTTATTTCAACTGATTATGATTGATATCAAAATGTTATTTCCGCGTTACATCTGTTTAACATTATATTCGATGTAGCAAAAACAGGATTGATTTGTTTATAAAGTAAATAATTTAAAGCGCAATTGATGTAAAATAAATAACGTTTGTTTATTAAATAATTTAGCAACGCCATGCACAAATTTGTAAATTAAGTGCTTCATACGAGTTCTTGCCCACAACTGACGTCACACGTACTAATCATGTTAGCTTCACAGCGTGGCATAAGGCGTGGTTATTATAAGTGTGTATGGTCTAATGAGAATGAATGTGTGATCGATTAGAAATTTATTTGTCTACTATTTTCGTAACACTCTGATAGGTTCTACATCATAATTTGCAAATTTTCAAAACGATTGCTAAAAAACGCATTTTTGAACACAAAATTACAACTTATTTCTGCCAAAACCGAAAGCAGAAAATAAGAAATTTTAATAAATTACAAAGCAAAATTGGCAACTTTATTTTTAAATATTTCTGCTCTACTAAAGCATAATAATTAAGGACGATAGAGCATAAACATACAATTCGCAATTTATCAATATAAAATATTGCTTCGTTTTATTTCTACCATTTACTAGTTCCCAATAAACATTTTCCAATAATATATTAAAATGATTCCATCAAACATATAAAATATATTTGAAGGTGATTAGATTAGTATATCGAAAGAATAAATCATTTTTTACCGCATAAAAAGTTGTTTACTCGAAGACCGCTTTATCAGTTGCAGGAAAAAATGAATGTACGCACTTTATATTTGTCTCCAGTTGAGGTGAAGTAGTCGACTATTCCGCATTGTCTTTAGTGTTTAATTTATTTGGTTATTATAATAATAAAATTACGCCGGTTAATTAATAATAGTTTTAAAGTACATAAACAGGATAATATAAAGGTAAATTGGGTTTTATAATTATTGTTTCTGAATTAAAATCGATTGATTTAGAAGCATATTTAATTGATTTTAATACGTAAATAACTTTCCGACTAATTACAAATGATTTAAATGGAATTTCTTGAATAATTGTTGGGGTATTTTGTAAATTTGCAAATTGATTTTATTACATAAGAGATCGTTTTACTTTTATTTAAAAATGCCGGCGATTTTTGATCAATTACAGGCTTAAAATTATATTTTTGTGTATTTTATGCAAAGTTTATGTGATAAATTAGTTTTATTTATAGAAAATCTGCACGATTTTTGATATTTTTTGGGTTTAACTGCAATTTTTGTTGAATTTTAAGCAACAAATGGGATTTCTTCGCGATTTTTGATAAACTTTATGCAACAAATGGAATGTTCTGTGCAATTTTTAACTTTTTTATGCAATATTTGTGTTTTTTTTTAACGATTTTTCATTAATAACTTTGCTTTTAAAGAATTTTAATTGTTTTTTGCGCAAATATTTGACTAATTTATGAGACAAATGTTAACTTCATAAATTTTTAATTCATTTTATGCATCATTTGTGTCTTTTTTATTAATAATTTGTTTTATTGTGAATGTTAAGGGCGCGGTTTAGTCATAAAACTAAGTGCAGAACTCATGCAATTTAACTGCTTTTTAATTCTCAGACTAATAAAAATAAAATATTGTCTATTAAATTTTGTGCGATAATTTTACTTTAATTGAGTTTTTTGCGTAACTTTATGTGCAATTTTTGATTAATTATGTGCTTAAAATGGGGGTTTACCGCGTTTTCTTAATGAATTTTAATGCCAATAAAGACGTTCTGATTTCTGAGCAATTTTTTGTAAAATTTAAGTGATAAATTGGAAATTTTAAACGATTTTTGATATTTTTTAATATTGAATGAGTTTTATTTGCAATTTTTAATGAATTTTATGCAACAAATGGGGTTTTTGGGCAATTTATAATTCTTTTTATGCAACATTTGTGTCTTTTGACATTTTTTATTAATAATTTGTTTTTTATTTATCTTAAGGGCGCGGTTTATGGAGTGATGGAGTGTCATAAAACCAATTGTCTATTAAATTTTCCATTTAATTTGTATTTTTTCGTCGATTTCCCCACATTATTGTAGTCCCTTTTAACATATCAATAAAGAGAATCGCCCTCAGCGTCCCAAAAAACTGTAGACATCACTTTTTATGCATGATTTTGTAATGAATTTATGTAAAAATGCCTTTTCTGAGCAATTTTTGAAGGCTTTAAAATTATATATTTGTGCGATTTATAGATTTCTGTCTGAAGTTAGTATGTAAATTTTGACAATTCGTATCACCTTCCCACAAACTTAAACCTAGTCCCGCCCAAGTGTTTGTTATTGAGGAACTGAACGTTGGAAAATTGGGAGCAACCTTTGATCTGCCATGACTGCAGAAACATCAAAAGCAAGAAATAAATCCAACTTAGTATTAATTATCCTAAAATTGGATTCTATAATAAATCCAATCTCTTGGGTTTAATATGTGCGCGGTTAACTTTTTCTACTATGACCCAGCCACCCGGCCAAGTGTTGATCATCAAAGGATCCAATACTTCTTTCACCTCTTGTGTTCTTGTAGCTGTTATGTACAAGAGAATGGTTCTTAGATGTTAATTAGACATCATAAAATTGTTTTAAAATAAATTCCTTAATAACTAGCGCTTAGGGGGGCGGGCGAGCACCAAGTTTATTAGGTGTGCGGGCAACTTCTTCTACTATGACCCAGCCACCCAGCCAAGTGATGGTCATCAATATATACAAGAGAATGATACTCATATGTCACTTTGACATCAAATAATTGTTTAAGAATGAACCCCTTGATAACTAACGCTTGGGTGGGTGGGCGGGCACCAAATTGAATTTGTGCGCAGGTAACTTCCTCTACCATGATCCATCCACCCGCCCAAGTGTTGGTCATCAGAAGGTCGCAATGCTTCAATCACCTCTTGTTGAATGATACTCAAATTCCTTAATAACTAGCGCTTGGGTCGGAGGTTTTGTGGGCACCAAGTTGCATATATGAGCGGGTAACCTCTTCTACTATGACCACCCATCCACACAAATCTTGGTTTTATGTGTTTTAGAGCAGTTTATAAATACTAGGCCAGTGGTTTGATACAGTGTTGCCGCCCAACTGATTGTTATCAAGAATTTGATATTGTACTCACCTATGAAGTATTAGTGACAACTGTTATTCTATCTGTCACATTAAAAACAGCAGAAACGCAATTAGTGTGAGAATAAGCAAACTTCTTGATAATTATTACTTAGGCGGGTAAGCAAGAACACTGTATTAAACCACCGGCCCAATATTTATAAACTGTGTTCCCGCCCACCCGCCCAATTGTTAGTTATCAAGAAATTTGTTATTGTGCCCACCTCTGACGTATTTGTGACAGCGGTCATTCAATCTGTCACATTAAAAACAGTAGAAACGCAACTTGGTGTGAGAATATGCAAATTTCTTGATAACAATTAATTGGGCGGGTGGGCGGAAACACAGTTTATAAATATTGGACCGGTGGTTTGATAGTGTTCCCGTACACCCGCCCAAGTGATTTTTATTAAAAAAATTATATTGTACCCACCTATTACGTATTAGTGACAACTGTCATTCAATCTGTCATATTAAAAACAGCAGAAACGCTACATAAGTGAGCAGATAAGCAAATTACTTGATAACAAACACTTCGGGAGGTAGGCGGAAACATTGTATCAAACCACCGACCCAATATTTATAAACTGTGTTCCCGCCCAACCCGCCCAAGTGTTAGTTATCAAAAAAATTCAATGTTTCTTTCACCACTTTGATCTTGTAGCTATTATGTACAAGAGAATAATATTCAAATGTCATTTAGACACTAGAATTTGTTTATCAATAAATCCCTTGATAACTCGCGCTAGAGTGGGTGGGCGGGCACCAAGTTGAATATGTGGGCGGCTAGCTTCTTCAACTATGACCCAGCCGCCCACCCAAGTGTTGGTTATCAAAGGATACAATGTTTCATTCACCTCTTGTGTTTTTCTAGCTATTATGTACAAAACAATGATACTCAAATGTCATTTAGACACCAGAGAACTGTTTAACAATGCATTTCTTGATAACTAGCGGTTGAGTGGGTGGGCAAGCACCAAGTTAAATAAATGCGCAGGTAACTTCTTCTACAAAGACCCACCCACCCAACCAAGTGTTCGTCATCAAAGGATCCATTGTTTCTTTGGCGTCTTTTGTTCATGTAGTTATTATATACAAGAAAATGATACACAAATGTCACTTAGATATCAGAAAATAGTGCAATAATGAATGCCTTCATAACTAACGCTTGGGTATGCACCAAATTTAACGTTTGGGCGAATAGCTTTTTTTACTATGACCCAACCAGCCAAGTATTAGTCACCAAAGAATACAATGTTTCTTTCGCCACTTGTGTTCCTGTAGCTATTATGTACAAGACAATGATATTCAAAAAGTTTGAAGTTCAAATCACACTCTCACAAAGTTTGAACTTAGTTTCCGCCCACCCACCCATGTCTTTGTGATCAAAAGATTGAAACATAAGCACTTGAGCGGGTGGGCAGGAACACTAATGTGCACCACACGCCTACAAATTTTAAACTTTTTTCAAATTTTGTAGGCATGTGATTTGAACTTGTGTTCCCGCCCACCCACCCAAGTGTTTGTGATCCACTTTTTTCATCACAAACACTTGGGTACAAAACAGCAATCAAAACAATACGCCCACAAGATTTAAACTTAGTTTTCCGTCGCCCACCCAAGTGTTTGTGGTAAAAAAGTTGGATCACAAACACTTGGGTAGGATTGCGGGAACACAATTTCAAATCACACGCCCATATAGTTTGAACTTAGTTCCCACCCAAGTGTTTGCTTTAAAAAAAATTGGACTACAAACACTTGGGTGGGTGGGCGGGAACACTAATTCAAATCACATGCCCACAAAGTTTAAACTTAGTTTCCGCCCACCCACCCAAATATTTGTAATCAAAAGATTGAAACAAACACTTGGGCGGGTGAGCGGGAACACTAATCTAAACCACGCGCCTAAAAGTTTTGAACTTAATTCAAATTTTGTGGTCGGGTGATTTGAACTTGTGTTCCCGGCCACCCACCCAAGTGTTTGTGATCCATTTTTTTCATCAAGAACACTTGGGTGCAAAACAGCAATCGAAACCATACGCCCACAAGATTTAAACTAAGTTTTCCGCCGCCCACCCAAGTATTTATGATAAAAAAAATTGAATTACAAACACTTGGGTGGGTGGGCGGGAACACAAATTCAAATCACACGCCTACAAAGTTTGAACTTAGTTTACGCCCACCCACCCAAGTCTTTGTGATCGAAAGATTGAAACATAAACACTTGGGCGGGTAAACAAAAACACTAATTTAAGCCACACGCCTACAAGTTTAGAACTTTATTCAAATTTTGTAGGCGTGTGATTTGAACTAGTGTTCCCGCCCACCCACCCAAGTGTTTGTGATCCATTTTTTTCATCACGAACACTTGAGTGCAAAATAGCAATCAAAACCATACGCCCACAAAATTTAAACTTAGTTTCCTGCCGCCTACCCAAGTGTTTGTGATAAAAAAATGGATTACAAACACTTGGGTGGGTGGGAGGGAACACAAGTTCAAATTACACGCCCACAAAATTTGAACTTAGTTTCCGCCAACCCACCCAAGTGTTTGTGATAAAAAAATTGGCTCACAAACACTTGGGTGGGCGGGCGGTAACAAAAGTTCAAAACAGACACTCACAAAGTTTGAACTTAGTTCCAACCCACCCACCCAAGTGTTTGTGATCGATACATTAAAACATAAACACGCGCCTAAAAATTTTGAACTTCATTCAAATTTTGTGGTCGAGTGATTTGAACTTGTGCTCCCAAACACCCACCCAAGTGTTTATGATCCAATTTTATCATCACAAACACTTGGGTGCAAACAGCAGTTTAAACCATACGCCCACAAAATTTAAACTTAATTTCCCGCCGCCCACCCAAATGTTTGTGATAAAAAATTTGGATAACAAACACTTGGGTGGGTGGGCGGGAACACAAGTTCAAATCACACGCCTACAAAGTTTAGACTTAATTTCCGCCCACCCACTCAAATGTTTGTGATAAAAAATTGGATAACAAACACTTGGGTGGGGGCGGGAACACAAGTTCAAATCACACGCCTACAAAGTTTAGACTTAATTTCCGCCCACCCACTCAAATGTTTGTGATAAAAAATTGGATAACAAACACTTGAGTGTGGGCGGGAACACAAGTTCAAATCACACGCCTACAAAGTTTAGACTTAATTTCCGCCCACCCACTCAAATGTTTGTGATAAAAAATTGGATAACAAACACTTGGGTGGGGGCGGGAACACAAGTTCAAATCACAAGCCTACAAAGTTTAGACTTAATTTCCGCCCACCTACCTAAATGTTTGTGATAAAAAATTGGTTCACACACTTGGGTGGGCGGGCGTTAACAAAAATTTAAATCACATGCCCACAAAGTTTGAACTTAGATCCCGACCACCCACCCAAGTGTTTGTGATCAAAAGATTGTAACATAATCACTAGGGCGGGAGGGCGGGAATACTAATCTAAACCACGCGCCTACAAGTTTTGAACTTAATTCAAATTTTGTGGTCGGATAATTTGAACTTGTGTTCCCGCCCACCCACCCAAGTGTTTATGATCCAATTTTATCATCACAAATACTAGGGTGCAAACAGCAGTTTAAACCATACGCCCACAAGATCTTAACTTAATTTCCCGCCGCCCACCCAAGTATTTGTGATAAAAAAATTGGATTACAAACACTTGGGTGGGTGGGCGAAAACATTAGTTTAAATCAGTTTTGGTACGTCCTAAGTGCCCCCACATAATTTTTAGACATTCAAAATTACTGACAGATACTTTAAAAAAGTAAAAAAAAATTAAAAAGTTCAAACTTTGTAAACTCTTATCTTAAATTGTTTTTTTAGAATCTTTAAATTTTTGATTATGAAATAAATGTACAAATTATTGGTTTGAAAATTTTGAAAATTTTGTAAATTTATCTTGAGTTCATAATTTTAAAAATATCGACTTTTTCACATTTTCTCTTAACTGAATCCATAATTTTAAGAGAACCAATTCAAAATTGCTAGATATCATACAGAAGGCTAAATACGTATTTAATCGTAAAATTGAGCTCAAAAGTTTTTTGATTTTTTTATCATCTTTTAGCTCATAATCATGCTGAGTATATAATTTTGGAAATATCAACTCAAAATATGTAGAAATTATACATGAAGCATGACTAAATACGTAATTGATCTTAAAAGTTATTTTTGACTTTTTATGATAGAATTTTCCATTTATCAACAGTTAATTACTAAATTTTTGACATGACTGCTCCTTGTTGAAAACGGTATGAAATTTATGGCTTTCCAATTATTTGCTTGCTGTAAAGAATAAATCAGTCCTGGAATTATTATTTTTTATTACGATGATCATAGATTCCTTTTACAATATGGTTAAAGTGGATAGCTAGAACTAAACCTTTTTGGCGCAGTCGGTAGGTCAATGTCTTAACTGCATTCAATCAAATCAATCAATAAGGTTTAATTTTAATCTCTGTAAAACTAACTTTATGTACAATGCACAACGATGTGTTTCTGGTGGCCAACAATGATACATTTTTTTAAGCGCAGTTGCATAAACTGAAATTTTGAAAAGATCCAGAGCATTTTTTTAAATTTTTCAATATTGCAGTCACGTGACTAAATATATTATTTAACATTAATATTGTTTATAAAGAAATAATAAATAATAATTTGGTCTTTGATTGAATTATGTTAAATAATTATAGCTTCCCCATCATTATTGTATTTATTAAACAAATAATCTAATTAACTGAAGTCAGCATTAAAAGGGCCATTCATATTTACTGCAAACATAAACTAAATCGCCCCATAAACATAAATCCCAACCCTCAATTATACAATCGCTAATCCACATTACAAAAATTGCGTCGAACGATTCCATCAAAACTTACAGATGTGCGATAAAACCAAAGTACACACTCACTCCCCTTGGGCCGTCATAAACCTTTATTAGATTTAATTCGGGAGCAAATGAATTGTAGTTTCCAGCGAAAACCACCAAAATAATAAATCCCCTTTAATAATCACCGCATGGCCTCCATAAAGGTCTTAATCATTATTTGGGGTTGGTATGTTTTACTCCCAGGACGCTTATAAAAAATGCCAATAAATTCAACCCCGGATAAAAAATAAAGACATCACATGTGAATTTTCAATCGGGCCCAAGTATTTATAGCCAGACAACTTAATTCTTAAATTTGTTTAGTTTTACTTTATAAAGAATGTAAAGTAGGTCAGGTAAATTATTGTATAAATTATGAAACGTCCCAATAATTTCAATCAATGGTGGTTGTAATTGACACGGTACATAATTATTAAATGGTTTCGTAACGTGAAATGTGTTACAACTTGTGTCGGATTGTATTACATTTGAATATAATACGAAGAGAGTTTTATATACAAGACCTTAATTCGTACATTACGTCTGTGACCAATTAACCGGGAACGAAACTAGTTTTCTTTCCTTCGTGGGTTCATGGGAATGTTGATGGTGTGTGAAGCAAGCCGCAGGGGTTTGTCAGACAAACAAAGAATTCGGTAAGCACAAAACAAACTATTGTACCAATGCAAAACTATTTTATTTTCAAACAGGATTGAGAAAAAATATGGTTGTATAAAGCGGAGGCAAGCTCGGTAAATATTATTGGATGGGGTTACGAGATAAGTTCAAGAGATACTCTCAGTTTTATATCAAATATTTTCTTATAATTTTATCGGTAGCATTTATTTACATTCATGTCAATTGTAATGGCTATTTATTACTAACATTTTACGTTCTAGAAATATTAAATTATAGGAATTTTAATTATAATAAAATTCTTGATGACTTTACTAATTAAAATTTTATTATAAACACAACGTTTGATCTTTTTCTTATTTATCAGAGAAATCCAATCATAATTATAATTTATTTCTATGCTACAATAGATCTGTTCATTCAATTTAGTTTCCGATTTGCAATAATAATCTTTTATAAGTTGATGCGATGTGTATAAGCTAATTAGCAGACATTGAATATGATAAATTCTGCACGATCATGTTTTTTACGTTACTTACGGACATATAGAAACTGTATCCAAGACGTTTGCAAAAGTAATTGTCACAATATTAAAAAAATGTATACTGATTTAGTAATCTGGCTTTTAAAATTGTAAATACGATCTTTAATGTTATTACTTTTGTCTTTGAATTATTAATCTGGTCTTCATATTATAAATCCGGCCGTTAAAATTAAAAATTCGTTTTTTGAAAGTGTAAATTCGGTCTTCAAAGTGTTGAATTTATCTGCTAAACGGTTATCAGACATCTAAATTATAAATTCGGTCACCAACATGTTAAACTTTATTGATTAACCGTTAATTCTGCTTTTAAATTATAAATTCGGTTTTTAAACTATCCGGATTTCCAAAAATGTGAAATTCTACTATCAGACTGTTAACTCGGCTGAAAATATAAATTTGACAGTTAAAACTGTAAAACTGGCTTTTAAAAGTGTAATTGAGGTTTCTTGAAGTTAAAATATTTAGTCTACTGCCATACCGTTAATCCGGCCTCTAAACTATAAATTCAGTCTTTAATACTGCAAATTCGGTTTTTAAAAGTGTAAATCCGGCTATTAAAAAGTTTAATCCGGTCTTTAAGTGTCAAATTCAGCTGTTAAGTTGTTAATCCGGCAGTTTAAACTGTAAATCTGGCTTTTAAAAGTGTATTTGCAGCTTTTAGATGTTAAAATCCGGCCATAAATATATTTAGTCTACTGCCATACCGTTAATCCGGCCTCTAAACTATAAATTCAGTCTTTAATACTGTAAATCCGGTTTTTAAAAGTATAAATCCGGCCTTTAAAAAGTTTAATCCGGTCTTTAAGTGTCAAATTCAGCTGGTAAGTTGTTAATCCGGCAGTTTAAACTGTAAATCTGGCTTTTAAAAGTGTATTTGCGGCTTTAAGAAGTTAAAATCCGGCTATAAATATATATAGTCTACTGCCATACCGTTAATCCGGCCTCTAAACTATGATTCAGCCTTTAAGACTGTAAATCCGGTTTTTAAAAGCGTAAATCCGGCCTTTAAAAGTATTTTAAACTGTAAATCCGGTCTTCAAAAAATTAAATTTGAATGTTAAACTGATAATCTGGTCTTTAAATCATAAATCCGGTTTTTAAATATGAAAAATCCGACCTTCAAATAATAAATTCTTTGTTTAAAAGTGTAAATTTGGTCTTTAAAATGTTAAATTCTGCATACAAAGTATAAATCCAATCTGGTCATCAAAATTGTGTAAAAATATGTAAATAAAGTCTTCAAATCAAAAATCTACTGCTAAACTGTTTATCCGGCTTCTAAATTACGTGTCCACTTGATTACAGTGTTAATTGTGTTTTTGACTGTCTCTGTGGAGTTAGTTTGTTGGGGTAAAAAAAATGATGCGTCCGGCGAGAGTCTATGATCGCATATAAATAGTGTTTTTTGCATGTCCCTGCAGGGCAAGTTTGTTTCAATTGACTAATTTGTTGGAGGCATTTTTAATATTAATTAGGATTACTGCCACCTATTTGAGCTGTAATTTTTTTAATCCTGTCATTAACCGTTAAAAAATGCAAAATTCTTTTCATGGAACGTCAAAAATTTAATCATTAACTGTCAAAAAGTGCTAATGTCTAACATCCCAAGTCAAAATTAACTAAAACTGGTCGTAAAACATTAAAATGTTATCAGATAGCATCAAAACGCCTCCAAAATGTATTTTTTTTACATAAAATGTCCAAAATAGCAAATTCCGGCCATAAATCATTAAAATATTGTTGGAAAGCATCAAAATCCGGCCATAAACGGTTAAAAAATGTAAAAGATTTCATAAAATCCCAAAAACTGCAAAATCCGGCTATAAAATATCAAAATATTCTTAAAAACTGTGGAAAAGTGCAAAATTCTATTTATAAAATGTTAAAAATCAGTATAAAAATATTGTAAATACGAAAATTTAAAATAAACTGTTAAAATCTTAGACCATATACACTTATAGACCGTGTGCTATTTTTTGCTCGTTGGATGGTGAAGCCAGCATAACAAACGGCCACCCAACCAAGTGTTTGAAATCCAATTTTTCACAAACACTTGGGTGGGCGGCGGGAAACTAAGTTTAAATCTTGTGACCCTAGAATTTGTGATAAAAAAGTTGATGATCACAAACACTTGGGTGGGTGGGCGGGAACACAAGTTTAAATCACACGCCCACAAAATTTGAACTGAGTTCAAAACTTGTAGACGTGTGGTTTAGATTACTGTTCCCGCCCACCCGCCCAAATGTTTATGTTTCAAACTTTCGATCACAAACACTTGGGTGGGTGGGATCAAAGTTAAAACTTTGTGGGCGTGTGATTTGAACTTGTGTTCCGGCCCACCCACCTAAGTGTTTGTAATCCAATTTTTTTATCACAAACACTTAGATGGGCGGCAGGAAACTAAGTTTAAATCTTGTAGGCGTATGTTTAGATTGCTGTTTTGCACCCAAGTGTTCGTGATGAAAAAATTGGATCACAAACACTTGGGTGGGTGGGCGGGAACTAAGTTCAAACTTTGTAGGCGTGTGATTTGAACTTGTGTTCCCGCCCACCCACCCAAGTGTTTGTAACCCATTTTTTATCACAAACCCTTGAGTGGGTGAGTAGGAATTAAGTTCAAACTTTGTGGGCATATGATTTGAACTTGTGTTCCCGCCCACCTACCCAAGTGTTTCTAATCCAATTTTTTTATTACAAACACATAGGTGGGCGTCAAAAACTAAGTTCAAACTTTGGGCGTATGGTATAGATTGCTGTTTGCACTCAAGTGTTTGCGATGAAAAAATTGGATCATAAACATTTGAATTAAGTTAAAAAGTTGTAAGCGTGTGGTATAGATTAGTGCTCCCGCCCACCCGCCTAAATGCTTATGTTTCAATCTTTCCATCACAAATACTTAGGTGGGTGATTGGGAACTAAGTTCAAACTTTGTGGGCTTGTGATTTAAACTAGTCACGCCCGCCCACCCAAATGTTTGTAATCCAATTTTTTATCACAAACACTTAGGTGGGCGGCAGGAAACTAAGTTTAAATTTTGTGGGCGTATGGTATAGATTGCTGTTTGCACCCAAGTGTTTGTGATGAAAAAGTTGGAACATAAATGAATGAGCGGGAACACAAGTTTAAATCACACGCTTACATTTGAATTAAGTTCAAAACTTGTAGGCGTGTGATTTAGATTAGTGTTCCCGCCTACCCATCCAAGTGTTTGTAATCCAATTTTTTTAACACAAACACTTAAGTGGGCGGCGGGAAACTAAGTTTAAATCTTGTGGACGTATGGTTTAGATTGCTGTTTTGCATTTTATCACAAACACTTGGGTGGCTAGGCAGAAACTAAGTTCAAACTTTGTGGGCGTGTGAATTAAACTTGTGTTCCCGCCCACCCACCCAAGTGTTTGTAATCCAATTTTTTATCACAAACACTTGAGTGGGTGAGTAGGAACTAAGTTCAAACTTAGGGGGCGTGAAATTTTTTGAACTTGTGTTCCCGCCCGCCCACCCAAAAGTTTGTAATCCAATTTTTTTATCACAAACACTTGGGTGGATGGCCGGGAACTAAGTTCAAATTTTGTGGATGTGTAAATTAAACTTGTGTTCCCGCCCAAGTGTTTGTAATTCAATTTTTTTATCACAAACACTTAGGTGACCGGTGGGAAACTGAATTTGAATATTGTGGGCGTAAAATTTAGATTGCTGTTTGCACCCAAATGTTTGTGATAAAAAAATTGGATCACAAAAAGTTGGGTGGGTGGGCGGAGACACAAGATCAAATCACACGACCACAAAGTATAAACTTAGTTCCCGACCACCCAACTAAGTGTTTGTGATCCAATTTTGTTATCACAAATACTTGGGTGGATGTTCAAACTTTGTAGACGTGTAAATTGAACTTGTGTTCCCGCCCGCCCACCCAAGTGTTTGTAATCCAATTTTTTTATCACAAACACTTGGGTGGGTGGGCGGAACTAAGTTCAAACTTAAGGGGCGTGTAATTTTTTGAACTTGTGTTCCCGCCCGCCCACCCAAGTGTTTGTAATCTAATTTTTTTATCACAAACACTTGGGTTGATGGCCGGGAACTAAGTTCAAACTTTGTAGGCGTGCGATTTAAACTTTTGGTCCCGCCCACCCTCTCATGTGTTTGTCATCCAATTTGTTTATCATAAACACTTGGGTGGGTGGGCGGAACTAAGTTTAAACTTAGGGGGCGTGTAATTTTTTGCACTTGTGTTCCCGCCCGCCCACCCAAGTGTTTGTAATCCAATTTTTTTATCACAAACACTTAAGTGAATGGCCAGGAACTAAGCTCAAATTTTGTGGACGTGTAAATTGAACTTGTGTTCCCGCCCGCCCACCCAAGTGTTAGTAATCTAATTTTTTTATCAAAAACACTTGGGTGGGTGAGCGGAACTAAGTTCAAACTTAGGGGGCGTGTAATGTTTTAAACTTGTGTTCCCGCCCACCCACCCAAGTGTTTGTAATCCAATTTTTTTATCACAAACACTTGGGTGGATGGGCGGGAACTAAATTCAAACCAAGTGTATGGTTTAGATTGCTGTTTGCACCCAAGTGTTTGTGATAAAAAAATTGGATCACAAACAGTTGGGTGAGTGGGCGGAAACACAAGTTCAAATCACACACCAACAAATGTTTGTAGTCCAATTTTTTTATCACAAACACTTGGGTGGGTGAGCGAGAACTAAGCTCAAACTTTCAGGGCGTGTTTTTTTGAACTTATGTTCCCGCCCACCCACCCAAGTGTTGATGATCCTTTTTTTTTATCACAAACACTTGGGTGGATGGGCGGGAATTAAGTTCAAACTTTATACACTTATACACTTTATAGCATAATAACAAGTCAATAGTTTGGACTGGAGTGGCCCACCCAAGTGTTGGTTATCAAAAGATTGGATTACGACCTTCTCTAGTGACAAAATGGTTTCTAACACTTACAGAGAAGTCAAGTATACAATATCTTGATGACGAACACTTGAGCGGGTTGGTGGGACATTCTATAGCATAATAACGAGTCAGTAGTTTAAATTGAAGTGCCCCCCCCCCACCCAATTCTTGGTTATCAAAAGATTTGATCACGACTTTCTCTTTTGATAAAGTGGCTTCTAACACTTACAGAGAAATCAAGTATACAATCTTTTGATGACGAACACTTGAGTGGGTGGGTTGGGTGGTACACTTTATAGCATAATAATGAGTCAATAGTTTAGACTGGAAAGACCCACCCGCCCACCCAAGTGTTGATTATAAAAACATTCAATCATTACTTTCTCTTTTGATAAAGTGGCTTCTAACACTTACACAGAAGTAAAGTATACAATCTCTTGATGACAAACACTTGGGTGGGTGGGTGGGACACTTTATAGCATACAAATCAATAGTTTAGACTGAAGTGATCTTTGGTGATAAAGTAGCTTCTGATGTTTGCACGAACACTTAGGCGGGTGGGTGGGACACTCTATAGCATGATAACGAGTCAATAGTTTCAACTATTATAAAAATAAAAATTTTGTCAGAAACATTCAAAATCCGGTATAAACTGTTGAAAAGTGCAAAATTTACTATCGCATCGTATAGAAGGATTAAGGATTTACATTCAAATATTATTAATTCTATCTTTAATTCGGAAAAGCACTTTTTACCCTCTCATTAAAATAAAAATGTACTAATTCGTCTTAACATTCTTTTGATCCCTAACAACATTATATTTCCGTGTAATTTAAAATACCTTCGTATTTTTCCCTTCTTTCACATCTCGAATTTTAAATGGTGTGTAATTTAAGCCGTTCGGTATAATTACTTTCAGGAATAAAACCATGCAGCAATTTTACGGCTTCGTATTTTATGTCCATAGTTAATTATTGGGGTGAGTTGAAATGTTATTTGTGTTGTCACTCATTGCAAAAAAACACGAACAATGTTGTGTGAATTTAATTGAAAAAAAAATTAATAATTTACCTGAAAAAGGTGTCGAGTTTTTGTAAGTTGTAAAACTCACAACCCTTAACGGTGGATTCCAGAAATTAGTTTTACCATTTCAGTACCTGTACTAAAATCCCTTTTTGAATAAATAAACAGGTTAGAAATTATTAAGTGTAAATATTTACAATGTATGTATCGAATAAAACTGTCCTTTTAAACAAATACAAAACACCCGAACTTTCTTATTTTGCTTGTAATCGACCATATGGTCGCTGAAACACGTCCGCGCCAAATATGGGATATAGTCGAGGCGCGGCTCGCTCCTCGGCCATTATTGCCAGGACACTGTAACAATGCTCACCGGTGAATATCCGTTCGGAAATTTATATAAACTAAGGTAAACGAGGTTGTTAGCGTTAAGATATCAAAGGATCGAGCGCGCCATCGGTATTTCAGGCTTACAATGAGCCGACGACGGATGAAAAGGATTTTATGTAATCACAAGCCACTTGCACTGTAACATATGGCACTTAATCGAATCGCAACTTTATTTTCTCAAAGCGCCGAATAAGATACGTTTGTATATAAATTTCCGGCCTAATTAATAAGAGCTCTCTTGAGAGGCGGTGGTAATAATAACAAGGTGTTCCTGGATAACATATGTCTGTGTAGGTGGGTATGATATATTTCTAAAAATGAAATATTACTGTATATGAATTTTAAATCTAATGCAAACTTGTTTCAAGGTGTTTTTATTGCTTGCTTACTTTTCAAGCTCAGATATAAAGCGATTTCAAAGTTTTAAAGTTACTAACCTAATAATATAAATTACTAAATTGGTTTTTTCCTTTAAGTTATATGTTAACCAAACATTTTAGATTTATAAATAATTTGTTTACTTTAAAAACAGTTGTTTCAGCTAGTGCTTTAAGTCGGAAAGTGATGCTTTACTGCCCTAGGACGAAAAGTTATGTTTATTCTGAAAAACTGTTTATCCGCTCTAATTTTGAATCGGAAAGTGATGCTTTACAGCCCTTGGACGGAAAATAATACTCAAAAACAAAATTTTATGAGTGTTGAGCCGGTAGTTAAATATTGTGTTCCCGCCCACCCGCCCAATTGTTTGTCATAAAAAAATAAAAGTTGCAACCACTTTCCGCGTTCCTACAACTAACAAACATGACAGATTGACTGACAGATGACATTAAGTTTGAGGAAATAGTTGACGTAACAATTTTCTTGATAACAAACACTAGGGCGGGTGGGCGAGAATAAAATTTTAAGAATGTTGCGCTGGTAGTCTTATAATTTTCTCGCCCATCCGCCCAAGTGTTTGTCATAAAATATTAAAAGTTGCAACCACTTCCCGCGTTCGTGCAATTAACAAACATGACAGATTGACCGACAGATGTCATTAAGTTTGAGAAAGTAGTTGACGTAACAAATTTCGTGATAACAAACACTCGGGCGGGTGGGCGGGAACAAAATTTAAGAATATTGGGCTGGTAATTTGATATCGTATTCCCGCCCACCCGCCCAATTGTTTGTCATAAAAAAATTAGAAGTTACAACCACTTCCCGTGTTCGTGCAGCTAACAAACATGACAGATTGACTGACAGATGTCATTAAGTTTGAGAAAGTAGTTAACGTAACAATTTTATTAATAAGAAACACTCGGGCGGGTGAGTGGAAAATATTTTAAGAATGTTGGGCCGGTAGTTTGATATAGTGTATAGTGTAAATGCTGTATGACGTTTACTTTTGAGGTTATGTAAAATTGACCGTATAAATTTTGATATAATTTCTACAGTTGGTACTTATGTTGTTGTATTGCATTGTTGCATAATTTCATCAAAATCCAATATATGGTTTTAAAGATATTCAACTTTTTCTATTTTCAACTTCTCTAGTTACAAATGTTGTGTTGTGTTTACTTTTAAGGTTATGTGAAATTGACCTTATCAATTTTGATTGGAACTGTGGCACGGTATGTACTTAACCTAAAAATGTTGAATGTAATCTGTCTTTATACTATTGATAATTGTGTCACGGTATTAATTGTATCACGGTTCCAAAGATTTGAACTGTGTCTCGGTATGCACTTAACCTAAAAATGTTTAATGGCAATCTGTCATACAATTGCGTCACGGTAATAATTTGATCACGGTTCCAAAGACTTGAACTAACTGTGTCACGGTATACACTTAACCTAAAAATGTTAGATGTAATCTGTTGTTATACTATTGACAATTGTGTCACTGTATTAATTTTATCACAGTTCTAAAAATTTAGACTAACTGTGTCACGCTATGCACTTAACCTAACAATGTTGAATATAATCTGTCGTTATACCGTATTAATTTTATCACAGTTCCAAAAATTTGAACTAATTGTGTCACGGTACGTTCATTTACACATGTATTATTGCGTAGCTACTAATCGCACGTGTCACGGTATGCATTTAATCTAAAAACGTTGAACGTAATGGGTCGTTATACAAATGCATCACGGTATTAATTTAATCACGGTTCCAAAGATTTGAAGTAACTGTGCCACGGTTTGCACTTAACCTAAAAATGTTGAATGTAATCTGTCTTTATTCTATTGACAATTGTGTCACGGTATTTATTTTATGAAGATTCAAAAAAATAATTTATCTGTGTCACGGTATGCACTTAACCTAAAAATGTTGAATGTAATCTGTCTTTAGACTATTGACAATAGTGTCACGGTATTAATTTTATCAGACTTCCAATGTTTTGAACTAACTGTGTCACGGAATGCTCTTAACCTAAAAATGTTTAATGTAAACTGTGATTTGACAATTGTGTCACGGTAATAATTTTATCACAATTTTAAAAATTTAAATCAACTGCGACACGGTATGCACTTAACCTAAAAATATTGAATGTAATCTGGCATTATATAATTGTGTCACGGTAATAATTTGATCACGGTTCCAAAGATATAAACTAACGGTGTCACGGTATACACTTAACCTTCAAAATGTTGATTGTAATCTGTCATTATAGTACTGACAATTGTGTCACGGTGTTAATTTTATCATGGCTCCAAAAAAATACTAACTGTCTCGGTATGCACTTAACCTAAAAATGTTAAATGTAAACTGCCGTTATACAATAGTGTCACGGTAATCATTTTATCACGGTTTCAAAGATTTGAACTAACTATGTTAGATTTGAACATAGTTAGTTCAATCTTTTTGATGTGTCACGGCACAGATTTAACCGAGACACAGTATGCAGTTACCTCATAAATGTTGCATGTAATCTGTCATTTTACTATTGACATATGTGTCACGGAACTTATATTTTGATATTCTGATATTTTCTTAGCTTTACTTATCACGGTTCCAAAATATACTTAACCTAAAATATTTATCTAATCTGTTGTTTAATTATTGACAGTTGCGTCACGGCACGTATATTTTGGCATTGTTTATTGCTTAGCTATTAATTGTAACAGATGTTTCACGGCACGTATAATTACATGTATTAGCTTTAGTTGTATTGCGGTTTTAAAAATTAATACTGTGTCACGGTATGCACTTAATCTGAA
The DNA here is from genome assembly GCA_963932245.1 of Tachinus rufipes. Lineage (NCBI taxonomy): Eukaryota > Metazoa > Arthropoda > Insecta > Coleoptera > Staphylinidae > Tachinus > Tachinus rufipes. The sequence goes on from OZ010749.1 coordinate 13,903,309, forward strand.
AATACTTTCGTAAACTGCCACAAACGTATTTCTTGACATCTTTTATATTGCTTAGCCATTAATTGTGTCACGGTTACTTAACCTAAAAACGTTGCATGTAAGCTGTTGTTTTACTATTAACATTTGTGTCACGGTATATAAATTTTGATAATTTGACATTTTATTCATTGCTCAGTTTTAATTGTTACATTTTATGAGAAAACTGTGTCACGCTATGCACTTAACCTATAAATTAATAATAAACAATTAGAAGTAACTGCGTCACGGTACGCACTTAACCTACAAATGTTGAATTTATTATGCTGTTTTGTAATTTGACTACGGTACACGGTACGTACATTTTGACATTTTTATTGCTTAACTATTAATTGTGACAGATGTTATGTCAAGTTCATTTTACTTATTGTTTAGCCCTAATTGTATTAAGGTTCTTAAAATTAAGATTAGCTGTGTCACAGTTTGCACTTAATTTAAAATTATTCGATTTAATCTGTCTTTTATTACGTTTTTGACATTATTTTATTGTTTAGGCATTAAATGATACATTTGCGGTTTTAAAAATAAGAGCTAATGATGTCACGGTATTCGTAGTTGTGTCACGGTACGTATCTAACAAAATAAAATGCGTCTAACCTAAGCAAAAATTGCAAATAATTAGTCACTTTGCGGTGTACAATCACGCGTATAACATAAGATTCCTGACTGATAGTCGTAGCACGGTATGCATCTATCCTAAACAAAAACTGCTTTTCATTTATTACTTTGCGATAGACAAAATTACACCACACAAATAAGTTGCACATATCAATTAATTAAATTATATTTTTTTTTTAATTTCTTGTTTTAAAAATGCTTTGTTAGTTGTGTCACGGTACGAAATTAAGAAATGTTGCATTTATTTAATAATTTCAGAGATGGTAGTAATAAAAAAAATTGAGTTACGGCTCATTTAATTTAAAATTGTTGTATCCAATTGTCATTTTATTATTGTCAGTTGAGTCACGGTATTCCAAACGTTCCAAACATTTTAAAGTAAATATGCCACGGTATGCACTTAACCTAAAAATGTTATTTCAAATCGGTTATTTTATTATTGACAATTGTGTCACGGAATCTAAATTTTAGCTTATCCATTAAATGTAGGACGGTTTCAAAAATTAGAATTAATTGTAACGGTATGCACTTAACCTACAAATTTGTATGTAAATGTTGACAATGGTTTCACTGTTTGATTTTTTTTTATTATTTACGGTTTTAAACATTTGAATTAACTGTGCCACGATATTTAACTTAATTTATTGTTTAGCTTCAATTGTATCATAAAAATTAGAACTAAATGCGTCACGGTAAGCACTTAATTTAAAAATACTGCATCTATTCTGTAGTTTTATTATTGGGAATTGGTCACGGCGCGTATATTTTGACGTTTTTCATTGTTTATCCAATAATTGTGATTACTTTCAGTTGTATGATCGTTGTTTAAAAAATAGTGTTAACTGTGTCACGGTATGCACTTATTCTAAAGATATTGCATTTAATTTGTTTATAAAGAACATAAAAATTGAATGGTGGTGACCGTTAATATGTAGTGGTTCATCACCTTTCGATGATGACCTTGTAAAGGTTGAAACTAGTTACGGTTTTTTAAATATATTCAATGATATAGGGCATAGTAAATTTTTAATTATTTATTTTAAACATAAAAATTATTATTAAAATAAGTTAAATATTTGAATCTAAAACTAATTAAAAAGGTTCAACTGGAATCAAAAAACTTGTTACTAAATCAGTTTTAAAAATTCACAATAATTTCGAAATTTATTAAATTCGTATTCAATAAAATCAACTAACTATGAGGTATAGGATTACCAAATCACATCCAATTAAATTCCAATCAAAATGTAAATTGTTTATATTTATATATTACCAGCAGCATGATGAAAACGAATCGATTTTAACGTTATTACATTCAATTACCTATGCAATATATTAAGGGATATTAAATTTCATCCAATTATGGTAACTCTATTATTACCATTAATTTGTAATTTAATAACGTTGCACTTTTAACAATTTAACTTGGCAATTAACTAATAAATAATATTTATTTACTAAATTCATTCAACTAATTTAAATCCTACTTAAAAATTGTTGATAACCTCTTGATATCAAAATTTTGTGAACCTCAATTTGCATTTTCAAATCAATTCCTCAAATTTTATATTGAATTGAATTGTTAGCGATACGTCGGTTAGTAAACAATAGTTTATTTATATTTAAAAGTCATGAATGAATAAAACAAATAGCGATAAACATAAAATCTCGACGTTTGTAAATAATCAATCAATAACAATCCCAACATTTATTGCTAAAATAAATCTATTTTTAGTATAAAAATTGCCAATAAAATTTGTTTAATGTTAAAAGTAAACAATTGTTTTTATCTTCAATAAAAGGCGATAAGCTTGTGTATATTTTATGTATAAATTGTGTATATTTTAACATATGTTGATATACTTAATTGCATAATAATTTTCGATTTCATCGACCTTGCCGAGGAATTGCAAATAATAAAAAAAAACGCGAATGCCAAGGTATATAAAACCTTCCAAGGCCAGTGAAGCACGATTGTTATTTTTTTGTCGGTGCCGGTGCGAGCACAAAGAGATTATGTTTGAGTGAGAAGGAAGAACCAGGTATGGAACTTACGGACTGCGACCTTCTTGGGATCGAAGCCTGCTACGCGACCCTCGATGATGGAGATCTTCGCCTTGAGACAATCGGAGCGCGTACCGATTTTCTCCAGCTGGCCACCCAGGTCGGCGAAGATGTCGTTGGCGATGAGCACCAATGAAGCTAACTGTCGTAATGCATTACTAAGGGTGTTATTAGTAACAGCTTCGAGCTCGTCGTCACTGACCAGCGGCTTTCCGTTCGCGTCCAACAGACTCGTCCTGCTTAAAAATTTCGGCTCGACCACCCGCTGCACGAACGGCATTATATTTTTTTTTATTTACGATTTTTTGCAATTTTACACACACATCACACGGTTTTGGGTTAATTCTGCACACATGTTCACCTCACAGCACTATACGCGCGGGGAACTTTCGAAAAGACGCGCGGGTCTTAGCGCGCACAGCACGGATCCTGCCTCACCTGCGGCCGGCATATGAATGAAGAACTGGAGGAACTGGTAAACAGTCGCGCTCAAAACATTCAAAACTTGTTCCGCACTTTCCTATCGTAATACGCGCTATGTGAGAGACATCTCATAGCAATTTACCAAAACACTAAATAACTAAGTAATGTAGCAAACCAGAATATTTAGTAAAGTTCAGCGCCTCTACCGCAAGCCATACGCAAGCGATATCATACATCATTTTAGAAATGAACCTTTACAAGTAATAAAAACTAAAGAAAACTTCTTTATAAATATAACAACAACTTTCTAGTTTATTGAATTAAAGCGGCGGATACATGTTGAAACTCCACATTAGATTAATAATTAAAACCGATAAGTTTCAAAGATTTATTTGATAGAAATGTTATCAAAATAAATAACTTTAACAATCATAAATACGAATATGCTTAAGAAATTTAATAGCATCTCATGATATTTAATAATAGCGAAACAACAAAAACGTTCACCAAGCAACAAAAAATAAACAGGATATCTGAAAATAAATGTTGAGTTTGACGCAAAGCGACTTAATAAGTCTCGAGCTGCTGAGAATTATTAAAACTTTTTTATAATTAATAACTGACTGAGTTTTAAATTATATTACTATTTACTCACATGTGCAATATAAATAGCATAACATATAACTTGCGTAAAATCAAAAATTTTGAGTCTTTTTTTTTTTTTTTTTTTTTTAATTGAAGTTTATTTTAAATTAGTTTTTAAATTAATTTGCAAATGTGAACCAATGATAATAATTTTTTGGTTACTGGGGTAATTTGGACCCCTGATTACGATTCCGGAATCGCCGTTTTGATATTCTCAACCGATCACCTTCTAATTCATAGCGGTTTTTTGGTGTATTTTTATTACGAAAACGCGTGAAACAAATATAGTTTTAAGAGGCCTAGGGGAACGCAAATGCTCCCGTGGCAAGCCAACAGACCCCGGCAGATGCTGTTGCAAACCGGAAGTCCGTAGGTCAAAGGGTTTTCCTTCGGCGATCGATTGTATCGCTTAGTACAGTACGCATGCTCGCCCTTTTCAGAGTAAAATCCACAAATGTGGATGAAAGTTTGTAATTTTTTGCTTTCTGGGGTAATTTGGAGCCCCGATCACGATTTTGGTATCGCCGTTTTGATATTCTCATCATTTCTCCCTCTTATCCAATAATGGCTGTTTTCGGTCAATTTCAAAGTTCTAAATGCGTGAAACTAACATACTTCTAGCCGGCCGATGGGGACCCAGATTTTTTTGTGTCAAGCCTCAGACCCCAGTAGGTTGTCGGCCAAAGCGGAAGTCCGTGCTTCAAGGGGTTCTCCTTCGGCGATCGAAAGAGTCGAAACATACCAAAGAGGGGGGTCTTTCTCTTTTTTGGACTAGGATTTTTTCAATTTTAGGAAAAAAAGGTCGGTTTTTTTGCATTTCCTGACGTAAAATGAACCCCTGATTACGATTTTGGGGGTCCGACTCCGATATTCCTAGCTCCCTGGCGGCAATTTTAAAATAACCGCGAAAAACACGGTTTTTTTGCATTTCGAAAGGCAAAAGAGGCACTAAACGGTGAAGGGCAAGGACGCAATTGCTCCTGAGGGTAGTCAATAGACTCATCTAAATCTCCGCCAAACGGCAAATCCGTAGGTCAAAGGGTTTTCCTTCGGCAATCGACGAAAGTTTTGGTTTTATCGCCAATAGGTACATAAGCACACGTCGCCACACTAAAATTCGCAAACGTGGACCAATGTTGGTAATTTTTTGGTTACTGGGGTAATTTGGACCCCTGATTACGATTCCGGAATCGCCGTTTCAATATTCTCAACCGATCACCTTCTAATTCATAGCGGTTTTTTGGTGTATTTTTATTACGAAAACGCGTGAAACAAATATAGTTTTAAGAGGCCTAGGGGAACGCAAATGCTCCCGTGGCAAGCCAACAGACCCCGGCAGATGCTGTTGCAAACCGGAAGTCCGTAGGTCAAAGGGTTTTTCTTCGGCGATCGATTGTATCGCTTAGTACGGTACGCATGCTCGCCCTTTTCAGAGTAAAATCCACAAATGTGGATGAAAGTTTGTAATTTTTTGCTTTCTGGGGTAATTTGGAGCCCCGATCACGATTTTGGTATCGCCGTTTTGATATTCTCATCATTTCTCCCTCTTATCCAATAATGGCTGTTTTCGGTCAATTTCAAAGTTCTAAATGCGTGAAACTAACATACTTCTAGCCGGCCGATGGGGACCCAGATTTTTTTGTGTCAAGCCTCAGACCCCAGTAGGTTGTCGGCCAAAGCGGAAGTCCGTGCTTCAAGGGGTTCTCCTTCGGCGATCGAAAGAGTCGAAACATACCAAAGAGGGGGGTCTTTCTCTTTTTTGGACTAGGATTTTTTCAATTTTAGGAAAAAAAGGTCGGTTTTTTTGCATTTCCTGACGTAAAATGAACCCCTGATTACGATTTTGGGGGTCCGACTCCGATATTCCTAGCTCCCTGGCGGCAATTTTAAAATAACCGCGAAAAACACGTTTTTTTTGCATTTCGAAAGGCAAAAGAGGCACTAAACGGTGAAGGGCAAGGACGCAATTGCTCCTGAGGGTAGTCAATAGACTCATCTAAATCTCCGCCAAACGGCAAATCCGTAGGTCAAAGGGTTTTCCTTCGGCAATCGACGAAAGTTTTGGTTTTATCGCCAATAGGTACATAAGCACACGTCGCCACACTAAAATTCGCAAACGTGGACCAATGTTGGTAATTTTTTGGTTACTGGGGTAATTTGGACCCCTGATTACGATTCCGGAATCGCCGTTTCGATATTCTCAACCGATCACCTGCTAATTCATAGCGGTTTTTTGGTGTATTTTTATTACGAAAACGCGTGAAACAAATATAGTTTTAAGAGGCCTAGGGGAACGCAAATGCTCCCGTGGCAAGCCAACAGACCCCGGCAGATGCTGTTGCAAATCGGAAGTCCGTAGGTCAAAGGGTTTTCCTTCGGCGATCGATTGTATCGCTTAGTACGGTACGCATGCTCGCCCTTTTCAGAGTAAAATCCACAAATGTGGATGAAAGTTTGTAATTTTTTGCTTGCTGGGGTAATTTGGAGCCCCGATCACGATTTTGGTATCGCCGTTTTGATATTCTCATCATTTCTCCCTCTTATCCAATAATGGCTGTTTTCGGTCAATTTCAAAGTTCTAAATGCGTGAAACTAACATACTTCTAGCCGGCCGATGGGGACCCAGATTTTTTTGTGTCAAGCCTCAGACCCCAGTAGGTTGTCGGCCAAAGCGGAAGTCCGTGCTTCAAGGGGTTCTCCTTCGGCGATCGAAAGAGTCGAAACATACCAAAGAGGGGGGTCTTTCTCTTTTTTGGACTAGGATTTTTTCAATTTTAGGAAAAAAAGGTCGGTTTTTTTGCATTTCCTGACGTAAAATGAACCCCTGATTACGATTTTGGGGGTCCGACTCCGATATTCCTAGCTCCCTGGCGGCAATTTTAAAATAACCGCGAAAAACACGGTTTTTTTGCATTTCGAAAGGCAAAAGAGGCACTAAACGGTGAAGGGCAAGGACGCAATTGCTCCTGAGGGTAGTCAATAGACTCATCTAAATCTCCGCCAAACGGCAAATCCGTAGGTCAAAGGGTTTTCCTTCGGCAATCGACGAAAGTTTTGGTTTTATCGCCAATAGGTACATAAGCACACGTCGCCACACTAAAATTCGCAAACGTGAACCAATGTTGGTAATTTTTTGGTTACTGGGGTAATTTGGACCCGTGATTACGATTCCGGAATCGCCGTTTCGATATTCTCAACCGTTCACCTTCTAATTCATAGCGGTTTTTTGGTGTATTTTTATTACAAAAACGCGTGAAACAAATATAGTTTTAAGAGGCCTAGGGGGACGCAAATGCTCTTGTGGCAAGCCAACAGACCCCGGCAGATGCTGTTGCAAACCGGAAGTCCGTAGGTCAAAGGGTTTTCCTTCGGCGATCGATTGTATCGCTTAGTACGGTACGCATGCTCGCGTTTTTCAGAGTAAAATCCACAAATGTGGACGAAAGTTTGTAATTTTTTGCTTTCTGGGGTAATTTGGAGCCCCGATCACGATTTTGATATCGCCGTTTTGATATTCTCATCATTTCTCCCTCTTATCCAATAATGGCTATTTTCGGTCAATTTCAAAGTTCTAAATGCGTGAAACTAACATACTTCTAGCCGGCCGATGGGGACCCAGATTTTTTTGTGTCAAGCCTCAGACCCCAGTAGGTTGTCGGCCAAAGCGGAAGTCCGTGCTTCAAGGGGTTCTCCTTCGGCGATCGAAAGAGTCGAAACATACCAAAGAGGGGGGTCTTTCTCTTTTTTGGACTAGGATTTTTTCAATTTTAGGAAAAAAAGGTCGGTTTTTTTGCATTTCCTGACGTAAAATGAACCCCTGATTACGATTTTGGGGTCCGACTCCGATATTCCTAGCTCCCTGGCGGCAATTTTAAAATAACCGCGAAAAACACGGGTTTTTTGCATTTCGAAAGGCAAAAGAGGCACTAAACTATGAAGGGCAAGGCCGCAATTGCTCCTGAGGGTAGTCAATAGACCCATCTAAATCTCCGCCAAACGGCAAGTCCGTAGGTCAAAGGGTTTTCGTTCGGCAATTGACGAAAGTTTCGGTTTTATCGCCAATAGGTACATAAGCACACGTCGCCACACTAAAATTCGCAAACGTGAACCAATGTTGGTAATTTTTTGGTTACTGGGGTAATTTGGACCCGTGATTACGATTCCGGAATCGCCGTTTCGATATTCTTAACCGTTCACCTTCTAATTCATAGCGGTTTTTTGGTGTATTTTTATTACAAAAACGCGTGAAACAAATATAGTTTTAAGAGGCCTAGGGGGACGCAAATGCTCTTGTGGCAAGCCAACAGACCCCGGCAGATGCTGTTGCAAACCGGAAATCCGTAGGTCAAAGGGTTTTCCTTCGGCGATCGATTGTATCGCTTAGTACGGTACGCATGCTTGCGTTTTTCAGAGTAAAATCCACAAATGTGGACGAAAGTTTGTAATTTTACGCTTTCTGGGGTAATTTGGAGCCCCGATCACGATTTTGATATCGCCGTTTTGATATTCTCATAATTTCTCCCTCTTATCCAATAATGGCTATTTTCGGTCAATTTCAAAGTTCTAAATGCGTGAAACTAACATACTTCTAGCCGGCCGATGGGGACCCAGATTTTTTTGTGTCAAGCCTCAGACCCCAGTAGGTTGTCGGCCAAAGCGGAAGTCCGTGCTTCAAGGGGTTCTCCTTCGGCGATCGAAAGAGTCGAAACATACCAAAGAGGGGGGTCTTTCTCTTTTTTGGACTAGGATTTTTTCAATTTTAGGAAAAAAAGGTCGTTTTTTTTGCATTTCCTGACGTAAAATGAACCCCTGATTACGATTTTGGGGGTCCGACTCCGATATTCCTAGCTCCCTGGCGGCAATTTTAAAATAACCGCGAAAAACACGGGTTTTTTGCATTTCGAAAGGCAAAAGAGGCACTAAACGGTGAAGGGCAAGGCCGCAATTGCTCCTGAGGGTAGTCAATAGACCCATCTAAATCTCCGCCAAACGGCAAGTTCGTAGGTCAAAGGGTTTTCGTTCGGCAATCGACGAAAGTTTCGGTTTTATCGCCAATAGGTACATAAGCACACGTCGCCACACTAAAATTCGCAAACGTGAACCAATGTTGGTAATTGTTTGGTTACTGGGGTAATTTGGACCTGTGATTACGATTCCGGAATCGCCGTTTCGATATTCTCAACCGTTCACCTTCTAATTCATAGCGGTTTTTTGGTGTATTTTTATTACAAAAACGCGTGAAACAAATATAGTTTTAAGAGGCCTAGCCTAGGGGGACGCAAATGCTCTTGTGGCAAGCCAACAGACCCCGGCAGATGCTGTTGCAAACCGGAAGTCCGTAGGTCAAAGGGTTTTCCTTCGGCGATCGATTGTATCGCTTAGTACGGTACGCATGCTCGCGTTTTTCAGAGTGAAATTCACAAATGTGGATGAAAATTTGTAATTTTTTGCTTTCTGGGGTAATTTGGAGCCCCGATCACGATTTTGATATCGCCGTTTTGATATTCTCATCATTTCTCCCTCTTATCCAATAATGGCTATTTTCGGTCAATTTCAAAGTTCTAAATGCGTGAAACTAACATACTTTTAGCCGGCCGATGGAGACCCAGATTTTTTTGTGTCAAGCCACAGACCCCATTAGGTTGTCAGAAAATATAGTAATCCTTGCGTAATAATTAATTATAAAATATTTTAATACAATACAAATTTAGTATCAAATAAAACTAAATTTTATAGCGCACAATGTTTATTTGAAGAAATTTTTGATATAATACTTACTAATGTTATTATTTTATATTTCAGATTAGACTCTCCCCTCTTTTACTCGACGAGTGTGCGATTCAGACCGAGCGGCTCGAGAGACGAGAACGAAATCAGTTCAGTGCGGAGTGTCATCTTAGTAACGTGTGCTCGCAACGGGTGTTTTATAAATGACGACGTGCAATTCAATAATATTTAATGTGAAAATCTATCAGCTAGTGAACTCATGGTATTGTGATTGTATTACTAAGTGCTTTATAGATAATAATATACAACAATTAAATTTCGATGTGAAGGACATTGTCTCTGATAAAGCCAGGAATGCAGTACTATAGGATGATTATATTTTTGGTAAGTACTTGTTTTGTTTTGTATTTTATATGTATGAAGATAAATTCTATAAGTGATGTGAAATGTATGCAACATTTTAGATTAGACCATTTTGATGATGTTATTTATTTTCTAGTAATTGTCAACCAGTATACTAGGTCTGATCCAAATATTAAGTCTAAGTTTTCAAAAATGTACCATCTATAAATATTTTAACTAAAAATATTTATTTTTTTTATAATTTTATCATTTTTTTTCAGTAATTGTCAACTAGTATGCCAGGTCTGATCTAAATGTTTAATTAAAAATAAATTTTAAAAGAAGTTGTTCTATGAAATTTTTTAGCTTGCTACGCATTTCATCAAATTTAACTCAACGGGTCTAACACTTATTTTGAGTGTCGACTACACTTTTTTTTCTACCAACTACTATCTCTTTGCTTGAGCCAACGTCAGATTTTCTTCTACATCTGATATATAGGTTGCAAACAAAGTGGGACTTAATGGACAATCCTGTCTTACTCTTTTTGTTGTCCAAAATCTTTCACTCATTTTCCATCTCTGCTTTCTGTCTTCTCATACACTTCTTCCATTCTTCTTACCAGGTGCTTGCTAATACTTTTCTCTTTCATACCTTTTTCCATTTTTCTTACCAGGTGCTAGCTAATTTCTTTCTTTCTCATACACTTCCACAGTTTTTCTTTATTCACACTATCAAATTCCGCTTTTAGATCCAGGAATAACGCATATACTTTTCTCCCTTTCTCTGCTATTTCTTTTTCAACAATATGGTGTAAAATATATACGTTACATATGGTACAACATACACTAATGTTAATAATTTATGTTCCAGAATAGACCTTCCTCTTCCCACACAAGATTCCACCTAGAACGTATCGAACCGAAGTTTATTTATTGTCAATCGGTATGCAAGATGTTGTGGTTGCCTGTGCAGGCTTTGTCTATGTGTGGTCAGAAATTATAACCGTTCAGTGCAATTGTACTTTTTGAGAGATTAGCAGTAATCTATAGGCAGAATTATATTGTTTGGTAAGCAGTTTTATTTTATAAACATTATAATGTCGTCATATATTGTATTTCTTATAATATAAGAGAACGTGCTAGAAAAATATGTATATTAATTAGGTGATTAATCTATTAAAAAATATTCAAAAATTGCTTCTAATTATTATTTTATATTTAATTGTTGCAGCTCTGGAATGAAGTTGATTGATTTTTTTGAAATTCAACAAATGGTATTTTTGTAAGGATGTTGTAAATTACAGAATTGCAATGTATTTATTGTATACAATAAAGAATATGATTCAACTAATTAACTTTTAGTGCAACGCTATGAGGATTAAACGTATTTTCTTGCCCGTCAACTTTGAAAACTGTTTTTTCTGTTTTAATACAGGTAAGATAATCGTTTAAGATAGGAACAATATAGATTTCTTTGTAAATGTTAACATGTAAAATGTATAATAATATAACGCATAAAATGATTGTCGCGTGTATCTGACTAGCACTTTAGACAGCTTCAAAATTTTGTTTTTTATTTGCAAGATTTAGATCTTGGGGTGACCGGACAGTTTGACATCTTTCTCCGAGATCATTTAAAAGCACCGTGGAAATGCCGTAGGTGGACAAGATAGAATCGCATCTCTCTTCTACTCGCTCAAGTGGCAATCTATATTAACGTTTGTTTTTGTAAACAGCATTGCAGTAGAGAAGTAGCGTTTGTTAAATCAGTCTTGGAACTTCTGTACAAGTTTTGGTCAGCAATATTGACAGATGGATAAGGAATGAATCTTTTTAATCGGATTTTGGGTCCGGTGGCAATAAGACTGGTTAAACCCTCAACGTTAGTGATGAGTCGTGTACTCTGTGTACTTATCTGGACTTGTGTATCTTGGTTATCGTTTAGGTATACGCTTGTATAGACGGGATTGATTTAGATTTCTTCGAAGGTAGGTTTTAGCGAGTCTTAGAGTAACAAAATTCAGACGGATTCCCTATTTCGCGGAGGTCTAACCAAAGAAGAGCTTAAGACAGTACATGGCAAAAGTACCTGAGTTTTATTGAAGAACCGGAACTACTAGAAGAGTAACAGCCAGAGGTGCACAATAGGACCAAGAGACCGCAGAGCAGGGACGCCATACAAACAAAAAATGGGTTAGTATTGATACGTCTTCATTTCTATTCTATCTATTTTTGATGTTATTATTTCAGTTGTAGGTAGTCATAAACGTATTATATTTGATTGAGTTAATATTTTGTAATAAGAAATAGTTATTGATATTGTAATAAAACTTTCATAATTTTTTTAACTAAAACAAATTTAATATCAAATAAAAGCTAATTTTACGGCGCACAATATTTATTTGAAGAATTTTTTTATATTAAATACTCAAATAAAGTAAATATTACATGTTTTAGGATGGATCCTCCCCTCCTATAATATGCCCAGTGAGCGAGCGATGCATCGAGCCGGCATTAATTCAGTACGCTCCGGGATGCGAACGTAGCGTGAGCTCGCTTGATGTGCGTGTGTGAGTGACAAAGAAATATATAACCGTTCGGTGCTGTGTAATTACAAGTGAATTATTGCGTTACAGGGATCAGCCGCAATCAAGTAGATAAATGCAGTTCTATGTTTCCGGACAAGATTATATATTTGGTAAGCAGTTTTATTTTATAAACTTGTAATCACCTTTGTATATTGTATTTCTTTGCTTATTAATACAAGAGAACGTATTAGTAAAATTTGTATATTAATTAGGTGTTTAATCTATTTAACAATATTCAAAAATTGCTTTTTAATTGTTATTTTATATTTAATTGTTGCAGTCCTGGAATGAAATTGATTGATTCTTTTTGAAATTCAATTAAAAGCAACTTTTGATGTTTTGCTGAAATGGTGAATAAGGAATCATTGCTGGAGTTTAAAGTTATATGGAATTTTGATTAGTACCCAGATGACTAAGCCAGTATTTAACAAAGCAGGTACCCAAGCACTTCTTCATGGTTTAAACATGATTCAGGTAAATATATTATTATTTTATAGTATATGTCAAAAAATTTAATGCGTTTTTTGACTTGCGCTATAGAAACATAATTTTGAATGTAATAAAGACTTATCTGTTTGTGTATTTTAATCACTTTTGTATTCAAATTAATAATAAGTTCTGCTTTTTATAGATTTATACAACTATTTTGGAATGAAATGGAATATAATAGAATTACTATGACCAATACAAAGGACGTGAACAGCTTTAGAACAACATTGGTGGATTTTATAGATTGTAACTGATAGCAACTTCTGCAATTGGAAATGATGATCAATGAACCAACTACTGCTGAAGTCTCAGTTAAAATGAAATGATAAATGGGAATCTTGCATGTATTACTCTGACCAACACATAGGACCAGCTTTAGAACAATATTGGAGGATTTTATAGAATGTTACTGCTAGCAACTTCTAAAAATAGAAATGATGATCAATCAACCAACCATTGCAGAAGTCCCAGTTGAAATGAAATGATAAATGGGAATCCCAATAGTTTTTAAGAGAACTGAAGCAGTAAACATCTTTATATATACTTTAGGTAAATAAATCATTAAATGTTAATTAAACAAAGTGTTTAAAAATGATATCAACAAATTCGGTAACAGTTTTTCAACTCGAGTCTAAAACTTTGTTGGAATTATTTTTAAACATCTTTTTAATTTCAATAAATTTTTATTAATAATAATGTGTGCTTTTTATAGACTTGGCAATCCTACACTCAATGGAATAGAATTATCATGAGCAGAACAATACAAAGAAAACAACAGGAATTAATGGGAAAAAATCATAAATTTATGTTTATTTATAAATATATTTAAGTAATAAAAACTGTAATTTAGATTCTGTATTTACTGTCATCTCTTAAAGGTCAAATAGAATTTATAAACAATCTATAAATTGTAAACAACTGTTACTTTTCAGTTTTACATTTAAAATATGTAACGCCACTGTACTCAATTTATTTTTTTTACTTTATTAGTTTGTCGCTATCTGTATGTAATGCGATGAACTAAAGTGGTACATACGCGTACTTTATGGTGAAATGTCGCTTGCATATTATATTAAAATTTGTTAATAAGTATTAGTATTAACAATTAAATACATAATAATTGTAGTTTTATATTATAAATGTTATTTAATTAATGTTTGCTTTAATATTTTATAATGCTGATGTGGCGCCATCTCACCATAATACAATTAACTTTTGTCTTGTGTTGGTAGTTTGGAATATTTCTAACAGATGACAATGTCGTCTACTCATAGGCGTAGTAACTAATACAAAAAGGGATTAAATATTTTTTTAAACAATTGCTTAGTAGTTTTAGTTAATTATCATCTTGTTATTTAAAACTATGTATTTTTATTATTTTATTAAATTTATGTCTTAAAGTACAGCAGATTTAAGAAGCAATTAAGTAGAAGTAGTTGCAGTTGGAAGCACCATCAGTGCACTAATGATAGTAAATAATTTATTGTTTTATTTATTTGTTGTAAAGTAATGCTGTTCAGTAAGTTTTATAATTGATTGAGTAAATCATTATGATATTGCTTCTTAAATTTGTTGCTAATATAATTTAAAATGTTAGTGCATTTATAATTAATTATTGTACGTATTTTGCATTCAATTCAAAGAGATATGTCTAAGTATTATGTACACTTTAATATCATATGTTTTATTTGCGTTGCTATCAATATTGGCTTGAATACGTTTGTGATAATGTAATAATTATGTGTGAGAGCATACTTTTCTTAAACCATGCGATTTGCGGTTAGATTAATATTTAATTGTTCATATCTCTTGTTGGAATGAATGCACTGTAATAAGTTAATACATATTTAACTGATGTTTAGCACAAATGGCTTGACATACTATTTTGTGATCAAATAGTTTGCAAATAAATAATCCATTAATGATATTGAATAACGAACGACAAAATATGAAGCCTGTTTGTATCAGTTAAATTTGTACATAACTTTTACATCGGAAGTCATAGCTTTGCTACTTGTCTCATTACTTGCGGTTTTTTTAGTATTAATCTTTTATTAAATTTTGCTTATTGTTTCATTTTGCGTAGGTCTAAAGAAAAACGAAACGACACAGGTAAACCTGTTTACGTTTTTTGTTTTGTATTCATAGCAAACGCATGTTGCTTGGAAGCGCCAAGCAATATAATTATTAGTCGGACATAAAGAATCTACAGTGACAGATAGTTATAGTTTCATCCAATAATTATATTGATCGGTGTTGGCTCCAGTTACTTTTTGTAAGCAAACAACAGCGTTTACTATGAACCGCATCGCACACCCAGACTTTAGGGAAAGCTTGATGATACAAATTTGTATTGTGATTTTTTTTGTTTTGCTTTTAATCTTAGGTCTAGGGAAAAACGGAACTACACCAAAGTGTTGCTCACGTTTTCAACCTTAGGCTTTAAGAAAAACTTGATTAATTGTATTGTTATTTTTTTTTGCTTTTGACCTTAGGTCTAGGGGAAAACGGAACAACACGGGAGTGTTGCTCACGTTCTCAACCTTAGAGTTCAGGAAAAGGTACATGTAATTACTTTTATTTGTTGTATGTTGTGCGTTTACAATATACGGTTATTTCTTTTTTGTTTGTAAGCGTGGGCACCAATCAAGACAAATTTATTGGTTAGAATTGTGGTTTTTTTGGTGAAAACTGCACTCTCCATTAATAAATATTTGTCAATTCATGTTGGCGTTTATAAGCAATAAAGAAATAAATGTTTACTGTAGATTTACAAGGAAAATGAACCACACAAAAAAATCGTGTTGCTCACGTTCTTCATAAACTGCAGGTAAAGTGTTTGTTTGTATTATTAATTATGTTTTGTTTATTAAATAGATAAATAAATTAAGGGAGGGTAATTTACTAAGCAAGAGTGAAGACGGAGGTAGGCATCATAATTAGCTCTTAGCAGAGCTGATTCTGCTCTCTACCTTAGGGTCTAGGGGAAAACGGAACTACACGGAAGGCCCGTGTTGCTCACGTTATCCAGCTTAGCCTGAGGTAAGCTTAATTAGCTCTTAGAAGAGCTGATTCTGCTCTCTACCTTAGGGTCTAGGGGAAAACGGAACTACACGGAAGGCCCGTGTTGCTCACGTTATCCAGCTTAGCCTGAGGTAAGCTTAATTAGCTCTTAGAAGAGCTGATTCTGCTCTCCACCTTAGGTCTAGGGGAAAACGGAACTACACGGGAGACCCGTGTTGCTCACGTTCTCAACCTTAGACTTGGGGAAAGCAAATGTTTGTAAACTATGTGTTTGTTGTTTATGTGTGTTGCTCTTTTTAATCAATAAATTTGTTATAACAAAAATATATTTCTTTAATTTTCCTTCTTTATCAACAATTTCAGGATGTGGAGGGTTTAAATTTTTTATTATTTTCTAAAATATATCAATCATCAACCTTACTAATCTCCTCCCCCAACAATACTTACCCCCAAAGATATACCCCTTTCTACAGGGGAATCCTCCCCATCACGGAGGTTTGCTATTTTTAAGTTTGTCAAGGTAAGTTTATGAAGTAATTAATAGCCGCCGAAGGCGGCTAATTAATTAGGTCCCGCCGAAGGCGGGATATAATAACCGCCGAAGGCGGTTATATAGCCGCCGAAGGCGGCTTAATAGCCCGCCGTAGGCGGGCTATATATACTATATATACCCGCCGAAGGCGGGTCCCGTTTTTACGCGCACGGGCGACACGGGCTCCCGCCTACTTTTCTAGTTCTAACCCTTCCGGTAGACTCCCAGAGCCTCCGGGTCCTAATCTACTACCCAAAATTTGCATTCTATTTCCTTCTCGGAGTTCAGCTAGTCTCTCAGAGTTTCGAATCGATAAACACTTTCCAACACCAGAAAAGTTTGTCGTTTTAAGACAAACATCTCCGCCGAATATGAAAAGTGTTCCCCGATTCGAACACTCCTTAAAACCCCAATACAGACAACAATCAAAAATTAGCTGTTCATTGGTCTTTACAAATCTCAAATCAAGTAAAACATTCAAAGTCTGAAAAAGATTGATCGTCAACAACAATCACCTTTCTCAACTCAGCATGCTTTACTCAACTCAAGCACACGTAAATACCTCAGAACAACCAACGTTTGAAGAATTGGCTGCCTTGGTTGCATCTTCCGATCCAGAATATAAAGCTGAAGATAAAATCTGATGTATTAAACAGCTAAAGTTGCGTGTAGTTAAATTTGGCGACTTTACTAATTATCTGACGTTTAAATACTAATTCATCTTGCCTTAAGCAAAGACTTAACTATTAAAAACATTACAATCCTTGCTCACAATATTCTCACATATCACTTGCGATTTTTCTAATTACATTAAAATATTGAATACTTTTATATGAAAACAATTAACACGTTTTTAGTGTTGGGACGCTTATTGACAAAAAAAATCTGATTACCGAACATTAAATCTATAATTAGTATTTTTAGAAAAATGACTTCATATTTTAAATTTATTAAAAAATAATTTTCAATTAGAACCGCATTGCATCAAAAGTATCCCAAAATACGCTGCACTTCTTGAAGAAAAATGTTTTCAACAAAACTTTACATTAAATTTAAATAAATCCGAATAATTAAATATGAAAAAGCTTTCATATTATTAATTACTAAAAACAATTATATTACCCAAAAACTTAAACTAATGTGAGCAAGAACTGTAAATAAGAGTACTTCAATGCAAAGTTGCATTCGGGGTTAATGTTTAATAGTCGCCAAATTTGTAATACCCATTCGTTGGTGCCAATTCAAGATTATCTTCATATATTCTTAAAATTACATGTAAATTGTTTATTAAATTTAAACGGTTGAATATTAGATTATTAATATTAACAGTAATTAGAAATTTATTTAGTTTTTTTTTTATAAATTTTATCAAATATTTAAAGTTAAATCAATCAACATTAGAAAGAAAAAAAGTATTACATGTAATTGTTAGAATGGAGGACACGCATTTTTTAATATTAATTAAAAAAAAAACCGATATTATTGAAGGCATTTTAAAATGGTTAAGATTTTATTTTAATATGTTATTTATTTTTAAACAAACATGTTTCAATGATAAATAACATATTAAAATAAAATCTTTACCATTTAAAATGTCTACAATAAAGAGATTTTATAAAAATAAATAAAGAATATATAAAACGGTATTATCGAGTTAAAACTGTTGCAATTTAAATATTTCGCAACCGATACCAAATATTATCAAACGTTAAAATGAAGGAAAACTTTAAGTTTTAATAAAGCAATGTTAGTCAGTGAATTCAAATCAATTAATGTTAACAGTCTCTTAACAGTCTCATCTAACCTGTGCCACCAAGGTCGAACCACCTATAGAACAGAGGAAGGTGTCCCTGCGCATGAGGGGTTTACCCTTTTTTAGACCAACTGCTGATAGCATAACACTGACAAGAATGACCAAATTCTTCAAAGTGCTAAGCGTCAGCCGGAATGGTGGGGACTCACTAAGCCGGCGTCGACTCTTACACTAGATCAAACCTTAAACCTTGGTCAGGCTACAGGTCATCACTAATGTGACTACGTTGGGCTTTCGTTTAACCTAAACATGTCATAAATAATAAAACAAATTTGTCGAAATAACTGCCACAATTCACATGCTCTTATTGAATAAATAAATTTATTAAATTAGAAATTAATATTGAAATTTTGTCTAAGTGATAGATACAACATGGAATTGCAACATGAAAACGTTAAAAATATTTGGTACAAGTTGATTGGGGACGAATTGGCATGTACGATTGGGTATGCGCAACGTTAGTGTCAACAGATTTTTCCTTTTTATTGTATAAAATAGCTGAAACATCATAATAATAAATTAATCACTGATAACTTCAGTATAAATATATAACAATTAGTAAAGGAAAATGTAATACTACGCATGCTTTAAAGTAACCAAGTGAAATCATTTAGAACACAAAAAAAATATTTAAAATTTAAAGATCAAAAATTAAAGCAAAAAATAAATAAACAAAAATTACTTCACAACTTATTATTGTATTAAATTTACTACTCATTAAACTTTAATAAAATTGCATTTAAAAAATTAATAAAACATTTACATAAAAAATATTTATATTCAAGTTTTAATTGACATAATTGAACACATTAATTAAATTTGAATTTATTGAAATCAAATTTATAATATACAATCACTTGGCACTTTAGAAACTGTTAAAATAGAAAAGCAACTAAGAAGATCTAACCAAAATAGCATCTCTGCTGGAGAATACCATATTTAAACTATACCCAAATTAGCTAGAAGTAACTAACTAACTACCAAAACAAGCATCACCTTGCAATCGTGTTGAATTCTGGCTACTGACGATTGCAAGCAACTTTAATGCCAGTACAGCAATTACACAACGACTCGGCAATGTAAGATACATCAAAACAATGCATCATCTAATACCACTACATCTAAGCGAAAACAATCATGAATATAACAGACTAGCAAGCATTCCGAAGAACGGTCAGTTTCTGCTAAATGAAAGTCTCGATTTAAGAAGATAAAGATTTCTAACTACCCTACGGCACCGACCTGTAAAAGTTATCCACAATATGCAAAGGCAGTATGAAGGATATCTAAATATATTTAGCTCCTATCATAGAGGGCTTTCATACAGACGCGTACACTCTACGTTACACCAACGTAACCACCAATCGAGCAATTAATGGCAACGCACTAAATACTGCTCACCTCCTTACGTTGGTAAAGAGCCTACCTCATACAACACCAAACTAGCAAACAATATGACAAAAGTCAGTACAAGACAACTCGCCTAGAAGCAATGTTTGGGCACACTAAGCAGTCAACTACAACCTGCACGTTTATCCAACTGAATTCGATGCCCAGAAGTTTAACGCCGGCGAACTACCATAATTACTTGAAACTTTAGCTGCCCCAATATTTGGTCAGACAGATCCGGAAACAAGTAGCAACCATAACTAATCACTAGGCATCATCTATACAACAATTTAAGCTTGTAGGCTTCCGCGTAAGCGTAGTGTTACTATATATAAATAAGTCACAATCATAGCATCCACCCTACAAGCAAAAATTGAGGTGGGAAGTTACCAGCAGTAACATCACCAACTAATTAAAATAAAACGACTTACCACACAGCCATAAAAGGATCTGAAACAATTTCAATAAATAAAAAATTAAAATTTGTTTAACTTAAATTTATGTTTGCTTTTACTTTAATGTAGAATATAATTCTTACCTATTAATCCCTTAAATGGAAACAGTTGCCCCTTCTTCCTGGAACAGCTACATCGGGATCCAGAAACACAAATAATCCAATCTGTTCTGAAACAATGAGCAGAAAATTCTATATAATAATTATCACAAATATAAAATAAGCTGTATTTAAATAGTTAATTATATTGATTGTAAGTCAAAATTGAATTAATTAATTAAGTATTGAAATATTAATTAATTAAAATTAATATTTAACAAAAAAAACTTACGGGCTAGAAAATCCAGGACTTCATTGATGATATAATTGTTCCTTTTCACTAACAAAACACAATTGTTCACTATAAGAGTTAACTAACAATGTACTTAACGGTTACATTTAAATCACAAACACCGAACAACGTACGCGCACACATGCTATTACTATGAGATCCTGCACTGAACTGAATGTCTGCCCGCTCTAAACGCTACAGTTGGAGAATAAGAGTGGAGATTCTATCCTGTAACAATATAAAATAAAATATCAAGACATGTTATATCAAAACCATTTTTAAGTAAAAATTGCTCGCTCTAAAATTATTTTTAATTTGATACTAAATTTGTATTAAACAAAAAAAACATTATGATTATTAAATTCAATCTTTTTAGTCTAAAATTTGTATTAAATAGAAAAACAAAAACTTACAGGTTAGAAAATGCGGGACTCCATTGATAATTGTTCCTTTTCACTAACAAAACACTTGTTTACTATAAGAGTTAACTAACACTGTACTAAACGGTTACATTTAAATCACACCGATCACCGATTACACATACGCGGCTGCTATGGAATCCGGCACTGAACTGAATATCTACGCCGCTCGCTCTGTGCTGTTCTCTTAGAGAATGAGAGTGGGGGTTCTAATCTGTAACAATATAAAATAATATATTCAGACATGTTATATCAAAATCATTCTTAAATAATTATTGTTCGCTCTAAAATGATCTTGAATTTGATACTAAATGTGTATTTATAATTAAATTTTAATCAAAAAATCAGTAATTTGTTATCAATTTCCAGAATTAATACAAATAAAATAAATATTTCAATGACATTTAGCTTAGTAAAAAGATGATTTAAAATCAAAATCTGTATAAATTTATTTACCAAAATGCCAGAAAATATAATTCACAACTAATTAGCACATGTTCACTATCAGTGACAATACCCTAAACGTTGTAGTTAATATCCTTGCACAATTAACGGTAACATTTCACACAGCGCGCAGCAAACACACGTTACTACAACAGCATCTCGCAGCGTACTGAGTAAACGACAAAGTTGGGTTGGATTTATCCCCTCCGCTCGGTCTACATTGCTTACTCGACCCAAGGAATGAGATGGCATTTTTAAAATATAAAATAATATTATTTGAAAATGTTAGAACAAATCAATAAATTATCTTTTATTTATTCTAAATAATAATTTGTATTACTACTAAACACCTTAATAATATAATTAAAATAAACATAGCACCGGACGTGTTGATAAAAAAGCTTAAAGGCAAGTCCAGCATTTACAAGCAATCAAACAACTAAGAAAGAAATCCGCACAATTTTTTCAGTAGAGCCCTAAAGTTTACTGTAGCAAACAAATTCACACCAGTAAGAAAACCACAACAACCTTACATTATCACATTTTTGCCAGTAAAACAAATTATATAAATATCAAGTGCTTTCCTTTTGTTACAGTTATTCATACCTTACTTTATCTTACTTAATAGACCATTCCATTTGTAAAATACCAAGTAAGCCAAAGTAAAAATATTACCTCCCTTTTTCTTCTGGCCTATCACGGGATAAAAATTAATAAAAAGATATTTTAAAATCATTTAAACATGCACAAAACTGTAACCAATGACACCAAGCACATTTTAATGAAAAAATGAACTTATATTTGCGAGTAAGGTAAGGTAAGAATTAAGTGCTTTCAACAAAATATTACTAACACAAACTTCAAGTCAGTTTGCATAAAATACCAAATTGTCAGCATTTATCATAATAAATTGTAAACTGTATCATATTAATTTAAAAGCATTGAAATTAAAAATTAGAAATTACTTAAAAGAAGTGTTATACATTAAAATTTTATTTTTTGTTAATTACTAAAAAAATATGTTACGCCTATGGTGATAATGTTGCTTACATTTCTTGGCCACTCTTTATATTATTACACTTAGCGCTATCCATGAACTGAATCTAAAACTAAACGATTCAAGCAAAAGTACAGCGAGGGCGCTACTATCGTATAGAAATTGTAAAAAAAATATTGAAATAAATCCTTACTTAATCTTTATTATTACTAAATAGTCTATCTAAGAACGTTAATTATTAATAATTATAAATAATTAAATTATTTAGCTTATTAGTTGACATTAAAATGCATCTTTATCAAGTTAATTCAATAATCAAATTCAACGTCATAATATATGACATATGTCGTTACAATTATATCAATGTTGAAGAAAGGAATAAAACATTATTTTGTAATTTAATAACAAGAGTAATAAAATTTTAAGAACAATGACATATAGACCGGATCGTCGTAATGACAATGAAGGCAAGTACTAATTTTTAGTTGCATTACGAAGAAACTGCTTTATTAAATTATTTGTACTTTGTTAGAAAACAGGCAGTTGGAATATGAAACAGATAACAGATTCGAGGATAGCTTTCAAGTACGCGCTATTCGCAAACGGTTTGTGAAGAAGGTGTACACTATTCTAGCAATACAGTTGCTCATTGATCTCACCATGATAGCAATATGCATATTTGTGTAAGTTAATAAATAATTAAATTAACAACATTTTATTATAATAAGTATATAATTTAGGAAACCATTAAAGAACTACTTGAAAGCAGATTTTATTATCATGCTGGTTTCGGGGTGAGTATTTAAAATTTTCCAAACTACTTACCAAATACTTAAATCAAGAATTTCTTCTGCTTTTAAAAATTTCTCTTGTAATTTGGTTTGTTGCTAACATAATTTTTTTTAGGATATTAATGTTCATATTTATGATAGTTTTAACATGTGTTAAGAAAGCAAGACGGAATTTTCCAGTAAACTTTATACTTTTGGGCTTTTTGGTGAGTAAAATACTTAGTTTATTAAGTATTTATTTATTAAAACTTTGATTGTTTGCAGACATTATTTGCTGGAATGTTCTTGGGATCAATTTCGGCCAAATATTCAACTTATATATGTTTAGCATCATTGGGCATTACTGCCGGTGCAGTGATATTTATATCATTGATAGCAGCACTACCTTGTGTAAGTAATTATTTAGATTTACTACTATTAGTAACTGTATACAAAATGGTGTATTCTTGTGTTATATTATATATTTATGGTCAAAAATCTATAATACAAGTCAAGTCTTTTTCTGGATTTTTTTTGGGAATTATATATTTGTAATCCAGTATCGCAAACTCCTCAAAAAAATTTCCTTACAGCAAGAATACTACGCCATCACAAGGCTAGTCTGATGTTGGATTCCAAACAGCTTTCTTGCTTCCTATGGAACTAACTAGAAGCTCATATCTAAGTATGTGTAACAAAGTTTCAAATTGTTTATATTTTTTTACCAGAATTATTACAATACTTAAACTATCAATCTAAATTATCATTGAGAGCATTAGGTGCATTTGCAATCAACGCAACAAACCTGCAAATTAAATTTTAGAAAAAAGTGTGTATAAATGCATTACAAAATGTAAAACTGGGAGCAAATACCGGCCACTGAAAAATAAAAAAAATAGCAACTTCTAGCAATACTTTAGCTACTTAAGCAAAATTTGCTTAAATCAGCCTTAATGATTCTAAAATATCATTTCAATATTTTTAAATTAAATTAAAATTGTCTATCTCAAATTATGTACTGTGCTTAATTTCCTTAATCTTGTTTCAGGAAATGCCAGACTCACATTCTTTGTAAACGTTGGTAGCTCGTATTTACTCTCAGCTGTGCATCTGTTAATCTTGCTGACCAAATATATAATTTAAGTATAGTTTCGTTACTATTAAACGATTATTATTGTAAATGTTTTTAAGTTCAATAAAATACAATATAAAAGAATTGTTAATTTATTCAAAGTTTCTTCCAGCCTGTTCCTATAGATCAATCATAATTTTATAACCACCAATTAAGAAACTGATTGTTGGTGCTTATTGTAATGATTATTGTTTTTATTTTAGTTTGATGTAACCGGATGGGGTCTGTATTTATTTATAGCAGGCATGGTTGTAATGATGTTTGGATTTATAGTTATGATTGTTATGTTATTCTATACATCCAAGATTCTGTTTCTTGTATATGCAGGAATAGCTTCACTTTTATTTTGCATGGTAAGTGTTAATACGTATGATAAATTAGTATTTATTATATTTCCAAAAATTCTAAGATAGAGCATGGAGAATATACGCAATACTTAGATTTAGCATTGTTTTCCTTTACTCTACTTTCAATACAAAAAATATATAAATAAATATAAAATAGGAACAAATTATTACTAATTATATTTCTCCTATTTACAGTATTTAATTTACGATACGCAGTTAATTCTGGGTGGTAGAAAACATGAATTGTCTTGCGAAGAATACATTTTAGGAGCCGTCATCCTTTTCACCGATATTATTAATCTTTACACTTTAATATTGAGCATATTTGGAGCAGCATCGCGATAACTAATCCATATTGATATAATTAAATATTTAAACCAATATATATTGTACATTTAACACTAAAAGTTTTTAAATAAAGAAAATTTTATTATAATTAAAACAAAATCGATATTTTTAGTTGATTTTCCTTACGATATGTTGCATAATCTAAGATTGACAACAATTTCGTTGTTTATTAGAAAGAAAGTGAAGAGATAAACAAGGTTTATAGCAGATTAGCAAAGTTACCATCTATATACTAGAACAACAAATCTTTTGTTGCTACGGCTATCCAAAAATATTATAGAGCCTTAATTTGTCAATAGAAAATAGCAGAAAATCACAGTCAGGTAGATATCACTACCACACTTCAGTTACCTACCACACTCAAATTAACCTGTGGAACAACGCCACAAAAAGTTGAAGAAATTGATAAAGAAAGTCACTTAAAAAATGCATGAGACAAACTGCTAATCGCGACAGTCTTTTAACTTCAAGACCATATTAAGAGCATACCGACCACTACCTTGATTTGTAGTATTTTAACAAAAACGGCAACTTTGGCTTCATCACTGCTCCTACAAATAATTTGATAATCGATTTATTTTTTTACCAATACATTTAGAAAGGATTAAACTATGAAATGTCAAAGACTTTTTTGTGAAATTATATTTGCAAATAGCAACAAAATGCATTCAAAAATACAGAAAAACGCATTTATTTCTATATTTGATGGGTTTTTTCGGATATTTCCTAACTAATATTTGACTAAAAGGCTTTGACATATCATAGTTTAATCCTTTCTTAATGTACTAGTAAAAAAATAAATTGATTATCAAATTATTTGTAGAAGCAGCAATGAAGCCAGAGTTGCAGTTTTTGCTAAAATACTACAAATCAAGGAAGCGGTCGGTATGCTCTTAATGCGGCCACCAACCCCTAATAAAGCCCCACTGTCGCCCCAATATCACCAAACTTAGATTCTGAGACATAAGAGGAACGTATCATCCAATGACAAAACATCCAGAAATCGAAAGCTTTTAGAAGCAATGCCGTAGTCCAATACAAACCCGGCGATTAAATGATAATGCAAGGTCAAAAAAATCACCACCACTTAAACTCACTGGAGGATTACCCACAAATCCCTCAAGAAAAAATTTATATCAACAATTTTAAGCCAACTTCCCTCAACAATCTAGACGCCTTTAGAAGATTCTCTTCCCAAACCACAATAAATTCAGTCAAAAAATGGATAATTTCTAGAATTTACTACATTCCAAACATCACCACACCACAGAATACCGACATTTCCAGAAGAGTTTCTGTTGAGAAACTGGCTTTCCCCGCGCCCCTGTCTATCCTAAAATAATGTAATAAAAATGACAAATAGAGTAGTAAAAGCCCTCAATGTCGAGACAAACTACAAACTGAATAGAAGAAAAGCAAACAACAGGATAGTCGAAGAAAAAACAAGAATGGACAAGAACACATTTTATAATTATTGGGTCGGTGGTTTGATACAATGTTCCCGCCCACCCACCCAAGTGTTTGTTATCAAGAAATTTGTTAATTCTCATACTTGATGCGTTTCTGCTGCTTTTAAAATAACATATTGAATGACAGTTATCACTAATACGTCAGAGATGGATACAATAACAAACTTCTTGATAACTAACACTTGGGCGGGTGGGCGGGAACACAGTTTATAAATATTCTGTCGGTGGTTTAATACAGTGTTCCCGCCCACCCGCCCAAGTGTTTGTTATCAAGAAATTTGCTTATTCTCACACTTGTTGCGTTTCTGCTATTTTTAATATGACAGATTAAATCACAGTTATCACTAATACGTCATAATACGTCAGAGGTGGGTACAATAACAAATTTCTTAATACTAACACTTGGACGGGTGGGCGGGTACACAGTTTATAAATATTGGATCGGTGGTTTGATACGGTGTTCCCGCCCACCCGCCCAAGTGTTTGCTATCAAGAAATTTGCTTATTCTCACACTTGTTGCGTTTCTGCCGGTTTCAGTATGACATATTGAATGACAGTTATCACTAATACGTCAGAGGTGGGTATAATAACAAACTTCTTCATAACTAACATTTGGGCGGGTGGGCAGGTACACAATTTATAAATATTTACTACGTGGTTTAATATAGTGTTCCCGCCCACTAACCCAAGTGTTTGTTATCAAGAAACTTGCTTATTCTCACACTTGTTTCGTTTCTGCTGTTTACAATATGACAGATTGAATGACTGATCTCACTAATACGTCAGAGGTGGGTACAATAACAAATTTCTTGATAACTAACACTTGGGCGGGAGGGCAAAAACACAATTTATAAATATTGAGTCTGTGGCTTAATATAGTGTTCCCGTTCACCCGCCCAAGTGTTTGTTATCAAGAAATTTCTGTTTCTCACACTTGTTGCGTTTCTGCTGTTTTTAGTATGACATATTGAATGACAGTTATCACTAATACGTCAGAGGTGGGTACAATAACAATTTTCTAGATAACTAACACTTGGGCGGGCGAACACAGTTTATAAATATTGGGTCTGTGATTTAATACGGTGTTCCCGCCCACCCGCCCAAATGTTTGTTATCAATTTTTTTTCTTATTCTCACACTTGTTGCGTTTCTGCTGTTTTTTAATATGACAGCTTGAATGACAGTTATCACTAATACGTCAGAGGTGGGTGCAATAACAAATTTCTTGATAACTAACACTTGGGCGGGTGGGCGGAAACACAGTTTATAAATTTTAGAACGGTAATTTGATACAATGTTCCCACCCACCCGCCCAAATGTTTGTTATCAAAAAATTTGCTTATTCTCACACTTGTTGCGTTTCTGCTGTTTTTAATATGACAGATGGAATGACAGTTATCACTAATACGTCAGAAGTGGGTACAATAACAAATTTTCTGATAACTAACACTTGGGCGAGAACACAGTTTATAAATATTGGGTCGGTGGTTTGATACAGTGTTACCGCCCACCCGCCCAAGTGTTTGTTATCAAGAAATTTGCTTATTCTCACACTTGTTGCGTTTCTGCCATTAAGTTAGAAGAGGAAATTGACGACACCACCTTTTTGATAACCAACACTTGAGCGGGTGGGTAAAAACACAGTTTATAAATATTTGGTCGATGTTTTGATATAGTGTTCCCGCCCACCCACCCAAGTGTTAATGATCCAGGAATTAGAAGTTACTACCACCTAAAATATTTTCTTGTAACTAACAAACAAGAGAGAATGACCGACAAAAGTTATTAAGTTAAAAAAGGAAATCTTACATTTTTATAACCAACACTTGGGCGGGTGAACACAGTTTATGAATATTGGGTCGTTGGTTTGATATAGTGTTCCCGCCCACCCACCCAAGTGTTAGTAATCTAGGAATTATAAGTTACTACCACCTAAGATGTTCTTGTAACTAACAAACAAGATAGAATGAACGACATAAGTTATTAAGTTGAAAGAGGAAATTTTACATTTTTATAACCAACACTTAGGATGGGGGGGGGGGGGCACAGTTTATGAATATTGAGTCGGTGGTTTGATATAGTGTTATTAATATTACAGATTAAATGACAGTTATCACTAATACGTCAGAGGTGGGTACAGTAACAAATTTCTTGATAACTAACACTTGGATGGGTGGGCGGGAACACAATTTATAAATATTGGGACGGTGATTTAATACAGTGTTTCCGCCCAAGTGCTTGTTATCAAAACCTTAGCTCATTCTCATACTTGTTGCGTTTCTGCTGTTTTTAAAGTGACAGATTGGATGACAGTTGTCACTAATACGTCAAAGGTACAGTATTAAATTTCTTGATAAGTAACACTTGAGCGGGTGGGCGGGGAACACAGTTTATAAATATTGGGTCGGTGATTTGATACGTTGTCCCGCCCAAGTGTTTGTTATCAAAATATTAGCTTATTCTCACACTTATTGCGTTTCTTCTGTTCTTAATAAGACAGATTGAATGACAGTTGTCACTAATACGTCAGAGGTTGGTACAATAGCAAATTTCTTTATAACTAACTTTTGGGCGGGTGGGCGGGAAACACAGTTTATAAATATTGGGTCCGTGATTTGATACAGTGTTTCCGCCCACCCGCCCAAACGTTTGTTATCAATTTTTTTTCTTATTCTCACACTTGTTGCGTTTCTGCTGTTTTTAATATAACAGATTAAATGATAGTTATCACTAATACGTCAGAGGTGGGTGCAATAATCAATTTCTTGATAACAAACACTCGGGTGGGTGGGCGGAAACACAGTTTATGAATATTGAGTTGGTAGTTTAATATAGTGTTCCCGCCCACCCACCCAAGTGTTAGTAATCCAGGAATTGAAAGTGATGATAGTAACCTGGGATGTTCTTGTAACTAACAAACAAGAGATAATGACCGACAAATCTTATTAAGTTAGAAGAGGAATTTGACGACACTATCTTTGTGATAACCGACACTTGGGCGGGTGGGCGGGAACAGTTTAAAAATATTGTGTCGGTGGTTTGATATAGTGTTCCTGCCCACCCACCCAAATGTTAGTGATTCAAGAATTGACTACTACCACCTGGGATGTTCTTGTAACTAACAAAAAAAAAGAGAATGACCGACAGGTGTTATTAAGTTAGAGGAGGAAATAAACGACACGGGTGAGCGGGAACACAGTTTATAAATATTAGGCCGGTAGTTTGATATAGTAATTAAAGATTACTACCCCCTGGCGTGTACCTGCAGCTAACGGACAAAAAACTATAGCTAAAAGGTGTCATTAAGTTAGAAGAGGCAGTTAACGTTACTAATTTCTTGATAACTAACACTTGGGTGGGTGGGCGGGAATACAGTCTATAAATATTGAGCCAGTAGTTTGTTATAGTGTTCTCGCCCAGTGTTAGTGATCCAGAAATTAAAGGTTACTACCACTTAGGAACTTGAAGTCTTCCTGCAACTAATAAACAAGAAAAAATGACTGACAAATGTCAGAGTTCTTTTGTCAATCTCCCACTAATATTGATATAACCATTTGGCATCATCGTTTGACTTAACCTCAATTTAATAAATCCGACATAATGACATAATAATTAAAAAATATTAAGAGACATTTGAAGCATTCGTAACTTTGAAACCGTACATTGGAAATTGATGCAATTTGTTATTAATAAAGTACCATATCATAGGTACCAACTGAGCAAAAATAAAGAAAATTGATACGCTCAATTTAAGTTAACCTCAATTTAATCGATCTGACTTATGTCATTGAAAGATATAAGAAGACATTCAAAACATTTGTAACTACGAATCTGTACATTAAAAATTGATGCAATTTAGAACTTATAGAGTACCTTATCATAAGTACCAACTGAGCAAAAATAATCAAAATTTATACACTCAATTTGACTTAAACTCAATTCAGTTGATCCGACTTATGTCATTAAAAAATATAAAGAGACATTTGAAACATTCGTAACTTTGAAATTGTACATTGAAAATTGATGCAATTTGGAACTAACAAAGTACCATATCATAAGTACCAATTGAGCAAAAAATAAACAAAATTGATACACTCAATTTGACTTAAACTCAATTTAATTGATCTGACTTATGTTATTGAAAAATCTTAAGAACCATTTGAAACATTTGTAACTTTAAAATCGCACATTGGAAATTGATGCAATTTGAAATTAATAAAGTACCACATCATAAGTACCAGTTGTATAATAATAAACAAAATTGATACGCTCAGTTTAACTTAACCTCAATTTAATAGATCAGACTTATGTTATTGAAAAATCTTAAGAACCTTTTGAAACATTTTTAACTTTAAAACCGTACATTGAAAATTGATGCAATTTAGTAGTAATGGAGTACCATACCATTAGTACTATTTCGGTAAAAATTAACAAGATTGATACACTCAATTTGACATAACCTGAGTTTAATAGATCTGACTTATGTTATTGAATGATCTTAAGAAACATTTGTAACTTTGAAACCGTACATTGGAAATTGATGCAATTTGTTACTAATAGAGCACCATATCATAAGTACCAACTCAGCAAAAACTAAAAAAATTGATACACTCAATTTGACTTAACCTCAATTTAATTGATCCGACTTATGTCATTGAAAAATATTAAGAGACATTTGAAACATTTGTAACTTTAAAACTGTACATTGAAAATGGATGCAATTTGGAACTAATAGAGTACCATATCATAAGTACCAACTAAAAAAAAAATGAACAATATTGATACGCTCAATTTAACTTAACCTCATTTTAATTGATCCGACTTACGCCATTAAAAAATATTAAGTGATATTTGAAACATTCGTAACTTTGAAATCGTACGTTGGAAATTGATGCAATTTAGTAATAATAGAGTACCACATCACAAATACCAACTCGGTAAAAATTAACAAGATTGCTACACTCAATTTGACTTAACCTCAGTTTAATAGATCTGACATTTGTAACTTTAAAACTGTACATTGGAAACTGATACAATTTGGTAGTAATAAAGTACTATGTCATCAGTACCAACAGTGTAAAAATGAACAAGATTAATACGCTCAACTTGACTTAACCTCAATTTAATTGATCTGACTTATGATATTAAAAGATATAAGAAGACATTCAAAACATTTGTAAGTTTAAAACAAATATTGTAAAAAAAACATTACTAGTTTCAACTTTTATTAGACCATCATCGGACGGTAATACATGTAAATTATCCTTTATATTCATACTTGTTTATACCACCGTCCGATGATGGCCTAGTAAAAGTTGAAACTAGTTACGGTTTTTTTATATAAGAAACTTATATTATTACATACCTTTTATAACTAACCCTAGGGTAGATTCCCTGCAAATTAATCCAAAACATTCAGCAAATAAATATATAAACCAAATCTGCAAATGAAAAATATTTTATGAACAATTATTGCACAAATTTATTAACAAAGCAACATTATCATTGTTTTTATACATTAAATACATCGATCTTTACAATATATAAATTTTATTTTTTTTATTCTGTCTTTGTGTATTATACATCGAATTTGCAATCATATACAAAATAAACATCTTCACTTATTTTTTTTGTCTCATATTAAAGTTAATCTATTATAGATTAATTATTTTTTTAGCCGTGACATCATTTTATTTAATTAATATTAAATTATTGATCCCATATTATAATTTCTCCTTTCATTAAATTCGTCCAATACAAAGAAAGATATGCAACATTAAATAGATTGATCCATATCGATATGAACACTTGTTTTGTTATAGATTAATTATTAATGAATATGCAGCGGAAGAAAGCATGGAGATTAAATTTTGTTAATGAAACAATATTTAGGCCAATGTTATCTGCAATATTGGGTACATTAAACATTCATTTTAGTAGTTATTTCATTCTATGTTTACATTTATCCGGGTTTTGCTACACATACACTTTTAGTTAAATTAATATGCGTTGGAAACAATTTGTACATTCATTTATTTGGATTAGTTAATTAATATAGTAGCATTTTTGTTAAATAGTTATACATAGATAGTTACTAATTAATTACATATATGTTGCAAACTAAGGAAAGGATTTATATTTTAAATCATTTAGAAGTTTTTGGTGCGCAATTTTTGAAACCTTTGTTATCATAACTTTTTGAAATATTATAATTTATGTAAATTGCCTCATTATAAGACACACTAGTGTTTTAAGGTATGCGCCCTTTATCGGTGTGTCTAGCATCAGAAAAATTTACATAAAATCACAATTTATGTATAAAACCACCAAAATCAAAGTAGAATTAGTTGCAATTTACAATGTGATCAGTTTAAATCAATTAAATTATCTGTATTCTGTGAGGTATGAGATTAAATCACATCCAATTCTATCTTAGTTTTAAATATTACAGCTTTTAAACATCAAATAATATAGTTTGAAAAATTTTGTCGCACCAAAAAATATGCTCGTCGCTAGTTATATGCAATAATTGTAGATTTGTTTTATAAATAAAATTTAGAGATGAGAAATGCAAAAATTGCTGAAATTTTAAATTCAATCATTATTTTCACACCCATATTAATATATATCCACTCATCACAATCATGAACACAATATAAATGTGGAAATCTCGAAGATTAATAAAAAATTCAGTAGCTTCAATAGTGCTGGAATAAATCATATTTGTTGAGTCCTGAATAAAATATCAAAACCACTATAGTTCAAATAAACAATTTTTTTAATTGAAAAGTTTGAACTGTTGAAGAAAATGCTAAGACAAACTATTCTTGTGCTGACAAACAATATTTTCTATATAAAATCTAGTTCCAGTTAAATTATTTATAAATTTGTTCACCACTTTTGATAAAACAATCTATTTTGAAGTTTGGTAAGGTCAATCGACTATAAACTCAAAATCATGTGCTTGTCAGTTCAAGTATAGTTCAGTATAATGAGAGTTGATGTAACAAAAAAAGTTGCCTTCAAATTGTTTATAATAAAAACAATTTAAAATTCCTTACTAGCAATTTATAGACAATTTTTTTGTTGTACTGATTATTGTGTTTGTAGACTATATATATATATATATAACCTATTCAATTTCAAGATAGAGCACAAGAAAACAAACAGCAATTTTTACATAAACTGGGTTGCGTTTGGCTATAAATACGTGCATCGTTTGGTTATAAATACTTCCAGCAAAACAGCAAATGTGCTCCTAATTAGTTTGTTTTCCGCAATCTATCTTGAAATTGAATAACTCAATCATATTATCAACTCTTCTTAAACTAAAACATATAAATTTCACACATAAATACATTTCATACATTCATATATTAACACAATAAATAAAACATGATTATTTTGAGTTATTTCTTGTTGGCACAATTTGGTTGTAATTTATTATACACCAAATAGCATTTTATATACATAATAAATTAAGCTAATAATCAACTCCATCGATTTTACGGAGCATTATAAGTGATTACTTTCATCACATTATTCTACAACATTATTATGGGTTTTCAACACTTAACATCATCTTATACATTCTTTAGATAACATTAACAAAGCTCAATAACCAATGGTATATTTTTGTAAGCGACAAATTATATCGACTATATATAGATTTTTTTTTGTTATTTTTGGCAGTGTTGCTCTTTCATAGTGATGCAAGAGAGAAATGTGTTCCAAAATGATTCAATTTAATTATACTTTAATAAATGCGATTGGTTTAAATATGTTAATTAAATGATATGTTGATTAAAATAGTTTTGGTCTTTTTCAATCTGGGTCCATATTTTGATATGTAATAGATTTGTAATATTCAGATTCTTTTATATGATATTATCTATAGAGTAATATTACAATGATTCAATACAATTTGAAATGTTTTATTCGTTATAGATATCAATTAATGATGGCCGCCTTGTTCGTGCCTAGTCGGCTAACCACGATTTCAGTTTAATTACTTTTTATTGATTGATTCATTGTTTAGTTTTAAATATAATTAATAATTCAATCAACTCATTCTTAATGTACGTCACATGGAAATAAAAATTAATGATGGCCGCCTTAGCGAACGCAATGTTCGTGCCTAGTCGGTAAACATCGATTTAAGTTCAATCTCTAAGTTAGTTACTGCTTCAATAATTTAGCAAAATAAGAATACCAAAAGTTGTCAAAATTAATTTAAAAAATGTTTTATTTGCCAATATTGTGTTTTTGACACTTGACATTTTTGACGTTTAATATAATATAATGTAATTGCAGTTGTGAACAATTTGACAAATTATTTTCCATTACTGACAGTTTGACAAAGTTGATTGACATTTGACAGTTAAAAAACTTAAACTTAAATGAAATTTTTCCAATGAGAATTTGAAAGTGATTGAAAAATATTGACATTTTGACGCATATAGAAATGACATTGACACTTACTACAATTTTTAAATTTAATTTAAAATTACATTTTATTATAAAAAAATGTATTCTACACCAAATTTTTGACATTAATTTTGAAAATTTTACTTTCTGACGGTAGATACAAGTTAACATTAATTTTGACAGTTTTGACGTTTAATACAGTAATGACATTTGATAGTTTCTGAAAATTTAAACGCAACCAAGTGTTTGTTGATACAAGTTTAAGTCAAAACTGTCACCGGCAAATAAATCATCATAAAAACCACCAAAAAAGTCCAGTTTTAATTAAAGTCCCCCCCCCCCCCCCAGCAACATAAAGATAGCACGCGCAGGCTTACCAAGTACAGACAAATTGTGTGCTCTGCCTAAACAATGCTCAACTTTGATGTTGATTAACGACCTTCTCTTATAACAAAATGACTTCTAATGCCCACAGAGAGGACAAACATTCAATCTTTTAATAACGAACACTTGGGTGGCTGAGTGGGACACTCCAAAACATGATGACTAGTCAATAGTTTGGATTAGATTGACCCACCCACCCAGCCAGGTGTTCGTCTTCAATAGGTTGGATCACGACCTTCGCTTATGACAAAATGACTTCTAATGCCCGCAGAGAAAGCAAACATTAAATTTGTTGATGACAAACACTTCGGTGGGATACTCCAAAGCTTAATAATTAGTCAATAGTATAGATTAGAGTGGCCCACCCAAGTGTTCGTCTTCAAGAGGTTAGTGCACGACCTTCTTTTGTGACAAAATAACTTCTAATGCCCGCAGAGAAGGCAAACATTCAATCTTTCAATGACAAACATTTGGGTGGGTGAGTGGGCCACTCTAGAGCATAAATACTAGTCAATAATTTGCATTAGAGTGGCCCACTCGCCCACCCAAGTGTTAGTTGTCAAGAGGTTGGACCACAACCTTCTAATGCCCGCAGAGAGAACAAACATTCAATATTTTAATAACGAACATTTGAGTGGGTGAGTGGGACACTCCAGAAAAAATTAACTAGTCAATAGTTTAGATTAAAGTAACCCACCCACCCAGCCACCCAAGAGTTCGTCTTTAAAAAATAGGAACTTTTGGATGAGTGGGTGAGCCACTCCAGAGCATAAATACTAGTCAATAATTTGCATTGGAGTGACCTAACCTAACCTAACCCACCCACCCAAGTGTTCGTCTGGAAGAGGTTACATCACGACCTTCTTTTGTGATAAAATGA
The DNA here is from genome assembly GCA_963932245.1 of Tachinus rufipes. Classification (NCBI taxonomy): domain Eukaryota; kingdom Metazoa; phylum Arthropoda; class Insecta; order Coleoptera; family Staphylinidae; genus Tachinus; species Tachinus rufipes. Next base: position 13,939,404 of record OZ010749.1, read on the forward strand.
CTTCTAATGTCCGCAGAGAAAGCAAAATTCAATCTTTTAACGACTAACACTTGGGTGGGTGTGTGGGACACTCCAAAGCATGATAATTAGTCAATAGTTTGGATTGAAGTGGCCCACCCACCCAAGTGTTCGTCTTCAAGAGGTTGGATCACAACCTTCTTTTGTGACAAAATAACTTCTAATGCCCGCAGAGAGGGCAAACAATCAATATTTTAATGACAAACACTTGACTGGGTGGTTGACACACTTCAAAAAATAATAACCAATCAATAGTTTGAATTGGAGTAACCCACCCGCCCACCCAAATATTCGTCTTTAAAAGGTTGGAACACAACCTTCTCTTATAACAAAATGACTTCTAATGCATACAGAGAAAGCAAACATTCAATCTTTTACTGACGAACACTTGTGTGGGTGGATGGGACACCCCAAAACATGATAACTAGTCAATAGATTGGAGTAACCTACCCACCCAAGTGTTCATCTTCAAATAGTTAGATCACGTCCTTCTCTTATGACAAAATGACTTCTAATACCCGGAGAGAAGGCAAACATAAATTTTTTTGATGACAAACATTTGGGTGGGTGAGTGGGACACTCCAAAACATGATAACTAATCAATAATTTAGATTGGAGTGGCCCACTCACCCACCCACCCACGTGTCCGTCTTCAAAATGTTGGATCACAACCTTCTCTTATGACGAAATGACTTCTAATGCCCGCAGAGAAAGCAAACTTTAATTTTTTGATGACAAACACTTGGGTGGGTAGGTGGGGCACTCCAAAGTATAATAATAAGTCAATAGTTAAGATTGGAGTAGCCCACCCATCTACCCACCCATGTGTTCGTTTTCAAGAAGTTAGATCACAAGCTTCTTTTGTGACAAAATGACTTCAAATGCCCGCAGAGAGGGCAAACATTCAATCTTTTAATGACAAACATTTGGGTGAGTAGGTGGAACACTCCAGAAAATGATAACTAGTCAATAGTGTAGAGTAGAGTGGCCCACCCACCCACCCAAGTGTTCGTCTTTAAAAAAGTTGGATCACGACCTTCTCTTATGAGAAAATTACTTTTATTGTCGGCAGACAAAGCAAATACAAATTTTTTTGATAACAAACACTTGGGTGGGTGGGTGGGACACTCCAAAACATGATAACTAGTCAATAGTGTGGATTGGAGTGGCCCACCCACCCACCCAAGTGTTCGTCTTCAAAAAATTGGATCACGATTTTCTCTTATCACAAAATGACTTCTAATGCCCGCAAAGAAAGCAAACATTAAATTTTTTGATGACAAACACTTAGGTGGATAGGTGGGGCACTCAAAAGCATGATAATTAGTCAATAATTTGGATTAGAGTGGCCCACCAAAGTGTTCGTCTTCAAGAGGTTAGATCACGACCTTCTTTTGTAACAAAATAACTTCTAATGCTCGCAAAAAGGTTAGACCACAACCTTCTTCTTTTGTGATAAAATGACTTCTAATATCCGCAGAGAAAGCAAACATTCAATCTTTTAATAACGAACTTTTTAGTGAGTGGATGTGACACTCCAAAACATGATAACTAGTCAATAGTTTAGATTGGAGTAGCCCAACCACCCATCCAAATGTTCGTCTTCAAAAGGTTAGATTACAACCTTCTCTTATGACAAAATGACTTCTAATGCCCGCAGAGAAGGCAAATATTCAATCTTTTAATGACGAACACTTGGGTGGATGAGTGGGACACTCCAAAACATGATAACTAGTCAATAGTTTAGATTGGAGTAACCCACCCCCCCACCCAAGTGTTTGTTTTCAAAATGTTGGATCACAACCTTCTCTTATGACAAAATGACTTCTAATGCCCGGAGAAAAGGCAAACATTGAATTTTTTGATGACAAACTAGGTGGGACACTCCAAAGAATGATAATTAGTCAATAGTTTGGATTGAAATAGTCCACCCACCCACCCAAATGTTCGTCTTCAAGAAGTTGGATCACAACCTTCTTTTGTGATCAAATGACTTCTAATGTCCGCAGAGAAAGCAAACATTAAAATTTTTAATGACAAACACTTGGGTGGGTGAATGGGACACTCCAAAACATGATAATTAGTCCATAGCTTGGATTAGAGTAGCCCAGCCAACCACCCAAGTGTTTGTCTTCAAAAAATTAGATTACTACCTTTTCTTATGACAAAATGACTACTAATGGCCGCAGAGAAAACAAACATTAAATTTTTTAATGATAAACACTTGGGTGGGTGGGTGGGACACTCCAAAACATGATAACTAATCAATAGTTTGCATAAGAGTAGCCCACCCACCTACCTAAGTGTTTGTCTTCAAAAAGCTAGATCACAACCTTCTTTTATAACAAAATGACTTCTAATGTCCGCAGAGAAAGCAAACATTCAATCTTTTAATGACAAACATTTGGGTGGGTAGGTAAAACACTCCAGAGAATGATAACTAGCTAACACCGACCAGCTTCCTAGCAAGAAACTTCCTCTAAATCTGGACCCTAAAGCCCGTTACCACAAGTATTAAATCTCCGCGGCATCTGACTTACAGTATCAAGTAAACACTTTTTGCTTCTGGACTACTCCCTTCCACATTAAAACAGCTAGTACCGATCACCTCTCTTGGTAAACTTTTTGCCCCACAGTATTTGCAATATTGCAAAGTTGATGACCTTGAGCAAAACTTTCGAGACGTTCAAAAGTGCAAAACTTGGATCCCAAGATATTAAGACAAATTCGTTATCATATGTGTTTAAACTTTCCAAGCCCCACGAAACCTGACTCATAGTGAGCAAGTAAACTCTTTTTACTTCCGGACAACTATCTTCCGTAACAGATTTTGGACAATATCCTAAACATTGTGAATAAACATCCCCAACAAAAGAAACCAGCTACTACCGAACACCTCCTCCCAATGTTACGAGTTCAGTGACTGAGCAAAACCTCAAGATGTTCAAAAATACCCGCAAACTCGTCAAAACTTAGAGTCTAAGACATTTGGACAAGAACGTTATTATAAGTGTTTAAGTTTCTCAAGCCCCATGGCACCTGACTCATAGCAACTAAGAGAATATCTTCCGCCACGGATTCAAGTTGATATTGTAAATAAACATCTCCGGCAAAAAAGACCAGCTACCACCAACCACCTCTCAAAATAAACACTTTGCACCACTCCGTTGCAGCGTTGCGATCAGTGACTGTAGACAAAACCTTAAGATGTTCAAACGTACTCCAATAGCACCTGAGTATTAGTGACCAAGTAAACACTTCTTACTTCTAGACTACTCGTTTCCCTAAAGAAAACTTGTGTACAAAGCATGCCAAAACGTTGACAACATCTACTACTTTAATAAAAATCGGAAAGTCTGCCTAAAGTAATGGGCAACACCCATTCTTTATCCTCAATTGAGTTCGGAGACTAACCAGCCAATACAATTGAAACCATAACAACGCATATATAACTGAAATTCTGTTTGCGTGTTGTGCATCAACGACTTATCTTTGACCACCACACCCTGGAAACCTTCAACCACTCCACCAGTCGTTTAAGAACAATATCGACTTCAACTCTGGGCTTACATACCTCTTTTTTTTGTACAGTTGTACATTAAAACTAAAATCAAATGCACGCAAAATATTTCCCCTAGACCCTTCAACCCCAAAATTGCTAAACTGCCCCTAGGGATCTGTAATGAGCGCTCCCTCAACATCTCTGATAGTCAAACCGGTAACAATACGTGTCCGGTGCTCTCCTACAATTTCTAGATTGACATGACTAGCATAAAAAAAATCTCTCCAAAGCAATGCTCAACTACATATGTTAGATGTGTAGAGTAAGATTATGACTGGTACAGTCAAACTCACAAAAAAAAGAAGCAATAGTAAAGTCATAAATCAAGAAAACAAGTACCGGACTCTTCTGGCAAGACTCTCTAAGTGCAAACATGACAATAAAGACAAAACGGTCCAGTAACTTTTTCTTAATAAGGGCAACCTTTATTATTCATGCTGCTAAAGCCCATTTTCGGCGCTTGATGATAATTCTCTCTTAACTCAAATCCAAAATAAGCTGAGTCAACTATGTCCTGTTAATCAAATTGAATTACAAATCAAATAAATATGTTCTCGTAAATATCATCCGCTTGATATAGAACCTCACACCGGTAGCAAGTAGTGCTATTAACATCTTATGATGAATAAAAGCATCCGCAGTAATTATTTTGCAACTACTTCAGTAAGCAATTGAATTATCATAAAAACACTTAGTGCGTTCAGCAATCGTAATTGTTGTAGACGCGTCGTGTGTGATTTTCCGCTCGTCGCATGATGAAGCCAACATAACAATATTATATGCCCACAAATGACGTCACGCGGTAATCGTGGGCGTAAGCTCTACAAATAATTAATATTACTAAACAAAAACATTAATTTAAAAATTTGTTATTTAATTATTGATAAACAAATGTAACAACGCGCTCAAAAAAATTTTAAATTATAAAAACTTTTGCAACAATAAAGGTCAATTGTAGATTATGAAACAACACTTGTTTGTATCTTGTTTGTTAATTAAATAATTTAGCAACATTATGGCCTTTTTGGTAGATTAAGAGTGTGCAAATGTGTTTTAGCGCATTTAACACCCACAACTGACGTCACACGCACTAATTATGTTTGCTTTACCTTGTCGGCAAAAGGCGTGTCTATAAGTGTATATGATCTAATGCTGAAAACACCATTAGCAATCTTAAAAGTGGCTTTTTAGTCCTTTGCTATATCCATTCAGCTACTAATTTACAGCAAAAATTTAATAATCTAAAAAAATCATAAACCATTCTTGTTATTATTTTGAGTTCCTATGAATAACGTCATACGCAATTGAAACTATATAGAAAACCGTTTTGCGTTTAGTAAACATTTGATTAATTTATATACATTAAGCTGCTCTAAATAGCATGTATGAATATACCCGGTTTTAATCCTATATTTGAACATTTCATTAAATTATTACTGAAGCAATTTATTTCATTTAAACCTTAAAAATTTGCATTTAATTCAAACATACTTACATCCGCTAATTTATCAGTTAAGACAATATTGTGCGTATCAGAGCTATAACAAGACATTCTTAAAATATCCTATTAAATATTTACAGTAATATGTTGCAATCATTCAGAAAAAAGTGCAAATAAAAGTCCTCAAAGCAACTTTATACTATTTTATAACTTCAAACGATATCGCATTGCGCTCTACATACATTTTTTATTTAGAGCTTTCATAAATTTGATTTTAAAAGCTTTATGCAACTCCATTGTATTAAGAGAACTTGCACCAATTAAAATTAATGATAAAAATAACAAAAGCCTTGAGCAGTTCTAGAAATGTATAATGCACTCCTCTTTATTTCAGTTTGCTTTTTTATAATAACTAGTTTATTTATATAGTACATTTCATGCATTATGCACGAAAAAAGTGGAGAATATAATGCTACCCGGCGCATCCACCATAAATGATGATGCAACATTAAAGTTGTTACAACAATCATTAATATATATTTTTTTAATATTACATTTATTTTTGCATTGTTATAGAACAAATCAGATTTCACAGGAGCTTTATTCTGTACGTAACAATATTGTTAGGCGTCATCATTAAAATATCTCGCATGACATACATAGCGTAATCGCGATATCCATGGATTGGCAATATGGTACCAATCAATGGTTTTGCTATAATAATAGTGGTTGCATTAGCGTATGGTTGAATATGTTTCGCTAATAATGCAAGCAGTAGAATAAAGCTCCCGATTGAATGAAAAATATTAAACTAACGTAGGCACCTAAAATTAATTAATACTATAGTTATCGCTCTATCAATCTACAGAAATATAAAGCTGATTCGGATAAAGCTAGTTTGATACTAAAAAGCCACTTTAAAAATTATTTTACTATAGTTTTCAAAACTTCCTCGCTTAAAAGCAGATCTTACTGAAAACTTTGGTGTAAGTATTATTTTGTTTCTTCTTGTGCAGAACACAAATTTAATGTTAAAGTTAGCTTGCAATATGGGCGGTGGTATTATGACATTGTTGATCAAAACATTTAAAGTTAAAGTTCTGCAATTTTTAAATTTCTGATGGAGAGTGAGGCATTAAAAATTATCAGTTTTTAGATCTTCATTTATGTCTAAAAAGTTGTTAAATGCTTATTCTTCAAAGAACTCTTTAGTAAAACTGATTAAAAATCAGGTTAGGTTAGACCAGAGGTGGCATGCAAATTTTTGAATATGTTAATCCGACAAAAACTGTGTTTTTTGATACAACAATGGTGACTGGGGTGACAAAAATAACGCAGATAACAAATAAAAATTCTTTGAGGTTAGTGTTATCAAAAAGACGTAATGTTACGTTTAACTTCGTAATAACGAACAATGATAGCTAGGCTGTTCGAAAAGTCGGAAAACCAAAGTTTCCGCCCAACAAGTGCCAAGAGGTTTCTGGGTAAAAAGATCAAGTAGTGAGAACAAAAGTAGCTTAAACTCCTTCTTCCTGATAAGGTTTGACAGTGCAAGGTTTGATTGGAAATTACCTCTTTGTTGTTAAGAATTTAAATCAGTAGTGGTGATTTCATAGCAAAGCCGTCGTTGCGGCCTTATGATTGGTAGAGGTGGTTCTGTTTTGTCCCAGATTTATCTGACTCTGCTTTGTTGATATGTCTTGTAATGACAACAGCCCAGAACCCATAGGATTTTCTCCGTTTTCTTGGCAAAGTCAGCGTTGCAGCTCTTTTAATGACAAAAGCCCAGAATCTATAAAATTTCTTCTGTTTTGTTGGTAAGATCGGCGTTGCAACTCTTGTGGTAACAACAGCCTGGAATCCATTGAATTTTCTCGTTTTCTCTTCAAATATCTCACTCTGCGGATAGAATTTAAAAAAAATCGTCGCCGGTTTTAACAAACACAAGCGACCAAGCCACGTGCAAAGTATCCTTTTTGTGTCTTTTATTGGTGACGCCATTTTAGGCTCTCCCAGCAGTTCGATTCAGTGACCGGCGTCTAAATCCAAGTCGTACTTAAACTCAGTATTCAACAAAAAGCACTTAATCTTAATGGTTGCTTTCTGCTGAGATAAATCACAGTTTACTCCTAAGTCTGATGTAAAGCAATGATCACATATACGCTTCTTGGGCGGTTACATTGCAAACGGCGGCAAACGCAAGAATACATAGCTTGTATAAACAAATCTAAGCTTGCAGACATTCTTGCATTATTGACCCTAACTATTCATTGACGCTGCGTGTACGCTCTAGTCAAAGCTTAATGGTAATTATTGTCTATTGCAAAGATTGCTCATATTATCGGCACTAGTGGTTCTTTTGTCCATGGTTAGGTTAGGTTAGGTTAGCGTTATGGCTTAATAGTAATTACTGTCTATTGCCAAGATAGCTGATATAATAGGCACTAGTTGTTCTTTTGTCCATGGTTAGTCTGAATTCAAACTTCTTACTCTCCTCTGGCTCCACAAAACTGATTATTTCGGCACTTCAAGTTGAAGTATCGTTGTGGTGCAGCTCCAAAATAAGGTTACCCATTCTGTGTTCTCGGAGCTGGTCTTCGCATTGACAGAGGTTGAGTCAAGTTAGCTTTAACTTGACTCAACCTCTGTCAATGCAAAGCTTTTAATTTCTTTTCAACTTTTTGGAAGCTAATTGATTCTATTGTCGGAACATCGTGGTTCAAGAGCAGAGTGTGGTGGTTGGTTTATGACTATCTACTCATTATTCATTAGGTTAGGTGTTAGGGGCAGCACCCATCCGAGTGTTTATCAAAAAAATAGTTGTGCACCCTATGATTTTTAACTTGATGATCTGTGAATTATAATCTCATGTTTGTTAGCTGATGCAAACACAGCAGGAACGTCTAGAATCCAATCTCTTGTTGACAAAAGCTTGGGCGGGTGTACGGGGACAGCAATCTAAACCACCAGTCTATTATTCTTAAACTTTGTACCCCGCCCACCCGGCTGATTGTACCTGACACCTCAAATTCTATTGTCGGAACATCGTGGCTCAAGAGCAGAGTGTGGTGGTTTATGACTATCTGCTCATTATTCATTAGTTTAGATGCTAGGGGCAGCACCCATCCGAGTGTTTATCAAAAAGATAGTTGTGCACCCTTTGATTTTTAACTTACTTAATGATCTGTGAATTATAATCTCATGTTTGTTAGCTGCAGCAAACACAACAGGAACGTCTAGAATCCAATCTCTTGTTGACAAAAGCTTGGGCGGGTAGGCGGGAACAGCAATCTAAACCACCGGTCTATTATTCTTAAACTTTGTACCCCGCCCACCCATCCATGTGTTGTTTATACAGGAATAAATTCTGCCCATTTTCTTTATTAACTTAATGACATCTGTCAATAATTTTCTTATGTGTGTTAGCTACAGAAGCAAGATAGGAAAATCTAACATCCAATCTAAACCACTGGCCTCCACCCACCCAAATGTTGTTTATCAAAGAATTTGTAGCTCCGCTATTGATTTTAAATTTATTGACTTCTGTTAATCATTCTCTCACGTATGTTACACCAATATGAACCACCGGTCTATTATTCTTAAATTTTGTACCCCGCCCACCCGCCCTAGTGTTGTTTGTAAAGGAATTAGTTCTGCCCCTTTTGTTTTTTAACTTAATGACATCTGTCAACACAGAAACAAGATAGAAAAGTCTACCATCCAATCTAAACCACCGGCCTATTATTCTTAAGCTTAAGTGTCCCGCCTACCCACCCAAATGTTAACAAAGAATTAGTAGCGCCGCCATTGATTTTTTAAACTTATTGATTTCTATCCAGAACACAGCATGAGAGTCATCCAATTCCTTGAGCGGGTTGGTGGAACCATTAATCTAAACCACCGGTTTATTATTCTTAAACTTTGTACCCCGCCCACCCGCCAAAGTGCTGTTTTTTTAAAAGAATTGGTTCTGCTCCTTTTATTTTTCAACTTAATGACATCTGTTAATCATTTTCACACGTATGTTACACCAATATGAATCACCGGTCTACTATTCTTAAACTTTGTACCCCGCTCACCCGCCCAAGCGTTGTTTATAAAGAAATTAGTTCTGCCCCTTTTGTTTTTCAACTTAATAACATCTGTCAATCATTCTCTTATGTTTGTTAACTACAAGAACGCGGCAGGAGTGTATAACATCCAATCCCTTAATGAGAAACACTTGAGCGGGTGGGCGGGGACACCAATCTAAACCACCAACCTAATACTCTTAAACTTAGCGTCCAACTTAATCGGCGATTGCTGGTAAAGTCTTTAAAATCTTCAACAGTTTTGTCTTGACTACCTTGTCACGGTCGTTTATTGATGGTTTCGTTACAGTATTGAATGTGTGCATCTGTCGGCATATCCAAAAGCTGGCCGAGGTAGCTCTGGATGAAATAGCTTGGTCAAAAAGCAAATGCGTACACTTTAAAGCGTTGCTCACACCTCGCAATATTTCCTAAAGAGAAGCAGCATAATTCGGGTTTGCTATCGAAGTCTAATTTAAAAACTCCAATAACTGTGTCTTGGCTGCCTCGACACGTAGTGCAATGGTGTATACGTTGTAGTACTAAATATGTGCATCTGTCGGCATATCCAAAAACTTGCCGGGCAGCTCTAAAAGTTGACTCTCTAAAAGCAATTGTGCAAGTCCAAAGCGTTGCAACACCTTCCATTGAAAGCAATTATCACCATCTAATTACCGTCTAAGTCTCAAACTCCAGTAGACTACAGATCCAGAATAAGATTGTCCATTCTGTGTTCAAGGCTGCTCTTCCCATTAACAGAAGTTGAGTCGGATTACGGCTCTTGGTTTTTTTTAACTTTGTTGAAACTGATTGTGTCTGAAAAGTCAAGTTCTAGTGACTTAAGAAGTACCACCTTTGTTCCACTAGACAACAGCCTCTGGTAGCTCTAAGGTTGATTCTATTTAATAATTACCTTCCATAGATATTTGCATAAGTTTCAGCCATATACACGCCACTGCTGTACTGTAACTTACATTACGGGTAGATCTAGTTTCAAATAAATTCTAAACCACTGAACAGATTATACATATACTCCGAACTAGAGAAGGATCTTAGTTGTAAAACCTCACGCTGACAAGGCGAATTGGGGAGTAAGAAAGCGTACATTTAAAATGATTTCAGTTGTAAGGTTTGAACCCATAATCTTTGGCGCAGCAGTCGGATGCCTAGACTACTAAGTCATGCTCCCCATGGCATAGCTTTTCTCAAAATTTGCATAAGATTGGTATGCATTATTTCACAATATACGAATGCAACGCGGCTTCGGGTGCCCATTCCCGACTCAAACTTGAACAAAAGCGTCTCCGACTTCGAGTGCCGGCGCCGAGTGCAGGGTGCCGATACCCGATCGGAACAAATACAGCGCGCACCGGCGGCTCCGGCTTTGGGTGCTCATACCCAAAAGGGGCAAGTGCAAAATCCGAAATCTTAAACGCGAGAAGAGCCGACGTGTAGGCCCTTTTGACGCCGCGCAACAAAAACTAGCACAGCACAGCTTTCTTCGTCTGAGCCTAATTTAAACAAATTTTCAAAATTATTGCGCGCCCTTAGAAATAAATGTTTCTATCTTCTTCTCAAGGTGGTAGTACGTAAAACACTTTTGCTCTTAATCCAATTGTGCATCTCTGGTTGTTACTTCTCTAATACTTCAGTTTCTTCAATAAAGTCTAGAAACTTTTTCCAAAAAACTGTCTTAAACTTTTGCTTATTGTAAGCTTTGTACTCGTTCAGAAATGTGTCTGAGAACCTAATGTTCTTTTTAGATAAAATTGTCAATGTAGATTTATTGGATGATTCCAAACAATCCAATAAAACCGACTTGTTACAGTCATAACACATTCCTCTACATCAAAGCCTGCACTAGAAATAATTATGTTTACCAAGTATTGAAATATACTCACAGCTGGACACAAAGTAATCTTACACCTCAATATCCGTAAACCACCATGGTTGCATAGAAACACCACAAATCTAACCATATTTAGTCGAAAAACTTAGTTTGGAGAGAAAAATCCACATTCACCTCAAAGCACACATCTCCTGGATTACTGCCGGCAACAGTTTGAGAACACAATTCCATCTCTTGTTTCTGATTGGCCAATGTAATGTTAAAATTGGCGTTTTTATATTCATCAACCTTACCAACTTGGTTCTAGCTAACCAAAGATCCTTTCTTGTATGAGCGTGAAATGATTAATATTTGTAAATTTGTATGTTATGTATACCTAGTCACGCAGAGGTAGACAATCAAAATGTCAAACACACCGAGCCACAGAAAAGATGTGTATGTATACTTGGATGCCTATATGAGGTAACGGGTCCTTTTTGGAAAGAACGCTACGCTCTGCATCACTTTGTTCAAGACACTCGTGACCGCTCCAGCCGTTGTATAACTTTCGTTAGCGCTGTTAATCAAACTTGTCCTCCTTGCCGTACTGCCCACTGTGTTTGTCCATAAAACCTTAAATGCCAAAGCATAGAACAAATTAGATTCAAACTCAATACCCTCTGAGAGGCAAGTAGGTGGTGTTAATTTGTCGCAGTTTCAAAAGCAAGATTATCCGCAAATTGTTGAGTTTCGCTGGTGATAATAACAGATGTCACCATTGATGTTGATGGCTAGTGGTTCTTATCAAGTCGAGATTCTGTTTTTAATAAATGATTCATCAAACTGGATTATTCTAGAGAACGTTGTCTTTGAAAAGTGTGACAATCGTGATCCCGTTTTAGACGTGGTCCTTCTAGTAAGAGCGTAACAAGAATTCAAACCGTTAAGTGGGCAGGCAAAGGACTCACTTAGTTTTAACTGCTGATACCAAATAAGAAAAAATCATTGGCTATCGGGCCAAACAATGACCATCGAGCATGTAGGAGGAGTTTAAAGATTTTTCGAGCAAACGGCAGTTAGCTACGACATCTCACAAATGCAAATCAACAGAAAATTCCTCGCGAGTTAAATAAAAAGTGCATAAAAATAGTGAAACTAGACAAAACTAAGAATAACACCAACAACAACTCAATGACAATACCCCAAACAACAAATAGACTCACAATAACAACACTTGCAACAAAATGGTTGACAAGATAGATTTCCATCTACGCACCGATGACCATAGAAGCGGCCCACAACCAATCTCACAAGGTAACACACGCGTGTACAGGCATTAGATATACAATACAGCCCTTCTTGACGCATTTCAAAGCTGCCACTTGAGCAAACTCAGAACCCCCCAACCCTAAGAAATTGGTCCATACTGTAGAACATACAGAGGCTTTCCCGGTGTCCTTGTACTGAATGCCAAAAAACCATACAATCGTGACCCGAGGCCACTGCACACTTAGAAAGTATCTCTAAGAAGTAGCCCAAAACCCGGAGAACACCTACACCGGGCAACAAACACACTCACACAAACTCCAATAAAGTGCTTCTAGGCAAACATCTATCGGCTGGAGCTGCTGCAACTACTGCATCATTTCCGGGATGTTACCCCCTCTGCGGGTCGTCTCCAATCCGGGAGAACGGTGACACACCATTCGCTTATTTAAGTATTAAATCTACAGAAAGAAATTTACTGTTTCTTACTTCTTTAATATTAGTTGTCAACAAAACAAACAAAAACAGTATAAAAACTGTTGGGTGAGTAACTAAAATACCCCGTTCACCTACCAAGTGTTGAGTCATTCAGAAATACAATGTTTCTTTGTTTTGAGTATAATAGCTATTAGTAGGAAGGTAACGAGCCCAATCTCAATTACAAAGAAATTAGTGGATGAGCGAATTACTCCGTTTCTTGATTGTAGTAGATCGTTTTAACTGAAGTACCCCGCCCACCCGCCATGTGTTGGTTATCCAGCAATTAGATTGTTTTTTTCCTTCTACATTAGGCGTCCACCCATCCATGTGTTAATTTTTCCTAAACTGGATGTTTTGACTTTCTGCAAATGTTTGCTGTCAGTAAGATGAGAGAAAATAATGATAAAACCAATTCCTTAATAACAAACAGTTGGGTAGGTAGATGGGCCCACAATTTTTAGATTGTAACCAAAAAGTTTAAACTGAAGTGTGCACCACCCACCTACCAATGTGTTTGTTATTTAGAAATTAAATTGTTTTTCTTTTTCAAAATATTTGCAGTCAATAAGATTGGAGGGGAAGTTAATAAATGCAATACCCTAATGACAAACAGTTCATGAATAGGCCGGCAATCAACTCCTAAATTGCAGGCAAATGGTTTTAACTGGAATGCCCACTCACACATTTGATGGTTATCCAAAAACTGGATGTTTTGTCTTTTTGCAAATAATTGCTGTCAGTAAAATGGTACTGTAATAAGAAGATTAAACCTGTCATCAATATTGACAAACATCTAACCTCTGGACAACAAATACACGGGCGGGCGGTTGGGTGGGTCCTATAAAGTTACACGCTTACTGTTATTGGACTAAATGACCCACCCAACCGCCCAACTTTTGTAATTAAAAAATTGGCCTTGCCACCATCATTGACTAATTTAGTAACAAACAATACTACAGACGGGAGAAACATTTAAATAGATAACAAATACTCGGGCGGCTCAGCGGGTCACTCGAAAATAAATTATATTGTTAAACATTGCGACGCAGTGCCACATAGTTAAACAATTTGTTGAGTACCATACACATACATACATAGACACCTTCAGACCGTCAGATAGAATAACTGCTTTCACAAAAAATACACCTAAACTACTTTAAAATACCTAGGGCCAAGTTAGATTGCTTTAAAAGCCCGCTTCATCCAAATCTACGCCTTAGCGCTAGCACCTATCCATGAGCAAGAGTAAAACACTCTCTTTTAAATCCACCATCATTCTCTAGACTTACGCCTCTCATTCGCAGCCAGCAAGTAGAAATACTTCGGTTAGATGTTCACCTAGCATCAATGAGCTGAAAAGTCTTTGTAGAAAATACTATCACACGCATCATTGGGTTTGGTTACTCAACTGAAATAAATGTAATCCCTCCCTTGATTGATCAACACAATCGCGCGGTTTACGCAGACAGCAGCCAGCCTTAATAAGCCTACAACAAAAATAAAAAACCCGCAAAAAGAAATAAAGCTTAAATAACTTCCAGAAGGACAAAACATAGAAAAATCAATGTTAAAATAAAATATTTTATAACCTACTACCGCCTGATAAAATTTTTGGATTACCCCATTTAACCCCTCCTCTACAAGCGGACGCCCATGCTTTTATTGAATGTATAAAAACGTATATACCGGTAAAAGTAGAAACCTTTAATTGGGTGTATGATGTATCATACATGCCCCATTAAAGGTTTCTACCCACGTAGGATTATTAATTATATTTAATAAATTCTGATGATAGATTTTAACTACTCTAACAAAAACCATATCACTGTGAGGCAAAGCAAGCGTTCGATTACGATACAGAAAGCTTAGAACTATAACTGCTGGGTTGTAGTTATCTAACTTTGAAATATAAACGTTAGCTTTATTAAATATTTTTTTAATACATAAAATTCCGCACTCTTACTAAAATCCTTAAAATTCATCTGTTACTATTAACCTAGTTTTCGATTGCAATGTGAGATGCTATGAAATATGACTGCAACGTTTGGTTTTTAAATTTTTTAATGCATAAAATTCCGAACTCTTACTAAGAATTTGTAGCTTTCGTTTGCAATGCGGGAAGCTTTAAAATATGACTGCAGGGTTGCAGTTATCAAACTTTGCCACCTATGGTTTATTACAGTAGTGAATCATAAACGTTGGCTTATTTAAATGTTTTAATGCTTCAAATTCCGCACTTTTAGCATGAATTTAGCTTACGTTTGCGATGCTGCAAGAAAAATTTGAAATACATAAAACTCCGCACTTTTAACTACAAATATATCTGTAGATTTCGTTTGCAAAGCAGAAATACTCAAAACATGCAAGTTTAAATCATAAAAGTTAGCTCCATAAATTCCGCACTCTTAATTATGAATTTAGCTTTCGTTAACGAAGCGGGAAGCTCAGAATCATAACTGTAGGGTTGTAATAATCAAACCATGCTTGTTAGTTTAAATCATAATATTTTCAATGCGTACAATTCCGCACTCTTGCTATGAATATATTCATTTTTGTGCAAAATAATAATAATTTCATTATTAAATATGCATTGATAAATAAATGTATTATTATTTAATGAAATACCTACACTAAACATTATCCTTAAAACCAATTTATGTGACGTTAATAGAGCATAATTATTACACGTATAGTAAACTGCCTTTAATCGATTGCAGCTAATTTGATGATGAGTCAGAAATATGATTTACTGCATGTTGAATATAATCATTTACTGTCAGCTTATAATAGTAATATATTCAATCAAATTGTTTCAATAACCTAATTTTATATATTGTAAGAATCCGAATTTGATTAATATTTTGGTTCCATATAACATAAATAATAAAAAATTAAATAACCAACCTTAAGGAACACATTTCCTCTTCACCACAAAATACATTCCAATACATATCGAAATCTTAAACCAATTTACTAAAAGCGCATACATCCGTCATGGCAATAATGAACACATTTCCATTTTACTTGTTCTTTATTTTGGCCGGTCCGATCCTCATCGAACTAAATATTATGCAAAGCCTAAATTGCTATTTTTTGTATATATTTTTTGCCTTTTTTACGAATTAAATTTTAGAAAATGGAAATTTTAATTAAAGGACCTGGGCTATGCGTCGACCTCATGACACACTTCCATGTAATCAGGATGAAGCATTATATCCTTAATCATATCCTTGAGCATAGTGTAGCGAGGGAATATTGGATAAAGTTTGGAGTTCATGTAGTCTGTCTATAAAAAGAAATAAAATTGAATATTATTAAATATTTAATATAATAAATGTAATTCAGTGGATCAATTGGGTTGGAAAATTACTATTCGTTCCGCAGCGTACCTTTAATTCCCTGATGAGATTCCTTAGTCCCGTATATTTCTTGAGAAGTCTATAAAGATCATTTGTCATTTGTGTGTTTTCAGCATCTATCAGCGACGTCGTCATATCTGAAAGAACCATTAAATTACATTCTATAATTGAAATTTATTATTAATGTTTATTAAAAATTATTTATCATTGTCATATATGCATTTATTATATTTATTAAAATAAACTGAAATATTAATTAATATTTTTAATTTTAATTATAATTACAATGAGTGGGGAATATATTGGGGTTAAACAAACAGATATGTAATTAAAAATACTGCTTTTAAATGTTTTATAATTATGTAGAAATTAATTAAAAATGCTTTTAAAATACCATTCAATTTTCAAATTATCATACTTATTGCGACATCTAGTATAGAAACGCGGTAACTTCTTTAGATGCCGTATATTTAGTTGCATACTTTGTTACATGTAATATTAATTGTTAAAAGTTAAAATTGTATTCAAGATTGTTTTATTGAAAAGTTAATGAAAATAATACATTAAATACTTCTAATACATCATGGGCAGACTTTTATAGTTCATTGAAAGTTTAATAGAACAAAACTTAAATTAGAATTGCTTTTTATTGATAAAAATAATCAATTTTGAATACAATAGAAAAGTAAAAAAGTAGAAATTATTTGATAAAGTAAAACGGAAAACTAAGACAAGGGTTTAGTTTAGTAGTTAAGAAGACTAACGAGTGTCCAAGAGCAACAGTCGTTTTACGAGTAAATTCGTAACTGATTGATATTAACATAACTTTAAGCAAAAAAAGCATGGTCTCTTTAAATGCTATTGTAGATTCTACAAGCAAAAAACCCCATACTAAAGATATAAAAAGCGCAGAAGTTCCGTAAGTGGTTCAAACAGTTTAGAAACTTTTTCTCTATTACCACGCCAGGTAGCTGAGTCATAAACTACAACAAACCGCAAGCACTAATTTAAAAATGATAAAAGTGCTTCCGTGACTGTCAATTGCATTTGATACGATGACAACTAGAGCTGCTGCAGTCAACAATCAAATAAAAAATTGAACCAACCATACTCGATACATTCACCATGTCATATGAATCATCAAAAACTGCAAAAGAATCAACTCAATCAAGCTTAGAAAAAATAATTTACATCAGAACAACGTTACAATTGGTTTGAGATGAGTTGAAGCGTTGGTCAGATGTAGGGTTGTCTTAGGGCAGATGCTCGAGATATATTTTCAACATTTACACCAACAATTCTATTAAGTTAGAAACAAATTCTTTGGTAAAACTCAAAAAAAGTATGACCTACAAAGCATATCTTTTTTTAAGACTGTAAGAGATCGCTTCACAAGTACAAGGTCAATTGCTAATAAATGAATTGATCAAGAAAGTCGCTTGCTTCGGTGTATCTTCAAACAATTTACCGCCAAATCAAATATTTTGAGATGAGATCATACAGACCATGAGTTGTGTTACAATTTACTTACAGCTTACAGCTCAACATTGATAGCGGCATTTAGAATAGTGCAGGTTAAGATTGGATTGAAACTTCAAATGATGCAGAGTAGTGTTTAGCCATAAATCAAGTTTCTGTTTGGAAATGCATGAAGATTCTTTCTGAAAGATCTGGTAAACGGCAAAATGTTGAGTTCTCAATTGCAAAGCATTTGAACCAAACTGTAGGCTTTTAGATACGGTGCTATTACTTATAAAAATAAATCCTCTCTAGTCTTCATTAAAAAAAATGCAGCCTTAAGGCGGCTAGATCCTCGTCCGCTTCCCAATTATTTTTTTAAGTGCCAGTTGCTAAGGCTTGTTAGATCTCCCGATCTTTTGTTCATTAAACATGGAAAATTTTCCGTAGACATTAGTGGCTTTCTGCCATAAATTGAAAAGTTGCTTGTTCCAAGCAAAAACAGACCAAGACTACCTATTGAAATCAATGCCACAACATGCTAGCTTAAATAAGGTAAACAAAAATCATTCGTTCATTTTCTATCTCATTAATCAAGTGTTACTTCTCAAGCCAAATTTGTTTAAAAAATTATTCCTTATTAGTGTTGCAATTTCCTTGTCACCCAGACAACGGATTTAACGTAAATGCATTTTCATAACATCTCAAAAACAGCAACTTCTATAATTATTTCATATACCGTATAAACGTACAGATTATGCGCCGCAAGGTTGAAATGGATTTTTTAAGGATTTGTGTATTTATCACGCAAACATAATAAATTAATAAATTCGAAAATACACAGTTTAAAACCAATAAACCAACATTAACTTAGATAATATACTCTTTTAAAGCCAACATAAAGTTACTTTAAAAAACTCTATAGCTGCATACGTTGTGTCCAAATAAAAACATTAATCATTTGCTTTAAAAATTGTTTCCCGAGATAAATTGCCAACAAGACATACAAAATTGGAGTATTATTTTGGCAGACTTTCTTTTATACATTTGCGTTATAAATAATAGTTCTATGGTGAGCGAGTAAAAAAGAGTCCTATTACACATGTGCAGTGTTAACTTGTTTTTTTGCAGAAATTTCGACAACAACATCAACCCAAAAAGCACCAATAGAGAAAAGGCACCACGCTAGCATTAGACATACTACACTTCTGCCAACAACAATACTACAACCTACAACTACTTTGAGAATCTAATTATATAAACCACTGCAAACCATCGCAATTCAACATTTCCAATTTTAAACTAACTAACTTTAATTCACTTCAGCTTGGCACAAACACCAACTGAGACAAATAAAGCCCAACTAAAAGCACGAATTGCTTCTACTGAACACTAGTAACACTTCAGTTGGGTAACTCATTTGGCACATTTATTATCCACTCATAACCTTCTCAGATCACTTCCCAAATCAATATTTTCTAACCGACTCCAAAGAACATTAGCAACACAGCTTGGACTAATTACTTTAATCCACTAACTATTTTTTGTTTACAAATTAACCTTACCCAAGCAACTAACAACATAAAACCAGGCAGCAAAACTTCTCCTAAAATAGAGTCAAGCAATTCCTACATTATTAGAACACAATTTTGGAAAAAAAACACTGAAAAGAAAATATTCGAAAAACCACTGAGCCATCAATAGCTATGTTTCATCTCTACCACACACAATAGACTTGAGCCAACCACTGTAAAAACCCATGTTGGTACTAGAACTCCAACCAAGACCAAAAAACTCGTAAAAAACATGAGTTGCTCCTATTAAAGTGCACTGGCAACACTCATTTGCTAGACTCTTGGCGTCATTTGTTAACCCAAACGTAGACCATTTCAGATAACTTCAAAGACAATCTTTTCAAACTAACTTAAAAAAAAAAATATATATATATTTTTGTTCACAGATCCACTCCACCCAAGCAACTAATAATGTGAAACCATACAGCAAACACTTTATAAACTTAAAATTAAAAAAAAAAGCAATTCCTGCCTGAGTACTCACAACAAACACTCTCTGCAACACAGTAATCATGTTAGCTAGGTCTCTAATAAGTCGGCGTAGTAGGCCCTTGCAAGTTTCACTACTTCAAATCAATTTTGAGAATGACGCCAATACTTTAGGCGGCTCATAATTTACAGTGCCAAAACAAAAAGCAGGTATACCCACTTCCCTAGTTGTATGAGTTGGCTGTCATAGAGTCTACCCACCACCCAATTAAAAAAGCGCCTCCTACAAGTCTTCATCCAAACTAAGTAGAAATCAAATTCTACTTACTATCGTACGATGTTAAGATCGTTTCAAAAAAGCTACTATAAAAAAGCAAAAAATCATCAAAAATTCTTCACGATGAGACCTGATTAAGGGTACAAAAGATGCTAAAAACAGCTTCCAATTAATAGTACCCATTTGTACTAATTTCCAGGTAGTCGCGGCTAATAAGCAGTCATCATAATTCAACAATTTCGCAGTCACAAAGGCCCACCATTTAGAGAATCAATGTTAACCTCAGAACTCCAACCAAAACCAACAAAGCCCAACAAAGCAAGACCTACTAAAATGCACTTGCACTAAGGTCACTCATTTGGCAGACTCCAGGCGTCATTTATAACCTACAAAAGGTGTAGGCTTTTTAGATCGCTTTCAAAGTCTTATTTTTTTAGACAAACTCAAAAACAACAAAAACAGCACCTCTTGGACTAATTATACTAAGCCATTAATTAATATTTCTATTCACAAATCAACTCTACCCAAGCATATAACAAAGCAAAAGTAGATAGAAAAAACTTGTCCAAAAATAAATAAAAAAAAAACTTGGTCAAAAATTGGCGCAAAACATCTAACCGCTACCCACGTTATTCCGACCAAATCAAACTAACCCCTACAAAAAAAGTTGCCCTACTAAAGTGATGACTGCAAGAATAATTTATCACAATTTTAAGACCTTTTCTTTTTAGATAAGACTCCAAAGAACAATAACAGCACCGTTTGGACTGATTACATGAACCCACTACCTAACCTTTTTCTTTACACATCAATTCTACCCAAGCAACCAACAACATAAAACCAGACAGCAAATACTGCAATAACTTCTTTAGAAGTAGCACCACAAACATCGGAGCCTAACGCATAGCGCAATTCTTGCAGAATGATTAACTACTGGGCTGATGTACTAATTTATCATTCTGCTTACAGATTAATTCTACCAAGCAAATAACAACTTAGATCCAAACAACAAACACTTTGACGATAAGTCTTTAAAGCTTTTGCAAAAGTAAACCCAACGCAATTTTTGCACCAACAAAATTTTCTAAAAAATTTGCAAAAAAAATTCTGAGCGTTTAAAAATCATTCCAATAATAATAAATAAACTTAAAAAAAAGTCAACAAAACTCTGCTTACTCAAAAGGCTGATGTTAGTCACACACCCAGACTAAACAATCGCATAACGATAAAATCTTTTCAAAAAGAGTTACTGCTAAAAACTATAAAAATATGCACTTTCCACAACAGCAGAGTTGTAAGCATAGCCATTCTCAAATACTACAAGATAGCTAGCTTCCTGCCAAATTAAGCAGCAACAAGTAAGTCCACCACAAAGAATAAGGAAAAACCTTGACTATATCTTTCCAATACCTGTTCTAAACCATAACACAAGAAACTATACTTTGTAAGCGCTTTTCCACAATGAGAGACCTGATTAAGGCAACAGAAAAAGAAAATGAAAGCAGCACTAAATCAATAGTTGCTTTGAGAAGGTCATAGTTACTCTTGCACGGGAGAAGAGCGAGTCTACAACTACCCTGGAGAGACAAAAGCTTATCTGCTCAAACTAGACGTTCAGTTCCGTAGAGTTCCTAGTACATCAGAAGTCTGATCCATTCTCCCGGTATTTCCAACTTTTCAAACAAAAGACTCACCTATGGACTTATACCTTCAATTTTGACTAAAGCTGTTCCTCCGTCAATTCCTCACCAAATCTTAATTTACGGTTTCCTGCACCAACTCGTGGCTATGAGGATAATGGGACGGTAAACAACTCGACATTAACTACTTAGGAACGTCAAACCACTGAGAAAAGTAGAAGAAGTTACCCGCCCACAATTTGAACTTTGTGCCCACCCACCCAAGCGTTACTACTATCAAGAATTCACAGTTAAACAGTTATCTGATGTCTTCAGTGACATTTGATATTTATTGCCTTGTACAAAAACACAAGAAGTGGAAAAAGTAATAGATCCTTTAATGACTAACACTTGGGTAGGTGATTGGGCCACAGTAGAAGAAGCTACCCGCCCACAATTTAAACTTTGTGCCCACCCACCCACCCAAGCGTTACTTAACAAGAATTAATTGTTAAATAGTTCTCTGATGTCTTAAGTGACAATTTACATTCATTGTTTTGTATAAAATTGCTACAAAAACACAAGAGATAGAAGGAGTATAAGAACGTTTGATGGTCACAGTAGAACCCACCCAAGCGTTAGTTACCAAGAGATTCATTGTTAAAAAGTTCTCTGTTGTCTTAATTGACAATTTACATTCATTGTATTGTACGTAATAGTTACAAAAACACAAAAGGTCGAAAGAGTTATAAATCCGTTGATAACTAAAACTTGAGTGGGCGGGTGGGCCACAATTGAAAAAGCTACCCGCCCACAATTTGAACTTTGTGCTCATCCATCCACCCAAGCGTTACTTATCAAGAATTCATTGTTAAACAGTTCTCTAATTGACAATTGACATTCAATGTCTTGTACGTAATAGCTACAAAAACACAAAAGATGGAAAGAGTAATAGATCCTTTAGAATACAAAACAGGGATCAAATCCCTGTTCCAGGGTTAAAACGCTGAGCAATGAGCAAGGGAACAATGCTATGGTAGGAACAAGAATCATCGTTATGCCCGCATACTTGCTTGCAAACATCAGGACAAAATCTTGAAGTTTGGAAAGAAGGCCAAAAAAAAATCGTATAAAGAAGAAGACGTCAACTTCGTGCAAGTCAATGTGGCTCTTGTCAGTAAAATGAATCTTATTGACAAGAAAGATAAAACCACCTCCATCAAAGATAGAATAACCCACTCTTAAGTTGCTGATTTTGAAGCTAATCTAACTAAATACTCCACAAATAATCAAATTATTTTGCTCACTCACAGACGTCATCCTAACAACCAACTAATTGCACCAAGGTCCACCAGAAAAGATGAAAAAATAGTTAGAAGCAAGCAGACGCTAGCCAGGATAATCTAAACACAGTTCCTCTACCATCAAAAAGCCTTCTGTTACCTGCGAAGTTTTACCGTCAACGAGATTCAGAGGAGTTTAAACCGGACAATCCAAAACTTCAACACGTAGTCATCAAAGAGGAGCTTGTACAACCTATGGAAAGATTTTTGTTTACAGTTAGTCCCGTAACCAAGAAGTCGACAACACCTGGACAACATCTCCACCAGGGGAAAACAAAAGCTCAACCCAAGACGTTAGAGGGGGGGGGGGGATGAACCACATTCAAACCCGGCGCTTGCACACCCTGCCCGAGATTCAGGACGGCCACTAATAAATGCTACAAAACTTTCACGTCCCTCTACAATAATCAATCACCAGCTCTGTGTGAGCACTGGTAGAGCGTTTGTTTGAACCACTGAATTCGTGCGTCTGTTTGACGTGTCAGTCGGAACCTTCGGGTTCAACTTCAAACAAAAGTACAAACTACGTCTCCGACGCTCCAGAACCACCACCCAAGATGACTCCTGGACTTGAACCGGCAACTTCCGTCGACCCTCAAAGAGATATGCCGGTAACAACTCAAACTAGACCAATAACTTCAATTTTGACTGAGGCTGTTTCTCCGTCAGCAGAGGCTTCCTCATTGTGCTTTAATTTACGGTTTCCCGCACCGGCTTGTGACTATGAGGACGTTGGGACGGAGTTATACAGGAGAAGTGTATTTTCTTCCACTTCTAGGGCATACCTACTAATAAACAACTCGACTCTAACTACTAAAGAACGGCATGCCACTAAAAGCCCAACAAGATCAAGAAAGCACCGGCAGTCATCCGGTAAAAACCCTACTCTCACTCAGTACTCATATCGACAAAGATCACGTGTGATGAGTAACCATCCAGGTAGCATGCTCCACCGCAAAATTTAAGTAGCTCCTATTTTGCCCAAAATTTTGGAATCAGGCAATATCTGCATCTAAATCAAGGATATGCAGCCGTGAGGTACAATGACAAAAAACACCTCTTGCAACAAAGTACTCATATAAGCTAAGATGACACCTTTGCCTTTAAACTGTTTTAACGGTTAGTTATCAAGAGATTCATTGTTAAACAGTTCTTTAATGTCTTAAGTGACATTTGAATTCATTGTCGTGTACGTAATAGCTTACAATTTGAACTTTGTGCCCATCCACCCACACACCCAAGCGTTAGTTATCAAGGGATTCATTGTTAAACAGTTCTTTAATGTCTTAAGTGACATTTGACATTCATTGTCTTTTACGTAATAGCTACAAGAACACAAGAAGTGGAAGAAGTAATAGATCGTTTGATGAAAAAACACTTAGGTGGGTGAGTTGGTCACAGTAGAAGAAAGTACCCGCCCACAATTTAAACTTTGTGCCCACCCACCCACCCTAGCGTTAGTTATCAAGAGATTCATTGTAAAACAGTTCTCTGATGTCTTAAATAACATTTGACATTCAAGGTCTTGTACGTAATAGCTACAAAAACACAAAAGATTATAGGAATAATAGATCCTTTAATAACTGACACTTGGGTGGGTGATTGGGTCACAGTAGAAGAAGCTACCCGCCCACAATTTGAACTTGGTGCCCACCCACCCAAGCGTTAGTGATCAAGGAATTCATTGTTAAACAGTTCTCTGATGTTTAAAGTGACATTTGAGATTCATTGTCTTGTACGTAATAATTACAAGAACACAAAAAGTGAAAGGAAAAAAGATCCTTTGATAACTGACATTTGGGTGGGCGGTTAGGTCACAGTAGAAAAAACTACACGCTCACAATTTAAACTTAGTGCCCACCCACCCACTCAAGCGTTACTTATCAAGGGGTTCATTGTTAAACAGTTCTCTGATGTTTTAAGTGACATTTGACATTCATTGTCTTTTACGTAATAGCTACAAGAACACAAAAAATGGAAGTGGTAATAGATCCTTTGATGACTATTGGGTGGGTAGTTGTGTGGATCATAGTAGAAAAAGCTAACCGCCCAAAATTTGAACTTTGTGCCCACCCACCCACCTCAGCGTTAATTATCAAGGATTCATTGTTAAACAGTTCTCTGATGTCTTAATAGCTACAAGAACACAAGAGGTAAAAGGAGTAATAGATCTTTTGATAGAAGCTACTCGCCCACAATTTGAACTTTGTGCCCACCCACCCAAATGTTACTTATTAAGGATTTATTGTTAAAGAGTTCTCCACTTGGGTTGGTGGCTGAGTCACAGTAGAAAAAGCTACCCGCCCACAATATGAACTGTGTGCCGTCTCACCCGCCCAAGCGTTAGTTATCAAAAGATTAATTGTTAAGCAGTTTTCTGATGTCTAAAGTGACATTTGACAATCATTGTCTTGTACGCAATAGCTACAAGGACACAAGAGTTGAAAGGAGTAATAGAACCTTTGATGACTAACGCTTGGGTGGGTGGGTAGGTCTCAACAGAAAAAGCTACCCGCCCACAAATTAAACTTTGTGCCCACCCACCCGCCCAAGCGTTAGTTATCAAAAGATTCATTGTTAAAAAGTTCTCTAATGTTTTAAGCTACAAAAACACAAAAAGTAGAAGTGGTAATAGACATTAGAAGAAGCTATCCGCCCACAATTTAAACTTTGTGCCCACCCACCCACCAAAGCGTTAACTATCAAGGATTCATTGTTAAACAGTTCTCTGATGTCATAATAGCTACAAAAACACAAAAGGTAAAAGGAGTAATAGATTCTTTGATGATTAACACTTGGGTGGGAAGGTGGGTCACAGTAGAAGAAGCTACCCGCCCACAAATTGAACTTTGTGCCCACCCACTCATCCAAGCGTTAGTTATCAAGAGATTTATTGTTAAACAGTTCTTTGATGTCTTAAGTGAGATTTGAATTCATTGTCGTGTGCGTAATAGCTACAAGAACACAAAAGGTGAAAGAAATAATAGATCCTTTGATGACTAACACTTGGGTGAGTGGGTGAGTCACAGTAGAAGAAGCAACCCGCTCACAATTTGAATTTTGTGCCCACCCACCCACCCAAACGTTTGTTATCAAAGGATTCATTGTTAAACAGTTCTTCAATGTCTTAAGTGACATTTGACATTCATTGTTTTTTACGTAATAGCTACAAGAACACAAAAAGTGGAAGTGGTAATAGATCCTTTGATGACAGACACTTGGGTGGGTGGGCGGGTCACAGTAGAAGAAGCTACCCGCCCACAGTCTTAACTTTGTGCCCACTCACCCACCCAAGCGTTAGTTATCAAAGGATTCATTGTTAAACAGTTCTTTAATGTCTTAAGTGACATGTGACATTTATTGTCTTTTACGTAATAGCTACAAGAACACAAGAAGTGGAAGTAGTAATAGATCCTATAATGACTGACACTTGTGTAGGTAGGCGGGTCACAGTAGAAGAAGCTACCCGCCCACAGTTTGAACGTTGTGCCCACCCACCCACCCAAGCGTTAGTTATCAAGGGATTCATTGTTAAACAGTTTTTTGATGTCTTAAGTGACATTTGACATTCATTGTTTTTACGTAATAGCTACAAGAACACAAGAAGTAGAAGTGGTAATAGATCCTATAACAACTAACATTTGGTTAGGTGGGTGGGTCACAGTAGAAGAAGCTACCCTCCCACAGTTTAAACTTTGTGCCCATCCACCCATCCAAGCGTTAGTTATCAAGGGATTCATTGTTAAACAGTTCTTTGATGTTTTAATAGCTACAAGAACACAAAAGGTAAAAGGAGTAATAGATCCATTGATGATCAACACTTGGGTGGATGGGTGGGTCACAGTAGAAGAAGCTACTCGCCCACAATTTGAACTTTATGCCCACCCACCCACCCAAGCGTTAGTTATCAAGAGATTTATTATTAAACATTCTCTGATGTCTTAAGTGACATTTGAATTCATTGTTGTGTACGTAATAGCTACAAGAACACAAAAGATTAGAGAAATAATAGACCCATTCCAAGCGTTAGTTATCAAGGGAATCATTGTTAAACAGTTCTTTGATGTCTTCAGTGACATTTGACATTCATTGTCTTTTACGTAATAGCTACAAGAACACAAGAAGTAAAAGTGGTAATAGATCCTTTGATGGCTAACACTTGGGTGGGTGGGCGGGTCACAGTAGAAGAAGCTACCCCGACCACAATTTAAACTTTGTGTCCCCCCACCCACCCAAGCCTTAGTTATAAGGATTAATTGTTGAACAGTTCTCTGATGTCTTAATAGCTACAAGAACACAAGAGGTAAAAGGAGTAATAGATCTCAGTAGAAGAAGCTACTCGCCCACAATTTGAACATTGTTAAACAGTTCTCCGATGTCTTAAGTGACATTTGACATTTATTGTTATGTACGTAATAGCTACAAGAACACAAAAAGTAGAAGAAGTAATAGATCCTTTAGCCTGGCCAAAGAGAAGATTTTCAAACAAACTAAGTCAAACATCTTAATTATTGCGACAAACTCCGCTGCATACAAACAAATAAAGAAAGAAGTAGAGCTGCTCAGAGCTTTGCCCTGTCAGCAGAAAATAATACAAATAAAATTGATTGATTTAAATTTGAATAATTTAAAGAATTCTAAAAAAATATCTTGGCAAAATCTCAACATTTAGAATATAGCCATGAGCTAAAACATATATTATAAATTTAGAATGATTATTTAAGGCTCGATCAAATATAAAATATAATAAGCAAACATTAATAATTTAAATAAATACCAATATTAAATTACAACCTAACCTAACCCCAATCATGATATAATTCAAAAGCCGCATAGCACAACGAACGTCTATAATAAAAGACCACGAAAGAAAATCCGCACTTAATAATTACCGATTTCATTCAGTCGAGCTCGAGGATTAAATAATAATAAATACGATTTGCATGCAGAAAGAAACCTTTTTTTTTCATTTTATTTCCCATTAAAACGTGGAAATCTTCTTTATTATCGTGCCGCGACAAATGCAAAAACTTTTTCCCCTTCATTCTTTACCCTCCCTCCCTTTGCACAGGAAATGGGAATATTAATGAGAACCAACACGAAAGTTTGTTTTAGGTGTACAATGTTATAATTATGAATGAGGACGGAAATAGTAATAATATAAAACATGTTTAGTACTAAAATAATTACGTACTTTCAAGTCTGTCTATCCGTTCCCTTTTATCCTGTGCCTCTTCTGCCAATTTCGCTGACGTCTTGACACCCTCGCCGCTCTTTTGCGTTTTTTCCATGATGGCGCAAGCCCTTAACACGAATGCCGGCACCGTCTCTTGCTTTTCCTGTTTGGGAATGTCGACCAGGGTCCAATATTGCGTTTCCAATCGGATCACTTCCTGCAACATTATCAAGGATTTAGACAGACATATACAATCAAGCGTGGTTTAATTAAATTTCGCATCTTCATTTAAATCAAGGATAATAGCTGTTGTCGGACCCCCAATCGGATATTGTTGCCCTGATAATAAGGACAAATTGCTTCTCGTCTACAATGATTGGATTCTATGAAAGTAGGTCATTTGTTTTGGTTGTGTGAATTATTTAATTACCTTTATCATGGATTTGAGCAATTTGTATCTCTGTAGGATGTTGTTGACTGATTTACTATCGTTATATTTGCCCATGAGTCCGACAAGGGCTTTTTTCGCCGTGTCGTATGACTCGTCCATGCGTACTCGTACAGCCCTGAGGCGTTCATTCGTGTCGATGACTTCTTCTTTAGTTTGTCCGCTTGCGGTTCCTTCATCTTTGACATCTTGCACGATTCGACGAACACTTTGTGTGAATTTTCCGACTAGATTCGTTGATCCTGAAACAAACAAAAAAAGTCATTAAATTAATATTATTTCGCTAATAGCAAAAAAAAGTTTTAGCACAAATGTAGACATTTCACCTCCGAACAAAGAAAGCCATTTCTGAATGAAACAGTGTGTTAGATATCAAGTGGAATGGTTTATTCTTCTCATACAACACCAGATTGGGCCTTTTGTATGAAACGCGAGTCGAGGTAGTTTTGTTTCCTTTGCACACATATAAAAGCAAAAAGGATATCAAATAATCAACCTAAACAAATTTAATGTGTTATAAAAATAGATAATTAATAAAAGTCTTATCACATTTTATGCGTTATAAACTACATAGTGATCGCTATGTAATATTTTTATCTTTCGCTATAAAAAAAAATGTTAACGACTACAGATGAGAAAAGAAATCATAAAAGATTATTAAGTATATCATTATGTAATGTAATTATTTCCACCAAAAAAAATGTGTAACATTTTCATTAAAGTCATTACAACATAAAATGTAGTTTATAAAATGATGATTTAAATTTAATTTTGTTTTATTTCCATGTGTGAGCAAATCGTCGTGGAAAATTTTATGGTCAGTAAATTTAGTATGCGAACCCGTTTGGAGGAGGCTTTATTATCCTCGGTAAATTTCACGCTCGAATTGCGTTTTTCTTATTTTAAAATCAGATGTTGGATAAAAGGGATGTATGATGATGATGTGTTATCGATTTGACGAGAAATCGTGCTCGGTATATTCTTTTTTTTTTTTGTTTAGTTAGAAAAAATAAATTCAAATTCAATTCATGGATTATGATAAGATATATTCTTAGGTATGAATTATTCAAATGAATTATTAACAAATAAATAGAATAAAATAATATACTTTAAAGATTTTCTAGTGTGTGCATGTTTCAAGTGTGTCTAGCATTTCACTACTTGGAAAAATAATTTGCATAAAAATTACATTAGCTTTTATAGATGTAAGCGCAAAAATCTCACAAAGTTCTAAACTACTATTGATTGAGTACTGTAGAAGATTAAATTTTTAAATCAGACAGACAATGTAATCAATAGTAGTGTACAGGTTTCCGTAGAAAGTCGTTCTATTTTATTAAAGTAAAACAAAGAAAGACGATGCCAATTGTTGCATAAAACAGCAACCGACAATGGTCATAAAAAATTAACAGAAAGCCTACAAAAAATCGATCTACTCGAAGATTTTGCAGGCACGGAGGCACTTTCAAAAAGCTCTCGTATGTAGCCTTACACTAATCAATTACATTTATTCATTACAACTTTCACTCTAGTAGAGACGTACCCCACACCAATATCAAAGCAAAATTTAGAAAAAAATCCACAACAAACTTAGATACTAAAATTATCGATTAGTTAAAGAGAACTGCAGTGACCAAGAGACAAAATAGATTTTGCCCTTGTTAGAATGCACAAGTAATTTGAACGCCCACGCAATAAAACCTTTTCAGGTCGCTGCCAAAAATGATCTTTTCAGATCGACTACAAACCACAAACAAAGTACATCTACGCAAAGTGCTGAATCCTTAACAATAAGTTATTTTCTGTTAACAGGCAGCAACCACCCAAACAAAAACGTAGAAGAAATCCCCCTAGCCGAGTATAAGCAGAAGCGGACGTGCAACAATTGACGCCCAACGACATTCGGAAAACGTAGTATTCCCACTCCACAATTCTACTTGTTCTGTAGAACCTCCTAAACAAAATACATTTTCAGAAAAAATCTTATTTTAGATACTACCAAACTATAAAGAAAATAATATCAAAGCAATACTTAAAAGAATTACCATGCCCAAAAGCAACATAGACTCATCATCATCCGTCAGCCTTTCTTGTTCACTGCTGAACATAGGTCTTCTATAGATTTTAGTCTCGCCTTTTTTAGTCACTCTCGATATCTATCTTTCCATTGCTCTTCAAGTTTGCTTACTGAGCGATTCGTTAAGGTTAGTGTTTCCGCCTCATACCTCATGCACGCTTTGATCAAACATTTTCCTTTTTCGGCATACAAGAAGCTCTTCCTTCAAGGTGTTTCGTTGTTTACCAAAAGCTGCCCAGCGCCCAATGCGCCAGGAGATTTTGCTTGTTTAGTTGTTTCTGTCAATTTTTATTTCGTGGTAAAGATACAACCACAGATTTTTTTGCCCATACAAAGCCACTTCCGTAGGATTGAAAAATTCAAGAAGCATGTAGGACTTCATGGCAGCTGCAAAAGAAGCTAAAGACCAAATTCGATCAACCGACAAAAACTACAACAAAACTAACACGACCGAAGAGCCTACACAAATTCAAGATACAGTAAAAAGCCTCTCAAGAACTTCATAGACAAACAAAACCCTAAAGAAGAAGGTAACAACCTAAAACCATCCCCAGCTCAAATCTAGAAGCCAAACTCTAGCAAATGCTTGAAAAGTTCAAAAAAGTCAAAGCTGAGCAACACAAACCAACAAGAAAAATTGGGGACTTCTTTCTCAACGTTGCTTGATCGCTTTCTGAACGTGTCTTGTCTGGCAACCGCATTGGACCAATAACGTTCAAAAAATCTTCCGCTTCTTTATCTTTTTTGTCTCAGTCAGTCAGTAATGTAATTTCTACCCTATCACGTAGTCACGTGCCATCAAAGATAAACAAAACCAATCGTGACAAAGAAACAGAAACAAAAAACTTTTTACCAGAAGTAGCCTAGTCTCTCTCAACTAAATACTAAATACGTCCAGAAATCGATAAAAGATCTACACAACAAAAAGAAAAAAGTCAAAATGTCTCCCCCCACACCAATATCGCAAACAAATCTAGAAAAAAAAAAAAACTGTCATAATCGATTAGTTAAAGATAAAATTGCAGAGACCACCACTGGGCTAAAACTAAGCAAGAGTTGTCTTTGATAGATACATAAACAAAGTACTTGTACGCAAAGTGCTAAATCCTTACTACTGAATTATTTTCTGTTCACAGACATCAACCACCTACAGAAATACCTCCCCCCCTCCTCCAATTAACAGTAACAAACCTGCAACAATAGGCGCTCAACGTAGAACATTTGCAAAACATAGTATTTTTACTCTACAAGCCTACCTGCTATGGATAACCTCCTAAGTAACCAAAATAATACAAAATTTTAGAAAAGAATTTATTGCCAAAATTTCGGATTTTTTTGCAAAACTAAAAAAATAAGATTTAAAAAGATGACCATTCTAAAAAAGCAATACAGACTACGCACACCAAATACCAAAAAACAAAAACCCATTTCCAAAATCTGCAGGAAATCCAATAAACAACTACAACATTTTTGCTAAACCAAGCGGTGTTGATACAAATCCACATCCCTGAGATTGAAGAAAGCTTCATAGCTTCTCGTTGCAATTCAAAATTCAAGAAACATTACCAGATATGCACTTTGCTAATATGTGTGACTTCATTGAGAAGATACAGAAATTCAAAAAAGTTATGGTAAAAGTCAAAGACGTAAAAGAAGTTCCCAGTCTGCCAAAACCTACTCAGAAACTTCTCGGAAACTTTATAAAAAGCTAAATCTTAAAAAAAACTAACAAATGATTGACGTGTCTTGTCAGGCAAATTCCATTGGCTCAGTCACGTTCAAGATGTCTTGCGCATCTTCATTTTTTTTTCGTCTGAAAAAAATAATACAAAATTGTAGAAAAGAATTTATTGCCAAACTTTCGGACTTTTGCCAAACCCAATAAACGTCTACAAAGTTTTTGCTAAACCAAACGGCGTTAATACAAATCCAATTCCCTGAGATCGAAGAAAGCATCATAGCACAATTCTTTTGCGCTTCAATAAAAATCGAAAAATTATCACATATAAACTTTGCTAATATTGCTGCAAAAGACTCCAAAGACCACATTCAAGCAATTGACAAAAACTAACACAAGCCTATAAAATCCAAGAAAATACCCGAAATTTTTTTTGCCCAATGATGTCCATCAAGTCTTAGCCAACGACCCAAACCTGCTGCCACCAACACAAACCAGCGTAGTCATTCCTCTAAAAATTCCAAAAGTGCACTCCAACCTACATTCTGTGTTTCAAGACGGCGAGCTTCCACGTCGCTCCACAAATAAACGTAGTTCTTAATTAAGCTGCATCCTACGTGGGTGAGTCCGTAAGACTGTTGTACGGCACTCTGAGTAAGTAGCTCTATTAGTAAGGGAGTTAAAGAACAAACTTTTAATTTGTTACTAAAAATGCAATCTACCACCCACACAACCAACTCCGATACCATCATTCTATTAGTAAGGGAGTTAAAGAACAAACTTTTAATTCGTTACTAAAAATGCAATCTACCACCCACACAACCAACTCCGATACCATCATTCTTAGACGGTAAATTTTTGGTGCTCAACGTAGAGCAATCAAAAATATGGTGCTTCCATGTCCCTACCAAAAAATTTCCAAAAAAGTAAGAGATACAAAAAAATCCAAAGACAAAAAGAACGCAAATAAAAAAAACATTCACTGACAGAACACCAAAGCAAGTCCAGCACTCACCAGCAAGTCGAAGACTACAACAAACTGGCCAAATATCTAGCACAAATATACGCTAGTCAAAAATCCTGCCAACAACAATCAACTGTAATACCTGGAATTATCAATTGTTTAAAACTATTTTTTCTAGAATTTTATACTAAAATCACCATTCCCAAAAGCATCGTAGACTACGCCCGCCAAATACCAAAAAGTAAACCAAACTATGTCCTCAAACTGCAAAAAAGCTTTATGACACAAAGTTCAATTTGTGGGCAAGTTACTTCTTCTACTGTGCTCACCCACCCGCCCAAGTGTAGGTCACCAAAGGATATATTGTTCGTTCCACTTCTTGTGTGCTTGGATTTGGATATGAGAGAATTGTTTAACAATAAATCTTTTGATAACTAACGCTTGGGTGGGTGGGTGGGAACATAGTTCAATTTGTCAGCAAGATACTTCTTCTACTGTAACCCAACCACCCGCCCAAGTGTTAGTCATCAAAGGTCTATTGTTTGTGCCACCTCTTGTGTGCTTAAATTTAGATATTAGAAAATTATTTAAGAATAAATCTTTTAATAAGTAGCAATTAGGCGGGTGGGTGAAAACAAAATTTTTGGGCAAGTTATTTTTTCTACTGTAACCCATCCGCCCGCCCAAGTGTTATTCATCAAAAGATCTATTGTTCGCTCCACCTCTTGTGTGCTTGGATTTAGATATGAATGAATTGTTTAACAATAAATCTTTTGATAACTAACGCTTGGGTGGGTGGGTGGGAACAAAGTTTAATTTGTCAGCATGATACTTCTTCTACTGTAACCCACCCACCCGCCCAAGTGTTAATCATCAAAGATCTATTGTTCGTGCCACCTCTTGTGTGCTTGGATTTAGATATGAAAGAATTGTTTAACAATAAATCTTTTGATAACTAACGTTTGGGCGGGTGGATGGAAACAAAGTTTAATTATTGGGCAAGTTATTTCTTCTACTGTGACCCACCCACCCGCTCAAGTGTTAATCATCAAAAGATCTATTGTTCGTCCCACCTCTTGTGTGCTTGGATTTAGATATGAGAAAATTGTTTAAGAATAAATCGTTTGATAACTAACGCTTGGGCGGGTGGGCGGGAACAAAGTTTAAATTTTGGGCAACTTATTTCTTCTATTGTAACCCACCCACCCGCCCAAATGTTAATCATCAAAAGATCTATTGTTTGTCCCACTTCTTGTGTGCTTGTATTTAAATATGAGAGAATGGCTTAACAATAAATCTCTTAATAACTAACGCTTGGGTGGGTGGGTGGGAACAAAATTTAATTTGTAGACAAGTTATTTCTTTTACTGTGACCCACCCATCCGCCCAAGTGTTAATGATTAAAAGATATTGTTTGTACCACCTCTTTAGATATGAGAGAATTGTTTAACAATAAATCTCTTAATAACTAATGCTTGATACAATCCTTTTGATTCTTGATGCAATTTAAAATTCAAAAAGTATTAGCAAATATGCACTTCGCCAATACATAAAATCTTATTGCAGCTGCAAAAGATGCCAAAGACCACAATCCTCCAATCGACAAAAACTATAACAACCAAGGAGCCTACAAAAACCTATTGCAGCTTTCATTGCTGTAAAACAAAAAAAACTGAAGACAGTAACTCAAAAAAGTTATGGTAAAAGATGTGTAGGAAGTTCCCAGTCAGCCGCTACCTACTCAGGAACCTCAAAAGATTCATGAAAAATAGGATAATAAGAAGGAAGCTAACAACTTAAAATCAGCCCCAAAACCAGAGGCCAATCTTTAGCAAATGCTTAAAACGTTCGAAAACGCTCTATCAGTCCTTGAATACTTTCTAAATGTGTTTTGTCGCGAGACCAGGTTGCTGCTGGTGTCGAGCACTAGCATTCACTCAGTAGCTTTCAAAAAGTTTTCCGTTTCTTCATCTATTTTACCATCACGAGATATCAACAAACTACTTTTGCACCTGGATAGCAGCCTCCGTCACCAATCTCAGAGCCCTGATGTACTTCCCCTTCCCTACAACAGAAGCGGACCTGAAAAATTAGCGCATTTACAAAACATACACAATC
Organism: Tachinus rufipes; assembly: GCA_963932245.1. Taxonomy (NCBI): domain Eukaryota; kingdom Metazoa; phylum Arthropoda; class Insecta; order Coleoptera; family Staphylinidae; genus Tachinus; species Tachinus rufipes. Next base: position 13,974,589 of record OZ010749.1, read on the forward strand.
CTACCAGCTCCAAAGAACCTCTTTAGGAATAAACAAAAAATACATTTTTAGAAAAGATTTTTTCCGGAATTTTGTACATTTGTGCAAAACGTCCAAAAAACTGAAAAGACTTGACAAGATCACCATTGTAAAAAAGCAACACAAATTTTGCACACCAAAAACAAAAAAAAAACAAAACACATTTTCACAATCTGAACCCAAGAAACGACTTCTTGCTAGACCAAGCGGTATTGATACAAATCCTCTTTCCTAGAATTGTAGAAAACTTCATAGATGCAATTCAAAACCCAACATAACCACACGTGCACTTTTCCAATATGTGGAACCTCATTACAGCTGCAAAAGACGCCTAAAACCACATTCAACCAATCGGCAAGAACTACCACGACCAATATATTACCCTAAAATTTTGTGTGTTTTGGGTTGACCGGTAATGTTGTTCACCAAGGCAACTTACTAGAAAAAAAAACTCCGGGTGTGGAGAAAGCTTTCATATCCCTATCAGAACATTCCCAAAATAATTAAGAAAAAGAAGAAGAAGATGACCCTAGCCCAAAAACGCCGCAAATAAAGGAAAAAACAGTCATTGGCAAAACACCAAAGCCATACAAGCACTCACCAGTAAGTCAAAGACTACCACAAACTGGTCAAATATTTGACCGCGCTCATCAAATACTAAAAATCAAACCAAAAGATCACATCCAGAACCTGAAAAGACCAAAAAACGACTACGGCGTTAGCACAAATCCACTTCTTGTAAGATTAAAAAGCTTTGCTTTTTGATGCTATTCAAGATTCAAAAAGCATTACCAAATATGCACTTCGCCAATATATAAGACCTTATTGCAACTGCAATGATGCCAAAAACTCTTACCCCGTACGTAACCACGAAAGAAAAAGAAAATTAATGTTGGCAAAAAAAGCAAAAGACTTCCTGATTCCGGCTGAGCTGTCCAGAAAGCAACGAAAAACCAAAAAAAAACCTCCAGAAAGAATTGAAACTCCTATCTTAGTATGCAGTCACGTGCCACCAAAAAATGCAAGCAAACCAAACCTGCAATATAGCAAATATCCCTGGCAAGATAAGCTGCCTGCAATCCAGTCAAACCAGACCAAGATCAAACTACAAAACTAGTTACAGAATACCCCACTTGCACAAACATCAAAAAGAAAGATCCACCAATACCCGCTCAAAATCGTAATAGAGTACAAAGTGATTAAACAGACAGAACCATTAACAGTCTTTAGTCGGACAAAACCAGTTGCTAAAACTTCACAAAAATAACCAAGCCGCACCATTTAATGCAGTTAATGCTAAACAAGTGTTGACTTCCTCTAAAGCCTACATAGGTTAGCTTAAGGTATTGGATCTTCTCTTTTCTACATGCGTTAGCAGAAACTAAATTAAAGAGTGTAACATTTAATTTCTTGATCACAATGTAGTACCCGTTTGTATACAGCCCACTTCCAAGGACTATACTTATCTGGTAGCCCTTGCGATCAATTTTTGATGAAGGGTGGGCAGCCAGAGGAGCGAAAATGATTGTCACAAACATGAAGGATAAAAACTAATAAAAAAATACATTTTCGGACACCTCGGAACATCCTAGATGCTTCAAGAAGCAACTCTGGGGTGCCAAAATCAAAAGACAAAACCTCCTTCCTCTCGTGCTGAGATGACAACCCAAACGCCAAAAGCCTCTTCAGAAGAAGAAAAGTTCCAACCTCCAAGCAAAAAACCATTGAAATAGAAAAAGCAAAATAAGCCCTCACCTAAGCAACCTAGGAAGAAGGCAAAGAAATCTAGACCAATCCAAAAACTACCCCTTCTTTAACAAAATAAAGTAGGCATCAGCTAAAAAGCGGGTGTACTCAAACACCTCCAAATACCTGTAAAGTTTGTGCAGAAATAGTTAATATTTGGGTCTCTAAAAATTGGTAATTTGGGTGGTAAACTCCAATTAATGTTTGTGGCCAAATGTTTTCTGGTGTAGTACCACACTCGCCGGTCAAAGTGTTTGTCATCATGAAATTGGATGCTTCTTCTTTCTACAAGCATCAGCAGAAACAAAGTTAAAGAGAAATGTGTAATATCCAATATCTTGATAATAACACTTGATGGGGTACTCTAAGAAAATTGGCCACAAACAAAATTGAAGTCCACTTAAGTATTTATCCTCAAAAAAAAAAAAAAAAAAAAGGTAGATGATTGAATAATTCTGCAAGAATTATTAACCAACATTAACAAACAGCTGCGCAATTAAAAAGCTTTTTAAAATTATTTTAAAAATTGAATTTTATAACAAATTTGGTTTAGATTGAAAGATTTTTTTAATAAATTTGTATAATTATAAATTATGTCTGGATCATAAATGTACATAATTGATTCATTTTTTTACTAATATAAATAATAATTCAATTAACATGTTTACTCCAGCATGAAATTGCACTGCAATTAAATTACGCCAGAATAAATAACCTATTTCAAAGCAATTTTGTTATTGATACAGAAATAACAAAAAATAATTCGCAGTTATGTTCATATTTTAAACCTATAATTACCAAATCAACTGTTATTTATTACGCCATCAGAATTCATTGATCAAACCTTGAGTAATGTCAATGTTATCATGGATCATTTTATGTAAATAACTTTAATACACTAATTACAGGGAGCGTCAGAAAGATAATGTCTGTAATTAAACCTTGCTGTAATTTATTATGTTATAAATTGCGAGCAAACAAAGACTTTTGCATGCGATTGTTTCTTGTTTAAATGTTTTAATGTGACTGTCAACACATATGATAAATGTCAAAGAATATAATAAATTTATTGCTTGTCGGTACAGTATTTGATTTCAATTCTTTTTCCTAAAATCAAGTGATAAATTACTGGCAGTGAAGCCAAGCCAAGCAATATTTCCATTCAATTTCACAACGAAAAAAAAAACCCAACAAATTCGCAAACTAAGGGTGCACAATCGTATCGGGTACGTTCGATTAAGCTGGCAAACAATTCCCGGTCCAATTAAACACGTTATTAATTCCTGCTGCGATTCTGTTGGTGACCTATTGTATGCAGAAAAGTCTCATTGTCATACGTATATAAAACTATATTTCATATTGCAAATTCATTCGACCAGCAAGGTATATTAAAAATCAATAACGTGCTCGGAGAATAAAAAAATATATAAATAGGTGATACAAATGGGGCGGCTTTTGTGTTCAGCCTTAGTGCATTTAACCGTTGAAGCGTTTAATTATAATTTGATTGTCTATTGGCGGATGTTTAGTGAGTGTGGCTTTTGTGATATGCGAATTTAATGGTTTTTTTTTAACATGCTTGAATAATAACACCGTGACATAGTAATTTATTTGTTTGGTTTAATTATATTCGAATTAATTAAGAAATGATGCTTCATACTAAATGGTAATACTGTTTAAATTTAAACGGTCGGTTATAAATCAAGATATAATACGCTTGTATCATCAAATTAAGCCCACTATCTATATTGCACATACGCTGGGGTATTTTAATAAAATTTAATCACGGTCAAATGATAATCCGGACAGAATGTTAATTAAATTTTCACTCCGCTTTACAAGCGGTTTGCGGAGAGAATCAGAAAAAGGAGAAAATTTATATATGCGATTTATTAAATGTATCGATTTGGAAGCAACGGAAGACTATTGGTGATTTTCAGCACATGTTGAGAGGGATAATGTTACGGAGTCGTTTAATGAAATGATATTTTGTATGGATAGGCAAAATGTTAAATTATTTATAATGAAATAAATTGATATTAAAATATATTCTTCACGCATCAAATGCCGTTATATAAACATGTGTTATGTATGAAGGACACGTTTGAATTAAATAGAACCTATTTCAAATAGATAGAAACAAATTGAATTGTATTTTTTGTAAATTGTCACTTTGACCAGTGAGATGCTAGGCACACTGATGATGGGTGCATACCCTGAAACATAAGTGTATGTGTCTCTTACTGAAAAAGCAATTTACATAAAATATATCATCTATTAATTTTAAATAAAACCAAATAGTTTAAAAAATTTCAATTTAAGAGGGCCACTGCGCACTAACCTTAGACCATACACACTTATAGACACGCCTTTTGCCAACGCGGTGAAGCTAACATGATCGATGCATGTGACGTCAGTTGTGGACAAGAACGCGTACGTAGCAAAAATATTTGAAATACATTTTTACGCACTTAATATACTAAAATGCTAATAAATTTTTGACTTAGTATATACTTAGTGCATGACGTTGCTAAATTATTCAATAAACAAAACTTTATTTATTTCACACAAATATTGAATTTTGTAATAAGTTAAAATTAAAATATAATATATATTTTATTGTGTTTATTAATGTTTACAAAAAATTGTATAACCAACTTAACTACTCATGGGGCATATGTCCACAATTAGCGCGTGACGTCAGTTGTGGGCATACAATGTGTTGCTGTCGCGGAGGCGGTTGCTCCAAAGGCAGCCAAGTTACAGCCCCCTAAAGTCCAAACTGGGGCACACGCGCTTTCACCATCCGAGGCCCCAACGCGGAAATCTCACCGACGTTTTGTCGCGTATCTGGACTAACTCGGCGAGAAACAAAAAAACTCCAACCAATTCGAAGGCCAAATCCACGTCAGCTAAACCTGGATACTGAGAATTCAACTGATCAGAATCGCCAACGCCGACCCCGTCAACTAGAACGACGTCGTTCGCCGCAACCGCCATAGACGACCGAGCCAAAGAGATACCAAGATTTGCCCCTGTTTTTTTGCACAGGCAAACGTTCATTCGGCAGGTAAGGTAATTGTCATCGCCTAATTAATCTTTTTTATGCCCACAGAAACCCGGAAGAAGCCGTGCTGAGTCACCACCGACCCAGTCCGACAACAATTGGAGCCCAACGCGTGGGGCATTAGAGAAACAAGGATTTTCCACCCCACGACTCTGTCTACCACCGAAAAGAAACTGAAGAAAATTAATTACAAAGTAATATTTTCAAAATTACATCGTTTTCTAATTATAGGAAAATGAGAGAAAGGTCAAGAAAAAACACCCCTGCCGCTGCCGCAAAGATTGCCGCCGCAGAGATCGCCTCCGCACAGACCGCCGCCGCCACAAACATTGCCGCCGCAGAGATGTCGCCGCGAGAATGGCTGCTGCCGCAGAAAATGCCGCTGCCGTACGGACCAACGCCGCCGCACCGACTGTCGCTGCCGCACCGATTGCCGCTGCCGCACAGACTGCCGCTGCCGCATAACCCTGCCGTTGCCGCACCGACTGCCGCTGCCGCATCAACGGTCGCCGCTACACCAACCGCCGCACCGCCGACCACTATCGCTGCTTTGCCTGCTGCGGACGCCCTCCTTATCGCTACCCAAGCGTTGAGGATAAGAGAACTGAAGCTCCAAGTCAAGGAACAGGGGATTAAAGAAAAAAATTAAGACGAAAGCAAAAACAAGCAAGACATGGACACTGCCACACACCAATCCGGCAGCTTACCAACCGAAAATTACCTACCCAAATTCAACGGGCATTTTCACAAAACCTCGGAGATCTTTGAAAAGTTGGAACGTCACATCAAAGAGTTCAAAGTGGCTCACCGACACCAACTCCTGGAAACGACGCAGGGGAGGCACGCAGCTTCTTGACCACCTACAAAGAATCTAGGCATTCTAGGCATCTTCGTACGAAGACAGCAAAAAGAGGCTGATACGGAAGTATGACGACCCACTCCTGTCGAAGGAGCTGTGCACGGGTCATCAAGGAGCCGGAGAACCTGCCAAGGCGTTCCTGCTGAAAAAAAAGCTGCTGTACAAGAGGGTACACCAACAACACAACAAGCAGCAGATGGCCAACGCACTCATCAACAAGCTGGAACCGAGAATTGCGACGGCTATGGACACCGTCCTACCAACGTCATTCGACAACCTGATAAACATCGACATGAGTATCGAAGCCCAAATTGACGACCAGCACAAGCCAAAACAGGCAAACAACCAGTCGAAAAACTCCCGACGGGCCGGAGACCTGTAAAAGTCCCAACATCCCCGGCCCAAGTAGGCGTCCTAAAAAATTCGCAAGAGCTGCCCCGGATCCATGTCACCATCAACGGACAGCCACGGATCGCTATTATTGACAGCTGTGCAAGCGTAAACCAAACCCGGTTTGAGCTGCTCAACCTTCGCCCAAAACAAGACAACCGTGACCCAAGTCTCACCTCGCCATCACTGGAGTGGCCGAAACCAAAATTAGGGTAAGAGATGTCGTATTCAGCACTTCCTTCCTCGTAGTCCCCCAGTTAGGAAAGAAGGCAATCTTGGGACAAACCTGGCTTTTGGGAATAGAGGCAAACCGGCGATGCCTACACGTCGGAAAAGGACCAAGAACCAACGTCTACTGGATTCAAAAACCCCCCACCGGATCCACAACCATCAAACCAACTGTCACCGACGTAGAACTACCAGAGAACAGATTCCCGGACCAGCAGAAGTTCAAAGAACTGATGGCCGCGTTCAATTTGACGTTACCAATTACTACCAAGACGGTGAAGCATCACATTCAACTTGAGAAGACCGCCACTTCCATCCGAGTCAGGCCATACTCATACACCCCGGCAAAGAAGGAACTTATCTACCAAGAAGTCGAACAGCTTCTAGCCGATCGGATCATTGAGCCCAGCTCAAGCGAGTACTGCACGTCGATAGTGCTCGTGAAGAAGAAGGACGGTTCACCAAGGTTCTGCGTGGATTACCAAAGGCCAAACAACGTCACCAAACACGAATTCGCTCCACTACCGAAGATCCACAAGACCCTGCACGACAAAGTTTGCGGACATCGCTGCCCCGCTGACTGATCTACAAGGAAAGAACCCGGCCATTCCGTTGGGACGAGAAAGTTGACCGAGCTTTCAAAGAGATGAAGGCAGCCCTAGACCAACCACTGCATCTACACCAACCCAAGCCAGGCCTGAAGTTTGTTCTGCAAACGGACGCTAGCCATCTGGGCCTAGGAGCGGTTGTAAGAGGTACCAAGAACATCAAAGATTAGTCTCCTACGCCAGCTCCTGCCTCAAGAAACAACAGCAGAGGTTCCACAGCAACAAACTGGCGTGCCAAGCTGTCGTATAAGCAATTGGGAAGTTTGGAGCGTACCTAGAAGACGAGCCATTCATCTTGAGGAAGGACAATCGAACCCTGGTTTGGCTGATCTCTTCGTCAGACCACAAATCAAAAATCACCAGGTGGGCTATTTTAGTAACAGAATTTAGCTTTTAGATTGAACACGTCCCAGGAGAAACCAACCAACTGCCAGACGCCCTGTCCCGACTACCAGACGGCAAACCGATAGAAGAGACCGACAAAGAAGTGGAACGGAAGGCGTGGCCCCAAAGTCACAACGGATCGGTAGCAGTCAACACAAACCAAGCGGAAAAAGTAAAAATCCTTGCAGCCAAAGTAAGACGAGCCCAGAAAAACTGCTAGTTTACACGAGAAATCCTCCGACTATTCGAGGAGCTGCAGAATGAGGACAAATACCCAGCTGAAGTGAAAAGCGGCTACCGAGTAGACAAAGACGGAGCCCTAATCAGAACACTGAGAGGACAAGACTAGTTAGTTGTACCTCCAAGATGCAAGACACCGTCATCCGACACGAATAACCATGCAAAGTGTCCGTAAGGCGTACCATTGGCCCAACATCGCCAAGAACGTCAAGAAATGTATCCAAAGGTGCTTGATCTGCGCCACGGTGAAAGGAGGAAGAAAGCAAAGGCCCCACTGCACTCACAACCGACGGACCGACCATGGGAGAGAATATCGATGGACTACGTGGGCCCATACGACGTCACCCAAAGAGAAAACCGCTTTGCCCTAACGGTGATGAACATGTGTACCCAATAAACCAAAGTCAAGAGCTACCAGCAAGAAGACATGCCGACTCCTGGAACACGAGATCTTCCATCGCTTTGGCTACCCACGAATCCGACAACAAGTTACAATTCAACAGCCAGATCTTTGCCGAAGCATGCAAGAAGTGGAAATGTCTCCACCACACTACCGCTACATACCACCCTCAAGCCAACCCGGTAGAACGTCGACATGGAGAGCTGAAGAAAAATCCGGATCTTCATCGCGGGGAACCCCAGAAAGGACTGGGATGAACTAATTTCTTTTACCCTGTTTCAGCACCAGCGACGCTCAAACAAAGCTACCAGAGAAGAACGACTTCAAGTGATCTGTCATCTGCAAAGCACCTACCAAGACAAGAGATACCCCCGAAGGAAGAACGGCGTTAGCACCTACGGATCAGGAGACGAGGTTCTCGTCCGAGGGATGGCAAAGGGATTTGCGCCAAAATGGATCGGACCCAAAAATATCATCTCCACGGCAGGTAAAAATTGTTACTGGATTAAAGATAATCCCCACAGGCCACCAACCAAGGTCCACGTAGACAACTTGCGACCGTCCCCCACAGATAACCGTCCACCGCCCCTAGACGAGGCCCTACAACAGGAACTACCCCAAGGCTCAGTCGCCAAAGAGGGGACAATTGTTGCTGTTGCGGAGGCGGTTTCTCCAAAGACGGCCGAGTTACAGCAACCCAAAGTCCAAACCGGGGCACACGCGCTTTCACCATCCGAGGCCCCAACTCAGAAATCTCACCGACGTTTTGTCAGCGGTCCGCGCATCTGGACTAACTCGGCGAGAAACAAGAAAACTCCAACAAATTCAAAGGCCAAATCCACGTCAGCTGGACCTGGATACTGAGAATTCAACTGATCAGAATCGCCAACGCCGACCCTGTCAACTAGGACGCCGCCGATCGCCATCGATCCGCCGCAACCGCCATAGACGACAGAGCCAAGGAGATAGCAGGATTTGCCCCTGCTTTATTGCACAGGCAAACGTTTAAAAGGGCCACTTATTCGGCAGCCCCCGGGCGTCGTTTAACGACCCACGATCTCACAGATCTCAGCCGGAATCAATCTTTTCAAGCCGACCCCGCGCTAATCAAAAAAGTTCAAACTTGTAGGTAATTGTCACCGCCTAATTAATCTTTTTTATGCCCACCAAAACCCGGAAGTAGCCGAGTCACCACCGACCCAGTCCGACAACAAATGTTATGTTGGCTTCACTATGCGACAAGCGAGAAAAGTGTATACGATCTAAGGCACTAACAGACAAATAATACTTAAATAGTTAATCTAACTCTAACTTGTAGAACGGTTACATCTAGGCTATTGCATATTAGTCCAAATTGATTTATCAACATTGTTGTGATCAACTTTCTATTTCTTGCATGTAACTTTATATGGTTTGAAGCTTCACACTTCAACAGCAGGTCTGGTCATAGTTGTTGAAGAACGTTGTTTCTAATTTGAGACCGATTTAAAATTAACTGTTTTTTGTTTCTAAATAAGCTGCATATTATATAATATATCTAAATGCACAAATTAGATAAAATGAAAATTAGCCTTATGGTAGGCAATATTGCAAATTGATATTATACTTCAAAATATCCGCCACATTTAATACAAATATATATAAACTAGAAATAAATTGGTTATTAAAACACAATCTATTTACATTTCGATAATTGATCAATTTGCAATAACATGCAATGAAAACCCGCAGACAAATAAACGAGATTTATTAATTAACGAGCCACCCCCGCTAATTGAATCCGCATCCAGCATCCAAGCCGGTAATAAATGTATCCCGAATGTGCGCTCTCTGGATGGTATGATGTTCGAACAAGCGTGCAAATTCCAACCACCCCGTTCCACTAAATCGATTATCCGTGCGAACACGAAAGAAAATAATAGGGTGGTGGGTTAGAAAGACCTCCCTCCCTCTCTCCTATCATAGAAAAATGCTCTATAAGCATCCCCGTGTTTAATCGATACATTCAAAGGCAAATGTCGTCTAAGATATTTTAGTGTAAACGTGAGTTGCAATTTATGTTCAATCGGTCTCTTGTCGATTCCGTTTACGGTTGCAATATTGTTTGGATGGGATGTATAAACATTGTATTCGAGAACAAGGGTGAAAGGCTCAGTTACAAGATATTATTATACCACAAGCATCAATATACATACAAGCGGCTAAATAGACTGTAATCAAACAATAAGTCCCTGATGCCATATTAAACCCACTTAATTGGTGTTTGTGTAGGCATTGATACTAGTAATTAATTAATAATTGAAGTGATGATTCAGCATCTCAATAACAAGCATGTGTATTCGAATTTAATAATTTATGAAATAATAATTCTAATCATTCGATCACAATTTTGTAAACGTTTCTTTTTAACAATTAAATAAAATAACTCACAATATGATTATAATATAGCATTTGTAAAATAGAATTCTTTAAGCTTAGACCATATACACTTATAGACACGCGATGTGCTATTTTCCGCTCGTCGCATGGTGAAGCCAACATACCAATATTTTCCAACAAATGACGTCACGGACTACCTGCGAGTAATTAAAAAATAAAAACAAATTTGCTATTTACAATTTTATTATTGATAAATGTTTGCAGCTTAATTATATTTTCAGTTATAAAACCACAAGTCTCTTAGTTATATGCACTTGCCCACAACTGACGTCACAATCTTGGTTTGGCCGTGTCACCAAAAGGCGTGTCTATAAGTGTATATGGTCTAAGCTTTTACTGATTTAGTGTTTGATTTTTGATTTTTTTAGAAGGCATATTGTACAAACTGTGCTCTTCGCTTGATTAGCTTTTGATAGATTTCCAGTTTTTGAACAAATTTGTCTTTGTTGTGATTTTAAGTATGCTACTGGATTCTGATTTTTATTGCATATAATTTCCAATTTTATACAAAATAGGATTTCAGCTCGTTGACGAAGACGTAGGTTCATAAGCTTTGCAGCAGTTGACTGACACTAAAAGACTAAGAGCACCAAACCATGTGCCTTCATAAATGTACAAAAACTAAGTTATAAACAGTAAAGTGCATTGATTGTGACTGAGAGCAGCAAGATAACAAAAATCATCTACAGTCCCCCCCCCCCCACTCCTCATTCTCATTCAAAATTTCAAGACACTGTATGTCCGATTTGTAAAACATTAAATATTAAACCTCGTATTCTGTTTTTGTGACTAAGTGCAGTTAAATTTATTTAAATTTGACAATCCGGCCCACTTCGTTTTGTGTTTAATTTTGTCCAAGTGAACACTGTTAAATAAAATGGAACTAATTATTAATCTCGCATTTTGTGACTAAGTGCAGTTCATTGAAACGCTGATTTCAACTAATTATAATTAAATGTATCAAATTTGACTAAGTGCCTTGCGTTGATTTGTAAAAAAAATAAATAGTAAATTTCGCATTCTTTGTGACTAAGTGCAGTTAAATATTTTTAAATTTGACAACCTGGCCTGTTTCGTTTTGTGTATGACTTTGTTCAAGTGTAATGTAGTTAAATTAAATAAAACTAAGTACTAAGTCTCGCATTTTGTGACTAAGTGCGGTTCAATTAAAAGATGATTTCAACTAACTATTACTGTACTTAGTCTTAAATCACTTTGAGGTTCTCCATAACTAAGTATTTCTGCACTTAGTAAGTGTAAAAATAATAAAGAGTTTAAGCGTTAAAATCACTTTAAAATTTATTATGACTAAGTAGAACAAAGCCTATACTGCTCCTCAATGAGCATACACTAAGAATTCTTCAATAAAACAAATAAAACAATTCGTGACTAAGTGCAAAAATAATAGATCTTGTGTATAATAAAAACTTTATCATTTTGAAATTAGTTATAACTAAGTGCAAGAAACCAAATGCCAATTTGCAGAATAACTAATTGACTAAATTCAACCAAATTTAATTTTGTTTCATAATATCACTTTGAGATTCACCATGACTAAGTGCAACAATTGCTATATCAATTAACCAATGAAATGCTTCGTGACTAAGTGCAAACATAATAAATCTCATCTCAATGCAACAATAAAAAAAACGTAATATCATTTCACAAATAATTGTTACTGCTAGTGCTACTATCACTTTAAAGTTTACAATAATTTAGTGCAATGCCGCTCTTCAACGGACATACAATAAGTGTTCTTCAATTAAATAAATATAATGCTTCCTGACTAAGCTCAAACATAGTAAATCTTGAATATAATAGAAACTTAATCATTTTGCAAATAATTATTACTAAGTGCAAACACATTTTACTAATTCTCAGTATTGCTGAAAATTATTCCAATCCTCAATGCACCTGCACTAAATGTACTTCAATAAAAAATATAATGCTTCGTGACTAAGTGCAGAAATAAAAAATATTAATAAGCATTTTACAATTAATTATGACTAAGTGCAAAATATACCGACTAAGTTCAAAAAGTAATTAATTTAATTTTACCTCATATGTGACTAAGTGTAAAAGTGTTTTTGCGTTAATCAATTTAAAATTCAGCATAATTCATTGCAACAACAAAATGTTTAAATTCCCAAACAATTTTTGTTCCTTGATCAACAAATAGTATGCTTCGTGACTAAGTAATAAATCAAACCTTGTTTTTTGCAATTTGTTATGACTAAGTGTAAAAAATGTTCTGCTAATTCTCAATATTACTTAGTAAGTGCAACAAACCCCAACTGATTCTATTCTGACTAAGTGCAAATGTATTTAATTTAACCTCGTGACTAAGTGTAACTTTTTTTGTGTGTTAATATTACATTAAAATTTAGTATGACTAAATGTAACAAACAAAACACGCTTTGTTCTTTAATTATACAAATATAACGCTTCGTGACTAAGTGCAGACATAATAAACCTCGTCTCAATGCATATATCAATAATCATTTTGTAATTCATTATGACTAAGTGCAAAAAACTTACTGCCCAATTGCAGTATTTCTGCATTTAGTAAATGCAACAAATCCCAATTAATTCTATTATGACTAAATTAAAAAAATACTCAATTTAACATTGTTACATACGTGACTAAGTGTAACTAAGTGCAAAAATTTAAAAAAAATGTTTGTATTGTAACAATAACCAATTCAAAATTAATTATGACTAAGGGTAAATTTTTTTTGCGTTAATATCACTTTGAGATTTGCCATGATATAACAAACCATAAACCAATCGCCCAAAAAATCTTGATCCTCAATCTTATAATAAGACTGCTTCGTGACTAAGTGCATACATAACAAATATTACTCTACAATTAATTATTATCTAAAAAATAGCTTGGAGACATTTTGCACCCTGCACTTACTCAAAAGTCAGAACTCAGAACTCAGTGCACAAATGTATTTGTATTTGCACTTAGTAAGTGCAATAAGCCCCAATTTATTATATTCTGACTAAGTTTAAAAAGTGTTTTTGCATTAGAAGCTGGTGATAATATAATTTTGAAGTTTGCCATGACTAAGTGCAAAACTAAGTGTTTTTTAGTCAAACACATAGAATACTTTGTGACTAAGTGCAAGTAATAAATCAAACCAACAATAATTAAAAAATTAATATCATTTTGCGATTAATTATGACTGAAAAAAAAATATGTTAAAAAACACACAATTTAACCACAAACGTGACTAAGAACCGGTAAACTTATAAGTAAGGTATCTTGTAAGATAAAAATTATTGTTTTTCTCTTCTTACTAACGGTAACACCAATTATCACTTATATCTGTTTTCAAAATTTGATTTGATAAAAATTTGTCAGTGCTGACAGATAAATAGACGTTTACCCATAACAATTTTATTAGTAACGCTACTAAGCACTTTACTGAAAGGTGAATATATTGATCAAAAATGTAAAAATGTGTTTTTGCAGTAAAAGTTAGTACTAATATCACTTTAAGGTTTACCATGACTAAGTGCAATACCGCTCCTCAATAGACATACACTAAGTATTCTTCAATCAAACAAGTAGTTTCTTGACTAAGTGCAAAAAAAATAAATCTTGTCTCAAAACATTTATTAAAAAAATTAATTTTGTTTAAGTGCAAAAAATATTCTACCAATTCGCAGTAGGTGAGTAGAAGAAACTCCATCTAATTTTATTCTATTCACAAATGTGACTAAGTGTCAAAATAAAAATCATTTTTGCGCAATAGAAATTAGTGCTAATATCACTGTAAGATTCACCGTGACTAAGTGCAACCATTCTTCAATAGACATACACTTGGTGTTCTTAAATCAAAGAAATGACTAAGTGCAAAAATAATAAATCTTATCTCAATGCAACAATAATGACTAATTAATTTTATTCTGACTAAAATAAAAACTGACTAACATAAGTAATTAAGTGTTAAAATAAGTGCTTTTGCGTTCATATCACTTTTAGGTTCACAGTGACTAAGTGCAACAAACGCTACATCGGTCACTAAATTCAACAAAAAAGTATTTAAATGCTCAAAAAACCTTTGTTCCTCAATTAACAAATACAATGCTCCGTGACTAAGTGCATACATAATAAATTTTGATTAAATGCAACAATAAAAAATTTGACACAAATTACTTTGAAGTTTATCATGACTAACTGCAACAAACCCTATTAATTACTATACACAAAACTAATTTAAAAACATCCTTAGTCATAAATTACTTTAAAATTTATAATGACTAAGTGCAACAAGCCCTATATCCCCTCCTCAATAGTCAAACAATAAATTAGTCTCAATAAAATAATTGTAAGTAAATGAAGAAATTAAATTTTTTTTGTCCCAGTGCTATAATAAAAAATTTAAAATTAATTATGACTAAGTGCCAATTGGCTTTATCTGCACTTAGTAACTGCAAACAAACTTCAACTAACTCTATTCTGATTAAGTTGAAACACTACCTAAGTTAGTGCTACATAAGTGACTAAGTGTAAAAAATAATAAGTGTTTACCACATTAAAGCTCATTATGACAAGCCCTTTGTGACTAAGTGCATGTATAATAAATTTTGACTAAATGCAACAATATAAAAACTAATAACAATTTATAATTATGCAAAAATTAATTTAAAAACATTCAACAACTTTGCAGTATTACTGCACTTAGTCACAATTCACTTCAAAGTTTACCGTGACTAAGTGCAACAATCATATAACGCTCCTCAATAAACATACATATACTAAACGTTCTTTAATCAAACATATAAAATAGTTTGTGACTAAGTGCATAAAAATCTAATCAACAAAGAGAAAGTGCAACAAAAGTAAGTGTCCAATATGTCTAACTGTTTGCAAACTAAAACTAAGAACAACAAACCCTATACCGCTTTTCAATAGACATACACAAAGTGTTCTTCAATAAACCAAACGTGACTAAGTGCAAAAACAATAAATCTTGTCTCAATGCAACAATAATAAAAACAATATCATTTTGCAATTAATTATGACTAGTATGCTAATAAAATTTTGTAAATTTGTAGTAACTAATTTCATTGTGACTAAGTTCAAAAAGTAGCCAATTTGCCTTTACCACGTACGTGACTAAGTGTAAAAATAATAAGTATTTTGCATTAATATCACTTTGAAGTTCAATATGACTAAATGCAATAAATCCTCAATAAAAACAAAAAAGATTCAAATGCCCAAAAGATTTTTGTTCTTCAATTATCAAATAAAATACTTCGTGACTAAGTGCAGAAATAATAAATTTTGTCTCAATGCAACAATAATAATAAAAAAACCACAACTAATTATATTCTAAGTTCAAAGACCTACTCTCAGAAACTAAAAAAAGCTGAATAATGTGCATTATAATTTGCAGTATTTCTGCACTTAGTAAGTGCAACAATACCCAACTAACTATTGTGACTAAGTTAAAAAATAGCCAAGTTGACTGTACCACGTACGTGACTAAGTCCAAAAATAATAAGTATTTTGCGTTAATATCACTTTGCGGTTCACTATGACTAAGTGCAATAAACTCTATACCCCTCCTTAAGTTTAAAATTCACCATAACTAAGTGTAACAAAGCTTATGCCTCTCCTCAATAGTAATACAGTAAATGTACTTCAAATCTGAGTAACGTAATACCATTTCTGAAACAATTATGACTAAGCGCAAAAACATTCTACCAATTGACGGTACTTCTGCACTTAGTAAGTTCAAAAAACCTAAACTAAAAATGTACAGTAAAAGTTAGTTCAATAAACATTAAAGACATTCTGCAACTTTGTAGTATTACTGCACTTAGTCATAATCATTTTAAAATTTACTAACACCTCCTAAATGAACAAATAATAAAATAAACAAAATAATTTGTGACTAAGTGCGATAATTATTTGAAAATAATTATGACTAAGTGCAAAAAACTATCTGCTAATTTGCAATACTTCTGCAATTAGTAACTGCAAATAAGCTCCAACTAAGTTTTTTTCTAAATAAGTTCAAACAAAAATTACCTAATTACGCCATATATGTGACTAAGTGTAAAAATACTAAATGTTTTTCGTAAATACCACTTTAAAATTCACTATGACTAAGTGCAACAAACACTATAGCGCTTCTCAATAGACGGACATTAAATGCAACAAAAAAGTGCTTAACCTTTGTTCCTCAATCAACAAATAAGTACTTCGTGACTAAGTGCATAATTAATAAATCTTGACTAAATGCAATAATAAGAAATACTTAATACTACATTGCAACTGATTAGTCTGCAAAAAACTAGTTTGAAAACATTCAACCACTTAGTCACGACTTTGAGGTTTACCATGACTAAGTACAACAAACCCTATAACGCCCCTCAATAATAAACAGACACTAAATGCTGTTTCTCAATCAACAAATAGAATGCTTTGTGACTAAGTGAATACATAATAAAATTTAATTTAACCACTTAGCAGTACTACTACACTTAGTCACCAATGCGCGTTAAAAAACTTACATTGCTTTGTAATTGACTGAGACTAAGTGCATTAATAATCACTTGCATTTGCATTGATTGCAAGTGACTAAGTGCAAAAATATGTACCTGGAACAAACATCGACAGTTATCAAAAAATGTAATGTATTGTAATTCGTTCACTAAGTACATCAACAAAATATAACTAAGCATATCGTGACTAAGTACAACTACTCGATTGATTCTATAGCCAGACTAAAGTACGTGAGGAAACGCCTAAGTGATTAAGTTCAATCACTTTAAGATTTATGACTAAGTTCCTATAAGGTTAATCACTTCAAGATTTATGACTAAGTTCCTATAAGAATCCTCAATCAACAAAAACTAAGTACAACCAGAATAAGTGTCAAACTAATGGAGAGAAAAATCTCAGTAGTTATGTTCAACAAGTAACTAAGTATATGGTGACTAAGTGCAGGTAAAATCAAACTCAATTTCCAAAAAACTTAAAAATCAAAAACCTTAAGTGTTCGATTCGTGGCTAATGTTAATGAATCATTTTAAAATTTATGACTAAGTGCAACAAACCCAACAAAGTTCCTCAATCATCAAAGATTAAGTGCACCAAAAGTATGTGTACAACTAAAATGAATGTAAAGTTTTGCATTTCGTTCACTGAGTACATCAAAAATGTGTGCCTTATATAGATTAGAAACTCATAAAGTGCACGTAAAAACTAAATTCACTAAAATAAAAAAAGCTCATGACTAAGACCTACATAGATAAAGACTAAGTACAACAAAAATTAATTCCAACGCTAATTTATGTCTTAAGATTAAGTATATCATCTTTAAATATGTCTAAGTACATCAATGTCAGGTTATTTCGCAGCTGACTAAGTGCAACTAAAGTAGTTTTCATCTTAGCAAACAATGACTAAGTGCGGTCTAAATAAATAATTTACATAATTTGAAATTGATTTTAACAAACAAATAATCTGTTAAAGCCAATTCAATTGATTAGAGAAAGACAATGACTAAGTGCAGCATTGTTGAATACTTAATTGCAAGTGCAACAAAATGTGTCTAATATCAAAGCTTACTGTGACTAAGAACAACAAGTTTTAACTGTGAAAAGAAACACCCAATTCAGCTTACATATGTGACTAAGTTCAGAAAAAGTGTGTTTGCAGTTAATTTGGGGCCCATCATGATTGAGTACAATAAACCCTAAAATGATCTTCGATCTACTAAAACTAAGTGCAACAATAACAAGTTCCTAAAGCGAG
Organism: Tachinus rufipes; assembly: GCA_963932245.1. Lineage (NCBI taxonomy): Eukaryota > Metazoa > Arthropoda > Insecta > Coleoptera > Staphylinidae > Tachinus > Tachinus rufipes. Next base: position 13,992,748 of record OZ010749.1, read on the forward strand.
TAAATTACCTAAACCTAAATTACTACAATATTGAAAGGTAGCGGTCGAGATGCTTCTAACCTAACTACTTAATTCAACAATTACAAATTGGTTATCAACCCCTATTAACCAAACAATCTACATTTTATTCCCCAAACAGTAATACAATAATTCACAAACCTTTAATAACATGAGATGTAGTTTATGACCTCAGATAACCTTACAAGCCGGCACAGCATACACACATTTTTCCAATAAAACCAATTCACCCCAACACAAAATATGCGTGAAACACAACCCCTACACATTAACCCCAACACTAAACGTGACGGCACAAATTATATCTGCAAATTTACCACCAAAATTGCAATTTTTTCACGAGCAAATTGACTAACTCGGCCATAGTAGACTCCGAACTAGAACGAATCGATGGCGATCAGAAACGATGAGCCGTCGACGACTTAAAATTTGAAAAATAAATAATAAAGTAATTATCAAAAAGGCTACCATCTGCGGCCTTGCTACTGTATAAATAATTAAGGTCATTATCATCTTAAATGAAAAATTAAATAATGCAGCAGCTAAAATAAAACAATGAGTTTTTATACTTTCCGGAACTGATTGGATCCGAATGAGGTGGATTAAGGCGTCAGTTTTTTTTTTATTTCGCAGACAAATGAAAAATTCTAATTAACTATAATATATTTATTTCAGGTACAGCCTTGCGCACAAAAAGGATGCTGTAAAATGGCGTAATTGCGGTCGTAAATGCGGCTTCCTGTGAGAAAAAATTTAAATAAGAAGTCGAGGGACACGTGCAAAATGTTAATGATTTCATTTCTATTTAACAAATCATCTAATTATTTATGACTTGATGTCTCGCGCATTGCTCATCCTTTATGTGTTAATAAGAATAGTGGTAGAAAGTAATTGGACATTGCATACAATACTGATTGTTTTCAAGATAAATAATAATAATGTGCAGTTGATTTTTATCAGATTTCAAACTATAATTATTCTTTTTAGCATTATGCAATATTTACCAATTGATGCACTATTAATAAAATCTATTAATTCAAAACAGATATGTAGAAATCATTCTTTAATGGCACTTTGATGCAAGAAAATATGCAATGTACATTGCGAAAAATGTAACATTAATATTTATGATGCGACACAATATTACGACATTGAATTTAAAGATGCTTAAAATAATATTAATAATAATGAGAGTGTTAAAGGTTTGCAATAAGATGTAATTGTGTAAGGTATTAATTTGTATTGTTTAAATGCAATAAATTAAATGCTGCAATCGAATTAAATTTATGTTTTAAAGAGAAATTTTGCCAATTCTATTAAATTAGGTGAATACAAGTTGCTTTTGTGTATTGTTAAAATATAACAAAGTAAGTGTTCGGTGAAGTACTTTTTGTAATACCATGCAATACGTTTTAAAAAGGAATAATTCTGAAACAATTATTTACAATTTTATGAATATTATGTTGATGTAAGTGCACATTTTTAGAAAATTAAACAAATAGCTTCCAAAACAATAAAATATTACTATGAAGGTATGTTTTTAACTCAAAACTAAGATTAATTAACGTAAAGAGTGTTTGTAACCAAGAAAATTGCATATTCTCACACTTGTTGCGTTTCTGCTGTTTTTAATTTGACAGATTGATAGACAGTTGTAACTAATACGTCAAAGGTGGGCAAAATAAAAAAAAATAATTTAATAACTAACATTTAGGCGGATGAGCGAAAACACAGTTTATCAATATTGAGTAGGTGGCTAGATACAGTGTTACGTGATAACTAATTATTGAGCGGTTTAGCGCGAACACAGTTTATAAACATTAGGTCAGGGTGGTTCGATACAGTGTTCTTGTCCACCCGCCCAGTTGTTTGTGAACAAGAAATTTGCTTATTTCCACACTTGTTGCGTTTCTGCTGTTTTTAATATGACAGATTAAATGACAGTTGTCACTAATACGACAAAAGTAGGCAGAATAACAAATTTCTTGGTAACTAACACTTGGGCGGGTGGGCGGGAACACAGTTTATAAACATTTAGTCGGTGGTCTGATACAATGTTCCCGCTCACACGCCCAAAAGTTTGTTATCAAGAAATTTGCTTATTCTTACACTTACTCCGTAACATAATAACGAGTCAGTAGTTTGGACTTAAGCGGCCCACCCACCCATACAAGTATTCGTGATCAAAAGATAGCATCACGACCTTTTCTTCTGATAAAATAACTTCTGTCGTCTGCAGAGAGGTCAAACTATCAATTCCTTAATAACTTACATTTGGGTGGGTAGGTGGACTACTTCTTAACATAATAACAAGTCAGTAATTTAAACTGGAGTGGCCCACCCACCCACCCAAGAGTTCGTTATCAAAAAATTGAATCATGACCTTTTCTAGTAACATGACTTCTGAGGTCCACAGAAAGGTCAAAATACCAATTCCTCGACAACGTACACATTGGTGGGAGGGTGGGCCACTCCGTAAAATGATAACATCCAAACATTTTAGAAAACTCATCAAAAGAAGATTAAATCCTTTAGAAAAAATGTGAGAACGTTGAAAAACCGCCAAAAAATTCATAACAAATTTAGAAACTTAAAAAAATTAAAAAAAATCAGAAAAAGTGTAAGAACAACAAATTCAAAAACTTATTAAATTTAAAAATTGCAAAAAGTCACAAAGTTTGGTAAAGGTTCAGTAAAATAGAAGGAACTAGGAACATGAAGAAACTTCAAAAAAATCTGTAAAAAAGGCAAAAAAAAAAAAAAAAAAATTGGAAATACTGCATAAACAAACAAAAACTTCAGAACTAATCCAGAAACTTCAAAAAGAATCCAATAATTTAAGAAAAAAAGTCAAAACTTTATTAAAGACAGCTAAAACTTTAGGACAGTTCCTCGGTTTAAGAAATCAGAAAAACAAAAAAAATGTAAAAACTGCCAAAAGTTTCAGAACAAATCTAGTAATTAATAAAAAATTGAAACTTTAAAAAGCTACAAAAGCTTTAGCAAGACAGCAGACATTTCAAGAAGATAATGAAAAACACCAACAAATTAAGAAATTTGAAATGCAAAAACTTCCCATTATTCATAAACTTTGTTTACGCCCAAGTGTTAGTTTTCAACAAATTTGTAATTGAACCCATCTCTGACGTATTAATAACAACTGTCATTCAATCTGTCATACTAAAAACAGCAAAAAGAAACAAGTGTGAGAATAAACAAATTTCTTGATAACAAACATTTAGGCGGGTGGGCGGGAAAACTGTATCAAACCACTAACCTAATATTTATAAACTGTGTTCCCGCCCACCCGCCCAAATGTTAGTTAAAACAAAATTTGTTATTCTGCCCACCTTTGACGTATTAGTGGCAACTATCATTTAATCTGTCATATTAAAAACAGCAAAAACGCAACAAGTTTGTGAATATGCAAATTTCTTGACAACAAACACATGGGCGGGTGGACGAAAACACAGATTTTAAATATTGGGTTGGTGGTTTAATAGAATGTTACCGCCGACCTGCCCAAGTGTTTATTATTAAGAAAGTTGCTAATTCTCACTCTTGATGCGTTTCTGCTGTTTTTGTTATGACAGATTAAATGACAGTTGTCACTAATACGTCAAAGGTGGGCACAATTACAAATTTCTTGATAACTAACAGTTGGGCGGGTGGGCTTTAACACAGATTATAAATATTGGGTCGGTGGTTTAATACAGTGTTCCCGCCCACCCGCCCAAGTGTTAGTTATCAAGAATTTTGCGTATTCTCCCACTTGATGCATGATATGCATATATTATTGAAACGCACTAATATCCGGCCATAAACTGTTAAACAGTGCAAAATTCCAATTGTAAATTGTCAAAATAACAAAAATTGGTTTTAAAACATCAAAATAGTGTCCAAAAGCACAAAAAACCAGCTGTAGTCTGTTAAAAAATGTAAAAAAACATAAAATTTTAAAAACATCAAAATTTGGCTTTAAAATATTAAAAAAAGCAAATCAGAATATTGTTGAATAGTGCTAAAATAAAGCTGTAAACTATTGAAAAGTGTGAAAAATTCACACAATTCATAAAATTGTTAGAAATATCAAAAATCCGGTCATAAACTGTTAAAAATATAAAGTTCTAGTTATAAAACGTCTAAAATATATTAAAATATTGTCATAAAGCCTCAAAATCTAGTAATAAATCGTTAAAAAGAGTAAAAAAATTATGAATTTAAGAAAACAGTCAAATCTGTCCATAAAATATTAAAAACATGTTAAAAACAGCAAAAATTTGGCCATAAACTATTGAAAAGTGTAAAATTATATTTCAAGATGCCTTAAAAAACTCATGATAATTTAAAAACATCAAAATCCGGCCGTAAAATATATAAAATCTGGCTATAAACTGTTGAAAAATGTAAAATTTTATTTAAAATGTCCAAAATAGCAAAAAACCGTCCTCAAAACATTATCGAAAAGCACCAAAATCCGCTCGAACATTGCTGAAAATGCAACATTTTTTTGATGATTTATAAAAAATAACAAAATCCTGTCTTGAAACATCAAATTAGAGCCAGAAAATCTAAAAAAAGTCATAATATATCAAAAATTAGTTAGAATTAGTAAAAATATGTTTAAAAATGTAAAATTTTCTTTATGAAATTTCAAAATCCGACCGCAAACTGCTGAAAATGCAAAATTTTATTTAGAAATTGTCAAAAATATCCATATTAGTCTCAGAAAGTTTAAATTTTTTATGATTTTTCAAAATATTGTCAGAAAACACCAAATTTCGGCCATAAACTATGCACATAAATGCAAAATTTTGCCTAATTGGTAATAAAACATCAAAATGGTGTAAGATTGCTCAAAAATTTGGCCATAAACGGCTGAAAAATGTCAAATTCTATATATAAAATGTAAAAAATAGCAAAAACCGGGCTTGAAATATCAAATTATTATCGGAAAGCATCAAAGCCTGGTCTCAAACTGTTGAAACTTGAATTTCTATTTATGAATAGTCATAAATAGTAAAATCCGATCTTAAAATGTTGCTGGAAAGCACCTAATTTCAATCTGAAAACATCAAAATAGTGTGAAAAAGCACCAAAAGTGTATAAAATTTCATATACTTTAAAAAACAGCACAATTTGGTATAAAACATAAAAAAAAAATTAGAATTGGCAAAAATTCGGTCTTAAAAATGTAAAATTTTATTTGTAAATGTCAATAACAGTAAAATCCGGTCATAAAACATCAAAATAGTGTTTAGAAAGCACCAAAATTCGGCTAAAATTCTATTTATAAAATGTCAAAAATAGCCATCATAAAACATTAAAATTTGATAACAAAAATGGGCTCTCCAGTTCAAACTAGTCAATAGTAAACATATCTTGAGTGACCTACTCACCCACACATAACATAAAAACTTCTAACAATTGCAAAAAGGAAAAAAACAATGTTTGTAACACTCTAGTCTAAACTACTCAATGGTAATCATGATCTGGAGTGACTCACTTACTCGCTTAAGTGTTGGTCATCAGAAGATTGATTATTAGCTCCTCCTCTTTTGATTAAAGGGTATCTAACACTTGCAGAGACTTTCAACTTTCAATTTTTTGATGACAACTTTTTGTTCGCTTAAGGGGACATTCCAATTCGAACTACTCAATTGTAATCATAATCTGGATAACCCACCCACCATAATGTTGGTCATTAAACAATTTGATTCATTAACCTTCCTATAATATAAAGATTTGTGGAAAGGCACTACAGTTTGCTTACCCACTCAAGTGTTTGACATTAAAAGAATGGTTATTACTTTCTCCTCTTTTGACTAAAAAACTTCTAATACTTGCAGAATAAACTTTCATTTTTTGATAGCACTCCAGTTTAATTTACTCAAAAGTAATTATGATCTGTACTAACCCACCCACCTAAGTGTTGGTCATGCAAAAATTTAATTTATCATCCCTTCTTCTAACATAGATAGAGACTTCTAAAGCTTGCAAAAAGAGACAATAAATATTTGGGCAAGCGTGTGGGCGCTTCAGTTCAAACTACTTGATGGTAATTATAATTTGGAGTGACCCACCTACTCACCTAAGTGTTAGTCACCAAAAGATTAGATATTATTTCCTTCTTCTCTGACTAATAAGAGACTTGTAACACTTGCCAAGAAAAAAACTTTCAATTCTTTGATAACAAAAACTCGGGCGTGTGAGAGGACACTCTAGTTCAAATAACTTCAAAATCTTGACTTTGTGGTGTTAGAAAGCACAACAATTTGGCCGCAAACTATTAAAAATTGTAAAATAATTCATAAAATTTTAAGAAAGCATAATCCGGCTTTTAATTAATAAAAATTTGATAGAAAACACCAAAATCCAGCCATAAACTGTAGAAAAGTAAAAACTCTATTTATAAAATGTTAAAAATAGCAAAACTCGGCCATAAAACATCAAAACTTTATCGAAAAGCTCCAATATCCGGCCATAAACTGTTGAAAAGTGTAAAATTTCATTTATAAAACGTAAAAAGTAACAAAAATTGGTTTTAAAACATCAAAATAATGTCACAAAGCACCAAAATCTAACATTAACCTGCTAAAAAATGTAAAATTCTATTTATAAAGTGTTAAAAATAACAAAATCCGGCCTTAAACTATCAAAATATTGTTGGAAAGCACTAAAATCCGGCCGCAAACTGTTGAAAAGTGCAAAATTCTATTTATCAATTGACAAAATTAGCGAAATTCAATTTTAAAACATAAAATAGTGTCAGAAAGTACCAAAATCCGGCCGTAAACTATTAAAAAGTGTAAAAAAAAATTATAAAATTTCAAAAACAGCAAAATCCGGCTATAAAATATCAAAAAATTGTTTAAAATAGCAAAAATACAGCGATAAACTATTGAAAAATGTAAAACTCTAGTTATAAAACGTCAAAAATAGGAAAATCTGGATTTAAAGTATCAAAATTTTGTCATAAAGTCTCAAATTCCTATCATAAAATATTAAAAAGTTTAAAATTTTACTTATAAAATGTGCAAAATAGCCAAATTTGCACAAAAAACATCAAAATAGTCTCAAAAACTTAAAAAATTCGGACATAAATTGTTAAAAAGTGTAAAATTTTTATGAAAAACGGTTAAATTTTTCTAAAAAATATTTAAAAAACTGTTAACCATAGCAAAAATTAAAATTTTACTCATGAAATGTTAAAAATAGCAAAATTCAATATAACATCAAAATATTGTCAAAAAGTACAAAAATTCGGCCACAAACTGTTAAAAAGTGTAAAATTATAGATATAAAATGTCAAAAATAACAAAATTTAACATAAAAACATCAAAATATTGTCGAAAAGTACAAAAATAGCCAGCCATAAGCTGTAAAAAAGTGTAAAATTCTAATAATAAGTCATCAAGAATCCGGCTTATTCGGCCATAAACTGTTAAAATGTGCAAAATTCCAATTATATAATGTCTAAATAACAAAAATCTTAAAACTTTAAAATAGTGTCAAAAAGCACCAAAATCCAGCAGTAAACTGTTAAAAAATGTAAAAACATGAAATTTAAAAAAAGCTAAATCCGGCTTTAAAATATTAAAAATAGCAAATAAACTATCAGAATATTGTTGGAAAGTGCCAAAATCCAGACGTAAACTATTACAAAATGTAAATAATTTCATAAAATTGTTAGAAATAGCAAAAAACCGGCTATAAACTGTTGAAAAATGTAAAATTATATATATTTTAAAAATATATTAAAATATTGTCATAAAGCCTCAAAATCTAGTCATAAATTGTTAAAAAGTGTAAAAAATTTATGAATTTTCAAAAACAGTAAAATCTGTCTATAAAATATTATTGAAAATTTTAAAATTATATTTCAAGTTGCCTAAAAAAACTCACAATAATTTAAAAACAGCTAAATCCGGCCATAAAATTTATAAAATGTGGCTATAAACAGTTAAAAAATATAAAATTTTATATAAAATGTCCAAAATAGCAAAAAACCGGCCTCAAAACATTATCGGAAATCACCAAAATCCGGTCGAACGCTGCTTAAAATGCAACAATAGCAAAAATCCGGCATAAACTGTTGAAAAATGTAAAATTCTAGTTATAAAAGGTCAAAAATATATTAAAATATTATCATAAAGCCCTAAAATGAAGTCATAAACTGTTAAAAAGTTCAAAATTGTACTTATAAAATGTGAAAAATAGCCAAACTTCAAAAATGCGGTCAAAATATGTCAAAATTTGATGAATTTTCAAAAACAGTGAAATCTGTCTATAAAATATAAAACCGGCCATTTCAGACTATTTGAAATTTAACTGTGTCAAAAATTTGGCCATAAAATTACAAAATTTGATTATAAAATACAAATTCCGGCTTGATGGCTACAAAACAGCATTTTTTGGTTATATAATAGTAAATTTTACAAAATCCGGCTATAAAGTTGCACTATTTAATTATAAAATAATAAAAATTACAAAAAAGTAAATTCGGCCATTCGAGCTGTCATTTTTGAAAATCCAATTATAATATTTATATCATAAAATTAAAAAAGATTATAAAAGACAAAATCTGGCTATTAAATTACAGAATTTTTCAACTTTTGGTAATAAGTTACTAAATCCGCACATCTCAATCCAGAGAAACTATTTGAGATTTAAATTTGTTACAAAATTTAGCCAAAAAATTACAGAATTTGATTATAAAAGACAAAATATAGTCATTAAGTTACAAAATTCGGTTACTAAATAGCGGTTTTTGGCCATTAAACAGCAAATCTGACTATATAAGGCTACATAATTTAGCGCTGAAATTATAATATTTGGACAAAGAGTTACAATCAAATCAAAGAAACTTTGTTATTCTGCCCACATTTGACGTATTAGTGACAACTGTCATTCAATCTGTCATATTAAAAACAGCAGAAACGCAACAAGTGTGAGAATAAGCAAAATTTCTTAACAACTTACACTTGGGTGAGTGGGCAAAAACACAGTTTATAAGCATAAAGTCAGTGGATTATTACAGTGTTCCCGCTCACCCGCCCAAGTGTTAGTTATCAAGAATTTTGTTATTGTGCCCACCTCTGACGTATTAGTGAAGACTGTCATTCAAACTGTCATATTAAAAACGGCAAAAACGCAACAAGTGTGAGAATATGCACACTTTTTGATAACAAACTCATAGGCGGGTAGGCGGGAACACTGTATATAACCACCGACCCAATATTTATAAACTTTGTTCCGGCCCGTCCGCCCAAATGTTAATTATCAATGAATTTGTTATTCCGCCTACCTTTGACGTATTATAGACAACTGTCATTCAATCTGTCATAATAAAAACAGCAGAAACGCAACAAGTGTTAGAATAAGCAAGCTTCTTGATAACAAACACTCGGGCGGGTGGGCGGAAACATTGTATAAAATCACCGACCCAATATTTATAAACTGTGTCCCCGCCTACCCGCCCAAGTTTATGTTATCAAGAATTTTGTTATTCTGCCCACCTTTGACGTATTAGTGACAACTATCATTTAATTTGTCATATTAAGAACAGCAGAAACGCAACAAGTGTGAAAATAAGCAAATTTCTTGATAACAAACACTTGGGTGGGTGGTCGGAAACACTGTACTGAACCACCGACTTAATATTTATAATCTGTGTTCCCGCCCACCCACCCAAGTGTTAGTTATCAAAAAATTTGTTATTCTGCCTACCTTTGACGTATTAGTGATAACTGTAATATTAAAAACAGATAAAAACAGCAGAAACGCAACAAGTGTGAGAATAAGCAAATTTCTTAATAATAAACACTTAGCCGGGTGGGCGGGAACACTGTATTAAATCACCTATCCAATAATTATAAATTATGCCCCCCCGCCTAATTGTTACTTATTAAGAATATTGTTATTCTGCCCACCCTTGACGTATTAGTGACAACTGACGCAACAAGTGTGAGAATAAGCAAATTTTTTTATAACAAACACTTAGAGAGGGTAGGCAAAAACACTGTATCAAACCACCGACCCAATATTCATAAACTGTGTTCCCGCCTACCCACCATAGTGTTAATTATCAAGAAATTTATTATTGCGCCCACCTTTGACGTATTAGTGATAATTGTCATTCAATCTGTTATATTAAAAACAGGCAACAAGTGTGAGAATACGCAAAATTCTTAATAACCAACACTTATGCAAGTGGGCGGGAACACTGTTTTAATCCGCCGATCCAACATTTATAAACTGTATTCCCGTTCACCCGCCTAAATGTTCGTAATCAAAAAATTTGTTATTCTGCCCACCTTTGACGTATAAGTGAAAATTGTTATTCAATCTGTCATATTAACAGCAGAAACGCAACAAGTGTAAGAATATGCAAATTTCTTAATTAAAAGCCTTGGGCGGGTATGCGGGAACACTGTATTAAATTACCAACTCATATTTATAAACTGTGTTCCCGCCCACCCACCCAAGTGTAAGTTATCATGAATATTGTTATTCTGCCAAAGTTTGACGTATTAGTGACAACAGTCATTCAATCTGTCATATTAGAAACAGCAGAAACGCAACAAAAGTGAGAATACGCAAAATTCTTGATAACAAACACTTGGGTGGGTGGGCGGGAACACTGTATTAAACCACCGTCCTAATAATGATAAACTGTGTTCCCGCCCACCCACCCAAGTGTTAGTTATCATGAAATTTGTTATTCTGCCCAGCTTTGTCGTATTAGTGACAACTGTCATTCAATCTGTCATATTAAAAACAGTAGAAATGCAACAAGTGTGACAATACGCAAAATTCTTAATAACAAACACTTAGGTGGGTGGGCGGGAACACTGTATTGAACCACTGACTCAATATTTATAAACTGTGTTCCCGCCCACCCACCCAAGTGTTAGTTATCATAAAATTTGTTATTGTGCCCACCTTTGACGTATTAGTGATAACTGTCATTCAATCTGTCATATTGAAAACAGCAGAAACGCAGCAAGTGTAAAAATACGCAAATTTCTTGATAACAAACACTTGGGTGGGTGGGCGGGAACACTGTTTTAAACCTCCAACTCATATTTACAAACTGTGTTCCCGCCTACCCACCCAAGTGTTAGTTATCATAAAATTTGTTATTTTGGCCAGCTTTGTCGTATTAGTGACAACTGTCATTCAATCTGTCATATTAAAAACAGCAGAAACACAATAAGTATGAGAATATGCAAATTTCTTGACAACAAACACTTGGACGGGTGGGCGGGAACATTGTATCAAACCACCGACCCAATATTTATAAACTGTGTTCCCGTTCACCCGCCCTAGTGTTGGTTATCTAAAAAATTGTTATTCTACCCAACTCTGACGTAATAGTGACAACTATCATTCAAAGTAACATATTAAAAACAGCAGAAACGCAACAAGTGTAAGAATACGCAAAATTCTTGATAACAAACACTTAGGTGGGTGGGCGGGAACACTGTATTAAACCACCCACTCAATAATTATAAACTGTGTTCCCGCCCACCAACCCAAGTGTTAATTATCATAAAATTTGTTATTCTGTCCAACTTTGTTGTATTAGTGACAACTATCATTCAATCTGTCATATTAAAAACAGCAAAACCGTAACAAGTGTAAGAATACGCAAAATTCTTGATAACAAACACTTGGCTGAGTGGGCGGAAACACTGTATTCCTGCCCACTTACTCTAGTGTTAGTTATCAAGAAATTTGTTATTGTGCCCACCTTTGACGTATTAGTGATAACTGTCATTCAATCTGTCGTATTAAAAACATCAGAAACGCAACAAGTGTGAGAATACGCAAAATTCTTGATAACAAACACTTGGGTGGGTGGGCGGGAACACTGTATTAAACAACCGACTCAATATTTATAAACTGTGTTTTCGCCCACCCACCCAAATGTTAGTTATCAAAAATTTTGTTTTTGTGCCCACCTTTGACGTATTAGTGACAACTGTCATTTAATCTGTCATATTAAAAACAGCAAAAACGCAACAAGTGTGAAAATGCGCAAATCTCTTAATAACAAACACTTGGGTGGGTGAGCGGGAACACTTTATTAAACCACCAACTCAATATTTATAAACTGTGTTCCCGCCCACCCACCCAAGTGTTAGTTATCATGAAATTTGTTATTCTGCCCACCTTTGACATATTAGTGACAACTGTCATTCAATCTGTCAAATTAAAAGAGCATAAACGCAACATGTGTGAAAATAACCAAAATTCTTGATAACAAATACTTCGGTGGGTGGTTGGGAACACTGTATCAAACTACCAACTCAATATTTATAAACTGTGTTTCCGCCCACCCACCCAAGTGTTTATCATCAAGAAACTTTTTATTCCGCCCACCTTTAACGTATAAGTGACGTTTGTCATTCAATCTGTCATATTATAAACAACAGAAACTCAACAAATGTGAGAATAAGCAATTTTTTTGTTAACAAACGCTTAGGCGGGTAGGTGAGAATAATGTATCAAACCACCGACCCAATTTATAAAGTGTATTCCCGATCACCCGCCCAAGTATTAGTTATCAAAAAATTTGTTTTTCTATTTCCTTCTAAACAAAATGCTAAATGCAGTAAATACCGTAGAAAAGTGGTGAAAAAACAACTTTTAGAAAACACATAAAAAAAACAACAATCGCAATGTATGGTGACAAAAGAACATATTTAGGACTCACGTTTGATAGAAGGATAAACCTTCACCTGTAAAATGTTACTACAAAAGCCATTTAGGTACTCTTTGCAACCAAAATGGTGGTCGGACGCACATGGTAACTAACACCTATTATGACCAGATTAGCTTTATACTAGCTACTTAAAATCTAAATAAATTTGCATGTAATTAGTTAGGATATAAGAAATATTACGAAGCATATTAAATTTACTAAAAAGTCATAAAAATAACATAACCAAACCGACCCCATAGAATAAAAACCGTAATTTATTAATATATTACTAATATGGTAGATTACCTAAATACATAATAAAAAATAATGAATAAATATTGCATTTCTAATTGGAATTAACAATAAATGTAAACGATACCTTTAATAACATCTGATGCTATGACCTCGGATGACCCCCATGAGCCGGCATCTGGATATATGCATTTTCCAATCAAACTAATTCATTCCGCGTAAAAATATTCATAATACACAACCACTACACATTACTCCCAACCCTAAACACAACGGCACTAATTAATTATGCAAATTTACCACTAAATTTAGCAAAATTATCACGAGCACTTTTCGTCGACTTCTACGCTGAACCATTGGACCCGAACTGCAACGAGTCGGGACGATCGGCTGAGCTAGCTAAAGTCAATCGTATGCGCAGTGATTTGCATTTTCATATACATGGCGGTATAATAAAATAATTTTATTACGACGCAAATTATAATAATAAATTGTTTTAAAATTATTGTTTCAATTTTGATTTACTGAGTATATTATTACAAAACAATTTATTATCGAAATCAATTTATATTATAATAGAAGTGTAAAAAAATGTTTCATCATTCCCTGTCCCCTCAAAGCATTTTTTCGAACTCAGTACCTTTAGCACACAAGGCAATCAGCTAAGCAACCAAGCTTAGATAATAATTTTCACGTAATTTTGAAAAATGCGCATAAAATATTTCTTTAATAATAATATACAACTTGCATAATTAATATATTTGTAAATATCAATAAAATATGTATCCATCTAACATCCTTTTAATGGCTATCGCAATGCATATTGGCAATCTCGTTAGATATCCGAGCGATAGTAGGAAACGTAATACTCCAAGCACTCGCAGGCTAAATCTGTCATGAAATAAGAGTTATGGAAGCTCTAAATGACTGTATCCACCCTTATTAAAGGATCTATATTTCATCGTTCTCCGAGAGGTGTAATAAATATATGGGACGCAAAGAAAGCCTGCGGCTTTGGAACGCGTACGTGCAACCGCGACATTTATGTAAAACAATGATGATAGCCTTCCTTCATTTTTCTGAACAAATATCATATTTGATTAAAAACTTTTGCGAATTTTTAGGGTGGTTTAATTGTGTTCTATGTATTATAATTATTTCAAATTTGTAGTGAAGAGAAAGTAATTTTATGGCCATCATTAATTCATTGAGATAATATAGTCTGTTTACAATTTTATTATCTTGAACGTACATGGGCCTGGTCTGGCAATAAAACGAAATTAAATTGGAGTCTGGCCAAGTGGATGCAGTTGCTGCTGGAGATTGACTTGTTGCTGCCACTGCTGATGCTTGAAAAACCACGAGTTGCATGCTCTTCCACCTGCATCTTAAGCACTTTGAAAATGGCTTGTCCAAAAACAACAAGCTTATTTACTGGCATAAGATTTAAGATAATAATATTTGAATATTCTTTTTACACTTTTATATATTCTATGTTGTAAATCTCTCTCATGTGGTGAATAATAACATGGAGTACCTATATATTATATAACCCTGACCTCTGGAATGGACATTTTTATGCAAACACATTATACAGAAAGCAGAATAAACAATATTTTTGATGGAATATTTTTAGTATCAATTTACATTATGGAAAAACCTATGTAGAATTAGAATAGAAATGCATCATGGATTTGAATATGCAAAAAGTATTAAATTATTACCTTGTTTTCCAAATGGTTTATTTCTACTTACTGTTTGAAAATTAGATACAGTGGGCTTACCTGAAACAGAAAAAAATTAAATTAAAAAAAAAATGTTAAAAAGTAAATATATTTTTATCAATAGATATAACAAGATCTATGTAAAGCAAACAATAAATAGAAAATATTAAAAGTAATTTGTGGAAACTTGAAGGCTGTGAATGCATAGAAGTAGACTTAGTTATTGCGTATTTTGGAAATATCATAAATTTACAGTTCAGATTCGAATTTTTGTTCCTAGGACTAATATAGAACAAAAAATACAAAAAAAACTTATCACTAGTAACGAGTATTATTTGCTCTTGCATTAATAACTGCTTGAAGTCGACAAGGAAAACTTTAAATTAAATTAAGGATCACATTTTGGTCGATATTATTCTATTCCTGCTTCAGCAACTGTTTTAGTTCCTGAGCAGTTCTTGTAGCAGGTGTATGCTTTCGGATAAGTCGTCCCAACTCATCCCAGACATGTTCTATGGGATTCATGTCCGGGCTGAGAGCTGGCCAATCTAATTGCAAAATTCCCACTTCATCCAGATAATCTCTGACAACTCTGGCTACGTGAGGTTTAGCATTATCTTGTATGAAAATGACGCGCTTGCCCATAGTTGTCATAAAGGGCATAACATAATCTTCGAAAACCTCTTTAATGTATAATGAGCTGTCAGGAAGCCATTCTCTATAAACACCAAATCTGTACGTGCTTCGGTAAAAATTCTTGCCCAAACCATAACCGACCCACCGCCAAATGGAAGTCGCTCATCAATACAAACTGAAGTGTATTTTTCTCCGCGTCTTCTCTACACTTCTGATAAATTGAGGCAAAAGCTCGACTCATCTGAAAACAGTACCCTGCTCTAGTCTTCAATATTCCATGCCTGGTGGTTTCGGGCAAAAGCCAATCTTGCACCACAATGTTGGCGTTGTAAAAGTGGACCTGTAGCCATCTTTCTACAAGACAATCCAGCAATCCAAAGCCTTCTCCTAACGGTCCATTCACTAACATTTACATCTCTAACTTCATGAAGTTGATTTCGTATATAAACTGCAGAAGCTGTTCTATTCCGCAAACTTGTGGACACCAAAAAACAGTCATCTTTGTTAGTAGTAACTTTTTTGGGCCCAGATTTTGATCTTCTGGTTATCTGGCCAGTATCCAAGTAACGCTGATAACACCTTTTGTACAGCACACAGGCTTTTACCAACAATTCTTGCAGTTTCACGTTTTCTTTGCTACAATTCTTGCCACAACAATAGGGCCTAAAGGCATTATGACCTGTTAAGTACAGTACACCGTGTAAATGACAAGTTTTGCAGAAAAAAATCAAGTTCACAAACATAATGTTAAAACAAAAATAAGTCATCATTTTAAAGTAACTTCTATTTTTTGCTCGCCAGTGAATATGAATATAAATTTTGTTTAAACTTGGACATTAAGTGTAATGGAATTTTGATGTCAAGTTTAATGCTTACTAAAGTTAATATAATTATTATTGTTGACCGTATCTATTTTTAATGTTTACTATAATTACTAAAAAGTTTAATGTTGCAACAAATTGTAAACTCTATTTTCAACAAAATTTTGATTTCAAAAATGACATTATTCTTCAACATTTATACCCACACGTATGTGTAAAATGCATTAAAGTTCATGTCCCCATTCCATACAAAAAAGGCTTTTAATAAAGCCATGCACACGCATTAGAAGAAAAAAATATAATAATATGAAAGCGCACATTTGCGTTGATAATTAAAGGTTTTAATAGCTACAAAGAGCCGTGTTTCCTTGTAGTGTGTCGTGAATGCTGTGATAGCATCATAATTCAATTAGCTCGTTGGAATATTATTAAGTTAACAAAACGTTGATGTAATCGCACATTCTACAAAGATCTCATGTCAAATAAAAATTAATTTTATATGGCGACAGATTTGTGATATAATTATAAAAAAATAATTAATTTTAGTTATCCTTAATAAATTTAATTTACTAAACATTGTAAAAGTCCTGCTATAATTATAACAATCAAAATGAGATCAGAGTGCAGAAAATAACTGACTCGTATATTCCCTCACGAAATGTAAAGAAAATATTTAAAATATTTAGGTTAATTAGATGCAGCGAAATTAACTAAAATCGATTTCTTTGCAGGTGTACGTTTAAATGCTTCTTACCTTTGTCTATTTTAAACTTTGCATATATAAATTACACAAACATTTAAATAAAATCAATTTACAGTAATTATTTTGTTATCTGATTTTATGAAAGTATATAAAAAATGACATAACTGCTCAATTAAATATGAAGGTATGATTTTACTATTTTTAAATTGAAGGTTGTTAGTGTAGAGGTCAAATTTTGGTAATTTTATGTATTACATCTCAATTATGCACAAATATTACCTCAATATGTCAGAACTATCAAATTTAGATAGCCAAAAATGCAATTAAATTCAGTTTTAATTAAATTTACATAATTTTATCTTAGATATTTACATTTGGTAATTATTTAAATGCTAAAATGATGCCAACCTCGAGCTTCATTATTTTAATATCAACACAATTATTTTAAAAAAATATAAAATGTTAATGGCTTCGGATAATTAGCAAACAGTTATTGTTGGATTGGTATTTTATTCAGTTGTGTTTGACTTATATTGAGTGACATATATCGATTCTAGGTTCAAATTTTAATGAAGAAAACGTATACGCAAATTAAAATTTTTAATTGGCATACATATGATTGTCAGCATAATAAAAAATATTGATTGATTTTCTGCGCACACCATTTTCAGTCATAAAATGTAACATTTTAACCTTCAATACTGTCAAACAAAAACTCTTTTCAAAACAAGATGTAAAACATTGCAATTCAAAGAAAAAGTAGTTTTATTTTCCCAGTGTACAATAAAAAAATATAAATAAAAAGTATAAGCAAATTATGAGAAAAAAGAAATCATATGCAACAACGGATGAACAAAATGAAAATGAAACAGTTGATTCAGTGTATGAAAGTAGCAGGGCAGTTTGTCACTCAAACAAACTGGGCCCTCTTCCCGGGGTACCTGAAGGAAAGCATAGAGAAACTGAATCCAGTACGGACGGTTAAAGAACTAGAAGGAGCCATCGAACAGCTCATAGAGCTGATTTACAAAGCCAGAGAAAAGGCTTCTAAAACCTTTCAGGTTTTGGCAGATAATCTACTTGAACTATCACGCAAACAAAAGGCATTGATTCGTAGAAAAAATGCCGCCAGACGTCAATGGCAAAAGCATCGCGATCCAGTAGATCGAGAAATTCTTAACAAACTTTGCAGGGAAGTTAGGTCCACTATAAAACAGCAAAAAGATCTGAACTGGCAAAAGACAATAGAATCGACCACAGAGGATGTAAATCTAATGTGGAAGATCTCCAGCTCTTTGCAAAATAGAAAAGTCCCAATACCAGTCATCCATGGTGAGAATGGACTACAATATGATATTGAGGGAAAGGCCGAAGCATTCGCTGACAGCCTGGAACTCCAATGCTCTCCACTTTATAACAGGGACACTGATCTGGAGCACATCGATAAGGTTCACCGAGAAGTCAGGGGTTTCTTACAAAATTTTAACAATGATCCGCCGCTAAACAACGTTCGACCGTCTCGCGTTAGAAAAATCTTATCTCGACTTAAATCCCGATCCGCACCAGGACCAGACGGTATTCTGAACAAGGCGTTGAAAACTTTCTCGCACAAAGCAATAATGGCTCTGACCAACATTGCAAATGCTATACTGCGTACAGGGCACTTTCCATCAGTTTGGAAAGGCTCGCACGTAATCAGCATCCCAAAACCTGGGAAAGACCAAATGTTTCCTCAAAACTATCGGCCAATCAGTCTTCTATGTACCTTGAGCAAAATCATAGAAAGAGTAATTCTGGACATTATCCAAAATCACGCCAAGGGTAACTCTCTTCTAGCCGACCATCAACATGGGTTCCGGCGTGAATACTCGACTATCGTTCATCAGCTTAATCGAGTGACCAAACACATTATCAAAGGTTTTAGACTAAAAAAGTCCAAAGGGGTGGTCTTTTTCGATGTCAAAAAAGCCTTCGATAAGGTCTGGTACAAAGGTTTGCTACTCAAACTGCATAGACAAAGGTTCCCACTGCGTCTAATAAGGCTTCTGGCGTCTTACCTAAAAAGCAGAACTTTATCAGTCAAACTCTAGAACCAAGTATCTACCACTTGGCAGATCGAGTCTGGGGTACCTCAAGGCTCTCTTCTATCGCCTTTGCTGTTTATAACCTTTTTTCCGCTGACATGCCATCGGGCAGGAAGCACGGGGTTAAAATGGCGCAATATGCCAATGATACGGCACTAATGTATAGCTCCAGGTAACCGATGGTGATCACTATCCGACTTCAAAAGGCCACCAAAAATCTTGAAGAGTGGCTCAGAGAATGACGAATCGGGATCAACCCAGAGAAGAACAAATCTGTCCTCTTCACCAGGCGACGTCACAAACCCCACGGACGGGTACACTTAGACAAAATGACAATCCCATGGTCAAGCTCTACTAAGTATCTGGGTATCTCAGGATGTATACGAGCATCATCAGGCCAAAAATCGCGTTTGGATCTCCAGTCTGGGGGACAGCTGCAAACACCCACCTCAAACGTCTTGAGGCATTTCAAAATCTGACCCTGCGTTGGATTGTTGGAGCCACCTGGTACATCAGGAACGAAGAAATTTGTAACGACCTAGGGATACCACCACTTTCACAGTATTTGGAAGCTTTAGCTGAAAAATACTTCGCCAAAATCAGCACCCACTCCAACCCGGACCTGGCCAGGTTGGCTGAACCGGACAAGAAGCAACACTCTTGAATAGCTGAATGGAGCATTTCAGTTGAAACTCTCGGCATTTAAAACAGGAAAACACATTATATTTCTAAATTACCAACAATTGGGTGAGTGAGTTTAAAATTTGACACAAACGTTGATTGTTAAAAGTTGATTCTATATAGTAAAAATTTAAAAAAAGTGTTCTAAAAACTGATGTTAAGTCTCATTCGTTAGCTGCTAACTAATTTAAAATAGTTTAAACTAAATAGTATTCAAAATTTTAAACTGATCCAAAAAAAAATTAAAAGGTTTAGAACCTGTGTTTTAAAATAAATAAAAATCTTTTGAACTAAACGCTCAAAAATTATCCAAATAATACAAACTCTTCCAAAATAATCCAAACATATAAATTGTTTGAAATTGTTCCTAACTATTCCAAAGTAATTTAAGCTTTAAACGTTTTAAACTGATCAATTCAAACTCATCTAAAGTAATCAAAACAGTTTAAATGATCTAAATTAATCCGAATACAATTTTAGAATAAACTTAAACTAAATTATCCAAACAGGTATAAAGTAATGCAAACAGCTAAGAATATTCCAAACTAACCTATTAAAGTCATCCAAACTTATCACAAAGTTCAGTTTTTAAAATTTGTATTGATCCAAAATAGTATTTTAAAATAAACAAAAATGATTTGATCTAAATAATACAAACTGATCCAAAATAACCCAAATAAATTCAAATCATCCAAACTGTTTAGATTTATTTAAAACTGAAGCAATGAGTTGAGTTGTTTAATAGATTTTCAAAACTTGGAAAGTTTCAATAAAATCCATTTTTTTTTTAATTTTCCATTTTACAAAAACTGTAATTGTAGCAACAATTTTCAAAAATTTGATTTAAAATTGTCTTAAATGTTTTTCAAAATTTAGTAATTTTCAAAAAATACCAAATAAATTTTTGTAATGTTATAAAATTAAAAAATCATTTTACAAAATCAGTAGTTGAATCATCAATTTTTTATTATTTTTTCAAAATTTGGCTCATAAATTGCTTATTTAATTTCCAAAATTCCTTTTTTTAAAACGTTTAAAGTTTTACTATTCTAGAAAATCGCTTAACTTTTCGAAAGCTTTATTTTCGACACTCAAACTAAGTAAATCTTGCAAAATTAATCAACGTTTGTTCTATATTATATGAACTCTTTTCTAGATAAACCTTGTAAAGATTTTTTTATTGATGCGTATATGATAAAAATTTGAAAAAACGAGTTTTTTACGTTATTTTACATTTTTGAAATTCGTAACTTCTAAAAATTGCATTTAAAAAAAATTAAAAAATACTTTTTTTACAAACTTGTCCAAAAAAAATAAGTTTTCACAAACAAAAAACTTTTTTCCTTAAATTTTGAAAATTTTGCCGAATCTTAAAAACAGTTTGTTTTTTTCTCAAATATAAATAAAAACGTGCTTTTATAATGTGCAAAAGATTAGTTTTCACTGCAAAAATTTTTTTTTCTTAAATTTTAAAAATTTTGCAGATTTTTAAACTTAAAATGACGGTTATTTTATTTTTTCACAAATATAGATAAAAACGTGCTTTTATATGAGCAAAAGATACCCTGAAAATTTCAGGAAGTGCCGTGCGCTACGCTCCGATATATCTTACAATGTGCCTGCCTACAGAAATACTTAAAAATAGCGAAAAAGGTTTAATTTTCTGCACAAAACTTCCTGAAATTTTCAGGGTATCTTTTGCACATATAAAAACACGTTTTTGTCTATATTTGTGAAGAAATAAAATAACCGTCATCTTATTAAAAAAAACTGTCTTAAATTTCAAAAAAAAATTCAAAATTTAAGAAAAAAAAAATTTAGCTTTGAAAACTATTTTTTTTTTAAATTTTGAAGAAAAAATTTCTAATATTTTTTTTCTTAAAATGCAATCCTGAGAAGTTACAAACAATCAAAAAATTAAAAAAACTTAAATTTCAAATTTTTAATTATTTCTGTACACGGTACTTCCTAAAACTTTTGCACATATAAAAGCACGTTTTTATCCATATTTAAGAAAAATAAAATACTCGTCATCTTAAAAAAAAATACTCTTAAATTTCTTCAAAATTTTCAAAATATAAGAAAAAGAAATTTTGGCTTTGAAAACTAATTCTTTGGATAATTTTGAAGAAAAAATTTCCTAATATTTTTTTTTTCTGAGAAGATACAAACATAAAAAAAATTAAAAAGGCTTAAACTTCAATTTTTTCTAGTTTTTCTGTAGATACATTCCAAGATATCTCAGAGCGTAGTGCACTGTACTTCCTAAAACGTTTATCTTTTGCAGATATAAAAGCACATTTTTATCCATATTTGAGAAAAAAAGAAAAAACTTGTCATTTTTTTTTTTAAGAAAAACTGCTTTTAAAATTTCTTTAAAATTTTCAAAAACTTAAGAAAAAATTTTTTTTCAGTAAAAACTTATACTTTAGACAATTTTGAAGAAAAAAATGTCTAATAAGTTTTTTCAAAAAATGCAATCCTGAGAAGTTACAAACAATCAAAAAATGAAAAAGGCTTAAATTTCAAATTTTTAAGTATTTCTGTGGATACATTCTAAGATATCTCGGAGTGTAGCACACGACACTTTCTGAAATTTACAGGGGATCTTCTGCACATATAAAAACACGTTTTATTCATATTTGAGAAAAGAAAAAAATACCCGTAATTTTTTTTAAGAAAAACTGTGGATACAAGATATAAAAAGATAAAAAAAAAATAAAAAGCGCAAGATCAAAAAGACCTTCTCCAAAAAGTTGGTCAAATCAAATAAAAAACTAACAAACTCTACCCTAAACAAAGCTACCTGAAATGCTAAACACAGTCTCTGACTCAAGATTGTTTACAATGCCACGGCTCTCAACAATAAAACACAACTCGTGTCCCAAGAGATTAATAAAGTAAAAGACAAATTCTTAAAGCCTTTCAAAACTAATAAACTTTACTGTCTTCTTTTAAATCCTTCTTTAGACTGCGCAAAATACTCTTAAAAGCTTTCTAAAGTTTTACAGTTTCTCAAAACCTTCTAAATATTTCTTTCTGAAAACTAAAGCTTTTTAGATACTTTAATACTTCTCAGAGACTCTTTGAACAATAGTTCAAAAAATTATGTTTTTTGTATTCTATGTAGTGTTTTCTCTCAACACGTTTAAATCATCGCTATTCTAAAAACATTTCTTATATCTTTAGATACAAGTTGCTAAACTTTAAAAAATTCAACTATTTTTTCCATATTTGCTAAACTTTGTTGTAGATGTAAATTAAAAACTTTTCTAAAGCTCAATATCTTCTAAAAACTCTTAAACAATATTTTCTAAAATTTGTTAAAACATTCTATATTATTTGAAAATTTTTCCATACAACTTAATTGTCTTAAGAACTCAAAAAAAGTATTGTGAGCTCAAAAGCTTTTTAAATCTTTCTAAAAAAATTCTAAACATTTAAAAACTTCCAAACTATGTACTAAAAAACAAAAAATTCTAAAATTCTCTATAATCTAGATATTTTAATAGTTTAAAAGGCTACCATATTTATGTTTTGTAAAAAAAAAAACTAAGTTGTGTTGTGTGTGCAATTTCACGTTTCAAAATATGGAAAATTGTAGTTTTGGGCTAAGCAAAATGAAAAAAAAAATTTAATTAAAAAAAAATAAAAGAACAAAGTTAAAAAAAAAAATTCTAGGTTTTTTCATAAATAGATCAGTCCTCGTTTTTGAAAATTGATATATTGTATGCTTGACATACTAAAGAAATAATTTTGTAACAAATTAAAAAAATAAATCTTTTCTTACCTAATTTAGGCATAAAAGTATGAAAAATGCTTAGTGCCTTGTCCTTATAGTCTAAGATAATGCAGCAGAGTCCACGTATGTCGGTTTTTTGCTATCAATTTGTAAGTAAGTGCAGGAAAAAAGGTCAAAAACAGAGTCATAGCCGGTTGTGCTCTGCGGTGTAGAAGGAATGTTTGAATTGCAGTTTTTGTCAAGTTTTTTTGGTGTCAAATGTAAAAATATATAGTGAAAAACGTAAAAACATTTCCGGAGCAAGCAAAACGTTTTTGATCAATACGTTCCAATTTTGACATCACCAAGAAACACACATCCCATATTAATCCTTTCAACAACAAAAAATTGCATGACATACAAGTCAAACGGAACAAGTAAAAGAAGAGAAAACATTTTCTTTCAAAGTAAAATAGCAACTGACAACGGTTAGAAACAAATTGGCTAAAAACGGCAATTATCTAAAATGGATCATTTTAGTTTGTTAAAGTAAAATGGTTTTAATTATCAACGATATAAATGCTTGGTGTGGTGGATGCGTTATTAAGCGTTTGTTGTGTCGGTGGTTTAAAAAAATAAGATTTAAATATTAAATAGCCAAGTTATAATTATTTTAAATTCATTTAAGTGTATAACCTTAAACTTGATTTAAGTCTACTTTCTAATAGCGCAAAAAGTTTAGTTATAATAATCCAAATGTTATAATTAATCACAGCTTTTCGCAATTTTATCAAAAGCAGCAGCGGCGACTATTCGACTGTGAACAGCCGACGCACACACATCGCACACATCAAAGAGAGAGAGAAACCAGCCGAGAGCCAGCAACTTATATATATTTTTTAAACCGACTTTGCTCGACCTCCTGAAAGATCCTGTGGTCAACGGCACCATCAAAAGACAGCAAACAAAGTCCAAGCTTAATGCCCTTGGTCATCAAAACCATGGTAACCCGTAAGGGTAAGCTGAAGGCTAATCTTAGAAATAAAATCCGATCCGTTAACAAGAACATGAAGCAGGAAGTTATCAAAGAAGTGACCCACAAAACTTAAACGGCCAGCGGACCACTCCCATTTTGAGGATAAAGCCAACTCCGCCGATCATCACCAAGCGGTCACAAAAAATTTAAAAGAAGAGTCCCAGGACGCCTCCGCCTTCATGGAAACGTACCAATCTTCAACTCCCATCATGAGAATCAAGAACGCTAAGGAAGACAACGAGTAATATGTCGTAGTCCAGAATAAACAGAAGTAAATAACTAAAGGTAAGTCAAAACCAATAACTAACTAACCGGTCATCAACCAATCCCAGCCAGGCCTCAAGTCCCGCAAGACAGTCATCAGCGGCTACTCCTGCCGGCCCCTTAGGCCTAAAAACACAAAGAAAATCAGTCCCCAAAAGCGCCGCTTCCGCTCAAATATAAAAGGAAAAAAAATCATATTCAAGCCTGGAACCTAGACCTAGACCTTACCCTACCCCCTTTAATTCTTGCTTCTCACTCTCAACAATCAAAGTTTATCATTGCTGACAAGCACCTATTCCCGGGAGTTAAAACCACCACTGCTGATTACTTCACATGGTCTCGTCCTGAAGAGAGATGCATGAAAGTAGTAATTTGCAATTTGTCGTTTTACCTTGCCAAGGAAAAAGTAGGAAAGGCATTAAAGAAGATGGGCTTCAAGCCATCTAGTCTCCATCGCATGAGGAACGAGTTTGGTCGATTCCCAATAATTTCCGTACAACTTTCCAAAGAGAAAAAGAGTATGGAAATCAAAGACATCAAAAAAAATTTTAATCTTACGGTCTAAATTGAACCAAAAAAGAAAAGCAAAAAGCAAAAATACAAGCACACCTCCAAAAGATGTTTCAGAGCATCTCTGGTACGATGTAATTGTTCGAGTCCACATCAGTCTGTGACATGCCCAAAGGTCACATCTCCAAAGTGTACTCTATGCTCCTGCCCTCATCCCACAAATTTTTAGAAATGCAGTGCTTACATCAAAATGCTCCAATTCAAGCTTACCTAAGCTCAGGTTCCCGCTTTGGACGATGATACAGAGCAGAGCACCTCAAAAAGGTCGAAAGAGAGGTTGAGAACTTCTTGGCAGGCTCAAATGACGACACCCCTTTAAACAACAGCGTTCAACCGTTTGGATTAGAAGAATCATATCAAAACTCAAAACTTGATCTGCACCAGGTCCTGACGGTATTCCAAAGAAAGCTTTAAAATCTTTCTTGCACAAAGCAACAATGGTTTTGATCAATATTGCTAATGCAATCTTACGTACAAAACACTTCCCAACACTTTGCAAAGGCTCTCAAGTAACCAACATCCCAAAACCTAGAAAGGACCGAAAGTTTCCCCAAAACTACCCGCCAATCAGTCTTCTGTGCACCTTAAGCAAGGTCATAAAAAAGAGTAATCCTGGATGATATCCAAAAACACGGGGAAGTAAATTCTCTTCTTCCCATAAGTTCCGGCGTAAATACTCTGTCCACTGACCATATTACTAAAGGTTTTAGACTGAGAAAAACCATAGAAGTGGACACTTCTGTACAGCTCAAAATCGGCAATAGTGGTCACCATGAGCAATCTTTAAAACTGGTGTAACGACTGGAAAGTCAAAGTAAACCCAGAAAAAAGCGAAGCTGTTCTTTTCTCACGACAATAAACGACATCTCACAAAAACGTTTTCTTCAATGACGAACCGATTCCATAGTCAGATTGTGTACAGAATTTAGAAATCACTTTTGATAAAAGTTTGACGTTCAAAGCGTAGGTCCAGGCCATTATAGATAAAGCCAAGTTGGCAAAATTTAGTTGGTAAGCACTATTCTCGTGAGAGTAAACACCAACACGTTGACGAGTCTTTAGAAGATTAAAAAAAATATAATGTATAAAAAATAAATTTTATAAAAAAATATTAATTTAATAAAAACAAAAAATAAATTATCAAAATTATAAAAAAATCCGTTCCAAAATCCTAGATTATCCTAAATTTATC
Source organism: Tachinus rufipes (assembly GCA_963932245.1). Taxonomy (NCBI): domain Eukaryota; kingdom Metazoa; phylum Arthropoda; class Insecta; order Coleoptera; family Staphylinidae; genus Tachinus; species Tachinus rufipes. The sequence goes on from OZ010749.1 coordinate 14,019,159, forward strand.
AACTTTTTGCAAACATAACAATTAAATTTTTTTGTTTTCTTCTTAAAGTTTCAAATTTCAAGAAACTAAAGTGGTCAGTTAGTTAACCTAACCTAACCTAACCTAACACACAAATGTAGCTAAACTTTGCCTTTTTATTCCTATAAAATTATAAATAAAGAATACAATACAAATACAAATGATTCATAATAACGTAAATATAAAAAAAAAATTGTTTAGTTTTTAAACTAATAAATGTATTAGACTTTGATTTCAATATTAGCAATAATTACTAAATCAATATTTCCTCAAAAAACAACATTCACAAATCCATGACAATAATAATAGCCCAGTAATATTACAAAAACACTTAATTACCATGTTAATGTCCAACAAATTAAATATTAATTTATATAATTACAATATTTAACAAATTTAAAACCACAAAAATATTGCTTGGTCATTACAATAAAACCTCCCATTCATAATATCAATAAAATTCTCCGACACTTCAAACCCGTTATTACTCATTTAAATCGAATCCGGAGATGTGTGGGGATGCTGGGCTATACCCGATGCACCCAACCACCACATCCTGTAGATGAAAATTGTTATCCTTTAAAATCTATGAATCATTTAAACCCAATGAACCTGTGCGTTTTGCATATATTTATATATATTTCAAGGCTGGGGCCCCACCATACCATGTGCGTTTTTACGTGGGGAGTGAGGGCCTGCAAGAAACAACTATGATGTTGTCATTCGTGGTCCGACGCGGTTAACTTTACGTGTGTTTGTTGGTTTTTATTTAATAAATATGTGTAAATACTGAGTTGACTGAACTAAATGTGAGTAGTTATTTATAGCAATATCAATATGAGAAATTACAATGTCATCTTAATCTATATTCCACGCAAATACAAATTTGACGTCATATTGTTGCTTTGCTACTTTTTATAATATTGGAATAATTTATTTTATTATTGGAGTTTGGAAAAGTATATTAAACTTTATTTCTAGTTGAATGTAGCCCGCAGTTTTTCGCTGATTAACTGATGATAATGGCACGGCCATTAAGAACACAATCGATAGGGTCTTTCACATCAACAATTGGAATTTATTGCCATTCTATTTCAGTGTAAAAGTTTCTTTTTAGCAAATTGCATTTGCGACGATTATTAACAAATTTGTTACTAAGTATTTAAAGAATTTATTACTCTATTAAATAGCAATTGAAGGACATTATTTATTATAATTATGTCATCCAGTAATTAAATTTTGCAAATTAAAATAAAATTTCTGGTATTTCCAATAATTTGCTGTATAGTAAAAAAGATGAATCCCTCTTTCTTCATAAAACGGATTGTTTAAATTCCTTCATCAATTTTTTCCTTAAAATGCTTTAATTATGTCATTAAGAAAATTGATATTGTCATAATAAATCGGGTCGATGTTCTCAGAAATGCGTAGGTTTCCATGGTTGATTGTTTTTTTGTAATAGTTCTAGTTTTGTAATCAAATTATTAATTTTTTTTATTGCTTTAATATTTAAAGTTAACCGTGAACTAAAGCAAGGACAATGTAAAAAGAATTTGCGTGGTTTTTGTTGTTAATTTATTATTACCGGTTGAGATGACCATCCTTATTTTTTTTGTTCTATTAGATTAAATTGCTTCAATTTAATTTAAGAAAAAATGTATATAGTACATATATTTTTTTAGAATTGTTTTAGTTATAATAATATGAACCAGTTCCAATTTTTTTTAAATTTTTGTTTAAACAACTTGAAACAAAAAGAAAATACAACTTAGCTCATGCGGCTACACATCAGCGTGCTGCAAACATTGATTTCCTGCTCTTGATACTTAATATGCTATTTTTACACATACCACAGTGAACTTATACAACAATTTACGCTGAATTTTTTGGTCATAAGGCTTGTTTTATTAAATACACTGAAAGATTATTCAGTTACGAGCATTTTAGATTTTTTTCTGTGAATTTCAGCAGTTTATCGTGAAAATAAATTGTAAAGAAATTGTTCTGAAAAGTAAATAAAATGCCAAAAATTAATAAAAATTACAAAAATCAACAAAAACCTTTCAAAAACGATCTTGAAAAGTGATTTATGATCTACAACAGATTCAAAATATTCAAATATGATTAAAAGCTGTTTCAAATATGTCTCACAAGCATATAAGGCCTTGTCGGTGCCTATTTTCGAAACCTTATTTTGCTATTTTTGATATTTCGAGAATAGAATTTGGTACTTTTTGATAGTTTATGGTCTTATTTTGTTTCATTTAAACAGTTTTTTTTCACATTTTTGCTATTATTGAGATTTTATTAAAATTGATACACTTTTAAAGCGTTTATGGTTTGATTTTGGTGTTTTTTTGACAATAGTTTAAAATTTTGTAGCCGGATTTTGCACTTTTCAACAGTTTGTGTCAGATTTTGGTTCTTTCTATCGAAATTTTTGATATTTTAAAATTGGATTATGCTATTTTTAAAATTTATAGAATTATATACACAAAAATATAGAAGCTTTGGATAGACTACCAAAGAAAAGACAAATACTTCAGAACTAATCTAGAAACTTCTAAAAATTTTGGAAAAACTTCCAAACTTATTAAGAAACTTTCAAAAACATGCCAAAAAATGTAGAACTGATCCAGAAACATTCAAAAGAATTTAAAAAAAAATCAGAAACTTTAAGAAGAGTGTAAAATTTTTAGAAAAACTGACAAAAATTAACGAGTTAAAAAATTGCCAAAAATGGGAATTTTAGAACTTATCTAGATATTTTTAAAAGGATGCATTCATTTTGGAAAAATGTCAAACTGCCAAAAAAATCAGATGAATCTTGAAACTTTGAAAAATTTGCCAACAACAAATTAAGAAACTTCAGAACAAATCTAGACTCCAAAATCTTTAGGAAGACGAAGATAATAAAATAACTTTAGAAAAACTTCCAATTCAGAAACAAAAAGGATAAAAAAAATATTTTTCAGACATTTTAAGAAGAGTGCAAAAACTGTTTAAACTTAAGAAATTTAATTTTGGGTGGGCCACTCCGTAACATGATTACAAGTCAGCAGTTTGAACTAGAGTGAACCACCCACCCACTTAAGTGTTCGTTATCAAAAGATTCTATCATCACCTTCTCTTGTGGTAAAATGACTTGTCACGTCCGCAGAGAAGTCAAACTACGAATTCCACTTAAGTGGGTGGGTTTGCCACTTCATAACATAATAACTAGTCAGTGACGTCAGAACTTATTTTATCACAAGAGAAGGTTGCGATGCAATTTTTTGATAACAAACGAACACTTGGGTGGGTGAGTGGGCCACTTCAGTCCAAACTACTAACTTGTTATTATGTTACGGAGTGTCCCACCCACCTACCCACCCAAATGTGCGTTATCAAGGAATTTTCAGTTTGACCTTTCTGCGGACGATAAGAGTCATTTTATCACAAGAGAAGGTCGTGATGCAATGTAGTCTAAACTGCTGACTTGTTATTATGTTACGGAGTGGCCCACCCACCCACCCAAGTATACGTTATTAAAAAATTATTAGTTTGACCTTTCTGCGGACGTCAAAAGTCATTTTATCACAAGCGAAGGTGATGATGGAATGTTTTGATAACGAACAGTTGGGTGAGTGGGCCACTTCGTAACATATTACCGAGTCAGTAATTAAAACTGAAGTGGCCCACTCACCCACCCAAGTGTTCGTTATCAAAAGATTGCATCATGACCTTCTCTTGTGATGAAATGACATCTGACGTCCTCAGAAAGGTCAAACTACCAATTCCTCGATAACAAACACTTGGGTGGGTGGGTGGGCAACTCCGTAACATAATAACTAGTTAGTAGTTTGGAATGGAGTGGCCCACCCACCCACCCAAGTGTTTGTTATCAAACGATTGCATCACAACTTTCTTCTGTGATAAATTAACTTCTAACGTCCGCAGAGAGGTTAAACTACCAATTCCTTGTTAACAAATACTTGGGTGGGTGGCTTGGCCACTCCGTAACATGGTAACAAGTCAGTAGGTTGGATTAAAGTAATCACAACCTTTTCTTGTGATAAAATTACTTCTAACATTCGTTGAAAGGTCAAACTACCAATTCTTTAATAACGACACTTGGGTGGGTGGGTGGGCCACTCCTTAACATAATTACGATTTAGTAGTTTAGACTGGAGTGGTCCACCCGCCCACCCAAGTGTTTGTTATCAAAAAATTGCACCTCAACTTTCTCTTGTGATGAAATATGTTCTTACGTCCACAGAAAGGTCAAACTATCAATTCCTTGATAACGAACATTTAGGTTGGTTGGTGGGCCACTCCGTATCGTAATAACAAGTCAGTAGTTTTGACTGGAGTGGCCCACCCACACGCCCAAATGTTCGTTATCAAAAGATTGCATCATGAGAGAGAAGTCAAACTACTAATTCCTTGAAAAAGAAAATTTGGCTGGATGGGTGGGCCACTCCGTAACATAATAAGAAGTTAGTAGTTTTGACTGGAGTGGCCCATCCACCCACCCAAGTGTTCGTTATCAAAAGATTGCATCATGACCTTCACTTGTAATAAAATGACTTTTAGCGCCCACAGAGAGGTCAAACTACCAATTCCTTGATAACGAACACTTGGTTGGGTGGGTGGCTCACTCCGTTACATAATAACGTGTCAGTAGTTTAGACTGGAGTGGCCTACCCACTAACCGAAGTGTTTGTTATCAAAAAATGGCATCACAACCTTCTCTTGTGATAAAATTATTTCTGACGTCCGCAGAGAGGTCAAAATACAAATTCCTTGATAACAAACACTTGGGCGGATGGGTGGGCCACTCCGTAACATAATAACAAGTCAATAGTTTGAACTGAAGTGGCCCACCCACCCACCCAAGTGTTCGTTATCAAAAAATTGCATCGCAACCTTCTCTTGTGATAAAATGACTTCTGACTTCCGCAGAGAAGTCAAACTACTAACTCCTTGGTAACAAACTATTGGGTGGGTGGGTGGGCCACTCCGTAACATAATAACAAGTCAATAGCTTGGACTGGAGTGGCCCACCCACCCACCCAAGTGTTCGTTATCAAAAAATTGCATGGCAACCTTCTCTTGTGATAAAATGACTTTTGACTTCCGCACAGAAGTCAAACTACTAACTCCTTGGTAACGAACTATTGGGTGGGTGGGTGGGCCACTCCGTAACATAATAACAAGTCAATAGTTTGGACTGGAGTGGCCCACCCACCCACCCAAGTGTTCGTTATCAAAAAATTGCATCGCAACCTTCTCTTGTGATAAAATGACTTCTGACTTCCGCAGAGAAGTCAAACTACTAACTCCTTGGTAACAAACTATTGGGTGGGTGGGTGGGCCACTCCGTAACATAATAACAAGTCAATAGCTTGGACTGGAGTGGCCCACCCACCCACCCAAGTGTTCGTTATCAAAAAATTGCATGGCAACCTTCTCTTGTGATAAAATGACTTTTGACTTCCGCAGAGAAGTCAAACTACTAACTCCTTGGTAACGAACTATTGGATGGGTGGGTGGGCCACTCCGTAACATAATAACAAGTCAATAGTTTAGACTGGAGTGCCCCACCTACCCACCCAAGTGTTCGTTATCAAAAAATTGCATCGCAACCTTCTCTTCTGATAAAATGACTTTTGACTTACGCAGAGAAGTCAAACTACTAACTCCTTGCTAACGAACACTTGGGTGGGTGGGTGGACCACTTCGTAACATAATAACGAGTCAATAGTTTGGACTGGAGTGGCCCACCCACCCACCCAAGTGTTCGTTATCTTAAAATTGCATCGCAACCTTCTCTTGTGATAAAATGACTTCTGACTTCCGCAGAGAAGTCAAACTACTAACTCCTTGGTAACAAACTATTGGGTGGGTGGGTGGGCCACTCCGTAACATAATAACAAGTCAATAGCTTGAACTGGAGTGGCCCACCCACCCACCCAAGTGTTCGTTATCAAAAAATTGCATGTCAACCTTCTCTTGTGATAAAATTACTTTTGACTTCCGCAGAGAAGTCAAACTACTAACTCCTTGGTAACGAACTATTGGGTGGGTGGGTGGGCCACTCCGTAACATAATAACAAGTCAATAGTTTGGACTGGAGTGGCCCACCCACCTACCCAAGTGTTCGTTATCACAAAATTGCATCGCAACCTTCTCTTGTGATAAAATGACATTTGACTTACGCAGAGAAGTCAAACTACTAACTCCTTGGTAACGAACACTTGGGTGGGTGGGTGGACCACTTCGTAACATAATAACGAGTCAATAGTTTGGACTGGAGTGGCCCACCCACCCACCCAAGTGTTCGTTATCATTAAACTGTTTCGCAACCTTCTCTTGTGATAAAATGACTTCTGACTTACGCAGATAAGTCAAACTACTAACTCCTTGGTAACGAACACTTGGGTGGGTGGGTGGACCACTTCGTAACATAATAACGAGTCGGTAGTTTGGACTAGAGTGGCCCATCTACCCACTCAAGTGTTCGTTATCAAAAGATTGCATCATGACCTTCTCTTGTGATCAAAATGACTTCTGACGTCCGCAGAGAGGTCGAACTACCAATTCTTTGATAACGAACACTTAGGTGGACGAGTGGGCCACTCCATAACATATTAACAAGTCAGTAGTTTAGACTGGAATAGCCCACCCACCCACCCAAGTGTTTGTTATCAAAATATTGCATCACAACCTTCTTTTGTTATAAAATAAGTTCTGACGTCCACAGAAAGGTTAAACTATCAATTCCTTGATAACGAACATTTGGGTTTGTTGGTGGGCCACTCTGTGTCATAATAACAAGTCAGTAGTTTTGACTGGAGTGGCCCGCCCACCCACCAAAGTGTGCCTTATCAAAAGATTTCATCACAACGTTCTTTTGTAATAAAAGGATTTCAGACTTCCGCAAAAAGTTCAAACTACCAATTTCTTGGATACATAATAACGTGTCAGTAGTTTGGACTGGAGTGGCCTACCCACTCACCCTATTGTTTGTTTTCAAAAAATTGCATCACAACCTTCTTTTGTGATAAAATGACTTCTGACGTCCGCAGAGAGGTCAAAATACCAATTCCTTGATAACGAACACTTTGGTGGGTGGGTGGGCCACTTTGTAACATATTACCAAGTCAGTAGTTTATACTGGAGAGGCCCGCCCACCCACCCAAGTGTTTGTTATCAAAAGATTGCATCACAAACTTCTCTTGTAATAAAATGACTTCTGACGTCCGCAGAGAAGTCAAAATACCAATTCCTTGATAACGAACACTTGTGTGGGTGGGCGGGCCACTCCATTACATAATAACGTGTCAGTAGTTTAGTTTGGACTGGAGTGACCTACCCACTCACCCAAGTGTTCGTTATCAAAAAATTGCATCACAAACTTCTCTTGTAACAAAATAAGTTCTGACGTCCGCAGACAGGTCAAACTACAAATTCCTTGATAACAAATACTTGGGTGGGTGGCTGGCCACTCCGTAATATATTACCGAGTTAGTAGTTTAAACTGGAGTGGCCCATCCACCCACCTAAGAGTTTGTTATCAAAAGATTGCATCACAAACTTCTCTTGTAATAAAATGACTTCTGACGTCCGCAGAGAAGTCAAAATACCAATTCCTTGTTAACGAACACTTTGGTGGGTGGGTGGGCCACTTCGTCACATATTACCAAGTCAGTAGTTTAAACTGGAGAGGCCCGCCCACCCACCCAAGTGTTTGTTATCAAAAGATTGCATCATGACCTTCTCTTAAGATAAAATGACATCTAACGTCCGCTGAGAAGTCAAACTACCAATTCCTTGATAACAAACACTTGGGTGAGTGGGTGGGCTACTCTGTAACATAATAACGAATCAGTAGTTTGGACTGGAGTGGTCCACCCACCCACCAAAGTGTTTGTTATCAAAAAACTTCATCACGACCTCTTCTTGTGATAAAATGACTTCTGACGTCCGCAGAAAAGTCAAACTACAATTTCCTTGATAACAAATACTTGGGTGGGTGGCTGGGCCACTCCGTAACATATTACCGAGTTAGTAGTTTAAACTGGAGTGGCCCACCCACCCACCTAAGAGTTTGTTATCAAAAGATTGCATCATGACCTTCTCTTGTAATAAAATGACTTCTGACGTCCGCAGAAAAGTCAAAATACCAATTTCTTAATAACGAACACTTTGGTGGGTGGGTGGGCCACTTCGTAACATATTACCAAGTCAGAAGTTTAAACTGGAGAGGCCCGACCACCCACCCAAGTGTTTGTTATCAAAAGATTGCATCAAGACCCTCTTTTGTAATAAAATATCTTCTTAGATCCGCAGAGAGGTAGTTTGAATTGGAGGTGGGTGGATGGGTGCACTACTCCGTAACATAATAACAAGTCAGTAGTCTGGCCTGGACTGGCCTACCCACTCACCCCCTTAAGTGTTCGTTATCAAAAAATTGTATCACAATCTTCTTTTGTGATAAAATAACATCTGACGTCTAACTATTAATTCCTTGATAACGTACACTTGGGTGGGTGAGTGGGCTACACCGTAACATAATAACGAGTCAGTAGTTTGGACTGGAGTGGCCCACTCACTCACCCAAGTGTTCGTTATTAAAAGATTGCATCACGACCTTCTTTTGTAACAAATTAAAAACTTCTGACGCCCACAGACAGGTCTAACTACTAATTCCTTGATAACAAACACTAGGGTGGGTAGGTGGCTCACTCCGTAACATGGTAACAAGTCAGTAGGTTGGATTGGAGTAACCCACCCACCCACCCACCCAAGTGTTCGTTATAATAAAATTGCATCGCAACCTTCTCTTGTGATAAAATAATTTCTGACGTTCGCAGAGAAGTCAAATTACCAATTCCTTGATAACGTACACTTGGGTGGGTGGATGGGCCACACCATAACATGGTAAAGAATCAGTAGGTTGAATTGAAGTGGCCTACTTTTCATGAAGACATTGAAAATATAAATTTTTATAAAGGGTTTTAAATTTTAACAAATGTTCACGCACTATCATCACGTTTGATAGAAGGAAAAACCTTCACCTGGAAAATGTTACTACAAAGGCCATTTAGGTGCTCTTTGCAACCAAAATGATGGATGCACATAGAAACTGACACCTAATATGACCAGGTTAGCTTTGTACTAGTTACTTAAAATCTAAATAAAATTGCATTTAATTAGTTAGGATATAGGAAATATTATGAAGCATATTAAATTTACAAAAAAAATGCAAAAATGTCATAAAAATAACGTAATCAAACCGACCCCAGAGAATAAAAATGGTAAATTATTAATATATTACCAATATGGTAGGTTAACAACATACATCTTAAAAAACAATCAATAAATATTGCATTTATACAACATAAAAATGTCTTCTAATTGGAATTAAGAATAAATGTAAACGATACCTTTAATAACATCTGATGCTATGACCTCGGATGACCCCCATGAGCCGGCATCTGGATATACGAATTTTCCAATCAAACTAATTCACTCCGAGTAAAAATATTCATAAAACACAACCCCTACACATTACTCCCAACCCTAAACACAACGGCACTAATTAATTATGCAAATTTACCACTAAATTTAGCAAAATTATCACGAGCACTTTTCGTCGACTTCTACGCTGAACCATCGGACCCGAACTGCAACGAGTCGGTACGATCGGGTGAGCTAGCTGAAGTCAATCGTATACGCAATGATTTGCATTTTCAAATACATGGCGGTATAATAAAATAATTTTATTACGACGCAAATTATAATAATAAATTGTTTTAAAATCAATTTTCTCATTAGGATTGTAACAATTTTGATTTATATACTAGAGTACATTATTAAAATACAATTTATTATCGGAATCAATTTATATTATAATAGAAGTGTAAAGAAATGTTTGATTATCCCTTCTCCCTTCAAAACTTTTTTTTCGTTTAATTTAATAAAAATTATTTCGATTAAATATGCTACGTGACCTAGAGATCTAAAACCTTAGGAATCGTCATATTTTGGTACCCCAAATATGTGTACAAAATTTGAGCAAATCGGTGATGTCGATGTGGAGACGATTGTCTGAACTATCGTGGAATTACCCTATACCGACTGCGCTATATTAGTTGTAGCTGAACATCAAAACCTTTTTTATATAAAATTTACATGGGTTTTTATCCCATAAAAATGGTGATTAACTAGCGTTGTATTAAATTAATACATGTAATTATTTTTTTATTACCTTAAAGAATATTCAACATAATAACTTAATAAAACAAAAATTTCCTTTAAAAAAATGTATTATTTAATTTAAAATTGTTTGCCAATAAAAAATTGTTCAAATATTTTTGTACAAGCGAGATTCCTTAATAAATTGGTTTAATTAAATTAATATTCGTGGAATATTAATTTGCAGACAATGGATACGGGTTGTGAAGGAATGCGAGCAGAGTGTGGGACTTCAGTTGTGCAAGTACCGATTGCACTCCAAAGATGAAGTAGAACTGCAAGTAGAGCAGAATGAATATCCATTCACGAAATTCCATCAGCGGTTCTAATGCGTTGTAAAATTATATTCACTTCACTTCTTTATGGATAGTTAAATTAATAGAGAATTTACAAAAGTTAGTTCATTAAATTTTTAATATGATTTATTGCAAACTAGTAAAAAGTGATACGTTATCAAGAAAAGTGGTCGAAAATGAAAAGGAAACTATTAACCAGAGGAAGTACGAAATGTTTGATTTAAATAAATTAGGAACTAAATCATTTTAATTATACTGCACACATATTTGTTATCATATATTAAAATGAAAAATTTGTCATACATGTAAAGAGATCAATCAAATTATCGTTGTTAAATTTTATGATTAATTGCAAATAGTAAATTGCTCGCTCCATTTACATGTTGATGAATATAAAATATAAATCGGTATCAGTTTCGATCTCCCCTGGGTGCTGTCGTACAAAAATTCAAATCGAAATAATTGGCACATTTTCAGAAATTTATTAAACATTATTTAATTAGATAATGTCATAATTTAATTAAACTTGTAAACAAAACGAGATATAAATGCATATTGTATGTTTGGCCTCGAATCTTTGTAACCTTCTATTGGAAAGCAGTCATTACAAAAGTCTGTATGTTTAGGTTTAAAAATATGCACAACTATTCATATTTTATAAATAAGAATTGATCTCACTGTGTTTTAAGTGAGCTAATAGATATCTCTATTAGATTAACATTTAAATAAAATATTGGCAGCAAACAATTAACGTTATTTTTGTAGAGTTTAATAAATATTCATTATTGAATTATTATTCGATTGTCAATGCTAACTAAACACAAAAGGTCGATGTTTTGACGGCCTTAAAAATCGTTGAATTTTAATCTACTTTTTATTGCAAAATTTTATTGGAAATATGATATCATAGTTATTATAATTTAGTAGTAACAGACTAGTATAGTTTAGCTAATAAAATAACAAGCGTTTGCTGTCAACATACAATAAAAAGTATAGTTAATTTACAAGAGATATCGAAATTAAATGCAAATATTTTTATTTTTATATAAAAATATTTTTTTTTTTTTTAACAAATGTTAACTATTTTGGCGCAGTCGGTTTAACAAGCTTATCTTTCTGTGGTCAATTCTACAAATTTCTCCAAGTCAATTTTATATAAAAAATGTATTTTTTTTTTGTTTAATATATTTTAACTCTTTTTGATGTTTAGCTAACTAATTAATTTAGCCTTTGCTTAGAAATTTTTACAGACTAATTACCTTATTATCAGTTGTGAATATGGTAAAAATAGGTTTTGAAAGACAAAAATTGAGCCATCATAATTTTGGCGCAGTCGATTTGGTGCAGTTATTTTCAATATTATCATACTTATCTATTGTTGATCAGTTGTGGATCACAAAATTAGATTGAATTGTGAATAAATATCAATTTAGGTTATTTGTTTAATCATATTTTTTATCAGTCGAACAAATTATAATATACAATTTATGATCATAGACAGTTTTTAATCACATTTGAATAGTTTTGATCAGTTGTAAATAATAAATGACACTTCAAGATCATTTTTGATCGTTTTTAGACATAGAGTGGTGTAGCTAGGTTTGTTGGGCTTCACCGCAAAACATTGAGGAAGGCTGCCTGACGGTTTTGAAAAAAAAATTGTAATTTTTTTATTTGGTTTTATAATTTTCTTTAAACAGACTTCTAAAGCTTTAGAGAAAAGTAACTTCTAATCTTTTTATGATCAACATTTGAGCGGTCGGATGGGTTTTAGTTCAAAGTAACTGTTTATAGCCAAATTTTAGTATTTTGCTATACAATTTTTAAGTTTTGTGGACGAATTTGAGTGTTTTTGCCATTTTATAGCCAAATTTATTGGTTTTTCACATTTTTAAGTTTTCTAAAATTTCCTAAATATATTTTCTAGCTGTATTTTACGTAATTCTAAAGTTTTGTGGTCAAATTTGAGTGTTTTTGTAGTTTTTATATTAAATATTGGCAATTTTATAGCAAAATTTTTACATTTTATAGAATTTGTTGTGTTTCTATCATTTTTTGCCGGAATTGGTACTTTTCTTACAGATTTTGGCCATATTTTTGACATTTTATTATTGGATTTTGGCTTTTTAGCCTTTTATAAATCAGGTTTGGTTGTTTTAACATTTTTTAGTTGGATTTTGGATTTTTTACGTATCTCTTTAAATTATTAAAATAATTTAGATATTTTAGTTCTGGATTTAAGTATGGTTTCCTATTTTATGGCCGGATTTTTGCATTGTTGACACTTATTGAATTGGATTTTGGTACTTTAAAATAGAACTTGCTAAATTTTTGCATTTAATGAACGGATGTTTTGTCCGTAACATGATAAAAAGTCAGTAGTTTGGCCTAGAGTTGCCCACCCACCCACCAAAGTGTTTGTTTTCAAGAAATGTCTTAGTAGGTGATGGCGAAATCCAAATCTAATCATTTAATGACAGACAATTGGGCGGACGGGTGAGTCACTTCAGAACATAGACTATGGACAAACTATTCAAACTAGGGTTCCCGCCCACCCGCCCAAGTGTTAGTTATCAAAACATTAAAAGTTTTTCTTTTCTGCAAGCGTTAAAAGTCTTATGTCAAAGAAGATGATGGTAAAATCCAATCCTTTGATGACGGACAAGTGGGCGGGCGGGTGGGTTACTTCAAAATATGAATACGGACGGATTATTTTAACTGGTGTTCTTGCCCACCCGCCCAAGTGTTAATGATAAAAAAAAATTAATTATTTCTTCTTTGCAAGAGTTAAAAGTTTCTATATCAAAAGATTTGATGGTGATATCCAATCTCTTGACAACAAACTTTTAGACGGGTTAGGTGGGTGGGTTACTCCAGAGCATGATTACGGATGATAGTTTAAACTTAATTTCTGCACATTAAAAACCTTGTCAAAGTATCAATCTCCGAGTCCGTAAAAATCAAACCAGATACATTGGAGATTCGAGCACTCAGACCAGCTTATCTGTCTAGAAAAAATTATGACAGGAATCTTGATAGGGTACTGCCAACTAAAAAAACTTATGCACACGACTGGACAATCAAGCACGTGCTCATACAATATAAAGTCCATATCAAGAAGTTGCTTGCTTGACATAGCCAGTATAAAAGAGGTCCCTCTAAGCGTTGTACTTGCATACAGCAGCCACATAGAGTGGTCGAATGCTAGGACAACAGAGTAAGGTTACCACTAAAAGAAGTACAAAGAGCCTAATAAGGCCTACGTGCAGTAAACTTCGGTTTACCTTCCGACCAGCTTATAGACAAAAGCAGAACAAAAAGATTGATTGGAAGAACTGCAGAGTTAATAGAGTGAGCAAAAAAGTAAACTTCTTTAAATGTTTGCAATATGGGCATAAAAAAGCTAAAAAAAAAGCGTAAAATGTGGCAAAGAATGCCACAAAGTAGCAGAATTTTGCAAACAAATCCAATTATGTATATAGTAAGGAAGAAAGACACCAATCCGGAAGCGTAAAGTGCCCAAACAACAACGACAGCAGAAGGCAGCGAACGTCATCCCAACATGATAAAGTTCCAACAAATTAACGCATACAACTTGTCATCTCTACTTCTTCAATTATCTTCTTTGCAGAAGAATTGTGATTGTGGTTGACTAGCTTGTTGCATGCACCGTTCCCTGTTCCTGGACTCTCTTGCTGCTTGTGAGGCTCGTTTGGTTTGTTGTTGATATTACAAACAACCAGAACATGATGATTTTCAATAGATTCAATTGGAGTTACCTACCCACCCGCTCGAGTGTTTGTTATCAATAAATTGGATCACAAACACTTGTGGCGGATGGGTGGGCAACTCCAGAACATGATGACGGTCAATATTTTTAATTGGAGTGGCCACAACCCGCGCAAGTGTTTGTTATCAAGATATTAAATTACAAACACTTGAGTGGGTGCGTGGGCAACTTCAAAACATAATGGCAGTCAATAGTTTGAATTGGAGTTGCCCACCCACCCGCCCGAGTGTTTGTTATTAAAAGATTGGATCACAAACACTTAGGCGGAACTCCAGAATATGATGACGGTCTATAGTATCTATTGGAGTTGCCCACCTACCCGGCCGAGTGTTTGTTATCAATAGATTAAATTCCAAACACTTGGGCGGGTGGCTGGGCAGTTCCAAAACATGAAGACGGTCAATAGTTTTAATTGGAGTTGCTCACCCACCCGCCTGAGTGTTTACTATCAAGAGATTAGATCACAAACACTTGTGCAGGTGAGTGGGCAACTTTAGAACATGATGACGGTCAATATTTTTAATTGGAGTGGCCCCCACCCGCGCAAGTGTTTGTTATCAAGATATTGGTTCACAAACACTTGGGTGGGTGCGTGGGCAACTTCAGAACATAATGACGGTCAATAGTTTGAATTGGAGTTGCCCACCCACCCGCCCGAGTGTTTGTTATTAAGAGATTTTATAACAAACACTTGGGCGGACGGGTGGGTAACTCCAGATCATGATGACAATCTATAGTATCTATTGGAGTTGCCCACCTATTCGGCCGAGTGTTTGTTATCAATAGATTAAATTCTAAACACTTAGGCGGGTGGTTGGACAACTACAGAACATGATGACGGTCAATAGTTTTAATTGGAGTTTCCCACTCAACCGCCCAAGTGTTTGTTATCAAGAGATTGGATCACAAACACTTGGGTGGGTGGTAGGGTAACTTTAGAACATGATGACAGTCCATAGTTTTAATTGAAGTTGCCCACCCACCCGCCCGAGAGTTTCTTATCAAGAGAATGGATCACAAACAATTGGGCGGGTGGGTGAGCAACTCCAGAACATAATGACGGTTAACAGTTTTAATTGGAGTTGCCCACCTACCCACCCCAGTGTTTGTTATCAAGAGATTGGATTACAAACACTTGGGTGGATGCGTGAGCAACTTCAGAACATGATGACGGTCCATAGCTTCAATTGGAGTTGCCTATCCACCCACCCCCACCAACCCGAGTGTTTGTTATCAAGAGATTGGATCACAAACAAGTGGACTAGTGGGTGGACAATTCCAGAACATGATGACGGTTAATAGTTTTAATTGGAGTGGCCCACCCACCCACCCAAGTGTTTGTTATCAAAAGATTGGATCACAAACACTTGGGTGGGTGCGTGGGCAACTTCAGAACATGATGACGGTTCATAGTTTCAATTGAAGTTGCCCAACCGCCCGCCCGAGTGTTTCTTATCAAGAGATTGGATCACAAACACTTGGACGAGTAAGTGGGTAACTCCAAAACATAATGACAGTCAATACTTTCAACTGGAGTTACCCATCCACTTGCTAGAGTGTCTATAGTCTATAGTTTAAATTGGAGTTACAAACCCACCCGCCCAAGTGTTTGTAATCAAGAGAATGGATCACAAACACTTTGCCGGGTAGGAGGGCAACTCCAGAACATGATGACGGTCATTAGTTTCAATTGGAAATCCCCACCCACTCGCCAAGTGTTTGTTATCAATAAATTGAATTCCAAACAGTTCAGCTGGTGCATGGGCAACTCCAGAACATGATGACGGTCAATAGTTTCAATTGGAGTTGCCCACCCACCCGCCCAAATGTTTGTTATCAATAGATTAGATTCCAAATACTTAAGCGGGTGCGTGGGTAACTTCAAAACATGATGACAGTCCATAGTTTTAATTCAAGTTGTCCACCCACCCGCCCAAATGTTCCTTATCACAAGTTTGAATCACAAACACTTGGGCATGTGGTTGGGCAACTCCAGAACATGAAGACGGTGAATAGTTTTAATTGAAGTTGCCCATCCACCCGCCCGAGTTTTCTTATGACGAAATTAGATCACAAACATTTGGGCGGGTGGGGGGGGGGGGTACTCTAAATCATAATGACAATCAATAGTTTTAACTGGAGTTTACCTTACTTGGGCGGGTGCAAGGAGAACTTTAAAACAAGATGACGGTCAATAGTTTTAACTAAAGTAACCCACCCACCCGCCAGAGTATTTCTTATCAATAGATTTGATTCCAACTAATTGGGCGGGTGCGTGGGTAACTCAAGGACATGATGACGGTCAATAGTTTTAATAACAGTTGCCCACCCACCCACCCGAGTGATTATTATCATGAGATAGGGTCACAAACACTTAAGCGGATGGGTGGGCTACTCCAGAACATGATAAAAGTCAACAGTTTCAAATGGGATTGCCTACCCACCCGCCCGAGTGTTTGTTATCAAGAAATTGGTTCACAAACACTTGGGCGGGTAGGTGGGCAACTCAAGAACATTATAAGAGTCAATAGTTTTAATTGGAGTTACCCACCCACCCAAGTGTTTGTTATCAAGAGATTGGATCACAAACAACTGAACGGGTGGGCAACTTTAGAACAGAATGACGGTCAATATTTTCTATTGGACTTACCCACCCAACCGCCCAAGTGTTTCTTATCAAGAGATTGGATTTCAAACAATTGAGCGAGTGGATGGGCAACTCCAGAACATGATGACGGTTCATAGTTTCAATTGGAGTTGCCCACTGACCCGCCCGAGTGTTCCTTATCAAAAGATTGGATCACAAACAATTGAGCGGGTAGATGGGCAACTCCAAAACATGATGACGGTCAATAGTTTCAACTGGAGTTACCCATCCACTTGCTAGAGTGTTTGTTATCAATAGATAGACTCTAAGAACATGATAACGGTCAATAGTTTTGATTGGAGTTGCCCACCCACCCGCCCAAGTGTTTGTTATGAAAAGTTTAGATCACAAACACTTGGGCGGGTGGGTGGGCATCTCCAGATCGTGATGACAGTCTATAGTTTCAATTGGAATTACAAACCCACCCGCCCAAGTGTTTGTTGTCAAGAGATTGGATCACAACTCTTGGGCGGGTGGGTGGGCAATTCCAACACATAATGATGGTCAATAGTTTTAATTGGAGTTTCCCACTCATCCGCCCAAGTGTTTCTTATTAATAGATTAGATTCCAAATACTTGGGCGGGTGCGTAGGCAACTTTAAAATATGATGACGGTCCATAGTTTCGATTGGAGTTGCAAACTCACCCGCCTTAGTGTTTCTTATCAAGAAATTGAAACACAAACACTTGGGCGGATGGGTGGGCAACTCCAGAACATAATGACGGTCAATATTTTTAATTGGAGTTACCCACCCACCCGCCCAAGTGTTTCTTATTAATAGATTAGATTCCAAATACTTGGATGGGTGCGTGGGGAACTACAGAACATAATGACGGTCAATATTTTTAATTGGAGTTATCTACCCACCCGTCCAAGTGTTTGTTATTAATAGATTAGATTTCAAACACTTGTGCGGCAAAACATAGTGACAATCAATAGTTTTAATTGGAGTTGCCCACCCATCCGCCCGACTGTTTGTTATCAATACATTGGATCACAAACACTTAAGTGGGTGGGTGGGCAGCCCCAGAACATGCTGACGGTCAATAGTTTTAATTGAAGTTGCCCACCCACCCTCCCGATTGTTTCTTATCAAGAGATTGGATCACAAACACTTTGGTGGGTGTGTAGGTAACTCCAGATTATGATGACTGTCAATAGTTTCAATTGGAAAATTATCTCAGAAGGAATTAAAGTCTGGTAAAAACAGTTGAACTTGCTAAATTCTATTAATAAAAAATTAAAAACATCTTATTGTTGGGACCACACCGAAATTCGGCCACAAACTGTTAAAAATTGCAAAATATTGTCAAATAGCACCAAAATTTGGTCTTAAACTGTTCATTTATAAAACATTAGAATACTTTCAGATAGAATCAAAATTCAGCAAAAATTGCATTCATAAAATGTGAAAAATAGCAAAATCTGGCCTTTAAACATTAAAATATTGTTATAAAGCACTAAAATTCGGCCATAAACTGTTGTAAAATCCAAAAAAACTAGCTTTAATATTAAAATATTGTTAAAAATGGCAACAGTCATAAAATGGTGAAAAATTATATTTATACAATCTACATCTAAAATATCAAAAATTTTGTTATAAAGAGCCAAAATCCGACATAAACTGTCGAAAAGTGCAAAATTGGAACAATACAATTTTAAGCAATGTCAGAAAATATCATAAACTCTTAAAAAGTGTAAAAATCTGTGATATCATCAAAATGTTGTGAACTTTAATAAACTGCACATGTATGCACAAGTTAGTTTCCATATTGGCAATCAAATTTGCATATTTATATTGAAAAACATTATTAATACAAATTGATTTTATCATTTTAACAATTTATTCATAACAAAACACATTAAATGAATATAAATTAAAAAAAAAAAGTGAACCTATATTATATTTAATCTCCATCGTATGAAATTGAAACATATCACACTAAGCACAATTGCTTTGTTAATGTTTGGGTTAAATCCATATAGATAATGTTTACAAAACACACTTCCCTTTGTTTATAACATAGATAACCCACCACAATATCCATTCATTCCAATTACGATTATTTACTACCCTAAACACCAACCACACAGCCAGACATAATAAAATTGTTATTTTATTAAAATCAATTTTCACAAAGTGCCAACCCCGCTGAAAAAAGACTAACTTATTGTTTTCCGTCTTGTATTTTATGTGCTCCGAAAAGATCCAAACAAGGCACAATAATTGCCGCCATTAAATGATTTTTATGCGTTTTTTCAGCCCTTATCCTTTCTCATTTTCTTGTATTGATGGCGAGATAAAAAGGATTGCTCCGATTTTTTACCCTACTCTATAAAAAAAAACTTGCCAGATGAAGTATAGGGCGGACGTAAAAAAAGACCAAATTGTGTGTCCTCCTTTACTCACGATCCACAATAACTGTCCTCCCAGTAAGGGTGATTTATATCCTTGCAAAGTAAGCCATTAAATAAAATTATTTTTAGATATTTTTTCATATAATGCGGATATTAATAAATTATGCTAATTTGTAATTGAATCATAATTTGCAATTCAAATATTATCGAAAAGCGTATGCTTTGATATTTATGATGCTACACATAAATGCGTTTAGTTATGTTTAATTTTGTTTTAATGGCTGGAATAATATGGTTATAAATTTATTGGATTATTTTGTTGGAAATAGATTTTTATGCTGCGGTTTATCTCTATATATTCTCTGTTGAGTGATTTTATTGCACTATAGTTTTATTTTATTGGTTGAATTTATTTATCGATATTTTAGTAATAAAAAATAGAATAAAATATTGTTTATTTCACACTTCTATAGTTAAATCAGCATTAATATAAATAGTTAACAATCCCCTTTGACTTATGTGGAGAAAACTGAAGCTAGAACCCTTAGACCATATACAGTTATAGACACGCTGTTTGACAACGCAGTGAAGCCAACATGATTGGTGCGTGTGACGTCAGTTGAGTGAAATAACCACACGTATGAATGAAAACACATTTTTATGCACCTAATCTACAAAAATGCCAATGAATATTTTTATAGCAAAATTTGCGTTTGGCCATTAATCATTTTATTATTTATAAGTTGACAATATATGCTTATAATAAATGCGTAACGTCAATCGTGGGCATAGAACATTGTTATGTTGGCTTCACCATCCAATGAGCGAATAATATCACATAAGAGTATATGGTCTAAGCAACAACCTCTAAATTTTACTCGAACCAAATTTCTTTCACTTTCACAACTAACAATTTCAAATCTTCTGTATTCTCTTCAAAATTTATATATTTATATAAAATCGTGCACTACGAGTTGGTTCAAACTTCCTGACCTTTTATTGAAATTGAAATATTGCCAAATTATGATTTCATATTCTAATTGCTATCCATTCTAATTTCATCAATATAATAAGAAAATTAAATCAATAAATCATAAAATGAAATAAATCCGACAAAAATGTAATGTCCGGCCTCAATATGTCAGACGAAATGATTCATTTTCTATTATTGCTTTGATCTAATCTAATATAACAAAATATCATCTAACCGGATATTATAATAATGACTGATTTATATAACCAATATTATTATTACCGGATTTAATTTAAATAAATTTGTATTTGTAACAATAAATAGCACTAAAACCTTGTACCGTAATGTCACAATACATTTCTCCAACAAAAACACTTTCCATCGATTCGAAAGCAATTAAAACCAACCGAACAATGTGTTTACCATGCAGATTACAATCCACAATAATTGAACTCATTCCAACCTTTCTCAAATATTTAAAATAGCACTCATTTTTAACCAACTGTAATCCAATTTATAATTAAATTTGTAATGCAATTAAAAAAAGTTCAGTTGCAGTTTTATAAATAACATTAATGCTGGAATAAAAATATCCGTAACATTTAAGCGTCTTCCGAAGAAAGAAAAAGCCATTCACCTTGCATCGCTTAAGGTTTTTATATATAAAGCGCAATGGGATGTTTGAAGGATAATTTACACAATTAAGATCGATTCTGGTTTGCGTGTATGCTAAAAATATTATAATTTCAAGGAATTTGTGGATTTTTTTTTTGGTTGCATTTTGTTAATTCTTGTATAGATCAAACTTATTATAATTTGATAAAGATAAATGGTAATTAAGTTTACTTTTTAGTATATTGTAAGCTATATATAAAAAACAGACAGAAAATATGTTATCGGCTTTGATTTGACTTTCAGTTTACCGGAAATTGGATCGAGTTTTCTGCTTAAGATTAAATAAACAGGGGACAAAAGTCCTCTTTTTTTAGCAAAATATCCGGACCCGGTATCGCTTTTGATGTTTCTTTAATGTCTATTTTCAAAAGTATTATAACATAAGTTGAAAATTTATTTAATTTAAAAAACAAACAGATCCTTCATATTTTTTATTATATTTATGATTATATATTGCAATAGTTTCTTGAAAGAATCTAAAAAAGTTGAAAATATTTAAAATTTTCAGACCATATCATTTGCTATGAAAGTTTTTCAAATATTCTGAATATGTTAAAATATTGTATATACTATTTTCTATATAATTTCATTTCCAAAAAATTTCAAAATAAATAAAATTTTCGTATAGTCAACACAGGTTATACTATACTTGATAATTTAAGCTTTAAAACAGGTCACAGAAGATATTTTATGTACACTGTATCAAACCACCGGCCTAATATTTATAAACTGTGTTCCCGCTCACCCGCCCAAGTGTTAGTTATCAAAAATTTTATTATTGAACCCACTTCTGACGTATCAGTGACGACTGTCATTCAAACTTTTATATTAAAAACGGCAGAAACGCAAGAATATGCAACTTCTTGATAACAAACACTTGGGCGGGTGGGCGGAAACACTGTATCAAACCACCGGCCTACTATTTATAAATTGTGTTCCCGCCCACCCGCCCAAGTGTTAGAGCCGTCTTACACGAGACTGATTTTAATACAAGTGTCAGTACAATAATTTTACGCGCCAATTATTTAAAAATTTAATTTTATAATCCAGTGTTTTTGGCGACATATATATACATTGACGGATGTATGTGTCAATTATTTAGTAAGATTTCATCCAAAAAATTAGAACCTGTTCTAAATTCTTGCTTAAAAGCTTGCTAAATATTTGAAAAATTGGCGCGCAAAATTATTGTACTGACACTTGTATTAAAATCAGTCTCGTGTAAGACGGCTCTTAGTTATCAAAAAATTAGTTATTGAACCCACCTTTGACTTATTAGTGACAACTGTCATTTAATATGTCAAATTAAAAACGGCAGAAACGCATCAAGTGTGAGAATATTCAAACTTCTTGATAACAAACACTTGGGCTTGTGGGCGGGAACACTGTATCAAACCACAGGCCCAATATTTATAAACTGTGTTCCCGCCCACCCGCCCAAGTGTTAGTTATCAAAAATTTTATTATTGAACCCACTTCTGACGTATCAGTGACGACTGTCATTCAAACTGTTATATTAAAAACGGCAGAAACGCAAGAATATGCAAACTTCTTGATAACAAACACTTGGGCGGGTGGGCGGAAACACTGTATCAAACCACCGGCCTAATATTTATAAATTGTGTTCCCGCCCACCCGCCCAAGTGTTAGTTATCAAAATATTTATTATTGAACCTACCTCTGACGTATCAGAGATAACTGTCATTCAATCTTATACATTAAAAACGGCAGAAACGCAACAAGTGTGAGAATATGCATATTTGTTGATAACAAACACTTGGGCGGGTGGGCAGGAACACTGTATCAAACCACCGACCTAATATTTGTAAACTGTATTCCCGCCCACCCGCCCAAGTGTGAGTTATCAAAAAATTAGTTATTGAACCCACCTTTGACTTATTAGTGACAACTGTCATTTAATATGTCAAATTAAAAACGGCAGAAACGCATCAAGTGTGAGAATATTCAAACTTCTTGATAACAAACACTTGGGCGGGTGGGCGGGAACACTGTATCAAACCACAGGCCCAATATTTATAAACTGTGTTCCCGCCCACCCGCCCAAGTGTTAATTATCAAAAATTTTATTATTGAACCCACTTCTGACGTATCAGTGGCGACTGTCATTCAAACTTTTATATTAAAAACGGCAGAAACGCAAGAATATGCAAACTTCTTAATAACAAACACTTGGGCGGGTGGGCGGGAACACTGTATCAAACCACCGGCCTAATATTTATAAACTGTGTTCCCGCCCACCCGCCCAAGTGTTAGTTATCAAAATATTTATTATTAAACCTACCTCTGACGTATCAGAGATAACTGTCATTCAATCCTATACATTAAAAACGGCAGAAACGCAACAAGTGTGAGAATATGCAAATTTCTTGATAACAAACACTTGGGCGGGTGGGCGGGAACACTATCAAACCACCGGCCTGATATTTATAAATTGTGTTCCCGCCCACCCGCCCAAGTGTTAGTTATCAAAATATTTATTATTGAACCTACCTCTGACGTATCAGAGATAACTGTCATTCAATCTTATACATTAAAAACGGCAGAAACGCAACAAGTGTGAGAACATGCATATTTCTTGATAACAAACACTTGGGCGGGTGGGCAGGAACACTGTATCAAACCACCGGCCTAATATTTGTAAACTGTATTCCCGCCCACCCGCCCAAGTGTTAATTATCAAAAAATTAGTTATTGAACCCACCTTTGACTTATTAGTGACAACTGTCATTTAATATGTCAAATTAAAAACAGCAGAAACACAACAAGTGTGAGTATAAGCAAATTTCTTGATAACTATCACTTGGGCAAGTGGGTGTTAACACTGTATCAAACCACCAGCCCAATATTTATAAACTGTGTTTCCGCCTACCCGCCCAAGTGTTAGTTATCAAAAATTTTATTATTGAACCCACTTCTGACGTATCAGTGACGTCTGTCATTCAAACTTTTATATTAAAAACGGCAGAAACGCAAGAATATGCAAACTTCTTGATAACAAACACTTGGGCGGGTGGGCGGAAACACTGTATCAAACCACCGGCTTAATATTTATAAACTGTGTTCCCGCCCACCCGCCCAAGTGTTAGTTATCAAAATATTTATTATTGAACCTACCTCTGACGTATCAGAGATAACTGTCATTCAATCTTATACATTAAAAACGGCAGAAACGCAACAAGTGTGAGAATATGCAAATTTCTTGATAACAAACACTTGGGCGGGTGGGTGGGAACACTGTATCAAACCACCGGCTTAATATTTATAAACTGTATTCCCGCCCACCCGCCCAAGTGTTAGTTATCAAAAAATTAGTTATTGAACCCACCTTTGACTTATTAGTGACAACTGTCATTTAATATGTCAAATTTAAAACGGCAGAAACGCATCAAGTGTGAGAATATGCAAACTTCTTGATAACAAACACTTGGGCTTGTAGGCGGGAACACTGTATCAAACCACAGGCCCAATATTTATAAACTGTGTTCCCGCCCTTTCGCCCAAGTGTTAGTTATGCAAACTTCTTGATAACAAACACTTGAGCTTGTGGGCGGGAACACTGTATCAAACCACAGGCCCAATATTTATAAACTGTGTTCCCGCCCACCCGCCCAAGTGTTAATTATCAAAATTTTTATTATTGAACCCACTTCTGACGTATCAGTGACGACTGTCATTCAAACTTTTATATTAAAAACGGCAGAAACGCAAATATTAGTTATCAAGAAATTTGTTATTGAGCCCACCTTTATCGTATTAGTGTTAACAGTCATTCAATCTGTCACATTAAAAATAGCAGAAAGAAACACAACAAAAGTGAGAATAAGCAAATTTCTTGATAAAAAACACTTGGGCGGGTGGGCGGGAACACTATATCAAACTACCGGCCCAATACTTATAAACAGTGGTCCCGCCCACCCGCCCAAACGTTGATTATCAAAAAAACTATTATTGAACCCACCTCTGACGTATTAGTGACTACTGCTATTCAATCTTTTACATTAAAAACGGCAGACAAGCAACAAGTGTGAGAATATGCAAATTTCTTAATAACAAACACTTGGGCGGGTGGGCGGGAACACTTTATGAAACCACCGGCCCAATATTTGTAAACTGTGTTCCCGCCCACCCGCCCAAGTCTTAGTTATCAAGAAATTTGTTATTTAACCCACCTCTAAAGTATTTGTGACAACTGCCATTCAATCTGTCACATTAAAAATAGCAGAAACGCAATAAGTGTGAAAATAACCAATTTTCTTGGTAACAAACACTTAGGCGGGTGGGTGGGAACACTGTATCAAACCACCGACCTAATATTTATAAACTGATTTACTGCCCACCCGTCCAAGATTAAAAAAAAATTATATTTGGAAATAAGAGTTTTTCATATTTTTAAGAGTTAGGCCAAACATTTTCTTAGGAATTTAATTTTTTAGTTTGCCTGCCAAATATTACACAAATTTCCATGAATTAGGACTTAGATACATTAAAAACTAAAAAAAATCATACTTTTAGGCCCAAAATAACCCAAAAATAATTATCGAAGGTGGTAACGCAATGTCCCCTTAGGAAAACACATACACTTGTGTTTCAGGGTATGCACCCATCATAAGTGTGCCTAGCTTTTCACTGGTCGAAGAAACAATTTACATAAAATCACACTAACTATTGAACAGTTAAAGAGTTTGTAGAAAAGTCTCCAGAAACTTTAGTATCTCATACAAGTACAGTTCGTTTTGGCACATTTTAATTTTTGGATGTGTAGGCCACCCTTTACACACCCAACCTTTTAGTTCCTGATCCTCCACATTTCTTTAACCAATCAGAATTCCTGCTGCATCCCTTCCCCTTTTCCATGGTCACGGTTTAGGTTTTGTCGGAGACGGTTGTTGACAGCGGTTCTGAGCTGGTGGTATGCCTGTTTGCTGTTAGTGAAATAATAATGGGGTTAGTGCAGTTTTATGATGTTTGTATCCCCTGGGAATGCTTCAGAGAGTGAAACGGTGCTTTGAGTCTGTCGGTCCAAGGAAATGCGGACAGGGTAACCTTTCAGTGTACCACAAAGTCTCGGCGGAGGTCGACAAAGGTAGTCTCCCGGTATGTTTGGGAATGGAGTACCTCAGGTCCGTCGCGGCCAATAATTGTGGTGATGATGCTGCTGGGTCTTGGCGGAAGTCGTCAGGTCCAGGTGTTTCTGGTGCGGGTGACTGGCCCATTGCGGCCAAATGATACAACCTGATCGTTTGGTGGAAGTTCGATATTCGTAGCCTCGAAGGTGCGGTGGAACTGGGTGGCAAATTCTGGCCCGGCGGGGTTTTGTTAATTATAAGGCCACGCCCCTTGCGGTCACGTACCTACACCCATCCTAGTAGAGGACTTTTAATACCGGCTAATGATGATGACAAACATGAAATGTTATTGCAATAAATCAACTCATATCACATTACACCAACAAAGTTGATAAGATACTTCCTATACTCTTACATTTATCTCCAAAACCTCTTAAGCTTCAATGTCGCAACGACTACAAAGACTAATATTAGCAATCATTTTTTGACCGCGGCTTTCTTTACAAAATGATTTGAAAAAAAAAATGTCGACAAGCGCAAGTTGAAGATTAGTAAACCCGAACGTCATCTTTGTCGGTCTTAATAGCATACATTTACAGATCCCGACACACATTAGCCACAACATGTACTCCACTACCTTTAATTTTCTAATTTTGTACAATTTGGTTTTGCCATTAAAAATTAAAAGAATGGAGGCGCTATAGACGAAGCCTAGTAAATGGTCTACCTAGAATAATGTCCTGAATTAATAAAGCCCATAATTTCTTAAAATTTTCTGTCGGAGCTGGGGCTCGAACATGCGACAAATTATGCGCCAAGGTGAGCCACCCCCCGGATTGGACGTGTTTAAGAAACCTAACCGTTGACTTGCAATTGACAAGCAGTCCGGGGTTTGATCCCCAACATAACTAAATAAAAACTTGCTCTTTACTCGTCAGGGTAATTTGGAAATTACTTAATAAGCCGTTAGTTCCATCAACTCCCAGAGTTTGTAGCAATTTTTAGAATCAACAATGAGACATACAATATGCACATCAAAAAAATTACCAAATTTTTGCAGGTAACAACCTCAAACACGTCGGTGGCATAGTAATCATGGACAACAGGGGTAGGTGCAGCAGTAAATAGCACGGTACGTTGGCTTATTCATCTAACTCTTGCAGAAACCACGGGGTACTCGCTTTGTAGTTTGCGTGAATTATTCACACAAAAAAAGTCACAAATCTGCTTGACACCTTTAAAGGTCTGCTCTTGAATAAAAATACCAAAACATTCAAAATCACCTAAAAACATTAGCACCAATAGAATATATAAAATAGTCGCTAAGTACTCACTGTAAAGATCAGCAAAACTAATAAAAATGCAAAAAACCTCTCTACTATAAGAATGAATGATCTAAATATTAGAAGCATAAGAGGAAACATCTTGAAATACCATGTCTATTCAAGCAAGTGAAACCCAACCAAGAACTAACGGTTTCGGTTTGGTGGTCTCAGTTCTGAATGCCTATTTGCTGATGAAGGCCAACCTTAATAAGCCAAAAGCTTTCTTGCTCTTAGTACTTCCTTGTAGATAGCAGGTACAAACTATAGTTCTTTCAGGTTCTTAATAACATTGCACACTAAATCTTCTTGAAACTCAAAAAGTAAAAATGTATGCGGGGTACTAAATTCCTTAATTGCAAGCCAAAAGTTTACCCAATCCAAAAATTAACTTTTTCACTAAATTAAAGAAAAAGGGTGACAAATCCAATCTCTTGCTGACAAGGTAGTTAAAGTAGTTTCCACTGGAGTACCCCACCCTCCACCCAAAAGAATCTCTTGATGACAAAAAGGTATTTCGGTTCCTTGATTGCAAAAAATAGTTTTAATTGGAGTGCCCTAACCACCTACCCAAGTGTTGGTGATCTAAAAATTAGATTTTTTTCTTCTTTACAAATGTCAGTTGTCACTAAAAGAAAAGAATTACAAATCCAATTTCTTGATGACAAACCGTTGGGTGGGTAGGCGGGGTACTTAATTTGTTGGTTGAGAGGAAGTAGTTTCAACTTTTACACTCACCCACCCAAGAATTAGTTATCCAGAAATCAGTTACTAAAACGGGGACATTGGCAACATTTGGAAAGTTGGGCGGAGTACTCAGTTCCAGGATTACAAGCAAGTAGCTTCACTTGTGCAAGGAGCAAAGACTAAAAGAAAAAAACCAGCTCAAACGTCAATCTCCCCTGCACGAGCAATAACTTTTAATTCGGTGTACCCTGTAAGACGACAAACACGACCCAGTCACGGCGGTATAACCGTTCCAAGTAAGAATTGGGGTAATGCAATTCACTGCTCCACCAGCGCCAACACTCTCGGCAAGCTTTCCATACAATACTAAATACGCAAATTCAAATAACAAACTCAAGGTGAGCAGTGCCAAGCACACAAAGTCTCACACTGAAAACATCATTTTGCCTCACTTCGGATTTTAGGAGAAGTAAAAATTTGAGTAAATTAAAATCAACAAAAAAAAAATCAAAATTACCTACAACAAACTACGAATCCACCTATAACATCAGAACCATCAGACCACCTTTTCAGATTAGAAGAAGAACTCCGGAACACCAAATGGGATTTCCTTGGATAATGCAAGACACAATTATCAGAGGAGAAAACTACAATTCTAAAATCAGGCCGCATCCTATACCAAAGCAACTCTGAGATCAACAAGGAACAGAGAAGGGTAGCCTTCATTATAAACAACAAAATTGGCCAGTATCCAAATTTAGCTCTATAAGCAGAAGAGTGATACAGTCTACAGTTGGTACTGGAATATACTTCAACTATAACAAGATCATAAATGGGAGTTTCAACGCTAAGGTCAAAACAGATCCAAGCAACATCAAACAGTTTGGTCTGGGAGCAAAAAACTGTTGAACTATTTAATTTCAAAAAAATTGTTCTTCCAAAACACTTTCCAATAAAACCAAGCAGAGAAAATGGACAAGGAAAAGTCCCGATGGCACTGCAAAAAACGAGATCGACCTATCAGATACTAGTAGTGGCCATAGACTAGTAAACCTAAAGATTAAAACAAACAAATTGACCTACCTGCCCAAATGAAAAAGGAATATCAGATGGAACTAAAAAAATGACTAAAACCAATCAAAAGCTAAGAACATTGGCAACAATGATATTAATGAGGAAAAGCGCTGACTACCTAAGAACAATGCAAAAGTTATGTTAGGAGTCAGCCTAAGAGATAAAATTCAAGTGTAAAGAAATCAAACAGAGAACAAAGGTGGCAGACATAGTAAAAAGAATCTCAGAACTCAAATAAAGATGGCCAGGACACGTGGCAAGACAACACTAAGGTAGATGGGTAGATGGACATCAATAATAAGATTCATCCTGAATCTTACAGTGGACAAAGAAAAGCTGTCGGAAAAGAAGAAAAAAGCTTAATTAGAGAAGAAGGGTGACAAATTAAATATCTTGATTAAGTTAAGTGGGTGGGCTGGGTATTCAGTTTTCTTATTACGAGCAAGTAGCTTTAACTAGAGTGCCCAAACCTACCCAAGTGTTAGACATCCAAAAATGTGATTATCTTCTCTGTTAATGTCAGTTGGCACTAAATTAGTGGGTGGGTACATAACACCCATCCACTATAGGGTGCCCCGCCCACCCACTCAACTGTAAATCATCCAAAAACTGGAAATGTTTTTTCTTTACAAATGTCATTAATAAGAGAAGAACATCAACAAATTCAATAACAGTTGGACAAAGTGTGAGTTGTGTCTGCAAGCAAGTAGTTTCAATTGGATTGCCCCATTCACAAACCGAAGTAAGAAGAAGAAGGGTGATAAATCCAATCTCTTGATGACAAACAGTTGGATGGGTGATCAAGGTACACCCACTCACCCAAGTGTTAATCATCCAAAAATTGAATGTTTTAATCGTCCACAGACATGGGTAAAGCGCCTTAATAAAATAATAAAATTTTCCGTATTCAAGAGAAGATTATCTAATATTTTAACTGCAAACAACAAATTAAAGAATACTTAGACGTGTTGTTTGAACTTTCTTAGAGCTAAAGTTTTCATCCTTGTTTATAAATAATGCAGATTTAAACCTAGAAATATAAAGACGATCTGCTAAGTTTTTTTGTATCACCGTCCAATGATGACCTTGTAAAGGTTGAAACTAGTTACTATACAATTCGATATAGTACAGAAGCCTCGAAGCTTATAATTTTAGTATTAAACCAACTATTCTAGCTATAACTTATTTCATACAAAATGTTTTCAAAACCATAATTAATAATACATTGTGTGATGGAATATTTTAATTGCATTCCATTCAGATTTCTTTCAATTAATTCTTTATAAATGTTTACAGCAATTAAAAAGTACATCTTGCCATTTTAATATTAAAAAATATGTACGTGTAATTACTCACGTATGGGATGCTAGTCAAGTGGAGTTAGCTTACCTGTAACATAAAGAGAAATAAATTACTGGAAATGCATATTATACGGATGAGCGAAAGATGTAAATAGGTTATGATTGATTTGTCAATGCCAGATTTATATAAATTGGATTAAACAGATGGAACTGAAATGGATGACAATATAATTGTTCTCACAACTTCCAATAATATTATTAGACACGTGTTTACAATATTTGCCATCAAAAATAATATAAAATGTTATTTGCAAATCCATCTATTGAGCAAACATTCGCTTGCCAGTAAATATTGATAGTGCTCGATTATTATTAAAACGATATTTAATCGAAAATTGCGCGGCCGAAATACATGGCGACTGGTTTTAAATAATTGCCCCCGAACCGTTATCAATAAACGTTAATTATTCGTGTATTGCAGTGTACGATTTAAAATGGATCAATGGATGCGCAGCCTGCAGCCTAATTGCAAATTTACGTTTGTTTAATGCTATTTGTTTTGCAGATTATCATGGTTGATGTAACAAATAATTTTTTCGTTCTAAAATAATAGCAAAAAGTAAATATTTAATATTTTAAACACATATATTGCGAACATTGTTGAATACTTGTTAAAACTTGAATAAGTTGGATCAAATTGAATCAATACTACTACGCATACCGCTACCCCGAACATTAAAAAGTATTTAATTCGGATTTAAAATGATTCTTTGAAACCCTTTGTGATATTGTATTATTTATTTTAGCAAATGTGATGTACATTTCAAAATAGTTTAGTTTGCAATTACCTTCCTTCAAGGATGCAATTTGTGAAATTGCTAGAGGCTCCAGTGGGAGATGGAAGGAACACGTCTGCTTAGGACTCTGTCAGAATCTCTGAAGTAGTTATTGACGGACATGCTTCATAATAAATGAAGTTTCATGACTTATGCCGGTGATAAAATTATGCTCGTGTGGAATTTCACAACTTTCTAATGTATAAACTGTTAATGACTTATGAACACATTTTAAAGTCTTTGTCCCATTAGGAATTGCTTTTTATGGAAATTTTTTTATAGTCGACAGTAAAATGTGTTTTACAAAAACGGATAATATATTATTATTGTTTACGTGACTTTTATGCTGAGTATTGTGTAGAATTAGATTATTTAAACCACGAATACTATAAATAGAGCTAATAATATATGTTAATTGTTTTATTTCTGATTTAATAGGGAACAATATAGCTATACTTTTATGTTTTAATTCTTTAAAGGCAAAAGGTTGAATCAAAAAAATTAGAAAACTTTGAAAAAATGTCAAATCTTTACATTTTTTTTTTGGCCTAAGCGGAAATTTTCCTTTTTTTTAAGCTATCAGCTAAAACCCATAATTTGTATCCAAAAATCACATGTTGGCTTTGGTAAAAAAATAATTTTTCCTTTAGGCAAGACTGGCCAAAAGTCTAAAAATTGTCCAATAGTGTCGAAATCCAAACCCAAAACTTCTGAATTTGTGGAACTAATGTTACGGTTGTCCTCATAAATAAAAGTAGTAGTAGTAGCAGACATTTGTGGGAGTCCAGTGCATTAATTATCTCAAAAGCTGAACAAACTGCTTTAATTTGAACGATTTTCATTTCACTGGTCAAAATCGTAACTTTGGCTTTGGCCTTCATTTCCAAAAATCCAAAAAGCACATATTGGTTTTGGTCAAAAAATAAAACTTACTTTCAGCCAAATCCAAAAAATGATAAAAATTGCCAAATGCCATAATTTTGGACAAAACTTGTCATGTTAACATCCCATGCTTGGGTCTAAAACCGAAACTGTACATATTTTGCATATGCACATGCAACCAAACAATTTACTTTCAAAAATTGTGCCAGTCTGCTTCAGATTTTTGATCTAACAAAAACCGAGCATCCTTCATATCAGTAAACATTTGTTATTAATTTATTTCTTTGTTTGAGCCGTGATGCTTATTGAACTTTTGATTTAGATACATATATTATGTATGTGCAAAAATGTTGCCTAAATTTTGTAACAGTCAACAACTATGATTCTAGTTTGAAGAATATTTCCAAATTTATAAAGAATGATAAACAGAAACACATTTCTAATCAAGTTTGCTACTTGGTAACCTAAAATGTTGTACCGCTGAATAAAATTATAAAAGTCATAACTATTCTACGATAAAATGACTTTTGCAAAGGTTGTAATCATAAAAAAAATCTTCTAAAGATTGCCGTAAAACATAAATTAATTTTGATAATTAATAGCATATAATATTGGTTACAAGCCAACATCTTTTTTATTTTATAAATATACCACCTATCCACTATATAGGAGCAGACAATAAAAAAACTGGTGACACAAGAAAAGTTTATCCCCAATTATGGTCAATAAGTGACATAAAGTTAATGATAATAATGATTCTCACTAAACCTTAACTAAACTTTAGTTCCCGCCCACTCACCCATGTTTTGTAATCCAATTTGTTGATCAGAAACACTTGGGTGGGTAGGCGGGGCACGCAATTTATTGATTGCGGGACAACAGTTCTAACTAGATTTTGCGCCCACCCACCCAACTGTTTTTGGTACAATAACAAACGCTTGGGTAGGCGGGCAGGTACTCAGTTCATTGATTCCGACGCGGTAATTTTAATTTTAGTTCCCGCCCACCCACCAAAGTGTTTGTAATCTATTTTCTTGATCACAAACACTTGGGTTGGTGGTTGGGGCACGCATTTTATTGATTTGGGGACAACAGTTCCAACTAGAGTTACCGCCAACCCACCCAACTGCTTTTAATACAGGTACAAAAGCTTGGATGGGTTAGCGGACACTCAGTTCATTGATTACGGCGCGATATATTAAACTTTAATTCCCGCCCACCCACCCGAGTGTTTGTAATCTAATTTCTTTATCACAAACACTTGGGTAGGGACGTAGTTTGTTGATTGCGGGACAACAGTTCCAACTAGAGTTACCGCCCACCCACCAAACTGCTTTTGATATAATCACAAACGCTTTTGTGGGTTGGCGGGCACTCAGTTCATTGATTACGGAGTTATATTTTAAACTTTAATTCCCGCCCACTCACCCAAGTGTTTGTAATCCAAATTCTTGATTACAAACACTTGGGTGGGTGGGTGGGTGGGGCACGCATTTTATCGATTGCGGGACAAAAGTTCCAACTAGAGTTAGGGCCCACCTACCTAACTGCTTTTAATACAATCACAAATGATTGTGTGGGTTGGCGGGCACTCAGTTTATTGTTTACGGAGCTATATTTTAAACTTTAGTTCCTACCCACCCACCCAAGTGTTTGTAATCTAATTTCCTTATTATAAATACTTGTGTGGGTGGGTGGGAAACAGTTCCAAATAGAGTTACCGCCCACCTACCCAACTTCTTTTGATACAATAACAAACGCTAGGGTGGGCGGGCGATACTCAGTTTATTGATTCCGACGCGGTAATTTCAACTTCAGTTCTCGCCCACTCATCTAAGTGTTTGTAATTCAATTTCTTGATTACAAACACTTAGGTGGGTGGGTCGGGCACGCATTTTATTCATTGCGGGACAACAGTTTCAACTAAAGTTACTACCCACCCACCCACCCAACTGCTTTTGATACAATAACAAACGCTAAGGTGAGCGGGCGGGTACTCAGTTTATTGATTCCGACGCTTAAATTTCAACTTTAATTCCCGCCCACTCACCCTATTGTTTGTAATCCAATTTGTTAATCACAAACAATTGGGTGGGTGGGTGGAATACGCATTTTATTAATTGCGGGACAACAGTTTCAACTAGAGTTAGCGCCCACCTACCCAACTGCTTTTAATACAATCACAAACTCTTGGGTGGGCGGGCAGTTACTCAGTTCGTTGATTCCAACGCGGTAATTTCAACTTTAATTCCCGCCCACTCACCCGAGTGTTTATAATCCTTTTTGTAATCACAAACACTTAGGTGGGTGGTTGGGGCACGCATTTTATTGATTGCGGGACAACCGTTCCAAATAGAGTTACCGCCCACCTACCCAACTGCTTTTGATACAATAACAAACGCTAGGGTGGGCGGGCATTACTCACTTCATTGATTCCGACGCTGTAATTTCAACTTTAGTTCCCGCCCACCCACCCAAGTGTTTCTAATCCAATTTCTTGATCACAAACACTTGGGTGGGTGGTGCACGCATTTATTTTATTGCGGGACAACAGTTCCATTAAACTTACCACCCACTCACCCAACTCAGTTCATTGATTTAAACGCGGTAATTTTAACTTTAATTTCCGCCCATCCACCCAAGTGTTTGTAATCCAATTTCTTGATCACAAACACTTTGGTGGGTGGATATGTGAGGCACACATTTTATTAATTGCGGGACAACAGTTCCATTTAGAGTTTTTGCCTACCCACTCATCTGCTTTTGAAACAATCACAAACGTTTTGGTGGGTGGGCGGGTACTCAGTTCATTGATTCCGACGCGGTAATTTCAACTTTAGTTCTCGCTCATCCACCCATGTGTTTGTAATCCAATTTCTTTATAACAAACACTTGGGTGGATGGGTGGGGACGTAGTTTGTTGATAGCGGGACAACAGTTTCAACTAGAGTTACCGCTCACCCACCCAACTGCTTTTGATAGAATCAGAAACGCTTGTGTAGGCGGGCGGGTACTCAGTTCATTGATTCCAACTCAAAAATTTCAACTTTAATTCCCGCCCACCCACCCAAGTGTTTGTAAACCAATTTTTTGATCACAAGCACTTGGGCGGGTGGGTGGGGCACGCATTTTTTTGATTGCGGGACAATAGTTCTAACTAGAGTTAGCTAACCTAACACCTTTTGATACAATAACAAACGCTAGGGTGGGCGGGCAATACTCAGTTCATTGATTCCGACGCGGTAATTTCAACTTTAGTTCTCGCCAACCCACCCAAGTGTTTGTAATGCAATTTTTTGATCACAAACACTTGGGTGGGTAGTGAACGCATTTTATTGATTGCGGGACAACAGTTCCAACTAAACTTACCGACCACCCACCCAACTGTTTTTGATACAATAACAAACGCTAAGGTGGGCGGACGGGTACTTAGTATATTGATTCCAACGCGGTAATTTCAACTTTAATTCCCGCCCACTGACCCTAGTGTTTATAATCCAATTAGTTGATAACAAACACTTGGGTGGGTGGGGCACGCATTTTATTAATTGGGGGACAACAGTTCCAACTAGAGTTAGCGCCCACCGACTCAACTGCTTTTGATACAATCACAAACGTTTTGGTGGATGGGCGGGCACTCAGTTCATTGATTTTGACGCAATATTGTAAACTTTGGTTCTTGCCCACCCACCCAAGTTCTTGATCACAAACATTTGGGTGAGTGGTTGGAGGACGCAATTTATTGATTGCAGGACATAAGTTCCAACTAGAGCTAGCGCCCACCCACCCAACTGCTTTTGATTAGCAACCAGTTCTATACTCCATCCAAATCAATATATAAACAGATTCTATACTGTTTGGCAAATGATTTCATAAATAGACCAAATAGTGGGTCGGAGCAGAAGCAATATGTATCGAGAAAATTAATTACACATAAAAAAGGCCTATGCCTACTATTGGACAATACGTGACATACAGATGATGATAGCAATGATCCTTAATAACAATTATTAGAAACCTGCTTTAATATGCTATAGAGTGGCCACCTACCCACCCAAGTGTTAATTATCAAAAGATTAGATCACGACCTCCTCTTGCGATAAAATGACTACTGACGTCCGCATAGAAGACAAACATCTAATTTGTTGATGACAAACACTTGGGAGGGTGGGTGGGACACTGCAAAGGCCAATAATTTGGAATAGAGTTGCCCACCCACCCACCCAAGTGTTTGAAACCAAAAGATTAGATCACGACTTCTTCTTCCGATAAAATGATTACTGACGACGGCATAGAAGACAAATATCCAATTCCTTAATGACGAACACTTGGGTGGGTGGGACACTGCAAAACATGGTAACGGGCCAATAATTTGGAATAGAGTAACCCACCCAGCCACCCAAGTAATAGTTATCAAAAGGTTAGATCACAACCTCCTCTTGCAATAAAATGACTACTGACGTCTGCATAGAAGACAAACATCTAATTCCTTGATGACGAACACTTGCGTGGGTGGTTGGGACACTGCAAAGCATGGTAACGGCCCAATAATTTAAAATAGAATAACCCACCCACCCACCCAAGTGTTGGTTATCAAAAGGTTACATCACGACCTTCTCTTGCGATAAAATGACTAGCGTACGCATAGAAGACAAATATCCAATTCCTTGATGACAAACACTTGGGTGGATGGGTGGGATACTCCAAAACATAGTAACGGGCCAATAGTTTGGAATGAAGTGAATAATATTATATTAATTGAAGTCCAAATACTTCAGTGTTGTACACTTAGAAAAGCTACTCCGGTGCAAATGTCTGCAGCGTAACCGAAAGATATTGGCAGTTTAAATGTGTTGTTGAGAAATGATACTTGTTTTTCTGGAATAAAATTGATGCTTAGGGATGCGCCATTTAATAGAAACTTTTTTTTCTGATGGTCGATACAGTTTCCTTGTAATGTAAATCAAGACGTTAGCATGTAGAGAAATATACTGAACAAAAAATACCAAAATTTTAGATCTTTAGGTGCAATACAGTGTAAACGGCAGCCATTTTATTTTTTTAGGAATATTTTGTCTTCTTTCAGTTTTTGTGTTGTAAATAAGCAAGTGTCGGAAGATATCGATGTGGGGCCGATTGACCGAACTATCGTGGAATTACCCTATAGCAATTTTTTTGGTGACCAAGAGTTGGGTGGGTCACTTCAGATCATAATTACTATTAAGTATAGTGCCCAAAAAGTTTGTTAACAAAAATTTCTCCTCTTTTTAAGCCTTAGAAGTTTTTGCGTTAGCGGAGGGGATAATAAATCAATTTTTTTGATGACCAACACTTGGGTGGGTACTTTCAAATTATAATTACCATCGAGTAGTTTAAACTGGAGTGCCTACCCATCCGCCCAAAAGTTTGTCATCAAAAAATTTAAAGTCTCTTTTTTCAGGAAGGAAAAAGTGATATACATTAATCAGATAAGTGATCGCTCTAGATTATGATTACCAGCGAGTAGTTTGAACTGGAGTGCTTAATCGTTTCTTTTTTCTGCAAGTGTTAGAAGTCTTTTAGTTAGATAAAGAGGAGGTAATATCTGATTTCTTGATGATCAACAATTGAATAAGTGGGTGGGTCTTTCCATTATGACTAAGATTAAGTAAAGTGCTCACCAACTTGTCCAAAAGTTTTTTTAACAAAAAATTTTAAGTTTTTCCTCTAGCAAGCGTTGCAAGTCCTATAGTCAAAAGAGGAGGAGGAGGTGATATCAAATCTTTTGATGATCAATATTTGGATGGGTGGTGGGTCATTCCAAATCATAACTACCATCAAGTAGTTTAAAGTAGAACTTCAAGATTTTATTATCAAGAAATTGAAAGTTTCTCCTCTTTACAAGCGTTAGAAGTCTCTTTGTTACAAGAGGAGATAATTAATCCAATTTCTTGATGACCAACACTTGGGTGGGTCTTTTCAGATCATCATTACCATCGAATAGTTTGAAATGGAGTGACCACGCACTCATCCAAGAGTTTGTTATCAAAAATTTTGAAGTTTCTTGTCTCGGAAATTGTTACAAGTTCCTTAGTTTGCTTCTATACTATTCTAAAAGAGTATGGAACTTGTAATAAGGATTTGTGAGAGTGATTATATCACTCTTCGTATGTCCCTTATTGTCCAATATTGAGCATAGATCATTTTATATGTCCCCAGTTTTCTCTGCATTGTGTTTACTTTGACTTTATAATTGGACCAAACCTAATTATAACATCATCTGCCCACCTGTATCTACTTTTGTAATTGTAATTTTGTAATAATTTGTAATAAACCCAGCTACAGCTGAGCATATGGCTTTATAGATTGTTACTTGATGATAATTATAATTTGGAGTAACCCATCCACAGGCACAAGTTTTGATTATCAAGAGATTTAATATTAGCTTATTTTTCTCTAACTATAGAACTTCCAAAGTTTGCAAAAAAGAAACATTTTTAATTTTTTCTGAACAATTTTTTGGGCGAGTGGATCTGGATTGACCAACCCACGTACCCACATGTGGTCATCAAGAGTTTGAATATCACCCCTTTCCTCCTCTGGGTAAGAGACTTCTAACACTTGCAAACAGAAAAAAAGTTTCAGTTCTTTGATAACAAACATTCTGGTGGGTAAGTGAGCACTCTAGTTTAAACTACTGGTAATCATGATCCGGAGTGATCTACCTTGTTTTTCATTACCTCTTTCTTTTTGAACAAAACAACTTTTTTCTTTTGTTCAGTAAATAAAGATACTGGAAGATAACCTGTGGTTGTAGTAAGTGTTGTTACGGACAAAAATCTCTAGCAGTACAAACGTAGTCTACACTGCGAGCTTCTAAGTTAAACGGAAGTGTTCCTCCCCCTCCTCTGACAGAGACGAAGAGTTGATACACAAAATCTGAGTCTTGAAATCTGATGCCAGAAAACAAGAACAGAAGAGGTAGGTATAGCTTGCTAAATATAATGCAAAAAGTGAGAAGAAAGTAGACAAAGGCTTTGGAAGTAAAAATGTTGGTCAGGAAAAATGTAAACTATGTTGAGCTTGTTGTGCAGCTTTACATGCATTTGACTGAAAGCTATGATGCCATTAAGGGCAAAAGAAAACAGCCAAAAAACAATGCGGAAAATGAGAAAATTGCCATTTTATTGAAAATTTGATATCTTCGATTCCGCTGCTGGAGACTTTGTTATTTTATGAATACACCAAATGGTGGATAGGACAATGAAGAAACTGGTGATACAAGAAAAGTTCATCTCCAATAATGGACAATAAGTGACATAGAGATAATGATCTTCACTAAACCTTATTAGCAACCAGCTCTATACTCCATCCAAACCAATATAGAAATAAACAGCTTCTATGCTGTTTGGCAGATGGTTTCATAAATATACCAAATAGTGGATCAAAGCATACGCAATACAGAGAAAATTGATGACACTTAAAAAAAGTATATGACCATTATTGGACAATGATCCTTACTAACACTTATTAGAAACCTGTCTTAATATGCTCTAGCAAAAACCATGGGTTGAAGACTCTTTGGCCTTGATGGCTAAAGGCAGCTGACGTGGGTTGGCTGAATGCCTAGAGGAGCAAGTATGCGAGGAGGACTTATCCGTATTCTTTCTTGGTTTCTCCATCAGTTTTTCGTTGTTTGGACCTGGTAATCTAGAGTCTTGATGCTCTGCAGGTTTTTTGCAACTTCTTTAGGGGTGGTCTAGGCTGGAGATGGAGATGGAGCTTCTGGTGACGTAGTTGGCTGGGCGTGCTTTGCGATAAGTGAGTACATGGCCGCGTTGAAGTTGGCTTCACTCATCCTAATTTCCTGCGCAGGGCAATGAAGGTCTCATTGAGTGCCAACTTATCATGTTTGATGTCGTCGATAACGCAGTCTAACCTATGCTCTTCCTTCCTCGATCAGCTTCATGAGGAACATGTCCAAGTTGTTAATCTTTGTGTCTATTTTCTTCAGCTGGTACTCCAGACTGTTTCACTGTCAAATTTGATAAAAATCTCTAATTTAGTTCTTGTTTTGGAACCATTTAGACCAGAATCTTACCGTTTTTTGCTCTTTAAAGTTTACAAAAACTTTTTTTTGTTTCAAAAATCGATATTAAATACTTCAAAATGTTTTAAAACAACTTGGACCACTATTGAGCAAGTTTGATTATAAATGTTTTATTTAATATAATTTTTGAACAATTTAGTAAAGAATTTTGGCGTTTTTTTGCAATTTTAAGCTTATCATCACTATTTTATTTGCAACTTTTATTGTTCTAATAAGTTTCACAATAACTTCAGCCATTATCTAATAAATTTGATGAAAATATTTTGATTGGTTTTGGTTTTAGGATCATTTAGACCAGAATTGTACCGTTTTTTGCACTTTAAGGCTAACGATAATCATTTTATTGTAACAAAATTGCAATTTTTATAATTTTTATATGTTTCTCGATATCTTGAGATATATATCCAATAAATTTGATAAAAATCTCTAATTTAGTTTTTGTTTTGGAACCATTTAGACCAGAATCTTACCGTTTTTTGTTTTTTAAAGTTTACAAAAACTATTTTTTGTTTCAAAAATCGATATTAAATGTTTTAAAATAACCTTGGACCACTATTGAGCAAGCTTGATTAAAAAGGTTTTATTTAGTTCTATTTTTGAACAATTTGGGCAAGAATTTTACCGTTTTTTGCACTTTTAAGCTTAGTATAACCATTTTATTGAACAAAATTGCAACTTTTACAATTTACTACGTTTCTACAAGAACTTTAGCCATTGTCTAATAAGTTTGATAAAAATTCCTTAAATTGGTTTTATTTTTAGAACCATTTAGACTAGAATTCTACCGTTTTTTGCATTTTTACACAAAAACCATTTTATTGCTTCAAATTGGTCTAAATTGTAATTGCTTCAATTGAAGCTGACCAGGTATAATCGTGTAGTTTTTGAAATTGTGTATTAAAGAAGATTTTCGTGCAATTTGTAGAAATAATGATCTGCAGATGTCTCTAGAAGCTAGTTTGCTATGAAATCCTGAAAGATAAGGAAGCCCAAAGGCTAGGTGGAGAAAAGCTTTTTCCACAGGATGTAGTATTATAAGATAATTTTAAAAATATAGTAATATTCTGTTGTGTACTATACTAAAGATCAAATTAGACAGATTAAGTAGTTCATATGATTTAGAACGTTAACACCAAATTTTGCCAGAAATTTTTGCGTTCAATAGAAGCAAAAAATAATAGTCTCCAAACATAGAAGATCTGCCAGTTGTTTAATATTTTAGACTCATTTGTAGAAGCTCCCACTAGAAATTTATCAAAGTTCCCAAACCAAAAAAAAGATCTACATTCACAAAACGTTGTGTAAACTTCTTTTCTTTTTTGCGCTATTGTAGACTAGAATGAGTTGAGTTTGAAAACTAATAAATCCAGTGTAGTAATCAATACCTTTAACACCTAACAACCAAATTTCTTGTAGTTTTTGCTTTATAATATGATCTATTTTCGGTACACAAATAATGTACGGAACAGTAGGTTTAGGACCAAAGAAAGCAGTCACTCTATCGGTTCTAATCATAGAATTATAAATCAATAAATTTAATAATATTTACGCTCTAAAAATCTGTTAATGAAAATGAATTGAAAATAATTTTGTTTAATACATAGCGTTCTGTAAAGTGTCATTTGCTACACCACTCCCTTAATTAGTAAAATATTTGATAAATAATTTTAAGTATTCATTTATCTTATGCTGACACCTAATTCCTACATTTTGATATCATCATAACGTTGATGTCTTCCATCGTTGCTGCATAATTAACGCACTGATACGTGAAGACATAATCTGCCTTGATTTAATTAACTTTCTTCATTAAACTAATTAAATTATCCTTCGCTATAAATTTGATTTTATCTTAACCATTGTAGAGAATATTTGGAGGTTGTAATAACATTAAAATAAATCTAGGTCAAATTTGCAGCGAATCGCGGCGATTGCATTTCAATTTTTGGTTCATTGTTCGGGAGATGTATAATAAAGCAATTGTTATTAAATTATGCGGCTTCGTACAGGACAAAAGGGTCGGTTTTTTAAAATAAGTTTTGCGTTGGATTATTATTCCGAGCTGGAAATAGCAGGGGTGGGAAGCGATTGTGAATTTTGTTTATCCAATGCTGCTTGTACTTGACATGTTTAGAATTTGTATGAAAAAATAAGCTGATTGTTTTTAAATTAAATTTTGGGACGATATAATCATTTCTTTGTAAAATAATCAGATTATAATCCAATTTTTAATTTCAGATTTCTAGATTTGTTTTGAACAATAAATTGATCACAGGTGAGTAAACCCATTTAATTATAAGCACGACTAATATTTTTATTGTCGTTATCGTAATTATCATCCAATTTCTAGTCATAAATATTATTGCTTGAAAGTGTATAATTCCCAACGATAATGTACTGAGAATTTTATTTGCTGTGACGGAACTCACGAGCAATTTATTGTTAATAAATGAAATTATTGTTGTTAATTATATTTTAACTAAACTGCAATGCAATATTTTGTTTATTTATGATCTCATCTTTGTATATTAGTTTGGACCCGGATTTTCCAAGCGTCAGCAATTAAAAAAAATAATTAATTGAAGTACAACAAGAAAAAAGGCACTTAATAATGTTCATGGTTTCTTACGTAACTAAATTTACACTGTAAGTAGTCACAATATTGAGGTATAATAGTACAAATTTGTACTTATTTTAAATTAACTGTTTCTGAGTTATGAATGTTTGATTTATTTTCTTTGAGTTTTTATTCAGTCATTTGGGTGAATTGAGATTGTGTAAAATCAAGAGTATGGATTTTGATTAATTTTACACAGTTGGTAGTAACAATACTGAGGTATATTAGCACCAATTTGTACTTACTTTGAATAAACGCTTTATGAGTAATGAATTTTTAAATTAATTTCTGTAAGTTTTTATTCAATCAACTCAAGTTGAATGATTTGAGATTATACAAAATTGAGCGTATGGATTTTGGTTAATTTTACACAGTTGGTAGTCACAATATTAAGGTATATTAGTACCAATTTGTACTTATTTTGAATTAGCGCTTTTTGAGTAATTAATTTTTAAATTAATTTCTGTAAGTTTTTATTTAATCAACTCAAGCTGAATGATTTGAGATTATACATAATTGAGCGTATAGATTTTGATTAATTTTACACAGTTGGTAGTAACAATACTGTGGTATATTAGTACCAATTTGTACTTATTTTGAATAAACGCTTTTTGAGTAATGAATTTTTAAATTAATTTCTGTGAGTTTTATTCAGTCAACTCAAGTTGAATGGTTTGAGATTATACAAAATTAAGCGTATGGATTTTGATTAATTTTACACAGTTGGTAGTCACAATATTGAGGTATATTAGTACTAATTTGTACTTATTTTAAATAATGAAACTTAAATTAGTTTCTGTGAGTTTTTATTCAGTCAACTCAAGTTAAATGATTTGAGATTAAACAATATTGAGCGTATGGATTTTGATTAATTTTACACAGTTGGTAGTAACAATACTGAGGTATATTAGTACCAATTTGTACTTATTTTAAATAAACGCTTTTTGAGTTATGAATTTTTTAATTAATTTCTGTGAGTTTTTTTTTAGTCAACTCAAGTTAAATGATTTGAGATTAAACAAAATTGAGCGTATGGGTTTTAATTAATTTTATACAGTTGGTAGTCACAATATTGAGGTATATTAGTACCACTTTTTACTTATTTTAAATAAACGCTTTTTGAGTAATGAATTTTTTAATTAATTTCTGTGAGTTTTTATACAGTCAACTCAAGTTGAATGGTTTGAGATTATACAAAATTGAGCGTATGGATTTTGATTAATTTTATACAGTTGGTAGTCACAATATTGAGGTATATTAGTACCACTTTTTACTTATTTTGAATAAACGCTTTTTGAGTAATGAATTTTTTAATTAATTTCTGTGAGTTTTTATTCAGTCAACTCAAGTTGATAGATTTCATATTATACAAAATTGAGCGTATGGATTTTGATTAATTTTACACAGTTGGTAGTAACAATACTGAGGTATATTAGTACCAATTTGT
Organism: Tachinus rufipes; assembly: GCA_963932245.1. NCBI lineage: Eukaryota > Metazoa > Arthropoda > Insecta > Coleoptera > Staphylinidae > Tachinus > Tachinus rufipes. The sequence continues at coordinate 14,063,501 of OZ010749.1, forward strand.
ACGTGCTTTGAATAAACACTTTTTGAGTAATGAATTTTTAAATTAATTTCTGTGAGTTTTTATTCAATCAACTCAAGTTGAATGATTTGAGATTATACAAAATTGAGCGTCTGGACTATGATTAATTTTACACAGTTAGTAATCACGATATTTAGGTATATTAGTACTAATTTGTACTTATTTTAAATGAACGCTTTTTGAGTAATGAATTTTTAAATTAATTTCTGTGAGTTTTATTCAGTCAACTCAAGTTGAATGGTTTGAGATTATACAAAATTTAGCGTATAGATTTTGATTAATTGTACACAGTTGGTAGCCACAGTATTGAGGTATATTAGTTTCAATTTGTACTTATTTTGAATAAACGCTTTTTGAGTAATAAATTTTTAATTTAATTTCTGTAAGTTTTTATTCAATCAACTCAAGTTGAATGATTTGAGATTATATATAATTGAGCGTATGGATTTTGATTAATTTTACCCAATAAGTAATCATAATATTAAGTTATAATCGTAGTAAATTGTACTCATTTTGAATTAATGGATTTTTAGTTATCAATTTTTTTATCAACTCTTTTAATATCCTATTTAGTCAATTCTAATAGTAACAATTAGTAAGTCCTCGCTTAACCAAATAACTGCATATATCATTAAATAAAAATGTGAAAGTAAACAGAACATATTTACAATTCTATAAAATTAATCAGCAGCAAAAAAATTACGGAATATAAAATACAAATAAAATAATTTAATTCATCAGAACCTTAATTTTTATAATCCAAAAGGCACACGCGTCCAACAAAAACGCACGTTTCCTCAAACAACCCCTTTGTTATTTTTAATTGCGCTCTGTTAATTATTTTTTTATCCTTTCCGAGTACTACAAAGGAAGCGTTAAAAACCATTGTTTTAAATTAAAAATAATTTCGATAAATTAATTAAATTTCGTTATAAAATTGCATCCTATTATATGTTAATATCATATTAAATTCAATTCTATTGTGTCGCTCCGACCTATCACGAAATGCAACCGGACAAAATGTTGTGCAGAAGAGCGTAGGAAAGGTTAAACATTTTATACTAATTTATTAGGTTAACAGGTAATCAAATTAAATATTTTGACTACCATATCGGATGCAATTATAATACTCCAACCTTGCTTTAAACGATTAAAGGCCATACATATTGGGAATATTGAGTACAGGTTTATTCGAGCGGATATTTTGTTCGCATATATGGAATATTAATATTTATGATATGATTCAATTCAAAAATGTACATATTTTAAAATTTATTTAGTCAATTGGGCGACTGTTTACATTTATAAAAAAATTCATCATGCAAATTTTGTTTGTAATATTAAATCAGAATTTGAAGAATTTACATTTCTTTTAATATGTAATTACTTTCTTTTCTTCCTTACAAAGCCACTAAGCAAATTGTAGATTTTATAAACCAGTATGGGGAAATATCAACCCCTTAGAGATTGGTTGAGGGAAGTCATGCGGGAATTTAGTATGTACATGGCTGGGGCCAACAAAACGCAATATATGAATATCCGTATAATAAAAAACTGACAGTACAAATTATTTTATTTATAAAATAATTATTTATTTATATTAAATCTTTAGAGAATTTTACAAAAAATGTAATTGTAGAAACAAATTTTCTCTAAGCTGATCAATCACAATCCAAACTGTTTAAAATTGTTTCATCAAATGTGTTTGAAGGGGTTTGATGGGACTAACTGCAGGTGACTTCCGAATCACCCCGGTGGATAAAGAGCAAGTTATTATATTAAAAAAAAGAAACCCAAGACAAGTATGCCTACCAAGGAATGTACGGTGAAAGGATAGACAAGAGAAAAAAATTTAATGAAACATTAATACTTATCAAAACTGCAGAGATAAGGAGAAAAAGAAACGAACTGCTCAAGGAAAGCAAACTAAGCAATTTCCATACGGCAGATACGCTATCTCGAAGTTGACAGACAATGCAACTTTCGAAATGGTCAGAGTATATCTGAAAACCACAAAATCTGAAAACGCAAAGAACTAAAACCAACGCAGAAAAGAAAATCGAAAAGTATTGGGATGCGCTAGTCATTCTCATAGGCCACATGTTGAGGCCAACACCTTACTACGTCCTAAAAAAATATTCGAAACGATCTATTAAAGTGTAATCAAAAATGATTTACAAACTTATCCAAACTAATTTGAAATGATCCAGACTATCACAAACTGATCTAAAATTACCACTTAAGACTGGATTTCTAACTTTAGCGATAAATAAAAAAATCCAAAGTAATCCAAAGTAACAAAATCAATTTGAAGCGTTTTGAACTAATCTAATTAGTTCTAAACCAATTGCTGAATTCATCCAAACGGATTATAAGTAAATAGAACTAATTTCTAAAATAATCCTAACAGATTTGATTTATTAAAACCGTCCAAACTGATCATTATGTGCTGACCAATTAAGTATTCAAAATTTCAAACTAATCTAAAAAAAATCAAAGAGTTCTAAAGTGCTTCAAAATAAACAAAAGTGTTCTGAACTAAATGTTCAAAACTGATTCAAAATAATGCAAACAATCTAAACTGTTCCAAATTATTTTTTTAGTAATTTAAGCTAATGTACTCATCTAAAGTAATCAAAAATGTTTCAAAAAGATCTAAATTTGTCCAAAATATTCTAAATTAGTGTGTTAAAGTGAACCAAAGTAAAATACAATTTTAGAATAAACCAAAACGTTCTAAACTAATTGTTCCAAACAGATAGGATAAAACTAAACTAAACTAATCTGTTGAAGTCATCCAAAACTAATTACAAACTGCTCCTAAGTTCAGTTTTTAAAATTTGTAACTGATCTAAAATACTTTAAATTATTTTAAAGTAAACAAAAATGTTTCGATCCAAAATAACCCAAATAAATTCAAATAATCTAAACTAAAAAATGAGTTTTGAAAACTGTCTGTTTTTTTTTTAGTTTGACAATTTAAAAAAAAAAACTAAACATAATTTTATGTAATGAATTAATAATTTATTCAAAATCAGTCAATCGAATCACAGCGGCCAAGGGTCAAGCATAGACAATTGTTTCGGTTCTACAAACCTCGTCAGTATGCCTTGTACGACCACGGCATCGCATGATAGCGAAGACAATTTTGAATAAATATTTCTGTGCTTATGAACACAATTGATATTATAAATAATCAAACGAAAGACTGGTTTGCCATCTAGTTGCAATTTTTAATACTAAAATGTCCGCATTAATCGGTATCATTTTTGCATTTATGCAATTGGCAGTCATTTCGCGGCTATAACGATTTTGAATCGCCAATAAATTATGAAATGAATTAATAATTTATTCAATTGTCTATGCTTGACCCTTGGCCGCTGTGATTCGATTGACTGATTTTGAATAAATTATTAATTCATTTCATAATTTATTGGCGATTCAAAATCGTTATAGCCGCGAAATGACTGCCAATTGCATAAATGCAAAAATGATACCGATTAATGCGGACATTTTAGTATTAAAAATTGCAACTAGATGGCAAACCAGTCTTTCGTTTGATTATTTATAATTTTATGTTATAAAAAAGAAGAAAAAAAAAGTTTTACAAAAATTGTAATTGTAACGACAAGTTTAAATTTTTTTATCTAAAATTTGTTGCAATTGTTGTCAAATAATTGCTTAATCAATTTCCAAAATTTAGTAATTTAAAAAAAAATACCTTAAATATTTTTTAAATTTTTAAAAATACAATTTGTTTGTAATTGTAGCTACAATATTAAAAAAGTAAATTTAAAATTTATAACAATTGTTTTTAGTAAGATGCTTAATAGATTTCCAAAATTTGATAATTTACAAAATTCAAAAATTTTATTGTGTGTGTTGTCAATAAGTTAATTACTAGATTTTCAAAAAATCATAAATTTTTTTTAAACGTTCAAAAATGCAGAATTGTTTTAATTTACAAAATTCGCAATTGTAGCAACAATTTTTAAAATTTTGATTCCAAATTTGTCTCAAATGTTATCAATGAGTTGGTTAATAGTTTTTCAAAATTTTACAATTAAAAAAAAAAAAACCTAAATATTGTTCAAAAATAAACAATTTTCCATTTCACATTTTTTTTTTATTGTAGCAACAAATTTCAAAAATTTGATTCAAAATTTGTCTCAAATGTCAATTATTTGTTTAATAAATTTTCAAAACTTAGTAATTTTCAAAAAGTTTTTAATTATTTTAAATGTTCAAAAAAGCACAATTTTCCATTTTACAAAATTTGTAATTGAATCAACAATTTCCAAAATTTTGATTCAAAATTTGTCTCAAATGTTGGTTAAAAAATTTCCAAAATTTGGAAATTAAAAAAATCCTAAATATTTTTTTAAATGTTCAAAAATGTACAATTTTCCAATTTACAAAATTCTTAATTGTAGCATTAAATTCCAAAAAAAATATTCAAAATTTGTCTTAAATGTTGTCAATTATTTATTAATAGATTTTCAAAATTTGGTAATTTTCAAAAAATCTTAAATATTTTTTTTAAATTTTTATAACTGCATACTTTTTTATTTAACAAAAATTGTAATCGTAACAATAATTTTTTTAAATTCGATTCAAAATATGTTTCATTTTTTGTTGTTGCTTAATAGATTTCCAAAATTTGGTAGTTTTTAAAAAATCCTATTTATTTTTAAATGTTTAAAGCTACAAAATTTGTAATTGTGGGAACAATTTCCAAAATTTTGATTTAAAGTTTGTTAAAGTTAATAGATATAAAAAATTTGGCAATTTAAAAAAATCTTAAATGTTCAAAAATGCAGAATTTTTTGTTTTACAATATTTGTAATTGTAACAACAGTTTTTAAAAATTAAACTCAAAATTTATCAATGTATCGATTAATAGATTTCCAAATTTTTCCAATTTTGAAAAAATCTTAATTATTTTTAATTGTTCAAAATTTGTTAATTTAAAAAAAAAACCTAACTTTTTTTATTATTATCTTGTTTGCAAAAACTTTCAAAAATTTGAATCAAAATTTTTATTAAATATTCTCAGTGGAATTCGAAAAATCGAAACTGCTTTTTATTATAAATTTTCAAAATTGTACGATTTTCCATTTTACAAAACTCGTATTTGTAGCAACAATTTTTAAAAATTTGATTTAAAATTTTTCTCAAATATTGTCAATACGTTACGTAATTGTTTTCCGAAAATTGGTAATTTTCAAAAAATCTATATAATATTTTTCAAAAATGCACTATTTTTCATTTAACAAAATTTGGAATTATACTTTCAAAAATTTTGTTCAAAATTTCTCAAAAATGTCAATGATTTGCTAAATTTTCCAAAAATCCTAATTGTTTTTTTTTTAATGTTCAAAACTGCTTAATTTTTTACTTTAAAAAATTTGTATTTGTTGCAGCAATTTTCAAAAATTTGATTCATAATTTGTTTCAAATGCCAATGAGTTTCGTAATAAATTTACAAAGATTGATGATTTTCAAAAATTTTAAATATATTTAATTTAATTTCAAAAATGAACAATTTTCCATTTGTAATTTTTTTAATTTAAAGCAAGAATTTTTGAAAACTTGATTTAAAATCTTCACATTTATCCATTTTACAAAATTTGTAATTGTAGCAACAATTTTCAAAATGTTGATTTAAAATTTGTTTCAAATGTTATCAATTAGTTGGTTAATAGATTTCCAAAATATGGCAATTTTCCAAAAATTCTAAGTATTTGTTTAAAAGTTCAAAAATGCAGAATTTTTCGTTTTACAAAATTTCAAATGGTAACAACAATTTTTTAAAATTAAACTCAAAATTTATCAATGGAATAAGTAATAGATTTCCAAAATTTGACAATTTTCAAAAAAATTGTGATTTTTATAAAACCCTAATTTTTTTAAATTTTAAAGCTACAAAATTTGTAATTTGGCAACAATTTCTAAAACTTTTATTCATAATTAGTATCAAATGTTATCAATGAGTTGGTTAACAGATTTCCAAACTTGGCAATTTTCAAAAAATCCTACTTATTTTTTTTTTAATGTTAAAATACAGAATTTTTTGTTTAACGAAATTTGTAATTTTAACAACAATTTTTAAAAATTAAACTCAATATTTATAAATGAATTGGTTTAACAGATTTCCAATACATAGAAATTTTCAAAAAATATATTTTATTTAAACGATCAAAATTTCAATTTTTTTTAATGTCAAAGCTACAAAATTTGTAGTTGTGGCAACAATTTCCAAAATTTTGATTCAAAATTTGTCTCAATGTTATCAATAAGTCAATCAAAATTTGGCAATTTAAAAAAAAATCCTAAATATTTTTTTAAATGTTCAGAAATGCATTATTTTCTGTTTTACAAAATTTGTAATTGTAATAACAGTTTTTAACAATTAAACTCAAAATTTATCGATGAATTGATTAATAGATTTCTAAAATTTGGCAGTTTTCAAAAAATCTTATTTTTTTTTAAATGTTCATAAATTGGTAATTTTATTTTTTTTTTATATGTTCTAAATTAATAATTTTAATTATAGCAACAATTTCTAAAATATAGATTCAAATTTTGTTAATTAGTTCGTTAATAGATTTCCAAAATTTGGCAATTTAAAAAAAGAAATTAAATGTCAACAATTTCCAAAATTTGTTTAATAAATTTTCAAAATTTGGCATTTTTAAAAAAATCATAAATATTTTTTTAAATGTTCAAAAATGCAGAATGTTTTGTTTTACAAAATTTGTAATTCTAACAACAATTTATAAAAATTAAACTCAAAATTTATCAATAAATTGCTTAATAAATTTCCAAAGTTTTTGAATTTTCAAAACATCTATTTTTTTAATGTTCAAAATTTGGTAGTTTAAAAATAAAATTTAATGTTTAAAGCTACAAAATTAGTAATTGTGGAAACAATTTCCAAAATTTTTATTTAAAATTTGTCTCAAAAGTTATCAATGAGTTGGTTAATAGATTTACAAAATTTGGCAATTTTCAAAATAATTCTAAATGTTCAAAAATGCAGAATTTTCCGTTTTACAAAATTTGTAATTGTAACAAAAAATTCTAAAAATTAAACTCAAAATTTATCAATGAATTGATTAATAGATTTCCAAAATTTGGCAATTTTCAAAAAAATTTCATTTAAATGTTCAAAATTTGGTAATTTGTTAAAAAATGCACAATTATCCATTTTACAAAATTTGTTAATTTAGCAACAATTTTCAAAAATGTGATTCAAAATTTTTCTTAAATATTGTCAATGAGTTGCTAATAGATTTTAAAAATTTACATATTTTCGAAAAATCGAAAATGGTTTTATTATAAACTTTTAAAAATTCAAAATTTTCCATTTTACAAAATTTGTAATTGTAGCAACAATTTCCAATAAATTGATTCAAAATTTTTCTCAAATGTTGTCAATGAGATGCTTAATTGATTTCCAAAATTTTATCAATTTCAAAAAATCTTAAATATTTTTAAATGTTCAAATAATGATCAATTTTTCATTTTACAAACATTGCAAGAATTTTCACAAATTCAATTCAAAACTTGTTTAGAATATTGTCGGTTGAGTTGCTTAATTGATTTTCAAAATTTGGTTTTTTTTTAACTCAAAACTGCACAATTTTTCATTAAAAAAATGTAACTGTAGCAAAATATTTTAAAAATTTGATCCAAAATTAGTCTTAAATGTTGTCAATTAGTTGCTTAATTGGGTTTTAAAATTTAAAAAATTTCAAAAAATCTTATATGTTAGTTTTTTATTTTAAAAAACTGTGGCAACATTTTTTAAATATTTGAATCAAAATGTGTTACAAATGTAGTCGATTAGTTGCTTAATTGATTTCCAAAATTTAATAATTTTTAAAAAATCCTAAATATTTTTTTTAAATATTCCATAATTTTTAATTATACAAATAAAGTATTTATAGCAACAGTTTTTAAATATTTAATTCAAAATTTGTTTTAAAGGTAGCTGATTAGTTGCTTAATAGATTCCCAAAATTTGAAAATTTAAAAAAAAAAATTACAAATTTTTTTTCAATAAATAAATAACCATTCTACAAAATTTGTATTTGTAGCAACAATTTTTAATAAATTAATTTAAAATTTTTGGAAAATGTTGGCAATAAGTTGGTAATTCTCAAAAAATTTTGTTTTTTTTTTAATCGTTAAAAAATGTACAATTTTTTATTTTCTGCTGTTTTGATAAAAAGTATATAATTATTACATATTTAAAAAAAAAAATAAAGCACAATGCGAAAAATACATTGACGCAAGAAAATCTATTAAAAACTGCACCAAAAAACATAATTGCTGCAATAATGTTTCCAAAAATTGAATAGAAAAATTAAATTATTGTATGAAATCTATCAAAAAAACAAATTTTCTGCATTAAATTTGCACAAAAACATGTTTTAAACTTGCACAAAAATAAAAATTATTGAATAAAATCTATCAAAAATGAAACACTACGCGGAAAACACTATTGTTCTCTCAAACTCAAAAACTGTTTCAAAATGAGTACAAATTGCTACGATTATACCTTAATATTATGACTACTTCATACGCCAGATACGCTATCTTTATTTGTTCCAATTTTTGGCAACAATGTTCAAAAATGCAAATTTTTTCGTTTTACAAAATTTGTAATTATAACAACAACTTGTGTCAAAAGTCATCAATGAGTTGGTTAATAGATTTTCAAATTTTGGCAGTTTTCAAAAAATCTTAAATGTTCAAAAATGCAGAAACAACAATTTTTAAAAATTAAACTCAATATTTATCAATGAATTGGTTAATAGATTTCTAAAATTTTCAAATTTTCAAAAAATCCTAAATATATTATTTTTAAATGTTCAGAAATGCAGAATTTTTTGTATTACGAAATTTGTAATTGTAACAAAAAAATTTAAATACTTAACTTTAAATTTATCAATTTGTAATTTCAAAATATATATTTTTGATTAAATGTTCAAAATTTGGTAATTTAAAAAATAAAACTATTTTTTATTTAGCAACAAAATTTGTAATTGTGGCAACAATTTTCAAAATTTTGATTTAAAATTTGTCTCAAAAGTTATCTACGAGTTGGTTAATAGATTTCCAAAACATGACCATTTTAAAAAAATGCAAAAATTATCTATTTTACACAATTTGTAATCTTTGCAACAATTATAAAAAATTTAATTCAAAACTTTTCTTAAATTTTGACAGCTTAATTGATTTTCAAAATTTAGTATTTTTTTATTAAATTTGATTTAAATCTAGTCGCAAATATTGTTCGTGAGCTGCTTAAAAAAATTACAAAATTTAATAACTTCAAAAAATTAAAAATGCACAATTTTTCTTTATACAAAATTTGTAATTGTTTCAACAATTTCCAAACAATTGATTCAAAATTTGTATAATAAGTTGTCAATGAGTTGCTTAATAGATTTTCAAAAACTGTCAATTTTCCAAAAATCCAAAAGTTTTTTTTAAATGTTCTAAACTGCACAGTTTTTTATTTTACAAATTTTATAACTGTAGCAACAATTTTCAAAAATTTTATTATAATTTGTCACAAATGTTGTCAATGAGTTGCGTAATTATTTCCAAAATTTTCAAAAGATTCTAAATATCTTTTTAAAATTTTCAAAAATGCTCAATTTTCCATATGCCAAAATTTTTGAAAATTTGATTCAGAATCAAATTTTCAATAAATTGCTCAATAGTTTTCCTATATTTGGTAATTTCCAAAAAACTTTTTTTTTAATGTTCAAAAATTAAAAAAAATTAAAAATTTACAAAAATTGTAGTTGTTTAAAACAATTTTCAAAAATTTAATTCGAAATTTCTCACAAATGTTTTTAGCGAGTTGCTTAATTTATTTCCAAAATTTGGTAGTTTTGAAAAAATCCTAATTATTTTTTATTTATTTTTAAAAACGCACAATTTTCCATTTTACAAAATTAGAAATTGTATCAACAATATTCAAGCATTTTATTTAAAACTTGTTACAGATGTTGTCAATGAGTTGCTTAATTAATTTCCAAAATTTTGCAATTTTTCAAAAATCCTAAATGTTCAAAACTCTAAAATTTTTCATTTTACAAAATTTGCAATTGTGGCAAAAATTTTCAAAATTTTGATTAAAAATTTGTCTCAAATGTTATCAATGAGTTGAATAATAGATTTATAAAATTAGAACATTTTCAAAATTTTTTTTTTTAAATTATTTAAAATTAGTAAATTTTATCTACAAAATTTATAATTGTGGCAACAATTTTCAAAATTTTTATTTAAAATTAGTATCTAATGTTAAAAATGAGTTGGTTAACAAATTTCCAAAATTTGGCAATTTTGAAAAAATCCTAAATATTTTTTTTAAATGTTCAAAAATGCAGAATGTTTTGTTTTACAAAATTTGTAATTCTAACAACAATTTTTAAAAATTAAACTCAAAATTTATTAATGATATGGTTATTAGATTTCCAAAATTTGGCAATTTTCAAAAAATCTTATTTTTTTAAATGTTCAAAATTTGGTAATTTAAAAAAAAATCTTTTTTTTTTAATGTTCAAAGTTACAACAAAATTTAATTATGGCAACAATTTCCATAATTTTGATTCAAAATTTGTCTGTCTGTTATCAATGAGTTATAAAAAGATTTCCAAAATTTGGCAATTTTCAAAAAATCTTAAATATTTTCAAAAATGCAGACTTTTTCAAAATTAAACTCAAAATTTATCAATGAATTGATTAATAGATTTTCAAAATTTGGCAATTTTTAAAAAATCTTCTTTTACATGTTCAGAATTTAGTAATTTTTTAAAAATTCTATTTTTTATATATTCAAAAATGCACAATTATCCATTTTACAAAATTTGTAAATTTAACAATAATTTTCAAAAATTTGATTCAAAATTTTTCTTAAATATTGTCAATGAGTTGCTTAATTGATTTTTAAAATTAATATAATTTTCAAATAATCAAAAATGATTTTATTGTAAAGTTTCAAAAATGCATAACTTTCCATTTTACAAAATTTGTAATTGTAGCAACAATTTCCAATAAATTGATTCAAAATTTTTCTCAAATGTTGTCAATGAGATGCTTAATTGATTTCCAAAATTTTATCAATTTAAAAAACCCTAAATATTTTTAATTGTTCAATAATGCTCAATTTTTTATTTTACAAACATTGGAACAATTTTCATAAATTTGTCTCAAATGTTGCCAATTAGTTGCATAATTGGTTTTTAAAATTTAATAATTTTCAAAAAATCTTAATGTTTTTTTTACATTTTTTTAAATGTTCAAAAATGCACAAATTTCCAATTTACAAAATTCGTTAATTGTAACAATTTTTAAAAAAATTTTCAAAATTTTGTCGGTTTAAAAATGAACAATTTTTAAATATTTGATTGAAAATTTGTCTCAAATGTTGTCAATTAGTTGCTAAATTGATTTAAAAAATTTAATAATTATCAAAAAATTATAAATATTTTTTTTAAATGTTCTAAAATAAATTTAAAAAAAAATTGTATAAATTTCATTAAAAACTAAATAAGGGAAACACATTTTCTGCTATAACTTTGAAAATAATATACAATTATTACATTATTTTTTTTTAATAAAACACATAATGCGAAATATACTATTGCCGCAAGAAAATTTATCAAAAACTGCATAAAAAAAAAACATATTTTTTGTATAAAATTTGCAAAAAAACACAAATTATTGCATAAAAATCGAGAAGTGCAGTGCAGCGAACACAAATGCTGCGTGAATTTTACCAAAAATTGAATAAATTTTTTTAATTATTGTATAAAATCTATCAAAAACATATTTTCTGCATTAAATTTGCACAAAAAACATGTTTTTCGTTTTAAACTTGCACAAAAATAAAAATTATTGAATAAAATCTATCAAAAATGAAACACTATACGCGGAAAACACTATTGTTGCTTAAAATTGATCTAAAATTGCTTAAAAAAATAAATAACTGTTTAAAATCTATTAAAAAACTACATAAACACATTTTTTTGCGTTAAATTAGCACAAAAAACACAATATAATACATCAAATTTATTAAAAATAAAACACTTTACCCGCAAAACACAATTGTTGCTTGAAATTGATCAAAAAATGCTTAGAAAAATTAATTTATTATATAAAATTTATTAAAAACTGCACAAAAACATGTTTCCTACATTAAATTTGCACAAAAAACATATTTTCTACATGAAACTTTTACAAAAAGATCACAATTATTACATAAAATGTATCAAAAATTAATTATAAAAGTAATTTATTGCATCAAATCTATCTGAAACTGCAGATAAACATACATTATGCAATAAATTTGCACAAAAACATGTTTTCTGTAATAAACTTTCACAAAAAATACAGTTAGAACATAAAATCTATCAAAAATTAAGCTTTGTATGGAGAAAACACAATTTTTTAATACAAAATTTGTATTCGCAGCAGCTATTTTCAAAAATTTATTTCAAATGCCAATGAGTTTCGTAATAATTTTCAAAAATTGGAGGTTTTCAAAAAAATCTTAAATAGTTTTTGAAAAATTTCATAAATGATTCAAAATCACTCTTAATTGTTTTTAAAAAAGTCGATTAGTTAATTAAGTTTTTAAAATTTGGTAGTTTCAAAAAAACTTGAATATTTTTTAAAAAGTTCTAAATTAAAAAAAAAACATTTTACAAAAATTGTAGTTGTAAAAACAATTTTCAAAAATTTTATTCAAAATTTCTTACAAATGTTATTAGTGAGTTGCTTAAATGATTTCCAAAATTTGGTAGTTTACAAAAAATCCTGATTATTAAAAGAAAAAAAAAATTGCAATATTTTATTCTAAATTTGTCACAAATATTGCAAATAATTGCTTAATTGATTTTCAAAAATTGGCAAGTTTCCAAAAAAATTTCATTTTACAAAAAAAATTGAAAATTTGACTATTTTCAATAAATTGTAGTTTTCCAAAATTTGGTCATTTCCAAAAACCTATATTTTTTAAATGTTCTAAAATAAAAAAAAAACATTTTACATAAATTGTAAATAATGAAACAATTTTTAAAATTCAATTCTAATTTTCTCACAAATGTTGTTAATGCTTAAATTATTTCCAAAATTTGGTAGTTTTGAAAAATCCTAATTATTTTTGTTCTAATTAAAAAAAACGCACAATTTTCCATTTTACAAAATTAGTTAATGTATCAACAATATTTAAGTATTTTATTGAAAATTTGATACAAATGTTGTCAATGACTTGCTTAATTGATTTCCAAAATGTTGCAATTTTTCAAAAATCATAAATGTTTAAAGCTCCACAATTTTTCATTTTACAAAATTTGCAATTGTGGCAACAATTTTCAAAATTTGTCTCAAATGTTATCAATGAGTTGGATAATAGATTTTTGAAATTTGAAAATTTTCAAAAAATATTTTTTTAATTATTCAAAATTTAGAAAGTTTTAAAAAATCCTATTTTTTTTTTAATGTTTAAAGCTAAAAAATTTGTAATTGTGGCCAAAATTTCCAAAATTTTGATTCAAAATTTGTCTCAAATGTTATCAATGAGTTAGTTAATAGATTTACAAAATTTGGCAATTTAAAAAAAAAATCCTAAATATTTTTTTTAAATGTTCAAAAATGCAGAATGTTTCGTTTTACAAAATTTGTAATTCAAACAACAATTTTAAAAAACTAAACTCAAAATTTATCAATAAATGGGTTAATAGGTTTCCAAAATTTTTAAATTTTCAAAAAATCTATTTTTTTAATGTTCAAAATATGGTAATTTAAAAAAAAATCCTATTTTTGTTTTTTTAATGTTCAAAGCTACAAAATTTGTAATTGTGGCAACAATTTCCAAAATTTTTATTTAAAATTTGTCTCAAATGAGTTGGATAAAAGATTTCCAAAATTTGAAAATTTTCAAAAAATTTTAAATATGTTCAAAAATGCAGAATTTTTAAAAATTAAACTTAAAATTTATCAATGTAATTTCCAAATTTTGAAAATTTTCAAAAAATCTTAAATATTTTCAAAAATGCAGAATTTATAAAAATTAAACTCAAAATTTATCAATGAATTGGTTAATACATTTAGAAAATTTGAAAATTTTCAAAAAATATATTTTTAAATATTCAAATACTTTGGTAATTTTTTAAACATGTTTTTAAACATGTTTTTTTAAAATGTTCAAACATGCAAAATCCATTTTACAGAATTTGTAATTTTTGCAACAATTTTCAAAAATTTTATTTAAAATTTTTCTTAAATACTATTGTTAAGTTGCTTAATAGATTTCTAAAATTTAGTCATTTTCAAATAATGAAAAATGCACGATTTTCCATTTTACAAAATTTGTAATTGTAGCAACAATTTTCAATAAATTGATTCAAAATTTGTCTCAAATGTTGTCAATGAGTTGCTTTATTAATTTAATCATTTTAAAAAAATCGTAAATATTTTTAAATGTGCAATAATGCTCAATTTTTTATTTTACAAACATTGCAAGAATTTTCACAAATTCGATCAAAATTTGTTTAGAATATTGTCGGTTGAGTTGCTTAATTCATTTGTTTTTTTTTTTTCATTTTTTTAACTCAAAAGTGCACAATTTTTCATTTAAAAAAATGTAACTGTAGCAAAAAAATTTAAAAATTTGATCCAAAATTAGTCTCAAATGTTGTCAATTATAAGCAACTAATTGACAACATTTGAGACTAATTTTGGTTGGTTTTTAAAATTTAAAATTTTTGTTTTAAAAAACTTGTAATTGTGGCAACAATTTTTAAATATTTGATTCAAAATGTGTTACAAATGTAGTCGATTAGTTGCTTAATTGATTTCCAAAATTTAATAATTTTCAAAAAATCCTAAATATTTTTTTTTAAATTTCCATAATTTTTAATTATACAAATAAAGTATTTATAGTAACAATTTTCAAATATTTAGTTCAAAATTTGTTTTAAATGTAGCTGATTAGTTGCTTAATAGATTCCCAAAATTTGTTAATTTTCAAAAAAAAATTACAACATTTTCTTCAATAATGTTACCCAATAGATTTTTAAATGTACTAAAATGAATAAATAACCATTCTACAAAATTTGTGTTTGTAGCAACAATTTTTAATAAGTTAATGCAAAATTTTTGGAAAATATTTGCAATAAGTTGGTAATTCTCAAAAAGTTCTGTTTTTTTTTTTAATTGTTAAAAAATGTACAATTTTCTATTTTACAAAATTCGCAATTGTAGCAACAATTTTCAAAAATTTAATTCAAAATTTGTTACAAATGTTGTCAATGAGTGGCTTAGTAGATTTCCAAAACTTAGTAATTTTCGAAAAATCCCGAATATATGTTTCTAAATGTTCAAATATGTAAAAATTATCATTTTACAAAAATTGTAATTTCAAAAACAATTTTTAAAAATTTTCTGCTGTAAATTTGAAAAAAAAATTATTACATATTTAAAAAAACAATTAAATAAAGCACAATACGAAAAATACAATTGACACAAGAAAATCTATCAAAAACTGCACAAAAAACATATTTTTTGTATTAAATTTGCACAAAAAACACAATTATTACATAAAAATCGAGCAGTAAACGCAGAAAGCACAATTGTTGCGTGAATTTTAACAAAACTTGAATAGAAAAATTAATTTATTGTATGAAATCTATCAAAACAACATATTTTCTGCATTAAATTTGCCCAAAAAACATGTTTTTTTTATTTTTAACTTGCATCAAAATAACAATAAATGAATGAAATCTATCAAAAATGAAACACTATACGCGGAAAACACGATTGTTGCTTAAAATTGATCTAAAATTGCTTAAAAAAATAATTTACTGTTTAAAATCTATTAAAAAACTACATAAACACATTTTTTTGCGTTAAATTAGCACAAAAAACACAATATAATACATCAAATTTATTAAAAATAAAACACTTTACCCGCAAAACAAAATCAAAATTGATGCTTGAAATTGATCAAAAAATGCTTAGAAAAATTAATTTATTATATAAAATTTATTAAAAACTGCACAAAAACATGTTTCCTACATTAAATTTGCACAAAAAACATATTTTCTACATGAAACTTTTACAAAAAGATCACAATTATTACATAAAATGTATCAAAAATTAATTATAAAAGTAATTTATTGCATCAAATCTATCTTAAACTGCACAAAAACATACATTACGGATTAAATTAGCACAAAAACATGTTTTCTGTAATAAACTTAGACAAAAAATACAGTTAAAACAGAAAATCTATCAAAAATTAAGCTTTGTATGGAGAAAACACAATTTTTTAATACAAAATTTGTATTCGCAGCAGGTATTTTCAAAAATTTATTTCAAATGCCAATGAGTTTCGTAATAATTTCAAAAAATTGGAGATTTTCAAAAAAATCTTAAATAGTTTTTGAAAAATTTCATAATGATTCAAAATCACTCTTAATTGTTTTTAAAAAAGTCGATTAGTTAATTAAGTTTTTAAAATTTGGTAGTTTCAAATAATGTTCTAAATTAAAAAAAAAACATTTTACAAAAATTGTAGTTGTAAAAACAATTTTCAAACATTTTATTCAAAATTTCTTACAAATGTTATTAGTGAGTTGCTTAAATGATTTCCAAAATTTGGTAGTTTACAAAAAATCCTGATTATTAAAAAAAAAAATTGCAATATTTTATTCCAAATTTGTCACAAATATTGCAAATAATTGCTTTCCAAAAATTGGCAAATTTCCAAAAAAATTTCATTTTACAAAAAAAATTGAAAATTTGACTATTTTCAATAAATTGTAGTTTTCCAAAATTTGGTCATTTCCAAAAACCTATATATTTTAAATGTTGCATTTTACAAAAATTGTAAATAATAAATTTTTAAAATTCAATTCTAATTTTCTGACAAATGTTGTTAATGCTTAAATTATTTCCAAAATTTGGTAGTTTTGAAAAATCCTAATTATTTTTGTTTTAATTAAAAAAAAAACTCATTCCATTTTACAAAATTAGTAACTGTATCAACATTAATTAAGTATTTTATTCAAAATTTGTTACAAATGTTGTCAATGAGTTGCTTAATTAATTTTCAAAATTTTGCAATTTTTCAAAAATCCTAAATGTTCAAAGCTCCACAATTTTTTATTTTACAAAATTTGCAATTGTGGCAACAATTTTCAAAATTTTGATTCAAAATTTGTCTCAAATGTTATCAATGAGTTGGATAATAGATTTTCAAAATTTAAAAATTTTCAAAAAATATTTTTTTTATTATTCAAAATTTAGTAAGTTTTAAAAAATCCTATTTTTTTAATGTTTGAAGCTACAAAATTTGCACAAAAATAAAAATTATTGAATATAATCTATCAAAAATGAAACACTATACGCGGAAAACACTATTGTTGCTTAAAATTGATCAAAAATTGCTTAAAAAAATAATTAACTGTTTAAAATCTATTAAAAAACTATATAAACACATTTTTTGCGTTAAATTGGCACAAAAAACACAATATAATACATCAAATTTATTAAAAATAAAACACTGTACCCGCAAAAACAATTGTTGCTTAAAATTAATCAAAAATTGCTTAGAAAAATTAATTTATTATATAAAATCTATCAAAAACTGCACAAAAACATGGTTCCTACATTAAATTTGCACAAAAAAACATATTTTCTACATGAAACTTTTACAAAAAGATCACAATTATTACATAAAGTGTATCAAAAATTAATTATAAAAGTAATTTATTGCATCAAATCTATCTAAAACTGCACAAAAACATACATTACGGATTAAATTAGCACAAAAACATGTTTTCTGTAATAAACTTAGACAAAAAATACAGTTAAAACAGAAAATCTATCAAAAATTAAGCTTTGTATGGAGAAAACACAATTTTTTAATACAAAATTTGTATTCGCAGCAGGTATTTTCAAAAATTTATTTCAAATGCCAATGAGTTTCGTAATAATTTCAAAAAATTGGAGATTTTCAAAAAAATCTTAAATAGTTTTTGAAAAATTTCATAAATGATTCAAAATCACTCTTAATTGTTTTTAAAAAAGTCGATTAGTTAATTAAGTTTTCAAAATTTGGTAGTTTCAAAAAAACTTGAATATTTTTTAAAAAAGTTCTAATTAAAAAAAAAAAACATTTTACAAAAATTGTAATTGTAAAAACAATTTTCAAAAATTTTATTCAAAATTTCTTACAAATGTTATTAGTGAGTTGCTTAAATGATTTCCAAAATTTGGTAGTTTACAAAAAATCCTGATTATTAAAAAAAAAAAATTGCAATATTTTATTCTAAATTTGTCACAAATATTGCAAATAATTGCTTTCCAAAAATTGGCAAATTTCCAAAAATTTTTCATTTTACAAAAAAAATTGAAAATTTGACTATTTTCAATAAATTGTAGTTTTCTAAAATTTGGTCATTTCCAAAAACCTTTATTTTTTAAATGTTGCATTTTATAAAAATTGTAAATAATAAAACAATTTTTAAAATTCAATTCTAATTTTCTCACAAATGTTGTTAATGCTTTAATTATTTCCAAAATTTGGTAGTTTTGAAAAATCCTAATTATTTTTGATTTAATTAAAAAAAAAATCGCACATTCCATTTTACAAAATTAGTAACTGTATCAACAATATTTAAGTATTTTATTCAACATTTATGAAAAATGTTGTCAATGAGTTGCTTAATTGATTTCCAAAATTTTGCAGTTTTCCAAAAATCCTAAATGTTCAAAGCTCCACAATTTTCCATTTTACAAAATTTGTAATTGAACCAACAATTTCTAAAATTTTGATTCAAAATTGGTCTCATATGTTATTAATGAGTTGGTTAATAGATTTCGAAAGTTTAGCAATTTTCAAAAAATTCTAAATATTTTTTTAAACGTTCAAAAATGTACAATTTTTAATTTACAAAATTCCTAATTATAGCAACAAATTCCAAAAATTTAAATCAAAATTTCTCTCAAATGTTGTCAATTATTTTTTAATGGATTTTCAAAAATTAGTAATTTTCAAAAAATCTTAAATATTAAAAAAAAAAAATCAAAAATGCACACTTTTTTTAATTAACAAAAATTGTAATCGTAATAATAATTTTTAAGAATTCAATTCTAAATTTGTCTTAATTTAAAAGATTTCCAAACTTTAGTAATTTTTGAAAAATCCTTAATATTTTTTTTAAACGTTCATAAATCCACAATTTTTCAATTTACAATATCCGTTTAAAAACTGTTGTTACAAAACGGTTTTTTAAAAATTTAATTTAAAATTTGTTTTAAATGTTGACCATAACAAATTTCTAAAAATTATTCATTTTCTAAAAATGTTCAAAAATGCACACTTTTTTATTTAACAAAAATTGTAATTGTAACAATAATTTTCAACAATTCGATTCAAAATTTGTTTCAATTTTTGGCAAGAAGTTGCGTAATAGATTTTCAATTATTTGCTTAATAAATTTACAAAAATTGGTAATTTTTATAAAGTCCTAAATATAAAAAGCAAAATTGTTCTTTTTACTAAACTTGTAATTCTTGCATCAATTTTTAAAAATTTAATTAAATTCAAATTGCCTCAAATGTTGTCAATAAGTTACTTATAGATTTCCAATTTCAAAAAAAATCTTTAATTTTCTTTTTAAATGTTCGAAAACACAATTTCACACAATTTAAAATAAATGTATTCAAACTCTGTCGTAAATAATGCCAGTAAGTT
Organism: Tachinus rufipes; assembly: GCA_963932245.1. Lineage (NCBI taxonomy): Eukaryota > Metazoa > Arthropoda > Insecta > Coleoptera > Staphylinidae > Tachinus > Tachinus rufipes. The sequence goes on from OZ010749.1 coordinate 14,083,305, forward strand.
ACTTAATAGTATTCCAAAATGTTGGTATTTTTTTATAATTAATTTCCAAAATTAGTCAACTTTCAAAAATCCTAAATGTTTGTAGGTCCACAATTTTCTATTTTGCAAAATTTGTAATTGTGGCAACAATTTCCAAAACTTTAATTCAAAATTTGTCATCGAAGAGTTGGTTAATAGATTTTCAAAATTTAGCAATTTTCAAAAAATCCTAATTGAATGTAATTTTCCGTTTTACAAAATTTGTAATAGAAGAAAATTCTTATTTTTTTTTAAATGTTCAAAATTTTGTAATTAAAAAAAAAACATTTTTTAAACAATTTTCAAACATTTGATTCAAAATTTGTTTAATAAGTTGTCAATAAGTTGCTTAATAGATTTTCAAAAAAGTCAATTTTACAAAATTCCAAAAGTTTTTTTTTTAATGTTCAAAACAAATTTTTCTATTTTATAAAATTTATAATTGTAGCAACAATTTTCAAAAATTTTGTTCCAAATTTGTCACAAAAGTCAATGAGTTACAATTTTCAAAATTTGGTATTATTAAAAAAAAATAAATTTTAAAAATGCACAATTTTTCATTTAACAAAATTTTTATTTAAAAAAAAGAATATTTGAAAATTTCAAAATCTGTCTCAACCATTTTTTATAAGCTGCTTAATAGATTTTTGGTAGTTTAGAAAAAAACTTGATTATTTTTTTAAATTAAAAATAAACTATTTTACAAAAAAAATAAATAATAGAAACATTTTTTTTTAAATTTCACAAAACACATATGTTGTTAGCGAGTTGATTAAATTATTTCCAAAATTTGCTAGTTGTAGTATTTTATTCAAAATTTGTTACAAATGTTGTCAATGAGTTGCTTAATTAATTTCCAAAATTTGGCAAATTTCCAAAAATTCCAAATGTTTAAAATTGCACAATTTTCCATTTTACAAAAACAACAATTTGCAAAAATTTTATTCAAAATTTGTCACAAATGTTGCAAAAGAGTTGCGTAATTAATTTTCAAAATTTGGTAATTTTCGTAAAAAATTTAAAAATTTTTTTTTTTAATTTTCAAAAATGCACAATTTTTTATTTTACAAAATTTTTATTTAAAACAAGAATTTTTGAAAATTTGATTTAGAATTTGTCTTAACTAATTTCAATAATTTGCTTAATAGTTTTCCAAAATTTGGTAATTTCCAAAAAAACTTGAATGTTTTTTAAAACGTTCTAAAATTAAAAAAATTATTTTAGAAAAATTGTCATTATATAAAACAATTTTCTCACAAAATTTGGTAGTTTTTAAATTATATTTTTCTTAATTTAAAAAAACGCACTATTTTCTATTTTACAAAATTTGTAATTGTGGCAACAATTTCCAAAATTTTGATTTAAAGTTTGTGTCAGAAGTTATCAATGAGTTGGTTAGATATCCAAAATTTGGCAATTTTTAAAAAATCCTAAATGTTTAAAAACATTTTTTTTTTAAATTTTTTTAATTTATTATTGAATTGATTAATAGATTTCCAAAATTTAATCGTTTTTAAAAAATCCTAAATATTTTTAAATGTTCAAAAATGCACAGTTTTCTATTTTACAAACATTGCAACAATTTTCACAAATTCGATTCAAAATTTGTTTAGAATATTGTCGGTTGAGTTGCTTCATTGTTTTTTAAAATTTGGTAATATTCAAAAAGCATTTTCTTTTTTAAATTCAAAAATGCACAAATTTATTAAAAATTGTAATTGTAGCAAAAACTTTTAAAAATTTGATCCAAAATTTTTCTCAAATGTTGTCAATTAGTTGCTTAATTGATTACCAAAACTTAATAATTTAACTTAATAATGTTTTAAAATAAATTTAAAAAAAAAAATTGTATGAATTTCATTAAAAACTAAATAGCAGAAATGTGTTCCCACATTTTCTGCTATAAATTTGAAAGAAAATAGAATTATTACATTTTTTTTTTAAATAAAGTACATAATACAAAAAATACAATTGCCGCAAGAAAATATATCAAAAACTGCACAAAAAGACATTTTTTTTTTTGTATTGAATTTGCACAAAAACCACAAATTATTGCATAAAAATGGAGAAGTAAACGCAGCGAACACAAATGCTGCGTGAATTTTGCCAAAAATTGAATTAAAAAATTCAATTATTGCATAAAATTTATCAAAAAAACATATTTTCTGCATTAAATTTGACAAAAAACATGTTTTTTTGTTTTAAACTTGCACAAAAATAAAAATTATTGAATAAAATCTATCAAAAATGAAACACTATACGCGGAAAACACTATTGTTGCTTAAAATTGATCTAAAATTGCTTAAAAAAATAATTAACTGTTTAAAATCTATTAAAAAACTATATAAACACATTTTTTTGCGTTAAATTGGCACAAAAAACACAATATAATACATCAAATTTATTAAAAATAAAACACTTTACCCGCAAAACACAATTGTTGCTTGAAATTAATCAAAAATTGCTTAGAAATATTAATTTATTATATAAAATCTATCAAAAACTGCACAAAAACATGTTTCCTACATTAAATTTGCACAAAAAACATATTTTCTACATGAAACTTTTACAAAAAGATCACAATTATTACATAAAATGTATCAAAAATTAATTATAAAAGTAATTTATTGCATCAAATCTATCTGAAACATACATTATGCATTAAATTTGCACAAAAACATGTTTTCTGTAATAAACTTTCACAAAAAATACAGTTAGAACATAAAATCTATCAAAAATTAAGCTTTGTATGTAGAAAACACAATTACTGCGTCAATTTCATTAAAAATGACTTGAAATACTATGAAATTTAGTAAAAGCTGCACAAAAATCATATTTTCTGCATTAAATTTACACTAAAAACATGTTTTCTGTGCTAAACTTGAACAAAAAACAGAATTATTACTTAAAACCTATTAAAAATGAAAAACCATAAGCGGAAACCAAGATTGCTGCGTGAAAAAATGATCAAAAACTACACAAAAAAACATGTTTTTGCTTCAAATTTGCACAAAAACATATTTTCAGCATTAAACTTGCACAAAAAACACAATTATTACATAAAATTTATTAAAAATTAAGTACTTTACTCGCAAAACACAATTGTTGCTTAAAATTCATTCAATATTGCTTAGAAAAAATAATTTATTGTTTGAAATCTATCAAAAACTGCACAAAAACATGTTTTCTGCATTAAACACAATTATTACATAAAATTTATCAAAAATTGTATATAAAAGTAATTTATTGCATTAAATCCATTAAAAACTGCACAAGAAAGATACTTTATGCAATAAATTTATATAAAAGCATGTTTTCTGCATTAAACTTGCACAACAAAACTTAATTGTTACAGAAAATGCATAAAATTTAAAGCTCTTAATGCGAAAAATACAATTGCCGCGTAAAATTCATCAAAAATTGCTTAAAACAGTAATTTATTGTTTGAAATTTATTAAATATAACACAAAAAACACAATTTTTAAATAAAATCTTTAAAAAATAAAGCAGTAAACGCAAAAAACACTGTTTCTGCATCAGTTTCATTAAACATTGCATAGAAAAATTAATTTATTGTATTAAATCCATTTAAAACTGCACAAAACTCAATTATTAAAATTTATCAAAAATGTAGTTCTATACACAATTGCAGCACAAAAAACATTTTTTTTAAATTAAATATGAATAAAAAATATATTTTATGCATTAAACTGGCTATTTATCTTTATTCGAGTTTGTTTCCCGACTTCATATTGCATTTTAAACATTTTTAAACAATAAAATCTTGCATGTCAACAAAGTTTGCAAGGTTTCCTACAGTCGCGGAAAAAGAGACCGGTTTTGTGACAATTATTGCAGGGTACTGCAAAGTGCATTAAGAAACTTTCCTGTCTATCATATAAATATTCTTAACAGAACTTTTTAATCTACCCAACAATTTTTCACAATTTTTCTTAAAGTTGCGCCAGTTTATTGGTACACATATCTCAGTCCTGAACAAAGCTGTTGTTTTGGATGAGACAAATTACTCCTTCACAATTCATTTTTATCAAATAATTTATGATAAATTGTCAAAAATAATAATATTTACTGCAACTAGTTTCAACCTTTACAAGGTCATCATTGAACATAACTTGAAAAGTAAAAATTAGTTATTAAATTAAGTTATACGACATAAAATCAGTTGCAAAAGAGAGATTTGCTTTTCTAGAGTGCAAATTATAATTATACTATGCAGAATTATTTTTTCATCGCAATATTGTGTGCTTTAATCAATTTTGAAACAAACAATTACATTTTTATGAAATTATACAATACTTTGATAAAATTTAATTATAAAACATATTTAATCTCACACGTCCAATCAATTTACATTCAACCAACAATTACTGTGCATAATTTGATAATTAATTAATCTATGCAAATTTGATCACGCGCCAATTACAACAGTACAATAAAAAAAATAAAAATAAATGTATACACAATCACCGCATAATATTATTACGAATCAACAGGTATTTTGTGATTGATGTGGTACGATTACGGTTTTTGTAGGCGGTCAGATCCGCCCGTTATCTGCTCGCACAGAAAACCGCAAATATTTTACGCACAAAATTACACATTCATTCAGACGGATTAGTCATGTACTGCATGTCTGATTTGGTTTATTATAATACACCGACGACGTCTTTAATGTGTCCGGACATTATGAGTTAAGCGAGTTTCGCCTACTTATAATTATTCAAAATTAAATTTTAGACAATTCTGTCGGAAATGTTTAGAGAATTTATATCTTTTACTATTTTAGGAATGTATGCCAAGGAAATTAATTTTGAAACAAAAAATATAAACTTTACATATAGCTTCTTTCATGAAAAGCGTAGGTTTGATCTATTTGATGAAATGAAATATTATAGACGTTAAATGCCAGGGTTTGTTAAATTCAAATAGAATTACAAGCCATTAATTTAGTAAGCAACAATATACTTAAGAAAATTTAAAATGTGATTTCTGTAAAAGAATAGCATGTCTCATTGATTCCTAAAATGGATATTTCATGTAATTCAGTAGCGCCAATAAAATTTACATTATTTCCAGGACAAATTGCAAAAGTGATTTCCATAAGTTAGATTACAGACCAATAAAATTTTAATACAGTAATTTAACTTTCCCGACAACAATGGAATATTTTAGTATTCCACTTCCACATTTTTAACTCAATTTATATAAAATTAATCCATAGAGTAAACGTGAGTATTTATTATTGGTTGTAAAAAGCCATTACAATAAGTTAAAAAAATTTCTTGGGAAACACAAATTTAAATTGCGATCTGAAAGATGTTTGTTGTGTTAAATGATACTAATTGAAGCTTAATTAGGTGATAATAGCCTTGGTACACTAAGAGACGCTGTTGTAAAATGGTCATGTGTCTGCTAAATGAGTCTTTGGAGAAATTAAGTTATAATTAACATTGCAGCAACAACACTGCATAATAATTAAATTTGCATTGAGATAATTTTTTTATACTGTACTGTAATTACATTCAGTTCAATAAGTTTCAAATTAATTTAGTCAAAGACAAAGTAAACTATATTAATTTGTAAGAAAGAAAAGTTTGATTACACTGGTTTTAGTAGATCGTTTCCTGTTTTAATTAGATCTTTAAACTAGATAGAGCGGTGCTGAAAATTGAGTGGAAATTGCAACTTTCTGTGGTCCAAAACTTTCCTGTTCGTATTCCTATTTTGTCCTGAAAAGAGACATTTGGTTGGGGACCGAACTTTAGAATGGTTAAATCGAATCACTTGTCGTGGCATGTCTTTTTAGTTCAATATAACACGTTTATACAAGTTACCTAATTAGTAATATTGGAAATATTCCTTCTCATTACAATAAATTATTAATTTAGCCCAGTGTGTAACACACACACACGTTCCATAATCTGTGAGCTGCGTAATACGTTTATGGTTGCAATATGCAAACACTATTGTGATTTAATGGGATTGCAATAATGTTTTGTCTGATTGTGGTTTACCATTAATAATATGTCGGGAATCCCCATATTGTCAGAAACATAACTATATATAACTCATTGCATGAGTGTGAATGCTGTTGAGCCTGTAGAATAGTGTAGAAGATGACTGGATCCTATTGAAATTCGTTTTAACATATTAGTGAGGCATGCGTTATGCGGTCAGTCATGTGCATTTGATAACACTAATGTTGTAATGATATGTAATGTAATAATAGAAACTAATTATAGAATTTCTAAATTTCTAAAGCTTATTGGTTATTTATCAATGATATTGAGAAATTTTAATTATTTAAATTAATATTATGTATCGGATGATATGTAAAATAATAAATATTTTTTTATTAAGTTCGGAAATCCTTTTATTAAAAAACGAGAATAATTATTAAGTATATCATAAAGTTTTTTAATTATCCTTTCCGTAAGTGTATTATATATTACTTTACTTATATTACACATTTTTTTTTTTAATTTTTTTTTTAATTTTTTTTTTAATTTTCAATTTTTTATCAATTTTTGATTTTAAATTACAAAATCTTTTTGTTGATATGATTAACAAATGCCATGAATGTTCTAAAACAGTCAAAAATATTCCAAAATTTTCAAAAATGTTCCACAAATGTAAAAACAGTTTCCTGTTTCTGTTTCATATGTTCTGAAATTATTGAAAATCTTTTACGAATGTAAAAATATTTCCGCAGCACTCAAACATATTCCACAAGCAAATAAATATGATTACCAAATGTCAAAGAGTTCCAAAATTGTTAAAAAGTACCAAAATTGTCAATAAGCTTATCAAAAATGTTACTCAAGTCAGATGTATTGTTCCAAAATTGTCAAAAAAATTTCAAAATTGTCAAAAATGTTCCTTAAGTTTGTTGATATATTTTAAAATTGTCAAAAATATTCCAAAATTGTCAAAAATGTTTTCTGAAGTCTGTTGATATTTTCTAAAATTGTCAAAAATACTCAAAAATGTTACACAATTGACAAAAACGTTTTAAAAGTGTAAAATTTTGTACAAAAATTATTAAAAAATTTAAAAGTTGTCTAAAACGTTTTTTGAAGTGTATTGATATTTTTCAAAATTGTCAAAAATATTCCATCATTGTTAAAGATATTCTACAAATGTTACAAAATCGACAAAAATCCAAATGTTCAAAAAATATTAAAAACGTTACTAAATTTTCAGAAATGTTTCAAAAATGACAAGTCTGTTAATAAATTTTAAAAATGTCAAAAATTGTCAATAATGTTTTTTGAAGTCTGTTGATGTTTTTCAAAATTGTCAAAAATATTTTAACTTTGTCAAATATATTCTAAAAATGTTACAAAATGTCAAAAATGTTTCTCAAATCTGCTGATATTTTTCAAAATTGTCAAAAAATTTTCAACATTTTTAAAAAAGTATTGATATAGTCAAAAATGTTTCAAAATTGTTAAAAATGTTCCTCAAGTAAGTTGATATATTTTAAAATTATTGAAAGTTATCAAAAATTATCAAATATGTTTCCTGAAGTCTGTTAATATTTTCCAAAATTGTCAAAAATATTCTAAAAATGTTACACAACCGACAAAAACGTTTTAAAAGTGTAATTTTTTTCAAAAGTTATTAAAAAAATTATTAAATTGTCAAAATTTTCTAAAACGTTTTTTGAATTGTATTGATATTTTTCAAAATTGTCAAAAATATTCCAACATTGTTAAAGATATTCTAAAAATGTTACAAAGTCAACAAAAACGTTTCAAAAATGTAAAAAAATGTTTTGACCATTTTATCAAAAATGTTCCTTAAATCTAAATGTTCAAAAATTATTAAAAACGTTACTAAATCTTCAAAAATGTCAAGTCTGTTGATAAATTTTAAAAATGTCAAAAATTGTCAAAATTTTTTCTTGAAGTCTGTTGATGTTTTCCAAAATCGTCAAAAATATTCCAACATTGTCAAATATATTCTAAAAATGTTGCAAAGTTTCAAAAATGTTTCTCAAATCTGCTGATATTTTCCAAAATTGTCCAAAACGTTATGAAACTGTCAAAAATTATTCTAAAGTGTAAAAAGTATTCCAAAATTGTCAGAAAATGTTTCTCAAATCTGTTGATGTTTTGAAATTGTTTAAAAAATGTTATTAAATTGTCATTCATAAGTATCAAAAACGTTCCAAAAATCCAGAATTGTCAAAAATGTTTTTTTTAAGTTTGTGAATGTACTAAAGTTGTCAAAAATATTACAAAATATTCAAAAATGTTTCAAAACAAAATTCTCTGTAGTAGGAGGAAATTTCAATGCGTAGTATACAACATGGGGATCTCAGAGAAATAGCAAAAGATACGCAGGTCCTCGAGTGGTATGCAAAGTGCAACCTAGTCCATCTTAACCTGGAGGGGAGTCGTCATTTATTATAAGGCAGTCCAAGTCTCAGATAGACCTTATTTTATGTTTGCTCTAGATAATGCAGGAAGGACCTAAGTGGATAATCCTGGCAAACGAGTCCCTAGGCTTACACCACTACATTGGGTTATAAGGGCTCTACTTTATAATAGCAAATAGGATCCAATAAGTCTTTTACTGAGTAGAAAAAAAAATAGTTTGAATGAAAAAGAAACTTTGTTAGTCGTGGGTGCTATGCAAATGGAGTCTCTACAACTCTAGTTAAAAGTACTGGTATGCAATCAATGAGTTGAGTGCACCGACCACCCACCCAACTGCTTCTTATTAAGAAGTTAGATTTGTCATCTTTTTCCTTCAATTTAGTAACTAGACACATTTGTAAAGAAGAAAAATAACCAATACTTGGGTGGGTAAAGATGGCCCTCCAATTAAAATTTACTGCCCGCAATTAATCAAATGAGTGCTGAGAGCATTTAGGGCGATGTTTCTGCTTCTGTTGCTGTAGCAGGACTGACAGCAAAATTGTGAAAATAATTCTTTTTATTCATCTCGGTGGCGCGAAGTTGGTTGCAGAGTGGCCGGGTGTTATGGTTGTCAGTGCCGCATGGCGGCCGTAACAAGACCCCGTAGGATAAAAGATAGACTCAGCAAGGCTGGACAGACTAGCCAAGCGCTGTTCAAAGACAAATTGGAGCGTGTACTAGAAGAAATTAGGTCAGAGACTATATTATGTTGCAGAGTTAACCAAACCCCGTCATGCCTAACCTCGCTAGTCAGTCCCATCGCAACTTCATGGTCTCATTATCGACTCTGCTACAACTAAAACCTCACCAGGATCCAAAACTGCTAAGAAGCATCTACTGGCTGATGGGCCGAATCATCTGATTCGGATGACCCATTCTTTAAAGGGTAACTCCAACGACCTCCGGCAAGACCCAGCAGTATATTTACTTATTGAGCTATAGGCCGCAATAGGCCTTAGATTGTATAGTCCTGGGACTACTCCTCGGGAAGACAGCTTCGTCGACCTCTACTAAAACTCGTGGTACCCTAGAAGATTACTCTGCCCCTTCTCGAGAACGTTATTCCCGTCATCGACCGCCTTTGACCGTGGCAATAGGCGCCCAACGGTAGACAAATTGGAGTAAGGCCCACAGACCTGACACCAAGAAACTCCCACCACCGAGAGGATTGGACAAATTTTTATCCTAAAATTCAATTCATCTGGTTTCACAAAACCGGAACGACTTCTGGACACTTCTACCACCTAGAGAACGTCACCAGAATTCCCAACTGTTTACCTGCACTGACAACCTGAACGACAAAAACAAATTTAGTACCTTTGTCTTGTGCTGCTGGTCATGTAAACATAATGAATAGCTTCTAACCATAGCTTACTCGACATCCAAAAACCCCGATCAAGACCTGTGGGTAGAAGTCGGTCGAGATTTTGATCCGGGTAGAAAATCCTTAGAAGATTATCTAAAATAAAAACCTATGAAAGCCGAAAAAAGGCTCCAAGCTTGAAAGTTTAGAATCCTACCTTCTAAGGTACGAGAAGTGCGTCTGGCTAACCAGGCCGAGCACCTCCCACGCCAAGTTCCGAAAAAACACGAGCGCATCTCGTAGAAAGAAAGTCGCTAGAAGAGGATAAGATAACAAAACCGTAAAAGATTACCTCAAAAAGATAATCAAGGATGCAAAAAAGACTTTCTAGAAAATCCTGGAAAAGACCAATGAAGACGTTCAATTTTTAATGCAAGCAAGGGAAAACATCAATAGAAAAAACCGGTATACTACTGGTGGATCTCGAATGTTGCCAAAGCCAAAAAAACCTGTATCGAATGCAAAAGGTTACGAGAAAGAACACCAGCAAAACCCGTTGAAAGAAAGTTGGATTACTAAACCGCAAAAACGTATCTCAAAAAGGTAGTTAATGATGCAAAGACGAAGAGAGTCGTATCAGGCAACGCATCCTTTCATGACAGAAAGAATGTAACAGAATCGCACTTCCCGCAATACATACAGAAGACATGGCCAGTACACACAAGTAACCAAACATGCGTTGCCGAGGAAATCTTAGATGAAGAAATAGTATTGGCGTCCAAAAAGTTAAAGGATAAGAAAACGTGCCCTGGACACCATTCGTGTGACACTGAACCGCTGGAAGATAACCAGACTGGTCCTTAAAAAGAAGGCAACAAAAAGAGCCAGGAGACACTGTTGAACGCTAAAGCAAGCTCCTAAAGCAGAAAGAGACATCCCTGTTGGAAAATAAGTTTGGTTTAAACGCAATTCCAAAAAAAAATTCGATAATTTGCAAATACCACACTATCAAAACAAAAACTATCGTTCTAACAGGAACAGAAAAGCACAACCGCAAAGCAGAAAATTCTCTACGTTTGAACCTTTACCAGAGTACAAAACAAACCAAACAATAACCGATATGAACAAACAACCCCATACGGAACCTAAAAGCCTCCTTCGCCAAGTAACTTTGTCCTTGTGAGATAACCTTAGACCACACACACATACTTATAAACACGCCTTTTGCCAATGCGGTAAAGCCAACATGATTGATGCATGTGACGTCAGTTGTGGACAAAAACGCGTACGTAGCAAAATACTTCATGTGTATGAAAACACATTTTTTACTAAAATGTCAATAAATCTTGGTGCATAGCGTTGCTACATTATTTAATAAACAAACATTGTTTATTTCTTTTAATAACTACTTTGCACCACCAATTATTATTTATTTTGTTAAAAACAATTATTTTTTTGTGAATGACATTAAAAGTTATTGTGTTCCTTAATGGTTACTAAAAATTGTATAATCATTTTAACTACTTATAAGGCACAATATCTGACGTGACGTCAGTTGTGGGCATAGAACGATGTTATGTTGGCTTCACTATGCGACGAGCGAAAAGTAATACACGGCGCGTCTATAAGTGTAAATGGTCTAGGACTGGGAGATAAATCAACGCTTTCAAGGGCGTACACGGCTACCTTGGGAAGTGCAGTCGGTCATACGCCAGAACTTGCCAGCCAATTCCACCGTAACTTCGACTCTGCTACCACCAAAAGATCACCAGAGTTTAGAACTGCTGATATGCATTTAATGGCCGTGATGGGCCGAGTCATCTGACCAAGCTGACCCATTCCTTGAAATGTGACTAAGGACTTCCGCCAAGAACCAGAAGTATATTGACTCTATTAAGTTATTGAACGCGGTGTACGGGTAACCCCTGAAGTATTTTTCAGAGAAAACACAGCCCAAACTACACTAATCCCATTATTTTTAACAGCCAAAGAACTGCCGTCATCAACCGCCTCCGACAAAAACCAGACCGTGAGAATTAGCGCCCAACGGGAAGCAAACAGGAGTAAAGGCGCCCCAAACTCTACTTGACACCAAAGAACTCTCACCACCAAGAGAAGTTACCTGAAGATTTGGACAAATTCTTACCCCAAAATTCAAATAATCTTGTTATACAACACCGGAATGACTTCCAAGGACCCCGATCAAGACCTGTGGGAAAAAATCGGTCAAAACTTTGATCAGGGGAAAGAAACCCTGAAAGATTATCTAAAATTTAAACCTCTAGAACCCAGAGAACATACGGAAGAGGCTCTAAGATTAAAAGCTTAGAACTCTACCTTCAATGGCTCGAAAAGTGCAACTGGCTAACCAAGCCGAGCACTTCCCACGACAAACTCCAAAGCAATATTGCACCGATTTGGGCAAAAAAAAAAATTAACTGTACTAAGTTAACACTCCACATAGCTCATTGAACGACACCACTGACATCACCGCATTGAAACTGGAATGCAACCAAAGTCAATCATCACCAGTGACCAACATAGTTTCTTGCTAAGGGACGTGGATTTGGAACCCCGTAACGTAGCACTCACGGAGCAGCACCAGGGTGACCTCAGTCTACCCTAGGTTGAGGTGCCCATGCCGAAAATGAAGCAAGAAAACTGAACCGGAGGAAAACGTCGCCAACGACGACTAAGGCGAAGCCGCGTAGTCAAACACACCTACTCTGTAACGCAGCACCCGGAACCTGGCCTCAAACTCGTTTTGCGAATTTGATGCTCAAAAGTCTCTAAAACCAGTGAATCAGTGACCGCGTGCTAACATTAGTGGGTTATTCACGATTATACCCGCAAGTGACAATTGGACATAATAATAGTAAGAAGGAAACTGAACTCACTATACCAAGATCTTAACTGAGACGTACATCTCCAGAAACATTTTTTTTTGCTTATTTCTCGGAAAAGTTCAAAGAATATAATGCGTTCCTCGACGATAGCTGCAAAACCATAAAAGTGGGAGTATTGTTGCAGGCACGTGTCCGCAAGGGGCATGGCTTCCAAATGAACAAAACTCCGCCGCGCCAGAACTGGCCAGCCAGTTCCACCACAACTTCGAGTTCTCAACATCACTAAGATCCCATGCTATGTCCTCGACTAGGATGACCCATTATCTCTCCGACATCCTTTCCCAAATCCAAGCAGGATCCAGGAAAATATCTTCGTTGACCTCGACCAAATCCTTGTGATACCCTGGACGGTTTCCCTGTCCTTTCTTTAGAACGTAATTCCTTAGAGGAGCAGCCCTAGGGCATGGGGGATCTAGCCCGATTTCTCCATTATTTTCTTACTAACAGCTAATCATGCATAGCACCATCCGATGACCCGCCGTCATCAAACTCAATCAAACTCCTAGAGCCAAGCAGAACACAAGAGATAAAGCATCCCTCTGACTACTCTATAGACATAAATTCCACCTGGGTTACTGAATGATCACCCACCATAGACTAACTGCAGCTTCCAACACAACCACCTGCACGGTGTCGTCAACTACCACACAATAGACTACCTCATGATAGTCCGAGGCTATTAAAAACTCCGTACTCTGCGTTTGAACCTTTACCAGAGTACAACACAAACCAAACAATAACCGATATAGACAAACAACCCCATACTGAACCTCCTTTGCTAAGCAACTTTGTCTTTGGGAGATAACTATAGACCATACGCACTTACAGACAAGTTTTTTTTGCGCCTTCATGTGTATGTAAACACATTTTTACTAAAATGTCGATGAATCTTCTACTTGGTTTTACTTGATGCATGGCGTTGCTAAATTATTTAATAAACAAACATTATTTATTTCTTTTAATAACTACTTTGCACCACCAATTATTATTTATTTCATTAAAAGTTATTGTGTTTATTAATGGTTACTAAAAATTGTAAAATCAACTTAACTACTCATAAGGCACAATATCTACAATTAGCGCATGACGTCAGTTGTGGGCATAGAACGTTGTTATGTTGGCTTCACTATGCGACAAGCGAAAAGTAATAAACGGCGCGTCCCACTTTGGGGAGTGCAGCCGGTCATACGCCAGAACTTGCCTGCCAGCTCCACCGCAACTTCGAGGCCTCAACATCGACTTTGCTGCCAACAAAGCATCACCAGAGTCTGAAACTCCGGGGGCCGAGTCATCTAACCAAGATGACCCATTCTCTGGAATGTAACCAAAGACCTCCGCCAAGAACTAGCACTATATTTACTCCATTGAGCTATGGGCCGCGATAAGCCTTAGATACCAAAACTTGTAGTACCCTGGATTACCCTGTCCTTTCTTCAGGACGTAATTCCCGTCATCAACGGCTTCCGATAAAAACTAGATGCTTACAATTGGAGCCCAAAAAAGAGGCAAATTAGAGTAAAGACTCCGGAAACCCCACGGACCAGACACCGGAGAACACTGGTCGTGAGAGCACCAGAAGGTGGTCCCCAAAGAATTGGACAAATTTTTGCTATTTAAACCAAGTTTAATTTACCTGTACTAACAACTTGATCGACAAGAAAAAAATTAGTACCTATGTCTTGTACTGTCGATAAGGTAGAAATAATTACTTACTTGACATCCAGAGACCCCGATTAAGACCTTTGGCAAAAGTCGTTCAAAACTTTGATCCGGGAAAAGAAACCCTGGAACACAGACAACATCGGGAAGAATACCATAAGCTTAGATGTTTAGAATCCTACCTTCAAGTGCTCCAGAAGTGCGACTGGCTAACCAGGCCGAGCACCTCCCACGCCAAATTCCAAAACAATATTGCACAGACTCGTGCAACGAGGATTTTCTGTAGCTGTACCAAGCTAACACTCCACATAGCTCATTGGAAGAAACCATTGACATCTCCGGGTTGGAACCAGAATGCAACCGAGGTTAACCACCACCAATGACCTACATAAGTTCCCTTGCTAAGAGACGTGGACCTGAAACCCCGTGACGTAACACTCATAGAGCACCACCAAGGTAACTTTAGCTTGTCCCAGGTTCAAAAAAACCGAAAACTGGTGGTACCCTGGAGAGTTTACCCTGTCCCTACTCTACGACGTAATACCCAAAACGTGGACGGGTAACCCCTCAAGCATTTTTCAGGAGAAACGCAGCCCAAACTGCACTAATCCCATTATTTTTAACAGCCAAAGAACTGCCATCATCAACCGCCTCCAACAAAAACTAGACCGTGACAATTGGCGCCCAACGGGAAGCAAATTAGAGTAAAGGCGCCTCAAACCCTACAATGACCTGACACCGAAAAACTCTTATCACTAGGAGAAGTTACCTGAAGATTTGGACAAATTTTTACCCCAAAATTCAAATAATCTTGTTATACAACACCGGAATGACTTCCAAGGACCCCGATCAAGACCTGTGGGAAGAAATCGGTCAAAACTTTGATCAGGGGAAAGAAACCCTGAAAGATTATCTAAAATGTAAACCTCTAGAACCCAGACAACATCGGAAAGAGGCCCTAAACTTAAAAGCTTAGAATTGCACCTTCAAGGGCTCGAGAAGTGCGACTGGCTAACAAAGCCGAGCACCTCCCACGCTAAATTCCAAAACAATATTGCACCGATTTGGCCAAGAAAAAAAAGAACACTCTACATAGCTCATTGGACGAAACCATTGACATCCCCGCATTGGAACCGGAATGCAACCAAAGTCAATCATCACCAGTGACCAAAATGGTTCCTTTGTTAAAGAATGTGGAACAAAAACCACGTAACGTAGCACTCATGAAGCAGCACCAGGGTGACCTCAGTCTGCCCCAAGTTGAGGTGCCTATTCCGAAAGTGAAGCAAGAAAACTAAACCAGAGGAAAACGTCGGCAACGACGACTAAGGCAAAGCCGCGTAGTCAAACACACCTACTCTGTAACGCAGCACCCGGAACCTGGCCTCAAACTCGTTTTGCGAACTTGATGCTCAAAAGTCTCTAAAACCAGTGAATCAGTGACCGCGTGCTAACATTAGTGGGTTATTCACGGTTATACCCGCAAGTGACAATTGGACATAATAATAGTAAGAAGGAAACTGAGCTCACTATACCAAGATCTTAACTGAGACGTACATCCCCAGAAACATTTTTTTTGCTTATTTATCAGGAAAAGTTCAAAGACTATAATGCGTTCCTCGACGATATCTGCAGATTATAGGAGTATTGTTGCAGGCACGTGTCCGCTATGGGCATGGCTTCCAAATGAACAAATCTCCGCCACGCCAGAACTCCAGCCAGTTCCACCACAACTTTGCGTCCTCAACATCATCAGGATCCCAAAACTACTGAGATACATCTACCGGCTGCAATGAGCCATATCCTCTGACTAGGATGACACATTATCTCTCCGACATCCTTTCTTAAATCCAAGCAGGACCCGGGAAAATATCTTCGTTGACCTTAACCAAATCTTTGTGATACCCTGGAGGGTTTCCCTGTCCTTTCTTCAAAACGTAATTTCCTTAAAGGAGCAGCTCCATAGCATTTTTCCACTTCCGAGGAGGGATCTAGCCCGATTTGCACTAACTCCATTATTTTCTTACTAACAACTAATCATGCATAACACCAGCCAATAAACCGTCATCAAACTCAATCAAACTCCAAGCAGAACACAAGGGATGAACCTTTACGAGAGTACAACACAAACCAAACAATAACCGATATGGACAAACAAACCCATACTGAACCTAAAAGCTTCCTTCGCCAAGCAACTTTGTCTTTGGGAGATAACCATAGACCATACGCACTTATAGACACGTTTTTTGCCAATGCGGTAAAGCCAAGATGATCGATGTATGTGACGTCAGTTGTGGACAAAAACGCGTATGTAGCACACGACTTTATGTGTATGAAAACACATTTTTACTAAAATGTCAATGAATCTTTTAATCTACAATTAGCGCGTGAAATCAGTTGTGGGAATAGAACGTTGTTATGTTGGCTTCACTATGCGACAAGCAAAAAGTAATACACGGCACGGTTATAAGTGTAAATAGTCTAAGGAAATAACCCAACGCTTTTAAGGGCATACACGGCCACCTTGGGGAATGCAGCCGGTCATACGCCAAAACTTGCTAGTCTGTTTCATCGCAACTTTGAGGTCTCAACATCGACTCTGCTACCACCAAAACATTACCAAAATTTAGAACTGCTGAAATGCATCTAATAGCCGTGATGGGCCGAGTCATCTGACCAAGATGACCCATTTCCTGGACTGTGACCTCCGAAATCCGCCTAAAATAATTTAGTCCTGGGACTATCCAGGAAACATCTTTGTCAACCTCCACCCAAAACTTGTGGTATTCTGGATTACCTTGTCCCTTCTCCAGGTCGTATTTCTCGTTATCAACCGCCTCCAAATAAAACTAAACCGTGACAATTGGCGCCCAAGAGGAAGAAAATTAGAGTAAGGGCGCCCCAAACAAGGAGGAGTTACCCGAAGAATTGGATCAATTTTTATCCCAAAATTTAATTCATTTTGTCCTACAACACCAGAATGACTTCTCAAACCAAGTTTTAATTATCCGTGTGGGCAACCTGATGGACAAGAAAAATCTTAGTACTTAAGTAGAAATAATTTACAACTTCTAGCCATGGCTTACTCGACATCCAGAGACCCCGATCAAGACCTTTGAGAAGAAGTCGTTCGAGACTTTGATCCAAGGAAAAAACCTTGGAAGATTATCGTAAATGGAAACCTCTGGAACTCAGACAACTTCCGGAAGAAGAATTTAAGCTTAGAACCCTACTTTCAAGGGCTGGAGCAGGCAAGACCACCTCCCACACCGAGTTCCGAACCAACACTGTTGACCGGACGCCGAATAAGAGGATTTCAACAAAGAACATTACCTACCAGCTTGATACAATACTCCACATAGCTCATAGGTCAAAACCACCAACACCATTGGAATCAAAACGCAACCGAGGTCAACATTGACCAACATAGTTCCCTTGCTAAGGGACGTGGACCTGAAACCCGGTGACGTAGCACACATAAAGAAACACCAGAGTGACCTCAGCCTATTTCAAGTTTAAGTGGCCATGCGGAAGTGAAGCAAGAAAACTCGTGGTACCCTAGAGGGTTACCCTGTTCCTAATCCAGGACGAAATTCTTTGCAAGGGCAACCCCAACGAAGTTTGCAGAGGTAGGCGCTAGTGAGCAGTAAGAAGCTGGTATAACTCAAACATTGGCAAAACCATGAGAAAATTTACTGAAACAACCACAAAGACGTACCTCAAGAATGCAAAGAAGACCTTCTAAAAACTCTTTGAGAAGGCCAATGAAACGCATGGGACGACGCTTTATCATAAGCAGTTTTCAAAGCATGCAAGAATAGTCTGCAAGACGTCAATAAGTGTCAAGTGCAGGAGAAAAGTTATAACGAAGAGCACACAAGGAACCAGTAGAAAGAGAGCTGGCTAAAAATGGATCATTACCAAAAAGTGGGCTAAACTCTCGGGTCCTCTTATGGTAAACAATAAGAATGAAGATAGCAGAATTGATCTTCCCCCAAAATGAACAAGCCACTGGCGATTAGTACACCCAGGTAACCGTTCATGCGTTTCCAAAGAAATCTTGAAAGAAGAAATAATATTAGCATCCAAAAAGATAAACCTTAAAAAAATGTAGGGCCTTCTTCCTGAGATGGTAAACTGCTTTTTCGGAAAACACCCGGACACTTTTTGCGTAGCACTGAACCAATTTTTGAACAGCTGCATGGTAACCAGACTCGTCTTTATCAAGACAGCAAAGAAAGAGAGCCAGGAGACACTGTTGAACGCCAAAAGCAAGCTCCTGGAGCACTTGATGTTGATCAGACAGAGAAAGAGACTCTTGTGTTGGGAAATCAGTGTGGTTTGGACGCGATGCCAAAAAATTTGAAGGATCACAGAAAAATATGATTTTTACTCATCAGTGGAGTAGTATAATAGACATCAAAAATGTTTTCAACAACGCAAAATAATGGAAGTGTAGTCTCAAAATGTCAAAGTACTGATAGGTAGTTACCTGACCAGGTGCATACTAACAATAAGTACAGGTGTAGACATTGATCTGAGGTGTCCCAGTTCTCCATAATAGTGGAACCTATATTATGACGACATAATAAGTCTGCCAATCCCAAACAAAGTGATGCCATCCTTAGAAGGGTGCAACCCTTATGATTAATAAACTCCAAAAGCAAACTTTTAAAGCAACTTATGTTGACTAAAGACCATGGAAATCCGAAAATAAATAAAACAAATTTTCTTTACACACAAGTTTACTTGTTTGTATTACCGTCCGATGATGATCTTGTAAAAATTGAAACTAGTTACGGTTTTTAGATATATTCGTGATATAGTACATAAAAAAATTGTACCCCGCCTACCCGCTTGTATTTTATTTTGTAATCAAAAAATTAATCGCTTCTACCAGTTTTAATGTTGCTGCAGCAATGATATAAAATAGCTTATATCAGATTTATCAATTAACCAGTTTGGGAGGGCGGGGGTAATGTTGTAACCACACGTTGTGGGACACCCTGTATATAAATCTGACTATTAAAAAACGTAATTTAGTTTCCATCATGTTAACAAAAAAGTAAGACAATTCAATTTGTAATAGATTAAAAAAGTAACCCATAAGACTCGATGATTGAAATTTTAATAATGCACAATCTTAAGCTTACTATTCCATCTTAATTTTGTTTGCTACATGCGAATTAGTTCAGCGGTTTTTGTGTTCTAGAGCCATATTATTATCCTCCTCCCAGGACCCCTATTTATTGCTTTCCACCTTGCCTTGGGTATACTCTAGTTGCAATCTTAAGCTGGGTAAATCCTGACAAGAAACCTCATATTTATATATGTCTGTACGTTATTGTTTCCAGTCGGGTTTCTTGTCAGATTTGTCACAAACTATTTGAAATTTTATGTTAGTTCTATAAGCCAAAGGATTTATTTTATTGTTCAATTAATTTATATGCAAATTATATTCTAATACAAATGTCAATTGAATATTAAGATTTTAATTATCATTCGGTGTTCTTTAAGATGTTGGTTATAAAATAAAATATATTTAAACAAAACAACAATGCAAATGTCCTGTCGGAAACTTTCGTTTATGTTGTATTTGTATGCAAATCACTTTAAGAACTCGCGATGCGAATAAAATACGCTTTTATGAAAATTTATTTGCATAATTTAACAAATTATTTCATAATGAGAATTAAATCATTTAGGAGAATCATGAATCTGCTTAAAATAAAAAAGTTTTGCTGACTTTTAAATATTAGCAACTACTATTATTATGTTCTTCACATATTAAAATAATTTTTTGGATGGAAATAATTGAAAGCTTCATTATAAAACTCCACTGATTTATAATGAAATTAATGCTCCAAACAAGGTGCTTTACAGTAACAATTTTTAATTAACATTATAAAGTAGAAGCTTTCGTTTGTATGTTCAATTTTAATTGGTTTAATATAAAACATTCAGAACAATATTTCTATAAAACGTAAAGTACATAGTTGATACAACATCATATATTTATTTTGATATTACAATAAGCTTTGAAGATTGAAATTGTAAAAGCTCCTTTGTGTGCATTTGAATCTATAAAGGTAACAATTTATATACGTGAGATGTATTTATCTTCAAACGATTACACAATATTGAAATACATAAGCGAATTTATCGTATTATTTGTGTATCAAAATTCATTAAAATATAGTAATTCAACAAAGATGATATGACCTCAAGTGACCTCCCAAGCCGGCATTAGCATTCATACATTTTTCCAATGAAACCAATTCACTCCGAACTCGAAATATTGTTAAAACACAACCCCCACATGTTACCCCCAACACTTAACACGACTGCACTAATTATATTTGCAAATTTACGCCGATATTTGCAAATTTTTCACGAGCAAATTGTGTCGTTATTAACACGGCAACAATAGACCCCGAACTAGAACGAAAGAGGAGCGATCGTGAACGATCGTGTACCAATATTTTCAAATAATAAAACGATTGAAATAAATATGAATTAGGCAATATAATTGAAATTTATTTATGATAGTACCATATTAGTTCGGAAACAATGGTGTAAGTGTCAATTTGTAATGTTTATATAATAAAAATGATTTATAAACAACGACAAATGTAACAAAATAACATACGAGGCCGAGAAGACTAAATTGAGAAGGAAGTACATGAAAAATTAACTAAGAAGAATTTGAAAAGTAAACTGGAAAAACTCTAAAGAGTAAACCGAGAATACTCTGAACATCTCACAGTAGAAGAAATAACTTGCCCACAAATTTGCACATGAATTCAACGATCAACGAGCACCACAAGAGGAAGAAATTAACTGAAACCCAAACTAACGTACAAAAGGTTGAACTTGCTAAGTACGTGCCACCACCACAATTCAAGATATTGCAAAAATTTCCACCAAAACCAGGAACCTATAGTCTTAAATTAGCCCATGCCGCGAGTTGTTGAAAACATTTCAAACCCACAATACCCAAACACGTAGAAAATTCCCTTTGCTTTAGTATAGACTACTCCTTTCCCAAACAATAGTGATAGTACCTAAACAATTAACGCTACCTAAACAGCATCTCCATTCAAGATAGAAATTGGAAGCAGCCTTACGGCCGACATCAAAACAAAGATCAAGACCATCTCCTTTTTAAACTCTTGAGGTATTAGAATCCTGGTTAGGAAATAAATTGTCCCATCTCATATGATGGTGTCCAACCTCCGATCAAAGAAAGACGACAAGAAGAAAGAACTATTAATCACAAAGCAACAGATTATTTTAAACTATTTTGAGTTAGATACATATTATGACTTAAGTATAAATCATGAAACAATGGATAAAATAACAAAAAAAAATAAACGTTGTTTACCGTGTCACGGCGTGTCATAATGCAACAAATTTAGATTAAATGCATACCATGACTTAAGTATAAGTATAAATTATAAATCAATAGATAAAATGACAAAAAATTAATTTTTGTTTACCGTGACACAACTATTGATTGTAAATACAACATTTTACAGTTACATTACATATCATTTAACGTGACACAATCATTGATCGCAAAACAACAAATTATAAGCAACAATTTAAGATTAGATGCATACTCTTACACACGTTTTAATCGCAAAACAACAAAAAGAATTGCTTACCGTGATACAACTATTGACTACAAACTATGAATAATAAATACCGTGACACAACTAATAACCGCAAATACAACTCAACAAACAATATGCAACATTGTAACTCAATAGTACATGCCAAAATTTTTGATTGCAAACATTTTTAGGTTAGAAATATACCGTGATTCAATTGTAAATCATAAAATCGTAAATAAAATAACAAAAAAAAAACTAACGTTGCTTACCGTGACACAACTATTAATCGTAAAACGTTAAATTAAATGCAACATTTTAAGGTTAGGCACATACCATGGCTCAAAACTAAATAAGTAAAGCAACAGATAAAATTAAAAAAAAATTAACGTTGTTTACCGTGACACAACTATTGATTGCAAAGCAACAGATTATATGCAACTATTTTAAGTGACTCACGTATAAATGAATAACGCGTACCGTGACAGAACTATTAATTGCAATGCAACACATCTGAATCAAGTGGATACCGTGACTCAATAAATTCATTAACAAAGTCAAGCAACAACAAATTAACAAAATACTATAACTAATAAATACCGTGACACAACTAATATAGTTCAACAAATTATAAGGTTTAGTGCACAATGTAACTGAATTGTAAATAGTAAGACAATAATGCCAAATGTAAACAATGCATACCGTGACACAAGTATTGATTGCAAAGCGTTAGATGATTATATATAATATTTTCAGGTTCGGTGCATACAGTAACTTAAGTGTAAATTATAAAATGATGGATAAAACAACAAAAAATAAAGCTATAGATAAAATAACAACAACAATAAAAAAAATTAACGTCGCTTACCGTGACACAATTATTAATCGTAAAGCAACAAATTATATGCAACTATTTTAAGTTTGATGCATACCGTGACTCAAGTATACATCATAAAACAATAAATAAAATATCAAAAAAATTAACGTCGCGTACCGTGACACAGTTATTAACCGTGACTCAATTGTTTCATTAACAAAGTCAAGCAAATTGACAAAAAACTAGGAATAATAAATACTATTACACAACTAATAATCGCAAATAGAACTGCCAAAATTAAACAATGCATATCGTGGCACAATTATTGATTGCAAAGCGTTAGATTATATCCAATTTTTTTAAGTTAAACAACAATTATATATTAGATGCATACCGTGACTCAAAAATAAATGATAAAACATTAAATTTAAAAACAAAATATATGTCATTTACCGTGACACAACTATTGATCTCATAATGACAGATCATTTGCAACATTTTAAAATTATTTGCATACTGTAAATCATAGAACAAAAGTTAAAATAACAAAAAAATGACGTAATTTACCGTGACACAACTATTGATTGCAAAACAACACAATTAAATTAAGATGTATACCGTGACACATATGTTTTATTAAACTCAGCAACAACAAATTGACAAAAATCTATGACTAATAAAAACACAAGTAATAATCGCAAAGCAATGACTAAAGTATAAACCATAAAACAATGGATAAAATAACAAAAAATAAACATCGTTTACCGTGACGAAACTATTGATTGCATAGTAATATATTTAAATTAGGTGCATACCGTGAGTTAAATAATTAATCATCACCGCAACAAATGATCAAGAAACTACAAATACTGCGTACCGTGACACAACTATTAATTGTAAGTATTAAATTATATGCAACATAAGATTAAATACAGTGACTTAAAAATAAATTGTAAAAGAATAACAAAAATTAGCATTAAACTTTTAAATTAGGTGCATACCGTGACTCAAATGTTTTTTTATCAAAGTCGATTACAACAAATTGACGAAAAAGTATAAATAATGCGTACCGTGACACAACTATTAACTGTAACAAATTATATGCTACATTTTTAGGTTAGATAGATACCGCAACTCAAATGTAAATCATAAAACAATAGATACATAAAAAAACAATACAATTGTAGCTTACCGTGACACTTTTAATTGCAAATCAAAACAGTAAAATTAAGTAAACACCGTAATTAACATGTTTGCTTAGCAAAATCAATCGACATCAAATTGGCAAAAATTTATAAATAATGCTTACACTAATGCCCGTATTCATAAAAGCTGATTAAATTTAATGACTATTAAATGTGACAACATAACCTCACAATTCGATAAAACGTCAAAACTATTTTTATAAATTTGATAGAAATACATGTTATTTATTTTGCGTTATTATTAAATATTATTTTTCATTCATTTCTGATAGTTATTTATTATGCCAAACTTCTTTTTATGGTAGAATAAGTATAAATAATTTTGCGGTTGTCAAATTTAACGATCCGTTACTGTAACTAACTTTTATGAATACAAGCATTAAACTCCAAAACTTTAAAATAACAAAAAAAAATAATTGTCGCTTAACGTGACACAACTATAAATCGCAAAATATTGTAATAATGTTAGGTTAAATGCGTACTGACTCAAGTGTAGATCACAAAGCAGTGAATAAAATAACAAAAAATTAAATGTCGTTTACCGTGACACAACTATTGATCGTAAAGCGACAGATTAAATGCAACATTTTAAGATTAGGTACATACCCTGACTCAAGTGTAAATAATAATAAAAGATACAATAACAAAAAAATTAAACATCGTTTACCGTCACACAACTATTGATATGAATTTTAGGTTAGATGCGTATTGTGACACATATATAAACTATAAAGCAATAGATAAAACAACAAACAATAAACGTTGCTTACCGTGACACAACTATTGATTGCAAAGCGGCAGAATAAAATGCAAAATTTTTAAATTAGACGCACAATGTGATATATAAATCATAACAACCAATAAAAAAATTTAAAAAATTAACGTAGTTTACCGTGACACAACTATTAATCATCTCAAAGCAACATATTATATACAGTATTTTTAGGTCAGTTGCATATCGTGACTCAAGTATAAATTATGAAGCACTGGATAAAATTACAAAAAAAATTAACTTTGTTTACCGTGACACAATTGATTGCAGAGTTATATATTTAAATTAAGTGCAACAAAAACTCAATTGACAAAAAGCATTAAATTATGCATACTAAAACCTACACAAATAAATTGAGTAAAATACTAAACATGCAAATCGTGACACAAATATTTACTAAACAATGTTAAGCAATAACATATTGACAAAAAGCTATACAAAATGTATACCGTGACCCAATTATTAATTGCAAAACAACGCAATATTTTTAGGTTAGATGACTTTAAACTGCATAGCGTGACACAATTATCAAAACTACAAATTAAATATAGCCTTTTAAATTAGACGCATTGGCAATTTAATTTGGTCTATTAAGGTGCATACCGTGACTCAAATGTAAATTGCTTAGTAAACTGAAATAACTTGACTAATTATTAACAAAAAATAGTTTAGGTTGGGTGACTCAATTTTGATAAAAATATCAATCATTTTTAAGTTGAGTGCATACCGTGACTCAACAGTAATTTAGCAATCAATAAATAATAAAAAACTAAGCACACCATCACACAGCTGTTAACCAAAATTTGACAAATAAAATATGTATACCGTGATAAAGTAAATGCATCATTTCCAGATTAAGTGCATACCGTGACTTAAACGTAACTCAACTTTGACAAAACTACTAAATATTTTTAGGTTAGGTTAAGTTAGATTAAGCGCATACCGTGACTCAATTATAAATTATAAAACCATAAACAAATTAGAAATAATTAAACACACCGTGACACAGCTGTCAATCGCAGACAAATAAAATAACAAAATATTAAATATGTTTACCGTGATAAATTAAATACAACATTTTCAAACTAACTGCATAGCGTGACTTAATTGTAAATTGACTTAACTTTGACAAAACTATCAATCATTTTTAGGTTAAGCGCATGCCGTGACTCAACATGTAAATCAGAAAACGATAGATGAAATTAAAAAATATTAAGTACACATAGCTGTCAATCGCAATTTGATAGATAAAATAATATTTTCAGATTTGGTACATACCGTGACTTGTAAATTGACTTTAACAAAACAATCAATCATTTTTAGGTTAAGTGCATACCGTGACTCAACTATAAATCAAAAAATCTAAAACAAAATAAAAATAAAATTAAGAACACCATGACACAGCTGTTAATCGCAATTTGACAAATAAGATGACATAATATTAAATATGTTTACCGTGATAAAATAGATGCAGTCACGGTATGCACTACCGTGACTTAAATGTAAATGAAAAACTTCAAAAACTTAAAGTCTAAAAAAACATTTCTTGTGTGATTAATTTTTGCAAAAACTATATAATATTAAAGAATTTTGAAAATATCAGAGTAAATTTTAAGTCTTTAAATCTGACTAAATTGTATTTTAGAAGAACATGAAAATATAATTTTTAGGTTATGTATGTGACTTCAATTGCTCATCAACAATTAAAAAGTAGATAAAAATTTGAATCATTGCCTACCATGACACTAAACTATCAATCCTAGATTATATAACATCGTTTACCGTGACACAACTATTATTAGGAAAAGCGCAGTATTGGTAAGGTCTCCTGGTTAAAGAACTTGCGTGATTGGTTTAACTGCAAAAGTGTTGAGTTGTTCAGAGCTGCAGCAAACAAGATCAAAATTGTTATGATGGTGTCCAACCTCCGATCAAAGAAGGACGACAAGAAGAAAGAACTATTAATCACAAAGCGACAGATTATTTTAAACTATTTTGAGTTGGATACATATTATGACTCAAGTATAAATCATGAAACAATGAATAAAATAACAAACAAAAAATCGTTGTTTACCGTGTCACGGCGTGTCACAATGCAACAAATTTAGATTAAACGCATACTATGACTTAAGTATAAGTATAAATCATAAATCAATAGCTAAAATGACAAAAAATTAATTTTGGTTTACCGTGACACAACTATTGCTTGTAAATTCAACATTTTAAAGTTACATTACATATCATTTACCGTGACACAACTATTGATCGCAAAACAACAGATTATAAGCAACAATTTAAGATTAGATGCATACTCTTACACAAGTTTTAATCGCAAAATTGCTTACCGTGACACAACTTTTGACTAAAAACTATGAATTATAAATACCGTGACATAACTAATAACCGCAAATACCAGTAAATGTAAAAATGCCAAAATTTTTGATTGCAAACATTTTTAGGTTAGAAATATTCGGTGATTCAATTGTAAATAATAAAATCGTAAATAAAATAACAGAAAAAAACTAACGTTGCTTACCGTGACACAACTATTAATCGTAAAACGTTAAATTAAATGCAACATTTTAAATAAGTAAAGCAACAGATACAATAAAAAATAAAATTAACGTCGTTTGCCGTGACACAACTATTGATTGCAAAGCAACAGATTATATGCAACTATTTTAAGACGCGTACCGTGACAGAACTATTAATTGCAAAGCAACACATCTGAATCAAGTGGATACCGTGACTCAATAATTTCATTAACAAAGTCAAGCAACAACAAATTGACAATAAACTATAAATAATAAATACCGTGACACAACTAATATAGTTCAACAAACCATTTACAACATTATTAAGTTAAGTGCACAATGTGACTCAATTGTAAATAGTAAGACAACAATGCCAAATGTAAACAATGAATACCGTATCACAAGTATTGATTGCAAAGCGTTAGATGATTATATATAATATTTTCAGGTTCGGTAGATACAGTAACTTAAGTGTAAATTATAAAATAATGGATAAAACAACAAAAAAATAAAGCAATAAATAAAATAACAACAATAAAAAAAATTAACGTCGCTTACCGTGACACAACTATTAATCGTAAAGCAACAAATTATATGCAACTATTTTAAGTTAGATGCATACCGTGACTCAAGTATACATCATAAAACAATAAATAAAATATCAAAAAAATTAACGTCGCGTACCGTGACACAGTTATTAAGTTCATACCGTGACTCAATTGTTTCATTAACAAAGTCAAGCAACCATAAATTGACAAAAAACTAGGAATAATAAATACTATTACACAACTAATAATCGCTAATAGAACTCAACAAACTATATGCAACATTGTTAGGTTAAGTGCACAATGTGACTTAATCGTAAATAGTAAAGCAATAATGCCAAAATTAAACAATGCATATCGTGGTACAATTATTGATTGCAAAGCGTTAGATTATGTCCAATTTTTTTAAGTCAAACAACAATTATATATTAGATGCATACCGTGACTCAAAAATAAATTATAAAACATTAGATTAAATCAACAAAATAAATGTGATTTACCGTGACACAACTATTGATCTCATAATGACGGATCATTTGCAACATTTTAAAACTATTTGCATACTGTGAAACAAATGTAAATCATAGAACAAAAGTTAAAATAACAAAAAAATGACGTAATTTACCGTGACACTACTATTGATTGCAAAACAACACAATTAAATTAAGATGTATACCGTGACACATACGTTTTATTAAAGTCAGCTACAACAAATTGACAAAAATCTATCTCTAATAAAAACCGTACACAAGTAATAATCGCAAAGCAATGACTAAAGTATAAACCATAAAACAATGGATAAAATAACAAAAAATAAACATCGTTTACCGTGACGAAACTATTGATTGCATAGTAATATATTTAAATTAGGTGCATACCGTGACTTAAATAATTAATCATCACCGCAACAAATTATCAAGAAACTACAAATACTGCGTACCGTGACACAACTATTAATTGTAAGTATTAAATTGTATGCAACATTTTAAGATTAAATACATATCGTAACTTAAAAATAAATTGTAAAAGAATATCAAAAATTAGCATTGCTTACCGTGACACAACTATTGATTGCAAAGCAAAACTTTTAAATTAGGTGCATACCGTGACTCAAATGTTTGCTTATCAAAGTCGATTACAACAAATTGACAAAAAAGTATAAATAATGCGTACCGTGACACAACTATTAACTGCAACAAATTATATGCTACATTTTTAGGTTAGATAGATACCGCAACTCAAATGTAAATCATAAAACAATAGATACATAAAAAAAAACAATACAATTGTAGCTTACCGTGACACTTTTAATTGCAAATCAAAACAGTAAAATTAAGTAAACACCGTAATTAACATGTTTGCTTAGCAAAATCAATCGACAACAAATTGGCAAAAATTTATAAATAATGCTTACACTTAAACTACAAAACTTTAAAATAACAAAAAAAAATAATTGTCGCTTAACGTGACACAACTATAAATCGCAAAATATTGAAATAATGTTAGGTTAAATGCGTACTGACTCAAGTGTAGATCACAAAGTAATAGATAAAATAACAAAAAATTA
This sequence comes from Tachinus rufipes, assembly GCA_963932245.1. Classification (NCBI taxonomy): domain Eukaryota; kingdom Metazoa; phylum Arthropoda; class Insecta; order Coleoptera; family Staphylinidae; genus Tachinus; species Tachinus rufipes. The sequence goes on from OZ010749.1 coordinate 14,112,691, forward strand.
AATGTCGTTTACCGTGACACAACTATTTATTGTAAAACGTCAGATTAAATGCAACATTTTAAGGTTAGGTACATACTGTGACTCAAGTGTAAATAATAATAAAAGATACAATAACAAAAAAATTAAACATTGTTTACCGTCACACAACTATTGATATGAATTTTAGGTTAAATGCGTACTGTGACACAAGTATAAGCTATAAAGCAATAGATAAAACAACAAACAATAGACGTTGCCTACCGTGACACAACTATTGATTGCAAAGCGGCAAAATAAAATGCAAAATTTTTAAATTAGATGCACAATGTGACATATACACCATGACAAACAATAAAAAAAAATTAAAAAATCAACGTAGTTTACCGTGACAAAACTATTAATCATCTCAAAGCAACATATTATATACAGTATTTTTAGGTCAGTTGGATATCGTGACTCAAGTATAAATTATGCAGCACTAGATAAAATTTCAAAAAAAATTACCGTGACACAATTGATTGCACAGCAATATATTTAAATTAAGTGCAACAAAAACTCAATTGACAAAAAGCATTAAATTATGCATACCAAAACCTACACAGATAAATTGAGTAACACACTAAATATGCAAATCGTGATACAAATATTTACTAATCAATGTTAAGCAATAACATATTGACAAAAAGCTATACAAAATGTATACCGTGACCCAATTATTAATTGCAAAACAACGCAATATTTTTAGGTTAGATGACTTTGAACCGCATAGCGTGACACAATTATCAAAACTACAAATTAAATATAGCCTTTTTAATTTGGTCTATTAAGGTGCATACCGTGACTCAAATGTAAATTGCTTAGTAAACTGAAATAACTTGACCAATTATTAACAAAAAGTAGTTTAGGTTGGGTGATTCAATTTTGATAAAAACATCAATCATTTTTAGGTTGAGTGCATACCGTGACTCAACAGTAATTTAGCAATCAATAAATAATAAAAAACTAAACACACCATGACACAGCTGTTAACCAAAATTTGACAGATAAAATAACAAAATATAAAATATGTATACCGTGATAAAATAAATGCATCATTTCCAGATTAAGTGCATACCGTGACTAAAACGTAACTCAACTTTGACAAAACTACTAATCATTTTTAGGTTAGGTTAGATTAAACGCATACCGTAATTCAATTATAAATTATAAAACCATAAATAAATTAGAAATAATTAAACACACCGTGACACAGCTGTCAATCGCAGACAAATAAAATAACAAAATATGTTTACCGTGATAAATTAGATACAACATTTTCAAACTAACTGCATACCGTGACTTAATTGTAAATTGACTCAACTTTGACAAAACTATCAATCATTTTTAGGTTAAGTGCATACCGTGACTCAACTATAAATCAAAAAATCATAGACAAAATAAAAATAAAATTAAGAACACCATGACACAGCTGTTAATCGCAATTTGACAAATAAGATGACAAAATATTAAATATGTTTACCGTGATAAAATAGATGCAGTCACGGTATGCACTACCGTGACTTAAATGTAAATTGAAACAACTTTGACAAAACTGTCAATCATTTTTAAGTTAAGTGCATACCGTGACTCAACTGTAAATTAGAAAACGATAGATAGCATTAGAAACACACTAAGCACATCGTGACACAGCTGTAAATTGCAGTTAGACAGATGATTAGACAAAACATAAAATGTGTATACCGTGATAAAGTAAATACAACATTTTTAGGTTAGGTGCATACGGTGACTCAAATTTAAACTGTTAGCAATATAAAACGGTTTGACAAAAAACCATGACACAACTATTTAACCTAAAATGACGCAATGTAACTCAAGTTTAAATCAGAAAACAATAACACATTCAATCGCAATGCAATAGATAAAATGATATATTGTACCGTGACACAACAAAATAATTAATTATGTCTACCGTGACACATTGCAAAGCGACAAATTAAATGCAACATTTCTAGGTTAGGTGCATACCGTAACTCGAATGTCAATTAAAAAATTGATTAGGCACAAAACTGATGTAAATAGTTTACTAGTGAAATAAAAAACTCGGTTTGCAATAAAATAATATTTAATTAATAATTTAATTTTTGTAGTTTTATTTAATACTAAATTCTACAAGCTACGGCTGTTAAAAAAAATGTTAAGCTCCTAGTAATCAATAAAGTATTGACTTTAAAAATGTTTCTTTTTTGTATAATTGGTTTGGTATTTTTTTATTTAAAAGTACTTCGACAGTTTGAAAAGTTGTATCGTTGATGTCGATCGTGCCAATTTGTCAGAAAAAAGTTTCAAACCCATATAACTTATTCCCTTTCAATTCAACATCGAAAACCCCTCTATTGTCACCCTACAGCAGTTTTCAAACTCTAGCTTCGAAAAGGAAAGTTTATTATAATAAAATTGGAACGATTAAATTAAAAAAATAAAACAAATAACAATTAACAGAATATTTAAATTGCAACATTAATTTAAAATGATCTTTAGATTAAGCTACATATTTGTTATACAAATTAGCATAAAAACTGGAGCACATTGTATAATATTCAAGACACGCGAAACGTAATAAAATTGCTATAAAAGTAAAAACGACGTTTCATTACTTTTATAGGATTCTTAACACGGATGTGAACATAACAGAATAATATTTTTCAAACACATTTCATAAAAATTTAGCAGCACCTCACGTGTTTTGTACAAATTAAATATTTCAATTATTTGAATAAAGGATAATATTCATCATAATTAATATTATACTAATGGGTGTGTCACATTGTATAAAATTATCAAGCCATAAATCCTGTTTTATATAAAAAATACGGTGACATAGCTTTAAATCAAAGCAAGATCCATGAAAAGAGACCGAGCGTACAATGTCAAGTGAATTTATTATGGGAATACAAAGTAATTGTTCATTAATTAACGACAAGATGAAGACGTTTAATTAATGATGCATTGATTGAAATTGAATATTAATTTTTATCGTTAGCTATAAATTGCAATAATCAATTAATTAATAGTTATATTTCTAATAATGAAAAGTCATTTCAATTAATATGTTTAAGCCTGAAAATTAATTAACTGTAATCAACTTTCAGCTTGGAATATAAGAAAAACTTTTAATGAAAAATCGACCGAAAAAGTTTATTATTATTATTAATTAAAAATTTAATATTTTGAAGAATTGCAAATTATTACCATTAGATTAATCATTTGCGTACGTCAAAAATAAGAATGGATTTACATAATTACACATCAATTTTATGTAAATAAAATGGTGTTAATTGCAACAATTGTATAAATTATTTATAACAAGCATTACGTCATCACTTCATAATTTTCATCAATTATCCTAATTTCAATTAATAAATTGTTAAAACATTTTTACTAATAAAAGATTTGTTGATGTCGAGTGGCCCGCGGATCGGATGGATTTCCCATTCAAAACGTTATCACGGCTTCGCTTTGCAAAAACCAATTTGTTCCAACATGAATTTTTAATTGCCGGTTTTAATTAATATCTACCCTCTTCACCATCACTCTCAGCTTTTCATCGAGCGATTGATTTACTGTAGCAGAAATATCAGTAATATATCTTTTTAATGAGTAGAAATAATTATTTTTGTTTGATGTTTGGATGAATTAAGTAATTCATTTCAATTAGATCCAATGCATACAAAATTAGTATGTTTATAATGAAAATTTATCTTTGTTTAACTGTCAATACAATGTTGTTGTTTATTTTAAATATCAACTTAATTTAAATTAATATTTAAATAATAGTTAATAGAAAATGTGTTTAATTTGCGGTCCGTGTAAAACAACTCTGATTCTTTAAGAAACCAAATTTTTAAAATTGTTTTTCGTTTGCCAATTTGTAAGTAGTCTCCCTACGCACCTTTTTGTTTATCAAAGACACAATTTATCACCTTGCAGAATGATGCATGGCATCATGTCAATGTAATTGAATGCAAACATCCCTCAATACTTTCTGGTTTAAATACTGTAGTTTACTGGTTTTACCGCTAACAGTGACGAAAAAGTTTACATTAAAGTGAGCATGTAGATTTTGTTGCATAAAGTGACGATTTTTAATAGAAGGCACGCCCCAATAATCCTCATTTTATGCAAATCTTTCTTCATCTGGACTGAGGATCATCCTCACTTCAGTAATAATCTTCACTTTATGCAAGTATTTTTCTATCATAATCTTTAAATTGATGCAAACATAAACACAATGCGATTCATGTCGATGCAAGCTGCTGTGGCTTTTTTCTGCTGGCTAATTATTAATTAGGTTAGTAGGACCATTTCTTTGATCTTTATTAACTAGTTAATAAACACGTCAAAACCAAAGTAGTGGGATAAATTCTTCATGGTCTGGAGTAACCCATCTACTAACTTAAGTACACCAAATTTTAATTAAATTTATTATCCTTTCTTTGACTTAGAGACTTCTAACGTTTGCAAAATGGAGACATTTTAATTTTTTTTTAAATAAACACTTGGGCGCCGGAAAAAAAATTACAAGCGAGTAGTTTGAACTTGAGTTTTCTCTTACTTACCCAAATGTCGGACTTCAAAAGATTGGATATCACTTCTTTAATCTTGGACAAAGTGACTTTAATGCTTTCAAGGAGGAGAAACTTTAAATTTTTTGATAACAAACATTTAGCTAAAATTTGTCGGAAAGTGTTTTCAAATTATTGTCTAGTAGCTAAAGTTTGTTGGTAAATGTTTACAAATTGTTATCAAGTAGCTAAAGTTTGTTAAAGATTGTTTCCAAATTATCGTGCAGTAGCTAAAGTTTGTCGAAAAGTGTTTCTAATTTATTGTCCAGTAGCTAAAATTTGTTGAAAAGTGTTTCCAAATTAATGTCCAGTAGCTAAACCTTGTCGGGGAGTGTTTCAAAGTTATTAACCAAAAGCTAAAGTCTAAACTAATCGCCGGTAATTATAATTTGGAATAACCCACTCACCAGCCCAAGTGTTGGTTATCAAAAGATTGGATATAATCTTTTCTTTGTTGAACAAAAATATATTTAACGCTTCCAAAGAGGAAAAACATGACAAAAATTAATAACATACATTTGAGCGGGTGGGTGGGCACTCCATCCAGTTCAAACAACTTGCCAGTAATCAAAATCTGTTAAAGTTGACCACCCACCTGCCCAAGTGTTGGTCATCAAACCATTGGATATCACCTCTTTCTTAATGGACGAAAAGATTTCTAACGCTTCCAAGAAGGAGAAATTTTAATTTGATAACAAACACTCGGGCGGGTGGATGGGCACTCCAGTTCAAACTACTTGCTGGTAATCAAAATCTGTTAGAGTTGACCACCCACCCGCCCAAGTGTTGGTTATCAAAAAATTGGATATCATTTCTTTTTTATTGGACAAAGAAATATCTAGAATTTCCAAGGAGAAACTTTAAATTTCTTGATAACATACACTTCGGCGGGTGGGTGGGCACTCAAGTTCAAACTACTTGCCGGTATTCATAATCTGTTAAAGTTGCCTAACCACCCGTCCAAGTGTTGGTCATCAAAACATTGGATATCACCTGTTTCTTAATGGACAAAAAGATTTCTAACGCTTCCATGAAGGAGAAACTTTAAATTTTTTGATAACAAACACCGGGCGAGTGGATGGGCGGTTAGGTTAGGTTAGGTCCAGTTCAAACTACTTGCCGGTAATCATAATCTGTTAGAGTTGCTCACTCATCTCCCAAGTATTGGTTATCAAAAGATTGGATTTCACTTTTTTATTATCAGACAAAGAATCTTTTAAAGCTGCAAGAAGAAGAAACTTTAGATTGATCATCAAAAGATTGGATATCATCTCCTTCTCATTGGTCAAATTCTTTCATAACAAACACTTGGGCTGGTGGGTGGACACTCCAATTCAAACTACTCGCCGGTAATCATAATCTGGAATGACCCACCCACCCGCCCAAGTGTTGGTCATCAAAGATTGGATATCATCTCTTTCTAAGTAGACAAAGAAATTTCTAACGCTTGCAAGAAGAAGAAACTTCAAATTTCTTCATAACCTCTTGGGCGGGTGGGTAGGCATTGCAGTTTAACTACTTGCTGGTTACAATTATCTAGAGTGACCCACTCACCCGCCCAAGTGATGGTCAGCAAAAGAATGAATATCATCTTTTTATTATCGGCTTATGAAGCTTAAAGAAGAAAAAACTTTAAATTTCTTGATAACAAACACTTGAGCGGGTAGATTGGGATTTCAGTTTAAACTACAAGTCTGTAATCTTAATCTGGAGTGACCCACCCACCCGCCCAAGTGTTGGTCAGCAAAAGATTGAATATTACTTGCTTCTTATTGAACAAAGAGACTTCTAACGTTTGCAAGGAGGAGAATAAACATTAAATTTTTTGGGCGAGTGAGTGCGCACTCCAGTTTAAATTATTTGTGATCAATGGTTTATTAAGTGACTTTCAAACCACAAGCAAATCTCTGGTAATCAATGTCAAAATAGTTCTTCATTGGGCCATACGTATCTGCTTTAAAAGACCAAAAATTTCATATAAATTAGCTTTTTTAGAACGTCTAGAGCAGTTTTTGATTTTGATACCAAAACTGCAGCACTTTTCACAAATTTTCAAGAAACAAAACCGTTCCAATACAAACTACGTGGCAAAACAAGCTTCTGCAGCCGTAAAACGGTTGCTAGATTGCCTATTAATCTTAGATTTTTGTCAACTTGCTTCAACGATACCAAACGCCGTACTGCAGGAACAACTTGGAATGCTACGCCATTGCCTACTGCGAGTACATAAAAAAGCTGAGGTGGTCATCATCACAAAAAATGCCAATGTCAACTTCAAAAACTAACATTTGCCACACTCCGGGTGCATCAAACGTTGTTTTTAACTTAACAAAAAACCGGAACAAAGAAAACAGCAAAATGTGTTGTAGCACTAAAAGCCATCAACTTAAATGGTAGATAAAACTTTAGCCACAACGGTGAAACGGTATCAGCTGACAATTGACTACAAGAAATGTTGACCAAAAAAAGATTGCTAAAACCAGGCTACAAATTGAAAATCAAGGGCAAGTTGTAGCGTAGTACTTCCAGCCATGTAACAAATAACATCATAACCACAACTAAACACCTTGGACCAAATGAGACAGCTCAACTTATATTACAAAAGCACTCACTGGTAGTCAAACAAATGTCATAGCCTACGTACAAATGTAGAATTAAAAATAAAACCACAAAAAATGTTGGCCAAAAAAAGAATCCTAAAACCAGGCTACAAGTTAAAAGCCAAGGACAAGCTGTAGCGTACAAAGAGTAGTACTTCCAGCTATGCAGCAAGCAGCATCATAACCACTAACCACAACGATGCTGGATACCCTAGACAAGATGAAACAACTGAAACTATATTACAGAACTACAAGTAAGCAAAAATTAAAAAAAAAAACTAAATAAGAGGTTTGGAATCATATAGAATTCCCCACAACTTACTCTCAGTTGACAATAGTTTCCTCTGACTTCTTTGCACCCTACTTTGCCAGGAAACCTGTTTGTCCTAACTACAATAGACATGTGGATAGAAGTTTTTGCCACCAGTCACATGACAAGTACAAGATACTATTAAGTGGCTATCAGTTCGTCAACAAAAAATTTCATAAATCACTGTCAAGTACAATGCCACTTATCACTTTAAGGATAACTTTATCAACATCCCGCGGAACTAAAAAAGGCTCTAAAATTGTTTTTGCATAAAGCAATAATGGCATTCACCAATATAGCAATTGATATTCTTCAAATAGGGCACTATTCGACAGTTTAAAAACGACTCCCACGTCATCAACATCTCTAAACCTGAAAAAGACAAGAAGTTTTCTAAAAACTATCGGCCTATATAAGCCTACTATGCACCTTAAGTAAGGTCCTTACGGCATATCACGACTGTAGTCCCTCAAGGCTCCATTCTCTTGCTTCATCTTTTTAACTTGTTCGTCGCAGACATGACTTCGGGAAGCATGCACGGGGTTAAAATGGCTCAATATGCTTATGACACAGCATCAAGGTCAACCGAAATGGTCATCTTAAGACTACAAAAAGCCACTGCCAATCTGGAAGATTCGCTGGATGATTTGCGCATCAAAGTAAATCCAGAGAAAAGCAAGGCTGTCTTCTTCTCACGCAGTCGATCACTTACTTCTCATGAAAACGTCATTTTAAACAACTTTCCCATACCGTGGTCCGACTCTAGCAAACATCTTGGGATAATCTTTGATTTAGGTACGGGCCTCATGTACAGTACATTCTTGACAAAGCCAATATGGCACTTTCCTAGTAGAAGTACGCTGAGTCTTTGAATTATTCCTTTTCAACCCACCAGTAAATCATCAATTTGTAAAGTGTAAAGAAGAAATCTGGCAACTTAACCAAAACAACCAATAGTCTATACACCAATGCATTGGCATTTTATAGATGTAATCAAAATTATGCATTTTGTCTTTAATAGCCATTACATTAGGGTTAGTATATTATCTACTTTTGGGGTTGCTTGTTGATTGATGGGTTGTACAAAAAATGTTAATCAGAAAAGTGCTAATTGCTGTATTTACGACCAAATAGCCAATGTTCAAAACATTAGGTTTGGGAACGTAGAACCAAAAATTTGTTTGTCGTTAGTAATGTTCTGCATTGGCTGTAGATAATTTTCTTGTAAGTCACCTAATTTGATAACAAAAGTGCCCAAGTTTGTATAGAAAAGTACAACTAGTACCCGGATAAATAAATTTTGTAAGCAACTTATCTTTTGATAATTCTTTTGTTTTTGTCGTAATTCTTTTATCAGTTGCTGTAATTTTTTGAAATCTAACCACCGACTGAAAGAGAAATTTAGAGATAAGAAGAAAACGTTACCGGCACGTCCCCAGGCGTTGGTCTAAAAGGTGACAGTGTAGTTCTTCAAGGTCTGGTCTGGTATGTCACTGCAGAGATGTCGATCCGTACAGATATTTGATGGTGTTGAGCTGTAGCTTGAAGAATTGGGAAGCAGTTCCTGTACAATAACACGGAGAGAGATAAACTTGTGTGTCGGGAGTGTAAGGCCAAGATGCAACGGGAAATTGCATCAAAAATCCAAATTTTGGACCTAGAGGAGAAAAGGGAATGCAATGAGCAGATGGGCAGTGTAATTCAATTCCGCAGGCAAGAGATTGGAACGGGCGAGCGTCGGTTTTCGGTTGTTTTGGAGATTTGGTGATGTTTCATTTTTGTAGATCTTGATCTTTCTTTGTCGATGGTCTGGTCTCAACTGCCAATTAAGACAAATTTAGATTAAATTTATACCCCCCCCCCCCCCGGCGTTATTGCGCCGGAAACAATTATTCGCCGTAATTTTGCATTGCAAATATGGTATAACCACACGCTGATAGGCTGGTCTACTTGGATTGTCAATTCAATTTTTTTTTCTCTTAAAACTTTGAAGTCCGGTGAGCGCATAAAACGCCAAAAAAATCATCCTACGTACACTACCCTAATAGTGCAGCTTTCTAAGAAAAGTGATTACCAGCTTTTAAAGTCGTGTTTCTGACCCACAACTGCATAATGAGGTCGATGACCAGGTTAGTATTTACAAATGTCTAGAGCTAGGCTGTGGTAGTTGTGTTGAAGTCGTCTCCGCGTGGAACATTTCTGCTTAGCCCGACTGCTAAATCCAAAAATGTGTTTTTTCAGTTTTTAAAAAAAGACTATGAATTCTTTCTAATCGAGTCCATAGACTGATTGTACCTTTGATTTTAGCAGCCACTACTTGCATCTTTGTGCTGCTAAAAGTGGTGGGATGCTAAAGCCTATTTTTGGCCCTTGATACACTATATACTATTTAGACGTTCACTAGCTTAACCTACTTATGCTATGTTCAGATCTTCCACATTGATTTTAAATTACTTCATCTAAGCAATATAACAGTTTCAGCATCATCAGTGACTACTTTTAGAAACACTCCATCTTTTACTTTAGTGAACCTTTGAAAGATATTTAACTGGTAAACTTTTAACAAAATGAATAACCAAAAATTGCAAACTAAAAGCAACGCTCTTTGTAGTCTTGCCCATAGACTGGACCAATAGCGCAACTTGTTTTGGCCATTTCGGAAATAAACGCACAGATTCTTCTGTTGATCGTGAGGTAAAGACAAATGCTTCTCAATCTGCTGGTTTATTATAGCTTCTAAATTTAGGTTTATTATCACAACAAGGAGCAAAGAATACTTTTTTCCGGCGCATATAATGAAGGCACCAATGATAATCTATAATGTTTTGAAACAGTTTCTTTCAATTTATTTTATGTACGATTTCCTTCTCCATTTAGCAGGTTGTTGAGTGGTAGTGACGTTCATGACCTAGTAATGTACCTCAAACAAATTGTGGCTAAAGTGCTTTACAAGTACTTGAAGATAAAATCTCTTCGTAGTTTGACAAGTTCCTCTAGTCAATCCTCTTATGGAGGAGGTACTAATAGTGATTTGCAAGCTTTTGCTGTCGTAAACCATCTCTGACTAAACACTCACTCAAGTTTCCTTTGGTATACAATTGTCCACTTTGAATGCATTTAGCAGGTTGTATACTAAGACGTTTATGACCTGGCAATCTTCTTCAAACGGATAATAGCTGGGGTACTTCAAAAGTACTTGAAAACGTAGTTTCTTTGTAGTTTAGTCAAAATCCCAAGTCCTAAAGGTAACACTATCACATGTATTGTTAACTTACCACAAAATTCTTCAAAATAATTCTAAATTTACTGAGCAAACGCAATGCGTACAATACGTAACGTAGAACCATCTTTAGCAAGTAAAGTTTTTTGAAAAAAAAAAAATTGAACTTCATAGCCATTATACTTATATGCTAATAGCTCGTCGCTTAGTGAAGCCAACAACGTGCCCACAAATGACGTTACGCGCTAATTGAGACCACACAGCTCTACAAGTATTTAAATCTTACTTAACAAAACCAATAATTTATAAATTTGTTATTTACAATTTTGTTATTGATAAACAAATGAATTTGCAACGCGTTTATATAAATATTTAATTTCTGCAATAATAAATATTGTCTGGACCACAAAATTCAATATTTAAGTAAAATAAATAATATTTCTTAACTAAATAATTTAGCAATTCCATGCACTGTACAATATTCATGGATATACTCATGGATACGCGTTATTGCCCACAACTGACGTCACACGCACTTATCGGCAAAATACGTGTCTATAAGAATTTTAAATGTTTTTTATTGTTTCTACACTCAAAAAATAAAATTTATTTTTTTTGTAATAATACAATACAGATTTTTTAATTTTAATGATATCTGTTATGGAAAATTAAATCAAAATGCAAATTTCCTAATAAAATAAATTTATGTTTCAGGAACGAGATAGATGACAATATTGCTGCTGCAACTACCAACCTAATAACCGAAAATTAGGTTTTAATTTTATATTCTGAAATATAAAGTAAGTACAAAATATTTAATAGTTATTTGTCTCAATAGTTGTTATTGATTTTCTTAATTTACTATTTCAAACCAGTATATTAACAATTATGATTAACATATTTTTTTTCATTAATTTCAATTATCATTATTATTACATAATCAATAGATGATCAATCCACATTTTTAATATTCGTGTTAAACTTGACCTTAAGTGTTTGTTAACAAGATAAATCTTTAAAACGTAACAGACGTTTACATTATAAGTTTTTGCTATCGTGGGAGTGGTCGTTATTTATTATATTATTCCAACATGCATTCAAAATGTTCTACATGTATGACTGCATTCTGCAAAGTTAAACTTTATTGCATTGTTACCATATTGCATCGTTGAAACTCTATGATATTCTAATAATAACTATTATAGTTGAATATTGTAGAACTTACATCTGTAACGTAATTGAAGCTAAATGATGTTAACATACCTGAAACAATAAAAATATTATTACTAATTTTGTAATGATGATGTTAAATTGTATAATTATATAACTAAAGAAACAAACAATAAAATTAATTGTGCTTTGATTGGAGGCGTTGTATTTTGATTGATGTTACCGCAGAATTATACCAGGCGGTAATTGTACATACGTAGAAAAAAACTATTTGTATCTTTTGCGTAGTTCAATGGTCGTTGCTTGGTGATAATTATAGAGAAATTCCACTGACAATTGAAACCAGCAGCTATCAATTTAATTGTAATCAGTCGGCGGTTTATATGGTTAATATTGCGATTGTAAGTGAGGTCTGGAGTTATGAATCATTTAGTTGATCTAACCCTTTGCTGATATGTAAGTTATATACGGATGGAATGTGATAGCATTTGGTTCATTTTAGATAAGTTTGTAACAAGGAATTTAGTATTTTAAAATATGAAATTCTTTGAAAATAAAATTCTATTCCAATTTGTTTTAAGCAGACAAATAGTATTTGCAAATATGAATGGTAAAAATGAGATAAATTTGAAAAGAGAATACAATTATTACATAGTATTTTAAAAATCAAAATCAATCAAAAACTGCACAAAAAACATATTTTTTGTATTAAATTTGCACAAAAAACACAATTATTACATACAAATCCAGAGGTAAACGCAGAAAACGCAATTGCTGCGTGAGTTTTATTAAAAATTGAATAGGAAAATTAAATAATTCTATTAAAAACTGCACAAAAACATATTTTCTGCAATAAATTTGCACAAAAACATGTTTTTCGATTTAAAATTGCACCAAAACAACAATTATTGAATGAAATCTATCAAAAATGATACGCGGAAAACACCATTGATGCTTAAAATTTATTAAAAACTGCGTTAAAATTGCACAAAAATCATGTTTTTTGCGTTAAAATTGCACAAAGAACATACTTTCTGCATTAAACTTGCACAAAAAACACAAATAATACATAAAATTGATCAAAAATTAAACATTTTACCCGCAAAACACAATTTTTGCTTGAAATTAATCAAAAATTGGTTAGGAAAATTAATTTATTATATAAAATCTATCAAAAACTGCACAAAAACATATTTCTTACATCAAATTTGCTCAAAAAACATATTTTCTACATAAAACTTTTACAAAAAACACAATTATTACATAAAATTTATCAGAAATTGTTTATAAAAGTAATTTATTGCATTAAAAACTGCGCAAAAACATACATTATGCATTATATTTGCACAAAAACATGTTTTCTGCAATAAACTTGCACAAAAAATACAGTTAAACCATAAAATCTTTTAAAAATTAAGCTTTGTATGTAGGAAACACAATTGTTGCGTCAACTGCATTAAAAATTACGTAGAAAACATAAGTTTTGCATAAAATTTGCACTAAAAACATGTTTCTTGTGCTCAACTTGCACAAAAAACACTCTTATTACATAAAACTTATTAAAAATGAAAAACAATAAGCGGAAAACGATAATTTATTGTTTAAAAACTACACAAAAAACGTTTTTTGCGTTAAACTTGCACAAAAAACATATTTTTTGCATTGAGCTTGCACAAAAAACACAATTATTACATAAAATTTATCAAAAATAAAGCACTTTACGCGCAAAACACAATTGTTGCGTAAAATTCATTCAATGTTGCTTAGAAAAAATAATTTATTGTTTAAAATTTATCAAAAACTGCACAAAAAACATGTTTATTACATAAAATTCATCAAAAATTGTTCGTAAAAGTAATTAATTGCATTAAATCCATTAAAAACAGCACAAGAAAGACACTTTATGCAAAAAATTTATACAAAAAAACATGTTTTTTGCATTAAACTTGCACAAAAAACTTAATTGTTTCATAAAATTCATCAAAAAACAGCTCTTAATGCAAAAAACACAATTGCCGCGTTAAATTGATCAAAAAATGCTTAAAAAGGTAATTTATTGTTTGAAATTTATTAAATATAACACAAAAAACAACAATTTTTAAATATTTTTTTTTTAAATAAAGTATTAAATGCAAAAAATACTGTTTCTGCCTGAGTTTCATTAAAAATTGCATACAAAAATTAATTTATTGTTTAAAATCTGTTTAAAACTGCACAAAAAACATATTTTCTACATTGAACTTGCACAAAAAATACAATTATTAATTAAAATTGATTAAAAATGTAATTCTATACGTGGAAAACAGATATACTTAGAAAATTCAATTGTAGAACTTTTTAATCTACACAATTAACGCACGCATGGCGCATTTAGACTAGTTTTTGTTTCACAGTTTTTCTTAAAGTTGCGCCAGTTTATTGGTACAACTTATCTCAGTTTTAAACAAAGCGGTTGTTCTAGATAAGACAAATTACTCTTTCACAATTTATTTTATCAAATAATTTATAAAAAATTGTCTAAAATAATAATATTTACTGCAACTAGTTTCAACCTTTACAAGGTTATCATCAGACAGTGATAGAAATATACTTGTTTTGCAGCAATGGTCTAATTTTATTTCGTATCTGCACATATATTAACATTCTAATGCTCCGTATTAAAATGATTAATGAGTAATTGCGGTTTTTCAAAATTATAATCCGGCACCAAATATATTTACTCTACAGCCAAACCGTAAATCAAGTTTTTAGAAATTTAAATCCGACTTTTAAAAGTTTAATTCGGTCTCTAAAGTGTTAAATGCTACTGATAAATTGTTAATCCGTCCTTTAAAACTGTAAATCCGGTCTTCAAAGTGTTAAACTTTACTGTCAAACAGATAATCCGGTCTTTAAATTATAAATCCGGTTTTTAAAACTATTAATCCGGCCTTCAGATAATAAATACTTTCTTTAAAATGTTAAATTAAACTGCTAAACTGTTAATTTTGCATACAAATTACTAATCCGATTTTCAAAATATTAAACTGAACTGGCAAACTGTTAATTGTGCATACAAACAATAAATCCGGTCTTTTAAGTGTCAAATTGTACTGCTAATTTGTTAATCCGGTCTATAAAATGTTAAATTGGACTGACAAACTATTAATTCTGCATACTAACTATAAATTCGGTTTTTTAAATGTCAATTTCTACTGCTAAATTATTAATCCGGCCTTTAAAACTTTAAATCCGGTCTTCAAAGTATTAAACTTTACTGATTATCCGGTCTTATTATAAATCCTTGTTTTAAAACTGTAAATCAGGCCTACGATTAGTAAATACTTTCATTAAAATATTAAATTGAACTGTAAAATTATTAATTTTGCATACAAACTATAAATTCGGTCTTTAAAATGTTAAATTTAACCATCAAATTGTTAATCCGACTTTTAAATTATAAATTCAGTTTAATATGCTCTTTAAAAATGAAAATCTGACTATTAACGCGTCTAATCTACTGCTAAACTGTTAATCCGGTTGCTAAATTGTCGTGTTCTGTTGATTATAGTGTTAATAGTTGAAACGGTATTCAGGTTTTGGATAGTGTTTTTTGTCTGTCCCTGTGGCCTTTGTTGTTGTTGGGATAGGAAAGAGTGGTGCATCCGGCGAAAGTCAATATATATAGTGGCAAGTTTGTTGCAATTGACTAACTTGCTAGAAGCATTTTTAATATTAATTAGGATTTGAGCGCCAGTTTCAGAACTGTTGAAAAGTGCAAATTTATACTAATAAAAAATCAAAAATAACAAAATCAGGTAATAAAATATTAAAATAATCTCAGAAGAATTTAAAATCCGGCCGAAAACGATTGAAAAGTATAGAATTCTATTTATAAAATGATAATAACAACAAAATTCGGTCTTGAAAAAACAAAATATTGTCAGAAAGTAACAAAGTTTAACTATAAACTGTTGAAAAATGTATAGTTTTATTCATAAAGCCTAAAATAGCTATAACTTATTCTCAGAAAGCACTAAATACCGGCCATAATCTGTTATAAAGTAAAAAAGTAACAAAATTCGGCTATAAACTAGTGCAATATGTAGTCAAACGTGCAAAATTTTATCTTAAAAACAAATTACTAAATCTGGTCATTTAACATTAAAATATTTTTAGATGCAATCAAAATCCGTTGACGTTGAAATTACGCAAAAAAGATTATTGAAAATACCATAAAAATTGTGAAAAAAACATTTTTGATTAAAATTTGAAAGCAGAGAACGTCGTGCTTGCATGAAAAGGTTCATAGAAGCAACATTTAACATAAGTGTCACTTGGGTGGGTGGGCAGGAACCCCAGCTTAAACCATCCGTCCGTATTTATCATGTTTTGCATCAAAGGATTTGATATCACTATCACCTTCTGTGACATAAATACGATTAACACTTGCAGAAAATGGAAACTTCCAGTTTCTTGATAACTAACACTTTGGTGGATTTGCGGGAACTCTAGTTTAAACTGCTCGTTTGTAATCATGCTTTAGAGTGACCCGCATTCCCACCAAGTGTCCGTCATCAAGAGATTGGATGTCACCATCACTTCTTTTGACGTAGAGACCTTTAATGCATGCAGAGAAGAGATTTTTTTTATAACTAACACTTGGGTAGGTAGGCGGGAACCCCAGTTTTAACTATCTGACCTATACATGTTCTGGAGTGACCCATCCACCCGCCCAAGAATTTGTTGTCAACAGATTCTATATCAACATCACTTCTTTTGACATAGATACATTTAACGTTGGTAGAGAAGAGAAACTTGTAATTTCTTGATAACTAACACTTAGGTGGATGAACGGAAAACCTAGTTCAAACCATTTGTCTGTACTCATGTTTTAAAGTGACCCACCCACCCGCTCAAGTGTTTGTCATCAAGGATTAAATGTCACCATGACCTCCTTTGCCATAATTATATAATTTCTTAATAACTAACACTTGGGTGGGTGGGCGGGAACTCCAGTTCAAATTATCCCTTCGTATATATGTTCTGGAGAAACACATTTTTAGCATAACATTTAACTTTGTGAATCATGTACACCATTTGTAGTATAAAATTTAATACATAAATCCATCCATACATAACAGAGAAAGCATTTAAAACTTAAAAACCGCACAATAAACTTATATTTAGCACAATATTTGCTTTAAAATTACGAAAAATTGGACAAAATATACATTAATAATAATATAATCGCACATAAAACTGACTTTTAGCATAAAATTTGCTAAAAAATCACGTTCAACAAATGAACTTTGTCATAATTCGTAAGAAAAACTCTATTAAAGAATAATAAATTACACAAAATATACTTTTATAACATCAAATTTGAGCAGAAAACTCTGTAACATGATTACCAGCCAGTAATTTGAACTGAAGTGCCCACCCACCCACATAAGTGATGGTGATCCAAAAACTGGAGTTTCTCCTTTCTGCTAACGTTGGAAGTCCTTATGTCAAAGGAAGCAATAGTGATATAAATTTTTTGATAACCAACAGTTGGGTGAGTAGGTGGGACACTCTGTAACATGATTACCAGCCAGTTTTTGAATTAGTGATCCATGGAGTTTCTCCTCTCTGCTAACGTTGAAAGTCCTTATGTCAGAGGAGGCAATAGTGTTACAAATTTCTGAATAACCAACAGTTGGGTGGTAACTTGATTACAGCTAGTTTTTGAACCTACTCGCCCTAGAGTTGGTAATCCAGAAATTGGCGTTTTTCCTCTCTGCTAGTGTTAGAAGTCCTTATGCCAGAGGAGGCAATGATAATACAAATTTCTGGGTAACCAACAGTTGGGTGGGCGGGTGGGATACTCTATAACATGATTACCAGCCCGTAGTTTGAATTGGAGTACTCACCCACCTGCCCAAATGTAGCTGATCAAGAAGTAGAAGTTTCTTTTTTCTGCTAGCGTTAGAAATTTTTATGTCAAAGCAGGCGATGGTAATACAAATTTCTGGCTAACCAACAGTTGGATGGGAGGGTGATAACTCTTTAACATAATTACCAGCTAGTAATTTGAACTGGAGTGCCCATCCACCCGCCCAATTGTTGGTGATCCAGAAATATAAGTTTCTCTTTTCTGCTAGCCTTGGAAGTCCTTATGGCAGAGGAGGCAATAGTGATACAAATTACTGGATAAGCAACAGTTGGGTGGGTGGGTGGGATACATTGTAACATGATTACTTGCCAGTAATTTGAATTGGAAAGCCCAACCACCCGCCCAAATGTTGCTGATCCAGTAGTAAAAGTTTCTTCTCTCTGCTAGCATTATAAGTCTTTATGCTAGAGGAAGCAATGGTGATACAAATTTCTGGATAACTAAGAGTTGGGTGGGTGGGACACTCTATAACATAATTACCAGCCAGTAGTTTGAACTGGAGTGACTACCCACCCGCTTAAGTGTTGTTGATCCAGAAATTGGAGTTTCTGCTCTCTGCTAGAGGAAGTCCTTATACCAGAGGAGGCTATAGTGATACAAATTTTGAGATAACCAACAGTTGGGTGGGATACTTTGTAACATAATTACTAGCTAGTAATTTGAATTGGAAAGCTCACCCATCCGCCCAAATGTTGCTGATCCAGAAGTAAAAGTTTCTTCTTTTTGCTAGCATTAGAAGTTTTTATGCCAGAGGAAGCAATGGTGATACAAATTTCTGGATAACCAAAAGTTGGGTGGTGGGTGGGTGAGACACTCTATAACATGATTACCAGCCAGTAGTTTGAACTGGAGTGACCACTCACCCGCTTAAGTGTTGGTGATCCAGAAATTGGAGTCCTTATGCCAGAGGCAATAGTGATACAAATTTTTGAATAACTAAGATTTGGGCGGGTGGGTAGGACACTTTATAACATAAATATGTATATGCCAGTAGTTTAAACTGGAGTGCCCACCCACCCGCCCAACTGTTTGTGATCCAAAAATTGGAGTTTTTCCTCTCTGCTAGCGTTAGAAGACCTTAAGCTAGAAGAGGCAATGGTAATATAAATTTCTGGTTAATTAACAGTTGGGCGGGTGGGTGGGACACTTTATAACATATTTACCAGCCTGTAATTTAAACTGGAGTGTCCACCCACTTGCCCAACTGTTTGTGATCCAGAAATTGGAGTTTCTGTTCTCTGATGGCGTTGGAAGTTCTTATGCCAAAGGAGGCAATAGTGATACAAATTTCTGGATAATTAACATTTGGGTGGGTGGATGAGATACTTTATAACATGATTACCAGCCAGAAGTTTGAATTAAAGTGCTCACCCACCCCAAATGTTGCTGATCCAGGAGTACAAGTTTCTCCTCTCTGCTAGCGTTAGAAATTTCTATACCAAAGGAGGCTATGGTGATATAAATTTCTGGATAACCAACAGTTGGATGGGTAGATGGGACATTCTATAACATAGTAGTTTAAACTGGAGTGTCCACCCACACGCCCAAGTATTGATGATCCAGAATTTAGAAAATCCCCTCTCTGCTAGCGTTGGAAGTCCTTATGGTAGAGGAGGTAATAGTGATACAATTTTTTGGATACCCAACAGTTGGGTGGGCGGGTGGGATACTCTATAATTTGAATTAAAGTACCCCCGCACCCGCCCAAATGTTGCTGATCCAGAAGTAAAAGTTTTTTCTGTCTGCTTGTGTTGGAAATCTTTATGCCAGAGGGGGAAATGTTGTTTAACATTTCTGGATAACCAACAGCTGGGTAGGTTGGTGGGACACTCTATAAAATGATTACCAGCCAGTTGTTGAACTCTAGTGCTCACCCACCCACCCAAGAGTTGCTGATCCAGATATAGTTTTTTTTTTTCTAGCATTAGAAGTCTCTATGCCAGAGGAAGCAATAGTGATACAAATTTTTGGATAACTAACAGTTGGGTGGGTGGGTGAGATACTCTATAACATGATTACCAGCCAGTTTTTGAACTGGAGTGCCCTCCCACCCGTCCAAATGTTGCTGATCTAGAAATAGAAGTTTCTCCTCTCTGCTAGCGTTGGAAGTCTTTATGCCAGAAGAGGCAATTGTGATACAAATTTCTGAATAACGAATATTTGGGTGGGTAAGTGGGATACTCTATAACATGATTACTATCCAGTAATTTTATTTATTGGAATGTCTACCTACTCGCTCAATTGTTGGTGATCTAGAAATTAGAGTTTCCTTTGCTTTATGCCAGAGAAGGCAATAGTGATACAAATTTTTGAATAACCAACAGTTGGGTGGGTGGATGGGTGGGATACTCTATTACATAATTACTGCTTAGTAACTTGTACTGAAGTGCCCATCCACCCGCCCAAGAGTTGGTGATCTAGAAATAGGAGTTTTCTCTTTGCTAGCGTTGGAATTCTCTATGCCAGAGGAGGCAATAGTAACACAAATTTCTGAATAACCAACAGTTAAGTGGGTGGGTGGAATACTCTATAACATGATTACCTGCCAGTAATTTGAATTGGAATGCCCACCCACTTGCCCAATTGTTGGTGATCCAGAAATTGAAGTTTCTCCTCTCTGCTAGCGTTGAAAATCCTTATGCCAGAGGACGTATTAGTGATACAAATTTTTGGATAACCAACTGTTAGGAGGGTGAGTGAAATGCTCTATGATAATTACCAACCAGTAATTTAAATTGGAGTGCCCACCCACCCGCCCAGATGTTGGTGATCCAGAAATTTGAGTTCTCTGCTAGCATTCGAAGTCTATATGCCAGAGGAGGTAATAATGATACAAATTTCTGGATAACCAACAGTTGGGTGGGTGGAATACTCATGATTACCAGCCAGTTTTTGAACTGGAGTACCCATCCACCCGCCCAAGTGATGGTGATCCAGAAATTAGAGTTTCTCCTCTCTGCAAGCGTTAGAAGTCTCTATGCCAAAGGAAGCGATTGTGATACAAATTTCTGGATAGTTTTTGAACTGGAGTGTCCACCCACCCGCCCAAGTGTTGATGATCTAGAAATTAACGTCAAATTTTCTCAAAAATGACAAAAAAATACCAAAATTAACTTCAAAAACTTCAAAAAATATATAAAAACCGTACAAAATCTCATTTTTAGCATAAAATTTGCTCTCGAATGAAGAATATCACATAAAATCTATCGACATTTGCGTAGAAAACCTAATAAAATTTCACAGAAAAAAGTAAAAACTTATTTTTTGTTTAAAATTTGCTAAAAAATCATTTTTTGTCTCATAATATATTTTTTTATCAATTATTTGTTAGTTTTTTGGACAATTATTGATTTACGTTCTCATAATTAATTTGTTTTTTGCGCAGTTTTTGTTATGTATTAAACGACAAATATATTTTCTGTGTTTTATTTATAATTTAAACTAGTTTTCAGCACGATTTTGCGCCAATTTTTAATTAACCTTATGCATTCGATAGATTTCTATCTACATTTCATGCAATAAATAAGTTTTTTTGCAAATTTTAACGTATTATCGAAGTTGAATGTAGACCAATAGTAAATACAATGATTCATTCAACTAAAACAATATTTAAACAACAATAAAGTGTAAGTTTTCTGTGCACACACACACACACACACACACAACACACATATATACCTAGTTTAATTAAAGACACTCTAATTATTTAATTATATGCAATCAGAGTTAGTTGTACTTCCATATAACCAAATAACAACAAACATAATTATTTGCTAACAAGAGCCTATAATTACATTAACAATCATGATAAGATTAATCTGAATCCCTGATACATGCTGGAATATTCGCATGACAAATCTAAAATGTGAATAATATGTTTCCAATAAAAATCAAACACGGAACCTTTAAGTACTTTACAATGCGTACCACCCGCATTATGATTAATTCTGAAAACAATAAACAGTACTGACTCGACGAATCGTGATCGAAGCGAATTTTTTTATACTAATCTCCACCAACCCGACAGAGTGCTGACGCGCTTTGGAAATTCTACGACGCTAAATATAACTGAAAAGTCTGCTTGCGAAACGATTCAGTTTACAGTTTCACAACAAGCCGAAGAGAAGCAAGCAAGCAATATAACAAATGTAAGTCACGTATTTTTTCTCCTTATTTTTGTTGTTGTTAATTTGTTCGGGCGTGTGGTGGATAAAGTGTAAGTGTTTCGTGCGGATAATATACAGGAAATTTACTAAACAAGTTAGTACTTTTTTCCTTCTTTTCAAACGGACAAACTCGACCAGAAGTTTTTTTATATTAAATCACACGTAACTGGGATCCGTTTAGCATTCCCGGAATTCTAATTTAAATTAAATACTTTATTTTTTTGTCAGTAATTTTAATCTTTAATTAAAGCAGTAATTATCTAATTGGCAACAAGTCGTGACATGTCGTTGCGATTCCGTCTCGCCCTTTAATTAGACTATTTTCGCAAACCTACTGCCGGTTGCAAATTGTCGTTTAGAAGAAATGCGACTTAAATTGCCCTAATCGGATTACATTAGAATTACATTCCCCGATCTTATCTCTAGCACCGTGCACTAACACCACAAATAATATTCTAGTTTAAGTCAGGCTGGATTAAATTCAATTTATTATTCTGTTAAGGTCGTGATAATTCTTGGGCAATTTTGTGCTGGTAATAAATTTTTTCTTATCATTATGATGAAATAACAGACGTGTCTTATCTAGTTTATAGGCTTATCTTTTCTTTATTTTTTATAAAATGATTTTCTTTTTAATCAATGAATGTTATGGATCAATATTCAATTAAATGTTCTAATTACACAAACTGATATAATCCCTAAAATACAATTTATTCAACCGCAAAATTATATTTTAATTAGATTTCAGTTACAATACAGTCTGCGCAATTCAATGCAATTTTTATTTTAAGCCAAGTTACTCTAATATAATTGACGACTTAATTATGTACAATGTTGTTTCAATTTTAAATTTGCTTGAACTATATTTTGCACAAAGCATGATTGAATATGCGGCCTTCGGATTACTGCCAATCTGATTAATTAATGATGTATTGCAATCATTTTAAAATTGATACAATTCTGCTCACAGTAATTGAAATGAATTTTTTTTCTTAATACTTATGCGCTTTTCTTATTTTTAGCTTTTTTATGGAGTTTATAACTTCCTCTTCTTTTATTTCCTTTATTTTTTGCATGTCTATATTTTCCTTTTTTTCGAGTTCCTCCAGGCTTAGGTTTTCTGCTTTTGTCAGCTCTTCATCTTTTCATTATTTTCCCTCTTCTGAGATTAAATTTCTATTTTTATCTTTTATGTTCATCATATTATATTCTTTCTTTCTTTTCATTTATTTTAGTGTTTTATAAAACAGTTTTTCGTTATCTCTATAGTTTCCCCGCCATCTTTTTTACCGAATTAAATCTATGATTCTTCTTTAGCTTTCCGGACTTATTTATTTACTCTATTTTTGTTGTTTCACAGCTTTCTGTTGCTGCTTCTAGTATGATATTTTTAAACTTTTCGCATTTTTCCTTCAACTTTTGGTCTTTTTATTTTACTACATTTCTTCTTTACTATTTCTTGGAATTTTTCTCTGTATAGTTTTTGTCTAAGTTTGTAGCTTTTATTTCCTTTTTTACCTTCTTCTCTTGTTTCTTTTTTCTTCAATTTTGTTTTGTTTTTTGTGCTCAGTTTTCAGTTCTAAATTCGGGCCTAAGTTTTTGGCATCTTTAGCTTCTTTTCTCTTCTGCTCTTGAAATTGATCAAATAACACCTTTTAAAATTTAAAAAAGCTTTTCTGCGTTAATTATGTTAAATTATATGTAATAAACGTAATTTTCTAGCAAATTTATTATAATTACCAGCGAGTAGTTTGAACTAGGGTGATATAGGCCAGAAGAGGAAGTGGTGATATTTAATCTTTTGATGATCAACACTTGGACGGGTGTGCCCACCCATCAGCCCAAGTGTTTGTTATCAAAGAATTAAAAGTTCCACCTCTCTACAAGTGTTAGAGACTTTTAGCCGGGCGGGTGGGTGGGTCACTCCAGATCATGATTACTAGCGAGTAGGTTGAACTAAAGTACCCACCCACTCGCCCAAGAGTTTGTTACTAAATAATTAAAAGTTACTCCTCTCTACATGTGTTAGAAGTCCTTTAACCGGAGGAGGGGGTAATATTTAATTTCTTGATGACCAACACTTGGGCGGGTGGGTGGGTCACTCCAGATTATGATTACTAGCGAGTAGTTTAAACAAGACTACCCACCCACTCGCCCAAATGTTTGTTATCAAAGAATTAAAAATTACTCTTCTCTACAACTGTTAAAAGTCTTAAGCCATTGGAAAAGGCTGTGATATTTAATCTCTTGATGACCAACCCTTGTGCTGGTGGGTGGGTCACTCCAGATCATGATTACCAGCGAGTAGTTTGAACTGGAGTGCCCACCCATCCGCCCAAGTGTTTGTTATCAAAGAATTAAAAGTTACTCCTCTCTACATGTGTTAAAACGTTGTTTAGCTGGATGAGTTGGTGGTGATATTCAATTTTGTGATGACTAACACTTTGGCGGGTGGGTGGGTCACTTCAGATCATGATTACCAACGAGTATTTTAAACCGGAGTACCCACCCACCCACTCAAGTGTTTCTTATCAAAGAATTAAAAGTTACTCCTTTCTACAAGTGTTAGAACTCCTTTAGCCAGAGGAAGAAGTGTTGATATTTAATCTTTTGATGACTAACACTTGGGTGAGATTACCAGCAAGCAGTTTGAATTGAAGTACTCACTCACCAGCCCAAGTGTTTGTTATCAAGGAATTAAAAGTTACTCATCTCTCTTTGTTATCAAAATGACTCCCATCTACAAGTGTTAGAAGTCCTTTAGCCAGAAGAGGAGCCAGAATTAGGCAAGCGGGTAGGTCACTCTAGATTATAATTACCGGCAAGAAATTTTAACTAGAGTTCCCACCCACCCCCACAAGTGTTTGTTATCAAAGAATTAGAATTTTCTCTATTCTGCAAGTGTTAGAAATCTTTTAGTGAAAAGAGGAGGAGGCAATATCCAATCTCCTAATGACCAATATTTGGGCAAGTGGGTGGGTCACTCCAGATCATGATTACCGGTAAGAAATTTTAACTGCCCACCCACTCGCCCAAGTGTTTGTTATCAGAGAATTAAAAATTACTCCTTTCTACAAGTGTTAGAAGTTCTGTAGCCAGAGGAGGAGGTGGTGATATTTAATCTCTTGATGACCAACACTTGAGCGGGTGGGTGGGGCACTCGAGATCATGATTATTATTGAGTAGTTTAAACTGAAGTGCCCACCCACCCACCCAAGTGTTTGTTATCAAAGAATTAAAAAATACTCCTCTCTACAAATGTTAGAAATCCTTTAGCTAGAGGAAAAGGTGGTTATATTTAATCTCTTGATGACCAACATTTGGGCGGGTGGGTGGTTCATTCCAGATTATGATTAACAGCGAGTAGTTTAAACTGGAGAAAAGTTACTCCTCTCTTTAAGTGTTAGAAGTATTTAGCCAGAGGAGGAGGTGGTGATATTTAATCTCTTGATGACCAACAGTTGGGAGGTGGGTGGGTCACTCCAGATCATGATTACTAGCGAGTAGTTTGAACTGGAGTACTCACCCGCCCTCCCAAGTGTTTGTCATCAAAGAATTAAAAGTTACTTCTCTCTACAAGTGTTAAAACATTCTTTAGCTAGAGGAGGTGGTGGTGATATTCAATTTTTTGATAATTAACACTTAGGCGAGTGGGTGGGTCACTTCAGATCATGATTACCAACGAGTATTTTAAACTGGAATACCCACTCACCTGCTCAAGTGTTTGTTATTAAAAAATTGAAAATAACTCCTCTCTACAAGTGTTAGAACTCCTTTAGCCAGAAGAGGAGGTGTTGATATTTAATCTCTTGATGACTAACACTTGGGTAGGTGGGTCACTCTAGATCATAATTACCAGCGAGTAGTTTGAACTGTAGTGCACACCCACCTGCTCAAGTGTTTGTTATCAAAGAATTAAAAGTTACTCTTCTCTACAAGTGTTAAAACGTTCTTTAGCTAGGAGGAGGTGGTGATATTCAATCTCTTGATGACTAACACTTGGGCGGATAGGTGGGTCACTCCAGATTATGATTACTAGCGAGTAGTTTGAACTTGAGTGCCTACTCACCCGCCCAAACGTTTGTTATCAAACAATTCAAAGTTACTCCTCTCTACAAGTGTTAGAACTCCTTTAGCCAGAGGAAGAGGTGTTGATATTTAATCTTTTGATGACTAACATTTGGGTGAGTAGGTCACTCTAGATCATAATTACCAACGAGTATTTTAAACTAGAATACCCACTCACCCGCTCAAGTGTTTGTTATAAAAGTTACTCCTCTCTACAACTGTTAGAACTCCTTTAGACAGAGGAGGAGGTGTTGATATTCAATCTCTTGATGACTAACTCTTGGGCGGGTAAGTGGGTCACTCCAGATCATGATTACTAGCGAGTAGTTTAAACTAGAGTACCCACCCACCCGCCCAAGTGTTTGTTATCAAAGAATTAAAAGTTACTCTTCTCTACAAGTGTTAGAAGTCCTTTGGCCAAATAAAGAGGTGGTATTATTTAATTTCTTAATGACCAACTTATGGGCGGGTGGGTGACTCACTCCAGATTATGATTACCAGCGAGCAGTTTGAATTGAAGTACTCACCTACCAGCCCAAGTGTTTGTTATCAAGAAATTAAAAGTTACTCATCTCTCTTTGTTATCAAAATGACTCCTATCTACAAGTGTTAGAAGTCCTTTAGCCAGAAGAGGAGCCAGAATTAGGCAGGCGGCTAGGTCACTCCAGAATTTAATTACCGGCAAGAAATTTTAACTAGAGTTCCCACCTACCCCCACAAGTGTTTGTTATCAAAGAATTGGAAATTGCTCTATTCTGCAAGTGTTAGAAATCTTTTAGTGAAAAGAGGAGGAGGCAATATCCAATCTCCTTATGACTAATATTTGGGCAAGTGGGTGGGTCACTTCAGATCATGATTACCGGCAAGAAATTTTAAGTAGAGTGCCCACCCGCCCGCCTAAACGTTTGTTATCAAAGAATTAAAAATTACTCCTCTCTACAAGTGTTAGAAGTTCTGTAGCCAGAGGAGGAGGTGGTGATAATTAATCTCTTGATGACCAACACTTGGGCGGGTGGGTGGTTCATTCCAGATTATGATTAACAGCGAGTAGTTTGAACTGGAGAAAAGTTACTCCTCTCTACAAGTGTTTGAAGTATTTAGCCAGAGGAGGAGAAGGTGATATTTAATCTCTTGATGACCAACAATTGGGGGGTGGGTGGGTCACTCCAGATCATGATTACTAGCGAGTAGTTTGAACTGGAGTACCCACCCGCCCGCCCAAGTGTTTGTTATCAAAGAATTAAAAGTTACTCCTTTCTACAAGTGTTAAAACGTTCTTTAGCTAGAGGAAGTGATGGTGATATTCAATTTTTTAATAATTACCACTTAGGCGAGTACCCACTCACTTCAGATCATGATTACCAACGAGTATTTTGAACTGGAGTACCCACTCACCCGCTCAAGTGTTTGTTATCAAAAAATTAAAAATTACTCCTCTCTACAAGTGTTAGAACTCTTTTAGCCAGAGGAGGAGGTGTTGATATTTAATCTCTTGATGACTAACATTTGGGCGGGTGGGTAGGTGGGTCACTCTAGATCATAAAAACCAGCGAGTAGTTTGAACTGGAGTGCACACCCATCTGCTCAAGTGTTTGTTATCAAAGAATTAAAAGTTACTCTTCTCTACAAGTGTTAAAACGTTCTTTAGCTAGAGGAGGAGGTGGTGATATTCAATCTCTTGATGACTAACACTTGGGCGGGTGAGTGAGTCACTTCAGATCATTATTACCAGAGAGTAGTTTGAACTGGAGTGCCCACCCACCCGCCCAATTGTTTGTTATCAAAGAATTCAAAGTTACTCTTCTCTACAAGTGTTAGAAGTCCTTTAGCCAGAGGAGGAAGTGGTGATATTTAATCTCTTGATGACCAACACTTGGGCGGGTGGGTGGGTCACTCTAGATTATAATTACCCCAGCAAGTAGTTGGAACTGGAGTGACCACCCACCCGCCCAAGAGTTTGTTACTAAAGAATTAAAAGTTACTCCTCTCTACATGTATGAAGTCCTTTAGCCGAAGGAGGAAGGGGTGGTATTTAATCTCTTGATGACCAACACTTGGGCGGGTTGGTGGGTCACTCCAGATCATAATTACCCCAGCGAGTAGTTTAAACTGGAGTGCCCTCCCACCCGCCTAAGTGTTTGTTATCAAAGAATTAAATGTTACTCTTTTCTACAAGGGTTAGAAGTCCTTTACACAGAGGAGGAGGTGATGATATTTAATCTTTTGATGACCAACACTTGGGCGGGTGGGTGAGTCACTACAGATCATAATTACCAGCGAGTAGTTTGAATTGGACTACCCACCCACCCGCCCAAGTGTTTGTTATTAAAGAATTAAAAGTTACTCCACCCTAGAAGTGTTAGAAGTTCTGTAGCCAGAGGAGGTGGTAGTTATATTCAATCATGATCATGATTATCAACGAGTAGTTTTAAATAGAGTATTTTACTAGCAAAGGTTATGCTAAAAATTATTTTTTGTGTAGTTACGTTTACTAATTTGAGCAAATTTTAATATGAAAATAAATTTTCTGCGCGTATTATGCTGTCAATCTTGATTAATTTAATGTAATAAACGTGATTTTCGAGCAAATTTTGCTCTTAAATTAAGTCTTTTGTGCGTTTTTTATGTTATAAATTGATTTTCTGCATCAATTCAGATACATTTCATGTGTAAACGTAATTTTAGAACAAATTTTATGATAAAAACAAATTTTGAATGTCAATTTTGATATATTTTATGTGATAATCATGATTTCCAAGCAGTTTTTATGCAAAACATAAATTTTATGAGCGTTATTCAAGCTATAAATGGATTTTCTACGTCAATTTTGTGTGGTAAACGTGATTTTTGAGCAAATCTTATTCTAAAATTGAGTTTTTTAAGCGTTTCTTATGTTGTAAATAAGTTTTTTGCGTACATTTTGATAAATGTCGAGAGGGTTTTTAAGCAACTTTCATGCATAAAATAAGTTTTTTAATAAATTTTATGTGAATTTTGAGCAAATAAAAATAAGTAAAATGAGTTTTATGCGTCAATTTTGACCAATTTTATGTAGTAAACGTAATTTTGGAGCAAATTTTATTCTAAAAGTAGCTCTAGTCTCAGGTTTCATATATATTTTATGCATTAAACGTGATTTTAGAGCAAATTTCATGCAAAAAAATATGTTTTTTGCACGTTTTTCTAGTTGCAAATGGGTTTTCTGCGTCAATTTTATTAAGTTTCATATGGTCTTACAACAAATTTAATGCAAAAAACAAATTTAAGTAAATTTTATGCTAAAAATTAGTTTTTTGTGAGTTCCTGTTGCTATTTTTAACAAGAAATCAATTGTAAGCTTCTTCTACTGTAGCCCACCCACCCACACAAATGTTTATAATTAAAAATTTATAACTATAACACCTCTGGTGTTCCTGCTGCTATTTTTAACAAAATCGACATTTTTTCTAAGTTAGAAACTTTTGGGCAGATCTAGAAAGCTTTTGTTGAAAGTCAAAAACTCTTGAGATGTACTAGAATTTTGACTAACGCAAGAAACTTTTGAAAAATTCTAGTAACTTTTGACAAACTCTAAAAAATTCATAAAAACATTTTAATCAAATTTTAAAAACTCCTAAAATGAATTATACCTTAAGCGTACTCGTAAAAACCTTTCAATAAATTTCAAAAGCTCTTGAGAAGTACTAGAAAACTTTCACCAACTCTAAAAAAATTTAAATTGTTCTAGAAACCTTTGGCGAAATTTTGACTAAAGTACAGAAAAGTAAAATAAAAAAATTGAAAAATTATAGTTAAATTTGCAAATTTGTTGTACAGTTTTTTTAATTCAGAAACTTTTGGGCAGCTCTAGAAAGCTTTTGTTGAATGTCAAAAATTACTGAAATGTACTAGAATATTTGAACAACTCTAGAAACTTCTGAAAAATTCTAGTAACTTATGACCAACGGTAATAAATCAAAAAATTTTCTAGAATATTTTAGCCAATTCTAGAATTTTTTTATCAAATTCTATTTTTTTTTTTAAATTACTTAAAAACTAGTTTAAAAACTTTCTACTGAGTAATACTAAAAATCTTTGATCAACTTGAGAAACTTCTAAGAAAATTTAAAAACATTTTGATCAAATTTTTAAAACTCCTAAAATAAATTATAAACCTTTAGCCAACTCTAACCTTTCAATAAATTTTAAATACTCCTGAGAGTTACTAGAAAATATTGATAAACTCTTAAAAATTCTAAATTGTTCTAGAAACCTTTAGCCAAGTAAAATAAAAAAATTGGAAAATTAAAGTTAATTTTGCAAATTTGATGTACTATTTTTCAAAATTTGGCAGCTGTAGAAACCTTTCGTTAAATGTCAAACTTTTTAGATGTAATAGAATCCGTTGACCAAGTCTAGAAACTTCTGAAAAATTCTAGTAACTTTTGACCAACTTTAAAAAATCATAAATTCTTCTAGAACATTTTAGCCAATTCTAGAAACTTTTTATCAGATTCTAATAATGTATCAAAATTACTTAAAAACTAGTCTCAAAATTAACTGAGATATACTAGACATTTTTGATCAACTTCTAAAAAAATTCAAAAACATTTAAATCAAATTCTAGAAACTTCTAAAATGCATTATAACCCTTTAGCTAACTCTAAAAACCTTTCAATAAACTTCAAAAACTGCTGAGCAGTACTAGAAAATTTTGATCAACTCTAAACAATTTTAAATTGTTCTAGAAACTTTTAGCCAAATTTTGAGCTTTTTATAAAATTTTAATAAATTATTAAGAATACTAGAAACCTTTAACCAATTCTAGAATCTTCAGAAAAATGTTAAAAACATTTGATCAATATCAAGAAACACCTAAAGTAATGTAGAAGTGTCCCAATTCTAAAAGTGGTTATAGGCTTTTATAATTCTAAAAACTTAAAAAAATACTAAAAATCTTTGATAAATTAAAAAAAAAAATTGATAAATTTTACGAACTATATAAATGTTTCACCAAATTTTAGAAACTCCAAATAAATACCGAAAAACATTATTGACCAACTACAGAACCCTATTTGGCCAAATCCTAAAGTTTAAATTATTTTTAGAAACTTTTGAAAAGTTTTGAAAGCTTTTGACAAACTGTGGAAACTATTAAAACTTTGGTCAACTTAAGAAAGAAGCCTTTTACCAAATTCTAGAAATGTTGAAAAGTATTGGAAACCTTTGATCAGTTCTAGAAAGTTCTAAGACATTTCAAAAATATGTAATCAAATTATAGGAATTTATAAGATAATTTAATACTTTTTACCAACTCTACAATTTATTCATTAAATTCTAAAAACTCTTGAAAAGAACTAGAAACTTTTAAAAAACTCCAAACTAGAAACTCCTGAGAAATTTTAGAAACATTTGATCAACAACTCTAGAATTTTTGGAATATTTGATCAAATTCTAGAAACTTTTAAAATGTTCTAAAACTCTTTGTCCAACTTTAGAAGCACTTTATCAAATTTTAAAAACTTTTGAAAAATTCAATTTTAAAAACATAAAAAAAATAATGGAAAAAACTTTGGTAATTTTTATTTAAAAAAAAAATTAAATAATAAATAAAGCCAAAATCAAAATAAAAGAATTATGTTACGTAAGAAACACTCAAAAATTGTTTTTAAAAATTCAAAATAATAATGTAGCCAAATCAGAAGATAATTTACCCAAGAACAACAAAATTCAAACTATTTTTAATTTGAAAAGAAAATTGAAGAAAATAAATTGAGCCAAAATCAAAATTAGGAGACAATTCACTTAAGAAACATTAAAAATTGTTTTTAAAAATTCATAAAAGAATTGAAGCCAAATCTGAAGATAATTTAGTCAAGAACAAAAAAAAAAACAAACTTTTTTCAATTAAAAAAAAAATTGAAGAAAACAAATAGCGCCAAAAACAAAATTAGAAGACATTTTACTTAAGAAACACTAAAATATTGTTTATAAAAATTCAATAAAGGAATGAATCCAAATCAGAAGATAATTTACCAAAGAACGACAAAAAACCAAACTTTTTTATTAATTTAAAAAGAAAATTGAAGAAAACAAATTGAGTCAACATCAAAATTAAGAGACAATGCTTTAAGAAACACTAAAAAAATTGTTTTTAAAAATTTAAAAGAAATGAAGACGGATCAAAAGATAATTTAAACTCAAGAACAAGAAAAAATCAAACTTTTTTTTTATTTAAAAAGAAAATTGAAGAAAACAAATTGAGCCAAAATAAAAATTAAAAGACAATTCACTTGAGAAACACTCAAAAATTGATTTTAAAAATTCAAAAGAGAAATGAAGCCATATTAGAAGATTACCCAAGAACAACAAAAACCAATGTATTTTTTAATTAAAAAAAAATTGAAGAAAACAAATTGAGCCAAAATCAAAATTAAGAGACAATTCACTTAAGAAACATTAAAAAAATTGTTTAAAAATTTAAAAAATAAATGAAGACGAATCAGAAGATGACCCAAGAACAACAAAAACCATTTTTTTTTTAATTTAAAAAAATTAAAGAAAACAAATTGAGTCAAAATCAAAATTACGAGATAATTATCATAAGGTTTATTTATTATTTAAGAATTAATTTTAAAAATTCAAAAAACCAAACTTTTTTTAATTTAAAGAAAAAATTGAAGAAAACAAATTGAGCCAAAATCAAAATTAGGCGACAATTCACTTAAGAAACACTAAAAAAATTGTTTTTAAAAATTCAAAAAGGAAATGAAGACGAATCAGAAAATAGTTTACCTAAGAACAACAAAAAACCAAACTTTTTTTAATTAAAGACAAAATTGAAGAAAACAAATTGAGCCAAAATCAAAATTATGAAATAATTTTTTTAAGAAAAACCAGAAAAATTGTTTTTAGAAATTCAAAAAAGAAATGAAGACGAATCAGAAGATAATTTATAATAAGTACAACAAAAAACCAAACTTTTATTTAATTTAAAGAAAAAATTGAAATAATCAAATAAAGCCAAAATAAAAATTAGTGGAAAATTCACGTGAGAAACATAAAAACAAATTTTTATTTTGAAAAGAAAATTGATGAAAGTTAATGGAGCCGAAAAAAAATCAGGAAAAAAAAACTGAAGAAAATAGACAGATAATTTTTTCTTCTAAAAAAATTAATAATGAATTTGAAGATTCATATTGTACTTTGAAAAATTGATAAAAAGAATAAAAAATATACAAGATATCTCAAAAAAACCGATCGTTTTTTGAGTAAAAAAAAAAGAAGAAAATAAATGGAGCCAACATCAAAATAAAAGATAAAAATTATGTAAAAACTCCAATAAACCAAACTTCTATTTTCAAAAATTTAATTTTAATAAAGCAATAAAGAAGTTAATTAGCTAAAAACAACCAAAAAATAAACTGTTTACAAAAATAACAAACTTTACTTAAAAAATAAAATTCAAAAAAAGATCTTTATCCTAAAAATTTAAAATTTTACTTTAAAAAATAAAATGAAAATCAAAACTAAGAAATAATTAACGAAAAAAAATCTAAAAATCATACTTTTTTTCAAAAATTAAAAATTTTATTTTTAAAAGAAATTGAAAAAAAAAAGTCAAAATCAAAATCAGGAATTAAGTTATAAAACCACAAATAGAAAAAATAGATTCAAAATTAGGAGATAATTCATAATTCTGCATAATAAATCTCACACAAATTTGTTTATATAAAAAATATAATTGATAAGAGCATTATTAAAATTATTTTAAATATTTGACTGATAGAATAAATTAAAATGTTAGTAATCTATTTACACTGAATATCAATAGGAAATTACACATGACTAATCAATCGCATACAGCAATTAATCTACAAAAATAGCTCATTTATGCCGACTATAATAAACTAAAAATAGATTTGAAAAACATTTTTGTTATTCTGCGAACATTTATAAAACTTAATACTAGACATTTTACTTATATTCAACTTTTACAAATATTTTTATATACAGTAATCTGATTTCAACATGCATCAATTACCGTCACGGTAGGCAGTTGTTAAAATAAACGTATTCCACCCCACATTGCTGAAGCGTATAACGTTTCATTAAAAATCGATCTCTGCATTGAAACTATTGATGTGGCAAGCGAAATTTCATCCCTATTGCTATGTATATTGGACATATGATTTGATGGATGGATGGATAGTTCATTGCAAATATTGAATTCAATCACCCATAAAAATGGATAGGAATATGCAAAGAGTAATTAAAGGATTATCTTGTTGAAGACTTGAAAAGGAGTTAATCTGTTATATTACCGAAAGCTCAATAAATAGATTGACTTCATATCACAACTGTTGCCTTAAAATCAATTAGTTTCAGGGAATTGTTCATCTGGCTGTTGCCATCTCCTACATAATTCTACTAACAACGGACCGAATAACGTTAATAAATAATAATTGCACAAGTTCGTGGCAGGCTTTTAACATATCCAGTTGATAAGGGACGGGTCTCAAGCTTAGGGTACAATAAATCTACAAACTTTGATGTATGAGAAAAGCACCATCAAAAAGGCGTTAAATAAATGTTTTATACCTGAAGCAGATTATTTTCATCCCAATTATTTCAAGTGTTATAAGATTAAAAGATTATATTTGTATTGTTTGTTAAGCCGATTTTAACATTTATTAGTTTAAATTAATTTAATATTTATCTTTACAAAATAAAGTAAAATAATTTTAGATCAGATTTCTTAATGGTTTTATCGACCTTAAGTGGAGGTCTTTCAAACATGCAATTTAATTTTTAATATAACAAAGATGAATAGAAAATAATTTTACCAAATGTACAATTGCATTGAAGGTTTTTGTAAATGATATATTATCATCTTCATTATTAGTTTTAATAAAATTGCAATGAAAGGGACATGCTTGACGTAACCTTCATATAATTCTTTTACGATTAGTACAAAACAATAGACTTCAACACGATTTTAGCATCAATATTTTATGGATTATCTTTTACAAGCCAATTCCATTAAATTTCTAGGACAACGTGTGATAA
The DNA here is from genome assembly GCA_963932245.1 of Tachinus rufipes. NCBI lineage: Eukaryota > Metazoa > Arthropoda > Insecta > Coleoptera > Staphylinidae > Tachinus > Tachinus rufipes. The sequence goes on from OZ010749.1 coordinate 14,147,791, forward strand.
AAATGACGTCATTGCATTTTATAAATATTTTTTATTTTTATTAGAATGATATATTTTTTCACAAACCACAATTATAATTATATACATTACTGAACAGATTAATCAAATAAATTATGATATAGATATTGTTAAAAGCATTGCCATTTTAATGTGAACTTAAAATCGTGATTCAGGTTTTACATTTGTTTTTTGGGTGATGATTAAAAGATTACTAGTTCCGAAAACTGTGATTAATTTTATTGGGTGTAGATCTATTGGTAATACAGATATATTTAATAATTTGCTCATAGTTGGGTTGGGCACTGCTTTACATTTTTTATTAGGAATTACTTGTCAACATTAAAACACATTTGAACGAGTGACACCTCAAACATATTGATTTGAAGTTAAGCAATTTATTCCATTTATAATTAATATCAATAATAAATTAATTATTATTATAATTATTATAAATCCATTATTTGCATAAATATGATATATATAAAATTTCATTCATTACTTTTAATATGAATCTAATTGTTTATTGCCTGAAGGAATATTAATTATAATTTACAGCTAATTATTACAAACCATCTGTTTGCAATCCATTTACCTACTAATAATTAGTTAATTAATCAACTGCATACTATAACCTCGGGCAAGCTCACAAATCCAATATAAACCTACACAATTTTTGTTTTCAATAATACCAATATACCTAGACATATAACACAACTAATCTAATTAAGTAAAGTTGGTTAATTTTGTATACTCAGCAATCACGATGAGCAATTTTACTTTATTACTTAAAAAATCAACAAATATTTATTAACATTTTTTAACGTATGAAAGGTTAAATCAATCACAGCTACAAGACATCAAATGTGAATGTTAGAATCGATTGTTTCATTACCGATGCAAAAATATAATGACTTTATCGACCAGTCGTGTATGAAATAAATTACCGATGTTATCACTTTTTTTTTTATATTAAAATAATGTTATTTAAGAAATGAAACAACACACACGAATAGGATATTAAATTTAAATCCTGTTTCTTAAGATGATTTGTTTATAATTACATGTCATCTTTAAAAACATTTCACAATGGATGTTAATTAAATGCCACCAACCGGTCCTATAATTTGTTGAATGCTAGGAGGTCAATTTCGTTTTATTGATTCTAATCAATATTTAGAAAAAAGTTGTAATGTAAGGTGATAAAATGAGGCAATTTTGGTTTGTTTTAGCAATTAATGTGGTTCAATTTATTGATGGAGCTAATTGGGTACTTTTATTGGATTGAATTTATTTTTATTGTTAAACATTAGTATAAAGTTGTAAGTAATGTAACGACCAATGAACAGTAGATTTTTTTTTAATTTGTAAGAATCTCTAAAACAAACCTGAAAAAAGATTATTAACGATTGAGATGGGTTATATATATTTTCGGATACTACCTCTCTTTAGCTGCAATTTGGAATTATTTTTCAAAAAATCAGTGATGGCGCTAGATTTTTTTACGGAAAAACTTCCAATAACTTGAGTCATTTTGATTGCAAAAGAGTCGACTTTGATTTACACTATTAAATGCCGTGCATATTAAGAGTACAGGTTTATTTGAGCGGACATTTTATATATATGGAACATTAGTATTTATGATATGATTCAATTCAAAAATGTACATATTTAAAAATTTATTTAGTCAATTGGGTTGCTGACGACTGTTTACATTTATAAAAAATTCATCGTTGCAAAAACAAGTTCTGCTTCTTAAACCGCGCCCTTAATATGTAATTACTTTCTTTTTTTAAATTTTTTTTATACAAATCTACCAACCAAATTGTAGATTTTATAAACCGGTTTGAGAAAATATCAACCCTTAATTAAATATTATAGTTAATTTTCATAATATAATACTCGCGTAGTTAATTTAGTTTATATAGGCTTAGTTCAAAATATAAAAATTGTCGCAAAGTTTTATTTGTATAGCTTTATAATAGTTTCATATTTCTTTACCATATTAAATATTGTCTTACGAGTGTTGAAACTTGATCCAAGGGATGCACAATTGAATATAAATTCATGTGAATGATTTGGTTTATATAAACTCAATATAAAGTTTTCGAATAAAGTGCAAAAAATTGTCGGAAAATCGGATTTTCAATGCAATGTTATGTTTGTTTCTTTGGGTAAGACTTCAAATGTTATTGCATCAAGTTAAATCTAATCTCAAAAGATGCACAATTAGGGGCGGAAGACTTAAAATTTGAATATGTTATTCCTGAAACATAGTACTTTTGATCGCAAAAATTAAAAAAACTGAATTTGCTTGCTTTAGGGTAAAATATAACACATAATTGCTAAAAATGGGTTACTTTTAAGAGATTTTCTTCGGATTTTCAGTAATTTTACTAATTTTCCGGCTTTTTTCAAAAGAATTTAAAAAAATGCTTTCTACAAGAAATTTATTTTTGATTACACTAATTCAATTTTTGTTTAACTCCAAGAGGGGGTCCTCCTGCTCTGGTCTGTTTGAAATGGAATTGCTCTTAAAGCTTTCTGAACTCTAAGTTTATTTTTCTATAACTTTTTATTAATTTCATGGTCTTTTAACAATTTTTTAGATTTTTTTTAAAGCTTTCAAAATTTAAAAAACTTTAAGATAGCTTCTAGAGTTTTGATTAAATTGTTGAACTTGCAACAGATCTTTTAAATTTGTCAGATCGTTCTAGAGTTTATTAGAAGTTTTCTACGACTTGTTATGTATATCTTAATTCTAATTGGTAGATACTTTGTAGAAATTAAAGCAAATTTCTCCCAAGCATTTGTGATCTAATTTCTTTATCACAAATACTTGGGTGGGTACGTAGGCACTCTAACTAAAACAACTTGCGTCTAATTATAAACTTTTATCTCCGCGCCCCCCCCCCCCCCCCCCAAGTGGTAGTTACCCAACCCGTTGATCACAAACTCTTGGGTGGGTGAGTGGTCACTCTAATAGAAAATAACCACGCGTAATTATAAGCTTGTGTCTCCACCCACCCACCCAAGTGTTAATCATCCATCCAACTCGTATAGAAAGCACTCGCGCGTAATCATAATCTTGTTTCCCTAAACACCCACCCAAGTGTTATTCATCCAACTCCTTGATCACAAACAGATGGGCGGGTGGGTGGGGCACTCCAATTAAAACAATTTGCGCGTAATCATAAAAAAGTATCCCCGCCCACCCACCCAAGTGTTAGTCATCCAATTCCTTAATCACAAACACTTGAGCGGGTGGTTGGGCATTCCAATCAAAACTTCTCGTGCGTAATCATAGCTTGTGTCCCCGTCCACCCACCTAATTGTTAGTCATCCAATCTGTTGATCACAAACAGTTGGGCGGGTGGGGAGGGGCACTCCAATAGAAGCTACTCGCGCGTAATCATAAACTTGTGCTCTCGCCCACCCACCCAAGCTTTAGTCATCCAATCTCTTGATCACAAAAGTTGGGCGGGTGGGTGGGGCACTCCAATAAAAACTATTTGCGCGTTGTTATAAACTTGTGCCCCCGCCCACCCACCCAAGTGTTTGTCATCCAATTCCTTGATCACAAACAGTTGGGAGGGTGGGTGGGGCACTCGAATAGAAACTACTCACGCGTAATCATAACTTGTGTCCCGCGAACCCAAACGTTTGTGGTCTAATTTCTTTATTACCAACAATTGGGCGAGTAGGTGGGCTTCAACCTAAACTACTCACGCGTAATCATAAGTTTGTGTCCTCGCCCACCCACCCAAGTGTTAGTCATCCAATCTCTTAATTACAAACAGTTGGGCCTGTGGGTGGGGCACTCCAATAGAAACTACTTGCGCGATATTATAAACTTGTGTCCTTACCCACCCACCATTTAATCATTCAATTGCTTGATCACAAACACTTTGGCGGGTGGTTGGGGCACTCCAATAGAAATTACTCGCGCGTAATCATAACTTGTGCCCTGCGAACCCAAACGTTTGTGATCTAATTTCTTTATCACCAACAATTGGGCGAGTAGGTGGGCACTTCAACCTAAACTACTCGCGCGTAATCATAAGTTTGTGTCCCCGCCCACCCACCCAAGTGTTAGTCATCCAATCTCTTGATCACAAACAGTAGGGCGGGTGGGTGGGGCACTCCAATAAAAACTACTCGCGCGTTATCATAAACTTGTGTCCCCGCCCACCCACCCAAGTGTTAGTCATCCAATCCCTTGATCACAAACAGTTGGGCGGGTAGGTGGAGCACTCCAATAGAAACTACTCGCACTTAATCATAAACTTGTGTCTCCGCCCACCCACTTAAGTGTTACTTATCTAATTCTTTGATCACAAATACTTGAGCGGGTGATTGGGCACTATAATCAAAACTACTCGCGAGTAATCATAAGCTTGTGTCCCGCACACCCACCTAAATGTTAGTTATTCAATCCCTTGATCACAAATACTTAGGCGAGTGGTTGGGCACTCTAATCAAATATACTCGCGCGTAATCATAAACTTGTGTCCCCGCCCACCCACCCAAGTGTTAGTCATCCAATCTCTTGATCACAAACAGTTGGGCGGGTGAGTGGGGCACTCTAATAGAAACTACTCGCGCGTAATCATAACTTGTGTTCCACGAACCCAAACGTTTGTGATCTAATTTCTTTATCACGAACACTGCACTCCAACCAAAACTTCAAAAATATGTTAGATGTTATAAATCAATTTTATTAATTTTTTTTGGGATTAAACCAACATGTTGGTTTTGATTATTTATGATATCTATGTTTTTATCCAGTGGCGTCACCCTTCTTTTTTTTTCAAAAATGAGCTTTTTAGTTCATTCTAACAAAAATAAATAATTTTTTAAAGTTTCCATTTTCTCTAATTACAATATGAGTTAATTTATTTTTTATTGATTTTTTAATATTTTCTGAAATTTACCCTAAGGTACCTCCAAAATTGCTTATCTTCAAGTCCATTTCTTGTTTTTTTCTTCTTTAAACGATTGAGATAAGGTATATGGATTTTCGGATTCTACTTTTCTTTAGCATTTAGAGTTTAAACACACAAACTTTTATAAAAATCAGTGGCGGCGCCAAAATTTTTCTTAAGTAATTTTGATAGCAGGAGAATGCAAAAAAATTTAAAATATTAGTTTTAATGAGCTCATTCTTATTTATAATTTCTAATTTTTGTTCAGTAGCGTCACCAAATTGTCATTTATTTTTTTAATTAAAAAAAAAAACTTTCAAAAATGCTCATTTTCAATTGAAATAGGGCATATGGATTTTCGGATTCTCCATTTTTGGTGCTATAATTTGGGACCACACAAGGATTTTTTTTAATCATGACGGAGCTAGAATGTTTTTTAAAGAAAGTGTAGACTCACATTGACTTGATCACATGAGAATGCAAGATAAACCCAAATTATTTATTTTGATTTTTTTTTAAATATAACTTTTTTTTGTCCAGTGGCGTTGCCAACTTTTGTCTGTTTTTTTTCTTCAGAAAACTTGCTTTTTATTTAATTCCAACAAAAATATCGTGAGATAGTTTTTTTTAATTTTTTTTATTCTGATACACTTAGGGTATGTTTATTTATATCTATTAACTACTTAAGGTTTTCTAAAATTCTTCTTAAAATACCTCAAAAATTATCCATACTCAAGGCCATTTCTTGCCGTTCACTATAAACAAACGAGATGGGGCATAAAGGTTTAATTTTACCTCTCTTTAGCAACAATTTTATACTAAATACGGATTAAAAAAAAAATCAGTGGCGGCGCCAGACAAAAAAACGTATATTTGCAATTAGTTGAGCAATTTTAAAGATGAAAAATGAAGCAAAACATTAGTTTTTATATGACCCCCATTTTTTTGTTCAGTGGCGTCATCAATATTTTTTGCTCAAAGTTTAAAAATGCGTTTTTTGAAATATGCAAAACAGCTTTTCTCATAATTACTTGTAAAAATCAATTTCTTAAAAAATTATTAACTTTTTACATTAAACCTGAACATTTTTAAGTTAGGTTTTTGTTTTTCACCAGTGGTGGTCCAAAAGTAGCAAAAGTAGTTTTTAAGAGTGCGCTACTGGTCAACCGGAGAACGTAAAAATTGTGCTTAGTCTTAAATAAAAAATTCATTCTACAAATTGGTATTCTTATCATTTTTTAATATACGTACAAATAAACCAGTGGCGGTTTGTCAAAATATAAACAAACATTTTAGCGGGTAGATTAGATATTTCAGTTAAAACTATTGACCGTCATCATGCTTTGAAGTAACCCACCCAATCTCTCGATAACAAAAAATTGGGCAGGAGGATCAGCAATTTTCTGTTGAAACTATAGACCGTCATAATGTTCTGGAGTTCCCCACTAACCCGCCCAAGTGTTTGTGATCCAATCTCTTGATAACAAACACTTGGGCGGGTGGGTGGGCTACTCCAGTAGAAACTGTTGACCGTCATCATGTTTTGGAGTAACCCACCCACCCGCAAATGCGTTTGTGATTTCTTGATAACTAACACTTGGCCGGGTTTTTAATCATTTTCAGTTGAAATCACGCTTTAGAGTAGCCCACCCAATCTCTTAAGAACAAAAAAAATGTGCGGGAGGGTGGGCAATTTTCTGTTAAACTATAGACCGTCATCATGTTCTGGAGTTGCCCACCAGCCCGCTCAAGTGTTTGTGAACCATTCTTTTAATAACAAACACTTGGGCGGGTGGGTGGGCTACTCCAGTTGAAACTGTTGACCGTAATCATGTTTTGGAGTATCCCACCCACCCGCCGAAGTGTTTGTGATCCAACTTCTAGATAACTAACACTCAGACGGGTTTTTAATTATTTTTAGTTGAAATTACTGACCGTCATCACGCTTTGGAGTAGCCTACCCAATCTCTCGATAACAAAAAAATGGGTGGGAGGGTGGGCAATTTTCTGTTGGAACTATAGATCGTCATCATATTCTGGAGTTGCTCACCAACCCGCCCAAGTGTTTGTAAACCAATCTTTTGCTAACAAACATTTGGGCGGGTGGGTGGGCTACTCGAGTAGAAACTGTTGACCTTCATCATGTTTTGGAGTAACCCGCCCACCCGCCCAAGTGTTTGTGAACCAATCTTTTGATAACAAACAGTTAGGCGAGTGGGTGGGCTACTCCAGTTGAAACTATTGATCGTAATCATGTTTTGGAGTGCCCCACCCACCCGCCTAAGTGTTTGTAATCTAATCTCTTTATAACAAACACTTGGGCGGGTAGGTGGGCTACTCCAGTTAAAATTATTGACCGTCATTATGTTTTAGAGTGACCCACCCACCGACCAAGTGTTTGTAATCCAATTTCTTGATAACAAACACTCGGGCGGGTGTTTAATCATTTCTAATTTTTGTTTGTGATTTTATCTTAAGATAACACTTGGGGGTGAGTAGGCAACTCTATGCTGGAAACTATTGATTGTCATTAATCTTTGGAATAGTCCATACACCCGTTCAATTTCTGAATCAATTTTTTGATAACAAAAATATGGGCGGCTTGGTGGGCGATTCCAATTGATACTATTGATCGTTTAAGGTCTAATCTCTTGATAACAAATACACGGTGGGTGAGTGGGTAACTCCAGTTGAAACTATTGATCGTTATTATGCTTTTCTCCACTTACCCGCCCAAGTGTTTTTGATCAAATCTTTTGATAACAAACACTCGGGCGGGTGGGTGGGCAACTCCAGTTGAAACTATTGACCGTCATTATGCTTTAGAGTACCCCGCCCACCCACCCAAGTGTTTCTGATTCATTCTCTTATTAACAAAAGCTTGGACGGGTGAGTGGGAAACTCCATTGAACCAATTGACCGGCAACATTTTCTGGAGTATCTATAAACGATCGAAATAGTTTATATGGATTTTTGTATTCTATATCTTTAGCTACAATTTGAATTTAAGCACAATTGTTCATAAAAATCAATAGCTGCGCTCAATTTTTTTTACGAAAAAACCTAAATTTGAATTGGCGTAAGTAATTATGATTGCAAGAGAGCGGAAGATGATCCCAAATGTTGATTTTAATGAGGTTTTTCTTATATATAACCCCAATTTTTTTGAGTAATTAAAATGTTTTTCGGCAACATACAGTATGTATAAAGATGCACAATTTAATGGAAATTCACGTGGTTATAATGTTTTACATAGAACTATACTAAATGTTTTAATAAAATGCAAAAAAAACTATCAGAAAGTCAAAACTTTGTAACAATTCTCGTGTTTTGAGTAGTAAAATTTAAATCAATTTAAATCCAAATATGCAAAACAAATGACTCTCTACCAACATTACTATGGACAGTATTTTATAATCATTGATTATATGTAATTAACATCAACGCTGAAACCAAGCAGAAGTAATACAAACCTAATTCTATTCGTCTGCATTATAGCATGAAACCAGCAAAACAATACAACATAAATTATTCATAAACTCAACAAACTAGTTTGATTGGCCATTTAACAATAAATATTTGAAGTGCAAATTTAAAGAATTCACAGCATGTATCCACTTGAACATACCCTGTACGCTGGCATCCATTTCGAGCCGCATAATCCTAATCCAGCCGGCTTATCGCCCCTATAAACAATATCCTCTATCCGCCCTTAAATACAAGTAGCAAAAATTCTGCGAACACCATCTTCACAATCTCTTTAAATGCACTGCACGCAATTAAAGCAACCCCAGTCGCAGACAAGACACAGTGTACTAAACGTGATTTTTTTCCGTTAAAAGCAAGAAGGAATTTATGTAAGTAATTTTAAAATAGTTAATGATTGTAGTGGAAAAAGTATTCCGGAGGGTTGTAAGATTAATAACGCGTCGCTAAATTAATTATGTGCGGACGAGTCGAGTTTAATTATTCAGATAGATTGGGACCGAATGAAATTTTAATAAATATTTTGAGAATTTAGCACGCAACAAGACAATTTGTTTGGGGTTTATTGGTTGATTTATTAATGCTGTGTTAATAATACACATGCCTCGGTTTTTGTAAAAAAGGCAACAAATTTATTTGTTAATATTTAATTTGCTACGGATGATAACATTTATCAAAGTAATGGAATAAAAGTGAAATAAATTCTAAAAACACATCAATGCTGGATAAATAATGATATCCTTAATTTTCATAATTCAATTATTAGTGAATAAACTTTCATTTCTAATGGTATTGATTTAATACTATTCTACGGATAAAGTGTAAATCAATTTATTGTCTTGGAAGTTCAAACTGTCTCAATATGTCTAGAATGCCGCTTCGCAATTATTTACAAAGCGGTTTATTTTTTTCCAATTAATTCTCTTGCTTTGCAATAGATTGTATTTTTATGCTATTTGGTAATTAATTAAATACGGAATAAAAATCCTCTGGGAATTTTTGTCGCTTCGCAAGAACAATTCTTCGGGATTTGTAATTGATCATAAATCAATTAATTGAATACACAATTTTGCGATTGAGAAGTGGTAGATTTATTTGTTTTTCTACTATTGTCCGTAATTTTATGTCAATTTGCGATTACTTTTTAACAAATATGTTAACCAAGTTTGTTAACTCAATCCACTTTTTCTATCACTTTCTATAGATTAGACTTAAAAAGGGCACAAAGAGATTCCTTAATTGGTGGCTGGAATAATATATTGTACTACTAGCACGTAATGATAGCCATTTCCCACAAGTAAAAACATTGATGCACAAGCTTTTGGCCACTAATGCACGTTATACAAGTGCAAAATGGATACGGATTACGTGCAAGTTGTACAATACTTTTTATAAAATAATTAAAATACCTTTAAAGGTCTTGCTTTGACCTAGATTTAGGTTTAGTCGGTTGCACATTTACGGCCTAGCTATTATGAGCGAATCCACAAAATGTAAAAAAACTTTATTTTTCAAAATTCCAATTGATTTTTTCTGAAAATTTTATCAAAAAATGTTGCTAAACAATTTTTTTTTTAATTTCAAAATTATTATTTTAAATTTTTGTTTTTGAAAATATCGAGACGGTTCAAAATCATAATGACGTAGGACATTTTAAGTTTTTCGAATATTTTTTCAGAAAAAATTTGTATCTACTTTCTTGTAAACATAGACGGAGAAAGTTTTTTTTTTTTCATTTGGGTTTTTAATATTTTGAGTTTCTTTTTCTGTATAAAATTTTTACCGACCCCCAGATTTCTTCTACAAAAGACTTAAATTTACATAAACTTAATGCAATGAAGTCATTAACTTACTTTAGTTCACATCGGATACCAAAATATATTCACATATAAACTGTAAAGATTTTTTTAATACACATCTTTCAAGCCAGTGGCGTAGGGTAAAAATATTTAAGTACATTAAAATGCAAAATAATTCTCCACAGTTTTTTGATAGAAATTATGTAAATGTACGTTTTCCAGCCAGTGGCGTGGGAGTAAAAGACATTTAAATATTGTAAAATGCTAACTAGTTTTTTGTAGTTATTTGATGGAAATTTTACAAATTTAAGTTTTTTTTATAGCATAGGCTTAGAAAGTTTTTTTTTGTATTCCCTCCACTTTTTCATTTTTTAAAAAACAATTATTAATAAATAAATTTCTTGCAATTTTTTTAAAAAGAAGAGTTTTTTGAAAAATGCTGACAAATTTTTAAATTTTTTTAGTTTCTTGGTTTCCAATACACCATACTACGGGTTCATTTAGAATTTTAAAATTCATTCTAAGAGACCTTAAAAATCACGCCACCCTGCACTTTTTCTTATAAAAAAATCCAAACTCTTAAAAACTAAACAGTTGGGTGGGTGGTTGGGCCACTCCAATTCAAACTACTGATTTGTTATTATGCTATGAAGTGTCCTACCTATCCACCCAAGTGTTTGTGATCAAGAAAATTATTTTTTGACTTTTTTGGTGAGCGTCAGAAGTTACTTTGTTACAAGAAAAGGTTGTGATCGAACCTCATAAACAATAGTAATTGGGAGGGTGAGCCACTCCAATTTAAACTACTAACTCGTCATCATCATGCTATAAATTGTCCCACCCACCCACCCAAGTGTTTGTGATCAAGAGATTTATTATTTAACTTCTATGTGCAAGTCAGAAGTCACTTTGTTACAAAAAAATACTGACTTGTCATTATGTTATGAAATGTCACAACCTTCCACCCAAGTGTTTGTCATTAAAAGAATTATTATTTGACCTCTCTGCGAGCGTCAGAAGTCACTTTGCCAAAAGAGGAGGTTGTGGTCCTACCTCTTGATAACTAACAGTTGGGTGGGTGGGTGGGCCACTCCATTCCAAACAACTAACTCGTTATTATGCTATAGAGTGGTCACCCACCCACCCAATCGTTTGTCGTCAAGAGATTTGATGTTTAACTATTCTGCAAGCGTTAAAGGTCACTTTGTTCCAAGACAAGATTGTGATCCAACCTATTGAACACTAACAATTGGGTGGGTGGATGGGCCACTCCAATCCAAACTACTGACTCGTCATTATGCTATAGAGTGTCCAACTCACCCACCCAAATGTTTGTGATAAAAAGATTTATTGTTTGACTTCTCTGAGAGCGTCACAAGTCACTTTGTCACAAGAAAAGAATGTGATCCTACCTCTTGATACATAACAGCAGTTGGGTGGGTGGCCACTCCAATCTAAACAATTAATTTGTCATCATGCTATGGAGTGTCCCACTCACCCACCCAAGTGTTTGTGATTAACAGATTTACTGATTGACTTCTCTATAAGCGTCAGAAGACATTTTGTCACAAGAGAAGGTTGCAACTTAAATCCAAACTACTGACTTTTCATCATGTCACAGAGTGTCCCACCCCTCACCCAAATGTTCCTGATCATGAGATTTTTTATTTAACTTCTATGTGAGCGTCAGAAGTCACTTTGTCTCAAAAGGAGATTGTGATTCAACCTCTTAAACACTAACAGTTGGGTGGGTTGTGGGCCACCCCAATCCAAAGTACTAACTAGTCATCATGCTATGGAGTATCCCACCTACCTCCTAAGTGTTCGTGATTAAGAGATTTTTTTTTTGTGACTTCTTTGCAAGTATCAGAAGTAACTTTGTTACAAGAAAAAGGTGTGATCCAGTCTCCTAAAGACGAACACTTGAGTGGATGAGTAGGTCACTTCATTCTAGTTTGCAGACTCGTCATCATGCTATGGAGTGTCCCACCCACCAACCCAGTGTTTGTTATCAAGAGATTGATCCAACCTCTTGGTAACTAACAGATGGGGGAGTGGGTGATTGACTCCAATCCAAACTAATAACTTGTCATTATGCTATGGAGTGCCCTACCCACTTACCGAAGTGTTCATGATCAAGAGATTTAATGTTTAACTTCTCTGCTAGCGTCAGAAGACATTTTGACACAAGAGAAGGTTGTGA